>CAMTDV010000008.1:46614117-56614117 GCA_947069175.1 Scalesia atractyloides
ACATTATTAGAGATTAGCTAATAATAGTATAATTCTAGCACTTCCCCTTACTAGCAAGCTCACAGGCTTCACATTTAGTGTACATTCACATCTTAATTTCTATTAAGGAATCAATCAACCATATGGTGAGCATCACAAATTGAAGCATAAGGTACAATCTCCTAGTGTATGTTTCTACCACATCATACTAACAAATTAATTTCCCACATGAACTCCATCTAAAATACATTCATGTTATTTTACTATCAAATAAGTTATTGTCACTTTCCATACAAATCTATCCACTACTTGCAAATAATTTCACATAATATTGCCATTTAGACATTTCATCAAACACTTGGTGTGGTATCAAATCAAAATCTACAACTTACCACATGTTTTGCAACCTTAGATGGTTAGAAATCTTCATTCATGCAAGGATTTAGGCTCAACTCCATAATAAATTTCTAGATTTTAGTGTGATTGAGAGAATCATCTATTTTCTTCTCCTTATGTGTTTACACACACACCACACCTAAACATACACATACATACTGAAATTTCTATTTTGTAGAAACTTTCAATAAAATCTACAAGTTTGGGTCCCGAAAATCCGGATCAAATAATGATATAACACGATTACCAAGGATGGGCGGAATCCAAACTTGATGATATTCAAGAAAACCGAAAAGATGAAAGAACAATACGAATCAACTTTAACACCTTGCACACGTTTCTATTACTTGAACAAGCAAAATCGTCTGGTACAAGATGGAGGCTCTCTAGAGAAATCCCAAAAGTCTTACCCTAGAAATGACATAAGCTAAGCTTATATACCTAGGGTAAAGGCATGCCCCACATGGGCTTGCCTGGCCCACAAGGCCTATGGCATGCCCAAATGACCTATAAAGGTCCAAACCTAATACAAACAAACCCAGTTAGTCCCAGTTAACTACCATAGACCGTTGCATATATTTGATGCGTCAGTCTCACAGTTCTAGGACCTATGTGACATCCCGGTTTTTCAGGTATCTTAAACGCACTACTTCATGGTTATTCATTCCTACGCTAAATTGATTCAGAGATTTAATTTATACGCTTGAAATAACTACGCTAACTTTGTGAACTTATCAAGTGAATTACGTGCTATGTGTATTAGACGTTTATAAGTTTGGTGAGCTATTATGTCATGTTTTGATTTCGTGATTTTTAGTTATAAAAATATATATAGTAAATAGATAGACGAACCGAACCGAGCCGCGAAACGTGTCGACCTCATTTCCTTGCGACTCAAGGAATTAATCAAAACTTGAGGCTCAAGTTAAAGACCCAAACCGCCCCCACCCAAACCCTTTGCGGCCGCAAGCACAAATCGCCCCAAACCCTTCTCCTTTTCTTTCTTTCCTTGCACTATATATATACAAGCATGCATGAGAGTTGTGTTAACAAAAAAAAAAAAAGAAACCCTAGCTCTAAGATCAGCCGACGGCAGCCCCTCCCCACCCCTTCTCTCGATCGCGACCTCCTTCAAACCCGAATCGATTCCCATCTCGTTCCCGGTTCGTTAATCTTCATTGTTAGGGTTTTCTATTGTTTCGCAAATCACATTAGGGTTTATGAAATATTGATCATGCTTGTATGTAATGGTAGAATCATGGTTATGAAAGTGTTATGATGTTTAGTTCGATTAATTGTGCAAGTTTTGCGATTATGATTATTAGTTGGGTACAAGAATCATAGGCTGCGTTTTGTGATAAATATCATATTGTATGATTAGGGTTTGCATGAGTATGATGTACATGATGATATGTGACTAATAAATCTGTTCTTGATCATTTATATTTAACGTCTCGATTGTTTAAGCGGGTTCTATTCGATAAAAGTTGAAAACAGGATGCTGAATGGTGTTTACAGCCAACTTCAATTGGCTGTAACTTGGCTATTATTTATCGAAAAGCGGATTTTCTGAAGCCTAAAACGTATATTTTTGAAAAACGCTTCTAATGGAACTGGATTCATATTTTTCTGAGGTCGTTTGATATTTTTAAGTGGTCAATTAAGTGCAGTAACTGAAGCTGTGTAAATTCTGAAAATTTGTTAGTTGTTTATCGAGTCGGATCTCATAATCTGTAGAGGTTGGGTCACGAAACTTGTACAGCAACTGGAGATGGAAATTTCCGGGAAACTCCCACTGGAATTTTGTTAATTGGATGAACGATGATTTTTAAATAAATTCTCCCGTGGACTGCAGTCAGAAAGCGACGAATCTGACTGCAGCCTAGTATATAAATGTTTATGAATAATTGGTAAAGTGTTAGGACTTGAAAAACTTATATAAAATTCTACAGTTTAGTTGACACCTTCTGTAAATAAATTGGAATTTTTGGAACGTTGGAACTTTTTTATAAAAATCCTCGAAAACAGCCTAGTTATGAGCATACAAGCTGAAACTTGATTACTTGCGAATGTGTGTACCAAAATGTTGTATGAGTTGATTTGTGTTCATGATAAGTTGGTTTGATCACTATTTTGGTATGATAATACTTTGAATGCATGATTGTGTTTTCGAATTTGTTATCATGTGTGCCGCATTGTATGATAGTTATGTGTAGGGTTTGTATCAGTGTGTTCACACACTAACTTTAAATCGATTGACTTGTTAGGACGCAATTAGCGGTCCCATCATTTGCTACTTCTGTGTTACACTAACCGAGCAATTAAAAGTGAATTCACGGCCCCTAATTTTATCTGGTTTTAAACAACAGGGGAGAAACATGTATACACTCTACAACTCTATCTCTTTACGTTATACGAAATTAACGTCGTTAAACTATTCGGTAACTAAGTTAATAATGTACGTTATGGTCACTAAGCAGCTATATCACGGAAGTCCTCGACAAACTCTCGGATCGTTAGTATTGGGTTAGATAGCGGGGAAATTATAAGTAGTACTACTGGGCCCGACAAGCCCCACTCGAGCTAGTCGCGCTAGCCGACCGGGTATGGTCAACGGGTGAATAATTTAGCCTAACTTTCGCCTTGGTCAGTGATAGGCCTGGCAACACGGAGGCACAACAGTCAGCTTCGATCGCGAACACCTATGTGACATAACTTTAGGCTTGCTACCTACATGTTAACATTGAACTTAATTACGAAACAACAATATTATTCCGGGTTAGGAATAATGGAACCAACGACAATATTATTCCGGTTTAGGAATAATGGAACCAACATCATTATTATTCCGGGTTAGGAATAATGGAACTATATCGTTATTCCGGATTAGGGATAACGGGGGAAACAAACTTTTAACCGAACTAATGAACTTATAAAAACCTGCGAACTCACTCTTCTTTAATGTTGACACTTTTTTCTTTACATGTTTCTCAGGACGCTAGGAGCTCTAGGTGCACTCACTTGCATTGATCAAGACATCTTTTTATCGAGTCTCATTTACGAATATTGTTTGGGTTTTTCTTTAGTTTTGGCGTTTGTGTTGGCGCCCGTTCCTTTACTTTACTTTAATGCTTCCGCTCAACTTTAAAACTAATGCTTCCGCTAAACATTGAAACCAAACTAAGACAATTTAAAAATAACTATGAATGGTTAAACAAATGATTTTGGAAAACGTATAAACAAATCATATAGAGTCGTTCGATGTTACTAGTGTCTCGGATTCTGGTTTGTTCACACGCCTCGCGGTAAAACTCCGCAAGTGGAAATTGAGGGTGTGACAGATTGGTATCAGAGCCTCTAGCTATAGAGAACCAGGTTTGAATTAAAAGTAGACCTAAACTATAGCTGATTACACGACACTAGACTTAGTTTGGCACTGAACTGTGATATCTTGTTATGTGTTGTACTACAACTATGTTACGTAAAATATAAATGCATATTGTGATACGCAACTCATAACTAACTAAACAACCAAACAGGCAATGTCATCATCATCATCCGACAAACCTTTACAACCAAGGGCGCCGGGGAAGGCACCTATGGTCGAACCCTCACCACCTCATGGCATAGAGACACGCTCAGCTGCTAGGAAAAGATTCGCTCTAGGAGGGGAGTCGTCCTCACGCCCGACCACCACTATACTGGTCGAACCGGTTAACTCGTTAGAAGTAGGGGACGACCTACTTAGAGATATGATAAGAAAACAACAGGAACAACTAGAGAGAATGCAGGAAACTATCCTAGCACAGGGATGGATGATACGGCAATTAACGGGTAAGACTGGGGAGTTCGAGGAAGAGCAATATGAGAATAAGATAGCTCGTAACACTTTAGCTAAAGATCTTCGTGCTGAGCAGCTGAGGGCTGACTGGCTCGAAGACAGAGTTCTTGAGTCCAGCTGGAGAATTCAAGAACTAGAACAGAATCAGGCACCTTTACAAGTACCCGCACCAGCACCGGCCCCTCCAGTGCCGGTAGAGGAAGAAGAGGAGGATCCAAAGGAGGATCCGGAGGAAGACCTGGCTGTAGAAGCTGGAAACGCCGCGGAGGATGACGGCAACGATAACGATTTGGGAGATGGAGACGTAGAAGACTGGTTCGCCTCGCTTATCCCATTTACTTCCTTCAGTCTATTTATTTCTCTACTTATGTTTGAACTTGAAATTTTATAGTAAACTGATATGTTTGGTTGGCATTTTGTGAGACGTTGAAATTTTATTTAATCGAATATTCCTTTTGATTGTTTAATTTATTTGGGTTGACATAATTTGAGGGATTATTTAAGTATGGAGTAGAATAACTATATTGGATATGTATACTTATCGGTGTGTGTTTATGTTTTCTTGCGAAGATCTATAATGGCAACTGGACGTCGCGGAAACCTCAACATGACACCCGAAGAACTGACCGCAATGATCCAAGAACACATAAATGCTGCTCTGGCAGGCGTTCAAAACCCACCAGCAGCAGGAGGGGGTCTTAACCCCTACAAGATGTTCCTCGATGCGAAACCGAGCAAATTCATGGGTGCAGAAGGACCCATAGGACTGGTCCGTTGGATTGAAAAGTCCGAATCAGTGTTCGAGATGTGAAATTGTCTTGAGGCCAACAAGGTCAAGTATGCTGCCTCAACGTTGGAGGATGGGGCACTAACTTGGTGGAACGCACAAGTCCAAACGCGTGGACTTATTGCTGCAAACGCAATGGTCTGGACCGAGTTTAAGGCCCTAATCAAGGAGGGGTACTGTCTGCGGGACAGGGTTCACCAGTTGGAGCAAGCTTTATGGAACCACAAGATGGTGGGATCTGAAATTGAAGCATACACAGCGAAACATCATGACCTGGTATTTCTATGTCCCGATCTGGCCAACACCATGGAGAAACAACTCGAGTTTTACCTTGGGGGTCTAGTCCCCGAGATCCAGGGCATGGTAATGGCTAGCAACCCTGCGACTGAGCATCAAGCGATCAGGCTGGCGCACAAACTCACCGATAAGGCGGTGGAACAAAAGAAGTTGCCATCTCGGGGTGCAACTGAAGTGGTCCCTGATAATAAAAGAAAATTTGAAGACTCGTCTGCTCGACAGTCTTCGTCAGCCCAGCCACAACCAAAGGAACCAGAAACGGTTCAATAGTTTCAACAGTAATCGGGGTCACAATAATCAGCCCACCAACAACACCCAGAACACAAGCGGCTATGTGGGTCGAAAGCCACAATGTAATCGTTGTAACCTTCATCATCACGGCCCTTGTGCCGGAAATCGCTGCCAACGATGTGGCAAAGTGGGACACGCGGCAAAGGATTATCGCGGGGAAATCATGTCCTGACAAAATCAGAATCAGCACCAGGGTCAGCAGCAAGGTATTAACCGGGGGTGCTATCAGTGTGGTAGCACTGCCCACTTCAAACGAGACTGCCCACAGCTTCGCAACAACAACAACAATGGTGGGAACAACAACAGCCACAACAACAACAACCACAACAACCACAACAACAACAATAGCAACAACAACAATGGAAATGGTGGCACAGGAGGTGCCAAAGGTCGTGCATTTACGCTAGGCTGCGGAGAGGCCAGAAACGACTCGAACGTGGTCACCGGTAAGTTTCCCCTTAACGAACATTTTGCTACTGTACTTTTTGATACGGTGCGGATAGGAGTTTTATATCGGAGTCTTTTAGGAAGAACCTAAATCTCACGCCTAAACCCCTAGAGACCCCTTACGTCATAGAACTAGCCGATGGTAAATCTGTAGATGTGACCCATTTAGTATCCGGCTGTCAACTCAAACTCGCGTGTCACACCTTTACCATTGATCTGATGACAACTACCCTGGGTAGTTTTGACGTGGTAGCCGGAATGGACTGGCTATCCGACGTCCGAGCTGGAGTCCACTGCTTCGAGAAATATATCCGTATTCCGCTCTCTAACGATGAAGTCTTGATGGTGCAAGGCGAGAAGGCAGGCGCCGTCACAAACATCATCTCTTACATGCAAGCTCAGAAGTATCTTCGGAGGAAGAACTCCTTCGCTTTGCTCGCACTGGTTACCGAGCAGCCTAAGGACGAGAAGCGTATAGAAGATATCCCTGTCTTCCGTGACTTTTCCGATGTTTTTCCAGAGGAGTTACCTGGTCTTCCACCACATCGACAAGTAGAGTTTGAAATCGAATTGGCGAACCATGCAACTCCTATCGCCAAGGCCCGTACCGCCTGGCTCCAGCAGAGCTGCAAGAGCTGTCTACCCAACTTCAGGAATTGTTAGAAAAAGGATTTATCCGACCCAGTACTTCACCATGGGGAGCTCCAGTCCTTTTTGTCAAGAAGAAGGACGGGACCTTCCGCATGTGCATCGACTACAGGGAACTCAATAAGGTTACCGTCAAGAACCGATACCCATTACCTCGCATCGACGATCTCTTCGACCAACTTCAAGGGTCAAGCTACTACTCCAAGATTGATCTACGGTCCGGTTATCACCAGTTACGCGTCAGGGAGGAGGATATTGCTAAGACGGCATTTCGTACTCGGTATGGCCATTATGAGTTTTTGATCATGCCCTTCGGTCTCACCAGCGCACCCGCGGTATTCATGGACCTCATGAACCGCGTGTGTAAGCCGTACCTCGACAAGTTTGTCATCGTGTTCATCGATGATATACTCATCTACTATAACGGTGAAGAAAAACACGCTGAGCATCTACGATTATTGCTGGAATTACTTCAATGGGAGAAACTATATGCCAAGCTTTCAAAGTGTGATTTCTGGATTCGGGAAGTTCAGTTCCTCGGGCATATTGTGAATGAAAAGGGTATCCACGTCGATCCCGCCAAGATCGATGCTATCAAGAACTGGGAAGCACCCAGGACACCGACAGAGATCCGCCAATTTTTGGGTTTGGCTGGTTACTACAGACGTTTCATCGAGGGATTTTCAAAGATCGCGCAACCGCTTACCACCCTCACCCAGAAAGGCACCAAGTATGCTTGGGGTGACAAGCAGGAAGCGGCATTTCAATTACTGAAGCAGAAACTTTGCAGTGCACCCATTTTGTCCTTGCTGGAAGGGACTGATGATTTTGTGGTATATTGTGATGCTTCCATTCAGGGATTGGGATGCGTACTCATGCAACGTGATAAGGTCATCGCGTATGCGTCCCGACAATTGAAGGTTCACGAGAAAAACTACATAACACATGACCTGGAATTGGGAGCAGTAGTGTTTGCGCTTAAGATTTGGAGACACTACCTATATGGAACAAAGTGCACAATCTATACAGATCACAAGAGCCTCCAGCATATCTTTGACCATAAGGAGTTGAACATGCGACAGCGTCGCTGGGTCGAACTCCTGATTGATTACGAATGTGCCATTCGGTATCACCCGGGTAAAGCTAACGTGGTAGCTGATGCCCTCAGTAGGAAGGAGCACTTGAAACCTCGTCGGGTACGAGCATTACAATTCACCATTCATTCGGGGTTACCCGAACAGATACGCGATGCGCAACTAGAAGCAGTTAAGGAAGAAAACATTAAGGCCGAATCTGTGGGAAAAATGGAACGCGATTGGGAAGTAAAACCCAATGGAGCCCGGTATTTCATGAATCGCATATGGGTACCTCTCTACAGAGACCTCAGAAAGCTAGTCATGGACGAAGCTCACAAATCCCGATACTCTGTCCATCCTGGTTCGGATAAGATGTATCAAGACTTTAAAGCCGCATACTGGTGGCCCAACATGAAAGCGGATATAGCCACCTACGTGAGCAAGTGTTTGACTTGTGCGAAAGTCAAGGTGGAGTATCAGAAGCCATCGGGGCTACTTCAACAACCTGAGATCCCGGTGTGGAAATGGGATCAGATCTCGATGGACTTCATCACTAAACTCCCGCGAACTTTGGGTGGTTGCGATACCATCTGGGTGATCGTGGATTGTTTAATTAAGTCCGCACACTTCCTAACGATTAAAGAAACAGATAAGATGGATAAGTTAACTCGCATCTACATTAAGGAAGTAGTTTCTTGGCATGGAGTGCCAATGTCCATCATCTCAGACAGAGATGCTCGTTTCACATCCAACTTTTGGCAGTCACTTCAGAAAGCGTTGGGTACACGCTTAGATATGAGCACAGCTTATCACCCTCAGACTGATGGTCAAAGCGAAAGGACCATTCAGACCTTGGAAGACATGCTTAGGGCATGCGTGGTAGAATTCGGGAATAGTTGGGAAATCCATCTGCCTTTAGTGGAATTCTCGTATAACAACAGTTACCATACGAGTATATTGGCAGCACCGTTTGAAGCATTATAGGGTCGTAAATGTAGATCACTGGTCTGTTGGGCAGAAGTCGGTGACAGTCAACTCACAGGCCCTGAGTTGATACTTGAGGCTACAGAAAAGATTGTACAAATCAGAAACCGCATGGCAGCGGCACGAGATCGACAGAAAAGCTACGCTGATCAACGACGCAAACCGCTCGAATTTCAAGTAGGCGACCGCGTCCTACTGAAGGTGTCACCCTGGAAGGGTGTAATCCGTTTTGGGAAACGAGGCAAACTAAACACACGGTACGTAGGCCCGTTTGTGATCTTGAAACGTATCGGACCCGTAGCTTATCAATTAGACCTTCCTATCGAACTCAGTGGAGTTCACAACGTTTTTCACGTGTCAAATCTGAAGAAGTGTCTATCAGATGAAACCCTAGTCATTCCATTGAATGAGATTCAAGTGGATGAACAACTGCATTTTGTGGAACAACCTATCGAGATCATGGATCGTGAGATCAAAACTCGAAGGCACAGCAAGATACCGATCGTCAAGGTTCGTTGGGATTTTAAGCGTGGACCGGAGTTCACGTTGGAAAGAGAGGACCAAATGAAAAGCAAAACCCACACCTCTTTGTAGCTGAGCAGCAAGCTAACGTTACCACCAACTAAATTTTCAGGACGAAAATTCTTTCAACATGGGGATGATGTGACAACCTGGGAATATCTTGTAATTTTTATACCATTGTTAACGAACTAAATCTTTGTGCGTTGCATTCTAAACCTGTGCGTTGCATTCTAAACCGAGTTTACTCAATTTTCAGGACGAAAATTCTTTCAACATGGGGATAATGTGACATCCCGGTTTTTCAGGTATCTTAAACGCACTACTTCACGGTTATTCATTCCTACACTAAATTGATTCGGAGATTTAATTTACACGCTTGAAATAACAACGCTAACTTTGTGAACTTATCAAGTGAATTACGTGCTATGTGTATTAGACGTTTATAAGTTTGTTGAGCTATTATGTCATGTTTTGATTTCGTGATTTTTAGTTATAAAAATATATATAGTAAATAGATAGACGAACCGAACCGAGCCGCGAAACGTGTCGACCTCATTTCCTTGCGACTCAAGGAATTAATCAAAACTTGAGGCTCAAGTTAAAGACCCAAACCGCCCCCACCCAAACCCTTTGCGGCCGCAAGCACAAATCGTCCCAAACCCTTCTCCTTTTCTTTTTTTCCTTGCACTATATATATACAAGCATGCATGAGAGTTGTGTTAACAAAAAAAAAGAAACCCTAGCTCTAAGATCAGCCGACGGCAGCCCCTCCCCGCCCCTTCTCTCGATCGCGACCTCCTTCAAAACCGAATCGATTCCCATCTCGTTCCCGGTTCGTTAGTCTTCATTGTTAAAGGTTAGGGTTTTCTATTGTTTCGCAAATCACATTTGGGTTTATGAACTAATGATCATGCTTGTATGTAATGGTAGAATCATGGTTATGAAAGTGTTATGATGTTTAGTTCGATTAATTGTGCAAGTTTTGCGATTATGATGATTAGTTGGATACAAGAATCATAGGCTTCGTTTTGTGATAAAAATCATATTGTATGATCAGGGTTTGCATGAGTATGATGTAGATGATGATATGTGACTAATAAATCTGTTCTTGATCATTAATATTTAACGTCTCGATTGTTTAAGCGGGTTCTATTGCGATAAAAAGTCGAAAACAGGATGCTGAATGGTGTTTACAGCCAACTTCAATTGGCTGTAACTTGGTTATTATTTATCTAAAAGCGGATTTTCTGAAGCCTAAAACGTATATTTTTGAAAAACGCTTCTAATGGCACTGGATTCATATTTTTCTAAGGTCGTTTGATATTTTTAAGTGGTCAATTAAGTGCAGTAACTGAAGCTATGTAAATTCTGAAAATTTGTTAGTTGTTTATCGAGTCGGATCTCATAATCTGTAGAGGGTTGGGTCACGAAATTTGTACAGCAACTGGAGATAGAAATTTCCGGGAAACTCCCACTGGAATTTTGTTAATTGGATGAACGATGATTTTTAAATAAATTCTCCCGTGGACTGCAGTCAGAAAGCGACGAATCTGACTGCAGCCTAGTATATAAATGTTTATGAATAATTGGTAAAGTGTTAGGACTTGAAAAATTTATATAAAATTCTTCAGTTTAGTTGACACCTTCGTTTAATAAATTGGAATTTTTGGAACGTTGGAACTATTTTATAAAAATCCTCGAAAACAGCCTAGTTATGAGCATACAAGCTGAAACTTGATTACTTGCGAATGTGTGTACCAAAATGTTGTATGAGTTGATTTGTGTTCATGATAAGTTGGTTTGATCACTATTTTGCTATGATAATACTTTGCATGCATGATTGTGTTTTTGAATTTGTTATCATGTGTGCCGCATTGAATGATAGTTATGTGTAGGGTTTGTGTCAGTGTGTTCACACACTAACTTTAAATCGATTGACTTGTTAGGACGCAATTAGCGGTCCCATCATTTGCTACTTCTGTGTTACACTAACGAGCAATTAAAGGTGAGTTCACGGCCCCTAATTTTATCTGGTTTTAAACAACAGGGGGAGAAACATGTATACACTCTACAACTCTATCTCTTTACGTTATACGAAATTAACGTCGTTAAACTATTCGGTAACTAAGTTAATGTTAATGTACGTTATGGTCACTAAGCAGCTATATCACGGAAGTCCTCGACAAACTCTCGGATCGTTAGTATTGGGTTAGATAGCGGGGAAATTATAAGTAGTACTACTGGGCCCGACAAGCCCCACCCGAGCTAGTCGCGCTAGCCGACCGGGTATGGTCAACGGGTGAATAATTTAGCCTAACTTTCGCCATGTTCAGTGATAGGCCTGGTAACACGGAGGCACAACAGTCAGCTTCGATCGCGAACACTTATGTGACATAACTTTAGGCTCGTTACCTACATGTTAACATTGAACTTAATTACGAAACAACAATATTATTCCGGGTTAGGAATAACGGAACCAACGACAATATTATTCCGGTTTAGGAATAATGGAACCAACATCATTATTATTCCGGGTTAGGAATAATGGAACTATATCGTTATTCCGGGTTAGGGATAACGGGGGAAACAAACTTTTAACCGAACTAATGAACTTATAAAAACCTGTGAACTCACTCTTCTTTAATGTTGACACTTGTTTCTTTACATGTTTCTCAGGACGCTAGGAGCTCTAGGTGCACTCACTTGCATTGATCAAGACATCTTTTTATCGAGTCTCATTTACGAATATTATTTGGGTTTTTCTATAGTTTTGACGTTTGTGTTGGCGCCCGTTCCTTTACTTTACTTTAATGCTTCCGCTCAACTTTAAAACTAAAGCTTCCGCTAAACATTGAAACCAAACTAAGACAATTTAAAAATAACTATGAATGGTTAAACAAATGATTTTGGAAAACGTATAAACAAATCATATAGAGTCGTTCGATGTTACTAGTGTCTCGGATTCTGGTTTGTTCACACACCTCGCGGTAAAACTCTGCAAGTGGAAATTGAGGGTGTGACAACCTAACAATCTCCCCTAGACTGACGCATCAAATTGTCTTCATAGCATAAATTTAGCAACATCTTCAACAGAGTCTATGGTTGTCGCTATGCTGTAAGTGTTGTGGAAGTCAGTCTGACACTTCTAGGACCTCACACTTCAATGAACTCTCAGCACCAGGTCTCTTTATTCTGCCCTTGTGGTTAGTTTCAAATGTTTTCTGTTTTTTGGATTTTTCTGTTTTTCAAATGTTTTTGTATTTTTCTGTTTTCTCCCCATTGTACAATTCATATATAGATATATCTCCCTCTTCCCCTAAATTTGTGCATCACACTTTATGCACAAATTTACCTAATAAAGAAAACGTATTTACAAAGTTTTAAATGAAAGAAAAGGAAAATATTGTTTTGTTGTTTTTGCTTAACCATTCCGTCATTAGATTAAGGACTAATCAATTTCAAAATTAAAGCACAAAATTTAAATTTGTACATTTCGCTAATATTTTCTTACCTCATCTCCTCCAAAGGAAACATCGCACTCGTAAAAAAAATGAACTTTTTGCAACAGTGAGATGTTATCCAATATGTCCCTGGAACAATTGCTATCAACATTCCAGAGATTGTCAACAGCTCCATCTTGGTTGTCCCTGAAAAATAAGGAGATTAGTAAGAGAGTGGGACCCAGGCCAATACGGTCCTGGGTTTCCTTGAAGCATCAAAATAAGACACTTCTTTAACACACAAGTCCCCTTTTGTTTCGAGGATTCGTGATGTTGCTACCACTTTGGATTTGGGTTTCCAAATATGTTTCATTTTAACAAATGCGGTTGTTGCCTTTGATTGAGCAACTTTGGCTGTTTCAGGTTTAGTCGTTTTAGAAATGGATTTTTATTTCTGAACAGCCTTGCGTTTGTTTTTGGCAACATTCCAATCCCCATCAGATGGTTTAACCTTGGAATTCGCATTCTTCATTGCCTTAGGTGATGATACCTTCATCGGCCTGGAATGATTATTATCCTTTGGTGTAACCTTCTGATTTTGAGCATGATATGGAACATGGGGACTATGTGTGCACTTCCGAGCAATGTGACTTGGAATGCCGCAATTGAAGCACGTTTGTCTCTTCACGTATAAAGCATCCTGGTAAGGTTGTTTTGCTCTTGTAGGCCTTGAAGGATGAACTGATCCTTTCTATGATTGATTTCCTTGCACATTTCTTGCAGACGAATATGAATTTGGATGTCTATACTTTCGTTTGAAAGGGCCTTCTTCTTTTGTGGAGATTTCTTTTAATTCTTCTTGTTTTGTTTAGGCTGGAAGTCTTGTTCAGAGATCCCCCAACCTTTCCAAAAGCTTTGCTAGCACGGTCAAAAGCATATTTTTCACATTTGCCATTAGTGACCGACTTAACAAAAGCATTTTTCACATCACTAGCCTTTTGAGGGCTATTGGCTGCCCATTGCGGATTTTGGAGAGTGTGACTGTTCTTGACGTTTTGAGATCTGCTTTCTTCGTCTCCGATTTGCTCGTTTTTGCTCCTTTAGCTTGCTCTGAACCTTTTCATCACAAGTAGAAGGTTCAGATTGTTCAGTTTGCGCACTTGGAGCCTTGTTCGGGTCAACTCTCTCTTCATCAGCTTTGATAAAATCGGAGAGTCCTGGTTTATCAGATGAAAGACCAGACATTCCAGCTGAATCATTAGAAGAGTCAACATCACTAGATGGTTCCCGTGTGTCTGACGTATAATCACTAAGTTTGCTGTACACCATATGCTGTGCTCTTTCAATATCTTCGTCAATTTCAAGTCATTGTCGTGTAGTTGTGATTATACGGTGGGGCAACCTGATTGAATCCCAAACCCTTCCCCTTGTTCTCCTTATATGCCAGCTGCACATTGTACACGTCTTGAACGAGCTTGCTGGATGTATCAAACTTCTTTATATTAACTTTGTTTTGTTGATATTTTCTAGTAAGAAGTCCCAGCTCAACTCTTACCAAGTCGCATTCCATGGTTTTTGAATCTAATTTGGTTTTGTAATCATGGACCTAACATTTCTGTTGATTTATGTCTAGGTGGAGCTGCGCTATGTCTTTCTTTTGTGCTTCAACCTTTTCTGTGAGTAACTTGTTACTTTCTCGAAGGCTGATGCGCTGAGCCATTGCATTGTTGTATTCATTAGCCATTTTAGAATTATGTGCCTTGAGTTGAGCAACCCTATTCCTACAAGGTTCAGTGCACAAAAGGTAGTTGATCATGTCAATGAGCGATCTTGGCGTGAGTTTGGGCTTGAGGTAGAGTTTGGGGTGCTGGGCTGCTGATTGCTGCTTGCTGGGCTTGAGGTATCTGTTCGGACACTTCTTTAGGATGAGACCCTATTGATTGTGTTGATATATCTTGGAGATCTTGGTTTGATTGTAAATGATGCCACAACCAAGATACAAAGGAATCTTTGTCATAACCCAAAAAGCTATTCATCTCATTGCTTACTTCCTCTTTTCGCCTCCCATGTTCAAGCATACGCATCACATAGTCAGCAACTGGATCAACATTGTAGTTTCCAATAAACTCATTCAACTTTTCCTTCACTTGATCCCGCAAGTTTGGGTTTTGATTTTGTGCTGGGGTGAAGTGCTGTTAACGGATGCTTTGATCAGTGGGCTAAAGACAATGTTTGGATTTGCATTCGGTTTTGGATTACATAATGGGCTGAAAACTATGTTCGAATACTGAGCTTGGGCTGTAAACATCTTCGAATGATCGAAACCATACCGGTAAAAACGTTAAAAATGTCCAAAACTGTTTTTACCAAAATGTACTGTTAGACTCGTCTCGACGATATGAATCCAATGATATATATGTCAAAGACCTTTTCTGGAATTTTTGGGACTTTTTTTGGCCTGTTTTTCAAATAGTATCTTGAATTTGAATAGTATCTCGAACAATTCAGAACAACAATTTTTGAATATATCTTTGTTCAGTATCTTATCCGAGATGGTGATGATGATTCGAGACGGTAATGATCCGAGATAGTTCTGATGATCCGAGATGGTAATGATGATCCGAGATGGTTTGAAGATGGAGACAAACTTCAACACTAATGATTTGAGTTAGATTCAAGATGCATGTTGATCGTTCGAGTCTTCAAGAGTTCTATCCGAGATGCCGTTCGAGATGGTTTGAGATGCAAGCCTTTGATCCGAGATAATTTGAGACTTTAAGATATTCAATCTGAGATGGTCCGAGATCTTCAAGAAGCCAGTCCGAGATGGTCTGTGATGAAACAGAAACTTAACCCAACCCCGAAACAGTAGCAGATGCGATCTGAAAAACGTGTGATATCAGATCTGAGCCTGGAAACAGGTTCAAACTGGCTCTAAAACCAATTGTAGGTCCCGAAATCTGGATCAAACAATGATATCACACGATCACCAAGGATGGGCGGAATCCAAACTTGATGATATTCAAGGAAACCGAAAAGATGAAAGAACAATACGAATCAACTTTAACACCTTGCACACGATTCTATTACTTGAACAAGCAAAACCGTCTGGTACACGATGGAGGCTCTCTAGAGAAATCCCAAAAGTCTTACCCTAGAAATGACATAGGCTTAGCTTATATACCTAGGGTAAGGGCATGCCCCTCATGGGCTTGACTATGGGCTTGCCTGGCCTACATGGCCTGTGGCATGCCCAAATGACCTATAAAGGTCCAAACCTAATACAAACTAACCCAGTTAATCCCAGTTAACTACCATAGACCGTTGCGTATATTTGATGCGTCAGTCTCACACTTCTAAGACTGACAACAAGTTCAGTCCCTCTTGTTTATTGATTCCTTCTTTTGTTTAAAATTTATTTCCTTAAAATTTAACTTATAATCTAGCTATGTTAAATAACTTAGTTATTTCACCTCTTGCTATAATATAAGTAATCGGGTTAAGAATTTAAAAATTCATGTTTTGGGGCGTTACACATATCATGTTTGACAGCTACCCTATACGTCTTGTATAGGTCTATAGGGAGTGTATAGCCCAGCCCCTATAAGCCTCGCATACGCCTATCTTATAATAAAACTCTTTTTATTATTTACTTTTTCATGTTAAATTAAAACGCCTTCCAATTTATCTAGTCGTTTTATGATTGTGAAAAGAGCTTTGTCAGTAAAAGGTTATCTACACTAAACAATCTATCACAGCCACACAAAACAATAAATATAGAATCGATCCACTATTTGTTATTTGTTCAGTTTCGTTCAAGCTAGTGAGTGACAAACTGAAGCGTTCTAAAAGGGACAAACAACCACAAGCCTGGCCTTGCTCCACTTAGTCCAAGATCTCTATCTTCTTTGTTTTTTTTCGTTTCCATCTTCGGTCTTCAATAGCTTGTCTCGTTCGGTTTTATAATTTTATGATAAAACAACTTTTACATAAAATAAAAACCTAACTATTACAAAGGGTTCTAAACAACCCGAAAATTACAAATATTGAAACAAATAAAAACTATAAACAAACCAAAAGCAACCCCAAGTTTCTAGGGCTCGATTCATGAACAATCACAATCAACCTAAAAATGATAAATGCTTGATAAATAAAACTAAATATTAATTTAAAACAACAATATCTAAATCGTTGTAAAAGCGGCTCTTCTACCACTGTAGGGAATCTAGGGCATCCAATGTAATTTATGAAATCCAGTTTTATAGTTTAGAAGAGAAGCGTGATAAAACACAAAACATGAATAAAACCAACCCACCAGCGATCCAGTTACAATATATATACACACACACACACACACACACACGTACATACAACCATTCTAGGTTTAGTGTTATACCTTGACGAAAACTGAGCACTCGCACAATGGGTGCAACAAATAGCTCTGCTAGTAAACCATATCACAAATTCTCCATGATCACCACATGAACCCACACGTGAGACGGATCCAATCCGAATTTTTTTTGGCGGACAGCGGCAGCACAAGCAATGTAGACAGTGGTGGAGTGGTGGTGTGGTGGCGGACGGTGACGTCTACAACGACAATAGTGGTTGGGCCTACCGATCACAAGGGAGAGAAAAAGAGAAGGGGGCTAGGGTTTGAGCTTAATCTCTTGCCTCTTGTGTTGTGATACAATTAGGGGTTGATTAAAGTACCGTTTATAAATCCCTTAATTACTCTTTTGCTCATTAGTTATGGACTTCCTCTCCTAGTAATTAATCCTCGATCATTACTATTTACCGATCAACCCCTTGACCTTTGTTTTGTTATCTGATAATTAAACCTACTCTCCTTGATTATTATCTACTACTACTACTACTACTACTAATAATAATAATAATAATAATAATAATAATAATAATAATTCCACGTTCTATCGAATAACCATTATTCTCCGCTAACATTAAACCACTAGACATTTGACTTTATTTTATTGTTCAATAAAATAAACTTTTAATTTATTATCTAACTAATAAACTATTGCCCATTTAACACTTTAAAGGACACCAATTATTTCCACTATATTAATTGTTTCGTAAACAATTAGTATCTTTAGTATTTCATCAAATAGTCATTCTCCACAATTAATATTTGCTTTTATGATTTATAATATTTAACAATTAAATATTATTCTTTATTCATCGTCCAAAGTGTAACTCTTTGAATCGTAACTTAATAATAACTTTAAATAATCGATAATTAGACACCTAAATCTAACACCAATTACATCTCGGGTCTATATTGTTGGATTTTTGGACATAATAATTATTATATTTACAATTAATATAATTATTATTTAGTATATTTGTGTTCCACTATGTGAGAGGATTGACGTGGTTAGATAGACATAGAACACAACCGAGTTTTAAGGATAAACACACCAATAATAACTACATGTCATAGGCAAGTGTACCTATTAGTATATAGTATAGCCTAGGTAAGTACCCAAGTATCAATCCGTGGACACTAAAATCTACTAGTACTGAACCTACTACTTAATATGCAATCTATGAACTATAGAAAATCAATACTTAAGATCTAACAACCTTAATGTGACAAATGGTAAATAACCGGTAATTCCATACAATCTAATCACTATTTTTAGTACATAATCTCATGCATTATATCGTAATTTGATTACGTTACTGAGTCGTACGTCATATCATAAGTGTAGGACAAGTGAATAATGCCATAACATATATTGGTTTCCGTTACGACGCGAAACAAATCAAACTATGCCCTAAAAGTGTTGGCGCACTATTCGCGGTTGCACTATTCATGTCAGCAAAACCGCTAAAACGAAACAGAACAATGAATCACGGCATGCTAATTCCATAAATGAGTCCATATATACACGAAAACACTAATGTGGGAACACATCTTGCAATAATACATAACTTTTCGGTACAACGCCTAAATTACAAAATTGTCCGTTTCGACTAAAAAGGTGACAATTTTAATTCGTCCGCAACATTAATTCGGTATATTTCGGATTCCAGAATTATAGAACAACAATGATAAACACCCTAAAACAATATGAGAATATCATATATACATAAAGACATCATTTGCGGTCGTACGACAAGCAGTGCACAACTTGACCGGAAAGCGACCGATTGTCGAACTGACAGAGATTTCAATGGCCGATAGCCTCATACATTAATCTAGAGAGCTAGTTAAGCTTCATTTGGAATTCAAAATCCCATCAACTATCTTGAGGTCACGGAAACACAACTCCTGGAAATGTTCGACAGCAAAAATATATATGTGTTAATATTGAGCGAATAATGAAACGGAAAGTGTTTCAGCCACCCAAACCCCACATCTACTAGACTAGTAAACTAGTTAACCATATTTCTATGCCGAAAGTGCCCTAAATAAACGCCATGGCACTTATGGTAAACCAAAACCAAAGCTTCCGGTACGAAATAATAACTTTCGTAGATCAACCGGTATCGCACTGATGAGCAAACTAGTGGTACTTTTGCCATCCAAAACTAATACCAACTATTCTGGGGGCTAATATTAATTAACACCCTAAACTCTAATTGTTCGCAATGATGCAAGACCAAATCCCTAATTATCATACTTAATATAAACACTTAAATAACTAATAAATTATCACGTGTTATAAAATAACACTTAACCCCCCCATGTGGGCCCCCACCCCCTTGATTTATGTTGAAAAAATGAAGATATAAGTATGGTAAGGAGATTGGTCTTGACTAGAAGATTATATAACCATCATCACATTTCAACATTATTATTTTCACAAAACCGCCATTTTTCACCATTATACAAACACCTCCCAACTCCTTCCCATTTTCGGCTCACCTACACCACCATAAACCGCCATTTTTCCACCATTAAACACCACATTTTATTCCCTTTCAAGCCCTCACAAGATCATCTAAGGAGTTTGCAAGCATGGGGGAGCATTAGAGCTTTCTTTGGAGCTTCATCTTTTTTCTTAATCTTCACTTAATCTTGTGCAAACTTGTAAGCTAATCTGTCACCGTATTTAAGAAAGTACTTATCGATCATCTTGAAAACAAAGAAAAATCCAACTTAAAAACCCTAACCTCACCTTAATCTAAATGTAGTTTATTATGTGTTGATTATGTGTATTAGTGTTAAGTAGTTAGCATGATTATGTTGATTATGTTAAAGTAAGTTGTTTAAATGGATGATCTTGTGTGAATAAGAATATAAATGATGATTTAAACATGGTGATGTTTAAATCTAAACAAGATCATCAACCTCATGATCCATGAACTTTACTACAACTTAAAAATGATTTATTACATATATGTGACTTTTATAAGAAATAAACACCATGATTTATGTTACGATCATCCTAAAAAGTTTAGTTAACAAAGTGGTTTAAAGTGGAGATCTTGATTAGAAAATATAACAAACATGATGACTTTAATGTCCTAATAAATATATATTTACAAAAGTCTATGGAAATGAGGATGAAAAGTGTTAAAATCATGCATACAAAAGTTGTATATTAAACTTAAGTTGATGATTGATTGTGATTGTGGGTTTAAACATGATTTAAATACGTTTTTGAAACGTGGAAAACGCCATAGTATAGGGGAAACTATGGCGAAATTTCCTAAAAATCTAATCGCTATGAAAGTGTAATTAATAGGGTGATTAACGGGAGTAAACACGATTAGTGACGTAAACAGTCATTAAGGAAGTTTTAATGACAAGGGTTAAACCCTAACCTTCCAAGGATTTAACAAATACTTACAAATATCTTTAAAAGTTAAAAATGAGTATTTATTACATATATATTTTTGGGAATAAAAATATATACATACACTTTGTCACCATAATTAAATGTGTAAAATACAATGTGCATGTATTTAGAAAGTCAAGGGTATACAATATAAAATACCCAACTAATACAACACACCAAATACTTGAACGTTACCAAGTATAAACAACATGAACATATACACTTTTACACAATTCTTGAAACAATAATCGGACGATGGTCGAATTTATACAATACACCGTCGCGCCGTCGATCAACGAACATATCGCCAACATGAAGAGCTACTATGACATTTGGGCGATTTTCGACACGAAAATAAATATATATTAAAATACGACATGTCTAAAAATAATATATTTTAGACACTTTACGAATATAGATATTAACGATGACAAAATCCGGAAAGTTAGGATGTATAAAAATTACTAAGTGATTTTATAAAAGTATATAAACATACTTAAAAGTCTAAACTTAGTAAAAATCAACAAGTGCAAGATTTAAATGATATGGACTCATGAAATTAAGTTGGGCTAGGCCCATTATATAAAAGACATGGGCAAGGCCCAAATACCCAAACCTACAAATTTTATGGGCTAGGCCCAAACATATAAATTTCATGGGCTAGGTCAAACACATAATTGCATGGGCTAGGCCCAATGACATAAAGACATGGGCTAGGCCCAATGATATACAGAAATGGGCTAGGCCCAATGACATAAATTTCATGGGCTAGACCCAATCACATAAAGACATGGGCTAAGCCCAATGATATAAATTTTATGGGTTAGGCCCAATCACATAAAGACATGGGCTAGACCCAATGACATAATTACATGGGCTAGGCCCACTGACATAAAGACATGGGCTAGGCCCAATGACATAAAGACATGGGCTAGGCCCAATGACACAAATCTCATGGGCTAGGCCTAATCACATAAAGACATGGGCTTGGCCCAATGACACGCATTCAAGGAACGAGGACATGTGAAGGGCGAGGCCCGTTCACACACGATCGAATAATGACAATACATGTATATATATATATATACACGAAAACAATAACTACATGAGCTCGCCAACTTTATGTTGACTTTTCAAACTTACATGTATTTCAGGACGCAAAACTTGAGCTTGTGAAAGACTACGGGGAGTGGGAATGAACATGACAACGAATGCCTTTTTGGAGGATTTGTCTTTTATATCCTAACCTAGTATGGGTATATAGGGGTCATGTGAATGAGGATCGGGCTCCTCCGATGAGCAAGTGATCTGATCTAACTCAACTAGCAGAGGCGGAATTCATTGCTAGAGAGGTTGACAAAACAAACAAGATAGAACTTACTGTTTAGCTGCTCTGTTGTATTCAAAGACGTGCAAAGTATAGACGCGAGTAAATAAACTAGCAGGGCTTTACTGTACTATCTGAACTGACTTCCTAGCTCTGACACAACACTCCTCTTTTTATAGGTCGACATGACTCGTACTTGAGTGTGTGTTAAACATGGAAGTGCTTCGTACGAGCAGCTGATCCGTACGAGTGACTGAGAGTCACTCGTACGAACCAAACAATCTCATTCGTATAAGCCTTACAAAACATATAAAATAAACATTTAATCATATATACATTCAACATTAACGCTCTATAAACAATACAGACATATCCTAGACATAGGCAATAGACATAACGCATCAACAAACTCCCCCTTGGATGTTGCCGTAGTCTGGATCGTCTTCAAAAAATCTTCAACTAATTTGATGCTAACGCCCAAAGAATCTCTTCAGTGGCTTGCGACGCTCCTCAGATGCAATCGGCATTTGGTCTTCTGGAGGAGGTCGTTTCGTTGTATTGCCAAACTGAAAGCTCCTAAGTAATGCTATCTGAGCACGCTCTACAATCCGAGCTTCATTCTTATCTTTCTTTTTCTTCTCTATCTCCTTAAGCTTCCTCCTTGAAGTGTTCCATGTCGATCCAAAGTGAATATCATTGGCAAAGCAGACATTAACGATCTTCTGGAATTGGAGAGCTTGTTCCTTATCCTTCTCCTCAAAGCTTATCTTGCTATAGAATAAGCATTTGATATCCTTCTTAGTACAGTTGACTGGCCACATAGGGTCTAGCACTCAAATGCTACGCCATAGCCCATATATATGTTTGTGGGCTATAACAGTTTCGGTCAGCTCTTCAGAAATATTAAATGAATCTTCAGGGTGTACACAGATGACAGCCTCTCATATGTTAGAATCGTAATGCCGCCACTTGAAGTTCGAATAAAAATCTTGCTCCATTCGTATCATTAGCATGTTTTTCATCACTTTGGGCTTTTTGACGATGAGCGTTATATCCTTCTCTTTTGTTACTGGATCAATCTTTACAATACGTCGAGGAAAGTGAGGTTTCCAATGAGTAAAACAGTGTTGAGCCTCTAACTTAATCAATTTCCATAGCCGCTGGTCCTGAAACTTCATCTTTAAATTTATCATCTTCGTTTGAACCAATTCTTTGATATCTCAGAACGGCAAGGATTTGATATCGCGTAGATATCTAAAATATTGAATTTCAAACTCCCTCTTCACCGCATATAAATTCAATTCCTCGATCCACCCCCAGCTTATAATATCCCCTAAAGATATGTCAGCATCACGTGTAAAAAATGCAAGGGGACGTTTAAACTTGCGCTCAGCTGGTACATTTAAAAACCAATTCTTTCTCTCTTCAGCAATTTCTACACTAGTCATTTGGTGAAGAATTGTTCCTTCTTTTGCAGCTTCAACAACTTTTCTTTTTAAAACATCAGAATTTTCAGCTGCAAATAACTCAGCGAAAGTTGGGGAATCATCTGTACTCTGATCAGCTAGATTTGCATCGTCATCAGAATCAACTTCCACGACAACTCTATTGTAATCATTCGTTTCTTCAATATTTTCAAACACATACTCGTTTAGCTCAAATGAGTCTATCTCATTTAGCTCGTTCTCGAAATCAAATTCGAAATTCTCTTTATTCACTCCAAGCATTTCAGCTATCTCTTCCTTAGTATAAGAATGAACAAATTCACCCTCTTCCACATCATGCTCAAGATAAAATACTTTAGATTTCTGCATGATAGGGACGGATGATATGTCTTTCTCCGGGAAGATTCCTGTTTCTGCGCATCAACAACTTCATCCAATCTATCATTCACACCTTCCTCTATTGTCTGATTAACATAGTTATCAAGGTACACAGAAAAATCAATTTCTTCATTAACGCATGAATCTGTAACTCGAACACCTGTACCTCCAATATTATCATCATTATCATCATCACTATCAGAACTACTTGAATCATCATCAACTATTTCTACATCCTCATTCTCTTCATCCTCCTTGAACTCTTCAACAGCTTCCTCTATCTCTTTGTCAAGCTTTTTCTTTAACAGCCACTCACGATGCCTTTGTGAAAGATCTAACGAATCAATATCAACATCGGTCGGATTCCCAATAAGAATAAACTTTTTCGGCTCTTGATAAACAACAATATCGTTGCATGTAACTGGCACAGATTCAGCTTTTGGCTCAGTTGTACGCTGATAGGATCCTCAACAACTTTAGCCTTGCCATTACCCTGGGCGTCAGACTGTTCTTTTGCTAAACGTTCCCTCTCGGCAACACGTTCACGAGCCTCTGTTCGTTCAATTTCATCTATCCCAGTCGCTATATTCACTCCCAGCTTTTGCACTAATATCTTCTCAAATAAATTCATTCGTCTATCACTCTGAATCCTCTCTTCCGCATACTCAGTCATTCGAAATCTCAATCTTTCATTTTCCGAGACAATACTTGCTAACATTGCTTCAAGCAGTTGCTTATCTACAGATAAAACATTAACCTGCTCAAGCAACTCTTGTTTTTCTGCAGTTAACACATTAATCTGTTCTTGTAGCTCGGATATCCTCATTGTGTTCAACAAAACTTGTTTTTGCAAATCTTCCACTCGTGGATCATTGAAAGTAACCTCTTCACCCCCTGCTATATCACCAAAATCAAAATCGAAGTCAAAATCGGGTTGTGAAGTCTGAGAAGAACGCGATGGTTGTTGCGGTGTGGGCTGCTATTGTGGCGTTTGTTGCCGTTGTTGTGGTGTTGACTGCTGTTACGGTTGTTGCGGTTATGGTGTTTGCTGCGGTGTAGGTTGTGGCGGTGATTGAGGAGCTTGTTGTGGTGGTGAAGTCCGTATTTGCTGCGTAGGCTCAACCATAACTTCTTCAGCTGTTTGTTCTGATTCAGTCTCTTTTGATCGAACTATGGGAAACTCTCTTGATGCAGGATGTTTAAGCCTTTAGGAGTTCGAAATGGCGTATCAGGATCAGAATCTGATGGGCCATAAGTCGTATCGTCTTCTCCTGTTGCTTTACGCTTACGTTCTTCAGCTTTTCTTTTCAACTCGGCTTGGCGCTTTTTCTCTATTTTCAGTGCTCGTTTCTTCTCACTAGCCCTTTTTTCATTAGAATCTGTGCTTGAAGATGAGACATCTTTAGCTTCTTTTTCTTCCCCGAATGCTTGGCGTTCAACATCTGCTGCTGTATCTTCAATATTTTCTACTGTGTCTGGTTCATCTCGTAAACCAGAACTCTCAGCAGCAGCTTTCGTTTTCGGTTGTGCCGGTGCAGAAGTAGAAGTAGTAGCTTTCCGTTTAGCACCTTTCTCATCATTTTTAATAAACCAAGGACTACGCTTCGCAATAAACCCATATAAAGCAGTTAATTCCTCACTCACTTTCATCACCACTGTCGTCCTTTCTCCACTTGCCAGGTGCCGGAGAAATATAATCTTTATCTATGATCGCACCGAAAACAGGCTTGGCATTAGGAAATGCTTTCAGATGCAAATTCATCTTCTTCAGCATAGATATATCCGTATGTTCCAATCTCAGAATATCCTCCTTACTTTTCTTCAAATCTGGATGCAAATGATCTAGCATCATCTGAACAAATCTAGGATACTGCAAGAATTTCTCACGCTGGATGTTTTGTACCATTTGTGTAAAAATAACTTTGAAAAGTTATACGGCAAATTCAGAACTAAAGCTGTAATCATACACATTTGATAGTCGACAAGATCATCGTATCCTCCTTTCCTATGACTCAGGGCATGAGCAACGACGTGAGCAAGATAACGATAAGGTGCACTCAAATTTCCTTTCTTGAAAGGTGCAGAATTAACAAATCCGGCATATCCCATTCGATAGAAGCAACCTTTAACCATATACTCAGAAAAACCTATGGGATCATCAGCACTATCTTTGAAATCTAGAACTGTGCGAATTAACTCCTCAGTAATCTTTACTTGAATATCCACATCGTCAATCTTAACAGAAGAAACAATCGCATTATCCTCGACACTATACTCAGCAGCATTACAAAAATATTCACCGTGTGATTTGTGAACTATATGTCTATTAGTTAGAGCCTTTGCAATCCCAATACGTGTAAGAAAATCTAAAATGTCCTGGTACGCACAATCTCCGGAATAGTGTCATCAGTCAAGCAGCATATGTTATGGAACGGTGAGAACGACGATTTCTTGACTTGTATACCGAGATAACAACAAACCGTTAGAAAAAAATTCAAACATTTAAAAACATAACATCCTTCGTACGAATCAAAGCTTTGTACGAATCAAACACTTAGCCAAAATTCACAAGTTAGAAAAATTTTAAAGTTTTCCAATACTTGCTTCATACGAACCTATCTTCGTACGAACCATCAGCACTTAGACAATTCTGAAATTAAACTTTTAAGTTTTTGCTTCGTACAAATCAGCCTTTCGTACGAATGAACATAATAAAACTCTGAAAAACCCTTCTTCATATGAACAACCTTCTTCGTACGAATCCTGAATCGTTCCCAAACTTACCAAGTTTAATCCTAACCTAAAACTTGGAGATCTTAACAAACTGTTAGTCGATTTACGGGTTATTAGGGCCGATATTAACATTTTTGTAGTCAAGTTTAAGTTTTACCGGTCCGAACTCACTAAAGCTTAGTTTTATGTCCGTTTGGTTCGATTTCGGCATTATAATGACTTAGTTTCAGCAAAATTACCTTGCCCATTGCAAGAGGTGTGCTAACCAACCTCCCCAATGTGATAGGAATCAAAATGTGTCAAGATATGAAGATTTCAGAATGCGTTTCGCACAAAACTCTCTCAACTCGCACTACAGTTCTCTCAAAGACATAAAGTTATTTCATAAGAAGTATGAGAGTTTATATAGTAGTTAGGACTCGCTCGTACGAACCATAGATTCGTGCGGAGCAGCCAAACTTACTTCATACGAGTCAGTGTAATTCGTACGAAGCATTCTGAAAATTTTTTAAACTTTTTGAATTTATGATTTTTAATTTTTTATTATTCAATTTTATGTGTTTAAAATCCACTCGGTTAACCAAGTCCAAGTTAATGACCCTGGTTACCCAATTTGCCTACCAAGTCCAAGTTAATGACATTGGTTGACCACTTCTTTTACCAAAACAGATTAATTTTCTCATGTAAAGTTTCAAATTAATGAACTTTATTGACGTTCAAGACAAATTCTGATAAAGATTAGCTCCTAACCCGTGGTTTTTCAACTTTCACTTAGCAAGATGTTGCCATGATTTCAACCATCAGTGTCTTCAACATCGGTAGACTAAAAATAACACTACAAAGCTAAGAAAACTGAAAATCTTTTTGAGTTTTAGAATATTATCGAAACAACAAACATATTTTTATGAGTTTTGCGTTGAGAGAACCATATCAAGTTTTAACAAATCACCAGTACCGTTGATCTTGGTATACTCATTAAGTTTTTAACCAGATTTAGATTGCCAATATACTTGTCCATTTAAAACTCTTCTCATTTCTCAATTGTATCAAGATATGTTAGGTAATATTATGAACTTGAAATAATTGTGTTTCCCATCTCAGAATATACTCCTGTATTGAGATTCCCAGAATTTCATTTTACAGGTGAATATATCCAATAGATATATATGTAAAGTGGTGAGTGCGAGACCTTGAGAGCTCAGGTTAGTATTTCATACAGACAAAGAGATGAAGGCTCGTCTTTTGGTGGTGTTCCATACAGAAATCTTTTATACTGCAGATGTCACAAAGTTTATGACATATTCATTTTTTATGCAGCTTAGGCGAATAATGCGTAAAGTATTATACAAGTTCTAGGCCATTGCTCACGCAAAATTAGAAGAACTCAGATAATACCCCAGATAACGAATAAATATAAAGACCTAGTATCGCATAATCTGGCATTCTCTCAAACGAAATTTTGTACTAAGTCCATATATCCAAGAGATGTTAATCCACAAGTTATTCAGTTTTTCCTTTTAGGTTTATATCTTGAAAAACAATTTACTGATCGAGCGAAGCCTACTAGCACATCCTTAGTAAGACCTGTTTAATCACTTGTTTAACATTCCAATTCTTTAGCATACTGTGACTGTCTTTTTGATATAATATGATCACTCTTTTTCACAAAAACTCTTTTTGAATTTTATAATGTTTTTGTATTTTCTCCAAACATTCTCCCCCTAAAATCAAAAACATATTTTTGGATTTTTAGAATTTTTAAGAAAGAATGTATAGGAATACGTCTAACCGATGAAAAATTCACATCAGGTCGTCATCATCTTCAAACGCAACCTCATGAATCCCCTGATATCAGATTTTGTAAACCATTCAACTTTAAAAGATTTTTGAATCTTGTTTTATCAAAAGCTTTGGTATAAAAATCTGTCTTTTAGTCATCAGTATGGATTTTCTCAATTTTAACCAACTTTTTCTCGTAGCAGTCACAGATAAAGTGTTGTTGAATCTCGATATGTTTAGTGCGTGAGTGTTGGCATGAGTTTTTTGGTGATATCGATCGCAGCCTAATTATCTATATATATTGGCGTATCAATAAATGGCATTCATTCCTGGCATTAGACTGAGCAGCCTGTTTGTTCAAGAAGCTTTCAATCTGTTCAGAACCTTCATCGGAACTGGATCCACCATCGTCGAAAGTAGGTTCCCGATCAGAGTCAGCATCAACATTCGGTTGGGCAGATGATTCGGTAGTATTGACATTTGGTGCAGGAACAGGAACTTGTTTAGAAAAGCTTTAACCGACATCAGACGTGTTGATAGGAAGTGATATAGAAATCACCAACAGTCTAGAGACTTGTTTTTGTGTAAATATTTGATGTTGTTGAAAGAGCATAACAAGTTCTTCATCTGAAGGCACATCTAGCAGGTCGAATGAATTCCACAATCCATCGTAGTTAAAAAGCTATGGATCCCGAGGCTTCTGCGTTGGCGTCGTATGTCGTTGAGAATCCACGTGCTGCGCTAGAATGACCTGGTTCAGACTCAGCAAGAAACAGGTTTCTGAGGAGTAGCGTAACCGACGAAGAATCCTTCCAAGGATTTGGCTCCAAATTTACCATTCGGGTCCAATACAGTACATGGAGATCCAAAAGGTTCCAAAAATGCAAGGTTGGGCTTTCACTGATTTAGTAACTCGAAACAAGTTTTGTTGTGAGACTTAACTGTTAACACACGATTTAAGGTATAACACGCTGATGCGACTGCTTCACTCCAGAAACTGATTGGCAATTTCGAATCAGCTAACATTGTTCTGGTAGCCTCAATCAGTGTGCGATTCTTACGTTCAGCTACTCCATTTTGTTGAGGAGTATAGGGGGCGCTGAATTCGTGAAGAATCCCTTTTTCATTGCAGAATTCTAGCATCTTCTTGTTCTTAAACTCTGTTCTGTTGTCACTGCAGATTCTCTTGATAGGCAAGTGATATAAGTTTTCAAGTTTTCTGAAGAGGATCATAAGAGTTTCAAATGTTTCGTCTTTACTCTCAAGAAAGAAAACCCATGAGAATCGTGAATAATCATCTGTAACGATAAGGCAGTATAGATCACCAGAGATACTTTTGACATTAACTGGTCCAAAAAGATCCATGTGTAGCCTTTCTAGTTGTAGCTTGATTGAATTCAATAGCTTTCGTGGGTGTGATTTCTTTTGCTGCTTCCCCTTTTTGCAGATAAGACAATCATCAGATAGATGAAAATTCTTCAAATTTACACCCTCCACTAGGTAGTTATGCACCAGATAGTTCATCTTTCTTAGATGAATGTACCCCATCTTTCGATGCCATAGAATCGAATCTTTCTCGGTAGCTTTGGATACAAAGCATTGAACTTTCTTTGACGTGGTAGAAGCGATACCCATATCAAGAACATATAAGTCATTCTCTCGCAGAGCATGCATTAGGATCCATTCCTCTAGAACTTCTTGTCACAAATTTGCGAGATGCTAAGTAGATTGTTATCAAGCTCAGCAATATAGTTCACTTTGTCAAATGAAACAACTCCGTTTTGAAGAATCCCTTCTCCGACAATCCTGTCTCCTGTGTTCCAGCAAAACCTACATACCCTCCACGGATAGCTTCAACGTCGTTGAGCAACGCAAGCATTCCTGTCATGTGGCGAGAAGCTCCATTGTCCATTATCCATTTTGACATTATCGCACGCTGGAGCCCTTGCATACATGATGAAGAGAGTATTTAAACAAAGAAACCCAAGCCTGTTTGGTCTTGGGTAGGTTTGGAATGTCGAATTTTGGACCCACTTTGTTTTTATCAATCTTTTTAAGCTCGGTTTTGTGTGAAACAAAAGGTTTAGGTTCAACTTTGGATGGTTTAACTTTAGCAACCCATTTTTGTGTTTGAGGTTTAGCCTTTTTAACATAAAATTTTGAATCCACTTGACGATTTTTGTTCGATGTCTCCCCAATTTCAAATTTAGATTGACGTTGAATTGTTGGTTTAACATTTTTGTGGGATTCATTGTTCCTTTTCAAAATTTGTTTTGGCGCAATCATGGGTGCTTTTTGTTTTTCACCCTTAGTGAACTTTTTAGGATGAGAAACAGGTTTTGGACTTGCTTGTGAGCGATATCGTGCGATATGCCCAACTTCCTTACATTTAAAACATGTCCTGCTGTCCTTATGAACAGAGGTATCAAATACTTGTTTCTGTTTCTGTTTCTCTTTCTCTTTAAGAAAATCATCATTTAACTGAGTGCTGATGATCTCCTTTTCTTTCTTAGTCGTTGTCCCAAAACCAAAGTTAATTTTCTTTGTAAAGTTTAGTTTTTGAGACCTGTTGTTCATATGTCGCTTCTGGAAGCCTAAACCATCCCTTCTATTTTAAGGATAATCTCTATTTCTATGATAGTAGGGTCAGTTGTTGCTTTTTGATTTAGAGTATAAAGATGCATCATGTTTATCTAAATCATCATGACTTACCTCTACAAGCTTGAACATTTTATCCACTCGATCCATACTCACGTTTTGGGTCGGAAAGTCCTCATCCGAAAATAGTTTATCAGATCCTTTCATTTTGTAAACTATAACATTTTGATCAATATTTAAACTATCTTCCGATATATCATCAGACTCAAACTTTGCAAATTTTTCGGACTTTTCAGACTCAGAATTTTCAGTTTCATTTTTAGCACATTTTCAACCACTGTGTTTACCATTTCAGAGTCACATTCACCTTCATATTTAGTGTAAGTTACGTCGATATCCACAGGCAGCTCATTAGACGGTTCAGTTTTCAACTTTAGGTTAAGCGCCTTTTCCACCCAGATGGCTTTTTGCATGCATAACTATTCCACATGGGTGGTGGAACACGATCGTAACTTGCAGTTTTAGTTTCATCATTTTTAGATTCATCATTATTTTCGATTTTTGGCTGATGTGATCGATGACATACGAGCTTGTTGAATAATTGATTAACAGTTTGTTAACCAGTTCTTCAATTTTAATTTTCTCAAGCTCACTTTTGAGCTCAGCAATAGTGTTCAAATGAATGTTAATAGCCATCTGTTTGTCCATAACTATTGCTTTAAGCATCATAAGTTTTGCGTCATTCTCTCTGAGTGCTTTATTATGTTGTTTAACAGATGCACTCAATTTGTCATACGCTTCCTTAGTGGATTTGTAATCACTAGACAAATTGTCTGTTAAACTTTGAAGTTCAACAAATTGTGTATCTTTTACAAGACAATCACCACACGGCTCTGCACATTTTAAACATGGTTTTTCATCCACAGACTCAGACATTGACTCATTTACCTCATTGCCATTTGCCATGCAAGCTTTAATGATGTATTCTGACAACTTCTCCATCTTTGCATTGGCTTTTTCCGCATCAACTGGCTTCTTTTGCTCTTCTCCTGATGAATGCTGGCTTGGTGCAAAATATCCTACAAAAGTTTTTAAAATATCATTAGGCAAAAGGTGTTTTAACGGACTGTTCAAAAGTTCCTCCTCCTCTGACGAAGTGTGATAATAGAAATCATCATCAGGACCCTCGTCAAAAGATGCCCCTGGTTCTTCCTCAGGTTTCTCTATAATCTCAGCAACCAAAGCCAAGCTTTCTCCATTTTAGATGTATTTATTCCAGTTAAAGCCCTCATCTTCTTGAGTAACAACTAGTGCTTTATCTTTCGTCTCTGGTTGTTTGTCTTCAATCGTCACCATTCTTGTTCTTGGATAAGGGCAATGGTAGATTGCTCTCTTATGATAATCATCGGCGAAAGTATTATGATTTCCTTGAACCTCTCTGTTCGGAAATTCACGTTTGAAGTGTCCTTTCTCCCGACATTTAAAACAAGTACTTTGGATTTATCAAACCCAAGTTTCCCATCTAAACCTCCCAAGTTGTCTTTGCCTGTTATCTCCATGAATCTTTGTGCGCGATGAACAATCGATGCCATACACCACTTTATGTCAATCAGCTCCATATTAACCAGACCTATTTGATCATAATCTTCTCGTGTCATTTCTGAGTTTCCGATTTTCCCTGCGACTAAACTATCATAAGACTCGAGCACTGAAACTAGTAAACACATGTGCTGCTTTGTGGTCTTCTCATCAAAATTCTGTGCATTATGAAAATCTACAGCAATGTTGCACTGCAATACTCTTTGATTAGAATGAGATGATGAAGTAGTCTGGTTGATCTGGGGTTGATTTGAACCATTAGATGATTGTGGGCTTGAAGGCGTGTTAGGATCAACTGATGGAAAAGATTGAAAGCCACTGTTCTGGTTTAATGGTGGTGAACTTTGCGAACTGAAAGCACTGAAAGCTGTCTGGATTTTTGGTGACTGAATATGAGCAGCAGAACTGTTTTTGAAGTATAGATTAACATCTTGTTGTACTTGGAGAGTTTGTTCTTTGCCATCTTCAGCATTTCGAGTTTGTGTCCCTCCAGCCTTTCAATGAAATGCGGTAATGAGAAATTACCATACTCAGTTCCGTTCTTTAGTATGGTCAGATAAGTAGACCATTCGCCTTGTGGAAGAGAATCAGCTAACTTATCAACAAGTTCTTCATTGGTCTTTATAATTCCCATTCTTTTCATCTGAACCACCAAATGACAATATCTCTCTATCAATTGCTTCACAGTTTCACCTTTAATCAGCGTGATGATATTAAACTCTTTGCTAAGCAACGCCCTTTTACTCTTGCGAAGTTGAGCACTTCCCTGAAACTTTAAACGGAGAGCATTCCACAATGATTGAGCATCATCGTCGTGTTGAAGTAACGCCATAATGCCTTCTTTAATGGATTGTTGTAGAATATTCATCATTTTCTTCTTGTTGATGAACCTTTCCCTTTCTACATCTGAAAATTGAGCGAGAGTCTTCTCGAGGCCATTTTCTCCTACCAGCGCTTGGTATTTAGCTTCAATCACCAACCACAAGTAAAGTGATTAGTCTGGACCCAATTCATGAACCGCTCACTCCAGCTATCGAAGTCTTCTAAGTTCATTAACTATGGCAATTTAGTCATTGTTCCCATCTCATTTTCGAGATTGATGTTCTGAGTCGCTGTGTTCGTAACAGCCGATGTAGCAAAACCGTTGTAAAATTCTTCAGACATTTTACGTTAAAAATTCAAAAACACACTTTTTGAAACAAACTGATTAGTGCGGAAAAATTCCTTCGTGCGGATGACAGACAATTTGTGCGAATGAGATCCATTTGTATGAATCATAAATGTTTAAGAACAAGATGATTTTCACAAAACAGTTACTCGTGCGAACCAGCAGTTCATGCGAGTGGTCAAGATTTGTTAGTATGAGTGATATGCTCGTACGGATGTAAGATTTGTGTGAATCACACTTGTAAATTTTGAAACTTGTAAATTTTAGAAACTTCTGATAACTTGTTCATACGAAAGGTTCAAATTTTAAGAAAGTTGTTTGTGCGAGTGGTCCTTCTACTCGTACAAAACAACTACATCTCCAAACGGATGAACCGAATTTGACATGTTTAAGTCCGATTTTAGGTCTGAATTTGTTAAGGATTGATTAGAATGTAGTTTAACTTGAATTCCTAGAATCTTAGTCCATTTCGTCCGTAAATTCATCCAAAATCCAGTTCAGTTCAGGAATGTGTAGAAGAAGAAGAAGATCAATCCAAGTCTGAAACAGCCGATAGCCTGTAATTACTTGTTGTTTGTTAGTAGATCAGATCTCAAAGCTCTGATACCACTTGTGAACGAGGATCGGGCTCCTCCAATGAGCAACTGATCTGATCTAACTCAACTAGCAGAGGCGGAATTCATTGCTACATAGGTTGACAAAACAAACAAGAGAGAACTTACTGTTTAACTGCTCTGTTGTATTCAAAGACGTGCAAAGTACAAACGCAAGTAAATAAACTAGTAGGGCTTCACCGTACTATCTGAACTGACTTCCTAGCTCTGATACAACACTCCTCTATTTATATGTCGACATGACTCGTACTGTAGTGTGTGTTAAACAGAGAAGTGCTTCGTACGAGCAGCAGATCCGTACGAGTGACTGAGAGTCACTCGTATAAACCAAACAATCTCGTTCGTACGAGCCTTACATAACATATAAAATAAACATTTAATCATATATATACATTCAACATTAACGCTCTATAAACAATACAGACACATCCTAGACATAGGCAATAGACATAACGCATCAATAGGTTAACACCTTAACATGCTTTTATGATGAAAACAATTTTTGGTTTAAAGTGTAATGTAACTCAAAAACTATACCTTGGATAACATTGTGAACTTGCCTGAACCTTGTAACTTGTTTTGGGAACTTGTATACTTTGGTTGCAACTTAGCACATATGGAATCGTTGTTTATTTAGTTTTGCTTACACAATTGGTTGAAATAATTACCTCATAGTCGCACGAAACTGGTGGTACCGATAGTTCAAATGGTTCGGATCCCAATAGCTTGGAAACGAGTGGAAGCGCTACATCTAAAGATGCAATTATACAAGGTTTTAAATTCTAAGGCTTTCCCGGACTATAAGCCGCGAGACCTCATTGGTGCGAGAGGTGCGATAGGTTAGGTCCGCTAAATAAAGACAATGGAGTCGGTTAGCAATGGTAGTAAATGCACTCCTAAGTAAACGATTAGGTAAACAAAGAGTCTCTTGCTGAATGCAGCATTAACTTGGTGAAATCCTCAAGTAGAAACTTTAAAGAGTAATACTACGAAGAGGTGATCATGGGAAGAACTCAAGAATCTTATGCGAGAAGAGTATTGCTCGCTGACTGGAATTCCAAGGGTAGAAACGGGATCCTAGAACTCGATCATGATTGCAGCCAACGTTGTTGGTTACACTCGACACTTTCACGATCTCTCAAGGGTTGTTCCATACTTTGGAACACATGAAATCAAACGCATTGAGCGCTACGTTTGGGGTTTAGCCTCTAAGAACCAAAACATGACCACATCATCCCACCCTACCTTCATCAGCCAAACAGTAACTCTTGCAGTTAATCTCACCAGGATGCGGTGAGAATGGGAAATTATCAAAGAAAGGTGCGGAAAGGAAGGAAACACATGTGAAATGTACTAGTGACGAGAAGTGAAAATACTCACCCCTTAAAGCAGGATCAAGAGTGCATAACAAATGAAAGGGAACTCCCGTGATGATAGAAATGAAGGCAATTGCTGCCATAATTGATGCTAGCACCAAGAAGTATACTGATAACTTACTGAAATCCTAAATGTGATAAGTGAAAATTTTCTCATGAGGACACTTGCAAAAGTGCCAAGAGTAGAAGTGTGGTGAATTAAGACACAAAACAGAAAACAATAAGTTAGTAAGACTCAACCAAGAAAAAGGATGTTAAATGTGGCACGAAGGCCACTTCAAGAATGAACGTCTTAAGAATGAATTAGACAAGTGATTTATAATGTGAGTGAGCAGAAACTATGGATACCCCACAAGATCCTGATGTCGTCATGCGTACGTTCTACTCTACAATCATTACGTGTCAATTCTTTTGATACCAACACCGAGCTTAGCTAGTGTCTTTAGGTGTTAAGCATATACTCGAATTAGAGTCATGTAAACTAGACACGTTATCAAGTTAGCTAATAGGGAATTAGATGAGTCATGCGGAATCATTAAAGGTCACTAACACTATCCTATCAACCAACATCTCACATCCATCTTGTTTGATACCTGTGCTGATTTTAGTTCATCTCCATAGAATTCAAAATATACTTAACCTAGAGTCAAGTAAGATAGACGTTCCCTCATTCTATAGGATTTGCCAATGGTAAATTAGTCAAGTCAGGGGAAGTTATAAAAGGATGCACTTTGAAACTTGGAGAACGAGAATTTAATATCGATCCTTTACCCGTTTATCTAGGCTATTACGACGTAGCTTTTGGCATAGACTTGTTGACGTACAACCGAGCGGAAGTAGGTTGTCCTGAGAAACCTATATGCATTCTCCTGCCAGACAAAGAAACACTTGTAGTACACGGAGAGAAGCACGAGACGCCCATACGAATCATTAATTGCATGAAGGCCAGAAGTGCCTACAGAAAGGTTGCATAGCTTTCTAGCTCACGTAGTCGGCAGGAAACTGAGGAGTCATAATTGGAGGAAATAACCATTGCGAAGGAATTCCCTCGAAGTCTTTCCATCAGACTTGTCTGGATTACCTCTGCAATGACACGCCAACTTTCGTATTGATTTGGTGCCAGGAGCAACACCAGTAGCGAAGCCTCCATATCGATTAGATTCGTCATAAATGCAAAGACTATTTACACGACATCAAAAGTTGTTAGACAAAGGATTCATAAGAACGAATTTCTCGCCTTGGGGAGCTCTAGTGCTGTTTGTGAAAAAGAAGGATGGAACCTTCCGAATGTGCATCGACTACCGGGAACTAAACAAGTTAACCATCAAGAATCGTACCCATTACCGAGGATTGATGACATATTCGATCAATTACAAGGCTCGAGTTTTTATTCAAAGATTGATTTAAGATCCGGGTATCATCAGTAAAGAATCCAAGAGGAAAGTATTTCTAAGACGTCGTTTAGGACTTGCTACGGTCATTACGAGTTCCTTGTTATGCCCTTTGGCCTAACGAACCCCCCTGCAGTATTTATGGATTTGATGAACCGGGTATGTAAGCCATACCTTGACAAGTTCTTGATCGTTTTTATAGATGACATACTGATATACTCACGAAACGAGAAAGAGCACGGACAACACCTGAGAATTTTGAATTCGCGAGGTACAGTTTCTCGGTCACGTGGTGAACGAGAACGGGATACACATCGAGCCCTCAAAGATCGAGGCTATAAAGAATTAAACTGCACCAAGAACCTCTACGGAAATACGACAATTTCTAGGTTTAGCGGGATATTACAGGAGATTTATTGAGAACTTCTCAAAAGTTGCTCAACTGCTAACCTCACTTACACAAAAGGATAAAAAGTTCGATTGGGGAGAAAAGCAAGAATCGGCATTTCAACTATTAAAGGAAAAATTATGTAAGGCGCCGATATTATCACTTCCAGACGGTACCGATGACATTGTGGTGCAATGTGATGCATCGCATCAAGGCTTGGGTTGCATGTTAATGCAATGTGAAAAAGTCATCGCATACGCGTCTCGTTAGTTGAAAGTTCACGAAAAGAATTATACCAATCATGACCTAGAACTAGGCGTAGTGGTATTTGCTTTAACAATCTGACGTCATTATTAATATGGCACCAAGTGTACCATATTCACAGATCATAAAAGTCTTCAACATATATTCAACCAAAAGAACTGAATATGCACCAACAACGTTAGGTGGAATTGTTGAATGATTATGACTTTGCAATCAAGTATCACCCGGGCAAGGCAAATGTAGTGGCAGATGCCTTGAGCCAGAAGGAACGAGTTAAAACTTTACGAGTACGAGCTTTAGAGATGACGATCCAGACGAACTTTACAACTCAAGTACGCGGTGCACAACAAGAAGCTCTAAAACCAGAAAATATTCAAGCAAAATCATAACGGGGAATGGAGAAACAAATGGGACTAAACAAGGATGGAACTTTATATTTCATGGGAAGGATTTGGCTTTCCTATTTTGGCGATCTGCGAGACTTGGTGCTGGACGAAGCACACAAGTTCAAATACTCGATACACCCAGGATCTGATAAAATGTATCAGGATTTGAAGGAGTATTATTGGTGGCCTAATCTCAAGGGAGATATTGTGACCTATGTTGGGAAATGCCTAACTTGTGCAAAGGTCAAGGCCGAATAATAGAAATCATCTTGTCTATTACAACAACTTGAGATCCCTATTTTGAAGTTGGAACAAATCTCAATGGAGTATATTATAAAACTACCACGAACCTCACGAGGTCATGACATTATTTGGGTTATCGTTGATGGATTAACCAAGTCAGCTCACCTCCTACCGTTCGTGAAGAAGACAGTATCGAGAAGTTAGCTGCACTTCATCTTAAGGAAATGGTGGCATATCATGGAGTGGCAGTGTCGATAATCTCATACAGAGATTGTCGCTTTGTGTCGCGGATTTTGTAATCATTCCACGCTTCATTTGGGTCTCTCTTGGATCTAAGCACGACTTTTCATCCGCATACCGATGGCCAAATTGAACGAACCATCCAAACTTTGGAAGACATGCTTTGTGCCTATGTGATGGATTTGGGCGTAAACTGGGATACTCATTTACCATTGGTAGAGTTTTCCTACAACAATAGTTATCACACAAGTATTAAGGTTGTGCCATTCGAAGCACTTTACGGACCAAAGTGTTGATCTCCGCTATGTTGGCGAAAGTCGGTGAGAAACAACTCATTGGTCGCGAACTAGCCCAAGAAACCACATACAAAATATTCAAAATCTGCGAGCATATCAAGGCGGCTCGGGATAGACAAAAGAGCTACATAGATCGAAGACGCAAACCATTATCCTTCGAGGTCGTAGATAAAGTGTTATGAAAAGTCTCGTCTTAGAAGGGCATAGCTAGATTCGGGAAGCGCGGAAAGCTAAACCTTAGTTACATTGGGCCTTTTTGAAATTCTGGCAAAGGTTGGTACGGTGGCTTATAAGCTAAAACTACCAGAAGAACTCAAAAATGTACATGACACATTTCATGTGTCTAACCTAAAGTAAAGCCCAACTACTGACACGGTTATCATCCCAGCGGATGGAATTCATATTGATGACAAACTCCAGTTTACTGAGGAACTCGTTGAGGTTATGGGCTGGAAAGTTCAAAAGACAAGGAGAAGTCAAATCAAACTAGTAAAAGTTCACTGGAACTCACATCACGGAACCGAGTATACGTGGGAACGTGAAGATCAAATCAAGACAAAGTACCCCCACTTGTTTAAGGAGACTCCTTTAGAGGATGCCTCAAGGTGAATTTTGGGATGAAATGCTTTTTAACAGGTGGAGTATGTGACAAATGGCAAATAACCGGTAATTCTGTACAATATAATCACTATTTTTAGTACATAATCCCATGCATTATATCGTAATTTGATTACGTAGCCGAGTCGTATGTCATATCATAAGTGTAGGACAAGTGAATCATGCCATAACATATATTGGTTTCCGTAACGACGCGAAATAAATCAAACTATGCCCTAAAAGTGTTGGTAGAAAGTGTTGGGCGCACTATTCACGGTTGCACTATTCATGTCAGCAAAACCGCTAAAATGAAACAGAACAATGAATAACGGCATGCTAATTCCATAAATGAGTATGAAAACACTAATGTGGGAACACATCTTGCAATAATACATAATTTTCCGGTACAACGCCTAAATTAAAAAATTGACCGTTTCGACTAAAAAGGTGACAATTTCAATTCGTCCGCAACATTAATTCGGTATTTTCCGGATTCCAGAATTATAACAGAACAATTATAAACACCCTAAAACAATATGAGAATATCATAATACATAAACGACATTGTTTCCGGTCGTACGACAAGCAGTACACAACTTGATCGGAAAGCGACTGATTGTCGAACCGACAGAGATTTCAATGGCCGATAGCCTCATACATTAATAGGGAGAGCTAGTTAAGGTTCATTTGGGATCCGAAATCACTTCAACTATCTTGAGGTCACGGAAACACAACTCCCAGAAATGTTCAATGGAAAAATATATAAGTGTCAATATTGAGCGAATAATGAAACTGATAGCGTTTCAGCCACCCAAACTCCACATCTACTCGACTAGTGAACTAGTTAACCATATTTCTATGTCGGAAGTGCCGAAATAAACACCATGTCACTTTGGTAAACGGAAACTAAAGCTTCCGGTACGAAACAATAACTTTCGTAGATCAACCGGTATCGCACCGATGAGCAAACTAGTGGTATTTTTACCATCCAAAACTAATACCAACTAGTCAAGGGGGTAATTAATATTAGTTAACACCCTAAACCCTAATTGCTTGCTAATGATGCAAGAGAAAATATCTAATTATCATACTTAATTTAAACACGTAAATATCTAATAAATTATCACATGTTATAAAATAATTTACACTAACCCCCCCATGTGGGCCCCCACCCACTTGATTTATGTTGAAAAATGAAGATATAAGTATGGTAAGGAGATGTGGTCTTCACTAGAAGATTATATAACCATCATTATACTTCAACATTATTATTTTCACAAAAAAATTATACAAACACCTCCCAACTTCTTCCCATTTTCGGCTCACCTACACCACCATAAACCACCATTTTTCCACCATTAAACACCACATTTTATTCCCTTTCAAGCCCTCACAAGATCATCTAAGGAGTTTGCAAGCATGGGAGAGCTTTATTTGGAGATTCATCTTCTTCTTAATATTCACTTAATCTTGTGCAAACTTGTAAGCTAATCTGTCACTGTATTTAAGCTCCTTATGATATATAGTTTATGAAAGTACTTGTTGACATCTTGAAAATAAAGAAAAATCCAACTTAAAAACCCTCACATCACCTTAATAATCTGCTAAATATAGTTTATTTTGTGTTGATTATGTGTATTAGTGTTAACTAGTTAGCATCATTATGTTGATTATGTTAAATATAGTTGTTTAAATGGATGATCTTGTGTGAATAAGAATATAAATGATGATTTAAACATGGTGATATTAAATCTAAACAAGATCATCAACCTCATGATCCATGAACTTTACTACAACTTAAAAATGATTTATTACATATATGTGACTTTTATAAGGAATAAACACCCTGATTTATGTTATGATCATCCTAAAAAGTTTAGTAAACATAGTGGTTAAAGTGGAGATCTTGATTAGAAAATATAACAAACATGATGGCTTTAATGTCCTAATAAATATGAGAAGATCTCATTATTGATAAGTAAAGTTGTTAAAATATATATTTACAAAAATCCATGGAAATGATGATGAAAAGTGTATAAATCATGCATATAAAAGTTGTATATTAAACTTGAGTTGATGATTGATTATGATTGTGGGTTTAAACATGATTTAAATACGTTTTTAAAACGTGGAAAACATCATAGTTTAGGGGAAACTATGACGAAATTTTCTAAAAATCTAATCACCATTAAAGTGTAAAACGGGGTGATTAACGGGACTAAACACGATTAGTGACCTAAACCGTCATTAAGGAAGTTTTAATGACAAGCGTGAAACCCTAACCCTCCAAGAATTTAACAAATACTTACAAATATTTTTACAAGTTAAAAATGAGGATTTATTACATATATATATGTTAGGTCCTAGAAGTATGAGACTGACGCATCAAATATACGCAACGGTCTATGGTAGTTAACTGGGATTAACTAGTTTAGATTGTATTAGGTTTGGACATTTATAGGTCATTTGGGCATGCCATAGGCCATGTGGGCCAGGCAAGCCCATAGGCAAGCCCATGAGGGGCATGCCCTTACCCTAGGTATATAAGATAAGTTTATGTCAACTCTAGGGTTAAACTTTTGAGATTTCTCTAGAGAGCTTCCTTGTACCTGACAGTTTTGCTTATTCAAGCAATAGAATCATGTGCAAGGTGTTAAAGTTGAGTCGTATTGTTCTTTCATCTTTTCGGTTTTCTTGAATATCACCAAGTTTGGGTTCCTCCCATCCTTGGTGATTGTGTGATATCATTGTTAGATTCGGATTTTCGGGACTTACAAATGGTATCATAGCCTATTTGAACCTGTTTCCAGGCTCAGATCTGATATCACATGGATTTCTAATCGCATCTGCCTCTGTTTTCAGTTTTCGGTTTTTAGTTGAAGATCTTGAACTATCTCGAAGCATCTTGGACAGCTTGCTTGAAGATCTCGAACTAACTCTAATAGCCTGCTTGAAGATCTCGGACCATCTCAAATTATCTTCTTGAAGATCTCGGACCATCTCGAATCATTTCGAATCAAAGGCTTGCATCTTGAACCATCTCGAACTGCGTCTCGGATAGAACTCTTGAAGACTCGGATGATGAACATACATCTCGAATCTATCTCGGATCATTGGTGTTGAAGTTTGTCTCCATCTTCAAACCATCTCGGATCATCATCACCATCTCGGATAAGATACTGTTCCGAGATACTATTTAAGAGTGTACTGTGTCGAGTTCCAAAAAAGGTCTTTGACATTATATATCATTGGATTCGTATCATTGAGAAGAGTCTAATGGTCTATTTTGGTAAAAATAGTTTTCGGGCATTTTAAACGTTTTTACCAGTACGGTTTCGATCATCCAAAGATATTTACAGCCCAAGCTCAGTATTCAGACATAGTTTTCAGCCCATTATGTAATCCAAAACCAATTATCTTTAGCCCACTGATCAAAGCATCCGTTAACAGCACTTCACCCCGGGCACAAAATCAAAACCCGAACTTGCGAGATCAAGTGAAGGAAAAGCTGAATGAGTTTGTTGGAAACTACACTGTTGATCCGGTTGCTGACTACGTGATGCGTTTACTTGAACGTGGGAGGCAAAAAGAGGAAGTAAGGAATAAGATGAATAGCTTTTTGGGTGATGACAAGGATTCCATTGTATCTTGGTTGTGGGATCATTTACAATCAAACCAAGATCTCCAAGATCTATACGCAAAATCAACATAGTCTAATCCTAAAGAAGTGTCCAAACAGAAACCTCAAGCCGAGCAAGCAGCAATCAGCAGCCTAACACACCAAACTCTACCTCAAGCCTAAACTCACGCTGACAAACCATGATCGCTCATTGACATAGTCGACTACCTTTTGTGCATTGAACCTTGCAGGAATAGGATTGCTCAACTCAAGGCACTTAATTCCAAAATGGCTAATGATTAAAACAATGCAATGGCTCAGTGCATCGGCCTTCGAGAAAGTAACAGGTTACTCACAGAAAATGTTGAAGCACAAAAGAAAGACATAGCTCAACTCCACCTAGACGTAAATCAACAGATATATTGGGTTCATGATTACAAAACCAAATTACATTAAAAAACCATGGAATGCGACTTGGCAAGAGTTGAGCTGGGACTTCTTGCTGGAAAATATCAACAAAACGAAGCTCATATAAAGAAATTTGTTACATCTAGCAAGCTCGTTTAAGACGTGTGCAATGTGCAGCTGGCATATAAGGAGAAGAAAGGGAAAGGTTTGGGATTCAATCAGGTTGCCCCACCGTATAATCACAACTAAACGACAATGCTTGAAACCGATGAAGAAATTGAGAGAGCACAACATATGGTGTACGACCAACCCAGTGATTATATGTCAGACACACGAGAACCATCTGGTGCTGTTGACTTATCTAATGATTCAGCTGGAGTGTCTGGTCTTTCATCCGATAAACCAGGACTCTCTGATTTTATCAACACTGATGAAGAGAGAGCTGACGTGAACAAGGCTCAAAGTACGCAAACTGAACAATCTGAACCTTCTGTTTGTAATGAAAAGGTTTAGAGCAAGCTAAAGGAGCAGAAACGAGCAAATCGGAGATGAAGAAAGCAGAAGTCAATATGTCAAGAACAGTCACACTCTCCAAAATCCTCAATGGGTAGCAATAGCCCTCAAAAGGCTAGTGATGTGAAAAATGCTTTTGTTAAGCCGGTCATTAATGGCAAATGTGAAAAATATGATTTTGACCGTGCTAGCAAAGCTTTTGGAAAGGTTGGGGAGATTTCTGAACAAGACTTGCAGTCTAAACAAAACAAGAAGAATGAAAAGAAATCTCCACAACAGAAGAAGGCCCTTTCAAACGACAAGTATAGACATCTAAATTCATCTTCGTCTGCAAGAAATGTGCAAGGAAATCAATCACAGAAAGGATCAATTCATCCTTCAAGGCCTACTAGAGCAAATCAAGCTGATCAGGATGCTTTATACGTGAAGAGACAAACGTGCTTCAATTGCGGCATTCCTAGTCACATTGCTTGGAACTGCACACATAGTCCCTATGTATCTTACTATACTCAAAATCAAAAGGTTACACCTAAGGATAACAATCATTCGAAGCCGATGAAGGTATCATCACCTAAGGCAATGAAGAATGTGAATCCCAAGGTTAAACCATCTGATGAGGATTGGAATGTTGCCAAAAACAAATGCAAGGCTGTTTAGAAACAAAAATCTGTTTCTAAAACAACTAAACCTGAAACATCCAAAGTTGCTCAACCAAAGGCAACAACCGCGTTTGTTAAAATGAAATAGATTTGGAAACCCAAATCTAAAGCGGCAGCAACATCACCAATCCTCGAAACAAAAGGGGAATTGTGTTTAAAGGAAGTGTCTTATTTTGATGCTTCAGGGAAACCCAGGACCACGATGGCCTGGGTCCCACTATCTTACTAATCTCCTTATTTTTCAGGAACAACCAAGGAGGAGCTGTTGACAATCTCGGGAATATTAACAGCGGTTGTTTCAGGGACATATCGGATAACATCTGTTTGTTGCAAAAAGTTCCATTTTTTTACGAGTGTGATGTTTCCTTTGGAGGAGATGGGGTAAGTAAAGATCAGCGAAAAGGTACAAATTTAAACTTCGTGCTTTTATTTTGAAATTGATTAGTCTTTAATCTAATGACAGCACGATTAAGAAAAAATATTTCTTTTCTTTCGTTTAAAATTCTCTACATACGTTTTTCTGTATTAGGTAAATTTGTACATAAATTGTGAGGCACAAATTTAGGGCGGAAGAGGGAGATCTATGTAAATATGCATTGTTTGAGGGGGAGAAATCTGAAAAATACAAAAACATTTGAAAAACAGAAAAATACAAAAAATTTTGAAAAACTGAAAAATCAAAAAAGTCTTTATGCATCAAATGGGAAATGAAATGAATATTCGTGATAAAGGGCGTGACTAACACATTAAGGTGTTGTAGCTGAAAAGACTAGGATCTAATGCTCAAAGTGATTAAAAGATACTATATAAACATAACGAACTATGTATCTTGTGGGTAACATACCATCGGCGTATGATTTCATGGTCTTAAATCCTGTGTTGATAGAAGCCAACGTCTGAAGTTTCGGGTATGCTGATGAGTCATCCGAGATATCAGGGTTGCCCTTCTGTTGCATCTAGATATATGCAGACCTAGGCCCAGTCAGGATATCCTTAAAAGAGCCAAAATAGAAGCACCAAAACCTTAAAAGAAAGGAAATCTCACGAGAAAATTCCATGTGCTTGAAAAGTCAAATATACCATATAAGGTATTTGCCTAACCCTCGTCAGATATTATTGGTCACTCTGTTGTACGAACGTACTGACCTGTTCACCAATAGTCTGACGTTGTAAAAGATAAAGGATGATCTCCGTATACTCATCTGCTACGATGAATCATTGTGCTTACCTTGATTGCGGGGTATGTCATGGTATGGGACACACGGGTATTCTAGTATAATACTACCTTAAGCATATCACGAAGTTGAAAAATGAAAGTTGAGTGTTAAAGTTTAAGTTGACAAACATATTGGCAATCAGTTAGAGCAGTATGAATAAGTTCACACTGAAAAGTGTTCTTGGTCCGCCTGAAAACGATTTCGATCCCATTGCAATTGTATAGTTGTAACTACTGAGTTAGGTTCTTCGGTTATTTGCGTTTCTTTTTATATTCTTATATTTTAAAATTTTCAAAAAGAATATAGAAAATAAAAAAAAACAGACCAAAAATAGTGTCTTGTTTTACTAAATAAAAAAAAATGCTTTCTTTGCTTTATTAAAAATTATTAACCGTTCTTGGAGATTTGACTAATCATCAAAAGATGAAAGAAATTTGAATTTTGATCCGAGTATACGTACTTGGATGTACTAAGTGTTCATGCGGTACTCTCCTTGTTGCAAAAGAATGTTTGCTTATAAATTTCTGAGAATTGTGCAGATCTTGATTTAGATCAAGAAACAGGGGTCGCTAAAATTGAGATGTCGTTAGTTGCCAAAAAAGCATGAAGCATCACAATAGCAAAGTGTACCTGAGTCAGAAGAACCAGATGCCAGTCATCGTCTGATAGTGATAGTACATTTGAAGAAGTACCTGTGAACCTGCTTGCTTGAAAGAGAAACATTGAAGAAGAAAAGAGCTACTAAGATTCCTCCTCTCACATTCTTTTTGACAAAGATATTTCAAGCAAAGCTAATCAAGATCCTGATATGAAGCTAACCAAAAGAGCAGAAGAAAGAGACCCGATGCTGAGAGTTCGTTGAAGTGTGAGGTCCTAGAAGTGTGAGACTGACTTCCACAACACATACAGCATAGCGACAACCATAGACTCTGTTGAAGACGTTGCTGAATTTATGCTATGAAGACAATTTGATGCATCAGTCTAGGAGGAGATTGTTAGGTCCTATAAGTGTGAGACTGATGCATAAAATATATGCAACGGTCTATGGTAGTTAACTGTTTTTAATTGGGTTAGTTTGTATTTGTTTGGACCTTTATAGGTCATTTGGGCATGGCATAGGCCGTGTGGGCTAGGCAAGCCCATGAGGGGCATGCCCTTTCCCTAGGTATATCAACTAAGCTTATGTCATTTCTAGGGTTACACTTTTGGGATTTCACTAGAGAGCCTCCATCTTGTACCAACCGGTTATGCTTGTTCAAGTAATAGAATCGTGTGCAAGGTGTTAAAGTTGATTCGTATTGTTCTTTCATCTTTTCGGTTTTCTTGAATATCACCAAGTTTGGATTCCTCCCATCTTAGTGATTGTGTGATATCATTGTTAAATCCGGATTTTTGGGGCTTACAATATATTTTTGGGAATAAAAATATATACATATCCTTTGTCACCATAATTAAATTTGTAAAATACAATGTGTATGTATGTGTATGTATTTAGAAAGTCTAGGGTATACAATACCAAATACCGAACTAATACAACACACCAAATACTTGAAGGTTACCAAGTATAAATAACATGAACAAATACACTTTTACACAATTCTTGAAACAATAATCGGACCAGCGGACTAGGCGGACAATGGTCGAATTTATAAAATACACCGTAGCGCCGTCGATCAACGAACATATCGCCAACATGAAGAGCTACTACGATATTTGGGCGATTTTCGACGCGAAAATATATATATTAAATGACGACGACGACATGTCTAAAAATAATATATTTTAGATATTTAACGAATATATATATTAACGATGACAAAATCCGGAAAGTTAGGATGTATAAAAATTACTAAGTGATTTTACAAAAGTATACAAACATACTTAAAAGTCTAAACTTAGTAAAAATCACCAAGTGAAAGATTATAAATGATATGGACTCATGAAATTAAGTTGGGCTAGGCCCATTATATAAAAGACATGGGCTATGCCCAAATACCCAAACATACAAATTTCATGGGCTAGGCCCAAACGTATAAATTTCATGGGCTAGGCCCAAACACATAATTACATGGGCTAGACCCAATCACATAAAGACATGGGCTAGGCCTAATGACATAAAGACATGGGCTACGCCCAATGACATAAATTTCATGGGATATGCCCAATCATATAAAGACATGGGCTAGGCCCAATGACATAAATTTCATGGGCTAGGCCTAATCACATAAAGACATGGGCTAGGCCCAATGACATAATTACATGGGCTAGGCCCAATGACATAAAGACATGGGCTAGGCCCAATGACACAAATTTCATGGGCTAGGCCCAATGACATAAATACATGGGCTAGGCTTAATGACATAAAGACATGGGCTAGGCCCAATGACACAAATTTCATGGGCTAGGACCAATCACATAAAGACATGAGCTAGGCCCAATGACATACATGACATAGGCTAGGCCCAATGACACGCGTGTAAGGCATGAGGACATGTGAAGGGCGAGGCCCGTTCACACACGATCGAATAATGACATTACATGTGTGTGTATATATATATATATGTATATATATTTGTGAAGTATATATATATATATATAAATAATAATCGAACAAAACGAACTACCAACACTGTAATAACATTAAAGTTGTTCTAATGTGATAAATATATACACAACAAGAATTCAAGATGAACAACTGGTATGAGGTCCAACGAGACCTAGGTGTCTAATGAAGTTAATGCACTTGTAGGTTACACATGTGTACGGACACCCGAATTCGATAAGTACGACTTACGGAACGTAAAATAGTGAGTTCATGTTCCTCATTTCAATTATTTCAAAGTTTTGTTTTAAAACTATCGAGGGGAAAACATGTCATAACAAACGGTATGTTAGCTATGGGGTTAGATGATAACACCATCAATGTGCATAAGTAGGATGATGAGAAGAGTAACTATTAATCACTAAGTGACCAAGGTGCAAAAGGTATAGATCTATCGAGTTTGAGACGCGCTCCACTCCTGGTTTGTTAACCCTTTAGGAGTGCTTTTGTGATCCCAATTGATGTCAAGAGTTGTCTCGGTTTGGTTACTTACTTATGGCACATATGTCAAGGTGCTAGCTACACTTTGATAGATCCTTAAACTCCATCAATGCTAATATCATACTAAGATTTCATTACTGGATTACAAACAAGACATCTCATACGAAAACAATAACTACATGAGCTCGCCAACTTTATGTTGACTTTTCAAACTTACATGTATTTCAGGACGCAAAACTTGAGCCAGTGAAAGGCTACGAGAAGTGGGAATGAACATGACAACGAATGCCTTTTTGGAGGATTTGTCTCTTATATCCCAACCTCGTATGGGTATATAGAGGTCAAAACCTCAACATGCTTTTATGATGAAAACAAGCTTTTGGTTTAAAGTGTAATGTAACTCGAAAACTATACCTTGGATAAAATTGTGAACTTGTCTGAACCTTGTAACTTATTTTGGGAACTTGTAAACTTTGGTTGCAACTTAACATATATGGTATCGTTGTTTATTTATTTTTGTTTACACAATTGGTTGCAATGATTACCTCATAGTCACACGATTGCGCTTCCGCTACGACCAGGGTGTGACACTTAATTACTAAGAATTACTACAAAGAGTTGAGAATGTATAACCATCTTAGACTTGAATCAACAAAGATTGCTTAGATTGATGACGGACGATCCTACTAAACCACTCCAAGACCTAACTTGCCTATGGTGTATGAAGTGCTAAAATAGATTAGATCTAATTAGGTTAATCTTATTTAACTACGGTTAAGGCTATAGACACACCTATAGGCCTATGTCAATAAAGCTAGTGATAGTAGGATTCTTATGATTTAAGGTTTCGAGCCTAGTGCTCAAGGCGGTAAAGAACCGAGCGAATTACAACTACCAAGGTGAGGAATTTAGAAAATCCTAATTAGTTTCTAGATCCTTTTAACCGAATCCTTCTTGTAAGCAACACATATGTCAAACCAGTTATGACGATTAGTTATCTATTACCGATTAAAGTGTCAGACCCTAGGCTAATGGATGTCAATATATCCTAGAGATGGTAAATATTGAATGAAACATGCATTCATAGAAAGACTAATGTCACTACACAACTAGCATCATAACCATTTTCAACATACACACATATGCATCTAAAAAATTGACCATACTACATTACCAAAATCATACAACCATGAAATCAATCATCATATCATCTCTTCTGGACAGTTATAAACTAAGTTTAGCCAAATATGATAAACAAATTTAACATCAAAATCAAATTCATCATCATTACTGAAAGTTCAATGACTAGAAAACTGTAAAGAATAACCCATGGAACTAGTCTAATACTTTCCCGTGCCTTCAATCTTCAGTCTCGTCCTCTTTTCTCTTCCGGTTTAGCTTCTTCTCTTCTTCACAATGTAACACCCTAAAAATATTGAGCCATATAAAAGTGTATATATATTATACACTTGAATAAATAACTAGGAATAACAAAACCTAGTTGATTATTTGTATTGTTAGTGATAAATATTGGATGATATCCATTTATAATTAAAATCTCAAACATGAGCAACCAAAAGGGGAAAAAGCTGAAACTTTAATCCTTAAAACAAAATAAAACACAACACACGCTAAGTGTGTGTGTGCATATAGTGACCAGGAGAAGAATAAGGGGAGCAAAACCCTTGTTCACCAAAGATCATCAAATTGAAGGAGAAACTAAGCTTCAAATTTGTGCATGAACATGAATTATTGTTGATACACTTTTGTGTTTGTCGCTTGTTCTTAGTTACGTCTGTAATTGTACGGTTTTTGTTTATAGTGTCTGTATAGTTTGTCTGTGTAAAACAGTTGCATGTGTGCATACTGTTGAGTCTTGTGTACGTCATGTCTGTGACACGATCTCCAAAGAAGAATTCTATGCGAGTGGGAATACTTTGTACGAGCAAGATATTGCTCGTACGAGCCACCTAGCATTCGTACGAACGAGTACCTCCAAACAAGCATCTTGCTTGTTTTGTACGAGCTAGTTGATGCTCGTACGAACCAGCTTGTTCGTACGAGTGTCTTTGGAGTATGTTCTTCATGTGTTTTGGTGTTTCGTATGACCAGCAACATACTTTGTACAGTTGTTGAGTATGGAGACTATATAAGCAGACATGCACTTCTCAGTAAATGGGTTGTTGAGACGAGAGAGACTAGAGCTATACTAGAGAGAGACATGAGCACAGAGTGTGTTGCATGAGAGTGTATGAACATTGTTTGAATATGTTTGTATCAGTTTTCTTCAGTTAATCAAGATATTGAATCTTTGGTTATCCTGTGTTCTTACTTTGTTTTGGTTTGCATACTTACGAGGATTCCGCACTCGTATTTGTGTCGTATAAACAAGGAAGTAGGATAATCTTGTTCCTCCAAGTGGACATACAAGTGGTATAAGAGCTTTGGCTTTCTTCCTTGTTTGAAAACCAAGCTTAGTGTTGTGTCTAAGCTAGTTTTGAGGGTTTCTTGAAGTGTTCTTGAACTTTCAGCAGGAAACTTAAGTTTTTGAAAGATAACAAACTTAAAACTTAATAAAAACTTGTTGTAACCAGAAAATTTTCAAAAAAAACCTTGTTAGAATACATGGAGACATGTTAAAATCTGGTTTTTCTTAAAATTTTCATCAGTTCAAGATTTGTAGGAGAGACTCACCGGAAAAACTCATTGGAATATTGTTGTAGGGTTGACCAAATCTCTGACATTCTGGACTTGACTATTAAAACTGTAAAAGCTGGTATAGAATGTTTGTCTTTTTAACTAAAATTGTGTAGACAACATACCACTTTTGAAAAACTAGTTTGTGCAGAAAAGGAAATGTTTCACCAACCAGCCCTGCAAAAAGATTCCTCTGGGAAAAACATCTGTGCGAATAACCCATCCGCACGAAGAACTAGATTGTTCGTACGAATGACCAGTCATCCGCACTAAGAATCTAGCACGCACGAAAGACTCAGTTGTTCGCACGAAGTAGTCCTTCTTACGAAACTGTGGTTCGTACGAATAATAACTCAGTCTGTTTTTCATGTTTTAGTTTTTCAAACCTTGTGATTTCTCAAACTTTGTAATTTCTAAAATTGTGAATTTTTTTTAAAAGCAACACTGTTATTTCCAAAAAATTAAACTTTAAACCTTTTAAATTTTCATAATCAAGAAAAACATAAAGAGTACTAATCCGTGGGATTAGAATAGTAGTACGAGCACAAATCAAGACTCTTCGTAAAGCTCCGCAACCTCATGTGTAAAATCATTGATGTCTCAACATACAGCCATGATTACTGCAAATCAATGGGCGTGTGTTGCAAACCAGAACCAGAGCATTCAGACTCTTCTGATAAGTGAGAGTGAAACCAGGAGTAATAACCGTCCACCTAAACTGAACCAAATGAATGATTATCCGTCCTGAAAAAGTCGTTTCCACACATATGTTCTCGGACAGAACACATAATTATGGACATGTTTTACTACACCCTATAAAGAATCACTCGAAGAGGCAGGTTCAAACCCAACCTCCTTAGCCAATCTAGATGAAGGCGATAAAAAGGCTTACGATCTAGGGAAAAAGGCGTTTTCTATCCTAACACAAGCACTCCATAAAGATAATTACCATCAGTGCGTGTACTGTACGACAACAAAAAACTATGGGATACCCTGGAAGCAAGAGGATAGGGTAATGCTGCAACCAGAAAAATTCGGCATGATCTGCTAAAGAAGGAGTTTGAAGGTTTCATGTTCATGGATAATGAAACACTGAATGATATGACAACACGTTTCTACCATTTGCTTAGCGAAATGTACAGTGTTAGCGTCTCCACAAGAAATTGTGATGTGATTTGCTGACGCATTACCGCCAAAATGGGGTCAATTTATTGACTTATTAAAACATACAGGTGTTTTGGATTCCATCAGTATTTATGAATATATGTGAAGAAACTGGAGAACAAAAATGAAGAACTTTGAAAGGCACAAAGAATTACTGTTCCGCAAAACCCCGAGATGTACTTCGGAGGTAGTAATACAGGTATTAGTGCAAGTCAGCAACCAAAGCTTCAAACCACGTTTGTGTCAAGCGTGAATCCCTTTCTACCACAATCTGTTCAAACAAATCAGTCTGCAAGCTCAAGTACTCAAGCCTATGGACAAGTTTTTGATCCGAAAGCCTTTTTGCCACAACCACGAGATCTTAGACCTCAAGTTCCACTTTAAGCTCCTCAACAAGATTTCTATGGAAACAACCTTCAAGCCGCAAACCCCAACACAGACAGACTTGACACATTACATCTTTCCAAGGTCCGCGTAGAAGTTGCTCAAGAACATATGGAACTTCTAAACACCATGGTTAGTGCCTATTGTGGATTAGTGGCTGGTCAAATTGGAAACATCAATTTGACTTATGAAGACTACCAACAAATAGACAGAGATGATATGGAGCTAATGGATATCAAGTGGGCTTTTGCAAGTGCGGTAAGAAGAGCTAAGGATTATATGAGCAGAACAGGAAGGAGCAGTTTGGAAAGCAAGAAAGATACAAAATATGGTTTTGATAAAATGATGTTACTTGCTTCAACTGTGGAGAAAGAGGTCATTTCAAGCATGAGTGCACGAGACCCAACAAACAAGGAAATCACAACCCCCTAATGAATCACAACCATCCAACACAGCTAAAGTTAACAATGATCAAAGAATTGTAGCTGTTAACAACCCAAACAACACCAACCAGTCAGGACCTTCAAACAACACAAAGAGAGCTTTAGTAGTTCAGGCAGATGAAGGATGCAATTGGTCAGTACAATTGGGAAACGAGAATCAAGGAGGAACTGCATGTTATGCCAAGATTATCAGTCGAATCAAACGTGTTCACAGCATAGACAATTCTGAGGATGATAGTTCGGGGTATAATGGTAGTTCTGATGAAGATTGCTCAAGTTTAGGTGGTTATGGATCTGATGCAAATATCAGGGAAGGAAGTGATGCTGAGATCAGAGAGTTGCTGAAAGAAGCAGAAAGGCTAAAAGGTAAAAAAGCAGGTTTAATGATAAAGGCAGAAGCTGCATCAAAGGAAACTAGAAAAATTCATTACAGATAGTGCAACGTTTCCTCATCATACCGCCTTCATGGCAAATGTTGCCGGTTCGACAAGTCAGGTAAACTTCAACTCTCCTAAATTTGCAGTGACTCTGCTGAATTAAAAACAAAATTTGAAACAATAAACAGTCACAATCAAAACCTAGTTGTTGAACTGTCAAAGTGCAAAGAGGCAAACTTGGCTTTAACTCGAAACGAAACAGAATTCAAAGGTGTAATAGACACCCTTAAGAAAAGTACTTCTGAATTAACCAAGATAGTTTTGAACAAAAAAACGAAAATTAATAACTGCATCAATCTCCTAGAAGAAACAAAGGAGTTAGCCATCGCCAAATGCGAACATGATGCGATCAAGCTAAAATTGGACAGTTATTCTAACTCCCAATATGTGCTTGATCATATCATTGATGTTCAAAAACTAAAAGGAGATGTTAAATGCATTGGGCATAAGTCGTGTCCACCCCCGATGAAACACAACTATACCAAATTGCCTGATGAAGAGGAAATGCCACGCTTTGAACCCTTCGTACCTCTTAATCCTAAAGAATTTGCAGCAGGACTAGGGTTCAAGCTAGACAATTCCTCGGTTGAATCAAGAAAATCCAAGAACTCATCATCAGTTGTTAATCAGAACCCCTCTATAGCAGAGGAGGATGATTCATCAGATGATGAGTCAGAGAAAATTGATCAGGATCAATCTCTTGATGAAGAAAAGGGAATAAAAATGTCTGCTACTCCCAGTGTAAAAATTATCGAATATCAAGAGAATGATCCTATGAAATCTGTCAAGACAGAAGTGTCTACAGCTGAAACTGATAATATGTTGTATACTTTGGTTGGAGACAATAAAATCTATTCTAACAAAGACTTTCCGATCAAAAATGTAAATCCAACATCTATTGATCAAGTTTTTGAAAAGTCAACAAACAAATTTTTTGTAACACCCCGACCCGCAGCGGAAAAGGTGATCGGTGCATGATTGGGTTTTCATCAAAGCTCATGACATTTATTATAAACGTTTCATATTTATTATTACAATTTAAAGGGAAACATACAATCATAATTACAACATGTTCTACACATCATTCTAGACTTCATTATTTTCTTCTAAGGCATTTCTATGTGTTTTCCTTGCTTCATCCTGTTCACCTGTATCATGTGTAAAAATGGTTTTTGGATCAACAAAAAGTTGGCGAGTGAATCCTATTTAAAACATTTAAACAAATTTATTGAATTGATAAAATAAAGTGCATAACCACATATGAGTAAATGTAGATGTAAACTTATTCACGAAACACTTAATATTAAATAATGCACACACATACAATAGTAGATTGTTTTGAGGCACGCGTTTTTCAACTCGTCTCCCACAAGGAACTGATGGGCCTAATGAATGAGTTTTGAGGCACGCATTGTTCTACGAACTGATGGGCCTAATGAATGAGTTTTAAGGCACGCGTTGTTCAACTCGTCTCCCACGAGGAACTGATGGGCCTAACAAATAATTTGCATACAACTTGACAATAGGTAATACATAACTACAAACAATATTTACATTCTAAGTTTAAATCATAATATGGTATGGCACGAGTTTGAATAAACGAATTAGATTAAGTGACACATAATACACCCCAAAACGTGTAATTAAAAAGGGGAGTTGTAAGATTCACTCACATTGGGTGCGTTCAGTTGATGATGTCGAATGCGCACGAAGTTCGATTTAACCACGAGTGAAACTAACCTAGATAATAACATAATGGTCCGGTAAATAAGCGGATTTTATTAATCAATATTAGTAGGATTATTGGATATATTTTTGTGAGTTTAAGGCTATTTTCTAACTTTAAAAATGTTATTTTTAAGTATTTTTAATTGATTTTAATTTAAATAAATAAATAAAAAAAATAAAAAAATATTGACTTTTGACCGTTGACCATAAGCGTTGACTGTTTGACCATAATCGTTGACTGTTTGACCGGTTTTATTGTGTCTATGTATGCGCCGGGCAGGACTCGAACCCGAGACCTCCCGTACGCGTGCACGCAGCTCTACAACTGAGCTACGTGTCTAACCCGAAATATTTCTGTTTTTAATATATTTATATACTAATTAAGTTAATCCGAAAATCACTTATTTTAAAATAAAGATTTAATGTAACGACTCGGTGCTCTCCACAGGTCTCGAACCCGAGACCTGTGGTTTATTTTGGCACATAGTCCACCGCTGGACTGTGTGTCTAACTTGGTAAATATTCTGATTTTTATTATACTTAGCATCTTACTGAGTTAACCCAGTTCGGTTTAAAAAAGGCATTTTATTACAGCGAATGTGTGTGTGATAGGAATCGAACTCGCGTCGTGTGCATATTGTTTGCACACAGTCCACCGCTGGACTGTGTGTCTAACCCGTTCAATATACTAATTTTAATTAATCTTATAATATATCTGAACTTCGTCTTCTTCGCTTAAGATTACTGATTATGATAATTCAACTAATTTATGTCTAATCCGATTAACAAGCTTATAAGTAATTGAAAGGTAATGAATGGAGAGAGTTTGGGGGAAGGATGTACCGATCAGCGTTTTTCACAGAACTCCGGCGAAGACTCGTCGGCTCTGTTTGTGAACTTCGGCTGTTAGAATCAACAATTCTGTTCGATTAGATATGATATTGAGGTACATAAACAAGGATTTACAGAAGTTTGGATGATTATACCGATTTCCCGCGTAAGATCAGAAATTTCAGAGGTTTTCCGGAGAGAGCTGAATATTCCGGCTACGTCGTCTGGGGTTGATTCTGATGGTTGGATTGAAGTTAGTATCAGTCTAACAACGGATTGAAACGGAAAGAGTCGAGGTATTTACCGTGTAGATGAAATCTCGGTTTTCCGGCGACTTGCAGAGATTTTCCGGCGAGTAAAATTACGTCGAGAATTTGTGTGATTGTGAGCGAAAAGGTTATCAGAAGCTTGTGGGTGTATTTATAGGGAAGAACATCGATGAATTTAGTCCGATTACCGTCTTGATTCGTCGGTCGATAATTTTTCCGGCGGTTATGACTGATGTCGTGGACTGGACATCGGTTATAACCGATGCAATAGTTATTATACGCGTTAAGACACAAGAAACCGACAGAGAAAGGCGAAATCGTCGGGATTTCCGACGACTGCGAATTGGGCGCGTCGATTTGAAATCAAGATTTTGATATTTGAATTAATTGTTTTGATACATTACTAAAGAACACAAGTGGCGGAGTGGTTTGGTGAATGAGAGTTAAGGCTTGGCTGACTCGGTTGACCCGGGTTCGAATCCCGGCAGCCTTGTTTTATTTTTATTTCACTATTTTTAATACATTTTCAAATATAAATTTTATATTCTAATATATTTGTTAATTATGTATCGTTTAAAATTAATTTGAGCATTAAGTACGCAACGAAATTTTTAACTGGTTGTTCGGTTAATAAACGAAGCAGGTTTGGTAAATCCAGTTTTTTTACGGATATTACAGTATCCCCTACTTTTTAGAAATTTCGTCCCGAAATTTAAGTAGTGACATATTTTTCTAAAAAGGATGGTGTTTAGTTTGACAGTTACATACTTAGAAAGGGGTAAGAGTTTAAATTTTGTTTGAGGCGGTAACGTTCCTTGTAAGGGTTGAGTACCCTGCTACAGGAATCGCTTTTTGTTGCCTACGGTAAAAATATTGATAAGCAGAGTTGATTCACTGAGTATGATTTCATGCGCAAGAGTTTTGATATGTTTGGAAAGATAAGGTTATATCCTAAAACAAAACTTCTAATACTACAACCTACATGGAACTTCTCATAACCGCCTGACAATGCCTCTGATCCTTTGGCAAGAATACTTATATATAGGAAGTACCAGCGGCGTATCCACCATATTCTTGTCAAATTTTCGTTGGTTTTATCAGTAAGTTATAATTGGTTCTATGATGTGACTCTAGAACATAAATAAACACGACAACCAATATCTGAGTCTTGATTCTGATAGTGTACATGTTTGAATGGTGACAGTTCCTCTCTCGTTTGCTATGATGGAGAGGTTAGTTTATGTAAAAATAGAACACAATCTAATTTCTTTAAATGATGAGATGATATGAATGCTAAATCAGTGAGTATAACACAAACTTCAATCAAGACAATACTAAATCCTACATGGAACTTCTCATAACCGCCTGATAATGCCTCTGGTCCTTTGACAAGAATACTTATATATAGGAAGTACCAGCGGCGTATCCACCATATTCTTGTCAAATTTTCATTGGTTTTATCAGTAAGTTATGATTGGTTCTATGTGACTCTAAAACATAAACAAACACAATCAACCAAAGCTTGAGTCTTAATTCTAATAGTATACATGTTTGAATGATGACAGTACCTCTCTCGTTTGTTATGATGGAGCGGTTAGTCCATGTAGAAGTGAGACATAGCTCAACTTCTTTAAATGATGACACTGTGATATGTCGTGAGGTATGATGCTATGAATGTTAAATCAATGAGTATAAAAACAAAACTGAATTAGTAAGTCACATTAAGATCCTTGGATAAATTTCCAATTTAAAATTGAGACATGTGAAAATTGAGATAACATAAAGAAAAACATAAAACTAAGCGGTTGGAGTTGAATCTTGATTTTTGGTGAAGGGGACTAGTTGGGTGGTTTCGTTTGGGCCGTCATTATCTTCAACAGGATTGGCGTTGATGTTGAAAACTCTTCCTCTTGCTGGTGGCCTAATGGTTGGGTTTTCTTGATTTGATTGGTTAACTGGGTTTGCTTGAGCTTGGGCGTTTATGATGTTAACCAATCGAGGGCACGTGTTTCTATAATGGGTAGGGTCGCCACAATTAAAACAAGCTCGAACATAAGGTAACATGGGGTATTGGGGTTGTTGATATGTTTGGATCATGTTTTGAGTAGGGGGTGAGATTTGGTTTTGAGGGGTGCGGCAAACCTTGCTCAAATGACCATAGCGTCCACAATTCGCACATAGTCGACAAGGTAAGGTAGACGGATGGTGATAAAAACAGGTGTTACATTGAGGGTGAGGTCCAAGGTAAGGTTTCTTATTTGGGTAAGTTGAGTTGGGTGCTACTTGAGTGATTGGGATAGCTTGGAGGGGTACGGCTTGTGAGGCTGGCTGGTTGTGTTGGGAGACAGAGAAAAGTTGCCCATCCCGTTTTCTCTTAAAAATGGGTTGAGAAGGGGATTCGGTTTGGGTGGAGTTTGAGGTTTCAGTCGATGCTTTATCCTTCTTTTTCTCCTCCTTGAAGTCTTTGTTCCGGATACGGTTCTCGGTGAGCTCTGTAGCTAACTCCATTGCTGCTTCCAAGGTTGCAGGTGTGGTACTTATTACAGAGTCTTGAATCTTTGAAGGAAGACCTCGAATGTAGTGCTCGATCAATCGGTAGAGGGGAGTGAACAAGTTGGGAACCATTTGGTTTAACTCGAGGAATCTCTTGTTGTATGTGGTGTGGTCGCCTTCCTTTTGTTTCAACGAATAAAACTCATCCTCTAATTTCTTGATTTCGCTCCTTGGGCAAAACCGTCTTGTCATGATTTCCTTCAACTCTTCCCAAGTCAAAGTCATAGCATCTTCAACACCTCGTTTAGCCTTCTCTGTATTCCACCACGTAAGTGCTATTCCAAGCAAACGACCGGTAGCATATCGCACTTTGCGATCATCGGGGCAATCGCAATTTAGAAAAGTGTTCTCCATTTCTTCAAACCAATGGAGGAGAGCGGTGACACCTTCAGTCCCTTCGTATTTTGGAGGGTCGCAGGATTTGAAATGCTTGTAGGTGCATTTAGTGGTATTTGGGGGAGGGTTGATAACATTTTGATCTTCTTGGTTGACAGGATTAGCGGTAAGGGCTTGTTGGACTTGAATTATAATGTTGGATATTACGGCAGACATTTGTTGAGCGATTTGGGCAGCCATGCGCTCGCGGGCTTTTCCTGATCTCATCTTTCTACGAGCGAGGCTAGAAGACATCTACAAGGAATACATAACAAGAGTATAAGTTGGATGTTTTAGGGATCAGGTGTCGTATTTAGGAATGAACATTTATAAAATAAATATAAAATAATAAATCTACTACATCCATAGGATGTCTTGGGCTTTGCTCGTAATTGGGCCTTGCATGCCGCCATACTTCACCTTCGTAATCATGTGGGCCCCATGATTACCGGGTTTTTCATATGGTTCGCATGTGTTAGCCTGGTTACGTACACTAGAACCCGGAGAAAATCGAGAAATATGTAACGTATGATATTCGGAATGCGTCCAGGTGTGGACACGGTGACACCTCAAAGTGAGGTTAGTTCGAACGACGTTTGGTGTGGCATGCTTTGGCCTAATAGGTCCTTCGTACTCTCATCGTTAGTCCCCAGGTAGGCAAACTAGTCCGTTATATTGGATTTATACGCATGCCAACCTAGACAGGACGTTCCGATTACCGGTACTTGTACCCTTACAGTTACTACATGCTTGTCGCAGAACTCACTTTGATGAGATTTGAAAAATGAAAAATGCGACAAAATCTTTGAATAACGAAAGTATGAAGATGATTGGAATATGTGAACATTGAAAGATGTATGATGAATGTGTATGTAAGTATGTATGTTTGACTGTAAGTATAATTCACTATGTATCACAAAATGTAATATTGGAAATGTTTGCATGCATTTGTGTATGCAATAAATATGAAACAAATAAATATCATAAGTTTGCATGTAACCACATAAACAATTAAAATCTAGTCAACTATAGTATAGGCTCTAAGGGTCTAATAACCTATCCTATATCCCTATAGTCAAAAGCTCTGATACCAATCTGTAACACCCCGACCCGCAGCGGAAAAGGTGATCGGAGCATGATTGGGTTTTCATCAAAGCTCATGACATTTATTATAACGTTTCATATTTATTATTACAATTTAAAGGGAAACATACAATCATAATTACAACATGTTCTACACATCATTCTAGACTTCATTATTTTCTTCTAAGGCATTTCTATGTGTTTTCCTTGCTTCATCCTGTTCACCTGTATCATGTGTAAAAATGGTTTTTGGATCAACAAAAAGTTGGCGAGTGAATCCTATTTAAAACATTTAAACAAATTTATTGAATTGATAAAATAAAGTGCATAACCACATATGAGTAAATGTAGATGTAAACTTATTCACGAAACACTTAATATTAAATAATGCACACACATACAATAGTAGATTGTTTTGAGGCACGCGTTGTTCAACTCGTCTCCCACGAGGAACTGATGGGCCTAATGAATAAGTTTTGTGGCACGCGTTGTTCTACGAACTGATGGGCCTAATGAATGAGTTTTAAGGCACGCGTTGTTCAACTCGTCTCCCATGAGGAACTGATGGGCCTAACAAATAATTTGCATACAACATGACAATAGGTAATACATAACTACAAACAATATTTACATTCTAAGTTTAAATCATAATATGGTATGGCACGAGTTTGAATAAACGAATTAGTTTAAGTGACACATAATACACCCCAAAACGTGTAATTAAAAAGGGGAGTTGTAAGATTCACTCACATTGGGTGCGTTCAGTTGATGATGTTGAATGTGCACGAAGTTGGATTTAACCACGAGTGAAACTAACCTAGATAATAACATAATGGTCCGGTAAATAAGCGGATTTTATTAATCAATCTTAGTAGGATTATTGGATATATTTTTGTGAGTTTAAGGCTATTTTCTAACTTTAAAAATGTTATTTTTAAGTCATTTTAATTGATTTTAATTTAAATAAATATATAAAAATAATAAAAAAATCTTGACTTTTGACCGTTGACCATAAGCGTTGACTGTTTGACCATAATCGTTGACTGTTTGACCGGTTTTATTGTGTCTATGTATGCGCCGGGCAGGACTCGAACACGAGACCTCCCGTACGCGTGCACGCAGCTCTACCAACTGAGCTACGTGTCTAACCCGAAATATTTCTGTTTTTAATTATATTTATATACTAATTAAGTTAATCCGAAAATCACTTATTTTAAAATAAAGATTTAATGTAACGACTCGGTGCTGGACTGTGTGTCTAACTTGGTTCGAGACCTGTGGTTTAGTTTAGCACACAGTCCACCGCTGGACTGTGTGTCTAACTTGGTAAATATTCTGATTTTTATTATACTTAACATCTTACTGAGTTAACCCGGTTCGGTTTAAAAAAAGGCATTTTATTACAGCGAATGTGTGTGTGATAGGAATCGAACTCGCGTCGTGTGCATATTGTTTGCACACAGTCCACCGCTGGACTGTGTGTCTAACCCGTTCAATATACTAATTTTAATTAATCTTATAATATATCTGAACTTCGTCTTCTTCGCTTAAGATTACTGATTATGATAATTCAACTGATTTATGTCCAATCCGATTAACAAGCTTTATAAGTAATTGAAAGGTATTGAATGGAGAGAGTTTGGGGGAAGGATGTACCGATCAGCGTCTTTCACAGAACTCCGGCGAAGACTCGTCGGCTCTGTTTGTGAACTTCGGCTGTTAGAATCAATTAACAGTTCTGTTCGATTAGATATGATATTGAGGTACATAAACAAGGATTTACAGAAGTTTGGATGATTATACCGATTTCCAGCGTAAGATCAGAAATTTAAGAGGTTTTCCGGCGAGAGCTGAATATTCTGGCTACGTCGTCTGGGATTGATTCTGATGGTTGGATTGAAGTTAGTATCAGTCTAACAACGGATTGAAACGGAAAGAGTCGAGGTATTTACCGTGTAGATGAAATCTCGGTTTTCCGGCGACTTGCAGAGATTTTCCGGCGAGTAAAATTACGTTGAGAATTTGTGTGATTGTGAGCGAAAAGGTTATCAGAAGCTTGTGGGTGTATTTATAGGGAAGAACATCAATGAATTTAGTCCGATTACCGTCTTGATTCGTCGGTCAATAATTTTTCCGGCGGTTATGACTGATGTCGCGGACTGGACATCGGTTATAACCGATGCAATAGTTATTATACGCGTTAAGACACAAGAAACCGACAGAGAAAGGCGAAATCGTCGAGATTTCCGACGACTGCGAATTGGGCGCGTCGATTTGAATACGAGATTTTGATATTTGAATTAATTGTTTTGATACATTACTAAAGAACACAAGTGGTGGAGTGGTTTGGTGAATGAGAGTTAAGGCTTGGCTGACTCGGTTGACCCGGGTTCCAATCCCGGCAGCCTTGTTTTATTTTTATTTCACTATTTTTAATACATTTTCAAATATAAATTTTATATTCTAATATATTTGTTAATTATGTATCGTTTAAAATTAATTTGAGCATTAAATACGCAACGAAATTTTTAACTGGTTGTTCGGTTAATAAACGAAGCGGGTTTGGTAAATCCGGTTTTTTTACGGATGTTACATTTTTTAAGAAGAAAAACCCAATCAAATCATAACCATTATCTGTTTCAAAAGAAAAATAAAAGGAAAAGCGAGTTGAAAAACCTAAGGTACCACAACCAAAGGTTGAGACAAAAGGCACTCGCTACAAGAAGAAGTTTAAAAATGTTAAATTTGTGAGTTCTATGGGTACTGATAAAGTCGAGACTTTTGAAGGCATGTCTAATTTAGATTTCGTAAACAAAGTCAAGATATTAAAGTGTAACAATTAAAATAACTACACCAAACATATAAATGGGTGTGATGAAAATGAACCTAGTACCTCAAGACCCGCAACTTCAACATCAAGTCATGGAACACGATATCCTAAATTTCTTGAAAGGAGAACATGTTTCAAATGTGGAGAATTTGGTCATTATAAAAAATTGTACAAACCCAGCAAAGCCTAGATTTGTTGAGAAAGCCCCTCCTGAACCAACTTGCCAACGTCGATTTGTGTCTCCAAGACAAGACAAACAGATTGTTAACGAACAAGAAGAAAAACAGAGACATAAACAAGTAAAAAGTAATTGAAAAGGCTTTAAAACCGGATTCTTCAGAAAGGAATCCAAGATTTTCAAATTTAATAAAACCAGAAATTGTTAAAACTGTAAATAATAGTGATTCTAGTAAATTTCAAAAATCTTGGAAATCTAACACCGGTGATGGTTCAAGAGGAGGTACACAATTTCCGAATCATCAAGAAATTCAAATCACATTTCTTGGTGATAAGGGTCGACCCAAGACCACTAAGGCTTGGGTCCTCATCTCAAAGTGATCGGGTTTTTGGATTGTTGACAGTGGAGCATCAAGGCACATGACATGCAACTTAAGGCTCCTTTATGATGTAAAAAGCATTCAAGGAGCTATGTTGCTTTTGCTGGAGACAAGGGAGGATTATCACTAGAGAAGGAATGGTATCCAATGGTGTGGTTAGCTTTGATAAGATCAATTATGTTCGACAAATTGTCACAATCTTCTTAGTGTTTCTCAAATCTGCGACAAGAAGTTCACGGTTCATTTTGATGATGCTAGATGTTATGTGGTGAAACCTGGTTTCAAGATTCCCAAAGAATGGATTCGGCTGTCGGCTCCAAGAACTAATGACTTGTATATTCTTGACATGAGCCAAGCTATTACCACGTCTACACAGGTCACATGTTTTGTCTCAAAAGGCATCGAAAAGGAATCAATCTCTTGGCACAGACGAATGGGACGCATTCACTTAAGGAAAATGAACTATTTAGTGAAAAACAATCTTGTGAATGGTGTACCAGTGAAGAATTTTCATCTACAAGACGTCTGTGTATCATGCCAAAAAGGAAAACAAGCGAGAAAATCTCGTTCTGTGAAGAAGATCACCATGATGAATATGCCTTTACAATGTCTTCATATGGACCTCTTTGGACCTATGAAACACAAGACTACCTTTGGTGATTCATATTGTTTAGTAGTTACTGATGACTACTTAAGGTTTTCATGGGTAAATATGTTGGCACACAAGAGTGAAGTTCCCGAAATCCTCAAGAATCTCCTAACTCTGCTTGAATTTTTGTATAATTTGAAGATAAGTAGAATCTGAAGCGACAACGGCACCAAATTCAAGAATCAAGTTATGGATGAGTTCTGTTCTTCTAAAGGCATTCTACATGAGTATAGTTCTCGATACACTCCACAACAAAATGGTGTCGCCGAGAGGAAAAATAGAACTCTGATTGAAACAGCAAGAACTATGCTAGTAGAATCGGAACATCCTGTTCAATTTTGGGGAGACGCTGTTGCTACTGCATGTTATACGATGAACAGAGTTCTTACGTTGAAGAGGCATGAGAAAACATGTTTCGAGTTGTTACATAAAAGGAAACCGGATGTTTCTTTCTTAGAACCTTTTGGAGCTCCATGCACTATGGTTGATCCACATGGTAAATTTGGTCCGAATGCTATCGAAGGTTTTCTTTCTTGGATATGCTACTCCTAATTTTAGAGTGTGGAATTTGTCCAAAGAAGATTGAAGAATGGGGTGAAGTCAAGGTTCAAAGATACACTAAATAGTAAGAGCTCCGGGTGCTCCTTGGATGTTTAACCAGGATGGGCTGTTTAACTCCTTTAATCTGCCAACTTTTGATGATGCTTCTGCAGCAGCTCAAATGCTACTAGAAAGTGATACTACAATTGACTCATCATTAGTTCGACCAATTATTGTTAATCCTCAAGTGTCTACTTCGGTTAACAATCTGGTTCAGAATGAGGAATTCGAAGATGCTGCTGATTACAATATTTCGTCAGAAGATGAGAGTTCCATGATGCAAATGAAGCTACTTTTGCTCCGGATCCTTGAATTTCATATGTCACATCAAATATTCAGAATCTAGGGACTACTGAAGGTTATGCGTCCACATCTTCATCAAATCTAGCAAACGAATTACTTGTTGATCTGAATATCAATAATTTGGGTATAAATTCTCGAGTTCCTGATGTTCCTAAAACTCGAATCCATAATACCCCTCTTCAGCAGAATATCATAGGAGATGTCCAAAGTGGTGTGCAGACACATAATCGGCTCAGGAATAACTAGAATGCTTGTTTGTATTCGGTTATTAGGGAATCTGGGGAACAGAATGATTGGCCTTTTGCCTGCTATGTCTGCCAAGTTGAACAAAAATCTTGGAAGGAGGCTATGAAAGAAGACTCATGGGTTGAAGCAATGCAGGAAAACTTCAGCAGTTTCAGAAGTTAGGCGTGTGGAAATTGGTTGACAGGCCTGTCAACTATAAGATGATTGGTACTAGATGGGTTTATAAATGTAAAAAGGATGACTGAGGTGTTGTTGTGAGAAACAAAGCCAGATTGGTCATCCATAGCTTTAATCAGGTAGAAGGCATTGATTACAATGAAATGTATGCACCGGTAGCTCGTCTTGAGGCCATAAGAATTTTCTTGGCTTATGCGTCCTACAAGAAGTTTACTGTCTACCAACTGGATGTTAAGAGTGCATTTCTTCATGGTGTGGTTGAAGAAGAGGTATATGTTGAGCAACCACCTGGTTTTGAAGATCCAATCCATCCTGACAAGGTTTGGCTTCTCAATAAGGTGTTGTATGGTCTTCATCCGGCTCCTTGGGCTTGTTATGAAACGTTGTTTTCCTATCTTCTGAAGAATAGTTTTCGACGTGGATGGATCGACTGTACTCTCTTCATCAAGGAACTGAATGAGGACTTACTGCTGGTGCATGTGTATGTTGATGATATTATTTTTGGGTGGACCAACAACAAAATGTGCAAAGAATTTGAGCAGGTCATGCAAGAGAAATTCGAGATGAGCGCTATGGGAGAAATGACTTTCTTTTTAGGTTTACAGGTTCATCAATCTAAGGAAGGGATTTTCATCCATCAAACCAAGTACATCTGTGATATTCTCAAACGATTTCAGATGGAAGACTCAAAGCCTTTGGGAACTCCATTAGCTCAGAATCATGGGATTACTCCTGACGGAATGGGTGAACATGTGGAATCCTCTCTCTATCGTGCTATGATCGGGTCTCTCATGTATCTTACTACTTCAAAACCCGATATAATGTACCCAACATGTTTTCTAGCTCGCTACCAGTCCAGTCCAAAGGTTTCTCATTTGATGGCTGTGAAAAGAATCTTTCGTTATTTAAAGGGTCACCCGGACACTAGTCTCTAGTATCCTAAGGATGATAAGTTTGATTTGACAACATTCAATGATTCTGATCATGGTGGTTGCAACATCGATGCAAAATCAACATCAGTAGGATGTCAGTTCTTGGGAAATCGCCTAGTCACGTGGCAGTGCAAAAAGCAGACTTGTGTAGCTACGTCAACCTGTGAGGCTGAGTATATTTCGGTTTCTAGTTGCTGCTCTTAGGTTTTATGGATCCAACAGCAAATGCGCGACTATGGTTTTGAATTTCTAACTACTCCTATTTTCGTTGATAACGAAGCTGCTTTACAGATCACTTGTAATCTTGTACAGCACTAAAAAACCAAACACATTGAGATTAAGTATCATTTCATTTGAGATTGTTATGAAAAGAAACTTATCAATGTTGTTTTAATCCACACCGATCACCAACGTGCCGACCTGTTTACAAAAGCTTTTGATAAATCTCGTTTTAATTATCTACTTTTGGTCAATGGCATCAAGGTGAAACCCGAGTAATTCATCCTTGGCTAATCATTTTCATAAATATTTTCTTTAAAATCTAAAATTACAAAAAGATTTTTTATTTTCTCTTATTTTTATATTTTAGGGGGAGAATATTTCAAGAAAATACAAAAACATGAGAAAATGCAAAAATACAAAAATATATCTTTCATTTAGTTTAAGTTTTACTACATTCTTTATTTAAGAGGGGGGGGGGGGGATTTAAAAAATACAAAAACAATAGAAAAACCAAAAATAAAAAATGAGTTTCTTGAATAGATAAGTGAAGATGATGAAATACACCAGTGATCTGTCATAAACAGTAAAAAACACAAAATGAAAATTGGTAAGTAGATTTACTAATGATGCATCGGTAGGCTCACATTAGATTAAAATGTGCAGGTTGATATAAACATAACGGACTACAAGCCAGGTGGGAAGCATTCATTGGCATATGATCTTGGTACCGAAATTTCTTTTGATAGTATGCCGAGGATCTGAGATATGCGGTCTTTATGATGACTTATCATCTAGGTATGATGGTTGAATCTTTTGCCGAAAATAACACTGACGCAAGTCTAGAACTTCCATGATACCATACATACATGTAAATATTGCATACGACCTTCAATAAGTGATAAACATATCACATCCACCCAAAAATAAGTGATAAAATATCACAGCTTTATGCGGGAGCTAAGCTCATCTCTTTGTCGGTACGATGGTACTAACCTGTTCACGGACTTACTCCTGTGCCTTGCATGCAACTGAAAATCAAGTTCCTCATCAATAAGTGATTTAATCCATAGGGCTTGTTTTCAATCAAAAAAGTATCTCACATCATATACGTCAAAACAGATGATAAGCAGTATACTCATCGGTAAGATTTTCTCTCATGCATATCTTGGGACGGGAATGTGTCGTGAAGTGGTTGAACACCGGCTAGTAAGTATACTTCATACCTTAATCATATCTCCTAATCATGATTACATCTGATAAGCTGAGCTTATGTGGACAACAATACCGATAATCATAGTAGATTATTTATTTATTTAATTCGATGTTTTAAACAAAACTCGTTTTTGACAAGATTAAAAGCTGGAATGATTCTCTTACCTTGAAAATCTGAAAAAGACTATCTAGTAAATATATAGTTTACCCTTATCTGTTAATGGTTATTTTAGTTTAGTTTACTTTGTTGTTCAATAAAGTTCTTTTTGAATTAGCCAAAATTGAAGCTCAAAAGTTTTCTACCAAGATACGCCCTAAAAACCATTCACTTTGATATCATAACTTCATAAAAGTACTTTCTTCCAACAGGTAAACTCATCTCACAAGAACAAAATCTGTTTAACAAGCACTTTTCCTAACTTAACTTGTGATTAGTGTGGATCTGTGCAAGGTTCTAAAGAGGTTAGCGAAAAACCTTAAGACGTCGAAGAACTGAAAGTCCAGTTTTGAAAAACTTGGACTCGTACGAATCATATCATTTGTACGAGCCATTGTGTTTCGTACGAATGACCTTTGGGTCTTATATGTTTTGGAGCTCTTCGTACGAACTAAGGTTGTTTCACACGAGTATCTTGATGTGGTATAAAAGGTGATGAAGTTCTTTGGTAGAATTTCACTTTCACCTTGCTCACATCATCTTTACACCTCTCCTTTGGTTGTTTTTTATTTCTTTAAGGTATACTTGACAATGTGTTGGCATACTTTGAAGATGAACAACTTAAAAATTATCTGACCATGTGACTTTGACTGACTTGAACAACAAAATTTAAAAGAAGAATCATTTTAAATGAAAACCAAGTAACTTCTCGTGAAGTTATTCGTACGAACTAGATTCGCACGAATAACACTTCATTCGTACGAGTCTGCTATTCGTACGAATGAAACAGCTGTTTGTTTTAATCAAAAGTTCGTAAAATGAGTTGTTCTTCGTATGAATAAATAGTAATTCGTATGAGTCAGTAGTTCTTTGTTCAGGGAATATATACATACAAAAATTTTGGAATAAAACTTTATGCATATATTCCCTAGCTAAAGTTGTTGAAGTGAATGTGCAGGAACTTATCCGTGGGAAAGTAAATTACTTGAACGTAGATGTCATTGTTGAAACCATTAACTCAGTGTCACAGCTTGGTGATGATCCTGAAGCTCCATTCTCCGTGTCATTGAAGTGTCAACGTGGATGTTTGCTTAGAATGAAATGTGTTGAAAATTTCCTCGTGAGACAACTAAAAAAAGCATGGTTGCCACTCCGATACAAGTTCTTTCTACATGTTTTAATTCAATGTTTGAGCAACAGATGAAGTGGTTATGACATGGAAAATAACGACTTGGTTGGTATGATAATAGCTTTGACATTGAACAAACCGTTTAGTGTTTCAAAGTATATTTTTGCAAACATGAAGGAAAACCTGAGAAGAACCGGTTATGGTGGAAACAAGTTTTGGATGTATCCTCGTTTTCTCCAAATGATCTTGAATGTGCAACATTCGAATCTTCCGAAGAACGACAATGATGTTTTGGAAGTTGAAGTCATGATGGAAAATTCTTTGAAGATCTTTAGGGGTGTGGCAGCAAAACGATACAAGGAAAGCACACCTCCTCGAAAGTTGATCGGATTTCTGGAAAATGATCAATATTGCACCAGAAAACGACAAGTGGCGCCATGATGATAGTGATTCAGATAATGAAGAACCAACCTTGAAAAAGATGATCGAAGATAAGTTTTGTCATAAAAAGCGAAAGGGTAACGATGATGACGGTGATAATGTTGGTAATGATGGTGCAAGTGAACTAGTTGCAGGAGTCCAGCCTACCTTTACAACGTAGGAAACTGAATCTGTTATAATGGAACCCACTACAATTCCTGAACCACAACTTTCAAATACCACAGCAGCTGAAACACCTTCGCCTGCAAATACTCCAGTTCGATCGCAACCTACTACTTCTTCAGCTCAACAATCCCAGTCTACATCCCATCAACAAAATGCAAAACAAAGCAGCCATTTGTTCTCAGAAATGGAAAAGGATGAGAAAGTGGATTTTCTGTTCTCTCAGTTGCAAGTTGCGGCAATCCAGATTAATAAGCATTCAGAGTTTATATCTTCAAATCAGAATATAGTTGTCAAACAACAGTTGGAGATAAATTCTTTGAAAGAGACGGTTAAAAAACAGGATTCTGAAATTGCGCAGTTAAGAAAAGAAAATGAGCGACTGAAGGCTACAGATGTTGAAAGAGCAACTCAACTACAACAGATGAGGGCAGTTGATAACTCTCAGGGGATTGAGATAAACAGACTGAAAGAACGTAGTGTGGCTATACAACGATCTGCGGAAACATTAACTGCTAAGCATAACGACTTGAAAGAATGATATCGTTCTCGAAATGCTACACTGGTTGAAGGCTTTAATGGTATTAAAGACGTTTTTGAAATGAGCAGAAAGAGGGTGAACATTCTACAGAATGATAGATGCAAAGCGCAGGAGATCAAGCGAAAACATGATCAGGTTAATGAAGACATTGGCAATCCTAATGCTTCGGCCTCATCCTCGCAATCAAAAGTTTCTTCTTCAACTCCAGTGGTAGAGTCTAATGCACAGCAGATCGTGACCGATCCAGTTACCTCCAGTGGTATTCAAGAGGAAACATGAAAGGTTTGATGTTTCTGGAAAGTTTTGGAGACTTGATGTTCTATCAACGTTGGATAGCAGATCTTCAGGGGGAGTTTGTTGATAGTCCAGGCCATTCAGTATGAAGACAAAGACCAAAGACCGAAGACTAAAGACCAAGCAACAGCCAAGGGGGAGTTTGTTGATACACTTTTGTGTCTGTCGCTTGTTCTTAGTTATGTCTGTAATTGTATGGTTTTCTGTTTACAATGTCTGTATAGTTTGGTCGTGTCGACCAAATCAAGATATCCTCCTATCTTGGTTTAGCACGACGATTAGTTTGTCTGTGTAAAACAGTTGCATGTGTGCATATTGTTGAGTTTTGTGTACGTCATGTCTGTGACACGACCTCCAAAGAAGAATTCTGTGCGGGTGGGAATTCTTTGTATGAGCAAGATATTGCTAGTATGAGCCACCTACCATTCGTACGAACGAGTACCTCCAAACAAGCATCTTACTCGTTTCGTACGAGCTATTTGATGCTCGTATGAACCAGCTTGTTCGTACGAGTGTCTTTGGAGTATGTTCTTTGTGTCTTTTGGTGTTTCGTATGACTAGCAACATACTTCATACAGTTGCTGAGTATGGACACTATATAATCAGACATGCACTTCTCAGTAAATGGGTTGTTGAGATGAGAGAGACTAGAGCTATACTTGAGAGAGACACAAGAGCACAAAGTGTGTTGCATGAGAGTGTATGAACATTGTTTGTATATGTTTGTATCAATTCTCTTCAGTTAATCAAGATATTGAATCTTTGGTTATCCTGCGTTCTTACTTTGTTTAGTTTGCATAGTTACGAGGATTCCACACTCATATTTGTGTTGTATAAACAAGGAAGTAGGTTAATCTTGATCCTCCAAGTGGACCTACAATTATCAATCATCTAGACTAGGGGATCATAAAGTATGTTTAAAAACTTAGATTTGGTGAAAGTCATAACTTGAGACAAGTAGAATAGTTACAACTAGGTTGCTGGATTATGATCCAAAGATGAAATTGAGTGTACATGTCTGCTTATTTTCGTTAGGCATAAAGAAATTATGAAATATTTGATGTAAGATTACTTGTAAGTGATTAACAAGTAGATTATGAAGTGGGTTTTGATGATAGCTGAAGTTGATGATATACTTGTGTTTAGAATCATCATACATGGTAGTAATAGGAAGATACTTGAATAATCTATGAGTTCGATACATGTTCATACTTGCCATGGAATGGGTTTTGTTTGATATGATGAAATTGATGTTATATTCATAATAAGTGATGTTTGAAATCATCATGTATATACGAATGTTTAAAGTCTTTGGCTAAGTTTGATATTTGGGTAAATTCCACACACACACACACACATATATATATATATTATATATATGATGTAATGGGTTATTTCGTAGTGATGAAACGATCCTAAGTTCTTGTATGATATTGATAGATTAGTATATAATGATTGAAATTATGTTAATTTGATGTTAACAACTGTATGAACTTAGTTGTGAAATTTAAATTAAATAGCGGCCTAAAAAAATAACGCATACCGGGTATTTGATGGAATGCCTAAATGAGTTTGTTGAACTTAATATAAAGTAAAACTGACCTATAATATGATCAAATGGTAATTTTGGTATAAAGTCCGTAAGGCGGGATAATCGTAATAAATGATGACTAATCTAACCATCTTGCGAATGATAAATGGTAGTTTGATGCTTGACAAGCCAGGTCGAAGCTTAGGAGAAAGCGAGTCAAACGGATAAAAAACATGGGAAAAGCATAATCGAATGCAAGGTAAGTAAAGCTTACGTCTTTTAAGAAGAACATCTACTTATGTATTGGTTAAGAACAAAGTGATCTAGTATTTGTAATGAGCCCTTGAAATATGACGTTCTGATGTAAAATAACACGGGTCAGAACAAGTGAAAATGGTAAGAAGCCATAATGGGTAAAAAGGGTAAAAAGGGTAAAACGATAATTTGGTCACGTGTTGACAAATAAATAAGGAGTTTTGAAAAGTTACCTTACGGTGTAAGCCATAATGGGTAAAAAGGGTAAAATGGGAATCTGGTAACGTGTTGATGGATAAATAGTGTAACGCCTAGCTTTTCGCAGCTTACCATATCGTAATTCTATTTTTGGAAAGTCTTTACCTTGTAATGGTATCACATTTCCAATCGTTGTATATCCGAGGCTTTGATTTTAATTGAGTTGATCATTTATACGAAATTTGTGACACCCCGACAGCGTAAAACAATGAACCATGCCGGAAACATCAGGGAGTCATGTCATAGAACTATTGTTTTACAACTAATGGAATTTAAAATTTGTTTTATTAAGTTAAATGTTTACGTTGTCTTGGGATAAACAGAAAGAACACATAAATAAATTGTCTTTCATGTTTTAAGTCACTAAGGCCCGCGTCCATTCCTACGTGAAGCATGCATCATATTATCAAGCATTGACTCCTGAAACATCTGTGAAAAGGGAGTCAACATATAAATGCCGGCGAGTACATAGGTTTTGTGAGTGTATCAAATTTGTGGCTTTTTATACATATTGCAACACCTCGACCGACTATTAGAGTCGTTAAGTGAAAACTTCATATCAAAAGTGTTTGATATTGCAATACAATTAACCAACTAAAACAAGTTGGTTAGAGTTGTGAAAACCTTGTAGCCATGAATCTTGACCAAAACGTTTCTATTGTAAAAACCTTGTGATAGATTGATTCAAAAGAAAACTTTGTATGGTTTATATCTTTAAGTGAAAATCATTGCGTGACATTGTTCAAACCATTTTTTCGTGTTATAAACCATTCATCCGTGTTATAAACCATTCGTCCGTGTTATAAATCAATCGTCCGTGTTTTTAATTGTGAAAACTTTTGATCGTTCTTTAATGAACATATTCAAACCTATGTTGACTATACCACCAAAGGGTATCTTTAATAGAGCTCCAAAGGGTCTCTTTAACTAGACTAACAAATCAACAAATGATTTGTCAATCAGTAATAGTTTATGTCATTACCCAAACTTCCACAAATCCAGTGAACAATCCGATAATGGGATTGTCAGTCCTATGGTACCATAACATAATACTGGTCGGCTCGGCCAAAGCTAATGAATGTCATTCGTGTTATGGATAACGCATCAACAAGTTGTTCACATTATTGAAATCGTATTGTTTTATATATAAAACATAGACATTGTTTTTAAAAACTTGAAAATGATTTAGCACATATGAGTCACCCTAAAACATTTGCAAAACGTAAAAGAGGGGAACTATGTACCCACTTCGAAAATCATTTTGTATATATAAACCATGTATACTGTTTTAAAATCTTGAAAATAATTATAGGCACATATGAATCACCCCAAAACATTTAAAAAATGTAAAAGAGGGGAACTATCTACTCACTTTGAAAATCATTTTGTATATATAAACCATATATATTGTTTTGAAATCTTGAAAAATAATTACAGGCACATATGAATCACCCCAAAATATATAGAAAATGTAAAAGAGGGGAACTATGTACTCACTTTGGGATTGCGAAAGTGTTCTTGATCAACGGAATAAACAAAGCTCAAACGTGTCCTAATGTGTCAGATTAATATGTTAGCGTGTCGGGACTACAAACGGGAGATCAGATAGAATGAAGTCTTATAAACCAAATGAGTGTTGGAACTCATGTGATATGGTTTAAAAAACTTAACATTTCGATTTGGAAAAGAGCCTAAGTGCTTTTGACCCATTATGACCGCGTAAAGGTAGTTTACGCTACTTTAACGGGTCATTAGCGTAAATGCATGATCGGATGGTTAAACATGTTCTATGATAAGTTTTAAATGCCAAAACATGTTTGAAATTGTTATAACATCAGTTTATATGTCAAAAATTCTGTTACATGTGTTTAAAATGGATTTATGCGCAAAAGGGCATTTTGGTCATTTTTTTAAGAACACAGAAGTAACTTATCATAACACTAACCAAACAACATGACCATTAGGTATAACCTCAGTAGGTTATCCCTATACAACTATGGTCACAAATATGTGTTTGGTCGGATCCTAAGATCGACCAAACGGATCGGATTCGAAAGTTAAAGCGGTGGTCAAGACGCTCGCCTTACGACCCTAAATAAGCACTAAACTAGATGTGACGAGTTAGACATGTCAAATATGGCTAACTAAGTTTAAAAACTGATTTGGTATCAAAACTTGGTGTTTTGATATCCAAAAATAGTTTCGTCGTAAAATGCACATCATGCGCATTTTTGACCGAAACTTTGAGTCGTCACTTCGACTAGTAAACGTGGTAATCAGAAGGTGAAATCGTTAGGGATTATAGCCTTCGTGATTACAATCACATCGCAAAGTTCAATTGAACTTTCACTTGACCAAATATGGTTAGAACCAAAAGTCAATCAGGAAGCCAAACTGTTCGACTTTTAGCTACAAAATAGCTAAAATAATGAAAGAACTAGGAAAAGTACTTACTCGTGTTGAAGAACACTTTTGGAACTCAAGATAGGAGGCTTCCAAAGGCTGGAAACAAGCTCCAAGAAGGATATAAAGAAGGACTTCACACTTTGCTTTGAAGTGTTTTGAAGTGGTGTGAAAAAAATGGAAGAATCATGGGGTATTTATAGTATTTTAAGATCAAGGAGGTGATGACAAGTGTCTCAAGTGTGGATTACTGTCCCAACATGTGTCAACACCAAATTATGTGTGGAAAAAATGAGTGCTAGGTGTCAAAAATTGGAGATAGGTGGCAAACTTAGTGAAGAAGCAAAAATATATATTATTTTTTTGACATTTTTGGCCCTTGGACTTGTATTTTCACTTGTTTTCCATTTTTAACCCCTTTAACCTAATATTTAGGTTATTAAGGTGTTAAGACATGTGTAACTTGGATTATGCCCAAAAATGTCATGGATGTCGGTTCATTCGGTTGTACGGTTACGCATTTCGCAAAAATTTGTAAAACGCCTTAACAAACACGAAAATGATCAAAATTGTGCAACGATTGACATTTTGCATTATCATCAATAAAATAAAAGATTTTATTGAGTAAAAAATATTTGGATTGATACACCTGGTTCGTATCTTGAATACGGACCAACAGACTTTTGCAGTTTGATGAAAATAGTCCCTGGACTTGTATAAGCATGTTTTGTCATATCTAACCCTTTAAAACTTATATTTAATTTATGTAAAGGGTATTTAAGGTATGTGTAGCTTATATCCTTGTTTCGTTGTGTACATCATGTTAAACTGATTGCGTTTGAGTGTTAGTTAACGAATTACTTCCAAATGATGGTTCGAAATCGTGCAAGAAATTAAAATTGTGCAAATGTCTTAGATAATTATACAAATTTCATCAATAAAACACAGGGTTTCATTGAATACGAAATTGTTTGTAATTGTACAATGATTGAAAAGGCACAAATGTCACAAAATTCGCATCCTTTATACGCATTTATACGTATACTTGTACACATATTCGTTACATGATTTATAAACTTAAGTTAACTCGCAAATCCTTATTGTGCATTCATAATTCTTAAACGCTCCATTCAAGCAAGACATTTGGTGATTCAAATACGAAACTTATAATTATTTAGCACCGCACTAAACGATTCACGCTTAGTATACACTTCGTTTCATTTAAACTCTTAAAACCGTGTTCTTTTTATGAAGGAAAAGTTAGCTTATAATGTCCGTATGCTGAAGACATCAAGCAACCCATTAATATATGTCACGTATATATAAAATAAACATCAATTAACCTTATAATATCAATTAGTTAACAAAAAATAAAAATAAAAATAAAAAAAGGCTGCCTTATGTTGATGTTTTGGGCTTGTTTTAAGTTTAAACACCCACTAATCTTGTCCAAAGTCCAACCCATTGAAACCCTAATCCCTTCCCTATATAGATCACCTTTCCCCCATCTATTTCCCACTTTTACAAGCATCCAAACACTTCAAAAACACTCTCAAAGTCCCTAACATATTCAAAAAAATGCAACAGTCATATTTGAGTTTTTTTGTGAGTTCTAACTCACTTCTTCAACTAATTCTTCCTTGTTTCTTCTTCTAAAACACTTGGATAGCCTCTAGGAAGGTTTTCACAAGTTTGCTTAGGAAAACTAAGGTGAAACCTCACCATTTTTGAGGTCCAAAGTGCCATAAATTTTCTACCATTTTTATCTTCTTATAACTTCAATAATTTCATGTTTTCTTCAGGTTTTCTTCCTCAACAAGAGTTGTAATGCCTCTAGGGATGTGACCATAGGTTTTCCATGGAAAACCAAGGTGGAACATTACCATTTTTAAGGGAAAACTTTCCGTTTTGGAAGATGAACTTATAAACTTTATCTACACTTGTTTTCTCTAAACAAACTTGTGCTACTTGTGCCTCTAATCAAGCCCATGGTTAGTGAGCTAGCTAGAGTTGTTTCATACAAATTAGGAGGTGTAAAATACCTCTAAACTTGCTGTTTCCCACAAGTGTTGGAACCATCCAAGCTTAACAAAGCTTGTGTTTTGGTAAAGGTGTGATTACATGGAGGCCTTGGCTATCCTAGTTTCAATCTACCACCTCACTTGATGATTTCTAAGTATAACCACTAAGCTTTGTCCAACCTTCACTTGATTAACAAGGCTATGACACGTCCCCAAACGCTGCCATGTTCGGGATCCATGCACCTAGCTTGCTTACTTGGTCAATACATTGTTTAGTGAAGTATTTTTCTTCTATTTCATTCATGACCATCCGAATTGTCCTTGCGACAATTTGTGTATTGGTGAATCTTATGAAAGAGGTTAAGGACGGTTTTCCTCCTACCTCCATGCATGACTTCTATGACTTGCATGAAATCTAGGATTTATATGATAAACTTGATGATATAATATATAACATATATATGTAAGTAATATATTATATATAACCAAACTTTTGACAATGATCGTATGGTTACTTGTCCTAACATTAGTTTATTTTATCTAGGACTTAACCTCTCATTACGATTCTAATAGGCATGACCCATGAAACCACAAACACCCTACGGGGTTTATAGTGTCAAAAACGAACGTTAACATCTAGATAAATACTTTCAACAATACATAATTTTGCATATTTAAACTCCTAATCTAAAACCTCCATTTTCATTCCAATACTCACACACCTATGTTTCCTTGTGTAGGATAACTCGGCGTTCCATTCCAAATCAACCAAACACTTCACGGATTTAAGCTTTGCAAAACCGTGAGTACACTCAACACCCTTTTACGTTTTACACATCTGGGTGCAATATGTTAGTCTATCAAAATCTCACTAAATCACACTTATACTTTATGCAATCACACAAACAATCCATCATACATGCTATAGTTACGTGATGCCGATTTGTATACTTGGAACATTCTAATGTGATACTAGTTGTTATTAACTTTGTACGAGCCTCCCCTTAACACGTATAGCGCTATAGGAGTAACGCACCGCCCGTATTCTTGTGGTCATGTTAAGTTTAATCTATTTTGTGGTGACACTTGAGGATTGACTTGTAGATCGCATGCCATGTTTACAAGAATCTCGTATGCTAGCTTAACATGTGGATTTGTTTAAACGGATTTTTATTACTTATGCTATGATTTAAACTTGTGTACTCGCCAATACTTTGTATTGAACTCTACTTTCAACATGTTGTATATTGAGGATGTTGAGATGACGAAAAGATAGTAGGAACGGCATAGGAACAAACCTATAATGCTAGTTACTTGTTATGTTTTGTTGGAGTTGTCCTATTTAAAATTTACGTTGTATTTGAATTTGTGTTGTACTTGACATTTAATAAATGAAATGAAATGGATGGTTTAATTTAATATTGTCGCTAATAGTGTTATGATGTCTCGAGCAATCTCGTTCGTCTTACTCGGATGTTTCCGCCATCGGTTGGGGTGTGACAGATTGGTATCAGAGCCATAACTATAGGGAATTAGGTAGAATTTCCATATTCGACCTAGTCTATAGTTTAAGTGACCAACTTGACCATTCTTGATTCATGCTTAAAATGTTAATTCTTCCTACTTGCTTCTTCATATTTCTTTTATCTTAATATATATACAGTATGTCTTTCCTAAGACACTTACACAACTTACAACTTGAAGACTTGAAGACACTCATACTTCAAACGAGACGATCTCACCAAAATAGGGGTGAAACCCACACTCTGGTGATCACTCTCAATCCGCGTACTCGATTTCACGAAATTACGCCATCAAGTTAGGAGTGATATCTATACCTTGATGGAAAATTTCCATTTCATACTCTAGTGGACCCTTACCAAGGAGTCGGAATTCGCTCCTCGTTTGGTAAGTACCAACCGTTAGGGTACGACGTTGTCAAGTTAGGGTCGAAACCCGCACCATGCCAATTAGTCCCACTCCTTGATTTTCAATCTCACCAAAGTTTTGGTTTTTCGATCAATTAGGGACGTGTAGTAACTGGAAGGGTAAAGTGTCGTTAATCGATTCTCGATGAGAGCATTTTACCTATAGGCCAAATCACATTTCTCTAATTTGAAAGGATCTCGATTCACTTTGGAATAGTCGACGTTTGTCAACCCAAAACACTCCAATATTTTATTAAGCCTATCTTTTATGTTATCTCAATTATTATGTGTTTTAATACTTGTTACCTCGTTCATTTCGAGCCCGAAGCACAACTTGCACGCCTTTTGCAATCTAAAAACAATATTAATCCTCGTAAACCAACTAAATGTGTACTCTTTACGCAATCATAAGTGTTTATACTTTTGAATACTTGTTACGCCTATGCCGTCGACTCCAAGGTGGAAGTACCTAAGTCGACGTTCACCTTCAAACAGTTTTGTTCCTACAACCCCCTGCCTTTCACCAGCGAAGAGGACGCCACCAAGTTGCTGCAATGGTTTGACGCCATTGAAGTAACATTTCTAAAAAGTGGTTGTCCCGACCACCTGCGTATTATCAACGCAACGGGTGTCTTTCGATCAAGGGCTCTTGATTGGTGGACCTCCGAGTGTAATACTCGTGGGAATGATGCCGCACACACCCTCCCTTGGACCGAGCTCAAAAAGTTGATGGAGGAAGAATTTTGCCCCCCTCATGAACGCCAAATACTCGAAAACGAGTTTTGGAACCTAAAACAGGTTAGGAACGATAATGCCTGCCTCACGGCCCGTTTCAAACAGATTATTACGATTTGCCCTAGTCAAATCGACACAACCGAGAAGGCCATTGCCAAATACATATGTTGCCTCCCATCTCACCTTACGAACCTCGTTGACGCCGCCTCACCCAAAACCCTCGAGGATACCTACCGCTTGTCTGCCAAACTTAACAACAACCATGTTCTCCATGAAGCCTCCACCAAGGCTTCATGGAGGAATGCCCACCAAGCCACCACCGAAACCCTCGTCGAACCGAACCGAGCCGCGAAACGTGTCGACCTCACTTCCTTGTGACTCAAGGAATTAATCAAAACTTGAGGATCAAGTTAAAGACCTAAACCGCCCCCACCCAAACCCTTTGCGGCCGCAAGCACCAAACCGCAAACCCTTGATCCTTTTCTATCCTTCCTTACACTATATATAGATATGTATGCATGAGGGTTGTTTTAAAAAAAAATAAGGAACCATAGCTCCCAAGAACAGCCGACGGCAGCCCCTTCCCACTCCCCCTCTCGATCGCAACCTTCCCAAAAAACCGAAGTAATTCCAATCTCGTTCCCGGTGCGTTAATCTTCATTGTTAAAGCTTAGGGTTTGTCATTGTTTTGCAAAGTCACATTAGGGTTTATAAACTCTTGATCATGCTTGTATGTAATGGTAGAATCATTATTATGAAAGTGTTATGATGTTTAGTTCGATAAATTGTGCGAGTTTGCGATTATGATGTTTAGTGGATACAAGGATCATAGGCTGCGTTTTGTGATAAAAATCATATAATATGATTAGGGTTTGCATGAGTATGATGTACATGATGATATATGATTGATAAATCTGTTCTTGATCGTTTATATTTAACGTCTCGATTGTTTAAGCGTGTTATATTGCGATAAAAAGTCGAAAACAGGATGCTGAATGGTGTTTACAGCCAACTTCAATTGGCTATAACTTGGTTATTAATTATCGAAAAACGTATTTTCTGAAGCCTAAAACGTATATTTTTGAAAAATGCTTCTAATGGCGCTGGATTCATATTTTTCTGAGGTCGTTTGATATTTTTAAGTGGTCAATTAAGTGCAGTAACTGAAGCTGTGTAAATTCTGAAAATTTGTTAGATGTTTATCTAGTCGGATCTCATAATCTGTAGAGGGTTGGGTCATGAAATTTGTACAGCAACTAGAGACACTAGAATTTTGTTAATTGGATGAACGATGATTTTTAAATAAATTCTCCCGTGGACTGCAGTCAGAAAGCGACGAATCTGACTGCAGCCTAGTATATAAATATTTATGAATAATTAGTAAAGTGTTAGGACTTGAAAAATTTACATAACATTCTACAGTTTAGTTGACACCTTCTGTAAAAAAATTGGAATTTTTGGAATGTTGGAACTATTTTATAAAAATCCTCGAAAACAGCCTAGTTATGAGCATACAAGCTGAAACTTGATTACTTGCGAATGTGTGTACCAAAATGTTGTATGAGTTGATTTGTGTTCATGATAAGTTGGTTTGATCATAATGTTGGTATGATAATACTTTGCATGCATGATTGTGTTTTCGAATTTGTTATCATGTGTGCCGCATTGTATGATAGTTATGAGTAGGGTTTGTATCAGTGTGTTCACACACTAACTCTAAATCGATTGACTTTTTAGGACGCGATTAGCGGTCCCATCATTTGCTACTTCTGTTTTACACTAACCGAGCAATTAAAGGTGAGTTCACGGCCCTATTTTATCCGGTTTTAAACAACAGGGGGAGAAACATGTATACACTCTACAACTCTATCTCTTTACGTTATACGAAATTAACGTCATTAAACTATTCGGTAACTAAGTTAATGTTAATGTACGTTATGGTCACTAAGCAGCTATATCACACAAGTCCTCGACAAACTCTCAAATCGTTAGTATTGGGTTAGATAGCGGGGAAATTATTAGTAGTACTACTGGGCCCAACAAGCCCCACCCGAGCTAGTCGCGCTAGCCGACCGGGTATGGTCAACGGGTGAATAATTTAGCCTAACTTTCGCCATGGTCAGTGATAGGCCTGGCAACACAGAGGCACAACAGTCAGCTTCGATCGCGAACACTTATGTGACATAACTTTAGGCTCGCTACCTACATGTTAACATTGAACTTAATTACGAAACCACAATATTATTCCGGGTTAGGAATAATGGAACAAACAACAATATTATTCCGGGTTAGGAATAATGGAACCAACATCATTATTATTCCGGGTTTGGAATAATGGAACTATATCGTTATTCCGGGTTAGGGATAACGGGGGAAACAAACTTATAACCGAACTAATGAACTTATGAAAACCTGTGAACTCACTCTTCTTTAATGTTGACACTTGTTTCTTTACATGTTTCTCAGGACGCTAGGAGCTCTAGGTGCACTCACTTGCATTGATCAAGACATCTTTTTATCGAGTCTCATTTATGAATATTGTTTGGGTTTTTCTTTAGTTTTGGCGTTTGTGTTGGCGCCCGTTCCTTTACTTTACTTTAATGCTTCCGCTCAACTTTAAAACTAATGCTTCTGCTAAACATTGAAACCAAACTAAGACAATTTAAAAATAACTATGAATGGTTAAACAAATGATTTTGGAAAACGTATAAACAAATCATATAGAGTCGTTCGATGTTACTAGTGTCTCGGATTCTGGTTTGTTCACACGCCTCACGGTAAAACTCCGCAAGTGGAATTTGAGGGTGTGACAGATTGGTATCAGAGCCTCTAGCTATAGAGAACCAGGTTTGCATTAAAAGTAGACCTAAACTATTGTTGACTACACGACACTAGACTTAGTTTGGCACTGAACTGTGATATCTTGTAATGTGTTGTACTACAACTATGTTATGTAAAATATGAATGCATATTGTGATAAACGCAACTCGTAACTAACTAAACAACCCAACAGGCAATGTCATCATCATCATCCGACAAACCTTTACAACCAAGGGCGCCGGGGAAGGCACCTATGGTCGAACCCTCACCACCTCATGGCGTGGAGACACGCTCAGCTGCTAGAAAAAGACTCGCTCTAGGAGAGGAGTCGTCCTCACGCCCGACCATTGCTATGCCGGTCGAACCGGTTAACTCGTTAGAAGTAGGGAACGACCTACTTAGAGATATGATAAGAAAACAACAAGAACAACTAGAGAGAATGCATGAAACTATCCTAGAACAAGGATGGATGATACGACAATTAACGGGTAAGACTGGAGAGCTCGAGGAAGAGAAACATGAGAGTAAGATAGCTCGTAACACTTTAGCTAAAGATCTTCGTGCTGAGCAGTTGAGGGCTGACTGGCTCGAAGACAGAGTTCTTGAGTCCAGCTGGAGAATTCAAGAACTAGAACAGAATCAGGCACCTGTACCAGTACCCGCACCAGCACCGGCCCCTCCAGTGACGGTAGAGGAGGATCTAGAGGAGGATCCAAAGGAGGATCCAGAGGAGGATCTGGAGGAAGACCCGGCTGTAGAAGCTGGAAACGCCGCGGAGGATGACGGCAACGATAGTGAATTGGGAGATGGAGACGTAGAAGACTGACTCGTCTCGCTTATCCCATTTGCTTCCTTCAGTCTATTTATTTTCTACTTATGTTTGAACTCGAAATTTTATAGCAAACTGATATGTTTGGTTGGCATTTTGTGAGACGTTGAAATTTTATTTAATCGAATATTCCTTTTGATTGTTTAATTTATTTGGGTTGACATAATTTGAGGGATTATTTAAGTATGGAATAGGATAACTATATTGGATATATATACTTATCGGTGTGTGTTTATGATGTCTTGCGAAGATCTAAAATGGCAACTGGACGTCGCGGAAACCTCAACATGACACCCGAAGAACTAACCGCAATGATCCAAGAACACGTAAATGCTGCTCTGGCAGGTGTTCAAAACCCACCAGCAGGTATCCATTATTAAATTTTCATGGGAAAATCTAATAGTTGGGCTAGTAGACTTTCTCGCTGACTACCTATCCTCTGTCAGTAGGAGGGGGTCTTAACCCCTACAAGATGTTCCTCGATGCGAAACCGAGCAAATTCACGGGTGCAGAAGGACCCATAGGACTGGTCCGTTGGATTGAAAAGTCCGAATCAATGTTCGAGATGTGCAATTGTCTTGAGGCCTACAAGGTCAAGTATGCTGCCTCAACGTTGGAGGATGGGGCACTAACTTGGTGGAATGCACAAGTCCAAACGCGTGGACTTATTGCTGCAAACGCAATGGCCTGGGTCGAGTTTAAGGCCCTAATCAAGGAGGAGTACTATCCGCAGGACAGGGTTCAGCAGTTGGAGCAAGCTTTATGGAACCACAAGATGGTGGGATCTGAAATTGAAGCATACACAGCGAACATCATGACCTGGTATTTCTATGTCCCGATCTGGCCAACACCGTGGAGAAACGACTCGAGTTTTACCTTGGGGGTCTGGTCCCCGAGATCCAGGGCATGGTAATGGCTAGCAACCCTGCGACTGAGTATCAAGCGATCAGGCTGGCGCACAAACTCACCGATAAGGCGGTGGAACAAAAGAAGTTGCCATCTCGGGGTGCAACTGAGGTTGTCCCTGATAAAAAAGAAAATTTGAAGACTCGTCTGCTCGACAGTCTTCGTCGGCCCAGCCACAACAAGGGAACCAGAAACGGTTCAATAATTTCAACAGCAATCGGGGTCACAATAATCAGCCCGCCAACAACACCCAGAACACCAACGGCTATGTGGGTCGAAAGCCACAATGTAATCGTTGTAACCTTCATCATCACAGCCCTTGTGCCGGAAATCGCTGCCAATGATGTGGCAAAGTGGGACACGCGGCAAAGGATTGTCGCGGGGAAATCATGTCCCGACAAAATCAGAATCAGCACCAGGGTCAGAAGCAGGGTATTAATCGGGGGTGCTATCAGTGTGGTAGCACTGCCCACTTCAAACGAGACTGCCCACAGCTTCGCAATAACAACAACAATAACAACAACAATAATGGAAATGGTGGCACAGGAGGTGCCAAAGGTTGTGCATTTACGCTAGGCCGCGGAGAGGCCAGAAACGACTCAAACGTGGTCACCGGTAAGTTTCCCCTTAACGATCATTTTGCTACTATACTTTTTGATACGGGTGCGGATAGGAGTTTTATATCTGAGTCCTTTAGGAAGAACCTAAATCTCACGCCTAAACCCCTAGAGACCCCTTACGTCATAGAACTAGTCGATGGTAAATCTGTAGATGAGACCCATTTAGTAGCCGGCTGTCAACTCAAACTCGCGGGTCACACCTTTACCATTGATCTGATGACAACTACCCTGGGTAGTTTTGACGTGGTAGCCGGAATGGACTGGCTATCCGACGTCCGAGCTGAAGTTCTCTGTTTCGAGAAAGCTATCCGTATTCCGCTCTCTAATGACGAAATCTTGACGGTACAAGGCGAGAAGGCAGGCACTGTCACAAACATCATCTCTTACATGCAAGCACAGAAGTATCTTCGGAGGAAGAACTCTTTCGCTTTGCTCGCACTGGTCACCGAACAGCCTAAGGACGAGAAGCGTATAGAAGATATCCCCGTCGTCCGCGATTTTTCTGATGTATTTCCAGAGGGGTTACCTGGTCTTCCACCACATCGACAAGTGGAGTTTGAAATTGTATTGGTGAACCATGCAACTCCCATCGCCAAGGCCCCATACCGCCTAGCTCCAACCGAGCTGCAAGAGCTGTCTACCCAACTTCAGGAACTGTTAGAAAAAGGATTTATCCGACCCAGTACTTCGCCATGGGGAGCTCCGGTCCTTTTTGTCAAGAAGAAGGACGGGACCTTCCACATGTGCATCGACTACAGGGAACTCAATAAGGTTACTGTCAAGAACCTATACCCATTACCTCGCATCGACGATCTCTTCGACCAACTTCAAGGGTCAAGCTACTACTCCAAGATTGATCTACGGTCTGGTTATCACCAGTTACGCGTCAGGGAGGAGGATATTGCTAAGACGGCATTTCGTACTCGGTATGGCCATTATGAGTTCTTGGTCATGCCCTTCGGTCTCACCAACGCACCCGCGGTGTTCATGGACCTCATGAACCGCGTGTGTAAACCGTATCTCGACAAGTTTTTCATTGTGTTCATCGATGACATACTCATCTACTCTAAAGGTGAAGAAGAACATGCTGAACATCTACGATTACTGCTGAAATTACTTCAACAGGAGAAACTATATGCCAAGCTTTCAAAGTGTGATTTCTAGATTCGGGAAGTTCAGTTCCTCGGGCATATTGTGAATGAAAAGGGTATCCATGTTGATCCCGCCAAGATCGATGCTATCAAAAACTGGGAAGCACCCAGGACACCGACAGAGATCCGCCAATTTTTGGGTTTGGCTGGTTACTACAGACCTTTCATCGAGGGATTTTCAAAGATCGCGCAACCGCTTACCACCCTCACCCAGAAAGGCACCAAGTATGCTTGGGGTGATAAGCAGGAAGCGGCATTTCAATTGCTGAAACAGAAACTTTGTAGTGCACCCATTTTGTCCTTGCCGGAAGGGACTGATGATTTTGTGGTATATTGTGATGCTTCCATTCAGGGATTGGGATGCGTACTCATGCAACATGATAAGGTGATCGCGTATGCATCCCGACAATTGAAGGTTCACGAGAAAAACTACACAACACATGACCTGGAATTGGGAGCAGTAGTGTTTGCACTTAAGATTTGGAGACACTACCTATATGGAACAAAGTGCACAATCTATACAGATCACAAGAGCCTCCAACACATCTTTGACCAGAAGGGGTTGAACATGCGACAGCGTCGCTGGGTCGAACTCCTGAATGATTATGAATGTGCCATTCAGTATCACCCGGGTAAAGCTAACGTGGTAGCTGATGCCCTCAGTAGGAAGGAACACTTGAAACCTCGTCGGGTACGAGCACTACAATTCACCATTCATTCGGGGTTACCCGAACTGATACGCGACGCGCAGTTAGAAGCAGTTAAGGAAGAAAACATCAAGGCAGAATTGGTGGGAAAAATGGAACGCGATTGGGAAGTAAAACCCAATGGAGCCCGGTATTTCATGAATCGCATATGGGTACCTCTCTACGGAGACCTCAGAAAGCTAGTCATGGACGAAGCTCACAAGTCCCGATACTCTGTCCATCCTGGTTCGGATAAGATGTATCAAGACCTTAAAGCTGCGTACTGGTGGCCCAACAAGAAAGCGGATATAGCCACCTACGTGAGCAAGTGCTTGACTTGTGCGAAAGTCAAGGTAGAGTATCAGAAGCCATCGGGGCTACTTCAACAACCTGAGATTCCAGTGTGGAAATGGGATCAGATCTCGATGGACTTCATCACTAAACTCCCGCGAACTTTGGTGGTTGCGATACCATCTGGGTGATCGTGGATCGTTTAACTAAGTCCGCACACTTCCTAGCGATTAAAGAAACAGATAAGATGGATAAGTTGACTCGCATCTACATTAAGGAAGTAGTTTCTCGGCACGGAGTGCCAACGTCCATCATCTCAGACAGAGATGCTCGTTTCACGTCCAACTTTTGGCAGTCACTTCAGAAAGCGTTGGGTACACGCTTAGATATGAGCACAGCTTATCACCCTCAGACTGATGGTCAAAGCGAAAGGACCATTCAGACCTTGGAAGACATGCTTAGGGCATGCGTGGTAGACTTTGGGAATAGTTGGGAAATCCATCTGCCTTTAGTGGAATTCTCGTATAACAATAGTTACCATACGAGTATATCGGCAGCACCGTTTGAAGCATTATACGATCGTAAATGTAGATCACCGGTCTGTTGGGCAGAAGTCAGTGACAGTCAACTCACAGGCCCTGAGTTGATACTTGAGGCTACTGAAAAGATTGTACAAATCAGAAACCGCATGGCAGCGGCACGAGATCGACAGAAAAGCTACGCTGATCAACGACGCAAACCGCTCGAATTTCAAGTAGGCGACCGCGTCCTACTGAAGGTGTCACCCTAGAAGGGTGTAATCCGCTTTGGGAAACGAGGCAAACTAAACCCACGGTACGTAGGCCTGTTTGTGATCTTGAAACGTATCGGACCCGTAGCTTATCAATTAGACCTTCCTACCGAACTCAGTGGAGTTCACAACGTTTTTCACATGTCAAATCTGAAAAAGTGACTATCAGATGAAACCCTAGTCATTCCATTAGATGAGATTCAAGTGGATGAACAACTGCATTTTGTGGAACAACATATCGAGATCATGGATCGTGAGATCAAGACTCGAAGGCACAGCAAGATACCGATCGTCAAGGTTCGTTGGGATTCTAAGCGTGGACCGGAGTTCACGTGGGAAAGAGAGGACCAAATGAAAAGCAAATACCCACACATTTTTGCAGCTGAGCAGCAAGCTAACGTTACCACCAACTAAATTTTCGGGACGAAAATTCTTTCAACATGGGGATGATGTGACAACCTGGGAATTTCTTGTAATTTCTTGTACCATTGTTAACGAACTAAATCTTTGTGCGTTGCGTTCTAAACCTGTGCGTTGCATTCTAAACCGCGTTTACTCAATTTTCCTGACGAAAATTCTTTCAACATGGGGATAACGTGACATCCCGGTTTTTCAGGTATCTTAAACGCACTACTTCACGGTTATTCATTCCTACGCTAAATTGATTCGGAGATTTAATTTACACGCTCGAAATAACTACGCTAACTTTGTGAACTTATCAAGTGAATTACGTGCTATGTGTATTAGACGTTTATAAGTTTGGTGAGTTATTATGTCATGTTTTGATTTCGTGATTTTTAGTTATAAAAATATATATAGTAAATAGATAGACGAACCGAACCGAGCCGCGAAATGTGTCGATCTCACTTCCTTGTGACTCAAGGAATTAATCAAAACTTGAGGCTCAAGTTAAAGACCCAAACCGCCCCCACCCAAACCCTTTGCGGCCGCAAGCACCAAACCGCAAACCCTTGATCCTTTTCTTTCCTTACTTACACTACATATAGATATGTATGCATGAGGGTTGTTTTAAAAAAAAAGGAACCATAGCTCCCAAGAACAGCCGACGGCAGCCCCTTCCCACTCCTCCTCTCGATCGCAACCTTCCCCAAAAACCGAAGTAATTCCAATCTCGTTCCCGGTGCGTTAATCTTCATTGTTAAAGGTTAGGGTTTGTCATTGTTTTGCAAAGTCACATTAGGGTTTATAAATTCTTGATCATGCTTGTATGTAATGGTAGAATCATTATTATGAAAGTGTTATGATGTTTAGTTCGATAAATTGTGCGAGTTTGCGATTATGATGTTTAGTGGATACAAGGATCATAGGCTGCGTTTTGTGATAAAAATCATACAATATGATTAGGGTTTGCATGAGTATGATGTACATGATGATATATGATTGATAAATCTGTTCTTGATCGTTTATATTTAACGTCGATTGTTTAAGCGTGTTACATTGCGATAAAAAGTCGAAAACAGGATGCTGAATGGTGTTTACAACCAACTTCAATTGGCTGTAACTTGGTTATTATTTATCGAAAAATGGATTTTCTAAAGCCTAAAACGTATATTTTTTAAAAACGCTTCTAATGGCACTGGATTCATATTTTTCTGATGTCGTTTGATATTTTTAAGTGGTCAATTAAGTGCAGTAACTGAAGCTGTGTAAATTCTGAAAATTTGTTAGATGTTTATCTAGTCGGATCTCATAATCTGTAGAGGTTTGGGTCACGAAATTTGTACAGAAACTAGAGATGGAAATTTCCGGGAAACTCCCACTGGAATTTTGTTAATTGGATGAATGATGATTTTTAAATAAATTCTCCCGTGGACTGCAGTCAGAAAGCGACGAATCTGACTGCAGCCTAGTATATAAATATTTATGAATAATTAGTAAAGTGTTAGGACTTGAAAAATTTACAAAAAATTCTACAGTTTAGTTAACACCTTTTGTAAAAAAATTGGAATTTTTGGAACGTTGGAACTATTTTATAAAAATCCTCGAAAACAGCCTAGTTATGAGCATACAAGCTGAAACTTGATTACTTGCGAATGTGTGTACCAAAATGTTGTATGAGTTGATTTGTGTTCATGATAAGTTGGTTTGATCATAATGTTGGTATGATAATACTTTGCATGCATGATTGTGTTTTCGAATTTGTTATCATGTGTGCCGCATTGTATGATAGTTATGAGTAGGGTTTGTATCAGTGTGTTCACACACTAACTCTAAATCGATTGACTTGTTAGGACACGATTAGCGGTCCCATCATTTGCTACTTCTGTGTTACACTAACCGAGCAATTAAAGGTGAGTTCACGGCCCCTATTTTATCCGGTTTTAAACAACAGGGGGAGAAACATGTATGCACTCGACAACTCTATCTCTTTACGTTATACGAAATTAACGTCATTAAACTATTCGGTAACTAAGTTAATGTTAATGTACGTTATGGTCACTAAGCAGCTATATCACCTAAGTCCTCGACAAACTCTCGGATCGTTAGTATTGGGTTAGATAGCGGGGAAATTATAAGTAGTACTACTGGGCCCGACAAGCCCCACCCGAGCTAGTCGCGCTAGCCGACCGGGTATGGTCAACGGGTGAATAATTTAGCCTAACTTTCGCCATGGTCGGTGATAGGCCTAGCAACACGGAGGCACAACAGTCAGCTTCAATCGAGAACACTTATGTGACATAACTCTAGGCTCGCTACCTACATGTTAACATCGAACTTAATTACGAAACCACAATATTATTCCGGGTTAGGAATAATGGAACAAACAACAATATTATTCCGGGTTAGGAATAATGGAACCAACATCATTATTATTCCGGGTTTGGAATAATGGAACTATATCGTTATTCCGTGTTAGGGATAACGGGGGAAACAAACTTATAACCGAACTTATGAAAACCTGTGAACTCACTCTTCTTTAATGTTGACACTTGTTTCTTTACATGTTTCTCAGGACGCTAGGAGCTCTAGGTGCACTCACTTGCATTGATCAAGACATCTTTTTATCGAGTCTCATTTACGAATATTGTTTGGATTTTTCTTTAGTTTTGGCGTTTGTGTTGGGGCCCGTTCCTTTACTTTACTTTAATGCTTCCGCTCAACTTTAAAACTAATGTTTCCGCTAAACATTGAAACCAAACTAAGACAATTTAAAAATAACTATGAATGGTTAAACAAATGATTTTGGAAAACGTATAAACAAATCATATAGAGTCGTTCGATGTTACTAGTGTTTTCTGGTTTGTTCACACGCCTCGCGGTAAAACTCCGCAAGTGGAATTTGAGGGTGTGACAGTGAGAAACCTTCCAAAGGTCTCAAGCTTATGTCGTGTATCCAAGCAAACAAATACTTACGTAAGTAATACTTCGCCTTTCTCGCCCACATTATGGAAAAGAAGGACAAGGGTCCGAGCGTGAGTGAGGTTCCCGTTGTTCGCTATTACCCTGACGTCTCCCCAGAGGATCTTCCTGGTCCTCCCCCTCCTCATTTGGTTGACTTTTGCAACAACCTCATCCCTGGCTCAACTCCTGTTGCGAAATCCCCTTATCATCTAGCACTCTATGAAATGCAAGAGCTGTCTAGCCAACTTCAGGAACTGCTTGAAAAAGGCTTCATACGCCCTAGCTCATCTACTTGGGGCGCTCCCGTTCTGTTTGTTAAAAAGAAAGATGGATACTTTCGAATGTGCATTGACTATCGTGAGCTCAATAAGCTTACGGTCAAAAACCGATATCCTCTTCCTCGCATCGACGATATCTTCGACCAACTACAAGGCACGACGTGCTTTTCAAAAAATCAATCTTCGCTCGGTTATCACCAAATTCTAGTGCTCGAAGAAGACATACCCAAAACCACGTTTCGCACACGTTATGGACACTACGAGTTCATGGTCATGCCTTTTGGTTTGACCAATGCACCTACAGTTTTCATGGACTTAATGAACCGCGTATGCAGGCCCTATCTCGACCATTTCATGATTGTTTTCATCGACGATATCCTCATCTACTCCAAAACACGAGAAGAGCACGAGCGACACTTGCACCTTATACTCCAACTCCTACGTACAGAGTGTCTTTACGCCAAGTTTTCAAAGTGTGAGTTTTGGTTAAAGGAAGTCTAATTTCTCGGGCACGTTGTGAACGAGAAGGGCATACACGTGGATCCTGCTAAAATCGAAGTTGTTAAGAACTGGATTGCTCCAAAGACTCCATCTGACATTCGTTCGTTCCTCGGTTTAGCTGGTTACTATCGTCTTTTCATATCAAACTTTTCCAGGATCGCCGTCCCGCTCCCTCCTTAACCTAAAAACATAAGCCTTTTATTTGGAACTCTGAACAAAAGGAATCCTTCCAAACTCTCAAGGACATGCTCTTTAATGCTCCTATCCTCACACTTCCGGATGGAACTGATGACTTCGTTGTGTATTGTGACGCCTCTAATCAAGGTCTCGGTTCCGTTCTTATGAAACGGGACAGGGTTATCGCTTATGCGTCAAGGCAACTCAAAATTCATGAGAAAAAATATGCTACACATGACCTCGAACTTGGAGCAGTTGTATTTGCATTGAAGATTTGGCAACACTACCTTATGGTACTAAGTGTACGGTCTTTACCGACCATAAGAGCCATCAACACATCTTCAATCAAAAATAACTTAACATGCATCAGTGTCGTTGGGTGGAATTGCTAAACGACTACGCTTGCGAGATTCACTACCGTCCTAGTAAGGCGTACGTCATGGCCGATGCTCTTAGTCAGAAGACTCATGTGAAGAGTGTTCGTTGCATTCAAATTTTGATTAACCTCCGTGAACGCATTCGTGACGCTCAGTACTCGTCCGTTAACGAGAATACCTTGTACAACGAGATGAAGTGCAGAGCTGAGAATCAACTCGTATCCAAGCCCGATGGTATCCTTTACTATCTCAATCGTGTCTGGATTCCGGACCGTGACAACCTTCTTGACTTCCTTATGCAAGAAGCTCACAAATCTTGATATTTTGTTCATCCTGGCGTGGATAAGATCTACCAAGACCTTCATACATCCTACTGGTGGCCTGGGATGAAGAAAGATATCACCTCATACATTTCGAAATGCCTTACTTGTTCCAAGGTGAAGGCTGAACGTCAGCGTCCCTCTGGCTTACTCGAACAACAAGAAATCCCTGTCTGGAAATGGGAGAGCATAGCCATGGATTTCATCACTAAGCTACCTCGTACTTCGTTTGGGCATGATGGTATTTGGGTAATCATCGATCGTTTGACCAAATCTGCTCACTTCCTTCCCATACGCGAAGACTACAGAGTCGAGAAATTGGCTCGTATCTACACGGATGAAGCCATTTACTGTCATGGTGTGCCCATTGACATTATCTCGGACCATTATGGTTGTTTCACTTCTCATCTTTGGCAAACATTTCAAAAAGCTCTTGGTACTCACCTCAACCTCAGTACTACTTTCCATCCTTAGTCTAATGGTCAAAGCAAGCGTACTATCCAAACTCTAGAGGATATGCTTCGTTCTTGCGTAATCGATTTTGGTGGAAACTGGGATATGCACTTGCCTTTGATCGAATTCTCGTACAATAACAGTTATCACATGAGTATTCAAATGGCACCTTTCGAGGCATTGTATGGTCGTAAGTGCGGATGGCCTATTTGTTGGCACGAGATCGGGGAAGCTCAAATCACCGGTCCTGAGCTTATACAAGAGACGACGGACAAGATTTTGTAGATTCAAGACAACTTGCTCAAAGCCAGAAGCCGACAAAAGAGTTACGCAGATAAAAGACGAAAGCCCTTGGAATTCAACGTTAATGACTTTGTGCTTCTCAAGGTATCCCCTTGGAAGGGTGTGGTTCGTTTTGGAAAAAAGGGGGAAGCTCGCTCCTCGTTATGTGGGTCCTTTCAAGATTCTCGAAAGGATTGGCAAGGTAGCGTACCGACTAGAACTACCACAAGAGCTCAACGACGTCCATCCTACATTTCACATCTCGAACTTGAAGAAATGTCTAGCTGAAGAAGGACTCCAAGTCCCACTCGAAGATTTTCAAATCAATGAGACCCTACACTTCATGGAGAAACCAGTCAAGAACATGGATCGAGGCACCAAGCAATTAAGGCGAAGTCAAATTCCTATCATGAAGGTTTGATGGGAAGGAAAGTGTGGTGCTGAGTTTACTTGGGAACTCGAAAGCGATATGAAGACTAAGTATCCGCATCTGTTCGTTACATCTTCCTAAATTTTGGGACGAAAATTCCTAAAGGAGGGAAGACTGTAACGCCTCACTTTTCGCCGCGCACCGTTTTTAGAAAGAATGTATCGTAATTCTATATTCGGAAAGTCTTTACCTTGTAATCGTATCACATTTCGAATCGTTGTAAAGCCGAGGCTTTGATTTTAATTGAGTTGATCATTTATACGGAATTCGCATCCTTTATACACATTTATACGTATACTTATACACATATTCGTTACATGATTTATAAACTTAAGTTAACTCGCAATTCCTTTTTGTGTATTCATAATTCCTACACACTTCATTTAAGCAAGAAATTTTGTGATTCAAATACGAAACTTATAATTATTTAGCACCGCACTGAATGATTCACGCTTATTATACACTACATTTCATTTAAACTCTTAAAAACATGTTATTTTTATGAAGGAAAAGTTAGCTTATAATGTCCGTATGCTGAAGATATCAAGCCACCCATTAATATACGTCACGTATATATAAAATAAACATCAATTAACCTTATAATATCAATTAGTAAAAAAAATAAAAATAAAAATCAAAAAGGGGTGCCATATGCTGATATTTTGGGCTTGTTTCAAGTTTAAACACCCACAAATCTTGTCCAAAGCCCAACCCATTGAAACCCTAATCCTTTCCCTATATAAATCACCTTTCCCCCATCCATTTCCCACTTTTACAAGCATCCAAACACTTCAAAAACACTCTCAAAGTCCCTAACATATTCAAAAAACGCAACAGCCATATTTGAGTTTTATGTGAGTTCTAACTCACTTCTTCAACTAATTCTTCCTTGTTTCTTCTTCTAAAACACTTGGATAACCTCTAGGAAGGTTTTCACTAGTTTGCTTAGGCAAACTAAGGTGAAACCTCACCATTTTTTAGGTCCAGAGTGCCACAAATTTTCTGCCCATTTTTATCTCCTTATAACTTCAAAATATCATGTTTTCTTCACGTTTTCTCCGTAACAAGAGTTGTAATGCCTCTAGGGATGTGACCATAGGTTTTCCATCGAAACCCAAGGTGGAACAATACCATTTTTAAGGCTAACCTTTTTGTTTTGGAAAATGAACTTATAAACTTTATTTAGACTTGTTTTCTCTAAACAAACATGTGCTACTTGTGCCTCTAATCAAGCCCATGGTTAGTGAGCTAGCTAGAGTCATTTCATACAAATTAAGAGGTGTAAAATACTTCTAAACTTGCTGTTTTAAAAAGGGTTTCACCCACAAGTGTTGGAACCATCCAAGCTTAAGAAACTTGTGTTTTGGTAAAGGTGTGATTACATGGAGGCCTTGGCTATCCTACTTTCAATCCACCACCTCACTTGATGATTTCTAAGTCTAACCACTAAGCTATGCTCAACCTTCAATTGAGTAACAAGGCTACGACACGTCCTCAAATGTTGCCATGTTTGGGATGCATGCACCTAGCTTGCTTACTTGGTCAATACATACTTTAGTGAAGTATTTTTCTTCTATTTCATTCATGACCATCCGAATTGTCCTTGTGAGAATATGTGTATTGGCGAATCTTACAAAAGAGGTTAAGACGGTTTTTCTCCTACCTGCATGCACGACTTCTGTGACTTCCATGAAATCTATGATTTATATGATAAACTTGATGATATAATATATAACATATATATGTTGTCAAAAGTTTGGTTTTTATATATATATATATATATATATATAAAACCTAACTTTTGACAATGATCGTATGGTTACTTGTCCTAACTTTAGGTTATTTTATCTACAACTTAACCTCTCGTTACGATTTAATGGGCATAACCCAACCATAAACACCCTACGGGGTTTATAGTGTTAAAAACGAACATTAACGTCTAGATAAATACTTTCAACAATACATACTTTTCCATATTTTAAACTCCTAATCTAAAACCTCCATTTTCAGTCCAATGCTCACACACCTATATTTCCTTGTGTAGGATAACTCGGTGTTCCATTCCCAAATCAACCAAACACTTCACGGATTTAAGCTTTGCAAACCGTGAGTACACTTGACACTCTTCTACGCTTTAAACTTTTGGGTGCAATATGTTAGTCTATCAAAAACTCACTAAATCACACTTATACTTTGTGCAGTCACACAAACAATCCATCATACATGCTATAGTTACGTGATACCGATTTGTATACTTGGAACATTCTTATGTGATACTAGTTGTTATTAATTTTGTACAAGCCTCCCCTTAACACGTAAGCGCTATAGGAGTAACGCACCGCCGTATTATTGTGGTAAGGTTAAGTTTAATCTATTTTGCGGTGACACTTGAGGATTGACTAGTAGATCGCATGCCATGTTTACATTAATCTCATATGCTAGCTTAACATGTGGATTTGTTTAAACAAATTTTTATTACTTATGCTATGATTTAAACTTGTGTACTCGCCAATACTTTGTATTGAACTCTACTTTAACATGTTGCAGGTTGAGGATGTTGAGATGACGAAAAGATAGTAGGAAAGGCATAGAAACATACCTATAATGCTAGTCACTTGTTATGTTTTGTTGGACCTATCCTATTTTAATTTACGTTGTATTTGAATTTGTGTTGTACTTGACATTTTGATAAATGAAATGAAATGGATGGTTTAATTTAATATTGTCGCAAATAGTGTTATGATGTCTCGAGCAATCTCGTTCGTCTCACTCTGATGTTTCCGCCATCGGTTGGGGTGTGATAAATAGTGAGTTTTGAAAAGACACCTATGGCGTTAGCCATAATGGGTCAAACGAATAAAGAAACAACTTTTAAGTAGTACGATCACATGGTGTAAACCGAAATAGGCTAAATGGATGAGATAATAAATAAATACGATCTCACCGTACATACTGTTTCATCCTAATGCAATAGGGGTAAGTCAAGAGGTGTTTAAAATGGTCATTTAGGCCAAACGGGTCAAATGGTGATGTTATCACCATTTGTCAATAATGACTATGGTTTCTTGTCGGGTTTTATGCTCACAGGAAGAATAGTTTACGGCTTGCATTGCTTTTAATTAGCAACTAATAATGCAAGATATTACAACGGGTCAATGCTATGACCCGAGCGACGTATGTGTACTGGGTTAAACTGTCAATGAGGATATAGGGTCGGATGAGAGTTAAATTAGTCATGGGTGGTCATTAGATTACCTAAAGTGAGGTATATCTAAGATAAAATGAATTGGAGATATTATGTTCTTAGGAACACAATTATTTTAAAATAGAACATGGGTTAAAAATGCCTACTTGGTCAAAACAAGCTATTAAATGTCTTTCGTGGTTAAAAGGACTAAAATTGACCAAACGCCCTCGAATAACAAACCGGGCAAATGACCCTTAAGGGTAGTTAAAATATGAGTTTTATAGTTTGGTCAATCCTTCGGGTAGTATAAAGTGGAAGGCTTAAACCATTTTGGCTTAATGCTACATAATGGGTCATTTCCGTAAAAGTGTTGAACTCGAGGATAGAATGGGAATATAATGAATTTTTCCTATCATAATCCATCACAATTGAAGTTGTGATGATAGATGAATAAAGATCTTAAAATGGGAATAAGAGATTTGCAGGGATGCGAATAATTTAAGCTTAAGTGCTTAAATCCCATAACGGGTCAAAATAAATATGCGCATAACCGGGTAATGGTTGCGTAATTAATAAAAGTTATGAATCCGGGTTAAGGATTTCAGGTTAAATACGTAGGCAAATGTTTTTCGGACAATTAGAAACAAGTTTCAAGTGAAACGGATGAGAACTGAACAAGTTGCAGAATTTTACGCATAAAGGGCGAGGCTGGAAAAGCTGCAGCCCAGCCTGCCGTAAGCGACGGCTGCCTACCGTAGGTTACGACAGGAAGCTGCTGTCAAAACTGCTAACCTCTGTCGTAAGCTACGATAGGGTGCTGTAGCTTATGACGAGTTATTTGGCAAAAAGTTGCTTTTGTTGTCTTGGACCTTGGGGTTTAATTTGATGCGTTATAAACTCCTTGTAACTAACATATTTCATGATTTATGAAATATAGATAACGGTTTTGAAGCGCCGAACGACGATCAAGCATAGCGAAGAACCGACCACAGTCAAAGATCAAACTTCCTAATTTTGTTTACTCGTTTACGAAACTAAACAACGATAACATGTTGAAATCCTAATACTTATGAAGTTTTATGAAACTCGAAAATATGTATGGACGTGTATCTGCATTTTATATAAATGCATAAAATATTTAGTTAAATAAGACTAGATCTTACACACAACCCATTTTTTCGCAAGTTCTTCGAATTCAAGCCTCCTTTAGGGTGTCCAATCGTATCCTTCTTATGTTTAGGACCAAACCCTATCTTCGACTTGTTTACGGGCCATAAACATGGACTTGGCCCACAACTTGTAACTAACTGAAATCAACTCCGGCCCACTTTTCAATGCAGATGCTGTAATGTGGTCACTTGGCGGTGCATCTGATTTGTAACCCATGGGTTGGGTATGGGTCGTAAACATGTTAATCTCTGTATCCGTCTTCTACTTTTCACCTATTGTTCCAATTATACCTTTTTATGCCCAAAACATCCTCTTTGCTATCTCTACCTACAAATCTCAACAAAACGTTAATTCATACATATTTTTATCAGATTTGCTACAATTGCCCTTTAGAAATGGGTCTTTTACATTAGAATATTAAGTATCCTACGGCTACATCACAGATCACAACGAATCATACCATGTTCGAAATAAAGCCAAGATGAATGTGATTTCTAAGCATTAAGATGTGTGGTTAGAACTTTAATGGAAATGAGCATATCCCCATTGGTTGAGAGATATATCTTGTGTTGATTTATAGGTAGAAATCTTTACATGAATATATTCCTATGTATCAGGACTCAACTAGTGGCAGCCAAAAGGGTGCAAAGTACCTGACACGCTTGCATTGTCGCGAGCCTCTTAGGAGCTGCCTTTACTGTTTTTTTGGGTTTGGCTCAAGGTTGTGGTTTGGCTCGAATAACTGCAGTTGACTCTTCATGATCTGCAGCAATCAGGTTCCTAAGAATCCTTGAGTAATTGTTGAATAAATAGAAATCCAATTCTATTGAATTATGACCTTTTGCTTGGCTTTGTGCTTAAGAATATATACAAGGAAGAAGAGCTTTGTAAGGACACACACAGAAACTCGTATGATTGATACACCATATATAGACACCAACATGTTCCTAATTTTTTCTGCCCTCCGCACTCTTGTTTCAGGTATTTTTCATGTGCTTGGCTAATGGCGACATTACAATCTGCTTCGCCTATTGTACCCTGGGAAACAGACAGGTTCACCTTGGTGGCCCGAAATCTGTTTTAAATGCCTTTGTTGAACAGAAAGCCTCAACCAATTCTCGTTTTCATTTTTGTTTGTCATCTTTGAATTTTATATGTAATTTGTTTCCTGTTCTTTATTTTTTAATGTATCCAGTCCTATTGGTTATGTATGATTTCTTTTACTGTTTGACTTGTAATCTACATTTATCATTGATAAAATTCTTGCTTTTTTATTTTATTGAATGGTTGTCCTACATATGTTAGCCGACATGCTTGGTTTAATGAAGATTATTTTCCTTTTATAGGAGTTCATTCATCCATTGAATTACAAAAATTACAATTATCTAGTTTTTAGGATGTGGCTATGCTTGATTCAATTATTTCACCAACTGTCACACCATCCTCTTCTTAATCTTCGAGTTGTCCCACATGCTCCACTTGGCCATCTCATCCATCATCATGATCCTACAATATGCTATTAAATAAGGTCTTTAGTAAATCCCATATTCGAAACATGTTCTTCGAAAACTTTAGGTAGGAGAACTTTAGTCATCGGATCCGCAAGCGTATTTTTAGTACTAATATACTCAATACCTAGATTATTTTCCTCAACTCGTTCAGGTACGAACATGTACTTTGTATCGAGATATAAACCAGCTTCAGTCGAACTGTTATTGTTTGAGAAACTACCAGCAGCTGAGTTATCACAGTAAAGCTTCAATGGTCTAGAAATGAAATTAACGATTTTAAGACCAGTGAACAGATTTCTAAGCGACATTCCATGACAGGTTGCGTTATAAACAACAATGTATTCTGCCGTTATTGTGGAAGTTGTAGTTAACTTTTGTTTATGTCTCTTCCATGAGATAGGTCCGCCTGCTAACATAAAGATATAGCCCGAAGTGGATTTCTTGTCATCTTTGCACTTGGCAAAATCAGAATCATAATAGCCTACCACTTCTAAATGATCACTTCTTCTATAAGTCAGTTTATAATCTTTCGTCCCTTGCAACCGGAGCGACTGAGGGTTTGCATTGTTAGTAATTTAGTATTACTTATGATATATTTTATATTAATCACCAATTCTCATGCGCGACTTGTTCTCTTCTGATTTCCATGTAATCTTACTGTTTTCTGTCTATCCATTATGGACAAATCATGTATTGACTCTGCTCATTACATATAGTTGAGCTCATGTGATAGATCCTCATGTTATCGTGACACAATTAAAACCTTTTTGTTATCTTGTTATAATTCCAAAACATTTCTATCATGTTTTAAACTTTGTTTTAATGTGTGAGCCCCTGGTGATTGTAGACCAAACTTTTAGTAAAAAGTTTTTCCCCAGTTCACTACAATCGGAGCTCTGATACCAATCTGTCACACCCTGGTCGTAGCGGAAGCGCAAGTGTGTGACTATTAGGTAATCATTGCATCCAATCTAGTAAACAATATAAATTAACAATGATGCCATACGATTCATAAGTTTCATTCCATATATGCAACCATCAAAAGTGAAATCACATTGTTATTTGTTTCAAATTGCGATTACAAAACATGATTTAAATCACACTGTTGCAAAATAAGACATTGTTTTCATCACAATTTCATATTGAGGCTTTGACCCTTATATACCCATACTAAGTTGGGATATAAAAGGCAAACCCTCCAAAAGGTGGTACATCGTTGTCTTGACAATTTCCCTTACCCGAATCCTATCACCAGCTCATGCCTTGTGTCCTGAAATACATGTAATTTTAAAAAGTCAACATAAAGTTGGCGAATTCATGTAGTTAAATGTTTTTAGCTTTTTATATTTTTAACTTTACGGATCTTGATTCCGATAACATTTATATATGTTAAACGTCTAAATATATATTTGGACTTGTCGTCGACGTTGTTTATTAGATGCTTGTTTACATCGAAAATCGCCCGTGGTCGTCGATGCGACGGTGTAATCGTGAACGTTTGCCTATCGTTCGCATTGCTTCGCTTATCTGATTATTGTTTCGACGCATTGTGAGAATATATTTGTTATGTCACCAACACTTAGTATTATTATCAAGTGTTTGTATTTTTGTATATGATTGGGTATTTTATTGTGAATACCCTAAGCTTCTAAATACATACACATACAATACACATATGTGTATACTTATTTAATTTCCCAACTAAATATATATATTTGTAAAAAGTATTTATTTTTACTTGTAAATATATATATATATATATATATATATAAATATAATTTTGTTGAACACTTGGGTATTTAGTGTTTAACCCTTGTCATTAGAGCCTACTTAATGACGATTTAAGTTACTAATCGCGTTTAGTCCCACTAATCACCCCATTAATCATGTCTTAATCACGATTAGATTTTTAGAAAATTTCGCCATAGTTTCCCCTAAACTATGGCATTTTCCACGTTTCAAAAACGTATTTAAAACCTTTTGAATCCCATAATCAACATCAACAGTCCATCTAATATTTATTCTACAACATCAAGACATCATCATCCATGACTCTCTAATGTTAAAGTTCCTATTAAATCAAGAGGGTTTTCAATATTTATTAACACTTTCAAACCACTACTTTTATCATGTCATTTAATCAAGTTCATACCTTTAACCCCTTGATTACTACACATTTTTAAGATGATTACAACTTGAATACAAATGTTTACTTCTTATAAAAATCATTCATGTGTAGAAAAATTATCTTTAAGTTGTAGTATTCTTCATGGATGATGTAGTTGATGATCTTGTTTAGATTTAAACCTTATTATGTTTAAATATTCATTTTTATACTTAATCATACAAGATCATCCAACTTTTATATCATACTTTAACATAAATAACTTCAACATGCTAAGTAACTACCATATAAACACATAATCAACACAAATTACACAATATTTAGTGTTATTATTATGGTGTGAGTTAGGATTTTTAGCTTATCATTTCTTCATTATCAAGATGATCAACTTGTACATTATTAATCTAAGCATAAAAATAAGCTAGATTATGGATGAGTTTTCCTTACAAAGGGTGCACAAGTTCTTGAAGATTTTAGAAGAAATATGAAGCTCTAAAGAAGCCTTAATGATCCTCCACCCTTGCTAGCTCCTTGAATGGTCTTGATGAGGATTTAAAGTGGATGATGTGTGGTGTATTATGGTGGCTAAGTGGTGGTTCAAGGTGGTGGTAGTGGTGCCATGAACTAGAGAAAGAGTGAGGGGGAAAATGGTTGCAATTTTTTATGAAGGAAAATGATGAATGTCTTGTGAAAAGATGATATATATCAAGCTATCCTTTCAAGTCCACAATAAATCCAAGACCATGCTTCTAATCTTCAATTTTTCAACAAAATCAAGTGGGCATGGGGCTCACTTGAAACCGTCAAAAGGGGTGGGGGTAAAATGTAACATTTTTTTACACATGTTAAAATTGGAGATATTTTTGTCTAGACTAAGTCTGGTGATTAGGAGTTTGATCTAGCATCCTTAGCATAAGATTAGGGTTAAAAGTGTTATTACATGCTAATTAATCCACTTAGTCCTGCAATATAAGTTTCGGATGACGGAAATGTCGTTAGATCGCCCATCATCGCAATAATCGCTAATAAACTGACTTATTTAGTACTGGAAGCTTTTGTTTTCGACCACCACAATTGTTATGGTGTCTACTTAGTGCACTTCCGACCTAAAAGTGTATAACTAGTTCGCTAGACGAATATACGATGAGCTAGGATAGCCGAAATGTCTTTCGTTCGATCGTTCGATCGACATCGGCACTTTTATGTTCCGCCGTCGAACTTTTCTGAAAGTTCTGAGTTCCAAATGAGGTTTAACTAGTTCGCTAGATGCTCGGATGAGGCTATCGGCCACTAAATTACTCGTCGTTTCGATAATCGGCCGCCTTCCGGTCGAATTGTGCACTGTTTGGCGAATGACCGGAAACGTGTCCTTTGTGCATTCTTGTTATTCTTACATTGTTTTAGGATGATTAATATTGTTTTATTCTTATTCTTACATCCGGATCCTCCGAGTTAGTCTTGCGGACAAACCAACATTTGTCGCCTCTATGGTCTAAACGGACAATTTTGCAATTTAGGCGTTATTCCGAAAAGTTATACATTATTATAATGGTTGATCTCAAATAAGTGCTTTCATTTATATATGGACTCAGGTATGGCATTAACATGCCGTTATTCCTTGTTCTGATTCGTTTTAGCGGATTTACCGACACAGTTAGTGTCACCGCAATTAGTGCGCCCAACGCTTTCTACCAACACTTTTAGGGCATTGTTTTTGTTTGTTCCGTGTCGTAATAGAAACCAGTATTTGTTATGATCAGATTTACTTGCCCTAATGCTTAGTATGATGTACGACTCAGTTGCGAAATTAAACTACGATAATATGCATGAGATTATAAAATAAAACTAGTGATTAAATTGTACGGAATTACCAGTTATTTGCCATTTGTCACATACTCCCCCTGTTAAAAAGAATTCGTCCCGAAATTCAGTTTGAGGCATCCACTGAAGAAGTCTTCTTGAACAGGTGCGGTATTTTAACTTGATTTGATCTTCACGCTCCCACTATACTACGGACCTTGACACGAATTCAAGCGAACCTTCACCAGTTTGATTTGGCTTCTTCTTGTCATTTGGACCTTCTAGTCCATGACTTCAACTGGTTCTTCAATAAATTGTAATTTATCATCAACATGAATCTCATCCGCTGGAATGATAGCTGTGTCATTAGCCGGACTTTTCTTCAGATTAGACATATGAAATGTGTCGTGTACATTATTGAGTTCCTCTGGCAGTTTTAACTTGTAAGCCACTGTACCAATCTTTGCTAGAATTTCAAAAGGTCCAATATATCTCGGGTTGAGCTTTCCGCGCTTCCCGAATCTAGCTATGCCTTTCCAAGGTGAGACCTTTAACAATACTTTGTCTCCAACCGCGAAGGATAATGGTTTGCGTCTCCGATCCGCGTAGCTCTTTTGTCTATCTCGGGCCGCTTTGATACCCTCACAGATCTTAAATATCTTGTCTGTGGTCTCTTGTACTAGTTTGGGACCAATGAGTTGCCTGTCACCGAATTCCGCCCAACATAATGGCGATTGGCACTTTCGTCCATATAGTGCTTCGAACGGCGCAACCTTGATACTGGTGTGATAACTGTTATTGTAGGAAAACTCTACCAATGGTAAATGAGTATCCCAGTTTCCGCCTAAATCCATCACATAGGCCCGAAGCATGTCTTCTAACATTTGGATGCTTCGCTCGCTTTGACATCAGTGTGCGGGTGAATGGTTGTGCTTAAATCCAAGCGAGAACCAAACAAATTTTGAAATGATTGCCAGATCCATGACGCAAAGCGACCATCTCTATCAGAGATTATCGAGATTAACACACCATGACGTGCCACAATTTCTTTTAGGTATAGTTCAGCTAGTTTCTCCGTACTGTCTTTCTCGCGGATGGGTAAAAAGTGAGCTGATTTGGTTAACCGATCAATGATAACCTAGATTATGTCATGACCTCGAGAGGTCCGTGGTAATTTTGTAATGAAATCCATTGATATATGTTCCCACTTCCAAACCAGGATCTCAGGTTGTTGTAATAACCAAGATGGTTTTTGGTATTCGGCCTTGACCTTTGCAAAAGTTAGGCATTTCCCAACATAGGTCGCAATATTTCCCTTGAGATTCGGCCACCAATAATATTCCTTCAGTTCCTGGTACATTTTCTCCGATCCTGGGTGTATCGAGTACCTGGAATGAAATCCATTGATATATGTTCCTACTTCCAAAACGGGATCTCAGGTTGTTGTAATAACCAAGATGCTTTTTGGTATTCGGCCTTGACCTTTGCACAAGTTAGGCATTTCCCAACATAGGTCGCAATATTTCCCTTGAGATTCGGCCACCAATAATATTCCTTCAGTTCCTGGTACATTTTCTCCGATCCTGGGTGTATCGAGTACTTGGACTTGTGCGCTTCATCCAGCACCAAGCCTTGCAACTCACCATAATAGGGAATCTAGATCCTTCCCATGAAATATAAAGTTCCATCCTAGTTTGGTTCCAATTGTTTTTCCATTCCCCGTAGGGATTCCGCTGGAATGTTTTCTGGTTTCAATGCTTCTTGTTGTGCTTCGCGCACTCGAGCTGTGAATTCGTCTGGATCGTCATTTCTAGAGCTTGCAACTGTAATGTTTTGACTCGTTCTTTTCTGCTCAAAGCATCTGCTACAACATTTGCTTTGCCCGGGTAATACTTGACCTCACAGTCATAATCATTCAACAGTTCCACCCATCGTCGTTGGCGCATATTCAGTTCTTTTTTATTGAATATATGTTGAAGACTTTTATGATCGGTGTATATGTACACTTAGCGCCATATAAATAATGACGCCAGATTTTTAAGGCAAATACCACTGCGCCTAATTCTAGGTCATGTGTGGTATAATTCCTTTCATGAACTTTCAACTGACGTAACGCGTATGCGATGACTTTTTTCACGTTGCATTAACACGCAACCCAAGCCTTGATGCGATGCGTCGCAGTACACCATAAAGTCATCGGTACCGTCCGGGAGTGATAGTATCGGTGGTTTGCGTAGTTTCTCTTTCAATACCTAGAACGCTAATTCTTGCTTTTCTCCCCAATCAGACTTTCTATCCTTCTAGGTAAGCGAGGTTAGCGGCTGAGCGACCTTAGTGAAGTTCTCAATAAATCTCCTGTAATATCCCGCTAACCATAGGAATTGTTGTATTTCCGTGGGGGTTCTTTGCGTGGTCCAGTTCTTTATAGCCTCGATCTTCGAAGGGTCAACATGTATTCCACTCTTGTTCACCACATGACCGAGAAATTGTACCTCGCGAATCCAAAATTCGCATTTCGAGAACTTGGCAAATAATTGCTCCTTCTTTAGCAACTCCAAAATAGTTCTCAGGTGTTGTCCATGGTCTTTCTTAGTTCGTGAGTATAACAGTATGTCATCTATAAAAACGATCACGAACTTGTCAAGGTATGGCTTACATACCCGGTTCATCAAATCCATGAATATTGCAAGGGCGTTTGTTAGACCAAATGGCATAACAAGGAACTCGTAATGACCGTAGTGAGTCCTAAACGCCGTCAAAGGAATACTTTCCTCTTGGATTCTCAACTGATGATACCCGGATCTTAAATCAATTTTTGAGCAAAAACTCGACCCTTGCAACTGATCGAATAGATCATCGATTCTTGGTAATGGGTACCGGTTCTTGATAGTTTACTTGTTTAGTTCTCGGTAGTCGATGCACATGCGAAAGGTTCCGTCTTTCTTTTTCACAAAGAGCACCAGAGCTCCCCAAGGCGAGAAACTCAACCTTATGAAACCTTTGTCAAGCAACTCTTGCAACTGCATAGATAATTCGTGCATCTCCGAGGGCGCTAGTCGATATGGAGCTTTTGCCACAGGTGCAGTTCCTAGCAATAAATCAATACGGAATTCGACTTGTCGCTGTGGAGGTAGTCTAGGCAAGTCTTCCGGAAAGACCTCGGGATATTCCCTCACTACTGGTATGTCCTCGATCGTGCGCTTCTCGGCCTTCTTATCAACCACATGGGCAAGAAAATCGATGCATCCTTTCCCCAAACATTTCTAAGCCTTCATGCAGTTTATGATTCGTAGAGATGTACCATGCTTCTTACCGTGAATTATCAAGTGTTCTCCATCGGATAAGGGGATGCGAATGATTTTCTATTGACATATAACCTCGGCTCGATTATTGAATAGCCAATCCATCTTAATACGACATCAAAGCTACCCACTTAAATTGGTAATAGATCTATATCAAACTTTCGTTCACCCAACTCTAACGTACATTTATTTATTATTTCTCTCGATTCTAGTAATATCCCGTTAGCTAGCTCAATCGAGTAGGGAACATCTAATTTACTCGACGCCACCCCAATTATATCTCTAAACTCTTTAGAAATAATGTCACACCCCGACCCGCAGCGGAAAAAGGTGATCGGGGCATGATTGGGTTATCATCAAAGCTCATGACATTTATTTTAACGTTTCATATACATTAATACACTTTAATGGAAAATTACAATCAGTATTACAACATGTCCTAAATATCAATCTAGGCTTCATTGTTTTCTTCTAAGGCATTTCCTATGTTTTCCTTGCTTCATCCTGTTCACCTGTATCATGTGTAAAAAGGGTTTTTGGATCAACAAAAAGTTGGTGAGTGAATCCTATGGAAAACATTTGAACAAGTTTATTTAATTGATTATGAAATAAAGTGCACAACCACACATGAGTAAAAATATATGTAAACTTATTCATAAATCAATTTAATATTAAACAATACACACATGAACAATAATGGATTGTTTAGAGGCACGCGTTGCTCAACTCGTGTCTCTCACGAGGAACTGATGGGCCTAATGAATGAATTGCATAAACATGATAATATGAAAGACATAACTACAAACAATATAAACTCAATAATACACACACGAACAATAATGGATTGGTTTTGAGGCACGCGTTGCTCAACTCGTCTCCCACGAGGAACTAATGGGCTTAATGAATGAATTTATATAAGTTGACAAAATGAAATACATAATCACAACAATATAAACAATCTAAGTTTAGATCACGATATGATATGGCACAAGTTTAAATAAACGAGTTAATTATTTTGTGACACATGACACACCACAAAACGTGTAATTAAAAAGGGGGAGTTGTAAGATTCACTCACAGTGGGTGCGTTCGGTTGATGATGTTGAATGCACGCGAAGTGGTTTTAACCACGAGTGAAATTAACCTAGATAAATAGCATTATGGTTCGGTAAGTAAACGGATTTTATTAATCCATTTTAGTAGGATTGTTGGGTGTATTTTTGTGAGTTTAAGGCTATTTTCTAACCTTAAAAATGTTATTTTTAAGTATTTTTAATTGATTTTTAATTAAAATAAATAAATAAAAATAATTAAAAAAAGTTGACTTTTTTGACCGTTGACCGTTGACCTTGACTGTTTGACCGGTTCGTATGCGTGTAAGTGAGCACTTGGTGAGGCTCGAACCCGAGACCTCCCGTACGCGTGCACGCAGCTCTACCAACTGAGCTACGTGTCTAACCCGAAATATTTCTGTTTTTAATTATATTTATATATTAATTAGATTAATCCGAAAATCAATTTATTTCTAAAAAGATTTTACTGAACTGGGCCGGTGCGCTCCACAGGTCTCGAACCCGGGACCTGTGGGCTGAGTTAACACACAGTCCACCGCTGGATTGTGTGTCTAACTTGTTAAATAATCCGATTTATATTATACTTATGAACAAACTTCATTATTTCATTTCTGCCTTATTTTAAAAAGTTAGATAATTGTCCGAATCGGTGCAGTAGACCGGCCTCGAACTCGTGACGTGTGATTAAACATTCACACAGTCCACCACTGGACTGTGTGTCTAACTTGGTTATTATTCCGGTTATTAATAAACTTAACATGTACAGCGGTGACTCCGGTTCGGTTAACAAAAAAGACATTTTTATTAAGGCAAGCATGCGTGGAACAAGATTCGAACTCGAGACGTTTACGTGTTTAATGTGCACACAGTCCACCGCTGGACTGTGTGTCTAACCCGAGTTATATCATGAATTAAATTAAATTTATATGTTACCGAAACTTCGTCTTCTTCGTCAGTTTTAACCAGAAACGATGACTGACTGGTTCGAAGTTTTATTCATGTTTGTTAGCGTGTTTCAGTTAATTACAGGTGAGATATAAATAAAAAGAAAGAAAAATTAGGAGTAAGGTATACCGACTGGACTCCTCTGTTTCTCCGGCGAAACTCCGGTGACAGCAAAAGATTCCGGCGACGTGTGTCTTGCGGCAGAGGGTCTTCAACGAGCTTGAGATGAATGTGGGTAGCTTCGGTATGAGTTCTGAGTGTTCAGTGTTTAGAGTAAGGAACAGAAGTGAAAAACCCGGTTTTCCGGCGATGTGCAGAAGTTTTCCGGCGAGTGAAATTACGTCGGGTAAAGGTGCGGTTTTGAGCGAAAAAGCTTGCATAGGTTCGAGGAGGTATTTATAAGGCAGGTTATCGATGAATTTGGTCCAATTTCCGACTTGATTCGTCGGTTAAAAATTCTCCGGCGGTTATAGCTTGTGTCGCGGACTCAGGCGTCGGTTATAACCGATGTAGTGTTTAAGTTTTACGTTATAACTGAAGTAACCGTCCAATCTCGCGAGATCGCCGGGATTTCCGACGACTGCATTTGGGCGCGCCGATTTCGAATTCGGAAAACATGTTATGAATTAATTGATTCTAATAATTAACAAGGAACACTAGTGGCGCAGTGGTTGAGTGTGTGTGCGATAAGACTGTTGACCCGGCCGACTGACCCGGTTTCGAAACCCGGCAGAACCATTTTATTTTTATTTCATTATTTTTAACAATTTTCAAAAACAAATTATATATTACAATATAATACTTAATTATGTATCGTTTAAAATTAATTTGGGCATTAAATACGCCATGAAATTTTAAACTGATTGTTCGGTTAATAAACGGAGCGGGTTTGGTAAAATCCGTTTTTGACGGATGTTACAGTATCCCCTGCTTTTTAGAAATTTCGTCCCGAAATTTAAGTAGTGTCATATTTAACTATAAATGATGGTGTTTAGGTTGACAGTTACATACTTAGAAGAAAAGTAAGAGTTTAAATTTTTGTTTGAGGCGGTAACGTCCCTTGTAAGGGTTAAGTACCCCATTACAGGAATTGCTTTTTGTTGCCTACTGTAAAAGTATTGATAAGCAGAATTGATTCGCTAAATATGATATCATGCATAAGAGTTTGGATATGTTTGGAAGGATATGGTTATATCCTAAGGCAAAACTTCTAATACTACAACCTACATGGAACTTCTCATAACCATCTAACAATACCTCTGATCCTTTGACAAGAATACTTATATATAGGAAGTACCAGCGGCGTATCCACCATATTCTTGTGAAATTTTCATTGGTTTTATCAGTAAGTTATGATTGGTTCTATGACTATAGAACATAAATAAACACAACAGCTAATATTTGAATCCACATTATGATAGCATATATGTTTGAATGGTGACAGTTCCTCTCTCGTTTGTTATGATGGAGAGGTTAGTTTATGTAGAAATGGAACACAATCCAATTTCTTTAAATAGCGAGATGATATAAATGTAACACAAATTTTAACCCAGGGCAATACTAAATCCTACATGGAACTTCTCATAACCGCCTGATAATGCCTCTGATCCTTTGGCAAGAATACTTATATATAGGAAGTACCAGCGGCGTATCCACCATATTCTTGCCAAATTTTCATTGGTTTTATCCACAAGTTATGATTAGTTACCAAGAAACTACTAAATCCTGCATAGAACTTCTCATAACCGTCTGACAATGCCTTTGATCCTTTGACAAGAATACTTATATATAGGAAGTACCAGCGGCGTATCCCCCATATTCTCGTCAAATTTTCATTGGTTTTATCAGTGAATTATGATTAGTCCTTTGTGACTCTACAACCAATACAACAAACACAAAATACTGAAAATGAAAAAATGTCTGTGCGATCAAGGCTCAATCAAACGGAGCCGATCGTATTGCATGTACTGAAAATGAAAATGTCTGTGCGATCAAGGCTCAATCAACGGAGCCGATCGTATTGCATGTACTGAAAATAATAAATTTAATCTAAACAATAATAACACAAACAGCCTATACATGGAACCTCTCATAACTGCCTGATAATGCCTCCGATCCTTTGACAAGAATACTTATATCTAGGAAGTACCAGCGGCGTATCCACCATATTCTCGTCAAATTCTCATTGACTTTATCCGCAAGTTATGATTAGTTCTATGTGACTCTACAACAAACACAACAACCACAAGATACTGATAATGAAAATGTCTGTGCGATCAAGGCTCAATCAAACGGAGCCGATCGTATTGCATGTACTGAAAAATGAAAATGTCTGTGCGATTAAGACTCAATCAAACGAAGCCGGTCGTATTGCATGTACTGAAAATGAAAATGTCTGTGCGATCAAGGCTCAATCAAACGGAGCCGATCGTATTGCATGTACTGAAAATAACAAATTTAATCTAAACAATAATCACACAAACAGCCTATACATGGAACCTCTCATAACCGCCTGATAATGCCTCCGATCCTTTGACAAGAATACTTATATATAGGAAGTACCAGCGGCGTATCCACCATATTCTCGTCAAATTCTCATTGACTTTATCCGCAAGTTATGATTAGTTCTTTGTGACTCTACAACAAACACAACAACCACAAGATACTGATAATGAAAATGTCTGTGCGATCAAGGCTCAATCAAACGGAGCCGATCTTATTGCATGTACTGAAAATGAAAATGTCTGTGCGATCAAGGCTCAATCAAACGGAGCCGATCGTATGTGGGCACGCCAGGGTCAACCTCATAATGAAATGGGGAACATGATCAACGCTCATAATGTAATGGAGAGCGGTGGCCTATGAAATTGCATGTACTGAAATAATAAACAATAATTACTCAAACAGTCTACACATGGAACCTCTCATAACCGCCAGATAATGCTTCTGATCCTTTGACAAGAATACTTATATATAGGAAGTACCAGCGGCGTATCCACCATATTCTTGTCAAATTCCCATTGGCTTTATCCTTAAGTTATGATTGGTTCTATGTGATTTTAAAACATAAAGAAAACATAAAACTAAACGATTGGAGTTGAATCTGGATTTTCGGTGAAGAGGACTAGTTGGGTATCTTCGTTTGGGCCGTCATTATCTTCGACAGGATTGGCGTTGATGTTGAAGACTCTTCCTCTTGCTGGTGGCCTAGCGGTTGGGTTTTCTTGGTTTACTTGGTTAACTGGGTTTGATTGGGCTTGAGCGTTTATGATGTTAACCAATCGAGGGCACGTGTTTCAAAAGTGGGTAGGGTCGCCACAATTGAAACAAGCTCAAACATATGGTAACATGGGGTATTGGGGTTGTTGATAGGTTTGGACCATGTTTTGAGTAGGGGAAGAGATTTGGTTTTGAAAGGTGCGGCAAACCTTGCTCAAATGACCATAGCGTCCACAAGTTGCACATAGTCGACAAGGTAAGGTAAGGGGATGGTGATAAAAATAGTTGTTGCATCGAGGGTGAGGTCCAAGATATGGTTTCTTATTTGGGTAAGTTGAGTTGGGTGCCACTTGAGTGATTGGGATAGCTTGGATGGGTATGGCGTGTGAAATTGGTTGGTTTCGTTGGATAGTAGCGAAAAGTTGCCCGTCTCTTTTTCTCTTAGAGTTGGGTTGAGAAGGGGATTCGGTTTGGGTGTAGTCGGAGGTTTCAGTCGATGCTTTATCCTTCTTCTTCTCCTCCTTGAAGTCTTTGTTCCGGATTCGGTTCTCGGTGAGCTCTGTAGCTAACTCCATTGCTGCTTCCAAAGTTGCAGGCTTGGTACTTATTACAGAGTCTTGAATCTTTGACGGAAGACCACAAATGTAGTGCTCGATCAAACGGTAGAGGGGAGTGAACATGTTGGGAACCATTTGATGTAATTCGAGGAATCTTTTGTTGTACGTGATGTGGTCGCCTTCCTTTTGCTTCAACGAATAGAACTCGTCTTCTAATTTCTTGATTTCGCTCCTTGGGCAAAATCGTCTGGTCATGATTTCCTTCAATTCGTCCCAAGTTAAGGTCATAGCATCGTTGACGCCTCATTTGGCCTTCTCTGTATTCCACCAAATAAGTGTTATTCCATATAAACGACCGGTAGCATATCGCACTTTGCGATCGTCAGGGCAATCGCAATTTAGAAAAGTGTTCTCCATTTCTTCAAACCAATGGAGGAGAGCAGTGACACCTTCAGTCCCTTTGTATTTCGGAGGGTCGCATGATTTGAAATGCTTGTAGGTGCATTTAGTGGTATTTGGGGGAGGGTTGATAACGTTTTGATTTTCTTGATTGACAGAATTAGAGGTAAGTGCTTGTTGTACTTGGATTACAATGTTTGGTATTACGGCAGCCATTTGTTGAGCGATTAGGGAAGCCATGCGCTCGCGGGCTTTTCCTGCTCTCATCTTCCTACGGGTGAGGTTAGAAGACATCTACAAGGAATACATGTCAAGAGTATGAGTTGGATGCTTTTGGGATCATGGGTCGCATTCAGGAATGAACATTCATAAAATAATTATAGAAAAATAAATCTACTACATCCATAGGATGTCTTGGGCTTTGCTCGCCATTAGGCCCTACATGCCGCCATACTTCACCTTCGTAATCATGTGGGCCCCCATGAATACCGGGTTTTTCATATGGTTCGCATGTGTTAGCCTGGTTGCGTACACTAAAACCCGAAGAAAATCGAGAAATATGTATACAACGTGTGATATTCGGAATGTGTCCAGGTGTAGACACGGTGACACCTCAAAGTGGGTTAGTTCGAACGACGTTTGGTGTGGCATGCTTTGGCCTAATAGGTCCTTCGTACTCTCATCGTTAGTCCCCAGGTAGGCAAACTGGTCCGTTATATTGGATTTATACGAATGCCAACCTAGACAGGACGTTCCGACTACCGGTACTTGTACCCTTCCAGTTACTACATGCCCGTCGCAGAACTTACTTTGATGAGATTTGAAAATTGCAACAAAATCTTTGAATAACAAATGTATGAAGATGAATTGAATATATGAACATTGATATATGTATGATGAATATGTATATAAGTATGTATGTTTGACTGTAAGTATAAACAAACATGAAACAAATAAATATCATAAGTTTGTATGTAACCACCTAATCAATTAAAATTTAGGCAGACTATAGTATAGGCTCTAAGGGTCTAATAACCTATCCTATATCCCTATAGTCATGGCTCTGATACCAATCTGTCACACCCCGACACGCAGCGGAAAAAGGTGATCGGGGCATGATTGGGTTATCATCAAAGCTCATGACATTTATTTTAACGTTTCATATTCAATAATACACTTTAATGGAAAATTACAATTAGTATTACAACATGTCCTAAATATCAATCTAGGCTTCATTGTTTTCTTCTAAGGCATTTCCTATGTTTTCCTTGCTTCATCCTGTTCACCTGTATCATGTGTAAAAAGGGATTTTGGATCAAAGTTGGCGAGTGAATCCTATGGAAAACATTTGAACAAGTTTATTTAATGGATTATGAAATAAAGTGCACAACCACACATGAGTAAAAATAGATGTAAACTTATTCATAAATCAATTTAATATTAAACAATACACACATGAACAATAATGGATCGTTTAGAGGCACGCGTTGCTCAACTCGTCTCTCACGAGGAACTGATGGGCCTAATGAATGAATTGCATAAACATGATAATATGAAAGACATAACTACAAACAATATAAACTCAATAATACACACACGAACAATAATGGATTGGTTTTGAGGCACGCGTTGCTCAACTCGTCTCCCACGAGGAACTGATGGGCTTAATGAATGAATTTCATATAAGTTGACAAAATGAAATACGTAATCACAACAATATAAACAATCTAAGTTTAGATCACGATATGGTATGGCACAAGTTTAAATAAACGAGTTAATTATTTTGTGACACATGACACACCCCAAAACGTGTAATTAAAAAGGGGGAGTTGTAAGATTCACTCACAGTGGGTGCGTTCGGTTGATGATGTTGAATGCACGCGAAGTGATTTTAACCACGAGTGAAATTAACCTAGATAAATAGCATTATGGTTCGGTATGTAAACGGATTTTATTAATCCATTTTAGTAGGATTGTTGGGTGTATTTTTGTGAGTTTAAGGCTATTTTCTAACCTTAAAAATGTTATTTTTAAGTATTTTTAATTGATTTTTAATTAAAATAAATAAATAAAAATAATTAAAAAAAGGTTGACTTTTTTGACCGTTGACCTTGACTGTTTGACCGGTTCGTATGCGTGTAAGTGTGCACTGGGTGAGGCTCGAACCCGAGACCTCCCGTACGCGTGCACGCAGCTCTACCAACTGAGCTACGTGTCTAACCCGAAATATTACTATTTTTAATTATATTTATATATTAATTAGATTAATCCGAAAATCAATTTATTTCTAAAAAGATTTTACTGAACCGGACTGGTGCGCTCCACAGGTCTCGAACCCGGGACCTGTGGGTTGAGTTAACACACAGTCCACCACTGGACTGTGTGTCTAACTTGTTAAATAATCCGATTTATATTATACTTATGAACAAACTTCATTATTTCATTTCTGCCTTATTTTAAAAAGTTAGATAATTGTCCGAATCGGTGCAGTAGACCGGCCTCGAACTCGTGACGTGTGATTAAACATTCACACAGTCCACCACTGGACTGTGTGTCTAACTTGGTTATTATTCCGGTTATTAATAAACTTAACATGTACAGCGGTGACTCCGGTTCGGTTAACAAAAAAGACATTTTTATTAAGGCAAGCATGCGTGGAACAAGATTCGAACTCGAGACGTTTACGTGTTTAATGTGCACACAGTCCACCACTGGACTGTGTGTGTAACCCGAGTTATATCTCGAATTAAATTAAACTTATATGTTACCGAAACTTCGTCTTCTTCGTCAGTTTTAACCAGAAACGATGACTGACTGGTTCGAAGTTGTATTCATGTTTGTTAGCGTGTTTCAGTTAATTACAGGTGAGATATAAATAAAAAGAAAGAAAAATTAGGCGTAAGGTATACCGACTGGACTCCTCTGTTTCTCCGGCGAAACTCCGGTGACAGCAAAAGATTCCGGCGACTTGTGTCTTGCGGCAGAGGGTCTTCAACGAGCTTGAGATGAATGTGGGTAGCTTCGGTATGAGTTCTGAGTGTTCAGTGTTTAGAGTAAGGCACAGAAGTGAAAAACCCGGTTTTCCGGCGATGTGCAGAAGTTTTCCGGCGAGTGAAATTACGTCGGGTAAAGGTGCGGTTTTGAGCGAAAAAGCTTGCAGAGGTTCGAGGAGGTATTTATAAGGCAGGTTATCGATGAATTTGGTCCAATTTCCGACTTGATTCGTCGGTTAAAAATTCTCCGGCGGTTATAGCTTGTGTCGCGGACTCAGGCGTCGGTTATAACCGATGTAGTGTTTAAGGTTTACGTTATAACTAAAGTAACCGTCCAATCTCGCGAGATCGCCGGGATTTCCGACGACTGCATTTGGGCGCGCCGATTTTGAATTCAGAAAACATGTTATGAATTAATTGATTCTAATAATTAACAAGGAACACTAGTGGCGCAGTGGTTGAGTGTGTGTGCGATAAGACTGTTGACCCGGCTGACTGACCCGGGTTCGAAACCCGGCAGAACCATTTTATTTTTTTTCATTATTTTTAACAATTTTTCAAAAACAAATTATATATTCCAATATAATAATTAATTATGTATCGTTTAAAATTAATTTGGGCATTAAATACGCCACGAAATTTTAAACTGATTGTTCGGTTAATAAACGGAGCGGGTTTGGTAAAATCTGTTTTTTACGAATGTTACAAATAAAACTGAAATTTGCCCCGGTATCAAAAAGAATAGATGCAAAGTGATCATTGATTGGGAACGTACCGGTGACCACGTTCGGATCATGTCGAGCATCCTTAGCTACAATTACAAACACTCTTCCCCGTGCTTGGTTTGCTTTAGGGCAATCTTTCTTGAAATGCCTTTTGTCTCCGCATCCAAAGCAACCTTGACCTCTAGTATTGGTTCCCCAATACACATCGGTGCAATGTCCAAATTTACCACATTTTCCACACTTGGGGCCTCGACATTCCCATAATGGTGGAAAGGACATTTGGGGCATTTCGGTGCTTCTCCAGTATACGATTTCTTAACAGCAGTGTTCGAGGTAGTAGTAGTAACGTATGCCTTGGTTTCTTTGACTTCTCTCGCGGCTTGTTTCTTGTTACTGTTAATATTACCTCGAGAGCCTTTCTTGAAATGGGAAAATTTCCGTTTGTTGGAATCGGTAGTCTCCTCAGTAGATTCTTTCTTGTTCCCACTACATTTAGGCAACCTCCCCTGAGGTACAGCCTCCTCAGTAAGGCTGAAGGCTAGATAAATCGCTTCACCAATCTTAGTGGGTTTTGAAGAGGTAACCAGACTCAGAATCACGGGGGCAAGTCCCCAGATGTACCTCTCAATTCGCTTAAATTCAGGCTCCACTAAGTATGGCACCACTCAGCATAAGTCATGGAATCGTTGTGTATACCCAGCAATGTCTGAACCAATCATTTTTAGATTCCATAATTTTATCTCCAACTTTTGAATTTCCGACCTCGAGCAATACTTCTTTCTCATCATTTCTTTAAGTTCCTCCCAGGTCAGGGCGTACGCAGCATCATCGCCGTTAGTTTGGACTTGAAGGTTCCACCAAAATAAAGCTCCATCCACGAAGAGTCCAGTAACGTAAGTGACTCTTTGTTCCGCAGGGCACTTGCTCATCCGAATGACTGAATCTGTCTTCTCAGTCCAATGTACGAAGGCTACTGCACCTCCGGTACCGTTGAAATTCAGAGGTTTGCAGTCTAGAAACTGCTTGTAAGTGCAACCTGAAATCATTGGATACACCATTAAACATGAGTAACCAAATAGCACGAATAGAATGGATGAGAGTATAGTACGGTTTTATGAGTAACCGTGTATTACCAGTTGGGGGATTGCCTCCGGTTGAACCTCCGGTACCACCGCTTTGCTCGGAGCGGTTAGCCTCGTACTGCACAATGGCTTGGGATATGCGTTCATTCAGCTCTCTTGTGTTATTGGTAGGGTGTTATTGTTTGCACTTCTTCTGCGGGGCGGCATCATCTTCTGATATATAATATGTCGCTCACAATTAGCCGAACTTTAATAATAATTTCATATTATTATTACTATTTATTTATTTATATTTTTTTATCAAACATACATCTAGTAGCACATCGATACATGATAAATAAATAAAAGAATATATGTATATGCCATATGCTCACCCATCATCATCATACATAGAGCTCATCGAATACATAGTCACCACATCATAAGATATAAATTATAGTATCACCACAACACAATGCATCAACCATAATATCACCACATCATGATACTATCAACCATAACATAAAAGAAATACAATGTAAAATAAAGAAAATACACTTTTATACAATGACAACTTGTTACAATTTGTTCGTGAAGATCCAAAAGGACTTAGGGATAAACAACCCTAGTCAATACAAGTTTTTACATTACAAAAGTAAAATTTTCTTCTATATTGCTTCTTCACGTTATCAGGTTGTCTTCCAAAAGCTGGGATCTTCAAAGCTATGTCTTCATGAGCCAAGTCATCAAAAGTACATCTGATCCCCAAAAGATAATCACAAACATGCTACTAAGGTGGAGGGAGTAGTGGAAATGGTGATCGGGGGAGCAAACCGCGATGGTAGGCAATCTCCTCCTCAAGGCAAGAAATGCGCCTAGTAGCATCAGTCTGAAACTGCTCTAACTCCGGCACTCGTGCCTCAGATGGGCATGCCAAGTAGTGAAATGGGCAGTAAAAAGGAGGGGTCGGTGGTGGTGATAGGGGTAGTGGTGGTGGGTATGATAGTGGGGGTGGTATTGGTGATGACGGCAGTGGGGGTGTGGCTCTGGCAGTGGCGTGGGCAGTACGCTGATTCTCTAATTCCAGGTCCGCCAGAAGATCAAAGAGAGTTGTAGGTCATGCGAAGTCACTCTCTCCTCCACAGGAATCGGAGGCAAGTGTGAGGGGTGGTAAGGGTCAGTAGGGCTCATACCCGGTGGGGGTATCTTGGTAAACATACTTGCTAGAGGTGGTATGGGACGTGGGGCATACATGGGGGGTGATCCATCAGGGAAAGAAGGTCCTGCCATGTGGGAAGGTCCAGCTGCAGATGGGTTGAAAACAGGGTGGTAAGTGGAGCTCCCAGAGAAAAATGGGGGTGGCTGCTCTGGGGCACGTGGAGTACCGCTCAGTGAATAGTATCGGGCGGGTCCAGAGTAGTGAGCGGGTCCAGCGTATGGAACGGGTCCATAGGTTGGGGTACTTACTGGAAATGAGCTAACGCGAGCCGATAAGGCTGTAGGGGGTGAATACATCGATACTGGAGTATCTGGGGCGGCAGAAGAGGTATCATCTGCCATATGCTCACTCTGGGCGGCATCTGAGGATGACGAGATGTCAACGACTGGTATGACAGGATGTGGGATCTCGAGTATAGCTATGTCATCAAAGACCTTGCCGTCACCAAGGTCATCCTCCATACGCTCAACATGGAACACTGGTATGTCATCATCATCATCATCATCCATATCAATAACTGGAGGAACTATAGCAAGAGGCACATCCAAATGTACAATCGCATGCTTGCCATCTGGATGGCCATAAACTATAACATCGTGCAGGGGCTGCGGAATTGCTAGCACGTCGTCTGCCAGTAGTGCATCCTCCTCCATAGGATCAATCAAAGCAAGCGGCTGAAGGTCCTCAAATCCTCCATGGTCGGCTCCATCCCCAAGGGGTAGGGCCTCAACATCGGGGTCGTATCCATCATCAGAAATATACTCCTTGAGGACTGACTAATAGATCGCATGCCATGTTTACATTAATCTCGTATGGTAGCTTAACATGTGGATTTGTTTAAACGGATTTTTATTACTTATGCTATGATTTAAACTTGTGTACTCACCAATACTTTGTAATGAACCATACTTTTAACATGTTGTAGGTTGATGTCGAGATGACGAAAACATAGTAGGAACGGCATAAAAACACACCTATAATGCTAGTTACTTGTTATGTTTTGTTGGACCTGTCCGATTTGAATTTATGTTGTATTTGAATTTGTGTTGTGCTTGACATTTTGATAAATGAAATGAAATGGATGGTTTCATTTAATATTGTTGCAATGATGTCTCGAGCAATCTTGTTCGTCTCACTCCGATGTTTCCGCCACCGGTTGGGCTGTGACAAATAGTGAGTTTTTAAAAGACACCTATGGCGTAAGCCATAATGGGTCAACCGAATAAAGAAACGACTTTTAAGTAGTACGATCACATGATGTAAACCGAAATAGGCTAAATGGGTGAGATGATAAATAAATACAATCTCACAGTACATAATGTTTCATCCTAATGCAATAGGGGTAAGTCAAGAGGTGGTTAAAATTGTCATTTAGGCCAAACGGGTCAAATGGTGATGTTATCACCATTTGTCAATAATGACTAATGGTTGCTTGTCGGGTTTTGTGCTCACAGGAAGAATAGTGTATGGCTTGCATTGCTTTTAATTAGCAACTAATAATACAAGGTATTAAAACGGGTCAATGTTATGACCCGAGCCACGTATGTGTAAATGGTTAAACTCTTAATGAGGACATAGGGTCCGATGAGAGTTAAATGAGTCGTGGGTGGAAATTAGATTACCTAAAGTGAGGTATATCTAATAATAAACTAAATTGGAGATATTATGTTCTTAGGAACACAATTATTTTTAAATAGAACATAGGTTAAAAATGCCTACTTGGTCAAAACAAGCTATTAAATGTCCTTCGTGATTAAAAGGACTAAAATTGACCAAACCTCCCTCGAATGACAAACCGGGCAAATGACCCTTAAGGGTAGTTTAAATATGAGTTTTATAGTTTGGTCAATCATTCCGGTAGTATTAAGTGGAAGGCTTAAACCATTTTGGCTTAATGCTACATAATGGGTCATTTCCGTAAAAGTGTCGAACTAGAGGATAGAATGGGAATATAATGAATTTTTTCTATCATAATCCATCACAATTGAAATTGTGATGATAGATGAATAAAGATCTTAAAATGGGAATAAGAGATTTGCAGGGATGCGAATAATTTAAGCTTAAGTGCTTAAATCTCATAACAGGTCAAAATAAATATGCGTATAAACCGGGTAATGGTTGCGTAATTAATAAAAGTTATGAATCCGGGTTAAGGATTTCTGGTTAAATACGTAGGCAAACGTTTTTCGGACAATTAGAAACAAGTTTCAAGTGAAACGGATGAGAACTGAACAAGTTGTTGAATTTTACGCATAAAGGGCGAGGCTGGAAAAGCTGCAGCCCAGCCTGCCGTAAGCGACGGCTGCCTACCGTAGGTTACGACAGGAAGCTGCTGTGAAAACAGCTAACCTCTGTCGTAAGATACGATAGGGTGATGTAGCTTACTACGAGTTATTTGGCAAAAAGTTGTTTTCGTTGTCTTGGACCTTGGGGTTTAATTTGATGCGTTATAAACTCCTTGTAACTAACATATTTCATGATTTGTTAAATATAGATAACGGTTTTGAAGCACTGAACAACGATCAAGCATAGCGAAGAACCAACCACAGTCGAAGATCAAACTTCCGCATTTTGTTTACTCGTTTACAAAATTAAACAACGATATCTTGAAATCCTAATACTTATGAAGTTTTATGAAACTCGAAAATATGTATGGACGTGTATCTGCATTCTATATAAAAGCATAATTTTTGCAAAATATTTAGTTAATTAAGACTGGGTCTTACACACAATCCATTTTTTCGCAAGTTCTTCGAATTCTAGCCTCCTTTAGGGTGTCCAATCGTATCCTTCTTATATTACGGACCAAACCCTATCTTCGACTTGTTTACGGGCCATAAACATGGACTTGGCCCACAACTTATAACTAACTGAAATCAACTTGGGCCCACTTTTCAATGCAGATGCTGTAATGTGGTCACTTGGCGGTGCATCTGATTTGTAACCCATGGGTTGGGTATGGGTCGTAAACATGTTAATCTTTGTATCCGTCTTCTACTTTTCACCTATTGTTCCAATTATACCTTTTTATGCTCAAAATATCCTCTTTTCTATCTCTAGCTACAAATCTCAACAAAACGTTAATTCATACATATTTTTATCAGATTTGCTACAATTGCCCTTTAGAAATGGGTCTTTTACATTAGAATATTAAGTATCCTACGGCTACATCAAAGATCACAACGAATCATACCATGTTCGAAATAAAGCCAAGATGAATGTGATTTCTAAGCATTAAGATGTGTGGTTGGAACTTTAATGGAAATGAGCATATCCCAGTGGTTGAGAGATATATCTTGTGTTGATTTATAGGTAGAAATCTTTACATGAATATATTCCTATGTATCAGGACTCAACTAGTGGCAGCCAAAAGGGTGCAAAGTACCTGACACGCTTGCATTTTCGCGAGCCTCTTAGGAGCCGCCTTTACTGTTTTTTTGGGTGTGGCTCAAGTTTGTGGTTTGGCTCGAATAACTGAAGTTGACTCTTCATGATCTGCAGCAATCAGGTTCCTAAGATTCCTTGAGTAATTGTTGAATAAATAGGAATTCAATTCTATTGAATTCTGACCTTTTGCTTGGCTTTGTGCTTAAGAATATATACAAGGAAGAAGAGCTTTGTAAGGACGCACACAGAAACTCGTATGATTGATACACCATATATAGACACCAACATGTTCCTAAATTTTTCTGCCCTCTGCACTCTTGTTTCAGGTATTTTTCATGTGCTTGGCTAATGGCGACATTACAATCTACTTCGCCTATTGTACCCTGGGAAACAGACGGGTTCACCTTGGTGGCCTGAAATCTGTTTTAAGAGCCTCTGTTGAACAGAAAGCCTCAGCCAATTCTCGTTTTCATTTTTGTTTGTCTTCTTTGAATTTCGTATGTAATTTGTTTCCTGTTCTTTATTTTTTAATGTATTCAGTCCTATTGGTTATGTATGATTTCTTTTACTGTTTGACTTGTAATCTATATTTATCATTGATAAAATTGTTGCTTTATTTTATTTTATTGAATGGTTGTCTTACATATGTTAACCGACATGCTTGGTTTAATGAAGATTATTTTCCTTTTATAGGAGTTCATTCATCCATTGAATTACAAAAATTACAATTATCTAGTTTTTAGGATGTGGCTATGCTTGATTCAATTATTTCACCAACTGTCACACCATCCTCTTCTTAATCTTCGAGTTGTCCCACATGCTCCACTTGGCCATCTCATCCATCATCATGATCCTACTCCTACTCCAACTAAAACCGTGGACACCACAACTATGGATCAAGATGATAAAGAAGATACCCCTTCCACGGCCCAACATGACTTAACATTATCATAATTCCCGGTCTCATTAAAGCTCACACTACGTATATAATATGTTCTATTGATAATAACTTCTTTTTAAACAACAAACTAAGCTACTATTAACTTACTCATTTACTTGCATCTTACATGATATAACCCTTCACATTTATGATATAAACCCTTCACATTTAGATAAAGAAGATGTTAATCAGTCCTGTTTAAACATAATGGAAAACATGAATGAAATACCTGTGATGGCAGACATGCCAGCAGAGAATCCAGTCAGAGACGCAGCCATGTAGCTCGACATCTTTGTCAGTGTGATCTTGTTCCTCCTTAGGGTGTAAGATTATGATGGTGATAAACGAACTAGGGTTGAATTCGGTTATGGAGAGAGAGGTGTAGGGTGGTGACTTTGATGATAATGATGTTATTGTAATTATCTAACCCTAAACATCTCTAATCATCTCCTTATGTGTACACCCAGAAGGAAACACTAATTAGTTAATAAGGGTAATATGGTCCATCAACAATTACCAACTAATGTATAATATGTTTAATATTATTTTGATCTAATATATATATAAATGATTATAATGCTACATGATTAAATATCATAAATATAATAAATTTAATCTTACATTCTCCCACTTAGCCGAGTAATCATGTATCATAAGTATTAAATAAGCCTGATCAGGAGTTAACACTTATTTTAGCTTTAAACCAAGAACCGTAGCAGAGAAATACAGCCGTTGAATCATCATTCGTCTCAGGACCCCCATTAGTCATACTACAGCTTCAATTTAAAACCTAACAGTTATGATCAAAATATGCAAATAAGCCCTTTAGCATTTGAGTTGTATTTATATTTGTCTATATGTCATTACACCGGCAGAACATATATTAGAGACATATAAAATCAAAACATAAGTAAGTACAATAATGTATTCTTCCATCACTGTGGAAGTCGTAGTTAACTGTTGTTTATGACTCTTCCATGAGATAGGTCCGCCTGCTAACATAAAGATATAGCCCGAAGTGGATTTCTTGTCATCTTTGCACTTGGCAAAATCAGAATCATAATAGCCTACCACTTCTAAATGATCACTTCTTCAGTAAGTCAGATTATAATCTTTCGTCCCTTGCAGATATCTAAGTACTTTCTTAGCTGCTTTTTAGTGATCTAGGCCAGGATTAGTCAGATAACGGCCTAGCATTCCAGCAATATAAGCGATATCTGGGCGAGTACAGACTTGAGTATACATCAGGCTCTCGACTACTGATGCGTAAGGTATCTGGCTCATCTGCTCCTTTTCAACCTCTGTTGTCAGACATTGGAATGAACTGAAAACATCTCCCTTAACAACTGGAGCGACTGAGGGTTTGCACTGTTAGTAATTTAGTATTACTTATGATATATTTTATATTAATCACCAATTCTCATGCGCGACTTGTTCTCTTCTGATTTCCATGTAATCTTATTGTTTTCTGTCTATCCATTATGGACTAATCATGTATTGACTATGTTCATTACTTATAGTTGAGCTCGTGTGATAGATCCTCGTGTTATCGTGACACAATGAAAACTTTTTTGTTATCTTGTTATAATTCCAAAACATTTCTATTATGTTTTAAACTTTTTTTCATGTGTGAGCCCCTGGTGATTGTAGACCAAACTTTTAATAAAAAGTTTTTCCCCGGTTCACTACAATCAGAGCTCTGCTACCAACCTGTCACACCCTGGTCGTAGCGGAAGCGCAAGTGTGTGACTATTAGGTAATCATTGCATCCAATCTAGTAAACAATATAAATTAACAACAATGCCATGCCATTCATAAGTTTCATTCCATATATACAACCATCAAAAGTGAAATCACATTGTTATCTATTTCAGATTGCCATTACAAAACATGATTTAAATCACACTGTTCTAAAATAAGACATTGTTTTCATCACAATTTCATATTGAGGCTTTGACCCCTATATACCCATACGAAGTTGGGATATAAAAGGCAAACCCTCCAAAAGGTGGTACATTGTTGTCTTGACAATTTCCAATACCCAAATCCTATCACCAGCTCATGCTTTGTATCCTGAAATACATGTAAGTTTAAAAAGTCAACATAAAGTTGGCGAGTTCATGTAGTTAAATGTTTCCGTATCAAAATGTCATCCTTGAAATCCTGTATTGAAATCTGAGTATGTTATTAGCATCAATGAGTTTTTAAGGATCTATCAGCGTGTCGCAAGCACCCTGACATATATGTGCCATAAGTAAGTAACCAAACCAAGACAACTTTGACATCATTGGGATCACAAAAGCACTCCGAAGGGTATACCAACCAGGAGTGGAGCGGGTCTCAAACTCAATAGATCTACTTCTTTTGCACTTTGGTCACTAAGTGATTAATGGTTACTATTTTCATCATCCTACTTACGCACAAATGATTGTGTTATCAACTAAACCCATAGCTAACATATTGTTTGTTATGACATGTATTTCCCCTTGATAGTTTTAAAACAAAACTTGAAATAATTGAAAGGAGGGACATGAACTCACAGTTTTGCTTTTCGTAAGTCGTACTATTATCGGTCGGTGTCCGTACACGTGTGTAACCAACATGTGTATTAAGTTTATTAGACACCTAGGCCTCAACGGACCTTGTACTGGTTGTTCATCTTGAATTCTTGTTATGTGTCTTTTTGTTATGATAGAACAACCTTCAATGTTATTGTAGTGTTGGTAATTTGCTTGTTCAATTATTATTGTTATATATATTTCTCAATATGTATATATATTCTTATCCTTCTTAAGTCGTGTGTGAATTGGGCCTTGCCCTTAACATGTCCTCATGCCCTGCACGCGTGTCATTGGGCCTTGCCCATGTTATCCATGTCATTGGGCCTAGCCCATGTTATCTAGTCTTTGGGCCTAGCCCATGTTTTCTTGTCACTGGGCCTAGCCTATGTATTTTATGTCTTTGGGCCTAGCCCATGTTTTATGTCATTGAGCCTAGCCCATGTAATTTATGTCCTTGGGCCTAGCCCATATTTTTATGTCATTGGGCCTAGCCTATGTAATTTATGTTTTTGGGCCTAGCCCATGTAATTCATATCTTTGGGCCTAGTCCATGTAATTATATTTTTGGGCTTCGCCAATGTTTCTATAGGCTTTTGGGCTTTTATTCGTTGTGGGCCTCATCCATAATTATTATGGAATTGGGCCTTGCCCATGACTCTTACAATTTGGGCCTAGCCCAAATTTATTCACAAAGGCCCATTTTTCTTATAAGTGTTATACTTATAATATTTTTAGCTTTTATATTTTTAACTTTACGGATCTTGATTTCGATAACATTTATATATGTTAAACGTCTAAATATATATTTGGACTTGTCGTCGACGTTATTTATTAGGTACTTGTTTTTGTCGAAAATCGCCTGTGGTTGTAATGACCCTTCGTGTCGGTGAGTCACCCGTTGGTCGTCGATGCAACGGTGTAATCGTGAATGTTCGCCTATCGTTCGCATTGCTTCGCTTATCTGATTATTGTTTCGATGCATTGTGAGAATATATTTGTTATGTCACCAACACTTAGTATTATTATCAAGTGTTTGTATTTTTGTATATGATTGGGTATTTTATTGTGAATACCCTAAGCTTCTAAATATATACAAATACAATACACATATGTATTCATACAAGTTCCTTGGTGACAAATGTGTATACTTATTTTATTTCCCAAGTAAATATATATATATATATATATATATATATATATATATATATATACATATAACTTTTTTGAACACTTGGGTATTTAGGGTTTAACCCTTGTCATTAGAGCCTACTTAATGACGATTTAAGTTACTAATCACGTTTAGTCCCACTAATCACACCATTAATCATGTCTTAATCGCGATTAGATTTTTAGCAAATTTCGCCATAGTTTCCCCTAAACTATGACATTTTCCACGTTTCAAAAACGTATTTAAAACTTGTTTAAGCCCATAATCAACATTAACAATATGGAAACTATGGCATTTTCCATGTTTCAAAAACGTATTTAAAACCTGTTTAAGCCCTTAATCAACATCAACAATCCATGTAATATTTATTCTACAACATTAAGACATCATCATCCATGACTTTCTAGTGTTAAAAATCCTATTAAATCAAGAGGGTTTTCAATATTTATTAGCACTTTCAAATCACTACTTTTATCATGTCATTTAATCAAGTTCATACCTTTAACCCCTTGATTACTACACATTTTAAAGATGATTACAACTTAAATACAAATGTTTACTTCTTATAAAAATCATTCATGTGTAGAAAAATTATCTTTAAGTTGTAGTATTCTTCATGGATGATGTAGTTGATGATCTTGTTTAGATTTAAACCTTATCATGTTTAAATCTTCATTTTTATACTTAATCATACAAGATCATCCAACTTTTATATCATACTTTAACATAAATAACTTCAACATGCTAATTAACTACCATATAAACACATAATCAACACAAAATACACAATATTTAGTGTTATTATTATGGTGTGATTAGGATTTTTAGCTTATCATTTCTTCATTATCAAGATGATCAACTTGTACATTATTAATCTAAGCATAAAAATAAGCTAGATTATGGATGAGTTTGCCTTACAAAGGGTGCACAAGTTCTTGATGATCTTAGAAGAAATATGAAGCTCTAAAGAAGCCTTAATGATCCTCCACCCTTCCTAGCTCCTTGAATGGTCTTGTTGAGGATTTAAAGTGGATGATGTGTGGTGTATTATGGTGGCTAAGTGGTGGTTCAAGGTGGTGGTAGTGGTGCCATGAACTAGAGAAAGAGTGAGGGGGAAAATGGTTGCAATTTTTTATAAAGGAAAATGATGAATGTGTTGTGAAAAGATGATATATATCAGGCTATCCTTTCAAGTCCACAACAAATCCAAGACCATGCTTCTAATATTTAAATTTCCACAAAATCAAGTGGGCATGGGACCCACTTGAAACCGTCAAAAGGGGTGGGGGGGTAAAATGTTACATTTTTTTACACATGTTAAAAATGGAGATATTTTGGTCATTAGGCTAAGTATGGTGATTAGGGGTTTGATCTAGCATCCTTAGCATAAGATTAGGGTTTAGTGTGTTAATACATGCTAATTAATCCAGTTAGTACTCCAATATAAGCTTCGGATGACGGAAACGTCGTTAGATCGCCCATCGTCGCAATAATCGCTAATAAACAGACTTATTTACTTAGTACCGGAAGCTTTTGTTTTCGACCACAACAATTGTTATGGTGTCTACTTGGTGCACTTCTGACCTTGTATAACTAGTTCGCTAGATGAATATACGATGAGCTAGGATGGCCGAAATGTCTTTCGTTCGATCGTTCGATCGATATCGGCACTTTTATGTTCCGCCTTCGATCTTTTCCGAAAGTTGTGTTCCCGTGATCTCATGTTAGTTGAATGGATTCCGAGTTCCAAATAAGGTTTAACTAATTCGCTAGATGCTCAGATGAGGCTATCAGCCACTAAATTACTCGTCGTTTCGACAATCGGTCGCCTTCCGGTCGAATTGTGCACTGTTTGTCGAATGACCGAAAAAGATGTCCTTTGTGCATTCTTGTTATTCTCACATTATTTTAGGATGATTAACCTTGTTTATTCTTATTCTTACATCCGGAATCCTCCGAATTAGTCTTGTGGACAAACTGATATTTGTCGCATTTTTGGTCGAAACGGACAATTTTGCAATTTAGGCGTTATTCCGGAAAGTTATGCATTATTCTAATGGTTGATATCAAATAAGTGTTTCATTTATATATGGAATCAGGTATGGCATTAACATGCTGTTATTCCTTGTTCTGATTCATTTTAGCGGATTTACCGACACAGTTAGTGTCACCGCAATTAGTGCGCCCAACGCTTTCTACCAACACTTTTAGGGCATTGTTTTGGTTTGTTCCGCGTCATAACGGAAATCAATATTTGTTATGATCAGATTAACTTGCCCTAATGCTTAGTGCGATGTACATCCCAGTTACGAAATTAAACTACGATAATATGCATGAGACTATAAAAAAAATTAGTGATTAAATTGTACGGAATTACCGGTTATTTGCCATTTGTCACATACTCCCCTGTTGAAAAAGAATTTCGTCCCGAAATTCAGTTTGAGGCATCCACTGAAGGAGTCTTCTTGAACAGGTGGGGGTATTTTAACTTGATTTGATATTCACGCTCCCACGTATACTCCAGATCGTGATGCGAATTCCAGCGAACCTTCACCAGTTTGATTGGCTTCTTCTTGTATTTTGGACCTTCCAGTCCATGACTTCAACTGGTTCTTCAGTAAATTGTTATGGTGTATACTTAGTGCACTTCCGACCTAAAAATGTGTATAACTAGTTCGCTAGACGAATATACGATGAGCTAGGATGGCCGAAATGTCTTTCGTTCGATCGATATCGGCACTTTTATGTTCCGTCGTCGAACTTTTCCGAAAGTTGTGTTCCTGTGACCTCATGTTATTCGAATGGATTCCGAGTTCCAAATGAGGTTTAACTAGTTTGCTAGATGCACGGATGAGGCTATCGGCCACTAAATTACTCGTCGTTTCGACAATCGGTCGCCTTCCGGTAGAACTGTGCACTGTTTGTCGAATGACCGAAAACGATGTCCTTTGTGCATTCTTGTTATTCTTACATTGTTTTAGGATGATTAACATTGTTTTATTCTTATTCTTACATCCGGAATCCTCCGAGTTAGTCTTGCGGACAAACCAACATTTGTCGCCTTTATGGTCGAAATGGACAATTTTGCAATTTAGGCGTTATTTCGAAAAGTTATACATTATTATAATGGTTGATCTCAAATAAGTGCTTTAATTTACATATGGACTCAGGTATGGCATTAACTTGCCGTTATTCCTTGTTTTGATTTGTTTTAGCGGATTTACCCACAAAGTTAGTGTCACCGCAATTAGTGCACCCAACGCTTTCTACCAACACTTTTAGGGCATTGTTGTCACACCCGGACCCGCAGCGGAATAAGAGTCGGGGCATAATTGGGTTATCACCAAAGCTCATGATATTTACTAATATGTTTCATATTTATTAAATTCAAAATTACATCCTCAATATTCCAAACATGTTCATACAAATACAAAGAAAGATAATCAACTAAACAATCCAAAGTCTAAACCAGTTTATTCTTCTAAGCCATCCTATGTGTTTCTTGCTGCAGCTGGATCACCTGTATCATGTGTAAAAATGGGGGTTTTTGGGTCAACATAAGTTGGCGAGTGAACCTTGTTAGAAAAACATCTATTATTGATCTCTTGTTATCTTTATCATGGAAAATTGTGCAATAATCATATGTGAGCAAACGTAAATAATCATACAATAACAATAACAACAAACAATAACATACAATAACAAACCAACTTGCACGAATATATAACATGAATGAAACTGTATATGTTGGCAACGTCACGTTCACACTCATAATGTAATGGGGAATGGACGGCCTATGATAAATGTCTGTGCGATCAAGGCTCAATCAAACGGAGCCGATCGTATGTTGGCAACGCCTAGTTCACGCTCATAATGTAATAGGGAATAGCTCAACGCTCATATGTAATGGGGAGCGGCGGCCTATGATAATGTATGTACTGAAAATGATAAATTTAATCTAAACAATAACCACACAAACAGTTGATACATGTTGAATACACATTTGTTCATGGATATGATGGATGCACAATAGTTTAAATGTGATAAATAATATGACACATGATACACCCCAAAAACGTGATTAAAACGGGGAATTTGTAGAGATTCACTCACATTGGGTGCGTTCGATTGAAGATGATGAAATGCGCACAAAATGTTGACTTTTGCGTTGACCATTGACCGTTGACCGTGACTGTTGACTGTTTGACCGGTTCGCTAGTGTGCAAGTGTGCGCCAGGTAAGGCTCGAACCCGAGAACTCCCGTACGCGTGCACGCAGCTCTACCAACTGAGCTACGTGTCTAACCCGAAATAATTCTGTTTTTAATTATATTTATATACTGTTTTAGTTTCTTCAAAATTCTTTTATTTTCAAAAAGGATTTTAACCCTCGAACCGGCGTGCGTAACAGGTCTCGAACCCGGGACCTGTGGGTTAATGTTGCACACAGTCCACCGCTGGACTGTGTGTCTAACCTGGTTAATATACTGATTTTTATTATACTTAACATCTTCAGTGAGTTAATCCGGTTCAGTTAAAAAGGAAACATCTTTATTACAGAGAATACGATTGTGTCAAGGATCGAACTCGCGGCGTGTGATAAATGTGCGCACACAGTCCACCGCTGGACTGTGTGTCTAACCCGAGATATAATACAATTTATATTAAACTTATACACAAACTAACTTCATCTTCTTTGTTACAATATCTCAGACAACGATTAGCCTACTGTTCTTATTTAATTCGATTGACAAGCATTCAAGTGATTAAAATGAAATGGAAGGGAAGATTTTGGGAGTAAACATACCGGAAAAATGTTCTTTCTCAGAATTCCGGCGAAGTCGTAGGCTCTGTTTTTATGGGCTTCGTCTGAGCGGGCCAATTAACAGTTTTGATTAGCTAGATGTGGAATTGAAGTACTGAACAAGAGTTATCAGAAGGTTTAAAGGTTTATACCGTTTCACAGCGAATTCTAGAAATTCTCAGAAATTTTCCGGCGAGTGATGACTATCCGATATCGTCGCCTGGAACTGATTCTGATTGAAGGGTTTGAGTTAGCAAAAGCTTAACAACTGATAGAAGATGGAAGAATTGAGAAACTTACTGTTTTGATGGAAGACACGATTTTCCGGCGAAAGTCCGGCGAGTTCAAAAAGCGATTCCGACGATCAGAAATTAGAGTAAAAGTGAAATTAGAAGTTCTGTGAATGCTAGTGAGTCGCGAGATGGTGATTTTGATGGAGTAATTCAGAAAGTGAAGATTTTCGGTTATTAAAACCGACACATGAATTCAAGTCCATTCAAGACTGAATTGATTAAAAATGTCGGTTTATCGGTTATAATCAGAAATCCGCGATCACTCAAACGTCTTGGACGTTTGGAAGCCGATGACGGTTTCAGTTGGCATAAACAGGTCGATTCATGGTTGAAGTTATGTTTTAATTGTTTCCTACATTTCACAAAGGCAACTAGTGGCGGAGTGGTTATATGTGCACGAGTTAAGACTAGACTCACCCGGCTGACCCGGGTTCGAATCCCGGCAGCCGGTTTTCTTTTTTATTTATTTTATTTTCACTTTTTATTAATTATAGTTTTTAAATTCTAATTTGTTAATAATTATGCATCGTTTAAAATTAAAATAAACATAAATACGCAACGAAAATTTATAACTTGATATTCGATTACAAACGAATCGGGTTTGGAAAACCCATTTTTGACAAATGTTACAGTATCCCCTACTTTTAGAAATTTCGTCCCGAAATTTAAGTAGTAGTGGTAATAGGAAAAAGATGCGGGTATTTTTCGCGCATTGAGTCTTCACGTTCCCAAGTAAAAAATATCTATACATATTTTATATCGACCGAAAACCATAAAAATAAATTTATATTGGAAAGCGGAACGAGCTGAATTTAAATGAATTGTAAATGTAAATGTAAACGTAAACACTCTTGAATTTGTACGAACACATGCATAAAAATAAGCATGTAAGAAAATATTGTTTTTTAAGTTAAAGAATTGTACGGCGCACTGCCGCATCGTCGAAACATAAATGACTCGAATCCATTCCGTCTAATGAAAACGTATTATATTTGACCCGACTCGTTTTCGAACAGAATTTACGTCAAAACGTAGACCAATTGAAAAAGTATATAAATATAAGCACAAAAACGTATTATATTTGACTCGACTCATTTTTGGAAAAAATAAATAAGTAAAAATTTACGTCAAAACGTAGACCAACTGAATACGTACACAATAATAAGCAGAAGAACATATTATGTTTGATCCAACTTATTTCCGGAAAAAGTTTACGTTGAAACGTAAATCAACTTGAATTTATACCAACATGTACATAAAATGTATGCGTAAAACTCGATTATAAAGTATTTAAAAAGTTAAGAGGTCAAAAAGCAAAGCACTGTTTGCTAATGTTCCTAATTGTATTATAGATAATTCTCAGACTTTGTCCTAAAATCAAATATTTTATTTTATTAAAATAGAATTACTCTTATATAACAATTTACCTAGGACTTTATGAACAGTAGCTTAATTCAACTAATTTTACATGTTAATTACAGCAGTGCCATTGAAAATAGTATTGAAATTGCATGGATACACTTGGATCGATAAATAAATCATGAATTGCATAGACTGAAGAACATGAGTGCAAGAATAGTTTCACAGGTATGGCTAGCCTCTTATATAACAATTTACATAGGACCTTATGAACAATAGCTTAATAGAACTAATTTTACATGTTAGTTACAGTAGTGCCATTGAAAATAGTATTGAATTTGCATGGATATACGTGGATAGATAAATGAATCATGAATTGCATAGACTGAAGAACATGAGTGCAAGAATAGTTTCATAGGTTTGGTTAGCCTAGATAACAGATATTTTTTTAGAACGAAATCTCGATCAGAATTATACATGATGAAAGTTTAGTTGAAGTGAGATTAGAATCTGAACATCCCAGGCAGAAACGCACTAGGTGATATAATAAATTTTCAATATTCAAATGCTTCTTAAAATTTAAATGACAAAAGAAGTGAAGTATAATAAATAATGTTATGTTTTAATTTAGTTTAGTTTCCTCTTAATGGATTTGATTTAATGGATCTTGTATAATTACATGACTCCTCCTATGAACAGTTGTTTTTTTCTTTGGTTTTTAAGATTTTTTTACTTTAGTGCATTTTTTTTGTTTTTCTTTTCTTTTGTCTTTTTTCTTTTATAGTTTATCATTTATTGGTGTTTTTTTATTGATATGATCAAACTAGTATTGATATTTACTTTTATCGATTTACCTTTCTATGGTTTTCAGTTAGTAGAGCCTATAATGAGCAAAGTGGTGCTGCGTAGCATAGGAGAAAACCATTAAACTCTGTGTAGTGTGGTGGGAGAAAACCAAACTTTTTAATTGGTATAATCGGAGTCGATAAAAATATTATCTTTTATCGATATTTGCTATCCGATGAGTCGAGCCAATAACGACCAAAGTCACGTCGCGTAACAAGGAAAACTGATCATACTCCCATCGCGTAGCGCAAGGGAAAAATCTGGTGTCGATATTCGCTTTTATGGTTTCTGATGAGTCGAGTCGAGACGATAATGACCAAAGTCTAGCCACGTAACATGGGGAAAACAATCAAACTCTTGGCGCGTAGCACGGGGGTAAAAACCCCTTTGTACCTTTTTTAAATTGGTATTATCAAAACGATATTGATATTCTCTTTTATCTATCTTTGCTTTTATGATTTCTGATAAGTCGAGTAGATAACGACCAAAGTCAAATCGCGTACTACGGGGAAAAACGATCAACTCCCGCCACGTAGCGCATGGGAGTCCCACTAGTTTTTAACAATTGATATGCCTAGAAAAAAATGGTTGTGGTTATAAATAATTTTTTTTCGTAATTTTCATATAACGACATCAACATGACGAATAAATTAACAGACTAAATCTTTATGAAAATATGTAGTTGGTCGGTCTTTGAGTTGTAATGTGTTGTTTGTTGTCTGTTCCTAGTGGCTCGCTAGGGGCGTTTTCTAATGAAATTTACCGTTCTAAAAAGGATAATATATATATATATATATATATATATATATATATAGGGACAGGATTTAGAGAAACCTACTATAAGTGTGACAATGGTGAGAACGCCTCTCATCCATTGGATCAAAACAATCAATGGATTAGATTGGCACGGTGGCGTTTTTGTAAATAAAATCAACTTTCGAACGTTGACGCGATTCATTAAGGGCAAAAAGGTAAATGTGCATCTACAAAACTCATATAAAACAGGACCGAAACATTTATACTTCCAAGAGAAACCACCCTAATTCCAACGAAAACGCGAAAACCTTAGAAATCGCGAACCCACAATATTATGGCGTCTAACCATCAAACAAGATCCAGAGGCAAAAAACAGAGTGAGTTAACTTCGATTTACATTATGCTAGTTTTATGTTGTTTTTGGCGTTTTAATTTTATCAATAATTGCAGTTTATATGGATGTGGAATCCGGAGAGTCACCTGTTCCAAAACGCCAAAGGTCCACCGAGCAACGAAAGAAGACAACAACAAAACATGAAACAGATGGTTACTTTTTATGATGTTTGTTTGTAAAACTTCATATATCATGTAATATACTTTGATAGTTTGTTACTAAACGCCAATAAATGTATCGTTGGTAAAATATTGTTTGACTGTATGAGAACGCCATTTTAACATATATCATTTAACTAGCACTAAAACCCCATGGAAATTAAACTTGATGTATAGGCAAATAGAGGATTAGAGTAACAATAAATGTGCACACTGGCAAGGCCCAAAACGCCATAAGAGGAAGGCCTTAAGTCAGGGTGTTGAGGTTGAGAAAGAACCATTTTTTCAGTTCAGTGTGGTTAGAGTTTTGTTAAGAGTAAAACATACAAACTTGAGTGGTTGGTTTATAAATCTGAATATAAATTAAAGACGGACAGTACACGACATGGGATTTGGTGCTTCCCTGAAGATGAAAATAGAAAGCATACACACAATGCTTGGGTACTGGTTGGTTGAAAATTATAATAAAAGAACAAACAATCAAAATGTTGCCAACCATACAATACATATCAATGAAAAATTGATGGGTATACCGAATGGAAACGCGGCCGTGAAGGGGAAAAAAGGTTAACAACTAAAGATGAAGTACTAGATGAGTGGAGAGCACAGTTCAAAGGGACTTACTTGATTAACAGACCAACTGTGAAGCTCTTCTTTGATGACATCTTGCCTCAGATAGATAGCTTCGGGAGAAACTTCTGCCTAAATTTCCTTTCAACATCTAATTGGGCATTCAAGTGATAATGTGGTCATTAACCGACTGTTCTTACACCACATTAAACGAGACGTTCAAATAAACCAACTGAACTAGTGTGGTTATCTCATCCAATGCTTGCAACATGCCAAAACTGTATTGTCTCCAAAAAAAGCATTTCACAGGGCCCTTGATTGTACTTGCGGTAAGAAAACAATTTCAATATATAATAGTTTGCACAAAATAAAAAATTATAAAATTAAAAATTTCTTGTGTTACAGCTTGGCTTGGTGAATGATGCTTGCAATAGAAAAAGGTTGCAACGACAAGAAGGATACCTGATTGAGTGGGTTACAACAAGATCTCTTGACATGTTTGAGAGTGTACTAGTTAAAAGGTCTGATGGTGGAGAGCCAAAACGCCAATATAGCAAAGAAATTTGTAGGTCCACTTGGAGGATTAAGATTAACCTACTTCCCTGTTTATACAACACAAATACGAGAGCAGAATCCTTGTACTTATGCAAACCAAAGCAAAGTAAGAAACACAGGATAACCAAAGATTCAATATCTTGATTAACAATAGAGAACTAGTACAAACACATACAAACAATGTTCATACAGACTCATGAAATACTCTCTGTGTTCTTGTATCTCTCTCTAGCTTGTTCACTGATGTCTCACGTCTCTCTCTAATATCTCTAACCCAACACTGAGAAGTGCATGTCTACTTATATAGTGTCCACATCCAATAAAAGTACGAAGTATGTTGTTGGTCATACAAAACACCAAAAGACACGAAGCTCATTCTCCAAAGATGCTCGTACGAACGAGCTGGCTCGCACGAATCAAGCAATCAGCTTGTTGAGATGAATTCACTCGTACAACTAAGGAGTCACTCGTACAAATGATCATTGACTCGTACGAGAAACATCTTGCTCGTACGAAGCATTTCCCACTCGCACATAGATGTGTTCTTCGGAGAACGTGCCACAGACATGACATACACAAGACTCAACAGTTTGCACACAAGCAACTGTTTTACACAGCAAACTAATCGTCGTACTAAACCAGGATAGGAGGATATCTTGATTTATTCGACATGACCAAACTATACAGACACAGTCACCAAGACCGTACAATTACAGACGTAACTAAGAATAAGCGACAGACACAAAAGTGTATCAACAAACTCCCCCTTGGCTGTTGCTTGGTCTTCGGTCTTTATACTGAATGGCCTGGTGTATCAACAAACTCCTCCTGAAGATCTGCTATCCATCGTTGATTGAGGATAGTTCTTCAACATTTTCCAGAAACATCAAACCTTCCCTGTTTCCTCTTGATTGCTACTCAAGGTAACTGGATCGGTTACGATCTGCTGTGCATTAGACTATACCACTGGAGTTGATGCAGAAACTTGTCGTTGTGAGGATGAGGCCGAAGCATCAGGATTGCCAGTGTCTTCACTATGTTTACGTTTGATCTCCTGCGCTTTGCATCTATCATTCCATAGAATATTCACCCTCTTTATGCTCATTTCAAACATGTCTTAATACCATTAAAGCCTTCAACCAGTGTAGCATTACGAGAATGATACCATTCTCTCAAGTCATTATGTTTAGCAGTTAATGTTTTCGCAGATCGTTGTACAGCCGAACTACGTTCTTTTAGCCTATTTATCTCAATCCCCCGAGAGTTATCAGCTGCCCGCATCTGTTGTAGCTAAGTTGCTCTTTCAGCATCTGCAACCTTCAGTCACTCATTTTCTTTTCTTAACTACGCAATTTCAGAATCCTATTTTCTAACAGTCTCTTTCAAGGAATTTATCTCCAACTGTTGTTTGACAACTATGTTCCGATTTGAAGATATAAACTCCGAATGCTTGTTAATCTGGATTGCCGCAGTTTGCAACTGGGAGAACAGAAAATCACTTTCTCATCCTTTTCCATTTCAGAGAACAAACGACTGCTTCGTTTTGTATTTTATTGATGAGATGTAGAATGGGATTGTTGAGCTAAATAGGTAGTAGGTTGTGATTGAACTGTAGTATCTTCAGCCGAAGGTGTTTCAGCCGCTGTGGTATTTGAAGGTTGTGGTTTAGAGATTGCAGTGGGTTCCTTCATTACAGGTTCAGTCTCCTCTGTTGTAAAAGTAGACTGGACTTCTGCAACTGGTTCACTTGCACCATCATTACCAACATTATCACCGTCATCATCATTACCCTTTCCCTTTAATGACCAAACTTATCTTCGATCATCTGTTTCAAAGTTGGTTCTTCATTGTCTGGCTCACTGTCATCATGGCGCCACTTGTCGTTTTCTGGTGTAATATAATAATCATTTTCCAGAAAACCGATCAATTTACGAGGAGGTGTGCTTTCCTTGTAATGTTTTGCCGCTACACCCCTAAAGATCTTCAACGAATGTTCCATCATAACTTCTACTTTTAGAACATCATTGTCGTTCTTCGTAAGATTCAGATGTTGCACATTCAAGATCATTTGGAGAAAATGAGGATACATCCAAAACTTGTTTCCACCGTATCCGGTTCTTCTCAGGTTTTCCTTCATGTTTGCAAAAATATACTTTGAAACACTAAATGGTTTGTTCAATGTCAAAGCTATCATCATTCCAACCAATTCGTTATTCGTCATGTCATAACCACTTAGTATGTTGCTCAAACACTGAACTTAAACATGTAGAAAGAACTTGTATCGGAGTGGCAACCATGCTTTGTTTAGTTGTCCCACGAGGAAATCTCCAACACATTTCATTCTGAGCAAACATCCACGTTGACACTTCAACGGTACTGAGAATGGAGCTTCAGGATCATCACCAAGCTTTAATACTGAGTTAATGATTTCAACAGAGACATCTACGTTCAAGTCATTTACTTTCCCACGGATAAGTTCCTGCCCATTTACATCAACAACTTTAGCTATATTCCAAAATTCCTTGATCAACGTCTTGTATACTGTAGTCTTGTGTGTGATAGCATAATGTATCCTTGAGTCGTGCAAAAACTTCATTATACCGTTGTACTCAGCAAATTTGTCTTCCGGATCCAAGTAGGCCACCATGTTATGTCTTGGTTCCGACATAATTTCCACTTCTGACTTGTCAGTCCTCTTTATCATGGGTTTTCTTTTATGTTCCTTTTGTTCCATTCTATACATATAAGACAACAAGGATAAGAACATAAATTCATTAGGAATATACACAAAAAGTTTTATTTCAAACTTTCTGTATGTATAAATTCCCTGGACGAAGAATTACTGACTCGTACGAAATAACAATTTATTCGTACGAAGAACAATTGGTTTTTTTTTTTCCAAACAATTGACTTGGTTAAACAGGCGATATACTCTTACGAGTAACTTGCTCGTACAAGCGACACATTACTCGTGCGAGTGATATATCACTCGTATGGATCATCAGCATCTTGTTCGTACAAACTTCTTCAAGAGAAGATTATTCATGAAGAGCTTGTTTTTCGTTAAAGATTTTTTGCTTAAAGTTTGTTGTTCATGTCAGTCAAAGTCACCTGGTCAGATAATGTTCAAGTTGTTCATCTTCAAATATGCAAACATTGTCAAGTATACCTTAAAGAAATCAAAAACAACTTAAGGAGAGGTGAAAGGATGACGTGAGCAGGGAGAAAGTAAAGTTCTACCAAAGAACTTCATCACCTTTTATACCACATCAAGATACTCATGCGAAATACCATAGCTCGTACGAAGAACTCCAATCGCACAATACCCCAGTTATCATTCGTACGGGGCACAATGGCTTGTACGAGTGATCTCTGATTCATACGAGTCCAAGTTTTTCAAAACTGGACTTTTAGTTCTTCGAGGACCTTAGGTTTTTCGTTGATCTGTTTAGAACTTCGCACATATCCACACTAATCACAAATTAAGTTAGGAAAAATGCTCATTAAACAGATTTTACTCTTTAAAAATGAGTTTACCCATTGTAAGAAAGTACTTTATGAAGTTATGATAGCAAGACAAATGATTTTCAGGGCATATCTTGGTAGAAAAACCTTTGAGTTCTTCTTGGCTAATCAAAAGGAACTTAATTTTAAAATCAACAGAAAAAGTAACTAAATAGCTTTTAGACATGAACAACAAATTAAAGGTTTAAGCATTCTAAACTTAAATAAATAAGCATTTAACTATATTATTGGTATTGTTAGATTCAAGTAAGACATAGCATTACTTAATCAAGAGTGTAAGATCATGAAAAAGAGCATAATGATTAATGTTATGATTTATACTTACTAGCTGGTGATTAATCCATTCAACGACTACATTCCCAGTATCAAGATATGCACGAGAGAAAATCTTACCGGTGAGTATATTGCTTATCATCTGTTTTGACGTATATGATGTGAGATACTCACTTATTTTGTTTGAAAACAAGCCCTATGTGATTAAATCACTTATTGATAAGGAACTTGATTTTCAGATGCATGCAGGGCACAGGAGTAAGTCTGTGAATAGGTTAGTACCATCGTACCGACAAAGAGACGAACTTAGCTCCCACACAAAGCTGTGATATTTTATCACTTATTTTTGGGTGGATGTGATATTTTTATCACTTATCATGGAAGTTCTTAGACTTGCATCACCGTTATTTTTTGGTAAAAGAACCATGATACCCAGATGATAAGCAAGCATAAAGACCGCATATCTTAGAACCTCGGCATATTATCAAACGAAATTTCGGTACTAAGACCATATGCCAATGAATGGTTCCCACCTCGCTTGCAGTCCGTTATGTTTATATCAACGTGCACATTTTAATCTGATGGTGAGCCTACCGATACATCAATAGTAAAGCTACTTATCAATTTTTGTTTTATGTTTTTGACCATTTTTGACAGATCATCGATGTGTATCATCATCTTCACTTATCTATTCAAGAAACTCATTTTTGATTTTTGGTTTTTCTATTGTTTTTGTATTTTTCTAAATTTTTCTCCCCCTTAAATAACGAAAGTAAATAAATAAAGGACATGTTTTTGTATTTTTTGTATTCTCTCATGTTTTTGTATTTTCTGTAATTTTCTCCCCCTAAAATATAAAACTAAGAGAAAATAGAAAATCTTTTTGTAATTTTTAGATTTTAAGAAAATATTTACAAAAAATGATTAGCCAAGGATGATTTACTCGGATTTCACCTTGATGCCATTGACCAAAAGTAGATAATCAAAACGAGATTTATCAAAAGCTTTTGTAAACAGGTCGGCACGTTGGTGATCAGTGTGAACTTTAACAACATTGATAAGTTTCTTTTCATAACAATCTCATATGAAATGATACTTAATCTCAATGTGTTTGGGTTTTGAGTATTGTACAGGATTTCGAGTGATCTATAGAGCAGCTTCATTATCAACAAAAATAGGAGTAGTTAGAAATTTAAAACCGTAGTCGCGCATTTGCTGTTGGATCCATAGAACCTGAGAGCAGCAACTAGAAGCCGAAATATACTCAGCCTCACAGGTTGACGTAGCTACACAAGTCTGGTTTTTGCACTGCACGTGACTAGGCGATTTCCCAAGAACTAACATCCTGCTAATGTTGATTTTGCATCGATCTTGCAACCACCATGATCAGAATCACTGAATGCTGTCAAATCAAACTTATCATCCTTAGGGTACCAGAGACCAGCGTCCGGGCGAACATTCAAATAACGATAGATTCTTTTCATAGCCATCAAATGAGAAACCTTTAGACTTGACTGGTAGCGAGCTAGAAGACATGTTGGGTACATTATATCGGGTCTAGAAGCCGTAGGATACATAAGAGAACCGATCATAGCACGATAAAGAGATGGTTCCACATGTTCACGCATTCCATCAGGAGTAATCCCATGATTCTGAGCTAATGGAGTTCCCAAAGGCTTTGAGTCTTCCATTTGAAATCGTTTGAGAATATCCCCGACGTACTTGGTTTGATGGATGAAAATCCCGTCTTTAGATTGATGAACCTGCAAACCTAAAAAGAAAGTCATTGCTCCCATTACGCTCATCTCGAACTTCTCTTGCATCACCTACTCAAATTCTTTGCACATTTTCTCGTTTGTAGACCCAAAAATAATATCATCAACATACACTTGTACCAGCAATAAGTCCTCATTTTCTTCCTTGATGAAGAGAGTACAGTCGATCAATCCTCGTCGAAAACCATTCTTCAGAAGATAGGAAGACATCATTTCATACCAAGCCCGAGGAGCCTAATGAAGACCATACAACGCCTTATTGAGAAGCCAAACCTTGTTAGGATAGATTGGATCTTCAAAACCCCGGGTTGCTCAACATATACTTCTTCTTCAACCACACCATGATGAAATGCACTTCTCACATCCATTTGATAAACCGTAAACTTCTTGTAGGGCACATAAGCCAAGAAGATTCTTATGGCCTCAAGATGAGCAACTGGTGCATAAACTTCATTGTAATCAATGCCTTCTACCTGATTAAAGCCCTGGACGACCAATCTTGCTATGTTTCTCACAACAACACCTCGGTCATCCTTCTTACATTTGTAAACCCATCTTGTTCCAATCTTCTTGTAGTTGTCAGGCCTGTCAACCAATTTCCACACGCCTAACTTCTGAAACTGCTGAAGTTCTTCTTGCATTGCTTCAATCCATGAGTCTTCTTTCATTGTTCCTTCCAAGATTTTGTGTCTACTTGGCAGACGTAGCAGGCAAAAGACCATTCATTCTGGTCCCCAGATTCCCTAATAACCGAATACAAAACAGCATTCTGATTATTTCTTAGCTGATTACGAGTCTGCACATCACTTTGGACATCTCCTATAATATTCTGCTGAGGATGGGTATTATGGATTCGAGTTTCAGGAACATCAGGAACTCGAGAATTTATACCCAAATTGTTGATATTCAGATCAACAACTAATTCGTTTGCTGGATTTGACGAAGATGTAGACGCATGACCTTCAGCTGTCCCTTGATTTTGTACATTTGACGTGACATCAGAAATTCCAGGATCTGCACCAGAAGTAGCTTCATTTGCATCATGGAACTCATCATCTTCTGACGAAACATTATAATCAGCGGCATCTTCGAATTCCTCATTATGATCAAGATTGTTAACCGAAGAAGACACTTGAGGATTAACAATAATTGGTCGAACTAATGACGAGTCAACTACAGTATCACTTTCTAGTAACATTTGAGTAGCTGCAGAAGCATCATCAAAAGTTGGCAGATTAAAGGAGTCAAACAGCCCATCGTAGTCAAACATCCAAGCAGCACCCGGAGCTCTTACTGATTCAGTGTATCTTTGAACCTTAACTTCACCCCATTTTTCAATCTTCTTTGTTGACAAATTCCACACTCTAAAATTAGGAGTAGCATATCCAAGAAAGAAACCTTCGATATCCTTTGGTCCAAACTTACCATGTGGATCAATCATAGTGCATGGAGCTCCAAAAGGTTCTAAGAAAGAAACATCCAGTTTCCTTTTGTGTAACAGCTCGAAACATGTTTTCCCGTGTCTCTTCACCGTAAGAAATCTATTCATCGTATAATATACAGTAGCCTCAGCTTCTCCCCAAAATTGAACAGGAAGTTCTGATTCTACTAGCATAGTTCTTGTTGTTTCAATCAGAGTTCTATTTTTCCTCTCAGCGACACCATTTTGTTGTGGAGTATAACGAGAACTGTACTCATGCAGAATGCCTTTAGAAGAACAGAACTCATCCATAACTTGATTCTTGAATTCGGTGCCATTGTCCCTTCTGATTCTCCTTATCTTTAAATTGTACAAATTTTCAAGCAGAGTTAGGAGATACTTGAGGATTTCAGGAACTTCACTCTTGTGTGCCAACATATTCACCCATGAAAATCTTGAGTAGTCATCAGTAACTACTAAACAATAAGAATCACCAAAGGTAGTCTTGTGTTTCATAGGTCCAAAGAGTTCCATATGAAGACGTTCCAAAGGCATATTCACCATGTTAATCTTCTTTACAGGATGAGATTTTCTTGCTTGCTTTCCTTTTTGGCATGATACACAGACGTCTTGTAAATGAAAGTTCTTCACTGGTACACCACTCACAAGATTGTTTTTCACTAAATAGTTCATTTTTCTCAAGTGAATGTGTCCCATTCGTCTATGCCAAGAGATTGATTCCTTTTCGGTGGCTTTTGAGACAAAACATGTAACTTGTGCAAACGTGGTATTAGCTTGGCTCATGTCAAGAATATACAAGTCATTAATTCTTGGAGCCGACAGAAGAATCCATTCTTTGGGAATCTTGAAACCAGGTTTCAGCACATAACATCCGGCATCATCAAAATGAACCGTGAACTTCTTGTCCTAGATTTGAGAAACGCTAAGAAGATTGTGATCAATTTGGCGAACATAATTGATCTTATCAAAGCTAACAATACCATTGGATACCATTCCTTCTCCAGTGATGTATCCGCCCTTGTCTCCAGCAAAAGCAACATAGCCTCCTCGAATGCTTTTCACATCATAAAGGAGCCTTAAGTCGCCTGTCATGTGCCTCGATGCTCCACTGTCAACAATCCAATAACTATTCCTCCTGGAACACCCTGCAGATTCAATACCCGATTAGTTTGAGATGGGGACCCAAGCCTTAGTGGTCTTGGGTCGACCCTTATCATCAAGAAATGTGATTTCTATTTCTTGATGATTTGGAAACTTGGTACCTCCCCCTGAAACATCACCGGTCTTAGGTTTCCAAGATTGTTGAAATTTACTAGAATGACTATTATTTGCACTTTTAACAACTTCTGGTTTTATTATTCTTGAAGAACTTGGTTTTCTTTCTGAAGAATCCGGTTTTAATGCTTTTTCAATTACTTTTTTCTTGTTTATGTCTCTATTTTTCTTCTTGTTCTTTAATAATACGTTTGTCTTGTTTTGGAGAAACAGATCGACATTGGCAAGTTGGTTCAGGAGGGGCTTTCTCAACAAATCTGGGTTTTGCTGGGTTGTACAATTCTTGATTATGTGGCCAAATTCTCCACATTTAAAACATGTTCTCCTCTCAACAAATTTAGGAGATCTTATTTTATGACTTGATTTTGAACTTGTGGGTCTTGAGGTACTTGGTTCATTTTCACACCCATTTGTATGTTGGGTGTAACTGTTTTGACTGTTACGCTTTAAAATCTTGACTTTGTTTACAAAATAGATTTTAGACATCCTTTCGAAAGTCTCGACTTTATCAGTACCAGTTGAACTCACAAATTAAACATTCTTTGATTTCTTCTTGTAGCGAGCGCTTTTAGCTTCAACCTTTGGTTGTGATACCTTAGGTTTTCCAGCTTGCTTTTCTCGTTGTTTTTCTTTTGAACTGGATAATGGTTGTTACTTGATTGGGTTTTTCTTCTCCAAAAACTTGGTTGTTGAATTTTCAAAAACTTGATCAATATAGGTTGGATTTACATTTTTGATCGGAATGTCTTTCTTTGAGTAAATTTTCTTGTCCCCAATTAAAGTATACAATACATTATCATTTTCATCTGTAGACGCATTTGTCTTGACAGATTTCATAGGATCATTCTCTTGATTTTAACAGTTTTTACATTGGGAGTAGCACACATTTCTATCCCTTTTTCTTCATCAAGAGATTGATCCTGATCATTTTTCTCGGACTCATCATCTGACGAATCATCCTCATCTGTTGTATAAGGGTTCTGATCAACGACTGATGATGAGTTCTCTGATTTCTTTGATTCAATTGAGGAATTATCCAGTTTGAACCCTAATCCTACTGCAAACTCTTCAGGATTAAGAGGTACAGATGGTTCAAAGCGTGGCATTTCCTCTTCATCAGGCAATTTGGTATAATTGTGTTTCAATGGAGGTGGACACGATTTATACCTTATGCATTTGACATCTCCTTTCAGTTTTTGAACGTCAATGATATGATCAACTACATATCGGGAGTTAGAGTAACTTTCCAATTTTAGCTTGATCGCATCATGTTCGCATTTGGCAATGGCTAACTCCTTCTTTGTTTCTTCAACGATATTAATGTAGTTATTAATTCCTGTTTGCTTATTCAAAAATGTCTTTGTTAATTCATAAACGCTTTTCTTAAGAGTTTCTATTACAAATTTGAATTCTTTTTCATTTCGAGTTAAAGCCAAATTTGCCTCTTTGCATTTTGACAGTTCAACAACTAGGTTTTGATTGTGACTGTTTATTGTTTCAATTTTTGTTTTTTAATTCACCACAGTCACTGCAAATTTTAGGAGAGTCGAAGTTTACCTGACTTGTCGAACCAGCAACATTAGCCATGAAGGCAGTATGATGAGGGAAGGATGCACTATTTGTAAAGAATTTTTCTGTTTCCTTCGATGCAGCTTCTGCTTTCTTCATCAGACCAGCCTTTTGACTTTTCAGCTTTTCTGCTTCTTTCAACAACTCTCTGATATCTGAATCAGATCCATAACCACCTGTACTCGAGCATTCTTCATCAGAACCACCATTATACCCTGAACTATCATCATCATCATCATCAGAACTATCAATACTGTGAACATGTTTGATTCGATTTATAATCTTGGCAAACATGTAGTTCCTCCTTGATTCTCGTTTCCCAATTGCACTAACCAATCACATCCTTCATCTTCCTGAACTACTGAAGCTCTGTTTGTGTTGTTTAAAGGTCCTGACTGGTTGGTGTCGTTTGGGTTGTTAACAGCTACTATCCTTCGATCATGGTTAACTTGAGTCGTGGTGGATGGTTGTGATTAATTTCTAAAGGGGTTGTGTTTCCTAGTTTGTTGGGTCTAGTGCACTCACGCTTGAAGTGACCTCTTTCACCACAGTTGAAGCAAGTAATAACATTTTTATCAAAACCATATTTCGTATCTTTCTTGCTCTCCAAACTTGTTCTTCCTGTTTTGCTCATATAATCCTTAGCTCTTCTAACTGCACTTGCAAACGCCCATTTGATACCCATTAGCTCCATCTCATCTCTGTCTATTTGTTGGTAGTCTTCTTTAGTGAAATTTATGTTTCCAATTTGACCAGCGACTAATTCACAATAAGCACTAACCATTGTGTTTAGAAGTTCCATATGTTCCTGAGCAACTTCTACACTGACCTTGGAAAGATGTGATGTGTCAAGTCTGACTGTATTGGGGTTTGCAGGTTGAAAGTTATTACCATAGCAAGCTTGTTGAGAAGCTTGTTGTGGAACTTGTGGGGCAAGATCTTGTGGTTGTGGTAGAAAGGCTTTAGGATCAAATACTTGTCCATAGGTTTGAGTACTTGAGCTTGCAGACTGATTTGTTTGAACAGGTTGTGGTAGAAAGGGATTAACATTTGACACAAACGCGGTTTGAAGTTTTGTTGCAGACTTGCACTAATACCTGTACTAATACCTCCAAAGTACATTTCAGGGTTTTTTGGAACAATAACTCTTTGTGCCTTTCGAATTTCCTCTTCATTCTTGTTCTCCAATTTCTGCACAAATTCATAAATACTGATTGCATCCAAAACACCTGTATGCTTTAATAAGTTAATGAATTGACTCCATTTTGGCGGTAATGAGTAAGCAAAACGCATCACGATTTCTTGTGGAGATGCTAACACTTTGTACGAGTACATTTCACTAAGCAGATGGTAGAAACGTGTTGTCATATTGCTCAGTATTTCATTCTCCATGAACATAAAACCTTCAAACTCCTTTTTAGCAAATCATGTCGTGTTTTTCTGTTTGCAGCATTACCCACTCCTCTTGCTTCCAAGATCTCCCACAGATATTTGGTGGTCGTACAGTACACAAACTGATGACAAATATCTTTGAAGTGCTTGTGTAACGATAGCAAACGCCTTTTCTCTAAATCGTAAGCCTTTTTATCGCCTTCATCTAGGTTGGCTAAGGAGGTTGGATTTGATCCTGCTTCTTCGGGAGATTCCTTGTAGGGTGTAGTAAAACATGTCCATAATTTTGTATTCTGTCCGAGAATATATGTATGGAAACGACTTTTCCATGAAGGATAATCGTTCATATGGTTCAATTTTGGTGGACGGTTATTACTACCAGTTTCACTCTCGCTTATAAGAAGAGTCTGGGTGCTTTGGTTCTGATTTGCGACACACGCCCATTGATTTGAGATAATCATGTAACATCCGTCAAAAACCGGGTTATCCAAACGCTCTTCGTTTATTAAACCGAATAATCAGTTATAAATTTTGTTGCGTATTTAATGCTCAAATTAATTTTAAACGATACATAATTAATAAACATTGATAGAAGTTTAAACCAAAATTAATAAATAACAAAAATAAAAGAATAAAAAAACAATTGAGGCTGCCGGGTTTCGAACCCGGGTCAGCCGGCTAACCAAACAGCCAACACACCACTCCGCCACCCGCTTAGTTTGGAATAATACTGAAACAATTAATACTTAAAGCAAAACTTAAATTCAAAAACCAGGTATCAGCGCGGCGGAACTCGCAATCACCAGAAAATCCGGCAATCCGCGAGTTCAGCCATTATTTCTTTTGACTATAACGCTATAACCGTTGACGACATCGGTTATAACCGATGTCTAGCCCCAATTTCAGTCATAACCGCCGAGTTTACCAAAATCAAATCTCACCTTAAACAGCCTATAAATACAGGGCTAAATTCCTTAATCCCACCCGTTCAAACACTCAAACTCTCTCTTAAACTCTCGCTAAAACACTCTGAAGCAGTCGCCGGAATTTATCTGTGTTCGCCGGAATTCTCAGATACTTGCCGGAAAACCGAAGAATCTATCCCACTGTTGCCTTACCTTATAAATAGGACATCTAGAGCTAGGACCGAAATCACCCACACTCACCATAAACTCCCTGAAGAGTCTCTGTCGCAAGAAATACATCGCCGGAATTTGGTGCACCCGCCGGAGATTTCCACCGGAAAACCGGGATTTTACTTCTAGTTGGTATATTCCTTTAACTTCTCTATCTATTATTCTGTATGTTACGAATCTTTGAACAATCACCCAGAATCGTCTAAAAATCGATGTCAGGCGGATTATGTACTGGGCTTCGGGTTAATGAAGAAGATGAACTAAAATCAGTAGTTAAATGTAATTGAAATCGGAAATTATACCAGGTTAGACACACAGTCCAGTGGTGGGCTGTGTGCATATTTAAATCAAGGTCGCGGGTTCGAGACCTGTTATGTGCACCGGTTCGACCAAATTTCAAACCTTTTTAATTAAAATAAATTTTGGATCAAATCAGTAAGTATATAAGTATAATTAAAATCAGATTTATTTCGGGTTAGACACGTAGCTCAGTTGGTAGAGCTGCGTGCACGCGTACGGGAGGTCACGAGTTCGAACCTCACTCAGCGCACATAATAAACACAATCAGACCGGTCAACAGTCAAAGTCAACGGTCAACTGGTCAAAAAGTCAAAAGTTTTTATTTTCTATTTATTTATTAATTTTATTTAAAAATCAATTAAAAACATTTAAAAATAATATTTTTGAAGTTAGAAAATTTCCTTGAACTCACAAAAAATAAACCTAACAATCCCATTAATAACACTAATTAAAAATATTAATCTCAAATAAAAGTTTATTTATTTATCGAACTATTATGTTATTATTTAGGTTAGTTTCCTTGCCGATTAAATCCGAATTCGTGCGCATTCATCATCAATCCAAGAAACGAACCCACTGTGAGTGAATTCTTACAAATTCCCCTTTTTATTTAGTTTTTTGGTGTATCATGTGTCGCTTAAATTAATTCGCTTATTCAAACTCGTGCTATACCATTATATGATCTAAACTTAGAATGTAAATATTGTTTGTTGTTATGTATTACATATTGTCAAGTTGTATGCAAATTATTTATTAGGCCCATCAGTTCCTCGTGGGAGACGAGTTGAACAACGCGTGCCTCAAAACTCATTCATTAGGCCCATCAGTTCGTTGAACAACGCGTGCCTCAAAACTCATTCATTAGGCCCATCAGTTCCTCGTGGGAGACGAGTTGAACAACGCGTGCCTCAAAACAATCAATTGTGAATAAATTTACATCTACATTTACTCATATGTGGTTATGCACTTTATTTTATAATCAATACAATAAACACGTTTAAATGTTTTCATAGGATTCACTCGCCAACTTTTTGTTGACCCAAAAACCATTTTTTACACATGATACAGGTGGACAGGATGAAGCAAGGAACACATAGGAAAGTGCCTTAGAATAAAAATAATGATGTCTAGAAAGATGTATAGAACATGTTGTACTTGTGTGATTTGATTGTATGATCTTCTTTAAAATTGTAATAATAAATATGAAATATTATAATAAATGTCATGAGCTTTGATGAAAACCCAATCATGCCCCGATCACCTTTTTCCGCTGCGGGTCGGGCTGTGACAGATTGGTATCAGAGCTTTTGACTATAGGGATATAGGATAGGTTATTAGACCCTTAGAGCCTATACTATAGTTAATTAGATTTTAATTGTTTATGTGGTTGCATACAAACTTATGATGTTTATTTCTTTCATATTTATTACATACACAAATGCATGCAAACACTTCCAATATTATATTTTGTGTGATACTTAATGAGTTATACTTATAGTCAAACATAACATGCTTACATATACATTCATCACACATATTTCAATGTTCACATATTTAAATCATCTTCATACTTCCGTTATTCAAGATTTTGTCGCATTTTTCATTTTTCAATCTCATCAAAGTGAGTTCTACGACGGGCATGTAGTAACTATAAGGATACGAGTACCGGTAGTCGGAACGTCCTGTCTTGGTTTGCATTCGTATAAATCCAATATAACGGACCAGTTTGCCTACCTGGGACTAACGATGAGAGTACGAAGGACCTATTAGGCCAAAGCATGCCACACCAAACGTCGTTCGAACTAACCCCACTTTGAGGTGTCACCGTGTCCACACCTGGATACATTCCGAATATCATACGTTACATACATATTTCTCGATTTTCTCCGGGTTTTAGTGTACGTTACCAGGCTAACACATGCGAACCATATGAAAGACCCGGTAATCATGGGAGCCCACATGATTACGAAGGTGAAGTATGGCGGCATGCAAGGCCCAATTACGAGCAAAGCCCAAGACATCCTATGGATGTAGTAGATTTATTATTCTATATTTATTTTATGAATGTTCATTCCTAAATACGACACATGACCCCTAAACATCCAACTCATACTCTTGAAATGTATTCCTTGTAGATGTCTTCTAGTCTCGCTCGTAGGAAGATGAGATCAGGAAAAGCCCGCGAGCGCATGGCTGCCCAAATCGCTCAACAAATGGCTGCCTAACACCCAACATTGTAGTTCAAGTTCAACAAGCCCTTACCGCAAATTCCGTCAACTCAATCAATCAAGAAGATCAGAATGTTATCAATCCTTCCCCAAAAGCCACTAAATGCACCTACAAACATTTCAAATCCTGCGATCCTCCAAAATACAAAGGGACTGAAGGAGTCACCGCTCTCCACCATTGGTTTGAGGAAATGGAAAACACTTTCCTAAATTGCGATTGCCCCGATGATCGCAAGGTGCGATATGCTACCGGTCGTTTGCTTGGAATAGCACTTACATGGTGGAATACAGAGAAGGCCAAGCGAGGTGTTGAAGATACTATGACTTTGACTTGGGAAGAGTTGAAGGAAATCATGACAAGACGTTTCTGTCCAAGAAGCGAAATCAAGAAATTAGAGGATGAGTTCTATCCTTTGAAACAAAAGGAAGGCGACCACACCACATACAACAAGAGATTCCTAGAGTTAAATCAAATGGTCCCCAACTTGTTCACTCCCCGCTACCGCTTGATCGAGCACTACATTCGAGTTCTTCCTTCAAAAATTCAAGACCCTGTAATCAGTACCACGCCCGCAACTTTGGAAGCAGCAATGGAGTTAGCTACAGAGCTCACCGAGAACCGCATACGGAATAAAGACTTCAAGGAGGAGAAGAAGAAGGATAAAGCATCAACTGAAACCTCAAACTCCACCCAAATCGAATCTCCTTCTCAACCCATTGCTAAGAGAAAACGAGATGGGCAAATTTTCGCTGTCACCCAACGCAATCAACCAGCTTCACAAGTTGTACCCCTCCAAGCTATCCCAATCACTCAAGTAGCACCCAACTCAACTTACCCAAATAAGAAACCTTACATTGGACCTCACCCTCAATGCAACACCTGTTTTTATCACCATCCATCTACCTTACCTTGTCGACTATGTGCGTTTTGTGGACGCTATGGTCATTTGAGCAAGGTTTGCCGCACCCCTCAAAACCAAACCTCACCCCCTACTCAAAACATGATCCAAACATATCAACAACCCCAATACCCCATGTTCCCATATGTTCGAGCTTGTTTTAATTGTGGCGACCCTACCCACTTTAGAAACACGTGCCCTCGATTGGTTAACATCATAAACGCCCAAGCTCAAGCAAACCCAGTTAACCAAGCAAATCAAGAAAACCTAACCACTAGGCCACCAGCAAGAGGAAGAGTTTACAACATCAACGCCAATCCTGCTGAAGATAATAACGGCCCAAACGAACCACCCAACTAGTTTTCTTCACCAAAAATCAAGAATTCAACTCCAACCGCTTAGTTTTTATGTTTTTCTTTATGTTATCTCAATTTTCACGTATCTCAATTATAAATTGGAAATTTATCCAAGAATCTTAATGCGAATTACTATTTCAGTTTTGTTTTATACTCATTGATTTAACATTCATATCATCATACCTCACGACGTATCTCAGTCTCATCATTTAAAGAAGTTGGGTTGTGTCTCACTTCTACATAGACTAACCTCTTCATCATAACAAACGAGAGAGGTACTGTCATCATTCAACCATGTATACTTTCAGAATTAAGACTCAAGTTTTGGTTGTTGTGTTTGTTTATGTTTTAGAGAGACATAGAACTAATCATAACTTACTGATAAAACCAATGAAAATTTGACAAGAATATGGTGGATACGCCGCTGGTACTTCCTATATATAAGTATTCTTGCCAAAGGATCAGAAGCATTGTCAGGCGGTTATGAGAAGTTCCATGTAGGATTTAGTAATGTCATGGTTGAAGTTGTTTTATACTCACTGATTTAGCATTCATATCATCATACATCTCAACGTATTTCAATCTCATCATTCAAAGAAGTTGGGCTGTGTCTCACTTATACATAGACTAACCTCTTCATCATAACAAACGAGAGAGGTACTGTCATCATTCAAACATGTATACTTTCAGAATTAAGACTCAAGTTTTGATTGTTGTGTTTAGAGTCACATAGAACTAATCATAATTTACTGATAAAGCCAATGAAAATTTGACAAGAATATGGTGGATACGCCGCTGGTACTTCTTATATATAAGTATTCTTGCCAAAGGATCAGAGGCATTGTCAGACAGTTATGAGAGGTTCCATGTAGGTTTTAGTAGTAGAAGTCTTGTTTTAGGATATAACCTTATCTTTCCAAACGTATCGATTCTCTCAGAACTATTGGGCATGAGATCATACCTAGTCAATCAACTCTGTTTATCAATATTCTTTATCGTAGGCATCAAAAAGCGATTCCTGTAGCAGGGTATTTAACCCTTACAAGGAACGTTACCGCCTCAAGTAAAAATTTAAACTCTTACCCCTTCTAAGTATGTAATTGCCAAAACTACCCTCCTTTTGAGTCAAACATACCATTACTTAAATTTCGGGACGAAATTTCTAAAAGTAGGGGATACTATAACATCCGTAAAAAACCGGGTTATCCCAACCTGCTTCGTTTATTAAACCTAATAATCAGTTATAAATTTTGTTGCGTATTTAATGCTCAAATTAATTTTAAACGATACATAATTAATAAACATTGATAGAAGTTTAAACCAAAATTAATAAATAACAAAAATAAAAGAATAAAAAAACAACTGAGGCTGCCGGGTTTCGAACCCGGGTCAGCCGGCTAACCAAACAGCCAACACACCACTCCGCCACCCGCTTAGTTGAATAATACTGAAACAATTAATACTTAAAGCAAAACTTAAATTCAAAAACCAGGTATCAGCGCGGCGGAACTCGCAATCACCGGAAAATCCGGCAATCCGCGAGTTCAGCCATTATTTCTTTTTACTATAACGCTATAACCGTCGACGACATCGGTTATAACCGATGTCTAGCCCCAATTTCAGTCATAACCGCCGAGTTTACCAAAATCAAATCTCACCTTAAGCAGCCTATAAATACAGGCTAAATTCCTTAATCCCACCCGTTCAGTATTTCATTCTCCATGAACATAAAACCTTCAAACTCCTTCTTTAGCAAATCATGTCGTGTTTTTCTGTTTGCAGCATTACCCACTCCTCTTGCTTCCAAGATCTCCCACAGATATTTGGTGGTCGTACAGTACACAAACTGATGACAAATATCTTTGAAGTGCTTGTGTAACGATAGCAAACGCCTTTTCTCTAAATCGTAAGCCTTTTTATCGCTTTCATCTAGGTTGGCTAAGGAGGTTGGATTTGATCCTGCTTCTTCGGGAGATTCCTTGTAGGGTGTAGTAAAACATGTCCATAATTTTGTATTATGTCCGAGAATATATGTATGGAAACGACTTTTCCATGAAGGATAATCGTTCATATGGTTCAATTTTGGTGGAGGGTTATTACTACCAGTTTCACTCTCGCAGATAAGAAGAGTCTGGGTGCTTTGGTTCTAATTTGCGACACACGCCCATTGATTTGAGATAATCATGTAACATCCGTCAAAAACCGGGTTATCCAAACGCGCTTCGTTTATTAAACCGAATAATCAGTTATAAATTTTGTTGCGTATTTAATGCTCAAATTAATTTTAAACGATACATAATTAATAAACATTGATAGAAGTTTAAACCAAAATTAATAAATAACAAAAATAAAAGAATAAAAAAACAACTGAGGCTGCCGGGTTTCGAACCCGGGTCAGCCGGCTAACCAAACAGCCAACACACCACTCCGCCACCCGCTTAGTTTGGAATAATACTGAAACAATTAATACTTAAAGCAAAACTTAAATTCAAAAACCAGGTATCAGCGCGGCGGAACTCGCAATCACCAGAAAATCCGGCAATCCGCGAGTTCAGCCATTATTTCTTTTGACTATAACGCTATAACCGTTGACGACATCGGTTATAACCGTTGACGACATCGGTTATAACCGATGTCTAGCCCCAATTTCAGTCATAACCGCCGAGTTTACCAAAATCAAATCTCACCTTAAGCAGCCTATAAATACAGGGCTAAATTCCTTAATCCCACCCGTTCAAACACTCAAACTCTCTCTTAAACTCTCGCTAAAACACTCTGAAGCAGTCGCCGGAATTTATCTGTGTTCGCTGGAATTCTCAGATACTTGCCGGAAAACCGAAGAATCTATCCCACTGTTGCCTTACCATATAAATAGGACATCTAGAGCTAGGACCGAAATCACCCACACTCACCATAAACTCCCTGAAGAGTCTCTGTCGCAAGAAATACATCGCCGGAATTTGGTGCACCCGCCGGAGATTTCCACCGAAAAACCGGGATTTTACTTCTAGTTGGTATATTCCTTTAACTTCTCTATCTATTATTCTGTATGTTACGAATCTTTGAACAATCACCCAGAATCGTCTAAAAATCGATGTCAGGCGGATTATGTACTGGGCTGCGGGTTAATGAAGAAGATGAACTAAAATCAGTAGTTAAATGTAATTGAAATCGGAAATTATACCAGGTTAGACACACAGTCCAGTGGTGGGCTGTGTGCATATTTAAATCAAGGTCGCGGGTTCGATACCTGTTATGTGCACCGGTTCGACCAAATTTCAAACCTTTTTAATTAAAATAAATTTTGGATCAAATCAGTAAGTATATAAGTATAATTAAAATCAGATTTATTTCGGGTTAGACACGTAGCTCAGTTGGTAGAGCTGCGTGCACGCGTACGGGAGGTCACGAGTTCGAACCTCACTCAACGCACATAATAAACACAATCAGACCGGTCAACAGTCAAAGTCAACGGTCAACTGGTCAAAAAGTCAAAAGTTTTTATTTTCTTTTTATTTATTTATTTTATTTAAAAATCAATTAAAAACATTTAAAAATAATATTTTTGAAGTTAGAAAATTTCCTTGAACTCACAAAAAATAAACCTAACAATCCCATTAATAACACTAATTAAAAATATTAATCTCAAATAAAAGTTTATTTATTTATCGAACTATTATGTTATTATTTAGGTTAGTTTCCTTGCCGATTAAATCCGAATTCGTGCGCATTCATCATCAATCCAAGAAACGCACCCACTGTGAGTGAATTCTTACAAATTCCCCTTTTTATTTAGTTTTTGGGTGTATCATGTGTCGCTTAAATTAATTCGCTTATTCAAACTCGTGCTATACCATTATATGATCTAAACTTAGAATGTAAATATTGTTTGTTGTTATGTATTACATATTGTCAAGTTGTATGCAAATTATTTATTAGGCCCATCAGTTCCTCGTGGGAGATGAGTTGAACAACGCGTGCCTCAAAACTCATTCATTAGGCCCATCAGTTCGTTGAACAACGCGTGCCTCAAAACTCATTCATTAGGCCCATCAGTTCCTCGTGGGAGACGAGTTGAACAACGCGTGCCTCAAAACAATCAATTGTGAATAAATTTACATCTACATTTACTCATATGTGGTTATGCACTTTATTTTATAATAAATACAATAAACACGTTTAAATGTTTTCATAGGATTCACTCGCCAACTTTTTGTTGACCCAAAAACCATTTTTTACACATGATACAGGTGGACAGGATGAAGCAAGGAACACATAGGAAAGTGCCTTAGAAGAAAAATAATGATGTCTAGAAAGATGTATAGAACATGTTGTACTTGTGTGATTTGATTGTATGATCTTCTTTAAAATTGTAATAATAAATATGAAATATTATAATAAATGTCATGAGCTTTGATGAAAACCCAATCATGCCCCGATCACCTTTTTCCGCTGCTGGTCGGGCTGTGACAGATTGGTATCAGAGCTTTTGACTATAGGGATATAGGATAGGTTATTAGACCCTTAGAGCCTATACTATAGTTAATTAGATTTTAATTGTTTATGTGGTTGCATACAAACTCATGATGTTTATTTCTTTCATATTTATTACATACACAAATGCATGCAAACACTTCCAATATTATATTTTGTGTGATACTTAATGAGTTATACTTATAGTCAAACATAACATGCTTACATATACATTCATCACACATATTTCAATGTTCACATATTTAAATCATCTTCATACTTCCGTTATTCAAGATTTTGTCGCATTTTTCATTTTTCAATCTCATCAAAGTGAGTTCTACGACGGGCATGTAGTAACTATAAGGATACGAGTACCGGTAGTCGGAACGTCCTGTCTTGGTTTGCATTCGTATAAATCCAATATAACGGACCAGTTTGCCTACCTGGGACTAACAATGAGAGTACGAAGGACCTATTAGGCCAAAGCATGCCACACCAAACGTCGTTCGAACTAACCCCACTTTGAGGTGTCACCGTGTCCACACCTGGATACATTCCGAATATCATACGTTACATACATATTTCTCGATTTTCTCCGGGTTTTAGTGTACGTTACCAGGCTAACACATGCGAACCATATGAAAGACCCGGTAATCATGGGAGCCCACATGATTACGAAGGTGAAGTATGGCGGCATGCAAGGCCCAATTACGAGCAAAGCCCAAGACATCCTATGGATGTAGTAGATTTATTATTCTATATTTATTTTATGAATGTTCATTCCTAAATACGACACATGACCCCTAAACATCCAACTCATACTCTTGAAATGTATTCCTTGTAGATGTCTTCTAGTCTCGCTCGTAGGAAGATGAGATCAGGAAAAGCCCGCGAGCGCATGGCTGCCCAAATCGCTCAACAAATGGCTGCCTAACACCCAACATTGTAGTTCAAGTTCAACAAGCCCTTACCGCAAATTCCGTCAACTCAATCAATCAAGAAGATCAGAATGTTATCAATCCTTCCCCAAAAGCCACTAAATGCACCTATAAACATTTCAAATCCTGCGATCCTCCAAAATACAAAGGGACTGAAGGAGTCACCGCTCTCCTCCATTGGTTTGAGGAAATGGAAAACACTTTCCTAAATTGCGATTGCCCCGATGATCGCAAGGTGCGATATGCTACCGGTCGTTTGCTTGGAATAGCACTTACATGGTGGAATACAGAGAAGGCCAAGCGAGGTGTTGAAGATACTATGACTTTGACTTGGGAAGAGTTGAAGGAAATCATGACAAGACGTTTCTGTCCAAGAAGCGAAATCAAGAAATTAGAGGATGAGTTCTATCCTTTGAAACAAAAGGAAGGCGACCACACCACATACAACAAGAGATTCCTAGAGTTAAATCAAATGGTCCCCAACTTGTTCACTCCCCTCTACCGCTTGATCGAGCACTACATTCGAGTTCTTCCTTCAAAAATTCAAGACCCTGTAATCAGTACCACACCCGCAACTTTGGAAGCAGCAATGGAGTTAGCTACAGAGCTCACCGAGAACCGCATACGGAATAAAGACTTCAAGGAGGAGAAGAAGAAGGATAAAGCATCAACTGAAACCTCAAACTCCACCCAAATCGAATCCCCTTCTCAACCCATTGCTAAGAGAAAACGAGATGGGAAAAATTTTCGCTGTCACCCAACGCAATCAACCAGCTTCACAAGTTGTACCCCTCCAAGCTATCCCAATCACTCAAGTAGCACCCAACTCAACTTACCCAAATAAGAAACCTTACATTGGACCTCACCCTCAATGCAACACCTGTTTTTATCACCATCCATCTACCTTACCTTGTCGACTATGTGCGTTTTGTGGACGCTATGGTCATTTGAGCAAGGTTTGCCGCACCCCTCAAAACCAAACCTCACCCCCTACTCAAAACATGATCCAAACATATCAACAACCCCAATACCCCATGTTCCCATATGTTCGAGCTTGTTTTAATTGTGGCGACCCTACCCACTTTAGAAACACGTGCCCTCGATTGGTTAACATCATAAACGCCCAAGCTCAAGTAAACCCAGTTAACCAAGCAAATCAAGAAAACCTAACCACTAGGCCACCAGCAAGAGGAAGAGTTTACAACATCAACGCCAATCCTGCTGAAGATAATAACGGCCCAAACGAACCACCCAACTAGTTTTCTTCACCAAAAATCAAGAATTCAACTCCAACCGCTTAGTTTTTATGTTTTTCTTTATGTTATCTCAATTTTCACGTATCTCAATTATAAATTGGAAATTTATCCAAGAATCTTAATGCGAATTACTATTTCAGTTTTGTTTTATACTCATTGATTTAACATTCATATCATCATACCTCACGACGTATCTCAGTCTCATCATTTAAAGAAGTTGGGTTGTGTCTCACTTCTACATAGACTAACCTCTTCATCATAACAAACGAGAGAGGTACTGTCATCATTCAACCATGTATACTTTCAGAATTAAGACTCAAGTTTTGGTTGTTGTGTTTGTTTATGTTTTAGAGAGACATAGAACTAATCATAACTTACTGATAAAACCAATGAAAATTTGACAAGAATATGGTGGATACGCCGCTGGTACTTCCTATATATAAGTATTCTTGCCAAAGGATCAGAAGCATTGTCAGGCGGTTATGAGAAGTTCCATGTAGGATTTAGTAATGTCATGGTTGAAGTTGTTTTATACTCACTGATTTAGCATTCATATCATCATACATCTCAACGTATTTCAATCTCATCATTCAAAGAAGTTGGGCTGTGTCTCACTTATACATAGACTAACCTCTTCATCATAACAAACGAGAGAGGTACTGTCATCATTCAAACATGTATACTTTCAGAATTAAGACTCAAGTTTTGATTGTTGTGTTTAGAGTCACATAGAACTAATCATAATTTACTGATAAAGCCAATGAAAATTTGACAAGAATATGGTGGATACGCCGCTGGTACTTCTTATATATAAGTATTCTTGCCAAAGGATCAGAGGCATTGTCAGACAGTTATGAGAGGTTCCATGTAGGTTTTAGTAGTAGAAGTCTTGTTTTAGGATATAACCTTATCTTTCCAAACGTATCGATTCTCTCAGAACTATTGGGCATGAGATCATACCTAGTCAATCAACTCTGTTTATCAATATTCTTTATCGTAGGCATCAAAAAGCGATTCCTGTAGCAGGGTATTCAACCCTTACAAGGAACGTTACCGCCTCAAGTAAAAATTTAAACTCTTACCCCTTCTAAGTATGTAATTGCCAAAACTACCCTCCTTTTGAGTCAAACATACCATTACTTAAATTTCGGGACGAAATTTCTAAAAGTAGGGGATACTATAACATCCGTAAAAAACCGGGTTATCCCAACCTACTTCGTTTATTAAACCTAATAATCAGTTATAAATTTTGTTGCGTATTTAATGCTCAAATTAATTTTAAACGATACATAATTAATAAACATTGATAGAAGTTTAAACCAAAATTAATAAATAACAAAAATAAAAGAATAAAAAAACAACTGAGGCTGCCGGGTTTCGAACCCAGGTCAGCCGGCTAACCAAACAGCCAACACACCACTCCGCCACCCGCTTAGTTGAATAATACTGAAACAATTAATACTTAAAGCAAAACTTAAATTCAAAAACCAGGTATCAGCGCGGCGGAACTCGCAATCACCGGAAAATCCGGCAATCCGCGAGTTCAGCCATTATTTCTTTTGACTATAACGCTATAACCGTCGACGACATCGGTTATAACCGATGTCTAGCCCCAATTTTAGTCATAACCGCCGAGTTTACCAAAATCAAATCTCACCTTAAGCAGCCTATAAATACAGGCTAAATTCCTTAATCCCACCCGTTCAAACACTCAAACTCTCTCTTAAACTCGCGCTAAAACACTCTGAAGCAGTCGCCGCAAGTCGCCGGAATTTATCTGTGTTCGCCGGAATTCTCAGATACTTGCCGGAAAACCGAAGAATCTATCCCACGGTTGCCTTACCTTATAAATAGGACATCTAGAGGTAGGACCGAAATCACCCACACTCACCATAAACTCCCTAAAGAGTCTCTGTCGCAAGAAATACATCGCCGGAATTTGGTGCACCCGCCGGAGATTTCCACCGGAAAACCGGAATTTTACTTCTAGTTGGTATATTCCTTTAACTTCTCTATCTATTATTCTGTATGTTACGAATCTTTGAACAATCACCCAGAATCGTCTAAAAATCGATGTCAGGCGGATTATGTACTGGGCTTCGGGTTAATGAAGAAGATGAACTAAAATCAGTAGTTAAATGTAATTGAAATCGGAAATTATACCAGGTTAGACACACAGTCCAGTGGTGGACTGTGTCCATATTTAAATCAAGGTCGCGGGTTCGAGACCTGTTATGTGCACCGGTTCGACCAAATTTCAAACCTTTTTAATTAAAATAAATTCTGGATCAAATCAATAAGTATATAAGTATAATTAAAATCAGATTTATTTCGGGTTAGACACGTAGCTCAGTTGGTAGAGCTGCGTGCACGCGTACGGGAGGTCACGAGTTCGAACCTCACTCAGCGCACATAATAAACACAATCAGACCGGTCAACAGTCAAAGTCAACGGTCAACTGGTCAAAAAGTCAAAAGTTTTTATTTTCTTTTTATTTATTTATTTTATTTAAAAATCAATTAAAAACATTTAAAAATAATATTTTTGAAGTTAGAAAATTTCCTTGAACTCACAAAAAATAAACCTAACAATCCCATTAAGAATACTAATTAAAAATATTAATCTCAAATAAAAGTTTATTTATTTATCGAACTATTATGTTATTATTTAGGTTAGTTTCCTTGCCGATGAAATCCGAATTCGTGTGCATTCATCATCAATCCAAGAAACGCACCCACTGTGAGTGAATTCTTACAAATTCCCCTTTTTATTCATGTTTTGGTGTGTGTCATGTGTCGCTTAAATTAATTCGCTTATTCAAACTCGTGCTATACCATTATATGATCTAAACTTAGAATGTAAATATTGTTTGTTGTTATGTATTACATATTGTCAAGTTGTATGCAAATTATTTATTAGGCCCATCAGTTCCTCGTGGGAGACGAGTTGAACAACGCGTGCCTCAAAACTCATTCATTAGGCCCATCAGTTCCTCGTGGGAGACGAGTTGAACAACGCGTGCCTCAAAACAATCAATTGTTGTATGTGTGTGCAATATTTAATATTATGTGTTTTGTGAATAAATTTACATCTACATTTACTCATATGTGGTTATGCACTTTATTTTATAATCAATACATTAAACACGTTTAAATGTTTTCATAGGATTCACTCGCCAACTTTTTGTTGACCCAAAAACCATTTTTTACACATGATACAGGTGGACAGGATGAAGCAAGGAACACATAGGAAAGTGCCTTAGAAGAAAAATAATGAAGTCTAGAAAGATCTATAGAACATGTTGTACTTGTATGATTTGATTGTATGATCTTCTTTAAAATTGTAATAATAAATATGAAACATTATAATAAATGTCATGAGCTTTGATGAAAACCCAATCATGCCCCGATCACCTTTTTCCGCTGCGGGTCGGGGTGTGACAAATCATGGCTGTATGTTGAGGCATTAATGCTTTAACCCATGAGGTTGCAGAGCTTTGTGAATAGTCTTGATTTGTGCTTGAACTACTACTCCAATCCCGGGATTAGTACTCATTATATTTTTTTGATTATGAAAATTAAAAGGTTTAAAGTTTAGTTTTTGAAAATAGCAGTCTCCTTTTAAAATTCACAATTTTAAGAATCACAAGGTGAAAAACTGAAACACGAAAAACAATCAAGGAAGAAGGTTTTTCGTACGAATCAATGATCCGTACGAATGACAGTCTTTCATACGAAACAGGTGCTTCGTATTAGAGACACTTTTTCGTGCGAACGAACTTGTTCTTAGCGCGAACAAGGTTCTTCGTGCGGATGACTTGGTCTTTCGCACGAACAGTCTCGTTCTGCATGTGGATGGGTTAGTCGCACAGATGTTTTTTTTGCAGAGAGGAATCTTTTTGTAGGGCCTGGTTGGTGGAAATTTCCTTTTCTAGCACAGACTAGTTTTCGATGGTGGTCAGTTGTCTACACAATTTTGGTTAAAAAGACAAACATTCCATATCAGCTTTTCAGTTACAACAGTCAAGTCCAGAATGTCCAGAGATTTGGTCAACCCTACAATAATATTATGGTGAGTTTTCCGGCAGTGTTTCACCTGAAAATATGTCTAACTGAACTGAAGAAAATTTTAAGAAAAACCAGATTCTAACATGTCTCCATGTGTTCTAACAAGATTTTTATGAAAATATTTTGGATACAACAAGTTTTAACTAAGTTTTAAGTTGGTTATCTTTCAAAAACTTAAGTTTCCTGTTGAGAGTTCAAGAACACTTCCAGAATCACCCACAACCAACTCAGACACAACACTAAGCTTGGTTTCAAACAAGGAAGAGAGCCAAAGCTCTGATACCACTTGTAGGTCCACTTGGAGGATCAAGATTAACCTACTTCCCTGTTTATACAACACAGATACGAGTGTGGAATCCTCGTACTTATGCAAACCAAAGAAAAGTAAGAAACACAGGATAACCAAAGATTCAATATCTTGAATAACAGTAGAGAACTAGTACAAACACATACAAACAATGTTCATACAGACTCATGAAATACTCTCTGTGTTCTTGTGTCTCTTTCTAGCTTGTTCACTGATGTCTCCCGTCTCTCTCTAATATCTCTAACCCAACACCGAGAAGTGCATGTCTGCTTATATAGTGTCCACACCCAGTACAGTATAAAGTATGTTGCTGGTCGTACGAAACACCAAAAGACACGAAGGACATTCTCCAAAGATGCTCGTACGAACGAGCTGGCTCGCACGAATCAAACAATCAGCTTGTTGAGATGAATTCACTCGTACGATTAAGGAGTCACTCGTACGAATGATCATTGACTCGTACGAGCAACATCTTGCTGGTACGAAGCATTTCCCACTCGCACATAGATGTGTTCTTCGAAGAACGTGCCACAGACATGACGTACACAAGACTCAACAGTATGCACACAAGCAACTGTTTTACACAGACAAACTAATCGTCATACTAAACCAAGATAGGAGGATATCTTGATTTGGTTGACATGACCAAACTATACAGACTGTACAATTACAGACGTAACTAAAAACAAGCGACAGACACAAAAGCGTATCAACAAATTAAAAAGAAAACTGTTACGAAGACAAAGAAAACACAGTTACAAACAGTTGTTCAAGGATAAGCCACACCCAAGACAAACGACAAAATGTAGGGTGTTGATGAAGAAGATGCTGATGCTGATGATGTTGACAATGAAGATGAAGTTGATGTTAACAATATTAATGAGCATGCTGATAATGATCATGATGAGGTTGATGATGATGATGGTGATGATCTTGATGAGGTTGATGATGAAGATGGTTTAGGTAATGATGATCATTATGATTATGTTGAAAACACCCCTGAAGTTTAAAACGCCATGATGATCGATGGTGAGAATGAAGAGGCTTTCTATCAAGGATTGTGGCTTAAGATATAGAAAGCTAGAACAGGATGTTTGAAGTTTCTACATCAAGGAACCATGATCTAGTCAGAGTACTAACACAGTATGAAGACCATGGTGCTGGTGAGAAACAACAAAACAATGAAGCTGAGGAGGTATGTTGTTAGAATAATAAGTTTAACAAAAAACACAAAACGCCATATTTAATGATTCCTTTTTTGTTTAACAGCAATGACTGAGAAGTTGGATGGGACATACAAAGAATTAGAAGACTATTACAATAAAATGACAATATTGTTAAATCAGTCCAAGATAGAAATCCAAACAGCCTCTTGGTACACATAAAATACTCAAAATGTACATTGTTAAAAAACATGTCAACATTTGTTGATGAAAATGCCAATGAAATGGCAGATAAGAGAGAAGAAGGTGAAAATGTAGATGAGGTTGAAGTGGAAATGGAAGTTTAAGGTGAAAGGGAAGTGCAAGGAGAAGGGAAGGGAAGGAGAAGGGAAATGATAATGAAGAAGAGGTTGAAGTTGATGAAAATGCCAAAAAAGTAGCTGAGGGAAGTGCCAACAATTGAGAATGCCAAAGAAGTGGCTGATGATAGGGAATGGGAAGTGCCAACAATTATTGAAGAAAACGCCAAAGAAGTGGCCGATGAGAGAGAAGAAGGTGAACATGAAGATGAGGTTGAAAGGAGAGATGAAGGTGAAAGGGAGTCTGAGGGTGTGATGAGAATATTATATTGTCAGCTGAAGAAAGTACAGATGAAGAAGATGTAAACGAAAATGATATTAAAAGTTGGGATTGTGATTTCAAAACACTTGATTATCATATTTTGAGATATAATGGGGAAAGATAATTAAAAGGAACATTGTTGAGGTTTTGGAACTGCCAGGACAAGACCTAGTACAAATGATTGAACTAAAAGAAGGTTTAGATTGTCAAAAGATGGTGGAACAAATGCTTAAAGCTATAGAAAACCACTTGCACCCTGTTAAGGAGACCCCAACTATGCTTGTATTTGATGAAACGCCAAAAATCCCCCCAACAGAAACACAATACACTCAGGGGTTCATCACTGAACTCGAAAAAACAACTAAGGCAGTCAATGACAAATCGCCAAACATACCTCTGACAGAGACACAGTTCAGTGATGCCTTCATTTCTCAACTAGAAAAAACTGAAGGGGAGATAGTGAATAAAAGTGTTAACCAGCATTGTGCAGTGGTTGATGAAACGCAATGTCAGCAGCCAGGAGGTAAGAAGAACCTCATGCATAGTTTTGAAAAGAAAAGACACCCCAGAAACCCAAGATGAAAAAGCCACTGAAACATCACCAACCAAAACGGCAACCAGTGCGTATGTGCAGGAGAAGGGTGATAAGGAAAAAAACGCCAAACATCACAAAGTTGATGCAAGATAACACCATTCTAAACCCAGAAAAACTGCCTGGTGATGAAGAAGAAGATGATGAAGATGATTAGAATAAAAAGGATAAGACTGTGGAAAAAAAAAAGAGAAAAGAGAGTCAAAGAAAAGTAGAGCATGTTTGTTGCCTTATGTCAGGAGGCAATTGGTTATTAATGCAGCAAGGGAGGCACAAGAAATCAACATTTCCACATACATATTCACCGGATGTGGTGACTATATCTATGTACATTTCTTTCTAGTAAAACGCCAAACTTTGCAGTTGTTACGTTAAAAATATATATGCATGTGAAATACCCAAAGCGCCATGTCTTATGTAAAAATGAGTGTGCATAAGTAAAACGCCATATGCTGTTTTTTTCTTTAGGAGTACCGTGTTCAAGATTGAAGGAGTGTCAGAACTCTTAAGGGTGATTTCTAAGAGCATGAGACTAGGATTGTATGCACACGTCTGCATTATTCAAACTTGGGAGCATATCCTGAACTACGAAGAAAGATACAAGGCTCATGAATCACCCTCAAGATTATTTTGCACACAAATAATGATGGTAACTCTTTTGCTATAACTAAAACGCCATATGCTTTTTTTTTTCTTCAGGAGTACCATGTTCAAGATTGAAGGAGTGTCAGAACTCTCAAGGGTGATTTCTGAGAGCATGAGACCACGATTTTATGCACACGTCTACATTATTCAAACTTGGAGGCATATCCTGAACTACGAAGAACAATACAAGGCTCATGAATCACCCTCAAGATTATTTTCGCACACAAATAATGCTGGTAACTCTTTTGCTATATTTAATTGATGCAATTATATTATGACTTTATTTTTTGTTGAAAATGTAGTTTCTCAAAATTACCGAATACGCCCACATATGATAAAACAGACAGCTATCGATACAAAGAATTCAACAACATGGAATCGGTTTTGAAACACACGCGTTTCAAAGAAGACCAGAAAGATAGAAAGATAGATGAATATGATCTGGTCTTCGTGCCAATAATACACGAAATACAGTTCTATGTTGTCTGCTTCAATATAAAACACAGTAGAGTTGATGTATTGGATAACAGTGATGCAGAGGATACACTCAACATCAAGAAAAGTATGGTGGATGGGTGAAAAAGTTGGTAAGTATCTTAAAAACTTTGTATGCAGAAACTATGTTTACAAAACGCCATACTAACATATGTAAAAATGTGAAACTGGAGCAATACGCTTTTGCAAACTACTTGCGTATTCAAAATCACCTGATGGCTATGATCATGAAGATGGCGCCTATTGTCAGACAAAAGATAGAATGGAGGACATTGTATAACGTGATTGACTGTGAGATTTTTACAATGAGGCATATGGAAACCTATATGGGGCAGTTGGCTGGTTGGGAATGTGGTCTAGCAAAAGAAAATGCCCCAAATGACCTACAACAAAGACAACTAAATGACCTCAGGATCAAATATATTGCAAAATCCTGCTACATAGCAAAAATGAAAACAGAAGAAAACTAGTCAAATCTTTAAACAAATTCTTGCAATTAGGGGCAGCAAGAATTAGGGAATTGTATCAAACGGGGTTAAGGAGAATAGAACAAATCATGGCGGACTATGTAGATTAACTTAAATGCCATAAATTGCTTTCATTTATAATTTTCATGTGGATTAATGTGTTTGGTTTAGATTATTGCATCACTTGTTTCTTAATAAAACGTCATACTGAAAAAGCCATTAGTTGAAGAATATATAATAAGAATAATAGATTTGCTGCCTTCCTAAATTTTTTTAATGAAAATACCATAATTTAAATAATTAATAAATAGTAAGAACTAATAAAACGCCATAATGATAAAGACATTGGTTGAATAATAAACAAATAGTGATAACTTATTTACTGTTTTCCTAAAACATGTTAATGAAAACACCATAATTTGAATAATTAACAAATAGTAAGAACTGATATTTACAAATTAACACCAATATTCACAACTAATTAGATATACGTAACCATGTGTAAAACGTCATTGATCGTAAACAACAAGCATATATTAGAACCCAAACAACAATTAACATTAATAATGAAAACGCCAAATATTGAATATAGGAAGAAGGACATTGAAACATAAACGACATTTTCAAAAATATTGCTTTGAAAATAAAACGCCATTGAAGAATAAAGAACAAAACGTGATATCTGATGGACTTTTGTTTGAAAAGTAATTATAATGTCATTTTTTAGCGGAACCTGGACAATGATAATTGTGCCATGCATATCATTTAGTGCCCCCTGCCACGTGTTCGACCAGGATTTGTTCTTATCGTTTTCACACTTACAATCATTTTCTCCTGATCCTGTTTCTCTCTATTTATATATATATATATATATATATATATATAATATATATATAGAGAGAGAGAGAGAGAGAGCGAGAGAGAAATGGGATCAGGAGAAAACGATTGTAAGTGTGAAAATGATGATATATATATAGAGAGAGATAGGGTTAGGTTCATTTGTGAACACCCACTTGATAGTGAACTTGGGTGAACTAATCCTAGCCCTTGATTATTAATACACAAGTGTAAGTCAATAGCCAGAATTTGTTCACTCAGTTTACAAATACACTAGTGTTCACTCTAGAACCCCATCCTATATATATATATAATATATATATATATATATATATATATATATATATATATATATATATATATATATATATATATATATATATATAATAGAAGGACCATTTAGCTACAGTTAACTTGACTTTTTTTTCTTATTTATTTTTTCGTTTTAAAACTCACATCTTCAACTTATAGCGTGGACATTTACACCCATTAAGTTTCTAAAAATTTTGTAAAATATCAATTTGATCCCCTCGAGTTTTACATGCTCATTTTTATATGGGTGTCAGTATAAATTCAAGGTGGTTCATGTTTTGACGTACTTTTTTTTTTTAAATGATAGTACGTTTTCGTGATTATTTTTATGAACGTAAGTTTTGTTCAGAAATGAGTCGGTTCAAATATATAGATTTTCATTAAACGATATAAATTCGATTTACTTTACGTTTCATGAGTCATGTCAAATATAATATGTTTTGTTGTTTATTTTTATTGACGGTTTTAGTTGTTCTATGTTTTAACATTACGTGTCGGTATAAATTTAAGTTGGTTTACGTTTTCACGTAATGACATTTTGACCCTATCGAGTTTTACGTATTTATTTTTATGCACATGTAGGAATAAATTACAATTTGGTCTATTTTTTGTGCTTATTTTTATCGACATTGTTAGTTAATCTATGTTTTGATTGATAAGTAATTACGAAAAATATTCAGTACCATCAAATCATATTAATAATCTGATCTCACAGTGTTGGAAATGAATTCAAGGTTGTTAAAGAGAAGATAATTATTCCATAAAGAAAATACTATTGTCTTGCTTTTTTAATAAAAAATTATGTAATTTTAAAATGATTACACAAATTTACGTGGCTAAACAGAAGATAAAGAACTATTGTATGTGTGTCGTTAGTTTAGAGAAAGACGTTAGTGGCTGTTTGTTTATCTTTTAATAAGGCTGTTAATGGTTTAATTTTTTACTGGTTTAACATTTAATGGTTCGGACTGTTTGTTTCATGAGCAAATGTCTGAATGGTTTAGACATTTGCCTCAGATTGTTAATCATTATATTAAGTCTGAATGGTTAAGATCTCTAATCTGAATCGATCAAACATTTGCCTCTAAACAGTTAAACATTATACTGGCTCTTAATGGTTCAGACTTCTTACTGGTTCAGCACTTAATGGTTTAGCATTTAACTATTTATAAGTTGCCAAGCAGCCTCATATGTTATTCACTTATTTATTTATTGTATGTGTAGTTAGTTTAGAGAAAGACTTGAGTAGGTTTATTTATTTATTTTTTACTATAACCGAAAACATACCTTCCACTTTATTATTGATTCACATTTGAGAGTTACTAACTTTATATTTATTTAATTGGGTTTAAATATGGTAATGTAAATATATATTTTAAAATTTGTTTTGACAGTATTGAATGAAAATATATCTCGGTTTTTTAAAGCTATAGTTGGTTTACATAATAAGAAAAAAGGGGGCATATGAAAACAAAATAACAAAAGGAAAGGGTCTAATAATATTATATTATATATTATATAATAACAAGTTACGTCGATTTTGTGAACAGCATATTAACAAGACAAATTTAGGATGTTAATTACAACATTTTTCTTTGAACTGCTATGTGAATTACAACATTGCCACAGGCCTTGTGAAAAAGAGAACCGGAGAAGTGAAGTGAAGTGAAGCGGTTCACATCCTTCACATCACCACTAGAAGCCTCCGCTTGGCCTTCTGGTCGTGGTGACGAAAAACTTCTCTCCTGCTCTATGCGACACTCGAGATTACCGGCACCACACCTCTTTTCTTCTCCGGCCAAATCCAACGACTTCAAGCCGGATGATGAAATCTGACTTAATCGTATGGCGGTTTGTTGTTTCAAGACCGACAAGCGGCAGAGAGAGAGAGAGAGGAACAACCGGCATGACTTCGGCGACGTCGACGGTTGTCCGATTTGTCCTGCATGCCCCGTTCCGGCTAGATCTGGTACAATAGAGGTCAATCTCGAGTCAAGTGGTTGTTGGGGGTAATGCTGCAACTAAACAAAGTAGCCCGTTGCCTGAAACCATTGGCCTAAGAACCTTAAGATGGCGATCGTGATGGTGAAGATAGTTGGCGAAAAAAAACACCAGATCTGATGGGTATGGATATCTGAAACAACAAAGATGGTGTGTTAGATGAGATTTAACCTTCATTCAATCAAAAAGATGCGAAATTAAGCAAGAAAACAAATGTAGAGAGAGGATGGTTGATTTGTTGTGTACCAAAAAGAAAAAGAAGAGAGACAGAGCGAGGGTCCTTTCAGAAATCTGTATATTGAATGGCAATAATTAAATTATTTGAAAATGCTATGAAGAGTTATATGTTATTATTTTTGTAAATAAAAGGAAATGTAATTAGCCCATATCTTTCTCAATAAATGATAAGACTAATAAATTAATATTCTACATAATTTATTTGCCATTTAGTCACAAAAATATATTTGAAAAGCTGAAGTTTACTAAGGAAGTTAAAATTAAGTTGAGGGAGGGTTGATTAATTAAAGTTTAAGATGTTTAAATATTACTTATATCTAATCTAAAATAATAGAATATTACTAAAGTTACGGTTCAATTTACCAAAGCGAAGTTCATGAGAGTCGTCGTTGCAGATGATGGCTTCATCGCCGTCTAAATTAGCAATAGAAATGGGAACTAATGGAAACGATATTCAAAGATCAATGGCTCAAATTGTTTGCTTCAAATGGACTCTCGATTAGAGAAACATAGGAAATATGATCGGTTGGTTACGCTGATGGCATAATAATACCACAGTGATTCGTTATTGATTTAAATTTGTCATTAAATAAATTAGATGAACATGGGAAATATGGTGTGGAATATTTCACTAACTTGCAATTTGTTTTTTCTTTTTTATCTTTTCTTTTTTTTGTTTTGTCTTTTGTCTTTTTTTTTGTTTTTTTATATTTTACCACTTAACTTTTAACGTTACAGTTACCACCCTTAATTTTTTTAAATACTTTTTAATCGAGTTTTATGTGTTTATATTTATGTACATTTTGGTATAAATTCAAATTCATTTACGTGCTTTTCCGGTAATAATTGGGTCAAATATAATATGTTTTAATTTAGAAAACATTTTTTATTGTAATATATATTATTTTTTTATTTTAATTTTCACCCCTAATATATTAAATAATATAAACTTTTAACCCATTTAGTTTTTACTTATGAATTTATATATTTCACTGTGACTATAATTACGAATTGCTGGAATGCAAGTCATAATAATTATAGAATATAGTAAAACTGGAACATGCTCTATTATACTTGTTAACTAAATTTTAAAATTATTATCTAATGCATCCATATATGATTCTTTAATCTAACATTAGTTGCTTAAAAATAGAGTTTTTCTTTGTTAAAGTACACTATATATGTATCCGTACCTTAATGAATCAAATGCCTCTAAATGAGCATAGTTACTGATATTAGTACCGATTATTTTTTTTTCAATTTAATCGATGTAAACCACATGCTGATATCATTTTGAACACATAAGGGGTTTCTTAATTAGCTCTTTTCTTTTGTTTTCTTATTTGGTTGCAATAGTGGATGTTGTATTGTTACGAACTGGAACTCTACAAATTGGATTCCCACCGTCTAGGGACGGAGAACCCCACTAGTTATAAAATATATTTTTTAAATGGCAACTCACACTTTTTGATTCTACTAATAAACTATATATATATATATATATATATATATATATAGGTAGGTAGAGTTTCATGTGAGAAAATTTAAAAGTGTGAGAAGGATAAGAAAGATTATAGGGTGACATGTGCCCCTTTTTATTTTAGTAGTTTAAGGGTATAAGTGTAATTTAACTAATAAAATCTAATTATGGAATGAGTATATGCAACCGATTTTTGGTAGTTATTGTAGTGATTTTCGAATTTGAAATAACGCCCTAACTCATAAAAACACCACAACATGTATATTAAAGGCATACATCTTACAAAGAACAGAAATATAACTCATAAAAACACCCTAACTAATAAAAACACCCTAACTCATAAAAACACCACAACATGTATATTGAAGGCATACATTTTATAAAGAACAGAAATATAACAAAAATAACACCATAACTCATAAAAACACCACAACAGTTATATTGAAGGCACACATCTTATAAAGAACACATTAACATTGAATATAACAGAAATAACATTGAATATAACACCAGTCAACACTTTAATCAGAATCAAAACATAAATAACACCCTAAATATATAAAAACAGAAATAACTCTACATAAGTATATGGTACTCATATTAAAGATAAAAAAAACACTCGTTATTATGGTGTAATTTTTTGTAAAAAAAGAGTTACATATAAAAAGTTATTGATGTTTAAAAAAGAAGGGGGAACTTTGCATGTGTATTAATGTTAGTTTCTTGATTGAAAAATATTAAATTTACCTTTATACCCTTAATCTAGAAAATTAGTTAGTTTAATAGTCAACATTATTTACAGAATTGACACTATGATCTCAACCATTAGATTAAATATCTAATGGTTTAGATTCTTTCTTATCCTTCTCACACTTTTAAATTTTCTCACAATAACATCACCCTATATATATATATATATATATATATATATATATATATATATATATATATATATATATATATGGTAGGGTTATTGTAAAAGGGGGGTTTTGTGTGAGAAGTGTAGAAGGGATATGGTGAGGACATGTGTCACTAATTAAAATTAATACTTGAGGGTATAATTGTAATTGTATAAACTATTCAAATATGGTAATAAATATTCGGCTCCTCCGTTGAGCAACTGGTCTGATCTAACTCAGCTAGCAGAGGCGGAATTCATTGCTAGAGAGGATGACAAATGAACTAGAAAGAGATACTGTTTAACTGCTCTGAATTGTATTGAAAAACGTGCAAAGTACAGACGCGAGTAAACAAATCAGCAGGGCTTTGTCATACCAACTGAACTAACTCTACTTAGCTCTGACCCAACACTCCTCTATTTATAGGTCTACATGACTCGCACTGGAGTGTGTGGAATAGAGGCTGAGACTCGTGCGAGTGGTTGCTTCGTACGAGTGACAGAGTGTCACTCGTACGAGCCAATTGACTCACTCGTACGAGCCATCTACACAACATATAAACAAATAATAACATTTATACAAATGACGTTTAAGCCCGATATACAATATCGACATATCCTAGACGGAGGCAATAGACATAACGCACCAACAAACTCCCCATTGGATGTTGCTGTAGTCTGGATAGTCTTCAAAAATCTTTACAAGATTTGACGCTTAACGACCAAAAAATCTCTTCGGTGGCTTGCGACACTCCTCAAATGCTATTGGTGTTTGATCTGTTGGAGGAGGTTGGTTTACTGTATTGCCAAACCGAAAACTTCGTACCAATGCTACGCGAGTTCTCTCAACAATCCTAGCTTCCTTCTTTTCCTTCTTCTTTAGCTTGGTTTCCTCCAGCTTCCTCCAAGATGTATTCCATACCGATCCAGAATGTATTTCATTGGCGAAACAGACATTAACAATCTTTTGAAACTGGAGTGCTTGCTCCTTATCTTTCTCTTCGTAACTGATCTTGCAGTAGAATAAGCATTCTATATCTTTCTTTGTACAATTGACTAGCCACATTGGGTCTAGTACTCGAATGCCATGCCACAGCCCATATATGCGTTTGTGAGCAATGACAGCTTCGGTTAGCTCTTCAGTAATCTTCCACGAATCATCATCAGGGTGTACACAAATTACAGCCTCTCCTGTATTAGAGTCATAATGCCACCACTTGAAGACTTTGTGGAAATCCTGCTCCATTTGTATCATAGACATGTTCTTCATTACTTTCGGCCTCTTTACAATGAGCGTAACATCCTTCTCCTTAGTCACTGGATATATTTTTGTAATGCGTCTCGGAAAGTGAGGTTTCCAGTGTCTAAATCCATGTGCAGCTCCAAGCTTAATCAACTTCCAAAGCCTTTGGTCGTGAAATTTCATCTTGAGATTGATTGTCTTTGTTTGCGCCAACTCTTTGATATCCCAGTAAGGCAAGGACTTGATGTCACTCAAATATCAGAAATACTGAATACCAAACTCTCTTTTGATCGCATAAACGTTCAGCTCTTCAATCCAACCCCAGCTTATGATGTCCCCTAGAGAAATATCAGCGTCACGTGTAAAGAACGCTACAGGACGTTTGAATTTACGCTCTGCTGGTGACTTCTTAAACCACTTCTTCCTCATCTCTGCAATTTCAACTCTGTTTAACTGTTGAGGAATAGTTCCCTGCTTAGCAGCTTCTTTAACTTTACGCTTCAGAATATCTGCATTTTCAGCTACAAACAGTTCAGTAAAAGTTGGGGAGTCCACTGTACCCTGATCGGCAATATTAGCATCGTCATCAGAATCATCCTCCATGACAACTCGATCATACTCATTCACTTCTTCAACCTGTTCAAAGACATAATTGTTTGGCTCTTAAGCACTAATCTCGTTCAGCTCATCTTCAAATTCAAACTCAAAATTTTCTTCATCCACACCTAACATTTCTGCGATCTATTCCTTAGAATAGTTGTGGATAAATTCGCCTTCCTCAACATCATGCTCAAGATAGAAAATCTTTGGTTTCGGCACCACAGGAACGGTAGATGTATCAATTACCGAGAGGATTCCTGCCTGCTGAGCATTAGAAGGACCTTTAATTCTGTCTTTAACACCTTCTTCAGTAGTTTGATTCGCAGAATCATCGAGGTAGACTGAATAATCAATCTCTTTATTCACATCAGAATCAGTTACACGAATACAAGCACCTCCTACATTATCATCATCATCACCGTTATCGGAATCCGAATTAGAATCATCAACATTATCTAAATATTCATCTTCTTTCTCAGCATCTTCCTCAAATTCTTCAGTTGCTTTCTCAATTTCTTTTTCTAACTTTTTCTTCGTTAACCATTCGCGGTGTCTCGCAAATAGATCTAACATATCAATCTCCCCATCCTTAGGCTTCCTGATCAGTATAAACTTGTTCGGCACTTGGTACACAACGATATCTGTAATAGTAACTTGCGCAGATTCAACTTCTGGCTCAGTTTCAACATTCATAGGATCCTCTTCTACCACTTTCTCTTTACCTTTGCCTTGCGTGTCTGATAGCTCTTTAGCAAGACATTCTCTTTCAGCAATACGTTCTCTAGCCTCGGCTCATTCTATCTCATCAATCTTCACGGCTATGTTAACTCCCAGCTTCTTCGTTAGAATTTTCTCAAACATATTCATTACTCTATCACTTCGAAGCCTTTCTTCTTCGTATTCAGCCATTCTGAGATGTATACGTTCATTCTCTGAAATTATACTTGCAAGCATGGCTTCTAACTGCTATTTATCTTCAGTCAACACATTAATCTGCTCTTGTAATTCCGCTATCTTTATAGTATTCAACAAGACCTGTTTTTGTAGCTCATCAACACATGGGTCGTTGAACATATCTGTCGTAAAGTCTTCCCCCCTGGAATGTCTCCAAAATCAAAGTTAAAATCAAACTGAGACTAGGGTTGTTTAGTATGCGGTGGCAGCTGTGGTGTAGCCTGTCGTGGTGTTAGCTGTGGTGGTGGCTGAGATGCAGACTGTTGTGGCAGAGTAGATTGACATGGTGGCGATTTTGGTGCATGAGAAGTAGACTGATGAACTGGAGATAACGGAGTTGGTTCAACAACAATCTCTCCTTCGGCTGTCGGCTCTTGTACTATCTCTTTAGATTTCACAATTGGAGACTCAGAACTTCTAGCTGCTTGGTGTTTAAACCGTCTTGTCTTTTTCTTCACTGGTGTGCATACAGGAGTATCTGTATCTGAACCCGAAGGTACATACGTTGTATCATCCTCACCTGCCGCTTTGTGTTTTTGCTCTTTGGTTTTTCTCTTCTTCTCTGCCGAACACTTTGCTCAATCTTTTTTGCCCTTTTTCTTTCACCAGCGCGTCTCTCATTAGAATTAGTGCTTGAAGATGATGCGTCTTCAGCCACTTGTTCTTCACCAAACAGTTGCTTCTCTATATCTGCAGCAATATCTTCAATGTTTTCTTCAACTTCAGGTTCATCTCTAAGCCCAGAACTTTCTGCTGTTGACTTTTTCTTTTGCGGTACAGAAGTAGAAGATGTAGCAGCTACTTTTCTCTTTGAACCTTTGTCTCCGTCTTTCACAAACCATGAACTACGCTTAGCAACAAAACTTTCTAGCGCAGTAAGTTCCTCACTCTCATTCCCACTGTCTTCTTTCCTCCCTTTACCCGGAGCTGGAGAAATGTAATCTTTGTCGACTATAGCACCAAAAACGAGTTTAGCATTTGGAGAAGTCTTCAAATGTAAATTCATCTTCTTGAGTGTAGAAACATCCATGTGCTCTAACTTTAACACATCGTCCTTCTTCTTCTTCTTCTTCTTCTTCTTCTTCAAGTTCGAGTGCAAGTGATCTAACAACATCTGTACAAACCGAGGGTACTGCAAGAACTTTTAACTCTGTATGTTCTACACCATCTGTGTAAATATAACTTTAGAGAAGTTATATGGCAGATTCAGGATCCAAGCAGTAATCATACACATTTGATAATCAACGAAATCATCAAATCCTCCCTTGCGATGACTCAATGCGTGAGCAACAACATGAGCAATATAACGGAATGGCGCACTGAGGTTTCCCTTCTTGAATGCCGCGACGTTCATAAATCCAGCATATCCTATCCTGTAAAAACAACCCTTCACCATGTACTCCGAAAATCCGGTAGGATCGTCTGCATTATCCTTGAAGTCCAAAATCGTTCGGATCAAATCTTCCGTTATCTTAACCTGTATATCTTCATCGTTAATCGTCACCGCCAAAACTATCGCATTTTCTTCAGAATCATACTCTATCGCGTTCCAGAAATATTCAACATGAGATATATAAACTGTATGTCGGTCAGTGAGCGCTTTTGTAATCGGAATCCTGCTCAAAAAATCTAGCACATCTCTGTAAGCAGCAATCTCCGGAATAGTCTCGTCCACCAAACAACAAATATTGTGGAACGGAGAGAAATACATTTTCTTGACCTGTACAAAAAGAATTCAAACCGTTAGAAAAAATTTCAACATACAATATCATTCGTACGAGCCAAGCATCCGTACGAATCAATACTTAGAAATATTTCACAAGTTTGGATCAAGACATCATTCGTATGAATCACTACTTCTTACGGATGACTAAATAATGAGACATTTTTAACAACTTTACCAAACTTGCTTCATACGAACCATGCTTCGTACGAATCATCAATACTTAACAAAACCCAGTTTGTACGAATGGTCCTTCGTACGAACAATGAACCGTTCCAAAAACACCAAGTTTAAACCGAACCTAAAACATGTTGTTTTTAACAAATTGATAGTTGATTTATAGGTTATTAGAGCCGATATTAATGTTTTTAAGGTTAATTTTAAGTTTTACCGGTCCAATCACCCTAAATCTATGTTTTAAGTCCGTTTAGTCCAAATCCGGCATTATAACGGCTAAGATTGAGCAAAAATACCTTTCCCATCGAAAGAGGTGTGCGTATCAACCTCCCCAATGTAATAGTACTCAGTAAATGTCAAGAAAATCGATGTTTAGAACGTATTCACACAAAAAGCTCTATCAGTCGCACAGTAGCATAAAGTTAGTTCGTTCGAAGAAAGTAACCTTTTATACTAGTTTTGGGTCGTACTACGAACCAATGGTTCGTGCGAATGAAATCCAAACGTTGTTCGTACGAGTTAGTGAGACTCGTATGAATCAGTTATGAAACTTATAAAACTTTTTGATATTTTTGATTTTTTTTTTACAAAATTTTATCTGTTTAAAACCCACCCAGTTAACCAAGTCCAAGTTAATGACCCTTGTTATTTGATTCGCCTACCAAGTCCAATTTAGTGACCTTGGTTGAACATGCTTGACCAAAAAAGATTTATTTTAACTTGTAAAGTTTTAAATTAATCAACTTTGTTGACGTTCAAGAAAAAATTTCGATTATAGATTAGCTCCCAACCTATGGTTTTTAGATTCCCTTCAGGAAGATGTCGCCATGACTTCAACTATCTGTGTTTACATCATCGGTAGACTAAAACAAAACTAAAAAGCTAAGGAAACTGAAAATCTTTTTGGGTTTTGGATTTTTCGACAAGAAATAACAATAAGAGATACATATTTTTGTGAGTTTTGTGTTTAAGAGAACCATATCATGTGTTTAAACAAATCACCAGTACCATTGATCTTGGTATACTCATTAAGCTTTTAACCCAATTTACTTAGACTGCCAATATTCGTATCAACTTAAACTTCTCTCATTTCTCAACTGTTTCAAGATATGTTAGGTAATATTAAGAACATGAAATACTTGTGTGTCCCATCTCAGAATATACTCCCGTATCGAGATTCCCATAATTTCATTTCACAGGTGAATATATCTAACTGATATCTGTAAAGGGGTGAATTGCGAAACCTTGAGAGCTTAGGTAAGTACTACCGTACAGACAAAGAGATGAAGGCTCATCTTTAGGTGGTGTTCTTTAAAGGAATCTTTTGAACTGCAGATGTTACAAAGTTTATGACATAATCATTATGCAGCTTTTGTAGGCGAATAAAGCGTTAAAGTATTATACAAGTTCTAGGCCATTTCTGACGCAAAATCATAAGAACTCAGATAATACCCCAGATAACGATTAAATATAAAGACCTAGTATCGCAGAATCTGACATTCTCTCAAACGAAATTTCGGAGTACTAAGTCCATATATCCGAGAGCTGTTAACTCACAAGTTTTTCAGTTTTTCTTTTAGGTTTATATCTTGAAAAACTGAACGAGTGAAGCCTATTAGCACATCCTCAGTAAGACCTGTTTAATTACTTGTTTAATCATTCCAATTATTTAGCATACTGTGACTGTCATAATGATATAATATGATCTCCCTTTTTCACAAAAGAACTCTTTTTGACTTTTATAATGTTTTTGTACTTTCACAAAATTTCTCCCCCTAAAATCAAAAACATATTTTTGGATTTTTAGAGTTTTTAAGAAAGAATGTACAGAAGATTCGTCAAACCGATGAGTTATCACGTCAAGTCGTCATCATCCTCAAACTCAACCTCGTGTATATCCCCTGATGTCAGATTTCGTAAACCATTTAATTTTAGAAGATTTTTAAATCTTGTTCGATCAAAGGCTTTGGTATAAAAATCTGATTTTTGGTCATCAGTGTGGCTTTTTGTACTTTTCCAAAATTTCTCCCCCTAAAATCAAAAACATATTTTTGGATTTTTAGAGTTTTTAAGAAAGAATGTACAGAAAATTCGTCAAACCGATGAGTTATCATGCCAAGTCGTCATCATCCTCAAACTCAACCTCGTGTATATCCCCTGATGTCTGATTTCGATCAACGGCTTTAGTAAAAAAATCTGCTTTTTGGTCATCAGTGTGGCTTTTTTCAATTCTAACAAACTTTTTCTCGTAGCAATCACGGATAAAGTGGTGTCGAATCTCAATATGTTTAGTTCGAGAGTGTTGACATGAGTTTTTAGTGATATCGATCGCAGCCTTGTTATCTACATATATAGGCGTATCAAGAAATTGAAGTCCGTAGTCTCGCATATGCTGTTGAATCTAGAGAACATGGGAATAATAACTGGATGCTGAAACGTATTCAGCCTCACAGGTAGAGAGTGCGACCGTGGTCTGATTCTTTCATTGCCATGTTACCAAACGGGTTCCGAAGAACTGGCAACCAGCCGTCGTAGATTTAGTGTTGAGTTTGCAGCAACCGAAATCAGAATCCGAGTAACCCGCAAGATCGAAGTCGTCGTGTCTAGGGTACCACAAGCCGGTGTTTGGAAATCCCTTCAAATATCTCATGATACATTTGACGGCAAGCAAATGCGAATCTCTTAGATTGGACTGATAACGGGCGCACAAGCATGTTGGATACATGATATCTGGTCGAGAAGCAGTGAGATACATCAAGGATCCGATCTTGGAGCAGGATAGAGTTTCGTCAACTTTGACTCCAGTAAGATCTGGACAAATGCCGTGATTAGGAGCTAATGGGGTTGATACTGGTTTAGATCCTGCCATATCGAATTTCTCCAATATGTCATGAACATACTTCGTCTGATGGATAAAGATACCATTAGGCAATTGATCGACCTGAAGTCCTAGAAAGAACTTCATCTCCCCCATCACGCTCATTTAAAATTTGCGCTGCATGACTTCTTCAAAGTCTTTACACAGCTTGTCATTTGTTGATCCGAAGATGATATCATCCACATATATCTGTACAATAATCAAATGCCCATCCACTTCCTTCGTAAAGAGGGTAGAATCTACGGTTCCTCTGATAAAGCCATTGTCTGTAAGATGTTATGACAACATTTCATACCAAGCTCTCGGGGCTTGATGTAGACCATACAAGGCTTTGTTCAGAAGGTAGACTTTGCCTTTGTGTATTGGATCAACGAACCCTGGTGGTTGGCCGACATACACCTCCTCTTTTACTTTTCCATATAGGAAAGCAGATTTGACATCTAACTGGTACACCTGAACCCTTTCAACGTGGCAAAGGCCAGGAATATGCGGATTGCTTCAAGACGGGCGACCGGGGCATAGACTTCAGTATAATCTATCCCTTCCTGCTGATGGAAACCCTGAACCATAAGTCGAGCTTTGTTGCGCACTACGATACCTCTATCACCACGTTTGCACTTGAAGACCCATCTAGTGTTTATCTTTTTGTGATGATCTTGTAGGTCAACAAGCTTCCAGACTCCCAGTTTCTGGAACTAAAGCAACTCCTCTTGCATCGCGTCCACCCAGCTCTCTTCTTTCAACACGTCTTTCCAGTTCCCCAGTTCAACCTGAGAAACAAAACAACTATTAGAAAGTCTGGTTTGAAGTGGAGCAATACGAGTATAGAAACTGCTTAGATCCTTGTTGATCTGATTGTGAGTTTGCACTCCTGTTTGTAGGATGCCTATAATATTCTCTGAAGGATGATAAGAAAGCATCCTCGGCACCACTTCACTTGGAACATCTACTTGCATTTACAAAGTTGTGATGACTTCATCCATAACCGGTACAGATGATAAAGCTTCATTCCTAACGTTTGATTGCTCAGCTTGATTATTCAGGAAGCTTTCAATCTGCTCAGATCATTCGATCGAAACTGAATCCTCCATCATCGTTGAAAGTCGGTTCCCGATCAGAGTCAGTATTTGGCTATTGTTGGGTAGATGATTCGGCACTGTTGACAATTGGTGCAGGAACAGAGTCTTGAAGAGTATTGCTCGGACCTACATCAGACGTGGTAGACACAGGAAGTGACGGGGAAATCACTAACGGTCTAGTAACCTGTTCTTGGTTAGAAGTTTGATGCTGTTGAAATAGCATAATAAGTTCTACTTCTGATTGCACATCTGGCAGATCGAAAGAATTCCACAAACCATCATAGTTAAAGAGCCACGGATCCACAGGTTTCTGCGTTGGCGTAGTATATCTTTGACAATCAACAGGCTGCGAAAGAATAACCTGGTTCAGACTCGGCAAGAAGACACGTTTTTGAGGAGTAGCATAACCTACGAAGAATTCTTCCAAGGATTTAGTACCAAATTTACCAGCCGGGTCCAATACAGTACACGGTGATCCAAATGGCTCCAGAAACGCAAGATTGGGCTTTCGCTGATTTAGTAACTCAAAACACGTCTTGTTGTGAGGCTTAAATATCAACACACGATTCAAGGTATAACACGCTGACGTGACTGCTTCACTCCAGAAACTGATTGGCAATTTCGAATTGGCTAGCATAGTTCTGGCAGTCTCGATCAGTGTGCGATTCTTTCATTCAGCAACTCCATTTTGTTGTGGAGTATAAGGAGCACTGAATTCATGAAGAATCCCCTTCTCATTGCAGAATTTGAGCATCCGCTTATTCTTGAACTCTGTATCATTGTCACTGCGGATCCTCTTGATTGGCAAGTGATAAAGGTTTTCGAGTTTTCTAAAGAGAATCATTAGAGTTTCAAATGTTTCATCTTTGCTCTCTAGAAAGAAAACCCATGAGAATCTTGAATAATCATCTGTAACGACTAGGCAATATAGATCACAAGATATGCTTTTGACGTTTACTGGTCCAAAAAGATCCATATGTAACCTCTCTAGTGGTAGCTTGATAGAATTCAATAGCTTTCGTGGGTGTGATTTCTTGTGCCGTTTCCCCTTTTTACAGCTCAGACAATCATCAGATAATTGAAAATTCTTCAAATTAACACCCTCCACTAGGTCGTTATGCACAAGATAATTCATTTTTCGCAAATGAATGTGGCCCATCTTTCCATGCCACAGAATAGACTCTTTCTCGGTAGCTTTGGAAACAAAGCATTGAACTTTCTTCGGTGTTAACATACAAATCATTTTCTCTTGGAGCACGCATCAGAATCCATTCCTCCGGAATTTTGAAACCCGGTTTTAAGATCAAGCATTCTTTATCGTTGAAGTGCGTCGTGAATTTTTTGTCATAAATCTGTGAAATGCTGAGTAGATTGTTCTCAAGTTTCGTGATGTAGTTCATTTTATCAAACGATACAACTCCATTCGTGAAAATTCCTTTACCGACAATCCTTCCTCCTTGCGTTCCGGCAAAACCTACGTACCCTCTGTGGATAACTTTAACATCATGTAACAACGCAAGCATCTCTGTCATGTGCCTGGAAGCTCCACTATCCATTATCCATTTAGATATATCGATCGTGGGAGTCCCTGCATACATGCGGAGGAAACTATTTAAACAAAGAAACCCAAGCCTGCTTGGTATTGGGTGGGTTCGGAATGTCAAATTTCAGACCTACTTTGTTTTTAACATTCTTTTTAGGCTCAGTTTTGTGTGGAACAGTAGGTTTCGGCTCTCCCTTGGACGGTTTTACTTTTACCACCCCTTTTTGCATTTTCAGATTTGCCTGTTTAGCATAAAATTTAGAATCCATTTGATGATATTTAGTTGATGTTTCACCAATTTCAAATTTTGAATGACGTTGAATAATTGGTTTAACATTTTTGTAGGATTCTGTTTCACCAATTTTCAAGATTTGCTTTGGCGCAACCATAGGGGCTTTCTGTTTCTCGTCCTTGGTGAAATTTTTAGAAAGAAATAGGTTTTGGAGATTCTTGTGAGCAATATCTTGCAATGTGCCCAACATTTTGACATTTGTAACAAGTCCTACTGTCCTTTCGAACAGAGGATTCCAAAACTTGTTTCCTATTCTCTTTCTCTTTCTTAAAATCATCATTTGATTGTGTTTCGATGATTTCTTTTTCCTTCTCTGTTGTTGTCCCAAAAAGAATGTTGATTTTCTTAGAAAACTTTTGTTTTTGAGACTTGGTGTTCATTTGACACTTTTTGAAATCCAACCCTGCCCTCTTATTTTCTGGATAATCTCTGTTTTTGATAGTACGGTCGGTTGTCACATCTTGATTTAGAGTAGAATGATGCATTGTGTTTATCTAAATCAGCATGACTTACCTCCACAAGCTTGAACAATTTATCCACATGATCCAGATTCACATTCTGGATGGGAAAGTCCTCATCAGAAAATAGTTTATTTAATCCTTGCATTTTATAAACTATGACGTTTGGATCAATGTTTAAACTATCTTCCGATGTTTTAACATCAGATTCAGATTTTTTAGATTCACTTTGTAAAACATTTTCTACCATAATTTTAACCACGTTAGAGTCACATTCACTTTCAGAAGTTGTGTAAGTTACATTGATGTTTGTAGGCAACTCATTTAATTGTTCAGTTTTAGTTTTAGATTGAGTGCCTTTTCCACCCCAGCTGGCTTTTTACACGCATAACTATTCGACATAGGGGGTGGAACACGATCGTAACTCGCACTCTTGTTTTCAACCTTTTCTGATTCTTCTTTATTTTCAATTTTCGGTAAAATGTGATCAATGACGTAAGAGCTTGTTGAATAACCGATTAACAACTTGTTAACCCGTTCACTTTCGATTCTTACCTTCTCAGCGATAGTGTTTAAGTGAATATTAATGGCCATTTGCTTGTCCATTACTGTCGCCTTAAGCATCAAAAGTGTTGTGTCATTTTCTCTGAGTGCTTTTGTTTATTGTTTAACAGAGTTACTTAATTTGTCATATGCTTCTTTAGTTGATTTGTAATCACTTGACAAATTATTTGTTAAACTTTTGAGCTTAGTATATCGTGTGTCTTTTACAACAAATTCATTACATGGCTCAGCTTATTTCAGACATGGTTTTTCTACCACAGACCCACTCTTAGACTCATTTACCTCATTGACGTTTGCCATGCATGCCTTGCTGATGTCATCCGACAACTTCTCCATCTTTTCATCAACTCTTCTTCAACATCCGGCTTCTTTTGTTCTTCGCAAGATGATTGATGACTTGGGTGCAAAATAACCTGCAAAATGTTTCAACATATCGTTAGGCAGGAGGTGTTTAAATGCACTGTTTAAAAGTTCCTCCTCTTCTGATGATGTATGATAGTAATAATCATCTTCTGGCGCCTCATCAAAAGTTGCCTCCGATTCTTCTTTAGGTTCTTCAATTTTCTCAGCAACCAAAGCCAAACTTTCATTCTTGGAAATATATTTGTTCCAGTTAAAGCCCTCATCTTCTTGAGTTACCACTAGCACTTTGTCTTTAGTCTCTAGCTGTTTATCTTCGATCTGCACCATGCGAGTTCTTGGTTGGGGATGGTGGTAAATAGCCTTCTTGTAATAGCCATCGGCAAATGGGTTCTTGTTCCCTTGAGCTTCTCTATTTGGGCATTCACTCTTAAAGTGACCCTTTTCCCGATACTTAAAACAAGTAACTTTGGATTTGCCGAATCCCAGTTTTCCATCCAACCTCCCAAGTTCTCTTTCCCTGTAATTTCCATGAAGCGTTGTGTGCGTCGAACAATAGATGCCATACACCACTTTATGTCGACCAACTCCATCTCTAGTGGATCAATCTAGTCGTAATCCTCTCTTGTCATCTCAGAATTTCCAATCCTTCCTGCTACAAGACTATCATAAGATTCGAGAACCGATGCTAATAGGGACATATGCTGCTTAGCGGTTTTCTCATCAAAGTTTTGTGCATTCTGGAACAGCGATATTGCACAAAAGAACCCTTTGAGTAGGATTTGACTGATTGTTCTGGTTGATTTGAGGAGTGCTTGATCTATGTGACGACTGTGGGCTTTGAGACGTGTGAGGATTAACTATAGCAAATGATTGAAAGCCACTGTTTTGGTTTGACGGTGAACTTGGCGAGCGGTAAGCGCTGAAGGCAGTCTGGATCTTCAGAGACTGAATTTGAGTAGCAGTACTGTTGTTGAAGTACATATTAACATCTTGTTGAACTTGGACGGTCTTGTTCTTCACCATCTTTTGCATTTAAAGTTCATGTCCTTCTAGTCTTTCAATGAAATGTGGTAATGAAAAATTACCATACTCGGTTCCATTCTTCTAGATGGTCAAATAAGTAGACCATTTACCTTGTGGTAGAGAATCTGCCAACTTATCAACAAGTTCTTCGTTGGTCCTGATGATTCTCATTCTCTTCATTTGCACCACCAAATGACAGTATCTTTCGATCGATTGTTTCACTGTCTCTCCTTTAATCAACGTAAAGATATCAAAATCTTTACTTAACAACGCCCGTTTACTCTTACGTAGCTGAGCACATCCCTGGAACTTCAAACGAAGAGCATTCCACAATGATTGTGCATCATCATCGTGTTGTACTAACACTAGAATATCTTCTTTGATGGATTGTTGCAGGATGTTCATCATTTTCTTTTCGTTTATGAACTTTTCCCTTTCAACATCCGAAAGTTGAGCTAGAGCTTTTCGTGACCATTTTCACCTACAGGAGTTTGATATTCTACTTTGATAGCGAACCAGCAAGTAAAGTGATTTGCATGAACCCAATTCATGAAACGTTCGCTCTAGCTGTCGAAGTCATCTAGGTTCATTAACTTTGGCGGTTTGGTCATTATACCCATCTCATTTTCAAGATTCATATTTTGAGCTGCTGTGGTCGTGACTGCAGATGTAGCAAATGCATTATGAAATTCTTCTGCCATTTTTCATGTAAAATTTTAGACACACACTTTTCGAACAAACTTATTAGTGCGGAAAAATTCTTTTGTGCGGATAACAAAAACAATTCGTGTGACCAATATCTGTTCATACGAATAAGAAATTCGTACGGACAAGGTGACTTTAACAAGTTACTCGTGTGAACAAGGAAATACTTTGTACAAATAGAATATTCACTCGTATGAATGAGATACTCGTACGAATGTGTACCTTGTCCGATTCACACTTGAAAATTTTGAAACTTGTAAGTTTTTTTAAGAATTTCTGATTATTTGTTTGTATGAATGGCCTAAATCGTATGGTCAGTTGTTCGTGCGAGTGGTCTCTCTACTCGTCCGAAACAACTAAGTCTCCAAATGGATGAATTTAACCAATTTTAACATGATTAAGCTTGATTTTAGATCTGAAATTGTTAAGAATTGATTAGAATAGAATTTAACATGTTATCCTAGAATCCTAGTCCAATTTGTCCATAATTTCATCCAAATCCGAGATCAGTTTGGGAGAAATGTAGAAGTTGAAAGCTGCAACAGTGAATCTGATCTGAAATAGTTGGTAGCCTGCAGAAACTTGACGTTTGTCAGCAGATCAGGCCTCAAGGCTCTGATACCACTTGTGAACGGGGGATCGACTCCTCCGATGAGCAACTGGTCTGATCTAACTAAGCTAGCAGAGGCGGAATTCATTGCTAGAGAGGATGACAAATGAACAAGAAAGAGATACTGTTTAACTACTCTGAATTGTATTGAAAGACGTGCAAAGTACAGACGCGAGTAAAAAAATCAGCAGGGCTTTGTCGTACCAATTGAACTAACTCTACTTAGCTCTTACCCAATACTCCTCTATTTATAGGTCGACATGACTCATTCTAGAGTGTGTGGAATGGAGGCTGAGACTCGTGCGAGTGGTTGCTTTGTACGAGTGACAGAGTGTCACTCGTACGAGCCAACTGAGTCACTCGTACGAGCCGTCTACACAACATATAAACAAATAATAACATTTATACAAATGACGCTTAAGCCCTATATACAATATCGACATATCCTAGACGGAGGCAATAGACATAACGCACCAACAGTTCTAGATAGCCTGTTGGATCATCTTCCTGATCTTTAAACTCCAACACTTTACGAATCACGGCTTCCGTAATCTTGACTTGAAAGTCTTCATTCCCGATTAAAACTGCAGAGATTATAGCCCTCGGATCTTCTTGAAGACTAGTTGCTGCCCAAAATCGTTCAACATGTGATCTTTATGCTTTATGTTTGTCTGTAAGCGCCTTAGTAATAGGAATTCACTCCATAAATTCAAGCACATCTTTAAAAGGCGCGATTTTCAGAATCTTCGCATCAAGAAGGCAGCATATATTATGAATTGGCTGTTAATGTCATAATCTGTGTGTAGCCAAAGCTATCCAAAGACCAAAAGATCACAAGATGTTTGAAGACAAAATTACACTATGAAGCTATTGTCAAGGGGGAGTCTGTTGGTGCATATTTTGTGACACCAGCTTAATAGTTTAATAGTTTAGGTTTGGATATTTTGTATTGGGCTTAGCATTTGTATTTAGTTTATTTACGAAAATGGTTGTTCATGGAGGAGTTGTTACCGATAGAGGGAGACAGTATAAGCAGATGAGTTCAAAATTTTAAAATCTTGCAGGTTCAGTGTGCTTAATATTTTAAGTGTGTAGTTTGAGTTGAAAATTGCTTAATTTGTGATACAGTTTTACCATCTCTTGAATAATATTAATTTGTTAACTTGTGTTGAAAAATTCTTATGGTTTCTTGAGATGTTTGTTATATAGTGTACAGATTGTAGTAGTGTGTTGCTAAGAAGTTTAGTGAAGAGGAGTTTGCTTGGATGCATGGTAGAACCTCCTTTCTATATTGCAGACAAAGTCAAAGAGTAAGAAGATTGTTATGCAAGTGCTAAACTAGAGTTTACTCAAACGATAACGATTTAGAAGATTTGGTGATTGGATGCATCAGCTTAGGGGGAGTCTGTTGCTGACAGAAGTTGTTAAAGCTGAAGCTATCCAAAGACCAAAGACGTTGAAGATTGCAAGATGACTGAAGACAAAGTTTTTTTATGACGCTATTATCCATGGGAGTTTGTTGGTGCATATTTGTGAGAACAACTTAGATTCGGTCTTTGGATATCTTGTAATTAGTAAAATGATAAACAGTTAGTGGGTTTAGTTTTGTAATAGTTAGTTGTAGTGATTGGGCCAAACCAGACCCACATAATAGGGAGTGGTAGGCGAATGGGCCAAGTCCAATGTTCAACCCATGTGGTTAAACCCTAGCCCAGTTGCAAACTTGTCTCTATATAAACAGAGTTTTGCATTAGGGTTAAGGTGGCTTAGTTAGTCACTTTAGAGAAAGTTTAGAGAGAATTCAAAGAGATATTAGCTTGGACGAATTCGTGGGATCTAGATTGATTCTAATCATTGTGATAGATAATCAATAAAGACCGGGTTTATTGTGATTGCCGTTTCTTCACATATTTCTGTGATAATCTGATCTAGAGTATTCCGCACTCTAGATTGGATAGACGATTCTGCGAAGATCCAAACCGACTAGGGGACCTACATTGGCTCGAAAGATGTCTTCTTTTCCTGCAGATACGTAATAGCCCAATACTTAGACAAATTTTTTTCATAAATTTCAACAAATCTTATTTCGTACGAACTATCATACGCACTTCGTACGAGGAGTGCGTACATCTTAACAAGATTGGTCACAGACACTTTGTACGAGGTGTGCTTATGCACTTCGTATAGGTGCACAAAGTTTAACATTTTAAATACAGTCACTTCGTACGAGGTGCAACTCGCACGACATCGATGGACATGAACACTAAACATCAAAATTGGGATTTTCGTGAAATTGAAAGCTCCATAATATCCTAAAGATGTCGATAGGTACAATGGTGTGTTCATTTTTAACTTTGGACGGTTCAATTTTCCTAGATCTACATTTTTTAGGAATTAGCGGCCGAAAACCTTAAATTCAAGGTTAAATCGATGCTAATTACCTTAACCATTTCAAGAGGTCAGTAAATCAACCTCCCAAATGTTTGATTTAGAAGCAAATCGGTGTAAATCACTCAAAAACGTCTCAAATCGCACAACACTCACACAGGCAGTGACACTTCGTACAAGTTGGTCTATATATAGGACTTGGTCCATTTCGTACGAGGTGGTTTCCGATTTGTGCGAGTTATTCAACTCGTACGAGGTGACCTCCAACTCGTACGAGGTGATCTCCAACTTCAAAATATCAGTTTTTAACGACCCACTCAGTTGACCAAGTCCAAATTAATGACCCTGGTTAACTGTTTTGACTACTAAGTTCAAGTTAATGACCTTGGTAGAATATTTTATGAACAAACAGATGTTTTTAGGCAGAGAAAAGTTTCAAATTAATGAACTTTTGATCTTTTCAAAACATTTTCTTGATTTCCGATATGCTCCCAATCCGTTGATTTCTAGATCTCTCAGCGTTCAGCAACTCTAGATATTGAAGATTCGCTTTCCAACGGTAGACAGAACTAAGATAGAAATAAAATCTTTTTGAATTTTTCAAAGTTTATATTAAAACACACTTAAAATCTTTTTGAGTTTTTCTGAAATGAGATGAAAAGTAAACTTTGTTACAAAAACATATTTACAGACAAATTTAGAGAACGAGTTAGAGGATCATATAAGTAACCAGACATATCACTAGTACAATTGATCTTTATAAAACTTTAAGTTCTAAACAGATTTACTTGGATCGTCAGTATCGTGATCCATTTATGCTCTTACACATTTCTCAATTGATTTAAGATACATCAGGTAATATTAGGAACATGACTCAAATGTGTTTCCACCTTAGAATATACTCCTGTATCGAGATTCCCAGATTTCTTCTCACAACTAAATATAGCCAATCTGTATATATGGGTGATGCAAGGCCTTTAGAGCTCAGGTTAGTACTCCTGTACATTCAAAGAGATGAAGGCTCGACTTAAGGTGGTGTTCCAAATTTGGAATCTTTTGTACTGCAAATATCATAACGTTTGATATTTTTAATTTTTATGCAGTTGTGGGGGAATGAATGCGAAAAGTATTATACAAGTTCTAGGCCATTGCTGACGCCAAATCAAAAGGACTCGTATAATACCCTAGATTTATAAAGACTTAGTATCTCAGAATCTAGCATTCTCTCAAAAGAAATTTTGGATTACTATGTCCATATATCCGAGAGAAGTTAAGCCACAGATTAATCAGTTTTTCTTTTATGTTTATATCTTGAAAACGATTTACTGAATGTGCGAAGCCTACTGACAAATCCTTAGTAAGACCTGTTTAAATACTTAATACCATTACATTTCTTTAGCATAATGTTATAGTTTACTGATGTACTATAATTTCCTCTTTTACACGAAAACCCTTTTTTGACTAACATTTTTGTATTTTTTAAATTTTTAAATGTTTTGTATTTTTCACAATGATTTCTCCCTATAAAATAAAAAACATATTTTAGATTTTGGTTTTTAAAGAAAGTAATTTTAAAACAAAAGAAACGTGACAAACCGAAGATTACGAAAATTCATCATCCGATCCGTATTCATCATCAATTTCCCCATTGGATGTAATATTTTTCAAACCGTTAAGTCTCATAAGTTATTTAAATCTGGTTCTTGTAAAATAGTTTGGTATAAAAATCTGCCATTTGTTCATCAATGTGGATTTTTTCTATTCGAATCAACTTTTTCTCGTGACAATTAAGGATAAAGTGATAACGAATTTTAATGTGTTTAGTTTTAGAATGTTGAACCAAAATTTTGGTATATCGATGGCTGCCTTATTATCTACAAATATGGGCGTATCAAGAAACTACAACCCAAAGTCTCTCATTTGCTGTTATATCCACAGAATTTGGGAACAACAGCTGGAAGCAGAAACGCATTTAGCCTCGCAAGTAGAGAGAGCTATCGTGGTTTGCTTCTTGCATTGCCACGTTACTAAGCGTGTTCCGAAGAATTGGTAACCGGCTATCGTAGAGTTGGCATTAAGTTTGCAACAACTGAAATCTGAATTAGAGTATCCAACGAGGTCGAAGTTGTCGTTTCGCGGATACCACAAGCCCATGCTTGGGCAACCCTTCAAATATCTGAAAATCCGCTTGACTATCTTCAGATGAGACACTCAAGGACTTGATTGATAACGAGCGCAAAGGCAGGTTGGATACATGATGTCCGGTCTAGAGGCTATGAGAAACATTAGTGATCCAATCATCGATCTGTACAAGGCTTCATCTATCTTGACTCCATGTTCGTCTAGGCAAATGTTTCACACCATGAATCTCCAACCAAATCCCGGTGGGCCCGGGTGGGGAGTATCGTGACGTAAGTTGATGTCATCATAGTCAATTAACATAGCACAGTAGAAGTCTTAGAGTTTAAAATACTATTAAAAGCAAAAAATGTCCAAGTTCGAAAATAATATACAGACAGTTTGTAACTAAAGATCCACAGGCGGATCGTAAAATATACAAAAGATGTACAACAAACTTTAGGCAGATGTAAAGATTTGCAAGATCCTCTTATATCACTACCAAGTAGCTTCCAGCCTATTTTGTATTGTACCTACAACTTAGTCTTTTAAAAATACGTCAGCTTTCACTAGTAAATACAATTAATTGACTCGTTTGAAAACATTTCAAAAATTGATTTAAGTTCACAAGGCACATAAAAATCTTTTATAACTTGGGAAAGTTAAGCTTTTAACCTTGTAACAGATTCACATGTTTGTCAATACATATGAGGCCCAGTATAGAAACCGAGACATGATTAACTGACACACCACTTATAAACCACGAAAGAGTTATCCCTAACTTATGAGTAAAATATTTTAGCATTTGCATCTGTCAGGTGTATGCCTACACCCCGTGCTTTTGGTCGTGGCCATTAGTAACTTTAATGAGCCGAGGATATCCTTGACACGGTCGTTAACCCCAAATGTTTAAGTTATCAAACAAAACTGATCAAAATGAAATATGCGAATTTACTAGCCACAATTCGGCATTCGCTTGATCCCATTCTCGACCAAGCGGTAATAATTTAATGTATCTAAGCCCGTATAGGGAAAATAAGTTAAAAGTATTTACGTGAGCTAGTACTTGACTTTAAAAGCAAAGTTTATATTAACTCAACTGTTTAGTCAATAGATAAGTGTAGATAGCATTTACTAGAAGGCTTCTAGTCTGGAATGACGGCACAAACTAACCAATTAGAATGCTAACGGGTCTTATTTAAGTCATAGACTTAGCCCGGGTAGCTTAAAGAATTAAAATAGTACGATACGCAAGATTAAGTGATGACCAGATAGAATGTAGTTTTAAACCCAACAAGTACTAAGACTTGTATAACATGGGTAAACAATTAACATTCTGGAATTTGAGATTAAAATGATAAGGTTAAACCCGTTTCGGTTAATTTTCGTAAACTAGTTACATAAACTTAACCGTATGCATATAAGTGATATCGGGTAACCGGGTTGTCATGAACAAGTTCTATATGCTATTATACTTTAAGTAAGTTATAATATCAATAGGATATCAACTTATATGCCCGTTACGGTTTTAAAATGAAACTATGTCTGGTAAGGCGTTTTGATCATTATGACGTATAAAAAGGAACTTGCATATATTCTAACTTTATGATCATAAAAATTTTGGAAAAATACTTAATTTTTGTTATATTATCAGTAAGATTTCATACCTAAGTGTGGTTTAGGACCAAAATATGCACCGAAAAGGGCATTTGTCCTTTTAAAAGCATAATTTATGATATTATAATAAAATTCAGTTTATAATGAGAATAATATCATCATAATATGTTAATTGTTTTAACATATCAATAGGTAATTCATTTTCGAGTTCGTTGTTCATTAAAAACCTTATTTTATGTAAAAAAGGCATTTTAGTCAAAGTTTGACATATTAGCGGAATTTGTGCATAAACTCAGATTATGATTATGATCATGTAATATTACCTCAGAGGGTTATGTTATACTATATTACAATCATAATGCAACCATAAATCAGTAGTAGACTAATCTAAATTGGTTCAGAATCAGAAGTCAAGTTTGTGACTTTCGGTTGCGAACCGACCCTAGGACTAGAATTGACGAGCCGGACATATTCCCACATGTTCTAATAATTATTACCAATCTGTTTAAATGTCAAAACGTATTTATAACATATATAAACTCAGATTATAACATTTATACAAGCTGACCCGTTTGACTTTTTAAAACATTAACTTTGACCCGTCAATTGACCTTGTAAACGTGATTCTTATGAGGTTCCATTTTAAGGGATTAATACCTACCTAATTAGGATCACTTAACCATGTTCATTTTGAACAATGGATGGACCATAATGGTTTTAACCGAAAGTCAAAGCTTTTATCAAAAATGCTTGACTTTTGGCTATTAAAAGCCTATAAAAGGAAAGGACATAGATGGAACACTTACAAGTGATCCAAGAGTAAGTTTAGAACTCAAAGAGATGCTCCTAGATGACTTGGAACTTCCAAGAGTGTAATAGAAAGGAGAAGAGGAATGAGCAAGGAAAGGAGTGAGATTGGTGGGTTATTTATAGTGCAAGGGGATGAATGAGGATGATGCCAGGTGTTAGAGGTGTTGTAGAATCAGTTCAAGTGGTTAGATAGGTGTCAAGAACTGCAAGAGGGTGGCACATTGCAAGATATGTGGCAGCTTGGCAGAATTGGGCATGCTGACACTTTTAGTCCCTCAAAGCATATAGTTTTATGAATTGTCCCTTGACTATAATAACTTACATAATGACACCGCTAATTCTTCTCGTTCAACATGTGGCATACTGATGAAGAGTATGAATACCCGGTCATTAATGTTTGTTATAATATGTGATTTAGTGAGTTTTACGTAGTTACAAGCTTAGGACGCGATAAATATGAGTTCTTATGATTTTACAAGTTAAGTCGCTTAAACTTGTAAAGTTAAAGGTTCGGTGAGGATGCAAAACACTCAAGCATGGTAAATAAAGAGATATTACATCAACTGGGAGTCGTTTGGGTTGAGAGATGGCTTGATTATGCAAGAAATATGAAAATAATGAAGTGTAGGGGCCTTCGGGTCATTTGTTGAATATTGAAATAATAAAAGAAAGAGTTTTTAGGACTTCGCCATAGGCTACGGTCACCAGACCGTAGCTTACAGTTGATAAAAGTATAATTCAGCAAGTCTGGACCGTAACTTATGTTCCTTGACCGTAGGTTACGGTCAAGTTAGATTTCTGGACAGCATAGCCGAACCGTAGCTTACGGTTTGGAACCGTAGCTTATGGTCCGCATATGGAAAATATGCGAATTGGACACATTTGTGCGAGATGAGCGGCTAATTCATTCGATGCTTCATTCGTGAGTATATACACGTGTCGGTATATTACCGGACCTGATTTTATGAGATGTTACATCCTCACCCCCTTAAAAGAAATTTCAACCTTGAGATTATATTAAAAAAGATGGGGGTATTTTTGTCGCATAGTGGACTCAACCTACCATGTATACTCAAGGCCTCGACAAGCATCCCACTTAACCTTTACAATAGGTATAAATTTTCTTTGGAGCTTTTTAACCTGTCGATCCTCGATCAAAATTGGTTTCTCAATGAACCTCAGGCTTTTATCAATTTGCACATCTTGATGTGACATTGCTAGCGACTCCTCAGCTAGACATTTCTTTAGATTAGATATGTAGAACACATCATGGATTCCATTGAGCTCCCAGGCAGCTTAAGCTTATACGCTACAGAACTGGCACATTTGATTACCTCGAACGGTCCAATATATCTCGGGCTCAACTTGCCATTCTTTTCGAAGTGCATCACACCTTTCCATGGTGATACCTTCACAAGACTTTGTCCCCTACTTGGAATTTAAGAGGTTTTCGCCTCTTATCTACATAACTTTTCTGCCTATCACGGGCAGCTTTGAGATGATCACGGATTTGTATTATCTTATCCGTGGTCTCTAGGATAATCTCGGGTCCAGATAGTTGGGCTTCCCCAACTTCAGCCCAACAGACAGGCTTTCTACATTTTCTCCCATACAAGACTTCAAAAGGTGCAACCTTGATGCTTGTATGATAACTATTATTATAGGAGAATTCTATTAGGGGTAAGTGGTTGTCCAACTTCCGCCTAAATCAATCACACATGCTCTAAGCATATCTTCCAAAGTTTGGATAGTACGCTCACTCTGTCCATCAGTCTATGGATGGTAAACCATACTAAAGTTTAATTTTGTGCCTAATGATTGTTGGAAACTTTTCCAAAAGTGAGATGTGTATCTAGTATCTCTATCAGATACAATACATACTGGTACGCCATGTAGGGACACAATCTCGTTCACATATAACTTGGCCAACTTGTCAACATTATAAGTCTCTTTAATTAGCAAGAAATGTGCTGACTTAGTCAGCCTATCCACAATGACCCAAATTGTGTCATTACCATGTTTCGTCTTAGGTAACTTGGTAATCAAATCCATAATTCCCATTTCCCGTTTCCAAGGGAACCTCAAGCTGTTGTAGAAGTCCTGACAGTTTCTGATGTTTGGCTTTAACCTGCGAACACGTCAGACACTTAGCTACGTAAGTGGCTATGGATTTCTTCAAACCCATCCACCAATAATTCTTCTTCAAATCTTGATACATCTTGTCACCACCTGAGTGAACTGAGTATCTCGAATTATGCGCTTCCTAGAGGATTAGATCCCTAAGTCCTCCAAAGATTGGAACCAGATTCTGCCATTAATTCTAAGGATCCCATCTTTTACAGGTACTAACTGATCAACAGTTCTGCCTAATGCTTCATTAGAAATATTAGTCTCTAACAGGGCTTGCTTTTGTGCATCTAATAGCTTCTCATTCAAGCTATTTCTAAGCTCAATGCTCTTGGCATTAATCCTAATAGGCTTAACCCTTTCATGTTACTCAAGGCGTCAGCAACGACATTTGCCTTGTCGGGATGATAGTGAATTTCGCAATCATAATCATTAAGCGTTTCCATCCGGCGGCGCTATCGCATGTTCAAATCCTTTTGATTGAATAGATGTTGGAGATTCTTATGGTCAGTGTATATAATAGACTTTGTGCCATATAATAATGTCTCCACAACTTAAATGCAAATACAACATCACCCAATTCCAAGTCATGGGTGGTGTAATTCCTCTCATGCACCTTTAATTGTCATGAAGCATAAGCAATCACTTTGTCTCTACGCATTAGCACACAACCCATGCCAGTGTGCGAGGCATCACAATAAACAATGAAATCCTCAATACCCTCAGGTAGAGAAAACATAGGAGCATTACTCAACTTGTGTTTTAAAATTTTGAAGATTCTTGTTGCTTTGGACCCTAGTGAAACTTGACATTCTTACAGGTCAAGGTAGTTAAATGAGTGGCTATCCTTGAAAAGTTCTCAATGAACCTCCTATAATAACCGGCCAATCCTAAGAAACTACAAATCTCCGATGGAGTTTTGGGTACTACCCAATTCATTATGGCTTCAATCTTGGCAGGATCCACTTGGATACCACGTTCACTTACAACATGTCCAAGAAACTTGACTTCTCTAAGCCAAAACTCTCACTTAGAGAACTTATCATAAAGTTTCTCTTGTCTTAGCAATTCTATAATGCATCAAAGATGTTTCTCGTGATCAACTTGATTACGAGAGTAGATAAGTATGTCGTCTATGAAGACAATGACAAAGTTATCCAGATATGGTTTGCAGACTCTATTCATGAGATCCATGAATGTTGCAGCTGCATTTGTGAGCCCAAAAGGCATCACCAAAAATTCATAATGACCATAACAGTCCTGAAGGCAGTCTTGGGCACATCCTCACTTCTAACCTTTAGCTGATGATATCCCGATTCAAGTCGATTTTAGAGAAGTAACTAGCCCCTTGGAGTTGATCGAACAAGTCATCAATCCTGGGCAGAGGATAACAATTCTTGATCGTTATCTTGTTTAGTTCGCGGTAACCAATGCACATCCGCATTGAACCATCTTTCTTTTTAACGAAAAGGATAGGAGCTCTCCAAGGTGAGGAACTAGGCTGAATGAAGCCTTTCTCCAAAAGTTCACCTAATTGTGTTCCAATTCCTTCATTTCTATCGGTGCTAGCCGATACGGAGCTCTTGCAATAGGTGTCGCTCCTGGTAAGATGTCAATTCTAAATTCCATTTGCATATCTGGAGGTAAACCTAGTAATTCTTTAGGGAAGATATCGGGATATTCTGAGATGACTGGAAGGTCTTCAATCTTTGGCTTTGGCTGATTAATAGTTACTTGTGCCATGTAAATGACACAACCTCTCCTCAAACACTTGGATGCCTTAAGCAGTAACACTTTGTCTAGCAACCCATAGTGTGAATCTCCAAGAATGGTGAGCATTTCACCAGATGGGGTTTAACTTTGATGAGTTTCTTATCACAGGCCATGTAGGCTTGGTTATGGGATAACCAATCCATGCCTTAGACTGCATCGAATCCCGCCAATTTCATTGGCAGAAGAGAGATATGAATAGAATGATTCTTAATGGATATAAAACATCCATCAAGAATGGATGATGTTGTTTCTATAGTTCCATCAGCAAGTTCTACCTCATAAGTTATGTCTAGAGTTCCTATGGGTAAGTTTAATAGTTTGCTAAACTTATGGTATACAAATGACTTATCCGTATCTGAATTAAAAAGAACTCTAGCATATACGTCATTGATGAGGAATGTACCTGTTATGACGTTGTTGTCATTAATAGCCTCCCTAGCATTCATCTGAGAGGCCCGTGCATTTTCTTTCTTAGCCTCTCTAGGCTTTGTATTGTTACTCTTAGGATTCTTAGGGCAGTTAGTCTTAATATGTCCTTTTTCATTACAGCCGTAGCAGACGACATCCGTAAGATCCTTGCATTCTAGAGTCGTATACCCTTTTTTCTTGAAGATACCACAAGGTTTAGCTTGTGGGTCAGAATTACACTGTCCCTAGTGCCTGCGGTTGCAAGTTTTGCATGTTGGTTTGTCGCCCGACCTATCTTGGTTCTTTCTAAACCCAAATCTCCTCTTATTCTTCTTGTTTGATCTCTAGGAGTTAGAATCCTCTTTCTTCCTTGTCCGGGGGGTCTCAGCCTTGACTGACTTTTGTCTCACCAAATCTAAAGTGAGAGAAAGAGATAAGTCAACAGCAGACCTGTAAGTAGTAGGCTGAGCAGCCTTCACCATGCCTTTAATCTCAGGCGCTAACCCATTTATGAAACGCGCAATGCGTTTGGGTTCAGGAGAAATCAGATAAGATACCAATCTGGATAGGGAATTAAAGTCGGTAACATACTTCCGGTAATCTAGATTCTTCATTGTGAGAATCAGAAAATCTGACTCTATCTTCTCCACCTCTTGAGGTGGGCAGTAAGTTTCCTTGACAAGGTCCACAAACTTGGACCATCCCAAGTTATACAGGTGTACCTTTCCCGTGGACTGGACCATTGTCTTCCACCATATTAGGGCATCGCCGTGAAAGGATTCAGATACAGACTTCACCACATCCTTATTTGCACAACCACCGATATCTATAATAGTTTCCATTTTGTCGAGCCATTTCAAGGCTTCTATAGCCCCTTTTTCTCCATTAAAGTCTCAGGACTTACAGGAGACGAAGTATTTATAGGTACATCCATCCTTGGAAGAACACGACCTATCATGAAACTCTATTTTCTTTGGTTCACTCTTTGCATTTGATGAGTGAACAGAGCTCTCCTTTCGAGCTGACGATGGTGGAATAGATAAAGGTTTGGAGCGAGCAGCGCTCAATTCCTTAAATTTTTCCATGGCCTTTTTTATGGCCTTTCCAACAGCTGCATCAATGGGAGATTGGAAATTATCAATATTGATGGCTATGTTTTCAACGTTATCAGTATCATTAACACGACGACTACTTTGTGCCTCATCTGAATTAGCCATTTATGAAGTTTTCGTACTAAGCACTAAAGTAAACATACATTATCCATGGCATTAATAACCATATAGGCTATAAAGTTTGGATATATATATATATATATATATATATAGATACACATTGCCTATTTGAACCAGTGTGCATAGAAATACAACTATTAGGATTAACATTTTAAATGAATATTCTTTGAGATATTTTAGGTATAATTGGCCTGGGTCTCAAAGGGACCATCAAAAGGCTTTCTAAATTTGGACGTAGTCCATATGTTATTGGACAGTGGTTCATAAAATCATAGCTGTCAATGTCATATTTGACAATATAATATGTCCTGTAGGCAAATCAATTAACATCACCTAAGATATCAAGATAGCTAATCATCGTACTGATGATATGAGTCATGATCTCATTGATCATATAGACTATGAGTCTTGAGCATAGCTCACCACCTTGGACAGAGAACCATAAGGTTACAACTATCATTTTCTTAATTGACAATATAGTATTGCTCGCAGGCAATTCATCCCTAATGGATGTTAAATCATAGCCCGTAGGCATTTCATCACTAATGGATGTTAATTATTATCATCGCATTGATGATATAGCCGGGATCAGATTTGATCATATAGGCTATAAGGTTGGGACGTAGTCCATTACCTAGACGGCTAGTGTGGTTCCTCAAGTCACACTGCAAGGAGTATAAACATTGCTTGAATGTTAACACAAAATTATCTTAATGGTTGATTAATAATATTCATGGTCGCATTTGACCTTAACGACTTGGAGGCTTGAACGTAGTTCACCACCTCTGGATAGAATGGATTATCTTCCCTAACTATCACGATGGCTATTCATCCTTAACTATTTTTATAATTTGCCAATTAATATGGACTTTGCCAACTGACTAATCAAAACCATTAAGAATATCTTTTGGAATTATATAGCGGATCATAAATTTGAGTTAAAATCAAGACGATCACTTGAAGAGGACATAATGATTACACACACACACACACATATATATATATATATAGAATTCCAATTATTTCATTAAATAACAATAGGAAATTACAATACTTGCCTTAAACAAAACTAATTGTCCTTGCAGGGACTAAAAGAAATAACATGCCCACGTAGGGACTAAAGAAAGAATACAAAACATAAAAATAGAAGAAACTTCCCTGGTCCTTCTTTTGCTTGACTAACTTGGAAAGATTCTTAAAGAACTTATTTGTCTTCTTCTCTGTCTTCTCAGCCTGTTGCTGCGTTTCTTTCATCCGCTCCAAGGCCTCATTAATGTCCTCAAGAGGTGGTGGAGGTTGAGGTTGTGGTTGAGGCACAATAGGATACTAGTACCCATAACTTGGGTATCTAGTAGGTGGATAAGCAGGTAGGAAGGGAGATGGGTAAAGTGTATTATGCATGACTGCTTGCATATCTAGGTCATGTGATAGCGCCTGATAGTCTAAGTTCATCAGCGTAGTCAGTTAAAAGGATTATATCCAGACGTATCTGGATATGTAGGGATAGGGTTATTAAAACCCAACGGCGGTGGTTGAATCACAGGTGGTGGTGTTGGTTCCACCATAGGTGAAGTGTTTGAGGGTCCTCAGGAATGGTAGGATAGGTTTTGGCAATGGGGGTAGCGAACCCGACAGTTGTCACGCACGTACAAACATACGTGCACCATGTTTCCTCCTTGGTGGCTCTGGTGGTGGCTGAGGTTGCTCCACCGGTTCCATTTGGATGTCTTTCGGTGAAGGTGGTGGAGGCGGTGTTGGAGAGGTACGAAGGAGTGTTAATAAAAGTAGATTGACTCCAATACTAGTCTCATTCATTAGGACCTTGATAAGGTGGTCCTGCATAAGAGTTAAAGCCACTAGAAATTTCAATGGGGTGTCCGTGTGACCTCGACGGTAGCATCTCCTGATCGGATTCTTCGTCCATTGCATTTGGTTGATCCAACTGATTCTGATCAGTTGGAGGTGGGTTAAAATAAAGGTCTGCGTTAAATTCTTCATGGTATGAATGTGAGTGAGAATGATGGGAGTGGTGAGAGTGGTGTGAATGATGGGAGTGGTGAGAGTGGTGTGAATGGTTTTGGGAGTGTGGGGGCGAATATTTATGAGAGATAGAGTGTCTTGCTGGTTGCCAAGGAGATGAATCTCCTGAATCTTGACAAGAACTTGAGTTATGAGGTTGTGAAGGGATGCGCCCTGATAATCCTCCCCTCATTTACCTGAGCTAGTACTTGACTTTAAAAGCAAGGTTTACATTAACTCAGCCGTTTAATCAATAGATAAAGTGTAGATAGCATTTACTGGAAGGCTTCTAGTCTGGAATGATGGTATAAACTAACCAATTAGAATGCTATCGGGTCTTATTTAAGTCATAGACAGCTTAAAGAATTAAAATAGTACGATACGCTAGATTAAGCGATGACCGGAGAGAATGTAGTTTTAAACCCAACAAGTACTAACACTTGTATGACATGGGTAAACAATTAACATTCTGGAATTTGAGATTAAAATGATAAGGTTAAACCGGTTTCGGTTAATTTTCGTAAACTAGTTACATAAACTTAACCGTAAGTATATAAGCGATATCGGGTAAACGGATGAGTCATGAACAAGTTCTATATGCTATTATACTTTAAATAAGTTGTAATATCAATATGATATCAACTTTTATGCCCATTACGGTTTTAAAACGAAACTATGCATGGGAAGGCGTTTTGATCATCATATGACGTATAAAAAGGAACTTGCATATATTTTGACTTTATGATCATAACCATTTTGGAAAAATACTTAATTTATGTTATATTATCAGTAAGATGTCATACATAAGTGTGGTTTATGGTTTAGGACCAAACTATGCACCGAAAAGGGCATTTTGTCCTTTTAAATGCTTAATTTACAATATTATAATAAAATTCAGTTTATGATCAGAATAATATCATCATAATATGTTAATTATATTAACATATCAATAGGTAATTCATTTTCAAGTTCGTTGTTGATTAAAAACCTTATTTTATGTAAAAAAGGCATTTTAGTCAAATTTTGACATATTAGCAGAACTTGTGCATAAACTCAGATTATGATTATGATCATGTAATATAACCTCATAGGGTTATGCTATACTATATTATGATCATAATGAAACCATAAATCAGTAGTAGACTAATCTAAATTGGGTCAGAATCGGAAGTCAAGAAGAAGTCAAACAATATACCTTAACAACTGTGAAGGACATATACAGCAAAGCACAAAATATTAAACCCAAGGTACAAAAGTGCATTGCTTGGTTAAAGTTTTGTGACTTTCGGTTGCGAACCGACCCTAGGACTGTAATTGACGAGCCGAACATGTTCCCACATACTCTAATAATTATTACCAACTTTTTTAAGTGTCAAATCATATTTATAACATATATAGAGTCAGATTATAACATTTATACAAGCTGACCCGTTTGACTTTTTTAAACATTAACTTTGACCTAGTAAACGTGATTCTTAGGAGGTGCCCTTTTAAGGGATCAGTACCTACCTAATTACGATCACTTAGCCATGTTCATTTTGAACAATGGCTAGACCATAATGGTTTTAACCAAAAGTCAAAGCTTTTATTGAAAATGCTTGACTTTTGGCTATTAAAAGCCTATAAAAGGAAAGAGCAGAGATGGAACACTTACAAGTGATCTAAGAGTAAGTTTAGAACTCAAAGGGATGCTCTCAGATGACCAGGAACTTCCAAGAGTGTAATAGAGAGGAGAAGAGGAATGAGCAAGGAATGGAGTGAGATTGGTGGGTTATTTATAGTGCAAGGGGATGAATGAGGATGATGCCATGTGTTAAGGTGTTATAGGATCAGTGCAAGTGGTTAGATAGGTGTCAAGAACTCCAAGAGGGTGGCATATTGCAAGATATGTGGCAACTTGGCAGAAATTGGGCATGCTGACACTTTTAGTCACTCAAAGCATATAGTTTTATGAATTGTCCCTTGACTATAATAACTGACACAATGACACCGCTAATTCTTCTCGTTCAACATGTGGCATACTGATGAAGAGTATGAATACTCGGACATTTATGTGTGTTATAATATGTGCTTTAGTGAGTTTTACGTAGTTACAAGCTAAGAATGCGATAAATACGAGTTCTTATGATTTTACAGGTTATCACTTAAACTTGTAAAGTTAAAGGTTCGGTGATAATGCGGAACACGCAAGGATAGTAAATCAAGAGATATCACATCAACCGGGAGCCGTTTGGGTCGAGAGATGGCTTGATTATGCAAGAAATATGAAAATATTGAAGTCCAGGGGCCTCCGGGTCATTTGTTGAAAGTTGAAATAATAAAAGAAAGAGTTTTTAGGACTCTAGGCTACGGTCGCCAGGCCGTAGCTTACGGTTGATAAAAAGATAATTCAGCAAGTTTGGACCGTAACTTACGGTCCCTGACCATAGGTTACGGTAAGGTTAGATTTCTGGACAGCATAGCCGAACCGTAGCTTATGGTTTGGAATCGTAGCATACGGTCCGGCATATAGAAAATATGCGAATTGAACATGTTTGTGCGAGATGAGTGGCTAATTCGTTTGAGGCTTCATCCGTGAGTATATACACGTGTCGGTATATTACCGGACCTGAATTCATGAGGTGTTACAAGATGCCATGATTGATCGCCAATGGGGTAGATAACGATGACGATCCAGGCATTTCGAATTTCTCCAAGATATTGTGGACGTACTTTGTTTGATGGATAAAGATACCATCAGGCAACTGAGCAAGTTAATGTCCTAGAGAGAACTTCATCTCTCCCATTGAGCTCATTTCAAACTTCTTCTTCTTCATGACAGCTTCAAAATCTTTGCATAAAACATCGTTTGTTGAGCCGAAGATGATGTCGTCCACATAAACTTGTACTATCAGCAAGTGTCCGTTTATTTCTTTTGTGAAGAGTGTTCAGTCAACATACCCTCTTGTAAAGCCATTGCTTATCAGGTATTGAGAGAGTGTCTCGTACCAGGCTCTCGGGCCCTGATGTAACCCGTATAAAGCTTTAGCTAGAAGATAAACCTTGTCCTTATGCACTGGATCGACGAACCCCAGTGGTTGCCCAACATACACTAACTCCTTCACAGTTCCGTAAAGAAAAGCAGACTTGACATCTAGCTGGTACACCTTGAAACTTTTCCATGATGCAAATGCTAGGAAAATGCGAATGGCTTCGAGTCGAGCGACCGGAGCATAAACCTCAGTATAATCAATACCTTCTTGCTGATGAAATCCTTTGACAACTAGTCGAGTTTTGTTTCGTACTACTACCCCACGATCATCTCTTTTACACTTGAAGGCCCATTTTGTAGCTATAGCTTTTTGATTAGCCGGTAGTTCAACAAGCTTCTAGACTCCAAGTTTCTGAAATTGATGTAGCTCCTCCTGCAATGCGTTTACCCAACTTTCATTGGCAAGCACATCCTTGTTCGATTTTGGCTCAATCTGCGATATAAAATAATGATTTAAGCACATTTCTTGAACGGGTGCAATCTTTGTAAAAATAACTAAGATCTTTGTGAATCTGATTGTGTGTTTTCGCTCCAGCTTGTAATTCTCCGATAATATTCTCGGATGGATGATAGGACAAATTCTTTGGAATGACTTCATTAGGCACCTCCACTAACGCTTCGCATTTGTAACTTTCCATTTCTAGTAAGTTCGCTTAGTGTTTCTATAATTGAAAAGTCCAAACCTTGTAATAATATTTCATTTCCAAATCATTGTAAACCTAAGGCTTTGATTGCAATCAAATTGATCGAGTGTACCCAACTCACAATCTTTATACACATTTACATCTATGATCATACACACATTCATTACGTGATGTATAAGTTCGAATAAATTTGCATATTCTTACCATATTTTCATGAAAGTTAAACACAAGATGCCTAGACTTTTGGCACCATGATTCTTGTCACACTTATGTTAATCATTTGAAAGACATGTTTATGGATATGTAACACCTTAAATCATGTTATAACCTTCGAAAAACACTTCACACTTGGTTTATTTATAAAATGCATAACTTAAATAAACAATTCAAACCCTTTATACAATATAAGCTGCCCAGTCCAGGTTACCCTCTTGTTTTAATTCAAAAACCTACCTAAACTCATTAAATGCAACCCTAATCCAAACCCTAATCCCTCCTCTATATAAACAAGCATTCCCCCATCCATTTCCCACTTTTACAAGCCTCCAAACACTCTAAACATTCTCTCAAAGTTCAGAACTTTCTACTGAAACATTTCAGTTTGCAAGTGAGTTTAAACTCACTTCCTTCTTCCTTTAAACTTTGTTGCTTTTTCTAACACCCTTGGATAATCTCTAGGAAGGTTCCCATAAGTTTGTTTGGGCAAACAAACTAAGGTGAAACTCCACCATTTTGAGGTCCAAAAGTGTGTAAACTTTCTGCCCACTTTTTATCTTTTCAAACTGTAAAAGTTTCAAAGTTTTCCTTAGGTTTTCTTCCTCAACAATGTTTTCTAGGCCCATGGGATGTTACCATAGGTTTTCCATGGAAAACCAAGATGGAACAATACCATTTTTAGGGCCAAACTTTCTATTTTGGAAGTTAAACTTATAAACTTTTCTTAAACTTGTTTTAACCATAACAACTCTATGCTACTTGTGACTCTAATCAAGTTTATGGTTAGTGAGCTAGCTAGACTTGTTCATAAAAAATCAAGAGGTATAACATGCCTCTGAACTTGTGGTTTTTACTAGGGTTTCTAACCCACAAGTGTTGAGTCATCCAAGCTTACAAGCTTATGTATGGTGTAGGTGTGATTACATGGAGGCCTTGGCTATCCTACTTTTCAATCCACCCCTCACTTGATGATTTCCATCCATTAAGCTACGGTTCACCTTCACTGGAGTAACAAGGCTACGACACGTCCCCAAACGTTGCCATGTTCGGGATGCACGCACCTAGCTTGCTTAAACAGTTCGAAGCGTAGCTTAGTGAAGTACTATATTCTTGACCATCTGGATTGTCCTTGTTGCAATTTGTGTATTGGTGAATCTTACGAAAGCGTTTTAGGACGGTTATCCTCCTACCTCCATGCATGACTTCTATGACTTATATGATATCCTTGACTTATATGAAATCTATGATAAACATGTAATAATATGTGTAAACTATATATGTAAATAATAAATAAAACTGAAACTTTGACGATGACCATATGGTTACTTGTCCTAATATTAGGTTATTTTATCTAAGACCTAACCATCGTTACGATTCTATTGGGCATAAAAACACAAACACCCTTCGGGGCTTATAGTGTCAAAAACGAGCGTTAAAGTCTAGATAAATACTTTCGACTATACATACTTTTTGCATACTTTAAATTCCTAAAATTACCAAACTCCACCGTTATTCCAATACTGACACACCTACGTTTCCTTGTGTAGGATAACTTGGTGTTCGTCCCCTTAATCAACCTAAACGCTTTCACGGAATTAACTTTGCAAAACAGTGAGTACACTCGAACATCCTTTTTATGCTTTACAATTTTGGGGGAAATATGTTAGTTTATCTTAAACACACTAAATCACACTTTTATTCTATGAAATCACACAAACAATCCATCATACATGCTTTAGTTGTGTGATAATTGAAATGTTTACTTGGTATATTCTTATGTGATAGTAATGTCATTAACTTCGATCAAGCCTCCCTTAACATGTATAGCACTATAGGAGTAACGCACCGCCCGTGTTCTTGTGGTCAATGTTAAGTATTCTTTTAATCTAATATGTGGTACACTTGAGGATTGACTTGTAGTTCACATGCCATGTTTACTTTATTCTCGTATACTAGCTTATCATGTGGATTTGTTTAAACGTTTTTACTACCTATGCTATGAGATCAAACTTGTGTACTCGCTAATACTTTGTTATTGAACTATAATTTTTAACATGTTGCAGGTTGATGAAGTTGGTATGATGAAACTTAGTAGGATCGGAATAAAAACACGCTTAGAATGCTAAGTTAATTATTTGTTTTGATTGAACTTATCTCAATGTTGTTATTTTGTACTTGGATTATGTTGTATTTGAAAATTTGATGAATGAAATGAAATGGGTTGTTTAATTAAATATTGTCACATTTAGTGTTATGATGTCTTGAGCAATCTCGGTCCTCTCACTCTGATGTTTCTGCCATCGGTTAGGGTGTTACAGATTGGTATCAGAGCCATAACTACAGAGAATTAGGTAGAATTGTCATGTTCGACCTAGTCTATAGTTTATGTGACCAACTTGACCTTTCTTAATTCATGCTTAAAATGTTAATTCTTCTATTTGCTTCCTCGTATTTCTTTCTCTTAATATATATGCAACGTGTCTTTCCTAAGACACTTACACAATTTACACACTTGAAGATTTGAAGGCACTCATACAATAAACTAGATGATCTCAACAAAATAGGGGTGAAATCCGCACTTTGGTGATCACTCTCAACCCGCATGTTCGATTTTACACAAAATTACACCATCAAGTTAGGAGTGAAATCCTCATCTTGATGGGAATTTCCATTTCATACTCTAGTGGACCCTTACCAACGAGTCGGAATTCGCTCCTCGTTTGGTAAGTACCAACCACGCTTAGCGTACGATGTTATCAAGTTAGGGGTGAAACCCGCACCTTGTCAACTAGTCCCATTCCTCGATTTAAAATCTCGCCAAAGTTTCGATTTTTTGATCGGTTAGAGACGTGTAGTAACTGGAAGGGTAAAGTGCCGTTAATCGCTTCTCGACGAGAGCACTTTACAAATAGGTCAAAGCACGTTTCTCTAATTTGAAAGGATCTAGATTCACTTTGGAATAGTCGACGTTTCTCAACCCGAAACACTCTTATGTTTTATTAAGCTTATCTTTTATGTATCTCAATTATCATGTGTTTTTAATGCTTGTTACCTTATTCATTTCTAACCCGACGCACAACTCGCACACCTTTCGTAACCAAAAACAATAATAATAATCCTCGTGAACCAACTAAATTTATACTCCTTACGCAAATCATACTTTTTATGCTTTTGAATGCTTGTATGCCCATGCTATCTATGTGAATTATACATGTTACATGATACTTATATGCTCAAAAATGATTTCTTTTTATAAAAACGCATTATGATCAAAGCCTTAATCTCTATTCTATTGTCGAACCCTTTAGATGTCTTCCTCTCAAAGCGTTATGGGTAAGAAGAAGTCCAAATCAAGGTCCCATTCCAATTCAATGCCTAAAAAGTATTGCATGAAATTCATGGCCGAGCATATGGCCAAGTTCATACCCGAGATCGTCAGTAAGATTCAACCCCCACCTAATGCCAAATCACCCCACACCTTCGTCGACTCCAAGGCGGAACCACCTAAATCAACCTTCACCCATAAGCAGTTTTGCTCCTGCAACCCCCAGCCTTTCACCGGCGAAGGGGACGCCACCAAGTTACTCCAATCATTTGACGCCATTGAGGTTACTTTTCCCCAAAGTGGTTATCCCTACAACCTGCGTACCATGAACGCTACAGGAGTATTCCGATCGAGGGCTCTCGATTGGTGGACTTCCAGCATACCAGTCACTCCGCCAAACCCTCAACAGCTAGCCTTAGCCTCTCCCGAACCCATCAAGAAAACATACACTGGGCCACATCCCAAGTTTAACATCTGTCCTTTCCACCATCCGGTTACTGCCCCTTGCCCCCTATGCACTATCTACAATAGGTATGGACACTTCGCCCAACAATGTGAAAGTGCTCCGCAAGCCCCTACCAACCAAGCCCGAGCCATAACCGCACCCCAAAACCCTACCGCCAACCAAAACCGACCCCTTGCACCTACCGTTAGTGCCTACATCAGATGCGAAGATCCAAATCACTTCCAACAATTGCCCGCAGCGCAACAACAACAACAACAACCACCAGCAGCAGCAGCAACAAGCTCGGCGGTCGAGTCTTTGTCATCACAGCCGCACAAGCTCAAACCGCCAACGATTCGGGTACGTTTCTCGTTAACAATGTTTACGCTACATGTTTATTTGATACTGGTGTGGATAAAAGTTTTGTATCCGTTGAATTTGAACCTTTGCTTATGTGTCGATGTTCTAAGTTGCCTAAATCATTCGAAGTCAAGGTCGCTGACGGAAAATCCGTCACTGTTGATTTTGTCTTATCCAATTGTTCTTTGAATCTCAACGTTCATACATTTTCCATTGACCTCATACCCATGCAAATGGGTAGCTTCGATATCATAGTAGGTATAGATTGGCTTAGGCGAGTCTGTGCTGAAGTTGTTTGTTCTGAAAAGTTCATTCGTTTTCCCCTTCCAATAACGATTCCTTACACGTCTATGGCGAGAAACCCTCCAAAGGTCAAAAGCTTATGTCGTGTATCCGAGCGAATAAGTACTTGCGCAAGGAGTACTTCGCCTTTCTTACCCATATTGTGGAAAAGAAGGATAAGGACCAAGCGTGAGTGAAGTTCCCGTTGTACATGATTACCCTGGTCCTCCTCCTCCTCGTTCAGTTGACTTTTGGATCAACCTCATCCTAGGCGTAACTCTGGTCGCAAAATCCCCCTATCGTCTAGCACCCTCAGAGATGCAAGAGCTGTCTAGTCAACTTCAGGAGCTTCTTGATAATGGCTTCATACGCCCTAGCACATCTCCTTGGGACGCTCCTGATCTTTTTGTCAAAAAGAAAGACGGATCCTTCCGAATGTGCATCGACTATCGTGAGCTTAACAAGCTTACGGTCAAGAACCAACACCCTCTTCCTCGCATCGACGGCCTTTTTTATCAGCTTCAGGGTGCAACTTGTTTCTCGAAGATCGACCTTCGCTCTAGTTATCATCAACTTTGAGTCCTCGAAGAAGATATACCCAAAACTGTGTTTCACACAGGTTATGGGAACTACGAGTTTGTGGTCATGCCATTTGGTTTGACCAACGCACCCGTCGTGTTTATGGATTTAGTGAATCATGTGTGTAAGCCCTATCTTGACCGATTCGTGATCGTCTTCATTGACAATATCCTAATCTACTCCAAGACGCGAGAAGAGCATGAGTGACACTTGTGTCTTATCCTTCAGCTGTTGCGTACTGAACGTTTTTACGCCAAGTTCTCCAAGTGTGTATTTTGGCTAAAGGAGGTTCAATTCCTTGGTCATGTCGTCAATGAACTTGGTATTCACGTTGACCCCGTGAAAATCAAGGTAGTAAAAAATTGGATTGCTCCTAAGACTCCGTCTGAAGTTCGTTCGTTTCTCGGCTTAGCCGGTTATTACCGTCGGTTTATTTTACATATCTCTAAAGTTGCTGTGCCTCTCACTTCCTTGACTCAAAAGGATAAGCCTTTTGTTTGGAGTTCCGAACAAGAGGAGTCTTTTCAAACGCTCAAGGACATGCTTTGCAATGCTCCTATCCTAGCCCTTCCCGATGGTACCGACGACTTTGTCGTGTATTGCGATGCCTCAAGACAAGGTCTTGGTTGTGTTCTTATGCAACGAGACAAGGTCATCGCTTACGCGTCACGACAACTCAAGATTAATGAGAAAAAACTATACTACGCACGACCTTGAACTTGGTGCAGTTGTTTTTGCATTAAAGATATGGCGACACTACCTTTATAGTACAAAATGTACGGTTTTCACCGACCATAAGAGCCTCCAGCACATCTTTAATAAAAAAGAACTCAACATGCGTCAGCGTCGTTGGGTGGAATTATTAAATGACGACTGCGATATCCGCTACCACCCTGGTAAAGCTAATGTAGTAGCCGACGCACTTAGCCGTAAAACTCATGTTAAGAGTGTACGTTGTTACCAAACTTTGGGAAAGCTTCAAGAAATGATTCGTGAGTCACAATACTCGACCGTTAATGAGGGTAACCTTGATAATGAGTTGAAGTATGGTGCTGAAAACCAACTCGTAACCAAATCTAATGGCATCATGTGCTATCTTGACCGTATTTGATCCCTAACCGTGATAATCTTCGTGAACTCCTGATGAATGAAGCTTATAAATCTCGATATTCTATTCATCCTAGCGCCGATAAGATGTATCATGACCTTCGTGCGTCATATTGGTGGCCTAGAATGAAGAAATATATCGCCTGTTATGTTTTGAAATGCCTTACTTGTTCCAAGGTAAAGGCCGGACATCAACGTCCCTCTGGCTTACTCGAACAGCCGGAAATTCCTGTTTGGAAATTGTGAGTCCCAAAACAGATTCGGATCACAGTGGTTGATTGTTTTCACCCAAACAACTATGGATTAGTTGTTTGAATGTGCAAATACTAAGAAAAACCAAGCAAAGAAGATGAAGAATCTTGTTCGGATGCCACAACTAGTGTTGTATATGAAATCCCAATAACATGTAATCAACAACAGCACCTGGATATTCAGATGAAAGCACAATAGAAAAAATCACAACACAAGAAGATCACCAAAATCTGTCCAAGAAACTTGGACATACATTCATTGTTCATAGTATTTATACAAACTGATCATCCAGCGTAATTAATAATTACGCTGGACTTCTAAATACGCCGCCTACTACAAGATTCACACAATTACACTTTTGACCCTTCAACATTGACTAACTAATACAAACTAGCTCAAACTATTCATAATCAAGCATCAACGATCTCAAAAGTTCTAACAGAAATGGGAGAGTATTGCTATGGATTTCATTACCAAATTCCCCCGAACATCGTCTGGTCATGATAGTATTTGGGTAATCATTTACCATCTGACCAAATCTGCTCCTTTTCTCCCCATACGTGAAGACTATAGAGTTGAGAAATTGGCTCGTATCTACACGGATGAAGTCATTTGTCGTCACGGTGTCCCCGTTGATATTATTTCGGACCGTGATGGTCGTTTCACTTCCTGTCTTTTACAAATGTTTCAAAAAGCTCTTGGTACTCACCTCAATCTCAGTACTGCTTTCCATCGTCAGTGTGATGGCCAAACCGAGCATACTATCCAAACTCTAGAGGACATGCTTCATTCTTGCATAATCGATTTTGGTAGTAACTGGGACATGCACTTGCCTTTGGTCGAATTCTCGTACAATAATGGTTACCATGCGAGTATTCAAATGGCATCTTTCGAGGCATTGTATGGACGCAAGTGCCAATCGCCTATTTGTTGGCACGTGATCGGGGAAGCTCAAATCACCGGTCTCGAGCTTATACAACAGACGACGGGCAAGACTTTGCAGTTTCGGGACAACTTGCTCAAAGCTAGATACCGACAAAAGAGTTATGCAGATAAAAGACGCAAGCCTTTGGAATTCAATATTGGTGACTTTGTACTTCTCAAGGTATCCCCTAGGAAGGGTGTGGTTCGTTTCGGGAAAAGGGAAAGCTCACTCCTCGCTATCTAGGTCCTTTCAAGATTCTTGAAAGGATTGGCAAGGTAGCATACTGACTCGACCTACCACAAGAGCTCAACAACGTTCACCCTACCTTCCATGTCTCAAACTTAAAGAGATGTCTCGTCGAAGAAGGACTCCAACCACTTGAAGATCTTCAAATCAATGAGACCTTACACTTCGTGGAAAAACCAGTCGAAATCATGGATCGAGGCACTAAGCAACTAAGGCACAGTCGGATTCCTATCATGAAGGTTCGATGGGAAGGAAAATGTGGTGCTGAGTTTACTTGGGAACTTGAAAGCGACATGAAGACTAGGTATCCACATTTGTTCGTTGCCTCTTCCTAAATTTCGTGACGAAATTCCCTAAAGGATGGGAGACTGTAACATTTCGCATTTGTAACTTTCCATTTCTAGTAAGTTCGCTTTGTGTTTCTATAATTGGAAAGTCCAAACCTTGTAATCATATTTCATTTCCAAATCATTGTAAATCTAAGGCTTTGATTGTAATCAGATTGATCGATTGTACGCAATTCACAATCTTTATACACATTTACATCTGTGATCATCCACGCATTCGTTACACGATATATAAGTTCGAATCAATTTGCATATTCTTACCATATTTTCATGAAAGTCAAGCGTTTCAAATCAAGAAAACAATCAACAAGTTAAACACAAGATGCTTAGACTTTTGGCACCATGATTCTTGTCACACTTATGTTAATCATTTGCAAGACATGTTTATGGATATGTAACACCTTAAATCATGTTATACCTTCTAAAAACACTTCACCCTTAGTTTATTTATAAAATGCATAACTTAAATAAACAATTAAAACCCTTTATACAATTTAATTAAAAAAAAAAAGAAAAGAAAGACAAGGCAGCTTGCGGCCGCAATCTGCCAAGTCTATGTTTCCCTCTTGTCTTAAATCAAAAACCTACCTAAACTCATTAAATGCAACCCTAATTCAAACCCTAATCCCTCCTCTATATAAACAAGCATTCCCCCATCCATTTCCCACTTTTACATGCCTCCAAACACCCCAAATATTCTCTCAAAGTTCAGAACTTTCTGCTGAAACATTCAGTTTGCAAGTGAGTTTCAACTCACTTCCTTCTTCCTTTAAACCTTGTTTCTTCTTCTAACACCCTTGGATAACCTCTAGGAAGGTTCTCACAAGTTTGCTTGGGCAAACTAAGGTTAAACCCCACCATTTTGAGGTCCAAAAGTGTGTAAACTTTCTGCCCATTTTTTATCTTTTCCTCAACAATGTTTGCTAAGCCCCATGGGATGTTACATAGGTTTTCCATGGAAAACCAAGGTGGAACAATACCATTTTTAGGGCCAAACTTTCTGTTTTGAAAGTTAAACTTATAAACTTTCTTAAACTTGTTTTAACCATAACAACTCTATGCTACTTGTGCCTCTAATCAAGTTTATGGTTAGTGAGCTAGCTAGACTTGTTCATACAAAATCAAGAGGTATAATATGCCTCTAAACTTGTGGTTTTTTCTAGGCTATCTAACCCATAAGTGTTGAGCCATCCATGCTTACAAGCTTGTGTATGGTGTAGGTGTGATTACAAGGAGGCCATTCTATCCAACTTTTCAATCCACCCCTCACTTGATGATTTCCATCCATTAAGCTACGGTTCACCTTCACTAGAGTAACAAGGCTACAACACGTCCCCAAACGTTGCCATTTTCCAGATGCATGCACCTAGCTTGTTTATTCGGTTCGAAGTATAGCTTAGTGAAGTACTATATTGTTGACCATCCAGATTGTCCTTGTGGCAATTTGTGTATTGGTGAATCTTACGAAAGAGGTTTAGGACGGTTATCCTCTGACCTTAATGCATGACTTCTATGACTTATATGATATCCATGACTTATATGAAATCTATGATAAACTTGTAATAATATATGTAATCTATATATGTAAATAATAAATATAACTGAACCTTTGACAATGACCATATGGTTACTTGTCCTAATATTAGGTTATTTTATCTAAGACCTAACCATCGTTATGATTCTATTGGGCATGACCCATAAAAACACAAACACCCTTCGGGACTTAAATTGTCAAAAACAAGCGTTAACGTCTAGATAAATACTTTCGACTATACATACTTTTTGCATACTTTAAATTCCTAAAAATTACCAAACTCCATCGTCATTCTAATACTCACACACCTACGTTTCCTTGTGTAGGATAAATCGGTTTTCATCCCCTTAATCAACCTAAACGCTTTCATGGAATTAACTTTGCAAAACCGTGAGTACACTCGAACACCCTTTTTATGCTTTACACTTTTGGGTGCAATATGTTAATTTATCTTAAACACACTAAATCACACTTTTATTTTATGAAATCACACAAACAATCCATCATACGTGCTATAGTTGTGTGATACTTGAAATGTTTACTTGGTACATTCTTATGTGATACTAAATGTCATTAACTTCGATCAAGCCTCCCTTAACATGTATAGCGCTATAGGAGTAACGCACCGTCCGTATTCTTGTGGTCAATGTTAAGTATTCTTTTAATCTATTATGCGGTACACTTGAGGATTGACTTGTAGTTCACATGCCATGTTTACTTTATTCTCGTATACTAGCTTATCATGTGGATTTGTTTAAACGTTTTTACTACCTATGCTATGATATCAAACTTGTGTACTCGCCAATACTTTGTTATTGACCTATACTTTTTAACATGTTGCAGGTTGATGAAGTTGGTATGATGAGACTTAGTAAGATCAGCATAGAAACACGCTTGGAATGCTAAGTTAATTATTTGTTTTGATTGAACTTATCTCAATGTTGTTATTTTGTACTTGAATTATGTTGTATTTGAAAATTTGATGAATGAAATGAAATAGGTTGTTTAATTAAATATTGTCACATTTAGTGTCATGATGTCTCGAGCAATCTCGATATCTCACTCCGATGTTTCTGCCGTCGGTTGGGGTGTGGCAATCCACTTCACTTCCCAAATATGTGATATTCTATTCGGCAACCGTATCACTTGTTGAAGCTTGATTCTGGTTTTTATGACTTGCAGATTGATTTACTAGACTTGTTATCTGCTCAGATCCTTCATCGGAACTAGAATCCATTATTATCATATGTTGCCACAGTGTCAGAGTTTGAATCATCCGTCTGGATGAGAATGGGCATAGTGGAATGAACTACTGGATTGATTAACTGCAGATTGAGTCATGCTCAGACTTTCACCAGAAACATTTGTGCCAACAGGTGGTTGAGTAATCACTATTGGTCTTTGAAGTTGTTCTTGATTTGCTGCTTGATGTTGTTGATATAACAACACAAGTTCCTCTTCGTTAGGAACTTCTGGTAGATCAAATGAATTCCATAAGCTCTCATAATTGAACATCTAGGGTTCACTAGGCTTTTGAGTAGGCATTGTGTACTTCCGATAATCGACATGTTGAGCAAGGATCACTTGATTTAAGCTTGGCATATATACCCTTCTCAACGGACTAGCGTAACCTACGAAAAAACCTTCCAAAGACTTAGCAACAACCGTCGGGGTCTATAACCGTACACGGAGACCCAAACGGCCCCAAAAATTCTAAATTCGGCTTTCTTTGATTAAGCAGTTCGAAACATGTCTTTTTATGAGCCTTCACGGTCAAAACCCTGTTTAATGTGTAGCAAGAAGAGGCAACGGCTTCGCTCCAAAAGCTTATAGGTAACTTTGAATCGGTGGCATAGTACGTGCAGTTTCAATGAGAGATCGATTTTTCCATTCAGCTACTCCATTTTCTTGCGGAGTATTAGGGGTGCTGAATTCATGAATAATTCCTTTGTCGTTACAGGATTCGAGCATTGATTATTCTTGAACTCAACACCGTTGTCACTTATTATCCGTTTGATTGGAAGATGGTATAGGTTTTCTAGCTTTCTGAAGAGAATCATAAGATTTTCAAATGTTTCCTCTTTACTCTCCTGAAACACGACCCACGAGAACCTTGAATAGTCGTCTGTCACAACTAGGCAATAAAGATCTCTAGAAGTACTTTTGACGTTTACTGCCCCGAAAAGATCCATATGAAGCCTCTCTAGAGGTAACTTGATGGAATTCAGAAGTTTCCTTGGGTGAGATTTCTTGTGCTGCTTACCCTTTTTATAGCTAAGACGATCGTCATCTAGATGAAAATTGTTGAGATTGACACCCTCCACTAGATTTTTGTGCACCAGCTAGTTCATTTTTCATAAGTGAATATGCCCATCTTTCTATGCTAGAGGATTGATTCTTTTTTAGTTGCTTTGGTTACGAAACACTGTGCTGATTTTGAGGTGGTGGATGCGATGCTCATATCTAGGATGTAGAGATCATTTTCTCGAGGAGCGCGCCTGAGGATCCACTCCTCAGGAATTTTGAATCCCGGCTTTAGAATTAAACAGTCCAAATCATTGAAGTACGTTGTAAACTTTTTATCACAAATTTGCGAGATGCTTAGAAGATTGTTCTCTGATTCAGAAATATAGTTTACTTTGTCGAAGGAGACCACTCCATTTGAAAGTTTCCCTTCTCCAACAATTCTCACACCTTGATTTCCAGCAAAACCCACATAGCCTCCACGAATAGATTTTACATCATAGAGTAAGGCCAGCATTCCGGTCATGTGACGAGAAGCTCCACTGTCCATAATCCACTTTGAAATAATTGACCTCGAGAGCCCCTGCACATGCGAATAAGTAAGTACTTAAACAGTGAAACCTAAGCATGCTTGGTCTTGGGTGGGTTTGGAATATCAAACTTTGGAACTTTGATTTTGACATCCTGTTTGATTTCAGGTTTACCTGGAATAGGTGTTTTTATTTCTGAAGAAGATGGTTTGATTTTTGCTACCCCAGTTTATGTTTTCAAAATTGCCTTTTTGTAATAGAAGTTAGAATCGTTTTGACTATTCATGGTTGAAGTTTTACCATACTCAAATTTTGAGTTATGTTCAATTGTTGATGTCACAACTTTGTTGGATGCATTATTTCTTTTTAAAATTTTTTTTGCTACAAACTTGGGAGATTTTTGCTTCACATCTTCTGTAGATCCGCTCGAGTTTTAAACAGGTTTTGATTTCTTTGAGAACGTTCTCGTGCAATATGCCCGACTTTGTTACATTTGTAACACGTCCTGCTGTCATTTCTAACAGAGGAATCCAAATTCTGTTTTTTACTCTCCTTTTCCTTTTTAAATTCATCATTGGATTGTTTACCAATGCTCTTTTTTTCTCTTCCAATGTTTGTTCCATAGACAAAATAAATTTTCTTCTGAAGTTCAATTTTTGAAATTTGTTGTTCTTCCTTTTCTTTTGATAACCCAAACCTGCTATCATGTTTTCAGGATAGTCCCTGTCCTTCTGATAGTGATTTTTTTAAACACATTTTGATTTGGAATAAAATGACGTGTCTTGTTTTTCTATATCATAATGACTAACTTCAACTAGCTTAAACAACTTATCAACTTGATCAAGATTTACATTCTGAATTGGGAAATCCTCATCGGAATATAGTTTATTAGATCCGTTCATTTTGTACACAACTACATTTGGATCATCTTGTAAACTATTTTCTGATGAGGCAACATCTAGTTCAGTTTTTTCAAGATTCGACTCTGCACTTTTAAAAATAGAACTTTCAGATTTGTCAGACTCATATTCCAAAACTTTTACGACCACAGTTTTTACCACTTCAGAGTTATAGTCATTTTCTGTTTTGGTGTATGTTAAATCAATGTTCTCAGGTAGCTCGTTTTTCTTCTCAGTTTTCAATTTTAAATTGAGTGCCTTTTCCACCCCAGATTATTTCTTTCTTACGGAGCTATTCCACAAGGGCGGTGGAACACAATCGTAACCTACACCTTTGTGTTCATCAATTTTATTGTCTTCCTTGCTTTCAATTTTTGGAAGAATGTGATGAATGACGTATGAACTAGTAGAATAACTGATTAACAACTTGTTAACCCGTTCAGTTTTGATTTTCATTTTCTCCAGTTCACTTTTTAGCTTGGCAGTTGTATTTAAATACATATTGATGACCATCTGTTTGTCCAATACATTTGCCTTGAGCATCGAAAGTGTCTTGTCATTTTCTTTGATCACTTGTTCAAATTGTTTAATTGTTTTACTTAATTTGTCATATGCTTCTTTTGTTGTATTATAATCACATGACAAATTATATGCATGAATTTTCAGCTCTTTGTATCCTTTTTCTTTTTCGACACACACATTGCATGGCTCTTTGCACTTCATGCAAGGTGTTTCTTCTTTGATATTTTGAGCCTTAATTTCTTCCTTCACTGACTCATTTAGCGACACATTTATCGATTTGACTCCAGCTTCCTGAGCTTCCTCAGTAACTACCTCTTTCACGTAGCCATTAGAGCTTTGTCGGCTATCTCAGTTAGATTCTCCAAAGTCAATTCATTGGTCATATCAATCACCTCTACTATTTCATGCTTTGTCTCTTCTTCACATGGTGGTTGATAGCTTGAGTTGAAGTAACCTGCAAAAGTTTTAAGAATATCAGTAGGCAATAGATGTCTAAATGCACTATTTAAGAGTTCTTATTCCTCTGACGACGAGTTATAATATTCTTCTGGTGCTTCGTCAAAGGATGCCTCAGCAAATTCTTCTTTTGCCTAATATGGTTCTTCACTTATCTCGGCCACTAGTGCGAGGATTTCATTCTTTGTAATGTTCTTGTTCTAGTTGAACCCTTCATCTTCTTGGGTAGTAACCAGAGCCTTATCTTTTGAGTTTGATGGACCGTCTTCGATCTGCACTAACCTGGTCTAAGGTTGGGGTCGATGATATATGGCCCTTTTGTAGTAATCATCAGCAAATGGATTCTGATTTCCTTTAACTTCTCTGTTTGAGCACTCTCTCTTGAAATGTCTCTTTTCTCTACACTTGAAGCATGTAACTTTAGCCTTATCAAAACCCAGTTGCCGTCATGACCTCCCAGACTGTCTCTTCCTACGATTTCCATAAAGCGTTGAGCTCTACGGACTATTGACGCCATGCACCACTTAATATCAATTAATTCAAACTCTAGTGGATCAATATGATCATAATCTACTTTGTCATTACAGGATTCCCAATCCTTCCGGCTACCAGACTTTCGTATCATTCAATAACTAATGCAATCAAGGCCATGTGTTGTTTTGTTGTGTGTTCATTGAAGTCCTGTGTGTTTTCAAGATTCACATCGATGTTGCATTAAAGAATTCGCTGGTTAGAATTAGATTGATTGTTTGGACTATTATGAGGATTACTTGAGCTTTGTGAAGATTGTGGAGCTTGAGTAGATTATGGTTGTATGTTGAAAATGACTGAAACCCACTGGATTGGTTTGATGGTGGACTTGTAGTATTGTTGGCATTGAAGGCGGTTTGAACCTTGGGACTTTGTATGCTACCAACAGAACCACCTTTGTAGTATAGGTTCACATCTTGTTGCATGTGGGCGCCTTTGTTCTTTGCCATCTTCTGCATTTCTAGCTCATGATCTTCTAATCTTTCAATAAATCTTGGCAATGGGAAATTACTATACTCTGTGCCTTTTTCCAGAATAGTTAGATAGGTCGTCCACTCTCCTTTTGGTAAAGAATCGACCAGTTTATCAAATAGTTCTTCATTGGTTTTAAAATTCCCATTTGTTTCATTTGAACCACCAAATGATAGTATCTTTCAATCAGCTGCTTCATTGTCTCACCTTTTATCATATTGAAAATGTCGAATTCCTTGCTTAGCGGCGCTTTTCTTCCTTTTCAAAGTTGAGAACTGTAGGTCCACTTGGAGGATCAAGATTAACCTACTTCCCTATTTATACAACACAAATACGAGTCCTGAATCCTCGTAAGTATGCAAACCAAAGCAAAGTAAGAAACACAGGATAACCAAAGATTCAATATCTTGATTAACAGAAGAGAACTAATACAAACACATACAAACAATGTTCATATAGACTCATGAAATACTCTCTATGTTCTTGTGCTTCAGTGTCTCTCTCTCTAGCTTGTTCACTGATGTCTCACATCTCTACGTACACTGAGAAGTGCATGTCTGTTTATATAGTGTCCACACCTAGCAACAGTACGAAGAATGTTGCTGGTCGTACGAAACATCATAAGTCACGAAGAACATTCACCATAAGGATGTTCGTACGAATGTCCCATGGCTCGTACGAACATGAACTAGCTCGTATGACTCAAACAAGATGCTTGTTATAATGAGCCACTCGTACGAATGGAATTTGGCTCGTACGAGCAACATCTTGCTCGTACGAAGAATCTATCAATCGTACTTGGATGTGTTCTTCGGAGAACATGCCAACAGACATGACGTACACAAGACTTAACAATATGCACATGTGCAACTGTTTTACACAGACAAACTAATCGTCATACTAAATCAAGATAGGAGGATATCTTGATTTGGTCGACACGACCGAACTATACAATCACAATAAACAAAAACCGTAAAATTCTAGATGTAACTAAGAACAAGCGACAGACACAAAAGTGTATCAACAAGAACTTCTCTGAAACATAAGTCTTAAAGCGTTAAACAGAGACTGTGCATCATCATCATGTTGCAGAAGTGCCTGGATATCTTCTTTTATCGCCTGTTGCAGTATATTCATCATGTTCTTTTCGTTGATAAACTTTTATTTCTCTATATCCGTTAGCTGAGCCAGTGTCTTCTCAAGACCACTCTCACTTGTAGGTGTTGTGTACTTTGACTCAATAGCAAACCAATATGTGAAATGATTAGCTTGTACCCAGTTTATGAATCTCTCGCTCCAACTGTCATAATCTTCTAAGTTCATGAGCTTTGGAGGTTTCATCATGGTTCCCATTTCGTTCTCTAGGTTCATGTTCTGAGCTGTAGCAGTTGTAACAGCAGATGTGGCGAAGACGCTAAAGAATTCCTCTTCCATGTTTTACCTGAAAATTGTCAAAAACTGTCGAAAACAATTTCATTAGAACTTGTTTTGGTGCGAAGTGTGCTTTGTGTGTTGTGGCACTTCATACGAGGAGTTCACAAGTGATGTTAAAACTAGTTATACGCCTCGTACGAGATGGAACTCACTTCGTACGAGGTGGGTGAATAAATGTATTTTAAATCGCCTCGTACCAGGTGTCTCGGCAACTCGTGGAAGTGTAATATTAGCTTGTACGAGTTGTGCTCACAGCTTCGTGTTTTCCTTGTTTTTCATAATTTTTGACATGATTTCAGTTGATTTTAGGTCTGTAAATTTCAAGGTTTGGATTAAACTGATTTTAACATGTTATACTAAAATCCTAAACCAATTTGTCCATGAAATTGTCCAGATCAGTTAAAAGTTCAAAGAAGGAGTAGAAATAGAGATCTTCAATTGCTAAGATATGATCAAATGTCTTTGAATCAGGCCTCTTGCTATGATACCACTTGTGGGAGGATCGGTTTTCCCCCGAAACCCTCACAAGCTCAGACACAACACTAAGCTTGGTTTCATACAAGGAAGAGAGCCAAAGCTCTGATACCACTTGTAGGTCCACTTGGAGGATCAAGATTAACCTACTTCTCTGTTTATACAACACTAATACGAGTCCAGAACCCTTGTAAGTATGCAAACCAAAGCAAAGTAAGAAACACAGGATAAACAAAGATTCAATATCTTGATTAATAGAAGAGAACTAGTACAGACACATACAAACAATGTTCATACAAACTCATGAAATACTCTCTATGTTCTTGTGCTTCAAGGTCCCTCTCTCTAGCTTGTTCATTGATGTCTCACGTCTCTACTTACGCTGAGAAGTGCATGTCTATTTATAGTGTCCACACCTAGCAAAAGTATGAAGAATGTTGCTGGTCGTATGAAACATCATAAGTCACAAAGAACATTCACCATAAGGATGCTCGTACGAATGTCCCACGGCTCGTACGAACATGAACTAGCTTGTACGACTCAAACAAGATGCTTGTTACAATGAGCCACTCGTACGAATGGAAGTGGCTCGTACGAGCAACATCTTGCTCGTACGAAGCATCTCTCAATCGTACACAAGACTTAACAGCTTGCACATATGCAACTGTTTTACACACACAAAATAATCGTCATACTAATTCAAGATAGGAGGATATCTTGATTTTGTCGACACAACTAGACTATACAGACACAATAAACAAAGATCATACAATTACAGAAGTAACTAAGAACAAGCGACGGACACAAAAGTTTATCAACAAACTTCCCCTTGGCTGTCGCTTGGTCTTCAGTCTTCATTCCAAATTGCCTGTTGTATCAACAAACTTCCCTGAAAATCTTCAATCCAACGTTGATTGATAATCAGGTCTTCAATAGTTTCCAGAAACATCAAACCTTTCCTCTTTCCTCTTAAGTGTCACTGGAGGCAACTGGATCGATCACGATCTGTTGTACATTAGACTCTACCACTGGAGTTGAAGCAGAAACTTTTGGTTGTGAGGATGAGAGGATTGCCAGGGTCTTCACCATCCTGATCATTTTTACGTTTGATCTCTTGTGCTCTACATCTTTCATTCAACAGAATGTTCACTCGCTTTCTACTCATTTCAAATACGTCTTTAATACCATTATAGCCTTCAACCAATGTAGCATTACGAGAATGATACCATTCTCTTAGGTCATTATGCTTAGCAGTTAATGTTTCGGCAGATCGTTGAACAGTAGCACTACGTTATTTTAGCCTATTCAACTCAATTCCCCAGAGTTATTAGTTGCTCTCATCTGTTGTAGCTGAGTTACCCTTTCAGCATCTGCAGCCTTCAGCCGCTCATTTTCTTTTCTAAACTGTGCAACTTCAGAATCCTGTTTTCTAACAGACTCTTTCAAAGAATTTATTTCCTATTGTTGTTTGAAAACTGTGTTCCGATTTGAAGACACAAACTCCGAATGCTTGTTAATCTGGATTGCCGCAACTTGCAACTGAGAAAATAGAAAATCCACTTTCTCATCCTGTTCCATTCAGAGAATAAACGACTGGTTCGTTTTGTATTTTGTTTTGGACTGGATTATTGGAGTGATGAAGTAGTAGGTTGTGACTGAATTGGAGTATCTTCAGCCGAAGGTGTTTCAGCTGCTGTGGTATTTGAAGGTTGTGGTTCACAAGTTGTAGTGGGTTCCATCACTACAGGTTCAGTCTCCTCCATTGTAAAGGTAGACTGAACTTCTGCAACTTGTTGCAGTACAGTATCTTGATGTGAGGTTGTAGGTTGTGTGATTTCAGGTTGTGCTTATGATGTTCCCATAATCTTTCTGCTTTGTTTCTTTCTTCCCTTATCACCACCTGTAGCACCTACATCACTTGCACTACCATTACCATCATTATCACTGTCATCATCATCATATTTTCTCTTTTGACGACCAAATTTATCTTCGATTATCTTTTTCAAAATTAGTTCTTCATTATCTGACTCACTGTCATCATGGCGCCACTTATCATTTTCTAGTGCAACATATTTATCATTTGCCAGAATACCGAACAATTTACGAGGAGGTGAGGTTTCCTTGTAATGTTTTGCTGCTATACCTCTAAATATTTTCAACGAATGTTCCATCATGATCTCAACTTTTAGAACGTCATTGTCGTTCTTCGGAAGATTTGGATGTTGCACATTTAAGATCATTTGGAGAAAACGAGGATGCGTCCAAAACTTGTTTCCACCATATCCGGTTCTTATCATGTTTTCCTTCATGTTTGCAAGAATATACTTTGAAATACTAAATGGTTTGTTCAATGTTAAAGCTATCATCATTCCTACCAAGTCATTATTCGCCATGTCATAACCACTTCTTCTATTGCTCAAACACTGAATTAGAACATGCAGAAAGAACTCGTATCGGAGTGACAACCATGCTTTGATTAGTTGTCCTACGAGAAATTTCCAACATATTTCATTCTAAGCAAACATCCACGTTGACACTTCAACGATACTGAGAAAGGAGCTTCAGAATCATCGTTAAGCTGTAATACTGAGTTAATGATTTCAATAGAGACATCTACGTTCAAGTAATTTCCTCTCCCGCGGATAAGTTCCTGCCCATTTACTTCAACAACTTTAGTTGAATCCCAAAATTCCTTGATCAACGTTTTGTATACTATAGTCTTGAGCATGATAGCATAATGTATCCTTGAATCACGCAAAAAAGTTCATTATACCGTTGTACTTGGCAAATTTGCCTTGCGGATCTAAGTAGCCCGTGTTATGTCTTGGTAGTGACATAATTTCCACTTCTGACTTGTCAGTTCTCTTTGTTGCGGGTTTTCTTTTATGTTCTTTTTGTTCCATTCTGTACATATAACACAACAAGGATAAGAACATAAATTCATTAGGGAATATACACAAAAAGTTTTATTCCAAACTTTTTGTATGTATGTATTCACTGGATGAAGAATTACTGATTCATATGAATAACAATTTATTCGTACGAAGAACAACTGATTTGTATGAACACCAAATTTTGTTAAACAAGTGATTTACTCATACAAGTAACTGGCTCATACGAGTGACATGTTACTCGTGCGAGTGGTATTTCACTCGTATGGATATTGTTCGCACAAACAACTTCAAGAGAAGATTATTCATGAAGAACTTGTTTTTCATTAAAGATTCTTTGCTTAAAGTTTGTTGTTCATGTCAGTCAAAGTCACATAGTCAGATAATGTTCAAATTGTTCATCTTCAAGGTATGCCAACATAGTCAAATATACCTTAAAGATAACAGAAACAACTTAAAAAGAGATGAAAGAATGACGTGAGGAAGGTGAAAGTAAAGTTCCACCAAAGAACTTTATCACCCTTTATACCACATCCTAATACTCACACGGAGCACTTTAGTTCGTATGAAGTACTGCCATTCGTACAAGACACCAGTGGTCATTCGTACAAGGCATAATCACTCGTGCAAGTGACCTTTTATTCGTACGAGTCCAAGTTTTTCAAAACTGGGCTTTAAGTTCTTCGTGGACCTTAGGTTTTTCGTTCACCTGTTTAGATCTTTGCACTTATCCACACTAATCACAAGTTTAGTTATGAAAAGTGCTCGTTAAACATATTTTGTTCTTTGAGATGAGTTTACCGTTGTAAGAAAGTACTTTATGAAGTTATGATATCAAAACAAATGATTTTTAGGGTGTATCTTGGTAGAAAAATTTTGAGTTTCCATCTTTGGCTATGTCAAAAATATCTTAATTTAACAACAGAGTAAACTAAACTAAAATAAACTACTATCAGATAAGAATAAGCTGAATATTTACTAGGCAAACTTTTTCAGAGTTCCCAGGTAAGAGAATCATACCAGCTTTTAATCTTGCCAAAAAGAGTTTTGTTTAAAACATCAAATTAAATAAAATAAGTAAGTATTCTACTATGATTATCGGTATAGTTGTCCACGTAAGCTCAGCTTATCAGATGTAATCATGATTAGGAGATATGCTTAATGTATTAATTATACTTACTAGCTAGTTTTCAACCACTTCACAACACATTCCCGTATCAAGATATGCATGAGAGAAAATCTTACCGGTGAGTATACTGCTTATCATTTGGTTTGACGTATATGATGTGAGATACCCACTTATTTTGATTGAAAACAAGCCCTATGTGATTAAATCACTTATTGATGAGAAACTTGCATTTCAAATGCATGCAGGGCACAGGAGTAAGTCCGTGAACATGTTAGTACCATCATACCGACAAAGAGACGAACTTAGCTCCCACATAAAACTGTGATATATTATCACTTACTTTCGGGTGAATGTGGTATTTTTATCACTTATTGATGAGCGCATGCAGTATTTAAATGTATGTATGGTATCATGGAAGTTCTAGACTTGTGTCACCATTATTTTTCGGTAAAAGATTCAACCATGATACTCAGATGATAAGCAAGCATAAAGACCACATATCACAGAACCTTGGCATACTATCAAACGAAATTTCGGTACCAAGACCATATGGCTTTCAGTCCGTTATGATTATATCAACCTTCACATTTTAATCTGATTGTGAGCCTAACGATATATCATTAGTAAAGCTACTTATCAATTCTCGTTTTATTCTTTTGACTGTTTTTGACAGATCATTGGCATGTATCATCATCTTCTCTTATCTTTCCATGAAACTCATTATTGATTATTGATTTTTCTATTGTTTTTGTATTTTTCTAAATTTTCTCCCCCTTAAATATAGAAGGTAAGTAAATAAATAAATAAAGACTTAACTAAATAAAAGACATATTTTTGTATTTTATTTTATTTTTTTAATTTACTCATGTTTTTGTATTTTTCTTGAAATTTTCTCCCCCTAAAATATAAAACTAAGAGAAAATGGAAAATCTTTTTGTTTTTTTAGATTATAAGAAAATATTTACGAAAAATGATTAGCCAAGGATGATTTACTCGGGTTTCACCTTGATGCCATTGACCAAAAGTAGATAATCAAAACGAGATTTATCAAAGGCTTTTGTAAACAGGTCGGCACGTTGGTGATCAGTGTGGATTTTAACAACATTGATAAGTTTCTTTTCATAACAATCTCGTAAGAAATGATACTTAATCTCAATGTGTTTGGTTTTTGAGTGCTATACAGGATTACGAGTGAACTGTAAAGTATCTTCGTTATCAACATAAATAGGAGTAGTTAGAAATTCAAAACCGTAGTCGTGCATTTGTTGTTGGATCCATAGAACCTGAGAGCAGCAATTAGAAGCTGAAATATACTCAGCCTCACAGGTTGACGAAGCTACACAAGTCTTCTTTTTGCACTGCCACGCGACTAGGCGATTTCCCAAGAACTGACATCATGCTGATGTTGATTTTGCATCGATCTTGCAGCCGCCATTATCAGAATCACTGAATGCTGTCAAATCAAACTTATCATCCTTAGGGTACCAGAGACCAGTGTCTGGGCGACCCTTCAAATAACGAAAGATTCTTTTCACAGCCATCAAATGAGAAACTTTTGGACTTGACTGATAGCGAGCTAGAAGACGTGTTGGGTACATTATATCGGGTCTTGAAGTAGTAAGATACATAAGGGATCTGATCATAGCATGATAAAGAGATGGTTCCACATGTTCACCCATTCCATCAGGAGTAATCCCATGATTTTGAGCTAATGGAGTTCCCAAAGGCTTTGAGTCTTCCATCTGAAACCGTTTGAGAATATCCCCGACGTACATGGTTTGATGGATGAAAATCCTTCCTTAGATTGACGAACATACAAACCAAAAAAGAAAGTAATTTCTCCCATTGCGCTCATCTCGAACTTCTCTTGCATCACATGCTCGAATACTTTGTACATTCTCTCGTTTGTAGACCCAAAAATAATATCATCAACATACACTTGTACTAGCAATAAGTCCTCATTTTCTTCCTTGATGAAGAGAGTACAGTCGATTAATCCACGTCGAAAACCATTCTTCAGAAGATAGGAAGACAACGTTTCATACCAAGCTCGAGGAGCCTGATGAAGACCATACAGCGCCTTATTGAGAAGCCAAACCTTGTCAGGATGGATTGGATCTTCAAAACCCGGCAGTTGCTCAACATATACTTCTTCTTCAACCACACCATGAAGAAATGCACTCTTCACATCCATTTGGTAAAAGGTAAACTTCTTGTATGACGCATAAGCTAAGAAAAATCTTATGGCCTCAAGACGCGGTACCGGTGCATAAACTTAATTGTAATCAATGCCTTCTACCTTATTAAAGCCATGGACAACCAATCTTGCTTTGTTTCTCACAACAACACCTCGGTTATCCTGCTTACACTTGTAAACCATCTTGTACCAATCTTCTTGTAGTTGTCAGGCCTGTCAACCAATTTCCACATGCCTAACTTTTGAAACTGCTGAAGTTGCATTGCCTCAACCCATGAGTCTTCTTTCATTGCCTCCTTCCAAGATTTTGGTTCAAGTTGGCAGACATTCTGGTTGTTCCTTAGCGGATTACGAGTCTGCACACCACTCTAGACATCTCCTATAATACTCTGCTGAGGATGGGTATTATGAATTCGAGTTTCAGGAACATTAAGAACTCGAGAATTTATACCCAAGTTGTTGATATTCTGATCAACAACTAATTCATTTGCTGGATTTGACGAAGATGTAGAGGCATGACCTTCAGCCGTCCCTTGATTTTGTACATTTGATGTGACATTTTAAATTCTAGGAACTGGACCAGAGGTAGTTTCATTTGCGTCATGGAACATCATCTTCGGACGAAACATTATAATCAGCAGCATCTTGAATTCCTCATTCTGAACAAGATTGTTAACCGAAGTAGACACTTAAGGGTTAACAATAATTGGTCGTACTAATGACGAGTCAACTACAGTATCACTTTCAAGTAGCATTTGAGCAGCTTCAGAAGCATCATCAAAAGTTAGCAGATTAAAGGAGTCAAACAACCCATCATAGTCAAACATCCAAGGAGCACTCGGAACTCTTACTGATTCAGTGTATCTTTGAACCTTAACTTCATCCCATTCTTCAATATTTTTCGATGACAAATTCCACACTCTGAAATTAGCAGTAGCATACCTAAGAAAGAATCCTTCGATAGCCTTTGGTCCAAACATTCCATGTGGATCAATCATAGTGCAAGGAGCTCCAAAAGGTTCTAAGAAAGACACATCCGGTTTCCTTTTCTTTAACAACTTGAAACATGTTTTCCCATGCCTCTTTACCGTAAGAACTCTATTAATCGTGTAACATGCAGTAGCTACAGCCTCCCCCCAGAATTGAATAGGAAGTTCTGATTCTACTAACATACTTCTCGCAGTTTCAATCAGAGTTCTGTTTTTCCTCTCAGCGACACCATTTTGTTGTGGAGTGTAACGAGAACTGTACTCATGCAAAAAGCCTTTAGAAGGACAGAACTCATCCATAACATGGTTCTTGAATTCGGTGCCATTGTCGCTTCTGATTCTCCTTATCTTCAAATTGTACACATTTTCGAGTAGCGTTAGGAGATTCTTGAGGATTTCAGGAACTTCACTCTTGTGTGCCAACATATTCACACAGGAAAATCTTGAGTAGTCATTGGTAACTACTAAGCAATAAGAATCACCAAAGGTAGTCTTGTGGTTCATAGGTCCAGAGAGGTCCATATGAAGACATTCCAGAGGCATATTCACCGTGTTAATCTTCTTCATAGGATGAGATTTTCTAGCTTGCTTTCCCTTTTGACACGATACATAGACGTCTTGTAAATGAAAGTTCTTCACTAGTACTCCACTCACAAGATTGTTTTTCACTAAATAGTTCATTTTCCTCAAGTGAATGTGTCCCATTCGTCTGTGCCAAGAGATTGATTCCTTTTCGGTGGCTTTTGAGACAAAACATGTGACTTGTGCAGATGTGATAATAGCTTGGCTCATGTCAAGAATATACAAGTCATTAATTCTTGGAGCCGATAGGAGAATCCATTCTTTGGGAATCTTGAAACCAGGTTTCAGTACATAACATCCGGCATCATCAAAATGAACCGTGAACTTCTTGTCGTAGATTTGAGAAACACTTAGAGGATTGTGATCAATTTGACTAACATAATTGATCTTATCAAAACTGACAACACCATTGGAAGCCATTCCTTCTCCAGTGATATATCCGCCCTTATCTCCAGCAAAAGCAACATAGCCTCCTCAAATGCTTTCCACATCATAAAGGAGCCTTAAGTCGCCTGTCATGTGCCTCGATGCTCCACTGTCAACAATCCAATGACTATTCACAGTTCCTCTTGGAACACCCTACACATTTCAATACCCGATCAGGTTGAGATGGGGACCCAAGCCTTAGTGGTCTTGGTTCGACCCTAATCATCAAGAAATGTGATTTCTATTTCTTGATGATTTGGAAACTTTGTGCCTCCCCCTGAAACATTACTAGTCTTAGGTTTCCAAGATTGTTGAAATTTACAAGAATGACTATTATTTACATTTTTAACTACTTCTGGTTTTATCAAACTTGAAGAACTTGGTTTCCTTTCTGAAAAATCTGGTTTTAATGCCTTTTCAATTATTTTTACTTGTTTACGTCTCTGTTTTTCTTCTTGTTCTTTAACAATACGTTTGTCTTGTTTTGGTGATACAGATCGATGTTGGCAAGTTAGTTCAGGAGGGGCTTTTTCAACAAACTTCGGTTTTGCTGGATTGTTACAATTTTTGATAATGTGGCCAAATTCACCACACTTAAAACATGTTCTCCTTTCAACAAATTTAGGAGATCCTGTTTGATGACTTGATGTTGAACTTGTGGGTCTGGAGGTACTTAGTTCTTCTTCACACTCATTTGTATGTTGGGTGTAATTGTCTTGACTGTTACGCTTCAAAATCTTGACTTTGTTTACAAAATCGATATTTGACATCCTTTCAAAAGTCTCGATTTTATCAATACCAGTTGAACTCACAAATTTAACATTCTTTAATTTCTTCTTGTAGCAAGCGCCTTTAGCTTCAACCTTTGGTTGTGATACCTTAGGTTTTTCAGCTTGCTTTTCTTGTTGTTTTTCTTTTGAAATAGATAATGGTTGTGACTTGATTGGATTTTTCTTTTCCAAAAACTTGGTTGTTGAATTTTCAAAAATTTGATCAATAGAGGTTGGATTTACATTTTTTATTGGAAAGTCTTTGTTTGAATAAATTTTCTTGTCCCCAATCAAAGTATACAACACATTATCATTTTTATCTGCAGACGCATTTGTCTTGACAGATTTCATTGGATCATTCTCTTGATTTTCATCATTTTTCACATTAGGAATAGAAGAAATCTCTATCCCTTTTTCTTCATCAAGAGATTGATCCTGATCAATTTTTCCTATCTGATGAATCATCCTCCTCTCTTGTAGAAGGATTCTGATCAACAACTGATAATGAGTTCTCTGATTTTCTTGATTCAACTGAGGAATTGTCCAGCTTAAACCCTAATCCTGCTGCAAACTCTTCAGGATTAAGAGGTACAGATGGTTCAAAGCGTGGAATTTCCTCTTCATCAGGCAATTTGGTATAATTGTGTTTCAAAGGAGGTGGACACGCTTTATACCCAATGCATTTGACATCTCCCTTCACTTTTTGAACGTCAATGATGTGATCAAGCACATATCGGGAGTTAGAATAACTCTCTAATTTGAGCTTAATTGCATCATGTTCGCATTTGGCAATGGCTAACTCCTTTTTCGTTTCTTCTAGGATATTAATGTAGTTATTAATTCCTGTTTGTATGTTCAAAACTGTCTTTGTTAATTCAGAAACGCTTTTCTTAAGAGTTTCTATTACAAATTTGAATTCCTTTTTGTTACGAGTTAAAGCCAAATTTGCCTCTTTGCATTTTGACAGTTCAATAACTAGGCATTGATTGTGACTGTTTGTTGTTTCAAGTTTTGTTTTTAATTCAGCACAGTCACTTCATATCTCAGGAGAGTCAGTTTTTACCTGATTTGTCGAACTAGCAACATTAGCCATGAAGGCAGTATGATGAGGGAAGGATGCACTATTTGTAAAGAATTTTTCGGTTTCCTTCGATGCAGCTTCTGCTTTCTTCATCAAACTAGCCTTTTGACTTTTCAGATTCTTTGCTTCTTTCAGCAACTCACTGACCTTAGTATCACTTCCTTCCCTGATATCTGAATCAGATCCATAACCACCTGTACTTAAGCATTCCTCATCAGAACTACCATTATACCCCGAACTATCATCATCATCAGAATTGTCAATGCTGTGAACATGTTTGATTCGATTGATAATCTTGGCATAACATGCAATTCCTCCTTGATTCTCGTTTCCCAATTGTACTGACCAATCGCATCTTCATCTACTTGAACTACCAAAGCTCTGTTTGTGTTGTTTGAAGGCCCAGACTGGTTGGTGTTGTTTGGGTTGTTAACAGCTACTATTCTTTGTTCATTGTTAACTTGAGCTGTGTTGGATGGCTGTGATTGATTTTTGGAAAGGGTTGTGATTTCCTTGTTTGCTGGGTCTAGTGCACTCACATTTGAAGTGACCTTTTTCACCATAATTGAAGCAAGTAACTGCATCTTTATCAAAACCATATTTTGTATCTTTCTTGCTTTCCAAACTTGTTCTTCCAGTTCTGCTCATGCAATCCTTAGCTCTTCTAACCGCACTTGCAAACGCCCATTTAATATCCATTAGCTCCATCTCATCTCTGTTATTTGTTGGTAGCCTTCATTAGTCAAATTGATGTTTCCAATTTGACCAGCGACTAATCCACAATAAGCACTAACCATGGTGTTCATAAGTTCCATATGTTCCTGAGAAACTTCTACGCTGACCTTGGAAAGATGTGACGTATCAAGTCTGACTGTATTAGGGTTTGTAGGTTGAAAGTTGTTACCATAAAAAGCTTGTTGAGAAGCTTGTTGTGGAGCTTTAGGGGTAACAACTTGAGGTTGTGGTAGAAAGGATTTAGGATTAAATACTTGACCATAGGTTTGAGTACTTGAGCCGGCAGATTGATCCGTTTGAACTGGTGGTGGTAGAAAGGGGTTAACATTTGACACAAACGCGGTTTGAAGTTTTGGTTGCTGAATTGTATTGACACCTGTGTTAATACCTCCAAAGTACATCTCAGGGTTTTGTGCAACCAAAACCCTTTTTTCTTTCCAGATCTCTTTTTCATTTTTGTTTTCTAGCTTCTGAACAAATTCATAGATACTGGTCACATCCAAAACACCTGTATGCCTCAGTAAGTCAATAAATTGACTCCACTTTGGCGGTAAGGTGTCGGCAAAACGCATCACGATTTCCTGTGGAGATGCTAACACTTTGCATGAATACATTTCACAAAGCAGGTGGTAGAAACATGTTGTCATTTCGCTCAATGTTTGATTCTCAATGAACATGAAACTTCAAACTCCTTCAGCAGATCATTTCTATTTTTCTGGTTGCAGCATTTCCTTCTCCTCTTGCTTCCAAAGTATCTCACAGATTCTTGGTGGTGGTACAGTACACAAACTGATGAAAAACATCTTTATGAAGTGCTTGTGTAAGGATAGAAAATGCCTTTTTCTCTAAATCATAAGCCTTTTTATCACTTTCATCTAGGTTGGCTAAGGAAGTTTGATTTGATCCTGCTTCTTCGAGAGATTCCTTGTATGGTGTAGTAAAACATGTCCATAATTCTGTATTTTGTCCGAGAACATATCTATGGAAACGATTTTCCACGAAGGATAATTGTTCATATGGTTCAGTTTTGGTGGATGGTTATTATTCCCAGCTTCACTCTCGCTTTGTGATTTGCGGTAATCATGGCTGTATGTTGAGGCATTAATGATTTAACCCATGAGGTTGCGGAGCTTTGTGATGAGTCTTGATTTGTGCTTGAAGTACACCCCCAATCCTAAGGATTAGTACTCATTATGTTTTCTTGGTTATGAAAATTAAAAGGTTTAAAATGTAATTTTTGAAAATAACAGTCTCCATTTAAAGTTCACAATTTTAAAAACCACAAAGTTTTGAAAAACCGAAACACGAAAAACATATCAAGCTTGTTCCTCGAACGAATCAATGATTCGTACGAGTGATTGTCTTTCGTACGAACCAGGTGCTTCGTACGAGAGACAGTCTTTCGTGCGAACAAACTTGTGCTTCGTGCGAACAAGTTTCTTCGTGCGGATGACTTGGTCTTTCGCATGAACAGTCTTGTTCTTCGTGCGAATGGGTTATTCGCAGAAAGGAATCCTTTTGCAGAGTTGGTTGGTGAAAATTTCCTTTTCTAACACAGACTTGTTTTCGAAAGTGTTCAGTTGTCTACACAATTTGGTTAAAAAGACAAACAGTCCATATCAGCTATTCAGTCAAAATTGTCAAGTTAAATCAGAATGTCCAGATTTGGTCAACCCTATAAGAATATTCCGGTGAGTTTTCCGTAGTGCTTCACTTGAAGATATGTTCAACTGAATTTTGATAGAAAATTTTAAGAAAACCCAGATCCTAACATGTATCCATGTATCTTAACAAGGTTTTTATGAAATTTTTCTGGATACAACAAGTTTTACTAAGTTTTAAGTTGGTTATCTTTTAAAAACTTAAGCTTCCTTTTGAAAGTTCAAGAACACTTCCAGAAACCCTCACAAGCTCAGACACAACACCAAGCTTGGTTTCAAACAAGGAAGAGATCCAAAGCTCTGATACCACTTGTAGGTCCACTTGAAGGATCAAGATTAACCTACATCCCAGTTTATATAACACAAATACGAGTCCGAAATCCTCGTAAGTATGCAAACCAAAGAAAAGTAAGAAACACAAGATAGCCAAAGATTCAATATCTTGACTAACAGAAGTGAACTAGTACAAACACATACAAACAATGTTCATACAGACTCATGAAATACTCTCTGTGTTCTTGTGCTTCAGTGTCTCTCTCTCTAGCTTGTTCACTGATGTCTCACGACTCTACTTACACAGAGAAGTGCATGTCTGTTTATATAGTGTCCCACCTAGCAACAGTATGAAGAATGTTGCTGGTCATATGAAACATCATAAGTCACAAAGAACATTCACCATAAGGATGCTCGTATGAATGTCCCATGGCCAGTACGAACATGAACTAGCTTGTACAACTCAAACAAGATGCTTGTTACAATGAGCCACTCGTACGAATGGAATGTGGCTCTTACGAGCAACATCTTGCTCGTACGAAGCATCTCTCAATCATACTTGGATGTGTTCTTCAGAGAACGTGCCAATAGACATGAAGTACACAAGACTTAACAGTTTGCACATATGCAACTGTTTTACACCGACAAACTAATCATCGTACTAATTCAAGATAGGAGGATATCTTGATTTGGTCAACACGACCAAACTATACAGACACAATAAACAAAGACCGTACAATTATAGATGTAACTAAGAATAAGCGACAGACACAAAAGTGTATCAACAAGAACTTCCGTGAAACTTAAGTCTTAAAGCGTTCCACAAAGACTGTGCGTCATCATCGTGTTGCAGAAGTGCCAGGATATCTTCTTTTACTTCCTGTTGCAGTATATTCATCATCTTCTTTTCTTTGATAAACTTTTATTTCTCTATATCCGTTAGCTGAGCCAGTGTCTTCTCAAGACCACTCTCACTTGTAGGTGTTGTGTACTTTGGCTCAATAGCAAACCAATACCCAGTTTATGAATCTCTCGCTCCAACTGTCATAATCTTCTAAGTTCATGAGCTTTGGAGGTTTCGTCATGGTTCCCATTTCGTTCTCTAGGTTCATGTTCTGAGCTGTAGCAGTTGTAACAGCAGATGTGGCGAAGGCGCTAAAGAATGCCTCTTCCATGTTTTACCTGAAAATTGTCAAAAACTGTCGAAAACAATTTGATTAGAACTTGTTTTGGTGCGAAGTGTGCTTTGTGCGATGTGGCACTTCATACGAGGTGTTCACAAGTGATGTTAAAACTAGTTATGCGCCTCGTACGAGATGGAACTCACTTCGTACAAGGTGGGTGAATAAATATATTTTAAATCGCCTCGTACCAGGTATCTCGGCAACTCGTGGAAGTGTAATATTAGCTTGTATGAGTTGTGTTCACAGCTTCGTGTTTTCCTTGTTTTTCGTAATTTTTGACATGATTTCAGTTGATTTTAGGTCTGTAAATTTCAAGGGTTGGACTAAACTGATTTTAACATGTTATACTAAAATCCTAGACTAATTTGTCCATGAAATTGTCTAGATCTGTTAAAAGTTCTAAGAAGGAGTAGAAATAGAGATCTTCAACTGCTGAGATATGATCAAATGTCTTTGAATCAAGCCTCCTGCTCTGATACCACTTGTGGGATGATCGGCTTTCCCCCGAAAGCAACGAACCAAACTCGAGCTAACCAACGTGCGCAGAATTTATCGTTAGAAAGTTTGACAAAAGATCCGATCTATTGTTTAAACGCTTCTTTTCTTGTATTGAGAAACGTGAAAGAATTACACATAGCAAACTGATAGGGCTTCGCCTTAGTATCAGTAAAAACAACTATTAACTCAAGACTCCAACACTGCTATTTATCGACATGACAGCTCTACATGAGTTGGAGTTTGCCACTTTGTACGAAGTGAACTGCTTCACTTCGTACGAGGTGATCATCACTTCGTATGAAGTGGCTAGTATACAAACAAAACAAATATAAATCTAACACTTAAGCCATGTTGCATACTCGACATGACCCTAAGACATAGGCTATAGACATTCTGCACCAACAAAAACCAACGTAAATACAAGAAAGGAGAATTGACACACCACGCTTACCCTACAAGCTACACCCCAAGACCAACACATCAAACTAGATGGCAAGCACCGGGCCATGCCACCAAGGCATGGGGTCATGCACCACTCTAGAGTCCATGCAAAATAAGACAAACAAAGCAGAAAAGAGACAGGGCCATGCCATATGGACACGGGGCCATGGTCAACTCCTATATATGCAGAATCTCTCAAAGGACCCCACAATACTGACCACGGGGTCGTCCTTTCTAACACACAGAACCGTGTTTGCCTACGAACTGACATTCGTGAATTAATGAAGATAGAGAAAGAAGGACACGAAGCCATGTGAGGGGTCTGTTTCCAGCTAGAAAAGGAGGTGTTTGGTTCATTCCCATATCATCCCTTGGCAAACCACTTCTCTCCACCTGCCACCATTCCACCACCAGTATAACACCATCATCCATCACATTCCTCGATGATCCACCTTTAGAGTGTGTGTAGTAGTCTTGGGATCCAAGATTGATCGTAAGAGTTCTTGTCAAACAAAGGCCATGCTGGTTTGGCTACTTTTTATTTGTGTATGTATTAATGACTTTAAGAAATAATTTTTTATATTTAAAGTGAACTTTACTCTAGCGTTTCTTTATGTTTTGTTGATTCAATCGTTCGTGTCTTTACGTTCTATATAAACCGCATTAGCTGCTTGGAAGGCTATTAGAAGGGTGGTTTGGGTAAAGTTTTTGCCTCATTAAGTGTATAGATCCTACCAGGACTTGATTCAAGCTTATTAGGACCTCTCTTGAGGCAGATAGCATCAAATTAGGGGAAGTAAGAACGGCTTGAATCCATATAAATAAACTACTATTAAAACTTTAACCCGGCCTTGCAGGACTATATCCCTGCTGACTAAGACCAATATGGTCGATGTAGCGTTGCCTCCAAAAGAGGGACATGCCATATTTTGCATTAATAACTTACTTAATTATTTTTCAATATTCCGGCCTTGCAAGACTGTATCTCTTGTCACTCAGACCAACATGGCTGAGGGTAGCGTTGCCTCCAAATGAGGGACATGCCATGATAACTAAGATAATCCCTTAAAAAGCTCAAACTACGAAAATCATCAAAGGATGCGTAAAAGAGTAGTCGGAACCAAGTGATTCTATCTTCTTTAATATTTCTTTTAAGACTTTATCTTCTTTTCATTTTTATTTAACATTTTTCTCAAATTTTTAGTTAGATTAGACGTTGACGATATTCCGGTATTAGAAGCTCTTGTGTCCTTGGATGACCTCGGTATCTTACCATCACTATACTACTACGCCAACGGTGTGTGCACTTGCCCTAACGTGTTGTAGAGGGTGATTGTATTTTATCGTAATGTGTTTTATAAATTTAAAGTTTGATAAATGAGTAAAAAGTACTAAAAATATATCCAAAAATTATAACACGCTCCACTTATTTCACCATGTTTACATATCGTGATGTATTCTAAGTCTATTTTGTTTTGATTTCCAACTTAACAACAAAATCCACAATTTACACCAATTGGTGTGTTTATATTTATTAAGTCCAAAGTTCAATAATAAGGTATAGTCATAACCATTATTATTATATGTTGAAAACATTTATTCTACTAAATTAATTGAAATTCTTCCTATAAATTTTATAAGTCCAAAAGTTCACCTTTATTCTATAATGTTATTTAAAATTACCCACTTAATTTAAAAGACTAAATTAATATAAATCGTTCAATTAGTTCTATTCTTACCAACAACCAACCATGAGATATAAATTTTATGAAGATTTCCAAATCTTGTGTTTTTATAGAAAGATCAGAAAAACAATATTCATGTTATTTGATTTTAATGATTTCATAGTTTGTGTAATTTCCTACACAACATATATCAATTAAAATTCATAATAAATCCAATTGAAGTAAAAAGTTTCTTATAAAATCTACAAACTATCCTAACAAATTCATAATAAATCCAGTTAAAGCCCAAAAGTTCTTAAAAAATCTACAAACTATCCTAATAAGATAATGAGCAATTCCCTAGGTTCAATTTCATCAAAATACTATCCTAAATCAAAAAGCCCCAAATTTCAAAAACTAAGAACCCTAATTTAACCAAGAATTCAATTCATATTCATAAGTTCTTCTAATGTACAAATTAACAATAGGTTTTGTAGAGCACAGAAAATTAATAAGAATGGGCTTTGAAATTACTTAATTTGGTTACAGAATGAAGGAGATGTCGTCACTTGAAGTACATGCCCTACCTTGATCTTGCTTCAAATTCATGGATTTGGGTGATGTTTAACGAATCTAGAGAGTGGGTAAAGATAGAGTAAGCCTCAAAAAAATAAATTGATATCAATATTGTAACATGAATGACAAGATTTGAAGGAAAACAACTTGTGCTCTAATTAAGTTTTGTTGGTGCACAATGTCTGTTGCCTACGTGTATGATATGTCGGTCGTGTAATTAGGGCTGATATTTGTCAAAAGTTAAGTTTGATAGGTTTTTAGATGGTGTACGAGTGAGCATATGTGGCTCGTATGAGTGACAACTACTCGTACGAGTCAGCACTCCCACTCTTTGTGCGAGCCATGTTGGCCAATATATAGTGGAGCTCGGGTGTTGTGTCAATAGCTGTTGATGTGTTCTGAGGCAAATCCCAGTCCGTCTGTTTATGCATCCGTAACTTTCCACATTTATTAATAGAAGAAGCAAGACGTTTAAGCAGTATACTTATTTTTCGTTTGTCAAACTCTCTAACAATAAATTATGCCTCTGTTAGTTGAGTCAAGTCGGTCCGGTGCTCACGGAGGAGAGCCAATCCCCTTTCACAAGTGGTATCAGAGCCTTGAGGCCTGACTTGAAGACAAACAACAAGTTTCAGCATTTGAAAATCAAGATTCTACCATTGAAGATATCTATATCTACTCTTTCTTCATACATACTTCAGATCTAGAGAATTTCATGGACGAATTGGACTAGGATTTTAGTATAACACGTTAAGATCAAAATTAACAAACCCCTGAAACTTACAGATCTAAAATCAAACAAAATCATGATGAAAATTATAGAAAACATCCGTTTGATGACCTGAGCTACTCGTACGAGCAGAAGGACAACGCATACGAATGGCCATTGGTACGAATAGCCACGTACGACCAGTCACTCGCAAGAAAACAATTTTTCCTAAAGATTTAAATTTCTAAAACAATCACTCAAACGAATAGTGATTCGCACGAAGAATCACTTGCACGAGTAAATTTCTAAAAAAAATGTTTTTGTCTCCTCACACGAGGCCTTGTTCGCACGAGGCACCTGACTCGCACGAGTCTTAGTTCACTTGCACGAGGGACATTCTAAAGAGTTTTCTTAACTAATCAGTGTTGTCAAATTACATCTAATCAGTGTTGTCGAAAGTTATTTCTTTTTTTGAAAAATTGCAGATATAATGGAAGAATAATTTTTTAAGGATTTTGCTGATTCAGTTGTTACTACTACCACAACACAATATATGAATCTCGAGAATAAAATGGGAACAATGATGAAGCCTCCAAAGCTTATGAGTCTAGAAGATTATGATAGCTGGAGCGAAAGGCTCATGAACTGGGTTCAAGCTAACCATTTCACTTGCTGGTTTGCGATTGAGTCTAAATATCAGGCTCCTGTTGGAGAAACTGGTCTTGAGAAAACGCTAGCACAATTCTCAGAGCTCGAAAGAGAAAAATTCATTAATGAAAAAAAGATGATGAATACTTTGCAGCAAGCCATAAAAGAAGATATCTTGGCACTATTACATCACGATGACAATGCTCAGTCTTTCGCAACTGCAAAAGGGAAAGAGAGCGATACTGAGTAAAGAATTCGATATTTTTACTCTTATCAAAGGAGAGACAGTGAAATAGTTGATTGAAAGGTACTATCACCCGGTGGTATAGATGAAGCATATGGGAATTTTAAAAACAAACGAAGAATTGGTCGATAAACTTGCAGATTCTTACCTGAAGGAGAATGGTCCACTTATTGACTGTTCTAAAGAACGACACTGAGTATAGTAATTTCTCATTGCCTAGATTCATCGAAAGATTAGAAGGGCATGAGCTGGAAATGCAAAAGATGGCAAAAAGCAAAGGCACACAGATACAACAGGATGTGAATCTATACTAAAAGGGTAGTCCTGCCATAAACATATAGAGTCGTAAGATTCAAATGCCTTCAGTGCCAACAACACACCAAGTCCACATTCAAGCCAAACAAGTGGATTGTATTTTTTCGCTTCCTTCAATCCAAATACGCCTCAAGGACCACAATCATCCCAAAACTCAAGCAATCCACAGAACAGCCAGCACAATCAATCTAATCCCAATCAACGAATCCTACAATGAAATATCACAATCTACCTCCAGAATGCCCGAGACTTTGACGAAACTACCGCAAAGCAACATATGGCCCTACTTGCCTCAGTACTTGAATCGTACGAAAGTTTGGTAGCTGGAAGAATTGGGAATCTAGAGATGAAAAAAGAAGATTACGATCAAATTAATCCGGTTGAAATGGAATTGATCGATATCAAGTGGTGTATGGCTTCCATTGTCCGAAGAGCTCAACGCTTTATGGAAATTACTGGAAGAGATAATTTGGGAGGACTTTACGGCAAACGGGGCTTTGATAAGTCCAAGGTTACATTCTTCAAATGTCGTGAGAAGGAGCATTTCAAAAGAGAATGTCAAAATCGAGAAGTTAAGAGCAATCGGTTACCTTTTGCTGATGTTTACTACAAAAAGGCCATATATCATCGACCTCAACCTCAAACTAGAATGGTGAAGATTGAAGATGGTCCATCAAACTCAAAAGATAAAGCACTCGTTGTCCATCAAGAAGTCAATGGTTTTAACTGGAACACGTACATTTCAAAGAGTGAAAGTCTGGCATTGGTAGCTGAAATTATTGAAGAACCAGAACATACTAAAGAATATGCAGAGGCATCCTTTGATGAGGCACCCAAAGAATTTTATGGAACTTCATCTGAGGAAGAAGAACTTCTAAACAATGCTTTTAAACATCTTTTTCCTACTGATATTCTTAAAACTTTTGAAGGATATTTCAACTTAAGCCATCAACCAACATGTGAGGAAGAACCAAAGTCAGAAGTTGTCGAATTGATTGATGTAACCAAGGAGATGACCGTCAAAACTCTGACTGATATTGCTGACAGAGCTTTAATGGCAAATTTGAACGAGGTAGTTATTGAGAAAGCCTAGGTAGAAAGTGTTGAATTGATAAATAATTCGGTAAGTGAAACTGTAAAAAAGAATGAAGTTACTCATAATGTCGAATTGGAAACTCCATGCATAAAATGCAAATTGACATGCAAGGAGTGTGTTGAAAAAGATGAGAAATATAAAGAACTCAAAACACATGCAGATCATTTCTCATATCATTATATCACAACAAAAGAAGCATATGACAAATTAAGCAAAACAATTCGACAATATGAGAAAGCAATCAAAGAAGAGGACAATACACTTTCTATGCTCAAAGCAACAATAAGGACAAACAAATGGCCATAAACATGCATATAAGTATGATTGCTGAACTGAAAGGTGAACTGGAGAGAATGAAAATAATAACTAACGGGTTAACAAATTGTTATCAGTTACTCTACCAGTTCATATGTCATTGATCACATTCTTCCGAAATCAAGGTTAAACAAGGTAAGAAAATTGTTAATAACCGAGGTAAAGGTTACGATCATGTTCCGCCACCCATGTGGAATGACTATGCAAAGAAAAAGCCAGATGGGGTGGAAAAGGCGCTAAAGTTAAATTTGTTTACTAAAAAGAGTAACGAGCTGCCTGAAAACATCGATGTAACTTATACCAAAACAGAAAAAGATTGCGAATATGATGTAGTAACCAAAGTGGTTGAAAATGTTTTCGAAAATGAGTCTGACAGCACAGTTATGAAAGTGCGGTGTGAAGCAATGAGAAGTCTGAGTCAACTTCACTTTCTAGAAGTGAGAAAAGCTTTCACGAGAACTTCATTTCAGCATCAGATAATGGTTTAAATAAAGATCCCAATGTAGTCGTCTACAAATTGAAAGGATTAGATAAACTATACACTGATGAGGAATTTCCAATCCAGAATGTAAACTTAGACCGTGTTGCCAAGTTCTTTAAGCTGGTTGAAGTCAACACCTCTGATCTTGATAAGCAAGATGCCGCTTTTTACTCAAAACCAAAAAGGTCTCACAGAACATACATCCGAGTGGTAGAAACTATAATGAGTACAAAAGGGATGGGACAGGGTATGAAAAGAAGAAAAACAACTAATTCTAAAAGCAAAATGTTACAAAGAAAATTGACTTTCTTTACGGAACTAACACTGTTAATGAAAAGGAAATATTGGTAAACAATCAAACAAAGAATTTGAGCAAGAAAGAGAACTCTGTGAGCAAGTTTCGGAAGCCTCTGTTGGAAACGACAATAGGACATGTTACAAATGTAATAAAGTTGCGCACATTGCACGTCAATGTAAACCAAACAAAACAAAACCTGCCCATGAAGTTAGAAAATGCACAGAGATGTTAAACAGAAAGGTCCAGAGTTTGTGCCAAAACAAATTTTGAAACGAAATGTTGAGTCCAAATTAAATGTGAAACCAATCACTGCAATTTTTTCAAATTTTGAAGTTTGTGAATCATCAAAGAAAAATGAACAAAAGAATCCTAAGTTCTACTCAAAGAAAGCTTTTTCAAGTACACAAACCTGGGTTGTTAAGAACAAATCATCTTCTGTTGCTGTGAACACCACCGTTGTTCCAACTAAACCTAAATCTGAAAAGGGATCAAAGGTTAAACAAGGGGTGGAGGTGAAGAAAGAGGTTAAGGAAAATGCCAAGCCAAGTGTGATATCCCAAACCCACCCAAGACCAAAATGGCTTGGGTTTCTATGTTTAAGTAATTTCTTATTCATATGTGTGCAGGGGCTCCCGAGGTCAATTATTTCAAAGTGGATTATAAACAGAGGAGCTTCTGTATACATGACAGGGATGCTAGCGTTATTATATGATGTGAAAGCTATCCAAGGAGGATATGTTGGATTTGCAGGTACACAAGGAGGCATGATCGTGGGTGAAGGTATTCTCACTAACGGAGTGGTGTCATTCGACAAAGTGAACTATATCGCTGAGCTTGAGAACAACTTACTAAGCATCTCGCAAATTTGTGACAAGAAATTCACTACCAACTTCAACGACAAGGAATGCCTAATTCTTAAACCAGGATTCAAAATTCCCGAGAAGTGGATCCTCATGCGCGCTCCACAAGAAAATGATCTCTATGTCTTAGACATGAGCATCGCATCCAATATTTCAAAGAAGGTTCAATGCTTTGTAGCAAAAGCTACTGAGAAAGAGTCAATTCAATGGCATTGTAAGATGGGGCACATTCACCTAAGAAAGATGAACTATTTGGTGCATAACGACTTAGTGGAGGGTGTTAATCTCAAGAATTTTCACTTGACAGATCATTGTCTTAGCTGCAAAAAGGGGAAGCAGCATAAGAAATCACACCCGAGAAAGCTGCTTGTGATATCCCGGCTTTTCAGGTATCTTAAACGCGCTACCTTATTGTTATTCATTCCTACGCGATTTAATTCAGAGAATTGATTACGCGCTCGCAATAACTATGCTAACTTTAGTATTTAGGGAATACACAATGTTTGGAAATTCTAACGAGTTATATTTGAATTACGTGCTATGTGTTATTAGACGCTTGTAGTTATTGTATCACGCTTTGATTTCGTGATTTATTAGTTATAAGCCTTGTGTTATCGAATTATAAAAATAAAAATAAAAATAAATAAATAGCGGAACCGAACCGAGCCGCGGAACGTGTCGACCTTGTGACCACACAAGCCCAACCCGCCACCCACACCCCCCCTTGCGAACACAAGCCCAACCCGCCACCCCTCCCTTGCGGCCCAAGGACAAGCCCAAACCGCCCCCTTTGCCCCTTATGTATACGTATGTATGCATGGGTTATTCAAAAAAATAGCAAACCCTAAAACCTACTCCCTTAGAGGTGTGCGACGGCAGCAGCCCCCCCCATCCCTCTCGGTCGCGCAAGCATCCCACATCCCTCGGATCGATTCCAAGCTTGTCCCGGTTCGCTAATTGTCATCGTTTCAAGGTTAGGGTTTAATTGTATTACGATTAACACTAGGGTTTGTGTAGTCTTGATCATGATTATGTGCTTGTATGATATTATTATGAAAAAGTGTTGTGGTGTATGATTAGTTCGGATAAAAATGCGAATCCTTGCGGTTGTGATGATATGTTTGAGTATTAAATTCGTAGGCTGCGTTTTGTCTATAAAGATCATGATATATACTTAGGGTTTGCATGAATACTCATATATTAGATGATATTTGACAAGTTAACCTGCTGTTAATCGATACAACTAAGCGTCATGGCCGTTTACACATGTTCTAATACGATAAAGTCGAAAACAGTAAGCTGATTGACATTTACAGCCAACTTCAGTTGGCTGTAACCTAATCATTATTTATCGAAAAGTGGATTCTATGAAGCCTAAAACGTGTATTTTTTAAAAACACTTCAAATGGCGCTGGATTCATATTTTTCTGAGGTTTTTTGCTATTTTTAAATGGTCACTTAGTGTAGAAGCTGAAGCTGCGTAAATTGTGCAGAATTTGCAGTTTGTTTATCGAAGTTGGATCCTATAGTCTGTATGGGGTTAGGTCACGAAATCTGTACAGTAACTGGAGAAGGCTGTTTTCGAAAATCTTCCACTGGAATTTCGTTAATCTGATGAACGATGATGTTTAAATGATTTTTCTCGTGGACTACAGTCAGAAAGCGACGAATCTGAATGCAGCCTAGTATATAAATGTTTATAAATAATTGGTAAAGATTTAGGATTTGAAACTTTTACACAAAATTCTATATTCTAATTGACATCTCCTGTAAAGAAATTGGGATTTTTGGAACGTTGGAACTATTTTATATAAATTCTCGAAAACTGCCCAGTTATGAGTGTACGAGCTGAAACATGATAACTTGCGTTTGTGTGTATCTAAGTGTTGTATGAGTTATCATGTGTTTATGACAAGTTGATTTGGTCGTTATTTTGTATGGTGATACTTTGCATGCATGATTATGGTTTCGAATTGTTTATTACGTGTGCAGTACTGTGTGTTAGTTATGCATAGGGTTTTGTGTCAGTGTGTTCACACACTAACTTTGAATCGGTTGACATGTTAGAACGCGATTAGCGGTTGCATCATTTGCTTCTTTTGCATTTATCTAACCGTGCAATTTAAGGTGAGTTCACGGCCCCTATTTTATCCGGTTTTGAACAACAGGGGGAGAAACATGTATACGCTCTAAAACTCAAATCTTTTACGTTATGCGAAATTAACACCGTTAACTATTCGGTAACTAAGTTAATGTTAATGTATGTTATGGTCACCAAGTAGCTTTATCACGGAAGTCCTCAACCAACTCTCGGATCGTTAGTATTGGGTTAGATAGCAGGGAAATTATAGTAGTACTACTGGGCCCGACAAGCCCCACCCGAGCTAGTCGCGCTAGCCGACCGGGAATGGTCAACGGGTGATTAATTTGGCCTAACTTTCGCCATGGTCAGTGATAGACCTGGCAACACAGAGGCAACAACAGTCAGCTTCGATCGCGAACTCTTACGTGACGTAACTTTAGGCTGGCTACCTACATGTTAACATTGAACCTATTTACGAACCAACCTTATTATTCCAGGTTAGGAATAATGGAACTATGTCGTTATCCCGGGTTAGGGATAACGGGGGAAAACAATCTTTTAAACCGAACTTGTGAACTTATAAAAACCTGTGAACTCACTCTTCTTTAATGTTGACACTTGTTTCTTTGCATGTTTCTCAGGACGCTAGGAGCGCTAGCTGCACTCACTTGCATTTGATCAAAGCAGTTTTATCGAGTCTTTATTAACGATTATTTTTGGGATTTTGGTTTTGGCCTTTATGTTGGCGCCCGTTACTTTATTCTAATGCTTCCGCTAAACTTTGAAACCTTGGAATTTTGAAAATGACTATGCATGTTTACAATAAATGTTTTTGGAAAACGTTTAAATAAATCATATAGAGTCGTTCGACATTGCTAGTGTCTGAGATTCTGGTTTGATCACACGCGTCGTGGTAATACTCCCCAAGTGGAAATTGAGGGTGTGACAGATTTGTATCAGAGCCTCTAGCTATAGAGAACCAGGTTTGCATTTAAAGTAGACCTAAACTATAGCTATTACACGACACTAGACTTAGTTGGCACCGAACTGTGATATCTTGTTATGTGTTATACTACAATTGTTCTGTATGATATATATATATATTGTGATATACGCAACTCGTAACTAACTACACCAACCCATCAGGCTATGTCATCATCACCATCCGACAGATCTCGACGATCAAGGGCGTCGGGGAAGGCACCCATGGTCGAACCCTCACCACCTCGTGGCGTGGAGACACGCTCAGCTGCTAGAAAAAGACTCGCTCTAGGAGGGGAGTCGTCCTCCCGTCCGACCACCGCTATACCGGTCGAACCGGTCAACTCTTTAGGAGTGGGGGACGATCTACTTAGAGATGTGTTAAGGAAACAACAGGAACAGCTAGAGAGAATGCAGGAGACTATCGAAGCACATGGATGGATGATACGTCAGCTAACTGGTAAAACAGGAGAGCTCGAGGAAGAGCAATATGAGAATAAGAGAGTTTGAAGCATTTTAGCTAAGGACCTTCGTCTGAGCAGCTGAGGGCTGACTGGCTTGAAGACAGAGTTCTTGAGTCCAGTTGGAGGATTCACGAACTGGAGCAGAACCAAGCACCACCTATCCCAGTACCCGCACCAGCACCGGCCCCTCCAGCGCTGGTAGAAGACGAAGAGGAGGATCTGGAGGAAGAAGAGCCGGAACAGGACCCGGCTGTTGAAACTGAAAACGCTGAAGAGGAAGACGGCAGTGATAGTGACTTGGGGGATGTAGACATAGATGACTAACTCGCCTTAGGTTTGAACTTGGAAATTTTATAATTAAACTGAGATGTTTGGTTGGTATTTTGTGAGACATTACAATTTATTTAATCGAATGTTTCTTTTGATTGTTTAATTTGTTGGGTTGACATAAATTGTGTGATCATTGAAGTGTGGAATATGATAACTATATTGGATATATACTTATCGGTGTGTGTTTGTGTTGTCTTGCGAAGATCTGAAATGGCAACCGGTCGTCACGGAAATCTCAACATGTCAGCTGAAGAATTGGCCACTTTAATCCAACAACACGTGAATGCTGTCTGGCAGGTGTTCCTAACCCACCAGCAGGTAACCATTATTAAATTTTATGGGAAAATCTAATAGTTTGGCTAGTAGACTTTCGCGCTGACTACCTATCATCTATCCTCAGGAAGGGGTCTTAACCCCTACAAGATGTTCTTGGATGCGAAACCGAGCAAGTTCACGGGAGTTGAAGGACCCATAGGACTGGTCCGTTGGGTCGAAAAGTCTGAATCAGTTTTTGCAATGTGCAATTGCCTCGAAGCTAATAAGGTCAAGTATGCTGCCTCGACGTTGGAAGATGGGGCATTAACATGGTGGAACGCACAAGTCCAAATGCGTGGGCTTGCTGCGGCGAACGCAATGACCTGGACCGAGTTCAAATCTCTAATCAAGGAGGAATATTGTTCGCGGGACAGAGTTTAGCAATTGGAACAAGCGTTATGGAACCACAAGATGGTCGGGTCAGAAATTGAAGCGTACACGGCAAGACATCATGATCTGGTGTTCCTTTGTCCCGATTTGGCTAACACCATCGTTAAACGACTTGAGTTTCATCTTGGGGGTCTGGTCCCTGAGATCCAGGGCATGGTAATGTCTAGCAACCCTACGACGGAGCAACAAGCGATTAGGCTGGCACATAAACTCACCGATAAGGCGGTGGAGCAAAGGAAGTTGCCACCTAGGGGTGCAACTGAAATTGTCCCTGACAACAAAAGGAAATTTGAAGACACCTGCTCGGCAGTCTTCATCAGCCCAACCACAACAAGGAAACCAGAAGCGGTCCAACAACTTCAACAAAAATCGGGGTCACAACAATTAGTCTGCCAAAAACACCCAAAACTCGAGCGGCTATGCGGGTCAAAAGCCGCAATGTAATCGTTGTAACCTCCATCATCACGGCCTTGCGCCGGAAATCGCTGCCAACGATGTGGCAAAGCAGGACACGCGGCAAAGGATTGTCGCGGGGAGATTATGTCACGACAGAATCAGAACCAGCACCAAGGTAATAATCGGGGATGCTATCAGTGTGGTAGCACTGCCCATTTCAAGCGAGACTGCCCGCAACTTCGCAACAACAACAATGGTGGGAATAACAACAACAACAATAACAACAATGGCAACAATGGAAATGGTGGCACAGGAGGTGCCAAAGGACGTGCATTCACGCTAGGCCGTGGAGAGGCCAGAAACGACTCGAATGTAGTAACCGGTAAGTTTCCACTTAACGATCATTTTGCTACTGTACTTTTTGATACGAGTGCGGATAAGAGTTTTATATCTGAGTCTTTTAGCTAGAACCTAAATCTCACACCTAAACCCCTAGAGACCCCTTACGTCATAGAACTAGCCGATGGTAAATCTGTAGATGTGACTCACCTAGTGACCGGCTGTCAACTTAAACTCGCGGGTCACACTTTTACCATTGATCTGATGACAACTACTCTGGGTAGTTTTGACGTGGTAGTCGGAATGGACTGGCTATCCGACGTCCGAGCTGAAGTTATCTGTTTTGAGAAAACTATCTGTATTCTGCTCTCTAACGACGAAGTCTTGATGGTGCAAGGCGAGAAGGCAGGCGTCATCATGAACATCATCTCTTACATGCAAGCTCAGAAGTATCTTCGGAAGAAGAACTCTTTTGCTTTGCTCGCACTGGTCACCGAACAGTCTAAGGACGAGAAGCGGATTGAAGATATCCATCGTCCGTGACTTTCCCGATGTGTTTCCAAAGGAGTTACCCAGTCTTCCACCACATCGACAAGTAGAGTTTGAAATCGAATTGGCGAGCTATGCGACTCCTATCACCAAGGCCCCGTAAAGCTTAGCTCCAGCAGAGCTGCAAGAGCTGTCTACCCAACTTCAAGAATTGTTGGAAAAAGGATTTATTCGGCCCAGTACTTCGCCATGGGGAGCTCCGGTCCTTTTTGTCAAGAAGAAGGACGGGACCTTCCACATGTGCATCGACTACAGGGAACTCAATAAGGTTACCGTCAAGAACCGGTACCCCTTACCTCGCATCGACGATCTTTTCGACCAGCTTCAGCGGTCAAGCTACTACTCCAAGATTGATCTACGGTCTGATTATCACCAGCTACGCGTCAGGGAGGAGGATATCTCCAAGACGGCATTTCGCACTCGGTATGGCCATTACGAGTTCTTGGTCATGCCCTTCGGTCTCACCAATGCACCCACGGTGTTCATGGACCTCATGAACCGAGTGTGTAAGCCGTATCCTGACAAGTTTGTCATCGTGTTCATCGATGATATACTAATCTACTCTAAGGGTGAGGAAGAACATGCTGAGCATCTACGGTTATTGCTGGAACTACTTCAACAGGAGAAACTATATGCCAAGTTTTTGAAGTGTGATTTCTGGATTCGGGAAGTTCAGTTCCTCGGGCATATCGTGAATGAAAAGGGTATACACGTTGATCCCGCCAAGATCGATGCTATCAAGAACTGGGAAGCACCCAGGATACCGACAGAGATCCGCCAATTTTTGGGTTTGGCTGGTTACTACAGACGTTTCATCGAAGGATTTTCCAAGATCGCACAACCGCTTACCACTCTCACCCAGAAGGGCACCAAGTATGCTTGGGGTGACAAACAGGAAGCAACATTCCAATTACTGAAGCAGAAGCTTTGCAGTGCGCCCATTTTGTCCTTGCCAGAGGGGACATATGATTTTGTGGTATACTGTGACGCTTCCATTCAGGGATTGGGATGTGTGCTCATGCAACGTGATAAGGTCATCGCGTATGCATCCCGACAGTTGAAGGTCCACGAGAAGAACTACACGACACATGACTTGGAATTGGGAGCAGTTGTGTTTGCACTTAAGATTTGGAGACACTACCTATATGGAACAAAGTGCACAATCTACACAGATCACAAGAGCCTCCAACATATTTTTGACCAGAAGGAGTTGAACATGCGACAGTGTCGCTGGGTCGAACTCCTGAACGATTATGAATGTGCCATTCAATATCACCCGGGTAAAGCTAACGTGGTAGCTGATGCCCTCAGTCGGAAGGAGCACTTGAAACCTCATCGGGTACGAGCACTAGAGTTCACAATTCATTCTGGGTTACCCGAACAGATACGCAACGCGCAGCTAGAAGCAGTTAAGGAAGAGAACATCAAGGCCGAATCTGTGGGAAAGATGGAACGTGATTGGGAAGTGAAACCCAATGGTACCCGGTATTTCATGAACCGTACATGGGTACCTCTCTACGGAAACCTCAGAAAGCTAGTTATGGACGAAGCTCACAGATCCCGAAACTCTGTCCATCTTGGTTCGGATAAGATGTATCAAGACCTTAAAGCCGCGTACTGGTGGCCCAACATGAAAGCAGATATAGCCACCTACGTGAGCAAGTGTGTGACTTGTGCGAAAGTCAAGGTGGAATACTAGAAGCCATCAGGGATACTTCAACAACTTGAGATCCCAGTGTCAAAATGGGATCAGATCTCCATGGACTTTATCACTAAACTCCCGCGAACTCCGGGTGGTTGCGATACCATCTGGGTGATCTTGGATCGTCTAACTAAGTCTGCACACTTCCTAGCGACCAAAGAAACAGATAAGATTGATAAGTTGACTCGCATCTACATTAAGGAAGTAGTTTCTCGACACGCGGTGCCAACGTCCATCATTTCAGACAGAGATGCTCGTTTCACGTCAAACTTTTGACGGTCACTTCAGAAAGCGTTGGGTACACGCTTAGATATGAGCACAACTTACCACCCTCAGACGGATGGTCAAAGTGAAAGGACCATTCAGACCTTGGAGGACATGCTTAGGGCATGCGTGGTAGACTTTGGGAACAGTTGGGAAATCCATCTGCCTTTAGTGGAATTCTCATATAACAACAGTTACCATACGAGTATTCAGGCAGCACCGTTTGAAGCATTGTACGGTCGCAAATGTAGATCACCGGTCTGTTGGGCAGAAGTCGGTGATAGTCAACTCACAGGTCCTGAGTTGATACTTGAGGCTACTGAAAAGATTGTGCAAATCAGAAACCGCATGGCAGCGGCACAGGATCGACGGAAAAGTTATGCTGATCAACGATGCAAACCGCTCGAATTTCAAGTAGGTGACCGCGTCCTACTGAAAGTGTCACCCTGGAAGGGTGTAATTAGTTTTGGGAAACGAGGCAAACTAAATCCACAGTACGTAGGCCCATTTGTGATTTCAAAATGTACCGGGCCCGTAGCTTATCAGTTAGACCTTCCTGCCGAACTCAGTGGAGTTCACAACATTTTTCACGTGTCCAATCTGAAGAAGTGTCTATCAGATGAGACCCTAGACATTCCATTGGATGAGATTCAAGTGGATGAGCAACTTCATTTTGTGGAACAACCTATCGAGATCATGGACCGTGAGATCAAGACTCGAAGGCACAGCAAGATACCGATCGTCAAGGTTCGTTGGAACTCTAAGCGTGGACCGGAGTTCACGTGGGAAAGAGAGGACCAAATGAAAAGCAAATATCCACACCTTTTTGCAGCTGAGCAGCAATCCGATGTTACCGCCAACTGAATTTCGGGACGAAATTCTTTCAACATGGGGATGATATGACAGCCTGGGATTTCCTTGTACCATTCTAACAAACTGAAATTTTGTGTGTTGCATTCTAAACTGCGTTTACTCAATTTTCAGGACGAAATTTCTTTCAACATGGGGATAATGTGACATCCCGGCTTTTCAGGTATCTTAAACGCGCTACCTCATTGTTATTCATTCCTACGTCGATTTAATTCGGAGAATTGATTACGCGATAACTACGCTAACTTTAGTATTTAGGGAATACACAATGTTTGGAAATTCTAACGAGTTATATCTGAATTACCTGCTATGTGTTATTAGACGCTTGTAGATTATTATATCACACTTTGATTTCGCGATTTATTAGTTATAAGCCTTGTGTTATCGAATTGTAAAAAAAAAAAAATTAAATAAATAGCCGAACCGAACCGAGCCACGGAACATGTCGACCTTGTGACCACACAAGCCCAACCCGCCACCCACACCCCCCTTGCGAACAGAAGCCCAACCCGCCACCCCTCCCTTGCGGCCCAAGGACAAGCCCAAACCGCCCCCTTGCCCCTTATGTATACGTATGTATGCATGGGGTATTCAAAAAAAAAATAGCAAACCCTAAATCCTACTCCCCTAGAGGTGTGCGACGGCAGCAGCCCCCCCTCCCTCTCGGTCGCGCAAGCATCCCACATCCCTCGGATCGATTCCAAGCTTGTCCCGGTTCTCTAATTGTCATCGTTTCAAGGTTAGGGTTTAATTGTATTACGATTCACACTAGGGTTTGTGTAGTCTTGATCATGATTATGTGCTTGTATGATATTATTATGAAAAAGTGTTTTCGTGTATGATTAGTTCGGATGAAAATGCGAATCCTTGCGGTTGTGAAGATATGTTTGAGTATTAAAATCGTAGTCTGCGTTTTATCTATAAAGATCATGATATATACTTAGGGTTTGCCTGAATACTGATATACTAGATGATATTTGACAAGTTAACCTGCTATTAATCGATACAACTAAGCGTCATGGCCGTTTACACATGTTCTAATACGATAAAGTCGAAAACAGTAAGCTGATTGACATTTACAGCCAACTTCAGTTGGCTGTAACCTGATCATTATTTATCGAAAAGTGGATTTTCTGAAGCCTAAAACATGTATTTTTGAAAAACGCTTCAAATGGCGCTGGATTCATATTTTTCTGAGGTGGTTTGCTATTTTTAAATGGTCATTTAGTGCAGTAGCTGAAGCTGCGTAAATTCTGCAGAATTTGGAGGTTGTTTATCGAGTCATATCTCATAGTCTGTATGGGGCTAGGTCACGAAATCTTTACAGTAACTGGAGACGGGAGTTTCCAAAAATCTCCCATTGGAATTTCGTTAATCTAATGAACGATGATTTTTAAATGATTTTTCTCGTGGACTGCAGTCAGAAAACGACGAATCTGACTGCAGCCTAGTATATAAATGTTTATAAATAATTGGTAAAGATTTAGGATTTTAAAATTTTACACAAAATTCTATAGTCTAATTGACATCTCCTGTAAAGAAATTGGGATTTTTGGAACATTGGAACTATTTTATATAAATTCTCGAAAACTGCCCAGTTATGAGTGTACGAGCTGAAACATGATAACTTGTGTTTGTGTGTATCTAAGTGTTGTATGAGTTATCATGTGTTTATGACAAGTTGGTTTGGTCGTTATTTTGTATGGTGATACTTTGCATGCATGATTATGGTTTCGAATTGGTTTTTACGTGTGCCGTACTATGTGTTTGTTATGCGTAGGGTTTTGTGTCAGTGTGTTCACACACTAACTTTGAATCGGTTGACATGTTAGGACGCGATTAGTGGTTCCATCATTTGCTTCTTTTGCGTTTATCTAACCGAGCATTTTAAGGTGAGTTCACGGCCCCTATTTTATCCTGTTTTGAACAATAGGGGGAGAAACATGTATACGCTCTAAAAGTCAATCTTTTACGTTATGCGAAATTAACACCGTTAACTATTCGGTAACTAAGTTAATGTTAATGTATGTTATGATCACTAAGTAGCTTTATCATGGAAGTCCTCAACCAACTCTCGGATCGTTAGTATTGGGTTAGATAGCGGGGAAATTATAGTAGTACTACTGGGCCCGACAAGCCCCACCCGAGCTAGTCGCGCTAGCCGACCGGGAATGGTCAACGGGTGATTAATTTGGACTAACTTTCGCCATGGTCAGTGATAGACCTGGCAACACAGAGGCAACAACAGTCAGCTTCGATACCTACATGTTAACATTGAACTTATTTACGAACCAACCTTATTATTCCAGGTTAGGAATAATGGAACTATGTCGTTATCTCGGGTTAGGGATAACGGGGGAAAACAATCTTTTAAACCGAACTTGTGAACTTATAAAAACCTGTGAACTCACTCTTCTTTAATGTTGAGACTTGTTTCTTTGCATGTTTCTCAGGACGCTAGGAGCGCTAGGTGACTCACTTGCATTTGATCAAGGCATTTTTATCGAGTCTTTATTAACGATCATTTTTGGGATTTTGGTTTTGGCGTTTATGTTGGCGCCCGTTACTTTATTCTAATGCTTCCGCTAAACTTTGAAACCTTGGAATTTTGAAAATCACTATGCATGTTTACAATAAATGTTTTTGGAAAACGTTTAAATAAATCATATAGAGTCGTTCGACATTGCTAGTGTCTGAGATTCTGGTTTGATCACATGCCTCGCGGTAATACTCCGCAAGTGGAAATTGAGGGTGTGACACTGCTTAACTCCATCAAGCTTCCACTAGAAAGGCTTCATATGGATCTCTTTGGACCAATAGATATGAAAAGTAACTCTGGAGATCTATACTACCTAGTCGTGACAGATGACTACTCAAGATTCTCGTGGGTTTTCTTTCAAGAGAGTAAGGCTGAAACATTTGAAAATCTTATGATTCTCTTTAGAAAGCTGGAAAACCTATATCACTTACCAATCAAGAGAATCCAAAGCGATAATGGTACTGAGTTTAAGAATAGGAAAATGCTCGAATTATACAACGCTAAGGGTATTCTTCACGAATTCAGCGCCCCCTATACTCCTCAAAAAAATGGAGTGGTTGAACGTAAGAATCGCACACTAATTGAGATAGCAAGAACAATGCTCGTTGATACAAAACTTCCTATTAGTTTCTGGAGCGAAGCCAGCGCTTTTGCGTGTTATACCCTTAACCGTGTTTTGACAGTCAAGTCTCACAACAAGACAGGTTTTGAACTGTTGAACCAACGTAAGCCGAATCTAGCGTATTTGGAACCATTTGGATCGTCGTGTACTGTTCTAGACCTGGACGGTAAATTTGTTGCCAGATCCTTGGAAGGAATTTTTGTGGGATATGCTAGTCCGCAAAAGTTAGTCTTCTTGCCGAGCTTAAACCAAGTTATTGTAGCCCAACATGTTCATTGCTAGAGATAAACAACTCCCATGCAGAAACCTTGTGATCCTCAGCTGTTCAATTATGACGGGTTGTGGAACTCATTCGACCTACCAGAAGTACCTTCTGAGGAAGAACTTGTTATGCTATATCAACAGCATCAAATCTCCATCAGGAACAAGTTTCAAGACCGTTGGTGATTTCCCCATCACAACCTGTCACAAACTCTTCTGAAGCAGGTCTAAGCAACACTCAGCAAGAACTAGTAGATGAACCAAACTTGAATGCTGCTGAACCATCTTCCCATCAGCCAGTTGATGCTGACTCTGATCGAGAACCTACTTTTGAAGATGGAGGAACCAGTTTCAATGAAGGATCAGAACATATTCAAAGCTTTTTTGAACAATCAAACTACAAAATCCAGGAATAGAATTGAAGCTACGTCCTCAGAACAGGTTGTTGATGAAGTTGTCACAAATATGCAAAGTAAAGTAGATGTGCCAAGCAAAGTGATGCCACTCTCTTACCATCCGTCAGAAAACATTATTGGCGACTTAAAAACTGGAGTGAAAACACGAAATCAGATCAATAAGGATCTTTATTGCTTTTATACAAAAGTTGCTCCACTTCAAACCAGATTTTCTCATAGTTGTTTTGTTTCTCAGGTGGCACCAAGATCCTAGAAAGACGCTCTTAAGGAAGAAAGCTGGGTGGATGCAATGCATGAAGAATTGTTGCAATTCCAGAAACTTGGAGTCTGGAAGCTTGTTGATCTACCTAACAATCACAAGAAGATTAATACTTGATGGGTCTTCAAGTGCAAAAGAGATAATAGAGGAATCGTGGTTTGCAACAAAGCTCGGCTCGTAGTACAAGGCTTCCATCAACAAGAAGGGATAGACTACAACGAGGTCTATGCCCCAGTCGCACATCTTGAAGCTGTCCGCATTTTGCTGGCCTTTGCATTGTGGAAATATTTCAAGTTGTACCAGTTGGATGTGAAATCTGCATTCCTTTACGAGAAGGTAAAAAAGGAGGTGTACGTTGGCCAACCACCGGGGTTTGTTGATCCTATATATAAGGATAAGGTCTATATTCTAAACAAGGCATTACACAGAATACACCAGGCCCCGAGAGCCAGGTACGAGACGCTTTCCAAACATCTTCTGGGAAACGGCTTCTCTAGAGGAACAGTAGACAGTACCCTCTTTACCAAGGAAGTAGACGAACATCTGATCCTAGTACAAATATATGTGGACGATATCATTTTTGGATCGACAAATGAGAAGCTGTGTAAGGACTTTGACGAAGTCATGAAAAGGAAGTTTGAAATGAGTGCTATGGGGGAGATGATGTTTTTCTTAGGACATCAGGTCGAACAGTTGCCGGATAGTATCTTCATTCACCAAACGAACTATGTTCATTATGTGTTAGAAAAATTTGACATGACCGGAACTAAGCCAGTATCAACTCTTTAGCCACCAACCACGGCATTTGTCCAGACGCTCATGGAGTCAAAGCCGATGAGACATTATATCGCTCCATGATCGGATCCTTGATGTATCTCACAGCTTCAAGACCCGACATCATGTATCCTACATGCCTTTGTGCCTGTTATCAATCAAATCAAAGAGATTGCCTTCAAAAGGATCATGCGCTTCTTGAAAGGATGCCCAAGCAACGTCTTGTGGTATCCACGACATGACGACTCCAATCTCGCATGTTATTCCGATTCCGATTTCGGATGCTGCAAGCTCAATGCTAAATCTACAACGGCTGGTTGCGAGTTCTTCGGGACCCGTCTGGTAAAGTGGTAGTGCAAGAAATAGACCTAGGTCGGTCTCTCTAATTGTTAAGTTGAATACGTTTCAGCATCCAGCTGTTGTTCCCAGACACTATGGATACAACAGCAGATGAGAGACTTCGGACTTCAATTTCTTAACACGCTCATATATGTAGTTAACAAGGTGACCATTGATATCACTAAAAATCAGGTTCAACACTCAGGCACTAAACACATTGAAATTCGACACCACTTTATCCGCGATTCTTACAAGAAAAAGTTGGTTCGAATTGAGAAAATCCGCATTGATGACCAAACAACAGATTTTTACACCAAAGAGTTTGATAGATCAAGATTTAAAAATCTTTTGAAATTAAATGGTTTAGAAATCTGACATCAGGGGATGTAAGTTAGGTTGAATTCGAGGATGACAAGGACTTAACGTGATCCTCATCGATATGACACATGTTTTTATGTAATTTTTTTTCTTGCTTTCTTAAAAAACTAAGATCCAAAAATATATTTTGATTTTAGGGGGAGAAAAGGTTGTGAAAAATATAAAAACTTAAAAAAAAGAGACAAAAAAGAGTTCTGTGTAAAAGAGGAAATGATAGTATATTAGTGGACTATTACAGTATGCTAAGAAAATGGAATGTTTTAAACAGGTCTTACTAATGATGTGCCAGTAGACTTCACATGTTCATAAATTGTTTTTCAAGATATAAACTTAAGAAAAAACTGAGTAATTTGTGGGTCGACATCTCTTGGATATATGGACTGTCACACCCCGACCCGCAGCGGAATAAGAGTCGGGGCATAATTGGGTTATCACCACAGCTCATGATGTTTACTAAAATGTTTCATATTTATTAAATTCAAATTACAACTTCAATATTCCAAACAAGTCCATACAATTACAAGGAAAAAGTAACTAAATAAACAATCCAAAGCCTAAACTGAATTATTCTTCTAGGCCGTCCTATATGTTTCTTGCTGCAACTGGATCACCTGTATCATGTGTAAAAATGGGGGTTTTTGGGTCAACAAAAGTTGGCGAGTGAACCTTGTTAAAAACATTTGATATTGATTCTTATTGTATTTATATGGAAAAGTTGTGCAATAATCATATGTGAGCAAACGTAAATAAACAAACAATAACAAACCACCTTGCGTGAGTATATGACATGAATGATAATGTATATGTTGGCAACGTCATGTTCCGCTCATAGGTAATGGGGAACGGACGAGCCTTTGATGATGTATGTGCGATCAAGGCTCAATCAAACGGAGCCGATCGTATGTTGGCAACGCCACGTTCCGCTCATAGGTAATGGGGAACAGTTCCGCTCATAGGTAATTGGGAACAGACGAGCCTATGATGATGTATGTACTGAAAATGATAAATTTAATCTAAACATTCACCACACAAACAATTGATACATATTGGATACACGTTTGATCATGGATATGATGGATGCACAAGTGTTTAAAAGTAATAAATAATAAGCGACACATGATACACCCCAAAATATGATTAAAACGGGGAATTGGTAGAGATTCACTCACATTGGGTGCGTTCGTTTGATGATGTTGAATGCGCACAAGTTTGGAGATTTGATCGACGAGGAAAGACTATCCTAAAATAATAATGAAATGGTACGGTAAATAAGTGGACTTTATTAACAATTTTAATAGGATTTTTAGATGTATATTTTTGTGAGTTTAAGGTCATTTTCTATCTTTAAAAAATATTATTTTTAAGTATTTTTAATTGATTTTCAAATTAAATAAATAAATAAAAATATAAATAAAATGTTGACTTTTTGTTGACCGTTGACCGGTCCGTTGACCGGACCGTTGATCGGTCGGACAGTGGTAATTGGTGCGCTGAGTGAGGTTCGAATCCGGGACCTCTCGTACGCGTGCACGCAGCTCTACCAACTGAGCTACGTATCTAACCCGAAATATTCTATGTTTTAATTATATATATATACTAATTAAATGTTTAATTTATTTGGTTTTATATCAAAAGAATTTAAATGGTTGAACCGGTTGCAGGGAAACCGGATCGAAGTCGGGTCCTTTGGTTTGTAAGCGCACGGCCCAACCAGTTGGGCTGTGTGTCTTATCTGTTAAACTTACAGTTTATATTAATCTTAAAAACATCCTGGGACCTACTCTGATTCAGTTTAAAAAAAACTGGTTTTAATTCGGAAAGTCGGTGCGTTTGTATGGTTCGAACTCGTGACGTGCGCTGTGTGTTTGCACACAGTCCACCACTGGACTGTGTGTCTAACCCGGTTTAATATCTTGTTTTAATTAAACTTATACATAAGGTTCGACTTCATCTTCTTCGTTCAAAGACACAGACAACCGATACTCGACTGTTCTTGTTTAAATCATTCGTCGGACATATAAATGATTGAAATGTAATGGATAAAAAAAGGTTTTGGAAATGAATGTACCGGAAAAGATGTTTTCCTCAGAACTCCGGCAACGGTCGTCGGCTCTGTTTTGTGAATTCCGTCTGATCGGATCAATTTACTATTTTGATCAATTAGTTGCGAAATTAAGTTACTAAACAAGGATTATCAGAGGGTTTAGATGTTTGTACCGATTCACAGCGTGTTTTCGGAAATGTCCAGAGATTTTCCGGCGAGTATAGAATATCCGGTAACGTCGTCTGGGACCGATTCTGGTTGAAGGATTTAAGTTAGTGAAAGTCTAACAATGGATTGAAAATGAAAGAATCGAGAAATTTACCGATTTGATGTATGTCCCGGTTTTCCGGTGAAAGTCCGGCGATAGCAGATAACGTTTCCGACGAACATAAGTTAGAGTGAAATTGAAATTGAAGGTGCTGCAAGTGTTTCCGAGATGTGAGACGATGGAATTATTAGTGTAAATCAGGAGGTAATATGATTTTGGTTTTCAATCTCGAAAATCATATGAATCGAGTTCATTGAAGACCGAATTGATTAAGAACGTGGGTTGTAATTGATTTATCGGTTATTCAGTAACTCGCGATCACTCAAAAGTCTGGATAGTTGAAAGCCGATAAGCGGTTTCAGTTCTTGACGTAACCAGATGAATTCACGGTGAAACTTAAGTTTTATTTGATTCATTGATTACACAAACGAGTCAAGTGGCGGAGTGGTTAAGTGTTTGTTAAATGAGCCGGCTGACCCCGGTTCGAAACCCGGCAGCGGCATTTATTTTTTTCTTCAACCGTTTTTATTGTTTATTAACTATGGTTTATAAATTGTAATATATTTATTAGTTATGTATTGTTTAAAATTAAAAAGAGCATTAAATAAGCAACAAAAATTTGTAACTGACTATTCGATTAATAAACAAAGCGGGTTTTGAAAACCCGTTTTTAAACGGATGTTACAGTATCCGCTACTTTTAGAAATTTCGTCCCGAAATTTAAGTAGTAGTGGTAACAGGAAAAAGATGCGGGTATTTTTCGTGCATTGAGTCTTCCCGTTCCCAAGTAAACTCAGGTCCTCGTTTCGACTCCCATCGTACCCTAACAATTGGAATACGACTCCGTCTTAAACGTTTTTCTCCGAAGTCCATGATCTCTACTGGTCTTTCAATGAAGTGCATAGATTCATCGATCTGAATATCTTCTAGGGGAATATGGAGGTTTTCATCGGCGAGGCACTTTTTTAAGTTTGATACGTGGAATGTGGGGTGAATTCTGTTGAGTTCTTCTGGTAGGTCAAGCTTGTATGCTACAGGTCCTACTCTTTCGAGTATCTTGAAAGGTCCTACGTAGCGTGGTGCTAGCTTGCCCTTCTGGCCAAAACGAACTACTCCCTTCCACGGTGATACTTTTAAAAGTACATGATCACCAATGTTAAACTCCAAGGGCTTTCGTCGTTTGTCTGCATAACTCTTTTGACGACTTTGTGCCGCTAGAAGATTGTTTCGAATTTGATGGATCTTGTCTGTTGTTTCTTGACTCAATTCTGGACCGGTGATTTGAGCTTCCCCAATTTCGTGCCAACATACTGGAGATCGGCACTTACGGCCATATAACGCTTCGAAAGGAGCCATGCCGATACTTGAGTGGTAACTATTGTTGTATGAAAATTCAACTAATGGTAGATGAGCGTCCCAATTCCCTTTGAAGTCTATGACACATGCTCGAAGCATATCTTCAAGAGTTTGGATGGTGCGTTCAGATTGTCCATCAGTTTGAGGATGATAAGCGATACTGAGGTCTAATCGTGTACCCAAAGCGGCTTGTACGGCTTGCCATGTTCGTGAAGTGAAACAACCATCACGGTCTGAAATAATGCTTAAAGGTACACCATGACGGCTTACGATCTCGCTGATGTAGATACGAGCTAACTTCTCGTTCTTGAAGTCCTCGCGAATCGGAATGAAGTGAGCTGATTTTGTAAGACGATCAACGATTACCCATATAGTGTCATACCCACTGGAGGTGCGAGGTAATCCGGTAATGAAGTCCATGGTTATGTTTCCCACTTCCGTACAGGTATTTCAGGTTGGACTAGAAGTCCTGAGGGTCTTTGATGTTCAGCTTTTACTTTGGAACATGTAAGGCACTTGGAAACAAAAACGACGATATCTTCTTCATGCCAGGCCACCAGTAGGTGTAACAAAGGTCTTGATACATCTTGTCGGCTCCTGGGTGTATAGAGTATCGTGTTTTGTGCGCCTCATTCATAAGGAAATCACAAAGGTTATTGTGATCGGGAATCCATATGCGATCTAGATAGTACAGAATACCGTCGGATTTAGTTTCGATTTTAAGTTCAGCTCCACAAGACAGCTCCTTGCGTACGTCGTTTTCCGTTACTGAAACATGTTGAGCTTCTCGGATTCGATCTTTGATGTCGGTTATGATTTTCGAACATAGAAGACGAATGGAGTTCGCATAACCCTTTCGACTGAGCGCATCGGCCACCACGTTTGCCTTGTCAGGATGATACCGAATTTCACATTCGTAGTCATTAAGAAGTTCGACCCATCTTCGTTGCCTCATATTCAACTCCTTTTGGTTAAAGATATGTTGGAGGCTCTTGTGATCAGTGTATATTTCACACTTAGTACCATAGAGGTAATGTCTCCATATCTTAAGAGCGAACACAACGGCTCCAAGTTCCAGGTCGTGGGTAGTGTAGTTCTTCTCATGAATTTTGAGTTGTCTAGAAGCATAAGCTATCAATTTTCCTCTTTGCATCAGTACACAGCCTAGTCCCTGCCCTGACGCGTCGCAATAAACCACGAAGTCATCACAACCTTCAGGAAGTGTGAGAATAGGTGCGTCACAGAGTTTTTGCTTTAGAGTTTGGAAGGCTTCTTCTTGTTTGGGTCCCCATATGAAGGGCTTTCCTTTATGAGTCAAAGCCGTGAGTGGTGCAGCAATACGGGAGAAATTTGCAATGAAACGGCGGTAGTAACCAGCCAAACCAAGAAATGATCTTACTTCGGTAGGGGTTCGTGGCGCTTGCCATTCCTGCACTGCCTTGATTTTTTAGGGATCAACATGAATTCCTTTGTCATTGACGACATGTCCAAGGAATTGTACTTCCTTTAACCAGAATTCACATTTCGAGAATTTAGCGTTCAAATTTTCTGTCCTTAAGAGTGTAAGGATGAGTCGAAGGTGTCGTTCATGTCAGACTTAGACTTTGAGTAGATGAGGATGTCGTCGATGAAGACTATAACAAAGCGGTTGAGGTAGGGTTTGCATACCCTATTCATTAAATCCATAAATACTGCTGGAGCGTTGGTTAAACCAAATGGCATGACCATGAATTCGTAATGACCATATCGAGTTCGGAAGGCGGTCTTTGGAACGTCTTCTTCATGTACTCTGAGTTGATGATATCCAGAACGAAGGTCGATTTTTGAAAAACAGGTGGCGCCTTGAAGTTGGCTAGAAGATCATCGATGCGAGGTAATGGGTAGCGGTTCTTGACCGTTAACTTGTTGAGTTCTCTGTAGTCGATACACATGCGAAACGTTCCATCTTTCTTCTTCACAAAAAGGACAGGTGCACCCCAAGGCGATGAGCTAGGACGTATGAATCCTTTGTCAGTCAGCTCTTGCAGTTGACTGGCTAGCTCTTGCATTTCGGATGGGGCTAACCTATAAGGAGATTTTGCAACTGGTGTAGCTCCAGGTATAAGATCAATGCGGAATTCGACTTCTCTCACGGGAGGAAGTCCTGAAATGTCGTAAGGAAAAGCTTGCGAAAAATCTTTTACTACTGGGATGTCTTCGAGTTTCTTCTCCTTGGTTCCCTTTTTGACGACGTGAGTTAGGAATGCGACTTAATTCTTGCGGAGATATTTTCGGGCTTGAAGACAGGACATTAATTTGAGTCCTTTCGAAGGGGTTTCTCCAAAGATTCGTAGAGTCTGACCGTTTGTAAGAGGAATGCGAATGAACTTTTCGCGGCATTCAACTTCAGCATGATGTTGGCTGAGCCAATCCATACCAATTATAATGTCGAAACTTCCCAACTTCATAGGAATGAGGTCAACTGGAAAATCGTGATTGTTTAGGGTGAGAGTACAATTACGTATAATAGAGTTTAATGAGACCGGTTTTCCGTCAGCAACTTCTACCGTTATGGATTCCATGAGTTTATCACGAGTTTGGTTGAGGATGGGTTCAAATTCTAAGGACACAAACTCTTATCCGCACCAGTATCAAGTAACATGGATACATAACTACCATTGATGAGAAACGTACCGTTAACCACGTTGTTGTCAGCCCTAGCTTGATTGGCGTTGATGTTGAAAGCTCTTCCCCTAGCAGGTGGAGGAGTTTGGTTAGCCTGGTTTACTGGATTTGCTTGAGCTTGGGCATGGATGATGTTCACCAAGCGTGGACAGGTGTTCCTGAAGTGGTTCGGGTCTCCACAGTTGTAACAAGCCCGCATAGGTTGCATCATGGGGTAGTTGGGTTGGTAGTAGGATTGGGCTACATGTTGAGCAGGTGGTAGGAGTAAAGGTTGTTGGGCTTGACCCACTATCTGATGGTGGGTTTGGGTTGAGGGCTGATTGCGGTTCGTTCGCTGAAGTGCGCGACAGGTTTGGATGGTGTGACCTGAACGGCCACAGCCGGTGCAATGTTGGCAGGGATGATCAGGAAAGTGATGGTATTGGCAACGGTTGCATTCTGGGTATGGGCCGGAGTATGGCTTTTTATATGGTGCAGCTGAGGGGACAACTTGGGTGATGGGTGCAGCAGGGATAGGGAAATTTGTTTGTGTGACAGCAAAGTTTCTGCCGGTTCGTTTCCTCTTACTAGCAAACTTTGAGGAGGAGGTGGAATGGTTTAAAGTTTGGCCCTCAATGGGGGCTTTCTTTTTCTCATCCTTTAATTTACCGTTTCGGATGCGATTCTCGGTAAGCTCGGTAGCTAGTTCCATAGCGGCTTCAAGTGTTGCAGGCGAAGTGCTTAGAACTGAGTCTTGAATTTTCGAGGGGAGACCTCGAATATAGTGTTCGACTAAGCGGTATACTGGGGTGAACAAGTTGGGGATCATTTGGTTCAACTCTAGAAACCTTTTGTTGTAGGAAGTATGATCTCCTTCCTTTTGCTTTAACGAGTGGAATTCATCCTCTAATTTTTTGATCTCGCTTCTTGGACAGAAGCGTCTCGTCATGATTTCCCTTAACTCCTCCCATCTTAAGGCCATTGCATCTTCGATTCCTCTCTTACCTTTTTCTGTATTCCACCAGGTAAGAGCTACTCCAAACAATCTCCCGGTTGCGTAACATACCTTCCGATTCTCGGGACAATCGCAATTGAGGAAGGTGTTTTCCATTTCCTCAAACCAGTGGAGGAGAGCGGTGACACCTTCGGTCCCTTCAAATTTCGGGGGATCGCAAGACTTGAAGTGTTTGTAAGAGCACTTTTTGGAGGGAGGGTTGTCGACGTTCTGGTCTTCTTGATTGGGAGGGTTGATGGGATTTGCGGCGAGAGCTTGTTGGACTTGAATTACAATGTCAGGAAGCACCGCGGCCATTTGTTTTGCGATTTGGGTGGCCAAGCGTTCGTTTGACCTTCCTGACTTTCTACCTCCACGTTGCTGCCTAGCCGACATCTACAGGAAAATACATAAGAAGATGGTGAGTTTAAGGAGTCTTTTTAGGTGTCATGTGTCGTTTTTAAAAAAAAAATAACATAAACATCAATAATGCAACAACATCCATAGAATGTCTTGGGTTTGCTCATGTTTGGGCCTCCAATGTCCCCCATACCATCCCTGAATAGTCATGTGGGCCTCCATGGCTATTGGCTTAGTAGGATTCACATTGGTGTTGGGTTTAACACTCCAATCACCCGAATGAAAACCATGAAATATGTTTGCGAGATGTATGGTAGGAGGGTGTCCAGGTGTAGACACAATGACAACTCAAAGTGGGGTTAGCTCACACGACGTTTGGTATAGCATGCTTTGGCCTAATAGGTCCTTCGTACTCTCATCGTTAGTCCCCAGGTAGGCAAACTGGTCCTTTATTTTGGATTTATACGAATGCCAAGCCTAGACAGGACATTCCGACTACCGGTACTTGTACCCTTCCAGTTACTACATGCCCGTCATGAGAACTCACTTTGATGTGATTTAAAAAAAAAATACAAAAAATCGTTGCAAAAATCATGGAAATTGTGTGGTGTGTGCTCTCATGGATATGATATGTTATGAGGATATGATTCATGATAAGCATTGTATAGTAATATGTACTTATGAACATGCTTGCATAACATTGAATGTAACAATAAACATAAAGCATATAAACATCATAAATTTTGTATGTAACACATAAACAATTTAAATAATTCTAATCAACTATAGTATAGGCTCTAAGGGTCTAATAACCTATCCTATATCCCTATAGACATGGCTCTGATACCAATCTGTCACACCCCGACCCGCAGCGGAATAAGAGTCGGGGCATAATTGGGTTATCACCAAAGCTCATGATGTTTACTAAAATGTTTCATATTTATTAAATTCAAATTACAACTTCAATATTCCAAACAAGTCCATACAATTACAAGGAAAAAGTAACTAAATAAACAATCCAAAGCCTAAACTGATTTATTCTTCTAGGCCGTCCTATATGTTTCTTGTTGCAACTGGATCACCTGTATCATGTGTAAAAATGGGGGTTTTTGGGTCAACAAAAGTTGGCGAGTGAACCTTGTTAAAAACATTTGATTTTGATTTCTTATTGTATTTATATGGAAAAATTGTGCAATAATCATATGTGAGCAAACGTAAATAAACAAACAATAACAAACCACCCTGCGTGAGTATATGACATGAATGATAATGTATATGTTGGCTAAGTCACGTTCCGCTCATAGGTAATTGGGAACGGACGAGCCTATGATGATGTATGTGCGATCAAGGCTCAATCAAACGGAGCCGATCGTATGTTGGCAACGCCACGTTCCGCTCATAGGTAATGGGGAACAGTTCCGCTCATAGGTAATGGGGAACAGACGAGCCTATGATGATGTATGTACTGAAAATGATAAATTTAATCTAAACATTAACCACAAAAACAATTGATACATATTGGATACACGTTTGATCATGGATATGATGGATGCACAAGTGTTTAAAAGTAATAAATAATAAGCGACACATGATACACCCCAAAATATGATTACAACGGGGAGTTGGTAGAGATTCACTCACATTGGGTGCGTTCGTTTGATGATGTTGAATGCGCACGAGTTTGGAGATTTGATCGACGAGGAAAGACTATCCTAAAATAATAACGAAATGGTACGGTAAATAAGTGGATTTTATTAACAATTTTAATAGGATTTTTAGATTTATATTTTTTTGAGTTTAAGGTCATTTTCTCTCTTTAAAAAATATTATTTTTAACTATTTTTAATTGATTTTCAAATTAAATAAATAAATAAAAATATAAAAAAATGTCGACTTTTTGTTGACCGTTGACCGGTCCGTTGACCGGTCGGACAGTGGTAATTGGTGCGCTGAGTGAGGTTCGAACCCGGGACCTCTCGTACGCGTGCACGCAGCTCTACCAACTGAGCTACGTGTCTAACCCGAAATATTCTATGTTTTAATTATATATATACTAATTAAATGTTTAATTTATTTGGTTTTATATCAAAAGAATTTAAATGGTTGAACCGGTTGCAGGGAAACCGGATCGAACTCGGGTCCTTTGGTTTGTAAGCGCGCAGCCCAACCAGTTGGGCTGTGTGTCTTATCTGTTAAACTTACAGTTTATATTAATCTTAAAAACATCCTAGGACCTACTCTGATTCAGTTTAAAAAAAATTGGTTTTAATTCGGAAAGTCGGTGCGTTTGTATGGTTCGAACTCGTGACGTGCGCTGTGTGTTTGCACACAGTCCACCGCTGGACTGTGTGTCTAACCCGGTTTAATATCTTTTTTTAATTAAACATATACATAAGGTTCGACTTCATCTTCTTCGTTCAAAGACACAGACAACCGATATTCGACAGTTTTTGTTTAAATCATTCGTCGGACATATAAATGATTGAAATGTAATGGATAAAAAAAGGTTTTGGAAATGAATGTACCGGAAAAGATGTTTTTCTCAGAACTCCGGCAAAGGTCGTCGGCTCTGTTTTGTGAATTCCGTCTGATCGGATCAATTTACAGTTTTGATCAATTAGTTGCGAAATTAAGTTACTAAACAAGGATTATCAGAGGGTTTAGATGTTTGTACCGATTCACATTGTGTTTTCGGAAATGTCCAGAGATTTTCCGGCGAGTGTAGAATATCCGGTAACGTCGTCTGGGACCGATTCCTCTTGAAGGATTTAAGTTAGTGAAAGTCTAACAATGGATTGAAAATGAAAGAATTGAGAAATTTACCAATTTGATGTATGTCCCGGTTTTCCGGCAAAAGTCCGGCGATAGCAGATAACGTTTCCGACGAACAGAAGTTAGAGTGAAATTGAAATTGAAGGTGCTGCGAGTGTTTCCGAGATGTGAGACGATGGAATTATTAGTGTAAATCAGGAGGTAATATGATTTCGATGTTCAATCTCGAAAATCATATGAATCGAGTTCATTGAAGATCGAATTGATTAAGAACGTGGGTTGTAATTGATTTATCGGTTATTCAGTAACTCGGGATCACTCAATAGTCTGGATAGTTGAAAGCCGATGATCGGTTTCAGTTCTTGACGCAACCAGATGAATTCACGGTGAAACTTAAGTTTTATTTGATTCATTGATTACACAAACGAGTCAAGCGGCGGAGTGGTTAAGTGTTTGTTAAATGAGTCGGCTGACCCGGGTTCGAAACCCGGCAGTGACATTTATTTTTTTCTTCAACCGTTTTTATTGTTTATTAACTATAGTTTATAAATTCTAATATATTTATTAATTATGTATTGTTTAAAATTAAAAAGAGCATTAAATAAGCAACAAAAATTTGTAACTGACTATTCGATTAATAAACGAAGCGGGTTTTGAAAACCCGTTTTTCGACGGATGTTACATGGACTTAGTACTTGAAATTTGGTTTGAGAGAATGCCAGATTCTGTGATACTTAGTCTTTATAGTTAGTTAATATCTGGGGTATTATCCGAGTTCTTCTGATTTTGCGTCAGCAATGGTCTAAAACTTGTATAATACTTTGCGCATTATTCACGCCCAAAAGCTGTATAAAAATCGAATATGTCATAAAAAGATACGAAATCTACAGTACAAAAAGATTCTTAAACGGAACACCATCTAAAGTCGAGCCTTCATCTCTTTCTCTATACAGAAGTACTTACCTGAGCTCTCAAGGCCTCGCATTCAGTCCATTTAATGATATCAGTTAGATATATTCACATGTGAAATGAAATTCTGGGAATCTTGATTCGGGAGTATACTCTGAGATGAGAAACACAATTACTTCATGTTCCTTAGAAATACCTAACATATCTTAAAACAATTGAAAAATGTGTAGAGATTAGTATTATGGCAATCTAAGTAAATCTGTTTGGGAACTTAAAGTTTTACCAAGATCAACGGTACTGGTGATTTGTCTAAAAAAGTAATATGATCCTCTAACACAAACTCACAAAAATACATTTGTAAATATGTTTTTACTTGCTTTATTTCTCTTTTCAGAAAAACCCAAAACAATTTTTAGTGTATTTTTAGCAAAATCATTGAAAAATACAAAAAGATTTGATTTATATCTTAGTTGTTTCGACTACCAATGATGGAAATACCGTTTGTCCAAGTCCAAAGTGACAGTTGCTGAAGGAAAGCTGAAAAATTACAGGCTGGGAGCTAATCTGGAAAGAGAGAATCCTGAAAGCTAGAAAGTTCATTAACTTGAAACTTAAAGATTCACGAAAAACATCTGTTTTGGTCAAACAGTGGTCAACCAAGGTCATTAACTTGGACTTGGTAGGCAAATCGGTTAACTGGGGTCATTAACTTTGACTCGGTCAAATAAGTAGGTCGTTAAAACAGATAAATTCACAAAGGCTCGAAAGAAACCAAGTGTAAAGAACTGGCTTGTACGAGTGAAAATGTGACTTGTATGAGTGATAAATAACATTACTAGTACGAATGATGACTCGTACATGTGACATGGTGTATATAAAAAGGACACTCACTCGCTGAGTCACATAAGTGACTCTGTGCGATTGAAGAGAATCCTTGTGCGATCCAAGTTCTTTCATCTCATTTCTAGACCGAATCATGTATCATGGACACTTCGAGGAGGTTGATTAGAACCCCTCTTATGATGGATAATGTACCAATCAAAGATTTGATCCGCTATAATGCCAAAATTAGACCTTAAGGACTTAAAACGTAGATTTAGGCTATTTGATCTGGTAAAATGTAAAATTGAACACATAATCGTACATATCGGCACATTTGGCTGCTAAATCATCATTCAATTTGTTAAATTTTACATGTTTTAAGTTCAAATTGAAAAGGTGTTATTTATGCGACTTATCACTCGTACAAGTGGTCGCTCGTACGAGTATGACTTTTATGTTAATTAATTCATTGACTCCTACGAGGAGTCACTCGTACGAGCGCGTCAGTTCAAACTTGAATTGTTGTCTAAGTGTCAATCTAACTCGTACGGGTGACAAATTTTTGAAAAAGTTTGAAAATTTTTTCTAAATGTTAGAAATTTTTTCGTGTGCGCAGGTAAAAAAGTCATTATTTTCTCTGTTCCACAACATTTGCTGTTTGCTCGACGAGAATATTCCAGAGATTGCCGCATATTGAGAAGTTCTTGAATTTTTGGGACGACTACCGATTACAAAGGCCTTAACAGATAAACATACGGCCAACAGATCACATGTTGAATATTTGTAGGATGCAGCTGAGTATAATGAAGAAGAAAATGCTATCCTTTCTGCGGTACGGATTAACAATGAAGATATTCACGTTAAGATTACTAAAGATTTGATTCGGAAGGTGTTAGAGTTTAAAGACAGTGCGAAAGACCCGACTGGATACCTAGAGTATATGGTTAAGGGTTGTTTTTACAGGATAGGATATGCTGGTTATGTTAACGCAACGCCGTTTAAGAAGGGAAATCTTAGTGCACCATTCAGATACATCGCACACTGTGCCATTCACGAATTTAGTCACCAGAAAGAAGGGTTTGATGATATGGTCGACTACTAGATGTGCCTGATAGCAGCACTGATCCTCAATCTGCCATATAACTTCACCAAGTTAATCTTCATGCAGATGCTACAAAACACAGGCAGAGAGAAGTTCCTATAGTACCTGAGATTTGTTCAGATGTTGCTGGATCATCTTCACAAGAATTTGAAGAAAGAGAAAGAGGATATTCTGAAGCTTGAACATATGGATGTATCTACGCTGAAGAAGATCAATTTACATTTAAAAGTTTTTCCGAATGCTAAGCCTTTGTTTGGAGCAATCATTGATAAAGGCTATGTGGCGCCTCTAGAGGGGAATTACAGAACAGATTCCAGGGGCAATGAGAATAACGAGCTTGAAGCTTTAGATGGTTTTGTGTCGAAGCGAAGCGCCTGGTTTACAAAGGAAGACACAAACAAGAGCAAGGGTACTAAGAGAAAGCAAGCTGTCGGATCCTCATCCTCTGCTCCTTGCCAAAGGAAGCATGCTACAGTTAGAACAGGTCTGATTGATGAATCAGAAGTTGAAAAGATACAGGTCGATGAACCAGTTCAGACTGAAGAGAATGTTGAAACCGTTGCAGGAAATATTGAGCAACAAGCATTTGGAGGAACTGAAGGAGAAGATGGTGGAGATGAAGGGCTGTCCCCCTCAAGAGAGAAAGAGAAGGACAACGATGAGCTGAAGAGAGAAATAGAAGGACAACGATGAGTTGAAGAGAGAAAGAGAAATGAGATAGGAGACGATAATGCGACATACGTACTGTCAGATTTTGAAGGTGATATTTCTATTATTAAGCCTGCTAAGAAGCCAACAGCCAAGCGTTCAAAGAGACTGGCAACTAATAAAACAGATTCACAAGCAGCACGTTTGAAGTTCAGACTGAAGAGAAAGCCTGCTGAAGTATCAGTTGTCACACCTAGTATTGAGTCCACCCTCTAACCACCTCCATCACCACCACCACAAGCTACTACACAACCAACTCCACAACCACATCCAACTCAACCTCATCCACAGTTTTCAAGAAGTTCGAGGTTGGAAGATCGGTTCGACTTTGACTTTGGGCAGATTCTAGGGGGAGAAGATTTTACTACTAACATGTTCAACGATTCAATGATGATAGAGTTAAAGAACCAAATTATGTTGAATAATTTGAAGATTGCTGAGCTGGAGGATCGTATCAAGTATCTGGAAAAAGATAGAAAGAATCCGGAAGCTGTGTTAGCAAGTTTTATGTCTGAGAATGAAAGGCTTCGAAAGCTTATTGTTGAATACGATGAAGAACGCTTGAGAAACCAAAGACATATGGATATATTTCAGAAGATTCTCATCAAGAAACTTGGTATTAACTTTGCAGCAGAGGTCGATGAGATTGAAAAGGAGGAGACTAGAGAAAAGGTAGTTGAGCGCAAAAGACTTGCCAAAGCTTTATCAGATGTTCAGGGAAAAGGTAAGCAAAAGATTGGATATGATCCCTTGATAGAAAAGTCTACGCCAGAAGCTGAGTCTGTGCTAGAATCTACTGCTATGGTTGTATATGTGCTGCCAATCAACTTTGTTTGATAGGGCAACCAAGAGAGGTGGAAGTTGATATGGCGAGTCTTCCTGAGAAGCATAGGAAGTTATTAGAGAAAATGAAGATGTTCAAGGAAATCGATGAGATGTTTGATTCTTATGACGAAAACTTTGAGGAGGATGATGAAGATAAAGACGAAGATGGTGAAGCGTCTGTAAAGGAACCACATAATGGTAGGAAAGACATGATAGTAGTCAGGTGGGATCGGGTGTACTTGTAACAAATTGTGGTGTTAATGATAATATCGATGTTTCTGTGTACTTGGATGACTCTGCAAACCAACTTGATACTGAACAGGTTCAGGGGGAGCCTCATGATGCAGCGGAGGATACTCAGCAAGCATGAATCCTCACAGTGACTACTACGTCGACTGTTCATGCTATGCCAAAGTCAAGGATCTTTTGCTTGGAACATGATGTTGAGGAAGAAGAATACATCCACAACTACACAAAAAAGAAGTTGCTAAAATGCTAGGAGTGGATGAAGAGTCTTTTGATTTTGACTTCGAAGATGAGCTTAACAACATCAGCGCTACTCAGCTTGAAGATTATCACTTCCAACATATTTCTGCAGCAATGATTATGATAGGGTTATCGTGGAGGATGATTCCGATAGTGATGATACTACCAAATACACCGGTGATGGTGCGAATGACTTTGTTGGTGCATAATGTCGATTGCCTACGTCTAAGATATGTTGTTTATGTATATAGGGCTTAGAAAGTCAGTTTGTATATGTTAACATATGTTTTATTTGATTTGTAAATTACTCGTACGAGTGAATTGTATGACTCGTACGAGTGACACTTTCTCACTCGTACGAGGCTCCTCTCGCACGAGTCACACCCAGTTTCACACTCTCTTGTGCTAGTCATGTCGACCTATAAATAAAGGAATGTTGTGTCAGAACTGGTAATCCTGTTGGTGGGGCGAAGCCCTGTTGAACTGTTTACTTGCACTGTACTTGTTCATGTATATCAATACATTCAAGGAATTTAAGTAGTAGATCTCACTTGTTTGTTTAGCAACCTCACTAGCAATGAATTCCGCCTCTGTTACTTGAGTCAGATCAGTCCAGTGCTCATCGGAGGAGAGCCGATCCCCATTCACAAGTAGTATCAGAGCCTTGAGGCCTGATCTTCTGACAAACGTCAAGTTTCTGCATTCTACCAACAGTTTCAAATTCAGATTCACCATTGGAGCTTTCTACTTCTACACTTTCCCATACTGATCTTGGAATTGGAAGTTTCATGGACAAAACAGACTAGGATCCTAGGATATCATGTTAAAATCAATTCTAATCAACCCTTGACAATCTCAGATCTAAAATCAACCTTAATCATGTCAAATTTGGTAAAATTCATCCGTTTGGTGACCTTAGTTGTTTCGTACAGGTAGAGAGACCACTCGCACGAACGACTGTCCTTACAATTTAAGTCATTCGTACAAATGAGTAAACAGAAGTTCTTAAAATTTACAAGATTAGCAAGTTGAAATTGTGATTCGCACGAGGAAGTCATTCGTACGAGCAACTCACTCATACGAAGCAAACATTTTTACTCCTACGAACATCTTGTTCGCACGAGCATCTACTTTGAACGAATCATCTCATTCGCACGAATCTCTGTGTCGTACAAACTACTCTTGGTCGAACGAACTGTTCTGTTATTCACACGAAGAAATTTTTATCATACGAATCAGCTTTTCAAAAGTGTGTTTCTAAAATCTTTGCAGAAAAATAGTAGAAGGGTTTCATAATGCATTTGCTACATCAGCGGTCACAACTATCACAGCTGAAAACATGAACCTCGAGAATGAGATGGGTACGATTACAAAGCCGCCAAAGTTAATGAACCTTGAAGATTTTGACAGTCGGAGCGAACGTTTTATGAATTGGGTTCAGGAGAATCATTTTACCGGCTGGTTTGTCATCGAAGAAAAGTATCAATCTCCTGTTGGAGAAAACGGTCTCGAAAGACATTGGCTCAACTCTCGGATTTTGAAAGAGAGAGGTTCAACAATGAGAAGAAAATGATGAACATTTTACAACAATCCATCAAAGAAGACATATTAGCGGTGTTGCAACATGATGATGACGCACAATCATTATGGAATGCTCTTCGATTGAAATTCCAAGGTAGTGCACAGTTGCAAAAAGTGAAGAGGGCATTGTTGAGTAAATAATTTGACATCTTTACTTTGATCAAAGGAGAGACAGTAAAACAACTGATTGAAAGCGCATGTCATCTAGTTGTTCAAATGAAGTGAATAGGAAGTATAAAGACGAATGAAGAATTAGTTGACAAACTCGCAGATTCCTTACCACAAGGCGAATGGTCTACCTACCTGACCATTTTGAAGAATGGAACCGAATATGGTAATTTCTCATTATCACGATTCATTGAGAGATTGGAGGGACACGAACTTGAGATTCAGAAAATGGCAGAGAACAAAGGTGCCCAAATGCAACAAGACGTTAATCTATATTACAAAGGAAATTTTGCCGCTCAGATACAGTCTCCAAAGATCCAAACTGCCTTTAGCGCTTACAACACACGAGCCCACCGTAAAATAAACAAAGTGGTTTTCAATCATTTGCTACGGTCAACCCAAACACGTCGCAAAGCCCACAGTCATCACATGGTCCTAGCAATCCCCAGATCAATCAGAACAGTCAATCATATCCTACTCAAAGAGTTTTACAGGCAATATCGCTGTTGACTTCCAAAACGCTCAAAACTTTGACGAGAAGACCGTAAAGAATCATATGTCACTATTATATTCGGTTCTTGATTCTCATGACAGTCTTGTAGTGGGCAAAATTGGAAATTCAGAGATGACCAGAGAGGCCTATGATCAGATTGATCCGGTCAAGATGGAGTTGATCGACATCAAATGGTGTATGGCATCTATTGTTAGACGATCACAACGCTTCATGGAAATCACTGGGAAAGAGAACTTGGGAGGATTGGATGGAAAACTTGGCTTTGACAAGTCAAAGGTCACATGTTTCAAGTGTCGTGAAAAGGGGCATTTTAAATGTGAATGTCCAAACAGAGAAGCTCAGGGTAATCAAAAGCCATTTGCCGACGACAACTACAAGAAAGCTATATATCATCGTCCTCAACAAAGAACAAGAATGGTGCAAATCAAAGTTAGACAGCCAGAAACCAAAGACAAAGCGCTTGTAGTGACTCAAGTAGATGAAGGCTTTAACTAGTACAAGTACATTTCCAAAAATGAGAGTTTGGCATTGGTTTCAGAAATAATCGAAGAACCTGAAGAGGAATCAGAGGCATCTTTTGACGAGGCTCTTGAAGAAGATTATTATCACACATCATCAGAAGAGGAGGAGCTATTAAATAGTGCTTTTAACCATCTCCTGCCTAATGATATTCTGAAAACTTTTGTAGGTTACTTTGAACCAAGGCATCGATCATTTTGTGAAGAAAAGAAGAAGCCGAAAGTTGAAGCAAAGAAAGTTGATGAAGAGTTTGAAAAACCGACTGATGAGACCAACAAAGCATTTATGACAAATGTAAATAAGGTAAATAAGTCTAAAAGTGAGTCTGTGATAGAAAAACCATGTTTGAAATGTGCAGAGCCATGCAGTGAATGTGTTGTAAAAGACACATGACATAATGAGCTCAAAAGTTTAACAGATAATTTGTCATGTGACTATAAAGCCACAAAAGAAGCTTATGACAAATTAAGCAAATCTGTTAAACAATATGAAAAAGTGCTCAGAGAAAATGACGGAACACTTTCAATGCTTAAAGCGACTGTGATGGACAAACAAATGGCCATTAATATTCATTTAAACACAATTGCTGAGCTAAAAAGTGAACTTGAAAAAATGAAAATTGAAACGGAACGGGTTAACAAAATGTTAATCAGTTATTCTACAGTTCATACGTCATTGATCACATTCTACCAAAGATTGAAAGCAAAGAAGAATCTAAAAATGATGGAAACAAGAGTGCAAGTTACGATCGTGTTCCACCACCCATGTGGAATAGTTATGCTAAAAAACCAACGGGGATGGAAAAGGCACTCAATTTGAAATTGAAAAATAAACAGTCAAACGAGCTGCCTACGAACATTGATGTAACTTACACAAAATCTGAAAATGAATGTGATTCTGAGGTAGTTAAAACAATGATTGAGAATGTTTTGAAGAGTGAATCTGAAAAGTCTGAATCGGATGTTGAAACATCAGAAAATAGTTTAAGCACTGATCCAAACGTCATAGTTTATAAAATGCATGGATCGGATAAAACTATATTCTGATGAAGATTTCTCAATCCAGAATGTGAATCTGGATCGTGTCGATAAGTTGTTCAAGCTTGTGGAGGTAAGCCATTCTGATTTAGAAAAACACGATGTAACATTTTATTCTAAATCAAAATGTGTTAATCGACCCCACCATCAGAGAAACAAAGATTATCCGGAGAATAGGAGGGCTGGTTTGGGTTTTCAAAAGCGAAGAACAAACAACAAGTCCCCAAAGCTAAAGTTTACAAAGAAAATCAATTTTTTTGGGACAATGATAGAAAAAGAAAAAGAGATCATTGGTAAACAATCCAATGATTAGTTCAAGAAAGAAAAAGAGAGTAGGAAACAATTTTGGGATTCCTTTGTTTGAAAGACAGTAGGATGTGCTACAAATGTAAAAATGTTGGGTACATTGCAAGACATTGCTCACAAGAATATCTAAAACCTGTTTCTAACTCTATCAGATCTACCAAGGATGTGAAACAAAAGGCACCCATGGTTGTACCAAAACAAATTTTGAAAAGAAACAATGAATCTCACAAAAATGTTAAATCAACAATTCAATTGAATTCTAAATTTGAAATTGGTGAAACTTCCACCAAAAATCATCAAAGTCAAATGAATTCAAAGTTTCACTCATAAAGGGCAAAATCAAAAACACAAACATGGGTTGCAAAAGTCAAACCATCTAAAGTAGATTTGAAACCACCTGTTCCAACCAAAACTGAGCCTAAAGAATGTCAAAAACATAGTTGGTCCGAAATTTTATATTCCGAACCCACCCAAGACCAAGCAGACTTGGGTTTCTTTGTTTAGATAAGTTTCTTCCTCATGTGTATAGGGGATCCCACGATCGATCATGTCAAAATGGATTATGGATAGTGGAGCTTCCCGACACATGACTGGGATGCTTGCGTTGTTGCACGACGTCAAAGCTATCCGAGGAGGTTACGTAGGTTTTGCGGGAACACAAGGTGGAAGAATCGTTGGAGAAGGTATTCTCACGAATGGAGTAGTTTCGTTTGACAAAGTGAACTACATTGCGGAGCTAGAGAACAATCTGCTGAGTATTTCGCAAATTTGTGACAAAAGTTCACAACACTTCAACGACAAAGAATGCTTAATTCTAAAGCCGGGATTCAAGATTCCTGAGGAATGGATTCTTATGCGTGCTCTGAGAGAGAATAATCTTTATGTTCTTGATATGAGTGTTGCATCTACAACATCAAAGAAGGTTAAGTGCTTTGTTTCTAAAGCAACCGAGAAGGAGACTATCTTATGGCATAGGAAGATGGGGCACATTCATCTACAAAAGATGAATTATCTTGTGCACGACCTAGTGGAGGGTGTTAATCTGAAAAATTTTCAGTTATCTGATGATTGTCTGAGCTGTAATAAGGGGGAAACAACACAAGAAATCAACCCAAGAAAGCTTCTAAATTCTATCAAGCTACCACTAGAGAGGCTATATATGGATCTTTTTGGGCCAGTAAACGTCAAAAGCATTTCTAGAGATCGATATTGCCAGGTCGTTACAGATGTTTTCAAGATTCTCATGGGTTTTCTTTCTAGAGAGCAAAGATGAAACATTTGAAAGTCTGATGATTCTCTTTAGGAAACTTGAAAACCTATATCACTTGCCTATCAAGAGAATCCGTAGTGAAAATGGTACGGAGTTCAAGAACAAAAGGATGCTCGAATTCTGCAATGAAAAGGGGATTCTTCACGAATTAAGCGCTCCCTGTACTCCTCAATAGAATGGAGTTGATGAACGTAACAATCACGCATCGATCTAGACTGCCAGAACCATGCTCGCTGATTCGAAATTGCCAATTAGTTTCTGGAGCGAAGCAGTCGCGTCATGTATTACACCCTTAATCGTGTGTTAACAGTCAAGCCTCACAACATGACTTGTTTTGAGCTGCTAAATCAACGGAAGCCTAACCTTGCGTTTCTGGAGCCTTTTGGATCACTGTGGTATTGGACCCGGATGGTAAATTTGGAGCCAAATCCTTGGAATGATTTTTAGTCGGTTATGCTACTCCACAAAAGCGTGTCTTTTTGCCGAGTCTGAACCAGGTTATTCTTGCACAACATGTTGATTATCAACGCTATACTACGCCTACGCAGAAACCTGGGGATCCATGGTTGTTCAACTATGACGGTTTGTGGAATTCTTTCGACCTACTAGACATGCCATCTAAAGAAGAACTTGTTATGCTCTTTCAATAGCATCAAATCTTTAATCAAGAGCAAGTTACCAGACCGTTGGTGATTTCCCCGTCACTTCCTGTGTCTAACACTTCTGATGCAAGTTGGAGCACTACATTTCAAGACTTTGTCTCTGTAGCATTCATGAACACTGCTGAATCATCTGCACAACAACCGCCCAATGCCGACTCCGATCGAGAACCAACTTTTCATGATGGAGGATTTAGTTCCAATGAAGGATCTGAACATATTGAAAGCTTCTTGAATGCTCAAGCTGATCAATCAAACGTCGAGAATGAAGCTACATCTTCTGCTCTGGTTGTTGATGAAGTGATCACAAATTTGCAGACTCAAGTGGATGTTCCCAGTGAAGTGATGCCGAAGACACTTTCATACCATCCATCGAAGAATATCATCGGCAACTTACAAACAGGAGTGCAAACTCGCAATCAGATCAATAAGGATCAGCTATTTTTATACTCGTATTGCTCCATTACAAACATGAATTTCTTACAGTTGTTTTTATTCACAGGTTGAACCTGGGAACTAGAGAGACGCGTTAAAAGAAGAAAGTTGGGTGGAGGCAATGAAGTTGGAATTGCTTCAATTCCAGAAGCTAGGAGTCTGGAAGCTTGTTGACCTACCAGATCATCACAAAAAGATAAACACAAGATGGGTCTTCAAGTGCAAGCATGATGACAAAGGGATAGTTGTCCGCAACAAAGCTCGACTCTTGGTACAAGGCTTTCATTAGCAGGAAGGGATAGCCTACACCGAAGGCTTTCTAGAAGCAATCCACATATTCTTGGCCTTTGCCTCTTGGAACTGGTTCAAGGTGTACTAGTTGGATGTCAAATCTGCTTTCTTGTATGGAAAAGTTATAGAGGGTATGTCGGCCAACCACTGGGGTTTGTCGATCCCATACACAAAGATAAAGTCTACCTTTTGAACAAAGCCTTATATGGTCTACACCAAGCCCCGAGAGCTTGGTATGAAACACTGTCATGACATCTTCTAGACAATGGCTTTCTCATAGGAACTGTAGATTCTACCCTCTTTACCAAGGAAGTGGATGGACATTTGATTATCGTGCAAATATATGTGGATGATATCATCTTTGGATCGACAAATGATAAGTTGTGTAAAGACTTCAAAGAAGTCATGAAGCGCAAGTTTTAAATGAGTGCGATGGGGGAGATGAAGTTCTTTTTAGGACTTCAGGTTGATCAATTGCCTAATGGTATCTTCATTCATCAAACGAAGTATGTTCATGACATATTGGATAAATACATCTACACTGTTTGCTCCAAATCACGGCATTTGTCCTGACGTTCATGGAGTCAAAGTTGATGAAACATTATATCGCTCCATGATCAGATCATTGATGTATCTAACAGCTTCCCGACCTGATATCATGTATCCTACATGCATGTGCGCCCGTTTTCAGTCTACTCCAAGAGATTCGCATCTGCAAGCCGTCAAATGTATCATGAGATATTTGAAAGGATGTCCAAGCACCGGCTTCTGGTATCCTCGACACGAAGACTTCAATCTTGCGGGTTACTCGGATTCTGATTTTGGTTGCTGCAAACTTAATGCCAAATCTACTACGGCTGGTTGCCAGTTCTTCGGAACCCGTTTGGTAACATGGCAATGCAAGAAACAGACCGCGGTCGCTCTCTCTGCCTGTGAAGCTAAATATGTTTCAACATCAAGTTGTTGTTCCCAGATTCTCTGGATTCAACAGCAGATGAGATACTTCGGACTGCAATTTTTTGACACGCCCATATATGTAGATAATCAGGCTGCTATTGATATCACTAAAAACTCATGTCAACACTCACGTACTAAACATATTGAGATTCGACACCATTTTATCCGTGATTGCTACGAGAAAAAGTTGGTTAGAATTGAAAAAATCCACACTGATGACCAAAAAGTAGATTTTTATACCAAAGCATTTGATTGTTCAAGATTTCAAAATCTTTTAAAATTAAATGGTTTAAGAAATATGGCATTAGGGGATATTCATGAGGTTGAGTTTGAGGATGACGACGACTTGACGTGATTCTCATCAGTATGACATGTTTTCTGCATATATTTTTCTTCAAAAATCCAAAAATATGTTTTTTTTTTGGGGAGAAAGTTTGGGAAAATACAAAAACATTATAAAAGTTAAAAAGAGTTCTTGTGAAAAAGGGAGATCATATTACATCAATATGACAATCACAGTATGCTAAAGATATGGAATGTTTATACAAGTAATTAAATAGGTCTTACTGAGGATGTGCCAATAGGTTTCACTCGTTCAGTAGATTTTTTTAAGATATAAACCTTAAAAGAAAAACTGAGTAACTTGTGGGTTAACATCTCTTCATTTGAGAGAATGCCAGATTCTGCGATACTAGGTCTTTATATTTAATCGATATCTGGGGTATTATACGAGTTCTTCTGATTTTGCGTCAGTAATGGCCTAGAACTTGTATAATACTTTACACATTATTCACCCACAAAAGCTACATAAAAATGATTATGTCATAAACTTTATGACATTTGCAGTTCAAAAGATTTCTTTATGGAACACCTTCTAAAGATGAGCCTTCATATCTTTGTCTGTATAGAAATACTAACCTGAGCTCTCAAGGTCTCGCAATTCACCCCATTTACAGATATCAATTGGATATATTTACCTGTGAAATCATAGTCTGGGAATCTCGATACAGGAGTATATTCTGAGATGGAAAACATAGTTGTTTCATGTTCTTTAATATTACCTAAATAACTTGAAACAGTTGAGAAACGAGAAGAAGTTTAAGTGGATAAGTATATTGGCATTCTAAGTAAATTTGTTTAAAATCTTACAGTTACTACCAAGATCAACGGTACTGGTGATTTGTTTAAAAACTTGATATGATTTTCTTAACACAAAACTCACAAAAATATGCTTGTGTATATATCTTTACTTGTTGTTTCTTTTCAGAAAAATCCCAAAAAGATTTTCATCTTTTAGCAATTTATCTTAGTTTTTAAGTCAACCGATGATGAAACACCTTTAGTTCAAGTCAAAGCGACGATTGCTGGAAGAAAGTTGAAGACCATGGGTTGGGAGCTAATCTTGAAAAGAAGAGTTACCTGAACGTCAACAAAGTTCATTAATTTGAAATACATTTTTAAATAAATCTGTTTTGGTCAAACAAGGGTCAACCAAGGTCATTAACTTGTACTTGGTAGGAAAATCAAATAACCAGGGTCATTAACTTGGACTTGGTTAACTGAGTGGGTTTTTAAACAGATAAAAAATTCATAAAAAATCAAAAAGTTACAAAGTGTTTAAGAACTGACTCGTACAAATGACACTGATTCGTACGAGTAACAAAAGGTTTCATTCGCAGGAATCATGATTTGTGCGAGCGACTACTGAATGAGTATAAAAGGCTCACTCATTCGGATGAGCCAGACTATTGACTCTGTGCGGTTGAGAGAGAATTTTCTGCGAACCAGTTCTTACCACATCACATTTCTTGATCTATATACGTACTGATACATTGGGGAGGTTGATTTGCACACCTCTTGCGACAGGAAACGTACTTATACTTGATCTAAGTCGTTATAATGCCGAATTTAGACCAAACGGACATAAAACATAGATTTACGAAGATTGGACCGGTAAAATATAAAATTGAACTTAAAAACGTTAAAATCGGCCCTATTAACCTATAAATCGACCTTCAATTTGATAAAATCTGCACGTTTTAAGTTCGGTTTGACTTGTTATTATTTCATGCGAGTTGGAACCCGTACGAATAGTCACTCGTACAAGCAGATCATCATATGTTTGTTATTATTTTCACTCGTATGAGTGAGTATTCGTACGAGTAGGATCCTTAAAAGTTAAAGGTAAAATTTTGAAATTTTGATGATTCGTACGAGACATCAATCGTACGAAGTAGATCTGGTCAAAATTCTTGAAACTTTCTCTAAGTATAATTGTTCATTCGTACGAATAAGTGGCTCGTATGAATGGTGTTTTGATTCAGATCTTAATATTTTGTCATTATATGTGACTCGTACGAATAAATGGGTCGTACGAGTGATTTGGTGTTGAAATTTTTGAAAGATTTTCTAACGCTTGGAAATGTCTATGCGTGCAGGTTAAGAGATCTTCTTTTTCTCCGTTCCATAACATATGCTGTCTTCTGGATGATTCTATTCCAGAAATCGCCGCGTATAGTTAAGTCTTAGATTTTTTGGGCAGACTATCAATTACTAAAGCTCTCACGAATCGCCATACTGCGTATAGATCACATATTGAGTATTTCTAGAATGCGGCAGAATATGATGCAGAGGAGAATGCGATTGTTTTGGCTGTGAAGATTAAAGATGAAGATATTCAGGTTAAGATCACCGAAGACTTAATCAGAAAAGTGCTGGAATTCAACGACCACGAAGATGATCCTACAGGATTTTATGAGTATATGATGAAGGGATGTTTTTATCGTATGGGTTATAATGAGTTCGTGAATGCTGCTCCTTTTAAGAAAGCTAACCTAAGTGCGCCTTTCAGATATATTGCTCATTGTGTCATACATGCACTTAGTCACCGGAAACGAGGTTTTGATGACTAAGTTGATTACCAGATGTGTATGATCACCACACTCATTTTGATACAACTTTTCAAAGGTGATATTTTATCAGATGGTCCAGAATACACAACGAGAGTAGTTCTTGCGGTACCCACGGTTTATTCAAATGTTGCTAGACCATTTGCATCCCAATCTGAAGAAAAAGAAGGATGATGTGCTGAAGTTAGAACATATGGATATCTCGACACTGAAGAAAATGAATTAACATCTCAAGACATTCCTTAATGCAAAGCTTGTGTTTGGAGCCATTGTGGACAAAGATTATATTGCTCCAGCACTATGAAAGTGGAGAAAAGAAGGTAGTAGTGACGAGAATGAGGAGCTTACAGCGCTTGATGGTTTTATTGCGAAGCAAAGTGCTTGATTTATAAAAGAAGGGGGTAAGGGAACCAAGAGAAAGCCAACGTCAACATCTTCTTCTTCTACCCCTCAGAAGAAACAAAAAGCTTCAGAGAGTTCAAGACTGATTGAAGAATCAGAGCAAGAGGAGAATATTGAAGATATGGCTGCTGATATTGAACGACAAGCATTTGGAGAGAAAGAGAAAGTGGTTGAAGAAGCGTCCTCTTCTAGTACTGATTCAGAAGACAGGATTGCTGAAGAAAAGGAAAGGGCTAAAGAGATAGAGAAAGAACATTTAGCTGAACTGAAGAGAAAAGCTGAAGAAAAGAGACGTAAAGCGACAGGTGAAGATAATTCGACATATATACCTTCGGGTTATGACTATGATACTCCTGTGCGCAAACCAGGAATGAAGAAAACTTAACGTCTGAAAAGATCGGCAGAGAGAAGCATTGATTCTCCTAAAGACAAATCAAAGGAAAAAGTGCAAAAGCAGACTGTAGAAGAGGTACATCTTGAGCCGACTCCACCAACACCACCATCATCACCGGCTTGTCAACAAACACCTCAGCCAGCACCATCTCCACCACAGCAGCAAGCACCACAACCACCACCGCAACCGACGCCACAACCCTCACAATCTCAAACCCATTTTAATTTTGACTTTGACTTTGGTGACATACCAGGGGGTGAAGATTTTACTGCTGACATGTTTAACGACCTACGTGTTGAAGAAATACAGAAGCAGGTCATGTTAAACACGGTCAAGATTGCAGAATTGCAAGAACAGCTCGATGTTTTAAACGAAGACAAACAACAGCTCGAAGCTATGTTAGCTAGTATTGTATCTGAAAATGAGTATTTACGGATTTGTATGGCTGAATATGAAGAAGAATGTCTCAGGAACGACAGAAAGATGAATTTATTTGAGATGATACTTACTAAGAAGCTGGGTATTAATATTGCTGCTGAGATTGACGAGATAGAAAGAGCTGAAGCAAGAGAGCGGGTTGCTGAGCGGGAACGCCTTGTGAATGAATTATCCAACGCACAAGGCAAAGGCAAAGGCAAGGCAAAAGTCGGTGAGGATCCTGTGAATGTTACAACTGAGCCAGAAGCTGAATCTGCACCAGTTATTACTGATATTGTGGTGTATTCGATGACAAAGAAGTTTGTACTAGTAGGTAAACAAAAATATGTTGATATCGATATGTCCAATATTTCAGCAAGATATCGTGAATGGCTAATCAAGAAGAAGTTAGATAAAGAGATTGACGCCAAGGTTGATGAGTTTGATGAGAATGCTGAAAAAGAGAAAGAGGACTTAGATGCTTTTGATGATCTATTTTCAGACTAGTCTGATGATGATGATAATGATGGAGGTGATGATGATATGGGAGGATCTGGTGTGCGGGTAACAGAACCTGATGAGACTGATGATATTGTTTAATCTGCTTACTTGGATGATTCAGCGAATTAGGTAAGTGAAGATAGAGATCAAGGAAGAACTGAAGGTCTGAAAGGTGCTCAGCAGGCAAGAATTCTCACGGTAACTGACATATATACCGTTCCTGTCGTGCCAAAGCCAAAGATTTTATATCTTGAGCACGATTTTGAAGAAGGAGAGTTCATTCACAACCACACTAAAGAAGAGATTGGTGAAATGCTAGGAATGAACGGAGAAGAATTTGTGTTTGATTTTGAAGACGAGCTGAATGATATTAGTGCTTTTGAGCCAGTAGATTATGTCTTCGAGCACGTTGATGATGCGGATGATTATGATAGAGTTGTCGTGCAGGATGATTCTGATGAAGATGTTACTGATCTTGTCTATAAGGGTACGGATGACTCCCCAACTTTTAGTGAGTTGTTTGCAGCTGAAACTGCTGATATTTTGAAACGAAAAGTTGAAGAAGTTGTTAAACAAGGAACCGTTCCTCAACAAATCTCTTCTGAAGAAATCTCAGAGATAAGGAAGCGGTAGTTCAAAGTTTCACCAGCTGAGCGAAAGTTTAAACGCCCCTTAGCGTTCTTTACACGTGATGCAGATATTTCACTAGGGGATATAATTAGCTGGGGATGGATCGAGGAGCTTAATGTTTATCCTATTAAGAGGGAGTTTGGGATCCAGTATTTTAGATACTTGAGCGATATCAAGTCCTTGCCGTATTGGGATATAAAAGAGCTCGTGCAAACAAAGATGATTAATCTGAAGATGAAGTTTCATGACCAACGGCTATGGAAATTGATCAAGCTTGAAGCTACGCACAGATTTACACACTGGAAGCATCATTTCCTGAAGCGAATTACGAAGATTGATCCGATAACACAAGAGAAAGATGTTACGTTAATCGTTAAGAGGCCGAAAGTGATGAAGAATATGCCTCTGATAAAGATGGAACGAGATTTCTTCAAGATCTTCAAATGGTGGCACTACGATTCAAATACAGGTGAACCTGTTATATGTGTTAACCCAGATGATGACTCTTGGAAGATTACTGAGGAGCTGACCGAAGCCGTCATAGCACACAAACGTATATATGGGCTATGGCGTGGCATTCGAAGACTAGACCCGATGTGGCTAGTCAACTGTTCGAAGAAAGATATCGAATGTTTGTTCTACAGCAAAATCAACTTTGAAGAGAGAGATAAAGAACAAGCACTCTAGTTTCAGAAGATTGTTAATGTCTGTTTCGCCAACGATGTTCATTCCGGCACGACATGGAACACTTCATGGAGGAAACTGGAGGAGATTTTGTAACTGAAGAAGGACAAGAAGGAAGAAAGAATTGCAGAGCGAGTACGTATTGCGTCGCTAAGGAGTTTTCGATTTGGCAAAACAGTTAACCGACCTCCTCCTACAGATCAAATGCCAAAAGCTTTTGAGGAGCGTCGCAAGCTGTTAAAGCGTTTCTTTGGTCGATAAATGTCAGATTTTTTGAAGATTTATTGAAGACTATCCAAGACTGCGGTAACATCCAATGGGGAGTTTGTTGGTGCATAATGTCTATTGCCTACGTCTAGATATGTTGTTTATGTATATAGGGCTTAGAACGTTAGTTTGTATATGTTAATATATGTTTTATTTGATTTGTAAATGACTCGTACGAGTGAGTTGTATGACTCGTACGAGTGACACTTTGTCACTCGTACGAGGCTCCTCTCGCAAGAGTCACACCCAGTTTCACACTCTCTTGTGCGAGTCATGTCGACCTATAAATAGAGGAATGTTGTGTCAGAACTGGTAATCCTGTTGGTGTGGCGAAGCCCTGTTGAACTATCTACTTGCACTGCATTTAAGTAGTAGATCTCACTTGTTTCTTTGTCAGCCTCACTAACAATGAATTCCGCCTCGGTTAGTTGAGTCAGATCGGTCCAGTGCTCATCGGAGGAGAGCCGATCCCTATTCACAAGTGGTATCAGCGCCTTGAGGCCTGATCTTCTGACAAACATCAAGTTTCTGCATTCTACCAACAGTTTCAGATTCAGATTCACCATTGGAGCTTTCTACTTCTACATTTTCCCATGCTGATCTTGGAATTGGACGAATTCATGTACAAAATAGACTAGGATTCTAGGATATCATGTTAAAATCTATTCTAATCAACCCTTGACAATTCAGATCTAAAATCGACCTTAATCATGTCAAATTTGGTAGAATACATCCGTTTGGTGACCTTAGTTGTTTCGTACAGGTAGAGAGACCACTCGCACGAACGGTTGTCCTTACAATTTAAGTCATTCGTACGAACAAGTAAACATAAGTTCAAGATTAGCTGTTGAAACTGTGATTCGCACGAGGAAGTCATTCGTATGAGCAACTCACTCGTACGAAGCAAACATTTTCACTCATACGAACATCTTGTTGGCATGAGCATCTACTTTGAACGAATCATCTCATTCGCACGAATCTCTGTGTCGTACAAACTACTCTTGGTCGAACGAACTGTTCTGTTATTCGCACGAAGAAATTTTTATCATACGAATCAGTTTTTCGAAAGTGTGTTTCTAAAATCTTTGCAGAAAATAGCAGAAGGGTTTCATTATGCATTTGCTACATCAGCGGTCACAACTATCGCAGCTGAAAACATGAACCTTGAGAATGAGATGGGTACGATGACGAAGCCACCAAAGTTAACGAACCTTGAAGATATTGACAGTTGGAGCGAACATTTTATGAATTGGGTTCAGGCAAATCATTTTACCTGCTGGTTTGCCATCGAAGAAAAGTATCAATCTCCTGTTGGAGAAAACGGTCTCGAAAGACATTGGCTCAACTCTCGGATTTTGAAAGAGAGAGGTTCAACAATTCGAAGAAAATGATGAACATTTTACAACAATCCATCAAGGAAGACATATTAGCGTTGTTGCAACATGATGATGACGCACAATCATTATGGAATGCTCTTCGATTGAAATTCCAAGGCAGTGCACAGTTGCAAAAAGTGAAGAGGGCATTGTTGAGTAAATAATTTGACATCTTTACTTTGATCAAAGGAGAGACAGTAAAACAACTTATTTAAAGCGCCTGTCATCTGGTTGTGCAAATGAAGCGAATAGGAAGCATAAAGACGAATGAAGAATTAGTTGACAAACTCGTAGATTCCTTACCACAAAGCGAATGGTCTACCTACCCGACCATTTTGAAGAATGGAACAGAATATGGTAATTTCTCATTACCACGATTCATTGAGAGATTGGAGGGACACGAACTTGAGATGCAGAAAATGGCAAAGAACAAAGGTGCCCAAATGCAACAAGACGTTAATCTATATTACAAAGGAAATAAAACAAGGTAGTGTGCCCAAACGTTCATCTAAAGAGGAGATTGCAGAGATGAGACAGTTATTGTTCAAAGAGGTGCCGAAGAACGAAAGTTCAAACGTCCCCTAGCATTCTTTACACGTGATCCCGATGTTTCTCTACGGGACATTATCAGTTGGGGCTAGATTGAAGAGTTAGACGTATATGCAATCAAAAGGGAATATGGGATACAATACTTTAGATACCTAAGTGACTTAAAGGCTTTGCCGTTCTAGGATATTAAGGAACTAGTATAAACAAAGATGATCAATCTAAAGATAAAATATTATGATCAGCAGCTGTGGAAGTTGATAAACTACAAAGCTGCATAAGGACTCAATCGTTGGAAGCCACACATTCCTCAAAGAATTACAAAGATCTATCCAGTGACTCCAGAAAATGATACTACACTGATTTTGAAGAAGCCACGGGTGATAAAGAACATGCAATTAATAAGGATGGAGCAAGATTTTCAAAAGATCTTCAAATGGTGGCATTACAACTCAGGTACTGGCAAAGTAGTGATAGGTGTCCAGCCAGATGAAGACTCATGGAAAATAACCGAGGAACTAACAGAATCCGTGATTGCACACAAGCGGATTTATGGTTTATGGCATGGAATTCGAGTGCTAGACCCAATATGGCTAGTAAACTGCTCTAAGAAGGATATCGAATGTCCATTCTACATAAAGATCAGTTATGAAGACAGAGACAAAGAGCAGGCATTGTAGTTCTAGAGGATTGTTAATGTTTGTTTTGCTAACGATATTCATTCAGGTAAAGCATGGAACACTTCTCGGAGAAAGACTGAAGAAAAAGAGCAACTTAGAAAAGACAAGAACATAGCAAGGATTGCTGAAAGGTCTAGGACTGCATCCCTGCGAATTTTTCAGTTTGGCAACACTTACAGTCGACCTCCTCCTACAGATCAAACGCAGATACCATCCGAGGAGCGTTGTAAGCCGCCAAAGCATTTCTTTGGACGCTAAACGTCAAAAGCTTTTGAAGAAAATTTTGAAGACTATCCAAGACTGCGGCAACATCCAAGGGGGAGTTTGTTGGTGCACAATGTCTATTGCCTACATCTAGGATATGTCGGTTGTGTAAAATGGGCTTATATTTGTCAAAAGTTAAGTTTGATAGGTTTTTTAAATGGCTCGTACGAGTGAGCATATGTGGCTCGTACGAGTGAGCACCACCCGTACGAGTTAGCACTCCCACTCCTTGCCCGAGCCATGTTGGCGTATATATAGTGGCGCTTGGGTGTTGTGTCAATAGCTGTTGATGTGTGAGGCGAAGCGCTGTCTGTCTGTTTATGCGTCTGTAACTTTCCACGTTTATTAATAGAAGAAGTAAGACGTTTAAGCAGTATACTCTATTGTTCGTTTGTCAAACTCTCTAACAATGAATTCCGCCTCTGTTAGTTGAGTCAAGTCGGTCCGCTGCTCATAGAGGAGAGCCGATCCCCTTTCACAAGTTTTAATGGTGGATTAATTTTATTAATAAACGTGTTGATGCATATGTTTGCCGCCTACATCATCGAATAACAATGAAAGTTTGTAATAGGAGCATAACGTTTAGCTTGCATATGTTGTAAATACACTTCACACGAAGTGAACATACTCACTTCGTACGAAGTGAACAACTCAACTCGTACGAACTGGAATATCCAACTCGCACGAAGTGTCCATGTCTATATATAGGTTTGCGAGATTTGCGATAGTAGTTAGTTGATGTAAACGGGAGGCGGAGCTCTGTCCAACTATTTCTAGGATCTGTAACGTTTGAAGTATAAATGAAACAATGATTAAAAGTGAATCTTGTTATGAATGCCTCCTAACTCTAATATGGATTCGTCATGTATAAGACTAGGTTAACAAATTAGTGCCTGAGCTATCGGATCCAAAAACATACCTACAATTGATATCAGAGCTAGAAGGCTTGATTTGAAGACATTCTACAAAATTCAATAGCAAAACACTTCTTTTCTACTCATTTTTATTATTTTTGATCATTTTCAACGATTTAGCGGACAAAATGGCCTAATTTTCTTAAGGACTAAGTAAAATCATGTTCTACCAACCCTTGAAAGAATCAGACTTAAAATCAACCGAATATTGATCAAAATGGCAAAAAAACGTGAATTCCTGAACTCCACTTCACACCATCTAACCGAACTAAGTGAAATTTGTTCAACAAATTATTAGAATACACAACAAGAAGAAGAAATGATTGCTGAAAAGATAAAGATGGATCGTGAAGAAGAAGAAAATTTTAAAGTTGATCACAAATTTAGGGTTGAAAGAGTTCTAGAAGAGAAGAAAATTAAAAAGTTGAGATAGAAAGACAGTGCACAAAATGTTTAAAACAATGCAAGTCTTGTTTGGAAAAAAGATGAGAAGTTCATAGAGCTTAAACATCATACTAATAACCTATCTAGTGATTTCAACGTCACGAAAGAGGCCTACGATAAACTGATCAAATCCGTTAACGAACTCCGTATTGATTTATGTGATGTTGTTTATAAGTGAAACGTTTGAAGTTGCACACCAACAGCTCGATTAAATGCTTCATCCAAATTGATTTATTATTTCATATGCCTTTTTATGAGATAAGTGAATATTTTATATTTGGTTTGTCAGTAATGCTATTGGTTTACAGAATGTGAAGACTTAGTAAAACTGAGATATCTTTTAAAACTGAATTTGAATTATATTTATAGTCAATCCTTTATATTTTATTTGCCGGTTTATTGTTTAGCTAGTTTTTGTAGTTTTTAACACTCTTACTATTAATAAAATATAAAAATTATGATCATTTTGAAAAGAAAAAATTAAAGGCAAAAGTTTAAGACCTAACTGATAATAGTTACATGTTGATACTACTTATAAATTATAATTAATTCAGCTTTATGACTTTTAAAATACATCAGGGACGCATGTTGTTACCATGGGTTATTATTTTGGAATCGAAACCCGCTTCTTGGTTAACTTGATGATTCTGTGAGTTATTTTTTTTTCTAAAAGTAAATTATCAAAAGGAATCATTAGATGGAAAATAGGAGTATTTTTCTTATCTAACTTGATGATTCTGTGGTAATATGTTATAAATGTATTTGTTTTTAACATTTGTTAGCTTACATGAGACTATTATTTTGAAGTATAATATCACATATATAGTTTTCATCAAATTTTAAAGTGTTTTTCCTAGTTGCCATCATGCTTGTCACTACTTGGGTGGAGGAGTCACTTCTAGCTCAATCCACAAGTACCTACACCACTATCTGATAATATTGTCCAATCTCATTTCAAGTCACTACGACCGAAATCTACCCAAAAGGAGGGGGCACTTCTTTATCTTTTTTTTATTGAATGACACATGTCTAATTCATATATTTATGTTTTATTAAACAGTACTCAGTTCCACTCAGCAGAACTGCACATATATATCGACTTCCTTATAATCATATTGGAAATACGTAATGCAATCCTGAGCTACGCATTGCCAGGAACCTAGAGGTGCGTAATTAAAGTTATTCATTATAGTAGGCAACTTGTAAGATGCTCGGGCTGGCACGATGGATATTGGATAAGAATTAAAATGGTTCATTTCTTATCAAAGGTCAAAATGGTTGGGTTGGATTGGGTTGACTCGCTTGATTTAAATAAAAACCCAAACCGACAATTAATAGGTAGTTATCATGTGAATAATATTATCTAATATCAGTATGTGGTTCAAAGTGTGGTCATACTTGCCCTCATGTCCTATTCAAGTTATTTTGATGTTTGCCTTGTGTACTTAAGTATGTATGTTAGCGTTGAATCAAGCACACAAGTATTTGATGAGTAGTTAGGATTAAAGTCATTGAACCATCTACTAGTTTGTGCACCTTGTCGATGTTTGTTGGGAAATTTATGTATAGTGTGAGTCCCAAAACAAATTCGGATCACAGTGGTTGATTGTTATCACTCAAACAACTATAGATTAGTTGTTTGAATGTGTAAAAGTTAAGAAAAACCAAACCATGAAGATGAAGAATCTTGAATGGATCAAACAACTAGTGTTGTGTATGAAATCCCAAAAAGATGTAATCGATAACAACACCTGGATATTCGGATGTAAGCACAATAACAAGAATCACAACACAAGAGTAATCACCCAAATCTCTCCAAGAAACTTGGACAATGCATTCATTGAAGCATATATTTATACAGACTGACTACCCAGCGTATTTAACAAATATGTTGGGTTATTAATTACGCCGCCAACATATGACTTTCACATAATTGCACTTTTGACCCTTCTGGATTGTCTAACTATTACAAACCAGCTCAAACTATGGATAATCAAGTACTAACGGTCTAAAAAATTTCTAACAATATCTCCCTAGACCGTTGCGTGCTTGAGTTTCTTCAATCTTGTTTCGGAGCTTCAGCGTCTGTGGCAGATCCTTGATCTTTTTCTTGCGCAGCTTGATCGGTAGGTTGGTCGGTTGTTGCTTCAGAACATGGATTAACAAAAGCTTCACTTGAGGTTTGTTGGCCCTCCTTAGTGACTCCATATGTGGATGAAGTCGGAGGTGGTGGAACGATTTGAAGGCCGGAGTCAGATGATGGATCTTTGCTTGGTGGAGAGGATGGTTCAATCTCAGCTGATTTCTTCTTTCTGGATTCCTCCTTTTCTTTCTATGCGTCCATCCTGAGCAGTATTTCCATCACTTCAATCTTTCGAGCCCGCACGCGCTCATCTGCCCTTTGAAAAAGCATCCCTTCCTCCAGATACTCGTTTCCTGCTCCAACTTTGATCTTGTGTCCATATAGAACATTCAGATCGGAAAGACAAAACATAAATACGTCCATTGGATTTAGGATCCGAATGTCTTCATTTGAGTTTGACCTGATGACTGCTTACCTGTCTTTCCATCGTTAAAACCACTTCTTGAAGTTCGTGAGAGTCACAGGCTGTTCAGGAGATAGCTTCAGCCTAGTTAAAACTTCCGCAGGGTTGATGACCCATGTAATCTTTCCCTTTCCGGTGAACGGGTCTTTGGTGGTCTTAGACACACGTCTTCTAGGGCGTTGAGGCTTGAATACTGAAAATCCTCGCATGCATTCTCTTTGAATTAATCTTTCTAGATCTCCGCCAATGCTGCTATTTGTCGGATTTATCAGATCGTGCTTGCCGAGCTCTCTTATATCCCATGTTGGTAAGCTTGCATCTCGTGGCCATTTCGAAAGTATTGAATGACTCCTCCTCGTCGTTTTACCACAAACCAACCGGTTAGATTGTAGTATTTCCAACTGATGATTTATCCGTGAGCTCAGTCTTCTCAACTGTGATCACTTGATAAAAGTCTGGCATCTTTGCTCTTTCCTTCTTAAACCACTCCGGATGCTGTGGTTCAAACTCATCTCCGCCATCCATTTCATACAACACATAATCTTCCAACCCCCATTCGAGAAACTTTGCTGGCATTTCGGCTTTGTCGACTTCCTCTTCATCACTGTTGTCATCAAGACTAACGCCAACTGCTGATTCAAGACGTTTCTTCTTCTTTTCAGCTCTTTCAGCTTCTTTTTCTGTTCTCTTTCTCTAAATCAGTCAAAGTTGAAAATATCTTCGTTCGAGTACTTTGGCTTTCTATTTGCAGCGCCATATAGCTCCTGTAGTAGCTCATGCAGTTTTTCGAGACCCTCCTGTTGAAATCTAATGAATTCTGATTGCTTGTGAACATAAGAATGCAATTCTTTATTCTTCTTTCTCTGTTCTTTCAACTTTCTCTTCAGCACATCAGTGACATTTACTTGATTTTTCAGCAAACAGAACTCCTTAGTCGAAAATAGACCAATATCCTTGGATAAACGGTTATAAAGCTCTTGAAATGGTCTGGGTCTTGATGGAACTTGCCGAGGAGGAGGTTGGGCCGATACAGGTGGTTTGGGTGGAACGTTTGCTGATGATCCTTCCCCTATTTTTCTCTTCTTTGTCGCAGCAGCCTCCCTTGGAGAGGGTTCTAGTGGATCAGTCAAAAGTCCTTCCACAAATCTATCTAACTGTTCTTGTTCTGACGTAACAACCGTAGAGGTTTCAGATTCAGTCATTTCCCTTCTCTTCATTCTTCTTTCCCGTTTCTCAGCCTCCGCAACCGCATGGATGGCTTGCATTCTTTCAATTTCTTCCTTCGTCGATCCAGCGAGAATGCTATCAGCCATGATTAGGCTATTTGAACTGGTAAAATGTAAAATTGAACACATAATAGTACATATCGGCACTTTAGGCTCCTAAATCATCATTCAATTTGTTAAATTTTACATGTTTTAAGTTCAAATTGAAAAGGTGTTATTTGTGCGACTTATCACTCGTACAAGTGGTCGCTCGTACGAGCATGACTTTTATGTTAATTAATTCATTGACTCCTACGAGGAGTCACTCGTACGAGCGTGTCAGTTCAAACTTGAATTGTTGTCTAAGTGTCAATCTAACTCGTACGGGTGACAAATTTTTGAAAAAGTTTGAATTTTTTTTCTAAATGTTAGAAATTTTTCCGTGTGCGCAGGTAAAAAAGTCATCATTTTCTCTGTTCCACAACATTTGTTGTTTGCTCGACAAGAATATTCCAGAGATTGCCGCATACTGAGAAGTTCTTGAATTTTTGGGACGACTACCGATTACAAAGGCCTTAACAGATAAACATACGGCCAATAGATCACATGTTGGATATTTGTAGGATGCAGCTGAGTATAATGAAGAAGAAAATGCTATCCTTTCTGCGGTACGGATTAACAATGAAGATATTCACGTTAAGATTACTAAAGATTTGATTCGGAAGGTGTTAGAGTTTAAAGACAGTGCGAAAGACCCGACTGGATACCCAGAGTATATGGTTAAGGGTTGTTTTTACAGGATAGGATATGCTGATTATGTTAACACGGCGCCGTTTAAGAAGGGAAATCTTAGTGCACCATTCAGATACATCGCACACTGTGTCATTCACGCATTTAGTCACCGGAAAGAAGGGTTTGATGATATGGTCGACTACCAGATGTGCATGATAGCAGCACTGATCCTCAATCTGCCATATAACTTCTCCAAGTTAATCTTCAGCAGATTCTACAAAACACAGGCAGAGAGAAGTTCCTATAGTACCTGAGATTTGTTCAGATGTTGCTGGATCATCTTCACAAGAATTTGAAGAAAGAGAAAGAGGATATTCTGAAGCTTGAACATATGGATGTATCTACGCTAAAGAAGATCAATTACATTTAAAAGTTTTTCTGAATGTTAAGCCGTTGTTTGGAGCAATCATTGATAAAGGCTATGTGGCGCCTCCAGAGGGGAATTACAGAACATATTCTAGGGGCAATGAGAATAACGAGGTTGAAGCTTTAGATTGTTTTGTGTCGAAGCGAAGTGCCTGGTTTACAAAGGAAGACACAAACATGAGCAAGGGTACTAAGAGAAAGCAAGCTGTCGGATCCTCATCCTCTGCTACTTGCCGAAGGAAGCGTGCTACAGTTAGAACAGGTCTGATTGATGAATTAGAAGTTGAAAAGATACAGGTCGATGAACCAGTTCAGACTGAAAGAATGTTGAAACCGTTGCTGGAAATATTGAGCAACAAGCATTTGGAGAAACTGAAGGAGAAGATGGTGGAGATGAAGGGCTGTCCCCCTCAAGGGAGAAAGAAAAGGACGACGATGAGCTGAAGAGAGAAAGAGAAATGAGATAGGAGATGATAATGCGACATACGTACTGTCAGATTTTGAAGGTGATATTTCTATTATTAAGCCTGCTAAGAAGCCAACAGCCAAGCGTTCAAAGAGACCGGCAACTAATAAAATAGATTCACAAGCAGCACGTTCAAAGTTCAGACTTAAGAGAAAGCCTGTTGAAGTATCAATTGTCACACCTACTATTGAGTCCACTCTCTAACCACCTCCATCACCACCACCACAAGCAACTACACAACCAACTCCACAACCACATCCAACTCAACCTCATCCACAGTTTTCAAGAAGTTCGAGGTTGGAAGATCAGTTCGACTTTGACTTTGGGCAGATTCCACGGGGAGAAGATTTCACTACTAACATGTTCAACGATTCAATGATGATAGAGTTAGAGAACCAAATTATGTTGACCAATTTGAAGGATTTGCTTATGCTGGAGTGATCGTATCAAGTATCCTGGAAAAAAGATAGATAATATATCTGGAAGCTGTGTGTTAGCAAGTTTTATGTCTGAGAATGAAAAGGCTTCGAAAGCTTATTGTGGAATCGATGAAGAACGCTGAAAAAACAAAGACATATGGATATATTCAGAAGATTCTCATCAAGAAATGGTATTAACTTTGCAGCAGAGGTCGATGAGATTTAAAGGAGGAGGCTAGAGAAAAGGTAGCTGAGCGCAAAAGACTTGCCAAAGCTTTATCAGATGTTCAGGGAAAAGGTAAGCAAAGATTTGGATATGATCCCTTGATTAGAAAAGTCTATGCCAGAAGTGAGTCTGTGCTAGAATCTAATGCTATGGTTGTATTTTGCTGCCAATCAACTTTGTTTGATAGGGCAAAAGAGAGGTGGAAGTTGATAGCGAGTCTTCCTGAGAAGCATAGGAAGTTATTAGAGAAAATTAAGATGTTCAAGGAAATCAATGAGATGTTTGATTTTATGACGAAAACTTTGAGGAGGATGATGAAGATAAAGACGAAGATGGTGAAGCGTTGTAAAGGAACCGCATAATGGTAGGAAACACGATGACAGTGTCAGGTGGGATCGGGTGTACTTGTAACAATTGTGGTGTAAATGATAATATCGATGTTTCTGTGTACTTGGATGACTGTGCAAACCAACTTGATACTGAACAAGTTCAGGGGGAGCCTCATGATGCAGCGGAGGATACTTAGCAATCATGAATCCTCACAGTGACTACTACGTCGACTGTTCATGCTATGCGAAAGTCAAGGATCTTTTGCTTGGAACATGATGTTGAGGAAGAAGAATACATCCACAACTACACAAAAAAGAAGTTGCTAAAATGCTAGGAGTGGATGAAGAGTCTTTTGATTTTGACTTCGAATATGAGCTTAACAACATCAGCGCTACTCAGCCTGAAGATTATCACTTCCAACATATTTCTGCAGCAATGATTATGATAGGGTTATCATGGAGGATGATTCCGATAGTGATGATACTACCAAATACACCGGTGATGGTACGGATGACTTTGTTGGTGCATAGTGTCGATTGCCTACATCTAAGATATGTTGTTTATGTATATATAGCTTAGAACGTCAGTTTGTATATGTTAATATATGTCTTATTTGATTTGTAAATGACTCGTACGAGTGAGTTGTGTGACTCGTACAAGTGACACTTTGTCACTCGTACGAGGCCCCTCTCGCACGAGTCACACCCAGTTTCACACTCTCCTGTGCGAGATGTCGACCTATAAATAAAGGAATGTTGTGTCAGAACTGGTAATCCTATTGGTGGGGCGAAGCCCTGTTGAACAGTTTACTTGCACTGTACTTGTTCATGTATATCAATACATTCAAGGAATTTAAGCAGTAGATCTCACTTGTTTGTTTATCAACCTCACTAGCAATGAATTCCGCCTCTGTTAGTTGAGTCAGATCGGTCCAGTGCTCATCGGAGGAGAGCCGATCCCCATTCACAAGTAGTATCAGAGCCTTGAGGCCTGATCTTCTGACAAACGTCAAGTTTCTGCATTCTACCAACAGTTTCAGATTCAGATTCACCATTGGAGCTTTCTACTTCTACACTTTCCCATACTGATCTTGGAATTGGAAGTTTCATGGACAAAATAGACTAGGATCCTAGGATATCATGTTAAAATCAATTCTAAAAAACCCTTGACAATTTCAGATCTAAAATCGACCTTAATCATGTCAAATTTGGTAAAATTAATCTGTTTGGTGACCTTAGTTGTTTCGTACAGGTAGAGAGACCACTCACACGAACGACTGTCCTTACAATTTAAGTCATTCGTACGAACGAGTAAACAGAAGTTCTTAAAATTTACAAGATTAGCAAGTTGAAACTGTGATTCGCACGAGGAAGTCATTCGTATGAGCAACTCACTCGTACGAAGCAAACATTTTCACTCGTACGAACATCTTGTTCGCACGAGCATCTACTTTGAACGAATCATCTCATTCGCATGAATCTCTGTGTCGTACAAACTACTCTTGGTCGATCGAACTGTTCTGTTATTCGGATGAAGAAATTTTTATCATACGAATCAGCTTTTCGAAAGTGTGTTTCTAAAATCTTTGCAGAAAAATAGCAGAAGGGTTTCATAATGCATTTGCTACATCAGCGGTCACAACTATCGCAGCTGAAAACATGAACCTCGAGAATGAGATGGGTATGATTACGAAGCCGCCAAAGTTAATGAACCTTGAAGATTTTGACAGTTGGAGCAAACGTTTTATGAATTGGGTTCAGGCGAATCATTTTACCTGCTGGTTTGCCATCGAAGAAAATTATCAATCTCCTGTTGGAGAAAACGGTGTCGAAAAACATTGGCTCAACTCTCGGATTTTGAAAGAGAGTGGTTCAACAATGAGAAGAAAATGATGAACATTTTACAACAATCCATCAAGGAAGACATATTAGCGCTGTTGCAACATGATGATGACGCACAATCATTATGGAATGCTCTTCGATTGAAATTCCAAGGTAGTGCACAGTTGCGAAAAGTGAAGAGGGCATTGTTGAGTAAATAATTTGACATCTTTACTTTGATCAAAGGAGAGACAGTAAAACAACTGATTGAAAGCGCATGTCATCTAGTTGTGCAAATGAAGCGAATAGGAAGTATAAAGACGAATAAAGAATTAGTTGACAAACTCGCAGATTCCTTACCACAAGGCGAATGGTCTACCTACCTGACCATTTTGAAGAATGGAACCGAATATGGTAATTTCTCATTATCACGATTCATTGAGAGATTGGAGGGACACGAACTTGAGATGCAGAAAATGGTAAAGAACAAAGGTGCCCAAATGCAACAAGACGTTAATTTTGCTGCTCGGATACAGTCTCCAAAGATCCAAACTGCTTTTAGCGCTTACAACACACCGAGCCCACCGTCAAATCAACAAAGTGGTTTTCAATCATTTGCTACGGTCAACCCAAACACGTCGCAAAGCCCACAGTCATCATATGGTCCTAACAATCCCCAGATCAACCAGAACAGTCAATCTCATCCTACTCAAAGAGTTTTACAGGCAATATCGTTGTTGACTTCCAAAATGCTCAAAACTTTGACGAGAAGACCGCAAAGAATCATATGTCACTATTAGCTTCGGTTCTTGAATCTTATGACAGTCTTGTAGTGGGCAAAATTGGAAATTCAGAGATGACCAGAAAGGACTATGATCAGATTGATCCGGTCAAGATGGAGTTGATCGACATCAAATGGTGTATGGAATCTATTGTTAGACGATCACAACGCTTCATGGAAATCACTGGCAAAGAGAACTTGGGAGGATTGGATGGAAAACTTGGCTTTGACAAGTCAAAGGTCACATGTTTCAAGTGTCGTGAAAAGGGGCATTTTAAATGTGAATGTCCAAACAGAGAAGCTCAGGGTAATCAAAAGCCATTTGCCGACGACAACTACAAGAAAGCTATATATCATCGTCCTCAACCAAGAACAATAATGGTGCAAATCGAAGATAGACAGCCAGAAACCAAAGACAAAGCGCTTGTAGTGACTCAAGAAGATGAAGGCTTTAACTAGAACAAGTACATTTCCAAAAATGAGAGTTTGGCATTGGTTTCAGAAATAATCGAAGAACCTGAAGAGGAATCAGAGGCATCTTTTGACGAGGCTCTTGAAGAAGATTATTATCACACATCGTCAGAAGAGGAGGAGCTATTAAACAGTTCTTTTAACCATCTCCTGCCTAATGATATTCTGAAAACTTTTGCAGGTTACTTTGAACCAAGGCATCGATCATTTTGTGAAGAAAAGAAGAAGCCGAAAGTTGAAGCAAAGAAAGTTGATGAAGAGTTTGAAAAACCGACTGATGAGACCAACAAAGCATGTACGACAAATGTAAATAAGGTAAATAAGTCTAAAAGTGAGTCATGCAGTGATAGAAAAACCATGTTTGAAATGTGCAGAGCCATGCAGTGAATGTGTTGTAAAAGACACATGATATAATGAGCTTAAAAGTTTAACAGATAATTTGTCATGTGACTATAAAGCCACAAAAGAAGCTTATGACAAATTAAGCAAATCTGTTAAACAATATGAAAAAGTGCTCAGAGAAAATGATGGAACACTTTCAATGCTTAAAGCGATTGTGATGGACAAACAAATGGCCATTAACATTCATTTAAACACAATTGCTGAGCTAAAAAGTGAACTTGAAAAAATGAAAATTGAAACGGAACGGGTTAATAAAATGTTAATCAGTTATTCTACAGTTCATACGTCATTGATCACATTCTACCAAAGATTGAAAGCAAAGAAGAATCTAAAAATGATGGAAACAAGAGTGCAAGTTACGATCGTGTTCCACCACCCATGTGGAATAGTTATGCTAAAAAACCAACGGGGATGGAAAAGGCACTCAATTTAAAATTGAAAACTAAACAGTTAAACGAGCTGCCTACGAACATTGATGTAACTTACACAAAATCTGAAAATGAATGTGATTCTGAGTTAGTTAAAACAGTGATTGAGAATGTTTTGAAGAGTGAATCTGAAAAGACTGAATCAGATGTTGAAACATCAGAAAATAGTTTAAACACTGATCAAAACGTCATAGTTTATAAAATGCGTGGATCGGATAAACTATATTCTAATGAAGATTTCTCAATCCAGAATGTGAATCTGGATCATGTCAATAAGTTATTCAAGCTTGTGGAGGTAAGCCATTCTGATTTAGAAAAACACGATGTAACATTTTATTCTAAATCAAAATGTGTTAATAGACCCTACCATCAGAGAAATAAAGATTATCCGGAGAATAGGAGGGCTGGTTTGGGATTTCAAAAGCGAAGAACAAACAACAAGTCCCTAAAGCTAAAGTTTACAAAGAAAATCAATTTTTTTGGGACAATGATAGAAAAAGAAAAAGAGATCATTGGTACACAATCCAATGATTAGTTTAAGAAAGAAAAAGATAGTAGGAAACAATTTTTGGATTCCTTTGTTCGAAAAAACAGTAGGATGTGCTACAAATGTAAAAATGTTGGGTACATTGCAAGACATTGCTCACAAGAATATCTAAAAACTATTTCTAACTCTATCAGATCTACCAAGGATGTGAAACAAAAGGCACCCATGGTTGTACCAAAACAAATTTTGAAAAGAAATAATAAATCTCACAAAAATGTTAAATCAACAATTCAATTGAATTCTAAATTTGAAATTGGTGAAACTTCCACAAAAAATCATCAAAGTCAAACGGATTCAAAGTTTCACTCATAAAGGGCAAAATCAAAAACACAAACATGGGTTGCAAAAGTCAAACCATCTAAAGTAGATTTGAAACCACCTCTTCCAACCAAAACTAAGCCTAAAGAATGTCAAAAACAAAGTTGGTCCGAAATTTGATATTCCGAACCCACCCAAGACCAAGCATACTTGAGTTTCTTTGTTTAAATAAGTTTCTTCCTCATGTGTACAGGGGCTCCAACGATCGATCATGTCAAAATGGATTATGGATAGTGGAGCTTCCCGACACATGACTGGGATGCTTGCGTTGTTGCACGACGTCAAAGCTATTCGAGGAGGTTACGTAGGTTTTGCGGGAACACAAGGTGGAAGAATCGTTGGAGAAGGTATTCTCACGAATGGAGTAGTTTCGTTTGACAAAGTGAACTACATTGCGGAGCTAGAGAACAATCTGCTGAGTATTTCGCAAATTTGTGACAAAAAGTTCACAACACTTCAACGACAAAGAATGCTTAATTCTAAAGCCGGGATTCAAGATTCCTGAGGAATGGATTCTTATGCGTGCTCTGAGAGAGAATAATCTTTATGTTCTTGATATGAGTGTTGCATCTACAACATCAAAGAAGGTTCAGTGCTTTGTTTCTAAAGCAACCGAGAAGGAGACTATCTTATGGCATAGGAAGATGGGGCACATTCATCCACGAAAGATGAATTATCTTGTGCACAACGACCTAGTGGAGGGTGTTAATCTGGAAAATTTTCAGTTATCTGATGATTGTCTGAGCTGTAAGAAGGGGGAAACAACACAAGAAATCACACCCAAGAAAGCTTCTAAATTCTATCAAGCTACCACTAGAGAGGCTACATATGGATCTTTTTGGGCCAGTAAACGTCAAAAGCATTTCTGGAGATCGATATTACCTGGTCGTTACAGATGTTTTCAAGATTCTCATGGGTTTTCTTTCTAGAGAGCAAAGATGAAACATTTGAAAGTCTGATGATTCTCTTTAGGAAACTTGAAAACCTATATCACTTGCCTATCAAGAGAATCCGTAGTGAAAATGGTACGGAGTTCAAGAACAAAAGGATGCTCGAATTCTGCAATGAAAAGGGGATATTAAGCGCTCCCTGTACTCCTCAATAGAATGGAGTTGATGAACGTAACAATCGCGCATTGATCGAGACTGCCAGAACCATGCTCGCTGATTCGAAATTGCCAATTAGTTTCTGGAGCGAAGCAGTCACGTCATGTATTACACCCTTAATCGTGTGTTAACAGTCAAGCCTCACAACAAGACTTGTTTTGAGCTGCTAAATCAACGGAAGCCTAACCTTGCGTTTCTAGAGCCTTTTGGATCACTGTGGTATTGGACCCGGATGGTAAATTTGGAGCCAAATCCTTGGAATGATTTTTAGTCGGTTATGCTACTCCACAAAAGCATGTCTTTTTGCCGAGTCTGAACCAGGTTATTCTTGCACAACATGTTGATTATCAACGCTATACTACACCTACGCAGAAACCTGGGGATCCATGGTTGTTCAACTATGACGGTTTGTGGAATTCTTTCGACCTACTAGACATGCCATCTAAAGAAGAACTTGTTATGCTCTTTCAATAGCATCAAATCTTTAATCAAGAGCAAGTTACCAGACCGTTGGTGATTTCCCCGTCACTTCCTGTGTCTAACACTTCTGATGCAAGTCCGAGCACTACATTTCAAGACTCTGTCTCTGTAGCATTCATGAACACTGCTGAATCATCTGCACAACAACCGCCCAATGCCGACTCCGATCGAGAACCAACTTTTGATGATGGAGGATTTAGTTCCGATGAAGGATCTGAACATATTGAAAGCTTCTTGAATGCTCAAGCTGATCAATCAAACGTCGGGAATGAAGCTACATATTCTGCTCTGGTTGTTGATGAAGTGATCACAAATTTGCAGACTCAAGTGGATGTTCCCAGTGAAATGATGCTGAAGACACTTTCATACCATCCATCGGAGAATATCATCGGCAACTTACAAACAGGAGTGCAAACTCGCAATCAGATCATAAGGATCAGCTATTTTATACTCGTATTGCTCCATTACAAACACGAATTTCTTACAGTTGTTTTTTTTTCACAGGTTGAACCTGGGAACTAGAGAGACGGGTTAAAAGAAGAAAGTTGGGTGGAGGCAATGAAGGAGGAATTGCTTCAATTCCAGAAGCTAGGAGTCTGGAAGCTTGTTGACCTACCAGATCATCACAAAAAGATAAACACAAGATGGGTCTCCAAGTGCAAGCGTGATGACAAAGGGATAGTTGTCCGCAACAAAGCTCGACTCTTGGTACAAGGATTTCATCAGCAGGAAGGGATAGCCTACACCGAAGGCTTTCTAGAAGCAATCCACATATTCTTGGCCTTTTCCTCTTGGAACTGGTTCAAGGTGTATCAGTTGGATGTCAAATCTGCTTTCTTGTATTGAAAATTTATAGAGGGTATGTCGGCCAACCACTGGGGTTTGTCGATCCCATACACAAAGATAAAGTCTACCTTCTGAACAAAGCCTTATATGGTCTACACCAAGCCCCGAGAGCTTGGTATGAAACACTGTCATGACATCTTCTAGACATTGGCTTTCTCATAGGAACTGTAGATTCTACCCTCTTTACCAAGGAAGTGGACGGACATTTGATTATCGTGCAAATATATGTGGATGATATCATCTTTGGATCGATAAATGATAAGTTGTGTAAAGACTTCAAAGAAGTCATGAAGCGCAAATTTTAAATGAGTGCGATGGGGGAGATGAAGTTCTTTTTAGGACTTCAGGTTGATCAATTGCCTAATGGTATCTTCATTCATCAAACGAAGTATGTTCATGACATATTGGAGAAATATGATATGACAGGAACTAAACCAACATCTACCCCGTTTGCTCCAAATCACGGCATTTGTCCTGACGTTCATGGAGTCAAAGTTGATGAAACATTATATCGCTCCATGATCGGATCCTTGATGTATCTAACAGCTTCCCGACCTGATATCATGTATCCTACATGCATGTGCGCCCGTTTTCAGTCTACTCCAAGAGATTCGCATCTGCTAGCCGTCAAATGTATCATGAGATATTTGAAAGGATGTCCAAGCATCGGCTTGTGGTATCCTCGACACGAAGACTTCAATCTTGCGGGTTACTTGGATTCTGATTTTGGTTGCTGCAAACTTAATGCCAAATCTACTACGGCTGGTTGCCAATTCTTCGGAACCCATTTGGTAACATGGCATTGCAAGAAACAGACCGCGGTCGCTCTCTCTGCCTGTGAAGCTGAAAATGTTTCAACATCAAGTTGTTGTTCCCAGATTCTCTGGATTCAACAGCAGATGAGATACTTCGGACTGCAATTTTTTGACACGCCCATATATGTAGATAATCAGGCTGCTATTGATATCACTAAAAACTCATGTCAACACTCACGTACTAAACATATTGAGATTCGACACCACTTTATCCGTGATTGCTACGAGAAAAAGTTGGTTAGAATTGAAAAAATCCACACTGATTACCAAAAAGCAGATTTTTATACCAAAGCATTTGATTGTTCATGATTTAAAAATCTTTTAAAATTAAATGGTTTAAGAAATCTAGCATTAGGGGATATTCATGAGGTTGAGTTTGAGGATGACGACGACTTGACGTGATTCTCATCGATATGACATATTTTCTGCATATATTTTTCTTCAAAAATCCAAAAATATGTTTTGTTTTTTGAGGGAGAAAGTTTGGGAAAATACAATAACATTATAAAAGTTAAAAAGAGTTCTTGTGAAAAAGGGAGATCATATTACATCAATATGACAATCACAGTATGCTAAAGATATGGAATGTTTATACAAGTAATTAGATAGGTCTTACTAAGGATGTGCCAATAGGTTTCACTCGTTCAGTAGATTTTTTTAAGATATAAACCTAAAGAGAAAAACTGAGTAACTTGTGGGTTAACATCTCTTCATTTGAGAGAATGCCTGATTCTGCGATACTAGGTCTTTATATTTAATCGATATCTAGGGTATTATACGAGTTCTTCTGATTTTGCGTCAGTAATGGCCTAGAACTTGTATAATACTTTACACATTATTCGCCCACAAAAGCTACATAAAAATGATTATGTCATAAACTTTATGACATCTGCAGATCAAAAGATTTCTTTATGGAACACCTTCTAAAGATGAGCCTTCATATCTTTGTTTGTATAGAAATACTAACCTGAGCTCTCAAGGTCTCGCAATTCACCCCATTTACAGATATCAATTGGATATATTTACCTGTGAAATCATATTCTGGGAATCTCGATACGGGAGTATATTCTGAGATGGAAAACACAGTTGTTTCATGTTCTTTAATATTACCTAAATATCTTGAAACAGTTGAGAAACGAGAAGAAGTTTAACTGGATAAGTATATTGGCATTCTAAGTAAATTTTTTTAAAAACTTACAGTTACTACCAAGATCAACGGTACTGGTGATTGGTTTAAAAACTTGATATGATTTTCTTAACACAAAACTCACAAAAATATGCTTGTGTATATATCTTTACTTGTTGTTTCTTTTCAGAAAAATCCCAAAAAGATTTTCATCTTTTAGCAATTTATCTTAGTTTTTAAGTCTACCGATGATGAAACACCGTTAGTTCAAGTCAAAGCGACGATTGCTGGAAGAAAGTTGAAGACCATGGGTTGGGAGCTAATCCTGAAAAGAAGAGTTACCTGAACGTCAACAATGTTCATTAATTTGAAAAATTACATTTTTAAATAAATCTGTTTTGGTCAAACAATGGTCAACCAAGGTCATTAACTTGTACTTGGTAGGAAAACCAAATAACCAGGGTCATTAACTTGGACTTGGTTAACTGAGTGGGTTTTTAAACATTTAAAAAATCATAAAAAATCAAAAAGTTACAAAATGTTTAAGAATTGACTCGTACAAATGACACTGATTCGTACGAGTAACAAAAGGTTTCATTCGCACGAATCATGATTTGTGCGAGCGACTACTGAATGAGTATAAAAGGCTCACTCATTCGGATGAGTCAGACTATTGACTCTGTGCGGTTGAGAGAGAATTTTCTGCGAACCAGTTCTTACCACATCACATTTCTTGATCTATATACGTACTGATCCATTGGGGAGGTTGATTTGCACACCTCTTGCGACGGGAAAGGTACTTATACTTGATCTAAGTCATTATAATGCCGAATTTAGACCAAACGGACATAAAACGTAGATTTATGAAGACTGGACCGGTAAAATATAAAATTGAACTTAAAAACGGTAAAATCGGCCCTATTAACCTGTAAATCGACCTTCAATTTGATAAAATCTACGCGTTTTAAGTTCGGTTTGACTTGTTATTATTTCATGCGAGTTGGAACCCGTACGAATGGTCACTCGTACAAGCAGATTATCATATGTTTGTTATTATTTTCACTCGTACGAGTGAGTATTCGTACGAGTAGGATCCTTAAAAGTTAAAGGTAAAATTTTGAAATTTTGATGATTCGTACGAGACATCATTCGTACGAAGTACATCTGGTCAAAATTCTTGAAACTTTCTCTAAGTATAATTGTTCATTCGTACGAATAAGTGGCTCGTATGAATGATTGATAGTCTGCCCAAAAAAACTAAGACTTAACTATACGCGGCGATTTCCGGAATAGAATCATCCAGAAGACAGCATATGTTATGGAATGGAGAAATAGAAGATTTCTTAACCTGCACGCATAGACATTTCCAAGCGTTAGAAAATCTTTCAAAAAATTCAACACTAAATCACTCGTACGACCCATTTATTCGTACGAGTCACATATAATGACAAAACATTAAGATCTGAATCAAAACACTAAAGCTCTCACCAATCGCCATACTGCGTATAGATCACATATTGAGTATTTCTAGAATGCGGCAGAATATGATGCAGAGGAGAATGCGATTGTTTCGGCTGTGAAGATTAAAGATGAAGATATTCAGGTTAAGATCACCGAAGACTTAATCAGAAAAGTGCTGGAATTCAACGACCACGAAGATGATCCTACAGGATTTTCTGAGTATATGATGAAGGGATGTTTTTATCGTATGGGTTATAATGAGTTTGTGAATGCTGCTCCTTTTAAGAAAGCTAACCTAAGTGCGCCTTTCAGATATATTGCTATTGTGTCATACATGCACTTAGTCACCGGAAAGGAGGTTTTGATGACTAAGTTGATTACCAGATGTGTATGATCACCGTACTCATTTTGAACTGCCATGCAACTTTTCAATGGTGATATTTTCTCATATGGTCCAGAATACCCAACGAGAGAAGTTCTTGCGGTACCCACGGTTTATTCAAATGCTGCTAGACCATTTGCATCCCAATCTGAAGAAAAAGAAGGATGATGTGCTGAAGTTAGAACATATGGATGTCTCGGCACTGAAGAAAATGAATTAACATCTCAAGACATTCCTTAATGCAAAGCTTGTGTTTGGAGCCATTGTGGACAAAGATTATATTGCTCCAGCACTATGAAAGTGGAGAAAAGAAGGTAGTAGCGATGATAATGAGGAGCTTACAGCGCTTGATGGTTTTATTGCGAAGCAAAGTGCTTGGTTTATAAAAGAAGGGGGTAAGGGAACCAAGAGAAAGCCAACGTCAACATCTTCTTCTTCTACCTCTCAGAAGAAACAGAAAGCTTCAGAGAGTTCAAGACTGATTGAAGAATCAGAGCAAGAGGAGAATATTGAAGATATGGCTACTGATATTGAACGACAAGCATTTGGAGAGAAAGAGAAAGTGGTTGAAGAAGCGTCCTCTTCTAATACTGATTCAGAAGACAGGATTGCTGGAGAAAAGGAAAGGGCTAAAGAGATAGAGAAAGAACATTTAGCCGAACTGAAGAGAAAAGCTGAAGAAAAGAGACGTAAAGCGACAGGTGAAGATAATTCGACATATATACCTTCGGGTTATGACTACGATACTCATGTGCGCAAACCAGGAAAGAAGAAAACTTAACGTCTGAAAAGATCGGCAGAAAGAAGCATTGATTCTCCTAAAGACAAATCAAAGGAAAAAGTGCAAAAGCTGACTGTAGAAGAAGTACATCTTGAGCCGACTCCACCAACACCACCATCATCACCGGCTCGTCAACAAACACCTCAGCCAGCACCATCACCACCACAGCAGCAAGCACCACAACCACCACCGCAACCGACGCCACAACCCTCACAATCTCAAACCCATTTTAATTTTGACTTTGACTTTGGTGACATACCAGGGGGTGAAGATTTTACTGCTGACATGTTTAACGACCTATGTGTTGAAGAATTACAGAAGTAGGTCATGTTAAACACGGTCAAGATTGCATAATTGCAAGAACAGCTCGATGTTTTAAACGAAGACAAACAACAGCTCGAAGCTATGTTAGCTAGTATTGTATCTGAAAATGAGCATTTACGGATTTGTATGGTTGAATATGAAGAAGAATGTCTCAGGAACAACAGAAAGATGAATTTATTTGAGATGATACTTACTAAGAAGCTGGGTGTTAATATTGCTGCTGAGATTGACGAGATAGAAAGAGCTGAAGCAAGAGAGCGGGTTGCTGAGCGCGAACGCCTTGCGAATGAATTATCCAACGCGCAAGGCAAAGGCAAAGGCAAGGCATAAGTCGGTGAGGATCCTGTGAATGTTACAACTGAGCCAGAAGCTGAATCTGCGCCAGTTATTACTGATATTGTGGTGTATTCGATGATAAAGAAGTTTGTACTAGTAGATAAACAAAAATATGTTGATATCGATATGTCCAATCTTTCAGCAAGACATCGTGAATGGCTAATCAAGAAGAAGTTAGATAAAGAGATTGACGCCGAGGTTGATGAGTTTGATGAGAATGCTGAAAAGAGAAAGAGGACTTAGATGCTTTTGATGATCTATTTTCATACTAGTCTGATGATGATGATAATGATGGAGGTGATGATGATATGGGAGGATCTGGTGTCCGGGTAACAGAAACTGATGAGACTAATGATATTGTTTAATCTGCTTACTTAGATGATTCAGCGAATTAGGTAAGTGAAGATAGAGATCAAGGAAGAACTCAAGGTTTGAAAGGTGCTCAGCAGGCAAGAATTCTCACGGTAACTGATATATTTACCGTTCCTATCATGCCAAAGCCAAAGATTTTATATCTTGAGCACGATGTTGAAGAAGGAGAGTTCATTCACAACCACACTAAAGAAGAGACAGGTGAAATGCTGGGAATGAACGGAGAAGAATTTGTGTTTGATTTTGAAGCTGAATGATATTAGGGCTTTTGAGCCAGTAGATTATGTCTTCGAGCACGTTGATGATGCGGATGATTATGATAGAGTTGTCGTGCAGGATGATTCTGATGAAGATGTTACTGATCTTGTCGATAAGGGTACAGATGACTCCCCAACTTTTAGTGAGTTGTTTGCAGCTGAAACTGCTGATAATTTGAAACGAAAAGTTGAAGAAGTTGTTAAACAAGGAACCGTTCCTCAACAAATCTCTTCTGAAGAAATCTCGGAGATAAGGAAGCGGTAGTTCAAAGTTACACCAGCTGAGCGAAAGTTTAAACGCCCCTTAGCGTTCTTTACACGTGATGCAGATATTTCACTAGGGGATATAATTAGCTGGGAATGGATCGAGGAGCTTAATGTTTATCCTATTAAGAGGGAGTTTGGGATCCAGTATTTTAGATACTTGAGCGATATCAAGTCCTTGCCGTATTGGGATATAAAAGAGCTCGAGCAAACAAAGATGATTAATCTGAAGATGAAGTTTCATGACCAATGGCTATGGAAATTGATCAAGCTTGAAGCTACGCACAGATTTACCCACTGGAAGCCACATTTCCCGAAGCGAATTACGAAGATTGATCCGATAACACAAGGGAAAGATGTTACGTTAATCGTTAAGAAGCCGAAAGTGATGAAGAATATGCCTCTGATAAAGAGGGAACGAGATTTCTTCAAGATCTTCAAATGGTGGCACTACGATTCAAATACAGTTGAAGCTGCTATATGTGTGAACCCAGATGATGACTCTTGGAGATTACTGAGGAGCTGACCGAAGCCGTCATAGCACACAAACGTATATATGGGCTATGGCGTGGCATTCGAAGACTAGACCTGATGTGGCTAGTCAACTGTTTGAAGAAAGATATCGAATGTTTGTTATACAGCAAAATCAACTTTGAAGAGAGAGAGATAAAGAACAAGCACTCTAGTTTCAGAAGATAGTTAATGTCTGTTTCGCCAACAATGTTCATTCCGGCACGGCATGGAACACTTCATGGAGGAAACTGGAGGAGATTTTGCAACTGAAGAAGGACAAGAAGGAGTAAAGAATTGTAGAGCGAGCACGTATTGCGTCGCTAAGGAGTTTTTGATTTGGCAACACAGTTAACCGACCTCCTCCTACAGATCAAATGCCAAAAGCTTTTGAGGAGCGTCGCAAGCCGTTGAAGCGTTTCTTTGGTCGATAAATGTCAGATTTTTTGAAGATTTATTGAAGACTATCCAAGACTGCGGCAACATCCAATGGGGAGTTTGTTGGTGCATAATGTCTATTGCCTACGTCTAGATATGTTGTTTATGTATATAGGGCTTAGAACATTAGTTTGTATATGTTAATATATGTTTTATTTGATTTGTAAATGACTCGTACGAGTGAGTTGTATGACTCGTACGAGTGAGACTTTGTCACTCATACGAGGCTCCTCTCGCAAGAGTCACACCCAGTTTCATACTCCCTTGTGCGAGTCATGTCGACCTATAAATAGAGGAATGTTGTGTCAGAACTGGTAATCCTGTTGGTGTGGCGAGGCCCTGTTGAACTATTTACTTGCACTGTATTTGTTCACGTATATCAATACATTCAAGGCATTTAAGCAGTAGATCTCACTTGTTTGTTTGTCAGCCTCACTAACAATGAATTCCGCCTCTGTTAGTTGAGTCAGATCGGTCTAGTGCTCATCGGAGGAGAGCCGATCCCTATTCACAAGTGGTATCAGAGCCTTGAGGCCTGATCCTCTGACAAACATCAAGTTTCTGCATTCTACCAACAGTTTCAGATTCAGATTCACCATTGGAGCTTTCTACTTCTACACTTTCCCATGCTGATCTTGGAATTGGACGAAGTCATGTACAAAATAGACTAGGATTCTAGGATATCACGTTAAAATCAATTCTAATCAACCCTTGACAATTCAGATCTAAAATCGACCTTAATCATGTCAAATTTGGTAAAATTCATCCGTTTGGTGACCTTAGTTGTTTCGTACAGGTAGAGAGACCACTCGCACGAACGGATGTCCTTACAATTTAAGTCATTCGTACGAACAAGTAAGCATAAGTTCTTAAAATTTACAAGATTAGCAAGTTGAAACTGTGATTCGCACGAGGAAGTCATTCATACGAGCAACTCACTCGTACGAAGCAAACATTTTCACTCGTACGAACATCTTGTTCGCACGAGCATCTACTTTGAACGAATCATCTCATTCGCACGAATCTCTGTGTCGTACAAACTACTCTTCGTCAAACGAACTGTTCTGTTAATCGCACGAAGAAATTTTTATCATACGAATCAGTTTTTCGAAAGTGTGTTTCTAAAATCTTTGTAGAAAATAGCAGAAGGGTTTCATAATGTATTTGCTACATCAGCGGTCACAACTATCGCAGCTGAAAACATGAACCTCGAGAATGAGATGGGTACGATGACGAAGACGCCAAAGTTAAATAACCTTGAAGATATTGACAGTTGGAGCGAACGTTTTATTAATTGGGTTCAGGCAAATTATTTTACCTGCTGGTTTGCCATCGAAGAAAAGTATCAATCTCCTGTTGGAGAAAACGGTCTCGAAAGACATTGGCTCAATTCTCGGATTTTGAAAGAGAGAGGTTCAACAATGAGAAGAAAATGATGAACATTTTACAACAATCCATCAAGGAAGACATATTAGCGCTGCTGCAACATGATGATGATGCACAATCATTATGGAATGCTCTTTGATTGAAATTCCAAGGCAGTGCACTGTTGCAAAAAGTGAAGAGGGCATTGTTGAGTAAATAATTTCACATCTTTACTTTGATCAAAGGAGATACAGTAAAACAACTGATTGAAAGCACATGTCATCTGGTTGTGCAAATGAAGCGAATAGGAAGCATAAAGACGAAGAATTAGTTGACAAACTCGTAGATTCCTTACCACAAGGCGAATGGTCTACCTACCTGACCATTTTGAAGAATGGAACATAATATGGTAATTTCTCATTACCACGATTCATTGAGAGATTGGAGGGACACGAACTTGAGATGCAGAAAATGGCAAAGAACAAAGGTGCCCAAATGCAACAAGACGTTAATCCATATTACAAAGGAAATAAAACAAGGTAGTGTGCCCAAACGTTCATCTAAAGAGGAGATTGCTGAGATGAGACAGTTATTGTTCAAAGTGGTGCCTAAGAACGAAAGTTAGTGTGCCCAAACGTCCCCTAGCATTCTTTACACGTGATCCTGATGTTTCTCTACGGGACATTATCAGTTGGGGCTGGATTGAAGAGTTAGATGTATATGCAATCAAAAGGGAATATGGGATACAATACTTAAGATACCTGAGTGACTTCAAGGCTTTGCCGTTCTAGGATATTAAGGAACTAGTGTAAACAAAGATGATCAATCTAAAGATAAAATATTATGATCAGCGGCTGTGGAAGTTGATAAACTACAAAGCTGCCCAAGGACTCAATCGTTGGAAGCCGCACATTCCACAAAGAATTACAAAGATCTATCCAGTGACTCAAGAAAATGATACTACACTGATTTTGAAGAAGCTACGGGTGATAAAGAACATGCCATTAATAAGGATGGAGCAAGATTTTCAAAAGATCTTCAAATGGTGGCATTACAACTCAGGTACTGGAAAAGTAGTGATAGGTGTCCAGCCAGATGAAGACTCATGGAAAATAACCGAGGAACTAACAGAATCCATGATTGCACACAAGCGGATTTATGGTTTATGGCATGGAATTCGAGTGCTAAACCCAATATGGCTAGTAAACTGCTGTAAGAAGGATATCGAATGTCTATTCTACATAAAGATCAATTATGAAGACAGAGGCAAAGAGCAGGCATTGTAGTTCTAGAGGATTGTTAATGTTTGTTTTAATAACGATATTCATTCAGGTAAAGCATGGAACACTTCTCGGAGAAAGATTGAAGAAAAAGAGCAACGTAGAAAAGACAAGAACATAGCAAGGATTGCTGAAAGGTCTAGGACTGCATCCCTGCGAATTTTTTAGTTTGGCAATACTTACAATCGACCTCCTCCTACAGATCAAACACATATACCATCCGAGGAGCGTTGTAAGCCGCCAAAGCATTTCTTAGGATGCTAAACGTCAAAAGCTTTTGAAGAATTTTGAGGAAAATTTTGAAGACTATCCAAGACTGCGGCAACATCCAAGGGGGAGTTTGTTGGTGCACAATGTCTATTGCCTACGTCTAGGATATGTCGGTTGTGTAAAATGGGATTATATTTGTCAAAAGTTAAGTTTGATAGGTTTTTTAAATGGCTCGTACGAGTGAGCATATGTGGCTCGTACGATTGACACTTGGTCACTCGTACGGAGCACCACCCGTACGAGTCAGCACTCTCACTCCTTGTCCGAGCCATGTTGGCGTATATATAGTGGAGCTTGGGTGTTGTGTCAATAGCTGTTGATGTGTGACTAAGGCGAAGCCCTGTCTGTCTGTTTATGCGTCTGTAACTTTCCACGTTTATTAATAGAAGAAGTAAGACGTTTAAGCAGTATACTCTATTGTTCGTTTGTCAAACTCTCTAACAATGAATTCCGCCTCTGTTAGTTGAGTCAAGTTGGTCCGTGCTCATGGAGGAGAGCCGATCCCCTTTCACAAGTTTTAATGGTGGATTAATTTTATTAATAAACGTGTTGATGCATATGTTTGTCGCCTACATCATCGAATAACAATGAGAGTTTGTAATAGGAGCATAACGTTTAGCTTGCATATGTTGTAAATACACTTCACACGAAGAGAAGCACACTTCGTACGAAGTGAACAACTCAACTCGTACGAACTGGAATATCCAACTCGCACAAAGTGTCCATGTCTATATATAGGTTTTTAAGAGATTTGTGATAGTAGTTAGTTGATGTAAGCAGGAGGTGGAGCTCTGTCCAACTATTTCTAGGATCTGTAACGTTTGAAGTATAAATGAAACAATGATTAAAGGTGAATCTTGTTATGAATGCCTCCTAACTCTAATATGGATTCCTCATGTATAAGACTAGGTTAACAAATTAGTGCCTGAGCTATCGGATCCAAAAACATACCTACAATTGGTATCAGAGCTAGAAGGCTTGATTTGAAGACATTCTACAAAATTCAACAGCAAAACACTTCTTTTCTACTCATTTTTATTATTTTTGATCATTTTCAACGATTTAGCGGACAAAATGGCCTAATTTTCTTAAGGACTAAGTAAAATCATGTTCTACCAACCCTTGAAAGAATCAGACCTAAAATCAACCAAATATTGATCAAAATGGCAAAAAAACGTGAATTCCTGAACTCCACTTCACACCAACTAACCGAACTAAGTGAAATTTGTTCAACAAATTATTATAATACACAACAAGAAGAAGAAATGATTGCTGAAAAGATAATGATGGATCGTGAGTTGATCAGAAATTTAAGGTTGAAAGAGTTCTAGAAGAAAATTAAAAAGTTGAGATAGAAAGACAGTGCACAAAATGTTTAAAACAATGCAAATCTTGTTTGGAAAAAGATGAGAAGTTCATAGAGCTTAAACATCATACTAATAACCTATCTAGTGATTTCAACGTCACGAAAGAGGCCTACGATAAACTGATCAAATCCGTTAACGAACTCCGTATTGATTTATGTGATGTTGTTTATAAGTGAAAGGTTTGAAGTTGCAAACCAATAGCTCGATGAAATGCTTCATCCAAATTGATCTATTATTTCATATGCCTTTTTATGAGATAAGTGAATATTTGATATTTGGTTTTTCTGTAATACTATTGGTTTACAGAATGCGAAGACTTAGTAAAACTGAGATATCTTTTAAAACTGAATTTGAATTATGTTTATAGTCAATCCTTTATAATTTATTTGCTGGTTTATTGTTTAGCTAGTTTTTGTAGTTTTTAACACTCTTACTATTAATAAAATATAAAAATTATGATCATTTTGAAAAGAAAAAATTAAAGGCAAAAGTTTAAGACCTAACTGATAATATTACACGTTGCTACTACTTATAAATTATAATTAATTCAGCTTTATGACTTTTAAAATACATCAGGGACGCATGTTGTTACCATGGGTTATTATTTTGGGATCGAAACCCGCTTCTTGGTTAACTTGATGATTCTGTGAGTTATTCTTTTTTTCTCTAAAAGTAAATTATCAAAAGGAATCATTAGATGGCAAATAGGAGTATTTTTCTTATCTAACTTGATGATTCTGTGGTTATATGTTATAAATTTATTTGTTTTTAACATTTGTTACGTAGCTTACATGAGACTATTATTTTGAAGTATAATATCACATATATAGTTTTCATCAAATTTTAAAGTGTTTTTCCCAATTGCCATCATGCTTGTCACTACTTGGGTGGAGGAGTCACTTCTAGCTCAATCCACAAGTACCTACACCACCATCTAATAATATTGTCCAATCTCATTTCAAGTCACTACAACCGAAATCTACCCAAAAGGAGGGGGCACTTGTTTATCTTTTTTTATTGAATGACACATGTCTAATTAATATATTTATGTTTTATTAAACAGTACTCAGTTCCACTCAGCAGAACTGCACATATATATCGACTTCCTTATAATCATATTGGAAATACGTAATGCAATCCTGAGCTACGCTTTGCCAGGAACCTAGAGGTGCGTAACTAAAGTTATTCATTATAGTAGGCAACTTGTAAGATGCTCGGGCTGGCACGATGGATATTGGTTAAGACTTAAAATGGTTCATTTCTTATCAAAGGTCAAAATGGTTGGGTTGGATTGGGTTGACTCGCTTGATTTAAATAAAAACGCAAACTGACAATTAATAGGTAGTTATCATGTGAATCATATTATCTAATATCAGTATGTGGTTCAAAGTGTGGTCATACTTGCCCTCATGTCCTACTCAAGTTATTTTCATGTTTGCCTTGTGTACTTAAGTATGTATGTTAGCGTCGAATCAATCACACAAGTATTTGATGAGTAGTTAGGATTTAAGTCATTGAACCATCTATTAGTTTGTGCACCTTCTCGATGTTTGTTGGGAAATTTTTGTATAGTGTGAGTCCCAAAACAAATTCGGATCACAGTGGTTGATTGTTATCACTCAAACAACTATAGATTAGTTGTTTGAATGTGTAAAAGTTAAGAAAAACCAAACCATGAAGATGAAGAATCTTGAACGGATCAAACAACTAGTGTTGTGTATGAAATCCCAAAAAGATGTAATCGATAACAGCACCTGGATATTCGGATGTAAGCACAATAACAAGAATCACAACACAAGAGTAATCACCAAAATCTGTCCAAGAAACTTGGACAATGCATTCATTGAAGCATATATTTATACAGACTGACTACCCAGCGTATTTAACAAATATACTTGGTTATTAATTACGCCGCCAACATATGACTTTCACATAATTGCACTTTTGACCCTTCTAGATTGTCTAACTATTACAAACCAGCACAAACTACTGATAATCAAGTACCAACAGTCTCAAAATGTTCTAACAATATCCCCCTAGACGTTGCGTGCTTGAGTTTCTTCAATCTTGTTTCGGAGCTTCAGGGTCTGTGGCAGATCCTTTTGCGCAGCTTGATCGGTAGGTTGCTCGGTTGTTGCTTCAGAACTTGGAATAACAAAAGCTTCACTTGAGGTTTGTTGGCCCTCCTTAGTGACTCCATATGTGGATGAAGTCGGAGGTGGTGGAACGATTTGAAGGCCGGAGTCAGATGATGGATCTTTGCTTGGTGGAGAGGATGGTTCAGTCTCAGCTGATTTCTACTTTCTGGATTCCTCCTTTTCTTTCTTTGCATCCATCCTGAGCAGTATTTCCATCACTTCACTCTTTCGAGCCCGCACACGCTCATCTGCCCTTTGAAAAAGCATCCCTTCCTCCAGATACTCGTTTCCTGCTGCAACGTTAATCTTGTGTCCATATAGAACATTCAGATCGGAAAGACAAAACATAAATACGTCCATTGGATTTAGAATCCGAATGTCTTCATTTGAGTTTGGCCTGATGACTGCTTCACCTGTCTTTCCATCGTTAAAACCACTTCTTGAAGTTCGTGAGAGTCACAGGCTGTTCAGGAGATAGCTTCACCCTAGTTAAAACTTCCGCAGGGTTGATGACCCATGTAATCTTTCCCTTTCCGGTGAACGGGTCTTTGGTGGTCTTAGACACACGTCTTCTAGGGCGTTGAGGCTTGAATACTGAAAATCCTCGCATACATTCTCTTTGAATTAATCTTTCTAGATCTCCGCCAATGCGGCTATTAGTCGGATTTATCAGATCGTGCTTGCCGAGCTCTCGTATATCCCATGTTGGTAAGCTTGCATCTCGTGGGCATTTCGAAAGTATTGAATGACTTCTCCTCGTCGTTTTACCACAAACCAACCGGTTAGATTGCAACATTTCCAACTGATGATTTATCCGTGAGCTCAGTCTTCTCAACTGTGATCACTTGATAAAAGTCTGGCATCTTCGCTCTTTCCTTCTTAAACCACTCCAGATGTTGTGGTTCGAACTCATCTCCGCCATCCATTTCATACAACACATCATCTTCCAACCCCCATTCGAGAAACTTTGCTGGCATTTCGGCTTTGTCGACTTCCTCTTCATCACTGTCGTCATCAAGACTAACGCCAACTGCTGATTCAAGACGTTTCTTCTTCTTTTCAGCTCTGTCAGCTTCTTTTTCTGTTCTCTTTCTCTAAATCAGTCAAAGTTGAAAATATCTTCGTTCGAGTACTTTGGCTTTCTATTTGCAGCGCCATATAGCTCCTGTACTAGCTCATGCAGTTTTTCGAGATCCTGCTGTTGAAATCTAATGAATTCTGGTTGCTTGTGAACGTAAGAATGCAATTCTTTATTCTTCTTTCTCTGTTCTTTCAACTTTCTCTTCAGCACATTAGTGCCATTTACTTGATTTTTCAGCGAACAGAACTCCTTAGCCGAAAATAGACCAATATCCTTGGATAAACGGTTATAAAGCTCTTGAAATGGTATGGGTCTTGATGGAACTTGCCGAGGAGGAGGTTGGGCCGATACAGGTGGTTTGGGTGGAACGTTTGCTGATGATCCTTCCCTGTTTTTCTCTTCTTTGTCATAGCAGCCTCGCTTGGAGATGGTTCTAGTGGATCAGTCAAAGTCCTTCCACAAATCTATCTAACTGTTCTTGTTCTGACATAACAACCGTAGAGGTTTCAGATTCAGTCATTTCCCTTCTCTTCATTCTTCTTTCCCGTTTCTCAGCCTCCGCAACCACATGGATGGCTTGCATTCTTTCAATTTCTTCCCTAGTCGATACAGCGAGAATGCTATCAGCCATGATTCGCTCTGGATTGGGTGCATCTTTCTTGCTTTTCTTCTTTGACGGTTCCTCTTCGACCACTTTCTTTCCTTTTTCTTTACGCTTACGAACCAGTGGAATTTCTTCTTCTACTTCAGCCTCTTCAGCAATATCAACAGGATAACTTCCACCTTCTCTACTTTTCCTTGCCTTTTCTCTATTCTTGTTGTATGCAGCTACAACCACTGGAAGTCTTTCTTCACGATACATCCAGTTGTGTAACATCACCCACTCTTTGTTTTTCAACTTGGTAATCTGCCTTCCTTTAGGAAGCTGAAACTGATACGTGTTTCCATCATGTGGCAGGTTCCGATGCTGATCATCAATAAGCAGTTGCACAAATCTAGGATACATTGCCCATGCACCTTTATTAACATTATCGATCATGCAATAGAATATAATCCAGAAATGTTGAGCGGCTGATTCGTGCACAGATTCAGCATAGCTGTGGACCACTCTAAATTCAACCCATCATAACCGCCTTTTCGATGACAGATACTCATACATAACATGTGCAAAATGAACCTCCAGTCTTTCGTAAGCCCTGACTTCTTGATCTCATTTTTGTGACGAAAGTCTCCAATGTAGTTCATCCCACGAAAGCCTTCCAGAATTTCCTCTTTCTTTAGTTTCAATGGATCACTGGCGTTGTCCCCGAGGCTTAGAACCTTTCGAATTCATTCCTCAGTTACTTTAATTTCCTTGTTCCGCACTGTCGCTGTGATGTGCTTGATATTATTCAGCGTTCTTACCCTTACCGTTCTCCAGAATTCTTCTATGTGGATTGAGTAGATTGTGGGATTTGCCTGGACTGCGTAGCTAAGTTTGCCTGGACTAGAGTGATGGGTTGATTGTGCTTTCTAGTACTATCCCAAACTAAAGGTTGAGCTATTCCTGAAATGTGGAAATGAGCCAAGTCATATTTATATACATAAATATATGTGTATATATATATATATAGATATAAATGTTAAAGAAAAATTAAAAATATATATACATAATATTTTATACATAGAACATATTTTAAAAATAATTTTAAAACCGCTGTTATCTACGCTGAACATCAAAGATATATCCGTAGACCATTTGAATGGTGAATTTAAGTAAAACCGGCACAAATGATTAATTTCGCTATCTTGACCGGCGTATTTCTCTAATACGCCGATTGCTTGAACTCTCATTCAAGACTTAAATCCGTCATTCTGATGTCTAGAACAAATACACTGTTGACAAGAAATAATTACGCCTAATGAAACATATTTACACTGAACATAGATTAGCTTATTTAAGTATAACCATCGTAGATGACTATCTTCGCTAGCTTAACCGGCGAATTTGTCTAATATGCCGGTTACTTGAACTCGCGTTCAAGACTTAAATCCGCTAACCGATGTTCTGATTTATTATGCTATCTTCAAAGACAAATACGCCATTTCAAAATTAAATACGCCATATTCATAAATTTCTTGATAAACCCTTTAAAACTGGAAGTAACCCGATCAAAGTAGCTATCAACAAAACAGAGACTGAAATCGATGATTTAAAAACACTCAGACAATGAACGATGGATATTTAAATATCAAAATCATACCGATATCGATTCCGTTCAGATATACTAAAAGAAGATTGAAAGATGTAGGTGGTTTTTGGGTTTTTCGATTTGATGAAGAAGATGGTGACTTGAAATATTTTGAAAATAATTTACACACGGTGAAAAGTGAAGTATATATACAGATTTACATTCCAGCGTAATAATTAATTACGCTGGAACAATAAATACGCCGCCCTGATATTTTTTAAGTTTTCTTCACGTCTAAGAATCTTGAAATCAAATACGCTCAAAAACCTCAAATTTTCTCGAAAAATGTGTTCTTTTTGGTTAAAAATAGTGCAAGAATTTAAACAAAAGCTTAAGAAAAATGAAAAATTGCAATTTGGATCCTGAAAGTTGTTTTTGGGGCCAGGAAGCCTCCTTTTTCACATAAAATTTATGCTTACTGATTTGAATCCTGTGACTTTCCTGCAAAAGATCATATTGGTAACATTTCGTTAATTAGAGATAAAATATTAGATATTTTTAATAATCAAGGCACAGGAAAAATTGTCAGTATGTTTGTCCTTTAAATCCATGCACATATCTTTCAACATGCGATCGGAGAGCTTTTTATCATGTTGCGGTAATATTGACAAGAAATTCGATGTTCCCCCACTCATGTTGAACTGTCAGAATATTGTGCCCGTGAGTCCCACATCGGACATACCCCCGCGATCAAGTTATGCGCAAAAATTCCTCATAGCAGGTGAGTATATTAACCTCATTCTTTTTTGAAATTTCAACGTTAGACAATTGGTGTTCAGGTCAGTACTTCCGTATAGCAAAGAGACCAAAGTCTAACGAGGGCTATGACAGATACCAAATACGGTACGATTTAAGCACTTGAATGATTCTCAATGAGAGCTTCATTTGTGTAGGGTTTTGGCCGCATTGGCTCTTTTGTAAAGATATCATAATTGTGTCTAGGTCAGCATATATCTGGATGCAGCAGAAGAGCAACTATGATAACCCCGAATGATTAGTCAATATAAAGACCCAAAATCTCAGACTTTGGCAATCTATCAACACATGATTTAAGACCATTAAGCCATACGCCGCAACGTGTTACCAGCAAGTTGCACAACATTGGGGGTATCCAGAATTCTTGTGTGTTCATTAGAATTTGCTCCTTTTCGCAGTTTACTTCAAGGTATTGCTGAATCTACTGACACGTCGTTGCTTGAGGCCTCAATCTACTTCTATTTCAAGATCAAAACAAAGTGTTCACAGTTTTTCTAATATTTCTCATGCAGGTGTCAAGTAAAGGATTCTGTCTCAACAATATTTTCTGGAATACTTCCCCCCTTAAAATTTTATTTTTGAGAATCCATTGCTTGAAAAGAAATTTTAAATTTGCAGAAAATCTTTTTGGTGGGCACATATAATGAGAGATTTTTTTTCTTTAATCACTTCCACTCATTGAAGTTGACCATCTCCAACCAGGTTACCAACTGGTTGAAGCGAGTTTTATCAAAGGCTTTCGTGAATATATCAGCTTTTTGTTGCATCGTGTCCACCGACACCACTAGAATATACCCTTTCTCATACATCTGATCGCATGAATGCGAATTTCGATGTGTTTAGTTCTGGAGTGGTGGATAGGGTTCTTCACAATTCTAAGACACGTTTCGTTGTCGATGAATATAGGAGTCTTCATAACGTTGATTCCATAATCCAACAACTAATTTTGTATCAAGAGAACTTGAGAACAGCAACTGTAAGCTGCTGTGTATTCAGCTTGAGCAGTTGATGTTGAGACTGTTGTCTTCTTTTTGCTTTGCCATGAAATGAGACGATTTCCTAAAAATTAACAGCCTCCTGAGACAGACTTTCTATCAACTTTACAACCTGCATGATCAGTGTCAGAGTAAGCAAATAAATCAAAATTACTATCCTTAGGATACCACAAACCAAGCTTGGGAGTTCCTTTCAGACAGCGAAAGATTCTTTTGACAACTGCTTCATGAGATTCTTTCGGATCCGTCTGAAATCGCGCACAGAGACAGACAGCCACATAATGTCAGGCCTACTTGCGGTCAGATTAACGAGCCTATCATAGAACGATAGAAAGATTTATTCACAGGTTTTCCTTTGAAGATCCGAAGTAAGTTCCGTCTGAGCAGCAAAGGGAGTACTGGCAGATTTGCAATCATTCATGTTGTACTTGGAGAGAATATCACTGATATACTTACCTGATGAATGAGTTATACCGTGTTCTCTCTGCTTCACTTCTAATCCCAAGAAAAACATAAGTTCTCCCATCATGCTCATCTCGAAGTTTGCCTTCATAACTTGCTCGAACTCCCTACAAAGAACTTCATCAGTTGACCCAAAGATGTTATCGTCTACGTAGATCTGTACCTGCATCACATCATCTCTGATCCGCTTTATGAAAAGAGTCATATCAATTTTCCCTCTTGAGTACCCACATTCCAGAAGATATGTTGACAAAGTCTCATACCATGCTCGAGGAGCTTGGTGAAGACCATAGAGAGCTTTGTCAAGCTTATAGTACTTTGCGGGGAAGTGAGGATCTTCAAAACTTGGAGGTTGATAGACATAGACTTCTTCTTTCACTTTCCCATACAGAAATGCACTATTTACATCCATCTGAAACACCTTAAAGTTTTTGAACGAAGCGTAGACTAAGAAGATTCTGGTAGCTTCTAAGTGTGCAACCGGTGCAAAAACTTCCTCATAGTCAATCCCATCCTCCTGCCGGAAACCTTGAACCACTAAACTTTCCTTATTTTTGATAACTACACCACGATCGTCCATCTTGTTTCGAAACACCCACTTGGTACCAATTGGATATTTTCCATCTGGTAAGTCAACAAGTTCCCAGACTTTAAGTTTCCAAAATTGGGCTAATTCTTCTTGCATTGCTTGTACCCAGCTGGAGTCTTGAATTGCTTTTTCGATATCTATTAGGACAGACTGTGAGAGGAAAGCTGCATACAGACCTGTGTTGATGGTATGTGTTTGTCCACGTGTTCGAACTCCATCTTCAACAGAACCGATGACATTTTCAATTGGATGGTTTCGATTGGTCTTGTACCCTTCGTTGGAGTGAGTTTCCACTTGTTGAGGTAGATTAGTAAAATGTTCATCGACGTAGATAATTGGAGTTCCGTCTTCTTTAGGAGGTTCATCCACAACTTGCTGTGAAGAAGAATCATCATGTGCGGATGCATTCTCAGCAGATGTGTCACCATTTACTTCGATAACAGGAAGAGTAGGAGAGGCAGAGGCTGGGGTGAAACGGGTTGTAAAAGGAGTGAAACCAATGTTTGAAGGATCAAACAATGGCTCTAATGGGGTGGATTCAGGAGGTTCGGATTCAGTGACGGGTTCAGCAATGTCGAAAGTGTTGAATACAATGTCTACGTTATAAAATCAATTTGGAGCGCTCCCAATATTAGTGGAGTTTCCTTCTTGAAAATCGATGTAATATGATTCAATCACCATCTTTGTCCGTTTGTTGTAGACTCGATACGCCTTTTGAGAAGATAAGTAGCCCATGAAGTAGCATACGTCACCTACCGCTTCAAACTTGATGAGATTATCTTCAGTGTTGAGAAGTGTGCATGAGCATTCAAACGGTCTGAAGAAATCTATTAGAGGCTTCCTTTTGAAAAGTAGTTCATAAGCTGTCTTTCATGAGGTTTGACAATGAGAACACGATTCAAAACGTAGCATGCTGTGTTGATCGCTTCAGCCCAGAAGATTATGGGAAGCTTGGAGTCGATAAGCATAGTTCTAGCAGCTTCGATGAGAGTTCTGTTATTGCGTTCCGCTACCCCATTTTGCTGAGGAGTTCTGGCAGAACTGTATTGAAGACGAATTCCTTTTTCTTCGCAGAAGGAGACAAACGTATGCTTCTTGAATTCTGTATCATTGTCGCTTCTTACGGATTTTACCTTCAGCTTGAGTACGTTTTCAATCATAGGGATGAAGTTTTTCAGAAAGGAAGCTGTCTCACTCTTAGCTTCGAGGAAATACACCCATGAGAACCTTGAAAAATCATCTGTAATTACCAAACAATATGATCTTTTAGCTAAACTTTTAATGCTTATAGGGCCGAAAAGATCCATGTGAAGTAATTGCAGTGGGGCGGAAATCGTATTCACTGCTTTGGACTTATGAGGCTTTTTGTGTTGCTTTCCTTGGGCACATGCGATGCATTTTTTAGAAAAAGGAAAATCTTTCATAGGTAAACATCTTACTAGATTTAATTTAGAAAGCTTATTTATGTTATTACAGTTCACATGCCCCAAACGCCTGTGCCATAGCAGTGATTCTAATTCAAATGCTTTTGAAATAAGACATGTCATTTGCTCATTTGATTTGGCATTTTTCATATTCAGCACATAGGTATTATTTTGACGGGGAGCTCTAAGCATGATAATTTCTGCAAGGATAGAGTATTCGGGTTTGAGGAATAAGCACTCCGTGTCATTGAACAGCACCGAAATTCCTTTGTCACAGACTTGTGAAATACTCATGAGATTGTAACACAATTCTGGAACATAGTTTACATCCTCCAGAATAAGTGCTTCTGACGTCACCCATTCCGACGATCTTCCCTCCCTTTTCGTCTCCGGCAAATCACCATCGATAACTCGAAAGTTTTTAAGCAGATCCTTTAACCCGGTCATATGCCTGGAGCATCCGCTGTCAACATGCCAGATATAATCCATGAGCATCCAAAGCCATTTTTGAATTTTATTCTGTTATACAATAACAACAACAAAGGATATTTATAGGTTAGCTAGCTTTTGGAACCCAGACTTGCTTTACATTAGTTCTATCATGATTTTGAGCAAGAGAGTTTTCTTTTCGTTTCCAAAAACAAGCTGAGTCAACTATGCATTTTACTGATTTCTTTAGATTGTCAAATTGATCAGTAAACTCTTAACGAGATCTTGATTAGGTTTAGAAAATTTCTTGCTTTCGCAATGGTTCGCAGTATGTCCTAAATGACCACAGCGAAAGCATTGTTTGAAGTTCAATCTTTTCTTCCTGGGTGCTGAGTGCGAAGATGATGTATGTGATGAGAATCTGGAGTGTTCTATTTGATCACTTTTCATCACTTATCAATCTAATATTCGTCTTTACATTATGTACGAACAAATCGGTAATCTTAGGCTGAGGGGGAGATTGTGAATTATATGCAAGTGAATACAATCACGAAAGCATGATAATGAAAACAATCTCTCAATTGTTATGAATCAAAGTTCATCATTTCGCTGCATTTACCTCTTATTTACGTCTTTATTTTTCATCTTTAGAACTTTCATAACAGTTTCAAACTCACATCCTAACAATTGGTATCAGAGCTTAGTAAATAGAATTTGATTTAACAATCAATTTGATTTGAATAGATCAGCTCTCACTACTAATTCGGTTTGTTCGTTTTTATTGAAAATCGAGTTTAATTACATTTCCAAAGTTTTTAAACAAAAGCCTATTTGTAAACAATCAGAATGACACACACTTCACAAGATCCTCATAACACCGACAATATGTTTAAACCGCCGATAATATCTAGCAAAGACGGATGGGTTAGCAAAACACTAGTTGCTGGAATTCGGTCATCTTTGGACCTCATGTTCCAATGATACCGAGTACAGAGGACCAAAGAATCCTGATTATTATTCCGAGCAAGATTTCCAAAAAACCGAGCTAGATGCAAAGACATTTAGCATCGTGGCTTCTGCATTGCCAAACGATATCTATGCTAGGCTGTTGCATTGCAATAGTGCAAAGGAATTATAGGATGCTTTAAAAGAGAAATTCGATGGGACTGAGGAAGTGATCGAAAATAACAAAGAAGTTTTAAATCAACAATACGAAACATTTTGTCATGTTAAAGGAGACTCATCAACCCAACAGTTTGAAAGGTTTAGCTGTCTCATTAGTGAGCTTAAACTTGTTAATGTTGTGTTTGAAAATTCGACTTTAAATAGTCATTTTCTTATATCATTACCTAACAAGTGGGACACTATAGCTTTTGTAACTCGAAATTCAGTTGGGTTTAAAGAAATGAGTCTAAAACAGGTTCATGGTAGGCTCCTCACTTATGAGAGAAGAGCTGAACCAGAAAAAGATGCCACAAGAATCTAGCAAGGTGGCTGATGACTATGCATTTGGTAGTACAACACTTTTTGGCCAAGAAGAAGTCACTGGCAGTTGTAAGGATCAGAGTTATGATCATTTCATTAATATAACTTATGGTGGAAAATTCAACTCTGACCCTTACACACCTAAATTATGCATTTGCTGCTAATGGGGAAAGCCAAACTTCAGTTTTGAGTTGAGTGACCTTCAACATTTTGACCCTTTAGATCTGGAAGAGATGGAAATTTTGCACCAGTTGGCTCTATTTAGTGTTAGGGCTAACAAGTATTACAAGAGAACTGATAGAAAGTTTCTAGGGTTGCATGGGGAGCTAAAAGTTGTGCTTGATAAGTCAAAGATTAAATGTTTCAAGTGTAATAGGCTAGGTCATTTTGCTAGAGAATGTAGGTCTCAAACATCTAGACCAATTATCACACATCCTAGCCCTAGATCTCAAAACACTAAAAACACAGTCCATTATTCCCAATATACCCCTGCTCCTCATATGCCAAACACTGCTCATTTTGCACACCTTGCTACCATTGTTCCTGTGCAATATGTTCAAACCACTGTTCCTCAAATTCAGTATGTTTAAGCACCAGCTCCTCAGGTTCAAATGTAACCTGCACAACAAGTTACTCAAACCACTGCTCATGCAGAGGTTAATCAATAGAGCCTTTTTACTCAGGGCTTTGTTGATTGGAGTAGCTTGCCTGAGGATCTGACTGATGAAAACTTTGCTCTAATTGCTGACAATGATAAGAAACAAAATGAATTTTGCTTTATGACATTAGAGTCTATAGTTGAGGGTGTTGAATTTGAGGATGTGGAGCCTAAGTCTGTGGTGTCTGATGTTCATGATGAAACAGTTGTTACACAAGAAAATGTTGATGAAGAACTAAAACCTCTGTCTGACCCATGGGATGCTAATGTTTGTGAAGGTGAATGTGATTGTGCCATGATGGCTATTACTAATCTCCTCAGGTCTTAAAAGATCCATGTTCAGATAAATGCATCATAGCTTTTGCTAGCATAAAAGAGGTGAATGAAAACCTTAGGAACAAGATTTTAGATGATGAATTGCAGTTTGAAAAGCTTTCAAAAGAGTTAAAAACTAAATTGTTTGAAAAAGAATATGAAATCAGCAGCTTAAAACATGAAGCTAGCATAACCAAGGCCCGACTCCAAACTATGATAGAAAAATATCAAGTTTGCAAAAAGGAGTCGGAATCCACGCAAATCACTTGTGAAAAATGGGTGGAATCCTGTAAAGGTTATGAGATTTTGTTAGAAAACCAGGTCAAGAGTAACATTAAATTTGGCATTGGTTTCAAAGAAATTGACCAAATTTCTGAAAATGTTACTGGAAATGATTATGGTGTGGTTGAAATTGTTCCAACAAACTTGGGTGGTCAAGAAATCAAAGTCACTGATAAAATGGAAATAAAATGTTTTAGAAAGACAGGAGAGATCCTTAACTTTTGAGGAGATTGAGAAATATCAATTTAAACCCACTGGTCTGATGAATGTGACATTCTTGAAAATTTCAAGCCAATGGATTTTTCAACCATTAAAGGTGTCAAAGCACCAAAGGCAAGAATCATTCCCATAACATATTTACCAACAGATGTTACAATATCTGCTAACAAAAAGTCTAAAAAGGGAAAAAGAAAGAAAAGATCAAAAACCTGTTTTGTGATTTTTCTGAAAAGAAGAACCATCTTACCAAAAACTAATTTCTTCTAAAAGCTTATGACATTAACAAAACAAGTGTGCTCATTGATTCTCCAAACTGCACAAATTGTAATAAAACAAATCATAAAACTTAAGAATGTGTTTATCTCAAAAACTTTGATGTGAAAAAGAATGAGTACAAATCCAAAACACTGGAGAGTTCAAAGACTAGTACCTCAAAAGGAAAGTCTAAACAGACCTTTGTGCCTGTTGAAACACCTATTACGAAAGCACTGCACAAAACCTCTACTTCCAGAGAGGAAGTTACAGATGCACCACCTGCCAACCAGTACCCAAGAGGATATGACCAACCAACTTACCAAAATGTACCTCTTCGTTATGAGGGTTACAAAAGGCCCTTAAAACCAAGAGTAAATATACATTCTCATGGTTACTATCATCTGATAGGAGATGGGTCTCAATAGATGTTACAAAGATCTGTTCAAACCACCGACCATTCTTCTAAATTTGAGTCTGACATGTTTGTGACCCCTTCCAAAGCCATTTTGGGTTTGGAAACCCACCTAAACTAATTAATTACCACTGTGCAGGGAGCTTCTACTTGCCTAGATAGTTTATGGTATGTAGATAGTGGTGGCTCCAGGTATATGATAGGATATATGGCCCTTTTCAATGATTTCATGGCTCATGGCGGGGGTGATATATCCTTTGGTAATAATTCAAAAGGGAAGGTGCTTGGGTCAGGAACTGTTCAGGCAGGGAAACTCAACTTTGAAAATGTAAATCTTATTTATAATCTGAAATTTTTTATAACTACACCACGATCGTCCATCTTGTTTCGAAACACCCACTTGGTACCAATTGGATATTTTCTATCTGGTAAGTCAACAAGTTCCCAGACTTTAAGATTTCAAAATTGGGCTAATTCTTCTTGCATTGCTTGTACCCAGCTGGAGTCTTGAATTGCTTTTTCGATATCTATTAGGACAGACTGTGAGAGGAAAGCTGCATACAGTCCTGTGTTGATGGTATGTGTTTGTCCACGTGTTCGAACTCCATCTTCAACAGAACCGATGACATTTTCAATTGGATGGTTTCGATTGGTCTTGTACCCTTTGTTGGAGTGAGTTTCCACTTGTTGAGGTAGATTAGTAAAATGTTCATCGACGTAGATAATTGGAGTTCCGTCTTCTTTAGGAGGTTCATCCACAACTTGCTGTGAAGAAGAATCATCATGTGCGGATGCATTCTCAGCAGATGTGTCACCATTTACTTCGATAACAGGAATAGTAGGAGAGGCAGAGGCTGGGGTGAAACGGGTTGTAAAAGGAGTGAAACCAATGTCTGAAGGATCAAACAATGGCTCTAATGGGGTGGATTCAGGAGGTGCGGATTCAGTGACGGGTTCAGCAATGTCGAAAGTGTTGAATACAATGTCTACGTTATAAAACCAATTTGGAGCGCTTCCAATATTAGTGGAGTTTCCTTCTTGAAAATCGATGTAATATGATTCAATCACCATCTTTGTCCGTTTGTTGTAGACTCGATACGCCTTTTGAGAAGATAAGTAGCCCATGAAGTAGCATACGTCACCTACTGCTTCAAACTTGATGAGATTATCTTCAGTGTTGAGAAGTGTGCATGAGCATTCAAACGGTCTGAAGAAATCTATTAGAGGCTTCCTTTTGAAAAGTAGTTCATAAGCTGTCTTTCATGAGGTTTGACAATGAGAACACGATTCAAAACGTAGCATGCTGTGTTGACCGCTTCAGCCCAGAAGATTATGGGAAGCTTGGAGTTGAAAAGCATAGTTCTAGCAGCTTCGATGAGAGTTCTGTTATTGCGTTCCGCTACCCCATTTTGCTGAGGAGTTCTGGCAGAACTGTATTGAAGACGAATTCTTTTTTCTTCGCATAAGGAGACAAACGTATGCTTCTTGAATTCTGTACCATTGTCGCTTCTTACGGATTTTACCTTCAGCTTGAGTACGTTTTCAATCATAGGGATGAAGTTTTTCAGAAAGGAAGCTGTCTCACTCTTAGCTTCGAGGAAATACACCCATGAGAACCTTGAAAAATCATCTGTAATTACCAAACATTATGATCTTTTAGCTAAACTTTTAACGCTTATAGGGCCGAAAAGATCCATGTGAAGTAATTGCAGTGGGGCGGAAATCGTATTCACTGCTTTGGACTTATGAGGCTTTTTGTGTTGCTTTCCTTGGGCACATGCGATGCATTTTTTAGAAAAAAGAAAATCTTTCATAGGTAAACATCTTACTAGATTTAATTTAGAAAGCTTATTTATGTTATTAAAGTTCACATGCCCCAAACGCCTGTGCCACAGCAATGATTCTAATTCAAATGCTTTTGAAATAAGATATGTCATTTGCTCATTTGATTTGGCATTTTTCATATTCAGCACATAGGTATTATTTTGACGGGGAGCTCTAAGCATGATCATTTCTGCAGGGATAGAGTATTCGGGTTTGAGGAATAAGCACTCCGTGTCATTGAACAGCACCGAAATGCCTTTGTCACAGACTTGTGAAACACTCATGAGATTGTAACACAATTCTGGAACATAGTTTACATCCTCCAGAGTAAGTGCTTCTGACATGACGTAACCCATTCCAACGATCTTCCCTCCCTTCTCGTCTCCGGCAAAGGACACAAAATCACCATCGATAACTCGAAAGTTTTTAAGCAGATCCTTTAACCCGGTCATATGCCTGGAGCATCCGCTGTCAACATGCCAGATATATTCCATGAGCATCCGAAGCCATTTTTGAATTTTATTCTGTTATACAATAACAACAACAAAGGATGTTTACAGGTTAGCTAGCTTTTGGAACCCAGACTTGCTTTACATTAGTTCTATCATGATTTTGAGCAAGAGAGTTTTCTTTTCTTTTCCAAAAACAAGTTGAGTCAACTATGCATTTTACTGATTTCTTTAGATTGTCAAATTGATCAGTAAAACTCTTAACGAGATCTTGATTAGGTTTAGAAAATTTCTTGCTTTCGCAATGTTTCGCAGTATGTCCTAAATGACCAGAGCGAAAGCATTGTTTGAAGTTCGATCTTTTCTTCCTGGGTGCGGAGTGCGAAGATGATGTATGTGATGAGAATCTGGAGTGTTGATACAGTTTTGTGTCTGTCGCTTGTTCTTAGTTACAGTTGTAATTGTACGGTCTTTGCTCAAGTGTCTGTATAGGTTTGGTCGTGTCGAATAGATTGAGATATCCTTCAATCTTGATCTAGTATGACATCTTAGCTTGTCTGTGTTAATCAGTTGCATGTATACATACTGATAAGTCTTGTGTACGTCAAGTCTGCACACGTTCTCCAAGAAGAAGGATTTTGTGCGAATCAAGATATTTCGTACGAAACACAGGTTTCGTACGAATCAAGGAGATTTCATACCAAACACAAGCATTTCGTATGAAACAATGACTCGTACCAATCCTGGAGATGTGTCTGGTGTGTAATAATGTGTTTCGTATGTCTGGCAACTTGTTTTTGTACGAGTGACCAGCTTGGACACTATAAAAGCAGACATGTACCTCTGTGTGAGGGTTAGCCTTCAGAGCCCTTTGGTCCGGAAGTTAATAGAACGAGCTAGCAAACTGATCCTTTGTGTTGGATATCTAATCTAGCATTTTTGGTGAAGACGGAGACACAAGAACACAGAAAGTTTGTTTGAGTCATCCGAGCATTGTGTGTATATGTTTGTACTTGTTCTCAATCATTAATCAAGATAGTGAATCTTTGGTTACCCCGTGTTCTTTACTTTGCTTTGGCTGCATGCACACTTGGATTCAGCACTTGTGTGTATGTCATTTGACCAAGGAACAAGTTTAACACCGATCCACAGGTGGACCTACAAGTGGTATTAGAGCTTTGGCTCTTTACTTGTTCAAAACCAGGCTTAGTTGTGTCTGAGCTAGTTTGAAGATTTCTGAAGTGTTCTTGAGCCTCCAGCAGAAAACTTAAGTTTTGGATAGATAACTAACTTAAAACTTGGTTAAAATCTGTTACATGTAGAAAATTTTATGGTAAATTTTTTCTGAAGAACACCTTTGAAGAAGAAATCTACAAAAATTTGAATCTGATTAGTTTGGTAGGGTTGACATTTTTTGTCTTGTATCTGTACTGGGACTATGGACTGTTAAAATCTGTGTTTTAACTAAAAGTGGGTAAGACAACAGGTATTTTCGAAAAAGCAGGTTTACACAAGAAAGGAAATTTTTCACCAAACCATTTCTGAAAAGATTCCTCTGAAAAGCACTGAACCAAAACAATTTGTGCGACTAAAAATTTTTTTCGTGCGAATCATCTGACCCGCATGAAACATCCTGTTTCGCACGAAACAACTGTCTCGCACGAAACAATTGTTGTTTGTTTTTCGTGTTTTTCAGAGCTTTGTGATTTTAAGAATTTGTCATATTTTCAGATCTGTGAATTTTTAAAAGGTAATTATAATTGTGAAACTTTAAAACCTTTAAATTTTTATAAAACAAGAAAATATTATGAGTTCTAACCCATGGGATTGGAGTTGTTCAAGCTCAAATCAGGAGTCTTCGCAAAGCTCCGTAACATCATGGGTAAAATCTTTGATGCCTCAACATACCGCAAGGATCTCAGCAAATCAATGGGCGTGTGTTGCGAATCAGAATCAAAGCATCCAAACTCTGCTAATGAGTGAAAGTGAAACAGGGAGTAATAACCGACCGCCGAAGTTAAATCACATGAACGATTAACCTTCATGGAAAAGTTGTTTTCATACATATGTTCTCGGTCAAAACACGGAATTGTGGACGTGTTTCACTACCCCCTATAATGAAGCACTTGAAGAAGTTGGATCAAATCCAACCTCATTGGCCAATCTAGTCAAAAGTGACAAGAAAGCTTACGATCTAGAGAAAAAGGCATTTTCTATCCTCACACAAGCTCTGCATAAAGACATTTATCATTAGTTTGTGTATTGTACTACAACGAAAAATTTGTGGGACACATTGGAAGCAAGAGGTGAAGGTAACGCTGCTACCCGGAAGATTCGACATGATCTGCTCAAGAAAGAGTTTGAAGGTTTCATGTTCATGGAGAACAAAACCTTGAATGATATGACCACTCGGTTTTATCATCTTCTCAGCAAAATGTACTCATATAAGTGTTAGCAGCACCACAAGAAATTGTGATGCGATTTGCTGATGCTTTACCACCAAAATGGAGTCAATTTATTGATCTTTTAAAACATACAGGTGTTTTGGACTTATGAATTTGTGCAGAAACTTGAGAACAAGAATGAAGAAGAACTTCGGAAGGCACAACGAGTCCCTGCTCCACAAAACCCTTAAATGTATTTTGGAGGTATAAGTGCAGGTACTAGCTCAAGTCAGCAACCGAAGCTGCAAACCGCGTTTGTGTCAAACGTGAACCCTTTCCTACCCCAGCCTGTCCAATCAAGTCAATCTACAGGTTCGAGTAATCAAGCCTATGGACAAGCTTTTGATTCGAAAGCCTTCCTTCCATAGCCAAGGGATTTAGCGCATAAAGCTCCACAGCAAGCTCCTCAACAAGCTTTCTATGGAAGCAACAGTCAATCTGCAAATCCCAACAATGTCAAACTTGACACGTCAAATCTCTCCAAAATCAACGTAAAAGTTGCACAGGAACATGCTGAACTTCTAAATACCATGGTCAGTGCGTATTGTGGTTTAGTTGCAAGCCAAATAGGGAACTTCAATTTGACAAATGAAGACTATGAACAAATTGACCGAGATGAAATGGAGCTGATGGAAATCAAGTGGGCATTTGCAAGTGCTATGAGAAGAGCGAAGGATTGTATGAGAAGAACGGGTAGAACTAGTTTGGAAAGCAAGAAGGATACAAAATACGGCTTTGACAAAACCGCCATTACTTGCTTCAACTGTGGAGAAAAGGGTCACTTCAAGCGGGAATGCATAAGACCCAGCAAGGAAGGAAATCACAACCCCTTTCGAAATCAGTCTTAACTATCCAACACAGCACAGTACAACAACGAAAGAAGAATAGTAGCTGTTGGCAACTCTAACAATACCAATCAATCAGGACCTTCAAACACGCACAGAGCTTTGGTAGTTCAGTCTGATGAAGGATGCGATTGGTCAATACATTTGGGAACTGAGAACAATGGAAGAACTCCATGCTACGCGAAGATCGTGGATCAAATCAAGCATGATCACAGCATCAACACTCCAAATAACGATGATACATCTGGGGATGCTGGTAGTTCTGATGAAGAATGTTCAAGTTCAGATGGTTATGGATCTGATTCTGATGTGAAGAAAGGAAGTGATGCTGAGGTTGAAGAATTGCTGAGTGAAGCTGAGATGTTGAAATCTGAAAAGGTAGGCATGACGAGGAATGCAGAAGCTGCAGAAAAAGAGACAGAGATACTCTCTCATATGGTGCAGCTTTTCCTTATCACACTGCCTTTATGGCAAATGTTGAAGGTTCTTCAAAACAGGGTGTTCCAGGAGGAACTGAAACAGTCATTGGATTGTTGACAGTGGAGCATCAAGGCACATGACGGGCGACTTGCGGCTCCTATATGATGTGAAAAGCATAAGGGGTGGTTATGTTACTTTTGCTGGTGACAAAGGTGGATACATCACTGGAGAAGGAATGGTCTCCAATGGTGTTGTGAGCTTCGACAAGATCAATTATGTGCGGCAAATTGATCACAATCTTCTTAGCATTTCTCAAATTTGCAACAAGAAGTTCATGGTACATTTTGATGATGCCGGATGTTATGTGCTGAAGCCTGGATTCAAGATCCCCAAGGAATGGATTCTCCTGTCGGCTCCAAGAATTAATGATTTGTATATTCTTGAAATGAGCCAAGCTATTACAACATCTGCACAGGTCACATGTTTTGTCTCTAAAGCCACCGAAAAGGAATCAATCTTTTGGCATAGACGTATGGGACACATTCACCTAAGGAAAATGAACTATTTGGTGAAGAATAATCTAGTGAATGGTGTACCAGTGAAGAACTTTCATCTTCAAGACATTTGTGTATCATGCCAGAAGGGGAAGCAAGCCAGAAAGTCCCATCCTATGAAGAAGATCAACACAGTAAATATGCCACTGGAACGTCTTCATATGGACCTCTTTGGACCTATGAAACACAAGACTAGCTTTGGTGATTCTTATTGTCTGGTAGTTACTGATGACGATTCCAGATTCTCATGGGTAAACATGTTGGCACACAAGAGTGAAGTTCCTACTATCCTCAAGAATCTCCTGACTTTGTTGGAAAATTTGTACAATCTGAAGGTAAGGAGAATCAGAAGCGACAATGGCACCGAATTCAAGAATCAAGTTATGGACGAGTACTGTTCCTCAAAGGGTATTCTGCGTGAGTACGGTTCTCGATATACTCCACAACAAAATGGCATCGCTGAGAGGAAAAATCAAACTCTTATTGAAACTGCAAGAACCATGTTAGTAGAATCAGAACTTCCCGTTCAATTTTGGGGAGAAGTTGTTGCTACTGCGTGTTATACGATGAATAGAGTTCTAACGGTGAAGATACATGGGAAGACGTGCTTTGCATTATTATATAAAAGGAAACCAGATATTTCTTTCTTAGAACCTTTTGGAGCTCCATGCACTATGATCGACCCACATGGAAAGTTTGGTCCCAAGGCTATCAAAGGTTTCTTTCTTGGATATACTACTCCGAATTTCCGGGTGTGGAATTTGTCTTCAAAGAAGATTGAAGAATGGGGTGAAGTTAAGGTTCAGAGATATACATAAGCAGTTAGAGCTCCGGGTGCTCCTTGGATGTTTGACTACGATGGGCTGTTTGACTCCTTTAATCTGCCAACTTTTGATGATGCAACAGCTGCTGCTCAGATGTTATTAGAAAGTGATACTGCAGTAGACTCGTCATTAGTTCGACCAATTATTGTTAACCCTCAAGTGTCGACTTCGGTTAACAATCTTGTGCAAAATGAGGAATTCGAAGACGCTGTGGATTATAATGTTTCATCAGAAGATGATGAGTTTCATGATGCAAATGAAGCTGCCTCTGATGCGGTTCCTGGATTTTCAAATGATACGTCAAATATTCAACCTCAAGGAATGACTGAAGGTCAGGCATCTACAACTTCATCAAATCCAGCTCTCGATGTAATTGTTGATCTGAATATCAACAATTTGGGTACCAATTCTCGAGTTCCTGATATGCTAGAAACTCGTATTCATAATATCCATCCTCAGCAGAATATTATTGGAGATGTCCAGAGTGGTGTGCAGACTCATAATCAGCTTTGAAACAACCAGAATGCTGGATTGTATTTGGAAATCAGGGAATCTGGTGGTCTGAATGATTGGTATTTTGCCTGCTATGTGTGCCAAGTTGAACCAAAATCTTGGAAGGAGGCAATGAAAGAAGACTCTTGGGTTGAAGCCATGCAGGAAGAACTTCAGCAGTTTCAGAAGTTAGGCGTCTAGAAATTGGTTGACAGGCCTGATAACTACAAGAAGATTGGTACACGATGGGTGTACAAGTGCAAGAAGGATGACCGAGGTGTTGTTGTGAGAAACAAAGCGCGATTGGTTGTTCAAGGTTTTAATCAGGTCGAAGGGATCGATTACAGTGAAGTTTATGCACCGGTTGCACGACTTGAGGCCATAAGAATCTTTTTGGCTTATGCGTCCATCAAGAAGTTCACCGTTTATCAGATGGATGTGAAGAGTGCATTTCTTCATGGTGTGGTAGAAGAAGAAGTATATGTTGAGCAACCGCCAGGTTTTGAAGATCCTCTCCATCCTAACAAGGTTTGGCTTCTCAACAAGGCGTTATATGGTCTTCGTCAAGCTCCGAGGGCTTGGTATGAAACGTTGTCTACCGATCTGTTGAAGAATGGTTTTCGACGAGGCCTGATCGACTGTACTCTTTTCATCAAGGAACATGACAAGGACTTGATGCTAGTACAGATTTATGTTGATGATATTATATTTGAGTCTACTAACACTCGAATGTGCAAAGAATTCGAACAGGTTATGCAGGAGAAGTTTGAGATGAGTGCTATGGGAGAAATGAATTTCTTTTTAGGTTTACAGGTTCAACAATCAAAGGAAGGGGTTTTTACCTATCAAACCAAGTACATTGGAGATATTTTCAAGCGATTTAAGATGGATAACTCAAAGCCTTTGGGAACTCCATTAGCTCAAAATCATGGGATTACTATAGACGGAATGGGTGAACATGTAGAACCATCTCTCTACCGTGCTATGATCGGCTCTCTCATCTATCTTACTGCTTCAAGACCCGATATAATGTACCCAACAAGCCTTCTGGCACGCTATCAGTCTAGTCCGAAGGTTTCTCACTTGATGGCTGTGAAAAGGATCTTTCGTTATCTAAAGGGTCGTCCTGACACTGGTCTATGGTACCCTAAGGATGATAACTTTGATCTGACAGCATTCAGTGATTCTGATCATGGCGGCTGCAAAATCGATGCAAAATCAACAACAGCAGGATGTCAGTTCTTGGGAAATCGCCAAGTTACGTGGCAATGCAAAAAGCAGACTTGTGTAGCTACATCAACATGTGAGGCTGAGTATATTTCAACTTCTAGTTGCTGCTCTCAAGTTTTATGGATTCAACAGCAAATGCGCGACTACGGTTTTGAATTTCTTACTACTCCTATTTTTGTTGATAATGAAGCTGCTTTACAGATCACTCGGAATCCTGTACAGCATTCAAAAACAAATCACATTGAGATTAAGTATCATTTCATACGCGATTGTTATGAAAAGAGACTTATCGTTGTTGTTAAAATCCACATTGATCATCAACGTGCCGACCTTTTTACCAAAGCCTTTGATAAATCACGTTTTGATTATCTACTTTTGGTCAATGGCATCAAGGTGAAACCCGAGTAACTCAACCATGGCTAACTATTTTTGTATATACTTTTCTAAAAGTCTAAAACTACAAAAAGATTTTCAGTTTTATATTTTAGGGGGAGTAAATTTCAAGAAAATACAAAAATATGTCTTTTATTTACCTTTTTGTTTAAGGGGGAGAAAATTTCAGAAAAATACAAAAATACAAAAACATTAGAAAAATAAAAAATGAGTTTCTTGGATAAGTGAAGATGATGAAATTCACCGGTAAATCTGTCAGATATGGTTAAAAGCATAGAAAGAAGATTGATAAGTAGCTTTACTTATGATGTATCGGTAGGCTCACAATCAGACTAAAATGTGCAGGTTGATATAAACCTAACAGACAGAACACCAGGTGGGAACCATTCATTGGCATATGGTCTTGGTATCGAAATTTCATTTGATAGAGTGTCGAGGTTCTGAGATATACAGTCTTTATGCTGGCTTATCATCTGGGTATCATGGTAATCTTTTGCTGAAAAATAACGGTGGCGCAAGTCTAGAACTTCCATGATATCATACATACGTGTACATACCTCATTCGACCATCAAATAAGTGATAAAAATATCACATCCCCAAAATAAGTGATAAAATATCACAGCTTTATGCGGGAGCTAAGCTCGTCTCTTTGTCGGTACGATGGTACTAACCTGTTCACGGACTTACTCCTGTGCCCTGCATACATATGAAAATCAAGTTCCTCATCAATAAGTGATTAAATCACAAAGGGATTATTTTCAATAAAAAATAAGTGAGTATCTCACATCATTCATATACGTCAAAACAGATGATAAAGCAGTATACTCACCGGTAAGATTTTCTCTCGTGCATATCTTGATACGGGAATGTGTCGTGTTGTGGTTGAACACCGGCTAGTAAGTATAAATCCATACCTTAATCATATCTCCTAATCATGATTACATCTGATAAGTATGAGCTTATGTGGACAACAATACCAATAATCATAGTTGAATACTTATCTATTTAATTTTGAAGTTTAAACCAAATATCGTTTTTGACAAAGATTTAAATGCTGGTATGATTCCTTTACCTTGAAACTCGAAAAAGATTGTAGTTTATCTGTATATTTTGATTTTAAGTCTAGTTTACGTAGTTGCTTATGTAATTACTTTTTGAAAGTTAGCAAAAGTTGATACTCGAAAGTGTCTACCAAGATACGCCAGAAAACCATCTGTTTGATATCGCAACTTCATAAAGAATATCTTGCGACAAGTAATCCATCAAAGAAAACCAAAATCTGAAATTCGTTTGAGAGTGTGTATCTTATACGAATGAACCTAGTCAATTGATCTGACTTGGTCACTTGCTTTTCTCAAATTTGCTGCTGGAATTCATACGAGTGTGTGTATCTCGTTCAGGGAATACAATCATACGAAGAAATTATGATAAGTTTTTCGTGTGTATTCCCTGATAAATTTGTGTTCTAATTATAGTTGTCAATGTACAGATTGATACAAAAGAACATGAACAAAGACCAGCAACGAAGAAATCTGACAAGTCAGAAGAGGAAACAAGAAAGATTTGAAGTTTCTTAGAAGTTCAAAGACCTGATGCTCTAATCATTGGATAGCTGATCTGTTAATGGATAGCAGATCTTCAGGGGGAGTTTGTTGATACTCCAAACCATTCTATGTGAAGACCAAAGTCTGAAGACCAAAGACCGAAGACCGAAGACCAAGCAACATCCAAGGGGGAGTTTGTTGATACAGTTTTGTGTCTGTCGCTTGTTCTTAGTTACAGTTGTAATTGTACGGTTTTTGCTCAAGTGTCTATGTAGGTTTGGTCGTGTCGAATAGATCTAGATATCCTTCAATCTTGATCTAGTATGACATCTTAGCTTGTCGGTGTTAATCAGTTGCGTGTATGCATACTGATAAGTCTTGTGTACGTCAAGTCTACACACGTTCTCCAAGAAGAAGAATTATGTGCGAATCAGGAGATTTCGTACGAAACACAAGCATTTCGTATGAAACAGTGACTCGTACCAATCCTGGAGTTGTGTCTCGTGTGTAATAATGTGTTCTGTATGTCTGGCAACTTGTTTTCGTTTGAGTGACCAGCTTGGACACTATAAAAGCAGACATGCACCTCTCAGTGAGGGTTAGCCTTCAGAGCCCTTTGGTCCAGAAGTTAATAGAACGAGCTAGCAAACAGATCCTTTGTGTGGGATATCTAATCTAGCATTTCTAGTGAAGACGAAGACACAAGAACACAGAAAGTTTGTTTGAGTCATACGAGCATTGTGTGTATATGTTTGTACTTGTTCTCAATCATTAATCAAGATAGTGAATCTTTGGTTACCCCGTGTTTTTTACTTTGCTTTGGTTGCATGCACACTTGGATTCCGCACTTGTGTGTATGTCATTTGAACAAGGAACAAGTGTAACACCGATCCTTAGGTGGACTTACATGGAGCTACTTGAGGAATCTGACGACGTAACATGGCTTGAATCTTTGACTTTCTTCTTGTCAGGATGATGTTTATCTTCAATTTCGTCCTCACTATGCTCACTGTCTGATGACGAGGTTGATTCTTGGCTTTCATTTGACATTTCTCCATCACTCTCTGAAGTTGTTGTGCTAGAATCATATCTGCTGCTTTCTTTAGTAAAGTCTTTATCCTTCTCTGAAGTACCTGCAACTGATGGAACAAACTCGGGAATTTCCTCTGTGAGGAACTTTCCAAATCTGTTTTTCTTCAATTCTTGCACAAAGACAGGAGATTGTAGGCGCAAGGCCATTACAATCATCCCGAATGTTCAGTTTTGGCAGCCATTACAGTCATCCATCCTAGGTAAACTATTAGAGTTATCCTGAATAGCAATTCTATTTGTCGTACTACAATTCCAGGCGAACTAGTTAAGAGTTGAATAACTGTCGCCGGAGTAACTGATTCCTATTTTTGAACCTCCGCATTCATCTTCCTCATTGCACACATCTTCTTGACCCTCACACGGATCTGCATTGCTTTCAGACATGTTAGTATTGTTTTGTGGTTTGTAAAAAGCATTTTGATCCAAAAGATCATTTTTATCGATTAAATCATTTTTAGGATGAGGAGATGGCATAGGGACGTAATTTTTGCTATGCGGAGGAGGAAATAATTTTCTTTCATTTCCGAATTTATCCTTATATCCAATTCCATCGTTTATGAATGTCGGTCGTTGGCAGTTTACAATATCAACCAGTGCTTTTTGACTAATTTTCCATTTATCAGTAATGATTTGCAATTTTTTATTTTTGTTTTGAGATTTTTCTAGTTTTTCGGTCAAATCATTTATGATAAAATCTTTTCTGAAAACAAATTCTTTTAAAGTCTGCATTTCAGCTGTGGTTGAATTTAACTTTCGCTGATATGCAGCTTCATTTTCTTTTTAGTTTTTGATTAATTTTCAAAGTCTTTTCTTTTTCTTTAATTATGTCACGGTTGAGAGATTTGTAGTGTGCCACTACGTTCAAACATGGTTTGGAACACAGCTTCGCTTTAAATTCATATGGTATGCTATTTACCAAATCCTCATCCTCAGTTTCTGACTTCATGGCGGTGGTAGAAGTTCCAACCGCTTCATTCTTGCTGCTACTGATGGCTTCTTGAACTGCAGGCTTCGACTCATTCATTTCAGCTTTCTGTTGTCCCTTCTCTAAGGTTTCTTCAGCAGGATTGATGATGCTTTTCAGACCAGTGTCATCTTTTGGAATCTTGGCGGTTTGCTTTTCAACACAATTTGAAGCAGACGTGACAAAAATAGTGGAGATGTTTGCCATGAGGGCCTTGTTAACTTCACCTTTAGCCTCAGCTATTTCCTTTGATCAATCATAATCTTCCACAACTAAAGCCTTTTGGTTGTTTTCAGTAATACTGTCACTCCCTTCAATGGCCACTGGTCTTCTTGTCTGGTAGAGTTCGGCATTCTCGTTCTTCAGCGACGGACACTCCCTTTTGAAATGGCCCAGATTTTTGCAATTGTAATATCTCAGCTTGGACTTGTCAAATCCAGCTTTTCCGAGAGCCAGCCTTTTTCCCGTTTTATCTTGAAATTTCTTCAATGGAAGAGTGATCATTGCCATCTGCTACTTCAAATCCATCTCCTCCATGTCGTCAGGATCCACTTGATACATGTCTTCAGCAGTGAGGAAATCTCTTTTCAACTCTCCTGACATTAGAGCCTCATAGCTGCTTAAGAAAGTATTAAACAAAGCGACATGTTCTGTGGATATTTTAAGTGCTTTAGCGTCGCTGGCCACGGTAGTCTTCTCGGAGGATGACGAGGCCTTCATAGAGCTTGCGGAAGCATTCCGATAAGATTCGACAACACTTTGAGAGTTCAATCCACATGAGGTGATAGGAGCAAGAAACGCCATATTCTTGGGGGCCGAGGTTGCAGCAGCTTGCTGAGTAATCTTCTGAGAATACCCAGTTTGGTTCATCTCTCTCTTGACAATGTCCATTTCAAAGGCTTTTAGAGTGTTGATCAGTTCCGAGAGTGTGACAGGAGTTGTGCTGGTCAAGAAAGTTCTCTTAATTATCATGCATTGAAGACTCCATTCTTTAGGGAAAGAATCTAGCAGCTTCTTGATTGATGCATAATTTCCAACAGGATTTCCCACTTTCTTCATCTTAGTCAGCACTCCAAGAAATCGACTGATGTGGTCGGATAAGCTTTCGCCACAAACACTTCCAAACATGTCATACTCTTTCTAGACCATGTCTCTTTTGTTGTCCATTAGCTCCTCATTTCCTTCATAGTGGTCGATTGGTGCTTACCACAGTTCATGTGCGGAGGTGTACTCTTCAAACAAGTTGTTATCGTCCTTAGACTGAGCCATGGTAAGAGCAGCATGAGCCCTCCGGTCACGTTATCAGAGTTCTATCTTCATCTGTGAATGTAGATGGATCTTCATTGATTGTACGAATGTCGTCATGAATTATCATTGGAACATGCGACCCACTGTGACTGACATCCATTGAGTATAGTCGGTATACTCAAAGAAGGCTTTGATCCTGTTTTTCCAACTGCTGAAATCTTCCGATCCTTTCAACTTCGGTGGCCTTGTAGCAGTTCCAGTTTCTAGCTCAGGTTGTGCAATCGGATTGAGTTGATTGAGAGACATAATGGTTGATCGGTGATTAAATACGCTGGAGAGTGTTAAATCAGGAAACTATTTCGCTGCAAAGGAGACAAATACGCTGCAGATGAGATAAATACGCTGCACTTGAGATTAATTACGCTACACTTGAAGTCAATTACGCTGCACTTGAAATCAAAAGCTAAGTCCGCTGGATATTGAAAAACAATCAAAAGTTGGGTTAATTTCGCTGATCACCATGATAAAATCGCTAAGGATTTGTATCACTAACTTCGAAGTCGCCTTCGATTAATTTTGCTGGCACTATTACGCTTAAACTCAACAAATTCACTGGTTTAAACCCATCGTATTTGTTAACACGCAATATTCAAAGTTAAATACGCTATCTTCAAGAATATCTACGCCAACTTCAAAAATAAATACGCCCAGAAGGGTTTTAGTACGAACAAAAACCCTCTAATCACCCAAAAACGACTCAAAAATCATGTTCCTTTGTATCAAAATGACCAAAATGTTTACCAAACCACTGATTAACAACAACCCAATGATTAAATACACCAGATCAAGCCATTTTAAGCCCAAAAATTTTGAAAAACCATAAAACTATGAAAACTTTTAAAAACCCTTCAAAACTTGAAGAATCTTAACAAAAACTCAAATAATCAAGAGCACAAAGGCTCTGATACCAAATTGTGAGTCCCAAAACAGATTCGGATCATAGTGGTTGATTGTTATCACTCAAATAACTATAGATTAGTTGTTTGAATGTGTAAAAGTTAAGAAAAACCAAACCATGAAGATGAAGAATCTTGAATGGATCAAAAGACTAGTGTTGTATATGAAATCCCAAAAAGATGTAATCGATAACAGCACCTGGATATTCGAATGTAAGCACAATAACAAGAGTCACAACACAAGAGTAATCACCAAAATATGTTCAAGAAACTTGGAGAATGCATTCATTGAAGCATATATTTACACAGACTGACTACCCAGCGTATTAACAAATACATTGTGTTATTAATTACGCCGCCAACATATGACATTCACATAATTGCACTTTTGACCCTTCTAGATTGTCTAACTATTAAAACCAGCTCAAACTATGGATAATCAAGTACCAACGGTCTCAAAATATTCTAATATATAGAACTTGAGTTATTGAGTCATGATGTACTTACTTGTATTGTGGCATTGAATGGGAGTAATTTGGATTTGTTTATACTGGCTATAAACAAATGGGTTTTAACATACACATATAATGTGCATTATTTAATTTTATTTTTGTTATGCATTGGTGCTATAAGTTATGGATGAACTTCGATGGAGATGCATCTTCAATTTGCATGAATATATCAGCACTAGTTTCCTAGTCATCATGGTATATTGATTATAATATTGCATTCGACGTTTTTTAGTGGGCTACTCAGGCTTATGAGTTACCCAACGAGTCTAACATTAGTTTTCATTTAAATGTATTGAGCAACAACCTGTTTAATTTGTTTTAATCATCGTTTGACAGGTGGGGCATTAACGGTGTAAGAAACTCGTGTAGAGGGATGCGCAAGGCAAAGATGGAGGATACAATCTGGTTTCAAGCATAAAAGAAGCAATATTTGGTGCTGACAAAGTTATCAAAGTAACTCGTCTCTAAAGTTGCAAACCTTGCAACGAGTGTTGTGCCCATCCTAGGACTAGTGAGCCTAAATGCACAACATGTAGTTATCAATGTCAAGTTGTATCTTTAGCTCTGTTTATGCAATTTTAGCGCCCTATATTTGTACAATTTATGCATTGTTGTAAATTTTTATGAATGTAACATCTGTAAGATATGTTTAGCAACGTATATGCAATAGATTGGTTCCTCATTGAAACTCATTTGTTTTAAATTTAAACATCTTGGATACTGAAAGTAAATGTTACCTGATATTGATTCTTAATCTCTAATTACCATACCCGCGATTAAAATGATGTGATATTTTAGATTAATTTCTGTCTTTAAAAGGATCATATTAAGAACTGAAATGACGTGATTTTCGTGACTAATTCTCTGTTTCTAAAACATCTTATTATAGACAAAATACACATGGTTTAAAGTACTGGTTTTATGTCCCTAAAGAAATGTGTAGGGAACTGATATATAGTAATGTTAGAAACGAAATTTCAGTCACTAGAAAATGCAGCGGAGACTAAAATGTTGTGGTACCTGGGTACACATTTAGGACTAATTTTATAAGTATTAGAGACTGAATGATAGTTCTTGTTGTTGTTAAACAACGGGGACTGATTTTTAGTTACTAAAACCACTATGTAGTACTTGGTATCCGGGACTGGCTGGGGATTGGCAAATCTGTCCCTAATAACCAATAGGGACTGATTTTATTTTATTGAATACTGATTTTCAGTCCCAAATACTCATTTTTTTGTAGTAATTTGACATAAGTTTTGACAAAAATATTAAATTTCACAGAACCTTCACTGTTGAACAGATAAATCTAATTGAAAAAGATAGATTTATGAATAATTTAAAAATCAAAAGTGTACGTTTTGAGGGAGAAAGAGCTTAAAAGAAAAATGTGAAGCAGTAATGGATGGTGAATTGAAGTGATTTTTATCAGTCGGTTAGTGTTTCTTTCTTTAAAAACAAAAATCGAAAAAATATATGTTTTTGAATTTCACGGGGAGAAAAAATTTTGAGTAAATCCAAAAATATATAAATGTAAAAAGACAAAAAGAGTTTTTTGTGTATAAAAGGAAATGATAGTACATCAGTGGACTATTATAGTATGCTGAAGAAATGTAGTGTCAAAATGTTTAAACAGGTCTCACTAATTATGTGCTAGTAGGCATCATACATTCAGTAGATTGTTCCTGAGATATAAACATAAATGTAGGATCGACTTATCCAAATAAGCATAGGACCTAACTTGAAATCTAGTTAATATATGCGTATGATTAACTAGCTACAATATGATCGTTACTGTTTAAATGCTCAGTTTCATTAATATCGTTCAACGTTTTACGATTCTAAGATAAACTGGACGGGGCTTCAACTTCACTGTTAACAAAACAGCTAGCTACTCAAGACCACAACTCGCCTATTTATAGACGTATGAATTGGACACTTTGTACGATGTGAGCTTCACTTCATACGAGGTGGACAACACTTCATACGAAGTGGCATATACATACTTTTTAATACAAAATCTAACATTGAAGCCCTATTATATACTCGACATGACCCTAAGACGTAGGCTATAGACATCTGCATCAACAAACTCCTACTTGGATATTGTCGCATTCTTGGTCAGTGTTCAAAACTTTATAACTTCAATATTCAGCGTCCAAAGAAATTCTTCCTCGGCTTTCTACATTCTTCAGAAGGTATCGGTGTCTGTTAGTAGCCGTTGCCCACTTGATAAATTGAAACCTTCTGATTAAGGCCTTCTTTGTAACCGCTTCAATCTTTTCTTCTTTTCTGATCTGTTTCATAAATTCTTTACGTTCCAGCTCTCTCCACTTTGTTTACCACATTCTTCCAGAATAATTCCATGAGCATAACAAACGTTGATCACTCCCTGATATTGCATCGCTTGAGTTTTCTCTCTAACTTCGTAACATATCTTGTTAAAGAACAAACATTTAACATCTTTCTCAGAACAATTAACTAGCCACATCTGGTCTAGTATGCGTATCATTCTCCATAAACCTTAATCCTTCAACACTATCACTGCCTCACATGTTTCTTCATCACATTGCCACCACTTGAAGAATTCATAGAAATCTTATTCAACTTTCTTTAACGACATATTCTTCATGGCGCGTGGGCATTTAAGAATCAACGTCACATCTTTCTCTTTAGTTACCGGATCTACTTTGATTCTCTTCTTTGGAGTATGCGGTTTCCAGAGATTGAAACCTGAGCTGATCAGTTTCCACAATCGTTGATCATGTAGCTTCATCTCAAAGTTTATCATCTTAGTCTACACCAATTCTTCTACATCCCAAAATGGTAATGTCTTGATATCAGATAAGTATCTAAAACACTATACCCCAAACTCTCTCTTGATCGTATATACGTACAAATCTTAAATCCATCTCCAACTGAGATTATCCCCCAACAATTTATCTTGGTCACGTGTAAAGAAAGCCAGTGGACGTCTGAACTTCCTTTCTTTAGCAAATTCTTTAAACCAAGACTTCTTAGCTACAGCTATCTCTTCTTTTGATAATCTCTTAGGAACACAACCCTCTTTTATCGTCTCTTCAACTCTACGCTTCAAAAGTTCATCCGTAGCTTCATTAAACATCTCTTGGAAGGTTGGGAAGTCATCTGTACCTTCACCAGTATATTTTTCTGTTTCGTCATCAGAATCATCCCCCACGACAACCTTGTTGTAATTATCAGCTTCAGCTACATACTCATACACGTAATCTTCCAGTTTTAACGCACGAATATTGTTTAATCCATATTCAAAATCAATTCGAAAGATTCTTCGTCCACATCTAGCATTTTGGTAATTTCTTCCTTGGTGTAGTTATGTACCAATTCTCCTTCTTCAAGATCATGCTCTAAGTAGAAAATCTTTGGTTTTGGCACATCCAGAACAACTATTAATGGTGAAACTGTGAGGATTCCGGATTGCTCAGCATCATGTATAGGGTCCTTCATCTCCCCCTGTCTATCAGCTTCTCGCACTTCATTCACATTATCTGTCAAATAAGTATCATAATCAAACAATTCATTCATTTTAGCATCCACCACTTTCACACCTGTTCCACCCTGGGTGTTGTCATCATCATCATCATCATCATCATCATCACTCTATCATCATTGTCCTTTTTACCATCACCCTCAACATCTACATCATCATTCTCATCAAACTCATCTATGTCTTTTTTCCAGCTCTTCAAGTTCTTTATCAGCTTCCAACTTCTTTCTTTCTAAGTACAATTGCTTTGCTAATATCCCAGAAACATCAACAGGTTCACCAATCATTACAAAGTTTACCAGTTCAGCTTCAGTTTCAACTTTAGAAGTAGCTTCTTTTTCAGGCTTTGTTAAAATAACAACTTTAGCTTCAGTTTCAACTACAACTTCTGATTTAGGCTCGGTTAGTACGATAATATGAACTTCACCAATTTTGCCTTGCATTTACAAGCTGCTGCAGTATCCTCTTCGGCTTTGCGTGCTCTTTTAGCCGCTCTTTGTTTAGCCGCTTCAATCTCAATTAACTCTGATTCAGCTTCAAAGTTTATACCCAACTTCTTAGATAAGATCCTCTGAAACATATCCATCCTTTTATCGCTTCTAATTCGTGCAGCTTCATAGTCAGCAACCAACCTTCTCATTCTTTCATTCTCAGTTAGAAAACTTGACAACACTGCTTCAAAATTCTTTTGATCATCTTCAAGAAACTTGATCCTGCTTTGTAACTCTACAATTGTAGTGTTATTGAAAAAATCACAATCTAAACCTCCTTCAAAGTTATCATAAGAAATTTATACAAAATCAACATTTGGGAAAGATTGGCATCTTTGATAATCTTGAAAGACCTATTTAAACATTTTGACACTACATTTCTTTAATATACAGTGATAGTCCACTAATGTACTATCATTTCCTCTTTTCACACGAAAACTCTTTTTGTGTTTTTCTTGTTTTTTTGTACATTTTTTAATTTTCATATGTTTTTGTATTTTTCATGACATTTCTCCCCCTAAAATAAAAAACCTATTTTCGGATTTTTTTTTAAAAGAAATTCTAAACACTAAAAACATGACTAAACTGATGAGGATCCCCCCCTAATGTCAGATCTAAATGTAGCTTTATTAAAAGCCTTGGCGTAAAAATCTGCCTTTTGTTCATCAGTGTGGATCTTTTTAATTCTAACTAACTTTTTCTCATGGCAATCACGGATAAAGAGGTGTCGAATTTCAATATGTTTAGTTTTGGAGTGTTGAACCGGGTTTTTAGTTATATCAATGGCCGCCTTGTTAGCCATAGTCTATCATCTGTTGTTGTATCCATAAGATTTGGGAACAACTACTGGAAGTTGAAATGTATTCTGCTTCGCAAGAAGAGAGAGCGACCGTGGTTTGCTTCTTTCATTGCCATGTTACTAATCGTGTTCCGAAGAACTAGCAACCGACCATTGTAGATTTAGCATTTAATTTCCAGCATCCGAAATTAGAGTCAGAATATCCAACGAGGTTGAAATCATCGTTCCGCGGATACCACAAGCCTATGCTTGGGCAACCCTTCAAGTATCTGAAAATCCGTTTGACGATCTCCAAGTGTGACACTCGTGGATTCATGATATCCGGCCTTGATGTTTTGAAGTACAATAATGATCCAATCATCGATCTGTACAAGGTCTCATCAATCTTTACTCTTTGAATATCTTGTTCTATGCCATGATTAAGTGCCAATGAAGTAGATAATGGTGACGATCCCAACATATTGAATTTCTCCAAAACATCGTGAACATACTTTGTCTGATTGATAAAGATACCATCAGGCAACTGATCGACCTGAAGTCCTAAGATGAACTTCATTTCTCCCATTGAACTCATTTCAATTTTTCATGACTTCTTCAAATGGTTTGCACAATTCGTCATTTATATAACCAAGATGTCATCCACAGATTTGTACTATCAGCAAGTGTCCGTTCACTTCCTGTGTGAAGAGAGTGCTATCAATTGTGCCTATGATAAAACTGTTGCTCAACAGGTGTTGAGAGAGTGTTTCATACCAGGCTCTCTGGGCTTGGTGCAGACCATACAACGCCTTATCTAGAAAGTAAACCTTTTCTTAATGCACTGGATCGACAAACCCCAGTGGTTGGCTGACGTACACTTCCTCCTTCACGTTGCCGTATAGGAAAGCAGACTTAACATCTAGCAGGTACACCTTAAAACCTTTCCATGACGCAAAGACAAGGAATATTCGGATGGCTCCTAGTCGAGCGAGAGGAGCATAGACCTTTGTGTAATCAATACCCTCCTGTTGATGAAAACCTTGGACAACCAGTCGAGCTTTATTGTGTACGATAATTCCTCTGTCATCTCTCTTAAATTTGAAGACCCACCTAGTACTGATTGACTTGTGATTATCAGGTAGATCTACAAGCTTCTAGACTCCAAGTTTCTCAAATTATTGTAGCTCTTCCTGCATTGCTTTTACCCAGCTTTCTTCAATAAGCGCTTCTTTGTACGTTTCAGGCTCAACCTGTGAAATAAAAAACTATATAAGAATTTTCTTGAATGGGTGCAATTTTAGTATAAAAACAACTTAGATCCTTATTGATCTGATTTCTCGTTTTCACTCTAGCCTTCAATTGTCCAATAATGTTATCTGAAGGGTGGTATGAGAACATCCTTGGCATCACGTCATTAGAAACACTCACTTCATTCTCCAGATTTATAATGTTATGTTCAGCAACATGATTACTCGTTGAAGCTTCGTTCTGAGTGTTAGGAGCCGCAGATTGATTAAGTAAATTTGTAATCTACGCTGAGCCTTCATTGGAACTAGATGCTCTATTATCATATGTTGGCTTGCTATCAGAATCAGAATCATCAGATTGATCAAAAGTGGGTGTTGTGTTATTCACATCTGGTTCGACTATGGGTTCTTGTTGAGTATTGCTTGGACTTGCTTCAGAACCGTTTGTGCCAACTTGTGATTGTTAAATCACTAGTGGTCTGGGAATTTATTCTTGAGCAGACGATTGATGTTGTTGATATAGCAATACAAGCTACTCTTTAGTAGGTTTTTCTGGTAGTTCGAAAGAATTCCACAAACTCTCATAATTAAACAACCAAGGATCACCAGGCTTCTATGTAGGTGACGTGTATCTCTTGCAGTTAACATGTTGAGCTAGAATAACCCAGTTTATGCTAGGTAAAAATACTCTTCTCAAAGGACTAGCATACTCCATAGACTTAGCTCCGAATTTACCATCCGGGTCAATGACTTTGCACGGAGATCCAAATGGTTCTAAAAACTCCAAATTTGGTTTTCCTAATTAAGCAACTCAAAGCATGTCTTCTTATGAGCCTTGACTGTTAATACTCATTTAAGCGTGTAACAAGCAGAGGCAACCACTTCGCTCCAAATACTGACAAGTAATTTAGAATCTGCGAGCATTGAGCGTACTGTTTCATAAGAGTTCGGTTCTTACATTCAACGACCCCATTCTGTTGCGGAGTATAGGGCGCGCTGAATTCATGAAGTATCCTTTGGCGTTGCCAAACTCTTCCTTTCTTTTGTTTTCGAACTCAGTACCATTGTTGCTACGAATAATTCTTATCGGTAGATGGTATAAATTCTCCAACTTTATGAATAGAATCATCATATTTTCAAACATCTCGTCTTTGCTTTCCAGAAATAGAACCCTTGAAAATCTGGAGTAGTCGTTAGTCACAACAAGACAATATAGATCACCAGATACACTTTTGACGTTTACTGGCCTAAACAGATTCATATGTAACCTCTCTAGTGGCAGCTTGATAGAGTTCAAGAGTTTTCTTGGTTGAGATTTCTTGTGTTGCTTGCCCTTTTTTACGGCTGATACAATCATCACTCAAGTGGAAGCTCTTAAGATTCACACCCTCCACCAGATTGTTGTGTAGCAGATAGTTCATCTTTCGTAAATGTATATACCCCATCTTTCGATGTCAAGGACATAGAGATCATTTTCTCGTGGGGCGCGCATGAGTATACATTCCTCAGAAATTTTGAATCCCGACTTTAGAATTAGGCATTCTTTATCCGTAAAGTGAGTTGTAAACTTCTTATCGCAAATATATGAAATGCTTAGCAAGTTATTCTCTAATTCGGCGATGTAGTTGACTTTGTCAAAAGATACCATACCATTCGTGATTTTTCCCTCTCCAATTATTCTTCCTCCTTGAGTACCTGCAAACCATACATAGCCTCCACGTATTCATTAACCTCATAAAGCAAGGCTAGCATTCCTATCATGTGTCGAGAAGCTCCAATGTCCAGTTCCACTTAGAAATGATTGACCTCGGGAGCCCCTTCACATGTAATTAAACAGTTATTTAAACAGTGAAACCCAAGCCTTCTCGGTCTTGGGTGGGTTTGGGATATCAAACTTTGGTCCACTAAGTTCATCTTTAACTTCAACATCATGTCCAACGTTTGACTCAGTTTTAACTTCTGATTTTGTTGGAACAGGTGTTGTTTTCACTTCTGTAGAAGATCGTTTGGATTTAACTACCCAAGTTTGTGTTCTCAAAAATGCCTTTTGGGGGTAGAATTTTGAATCCTTTTGTTCATTTTTAGTTGACAATTCCCCAACTTCAAAGTTTGAAGCTTTTAAAATTGTTGGTTTCACATCTTTTTTAGGTTCATTATTTCTTATTAAGATCTGTGTAGGCACAAACTCCGGGGTTTTTTTGTTTCACATCTTATGTAAACTTCTTTACACTATAAGCAGGTTTTGGGTTGTTTTGAGGACACCGTCGTGCAATGTGCCCGACTTTGTGGCATTTGTAGCATGTCATGTTTTCATTTTCATTAGATGAACCCAAAGCTTGTTCACGACGTTTCTTTTCTGCATAAAATTCATCATTTGATTGTTCTTTAATCAGATTTTCTTTCTCATTAACAGTGCTTCTTCCAAAAACAAATTCTTTTTTTTATCTCTTTTTTGAAACCTCTTGTTATTTTTCTTCTTGTCAAAACCCAAACCAATCCTTTTGTTTTTAGGATAATCCCTTCTCCTTTGATGGTAATTGTTATAAGCTTTCTTTGGTTTTGAATAATAAGCTGAATTTTGCTTTTCAAGATTAGAAAGACTAACTTCAACCAATTTGAACAATTTATCAACTCTATCAAAATTCACGTGCTGAATCGGAAGTTTCTCATCAGAAAATAGTTTGTCTGATCCATTCATTTTGTATACTACCACATTAGGATCATCATTCAGACTATTTTCTGATGTTGAAATGTAATTCTTATTCTTCATTTTCAGAACGAGAGCTTGATTTAGACTTTTACAAACTTGACTCAGCACTTTCAAAATCAGTGATAACATATTCATTTCCTAAAACATTTTCAACAACGTATTTTACAACATCTAACTAACATTCATAAGTCATATGTGTTGATGCACTTTATGTTCGTCACTGTGCAAATAGGCTAGATAGAGCATGTGTTGAATATTGTATAGATTAGATATGAACACATGACCCTACTACAAACATGAGATGAGCAAAAGTTTCACCTCGTACGAGGTGGATACGTTTCGTATGAGTTGGACATCCCTCGTACGAGTTGGATAATGCTCGTACAAGTTGGTCGCCCATCGTATGAGTTGCTTATCCCTATATATATGTGTGTTGCGTGTTCAAAGTTTTGTAAGTTTTGGAAGTTCCCAGAGGGGAAACACTGGCGGAATCTCTCCAGGAATTCCGCCATCCAGACAAGATGTATGCTCTTTCGATATGAATGAAAAATATGCTTCCGCTGATTTTGTTTCTACCCCTTTCTTAATAACGTTCTACCAAATCGGTACTATCATACGCACAAACTTCCGTCAAGAACCGCCGGATCCCGGACCTACAACTGGTATCAGAGCTACGGTACCGATTCAATTAATCTAACAGTCGATTGAATCACCTACGCTCTTGAATTTTGGAGATTTATGGACTTTGGAGGGGTTTTAGACGTAAAACATCAAATAAACGGACAATCCATGGACAAAGTGTAAAATTGAACTTATAGGATTGTTAGAAACTGATTTTCGACCAAGTCTATGCCAGATTCATCGTGAAATTCGCAGAAATGAAGATTTTGAATTGAAAAATGTAGTCAGGCGTGTTAGTACGAAGAGGCACTTCGCACGAGGTGACACTTCGCACAAGGTGACACTTCACAAGAAGTGAGAATCCACTTCGCACGAAGTGATTATACACCTCGTACGAAGGCATATTTTGATCGTACCGACGAGACAGGTGTCCAAAAAAATTTGGTGATTACAAATTTTTCCGAGATTTTAACGTCGAATTCGGGTTATTCGGGGGCACGGTGTGCAGCTTCAGAGTATAGATTTGATGATACGGTCACAAAATGTTGAAGATATTGGGAGAGTCACTGATACCTGTGCAGATTGTTGATCATCTGGGGTAGTGACTATCAATGGGACTCAACGTCAAATCTGCTTTTGAAGAAAACTGATTTTCCAGATTTGAGGGTGAATTTTAGTGAAAAATTTGGTATGTTCAGAATTTGCAAAAATGAAGGGGAATAAAAATTTCATGTATATATGAATATTTCAACATTTTGAAATTCGTGACTATTCGGGTGGTTCCGACTGCAAATTATCTCGGAAATGCAGAGCATCTAAGTTTCATGAATTTATGGTTACAGGAAGTTTAGAATTTTCAGATCGTAATACAGATTGATGCATAGGGGTTAAATGCCTGATCTTCGATGTGGGGTGGATGCACATACCACTGCTTATCTTTAACTCTGCAAGGCAAATGAACTGTTTTCCGGACTAACCGCCAGGAAATCAGGATGTTTTGTAGTTTCAGTTGTGTCGTCCTGCAAAGTGAGCTATATATCTGTTATTGTGACTAAAGAAGAAGAATGTGATTTTGATCACGGACGAATGTTTCTCAGATTTGATGTGTTACCAGATGATTTGATTCCGATGATGATTTGCTGATTGAGCAGATGACCAATTTGCTAATCAATCATTCAGGAGTAAGCTTAAACGCGATTACGGAAATTGGGATTTCAGATTTTCACGGGTATTCACAGATTTGAAGTTTACCGGTATGGTAATTCGAAGATTCTATCAATTTCCAGTTGGGTTTTGAAGATCAAAGGTCTTGGGCTTATAACTAAAGTTTACACATTAGTGCTACATTTGTGCTAAGTGTAAGGAATTTGGGCTTCCTAGAGCCTCATGGGCCTAGGGTTGTAACTAGTGGGCTATGTGATTAGTATAAATACATGTATTAGGTTAATGTTTTGGGGCTAGTGAGTTATTATTGAAAAACTTGTATCAGACACTATTTTGGTGTATGCAAGTTGCTTTGATCAAAGATTGTTCTTGTTCTTCATTCTAATTCCGCAATCGATTAGTCTTGCGATAACTGTTAGATCCGATCAACTAGACTTACAATTGGTATCAGAGCCTGTTGAACCTATTTTCCAGGCTTAGATCTGACATCACATTGAATCTATTCGGTTTCTGCTGAAAACAATCATTTCGGATCAACATTCAAGGATTTCGGATCTTCTAGTTACATTTCGGACATATTTTGGATCATTTTGCTGCATTTCGGATAAATCCTTTGAATTTCGGATAGATTTCAGATTGATTTCAGATTTATCTGTTGAATTTCAGATTCTAAATAGTTGAAGATCCCAAAGAACACGATGAAGATCATCCATCTCGTATTGATTCCGGGCAACTGTTCATCAGCCTTCTCAACAACCTTATCCGGATTACTCAGATTCCAGATAAGGATCTGTTATTTTGGATCAGGCTCTTATTTCGGATCACAGGTGTTCATCTCGGATTGCATTTCGGATTGCATCTCGGATTGTGTCTCGGATTGAAACATTGCATCTCGGATACCACCTCGGATCACTGTTCCGAATCACCATCTCGGATTAGCATCTCGGATCACTGTTTCGAGATTCCATCTCGAATTCTTAATCCGAGTTACTGTTTCAAATTTGGTACTATTCCGAATTGTACCCACAAAGGTGGAAAGTTAACCAGCTGACGTAACCGGAGTTAAACGTTTTCGTACGCAGAATTTGATCCATAGACAATCTTGACAAACCGGGTGCAGGGTTAGACTCGTGTGATTTTTAGGACCAAAAAAAAGAAGGCACGAAATTTCCTAAAATTACTATCGGACATTATATATCATTGGATTCCAAATCGTCAAGACGAGTTTAACGGTACATTTTGGTAAAAAACAGTTGTCAGACATTTTTTGTCGTGTTTACCGGTACGGTTTCGTTTATTCGAAGATGTTTACAGCCCAAGCTCAGCACTCGAACATAGTTTTCAGCCCAACACAAAATCAAAACCCGAACCTGCGGGATAAAGTGAAGGAAAAGTTGAATGAGTTCATTGGAAACTACAATGTTGATCTGGTAGCTGACTATGTGATGCGTTTGCTTGAACGTGGGAGGTGAAAAGAGGAAGTAAGAGATGAGATGAATAGCGTTTTGGGTGATGACAAAGACACCTTTGTATCTTGGTTGTGGGATCATTTACAATCAAACCAAGCTCTCCAAGATCTATACGCTAAATCAACAAGGTCTAATCCTGAATAAGTCTCTGAACAGAAACCTCAAGCCCAGCAAGCAGCAATCAGAAGCCCAGCATCCCAAACTCTACCTCAAGTCCAAACTCACGTCCAAACTCACGCTGACAAACCAAGCTCGCACATTGACACAGTCAACTACCTTTGTGCATTGAACCTTGCAGGAATAGGTTGCTCAACTCAGGGCACTTAATTCCAAAATGGCTGATGATTACAACAATAGCCCTCAAAAGGCTAGTGTTGTGAAAAATGCTTTTGTTAAGCCGGTCTTTAATGGAAAATGTGAAAAATATGCTTTTGACCATGCTAGAAAAGCTTTTGGAAAGGTTGGGGAGATTTCTGAACAAGACTTGCAATCTAAACAAAACAAGAAGAATCAAAAGAAATCTCCACACTAGAAGAAGGCCCTTGCAAACGACAAGTACAAACATCCAAATTCATATTCATCTACAAGAAACGTGCAAGGAAATCAAGCACAAAAGCGATCAGTTCATCCTTCAAGGCCTACAAGAGCAAATCAAGCTGATCAGAATGCTTTATACGTGAAGAGACAAACGTGCTTCAATTGCGGCATTCCTGGTCACATTGCTCGAAACTGCACACACAGTTCTCATTTTCCGTATCAAGTTCAAAATCAGAAGGTTACACCTAAGGATAACAATCATTCGAAGCCGATGAAGGTATCACCACCTAAGCAATGAAGAATGTGAATCCCAAGGTTAAACCATCTGAGGGGATTAGAATGTTGCCAAAAACAAACGCAAGGCTTTTCAGAAACAAAAATCTGTTTCTAAAAGGACTAAACATGAAACAGCCAAAGTTGCTCAATCAAAGGCAACAACCGTGGTTGTTAAAATGAAACAGATTTGGAAACCCAAATCCAAAGCGGCAACAACATCACCAATCCTCGAAACAAAAGGGGACTTGTATCTAAAAGAAGTGTCTTATTTTGATGCTTCAGGGAAACCCAGGACCACGATGACCTGGGTCCCACTGTCTTACTAATCTTCTTATTTTTCAGGAACAGCCAAGGAGGACCTGTTGAGAATCTCAAAAATGTTGATAGCGGTTGTTCCAGGGACATATCGGAAAACATCTCACTGTTGCAAAAAGTTTAAATTTTTATTACGAATGCGATGCTTCCTTTGGAGGAGATGAGGTAAGAAAAGATCAGCGAAAAGGTACAAATTTAAATTTCGTGCTTTAATTTTAAAAGTGATTAGTCTTTAATCTAATGACGGAATGGTTAAGCAAAAACTACAAAAATATTTCCCTTTCCTTTCGTTTAAAACCTTGTATATACGTTTTCTTTGTTAGGTAAATTTGTGCATAAAGTATGATGCACAAATTTAGGGGCGAAGAGGGCGATATATGTATATATGCATTGTTTGAGGGGGAGAAAATCAGGAAAATACAAAAACATTTGAAAATCAAAAAAATATAAAAGGTCTTTTTGCATCATATGGGAAATGAAATGAATATTCGTGATAAAGGGTGTGACTGACACATGTAAGGTGTCGTAGCTGAAAAGACTAGGATCTAATGTGATATGTCGGTAGGCTTAACCTTCAAAGTGATTAAAAGATACTAAGTGATATAAACATAACGAACTATGTATCTTGTGGGTAATATACCATCGGCGTATGATTTCATGGTTTTAAATCCTGCGTTGATAGATAGCCAACGTCTTAGGTTTCGGGTCTTTATGCTGTTGAGTCATCCGAGGAATATCTTCGATGCCCTTCTGTTGCATCCAGATTATATGCAGACCTAGGCACAGTCAGGATATCTTTAAAAGATCTAAATAGAAGGGCGAAAACCTTAAAGGAAAGGAAATCTCATTATGAGAAAAACTCCATGAATTCAAATATACCACATAAGGGATTTGCCTAACCCTCGTCAGATACTATTGGTCACTCTGCTATACGAAAGCACTGACCTGTTCACCAATAGTCTGATGTTGTAAAATATAAAGGATGATCTCAGTATACTCACCTGCTATGGTGAATCGTTGTGCTTACCTTGACCGCAGGGGTATGTCATGGAATGGGACGCAGTGATATTATAGTATAATACTACCTTAAGCATATCACGAAGTTGAAAAAAATGAAAGTTGAGCGTTAAAGTTTATGGGACAAACATATTGGCAATCGCTTAGACCAGTCTAAATAGGTTTGCACTAGAAAGTGTTTCTTGGTCCGCCTGAAAACGATTTTGATCCCACTGCAATTGTATAGATGTAACCACTGAGTTAGTTTCTTCGTATATTTGCATATCTTTTTATATTCTTATATTCTAAAATTAGAAATAGAGAAATCAAAAATCCAAAAATAGAGTGCTTTATTTGTTATATTAAAAATTATTAACCGTTCATGAAAATTTGACTAATCATCAAAAGATGAAAGAAATTTTAATTTCGGTCCGAGTTTAATTACTTGGATGTACCAAGTGTTCATGCGGTACTATCCCTGTTGCATAAGAATGTTTGCTTATAAATTTCTGAGAATGTGCAGGTCTTGATTTAGATCAAGAAACAGGAATTGAGATGTTGTTAGTTGCCGACAAAGCATGAAGCATCACAACATCAAAGTGTACCTAAGTCGGAAGAACCAGATACAAGTCATCTGTTGACAGTGATAGTACATTTGAAGAAGTACCATTGAACCTGCTTGCTTGAAAGAGAAAGATTGAAGAAAAATAGAGCTGCTGGGATTCCTCCTCTCGCATTCTTTTTAACAAAGATTTTTTAAGGAAAGCTGATCAAGATCATGATATGAAGCTAACCACAAGAGCAGAAGAAAGAGACTTGGTGCTGAGAGTTCGTTGAAGTGTGAGGTCCTAGAAATGTGAGGCTGACTTCCACAACACTTACAACATAGCGACAACCATAGAACCCGTTGAAGATGCTGCTAAATTTATACTACGAAGATGCATATGTGGGTCCGGGTGACGGTGGTTCTAGACGGAAGTTTGGGCGTATGATAGTATCGGTTCGATAGAACGTTATTAAGAAAGGAGTAGAAACAGAATCAGCGGAAGCATTCATTCAGTCTTACCGAAAGAGTATTCATCTTATCTGGCTGGCGGAATACTTGGAGAGATTTCACCAGTGTTTCCCCTCTGGGAACTTCCAAAACTTACAAACAATGAACACACAACAATATATATAGACATGAGCACCTCGTATGAAGTGAGGTGACACTTTTGCTCCTTTCACATTCGTACTTGGATCGTGTGTTCGTATCTAATCTATACAATATAAAGCACACGCTCTGTCTAGCCTATTCCCACAATGATGGACAGAAAGTGCACCAACAATTTCCCCCTTGGACGTCACTGTCGAAGCTTGATCTTGATCTTGAAATCACAGAGCCGTGCATGAATATTCTGCAACTGCAATTAAGGTATTTGTCGATGTCGTAGAAGGTGTCAACAAATTCCACCTTGATTGATAATTCGGGTTTGCATTATCAACATTAAAGCACCAATTCCCCCTGAAATAATTATCTCCAGAAACTCATCTTCCGCTCTTTATTTGCACGGTTCCCAACCTCCTCTGATTTTATTATTCTACAAATTTTTTTGAATAACCGCCAACTCGAAATTAATTAATGCAGCATCTCTGTTTTAACTTTAACCACATCCTTGTTTGGTTTAGCGCACTCCTCCTATGCTCGATCCTCTGACCTTCAAAACCCAACCGACAAGTAATAGAAACTTCGAATTACCACAAAGCAAAATTTAAAATCAATGAATATCCGCGAAAATCTGAAATCCCAATTTTTCGTAATCATGTTTAAGCATACTCCTGAATGATTGATTAGCAAATCGGTAATCTTCTCAATCAGCAATTTTCATAAGAAAAAATATCTGTCAATACGTAGTTTCTTCTCTTATTCGTACAAAATGAATAATGTAATCTTCGTCTTTCACACCGATCCCAAATGTGTAGACTATTTCGTGACAACTGGTTCACTTCTTTGTCTGAAAGATCCATTATATCATCTTCTTTAGATGAATTGCAAGTATATATCCTTCCTCATTAGTCCCAGCGCAATTGAAACCACAAACATCCTCATTTCCTAGAGGTTAGTCCGGAAAACAAACTGATACTAGTTGTGGGTCCGGGTGACGGCGGTTCTAGACGGAAGTTTGGGCGTATGATAGTTCCGGTTCGGTAGAACTTATTAAGAAAGGAGTAGAAACAGAATCAACGGAAGCATTCATTCATTCATACTGAAAGAGTATACATCTTGTCTGGCTAGCGGAATTGCTGGAGAGATTCCGCTAGTGTTTCCCCTCTGGGAACTTCCAAAACTTACAAAACAATGAACACGCAACACATATATATAGACATCAGCACCTCGTACGAAGTGACACTATTGTTACTCTAACATTTGTACTTGGGTCGTGTGTTCGTATTTAATCTATACAATATTCAACACACGCTCTATCTAGCCTATTTGCACAGTGATGGACATAAAGTGCACCAACAACATCATTATAGGGGGAGATTGTTAGGTCCTAGAAGTGTGAGACTAACACATTAAATATACGCAATGGTCAATGGTAGCTTGCTGGGAGTAAATGGGTTAGTTTACATTAGGTTTGTACCTTTTTTAGGTCACTTGGGCATGCCATAGGCCATGTGGGCCCGGCAAGCCCAAGGGAAGCCTATGAGGGGCATAGGCAAACCCTAGGTATATAAGGAACATTATATCATAATAAGGGTTAAGCTTTTCAAGAGAACTTTGGTAGCCTCCACCATTCTAGAGAGAGAGACCAAGAGGTGTGAAGAACTTGTATCAGACAGTTTCGCTATTCGAAGTAATAGAGTCGTACGCAAGTTTGAAAGTGATTTGTGTGTTCTTCTTGTTCATCTTGTCCTCTTATTTTTTATTTTCTTGAATATCATCAAGTTTGGATTCCGCCCGTCCTTGGTGATTGTTTGATATCGTTGTTGGATTCGGATTGTTCGGGACTTACAGTTGGTATCAGAGCCTGTTTGAACCTATTTCTAGGCTTAGATCTGATATCACACTGTTTCGGATTGCACATGCTGCTATTTCAGAGTTTTTGTTGTTTTTCTTTTGCATCTCGGATTATCTGTTGAAGACTCGAATCATCTCGGATCATTGCTTGCATCTCGGATTCCATCTCGAATCATTACTTGCATCTCGGATTCCATCTAGAAACAATATTGCATCTCGGATTATTACTGTTGCATCTCGGATCATTACTATTGCATCTCAGATTATTAATGTTGCATCTCGGATCATTACTGTTGCATCGCGGATCATTATCTTCCAATTGGAATACAATCTCGGATAAAGTATTGTTCCAAGTTCGAGATACTATTCAAAGTTACTGTTCCAACTCGAGTTGCTATTCAAATCACTGTTACGAATTGACTCATTTTGCATCCTCTTTCAAGGGACCATTTCAAATTGGACTTACCACTTTCATTAAAAATTTAATTTAACTAATATTCGGTAAAAATAAAAAAATTATGAAACCAAACGGTATTTTGACTACTGCAGATCTCACCAACGCTACCTTGACAACCATCCAGTCTCATACTCTGGCAATGCATCAAGGCTAGATCAGAGTATCAGAACATCTACCAAGATTCGAAGGTTGTTGTATGGAGATGACTACTCTAACTAGACCTGGCGTTTTGAGTAGTATTGCAAAGCCAAGGAACCCGGTATGTGGAGGTGTATTCGTGATGGTCCACACACTATCATGTGCGCAACTGCATATGATCTAGACACTTAGATTCCAAAACCAGAAAGTTTGTGATCCGACGAAGATCGAAAAATCAAGGACGAAGATGATAAGGCAATGGCAAATCTTACTATGGCTCTCGGTCCTAACATCTCGATTGTAGTCAGAAACTGCACAAATGTGAAAGAAATCTGGGATGTGCTCAAAAATATGTACGAAGGAAACACGGACATGAAGGCTAGCAAGGTAAACATGTTGAACCAGCAGTTCAGTTTGTTTAATCTCGAACCTACAACATCAATGTTTTTTGGCAGCTCATCTTCTCTTTGTTCAGTTTTTAGCTTTAAATTGAGCGTCTTTTCCACCCCATCTAGATATTTTTTAGCATAATCGTTTCACATTGAGAGTGGACACTTATTGTAACCTAGACCTTTGTTTTGTTTTTTCTGATTCAATTTCTTCCTGTTTGGTTTTCTCAATTTGTTGTGGAAGAATATGATCAATCCGTAAGAGGACGTTGAGTAACTAATCAACAATTTGTTGACTGGTTTAGACTCAATCTTTATGGCTTCAAGTTCAGTTTTAAGCTTAGAAATGGTGTCTATGTGGATATTAATTACCATTTGTTTACCATTACTGTAGCTTTTAGCATTGTTTTTATTGCCATGTCCTCTTTTTTAAGTTATTTAAATTTTAAATCCTTTTCTGAGCATTCCTTGCATGGCTCCAAGCATTTCGTGCATGGTTTCTCAGCTTCTTTGATTACAACCTTAACCTCTTCTTTAATCAAGTAATTGACCGACTCTATCACTTCATGACTCTCCTCAGGAACTTCTTCTTCTAACTAAGCCATCATGGCTTTGTCAGCTATTGCCTTCTAATTTTCACCGTTCATCTCCTTTGTGACATCAATAATTTCTTCAACTAGCTTCTTGGATTCTTCTATCTTTGGCACGCATTGGTATTGGGTTGAACCTCCACAGAAACCTACAAAAGAATTATAAACATCAAGAGAAATCACGGATTTAAAAGCATGATGAAATATATCTTCCTCAGCACAACATTCATAATAAATTGGTTCAACAAACTCTTCAGCACTATTATCAGGCGTTTCATCAAACACAACCTCACATTCCTCATTCGAACTTTTCTCAACAACTTCATCAAACACTGGTTCTTCTATTATCTCAGCAAGCAATGCCAAACTCTCTTTTCTCGGAATATAATCGTTCTAGTTAAATCCCTCATCCTCTTGAGTCACCACAAGTGCTTTGTTAGCTTTTGCCGAACCATCCTCAATACCAATAAGCTTTGATGAACTTTGAGGAGGAGAAGTCTTCTTTTATATGGCTTTTTTGTATTAATTAGCAGCAAACATATTATGATTACCCTGGACTTCTAAGTTCGGACACTCTGGCTTAAAGTGACCCTTTTCTCGGTATTTAAAACATGTCACCTTTGCTTTATTAAATCCCAGTTTACCATCTGGTCCTCCCAAACTGTTACGCCCTATTATTTCCATAAAGCGCTGAGCTCTTCTAACTATACTAGCCATACACCATTTTATGTCTATTAATTCCAGTTCTTCAGAGTCGATTTGATCGTTATCCTCTTTTTTTATGTTAGGATTCCCGATCTTACCAGCTACAAGGCTCTCATAAATGTTGCTTAGTTGTATTTTCAGTGAAGTCTTATGCATTTTCGAAGTTTATAGCTATGTTGCACTGAAGAACCCTCTGATTTTGATTTGATTGGTTGTTCTAGCTACTGTTGTAGTTGATAGAGCTCTGGGATGATTGTGGAGTACTACGACTATTCGGATCATACTCGGAAATGAGGTAAACCCTGTATTACCGCTTCAATTGTCTGATGAGTTATTAGCACTAAAAACTATTTGAATCTTGGGGCTTTGGTTGTTGGTATTGGCACTTCCATTAAAGTACAAATTAGTGTCTTGCTGTGCATGTGCACTTCTGGATTTTGCCATCTTTTGTAAATCTAATTCATGACCATCAAGTTTCTCAAAAAACTTTGCAAGACTCAACGTGTTGTTGTAGTTACGACTGTTCTTTAGAATCATGATATAGGTTGACCATTCGCCCTCTGGTAGTGCATTGGCTAATTTATCTACCAGCTCTTTGTTAACCCCCAATCGTTTCATTTCAACTACGAGGTGACAATACCTCTCAATCATCTATTTCATCGACTGGCCCATCAATGAATGAAAGATATCGAATTCTTTCTTCAACAATGCTTGCTTGCTCTTAATCATCTATTCATTGCCTTGAAATTTGACTTTGAGCGCATTCAAGATGGATTGAGCGTAATTTTCATGCTGTAGAAGCGTGAAAATATCTTCTTTTATCGCCTGTTGTATGATATTCATCATCTTCTTTTCACGAGAAGATAACGAATTTCTTGTTCATTATACTACATTAACACTTCTTTAAACCATTTCTCCCATCGGAATCCCTTCCTCTATCACGTACCAACCGTCGAGATAATTTGCTTGAACCTAATTCGTGAATCTTTCATGCCATCCCTTATAATCTTCAAGATACATCAATTTTGGTGGATTAGCCATCGTGCCCATTTCATTATCTAAATTTAAAGTTTTGGCAGCTGCGTTCGAAACAGCGGATGAAGCAAATGCGTTAAAGAATCGATCTCTATTTCTGTGAAATATTGGAACAAAGATCAGTTCGTGTGATGTAACACTTCGTGCGAACTGGATTACTTCGTACGATCTAGAAATCACGTCGTACAAAGTGGTAAAACTATTTTAGCAAAAATGTCACTTCGTGCGATGTGGACAGTCAGTTCGTGTGAAGTGTTTGTTCAGTTCGTGTAAGGTGTGTCTAAAATTTCACATTTTTTGCAATTTTCGACATGATTTCAGTAGTTTTTAACTCTGGCTCTTTCAAGGGTTTGTCTAAACAGGTTTTTATGTGTTATACTGTAAAATCAGTTCATTTTGTCCATGAATTCGTTTAAAGATGAAAAAAATAAGAAGACTGAGTAGAATAAGAAGTCTTCAAAGCTTGAATCTTGATCAAATGTTTTAAAATCAGGCCTCCATGGCTCTGATTCCACTTATAGGATCGGCTCATCCAAATAAGGATAGGACCTTGAAATCTAGTAAATATACGCAGGATTTATGATTAACTAGTGACAATATGATCGTTATTGTTTAAATGCTTAGTTTAATTAATATCGTTCAATGTTTTACAATTCGAGAAAAACTTCACAGGGCTTCGCCTTCACAGTCAACAAAACAGCTACCTACTTAAGACCACAACTCACCTATTTATAGACATACACACTTCGTGCGAGTTAGACTTGCCACTTCGTACGAAGTGGCCTATTACATACATTTTTAATAAAAAAATCTAACATCGAAGCCCTATTACATACTCGACATGACCCTAAGACGTAGGTATAGACATCTGCATAATGGTCTTAGTACACCGAAATTTCGTTTGAGATATTACAGGATTCTAAGATACTAGGTCTTTATAGATAATTGATATCTAGGGTATTGTACAAGTTCTTCTAATTTTGCGTCAGTAATGGCCTAGAACTTGTAGAATACTTTTGCTATTTAACCTATAAACTACACAAAAATGAAACTATCAAAAGATCTGACAGTTGCAGTCAAAAGATTCCAAATTGGAACACCACTTTTTCGTCGAGCCTTCATCTCTTTGTCTGTACGGTGGTACTAACCTGAGCTCTCAAGGTCTCGCATAACCCAGATACAAATATCAGTTAGATATATTCACCTCTAAGATGAAATTCAGGAAATCTTGATACGGGAGTATATTTTGAGGTGGGAAACATTGTTAAGTCAAAATTCTAAAAACATCTAATTAACATATCTCGGAGGAATTGAGAAATGTGTAGAGGTTTAAGTAGATCAGTATACTGACAATCTAAGTGAATTTGTTAATAACATAAAAGTTTATCAAGATCAACGATACTAGTGATATGTCTCAAAAACTGATATGATCCTCTAACACAAACCAAAAAATATATGTAAATATATTTGTACATAGCTTACATTTCATTTCAGAAAACCTCGAAAAGATTTTCAAAGTGTTTTAGCATAAACTTTGGAAAATACAAAAAGATTTTGTTTCTATCTTAGTTTCAACCACTGATGATGGAAAGCTGGTATTCGATGTCTAAATTTGTTAAACAAAATTTGAAATGAGAAATTGTTCTGAAATGATAAAAGTTCATTAATTTGAAACTTACTTTGATAAATACATAAGTTTGTTCACAAAGTGATCAACCAAGGTCATTCATTTGAACTTGGTATATAAATCAAATAACTAGGGTCATTAACTTGGACTTGGTTAGCTGAGAGGGTTAAAACAAATAAAGTGTTTAAAATATGAAATGTTTGTGTTGAAAATTTCAAAGTTTGAAACTGAAATGTTTATTTAAATGTTTAGAAGAATGAACAGAAAGTGTTAGAAAGGGGGAATTTGCTGATACGCAAAGTTAACTATTCAAGATTAAAGTGAAGAGGAGATTGTTGATAATGTCTAAAGATCAAGAAAGTTAAAGATATTAAAGTTTTGAAGTAACTCGAATTAGATCAAAAACTATGAAGATTAAAGAACATTCGAAGACTGCTGCAACAGCCAAGGGGGAGACTGTTGATGCATATGTCTGTCGCCTACATCATCGAATAACATTGAGAGTCTGTAATAGGAGCATAACATTTAGTTTGCATATTTTGTAAATACACTTCGCATGAAGAGAAGCACACTTCGTACAAAGTGACATACTCACTTCATACGACGTGAACAACGCAACTCGTACGAAGTGGAATATCCAACTCGCACGAAGAGTCCATGTCTATATATAGGTTTGTGAGGTTTAGTCGGATCGAGTTTGGGGCTATTTCAGCAAAGAAGAAAGGGTTTCATGTGAGCTCATGTTGGGTTTAAATAGATAACATGTCAAGGTTCATTAAGACTAAGGACGTAGCTCAGTTGGCCAGCGGGTCACATCTTAACTGAAGGAACCAGTGTTCGAGTCCTGCTGGTTCAAATTTTCTTTTATTTCTTTTATTTTTTTCATTAAGTTAACCTTTGATAATTTCAGTCCCTTGTAACAAGTGTCCAACTTTGAAACGTTAAACCCCTTCACCTTTTAACTCGAGTTAGTTAGCAATCTAACTTAGTTGAATGATTTCTTTAATAATGATTAACAAAACTAACAGAATTACTATTATTATTATTATTATTATTATTATTATTATTATTATTATTATTATTATTATTATTATTATTATTATTATTATTATTATTATTATTATTATTATTATTATTATTATTATTATATTATTATTATATAATTGTAGTATTTGAAAGTCCATAATTTCTATATTAATTAAATAAGTACCCAACATAATTACTATGAGTATTTGCTCTCCATTAGCTCAGGTCCTAGTTTGATTAACTAGTCACAAAATGCGCGGAATTCATTTTATTATAGTGACAATTTCAATGTTTATGCTTCATTAACTATTAAACTTGTACAGCCTTAAACGATTCTGACAGGGCTTCACCTTATCAGTCAACCAAAACAACTTTTGACAAATGAAAACACGAAGTCTATTTATAGACTTTCACCTTCATGCGAACTAAACTACCTTCGGACGAAGTGCATCAACTTCCTACGAAGTTGACTACAATCTAACTTCGTACGAAGTGAACATACATTCAAATCTAACATTTCAGGCCTATTACATACACAGACATCACCCAAAGACGTAGGCGATAGATAACTTCATCAACAAACTCCCCCTTGGAGATTGTCGCAGTGTTGGTCAGTCTTTAGTCTTCAAAATCGTCATAACATTAATCTTTTATCTCCCAAAAAGTTCTTTCTTGGCTTCCGACGTTCTTCTCTTGGAATCGTGTTTGATCTGTTGTCAGAGCCCACTTCAAAAATTGAAAACTCTTGATCGAAGCTTTCTTTATCTTTTCATCGTTTTTTTTCTTCTTTATGCATCTGCTTTCTGAATTCCATTCCTTCCAGTTCACGCCATTTAGACTTCCATATCTTTCTCGAGTTAATACCATGTGCATAGTAAACGTTAATCACACCTTGGTATTGCATCGCTTGAACTTTTTCTTTCACTTCGTAGGGTATCTTATTATAGAATAAACATTCAACGTCTTTCTCTGAACAGTTAACCAACCACATTGGGTCTAGAATCCCTATAGTTCTCCATATCCCTTCAGCCTTAACCACAATCACCACTTCACGCGTCTCTATATTGTAGAGCCACCACTTGTAGAATTCATGAAAATATTGTTCTATCTTCATTAAAGGCATGTTCTTCATAGTGCGTGGTCGCTTAACAATCAGTGTCACATCTTTTTCTTTTTTGATTGGATCTACCTTGACAATCTTCTTAAGATAATGGGGTAGCCAGTTATGAAAACCATGAGTACCTTCATACTTTATCAACTTCCACAACCTTTGATCATTGAACTTCGTGTGATAGTTGATACATTTTGTCTAGCAAAGCTCTTCAACATCCCACCAAGGCAATGTCTGTATATCACATAAGAATCGAAAGTATCATACTCCAAACTCTCTCTTCACTGCATAAACATTCAACTCTGGTGTCCAACCCCAGCTCAGTATATCTCCTAATGACTTATCTTGATCTATCGTTAAAAAAAGCTAGTGGTCATCGAAATTTTCTTTCTTTCGGAAGCTCTTTAAACCAAGTCTTTTTCGCTTCAAGAATCTATTCTTTAGATAAACATTTTGGCAAGTTTCCTTGTTTTCAGTATCCTCAACCTTTCTCTTTAGAAAATCATATGTTGCTTCAGAAAACATTTCCTGGAATGTTGGGAAGTCATCTGTTCCATCACCAAAATATTTGATACTTCCATCGTCAGAATCATCCTCCACGATAACATTATCATATTCATTTGCATCCTCCACATAAGGATACACATAATCTTCTAGCTTCAAGATACTAATATTGTTTAGTTCCTCTTCAAAATCAAACCCAAATGAGCTTTCATCAACTCCTAACATCTCTGTTAGCTCTTCTTTCGTATAATTATGGACAAATTCCCCTTCCTCTACACCATGCTCTAGATAGAGTCCTTTAGGTTGCATAATAGGAACAAACATTATAGGAACAACGTCTGTGAAGATTCCTGAATGCTCTGCATCGTGAACAGGATCATTAGCCTCCCCCAGTCTTTGAGCTTCATCCTCTTGATTAGCTTTATCATTCAAAAATGCATTGTAGTCGAATGAATCGTTCATCTTTGCTTGTACCACCAGACCTGTACCTCCCTGATTATCATCGTTATCATCACCTTTGTCATCATCATCTTTTTTATCATCATCACCACCAACATCATCATCATCTTTATCATCACCACCATTATCATCGTTTTCTTCCTCATCCTTAGCATTGAACACCACTAGATCTTTGATTGATTCTTAGTCTTTTCAGCATCATAAGGCACATCAACAACCGGTCCAATCAATACATTGTTCACTAAAGGCTCTGGTTCTTGCTCAACAGGCGTAATAACAGGAATAGCATTTATCTTTTCCTTTCCTTTTTCTGTAGCTGCAACATCAGCTTCAGCTTTTCTAGCCCTTTCAGCATCCCTTGCCTTTGCCTTATCAATTTCTATTTAATCATATTCAACATCAAAGTTTATACTAAACGTCTTCTCTAAAACTTTGTATAGAACATCAAACTTCTTTGCATTTAGCGATTTTTCAACTTCAAGATCTTTCACAACCCTGTGAAGTCTTTCATTCTCTGTTGTGACATTCGTAAGCATAGATACTAAATGTACATTTAAGAGTCAAGATGTTTAACTCTATTTTCCAATTCTTGAATCTTCTCATCATTAAAGCAATCTCCTTTGAAGCCTACAAATTGCAAATCATCTTTAAAAGTTGTAAGTCCCATAGGATGAGATTGACATCTAGTAGATGATTGACGTGTTGATTGTTGTTGTACAGGAGGTGTTGGTTGTTTTGGAGGTTACTTAGATGGTGATGGTAGATGTGGTGGTGTTGTTTGTTGGACTTGTGGAGATGGTATACGTTGTGGTGAAGTAGGTGGTGTTTGAATAATCACTGTTTCTGTAACCACTTTAACTTGAGGCGTCTCTTCTCTTGACTCGCTGAACCTGCCTCAGCAGTCTTTATCTTTAGATACTTTCTTGTTGCTTTCTTAGTAGCTAGAGATCTTGTTGTCTTTTTATAAACATCTGTAGGCTATCTTTTGACTCTTTTAGCTCTTTTTGGTGGCACATATGGTTCATCATCATCACCACCTTTTTTTCTCTTGTTTTTCTTAGCTTTATAATCAGCCATAGCTCTGAGATCATTCACATATGTTGGTGGATCTCAATCTGTCTCTTCACTATCTGAATCATTACCATCCTTTTCATGTTCTGATGTAGCAGAGAAAACTTCATCTTCAACATTCGTTTCAACTTCAATATCCTCCTCAATCTTTATTTCTTCATCAGTCGCCTCGTCTACTAACAAAGTCTCTACTTTCTTAGATGCCCTCTTTCTTTGAGTTTGCTTCTTTGGAGTTGATTTCTTTTTCTTTTCCTCCTTCTCGTACCAGAAACCCCTCTTAGGAACATAATTAGCTAAACATTCTTCTTCATCATTCTAAGAGTTACTTCCATCATTTCTCCATCAGTCCTTGGGCGGTGCTTTATAATTATTATCTTTGATTGCCCTGAAGAACTATTCCAACAGGTTTGTACTTTTTCTTCAAGTATTGATTCGGACGGATAAAAGATAGACTACATATGCTCAAACTTCAGTTCATCTTTTTTGTCCTTCACAAGATTCGGGAATTGATCATCTAGCATCATCTGCGCGAATCTAGGATACTGAAAGAACTTCTCTTTCGTAATATTACCCTTCAGTTGTTCAAAAATTACCCTCGTGAAGTTGTAAGGCCGGTTTAGAGATAGAGCAGTGATCAAACACATTTGGTAGTCTAAGAGTGCATCAAATCCTCCTTTTCGAAGACTTAAGGCGTGGATCACTGAATGTACAAAGAATTTATACGGCCTCACAAGAAAAGCTTAGTTGAAGTTAGGTGCATTCACAGCCCCTTTGTACCTCATGCGGTAAGTAACCCTTTGCCATTCTCTCTGAAAATCTAGTAGGATCATCATCTTTGTCTTTGAAATATAAAACTCTTCGTATCAACTCTTCTATAATAAGCACTTCCTTATCTTCATTTCCTATCCTAACAAATAATTGAATTGCTGGTGGGTTTGGAATGAACTTTGCGTGACCCCAAAACCTTTGTACATGCGACCTATAAGCTTTGTGCTGATCCATCACTGCTTTCATTATAGGAAGTCGATCCATGAACATCAAAATTTCCTTGAAAGGTTCCATCTCTAGAATCGTATCATCGAGACACAACAGATGTTGTGCTTTGGTTCGAAGTTTGACTTCTTATCCAGCAAAACATAATAACCACAAACACTTAGATGAAAATCACAAAAATACCAAAACCCTTTGTACGAAGATACTTGGAATGAAGTTAACATTTTTCATTTCGTATGAAGATAGCATCACAAATTCTTGACCAAAATATGGTCTACCTTTGTGCGGAGTGGAATTTCATCAATTGGGGATTTAACTTCGTGCGGAGTGGAATTTTATCAATTCAGGATTTAACTTCATGCGAAGGTAGCAATTTACCTACGTACAAAGTGAACTCACTTCGTTCAAAGTTGTTTTATTCGAGATGATGATTTAGCGTGATTTTAGTGAAATTGAAGGTCTATAACAAGCTGATAACGCCGATTATCACGATTTAATGTTCAATTTTAAGTTTTATCCGTTCCAACGACCTATATCTAAAGTTTTATGTTCAAACTATCGACAACATTCATTTTAGGTTCAATTTACGGTTCAATTCATGCAGAGAGAACAAATGAACAATTATGGTTAACTTCGTACATGGTTAACCTTTATATAGGATCAGATTTACCTTCATACAAATATAGATGTTTATCTTCATGCGAAGAGGTAACTTCATGCGAAGATAACTCCATTTTCAACATTTATAAATTCCTCAAACATTTTACCAGTTCTAGCGACCCACTCAGTTGACCAATTCCAATTTAATGACCCATGTTAACTGATTTGTCTACCAAGTCCAAGTTAATGACCTTCGTTGAACACTTTGTGAACAAACTGATGTTTTCAAACAATTTTAAGTTTCAAATTAATGAACTTTTGATCATTTCAAATCATTTTCTTAGTTCAGATTAGCTCCCAACCCGTTTTTCTCAAGATTTCAGTCAGTATACAACAATGTCGAAAACTAAAGACGAAAATAAAATCTTTTTAATTTTTCAAAGTTTATGCTAAAACACACTGAAAATCTTTTTGGATTTTTCTGAAATGATATGAAATAGCTATGAACAAACATATTACAGACATATTTTTTGTGAGTTTGTGTTAGAGGATCATATCAATGATCTAGATAAAACTTTAAGTTCTAAACAAATTCACTTAGATTGTCAGTATACAGGTCCACTTAAACTTCTACACATTTCTCAATTGTTTTAAGATACGTTAATTAGATTTCTTAGAACTTGACTTAATAGTGTTTCCCACCTCAGAGTATACTCTCATATCAAGACTCCAAAGGTGAATATATCTAATTGATATATGTATCTAGGTTGTGCGAGACCTTGAGAGCTCAGGTTAATACCACCGTGTAGACAAAGAGATGAAGGCTCATCTTAAAAGTGGTGTTCCATATTTGGAATCTTTTGTACTGCAATTGTCAGATCTTTTGATATTTTCAATTTACTTCAGTTATAAGGTTTTAAAAGCAAAAGTATTCTACAATTCTTGTATAATACCCTAGATATCAATTTACTGAAGGAGCGAAGCCTACTTGCACATTATTGATGAGACTTGTTTAAACATTTTGACACTACAATTCTTTAGCATACTGTGATAGCCCATTGATGTACTATCATTTCCTCTTTTTACACGAGAACTCTTTTTTGTCTTTTTCATGTTTTTGTACATTTTCAATTTTTTAAATGTTTTTATATTTTTCACAACATATTTCTCCCCCTAAATCAAAAACATATATTTGGATTTTTGTTTTTAAAGAAAGAAATTTGAAAACTAAAGACTTGACAAACTGATGAGGATTACGTCAAATCGTCATCCATCTCGGCTTCAACCTTTGTTTCCCCTCCTGATGTCAGATCTTTCATCCCATTTAATTTCAAAAGATGTTTAAATTTTGCTCTGTCAAACGGTTTTGTATAAAAGTCTACTTTAGTTTTAGAGTGTTGAACTGGATCTTTTTTATGTTAATGGCTGCCTCGTTATCTACCTATATATGCGTATCAAGAAACTACAATCCATAGTCTCTCATCTGTTGTTGTATCCACAAGATTTGGGAACAACAACTGGAAGTTGAAACGTATTCTTCTTCGCAAGTAGAGAGAGCGACCATGGTTTCTTCTTGCATTTCCACGTTACTAATTATGTACCATAGAACTGGAAACCATCAGTTGTAGATTTAGCATTTAATTTGCAACACCCAAAGTCATAGTCAGAGTATCCAGCAAGATTGAAGTTGCCTGATCATGGATACCAGAGGCCGGTGCTTGGGCAACCCTTCAAGTATCGAAGAATCCTCTAAACGATCAGCATATGTGACACTCTAAGACTTGACTGATATATCAGGCGCAGAGGCACATCTAATACATGATATCCAGCCTTGAAGCTGTCAGGTACATCAAAGATCCGATCATTGACTGATATAAAGTTTCATCTATCTTCACTCCGGTCGGACCTAGTCCAATGCCATGATTGAGAGCCAATGGGGTAGAAACTGGTGATGTTTCGGACATCTTGAATTTCTCCAAAATGTCATTCACATACTTTGTCTGATGTATAAAGATACCATCAGGAAATTGATTGAATTGAAGTCCCAAGAAGAACTTCATTTCCCCCATTGAAGTCTTTAAACAACATATCGTTTGTCGAACCAAATATGATGTCATCCACATTGATTTGTACAATTAAGATAGGGTCATTCTGCTTCCCGTGTGAAGAGGGTCCTGTCTTTTATTCCTCTGGTAAAACCGTTGTCTAGAAGGTGTTGAGAAAGCCTCTCGTACCAGGCTCTTGGGCCTAGTGTAAGCTGTATAACACCTTATCCAGTAGATAAACCTTGTATTTGTGTATTGGATCCATAAACCCCGGTGGTTTGCCAACATACATTTCCTCCTTCACTTTTCCGTACATGAACGTAGACTTAACATCCAATTGGTATACCTTGAATCCCTTCCATGACGCGGATGCTAGGAAAATCTGGATAGCTTCTAATCGTTCCACGGGAACATAGACTTCAGTGTAGTCTATTCCCTCTTGCTGATGAAATCCTTGAACAACGAGTCAAGCTTTGTTTTGAACAATTACTCCTTTATCGTCTCTTTTACACTTGAAGACCCACTTGTATTAATCTTCTTGTGGTCATCTGGTAGATGAACAAGTTTCCAAACTCTGAGTTTCTCGAACTGTAGCAACTCCTCCTGCATTGCATTTACTGAACTTTCTTCTGTGAGAGCTTCCTTGTACGTTTTTGGTTCAATCTGCGAAATAAAACAACTATATGAGACAGTATCTTATATAGGTTCAACAATAGTATAAACCAACTAAAATCCTTATTGATCTGATTTCGCATTTGACACTAGTCAGCAACTCGCCAATGACATTCTCTGATGGGTGGTACAACAATGTCATCGCATAACTTCGTTTGAAATGCTCACTTCGTGTTCTAGATTTGTAATGTTTTGATCAGCGTCTTGATTACTTGTAGATGCTTTATTCTGAGCACTTGGACTAGCTTGATTGTTTAGCAAACTCTCAATCTGTTATGCACCATCATTGGAAGTAGATCCATCGTTGTCATATGTCGGTTCAACATCAGAATCAGAATCATCACTTTGATCGAACGTGGGAGCATGTTCATTCATCTCTTAATTAGTAGTGGGATCACTTGTTCCAGCAATCTGTGATTCTGGATGTTGAGTGCTAGAGCCTGCTTCAGCATCATGAGTACCAACAAGTGTTTAAGTAATTACGATAGGTCTAGAACTTGTTCTTGTGATGAAGTTTGTTGTTGCTGATAAAGAATAAAAATTTCCTCTTTTGTCGGTTCAGTTGGAAGCTCGAAGGAATCCTAAAGACTATCATAGTTGAACACCCAAGCATCTCATGGTTTCTGTGTTGGAGACGTGTAGCGTTGATAACCTACATTCTGAGCTTCAATAACCCGGTTTATGCTAGGAAGATAGACTCTCCTAAGTGGACTGGCATATCCCACGAAGAACCCCTCCGTTGATTTAGCTCCAAATTTGCCATCTGCGTCGATTATCGTGCAAGGTGACCCAAAAGGTTCTAAATACTTCAAGTTTGGCTTTCGCTGGTTAAGTAGCTCGAAACATGTTTTCTTATGTGGCTTGAATATCAATACTATGTTCAAGTATAGCATGTAGAAGCCACGGCTTCGCTCTAAAAACTAACTGGCAGTTTAGAATCAGCGAGCATGGTTCTTGTTGTCTCTATCAGGGTTTTGTTTTTGCGTTCAGCTACACCATTTGTTGTGCTGTATATGGTGCGACGAATTAGTAAATGGTATAGGTTCTCCAATTTTTGGAATAAGATCATCAGACTCTCAAAAGTTTAATCTTTTCTTTCTAAGAACATCACCCATGAAAATCTTGAATAATCGTTAGTAACAACGAGACAATATAGATCTCCTGAGATACTTCGAACGTTGACTGGTCCAAAGAGATCCATGTGTAGTCTCTCTAGCGGGGCCTTGATTGAGTTCAGGAGCTTCCTTGGATGCCACTTTTTATGTTGTTTGCCCTTTTTGCAACTTATGCAGTCGTCACTCAAGTGAAAACTCTTTACATTGACTCAGTGAACTAGATTGTTGTGTACTAAGAAGTTCATCTTTCGAAGATGAATGTGCCTCATCTTTCTATGCCACATGATCGATTCTTTTTGTCATAAATCTGAGAGATACTCAACAAGTTGTTCTCTAACTCTGCTATGCAGTTGACTTTATCAAACGACACCACACCGTTTGATAGAATTCCTTCACTTACTATTCTCCCATCTTGGTTACCCGCAAACCCAACAAAGCCACCTCAGATTGATTTTACGTCGTACATGAGAGCCAACATTCCCGTCATGTTTCGAGAAGCTCCACTATCCGTTATCCACTTGGAAATTATTGATCTCGGGAGCCCCTACACATGCAATTAAGCGATTATTTGAATAGCGATACCCAAGACTTGACGGTCTTGGGTGGGTTTGGGCTTTACACTTTTGGTTCACAAACACTTTCTTTCTTTGATTCAACATCTTGTTCAACATCAACCATTTTATGAGTCATGGTTGGAATAGTTGTTTTGACTTCTTCAGATGATGTTTTTGATTTAATCACCCAAGTTTGATTTTTTGAAAAAGCAGTTTTGGGATAGAATGTTGAATCTTTTTTATCCTTTTTGCTTGACGATTCACCAGTTTTTTTTAGTTGAAACATTAAGATTTGTTGCTTTCACATTGTTATAGATTCGTTGTTTCTTTTAAAATTATGTGTTGGAACAAACATTGGGGATTTTTGTTTCACATCCTCTGAAGCTTTCTTGACAATGTAAACAAGTTTAGAAATATTTTGTGAACAATTCTTGTGATATGTCCAACTTGGTTGCTTGTGAATCATGTCCTACTGTCATTTCCCGCAGAGGATCTCATAAGCTGTTCACAACGTTTTTTCCCTACATAAAATTCATGTTTGATTGTTCTTTAGCCAAACTTTGCTTTTCACTCTCTGAGCTTGTTTCGAAAATAATGTTTATGTTCTTTGAAATTTTTGGTTTTCGAAACTTGTTATTTTTCTTAACATATCCTCAAACAGACTCACCTCAATCAATTTAAACACTTTATCAACCTTATCAAGATTTACATTCTGAATCAGAAATTTTTCGTCGGAATATAGCTTGTCAAAACATTCATTATGTACACGAAAACATTAGGATCATCATTCGAATTGTGTTCTAATTTTTTAAGATAATTCCTATGAAAGTTTTCTTCATTTTCAGAATGTGAACTTGAACTTCTTTTCTCGAAGTTAGACTCAGAACTTTAAAATTCAGTGCTCTCACTTTCACTTCCCAAAACATTTTCAACCACATCCGACTCACAATCATTTTCAGATTTGGTGGAGGTTACATCGGGATTTTTTGGCAACTCATCATTTGTTTCAGTTTTCAATTTAAAATTAAGTGGCTTTTCCACCCCTTCAGGCTTTTTCCAGGAATAACTATTCCACATCGGGGGGTGGAACTCGATTATAACCTATATCCTTGTTTTGACAACCATTATCATTATCTTCCTTTTCAATTTTTTCTGGTTGTTTAGGAAGAATATGATCAATCACATATGAAGTAGTTGAATAATTGATCAACAACTTATTAACCCGTTATGTTTCAATTCTCATTATTTCTACCACACTTTTTAGCTTAGCAATCGTGTTAATATGAATATTTATGTCCATTTGTTTATCCGTAACTATTGCTTTTAGCATTGAAAGTGTAGCATTGTCTTCCCTACTAGCTTGTTGGAATTGGTTATTAGTTTTGCTCAGTTTATCATATGCTTCTTTTGTTTCTTTATAATCACTTGACAAATTATCAATAAGCTTTTTTAGTTCTTAATTTTTTTCATTTTTTAGAACATTCCTTGCATGGATCCAAGCACTTCATGCAAGGCTTTTCGATTTCGATCACCTAAACCGTACCCTCTTCTTTGACCGACTCATTTACCATCTCCTGAACTTGTTTAGAAACTACCTCTTTCAAGTTCACCATAATTGCTTTGTTTGCAATCTTAGTGAGATTCTCAATGATCATCTCCTTGTTCAGATCGATCATTTCTACTACCTCTAGCTTAGACTCTTCATCACAATGCACTTTATAGTTCGGTTCAAAGAAACCTACAAAAGATTTATACACGTCAGGCGGTATTAAAGTTTTAAATGCACTATGAAAAATGTCTTCCTCAGCAGAAGGATCATAGTAGTATTATTCTTTTGGAGTTTCATCGAAAGTCGCCTCAGCATAATATTGTTCAACTGGTTCAAGTTATTCTATAATCCCTGCCAACAATATACTTGTTCCAGTTGAATCCTTCGTCCTAAAGAAACAACAAGAACTTTATCTTTGGAATTCGACGAACCGTCCTAAATTTGAATCACTCTTGATGTAGTCTAAGGTTGCGAATTTCGGTGATAAATCGCCTTTTTGTAGTAGTCGTCACCAAATGGATTCTGGTTTCCATTTACTTCGTGGTTCGGACATTCTCTCTTAAAGTGACCCTTCTCTCGACATTTAAGACAAGTGACTTTTGGTTTATCAAACCCGAGCTTCCCATCTGTACCTCCCAAACTATTCCTTCTCGTAATCTCCATGAACCATTGAGGTCTATGAACAATGTTGGCCATGCACCATTTGATATTTATGAGCTCTAACTCTTCTGGATCGATTTGGTCATAATCTTCCTTCGTCATATTAGGATGACCAATCTTTCTAGCTACCAGACTCTCATATGATTCTAAAACAGATGCTAGTAAAGGCATATGTTGTTTGGCAGTATTCTCTGTAAAATCTTGAGCATTCTCTAAATTCACAGCAATGTAAAATCTTGATCATAAGTTGGAAACGACTGAAAACCACCACTAGTTGTATGGTTTGAAGAAGTACTCGAAGAATTGTTTGTGGTGAAAGCAGTATGCATTTTTGGACATTGAGTGTTGGTTGTTGAACTTCCTTTGTAATACAGATTCACATCTTGTTGAATGCGTGATCCTTTGGTTTTAGCCATCTTTTGCATTTCGAGCTCATGACCTTCAAGTTTTTCTATGAACCTTGATAAACTGATAGTATTATATTCTGACTTGTTTTTCAAGATTGTTAAGTAGGTTGACTGACGTAAGATCGTAGTCTCAAGCAAATTTTATTCAAATACTACTAATAGTTAGCGGTAAGTGGGTATCGAACACAGGGAGCTTGTGGAATATGTGTTATCTAAAGGTTTAGCTAAAATTACTAAATTATCTAAAATGCAAGAAAAGTAAATTCAAAATTTTGATTGTTTGGTTTTAAAACTAAGATTAACTGAATAAGTTGCAAATCAAAGATTGGTTATTAAAACAAATTAGGAGAAAGTAACCATCCTAGGTTTCCAGTTTCAATTGACATTCGTGTTTAAATCCAACTAGAAAGAATCACATAGACATGAGTCATGTCTGATTATTTGTTATTGATGAAAGGGAACTAAGTACTCGGATTATAAAAACGCGAGGTTATTACCCAATGACCAATTAACCAATATCCAACCGTAGTCCCTCCCGTGATATCTCGATTGTCAACGACACCAAGAACGTACGATTTAGGCTAAGATCAAACATCAATTAACAACTTACAAACAAACATTCACACACCATAATAAACCACAAATATTGCAAGTCTATTATTCTAGAAACACGGATAAAACACAAATGTCTTAAACAAACCTTCAACCTAGGATGATCACAATGAGTTTAGCCACTCATAGTCCAGTAAATCATAATACGATCAAGTTCCATGTTCATACGAATCACTAACACAAAACAAATGTTTAGAAATTGGAAGCCCACTCAAAATCGCCCCTGAAACTGCTTAGAAACGTCTCCAATGATAAGATATCCCAAAAGACTCTTCAAAACCGATTTTAAAGGCAGTTACACTTTTCTCACAGGTCACCACCGTAAGCTACGATGCCCACCGTAGCCTACGGGCAATCATCTCCTTATGCCTTCAGACTTCTGGCTTACGGTGCACAAATAAAGATTCAGACATCACAGTAAGCTACGGTGCTTGTCGTAGCCTACAGTGGACCCTGTTTTCTCTCCTCTTGTTCCATCTTCACTTTGCCAAGTACGAGCACCCATCAAAGCACATTTAAACCACTTATATATGCTCTTTGGTACCTTCAAAGCCATTCACACCATAGTCATCACATTCCAATAATTAACCAAATTAAGTGTGGAATATTAATCCTTTTAAAGCATGTGAGGGTTGTCCTATGGACCACCGGTCACATCCCCACACTTAACCATTGCTTGCCCCAAGCAACACATCAAAACCATTTCCAATATTCCAAGCGATCAAAGTGTAAACTAAACAAAAACATGTTGTCCTTTTGCTAATCTACCATCATACCACATGACACACCCCTCACAATGACTCTCCTCTGGTTGACAAAAAGGTACTAGCAAGATTGTGCTGGATCACTCAATGCAAGTGCATGATTGTGCGACAATAAGCTTGTATAATAATCAAATCTTCTCCTACAAAATACTTAACATGCTTACGAATCAAAAGGACTTACGGTTGTAATGAGGCTATGTGTAAAGGTGAGAAATGGTGAGATATATATGCAAGTAGCTCATTGATTCGACCCGGTCCTATTATTACAACTAAACAAGAACAAGCACTAACTATTTACACAACTTCACTTTCTTTTTCTTTTTCATTTCTCTTTTTTTAACTACAAATTTTGACATAAACATCAAACACTACGTACTAAAGCTCCTAAACCGGGTCGAATCAATAGGTAGAATTTTGTAGGAAATAAGCTTGGGTTACAAATGAATGGCATTAAGCTCAATTTTGGCTACTAAAGACCAAACCCCCACCCCCCGCACTACCAAGCTCATATATTGTATCGTATGAGGTCCAACCCCCCAATCCCACACTCTCACACATTCTAACGAAGCTACCTAAATGCCCTTATCATCTTCACGAGCATGTTACACTAAGGCCTAGACAAGCATATATTAAACAAGTTCTATTAACACAATCACACACTGCCACTCAAACCAAAGAAATACTTTCGAATAATCATATATATGTGGCCCAAGAACTCACCATGAAAGGTTAAAAAGGGTTACCGATGTGTCATGCGAAGTAATGTTAAATTTTCAAATTTGAACAATTGTTTCGCTTGGTTTAAAATTTTTTCAAAATCCTCAAAAATTTCCCCCATCCCCACACTTGTGATACATTGACCCCAATGTATGGCTTTGAAGGTAATGATCACTAAAACCACGTCAACATCAACTTCAACTGAAACTCTCAAACCCCAAATTTCTTTTTGTTTTTTTATATCACCAAAACTACGACAACACATGACATAAATATCAAAAAAAATACACCACCCTTCCGCCCAACCATAAACATAAACATAATAATATCTACAACAATATACAAGAAAAAACACCACCTGACTAGTAATATCGCGGCTGAGGAGGTCCAAAGATAGACGTCATCATCTCCGAGAACTCTCCAAATACAAATGCACCGCTCCCACTACCGCTACCACCTTCACCTCCTCCTTGCTGCGTGGCGTCATGCTGCTGGCCATATCGGGGATCCAGCCACTGTGAGTGATGCAATGGTGGCGTAGGGTATGAAATACTAGCATCATAAGGTTGCAATGTCGAATAATCCACCAGTGGCGGGTCCACAACAACCGGTCGCCCCGCATGCCAATCGGCATGCATGCGCCGATGTTGATCATCAAGATATCGGTTGTTCATCTCTTGTTCAAAATATTATGCATGAGTGCGATTCCTTGATTCTTGTCGATCAAAGTTGTGCTTTAAAGCGCGTTCCATGCTTGCTCCCATCCATGTTTGATGATCAAAAAATGTCCGTTCGGACCCGCTCCAACTATCGAATACAGGAGGACGTTGACTTTCGATTACCTCAAATAGTCGAAGAATCCGCCAACATGCCCACTACTCGAACCCCCTTGTTCAACATTCATGGGGTCCACATATGGATTATCCATATAATCCTCATCTCCACTCGGAACCTCCTCTACACTTTCAGGCTCGTCAACTTCCCCCGGTCTCAACAACCGTGCATTGGCTTTTAAAACTCTCCACCTTTGGCCCTCGCTCTTCAGTTTATAATATCTTTCAGATTCAGTATACTTCCATCCAACCCCCAACTGTTTCACATCAAATGGTTTGATTTTTTATAAGACCCCTTATCGTTAGCATCAATTGCCCCATACATCTAATAGCGCCATAATGAGTCTGCAGTGCGGTATGATCTTCTGCTGATCAATGTTCCGACTGATACAAATATTTTTCATCACTAGAGATCGGAACAATGGAGCCCCAGTTAAAAGAGTGTACAACACCGGCACTTCAGGACGTCACACTTCAACTTTGTCACCCCGCCGTCAAATGACATTCATGGGGTCCACATATGGATTATCCATATAATCCTCATCTCCACTCGGAACCTCCTCTACACTTTTAGGCTCGTCAACTTCCCCCGGTCTCAACAACCGTGCATTGGCTTTTAAAACTCTCCACCTTTGGCCCTCACTGTCCAGTTTATGATACCTTTCAGATTCAGTATACTTCCATCCAACTCCCAACTGTTTCACATCAAATGGTTTGATTTTTATAAGACCCCTTATCGTTAGGATCGATTGCCCCATACATCTTTAATAGCGCCATAATGAGTCTGCAGTGCGGTATGATCTTCTGCTGATCAATGTTCCGACTGATACAAATATTGTTCATCACTAGAAATCGAAACAATGGAGCCCCAGTTAAAAGAGTGTACAACACCGGCACTTCAGGACGTCACACTTCAACTTTGTCACCCCCCGCGTCAAATGACATTCTGTAAACATATTGCCAACATCAGTTTCCCCTCAATCTCATATTCTTGTGGTAGAGCTTCCCATGTGTAGTACCCGGTAAGAACAAATAGTCTAACATTATATTCCACCTCAGGTGCTTTTTCCGGCTCAAAATACAAATCTTCCAACCTCAGAATCATGTATTGGTTCACAGGTTTACTATCAAATTTAGCCACCCTTTGCAACGAATCAAACGACATTTCCACATCAATCCCATTGACTATTCCAATCAGCTTCATTTTCGACGCACCCTTATATGGAGGACACCTTAGAGTGGCCATCCACTCTTGAATTTCTGTTTCATACAAGTTCGTTCCCTCATGATCATAACACTTCAATGCAGCCTCCCAACCGAATGCCCGGGACTTATCGGTAATCCCAAACGGACCGAAATCCACCTCTCTAACTTCCTTTTCACATATAAATGCCTCTTTCCGTTAGGCTAATTTGTTTATTTGATCATTAAATAACTCTGCCTACCATTCAGATGGTTGGTCATGCCAAGGCCCGAATGTCAACTTTGGATTCGGACCCCTTACTGGTGCTTCTTCTTCTTGTTATTCTTCTACATCCCTCCACAGAACCAATCTCCTTTTCCGTTGAGTTGGATTACTAGAAGATCCAACTTGCTCCTTGCCTTTACGACCCATGTTAATTCTGCAATGCATACAACAAACAACACAAGTTATTCCTCTTCTCATTAGCCCACAACAACCCCGCACTTGCTTATCACTATGTGGATGTAAGCCAAATATGATATTCATCATATTGCAAAAATTTGGACAATATTTCCCTAGGTTAGGAAAAATTCTGCCCAAAAATCATGTTTAACATAAACACCTTATCATCTACAACCATAGTCTCACACAAACTCCACAAAGTTCACACCATCATATCACTAAAAACAAGTGTGTAAGGAAAAAACAAGATGAAAACTTACAAATCTGCAATATGCTTCAAATAATGAACATAGATTGCATACCTTTGCCTTATAGATGAGAAGAATGCTAAGAACTTCAAAATGAGTCAAAACCCACCAAAAACCCCAAAATTTTCAGACCAAAATCTCTAAAATCGACCACTCAAACGTTAGATTCTTCAAGATGCAAGCACAATTTCGGAATCTTTGTGAAATTCTAATCAAAATCGACCCAAAAATCACTCAATTTGGTGAAGGTATGGTGAAGTTATGAAGTTATGTTCTTGAAAAGGTTTTAGGAAGAAGAAGAGAAGAATGTGTGGCTAGGGTATGTGTAGAGATCTTGTGGATGGGTTTAAAACTCGTTTTTTTCTTTCTTTTGCGACGGACCCATCTGCCAGCGACCACTATAAGCTACGGTGGTCACTGTAACTTAAATACAACTGTAAGAAAGATGTTATACGCCATAAGGAAAATTTTTGTTTTAAGACCCACCGTAAGCTACGGTGGGGACCATAACCTACGGTGGCAACTGGGTAACTTCAATTAAATAAATTTATTTTTTTAAACTATTTATTTATGTAGGCATGAATATTATGCTACCCCCTCGAAAAATCCGTGTTGTCCCCAACACTATGTTAGAGAAATTCATAAAAATTTCTCCACACTTGTTTCAAACACAAGTTAAACGAGTACGGGAAATTGCTTGAAAACAAACTAACTAAACTAAGTATTTACACTACCAAAACAGGGCCTCTTATGATTATTCCTCATCCAATGGGCGTAAAATGTAGCCCACCTTGTCGAGCTCGAGATTTTTGATATTGTTCCCTTCCAAGGATGGTTTGAGCCCGTGCCCATTCACCGTTTGCTTCGTGTTAGTTTGAACATCTTCAATACCTATGTCTCCAAACCTGCCCACTCTTGTGATTATATATGGACCCATCCATTTGCTCTTCAACTTTCCCGCGAACAACTTCAATCTTGAATTGTACAACCAAACTTTTTGACACACTTCAAAAGTTCGTTTTATAATCTTCGCATCATGGACCTTTTTGAGCTTATCTTTATACTCCTATGCACACTCATACGCTTCATCTCAGCTTTCTTCTATCTCGCTCAACTATAGCTTCCAAATTCTACCCCTTTCATCGTAATCCGCATTCACCGTTTTAATCGCCCAATGTGCCCGGTGAGCTAACTCCATTGGTAAATGGCATCCTTTCCCAAACACTAACCGATAAGGAGTTGTACCAATGGGAGTTTTATAGGCCGTTCGATATGCCCACAACACATCATCCAACTTACTTGACCAATCTTTTCTATCTGTTCTCACCGTCTTCATGAGAATTTCTTTGATTTGACGGTTGGACACTACAACTTGTCCACTTGTTTGGGGATGATACAGCGTAGTGATTTGATGATTCACATTGTACCGCTTCAACAATTTTCTGAAGTTCAAAATTTTAAAATGCGAACCACCATCGCTAATTATAACCCACGGGATACCAAACCGAGCAAAAATATTAGATTGCACGAACTTGCATACTACCGAATGATCGTTGGTTTTTGTTGGTATGGCTTCAATCCATTTCGAGACATAAACCATCGTAATCAAAATACACAAAAAACGCATTCGAACTCGGGAAAGGACCCATAAAATCTATACCCCACACATCAAATATCTCAACCACCAAAAAAGGTTGCAATGGCATCTCATCCTGTTTCGAAATACTTCCCATTTTTTGGCAATTTAAACAATTCCGGGAAAACTCACACGCATCTTTAGAAATTGTCGGCCGATAAAACCCACATGTAAGTACCCGATATCCTGTCTTGTGACCACTAAAATGACCCCCACAAGAGGACGAATGAGCATGAGTCAAGATTTGCTAATACTTCCGTTTCAGGCATACATCTTCGAATCACTTGGTCGGGCCAAATTTTGAAAAGGTCCGGCTCATCCCATATATATTGTTTGACTTGAACCATAAATTGTTGTCTCCTTTTCTTTGTCCAATGAATAGGAATAGCACCCGTAGCCAAATAATTCACGTAATGGTCGTACCACGGTGCAACACAAGTAGACACGGCCAACAATGTTCATCGGGAAACCGTTCATCAGGAAACCGTTCATCGATTTCACTAAGATCATCGACCCCTTCCAACGGAATTCGGGATAAATGATCCACCACTACATTGTCTCTTCCTTTCTTATCCTGAATTTCTAAATCAAACTCTTGCAATAAAAGAACCCAATGAATCAAACGGGGCTTACATCTTTCTTCTCCATCAGGTAACGAACTGCACTATAGTCCGAATACACAATCACCTTGCTTTCCCATATGTACGTCCGAAATTTGTCCAAGGCATACACCACTGCTAACAACTCCTTTTCGGTTGTAGTGTAATTCAGTTGCATCTCGGACAATGTCTTTCTCGCATAGTAAATTGCCACCGGCTTTTTATCAACCCTTTGACCTAAAACCGCTCCATTAGTTGTGTCACTCGCATCACACATGATCTCAAATGGCTTTGACCAATCCGGCGGTTGCAAAATGGGAGTTTTCACCAAGTATTCCTTCAAAACTGTAAAAGCTTGCATGCATTCATTAGTAAAATCAAAAGGTACATATTTAGTAACGGATTACATAAAGGTTTAGTAATGACACTAAAATCTTTAATAAATCGCCGGTAAAATCCCGCATGTCCCAAAAATGATCTTACCCCTTTAACATTTTTAAGTGGAGGCAAAGATTATATTACCCGAATTTTTGCCTTATCTACCTCCATCACCCTTTCCGAAATGACATGACCCAACACAATACCCTCTTGGACCATGAAATGACTTTTTTCCCAACTTAGCACCAAGTTTTCTCGACACACCTTTTTAAAAATTTTTCCAACTCATCGAGACAAGACTCAAAACTTTGAAAAAAAGTGGAGAAATCATCCATGAATACCTCAAGTGACTCGCCAACCATGTTCGAGAAAATACTCATCATACATCGTTGGAAAGTCGCGGGGCATTACACAAACCGAATCACATTCGCCGAAAAGCAAAAGTGCCATACGAACAAGTGAAAGTGGTCTTGTGTTGGTCATCCGGGTGAATGGCAATTTGGTTATACCCCGAATACCCATCTAAGAAGCAATAATATTTTTGACCCGATAATTTTTTAATAATTTGGTCAATGAAAGGTAATGGAAAATGGTCCTTGGATGTCGCGGCATTCAATTTTCGGTAATCGATACAAACACGCCACCCGGTGACCGGTCGGGTGGCGATATGTTCACCATTTTCATCTTTAATTACTTGAATGTCGGCCTTTTTAGGCACCACTTGGGTAGGACTTACCCAAGCACTATCTGAAATGGGATAGATTATGCCTGCGTCTAACCACTTAATTACCTCCTTTTTTACCACTCCTCGTAGATTTGGGTTCAATCTCCTTTGAGCCTCTCTAGTTGGTTTCACATCCTTGGTCATGATGATTTTGTGCATGATAATTGATGGACTAATTCCTTTCAGGCAATCACCCACCCAATAGCCGCCTTATTTGCTTTCAACACCTTCAACAATTCTTGCTCTTGAGCCATCTCCAAGTTAGAGGCAATAATGAACGGTAAAGTGTCATTATCCCCTAAAAATGCATACTTCAAATGGCTTGGAAAGTCTTTCAACTCCAACTTCGGTGGCTCCTCTAATGATGGCTTTGTCTCCAAATTAATCTCCACCGGTAAGCTCTCAAACTAATGGGTCCATGGTGGTCGACCCTCCTAAACCACCATCGCATCTTGCTCTATCTCCTCAATCCTCAACGCACACGCATGTACCTGTTCAGAAAAATAGCAAAAACAAGCATCTGCACAATTCTCATCATACTCGTGCGGTTCGCATCCGTCAACTAAATCTGCCATAAAACACTCATCAACACCAATAGAGTTAGAAGTGTTAGTAAAAACATTCGATCACATTTTTCTATTGCCGAATGTCATGTTAACCGTACCAAATCGATAATCAATCACGACATGAGCGGTGCTCAAAAATGCCAACCCAAAATAACATTTTGTTGTTGTTTTGGGTCCGTAGATGAATTATCGAAGACAAAAAAGTCTACCGGATAATAAAACTCATCAACCTTTACTATGACATCCTGTACCATCCCTCGGGGCAGCTTATGAGACAAATCGACTAGAACCACCATTGTCTCAACCCGTGCTAATGGCCCAAAATCATATTGGTCGTATAAGCCCCCCGGTAAAATATTAACTCCGGCTCCAAGATCTAACAACGCCTTTGAAATTTGAAAATTTCCAACTTGAATATTTATTAGTGGCGTTCCCGGATCTTGGAGTTTGTGAGGAAGAACCCCTTTAAGCACCGCACTTACCTGTCCGGTCATGTCAACCCGCTTAGACAATTTTTTCTTTTGTTGCCTCTTTTGTGTGCATAATTCCTTTAAAAATTTTGCATAAGCAGGTACTTGTTTAATTGCATCGAGTAAGGGGTGGTTTACTTTAACTTACTTGAAAACACCCTCAATTCCTCTTTTGGAGGACCCCTTGTTGAAATAATTTTTTTTCTACCCGGGTCAACTAAAGCCGATGGAAATGGGACTTGACTTAGTCCCCCTTCCTCGGTTCTATTTATTAAGATTTCACCCAACTCCGGTTTTTGAATTACCTTTTCAACGTTAGGGTCCTTAGACACAATTCAAGGTGAAACTTCATCCTCATCACTTTCATTTCTCATAATATCTTCAACCATCCCATCAACCAAACCCGGTGATAAGTTTTCTTTAAATTCTTTTCCACTTCTTAAGACACTAACATGGTTAATAGGAATATTACGTGAAGAACTATGAGAAGGATTTACCTTAGTGTCGCTAGGAAGTTGACCCTACCTTTTTTCAACTCCGCCACCTCAGTTACAAGTTGACCCATTTGAGTGGTCAATGTTTGAATGCTCTTATCATAGACCTCATCCTTTTGCATCCGAACTTCATCAAGTTGATTTCTCCTTTGCATATCTTGTTGCATCAACCGGTGCATATCCATAACTTCATTCCCACTTGATGAGGTTGGGCCTATGGTACCACCTTGACCACCCGATTTGAAACTGCCCTTGGTAGCCTTGACTATTCCTGCCTCTAAAATTACCTTGATTGTATTGTTGGCGTGGAATGAAATTTCCTTGAGCTCCTTGGAAATTTTGGTTGGCTAGGTTCGTCGGGTTCCCATAACGAAAATTAGGATGCTTCCTTAATCCAGGGTGGTATGTGTTCGTGTTCATGTTAAAATTACGACCACCCCCTTGAATAGCATTCACCTTTTCTACTTGACCTTCGACCACACCCACCAAACACACATCCGTCGTATGACCCAATTCATTACAATTTGTGCAAACTTCATAAAATTGGTTATTTGGTTGCACCCCCCCCCCCCATCATCTACCGCTTGAACTTGAGGTCTTGTAATGACGTGGCTTGCCCTTCTTGAAGATTGCGCTTTTCTCTTTGATGTGACCGCCATTTGCTCCAAAAATGCTCAATCATCTTGCTCAAAATTTGTACCAAACGTACCATTAGTGATCGACATTAAATCACGAGCGTCCTCCGAACTCAACCCCACATGAAAGGCATTCAATAACTGCCAAAGTGCAATGCCATGATGAGGAAAATTTTTCAACATCATATTAAACCTCTCGAATGCTTCATGAAACATCTCACCTAGTTTTTGTTGAAAACTTCTCAAACTCCGCCTAGCCTCATTGGTCTTTTGGGACAAGAAAAACTCTTCCAAAAACCTTTGTTGCTTGTTGGCCCATGTGTATATTGACGCGGATGGCAAAGTATGAAATCATCTTTTAGCCTTGTCTTCCAATGAAAATTGGAAGAGTACCAACTTAACATCATCCAAAGAAAAACCTTGTCCTTTAATAGTGTTGCAAATAGAACCGTATGTCTCCAAAGGGAAGTGTGGTTCCTCCGTTGCTAACCCCTTGTACTTCGGCAAACTTTGAAGTGCGGTTGTTCTAACCTCAAATGTTCTTCCATCCGGGTGATGAGGAATCACCACCGGAGAAGGGTTATTAGTTCTAACGGGTCTAAAATGGGCTTCAATCCCCCTCACCACCTCTCGGTGATGTCTTCGTGGAGCACCCAATGGTACTCTCAGTCGACCCGCTTGACCATGCATCAGCCCTTGAGGTGTAAACTGTTGTTGGTATTGAGGTTGCTGCATTTGTGGTTGTTGCATTGGCCTTTGAAATTGAGGTTGAACTTGTTGTAGAGGCATTGGCCATTGAAACTGTGGCCCTTGCGAACGAATCTGTTGTACCCCCGTTGGTTGCCTAACCACTTCTTGAATTTGTTCCACTTGTTGTCTTTGTTGGTAAGCCATTCCTCCTTGAGGTCCCAAATTACCTCCATCTCCTCCATAATAATACCCCTCTTCTTCATATCCTCCAAATTCTTCCTCATACCCGTCATCAACTCCATCTCCTCCTACACCCAAAGATTACACAAACCGAGAAGATGGATAATGAAAACACGGTTGGTTTTGTGGTTGAAATGTAGAAGTAGTATGAATAATTGTTAAACTTGGTGGGAATTGATTTGGTGGTGGTTGTAATATAGCGGTAAGTATTCCCGCCTGTCACGCGGGGGACCCGGGTTCGATCCCCGGCAACAACGCCAAAATTTGACGTAAGATCGTAGTCTCAAGCAAATTTAATCCAAATACTACTAATAGTTAGCGGTAAGTGGGTATCAAACACAGGGAGCTTGTGGAATATGTGTTATCTAAAGGTTTAGCTAAAATTACTAAATTATCTAAAATGCAAGAAAAGTAAATTCAAAATTTTGAGTGTTTGGTTTTAAAACTAAGATTAAATGAATAAGTTGAAAATCAAAGATTGGTTATTAAAAACAAATTTGGAGAAAGTAACAATCCTAGGTTTCCAGTTTCAATTGACATTCGTGTTTAAATCCAACTAGAAAGAAGCACATAGACATGATTCATGTATGATTACTTGTTCGAGGAGTACTCGAATTATAAAAACGCGAGATTGTTACCCGATGACCAATTAACCAACATCCAACCCTAGTCCCTCCCGTGATATCTCAATTGTCAATGACACCAAGAATGTACGATTTAGGTTAAGATTAAAAGATCAATTAACAACTTACAAACAAACATTCACACACCATAATAAACCACAAATATTGCAAGTCTATTATTCTAGAAATACGGATAAAACACAAATGTCTTAAACAAACCTTCAACCTAGGATGATCACAATGAGTTTAGCCACTCATAGTCCAGCAAATCATCACACCATCAAGTTCCATGTTCATACGAATCACCAACACAAAACAAATGTTTAGAAAAAGTTTTGAACCAAGAAGCACACTCAAAATCGCCCCTGAAACTGCTTAGAAACGTCTCCAATGATAAGATTTCCCAAAAGACTCTTCAAAACGGATTTTAGTGGCAGTTACACTTTTCTCGCAGGTCACCACCATAAGCTACGGTACCCACCGTAGCCTACGGTGGCAAACATCTCCTTACGTCTTTAGACTTCTGGCTTACGGTGCACAAATAAAGATTCATACATCACCATAAGCTACGGTGCCTGTCGTAGCCTAAGGTGGACCCTGTTTTCTCTCCTCTTGTTCCATCTTCACTTTGCCAAGTACGAGCACCCATCAAAGCACATTTAAACCACTTATTTATGCTCTTTGGTACCTTCAAAGCCATTCACACCATAGTCATCACATTCCAATAATTAACCAAATTAAGTGTGGAATATTAATCCTTTTAAAGCATGTGAGGTTTGTCCTAAGGACCACCTGACATTGACCAATCTCCTTCACGTAATCCATCAGCCAATTTGTCCACTAACTCTTTGTTCTCTTTTTGAATACCCAATCTTTTCATCTCAACAACTAGGTAACAATACCTTTCGATTTACTACTTCATTGTTTCACCTTTCACAAGAGTAAAGACATCAAACTCCTTTTTTGTAACGCTTCGCATTTGTAGCTTTCCATTTTTAGTAAGATCGCTTCGTGTTTCTATTTTTGGAAAGTCCAAACCTTGTAATCATATTTCTATTTCCAATTTATTGAAATCTAAGGCTTTGATTGTAATCAAGATCGATCAATTATGAAAAACTCACAAACCTTAATCGTGTTTAAAGTTATTATCATACGTTATGTTATGGCTTGATAAATCAATTCTAAACGACTCGTAAATACTTGTTGAATGTTATAAATCTTAATACCAAAGTCAAGCAAGACAATTGTGTTTAAAATATACTTTGTATTAAGTCTTTTTTAAGGTTTTTAAACAACCTAACACGTGACCTCAAACCGTTACAAAACCCATACTTGTGATATATATAATGTACAACGTCTAAGTAACCAATATACATTCATTAATTAAGTAAAACAACAAAAAATAAATAAATAAAAACCACACATCTTGCGGCCGCAAGCTGTGTAAGGTTTTCCTCTTTTTTTAAATAAAAATCCCATCTAATTGCATTAATGGTAACCCTAATCTTTAACCTAACCCTTCCCCTATATAAAAAAAGGTTCCTCCAACACTTCTCCACTTTTACAAGCCTTTAAACACCTCGACAAACACCCAAACTTTAGAATTTCTCTGTTGAAACATAGCAACTTGCAAGTGAGTTTCGACTCACATCCCTTCTTCTTTTTACCTTGTTTTTCCTTCTAACACTCTTGGATAACCTCTAGGAAGGTTCTCACAAGTTTGCTTGGGCAAAATAAGGTGAAACCCCACCATTTTGAGGTCCAAAAGTGTGCAAACTTTTTGCCCAAACTTTATCTTTTAAACTTCAAACTTTTCAATGTTTTCTTCTTGTTTTCTTCCTCAACATGGTTTGCTAAGCCCTATGGATGTTACCATAGGTTTTCCATGGAAAACCAAGATGGAATCAAACCATTTTTTCGGCCAAACTTTCGGTTTTGGAAGTTAACTTATAAAACTTTTCCGAACTTGTTTTTAACTTAACAACTCTATGCTACGTATGCCTCTAACCATGCTTATGGTTAGTGTGTTAATCTAGACTTGTTCATACACAATCAAGAGGCATAACATGACTCTAAACTTGTGGTTTCTACTAGGGTTTCAAACCCACAAGTGTTGAGTCATCCAAGCTTACAAGCTTGTGTTGGTGTAGTTGTGATTACATGAAGGCCTTGGCAATTCAACTTTTCAATCCACCCCTCACTTGATGATTTCTATAATTCTTGACCATCCGGATTGTCCTTGTGACAATCTTGTGTAATGGTGAATCTTATGAAAGAGGTTTAGGACGGTTATCCTCCTACCTCCATGCATGACTTATATGACTTACATGTTGTCTATCAAATACATGATCTCCATGATAAATTAGTAATATTATAACTATATATGCAAATACTTAATACAACAGAACCTTTGACAATGACCATAGGGTTACTTGTCCTAAAAAGTAGGTTATTTTATCTTAGACCTAACCCTCGTTACCATTCTATTGGGTACGACCCATAAAAAACACAAATACCCTTCGGGGCTATATTGTCAAAAACGAGCGTTAAAGCCTAGATAAATACTTTCGTTTATACATACTCTTTGCATATTTAATTCCTAAACTCATTAAACTCTACGGTCAATCTAATACTCACACACCTACATTGCCTTGTGTAGGATAACTTGGTGTTCTTTCCCTAAACCAACCTAACGCTTTCACGGAAGTACTTTGCAAAACCGTGAGTACACTCGACCCCTTTTTTTATGTTTTCCACTATTTGGGGTGCAATATGTTAATTTACTAAACTACATTAAATCATACTTTTATTCTATGATTACACACAAACAATCCATCAAACATGCTCTAGTCTTATGCTACTTGAATTTTTACTTGGTCTATTCTTATGTGATCTAGATGTCATTAACTTCGATCAAGCCTCCCTTAACATGTATAGCGCTATAGGAGTAACGCACCGCTCGTATTCTTGTGGTCAATGTTAAGTATTAATCTATTATGCGGTACACTAGAGGATTGACTTGTAGTTCACATGCCTTGTTTACATTTACCTCGTATGCTAGCTATTCATGTGGATTTGTTAAACGGTTTTTAATACTTATGCTATGATAATAAACTTGTGTACTCGCCAATACTTTGTTATTGAACTATAGTTTTTAATGTTGCAGGTGATGAAGTTGTTATGATGGAATCTAGTAGGAATGGCATAGAAACGCGCGTAGATTATTAAGTTAATCATTATGTTATTGTTGAGTTTTTTTGTTGTTGTTACTTGTATTCGGATATTTGATGTAACTTGAAAATTTTGATGCTATGAAATGAAATGGGTTGTTAAATTAAATATTATCACAAATAGTGTTATGATATCTCGACCAATCTAGTTCGTCTTACTCCGATTTTTCCACCACCAGTTAGGGTGTGAAATTTTTCAACAAAGCTTTCTTACTTTGATCATCAGGGTGCTTCCCTGAAAATTCACCTTCAAGGTATTCCAAACAGATTGAGCATCACCATTATGTTGTAAAAGAGTAAATATATCTTCTTTAATGGCTTGTTGCAGGATATTCGTCATTTTCTTTTCCCTTACGAACTTATCATTCTCTATTGTAGTAAACTAAGTCAATGTCTTTTCAAGCCCATTCTCACCAATAGGTGTAACATATTTCTCCTCACTGGCGTACAAGCAATCGAAATAATTTGCTTGTACAAAGTTAACGAATCCCTCATCCATCCGTAAAAATCTTCCAAACACATCAGCTTTGGGGGTTTAGTCATAGTCCCATCTCGTTGTCGAGATTCATACTTTGAACAGCTGCTATTGTAATGTTTGAGGTGGCGAAGGCGTTGAAAAATTCGTTTTCCATTTCGTCGAGAAATTTGGTTCGAAACAGCTTGGTGCGAAGTAAGATTTGTGCGAAGTTGACCCTGGTGTGAAGATAGACACAAAAACACAAGTAAATCCTAGTTCGTATGAAGATAAAACAACCAAATTTAAGTTATATCTTCATGCGAAAAATAAAAACCATAATTTTCAAGAATTTACTTCGTACGAAGTTAGATTTTACTTCGAACAAAGTTGATTTTTTCAAACTTGACAGATTTCCACTTCGTGCGAAGGTAATTTTATCTTCGTGCAAAGTGAGTGCGTAGTTCGGGAAAGGGTGTTCAAAATTTCAAGTTTTTCGATGTTTTTATGATGATTCTCGTTGATTTTAGTTCTGAATCTTTCAAGGGTTTGTTAGAAGTAGATTTTACGTATTCCTTTGAAAAATTAGTCCATTATCTTCAAATCAGGCTGTTGATGCAGTATGTATATCACCTACGTCTTAGGGTCATGTCTATGTATGTAATAGGGCTTAATTGTTAGATTTGTGAAGGTATGTAGTAACTTCACATGAAGTGAAGTTTCACTTCGTACGAAGGTAACCTGGTTCACTTCGTACGAAGTGAAGTGTCTATATATAGGTGTGCTTGGTTCTTGAGTCTGCATGCTGTTTTGTTGACTGATACGGCGAAGCCCTGTCAGATTTCTCTCATGATTTTAAACGTTAATAAGTATTAATGAGATAAAGTGTTTAAACAGTAAATCTTGAACTTGTCACCAGTTTAACATGAATTCCGCACATATTGAACTAGGCAAACAGATTAGGACATGAGCTTATTGGATGAGCAGATCCTCACAAGTGGTATCAGAGCATGGAGGCCTGATCTGAAGACTTATCTTCGAGATTCTGCTTCTTCTTCTAGTCATTTTTCATCTTTTTATCATTTCCCAGACAATGAACGGACAAAAGGGACTGATCTTTTCAAGGACTGTTTAAAATTGACTAATAACAAACCCTTGATAGAATCAGAGCTAAATTCAACTGGAATCATGATAAAAATGTCAAAAAACGTGAAAATCTGATCATTACCTTCGCATGATCTTAAATTCACTTCGCGCGAAGAGAAATTTTACTTCGCACGAAGTGAAATTTGTTGTTCAAATCTGAAAAGTTACTTTCATACCGAAATGCAACTCTTGCAAATTTTTTAATTTATCTTCGCACGAAGATAAATCTAGAAATTGGCATTTCACATCACACGAAGAGGATTTAATTGTGTTTGTAGTTTTACTTCATTCCAGGTTACTTCGCACGAAGCAAGCTTTTCAACAAATTTTCCGACAAAAAATGGAGAACGAATTCTTCAACGCATTCACAACGTCAGTAGCCTCAACAACGATAGCAGCTCAAAACATAAATCTCAAAAATGAAATGGGGAGGAAGACAAAACCCCCCGAAGCTCATATGCTTAGAAGATTATTATGGTTGGAACGAGAGGTTTGTAGATTGGGTACAAGCTAACTACTTTGATAGCCGGTACGCCATCAAGGAAAAGTATGCTGCACCAGTTAGAGAAAATGGGCTAGAGAAGACGTTGACATAATCTATTACACCAGAGAAATAGAAATTCATTCGAGAAAAGAAAATGATGAACATTCTCCAATAAGCCATCAAAGAAGACATATTCACTCTATTACAACACGATAATGATGCTCAATCAGTGTGGAATGCTTTAAAGGTGAAATTTCAAGGGAGCACTCAAATAATCAAGAGCAAAAAGGCATTGTTAAAGAAAGAGTTTGATATCTTCAATCTGCTTAAAGGTGAAATGATAAAACAGTTGATTGAAAGATATTGTCATTTGGTGGTAGAGATGAAAAGACTTGGTATTCAGAAGGAGAATGAGGAATTGGTAGACAAGCTGGGTGATTCATTGCCCGAGGGAGAATGGTCAACATATCTTACTTTCTTGAAGAATAGTTCAGAATATGGTACTCTCACTTTCTCAATGTTTATAGAGAAACTAGAAGGTTATGAACTTGAGATGCAGAAATGGCTAAAACCAGAGGTTCACATATCCAGCAAGATGTGAATCTATACTACAAGGGAAGTCCAGCAGCAAATTCTCAAAGTCCTAAGATTCACACTGCTTTCAGTGTAGATACTTCGTCAAGTATTTCTTCAAACCACTCATCTGGTGGCGGTTTTCAATCATTTCCGACCTTTGAGCCTAATTCACCTCAAGCACCGAAATCTTCGCAAAGCTCGAACAATATTCAAAGCTAGACTAACTCAAACCAAAGAATTCTACAATGCAACATTGTCGTGAATCTAAAAAATGCACAAGATTTCATAGAAAATACCGCAAAGCAACACATAACACTGCTTGCATCTGTTCTTGAATCATATGAAACTTTAGTTGTCGGAAAAATTGGAATCTGAACATGACAAAAGAAGATTATGATCAAATTGATTTGGAAGAGTTGAAATTAATTGATATCAATTGGTGCATGGCTTCACTTTTTCGTAGAGCACAAAGGTTCATGGAGATCACAAGACGAAACAGTTTGGGAGGTTTGGATGGAAAACTTGCATTTGATAAGTCGAATGTCACGTGCTTTAAATATAAAGAAAAAGGACATTTCAAAAGAGAATGTCCAAATCGTGAAGTCAATGGAAATCAAAATCCGTTTGCGGATGATTATTATAAGAAGGCGATATATCATAAAACGTCACCACCTCAGAATACATTGAGAGTGATTCAAATCAAGGATGGTTCCTCAAGTTCAAAGGATAAACCTCTTGTTGTGTCCCAAGAAGATGAAGGCTTCAACTAGAACAAATGCATTTCAAAGCCTGAAAGCATTGCATTGTTGGTAGAGATTAGAGAAGAACCAGTTGAAGAAGAATATTCTGAAGCAACCTTCGATTAAGCTCCAATTGATGAATACTTTAGTAAGATATTTTTCATAGTGCATTTAAACATTTGGTACCACCTAACATGTATAAAAATTTTGCAGGTGTCTTTGAACCAAATTATGTTGTGCGTTGTTAAGAAGAGCCAAAGAAAGAAGTTGAAGAATTGATTGACGTAAACAAAGAGATGACCACAAAGAACCTTACAGAGATTTCTAACAAAGCAATGATGGCGAACTTAAAAGAGGTAGCTTCTGAATAGGTTCAAGAAACGGTAAATGAGTTGGTCTGGAAGAGGGTAAGGTTAAGATAGTTGAAGTTGAAAAACCTTGCAAGAAATGCTCAGAGCCTTGCTAGGAATGCGTAGAAAAAGATGAGGAATATAAAATACTGAAAAAACTTTCTGATAATCTATCAAGTGATTATAAAGAAACAAAAGAAGCATATGATAAGTTGAGTAAAACCATTTAACAGTATGAACAAGCAAGTCAAGAAGACGGTGCTACACTTTCGATGCTTAAAGTAACTGTTATGGAAAAACAAATAGCCATAAACATTCACCTTAATACGATTGCTAAGCTAAAAAGTGAATTAGATGTTGTGAGAATTAAACCTGAAAGAGTCAACAAGTTGTTGATCAGTTACTCAACTTCATCATATGTGATTGATCATATTCTTCGAAAACAACCATAAAAAATTAAAAAGGAAGAAAATGATTGATCTCAAAACAAAGGAATGAGTTACATTTGAGTTCCACCCTCGATGTGGGAAAGATATTCAAAGAAAAAGCCTGACGGGGTGGATAAGGCACTCAATTTAAAATTGAAAACTAAACAAAAAGACGATCTACCTGAAAACCTCGATGTAACTTACACCAAATTTGAAGATGAATGTAAGTCAGATGTGGTAAAAAAAATTTAGTTGAAACTATTTTGGAAAGTGAAGGTGATAGCACTGAGTTTGAAAATGCTGAATCTAATCTAGAGAAAACCAGTTCAAGTTCATCTTCTGAAAATGAAGAAAGCTTTCATAAGAATTATCTTAAAAAATTAGAATCTAGTTCGGATGATGATCCTCATATGGTTGCATACAAAATGAAAGGAGCTGACAAACTATATTCTGATCAAGAGTTTCCGATTCAGAATGTGAATCTTGAAAAAGTTGAACAAGTGTTTATGTTGGTAGAAGTAAGCTTGTTTGAGCTTGAAAATTTGAACGCATCTTACTATTCTAAACCCAAACGTTCTTACAATAACAATTACAAAGAAAAGAATTATATCCTGAGAACAAAAGAAAAGGGTTGGGATATGTTAAGAAACATAATGACAAGTTTCGAAAACCAAATTATTCAAAGAATGTAAACTTTATTTTCGGAACAAGCTCAGAAAGTGAGAAGGAGAGTTTGACTAAATCACAGTCAAACGATGAATTTTTTGTCAAAAAAGAAGCGTCATGAACAGGTTTAGAAATCCTCTATTGGAAACGACGTAGGGCATGTTTCAAGTGTAACCAAATCGGGCATATCGCAAGACGATGTACCCAGACTAACTCTAAACCTGTTTACAACGTCAAGAAGTCTTCAGAAGATGAGAAACAAAAGCTGTTCCAACAAAAATTTGAATAGAAACAAGAATCTAACATTGAGAAACCACCTAATTCTAATGTTTCGAACAAAGAAGTTGGTGAATCATCAAGCAAGAATGAATAAAAAGATTCAAAATTTTATCCTAAACAAGCATTTTCAAAATAACAAACTTGGGTGATTAAAACATAACCATTTTCTAAGGGAAGCAAAACAACTGTTCAAACCATAACTAACAAAAAGGTTAAGGTTGAACAGGTTGTTGAAATCAACAAACAAAGTAAGAGTGTTTGTGAACCAAAATATGATATTCCGATCCCACCCAAGACCGATAAGGCTTTAGTCTCTCTATTCAAGTAATCGTTTAATTGCATGTGCAGGGGCTCCCGAGATCAATCATTTCAAAGTGGATAATGGATAGTGGAGCTTCTCGACACATGACGGGAATGTTAGCCTTGCTTTACGATGTCAAATCAATCCGTGGAGGCTACGTTGGGTTCGCGGGTAATCAAGGTGGAAGGATAGTCGGCGAGGGGATTCTAACAAACGGTGTGGTGTCTTTCGATAAAGTCAACTACATAGCAGAGTTAGAGAACAACTTACTGAATATTTCCCAGATTTGTGATAAAAAGTTCACGACACGCTTCATAGATAAAGAATGCTTAATTCTGAATCCGAGACTCAATATACCTGAGGAATGGATCCTGATGCATGCTCCTCGAGAGAATGATTTATATGTCTTAGATATGAGCATTACGACAACCGCGACAAAAACTGTAGAATGCTTCCTGTCCAAAGCAACAGAAAAAGAATCGATCATGTGGCTAGAAAAATAGGGCATATTCATCTCAGAAAAATGAACTTCTTAGTTCACAACAATGTAGTTGAGGGAGTTAATCTGAAGAGTTTTCATATGAGTGACAACTGCATAAGTTGTAAGAAAGGAAAGCAACATAAAAGTCGCACCCAAGGAAACTCCTAAACTCTTTCAAGCTCTCACTAAAGAGACTTCACATGGATCTCTTTGGACCTGTCAACGTTAAAAGCATTTCAGGAGATCTTTATTGTCTTGTTTTGACTGATGACTACTCAAGATTTTCATGGGTTATGTTTCTAGAAAGCAAAGACGAAACGATTGAAAATATGATGATTCTGTTCTGAAAATTTGAGAACGTGTATCACTTACCGTTTCAACGAATTCAGAGTGACAACAGTACAGAGTTCAAAAACAATCAGATGGCAGAGTTTTGTAATGGTAAAGGAATTTTGCATGAATTCAGCGCACCATATACACCATAACAAAACGGTGTAGCTGAACGCAAAAATTGAACCCTAATAGAGACAGCCAGAACCATGCTCGCTGATTCAAAACTTCTAGTCAGATTTTGGAGCGAAGCAGTGGCTTCTGCATGTTATACTTTTAATAGAGTTTTGACGGTCAAGCTACATAAGAAGACGTGCTTCAAGATACTTAACCAACGAAAGCCAAATCTTAAGTATTTAGAATCGTTTGGGTCACCTTGCACGGTAATCGATGCTGATGGCAAATTTGGGGCTAAATCATTGGAGGGGTTCTTTGTGGGATTTGCTAGTCCATTTCATAGAGTATACCTTCCTAGCATTAACCGGGTTATTGTTGCTCAGAACGTTGATTGTCAAAAATACACGTCTCCAACACAGAAACCAGGAGATGCTTGGTTGTTCAACTATGATAGTCTCTAGGATTCCTTTGAGCTTCCAGCTGAACCAACAGAGGAGGAACTATTAGTTCTTTATCAGCAACAATAAGCATCATCGCAAGAACAAGTACCGAGACCAATCGTCATTACTCAAACACCAGTTGGCACTCACAATGCTAAAGCTAGTACAAGTACTCAACATCCAGGATCTCAGACTACCAGAACAAATAATCCCACTGCAAATCAAGAGATGAATGAACCAGCTCCCACATTCGATTAAAGTGACGATTCTGATTCTGATGCTAAACCTACATATGACAACGATGGATCTACTTCCGATGATGGTGCTGAACAGATTAAAAGTTTATTAAACAATTGAGCTGGTCCAAGTGCTCAGAATGAAGCATCTACAAGTAATCTTGTTGCTGATCAAAACGTCATAAATCTGCAACAGAAGTGAGCGCTCTAAACAAAGTTATGTCGAGGACTTTGCCATATCACCTATCGGAAAACATAATCGGAGAGTTCCAAACTAGAGTCAAAACGAGAAATCAGATCAATAAATATCTTAGTTGTTTTTATTCTAAAATTAGACCTTTACAAGATACTATCTCATATAGTTGTTTCATTTCACAGGTTGAACCGAAAATATACAAAGAAGCTCTTACTGAGGAAAGTTAGGTCAATGCGATGCAAGAAGAGCTACAACAATTTGAGAAACTTGGAGTTTGGAAGCTTGTTGATCTACCGGATGACCACAAGAAAATTAGTACAAAGTGGGTCTTCAAGTGTAAACGTGATGACAGAGGAGTAATTGACGCAATAAAGCTCGATTCGTTGTTCAGGGTTTTCATCAACAAGAGGGAATTGACTATACATTGGTCTACGCTCATGTCGCAAGATTGGAAGCCATCCACATTTTCCTGGCATTTGCGTCATGGAAGGTTTCTAGGTGTACCAGTTAGATGTAGAGTCCGCGTTCCTATACGGGCAAAGTGAAGGAGGAGGTGTATCTCGGCCAACCACCAGAGTTTGTCGATCCCATACACAAAGAAAAGGTTTATCTACTGAAGAAGGCATTATACGGTTTATACCAGTCCCCGAGAGCCTAGTACAGGACGTTTTCTCAACACCTTTTGGAGAACGGTTTCACCAGAGGAATAGTAGACAGTACCCTCTTCACACAGGAAGTTGAAGGACAAATCCTAATTGTGCAAATATATGTGGATAACATCATATTTTGTTCGACCAATAATGCGCTGTGTAAAGACTTCAAGAAAGTCATGCAAAATAAATTTGAGATGAGTTCTATGGGTAGTTGAAGTTCTTTTTGGGACGTCAGGTCGATCAGTTGCGTAATTGAATCTTTATTCATCAGACGAAGTATGTGCACGACGTTTTGGCGAAATTCAACATGTCAGAATCATTACCATTATCTACCCCATTGGCTCTTAATCATGGAACCTGACCAGATGAAAAAGGAGTGAAGATTGATGAGACCTTATATCGATCAATGATTGGATCTTTAATGTACCTCACAGCATCAAGGCCGGATATCATGTATCCGACATGCCTTTGCGGCTGATATCAGTCAAATCCACGAGTTTCACACATGCTTATCGTCAAACGGATTCTTCGAAATCTGAAGGGTTGCTCAAGCACCGAATTGTGGTATTCACGGAACGATGACTTTAACCTCGCTGGATATTCTGATTCTGATTTTGGATGTTGTCGTCTAAATGCTAAATCTACAACTGCTAGTTGCCAGTTCTTTGGCATACGATTAGTAGCGTGGCAATGCAAGAAGCAACCCACGGTCGCTCTCTCTACTAGCAAGGCTGAATAAGTTTCGGCTTCTAGTTGTTTCTAAATCTTGTGGATACAACAACAGATGAGAGACTATGGATTGCAGTTTCTTGATACGCCTATATATGTAGATAATGAGGTTGCCATTAACATCACTAAAAACCCGGTTCAAGACTCTAAAACTAAAATATTGAAATTCGACACCTCTTTATCCGTGATTGCTACGAGAAAAATTTAGTTAGAATTGAAAAGATCCACACTGATGAACAAAAGGCAGATTTTTACACCAAAGCGTTTGATCGAGCTAAAGTCAAATATCTTTTGAAACTTAACGGGATGAAATCTCATATCAGAGAGGGATCTAGAGGTTGAATTCGTGTCGAATGACGAGAATACGTGATCCTCATTGGATGGTCAAGTTGGTAGTATTTCAAATTTCTATCTTTAAAAACAAAAATCCAAATATATGTTTTTGATTTTAGGGGGAGATGTGTTGTGAAAAATACAAAAACATATAAAATTTGAAAATGTACAAAAACATGAAAGAGACAAAAAGAGTTTTCATCTAAAAAGAGGAAATGATAGTAAATCAGTGAACTATCACGGTATGCTAAAGAAATGTATTGTCAAAATGTTTAAACAAGTTTAACTTATAAGTGTCAGTAGCCTTCGCACATTCAGTAGGTTGTTTTAAGATATAAACATAAATAAAAAACTTCTTAATTAGTGGCTTAACATCTCTCCGATATATTGTCTTAGTTAGTGGTGGCAAAGTGTGCAAGTTGGATAGGTTTTGGTAATGGGTTAAGATGGGTATAGGTCAGGATGAGTATTTAAAAAAAATGGTTGAATGGGTAATGGGTCAAGATGGGTTTGTGTTAGGATGGGTTCAGGTTAATATAGATTTGGGTAAAGATAAGATAAAATATAACTAAAAAATAAAAAACCTAAAATAAAAAATATAAAATATATAAAAAAATCTTAAAAAGTCAAAAAATTCAAAAAAATCCTAAAAATAAAAACCAAAAAAATCAAGAAATTGTCAAAATTATAAAAAATAAAAAAAGTTAAAAAAATATTAAAAAAATCTAAAAACATTAGAAACAACTTAAAAAATCTAGAAATTGTAAAAAAATCAAATCTTTCTAAAAACTTAAAAAAATCAAAAAACTAAAAATAATTAAAGGACAACAAATAAAAATATCAAAAAAAATTATAAAAACTTCAAAAAACAATAAAAAATAAAAAAAATCTAAAAAAAAAAAACAACAAAAAAGGAAAAAAACAACTAAAAACGAAAAAAACAATTAAAAAAAATTGTAAAAAAAATCAAAACTTTCTAAAGAGTCAAAGTTCTAAAAAAATTCTAAAATAATCCTAAAATTCTAAAAAATCAAAAAAAATCTAAAAATAAATTTTAAAAAGCAAACAAAAATTTAAAAGAATTAAAAATATAATTTTAGATTTTTTATTTTTTTATTTTTTTATTTTTTACAATTTTTTTATTTGTTAATTTTTAGATTTTCTTATTTTTACGATATTTTTAATTTTTTAGTTTTTTTTATTTTTTAGACTTTTTTTATGTTGTACTTTAGATTTTTTATATTTTTTATCTTGTTGATTTTTTAATTATATTTAATTTTTATATTTTTTTTATTTTTAAGGTTTTTTTGATTTTTTATATTTTTTTACAATTCTTTAGATTTTTTATATTTCTACAATATTTTTATTTTTTAGATTTTGTTACAATTTTTTCGATTTTATTATAACTTTTTAGATTTTAGATATTTTTTATTTTTTACAATTGTTTGATTTTTTTAGAATTGTTTTTGATTATTTTTAATTCTTTTTATTATTTTTAAATATTTCATGATTTTTTAAACGAAGAACGATAGGAGAGTACGCCGTCTGCGATTGGTGAAGTAAAAGTTGTGAAGAGATATCTACGAGTAGTAATTAATATAGTGATTTTTTTCATACCCATCCTGACTCGTTTGGGTTTTATCTTATAACCATCCTGACCTACTCTTTTTTTATCCACTACTTCATAACCCATCCTAAACTAGTTCTTAACTCATCTTAAAATTTAAAATACCCATATCAACCCAAATGGAATAAATGGACTTGTTTTGCCAGGTCTCACTCTTAGTATATCGAAATTTCGTTTGAGAGATTGTCGAATTCTGAGATACTAAATCTTTATTGATAATTGATATCTGTGGTATTATACAAGTTCTCGTGATTTTGCATTAGTAATGGCCTGGAGCTTGTAGAATACTTTTGCTTGAAAAACCCAAAACTGCATAAAACTGAAAGTATCGAAAGATCTGAAAATTGAAGTAAAAAGATTCCAAATTTGGAACACCACTTTTAAGTCGAGCCTTCATCTCTTTGTCTGTACGGTGGTACTAACCTGAGCTCTCAAGGTCTCGCACAACCCAATACAGATATCAGTTAGATATATTCACATGTTAGATGAAATCCCGGGAATCTGGATACGAGAGTATATTCTAAGGTAGGAAACACTGTTAAGTCAAGTTCTAAGACATCTAATTAACGTATCTTGGAACAATTGAGAAATGTGTAGAGGTTTAAATGGATCAGTACACAGACAATCTAAGTGAATTTGTTTAGAACATTTTCAAGATCAACGACGCTAGTGATTTGTCTCAAAAACTTATATAATCCTCTAACACAAACTCACAAAAATGTTTATAAATTTGTTTGTGCATAATTATTGCATTTCATTTCTGAAAAAACCCAAAAAGATTTTCAGTATGTTTTAGTATAAACTTTGGAAAAATCAAAAAGATTTTATTTCTATCTTAGTTTCAACTACCGATGATAGAAAGCGGATCTTCAATATCCAAAGATGTTAAATGTCGATGGAAATCTAGAGGACAACGGGTTGGGAGCTTATCTAAAATGAGAAAATGTTTTGAAATGTTCAAAAGTTCATTAATTTGAAACTTTAAATTGCCTGAAAACGTCAGTTTTTTCATACAGTGTTCAACCAAGGTCATTAACTTGGACTTGGTAGACAAATCAGTTAACCAGGGTCATTAACTTGGACTTAGTCAACTGAGTGGGTTGTTAAAACTGGTTAAAATGAATTAGAAGTTGAAATTTTGAAAGTGAGAAGTTCACTTTGCATGAAGTGGAAAAGCCACTTCGCACGAAGTAAACATTTCACTTCGTACGAAGTGAAAATCTTGTCCTATATATATATGCCACTTCGCACGAAATGAAACATAATTCACTGTTTCTCCTCTTCGTGCGAACTGAAGAATTTGCAAAGCTAGTATTGAGGTGTTGCCCAATTCTAGACTTGTATTGGTTAATTGGCACACCACTAACAATGTCTAAGGTAGATTGGACGAGATTGAGCCATAGATTTAGCGTATTTGAATATTTTCGGTAAAACGTACATAAAAACGTAGATCTAGGCTAATCTAATCGACCAAAATTAAAATTGAGCATAGATCTAGGTTAATCGGCGTGTGTAGTACATGTTAGAATAATCAATTTCATGAAAATCAACAAAAAATATATGTTGTTCATAAGAGTCACTTCGCACGAAGTAAAAGTTCATTTCGAATGAAGTGAAAATCCACTTCGTACAAAGTGAAAAACGACATCGCACGAAGTGAAAAAGTACAAAATGTTAAAATGTTTATCTTTGCATGAAGTAAATGTCACTATGTACAAGTTCATTTCGCACAAGGTGTTTTGGTATATTTGAGAAATTTTCATCTAAGTGTTTTTTCGTACTATGTTTGCAGGAAAAGAAGTCTACTTTCGAGCCGAAGCACAATATATGTTGTGTTCTCGATGAGAAAATCCAAGAGATTGCACCATTTAAGGATATTTTGAAGTTTATAAACGAGTTGCCGATAAATAAAGCTTTAACGGATCAACATAAGGCATATGGTTCTCATGTACAAAGATTCTGGGATCACACGAAGTTTGTGCCAGAACAGAAAGTTATCTGATCGTTCATGAAAATCAGAAATGAAGATAAGGAAGTTCTGATCACAGAAGCATTAATACGTCAAGTGTTAGATTTTAAAGATAAAGATGATGATCCCACGACGTATTCGGAGAAGATGTGCAAAGGATGCTTTTACTGTATGGGATACAAGGGATTTGTGAACACGACATTTAACAAAGAATTTTTGGGAAGGCCTTACAAGTGTTTTGTTCATACTATGATTGCTGCCCTGAGTCATCGAAAGGGAGGATACAATGCACCGCTTGATTACCAGATATGCATGATAACTTCCCTTAGTCTAAACAAGTCTTACAATTTCACAGGAGTAATCTTCAAGCAAATGAAGGAAAATATCAAGAGGGACAAATTTTTGCCGTATCCAAGGTTTGTCCACATGATGCTAGACGATCAATTTCTGAATCTGATAAAAGCGAAAGATGTGTTACTACTGGATCATATGTAAGATCTGTCTCTAGTTTGTCTTAATTAGTATCTAAAGTAAAAGACTAAGCCAGTTGCAAGAAAATTCTATGGAGCTATCAAAGGCAAAAGATACAAGGCACCACCAAAAGATAAATGGAGCAATAATGGAAGTAATTCGGATAATGAAGAAGATCAAATGGTCGATTACATTCCAAGGAGGGGTGTTTGGTATGAAAAAACAGGATACGAAAAAGAAAAAGACTACTCAGAAAAAGAAAGCTAAGAAGAAAAGGAAAGTCGAAACAGTTTTGAGAGACGGGACAACAGATGAAGAGATTGAAGTTGAGCAGAATGTTGAAATTGAGATTAACATTGAAGATGAGGTGTTCTCTGCAACATCTGATCATGAAAGAGATGAAGTAAATGTTGTTAATATTACTGCAGAGATTGAAAAGCAGGCTTTTGATGGTGACAATGAAGAAAGTTCTTATGATAGTATAGATCAAGAAGCCAGAGGTGCAGCCGAAAGGGCAGAGTTAAGAAAAAGTAAGGCTATGGATGTCGATGATGATATGTGCCTTCTGAACCTGAGGAGATTGTTGAAAGGTCGACAAAGAAAGCTAAACGTGTGAAAAGACTGCCCTCTGATGTTATTAAAAAGACAACAGGGTCTCCAGCTATAAAGAAAGCATGGCGAAAGTATAGAAAAAGGAAGACGCCTGAGACTGAGTCTGAACAACCACCATCACCACCACATGTACAACCACCATCACCACCACACGAACAACAACCACCATCACCACAATTCCCACCATCACCACCAAAACAACCAACACCTCCGATACAACAACAATCTACACCACAATCATCTACAAGACGTCAACAATCAACACCACAATCTGCTCAGAGACTTCATTCTCATCCTACCGGTCCTAGAAACGTTGATGATGATCAATTTGTTGATGCACTTCTGTGTCTGTCGCTTATTCTTAGTTACGTCTGTCACACCCCGACCCGCAGCGGAATAAGAGTCGGGGCATAATTGGGTTATCACCAAAGCTCATGACATTTACTAATATGTTTCATATTTAATAAAGTCAAAGTTACATTTCCAAAAAAAATCCAAACATGTTCATTCAATACAAAGAAAATAAACCAAACATAACAATCCCAACTCTAAATCGTTTTATTCTTCTAGTCCAAGTCCTATGTGTTCCTAGCTGCTGCTGGTTCACCTATATCATGTGTAAAATGGGGGTTTTTGGGTCAACATAAGTTGGCGAGTGAACCTTATTAGATAAACATTTATTAATGAATTACTTGTTAGTTTATCAATGAAAAATTGTGCATAATCATAGATGAGCAAATGTAAATAATCAAGCAATGGCAAATAGCAGTCACAACTATAACATAAAATAACATATGACAGCATACATGAACATACCAACATCATACTGTAAATAACATAAATGAAACTGTGCGATCAAGGCTCAATCAAACGGAGCCGATCGTATTGCATGTACTAAAAATGAAAATGTCTGTGTGATCAAGGCTCAATCAAACGGAGCCGATCGTATGTGGGCACGCCAGGTTCAACTCATAATGAAATGGGGAACATGCTCAACGCTCATAATGTAATGGGGAGCGGCGGCCTATGAAATTGCATGTACTGAAAATAATAAACTTGCATCCACAATAACTACACAACAGAAACAAACTGAATACACTAGTTCATGATATGATGTATGCACAATGGTTTAAGTATAATATATATATCAAGACACATGATACACCCCAAAACGTGATTAAACGGGGAATTTGTAAAGATTCACTCACATTGGGTGCGTTGGATTGGAGATGGTGAGATGCGCACGAATTAGATGAGCGGAACAACGAGGAATACTAACCTAAATAATAACGGAAAAATATATTAAATGAGTGGATTTTTATTAAGGATTTTAATGAAATTTTTAGATATATTTTTGTGAGTTTAAGGCTATTTTCTATCTTTAAAAATGTTATTTTTAAGTATTTTTAATTGATTTTTAAATTAAATTAAATAGATAAAAATATAAAAAAAATTTGTTTATTTTGCGTTGACCGTTGACCTGTTGACTTGTTTACCAGTTCGGTCAGGGACATGGTCTGCGCTGGGTGAGGCTCGAACCCGAGACCTCTCGTACGCGTGCACGCAGCTCTACCAACTGAGCTACGTGTCTAACCCGAAATAATCTTGTTTTTAATTATATTTATACACTTATTCAGTTTAACCGAAATTCTTTTTAATTTCAAAAACATTTTAATTCAACGGACCGATGCTAGTGACGGGTTTCGAACGCGCGACGTATGGCTTAATGTTGCACACAGTCCACCGCTGGACTGTGTGTCTAACCTGGTTATTATCTCGGTTTTTATTATACTTAACAACTAACTGAGTTAACCCGGTTTAGTTTTTAACAAAAAGGCATTTTATTATATAAGGAGTGCGTATAGCAGGAATCGAACTAGGGACATGCGTATGTATTTTGCACACAGTCCACCGCTGGACTGTGTGTCTAACCCGTTCATTTTACTAGTTTTAAATATACTTAATTAGCTTCGTCTTCTTCATTCAAATTACAGTCAACTGATTTACTAACTCGTTCCTTGTTTTTACGATTTACAGACATTATTAAAGCTTAAATGAAAAGGCAGAGACGGTAATTAAAGGTGAACATACCGATGAACGGTTTATTTCAGATTTCCGGCGATGTGTCGGTCCCTGTTTTTATGCTCTTCAACTGAACAAGATAATTGACTGTTTTGATTAGTCGATTGTGGAATTGAAGTGATAAACAAACGTTAACGATGTGTTTGAAGGTCCTTACCGTTTCACAGACGGAAATAAAGATTTTCAGGGGAGTTCCGGCGAACTGGAATTAGTTGAATACAGCGCCTGAATTCGATTTCAATTGAGAGGTTTAAGTTAGAAATAGTCTAATAATTGTTGAACTACAACGAATATTGAAAGATTTACCATTTGAGGATGAATACGGTTTTCCGGCGACTTTTGCAGGAAATTCCGGCGAGCTGTTTTAAGCGTTCTGATGGTCTGAAAATGTGATGAAAGTGAAATGGAGTATTGTTATGACGTTTCTGAGTCGCGAGAGAGGTCTGGAGTTGAACTAATTGTGACTTGATTCATTTCGGTTATAAAAACCGATTAATAAAGAAAATTGATGTTCAATCACTTCTGAATTGATTACAATCATCGGTTCATCGGTTATAAAATGTGAATGAACGATTAATCAAACGATTAGACGATTGATTTGCCGATTTCAGTTTCTCAGTTGGCGCAACCGGTTTTAACCGAGTTTGTATATAAATCTCATTTGTTTCCTAGAGATAACAGAAAACACAAAGCGGCGGAGTGGTGATGTGAGTGTGTGTTGAGGCGTTGGAGTTTCTTGGCTGACCCGGGTTCGAGTCCCGGCAGCAACATAATTTTTTATTTATTTTGTTTTAACTTTTTATCAAATATAATTTTTATAGTTTAGTTTATTTATTAATTATGTATCGTTTTGAATCAAAATACTCATAAATATTTAACGTAACTTTTATAACTTGATATTCGATTACAAAACGGAGCGGGTTTTGAAAACCCGATTTTTACAAATGTTACAACGTCAGTAATGTACGGTCTTTGTTTATTGTGTCTGTGACCAAATCAAGATATCCTCCTATCTTAATTTAGTACGATGTTTAGTTTGTCTGTGTTGTAAAACAGTTACATGTGTGCATACTGTTAAGTCTTGTGTTTCTGATCTTACTGTCTGTACGGCATATCTGTTAGCACATTCTTCAGAGAACATTTATTCATGCGAGTGAAAGGTACTTCATACGAGCAAGTTGCTTGCTCATACGAGCCATTATCTGTTTGTATGAGTGACTCTCATGATCATACGAGTGGCCCTTCCAACAAGCATTTTGCTTATTCGTACGAACCAGTTTCTATTCTTACGAGCCATAGGTTGTTCGTACAAGCAACCATTGTTGAATGTTCTTCGTGACTGGTAGTGGTTCGTACGACCAACAACATTCTTCATATTGTTGTTGGGTGTTGGTACTATATAAACAAACATGCACTTCATAGTTCAGTGGGTGACACTAGAGAGAGACAATGAGGTACAAGAGAGAGAGCACGGAGAGAATATCTTGAGTCTGTATGAACATTGTTTGTATGTGTTTGTACTAGCCTCTCTTCATTTAATCAAGATAGTGAATGCTTGGTTATCTTGTGTTTGTTACTTTGCTTTGGTTTGCATACTTATGTGGATTCCGCACTCGTATGTGTGTTAGATAAACAAGGAAGTAGGTTATCTTGATCCTCTAAGTGGACCTACAAGTGGTATCAGAGCTTTTGCTCTCTTCCTTGTTTAAAAACCAAGCTTAGTGTTGTTATTGAGCAAGTTGTAAGGGTTCCTGAAAGTGTTCTTGAACTTCTAACAAGAAACTTAAGTTTCTAAAAGATAACTAGCTTAAAACTTATGTATAACTTGTTGTATCCATAAATTTTTCATAAAAACCTTGTTAGAATACATAGAGACATGTTAGGATACGGTTTTTCTTAAAAATTTTCTATCAAAGTTCAGTTGGACATATTTTCCGATGAAGCACTTGCCAGAAAATTCTCTAGAATATTCCTTTAGGGTTGACCTGATCTTAAGACTTGATTGTTTTGACTGAAAAGCTGATATTGGAGTGTTTGTCTTTTTAACCGAAACTATGTAGACAGCTGACAACTTTCTAACAAACTCAGAAACAAGTTTCTGTTACAAAAGGAAATTTTTCGCCAACCAACCGTGCAAAAAGATTCCACCCTGCGAAAAACCAAAACATCAGCGAAAGACCTCCGTGCGAATAACCCATCCGCACGATGAACAAGATTCTTCGTGCGAAAGACCAACTAACTCGCACGAAGAACCTTGTTCACACGAAGTATTAGTAGCTCACACGAAGAACAGTGGCTCGTACGAACAACCTGGTTCGTACGAAGAATAGTAATTTGCATGAATCTCTTGCTCGTGAGAACTGATACTTTGAGGTTTTCGAAATTGTGAATCTTTACAAGAAAATTTTTATTTCAAGATTAACCCTTGAAATTTTTGATTTTTTTAAAAAAAGCTAATTTTTATAAACAAACAAACAAATGGGTACAAATCCCTTGGGATTGCAGGTGTAGTTCAAGCACAAACCAAGACTCACCACAATGTAGCTCCGCAACCTCATGGGTTAAATCACTAATGCCTCAGCAGACGGCCATGATTACCGCTAATCAATGGGCATGCGTGGCAAATCAAAACCAAAGCATTCAGACTCTTCTTATTAGCGAGAGTGAGACAGGAAGTAATAACCGTCCACCGAAATTGAACCATATGAACGATTATCCTTCATGAAAAAGTCGTTTCCATACATATGTTCTTGGTAAGAATATAGAATTATGGACATGTTTTATTACACCATGTAAAGAATCTCTCGAAGAAGCAGGATCAAATCCAACCTCTTTCGCCAACTTAGATGAAAATGATAAAAAGGCTTATGATTTAGAAAGAAGGCGTTCGCTATCCTTACACAAGCACTTCATAAGGACATTTATCATCAATTTGTGTATTGTACCACCACCAAGAATTTGTGGAATACTTTGGAAGCAAGAGGGGAAGGAAATGCTGCAACAAGAAAAATACGACATGATCTGCTGAAGAAAGAGTTTGAAGGTTTTCTGTTCATGGAAAATGAAACACTAAGCGATATGACAACCCATTTCTATCATCTGCTTAGTGAAATGTATTCATACAAAGTGATTGCATCTCCACAAGATATTGTAATGCGTTTTGCTGATGCCATACCACCAAAATGGAGTCAATTCATTGACTTGCTAAAGCACACAGGTTTTTTGGATGTGATCAGTATTTATGAATTTGTTCAGAAGCTGGAGAACAAAAATGAAGAGGAAATTCGAAAAGCAAAAAGAGTTCCTGTTTCACAAAACCCTGAAATGTATTTTGGAGGTATTAACACAGGCGTTAGTACACCTCAGCAACCAAAACTTCAAACAGTGTTTGTGTCAAACATTAATCCCTTTCTACCACAACCAGTTCAAACAGATCAATCTGCTGGTTCAAGTACTCAAACCTATGGTCAAGTATTTGATCCTAAAGTCTTTCTACCACAACCACAAGTTGTTACACCTCAAGTTCCACAACAAGCTTCTCAACAAGCTTTCCATGTTAACAACTTTCAACCTGCAAATCCTAATACCGTCAGACTTGATACATCACATCCTTCCAAGGTCATTGTAGAAGTTACTCGGGAACACATGGAACTTCTAAACACCATGGTTAGTGCATACTGTGGATTAGTCGTTGGTCAAATTGGAAACATCAATTTGACTAATGAAGACTATCAACAAATAGACAGAGATGAGATGGAGTTGATGGATATTAAATGGGCATTTGCTAGTGCGGTTAGAAGAGCAAAAGACTACATAAGCAGAACTAGAAGAACAAGTTTAGAAAGCAAGAAACATACAAAGTATGGATTTGATAAAGATGTTGTTACTTGCTTCAACTATAGTGAAAAAGGTTACTCCAAACGTGAATGTACTCGACCTAGCAAGGAAGGAAATCACAAGCCTTTTCGAAATAAATCACGACCATCCAACACAACTTAAGTTAACAACCCAAACAACTCCAACCAGTCTAGGCCTTCAAACAATACAAGCAGAGCATTAGTAGTTCAAGCAGATGAAGGATGTGACTGGTCAGTTCAGTTGGGAAACAAGAATCAAGGAGGAACTACGTGTTATTCCAAGATAATCAATCAGATCAAACATGTTCAAAGTATTGACTCTTCTGATGATTATGATAGTTCTGGGTATAATGGGAGTTCTGACGAGGAAAGCTCGAGTGTAGGTGGTTATGGATTAGATTCAGACGTCAGGGAAAGGATTGATACTGAGGTCAATGAGTTGCTGAAAGAAGCAAAGAAGCTGAAAAGTCAAAAGTCTAGTTTGATAAGGAAAGAAGAAGTTGCATAAAAGGAAATGGAGAAACTCTTTACCCACAATGCATCCTTTTCTCATCATACTGCTTTTATGGCTAGGTTCAACAAGTCAGGTAAAATCTGACTCTCCTAAGATATGCAATGATTGTGCTGACTTAAAAACTAAATTTGAAACAATTAACAGTTACAATCAAAGCCTAGTAGTTGAATTGTCAAAATGCAAAGAGGCAAATCTGGCTTTAACTCGAAATGAAAAAGAATTTAAATCTGTAATTGAGATTCTTAAGAAAAGCGTATCTGAGTTAACAAAAACAATTTAGAACAAGCAAATAGGTATTAATAACTAAATTAATATCCTTGAATAAATATAAAAGGAGTTAGGCATTGCCAAATGCGAGTATGATGCAATCAAGCTGAAATTGGAGAGTTATTCTAACTCCCGATATGTGCTTGATCACATCATTGACGTTCAAAAACTTAAGGGAGATGTCAAATGCATTGGGTATAAATCGTGTCCGCTCCCATTGAAACACAATTATACCAAATTGCCTGGTGAAGAGGAAATGCCACGCTTTGGGACCATCTGCACCTCTTAATCCAGAAGAGTTTGCAGCAGGATTAGGATTTAAGCTGGACAATTCCTCAGATGAATCAAGAAAAACAGAGAACTCATCATCAGTTGTTGATCAAAATCCATCTATAATAGAGGAAGATGATTCATTAGATGATAAGTCAGACAAGATCGATCAAGATCAATCTCTTGATGAAAAAAAGGGGTAGAAATTTCTACTACTCTCGATGTGCAATCTGTTGGAAATCAAGGGAATGATCCTATCGAATCTGTCAAGACAACTACGTCTACATTTGAAAATGATAATGTGTTGCATAAGTTGATTGGTGATGAGAAAATTTACTCAAACAAGAACTTTCCGATCAAAAATGTAAATCCAACTTCAATTGATCAAGTTATTGAAAACTCAACAACCAAATTTTTGGGAAAGAAGAAACCAATTAAACCACAACCATTAATCGCTTCTAAAAGTAGACAACCAAAGGTTGAAGCTAAAGGCACTCGCAGCAAGAAAAAGGGGAAGAATGTTAACTTTGTGGGCTCAACTGATACTGATAAAATCGAGACTTTTGAAAATATGTCAAATATTGATTTTGTAAATCAAGTCAAGATTTAAAACGTAATAGTCAAAACAATTACACTCAACACACAAATGGGTGTGAAGATGGACCAAGTACCTCTAGGCCTACAAGTTCAACATCACGTCATCAAACGACATCTCCTAAAATTTTTGAAAGGAGAAAATGTTTTAAGTGTGGGGAGTTTGGCCACATAATCAAAAATTGTACTAACCCAGAAAAACCCAAGTTTGTTGAAAAAGCCCATCCTGAAAAGGATTGCCAATGTCGATTTGTGTCACCTAAACAAGACAAACGTATTGTTAAGGAACAAGAAGAAATACAGAGACGTAAACAAGTTAAAATAATTGAAAAGGCATTAAACCGGATGTTTTAGAAAAGAAACCAAGTTCATCAAGTTTGATAAAACCATAAGTGTCTAGATCTGTAAATAATAGTCAATCTGGTAAACATCAACAATCTTGGAAACCTAAAACCGGTAATGTTTCAGGGGGAGGCACAAAGTTTCCAAATCATCAAGAAATAGAAATCACATTTCTTGATGATAAGGTTCGACCCAAGATCACTAAGGCTTGGGTCCCCATCTCAAACTAATCTTGTAATGTAATGTGTAGGGTGTTCCAGGAGGAACTATGAATAGTCATTGGATTGTTGACAGTGGAGCATCACGGCACATGACAGGCGACTTAAGGCACCTTTATGATATGAAAAGCATTAGGGGAGGTTATGTTGCTTTTGCTGGAGATAAGGGCGGTTACATCACTAGAGAAGGAATGGTTTCCACTGGTGTTTTAGTTTTGACAAGATCAATTATGTTCGTCAAATTGATCACAATCTTCTGAGTGTTTCTCAAATATACGACAAGAAGTTCACGGTTCATTTTGATGATACTGGTTGTTATGTGCTAAAACCTGGTTTCAAGATTCCCAAAGAATGGATTCTCATGTCAGCTCCAAGAATAAATGATTTCTATATTCTTGACATGAGCCAAGCTATTCCTACGTCTGCACAAGTTACATGTTTTATCTCAAAAGCCACTGAAAAGGAATCAATCTCTTGGCATAGACGAATGGGACACATTCACTTGAGGAAAATGAACTATTTAATGAAAAATAATCTTGTGAATGGTGTACCAGTGAAGAATTTTCATTTACAAGACGTCTGTGTTTCGTGCCAAAAGGGAAAGCAAGCTCGAAAGTCTCATCCTATGAAGAAAATAAACACTGTCAATATGCCTCTAGAGCGTCTTCATATAGACCTTTTTGGACCTATGAAACACAAGACTACCTTTAGTGATGCGTATTTTTTGGTTGTTACTGATGACTATTCAAGATTTTCATGGGTGAATGTTATGGCACACAAGAGTGAAGTTCCTGAAATCCTCAAGAATCTCCTCACGCTACTTGAAAATTTGTACAATTTGAAGATAAGGAGAATCAGAAGCGACAATGGCACCAGATTCAAGAACCATGTTATGGATGAGTTCTGTTCTTCTAAGGGCATTTTACATGAATACAGTTCTCGTTATACTCCACAACAAAATGGTGTCGCTGAGAGGAAAAATAGAACTCTTATCAACACTGCAAGAACTATGTTAGTAGAGTCAGAACTTCCTGTTCAGTTTTGGGGGGAGGCTGTGGCTACTGCGTGCTATACAGTGGAATAGAGTTCTTATAGTGAAAGGCATGGGAAAACATGTTTTGAATTGTTACATAAAAGGAAACCGGATGTGTCTTTTTTAGAACCTTTTGGAGCTCCATGCACTATGATTGATCCACATGGTAAATTCGGTCCAAAGGCTATCGAAGGTTTCTTTCTTGGATACGCTACTCCAAATTTCAGAGTGTGGAAGTTGTCAACGAAAAAGATTGAGGAATGGGGTGAAGTTAAGGTTCAAAGATACACTGAATTAGTAAGAGCTCCGGGTGCTCCTTAGATGTTTGACTACGATGGACTGTTTAACTCCTTCAATCTGCCAACTTTTGATGATGCATCTGCAGCTGCTCAAATGCTACTTGAAAGTGATACTGCAGTTGACTCATCATTAGTACGACCAATTATTATTAACCCTCAAGTGTCTACTTCGGTTAATAATATTGTTTAGAATGAGGAATTTGAAGATGCTGCTGATTACAATGTTTCGTCAGAAGATTATGAGTTCCATGATGCAAATGAAGCTTCTTCTGCTCCTGTTCCTGGAATTTCTGATGTAAACTCAAATGTGCAAAATCAAGGGACGACTGAAGGTCATGCTTCTACATCTTCGTCAATTCCAGCCATCGAATTAGTTGTTGATCTGAATATCAACAATTTGGGTATAAATTCTCGAGTTCCCAATGTTCCTGAAATATGAATCCATAATACCCATCCTCAGCAGAATATTATAGGAGATGTCCGGAGTGGACTGCAGACACGTAATCAGCTAAGTTACAACCAGAATGCTGGTTTGTACACGGCTATTAGAGAATCTGGGGAACAGAATGATTGGTCTTTTGCCTGCTATGTTTGCCAAGTTGAACCAAAATCTTGGAAGGAGGCAACGAAAGAAGACTCATGGGTTGAAGCAATGCAAGAAGAACTTCAGCAGTTTCAGAAGTTGGGCGTGTGGAAATTGGTTGACATGCCAGACAACTACAAGAAGATTGGTACTAGATGGGTTTACAAGTGTAAGAAGGATGACCGAGGTGTTGTTGTGAGAAACAAAGCAAGATTGATTGTCTAGGGCTTTAATCAGGTAGAAGGCATTGATTATAATGAGGTTTATACACCGGAAGCACGTCTTGAGGCCATAAGAATTTTCTTGGCTTAAGCGTCCTATAAGAAGTTTACAGTTTATCAAATGGATGTGAAGAGTGCATTTCTTCATGGAGTGGTTGAAGAAGAAGTATATGCTGAGTAACCGCCTGATTTTAAAGATCCAATCCATCCTGACAATGTTTGGCTTCTCAACAAGGCATTATATGTTCTTCATCAAGCTCCACGGGCGTGGTATGAAACGTTGTCTTCCTATCTTCTCAAGAATGGTTTTCAACGTGGATTGATCGACTGTACTCTTGCATCAAAGAAAAGAATGAGGATTTATTGTTGGTACAAGTATATGTTGATGATATTCATTTTAGGTCTACAAACGAGAAAATGTGCAAAGAATTCAAGCAGGTGATGCAAGAAAAGTTCAAGATGAGCGCCATGGGAGAAATCACTTTCTTTTTAGGTTTGCAGGTTCATCAATCTAAGGAAGGGATCTTCATTTATCAAACCAAATATGTTGGAGATATTCTCAAACGATTTCAAATGGAAGACTTGAAGCCTTTGGGAACTCCATAAGCTCAAAATCATGGGATTACTCCTGATGGAATGGGTGAACATGTGGAACCGTCTCTTTATCGTGCTATGATCGGATCTCTTATGTATCTTACTGCTTCAAGACCCGATATAATGTACCGCATGTCTTCTAGCTCGCTACCAGTCAAGTCCAAAAGTTTCTCATTTGATGGCTGTGAAAAGAATCTTTCGTTATTTGAAGGGTCGCCTGGACACTGGTCTCTAGTACCCTAAGGAAGATAAGTTTGATTTGACAGCATTCAGTGTTTCTGATCATGGCGGCTGCACGACCGATGCAAAATCAACATCAGCAGGATGTCAATTCTTGGGAAATCGCCTAGTCACATGGCAGTGCAAAAAGCAGACTTGTGTAGCTACTTCAACTTGTGAGGCTGAGTATATTTCGGCTTCTAGTTGCTGCTCTCAGGTTTTATGGATCCAACAGCAAATGCGCGACTACGGTTTTGAATTTCTAACTACTCCTATTTATCTTGATAATGAAGCTGCTTTACAGATCACTCGTAATCTTGTATAGCACTCAAAAACCAAACACATTGAGATTAAGTATCATTTCATACGGGATTGTTATGAAATTTATCAATGTTGTTAAAATCCACACCGATCACCAACGTACCGACCTGTTTACAAAAGCTTTTGATAAATCACGTTTTAATTCTCTTCTTTTGGTTAATGGCATCAGGGTGAAACCCGAGTAAATCATCCTTGGCTAATCATTTTTCGTAAATATTTTCTTCAAAACTAAAATACAAAAAAAAATCATTTTCTTTTATTTTTATATTTTAGGGGGAGAAAATTTCTACAAAATACAAAAACATAAGAAAATGCAAAAAAATACAAAAATATGTCTTTTATTTAGTTATGTCTTTATTTATTTACTTTCTACATTTAAGGGGGAGAAAATTTTAGAAATATACATAAACAATAGAAAACCTAAAAATCAAAAATGAGTTTCTTGGAAAGATAAGAGAAGATGATGATACACCGGTGATCTGTCAAAACGGTCAAAAACATAAAATGAAAATTGATAAGTAGCTTTACTAATGATGTAGCAGTAGGCTCACAATCAGATTAAAATGTGCAGGCTGATATAAACATAACGGACCGAAAGCCATGTGGGAACCATTCATTGACATATGATCTTGGTACCGAAATTTCGTTTGATAGTATGTCGAGGTTCTGAGATATGTGGTCTTTATGCTTGCTTATCATGTGGGCATCATGGTTGAATCTTTTACCGAAAAATAACGGGGACGCAAGTCTAGAACTTCCATGATACCTTACATACATGTAAATATTGCATACGACCATCAATAAGTGATAAAAATAACACATTCACCCAACAATAAGTGATAATATATCACAGCTTTATGCGGGAGTTAAGTTCGTCTCTTTGTCGGTACGATGGTACTAACATGTTCATGGACTTACTCCTGTGCCCTGCATGCATCTGAAAATCAAGTTCCTCATCAATAAGTGATTTAATCAAATAGGGCTTGTTTTCAATCAAAATGAGTGAGTATCTCACATCATATACGTCAAAACAGATGATAAGCAGTATACTCACCAGTAAGATTTTCTCTCATGCATGTCTTGATACGGGAATATGTCGTGAAGTGGTTGAACAACGGCTAGTAAGTGTAATTCATACATTAATCATATCTTCTAATCATGATTACATCTGATAAGCTGAGCTTATGTGGACAACAATACCGATAATTGTAGTAGAATACTTATTTATTTAATTTGATGTTTTAAACAAAAACTCGTTTTTGGCAAGATTAAAAACTGGTATGATTCTCTTACCTTGAAACTCAGAAAAAGATTGCTAGTTCTTGTACAGTTTGTTCTTACCGAGTAGTAGTTATTTTAGTTTGCTCAGTTTAAATTAAATTAAATTATCTTTGATTAAGCCAAAGTTGAAGCTCAAATATTTTCCACCAAGATACGACCTAAAAATCATTTGCTTTGATATCATAACTTCATAAAGTACTTTCTTACAGCGGGGTAAACTCATTACAAAAAGCAAAATCTGTTTAATGTAAAAATTTCCAAACTTGTGATCTGTGTGGGTATGTGCGAAGATCTAAACAGGTCAATGAAAAACCTAAGGTACACGAAGAACTGATGTTCTAGTTTGGAAGAATGTGGATTTGTATGAATCAGAGGTTCCTCGTGCGAATGACAACTCTTCATACGAAAGAGTCAATTATCACTCGTACGAGTGGTTATGCTTCGTACGAATGAGCCCTTGGTTCTTTGATCAAGACATTCCTTCGTACGACTGGGTGTTCTTCGTGCGAACTAGTGTTTTTCATGCGAGTATAAGAATGTGGTATAAAGAGTGATGTAGTTTCTTCGGTACAACTTTACTTTCACCTTTTTACTTCATCCTTTCACTCTTGTTAAGTTGGTTGTGATATCTTTAAGGTATGTTTGACAATGTTGGCATATCTTGAAGGTAAACAAGTTGAACATTACCTGACTGTTTGACATTGCCTGACATGAACAACAAACTTTAAGCGAAGAACCTGTTGACGAAAAATAAGTTCTTCATGAATAATCTTCTCCTGAAGTTCTTTGTGCGAACAAGTTGACTTTGCTTCATACGAGTGAATTATTACTCGCACGAGTAACTTGTGGTTCATACGAGCTAGTTACTCGTACGAGTAAATCACGTGTTTGATCGAGTCAGTTGTTGTTCGTACAAGTCAATTGTTCTTTGTACGAATAAATTGTTATTCGTATGAGTCGGGAGTTCTTCGTCTAGGGGATACATACTTACAGAAAGTTCGCAATAAAAACTTTTTGTGTATGTTTCCTAGTGTATTTATGTTTTTCTTATTCTGGTTATCTTTGGTGTACAGGATGGCACAAAAAGAACAGAAAAGAAAGCCCACAACGAAGAGAACTGACAAGTCAGAAGTGGAAATTATGTCAGAGCCAAGACACAACATGGTTGCCTACTTAGATCCGGAAGATAAATTTACTGAGTACAACGGTATAATGAAGTTTTTGCGCGACTCAATGATACATTGTGCTATCACGCATAAAACTACAGTATACAAGACAGTGATCAAGGAATTTTGGGATTCATCTAAAGTTGTTGAAGTGAATGGACAGGAACTTATCCATGGAAAAGTGAAGGACTTAGATGTAGATATTTCCGTTGAAGTAATTAACTTGGCATTGCAGCTTAGCGATGATCCTGAAGCTCCATACTCAATTCCGTTGAAGTGTCAACGTGGATGTTTGCTTCGAATGAGGTGTGTTGGAGATTTTCTCATAGGACAACTAAACAAAGCATGGTTGCCACTCCGATACAAGTTCTTTCTACATGTTTTAATTTAGTGTTTAAGCAACAGACGAAGTGGTTATAACATGGCTAATAACGACTTAGCTGGGATGATGATAGCTTTGACATTGAACAAACCATTCAGTGTTTCAAAGTATATATTTTTGTAAACATGAAGGAAAACCTGAGAAGAACCAGATTTGGTGGAAACAAGTTTTGGATGTATCCTCGTTTTCTCCAGATGATCTTGAATATACAACATCCGAATCTTCCGAAGAACAACAATGATATTCTAAAAGTTGATGTTATGATGGAACATTCGTTGTAGATATTTAGAGGAGTAGCTGCAAAACGTTATAAGGAAAGCATACCTCCTCGTAAGTTGTTTGGTTTTCTGGCAAATGATGAATATGTTGCACCAGAAAACGATAAATGGCGCCATGATGATAGTCAGTCAGATAATGAAGAACCAACTTTGAAAAAGATGATCGAAGATAAGTTTGATCGTCAAAAGGGAAAAGGTGATGATAATGACAGTGATGATAATGGTGATGATGGTGCAAGTGGTGTTGGTACTACAGGTGGTGATAAGGGTAAACGAACGGATGAAGAATCGGATTCTAATGACAATCGGTTCAACCTGGGTATGAACGCTATGTTGATGAGCGTGGGGTTAGGCAGATTAGAAAGATTCCAACAGATTCAGATGCTGACTATGTTCCATCCGATGCTGACACTAAACGAGCTCGCAAAAAGAAACTTGCGGTTCGTAGAAAGAAACAGGATAAAACGTCTATGGAAACCTCATCAGCTCAACCTGAAATCGCACAAACTACAACCACACAACAAGAAACCGTACTAGAACCAATTTTAGAAGCTCAGTCTGCCTTCACATTGGAGGAGGGTGAAACTCTAATATCGGAACCTACTACAACCTCTGAACCACAAACTGCAGCTACCATAGGAGTTGAAACACCTTCAGTTGAGACTACTCCAGTTCAACAACAACCCACTACTTCTTTAGTTAAATAATCCCCTTCCGCAATTCATCAACAAAGTACAAAAAGAAGTAGTCGGTTATTCTCTGAAATGGAACAAGATGAGAAAGTGGATTTTCTGTTCTCTCAGCTACAAGCTGCGGCAACTCAGATTAACAAGCACTCGGAGTTTATGTCTTCAAATCGGAATACAGTTATTAAGCAACAATTGGAGATAATTTCTTTGAAGGAAACTGTGGGAAAGCAGGCTACTGAGATTGCGCATTTAAGAAAGGAGAATGAGCGGTTGAGGGTTGCGGATACCGAAAGGGCAGCTCAGCTACAACAAATGCAAGCGGCTGATAACGCTCGTGGGATTGAATTGAATAGGCTGAAAGAACGTAGTGCGGCTGTACAACGATCTGTCGAAACATTAACTGCTAAACATGACGACATGAGAGAATGGTATCATTCTCGTAATACTACACTGGTTGAAGGCTTTAATGGTATTGAAGATGTATTTGAAATGAGTAGAAAGCGGGTAAACATTCTGTGGAATGAAAGATGCAAAGCACAGGAGATCCGGCGTAAATGTGATCAAGATTGTGAAGATCATGGCAATCCAGATGCTTCAACTTCATATGCGCAACCAGAGAGCTCTGTTGCAACTCTAGTGGTAGAGTCTAGTGCACAGTAGATCGTAACTGATCCATTTGCCTCCGGTGGTACTCAAGAGGAAACATGAAAGGTTTGATGTTTCCAGAGAATGTGGAAGATTTTGATCAATCAACGTTGGTTGAAAGTGTTCAGTGAATGTGCAGCAGTCTATAAGAAATGAAGACCGAAGACCAAGCAACAGCCAATGGGGAGTTTGTTGATGCACTTTTGTGTCTGTCGCTTGTTCTTATTTACGTTAATAATCGTACGGTCTTTGTTTATTGTGTCTGTATAGTTTGGTCGTGTTGACCAAATCAAGATATCCTCCTATCTTGATTTAGTACGACGTTTAGTTTGTCTGTGTTGTAAAACAGTTGCATGTGTGCATACTGTTAAGTCTTGTGTTTCTGATCTTACTGTCTGTACGGCATGTCTGTTAGCACGTTCTCCGAAGAACACTTATTCGTGCGAGTGAAAGGTGCTTTGTACGAGCAAGTTGCTTGCTCGTACGAGCAATTATCTGTTCGTACGAGTGATTCTCATGATCGTACGAGTAGCCCTTTCAACAAGCATTTTGCTTATTCGTACAAACCATAGGTTGTTCGTATGAGCAACCATTTCTGAATGCTCTTTGTGACTTGTAGTGGTTCATAAGACCAGCAATATTCTTCGTATTATTGCTGGGTATTGGCACTATATAAACAGACATGCACTTCACAGTTAAGTGGGTAACACTAGAGAGAGACACTGAGGCATAAGAGAGAGAGAGCATAGAGAGAATATCCTGAGTCTGTATGAACATTGTTTGTATGTGTTTGTACTAGCTCTCTTCATTTAATCAAGATAGTGAATCCTTGGTTATCTTGTGTTTGTTACTTTGCTTTGGTTTGCATACTTACGTGGATTCCGCACTCGTATGTGTGTTAGATAAGCAAGGAAGTAGGTTTCTTGATCCTCCAAGTGGACTTACACTATTATTTGCTGGATTTGATGGAGATTTCTTCAATGATTAGAAAATCATAGAGTTAGAAAATAGAGTCAAGCATCTTGAAGCAGAGACAGTTGGTGTCAATACTTATGATGTTACTGCTGAGAACAAGAGGCTTCATAAAGTGGCACAGGATCTGGTAGTTGAAAAATATTTGAATGCCAAGAAGTTTGATGTTTTGTATAAGGTGTCAGAGAAAAAGTTTGGTATAAAGTTTGATTCTGAGTATGACTTGATCGAGATAGAAGAAGCAAAGGTTAGAGCAGCAGAAAGAGCTAGAAAAGTTGAAGCTGAAGCAGCAGTTGCGGGTAAAGGGAAGAATAACATAGATGATATTCCGGTTATTATAACCCACTGAGCCAGAAGTTGAATCTGAACCATTGGTGAACTATGTGCTTGTTGGAGAATCTGTAGATGTTACTAGGATTTATTTGAAGCAAAAATACTTAGAAAGAAAGAAGATGGAAGTAGAGATTGATGCGGAGATAGATGGATATGATGAGGAGGATGATGAGGATGTTGGTGGAGGTGATACGAAAGATGATGACGATAAAGGTGATGATGACGACAACACACAAGATGGTACGGATTTGTTAGTGCATGAAGCGAAAATGAATGATTCTTTGATTATGATGCATGTTCTGAACGATGAAGCTAATCAATCAGATGAATCTCAACAACAGGGGGAGATGAAGGATCCAGTTAACGATGCAGAGCAATCGGAAATCCTCACAGTTGTTTCTCCGATAACAGTTGTTTCTGATTTGCCACAATCTCGAGTATTTTATCTCAAACATGGTGTGGAGGAGGGGGAGTTTGTCCACAACTATACCAAAGAAGAAATTACAAAAATGTTAGGGGTGGATGAAAATTCTTTTGATTTTGATTTTGAAGATGAGCTGAACAGCATCAGTGCTTCTAAGCCTGAAGATTATGTATACAAGTATGTGGCTTATGCAGATAACTATGATAGGGTTGTTGTGGAGGATGATTCTGATGATGAGACAGTCAAATACATCGGTGAAGGTACAGATGACTTCCGAACCTTCCAAGAAATGTTTGCTGAGGAAACAAATGATTTGTTAAAACGAAGAGTTGAAAAAACAATTAAAGATGGTAATGTGCCAAGACGTTTATCAAAAGAAGAGATTGCTGAAGCGAAAATGACATGGTTTAGGGAGTTGCCCAAAGAAAGAAAGTTTCGACGACCGCTAGCCTTCTTCACTCGTGATCAAGATAAGTCGTTGGGAGACATATTGACCTGGGGTTTGATTCCTTAACTAGATGTGTATGCAATAAAAAGGGAGTTTGGCGTACAGTACTTCAGGTATTTAAGTGATATTAAAATGTTGCCATGGTGGGACATTGAAGAGTTGTGCCAAACAAAGAAGATAAACTTTTTGATGAAATTTCATGATCAAAGACTGTGGAAGTTAATCAAGTATGAAGCTGCTCATGATTTTCACAATTGCTGCTCATGGTTTTCAATGAGTTCTTTAAATGGTGGCAGTATGATATTGAGAGAGCTGCAGTTGTGATTGTGCTAAAAGGCTTATGGAGAGCTATCAGGATACTAGACCTGATGTGGCTAGTTAATTGCTAAGATAAAGATATTGAATGCTTGTTCTACAACAAGATTTGTTACGAAGCCAAAGAGAAGGTTCAGGCTATGAATTACCAAGGTGTAATCAACGTATGTTATGCACATGGTATTAACTCGGAAAAAATGTGGAGATCTAAATGGCGTGAGCTAGAAAGGGTTGAGTTTATGAAGCAGATTCGTAAAGAATAAAGAATTGATGCAGTTACAAAGAAAGCTTCAAACAGAATATTTCAGTTTGTTAAATGGGCTCCAACGACAGATCAAACTCCGATACCGAGTGAAGAACAAAGAAAACTAAGAAAGAATTTATTCGGGAGATCAAGAATAACTTTATGATTTTTGAAGATTTGGAAGACTGACCAAGACTGCAGCAATATCCAAGGGGGAGTTTGTTGATATAGTATGTCTATCGCGTACGTCTTAGATTTGTGAATGTATGTAGTTAGCTTCGCACGAAGTAAAGTTTCACTTCGTACGAAGCTAACCTGGTTCACTTCGTGCGAAGAAACTCACCTCACACGAAGTGATGTGTCTATATATAGGTGTGCTTGGTTCTTGAGTCTGCATGTTGTTTTGTTCACTGATACAGCGAAGCCCTATCAGATTTCTCTCAGGATTGTAAACGTTAAACAGTATTAATGTGATAAGGTGTTTAAACAGTAAATCTTGAAGTTGTCACTAGTTAACATGAATTCAGCGCATATTGAACTACGCAAACAGATTAGGACTTGAGCTTATTGGATAAGCAGATCCTCACACAGGCCTCCAAGCTCTGATACCACTTGTGAGGATCTACTCTCCATTAGCTTAGGTCCTAATTTGATTAACTAGTCATAAAATGCGCTGAATTAATTTTATTATAGTGACAATTCATCAAGATATACTTTTCAATGTTTCTGTTTCATTAATTGTTAAACTTGTATAGCCTGAAACGATTCTGATAGGGCTTTGTCGTATCAGTTAACCAAAACAACTATTGACAAATGTACACACGAAGTCTATTTATAGACTTTCACCTTCATGCGAACTAAACTACCTTCATACGAAGTTAACTACAATCTAACTTCGTACGAAGTGGCCACATCGTACGAAGTGAACATACATACATTCAAATTTAACATTTCAAGCCTATTACATACACGGACTTGACCCAAAGACATAGGCGATAGACATACTGAATCAACAACAACAATAATAATAATAATAATAATAATAATAATAATAATAATAATAATAATAATAATAATAATAATAATAATAATAATAATAATAATAATAATGATAATAATAATAATAAAAAAAAATCTTTATTGTAAATCTCAAATGATCTAGTTTACAAGACGAGTTGGGTTTCGAGGATCCTTTTAACGGATGTTACAGTATCAAGACACAACTAGGATATGTAGGGAAAATCAAGGATGAGGAAGTACTACCCAGGTTTGGAAACCTGTTCGTGACTCTCAGTTTTCTCTTGGCAATGGTAATAGAACAAGGTTCTAATGATAAGACACTCTAAGACTAAGGATAAGCCAAATCTCCTCCCGGTTTCATCAACTTCTCCTAAAAGCCCTAAAGGTCAAATAAACCTCACTAGTATGGGTTGGATCACCTTGGTCTCTCTAATAATACTAAAGTACCTAAAAACTAGATCTCCTCCAGTCTCACTAATTACAATACACCCTAGAGTGCATGGGGTAACCTAAAAACACTAGACAAATCTCATCCCGGTATCATTGCACCTAGATACCTAGCAGCAAAGACGATCCTAACTATCTATCTCCTTCCGGTCTCAAGAATAGGTAGAACACTAAACTCCTCTAAAGTATCAAACAATGTTCCTATGGGATACATGCACCATAAATTTTAAACTAGTTACAAACAAAAAGTAGGTAACCTAACATGCATCTATATATAAAAGATATTCACAAAGACAGGCGAGTAACAATTATCAGTTTATAAATTAGAATAGAGTATTCACACACATCTATTCAAAAATAATTAGGTCTTTTACTTTAATACTTATTTCATCAAGAAATTACTAATTATTAATAAATATTTATCAAAAACCTGAGTAGAAAAATAACTAGTTAAGAATTATAGTTAAAAACAAGAAACAAGTTTGGAATAAATAACAAATCATGTTTATTCTTTTAATAACACAAAGTAAAAAAAAAAAAAAAACCAACTCGTCTGTGAACCTTGAGATGAATCTTGAACTCGAACCAGTCACCGTCCTCCTCCTCCTTCGAATTGTTCCCATAAACGCTGCATCCCCTCTTATATTGTCTCGAATAATTTGTATATGGTATCTTATTGGACTCCAATCCATATTTCACGACTTGTGGGTCTTTCGGTGCATCATCAAAACAACATGGGCCTAGTCCATCGCAAAACTAACTGCCCAAATCAAAGAAATGGCATTTTGGTAATTAGTGAATTTCATTAATGGCGTATTAGGTAATTCCAATGTTATTTGAATTCAAGTGCATATGATGCGTTGTTTTTTTTCTTCTTTTCAGAACAAATATCCATGAAAACTTTGTAGATTCGGCAATTTCAGACCATTCAGTTCTATGTTGGCTCCTGGTTGCTTGTTTAATTACTGTTTTAGCTTGTTTTCGTTTCATTTCATACTGGGACCTGAAATAATTATAAATAATAAAAAATACAATAAAACTATAATAAAAACGTCTATAATTAATTACAAACTTATACAAATACAACAGATAAAAGAATGTGTTTCGTAACACATCACCTTTCAAATTATTGAGTCAAAGATTCTCCCTTGATATGAGAGAGTTTCATATTGTTGATTTAAAGTTTCTCTATTGTTCTCTTGAACCTCATTTGTACCATCGAAATGTTTGTTCAAAGCATCCCACAACTCTTTGGCATTCTCACAACAAAACAATTCAACATAGATTACGTTGGGTAAGGCCATGGCCAGTATCCCGAATGCCTTAGCATCAAGCTCCAACTTTTAGAAATCATGCTCAGGGTAGTCTATGGAATTCTTAGGAATATTAACATTCGGTTGTTCCGTACTCAGAACAGAAGGAACATGAGGGACATAAACCACCGATCTCGAGCAACCAGTGTTCTGCGGTGATAGGTGGTGACCATCCTTTGTTGCATATTATAAATTCATGACGAACGGGCATGCATTTAAAATCAGGTCAAGTTCTAATTCTTCAAGTCGACTATGTGGTAATACGATCAGCTAAGCCTTATTTGGCTACTCTAATCCTTCACGAAGGGGATACACAAATCACTTTAAATAAAAGAAGTCGGGTAGGTGGATTGGTTCGAGTGAAAAAAAAACAGAAAAATCAAACTGATAATCTTTTCTTGAGATATCCATTTTCCCGGAAAGACAAATAAGGCATTCCGATTGATACCACCGGCAGGGGGGAAACAAAATTCCAAAGAATACAAAAAATTGGAAAATTGGCTCTATATCCAATGAATGAACTTTCCAGGTATGAAAAAAACGCGGTCAAATGCTAGAAAATACATTTTTAATTAATAATGTTATTAAGAAGCTTGATAGTATTATTCCAATTATGCCTCTGGTTGGATTGTTGGCTAAATCGAAATAGGCTTGTTGCCGATCTTGTAAGGATCATAAGTTATTGACATCTCTCTGAGTTTTATTGAATTTTAATTCAGAAAATAGAGTATCAGAAACAACTAGTTGATTTGATTGGTCTAATTCTTCTAAATGTCTTTTGATCACTCAATCGGTTATCACTTTGACGTAGATTATCTTCTGAATCAACGGAAGTCAATTTAGTGAACCTTGCTCTGATACCAATTGTTGGATATGAGTGTGTGTTTTTCTTGTAAAACAGTTAATCAAATTAAAAATTCAATCAAACAGTAATAACTAAACATATTAAACTTGCAAAAGATTCATATATTGAATTTAATGATCTTATACAATCATAAGGTACATTTAAGCACGAAGGGTGTTCTTTCGAACATGCAAAAACACGAAGGGTGTTATTACTTATTAGGGTATTTTTTAAATAAGTTGTAGGGTTTATGATGCATTGTAAGAATTAGGGTGTTACTACTGTTAGGGTGTTATTTTATATCTATGGTGTTATTACTGTTATATCTAATGTAAGCACAAAGGGCCTTGCATTGTTGTAGGGTTTATGATGCATTCTAATGAATTAGGGTGTTATTTACAATCTAAAGTGTTATTTCTGTTTTATCTAGTGTTATTTACATGTGTGCTCTTTTACAACATTTGTAATATGTTATTAAATATCTATGGTGTTCTTTATAAGTTCCATTCATTCACCTGTTATGGTGTTTTTTAATGAGTTATGCTGGGTTTTTTTTTTGTTGATTCATTCTAAGAAGTAGGGGTGTTATTTAATATCGATGGTGTTATTTTCTGTTATAACTGCTGTGGTCTTTTACAAAAAGTTTTGAATTTCCTCACTATAACTTATGTGGTCCTTTACAACATGTTCTAAATATGGGATTTCACTATAACTTATGTGGTCCTTTACAACATTGCCTTGTTGCACATGCGTGATCTTTATAAGTTGTATGCATTTAATATAACTGCTTTGGTGTTTTTATAAGGTAGGATGTCTTCCATATAATTAATGTTGTGTTATTACTGATATCTTATAAGGTAGCATTATGTACTTGCATTGTTTCAATATAACTGATGTTGTGTTATTACTTCTTTGGTGTTTTTATAAGGTAGCATTATGTACTTGCATTGTTTCAATTTGTATGGTGTTATTTACTTGCATTGATTCAATTTGTATTGTGTTATTACTGATATCTTAATTTGGATTTAATTTTTGTTTTAATTCTGTTTGTACTGTTGACTGGTGTTATAATAGATTTGATGCAATAACTTGGTTTAGATATACACTTTTGATGTTATCTATAGTTAGGAAAAGCCAGCGTCTTAGATAAAAAAATGTACCGATCAAAATATAAGAACATAAAAGAAACGCCAGTCATCTGTTCAGATTCAGATGCAGAGGAAAATGAGAAAAAAGGTACTTGCATTGCAACAAAAAAAATCTCATATGTAACGATTGGAACATAAAATTAACTGATAAGACTTGACTTTATTTACAGCAGATGTGCATGCTCATATAACTGAGCGTATGAGTGAGATTACAAATAAAAAAAAGAAGTGCCACCACAGCCTGAACCCGAAACAACAAAAGTAATGCTCCCGCCAGGGCAGCAATTTAAATCAATGGCATGATGGTTGGTATCAGGAACAAGCACAAATGGTATGCATTTTACGTTGAAAATTATATTGAACTAAATGTCTATATTGTGCGGGATTACTAATACTATGTTTGTTTAATCTAGAATCGAAGTTAATCTCAAAAAAGCCTGCAAAGACATACCATGAACAGGGGATTTCATTGTCGTTCGACCCGGACGATGACTTTGTCGACACCCCACCAGGAAAGCGAAAGAAGTCACTATTAAAAAAATCGCCGATACATGCAAAACACAAAATACGAACTCAACCTTACAAACCATTTACGGGAGCAAAAATTAAGCCAAAAGTTTCAATAGATAATTTGATAAATCTGACGCATGGTTTGAGTGCGAAGCAACAAGAAAAGATTTACGAAATTGGATTTGGCTCAATTTTCAGCCTTCAAGTTACTGGTGTCCCAACGGCAGTAGCACACTGGTTGGTCTCAAATTATGACCCAAATGCATGTGTCTTGAATATTGGAAACGACCGGCTAGTACCCATTACAGCCGACCTTGTATACTGTGTATTCAAGCTGCCTCGTGGAGAAACTATGCTGGTTGAACAAAAAAGGCAAGCAAGAGGAGGGATACAATTATGCAGGAGTTTAGGGTTCAGTTTAAAGATATACAAAGCAAAAGATTGTCGCCATTACAGCTGATATTATACATATTGGGTATAGACGACACTGGGCGGTTGTTCATCCTGAATTTCCTAGTTGTCTACTTTTCGTTCCTGGGAGAAACTACAAGTAACAACTCAGTTAATGTCCGATATCTTCCATGCATAAAACCAGAAGTTGAAATAAAAAGTTTTGATTGGTATACTTGCATGGTGGCGTGCCTCAACCGCATGAAAAGATCATGGCATGGTGACGATGATCATTTCAGAGGCCCAATGGTTTTACTCATGGTAAGTTGATACTCATTAAAACATAAACAAAAAGAATTCATGCATTAAACAATTGTAGAAATGTAATAAACTTCTTTTCCGTGCAACGTGTCTGATGGCCTATGCAATTGAGAAGAAAAAAAAATACCTTCAACACATAGTTCGCCTCTCATTGCGTTAGTAACTAGTGACGTGTTTGAAGAGCTGGCTTCAGAGATGGAACATAAAAACAAATTAGCTGGAGATGTTGAGTCAGAAGATAAGGGAGGAAAAAGGAAGCGTGGATCGGAAAAGAAGAGCGGTGGAAAGGAAAAAAGGAATGTGAATGAAGGTACTACAGAAGTTGAAGATGATGATGCACACCTTGGTATATACAAGCATTGTGCAGACTACTTACTGACACAAACTGACACCCAAACGTGTGCCATGCTTGTAGGTCCAGATGGAGCATTCCGTGTGCTGATGGTATCGCAATACGAAGACACACAATCGCCACCATCCGCATCTGAAAGGGAATCTGATGTGGTAAGTAAACAATAGGTTGTAAATATAATGATACCATATATTGTTTTATCAAAAATGTTGTTTAACCGGATTTTAATATAGGATAAGTGCCACCTTTTGGATAAATTGTTTTATAGATTTTGAAGAATGCGTATGCAGCATCAGTGACACAATTGCGGAATCATGTACCATGTACCCAGAAAGTGAGATATTGAAGAAAAAAGCATTGAAATGGAATGCAATGAAGTTGAAACATCTTAATTCGGATGAGGCCAGCACGCATGATGTCAAAACTCATGAAGGTAGTGTAACATTTATCAGTGATAACACTACTCCAAAAATGAAAAATCATGAAAGTATGGCACAAAGAAATTCTCCCTTTTCACCAATGATGTCATCATTTGTGGCAGAGGTAGAGGCAGCGATAGATGCGGTGAATACTGAAAAGACACCCCAAACACGGTTCAATGTTTTAGGGCTTGAAGCCTTGAACTTGTCAAACAGGCTAGACAGTGTTTGGGTTCATGAAGAAAGTAGTGAAGTGGCACAAAATGCGATGCACGCTAAAACACCACTGCCAAAAAGGACAATCATTTTGCCGCCTACGCTACGGTCGCATATGTTAGTCGCGTAGTTTCATTGAAGGCCGGACGAGAAAAGGCTGAAGAAACCGTTGCACGGTGTATATTCTACGGAGTACGTAACGCGTGGTAGTATCAATCAAATATCTATAATTATTCGTTAACATTATTTATTTAAAATAAGTCTCTCGTGTTATTGGGATGTCTTGTTCAGCAATAATGGTCAACTGTTAGTGATGAGGGCACCATTCGAGTCAATGATACCGGGTGTCACGGTACATGTTAATGTCATAAGTGCATGGGCTGTAGTCTTGAACTACGAGGAGAAAATGAGAAAGATGGGAACAACCCCAAAATAGTTCTACAACGCTGGAATGTTGGTATGTAACATTGTTTTACAATCTAAAACCATTAATATCAGTACATCTGCTGCACCACCATGACATCTAACGGTGTCTTACCATCTCAAGCATTGAATATAACTGCTGTGGTTTATGGAATCTTTGATATGTTTCAATAATGTTTCTGGTGTCTAAAAATTCTTAGGGTGTTTTTTGGAACCTGCATTGATTCTATGTTCTTTCTACAATAACTATTGAAGTGTTTTTTTGTGTTCTTTATTATTTTTGGTGTTAATTGTGTTTTGATCCTGTCTAAAGTATTGACGTGTGTTATACTACTGTTCTGGTGTTTGTATGTCTGCTTATATATTTGTAGTGTGAGTTCTGTTAAAACTGATGTTCTTTCATGGTGTTATAACTAATGTAAGTTGTATGCCATATGGTGTATCTATGTGTGCTTATATATGTGTGGTGTTATTTTTATTACAACTAATGTTCTTTCATGGTGTTATCTATGTTATAACTAATGTAAGTTCCAAACAGTGTTTTTATGAGTTATGGTGCATATATATGACTTTTTGTCGTTATTTCGGTTATAACTAATGTAAGTTGTATGCCATCTGGTGTTTCTATGTGTGCTTATATATTTGTGGTGTTATATCGGTTATAGCTAATGTTCTTTCATTGTGTTATTTCTGTTATAACTAATGTAAGTTCCAAACAGTGTTTTTATGAGTTATGGTGCATACATATGACTTGATGTCGTTAATTTTGTTTTGGTGCTGTTTAAAAAGTTGACCAGTGTTATAATACTGTTTTGATGTTACAACTATTGTGGTTTAAAAAAAATAATAACACCATAACATCTAACAGTGTTTGACAAAAATATAAACATATGCAGCTAGAAAAAGAGTTCGACTTGCCTGAAAAAGACCGGATATCAAAGTTTGCTGAAAACATGAAGTATGTGCTAGTCGGTACGGAACCAAAAAACTTTAAAGGTTTCCAGATGGTATACATACCTATCTTGAATGGGGAACACTACTTTCTGCTTTTTTTTCAACTTGGCAACGAGTCAAATATTGATCATCGACAACATAGAGGGGGATGCGGGTGTAGAAGAAAGATACGGCGAGACGGTCGAAAAGATGGTACGGTCAACTAAGATATATACATAACTATATTTATAGATTGTAAAAAAACAATAAAATTTGACACTACCAGATGTATTATTTCAGGTAAGTGCATTTTGTGGGTTCCTTAGCCATATACAGACAGTAGTAGTTGCGAAACTTAGAGTTACCAAACATGTTAGACTGAAATTCCCATGGCAGACACTATTTAACGAGACCGACTGTGGTATTTTCTTGATACGACATATGGAGACTTACAACGGTAAGCTACAGGTTACCTCGTATATTGAAAAAAAATACCTGTAAGTGTGCATGAGTGTATCTGGTTATGAAAACACATGTCTTTTGTCTTATATAGGAACAAGCGTGAAAGAGTGGAAGTGTGGATTATCCGCAGGAGAAACACAAAGGGGAAGTCTTAGAAAATCAAAGAAAGGAAATCACCGATCTACGCAAGAAGTCTGTATCAGAAATGCTTCTTAGTGAAGTGAACACCGAACGAGTAATTGTAGAGAAAGAAGTTAGAGAGTTTGCATGTTTCGATGAGGATGAAAGGGTGAAACTTGAAGAAAATGCAATCCAGAGGATATGTCACAGATTTGCTGGTATAATGTAGGTTGCAAGCAACAACTTAATCCAGTTGGTACATATTTCGATTTGGTTGCTCTAAACAATGGTATGACATATGATTATTTTTTGGTGTTTTTTAGATTCAAAAATGGTGTGACATTTGATCATTTTTTTGCATTTTTTAAGTTTCTAAAATATTTTGCTGCAATAAACTAATTTTATATCGTTCAAAACATATGGGATTACCCCATCAGGGAGGATTATAACAAAAACAATGACAACATAACGACACAATATCACAATAGCATTATATATGTTTGAAACAAAACCCTATTACACAAAGATACGATAACAACCATGTAAATTACAAGTTATACCATTAGTACATATTTCATTTTGGTTGCTCTAACTCATGGAATAAACCTATTCAGTTGGCTAAACATCTCTTTAAATAAAAAGGACACCGTAATAACCAATTGAAAAGACACCATACGATATATAAAAGCACCATGCATTCTGATACATGAACACATAGCGAGAGAATATAAGAACCCCAATTCTTATACTTTATAAAAAATCGAAAACGAACAAAATACATTGTTATAACACCATGCAATATGTACACTTTTGAAATTAACACGTAAAAAAAACACACATAAAGAAAAAACTAATCAAGTGTATAACGTTTAAAAAAATGAAGTTTAGGCGTTCAACCGAAATCCACTTTGGACAACACAAAAAAAATATATGACTTATCCAACAATCCCTAATCCTCTCCTTCCTCCCCGTCTACTCCCTCGTCAGATTCGTCCGCTTCTTCCCTCCCGTCTTCCTCAGAACTAGCATCTTCTTCTTTCCTTTTAGGGTGTTTACAAGTACGTCTGTTATGACCGTACCTAAAACAGTTTTGACAACGACGTCTCTTTTTACCCGTTTGGCTTCTTATAATTTCATGTTTAGACTTCATCCGTTTCGGCTTAACCATACCTTTATATCTAGTTCCAACATGGACCCGAACAGTAACTGTAGATGGTTGTGTATTGCCAGTTATTTCAGCAAACCTTTCCCTACGATTCTTACGAGGTGCATTACCCACTGCCTCGTCAGCTGAATCGAAAAACTTAACCACATGTCCCTAAATGAGCATAATGCATCGAAATTGGTAACAAGCTTGTTAATAACCGACTCAGTATATTGTATGATCTCACGTACAACCCGGTTAACTTCATTATACCGATCTTCCTTCTCGTTCATACCTAAAATAGCACCAGGAGCGCTATTGGGAACAGCCTCCCTTGTCCAACGTCTAAGGGTATATCGTTGTGGGAATTCCATGACGTCAAGCATCCTAGCACGCAGAATATGTGTGATCACAACAACCCAAACTGTTTGAATCTTTTGCATGTACAGTATACAGTCATGTCAGCCTCCCGCACCATTACCTATGAGACACAATAAAAAAAGAAAAATTCACACAAATGCATATAACTATAATTTTTTATATATAACACCGAATGACACCATACTAATTCATGTGTCGGGACAACTATATTTAATCTTGGAATATAACACCACAAAAAAATGTAAGCAAAACAAACAAAAATAAAGTCTATTGTATACCTCGAAGGTGCATGGTTGTTCCCAATCCTTCATAAAAAATTTAACGAAGTCATCAATAGTTTCCCACTTTCCAATAGCACATCTATGTATACCATTTTGTATCTCCAATTGGACATCAAAAAATATAGTGCGTGTGTATAACCTCGCGGCCTGCTCCTCCAAAACAAAGTCTACTGCCCATATGTCAGCAATCGTGTTTCTAGTGTCATGGTCATTCTTCCTATGCTCGTGTCTTTGAGCTTCAATTGCAGAATCAAAATGCCCCAAAAATTCAACAAGGGTAGACTCCGGGTTGCAAAACTGTCCAAAAAAATGGTTCTCACTCTCTGAACGAGATGAGGTGCGCATGAGCCCAGACATGTACTCGTCACGATAATATGCGGGTATCCAACTATCCCTAATCTGATAAATTGAGTGTAGCCATTCATGCTCAGACAGATTAAAATCATTCATTATGGTACCCCATTCGCTTTCAAACTGCTCGGGTAGGATAGAATCGGTCCACACAATGGCACACAACCTCTTCTTGAAATCTGTATTATTACAAATTGTAGGGCCAACCTATAACACCACTGAAAAAACATATAAAAAAATAAGGACCATAAAACAAATGGAAAAATCTTAATACATCAAATAAGCAAAAACACCTTAACAGTAAGCTTGTCCATTATATGCCACATGCATAACCTATGCCTACTCTCAGGCCATGTATCTTCAATAGCCTTCTTCATGGCTGGGTCTTGGTCGGTGACAACAACCGGAGGAGCACGACCAAAAGATTCACGAAACACCTTAAGCAACCAGCTATACGTTTCAGCGGTTTCGTTTCCTATTATAGCGGCGCCAAGTGTAACGTTACGATTGTGATTGTCGATACCAGTAAATGGTACGAACATCATTTTGTACCTAACACAAAGAAAAAAACACCATATAAATGTCTTTTATATATAACTAAAAGAATTTAAAAAAAACAAACAAGATATAATTAGTAAACAAACTTGTTACGCCGATATGTTGCATCAAATGAAACAACATCACCAAAAACTGTATAATTCCGCTTGGCCTCCTCGTTTGCCCAGAACAAAGCCTTAAAATACCATCTTCGGTGGTTGTATACTCCATTGAAAAGTTTGGCATATACTCTTTCTTTCTCAATAACCGTTTAATCATCATATCAGCATCAAACTCCGATATGTATCTGTTTATATCTCGTTTAAAATTCTTGAAATCGGATTTGGTTGCCCCCACCTAGTCAAAGCCACCATACAGTGTCCTCGTGATATTAAATGCTTTGACGGGTCGAATATTTATCGCACTCAAACACTGTTCGGAACTTACAATAGTTATAACATAAATAGCACCATGAAAGAACATTAGTTATAACAGAAATAACACCACAGATATATAAGCACACTTAGAAACACCAGATGGCACACATAAGCACACATACAACTTCCATTAGTTATAACACCATGAAAGAACACTCCATAAAAAAGATCCACTGTCAAAAAAAGACACCATAACAATATATATATATATTTAAAAACGACACCATAACTCATAAAAACACTGTTTGGAACTTACAATAGTAATAACAGAAATAACACCATGAAAGAGCCTTAGTTATAACAGAAATAACACCACAGATATATAAGCACACATAGAAACCCCAGATGGCACACGTAAGCACACATACAACTTCCATTAGTTATAACACCATGAAAGAACATTAGTTATAACAGAAATAACACCATAAATACCTTTTAAAAAAGTTATACACTTAATCAATTAAAAAAGACACCATAATACCATTTAAAAAAACACCATAACTGCACGTAAGGTTTAACTGAAAGTCATATTGATTTACTGAATGTCACGGTCTAAAAGAACACCTATTAAATAAGACACCATACCACACCTTGACTCATTGAGTACACCTATTTCCGAACACTAAAACACTCTTTAAATAAGACAACATAACACCAATTAAAAAAACACCATCTGATACATGAAAAACACCATATGAACATAAGAAAACAAAAGACACCATAACAACAAATTCAACAAACCATAACAACACCACACTGTTGGAAACTAAACAATCATTCAAACTAATTGAGAACAAAGTTATTCATTCTGATCACAAGAAAAACAAAAAAGATGAAACAGATCGTGGTCGGATACAAAACAAACACCTTAAAAATTCATACCTGGTTCATGGTTATCCATAAAAAACGATATATCAGTGCAGATGGACTCGAATTTCAATCGCAAAATCACGTATGCAGTCAATCAAAAAATGCTGAATAAGCAAAACAAAAAAATATCTATGCCAGAATAACATATAACGTCGAAATTATCACAATATTCAAACCAATTTGAATTGAGAAAAATCCCGAAAATAACTGCCTTGATCGGTTGAAACATATAAATTCCATTATTAGATTTTATTAGTGAAATTACCCTTATACCCTAAATCTACCAAAAAAAGGATACATGGCACCTCCATATTCTTTCTTACCCTTCTCACATGAACCTATATATATATATATATATATATATATATATATATATTTATATAGGGGAATGTTCATTTAAGAAGAAATTTTATATGAGAAGAAAAAGAAGAAATGACATAATGGTAAAACATTAAATAGTTTATAACTCCTCTCATTAATTATGTTATCTCTCATTAATAAAAAAACATTATATCCTACACATTTCAAAATTTATCTTACATATATCTTATACTTATCGGAATTTACCCTACACACATGTAAATTTACCATACACATTTCAAAATTTATCCTACACATACTAAAATTTATCCTACACATGTTGAAAATTGTCATTCACTATAAATTATTTTATCTTGAAAAGTATATTAAAAAAATGAGTTACAAGTTTAATTAATTAACTAATTAATGACAATTATAGATTTACCTATATGCCTTTTTTTTATAATGCCCTTTTTTATAATATTAAATGCACACATTAAATAAAATAAATGAAGAATTTCTATTGGTTTAAAAGTTATTTTATAAAATTTTTCCTTTTCATTTAAACTCTCCAATATATATATATATACACAACTCCTCAACAAATATTTGTCCAGGATCATAAATTCTCCTTAAAACTTCCTCAAACTATCATTCAAATGCACTCCTATTCTTATCCAATAATCTCTTAAAGGTGAACGAGCCCGAAGTTGTTCTCTATCTAACCCCGGCTAAAACACCATTCAAGTTCTTTTATTTCACTAGAAATGCTTCAAATTCCACAAAACCCATATCATAAATGCTTCAAAACTCAAAACCCATCTTCATCTTCTCAAAAAAAATTTCGGTTTTTTTGCAAATTCCAACAAAACCCATATTATCAAAACTCAAAATCCTATTACCAAGTATGGAATTTGAATCAATTATGAGGGATTCAAGATTCAAAACCCATTACCATCGTGAACATCACCACTAGCGAGTATCAGATGATTGATGATTTAGACAAATAGTTTGAGTTTAACATTCAAAACCCAAAATTAAATTTAAGTCAAACAAATGATGGTCTTTGAGATCAGAATTCAAATGAAGAGTTTGAAGGGTTCAAAGTTTAGTGAAATTTCAAATGATGAACACCAATCGCTACCCCTTCGGTCATCTTGATTCTTCTTTCAGATCTAATCATCGATTTTTTTTTTCTCATTTTTCTAGTACCAACCATTTGGTTCATTTTTTCGGAAGCCATCACAACAGATCTGGTGAGTTCCATTTCTCCAAGGCAGCTAGCAACAACGATCTCCCTCATGGCGGTTGTACGGTAGTGGAGGAGTGGCAATGTTTCGATGGGGTTTTTGTCATGGCGGCTGAACGGTGGTATGTTGAGGGTGAGGGTTGCGATGGTTGATGTCTTGAAGCAGAGACATAGAGAGAGAGTGCGTGTGAAGAGAAAGAGAGAGAAAGCGTGTTTGTGTGTGTGTTGAGAGAGAAATAGTTTTGAGTTTATATATGTTTTATTTTTTGTTTTCTTAATTAACATATTTTTAATTTTAATTAAATGGTTAAAATCACAAAATTACCCACATCTACCTAACAAATTATAAAAATACCTTGATTTAACAATAAAAATTAATTTAATTATGACCAAAAGACGTAACATATAAGATTTTTAAACATAAAGTACAAATCTCATTAATTTTAAAGAAAAAAGAAACTTGTCTGAAATTGAGTTTATTGATAAAGGACAAAATTTGTAATTCACTCAAAGAAACATTAAATACATATATGTATATATATATATATGTGTGTGTGTGTTAGACAAGAAAATGTACTTGGTCAACTTTTTGTTTCTTTTATTAAAATATAAGACTGTCAAAATCTACCAACTTTTTTTTGACAAAATTGTTGGTGCATTATGTCTATTGCCTACATCTAGGATATGTCTGTAATGTATATATGGCTTAAGAGTCGAATGTTCATATGTTAAATGTTTATTTTGTACATTTTGTATGGCTCGTACGAGCGAGACAAGATGGTCAGTCACTCGTACGAACCAGCCACTCGTACGAACCACGTCTCTGTTTAACAGACACTCCAGTGTGAGTCATGTCGACCTATAAATAGAGAAGTGTTGTGTCAGAGTTGGAAAGTGTTAGTTCAGTTGGTACGGCGAAGCCCTGCTAATTTGTTTACTCGCATCTATACTTGCACGTCATTAATACAATTCAGAGCAGTTAAACAGTAAGATATTTTTTGTTCGTTTGTCATCCTCTCTAGCTATGAATTCCGCCTCTGCTAGCTGAGTTAGACTAGACCGGTTGCTCATCGGAGGAGCTGATCCCCTGTTCACAAGTGGTATCAGAGCCTTGAGGCCTGATCTGCGGACAAACGTCAAGTTCTGCAGGCTACCAACTATTTTCAGATCAGATTCACTGTTGCAACTTTCTACTTCTACATTTCTCCCAAACTGATCTCGAATTTGGACGAAATTATGGATAAATTGGACTAGGATTTTAGGATATTCTGTTAAAATCAATTCTAAACAATCCTTAACAATTTTAGATCTAAAATCGAGCTTAATCATGTCAAAATCAGTAAAATTCATCCGTTTGGAGGCTTAGTTGTTTCAGACGAGTAGAGAGACCACTCGCACGAACAACTTTAGACCATTCGTACAAACTAGTAACCAGAAATTCTTAAAATTTACAAGTTTCAGATTTTACAAGTGTGATTCGCACGAATTATACATCTGTACGAGCATCTCGTTCGTACGAGTGAAATCTCATCCGTACGAATTACATTTTGGTTTGCACGAGTTACTTGTTTAACTCATCTTGTTCGTACAAACTTCTAGTTCGTATGAACGGATCTTAATCACACGAATTGTTTTATCATCCGCACGAAAGAATTTTTCTGCACTAATCAGTTTGTTCGAACAGTGTGTTTTTTTAATTTTTACAGAAAAATGTTAGACGAATTTCACAACGCATTCACTACATCGGCAGTTACAACCACATCGGCTCAAAACATGAATCTCGAAAACGAGATGGTTACCATGACCAAACCGCCGAAGTTAATGAACCTAGAAGACTTCGACAGTTGGAGCCAGCGGTTCATGAATTGGGTCCAGGCAAATCACTTTACTTGCTGGTTCACTATCGAAGTTAAATTTTGATGGACTGTCGCTAGCGTCAATCAAAAACCGAAATAAACTACGTAGATAGGATAAGTCGGGTATCGAACCAAGGGAGTTTTGTGGAAAACGTTATACTAACAAAGTCTAAATATTGAACACAATAACCACAAATCTTGCACTTTAAATTTATGATACTAAAATAAACACACTAACTCGGATTTTAATTCAATAGGGAGAACGATGATTCCCCCGAACTTTGGAATGATAGTCAAATTAATATAATACATTTTATCTAACCATTGATATTGAACATTGATTGCATTACCCATTGTGATGTTACGTGACAAGTACTCTGATTAACAATTAATGAAAAGTTATCACATAGACATCATTTACAAATAGATCCCAATTTCAATAACTCTCGGGAATTGAACGGATGCAAATCAAGGATGAACAAAAATTAAATGTTTACAATGGACATAATCAAGTTTATCTCACACAATCCCAATGACTAGCAAAGCATGCTAATTATCCGACTTACATCATTCCTCCATCCGGAGGAATCATAATAAAGAACTAGCCACTCATTGTTCGGTTAGAGGCTGCAAAGATTGGGTAATCAGCTGACATCTTGATCTTGTTGATGATCGGTATGGAAATCTGATGATTGTAGGTGAAAAAGTCACCAACTTTGAAGCCCTAGCTCTGGGTTTTTCGTTCCTTCCTTTGATAATACCTCTAGGATTGACCTAAACTCTTATTTATGACTGCAGCAACAACTCCAACGAGTTTTTCTCAACCTGACCGTAAGCTACGGTATATGACCGTAAGTTACGGTCAGAATGTTCTGTCTAGTACTTCACCCAACCGTAGGCTACGGTAGCCATATTCTGTCAATTAATGTAACCGGGACCGTAAGCTACGGTATACAGCCGTAACCTACGATCCAGACCTGCTGGATCTTTTCTTGCTGGCTTAAGCTAACCGTAACCTACGGTTAGCTAACCGTAGGCTACGGCGGGAACTCACTCATTGCCAACCTTCATTAATACTTTCATAAATTACCAATACGCCCCCGGACTTCTTGTGGTATACATTTTTTGCGTAACTCAACATTAGTTCCTGGCCGTATAACTCCCGTTTGGTGCTTATTGCTGCGTAACTGTATCTCGGGTCTTCCACGTCATCTCTAATTTCCTTAACACGTCCGATTTAACCAGTTATCCTACAAAACAACCAATTCTCGTAGTTATCACTCAATACACGTAACAGCCAAAAAGTAACTAAAACACGCAATTTGTAACCATTTTCACTCGAGCTTCACCCCATACATCACATTCCCACACTTACCTTTGATTGTCCCCAAGCAAACGAACTGTATATTACTCACCACAATAACAACACAACAAATCTCTTAACTGGTTCATTCAATTCAATTCTGTAAATCCTAACCATCCCATAGACTAACACAATCAAGATTTACAGTCTGACACGGGTGACCCAATACAACGCAAAGCTTGTCTGTATAACACTAACATGCTTATAATTTAAACACATGCTACTTGCCCCTCACAATGTACCCATCACTCGGTTCAGCAATTGACTAGCATATAATGTGCTAGTATATATTCGCTCATGGCCAATTACCTCTACCATTATAAACTTGTGTAACAATCACGCTTACATTGTACGAATGACATGACATGACACATATTAGTAGCCTTTGTAGCATGAACACTAACCCTTGAAGCTTCTTCGCGTATACACACTTGGTTCTCTACCCACACCTTCGGGTTATTGTTCCCCTTCTTCTTTTATTCTTGCTCCCCAAAGGTTTTCAGTTTTTTTTTTTGGATTTCGGCTGGATCCACTTGAGCCATTAAAGCTAACCTTCATACACTGCACCTCTGCTACAATATATATGATTTTCTAATGCCTTCGTTGTTCCTCCGCCCATGTCACCGCACAACTTCAACATGTATCAAATTACACAAGTTCTAATACAGATTGTCATATCGGCCTCTCTCAACAATTGATTCATCTTGATATCCTATCACATCTATTGGCTCAAATCTCACCAAGAAACAAAAAGATAAATGGTTGCCGACAAATAGCATATGAAATTTAAAACATGTTACCCTTATGCATACATACTTCCACTTTAATATCGGATAACCCTGTCAGACCTACTCTCATGAAACTAAAAGGGACAATTACGACAAGAACGTGCTAATTACTACCAATAAGAGACCCTAATGTTTGAAATCGTAAGTTTTCATATCAACTAGCATACTTAAGGTGATAAAACTTTAAAAACTTTTAAAATCTTTTAAAAACTCTCAATTTTTATCAACTTCATTATTTCAAGCTTTTCAGCGTTTCCCCAACTATCTCCTCTCAAGCTTCCCACATCCCAACACTTGGGATACATTGTCCCCAATATATCGTGCACGTTAAAATTAACCTGAGAATACTAACCATTACCCAAACAACGAGAAACATGTTCAACCCATTACAAACCATCCCAAATACATCACACCACGAATTAACACAAAATAAAAATTGTCTGAAACTGGAAATAACAAACAGATAGATAGAGTGGAGCACATGGACCTGATCGATGCAACTGATCAGTGAATGGTCATTGATACGACAGGCCTGGTGGATGTCCATAGTAGCCGCCCAAATGCTCATAGAACGCGCTCATGTCGAAAATGTCCGCTAATCCTCCCTCCGGACGATCTTGCTGCTGTTGGGATGACTGGGGTTGTTGCTGCTACTGCTGGGAATACTCATAAGGCGGCGGCTGATATGGGTATGGACTTTGGAAATGCGACTCTGTGTACTCTCGCGGTAACCACATGGATCCGTGGACTTGCGGCATCGGATGTCGAGTCATTCCCAGCTGATAAGGTGGCTCTTGGCTGTAATCTACGTATGGTGGATTTTCCACATATGGAACCCCTTGGTAGTAATCCAGATGACGTCGAGTTTGGTTCTCATCATATGCCCGCATATTTTAATTCCATCTGTGACTCAAGATGACGCATCCGCTTTGTTCGTGCCATGTAATCCATCAGCTCCTTATGCTCACGTTCTCGCCCGATATCTTGCCTGGATCCTTGATCAAAGATGGCCTGCTGTGACATCTCCCACTGTCCATAATCGGCCGGTCACTGGCTATCAACAAATAATTGGGTCTCATCATCAATGACCCCCCACGAATACGTTGACTGTTGTTGTGTTTCCGGTTGTCTGCTCGATCCCGCACCTACATCAATACCAGCCTCACGTCTCCGCCGTATCACCTCCTCATCACTGGAATCCACATCATCCATCTCCCCTTGCTTGGGGGCTGTCTTTCCCCACTGCAGTACCTTAAGTTTTACCCCATCCCCGTACTGAATTTTGCGCCACAGTTTTGTCTTTTTGTAGGAAATGCGGTCATGTTTGCACATGTCTGCAATGGAGAAGATTGCATGAGGTTTGGTGAATGGGTATTCCGTTGGTAGTAATGCTCCTTGTCTTCCTAACAGCGTACTGATCAGTCTGACATGAGGTGTCAACTTTTTCAGCTTGGCGTTCCTGCTTTGCCAGACATGCATCATCACTAACTGCCTAAATTATAAGTGCGGCTGGCCGGTCATGATGGCATACAGAAGTGGCAGCTCGTACTTTCTTATAGCTATTCGGTCCCCCAATCGAGGAGCCATGTTAGTCATGACAAAACTAAGCAATACCCTGACGAGCGGCTTCAGATTATCCCGCCTCATCTCAACCCCTTATCCAACAGGAATAGTTCTGAATACATTAACCGCTCACCCACCAGATTCGTCTGCTCATTAACGTAATCATTCTCGTTGATCAGTTGGTAATAATCATTGGGTTGTGAATCAAATCTGGCCACCTGTCTCAATGTCGCAAATGACATGGTGGCTCGCTTCCCATTAACCACGCCAGCGAGAGTAGTGGTCCTTGGTGGATTATTCCCCTCATCCCTTTCCAAGGTGCTCAACCAAGCCATTACACTCTTTATGTACACATCGCCCTTCTCATGACCCTTGAAGTCTGCGACCACCTCCTAACCAAGTGCTACCATCTTTTGATATAACTCCAACGCCCGTAAATCCGGTTTATAGACCATTTTTTCGAAGCATGTATTCTCCTTAACCGAGTGCTCGTCCCCCATTTTAGCATAGAACAAATCTGCCTGATACTCTTTGCATTGCTTGTTAAGGGGACCCTTCGTCCAGGTTGGGAGGTATGGTACATCACCATGACCGTATTGTAGCTCCTCCTCCTCACTAGACGATTCTATCTGTCTGATTTCCACACCTGTCCCCCGTCTTCTTTTAGATCTCGTCGGAGCAGGTCCCGATGGCTCGACGACCTTTTCTTTCCGAGCTCTCTTTTCCCTTACCATCTACACATAAAGACAATTAACCAACAACAACAAAAATTTATCAAGTTACTTCCAGTCATATCAGTCAACCAATTCAAACATGTAACCCATGACCCTCCCCACACTTGTTTCTTGACATGTGGGGATCTTGGTACTCATCTAAGCTTTTATGTATTCCCCAACCCTCTACAATTTGTGAATCACAGTATCGATATCAACGCATGCCTCAAGATTTCATAAACAATCATTAATAATTGGATGAGTACCCTTCACCCTTTAAAATCTAACCGTACCGTCATTCCGACCGTTTAGAACAAAACTAGAGATAAAGATCATACCTTTGTAGCTTAGAATGCTTAGATACTACCAGATTCACTTGACTTGAGATTTGGAGGAAAAGCCCCAAAATTTGAATTTTAGGGTTTGTTGTTGTTGAACGGATGTTCCACAATCGGATATTCTTCGAAGGAAACTAAGATAGGGATTGTATTCCTCTTGAAATTTTATGCGATTTAGGCTCTTGAATCACCCGATTTGGTTGTATAAGCAGAATGTTAAAGATGGGAAGGGGTGTGAAGGTTCTAGGGTTATTGGGGAAGAAGAAGAAGATAGAACTAGAGGTTTGTGGTGAAAACTGAGGTAATATGTTGTATATGGGCGGGTTATGGTTCATTTACCGGTGGATTATTTGATTGTAACTGACTAAACCCGATCAAAACCCACTTCTCTGCACTGGACCATAAGCTACGGTTGGGGAATGTAGCTTATGGTCCCTTACCTCTGTGAAGTTAAGTGGACAGTAGCCTACGGTTGGAGACCGTAGGTTACGGTCAGATGTTGTTGGACAGGTTTTGTTATATGGACCGTAGCCTATGGTTGGAGACCGTAGGTTACGGTCGGCTTAAAGTTTTTTTTACGGTTTATGTACGAGTGAAGAAGTTGTTTACGTTATACATGATGGTCCCATACCATGTCACCCCCCCGAATAACTTAGTGTCGACCGCGACACACAATTACTTCTTCAACGCCCGGCGCAGCAAGTGCCTAACCATCTGTGCGCCGTGTCCAAGAGCGGGACCATCAACCTATTCAACGTTCCACAGCCCATACAAACACGAAACATGAAACAAACAACCAAAGAAGGAGAAATATTTACCACAATCCGGGTTGCCTCCTGGTAGCGCTAAGTTTACGTCTTCAGCCGGACCCCGCAACTTCCTAAAAGGTTGTATGCTCGGGTGAACTTACAAGGAAGTTCACCTCATCTATCGGTAATTCATTCAAGTCATCCGCGTCCAAATATGGTTTCAACCAGTGGCCATTTACCACTTGCCGGCATTGGTCCTTAGGATCTTCGATTTCCACATCTCCAAACTTCCCAACACGTACGATCACAAACGGACCCGCCCACTTGCTCTTCAATTTACCTGGAAACAATTTCAGACGGGAGTTAAATAACCATACCTATTGACCTACGGCGAAAACCTGACGTCCCAATTTCGCATCATGAACGGCCTTCATCTTATCCTTATAAGCAGCTGCCGTGTCATACGCCTCGTTTCGCAACTCTTCAAGCTTACTCAACTTCAAAAACATGTGGGCACGTGCATCAGAATAATTAGTGTTGACATGTTTAACCGCCCATAATGCTCGATGAGCTATTTCCATGGGCAGATGACAACCCTTCCCATATACCAATCCGATAAGGTGTAGTGCCAATAGGGGTTTTATACGCGGTGCGGTATACCCATAAGGCGTCATCCAGTTAGATGACCAATCCTTACGATCAATACGCACCGTTTTTTTGTAAAATTTCCTTTATCTGCCTATTTGACACTTCCACTTGCCCACTTGTCTGTGGGTGATATGGTGTAGCGATGCGATGATCAACGCCATACCGTTTCAGAAGTTTGCCCACATTGAAATTTTTGAAGTGGGACCCCCCATCACTAATGATCACGCGGGGTACCCCAAATCGGGAGAAAATATGTGCCTGAACACACTTACACACGACGGTATGGTCGTTGGTCCTAGTAGCTATTGCCTCAACCCACTTTGAAACATAGTCAACCGCTACTAAAATATATAGATGACCATTAGAGTTTGGAAAGGGGCCCATAAAGTCGATCCCCCACACATCAAAAATGTCCACAACCAAAATCGGCTACATCGGCATCTCGTCCCGTTTAGAAATGCCGCCATTTTCTGACAATTGGTGCAATGCTTAGCAAAGGCAAAGGCATCTTTAATCAACACCGGCCAGTAAAGGCCGCATTCTAACACTTTATGGCCCGTCTTCTGTCCGCTAAAATGACCACCACATGCCGAAGCATGGGCATGTTTCAACACCTCTTGAAATTCTGTCTCCAGAATACACCTACAGATGATTTTATCAGCACCTATCCGGAACAAATCCTGTTCATCCCAAATATAATTCTTCACATGTGCCAAAAACTGTTGTTTCCTCCTTTTGTTCCATGCTTCCGGCATCGTACCTGAAACAATATAATTAGCAAAATTAGCATACCAAGGTTCAGACTAACAGACATAATGAACTCATCCGGGAATTGTTCATTGATTGCAGGTGTGACATCCTCGCACTCTGGCGGTAAGCGTGACAAGTGGTCCACGACCACATTTTCACACCCCTTTTTGTCTCGAATCTCTAGATCAAATTTTTGTAGTAGAAGAATCCAACGGATCAGCCTCGGTTTAGCATCCTTCTTTTCCATTAAATATTTAACTGCACTATGATCAGAGTAAACAATTACTTTACTTCCCCAAATATATGACCGGAACTTGTCCAGTGCATAGACAACAGCGAGCAACTCTTTCTCCATTATAGTGTAATTAAGTTGAGCATCGGAGAGAGTTTTGCTCGCGTAGTAGATGACCACCGGTTTCTTGTCTACTCGTTGTCCTAGTACAGCCCCGATTACAAAATCACTTGCATCACACATTATTTCAAAAGGTTTTGTCCAGTCTGGTGATTGCAAGATTGGGGCTTGTACCAATTGGTCCTTTAAAATCTCAAATGCTTTAACACATTCATCATTGAACTCGAAAGGAATATCTTTTAAGAGTAAATTACACAGTGGTTTAGTGATGACATTAAACCTTTGATGAACCTACGGTAAAACCCGGCGTGTCCTAAAAAGGAACGGACGCCTTTGACATTAGTGGGTGGTGGTAATGTGGATATCACTTTGATTTTAGCCCTATCAACTTCAATCCCTTTACTCGACACTACGTGTCCTAGCACAATGCCCTCTTGAACCATGAAATGGCTCTTCTCCCAACTAAGTACCAAATTTGTTTTGACACATCGTTCCAATACCTTAGCTAACTCGTTTAAACAGGTGTCAAATGATGGTCCGAATACAGAAAAGTCGTCCATAAAAATTTCCAAGGTATCCCCGACCATATCTGAGAAGATACTCATCATGCACCTTTGGAAGGTGGCCAGGGCATTGCACAGCCCAAATGGCATCCGCCTAAATGTGAAAGTACCGTATGGGCATGTGAATGTAGTCTTTTCTTGGTGGTCAGTATGTATGGCGATTTGATTATACCCTGAGTAACCATCTAAAAAGCAGTAAAATTTCTGACCTGACAATTTTTCAACAATCTGACCAATGAAAGGCAAAGGGAAGTGATCTTTTGACGTGGCAACATTAAGTTTCCTATAATCAATGCACATGCGCCACCCGGTTACCTGCCGAGTGGCGATATGCTCACCGTTTTCGCCTTTAACTATTTAGATCCCTGCTTTCTTGGCACCATCTGGGTTGGGCTTACCCGCGCACTATCGGAGATTGGATAGATAATACCGGCATCTAACCATTTGATAACCTCCTTCTTCACCACCTCTCGCATGTTCGGGTTCAACCGTCGCTGTGTGTCTCGCGCAGGCTTTTCATCTGCATCAGATATTACCTTGTGCATTACAATAGAAGGGCTTATACCTTTGAGATCTGCGAGAGTCCAACCAATTTCTGCTTTATATGTCTGAAGCACCTTCAGCAATGCTTCTTCATGTTCATTTGCTAAATTGGCAGCGATGATGACGGGAAGAGTCTGATCCTCTCCCAGGAAGGCATATTTGAGATGATGTGGTAACTCTTTCAGCTCAACCTTTGGCGGACTGGTTTAAGTCCCGATGAAATTTCGGTTGGAAGACTATCTACTTGATGAGTTCATGGAGGCCTTCTTTCTTGCATTGCTGCCACCTCCAACTTCTGCATTTCCTCATCTAAATCCTGTATCTGATTCTTGTCTGCCCTGTCACACAACAAACATAAATCGGTTGTCTCCTCCTCAAAGTGAAGAGAACATCCATCAATGATATCTGCGATGAAACATTCATCACTGGGAAACATGTCAGAAACGTTAGAGAACACATTTAAACGGACCTTCCTATTGCCAAATGTCATATCGACAGTGCCAGTTCGGCAGTCAATTAGTGTAGTGCTGTGGCTAGGAAAGATCGACCCAAAATAACATTTGGTTGATTGATTTGGTCCGAAGAGACATAATCAAGCACCAAAAAGTCTACTGGAAAATGGAATTCTTCCACCTTGACAATGACATCGCGAACAATTCCCCGAGGGAGCTTAGGGGTCAAGTCTGCCAATACGACAGTCGTATCGGCTCTACGTAATGGACCAAAATCATATTGGTCATATAAGATCCCCGAAAGAATGCTCACGCTAGCTCCGAGATCCAACAACACTCTATTCATTTTAAAATCACCCACCTGAATGGGAATTAATGGCGTTCCAGGATCTTGGAGCTTAGGTGGAAGTACTCCATTCAGCACAGCACTCACTCTTTCTGTTAAATCAATCTGTTTAGGCACTTTGTGTTGCCGTTTTTGAGTACACATATCTTTTATATATTTGGCGTATGCTGGAACATGTTTAATGGCATCAATTAAAGGTAGATTGATTTTTACTTACTTAAAAACTTCCCAAATTTCTTCTGGTTGTGGTCCCCTTTTGTTTATGATGCCCTTATTACCCGGATTCCGCAAAGCTTCAGGAAAGGGAGGTGAAAGCGGTTCCCCTTCCTTAGCCTTGATCGGTTCAGCATTTAGAGTTTGGTTGTTATTATTATTATTATTATGCCTCTTGTTTTCATTCATTTTAACAACCTGTGGCTTTGGTTCGTCATCACTCACCCCATCCTCACCTAGATCCTCCACCACACCTTCCACAAAGTGTGGTGGATTGGTAGCCTTGGTGTAAACCTTCCCACTTCGAAGAGTACTCACCTGATTAATCTGATTTCCCTTTTTCTGGTGAGCTGGATTCGTGGTTGTATCGCTTGGCAGCCGCCCATTGCTTTGTTTCAGCTCCTTCAGTTCATTTGCTAGTTGACCCATCTGCGTTGTTAACAACTGAATAGCTTTGTCACGCACCTCATCCTTCTGAGCCCGCACTTCATCCAATTGATTGCGTTTATGCAAATCTTGTTGAATGGACTTTAACATCTCCATTCTATCAGTACCGACATTATGGTTAGAGGACCCAGTTGTACCACCCTGGCTCGGTTGATACCCTCCTTGGAAATTATGCTGAAATCAAGGTTGATTAAAGTTCCTCTGTCCCCCAGGTTGATTATTGCTACCTTGAAATCCCGGGTTGGCTTGATTATTAGCATTTCCGTAACTGAAATTCGGGTGATATCTGAGGCCCGGATGATATGTGTTCGAGTTCATATTAAAGTTTCTGCCGCCCCCTCCATTGCCTTGGACATAATTAACATCTGTGCTGCCCGTACCGATACTCGGGCACTAATCCGCGATGTGCCCCAAATCCCCACAATGCCCACAGAACCGCATTTGGCCACTAACGTGTAGTGCGTTATCGACCGCCCTTACAACAGAATGTCGAGTACTTCTTGAAGATTGCGCCTTACATTTCGAAGTTCTTGCATTCCGTTCCAAGTATTCCCAATCAACCTGCTCATAATTAGTGCCAAAAGTTCCATTTGAAGTTGAGCTAAGATCTCGTGCATCCTCATCCGACAAACCTTCGTGAAATGCATTCAACAGCTCCCATAATGGAATCCCATGATGTGGGCAATTCTTTAACATCATTTTAAAATGATTAAATGCTTCATGGAATAATTCCCCTGGTTGCTGTCGGAAGTTCCGAATATCCTTTCGTGCATTGTTCGTTCGCAACGGTGTATAAAATTCATCGAGGAACAGTTGTTGCATATCGTGCCATGTGAAAATAGAAGCCGACGGCAGCGAATGGAACCATTGTTGAGCCTTATATTCATGTGTGAACTGAAAAAGTACCAATTTCACATCGTCTGGTGTGAACCCTTGCCCATCAATGGTGTTGCATCGTGCATTGTATGCTGCTATATGCAAATATGGCTCTTCTATAACTACTCCATGATACTTTGGAAGACTCTGAATGGATTACGCCCGTACCTCAAATGATCGACCCCGCAGTTGAGGAATAACTACGGGTGACAGGTTATTGGCGATGGCCGGTTTGAAGTAACTTTCGACACCCCACACAGGTTCCCATTCGAATCTTCTTGGGATGCCTTCAAACTGATTAATCGGTGGCGGTATGTTTCGTGGAGGTACTCTATGCGGACCTTGAGCATGTTGTGCCTGAAATGGATGTGGTGTAGTAGGAATTGGCCCTTGCTGTGGTGCTGGTGGCATTTTAATTGGCCGGTTGTTAACTGGTTGCTGATTAACCAGCATGGGAGCATTCACTGATGTAGGAAACCCAGAATTGCCATAATGCATCCCATCTCCTGCTCTATATCCCGTGTCATAGTTGTCTTGTATCCCCAACCCGATCATTTGGTTCCCCCCGTATTCATCAGATGTTTCAAAACCGTCGCCCAAGTCTGTTGCCCTATGTTGTTGCTCAAATGGTGAATTCCGTGCAGAGTTAGATGGCCCTGTTTGCATTGGCAGAATCACAGTATCATCAGTTACAATCCTCACATTTGGTGAAGATTGTGGAACATTGGTAGATGGAGGAAACGGTTGACTGGGAAAAGGTGGGAGATCACCGAGATTAGGAAATGGTGGCGGTGGTATCGGTGGGACGTTTGTAGTTGCTGATTGAGGTTGTGGTGGTTGTGGAGATGGTACGGTTGCGTTCGGTGCGGGATGAGTAGCAGTTGGTGTGAATTGCTGTTGCAGAGGTGGAGTGACTGGTTGATTCTCGAAGCTACTTGAACTCTCCATTTGACATGTTTTCGGTGTTGTAGGTTGTGCAACCCTGTTTTCACGATGCAGTACCCGAGTGTGTCGTGCTGTTCTTTCTATCTCTGGATCAAACACTAGTGAGACGATTGCCCGGAATGTCGAGTATGATGCATGCAAAAATTGATCACATGTACTACACAAACAAAAAAGAATTCGCGTAATTCTGAATGAAACAAATAAAAACGAAATAACTAATTAACGCTTTGCACATGCCTCCCGGCAACGGCGCCATTTTGATGGACTGTCGTTAGCGTCAATCAAAAACCGAAATAAACTACGTAGATAAGATAAGTCGGGTATCGAACCAAGGGAGTTTTGTGGAAAACGTTATACTAACAAAGTCTAAATATTGAACACAATAACCACAAATCTTGCACTTTAAATTTATGATACTAAAATAAACACATTAACTCGGATTTTAATTCAATAGAGAGAACGATGATTCCCCCGAACTTTGGAATGATAGTCAAATTAATATAATACATTTTATCTAACCATTGATATAGAACATTGATTGTATTACCCATTGTGATGTTACGTGACTAAGTACTCTGATTAACAATTAATGAAGGTTATCACATAGACATCATTTACAAATAACCAACCCTAATCCTTAACCAAATAGATCCCAATTTCAAGAACTCTCGGGAATTGAATGGATGCAAATCAAGGATGAACAAAAAGTAAATGTCTACAATGTACATAATCAAGTTTATAGTGAAAAGCATCGAATGCTTAGATCACACAATTCCAATGACTAGCAAAGCATGCTAATTATCCGACTTACATCATTCCTCCATCCAGAGGAATCATAACAAAGAACTAGCCACTCATTGTTCGGTTAGAGGCTGCAAAGATTGGGTAATCAGCTGACATCTTGATCTTGTTGATGATCGGTATGGAAATCTGATGATTGTAGGTGAAAAAGTCACCAACTTTGAAGCCCTAGCTCTGGGTTTTTCATTCCTTCCCTTGATAATACCTCCAGGATTGACCTAATCTCTTATTTATGGCTGCAGCAACAACTCTAACGAGTTTTTCTCAACCTGACCGTAAGCTACGGTATATGACCGTAAGCTACGGTCAGAATGTTCTGTTCAGTACTTCACCCAACCGTAGGCTATGGTACATGACCGTCGGCTACGGTAGCCATATTCTGTCAATTAATGTAACCGGGACCGTAAGCTAGGGTATACAGCCGTAACCTACCGTCCAGACTTGCTGGATCTTCTCTTGCTGGCTTAAGCTAACCGTAACCTACGGTTAACTAACCGTAGGCTACGGCGGGAACTCACTCATTGCCAACCTTCATTAATACTTTCATAAAATTACAAATACGCCCGCGGACTTCTCGTGATATACATTTTTAGCGTAACTCAACATTAGTTCCTGGCCGCATAACTCCCGTTTGGTGCTCATTGTTGCGTAACTGTATCTCGGGTCTTCCACGTCATCTCTAACTTCCTTAACACGTCCGATTTAACCAGTTATCCTGCAAAACAACCAATTCTCGTAGTTATCTCATTAAATACACATAACAGCAAAAAACTAACTAAAACACACAATTTGTATCCATTATCACTCGTGCTTCACCCCGTACATCAAATATCAAGCTCCTGTAGGTGAAAATGGCCTCGAAAAGACTCTAGCTCAACTTTCGGATGTTGAAAGGGAGAGGTTCATAAACGAAAAGAAAATGATGAACATTCTGCAACAATCTATCAAAGAAGATATTTTGACGTTACTACAACACGATGATGATGCTCAATCATTGTGGAATGCTCTTCGTTTGAAGTTTCAGGGAAGTGCTCAGCTTTGAAAGAGTAAACGGGCGTTGTTAAGTAAAGAGTTTGATATCTTTACATTGATAAAAGGAGAGACTGTGAAGCAATGGATCGAAAGATACTGTCATTTGGTGGTTCAAATGAAGAGAATGGGAATCATGAAGACCAACGAAGAACTTGTTGATAAGTTGGCAGATTCTCTACCGCAGGGCGAATGGTCTACTTATCTGACCATATTGAAGAATGGAACCGAGTATGGTAATTTCTCATTACCATGTTTCATTGAACGACTGGAGGGACATGAACTTGAAATGCAGAAGATGGCAAAGAACAAAACCGTCCAAGTACAACAAGTTGTTAATCTATACTTCAAGAATAGTTCTACTGCTCAAATTCAGTCTCCAAAGATCCAGACAGCTTTCAGTGCCTATAGCATGCAAGTTCACCATCAAACCAAAGCTTTCAATCCTTTCCATCAGTTAATCTTAACACGCCTCCAAGCTCACGGTCATCTTATGGTTCAAACCATCCCTAGATCAACCAGACTACTCAATCTCATCCTAATCAAAGAGTCTTATAGTGAAACATTGTTGTAGATTTCCAGAATGCGCAGAATTTTGATGAGAAGACCGCGAAGCAACACATGTCTTTACTAGCTTCGGTACTCGAGTCATATGATAGCCTAGTCGAAGGAAAAAATTGGAAACTCAGAAATGACAAGAGAATATTATGATCAGATAGATCTGGTTGAAATAGAGCTGATTGACATCAAATGGTGTATGGCATCGATCATTCGACGTGCACAAAGATTCATGGAGATAACTAGGAAAGATAACTTGGGAGGTCTGGATGGAAAACTTGGGTTTGATAAATCCAAAGTTACTTGTTTTAAATGTCGGGAGAAGGGGCGTGAATGTCCGAACAGAGAAGTTTAGGGTAATCATAACCCTTTCGCCGATGATTACTACAAGAGAGCAATCTATCATCGTCCTCAGCCAAGAACACGAATGGTGCCGATCGAAGACAAACAGCCAGAGACCAAAGATAAAGCACTGGTGGTGTCTCAAGAAGATGAGGGCTTCAACTGGAACAAATATATTTCAAAAAGTGAAAGTTTGGCTTTGGTTGCTGAGATTATTGAAGAACCTGAGGAGGAATCAGGGACATCTTTTGTCGAGGGACCTGAAGATGATTTTTACTATCATACATCGTCAGAGGAGGAGGAACTTTTGAACAGTCCGTTTAAACACCTTTTGCCTAATGATATCCTAAAAAATTTTGCATGTTATTTTGCACCAAGTCAGCAATCATCATGCGAAGAACAAAAGAAGCCAGTTGATGAAGAGAAAGTCGATGAAAAGATGGAGAAGTTGTCAGATGACATCATTAAGGCATGCATGGCAAATGGCAATGAGGTAAATGAGTCTAAGAGTGAGTTTGTGGTTGAAAAACTGTGTCTAAAATGTGCTGAGCCATGTAGTGATTGTCTTGTAAAAGACACACGATATGCTGAACTCCAAAGTTTAACAGATAATTTGTCAAGCGATTACAAATCAGCTAAAGAAGCATATGACAAATTAAATAATTCTGTTAAACAATACACAAAAGCACTCAGAGAAAGTGATGCAACACTCTTGATGCTCAAAGCGACAGTAATGGACAAGCAAATAGCCATTAATATTCACTTAAACACTAACGCTGAGCTAAAGAGTGAGCTTGAGAAGGTAAGAATCGAAACTGAATGGGTTAACAAGGTGGTAATCAGTTATTCAACAAGCTCTTACATCACTGATCACATTTTACCTAAAACTGAAAACAAAGAAGAATCAGAAAAGGTTGAAACCAAAAGTGCAAGTTACGATCGAGTTCCACCTCCTATGTGGAATAGTTATGCATGCAAAAAGCCAGCGGGGGTGGAGAAGGCACTCAATCTAAAACTAAAAACTGAACAATTAAATGAGTTGCCTACAAATATCGACGTAACTTACACAACTTCTGAAAGTGAATATGACTCTGAGGTGGTTAAAACTGTGGTAGAAAATGTTTTAAAAAGTGAATCTAAAAAGTCCGAGTCTGATACTGAACAATCGGAAAATAGTTTGACCAATGATCCAAACATCATAGTTTATAAAATGAAAGGATCAAATAAAATATTTTCTAATGAGGACTTTCCCATCCAGAACGTGAATCTGGATCGTGTTGATAAAATGTTCAAGCTTGTGGAGGTAAGTCATGCTGATTTAGATAAACATGATGCATCTTTCTACTCTAAATCAAAAAGTGACAACCGACCCTACTATCAGAAAAATAAAGATTATCCTGAAAATAAGAGGGCAGGGTTGAGTTTCCAAAAGCCACGAATGAACAACAAGTCCTAAAAACTTAATTTTACCAAGAAAATCAATATTTTTTGGGACAACAACAGAGAAAGAGAAAGAAATCATCGATACTCAATCAAATGATGATTTCAAGAAAGAGAAAAGGAAACAAGTTTTGGAATCTTCTGTTCGAAAGGACAGTAGAACTTGCAACAAATGTCAAAATGTTGGGCACATTGCAAGATATTGCTCACAAGAATCTCCAAAATCTGTTTCTTATTCTAAAAAATTCACCAGGGACGAGAAACAAAAGGCCCCTGTGGTTGCGCCAAAGCAAATCTTGAAAAGAACAAATGAATCCTACAAAAATGTTAAACCAATTATTTAAAGTCATTCAAAATTTGAAAATGGTGAAACATCAACTAAACATCGCCAAATGGATTCTAAATTTTATGCTAAAAAGACAAATCTAAAAACGCAAAAATGGGTGGCAAAAGTAAAACCATCCAAGGTTGAACCAAAACCTTCTGTTCCAAACAAAACTGAGCCTAAAAAGAACGTTAAAAACAAAGTAGGTCCGAAATTCGGCATTCCGAACCCACCCAAGACCAAGATGGCTTGGGTTTCTTTGTTTAAATTGTTTCTTCCATTTGTGTGCAGGGGACTCCTACGTTCGATAATGTCTAAATGGATAATGGATAGTGGAGCCTCCAGGCACATGACAGGGATGCTTGCATTGTTACACGACATTAAAGCTATCCGCGGAGGATATGTAGGTTTTGCAGGAACGCAAGGAGAGAGGATTATCGGTCAAGGAATTCTCACGAACGGAGTTGTATCATTTGATAAAGTGAACTACATCGCGGAACTCGAGAACAATCTACTCAGTATTTTGCAGATTTGTGACAAGAAATTCACAACATATTTCAACGATAAATAAGGCTTGATCTTAAAACCGGGTTTCAAGATTCCGGAGGAATGGATTCTGATGCGTGCACCAAGAGAAAATGACTTGTATGTTCTAGATATGAGTGTTGCATCAACAACATTGAAGAAAGTTCAATGCTTTGTTTCCAAAGCTACCGAGTAAGAGTCGATACAATGGCATACTAAAATGGGGCGCATTCATCTATGAAAGATGAATTACCTTGTGCATAACGACCTAGTGGAGGGTGTTAATTTAAAGAATTTTCAATTATCCGATGATTGCTTGAGCTGTAAAAAAGGGAAGCATCACAAGAAATCGCACCCACGGAAGCTGTTGAATTCTATCAAGCTACCACTAGAGAGGCTAGATATGGATCTTTTCGAACCAGTAAATGTCAAATCATTTTCTGGTGATCTATATTATCTTGTCGTTACAGATGATTATTCAAGATTCTCATGGGTTTTCTTTCTGGAGAGCAAAGACAAAACATTTGAAACTCTAATGATTCTCTTCAGAAAACTCAAAAACCTGTATCACTTGCCAATCAAGAGAATCCGCAGTGACAATGGTACAGAGTTCAACAACAAGCGGATGCTCGAATTTTGCAATGATAAGGGGATTCTTCATGAATTCAGTGCTCCTTATACTCCACAGCAAAATGGAGTTACTGAACGAAAGAATCGCACACTGATCGAGACTGCCAGAACTATGCTAGCTGATTCAAAATTGTCAATTAGTTTCTGGTGTGAAGCAGTCGCGTCAGCGTGTTATACCTTGAATCGTGTGTTGACAGTTAAGCCTCACAACAAGACGTGTTTCGAGTTACTTAATCAGCGAAAGCCCAACCTTGCATTTTTGGAACCTTTGGATCTCGTGTACTGTATTGGACCCGGATGGTAAATTTGGAGCCAAATCCTTGGAAGGATTTTTAGTCGGTTACGCTACTCCTCAGAAACGTGTTTTCTTGCCGAGTCTGAACCAGGTCATTCTTGCGGAGCATGTTGATTGTTAAAGATATACTTCGCCTACGCAGAAACCTGGGGATCCATGGCTGTTTAACTATGATGGGTTGTGGGATTCATTCGACCTACCAGATGTGCCATAAGATGAAGAACTTGTTATGATCTTTCAACAACATTAAATATCTACTCAAGAACAAGTATCTAGACCGTTGGTGATTTCTACATCACTTCCTGTCAACACATCTGATATCCGTCAAAGCTCTTCTCATCAAGTACCTGTTCCTGCACCAAATGTCAATACTGCCGAATCATCAGCCCAGCAACAACCAGATGCTAACTCTGATCGGGAACCGACTTTCAACGATGGTGGATCCAGTTCCGATGAAACATCTGAGTATATTGAAAGCTTCTTGAACAAACAGGCTGATCAGTCAAATGCCAGGAATGAAGCCTCTTCATATGTACTGGTCGTTGATGAAGTTCTTATGAATTTGCAATCGCAAGAAGATGTTCCAACCGAACTGATGCCAAGAACACTTTCATATCATCTTTCGGAGAATTTTTTGGCAACTTACAAACGAGAGTGGAAACTCACAATCAGATCAACAAGGATCTAAGCTGTTTCTATACTCATATTGCTCCACTCCAAACCAGACTTTCTAATAGTTGTTTTGTTTCTCATGTTGAGCCGGGAAGCTGGAAAGACGTGTTAAAGGAAGAAAGCTAGGTCAACGCGATGCAAGAAGAGTTACTTCAATTCCAGAAACTTGGAGTCTGGAAGCTTGTTGACCTACCCGATCATCATAAAAAGATAAACACTAGATGGGTCTTCAAGTGCAAACGTGATGATAGAGGGATTGTAGTGCGCAACAAAGCTTGACTTGTGGTTCAGGGTTTCCATCAGCAAGAAGGGATAGATTATACCAAAGTCTACGCTCCAGTTGCCCGTCTTGAAGCGATCCACATATTCTTGGCCTTTGCTTCTTGGAAAGGTTTCAAGGTGTACCAGTTAGATGTTAAATCTGCTTTCTTATACGGTAAAGTTAAAGAGGAAGTGTATGTCGGCCAACCACCAGGGTTCGTCGATCCAGTGCACAAGGACAAGGTCTACCTTCTGAACAAAGCCTTATATGGTCTTCATCAAGCCCCGAGAGCTTGGTATGAAACACTGTCAAGTCATCTGCTTGACAACGGCTTTATCAGAGGACCTGTAGATTCTACTCTTTTTACCAAGGAAGTGGATGGGCATTTAATCATCGTACAGATATATGTGGATGATATTATCTTTGGATCAACAAATGACAAGCTGTGTAAAGACTTTGAAGAAGTCATGAAGCGCAAATTTGAAATGAGCGTGATAGGGTAGATGAAGTTCTTTCTAGGACTTCAGGTCGATCAGTTGCATGATGGTATCTTTATCCATCAGACGAAATATGTTGATGACATATTGGAGAAATTCAATATGACAGGAGCTAAACAAGCATCAATCCCATTATCTCCTAATCACGGCATTTGTCCAGATCTTATTGGAGAAAAAGTTGACAAAATTTATACCGCTCCATGATCGGATCCTTGATGTATCTTACTGCTTCTCGACCAGATATCTTGTATCCAACGTGCCTGTGTGCCCGTTATCAGTCAAATCCAAGAGAGTCGCACTTGCTCGCCGTCAGACGTATCATGCGATATCTGAAGGGTTTTCCAAGCACCGACCTGTGGTACCCTAGACATGACGACTTCAATCTTGCGGGTTACTCGGATTCTGATTTTGGTTGCTGCAAACTAAATACCAAATCTACGACGGTTGGTTGCCAGTTCTTCGGAACCCGTTTGGTAACATGGCAATGCAAGAAATAGACCGCGGTCACTCTCTCTACCTATGAGACTGAATACATTTCAACATCTAGCTGTTGTTCCCAGATTCTCTGGATTCAACAGTAGATGAGAGACTTCGGACTGTAATTTCTTGATACGCCTATATATGTAGATAAGCAGGTTGCGATTGATATCACGAAAAACTCATGTCAACATGCACGCCACTAAACATATTGAGATTCGACACCACTTTATTCGTGATTGCTACGAGAAAAAGTTGGTTAGCATTGAAAAAATCCACACTGATGACCAAAAAGCATATTTTTATACAAAAGCCTTTGATCGAACAAGATTTAAAAATATTTTGAAATTAAATGGTTTAAGAAATCTGGCATCAGGAGATATACACGAGGTTGAGTTTGAGGATGACGACGACTTGACGTGACTACTCATCGGTTTGACGAATTTTTATATATTCTTTCTTAAAAACTCTAAAATTCCAAAAATATGTTTTGATTTTAGGGGGATAAATTTTGGGAAAATACAAAAACATTATAAAAGTCAAAAAGAGTTTTTGTGAAAAAGGGAGATTATAGTATATCAATATGACAGTCATAGTATGCTAAATAATTGGAATGATTAAACAAGTAATTAAACAGGTCCTACTGAGGATGTGCCAATAGACTTCACTCGTTCAGTAAATTATTTTCAAGATATAAACCAAAATGAAAAACTGAATAATTTGTGGGTTAACATCTCTCGGATATATGGACTTAGTACTCCGAAATTTCGTTTGAGAGAATGTCAGATTCTGCGATACTAGGTCTTTATATTTAATCGATATCTGGGGTATTATCCGAGTTCTTCTGATTTTGCGTAAGCAATAGCCTAGAACTTGAATAATACTTTACGCATTATTCGCTTAAAAAATTGCATAAAAATGATTATGTCATAACCTTTGTGACATCTGCAGTTCAAAAGATTCCTTTAAGGAACACCACCTAAAGACTAGCCTTCATCTCTTTGTTTGTACGGTAGTACTAACCTGAGCTCTCAAGGTCTCGCAATTCACCCATTACAGATATCAGTTAGATATATTCACCTGTGAAATCAAATTCTGGGAATCTCGATATGGGAGTATATTCTGAGATGGGACATACAGTTATTTCATGTTCTTAATATTACCTAACATATCTTGAAACAGTTAAGAAATGAGAAGAAGTTTAAGTGGATAACAATATTCGCAATCTAGATAAATCTGGTTAAAAACATAATGAGTATACCAAGATCAACGGTACTGGTGATTTGTTAAATACTTGATATGATCTTCTTGAAACACAAAATGTACAAAAATATGAATCTTTACTTGTTATTTTGTAAAAATCCTAAAACCCAAAAAGATTTCAGTTTCCTTAGCTTTTTAGTTTTGTTTTAGTCTACCGATGATGTAAACACAGATAGTTGAAGTCATGGCGACATCTTGCTGAAAGGAACCTGAAGACCATGGGTTGGGAGCTAATCTTAATCGAAAAATTTCTTAAACGTCAATGAAGTTCATTAATATGAAACTTTACAATTTAAAATAAATTTGTTTTGGTCAAAAATGGTCAACCAAGGTCATTAACTTGGACTTGGTAGGCAAATCAGATAACCAGTGTCATTAACTTGGACTTGGTAGGCAAATCAGATAACCAGGGTCATTAACTTGGACTTGGTTAACTGAATGGGTATTAAACAGATAAAAAATTGCATAAAAATTAAAAAAATAAATAAATCAAAAAATAATCAAAAAGTTTAAAAGTTTCAGAACTAATTCATACGAATCATACTAATTCGTATAAACAGGGTTTGGTGTTTCATTCGTACGAACTAACTCTCACTAGTATAAAAGGTCTCATTCTTCGCACGAACAAAGTTTATGTTACTGTGTGAACTTTGTGTGGATACATTCTGAACTATTTCTTGACATATTTCGAGTATTATCACATTGGGGAGGTTGATTTGCACACCTCTTGCAATGGAAAGGTAATTTTGCTCAATCTTAGCCGTCATAATGCCAGATTTGAACCAAACGGACTTGAAACATAGATTTAGGGAGATTGGACCGGTAAAACTTAAAATTGACCTTAAAAGCGTTAATATCGGTCCTAATAACCTATAAATCGACTATCAATTTGTTAAAAATAACATGTTTTAGGCTCGGATTAAACTTGGTGTTATTAGAAAGGTTCATCATTTGTACGAAGAAGTCGTTCGTACGAAGCAAGGTTTTTCAATGTTATGTCTTTTCATTTGTACGAATGAACTGATTCGTACGAAGCAAAATTCTTAAATGTTAAAATTTCAAAGCTTATTGTTAAGTGATGATGATTCGTACGAAGCAAGTTTGGAAAAGATTGAAAATTTTCTAAGTCTAAAAGTCATCCGTACGAAGTAGTGGTTCGTAGGAATTTTAACTTGTTTCAAACTTGTAAATTTGTCTAAGTGTTGACTCGTACGGTATTGTGGCTCGTACGAATGATATAGTGAATTTGAAATGTTTGAAAATTTTTCTAACGGTTTGTTGCTCTCTCTGTGTATAGGTCAAGAAAACGTCATTTTCGCCATTCCACAACATATGTTGTTTGATAGACGAGACTATACCATAGCTCGCAGCTTATCGAGATGTATTAGATTTTCTTAGCCAAATTCCAATCACGAAGGCACTTACAGATCATCACACAGTATATAGATCGCATGCTGAATTTTTCTGAAACGGCGCTAAGTTCAGTGCTGAGGATAACACGATAGTATCGGCAGTTAAGATTAATGATGAGGATATTCCGGTGAAGATAACTGAAGAGTTGATCCGAACAGTATTGGACTTCAAAGATAACGAAGATGATCCTACTGGCTTTTCAGAATACATGGTGAAAGGATGTTTCTACAGGATGGGATATGCAGGTTTCGTGAATGCAGTACCATTTAAGAAGGGGAATTTGAGCACGCCTTTTCGTTATATTACGCATGTTGTGGCTCACGCTCTTAGCCATCGGAAAGGAGGTTTTGACGATTTGGTGGATTATCAGATGTATGGTCATCACTTGTCCTTAACGTGCCATATAACTTCTCCAAAGTTATATTTACTCAGATGGTGCAAAACATTCAGCGGGAGAAGTTTTTACAGTATCCGCGGTTCGTTCAGATGTTATTAGATCATTTACACCCTAATCTGAAGAAGAAGGAGGATGTGCTGAAACTCGAACATATGGATGTGTCAACGCTAAAAAAGATGAATCTACACTTAAAGGCATTTCCGAACGCTAAACGAAGCGATAGTCGAGAAGGATTATATTTCTCCGGCTCCTGGCAAATGGAGAAAAGATGATAGTGGCGATGAGAGTGAAGAATTAACTGCGTTATATAGTTTTGTTACCAAATGCAGTTCTTGGTTTATAAAAGATGGTGAGAAAGGAGTTAAAAGAAAAGCTACAACTTCTGCATCAGCACCACCAAAGAAAAAGGCCGCAACAGAAAGTTCTGGATTACGTGATAAACCAAAGGTTGAAGAGAATGTTGAAGATATTGCTGCAGATATAGAACGTCAGGCTTTCGGTGAAGGTAAAGCAGCTAAAGACGCTTCGTCTTCAAGCACAAACTCAGATGAACGACGTGCTGGTGAAAAGAAAAGAGCGCAAAAGATAGAGAAAAAGCATCAGGCTGAGATAAAGAAAAAGGCTGAGGAGCGAAAGCGTAAGGCTACAGGTGAGGATGATACCACATATGTTCCTTCGGGTTCTGATCCAGATACTCCTCTACACACACCTTTAAAAAAAAAGACGAGAAGGTTAAAGCGTCCAGCAGCAAGAAGTTCTGAGTCTCCAACCGTTAGATCAAAAGAGACTATACCAAAACAGACAGTTGAAGAAGAGGTCGTGGTAGATACAGCTCAACAGATTCCTACTTGGCCACCACAACAGGCTGATCCACAACCGCCACCACAACCAACTCCACCACAGCCAACACAGCAAGCAACACCACAACAGCAAGCAACACCGCAACAGCCACCACGAACTTCACAGACTTCACAGCCCCAGTCCCATTTCGATTTTGATTTTGACTTCGGTGATACTCCTAGGGGTGAAGATTTTTCGTTCAATGATCCGTGTGTGGATGAGTTGTAGAAACAAGTTTTGTTAAATATAGTGAAGATAGCTGAGCTGCAAGAACAGATTACTGTGCTAAATGAAGAAAATCAGGAGATGCATGAGCATATTAGTGTTTTGTCTGAAGATAAACAACAGCTTGAAGCCATGCTTGCTAGTATCATGTATGAGAACGAACGGTTAAGACTTCGTATGGCAGAGTATGAAGAAGAAAGGCTTCGAAATGATAGGAGGATGAGTATGTTTGAGAAAATCATGACAAAGAATCTAGGAGTGAATATTGTTTCCGAAATTGACAAGATCGAACGTGCTGAAGCTCGAGAACGTGTCACAGAAAGGGAAAGTCTCGCCAAAGAGCAGTCAGACGCACAAGGAAAGGGCAAAGAGAAGGTTGTTGAGGATCCTATTATTGTTCAAACAGAGCCAGAAGCTGAGTCTGTGCCAGTTACATGTACAGATATTGTGGTTTATCAGGTGCCGAATAGGTTTGTATTGATTGGGAAACCGATAGACGTGGATATCGACATGTTAGATCTTTCTCAGAGACACCGTGACTGGTTTTTGAATAAAAAAATGGAAAGGGAAATTGAAGAAGCTGTTGAAGATTTTGAAGAGGAAGCTGAGAAAGACAAAGAGTTAAATGATGTTTTTCCTAGTGATTCTGATAGTAGTAGTGATGATGATGATGATGATAATGTAGGAGGATCGGGTGTACGTGTAACTGATTCGGGTGTTAATGAAGAAATTGACTATTCAGTGTACCTCGATGATTCTGCTAATCAGGCTACTGAAGAAGGGCTTAAAGAGAGAACTGAAGATTCAGTAGATGCTCAGCAGGCAGGAATCTTCTCGGTGATTGACTTATCTACCGTTCCTGTTGTGCAAGAACCAAAGATCTTTTATCTTGAGCATGACATTGAAGAAGGAGAATTCATTCACAGTTATTCTAAGGAGGAGATAGCTGAGATGTTAGGTGTGAATGAAGATAACTTTGAGTTTGATTTTGAGAATGAGCTGAAGGAGATAGATGCATTCGAGCCGAATGATTATGTGTTTGAAAATATTGAGGAAGCGAACGAGTATGACAGAGTTGTCGTGGAGGATGATTCTGATGACGATGCGAATATTGATGATCAGAGTACAGAGGACTCCTCAACTTTTGCCGAATTATTTGCAGCCGAAAATGCTAATGTGTTGAAGCGAAAGGTTGAAGAAGCTGCAAAGGAAGGTACTATTCCTCAACAATTGAACAGTGCTGAAATTGCTGAAATGAGGAAGAAATGGTTTAGGAATGCACCAGCCGTGCGTAAATTCAAGCGTGCCCTAGCATTCTTTACTCGTGATGCTGACATATCTCTAGGGGATATTATAAGCTAGGGTTGGATCGAAGAGCTGAACGTCTATGCGATCAAGAGGGAGTTTGGGATTCAGTATTTCCGATATCCACACAACATCAAGTCCTTGCCTTACTGGGATATTAAAGAATTGGTGCAGACAAAGATGATAAATCTAAAGATGAAGTTTCATGACCAGAGGCTATGGAAATTGATCAAGCTGGAGGCTTTACATGGTTTTACTCACTGGAAACCTCACTTTCCCAGACGCATCTCAAAGATCGATCTAGTGACAAAGGAGAAAGATGTAACGCTCCTCGTAAAGATGCCTAAAGTGATGGAAAATATGCCTATGTTACGAATGCAGCAGGATTTTTATACGATCTTCAAGTGGTGGCATTACGATTCTAATACAGAAGAGGCTGTTATCTGTGTGCACCAGACGAAGATTCGTGGAAGATTGTAGAGGAGCTAACCGAAGTCGTTATAGCCCACAAACGCATATACGGGTTATGGCGTGGCATTTGAGTGCTAGACCCGATGTGGCTAGTCAACTGCACAAAGAAGGATATTGAATGTCTATTTTATAGCAAGATTAGTTTCTAGGAGAAGGATAAAGAACAAGCTCTTCAATTCCAGAAGATTGTTAAGGTCTACTTTGCAAATGATATTCATTCAGGATCGACATGGAACACTTCGTGGAGGAAGCTTGAAGAGACTGAGCAGAAAAAGAAAGAGAAGAACGAAGCTAGGATTACAAAGCGTGCTCGTATAGCATTGCTTAGGAGCTTTCGGTGGGCAATACAGTGAACCGACCTCCTCCAACAGATCAAACACCAATAGCATTTGAGAAGCGTCGCAAGCCACCGAAGAGATTTTTGGGCGTTAGTGTCAAATCTTATGAAGATTTTTGAAGACTATCCAGACTGCGGTAACATCCAAGGGAGAGTTTGTTGGTGCATTATGTCTATTGCCTACGTCTAGGATATGTCTGTATTGTATATAGGGCTTAAGAGTCGAATGTTTATATGTTAAATGTTTATTTTATACATTTTGTATGGCTCGTACGAGCGAGACAAGATGGCTCGTACGAGTGACTCTCAGTCACTCGTACGAACCAGCCACTCGTACGACCAATGTCTTTGTTTAAAGTCATGTCGACCTATAAATAGAGGAGTGTTGTGTCAGAGCTGGAAAGTGTTAGTTCAGTTGGTACGACGAAGCCCTGCTGATTTGTTTACTCGGGTCTGTACTTGCACGTCATTAATACAATTCAGAGCAGTTAAACCGTAAGATCTTTCTTGTTCGTTTGTCATCCTCTCTAGCTATGAATTCCGCCTCTGCTAGCTGAGTTAGATCAGACCGGTTACTCATCGGAAGAGCCGATCCCTCATTCACAAAAATCAAAGCTATTTTATGCTTTTGTATACTTCAATATCTTTCCAACCCTAGATTTTTTTTTTCATTTCTAGGAAAGCTAATTCACTTAAAATTAATACTTTCCCCTCAACATTACCATCCAAGACTCACAATCCAGTACACTCATTTGTTCCAAGCAACTCACTTTTATTAATATAATTAGAACCTAACACATATATTGTTGTTTAGTAATTAAGAATACAAAATTAGGTACAATATACCAATTCTTTTTTTCCCAAAACCAACTCATGTTATTATTATAATTATAAGGGTAGAAGGGGCACATTCGGTGACCACTTCGTTGACCTTGTTTCCTGATCGGCAAGGTGCCGCAGCCTCCAAATCGGTGAGTGGTGGATGCCTTCAGTGACTAGTCACCAATGTGGGGGGGGGGGGGGGGGGGGGGGGGAGGAGGGGGGTTAATAGTGGGCCACAACCTATTCCAACCAATCACACATTTATTTTTTTATTTCTTTATCTTTCACAAAAGAAAATTGTTTACAACTCTCCATGTGGGGAGCGCCCCTAGTAATTAAGTGTAAAATGGTGAGTGAAGGGGGAGGTTGACATGACATGATATTATTTGTTAGGGAAAAAGTTTATCACTCTCCATTTGAGGAACACCCCTTTTACCCTAACACATTCCGATTACAATGTCAAGTCAACGTTTACTTTTTGTAGTTCACGAATTGACGTCACCCTGATGGAATGTTGATTATAAAAGTCTTTAGCATCGTTATATGCACGTGAAAATTCTTTAGTTCATGCTATAAAACGTACAGGCTTGGTTTTAACATGCTATCTTTCTTTAAAACATGTATTTTATTTTTGAAAATTTACCAACAATCGAGGCTTTTTTTTACGAATTGATTCTAAATGTTGGGTTCAAATGTTTATAATTTTGATTTTGAAAATATCTTAACTTATTTTAAAATCTTTTAGAAGTATGTGTAAATTTAAACCTAAAACAAAATAGATTTTTAAAATATCTGTCTTATTTTGGAAAAAAAAATCAAGATATATGTTAAAAAATCAGGACTATGTTTTTGAAAAACAAATCTGATTGTAAAATATTAAAAAAATATTTTAAACAAAAATTTTTGTTGGGTTGTGACGGATGAAGCGTTCATTTTCTGGTTATGGTGTGGTTGGAAATAACCACCGCAATTGTTCCGATGCGTCACTTCTGTTTAGGATTTTTATATATGAATCGAACTCATCAAAATAATCATCAAATATAATAAATAATAGAAATTGAATTGAATTCTTTAAACATCATTGGTTTAGTAATTATATATGAAAGAATTTTAATCTCTTTTATAAACGCAGGTGTCCCTTTTAATTGATATTGCTTCACATGAATGTTTAATCACATGTAGTTTGTGGGATGCCTCTATTGAACCGTTGTAATACTTCATTTTATTATTATATTATATTAGTTTAAGTTGTGTGACTTTTTAAATGGGTGTGATTAGTTTAAAGGGTTTGGACTTTTTGAAAGGGTAAGATACATTTTAAAATAGTTCGAAGGGTTGTAACTTTTTGAAAGGGTATGATCTAAACTATCATGTCTTGAGTTACTTTTTGTAGTATTCTATATTTATAATTGTGAGGATCGGTTATCTTTAGACAGCTTAGGTCTAAATAAGTAACCTAGTCCATAAACGTGTGGAATCTATTTTAGTTAGGTGACAATATAATAAGATTACTTTTAAATCACTGTTTCATTGATTTCATAAACGTTTACAATCTGGAAACACTCGGACATAGCTTCTCCGTCTGATCCGTAAAACATATATTCCGACTCAAAGACCACACACCTATTTATACTACGTGCACCTCCGTGCGGGCTAAGAGTACTACCTCCGTACGAACTAAAATAAGTTACCTTCGTACGGACTAAACTAGTTACTTCCGTACGGACTAATAGGTACCTTCGTACGTGGGTAATTTTATACTTACATTTTCAAAATCTAACAATCAATCTTGTCACAGACTCGACACGACTTGTAGACGCAGGCAGCAAACATATGTATCAACAATATTCTACGTTTTTTATTTTATTTTATTTTATTCGTTTTGTACAGATTTTATGTTAATTAGATCCTAATTTAACCTTTTGTAGGTCCACTTGGAGGATCAGGATAACCTACTTCCTTGTTGTTTAACACACACACGAGTGCGGAATCCAAGCGTATATGCAAACCAAAGCAAGAGCACAACCAATATAACAAAAGATTATCTTCAAATGTTCACTATATTGATTTGTGAGAGACACAGTACATACACTCTTGAATAAACTGCTTATCTCTCTATACACTCTCTCTGAGCTCTTTCTAGAGAACCTAGTTAACATGGGTTGGTATTTATAGACCAAGACCCAGTGCTATTCACGAACTACCTGCTGTACCACGAACCATATAGAATCCCACGAAGAACTGATGTTTAGTCAAGAAGAACCTGGATTCGTACGAGTCAGTAGTGATTCGTACGAATCAGTGGTGATTCGTACGACTGAAGTTCTTCATACGAATTAGTGATGATTCGTACGAATCAGTTGTTCTTTGTGTGAACCACTGATTCTTCTTGAATGGTCACTCGTACGAACAAGCAGGTGGCTCGCACGAACAAGCCACAGACTCGTATGAAGGACAATTCACTCGTACGAAGGATAATTCACTCGCACGAACAAGTGGTTCTTCGGGAAACCCTGCTAACAGACATACTGCACAGACAGCAAGATCAGAAACATAAAACTTAACAGTATGCACTCACGCAACTGTTTTACAACACAAACAAACTAAACGTCGTACTAAATCAAGATAGGAGGATATCTTGATTTGGTCGACACGACCAAACCTTTAAAGACACAACAAACAAAGACCGTACAATTACTAACGTAACTAAGAACAAGCGACAGACACAAAAGTGTATCAACAAACTCCCCCCTTGATTGTTGCTTGGTCTTCGGTCTTCATTTCTAATGGCCTGCTTCGGACCATGAGCTTCCGACGTGAATACCGAACTGAGTTGAACCGAACCGAACTAAGTCGCATCCACACAAATATGCATCAACACCTTTTTATTTTTTTAACAAAAGAAAGTAAGCATTGTTAGGAAATGTAATGTAACCATGGCACCCATGTTAATATATAACTAATCCTTTAAAGACTTCATATTTGACACAGTGAAAACAAGTTTTCGTAGTTACATTTTTTACGAAGTCAAATCAACTTTTAACTTCTTGTCTACTTCATACAGTTCTAAGTGCTGCTTTGTTTATCATTTCCAAGCAAAACCTTTTTCATCCAAAAAAATTGAAAAAATTCATTCTCACCCATATTATCCGCCAATACATCCATTCTTTTTCAAAGCAACTCATGTTATTAACTTTTTATACTTCATTATATTTATTTACAGTTTTTTTCAATTTTTTGTGTAACATTTTTTCATTTTATTCAATGTTTTTTCTTTTTATTTTATTCATTTTGTAAACGATGTTACTTTTTTATTTGTTTGATTTTCCTCACGAAGTGTTACATTTTTATGTGTACTATGTACAATACTATGTAAGTGTTACAATTTGATTTGTTAGATTTTTTTTGTTGCTAGTACTTTTTAACTTAGTTTTTCCAAAAAAAAAAAGTGTTACATTTTTGTCAACATTATAGTGACAAAATATTTTAGCCTAAAATCACTCTAAGAATACTAAAGTGAAAACCATATTATAATCAACAGTTATAGTTCACACCAACCATCATTAACCCAACCTTATAACCTTCTAGTGTCATCATCCATTCATCTACACTGGGCATCAAAATGGCAAATTTAGTTTCGTTTAATTATACATAACACCAAAAAGACCTATATCAAAATATTTTAAATAACGAACAATTTCTATTTCCCGAAAGCCTTAGTCTCCAAATCATCTTCATTAGTTTTTGTTTTCACAAAATAAAATCGTTAAACAAATTACCCCCAAAACAAAACCAAGCTTTTTAGATAACAATGCTTTCCTAGTATAAAACCTTCGGTTTATGATTCCTTTATGGCTTTACAAACCCCTTTATTTTCGTGCAAACATAATTTACAAACCCTTTTTTACATTTTCTTCAAAACCTTTCACCAAATCCACATAGTTAACGTCCATAATTAATCTATAAACTATGCATACAAAATATAATGCATATTCTTTAATATAGATAGTTTTTTTTTTTTTCATTAAATAGTTTTTTCTAGCGACTTCAAAATGAATAGCTAAAAGAACATACAAGTAGACCCCATACAAGAATACAATTTCTAAACAAAAAAATTCAAGGATCAAACCCCTCAATCAAAAACCCTAGAAGCATGAAAGCTTGAAAATCAAAAACCCAAAATTCATAAAATCCCTAAAATCAAAATACATGTCTCTAAAAACCCTTTAACTTTACTATAAACATAATTCTCCAAGCCCTTTGTTACATTTGTTTTTCAAAGCCTTTCATCATCAAAGATCAAACCCCTTAATCAAAAACCCTAGAAACACGGTTAACTTAAATTCCAAAACCCAAAATCCATAAAAAAAACCCCTAAAATCAAAGCCCAAAACACATGAAACCCCCAAAATCAAAATATAAGAACCCTCAAAATCAAAACCCTAAAACCGAACCGAGATGAACCTTAGTGTCTTTCAAAAGAAAGTACAACCATCATAAACAAGAAATACCGTAAAGAACTGAACAATGACGAGAACAAGAAACGTGAAGATATGAACAGTGACGAAACCCGAGTTTTCGTTTTGAGGGCGGAGATGATGAAAAGATTCTTTCACGCTATTTTTTGCTGGTTTGATGTCTTGCTGCCGTGTTCACGCTTTTTTTTGTAACAAATAGGAATTGCTGCTCCGATTTCTTCATTATATTATATGGTTTTTTTACAGTGATTGGGATTCAAAGAGAAGGACGGTTTGGTTTTTTTTTTTCAGGATAGAGAATATGAACAAGAATGAGATGAGAAGATATGGATGTGGGGGGGTTAGATGTGGATATTGAGTGTATGCATAGGTTTGTAGGTAAATAGGATTAGAAACGACATGCATGTAGGGGTGCTTTTTCTTAGATGTGTTAATAGAAATATTTGCAACTTTGTTGCAGAAAGTACCATTTTAGAGTTAAATTAATTAAGAAAGCCGGAGCTTTTAATCTGAACCGTTTATCTAAAAAATAAATAAATGTACTTGGTTTTTGTATGATTTGCACAACTCATATAAATTTGTAAAATATCTATGCCCATCTTATATTTATCTGATTGTAAATTTCGTCTATCTAACATGAAGACTGGATTGACATTTGTATTTAGTGAAGATGTGTCGAAACTAAATTTCATTTTGATTGTATATTTCATCCATCTAATATGGAGACTGGTAAAATAAAATAATTACTTGCTAATTGAATTTGAAGTATGAAAAAGTGAAAAACTTTTACATTGAACTCTTTTTATCATATAATGATGGCGTGTCTATATGTGGGGTTTCGGGCAGAGCATATGGTAGTTACAAGAGCATGTATGAATAATAAAATGATTCATTTATAAAATAAAATTCTTTATTTATCTCTTCTGAAATTTAATAACAAAAAATAAGAACAAAATACTTTATTTGTAGAGCATACACACGTACAAGTTATGTGTAGGTTTATCAATATATATCCTAGATATATGTAGGAAACATTTAAAATATAAAAAATGCTTATGAACAAATTTGTAAAACGATATTCATGTACATAACATACACATTGGCTAAGATGTAGAAGTTTTAAAATATATGAAGTATTACTAAAATAAAATCAAATGGTTTAGGTTTGTTTTTTCTTTTTTCAGCCATCGTAATAGTTTAGTAAATCTCGCCCTACACACGAAGCAACAAAATATATGAAGTACCTATCAAAAAGATCAATCCACATATGTAATGAGTGTTTAAGTACATGTATTTCAAACAAGTTTATCGATTTTATTATAACAAATTAAATTAGGTCAGAGGGATTTCTACACAAATGGTTTTGGATATTTCTAATTCATGCTATTAATTATTATCACCATTTTCTTAATACGTATGGTGTGGACTGAATTGCTCAACGCAAAACCAGCTAGATTTTTAGTGAGTGATGAAAACAGTCTAAAAACATTATGAAAGTATCTAAAATATTAATATAGATCTCCACTTTACAAGAAAGAATGCATTCAAGACTGATGGTGTACCCAAAATAGCAAGAAGCAAGAAGCAAATGGATTTAAAAATTAAAAAAAAAAATTGAACTTCAAATTCAAATTACGGAGAAACCGATGACACTAGGAGTTTCTGACCCATGCAGTTTATCTGCTCTGATCAAATGAAACACTGATTACACTATGCTTTGACCTAATGAATTGTAAACCATGCAAAAGCAATTAAGGTTTGACTACGCAAGCACATGTACACGTCGTTTGGCATCAAGTTTTCTTATTCTGTTTCGCACGTTTGACATCATTATAGTTTTGTCATATTTTTCCTGAGTTCTTGATCATTCATAGAGAACACTAGAACAGTTATGCAGTTTCTCTCAGGTTATTAATAAAACATAGAAAAATTTTGAATTATAAATCTCGAGCATATTTAGAGACGCGCAGACCAATAAACAAGTCTGTATCCACCTCCGTGAACCGGGTAGTTTTGCTGCATGCAACCATGTCTTCCTGCTTCATCGAGTTTTGTCGGGGTGAAATTCCAAGACACTGATATAATTTAGATGATAAATATCAGGCAAAATGGATTATAATAATTCAAAACTATAACTCATCGAGCGCGATAATAATACATATCGGCAATTGAACCAATGGAGTTCCAAACTTTCACTTTCCATTTCAATGACAAGCATAATCATTATAGTCTTGCACTCGATTTCACCCAAATGGATGATTACATACGAAATCAGAAAGCGTGCCCTTCTTGTGAGTAGTTAAAGGCTAGTGGAATGAGTGTAAATCTAGCTGAGTATATATAAATCCATATTTATCCTTGTCAGCGAAAGTGAAAGTTTGGATTGTTACTAGTTGAATTGTTCAAATGAATTATTATCAGTAAATAGGTAATAATTTAGATTATCAGAATCCATTTTGTCTAAACATTATTCCATTTTGTTTCTTTGTAATGAAAAAAGCAATATAAATATCTTGTGAAAAAATGGTCATTTTGATGGATCATCATCATTATCATCATCATCATCATCATCATCATCATACTCAGTAAATCCCACCAATAGCAAAGCTAATGTAGGGTCTGAGGAGGGTAAGATGCAGACAACCTTACCTCTACCCCGTAGGAACAGAGATGCTGCTTCCAGTGAGACCCCCGACTCGATAGTAGTTTTGCATCAAGCCTTGGACATAAGGCACATAACACTTGGCAATTAAGACAAAGGCCAATTAGTGCATGTACTCCCTTGTCTTTCGGCTATCAACGCCACGAATGATGCATGATAAACCATCCCCCTCTTTTAACATTATTTTCACGAAATTAGTAAAATAACGTTAAAGTTAGTGCCCTTTCACTTTTGCCTCCCCGAGCGCCCACACATATATATGAATATATATGAGCATGACAAAACAGCCTTGACGTTTTCTTTTACAAAAAAAAAAATTATTGACTTTTTTCGTTTTAGTTAAAAATTGTATTAATCAAACAAAAGCTTGCACATGACAATCCTTGCTGCGCTGGTGCAACAGATGTTGACCTAGCCTAGGAGAATGGATTTCTTGCGCTTGATGAAAATTTGTTGCGCCAATTTTCTAACTCATTGGTCAAGATGGCCATTTTGGTGATTTTCTCATATATCTTTAGTTATTTCAGAAAAAAGAAATACCTTTTGGCATAAACTTGTGTTTTCTTGCCGTAATCTGCCATTTTCTTCCAAGAGACATTTTTCCTGAACATGAAAATGGTGTAAAACTAGGAAGATATATATTGATTTCTAGAGAGCTAGCACAATGCAAACCTTTGCTTTTAGTTTTTCAATTTGTTCTTTATATAGATTAGCCTGAAGTCAACCAAACAACCTAGGTTAATGAAACCGAAACTTATTGATGGAACCTAAATGAACATATTAGCTGTACATACCTTTCTTGCCCGAAAGGTTCTCAATGTATGTTCCAGCTTACCGCCTAACTCGGTTATTTCGTCCAGTGAACATGATAAATCTTGTCCCAGAAGCTTCCTAATCATGACAATCAGTTTTAATACGATCAAAAGTGCCTATAAAGATTAGAAAAAGAAACAATAAAATTGGTGGCAAAGAAAGCAATATCTAAGCCAGCAACCGTTTTGAAGCTTCAACTTGCTCTATTTTTTGTTGGGTGATGGCTGCAGCTTCGTGATTCAGTTGCTGCAAAATGATGATTTATTCAATCTTTGAAGTTGTTGAAAAGATGATGACACACAATATATATTAGTTGTGGTCAAGACTATAATGTATTTAGAACCATAACCTGGTTGTATACTTCAGTTTGGGGATTGTGGGTTTCATCATTTTTAACACGTTCACGATACTTCTCTATTGTCTTCTGCATGCTGTAATCTCAAGATAAAATACGATTGTTACATTAATCATGCAAGGGATTTACATGGATAGTATCAAATTTCATGATACGTGAACTAGATAAAAGGTGTATCCAGTATTTTCATTTCTGGAATGATGTAATTTGTCTGTTGGTCAGGAAATTAAACTTCTACAGCACCATATCTATAATGTTTAGATGCAAAACAACCATTACCATCTTCCAAGATGAATCGGGTCGGGTCAAATAATAAAAATATAAAAACAATTTAAGCAAAAATACAAAACAAAAGTACGTTTATCGCAATAGAAATGCATAATATAAATATAGATATCCCTAGAGTAGCAACACAAGCAATATACACCAGTCATGTTTTGTACTATACTCTAACCAACTCGCATTAGTATTAAACCAATTATCATCAAAACGTCTTGCCGTCATTACCAATCATTTTATCTAGAACATTATAACTAATTTATATGAACCTAGATAAAAAAAAAACAGCTTCAAGAAGACAATAATGCAAAAAAACTATGAAGACTTCAATTACGAATACAATAAACCATAATTCAAAAAAGTGAAAGCAACTCACTAATCAATTTTTTTATGATCTAAAAATTAATCTAGACATCTGGTAAATATAATTAATCAACTGATAAAATAATAAGGTAAAATTTGGAAATAAGTAGGAAAAAATACCTATAACTGAGGTTAAGATAGGTTTGGTTATTAATGGGCTTCATTGTTTTTAATATTTTAGACTTGACTAATTGTATATTTGTTTAAGAATTAACATGGGCTTAAACAAATTATTTTTTAGACTAGGCTTGAATTATCTAAACTAGTTGTTTCATATATGTTATTTGGATTAATTAAACAATGTTTATATTTTTTAAATAAATGAACTTTTAATATTTTTATCTTATGGGTCGGTTTCAAATATTTTATGGGGACCGTTGACTCGTTTTCAATTTTTCATGGGGATACGTGTCAAATTTTCATGCGGTCGTTCGACATATTATCATATGACACTAAAGAAATTTCTTGAGGTGCAACCAATCACCGTAGCTAAGTAATAGGTCCGCCACTAATGACTCCTATTGTTGGAAATTAATCCCTTTGATTATGGATTCGTTTAATGGGCTGCACAAAAAATACTAAACTTTAAGTTTATGTTTATTTGATTATGGGTTAGACACTTATTATTATTGTTGTTGTTATTGTTATTTATGTGTTTAAACAAGCCCAAGTACGTGTAATTGTTGGGTCTAGGGTAGAGGTGTACAAATCGGTTTTTTTCGAAAACCGGTTTCGGTTATTAACCGAACCGGTTTTTCTCATCAAAATCAAAAACCGGTTTTTTGTATAACCGGTTTCCGGTTACTAACCGGTTTTTTTACTCAAGCTAATAACCGATCAAACCGGTTAGGGCCGGTTTTTAACCGGTTTAACTTAAAAAAAACCGGTTTTTTACTGGTTAAAACCGGTTTTTTGTAACCGGTTTCGGTTATTAACCGGTTTCGAAGGCAAAAAACCATAACCGGTCTACAACCGGCGGTTCGGTTTCGGTTACTAACCGGTTGTAAAAAACCGGTTTCAGTTTTTTTTCCGGTTTCGGTTCTAAAACCGGTTTTTTTGTACACCTCTACTCTAGGGTCTAGAACAGTTGTTCATATTAGCCATTGCCTCTCAACCATTGTGATATTGGGTAACAACGTATATGTATCTATGCTTTTCGGTGAAAAGGAGATGAATCTGGTCAAACACGGTTTCATTAACAAAACAATCAAAAGTTCTCATTCATTTACTTCCATTCATTGTTACTGTTTTATTCGATCATTTCAAAAGGTTTCAACTTTAAGCATGAAGCCTTTGGGCCGTTGTCCGTTCTATAGTGGTATCAGAGCCAAAGGGCTTTCTCTAAATTGCAGTTCATGGGGTTTTGCAACAGAAAGATCTCATCAGTTAGGAGACTTTCTTCTGCATTGTAGTTCGTTGTTGCAAGAGGATGCGTCCAGGGCTTCGATTAGAAGATATTAAAACATAAGGCAACAAATAGAATTACGGAAAGAGTGAAGTTTCATAATTACCGACCAAGAAACATGTTCCAAGATGATGAAGTTTGCCGGATCACTCATAACACCGAAGAAGTTGATATGGAACGAGGGACTTGCGTTAACCTATCAAATGTTCGTTGTTTTTTCTACAATCTCTATGGTCATTATGCATCTACATGCCCGAGTAAGTACTCGTCAATTTTCCACTTGAATCTGATGCACATGATATAGATTTAATTATTAAGGGAACCAAAAGTGGTGATTGGGACTCGGTTTGGTATGTTAATCTGTGTATTAAGAAACATCAAACAAACAATAGATCTTTATTTTGTGATTTTCAAAGAGCTTGCAAAGTTGAAAAGGATAATCACAACGATTTAGTGTTTGTTTATGGGTTGGGTTTAACAAGAATTCTTGTAAAAGGGAAGTATAGGAAGATTCCGCATGTTCAGTTTGTTCCACAGCAAGCCAAGAAAGCTTTTTGTAAGGAACAACTAATCATGCAAGGATTTGATGTGAAAATGGAAGGCCATAGTTTTATTATCACTATACTTTCAAGGATAATACTAGTGTTAAAGATGTTAGTGACTTAGAGAACGAAGATGTTGAAATTAGCCGGAACAAGTGGAAGCAAGAAGCCTTGTGGCTGGATCGTTACAAAGATGATGAAGAGGAACCAATTGAAGTTGCAAGCGTGGGAGACTCAAACAGGTCAAGCTCGTTCGAGGTTGTTTCCTAAGGAACAAGAAGCATGGAATACGGTTTCGTGATCAAGTGATACACATATCTTGATAATACGATCCATAAGTAAAGTCAGTGAATTTCTGAAGGATGAAAAGAAAATAAAAACAAGGAAGAAAAGAAAGGGGTGTGATTGGGATGAAAGGTATGATCCATAGTCACGAGGAAATGAAATAAAAAAACAGATGAAAAGAAATGGAGTAGCCTAGCCGGAAGATATAATCGACAAGTAAAGTTGGTGAAATCTAGATTGTATTCCAAATAAGATTGTGGGTTATGCATTTTGATACTATCGCTTTGGAAACCGAGAAAGCAGAAGACTATATGAAAAAGAAGAAAAAGAAACATAAAAGGAAAAAGAAGAAGGAAAAAAAGAAGGTTGTGAACGTTGAAAAATGGGGTTGGGTGACTTGACGACAAAAAGGTGTCAGCAGAGTAGAAAATAAAAAAGGTGGTGATCGTGAAGAAAAGAATAGGTGATAGTAAAAATGGAATTGACGAAGTGAGGGGAATAAATGGTAGTGCACCAGGGTAAAATCACAGCTAAACAGGGTGTTTGCATGTGTGTTTCTGGTAGCTGGTTGGGGGAGAACAATGGTAGGATGAAGTGGGTTGACGACAACCTTAACAATATCTTTTAGCGACTGTGTAGGGCAGCACAAGAGCGATAGGAAATGTCAGAAAACGACAACAGTAGGGGCGTTTTTTCGATTTCCGTTTTTGGGTCAATGTGTTAGGATTTTTGGCCAAGAGAAAGTGACCATAGTGACCCATTTAAAGTTCGAGGTTGTTGGGTTTGGATTATTCCGGTCGGATTATTCGGTTTTCAGGTTTATATGTAAAATGAAAAAAAAAATTTCTCCCCAAATATCATCAAAATGCATCATGCTACTTAAAAATATAATCAAAATTCAAACAACATTTGACAATATGATATGATAATGTTCAAAAATCCTAAAACTTAATGTTCCAAATAGCAAAGACTCCAAACGCAACCATATTAAAAAAAATTACAAATGTTCGTTTTTTTGGTTCTGGGTTTTAGGCTTTCGGGTCGGGTTGTTCGAGTTTTAGGTTGAGAAAAAGTAAACTGATAACTGACTCATTTAAGGTTTGGGTTGGTTAGGTTTGGGTTAAGATTATTCAAGTTTGGGTTGTTTCGGGTATTCTCTAATTCGGGTTCAGGTGGCTTCATATTAGGGTCGGGTTTCAGGTTTCTGGTAAAAATGACAGCCCTATTCGGTTATCTTTTTGTCATAATAAGCAGTGTCTCAGTGGTGGTTTCTGAACCTATACGAGTTGAACAAAGCTTGTGGCCAACGGCTACTGTGTGTATCCGATCAGGAGGTATTTTCGGGATGCATTAGTGTCCAAATAACATTGAGTGGTGTTGTATTGGGCTACCAAAACGGGGCAACGACGATGGGGGTTACTTTGAGCAAGAGTCAATCAATAACAAGTTTCATCGGAACAACAAGGTTTATGGCATTAGCAACTTTCAATCCAGGTACGATTAGGTACTGTAGATGGGTTATGTTCCTCTCTAAGAAAAAATCAGAGTAGTAGGCGGCTAGTTCTTTGGTAGAAGTAATCCGACACACATCGCAAGGAACGAAAATAACAGCCGGTCGGATTTTCGTTCAACGACCAGGTAAAACAGAACAACAAAGGGCCTAGTTGATTAGACAATGATAATCGGTAGTTTAAACAAGCTAGGAAGTAGTCGGCGTAGCTAGAGTTTGATAAAGGAATTGAAGTTATCCATAACAATGAAAAATTTGATGGGCCTGAATCAACATTAAGATGGAGAATGAAGATCTTGATTAGAATGACAATGTTATTTTTTGGTTTAGTTATCAAGTTGTTAGGTCTAGATAATTATTATATTCGAATTTAAATGAATTATGTTTATCACTTTGGTTTATTTTATTATTTAAATAGAGTTTGAGTTTGGTTAGGTTTAGTATGAGTTTAGTATATATTGATGGTTAGTGGTATTGTAAATGGCATGGTTTTTGTTTTTTGGTTTATAATAATAAAAGTTATGTGTTGTTTGTTCATATATCGCGTTTTCTATGATTGATCAAGGGCCTGATTTTGTAACATAACAAACCTACTGACCTATTTATGACTCTACTAGGTTGAATTATTCTCGATGATACATTCCTTTAATTCAAACACTCAGATGCCTAATTTGTTTCTAAAACACAATTATTTCTCTTGTTAACGATTGTAAACACGTCAACAACTTGATCATCAGTTATACAAATTTATAAACTAACTTCCTCCTAAGTAATCATTACTATGATAAAAATGGTATTTCAGCTTTATACATTTAGACCTCCTATGGAGCCCTTAATTTTACTTTATCCATGTTGCTGAAAACCTAAGTTTGTCAACATTCTTTTCAGATGACCACTTGACAAGAAGCTTTTGTGGAGGTTACGTATTCTAGTTTGTACTTCATAAAATCATTGGTGTTGCTTCTTAAAACTTCACGATACTACACCACTTCCCATAGTAAATACGTTTGTCAATTCATTCTTTCTAGCATCTATATAACTAGCCCAATCACTATCAATATACCCAACCAACTTCATTTCTTGTAACTTATTGTACCAAATATCAAACTTTAATGTTCCTTAAAGGTATCTTAGTATTCTTCTTGTCACTCCAGAATACACTTTTCAAGGACTTTGAATGAATCCATATTATAACCCCACTAAATGTGTACTATATGGTCTTGAGTTAGTTATATACTTTAAGCCACTAACTAAGCTTTTGTACGTCAATTCATTTGTTTTATCTTCACCATCTTCAAGAAAGCTTTTCATTTGCATTCATAAGTGTGTGCTCCTACTTACAATTCTTTAGACTAAACTTAGCAAGAGGTTCTCGAACATATTCTTTGGTGAGATAAATATACCATGAGGTGTGTGTTCCACCTCTAATCTCAAAAATAAGTTAAGGAACCCCATATCAGAAATTTTAGATTCCTCGATCATTCCCTTTCTGAATGCTAACATCAACTATTAACACAAATTAGTGTAAATGACCATATTATCTACATACAAACACACCTAACCATATCATTTGTATTTACTTTCTACACATAGAGTGATATATTCATGAGTTTGAAAGTTACCATTAATCTTAGAATACCAAGCCACGAGTGTAAGCCTGCACAAGTTTTTTTAAGTCTGTACACCTTATCTTCGTGTTCAAACACTTAAAAACATTCTAGTTGGTAAACATAGATTCCCTTTAAAATTGTCCATTGGAAACTAACGACTTTACATCTAATTTATATTCTAACCGTCTTACATGTGCAACAATAGCTATAATCAACCTTATGGTTTTAAGTCTCATAAATAAGCAAATGTATCTTGAAAATCAACACACTCTAGAGAATACCCATTCGCCACTGATCAAGATTTATGTTTTAGAATATGTCTATATATGCTAATTTCGTCTTAAATAGACATTTTATACCAAATATAATCTATCAACTTTCAAGAGTTCTTTCAATTGCTTTCAACTCTTTTGTCATGGCTTTTCTCCATTCTTCTCTTATTTTCTCCATTCTAGCTAATGATTTTACCTTTCTTGGTAGTAAACTATAGGATTTACTTGAGGACATCTCTTCATGATACGATGGAGATGAAACAAGGCTAATAGAAGATATCCTTGGTGTATAACTTCACTGGATGTTCCATAGTTGGAAATGAAATGCTAGTAGAAGCCTTGAAGCCAAAGCTATTATTCATGCCATTAGTTTCATCACTTGATGAGTTTTAACCTACCAGATCCAAAGGGTTCGCTATCTAGAAAAGGTTGTGTTTCAACACTTACATTCCTATGCCACCCTAACAAGTTTCCTCATCAAACATATCTCAACCTTTTGTATTCCTTTGTTGACCAGGTTATACAATCTATATCCTTTAGATTGAGTATATACATTTTACCAATTTTTATACGGTTTCCATCTACTTTAAGCATGGATCAACTCACAGGAGATACAACCATAAACTTATGCCTTACATCAAGTTTTCTTCATGTCCATGCGTGGAATGGATTTTGACTTAGCACAACTTTGGTGGGTGGTAAATTCAATAGCCACATCTTCTTCCTAGAAATGCTTTTATAAGTCCTTGCCTTTAAGCATTCTTTGGCCATTTCCTTGATAATCATGTTATTCCCCGTGCACCATTTTGTTCAGGAGTGAGTGCATGGGATAGGTATTTCTCTATGAAAACATTTTTTTACAAAAACAAATGTTGAATTCTAATGAACAAAAGTATCCTCCCATATTGTCCTTAGAACTATAATAAAGGACTCACTTGGCTACAAGAGCTTCGACACCTATAACTCTTCGAACGTCTATGATTTCTATTAACAAAACAAGTCTAACTCATTCTCGATAGATCATCACCTAATAGAAGAAAGTACAAACTACACCAAGACTTGGAGTTGGCACGGGTCTACATAAGTCGACATGAATAAGCCCGAGAGTGCGTGAAGCTCTTCATACATGGTGGGGAAATGGTAACCTACTTTGCTTTCCATCTACACACCTGTCACATACTTATATTTCTTCAATCTTTGGAAGACCATATGTCATTCTTTATTTGGAAGTACTTTCAATGATTTTTGCATGTAAATGACCATATATGAGATACTAAAGCTTAGTAGGATCTTGATCAACTTTTGCATGATCACATTTTCAAGTCTTATAGGCATCAAACACAAACATGTAATTGTTAGACATCATAATCTTCACGTGTCCCTTATTTGTATCCTTCTTCTTGATCACTCGGGTTTCTTTATCAAATTAGAGAGCATCTAATTGTCCAACACTAAGCATGTAGTATATTAGGTTGCGAGTAAACTACACTCCACCCGGGCTACATTTTCAACAATTTAAATTTTCATTCAAGGTCTTGAAATGTGTCTTTTAATCTAGTCATATGATTTGAACACCTGGAGTATATAAACCGAAGACTTCATATTAGATGGTCATGACTTGCGTGTACCATGAACAAGTATTCGTTTTCATCAAATTACTTCTATTGGTGAAAGTACATGATAGTAAATGCTAATAATGTTATTTAAAATACCTATACTTTGGTTTGCTTTTATATGCAACTTTGGAGACAAAACACATAATAAAAGTTGTTTTTGTTGCCTATTAAATAATAAATCAATTTAGCCGCAGTTTATATATTTGTTTTATGTTTATGTAGGTCAAGTCTAAACATTTGTTAGGTTGCTAGGTGTGGGTTTGGGAATCTAAGCGGGAAGCCGACGTGGAAGGGGACCCCAACGGCAAACACTGCCCCCTCCCTCGGTCCCAACATAGGTGCAATCGAGAGATTCTCCCCCTCCTCGTTCCCATATTTTTTGACCATTGGAGTTTTGACTGTTGGAAACGGTTGGCTTTTTTAAAAATAATAAGTTTTTTTAAAATCATATTTATACTTCGGTTCCATTTTAAAAAATCAAAATCCATTTCCATATTTAAAATCAATCTCAAATCCATTTTCAACATAAAAAAAATCATGGATCCGAGCCGAACGAACCCGCCTCCATGCTTTCCCGACATAGCTCCTACTCCCTCCACCAACCCCGAGTTGTATACAACACGACACTGATGGAGCCGTTTTCGTTTGGCGGTTTTAGTCAATCTTAAAACCCTTGGCAAATGCAATACTAACATCACCACCATGCTATGCAAATGCAATCACAAGGCGTATAAACAGCACCCGAGCACGATTTCCTTTCTTTAGCCGCGGGTGACGATGTTATACCTGAAAGCAACCATAAACCACGAAGACTAAGAAGGGAAAAACGAGCTCTAAGAGATTAAGAAAATGGAAGCGGGAAGGTACTAAGCATTTCTTAGACCCTAGACGAGTTGGAATCGCTTGCACGAGCTTGGGTTAAAGCTTCTAGCGATCCGATTTTAGGTATACTTTTTATTGTCTTTTTAAATAAGGTATTAAGATTAATATTTGTATTTTATTACTAAAGAATTATTATATTTTTAAGTTTTAGTTTGTTGCAACAACCGAAAACGTGAAGGCTTGAAAACCAAGTTTGTAAAGAATTTTTGAAATTGATGCAATGCGACCCATATCGATTTGTCCATTCCGTTAGTTCAAAATTTTGAGAGATGAATGGAAAATTTGGTTTTGTTTGCGAGTATATATCAACATGCATGGAACAATCTTAAAAGTGGTGAAGACATATGTATCAACAAAGATGATGCAACTATTTTGTCTTTGGCTGTTGAGAGATACACCAAGAAACACGGTCATGAAATTACATTAGGCCGTATGAAATATTGAGAAAATGTGAGAAGTGGAAGGTGCAGCCCAATGAGGTTTTAGAAGCTTAAAATATCTAAAACAAGTGCGTCGGGGAGTTATAGTGCGGGTGGTTCGGATTCACGTTGTGCTATCAATATAAACGATGGCCTCGAGTTCGAAGATGAAGCTCTAACTCCTGAACCAGAGTGGTCAACTAGAAGGGATTGTGCTAAAAAAGTAGCCATTGAGAAGGCTTCGGGTTCAAAGGTAATGAGCTCGAGTGATGCATCTAAACTTGATACAATTCAACAAAACTTCAACCATCAAGAGGAGAGGTACAAAAAGAAAGAAAAAGAAAAGGAGGAAGCGGCAACAAGGGAAAGGGAGAGACTTGAGTTTGATAAGAGGTAACTCGAATTTGATCTACGATATCAAGAAGCCGAAGAGTTCTGACTCATGAGAATCGACATCGAAAGTGTACCCGAAATAGACAACGTGGTGCTCTCAAGGATGAAGGACAAAATCGCGAAGAAATAGCTAGGAGGAAGTGAAAGTGGGCTTTAGATTTTTTCTTTATTTTTAAATTATGTTTTTTTAACTATGTCTTTTTTTTCTAGGCTATGTAATTTATTTATAATTAGTGAAAAAATATATATTTTTTAGAATTTTGGTATTGAAAAAAATAAAAAAAATGGAAGGGGGAAGAGGAACCACACCCTACTTAACGAAAATGGTGAGGTGAAAGAGGACGATATGGCGCCTATGTAGACTTTGGAGAGAAGGAACCACACCCCAGAGTTTTAAAGGGTCATATATTAATTAGTTACGGACTGGAGGCCACTTAAATGATTGGAACAAATTTAGGTTAGCATGTTAACGTCTTAGGAAATTATGAACGACAGTCAACTGTTACATATGAAACGTCATGGTAGCCAACCATACAATGTTTCAGGCAGTTTAAAAAAGGGTAAATCAGATACATTCAATGTAGCCGTTTTCATATATTTCATATATTTGATAGCCTGATTGCGTACACTTGTGAGTTTTGATACTCTCATCCTATCCAATTAGTTCTTTTTTCTTTTATCGAAACGAGTATCATACAATGAACTTGATCTTGATTACGCAGAGTATGATTCCTTGAGTTATTGCGAGAGCAGGCAAAGCAACAATGGTACCAGGGCCGATGGTGGCTTTGGTTCAAACTCTAAAGGCAGCAGCGACAGTAACAGGAAGTCCAGCAATGTTAGGAAGGAAGGAACTTCTACAAAATTGGGAACGTTGGACGACTGGTTACGGTTGTGACTGTAGAACAAGAAGAGTTGGGTGTAAACGGAACTACCATACCGGAGAGAATGAGTACCTAAGGAAAAGGTACGGGAAAATAAGTTGCAAAGGGTATGTCGTTGTTTCCCATTCGTAGTGGGAAGAAAAGGAAGTCACCAGATTTGAAGATTGAGATAGGACACATCGCAACCTTCTGCCCAAGTAAGTACATTATTTCTACATCCCCTTCTAAATAAAGTGATTGTATTGTAAAAGGAAACGATAGAGGAAGTCGGAATCATTATGGGTGGTAGACGTTTCATTCAAACATCATATGACGTATAACAAGTCTTTGTTCAATTTTTTCACAAGAAACTTTGGAATTAAAAAAGAAAGCAAAAGGAACAAAAGTTTATTTTTTCCATGGTATTGGTGATGTTATGATACTTGTTAATGGGAAAAAGCCAATACTATTCCATGTGTGAGTTTTTTCCCCAAACTAAATCAAAATGTCTTTACTTTAGAACAAGTCTTGTATAATGGTAAGAAGTTATTATTGAATGTGATCTATGTTTGCTAAAATGGATGTTTGAGGATAAAACAAAAGGTGTGGATGTGTTTGGAATGAGAAGTGAAGCAGATCTCGAAGAAGAATATTTACAGAAGTTTTATGCTCATCTGGATGAGTCAACAACATACAAAGGAAAGAAATAAAAATTTCAAACTTATCTCGAGATCATGAGGTGATCAAAGAAAAGAATGTAGGAGAGGAAAGTCAAAGCTCAAGCAATATTCATTTCATGAAAGAGAACTACCTTAATGAGTTAATGTGTCCTACACGGAATCATATCGGTTTAGGCGTCACTTTATTTATTTGTTTTATGTTTATATTTTATGTGGTGATGCTTTGAATGATTAAGTGTTGAAACAGTAAGATGTCTGAACCATTAAGTGTTGAACCATTAGTAGAGGAGTCTGAACCATTAAGAGACAGTATAATGCTTAACCGTTCAGAGACAAATGTCTGACCAATTCAAATTAAATGTTTTAACCACTAAGACTCAGTATAATGCTTAACCATTTAGAGACAAATGTCTAAACCATTCTCTGCTCGTGAGACAAACAGTCTGAACATTAAGTGTTGAACCAGAGGTATGAACCATCAAGAGTCCCATTAAGAGCTAAACAAACAGCCCCTAAACATTTGATAATGGGTCATATATTAATTAGTTATGGGCCGGAGGCCACTTAAACAAATAGGTCGAATAAGGTTAGCATGTCAACGTCATGGGAAGTTATAAATGACACTCAATGCGGCGTGCATATGAAACGTCATGGTAACTAACCACACGACGTCTCATGTAGTTCAAATATGGTTAATCAGATACAATGTAACTGTTTTCATATTCGATAGTCTAATAGGGTTGGTTAATCCGGTTTGTTTATTTGCTATTATTAAAATGGGTATCAAACAATGCAACATGATCTTGATTACGTGGAGTACGATTCCTGGAGTAATTGCAAAAGCAAGCAAAAGGGAAAGTTATATTATATCTTGAGTTGAGATTTGCAACTGGGAATCCTTAATATGTTTTCCGTTGTCTCCCAAAATCTAATGGTCAATTCAGTATTCAGATGTGCTAAAACTATTAACTACTATTGAAAACCACCCAAAAAAGAAGTGTTTGCAGAAGAAGGTACGAAAGCATGGGAAATCCATTTATTAGAAGAAGCGAGACTCTACCATCAAATGAAACTTGCATATTATCCAGTAAAATAAATAATCACAATTGGACCCTGCAACTTCGTTTAATGGGACTTGATACAGACAAAGTTCCTATGCGCATTTTCACACATTAGTACTTTTAGATATTTTTATAATAAATATCAGACATGTTCATCATCTATCATACATGATGCGACCAATACCATTAAAAGCACACGGTTTAAACTGATCAATTGTACACACACAGGTATATTATATTTGTATATGCTTTATGTGGTATATGTGTGTGTATATATATAGAGAGACGCGCGCACGAGATTAGAACGTACTTGGAGCTTGAAAATTCATAAAGTTTTCCCTTTTGAGAGAAAGTAATCAAAGCAACATCAATATCAAAAAGAACTGAAAGCTCATAAGCCTTCTTCAAAAGCCCACTTCTTCTCTTACTGAAAGTCACCTGCCTGTTTGTTGTGTTCTCTATTCTTTTCAGCTCAACTTTTCCTCTCACCATTTTGCTGCATAACATATATGTACACAATGTAAATTAATATAGAAACTCGAAAACCTAATATACAAAGAGTAAACAAAATTGAAGGAAGTTTACCAAGTTTGAGCAAGAAAGAACTCAAAACCCTAGAATTATGTACAAGTATTCATGGAATTTTACGGACGAAATTCAAGAACAAGCGAAACCCTAGAGGTTGAGATGAAATAGAAGAAACTTATAGGTGGAAAAGGAGGAATAAATGATTTATTTGGGTTTGGTGATCTAAGAAATTTCTTTACTTTCAGACCACAAATTAAGTTGGGTTTCCTTATTCGTCTATTATCTTGTGATCCCCTTCTCTCTATGGCAAACAAACAAGGAAAGTCATAAGAAAAGTCATCACAAGGCAATAAACATGTGCTTGTTATAATAAAATATTCATTAAATAAAAGCCCTAGTATTATCTTTTTGAGTAAACCGATGAAACAAATGTAAATATAAATAATAGTGGTGTTTAAGATTTGTTCACTTTTACTTAAGTTAAACTTTTTGAACCTTTTGAATGTGGATTTATTTGGTTTTAATTTTGTTGTTATTTTTATTTAAAAGTAAAATCTTTTTAGATTTTTTAGTTAATATTTAGTTTTTGTCTCTTTCCTTCCTTTTAGTGAAGGGTAAAATGGTCTTTTAAGTTTATTATAACAAATTAAAAATCTGATAATTTTAATAAAATTGTTCAGATTTTTTAGTTAACATTCAGTTTTTTTTGTCTTTTGCTTCTTTTTAATGAAAGGCAAAATTATCAGATTTTTAATTTGTTATAATAAAACGTTAAAAGACCATTTTGTCCTTCATTAAAAGGGAGGAAAAAAACACTGGATGGTAACTGAAAAATTTTATCATAGATTGATTTTGAATGAAAATGACAATAACATTGAAACCATAGATACCCAAATTCAAAAGGTTTGAGTTTTAAAATAAAGTGACAAAATTGATCAAAGCTCAACGAGCATTTTGCTAGTTTAATCTAGATAATATGTAATGAAAACAGTATAACTACTTTAATATCCCCCGTACATGACTTAAATGTTATTTGCCCTTTTAAATATCTTTATAACACTCTTAAATAGAGTTGTACACAATTTGTTGTATACGATGTGTTTAGATAATAGTTAACGGAAAATATTAAATGTGTACATGATTGTGTGTCGCATATCTCACCTTCTAGTCGTGTATCATATCAAAATAACATAAGTGTTCGAAAACCTCTCCTCTCTATTTTGTCTTCCAATAGTTGTTACGGATCCCACTTATAAGATATATCGGACATGGAAGCTACTAATTGATACCAGACTTTTGTAGACTGTCAGGCCAGTTGTTGGTCATGGTTAGTTCGTTATGTCTGGATCCACTACTAATATGAATTGGTGTATATACATTATTGCAAAGTGCAGATGGATATGATCGGGTGGTTTCGTTGGTAGCACGATAATACTCTAGTGGTCCGTCAGTGATCCAAATTTGCAGTTCAAAAAAATGTGTGGTGATTTGATCCGATTTTGTCACGTATTACTGATGTTTTAAAAGTAGTTAATTAAAACCAAAACAAATTACCCTAATTCTAGACTCAAATTATACTCTAGACTCCTAAACTATACTAAACTACTAACCGGCAAGTGGAACGATCAATTGTAGAATAATATTAAGCAAGTCCGGATTATCAAACCCACATGACTCTCTAATTGCTAAGACTACTAATTTAGACTCAATTACACACTATGTATATTTTAAAAGGGGGGGGGGGGTTTACTAATAAATCTAAATTATCAATTTAACTAAAACTAATAAATTGGAATGATCAAACTATAAACTTCTAGTGACTTATTAGAATTTTTATCAAGAGATAATGAACTAGTTACCTAGGCTAGATTTTTAGACTACTACTCCTTCAATTTAACAATAATTAATCTGGTTGAATATTTTACCGGGATCTTTACATATCAAAGTTTAGGTTTATTAAACAGGACCCCCGACCCTTCTCAGAAAGACACCTACAATAACCTATCCTTTTTATTCGTTTACTGGTCCTAAAGATTCTTTTTCAATTATCTTTTCAAATTAGTAAAGTGTCTAATTATTAGTTACCTCTCAATAATTAACCTAGACCAACTACAATTTTCTAGTTTAAATTAACTGCTTCAATTATGACAAGGAAATTAGACTCCAGAATTTCTCAAAACCCTAACCTAACAATTTACCACATTAATTCAGCCAACTAATTGCAATTTCTCAATTAGCAAATTAGGTATAATTACAAGTTTGATTTTATGGTTAATTTAATAGTTTCCCCGGTTTTATTGGCCAATTTTACCGACAACTTCACGAATTCCTAAGAACACGAAAAGTAACATAAACCTATTCTATGAAAGACATTCACCAAAGTTTATGCAAAACAACCAAACAATCATCAAACAAACAAGATCATGCAAATACCCTAAACTAGATCATTAAGTTATGACCTTTACCAATTAAATATTCAAACCATGAATTAAATTAAATAAAATCAAAGTTTCATGAATCCATCATCTAAAACCTAGGTAACCGAAGAAATATAGCCTAAATACATGTTTAAAAAGTAATTAAAACAAAGTTGATAACAAGGTAGCATGATTGATCAAAACAAAGAAATCAAAGTGGAGATTGGTTTGATAAACCGTGACAAGCTCCTGGCTTGAACTCCCGTATCACCACCACAATTCCTGCGGCTTAGATCCGCTTCGTGTAGCTTCAAATCTCCAGAAAATAGCTCCAAATCTGCCATGGTTCGTCCAAAGTTGCCCAATATGAGTTTAACCTCAATAATGAGTCTTTAAATAACAAAACAAGTCCAAATTCAAGCAGGTTTCGAAACTTTCTGGATAAACACCTCTCTCGCGCCCCGCGAGAGAGTATGAGTGGTCTGGTCGCGCCCCGCGACCGAGGTGGATTCCGGAGATAATTACACCTCTCTCGCGCCCCGCGAGAGAGTTAAGTTGTGCCGGTCGCGCCCCGCGACTGGGTTGAAATCCCTGATTTGCGTTTTGTTTTCTCGTTTTCGATCCACTCACGTCCCGGCTCGGTTCTTTTCACCATTTTCACTCGTTTTTCCCATCCTTCCCACCGTTTTCACGAACCAAGACCTGTAAAACGTGTTTGGATTAAAAGTAGATAAATTCTTGACAAATCGAAACAAAAACGCGCTAAAAATATACAAACTCTACAAGATAAATAGATGTATTATTCAATACATCAAATATCCCCACACTTGCTCTTTTTTCGCCATCGAAAAAGAATTGTGCATAAATGGAATCATAACCAAACAATTACTCGATTTCAAAGATTACTATTATTTTCATTAGGGAACAAGATTCATGTTAACCGCGATTGCAAGTATTGGATCCACTTAAACTCAAAATTCGGCTCAAACCTCTTATCATGTAAATTTAATTTAATTGTGGTCAATCCACCTAGGGTCTCACACTAGAGTCCAAAGTATCCCTAATCCCACCTTAAGTTTATGAAACAAAAGGAACGAATTTTTTAATCCATTTCTTAACCGTTTTATACCAAAATATAAAGAATTTAAAATCAAGCAATTTTCTTTTTTTTTTTCATTTGAGCATTTTGATTTCTTTTTGCATATCTAACCTAGAGGCTGTCTCAACCAGAGTCACCATCCCCGAGAGCGACAACGTGGGTTTCGATACTTAAAATTTCAACTAATCCTAGATGGATTCTCGATCAGAGTCACCATCCCCAAGGGAGATTCCATAGGCCTCGTCTACTTTTCAATCAAGCTCATTTTCTATTTTTTTTCTTTTCTTTTTACATGATTAAAAATTCTAAAAATTTTAGCTTATAACGGCATTCCTTATACTATTTTTGGCGGTTTCAGTTTCGCATTTCTCCTATATGAGTACCCACTAGTAGACCGACTATTAAGGTGTATTAAGCTCAAACAAAATAAGAACCGAATTGAGCCTACTCGCACATCCCAAATTAGACATAAACTCACCCTTTTTATTCTCATATTATTATTATATGAAACCGAATAAAAGTTCAATTTTTCTATCATTTTCCGTTTAATTTCATGCAAACTTCTTTTTCAAAAGACATTTTCAGATTTTTTTTAAATAAATCTAATACTACTCTAATATCCCATCCCCACACTTAAAGTTTTGCATTGTCTCTAATGCAAGGACGAGACAAATACTACTCAAAATAAAATAAATACAAACAAACCAAATAAGAAGAAAAATAAAATACATAAAAGGAAGCGACTTAGCTGGTAGTGCAAGCCTGTCGATGTGCCAGGCAAACCACTCGTGCTCTCTAAACCGAACGCGCTTAATGTGCCACTCTCAACGCTCTCATGCGAACGGAACAACGCATACATCAACCTAGCATCACGCACTTACAAAACATAATAATAATAATAATAATAATAATAATAATAATAATAATAATAATAATAATAATAATAATAATAAAGCCAGATAAATCAATAGTTTTGCAAGATTGTTCATCAACATATACCCAAACCGACCAACACCAACCCTAAAGGAAATTGTTTAAAAGTACAAACCATGGTAACTGAAAACAGCAGAAAAGAAAAAATATAGATAAAGATCTTCGGCTGCTTCAATCATCCTCTTCAGATTCTTCGGACGCCTCAAATACCTGGTATGGCTGCACGTCCTCCATCCCTGCAAACTGGCTAGAACCTGCCTGACCGCCTGGCTGCTGAAAGTAAGACGGGACTCCAATATTTAGATTCTGTATCTTGTAGCGCATCCCATCCTCTAATCTCCTCTGACTGGCCTCGTGCATTTGTCTACTCTCTAACATGGTTTGGCGAACCCCGACAAATTGCTGGTCCACATAACCTCTCAAATCCCCGAACCCAGTCTCCATCCTGTCATAAAGTGAATCTAAGGTCAGTGGGTCCGGGAGAGGCTCCCGAAGAGGGTACTTCCGTCCTGGCAGTTCCAAGCGGGTGATTGGCCGCTGGTATCGAGTAGGGATGCTCGCCTGCATAGAAGATGCAGTTTCGGATCCGGGAGGCGGTTGCACTTGAGGTCCTTGGCGGGCTGGTATCCAGCTAATAGGCTCTTGGGTTGTAAGAATTTCGGTAGCCTGGAGATCTCTGATGCCCATGACATAGGGGCGGGGCCTTATCTCATTCTGTCTTGGGGGTATTTGTCAAACACCCCTAGGATCTCAGCCAAGCATGTAATCAAGGGCCCGCAATAAACCCTTGCCCCGGGCCCCCGCCACAGTCTCTTCATTGATCAAGCAAATATTGTGGCCAGGTTTGCCGGCCGTCCCTCTACCATACACATCAGACAAAATAAACTCACCTGGTTGACCTTATTGTCCCCCTGTCCCCTCCCAACCAACGTAACAGCAAGAATCTTATGAAGAAACCGGTGAATGGGATCAGTGATATCGCTCGCCACCATCTTGTTTGAGTACAGGGCAGAAGAGATGGTGCCCTAAAATCTGGCGAGCTCGTCTGTCTGGACACTATGGGGGTGCCTCCTTTTGAAGACACCCTACAAGCTCGTGGCGAAGTCCGGCGACTGAACCTCCTCATCTGAGTATTTTGCGTAGCCACCACAAACTGTGGGATTGTCATTTCAAATACTTGCCTCCCCAAGGCAAAAGAAACCGTGTCGTTCTCGTTGAACTTCCCTTGTTGGTATTCGAAAGTGGAGTGGAACTCATAAGTGATTTCCTTGTATTGTCTCACTCCACAATCTAGCACCCTTCTGAACTTATCCCCTAGTAACTGCTCGATCCGACCCCTCTGACCCAAATTATCAATCAACTCCCAATCAATCCTCCTGTAAGGCAGCAACTCACAAGCAACCAAGTTTGAGAGCCTCTCCCACTCGTGGGAGTCGAAATCGAACTGCAAGAGAGGCCTGTCCACGATTCGCGTACTTTGCCCGTGGGGGAAAACCATCTCCCCGATACTTGTAAGGCAGCAACTCACAAGCGACCAAGTTTGAGAGCCTCTCCCACTCGTGGGAGTCTAAATCGAACTGCAAGAGAGGCCTGTCCACGATTCGCGTACTTTACCCATGGGGAACACCATCTCCCCGATACCTGATTATGCGCCTGCCGAAATAAGAGGGTTGTTGTGGCGCATCGGCGGGGTCACCTTTCTGACGAGGTGTTGGTCCTCTTCTCTTTCTGCCAGCCCTGCTCGAGCTACATTCTCCTGACATATGCATAACGCACAAGTAAGACAAACATGACCTTAGAAAGAAAGCAACCACATAAAACAAACAACCGTATAGCATTTCATTCGCGATCGTGGTTTGCAATAGAAAAAAACAATTTACTTCATGATTAAGATACATTTGAAGCGAGTGTAACATTATAGTTTGATAAAAACCGAATCTCGCCCGAATAGAGATTGAGTACGGGCGAGACTGAATCTTATATGCATGATCAATCAGATGTTACTAACCCCCAAACATATCCAAAACTAATATTTGTCCCCTTCTCTTTCTGCCAGCCCTGCTCGAGCTACCTTCTCCTGACATCTGCATAACGCACAAGTAAGACAAACATGACCTTAGAAAGAAAGCAACCACATAAAACAAACGACCGTATAGCATTTCATTCGCGGACGTCTTTTGCAACAAAAAAAACAATTTACTTCATGATTAAGATACATTTGAAGCGAGTGTAACATTATAGTTTGATAAAAACCGAATCTCGCCCGAATGGAGATTGAGTGCGGGCGAGACCGAATCTTATATGCATGATCAATCAGATGTTACTAACCCCCCGAAACATATCAAAAACTAATATCCAAAACCAAACACTACCCCCCTCTCGGCACTTTAATTATCCTCAATTAAACCAAGGTGGCGAGATCCGAGCCTACATTGAATGTATAATGAAAGATAAAAACAGTTTGAATCATGGCATAACTAACGGTTGACTATCTTAGACAAATCAGATTTGCTTTTTAAAAACAAAGTTTGCCAACCCTCATCCCCACACTTAATGTTGGACCGCACCAAACCCGCTAAATACCCCCTGCATGTACATAATTATCCACAAATTATAACCAATACCACTATCAAAACTCAAGTGCAACCCAGTTGAACCCAACCCGCACTTAACCGAACTGACAACTTTCACAGTATCAATCATCAAAATAACCGCAACAACAAGATAGATAATAAAGAATGTAAGCATAAAAGTTGTGAAAAACCGTACCTTGTTATAGATCCGTAAGACTAGTGCACAAAAATTGAAACTTTAAAGCACCGGTGAAATGCGAGTAGAAGGGTGAAAACCGGGTGGAATCACGTAAAAATGAGTGAGGAATGATGTAGGGAAGAAAATGTGGGTGATTTTGGTGAATTTGGGTTGAAAATGGCGAAGTTATGGTGAAAATGGGGTGAAAACCATGAGGAAGGTGTTGAAGAAAGTGGTGAATTATGTGAGAAATGGAGGCTAGGGCTTTTTGTATGCAGATATCGCGGGCCGCGAGAGAGACTACTAAGTCTCTCGCGCCCCGCGACCGAGTGATGATTCCGGGACTTATTGGCCTCTCGCGGGCCGCGACCGAGGAGGCTTGTGCCTCTCGCGCCCCGCGAGACGCCTGTTTTCACAGAAAGTTTCTTGTTTTTGTCAGATTTTATGCCTTAGAAAAAAATTTTGAATTTTAGAAACTATCATGTTAGTTTTTTGGTTTACGGAATCACACTCGTTCTACCGGATTGATCAAACGTACCTGCAATCGTCCGTGCTTCATGATTGATGCGTGATGTGACCTGCAAAAACCAACTAAACCGACCCACAAACAAATACACAAAATACAAAACATTAATTAAATAAAAACACAAAATGCAACTAACTACCGAACTCTAGAAACTCTACACTTGAGCCAAACCCCGAGAATCTACGGGGTCCGAGGCGGAACTTCGAGAGGAATCTCCTCCGTCTCGGTGGGATCTATCGGTCCTCCTAAATAATGTTTCAAGCGATGCCCATTGACCTTACATGTCCCTCGTCAGCTTCGTCTTTCAGCTCGATAGTTCCATACGGGAAATACCTCATTTGCCACGTATGGGCCAGACCATTTGGATTTCAGCTTGCCTGCAAACAGTTTCAATCGGGAATTATATAGAAGCACTTTGTCACCGATTTGAAACCCCTTCACATTCTTCCACCGTCGATCGTGCAGCGCCTTGGTTTTCTCCTTCAAACTCCATGACCGCTCATACGCCGCATCCCGAAGTTCCTCTAACTCGTGAATTTGAAAGAATCGTCGCTTGGCTGCTTCGGTGAGGTCCAAATTTACGGTCTTCAAGGCCCACAGTGCCCTATGCTCTAATTTGACCGGGAGATGGCAGGCTTTACCGTATACGATCATGAAGGGCGTGGTGCCTAGTGGTGTCTTATAGGCGGTAAGAAATGCCCATAAAGCAACGTCCAACTTGTCGGACCAGTCCTTTCGACTCTTACCTACCGTCTTCTTCAGGTTCCGTTTTAACCCCCTGTTCGCGTTCTCCACTTGACCACTAGTCTGCGGATGATAGGCGGTGGAGAGGCGGTGAGTGACACCGTAGCGCGCCAATGCCTTTTCCATGACGGCATTGCAGAAGTGCGTGCCACGGTCACTAATAATGGCTCATGGGGTACCAAAACAGGTGAACAATTTCTTTAAGAATCTCACCACCACTCGGGCATCATTTGTGGGTAAAGCTTGAGCTTCAACCCACTTGGATACATAATCAATAGCCACGAGCATGTACCGGTTCCCGCTAGAGACGGGAAACGGTCCCATGAAGTCAATCCCCCAAACATCAAAGACTTCAAGAATCTGGATGGGATGTTGGGACATCTCGTCCTTGGATGAGATGTTGCCGGTACGCTGGCAACGATCACACATCTTCACACACTCTATGGCGTCCTTCACAACTGATGGCCAATAAAAACCGCAATAAAAAACCTTTTGTGCGGTTACGTGTGGACCATGATGACCTCCTGTCAGTCCCTCATGCACGTGCCTCAATATCTCTGCCCCCTCTTCTCGACTCACGCAGCGCCTCAAAATTCGGTCTCCCCCTACCCGATATAGAAATGGGTCGTCCCAAATATAACGCCTGACATCGCGAAAGAATTTCTTCTTCTGCTGCGTGGTCATCCCCTTCAGTACCACTCCATTCGCCAGATAATTCGCGAAGTCGGAAAACCACGGCATTCCCTCCTTTTCGGCTGTCACAAGCTCTACCGACTCGTGGGGAAATCTATCACCGATCTCTTCTTCCCTAATTTCTTCTCTACTAGGGTCCTCTAGTCGGGATAGATGGTCAGCAGCTACATTCTCTGCTCCTTTCTTATCTCTGATCTCCATGTCGAATTCGGAAAGCAGGAGAATCTATCGAATGAGACGAGGCTTCGCGTCCTTCTTTTAGAAAAGGAAACGCAGAGCCACATGGTCCGTAAAGACGATGGTTTTGGACAGGACAAGGTTAGAGCAGAATTTATCAAACCGAATACCACTGCTAAAAGCTCCTTCTCTGTAGTGGTGTAGTTCTCCTGTGCGTCATTGAGGGTTTTACTAGCGTGGTAAATAGGGTGGAAATGTTTGTCCCATCGCTGACCCAAAACGGCGTCCACAACATAATCGCTCGCATCACACATGAGCTCGAAAGGCAAGCTCCAGTCGGGTGAGACGAGGATAGGAGCACTCACTAGTTTCTCCTTAAGGATCATGAAAGCTTTTAAGTAGTCGTCATCGAAGATGAAGGGTACATCTTTCTCGAGAAGTCGAGTCATGGGGCGGGTGATCTTTGAAAAATCTCGAATAAACCGTTGGTAGAAGCCCGCATGACCGAGAAAGCTGCAGATGGACTTGACGCTAGTCGGTGGGGGGAAGTCTGCTGATAGTATCGATTTTCACCCGATCGACCTCTATCCCGGCTCGCGAAATCTTGTGCCCTAGCACTATGCCTGTAACATCCGTCAAAAACCGGATTTACCAAACCTGCTCGTTTAATAACCGAACAATCAGTTAAAAATTTCGTAGCGTATTTAATGCCCAAAATAATTTTAAACGATATATAATTAATAAGTATATTGGAATATATAATTTATATTTGAAAAAGTATTGAAAATAGGAAAATAAAAATAAAAGGCTGCTGCCGGGTTTCGAACCCGGGTCAGCAGCGGATTCAAACAAAGCCTTAACACCCTTCCATCGAACCACTGCGCCACTTGTATTTCTTGTTCAATATTGAAGACAATTAATTCATAACATGAATATCGAATTCAAAATCGACGCGCCCAAATCCGTTGACGCCGGAAATTCTGACGTTTTCGTCAAACAGCGTCGGTTATCAATGACTTAACGTAAACATTAACTATTACATCGGTTATAACCGATGTCCAATCCGCGACACAAGTTATAACCGCCGGAAAATCTTTAACCGACGAATCAAGACGAAAATCGGACTAAATACGTCGATGTTCTGCCCTATAAATACCCCCTCAAACCTCTGCTAGCTTTTTCGCTCACAATCACACCTTTACCCGACGTAATTCCACTCGTCGGAAAAGCTCTGCAACTCGCCGGAAAACCGAGCCTTTCACCTTTGAGCCTTACTGAACCCCCAGAGCTCATACCGAAGGCACCCACATTCATCTCAAGCTCGTTGAAGACTCTCTGCCGCAAGACACACGTCGCCGGAATAATCTGCTGTCACCGGAGTTTCGCCAGCGAAACAGAGGAGCCACTGTTCGGTATACCTTACGCTTAATCTTTCATTCTTTTTATTTATCTCACCTGTAATTAACCGCAACACACTAAAAGAACATGATTTAATCGACGAACCAGTCGGACTTTAGTTCTGGTTAAGTCCAACGAAGAAGACGAAGTTTCAGTTGTCTATATGTATAATTAAAATCAAGATATAACTCGGGTTAGACACCCAGTCCAGCGGTGGACTGTGTGCACATAAAACACCCTTACGTCCCGAGTTCGATACTTGTCCCACGCATGCTTGCCTTAATAAAAATGTCCTTTTTTTTACTGAACCGGATTCATTTCACATAGATGTTAAGTTTAATAAAAACCGGAATAATAACCAAGATAGACACACACTCCAGTGGTGGACTGTGTGAACGTTTAATCGCACGTCACGAGTTCGAGTCCGGACTACCGCACCGGTCCGAACAATTATCAAACTTTTTATATAAGACAGAAAGGAAATTATTTAGTTTGTATATAAGTATAATAAAAATCAGATTATTTAACAAGTTAGACACACAGTCCAGCGATGGACTGAGTGTTAACCCAAACCACAGGTCCCGGGTTCGAGACCTGTGGAGAACACCGGTTCGATGCATTAAAATCGTTTTTAAAAATAAATGATTTTCTGTTTAATTCAATTAGTATATAAATATAATTAAAAACAGAAATATTTCAGGTTAGACACGTAGCTCAGTTGGTAGAGCTACGTGCAGGCGAACGGGAGGTCTCGGGTTCGAGCCTCACCCGGCGCACACAATTACACAGTCTGACCGGTCAACAAGTCAACAAGTCAACGGTCAACGGTCAACAGTCGCAAAAAGTCAACATTTATTATTATTTTTATTTATTTATTTTATTTAAAAATCAATTAAAAATACTTACAAATAACATTTTTAAGGTTAGAAAATAGCCTTAAACTCACAAAAATACATCCAACAATCCTACTAAAATTGATTAATAAAATCCCCTTATTTACCAAACCATTATGTTATTATCTAGGTTAGGTTCACTCGTGGTTAAATCCAACTTCGCGTGCATTCAACATTATCAACCGAACGCACCCAATGTGAGTGAATCTTACAACTCCCCTTTTTAATTACACGTTTTGGGGTGTGTCATGTGTCACAAAATTAACTCGTTTATTTAAACTTGTGCCATACCATATTGTGATCTAAACTTAGATTGTATACATTGTTTGTAGTTATGTATTTCATATTGTCAATTTATATGCAATTCATTCATTAGGCCCATCAGTTCCTCGTGGGAGACGAGTTGAGCAACGCGTGCCTCAAAACAAATCCATTATTGTTCGTGTGTGTATTATTTAGTTTATATTGTTTGTAGTTATGTATTTCATATTGTCAAGTATATGCAAATCATTCATTAGGCCCATCAGTTCCTCGTGAGAGACGAGTTGAGCAACGCGTGCCTCAAAACGATCCATTATTGTTCATGTGTGCATTATTTAATATTAATTGATTGGTGAATAAGTTTACATCTATTTTTACTCATGTGTGGTTGTGCACTTTTTTTTATAATCAATTAAATAAACTTGTTCAAATGTTTTTCATAGGATTCACTCGCCAACTTTTTGTTTATCCAAAAACCATTTTTACACATGATACAGGTGAACAGGATGAAGCAAGGAAAACATAGGAAATGCCTTAGAAGAAAACAATGAAGCCTAGATTGATGTTTAGGACATGATGTAATTATGATTGTAAATTTCCCATCAAATTGTATTAATGAATATGAAACGTTATAATAAATGTCATGAGCTTTGATGATAACCCAATCATGCCTCGATCACCTTTTCCGCTGCGGGTCAGGGTGTGACAGATTGGTATCATAGCCATGACTATAGGGATATAGGATAGGTTATTAGACCCTTAGAGCCTATACTATAGTTGCCTAAATTTTAATTGTTTAGGTGGTTACATACAAACTTATGATATTTATTTGTTTCATATTTGTTTATACTTACAGTCAAACATACATACTTACGTACACATTCATCATACATATTTCAATGTTCATATATTCAATTCATCTTCATACTTTTGTTATTCAAAGATTTTGTTGCAATTTTCAAATCTCATCAAAGTAAGTTCTGCGACGGGCATGTAGTATCTGGAAGGGTACAAGTACCGGTAGTCGGAACGTCCTGTCTAGGTTGGCATTCGTATAAATCCAATATAACGGACCAGTTTGCCTACCTGGGGACTAACGATGAGAGTACGAAGGATCTATTAGGCCAAAGCATGCCACACCAAACGTCGTTCGAACTAACCCACTTTGAGGTGTCACCGTGTCTACACCTGGACACATTCCGAATATCATACGTTATATACATATTTCTCGATTTTCTCCGGGTTTTGGTGTACGTAACCAGGCTAACATATGCAAACCATATGAAAAACCCGGTATTCATGGGGGCCCACATGATTACGAAGGTGAAGTATGACGGCATGCAGGGCCTAATGACGAGCAAAGCCCAAGACATCCTATGGATGTAGTAGATTTATTTTTCTATAATTATTTTATGAATGTTCATTCCTAAATACGACCCATGATCCCAAAAACATCCAACTCATACTCATGATGCGTATTCCTTGTAGATGTCTTCTAGCCTCGCCCGTAGGAAGATGAGAGCAGGAAAAGCCCGCGAGCGCATGGCTGCCCTAATCGCTCAACAAATGGCTGCCGTAATACCCAACATTGTGATTCAAGTCCAACAAGCCCTTACCGCTAATCCTGTCAACCAAGAAGATCAAAATGTTATCAACTCTCCCCCAAATACCACTAAATGCACCTACAAGCATTTCAAATCATGCGACCCTCCAAAATACGAAGGGACCGAAGGTGTCACCGCTCTCCTCCATTGGTTTGAAGAAATGGAGAACACTTTTCTAAATTGCGATTGCCCCGATGATCGCAAAGTGCGATATGCTACCGGTCGTTTATATGGGATAGCACTTACTTGGTGGAATACAGAGAAGGCCAAACGAGGCGTTGACGATGCTATGACTTTGACTTGGGAAGAGTTGAAGGAAATCATGACAAGACGGTTTTGCCCAAGGAGCGAAATCAAGAAATTAGAAGATGAGTTCTATTCGTTGAAGCAAAAGGAAGGCGACCACACCACATACAACAAAAGATTCCTCGAGTTAAATCAAATGGTTCCCAACTTGTTCACTCCCCCCTACCGTTTGATCGAGCACTACATCCGAGGTCTTCCATCAAAAATTCAAGACTCGGTAATAAGTACCACGCCTGCAACTTTGGAAGCAGCAATGGAGTTAGCTACAGAGCTCACCGAGAACCGAATCAGGAACAAAGACTTCAAGGAGGAGAAGAAGAAGGATAAAGCATCAACTGAAACTTCAAACTCCACCCAAACCAAATCCCCTTCTCAACCCATTTCTAAGAGAAAAAGAGACGGGCAACTTTTCGCTACTATCCAACGTAATCAACCAATTTCACACGCCATACCCATCCAAGCTATCCCAATCACTCAAGTAGCACCCAACTCAACTTACCCAAATAAGAAACCATATCTTGGACCTCACCCTCGATGTAACACCTGTTTTTATCACCATCCATCTACCTTACCTTGTCGACTATGTGCGAATTGTGGACGCTATGGTCATTTGAGCAAGGTTTGCCGCACCCCTCAAAACCAAATCTCTCCCCCTACTCAAAACATGATCCAAACCTATCAACAACCTCAATACCCCATGTTACCTTATGTTCGAGCTTGTTTCAATTGTGGCGACCCTACCCACTTTAGAAACACGTGCCCTCGATTGGTTAACATCATAAACGCTCAAGCTCAATCAAACCCAGTTAACCAAGTAAATCAAGAAAACCCAATCACTAGGCCACCAGCAAGAGGAAGAGTTTTCAACATCAACGCCAACCCTGTTGAAGATAATGACGGCCCAAACAAAACCACCCAACTAGTCCTCTTCACCGAAAATCAAGATTCAACTCCTATCGTTTAGTTTTATGTTTTTCTTTATCACATAGAACCAATCATAACTTAAGGATAAAGCCAATGAAAATTTGACGAGAATATGGTGGATACGCCGCTGGTACTTCCTATATATAAGTATTCTTGCCAAAGGATCAGAGGCATTATCTGGCGGTTATGAGAGGTTCCATGTATAAACTGTTTGAGTGATTATTGTTTATTATTTTCAGTACATGCAATACGATCGGCTCCGTTTGATTGAGCCTTCATCGCACATACATTTTCATTTTCAGTACATGCAATACGATCGGCTCCGTTTGATTGAGCCTTGATCGCACAGACATTTTCATTTTCAGTACATGCAATACGATCTTGTGGTTGTTGTGTTTGTTGTAGAGTCACATAGAACTAATCATAACTTGCGGATAAAGTCAATGAAAATTTGACAAGAATATAGTGGATACGCCGCTGGTACTTCCTATATATAAGTATTCTTGTCAAAGGGTCGGAGGCATTATCAGGCTGTTATGAGAAGTTCCATGTAGGATATAGTATGTTTTGGTTGAAGTTTGTTCATCATACATTTCAGTATATTCAATTTCATCATTTATAGAAGTTGAGCTATGTCTCACTTCCACAATGACTAACCTCTCCATCATAACAAACGAGAGAGGTACTGTCATCATTCAAACATGTATACTTTCAGAATTTAGACTCAAGCTGTGGTTGTTGTGTTGTTTATGTTTTATAGTCACATAGGACTAATCATAATTCACTGATAAAACCAATGAAAATTTAACGAGAATATGGTGGATACGCCGCTGGTACTTCCTATATATAAGTATTCTTGTCAAAGGATCAGAGGCATTGTCAGGCGGTTATGAGAAGTTCTATGTAGGATTTAGTACTTTCTTGGTAACTAATCATAACTTGCGGATAAAACCAACGAAAATTTGACAAGAATATGGTGGATACGCCGCTGGTACTTCCTATATATAAGTATTCTTGCCAAAGGATCAGAGGCATTATCTGGCGGTTATGAGAAGTTCCATGTAGGATTTAGTATTGTCTTGGTTGAAATTTGTGTTACATTCATATCATCTCGCCATTTAAAGAAATTGGATTATGTTCTATTTCTACATAAACTAACCTCTCCATCATAACAAACGAGAGAGGAACTGTCACAAATCAAACATGTATGCTATCAGAATTGAGACTCAAGTATTAGTTGTTATGTTTATTTATGTTCTAGAGTTACATCATAGGACCAATCATAACTTACTGATAAAACCAATGAAAATTTGACAAGAATATGGTGGATACGCCGCTGGTACTTCCTATATATAAGTATTCTTGTCAAAGGATCAGAGGCATTGTCAGGCGGTTATGAGAAGTTCTATGTAGGATTTAGTAATTTCTTGGTACATTGATTGTGGCGTTTATTTATGTTTAGAGTCACATCATAGAACCAATCATAACCTACTGATAAAACCAATGAAAATTTGACAAGAATATGGTGGATACACCGCTGGTACTTCCTATATATAAGTATTCTTGTCAAAGGATTAGAGGCATTGTTAGACGGTTATGAGAAGTTCCATGTAGGTTGTAGTATTAGAAGTTTTGCTTTAGGATATAACCATATCCTTCCAAACATATCAAAACTCTTACGCATGATATCCTATTTAGTGAATCAACACTGCTTATCAATATTTTTACTGTAGGCAACAAAAAGCGATTCCTGTAACAGGGTACTTAACCCTTACAAGGGACGTTACCGCCTCAAACAAAAATTTAAACTCTTACTCTTTTTCTAAGCATGTAACTGTCAAACTAAACACCATCATTTATAGACAAATATATCACTACTTAAATTTCGGGACGAAATTTCTAAAAAGCAGGGGATACTGTAACATCCGTAAAAAAACGGATTTACCAAACCCGCTCCGTTTAATAACTGAACAATCAGTTAAAAATTTCGTGGCGTATTTAATGCCCAAAATAATTTTAAACGATACATAATTAATAAGTATATTGGAATATATAATTTATATTTGAAAAAGTATTGAAAATAGGAAAATAAAAATAAAAGGCTGGTGCCGGGTTTCGAACCCGGGTCAGCAGCGGATTCAAACAAAGCCTTAACACCCTTCAATCCAACCACTGCGCCACTTGTATTTCTTGTTCAATATTGAAGACAATTAATTCATAACATGAATATCGAATTCAAAATCGACGCGCCCAAATCCGTTGACGCCGGAAATTCTGACGTTTTCGTCAAACAGCGTCGGTTATCAATGACTTAACGTAAACATTAACTATTACATCGGTTATAACCGATGTCCAGTCCGCGACACAAGTTATAACCGCCGGAAAATCTTTAACCGACAAATCAAGACGGGAAATCGGACTAAATACGTCGATGTTCTGCCCTATAAATACCCCCTCAAACCTCTGCTAGCTTTTTCGCTCACAATCACACCTTTACCCGACGTAATTCCACTCGTCGGAAAAGCTCTGCAACTCGCCGGAAAACCGAGCCTTTCACCTTTGAGCCTTACTGAACCCCCAGAGCTCATACCGAAGGCACCCTCATCTCAAGCTCGTTGAAGACTCTCTGCCGCAAGACACACGTCGCCGGAATAATCTGCTGTCACCGGAGTTTCGCCAGCGAAACAGAGGAGCCACTGTTCGGTATACCTTACGCTTAATCTTTCATTCTTTTTATTTATCTCACCTGTAATTAACCGCAACACACTAAAAGAACATGATTTAATCGACGAACCAGTCGGACTTTAGTTCTGGTTAAGTCCAACGAAGAAGACGAAGTTTCAGTTGTCTATATGTATAATTAAAATCAAGATATAACTCGGGTTAGACACCCAGTCCAGCGGTGGACTGTGTGCACATAAAACACGCTTACGTCCCGAGTTCGATACTTGTCCCACGCATGCTTGCCTTAATAAAAATGTCCTTTTTTTTACTGAACCGGATTCATTTCACATAGATGTTAAGTTTAATAAAAACCGGAATAATAACCAAGATAGACACACACTCCAGTGGTGGACTGTGTGAACGTTTAATCGCACGTCACGAGTTCGAGTCCGGACTACCGCACCGGTCCGAACAATTATCAAACTTTTTATATAAGACAGAAAGGAAATTATTTAGTTTGTATATAAGTATAATAAAAATCAGATTATTTAACAAGTTAGACTCACAGTCCAGCGGTGGACTGTGTGTTAACCCAAACCACAGGTCCCGGGTTCGAGACCTGTGGAGAACACCGGTTCGATGCATTAAAATCGTTTTTAAAAATAAATGATTTTCTGTTTAATTCAATTAGTATATAAATATAATTAAAAACAGAAATATTTCAGGTTAGACACGTAGCTCAGTTGGTAGAGCTGCGTGCACGCGAACGGAAGGTCTCGGGTTCGAGCCTCACCCGGCGCACACAATTACACAGTCTGACCGGTCAACAAGTCAACAAGTCAACGGTCAACGGTCAACAGTCGCAAAAAGTCAACATTTTTTATTATTTTTATTTATTTATTTTATTTAAAAATCAATTAAAAATACTTACAAATAACATTTTTAAGGTTAGAAAATAGCCTTAAACTCACAAAAATACATCCAACAATCCTACTAAAATTGATTAATAAAATCCCCTTATTTACCAAACCATTATGTTATTATCTAGGTTAGTTTCACTCGTGGTTAAATCCAACTTCGCGTGCATTCAACATTATCAACCGAACGCACCCAATGTGAGTGAATCTTACAACTCCCCTTTTTAATTACACGTTTTGGGGTGTGTCATGTGTCACAAAATTAACTCGTTTATTTAAACTTGTGCCATACCATATTGTGATCTAAACTTAGATTGTATACATTGTTTGTAGTTATGTATTTCATATTGTCAATTTATATGCAATTCATTCATTAGGCCCATCAGTTCCTCGTGGGAGACGAGTTGAGCAACGCGTGCCTCAAAACAAATCCATTATTGTTCGTGTGTGTATTATTTAGTTTATATTGTTTGTAGTTATGTATTTCATATTGTCAAGTATATGCAAATCATTCATTAGGCCCATCAGATCCTCGTGAGAGACGAGTTGAGCAACGCGTGCCTCAAAACGATCCATTATTGTTCATGTGTGCATTATTTAATATTAATTGATTGGTGAATAAGTTTACATCTATTTTTACTCATGTGTGGTTGTGCACTTTTTTTATAATCAATTAAATAAACTTGTTCAAATGTTTTTCATAGGATTCACTCGCCAACTTTTTGTTGATCCAAAAACCATTTTTACACATGATACAGGTGAACAGGATGAAGCAAGGAAAACATAGGAAATGCCTTAGAAGAAAACAATGAAGCCTAGATTGATGTTTAGGACATGATGTAATTATGATTGTAAATTTCCCATCAAATTGTATTAATGAATATGAAACGTTATAATAAATGTCATGAGCTTTGATGATAACCCAATCATGCCTCGATCACCTTTTCCGCTACGGGTCAGGGTGTGAGAATGCCCTCTGTCGCCATAAAGTGACATTTCTCCTAGTTGAGCATCATTCGCGTCTCGACACTCCGTTTCATTATCGCATCTAAGTGAGTAAGACATTGATCAAAGGTGTTTCCATAGACAGAGAAGTCGTCCATGAAAACCTCAAGAGAAGTTTCGATCAAAGATGGCTACCATGCAGCGCTGGAAAGTAGCCGGAGCGTTACATAACCCGAACGGCATGCGGCGATACGCATAAGTGCCATACGGGCATGTGAAGGTTGTCTTTTCTTGATTCTCGGGAGCAATCGGGATCTGAAAGTAACCTGAAAAGCCGTCAAGAAAGCAATAAAATTGCTATCCTGCAAGACGCTCCAGCATCTGATCGATGAACGGGAGTGGGAAGTGGTCCTTGCGGGTGGCGTCGTTTAATTTTCGATGCACACCCTCCAGCCCGTGACTGTCCGCGATGGGATAAGCTCCTTCTTTTCGCTCATGACCACTGCCATTCCCCCTTCTTGGGAACGACCTGAGTGGAGCTTACCCATGCGGAATCGGAGATCGGATAGATGAGACCAGCCTCCATCAGCTTAAGCACCTCTTTCTTTACAACTTCTTGCATATTCGGGTTCAGACGGAGCTGTGGCTACACTACTAGCTTAAAGATGTCCTCCATGAGGATCCTATGAGTACAGAAGGTAGGGCTAATCCCCTTGATATCAGACAGTTTCCATGCGATGGCCTCCTTATTTGACTTCAGGACCTCGATTAAACACTCCTTCTCCTCCGTTGACAATTTCGAAGAAATGATCACAGGTAAGCTCGAATTGTCACCTAGGAACGCGTATTCTAAATGAGATGGGAGAACCTTAAGCTCTACGGCTGCTGGTGTCAACAATGGTGTGCTCTCAGTAGCAGCACTCACCTCACAGAAATCTAGAGTCTCGGGAATCTCGAAGACATCGTCCCCTATATCCTTACTATCACTCTCCTCGGGTACTAAACTCTCACTCACTAAGTCAGCTCCGCTAATATAGTCTAAACAATGATCAACACACGAAATGAATGAGTTTAGGAAGTATACGGAGTGACAAGGGCCACTATCGCTGTCGCCACCACTCAGGTGTTGCATCGACCTTGCGATCTCGAATATGACGTTCCCGTCACCGACTCGATGAGTGATTTTCCCATCATGAACATCTATGAGCACTTTCGCGGTGCGCAAAAAAGGGTCACCTAAGATGATGGGAACCTTCTCGTCGGCCTCCATATCGAGGTTGGCAAAGTCTACAGGAAAGACAAATCTATCAACTTTAACCAACAAATTCTCTACGATTCCCCTCGGGTACTTAACCGACCTATCGGCTAATGACAGAGACATGCGAGTAGGGGTGAGTTCCCCTAAAACTAAACGCTCATACAGTGAGAAAGGCATCAGATTTATGCTCGCCCCGAGATCGGCTAGAGCATGAGCTGGAGCAGTGGAGCCACCGAATAGGCATGGAATCGTAAAGATACCCGGATCAGTCAATTTCTTGGGCAGCTTGTTTAAAACCAAGGCGGAACATCCCCCAGTCAATGGGACATTCGAAAGCTCCCCCAACCTATCTTTACGTTTTAAAAGATCTTTTAAAAACTTAGCATATTTAGGCATATACTGGAGGGCCTCGATAAACGGGAGATTGATTTTCAACTGAGTAAACATGTCAAGGAAATTCCCATATTCCTTGGAATATTTCTGTTGCTTCAGACGTGCTGGGTAGGGTAGCCGTGAAGTGTCTATGATCGGTGATGGCCTAACCTCTACCGGTTTTCTCTCTCCCCTACTCTCAACTGAAGGTCCAGTGGCTGGTGCGGTACTTGCTGGGTCTAACCTGGTGTGCACCCTGGGTGGAGCCTCCATCTCGATTTCTTCATCTACTTCTACATCTCGCTCCTCTACCTCTACCTCTACACCCTCTCTGCCTACCTCCTTCAGAGTCCTACCACTGCAAGTGGTAATCGCTTTCGCGTGTTTGTTCGTGGGGTTGGGTTGAGTATTACCCGCGAACTGGCCGTGTGGCTGCTCTTGCAGCTGCTTAGCGATACTACCGACCGACCTCTGCAGATCTAAGAGTGCGGACTGTTGATTTTTCAAGAGAAAATCATGTTCCGCGAGAGTTTTCTGAGTAGCCTGATCTTTGACAACTAGTTGGGATAACAACTCTTCGATCCTATCTAGACTACCTCCTAACCCTCCACTCCTAGTCTGACCCTCCTGATTTGAACCCCCTCCACTAAACTGACTGGTGTGACCTGACCCTCCACTATTGTAATGACCCTGCCCCTGTTCTGATAAGAGCCTGATTGGAAGCCAGGGGGGTTACCAGAAGATCGATAATTATTATTATTATTACGCCAGTTTTGATTATATTTGGAAGTATTATTATTGAAAGGATTCGTAGGACCGCGGTTCTGACCGATGATAAACTCAACCTGCTCAACAGTGAGCGTGGGACACTCTAGCGTGTCATGAACCCCTACACACATCACATGTCTACCTTTTTCTTCAGCTCCTGTATCTCCTTCGTGACCTCTCTCTTGAAGCTATCTAAAGCAGCAGCTACCGTAGTTTCCAAGCTAACTTGGTGTAAACCCCGGTTAACCGGAGGTGTACGTGCAACAGGAATTGAATTCCTGCTGGCAGTGCTGTAATCGATATCAGAATGGGCAAAGCTCTCGAAAAGGTCATTGCACTCGGCTACTGTTTTCTTTCCCATCAGGTGGCCACCAGCAGAGGTGTCAAATCGAGCACGGGTCTCAGGGGTGAGATCGTCGTAGAATTTCTCTACAAGTCCCCAGTCTGATAGACCATGTTGGGAGCAACGGGATACTAGAGTTTGGAACCGCTCCCAAGCTAGATGGTAGGGCTCGTCAGGCTCCATTCGAAACGAATGGATCTGATCGTGAAGGCGGGATGCTTTGGCGGGTGGGAAGTATTTCTTAAGGAAAACATCCCGTAAAGAGGCCCAAGTAGAAAAAGTGCCGGGTGGTTGGGAGTCAAGCAAGATGGCGGCCCGACCCCCGAGAGAGAACGGAAAGACTTGGAGAAAACCGGCATCATGACCCGCGCCCTCCATATTGAATGTATGACATAGACGGGTAAGACGGTTGATATGTGCGGGCGCATCCTCATTATCACGACCGTGGAATTGGCAAGGTTAGTGATGGCGGTCATGATGTAGGAAGGGATTTGCCATGCTCGGTCATTGTTCATGGGGGGTAGGGTAATGGGTGAGTTCGCACCGGTGAAACCGGTGGTGGCCTGTTGGTATATGGTCTAATTGCTATTATCGGCCATGTGGAAGTTGGGTGGTGGCTGTGGTGGGCTTACGTTTCTATGGACTACACGGGGTGATGGAGAATCGGGTGATGAAGGTTTAGGTGTAAAATCGAAATCGGTTGGTACGAAGGAATGGGATGAACTTGAAAAAAGTTGAGGAAGAAACACTTACCTTTGGTGCGGGGGAGAAAGGTGTGTCCGTCGGCGGCTTAGGCGGAGGTCCTTACGAACGCGTGTGGGGCATCCACTAAACCGGAAACACGACAAACACGAGAAGTTAGCACAAATAATTCAATTATATAAAAAATTTAAATATTAAATAATTAAACAGCTTAGACTCCTACTACACAAACGAATACAAAATAAACACAAGTGTAAAAGAAAAGCCTAAATCGAGTAGTTAATTAAAAACAAAACAACTTACCGTAATTCTAGACTCAAATTATACTCTAGACTCCTAAACTATACTAAACTACTAATTGGCAAGTGGACCGATCAATTGTAGAATAATATTAAGCAAGTCCGGATTATCGAACCCACAGGACTCTCTAATTGCTAAGACTACTAATTTAGACTCAGTTACACACTATGTATATTTTAAAAAGGGGGGGGGGTTACTAATAAATCTAAATTATCAATTTAACTAAAATTAAATTGGAATGACCAAACTATGAACTTCTAGGGACTTATTAGATATTTTATTAAGAGATAATGAACTAGTTACCTAGGTTAGATTTTTAGACTACTACTCCTTCAATTTAACAATAATTAATCTGGTTGAATATTTTACCAGGATCTTTACATATCAAAGTTTAGGTTTATTAAACAGGACCCCGACCCTTCTCAGGAAGACACCTACAATAACTTATCCTTTTTATTCGTTTACCGGTCCTAAAGATTCTTTTTCAATTATCTTTTCAAATTAGTAAAGTGTCTAATTATTAATTACCTCTCAATAATTAACCTAGACCAACTACAATTTTCTAGTTTAGATTAACTGCTTCAATTATGACAAGGAAATTAGACTCGAGAATTTCTCAAAACCCTAACCTAACAATTTACCACATTAATTCAGCCAACTAATTGCAATTTCTCAATTAGCAAATTAGGTATAATGACAAGTTTGATTTTATGGTTAATTTAATAGTTTCCCCGGTTTTATTGGCCAATTTTACCGACAACTTCACGAATTCCTAAGAACACGAAAAGTAACATAAACCTATTCTATGAAAGACATTCACCAAAGTTTATGCAAAACAACCAAACAATCATCAAACAAACAAGATCATGCAAATACCCTAAACTAGATCATTAAAGTTGTGACCTTCACCAATTAAATATTCAAACCATGAATTAAATTAAAGCAAATCAAAGTTTCATGAATCCATCATCCAAAACCTAGGTAACCGAAGAAAGTCTAGCCTAAAAACATGTTTAAAAAGTAATTAAAACAAAGTTGATAACAAGGTAGCATGATTGATCAAAACAAAGAAATCAAAGTGGAGATTGGTATGATAAACCGTGACAAGCTCCTGCCTTGAACTCCCGTATCACCACCACAATTCCTATGGCTTAGATCCGCTTCGTGTAGCTTCAAATCTCTAGAAAATAGCTCCAAATCTGCCCTGGTTCGTCCAAAGTTGCCCAATATGAGTTTAACCTCAATAATAAATCTTTAAATAACAAAACAAGTCCAAATTCAACCAGGTTTCGAAACTTTCTGGATAAACACCTCTCTCGCACCCCGCGAGAGAGTATGGGTTTCCGGTCGCGCCCCGCGACCGAGGTGGATTCCGGAGATAATAACACCTCTCTCGCGCCCCGCGAGAGAGTTAAGCTGTGCCGGTCGCGCCTCGCGACCGGGTTGAAATCCCTGATTTGCGTTTCGTTTTCTCGTTTTCGATCCACTCACGTCTCGGCTCGGTTCTTTTCACCATTTTCGCTCGTTTTTCCCATCCTTCCTCCCGTTTCCACGAACCAAGACCTGCAAAACATGTTTGGATTAAAAGTAGATAAATTCTTGACAAATCGAAACGAAAACGCGCTAAAAATATACAAACTCTACAAGATAAATAGATGTATTATTCAATACATCAATTACTGGAAGTGTTACCATTGTATATCACTAACTATTCGAGGTCGTTGGTGCAAGAGTGACGCATAGCGAAAACAAATAAACACATAGACATAATTCTCAAGAAAATTTGATGAAAACATAATGAATGAACCGTTACAACAGGTGCCCTTTATAAGGGATTTTCTAAATTTAGTAAGCTTGTAAAATTTTCATAATAAAAAATTAACAAAAAGTTATCAAAATTGAAACAAAAAATGATCATAATCACAAATTAACTAAAAAATTATCAAAATTGAAACAAAAAATGGATGCTTAATTTTTGTAATAAATTAGTTACTAGTTTTAAGCTAAGAAGCAAAGCGTTGGATATTAACGAAATTTGGGGAAACCTTGAATGATAAAATCAATGTCTCAATTAAGGAAATGTGGCGAGCTCGGCTAAACCGCATATGGTAATAGGTCTCGCAACTCTTTTCCTAACCCAAGTTATGCACATTAGACTTTTAGCTCTTTCTACCATGTTTTCCGTTATACATTAGCCGAATATTTATTAGCTGCCTAGGATAAACATGAAGGGTGGTCTATCTTGTGTTTGGAAGTAACTTAAGAGCCAAAGTCATCGATAAAGTTGACATTTTGCACGAAAACATAGTCTTTACAAATGTGATCATGTGGATAACTTGGCCATTAACTTAACCATTTACAAATGTTGATCATGTGGATAACTTGGCCATTAACTTGAGTAATTTACATCAATGGGGTGGTGGTTTATTAACAAAGGCAAAACCTTTAAACACCTTAGGAAAGGAAGGTCTTAGGTTCAAGTCACACAAACGACAGAAATAAAAATAAATTTGATGTTAAAAAAAACTTGACCAATTTACACTAACTATGTGATAAAGATTTAAGTGTCAAAAGAACTAATTACTAAATATGAAAGATTAGTAAGTAAAATAGTTCATTATTAGCTAACGGACATAGAATAGATAGATTATACACTTGTAAAAGTTAAAATTTGTCCATCTTTTCTTGGTTAAATGCTATTATTTCCGTTATTTAACTGACTATATCATATTGAGAAAAAGGAAGAGGCATATTATAAAGAAGGTCTCATATTTAACCTGAATAAAAGAAGTATTTTAAAATATTTGGTCTAAAATATAGAAAATACATTTGCTCTAGAAAAAAACTTATTGTAATGCATTATCCTATTGTAACACCTAAAAATATAGATTCGAATAAAGGATGAAGTGAATTCCAAGTTTTGTCCTTTATCTATACATCTAATTTTAATCTAATTTTAGGTGGTGTCATTTTTTTTTAAAATTAACAAGTTTTTTACTTATTGTTTCAAAATCTTGCATGTCCTTTAGCACTAACCTAGTTAATCTTTTTTGTTAAATCAGATCACAAAAAGGTAATTTAGTCCTTTTATAAATTTATTTAAAAATATTTAAATAGTAAAACAAAACTAAATTTAAAATATTAATTTTAATATATATAGAAACACACTTTCTCTCGTCCGTTTCTCTCTACCCTATCTCCATCGCCACCACGACCCTTTCTCTATCTCTTTCTTTTGCTCCGGTCACCATCTCCGGCGAGACACCACCGCATCTCCGATTAAATCCACAGCAACCACCACCACATCTTCGCCTCATCCTCTTCCATAGATAATTAGTTCATAGCCAATCAACGTTTAACTTAAGGCTGCTACCACATCTCCGGTCAAATCCACAACAACCACCATCAGTTTGTCGGAAAGAACCTCCTTCATTATCAGTTCATCATAAAATAAGCCTCGCCGCCGCCGCCTCAGGTTAAATCCACAAGAACCACCACCACATATTCGCCTCCTCCTCCTTAGAGAAATCAGTGTCACTCAAACCCTAGTTCTCTATTCCTAAAAGATAGATGTCGGTGCTCCTGAATCAGTAACAAGTCAGAAACCTCACCGTTCGTTAATCCCAGAACCTCGGTGAGCCTAAGCTAATTGGTAGTTTTGAGTTGTTAATTTGGTGTGAAAGTAAATAGATTGGTGTCTTTGGTGTGAAAGGTATATATAATCATCAACAACAGTTCTTTGAACATCTAATCGGTACGTTTAGATTTAACCTAGTTCTAGCGGATTTGCGAGGTGCGTTTTTTTTATCTAATCCCTAAATTGTTGTGAATTGAATCTGAAAATTTAGGGGTTTGTGTTTGGATGAAATTTTGGTGGTGATGGTGCCGTTGCAACCATGGTGGGTTGGTGGTTATGGTGGAAACATGCGGCGGTGGTGGAAGGAGGCAGTGGTGGTGGTTGAAACAGGTGGAAGTAGGTTGTGGTGGTGAAGGAGATTGTGGTGGTGGTCTAGTTGAAGTGCAAAGGGGGAAAGATGAAGTACACAAGGAGATAAATGGAATTTTTTATTTAAGTTATTTATTTATATAATTAGTCCCTAAAAGGTGTGACAAAGTTAACCTCATGTGCTAGGCACATATGAAGGTCCCCAAACTCAACCCTATGGCTCTCACCCGTACGAGTCTCTTACAACGCTCACATGCTATGGATAAGGTCATGGGGTGTATCTTAATATGTGGGGTGTTAAAGATGATATGACATGTTAACTGGTGTTGTACGCCACTCTCTCTCTCTTTGTGTTAAGAGACGTTAAGAAATTGAATTATTTTTTTTCCTTTTAACCGGATTTTAAGAAATTGAATTATTCTGTTTTTCCTTTTTTAAACCACAAATCACTATAAAATTTAAGGTTAGGTGAAGTTAGTTAGATTAAATCATTTTCTTGGGTGAGGTGAAGTGAAATGGAAAAAATGAGTGATATGGTGGTATCTAGGTGGAGCTGAGAAAGGTTAAAGTATACCTTAAAGCCTAATGCATCTTATCTAAATATAAATGGAATGGAAATGTCATAAAAAGAAAACGATTTTGCGATGAATTTGAAGTGAATTATAAAAGATAGTTTACATATTAGATATTAGTCATATTTTTTTGAGTTTTACAGCGGGATTTCGATCAGTATCAGTTTGGTTTGTTATAGTACCGGTATGATTCCCACACTCGATAAAGCAACTAAAAGAGTTATGCTTAGGAATATATCAATACATGTTTTACAACCATAGAAAACACAAAAAAAAGAATACTGGTACCGGTACTGGTGTTGTTCAGCTGACAAAATAAATACTTTATTGAAGTACATTGAGAAAATCATGAGAAAAAATAATATACAGGTACGATGTTGGTTGGAAGATATCAGTTAGGTTTGTCATGGTTAAACTTTTATCGAATTATAGGTAAAGAATACGCAGGTCGTAACAATATATTCGAAATCCTTCAAAATGTTATCATATGTTACTAAAATAACGATAAGAGCAAATGACGTCACTTAAAAAACACCTAAATGACAAGGCAACTTTGAATACATGTATGTTTATGATCACTTCTAAATTACTATTCACAACTCATTTTTAAGTAAATTTTATATCTAAACGTAGATAAAAATAACCACATCACAACGACAAACACAAAATTTTTAAAACATTATACCGAAAAATTACAAGAAAAAAATACATGCTAAAATGTAATTATAATAATAAATTATTATAACAATAAATAATTGAGTAATACAATTTTAAGCATCATTCACAATTAACTCTAAAAATTATTTATATAATCTTAAACTTAAAGGTTGGTGCATTATATATATATATATCCTTTTTTCCGGTCTATACTGTCAATTTGTTTTTTGTTTTACACAAGCATCGTGCCTTACTTTACAGTGGTGACGGATAATCCGTACAGGGGTAACAATTCAATAAAAAAGGGTAACGAAATCAAAAAAATATTAAATTTTTCTAAAATTCACATTATCGTCGAAGCGTAAAGGGGCAACAAAGGTTACCCCTTCTATCATTCTAGGTCCGCCCCTCCTTTACAGCCGGTTTAAATATCTAGCTTCCATTTTAGAAACATTTAATTGGTCATTTTTTTATTGCTAAGTACTACTACTAAACTAAACATATGTTAGTTATTTTGATATTTTTCTTATTTTAATCAGCTGACAAGTACTTATACTAAAATAATATTGTTAGTTATTTTTTATATTTTCCTTATTTTAATTATTTAGTATAATCTTAAATTTAATGGTCGGTGCATTTTTCATATATATACCCTTTTTTCCGGTCTATACTGTTAGTTTCTTTTTTGTTTTACACAAGCACCGTGCCTTTACTTTACATCCGGTTTGTATATCTAGCTTCCATTTTAGAAACATTTAATTGGTCATTTTTTATTGCTAACAAGTACTAATACTAAACTAAACATATTTTAGTTATTTTGATATTTTTCTTGTTTTAATTAGCTGACAATTACTAATACTAAAATAATATTGTTAGTTATTTTTTATATTTTTCTTAATATTCTTATTAGATTTATTTTACACAAATGCTGACAACTTTCTTTAGTTATTTTCAAAAATGTTTTTATTTAATTATTTGTGATTAAATCCACATATCTGTTTAGACAATTTATATCAATATATTAATATAAAATTTGTTTGAAATTGAGTCTAGCTACATTTTGACATAAACTCTAATTAAGCCCTTTTGATTATACGTATTAGTTTTTTCCTTTATACCCGTTACATTTTATATGCATGAGTCGTATCACATGTCACACCCTGACCCGCAACGGAAATGGTAGTCGGGGCATGATTGGGTTTTCATCAAAGCTCATGACATTTATTATAAAGTTTCATATTTATTATTTCTTTTTAAATAAGAAATTATAATAAACATACAAGCACAACATGTTCAAATACATTTTTCATGACTTCTTTATTTTTCTTCTAAGGCAATTTCCTATGTGTTCCTTGCTTCAACCTGTCCACCTGTATCATGTGTAAAAATAGGGTTTTGGGTCAACAAAAAGTTGGCGAATGAATCTTATGAAAACATTTGAACGGATTTGTTATATTGGTTATAAAAAGGTGCATAACCACATATGAGTATACGTATATGTAAAATTTAATCACAATACACAATATATCAATTAATGCACACGCACACACCAAATGATGAACAATGAGATCAAGGCACAATCAAACGGAGCCGATCTAATGAGGCACGCGATGTTCAACTTGTCTCCAACGAGAAACTGATGGGCCTAATGAATGATTTGCACGCAACTTGACAGAATGTAAACACACATCACAACAAACAACATTTACATCACACGTTTAGATCATATAATGGTAATAGCACAAGTTTGAATAAACGAAATAAATAAAGCGACACATGATCACCCCAAAACATGAATAAAAAGGGGAATATGTAAGAATTCACTCACTGTGGGTGCGTTCCTTGATGATGATGAATGCGCACGAATTTATGATTCAACCGACGAGGGAAAACTAACATAAATAATCACGTAATAATTCGATAAATATATATCTTCTATTTGAAAATAATATTTCTAATTAATGCCTTTTATTAGGTTTTAAGATTTATTTTTGATAATTAATATAATTTTTAACCCTGAAAAATCTTATTTTTAAGTATTTTTAAATAATTTTTAAATATAATAATAAAGAAATAAATAAAAACAAAAATTAAAAATAAGTTGACCTTGTCAGGTCTGACCGGGTCTGACTGGTCGGATAACATGTAATTTAGGCAGCGTGTGAGGTTTGAACTCGTGACCTCCCGTATACGTGCACACAGCTCTACCAACAGAGCTACGTGTCTAACCCGAAAGGATTCTGATTTTAATTATACATATATTCATTTTAATGTATTACGGAAATCACTTAATTAAAAGATTTTAAAATAAATCGAACCGGTGTCTACCCCCATATTCGAACTCGCGACCTGATATATGTGTGCACACAGCCCAACCAGTTGGGCTGTGTGTCTAACCCGTATATCCCTTGATTTATATTAAATTTATATACATGTTATGCGTAGATCTGATTAAGTATAAAAATTTTGGTTTTTATTTCAGGAAATCGGTGACAAGAGAGGCTCGAACCCGGAACGTGCTTGATCGCGTTGCACACAGTCCACCGCTGGACTGTGTGTCTAACCCGGTTTAATACCCATTTTTAATTATACTTATATACATTATAAACTTCATCTTCTTCATATAAAAACTCAACATTTAACCCGACTGCTAATTCAAACAGCTTTTTATTTTGAACTTGCTAATTGAATCAGATTATATAAACGACAAAAGAAAGGAAGTTTTGTAACATCCGCCAAAAACCGGATTTACCAAACCCGCTTCGTTAATTAACCGAACAACCAGTTAAAAATTTCGTTGCGTATTTAATGCCCAAATTAATTTTAAGCGATACATAATTAATAAGTATATTAGAATATAAAATTTATTTTTGAAAATGTACTAAAAATAGTGAATTAAAAATAATATGCTGAAGCCGGGACTCGAACCCGGGTCAGCCGAGAGTCAGCACAGTTTTAACACACACACATTCAACCGCTCCGCCACTGGTGTTTCTTGTTGATTATTTGAAACAAATAATACATAAATTAAATCTGGAAATCAAAACCCAGTTACACAACGCGCCCAAATCTGTTCACGCCGGAAATCCCGACGATTTCGTCAAATTTGGCCGTTTCTTTTTGGTCATAACGTATACATTAACAATCAGATCGGTTATAACCGAAGAAAACCATCAATTCCATTCATTTTCTTAAATATCTTTTGAAACCGAAAATACAATTCAAATCCGGGATTATACCTTGTTCATCAGTTAAGCTCGCGAATCTATTCAACTCACGCTCTTCATTTCACTCAGAAAACCTCGCCGGAAGTCGCCGGAATTCTCTGTGAATTAACCGGAAAGTTTCGCCGGAAAACCGAGTTCAATCCATCTTCTTTTCTTACCCAAAAATAAGATCATAGAACTCCTACTAACATCACTCCCACTCATCTTAAACCTCTGAAGAATCTCTGTCGCAAAAAATTTCACTCGCCGGAATTCTCTGCAAGTCGCCGGAAAACCGGGATTTTCATCTACACGGTACTTACCTCGATTTTTCTATTTCCTTCCATTATTAGACAAATTCTAACATCACTCCCTCACTCAGAATCAACCTCAGACGACATTGCCGGACTTTTTGATTTCACCGGAAAACTTCTGAATTTTCCAGAAACTCGCTGTTAACCGGTATGATCATTCAAACATACTGATAATCATTACTCATTAGTTTACTTTCACATCTAATCCCCCCAAACTGTTAATTGATTCTAACAGCCGAAGATCACCAAAACAGAGCCGACGATATTCGCCGGATTTTCTGAAGAAGACGATCTGTTCGGTATTTTCTTTCCCCAAACTCTTCGGTTCAATACTTTTAAATTGTTCATCTTGTTCATTAACCGAATTAATCAAGTATCAGTTGCTTTGACTGATGTCTGTGTTTTGAACGAAGAAGACGAGTTCAGATACGACATAAGATTAATTAAAATCGGAATTATAAACGGGTTAGACACACAGTCCAGCGGTGGACTGTGTGCAAACAAATACGTACACGTCCCGAGTTCGATTCTTGACACACGCACCATCGCAGTAATAAAATGCATTTTTGTTTAAAACTGAACCGGGTTAACTCCGCTATATGTTAAGTATAATAAAAATTAGGATATTTACCAAGATAGACACACAGTCCACCTGGACTGTGTGCCAAACTAAACCACAGGTCCCGGGTTCGAGACCTGTGGAGCGCACCGAATCGTTATGTTAAAATCTTTTTAAAAATAAATGATTTTCGGATTAATCTAATTAGTATATAAATATAATTAAAAACAGAAATATTTCGGGTTAGACACGTAGCTCAGTTGGTAGAGCTGGCGTGCACGCGTACGGGAGGTCTCGGGTTCGAGCCTCACCCGGCGCATACACTTACACAATAAAACCGGTCAACAAGTCACCGGTCAAGTCAACGGTGAAAAAGTCAACATTTTTTTATTATTATTATTTATTTATTTTATTTAAAAACCAATTAAAAATACTTAAAAATAACATTTTTTAGGTTAGAAACTAGCCTAAAACTCACAAAAATATATCCAAAAATCCTATTAAAGTTGATAATAAAATCCATTTATTTACATTACTTTTTCCTTATTAATTAGGTTAGTTATTCCTCGACGATCAATCCTCTAAACTCGTGCGCATACATCATCATTCACCGAACGCACCCACTGTGAGTGAATCTCTATAAATTCCCCGTTTAAATCACGTTTTTAGGGTGTATCATGTGTCTTACTATTTATTATATTTAAATCATTGTGCATACATCATATCATGAATAAATGTGTATTCAGTTTGTATAAACTGTTTGTGTGATTATTGTTTAGATTAAATTTATTATTTTCAAGTACATGCAATTTCATAGGCCGCCGCTCCTTATTACATTATGAGCGTTGAGCATGTTCCCCATTACATTATGAGCGTGAACCTGGCGTGCCAACATACGATCGGCTCCGTTTGATTGAGCCTTGATCGCACAGACATTTTTCATTTTCAGTACATGCAATACGATCGGCTCCGTTTGATTGAGCCTTGATCGCACAGTTTATTTACGTTATTTATTTATGCCTGTTGATATGTTATTGTATGCTGTTGATTTGTTATTAATTGTTGTTATTGTATGCTGTTGGTTTGTTAATGTATGTTATTGTTTGTTGTGGTTTGATATCGTATGCTAATGGTTGTTGTTGTATGCCAATTGATGCTATTGTATGTTTATTTACATTTGTTCATATATGAATATTGCACGATTTTTCCATATTAAATACAACAAGAAATAAATAATAACTGTTTTCTAACAAGGTTCACTCGCCAACTTTTTGTTGACCCAAAAACCATTTTTACATATGATACAGGTGAACAGGATGAAGCAAGGAAAACATAGGAAATTGCCTTAGAAGAAAAACGAAATAAATAAAGCGACACATGATACACCCCAACACATGAATAAAAAGGGGAATTTGTAAGAATTCACTCACTGTGGGTGCGTTCCTTGATGATGATGAATGCGCACGGATTTATGATTCAACCGATGAGGGAAAACTAACCTAAATAATCACGTAATAATTCGATAAATATATATCTTCTATTTGAAATTAATATTTCTAATTAATGCCTTTTATTAGGTTTTAAGATTTATTTTTGGTAATTAATATAATTTTTAACCTTAAAAATCTTATTTTTAAGCATTTTTAAATAATTTTTAAATATAATAATAAAGAAATAAATAAAAACAAAAATTAAAAATAAGTTGACCTTGTCAGGTCTGACCGGGTCTGACCGGTCGGATAACATGTAATTTAGGCAGCGTGTGAGGTTAGAACTCGTGACCTCCCGTATACGTGCACGCAGCTCTACCAACTGAGCTACGTGTCTAACCCGAAAGGATTCTGATTTTAATTATACATATATTCATTTTAATGTATTACAGAAATCACTTAATTAAAAGATTTTAAAATAAATCGAACCGGTGTCTACCCCCATATTCGAACTCGCGACCTGATATATGTGTGCACACAGCCCAACCAGTTGGGCTGTGTGTCTAACCCGTATATCCCTTGATTTATATTAAATTTATATACATGTTATGCGTAAATCTGATTAAGTATAAAAATTTTGGTTTTTATTTCAGGAAATCGGTGACAAGAGAGGCTCGAACCCGAAACGTGCTTGATTGCATTGCACACAGTCCACTGCTGGACTGTGTGTCTAACCCGGTTTAATACCCATTTTTAATTATACTTATATATATTATAAACTTCATCTTCTTCATATAAAAACTCAACATTTAACCCGACTGCTAATTCAAATAGCTTTTTATTTTGAACTTGCTAATTGAATCAGATTATATAAACGACAAAAGAAAGGAAGTTTAGAGATAGATTGTACCAACATAAAAATGTCTTGATTTCTCCGACGCTGTTTCCGGCAACCACACCCAATTCCGACGAAGTGTTTTTCGAATACAGAGAATTGTTTTGAGTGATTAGAGAGATTTTAAGAGTGTGAGCGAGTTTGAGAGTGGGATTGATGTCGGTATTTATAGGTGAAACATGGGGTGTTGATTTCGATTTTTGGAAACCGGTTCGCATGATTGATTCTTGATATTAAGGTAGATTGGTTCAAATTTGGAAGGACTTGACGCGGTTACAGCTGTGGATTCTGGATTGCCAGACAGGGCGGGATCATCGGTTCGCTTATTTGAATTTGCAGGCACAGGCGGTTCATGCATAAGTATAAGTTGTTTTCAGATTCTAACCAAAAGGTGTGTGTGGCTCTGTGGCGTTTGCGGTGTGTGTTAACCCGGGGAACCCGGGTTCGATTCCCAGTTCACCCATTTTTGAGTTTTTATATTTATTTTCTCTATTTTAAGTTAAATCATTTATTAATTATAAATATTTAATATTTAATTTGATTATTTATTTTATTTTATTCAAGTTATTTTAAACATTTTTTTATTATAATATATATATAAAAAAAATTCTAATATATAAAACAATAAACAAAAATGCTAAAAATCACCCGACATAAATAAATACACTTTGATTGATAACTTGGGGCGGGTTTTCGAAACCCGATTTACACAAATGTTACATCACATATAATACGTTACGATTGTACGGTATAAGTTCGATTTACTTTACGTTTTGATCTAATCGCAACACTTATATAGGTTATATTGGGTTCAATCGGATACATCTAAACGTGTGTTTCATATGGTTAACGCATCACATAATGTTTGGACTAATCTATTTGATGTTTGCGGGCTTGATTACTAGAGTATATATAACATGAGTAGGATTCCCTGTGCTCTCAAGCGGGCTTTCAGTCAGTATAGATTTGATTCTTTGTTGTAGGATTAGTTTAGAATGTTATAGTACTAGTATGATAGTAACACTTGGTATACCAATTGTTAGGATTTGAGTGTACTTTGTGTTTTCCTAAATCAATCAAATAGTAAATTCAATAAGTAGCGGAAGTAAACAAGATCAGTTAACTCAAAACAAACAATATGAATAAGGATGTAGTCATCACAGATTTCCGTTACAAGTACATAATGACAACTCCCTCGCCAATTACTCTCACTTTCTCTCACTAAGCTCTCTCTCGTTGAAAGGTACAAGTGATAGATTGTTAACAAACTTGATTTCCAATAATTTAACAAATGTTGGAGAATATACATAACTACTTAAACAAAACAAACAACTGGAATGACACAACTGCTGGTTTTAGGAGAATTGCTGGTGAGCAACCTCATCGGTAGTTTCCTAACTGGTTCTTCTACTTCTTCTAAGTAGCTCTTTTCTCTAGTCTTCAACTACAACACTTGTAACTAGTAGTTCTAGCCAGATATATTTTTTTTCTTTTCATCACCCAACAATCTTCCCCTGACTTATTGATCCCAAAACTTCACTTATTTACACTTTACTTATTACTTATCTATCTTGAGAAATGTTTCCCTAATTTTTCCTTTGATACTTCACTCAGAATACATTGCTTGATTGTCTTCTTATTCCTTTTCTAATGGAAGATCATCTAAAACTTTGAGAGGATCAATGTTGTAACTCAAAATGTCATATGCACTTACTCTTTGTTCTGATTGATCAGCCCTGTAGATAACCACACCTGTTTAATCCTTGAGTACTTTCCATCTCACAATCTTTAGATTAGGAAAGACCGGATGTAATTCAAGGACATCTGTTGGAGGAGGAGAGCTTAACCTTTCTTGCACTCTTACCCCTTGTTGGGAAACTAATGGTTCACTTTCTATTGCAATTGAGTATGTTTCCCTAGCCTTATCTTCAAGAGATTGTAACACATGACTTCTCTCAAACATAGACTCAACTATTAAGATTTTCTCAAATTTAGTGCACTCATTTGCCCACATAGAAAATCCTATGTTGGCTTCAAGATTTCTTACATACTCTTGCATGAGCCTAGAGTTATAGTGGAATCTTTCTTATGGATTAAATTGAATTGGTGTAGTCATATCTTTTGACTTCTTCTTTGGTCTAATAATCACAGCTTTGAAAAAGTCAAGTGGTGGAGGAAATTTCTCTAGATTTTTCTTTTTTGCATCAACTAATTTCTTATAAGCATTAACCAGATTATCCCCTTTCCATCTAACCGTTGAATTTATTTCTCCAGTCAGTTGCAATTAAATCTTCCTTCATTTTAAACCTTTTGGATTCTGTCTCTTGATTGCATTTCTTTGACTACCAATATTCCATTCACAAGTGTAGGATCCTCAACCAATGCTTTCACTCAGTCAATTTCATCTCTCAAAGTGACTAAGAGACCAATTGTTGAAGCTTTGATGTAGTTATCGGGGGTTAGTAAAAACAAGTATTTTTGCTTAAATACCAATACAAGTATACGTAAGTTAGGTCATATCCACAAAGAATTTATGGTAAGTGTCTAGTGAATTGACTAATTAATTACTATGGCCTAGCTTGGGGGTTTGGTTTGATTGTTAAGAAAAACACCCAAGATTTTATCGGATCGAGAAAATGTAATTTCCATCTAGAATCCCAGTTACAAGTTTTTAACACAAATATATGTTACTGATTCAAATACCACATAGACATGGCCCTGGTATTAATGAATTTGATTAACAGTTAGGATAGTTTTTAACAATAACCATACAACCTAACAATCTGTTCAAATATACCAACTATCCACCAAATTACCAACATGCTAACGATGCAAGAAAGTCACCAATACGCTTGATAACAACCAAATAGTTCAAATATAGACAACATTCACCAAATTCAACACAAATGATCAAGATGTATGAGTTACACGAATCAGAAAACAAAGTAAATGTGCAAAACCTAGCAATCGATCATCCGGGGGAAGTCACAAGGGTTTTAGCCTCGCATGCTTGCCAATTCAACTTTAGATCTTGATTCGGAATGATTTGGCATGAAGAAACAAGATGACTTGGGTGCAAGAACTTTGAAGATCATCTATCTCCTACTCTGGGTTCGTAAAATCAATTGGAGAGGTGAATGAGAGTCACCAAATTAGGTTAAAACTACAACATTCCACGTCACACTCACCTGCGCGTCGCGGGGGTGCCTTCCTTTCGCTCTGTGTGGCGCAGCGACACAAATTCTACGGGCCCACAAATCGTCCGTCCTGCGCGTCATGGAGTGTTATATCTTGTCCTCTGCGATGCTCGAGGGTGACACTTTAAGCATACCATAGAAGAGAGAACATGACATAAGAGACATAGCACATAAAGAGGTTCAAATGAGAAATATCTTAAGTGATCATAGAAACTGCAGCTTAAGAACTAGCATTCCGATGGACCCAATATCATGGGCTTCAGTCTCTTTCATTTTATTCAAATTTTTCTCAAACTCTACATATGCAGCTACCTTCATCCTTTTCACATTCTCCACTGAGTTTGGATTTGGATTTATCTTCAACTTTTGGGGTGGAGAAGGAGCGGCTTCTTCATCTGTTATGATCAACTTCCTTCTTTTTCTTGAATGGAAGGTTGTCTCAGGAAAAGGTATTTCTATTAGATTAGAAACAATTGCTGGTGTTTGGGTAATGATGGGTTTAGGTTTTGTAACTATTGGTTGTTGAATAAAAGCTTCTAGTATAACTAGTTTAGTATTAACTGCTAGTTTAGAAGCACTTGTCGCCTACTCAGTTGTTTTTTGAGCAGTTGTTTTGGTTTTGATAGGAGTTTTCTTATGACATTTTCTTTTAACCCTTCCCTACTTAGCATTTCGACCAATAGGTATTGTTGGTTCAAATTTCATTGCGGTTTAAACATTTTTAGGAGCATGCCTTTTGACTCTAGTAGATGGTGTTGGTGAAGATATATGTTTAGTTGTAGGTGCATAGTTAGATGTAGGTGTTGATATTGTTGTGGTTGATAATGTTGGTTTAAAAGATGAGGGTACAAATGTTTTTGGTAGTGAAGCAGAAGTTTTGCTACTAGTTGGATTTTGGGTAAAACCAACAAATTTTTTCTAGTTCAGCTGCCTTTTTTACAATGGTTGGAGGCCTTTGTTCCAATCTTACCTTTTCAATATATCTTCAAATCTAGCCTCAACTTCTTTTCTTTAGCCATATATGTTTCTATCCTCTGCCTTTTGTAACTATTGGTTGTTGAGTAAAAGCTTCAAGTATAACTAGTTTAGCATAAACTGCTAGTTTAGTAGCACTTGTTGCCTCCTCAATTGTTGTTTGAGCAGTTGTTTTGGTTTTGATAGGAGTTTTCTTATAACATTTACTTTTAACCCTTCCCTACTTAGCATTTCAACCAATAGGTATTGTCGGTTGAAATTTCATTGCAGTTTCAATATTTTTAGGAGCATGCCTTTTGACTCTAGTAGATGGTGTTGGTGAAGATATATGTTTAGTTGTAGGTGCATGGTTAGTTGTAGGTGTTGATATTGTTGTGGTTGATAATGTTGGTTTAAAAGATAAGGGTACAAATGTTTTTGGTAGTGAAGCAGAAGTTTTGGTACTAGTTGGGTTTTGGTAACACCAACAGTTTTTTTTTTCTAGTTCAGTTGCCTTTTTTGCAATGGTTGGAGGCCTTTGTTCCATTTACCTTTTAGATATCTGAAATGGCACACTTCTTTTCTTTAGCCTATGTGTTTTAATCCTCTGTAGCTACAACTTCTTTCTTGCCAGTTTCTACATTCTTTTTAACTCACATACCAATAATTTCACATTTGCAATATCTTGAGCTTTAAGATCTGGACCTTTTTGTTTCTCAACCTTTGTAGCTTCTCTTTTTTTCCCAACCCTTATTTAGCCTCATTGGCCTTTTAATAAAAAACTTTATTTTCTATACTTTCTCCCTTTTTTGGCATTAACAACCTCTTGTGCATAATTAGGAAACCATGGTGCAGGTGGGCATGTCTTTCACAATTTGTCTTGTTTCATTTGCTTGAGATTCACAATAGACTCTTTAAAGGTTAATTTGATGTTAAATTTGACCTCAGTGTTTGAAAGTGAGATTGAAAGGTGTTTTTAACAGTATCAAAGAGTAAAAAGGGTTAGCTCTTTTGCTATAATGATGGAGGTGGTTTTAGTCTCTCCAACAGTTGAGCTTTCTGTGGCTAATGGCTATTGTTTAGTGACTGGGTGTTTGAGGGATTCTATCTTCTTAAATAAGTAAGCCAGCAGTTGGGTTAATTCTTGACTTGACTTGTCTTTAGCATTAGGCATGTTGGTGACAATCTACTTGATATTTGAAACCACAACTCTAAGCTCTTTCGTCATTTCCTTAATTAGTTTGGTTTGAGCATCATCCAATTTGATGGAATCATCTGCAACCCTACCAATGGTGGTTGTATCAAAGTGTGTATTAGGTATTTAAACCTCAGGGACATTCTTTTGTGCCCCTTGTACTAGGGACCTCTCGCTAAATCACCACTTCTTATGGTTTATAAGGCTAATAGAAGTTTATCAATTGTTGTAGGGCCCTATAACACAGATCTTGACAAGATTGATTATCCAACCAAAAGTGTGGAATCCCCTTGATTAGATGAACATAGAACGTAGCAGGAAACAAAACATACGAATCACTATAAACTGGTCTTATATTGATTATCGAACAAGCTGTTTACAATAACTTAAGACCTCCAAACAACACCAATATGCAGCCTTTCCCTCACAAATTTTCTCTCTTGTTACACCCCGATTTTCGATGTAGCAGAAGCGTATCGCGAGGTGTCGCCAGAGCGGCAATCGTTGCATTCAACCAAGTAAACGACAATTGTATTACAAAACATTCATCCATACTTTTTATTTAATATATAATTTACATACCAACTTTTTTTAAAACATACCACAAGTTTGAACATTATTACTTAAAATTCAACAAAAGTTTATAAAACATAACAACAAAAAAATTTGATTGAACATGACATCTTGACTTCATAACCAACGAACAAGATTTTCCCCGAAGGCCATCCACTAGTTTCATGTAATACTTATTAGTTTTGAAAACAACGTCAACAAAAGCTGGTGAATTCATGTTATAAATTTTGTATCAAATGAATAATCGAAAACATTTGAAGTAATAAATTTATTTAATATAGCTTAATGAAACTTGTAAGATCATTAATGTGTTGCAAGGACACTAATCTGTATGCCGAATAAGGTGGCAACCAAACCTTGACGATTTATTTTGTGTCTGAGACACTCGTTTTAGACAAAAAACACTCTAATACGATCTGTTATTATTGTCGTATTAGAGTGGGGCTCGCCCAAACCCAATAGATCTATCCCCTTGTTCTTGGTACTTGTTATTCATTAATGGCCCCAATGCTTGAGCCTTATTCACATGTGATCTAAATATTTTCATTCCCCAGCTATATTAAAAGTAACATGTATACATCCCCGCACGTTTAAAACCATAAAAACGTTAAAATAAAAGGGGAAACATGAACTCACTGATTTGCGTTCCGTGTAAATATCTATTCGATTATGATACTTCGTTCGTTTATCGACCTACAAGTACTCTAATCTATTAGACACTTAGGCTTTCGTTCGTTTCTCGTACAAGTATTTTATCTCGAATTTCATACTTGTAATTGTTGGTTTTTCTTTGTTTGATATACATATATATATATATTTCTTTCATATATATATATTTTAGATTGATTACATGTAAATGGACCTAGTTAATAATTTAATTGTAGACAACTCAATCTAATAATTCATTATATATGGGCCTAGTCCAAAAGCTTTTGTAAGTATGGGCATAGCCCAATTTTCTTACCAGGTGTGGGCCTAGCCCAATTTATTTCATGTATGTGGGCCTAGCCCAATCCTAATTTTGTTAAAGTAAGTTAAGCCCAATTGATTTGTAAAAGTGGGTCTAGCCTAAGTTAAAATGAAAGATTGGGCCTAGCCCATTATAAAAATTTGATTAGTCCAAGTTTAGTTTTATAAAAGTGGGCTTTGGCCAAATGATAGTTTTTGTAAAATGGATTAGCCTAATTTATTTCTTTATAAAAGTGGGCTTGGCCTAAAGTTAAGTTTTATATAAGTGGGTTTAGCCCATATAAACTTTTTATAAAAGTGCGCTTAGCCTAAATTTGATTTTTATACAAGTGGGCCTTAGCCCATGTAAATTTTATAAAAGTGGGCTTAGCCCAAATTATTTTATATAAATGGGCTAGTCCATATATTTTATAAAAATGGTTTTAGCCCAATATAATTTTATGAAAATGGGCTTAGTCCAAACAATTGTTTAGTTCGGCTTAGTCCAAGTCTTTAAAAATATTTACTAGTAATGTTATAACTTATAAAAATTTATTTGTAAAAACTACTAGTTATAAGTTATATTTTTATACGTCCTAGTAAATATAAAGTGTAAAGGTTGATTTGTTCATTTTGACCGTTATGTTCGCGTTTGTTACTTTATTCGTTTAGTCTTTGTCGTTTGTTTCGTTTATACCATATACTTTATTTTGTCCGAATTGTCCAAGTTGTCCAAATTGTCCGATATATATTATTTATCAATAATTTGAACACTTATATATTTTTGTATTTGATTTAACATGATCAAAATATATAGCTTTTTATACAATAGTACATGTACACATATAAGATGGTTTAAAATATATATTGTTATCAAAAACATATATTTATCTCATTTTTACTTTAAGAAAATATAAGTAATTAATTTCTTAATTTTTTCATCTAAATCCTTTATCTAAACATGATTAAATTCCTAATCACTTTTAACCACCAAATCTTTAGTTAAATCATATCTTAATCAAAATTAATTTTTATAAAAATTTTGCCATAGTTTCCTTTAAAAATATAAGTTTCCCATGTTTTTATAAACATGTTTTAAATAATTAATCTAACTTAAATCATCATCAATCACAAATATTATATAAATGTATTAACAAAATATCATGAACTTGTTATAATTTTAATCTTTTTAAAATGAAAACTTTATTATTATCTTTAAACAAAATTTCTCAATCATAACTTTAATTTAATGATCTAATACTTGTATGATCATACTTAAAATATAAAAATATGTTGATGACTATTTTTGTTAATGAATCTTGCTATTCTAAACATGCATGTGTTTAGATCATCTTTTTATTCATAATTTTGCAAGATTCAGTTTTACTAGTTAATGACAAGTTGAAGATCATCCAAAATTATCAAGAAAAACACATAATTATGCTAGTGATCTTAGATTTATTAGTGTTTTTCAAGTGGGGTTTTATATAACTTTTATGATGATCTTGTGAAATTTTATAAAATATAAAGTATAAGATTTGGTTTAAGGATCTTACTACTAGCACAGGGCTAGGGATGATCTAAAGGATGAAGAAGATAGGTTGATCAAGAGTTCCAAGCTTCCAAAGTGAGCTTCTAATCTTTGCAAACTCTTTAGATCTTCATGCAAGCTTGGGGTTCTTGTGTTAGGATTATTTTTAAAAATGAAGGTGAAGATGATATGCTTTGGCCGATTTTGGATGCAAAATGGAAGGAGTGTTGTGAAGTTTTTGGTGTTATGAGAAATGAAGGATTGGAAAGTGATTATGATCTTGATTGTGTGTTTAGGTTTTTACACCTCATTGTATACCAACAATCTTTACAATTTGCCAACACATATTAGGAGGTTAAGTGGCATGGTGGAAGACACCGTGTAGCCATGGGTTGGGGGGGGGGTTGGTTTTTATATATATATATATATATATATATATATATATATACATATATATATAAATATTATAATTTTTATAAACTTTTATAAACTTTAATAGTTATATATATATTTTTTTATAAAAACTAATACCCCAACACTTTAAAGGATGTTATAACATGCTAACATAACTTACTAGTCTTATTGTTTCGTTGTTAGGTTGATAAAGTTAGTTCGGGTCTTGTACCGGTTGACATACTGATATATTAAGCTACTTATAAAATTTTATGTTCATAATATTTCTAGTACAATTTTTATTGTCCGTTACGTAATCTAGCTCTTCAGACTAATAAATTTGTCATTTTTAGTTCAGTTTCTGTACCGGCTTTGCTATCAGATTTTTACTGAACAAACCGTATAGCTTTAAATAATAAGATTTATATATGGGTTTTATACTATTTCTAACACCCATTATTATCCTTTAGCTAAAAATATTATTTTTGGGTTTTCAGACATTTTCTGGATTTTGCTGTAGAATGCTGAATTTTTGCTGCAAACTTGGACAATTTGGTGTTTTAAATAAATTTTCATGGTATAACAGTGCAAACATATTTTATACCATAACCAATACTGATATTTATTTCGAATTCATTATCATAACAAACTATGATTTTGTTAAATTCCTAAACTTTTAAGAATTAAAACTATAATTTAAGTCAAGTTGTGTGGTAAATAAACAATGTAATAGTTGTTCAAGTTGTACAGAAATACCGGAATTTTTCCAATTGTCACATCTCTTTCTTTGTAATATCTAACTATCTAACCTAAAACCCATGTAGCAAACATGTTTATATACTGACATGTTTGCTGGTGGGCCAAGCCCATTTCTAACTTGTAAACACACCAAAGCTAGTAAACAAGTCTAAATCAGCCCACACCAATACACAATGCTAATGCCACTATCGTTTATCATTAAACAAGATATCCAAATTGCAAATATATGACGTTGTTGTCGCAATATGCACCAACAATTGTTTCCTGTAGGGTGTTCTTAAGTATGTTACCATAGTCCTTAGAAGTCTAGGTACATAAGGAACCTACCTCTAACCCACAACATGAGTAATGGTAGCCACATGTGTAATCCTAACATCAGGAATTTCCTAAACGGGATATGCCTCTTCATCTTGTGGGTTAGAGATAGGTTCCTTATGTACCTACACTTCTATATATGGTTCAATATCCGAGATGAGTTGGTAAGATTGGTCCATTTTATGGTGCTAAGGAGTTCCTTCCCTTTCAAGACTTTGGGAAAACTTTGATAGAGGTGATGTGGTAATCTTTTGTTTTACAACAGGCTCCTTTTATGAGGAATCCTGAGGAGGGTGGCTAGGTGGAGGTGATGGATCATGATGTGAAGAGTAACATCATCTTCAATTGGCTAAGTTTGTGTCACAACTAAGTTCTTAGGATCATCATCTTCTTAGGTTTTGATTTGGGTTTGGCTTTAGCTTTGGATATGGATTCCTCTTTCTTTTGAATTTCTATTGTGGGTTCCTCAGGGATGCTTCCTTTAGTCAATAGGAGAAATGGACTCAGTTTGTTATTCTGGTTCCTCATCTACTAAAATAGTTTTCTATCCTTGTAAAGCTTGGAGTGTAAGAGATTTGATAGTAACCAAATTATCCTTTTTAAAAATATTTTCAGGCAACATCTTTTGAAGATATGTCGCCATAAACCTAGGATACATCAATTTTTTTTTGTTTTAGAATGTCTATTTGAAAGCATGTCGTTGAAATGATTTTTGACACCCTAAAGCTTTGGGTAATGAAAATTTCAAAAGCAAGGTGTTGGGTATGTTATGGAACTTCATTCCATGTACCACTCTTACATGAAAGCATTGCATAAGTGTATAAAATTAAAACTTTAAGCTTGTAGAACAATTATCCTTATTCAAAGTTTGTTTGTTTATTTGACCAAGATAGCCTTACTCAATGAACTCAGTGTCATGAGAGATTTGTCAAATTAGTCAATCCCTTGTTCATCTCCCACCTCTAAGCTTGTTGTGAGGATCTCAGGTGTTACTATAACTGGTTTAGTACCAATGTCTGATAATATCAAGATGACCATGCATGTATCATCTTTGATTTCCCTAACATTCGCCCAAAAGTCTCTTAGGGTTATCAAATAGATGGGTGGCTTTACAGTAATATCTTTGATGTAGGGTGATTGTGTTATCAAATTGATCATTTAATGATATTTGGAATGATGTTGATGCACGGTTTTAGCTAGATTTGTTAAGTTTTTGGTAAAAGATATAATTAATTAAGAGTTAAATGCCATTTTAGTCCTTGTGGTTTGGGTCATTTTGCATGTTTAGTCCAAAGGTTTCATTTTATTCGCCTGTGAGTCTAAAAAGGTTTTACCGTTGCTATTTTAGTCCATTGGGTTAACTTCATCCATTTTTTCTGTTAATGAGAAGGGCAATTTAGTCATTCTACATGGCCGAATTGCCCTTCTAGTTAACAGACATATAAAATGACCAAATTACCCTTCTCGTTAACAGAAAAAATGGATGAAGTTAACCTAGTGGACTAAAATGGCAACAGTGAAACCTTTTTGGACTCACAGGCGAAAAATGAAACCTTTGAACTAAACTGAAAAATGGCCCAAAGTATAGGGACTAAAATGGTATTTAACTCATTAATTAACCTGTAATTATGAGGTTGGGCTCCATATTGTAATTAGGGCCCTAATGGTGATTAAATCCCATTAGGGAGCATAAAGCCTTGGTTTGGCCCATACCTATAAAAGGGCATTTGAAAGAGTTTTGTGAGCAATGGTTTCTGAGGGTCTTTAGAGAGAGAAGATCCTAGAGTGAGAAACCATCAAAGTTTGTGTTTTTGGGTTTGATGTTAATGCAAATGTATAGACAGTGTCTTGTATTCTTCTTATTTCTACTTTACCTCGTTTTATGTTCTTACGTTAAGTGTTTAAGGATTTCCGCTCACTTGAACATTATAGATTTTTTATCTCATGCTTAATACATGATTCAGGGGACTTACATGTGGTACCAGAGCCATGTGCTCATTTAGAAGTGATTTCGGGTTTGATTCGTGGGAATTTCGTGTTATTTTGTTTTTGTTTTTTGTATTCTTGTAGAAAATAGTTATGGGTTCTTAAATGTCTTGCGAGTTGGTTGTTTCTGGATTTTTTGGAGTTTTTGATCCAATTGGATTGAGAATTGGTTGATTTTGGTAGATTTCGTGAAATCTTGCTTGATTTTGAGTTTTTAGATACACAACAATGCTTGATTTTTGAGTTTCGGTTTGATGAAGTTTCTGTATACGAAAAGTGTAATTTAGGTATTTGAAGTTCTTTATACAGAAAGTGCAATTTCGGCATTTTATGAAGGTTCATTATACTAAAAATGTAATTTCGGCATTTAAAGAAGTTTCTATATACAGAAAGTGTAATCTCGGTATTTGATGAAGTTTATGTATACAAAAAGTGTAATTTCGATATTTGATGAAGTTTCTATATGCAGAAAATGTAATTTCAGCATTTGAAGAAGTTTATGTATATCGAAAGTGTAATTTCGTCCTTTAAACAAGTTTATGTATCATTATCTATATCAAGTGTACTTTCGGCATTAGAGATAGTTTCGACATTGCTATTTTGCAGCAAGTATAGTTTTAGTATTTGTAGTATTTTATTAAAGCTTCCTGTTTTATAGAAACTTCGTATTTTAAAGAAACTCTCTTTTTTAAATAAATTTGTTTTAGAGAAACTTCTTGTTTTATAGAAACTTCCAAATTAAAGAAACTTCGTGTTTTAAGGAAACTTCGTGTTTTACAGAAAGTAAGGATTTTGGTAGGTTTTCAAAAGGACTTTTAGTTAAGTCTAGTCATGCCAATACCAAAATTTTGTGCAAAACCAACATTTCTGCTTTTAACATAACCGAAATCATCACTACCTTCTGCATACCGAAATTTTTGTTGTATTCTCAAAGATGTATAATCTAGCCATTGTTAAAGCTATGCTTAACTATGATAATTAAATTGGGACTCTAGAAAAACCACCCAAGTTGCTTCAAAGATCTGATTACACAATTTGGAAGGGAAGATTCGTATCTTTTCTAAGTTATAGTGACCGTAGTCTTTTGATTCCAATTGAATACGGGTATACTTTACAGAAAGTAAGGATTTCAGTAGGTTTTCAAAAGGACTTTTAGTCAAGTCTAGTCATGGCAATACCAAAATTTTGTGCAAAACCAAAATTTCTACTTTTAACATAACCGAAATCTTCACTACCTTCTACATACCGAAATTTTTGTTGTATTCTCAAAGATGTATAATCTAGCCATTCTTAAAGCTATGCTTAACTATGATAATTAAATTGGAACTCTAGAAAAACCACCCAAGTTGCTTCAAAGATCTGATTACACAATTTGGAAGGGAAGATTCATATATTTTCTAAGTTATCGTGACTGTAGTCTTTTGATTCCGATTGAATACGGGTATACTACACCTACCATTTCAACCACCTATGGCATGACCACAATTCACAACCTATACACTAGAAGAAAGAGTTACCTTTGGCATAGAAAGGAAGGCACATGTGGTTATCAAAATGGCATTATCTAAGGATATTTATCATGACTCAAACACATCAACAATGCCAAGGAGTTATGGGATAATTTGGGGAAAAGGTATGCTAGGAGCAATGAATTATTAAAGGGAAAGAGGGATGTTCTGAAGAAATAGTCTGAGATATTCAAGTATATGAAAACCAAAACCCTGGATGACAACATTAACAAGTTTTGTCATTTATTGAGTTAGTTTAGAGGACATGACGTTATTTACATCAATAAAGAAATCAACAGAAAACTTCTAGAAGTTTTATGCTCCAATTGGGATGTCCATACTTTTCTAATGAAAATTGATACCATGCATTTGGATGAAGTGATTGGAAAACTAAAAGGTTTCGATATGGACATAAGGAAGAAGTACTGTCATGCTAATGAGTTCCAGATCTAGGTCTTTATTATGGTGTTAATCCTTCTGCTAAGCCTGCTGGTTGTGCTTTATTCTTTAGGGTTCCACCATCTGCTTTGGGTTATCAAGGATAAACTAATCTAGAAAGTTCAATCTATCTGGGATATGCTCCTCGGGCTACGCTTTTCTTCAAGGAGTTTTGAAGCGGATGATGTTGTTGTCAATCATGCACTCATGGCAGAGATCACACCAGCTAGTGTAGCTGAGTCTTGTAGCTGAGGTAGACTCTGATCCTTTTGGTAAAATACATTCCAAGTATGTTGATAATCTTGCTAAAGTTGATAGACATCCATAACATAACAAACGATTAATTAAGAATACTAATAAACTTGACAAAGCTAATCGAAAGTTAAAAGAAATTTAAAAGGTTTTAAAAGAATGATATAATGCTAAAAATAAAGATTTTGAAAGCAAGAAACATGACAACATAAAGCTTTATACAAAAAACATGGAAATTGTTAATAGATACAAGAAAACTAAAGAGGAATTGAGTTTAACTCTAGTTAAACTTGCTTAGTTGAATCTTACCCTTGAAATGTTCTCTAACTCATCAAGAGTAGTGGACTATATAAGCTCATCACATCTTCTTTCCAATCACAAGGTCAGTAGGGTATCACATTGTTCCTTGCCATTTGAGGACAACTATTCTTCAAAGCATGATGAGGAGAAAGTAACGGAGTTTGTCCCTTAAACCTCCAAGGTGGTTTACCCTACAACTATGATAAATTCTAACATAGAGGATGTTATTATTTGTGTAGTGAAATCTAAGCAGGTTTTGGGTGGAGAGGTTTGTAATGTTAGAAAGAAGGATACGGAGATATTGAACAGTGATTGTTCAAGTAGTTCATCTACTAATTTCAGTAATTCAAGTACTTTTAAATAATTCCCAAAATTTTCTAAGCCCTCAGGTACTACCATTTGTAATAACTCCTTAACTTTGAATGCTTTAGTTAATGCTTGTGATGTTGAGGCAGTTCAACCACACTGTGTTGATCGCATTTTCTATAAACTAAAAGGTGTGAAAATGTGTTTTGTCATATTGAGTATTCTATGCTGACATTGATTCAGATTTCATTGAAAAGGTTTTCACCAAACCAGCTCTAAGAAGATCTTGTCCAGAAAAAGCAAAACCAGTTAATCACAATGTGAAGTTTGATCAAAGGAGAAATATTCCAAAGAACGGAGATCGGGAAAAGGGAATTCCTTTTGTGAAAGTAGGTTTCAAGCAGGACGAAGTTACTAGACTCCAAAGTGAAACAAATGCCATATTCATTCGCAGAAGATTCCAGGAAAGAGATCAAAGATTCACTTACAACAATGAATCTTCTTCAGCACAAACCTCACATCCAGAACCTATGATTCTAAAGTTTGTAATTCTTGAAAGTTCTCTCAAAATAGAGAATTTCTTGATAACTGTATGTGTTATCATTGTGTGATGGTGGTTATGTCATGCTAAACTGCCCTTATAAATCCTAGGGAAAACTACATGTTGATGTAGCTAGATGTTAAGTTTTGGGTTAAAGATGTAATTAACTTGTAATTATGAGGTTGGGCTCCGTATTGTAATTAGGTCCCTAATGGTGATTAAAGCCTGTTGGGAGCTTAAAGCCATAGGGCCAGATTTATAGAAGGGCATTTGAAAGAGTTTTGTGGGCAATGGTTTCTTAGGGTTTTTAAAGAGAGAAGATCCTAGAGAGAGAAACTATCCAAGTTTGTGTTTTTGGGTTTGATGCTAATGCAAATCCATTGAAAGTGTCCTGTTCTCTTCCTATTTCTGTTTTACCTCGTTTTGTGTGCCCACGTTAGGTGTTCAAGTGATTTCCAATCACTTGAACATCATAGATCTGTTATCGTGTGTTTGATTTGTAATTCAGAGGACTTACAATTGATCAAGTGACTTTACGAGATATGGTAGCAGGTTGTGACTAGGTCTAATGTACATAGTAACGATTCAAGAGAAAATAGAATGTTTATGTTGAAATGGGAGTGATTACGATTGTAATGGACAGTGAGAAAATATTTAGAATGGAATATGTTTTATTGGGCAAAAATTTAGGGTTAAATGATTGGGTGAAACAAAATGAAGAACAGTTGTTGACATGAGATGTTTCAATGTGTCATGTTGGGAGACGTGCTGGAATGAAGGACAATAGTTTAGAACAATTGTTTTAATAGGAAGCCAGGAATAGTGAATTAGCTAATGTATTACTACACACCAGTAATTTTCAAGAGAGGCAAGAGTTTTTATTTTGTTTATTTATTTTTAATTGTATAATTGTTTTTGGTTATTTTAAACAGTAGTTTATGAAAAACCTTTATTAACCTTACAGTAATTTTTGAATTAGTCAAGATTTAGTCTACCCAATCTGCTAATTATGCCCTAAAAAGTGTTTTTATGTATTTGTTTTTTAATTTTCTAAATTGGGTATAATGAAGCCCCGTCATATCTTTCTTCTAGCGGAAAAAAGATGACATGTACAATATATGAATTATTTACCAAATAAAGAATATTTAGCAGTAGAAATAAGCAAGTAAACTTACATATACAGTAGCCGCATCTATAGATATCCAAGCTTGCCATGTTTCTCCAACTGTACCAGTGACATTGCAATTTAGAGGTTTCTTTTGCTTCTTATAGTCATCCTCTAGTGACTAATTCTGTAAGTAGCTTATAAAAATCAACATAAATCAACATGTTAATCTCAAGATTCAGGCTACTTATTCATCATGTTTAACATTAGTTTACGAGACAACAGGTTCACAAAAAAGCGCCCCAAGGGCCGAATACACGACACATTGGCCGACGGATAGAGCTTGTTCATTCCAGGACCAACATAAGTCGGGACAGAGGGGAACTTGTCTCAAAGTGCCCAAAGGACCGAATCCGAGACACGCAGGCCAGGTTAGTTGTTGGAACTTGTCTTTATAAACCTAACAATTACAAGGCCCATGGCCATACAGGACATGCAGGTCGGAGATCCACCGTCTTTATGTGTTGGATGTCCTTGTGCCGGAGGTCCTTGCACCATCACCTTTTGCGGGCCGTTCAAACCTCTCACTCAACTTTCTATGCCAACACCACATCGAGATAACTTAATCGCAACAAGAATTGGCTGCTCCAAATTGTCATATCCACTTGGCGGGCTATGTAGTCGACTTTACACACGTGTAGCTCAAAAGCATTTTCATTTAGTCCTTTCTTCTCATGATACACCCCCACCAAATCCAACCTTACAGCTACTCCCGTAGGCCGCCTTTGAGAGCTTAGCAACTCTTGCAGTCATCTTGGGCATCGTGTAGATGTTCTCCGTAATCTACAAGCAAAAACACAAGTTTATAAAAATATGAAAAAGATGTGAGTAAAAGATCTCAAAAGACAAGTAGGAAACCAATATGAGGAATGTCACGTTGTAACAACCACTATGACCACTATTTTTTGTCATCTTGAATTCACTGGTCCTTATATCTAGTCTCTTCTTCTATGACTCATTGTCGCCACTCTGTGCGGTAGTACATTCAGGTGGTGTTTGTTTTTCTAAAAAAGATCCGCACAGACTCTTCTGTCTGCGCCGCACAGATTACGCGCATACATTGCCATTTGCAGTCTATTTGTTTTTCCGAAGAGGTTTCATTAAAAAACGTCTCCACGAGCTCTTCTTGGTGTAGACTTGGCCCAACCACTTCTAAGGTCTACAACGGGTTAAACACCACCACCCACCATCATCACCGTCCACCACCCACCACCGTCCATTACCACCACCATTGTCCACCACCACCACCCACCCACCGTCCACGTCCACCCACCACCACCATCCGTACACTTATTAGTTTATTTTAGAAACAACCTTCGTCTTGCAAACTGCAGAGGTTTGGTTCACCTGTTCTTCTATCGATATCTACAGATGTGGTCTGCATACTGCTGACATTTTACTTCTTAAAAAAAAAAACGACACCTTACTATATGCATCTGAGTCGCCTGTTCAACTAATAGCCTCCGGTCTTGACCTGCTACAAGAGCCATCACTTTTCCTTCCACTACCATCACCACCACTTGCATCCAAGGGATTCGACACCTGATTCTTTCTATTAGAGTTAGTTTGACCACCCAAGCCAGATCTTTTCATTCTAGCAACACCACTACCGTTGCCATGTCACTAGAGCCATGCGTTCTCCCGCCGGTTTCAGCATGGCTGGTAAGGGACCGAAAGGTCCTACCTACATAACTAGTAACGTGAGGCGGAATTAGAAACTCGCCAAATGATGCAACTGACTTCTCACTTGGGAGGATCCGAATTTCATCCCCACGGGTTCACAACAGTGAAGGGTTTTGCAACTATAATTGGATGCAACTATAATTTTTGCTAGGTCCACTAGACTGGGAAACAAGAATTGATTATCTATCTACTCTAACCATCACCTCTTGCCCTTTAGCAACTATGGCTCCATTTTCCCCGGTTCTTTGTCAAACAACATGTTATAAACACTGGATATTGCAAAAGAAAGAGTAAATTTCCAAAATCGTCCTTGAGGTTTGGGCATATTTGCCAGTTTATCCAAAACAACTTTTTGTACCATATTGCCCTTCACTTTTGGGATTTTTTTTCCATTTTCATCCAAACGTCTAATTTGCTTTGTTTTCTCTGTTAGACATTTGGATGAAAATGTCAAAAAAAATCCAGAATCTCAGGGACAATTTTAGCAAAAAAGTTAGACGTTTGGATGAAAATGGCAAAAAAATTCCCAAAAGTGAAGGGCAATATAGCAAAAAAGTTGTTTCGGATGAAACTTGCAAACTTACCAAAACCCCAGGGACGATTTTGGCAATTTACTCATAAAAATGAACACCATTGTCACATCCTAAATAAAATAAATATATATAATAGGGAAATAAAATCATACATGTACCAACACCCTTGTGCACATAGATGGGTGCATGTCTCTCCTTCTTATGGCCCCAAATCAAAGTCATCCCCTCCACCACCAACACAGACTCTGAGATCTATCTCATCGACTATGGGTGGGCACTCAACGTCAAGTACCATTTTTTTCTCAAACCTCATCACTGTATATGAATCATACTGTCCCATGATAGGGTTATTGATATACCACCAATTATATATTTATTATATGAATTTACCCACATTTATAAGTATTTCTGAAGCAATTTGCTAAGGAAACAATACCTAAAGCGTACCTTTTTAGGTTTTGTAGGATTTAAAGTTCCAAGATAAAAAAGATGCAGAAAACGATGAAAACCGGACGAAAAATACGAAGTTTCTAGGAAGCACCCACATACACCCCATGGTGCACGGTTGTGTCTACCACCTCAGTCCGCCTTTTGGAATACTAGCAAAGATAACCATCGTGGGAAAGAAAGAAAAAAATGTCATGTAGGCTCGTGCTCACACTAAAGACAAATAAAAAAAAGACAAAACAAGAGACCAAAAGTACAGCCGGCGTTAGCCATGTCGGGAAACCTCACCATGTATGGTCGTGTACGGATGGGCACGCTCATTTCAAGCATGTTCCTGGGAGACAGATTGGACAAGATATTAAAGCTTACAACGAACTCGTGGATTATGCACGACCGAGCCACCATAAGTGTTGGATCTAGTGGACCCCACAAAAGAACAGATGATTGGAACGCCAAAATAGTCTACAAACTCTGATTACAAATAACAGTGCTTTGAAGATCTGCTCCCCCCAAAGGCAAAGACTCAACATTTGCTACTCTAAAAGTCTGCCAAGACCATGGTCTATTTACAAGATCTATTGAAGACAAACTCTGCTTAAAGCCAAAGGTCTGCCAAAGAGAACCTCTGCTGATGAAGAGAAAGTCTGATGAAGGTAAGGTCTGTTGTGGATCAACAGATGTTAAAGACCAACAGAGGATAAAGCTCAACAGATGATGTTCAACAGAGTTTACCTGTATTATCAATGCAATTGTTTTTAGGCTATAGCAGATGTTAGGAGTTTGTTAGGCTGTTAGATATCGCTGTCTAGGTGACGTCAGCTAAGATTCTTCAGTGTTTCATTTGTAGTATAAATAGAATAGTACCTATACTATTCTATTCATTACTTTTCATCTTGACATTTTTGTAACAACAAACAAGGAGTGATCAGGCTGAAAGGGGAGTTTTATTCTTCATGCATACATAAATCAATGAATTTATAAAAGTATGTTGATGAAAGCAATATCTTCCTTGTTGTATTTGAAAAGTTAATTATTTCGCTGCATATTTCATCTTTGTTTATCTTCTTTCATTATTTTCATTTTAACTTTCACAACAATCAAACTCAGATCCTAAAAATTGGTATCAGAGCTTGGTCAATCAAATTCGATCTAAACAATAAATTTGATAAGACAGATCAACTCCTACTACTGATATCATTTGTTCGTTGGATTGAAAACAGAGTAAAAGTTTATTTACGTTTAAAAGTATTTTAAATAATAAAAAAATGTCTCAAAATGCACAAGATCCACACAACACTGGTACTCTTTACAAACCTACGATACTTCTCAGATCGGAATACAATATCTAGCAACGTCGGATGGGTCACATACTTGCTCAAAAAAAGCACGGGTTGTTGGAAATAATTATCTTCAGATCACATGTTCCGATGGTGCCGAGTGCTGAAGACCCCAAGGTTCAAGTACCAAAGAAGCTAGAAAACTACTCCGAGCAAGATTTTTTAGAAAGTCGAGCTAGATGCCAAGGCATTTAATATCTTTGCAATGGCTCTGCCGAATGATATCTATGCTGGCGTGTTGCATTGCAATAGTGCTAAGGTGTTGTGGGATGCTTTGAAAGAGTAGTTTGGAGGTACAGAGGAAGTAATCGAAAACAACTGAGAAGTTTTAAACCAACAGTATGAAACATTCTATCACGTTAAAGGAGAATCATTAACTCAACAATTCGAGACGTTTAGTTGTCCAATAAGTGAATTAAAATTTGTAAATGTTAGTTATTCTAATTCAACCTTTAATAGCCGATTTCTAAGATCATTACCAGATAAATGGACACTATTGCTTTTGTAACAAGAAACTCTTTTGGTTTCAAAGAGATGAGTTTGACTCAACTTCGTGGTAGGCTTCTAACTTATGAGAGAGAGCTTAACCAGAAAAAGAAGCTTCAAGAGTCAGGAAAAGTTGATGATGACTCAGCTTCTCCTTATTCTTTCCTTTCTTGTTCCTGTTTCTTATTCATGCAGTATATGATGTAACTAATTGTTTGGTTTGAGTACCTACATATTTTATTTACTCTGAACCGAGCCTTTTGTCTTCAAAATCCCTGAACACAACAGACAATTTAGGTTTTTCAAATATGACTACCGTTCTGGCTTCAGGTTCAAGTTCAGCTGGAATAGATGTGTCAAGTGGTGGTGTTTGCACTTTCTTGCTGTGGTTAAAAGAAATGCAAAGGTCAAGATCAGCTTGAGCCATCCTTAAGTACATTTTTTGTCCTGCTTCTGTTAAGCTGTAGATAGCCCTTCTGTTGACTTTTGTATCTTCCTTTTCCTTATCAAAAAGTTGCTTCAACTTTGTTAAGTCTGGATGAAGTTCTTCTCCAAGATTTGCGTCTAACATTGTTGTTAGACTACCATATTTTCTGATCAGACTGTACTTGTTTTGCTCATGAGTTCCCATTATCTTCCCTTCAAAGGACTGAGTGTTCACCTTGTGTACACTCACCACTGGATTTGTGAGAGAAGGATGAAAACTGTTCTTTCCTCTTTTCAGCTTCTCTTCTTTTATCCTTGTGCTTATTGGACTGAGAGGCATTTCAAGCTTATCTTCTTCACTGTTCCAATAGGAATTTCTCAAATGATATTCCGAGAACATCATACATTCTTGATCAATTTGTTATACCAGAACTTCTTTTTCTTTTCCTTGTGGATCTTTTCTAAATTAAACTCTTGGTCTCTTTGAAGAAGTAGCTGAATCTTCCCATTTCCTTTTCTCTGCCTGATTTAGCTGATCACTAAATGCTGTTTCCCTAGATGAGGTTATTTTGGTTTCTCTTGTTGTGTACCTCTTGAAGAAACACTGCTTGGCTTAGGATTATCATAGGAGTAGCTTCTAATCTCTGCAGCAGCTCTGACTTTGACACAAAAGGTGGAGGTTCCATTGGTGCAGGCCTAGATGGACTGAGTGGTGTTGTCTGCTTTGTTTGAGTGTTTTGGGTGGCTTCTGGCTCTTTCTGGTGTGATGTCATTTAGGAATGGGGATTCTAAGTTCATGAACATCAATGTTTGCCAATCTGGCAAAATTTAACTGTAGCCTTTTTATAAGTGATTGCACTTCACCTAGTAGTAGCGCATTTCTTCTTTCTTCATCATGTATCTTCTTGAACTCCTCCATATTTTGATTTTGATGTGTGGCCCATTCTCTCACCAATTTGTCAAGAGTATCGGTCAGACTATTGTTACTGGCTCTTAGACTATGAATTTATTCCAGAATTTTCCAAAGCTTGTGGTGTCTCTTATTTCCACAGCTTCAGTCACCTTTGTTTTTATAGCCTTCATTTCTTTAAACATTTTCTCGAAGTCTGCTGCAAATTTGCTGTTGTCTAATGTCTTTTGAATCTGCTGCAAGTTCTTCAGACCTTCAGTATTTTCTTCTGATTGCTTTCTAGTGGTTTCTACTAATTCTGACAGAAACTTCATGTTAGACTTCTGACTTCCGATTTGTTCTATTAGCACATCCAGCTTTGTTTCAACAGGGGATTTTTCTACAGAGACTTTGACAACACTTTCTAACATATGTTCAAGCTGTTCTGATGATATGATTGTTTTGGTGGGTAAAGTTGGAGGAATAATAGATGTTTAGTTGGGCTCATAACTAAAGGTTTACACATTAGTGGTACATTTGGGCTAAGCTTAAGGGATTTGGGCTTCCTAGAGCCTCATGGGCCTATGGTTGTAACTAGTGGGCTATGTGATTAGTATAAATACATGTATTAGGTTAATGTTTTGGGGCTAGTCAGTTATTATTGAAAAACTTGTATCAGACACTATTTTGGTGTATGCAAGTTGCTTTGATTAAAGATTGTTCTTGTTCTTCATTCTAATCTTTATTTCCGCAATCGATTAGTCTTGCGATACCTGTTAGATACGATTTCCGGACTTACAATTAGTATCAGAGCCTGCTGTACAATACAGGCTCTAGGTATCGCAGATCGAAGAACTGTTCAGAGTTGAAGAATCGTTACTGTTCAACCCAAGTTGTTACTTTTGAAGATTGCTGCTGTTCTCATCTCACATTGCTATTGTTCCGAAGAGCAGGAAGAAGTTTTGAGGATCTCAGATTCGGTACTGTTGTGGATTCCGAAGAACATGAAGAAGATTCAAGTATTTCAGATTGGGAATTTCGGGATACTGTTGTTTTCGGATAAGGACTCTTATCTCGGATAAGGATTTCATTCTGGACAAGACTCTTATTACGGATAAGACTCTTATTCCAGGTAAAGCTTTCATTCCGGATCAAGTTCTCATTCCGGACCTAGTTCTCTATTTCGGATCATATCATCTCGGATTGCTTTCCGGATTTCAATTTCGGACCATATCATCTCGAATTGCTTTCCGGATTTCAATTTCGGATCATATCATCTCGGATTGCTTTCCGGATATTCATCTCGGAATTATTTCGGTTTCTTATCTCGGACTTGTCCCATCTCGGACTCATCTCGGACCTGTCTATCTCGGACTTATCTCGGAGTCATCTAGGACTCATCTCAGACTTATATTAAAGACTAGTTTTGGATTACTGTTCATTATAAGAATTTAAAATTAACTTTAATTTACTTGGCATTTTAATAAAGTTAATAATAATTAACAGTTATATGACCGCTCAAGATTTGACCAATGCCACCTTGGCAGCACTACAATCACAGACACTGGCTCTTCATCAAGAGCTAGAATGAACTAAGGTACCTCGTCTACTATATGGAGATGAATACTATGAGTGGAAATTCAGATTTGAGCAGTACTGCAAGGCCAAAGAGCCTGGGGTTTGGAGATGTATTATGAACGGTCCTCGAACAATAGTTTACCGTACCGCTGAAGATCCAGATACAAAGATTCCTAAACCAAGTCATTTGTGGACTCTCGAAGATGTGAAAATAATCGAAGAAGATGAGAAAGCTTCAGCTGTTCTAACAATGGCACTCGGTCCTGACATTTCTATAGTGTCAGAAATTGCAATACAGCTAAAGAAGTGTGGAGCGAGTTACAGAATCTCTATGAGGGAAATGTTGATATGAAGGCAAGCAGAGTTAATCAACTGAATCAACAGTTAAGCTTGTTTAATCATATTTATGGGGAAACCATTGAGAACCAAATTAGAAGATATGTGAAGCTTGTCTCTCAGATAATTTCAGCCGAAATCACTCTTACAAACAGTGCCATGAACAGACAGTTGTTAAATTCATTACCAAAGAGCTGGGATGCTGATGTTGGCATGATCAAGAAGACAAAAAACTTGAACGATGTCACTCTCACAGAAATGATTGCAACTACTAAATCATGTGAGATAGATAATAAGCAGAGAGACATCAATCATCAAAGCAGTCTGATGGCGACTGGTATTACAGGGCTAAATGCAGCGTTAATGTCTCAAAATCTTGTTTACAACCCTTTGAAAGGAAGTTCTCACACACTAGGTAGCTCAAACTTGGTGTACGGTCCTCTTGCCTCACCACAAAAGACCTAGTATATCTATGGTATTCAGTCTCAGACTCCTACTATGATTTCTGTGGCGCAAATTCAGACACAATATCATGCTCAGTATCCTAACATGGTGTACAATCCCGCTATTCCTGCTACAACTCAACAAGACGGGATTCCTCAGTCTGTTGCTCCTGCACCGGCTCTTGCTCAAGCTGTGCCCAATTCTGCTTTTCTCACTAAAGAGAATGAGGAGAAATTGGCCATAGCTGCCTCAATGATTAACAGTTTAAATGCCTTCTTAGAAGGTGACCTGACTCCCCCATTTGTTCTTCCAACTTCAATAGATCAAATAATGGAAGAGGATTTGGACGAGATTGATGTGTCCTGGAATTTGGCTATGGCTGCTTTCCGTGTCAACAAATTTCAAAAGAAGTACGGGAGGGAACCATTGTCAAATCTGAAGACTGGGTTGACAAAAGATAAGCTAAGGTGCTATAGATGTCATGAACCAAGACATTTTGCTCGAGATTGCAAGAACTCGCCATCTGGATTTGTTTCATTTAAAGTCGCAGACATACAGAGTAGTGACAGACAGCTGGTACCAGTCTCACCTTCAAATCTGCTTCAAGCCCCTCGAGTAGCTCTAGCGGTAAATCAACAGCTTTGGTGGCATAACAACATGAAGGATTCAACTAGGCAGATGCGGTAACTCAGATGGAAACTCTGAATCTTTCTAAGAACAACAATCACTGTATGTTGGCGCAGACAACTAAGACACCTGATCTTTCCGAAACGGTAAATCGCATTCTCTGTTCAAATAGTTGTCGGTTTAAATTATCACAAATGTATGCCCACAATTCAACTCTTGTAGCTGAATATCAACAAGCTGCTTCACAGAACATCGCCCTTAAACATAAGAACAAACTTCTTATGGAAAAGGTCGAAGCTAAAAAACAAGACATAGCTCAGCTAAAGCTTGACTTGAACCAACAACAATGTTGGGTATACGGCTATAAGCTAAAATTAGCTGAAAAGGACGTAGAACTTCAAGCAGCTTTAGCCAAGCTAAATTCCTTGACAGGAAAGTTTCAAGAAAATGAAATAAATATTAAAAAATTTGAAACTTCCAGCAAGCTGGTCAAGGACTTGTGTGATCTACAGCTTAACTATCAGAAAAATTATACAAAAGGCCTTGGGCATAATAGGGCTCCTCCACCATACAATCATAACTACACAAGAATGCCTGAATCTGAGGCTTAACTAGAAAATGAAGAAAATATGATGTATGGTAAACCATCAGATTATCTTTCAAAACCGTGGAAGCCCTATTACACAAAGTTCTCTAAGCCAACTGAACTCAAGAAGGATGATGTTTTCTTCACTTCCGCATCATTTTCACACGAATCTGGTGACAATCCCTCTTGTAGTCCGGATGATTTAGAGAAAATGACACCTAAAGACGAGGCAGCAACATCACCCACAGGATTAAAAAGTGAAAATCCTCCTAAAACTGAAACTGACTCAATGAACGCTACTAACGTTTCTACTTCATGTGCAGAAGAAATATTAGTTGAGGATATTACAGATGGTGATAAAGAAGAATGTCTGAATTCAAATTCAGACAACTCAGCAGCTGATTATGATTTTTATAAACCTGCTTTTGATATGTTGAATCAATTTCTTGCTGAACAATTTAAATTCTTAGACAATGTTGGTTGTGTTGATAACTTTAGATGTTTTTAATTCTGATTCTTCATCTAATGCTGATGTTATGAATCCTGATAATGAATGTGATAACTATTGTGATGAAAACATCAATTTTGCTACAGGTTCAGCATCGACAGATGATTTGGTTTCCTCAGTTCCTACTGAAGAGACTAGAAGTTTTTCTCAGGAAGTATCGTTTGTTGAGGCTAATCCTAGGGTTAACAGTGAGGAAATCAACCAACCAACTGAATTTGTGATAAGTGTCGCTGGCATAGTACTAGAAGAATCAGGCGAATCAGATGCTTCAAATGAAGAACGATGGGCTGATTCTGAAATGACAGAAAATGAGCAACCTCCCTCTGTTGATTCAGATAAAACTTTGAAGCTAAATCTGAATCGGAATCCCAAACCTTTTAAAAAATAGAGATTTCTCCCTGCTGAGTCACCGGTCTCCTCTGAACAAACCACAAGCAAAATGGTTTGAAAACTACTAATAAGAAACGGAGAACACGTAGATCTAAAAAGAAGAAGACCAAACAGGCGCCTCAGGCAAATGAAAAGGCGACTGATGAGTCAGCTCCTCATTATGAGAAATTGACTCAGCAGCTCCAAACCTGATTCTGTTAAATTTGTGCCAAAGTCTACCAACTCCAGATTATCTAATTCAACTCATACAACTTACAAGTGTGCAGATGGTTGTGAGCAGGCTACAGCCAAGACTAAGACCTTGCCCCAGCCGTCAGTACCAGCAAGCAAGAAACTGATATACAAATTGCCTAGAATATCCCAAGCTGAACGGATTGTTTTCTTCCAGAAGAGGCAAACATGTATCAACTGTGGATTTCCCGGGCATATTGCCCGAAATTTTCAAAAAGCATTTATACCTTTCAACGCATTATTTCAAAATATCAGAAAGCTATGCCTAATCGCCTATATCAGGCTCGATTTGCTACGGCTAAGCCCTCTAATTAAGACTGGAACATGGCCAAGAGACAAAATCACAAACCTCTAAGACCTTCAGGTTCTCTGAATCCTTCTAGCACTCCGAAAGCTATGCAGAAGTCTGACTCGCTAGCCTGGAGGCCTAAGATCTTGACCAAGATCCAGTCTTCAGTCCCAAATTCGGACAAATCAAAAGCATCATCTACCTCATCCTCAAATAATTTAATTTTCTGTGAGGTTACTTGTGTTGATGCAAATGGCACGCCCAAATCATCAATGGCTTGGGCTGCAGCTTCTAACTAAAACCTGTTGAAATGTGAAGGAACAGCTTTGGCGGACTCTCGTCAGACTCTTGTATATCGACAATGGCTGTTCTAGGCACATGACAGACATCTCGCAGTTGAATGATATTCAGTTTTTCGATGGCGGGTTTGTCTCCTTCGCAGGTGGTGAAACAGGAAAGATCACTATGAGAGGAACGGTATGCAATGGAGCTCTCAGTTTCAAGAATGTGAATAATGTTCCGGAGTTGAAGCATAGTCTCTTGAGTGTGTCTCAGCTCTGTGATAATCATTTGGATGTTCTCTTTACTAAGAAAGGGAGTTATGTACTGAAACCATGCCTCATCATTCCGGATGAATGGATTCTTCTCAAAGCTTCACGGAAAGGAAATGCATATGTCATCCACATGAACAAAGCGCCAACCGACAAGCTTACCTGCCTGTTCTCGTCGACTGCTGAGCACGATGCAATTTTATGGCACAGTCGACTAAGAAATCTTAACATGAAGAATTTAAACAGACTTGCCAAAGGTAGTCTAGTCAGAGATCTACCTGTTTAGGATTTTATGCAGATTGAAAAGTGTGAATCGTGTGCTCGTGGGAAATAACATCGAAGGCCGCACAAGTCGAAACCTGCTCCCTCCATGTCAAAAATTTTAGAGTTGCTCCATATGGATCTTTTTGGTGTGACGGATATTCTGAGCATTGGCGAGAAGGCATATTGCTTGGTTATCATTGATGACTACTCTCGTTTTACTTAGGTCTTCTTCCTGGAACAAAAGAGTGAAACCACTGAGTTAGTCAAATAGTTCATCACACTGAAGGCTATTCGTGAAGGCTATTCGTTGTGATGATGGAACAAAGTTTAAGAACACCACCTTAAATTCTTTCTGCTCCTCCAAGGGTGTTGATCGATAGTTTAGTGTAGCCAAAACTCCTCAACAAAATGGGGTTGCAGAATGCAGAAATCGTACACTTATTGAAGTTACACGTACTATGTTGGTCGAATCAGAACTACCTCTCATTTTCTGGGAAGAAGCAGTCAATACCATTTGTTATATTCAGAATCATGCCCTGATCAACAAAAGGCACATGAAAACGCCATACGAAGTGGTTGAAGGTCGTAAACCTTTGGTCAAGCATTTCCGCAAGTTCGGATGCCCTTGTGTTCTTCTACTCATGGATGCTAAGTGAAAATTTGAATCACACGGGGATCCATGCATATTCGTCGGCTACTCTAAGAATACTTCCTATCGTGTCTATAACAAGATCAAGAAAATGGTAGTTGAAACCTACAATGTGGGTTGGCTGGAGGAGAATCCCAAAGACGCACGCATTGGTCCCGACTAGCTCTATGATTATTCCTCATTGTTTAAATCGGTTGATGTCTCTTCTAATATTGATACAAGTACAGGCACAACCTCTGACCCCTCACCGATGCCCATCTTAACTGAGGATGATGAAGATGCTGCACAACTGCAAGAGTCTATCAAGCACCTGAGTGTGGATCCACCAGGATTCAATGAAGCTGTGTATCTACTTTCCTCAGCATCGCTAAATCCGGAAACTATTACTGAACCGATTCCTCAGACGGGTTCCCCTGAAGTTGAGATTACAAACATAGAAACTCCTATGGCATGTGAAGGACCTACACCTCCGGATGTCTTAGGCTCATCTATGTTTCCTGAACCTACACCATCAGAATGTTCTGTTGACTCATCTGTCAATATTCCTACTGGTGCAACTAATGAGGGGGAGCCAACTAGAGTTGCATCGCAGAGCTTTACAAACTTGCACAGATCTCCATGTTCCTGCCAAGCCTATACCATAGCGTCTACATCACGATCATCCAATTGAAAATGTTATTGGTCCTGTTACTGCTGCAGTTCGAACTCACAGTCAATAAGGAGATATCAATACTTGCCTTTACTCTTGTTTTATCTCACAAATTGAACCTAAAAGCATTGATATTGCCTTGTAGGAACCAAGCTGGTTGACGCTATGCATGAAGAACTAAATCAGTTTGAGAAACTTGGGGTATGGCAATTGGTAAAGCATCCTTAGGGAAAACATGCACTTCGAACTCGTTGGGTATTTCGCAACAAACAAGATGACACTGGTGTGATTGTGAGGAACAAAGCTCGACTAGTGGTTCAGGGTTTCCGTTAGATCGAAGGGTTGACTATGATGAGGTTTATGCACCAGTGGCTAGATTGGAAGCTATTCACATTTTATTGGCATATGCATCATATATGGACTTCACCGTCTATCAAATGGATGTCAAGAGTGCTTTTCTCTACAGCAAGGTGAAAGAGGAGATATACGTGGCACAACCACCGGGTTTCACTAATCCTGATAAGCCAGTCTATGCATACAAATTGGACAAAGCTTTGTATTGATTGCATCAAGTACCTCATGCATGGTACGCAACCCTAATAGAGCATCTGCTTGCTCATGGATATACCCGGGGAACGATTGATCAAACTTTGTTCATCAAATGTGTTGACAAGGACATCATTCTTGTTCAAATTTACGTCGATGGTATCATTTTTGGTTCTACGAACAATGGGTTGTGTCGGGAGTTTGAAAAGGTCATGAAGAAGAAATTTGAGATGAGCTCACTGGGGGAGATAGCTATGTTTTTGGGACTTCAAGTTCGTCAAGCCCATGAGGAATCCTGATCTATCAAGGAATATATGTCAATGACGTTCTTGCCAAATTCAAGCTTACAAATTCAAAGCCTGCTTTACCCATCACTGAACGGCCTTTGTTAAATGAAGACGCTAAAGGAACGCCTGCCAATCCAACCGTGTATCGATTGATGATTGGTTCAATAATGTATCTCACTGCAAGTCGGCCAGATATCATGATTGCCGTTTGCAAGTGTGCTCGATATCAGGCTACTCCTAAACTCTCTCATTTACATGCTGTTAAAAGAATCTTTAGGTATCTCAAAGGGGCACCATCAGTGGGCCTCTTGTATCCTAAAAATTCTGAATTTGAATTGTATGCTTTCTCTGACAGTAATCTTGGAGGTACAGACAAGGATATGCGCTCAACTTCAACTGGATGCCAATTATTGGGAGATAGATTAATCTCTTGGCAATGCAAGAAGCAGCAGACAGTCTCGCTTTCTTCAGTGGAAGCAAAATATGTCGCAGCATCCGCTTGCTGCTCCCAGGTTTTATGGATGCACATCAGCTTGCGGATTACAATTTGACTTATCTAAACACAACAATTTGTTGTGATAATGATGCCGCTATCCAAATTGTCAAAAACCCTAATTTTCACTCCAAAACCAAGCACATAAATATCAAAGTTTATTTTATTCATGATTGCTATGAAAAGGGTCTCGTTAAACTTGAGTAAATCCACACCGATGCAAACGTGGCGGATTTGTTCAAGAAACCCGTTAGCAACACGTGTTTTCAAGTGCTTGTGGATCTTCTCAAAATGATTCATTTTTTTAATTGAGCATACTCTATTTGTTTTCCTCGTAAATTTATTCATTAGTATGCACAAATTTAGGGGGAGAAAAATCACATAAAAAATTAAATAAATATTCAAACAAGTTTTGCAATGATTGGGAAATGAAATAATTTTTCGTACTAAAGGCTTTGACTAACACACGTAAGGTGCTGTAGCGTGAACGACTTGGATCGAATGTAATACGTTGATAGGTCTAGAGGTCAACCTGATAGTGTAAGCCAAATGATATAAACATAAAGAACTATATATCCAGTGGGTAACATACCATCGGCATATGATTTCATGGTCTTAAATCCTGCGCTGATAGATAGCCAACGTCTGAGGTTTCGGGTCTTTATGCTGTTGAGTCATCCGGGAAATATCTTTGCTGCCCTTCTGTTGCATCTAGATTATATGCAGACCTAGGCACAGTCAGGATATCCTTAAAAGAGCCAAAATAGAAGGGCCAAAACCTTAAAGGAAAGGAAATCTCATTATGAGAAAAATTCCATGAATTCAAACATACCACATAAGGTATTTGCCTATCCCTCGTCAGATATTATTGGTCACTCTGCTGTACGAAAGTACTAACATGTTCACCAATAGTCTAACGTTGTAAAAAGAAAGGATGATCTCAGTATACTCACCTGCTAGATGAATCGTTGTGCTTGCCTTGATCGCGGGGGTATGTCATGGAGTGGGACACACGGGTATCATAGTATAATACTACCTTAAGCATATCATAAAGCTAAAATTAGAAGGTTGAGCTTTAGGTTTAAAATGGATAAATATATTGACAATTGCTTAGACCAGGCTGACCTAGTTCACACTGAGAAATGTTCCTTACTCTACTTAAAACGATTTGATCCCATAGCAAGACTGTGTGCGTGTTTTTTTGTTTAAATGTTTTACTTACTTTTGTAATTGGTAAAGAGTGGTTGGTTGCTTGGTCAGTTAAATTGTTGATTTTTGGGTTAGATGATTTCTGTCAAGGGATATCGGACTGGCCTGCTATGTTTTGGAATTGGGCCAATCAAATAAAATTTTTGAAAGTCTTGAAATTGAACAAGTTTGGGTTTATGGTGGTATTGTTCCGGATTGGGCCTTCAAACCCATTCCGAATAGGCCCACTGACCAAGCCGTTCTCCTCTGAGTGTTCGACAGATCACTGTTTCGGATTAGGCCAAAATACAGTTGACCAAGCCCAATCTGGATTATGTATGACTTTCGGATGTTTGGATCCGGATTGACTTGGGCCCAAAGGTTCCAGGCCCAAGCCCATTCTAGAATAGTATATAATGAATCAGAGTTGTCATTTCTAAATCATTCACAAAATTACTTTCCAAAATCCTCTGATCATCATCTGGATTGGTACTGTTCACATTCATCGGAGTTTCATCCAAAATTTCATCCGAATTAGGTATAATATGCTTCTTAATTATAAAATTAAATGATATTCTTCAAATCTTCATGTTCCTAGGCATTTCGGATAGCATTTCAGATAGATCTTCAAATAGACTGGCATTCCAGATTTCATTCCGGATGGACATTCAACCGGAATGGTTGAACTCGGATTCCATCTCGGATGATGTTCATCTGGAATGATGAAAGGTTCATCCGGATTCCTATTGAACCGTTTTGAATCCGGATTCCAGTGTCCAAACCTTTTGAAGTGTCTTAAACCTTTCCTATGATTGAACCTCTAAACTGTTTTGAACCTTTTTCAATAGTTAAACCTTTGAAATATTTTTGAACCTTCTGAATTTTGTTGATCCTTAGCCCTGAATTTTAAGATGAACTCTTTTGACTTCTGTTAGTTGGCTTTGCTGAGTTTAAGTTAACTTGTTTATTCTTTCTGACACAAATGGCGGAAGAGGCGTTCGATGCAGTTACGCTAGTGGAAGAACAGTTTCACAACCAAGCAGGTTATTTATCAGACCCCCCAGTAGAATTTTTCCAAGAGTTAGATCTATGATGGCTAGTCTGAATGATTGCAAGATTGCATACGCCCTTCGAGCTAACCCAGTTTATATCCAGATCTTGTGCATACATTTTGGAAGCGAGCTAGATTTCATTTGAGAGGCGCTGATGGGAAGCCATACATCAGTCCATTGATTCAGGGAAAGGAGATTTTGGTAAATGAGGCTTGTATCCGAGAGGTTTTGCAGTTTGCTGATGCTACAAGTGATCCAACGTTATATGCCAAGGAGAAAGTGATGCCTGTGTTAGCGGAGATGAGCTACGAGGGTACTTATCCGCCTTTGCTGAAGAAGATGTTTCCCGCGTATTGGAGATTATTAGTGCATGTTTTATGCAATGTATATCAAAAACAAAGGAGGATTAGATCAGCCAAATCAAGCACAGACATCTGTGATTGTATCTCTCATGATGGATTGGAAATATAACTTCTCTGGTTATATTTTTGAGAATATGAAGAAGATCTTGGAACTGTCGAAGAAGAGAATGCTTTTGCTTTATCCTCGGTTTTTATAGTTGATTTTGGATGCACGCTGCTCAGATTTGGCTAAAGATGCTTCTGATGCAAACCTGCTAAACATGAAGCCTATGGTTCCAACATTTTCAGGACGATGAAGAAAAAACAGGTCAACATCAAAGACGGTATTTGCTGGACGCATACCTTTGAAGAAGTTCGGAAAGTTTTATGAGATGATTGGACAGGATATCCCAGCACCTAAGCCAGTTAATGCTATGGTAGCTGAGGAATATGATATACCGATGAAGGAGAAAGAGATTGAAGTTGAGGATCTGTTTACCGATGCTGATACAGATGAGGAAGAAGCTTTCTTGGAATCCATTACAAAAACTGAAGCATATCAAATTCAAGAATTACAAGAGATTTCAACGGAGAATTTAGAAGCTCTAATTGCACAGTTGAAGGATATTCATGAGAAACAGGGTGATCCTCCTCTTGTGTTACCTCCTGTTGATATTCCGATTGGTAGGGTTAACTCTGATGAAGGTATCGAGGAAGATGAGGTACCGTTAGTAAAAAGACGACGTACAGAGATTGTTAAAGAACCTAGTTATTCTGAAGCTCAGATTGGTGAGGCTGCTGAAGTATCTACTGCTGTTACATCTTTAGTTACTGCATCGATGACTGATACTCCAGTGGTTGAACCTACTATTGCTACATACCGACAGCTACTCACATCGTCACTCCTTCCACTGTTGTGTCCGTTCCGGCAGATTCTGTGCTAGAAATGATGGATTTTGGAGGAAGTTCAGCGGGTGCCGGAGGATCAGGGGCTGGTGGTAGTGGTTCAGGTGGTGTTCAAGATGAAGATTTGGAGTACTTGAAACGCTCAGAGAAACGAGCTTTTGATTCCAGTGGATTGGATAGTGACGACGAAGATGTGGATGTTGTTGATTTGAAAAAGAGAATAATTGTGCTTGAGCAAGAAGTCATTCTTAAGGATGCACAGATTGCCTCACTGCAGACACGTTAGATGCTAAGGATAAAACTATTGACCAACTTCAAGGAGATGTTTTGATGTTAATGACTATGGTCTTTGATTTGAAGCCGAAGCTTGAAAATAAGTTTGGGCATGAATTCACTGATCCAACTGATGATCCGATGAACGTTGAACATCGTCATCGAGCAGCTGAACATAGAGAAGCCGATAGATAGCTGCTGAATAGTTAGCTGCTGATCGTCAAGCAGGATTGGATGATTACTTACGTGATCCGAAGAAAAGTTACACTGCAAGTCAGAAACGTCCAACATCTCAAAAGAAAAAAAGATGGTTCTAATGAAGAATGTGGACGTGAATCCGGTTGATGAGAACTTTCAGTTGAAGGATCCCTCCAACAAGTCAGAGAGATATGTTATGGAGCTTGATTCAAGTTACTATAGTAAAGATGAAAAAAAGTCAGGAGTGCGAAAAAAAGTCAGGAGTGCTAAGCTAGACGTATGATCAAGTGAAGAAGATGTGGCTGATCGTCAGATAGGATGGTACAAGAAAATATTACTCAAAGGAATCTCAGCTTTAGACTTGGACAAAGGTCGCACTAACTGATCTTCTGAGAGCTCCTTATGCTGACGAGGATACTACAGAATGCTGACCAGGTTGGAGGTTCTTCAAGCGTTTGGAGCAAGAAGTTAAGGCTGGTTTTAAAACGATGAAAACTGCTGAGCCATATCTACGGGCTGCTAAGGGGGTTCGTGATGCGAGAACTGGTAGGCGTTTTAAATCGGTGATGTGGCCTCCAACAGACAAAGAACTTGTGATACCGGTTGCTCCGACATATCCACGAGGCATTTTGAAGAACTTTAATTTTTGGATGTACGATCCAAAGGTTGGAAGTGTAGCAATTATCACTAAAGAAAAGGCTTTTTGAGTAAATGATATGGTGGATTTAGTAAGTTTTCACAATGAAGATCTGCAAGTTCTTGCTGCGAATCAAATTCGAACAACAGAATTATATGAAGTTTGTGCTAAAGATTGGATAGAAGCAGTGGCTGGGATAATAGCTGGGAGATTGGGAGTCGATGCGCTACCTAAAGACTAAAAATCTAATGTTGTAAACCTAGGGGAGATTGTTGGGCTCATAACTAAAGGTTTACACATTTGTGCTACATTTGGGCTAAGCTTAAGGGATTTGGGCTTCCTAGAGCCTCATGGGCCTAGGGTTGTAACTAGTGGGCTATGTGATTAGTATAAATACATGTATTAGGTTAATGTTTTTGGGGCTAGTCAGTGATTATTGAAAAACTTGTATCAGACACTATTTTGGTGTAAAGTTGCTTTGATTAAAGCTTGTTGTTCTTATTCATTCTAATCTTTATTTCTGCGATCGATTAGTCTTGAGATACATGATAGATCCGATTTTTAGACTTACATGTTCCTTCTCTCACACTAGCAGAAGACACACCTGTTGCTGTTGTAAAGGGATTAGGTTGGTCAAAAGGCCAATCCTGACACCTTTGCTAGAACTGTGAAACTTATTCACATCCTGGATTTCTTCACTTCCTAGAACCATTCCTGAGAATAATTCTCTGTGAATTGTTGAGAAACTCTTATCTTTCTCACCCAGGTTTCCTTGATCAACATACTGATCTCTACCTGTTGCTGTCTCAATCTCCTCCTCATTAACTGATTAGAGACTGGACCCATTGAATTACTAACCTCTTGGTTTACTACTGTTGATTTTCTAAGCTGTATAACATAACTTCCTCTAATAGATTCATCTAAATCAGAATCTGTTGATTTTGCAACAACAAATTTATTAAGGTTAGTTTGTGCACCTGTTTCTACTAAATGAGATACCTCATAATGATTTTGTTCAGTTCTTGGATTCTGATGTATCTGCTCATCAACCACCATTGGTTCTGGTGACATTCTGACGTCTTGATGTTGAAATTGCTCTGCTTCATTAGTTTGTGGAGCCATTGATTCTTGATCAACATAATCTGGTGAAGAGTTGCTGTCATACACCTTAGTATTCTCTGGTCCCCTGTTCAGAATTTCCAAATACTGTACCCTGTAGGGTGAGTCTTCTACTATTAGATTCATCATATATTCTAGTAGGTTAGGAACATCTTTGTTTGACTTCGATGCTGATGCTGCATTCCAAGGCTTCATAACTGATGTTTTCCACATGTTTTCTGCTATAGGAAGTTCAACATTCCTTTCAACAAATGTTTCAACTATGAGTATTGACCAGAATCCGGGAAATGGTAAATGAGAGGCAATTCTTCCAGACTTGGTCAATACAGATCTCTTCATCAGATAAAATCTCCATTTCATAATCAATGTTAGTCCCAGTGATGAGTCCATACATGATTGTTAGAACAGTTATGTTAATCTAATCAGTGCCCCCAATTTTTAAAGTTAGACACTTGGTTAGGATTTCCATCATCACTTGCAAGAAGGCATGTAACTCATTCCTTTTGAATTCCCTAATAAAGAAATCTTCCTTCCATATCGCATCAGAACATCAAGCTATCCCAACAGTTCCTCCTTCCTAGGTGCTTCAACATAGTGATCATTGGTTGGAAGTTCCAAACATTCCCTGATTCTTTGTGGTGTAATGGTAACAGAGATGTTACCCCATAGATGGGATGTGACTTCGTTCACACCGGTTTCACTAAGTTTGTTGACAAGCTGTTACATAATATTCATTGGTACTTCTTTGGTTTTGGTCAGGGCTTGAGCAATAGGGCATCTTAGCAGAAGTTCGATCAAAATTTGACATTTTTTGTCGTAGGCTTCATGGTTGGTGTTCATCAACAAGTTGTTCTTCTTCAATGGCAGGAAGTCATCATCTCTGATGAACGGGACTGAGTGTTCTATGGCTGGAATGTTGAGATTGACGAGGTTTGGTGCAGTTATGATGAGTTGAGTTTTGCTTTTAAAAAAATGTTGAATTTTTAGGGCTTGTAAGTTTGGAAGTTATAGGTGTGTTTCTCTATGTGTTCCTCGTCCTTTTGAATATTGTATATGTAGGGTTTGTGGGATAGAGATCGTGGGGGTTGAATCATGGGCGGTTAGTATTTAAGTTGGTTAATGACAAGTTAATGATGTTTCCTCTTTATATTTGTTGAACTTTTTTTGATATATCCCCATTTTTTTATGTATCTCCAACTTTTGATATATCTTTAAAATAAATTGGAGACAAACTTTTGATTGTTAAATACTAACGGCCAAGTTGTACCTTTTCTTCATGTGGGACCCTTTGTTAGAGGAAAGCTCCAATGGTATCCTTTTTTAGAGTCTGACAATTCTTCCCCATTTTTGAAAGAAAAATTCAATTGGATGAAATAATCAGAAATTTATCTTATTTTTTGATACATGAAATCAGAAAATTTAATTTCATCATAAAGTTATCAGATTTGAGAGTTTCCCTTTGAGAAAACAATTTTTTTAATGATGAGAGGGAATTAGTAGAGTAATAGAGATGTACTTACAGTGATAGCTCCTGTGGTCCTTCTTTGTCTTTTGTTTAAAAAACTGCGTTTAACCTTTCTTTTAAAATTTTTAACATAAAGATTCAATGGTTTTGACCTTTTTTTGGAAAGAAAAAAGAAATATGAGCACAAATAGACAAAAAAAAGAACAAAAATTATATGCAACTGTTGAGCTATTAATGTATATGTATGAAGAAAATTTAAAAAAGAAAGCATAAATTATGAGCCATATCAGATTTTCTAATGATTTTGACATACATATATGATGGATTATAACATAAATTCTGATCATTTTCTGATGATTCATAATTTTGATTTTCTTTTTGTGACAATGTATTTTTCTGATTTTTCTTCATATTTTATATTGACCATTCCCAATTTGCTGATTCGATAATTGTGTCTATTTTCATCTGGAGGTTTTGTAAAAATGTCAGCAATTTGGTTTTCTGTTGGAACAAAATACATTTCTATGTTACCTTTTTCCACATGATCTTTTATGAATTGACATCTGACATCAATGTTTTTGGTTCTTGAATGATGCACCGGATTTTCAGTTATGGCAATGGCACTCTTGAAATCTCATAAGATATGAATTTTGGTCAGATTTACTCCATAGTATCTTAGTTGAGTTTGTATCCATAGTACTTGTGAACAACAGCTTGCTGTTGCCACATATTCTTACTCAGATGTTGATGTGGAAACAAAATTTTGTTTCTTGCTTGCACAACAGACTAGCTTTTCCCCTAACATTTGACAGGCACCAGATGTGCTTTTTCTGTCTATTTTGCATCCTGCATGATCTGCATCTGTGTATGCTATTAGTTCCAAATTTATATCTTTAGGATACCATAGACAAAGATCTGATGTGCCCTTTAGATATTTAAAAACTCTTTTTGCAGCTTTCAAATGGAATTCTTTAGGATTACATTGGTATCTAGCCAGGAAGCATGTGGAAAACATTATATCTAGTCTACTGGCTGTTAGATACAACAATGATCCTATCATTCCCCTATAGGTTTTAATATCAACACTTTTGCCATCGGGATCAGAATCAAGTTTATTTCTAGTTGCCATGTGAGTTTTTAAGATAGAGCAATTCTCAAGTGAATACTTTTTTAAGATTGTTCTGACATACTTTGATTGGCTCAAAAATATGTCATCACTTCTTTGTTTGACTTGTAAGCCCAAGAAAAAAATTTAATTCACCCATCATGCTCATTTCAAAATGGCTGGTCATTAGTTTCTCAAACTCTTTGCAAAATTTTTCATTGGTTGAACAAAAAATATTGTCATCAACATATATTTGAACCAACAAAGTGTGACCCTTATGTGTTTTGAGAAATAGAGTCGTGTTAATTTACCTTTTGTGAAACCTGAATTGATTAAGAAGTTTGAGAGAGTTTCATACCATGCTCTAGTAGCTTGCTTCAACCCATACAAGGCTTTGTTTAGTTTGTAAACATGTTTTGGAAATTTAGGGTCAACAAAGCCTTCTGGTTGTTGCACAAATACTTCTTCCTCAATCTTACCATGTAGAAATGCTGATTTCACATCCATCTAATAAACTTTGACATCTTTTGATGCAACATAGGCAAGGAATATTCTTACAGCTTTCAATCTAGCAATGGTGCAAACTTCCCATCATAATCTATGCCTTCTTGTTGACAATAACCTTTTACTATCAGTCTTACCTTGTTCCTTGTTATTATACCTCGCTCATCAGATTTATTCCTAAATACCCATTTTGTTCTAACGGACAGTTTTATCAGTTAGTTTTGGTACCAGATTCTATACTTGACTCTTTTCAAATTGGTCAAGCTCTTCTTGCATTGCTTGCACCCAATCTGAGTCATTGAGTGCTTCTTTGACAGTTTTGGGTTCTATGTAGTATATAGACATTCATGAGCTGTAGCTGATCTAGTCTTGACGCCTTCTTCAGGATTCCCAATAATGTTTAATTAATAGTGACCTTTAACCCATCTACAATTGTTGTGTGAACTTGATGATTCTGATAGTTCTGAAGCTTCCTCCTGATTGGTTACAACTGTTGCATTGAGTGGATCAGAATTCTGATGATTAGTTCGATTTTCTGATGAGCTCTCATAATTCTTGTCTACTTCTGAATTTTCTGGCATTGGATTTCCTGCAGGGTTACTATGTGATGTATGTTCTGATGATTCTTTGTTTGTATAGTCACATTCAAGAAGTTCTTCATTTTGTATGTTAAGAAGATGATTGGATTTTCTTGCTCAACATAAAAGTTTATTTCTTTCACAATTTCACAAGAAACTTTTGTTTCTGATGAATCATCAAAGGATATATATAAACTTTCTCTTATTGTCCTTGTGTTTAAGATAAAAATTCTATAAGCTTTTGAGAACAAAGAGTAACCAAGAAAAATACGATTTTAAGCTTTACTGTCAAATTTTTCAATACTTTCAAAATCATTGAATATAAAGCATCTACAACCAAATGTGTGCAAAAATTTGATATTTGGTATTCTTCCATTTAAGATGTTGTAGGGTGTTTTCTGAAATCTCTTGTTTATTATGGATCTTTTCTATATAAAACATGCATTTACATGGCTTTTTCCCAAAAGTAAGTGGGCAATTTGGCATAAGCTAGCATGGTTCTTGCTGCTTCTACCAAGGTACTATTTATTCGTTCCCTAACTCCATTTTGTTGTGGAGTTCTAGGAGCAGAAAAATCATGAGAGATTCCTTTGCTTATAAGGAAGGTCTCAAGTTTCGAATTTTTAAACTCTGTTCCATTATCAAATCTGATACTTCTGATTGGCAATTTTGACAAAATTTCTATTTTTGTGATGAAGTTTATTATCAGATTTGGGGTTTCACTTTTCTTTCTTAAGAATTCTACCCAAGTGTACCCGGAGTAGTCATCTACAATGACCAAAATGTATTTCTTACCAGAAAAACTTGTTGTGCTTATAGGTCCATAAAGGTCCATACTCAAAAGTTCTAAATTTTGAGTTATTAATGATTTAAAAACTGTTTTATGTGAGCCTCTTTTGGATTTAACCATTTCACATGCTTCACATATTTTATCCTTCTTGGAGGATATGAATGGTAGACCTTTTACCAAACCTTGCTTGCTAGTTGATTTAGATTCCTGAAATTTAAGTGGGCCAATTTTTTATGCCACAAGCAGCTATTACCTTTTGAAAACAAGCACAATTAAGGGTGCTCTATTTCTTCTTTGAAATCAAAGTAATATATGGATTTTCTATTCTATTTTCGCTTAAATAGATTTTATTATCATCTAAACCAAGTAATAAGCATTTTTCTAGTAAAAGGTTACCTGAAAACCTCTGTCACAAATTGACCACAACTTAGTAGATTATACTTCAAACCTTCTACATAAGCTACTTTCTCTATAGTTAAAGATCCATACTTAACGCATCCATAGCCCAATGTTCTTCCCTTTACCCCATTTCCAAAATTGACTAATTTACCCAACTTTGGAACAAAATTGATGAGTAAGCTCCTATCCCTAGTCATGTGGTTGGAGCTTCGTGAGTCGTAGTACCAGATCTGCTGCACATGATGGTCCTAAAATGGAAGAGTTAGAGAACTTTTGGTACCCATACTTGCTTGGGTACTTTTTCTGATGAAGATCTGATTAAGTTTTCTTCTTCGGATGAGGAATTTTCACCAGAAATTCTATTAGATGTTGAGCTATTAACAGATTGTTTGGTTTTTGTTTGGAGATGGTGTTTAACTAACTTTAGTTGTCAACAAAACATACGGTTTTCTTTATTAGGATTTTCTAATTCCTTTGTCTGTGATGGAAGATTTGCAGATTTTTTGAATTGGATGAATCCTTTTTGAATTTTTATAAAAATGTTTGTTTTGATTCATGCCTTTTTCCTTTGTTGTTAGTTTTTGATGACTGAAAGAGTTGTCAGACCTCATTGATTTGCAAGATTCAGTGTTAGATTCTGACGTTATTTTATCAGAAATCTTATCTGATGCTTTAACAAAGGTGGTGGTATTTCTGATGTTTGTTTTTACATATCCATGCCCTTCACCTTTATTTTTTGGTGAGGTTTTAATAAAGTTTATAAAATCTTTGGCTTGTTAAAAACCTTTTACATAAATTTCTTTGTCATGAATTCTTTTATACAGATCTTTTCGTTCCTTTTCATACAATTCAATCTTTGAATTTTTGTTTAAGCTTTTTTCAATTAGCAATTGATTTTCAAGTATAACTTTATTCAACGTTCTTTCAACAGATTTTTTGTTATCTAATTTGTTTTTTTTTTTGCAAGTTTATAAAATCTGACATAAGCTTGTTTATTTCTTGTTCAAGATTAAAGTTATTCGAGCTTACCTTTGGTTCTGATCTTTCGGATTCTGCATCAGAAAGCTTGGCCATGAGACAAAAATTTGCCATCTCTTCTTCTTCTTCTTCATTAGAAGAATCATCAGTTAGGCAAGTATCTGTTCCTTCTATCAGACTTACTTGTTGTTGTTTCTTAGCTTCTACTAGTTTCTTCTCATAGTAAGCAACATCTTTTAGTTTTTGTGTTTGCATTAAGATGCGTAGTGACCCTTTTGCTTACATTTATAGCACACAAAATCTGCTTTAGCCTTTTCTCTTGACTTTCCTTCAAACCTTCCTTTGTCACTTTTCTGGTACTTATTGCTTCCACCTTTCAATCTCTGCTCAAAAGTTTTAGTGAGCAGTGCAATTGCTTCAGCATATTCAGAAAAGTCTGATGAGGTATCAGATATTTCTATGTTTTGGCAATAAGAGGTGAGGATCAGGATTGGATGTTCTTTGTGAGTTTGAGATGAGAGCAATGGATCCACCTCTTTGTTTTGAGTTCTCATATATCTCTTCCTTTCTAGGGACAAGAATGCTATAGAGGTCATGTAGACTCATGTTTCCTAGCTCTAAGGTGGAGGCTAAAGTCATTGTGAGACTTATCCATTCTCTTGGTAGAGCATCTAGGAATTTTACATTCCTTTCATCGTCTGACTTTTCAATACAAAATTTCTTTAGATCATTTAAAAGTTTTATAAATTTATTATAGGTTTCACACAGATTTTCATTCGGTAACTTTTAAACCTCTCATAAGAGGATACACAGTTTATTCTCTTGTTTCTCTTCATCCTTTCTCCTCCTTCACAAAGATTTTCTAACTAATCCATATCTCTTTAGAAGAAGCACATGCATCTACCAAAGATATATGTCATTTGGAAGTGCCATAATCAAAAGTGATTTGGCCCTTTCATCGGCTTCCACCTTTTCCTTGTCTTCTTTGCTCCAGAAGATTTCAGCTTTTGGAGCACAGGAGACAGGTATTTCAGGTATTTGATCAGTTGCTGGGGAACCTTGTATCTCAACCATGGGTATATGTGGGCAACACTCAATGGATTGAAACAGAGCTCGATCATGTCCATTAAGGAAATTGATCATCATGATTTTCCATTAGGGGTATTCCTCTTTGACCAAGGTCGAAGGCTTTGACATAGACCCAATGTTGAAATTATTGTTCCAGGTTTGAAAGTTTGCCATATTTGGATAAAAGAAAGAGATGAGCAGTTGATCGTTTGAAAGTAATTTATTCAACCTGCTCTAATACCAATTGTTGGTCCCAGATGGAAAAATGCTCTTTTAACTTAATATGACAATTGATTTCAACAGATATGAAAATAATGTGCGGAAATAGAAATCGAATTTCAAGAAACAACAACTACATAATTTTCAAGTTTATATCACTTTGAAACAAAATGGTTTACAAGGTGATTGTGAGATTATTGACTAGTACACACGAATACTTGTATAATTCTGTGGTGAAAGGGTAATGGAGTTTTTGTATTATGTATTAAGTACTTGGCTTGACTCACTCCTTTTCGGTGGTTTTAACTGTCAATTTATAGAGAGTTCTTAGCATAAATAAACAAATTGTTTATTCATGAACTTGCTCTACATAAAGTGGCTTCTTGGCATATTCATTGAATCCACTAGGGTTAACTTGCTACTTTAGGAAATAGCAGAGCCTTATTTTTCAGACAAGTTGGTGTCTCAAAAGTCTTGATATCAATCTAATCAGAAAATCTGATGAACTGATCATCAGAAATTCTAATGACCAGACTTTACCAGAAACTTATGATATTCATCAGAACCATCAGAATGGTCTCTCTAATTGTCTTTACTTATTCTTGATATGAATCCGATAAATGTAGAAGATTTATTGTCCTTTTTCTTCTATCCGGCCTTGTCTCTTCGTTCAGTTTGACCTTCATGACTTTAGTTTCATTAGTTGATCAGATAGATCACGTTTTTCTTCAATACTTACATAAAAATTTCCTAACAAATGATCTTCAAAATTTTGACCCCATTGATTTGGAAGAAATGGACATTTTGCATCAACTTGCTTTGATAAGTGTTAGGACTAGCAAATTTTACAAAAGAACTGGTAGAAAATTTCTAGGGTTGCATGGAGGGTTGAAGGTTGTGTTAGATAAATTTAAAACTAAGTGTTACAAGTGTAATATGTTAGGCCATTTTGCTAGAGAGTGTAGAAGCCAAACAAGTGGTCTTATTGTCACACATCCAAGTCCTAGACCTTAAAACACTCAAAACATTGTCCATTACACACAATATACCCTACTCCACAGATGTAAAACACTTCTTACTTTGCACACCTACAACTACTGTTCCAGTTCAGTATGTCCAAACCACTGTTCCTCAGATACAATATGTTCAAATCCCAGTCCCTCAGGTTCAAATGCAACCTTCACCTCAAGCTTCACAATGCCCTGCTCAGGCAGAAAATAGTCAATGAAGCTTTTCACACAAGGCTTTGTTGATTGGAGCAGCTTACCTAAAGAACTTACAGATGAAAATTTTGCTCTAATGGCCAATGTAAAACACTTCTTACTTTGCACACCCTACAACCACTGTTCCAGTTCAGTATGTCCAAACCACTGTTTCTCAGATACAGTATGTTCAAACCCCAGTCCCTAAGGTTCAAGAGCAACCTTCACCTCAAGCTTCACAAACACCTGCTCAGGCAAAAATAGTCAACGAAGCTTTCACACAAGGCTTTGTTGATTGGAGCAGCTTACCTGAAGAACTTACATATGAAAATTTTGCTCTAATGGCCAATTTTGAAAAGAAAAATGACAATTTTTGTTTCATGGCACTAGAGACAATATTGGAAGGGGTAGAGTCTGAGGAAGTGGTGTCCAATTCTGATGTGGTTTGTGATAGTGTTGAAACAGATGTTTCAGAAGAAAAAGGTTGGTGAAGAAATGTTGAATCCTCTGTCAGGCCCATGGGAGCCTACTGTTTGTGAAGGAAAATGTGGTTGTGCCATGATGGTTGCTGCCAAGGTATCACCTCAAGTCCTTAAAGACTTATGTTCTGACAAATATATCATTGCTTTTGCTAACATTTAAAAAGGTGAATGAAAACCTTAGGAACAAGATCTTAGATAATGAAATTCAGTTTGAAAAACTTGTTAAAAAGTTAAAATCAAAACTGTTTGAAAAAGAAAGTGAAATCAGCAATCTCAAACATAAATCAAGCATAACCATGGATCAACTCCAAAAAAAGATAATATCATAGTTGTAAAAAGGAGCTTGAATCTACCCAGATCACATGTGAAAAATGGGTAGAGTCCTGTAAAGGTTAAGAGTTAATGTTAGAAAAAACATATCAAAATCAATGTAAAATTTGGCATAGGTTTTCGCAAAAATGACCAACTTTCTCCAAACACTGTTGTATATGATTCTGGTTTAGTTGAAATCATTCCTACCAACATGGCTGGTCAAGAAATTAAAGTTACAGAGCCAAATAGAAAGAAAATTGTTTTGGAAAGGCCTGAAGGATCCTCAACTTTTGAGGAAATTGAAAAATTACAATTCAAACCAACATGGTTAGATGAATTTGACATTCTTGAAAATTTTAAGCCAATGGGTTTCTCAACCATTGAGGGTGTGAAAGCACCCAAAGTGAAGATCATTCCCTTGAAAGATTTCCAGCAGATGTTATAACATTTGTTGACAAAAAGGTTGAAAAAAGGAAGAAGAAAGAAAAAATAACAAACTTGTTTTGTGACTTTTGTGAAAAGAAAAACCGTGTTATTAAAGACTATTTTCACTTAAAAGATGTAACATAAACAAGAAAAGTGTGATTGTTGCTGCACCTAATTGCACTATATGTGGGAAGAAAAAATCACAAAACTTAAGAGTGTGTTTATCTTAAAAATTTTGATGTCAAGAAAAATCAGTATAAATCTAAAACACTTGAGAGTCCACGGGCTAGTACTAAAAAACGAAAGTCGAAACAGACCTTCATCCTAGTCCAAACACCTGTTACCAAACAACTTAATGTAACTTCTGCTCCTAAAGAGGTTCAGGTAACAGATGCACCACCAGCAAACAAAATTCCAAGAGGATATGGCTAACCACCTTATAAAAGTGTACCACTTGGTTATGAGATCTATAAAAGACCTTCAAAACCAAAAGTGAACAAGCATCCTCATGGTTACAACAACTTTATAGAAAATGGTCCACGACAGATGTTTCAAAAATCTACTCACAACTCTGACCATTCTCCTAGACTTAAGACTGGAATGTCTGTGACCCCATCCAAAGCCACTTTGACTTTGGACACTCACCAAAACTAATCTGGTACTGATGTGGAGGGGACTTCTACTTGTCTTGATAATTTATGGTATGTAGATATTGGAGGCTCCAGGCACATGACAGGATGTAGAGCCCTTCTCAAAGATTTCTAGCACATGGAGGGGGTGATATATCCTTTGGTAACAACCCAAAAGGAAAGGTGTTAGGGTCAGGGACATTCAAAGCAGGGAAACTCAAGTTTGAACATGTCAATCTTATAGACAACTTAAAATTTAACCTCCTTAGTGTGTCTCAAATGAGTGACAAGGGCTATGGGTCATTCCCTCACTAAGGAAACTTACAAAATTTTGGGCCAGATGTGGTGAAAAAAGATTGAAGAGATCATAGCTGATAGTGTTAGAACATTTTGAGACCGTTGGTACTTGATTATCCATAGTTTGAGCTGGTTTGTAACAATTAGATAATTTAGAAGGGTCAAAAGTGCAATTGTATGAAAGTTATCTTCTGGCTGTGTAAGTAATAACCCAACGTATTTAATAAATACGCTGGGTAGTCAGGTTGTATTAATATGGTACTCAATGAATGTTTTGTCCAAGTTTCTTGGATATATTTTGATGATTCTCTTGTGTTGTGATTTTTGCTATTGTGCTTACATCCGAATATCCAGGTTATGTTATTGATTACAAGTTATTGGGATTTATACAACACTAGTTGTTGATCCATTCAAGATTCTTCATCTTCTTTGCTTGGTTTTTCTTAATACTTGCACATTCAAACAACTAATCCATAGTTGTTTAGGTGATAACAATCAACTACTGTGATCCGAATCTGTTTTGGGACTCACAATTTGGTATCAGAGCCTTTGTGCTCTTGATTGTTTGAGTTTTTGTTAAGATTTTTCAAGTTTTGAAGGTTTTACAGAAGTTTTCAAAGTTTTATGGTTTTTCAAATTTTTGGGCTTAAAATGGCTTGATCTGGTGCGTTTAATCTTTGGGTTATTGTTAATCAGTGGTTTGGTAAACTTTTTGGTCATTTAACTGCAAAGAAACATGAATTTTGAGTCGTTTTTGGTGATTAGAGGGTTTTTGTTCGTACTAAAACCCTTCTAGGCGTAATTATTTTTGAAGCTAGCGTATTTGTCTTTGAACATCGCGTAATTAACAATTACACTGGGTTGAATCTAGCGAATTTGTTAAGTTTGAGCGTAATAGTACCAACGAAATTAATCAAAGGCGACTTCGAAGTCAGTGATAGAAATCCTCAGTGATTTTATCATGGTGTTCAGTGAATTTATCTAAACCTTTGCTTGTTTTTGAATATCCAGCGGATTTAGCTTTTGATTTTCAAGTGCATCGTAATTGATTTCAAGTGCAGCGTATTTGATCCAAGTGCAGCGAATTTGATCTCTGGTCCAGCGTAGTTATCTCATTTGCAGCGTATTTGTTCTCTTTGCAGCGAAGTTGCCTTCTGATTCAACAATTCCCAGCGTATTTAATCATCAATCATCCATTATGTCTCTCAATCAACTCAATCTGATTGCTCAAGCTGAACTAGAAACTGGAACCGCTACAAGACCGCCAAAGTTGAAAGGGTCAGAAGATTTCAGTAGTTCGAAAAACAGGATCAAGGCCTTCTTTGAGTATACTGATTATACTCAATGGATGTCAGTCACTGTGGGTCCGCATGTTCCTATGATAATACATGACGGCATCCGTACTATCAATGAAGATCCTTCAACGTTCACAGATGAAGATAGGACACTCATTCAACGTGACCGGAGGGCTCACGCTGCTCTTACTATGGCTCTGTCGAAGGATGATAACAACCTGTTTGAAGAATACACCTCTGCACATGAACTTTGGTTGGCTCTAATCGATCATTATGAAGGTAATGAAGAGCTCATGGACAACAAACGTGACATGGTGCAGAAAGAGTATGATAGGTTTGGAAGTATTCGTGGCGAAAGCTTGTCCGACCACATAAGTCGATTTCTGGGGTGCTGACCAAGATGAAGAAAGTGGGAAACCCTGTTTTAAATTATGCATCAATCAAGAAGCTGCTAGATTCTCTTCCCAAAGAATGGAGCCTTCAATGCATGATGATTAAGAGAACTTTTCTAACCAGCACAACTCCGGTCACACTCTCGGAATTGATTAACACTTTAAAAGCTTTTGAAATGGACATAGTCAAGAGAGAGATGAACCAAACTGGGTATTCTCAAAAGATGTCTCGGCAAGCTGCTGCAACCTCGGTCCCCAAGAATATGGCATTTCTTGCTCCCGTCACCTCATGTGGATCAAGCTCTCAAAGTGCTGTCGAATCTTATCTGAATGCTTCTGCAAGCTCTGTGAAGGTCTCGTCATCCTCCGAGAAGACTACCGTGGCCAGCGAGGCTCAAGCACTTAAAATATCCACAGAACATGTCACTCTGTTTAATACTTTCTTAAGCAGCTATGAGGCACTCATGTCGGGAGAGTTGAAGAGAGATTTCCTCACAGCGGAGGACATGTATCAAGTAGATCCTAACGACATGGAGGAGATGGATCTGAAGTGGCAGATGGAAATGATCACTCTTCGTTTGAAGAAATTCCAAGATAAAACCGGAAAAAGGCTAGCACTTGGAAAAGCTGGATTTGACAAGTCCAAGCTAAGATGCTACAATTGCAAAAACTTGGGCCACTTCAAAAGAGAGTGTCCGTTGCTGAAGAACGAGAATGCCGAAATCAACCAGACAAGGAGGCCGATTGCTGTTGAAGGGAATGATAATGCGGCTGACAATAATCATAAGACTTTAGTGGTGGAAGATTATTATTGGTCGGAGGAGATAGTTGAGGCGAAAGGAGAAGTAAACAAAGCCCTCATGGCAAACATCTCCACTGTCTCTACCACGTCTGTTTCAAATGGTGTTGAAAAGCAAACCGCCAAGATTCCAAAAGATGACACTGGTTTGAAAAGCATCATCACTCCTGCCTCAGAGAAGAGACAACAGAAAGCTGAAATGAATGAGTTAAGACTGCAGTTCAAGAAGTCATCAGTACCAGCAAGAATGAGGCGGTTGGAACTTCTACCACCGCCATGAAGTCAGAAGCCGAGGATAAGGATTTGGTAAACAGCATTCCATATGAATTTAAAGCAAAGTTGTGCTCAAAACCATGTTTGAACGTCGTGGCACACTACAAATCACTCAACCGTGACATAATCAAAGAAAGAGGAAAAGTTTTGAAAATAAATCAAGAACTAAAAGAAAATGAAGCTGCATATCAGCGAAAGTTAAACTCAATCATAGCTGAAATGCAGACTTTAAAAGAATGTGTCTTCAGAAAAGATTTTATCATAAATGATTTGACCGAAAAACTAGAAAAATCTCAAAACGAAAATAGTAAGTTGCAAATCATTATTGATAAATGGAAATTGAGTCAAAAAGCACTGGTTGATATTGTAAACTGCCAACGACCGACATTCATAAAGGATGGAATTGGATACAAGGATAAATTCGGAAACGAAAGAAAATTATTTCCTCCTCCGCACAGCAAAAGTTATGTCCCTATGCTATCTCCTCATCCTAAAAATGACTTAATTGATAAAAATGATCTTTTGGATCAAAGTATTTTTTATAAATCCGAAAACAACACTAACTTTTCTGAAAGCAATGCAGATCTGTGCGAGAGTAAGGAAGATGTGTGTGATGGGGAAGATGATTGTGGAGGGTCAAAAATAGGAATAGGGTATTCAGGCGACGGTTATTCAACAGTTAACTAGTTCGCCTGGAATTGCGATAAGATGACCAAATTTCTATTCAAGATAACTGTAATAGTTTATCTAGGATGGATGACTGTAACGGCTTTATGCCAAAATTGAATATTCGGGATGACTGTAATGGCCGTGTGCCTACACTTAAGACTCACAACCAAGGGCATGCTAAGGTTGAGGGTCATGACTTAAACTTCGGTCTTAATGATGAAAATGTTATGCTTGAATCTACTGTATTTGTGCCAGAATTAAAGAAAAACAGATTTGGAAAGTTCCTCACAGAGGAAATTCTTGAGTTTGTTCCATCAGTTGTAGGTACTTTAGAGACTGATAAAGACTTTACTGAAGAAAGCAGCAGAGACGATTCGAGCACAACAACTTCAGAGAGCAATGGAGAAATGTTAAATGAAAGTAAAGTTTCAATAACCTCGTCATCAGACAGTGAGAACAGTGAAGACGGAATTGAAGATAAACATCATCCTGACAAGAAGAAAGACAAAGATTCAAGCCATGTTACATCATCAGACTCCTCAAGCAGCTCCAGAATCTCATCACATACATCATCTTTGCACTCAGCACCCAGGAAGAAAAGATCGAACTGCAAACAATGCTTTCGCTGTGGTCATTTAGGACATACTTCGAAACATTGCAAAAGCAAGAAATTTTCTAAACCTAGTCAAGATCTTGTTAAAAGTTTTACTGACCAATTTGACAATCTAAAGAAATCAGTAAAGTGCATTGTTGACTCAACTTGTTTTTGGAAAAGAACTCAAAATCATGACAGCTCTAATGTAAAGCAAGTCCGGGTTCCAAAAGCTAGTTAATTTGCACATATTTTTAAGTTGTTGTTGTTGAATAACTGGATAAGATTCAGAAATGGCTTCGGATGCTCATGGAATATATTTGGCATGTTGAAAGCGGCTGCTCCAGGCATATGACCGGGTTAAAGGATCTGCTTACAAACTTTCGAGTTATCGATGGTGATTCTGTGTCCTTTGCTGGAGATGAAAAGGGAGGAAAGATCATCGGAATGGGTGACGTCGTGTCGGAAGCACTTACTTTGGAGAATGTGAACTATGTTCCAGAACTGTGTTACAATCTCATGAGTGTTTCACAAGTCTGTGACAAAGGAATTGCGGTGCTGTTCAATGACACGGAGTGCTTATTCCTCAAACCCGAATACTCCATCCCTGAAGAAATGATCATGCTTAGAGCTCCCCGTCAAAATAATACCTACGTGCTGGTTATGAAAAATGCCAAATCAAATGAGCAAATGACATGTCTCATTTCAAAAGCATCTGATCGGAATCACTGCTGTGGCACAGGCGTTTGGGGCATGTGAACTTTAAGAACATAAATAAACTTTCTAAATTAAATCTAGTAAGAGGTTTACCTATGAAAGATTTTCCTTTTCCAGAAAAGTGCATCGCATGTGCCCAAGGAAAGCACCATAAAAGGCCTCATAAGTCCAAAGCAGTGAATACGATATCTGCCCCACTACAATTACTTCACATGGATCTTTTCAGCCCCATTAGTGTAAAAGTGTAGCTAAAAGATCTTATTGTTTGGTGATTACAGATGATTTCTCATGGTTTTCATGGGTATTCTTTCTTGAATCCAAAAGCAAAACAGCATCCATTCTGAAAAGCTTCATTCCCATGATTGAAAACATGATCAAGCTGAAGGTCAAATCCGTCAGAAGTGACAATGGAACTGAATTTAAAAATCATACATTTGTCACCTTCTGTGAAGAAAAGGGAATTCGCCTCCAATACAGTGCTGCCAGAACTCCTCAGTAAAATGGGGTAGCAGAACGCAAAAACAGAACTCTCATCAAAGCTGCAAGAACTATGCTTGTCGACTCTAAGCTTCCCATAATCTTCTGGGCTGAAGTGGTCAACACAGCATGCTACGTTTTGATTCGTGTTCTGATTGTCAAACCTTACGGAAAGACAGCTTATGAACTACTTTTCAAAAGGAAGCCTCTGATAGATTTCTTCAGACCGTTCGGATGCTCATGCACACTTCTTAACACTGAAGACAATCTCATCAAGTTTGAAGCAGTCGGTGACGTGTGCTACTTCATGGGCTACTCATCTTCTCAAAAGGCATATCGAGTCTACAACAAGCGAACCAAGATGGTGATTGAATCATATTACGTCGATTTTCAAGAAGGAAACTCCACTAACACTGGAAGCGCTCCAAACTGGTTTTATGATGTGAATATTATATTCAACACTTTCAACATCGATGAACCCATCACTGAGTCCGAACCTGCAGAATCCACTCCATTGGAGCCATTGTTTGATCCTTCAGACATTGGTTTCACTCCTTTAACAACCTGTTTCACCCCTGCCTCTGCCTCTCCTACTCCTCCTGTTATCGAAGTAAATGGTGACACATCTGCTGAGAATGCATCCGCACATGATGATTCTTCTTCACAGCAGGCTGTAGATGAACCTTCAAAAGAAGACGAAACTCCAATTATCTACGTCGATGAACACTTCACCAATGTGCCTCAACAAGTGGAATCTCACAACAACGCAGCGTACAAGACCAATCGAAACCATCCAATTGAAAATGTCATCGGTTCTGTTGAAGATGGAGTTCGAACACGTGGACAAACACATACCGTCGACACAGGACTGAATGCAACTTTTCTCTCGCAGTCTGTCTCAAGAGATATCGAAGAAGCAATTCAAGAGTCCAGATGGGTACAAGCAATGCAAGAAGAATTAGCCCAATTTCAGAAACTTAAAGTCTGGGAACTCGTTGATTTACCAGATGGAAAGTATCCAATTGGTACCAAGTGGGTGTTTCGAAACAAGATGGACGACCATGGTGTAGTTATAAAAAATAAGGCAAGATTAGTGGTTCAAGATTTTCGGCAGGAGGAGGGGATTGACTATGAGTAAATTTTTGCACCAGTTGCACGCTTAGAAGCTATCAGAATCTTCTTAGCCTATGCTTCGTTCAAAAACTTTAAGTTGTTTCAAATGGATGTAAAGAGTGCTTTTCTGTATGGGAAAGTGAAAAAAGAAGTCTATGTCTGTCAACCTCCAGGTTTTGAAGATCCTCACTTCCCCACGAAATACTATAAGCTTGACAAAGCTCTCTATGGTCTTCACCAAGCTCCTCGAGCATGGCACGAGACTTTGTCAACATATCTTCTGGAATGTGGATACTCAAGAGGGAAAATTGATATGACTCTTTTCATAAAGCGGATCGGAGATGATGTGATGCTGGTACAGATCTACGTAAATGATATCATCTTTGGGTCGACTGATGAAGCTCTTTGCATGGAATTCGAGAAGGTCATGAAAGCAAAATTCGAGATGAGCATGATGGGAGAACTCACGTTTTTCTTAGGATTAGAAGTGAAGTAGAGAAAGGATGGCATCCTCATTCATCAGGCTAGTTACATCAGAGATATTCTTTCCAAGTACAACATGAATGATTGCAAATCTGCCAGCCCCTTTTGCTGCTCAGACGGAACTCACTTCAGATCTGCAAGGAAATCCAGTGAACAAATCTTTCTATCGCCCAATGATTGGCTCGTTGATGTATCTGACCGCTAGTAGGCCTGACATAATGTGGGCTGTCTATTTCTGTGCCCGCTTTCAGACGAATCCCAAAGAATCACATGATGCTACCGTCAAGAGAATATTTCATTATCTCAAAGGAACTCCAAAGCTTGGTTTGTGGTATCCTAAAGATAATAATTTTGATCTAATTGCTTACTCTCACAGTGATCATGCAGGTTGCAAAGTAGACAGAAAATCTGTCTCCAGAGGCTGCCAATTCTTAGGAAATCGTCTCATTTCCTGGCAGAGCAAGAAGCAGACGACAGTCTCTACATCTACCGCTCAAGCTGAATACACGGCAGCTTACAGTTGCTGTTCACAAGTCCTTTGGATACAGAATCAATTGTTGGATTATGGGATCAACATCATGAAGACTCCAATATTCATCGACAATGAAGCGTGTCTGGGAATTGTGAAGAATCTGATCCACCACTCCAGAACGAAACACATCGAAATACGCATTCATGCGATTAGAGATGCGTACGAGAAAGGATACATCCAAGTGGTGCCAGTGGATTCATTGCAAACAAAAGGCTGATATATTTACGAAAGCCTTTGATAAAGCTCGCTTCAACCAGTTGGTAACCTGGTTGGAAATGGTGAACTTCCTTGAATGGGATTGACCTTTGGTGATAAAAAATAAAATTAAAAAATGGTTTCATAATAAATAATAATCTCATAAAATGTGCCCAACAAAAAGATTTTCTGCAAAGTTAAAATTTCTTTCAAGCAATGGATTCTCGAAAATAAAATTTTAAGGGGGGAAGTTTTCCAGAATATATTGTTGAGACAGAATCTTTTATTTGGCACCTGCACGAGAAATGATAGAAAAACTGCTAACACTTTGTTTTGATCTTAAAACAGAAAAAGATTAAGGCCTCAAGCAACGACGTGTCAATAGATTCAGCAATACCTTGAAGTAAACTGCGAAAAGGAGACAAATTCTAACGAACACACAAGAATTCTGGATACCCACAATGTTGTGCAATTTGCGGGTAACACGTTGCGGCGTATGGCTTAATGGTCTTAAATCTTGCGTTGATAGATTGCCAAAGTCCGAGATTTCGGGTCTTTATATTGACTAATCATTCGGGGATATCAAAGTTGCTCTTCTGCTGTATCCAGATATATGCTGACCTAGACACAATTATGATATCATAGTTGCTCTTCTGCTGCATCCAGAATCTTTTATTTGGCACCTGCACGAGAAATGATAGAAAAACTGCTAGCACTTTGTTTTGATCTTAAAACAGAAAAAGATTAAGGCCTTAAGCAACGACGTGTCAATAGATTCAGTAATACCTTGAAGTAAACTGCGAAAAGGAGACAAATTCTAATGAACACACAAGAAATCTGGATACCCACAATGTTGTGTAACTTGCGGGTGACACGTTGCGGCATATGGCTTAATGGTCTTAAATCTTGCGTTGATAGATTGCCAAAGTCCAAGATTTCGGGTCTTTATATTGACTAATCATTCGGATATATCATAGTTGCTCTTCTGCTGCATCCAGATATATGCTGACCTAGACACAATTATGATATCATAGTTGCTCTTCTGCTGCATCCAGAATCTTTTATTTGGCACCTGCACGAGAAATGATAGAAAAAATGCTAACACTTTGTTTTGATCTTAAAACAGAAAAAGATTAATGCCTCAAGCAACGACGTGTCAATAGATTCAGCAATACCTTGAAGTAAACTGCGAAAAGGAGACAAATTCTAACGAACACACAAGAATTCTGGATACCCACAATGTTGTGCAACTTGCGGGTAACACGTTGCGGCGTGTGGCTTAATGGTTTTAAATCTTGCGTTGATAGATTGCCAAAGTCCGAGATTTCGGGTCTTTATATTGACTAATCATTCGGGGATATCATAGTTGCTCTTCTGCTGCATCCAGATATATGCTGACCTAGACACAATTATTATATCTTTTCAAAAAGAGCCAATTCGGCCAAAACCCTACACAAATGAAGCTCTCTTTGAGAATCATTCAAGTGCTTAAATAGTACCGTATTTTGTATATGTCATAGCCCTCGTTAGACCTTGGTTTCTTTGCTGTTCGGAAGTACTGACCTGAACACCAACTGTCTAACGTTGAAATTTCAAATACGAATGAAGTCAATATACTCACCTGCTATGAGGAATCTTTGCGCATACCTTGATCGCGGGGGTATGTCCTGATGTGGGACTCACGGGCACAACATTCTGACTATATTCAGCATGAGTGGGGAAACATCGAATTTCTTGTCAATATTACCACAACATGATAAAAGGCTCTTCGATCGCATGTTGAAAGATAGGTGAATGGATTTAAAAGGACAAAAATACTGACAGTTTTTCTTGTGCCTTAGTTATTTAATATATCTAATATTTTATCTCAAACGAACGAAGTGTTACCAGTATGATCTTTTGCAGGAAAGTCACAGGATTCAAGTCAGTTAGCATAAATTTTGTGTGAAAAAGAAGGCTTCCGGACCCAAAAACAACTATCAGGATCCAAATTGCAATTTTTCATTTTTCTTAAGATTATTTTTAAATTCTTGCACTATTTTTAAATAAAAGGGACACATTTTTCGAGAAAATTTGAGGTTTTCGAGCGTATTTGATTTAAAAGATTCTTAGACAAGAAGAAACCTCAATAAAATATCTGGGCGGCGTAATTATTGCTCCAGCGTAATTAATAATTATGCTTGAATGTAAATCAGTATATATACCTCATTTTTCACCGTTGGTAAATATTTTAAAATCAATTTCAAATCATCTTCTTCTTCATCAGTAAAACCCACATCCTCTTTTTCAATCCGCACTTAGTAAATCTGAACAGAATCGATATCGGTATGTTTTTGATATTCAAATGTCCATCGTTCATTATCTGAGTGTTTTTGAATCATCGATTTCAATCTATTTGTTGTTGATAGATACATTTGAATCTGGTTTCTTCCGGTTGCAAAGGGTTTATCAAGAAATTTATGAATGTGGCGTATTTATCTTTGAATACGGCGTATTTGTCTTTGAAGATAGCGTATTAAATTAGAACTTTGGTTAGCGGATTTAAGTCTTGAACACGAGTTCAAGTAACCGGCGTAGTAGACAAATACGCCGGTTAAGCCAGCAAAGATAGCCATCTACGCTGGTTATACTTAAATACGCTAATTTATCTTCATTGAAAATATGTTTTATCGGGCGTATTTACTTCCTGTCGACAGCGAAATTGTTCTAGACATCAGAATGGTGGATTTAAGTCTTGAACGAGAGTTCAAGCAACCGGCGTATTAGGGAAATACGCCAGTCAAGATAGCGTCATTAATCATTTACGCCGGTTTTACTTAAATTCTCCATTCAAACAGTCTGCCTATATCTTTGATGTTCAGCGTAGATATCAGCGCTTTTAAAATCTCTTTTAGTTTTGTTTTATGTATAAATATTATGTATGTATATATATATATATTTTCTTTTAATTCTCTTTAACATTTACAACTATACATATATTTCTATATATAAATCTGACCTGGCTCGTTTTCACATTTCAGGAATGGCTCAACCGTTACTTTGGGACGGTACTAGAAAGCACAATCAGCCGATCACTCTAGTTCCTCCGGAGTCCTATTTTGAAGACGTGATGGACTGGCTGTCGCGGAGTAAAATTAGCTTTCCAGTCCAAGCAAATCCCACTATTTACTCAATTCACATAGAAGAATTCTGGAGAACGGCAAGGGCAAGAATGCTGAACAACGTCAAACACATCACAGCGACAGTGCGAAACAAGGAAATTAAAGTGACTGAGGAACGAATTCGAAAGGTGCTGAGCCTCGGAGACAATGCTAGTGATCCATTGAAGTTAAAGAAAGAGGAAATTCTAGAGGGATTTCGTGGGATGAACTACATTGGAGACTTTCATCACAAAAACGAGATCAAGAAGTCAGGGCTTACGAAAGACTGGAGGTTCATTTTGCCCACGTTCTGTATGAGTATCTGTCATCGAAAAGGCAGTTATGACGGGTTTAATTTAGAGTGGTCCGCGACTATGCTGAATCTGTGTACGAATCAACCATTCAACATTTCTGGATTGATTTTCTATTGCATGATCGACAACGTCAATAAAGGTGCATGGGCAATGTATCCTAGATTTGTGCAATTGCTTATTGACGATCAACATCAAAATCTGCCACATGATGGAAACACGTATCAGTTTCAACTACCCAAAGGAAGGCAGATTACCGAGTTGAAAACCAAAGAGTGGGTGTTGTTACACAACTGGATGTATTGTTAAGAAAGACTTCCAATAGTTCTAGCTGCTTACAAAAAGTATCAAGAAAAGACAAGAAAAGTTAGAGAAGGTGGAAGTCATCCAGTTAATGTTGATGAAGAGGCTGAAGTAGAGGAAGAAATAACACTGGTATGTAAGCGTAAGGAAAAAGGAAAGAAAGTGGTCGAAGAGGAACCGTCAAGGAAGAAGAGCAAGAAAGATGCGCCAAACCCAGAGCGAATCATGGCTGATAGCATTCGCGCTGGATCGAATAGGGAAGAGATTGAAAGAATGCAAGCCATCCATGTGGTGGCAGAGGCTCAGAAATGGGAGAAGAGAATGAAGAGAAGGGAAATGACTGAATCTGAAACCCCTGCGGTTGTTACAACAGAGCAAGAACAGTTGGATAGATTTGTGGAGGGACTTTTTGCTGATCCACTAGAGCCCTCTCCAAGTGAGGCTGTTGTGCCAAAGAAGAGAAAAACAGGGGAAGGATCATTAGCAAGCGTTCCACCCAAACCTCCAGTATCGGTTCAACCTCCTCATCAGCAAGTTCCCTCTCGACCCAGACCTTTTCAAGAGCTTTATAACCGTCATCTAAAGAAATCGGGTCATTTTCTGCTAAGGAGTTCTGTTTGTTGAAGAACAAAGTCAATGAAACTGATGTTCTCAAGAGAAAGTTGAAAGAACAAAGATTGAAGAATAAAGAACTGCACGCATATGTTGCTAAGCAAACATAATTTATTAGATTTCAACAAGAAGGGATGGAGAAGCTCTTCATGAAATGGTACAAGAGTTGTATGTGTCAGCAAACAGAAAGCCAAAGTACTCAAACGAAGACATCTTCAACTTTGACTTATTTAGGGAAAGAGAACAGAAAAAGAAAGCTGAGAGAGCTGAAAAGAAGAAGAACCTTGAATCAGCAGTTAACGTTAGTCTTGATAACGATAGTGATGAAGAGGAAGTTGACAAAGCCGAAATGCCTGCTAAGTTTCTAGAATAGGGGTTGGAAGAAGATGTGTTGTATGAAACGGACGGAGGAGATGAATTTGAACCACAACATCCAGAGTGGTTTAAAAGGGAAAGAGTGAAGATACCAGATTTTTATCAAGTGATCACAGTTGAGAAGACTGAGATCACGGATAAATCATCAGTTGGAAATACTGCAATCTAACCGATTGGTTCGTGGTAAAACGAAGAGGTGGAGTGATTCAATACTTTAGAAATGCCCATGACATGCAAAGCTTATCTACATGGGACATACGAGAGCTCAGAAAGCACGATCTGATTAATCCGACAAATAGCAGCATTGGCGGAGATTTAGAAAGATTGATTCAAAGAGAATGCATGCGAGGATTTTCAGTGTTCAAGCCTCAGCGCCCTAGAAGACGTGTGTCTAAGACCACCAAAGACCCGTTCGCCGGAAAGGGAAAGAAAACATGGGTTATAAATCTAGCAAAGGTGGTTACAAGGGTGAAGCTTCCTCCAGAACAACCTGTGACGCTCACCAATTTTAAGAAGTGGTTTTATGACGGCAAGACAGGTGAGGCAGTCATTAGGTCTAACTCAAATGAAGACATTCGCATTCTGGACCCTAGGGACGTCTTTATGTTCGGTCTCTCCGACCTAAATATCTTGTACGAACATAAGATAAACGCCGGAGCCGGAAATGAATATCTTGAGGAAGGAATGCTCTTTCAAAGGGCAGTCAAGCGCGTGAGAGCTCGAAAGATTGAAGTGATGGAAATCTTACTTAGAATGGAAGCTAAAAAGGAAAAAGAAGAGTCCAGAAAGAAGAAAGCAGCTGAGCAAGAATCATCCTCTCCACCAACCAAAGATCCATCTCCAGATTCAGATGTTCAGATCATTCAACCACCTCCGACTTCATCCACATATGAAGTCACAATGGAGGCCCATCCAACCAATAGGGAAGCTTTTGTCAAACAACCAATTGATGCAGCAACCATCCAACAAACAGAAGAATCAGCCGCAGACCCTGAAGTTCCAAAACAAGATTCAAGAAACTCAAGCACGCAACAGCCTAGGGGGGATATTGTTAGAACATTTTGAGACCGTTGGTACTTGATTATCCATAGTTTGAGCTGGTTTGTAACAATTAGATAATTTAGAAGGGTCAAAAGTGCAATTGTATGAAAGTTATCTTTTGGCGGTGTAATTAATAATCCAGCGTATTTAATAAATACGCTGGGTAGTCAGGTTGTATAAATATGGTACTCAATGAATGTTTTGTCCAAGTTTCTTGTAAAGATTTTGGTGATTCTCTTGTGTTGTGATTTTTGCTATTGTGCTTACATCCGAATATCTAGGTGTTGTTATTGATTACGTGTTATTGGGATTTCATATACAACACTAGTTGTTTGATCCATTCAAGATTCTTCATCTTCTTTGCTTGGTTTTTCTTAATACTTGCACATTCAAACAACTAATCCGTAGTTGTTTGGGTGATAACATTAACCACTGTGATCCGAATCTGTTTTGGGACTCACAGATAGTAAAACATAGCTTGTTGCTCACAGGAGTGGCAATGTGTATGTGGTAGATATGTAGAAAGATAATCTAATGTCTAATGTGTGTATGTTCTCATTTGCCTCTAACAAAGGGATAGAACTATGGTATAGAAGACTTGGTCATACAAATCTCAAAACTATCACCACACTCTTAAAACAAGGTCTTGTAAGGGGCCTTCCACCAAAACAATTCACATGTGATGAACATTGTGTTTCCTATCTAAAAGGTAAACAACATAAAAGTTCATTCAAATCCATTGATGAGTCCAAAACTAGTCAGGGTTTACACTTGTTACACATGGGCTTGTTAGGCCCTGTTAAAATCATGAGTCTTAAAAGAAGAATTATTGTCTTGTCATAATTTGATTTTCAAGTTTTACTTGTACTTACTTTTTACACTCCAAAGATGAGATTGCATGTATTTTTGCAGGACTTTGTAAGAAAAGTTGAAAAGCAATTTGATCTTCCAGTAAAAATATTCAGTAGTGACAATGGAACAGAGTTTAAAAATAAGGAGTTGGATGACTTCTGTGTGTCAAAAGGGATTGTAAGGTAGTACAGCATCCCAAGGACACAAGAAGATATGGGGTGGTTGAAAGGAATAATAGGACCTTGATTGAGGCTGCCAGAACAATGCTTGCAGATTCAGGTTTACCATTGTCCTTTTGGGCAGAGGCTGTAAACACTGTTTGCTATGTGCAAAACAGAGTTTTGATCAACCCAGACATTCAAAAGACTGCTTATGAAATTATATTCAAAATTAAACCATTGATCTCTTATTTCAAAAGCTTTGGTGGCCCATTTTTCATTTTAAACTTAAAAGATTCAATTTCAAAATTTGCAGCCATAGTAGATTGTGGTTATTTTCTGGGATACTCAACTACTGCCAAAGCCTACAAAGTGTTCAGCACAAGGACTAGGTGTGTTGAAGAGACTTCGAATGTAAAGTTCAATGAACTTTCTTCTTTAAAAATCCCATAAAATCCTGCTGATTGTTTGATTAGATAAATTTACATTTGAAGATGTGTCTGTCAAGACTAACAATGCAGGTACACCATAGTCTTCTCATCCAGATTATGTATTTGACATTGTAATCCCACAATATAAAGTCACTTCCACCACCAGAGGAACAGTGTTCAAAACAGCTGTCAAAACTCTGCCACTGCTACATCAACAGTTGTTAGTCCTCAAACCTCTGCCACCTCATCCAGGTATTCTACTATTGACAAAGTACGTCTTCTGTGAACAACAGTTAACCCATTTTTACACCTATTCCACCCATCCTTCCACCTCCATTTCAAACATCTTCTGACTCTTGAAAATTGCCAACAATTATTACCTCAGATGATTCTCATTTGTAGCCTTCACCTCTAAATGCCATCATTCCATACAAGGAGGTCTAATCTACCTTAAAAATCATCCACCAGACCAAGTTATTGGCAACATTAATGAAGGGGTACTCACAAGAAGTCAAACCCAAAACATTTATCTTTTTGCTGGTTTTCTATCACTCACACAACCTGTCAAGTACCAAGAGGCACTGAAAGACAATAGTTGGGTAGAGCTCATGTATGAAGAGTTCTTACAGTTCAAGAGATAACAAGTATGGGAACTTGTACCATTGCCTAAGGATGTATGTCCAATTGGCACAAAATGGGTCTTCAAGAACAAAGCAGATGAAAGGGGCATTGTTGTAAAAAACAAAGCTAGGCTAGTGGTTCAAGGCTATAGACAAGAAGAAGGCATTGATTATGATGAAACATTTGCTCCAGTAGCAAGATTAGAGGCAATCAGATTGTTTTTAGCTTTTTCTGTCAACCACAACATCAAGGTGTATCAAATGGATATCAAATTTGTGCATTCCTTTATGGTAAGATCTAGGAAGAGGTATATGTATGCCAACCCCCTGGTTTTGAAGATGCCTTTTATCCTAATCATGTCTACAATCTTAATAAAGCTTTGTATGGCTTGAAACAAGCACCAAGGGCCTGGTATGAAACTCTATCCACCTTTCTCATATTCATATGTTTGTAAAATTGATAAAACATTGTTTTTAAAATGGAAAGGAAAGGATTTGATGACTGTCCAGATTTATGTGGATGACGTCATTTTTGGCTCCATATGTAATTCCATGTGTGAAGATTTAAGGAACTCATGACAGCAAAGTTTGAGATGAGTGCCCTAGGTGAACTTCAATGCTTCCTTGGTCTCCAAGTTAAGCAATTTCAAAATGGTACATTCATTCATCAAAGTAAATATGTCAAATAACTATTTACAAAATTTGATATGAATGATTATAAACCATGTAGTACACTCACGGCCACCACAAAACTGATCACTATTGATGATAAAGATGACTTGGTTGATCAAACACTTTACACTGAAGCATGATTGGGTCATTATTGTACCTAACTGCATCAAGGCCAGACATCATGTTTGCAACATGTGTCTGTGCTAGATCCCTGTCAGCACCTAGAAAGTCCAACCTTCTAGCTGTGTAAAATATATTCATATACATAAAAGGTGCTCCCACACTTGGTATCTAGTATCCTACTAATGGAAATATTGAGCTTTCAGGTTACCCAGACAATGACTTTGCTGGTTGTCATACTACAAGGAAGTCCACTTCAGGAGGTTGCCAATTTTCTAGGCAATTGCTTGGTTTCTTGACAAAGCAAAAAGCAAGCAGCGGTTTCAACATCAACAGCAGAGGCTGATATATTGATGCTGCAAGTTGTACGTCCAACATTTGTGGCTTCAAAGTTAGCAGCTGGATTTTGGTGTAACTGCTTTAAAAACTCCTACCATGTTGGATAGTCAAGCAGCTGAAACATCATTAAAAATCCAGTTTCTCATTCTACAACCAAGCACATTAACATCAAACATCATTTTGTGAGGGATTGCTATGAAAAATGTTTGATTTCTCTACATATGTTCCAACCAAGGATTAGCTGGCAGATGTGTTGACAAAAGCTTTAGACACATCCACGTTTGAAAGCTTGATCTCTAGGATTGGTATGCTAAACATGGATTAAAAGCAACACTTTGTTTTCGATGAATAAAAAGCATTAAAATATTTTCAGAAAATACAAAATCCATCCTTAAAAATAGCTTTGATTAAAAAAATTTCAAAAATCCTTAAAGTCTATTACAAACCATTGTTTCTAAAACCTCTGTTTGGCTGTAATTTATCCACTATTGAAAGGTATCCTCTATTCTCACTTACCACTGTTCATAACATCTGTTAGGAATAACCACTGTTTCCACTAACCTCTGATGTCTATCCTCTGATAGACTAAAATCAGCCATTGCTCAAATTCACTGTTCCCAACCTCTGTTGCTTTTCAACAGAGGTTTTATAACAACTGTCATCCACAAATTTCTCACCTCTCAGCTCCGATCATGGCTCTACAAATCAAAACTCCTCATAAACTACCTTCCTTCTTTCGAGAAAACCAAAAAAAATAAATCTTTCCACTCAGTAATTGATGTTTTTACATCATCAAAATACTACACCATCCTAACTGCTGATGCACCAATATACATGGATACCCTCCAACAATTCTGGGAAAATGCTGAAATTCAATCTCAAAATAAAAAGCCATTTGGTATAATGTCAAAGGTCAGAGGAACCATTGTTCAGATATCCCCATCTTCCATAACCATAGTATTTGGTCTAAATGACTATGTAGGTAATACTACTTTTGAAATACAGCACCTTCACACAGTGTTCATAGAAAGAGGGTATGAGGTTCAACTGACAGGAGTTATAATTTTTAAACCTCAATTTCCTACTGAAATGAGATATTTTTTCCATACCCTACTTGTATGTCTCTCACCCAAGACCACCTCATTTAATGAGATTCCACAAAAAGTCCAATACTTGGGATATGCCATTTTGACAAATTCAGATTATAATCTATCCCAGGCATTCTTCTTGGACTTGGTGGCAAACGTAACTGCTATTAAAGGGAACAAACCTAAAGCTTTTCTTATGTGTCCCAGACTTATAAGTTTTTACCTTCAAAAACAAGTGTTTGAAAAAGATTTTCAACAAGGTACAACTTTTAAAATAACAAGTCAATCACCACCCCTCCTAAAAACACTGCTAGGTCTACAAGAAGTGTATCCTCTGCTGCAACCAAAACCAAACCCTCCCCACAAGAACCACCTCTAAAGGAACCATCACCACAATCTCCACCAAATCAACCAACAGATGCTAGTACAACAGATGTATCAGTAGATGTTCCATAAACCACGACCATGATAACCTTTCCTACATCAACCCAACCACTACCCACACCACCAAGAATTCCACTACGCCTACCTTCACCTAAAATCAAATTCACACATAAAAGATGTACTTTTATCGTGCAAGAGGATGATGAGGAGGGTCCATCACCAATCCCCTTATCATCTGCCCCCATTCCAATCATACCACCCTCATCACTTACACCAAAATCCACTTCATTTCCATCCACTCAACCACCATCACAAGTCATCCCACTGGCTGCTCGGTATCCTCTAGAGATTCTTGCAATCCAAGGTGAAACTGAATCATGTTTCTCAACAGACGATGCATCACAATGATCCTTCCCATCACTCTTTGGTTATTGCAAGCCTAAGAACTTAGATAAATATTTGAAGTTAAAAGTAAGACATGCTGAGAATATTTGAAAAGAGATGTGCAAAAGGAAGGATGACAGGGGATCTTGTCAGTAGAACTTATCAAGCTGAGAAAGATAGAAGATTTTGCTAAGGACCTGAGCAAGTCCATGTCTGGGAAGCCAATATATGCTAAGCTTGATAAGGAACTAAGACATGATTACCTTGATCACATCATGCAACATAAACCATACAAAGCAAGCATAGCACAGTTCAAAGATTGATCAACAGATGCTCTCAAACAAGAAGTAGAATGAATTCAAAAGATGCTCAATGATCCTTTACATAAGCAAACTTCACCAGATTGGAAGAAATACAAACAAGTTGATTAAAACAAGGCATTGAAGCTGAAGAGAATAAGAGAACAACTTGTTACTGCTCAGTATGGTACTGCTAGGTCTGTTGCCAGATGGTCATAATCCAGAATTGTTGAAACTTACAAGAGACCGGAACAATTGAGAGAAAAGGATCCTACAGTTCCAAAGAAGACAGCATATCCAACAGTGGTTGTCCTCAACAGACTCTTACATCTAAAAAGCAGTCCTCAATATCCGGCTTGTCCATAGTTGCCTTAAATTAAGCAAAAAGGCAAAAGCAGATGTCTGAGGGTGATGAACAGATTTATGAAGAATACAGGAAAAAAGGACTGAAAAACCAACTGTTATATCACACAGATCCTCCCAGTGCCGAACTACATGAATCACTTGCTAATCTGGTAACTAGGTCACAATCACGAAACTCATCAAAAATAATTCTTCACCCAAAAAAATCATCTGATTCAAAAATTCTAAAGTGGAAGTCATCCTCAGACACCCATGAATTCACTTTGCACAGATCAGATGGTGATGTTTAAAAGATTAGAGTGGAGGATGCATATGGTCTGGATGCAGATGATCTCCAGGATTTATTGAAACTTGAACTAGAAAGGGATTTTAAAGATATGATTTTCATGGACTTTGAATTACAATTCAAAGGCTAAATCAGGGAAAAGCTGATGAGAAATAAAGATCAGAAATAAAGAAGAGTTTTGGCATCCTCTGTTCTAGGGAGAGATTGTTGGATCTAGTGGAACCCACAAAAGAACAGATGATTGAAAAGCCAAAAAAAGTTCTACAACCACTGATACAAGTAACAGTTCCTTAAAGATCTGCTCCTCCCAAAGGCAGAGACTCAACATCTACTACTTTAAAAGTCTGCCAAGGCCAAGGTCTTTTTACAAGATCCTTTGAAGACAAACTCTGATTAAAGCCAAAGGTCTGCCAAAGAAAACCTCTGTTGATGAAGACAAAGTCTAATGAAGGTAAGGCCTGCTATGGATCAACAGATGTTTAGGCTATAACAGTTGTTAGGAGTTTGTTAGGCTGTTAGATGTCGCTCTCTAGATGGTGTCGGCTTAGATTCTTCAGATGTTTCATTTGTACTATAAATAGAATAGTGCCTTTACTGTTCTATTCATCACTTTTCATCTTGACATTTTTGTACGAAGAAACAAGGAGTGATCCGGCTGAGGGGGAGTTGTATTCTTCATGCATACATAAATCAGTGAATTTATAAAAGAATGTTGATGAAAGCAATATCTTCACTGGTGTGATTGAAAAGTTAATTATTCCACTACATATTTCATCTTTGTTTTATCGTCTTTCATTGTTTTCTTCTTAACTTTCATAGCAATCAAACTTAGTTCCTAACAACAGGCATGTCCATGCTTACGTTCCCTCAGCCAACCTATAAATAAAGGCCTCATTCACCCATTTGAGGCATGCCCTTCTTTGCTCTCTAGTTCTCTAGTTTACTATAGCCCTGTCACACCCTGGTCGTAGCGGAAGCGCAAGTGTGTGATTATTAGGTGATCATTGCATCCAATCTAGTAAACAATATAATTTAACAATGATGCCATGCCATTAATAAGTATCATTCCATAATTACAACCATCCAAAAGTGATATCCTATTGTTATCTGTTTCAACTTGTCATCATAAAACACGATTCAAAATACATCATTTCCAAAATAAGACATTGTTTTCATTATAATTGCATAATGAGGTTTTGACTCCTATATACCCAAACGAAGTTGGGATATAAAAGACAAACCCTCCAAAAGATGGTAAATCTTTGTCTTGACTTTTTCCCATACTCGAATCATATCACTAGCTCATGCCTTGCGACCTGAAATACATGTACTTTTCAGAAGTCAACATAAAGTTGGCGAGTTCATGTAGTTAATGTTTTCGTATAAAAATGTCATTCTTGAAATCCAGTAATGACATCTGAGTATGTTATTAGCATTCATGGAGTTTTAAGGATCTATCAGTGTGTAGCTAGCACCCTGACATATGTACCATAAGTAAGTAACCAACCCGAGACAACTCTTGACATCATTTGGGATCACTAAAGCACTCCTAACCGGTTAACACACCAAGAGTGGAGCGTGCCTCAAACTCTATAGATCTACACCTTTTGCACCTTGGTCACTAAGTGATTAAGTTACTCTTGTCATCATCCTACTTACGTAAATTGATCGTGTTATCAACTAAACCCATAGTTAACATACCGTTTGTTATGACATGTATTTCCCCTCGATAGTTTTTAAAACATAACTTTAAAATAATTGAAAGGAGGGACATGAACTCACAGTTTTGCTTTCCGTAAGTCGTACTAGTAACGGTCGGTGTCCGTACACGCGTGTAACCTACATGTGTATTAAGTTTACTAGACACCTAGGCCTCAATGGACCTTGTACTCGTTGTTAATCTTGAATTCTTGTTATGTATTTTCTTATTATGATAGAACAACTTTTAGTGTTTTTGTAATGTTGGTAGGTCGTTGTCAGTGGACCTGGCCCATGTTTTCTTATCATTGGCCTAGCCCATGTAATTTATGTCTTTGGGCCTAGCCCATATTATTTATATCCTTTTGGGCTTTGTCCATATATATTATGGAATTGGGCGTAGCCTATGCTTTTATAAATTGGGCCTAGCCCAAATTTATTTACAAGAGCCCATTTTTATAAGTTTACACTTATATCATTTTTTTAACTTTCCGGACTTGTGGTTTCGATAACATATATATGTTGAACGTCTAAATATATATTTTAGATCGGCGTCATTTTTATGCTTTTTCTTGTCGACGATCGCGGGTCGTCGTAGTGACTCTTCGTGTCGGCGATTCACCCATTGGTCGTCAAAACTGATGTATTTGTGAACGTTCACCCATTGTCCGTATTGCTTTGTTTGTCCGAATCTTGTTTCGACGCTTTGTAAGAATATATTTGTTTATGTCACCAACACTTGGTATTATTTTCAAGTGTTTGTATTTTTGTATATGATTAGGTATTTTTATTGTGAATACCCTAAGCTTCCTAATACATACACATACAATACACTTATGTATTTATACAAAATTCTTGGTGACAAAATATGAATACATATTTTTATTTCCCAAGTAACTATATATATATTTATAAAAGTTACTTATTTTTACGTGTAAAAGTATATATATATGTACTTGTTAAATACTTGGGTATTTAGGGTTTAACCCTTGCCATTAGAACTTACTTAATGACGATTTAAGTTACTAATCACGTTTAGTCCCGCTAATCACCCCATTAATCATGTTTTAATCGCGATTAGATTTTTAGAAAATTTCGCCATAGTTTCCCCTAAACTATGGCGTTTTCCACGTTTCAAAAATGTATTTAAAACATGTTTAAGCTCATAATCAAGATCAACAATCCATTATAAATCTTCCTATTATTTATTTACAACGTTAATGTATCATCATCTATGGCTTTTTAGTGTTAAATATTCTATTAAAACATGATGGTGCTTTCAATATTTATTAGCACTTTTAAATCACCACTTTGTCATATCATTTAGATAAAGTTCATTTCTTTCAATCTCTTGATTTCTATACTTTTTAAGATGGTTGCAACTTAAATAATAATGCTTATTTCTTATAAAAATCATTCATGTGTAGAAAATTGTTTTTAGGTTGTAGTAATCTTCATGAATGATGTAGTTGATGATCTTGTTTAGATTTAAACATTATCATGTTTAAATCTTCATTTTCATACTTGATCATACAAGATCATCCAACTTTTATACCCTACTTTAATATAAACAACATCAACATGTTAACTAACTACCATATAACACATAATCAACACAAAATAAACAATATTTAGTGTTATTATTATGGTGTGAGTTAGGGTTTTTGGTTTATCTGTTCTTCATTTTCAAGATGATCAACTTCTACATCATAAATATAGACATAAAAATAAGCTAGATTATGGAAGAATTCGCCTTAGAATGGTTGCACAAGTTTCTAATGATCTTAGAAGGAAAATGAAGCTCCAAAGTGTCCCCAATACTCCTCCACCCTTTCTAGCTTCTTGAATGGCTTTGATAGGGTTTTAAAGTGGGTGTAAAGTGGTGGTTTATGGTGGCTAAGTGGTGGTTATATGGGTGGTGGTGTAGTCGTGAGTTTTAGGGGGAAAAGGAGAAAGATGGTTACAATTTTTTTGTGAGAAAATGATAAAGATCATGAAGTGATCTTTGAAATATAACATGCCATATTTCAATCTTCATCACATCAAAACACCATGCCTTAAATCTACATTTTTCAACAAAATCAAGTGGGTGTGGGACCCACTTGAAAATGTCAAAATGAGGGGGGGGGGTAAAGTGTAAGATTTTTTTTATAATACATGTTTATTAGAAGATATTTTGGCCACTAGACTAAGTGTTGTGGTTAGGGGTTTAATCTTGCATCCTTGGCACATAATTAGGGTTTAGGGTGCTATTACATGGTAATTAATCCACTTGATCCTCCAACATAAGTGTCGGATGATGGAAATGTCGTTAGATCGCTCATCGATGCAATAATCGCTAATAAACGAACTTATTTATTTAGCACCGGAAACTTTTCGTTTTCGACCACCACAATGTCATGGTGTCTACTTACTGCATTTCTGACCTAAAAATAAGCATAACTAGTTCGCTAGACGATTATACGATGAGTTAGGATGGCGAAGATGCCTTTTGTTCGATTGTTCGATCGAAATCGGCACTTTTATATTCCGCCGTCGAACTTTTCTGGAAGTTGTGTTTCCGTGACCTCATGTTAGTTGAATGGATTCCGAGTTTTGAATGAGGCTTAACTAGTTCACTAGATGCATGAATGAGGCTATCGGCCACTAAAGTGTTCGTCGTTTCGACAACCGTCGCTTTCCGTCGAATTGTGCACTATTTGCCGAATGACCGGAAACGATGTCTTTTGTGCATTCTTGCTATTCTCACATTGTCTTAGGGTGATTATCATTGTTTTATTAATATTTTTACCTCCGGAATCCACCGAATTAGTGCTGCAGACAAACTGACATTTGTCGTCTTTTTTGTCGAAACGTACAATTTTGCAATTTAGGCGTTGTACCAGAAAGTTATGTATAATTGTAATGGCTGATCTCAAATAAGTGTTTTCATTTATATATGGACTCAGGTATGGCATTAACATGCCGTTATTCCTTGTTCTAATTCGTTTTAGCGGATTTACCGACACAGTTAGTGTCACCGCGATTAGTGCGCCCATCACTTTCTACCAATACTTTTAGGGCATTTTTTTTGGTTTGTTCCGCGTTGTAATGAATTCTAGTATATGTTATGATCAGATTTACTTTCCCTAATACTTATTATGCGACGTACGACTCAGTTACGAAATTAAACTACGATAATATGCATGAGATTATGGAATAAAATTAGTGATTAAATTGTACGGGATTACATGTTATTTGCCCTTTGTCACATACTCCCCTGTTAAAAAGAATTTCGTCTCGAAATTTAGTTTGAGGCATCCTCTGAAGGATTCTACTGAACAGGTGGGGGTATTTTGACTTGATCTGGTCTTCATGCTCCCACGTGTACTCGGGACCATGACGCGAATTCCAGCGAACCTTCACCAGTTTGATGTGGCTTCTTCTCGTCTTTTGGACTTTCCAGTCCATGACTTCAACTGGTTCTTCGGTAAATTGTAATTTGTCATAAAAATGAATCTCATCCGCTGGAATGATAACTGTGTCATTAGTTGGACTTTTCTTCAGATTAGACACATGAAATGTGTCGTGTACATTATTGAGTTCCTCTGGCAGTTTCAACTTGTAAGCCAATGTACCAATCTTTGCGAGAACTTCGAAAGGTCCAATATATCTCGGGTTGAGCTTTCCACGCTTCCCGAATCTAGCTACACACTTTGTCCCCGACCTCGAAGGATAATGGTTTGCGTCTCCGATCTGCGTAGTCTTTTGTCTATATCGGGCTGCTTTGATACGCTCACGGATCTTAACTATCTTATCTGTGGTCTCTTGTACTAATTCGGGACCAATGAGTTGTCTGTCACCAACTTCCGCCCAACATAATGGCGATCGACAATTTCGTCCATATAGTGCTTCGAATGGCTCGGCCTTGATACTGGTGTGATAACTGTTATTGTAGGAAAACTCTATCAATGGTAAATGAGTATCCCAGTTTCCACCTAAATCCATCACACAGGCCCGAAGCATGTCTTCCTACATTTGAATGGTTCGCTCGCTTTGACCATCGGACTACGGGTGAAAAGCTGTGCTTAAATCTAAGCGAGAACCAAACGAATTTTGAAATGATTGCCAGATCCATGACACAAAGCGACCATCTCTATCAGAGATTTTCGAGATTGACACTCCATGATGTGCCACGATTTCTTTAAGATATAGCTCAGCTAACTTCTCTGTACTGTCTTTTTCACAGATGGGTAAAAAGTGAGCTGATTTGGTTAGCCGATCAGTGATTACCCAGATCATGTCATGACCTCGAGAGGTCCGTGGTAATTTTGTGATGAAATACATAGATATATGTTCCCACTTCCAAACTGGGATCTCAGGTTGTTGTAATAAACCAGATGGTTTTTGGTATTCGAACTTGACCTTTGCACAAGTTAGGCATTTCCCAACATAGGTCACTATATCTCCCTTGAGATTCGGCCACCATTAATATTCTTCAGATCCTGGTACATTTTATTCGATCCAGGGTGTATCAAGTACTTAGACTTGTGTGCTTCATCCAGCACCAAGTCTTGCAATTCGCCGTAATAGGGAATACAGATCCTTCCCATGAAATTTAAAGTTCCATCCTTGTTCGGTTCCAATTGTTTTTCCATTCCACATAATGATTCCGCTGGAATGTTTTCTGGTTTCAATGCTTCTTGTTGTGCTTCGCGCACCCGAGTTGTGAAGTTTGTCTGGATCGTCATATCTAAAGCTTGTACCCGTAATGTTTTGATTCGTTCTTTTCGGCCTTGCTGGGTGATACTTGATCTCACAGTCATAATCATTCAACAGTTCCACCGAACGTCATTGGCGCATATTCAGTTGCTTTTGATTGAATATATGTTGAAGACTTTTATGATCTGTGAATATGGTACACTTAGTACCATATAAATAATGACGCCAGATCTTTAAGGCAAATAACACTGCACCCAATTCTAGGTTATGTGTGGTATAATTCCTTTCATGAACTTTTAACTGAAGCGACGCATACACAATGACTTTCTCGCGTTGCATTAACACGCAACCCAAACCTTGATGCGATGCATCACAGTACACCACAAAGTCATCGGTACCGTCTGGGAGTGATAATATATGTGCTTTACATAATTTCTCCTTTAATACTTGAAACGCCGATTCTTGCTTTTCTCCCCAATCAAACTTTCTATCCTTCTGTGTAAGCGTAGTTAGCGGCTGAGCAACTTTTGAGAAGTTCTCAATGAATCTTCTGTAATATCCCGCTAAGCCTAGGAATTGTCGTATTTTTGTGGGGGTTCTTGGCGTGGTCCAACTCTTTATAGCCTCGATCTTCGAATGGTCAACATGTATTCCATTCTCGTTCACCACGTGACTGAGAAATTGCACTTCGCGAATCCAAAATTCGCATTTCGAGAACTTAGTATATAATTGCTCCTTCTTTAGCAATTCAAGTATAGTTCTTAAGTGTTGTTTGTGTTCTTCCTCAGTTCGCGAGTATATCAATATATCATCTATAAAAACGATCACGAACTTGTCGAGATATGGCTTACATACCCGGTTCATCAAATCCACGAACACTGCAGGGGCATTCGTTAGGCCAAAATGTTTGAACAGGGATTGTGCTCCTGAAATGAGCAACCGACCTGATCTCGTTCAACTAGCAGAGGTGGAATTCATTGCTAGAGAGGTAGACAAAAGGAACAAGATAATACTTATTGTTTAACTGCTTCTGTTGTATTAAAAGACGTGCAAGTACAGACGCGAGTAAACAAACTGGCAGAGCTTCGTCGTACCAACTGATCAATCACTACACTGCTCTAACACAACACTCCTCTATTTATAGGTCGACATGACTCGTACTGGAGTGCGTGTTGAACAGTGACTATGCTTCATATGAGTATGTGCTTCGTACGAGTGAGACACTCGTACGAACCACCTAGTTTTGCTCATACGAACCAAACTAACAAAACATATAAATTTACATTCTAACAAATAAACATTGACATGAAAGCCTTATATACATTACATACACAACCTAGACATAGGCAATAGACATTATGCACCAACAAACTCCCCCTTAGATGTTTCCGTAGTCGGGATAGTCTTTAAAAAACGATCTTCAACAGATTTGACTTTAGCGTCCAAAGAACCTCTTCGACGACTTGCGACGCTCCTCAAAAGCAATTGGCGTTTCATCTGTAGGAGGAGGTCGGTTCATTGTATTGCCAAACTGAAATCTCCTAAGCGATGCTATTTTAGCACGCTCCGCTATCCGAGCTCCATTCTCTTCTTTCTTCTTCGTCTCTTTTTCTTCAAGCTTCCTCCAAGAAGTATTCCACGTCGATCCTGAATATATGTCGTTTGACATTGACTAACTTCTGGAATTGGAGAGCTTGCTCCTTGTCTTTTTCCTCAAAACATATCTTACTGTAAAATAGACATTCAATATCCTTCTTTGAACAATTTACGAGCCACATTGGGTCTAGCACTTGAATGCACGCCATAAACCGTATAAACGTTTTTGTGCTATGATGGCTTCGGATAATTCCTCAGTAATTTTCCAAGAATCGTCATCTGGTTGAACACATATAACAGCTTCCCCCGTACTCGAATCGTAGTGCCACCATTTGAAGTTCTTGTAAAAATTTTGTCCCATTTTTATGAGAGGCATATTCTTCATCACACATGTAACATCCGTCAAAAACCGGGTTAACCAAACCCGCTTCGTTTATTAACCGAACATCCAGCTAAAATTTCCGTTGCGTATTTAATGCTCAAATTAATTTTATACGATACATAATTAATAAATATATTAGAATTTAAAATGTATAATTGAAAATTTATAATAAATAATGAAATAAAAATTATTTGCGGACGCCGGGTTTCGAACCCGGGTCACTCTCAAGACCAAACGCACTTAACACCACTCCGCCATGCACACTAGTTATATGATTTCTGAAACAAAAAAAACTCTTATGCGCAAACTCACAGAGTCACCAGTTTGAACAAATTCTGTAACCGCCGAAACTGACTCAATCATTGAATCCGACGGTTGACTCCGTAATCACGTAAATGTAATTGATGATAAACGTCGGTTATAACCGAAAACTCAATCAATTTCACTCTTGAACCGAGAATTTCATAATCGAAAACTTGAAATCACATATACTTAAAAAATACCTTCAGTCAGGAAAACCCAACTCGCTTATTTACTCGAATCAACTCTCAACACACTCGTAAACCTCTCTACAAGCCCCTATTCAGCAAAAACAACTCGCCGGAATTCTCTGCAAGTCGCCGGAAAACCGAACCCCTTTCATCTCTGTTGCCTTACTTTATAAACAGAACATCTAGAGCTCATACCGAAGTCACTCACACTCGCCTCAAACTTTCTGAAGATCCTCTGCCGCAAGATACACGTCGACGGAATAACCTGCTGTCATCGGAATCTCGCCGGAGAAACAGGGGATCTCTGTTCGGTATATCTTACACCTAATCTCTCTCATTTTTATTAATCTCATATGTAGTTAATTACAATTTACTAAAGAAATTGATGAATGTATCGAAACAGTCGGGATTGGTTTCTGGGGTAAAGTTTAACGAAGAAGATGAAGCTTCGGTTGTATATATATTTAATATAAATCGGGTTATATCTCGGGTTAGACACACAGTCCAGCGGTGGACTGTGTGCGATTTTAAATCATACGTCTCGGGTTAGAGTTCTGTTGTGTTCCGATTCACTGAAATAATATGCCTTTTTATAAAAGCCAAATCCTGAAACATGTAATCAGTGTATAAGTATAATAAAAACCGGAATAATAACCAAGTTAGACACACAGTCTAGTGGTGAACTGTGTGCAAACACACTGCACAAACACCCGGTTCGAGTCTCAGTCGTGGCAATGAGTTCCTGATTTAAATCAAACATTTTTGCACTTAAATATAAAACAGAGCGGATAGTATTTAAAGTTAATAAAAATCCATAGATATCCGGTTAGAAACCCAGCCCAGCTGGTTGGGCTGGGTGCACAATGACACTGAGACCGCGAGTTCGATTCATGAAGTACTCACTAGTTCGTTAATTTATATCCTTTTAATTTCTGGTATAACCTAACAAGTATATAAGTATAATTAAAAACAGAAATATTTCGGGTTAGACACGTAGCTCAGTTGGTAGAGCTGCGTGCACGCGTACGGGAGGTCACAAGTTCGAACCTCACTCAGTGCAAACAAATACACGACCGAACCGGTCAACAGTCAAACGGTCAACGGTCAAATGGTCAAAAAGTCAAAATTTTTATTTTCTTTTATTTATTTATTTTATTTAAAAATCAATTAAAAATACTTAAAAATAATATTTTTTAAAGTTAGAAAATTTCCTTGAACTCACAAAAATAAACCGAACAATCCCATTAAGAACACTAATTAAAAATACTAATCTCAATAAGAGTTTATTTATTTATCGAACTATTATGTTATTATTTAGGTTAGTTCCCTTGCCGATTAAATCCGAATTCGTGCGCATTCATCATCAATCCAAGAAATGCACCCACTGTGAGTGAATTCTTACAAATTCCCCTTTTTATTCATGTTTTGGGGTGTATCATGTGTCGCTTAAACTAATTCGCTGATTCAAACTCGTGCTATACCATATTATGATCTAAACTTAGAATGTAAATATTGTTGTTGTTATGTATTACATATTGTCAAGTTGTATGCAAATTATTTGTTAGGCCCATCAGTTCCTCGTGGGAGACGAGTTGAACAACGCGTGCCTTAAAACTCATTCATTAGCCCCATCAGTTCGTAGAACAACGCGTGCCTCAAAACTCATTCATTAGGCCCATCAGTTCTTCGTGGGAGACGAGTTGCACAACGCGTGCCTCAAAACAATCAATTGTTGTATGTGTGTGCAATATTTAATATTATGTGTTTTGTGAATAAATTTACATCTACATTTACTCATATGTGGTTATGCACTTTATTTTATAATCAATTCAATAAATACGTTTAAATGTTTTCATAGGATTCACTCGCCAACTTTTTGTTGATCCAAAAACCATTTTTACACATGATACAGGTGGACAGGATGAAGCAAGGAACACATAGAAAAGTGCCTTAGAAGAAAAATAATGAAGTCTAGAAAGATGTATAGAACACGTTGTACTTGTATGATTCGATTGTATGATCTTCTTTAAAATTGTAATATTAAATATGAAACATCATAATAAATGTCATGAGCTTTGATGAAAACCCAATCATGCTCCGATCACCTTTTTCCGCTGCGGGTCGGGGTGTGACAACACATGGCCTCTTTACAATCAAAGTAACATCCTTGTCATTCGTTACTGGATCAACTTTTACGATACGGTGAGGAAAGTGAGGTTTCCAATGAAAAAAACCATGCATAGCCTCTAGCTTAATCAATTTCCAAAGCCGCTGGTCATGAAATTTCCTCTTCAGATTTATCGTCTTTATTTAAACTAACTCCTTAAAATCCCAGTACAGCAAGGTTTTGATGTCGCGTAGATATCGGAAATATTGAAAACCAAACTCCCTCTTTATTGCGTAGACGTTTAATTCTTCGATCCATCCCCAGCTTAAAATATCCCCTAACGCTCAGTTGGAACATTACGAAACCATTTCTTCCTCTACTCTGCTATTTCAGCGCTCGACATTTGTTGAGGAATAATTCCGTCTTTAGCAGCTTCAGAAACTTTTCTTTTCAACATTTCAGAACTTTCTGCTGCGAATAAATCTGCAAAAGTTGGGGAATCATCTGTACTCTGATCAGCTTGATTAGCATCGTCATCATAATCATATTCCACGACAACTCTATCATACACGTTCACATCCTCAATATCTTTAAATACATAGAGCTTGGTTCAAACACATCTATCTCGTTTAATTCGTCTTCAAAATCAAACTCAAAATTTTCTTCATTTACTCCTAACATCTCTGCTATCTCCTCCTTTGTATAACTATGCACAAATTCTCCCTCCTCTATGTCATGCTCAAGATACAGTACTTTGGGCTTTGGCATGATAGGAACAGATAATATTTCTATTTCTAGGAAGATTCCTGCCTGCTGAGCATCAACAGACTCATCAACTCGGTCATTCCTTCCCTCATCAGCAGTCTGATTTGCACAACCATCAAGGTACATAGAAACATCCACATCTTCATTAACATTTGACTCTGTTAAACGAATTCCAGTACCTCCTACATTATCATCGTTATTATCATCATCATCAGAACTACTCGAATCAATAACATCTATATCAGCATCCTCCGCCTCTACATCTTTCTCAACATCTTCAACACCCTCATATTTCTCTTTCTCAACCTTTTTCTTCAATAACTAATCGCGATGCCTCTGAGAAATGTCAAGCGAATCAATATCGACATCCGTTGGTCGCCCGATTAGAATAAACTTTCTCAGATCCTCATACACAACAATATCCATGCAAGTTACTGGCACAGATTCGGCTTCTGGCTCAGTATAAACAGTGATAGGATCCTCCACGACTTTAGCCTTTCCCTTCCCTTGAGCATCAAATTGTTGCTTTGCAAGTCTTTCTCTTTCCGCAACACGTTCTCGGGCTTCAGATCGCTCAATCTCATCAATCTCTGCGGCAATATTCATGCCCATCTTATTTACTAAAATCTTTTCAAACAAATTCATACGCCTATCACTTTGCAATATTTCCTCTTCATATTTAGTCATTCATAGTCTCAACCTCCCATTCTCCGAAATAATGCTTGCTAACATAGCTTCCAACTGTTGCTTTTCTTCAGTTGATCCTTCAATCTGTTCAAGCATTTCTTGTTTCTCAGCTGTTAACACATTGATTTGTTCATGTAGCTCGACAATCTTCAGTGTGTATAGCAAAACCTGCTTTTGCAGATCATCCACCCGCGGATCATTAAATGTAAACTCATCACCCACTGGAATGTCAGTAAAATCAAAATTAAAGTCGAACTGGGACGATGATGTCTATGAAGTATGCGGTGGTTGTTGTGGAGTTTGCTTTTGTTGTTGAGGCGTTCGATGTTGAGGTTGTTGCTGTTGCTGTTTTGTTGTTGCTGCGGTTGTTGAGGCGTTCGTTGTTGTTGTGCTTGTTGTTGAGGAACTTGTTGTTGTGGCGGTGTTTGTTGCTGCTGTGGTTGCGGTGGAGACTGTGGAGCTTGTCGTGGTGGTGTTGATGATATTTGCTATGAAGGTTCAACCACGACTTCTTCGACGGTAGGTTCAGAAGTAGTCTCTTTAGATCTGATCGTTGGAGATTCAGAACTACGAGCAGCAGTTCGTTTCATCTTCCTTTGCATTTTGATCGGCATGCTAAAGATAGCTTCAGAATCAGATTCAGATGGTACATATGTTGTATCATCCTCTCCTGTAGCTTTGCGTTTACGTGCTTCAGCCTTTCGTTTCAATTCTTCTTGACGCTTTTTCTCAATCTTTTGCGCCCTCTTTCTCTCTCCTTTTCGGCGTCATCAGAATTAGTACTTGACGAAGAAACAAAAGCTTGATGCTCAATATCTTCAGCTATATCTTCAACGTTCTCCTCAGTGTCTGGTTCATCACCAAGACCAGAACTTTCAGCAGCTACTGTAGCTTTCCTTTTCTGAACTTTTGGTGCAGATGTAGACATTGAAGCAACTTTACGCTTGGCACCCTTTTCACCATCCTTTACAAACCATGGACTTCTTTTCGCAACAAACATAGATAAAGCTTCAAGTTCTCATCGGTTTTTATGATTCCCATTCTCTTCATTTGAACCACTAAATTACAGTATCTCTCAATCAGCTGCTTCACAGTTTCACCTTTGATTAGCGTGAAAATATCAAACTCTTTGCTCAGCAACGCCCTTTTACTCTTTCTAAGTTGAGCACTTCCTTGGAACTTCAGTCAGAGAGCATTCCATAGTGATTGAGCATCATCGTCATGTTGAAGTAAAGCCAAAATATCTTCCTTAATCGATTGTTGCAGAATATTCATCATTTTCTTCTCATTAATGAATCTTTCTCGTTCGACATCTGAAAATTGAGCAAGAGTCTTCTCAAGGCCATTTTCACCAACTGGCGCTATATATTTCGCTTCAATTGCAAACCAGCAAGTAAAGTGGTTAGCCTGAACCCAGTTCATGAAACGCTCACCCTAGCTATCAAAATCTTCTAAGTCCATGAGCTTCGGCGGTTTCGTCATCGTGCCCATCTCGTTCTCGAGATTGATATTTTGAGCCGCTGTGGTTGTGACGACTGATGTGGAGAACGCGTTGTAAAATTTTTCAGACATTTTCCTGTGTCAATTTAAAAACACACTTTTCGAAACAAACTGATTAGTGCGTAAAATTCCTTCGTGCGGATGACAAATAGTTCATGCGGATAAGATCTGTTCGTACGAATCTCAGTTATCAAAACAATATGGATTTCACACAACAATGACTTGTGCGAACAAGTTGTTCATGGGAGTAACAGAAATACTTTTGTACGAGCAAGATACTCGTACGAATGTTAAGTTCATGCGAAATACTTTGTAAATTCTGAAAACTTGCAAAATTCTGTAAACTTTTAGAACTTTGTGCGTACGAAAAAGCTAAGTCTCCAAACAGATGAATTTTACTAGGTCTGAATTTGAAAAGTATTGATTAGAATGTAGACTAACGTAAATTCCCAGAATCCTAGTCCATTCCGTCCACAAATTCGTCCAAAATCTAGTTCAGTTCGGGAAAGTGATGAAGATTAAAGTGAATCCAAGTCTGAAACAGTTGGTATCTTGCAACTACTTGTCGATTGTCAGTAGATCAGATCTCAAAGCTCTGATACCACTTGTGAACGGGGATCGTGCTCCCAAAATGAGCAACCAACCTGATCTCGTTCAACTAGCAGAGGCGGAATTCATTGCTAGAGAGGTAGACAAAACGAACAAGATAATACTTATTGTTTAACTGCTTCTGTTGTATTAAAAGACGTGCAAGTACAGACGCGAGTGAACAAACTGGCAGAGCTTCGCCGTACCAACTGATCAATCACTACACTACTCTAACACAACACTCCTCTATTTATAGGTCGACATGACTCGTACTGGAGTGCGTGTTGAACGGTGACTATGCTTCGTATGAGTATGTGCTTCATACGAGTGAGACACTCGTACGAACCACCTAGTTTTGCTCATACGAACCAAACTAACAAAACATATAAATTTACATTCTAACAAACAAGCATTGACATGAAAGCCCTATATACATTACAGACACATCCTAGACATATGCAATATACATTATACACCAACAAAAGGCATAACAAGGAACTCGTAATGGCCGTAACAAGTCTGAAATGTCGTCTTAGGAATACTTTCCTCTTGGATTCTTAAGTGATAATACCCGGATCTTAAATCAATCTTTGAGTAGAAACTCGACCCTTGTAACTGATCGAATAGATCATCGATCCTTGGTAATGGGTACCGGTTCTTGATGGTTCATTGTTTAGTTCCCGATAGTCGATGCACATTCAGAAGGTTCCGTCCTTCTTTTTCACAAACAGCACCGGAGCTCCCCAAGGCGAGAAACTCGGTCTTATGAAACCTTTGTCAAGCAACTCTTGCAACTGAGTAGATAATTCTTGCATCTCTGAGGGCGCTAAGCGATATGAGGCTTTTGCCACAGGTGCAGCTCCTAGCACTAAATCAATATGGAATTTGACTTGTCGCTGTGGAGGTAGTCCTGGAAAGTCTTCTGGAAAGACCTAGGGATATTACCTAACTACCGGTATGTCCTCCACCTTGCGCTCCTCGGTATTTTTATCCACCACATGAGCAAGAAAGGCGACGCATCCTTTCCTCAAACATTTTTGAGCTTTCATGCAGTTTATGATTCGTAGAGGCGTGTCATGCTTCTCATCGTGAATCATCAAATGTTCTTCGTCGGATAAGGGTATGCGAACGATTTTCTCATGACATATAACTTCGGCTCGATTCTCGGATAGCCAATCCATCCCAATGACGACATTGAAACTACCCAGTTGAACTGGTAATAAATCTATATTAAACTTTCATTCACCCAATTCTAATGTACATTTCTTTATTATTTCACCCGACTCTACTAATATCCCATTAGCTAGTTCAATCGAGTACGGAACATCTAATTTACTCGACTCTACCCCAAGTATATCTCTAAACTCCTTAGAAATAAAACTGAAATCTGCCCCGGTATCAAAAAGAATAGATGCAAAATGATCATTGATAGGGAACGTACCGGTGACCACATTCGGGTCCTGGCAAGCATCCTTAGCTCCAATCACGAATGCTCTTCCCCGTGCTTGGTTTTCCTTAGGACAATCTTTCTTGAAATGCCCTTTGTCTCCGCATCCAAAACAACCTTGTTCTCTAGTATTTGCTCCCCGGCACACATCGGTGCGATGTCCAGACCTACCACATTTTCCACACTTGCGGCCTCAACATTCCCCGTAGTGGTGGAAAGGGCATTTGGGGCATTTCGGTGCTCCCCCAGTATAAGATTTCTTAACAGCAGTGTTTGTGGTAGTGGTAACATATGCCTTGGTTTCCTTGACTTCTCTCGCCGCTTGTTTCTTGTTACTGTTATTATTGCCTCGAGAGCCTTTCTTGAAATGGGAGAATTACCGTTTGTTGGAGTCCGTAGTCTCCTTGGTGTTTTCCTTCTTGTTCACACTACGTTTAGGCAACCTTCCCTAACGTATATCCTCTTCAGTAAGGCTGACAGCTAGATCAATCGCTTCTCCAATCTCAGTAGGCTTTGAAGAGACCCCAGATGTACCTCTCAATTTGCTTAAATTCAAGCTCCACTAAGTATGGCACCGCACGAGATAAGTCATGAAATCGCTGCGTGTACCAGCAATATCTGAACCAACCATCTTTAAATTCCAGAATTCCGTCTCTAACTTTTAAATTTCTGATCTTGGGCAATACGTCTTTCTCTTCATTTCTTTAAGTCCCTCCCAGTCAGGGCATATGCAGCATCATCGCCCTTAGTTTAGACCTGGAGGTTCCACCAAGATAAAGCTCTATCCACGAAGAGTCCAGTAACATAAGTGACTCTTTGTTTAGCAGGGCACTTGCTCATACGAATGACTAAATCAGTCTTCTTAGTCCAATGTACGAAGGCTACAGCACCTCTGGTACCATCGAAATTCAGAGGTTTGCAATCTAGATACTGCGTGTAACTGCAACCTGAAATCATTAGATACCCCATTTAAGCACGAGTAACCAAAAAGCACGAATAGAATAAATGAGAGTATCGTGCGGTTTTATGAAAAATCGTGTATTACTAGTTAGAGGATTTCCTCCGGTTGAACCTCCGGTACCTCCGTTGTGTTTAGAGCGGTTAGCTTCGTACTGTGCAATTGCTTGTGAAATGTGTTCATCTAACTCTGCTGGTGCTGTTGGCAGTGTATTATTGTTGGAATTCCTTCGGCGGGGCCGCATCATCTTCTGATATAATATAATGCTCACAATTAGCCGAATTACTCAATAATAAATTCGTATTTATTATTATATTTATTTATCTATTCATTATTATTATTCTTATGTTTTTTATCGACCATATATGTATAAACACATCGGTACATAATGAATACAAAAAAAATGCATACGCCATACGTACACCCATCGTCATCATAAACACATAACTCATCGCATAGATAGTTGCCACATCACAAGATATTAATCATAGCATCACCACGAAAAAATACATCAACCATAATATCACCACGTCATGACACTATTAACCATAACTCAAAATAAAGAAAATACACTTTTATACAATGACAACTTGTTACATTTTATTCATGAAGATCCAAAAAGGACTTAGGGATACACAACCCTAGTCAATACAAGTTTTTACATTACAAAAAGTAAGATTTTCTTCTACATTGCTTCTTCACGTCATCAAGTTGTCTTCCAAAAGCCGAGATCTTCAAAGCTGAGTCTTCATGAGCTAAGTCATCAAAAGTACATCTGATCCCCAAAAGATAATCACAACATGCTACTGAGGTGGAGAGGTGGTGGAAATGCTGTTTGGTGAAGCATACCGCGATGGTAAGCCACGTCCTCCTCTAGGCCAGAAATGCGCCTAGTAGCATCAGTCTGGAACTGCTCTAACTCCTGCACATGTGCCTCAGATGGGCATGACGAGTGGTGAAATGGGCAGTAAAAAGATGGGGTCGGTGGTGGTGATAGTGTAGTGGTAGTGGTGGTGGTGATGGTGGTGGGTATGATGATGGGGGTGGTAGTGGTGATGATGGTGGTGGGGGTGTGGCTCTAGCAGCAGCATGAGCAGTGCGCTGGGTCTCTAATTCCCAGATCCTGCGAAAGATCAAGGAAAGCTGAAGATCATGTGAAGTCACTATTTCCTCCACAGGCATCGGAGGAAAGTGTGAGGGGTGGTAGGGATCAGAAGGGCTCATGCCCGGTGGGGGTATCGGGGTAGACATACCTGTTGCAGGTGGTATGGGGCGTGGGGCATATATGGGAGGTGATCTAGCAGAGAAAGAAGGTCCTGCCATGTGGTAAGGTCCAGCTGTAGATGGGTTGTAAACTGGGTGGTAAGTGGACCTCCTAGAGAAAAATGGGGTGGTTGCTCCGGGGCACGTGGGGTACCGCTTAGTGAAAAATGAGTTGACACAGGCCAGTGAGGTTGTAGGGGGTGAATACATCGATAAAGGCGTATCTGGGGCGGCAGAAGAGGCACCGACCGTCTCCATATGCTCACTCTAGGCGGCATCTAAGGATGATGAGATGTCGACGACTGGTATGACAGGGGGTGGTGTTGGTGCATAATGTCTTTTGCCTACATCTAGGATATGTCTGTAATGAATATAGGGCTTTCATGTCAATGTTTATTTGTTAGAATGTAAATTTATATGTTTTGTTAGTTTGGTTCGTACGAGCAAAACTAGGTGGTTCGTACGAGTGTCTCACTCGAACGAAGCACATACTCGTATGAAGCATAGTCACTATTCAACACGCACTCAAGTACGAGTCATGTCGACCTATAAATAGAGGAGTGTTGTGTTAGAGCAGTGTAGTGATTGATCAGTTGGTACGGTGAGGCTCTGCCAGTTTGTTTACTCGCGTCTGTCCTTGCACGTATTTTAATACAACAGAAGCAGTTAAACAGTGAGTATTATCTTGTTCATTTTGTCTACCTCTCTAGCAATGAATTCCGCCTCTGCTAGTTGAACGAGATCAGGTCGGTTGCTCATTTCGGGAGCACGATCCCCGTTCACAGGTGGGATCTCGAGTATAGCTATGTCATCGAAGACCTCGCTGTCATTGAGGCCATCCTCCATATGCTCAACATGGAACACTGGTATGTCATCATCATCGTCCAGATCAATGATTGGAGGAACCATAGCAAGAGGCACAGCCAAGTGTACAATCGCATGCTCGCCCTCCGGATGGCCATAAACAATAAGATCGAGCGGGGGCTGCGGAACGGCTAGCACGTCGCCTGCCGGTGGTGCATCATCCTCCATAGGATCAATAAGAGCAAGCGGCTGAAGGTCATCAAGATCTCCATGGTCGGCTCCATCCCCAAGGGGTAGGGCCTCAGCATCGGGGTCGTATCCATCATCAGATACATACTCCATAGGGTCCTCTTCGTAACTCGACGAGAAAGAGATAGTCCTGGAAAATAATCTGTACAATGCATATATGTTCATGTTAGTCATTTAATATTATTTATGATAATTTATATTAATCACCACTTCTCATGCACGACTTGTTCTCTTTTGTTTTCACATGTAATCTTACTGTTTTGTGTCTATCCACTATATACTAATCATGTATTGATCCTTGCTCATGACTTATAGTTGAGCTCGTGTGATAGATCCTCATGTTATCGTGACACAATGAAAACCTTTTTGTTATCTTGTTATAATTCCAAAACATCTCTATTATGTTTTAAACTTTGTTTTCATGTGTGAGCCCCTGGTGATTATAGACCCGGTTCACTACAATCGGAGCTCTGATACTAACCTTTCACACCCTGGTCGTAGCTAAGCGCAAGTGTGTGACTATTAGGTAATCACTGCATCCAATCTAGTAAACAATATAACTTAACAAGGATGCCATGCCATTAATAAGTTTCGTTTCATAATTACAACCATCCAAAAGTGATATCCTACTGTTATCTGTTTCAACTTGTCATCATAAAACACGATTAAAAATACATCATTTCCAAAATAAGACATTGTTTTCATCATAATTGCATAATGAGGTTTTGACTCCTATAGACCCAGATGAAGTTGGGATATAAAAGGCAAACCCTCCAAAAGATGGTACATCATTGTCTTGAGTTTTTCCCATACCCGAATCATATCACCAGCTCATGCCTTGCGTCCTGAAATACATGTTATTTAAAAAGTCAACATAAAGTTGGCGAGTTCATGTAGTTAATGTTTTTGTATAAAAATGTCATTCTTGAAATCGGAGTATGTTTTTAGCATTCATGGAGTTTTAAGGATCTATCAGTGTGTTGCTAGCACCCTGACATATGTACCATAAGTAAGTAACCAACCCGAGACAACTCTTTACATCATTTGGGATCACAAAAGCACCCCTAACTGGTTAACACACCAGGAGTGGAGCGTGCCTCAAACTCTATAGATCTACACCTTTTGCACCTTGGTCACTAATTGATTAATGGTTACTCATGTCATCATCCTACTTATGCAGATTGATTGTGTTATCAATTAACCCCATAGCTAACATACCGTTTGTTATGACACGTATTTCCCCTCGATAGTTTTTAAAACAAAACTTTGAAATAATTGAAAGGAGGGATATGAACTCATAGTTTTGCTTTCAGTAAGTCGTACTAGTAACAGTCAGTGTCCGTACACGCGTGTAACCTACATGTGCATTAAGTTTATTAGACACCTAGGCCTCAATGGACCTTGTTATATATTTTCTTGTTATGATAGAACAACTTTTAGTGTTATTGTAATGTTGGTAGTTCGCTTGTTCGATTAATATTGTTATATATTTTTCTCATATATATATATATATATATATATATATATATATATATATCATTCTTTGATCATGTGTATCTTGTGATTGGGCCTAGCCCATGTTTTTATATCATTGGGCCTAGCCCATGTAATTTATGACTTTGGGCCTAGCTCACATTATTTATTTCCTTTTTAGGCTTTGTCCATATATATTATAAAAAATGGGCCTAGCCCGTGGTTTTATAAATTGGGCCTAGCCAAAATTTATTTACAAGAGCCCATTTTTTATAAGTTTACACTTATATCATTTTTTTAACTTTCCGGAATTTTGGTCTTGATAACATATATGTATGTTAAACGTCTAAATATATTTTCTAGACTCGTCGTCGGCGTCGTTTATTATTATTATTTTTCTTGTCGACGATCGCCCGTCGTCGTAATGACTCTTCGTGTCGGCGATTCACCCGTTGGTCGTCTACGCGCCGATGTATTCGTGAACGTTCTCCCATTGTCCATATTGCTTCGTTTGTCCGATTTTTGTTTCGACGCTTTGTAAGAATATATTTGTTTATTATTTTCAAGTGTTTGTATTTTTGTATATGATTGGGTATTTTTATTGTGAATACCCTAAGCTTCTAAATACATACACATATAATACACATATGTATTTATACAAAATTCTTGGCGAAAAAATATGTATATATATTTTTATTTCCCAAGTAACTATATATATATTTATAAAAGTTACTTAATTTTACTTGTAAAAGTATATATATGTACTTGTTAAATACTTGGGTATTTAGGGTTTAACCCTTGTCATTAGAACTTACTTTATGACGATTTAAGTTACTAATCGTGTTTTGTCCCGCTAATCACCCCATTAATCATGTCTTAATCGCGATTAGATTTTTAGAAAATTTCGCAATAGTTTCCCCTAAACTATGGCGTTTTCCACGTTTCAAAACGTATTTAAAACCTGTTTAAGCTCATCATCCATGGCTTTTAGTATTAAATCTTCCTATTATTTATTTACAACATTAATGTATCATCATCCATGGCTTTTTAGTGTTAAAAATTCTATTAAAACATGATGGTGCTTTCAATATTTAGTAGCACTTTTCAATCACCACTTTGTCATATCATTTAGATCAAGTTCATTTCTTTCAATCTCTTGATTTCTATACTTTTTAAGATGGTTGCAACTTAAATAATAATGCTTATTTCTTATAAAAATCATTCATGTGTAGAAAAATTGTTTTTAGGTTGTAGTAATCTTCATGAATGATGTAGTTGATGATCTTGTTTAGATTTAAACATTATCATGTTTAAATCTTCATTTTCATACTTTATCATACAAGATCATCCAACTTTTATACCCTACTTTAATATAAACAACATCAACATGCTAACTAACTACCATATAAACACATAATCAACACAAGATATACAATATTTAGTGTTATTATTATGGTGTGAGTTAGGGTTTTTGGTTTATCTTTTCTACATTTTCAAGATGATTAACTTGTACATCATAAATCTGGACATAAAAATAAGCTAGATTATAGAAGAATTCGCCTTATAATGGTTGCACAAGTTTATGAGGTCTTAGAAGGAAAATGAAGCTCTAAAGTGTCCCCAATAGTCCTCCACCCTTTCTAGCTTCTTGAATGGCTTTGATAGGGTTTTAATGTGGGTGTAAAGTGGTGGTTTATGGTGGCTAAGTGGTGGTTATATGGGTGGTGGTGTAGCCGTGAGTTTTAGGGGGAAAAGGAGAAAGATGGTTGCAATATTTTTGTGAGAAAATAATGAAGATCATGAAGTGATCTTTGAATTATAACATGCCATCTTTCAATCTTCATCACATCAAAACACCATGCCTTAAATCTACATTTTTCAACAAAATCAAGTGGGTGTGGGACCCACTTGAAACTGTCAAAATGAGGGGGGGTAAAGTGTAAGACTTTTTTTTATAATACATGTTTATTGGAAGATATTTTGGCCACTAGACTAAGTGTTGTGGTTAGGGGTTTAATCTGCATCCTTAGCACATATTAGGGTTTAGGGTGCTATTACATGGTAATTAATCCACTTGATCCTCCAACATAAGTTTCGGATGACGGAATTGTCGTTAGATCGCTCATCGACGCAATAATCGCTCATAAACGAACTTATTAATTTTATCACCGGAAGCTTTCGTTTTCGACCACCACAATTGTCATGGTGTCTACTTAGTGCATTTCCGACCTAAATATAAGCATAACTAGTTCGCTAGACGATTATACAATGAGTTAGGATGGCCAAGATGCCTTTCGTTGGATTGTTCGCTTGATATGGGCACTTTTATATTCCGCCATCGAACTTTTCTGAAAGTTGTGTTTCCATGACCTCATGTTAGTTGAATGGATTCCGAGTACCAAATGAGGCTTAACTAGTTCATTAGGTGCATGAATGAGGCTATCGGCCACTAAATTGTTCGTCGTTTCGACAACCGTCGCTTTCCGGTCGAATTGTGCACTATTTGTCGAATGACCGGAAACGATGTATTTTGTGCATTCTTGCTATTCTCACATTCTCTTAGGGTGATTATCATTGTTTTATTAATATTCTTACTTCCGGAATCCACCGAATTAGTGCAGCGGACAAACTGACATTTGTCGTCTTTTTGGTCGAAACGGACAATTTTGCAATTTAGGCGTTGCACCGGAAAGTTATGTATTATTGTAATGGTTGATCTCAAATAAGTGTTTTCATTTATATATGGACTCAGGTATGGCATTAACATGCCGTTATTCCTTGTTCTGATTCGTTTTAGCGGATTTACTGACAGAGTTAGTGTCACCGCGACTAGTGCGCCCATCACTTTCTACCAACACTTTTAGGGCATTGTTTTGCTTTGTTCCGCGTCGTAACGTATTCAAGTATATGTTATGATCAGATTTACTTGCCCTAATACTTATTATACGACGTACGACTCAGTTACGAAATTAAACTACGATTATATGCATGAGATTATGGAATAAAATTAGTTATTAAATTGTATGGAATTACCGATTATTTGCCCTTTGTCACAAGCCCCAACGTTGATACATTTATGCTCTTGTCCTTGTTCTCTCTTCCTTCAAGGTTCTAGTCCCTTGAAGAAATTGTAGGTCCTCAATGATGCTTGACTAATCAATAGCCAAGTATGCTATAATCATGATACTTCCTAAGCCTGTGAAATGGCAAATAACTGGTAATTCCGTACAATTTAATCACTAATTTTATATCATAATCTGATGCATAGTTATCGTAATTTAATTTCAAAACTGAGTCGTACGTCATTAGGGCAAGTAAATATGATCATAACATATATTGGTTTCCGTTATGACGCGAAACAAACCAAAACAATGCCCTAAAAGTGTTGTTAGAAAGTGCTGAACGCACTAAATGCGGTGACACTAACCGTGTCGGTAAACCCGCTAAGATGAATCAGAACAAGAAATAACGGCATGGTAATGCCATACCTGAGTCCATATGCAAATGAAAACAGATATTTGAGAACAACCATTACAATAATACATAACTTCCCGGTATAACGCCTAAATTGCAAAATTGTCCGTTTCGACCAAAAAGGCGACAAATGGCGATTTGTCCGCAAGACTAATTCGGAGAATTCCGGATGTCAAGAAAGAATAAAACAATGTTAAACATCCTAAAATAATGTGAGAATGACAAGAATGCACAAAAGGCATCGTTTCCGGTCATTCGGCAAACATTGCACAATTCGACCGGAAAGCGGTCGATCGTCGAAACGACAAATATTTTAGTAGCCGATAGCCTCATCCGGGCGTCTAGCGAACTAGTTAAGCATTATTTGGGACTCGAAATCTATTCAACTAATATGAGGTCACGGAAACATAACTTTCAGAAAAGTTCGACGGCGGAACATAAAAGTGCCGATATCGATCGAACGGTCAAACGAAAGACATATCAGCCATCCTAACTCATCGTATATTCGTCTAGCGAACTAGTTATTCTTATTTTTGGTTCGGAAATGCACTAATTAGACACCATATTAATCATGGTAGTAAAAAACAAAGGCTTCCGATACTAAATAAATAGTTCCGTTTATTAGCGATTATTACGACGATGAGCGATCTAGCGACGTATCCGTCATCCGAAACTTCTATTGGAGGATCATGTGGATTAAATACCATATAAACACACCCTAAAAAGTCTTATGCTTAAGAGGCTAGAAGATTAACCTAATCACTATACTTATCTTAATTACCTAAATATCTCAAATTTTAACATGTGTAAAAATGGAAAGTTACACTTCACCCCCCATCATGGTTGATGCCTACAAGTGGGTCCCACCCCACTTGATTTTGTTAAAAAATTGAGATTTCAAGTATGGTGTATTAAGATTATGATGGAACTTGAAAGATGTATATAATTATATATGATGAACTTTCATTATTCTTATCATTTTCTACATCAAGAACTTGCAACATTTGCTCTCATTCTTCTTCCTTCACCTCACAGCTCTACCATCTCCACCATATACCACCATTTAGCCACCACAATCCACCACTTTTTACACCATTTGAAGCTTAAACGAGACCCCTAAAGAAGCTAGCATGGATGGAGATCATTAGGGATTCCTAAGGAGTTTCATTTTCTTCTAAATCTTCAAGATACTTGTGCACCCTTTGTAAGCTAAACTCCTCCATAATTTAGCTTATGTTTATGTTTAGATTATTAGTGTGCAAGTTGATCATCTTGAAATCAAGAAAAGATAAATCAAAAACCCTAACTCACAACATAATGATAACAATAAATATTGTTTATTTTGTGTTGATTATATGTTTATATGATTGTTAGATTGCATGTTGACGTTGTTTATGTTGAAAGTATGATATAAAAGTGGGATGATCTTGTGTGATTTAGTATAAAAATGAAGATTTAAACATGTTAAGGTTTAAATCCAAACAAGATCATCAACTACATCATCCATGAAAAATACTACAACTTCAAAATAATGTTTATGCATTTGAATGATTTTTATGAAAAGTAAACACATATATTTAAGTTGTAATCACCTTAAAATGGGTAGTAATCAAGGGGTTGAGTGCATGAACTTGATTAAACAACATGCTAAAATGGTGTTTTGAAATGGCGAATAAATATTAAGAAGCCACTTGATTTACTAGGATTTTAAACCATAAAGTCATGGATGATGATAGTTTAATTATGTAAAATAAATATTAGATGATTTGTTGTTGATGATTATGAGTTTAAACAGGTTTTAAATATGTTTTTAAAACGTATAAAACGCCATAGTTTAGGGGAAACTGTGGCGAAATTTTCTAAAAATCTAATCACGATTAAGACATGATTAGTGGGGTGATTAGTGGGACTAAACGCGATTAGTAACGTAAAACGTCATTAAGTAGACTCTAATGACAAGGGTTACCCTAAATAACCAAGTGGTTAACAAACTTATAAATATATATTTATAAGTAAAAATAAATGCTTTTACAAATATATATTTCTACTTGGAAAATAATACAAGTATATATATTTTTATACAATTGTTGCCAATAAGTTGTATGTATACATGTATGTATTGTATGTGTATGTATTAGAAACTTGGGGTATTCACAAAAAAATAACCCCACCTTATACAAAATACAAACACTTGAACAAAACACCAAGTATTGGTAACATAATAAATATATTTTTGTTAAGCGTTGAAACAATAAGTCGGACAATTGAAACAATGCGAAAAATAGGCGGACATTCAAGATTACACCTTCGCGTCGACGACCAACGGGCGATTCTCGACGAAAACAAACATGTAGTGAACGACGCCGACGACGAGTCTAAATATATATTTAGACATTCAACATATATATATATATATGTTATTGAAATCAAAATCCGGAAAGTTAAAAATATAAAAAGTTAGAAAAATCATATGCTAGGCCCAAGTCCCATAATATCTATGGATGAGGCCCAAAAATAATAAAAGCCCAAAAAGATATAAATTACATGGGCTAGGCCCAATGACAAGAAAACATGGGCTAGGCCCAATGACAAGAAAATATGGGCTAGGCCCAAGGACTTAGATGACATGGGTTAGGCCTAATGACAAGAAAACATGGATTAGGCCCATGACATATGAAGGGCAAGGCCCAGTTCACACATGATTTGAAAACAATAATATATATATATATATATATATCTATATATATATATATATATATAAGAAATATATGTAACAATATTAATAGAACAGCAAACTACCAACACTATGATAAAATTATAAGTTGTTCAATCATAACAAAGAAAATACATAACAAGAATTCAATATGAACAACGAGTACAAGGTCCATTGAGACCTAGGTGTCTAATGAAACCAATACGTATGTAGGTTACATACGTTGCGGACACCGAACGATAAACAGTAGAACTTATACGGAATGCAAAAACTGTGAGTTCATGTCCCTCCTTTCACTTATTTTAAGTTTTGTTTTAAACTATCGAGGGGAAATACATGTTATGTCAAAACAGTATGTTAGCTATAAGTTAGCAGATAACAGATCACTGTGCGTAAGTAGGAAATAACAATAGTAACCATCAATCACTTAGTGACCAAGGTGCAAAAGAAGTAGATCTATTGAGTTTGAGACCCGCTCCGATCCTGGTTGGTATACCCATTGGAGTGCTTTTGTGATCCCAAAATGTCAATGATGTCTCGGTTTGGTTACTTACTTATGGCACTGTTATGTCAGGGTGCTCGCGACACACTGATAGATCCTTAATTAACTCGTTGATGCTAATAACATACTTGGATTTCAATACAGAGTTTCAAGGATAACATTTTGATACGAAAACATTAAACTAAATGAACTCGCCAACTTTATGTTGACTTTTTAAAAGTACATGTGTTTCAGGACGCAGGACTTGAGCTGGTGATGGGATCCGGGTATGGGATTGTCAAGACAACGATGTACTACCTTTTGGTGGGTTTGCCCTTTATATCCCAACCTCGTTTGGGTATACAGAGGTCAAAGCCTCAGCATGACTTTGTGATAAAAACAATATCTTATTTTGGGACATGTGTTTTAAACTATGGTTGTAATGGTAATTTGATACTGATAACAATGTGGTTTCACTTTTGAAGGTTGTAAATGTTTAATGAAACTTAGTAATGGCATGACATCGTTGTTGTTAATACTGTTTACTAAATTGGATGCAATGATTACCTAAAAGTCACACATTTGCGCTTCCACTACGACCATGGTGTGACAGGTTGGTATCAGAGCTCCGATTGTAGTGAACCGAGGAAAAACTTTTTAATAAAAGTTTGGTCTACAATCACCAGGGGCTCACACATGAAAACAAAGTTTAAAACATGATAGAAATGTTTTGGAATAAAAATAAAATAACAAAAAGGTTTTCATTGTGTCACTATAAAACAAGGATCTATCACACGAGCTCAACTATAAGTAATGAGTTGAGTCAATACATGGTTAGTCAATAATGGATAGACACAAAACAGTAAGATTACATGGAATACAAAAGAGAACAAGTCGTGCATGAGAATTGGTGATTAATATAAAATATATCATAAATTACTAACATGTATATATATGCATTGTACGGATTATTTGTCAGGACTATGTCTTCATCATCGAGCTATGAAGAAGACCCAGAGGAGTACATATCCGACGATGGATATGACCCCGCTGCTGAGGCCCTACCTTTAGGGGATGGAGCCGAACACGGAGACTCTAAGGACTTTAAACCACTTGCCCTGATCGACCCAAGGGAGGTAGATGTACCCCCGGCAGACGATGTGCTGGCCGCCCCTCAGCTCTCGCATGATATCATCGTGTATGGCCATCCAGAGGGTGAACATGCTATTGTACATTTGGCCGTGCCTCTTGCTGTAGTCCCTCCAGTGATTGATCTTGACGACGATGACGACGAGATACTCGTGTTCCACTTTGAGCACATGGAGGACAACCTTTGTGATGGCGAGTTCTTGGATGATATCGCTATACTCGAGATTCCACCCCCTGATATCCCAGTTATCGATATCTCGTCATCCACCGATGTTGCTCCGAGTGAGCATGAGGCAGTCGATGCTTCATCTGCCGCCCCAGGCACACCTGCATCTATGTATTCATCCCCTGCGGCCTCACCGGCTCACGTCAGTTTATTCCCAGTCAGAGTCCTGACCCCTGGACCCACTCACTATCCTGGACCTTCCCGTTACTATTCCCTGAGCGGCACTCACATGCCCCAGAGCAGCCACCACCATATTACTCTGAGAGGTCCACATACCACCCCATTTACAACCCATCTGCAGCAGGACCCTCTTATATGGCAGGACCCTCTTTTTCTGATAGAATACCCCCCATGTATGACCTACGTCCCACACCACCTCCAGCAGGCATGTTTACTCCGACACCTTCACCGGGCATGAGCCCTTTTGACCCTTATCATCTCTCACACTTTCCTCCGATCCCTGTGGAGGAGAGAGTGACTTCACATGACCTACAACTCTCTCTGACCTTTCGTAGGATTTGGGAGTTAGAGTCGCAGCGTACTGCTCACGCCACTGCCAGAGTGACACCCTACCACCATCATACCCACCTCCATCACCACCACCACTACCCCTATCAATACCACCGACTCCACCTTTTTACTACCCATTCCACCAATCGTCATGCCCATCCGAGGCACGAGTGTAGGAGCTAGAGCAGTTTCAGATGGATTCTACTAGCGCATTTCTAGCCTCGATGAGGAGATGGCCTACCATCGTAGTTTGTTTCCACGATTATCATTTCCACCACCCCCTCCATCCCAGTACATGTTTGTGAATATCTTTTGGGGATTAGTTGTACTTTTATTGTTTTGGCTCATGAAGACTCAGCCTTGAAGATCCCAACTTTTGGAAGACAACTTATTGACGTGAGTGTAGGAGAAAATTGTACTTTTGTAATGTAAAAACTTGTATTGACTAGGGTTGTGTATCCCTAAGTCCCTTTTGGCTCTTCACGAACAAATTGTAACAAGTTGTCATTGTATAAAAGTGTATTTTCTTTATGTTACATTGTATTTCTTTTATGTTATGGTTGATTATGTCATGATGTGGTGATATAATGATTGATGCATTGCACCGTGGTGATATTATGACCTATATCTTATGACGTGGCGACTATGTATGTGGTGAGCTATGTGTAGGATGACGATGGGTGTGCGTATGGCGTTTACATATATTCATTTATTTATTTATCATGTACCAATGTGCTATGGCATATATTTAAATAATAATAATAATAATATAATAAATATATAAATAGTAATAACAACATGAAATTATTATCCGACTAATGGTGAGCGACATATTGTATTAGAACACGATGCCGCCCTGCAGAAGAAGTTCAAACAATAACACCCTACCCACAACACAAGAGGAGCTGAACGAACGTATATCCCAAGCCATTGCACAGTACGAGGCAAACCGCTCTGAGCATAGCGGCAGTACAAGAGGTTCGACAGAAGTAAATCCTCCAACTGGTAATACATGGTTTCCCATAAAACCACGATACACTCTCATCCATCTTATTTGTGCTACTTACTCATGCTTTAATGGTGTATCCAATGATTTCAGGTTGCACATATAAGCAGTTTCTTGACTGCAAACCTCTGAACTTCGATGGCACCGGAGGCGCTATAGCCTTCGTACGTTGGACTAAGAGGGACATTTTTGGTTCATACATTGTTGGGTATACACAGCGATTCCATGGCTTGTCCTGAGTGGTGCCATATCTAGTGGAGCCTGAATTTAAACGTATTGAGAGGTACATTTGGGACTTGCCCCCGAGATTTTGAGTTTGGTGACCTCTTCAAAACCCATAGAGATTGGTGGAAAGAAGAAAGAATCTAATGAGGAGACCACTGATTCCAACAAATGGAAATTTTCTCATTTCAAGAAAGGCTCTCGTGGTAACCACAACAGTAACAAGAGACAAGCCGCGAGAGGAGTCAACGAAACCAAGGAATATGTTATCACAACCACGAACATTGCGGTTAAGAAGTCTTACATTGGGGACGCACCGAAATGTCCCAAATCTCCTTTCCACCACCATGGGGAATGTCGAGGCCCCAAGTGTGGAAAATGTGGAAAAATTGGACATTGCACCGATGTGTGCCGAGCCAATACTGGAGATCAAGTTTGCTTTGGATGCGGAGACAAAGGACATTTCAAGAAGGACTGCCTAAAGCGAATCAAGCACGGGGAAGAGCGTTTGTAATTGGAGCTAAGGATGCTCGCCTTGGGGAGCTCCGGTGCTTTTCGTGAAAAAGAAGGACGGAACCTTTCGTATGTGCATCGACTACCGAGAGCTAAACAAGTTAACTATCAAGAATCGTTACCCCTTACCAAGAATCGATGATCTATTCGATTAGTTGCAAGGGTCGAGTTTTTACTCAAAGATTGATTTAAGATCCGGGTATCATCAGTTGAGAATCCAAGAGGAAAGCACTCTTAAGACAGCGTTTCGGACTCGCTACGGTCATTACGAATTCCTTGTTATGCCCTTTGGCCTGACAAAAGCCCCTGCAGTATTCATGGATTTGATGAACCGAGTATGTAAGCCATATCTTGATAAATTCATGATCGTATTCACAGATGATATACTGATATACTCACGAACCAAGGAAGAGCACGAACAACACCTGAGAACCATTTTGGAATTGCTGAAGAAGGAGTAATTATATGTCAAGTTCTCAAAATGCGAATTTTAGATTCGCGAGGTACAATTTCTTGGCCATGTGGTGAACGAGAACGGAATACATGTTGACCTTCAAAGATCGAGGCTATAAAGAACTGGACCACGCCAAGAACTCCTACAGAAATACGACCATTCCTAGGATTAGCGGGATATTACAGGAGATTTATGGAGAACTTCTCCAAGGTTGTTTAGCCGCTAACCTCGCTTACCCAGAAAGATAGAAAGTTTGATTAGGGAGAAAAGCAAGAATCGGCATTCCAAGTATTAAAAGAGAAGCCATGCAAAGCACCGATACTGTCATTCTCGGACGGTACCGATGACTTTGTGGTGTACTGTGATGTATCACATCAAGGCTTGGGTTGCGTCTTAATGCAACGTGAAAAAGTCATCGCGTACACGTCACGACAGTTAAAAGTTCATGAAAAGATTTATACCACGCATGACCTGGAGCTAGGTGCTTTGATATTTGCTTTGAAGATCTGGCGTCATTATCTATATGGCACTAAGTGTACCATATTCACGGACCATAAAAGACTTCAACATATATTTAACCAAAAGGAACTGAATATGTGCCAACGATGTTGGGTGGAACTGTTGAATGATTATGACTGTGAGATCAAGTATCACCCGGGCAAAGCAAATGTTGTAGCAGATGCTTTGAGTAGAAAAGAACGAGTCAAAACATTATGGGTGCGAGCTTTAGAAATGATGATCCAGACAAACTTCGCTACTCGAGTGCGTGAAGCACAACAAGAAGCATTGAAACCAGAAAACATTATAGCGGAATCATTAAAGGGAATGGAAAAACAATTGGAACCAAACAAGGATGGAACTTTATATTTAATGGGAAGGATCTGGATTCCCTATTATGGTGAGTTGCGGGACTTGGTGCTGGATGAAGCACACAAGTCCAGATACTTGATACTCCAAGGATCGGACAAAATGTACCCGGATCTGAGAGAATATTATTGGTGGCCTAATCTCAAGGGAGATATTGCAACCTATGTTGGGAAATGCCTAACTTGTGCAAAGGTCAAGGCCGAATACCAAAAGTCATCCGGGTTATTATAACAATCGGAGATCCCGATTTGGAAGTGGGAATAGATATCAATGGATTTCATTACGAAATTACCCAGGACCTCTCGAGGTCATGACATGATCTGGGTTATCATTGACCGGTTAACCAAATCAGCTCACTTCCTACCCATCAGTGAAAAAGACAGTACGGAGAAACTAGCTGAACTGTACCTGAAGGAGATTGTGGCACGTCATGGTGTGCCAATTTCGATAATCGCTGATAGAGATGGTCGCTTTGTGTCATGGATCTGGCAATCATTTCAAAATTCATTTGGTTCTCGCTTGGATTTAAGCACAGCCTTTCACCCGCAGACCGATGGTCAAAGCGAGCGAACCATCCAGAAATTAGAAGACATGCTTCGGGCCTGTGTGATGGATTTCGGCGGAAACTGGGATACTCATTTACCGTTGGTAGTGATTTCCTACAATAACAGTTATCACACCAGTATCAAGGTCGAGCCATTCGAAGCACTATACGGACAAATGTGTCGATCGCCATTGTGTTGGGCGGAAGTTGGTGACAGGCAACTTATTGGTCCCAAACTAGTATAAGAGACATCATACAAGATATTTAAGATACGTGAGCGTATCAAAGCGGCCAAAGATAGACAAAAGAGCTACGCGGATCGAAGACGCAAACCATTATCCTTCGAGGTGGGAGACAAAGTATTGTTAAAGGTCTCACCTTGGAAAAGCGTAGCTAGATTCGGGAAGCGCGGAAAGCTCAACCCGAGATATATTGGATCTTTTGAAATTCTGGCAAAGATTGGTACAGTGGCCTACAAGCTAAAATTGCCTGAAGAACTCAATAACGTGCATGACACATTTCATGTGTCTAATCTGAAGAAAAGTCCGACTATGACATAGTTATCATTCCAGTAGATGAGATTCATGTTGATGACAAATTACAATTCACCAAAGAACCAGTGGAAGTCATGGACTAGAAGGTCCAAAAGACAAGAAGAAGCCAAATCAAACTGGTGAAGGTTCGCTGGAATTCGCGTCACCGTCCCGAGTATACGTGGGAGCGTGAAGATCAGATCAAGTCAAAATACCCCCACTTGTTCGAGAAGACTCCTTCAGTGGATACCTCAAGCTGAATTTCGGGACGAATATTTTTAACAGGGGGGAGTATGTCACAACTGGCAAAAAACTGGTAATTCCGTACAATTTAATCACTAATTTTATCTCATAATCTCATGCATAGTTATCGTAATTTAATTTGAAAACTGAGTCGTACGTCATTAGGGCAAGTAAATCTGATCATAACATATATTGGTAGAAAGTGCTGAACGCACTAAATGCGGTGACACTAACCGTGTCGGTAAACCCGCTAAGACAAATCAGAACAAGAAATAACGGCATGGTAATGCCATACCTGAGTCCATATGCAAATGAAAATAGATATTTGAGAACAACCATTACAATAATACATAACTTCCCGGTATAATGCCTGAATTGAAAAATTGTTCGTTTCGAACAAAAAGGCGACAAGTGGCGATTTGTCCGCAAGATAAGAATTAAACAATGTTAAACATCCTAAAATAATGTGAGAATGACAAGAATGCACAAAAGGCATCGTTTCCAGTCATTCGGCAAACACTGCACATTTGTCGAAACGACAAATATTTTAGTAGCTGATAGCCTCATCCGGGCGTCTAGCGAACTAGTTAAGCATTATTTGGGACTCAAAATCCATTTAACTAACATGAGGTCATGGAAACACAACTTTCGGAAAAGTTCAACGGCGGAACATAAAAGTGCTGATATCGATTGAACGGTCAAACGAAAGACATATCGGCCATCCTAACTCATGGTATGTTCGTCTAGCGAACTAGTCATGCTTATTTTTGGTTCGGAAATGCACTAATTAGACACCATATTAATCATGGTAGTCGAAAATAAAGGCTTCCAGTACTAAATAAATAGTTTCGTTTATTAGCGATTATTACGACAATGAGAGATCTAGCGATGTATCCGTCATCTGAAACTTATATTGGAGGATCATGTGGATTAAGTACCATATAAACACACCCTAATATCAAGTCTTATGCTTAAGATGCTAGAAGATTAACCCTAATCACTATACTTATCTTAATTACCTAAATATCTCAAATTTTAACATGTTTAAAAATGGAAAGTTACACTTCACCCCCCCCATCATGATTCACGGCTAGAAATGGGTCCCACCCCACTTGATTTTGTTGAAAAATTTAGATTTCAAGTATGGTGTATTAAGATTATGATGGAACTTGAAAGATGTATATAATTATATAAGATGAACTTTCATTATTCTTATCATTTTCTACATCCAAGAACTTGCAACATTTGCTCTCATTCTTCTTCCTTCACCTCACAGCTCTACCATCTCCACCATATACCACCATTTAGCCACCAAACAAGACCCCTAAAGAAGCTAGCATGGATGGAGATCATTAGGGATTCCTAAGGAGTTTCATTTTCTTCTAAGTCTTCAACATACTTTTGCACCCTTTGTAAGCTAAACTCCTCCATAATTTAGCTTATGTTTATGTTTAGATTATTAGTGTGCAAGTTGATCATCTTGAAATCAAGAAAAGATAAATCAAAAACCCTAACTCACAACATAATGATAACAATAAATATTGTTTATTTTGTGTTGATTATATGTTTATATGATTGTTAGATTGCATGTTGAAGTTGTTTATGTTGAAAGTATAATATAAAAGTGGGATGATCTTGTGTGATTTAGTATAAAAATGAAGATTTAAACATGTTAAGGTTTAAATCTAAACAAGATCATCAACTACATCATCCATGAAAATACTACAACTTAAAAATATTTTTTTGCATATGAATGATTTTTATGAGAAGTAAACACTTATATTTAAGTTGTAATCACCTTAAAAATGTGTAGTAATCAAGGGGTTGAGTGCATGAACTTGATTAAACAACATGCTAAAATGGTGTTTTGAAATGGCTAATAAATATTAAAAACCCACTTGATTTACTAGGATTTTAAACCATAAAAGTCATGGATGATGATAGTTTAATTATGTAAAATAAATATTAGATGGTTTGTTGTTGATGATTATGAGTTTAAACAGGTTTTAAATAGATTTTTAAAACGTGGAAAATGCCATAGTTTAGGGGAAACTACGGCGAAATGTTCTAAAAATCTAATCGCGATTAAGACATGATTAGTGGGGTGATTAGTGGAACTAAACGCGATTAGTAACTTAAAACGTCATTAAGTAGACTCTAATGACAAGGGTTAACCCTAAATAACCAAGTGTTTAACAATGTTATAAATATATATTTATAAGTAAAAATAAATGCTTTTACAAATATATATTTCTACTTGGAAAATAATACAAGTACATATTTTTATACAATTGTTGCCAATAAGTTGTATGTATACATGTGTGTATTGTGTGTGTATGTATTAGAAACTTAGGGTATTCACAATAAATATACCACACCTTATACAAAATACAAACACTTGAACAACACACCAAGTATTGGTAACATAATAAATATATTTTTGTTAAGCGTTGAAACAATAAATCGGACAATTGAAACAATGCGAACAATAGGCGGACATTAAAGATTACACCTTCGCGTCGACGACCAACGGGCGATTCTTGACGAAAATAAACATGTAGTGAATGACGCTGACGACGAGTCTAAATCTGGAAAGTTAAAAATATATAAAAAGTTAGAAAAATTATAAGTAAATACTTATAAGAAAAATTGGCTTTTATAAATAAATTTGGGCTAGGCCCAAATTGTAAAAATCATATGCTAGGCCCAAATCCCATTATATTTATGGATGTGGCCCAAAAATAATAAAAGCCCAAAAAGATATAAATTACATGGGCTAGGCCCAAAGATACAAAAACATGGGCTAGACCCAAAGACATAAATTACATGGGCTAGGCCCAAAGATACAAAAACATGGGCTAGGCCCAATGACATAAAACCATGGGCTAGGCCCAAAGACATAAATTACATGGGCTAGGCCCAATGACAAGAAAACATGGGCTAGGCCCAAGGACATAGATGACATGGGCTAGGCGCAATGACATGTGAAGGACAAGGCCCAGTTCACACATGATTTGAAAACAATAATATATATATATATATATATATATATATATATATATATATATAAGCAGGATCACGAAATTCCATAGCGACAAGAATCACCTCCTTGCGATGTAGAAAAACTTACCCTTCCACTCATGAAAGCTTTTGGGACGATTGATGAGCAACTTCTTAGAATCGCAGGTAGCGAAAGAAAAGAATCCAAGGTTGGATTGCAGATGTAAGAAGGTGTGAAATTTCTCCACATATATATATATATATATATATATATATATATATATATATATATATATATATATATATATATATGTATATAGGAAATATATATAGCAATATTAATCGAACAACAAACTACCAACACTAGGATAACATTATAAGTTGTTCAATCATAACAAAGAAAATACATAACAAGAATTCAAGATGAACAAGTACAAGGTCCATTGAGACCTAGGTGTCTAATGAAACCAATACGCATGTAGGTTACGTACATTGCAGGGACACCGAACGATAAACAGTACAACTTATACGGAAAGCAAAAACTGTGACTTCATGTCCCTCCTTTCACTTATTTTAAGTTCTGATTTAAACTATCAAGGGGAAATACATGTCATGTCAAAATAGTATGGTAGCTATAAGTTAGCAGATAACATATCACTGTGCGTAAGTAGGAAATAACAATAGTAACCATTAATCACTTAGTGACCAAGGTGCAAAAGAAGTAGATCTATTAAGTTTGAGACCCGCTCCACTCCTGGTTGGTATACCCATTGGAGTACTTTTGTGATCCCAAAATGTCAAAGAAGTCGTGGTTTGGTTACTTACTTATGGCACTAGTATGTCAGGGTGCTCGCGACACACTGATAGATCCTTAATTAACTCATTGATGCTAATAAAATACTTGGATTTCAATACAGGTTTTCAAGGATGACATTTTGATATGAAAACATTAAACTACATGAACTCGCCAACTTTCTGTTGACTTTTTAAAATTACATGTGTTTCTAGACGCAGGACTTGAGCTGGTGATGGGATCCGGGTACGGGATTGTCAAGACAATGATGTACTACCTTTGGGCCGTTTGCCCTTTATATCCCAACCTCGTTTGGGTATATAGAGGTCAAAGCCTCAGCATGACTTTGTGATAAAAACAATATCTTATTTTGGGACATGTGTTTTAAACTATGGTTGTAATGGTAATTTGATACTGATAACAATGTGGTTTCACTTTTGAAGGTTGTAAATGTATAATGAAACATAGTAATGGCATGTCATCATTGTTGTTAACACTGTTTACTAAATCGGATGCAATGATTACCTAATAGTCACACACTTGCGCTTCCGCTACGACCAGGGTGTGACAAAGCCCCCTTTGCTTGGAAGTTGAGAAGTTGATCCCTAACTAAGGCCTTTATGCCACCCGAGACCTCTCCAAGGCTAAGTTCTAACATCCTACCTTTGAACATTCGTGTTAAGAATATGGCATCGTTAGATTAGTTCACCAAGTACATGTAATAAATGAGAGATGAGAGGTCACTAGTTGCACACATACTAGTAATTGAGCTAGATCTTGAAGATTATGAAGAGTAGTAATCGCCATTGGTAAAAGTGTTTCATATAGTAGTAATCTCTATGTCTTCTCATACTCTTGGATTAGGTAATCTTATTAATATAATACTTTATTTAATTTAATTTTTTATCCTTTACTAATTGTTGGTTTATTATCTTTTGTTACAAGATTACAAGACCTCTTTGAAACCAAATTAACTTAACCCCTTAATTTAACCATATTGATTTAACTTAACTTAACTTAACTTGACTAAGGTATGCGTACAACTTCTGGGACACTTAATCATATTCGATGTAAGCTTCTAGTATTGAACCTGATCTTACTAGAATTTTATGGTATTGAACCAGATTCAGGTTACAAGCTTCTGGTATTGCACTAGATCTTGGTGTAATAAAAGCCTTCCAATATTACATCGAGATCCTTAGGGAAGGCATTTGGCAAGTACCAGATTTGATTGAGGGGTAAAAGTGAAGAATGTAAATTAATGGGGGGATAGGGTAAGTGGGACCTGTTTTGCTTATTTAGTAACTTCATAAATTTGATGACTAAATCTCTCAAGTAATTAATTAAAGATCCCTAAAGGTCATCCCAATTGTGAGCTTGAAATAATAAGAACTAACTAATTAAGTTATAAAATATAATAAAACCAAGATGGCTCTAATGCAATCTTGTTGTTACATAACCGCTTACTAGTCGAGAGGCTAGGGATGATTCTTTATGGACATATTTCTAGACCAGTCTATCGGTATGTTGTGGCAAGATTGAGGGAATGTCGACAACCATATTAGGATCTGCTTCCAACTTTAATAAAAGATAAAAATAGAAGACTTAACCATTTTCCTCATTTTATAAAGTAAACTATATTAATTAAGAAAGACTTATCCAAGAGTCCATATATTACTTGTTTAGTTTACTAAACTAACTATAAATAAGGACAGTCAATATAATCATGAATGGTTGAGTAGGGGAAGCTTATCCTTGGTCAAGTTATACTATACGACATGGGTTATTGCCTGTTGTGTGTATTTAGTCTTTATGAAAATCATTTTTATAAATTTAAAACTAGATAAGTGTGTTTTCAAGTTATTAAATTAACACCCTTATCAAAAACCATCACAACAGATTTTTAAACAGATTGTTAAACTAAAACAAAAACCATCACAACGGACTCAGGAACATTAGAAAACAAATTGTGCACCATAAAAAAGTTAGTCAAGCACGCTCGTACTTGACCCATGGCACGCTTGTGCGTGTCTGTTAATAGAAGACATGAAGAGTCTGTTTTGTCCAGTTCTGTATTCTATTCTTATTGTCCTGGTCTGTTCTTGATTTTTGCAAAACATGAAGACACGAGCTGGAAAAAAAAAAGCAACACACCTTCCACCTTCACCATCACACTCCACATCCTTTAGTTCCCAACAATCATCCGAGTATAGTGACTCCATACCACTCCCACCACCATTACCTATACCCGAAATAGAGCCCCGTCCCTTACCTAAAATGGTGCCATAAAACATCAACCCATGGTTGATCTTCAATAGTAAGGATGAGAAAGAAGCTAGGGTTATGACATCATGAAGCAATTAGTGAACAGAGCTTTTAGTCAACATCGTACCATAGAATAAGAAGCACTAGACGAGTATGGGTTATTGTAAAAGGTTGAAAATTTGTTTAAGCGTCAATGGACTAAGCTATTTGAAATAGATGAATCAACCTATAAGGAACTTACCCTATAATTCCTTTCTTCTTTTAAGCTGCAAAGACCTATTCCGAAGGGCCAAAGGGGCACCTTGAGGTGCATCACATTTAGGATGGCTAAAAAATGGAATTCCATGACACTAGCGAATTTGGGGTTAGAACGTGTTTCTATACGCAAAGAGATACTTCTAATTTAACACATCGCATTTATGTACTTTCCTTATTTAGAAAGTTGCATTCTCATTTCTATTTTTTTGAAACTTGTAATCATATCGTATTCGTATTCATTTTCCAATCTTGTAATCGGAGATTTTTATCATAATGGAAATTCATTTTATACTCATACATGTTATACTTGTGTTATACACAAACAATTATCTAATGCACATTTACGTGCAAATCTAGACTTATTACACTTGAATCATCGTTTTTAAGTACACCATATTTGTCACATATTCACAAACACGTTTCACACTCGAAAACAAGTCAAAACACAACTTTGGACATAAAATAACAAACTTATGGAAGTTTAGGGGCCAAAATGCTAAAAACCAAACTTCGGCAATAAAAAGAGAATGCCACGCCCCATGGGCAAGTAACGCTTGGCTCGTCATGGGGCGCTAGCAAGTTGTTTCTTGGCTACGGATTTGTAGGGTCGGCTCATCCAAATAAGCATAGGACCTAACTTGAAATCTAGTCAATATATGCGGAATTTATGATTAACTAGTGACAATATGATCGTTACTGTTTAAATGTTCAGTTTCATTAATAACGTTCAACATTTACAATTTTTAAACTAACTAGACAAGGTTTCACCTTCAAAGTTCACCAAACAGCTTGCTAATCAAGACCACAACTTGCCTACTTATAGACTCCGACACTTCGTGCGAGTTGGCCTTCGCCATGTAATGCCATAACATGTTTTGACTGAAAAGACGCAGGGAAATATGTACCATAAAATTTCTTTCTTTATAAATATTCTTTTATACTTGAAAACCATTTAAAACAACTTCTTTAGAAGAATTACATCATTCATCTTTCATTTTTTGAATCAAATATAACATACTAATACAAATTACGTGACCACCCATTCCGTATGTCAATTTAACTCGTCTTCAATCACTTGTCCTTTATTATGATGATCCATATTCTATACAATCTGCACTCACCACATACATTCGCATCATTAGTATACATTATATATATATATTAAATAATATATATGGTATGGATCATGAGAAAACTAGTTTAAATGAGAAAACCGAAAAACTAACTAAATATAAAAAATTAATTTTTTGAATAAAAATCGCTATATATAATATATAAAAAACTTACTTTCAAAAAAACGTTGTACTGCACATGTGCATTAATATTAACTCACACCCCACCGACACCCCAAAAACCTAAACCTCCCAACCCCCAAAAACCTAAGTCCACCATCCCATCAAAAGCCTAGACCCCTACCCCCAAATAACCTAAACCCCCCACCCCCACTCCAAAAAAAACCTAAAACTAAACCCTAAACATAAACCCCACAAAACCCTAAGACCCCACCCAAACCCCCTCAAAAAACCTAAACCCCCCCCCCCCCCCCCCACACACACACACACCCAAGAACCTAATCCTAATCCTAACCACCCCCAAAAAACCTAACCCTAAAAGCTAAACAAATCTCAAAAACTAAATCTAAGCATATAATGCACATGTGTAGCACATACATATAATGCACGTGAAGACCAAATCAAGTCCAAGTACCCACAGTATTCCTAGGCTCCTGTGCAAACAATAACCCAATTTGAATTTCGGGACGAAATTCTTTTAACAGGGGGAGAATGTGACAACCAGCAAATAATGGTAATTTATGTACAACTAAACAACTTGATTATATTGTTAATTGCGTTCGTTATGATTTAATTAATGCATGATTAGGTCACGTAAAGTCTAGCAATCATAGAACATGGTTAAATATGTCAAATAACATTGTTACATTCGTCGTTTCATGAGAAAACAACAAACTATGTCCAAATATGTTGGCAAAATGTTGAAAAACTATTCATCAGAACAACACTATTCATGCCAGCAAGTTCTAAAAACTGTCCGAATGAGCAATGAATGGCACGAAAGCATTTCATGGATGAAATGCAAATAAAAACCCCAAATTAGGGACATCAAATACAAAAACACTTTAACTTTCCGGAAAATACTTATCGTTACACTTCGCTCAAACCACACTAAAATATAACAAAGTAAATTGTCCGAAACGCCAAAACTCAACATTTTAAGGGTTGTGGGGCTCGTAAATAATAATATACACCCTAAATAAGCTTGGGGATATCAAGGGAATACCCTAAACATAAGATTTCGGTAATATACCATAACTGGTATAACTTGTTCGGCATTCGTCCGACAAGCTAGTAAGAAGCAGTCTTGCCATCCTAACACCTAAATGGATTGTCCAGCGAACTAGTTAAGGTTATTTCATGTCCGAAACAACATTGGTGGTGACATATAATAAGCCGAGACAATGTTTCCGGTATGAAAGCACATCTTTCGTAAATTATCTGAAAGTGACCCGACGACCGAACTAGTCATATTTTTACCATGCTAAACCAACACCAACCATTTGATGAACTAGTTGGACATCGTTTGGTTTCCCGAACTTAGTTGTAACACTAACCCCACAAGAATCCCCTCCATTCCCTAAACCAATCACACTTACAAATTAATATTACATGTAAACTTTAATATATATATATATGTGTGTATATATATATAAAGCCTAATACCCCCCTTATGATTTGGTGGGCCACATGGGGCACCCTAACTTGGAGATTTCAAAAAGATAAGAAGCATGGTGTAGAAGATTTTGTTGTCTAAAAAGATTAGGATTATGATTTATTATATATATAATATATATATATATAATATATATCATTGTTCATTTGTCATTCATACATTTATAAAAAAAAACCCAACACACTTCTTCTTTCCCTCACCCCACGCCACCAACAAGCACCACCATTAGCCACCATTAAACACCCCAAATTAAGCCTTTTCAAGTTGTATTAAGATGGTTTAAGGACTTTGCATGCATGGAGGATCTTTAGGGCTTCATTTGGAGCTAAATCTCTTCTTAATCTTCATCATAATCTTGCAAAGTGGTAAGACCTTACTTCACTAATTTTAAGCTTGTAATTATATAAAGTTTATATATACAAATGTTCATCTTGAATCCTACAACCAAACCAAGCTTAAAACACTAAACCCACTTTAAAAAGTGTACTAAATATGAAGTATAATGTGTAATTTATGTTGTTATGTGTTAGATTATGTTTATATTAATGTTGGTTATGATAAAGTAAGTTGTTTAAATGGATGATCTTGCATGATTAAGAGTGAAAATTATGATTTAAACATTGTGATGTTTAAATCTAAACAAGATCATCAACTTCATGATCCATGAACTTTACTACGAGTTAAAAATGAGTCATGACATATATGTGATTTTTGTTAAGATTAAAAAACATAATTTTCAACAAAGAACATTTTAAAAAGTTGTTTTAACAAGTTGTTTAAATGGATAAACAAGATGGAAGTTCCTAAGAAATAAGTTATTTTTTTATTGATCTTGTTAAATAACATGAAAGTGTCACCATATATTTTTAAAGTGTAGTTAGGAAATATATAAAAAGTTCATGGAGTATGAGGATATTTATGTGTAAATTTATTCATGCAAAGTTGGTAGATTGGAACTTGAGTTGAGTTGATTATGACTAAAGGGTTTAAACATGTTTAAAATAAGTTTTCAAAACGTGGAGAACACCATAGTTTAGGGGAAACTATGGAGAAATTTTCTAAAATCTTAATAGCGATTAAAACGTGATTAACGGGGTGATTAGCATGTTTAATCATGATTAGACAAACCCTAATGACAAGGGTTAAGTCTTAACTATCCAAGAGTTTATATAAACTTCAAAAGATATTTTTAGTAAATAAAAGTGGGTTAAATTTATAAATAAAACAATAAATATAATTTTGAGAAAATTTTATAAACATGTGTTAAAATACTCTACTTGGTGTATATTACTTGTATGATATGTGTATGTACTAGTGTTAGAAAGGATACACACCAAAGACTTAAATACGAATGATGGGCGAATCGATTCACAACCATAAGTATTAACAAGACAATATATACTTTCGGAACCGACACAAAATATATAATAAACGATCTATCGAACAAAGCGCGTCATCATTGGTAATACCATCCTAAACGTCTCGACCCGGAGCATGCATACATTGCAGACGACACATGGTCCCTTTCGACACGAAAATAAATATATATTCGGCTTTACAACAAAACTCTAAAAATAACATATCTTTAGACAATGGATATATGCATACATTTCAACACTTATAAAAAATCCTGAAAGTGTAAGGTAAATACTCCTAAGTGTATTTATACACACAAGTATTACGTATAAAATACAATCAAAATACACTTGAAAGAATGAAAAAATACTTGGACTTAAAATGGGCTAGTAAAAGCCCATTTATATAATAAGTTAGGATGGGCCATCAACACATCAATTGGTCTAGGCCCATCATCATATAATACATCAAGTTAAGGCCCATCTACATAACTTAAATGGGTTGGGCCCATTCATACATAACTCCATTGGGATGGGCCCATTTATAAAAGACAACAAATAGTACAATATAAAGATACGTATAAATACCCAATAGTACAGTATAAAAATACGTATAAATATGGTATAAATACCAAATGGAATAGTATACAAATATAAGTACGAATACAGTATACATAAACGTATAAAAATACGTAAGTACATGTGACGTACTTATATACACTTGTTGAAGTGTACTCACGCAAAGAATATCGTACAAATACATCAACGTATATACGATGTTAAAAATAAATATTTTTAACACTTATAATTATAAAAGGCATACAACATGAAGAACAAATACTAATACTTAAACCGAACATGTTGTTACGAGTAAACGAGGTTCACTAAACTCAAGATGTATATATTCTGAGAACATATATATATCTCACATAACGAACGTAAGCCGTGCATGGCGCAGAGACTCTCATGGGCTAAGCCCACTCATACCGTGTAGATCACGGAGACTCTCACTTGTGCGAGGCACAAAGACTCTTATGGGCTAAGCCCACTTATACTCGTCCGAGGCACGAAGACTCACAAAGGGCAAGGCATGTTCGTACACTGGATGGGTATGAAATATATATATATATATATATATATACGAAACAATAATACGAAACAAATGCCAACATATATAATACGTAAGGGATCCAAATACTTTATACAATAACGTACAAGATGAACAACGTGTACACATTTAACATTAACTCAGGTGTCTATTGAGTTAGAGCACTTTTAGGTTGTTACGCGCTTTTGGGATACCCGAATTGCTAGCATATATATACGGGGCGCAAACCAGTGAGTTCATGTCCCCCTTTTCTCTTAAATGTTTTCGGTTTATAACTTTCGGGGGAAATACATGTTTTCGATGGTATGGTTTAGCTATGGAATGGAATAGTAGATCATGTGCGAATAGGGTGTCTCTTAAGTGCCATTAATCTTTTATAAGACCGAGGAACAAGAGTGGTAGATCTATCGGGTGTAGCGAACTCCACTCATGGGTCCTTGTGTGGCCGCATGTAGTGCTTTTGTTGTCCCAGTTGGGTGGACCGGAAGAAATCGTCTACGGTTGAGTACTTCCTATGTCGTCACACATATTAATGTCCTTGCAAAACACTAATGATCATCAAGTTCATTAACGCTTTACATACCACATATACGAACTCTCAAATGTTTTTAAAATTCATTTGGTGCGCACACAAAACGCATGAACTCGCCAACTTTTGTTGATGTTTTTAACTTACATGTATTTTAGGAAATTGAAGTGGATTTTAGGTCCTAGAAGTGTGAGACTGAAGCACAAATATACGCAACGGTCTATGGTGGTTAACTGGGGTTAACTAGGTTAGTTTGTATTAGGTTTGGACCTTTATAGGTCGTTTGGGCATGCCATAGGCCATGTGGGCCAGGCAAGCCCATGAGGAGCATACCCTTACCCTAAGTATATAAGCTAAGCTTATTCATTTCTAGGGTTAAGACTTTTGGGATTTCTCTAAAAGAGAGCCTCCATCTTGTACCAGATGGTTTTGCTTGTTCAAGTAATAGAATCGTGTGCAAGATGTTAAAGTTGATTAGTGTTGTTCTTCCATTTTTTTCGGTTTTCTGAAATATCATCAAGTTTAGATTCCACCCATCCTTGGTGATTGTGTGATATCGTTGTCAGATCCGGATTATCGGGACTTATAATTGGTATCAGAGCCTGTTGAATAGCGTTTTGGGAGATGACAAAGACTCTTTTGTATCTTGGTTGTGGGATCATTTACAATCAAACCAAGATCTCCAAGATCTATACGCTAAATCAACAGAGTCTCATCCTGTAGAAGTGTCCGAACAGAAACCTCAAGCCCAGCAAGCAGCAATCAGCAGCCTAGTACCCCAAACTCCACCTCAAGCCCAAACTCACGCTGACAAACCAAGCTCGCACATTGACACAGACAACTACCTTTTGTGCACTGAACCTTGCAGGAATAGGGTTGCTCAACTCAGGGCACTTAATTCCAAAATGGCTGATGATTACAACAATGCAATGGCTCAGTGCATCAGCCTTCGAGAAAGTAAGAAGTTACTCATAGAAAAGGTTGAAGCACAAAAGAAAGACATAGCTCAGCTCCACCTGTATGTAAATCAACAGAAATATTGGGTCCATGATTACAAAACTAGATTAGATTCAAAAACCATGGAATGCGACTTGGTAAGAGTTGAGCTGCGACTTCTTACTGGAAAATATCAACAAAATGAAGCTAATATAAAGAAGGTTGATACATCCAACAAGCTCGTTCAAGACGTGTGCAATGTGCAGCTGGCATATAAGGTGAACAAGGGGAAGGGTTTGGGATTCAATCAGGTTGCCCCACCGTATAATCACAACTACACGACAATGCCTGAAACCGACGAAGATATTGAGAGAGCAAAGAATATGGTGTACGGCAAACCCAATGATTATACATCAGACGCACGGGAACCATATGGTGTTGTTGACACTTCTAATGATTCAGCTGATGAAGAGAGAGCTGAAGTGAACAAGGCTCCAAGTGCGCAAACTGAACAATCTGAACCTTCTTCTGCTTCTAATGAAAAAGTTCAGAGCAACCTAAAAGAGCAGAAAAGAGCAAATCGAACCGAAGAACGCAGAAGTCCAAACTTCAAGGACAGTCACGCTCTCCAAAATCATCAGTGGGCAATAATAGCCCACAAAAGGCTAATGTTGTGAAAAATGCTTCTGTTAAGCCGATCTTTAATGGTAAATATGAAAAATATGCTTCTGACCGTGCTAGCAAAGCTTTTGGAAAGGTTGGGGAGATTTCTGAACAAGACTTACAGTCTAAACAAAACAAGAAGAATCCAAAGAAATCTCCACAACAGAAGAAGGCCCTTGCAAACGACAAGTATAAACATCCAAATTCATCTTCGTCTGCAAGAAACGTGCAAGGAAATCAAGCACAGAAGGGATCAGTTCACCTCTAGGGCCTGCAAGAGCAAATCAAGCTGATAAGAATGCTTTACATGTGAAGAGACAAACGTGCTTCAATTGCGGCATTCCTGGTCACATCACTCGAAACTGCACACATAGTCCCCATATTCCGTATCATGTTCAAAATCAGAAGGTTACACCTAAGGATAACATTCATTCGAAGCCGATGAAGGTATCACCACCTAAGACAATGAAGAATGTAAATCCCAAGGTTAAACCATCTGATGGGGATTGGTATGTTGCCAAAAACAAATGCAAGGCTGTTCAGAAACAAAAATCTGTTTCTAAAAGGACTAAACCTGAAATAGCCAAAGTTGCTCAATCAAAGGCAACAAAACTACAAAAATATTCCCTTTTCTTTCGTTGAAAACCTTGTACATACGTTTTCTTTATTAGGTAAATTTGTGCATAAAGTATGATGCACAAATTTAGGGGGCGATATATGTATATATGCATTGTTTGAGGGGGAGAAAAACAGAAAAATACAAAAACATTTGAAAAACTGAAAAATCCAAAATGTCTTTTTGGATCAAATAGGAAATGAAATGAATATTCATGATAAAGGACGTGACTGACACATTTAAGGTGTCGCAGCTGAAAAGACTAGGATCTAACATGATATGTCGGTAGGCTTAACACTCAAAGTGATTAAAAGATACTAAGTGATATAAACATAACAAACTATGTATCTTGTGGGTAACACACTATCGGCATATGATTTTATGGTCTTAAATCATTGTTTGATAGATAGCAAATGTCTGAGGTTTCGGGTCTTTATGCTGTTGAATCATCTGGGGATATCTTGGTGCCCTTCTGTTGCATCCAGATTATTTGCAGACCTAGGCACAGTCAGGATATCTTTAAAAGATCCAAAATACAAAGTCCAAAACCTTAAAAGGAAGGAACTCTCATTCTGAGAATATTCCAGGAATTCAAACATACCACTTAAGGTATCTGCCTAACCCTCGTTAGATGCTATTGGTCACTCTGTTGTATGAAAGTACTGACCTGTTCACCAATAGTCTGATGTTGTAAAAGATAAAGGATGATCTCAGTATACTCACCGGCTATGATGAATCGTTGTGCTTACCCGATCGCGGGGGTATGTCATGGTATGGGAAGCACGGGTATTATAGTATAATACTACCCTAAGCATATCACGAAGTTGAAAAATGAAAGTTGAGCGTTAAAGTTTAAGTGGACAAACATATTGGCAATTGCTTAGACCAGTCTAAATAAGTTTGCACTAGAAAGTGTTTCTTGGTCCCCCTGAAAACGATTTTGATCCCATTGCAATTGTATAGTTGTGACTACTGAGTTAGTTTCTTCGTTTATTTGCATTTTTGTTTATATTCTTATATTCTAAATTAAAAATAGAAAATTCAAAATCCAAAATTGAGTGCTTTATTTGTTTTATTAAAAATTATTAACCGTTCTTGAAGATTTGACTAATCATCAAAAGATGAAAGAAATTTGAATTTCAATCCGAGTGCAAGTACTTGGATGTACCAAGTGTTCATGCGGTACTCTCCCTGTTGCATAAGAATGTTTGCTTATAAATTTCTAAGAATTGTGCAAATCTTGATTTAGATCAAGAAACAGTGGTTGCTGGAAATTGAGATGCTGTTAGTTGCCGACAAAGCATGAAGCATCACAACAGCAAAGTGTACCTGAGTCAGAAGAACCAGATGCCAGTCATAGTCTGACAGTGTTAGTACATTTGAAGAAGTACCTGAGAACTTGCTTGCTTGAAAGAGAAAGATTGAAGAAGAAAAGAGCTGCTGAGGTTCCTCCTCTCACATTCTTTTTGACAAAGATGTTTCAAGCAATGCTGATCAAGATCCTGATATGAAGCTAACCACAGGAGCAGAAGAAAGAGATCCAGTGCTGAGAGTTCGTTGAAGTGTGAGGTCCAAGAAGTTTGAGACTGACTTCCACAACACTTACAGCATAGCGACAACCATAGTCTCTGTTGAAGATGTTGTTGAATTTATGTTATCAAGACAATTTGATGCATCAGTCTAGGGGGATATTATTAGGTCCTAGAAGTGTGAGACTGAAGCATCAAATATACGCAACGGTCTATGGTGGTTAACTGGGGTTAACTGGCTTAGTTTGTATTAGGTTTGGACCTTTATAGGTCATTTGGGCATGTCATAGGCCATGTGGGCCAGGCAAGCCCATGAGGGGCATGCCCTTACCCTAGGTATACAAGCTAATCTTATTTATTTCTAGGGTTAAGACTTTTGGGATTTCTCTAAGAGAGAGCCTCCATCTTGTACCAGACGGTTTTTCTTGTTCAAGTAATAGAATCGTGTGCAAGGTGTTAAAGTTTGTTCTTCCATTTTTTAGGTTTTCTTGAATATCATCAAGTTTGGATTCCGCCCATCCTTGGTGATTGTGTGATATCGTTATCAGATTCGGATTATCAGGACTTACAGTGGATTTTAGTGCAGTCAGTTACGAAAATTTCAAGGTTAACAAGTAGTCGATGTCTTCCGTATTTTGAAGGGTTTGGTCTATATATTCCGTCGTCAAATAGAATATAGGATGCAAAGTCTTAATGTTTAAAAGTTATTTTGAAAAAGCCTTTTTGTAAACTTTAAATTACTTATGTTGTCTTTTATTTTCAAACAACTTGTGGCTTGTAATGTTTATTTATGGTGAATGGATGAACATCGTGCATGCTTTTATTTCATATAGTTGTTTACTTATGTCGTATGCGATGAAAACTAATCAAGTTCACACATCGCGCTTCCGATATGAATGGGTGTGACATAATGAGTCAACAATAATGTACCTTCACTTCATTTCATTCTCAAATGCAACCCGGTTAACATCGTTATTACGCTTGTATACTAACACCATAAATACTTACAAGTTACATATGAGAGTTCACACATTCGAATACCCATGGTTCAATAGTGCGCATACATATTATCTAACACAATTCATTCGTGTATAATAAATTCTAATTCATACACTTGACCCTCTATCCAAACTCTTACTTACAATTTACATTATTACATGTTTAAGTGAACAAGTCTTAGTTACATACTTCTATACATATAAGTCTTATAAATTACAACCTACGTGCACACTCATTTCTATTCATGCTTACTTATAAGTTCCATCTACTTGAATGTAACTAAATCCATACATACATGCCCACATACTTATTTTGTTCCCACGCATACTTGCTTACACGCCCCGTTCTTACTCGTACCTCATAAATGCTTTTTAATGACTTTCGGTATGTTTCAGGATCTTAAAGATGAGTTCAATACTCATCCATACTTCACAAAATCATTTAGTAAGGTTGAGGTACCATATGGAAGTACAAAAGGGCATGGAATGGGTTCACGGGGTCTGAAATCGAAGAAAAACGAAGAAACTACTTTGCTGGTGGAAGCCCCATTGTAAGCTATGGTAGGCACCGTATCTTATGCTGGCTAGGAAGCCACTACGGTATGGAATAACTACTTTATGGTGGAAATTGGGCATCACCACCTACTGTAGGTTACGATGGCTACTGTAAGCTACAGTAGAGCCACGTTCAAACAACATTTTTTCTCTCTTTACTTTCGTAAAGGACCGTTAGGCCCCCGAACTTCTTTCTTCTCCATTTTTCATGCTTCCATGACATAAATTTTCCATATTCAAGTCCCATATCCTTCTAATTCTTAATCATAAGATCAAATTAACTATTAATTTCACCAAGTTACTTTACATGTTTTGACCCGTTTGATTCCACCATGTACTTTCTATTACTTTTGAACCATAATCATCTTACCACAACATTCTTTCCCATTTACTTACCTTTCTCAATCAATCCTACATGATTCCTAACCTTTATACAATAGACTTAAATTATGTACTAAGAAGTGAGGTTCCGGAACACTTACCTTATGCGTTCGTGTTTGCATCTGCTTCCTTGCCTCCTCTTGACCCGTTAGCCTTTCTGTTGATGCACTTTATGTCCGTCACTGTGCGAATAGGCTAGAAAGAGTGTGTATTGAATATTGTATAGATTAGATATGAACACACGACCCAAGTGCGAACGAGAACTGGCTCGTACAAGTGACATTGTGACTCGTGCGAGTGATAAATAACTCTACTCGTACGAATGATAAACATCTCACTTGTACGAGTGACCTTATGTGGTTCATACGAGTGACATCTTGTCACTCGTACAAGCAATGATTCGCCCGAGCTACTCATGTTTATATATATATATATATATAAATATATATATATATATATTATATATATATATATGTGTGTGTGTGTGTGTGTGTTCATTGTTTGTAAGTTTTGTAAGTTCCCTGAGTGGAAACGCTAGCGGATTCTCTCCAGGAATTCCGCTAGCCAGACAAGATGTATACTCTTTCAGTATGAATGAATGAATGCTTCCGCTAATTCTGTTCCTACTCCCTTTCTATATCGTTCTACCGAATTTGTACTATCATACGCCCAAACTTCCGTCTAGAACCACCATCGCCAGGAGCCACACTTTCGTGCTTGACTCCATCCCGATATGATCCCTATACTTTGATGTCATCGCAATCACATTCTTGTTAGCATACATGAGTGTACATATTAACGATCATTAAATGCCCATCTCTCATTTGACTTTCTTTAGTACATTCTAACAAACATAAGGCATATACCAAAAATCACATCCTTTCAAACTCATATAATTCATCATGTCATCACATATAACACATATCGATATAACACATACCATTTGACTTTCTATAATATTACAATTGTGACAAAAGCCTAACCTTCCTACTTATGTATATTTGATTTTCAGGAAGCCAACGATTCATCATATGGACTTTCAACTTAACCTCATACATCCGTGTCATTATAATAGACCATGCAATTGATACTATATACATTTCATACTCATGATGTAATACGTATCCAACCACAATATCAACTAGTTATATGCATACACCAACATATTCAATTTCCTCTATACTAGTGATTCTTATAATTCTACAACTAACGCCTTCTCATGAAATCCTTCTACATTGCATTTTTCAAGTTTATTATCATCAGTCATATCATTACCACATCCTACTAATATTCATTCATTGTGTAGCCTACAATTTCACATTTAACCTATACTAGGCATTTCATCAAACACTTGATGTGCGTACACCATTTAATGCACAATGTACAACTAATTTATGCAAATTCTTTCAAGTTCTTTCTATAAATTATCAACATAACAAAAATATCAAACTAACTTCATACCATATTCAACCTAACTTGCAAGAGTTCATCATATTCAACACAATACATCCAATTTAGCTTGAATTAATCATGGTTTCATCCTCCTATTAAAAACCCATTTCACCTTCATGAGGTTTTCAACATATTTTAATCACATACAAACGTTCTATACATACATTCATCTATGTAGTGATTCTAAACGAAATCTCTACCTTAATTTGTATCATGTTTCACAAAACTCATTTCAATATGATGTTTTACATTTTCTCATCATGCTAGAACTTCACCAAAAGACAAATTCTAACATATCTTATGATTAGCAAGTAGAGGTGATCAAGAATTGATGTACATGCACAAGATTAACCATCAATTGTTCTCTCAATTTACTGAATTATGTTTAGGTTTTTAAGAGGGTGTTATTCCCCCTTTTCTCCATATCTCGCCACACACACATACTCACAAAATTATGCACTTTCTTTTAATTAAAACTTCACCCCAAAATCTTCACCTTTAGTCCCTCTTGTTTGCTACTAAAACATAAATGACACAACTTTCCTCCTCTACTAGTTTTTACCATACATTTAACTAGGTTAAGTAACTTAGTGATTTTATTTCATACTATAACATATGGACATATACTAGTGAATAAAACAAGTTGAGTTTTTTTGGGGCGTTACAAATCTACCCCCTTAAAGAAGGTTTCGTCCCTGAAACCTTTTTCATTATTACTAAACCAATTCTACTTTTACTTTTTTATCTATTCATTCAAGATGCCTACTACAACACGTAAACACTTGTGATTCGTTTAAGAGGTAGTATTCTCATACAACCATAAGTATATGTCTTTTTCTTGCCTTCTTTATCAAGCGTTGGACTTTCATACATTTACCAATCGTATTGGATCGACTAACTTCCAACTCACACATGTATCATACATGGTATTCCATTATTAACATTCCTTATAATTACTTCCATAATCACCTAATCATCAGAATCCGACCGCACGTATATTATAAACATTTGGTTATGGTATCACTATCGTAACATAATTACTATCATACTCACTTATTCATACTTAACCCGAGCTTCAAACATCATACTACGTTTGTTACCGATATGTACTACGCAAAATATTAGGTCGAATTCAAAATCATTTCGCTCATGACACTTAATGATTAACTCCCTTTATGCACATACTTTTACTATACATGTAAGCATGAAATGCAAGTTTATCGTACCAGTATTTAACTATTACCATTCTTACTCAAGAAATTTGATATTTCTTCTTAATGACAACAATTTATGGGTTGAAATTCCTCCTAAATTGACCTTAAAAGGTCATACCTTCCATATTATACTATCTTATTCTACCGTTTGTTTATTTGGGTAATATTCTATCTACCAATTCTTACTTATCAATCATGAACTAAACATTTTACTAACCTTGACTTCATTACGTAAATCAGTGATTCATAAGCCGGATCGATCGACTTCTTCGTAAGTACCTTCCGTACCAGGATTGATTTCATTTATTCATGTAATAAGCTACCGCGCGTGAGCCTTTTTTCATCAGTTCTACTACTTTCATCATGCCAAATTCCACCATTCCCATCTGTAACATTAACGGTCAGCACATATTATTTCATATTTACGTTCTGCATGGTGTTTATTCACCCATGAATCTTTCACAAATTTCCTATTCATGTGCTATACCGTACCTTATATTTCATTTGATAGTTGTACAATCTCTGCAGTTTGACTTTTTAAAGTCAAACTGCAAGTTTCTTATTTATTAATTATTGAGGTACGTGTTTGTACTTTTCTTTGATTCGGGCATACTTACAAAATATTGTTTCCGGGTGACTTTTCAGAAAATCAAACTGTAATTACATTCCCATATAAATATCAAATATTATCTACGACCTATGTTTTCATAAGTTACTAAATGTGTTATATATATATATATTCTTTTAGGGAAACAACATACCTAACCCGGCAACGCTACCGGCACCACCTACCTACAAGGTTATACTTATTTTAGTTGTGGAGAGAACGTAACTCATCATTCGTTTTCGTCCATTTTTACTCACTCAAGGATCAATTCTATCATTTATTCATAACTTGTTCTTAAAGTTTTTATCATAGGTTACATATGGATTCAGACTTTTCATTCATGGTTTTCATTCTTACAAGTCTGATCCATACATCTACTACGGACTCAAACTTCTTCATTCATGCTTTTCATTCTTATAACTTTAATCGGTACACCTACTACGAACTCAAACTTTTTCATTCATACCTTTCATTCAACATATAATGCTTTTCATTCTTACAAGTTTTCTCCATACATTTACTACGGACTAAAACTTTTTCATTCAGCATATAATGCTCTCAAGTTACTACGGAGTCTTACTATTCCTTTCTCACACACGACCACTTGCTTTCCAATTCTACCGGACATACCTGTAATGATTATTATGGTCTCATGAGGGTCATATGCTTCTTGCGCACTGGCCAAGCGCGCAATCCACATACTAGTTTCGTGCCTTCATGTAATCATCACCTTATGTCCGAAGAAGTGGGTTTTAGTTCATGCAACATCTTTAAAACCTTACCAAGACAATATCATTGTCTTTCGTTTATTATTTACCCCCCCCCCCAATGAGATTTCCCTTTTTCTTTTAACACTGGTACCCATATATATTAATATTGTGTACTTGGGGTCCATCTGTCTAATTACATGCTTTGGTATTCATCTTAGACCGCATCCTCGGATCATCCTCCTCAAACACTTTTAAACTTACCTTGCATATAAAATAAAGTTAGCTTCTTTATATATGAATACATAAGTACATGCTTATATTCAATTCTACCTTTGGATCTTGATCGAGTCTTGGATTGTATGGGTTCCTTGTCACAAGAGCACAAAGGTTTGAGTTCAATTACTTACCTCCTCGTACTTGATGCTCTCAAACCAGGGTTTGATACTAACTTGTAACACCATAACACGTTTTGACTGAAAAGACGCAGCAGAAATACGTATCGTAAAATTTCTTTCTTTATAAATATTCTTTCATACTTGAAAATCATTTAAACAACTTCTTTAGAAGAATTACATCATTCATCTTTCATTTTGTGAATCAAATATAACATACTAATACAAATTACGTGACCACCCATTCCGTACAATCCATGTCTCTCTAACTCGGTCTTCAATCACTTGTCCTTCATGATGATGATCCATAATCTATACAACCTGCACTCACCACATACATTCGCATCATTAGTACACATTATATATATATATAGGGTTATTGTAAAAAGGGTGTGTTTTGTGAGAAGTGTAGAAAGGAATCCACACCAGTTGATCTATAATCTAATGGTTGAGATTATAATGGTAAAATTCTAAATAGTGTTTACCATTAAAATAATTAATTTTCTAGATTAAGGGTATAAAGGTAAATTTAACATTTTTAAATCTAGAAACCCACATGCAATGCACATGCAAGTTCCCCCTTCTTTTTTAAACGTCAATATTTTTTTATATAACTCTCTTTTAAAAAAAATTACACTGTAATAACGAGTGTTTTATCTTTAATATGAGTACCATATTGTTATACTTATATAGAGAAAAAAGATTACATTTCGATCGGATGTTTTAGTCTATGGTGTTTTGTCTATGTTCATACAATGGTGTTTTAACTGTGTTGTGATTCAAGGCGTTGTGTTTTACAATAAAACACCATAACATTGCAAATAATGAATTATGATTCAAGTCATGGTGTTTTAACATCTAGAGTCTATGTAACACCCCGACCGCGTAAAACAATAAACCGCAGCGGAAACACCGGGGAGTCATGTCACATAACTATTGTTTCACAACACATGGTACATAAAGTTTTGTATTATTTAATTTAATTGTTTACATTGTCTTGGGAGAATGAAATCAATAACATAACAATTGTCTTGCAATTTTTAAAGTCACTAAGGCCCAAGTCCGCCCTATGTTAAGTATGCTCAAAGTCAAACATGAGCTCCTGAAACATATGTTAAAATAAAATGTCAGCATAATAATGCCTGTGAGTAACATAGGTTTTGTGATGAAGATTCATGGCTTTGAAAGTTCAAAGAAATGTTCAACTATTACAAAAGTAGCCATGGTCCTTTACAAAAATGTTTCTTTTATGAAATCAAATGATTTAAAAGAAATGATGCATAGTTAACTTAACAACCAAAGTAACTCGTGCCTTATATAAAATATGTCATGTCTTGTATTTTGTTTGAAGTGATTTAGATAATGCTACGTTATGTAATATAATGAAAGCACTTATATATAAGAAGTACCAGCAGCGTATCCACCTTGCTTTTATCATATTACACACGCTCGTCATTTAAATCACTTACCATGAGCCAACAATTGAGATTTCTTGTTTAAACCAATGTCATGTATAAACCAATGCCATGTATAAACCAAATGTATTTTATAAACAAATGTCTATGTATAAACCAATGTCTTGTATAAACCAAATGCTATTTATAAATAAATGTCGATGTATAAACCAATGTCTTGTATGGCAAACAAAAGTCTTGTTTAAATGATAATATATTTAGTCTTGTATAAAATAACCAAACTGTCTTTTCTTGTAAAAATGTCTTATATAAAACGGGTGTTTTGAATAAACAAAGGTCTTGTTTAAACAAAAATTGTTGTCTTATAAATCAATTGCTTTTATTGTGTAGACACATATGTATGGATTGTTGGCGAATACATTCAAGCCTTGTTGATTGTCGGATAAACCCTTATAGAGACAAAAGTTTATCAAATGTTCATCAAAATCTGTCATTCCCTAATGTCACTTCAAAATAAACCTAGGAAGCGGGAAAGGGATTGTCAATTCTATGGTGCCATTACATGCTACCGGTCGGCGTGATCAATGTTAATGAATGTATCATTGTATATTCAACGCACCATATGTCTTGAACAATGTAAGCATGTCATGAAAATGTTTGAAATCATGTACTTGGCATACTAAGTCAATATACAAAGCAAAAATGTCTGAAATCGTGTGCTAGGTATGCTAAGTTAACATACGAAGTAAAAATGTCTTTGAAATCGTACTAGGTAATGCTAAGTCAACATACGAAGCAAAATGTCTTTGAAATCATGTACTAGGTATGCTAAGTCAACATACGAAGCAAAAATGTCTTTGAACTCATGTACTATATGTACTAGATAAGCAAAACATGAACAGTGTCATGAAAACAAGAAAGTAGTCATAGGCACATATGAATCACCCCAAAATATTTGAAAACGTAAAAGGGGGCTATGAACTCACTTGGGATTGCGTAAATGTCTTGTTCAAATGATCAAATAAAGCTTAAGGATTGAAGAGTTCAAGTGTGTCCTAATGTATCGGAAAACTATGTTAGTGTGTTGAGACTTCAATAGGAGGATTGGATAGTATGATGTCTTATAAACCAAACGAGTGTTGGGACTCATATGATATGGTTTATAATACCTTACATTCTGATTTGGAAGAGTTTCTGTGTGCTTTGACCCGTTATGACTTGTTAAAATGGTTTACGCCACTTTAACGGGCCGCAAGCATAACTATGGATTTGGATGGTTAAATAAGTCCTATGATGAGTCTTATATGTCAAAACAAGTTTGGTTATGTTATAATATCAGTTTAGATGTCAAAACTATGGTCTTACATGTTTAAAACCCTTTTATGCGCCAAAAGGGTGGTTTTTGGCATTTTAAAAGTACATAAAATCGACTCCTCATATAACTAACCAAACTATATGACTATTAGGTATAACCTCCGAAGTTTATATGTCAAAAATGGTTTGGTTATGTTATATTTCGTGGATGTCGGTTCGTTCGAATGTACAGTTACACGTTTCGTAAATAAAGTATAAAACTTTATCGAACACGAAAATGACTGAATTTGTGCAATGATTGAGATTTTTGCATTCTTACTAATAAAACGCAAGATTTTATTGAATAAAAATGTCCGGGATTGTATAATGATTGATAAATATACATTATCGCAAATAAAACACAAGATTTTGTTAAATATGAAAATGTTCCGAAATTGTTCAATGAGTAAAAATATACAAATATCACAGTCTATAACATTGTATTTTGATTAAAGGCATGGTTTTTAACATCTGGAATAGTAATAGAATCATTCTAAATGTTAAAACACTATGACTGTATTATGATTCAATCCATAGTGTTTTTAGAATTTACATGGTGTTTTATACCTGCAAAAATAACAAAAATCATTCTAGATGTTAGAACATTGTGACTGTATTACGATTCAAGTTGTGGTGTTTTCTGGAATTTGTATGGTGTTTTATACGTACTGACGATAAAAAATAGGAAGTGATGATACAAGAAATTATGAACTGTAATTTCCTTATGAATCAGACGATAGTGATTTATAAAATCTCTAAGTTGGTATATAAAACTAAATTCTTAAATGACACCATCCAAGTAGCAAAATAAAACAAAACAACATTAAATTAAATGAGGTAACTTTTTTCCATTCAAAAGAACCACCATAATTCTTATTAAAACTCATGTAATGTACAAAATCACACCATATAAAAAACACCATAATCTGTAATAGCAAAAATCACCTTTAATATGAATCGGAACCACCGAATGTATGAAAAAAATAATAGGCGAACACAATAGATGATTAAAAAACACTTTTTATTTTACGAACAATATAAACCTGTACAGATCCACGCTATAAACATAAAGACACCATAATATGATTACCTACGTCATCGTTTTCCATGGTTCAAGTTCTTAATGAATGCAATAAGCTAAAATTCAAAACGGTGAGTAGAAGATGATTTACGAGTATTGTTTATAAAGGATTATTCATATAAAGATATGGATTGCAAATCTCTTACTGATCAAAACGGTTCAACGTGATTTTATCTTTAATTAGGATTATTTGACAAATTACCATCTTACCCTTAAGCTAATAAAATAAATAGGGACATGTGTCATCACCATAGTCTTTTCCATCCGTCTCACTTATCCTTCTGAATTCCAACATTTCATCTCGGTATTTAATCTTTAGTGAGTCAACAATAATGTACCTGTACTTCATTTCATTCTCAAAGGCAACACCGTTAACATCGTTAATACTCATGTATACTAACACCATAAATACTTACAAGTTACATATGAGAGTTCACACATTCGAATACACATGGTTCAATAGTGCGCATACATCTTATCTAATCCAATTCATTCATGTATAATAACTTCTACTTCATACACTTGCCCCTCTATCCAAAATCTTACTTACATTTACATTCTTACATGTTTAATTGAACAAGTCTTAGTTACATACTTCTATACATATAAGTCTTGTAGATTACAACCAAAGTGCACACTCATTTCTATTCATCCTTACTTATAAATTCCATCCACTAGAATGCAATTAAATCTATACATACATGCCCACATACTTATTTTGTTCCGACGCATACTCGCTTACACGCCCCGTTCTTACTCGTACCTCATAAATGCTTTTTAATGACTTTCGGGTACATTTCGGGATATTAAAGATGAGTCCAATACTCATCCATACTTCACAAAATCATTTGGTAAGGCTGAGGTTCCATATGGAACTATAGCAGGCGTGGAATAGGTTCACGGGGTCCAAAATCCAAAAAAACGAAGAAACAACTTTGTTGGTGGAAGCCCCATCGTAGCTTATGGTGGCTAGGAAGCCACTACAGTGAAATAGGGCTCACCACCTACCGTAGCTTACGATGGCTACCGTAAGCTACAGTAGAGCCAGTTCAAACAACACTTGTTCTCTTTTTACCTTTGTAAACGACCGTTAGGCCCCCGAACTTCTTTCTTCCCCGTTTTTATGCTTCCATGACGTAAATTATCCATATTCAAGTCCCATATCCTTCTTAACCATAAGATCCAATTAACTATTACATCTCGCCAAGTTACTTTACGTGTTTTGACCCGTTTGATTCCACAATGTACTTTCCGTTACTTTTGAACCATAATCAACTTACTACAGCATACTTCCCCGTTTATTTACTTTTCTCAATCAATCCTACATGACTCCTAAGCTTCACACAACAGACTTAAATTATGTACTAAGAAGTGAGGTTCCAGAATCCACTTACCTTATGCATTCATGTTTGCATCTGCTTCCTTGCCTCCTCTTGACCCGTTAGCCTTCGTGCTTGAGTCCATCCTGACATGATCCCTATACTTTCATGTCATCGCAATCACATTCTTGTTAGCACACATGATTGTACATATTAACGATCATATCAAATGCTTATCTCTCGTTTGACTTTCTTTAGTCAATTCTAACTAACATAAGGCATATACCCAAAATCACATCCTTTCAAACTCATATAATTCATCATGTCATCACATATAACACATATCAATATAACACGTACCATTTGACTTTCTATAATATTACAATTGTGACAAAAGCCTAACCTTGCTACTTATGCATGTTCGATTTTTAGGAAGTCAACAGTTCATCATATGGACTTTCAACTTAACCTCATACATCCGTCTGTGTCATTATAATAGACCATACAATTGATACTATATACATTTCATACTCATGACGCAATATGTATTCAACCACAATATCACCTAGTTATATGCATACACCAACATATTCAATTTCCTCCATACTAGTGACTCTTATAATTCAACAACTAACACCTTCTCACGAAATCCTTCTACATTGCATTTTTCAAGTTTAATTATCATTAATCAAGTCATTATCACATCCTACTAATATTCATTCATTGTTAAGCCTACAATTTCACATTTTAACCTATACTAGGAATTTCATCAAACACTTGGTGTGCGTACACCATTTAATGCACAATGTACACTAGTTTATGCAAATTCTTCCAAGTTCTTATTTTAAATCATCAACACAACAAAAATATCAAACTAACTTCATACCATTCAACCTAACTTGCAAGAGTTCATCATATTCAATATAATACATCCAATTTAGCTAGAATTAATCATGGTTTCATCCTCCTATTGAAAACCCATTTCACCTTCATGAGGATTTCAACGTATTTTAAGCACAAACAAACTTTCTATACATACATTCATCTATGTAGTGGTTCTAAATGAAATCTCTCCCTTAATTTGTATATGTGTCACAAAACTCATTTCAATTTGATGTTTTACATTTTCTCACAATGCTAGAACTTCACCAAAAGACAAAATATAACATACATTATGATTAGCAAGTAGAGGTGATCAAGAATTGATGTACATGCACAAGATCAACCATCAATTGTTCTCTCGATTTACTGAATTAGGTTTAGGTTTTTAAGAAGGTGTTCTTCCCCCTTTTCATCTCGCTACACATACACATACTCACAAAATTCTGCACTTCCTTTTTAATTGAAACTCCACCCCCAAAGTCTTCACCTTTAGTCCCTCTTGTTTGCTACTAAAACGTAAATGACACAACTTTCCTTCTCTACCAGTTTTTGCCATACATTTAACTAGGTTAAATAGCCTAGTTATTTTATTTCATAATATAACATATGGACACATACTAGTGAATTAAACAGGTTGAATTTTTTTTGGGTGTTACATGCCACTTCGTATGCGTTGGTCACTTCGTACGAAGTGAGCTTCACTTCATACGAGGTGGCTATCACTTTGTGCGAAGTGGCCCTATTACATACATTTAAACACAAAATCTAACATCAAAGCCCTATAACATCGACACGACATGACCCTAAGATGTAGGCGATAGACATCTGCATCAACAAAGTCCCCCTTGGTTATTACCGCAGACTTGGCCAGTCTTCAAAATCTTTATAACTTTAACAATCATCGTCCAAAGAAATTCTTCCTTGGGTTCTAGTTTCTTCATATGGTATCGGTGTCTGATCAGTAGCCGGTGCCCACTTGATAAACTGAAATATTCTAATTGCAGCTTTCTTCATCATATCAGCAATTTGTTCTTCCTTTCTAATCTCTTTCATAAATTCTTTATGTTCCAATTCCCTCCATTTAGATTGCCACATCTTTCTAGAGTTAATCCCATGAGCATAACAAACATTAATCACCCCTAATATTGCATCGCTTGAGTTTTCTCTCTAACTTCGTAACATATCTTGTTTAAGAACAAACATTCAACATCTTTCTTAGAACAATGAACTAGCCACATCGGGTCTAGTATGCGTATCATTCTCCATATACCTTCATTCTTTAACACTATCACCGCCTCACATGTTTCTTCATCACCACCACTTGAAGAATTCATAGAAATCTTATTGATTTTCTTTAACGGTATATTCTTCATGGCGCATGGGAGTTTCACAATCAACGTGACGTCCTTCTCCTTTGTAACTGGATCAATCTTGATTATCTTTTTCGGTATATGTGGTTTCAAGTAATTGAAACCGTTAGCAGTTTCATACTTGATCAGTTTCCACAATCGTTGATCATGCAGCTTCATCTCATAGTTTATCATCTTTGTTTGCACCAGTTCTGCAACATCCCAATATGGTAACGTCTTGATATCAGTTAAGTATCGGGAGTATTGTACACCAAACTCTCTCGATCACATATACGTATAAATCTTCAATCCAACCCCAGCTCATAATATTTATCTTGGTCACGTGTAAAGAAAGCTAGTGGGCGTCTGAACTTCCTTTCTTTGGGCAATTCTTTAAACCAAGTCTTCTTAACTTCAGCAATCTAGTCTTTTGATAACCTCTTAGGCACAACACATTCTTTCACCGTCTCTTCAACTCTACATTTCAACAAATCATTTGTAACTTCATTGAACATCTCTTGGAAGGTTGGGAAGTCATATGTACCTTCACCGATATATTTCTCAGTTTCGTCATCAGAATCATCCTACACGACAACCTTGTTGTAGTTATCAGCTTCAGCTACATACTTATACACATAATCTTCGGGCCTTGATGCACTGATGTTGCTAAGTTCATCTTCAAAATCAAACTCGAAAGATTCTTCGTTTACACCCAACATTTTGGTAATTTCTTCCTTAGTGTAATTACGAACGAACTCTCCTTCTACAACATCATGCTCTAGATAGAAAATGTTAGGTTTTAACACATCTGGAACAGCTAATAATGGTGCAACTGTGAGAATCCGGACTGCTCAGCATCATTCACAGGGTCCTTCGTCTCCACCTGTCTATCAGCATCCCTCTCTTCATTCACATTATCTAACAAATAAGTATCGTGATCAAATGACTTATTCACCTTCGCATCCACTATTTTCATACTTGTTCCACCCTGGGTGTTGTCATCAATCATGGTCTTTCTTATCATTATCACCATCAACATCATCATCAACTTCATTCTCATCAAATACATTGATTTCAGCATCAATTTCTGCATCTTTCTTTTTCTCTAGATATTGTTGGTGCCTTATAGAAATTATAGTTACATCAACAGGTCTACCAATCATAACATAGTTGATCGGCTCCGGTTCAGTTTCAGTTTCAACTTCAACTTCTTTCTAAGGCTCTGTTTGTATAACCTCCTCATCTTCCGTCTCAACAACAACTGTTTCAACTTCTATTACTGGCATAGATTAGCCTTTGGCTCAGATGGAACAATCATAGAAATTTCATCTATTTTTTCTTTCCCTTTCCCAAAGTTGCAGCCTCTTCTTTAGCTTCTCGAGCTCTTTCAGCAGCTTTTTGTTTAGCCTCTTCAAACTATATTAACTCTGATTCAGCTTCAAAGTCGATGCCCAACTTCTTAAATAAGATCTTCTGAAACATCTCCATCTTTTTATTGCTTCGAATACGTTCTGCTTCATAATCAACAATCAACCTTCTTAATCTTTCATTCTCAGACAGAATACTTAATAATACACCTTCAAGATTCTTACGATCATCTTCCAAATACTTGATCCTGCTTTTTAATTCTACAATTTTAATATCATTGAAGAAATCAGCGTCTAACCCTCCTTCATACTGAATATCAGGAATATCACCAACCATATCTGATGGGAAAGATTGACGTTTTTGTGTAGATTGTGGTGTTCTCTGTTGTACTTGAGGTGTTGGTTGTGATGGTGGTGTAATTTGTTGTGGCGATGTCGGTGGTTGTTGTGCTGGTGTTTGTTGTAGTGGTGATGTGGGAAATGGTGTTGTAATTGGTGGTTGTTGTGTTGGAGGTGGTTATTTTGGTGGTCATGGTGCTACAATAGATTCAACATTTTCAGTAGTAGATACTATCACCTCAGGCATCTTCCTGGCTTTCTTATACTTTGACCGTGACTTTCTAGCTGCAGGAGACCATGTCGTTTTCTTTTGAACATCGGATGCTTTACTCTTTGATCTCCTTGTCTTTTCTAACTACCCTTTCAGTTTCCTCTTCAAGTTTTGAAGGAACAAATGTAACATCATCATCACCAACATCTTTGCGCTTTCGCTGTTGTAATCTCTGTTTCTCTCGTTCTTTCGCCGTTGCGATATCTGTTCCTCATCATCACCTTTGATAGCTTCTTTCTTAACATCAGTAGCAACCTTAATCACATTCAGATCATCTCTATCATTATCAGACGTTGCAGAGAAAAAATCATCATGAGCAGTTTCAGCCACCGGTTCATTAACAGGCTCATTAGCGAGCTTGTGTAGGCTTCTAGTTCATTGGCGGTGTCTCTTTTGTTTCATCAACTAGTAAAGTTCGTACTGATGCACGTTGGAGAGCTTGTGTAGGCTTCTTCTTTGGAGTCGCCCCTTTTCTTTTCTTTCTCCTTTTTCATACCAACTGCTACGTCTTAGAATAAGATCCTCAAGACACTCTTCTTCATCCTTCTTAGATCCACTAGTATCCTTTCTCCATTTTCTTTTAGGAGGTGCCACATAGTTCTTATCTAGAATAGCTCCAAAAACTGGCTTTGAAACAGGCTCAAATTTCTACTTAAAGTATAAGTTCAATCTGGTCAATGTCTCTTTATCCATGTGATTCAATACTAGCTCATCAACCTCTTTCTTTTCCAGATTCAGTAATAAATCATCAAGCATTATCGTAAGAACCTTGGGTACTGGAGAAATTCTCTCTTGTAATATTCGATACCATCTGATCAAAGATAACTTTAGTGAAGTTATATGGTAGATTAAGTGTTAAAGCAGCAACCATACACATTTGATTGTTTAAAATATCATCATAACCGCCCTTCCTATGACTGAAAGCATGAATGATAGAATGCACAAAGAACTTATACGGTTTGCCAGGATTTGCTTTCTTGAAATTTGGAGAATTAACATAGCCCATACGGTAAAAACAACCTTTAACCGTCCTCTCCGGATAACCTGTTGGATCATCATCTTTATCTTTCAAATCCAAAACACTGTAAAATCAGCTCTCCAGTGATTATAACTTCAAAGTCTTTATCATCAATCTTTACAGTAGAATGAATTGTTCAGAAACAAACTTCGTCGCATTCCAAAAACGCTCTATATGTGATCGATAGACCTTGTGTTGATGCGTTAGAGCCTTTGCTACTGAAAGACGTCCCTTAAATTCAAGTATTTTTGTAAAAGGAGCTATCTCAGGAATTGTTTCATCAAGTACACAGCATGTATTATGCATCTTCTCAAACAACGAGTTCTTTTCCTCTGAAAAATAATCAACAAACACTTAAATTCCAACACTTAGAAAATTTTGATGAAAAACATACTAACACTTCATGCGAAGTGCCATAAGTGCGAAGTGGTCGTATCCACTTCGTTCGAAGTGAGCATATACAAAAATTTTCCAGACATTACACTTCGTGCGAAGTGGTATCAAACAAATTTACCAATTTTCACTTTGTGCAAAGTGACATTGTCACTTCGTACGAAGTGCCACTTCATACCAACTGTTTTGTACGTAATTTTTAAAACTTGACATTTTTAACAAATTGATGGTTCTAATGTATACTATACACACCGATATACACAAATATATGTTCAATTTTAGATTTGACCGGCTATATTTTCCTAGATCTAAGTTTTAAAGTCCACGGTTCCGAAATTAGTACTTTCTCGTTCAATTCGCGGTCCAATACCTTCACCATTGTAAGAGGTGTGCTAATCAACCTCCCCAATGTAAAATTTTGCATCACTTCATCTTAATTTGCACAAAATCTCAAAATCGCACTAACAGACTCTCAGATCGTAAGAAGCGTATAATGGTCACTTCGTGCGAGTTGAGTTCTATTTATAGGACAAGGTCCACTTAGTACGAAGTAAACTCTTCCTGCGAGTTGGAAACCTCTTCGTGCAAAGTGGTTTGCAATTTTTCAAACATTTTATCAGTTATAACAACCCAGTCAGTTGACTAAGTCCAAGTTAATGACCCTAGTTAACTGATTTGTCTACCAAGTCCAAGTTATTGACCTTGGTTACACACTTTGTGAACAAACTGATGTTTTCAGGCAATGTTAAGTTTCAAATTAATAAACTTTTGATCGTTTCAAAACATTTTCTCATTTTAGATAAGCTCCCAACCCGTTGTCCTTTAGATTTTCTTCAGCAAAGAACATCTTTGGACTTTGAAGATCTGCTTTCCATCATCGGCAGTGAAAACTAAGATAGAAATAAAATATTGTTGATTTTCCAAAGTTTATGCTAAAACACACTGATATTTTTGGGTTTTCCTAAAATGAAATACCATAACTATGTACAAACATATTTACAGACATATTTTTGTGAGTTTGTGTTAGAGGATCATATCAGTTTTTGAGACAAATCACCAGTACAGTTAACCTTGATTAGCCTTTAAGTTAACAAATTCACTTAGATTGTTAGTATACTTGTCCACTTAAACCTCTACACATTTCTCAATTGTTCCAAGATATGTTAGGTAATTATAGGAACTTGACTTAACCATGTTTCCCCCCTCAGAATATACGCACGTATCAAGATTCCCTAAATTTCATCTTACAGGTGAATATATCTAACTGATATCTGTATCTTGGTTATGCGAGACCTTGAGAGCTCATGTTAGTACCACCGTAAAGACAAAGAGATGAAGGCATGACTTAAAAGTGATGTTCCAATTTGGAATCTTTTGACTTCAATTGTTAGATCTTCCGATACTTTCAATATGCTTCAGTTTTAGGTTTAAAAGCAAAAGTATTCTACAAGTTCTAGGCCATTGCCAACACAAAATTAGAAGAACTTGTATAAAACCCCAGATATCAATTATCTATAAAGACCTAGTATCATCTGATAATCTCCCAAACGAGATTTCGGTGTGCTAAGACCATATATCCGAGAGATGTTAAACCACTAATTTAGAAGTTTTTCTTTATGTTTTTATCTTAAAAACAATTTACTGAATGTGCGAAGTCTACTGGCACATCATCAATGCGACCTGTTTAAGCATTTTGACACTTCATTTCTTTAGCATACTATGATAGTCCACTGATATACTATCATTTCCTCTTTTCACACGAAAACTCTTTTTGTCTTTTTAATATTTTTGTACATTTTTCAAAATTTTATATGTTTTTGTATTTTCCACAACATTTCTCCCCCTAAAGAAAGAAATTCTAAATACTAAAAAATGACTAAACCGATGAGAATCACGTCAACTCGTCGTCCCCCTTGAATTCAACATCCTCCATAATCCCCCCTGATATCAGATTTTTTAACCCATTAAGTTTCAAAATATATCTGAATGTAGCTTTATTAAAAGCCTTGGTGTAAAAAATCTGACTTTTATTCATCAGTGTGGAGTTTTTCAATTTTAACCAAGTTTTTCTCATGGCAATCACGGACAAAGTGGTGTCAAATTTCAATATGTTAAGTTTTAGAGTGTTGAACATGGTTTTTAGTTATATTAATGGCCGCCTTGTTATCTACATATACAGGCGTATCAAGAAACTGCAAGCCATAGTCTCTCATCTGTTGTTGTATCCACAAGATTTAGGAACAACAACTCGAATCTGAAACGTATTCTACTTTGCAAGTAGAGAAAGGGACCGTGGTTTGCTTCTTGCATTGCCACGGTACTAATTGTGTTCCAAAGAACTGGCAACAGGCCGTATTAGATTTAGCATTTAATTTGCAGTATCCGAAATCAGAGTCAGAATATCCAGCGAGGTTGAAATTATAGTATCATGGATACCATAAGCCGATGCTTGGGCAACCCTTCAAGTATCTGAAAATCCGCTTGACGATCTCAAAGCATGACACTCGTGGATTCGATTGATATCGGGTGCAAAGGCATGTTGGATACATAATATTCAGCCTTGATGTTGTGAGGTACATTAAAGACCCAATCATCGATTTGTACCAAGTCTTATCAATCTTCACTCCATGAATATCTAGTTCTATGCCATGATTAAGTTCCAAGGGAGTAGATAATGGTGGCGATCCCGACATGTTGAATTTCTCAAAAACATCGTGAACGTACTTCGTCTGATGGATGAACATACCGTCAGGAAACTAATCTGAAGTCAGAAGAACTTCATTTCTCCCATTGAACTTATTTCAAATTCCTTTTTCATGACCTCTTTAAATTCTTTGCAAAGCTTGTCGTTTATAGAACCAATTATGATGGCATCCATATAGATTTGTATGATCAGCAAGTGTCTATTCACTTCCTGTGTGAGGAGAGTGCTATCAACAGTGCCTCTGATAAAACCGTTACTCAACAGGTGTTGAGAGAGTGTCTCATACTAGGCTCTCGGGGCTTGGTGCAGACCATACAACACCTTATCTAGTAAGTAAACTTTTTCTTTATGCACTTGATCGACAAACCCTAGTGGTTGGCCAACATACACTTCCCCTTTCAACTTACCGTATAGGAAAGCGGACTTAACATCAAGCTGATACACCTTAAAACCTTTCCATGATATGAAAGCCAGGAATATACGAATGACTTCTAGTCAAGCTACAGGAGCGTAGACCTCTGTGTAATCAATACCCTCCTTCTGATGAAAACCTTGGACAACCAATCGAGCTTTATTGCGTACGATAACACCTCTATCGTCTCTCTTACATTTGAAGACCCACCTTGTAGTAATTGGCTGGTGAATATCAGGTAGATCTACAAGCTTCCAGACTCCAAGTTTCTCAAATTGTTGCTGCTCTTCCTACATTGCATTTATCCAACTTTCCTCGGTAAGTGCTTCTTTGTACGTTTTAGGCTCAACCTATGATATAAAACAACTATATAAGATTTGTTTTCTTGAATAGGTGCAATTTTAGTATAAAAACAACTTAGATCCTTATTGATATGATTTCTCGTTTTTACTTCAGCTTGCAATTCTCCAATAATGTTGTCTGAAGGGTGGTAAGACAACGTCCTCGGCATCACCTCATTAGAAACGCTCACTTCATTCTCCATATTCGTAATGTTCTATTCAGCAACCTTATTACTCATTGAAGCTTCATTATGATTACTAGGACCCGCAGATTGATTGATTAAACTTGTTATATTCTCAGAACCTTCTTCGGAACTAGATCCTCTGTTATCATATGTTGGCTCACTATCAGAATCAGGATCATCGGACTGATCAAAAGTGGGTGTTGTGATGTTCACATCTGGGTTGATTACAGGTTCTCGTTGAGTATTGCTCGGACCTGCTTTAGAATCGTTTGTGCCAATTTGTGATTGTGAAATCACTATTGGTCTCGGAATTTGTGCTTGAGCAAACGATTGTTGTTGTTGATATAGCAATACAAGCTCCTCTTCAGTAGGTTCTTCTGGTAGTTCGAAAGAATTCCACAAACTCTCATAGTTAAACAACCAAGGATCACCAGGCTTCTGTGTTGGTGACGTATATCTCTGACAGTCAAAATGTTGAGCAATATTAACCCGGCTTATGCTAGGTAAAAAAATACTCTTCTCAAAGGACTTCCCACGAAAAACCCCTCTATATACTTAACTCCGAATTTACCATCCGGGTCAATAACTATCCACAGAGATCCAAATGGTTCTAAAAACTCTAAATTTGGTTTTCGCTGATTAAGCAACTAAAAGCGTGTCTTCTTATGAGCCTTGACTTTTAATACTCAATTAAGCGTGTAACAAGCAGAGGCAACCGATTTGCTCCAAAAACTGACATGTAATTTAGAATCTGCGAGCATTGTTTGGTTCTTTCGTTCAATGACTCCATTTTGTTGTGGAGTATAGGGCGCGTAGAATTCATGAAGTACTCCTTTGGCATTACAAAACTCTTCCATTCTTTTGTTTTTGAACTCAGTACCATTGTCGCTGCGAATTCTTCTTATCGGTAGATGGTACAAGTTCTCCAACTTTCTTAAAAGAATCATCAGATTTTCAAACGTCTCAACTTTGTTTTCTAGAAATAGAACCCATGAAAATATTGAGTAGTCGTCAGTCACAACAAGGCAATATAGATCTCCAGATATACTTTTCACACTAACTGGCCCAAATAGATCTATATGTAACCTCTCCAGTGGCAGCTTGATAACGTTTAGGAGTTTTCTTGGGTGAGATTTCTTGTGCTTGCCCTTTTTACAGCTGATAAAATCATCACTCAAGTGGAAACTCCTAAGATTCACACCCTCCACCAAATTATTGTGTACCAGATAATTCATCTTCCGTAAATGGATATGCCCCATCTTTCGATGCCATAAGATCGATTCCTTTTCTATAGCCTTTGATACAAAACATTGAGCCGATGTTGTAGTAGTGGATGCGACGCTCATGTCAAGGACATAAAGATCAATTTCTCATGGAGCGCGCATGAGGATCCACTTCTCGGGAATTTTGAATCCCGATTTCAGAATTAAGCATTCTTTATTCGTAAAGTGAGTTGTAAACTTCTTATCAAAAAATCTATGAAATGCTTAGCAAGTTGTTTTCCAATTCGGCGATGTAGTTGACTTTGTCAAAAGATACCACACCATTCGTGAGTATTCCCTCTCCAACTGTTCGTCCTCCTTGAGTACCCACAAACCCTACAAAGCCTCCACGTACTGATTTCACATCGTAAAGCAAGGCTAGCATTCCTGTCATGTGTCAAGAAGCTCCACTGTCCATTATCCACTTTGAAATGATTGACCTCGGAAGCCCCTATACATGTAAATAAGCAATTACTTAAATAGTGAAACCCAAGCCTTCTCGGTCTTGGGTGGGTTTGGGATATCGAACTTTGGTCCACTAATTTCATCTTTGACTTCAACATCCTGTCCAACCTTTGATTCAGGTTTAACTTCCAGTTTTGTTGGAAGAGGTGTTGTTTTCACTTCTACAGAAGTTGGTTTGGATTTAACCACCCAAGTTTGTGTTTTTAAAAATGCCTTTTTAGAATAAAATTTTGAATCATTTTGTTCGTTTTTAGTTGGCGATTCACCAACTTCAAAGTTTGAAGCATTAAAATTTGTTGGTTTCACGTCTTTGTTGGATTCGTTATTTCTTTTTAAGATCTGTGTAGGTACAAACTCAAAGGTTTTTTGTTTCACATCTTCGATAGACTTCTTCACGCTATAAGTAGGTTTTGAGATGTTTTGAGACCCAAATCCTGTTCACGGCGTTTTTTCTCTGCATAAATTCATCATTTGATTGTTCTTTAGTCAGATTTTCTTTCTCATTAATCGTGCTTGTTTCGAAAACAATTTCAATTTTGTTTTTCTAATCTGGTTTTCTAAACCTGTTGTTATTTTCTTTCTTATCAAAACCCAAACCCTTCCTTTTGTTCTCAGGATAATCCGTTCCCTTTCGATGGTAATTATTATAAACTTTCTTTGGTTTTAAATAGTGAACTGACTTTACTTTTCAAGATCAGAAAAACTAACTTCAGCCAATTTGAACAATTTATCCACTTTATCAAAATTCACGTTCTGGATTGGAATTTCCTCATCAGAATACAGTTTGTTCGATCCATTCTTTTTATGAACTACCACATTATGATCATTATTCAGAGTCTTTTCCGATGTTGAAATGTAATTCTTATGAAAACTTTCTTCATTTGTAGAACGTAAGCTTAATTCAGATTTTTCTAAATTTGACTCAGCACTTTCAAATCCAGTGCTATAAGATTCATTTCCTAAACATTTTTGACAACGTTTTTCACAACATCTGATTCACGTTCGTAAGTCACATCAATGTTTTCTGGCAGCTCGTCTTCTTTCTGTTTAGTTTTTAGCGTTAAATTGAGTGCATTTTCCACCCCATCTGGATATTTTTTAGTATAATTTTTCCACATTGGGGGTGGACAATTATTGTAACCCAAACCTTTATTTTGTTTTTCAGAATCTTTTTCTTCCAGTTTGGTTTTCTCAAGTTGTTTTGGAAGAATATGATCAATCACGTAAGAAGACATTGAGTAACTAATCAACAATTTGTTAACTCGTTCTTACTCAATCTTTATGGCTTCAAGTTCAATTTTAAGCTTAGCAATGGTGTCTATGTGATTATTAATTGCCATTTGTTTATCCATTACAGTAGCTTTTAGCATTGATTTTATTGTCATGTCCTCTTTACTGACTTCTTGAAATTGCTTGATTGATTTACTCAATTTATCATAAGCAACTTTGGTGTCTCTTAAGTCACTTGACAAGTTATCAGTCTGTTTTTTTTAGTTCTTTATATTTTAAATCCTTTTCTGAGCATTCCTTGCACGGCTCCAAGCATTTCATGCATGGTTTCTCGACTTCTTTGATTACAACCTTAACCTCTTCTTTAATCAACTCAGTGACCGACTCTTTCACTTCATGACTCTCCCTAGGAACTACCTCTTGTAACTAAGCCATCATGGGTTTGTCAGCTATTTCTTTCTAATGTTCACCATTCATCTCCTTTGTGACATCAATAATTTCTTCAACTAGCTTCTTGGATTCTTCTGTCTTTGGCGCGCATTGGTATTGACTTGATCCTCGGAAGAAACCTACAAAAGAATTATAAACATCAGGAGGAATCACGGATTTAAAGCATGGTGAAATATGTCTTCCTCAGCACAACGTTCGTAATAAATTGCTTCAGCCAGCTCTTCAGCACTATTATCAGGTGTTTCATCAAACACAACTTCACATTTTTCATTCGAACTTTCCTTGATAACCTCATCAAACACAGGTTCTTCTATTATCATAGCAAGCAATGCCAATTTCTCTTTTCTCTGAATATAATCATTCCAGTTAAATCCCTCATCCTCTTGAGTCCCCACAAGTGCTTTGTTAGCTTTTGCCGAACTATCCTCAATGGCAATAAGCTTTGATGTGCTTTGAGGAGTAGAAGTCTTGTGATAGATCGCTTTCTTGTAGTAATCATCCGCAAATGGATTATGATTACCCTGGACTTCTCGGTTCGGGACTCACGACTAAAGTGACCCTTCTCTCGGCATTTAAAGCATGTCACCTTCGCTTTATCAAATCCCAGTTTACCATCTGGTCCTCCCAAACTGTTATGCGTGGTTATTTCCATAAAGTGTTGAGCTCGTCTAACTATACTGGCTATACACCATTTAATGTCTATTATTCCAATTTTGTCGATTTGATTGTAATCCTCTTTTGTCATGTTAGGATTCCCGATCTTACAGGCTACAAGGCTCTCATAAGATTCAAGCACGGATGCGAGTAGAGCCAAATGTTGCTTAACTATATTTTTAGTGAAATCTTGTGCATTTGTCAAGTTCATAGCTATGTTGCACTGAAGAACCCTGTTATTTGGATTTGATTGGTTGTTCTGGCTTCAATTGTAGTTGTTAGAGCTCTAGGATGATTATGGAGTACTAAGAGTATTCGGATCATAACTAGGGAATGAAGTAAATCCAGTACTACTGCATGACGAAATATTTGAAGAGTTATTAGCACTGAAAGCCATTTGAATCTTCGGGCTTTGGTTATTGGCAATGGCACTTCCTTAATAGTACAAATTAATGCCTTGCTGTGCATGTGCACTTCTGGATTTTGCCATCTTTTGTAAATCCAATACATGGCCTTCAAGCTTCTCAATAAAATTTGCAAGACTCAACGTGTTGTTGTAGTCAGGACTATTCTTTAAAATCATGAGATAGGTTGGCCATTCACCTTCTGACAGTGCATCAGCTAATTTATCCACCAGCTCTTCATTATCTTTGTTCACTCCCAAAAGTCTCAATTCGATTACAAGGTGATAGTACCTCTCAATCATCCTTTCATTGTTTCGCCTTTTAATGAGTGAAAAATTTCGAATTCTTTCTTCAACAGTGATTGCCTGCTCTTGATCATCTGTGCACTTCCTTGAAATTTAACCTTGGGTGCATTCTCTATTGATTGAACGTAGTTTCATGTTGTAACAATATAAAAATATCTTCTTTATTGGCCTGTTGTAAGATATTCATCATCTTTTTCTCACGAGTAAACCACAATTTTTCTTGATCCTTCAATTACATCACTCCTTTCAGCAAACCATTCTCATCTGTCGGAATCTTATAACCTTCTTAAATCGCGTACCAACTATTGAGCTGATTCGCCTGTACCCAATTTGTAAATCTTTCATGCCAACATTTATAATCCTCAAGATACATCAATTTGGGTGGTTTAGCCACGTGCCCAAGTTATCTAAGTTTAAGGTTTGAGCGGCTGTGTTCGTAAATACTGATGAAGCGAACGCATTAAAAAACTTGTTCTTCATTTCTGCAAAAAAAATTGGTCAAAAATCAGTTCGTATGGAGTGGGTTTTGTGCGAAGTGGGTTTTCGAGCAATCTGACACTTCGTGCGAAGTGGAAATTTAAGTATTGGAAAAATGCTCACTTCGTGCAAAGTGGATGGACACTTTGTACATAGTGGATGGACACTTCATGTGAAGTGGAGTTATAGATCGTGCGAAGTGTGTTACTTTTTCACAAATTTTGCAATTTTCGACATGAATTCGATTATTTTTAGCTCTTGTTCTTTCAAGGGTTTGTCTAAACTGGTTTTCACGTGTTATACTGAAAAATCAGTCCATTTTGTCCATGGATTCGTTTTAAAAGTGAAAAAAATAAGAAGAATGAGTAGAATAAGAAGTATTCAAAGGTTGAATCTTGAGCAAATAGTCTTCAAATCAGGCCTCCATGGCTCTAATACCACTTGTAGGATTGGCGCATCCAAATAAACGTAGGACCTAACTTGAAATCTAGTCAATATATGTGGAATTTATGATTAACTAGTGACAATATGGTCGTTACCTTTTAAATGCTCAGTTTCATTAATATCATTCAATGTTTACAATTTTAAACTAACTGGACAAGGCTTTGCCTTCACAGTTCACCAAACAGCTTGCTAATCAAGACCACAACTCGCCTATTTATAGACTTTGATAATTCGTGCGAGTCGGCCTTTGCCACCTCGTACGAGTTGGTCACTTCGTACGAGGTGGCTATCACTTTGTGTGAAGTGGCCCTATTACATACATTTAAACACAAAATCTAACATCGAAGCCCTATTACATCGACATGACATGACCCTTAGAATTAGCTATAGACATTTGCATCAACAGGGTTGGTCACCTTTTCCACCTCCATTCTTCCCCAATCACATTCCAACCTCATTTAAACACTAACCCTAATTAACCACTATATAACCAAGCCTCCTACATCTCCATTCATTTTTTCAAACCCTCAAACATTCTCAAAACACTCTATAATCAGCTGGAATATCAAGTTTGGGCAGATTCTAAATAAGTTCAAAAGTGAGCTTCCATCTCACTTTTCTTCATGTCTCATCATCATTTCTTCTTCTTGGAAGTTTGGAACACCTCTAGGTTTGTTTTCCATAAGTTTACCATGGTAAACTAAGGTGAAACATAACCATTTTGAGGACCAATGTTTTCATTAACTCATTCATCTTGTGAGAATCTTGCACTTACCATGCTTCAACTCAAACTATTTCTAACAAAGGGACAAGGCTACATCACGTCCCCAAACACTTTCCACGTTTGGGATGCACGCATCTAGCTAGATCACTTGGTTGTTTGTAGGTTTACTATGTTTAAGTTCTTATTATTTTCACATTGACCGACTGAAATCATCAACATAGTTGATGATTTTTTGCTTTGGTGAATCATATAAAAAAGTTTAATGGATGCTAATCATCCTACCTCCTTGCATGACCATTTCATGGTACCTTATTTTACATTTTACTATGACTTATAAATCGCCTTCTAAATTCCGAATTCAATCGGATTAATGAAATCCGCAACTCACACACCTCTATTTCCCATCTTAGGTTAACTTCGGTGTTCTCAACTCAAGATTCGTGAAACTAACGTATGCAGTAATTACTACGCACATTGTGAGTATACTCGATCCCATTTTCTGTTTTACACAATTTGGGTGCAACATGTACACATTATTACAAATCACATATCACGATTAAACTTGTTACATACACACTCTAACCATTAAAAACATGATACTTGTTATTTTTTTGTTAGCACTTACTATGTTATACTTGTGTTCAATATGCTCATTAACTTTCCAAGCATACCTTAACAATTATAGCGCTATAGGATTAACGTACCACCCATATTCTTGTGGTATTGTTAAGTAAACTATTTTACGACCTTGTCGTTTCGACGACAAGGATACGCATGATTGTGGTATACTTTGCTTTGACTTATAGTTAGCAAATGCTAGTATGTTAAATAAAGATGTATGCAAAGTACCATGTTGGATATGAGACAACTTTTAGACCCTATTATGCTACGTATTCAAACTTGTATACTTGCCAACTTTTGTTGATTTTATTTTAGTACATGTTGCAGGAAACTAGTTGATGACGAACTTAGAAGGTACTTAGGGTGGATTAGAAACATATCAAGATTTTTAAACTTATGTATATGTTTCTCTATGTTATGTTTATTTGTTCCATGTTGTACTTTCCTTTCCAAAACGATGTATTTCTGTTTTAGAATCAATTTTGAATTACTTAATTATTGTCACAATTAGCAAGTTATGGTGTCTCGAGCAATCATGTTTTCGTCTCACTCCTATGTTTCCACCATCCGTTGGGGTGTGACATTTAAAAAGGTGTTCACCATGAGTAGAATGGAGTTTAGGGGAACGGAAGACTTAGAGTTTTGGAACTGCATATGTGAAGGGAAATATGACCCACGAAAGCAAAATAGCTCATGCTTACATGACCCACTTCATAGGTATCTCAATAGGTGCCTAGTCCAAGCTATAGGTGCTAGGAAAGACACTACGGGCGGGGTAACCATTATGGACTTGTTCCATCTTTTCTACCTAGTCTATGAGGTTCCATGTAACCTCGCATAAACTATGGTCGAATTCTTTACTGGGCAGGTGACACATTTGATGGTCCCATATTTTTGGCGGTACCTACATCACCACTTTTGCAAAAAAAATATTAATATTCTGACTGAAGAGGTTATTGGTGCCCTTACCCTTGATCGTAGACCCACCTCAGAAATAGGAGAATTCACTACGTCTAAATTGGGGATCATCAAAAAGTTTAACGATGTGTACAACTAGGTGGATGGAAATGGGAATAGATGGACTCACCAACGAGTAAAGGCAACAAATGATGAAAATGTTATGTTTCATGCCTTTTGACACTTGTTCCACATGACACTTGGTTGTTGGTTATTTGACACTTGATGCTTTATACTTTTGGATGTACTTGTACACCCAAATATCACTAGAACCAAGACATATGTCTCAATTTTGAAACTTAATTGTGTCCGGATATTATAAGTTTTATGTTCTATCTTAGTAGTTTAATATTAGTACTAATATGTGTCTATTAGTTAGCTAGTATTTTGTGGAGAATCTTCACACAGAGAAAGGCTTGATAGGCAGCAATGGGTACCGACCATACGTATGGCAAAACAAGGGCGATCAAGAATGTACTAGTTTCTTATACATCTCTAATATTTATGTCTTGTTTGAATAATTATTAATGTCTAAGTATGGGATAAAAATGCTAAAAGTACATTTAGGGTAATGTACAATTTTAAGTACGGGGTAGAGGTATATGATAACCATAATACTTACTCGCTTAATCTCTGTTATTAGCACCAAATAGATTATCAAATTGGTAAACCACAATTTTTTTTCAAATTCATTGACTTTACTTCAATTATTTGAAAAGTGAATAATTAGGAATATGACAAGTAGAAAGAGGTTGTTTAATCCCTTGTGAATCTTAATACACATGTCCCAAAAAACATTTATTTTAAACGTTTTTCAAAAACATAAATTCATTAATTGCATACACTAAACACACAACACGTCAAAATCCTAAAGCTGAACTCATGTACCTGAAAAACACGCTAATAAGTGTCAACACATTGGTTGGTGAGTTCACGTATATAAGAATTAAAAGCAAAGTACTCCATAGTTTTATTTATGAAAAGCTTTCTCGTATAGAATGTCTTTTTGTAACACTCGTATTTTTATACGTCTTTTTATATTATTTTTCACCAAAACTGGTCCTAGATTTTTTTTTCTTTTAAACGACAGCGTAAGCATTTATAATAAAATAATGTGATAAAACAACCATTTTAAAATTTCATATTATATATTTATTTGATAAGTTAAGTAAGTTTACACCAGAACAACTTATTAAGATAACCCATAATTTATACATCAAAAGTGGGTTATAAACATATGTTCAATCCTTAAACGTAACGGGCTCGACCCGACTCCTTCAACCCCGCACTCGTGATTGACCTAAAAACATTATTTAAACAAGTATTAGCCAACGCTAATTGAGTTCATAAATCAACTATAATGTTTTATCCACCCCGTCATATTCCACTTATGGCAATTTTATATTTAATTCTGATTTTAACTATTGTTTACCCAATGATGATATAACAACTGACGAGTAGGGTGGTTAAACGACTGGTTAACCAATGGTAACTTACTGACTAATAACCCAAGGTTATTTTAACAACTTACCACTTCCGTGGCATCAACTATTTTCTCCCCTTTAATATCTAACACCATTTTATAATTAATTAAATAAAATCACAAGATTTACACCAACTTTACTATACACATAGCATATAACTGATATCACATTAGATGATATGAACTTACATGGATGTCTAGCGAAACCCACTTGTAAATCCTTTGTCTAATGCTTTTTGTCTTCTATAACCAATATTCTATATAATAACAAAAGGAAACGTGAACACTAATATATATTATTTGTTTATTTTTCTTTATAATATAATTATTTAATAATTAACAGTTATAAGCCTCCACTTTGTTGCCCTGGTTTATATCCCGGAGTACTCCTATGGCCGATCTGTCACCCAACCTACTTTAACAACCTAAAGGCGTCTCGTTTGGAGAATGACCCCTTATGGCACGGCTTAGTCAGTTATTCTCGCAGTTCAGATAAGATTCGGACCGCCACTTCTCTGAAAACATGGTTCTTGCCCCCCTCTCTCCTCCCCCCTTGAGCTCGTCCATTCGTTGGGTGATCCCTTGCTCTCAAGTTCGAGTGTTTGCTCGTCGTTTAGGCCGGTGAGTGAGATTTCTGCTCATTACAGTCACCTCCGGGCTTCTTCGCACCTGGATAGTACTAGGACTCTTGTGCCCCGCCCCTGATCATAATATTTTTTATAATTAATTTATGTTTCTAACCCTAAACTTTAATAGATTTATCAAATGATCTCGGAACTCTAATAGTTTTTATAAATGATTGACGTATATTTCTGAACTTTAATAGATTTATCATACAAAAGTATAAAAATAATTCTTTTTCGATAAACAAGTTACGTTTTGACCCCCGAACTTTAATAGAGCTATAATACGGCACTTAAAGTTTAATAAAGTTATTTTTTGAACAAATATTTTTTCTTTGAAATATATTATTTTACTTATTATTAATTTAACTTATTATAATTAAAATCAACTTTTAACTCTAGATATATTTACTTAATCATGTTCTTGCTTGTTTTTATCATCGTTTAAATTAAAGCTCACATGGTCTATATTAACCATTTAATACACAAGGTAACAAATAAAATAATTTTTTATTTACCTTATTATGGATGAAGCTAACTTTTAACTCTAGACATGTTCAATTAACCGTGTCGATTACTTATTATTACCATCGTTTAGATTAAAATCTGCATCATCTATGATAACTCATCGATATATCATAAAACAAATACATACTCGACAATAACCTCCAATGACCCCGCCGCGAAGCGCAGACGCTAATTCTAAATATGTATAAACTTTAATATCTAATACCAATGCTAAATGTAACTTTATATATACCTCATTAATACCCAACCAACCAACCAACCAGTAATAATAATAATAGTAGTGGTAGTAGTAGTGGTAGTGGTGGTACTGATAGTTGTAGTAGTAGTAGAGTAGTAGCAGTATTGCCTCCCAATATTGATAACTCAGTGTAATATACTAGACCCGCGTTTCTACCAGACTAGTTATTCTTACAACTAATTCATTATGTCTAATCATCATTTTCTCACTCGCACGGAACGACATCTTTGGTCGATCACAATAAAACTTTAACTCTTCCCCCTATGTATATTATTTTATTGTTTTGTGTATCTTTTTTCTTCTCAATACTTTTATATATATATTCTCCTATGTTGAGTGCCCTATATATAGAGTTATCCATACAGCTGCTACCCTGTATATTTATGACACTTTTATAATATCTCAAAATTTACGATAAATATCTATTTCTAACATATAGCCAGCTTGCAACCGAGAGGTGCCGGTAACAATGATTTTTGACTACTGGGTGGTATTTCAAAGAAATACATCTTGCACAATTTGCTTTTATGAGTTGTATACCTCATACATGTTATATATCATAATTATGTTTGTAAAACATTTGAATTAATCATCTAGATTTACATTATAATTAATTTCCTTAAATTACTATTTAGTATAGAACCTCTATAATTTAATACTCGATAAATTAATAACCTCAATAAAAATTAATAATTTGTCCGATCCAAACTTAGGACCAATACAAAATTAGACACCAATCGATAAAATAATAAGATAATATTTTTTTAGAAATCCCAATGTAAATATATAGGTCCCAGCGAAACTATAAATTTAGTAATTACCAAAATATTCTAAAATTCTAGAATTGGCTAGTAAAAAATGAATTTATATTCACTTGTTTTTTTTGAACTTCAAATCTATATTGACTTCATCTTTAAATCTCTCCGTTGCACTTAAGAGTTGAGGCACCGTATTCTCGTATAGAGTTGTTGCCGCTTGAAATGCTTCTTTCCGAGTGACTGGTAGGTACTAAATCATCATCAACCGGAGTTTGAAAGGTATCCACCATGAGTGACCGGTTCCAAAGGTACTGAATCATCATCAATCGGATTTTGATCGGTATTTGCCATAATTTCTTGAATGCTTTGAACCTTGTAACATTCATTATTTTCACCTGGATAATCCAACAACTCGTTCACATCCATTTTCTGCCGATAATGCATTCTCGTAATCAAGTTCTCAAGCTCACCAATGTCTTTTCCAGAATTTACATCGTCTAAATCATTTGCGTCGGTTGGATTAGCTGAGAATTTTACAGTGTGGAAAGCAATTTGCTATTGACTCTTGTTTCACATTTCTCCAAGCCGAGACAGCTAAATTGATGGCATCTAAAGCATTAATCTTTTCTGGGGAAGAAATGTCCAACTCATAACCTTCCAAAATCTTACGATAAAACCTTTTACGGTAGTACATTTTAAAGGCCTTAATTATCCTTGTCCTGTTTCCTACCTTCAAGTTGTTTTGTTGCAAGTGAATGGTCAACTTGTAACCTGTAAAACAAACCCGTTTCATCTATCTTAAAAACATCTTTCATTGGAAATTGATTATTTTTTCCCTTATAGACTCCAATTTATTCTCCATGTCATGTGTTCGACTGAGCCACTTTCTGTGAATCGGCGATACGATTTGATACCATGCACTTGAATTTCTCAAGCCAACCCTGTGAAAGTTTATGCTCTAAAGAATCTTGTGGATACAAAAGCTTCAACGCCTCAACCGCCTTCTCTATGATTAACTTTCCTGTTATATTCACACGCTTTTGATGTTGGAGAAACCATTCATAAACAACTTTCTCCATGTCCGGACACTTGGCTTCTTTGTGACGCTTGTAAGATCCATCTTTGTCAAAGTTAGCCGATAGGAACTCCGATGATTTCTTAAGAGTGTTTGATATTGTTCCTTAAATAACTTTCAAATCGAAAGTTTTGTCAACCCGCTACACCAAATCTTGTTGACTGCATCCTTGGTGATCTCTCTTATACTCGCCTAACAGTTTTCGTTGTTGATTGGTCATCGTTGATTTTTAACACCTTTTAGTTTAGAAGCCATAGTTGATGTGACTTTAAAATTTATCATTTGACATTTTATAGTAATTAATCTAGATCTATGTACATTGAACTTCACAAGTTCATTAATGTGTGAATGTACATTGGAATTTTGAAGGTCGTTGTTTCTGTTTTATTCAAATAGTTAAAGTGAACGGACATGAAAAGTTTGAAGGTCGATGCATTAATTTGAGAGTTGCTCACGAATATAAGCCAACTCTTTAAATTAATAATGTATTAATTTATCATATCTCGCTAAATTAATAAAATATCCCGATCCCAACATTATTAATTTATGAAGGTTTTACTGTATAATATATTTGCACTTTACGGAAACACAAATATGGTATAAAATTCATGTTAAGTAAATTATTAATATATTATTTTAATTATTAAAATATACCCACATAAATACTATGTATATATGTACACATATAAATACTAATATTATTGGGTATAATGGTTTGTTTACTCCTTTTAATATTTTTAAATACGTGTTGAATATTTCTCACAACTCAAACAATCATTCATTTAAATATCCATTTAAAATACTTAATACATTACTTAAACGAAACAACTACAAAACAGAATCTTACAACTATCCCTCACTATTTAAAGTTTCATCCCCGAAACCATATTACACAGAAAATAAATGAGGATAGTACGTCCTCATTTCATCTTCAGACTTGTCAGATCCTTTTCTATGATTCCATTCGACTTTAACATGATTGCTTATTTTGTTGCGGGCTTGTGTTATTTTACCATTAACTATAGCAATGGGCTCCTCAACATAATTTAATATATCATCTATCTCTCTGTCATCTAGCGGTACGTATGACGTCTTGTTGGCCAAACATTTTCGTAAGTATGACACCTGGAGTGTATTGTGTATCCCGCTCAACTCACTTTGGCAACTCTAAACGGTACGCCACATTCCCAACTCAAGCTATGATTCTAAACGGACCAACAAATCTTGGACTCAACTTGCCACATTTACGAAAACGACTTGCACCTTTCCATTGCGAGACTTTTAACAACACTTGATCCCCCACTTGGAATTCGATAGGTCGTCTTCGTTTATCAGCATAAGATTTTTGTTGATCTTGGGCAGCTTTGAGATGATTTTGAATTAACTCAAACTTTTCAGTTGTCTCCTTCACAACTTCTTTACTACTAAGCTCCCCTGGACCGATTCCTCCCCAACATATTGGAGTTTGACATTTCCTACCATATAACATTTCATAAGGAGACATCCCCATGCTTGAGTGGTAACTATTATTGTAGGAAAATTATGCCAATGGTAAATATATTTCCCAACATCACCGAAGTCGATAACACGTTCCCTTAACATATCTTTTAGGGTTTGTATTGTTCATTTACTTTGATCATTAGTTTGTGGGTGATAAGTTGTGCTGATCAATAATCAGGTACCCAATTTTTCTTGAAATTTTCTCCAAAATCGGGATGAACTATCACGATCTGACATAATGGATATGGGGACCTTGTGTCTGGACACTACTTCCTTCTTATATACTTCACCCATACGTTCTGAAGACTATGTCTATCTGATAGGTAGAAAATGAGCACGTTTTGTTAATCTATCCACAATAACCCATATTGGTTCAAAATCCTTTGTCGTTTTTGGCTATTTAGTTATTAGATCCATAGTTATATCTTCCCATTTAAATTTGGGAATTTCTAACGTTTGGATCTTCCCATAGGGTTTCAGGTGTTCAACCTTTACTTGCAAACATGTCAAGCACCTCTTGATATATTTTACAATATCTCTCTTCATACGAGGCCACCAATAATTGACTCGTAAGTCATGATACATCTTGGTTGCACCTGGATGAATAGAATACCTTGATTTATGAGATTCACCGAGAAGTAACTTTTTGATGTCACTTGTATTTGGAATCCAGATTCATCTGTAACGAGTTTTTACACCGGATTCATTTTCTATCAAATCTTTTGCTTAACCAATTATTCTCTCCTTCTTCTGGTTTTCTTCCTTAAAAGCTTCAATCTGGGTTGTCTTGATTCTTTCAATTAATCAGAAGTTATCATTATTTTTAGAGATTTTACCCGAATAGGTGGATGCTCCTTTTTTCGAATGAGGACGTATGCAACCACATTTGCCTTTCTAGGATGGTAAAGGATTTCACAATCATAATCCTTAACAAGTTCCAACTATCTTCTTTGCTTCATGTTAAAACCTTTCTGATCAAAGATATTTTTGAGGCTTTTATGGTTAGTGTAGATGGTACACTTTACACCACATAAATAATGCCTCCAGATTTTTAAGGCAAAAACCACCGCATCTAATTTAAGATCATGAGTCGGATAGTTTGTTTCATGTGTTTTCAGTTGTCGAGAAGCATAAGCAATAACCTTGCTTCTCTGCATCAAGACACATCCCAAGCCTAAATATAAGGCATCACAATAGACTACCAAATCGTCTGTCCGTTCTAGTAATACTGATATCGGGGCTTGAGTCAACTGTCACACCCTGACCCGCAGCGGAATAAGAGTCGGGGCATAATTGGGTTATCACCAAAGCTCATGATGTTTACTAATATGTTTCATATTTATTAAATTCAAATTACATTCCAAAGTTCCAAGTCAAATTCATACAATACAAGGAAAGGAAAAATTAACTAAAACAATCCATAATCTAAACTGGTTTATTCTTCTAAGCCGCCCTATATGTTTCTTGCTTCAACTTGATCACCTGTATCATGTGTAAAAATGGGAAATTTTGGGTCAACAAAAGTTGGCGAGTGAACCTTGTTAAAAACATTTGTTATTGATTCATTATTGTAATTAATTTAGGAAAATTGTGCAATAATCATATATGAACAAATGTATGTAAACATAATGATCACAAACCACCTTTCTTAAGCATGAAATAAGAATGACAATGTATATGTTGGCAACGTCCCGTTCACGCTCATAGGTAATGGGGAGCGGACGGCCTATGCTAATGTATGTGAGATCAAGGCACAATCAAACGGAGCCGATCTTATGTTGGCAACGCCTGGTTCACGCTCATAGGTAATGGGGAACAGCTCACGCTCATAGGTAATGGGGAGCGGCGGCCTATGAAATGTATGTACTGAAAATGATAATTTAAGTCTAAACTTCAATCACACAAACAACTGATACACATTGAATACACATTTGATCATGAACATGATGGATGCACAAGTGTTTAATTATAATAAATAAATGGCGACACATGATACACCCCAAAATGTGATTAAAACGGGGAATTGGTAGAGATTCACTCACCTTGGGTGCGTTTGTTTGAAGGTGTTGAATGTGCACGAGTTTAGAGGATTGATCGACGAGAGATAACTAACCTAATTAATAACGAAAAGGTACGGTAAATATGTGGATTTTATTAACTATTTTAATAGTATTTTTTTGGATGTATTTTTGTGAGTTTAAGGCTACTTTCTAACTTTAAAAACGTTATTTTTAAGTATTTTTAATTGATTTTTAAATTAAATAAATAAATAAAAATAATAAAAAAAATGTTGACTTTTTTGACTTTGACCGTTGACCGTTGACCGTTGACCGTTGACTGGTTCGGTCGGTTATATTGTTGCACTAAGTGAGGTTCGAACCGGTGACCTCCCGTACGCGTGCATGCAGCTCTACCAACTGAGCTACGCGTCTAACCCGAAATAATTCTGTTTTTAATTATACTTATATACTATTTAATTTAATCCGAAAATCATTTATTTATAAAAAGGATTTTAAATGTATCGAACCGGTGCTGACCACAGGTCTCGAACCCGGGACCTGTGGGTTAACGTGCACACAGTCCACCGCTGGACTGTGTGTCTAACCTGGTTACTAATCCGGTTTTTATTATACTTAACATGATTTTGTGAGTTAACCCGGTTCAGTAAAAAAGGCATTTTTATTTCAAGAGAGTAAGGTTGGGACAGGAATCGAACTCGCGTCGCATGTGTATTTGTTTGCACACAGTCCACCGCTGGACTGTGTGTCTAACCCGTTCATAAAACTGATTTTAATTAATCTTATATTATAACCCGTCTTCATCTTCTTCGTTAAACTTTACCCAGAAAACAAAGTCCGACTGTTGTGACTGATTTATGTCTAATTTGACTTTCAAACATTATAAGTAATTGAAAGGTAATGAATGGAGAGAGTTTGGAGGAAAGGATGTACCGATCAGTGTCTTTCACTGAACTCCGGCAAAGATTCGTCGGCTCGGTTTGTGAACTTCGACTGTTTAGAATCAATTAACAGTTATGTTCGATTAGTTATGAAATTGAGGTACTTAAACAAGGATTAACAGGAGTTTGAAGGGTTATACCGATTCACAGCGCGATATCAGAAATTTCATAGGTTTTCCGGCGAGAGCTGGATATTCCGGCTACGTCGTCTAGGATTGATTCTGATGGTGGATTTGTGTTAGTAACAGTCTAACAATTGATTGGAACAGAAAGAGTCGAGGGAATTACCGTGTGGATGTGAGTCTCGGTTTTCCGGCGAAATTCCGGTGATGGCAGGATTTTTCCGGCGAGTGAAATTTCGTCGAGAAAAGGTGCGATTTTGAGCGAAAAGGCTACCAGTGAATTGTGGGTGAATATACAGGGAAGAATCGAGACGCATGGGGTCTGATTTCAGTCTCGATTCATGGTCAGCCGTTCTCCGGCGGTTACGACTGATGTCGCGGGTTCAGACATCGGTTCTAACCGACGTTGAGGTAAATTCTTCAGCTAAATTAGAAGAAACCGTCAATTATCGGCGAAAGCGTCGGGATTTCCGACGACTGCGAATTGGGCGCGATTTTGACTGGATTTGACTTCCGTATTTTATTATTTGAATTAATTGTTTTGATATGATATCAAATAACCAAAGTGACGGAGTGGTTGGATGAGTGAATGTTAAGACTTGTGGATTTCCGGCTGACCCGGGTTCGACTCCCGGCAGCCGGTTTTTTCTTTTTAATAAATTTTCTTTTACTTTTTAACAATTATAATTTATATCTTCTAATTTGTTTATTAATTATATATCGTTTAAAATTAAAATAGGTCATAAATAAACAACAAAAGTTTAAAACTGATTGTTCGGTTAAAAAACGAAGCGGGTTTTGAAAACCCGTTTTTCGACGGATGTTACAGTATCCCCTACTTTTAGAAATTTCGTCCTGAAATTTAGGTAGTAGTAGTTACAGGAAAAAGATGTGGGTATTTCTCGCGCATTGAGTCTTCACGCTCACAAGTAAACTCAGGTCCCCGTTTCGACTCCCAGCGTACCCTGACAATTGGAAGGCGGCTTCGTCTTAAACACTTTTTCCCCGAAGTCCATAATTTCTACTGGTCTTTCAATGAAATGCATAGATTTATCGACTTGAATTTCTTCTAGAGGGATATGGAGATTTTCATCGGCGAGGCACTTCTTCAAGTTCGATACGTGAAATGTGGGATGAATTCTGTTGAGTTCCTCTGGTAGGTCAAGCTTGTATGCTACAGGTCCTACTCTTTCGAGTATCTTGAAAGGACCTACGTAGCGTGGAGCTAACTTGCCTTTTTGGCCAAAACGAACTACTCACTTCCACGGCGATACTTTTAAAAGTACTTGGTCACCAATGTTAAATTCCAAGGGCTTTCGTCGCTTGTCAGCATAGCTCTTTTGACGACTTTGTGCCGCTAGAAGGTTGTTTCGGATTTGATGAATCTTGTCTGTTGTTTCTTGTGTTAATTCTGGACCGGTGATTTGAGCTTCTCCAATTTCGTGCCAACATATTGGTGATCGGCACTTACGACCATATAACGCTTCGAAAGGTGACATGCCGATGCTTGAATGATAGCTGTTGTTGTACGAAAATTCAACTAATGGTAGGTGAGCGTCCCAATTCCCTTTGAAGTCTATGACACATGCTCGAAGCATGTCTTCAAGAGTTTGGATGGTGCGTTCAGATTGTCCATCAGTTTGAGGATGATAAGCGGTACTGAGGTCTAATCGTGTACCCAAAGCGGCTTATACGACTTGCCATGTTCGTGAAGTGAAACGACCATCACGATCTGAAATAATGCTTAACGGTACACCATGCCGGCTTACGATTTCGCTGATGTAGATACGAGCTAACTTCTCATTCTTGAAGTCCTTGCGAATCGGAATGAAGTGGGCTGATTTTGTAAGACGATCAATGATTACCCATATAGTGTCATACCCACCGGAAGTGCGAGGTAACCCTGTAATGAAGTCCATGGTTTGTTTTCCCACTTCCATACAGGTATTTCAGGTTGAACTAGAAGTCCTGAGGGTCTTTGATGTTCAGCTTTCACTTTAGAACAGGTAAGGCACTTGGAAACAAAAACAGCAATATCCTTTTTCATGCCAGGCCACCAGTAGTTGTATCGAAGGTCTTGATACATCTTGTCGGCTCCTGGGTGTACAGAGTATCGTGTTTTGTGCGCCTCTTTCATAAGGGTATCGCGAAGGTTATTGTGATCGGGAATCCATATGCGATCTAGGTAATACAGAATGCCGTCAGATTTTGTTTCGAGTTTAAGTTCTGCACCACAAGATAACTCATTTCGTATGTCATATTCCGTTACGGAAACATGTTGAGCTACTCGGATTTGATCTTTGATATTGGTTATGATTTGCGAACATAGAAGACGAATGGAGTTCGCATAACCCTTTCGACTGAGTGCATCGGCCACCACATTTGCCTTGCCGGGATGATACCGAATTTCACAGTCGTAGTCATTAAGAAGTTCAACCCATCTTCGTTGCCTCATATTCAACTCCTTTTGATTAAATATGTGTTGGAGGCTCTTGTGGTCAGTGTAAATTTCACACTTGGTACCATAGAGGTAATGCCTCCATATCTTAAGAGCGAACACAACGGCTCCAAGTTCTAGGTCGTGGGTAGTGTAGTTCTTCTCATGAGTTTTGAGCTGCCTAGAAGCATAGGCTATCACTTTTCCCCTTTGCATTAAAACACAGCCTAGTCCCTGCCCTGATGCGTCGCAATAAACTACAAAGTCATCGCAACCTTCGGGGAGTGTGAGGATAGGTGCGTCACAAAGCTTTTGCTTAAGGGTTTGGAAGGCTTCTTCTTGTTTAGGTCCCCATATGAAGGGTTTTCCTTTATGCGTCAAAGCCGTGAGTGGTACAGCGATACGAGAGAAATTTGATATGAAACGACGATAGTAACCAGCCAAACCAAGGAAAGATCTTACCTCGGTTGGGGTACGTGGCGCTTGCCATTCTTGCACTGCTTTGATCTTTGAGGGATCGACATGAATTCCCTTGTCATTGACGACATGTCCGAGGAATTGTACTTCTTTTAACCAGAATTCGCATTTGGAGAACTTAACGTAGAGCTTTTCGGTTCTTAAGAGCGTGAGGATGAGTCGAAGCTGTCGTTCATGATCAGTCTTAGACTTTGAGTAAATGAGAATATCGTCGATGAAGACTATAACAAAGCGATCGAGATAGGGTTTGCAAACCCTGTTCATTAGATCCATGAAGACGGCTGGAGCATTGGTTAGACCAAAGGGCATGACCATGAATTCATAGTGACCATAACGAGTTCGGAAGGCAGTTTAGGGACGTCTTCTTCATGTACTCTGAGTTGATGATAGCCAGAACGAAGATCGATCTTTGAAAAACAAGTGGCACCCTGGAGTTGGTCTAGAAGATCATCGATACGAGGTAATGGATAGCGGTTCTTGACGGTTAATTTGTTGAGTTCTCTGTAATCGATACACATGCGAAACGTTCCGTCTTTCTTCTTCACAAACAGAACAGGTTCACCCCAAGGCGATGAGCTAGGACGTATGAATCCTTTGTCGGTCAGTTCTTGTAATTGACTGGCTAGCTCTTGCATTTCGGATGGGGCTAACCTATAAGGAGATTTCGCGACGGGTGTAGCGCCCGGTATAAGATCAATGCGGAATTCGACTTCTCTCTTGGGAGGAAGTCCTGAGATGTCGTCGGGGAAGACTTGCGGGAATTCTTTCACTACAGGTATGTCTTCGAGTTTCTTCTCCTTATTTCCCTTCTTGACAACGTGGGTTAAAAATGCTACATAATTCTTGCGGAGATATTTTCGGGCTTGAAGGCAGGACATCAGTTTGAGTCCTTTCGAAGGGGTTTCTCCAAAGATTCGTAGGGTTTGACCGTCTGCAAGAGGAATGCGAATGAACTTTTCGCGGCATACCACTTCAGCATGATGTTGGCTGAGCCAGTCCATGCCGATTATAATGTCAAAACTTCCCAACTTCATAGGAATGAGGTCAACAGGAAAATCGTGATCGTTTAGAGTAAGAGTACAGTTTCGGATAACAGAGTTTAATGAGACCGGTTTTCCGTCAGCAACTTCTACCGTTATGGATTCCATAAGTTTATCACGTGTTTGGTTGAGGATGGGTTCAAATTTTAAGGACACAAAACTCTTATCCGCGCCAGTATCAAATAACACGGATGCATAACTACCATTGATAAGAAACGTACCGTTAACCACGTTGTTGTCGGCCCTTGCTTGGCTGGCGTTGATGTTAAATGCTCTTCCTCTAGCAGGTGGAGGAGCTTGGTTAGCTTGATTCACTAGATTTGCTTGAGCTTGAGCATGTATGATGCTCACCAAGCGTGGACAGGTGTTTCTAAAGTGGTTTGGGTCTCCACAATTGTAGCAAGCCCGCATGGGTGGCATCATGGGGTAGTTGGGTTGGTACTAGGTTTGGGCCGTATGTTGTGTAGGTGGTGGTAGTAGGGGTTGTTGGGCTTGACCCATTATTTGATGGTGGGTTTGAGTTGTGGGTTGGTTGCGGTTCATTCGATGTAGTGAGCGGCATGCTTGGATGGTGTGACCTACACGGCCGCAGGGTGCAATATTAACAGGGGTATTCGGGGGAGTGATGGCATTGACAACGGGTGCATTTTGGGTAAGGGCCAGAGTATTGCCTTTTGTATGGTGCGGGTGAAGGAGCAACTTGTGTGATGGGTGCAGCAGGGATAGGGAAATTTGTTTGGGTGACAGCAAAATTTCTGGTATTTCGTTTCCTCTTGTTTGAAAATTTTGAGGAGGAGGTGGAATGGTTGGAAGTTTGGCCCTCAACGGGGGCTTTCTTTTTCTCCTCTTTAAATTTACCGTTTCTGATGCGGTTCTCGGTAAGTTCGGTGGCTAATTCCATAGCAGCTTCGAGAGTTGCAGGCGAAGTGCTGAGGACTGAGTCTTGAATCTTCGAGGGGAGGCCTCGAATATAGTGTTCAACCAAGCGGTATACTGGGGTGAACAAGTTAGGAACCATCTGGTTCAGCTCAAGAAATATTTTGTTGTAGGAAGTATGATCCCCTTCCTTTTGCTTCAGCGAGTGGAATTCATCTTCCAACTTCTTGAGTTCGCTTCTTGGGCAGAAGCGTTTTGTCATTATTTCCCTTAACTCTTCCCAGGTTAAGGCCATCGCGTCTTCAACTCCTCTTTTACCCTTCTCGGTGTTCCACCAGGTCAGGGCTACCCCAAATAATCTCCCGGTTGCGTAACGTACCTTGCGATCCTCGGGACAATCGCAATTTAGGAAGGTGTTTTCCATTTCCTCAAACCAGTGGAGGAGAGCGGTGACACCTTCGGTCCCTTCGAACTTTGGGGGATCGCAAGACTTGAAGTGCCTGTAGGAGCACTTCTTGGAGGAAGGGTTGTCGATGTTTTGATCCTCTTGATTGGGTGGGTTGACAGGATTCGCGGTGAGAGCTTGCTGGACTTGAATTACAATATCAGGAAGCACCGCGGCCATTTGTTTCGCAATCTGAGTGGCCAAGCGTTCGTTTGACCTTCCTGACTTTCGTCCTCCACGTAGCTGCCTAGCCGACATCTACAGGAACATACATAGGAAGATTGTGAGTTTATGGAGTCTTTTTAGGTGTCATGTGTCTTAAAGAAAATGAAAATAACATAAATATCAATAATGCAACTACATCCATAGGATGTCTTGGGTTTGCTCATGTTGGGCCTCAAATGTCCCCCATACTATCGCCGGTATAGTCATGTGGGCCCCCATGACTATTGGCTTAGTAGGATTCACATTGGTATTGGCGGTTTTAACACTCACATCACCCGAATGAAAACCACAAAATATGTTTGCGAGATGTATGGTCGGAGGGTGTCCAGGTATAGACACAATGGCAACTCAAAGTGGGGTTAGTTCACACGACGTTTGGTATAGCATGCTTTGGCCTAATAGGTCCTTCGTACTCTCATCGTTAGTCCCCAGGTAGGCAAACTGGTCCTTTATTTTGGATTTATACGAATGCGAAGCCTAGACAGGACGTTCCGACTACCGGTACTCGTAACCTTCCAGTTACTACATGCCCGTCATGAGAACTCACTTTGATGTGATTTGAAAACACAAAAATCGTTGAAAAAAAAATCGTATAAATTGTGAGATGTGTGCTCCCATGGATATGATATGTTATGAGCATATGATTCATGATAGGCATTGTATAATAATATGTACTTAGGAACATGCTTGCATAACATTGAATGTAACAATAAACTATAAAGCATATAAACATCATGAATTTTGCATATAACACACAAACATTCAACAATTCTAAGCAACTATAGTATAGGCTCTAAAGGTCTAATAACCTATCCTATATCCCTATAGTCATGGCTCTGATACCAATCTGTCACACCCCGACCCGCAGCGGAATAAGAGTCGGGGCATAATTGGGTTATCACCAAAGCTCATGATGTTTACTAATATGTTTCATATTATTAAATTCAAATTACATTCCAAAGTCCCAAGTCAAATTCATACAATACAAGGAAAGGAAAAATTAACTAAAACAATCCATAATCTAAACTGGTTTATTCTTCTAAGCCGCCCTATATGTTTCTTGCTTCAACTTGATCACCTGTATCATGTGTAAAAATGGGAAATTTTGGGTCAACAAAAGTTGGCGAGTGAACCTTGTTAAAAACATTTGTTATTGATTCATTATTGTAATTAATTTAGGAAAATTGTGCAATAATCATATATGAACAAATGTATGTAAACATAACGATCACAAACCACCTTGCTTAAGCATGAAATAAGAATGACAATGTATATGTTGGCAACGTCCCGTTCACGTTCATAGGTAATGGGGAACGGACGGCCTATGCTAATGTATGTGAGATCAAGGCTCAATCAAACGGAGCCGATCTTATGGTGGCAACGCCTGGTTCACGCTCATAGGTAATGGGGAACAGCTCACGCTCATAGGTAATGGGGAGCGGCGGCCTATGAAATGTATGTACTGAAAATGATAATTTAAGTCTAAACTTCAATCACACAAACAACTGATACACATTGAATACACATTTGATCATGAACATGATGGATGCACAAGTGTTTAATTATAATAAATAAATGGCGACACATGATACACCCCAAAATGTGATTAAAAACCGGGAATTGGTAGAGATTCACTCACCTTGGGTGCGTTTGTTTGAAGGTGTTGAATGCGCATGAGTTTAGAGGATTGATCGACGAGAGATAACTAACCTAATTAATAACGAAAAGGTACGGTAAATATGTGGATTTTATTAACTATTTTAATAGGATTTTTTTGGATGTATTTTTGTGAGTTTAAGGCTACTTTCTAACTTTAAAAACGTTATTTTTAAGTATTTTTAATTGATTTTTAAATTAAATAAATAAATAAAAATAAAAAAAAATGTTGACTTTTTTGACTTTGACCGTTGACCGTTGACCGGTTCGGTCGGTTATATTGTTGCACTGAGTGAGGTTCGAACCGGTGACCTCCCGTACGCGTGCACGCAGCTCTACCAACTGAGCTACGTGTCTAACCCGAAAAAATCTGTTTTTAATTATACTTATATACTATTTAATTTAATCCGAAAATCATTTATTTTTAAAGAGGATTTTAAATGTATCGAACCGGTGCTGACCACAGGTCTCGAACCCGGGACCTGTGGGTTAACGTGCACACAGTCCACCGCTGGACTGTGTGTCTAACCTGGTTACTAATCCGGTTTTTATTATACTTAACATGATTTTGTGAGTTAACCCAGTTCAGTTAAAAAGGCATTTTTATTTCAAGAGAGTAAGGTTGGGACAGGAATCAAACTCGCGTCGCATGTGTATTTGTTTGCACACAGTCCACCACTGGACTGTGTGTCTAACCCGTTCATAAAACTGATTTTAATTAATCTTATATTATAACCCGTCTTCATCTTCTTCGTTAAACTTTACCCATAAAACAAAGTCCGACTGTTGTGACTGATTTATGTCTAATTTGACTTTCAAACATTATAAGTAATTGAAAGGTAATGAATGGAGAGAGTTTGGGGGAAAGGATGTACCGATCAGTGTCTTTCACTGAACTCCGGCAAAGATTCGTCGGCTCGGTTTGTGAACCTCGACTGTTTAGAATCAATTAACAGTTCTGTTCGATTAGTTATGAAATTGAGGTACTTAAACAAGGATTAACAGGAGTTTGAAGGGTTATACCGATTCACAGCACGATATCAGAAATTTTAGAGGTTTTCCGGCGAGAGCTGGATATTCCGGCTACGTCGTCTAGGATTGATTCTGATGGTGGATTTGTGTTAGTAATAGTCTAACAATTGATTGGAACAGAAAGAGTCGAGGGAATTACCATGTGGATGTGAGTCTCGGTTTTCCGGCGAAATTCCGGTGATGGCAGGATTTTTCCGGCGAGTGAAATTTCGTCGAGAAAAGATGCGATTTTGAGCGAAAAGGCTACCAGTGAATTGTAGGTGAATTTATAGGGAAGAATCGAGACGCATGGGGTCTGATTTCTGTCTCGATTCATGGTCAGCCGTTCTTCGGCGGTTACGACTGATGTCGCTGGTTCAGACATCGGTTATAACCGACGTTGAGGTAAATTCTTCGGTTAAATTAGAAGAAACCGTCAATTATCGGCGAAATCGTCGGGATTTCCGACGACTGCGAATTGGGCGCGATTTTGACTGGATTTTACTTCCGTGTTTTATTATTTGAATTAATTGTTTCGATATGATATCAAATAACCAAAGTGGCGGAGTGGTTGGATGAGTGAATGTTAAGACTTGTGGATTTCCGGCTGACCCGGGTTCGACTCCCGGCAGCCGGTTTTTCTTTTTAATAAATTTTCTTTTACTTTTTAACAATTATAATTTATATCTTCTAATTTGTTTATTAATTATGTATCGTTTAAAATTAAAATAGGTCCTAAATAAACAACAAAAGTTTAAAACTGATTGTTCGGTTAATAAACGAAGCGGGTTTTGAAAACCCGTTTTTCGACGGATGTTACATCAACCTCTCGTTCAAGACTTTGAATGCGTCTTCTTGTTCTTTTCCCAAATAAACTTGACGTCTTTCCAAGTCAACTTCGTTAATGGTGAAGCTATCTGGAAATACATCAGGGAATTCGTTCACCACTTTGACATTTTCAAGCTTTACCTCTTCTTGACTTGAATCGACAACATAGGCTAAGAATGCCTTGCATCCACAGGTCAAGTATCTCCTAACATTCATTATTGAGCAAATAGAGATATTCTTCTTCTTCTCTCCAAATCGTGATTTGGTTACCACATGGGGCAAATAGATTAATAATCTTTTATTAACATACGATATTGGCATGATGGCGTGATAACCAATCCATGCCGACTACAACATTAAAATCTCCTTGCTCCATGGGAATGAGGTCTATGAGATATACTTCTCATTCGACCTCAAAGTGGAAATTTGGATAAAGATCAAGTACTAAGAGATTCTTACTATCTGCTATTTCAACTTCTAAAGGATTTGCCGACTTAATACCAGGTAAAGTAAATGATCAACTGAAGTTTGTAAATTCAAAAGAATAACTCGCTCCATAATCAAATAGTATATGCGCTGGAATAATAATGATCAGGAAAGTACCTGTCACCACGTCAGCTATCTATCACCTTTGCCTCTTCAGTTGTGATCTGAAAGGCTCTTCCATGTGCTCGACTAGGCTCTCCTTTCTTTTCCCCACCAATATATTGCATTGACTTAGGATTTGCCCATTTCCCAGTATTCCCTTGTAGAAGTGGACACTGATTTTTACGTGTCCTAGCATATTATAGTTGTAACAAATGTTAATTGGACTAGGGCATTGTGGGGTGGTGTGACCCGCTTTAACACATCTCAAACAAAACATCTGTTTCAAGCAACACTCTCCAACATGGTTCATTTCACACGTGTTGCATTGATGAGTTCTAGACCATGGTTCAAACTTTTTGAACTAAACTCCTGACTTTGCCTTCTTTGATGGAGGATTAGAAAACTCCACCTTTCGTTTCCCACCTGCTATAACTTGATGGTTCAGCTCTAACTCCCTTTCTCTTGCCCGGTTTATAACTTCCCCTAAGGTTTCGCACCTAGAAGGGTTTATAAATTCATGAATGTCTTTCTTTAGCATGTTATGATAGCGGTTAATCTTCCTTCTTTCATTCAACATCATATAAGGGCAAAACTGGAGTTTATCGAAATACTCTCTAGCTTCAACTGACTCAGAGGTCTGAGACATATGAAGAAATTCATCAACATTCTTGTCCACTAAAGCCTATGGACAACATTGTGTCAAAAATATGACCTTGAATTCTTCTGTATCTTTTGTTGGCCTTGCTCTCATTTCAAAACTTACCACCAGTCTCTCGCTCGACCTTTCAAAAGGTTCAAAGCATAAATCACAAAATCTTTTGGATCATAATGACTTGTTTCAAAAGTTCCTTCAACTTCTGTAATCCATCGTTGACTAATGATAGAATTTTCTACACCCAAAAATGCGGAAGTGTTGCAATATAGAAAATCTCTTGTAAGTACAACCAATTCTCCTTCGTCCGATGTTTTGAATTGGATCAGTATGCTTTCACTAGCAGTTATCGTCTTACTATTTGATTGATTCTCCAGTTCTTCCTTCACAATCATTCGTATGTTATTGCTCACTTGGACAATAATGAATGGAAGAGAGTTTTCTAGTGCTTTTCCGATCTTTTCCTTTATGATATCATCATTATTATGAAAAGTGTCATTTCCTTTTGGCCTTTCAAGTGCCAGGACGGTGGCTTCCTTCACCCTCAACTATAATTTCATTTTTGTGTTATGAAGTTGCCATTTCTTTCGTCTGAATGATGAGAGAGTATGTTTAGGATACTTATTATATCCTATAAAACCCAAAGTAATATACTTTCTACCACTAAGCTATAGATAGGTTTTGCATACTTGTTATCCTTGCAATATAGAAAATCTCTTGTAAGTACAACCAACTCTCCTTGGTCCGATGTTTTGAATTGATCAGTATGCCTTTCACCAGCAATTATCGTCTTACTATTTGATTGATTCTCCAGTTCTTCCTTTACAATCATTCGTATCTTATTGCTCACTTGGACAATAATGAATGGAAGAGAGTTTTCTAGTGCTTTTCCAATCTTTTCCTTTATGATATCATCATCATTATGAAAAATGTCATTTCCTTGCCAGGATGGTGGCTTCCTTCACCCTCAACTATAATTTCATTTTCGTGTTATGAAGTTGCCATTTCTTACGTCTGAAATGACGAGTAAGTATGTTTAGGATACTTATTATATCCTATAAACCCCAAAGTGTATACTTTCTACCACTAAGCTAAAGATAGGTTTTGCATACTTGTTATCCTCTATATTAAAGCATTATCTTTATCCTCTATATTAAAGCATTATCGAATAGGCAATGCACATGCTTTTTTGTCTACCACCACACCTATGTATATAAGTAACATGTATTTACAAGCATCACTAGCTAGGTGTGATTGTCTATAAACTATACGAGTACATTCTTGTTGTTATCACATCATGCTCAAATTCACAAATTTTGGTTCAAATAACTATCTTAGCACAAAAATATGCTATATAACAACTTAACATACAATTTGTACTAATGTATGTATGTATACAACTTCAATATGTAATTTAGATTAGTTTATCTAAATTTAATGCCTATCCAACTTCGACCCTCGGATCGAACATCACTTACTCAACATATCAAGAGCACACGATTTATGTCCAAGTAATCTTATTAAATACTTAGTTCACTTAATCTATTGCTCTAATACCAACATGTAAAACCCGTATTTTTATACATCTTTTTATATTATTTTTCACTAAAACCGGTCCTAGATTTTTTTTTACTTTTAAACGATAGCGGAAGCATTCATAATAATATAATGTGATAAAACAACCATCTTAAAAATTCACATTTTATATTTATTTGATAAGTTGAGTGAGTTTACAACAGGACAACTTATTTACCTAATCCATAATTTATACATCAAAAGTGGGCTATAAGCATATGTTCGATCCTTAAACGTACTGATGCTCGACCCGACTCCTTCAACCTTGTACTGGTGATTTACCTGAAAAACATTATTTAAAAAACTATTAGCCAACGTTAATTGAGTTCATAAATCAACTATAATGTTTTCCAGGTCACAGTTTTATCCACCCACCGTATTCCACTTAGGGCAATTTTATATTTAACTGCGATTTTAACAATTGTTCACCCAACGGTGATATAACGACTATCCACTCAAGGGTGGTTAAACGACTGGTTAACCAATGGTAACTTAACGACTGATAGCCCAATGGTGATTTAAACAACTTACCACTTTGGTGGCATCAACTGTTTTCTCCCCTTTAACAACTATCATCTTTTTATAATTAATTATATAAAATCATTAGATTTACACCAACTATACTATACATATAGCATACAACTGGTAGCACATTAAATGTTGTTAAGGGAATCGTATGAACTCACTTTGGGTTTTTTAAGAAATTATCTTAGTTATTGTGGCATTTCCCTCTTTTGGAGGCAATGCTACGCTCAGCCATATTTGTTTGAATCAGCAGAGATACATTCCCGCAAGGCCGGATTATTGAAAGATACTTAAGTTATTGATGCAAAATATGGCATGTCCCTCTTTTGCAGGGATATAGTGCCCCAAGGCCGATTTAAAGTTTTAATAGTAGTTTATTTATAAGGGATTCAAGCCGTTCTTACTTCCCCTGATTTGATGCTATCTGCCTCAAGAGAAGTCCTAATAAGCTTGAATCAAGTCCCCGTAGGATCTATACACTGAACGAGGCAATAACTTTACCCAAACCACCCTTCTAACCCCTTTACATGTAGTTAACGTGCTTTATATACACCCTAAAGACATGAATGAGTGAATCAACAAAACATGAAGAAATAATAAAGTAATTTCACTTTCAATATAAAAAACTAGTTATTAAAGTCATTAATACAAACCCAAATAAAAAGTAGCCAAAGCTTGGAAATCAAAAGTAATACATAAAATATTTTCTTCACCAAGTGATGTAAGAGATTAGCCAAGCATGGCCTTTTTTTGACAAGAACTCTTACGATCAATCTTGGATCCAAGACTACTACACACACTCTAAAGGTGGATGATGGAGGACTGTGGTGGTGATGGTGTTTTAGTGGTGGTGGAATGGTGGCAAGTGGGAGAGAAGTGGTTTACCAATGGATGAGTTGGAAATGAACTAAGCACCTCCTTTTATAGCTGGAAACAGACCTTTCACACGGCCTCGTGCCCAGGGGGCATGACCCCATGTCCTTTCTTTTATGTCTTCATGAATTGATCTATGTCAGTCCGTATACACACATGGTCTCATGTGTTAAAAGCATGGCCCCGTGGTCAGTACTGTGGGCCCCATGTCTCTTGTTTGCTTTGTTTGTCTTATTCTGCATGGATTCTAGAGTGGGACACAACCCCATGCTTTGGTGGCACGACCCTATGCTAGTCTTCTGGTTTGTTATTTTGATCTATGGGGTGTAACTTGGAGGGTAGGCATGGTGTGTCAACTCTTCTTTCTTGTATTTATGTTGGTTTTTGTCGTTAATTTGTTCCTTTTGTACGTTTAAGCTTATTTAGTCCTGAAAATCAAAAATATACAAAGAAACGTACTTTTTCCAACGTTAGTACATAAAAAGGGTTGATTTTATGACTTGTTTGATATAATTTATATGTTGCATTTTGTGCATATCAGATGTGTATAGCGTTGTGCTTCTATTCCAGTCTCAAAAAGAGTCATGAACACAACAATAGTAGATTTGGAATTACATACTTGACCAAATAAGTGGTTCACTCTCGGACCCTAATGTCGAATGCATAAGACCAGACAAAAACTCCTCTCTGTAGAATGCAGGGATTTATGATTCCCTAAGAGCAAAAATTATCAGATAACCCGTCGTTATTAGCTAGATTGAACTCCTTAATAACCTCTTCCAATCCATATTCAAACTCTTTGGGTGTAAGTGCATTGGTCCATACAACACCACATATATGTTCCTTAAAGTTGGTAGAATTGCATAGCCTCACACCAACCTACATAACATGAAAACGCCAAGTAAAAAGATAATGATAAAATACCGACTAAAAAATATTCCAAAACAAAAACATTATGTTGAAAAAACGCCAATAAGTTCAAAACGCCAAAAAGGATAAATGCCGAAAAAAACATTACTACCTTTAGTGAAATTTTGTGCATCATGTGCCACATACATAACCTATGTCTCGTATCAATGAATACAATAGAAATAGTCTTCTTTATTGTTGGATCTTGGTCAGTGACAACAACTTTCTATTGATCACCAACAGGTTTTAAAACACTCTCAACAACCATATATTACGCCAATAATGCAGCACTGAATGTGACATTACTTTGGTGATTATCTATACCAGTTAAAGGTACAAACACCATAGAGTATCCGTGAAAAAACAACACAATAATGGTTTGAAAACACCAATTAATCAAAACATGAAAAATGCCAAACACATAAAAGTAATGTATTCTATTTCATACTTGTTAGACCGGTAAGTTGCGTCAAATGAAATCACATCACCAAACACATGGTAATTACGTTTACATTGATCATCACACTAAAATAACACCTTTAACCGATTGTCATCATCTATGAAATAATCGTACGAAAAATTAGGCTGAGACTGTTTCTTTTCATGTAGGTGTCTTATAACCATGTTTGCATCGTATTCCCCAATGAACATATTAATTTGCCTCTTTTAATTCTTAAAATCAACTTTACTTGAACCACATCTTAAAAACCGCCAAAAACAGTCTTCATAACATTAAACGCCTTAACCGGGCCCAAATTCAACTTAGACATGCTATGTATAACATGCTTCTAAAGCTGAGTGAGGTGTTGTTCTGACAGAAGGAAATGATTATCAGGCTGATCAACAAATTCGTGGTTGTGCTCTTCAACAAACTTATACACCTTTCAAAATCCGACCACAAACTCAATAGAAATTTGTGCTCCACAAGCAGTACTCTTAGAAAAATTGGATCATACACTCCTTTTCTTCTGCTTCGGATCCAATGTATCATCCTTCTTATTCTTATATATACTAGATTCCGTACACATATAAAACTTTATATGTTGTTCTCCCTTGGCGTTTATCGTTTCAGTCTCTTTCCTGACAGCAAAACCACCAACCGCCGCGTACTTAAGATACAAAGATTAACAATCATCAAGGCTTTCAAAAATCATTCCTATCTTAGCTTTAGATCTTCTGTAACGTCGGGAATGTATAAAGTACTCCCGGTTTTTGGACAAATCCTTTCATTGGTTGCAACATGCTTACCTAAAACAAAACAAAAATGCCATAACAAAATGATATGTGATACGTCAAAAGTAAACAGGAAAAACTCGACATGTTTTCAAATGCCTAAACATTAAATAATACATGGCATGAGTAACTTCAAAGTTTCACATGTATAAAAACGCACATTATATTAGTTGAAAATGCCATTACACATATTAATGGATGATTTAAAAGACAAACGCCAAAACTAACATCCATGACAAATAACAAACATAAACGCCATTGTAACAATAGATAATTAAAAATACATCAGATCATTACACATGATATGCTCGAACGAAAAATCTAACAGAATTTAATGTTTGATATATAATTAATATGCCAAAAATTAAAAATAAAAACAAACGCAAACATGAAAAACGCCAAAATTATATTAATTAAAAGGCCATTAAATATATCAAAGTAATGAGTAAAATAAAATGCCAGAACTAACACTTATGTTGATATTATTGATGAAATAACAAATAAACGCCATTATAAGTCGGGTAATTAAAAAACGCAAGCTCTTTAACATGAATTCTCGAACGAATATTTAACAGAGAAAAAATAATTTAAAATATGGACATAATTTCTTTGTAACTCGCAATCCATATCAGATGCTATAAATCTCGCAAAACTTGAAGAGCAGGTAACAACTAATAACGAAAAAATTGGAGTTTGTTTCAAAAGGAATAAACGCCCTAACAAAACAAAGAAATGTTACAAAATATAACATGGAAATGATGATCATACCCCCTGTGTGTTATTTAGCGTATATGCCACGTGTCACTCTAGGAATCGTTCTTACCATTTTCACACTTTAGGGCATTTTCTCCGGATCCTCTCTCTCTCTCTCTCTCTATATATATATATATGTATGTATATATATATATATGTATGTGTATATATATATATATAACACGACACACACATATGTATACAAACATCCACTTTTCATGTCATTCAATTAAAATCATCATCATCTTCATAAAAATCCACTTTATTGATACATGCAATCATCTTTTAAGCTTTAACATAAACATGCTTTATCATCAAATCAAAACATACACAAACACACACTTTAACACTTCCATTTTTGTTTGTTTAAACCTATTTTGTTGTTTAGATTTCAAGTGTGTGAAGAATCCAAGTACTTGATAAACAATCTACCATCATCATCATCATGATCAAGAATTCAAACAAAAGCGGGTTTTGTGATGATGGACTTGCACCTTCTTGAAAATCACCTTGGATTGAGCTTCAAATCACCAAACACACTTGATGGCACCTTGGGCATAAGCTTGAATCTTCAAGGAATGACTAAGAAACAAAAATGGTGAAGTTGAGGTGGGGTTCGGCAGAAAGGTAAAGAAGAGGAGAGGTGAGAGAGTTTTGAGTGGTGTGTGGTGCTTATGGGGAGTTATTGCAATGCAAATAATCATTGTATTGCAAGCATATGCTAAACATTTAGAGCCTTACGGTCTTGGTTGACACCCCATGGGGCCGTCACCTAGCCCACACACATATATATTATTTTTTTGTATACATATATATAGGTTAATTACTTGCATTATACAGGTATTTAACTAACAACTGGTTGCAATGCTTCGCGTTTTAAGGTGTTTACTCTCATTCACACTAATTTATAAAAATTGCTCGCCAAAATATTGTTGAACATTAAATTATACGCTTTGGATAACAAGGCCATTTAATTATGTAAGATACACGTGGTATCAGACACTACGAATTCAAAACCATAAAATAGTGTTTCAGACGTTTTATTTAAATTTCCACTCGGATGTGATTAAATATAGCATTTCAATCATATTAGAATATTTTTAGAATTTTAACATTAATTGGGTTTTCACCAACGTTCCTTTCGCATTTTTGTTCATTAAGAGGTAAGCTTTATCTTATATTTACTAACATAACTCTATATAAATTTAGACTTGCTAGAATACCAAAGGACATTAGTTATCATTAAATTAATCCAAATAACACTTTTATTCACATAAACACGTGTTACACTCTATATAGTACAGACTCTAAAATAGTCGGATGTCACATTATCTTCCATAACTTAATCACATTCTCATTTATTTGAAACAGAGAGTTTGTTCACCCACATTACTTCATAATTAGACTTGTATGTCTTATACATTTTGACATCAACAAACTAGTAAATTGCATAAAAATGATAAAGGTAACTAGGTTTTCTCCCCGAAATATATCACATTCTTTAGAAAACTCATTTGAGTCTTAGCCTTTCATTTATATTCCCATCCAAACAAATGTGAAATTATCGGTTAATTGTAAAACCACATGAAGAGTCCACCAATGAAGCAAGAACATGTCATGTCTTTAATATTTGGGAGGAAACGAAGAACGCTAAAGAAAGAAAAAGAAATTATCATTAGAGAAAAGTAATATAAGGTTTTGTCAAAAACATATATAAAAATGAAAAATTCTAAATGAGGAACACGTGCAATCTAGAAGGTAGAGTACATGTACACTGAGGAAATAGCGTTCGTACATATCCGATCCGTCACGCTTTCCTGGGAACTCTCAACATGAGTACTCACTTATAGGCTAAAGCTTTTCTTCATTAAACATCACTTGAATTTGATTTCCCTTATATGTATATACATATATATATATATATATATGTATATATATATATAATATATATGTGTTTTTTAGTTTGTAAATATCCTAACTATCAAGCTTTTGGCAACCCATAAATTAAAAGCACATATATATGTATATATATATGTATGTATACATATGTATGTATTTTTTTAGTTTGTAAATATACTAACTATCAAGCTTTTGGCAACCCATAAATAAAAAGAATCACAACATGGTCCAACAAATAATCCCTCTTATCAAGACGAGTACTTTTAGGCAACCAACCGGCCGAACGATTCGCAAAGAAGAAACCAAATAAAGTTGGTCTTTTACGAGGAGAACCTAAAAGAACTGGATTTCTACCTTCTTGCGATTCTCTCTACTGTCTTTCTCACCTTCTTTTAAAGCTCCAAAAGGCATCATTTCGATTTCCATTTGTTTTCTTGCCTTCACTTTGCAAAGTGCGAATTACCACCTAAACTAAGAGAAATAATCTTCCTCGAAACCATACATGTGTGGAAATGGTGGCACTATCAAGAGCAATTGATACCCTACTGTGGTTTGTTAAAAAAGTGCTGCCAAAGATATGAAAAGTTATTTTCTACATCGGGTTTTTATAGCAATATACAAGTTATTTTCTGCAGTTTTTTACAGCAATAAACAGCACAAATAGCAGCTGCAATATGCAGGTTTTTTTAGCAAAAAAAATAGCGAAAAACTGCAGGTATTTCTGGCAAAAAACTGCGGTTTTCCAGCAAAAAACCGTAGTTTTTTTTTTGCAGAAAAAAATAAACAAGACTGCAGCTTTTTTCAGCGACAAAACATAAAAAAAATGCAGCATTTTTCTGCAGAAAAACAACAAACTGTGCTGCATTCTGCACCTTGTTGGGTTTTTAAACTAGTTTTTAATTTCAATGAAAAAACCGGTTATTCAAAACAAGTTTTATAACACAAAGTAATTCCTCAGCTTCTGATCAAATGCCCTTCAAAAGCTGTGTTGAATTTATGAATGTCATCAAGTCAATGCGTCAAAGTATAAAAACACAAAATTTTAGAGAACTAAATCAAGATAAGAACAGACATCCCTAAGAGAAGAAGAATTTCGGTAAACTTGAGAGTTAAGACATCCGAGTGTTGATCCAGTTTCCATCAAGTTCATGAGAGCCATATAATGATTTCGACTTCTCTAGACCAAGTTGGAGTTCTTCAGTAGCCTATAACCCACAAAAGCAGTATTTTCATATATACTTGACCAACGCATAGCAGCAATAATAACAATCACATAATTAGATACATACGATATGGTTTAGTTTGCTTATATCAAAAAATCGAACCTGGCCATTCATTGATACAAAAGATTTCATATCTTCCTGCACGCCTTTTAATATGATCTTCAAGATCTAAAAGCAAGATGAAGATATCTAGGGTTCTTGAAAGTGAAAAGGCAAAACTGTGATCGAGAAGAAATCTAGGGTTTGCGAGTGTTGAGAAAACCTTGAATGATGGTCTTCACAATTTCGTGCAGATGATCCTCAATTCGTATGCAAGAGGTAGAAGGAAAGGAAGCGGCTGGATGAACCAAATCAGGGTTTTCATTTGACGGTGACAAAATAAAAGCGGATGAAGAGGCGTGGTATAATCCCGCTCAAAAGAGATAGAATGAGTGGTATTACATTGTGATGTGTTAATAATAAGCATAAGTTCATCACAAATTACATAAAATTAGTTTTGTTTTAGTATAATTATTAAATTTTATATTTTATATCGTGACTTAGAAATGGAAAATTTTTTTACATAATATAAAGAGGGATTATTATTAAATTAAATGTTTATTCGTACTTTTTAAACAATGTGAATAACTGATTTAAATGTAATTGAATAATTATAATAAAAGTCGGTACAGAAAAGCTTATCATGTTTTAACTGAATTAAAATGCATATATACTAAAAACTTTATAAATTAATACTCGTTAAAAATTAACCTCTATAAAATTAATAATTTGTTCAGCACTAATTTGGGACCGGTAGAAAAATGAACATCAATCAATAGAATAATAAAATAATTGATTTTTTGAAGTCACACTGTATATATAATGGTCTTAACAAACTATAAATTAATAATTATTAAAAGATTTCAAATTCTAAGATTGTCTGGTACAAAATGAATCGATAGTCACATATTTCATTTACAGAGAAGAACGGTGGATTGGAACTTGTTTTTGTAATTTAGTTTTTTGTATTATGAACTAACTTTTTTGTATTAAAAAATGATGAACTTGACAAATTTAGTTAATTTGTGAATGTACATTGGACCTGAAAATTTAAAGGTCATACGTAAAACCACTTTAAATTAATAAATTATTATCGACATAATAATATCTCGTTAAATTAATAAAAGTTTTTAGATCTCAACATTATTAATTTATAGAGGTTTTACTATACAATGTTGGGGTTCCATATATAACTACCACGCATTAATGACTCAACCAATAGACTATAAATTTTTAATTTCGTGTAAAGAGTCTAAGAATAGTTTTCATTATCGTGACTCAATCAATCAATCGACTATTAATTTTTAATTTCGTGTAAAGGGTCTAAGAATAGTTTTCATTATGAATGCATGAGCTTTTGTTAGTCAGGCGACAACAAGATTAAATAATCATTAATACATAAGATATTATGTTTAAAAAATTGAGTATTCATCAAATATTCTATGTTTTTTTAGTTTTATTTTAAACTGAATGAAAGCTATAATTTTTGTTCGTGTGGGTTAAAGGGGTTGCAAATTGCACAACGACTCGAATTAACGAAGTAGTATCTACTGTTTACAATTAAAGTTAGAATTGAATGTTAAAATAAAAAATATTTTAAAAAATCTAGTCATTGTAGATCAAGACAGGGAGTATGAAAGGAGAGAGTCCCTGGACTGATGTCCACTGCCGAAAAAACAGGAATCGCATGAATCAGCAACTACCACAGACCACCTTCTATGTAATGAACCTAACTGATAGAGTGTCAAGACCCTTCCTTTGGAAAGTCTTTCAACCATTGGTCAAAGACCACCTTCTTCGTAACGAACCTACCTGATGGAGTGTCAAGACCCTTCCTTTGGAAAGCCTTTCAACCATTGGTCAAAGACGTCTACGTAGCCAAGAAACAGGATTTGAACCCAGGCTGCTTCCCACATCCTCCCTGACTATTAGGCCAAGAGATAATAATAAAAATAAAGATTATATATACAAACATATGGATGATAAATAATACCCAATTGAAATTGAAATGATTTATCACTTTTATAGTAAACAATTATGACGATTCATGTGAACTTTGAAATCCATTTTAAAAAAATGTTAAGTTGAGCAATTGTCTAAACAAACAATTTATAATATGACATTTATATGTTTCCCACACTTTTGTTACTACTCTATAAGGCAATGTGTTGTGAAAGTGTGAAAGGTGAAAAAGAAGTATTGTCACATGAGCGTCACATGTGTAGGACCGGTTTAATTTTTTAGGAGGTCCTAAGCAAACTCTAAAATCAGGGGCTCTTTTTCACATTCCATTATTAGAATCATCAACGGACACGTACCAAAAGTTCCAATTTTAAATATCTTGTAACAGAAACATGAACATAGGTAAGTGAAACCTCAACAAAGTGGAATGTTAAAAAAAAACTCAGCTAAACAAGTAAAAACCTACCAACTTCAAAAAACTCATTTCTTGAAAATCCAATTACTTTAATCCCTAGACAAATAAAAAATTTGAACTTCATAGATTCATCCTAGAAATAAATAAAGCCATAGTTTCTTTTAGGTTTACATAACATTTGCTGCTTCTAGAATAAGAGAGCTAAGAGATAGTTAGGTGTGCGTGTTTTTTTAAGTCGTTGGTTAAAGGGCAATGGATTTTCTGGCCTTGTACTGTAAGAAAAAAAGAATACAGAATCAGTCTTACAAACAACATCGAACACTTGACCACACACTTTATTGCTATTTTAACATGTGCCTTTACCACTAAGCCAATAGAAAGATTTGGTTTGTCGTAACTTGGTGGCCCTTACTAAGTGGAGGCCCAAAGTCTTTCTCGGTTTTAATTAACCTTGTGCCGGCCTTGCATATGTGCATAGGTAGTTGTAAGTTTCACCAAGATGTGTTTTGAAGAGATTAAACGTGATGGGATTAGTAACACACAAAAAAAAATCCTAATTGAAGGATTGATTTGTAATTTAATTGATAATTAACTTTTTTTTAACAGAAATCTCCCAACCCACCACTCGCCCCTCCGCTGCCCCCACTGAGGTGGTGTTCCACACCCTAGCTGATTACATGACCTCTCCACCGTGCTCCTCTAACGCCATACAACACACGCTCTAGTTATCACTAAATACTTTAAACATTCATAGTGGAAACTTTAAACCTATAAAAAGATAAAAATTCAACTTAAACATAAATAAAATGACATAAATGTGTGACATATAATAGTGCAAGAAAACAAATGCATCGATATTATTATATTATATTATTTATGTATATATTGAAGGAATAGTGATTTTATATATATATTAATTAATAACATTGGGAGAAATAGTGTTTTTATTTTATACTTTTTTAGATTTTAATTCTCGTTTGGTTACTACTTAACATGGTTTTATGTCTCCTTGCATCGTCAACAGCATAGTTTTACGCCCCTCACCGCATTTTTTATATATATTAATTAATAACATTGGGAGGAATAGTGTTTTTATTTTATACTTTTTTAGATTTTAATTCTCGTTTGGTTACTACTTAACATGGTTTTATGTCTCCTTGCATCGTCAATAGCATAGTTTTACACCCATCACCGCAACGCAAACAGTTAATATTATTATATCAGGTAAAAAAATAGTATTATGTTTGTTTTTTTAAGGAAAAAACACTGTATAAAGATTGACAATATCGATTAATTATTATTTAATTATTAACATTGGAAGCAACAGTGATTTTTTATATATTAATTAATAACATGGGAGGAATAGTGTTTTTATTTTATGTTTTTTCAGATTTTAATTGTTATTTGGTTACTACTTAATATGGTTTTGTGTCTTCTTGTATCGTTAATGGCACCGTTTTATGCCCTTCACCGCAACTAACATTGGAAGGAACAATGACTCTCTTATATATATTAATTAATAACATTGGGAGAAATAGTGTTTTTATTTTATCTTTTCAGATTTTTATTGTTGTTTGGTTCCTACTTAGCATGGCTTTGTGTTCCCTTGTATCGTTAATAACACCCTTTTATGCCCTTCGCCGCAACGCAAGAGAGCTAAGAACGGTTATTATTATTATTATTATTATTATTATATCAGGTAAAAAAATAGTATTATGTTTGTTTTTTAAGGAAAAAAACACTGTATAAAGATTGACAATATCAAATTACCAAATAAACAATTCAATCACCCTGGGTCACAAGCAAGCAACAGGGGCCGAACAAACTTATCACGCGCTGATAGATAACAACGCGCCACGTGTCCCCTTTCAAAACCCTCCCTTTTCCTCCCCCACTCTCATCACCATCGTGTTCATCACACGATTCATTTTTTTTTTCTTTTTTCTTTCAATTTTTCATATTTTCTTCATCTATTTTCATCATCAAATCATCAATCATATAATCGAATCTCAACAAACTACTCAAACTTCAAATCAATCAAATCATTTTCGTGTTTCGGTCCTCATGATCCGCTCAAGATACGCGTATTGCAGTTGTTGATCGTTGATTACGTCATCTGCTAGTGTTTTGATCTTCTAGTCTGCTGTTTAGTTCATCTAATGGCGGTTTATCGTCGTCTGTTGATGATTATTGTTGCGTTTTTGTGGTTTGTTGCTCGTATTGGCGCGAGTGATGGTGATGCTGATCGGATTTACATGTAAGTTTGACATCTGATTTCTGTATTATAGTTTGTGATTTGAGCTCGTGATCTATGTACGTTTTGTTTAGGTTTGATTTTGTGATTCGTATATTGTGTTTGCGTAGTTTGATTGTTTTGATGTTTCTAAGTTTGAAACCCTAGGGTTTACACTTCAGTTGATCTCAGTTTTGTGTAGATTTTAAGTTTACGGAGGTGAATAGTATGTAATTTGTAATTGAATCAATACGAATTAGGTGTTATAGAAATATTTAATCAATGTAGATTGTATGTGCAGATTCTCTGGTTAATGCAGGTATGAATTCTGTTGTGAATTTGTGTTATAGAAATTGACTGTTTGTTAAGCTTTGGATCAGATCAGAACTGAATGAAAATAACTGGTAAATGTGGTCATTTTTAGCTGTTTGAAGTTAAAATTTATGAATTTTTTTGTTAATTTGTGATTTTACGTGTTTATGTAGGTTTTGTTTAGGAATTGGAGCTTGGTTAGATTTTGTGATTCGTATATCATTTAGTTTCATTGTTTAGATTTTATACGTTTGAAACCTAGCTTTTACACTTCAGTCGATCTCAGTTTTGTGTAGATTATAAATTTATTGAGGTAAATAGTAGGTAATTTGTGATTGAAGGCAAGGAGATTATATCAATATGAAGTCGCTACTAAGTATTCTAGAAATACTTTAGTTAATGTAGATTGTATGTGCAGATTCCTGGTTCATGAAGCATAGAAAATGACTGTTTGTTAAGCTTTCGATTAGAATTGAACGGAAACAGCTAGTATATGTGGTCATGTTTTAGGTGTTTGAAGTTAAGATTTATGAATTGTTTTGTGAATTTTTGTTACTGTTTGTAATCGCTTGTGGTTTGCCGATTGCATAATGCCACCATTTTTCATGATTGGGAAGCAATTAACTCATATGCGTATGAGCGCATCAACATCCTGTTGTTATTGATATGTTAAATGATTATGAAAATCAGAATAAGAAAAAAGGAAGCTATAAAGGTTATGTGAAACAGACAGCTAAGGTAAAGGTATCGTAAATGTTAGTTAACTAGTCTCTTTTCATTACTTGACTTTGCTGTACATTCTTCAGACTTACCAAAGAAGCAGCACTCTCGATGTGAACACATATTATAAGGTAACATTACTTTAATTTCCTTTTTAAAGCACTAATGTTTCCTTTACTTGAAATTTCTGGTTTAATAGAGATTGTGTCGAGCAATGCGAGAAGACGGGATGCGTTGTGGCTATATGCTTTCAACACTGCAATATGACATCCGACAGGAAATCTGTCGGTGACTCGTGGTACCTACAAGAGCCACTTTACATAAAATGGAAAAAATGGGACTGTCTTAGTGGCTGCAGATACCAATGCATGCTTGCTAGAGAGGAAGAACGAGAGAAAGCTGGAGGCACGCCTGTCAAATATCATGGAAAATGGCCTCTCAAACGCGCCTTTGGGATTGAGGTGCTACAGATTGTTGTACCTTATGTTAATTTTTTTATTACTATATGTTTTTTGCTTAATAAGTAACTAAGTATTATTCTTGTATGCAGGAACCTGTGGCTGTAGCACTCGCTGCTCTTAATCTTGCTGTTCAATTTCATGGATGGGTATCTTTTTACATTCTCGTGAACTACAAGTTGCCATTAAGGCCAACTAGACAGACATACTATGAATACACTGGGCTGTGTCATGTCTATGGGACTTTATCAATGAATTTCTTATTTTGGAGTGCTGTTTATCACAGCAGGTAAGTAGTAGTAACCCTCTCCCCCTCATCACCACATAAAAAAGTAAACACTGTTGTGTATACATTTTCTTGGGCCACTGCTTGAGTTAACATCAGTTTGTGGAGTAGATATTGATGGGTGTTAGAACTTTGATTTTCGATGATTAAGCGGTGCTATATTATATATCCAAAGGTTTGACGGAAGTTGGAGTTAAAGTTCAACTTTTGACATAGTTAGGAGTTAAATATTAGGGTAAACTGCATTTTACGTCCTTTAAGTTTGAGCACAATTACAGGCGATGTCCTTTAACTGACGAAATTACACCGGATGTCCCTTATGTAACAGTTTCTCATCATGCGGTGTCCTTTTGCCCTAACCCAGTAACCCAGTTAATTTTTTATAAGAACTCTTAACATGTGTCGCTCACATGAGGGGATAATGGTCATTCTCATTTAAAATATATCTTCCTCTTGAAGTTTCACGGGTAAATTCTTTTTGTTTTTTAGTTATTAAGTGAAAATGACCATTATGCCCTCATGTGAGTGGCATGTGTTAAGAGTTAACAGAAAAAATTAACTGGGTAAGGGCAAAAGGACACCACATGATGAGAAACTGTAACATAAAGGACATCTAATGTAATTCCATTAGTTAAATGACAACGTCTGCAATTTTGCTCGAACTTAGAGGACGTAAAATGCAATTTACCCATATTAATTTTCGACAAATGTAGGCAACCAAACTGACAACCTTGGCAACTCCAGTGGTTAATAAAAGTTGAACTTTCACACCCATTTTCTTTTGTCAAAAATTAAACTTTTAGCCTTTTTGTAAGAGAGAATTATGTTTCTGATCGATAAGCAAATCGTTTTGCAATTTTACAAGTTGTACTGAAACTTTCTCATAAGTGTGATATTGGTTATCAGCATCAAAACATGGTGAATTCTATGGCTATGACATTATTACAGACATACCTTTTTTACTTATTACTTAAAAAAATGATTGGTGCTTCTTATGTTTTTATAGTTACAAAAAATAAGCAGCCTTCTGATAAAATAGCAGCAAATGTTTACTGTAATTCTTATTCGGTTATGGTGCAATCGGTTAAAATATTTCAGGGATGTGGAAATGACGGAAAGATTAAATTATTCATCTGCGGCTGCATTACTCGGGTTCTCTCTTATAGTGGCTATATTTAGAGCTTTTAATGTGAGAAGTGAAGCCACTCGCGTAATGGTTGCAGCTCCAGTGATCGCCTTTATAACAACCCATATCTTGTATTTAAACTGCTATCATTTCGACTATGGTGAGATATTGTTTTGATACTGTTTTTGAGTATGTTTGGTAAAAGGGGTACGAGTTTGTTAAAGCAGGTTGATAGGTCCTATATAATTGGGTATCCTCCATACCCATTCTCATTCCAAGATTTATCAAACCCATACCCATTCTTATTCCAAGATTTATCAAACCCATACCCATAGGCCTGTAAATGAACCGAATGAACATGAACATGGGCCATGTTCGTGTTCGTTCATTTAACTTTAACCGAACACGAACATATAATCGAACACATTTTTTTGCTCATGTTTGTTTATTAAGAAAATGGGCATGTTCATGTTCGTTTAAAACCTAAACGAACAGTTCACATTCGTAAACGAACATAAACAAACAAACTTAAACGAACATAATATAACAAACAATAAACGAACATAATTGATCACAAAGAACATAATTGATTAAACATAAACGAACATAAAGTAATCTTTTATATAAGTTAGTGGTTAATTACAATTAATTCCATTGGAAAACCTATTTTTATTACAAGCCAATTAACAATTATTTATATTTATATAAGTAGTTAGAAAATTCGGTTCGTTTATAGGCCTACTTATCCATAGTCATTTTACAAACCAAATGTCACCTAGAAACAAATAACAACTAATATTAAATATATGTCAGGTTTAAATATGAAGGTTTGTTTTATACTGGCGATCGCACAACTACTCGTTTGGGTAGTTTGGGCTGGTATTTCTAACCACCCGTCTAGTTGGAAGATTAGGTTGGTGGCGTATGGAGAATGTTTAATTATTTTCTTTCAAATGTATGACCTCCCACCCTTTTGGGGTTGTTTGGATGCGCATGCTATGTCACACGCCATTGCGATTCCGATATCGTACATCTGGTGGAGTTTCATTCATGACGACAGTGGATACAGGACAACAACACTCCTCAAAAAGACAAAGTAGAACAGCAACTTTGGCCGACATGTTTTGTTAATTAAGGTTAAGGTACATTGCTAATTTGCTACTGCCTTTTTGCTTGCATGCTAGTGTTTGTTATAAGACACTTCACATGGCAAGTTTTATGTATCAAAAGCATGTGTGAAAGTTGGTTCGGGTTTTTTCTTCTTTTTTTTTTTGAAAGCTCCAGGCCGTTGGTTTTTACGGATTTAGAAGTCGGTGTCTGTACCGCTTAGTGCGGTCTTCCTTTTGGCTTGTATGTTTTGGAGCTTTTGTTTATGGGTTTGTTTCGGTTTGAATAAGAATTCATTTCATCCTTGTTCCTGATTGTATTGTATTTTAAATTAAATTGCAATGCAATGTTGATAACCATCTTGTTTCAGTAATCCAGTTAGGATTGTTATGGTGGTTGAAAAGTTGATGTATTTGCTTTGGTTGAGAAACAGATAATCTTGTTTTTCAGTTGTCTCATTGTCATAGCTGTAAAATACTGTGAAGAAGATGAAGTTCATGAAAGTTTCAAGAGAGAGTTCAGCAGAAATTGGCTTGAGATTTGTCATGAGAACCAAGAGCATTGCCACAAAGCTCTTGGCTTGCAACTTGCTGGTTGACTTGCATAAATTAGTTCATTAAAACTCATGTTTATTTCATCCGAGTAAATTGTTCGTTGAGTCGTAAAATCAGCTTGTTTTCTTGTATATTGGTAGTTTGCCACTGTATTATTTGAGATCTTTTTGGTTTTAGATTGAGCCAACTCGTCATCAAAATATGAGCTGGATCGAGCCAGGGATGGATGAGTAGAATAGCATCTCAGTTTCAATAAAGTTTAGAAATGTTGAGTTGGCTTGACTCATATTATTACCAGGTTGAGACCGACGTGGTGTTTGAATTTGTACAGCTTTAGATTCTCCTAATGGTTCATGGAATACTTCAAATTTAAATTTTGGCGAATGTTGTTTTGATTATTGACGAATTCCTATTTCAAGGTCGTCAATCATTATCAATCATAAAGAAATATTTTCGAAGCTAATCATGTTTAAGTTATCTCAATTTACTCATATATTTATAAATTATGTTACATCACATGTTAAATTAGTATGTATTTTTAAGGCAGGGGAACACTTTTTAATGTTGAAGCAATTAAGAAATCAGATTTAGATAAATGGCCGACTTCCGTAGGAGTCGAAGTTACTTTTGTTGTTTAAACTTTACATATATAACCTTATTATTTAAAGATTAAACCATGCTTCGCTTTTTCTACTTTTAATATTCCATATATTAAAATAAGATTTTACAATGAAAACACTAAACATTATATTCTTCTCAATTGTAAAATTATTATTATTATTATTATTATTATTATTATTGTTATTGATTGATTGTGGGTGGCCAAGTGGGGGTTGGATTTAGTGTCAAAGTCAATGGGATTGAAAGCGGGAACTCAAGGGTTTAAATCTCGGTAACATTATTTTTAAATAAATATATATATAACTATACTTAACATGTTTAATACAAAATTAATTTAATTAAAGAATGACGAAAACGGAACAATCACTTGTTCATAGTGTTCACTAATACACTAAGAAGAAAAAAGTATGATTATACTGTTACATAAATGAAATATAAAAAAACAAGTGATTGTATGATTACAATCACTTATTCTTAGACTATCCGTTATGTAAAATGCTGGAGGCAATAATGGCCAAGTCAAGGTGGATCACCTTTTGCAGCACAGGGGTGTTAATGGGGGCGTGAGCCCATGACGGTTGCATTAAAGGGCGTGTGACCCATGACGATGGCGTTCACAGGGGTGTGAAAGGACTTGAAGATAGGATCCACCATTGTGATAATAATCAAAGGAGACGTGAAAGAGCTTGAAGAGGATGTGACGTCAACGTAGACGTTGATGACGCCGCCAGCATTATTCCACAACTGTCGGTCTTATGATTATGATTGAAAGTTAAAGCAATGATTAAAATAACGATAAAAGAATCTTTAGACTAGTATATGCAAAAGAAAATGGTCGCTTTGGTTAAAAGAAATAGATATTTCAACTTTACCTTTTATATTTCCTTATAGATGGTTTACAAAAGAACCGTCCTCTTTTTTTTTTTTTTAATTCAAGATTAATATTATTTTAAATTCAGAAAACTTGCCAAGTTACATCAAAACAGAAGGTAGCCGGGCAATAAGCTGCGCCGCCAATCCTTTCTGAATTGCAAACCCTAACCTTCCAAATACAAACCCTTGCCCCCTTGGGGTTGAACAATTGCTGTAGACGACCCGTTGAACCCTCGTCAAGAAGTGGATAGCTTCTGGCGCTAGGGAGCCAAAAGTATCAAAGGCAAAAGGGACAAAGATATGCTGGTTCTTTGCGCAAGCTTTAGCGTGCTTATCTACTTTCTTTGATTCTGCCTTTCTTGCCGCTTGTCCAGCTACAAACCCGTTTACCCTTAAACCAACCAAAGGGGAAACCCCCGTGAGGTCTACATAAGCATGTTTCCCCCCAGCCCAGCCAAAGACGAACAGATCCGCTGGTCGCAGAGTAGATCTTCCTTCCATAGGGTCCGTGAGGAAATTCACAGGGGCCTCTTTCTTAGCCGAAATCTCAGCTCTTCTTAAAATGTCCCACAAAGCATCACGCACCCAGTCGTGCCGATATTTGAACCCAGGGAGCTCTTTACAGTGAACTGCATGCTCACCGTATTTATCCATACAAGCTTTATGACATATCGGGCAAGTTTCATCTTCCGGGTACATAGGGATCATCAACTGGTATTTGAGAATGGCTCTATATTCTACTGCAGACATACATTGTCCCAAACCCTCAATTGGTATAACGGTCAAAAATTCCTGAACATAGGGACCTTTCAGGCACTCAAACACCGCCTTCTGGTAGGATGACAAATTAAAATCTTTTCCTAGACTTTGAGCGATTTTACTAAACAGAGCATTCGTCAAAGTTTTTTATTGCTTCGAAGGGGCTGTCAAATTAAAAGCTCCTCTTTTGAAAAAATAAAACCAACTATTGATATATATGTTTCAAAAGGTTCCACGTGGAAAAACCGTTGTATGTTCTGACAATCGAATATCCTAAACAATCATTTTTTTTTCATTCTATAATCTCCCCCACACTCACACATACACAAAATTACAAAAAATATATATTTTAAAAAAACGCTCAGTAGCTCCACAATGACATGTCACCACCATAGTCCACATCATCACCACCACCATACGGAGGCGGAGGCGGCAACATTAGCCCCTCCGCCATATTCGCCAACAATCCCGGCATACCAAATTCTTCCTCTTCATCCACATACTCCACATTCCCGCCGAAATCCTCCACCGCCGCCTCGCCTGCCGTCGAACCGCTATTGCCATCCTCCGATTGCCGGAACCCCTCCGCCGCCTCCACCGCGGCCTTCCGAATGTCCTTAGGGTCCAACGAAGCCGGAGTCGGAAGCCTCCAAGAAGAATCCGCGAAATTCAAACACGCAGACCGACCCCGAAACGCCAAAGCCGCCACGTCGTGAGCCCGGGCCGCCATCTCCGCTGTTGGAAAAGTCCCTAACCATATCCTTGACTGCTTATACGGCTCCCTCACTTCACACACCCACTTCCCGGGACTCCTCTGCCTCACTCCCCGGTACACCGGATGCCGCGTTTCTTGAAACTTCTTCCGCCCTGCCCGCTTTTTCGGGTGGCTCGCCGCCAGCATTACCTCTTCCGATGACTCTCCGACCTCTGGTGTCCAACTGTTACCCCCATATTCAAATTGACCATAATACCCATTAATATTGTAATTGTTCATATCCATATGAAAAGTTGAAAACACTGAGAACAATTATGCTGTTGACTGGATCTCGGTTTAATTGAGACACACATATATATATACACATGTAAATATGTAACATGTGTGTGACAGACAATATGTTGGGGTGGGGTGAGGGTGGTTATGCGCAAAAAACACGGAGAAGGTATTGTAGCAAGGAGGAGGAGCACACAGAAAAGGAAGGAAGGGAGCAAGTGAAAAGTGTCATTTTCTGACCAAAAGTGGATAATGTTGTATGTACACCTGTTACCTTAATTGGGTCCTACGATCTTATATGGGGTATAACACGTGTGAGTTTTGTGTCGTTTGAAAATTACTTCTGAAGCTACTTACGTTTGGCCTTTTCAGTAGGGGACAACTACATGCCATTCATGTCTCCTCACACCATGAAATTGTTTTTCTTTTTTATTTAATTTTCTTTTCATAATAACATAATTCTATAATATCATTTTAATCTTCTCATCTTCTAAATTTTTTCCACTTTCGTTTCTTTACTTAAAAAATAATAATAAGTTTTATGTGCGTAATTTTTATATATGTCGGCATAAATTCGAGTTAGTGTATATTTCGACGTAAACTTTCTTTTTGTAAACAAGTAAGGTCAAATATAATATATTTTTATATCTATTTTATGTACGTTTCCAGTTGGTTTACGTCTCGACATAAATTTTGTTCGAACTAAATGGAGTAGAATATTATGTTTTAATTCAACGGTATAAATTAAAGTTACTCTACGTTTGATCTCGCCGTAACACGCGCCAGGTAAAATTAGTATTATATTATATACGATATATCTATACTAAAACCCAAAGTCATTGGTGTTTACATCTCCTAACCTTGGTTCTTTCACTTTGTAAAACATTCATGTTTACCCAATGTCTTTTCTTTTGTCATTTTTAGCTTCTTTTTTTTTTCTTTTAAAAGCTCTAATTAATCTTTTTTTTATTAAACTTGTCGATTTTTAACTTATACACGGTTTATGCCCTTTTGTAAATTTCCTATGTTTGTTTTGGGTCGCTTATATATGTTCTGATTGTATGGTAGAAATGCGATTAACTTTACGTTTAAATCCAACCAAAATGCTTATATAGGTTACATTGAGTTAAATTGAATACGTTGAAACGCACATTTTATATGGTTAACGCATCACATAATACCTAAACTGATCAATACGATGTTTGCAATGGGCCCGTGGTGCATTGACTACGGGTCATATTACTAGTTTTACATCAAGGGAAACTTATCATAAATAGTAGTTTGATTTTTATAATATTTGTAGTATTTTTTCCTTAATATATATATATATATATATATATATATAATAGGAGAAGTTATTAGCTAGTGTAGAAACTATTTTGACATGTAAATGACTCAAACACAATCCCAAGCAATCCTTTATTTTAAATCTATTTAGAAAGATGTGATAGCCACTTTTTTTTGTCTTTTTTATGTACATCACTCCCACAATATTCATTATTGATATTTACACCATTTTGTTTTGCTCCATTGAGTTTTACATGTTTATGCTTATATACGTGTTGTAATAAAACCAAGTTAGTTTACATTTTAACGTAGTTTATTTTTTTCGAAATTAGTCAGGTCACATATAATACTTTTCGTGCTAATTTTTATAGACCTTTAAGTTGGTTTACGTTATGACGTTTATTTTGTTCGGAAACAAATCGGGAAAGTTATAATACGTTTTCAGTAGACATTATAAATTATATTTAGTTTAACCTTTAACATGTTTTTTTAATTTTAAATTTAATTGATTTTCTTTTGTTAACATTAGCAATATTGTTTGAAGAACATTGGTGTTGGTATCGTATAACACTGGTTTAGATTTTTATATATAAAATGACGTTGATTACCTTTTTTTTGTTTTTTTATTACTATAATATAATGATTTATAAAATTTCAAATATATCGTTGTCATGTACTTATTATTATGTATGATTCGATAAAAGTTCTATATGAACAGGTCATATGTAGTTGATCTTTTTTTTATTATCACAAATCAGTACCATATTTGTTTTATAGTTAACCTACGTGGCGGTATAAAATTCGTTGAACACAAAGTTATATCACAATAAAGTTTTTTTTTGTTTCGTAAGCTATATCGAGTGTTTGTACGATACTGGTACCATAAGGAAGAGAAACGATATTGACCGAACAATGCCGGTATCGATACGGGTATTCGATTTATTGTTTTCAATCGAGGTAAACATGTGACAATTGCTTTGCCGAATGCCGATATCATACTGGTACTATAATGAATCGGCCGATAATGACTGAAAGCCCGTAGCGAGGTGCTCGAGAATCCCACTGGTATATTATTAACTTGAACGGGTGGTGGGAATTCGGTAGACATTTGTTACGCTACTGACGTACTGTCAGTTGTTATAGCAACAAAATAAGAAAACTGAAAAAAACTAAAGTTGAAATTTACATCGATCAAACTCCATAAAAAAGAATAATGGCTCCAATAATACAATACCAGTACTAATGTTCTTTCGAAATAGGTTCAATTCGTCATGTTAGCTGCATTAGTATATCATACGATAAAAAATATTATATTTTAAATACAACTGTGTTTCAATTAAATTTATGCCGGAATGTAAAAAAACTTAACATATCTGCATAATCATTTTTTTCTTAAAAGTTAAACTATTAGAAAAAATAAAAGAATCTCTATAACTAATAAATAAAGATAACTTAGGATATTTGCTACCATTATGGGCCTCTTTTAACTTCTTACATCTCTTTCTTATAGTCAATAATGACATTAAAAAATATATTATTTTATTTTTAATATGAATTAATTTAGTTATGGATACTTATTATTAAATTATACAGTTTTTAAATCACCAAATAACTATTTTTTACTTCTTCAATCAACCAAAATAACTTATTTTTTTTACTTAAAAGTTTCTATACGACTTTCCAAATATCACAAATTTCAAAATCATGTACTTTAAAATATTAAAAAAGAAAGAATAATAATAATTATATTTTGTGAGTGATTTATAAGTTTTATAAATATTTATTGTGGTTGGAGTTTGAATATAAAGTATAATATATTAATTAAATAACTAAAATGATAGAGGGTAATATGGTATAAAAATCCATGTTTTCCTTCTTAAACTTTTTATATGTATTTATATACTTATAATTGCGATTTAAATTAGGTTAACGATGCTGAAAGAATATTTAAAGAACTAACTACACGTTAATTGAATAAGTGTTTTTAAAAATTAACTTAAGAGATTTTGTAGTTGTCCCGTCAAAGTTCATTTTCTAAAAACATATTTTGATGATGGTATATTTTAATATATTAAATTATATTATATTGAACCCATCTAGTTGAAAAGGTTTTTGAAACACATAATTTTTTATTACCGTTTAATACGTGAGATTCTAGCCTACTTAAATATATATAATTTAAAACTAACTATAACAACATTTTAAAACGATTATATATACAATATTGTTGATATTCTTAATAGCTCTTAAGTAGAGAACCGAATAAAAACTTTTAGCATCGTACTTCATTAAAATTCAAAACTTCATAGTTAAGCATGCTTTGTAATTAAAAAAAAAACTGAGTTTTAACAACTCTATTTCTTGTGATTATCTTTCATAGAATATGTGTAAAAATATTTATCTGATTCTCCCGTTACATTTTATTTAGATTGATTTTAGTTCACTTGTTCGTAAAGATGTATAACATATTAGTAAGACTGATTAGGTTTTCTCGTTAGATTACTTTAGTTATTATCTATGTGAAGTGTAAAAATAAAAGTTATACACTTATATGTGGTATGTTTGTTCGGTTGGAGTGGTTTATACCGAACCAATCAGATGAAACTACTAGATTTTTTGGTTTCAAGTATGTGATACGGTCGGCCAGATGTGTTGTCTGTTCATAGTAAATCACACACCATTAGAGTTGACTATCATGGGACGACGACTGTGGTATTAAAAAGGAACCAGAAGAATTGTGATATTTTTACGTGTCGTGACAGAAAATGACGCTAAGCATCACCCATCATATCTTCATGTTATTCGTCCAGGGTTCTTGTAACATCTCGATGTCGGTTGCATCTATATATATTGTGATTGATCGTTTGGTTCTATACGTATACATGTAAATACGATTAGGGATATTTTTATGTTATTTTACGTATCAAGGAACTTTACAATAATGTAGTAGCTGGGTTAATGTACAAAGTGATTTTTATACGCAGAAGATACGAAGTATTCAAGATCAACACATATATCTTAAGGCAAGTATATATACATAACTTAAATAAAAACAATTTTATATATACAGTTGTACAAAGTGATTTTTATGTGCAAAACATACAAGTATCCGAGATCACACATATAAAATAGTTCATTCAAGAGTCAGACCTAGACAACTCTGACACATTGTTGTAACATTAAACGAATCATTCTTAGTTAAGACACACTGTTGTAACTAGTTTAAAGGTCTTTATCGAGTTAAATAAGTCAAATTTTTGTTTATTCGAATTTGAAATTTTGGAATATGGATTAGAATTCGCCGGAAATTCGAATAAACCGATTTAAGCTTATTCAAACTCGAGTCGAGTTTGGGTTTATTTAAACTAGGAAACTAAATCACTATCTCAACTTATAATTAACAATCTAACATACAAATATTTAAAATTGTCCCAAAAGAACAATAAAACAATCGTAACAATGATCTAGGTCGTTCATGAGATTTCGAATGCCTTGTACGATAAGTAAAAATGCCCCAATATAGATATATGCATAATTTTTTTAAACAGACCTTTAAATGGATATGACGGGCCTTTAAAAAATATATGTATACATTTTTTAGAGTAAAATGTCAAAAATATCCCTAAGGTCTTATTATATTTGTTTGTTTCACCCAAAATAACTTTTTTTTATTTGGGTCCCCCGAGGTTTGCAATTTATTATCATTTTAATCCAATTAGTTAACGTTTTTTATTTTTCTGTAAAGGCGAGGGGCATTTTTGTCCATTTAGCTAAGATTCAATATATTAAAGTTTGGTATAAGCTCTTAATGCATACAATTATCTTTTGTTTTTGTCTTTTTCATCCAAAACTCTTTTAAGGTATATGTGTATTTTTTTTCTTTTAATCATTTATTTATATATTATTATATAACATATATATACATACGCAACTATCACATATACAAACACACTATGGCCACCCCTAAATTCCTCTCCAGCACCGCCCCCAACACAGCCCCATCGTTCACCACCACCCCACCCCCTCCCCCCTCTCTCTCTTCGTCTCTAATTCGTCTCTGCATACACACCAGACACCACCACCACTATCATTTTTGCCCACTATCAATATCCCCATCTCCGACCATCATCACACCTGCCACCCCACCACCATCACTACCTTCAACAACCACCACCACCCATTGAGCTATATCATCATCACTAGCTCCACCACCCACCCCACCATATCTCCATCACTACCTACAACCACCAATCCGGCAACCCCCGACACACCCAAATCGACAATCATATTTGAAAGAGACAAACATATCTAAAACCTTCAGATCTGAAAAAATCATGCTAGTAACTTGCTTATTGCTCATATCTTAAGGAACAAGCTGGTTTAACACTTGGTATTTTTTGATGTTGGGGTTCCCTAATGCATACGTCTTAGGTGTGGAAGTAGGGGAGGGGTCTAGGGTTTGGTGTTGCGATGGGGTTGTAGCGGAGGTTGGTGGTGGGTGGGGTTGCAGCGGAGGTGGAAGTTGGGTTGCTGACGGTAGTGTTGGTTGGGGTTAGACGATTGGTGGTACTTGGGGTTGTAGTGGAGGTGGAAGGTGGGTTGCAGACGACGAATGTTGGTGGCAGGTGGTGATGGTGGTGGTTGGTGAAAGTGGAGGTGGAGGTATTAAGAGATGTAGAGGTTTAGAGATGGGGAAGGGTGGGTTAGGGTGGGGGTGGGAATTGTTATTTAAAGGATTTTATCATGCTACATTGATTGTATATTTGTGTTGTTCATTTTGATCCATGTCATTGTTTACCTACGATACAATGATAAATAAAAAATATATTAATCTTTATATCATCTATTTAACTATAAAGTAAAAAAAAAGTTATACATATTTCTTTGAAACATAAGCTTCTTCGGAGCATGAATATCAACTCATGCTTTCTTTATACCAAACATAAATACAAACAAGTCAACAAAGAAACTTCTAAAACCACATAGGAAAATGACATCTGGAATGTTATGGATACCCATGTCCAAGGTTAGTAACATATATATGTACAAAAACATCTGGAATGTTGCGGGTACAAACAAAGACAAAACAACCTATATAAATTAGCTCAAAGTCTAACATATAACATAAAAAATTCATCAAAGAAAAAAAAAGCTATAAACAAATTGTATGAGAGAGTAACAACATCGGATGATAGGAGTAAGAACCCTAATCACCGGTTTAAATCAAACAATAAAATAAAAGGGTAGATTTACGGCTTGTTTGTGATACGGATACAGATACACCACATAAACAAACAAATGATAGGCCGACGATTTCCAACCATAGATACAAATAATGGTTAGAGAATCGTGTTTAAGAACACCACCCAACGTGTCAAGGTTGAACCAGATAGACAAATTAATTTCTCTCATAATCTAATGAGATAAATTAACACACACATTTTTCATTAGATACATATAGGAAAGAAAATAAACCTATCATTACTCACAATCTAAAATATAGGAGATAGTACTACCCTTTGACGCAAAGGTACAACTAGCTAAAGCATAAAAAAGAAACTGAAACAAAAGACTTATAATGGAACATGTAAATGCGGGACTTAAATATGTTTTGCATGGAAACTAGAAGGCTACATCTTCCCGCCAAATCAACTTAAACTACCTTCATGGAAAGTTCGAGCTCTGACTCAGTTGACCAAAGCTAGCGCTGACCCGTGGGTTGCTTTCGACACATCTTCAACAACTAACGCTCTTACCACTAGTGATCGTTGGCTCAGGAGATTGCTATCACCGGAATAAAATGACCGAAGAAGATAGGAGATGCAACTTCAGTGTAAGAAGTCTAAAGTGATCCCTAGTTTTACAAATGAGCTTAAATGAAAGTATGAATGAAAGTTAGAAAGTGATGAAAACTATAAGTCGATTTGACTTAGAATAGTTAAATAATAGCGTGAAAACGAAAATTCTTTATAGACAACGAAAAACAGCGGTGTGGAGTCCTAGCCCTACTATCTTAAATAACCAAACGAAATAATACTTAAAAAGTGTAAAAAAATGAAATAACTAAAAAAAGCAGTTTTAGACGGTCTTAAAAATAACTGGAGTATAACTTACATAATAAACATAGTAACACATACTTATGTATTGCAAAATACATCTATATCCAGTATATAGTTTCTACAGATTCAGAAGGGTTGTGTATCTATTTGATTGAAATTCTGCTTGATACTGAGTCTTTTGTGTTTTGCAAGCGTCTGGATGAAAAGGAAGTGGAAATGGGAGAAAATGAAGAAACCAAGCTTCTGGACGAGTCGCAGGTGATCGAAGAAACAAAAGTGCATGAAAACATCCCTGTCGCGTCATGCGACAAGGCATGATACATTGCGTCGCGCGACGCGAGGGCCATATATTCTTAGCAAAATTACTTTTATGTCCCTAGGATATATGCCTTATAACAACAAATTGCCATCGCGTCTTTTATTGCTGTCACTCTATGCGACACACTTAAGTAACACCCTGTCGCGCGACGGGCTTGTAAATCGTTAAAAATTTGTGTTGAGGCCCAAGTTGTTATGTTTTAACCTAATAATTGGCTTTAGAGAATATAATCTGCAACTAGGATGAAATTGAGGCTGCATATGGCGAATTTGGCATGGCACAAGGCACGAGATCAAGGTTTCAAGCTCTAAGAACGAGAATCCTTGGGTGTTCATCATTCAATTCTTTATTTTCTTTATTTTTTTTATTTCAATCATGTTTTCTAACTTAATACAATACTTATTTGTTGTTTAACGATGATTATCGGCTAAATTCGTAGAACTGCCTAGGTTATGATGAAAATACATGTTTGATGTTTAATCTTTTGGTTTTGGAACATGTTTTGTGGATTGATTTTGAAGTAAAAGATTTTGTTATTCTGATCTTATGTGTACGCGCATTTAGATTAATTCAGTGCAAGATTATCAAACTCCACATGTGCTTTGTTGAATGTCTTTTAGTTATAGGTGCATGCTAGATCGTTTACTGTGTGTTCTCGATTGTTAAGTGGTTTTCTAGATGTAGGAACCCACAGGAGTGACAATTGTGAATTGAGTAGGTCTAGCCATTCAACCAATCTTGATATCTGTGAGGTGAGAAATTGTCAGTTTGTCTTGAGTGTTAGGTTTTTAGGAGTAAAGCCTTTGTGAAAAATTTCCCTAGTTTACCTGCTATTCCTTGCCTATCAAGTCTAATCAGGATTCAAATAGTTACACCCTGCATTTCTTGTGTATTAAGACTTTCGCGTTGTGAGGTAGACTGTCTAGCGGGTACTTCATTATTAGAGTTGGCAACCCGTGAGCGAATCCACATAACTGGTAGTCTTAACAACTTTTAGGAATCTTTTAGGTGAATCCTTAAAAAGGGCCGAGTGTCCTTGGATCATCCTTTGAGTTTAGCACATGCAGATCCCGGTTCCACAATAGTTTCATTACTGATAGAAAAGTTGTTAGTCATGTGTAGGATTCTGACCTAGGTAGTGCTTTTACTATCTGATCTCGTCTACACTCATAGTTCGTGTCTTAGTTCACTTTAGTTAATCATTTAATTAATTGCATTAGGATTGTTAGAATCCCCCTCAAAATGATAAAATAAATAAAATCAGTAGTCTAGAAAAGTAATCGAGTTGAGTTCACGTTTTCAATAGGAGTCTCGAAGGTTCAATATCCAAACTTACTTTAGCTTTACTTGGTCGATAGGTTCACATGCCTGTTAGTAGTTTAGTTTTTTAGAGAGTCTAGCGTATTAATTAGTGTCTAATTTAGGGTTAATTAAGTTAAACTACTTTTAGCACATCAAGTTTTTGGCGCTGTTGCCGGAGACTCTTCGACGATTGCATTTATTAGCTAAGATTACACTTTATCTTCCATATCTGTGCTAAGTGTCTTTTGTTTTTTTTCTTTCTTATTCTACCATACGTTTACACATTTGTGTTTGATCTGCAGTTTATATCGCATCTACGCTCTCAAGGACCATTGCCGCTTCTTCTTCCTAAGCTTACGTATTTCAAACTCGAGATTAGTACTTTTTTCTCAAGCTCGCCTTATTCTGATTCTACTCCACAATCTATATGACCCAAAGCATCTAGTCCACCACCACCTCCACCTAATGTACCATAACTGCATCCCTAAATGGCCACCCATTGTACCATTCACCAACAATCCACTAAATTTTCATGGGAGTCAACTCTCCCATCACCTGTCCACCAATCAACAATGACAACTCTTGGAAAATCCCCTCATACATCATGACCGTGATCATTAACTCATGTCAGTTTCATGGTCGTGATGATGAGGATGCTCTCGCTCATAATGCTCGCCTTACTCGCATATGTGGTACCTTCAAACTATAAGGTGCCAATGATGATGCCATCTTCCTTACTCTGTTCCCATTTTCTCTTGCTGGATGAGCCGCCACTTGGTTTGATTCACAACATGCTAGAACTTTCACCACTTAGGTAGCTCTTTGTGAAGGATTCCTTAACGAATACTTTCCACCCGCCAAAGCACATCGACTTCGTGACCAAATCCACTCTTTCCGGATGGAACCCGATAAGCCTTACTACCTTGCTTGGGAGTGTTTCTAGAATCTACCTAGCAGATGCTCTTAACATGGTCTCTCTAATAAGGCCCTTGTAGAGAAACCCTACAATGATCTTACTTATGAGATAAAGGCTCGTTTTTACACTTCTGTAGGGGTCACCTCATGGGAAAGAAGAGTGTGGCCGAATGCAATGACCTTTTTTGAGAGTTTTTCCAAGTCCGAGTAAGAGAAGCGGTCAGCTAACAAGAATTCCATTCCTGCACCTAGTGCAACTTCGTCTACGCGAAGTGTTCACCAAATTACCGTGGAGACCAGTGTAGTTGTTGCTCTCGAGAATTTGACAAAAGAAATGAAGGAGTTGAATGCAAAAGTAGATAAAGGTGAGGTGTTTCATCGTGGGGGGTCATGGTACATTAGAATGCCCTTACTAAAGTTCAAAGGAGGTTAAAACCAAGATCCCACAAAACCAGTTTGGGAATTCTTATAACTCTGGTTCGAGAAATCATAATAATAATCATAATAATAATAATAATAATAATAATAATAGTAATAATAATAATAATAATAATAATAATAATTAGAGATCTTCGGATAATCCTATGTAACATCCGTCAAAAACGGATTTACCAAACCCGCTCCGTTTATCAACCGAACAGTCAGTCAAAATTTTCGTTGCGAATTAAATGCCCAAAATATTTTTAAACGATCCGTAATCAATTATTATACGGGAATATATATTTAGTTTTTGAAAAACTGTCAAAAATCGCAAAATAAAAATGATTTGCATCTGCCGGGTTTCGAACCCGGGTCTGTACCGAATCAGTTCAACACTTAACACATATCACTGAACCACTGCGCCAACTACTTTGTTTGTGATATAATAGAATCATTTAATTGATAAAGTGTCGTTACGAATTCAAAATCGGCGCCCAAACGATTCAGTCGTCGGAATCCCGGAAATCCCGCGAATCTTAACTACGATTTACGTTATAACGTAAACCAATAACCAGATATCGGTTATAACCGATGTTTGAAGTCCGCGACTAAAAATGATAACCGCCGGAAAATTTAATTAACGAACACAGTCCGAAATCAGACCAAATACATCTCGTTTTTCTCCTATAAATTGACCCACAACCGACGACAAACACTTTCGCTCAAAAATCACACCTTTTCTCGGCGTAATTCCACTCGCCGGAATAAACCTGTTCGTCGCCGGAAAACCGGTTTCCCCACTGCCGAGTTTTTCTGAACCTCATAAGTTTATACCGAAGTCACCCTTACTCTTTCCAAGATTTCCGGAGACTTGCTGCTCTAAGACACCTGACGCCGGAGTTGAATTCTGTCGCCGGAGTTCTGCCGGAAAACAGAGGATCCAGTCGGTATAATTCTCCGCCAAATTTCTTTTCCTTTTCCACAATTATCTCACCTTGATCAACTGTAAAACGCTAATAAACTGATAAGAATCTTAAACCCGTCGATTTCCGATTCTGGTTCAAACTAGATGAAGAAGACGATGAATTTCAGTATGTTATAAGTATAATATAAATCATGAAATTAATCGGGTTAGACACACAGTCCAGCGGTGGACTGTGTGCACATAAAACGTTAATAATGCAAAGGTCTCGAGTTCGATTCCCGTCTCACACACGCTGCCTTAATAAAAATCCATTTTTGTTTACTGAACCGGAGTCGCCTTAGATATATGTTAAGTATATTAATAACCGGAATAATAACCAAGTTAGACACACAGTCCAGCGGTGGACTGTGTGTTTGTTTATATCGCTGGTCACGAGTTCGAGTCCGGTCTTCAGCACCGACTCGGACCATTATCTCTTCTTTTTAATTAAGGCAGAAAAGGAAATAAATAATTAGTACTTAAGTATAATAAAAACCGAATGATATAACATGTTGAACACATAGTCCAGCGGTGGACTGTGTGTTGGATTAAACCACAGGTCCCGGGTTCGAGACCTGTGGAGTGCATGACCGTTTCGTTTAAACCGTTTTTAAAATAAAAAGGATTTCTGTTTAATTCTAATTAATGTATATATGTAATTAAAATCGGATATATAACGGGTTAGACACGTAGCTCAGTTGGTAGAGCTGCGTGCACGCGTACGAGAGGTCTCGGGTTCGAGCCTCACTCAGCGCACAATAATCTGCCATCGAACCGGTCAACGGTCAGGTCAACGGTCAAAGGGTCAGTCAACGGTCAGAAAAAAATAAAATATTTTTATTATTTTTATTTAATTATTTTAATTAAAAATCAATTATAAATACTTAAAAATAACATTTTTAAGATTAGAAAATAGCCTCAAACTCACAAAAATGCACCCAACCATCCTACTAAAATAGTTTAATAAAATCCGTTTACTTACCAAACCATAATGCAATTTATCTAGGTTAAATCTCACTCGTGGTTAAAACCACTTCGCGTGCATTCAACGTCATCAACCGAACGCACCCACTGTGAGTGAATCTTACAATTCCCCCTTTTAAATTACACGTTTTGGGGTGTGTCATGTGTTATGATAATAATTAATTTATTTATTTAAACTTGTGCCATACCACATTATGACTTAAACTTAGATTGTTTTTATTGTTGTGATTTACTTAATGCCTTTTGTCAAGTCATATGAAACTCATACATTAAGCCCATCAGTTCCTCGTGGGAGACGAGTAGAACATCGCGTGCTTCACATCAAATTCATTATTATTCATGTGTGTATCATTGAGTTTATATTGTTTGTGGTTGTGTTATTCATATTATCATGTTTATGCAATTCATTCATCAGGCCCCTCAGTTCCTCGTGAGAGACGAGTTGAGCATCGCGTGCCTTTAATTGTTCCATTATTATTCATGAGTGTTTCATTTAACATCTTATGATTGCCGATTAAGTTACATCTATTTTTACTCATGTTTGGTTGTGCACATATTTCATAATCAATTTAAATAAATTGTTCAAATGTTTTCCATAGGATTCACTCGCCAACATTATGTTGATCCAAAAACCTTTTTACACATGATACAGGTGAACAGGTTGAAGCAAGGATAACATAGGATATGCCTTAGAAGAGAACAAAGAAGTTAGATTGTTAGTTAGATCATGTTGTAACATTATTGTAAATTTCCATTTAATTTGTATTAATGAATATGAAACGTTTAATAAATGTCATGAGCTTTGATGATAACCCAATCATGCCCCGATCACCTTATCCGCTGCGGGTCGGGGTGTGACAGATTGGTATCAGAGCCATGACTATAGGGATATAGGATAGGTTATTAGACCCTTAGAGCCTATACTATAGTCTGCCTAAATTTTAAATTGATTAGGTGGTTACATACAAACTTGTGATATTTATTTGTTTCATATTTGTTTACATTTCAGTCAAACATACATGCTCATATACATATTCATTATACATATATACATATTCATTATACATATATCGATGTTCATGAATTCAATTTATTTTCATATTCTCATTATCCAAAGATTTTGTGCAAATTTTCAAATCTCATCAAAGTAAGTTCTGCGACGGGCATGTAGTAACTGGAAGGGTACGAGTACCGGTAGTCGGAACGTCCTGTCTAGGCTGGCATTCGTATAAATCCAATATAACGGACCAGTTTGCCTACCTGGGGACCAACGATGAGAGTACGAAGGACCTATTAGGCCAAAGCATGCCACACCAAACGTCGTTCGAACTAAACCTACTTTGAGGTGTCACCGTGTCTACACCTGGACACATTCCAAATATCACACGTTGTATACATACTTCTCGATTTTCTCCGGGTTTTTGTGTACGCAACCAGGCAGAAACCGTGCGAACCATATGAAAAACCGGTATTCATGGGGGCCCACATGATTACACAGGTAAAGTATGGCGGCATGACGGGCCTAACAGCGAGCAAAGCCCAAGACATCCTATGGATGTAGTATTTTTGTATAATTATTTTATGAATGTTCATTCTTGAATGCGACCCATGATCCCAAAAGCATCCAACTCATACTCTTGTCATGTATTCATTGTAGATGTCTTCTAACCTCGCCCATAGGAAGACGAGAGCAAGAAAAGCCCGCGAACACATGGCTACCTTAATCGCTCAACAAATGGCTGCCGTAATACCCAACATGGTAATCCAAGTTCAACAAGCACTTACCAATAATCCTGTCAATCAAGCAAACCAAAACATTTTCAACTCTTCCCCAAATACCACTAAATGCACCTACAAGCATTTCAAATCATGCGACCCTCCGAAATACAAAGGGACTGAAGGCGTCACCGCTCTCCTCCATTGGTTTGAAGAAATGGAGAATACTTTTCTAAATTGCGATTGCCCTGATGATCGCAAAGTGCGTTATGCTACCGGTCGATTATATGGGATAGCACTTACTTGGTGGAACACAGAGAAGTCCAAACGAGGTGTGGAAGATGCCATGTCCTTAACTTGGAACGAATTGAAGGAAATCATGACCAGACGATTTTGCCCAAGGAGCGAAATCAAGAAGTTAGAAGATGAATTTTACTCATTGAAGCAAATGGAAGGAGACCACACCACCTACAACAAAAGGTTCCTCGAATTACATCAAATGGTTCCCAACATGTTTACTCCCCTCTACTATTTGATCGAGCACTACATTCGTGGTCTTCCGTCAAAGATTCAAGACCCTGTGATAAGTACCAAGCCTGCAACTTTGGAAGCAGCAATGGAGCTAGCAACAGAGCTCACCGAGAACCGAATCCGAAACAAAGACTTCAAGGAGGAGAAGAAGAAGGATAAAGAATCGACTGAAACCTCCGACTCCACTCAAACCGAATCCCCTTCTCAACCCAATCCTAAGAGAAGAAGAGTTGGGCGACTTTTCGCTGCTACTCAACGAAATCAACCAGTTTTTCATGCCATACCCATCCGAGCTATCCCAATCACCCAAGTGGCACCCAACTCAGCTTACCCAAATAAGAAACCATATCTTGGACCTCACCCTCGATGCAACAACTGTTTTTATCACCATCCCCTTACTTTACCTTGCCGGCTATGTACAACTTGTGGACGCTATGGTCATGTGAACAATGTTTGTCGCACCTTTCAAGACCAAACCTTTTCCCCTACTCAAAACATGGCCCAAACTTATCATCAGCCCCAATACCCCATGTTCCCATATGCTCGAGCTTGCTTCAATTGTGGCGACCCTACCCACTTTAGAAACACATGCCCTCAATTGGTTAACGTTATCAACACTCAAGCCCAATCAAACCCAGTTAACCAAGTAAACCAAGAAAACCCAACCACTATGCCACCAACAGGAGGAAGAGTCTTCAATATCAATGCCAATCCTGTCGAAGATAATGACGGCCCAGATGAAGATACTCAGCTAGTCCTCTTCGCCGAAGATCCAGATTCAACTCCTATTGTTTAGTCTTGTGTTTTTCTTTATCACATGTGTAGACTGTTAGAGAAATTATTGGATATTATATATTATATATTGTTTTCAGTATATGCTTTTGCCGAGGCCGTAGCTCCCATCCATCGAGGTTGAGTTTGATCCCCATTTTATTATGGGTTGATCAGGGCGTGCCCGCACGATCGGCTCCGTTTGTTTGAGCCTTGATCGGTTATTTCATTTTACATTTCAATACATGCAATACGCTCGGCTCCGTTTGATTGAGCCTTGAGCGCACATTTCAATTTACATTTCCAGTTCATGCAATACGTTCGGCTCCGTTTGATTGAGCCTTGAGCGCACATTTCAATTTACATTTCCAGTTCATGCAATACGTTCGGCTCCGTTTGATTGAGCCTTGAGCGCACAGACAATTTCATTATCAATATCTTGTGGTTGTGGTGTTTGTAGTAGAGTCGCATCGAACTAACCATAACTTGCGGATAAAGTCAACGAAAATTTGACAAGGATATGGTGGATACGCCGATGGTACTTCCTATATATAAGTATTCTTGTCAAATGATCGGAGGCATTATCAGGCGGTTATGAGAGGTTCCATGCATAGGCTGATTGTGTGATGGTTGTTTAGATTAAATTGTTCAATTTCAGTACATTCAATACGTTCGGCTCCGTTTGATTGAGCCTTGAGCGCACATACAATTTCATTCAATACGTTCGGCTCCGTTTGATTGAGCCTTGAGCGCACAGACAATTTCATTATCAGTATCTTGTGGTTGTGGTGTTTGTAGTAGAGTCGCATCGAACTAACCATAACTTACGGATAAAGTCAAATGATCGGAGGCATTATCAGGTGGTTATGAGAGGTTCCATGCATAGGCTGTTTGTGTGGTTAAGTTATTCATATTCAGTACATGCAATACGCTCGGCTCCATTTGATTGAGCCTTGAGCACACAATTTCAATTTCAGTACATTCAATACGTTCGGCTCCGTTTGATTGAGCCTTGAGCGCACATCCATTTCATTTTCAGTACATGCAATACGATCGGCTCCGTTCGATTGAGCCTTGATCGCACAGATATATTTCATTTCAGTATTTTATGTTTGTTGTATTGATTGTAGAGTTATAGGACTAATCATAATTCACTGATAAAACCAATGAAAATTTGACAAGAATATGGTGGATACGCCGCTGGTACTTCCTATATATAAGTATTCTTGTCAAAGGATCAGAGGCATTATCGGACGGTTATGAGAAGTTCTATGTAGGATTTATTAGTTTCTTGGTAACCAATCATAACTTGTGGATAAAACTAATGAAAATTTGGCAAGAATATGGTGGATACGCCGCTGGTACTTCCTATATATAAGTATTCTTGCCAAAGGATCAGAGGCATTATCAGGCGGTTATGAGAAGTTCCATGTAGGATTTAGTATTGCCTTGGTTGGAATTTGTGTTACATTGATATCATCATGTTATTTAAAGAGATTGGATTGTGTTCCATTTCTACATAAACTAACCTCTCCATCATAACAAACGAGAGAGGAACTTCCATCATTCAAACATATATGTTATCAGAATGTGGATTCAAATATTTGCTGTTGTGTTTATTCATGTTCAAATATTCGCTGATGTGTCTATTCATGTTCGAATATTTGCTGTTGTGTTTATTCATGATCAAATATTTGCTGATGTGTCTATTCATGTTTGAATATTTGCTGTTGTGTTTATTCATGATCAAATATTTGCTGATGTGTTCATTCATGTTCGAATATTTGCTGTTATGTTTATTCATGTTCAAATATTTGCTGATGTGTTCATTCATGTTCGAATATTTGCTATTATGTTTATTCATGTTCAAATATTTGCTGATGTGTTCATTCATGTTTGGATATTAGCTGTTGTGCTTACTTATGTTCAAATATCAGCTGTTGCGTTTTTATTTATGTTCCATGTAGATTGTAGTGTTAAAGGTTTTGCCTTAGGATATAACCATATTTTCCCAAACGTATCTAAACTCTTATGCATGATATCATTTTTTTTAGCAAATCATTCCTTTTTATCAATACTTATACAGTAGGCAACAAAAAGCGATTCCTGAATAGGGTACTTAACCCTTACAAGGAACGTTACCGCCTCGAGCAAAAACTTAAGCCTTTATTTTGCTAAGCGTACAACTGTCAAACAAAACATCATCATTTTTTAGTCAAATATATCACAATTTAAATTTCGGGACGAAATTTCTAAAAAGCAGGGGATACTGTAACATCCGTCAAAAACGGATTTACCAAACCCGCTCCGTTTATCAACCGAACAGTCAGTCAAAATTTTCGTTGCGAATTAAATGCCCAAAATATTTTTAAACGATCCGTAATCAATTATTATACGGGAATATATATTTAGTTTTTGAAAAACTGTCAAAAATCGCAAAATAAAAATGATTTGCATCTGCCGGGTTTCAAACCCGGGTCTGTACCGAATCAGTTCAACACTTAACACATATCACTGAACCACTGCGCCAACTACTTTGTTTGTGATATAATAGAATCATTTAATTGATAAAGTGTCGTTACGAATTCAAAATCGGCGCCCAAACGATTCAGTCGTCGGAATCCCGGAAATCCCGCGAATCTTAACTACGATTTACGTTATAACGTAAACCATTAACCAGATATCGGTTATAACCGATGTTTGAAGTCCGCGACTAAAAATGATAACCGCCGGAAAATTTAATTAACGAACACAGTCCGAAATCAGACCAAATACATCTCGTTTTTCTCCTATAAATTGACCCACAACCGACGACAAACACTTTCGCTCAAAAATCACACCTTTTCTCGGCGTAATTCCACTCGCCGGAATAAACCTGTTCGTCGCCGGAAAACCGGTTTCCCCACTGCCGAGTTTTTCTGAACCTCATAAGTTTATACCGAAGTCACCCTTACTCTTTCCAAGATTTCCGGAGACTTGCTGCTCTAAGACACCTGACGCCGGAGTTGAATTCTGTCGCCGGAGTTCTGCCGGAAAACAGAGGATCCAGTCGGTATAATTCTCCGCCAAATTTCTTTTCCTTTTCCACAATTATCTCACCTTGATCAACTGTAAAACGCTAATAAACTGATAAGAATCTTAAACCCGTCGATTTCCGATTCTGGTTCAAACTAGATGAAGAAGACGATGAATTTCAGTATGTTATAAGTATAATATAAATCATGAAATTAATCGGGTTAGACACACAGTCCAGCGGTGGACTGTGTGCACATAAAACGTTAATAATGCAAAGGTCTCGAGTTCGATTCCCGTCTCACACACGCTGCCTTAATAAAAATCCATTTTTGTTTACTGAACCGGAGTCGCCTTAGATATATGTTAAGTATATTAATAACCGGAATAATAACCAAGTTAGACACACAGTCCAGCGGTGGACTGTGTGTTTGTTTATATCGCTGGTCACGAGTTCGAGTCCGGTCTTCAGCACCGACTCGGACCATTATCTCTTCTTTTTAATTAAGGCAGAAAAGGAAATAAATAATTAGTACTTAAGTATAATAAAAACCGAATGATATAACATGTTGAACACATAGTCCAGCGGTGGACTGTGTGTTGGATTAAACCACAGGTCCCGGGTTCGAGACCTGTGGAGTGCATGACCGTTTCGTTTAAACCGTTTTTAAAATAAAAAGGATTTCTGTTTAATTCTAATTAATGTATATATGTAATTAAAATCGGATATATAACGGGTTAGACACGTAGCTCAGTTGGTAGAGCTGCGTGCACGCGTACGAGAGGTCTCGGGTTCGAGCCTCACTCAGCGCACAATAATCTGCCATCGAACCGGTCAACGGTCAGGTCAACGGTCAAAGGGTCAGTCAACGGTCAGAAAAAAATAAAATATTTTTATTATTTTTATTTAATTATTTTAATTAAAAATCAATTATAAATACTTAAAAATAACATTTTTAAGATTAGAAAATAGCCTCAAACTCACAAAAATGCACCCAACCATCCTACTAAAATAGTTTAATAAAATCCGTTTACTTACCAAACCATAATGCAATTTATCTAGGTTAAATCTCACTCGTGGTTAAAACCACTTCGCGTGCATTCAACGTCATCAACCGAACGCACCCACTGTGAGTGAATCTTACAATTCCCCCTTTTAAATTACACGTTTTGGGGTGTGTCATGTGTTATGATAATAATTAATTTATTTATTTAAACTTGTGCCATACCACATTATGACTTAAACTTAGATTGTTTTTATTGTTGTGATTTACTTAATGCCTTTTGTCAAGTCATATGAAACTCATACATTAAGCCCATCAGTTCCTCGTGGGAGACGAGTAGAACATCGCGTGCTTCACATCAAATTCATTATTATTCATGTGTGTATCATTGAGTTTATATTGTTTGTGGTTGTGTTATTCATATTATCATGTTTATGCAATTCATTCATCAGGCCCCTCAGTTCCTCGTGAGAGACGAGTTGAGCATCGCGTGCCTTTAATTGTTCCATTATTATTCATGAGTGTTTCATTTAACATCTTATGATTGCCGATTAAGTTACATCTATTTTTACTCATGTTTGGTTGTGCACATATTTCATAATCAATTTAAATAAATTGTTCAAATGTTTTCCATAGGATTCACTCGCCAACATTATGTTGATCCAAAAACCTTTTTACACATGATACAGGTGAACAGGTTGAAGCAAGGATAACATAGGATATGCCTTAGAAGAGAACAAAGAAGTTAGATTGTTAGTTAGATCATGTTGTAACATTATTGTAAATTTCCATTTAATTTGTATTAATGAATATGAAACGTTTAATAAATGTCATGAGCTTTGATGATAACCCAATCATGCCGCGATCACCTTATCCGCTGCGGGTCGGGGTGTGACATCCTACTCGTTTCCAACCGAATCCAAATCATAATCAGGGGCAGGGTCAATTTTCTAGCCAGGGTTTGGGAAATAACTTAGGTGGGGGTAGCCATAGTGATTTGAGTAAGATTGAGGGTTTCTTGAGACCGTTAGTTGCTAAGGATGCCATTACTCAAAAAACTCTAGCAGAACACGACATCCTTCTTAAGAATCAACAACCTGTTTTTTTAGATCTTCGAAGTTTGGTAGGTGATATTGCTAGGTGGTTAGATGAGAGGGCCCCAGGTCAGTTTTCGGGTAATACTCAAACAAACTTGGACTCCCAAGTTAAAACATTCTCAACTCGTAGTGGTAGGATAGAAGAGTTAGTTAGGGCACCGGTTCAGGATGAAGAAGAAGAACTGGTTGACGAGGAGATAAAGATAGAGGCTCCTAGTAGGGTGCAATCTAGGCTAAGCCCAATGAAGAAAAAGGACGGAACATTCAGGATGTGTATAGATTACCGAGAGTTGAATAAGCTCACTATCAAAAATCGGTCCCACTACCGAGAATTGACGACTTGTTCGACCAGCTGCAAGGATCGAGTTTCTACTCCAAGATAGACTTAAGGTATGGATATCACCAGTTCCGAATACAAGAAGAGAGCATACCAAAGACAGTGTTTAGAACTTGTTATGGTCACTATGAGTTTCTCGTTATGCCTTTTGGCTTAACAAACGCACCAGAGTTTTTATGGATTTAATGAATCGAGTGTGCAAGCCTTATCTCGACAAATTTGTGATAGTATTTATTGAGGATATATTAATAAATTCACGGTCGAAAGATGAGCACGAGCAACATTTGAGAGCCATCTTGGAGCTATTGAAGAGATAGAAGCTTTACGCGAAGTTTTCTAAATGTGAGTTTTGGATTCGTGAGGTGCAATTTCTCGGGCATGTAGTAAACGAGAAAGGTATTCATGTAGACCCATCGAAGATTGAAGCAATTAAGAATTGGGAAGCGCCCAAGACACCAACCGAAGTTCGACAATTTTTGGGTTTAGCGGGTTACTATCTGAGATTTATTGAGAACTTTTCCGAAGTTGCTTAACCGCTAACCTCACTCACGCAAAAAGATAAGAAGTTCGATTGGGGAGAGAAACAAGAAGAAGCGTTTCAACTTCTAAAAGATAAATTATGTGATGCACCAATTCTTTCACTCCCTGAAGGTCCCGATGACTTCGTGGTGTATTGCGATGCTTCACATCAAGGATTAGGTTGCGTGCTTATGCAACGGGAAAAAGTCATCGCATATGCATCACGCCAACTAAAGGTGCATGAGAAGAACTACTCCACGCACGACCTTGAGTTAGGTGCGGTGGTATACACCTTGAAGATATGGCGACATTACTTATATGGTACTCAGTGTACTATATTCACGGATCACAAAAGTCTTCAACATATATTTAATCAGAAAGAATTAAATATGCGTCAATGACGTTGGGTTGAATTGTTGAACGACTATGATTGCGAGATCAAGTACCATCCGGGCAAGGCAAACGTCGTAGCAGATGCATTGAGCTGTAAGGAACGAGTTAAAACTTTAAGGGTTCGGGCACTAGAAATGAAAATTCAAATGAACCTCTCACTCAGATTCATGACGCGCAAGTAGAAGCACTCAAGGAGAGCATATTAAAGCGGAATTTCTTCGAGGCATGGAGAAACAGTTAGTGCCAAAGGAAGATGGAACTTTATACCTTATGGCCCGAAGATGTGTTCCACTTTTTGGCGGTCTTCGAGAAGTAGTGTTGGACGAAGCACACAAGTCTAAGTACTCAATCCATCCAGGATCAGATAAACTGTACCAAGATTTGAAGGAATATTATTGGTGGCCTAACCTCAAAAGCGACATCGCAACTTATGTCGGTAAATGTTTAACTTGCACAAAAGTTAAGGCCGAGTATCAGAAGCCTTCGGGATTGTTACAACAACCCGAGATTCCCATATGAAAACGGGAGAAAATATCCATGGACTTTATTACAAAATTACCCAGGACTTCAAGAGGTCACGACATGATTTGGGTAATAGTGGATAGATTGACAAAGTCCGCACATTTCCTGCCAATTCACGAGAAAGACAACATTGAGAAGATAGCTGAGCTCTACCTTAGAGAAATAGTGGCTCGTCATGGAGTGCCTATTTCTATCATCTCAGACCGAGACGGTCGTTTTGTGTCACACCCCGACCCGCAGCGGAAAAGGTGATCGGGGCATGATTGGGTTATCATCAAAGCTCATGACATTTATTATGCGTTTCATATTCATTAAATACAATTTAATGGAAATTTACAATAAATGTTACAACATGTTCTAGCTATCAATCTAAGCATCTTTGTTCTCTTCTAAGGCATTTCCTATGTTTTCTTTGCTTCAACCTGTTCACCTGTATCATGTGTAAAAAGGTTTTGGATCAACATAAAGTTGGCGAGTGAATCCTATGGAAAAACATTTGAACAAGTTTATTTAAATTGATTATGAAATAAGTGCACAACCAAACATGAGTAAAAATAGATGTAAACTTATTCAGCAATCATAAGATATTAAATAAAACACACATGAACAATAATGGAACATTTAGAGGCACGCGATGCTCAACTCGTCTCTCACGAGGAACTGAGGGGCCTAATGAATGAATTGCATAAACATGATAATATGAGTGACACAACTACAAACAATATAAACTCAATGATACACACATGAACAATAATGAATTTGATTTGAGGCACGCGTTGTTCAACTCGTCTCCCACGAGGAACTGATGGGCTTAATGAATGAGTTTCATATAATTTGACAAAAGGAAATAAGTAATCACAACAATATAAACAATCTAAGTTTAGATCATGATGTGGTATGGCACAAGTTTAAATAAACAAGTTAATTATTTTTATGACACATGACACACCCCAAAACGTGTAATTTAAAAGGGGGAGTTGTAAGATTCACTCACAGTGGGTGCGTTCGGTTGATGATGTTGAATGCACGCGAAATGGTTTTAACCACGAGTGAGATTAACCTAGATAAATCGCATTATGGTTTGGTAAGTAAACGGATTTTATTAATCTATTTTAGTAGGATTGTTGGGTGTATTTTTGTGAGTTTAAGGCTATTTTCTAACCTTAAAAATTTTTATTTTTAAGTATTTTTAATTAAAATAATTAAATAAAAATAATAAAAAAATTTGACTTTTTCTGCTACAGTGACCGTTGACTTTGACCGGTTGACTGACCGTTGACCGGTTCGTATGCGTATTGTTGTGCGCTGAGTGAGGCTCGAACCCGAGACCTCCCGTACGCGTGCACGCAACTCTACCAACTGAGCTACGTGTCTAACCCGTTATATATCTGTTTTTAATTACATTTATACATTAATTAAGTTAAACAGAAAATCCTTTTATTTTAAAAACACTTTAATTGAATCAGACGGTGCGCTCCACAGCGCTCCACAGGTCTCGAACCCGGGACCTGTGGCTTATACTAACACACAGTCCACCGCTGAACTGTGTGTCCAACTTGTTAACTTTACTGATTTTTATTATACTTAACCACAAATTAGTTATTTCCTTTTCTGTCTTATTTTAAAAATAGATAATTGTCCGGGTCGATGCAGCAGACTGGACTCGAACTCGCGCACTTTGATTAAACATACACACAGTCCACCGCTGGACTGTGTGTCTAACTTGGTTATTATTCCGATTATTAATATACTTAACATATACCTGTGGCGACTCCGGTTCGGTTAACAAAACAAAAAGGCATTTTATTAAAGCGGCGTGTGTGAAACAGGATTCAAACTCGTGACGTTTGTATGTTTAATGTGCACACAGTCCACCGCTGGACTGTGTGTCTAACCCGAGTAATATTTTGATTTAGATTATACTTATACGTTCCGGATACATCGTCTTCTTCATCAAGTTATAACCAGAAAAGACGACTGACTGGTTCAATGATTAAATCAGGTTCCTTTAACGTTTTAGGTTAATTATAGATGAGATATAAGTAAAAAGAAGGAAAAATAGGCGTGAGGTATACCGACTAGCTTTCCTCTGTTTTCCGGCAGAACTCCGGCGACAGCAATCCCTTCCGACGACGAGTGTCTTGCAGCAGAGAGTCTTCAGAAAGCTTACAAAGGGTGTGGGTGGCTTCAGTATAAGTTCAAAGGGTTTAGTAAGGCTCAGAAATGGGGAAACCGGTTTTCCGGCGACAAACAGAAAAATTCCGGCGAGAGAGTTTTCACCGAGAAAGGGTGTGGTTTTGAGCGAAAATGTTTGCAGAACTTCGAGGTGGTTTTTATAGGGCAAATCTTCGAAGAACTTGGTCTGATTTCCGACTGGATTCGTAAGTTATAAAAGCTCCGGCGGTTATGACTTTGGTCGCGGACTCAGACGTCGGTTATAACCGATGTCTTAGTAATGGTTTACGTTATAACGGAAGATGTCGTTAAAACTCGCGAGATTGCCGGGATTTCCGACGACTGAACTTTTGGGCGCCGGTTTTGAATTCGGAAAGTCAAGATATCAATTAAATGATTCCATTATTTAACAAGGAACATCAGTGGCGCAGTGGTTTGTGTGTTGAGTGTTAAGTCTGTTTGCACCGTGACTCGGCGACTGACCCGGGTTCGAAACCCGGCAGGAACAAAGTATTTTTATTTTGCGATTTTTAACAGTTTTTCAAAAACTAATTATATATTCCCGTATAATAATTGATTATGTATCGTTTAAAATTATTTTGGGCATTTAATTCGCAACGAAAATTTTAACTGACTGTTCGGTTGATAAACGGAGCGGGTTTGGTAAATCCGTTTTTGACGGATGTTACATTTTGTATCAAGAATTTGGCAATCTTTTTGTCACACCCCGGATTTCCAACCCGAAATCCATGCACCGGTGGGCCCGGGCGGGGAGTATCGTGACGTCAGTTGATAATCATCATAGTCAATTAAACACAGCACATCGGAAGTCTTGGAGAATTACTATTACAAACCGAATGTTCAAAAATACAAAATAATATACAGACTCATAATAGAAGATCCACAGGCGGATCATAAATTGTACATGGAAAGAATATAAAACAGACTTTGGGCAGATTTAGGATTTGCAAGATCCTCTAACATAACCGAGCACCTCCGGCCTATTTTCGTATTGTACCTGCAGTTTAGTCTTTTAAAAATACGTCAGCTTACGCTGGTAAATACACCCAACTGACTCATTTTGAAAAACATTTCAAAAATGTTTTAAGTGCGTATCTGCACAAAATCTTTTATAACTTGGGTTAATTGACCGTCCAACCTTGTTAACAGATTTACATGTTTGTCATACATACGGGGCTCGGTACGAAAACCAAGACACAATTAACGTACACACCACTTTGGACTCACAGAGGAGTCAATTCCTCCCAACCTTGTGGGAATGCATAATTGAGCGTCTATCGGGTGTATGCCTACACCCGCGCTAAGGTCGTGGCCATTTCTATTGTAATGAGCCGAGGATAACCAAGACACGGTAGTTAACCCCCGATGTTTAAATTATCAAACAAAACTGATTTAAACAGAATATGCGGATTTATTATCCCCGAACCGGCGTTCGATTGAATCCCATTTCCGACCAAGCGGTAATAATTTACCGTAACCCAAGCCCGTATAGGGAAATAAGTCGAGAGTATTTACCTGAGCTAGTCTTCTTTAATTTTTAATAACTCAGCTATACACAAAAAGGACTAAGTGCAGATAGCATTTACCGGCAAGTCTCTAGTCTGGATTATGGCATAAACTAACCAATTAAATACTAACGGTCTTAATTAAGTCATAGACTTAGACCGACTAGCGTACTTGATCAAAACGTATGACGCTAGATTAAACGATGATTGGATAGAATGTAGTTTAATCCCAACAAGTACCTTGACTTGTTTAATATGGGTAAACTATTAACATTCTGGATTTTGAGACTTAAATGAGAAGGTTAACCCGTTTCGGTTAATTTCCGTAAACTAGTTACGTATAATCAACCGTATGCTTATAAGCGATAATGGGTAACCGGGTAAGTCATGGACAAGTTTTATATGCCATTATACTTTAAATAAGTTAAGATATCAGTAGGATATCAACTTGTATGCCCGTTAAGGTTTTAAATGAAACTATGCCTTATAAGGGTATTTCGGTAATTATATGTCGTATAAAAGGAACTTGAATATATTTTAAGTTTATGATCATGAGTATTCTAGAAAGTTATTTATTTATGATATAATATCAGTAGGATGTCAATTATATGTGTAAATTAACTTTTATGACCAAATTATGCACCAAGGGGCATTTTGGTCATTTTACACAAAGTTTATAAATTATTTGGGTTTATGAGTTTATAACATGTACCTACTTGAAATATGTTTAAAATAAGTTTTAAAATCAGTAAGTAACAAGTCTTGGTCCATTAATATGGTTTAAAACCATACTATGCGCCGAAACGACGCTTATGTCACGTTTTATGCGATGTTTAATGAAAACTGGCATTAGGGTCAAATTAAAATGTCTTAAATATGTTTTTCTAATATAACATATCATTAGGTAATTTATTTACCTTGAAAAGATTTGATTAAAACCATTTTATAAACTACAAGGGTTAAATTCATCATTTATCGACATAGTTTAAGGACCTGCTTGAAAACTCAATTTATAACTTGGTTTAATATCCCAAATAATCCTAATTATAAAATTTAAGAAACTCATTTTCAAGTTCATTACTATTTAAAACCTTGTTTTATGCAAAAAGGACATTTTGGTCAAATATGACATAATTATGGAACTTGCGCATAAACTTGGATTCTGATTATGATCATGTAATATAACCTCAGAGGGTTATGCTACATTATACTATGATCATAATGCAAATTTAGATCAGTAGGTAACTAATCTAAATCGGGTCAAAATCGAAAGTCAAAGCAGAAGTCAAACTTCGCGACTTTCGGTTGTGAACCGACCCTAGAACTGAAATTGACGAGCCGAACATGTTCTTACATGTTGTAATAATTATTATCAGCTTGTTTAAGTGTCAAAACAGGCTTCATAACATATATAAGATCATTTTATGATTTTTCCGAAAAATAGCCTGTTTGACTTTTTAATATCATAACTTTGACCCGTCAATTGGTCTAGCAAATGTGATCTTTAGGAGGTGCCTTTTATAGGGACTAACAGCTACCTTATTACGATCACTTAGCCATGTTCATTTCGAACAATGGCTGGACCATAATGGTCGTAACCGAAAGTCAAGGCGTTTTCTGAAAAACGCTTGACTTTTGGCTATGAAAGCCTATAAACAAAAATGAAAGGGCAAGGAACACTTACAAGAGGTTCCTAGAATGCAAGAGAACTAAGTTGGATGCTCCTTTCAGCTAGGAACTTCCAGAGGAGGGTGAAGAGTGAATTAATGAGAAAGGTGCAAGTTGGAATGGTGAACTTAAACACCTATTTATAGTTGGAGAGCTCAAAGGAGGTGAAGCCAGGTGTTTAGGGGTGTAAGAGGAAGCTTACAAGTGTCCTAAAACGTGGCATACCTGATTACAAGTCCATGGTTTCGAATTAATGGTTTTGGAGCTTTGTTTGGAGGCCAAGCCAAAACTTTCTACGGCAGACCTGTTCTCGCGGCCCGCGAGAACCCCAAGCCTAATCTCTCGCTTCCCGCGACCGCCCCAAAACCAGTTTCAGATTTTGACACTTTTAGCCCCTTAACTTTAAAAAGCTTTTAAAAACCTTTTTAAACACCTTTTTGGCACTTTAGCCCTCCGTAGCCAATACTTGGCATACTTTGCATGGACATTGTCGAGCTCTCGGTTTGTTAAAAGGTCACTCAGAGGTATAAATTAACATGTTGACACTTTTAATCCCTCCATCATCCAACTTTTCATATATTTACTAAATTGAACCCTCTCGTCCAACATGTGGCACGTATGAGAGTTAGGACTTCACAAAGGATCACTCAGAGTCTTATTATAAGCATGTTGATTCCGATGTCACTCAGAGGCTAGGCATGTTGACATATCAGTCACTCAGAGGTTGTTATTTATGAATGTTGACATCAGACCGTCACTCAGAGGCTCAGTGACTATATTTAAAAATACAACACGTGTCACTATACTATTGGACATGATTTTATAGGGTGTTACATCCTCACCCCTTTAAAAGAAATCTCGACCTCGAGATTTTATTCAAAAAGATGGGGGTACTTTTGTCGCATAGTGGACTCAACCTCCCATGTATACTCGGACCTCTAAAGGCGTCCCACTTAACCTTTACTATAGGTATCATTTTTCTTCGGAGCTTCTTAACCTGTCGATCCTTGATCGAAATCGATTTCTCAACGAACCTTAGGTTTTCATCAATTTGCACATCCTCGTGCGACATTGCTAGCGACTCATACATTTCTTAAGATTAGATATGTGGAATACATCATGGATTCCACTAAGCTCCTCAGGCAACCTGAGCTTATAAGCTACAGTGCCGACACATTCGACTATCTCGAATGGTCCAATATATCTTGGGCTCAACTTGCCCTTCCTTCCAAAACGCATCACACCTTTCCAGGGCGATACTTTCAGCATGACTTTGTCCCCTACTTAGAACTTAAGAGGTTTATGCCATTATACTTTAAATAAGTTAAGATATCAGTAGGATATCAACTTGTATGCCCGTTAAGGTTTTAAAATGAAACTATGCCTTATAAGGGCATTTCGGTAATTATATGTCGTATAAAAGGAACTTGAATATATTTTAAGTTTATGATCACAATTATTCTGGAAAAATAATTTATTTATGATATAATATCAGTAGGATGTCAATTGTATGTGCAAATTAACTTTTATGACCAAATTATGCACCGAATGGGCATTTTGGTCATTTTACACAAAGTTTATAAATTATTTGGGTTTCTGAGTTTATAACATGTACCTAATATAAATATGTTTAAATAAGTTTTAAATCAGTAGTAACAAGTCTTGTCCATCAATATGGTTAAAACCATACTATGCGCCGAAACGACGCTTATGTCGTAAAATGACGTTTTATGCGAAGTTTAATGAAAACTGACATTAGCGTCAGATTAAAATGTCTTAAATATTTTTTTTAATATAACATATCAGTAGGTAATTGATTTATCTTGAAAGATTTGATTAAAACCATTTTATAGACCACAGGGGCTAAAATCATTATTTATAGACATAGTTTAAGGACCTGCTTGAAAACTCAGTTTATAACTTGGTTTAATATCCCAAATAATCCTACTTATAATATTTCATCAGTAGGAAATTCATTTTCAAGTTCATTACCATTTAAAACCTTGTTTTATGCAAAAAAGACATTTTGGTCAAAAATGGCATAATTATGAAACTTGCGCATAAACTTGGATTCTGATTATGATCATGTAATATAACCTCAGAGGGTTATGCTACATTATACTATGATCATAATTCAACTTTAGATCAGTAGGTAACTAATCTAAATCGGGTCAGAATCGAAAGTCAAAGCAAAAGTCAAACTTCGCGACTTTCGGTTGCGAACCGACCCTAGAACTGAAATTGACGAGCCGAACATGTTCTTACATGTGCTAATAATTATTACCAACTTGTTTAAGTGTCAAAACAGGCTTCATAACATATATAAGATCATTTTATGATTTTTCCAAAAAATGGCCTGTTTGACTTTTTAATATCATAACTTTGACTTATCAATTGGTCTAGCAAACGTAATCTTCAGGATGTGCCCTTTATAGGGACTAACAGCTACCTTATTACGATCACTTAGCCATGTTCATTTCGAACAATGGCTAGACCATAATGGTCGTAACCGAAAGTCAAGGCGTTTTCTGAAAAACGCTTGACTTTTGGCTATGAAAGCCTATAAACAAAAATGCAAGGGCAAGGAACGCTTACAAGAGGTTCCTAGAATGCAAGAGAACTAAGTTGGATGCTCCTTTCAGCTAGGAACTTCCAGAGGAGGGAGAAGAGTGAATTAATGAGAAAGGTGCAAGTTGGAATGGTGAACTTAAACACCTATTTATAGTTGGAGAGCTCAAAGGAGGTGAAGCCAGGTGTTTAGGGGTGTAAGAGGAAGCTTACAAGTGTCCCAAAACGTGGCATACCTGATTACAAGTCCATGGTTTCGAATTAATGGTTTTGGAGCTTTGTTTGGAGGCCAAGCCAAAACTTTCTACGGCAGACCTGTTCTCGCGGCCCGCGAGAACCCCAAGCCTAATCTCTCGCGGCCAGCGACCGCCCCAAAACCAGTTTCAGATTTTGACACTTTAGCCCCTTAACTTTAAAAAGCTTTTAAAAACCTTTTTAAACACCTTTTTGGCACTTTAGCCCTCCGTAGCCAATACTTGGCATACTTTGCATGGACATTGTCGAGCTCCCGGTTTGTTAAAAGGTCACTAAGAGGTATGAATTAACATGTTGACACTTTTAATCCCTCCATCATCCAACTTTTCATATATTTTCTAAATTGAACCCTCTCGTCCAACATGTGGCACGTATGAGAGTTAGGAATTCACAAAGGATCACTTAGAGGCTTATTATAAGCATGTTGATTCCGATGTCACTCAGAGGCTAGGCATGTTGACATATCAGTCACTCAGAGGTTGTTATTTATGCATGTTGACATCGGACCGTCACTCAGAGGCTCAGTGACTATATTTAAAAATACAACACGTGTCACTATACTATTGGACACGATTTTATAGGGTGTTACATCCTCACCCCTTTAAAAGAAATCTCGACCTCGAGATTTTATTAAAAAAGATGGGGGTACTTTTGTCGCATAGTGGACTCAACCTCCCATGTATACTCGGGACCTCTAAAGGTGTCCCACTTAACCTTTACTATAGGTATCATTTTTCTTCGGAGCTTCTTAACCTGTCGATCCTCGATCGAAATCGATTTCTCAACGAACCTCAGGTTTTCATCAATTTGCACATCCTCGTGCGAGATTGCTAGCGACTCATCGGCTAGTCGTTTCTTAAGATTAGATATGTGGAATACATCATGGATTCCACTAAGCTCCTCAGGCAACCTGAGCTTATAAGCTACAGTGCCGACACATTTGACTATCTCGAATGGTCCAATATATCTTGGGCTCAACTTGCCCTTCTTTCCAAAATGCATCACACCTTTCCAGGGCGATACTTTCAGCATGACTTTGTCCCCTACTTAGAACTTAAGAGGTTTACGCCTCTTGTCAGCATAGCTCTTCTGCCTATCTCTGGCAGCTTTGAGACAATCGCGGATTTGCATAATCTTTTTCGTGGTCTCCAGGACAATCTCAGGTCCTGATAGTTGGGCTTCCCCAACTTCTGCCCAACACATGGGCGTTCTACACTTTCTCCCATATAAGGCTCAAAAGGAGTAACCTTGATGCTAGTATGATAACTGTTATTGTAGGAGAATTCTATTAGGGGTAAGTGGTCATCCCAACTTCCACCTAAATCAATTACACATGCTCCAAGCATGTCTTCCACTGTCTGGATAGTACGCTTACTTTGACCATCAGTCTGCGGATGGTAAGCCGTACTAAAATTTAATCGTGTGCCTAAAGATTGTTGGAAACTTTTCCAAAAGTGAGATGTGTATCTAGTATCTCTGTCAGATACAATAGATACTGGCACACCGTGTAAGGACACAATCTTGTCCACATACAACTTAGCCAATTTGTCAGAACTATAAGTTTCTTTAATTGGCAAGAAATGCGCTAACTTAGTCAGCCTATCAACGATGACCCAAATCAGGTCATTACCATATTTTGTCTTAGGTAACTTGGTAATCAAATCCATAGTTACTATTTCCCATTTCCAAGTGGGAATTTCAAGTTGTTGTAGAAGTCCTGACGGTTTCTGATGTTCGGCCTTAACCTGCGAACACGTCAGACCCATAGCTACATAAGTGGCTATGGATTTCTTCAAACCCATCCACCAATAATTCTTCTTCAAGTCTTGATACATCTTGTCACCACCTGGGTGAACTGAGTATCTTGAACTATGCGCTTCTTGGAGGATTAGATTTCTAAGTCCTCCAAAGATCGGAACCCAAATTCTATCATTAAATCTTAGGATTCCATCCTCTCCAGGCGTTAATTGATCAATAGTGAATATTAGCCTCTAATAAGGCTTGCTTTTGCGCATCTAATAGCTTTTCACTTATGCTATTTCTGAGCTCAATGCTCTTGGCGTTAATCCTAATAGGTTTAACTCTTTCTTTGCAACTTAAGGCGTCGGCAACTACATTTGCCTTGCCTGGATGGTAGCGAATCTTGCAATCATAATCATTAAGCGTTTCCATCCATCGGCGTTGTCGCATGTTCAATTCCTTCTGATTGAAAAGATGCTGGAGACTTTTATGGTCTGTATGTATAATACACTTTGTGCCATATAAGTAATGTCTCCACAGTTTTAGTGCAAATACAACGACACCCAATTCTAAATCGTGGGTGGTGTAATTCCTTTCATGCACCTTTAGTTGTCGTGATGCATAGGCAATTACCTTGCCATTTTGCATTAGCACATAGCCCATGCCGGTGTGCGAAGCATCACAATAGACAACAAAGTTCTCAATACCCTCGGGTAGAGATAACACAGGAGCGTTGCTCAACTTGTGTTTTAGAATCTCAAAAGATTCTTATTGCTTTGGACCCCAACTATACTTAACATTCTTATGGGTCAAGGTAGTTAGAGGAGTGGCTATCTTTGAAAAGTTCTCAATGAACCTCCTATAGTATCCAACCAATCCTAAGAAACTACGAATTTCCGATGGTGTCTTGGGCACTTCCCAATTCATTATGGCCTTAATTTTGGCGGGATCCACTTGGATACCATGCTCACTTACCATGTGTCCGAGAAATTGGACCTTTCTGAGCAAAAACTCACACTTAGAGAATTTAGCATGAAGCTTCTATTGTCTTAGTAGTTCTATGATGCACCGAAGATGTTTCTCATGATCAGCTTGATTACGAGAATAGATAAGTATGTCGTCTATAAAGACAATGACAAACTTATCCAAATATGATTTGCAGACTCTGTTCATGAGGTCCATGAATGCTGCAGGTGCATTTGTGAGCCCAAAAGGCATCACCAAAAATTCAAAATAACCATAGCGGGTCCTGAAGGCTGTCTTAGGAACATCTTCACTTCTAATCTTCAGTTGATGATATCCTGATCTCAAATCTATCTTAGAAAAGTAACTAGTCCCTTGAAGTTGGTCGAATAAATCATTGATCCTGGGCAGAGGATATCTATTCTTAATTGTTAGTTTGTTCAGCTCCCGGTAGTCAATGCACATTCGCATTGAACCGTCTTTCTTTTTAACGAAAAGGATAGGAGCTCCCCAAGGCGAGGAACTAGGTTGAATAAATCCTTTCTCCAAAAGTTCATCCAATTGAACTTTTAACTCATTCATTTTGGTTGGAGCTAGTCTATATGGAGCTTTAGCTACGGATGCTGATCCTGGTATGATGTCAATTCCGAACTCCACTTGCCTATCCGGAGGTAGGCCTGGTAATTCTTCAGGGAAAACATCGGGATACTCCGAGATAACTGGTTGATCTTCAAGGTTCGGTTTAAGTTCATTTATGGTGACTTGTGCCATATAGATGACACAACCTCTCTTCAAACACTTGGATGCCTTAAATAACGACACCTTGTATGGTAATCCATAGTGCGAGTCTCTGGGTATGGTGATTATTTCACCAGATGGGGTTTTAATTTCGATGAGCTTCTTATCGCAGGCAATGCGGGCTTGGTTATGAGATAACCAATCCATGCCTAAGACAACATCAAACCCCACCAATTTCATTGGCAAAAGAGAGATAGGAATGGAATGATTCTTGATGGATATAGAGCATTCATCAAGAATGGAAGAAGCAGTTTCTAAGGTTCCATCGGTGAGTTCTATCTCATAAATTTTATCCAGAGTTCTTATGGGCAAGTTTAATAGTTTACTAAACTTATGGTCAACAAATGATTTATCTGCACCCGAATCGAAAAGAACTCTAGCGTAAATATTGTTAATGAGGAATGTACCTGTTATGACATTGTTGTCATTAACGGCCTCCCTGGCATTCATTTGAAAGGCATGGGCATTCCCCTTCTTGGCCTCTCCAGGCTTTGCATCATTACTTTTGGGTTTCTTGGGGCAATTGTACGTTGTATGCCCTTTTTCATTGCAGTTGTAGCAAACTGCATCCTTAAGATCCTTGCAATCTAAGGTCTTATGCCCTCTTCTTTTGTAGATTCTACAGGGTTTGGTATGTGGATTTATACTACACTGTCCCCAATGCCTATATTTACAATTCTTGCACAGAGGTTTGTCATTAGATGCGTGCTGGTTCTTCTTGAACCCGAAATTTCCTTTCTTTTTAAATCTTTGGGAGTTATTATCCTCCCGTTTCCTCTTTCCATCAGTTTCAGTCCTAACTGACTCTTGTCTTACTAGATCTAGGGTGAGGGAAAGAGATAGGTCAACAGCGGACCTATAGGTACTAGGCTGAGCAGCCTTTACCATGCCCTTTATTTCGGGCGCCAACCCATTTATGAAACGCGCAATGCGTTTGGATTCGGGGGTGATCAAATAGGAAACTAACCTAGATAGGGAGTTAAAGTCAGAAACGTACTTCCGACAATCTAGGTTTTTCATTAAAAGAGGCAAGAAGTCTGTCTCTAACTTCTCCACCTCATGAGTTGGGCAGTAAGTTTCCTTTACCAAATCAACAAACTTGGACCATCCCAAGTTGTACAGGTGTACCTTACCTGTTGATTGAATCATGGCTTTCCACCATATTAGGGCATCTCCCTTGAAAGATTGTGATACGTACTTGACCACATTCTTATCAGTACAATTGCTGATATCTACTATCGTCTCATCTCGTCTAGCCACTTTAGGGCCTCTACAGCTCCTTTTTCCCGTTAAAGTCTCGGGGCTTACAGGAGACAAAATACTTATAGGTACATCCGTCCTTAACAGAACGAGACTTTTCGGTAAGATCTATTTTCTTTGGTTCACTCTTCGAATTTGAAGAGTGAACGGAGCCCTCCCTATGAGCTGAAGATGGTGGAATAGATAAGGGTCTAGAGCGAGTGGCACTCGACTCTCTTAGCTTTTCCATGGCCTTTCCCATGGCCTTTTCGATAGCTGCATCAATTCGAGCTTGAAAACTTTCATCATCAATATTTTTGTTTTCAGCTTTGTTAGATTCAACATTCCTGTGGCTACTTTGTGCTTCATTTGAATTAGCCATCTTTAAGTATTGGTTTCTATATACCAATAAAACTCCATTTAGCCATGGTGTATTAACCATATCGGCTTTCAATATTGGAGATAACAATCCATTGCCTATACTAGTGTGAATAACATCACAACTCTTAGTCTTAACATAACAATATTGGCCTAGGTCTTAGTAGGACCATCATAGGCAAATTACAATTTTTGACGTAGTCCATATGTTATTGGACAGTGGATCGCAATGTCACAACTGTCATTGTCATATAGACAATTATATATAGATCATAGGCTTGTCCCTAGCGGACATAATAATTGGGCACATTGGCCGGTCGCATTGGACATAATATACACATATGGCATATCAACCTGTCACTTAGGTCATACTACATATGGCATATGAGCCTGTCCCATTGGACATAAGTTGGGCACATTGGCCTACATCATATCAGATGTATATGGCATATCAGCCTGTCCTGTTGGACATAAATTGGGCACATTGGCCTACATCATATCAGATGTAAATGGCATATCAGCCTGTCCCGTTGGACATAAATTGGGCACATTAGCCTACATCATATCAGATGTATATGGCATATCAGCTTGTCCCGCTGTACATAAATTGGGCACATTGGCCTACATCATATCAGATGTATATGGCATATCAGCCTGTCCCGTTGGACATAAATTGGGCACATTGGCCTACATCATGTCAGATGTATAAGGGATATCAGCCTGTCCCGCTGGACATAAATTGGGCACATTGGCCTACATCATATCAAATGTATATGGACATAAATTGGGCACATTGGCCTACATCATATCAGATGTGTATGGCATATCAGCCTGTCCCGCTGGACATAAATTGGGCACATTGGCCTACATCATATCAGATGTATATGGCATATCAGCCTGTCCGTTGGACATAAATTTGGCACATTGGCCTACATCATATCAGATGTACATGGCATATAAACCTGGCACATTGGCCTGAAGGCTAGTGTGGTTCCTCAAGCCACACTACCAGGAGTATGAACATTCTCAATGTTAGCATAAGAGTACCTTAATGATTGATTAATGGTCCCGGTCACCTTCGACCTTAACGACCTTGGAGGTTTGGACCTAGTCCCTTACCTCTGGATAGAAGGATAACTTCCCTTAACGATCATGATAGAAGACCCCTTCGTACTTAACTATCATTTCTTGGCCAATATGTGGTCTACGACACTTGGCATAATCAATCCATTAAGATCTTTTGGAATTATATAGCAGAGCATAAATTTCGAGTAAAAATCGAGACGCTCACTATCAAGAGGATGAATACAATATATAATTCTAGAAGTACTTCATTAAATTCCAAATTAGAAATTACAATACTAGAAAATGAAATAAACTGTCCATGCAAGGACTTTAAAGAAATAAAAATGTCCACGCAGGGACTAAAGAACATCAATGTCCTCGCAGGGACTACATATAATTAGAAGAGACTTCACTCGTCCTTCTTTCCCTTGACCAATTTGGAGAGTTTCTTGAAGAACTTGCTTGTCGTCTTCTCCGTTTTCTCCACTTGCTGCTGCATTTCTTTCATTCTTTCTAAGGCCTCATTAATGGCCTCAAGTGGTGGCGGAGGTTGTGGCATAACCGGATACTGGTACCCATAAGTTGGATATCCAGTTGGTGGATAAGTAGGCGGGAAAGGAGACGGGTAAAGTGCGTTGTGCATAACCGCCTGCATGTAAGGGTCTTGCGATCATGCTTGATAGTCTACCGGTGTAGACGGGTTAAAAGGATCATATCCAGACGTGTTTGGATATGTGTCTGGATATGTGGGGATTGAGTTAGTATAACCCGATGGTGGTGGTTGAACAGTAGGTGTTGGTGTTGGTTCCACTATAGGTGAAACATTAGAGGGTCCACCCATTTGTGGGTCCTCTTGAATGTGTGGTAGGAATTTGGTAAAGGTGGCAGCGATCCCGACCTTTGTCCTGCACGTACCGACATACGTGCACCACGCTTCCTTCTTGGTGGTTGAGGTGGTGGTTGAGGTTGATCCACCGGTTCCATGTGGACATCTTCTTGAATCGGGGTGGTTGAGAGTGGTGAGAAGGAGTGTGGGCGAAGGTGAATTGATTCCAATATTGGTCCCACTCATTAGGACCTTGGTAGGGCGATCCGGAATATGAGTTTGAATCGCTCGAAATTTCAATGGGATGCATATTTGATCCTGACGGCGGCATCTCCGGGTCGGAGTCCTCGTCCATGGGTTTGGCTGGTCCAACTGATTTTGATCGGCTGGAGGTGTGTTAAAGTAATGGTTAGGATTAAATTCTTCATGGTAGGAGTGATGAGAATGGGAATGGTGTGAATGATAGGAGTGGTGTGAGTGGTAAGAATTTTGGGAATGTGAGGGCGAGTGTCTATGAGAGACAGAACATCTTGCTGGTTGCCAAGGAGATGAATCTCCTGATTCTTGGTAAGCATCTGAGTTATGAGGTTAAGGGGGAATGCGCCCCGATGGTCCTCCCTTCACTGGACCTTTTCCTCTCCCACTTTGTCCTCGTACACGTGGCGGCATTTTCCTGTTCAAAATTCAATTCAAAAACAATACTAATAACTTAATAATGAAATGAGTAATCCTAGGTCAATGCCTAGACTCGGAAGTCTAAGGAATGTGCTCGTGTAAGTTTGAGATTTAACATAAAAAAGATAGTGTTTAATTCTCTCAAATGTTGGCTCTGATACCAACCTGTCACACCCCGGATTTCCAACCCAAAACCCATGCACCGATGGGCCCGGGCGGGGAGTATCGTGACGTCAGTTGATAATCATCATAGTCAATTAAACATGGCACATCGGAAGTCTTGGAGTAAAATTACTATTACAAACCGAATATTCGAAAATACAAAATAATATACAGGCTTGTAATAGAAGATCCACAGGCGGATCATAAATTGTACATGGAAAGAATATAAAACAGACTTTGGGCAGATTTAGGATTTGCAAGATCCTATATCACTACCGAGCAACTCCGGCCTATTTTCATATTGTACATGCAGTTTAGTCTTTTGAAAATACGTCAGCTTACGCTGGTAAATACACCCAACTGACTCATTTCGAAAAACATTTCAAAAATGTTTCAAGTGCGTATCAACACAAAATCTTTTATAACTTGGGTTAATTGACTGTCCAACCTTGTTAACAGATTTACATGTTTGTATACATACGGGGCTCGGTACGAAAACCGAGACACAATTAACATACACACCACTTTGGACTCACGAAGGAGTCAATTCCTCCTAACCTTGTGGGAATGCATAATTGAGCGTCTATCGGGTGTATGCCTACACCCGCGCTAAGGTCGTGGTCATTTCTATTGTAATGAGCCCGGATATCCAGGACACGGTAGTTAACCCCCGATGTTTAAATTATCAACAAACCTGACTAAAACAGAATATGCGGATTTATTATCCCCGAACCGACGTTTGATTGAATCCCATTTCCGACCAAGCGGTAATAATTTACCGTAACCCAAGCCCGTATAGGGAAATAAGTCGAGAGTATTTACCTGAGCTAGTCTTCTTTAATTTTTAATAAATTAACCGTACACAAAAAGGACTAAGTGTAGATAGCATTTACCGGCAAGTCTCTAGTCTGGATTATGGCATAAACTAACCAATTAAATACTAACGGTCTTAATTAAGTAATAGACTTAGACCAACTAGCGTACTTGATCAAAACGTATGACGCTAGATTAAACGATGATTGGATAGAATGTAGTTTAATCCCAACATGTACCTTGACTTGTTTAATATGGGTAAACTATTAATATTCTGGATTTTGAGACTTAAATGACAAGGTTAAACTCATTTCGGTTAATATCCGTAACTAGTGACGTATAATCAACCGTATGCTTATAAGCGATAATGGCATTTCGGTAATTATATGTCGTATAAAAGGAACTTGAATATATTTTAAGTTTATGATCATGAGTATTCTGGAAAAATAATTTATTTATGATATATATCAGTAGGATGTCAATTATATGTGTAAATTAACTTTTATGACCAAATTATGCACCGAAGGGGCATTTTGGTCATTTTACACAAAGTTTATAATTTATTTGGGTTTCTGAGTTTATAACATGTACCTACTGTAAATATATTTAAAATAAGTTTTAAAATCAGTAGGTAACAAGTCTTGGTCCATTAATATGGTTTAAAACCATACTATGCGCCGAAACGGCGCTTATGTCGTAAAATGACGTTTTAAGCGATGTTTAATGAAAACTGACATTAGGGTAAGATTAAATTGTCTTAAATATGTTTTTTTAATATAACATATCAGTAGGTAATTGATTTACCTTGAAAATATTTGATTAAAACCATTTTATAAACCACAAGGGCTAAAATCATCATTTATTGACATAGTTTAAGGGCCTGCTTGAAAACTCAGTTTATAACTTGGTTTAACATCCCAAATAATCCTATTTATAATATTTCATCAGTAGGAAACTCATTTTCAATTTCATTACGATTTAAAACCTTGTTTTATGCAAAAAGTGCATTTTAGTCAAAAATGGCATAATTATGGAACTTGCATAAACTTGGATTCTGATTATGATCATGTAATATAACCTCAGAAGGTTATGCTACAATATACTATGATCATAATTCAACTTTAGATCAGTAGGTAACTAATCTAAATCGGGTCAGAATCGAAAGTCAAAGCAGAAGTCAAACTTCGCGACTTTCGGTTGCGAACCGACCCTAGAACTGAAATTGACGAAATAGTTATCATCTCCGTGGAAGAGATTAATAGAGACGATAAACTCCAATTTGCTGAAGAACCTGTTGAGGTTATGGACTGGAAAGTCCAGAAAACTAGGCGAAGTCGTATCAAGTTTGTCAAAGTTCGTTGGAACTCAAGGCACATACCCGAGTATACTTGGGAACGTGAGGATCAAATCAAAGCCAAATACCCTCACCTGTTTGAGAAGACTCCTGTGACGGATGACTCAGCTTGAATTTCGGGACGAAATTCTTTTAACGAGGGGAGTATGTGACAACTGTCACTTTTGGGATAATTTTGTACATTAGATAGTGAAATTTATAATATAAATTATGTGTTTTGAACAACTAAGCTGCGTGAATCGCATGGCATCAATCTAGAAAGCTCATTGAATACATTATATGATGCATATTATTTGTTTAGTGGTTACCATTCAAAAACAATTTAAAACAGTGCGTCAGAAACAACTAATAGACTAGCTGTGGCAGCACAGTGTCAGTACTCAGTTAAACAGCAGATTTAGGACTTAGACGAGAATCCAACGCGAACTATATACTAAACCCCACGTGGGAAAGCAAGAATTAATGCTAACACTTTCCAGAAACTATACATGCACTGAAAACTGCCCGAAAAATACACTAAACAACAATTCAGTAAAATTCAGCATACACAGGCTTATGTAATATGCAGAAATAGTGTTAAACATCATACACTGCTTAAAAGATATTGAAAGTATCAAGTTGGCACCAAAACATATCATATCACATAAGTCTTGAAAATTAACGTTTTAACGAACCGACAAACGAGCACCCGGACTCAATCTATTACATCATATGAACTAGCTAACAATGTTTTATGATCATACAACTAGTTAAAATCGTGAAACACATTGTTTCGATTGAAAATCCCTAAAAGCCCTACAAGTTGCTTAAACCTCCGTTTAAGGATCCGTTAACGAATCTAGCACCCGTTAAGCAACCGAACACGAACTAGACATAAAATATAAACTAGTTAACATTGTTTAACAATATTAAACTAGTGTATGGCATATTATACCTCAAAATACATCAAAAACCCCTAATTCACCAAAACCCCCTAACTAATCCCTAATTTCCTAACTAATTACTTAACCTAGAAAACTAACCAAGTTAAGACAAAGAAGCAAGCATATGGACGGCCAAGAGGGGGGCCCCTTTGACTCCAAACATTCTTGTCCCCCTAATCATCAACATGTTGGAAGTCTTTTGTTGTTACATGAAGGATCTTTTGTTGGCTAAGCATGCATAAAGAAGCACCTAACTTACCTTATCCTTTCATTTTAGTCAAAACAACATAACCATCTTCACCTCCTACAACCTCAGGGCCATACACCACCACCTTAACCTCCATTTTCAAGTCACTTTCAAGGTAATCATTCTAAGGTGTCTCAAGGCTATCTAAGAAGGTGCTAAGCATTGGAAGTTCAAGGACCTCTCTTGGGAGCTTTTATCCACCAACTTTGCATCATCTTCTTCAACTAGTTCATCTTGCAACTTCCCTAGCCACAAGATTCTAGTAATGAGCCTCCTAATCTTTCATTTGATGTCTTGTTACTAGTATTTTGTTAATATATAAGTTATGTCATCCAAAAGAACCAACTTTAAAAGATGAACACATGAACTAGTAACTTGATCTAAAGAAAACAAAGCTATCTTGAAGTTGTAATAAAGATGTAGATCTTTATTTTGTGTTATGGATCATATCCATCATATGTAAACTTACTAGAAGCTTAGATCTAACAAGTGTACACATGGATTTTACAAGATCCATGATCAAAGAAATGATGAACTTGTTATACATAATAAATGGACTCTTTAAAGTGGATAGAATGATTTATAATGTTCTTGAAATGTTGGATGATCAAGTGGTTAAAAATGATAAAAGTCTTGATAAACATGTTTTAACATAATGGATGAACTTGTAAATGTGATTAAAGTAATTTGTGATGTTTTCTAAAAAAGTATATAAACAAGATGTTAAAAATGATTTTTAACAAAGTTAGTAAATAATAGTAACTAAACCCATTTTTAAAGATGTATGAACATCTTAAACATAAAGTTAAAATACTACATGTTTTGGGTAAACTTTCAAGTTCATCATGACCTAAAAATGCATATATATATGTATATGGAATACTTATTGAAATTATTGGGAATAAGTTGATGAGTTTTGAAGCTTAAACACATGTTTTAAAACATGGGAAACCTCTTAAATCTACAAGAGACTATGACAAAATTTTTATAAAATTTAAACACTCAGAAAAATATATGTTTATAAAGTCCTTACAAGTAAACTTGTTTAAAAACCATAAGCATAAAAATCCCCATGTTTTTGTATAAAATATAAGTTCACGAAGTCATGGTTTTCTAAAAATAAAAATGGATATAAATATATATTTTTGGGAAAATATATATTTAGTGATCATACGAATCAAAAGTTATGTGTATATTGTTTGTATTAGTTAAATATATAAAGTTAGGGACTTGAAGATAATATACACAAACAAATACATAATAAGTGGCAAACAAAGAACTACAAGAATATATAAGCATATCCATAACCATACTTGGAAACAAATATGGACTTATCGAACGATCGGACTTTATACGGATTACGGACTAAAAGTATATAATATATCGAAGCTTGGTAAATATTACTTTCAAAGCCGATCAAGTGACAAAATATATATTTTTACAAGTATATAAAATATATCATATTTCGTCAATGCTAAAAAATATATTATTTTTGAAGTGTATACAAATATATATATTTTTTAAACCCCCTAAAAATATATTGTTTTGGTGGAAACTAAAAATATATATTTTTCGAGAACTAATCACAAAAATATATATTATAAGCATAATAATACCTATACTAATTTGGATATATCTTAAGATTTTATATTTTAAGTATACACAAAAGTGGGGGTAATAAATACAAGAAAAATACGTATTTCTATACGTACAAATACATGCCAACATATACCACTAATAATTGGTGAAAATACCATTATGCAAGTATTATACACAACCATGGAAATACAACTTTAAGTACACGAATACTCCCAATACAAGTATATCTGTACTTGGGAAGATACATAAGTATAATACTTAACAATTTCAACATTTGGTTATGTGAACCATAAAACCTATGCACATGAATAATATCTATCCATACATGTTAAAAATAGATTAGTTTTTTAACAAATCCATCACAACTACAAAAGGATATATAAAGTGGTGCATACAAATAATACAAGTTAAAATATAATATTTTAACTAATATAACGAATTTGGAAATAATATATAATTAAGAAGGATTATATAAGGAACATATCCGACGATGGTATCGTCGAGGCAAACGGGTGGAACCAACTATGAGAAGACATGAAACATATACATCTTACTCGTGCATGGCACGAAGGCTAACGGGCTAGGCCCATACATGCAACACTGGAGATGCAAGGATATATATACATACATATATATACATATTATATATATATATATATATATATATATTGACATCATGCACCGAATACATAGTAGCTGACATCATGCACCGCAATATACCTAAGCTGACATCATACACCGAAAACGCATCTTAGCGGTGCATCTTACATTGAAAATACATCTAAGCGAAACAAAACACTAAACAAGTCTTAACAAATACTTAAGACAAGAAACATGAACATGAATCATTCAAAGACCAAAGTGTCTAACAAAACCTAACACGTTTGAAGGTTGTGATACGAATCCAAGGAAAGGTATTTGAGTTAATCAGTGAAAGCAGAAAGCAAAGCAGTGAGTATATGTCCCCTTTTTCATCTTAAATGTTTTACATTTTTACAACTATTGGGGGTGAAATACATGTCTATGGTATGATAAGCTAGGGAATGAAATAACTAGATCATGTGCGAATAGGGTGAATTTAAGCACCATTAATCTTGTTTAAGACCACGGTACAAAGGTTAGATCTAGCGGGTGTTGGCGAGCCCCACTCTTGGCCATAGACCCACACTGAAGAGTGCATTTGTCGTCCCAGTCGAGGTTAATCGATATAAATCTTCTAGGTTTGGATGCTTCTTATGTCGTCACACATATTAATGTCCTTGCAAAACATTAATGACCATGATTTCATTGACGCTTTACATGTCACACCCCGACCCGCAGCGGAATAAGAGTCGGGGCATAATTGGGTTATCACCAAAGCTCATGATGTTTACAAATATGTTTCATATTTATTAAATTCAAAATTACAACTTCAATATTCCAAACAAGTTCATACAATTACAAGGAAAAAGTAACTAAATAAACAGTCTAAAGCCTAAACCGATTTATTTTTCTAAGCTGTCCTATATGTTTCTTGCTGCAACTGGATCACCTGTATTATGTGTAAAAATGGGGGTTTTGGGTCAACAAAAGTTGGCGAGTGAACCTTGTTAGAAAACATTTATTATTGATTTCTTGTTATATTTAATATGGAAAAATTGTGCAATAATCATATGTGAGCAAACGTAAATAAACATACAATAACAAACCATGACAAACCACCTTGCATGAGTATATTACATGAATGATAATGTATATGTTGGCAACGTCACGTTCCGCTCATAGGTAATGGGGAACGGACGGCCTATGATGATGTATGTGCGATCAAGGCTCAATCAAACGGAGCCGATCGTATGTTGGCAACGCCACGTTCCGCTCATAGGTAATGGGGAACGGTTCCGCTCATAGGTAATGGGGAACAGACGGCCTATGATGATGTATGTACTGAAAATGATAAATTAAATCTAAACATTAACCACACAAACAATTGATACATATTGGATACACATTTGATCATGGATATGATGGATACACAAGTGTTTAAATGTAATATAAATAAGACACATGATACACCCCAAAAAGTGATTAAAACGGGGAATTTGTAGAGATTCACTCACATTGGGTGCGTTCGTTTGATGATGTTGAATGCACACGAGTTTAGAGAGTTAATCGACGAGGAATAGCTAACCTAAATAATAACGAAAAGGTTCGGTAAATAAATGGATTTTATTAACAATTTTAATAGGATTTTTAGATTTATTTTTGTGAGTTTAAGGTCATTTTCTAACTTTAAAAATATTATTTTTAAGTATTTTTAACTAATTTTTAAATTAAATAAATAAATAAAAATATAAAAAAAATGTTGACTTTTTTGTTGACCGTTGACCGTTTGACTTTGACTGTTGACTGGTTCGGAATTTGTGTTTGTTTGCACTGAGTGAGGTTCGAACTCTAACCTCCCGTATACGTGCACGCAGCTCTACCAACTGAGCTACGTGTCTAACCCCGAAATATTTCTGTTTTTAATTATATTTATATACTACTTAGATTATTCAGAATTTTATTTAATTAAAAAGGTTTTTAAACTAGTCGAACCGGTGCGCATGATGTGTTTCGAACCCGTGACCTGTGGTTTAACTTTGCAAACAGTCCACCGCTGGACTGTGTGTCTAACCTGGTTAAAATACTTGATTTTATTAATCTTATATACTAACTGGAAGGTGTTCTGGGGCCTTTCAAAAAAATTTGGGATTTATCGCAGGAACCGTTTATGTGCAAGAATCGAACTCGGTATCAATAGCATGAAATGCACACAGTCCACCGCTGGACTGTGTGTCTAACTCGTTTAAAACACCGATTTTAATTATATTCATTGACTGATCAGACTTCATCTTCTTCGTTCAAATACACAGAACAACAATTATTCGACTGTTCTTGTTTAATTTGATTAACGGACATATGAATGATTAAAATGAAAATGATAAAGAAGGTTTTGGAAATGTATGTACCGGAAAGATGATTTTCCCAGAGCTCCGGCAAAGGTCGTCGGCTCTGTTTATGAATTCCGTCTGAGCGGACCAATTAACAGTTTTGATTAACTAATTGTGAAATTAAATGACTAAACAAGAATTATCAAAGAGTTTAGATGTTTGTACCGATTCACAGCGCGATTTCGGAATTTTCAGAGATTTTCCGGCGGGTGCAGATTATCCGACAACGTCGTCTGGGAACGATTCTGATTGAAGGATTTACGTTAGTATAAGTCTAACAATGGATAGAAGATGAAAGAACTGAGAAATTTACCGATTCAATGAATGTCACGGTTTTCCGGCGAAAGTCCGGCGATAACAGATAACGTTTCTGACGAACAGAAATTTAAGCGCAAATGAAATTGAAAGTTCTGTGAGTGTTTCTGAGTTGCGAGACAATGATATTACCGGTGTAAATTGGAGGTAAATGATTTCGGTTATTAAACTCGAAAATCATATGAATCGAGTTCAATAAAGACTGAATTGATTAAGAACGTGGGTTGTAATGGTTTTATCGGTTATAATCAGTAACCCACGATCACTCAAACGTCCTTGGATAGTTGAAAGCCGATGATCGGTTTCAGTTTTGGCGCAACAGATGAATTCACGGGGAACTTAAGTTTTATTTGTTTCCTTGTTTACACAAAAGAACTAAGTGGCGGAGTGGTTGAGTTGTGTGCTGGTTGTGTCTTCCGGCTGACCCGGATTCGAAACCCGGCAGCCTATTTTCATTTTTATTTACTTTATTTTTACTTTTTAACAATTTTAGTTTCCATATTCTAAAATGTTTATTAGTTATGTATTGTTTAAAATTAAAATGAGCATTAAATAAGTACGAAAATTTGAAACTGACTATTCGATTAATAAACGAAGCGGGTTTTGAAAACCCGTTTTTCGACGGATGTTATAGTATCCCCTTCTTTTAGAAATTTCGTCCCGAAATTTAAGTAGTAGTGGTAACAGGAAAAAAGATGCGGGTATTTTTCGCGCATTGAGTCTTCACGTTCCCAAGTAAACTCAGGTCCTCGTTTCGACTCCCAGCGTACCCTAACAATTGGAATACGACTCCGTCTTAAACGTTTTTCTCCGAAGTCCATGATCTCTACTGGTATTTCAATGAAATGCATAGATTCATCGATCTGAATATCTTCCAGGGGAATATGGAGGTTTTCATCGGCGAGGCACTTCTTCAAGTTTGATACGTGGAATGTGGGGTGAATTCTGTGGAGTTCTTCTGGTAGGTCAAGCTTGTATGCTACAGGTCCTACTCTTTCGAGTATCTTGAAAGGTCCTACGTAGCGTGGTGCTAGCTTGCCCTTCTGGCCAAAACGAACTACTCCCTTCCACGGTGATACTTTTAAAAGTACTTGATCACCAATGTTAAACTCCAAGGGCTTTCGTCGTTTGTCTGCATAACTCTTTTGACGACTTTGTGCCGCTAGAAGATTGTTTCGAATTTGATGGATCTTGTCTGTGGTTTCTTGAATTAATTCTGGACCGGTGATTTGTGCTTCTCCAATTTCGTGCCAACATACTGGAGATCGGCACTTACGACCATATAAAGCTTCGAAAGGTGCCATGCCGATACTTGAATGATAGCTGTTGTTGTACGAAAATTCAACTAATGGTAGATGAGCGTCCCAATTTCCTTTGAAGTCTATGACACATGCTCGAAGCATCTCTTCAAGAGTTTGGATGGTGCGTTCAGATTGTCCATCAGTTTGAGGATGATAAGCGGTATTGAGGTCTAATCGTGTACCCAAAGCGGCTTGTACAGCTTGCCATGTTCGTGAAGTGAAACGACCATCACGGTCTGAAATAATGCTTAAAGGTACACCATGACGGCTTACGATCTCGCTGATGTAGATACGAGCTAACTTCTCGTTCTTGAAGTCCTCGCGGATCGGAATGAAGTGAGCTGATTTTGTAAGACGATCAATGATTACCCATATAGTGTCATACCCACTGGAGGTGCGAGGTAACCCGGTAATGAAATCAATAGTTATGTTTTCCCACTTCCATACAGGTATTTCGGGTTGGACTAGAAGTCCTGAGGGTCTTTGATGTTCAGCTTTTACTTTGGAACATGTAAGGCACTTGGAAACAAAAATAGCAATATCCTTTTTCATTCCCGGCCACCAGTAGGTGTATCGAAGGTCTTGTACATCTTGTCGGCTCCTGGGTGTATAGAGTATCGTGTTTTGTGCGCCTCATTCATAAGGAAATCACGAAGGTTATTATGATCGGGAATCCATATGCGATCTAGATAGTACAGAATACCGTCGGATTTAGTTTCGATTTTAAGTTCAGCTCCACAAGACAGCTCCTTGCGTACGTCGTTTTCCGTTACTGAAACATGTTGGGCTTCTCGGATTTGATCTTTGATGTCGGTTATGATTTGCGAACATAGAAGACGAATGGAGTTCGCATAACCCTTTCGACTGAGCGCATCGGCCACCACGTTTGCCTTGCCAGGATGATACCGAATTTCACAGTCGTAGTCATTAAGAAGTTCGACCCATCTTCGTTGCCTCATGTTCAACTCCTTTTGATTGAAGATATGTTGGAGACTCTTGTGGTCAGTGTATATTTCACACTTAGTACCGTAGAGGTAATGTCTCCATATCTTAAGAGCAAACACAACGGCTCCAAGTTCCAGGTCGTGGGTGGTGTAGTTCTTCTCATGAATTTTGAGTTGTCTAGAAGCATAAGCTATCACTTTTCCTCTTTGCATCAGTACACAGCCTAATCCTTGCCCTGACGCGTCGCAATGAACCACGAAGTCATCACTACCCTCAGGAAGTGTGAGGATAGGTGCGTCACAGAGTTTTTGCTTTAGAGTTTGGAAGGCTTCTTCTTGTTTGGGTCCCCATATGAAGGGTTTTCCTTTATGTGTTAAAGCCGTGAGTGGTACAGCGATACGGGAGAAATTTGCAATGAAACGGCGATAATAACCAGCCAAACCAAGAAATGATCTTACTTCGGTAGGTGTACATGGCGCTTGCAATTCCTGTACTGCCTTGATTTTTGAGGGATTAACATGAATCCCCTTGTCATTGACAACGTGTCCAAGGAATTGTACTTCCCTTAACCAGAATTCACATTTCGAAAACTTAGCGTACAGCTTTTCTGTCCTTAAGAGTGTAAGGATGAGTCGAAGGTGCCGTTCATGATCAGACTTAGACTTTGAGTAGATGAGGATGTCATCGATGAAGACTATAACAAAACGGTCAAGATAAGGTTTGCAGACTCTGTTCATTAGATCCATGAAGACAGCTGGGGCGTTGGTTAAACCAAATGGAATGACCATGAATTCGTAATGACCATAACGAGTTCGGAAGGCCGTCTTTGGGACGTCTTCTTCATGTACTCTGAGTTGATGATAACCAGAACGAAGGTCGATTTTTGAAAAATAGGTGGCGCCTTGAAGTTGGTCTAGAAGATCATCGATACGAGGTAATGGGTAGCGGTTCTTGACCGTTAACTTGTTGAGTTCTCTGTAGTCGATACACATGCGAAACGTTTAATCTTTCTTCTTCACAAAAAGGACAGGTGCACCCCATGGCGATGAGCTAGGATGTATGAATCCTTTGTCAGTCAGCTCTTGCAATTGACTGGCCAGCTCTTGCATCTCGGATGGGGCTAACCTACAAGGAGATTTTGCATCTGGTGTAGCTCCAGGAATAAGATCAATGCGGAATTCGACTTCTCTCACGGGAGGAAGTCCTGAAATGTCCTCAGGAAAAACTTGCGGAAAATCTTTTACTACTGGGATGTCTTCGAGTTTCTTCTCCTTAGTTCCCTTTTTGATGACATGAGTTAGGAATGCGACATAATTCTTGCGGAGATATTTTTGGGCTTGAAGACAGGACATTAACTTGAGTCCCTTCGAAAGGGTTTCTCCAAAGATTCGTAGAGTCTGACCGTTTGCAAGAGGAATGCGAATGAACTTTTCGCGGCATACAACTTCAGCATGATGTTGGCTGAGCCAGTCCATACCAATTATAATGTCGAAACTTCCCAACTTCATAGGTATGAGGTCAACTGGAAAATCGTGATCGTTTAGGGTGAGAGTACAATTGCGTATAATAGAGTTTAATGAGACTGGTTTTCCGTCAGCAACTTCTACCGTTATGGATTCCATGAGTTTATCACGAGTTTGGTTGAGGATGGGTTCAAATTCTAAGGACACAAAACTCTTATCCGCGCCAGTATCAAATAACATGGATGCATAACTACCATTGATGAGAAACGTACCGTTAATCACATTGTTGTCAGCCCTAGCTTTATTTGCGTTGATGTTGAAAGCTCTTCTTCTTGCAGGTGGAGGAGCTTGGTTAGCCTAGTTTACTGGATTAGCTTGAGATTGGGCATGGATGATGTTCACCAAGCGTGGACAGGTGTTCCTGAAGTGATTCGGGTCTCCACAGTTGTAACAAGCCCGCATAGGTTGCATCATGGGATAGTTGGGTTGGTAGTAGGATTGGGCTACATGTTGGGTAGGTGGTAGGAGTAAAGGTTGTTGGGCTTGACCCACTATCTGATGGTGGGTTTGGGTTTAGGATTGATTGCGGTTCGTTCGCTGAAGCGCGCGACAGGTTTGAATGGTGTGACCTGCGCGGCCACAGCCGGTGCAATGTTGGCAGGGATGATCAGGAAAGTGATGGTATTGGCAAGGGTTGCATTTTGGGTAGGGGCCGGAGTATGGCTTTTTATATGGTGCAGGTGAGGGGGCAACTTGAGTGATGGGTGCAGCAGGGATAGGGAAATTTGTTTGTGTGACAGCAAAGTTTCTGGTGTTTCGTTTCCTCTTACTAGCAAACTTTGAGGAGGAGGTGGAATGGTTTGAAGTTTGGCCCTCGATGGGGGTTTTCTTTTCTCGTCCTTAAATTTGCCGTTACGGATACGATTCTCGGTAAGCTCAGTAGCTAGTTCCATAGCAGCTTCAAGTGTTGCAGGTGAAGTGCTTAGAACTGAGTCTTGAATTTTCGAGGGGAGGCCTCGAATATAGTGTTCGACTAAGCGGTATACTGGGGTGAACAAGTTGGGGATCATTTGGTTCAACTCTAAAAACCTTTTGTTGTAGGAAGTATGATCTCCTTCCTTTTGCTTTAACGAGTGAAATTCATCCTCTAACTTTTTGATCTCGCTTCTTGGACAGAAGTGTCTTGTCATGATTTCCCTTAATTCCCCCATGATAAGGCCATTGCATCTTCGATACCTCTCTTACCTTTTTCTGTATTCCACCAGGTAAGAGCTACCCCAAATAGTCTCCCGGTTGCGTAACGTACCTTGCGATCCTCGGGACAATCGCAATTGAGGAAGGTGTTCTCTATTTCCTCAAACCAGTGGAGGAGAGCAGTGACACCTTCGGTCCCTTCAAATTTCGGGGGATCGCAAGACTTGAAGTGTTTGTAAGAGCACTTTTTGGAGGGTGGGTTGTCGACGTTCTGGTCTTCTTGATGGGGAGGATTGATGGGATTTGTGGCGAGAGCTTGTTGGACTTGAATTACGATGTCAGGAAGCACCGCGGCCATTTGTTTTGCGATTTGTGTGGCCAAGCGTTCGTTTGATCTTCCTGACCTTCTACCCCCACGTTGTTGCCTAGCCGACATCTACAGGAACATACATAAGAAGATTGTGAGTTTAAGGAGTCTTTTTAGGTGTCATGTGTCGTTTTTAAAAAAAAATAACATAAACTTCAATAATGCAACTACATCCATAGGATGTCTTGGGTTTGCTCATGTTTGGGCCTCCAATGTCCCCCATACCATCACCTGTATAGTCATGTGGGCCCCCATGACTATTGGCTTAGTAGGATTCACATTGGTGTTGGTGGTTTAACACTCGCATCACCCGAATGAAAACCATGAAATATGTTTGCGAGATGTATGGTCGGAGGGTGTCCAGGTGTAGACACAATGACAACTCAAAGTGGGGTTAGCTCACACGACGTTTGGTATAGCATGCTTTGGCTTAATAGGTCCTTCGTACTCTCATCGTTAGTCCCCAGGTAGGCAAACTGGTCCTTTATTTTGGATTTATACGAATGCAAAGCCTAGACAGGAGGTTCCGACTACCGGTACTTGTACCCTTCCAGTTACTACATGCCCGTCATGAGAACTCACTTTGATGTGATTTGGAAAAATACAAAAATCGTTGCAAAAATCATGGAAATTGTGGAGTGTGTGCTCTCATGGATATGATATGTTATGAGGATATTATGAACATGCTTGCATAACATTGAATGTAACAATACACATAAAGCATATAAACATCATGAATTTTGTATGTAACACATAAACAATTTTAAAATTTTAATCAACTATAGTATAGGCTCTAAGGGTCTAATAACCTATCCTATATCCTTATAGTCATGGCTCTGATACCAATCTGTCACACCCCGACCCGCAGCGGAATAAGAGTCGGGGCATAATTGGGTTATCACCAAAGCTCATGATGTTTACTAATATGTTTCATATTTATTAAGTTCAAAATTACAACTTCAATATTCCAAACAAGTTCATACAATTACAAGGAAAAAGTAACTAAATAAACAGTCCAAAGACTAAACCGATTTATTATTCTAAGCCGTCCTATATGTTTCTTGCTGCAACTGGATCACCTGTATCATGTGTAAAAATGGGGGTTTTTGGGTCAACAAAAGTTGGCGAGTGAACCTTGTTAGAAAACATTTATTATTGATTTCTTGTTATATTTAATATGGAAAAATTGTGCAATAATCATATGTGAGCAAACGTAAATAAACATACAATAACAAACCATGACAAACCACCTTGCATGAGTATATTACATGAATGATAATGTATATGTTGGCAACGTCACGTTCCGCTCATAGGTAATGGGGAACGAACGGCCTATGATGATGTATGTGCGATCAAGGCTCAATCAAACGGAGCCGATCGTATGTTGGCAACGCCACGTTCCGCTCATAGGTAATGGGGAACGGTTCCGCTCATAGGTAATGGGGAACAGACGGCCTATGATGATGTATGTACTGAAAATGATAAATTAAATCTAAACATTAACCACACAAACAATTGATACATATTGGATACACATTTGATTATGGATATGATGGATGCACAAGTGTTTAAATGTAATATAAATAAGACACATGATACACCCCAAAAAGTGATTAAAACGGGGAATTTGTAGAGATTCACTCACATTGGGTGCGTTCGTTTGATGATGTTGAATGCGCACGAGTTTAGAGAGTTGATGACGAGGAATAACTAATCTAAATAATAATGAAAAGGTTCGGTAAATAAATGGATTTTATTAACAATTTTAATAGGATTTTTAGATTTATTTTTGTGAGTTTATGGTCATTTTCTAACTTTAAAAATATTATTTTTAAGTATTTTTAACTGATTTCTAAATTAAATAAATAAATAAAAATATAAAAAAAATGTTGACTTTTTTGTTGACCGTTGACCGTTTGACTTTGACTGTTGACTGGTTCGGAATTTGTGTTTGTTTGCGCTGAGTGAGGTTCGAACTCGTGACCTCCCGTATACGTGCACGCAGCTCTACCAACTGAGCTACGTGTCTTACCCGAAATATTTCTGTTTTTAATTATATTTATATACTACTTAGATTATTCAGAATTTTATTTAATTAAAAAGGTTTTTAAACTAGTCGAACCGGTGCGCATGATGTGTTTCGAACCCGTGACCTGTGGTTTAACTTTGCACACAGTCCACCGCTGGACTGTGTGTCTAACCTGGTTAAAATACTTGATTTTATTAATCTTATATACTAACTGGAAGGTGTTCTGGGGCCTTTCAAAAAAAATTGGGATTTATCGCAGGAACCGTTTATGTGCAAGAATCGAACTCGGTATCAATAGCATGAAATGCACACAGTCCACCGCTGGACTGTATGTCTAACTCGTTTAAAACACCAATTTTAATTATATTCATTGACTGATCAGACTTCATCTTCTTCGTTCAAATACACAGAACAACAATTATTCGATTGTTCTTGTTTAATTCGATTAACGGACATATGAATGATTAAAATGAAATGGATAAAGAAGGTTTTGGAAATGTATGTACCGGAAAGATGATTTTCCCAGAGCTCCGGCAAAGGTCGTCGGCTCTGTTTATGAATTCCGTCTGAGCGGACCAATTAACAGTTTTGATTAACTAATTGTAAAATTAAATGACTAAACAAGAATTATCAGAGAGTTTAGATGTTTGTACCGATTCACAGCGCGATTTCAGAATTTTCAGAGATTTTCCGGCGGGTGCAGATTATCCGACAACGTCGTCTGGGACCGATTCTGATTGAAGGATTTACGTTAGTATAAGTCTAACAATGGATAGAAGATGAAAGAACTGAGAAATTTACCGATTCAATGAATGTCACGGTTTTCCGGCGAAAGTCCGGCGATAACAGATAACGTTTCCGACGAACAGAAATTTGAGCGCAAATGAAATTGAAAGTTCTGTGAGTGTTTCTGAGTTGCGAGACAATGATATTATCGGTGTAAATTGGAGGTAAATGGTTTCGGTTATTAAACTTGAAAATCATATGAATCGAGTTCAATAAAGACTGAATTGATTAAGAACGTGGGTTGTAATGGTTTTATCGGTTATAATCAGTAACCCACGATCACTCAAACGTCCTTGGATAGTTGAAAGCCGATGATGGTTTCAGTTTTGGCGCAACAGATGATCACGGGGAACTTAAGTTTTATTTGTTTCCTTGTTTACACAAAAGAACTAAGTGGCGGAGTGGTTGAGTTGTGTGCTGGTTGTGTCTTCCGGCTGACCCGGGTTCGAAACCCGGCAGCCTATTTTCATTTTTATTTACTTTATTTTTACTTTTTAACAATTTTAGTTTCCATATTCTAAAATGTTTATTAGTTATGTATTGTTTAAAATTAAAATGAGTATTAAATAAGTACGAAAATTGAAACTGACTATTTGATTAATAAACGAAGCGGGTTTTGAAAACCCGTTTTTCGACGGATGTTACATTACATACCAGGTTTTGATACAAATACTTCATAAATTTTATGGATTCAACTCAAACAGTTAAAAACATGAACTTGCCAACTTTTGTTGATTTTCAACTTAACATGTATTTCAGGTAATTAGTGGATCTATGCAGGAGGTCTCAATCAAGAAACCAAGTATCAAGTCTCCAATGCCGTCTTTTGAAGGGTTTGCCCGTTATATTCCGCCTCCTTGCGGAGATATTGTGACAACCTGGAAATTTCTTATACTTTCGTGTACTATTGTTGACTAAATTCTAGTGCATGGCACTTGGGAACTTCTTGTAACTTCGCGTACTTTCATAAACGAACTAACTCTTTGTGCGTGGCACTCTAAACATGTACGCTACATGCTAAACCGCGTTTACTCAATTTTCGGGACGAAAATTCTTTCAACATGGGGATAATGTGATATCCCGGGTTTTTCGGACAACTTAAACGCGACACTTGTCGAATAAAGTATGTGCTAAGTATTAAACGTGTACGAGTTAAATGAATACGTGATGTGTGTTGTGTGATTGTTTTAGTTATAGAATAATTACAGTAGATATGTACACGAACTAAACCGAATCACGACAAGAACCAACTTTGATTCATTGTAACTCGAGGAATTAATCAAGTTAGGACTCAAACATGTCTTGGCCGCGAGATCAAAACCTAAACCTAATTCGGCCAAGATCAAACCCAAACCCGTAGCAAACCTAAAACTATTCGGCCGATCAAACCCAAACCAAACCACTCTAATCCTTGGCCGCGATATCAAGTCCAAGACTGCAAATCTACTTTGTTCAAAACCAAACCAAAACAGCCCAAACATGTTTCGGCCATAAGATCAAACCAAACCAAGTTCTTGGCCGCGAGATCAAGCCCAAACCCAAACCGAACCAACCCAAGATCCTCGGCCACAATGCTTATCCAAACCGTAACCCTTATCATCTTTTGCGCATATATACATACAAACTCTCAATGCATGTTTCATTCTAAAACACAAACCCTAAGAAGAAAACTGCTGTCGGCAGCCTCTTCCTCCTTCTAACCGATCGAGATCAGCTCCTTTGTTCGCCTTTTCAATCGCAAACAAATAGCCCTACACTCCCTGTTGATCACAAGCAGCCCTTCTTTCGGTTCTTGTCAGTTCGGTCGTGATCTTGTTGGAACAGCCGGGTCGTTCTTGTCTACATCTCGGGTTGTTGGTCTAGTTATTCAAGGTTAGGATCATATTTGATTACGAGATCATGTTCGGATATATATATATGCTTGAATGATTAATTGATTAGTTGTTTCGGGTCTTATATGTTGAATAAAAATCGGCTGAATTGATTGTTGTTTATATGTATGATTGTTGTCGGAATTCATAGCTTGCGACTGTGTGTTGTTTGTAAAAACTAGAAGTAAGAACTAGGGTTTGCATGGATAAGTTATTAGTAGTGATCTATGATTAAAAATCGGTTCTTGCTCGCTTAGGTTGATCAATAGGAACGATTTATGCATGTTGTAGTAATAGTATGCTGAAAACAGTTGCTGAGTAATAGTTACAGCCGACTTCATCTGGCTGTAACTCGGTCATTAGTAGTCGAAAAACGGATTTTCTGATGTCTAGAACGTAGAGATTTGAATAAGGAATCTAATGGCACTGGATTCATAATTTTCTGAAGTCGTTTGATATTTTTAAAGGGCCAAATAATTTCAGTAACTAAAACTGTGAAAATCCTGAAATTTTGTTAGTTGTTTATCCAGTTAGATTTTAAAATCAGTAGGGAGTTGAGTCATGATTTTTGTACAGAAACTAGGTATGGAAATTTCCGGGCAACTCCAACTGGAATTTTGTTAATTGGACGATCAGTGATTTTTAAATAAATTCTTCCGTGGACTGCAGTCAGAAAGCGGTAAATCTGACTGCAGCCTAGTATGTTAATATTTATGGTTAATTGGTAAAGATTTAGAACTTGGAAAATTTATGTAAATTTCTATGGTATAGATGTCACCTACTGTAAAAATATTGGAATTTTTGGATTGTTGGAACTATTTTATAAAAATCCTAGAAAACAGCTGAATTATGAGTGTTAAGCTGAAATTGATAACTTGTGATTGTGTGTACCAAATTGTGGCATGAATTGGTTTATGTTTATGATAAGTTGTTTTAATCACTAGGATCGCATGAAGATACTTGCATGCATGTTTGAGTGTTAGATATGTTGTTTGTGTGTATCACTTTGTGAGTAAATTACGTGTAGAATTTGTATTGGTGTGTTCACACACTGACTTGAAATCAATTGGTTTGTTAGGACGCAATTAGCGGTCCCATTCTTTACAACTTCTTTTGCTACACTAACCGAGCAACGAAAGGTGAGTTCACGGCCCCTAACTTTATACGGTTTTTAAACAACAGGGGGAGAAACATGTATACACTCTCAAACTCAATCTCTTTACGTTATACGAATTTAACGTCACATAACTACTCGGTAACTAAGTTAATGTTAATGTAATGTTATGGTCACTAAGCAGCTTTATCACTTAAGTCCTCGTCAATCTCTCGGATCGTTAGTATTGGGTTTAATAGCGGGGGAGTTATAAGTAGTACTACTGGGCCCGACAAGCCCCATCCGAGCTAGTCGCGCTAGCCGACTGGGTATGGTCAACGGGTGAATAATTCGGCCTAACCACGCCATGGTCATGTGAAAGGCCTGGCAAAACGGAGGCACAACAGTCAGCTTCGATCGCGAACACTTACGTGACATGACTTTAGGCTAGCTACCTATATATATTAACATTGAACTTAATTACGAAACTACGATATTATCCCGGGTTGGGGATAATGGAAGCAACTTAATATTCCGGGTTTGGAATATTGGAAACAACAACTTAATATTCCGGGTTGGAATATTGGAAACAACAACTTAATATTCCGGGGTTGGAATATTGGAAGCAATAACTTATTATTCCGGGTTGGAATAATGGAACCAATACGTTATCCCGGGTTAGGGATAACGGAGAAAACAAACTATAACCGAACAAACGAATTTATGAAAACCTGTGAACTCACTCATCTTTAATGTTGACGCTAGGAGCTCTAGGTGCACGCACATGCATTGAACAAGACATCTTTTATCGAGTCTTATTTATCAATATTGTTTTGAGGTTTTTCATTTGTTTTGGCGTTTGTGTTGGCGCCCGCTTCACTACTTATTTATGCTTCCGCTCAAACTTTAAAACTGATGCTTCTGCTAAATATTGGTAACTAATTTAGACAGTATAAAATCTACAACAAATGATTTTGGAAAACGTATTATCAAATCATATAGAGTCGTTCGACGTACTAGTGTTTCAGATTCTGGTTTGTTCACACGCCTCGCGGTAAAACTCCGCAAGTGGAAATTGAGGGTGTGACAGATATAAGGGTTAAAGCCTTATTACTTTAAAATTTTGCATTTTGGTTATGTACCACCTTGACAACTTAATCTCATCTCGTGGTTTGTAAAACAATATACTTAACCTATGTTGCATTTTGAAAACTATATCAGTAATGGCATTTGGAGATTGTTTTGTTCATTTAGTTTGTTCACTTATGTTGTATGCAATGAGAATCAATCAGATCACACCGCGCGCTTCCGCCTATGAGCGGGTGCAACAGATTGGTATCAGAGCTTCGATTGTAGTGAACCAGGATTCCTTCTCGAGTCTAGTCTACAATCACTAGGATCCTCTCATGAAAACAATTGTTACATCAACGAAAGGTTTTCATTGCATAACTATTTCAAAAGATCCACTACATAAACCCATTTTCCAAAATAATGCAAGCACATCATGGGACTTAGTCTACAAAGGATAGACACGAATAATTAAGTTGATTCACCCGAACAAATAGTACAACTTAAAATGGACAATATGTGATGCCTGCATTTTGTGTGTGTGTATATATATATATATACTAAATAACAAGTAATTATACATGTCGTACAAATCCTTTTCCAGGTTACCATGTCTTCGGCAGAGAGCGGTATTGATGTATTGAATAATACATCCATTTATCTTATAGAGTTTGTATAATTTTAGCACGTTTTCGTTTCGGTTTGTCAAGAATTTATCTACTTTTAATCCAAATGCGTTTTGCAGGTCTTGGTTCGTGAAAACGGTTGGAAGGATGGAAAAAATGAGCGAAAATGGTGAAAAGAACCGAGCCGGGACGTGAGTGGATCAGAAAAGAGAAAACGAAACGCAAAACAGGAATTACAACCCGGTCGCGCTATAGGCTTCAACCCTCTCGCGGCCGGCGAGAGGGCCTTTTATCCAGAAAGTTTGGAAACCAGATTGAAAGTGGACCTGTTTTGTTATTAAAAGACTTATTATTGAAGTAAAACTCATATTGGAACAATCTTGGACGAACTAGGGCATATTGGGAGCATTTTTCTGGAGATTTGGAGCTAGAAGGAGAGGATCTAAGCTGCTAGGATTGTGTGGGTGATCAAGGGAGTTCAAGGCAGGAGTTTGTCACGGTTTTATCATACCGATCTTCACCTTTGATTCCTTTGTTTTGCTTGATCATGCTACTTTTTATAAACTTTGTTTACTTTGCTTTTCAAACATGTTTTTAGGCTAGATTTTATTCAGTTGCCTAGGTTTTAGATTATGGATTTTATGAAACTTTGATTTGATTTAATTTAATTTATGGTTTGTATGTTTAATTGGTAAAGATCACAACTTTAATTATCTAGTTTAGAGTATTTGCATGATTTTGCTTGTTTTATGATTGCTTGATTGTTTTGCATGAACTTAGATGGATGTCTTCCATAGAATAGGTTTATGTTACTTTTCGTGTTCTTAGGAATTCGTAAAGTTGTCGGTAAATTGGCCAATAAAACCGGGAAAAATTGAATAGATTATAAAATAAACTTGTCATTATACCGAACTTGTTTATTGAGAAATTACAATTAGTTGGCTGAATTAATTTGGTAAATTGTTAGGTTAGGGTTTTGAGAAATTCCCAAGTCTAATTTCCTTGTCATAATTGAATCAGTTAATCTAAACTAGAAATTGTAGTTGGTCTAGGTTAATTATTGAGAGGTAATAATAATTAGACACTTTACTGATTTAAAAAGATAACCGAAAAGAAATCTTTAGGACCGGTAATTAAATAAAAAGGATAGGTTATCGTAGGTGTCTTCCTGAGAATGGTCGGGGGTCCTGTTTGATAAACCTGAACTTTAATATGTTAAGATCCCGGTAAAATATTCAACCTGATTAATTATTATTAAATTAAAGGAGCAGTAGTCTAAAAATCCAACTTAGGTAACTAGTTCATTATTTCTTGATTAAAATCCAAAATTCCGTAGAAGTTCATAGTTTGGTCATTTCAATTTAGTAGGTTTATTTAAATTGATAATTTAGATTTATTAGTAAAAACCCCCCCTTTAAAATATACATAGTGTGTAATCGAGTCTAAATTAGTAGTCATAGTAATTAGAGAGTCTTGTGGGTTCAATAATCCGGACTTGCTTAATGCTATTCTACAATTGGTCGGTCCACTTGCCGGTTAGTAGTTTTGTATAGTTTAGGAGTCTAGAGTATAATTTGAGTCTAGAATTAGGATAATTTGAGTTGTTTTTAATTAACTACTTTTAGAGCATCAAGTTTTTGGCGTCGTTGCCGGGGACTCTCTCATTGGCAATTGCGTTGATTACTCGATTTAGACTTTTCTTTTACACTTGTGTTTATTTTGTATTCGTTTGTGTCGTAGGAGTCTAAGTTGTTTAATTAGTTTAATATTTATTTTTTGTATATATTTGAATTATTTGTGCTAACTTCTCGTGTTTATCGTGTTTTCGGTTTAGTGGATGCCCCACACGCGTTCGCAAGGACCTCCGCCTAAGCCGCCGACGGACACGCCATTCTCTCCTGCACCAAAGGTAAGTGCTTCTTCCTCAACTTTTTCAAGTTCATCCCGTTCCTTTGTACCGCCCGACTTTGATTTTACACCTAAACCTTCACCATCCGGTTCCCCATCACCCCGTGTAGTCCATAGAAACGTAAGCCTACCACCGCCACCACCTAACTTCCACATGGGTAATAATAATAATCAGGCCGTATACCAACAGGCCACCATCGGCTTCATTGGTGCGAACTCACCCATTACCTTACCCCCATGAACAATGACCGAGCCTGGCAAATCCCTTCCTACATCATGACCGCCATCACTAACTCTTGCCAATTCCAAGGTCGTGATGATGAGGATGCGTCCACACATATCAACCGCCTTACCCGTCTATGTCATACATTCAATATGGAGGGTGCGGGCAATGATGCCCGTTTTCTCCAAGTCTTTCCATTCTCTCTCGGGGGTCGAGCCGCCATCTGGCTTGACTCTCAACCACCAGGTACGTTTTCTACTTGGGCCTCTCTAGGGGATGCTTTCCTTAAGAAATACCTTCCACCCGCTAAAGCATCCCGCCTTCGTGATCAGATCCATTCGTTCCGAATGAAGCCTGACGAGCCCTACCATCTAGCTTGGGAGCGGTTCCAAACTCTAGTATCCCGTTGCTCCCAACATGGTCTATCAGACTGGGCGCTTGTAGAGAAATTCTACAATGGTCTCACCCCTGAGACCCGCGCTCGATTCGACACCTCTGCTGGTGGCCACCTGATGGGAAAGAAAACAGTAGCCGAGTGTAATGACCTTTTCGAGAGCTTTGACCATTCTGATGTCGATTACAGCACTGCCGGCAGGAATTTAACTCCTGTTTTTCGTACTCCTCCGGTTAACCGGGGTGTACACCAAGTTAGCTTGGAAACTACGGTAGCTGCTGCTCTAGATAGCTTCAAAAGGGAGGTCACGAAGGAGATACAGGAACTAAAGAAGAAAGTAGACTGGTGTGAGGTGTGTAGAGACGGTCATGACACGTTAGAGTATCCCACGTTTTCGTACCGAGCCCCGTATGTATGACACAATTAACGAACACACCAGCATGTTTGAAACAACAAAATATGCCAAGGAATACGGGAATTTACTTGACATGTTTACCCAGTTAAAAATCAATCTCCCGTTTATCGAGGCCCTCCAGCATATGCCCAAATATGCTAAGTTTTTAAAAGATCTTTTAAAATGTAAAGATAGGCTGGGGGAGCTTTTGAATGTCCCATTGACTGGAGGATGTTCAGCCATGGTTTTAAAAAAGTTGCCCGAGAAACTGACTGATATGTGTATCTTCACGATTCCATGCCTATTCAGTGGCTCCATTTCTCCAGCTCATGCTCTAGCCGATATCGGGGCGAGCATAAATCTGATGCCCTTCTCACTGTACGAGCGATTAGGTTTAGGGGAGCTCACCCCTACCCGTATGTCTTTGTCATTAGCCGATAGGTCTGTTAAGTACCCGAGGGGAATCGTAGAAAACTTATTGGTTAAAGTTGATAGATTTGTCTTTCCTGTAGACTTCGTCATCCTCGATATGGAGGCCGATGAGAAGGTTCCCATCATCTTAGCTCGCCCATTTCTACGCACCGCGAAAGCGCTCATCGATGTTCATGATGGGAAAATCACCCTCTGAGTCGGGGACGAGAACGTCACATTCGAAATCGCAAGGTCGATGCAACATCCGAGTGGTGGCGACAGCGATAGTGGCCCTTGTCACGCCGTATACTTCCTGAACTCATTCATTTCATGCATTGATAACTGTTTAGACTATATTAGCGGAGCCGACTTAGTGAACGAGAGTTTAGTAACAGAGGAGAGTGATAGTGAGGATATACGGGACAATTTTTTAGAGATTCCTGAGACCCTAGGCTTCTGTGAGGTGAGTGCAGCTACCGAGAGTACACCATTGTCGACACCAGCATACGTAGAGCTTAAGGTCCTCCCGTCTCACTTAGAATACGCATTCCTAGGTGACAATTCGAACTTACCTGTGATCATTTCTTTGAAATTATCAACGGAGAAGAAGGAGTGTTTAATCGAGGTCCTAAAGTCAACTAAGGAGGCCATCGCATGGAAACTGTCTGATATCAAAGGGATTAGCCCTACCTTTTGTACTCACAGGATCCTCATGGAGGACGTCTTTAAGCCAGTAGTGCAGCAGCCACAGCGCCGTCTGAACCCGAATATGCAAGAAGTTGTAAAGAAAGAGGTGCTTAAGCTGATGGAGGTTGGTCTCATCTATCCGATCTCCGATTCCGCATGGGTAAGTCCCATTCAGGTCGTTCCCAAGAAGGGGGAATGACAATGGTTATGAACGAAAAGAAGGGGTTTATCTCATCGCGAACAGTCACGGGCTGGCGGGTGTACATAGACTATCGTAAATTAAACGACGCCACCCGCAAGGACCACTTCCCGTTCCCTTTCATCGATCAGATGTTGGAGCAACTCGTGGGATAACAATTTTATTGCTTTCTTGACGGATTCTCAGGTTACTTTCAGATCCCGATTGCTCCCGAGGATCAAGAAAAGACAACCTTCACATGCCCGTATGGTACTTATGCGTATCGACGCATGCCGTTCGGGTTATGTAACGCTTCGGCTACTTTCCAGCGATGCATGGTAGCTATCTTTCAGGACATGATTCAGACCTCCATGGAGGTTTTCATGGACGACTTCTCTGTCTATGGAAACACCTTTGATCAATGTCTTACTCACTTAGATGCGATGGTGAAACGTGTGTCGAGACGAGATTGATGCTCAACTGGGAGAAATGTCACTTTATGGTGACATAGGGCATAGTGCTAGGGCATAAGATCTCACGAGCAGGTATAGAGGTCGATCGGGCGAAAATAGATACTATCAGCAGACTCCCTCCACTAACTAGCGTCAAGTCCATCCGTAGCTTTCTCGGTCATGCGGGCTTCTACCGACTGTTTATTAGAGATTTTTCAAAGATTACCCGCCCCATGACTCGACTTCTCGAGAAAGATGTACCCTTCATCTTTGATTTCACGATCCTTAAGGAGAAACTAGCGAGTACTCCTATCCTCGTTTCACCCGACTGGAGCTTGCCTTTCGAGCTCATGTGTGATGTGAACGATTATGCTGTAGGCGCCGTTTTGGGTCAGCGACAGGACAAACATTTTCACCCAATTTACTACGCTAGTAAAACCCTCAATGACGCACAGGAGAACTACACCACTACAGAGAAGGAGCTTTTAGCAGTGGTATTTACGTTTGATAAATTATGCCCCTATCTTGTCCTGTCCAAGACCATCGTCTTTACGGACCATGCCGCCCTGCGTTTCCTTTTCCAAAAGAAGGACGCAAAGCCTCATCTCATTCGGTGGATTCTCTTGCTTTCTGAGTTCGACATAGAGTTTAGAGATAAGAAGGGAGCAGAGAATGTGGCCGCTAAGCACCTATCCCGACTAGAGGATCCTAGCAGAGAAGAAATTAGGGAAGAAGAGATCGGTGATAGATTTCCCCACGAGTCAGTAGAGTTTTGACAGCGGAGAAGGAGGGAATGCCGTGGTTTTCCGACTTCACGAATTATCTAGCGAATGGAGTGGTGCTGAAGGGGATGACCACGCAGCAAAAGAAGAAATTCTTTCGTGATGTCAGGTGTTATATCTGGGATGACTCCTTTCTATTTCGGGTAGGAGACGACCGAATTCTGAAGCGCTACGTGAGTAGAGAAGAGGGGGCGGAGATTTTGAGGCACGTGCATGAGGGACTGACAGGAGGTCACCATGGTCCGCACGTCACCGTACAAAAGGTTTTCGATTACGGTTTTTATTGGCCATCAGTTGTGAAAGACGCTCTAGAGTTTGTGAAGACGTGTGATCGTTGCCAGCGGACCGGCAACATCTCATCCAAGGACGAGATGCCCCAACATCCGATCCAGATTCTTGAAGTTTTTGATGTTTGGGGGATTGACTTCATGAGACCGTTTCTCGTCTCTAGCGGGAACCAGTACATCCTCGTGGCTATTGATTATGTGTCCAAGTGGGTTGAAACTCAAGCTTTACCCACAAATGATGCCCGAGTGGTGGTGAGATTCTTGAAGAAATTGTTCACCCGTTTTGGTACACCACGAGCTATTATTAGTGACCATGGCACGCACTTATGCAATGCCGTCATGGAAAAGGCATTGGTGCGCTACGGTGTCACTCACTGCCTCTCCACCGCTTATCATCCTCAGACTAGCGGCCAAGTGGAGAACGCGAACAGGGGGGTAAAACAGATCCTTGAGAAAACGGTAGGCAAAAGTCGGAAGGACGGGTCGGTTTAGTTGGTTTTTGTAGGTCATATCACGCTTCATGGAGGGAGAGCGGAAAATTGCAGGTACGTCTGCTAAATTCGGTAAAGCGAGGATGGTTCCGTAGGAGAAAATAGCCAACATTAAGTTTCAAAATAATTTCTAAGGCATGAAACTCAAAAAAATTTGAAACTTTCTGTGAAAACAGGCCTCTCGCGGGGCGCGAGAGGCACAAGCTTCCTCGGTCGCGGCCCGCGAGAGACCCACAATTATCCGGAATCAACCTCGCTCGCGGGGTGCGAGAGACATAGAGGTCTCTCTCGCGGCCCGCGAGAGACCCTATCTGCACATAAAAATCCTAGAATCCATATTACAACCATTTCCCCACTTTCTTCACCTCTCCCATTATGGCTACAACCACTTTTTCACCAAAAATTCGCCATTTTTAGCCGAAATTCACTGAAATCTCCCACTTTTTCTTCATTACATCAATCCTACTCGTCTTTAAGTGATTCCCCTGGTTTTTCCCTTTCAACCTGCATTTCACCGGTGTTTTAAATTTTCAATTTTTGTGCACTAGTTCCTACAGATCTACACAAGGTATACCTTTTTGCAACTTTTATGCCTACATTCTTTATCATATGTCTCGTTGTTGCGTTTATTTTGATGTTTGATACTATGCTAGTTGCTTGTTCGGTTAAATTGCGGGTTGGGTTAAACTGGGTTTGACTTGAGTTTTGATAGTGATACTTGTTACATTTTGTGGGTAGATTAAGTACATGCAGGGTGTCCTTAGCGGGTTTGGTGCGGTCCAACATTGAGTGTGGGGATAAGGGTTGGTTAACATTGTTACTAAAAATCCGATTTTTAAAATCGTCAACCGTTATTTCCACCATGTTCACACTGTTTTATCTTGAGAATTACACTCAATGTGGGCTCATGTCTCGGCACTTCGGTTTAATTGAGGACAATTAAAGTGCCGAGAGGGGGTAGTTTGTTTTTGATATGTTTATAGGGGGTTAGTAACATCTGAATGGTCATGCATATAAGATTCGCTCTCGCCCGTACTCAATCTCCATTCGGGCGAGATTCGGTTTTCATTAACTTAATAATGTTACACCCTTTTCAAATGTATCTTAAATTATGTGGTGAATTGTTTATCTGTTGCAGGCATGACCGCGAATGAAATGCTATACGGTCATTTGGTATATGTGGTTTCTTTCTTTCTAATGTTGTGCTTGTCTTACTTGTGCTTTATGCAGATGTCAGGAGAGGGTAGTTCGAGTAGGGATGGAAGGAAGAGAAGGGGACCAACGCCTCGTCAGATAGGTGACCCCGCCGACGCGCCACAACAACCTTCATACTTCGGCAGACGCAGAATTAGATACCGGGGAGAAGGTGTTCCCCACGGCAAAGTACGCGAATTGTGGACAGTCCTCTTTTGCAGTTTGATCTAGACTCCCACGAGTGGTAGAGGCTTACAAATCTGGTCACTTGTGAGTTGCTACCGTACAGGAGAATTGATTGGGATTTGATGGATAATTTGGGTCAGAGGGGTCGGATTGAACTCTTATTAGGGGATAAGTTCCGAAGGGTGCTAGACTATGGGGCGAGACAATACAAAGAGATCACTTGGGGAGTTCAACGAGAATGATGCGGTCTCGTTTGCCTTGGGGAGGCAAGTTTCTGATATGACAATCCCACAGTTTGCGTGTCCTCGCAAATATACTCGGAATAGGAGGTTCAGGCACCGGACTTCGCCACGAGCCTTCAGGGGGTTTTCAAAAAGAGACACCCCCATAGTGTCCAGACAGACGAGCTCGCCAGATTTTGGGGTACAATCTTTTCTTCCCCGTACTCAAACAATATGGTGGCGAGTGATATTACTGATCCCATTCACCGGTTTCTCCATAAGATTCTTACCGCTACGCTGGTTGGAAGAGGGCAGGGGGACAACAAGGTCAACCAGGTGAGTTTCTTTTGTCTGATGTGTATGGTGGAGGGACGGCCGGCAAACCTGGCCACAATATTTGCATGGTCGATGAAGCGACTATGGAGTGGGGGGCGGGGCAAGGGTTTATTGCGGGTCCTTGATTACGTGCTTGGCCGAGAGCCTAGGGGTGTTCGACAGATACCCCCAGGACAAAATGAGAGAAGGCCCCGCCCCCTATTTCATGAGCATCAGAGACCTCCAGGCTGCCGGAATTCTGACAACCCAAGAGCCTGTTAGCTGGATACCAGTCCGCCAGGGACCTCAAGTGCAACCGCCTCCTGGATCCGAAGCTGCATCTTGTATGCAGGCAGGCATCCCCACTCGATATCAGCGGCTGGTTACGCGCTAGGAACTGCCAGGACGACAGTATCCTCTTCGGGAGCCTTGCCGGACCCACTGACTTTAGATTCTCCTTATGACAGGATGGAGACTGGGTTCGGGGATTTGCAAGGTTATGTGGACCAGCAGTTTGGCGGAGTTCGCTAGACCATGTTAGAGAGTAGGCGTATGCACGAGGCTAGCCATAGGAGACTAGAATATGGGATGCAATAAATGATACAAAATCTAAATATGGGAATCCCGTCTTATTTTCAGCATCCAGGCGGTCAAACAGGTTCAAGCCAGTTTGCGGGGATGGAGGACGTGCAGCCGTACCAGGTATTTGAGGCATCTGAAGAGTCTGAAGAGGATCATTGAAGCAGCCGAGGATCTTTATCTTTATTTTTTTCGTTTCTGCTGTTTTAATTTATTGATGGTCTGTACATTTAAACAATTTACTTTGGGGTTGGTGTTGGTTGGTTTGGGTATGTGTTGAACAATCTTGCAAAACAATTTATTTATCTTGCTTTATCATTATTATGTTTTGTAAGTGCATGATGATAGGTCGGTGTTGTATGTTGTTCCGTTCGCATGAGAGCTTTGAGAGTGGCACATTAAGCGCGTTCGGTTTGGAGAGCACGAGTGATTTGACAGACACATCGACAGTCTTGCACTACCAGCTAAGTCGCTTCCTTTTTTGTATTTTGTTTTTCTTTCTTTACTTGGTTTTATTTTGAGTAGTAGGTTGTCTCGCCCTTGCATTGGGGACAATGCAAAAATCTAAGTGTGGGGATGAGATAGTTAGAGTAGTGTAGCAGTTAAAAAAAATCCAAAAACGTCTTTTAAAAAAGAAGTTTGCATGAATTTAAACAGAAAATGATAGAAAAATTGAATTTTTATTCGGTTTCAAATAATAATAATAATATGAGAAATAAAAGGGTGAGTTTGTGTCTAACTTGGGATATGTGAGTAGGCTCGATTTGGTTTTTATTTTCTTTGAGCTTAATACACCTTAATTGTCGGTCTACTAGTGGGTACTCATATAGGAGAAATGGGAAATTGAAACCGCCAAAAATAGTATAAGGAATGTTGTTATAAGCTAAAATATTTAGAATTTTTAATCATGTAAAAAGAAGAAAAAAATAGAAAAAATGAGCTTGATTGAAAAGTAGACGAGGCCTATGGAATCTCCCTTGGGGATGGTGACTCTGATCGAGAATCCCTCTAGGATTAGTTGAAATTTTAAGTATCGAAGCCCACGTTGTCGCTCTCGGGATGGTGACTCTAGTTGAGACAGCCTCTAGGTTAGATATGAAAAAAGAGAAATCAAATGCTCAAATGGAAAAAAAGAAAAAAAAATTGCTTGGTTTTAAATTCTTTATATTTTGGTATAAAACGGTTAGGAAGGGGTTTAAATAATTCGTTACTTTTGTTTCATAAGCTTGAGGTGGGATTAGGGATACTGTGGACTCTAGTGTGAGACCCTAGGTGGATTGACCGCACTTAAATTAAATTTACATGATAGAGGTTTGAACCGAATTTTGAGTTTAAGTGGATCCAATACTTGCAATCGCGGTTAACATAAATCTTGTTCCCTAATGAAAATAATCATAATTTTTGAAATCGAATAATTGTTTGGTTATGATTCCGTTTATGCACAATTCTTTTTCGAGAGCGAAAAAAGAGCAAGTGTGGGGATATTTGACGTATTGAATAATACATCCATTTATCTTGTAGAATTTGTATAGTTTTAGCGCGTTTTCGTTTCGGTTTATCAAGAATTTATCTACTTTTAATCCAAACGCGTTTTGCAGGTCTTGGTTCGTGAAAACGGATGGAATGATGAGAAAAACGAGGAAAAATAGTGAAAAGAACCGAGCCGGGACGTGAGTGGATCGGAAATGGGAAAACTAAATGCAAAACTAGAATCACACCGCCATCGCGGGGCGCGACTGGCACACCTCAACTCTCTCGCGGCTCGCGAGAGAGTCATAGTTATCTTCCGGATTACAATTCGGTCGCTGGGCGCGACCGACAGGCTTCAACCCTCTCGCGGCCGGCGAGAGCGCCTTTCATCCAGAAAGTTTGGAAACCAGATTGTAAGTGGACTTGTTTTGTTATTAAAAGACTTATGATTGAAGTAAAATTCATACTGGAACAATCTTGGATGAACTAGGGTATATTGGGACCGGTAATTAAATAAAAAGGATAGGTTATCATAGGTGTCTTCCTGAGAATGGTCGGGGGTCCTGTTTGGTAAACTTGAACTTTAATATTTAAGATCCCAGTAAAATATTCAACCTGATTAACAATTATTAAATTAAAGGAGCAGTAGTCTAAAAATCCAACCTAGGTAACTAGTTCATTATTTCTTGATTAAAATCCAAAATTCCCTAGAAGTTCATAGTTTGGTCATTTCAATTTAGTAGTTTTATTTAAATTGATAATTTAGATTTATTAGTAAAACCCCCTTTAAAATATACATAGTGTGTAATCGAGTCTACATTAGTAGTCATAGTAATTAGAGAGTCCTGTGGGTTCAATAATCCGGACTTGCTTCATGCTATTCTACAATTGATCGATCCACTTGCTGGTTAGTAGTTTTGTATAGTTTAGGAGTCTAGAGTATAATTTGAGTCTAGAATTAGGATAATTTGAGTTGTTTTAATTAACTACTTTTAGAACATCAAGTTTTTAGCGCCGTTGCCGGGGACTCTCTCATTGGCAATTGCGTTGATTACTCGATTTAGGCTTTTCTTTTACACTTGTGTTTATTTTGTATTCGTTTGTGTCGTAGGAGTCTAACTTGTTTAATTAGTTTAATATTTATTTTTTGTATATATTTGAATTATTTGTGCTAACTTCTCATGTTTTCGTGTTTTCGGTTTAGTGGATGCCCCACACGCGATCGCAAGGACCTCCGCCTAAGCCGCCGACGGACACGCCATTCTCTCCCGCACCAAAGGTAAGTGCTTCTTCCTCAACTTTTCAAGTTCATCCCGTTCCTTTGTACCGCCCGAGTTTGATTTTACACCTAAACTTTCACCATCCGGTTCCCCATCACCCCGTGTAGTCCATTAAATGTAAGCCCACCACCGCCACCACCTAACTTCCACATGGCTAATAATAATAATCAGACCGTATACCAACAGGCCACCATCGACTTCACCGGTGCAAACTCACCCATTACCTTACCCCCCATGAACAATGACCGAGCCTGGCAAATCCCTTCCTACATCATGACCGCCATCACTAACTCTTGCCAATTCCACGGTCATGAGATGAGGATGCGCCCGCACATATCAACCGCCTTACCCGTCTATGTCATGCATTCAATATGGAAGGTGCGAGCAATGATGCTCGTTTTCTACAAGTCTTCCCGTTCTCTCTCGGGGGTCGAGCCGCCATCTGGCTTGACTCTCAACCACCAGGTACGTTTTCTACTTGGGCCTCTCTACGGGATGCTTTCCTTAAGAAATATTTTCCACCCGCTAAAGCATCCCGCCTTCATGATCAGATCCATTCGTTCCAAATGGAGCCTGACGAGCCCTACCATCTAGCTTCGGAGCGGTTCCAAACTCTAGTATCCCGTTGCTCCCAACATGGTCTATCAGACTGGGCGCTTGTAGAGAAATTCTAAAATGTTCGCACCTCTACCCCTTCCTCTAAGAGTATCCCTCACCTTGCTAGGCAGGTAGGCGATTCCGCCTGGATTAGACCGATCCCCTATGAGGACGCTTGTCGTTCCCATCACTCCCACACCTCTGGACCATCATAGATACCACCATCCCCATGCTATGAGGTAGGTCCATCTCGAGTGCCGACTAGCCCTACTCCATGCTCACCACCACACGTGATGCCTATGTCGACCCCTACCATCTCTGCTAATATACTCCGTACTCCACGGATAGTGGGTTATCTCTCCGAGCAACAGATTCAGACCCTACGTCAGAGGGTCTGTGTTTTGGAGAGGCAGCCAAGTACCATGCCTCCACCACCACCTCCCATGCCATCAGATGGTCATGCTACTCGTATCTTGATGCTCGAGTAGCAAATATGCGTCCTACTTCGCCGAGTCCGTGAGCTTGAGTAGGAGGTTAGCCACCTCCATAGTCTATTTACCCATACCCCATCACCATCCCCCCCCCAGCACCTTAGGTTTTTATTTGCAGGTACTTTTGGACGGAAGCTAAGTACCCGTTTTTGGTGAAGACTACACGTCAAGTTTTGAAGACAACTGGAAGAATGAAGATCACAAGTGAAGGAAGATTTTGTTTTAATATGTATTAAACTTGTATGACCGGGTGGTGTAACCCGAGTAAATTATTGTTTCCTTTGCAAACGATCGTGTAACAAGATGTCTTACTATGTATAAAAACTTGATGTATTCGTTATGATGCATTATATTGCTTTCTATGCATGGTGTATTTTATTGATGGATCGTTTATATATATTTAAATTATTATGTGTTATTTAATTGCTTGCTTACTTGATTACTTGCTTATATATATATATATATATATATGAATATTTATAAATTATAATTTACTGAAAGAATATATAATAAATAAACGTCTAGTCTTTGCTACCATATTATCTTAAAAGATCATGCCACCAAGACGAAGAACCCCTCGCACTCGGAATGTAAACCAATCACAACCAATGCCTAGGAATGAGGCCGAATTGAATGCTTTGTTGGAACAAAGAATATCTCAGGCCCTAGCCCAATACGAGGCCAACCGAAATGAAAGAAATATTGGAGGGACTGGTGGAACAGGCGGAGCAGGTAGAAGTGGTGGAACTGGTGGATCTGGAAGCCAAGGACAGGGCGGTTCCTCTAGTAGGAACCAAGCGAATAGTAATATTCAGTCGTTACAACTCAAATAATTCTTTTTAATCTATTCGTGCGTTTCATTATTTGCTCATTCATAATCTGTTTATAAACATTTCAGGGTGCACTTACTAGCAGTTTTTAGACTGCAGGCCGCTGAATTACGATGGCACCCGTGGTGCCGTGGCCTTTGTACGCTGGACAGAGAAAACAGATTCCATTCTCCGAATGAGTAAATGTTCCCAGACCAGCACGTCACTTTTATTACTGGTCTGTTCATTGATGAAGCACTTACATGGAGGAACCTACAAGTGCAAACTCTGGGTGATGACATTGCTTATGGGATGACTTGGGAGAGTTTGTAGGAAATAATGAGAGAAAACTATTGTTCCAGGGCTGAACTGCAGAAACTGGAAACCGAGTTCTGGAACTTAACCATGAATGGTGCCGACATTGTGGGTTATACCCAGAGATTCCTTGATCTGTCTCGGGTATTACCGTACCTTGTAACACCGGAATTCAAGCTCATCGAGCGCTATATCTGGGGTTTTGTTCCCGAAATCTGTAGCATGGTGACTGCATCGAGCCCTGCTACCATTGCTTCTGCTGTGACACTGGCTGTTAGTCTCACAGAAGACGATGTGAGAATGAAGAAATTGTTTGTGAAAGGGGCAGAAAAGGAAGAATCGCACGTCGATCAGCAAATGATGGAAAAAGGAAATATTCACACCTCAAGAAGGGTACACAGGTGAACTACAACAACAACAATCACGCCAACCATTCCAGCAACAACAATGGCAACAAGAGGAGAGTGGCTAATCAGCCACGGGAAACAAGAGCTTTCGTAGCTCCAACCACCACTGGTCCAAAGAAGTATGAAAGCTCCTATCCTAAATGCGACAAGTGCAAGTATCATCATTTGGGTGCTTGTCGGATTTCTAAGTGTGACAAGTGTAGCAAGGTTGGCCACCGTACTGAGACATGTTGGGTGACGGCAGGAAGGGGAGGAAACGGAAACGGTGTGGGTAATGGAAATGGGAATGGAGCTGGGTGCGAAACTGGATGCTATGGGTGTGGAAGCAAGGATCACTGGAAGAAAGATTGTCCCAAAGGAAATCAAGCTCGTGGGAGAGCTTTTGTGATCGGGGCAAAGGATGCGCAGAAACCCTAACGTGGTCACTGATACATTCCCTATCAGCAATCATTTTGCATCCATATTATTTTGATACCGGTGCCGATTTTAGCTTTATTTCCGTGGAATTTAAAGATATATTGGGCGTAGAATCCAGTAAGCTAGATGTCCCCTATTCTATAGAGCTGGCAAATGGTAAATTAGTTGAGTCAAAGGAAATCATTAAAGGATGTTCGTTGGAGCTGGGTCAGCAAAAGTTCAAAATCGATCTCTTACCCGTTCAGTTAGGTAGCTTCGACGTAGTAGTCCGTATGGATTGGCTGTTCGATAACCAAGCAGAAGTCGTGTGATACCACTACCAAAAGAGGAGACCATTGTTATTCACGAAGAAAAACGCGACACACCATTACGGATCATTAATTGTATGAAAGCTCAAAAGTGTGCACGGAAAGGTTGCGTAGCCTTCCTAGCACATGTGGTTGACAAGAAGGCTGAGGAGCACAAGCTTAAAGATATTCCTGTAGTGTAGGAATTCCCTGAAGTCTTCCCTGAGGACTTGCCGGGATTACCACCACAACGACAAGTCGAGTTTCATATCAACTTGGTGCCAGGAGCTGCACCCGTAGCCAAGTCTACATATCGTCTAGCACCTTCAGCGATGCAAGAGTTATCCACACAACATCAAGAGTTGTTGGATAAGGGATTCATTCGACTAAGCTTTTCGCCTTGGGAGATCCATTTTTTTTTGTGAAGAAAAAGGACAGAACATTCAGGATGTGTATAGATTACCGAGAGTTGAATAAGCTCACTGTCAAAAATCGGTACCCACTACCGAGAATTGATGACTTGTTCGACTAGCTGCAAGGATCGAGTTTCTACTCCAAGATATACTTAAGGTCTGGATATCACCAGTTGCGAATACAAGAAGAGAGCATACCAAAGACGACGTTTAGAACTTGTTATGGTCACTACGAGTTTCTCGTGATGCCTTTTGGCTTAACAAACGCACCGATAGTTTTTATGGATTTAATGAATCAAGTTTGCAAGCCTTATCTCGACAAATTTGTGATAGTATTTATTGACGACATATTAATATATTCACGGTCGAAGGATGAGCACGAGAAACATTTGAGAGCCATCTTGGAGCTATTAAAAGAAGAGAAGCTTTATGCAAAAACACGCCCTCTAGTAGTAGGTGGCACAGTAGCTCCCCTAGTGGTATCAGCTGGTCGGTTACCCGCCTTTGGGCACTCATTAATCTTATGCCCCTATCTCCACACTTAAGGCAAGCCCCAGTAAGCCGACAACACATTCCTGGGTGACGCTTATGGCAACGGTAACACACTGGAGGCTGGGTAGGGTCCTGGTTACCTCTCTGGTTCATGGGCTGAGCTTGGTTGGTGGCTGGTAGGTTTGATCTGACCCTAATTTTGGTTCCTTCCATGCCATGGTCTATTGTTCCTCCCTGATGACCTATTCCCCATATGGTTTTGATTATTTCGAGTAGGTGCTTGAGACGACTCACTAGTGAACTGAGTGTTGTGTTCGTCTCTATTTCTCTTCCTACTATTGTTAGAACCATCCAAAAATTCTTTGTCCTCCATATCAACCTTTTTGGCAGCTTTAGCGGCCTCTGCAACCGTGGGGAACGTTGACTGGATGATTGCTCTACGAATCCGATCACAAACTACCCATTGGTATTTCTCAGCTCGTTCCTCCGGTGTTCCAGCAGCAGACCCAAGAAATCCAACCAGTCGATAAAATCGATCAGTGAAGTCAGAAAGTGGTTCGTCATTCCTCTGACAGATATTGTGATGCTCTCGTGTGTAAGAACTCTTATCCACGTTGTTAAAATATTTCTTGAAGAAAATAGCACGAAAATCTGCCCAAGGTAAATTCTCCACAAATGGGTCTCCTCCTATTTCCTCCAATACACCTTCCCACCATATTTGTGCATCTTCTTCTAGTTTGTACGATGCTAACCTCTATTTGAATTCATCACCAACTCCTAATGCCCGAAATATTTTCTCGACATGAGCAATCCAATCCCTTGCTACAATTGGAGTGGTTGCCTTAGTGAAAGATCTAGGTTTCTGTTTGATGAACTTATCTAGCCAATCCCCCATTAAACCATTTGGTTTTGGGTTTGGATTAGGGTTCGGGTTTGGGTTTGGATTCGGATTGGGATTCGGGTTTCCATTCGGATTCGGATTCGGGTTAGGATTTGGATTAGGGTTTGGATTAAGATCCGGACCACGTACAGCCTGAAAAGTTGCAGGCAACATAGCAGTAAAGGCCTGAGTGATTACCGCTACGATAGTTGGATCAGGCTCGTTTGCTCCACCACCATCACGACGAGCAGAGTTGCGTGTCTCACGGCGAGGAGGCATCTAGAAAACAGACTAAGAATTTAGATAAAGCAAATAATAAAGGCTTATCACATAAGAAAATACCTAACCCAATGTCTACCCAATCCTCACATGTCTTGATTATTTAGTTAAAGTTTTCTACAGGATAGAGCCTAAGCTCTGATACCATAACTGTAACACCCCGCCCAGATTAGGGCTGACGTGTTACACAATTCGGTAATCAGAGATAATTAATAAATTTACTAAAACATAAATTCCATAGGTTTAAAAACAAAAATCCCCAAACGGCACAACGGTCTCAACAGAAAAACATAAATTTCTAAGTTTATTTAAATATAAAGTTTTATTAAACTCCTTACTTCCAACTCTAGCTTTTTATTATCACTCTTCACACATTTCCCTGATTTCCCTGAGTACCTGTTTAAGACATAATAAAACAAAACAACAAAAAGAAACGGCTGAGCCAAAAATTGCACAGTAATGGAGAAACAATAGCACTAACACATTAATGCTAAAAGCAATACAATAAACACTTTAACAATGCAACCAATATAATACGCTGAACGATCACTGATGAATACCATAAAGGTATATTAAAAATACCCATGTGAGCCACTAACAATAAACACTAACACTTTGTACATTAGCTACAGATCCAATGCACCACTATGTAGAGGGGATGTGGGCACTCACACCTATCCCAGTACCACTAACACTTACACTTACACTCCTAGGATCGATCCATACGCCTCTCAATAATCAATAAGTGCAATCACTTAGCACATAATACAATATAGAGACGCCATGGGCCTTTCGCACCGCCACGGATGGTGCACGTCAACTGTGCCTATGATGACGCCCTATGTCCCCATAGGTGGATATGCTCGGGTATTGTGGTCAATAAAATGATTCACTCAAGTCAAGGAAAATACACTAACGATACACTAAGGCTATATCACATCTTGCCAATGATTAATAATAAATAATAAAAACTTGTGGGAACATGCGACAATGAGTGTAAAAAAAATGTAACATATCGCATGCGTATTAAAGGCAATAATTATATTATGAAACAAATAGCCACGTTACGCTACGAGTGACGGACCGAATATCCGTACACTATGAGAAATAGAAAACAATATATATTATGCTAAAAGCGAGACACCATAGAATCCGTACCTTAATTAGCAAAAGCGATAACCGTAGCTTCCGATTAATGTGACACTAGCGTCTCACTTGAATATGGTGGCCTAAAATATACCAGGCGGGGTTAAAATTTGTGTTCTGACCCGTTATGATCTATTTATACATATAATTATAAAGTTGATTGGTGTCGATATAAAATTATTTGGATGATATATCCGTAGTTGCTTATTCGGTTTCACATAAACCAACCACCCAAGTCCTTATGATTATGTATATTGATTTATAAATTTAAAGCATCTTACTAATATAATTACTTTTAGAATCTGCCAAAAATACGTAGGCATGCATATGGATTTACTATCCAAAGTGTTTAGATTCAATGAATAAAATCTCTATACTTATTTATTATTGTTAGAAAGGTTATGCATTTGTGTACCAAGTAATCACATGTTCAACTTTGCTCATTCAACAAGTCACCATTCGTTCCACATAATTATTCTATTATTATATTCTTATTTTATATTATTATTATTATTATTATTATTATTATTATTATTATTATTATTATTATTATTATTATTATTATTATTATTATATTATTATTATTATTATTATTATTCCTTTTTTAACAGAACTATATTTATTGTCATTTAATAACACAAGATGACAATAATCACAGTAGAATTCCCATTAACGAACTGAGGGATAGACATGAAGCCGCTATCATTTCCGGTGATCGTAAAACGGTTCAAAAGTGTTCAGTTCATCTTCTTAGTTGGTTCTCTATTTTATGGCTGGTTGTAGTTTTTTTATTTTAAGAATGAAACTAATAGGCCAAATCAAAACAAACAGGGATAGTCTTCTTATCTCATACAACCATTTATGTGTTTTGTTACGTTCAGATGTATAAGAAGATAGTGTGGATACCTTATGTCGAAAAGGACAGGCAATGCAGATTCACCGGAGATCTTTAGACAACAATTCGATGGTTATGTGGTGGTGGCTCGGAGTTTTTGGGTTGTCTTCGGTATGAACGAGACAACTAACAGAACCTAGCACTGGTAAATTAAATGACAGTGGCAGCATTCAAAACACGAACTGCAAGCGGAACAAGCAAGTTTGGTTGGCTCAAACTGGTGGTCGGCGGCAACACTTTCGTCGGCGCACTTGAAGATTAACAGAAAGGTTAAACGGAGACGTCGGTTGGCTTTTGGAAGGGTTGCGTAAGGAAAGAAACAATTGAATTAGATCGATTAATAGGGATAATCCACCGTGTGAAAGGAATACGAAATCCCGCAATATAAGCGAGTCAAGTTTTGAGAAGAAAGAAGGTCCGTGTAATTTTGTTCTGTAAATTGGAAAGGATCGATGATGATAATCTCAAATATAATTTTCTTAACTCATTCCCTTATTTAGTTACTGTATATTTTATTAAACTTTATTGTTTTTTTTTCTTGGTTTGTCGTTTGTACAAGTTCTACTACAATTGTGTTTAGAAAGAAACTGTTATAATATTTCATATTTTATTTCCTCTCTTCTTAGTAGGAACAGATACACACAACAATCTTAGCTATTAAGTTTATTATTATTATTATTATTATTTTTATTATTATTATTATAATTATCATGATTATTATAGTACCTTAGATATTATACCTTGATTATTTTGGTTAAAAGTTGACCTGGTATTCATGACAATGAATATACGACAAACTAATGTCGTACTAATTATGACATCCATTTCATTAGGGTTTTAAAAGTTTCGTATATTACAATTTTTCGTCCCTTAAAAGGAATTCCGTCCTCGAAATTAACGTTATATTACACTACACAGTACGGGTATTTCCAACCCCCTACCCCTTAAATATAATTTCATCCACGAAATTAGCGATGACGAATATGGTTTACTATTCATGTTACAGATTAGATTAAGGATACGAATAATGATTAGCAACACTAACCTTAGGTTTCGAATAAATACGGATATTGAGAACGGATCGCCTCCTCCGATTCCCAAGTGGCTTCACGTTCTGGATGATTTTTCCACAAGATTTTGATAAACGGAAAAGACTTCTTACGCATCACGCGTTCTTGTCGATCCAATATAGCCTCTGGTTCCTCTTCATATGATAAGTCCTCACGAATCTCATGTAGAGAATAGTTCACAACATGGAGAGGATGATAATTATACCCACGTAACAGTGAAATATGGAACACATCATGCACGTGCGACAATTGTGGCGGTAGAGCTAACCGATAAGAAACTTCGCCAACTCGTTCCAAAATTTCAAAAGGTCCAATAAAGCGAGGACTCAACTTTCCCTTTATACCGAAACGTCGAACACCTCTGCATGGCGAGACTTTTAAGAATAATTTTTCACCAACATTAAATTCCAAAGCTCTTCGTTGGCGATCAGCATAACTCTTCTGTCTACTCTGAGCTTCCTTGAGTTTCTCACGAGCAATAGCAACCTTTTCATTCGTGATCTGTACCAGTTCAGGACCCTCAATAATCTTTTCTCCGACCACGTCCCAACATGTGGGAGCTCGACATTTACGCCCGTATAACAATTCAAAAGGTGTCATATCAGTACTAGCTTGCCAGCTATTGTTGTAGGCAAACTCCACCAAGCACAAGTATTCATCCTAGTTTCCCGTCCACTCAAGTGCACAAGATCAAAGCATATCCTCCAGGGTCTGAATGGTACGTTCAGACAGTCCATCAGTTTGCGGATGAAAAGCAGTGCTGAATCGTATCTTCGTATCCCAAGCATTTTGGAAACCCTTCCAGAATCGCGAAGTGAAACGTGGATCTCTATCACACACTATTGAAGAAGGAGTACCATGCAATCGAACAATCTCACGAAGGAATATCTCTGATAGCTTACTCACCAAGTACTCTTTTCGAATGGGCAAGAAATGATTGGACTTTGTAAGTCTATCCACCACAACCCAAATAGCATCGTTCTTCATACGGGTTCTTGGTAGACCCGTTACGAAGTCCATAGAGATATCATCCCACTTCCATACTAGAATATCTAATGACTGAAGTAATCCACTAGCCCCTTGATGTTCAATCTTCACTTGCTGACAAACCAAACACTAGCTCACATGTCTAGCTACATCTTCTTTCATACCATTCCACCAAAAATGTTGCCTTAAATCTATATACATCTTTGTGGATCCAGGGTGTATAGAATATGGTGAACTGTGTGCCTCAGTTAGTAATGATTCATGAAGAGAGGAATCATCTGGCACACACAAACGCTTCCCACACCATATTGTTCCATGTTCATCCACTCGAAATTCGGATTGCTTTCCTACTCCCATATTTTGTAAGATCGCCCAAAGCTCACCATCTTCTTTTTGAGCTTCCTTTATCTGGGTGATGAGGTTCGGTTCAATCTTCAATCTCGCCAAATAACCATCAGATTCACCAACATGTATACCAATCTCCATGCGTCTCAGGTCAGATAGAATATGAGGCTCAAGAGTTAAGCATGCTAAACCCCCAGAGTTCTTCCTACTCAGTTCATCCGCAACAACATTTGCTTTACCAGGGTGGTACTAAATATTGGCATCATAATCCTTGAGTAGTTCTAACCATCTCCTCTGCCTCATGTTAAGCTCCTTCTGAGTGAAAATATACTTGAGGCTCCTATGGTCGGTGAACATGTTACATGTTTCCCCATACAAATATGCCTCCAAATCTTGAGTGCAAAAACAACTGCTGCTAGTTCTAGATCATGTGTTGGGTAATTCACCTCGTACGGTTTAAGCTGTCGCAAGGCATAAGCAATAACCTTTCCATGCTGCATAAGAACACAACCAAGTCCTTTCTTCGATGCATCACTGTATATATCAAATCCGCCTATGCCAGAAGGTAGAGTAAGAATAGGAGCGGATACTAGCTTCTGCTTCAATGCCTCAAAACTCTTTTCTGGATCATCGTTCCAAGTAAATTTTACCCCTTTCCTCAAGAGTTGAGTGAGAGGTAAGGCCAAAATAGAAAATCCCTCTATGAAACGTCGGTAATAACCCGCTAGACCAAGAAAACTTCAAACTTCGGTGACTGAAGTTGGTCTGGGCCATTTAGTGATAGCTTCCACCTTTGACGGATCCATCGTGATACCTTCCGATGATACAATGTGGCCCAAAAACGCCACTTGTTCAAGCCAAAAGTCGCACTTAGAAAACTTTGCGTATAACTTCTCATGGCGTAAAGTTCCTAGAACAGTACGAAGATGGTCCTCATGCTCTCCTTTACTTTTAGAAAACACCAAGATATCATCGATGAATACAATCACGAACCGATCCAAGTACTCATGAAATATTCGGTTCATAAGATCCATGAAAACAGCAGGAGCATTTGTCAAACCAAAAGGCATGACTAGAAACTCGTAGTGACGGTACCGGGTATGAAATGCTGTCTTATGAACATCTTGATCTCGAACCCTCAACTGATGGTACCCTGATATGAGATCAATCTTAGAGAAAAACTTCGCTTCTTGAAGTTGGTAAAAAAGGCCATCAATACGCGGTAATGGATAGCGATTACGAATGGTGATCTTATTCAACTCCCGATAGTCAATGCATAAACGCATGCTACCATCTTTCTTCTTCACGAACAAAACTGGTGCTCCCCAAGGTGAAACACTAGGCCTATGAATCCAAGTTCCAAAAGTTCTTGCAGCTGTTCTTTCAATTCCTTCAACTCCAATGGGGCCATACGATAGGGAGCTTTAGAAATAGGTTTAGCTCCAGGAATCAAATCGATAGTGAACTCTACTTCACGTTCAGGTGGTATCCCTGGCAATTCCTCTGGAAAGACATCAGAGAAGTCTCGAACAATAGGAACGTCTACAACACGTGCTGTATCCACTTAGGTATCTTTAATAGCAGCTAAGAATACCTCGCATCCATGGGATATTAGTTTTTGAGCTTTAAGAGCAGAGATAATTCTAATGGATTTTCAAGGATGAGATACTTGGTAAATACATTCAGGATTCAGAATATCACCAAAAATGACTCGTTTGGTGTGACAATCTATGGTAGCTCGATGTGTGGATAACCAATCCATGCCTAGTATGACATCAAAATCTTCCATTTGCATGGGATAAAGATTTGCTATACGAATAACATTTCCGACCACAAGCGGGCAATCTTTATATATGTGAGTAATAACCGAATGGTTTCCCATTGGTGTAGAAATAACAAAAGCTTGATCCAATGGGGAAGGCAAAATTTTAAGATGTCGGGCAATTAGTTGTGAGACTATCGAGTGGGTTGCCCCAGTATCAAATAACACATACAAGTCAAGCTCACCCAAATAAATACACCCGAAACGGTACCTAGTGAATTGATAAACAAAAAGACACAAACGAATGTATGAAAACCATAAACAACTAAGCAAGCAAAACATTAATACTATAAGGAAAATTTATAGGAGGCGGTACCTGGAGCATTAGCAGCTTCCCATGCAGTTAACGAGAAAACACGCCCTCCAGTAGTAGGTGGCGCAGTAGCTCCCCTAGTGGTATCAGCTGGTCGGTTACCAGCCTTTGGGCACTCATTAATCTTATGCCCCATATCTCCACACTTAAGGCAAGCCCCAGTAAGCCGACGACACATTCCTGGGTGACGCTTGTGGTAATTGTTACACACTGGAGGCTGGGTAGGGTTCTGGTTACCTCTCTAGTTCATGGGCTGAGCTTGGGTTGGTGGCTGGTAGGGTTTGATCTGACACTGATTTTGGTTACTTCCATGCCATGGTCTATTGTTACTCCCCGATGACCTATTCCCCATATGGTTTTGATTATTTCGAGTAGGTGCTTGAGACGACTCACTAGTGAACTGAGTGTTGTGTTTGTCTCTATTTCTCTTCCTACTATTGTTAGAACCACCCAAAAATTCTTTGTTCTCCATATCGACCTTTTTGGCAGCTTTAGTGGCCTCTGCAACCGTGGGGAACGTTGACTGGATGATTGCTCTACGAATCTGATCACAAACATTGATATTTCTCTGCTTGTTCCTCCGGGTTCCATCAGCTGACCCAAGAAATCCAACCAGTCGATAAAATCGATCAGTGAAGTCAGAAAGTGGTTCGTCATTCCTCTGACGGATATTGTGATACTCTCGTGTGTAAGAACTCTTATCCACGTTGTTAAAATATTTCTCGAAGAAAATAGCACGAAAATATGCCCAAGGTAAATTCTCCACAAATGGGTCTCCTCCTCTTTCCTCCAATACACCTTCCCACCATATTTGTGCATCTTCTTCTAGTTTGTACGATGCTAACCTCGATTTGAATTCATCACCAACTCCTAATGCCCGAAATATTTTCTCGACATGAGCAATCCAATCCCTTGCTATAATTGGAGTGGTTACCTTAGTGAAAGATCTAGGTTTCTGTTTGACGAACTTATCTAGCCAATCCCCCATTAAACCCTTTGGGTTTGGGTTTGGATTAGGGTTCGGGTTTGGGTTTGGATTGGGATTGGGATTCAGGTTTGGATTCGAATTCGGGTTTGGATTCGAATTCGGGTTAGGATTAAGATCCAGACCACGTACAGCCTGAACAATTGCAGGCAACATAGCACTAAAGGCTTGAATGATTGCAGCTACGATAGTTGGATCAGGCCCGTTTGGTCCACCACCATTACGATGAGCAGAGTTGCGTGTCTCATGACGAGGAGGCATCTAGAAAACAGATTAAGAATTTAGATAAAGCAAATAATAAAGGCTTATCACGTAAGGAAATACCTAACCCAATGTCTACCCAATCCTCACATGTCTTAATTATTTAGTTAAAGTTTTTTACAGGATAGAGCCTAAGCTCTGATACCATAACTGTAACACATCGCCCAGATTAGGGCTGAAGTGTTACACAATTTGGTAATCAGAGTTAATTAATAACTTAACTAAAACATAATTTCCATAGGTTTAAAAACAAAAATCCCCAAACGTCACAACAGTCTCAACAGAAAAACATAAATGTCTAGGTTTATTTAAATATAAAGTTTTATTAAACTCCTTGCTTCCAACTCTAGCTTTTTATTATCACTCTTCACACATTTCCCCGATTTCCCTGAGTACCTGTTTAAGACATAATAAAACAAAACAACAAAAAGAAACGGCTGAGCCAAAAATTGCACAGTAACGGAGAAACAATAGCACTAACACATTAATGCTAGAAGCAATACAATAAACACTTTAACAATGCAACCAATATAATACGCTGAACCATCACTGATGAATACCATAAAGGTATATTAGAAATACCCATGTGAGCCACTAACAATAAACACTAACACTTTGTACATTAGCTGCAGATCCAATGCACCACTATGTAGAGGGGATGTGGGCACTCACACCTATCCCACTACCACTAACACTTACAGTTACACTACTAGGATCGATCCATACGCCTCTCAATAATCAATAAATGCAATCACTTAGCAAACAATACAATATAGAGACGCCGTGGGCCTTTCGCACCGCCACGGATGGTGCACGTCAACTGTGCCTATGATGACGCCCTATGTCCCCATAGGTGGATATGCTCGGGTATTGTGGTCAATAAAATGATTCACTCAAGTCAAGGAAAATACACTAACGATACACTAAGGCTATATCACATCTTGCCAATGATCAATAATAAATAATAAAAACTTGTGGGAACATGCGACAATGAGTGTAAAAAAATGTAACATATCGCATGCGTATTAAAGGCAATAATTATATTATGAAACAAATAGCCACGTTACGCTACGAGTGACGGACCGAATATCCGTACACTATGAGAAATAGAAAACAATATATATTATGCTAAAAGCGAGACACCATAGAATCCGTACCTTAATTAGCAAAAGCGATAACCGTAGCTTCCGATTAATGTGACACTAGCGTCTCACTTGAATATGGTGGCCTAAAATATACCAGGCGGGGTTAAAATTTGTGTTCTGACCCGTTATGATCTATTTTAACATATAATTATAAAGTTGATTGGTGTCGATATAAAATTATTTGGATCATATATCTGTAGTTGCTTATTCGGTTTCATATAAACCAACCACCCAAGTCCTTATGATTATGTATATTGATTTATAAATTTAAAGCATCTTATTAATATAATTACTTTTAGAATCTGCCAAAAATACGTAGGCATGCATATGGATTTACTATCCAAAGTGTTTAGGTTCAAAGAATAAAATCTCTATACTTATTTATTATTGTTAGAAAGGTTATGCATTTGTGTACCAAGTAATCACATGTTCAACTTTGCTCATTCAACAAGTCACCATTCGTTCCACATAATTATTCTATTATATTCTTATTTTATTATTATTATTATTATTATTATTATTATTATTATTATTATTATTATTATTATTATTATTATTATTATTATTATTATTATTCCTTTTTTAACAGAACTATATTTATTGTCATTTAATAACACAAGATGACAATAATCACAGTAGATTTCCCATTAACGAACTGAGGAATAGACATGAAGCCGCTATCATTTCCGGTGATCGTAAAACGGTTCAAAAGTGTTCAGTTCATCTTCTTAGTTGGTTCTCTATTTTATGGCTGGTTGTAGTTTTTTTATTTTTTTATTTTAAGAATGAAACTAGTAGGCCAAATCAAAACAAACAGGGATAGTCTTCTTATCTCATACAACCATTTATGTGTTTTGTTACGTTCAGATGTATAAGAAGATAGTGTGGATACCTTATGTCGAAAAGGACAGGCGACTGGTGCGATGCAATGCAGATTCACCGGAGATCTTTAGACAACAATTCGATGGTTATGTGGTGGTGGCTCGGAGTTTTTGGGTTATCGTCGGTATGAACGAGACAACTAACAGAACCTAGCACTGGTAAATTAAATGACAGTGGCAGCATTCAACACACGAACCGCAAGCGGAACAAGCAAGTTTGGTCGGCTCAGACTGGTGGTCGGCGGCAACACTTTCGTCGGTGCACTTGAAGATTAACAGAAAGGTTAAACGGAGACGTGGGTTGGCTTTTGGAAGGGTTGCGTAAGGAATGAAACAATTGAATTAGATCGATTAATAGGGATAATCCACCGTGTGAAAGGAATACGAAATCCCGCAATATAAGCGAGTCAAGTTTTGAGAAGAAAGAAGGTCCGTGTAATTTTGTTCCGTAAATTGGAAAGGATCCATGATGATAATCTCAAATATAATTTTCTTAACTCATTCCCTTATTTAGTTATTGTATATTTTATTTAACTTTATTGTTTTTTTTTCTTCGTTTGTCGTTTCTACAAGTTCTACTACAATTGTGTTTAGAAAGAAACTGTTATAATATTTCATGTTTTATTTCCTCTCTTCTTAGTAGGAACAGATACACACAACAATCTTAGCTATTATTATTATTATTATTATTATTATAGTACCTTAGATATTATATCTTGATTATTTTGGTTAAAAGTTGACCTGGTATTCATGACAATGAATATCCGACAAACCAATGTTGTACTAGTTATGACATCCATTTCATTAGGGTTTTAAAAGTTTCGTATATTACACAAAGTTTTGTTGAAAGTCTCGCCTTGGAAAGGCATAGCCAGATTTGGGAAGCGCGGGAAGCTTAACCCGCGGTACGTCGGACCATTCGAAATTTTGGCAAAGGTTGGAACCGTTGCGAGAAGTTGAAATTACCTGATGAACTTAGTAGTGTACATGACACTTTCCATGTGTCAAATCTCAAGAAGAGCCCAACGCAAGAAACATTTATCATCCCTGCGGAAGAGATTCATAGAGACGATAAACTCCAATTTACTGAAGAACCTGTTGAGGTTATTGACTGGAAAGTCTAGAAAACTAGGAGAAGTCGTATCAAGTTAGTCAAAGTTCGTTGGAACTCGAGGCACGGACCAGAGTATATTTGGGAACGTGAGGATCAAATCAAAGCCAAATACCCTCACCTGTTTGAGAAGACTCCTGTGACGGATGACTCAGCTTGAATTTCGGGACGAAATGCTTTTAACAGGGGGAGTATGTGACAACTGTCACTTTTGTGATAATTCTGTACATAAAACAGTGAAATTTATAATATAAATTATGTGTTTTGAACAACTAAACTGCGTGAATCGCATGGCATCGGTCTAGAAAGCTCATTGAATACATTATATGATGCATATTATTTGTTTAGTGTTACCATTCAAAAACATTTTAAAATAGTGCGTCAGAAACAACTAGTAGACTAGCTGTGGCCACATAGTGTCAGTACTCAGTTAAACAACATATTTAGGACTTAGATGAGAGTCCAACGCGAACTATATACTAAACCCCACGTGGGAAAGCAAGGATTAATGCTAACACTTTCCGGAAACTACACATGCACTAAAAACTGTCCGAAAAATACACTAAACAACAATTCAGCAAAATTCAGCATACACAGGCTTAATATGCAGAAATAGTGTTAAACATCATACACTGCTTAAGAGATATTGAAAGTATCAAGTTGGCACCAAAACATATCATATCATATAAGTCTTGAAAGTTAACGTTTTAATGAACCGACAACGAAACAAACACCCGGACTCAATCTGATACATCATATGGACTAGTTAACAATATTTTATCATCATACAACTAGTTAAAATCATAAAACACATTGTTTCAATTGAAAATCCCTAAATCCCTACAAGTTGCTTAAACCCCTAACTCACCAAAACCCCCTAACTAAGCCCTAATTTCCTAACTAATTATTTAACCTAGAAAACTAACCAAGTTAAGACAAAGAAGCAAGCATATGGATGGCCTAGAGGGGGGCCCTTTTGACTACAAACATTCTTGTCCCCCTAATCATCAACATGTTGGTAGTCTTGTGTTGTTACATGAAGGATCTTGTGTTGGCTAAGCATGCATAAAGAAGCACCTAACTTACCTTATCCTTTCATTTTAGTCAAAACAACATAACCATCTTCACCTCCTACAACCTCACGGCCATAAACCACCTCCTTAACCTTCATTTTCAAGTCACTTTCAAGGAAATCCAAGGTGATTCTAAGGTGTCTCAAGGCTCTCTAAGAAGGTGCTAAGCACTGGAAGTTCAAGGACCTCTCTTAGGAGCTTTTATCCACCAACTTTGCATCATCTTCTTCAACTAGTTCATCTTGCAACTTCCCTAGCCACAAGAGCTAGTAGTGAGCCTCCTAATCTTTCATTTGATGTCTTGTTATTAGTATTTTGTTAATATATAAGTTATGTCATCCAAAAGAATCAACTTTAAAAGATGAACACATGAACTAGTAACTTGATCTAAAGAAAACAAAGCTATCTTGAAGTTGTAATAAAGATGTAGATGCTTATTTTGTGCTATGAATCATATCCATCATATGTACACTTACTAGAAGCTTAGATCTAACAGGTGTAACACATGGATCTTACAAGATCCATGATCAAAGAAATGATGAACTTGTTATACATAATAAATGGACTCTTTAAAATGGATAAAATGATTTATAATGTTCTTGAAATGTTGGATGATCAAGTGGTTAAAAATGATAAAAGTCTTGATAAACATGTTTTAACATAATGGATGAACTTGTAAATGTGATTAAAGTAATTTGTGATGTTTTCTAAAAATATATATAAACAAGATGTTAAAAATATTTTTTAACAAAGTTAGTAAATAATAGTAACTAAACCCATTTTTAAAGATGTATGAGCATCTTAAACATAAAGTTAAAAGACTATGGGTAAACTTTTAAGTTCATCATGACCTAAAAATGCATATATATGTATATGGAATATTTGTTGAAATTATTGGAAATAAATTGATGATTTTTGAAGCTTAAACACATGTTTTAAAACATGAAAAACCTCCTAAATCTAGGGGAGACTATGACAAATTTTTTATAAAATCTAAACACTTAGAAAAATATATGTTTATAAAGTTCTTACAAGTAAACTTGTTTAAAAACCATAAGCATAAAAATCCCCATGTTTTTGTATAAAATATAAGTTCAAGAAGTCATGGGTTTTCTAAAAATAAAAATGGATATAAATATATATTTAATGATCATAAGAATCACAAGTTATGTGTATATTTTTTGTATAGTTAAATATACAAAGTTAGGAGCTTGAAGATAATATACACAAACAAATACATAATAAGTGGCAAACACAGAATTACAAGAATATATAAACATATCCATAACCATACATGGAAACAAATATGGACTTATCGGACAATCGGACTTTATACGGATTACGAACTAAAAATATATAATATAACAAAGATTGGTAAATATTACTTTCAAAACCGAACAAGTGAAAAAATATATGTTTTTACAAGTATATAAAATATATCATATTTCGTCGATGCTAAAAATATATTATTTTTGAAGTGTATACAAATATATATTTTTTTAAACCTTCTAAAAATATATTGTTTTGGTGGAAACTAAAAAATATATTTTTCTAGAACTAATCACAAAAATATATATTATATTGGGATACATACACTTACCAAGCATAATAATACCTATACTAATTTGGATATATCTTAAGATTGTATATTTTAAGTATACACAAAAGTGGGGGTAAAAAATACAAGAAAAATACGTATTCCTATACGTACAAATACATGCCAACGTATACCACTAATAATTGGTGAAAATACCATTATGCAAGTATTATACACAACCATGGAAATACAACTTTAAGTACACAAATACTCCCAACACAAGTATATCTATACTTAGGAAGATACATAAGTATAATACTTAACAATTTCAACATTTTGTTATGTGAACCATAAAACCTATGCACATGAATAATTTTATATCCATATATGTTAAAAATAGATTTTTTTTAACAAATCTATCACAATTACAAAATGATATATAAAGTGGTGCATACAAATAATAAAGGTTAAAATATAATACTTTAACTAATATAACGAACTTGGAAATTATATATAATTAAGAAGGATTATATAAGGAACATATCCGACGATGGTATCGTCGAGGCAAACGGGTGGAACCCAACTATGAGAAGACATGAAACATATACATCTTACTCGTGCATGGCATGGAGGCTAACGGGCTAGGCCCATACATGCTACACTGGAGATGCAAGGATATATATATATATATATATATATATATATATATATGATGAAATATATATGTATATATATTGACATAATGCACCGAGAATTCATTGCAGCTGACATCATGCACTGAAATATACCTCAGCTGACATCATACACCGAAAACGCATCTTAGTGGTGCATCTTACATTGAAAATACATCTAAGCGAAACACTGAACAAGTCTTAACAAATACTTAAGACAAGAAATATGAACATGAATCATTCAAAGACCAAAGTGTCTAACAAAACCTAACGCGTTTGTAAGTTGTGATACGAATCCAAGGGAAGGTGTTTAACTTAATCAGTGAAAACAGAAAGCAAAGCAGTGAGTTCATGTCCCCCTTTTCATCTTAAATGTTTTACAGTTTTACAACTACCAAGGGTGAAATACATGTCTATGGTATGATAAGCTAGGGAATGAAATAACTAGACCATGTGCGAATAGGGTGAACTTAAGCACCATTAATCTTGTTTAAGACCACGGTACAAAGGTTAGATCTAGCATGTGTTGGCGAGCCCCACTCTTGGTCATGGACCCACACGGAAGAGTGTATTTGTCATCCCAGTCGTGGTTAATCGAAAGAAATCGTCTAGGTTTGGATGCTTCCTATGTCGTCACACATGTTAATGTCCTTGTAAAACATTAATGATCATGATTTCATTGACGCTTTACATACCGGGTTTTGATACAAATACTTCATACATTTTATGGATTCAACTCACACAGTTAAAAACATGAACTCGCCAACTTTTGTTGATTTTCAACTTAACATGTATTTCAGGTAATTAGTGGATCTATGAAGGAGGTCTCAATCAAGAAAACAAGTATCAAGTCTCCAATGCCATCTTTTGAAGGGTTTGCTCGTCATATTCCGCCTCCTTGCGGAGATATAAGGGTCAAAGCCTTATTACTTTAAAATTTTGCATTTTGGTTATGTACCACCTTGACAACTTATTCTCATCTCGTGGTTTGTAAAACAATATACTTAACCTATATTGTGTTTTGAAAACTATAGCAGTAATGGCATTTGGAGATTGTTTTATTCATTTGTTGTATGCAATGAGAATTAATCAGATCACACCGTGCGCTTCCGCCTATGAGCGGGTGTGACAGAGAAGAGCGTAGGTAAGAAGCCAGTTATGAGTAGACCTAACCTAGAGATTAACCATTCCCGTGTTCCATACCCTTCTCGCCTTAAGCATTAGAAATATGCTAAGGAATATGGACACTTTCTTGACATGTAAAAATAGTTTAAATCAATCTTTCGTTTATCGAGGTCGTGCAACATATGCCTAAATATGAAAAGTTTCTAATAGATATTCTGAAACGAAAAGATAAATTGAGGGAGCTTTCAAATATTGCCTTGAATTAAGAATTTTCTGAGGTGGTTATGAATAAACTACCAAATAAACTAATAGATCCGGGAGTTTTCACAATCTCGTGTTTGTTTGGTAGTGATACTTAGAGCCACGCGTTGGCAGATTTAGGTGCTAGCAATCAATTTGATGCCCTACTCCATTTATGAGAAGCTAGGCCTAGGTGATATGTCCTTGACGTGCATGACATTATCTCTTGCTAATGGATTAGTCAAATACCCACGGGGAATTATGGAAAACTTGCTAGTCAAAGTTGAAAAATTCGTTTTCCCCATGGACTTCGTGATCTTCGATATGGAGGTTGACGATAATGTGCCTATTGTTCTGGGACATCCATTTTGCGAACCGCAAAGGTAAACATTGATGTCTTTTGACGGAAAAAATCACTATTTGGGTAATAGACGAGAAGGTCACTTTTGATGTCGCCAAGTCTATTAGGAACTCGAGTGGCCAGGGTGAATCAGTTTCTTTCTTGATATTCATGAATCTCATACGAATTATCACCATGACCGTAGTTTTGAAGCTGAGAAGGATAAGGTAAAAGACGATGAAGAAGAGCATGTGTTATCGTGGGAGGATGAGTTCGATGACGAGTTAGATGAGTTACCGGTTTATGAAGAAGAAGAAGGAGAGTTTGACCCTGTTGGTGATCTTGTATACTTAGAGGCCTTACTTGAAGGTAGACCAACGAGGGTGATCAAACTTGCACCAGAAAAAAAGAGGAAGTAGAAGAGGAGGAGATAGATTTGTTTGATCTTAGGTTAAGACCTGTATGTGAAACTCAGAATGGGGATGATCTTCATGTGGTTTGTAATTCAAGTTTTGAATATCTATGATGACTTGAGTGAGTAGTCGATGAAGAGTTTTGGAGAAAAAAAGGGTTGTGATGTGAGTGGTTTTGCTAAAGGCCCTAGTGTTAGTCTCGAGGGTGAGCTGGATCTTCATGATCCCGCATAAGTGTTGATTGAAATGAGTTGATTTAGGTAAAAAACTTGGAGTGGAGAACATCAAGAAACAAGGTTCCAGGTAAGTCTCCATGAAAATTTTTGCTTAAAAGTAGGTTTTGGGGGAGGTTTGGATGAAAAAATGGAAAACTTTCCTAAGTAAAATTTACAAAACTTTCTGTGAAAAAGACCATGTTAACCTGCCATGCAATGTGACGATACTTAGTCCATGAAAGTCAAGATCAGGTGTCCGCGTCATGGGACATGCTATTGTATTTCCCTTTGCTCCGCGCAACGGGGTGCTAGAACTAGGCTCTCGTCCGGTTTCGTTAGTTTCTCACACCTGGAGCTTTTACTTTAGGCGTTTCCTTGAAGTTTGAGGCATATTTTCTGTATTTTGCTTCATAGGTAGTTGGTTTTGAGTCGATTTTATTGTATGAGTCGGTATTATGCGTTGGTTTGCTCTGTTTTGCTTCTACAAGTTTAGATTATACCACCATACTCAATCTCCATTTGGGTGGGATTTCTTGAGCCTATATCTTAATGTAAAAGGACAGCTCAGTTTATCAGTTTATAATCACGAATGAAATGCTATAGGTCGTTCAGTTAGATTGAAGACACGCACAGCTGGCACTGATTTTTATCCTAACAAGCTAAGTCTTTTCTAGCTCTCTTTGTATATTGTTTTAGGTATTCATTCTTGTTTATTTTTAGCAGGTTTTCCATCCAAATTGAGGACAATTGTTATTTAAATCTGGGGATGGGAGATTACGTTTTTCTTGGTTAGTTTGTGTAAAAAGAATTAAAAAAAGATACAAAAAATAAAAAATTTTGGAAAATCCAAAAAAATATAAAAAATTCCTTGGAATTGAAATTTGCATTAATAAAAATATGAAAGATGAGAGGTAAAGTCAGGTGTTTCGTTTTTAAATATTATATGTATTATATGTGGGGAGGCCCGGCTGGTAGAGAGGTTTTCTTTGAGCTATTACCCTTTATTATGATGGGATACCTTGTGGGTTCTCATCTAGGAGAAATAAGGAAATGGAAACCGCCAATAATAGTACAAGAAATGATATTATACATCAAAACCGTTAGAATTTTATCAAAAGAAAAAATGCGATCCATAAAAAAAGAGCTAGATGTGTATGACGAGGCCTATGGAATGACTCTGATCTAAACTCCCTCTAAATTAAGTTAGAAAAATGGAAAAATGCCTAAGCTTATTGTAACAACCTCTGAGTTAGTATGGAAAAAAATTGCTAGATGTTGTTTCCCTCAAGAATAGTGACTATGATTGAAACAACGTCTAAGTTAGTATGGAAAAAATGTGTCTAGTTGCTCATTGTAGTCCCATCAGAAAAAAAGAGAGAAAAATTGATGTTAAATTCTTTTGGTTTTGCATAAAACGATTAGGAAGAGTCCAGTGATTCTTCTTTTTGTTTCATAAGCTTGAGGCGAAATTTGGATAAAGTGTGGTTTTTGTAGTGTGAGACCCTAGGTTGACTACCCATCTAGACTAAATTCACATGATAAGGGCCCTGGAAACCGGTGTTCGGGTTTAAGTGGACAAGTATACCTGCAACCGCGGTTAATACGTGATTAGATTTTAAAATGAAGTAACTTGAATTCTGAGACTAGATGTAAACCTGATTAAGAATCCATAGCCTAATTATTTTTCAGGGATGAAAATAAGATAAGTGTGGGGATATTTGATGTATTGCAAAATACATCTATTTCTAGTGCATAGTTTGTATAGATTCTGAAGGGTTTTGTATTGTTTTGATTGGAAACCTGCTTGATACTGAGTCTTTTGTGTTTTGAAGGTGTCAGAATGAAAAAAGAAGTGGAAACGAGCGAAAATGAAGAAAACCGAGCAACCGTACGAGTCGCATGCGATCGGGTGATCGAAGAAACAAAAGTGCATGAAAATATCTATGTCGTGTCACGTGTCAGGGCATGATACACTGCTTCGCGTGACGCGACGGCCATATATTCTCAACAAAATAACTTTTATGCCCCTGGGATACTGCCTTATAACAACAAACTGCCATCGCGTCTTTTATTGCTGCTACGCACACACTTAGGTAACACCTGTTGCACGATGCGACAGGCTTGTAAACTGTGAAAAATTTGTTTTGAGCCCTAAGGTTGTTATGTTTTAACCTAATGACGGGTTTTAAAGAACATAATCTGCAACTGGAACGAATTCGAGGCTACATAGGGCAAATTGGCAAGACACAAGGCTAGAGATCAAGGTTTCAAGCTCTACGAATGAGAATCCTCGGGTGTTCATCATTTCGTTCTTTGTTTTCTTGATTCTTTTGATTTCAATCATGTTTGCTGAACTTAATACAATACTTGTTTGCTGTTTAAAAATGATTATCCGCTAAATTCATAGAAATACCTAGGTTATGATGAAAATACATGTTTGATGTTTAATATTTCAATTTTGGAACATGTTTTGTGGATTTATTTTGAAGTAAAAAACTTTGTTTTTCCGATCTTATGTGTACGCGTATTTAGATCAATTTAAGGCATGATTATCAAAATCCACATGTGCTTTGTTGAATGTCTTTCAGTTATAGGTGCATACTAGATTGTTTACTATGTGTTCTCAAATGTTATGTGGTTTGCTAGACGTAGTAACCTAAAGGAGTGACAATTGTGAATTGAGTAGATCTAGTGTCATATCCCAACCGATGGCGGAAACATCAGAGTGAGACGAAAACATGATTGCTCGAGACATCAAACTTACTAATTGTGATATAATTTAATAATTCAATTCCATTCATACTAAAGAGAAAGTACATTATCTTTGAAAGGGAAATACAACATATTGCAATTTAGAGTAACAATATGAAACAAAACATAAATAAAAGTTTAGATGTGTTTCTAGTCCACTCTAAGTATGTTTCAATGGTCATCAAGTAGTTTCCTTCAACATGTATTAAAATAAAATCAGCAAAAGTTGGCAAGTATACACGTTTGTATACATATCATAATCATGTCTAAAAGTTGTCTCATATCCAACATGGTAAATGTCTTACGTTGTTTATTATCATACTAGCATCTATTAACCGTATGTCAAACCAAAGTATACCGTAATCGTGCGTATCCTTATCGCCGAAATGACAAGGCTGTAATTAGTTTACTTAAGAGTACCACAAGAATACAGGTGGTGCGTTAATCCTATAATGCTATAATTGTTAAGGGAGGCTAGCAAAATTAATGAGCATATTGAGCACAAGTTTGAACATAGCATATAATAACAAGTATATAACAAGTATCATGTGTTTAATAGATAGAGTGTTTATGTGAATAAGTTTAATCATGAATACGTGATTTGTATATTTTTAATATTGTGTACATGTTGCACCCAAAGTGTGTAAGACGGTAAATGGCATCGAGTATACTCACGGTTTGCGTAGTAATTTCCACGAACGTGAGTTTATGCGTTTGAGTGATTAGAGGACCGTTGAGTTATTGTAACACCCCGATAATATTGGATCGAATCCTAGCATGACATGTTTCTAGGAACCTTCCACATAATTCTCAATGTTGAAAGGAATGGTTAATAAATCATAAATATATAAAAAATGTGCTAAAAATATAAGTTGAGAGGCTAAATCTGCCTTAAAGGAAAAAAATACTTATTTGCTGGAGGTCCTTACGGACTCTAATATTATACCCTTGCGGTCTGCAAGGGTGCTTTGAAAAGAATGCGCACCTGAGGTCCCTTGCGGACCGCAAGGTATATCCCTTACGGTCCGTAAGAGGTGCACTCGTAGCATGAAAACGCTGGCAGCAACATTTTGCTGCATTTTTTACACCTAATCACGATTATTTCCAAACTTAACCATTCTCTTACATGTGTCTTGCCACTAATCCTTCCTTAGCAAACCTTAGGACACATGGCACATTACTAGAACTTTAGAATTAGTATAAATAGGTTCATAAGTTGCACATTTCATTCACACCTTCAATTCTCACTCTAAACACTTCTTATGGAGTTGCTTCTTCTTAGGAGCCTCCTATTTTGAGTTCAAAAAATATTCTTCCACACTAGTAAGTGTTCCTCCTAGGGGTAGTTATTAGCCGAAAGTCAAGGAAATTGACTTTTGCTGTGACTTTCAGTTCTGACCATTTTGGTCAAGTCAAAGTTTGATTTGAACTTTGCAACGTGATCGTAATAATGAGGGTATTAATCCTCTTTGATTGTACTCTCTGATCATCACTTTTAGTAGGTGAAATGATGAGTTAACATGCATAAAATAAAAAGTAAAAAATGCAGATTTTTGCAAATTACGACGAATGATTTTTTAAGTATCTAAACTATAAGTTTTAACATTATAACAGTTTATATAACATTATAAAACTTATTTTGACATGTCTAACTAGTCATATTCAGTTTAGAATTCAATTCTATATCAAAAGTCAAGTAGTTTGACTTTTGTTTTGACTTTCGATTCTGACCGATTTGGTCTACTTTAGAACCCAATTAAGGCATGTTATGTGACCATAATATTTTAGGAGATAACCCTCTGAGGTTATACTTTATGGTCATACCATTTGAAGGGCAAATCGACAAGCCCAATATATATATGTATATATATACATATATATACATATATATATATATATATATATATTGTCAAAAATGCCCTTTTGGAGTAGAAATGGTTTTAAACCAAAGAGGCATATAACTCGACCTCAAGACTAATCATACAATGTTTAGAAATATATTTTGACATAACGGACTCGTCATAAACCCATTTGAATGCCTGATGCCGTGTTTATGCATATGACTAGTTTAATATATATAATATATAAACTAGTCAATTTGGGTTTAAACCTTTAAAAATCATTCCAAATCAAAATGTTTGCTTAAATAACCCATATCCAACGAGGCTTCGGACTCAGAAGGGTATAAACCACATTCTAATCGGTCAATGCTTATTTTAGCGAAACCGAACAATATTCTAAGTAGCGAGTCAAGAAATATAACTTACAAAAAGACTCGTGAACTTCCAGATAATCGTTCCTAGGATAAACAACCTGAAATACGACTTTGCTTCAAAGAACTTATTTAAACAGAATATTTGCTAAGCAAAGGTAAATACTCTTAGCCTAGTTTTATTTGAAAACTTGGGGTACGACATTAGCCACTTAAAGCAGGTATTATATAATGGGCAAATGCTTTCATAAATATACGAATCCCGTTTAATCCGTGTTTCTTGAATAACATTAAACACTTGGGGTAATGGTACCTGACGTGTGCGTATATTTACATAATTTTACAATAAACTTTACACACGAACACGGTTTTAATATTTATAAAAATGATTTATACCATAACATTAAAACACACACAAAAGGACAAGTGTACCCTATCATATGTGTAGTAAAGTATATGTAAGAACGATATGTCGATCCATGGACGCGTGCGGATGAATGAGTACTAAACCGTTGTCACTGGTTTACTGGTATAAGATAGGTGAATGCGTTTTTAACTAAACTAATCTGAAACTACATTTAGAACATAAAAGACTCCAAATAATATATATATATATATATAATTAATCTTATTTTACTAACAACCTAAGCATGTTAACTAAGTCAGAAATGTCATAAAGGCACTTGATCAATCTTTCAATTATATAGACAATTAGTATCCCTTTCGAGAATCCTAACATGACAATCCTTCAGAAAGCTAACGTGATAGACACAGTTTAGCCACCTAAAATCGTTCCTTAGCGTGCTATTGATATATTTTCATGTAAATCTTCTAAGGATAAGTTAGTCATCCGTTAAGAGTTTTCTAACCTCACTTAATCAAGGAAAGTAATACCGATAACACAATACAACCATCGAGACAAGCATAAAGTAGATCATATCACAAACTATTCCATTTTACAAACCTTGAACACAAATCTACCAAGATAGTAATTTCAACAAAAACCAGTAAACAAAGATCATAAACCGTATCAAGAACTTGTAACAACACCATCTAACCCATTAGGATCCTTACGTGCAAGAAAGTACTCTTGATTAACATTTTATTTACCTTTTATTAAACCAATACCCATTTCTAGTTTCATGGTGTAAACATATTAATCAAGTGTTTTTCAACATATCTCAACTAAACATTCATTGATCATCCGAGATAACCAAATATAATCAAGAATCCAACATCAATGAAAATTGTTTGCCACATGATTCTCAAGACTTAAACATGAAAAGTACCAAAGTTTCATACAAAGAAGATTAACATACTAATGTTTGTTCATAAAACAAGTAAACTAGTGCTTTTTCCCTAAGGCTACAATAATATAGAATATATCAAATCAATGCTTTAAATATAACCAAAATCATGGAAAGAACAAGGATTCAAACCATAAGCAAGCAAGAGTTAGATGGATTGGATGATAAATAGGCTTCTTTGCAAATAGGAGGCTTGAATCCGACCCAAGCAGGCTGTTTCCGGAGCCCCAAAATCACCCAAAAGCTTGCAAAACTAACCAATAATTGATCAGAATGCGTCTGCTCTGTTTTATACAACTTTTGAAAAGTGCACGGCCGTGCGCTTAAAGTGCACGCCCGTGCACTATACAAGTCTAATCATGACGTCAGCTGCAGGGTATGGGTTGAGCAAGTGGCTGATTTGGCGGCAAATTGCGTGCACGACCGTGCACAAAAAGTGCATGGTCGTGCATGTACGAGAAAATGGATGCACGGTTAGTCACACGGGGTGTGCTTCCGAGGATCAGAGGGCACATGGGTGGTGCAACCGAGGCGTACGGTCGTGCATGTCAGAAAATCAATTGGACTACCCTTGTCACGAGTCTGCACGGTTGTGCACAAGGAACGCACGGTCGTGTATGACCTGTGTCTTCTGCATATTGTGCGGTTTTCATCCAAAATGCCCAAAACTCCTCGTTTTCTCCAAATTTCCAGTGAAACGTCGTTTTAGACGTGAAAACCCAACAGTACACGATTAAGAACCTAAACATCGAATTTGTAGTCAAAAACGCGTAGAACATGAGTAAAGTAAGGGACTAAAACATGTATAATTTAGTGTATATGAGTACCGTGTTCGGGCATCCTGACTCATCAACTAGGAATGGCCATATAAAATACGCACAGGGTAGTAGGCATACTCCTAGAAGACATTGTAGTAAAGGTGGTGTGTACCATCATCGCATACTGATACGTGGTCGAAAACCGATGTTTCTATTAAGTTTAAGTTAACATTTTACGAACTTTTAGTTTCGAATAGCCTACTTTTGATTCGATTTGTGTTTTGCAGGTTTACGAAGTTTAAGGAGCTATTTGGGAGCATTTTGGAGCATCAGGACGGAAAACGGGTCAACCGGGATCACAAAATGGGAAAACAGGAAATCAAGCATTAGAGAGGGCATCGGCGACGGCCAAGAAGGTCGTCGCTAGTTATGAAATTTGACTATGCGAAATGTTTATGTGCGATTATGCCTTGTCTAGGTTAGAACTTACATGTTCTTGGTAATGAAGTGTATTGTAGTCTGTTGTCTATAATGTCGATAGCTTTTGACACCTAAACCACACAGCACTAAATTCGTTGATCATTGTTGCAATTGAGTTGAAATTAAAACGTGTAGGAACCTAGGATTTGCATTACCGAACCGGGTGTGAACCTTGTTTTCAAACCATTGTTTTAATCAAATAATTAGTTTTCATGCAATTTTTTAAAGTTAGTAATTAAGTAGTCAAACCAATTTTGTCAGATCAATCCGACATCTCTTCCAAACAAACTAAAGTTTATCAAATTCTTAACAAGCTTCATAAAAGTGACATTTGTATTTAAAAATCAATCACATCCAACCGCAAACCACAAGCTCTTCGTGGTTTGACCCCTTACTACCACTAACACATTGTTAAGGGTAATTCAGGCATATAAATATTATCTTTGACAAGGGCGCGAAACTCCGATCAAATTTTGGCGCCGTAGCCGGGGAGTTCGTGTGCTTTGTGTTTGGAATTGTTTGATTTTGTGATTAACTGTTTAAAGTGCTTAATTCTTGTTATCGTCTTTGCTTTTGTGTTATACGGGTGTGTTACTTGTGCAGGTTACAGGTAGTGCATGCATACACAAAATTCCGAGAGGACCTCGCCATTAGTGTTCGAACCGGAAATTGAGCGGGTCGTTAGAAGAAATTTAGCTAACCGGTTAGAGGCAACCCTTGCTTCTAATCCACTCAACACCAATTCACCATCTACACCATCCTTTGGACCTATTCCAATGGATCCCCAAAATTCTAACCGACACCAACAATACATCCACCCACCCCAAAACCAAAACACTCAAAACCATCAATCGGGGGTTGGCCATAACTCAAGACCACCAACACCACCATTCCAAAACCGTAACTAAAACCTAAGTAATCGCCAACTCACAGCTCCACCTTCAAACCAAAACCGGCAAAACCCATTACCACCCAATCTCAACAACAGAAACGTTAACGCCAACCGTGGGGTTAACAATAGCCGTGGCAATCCCACGAATGAAGCTCAATTTATTGACCTTGACGAGTTGAGGAATAATATTTCTAATGATGCACCATATAGTGTTCCCGGTTATCAATCACCGGATCGCATGAGCATCCATTTGGAGTATTCGGACGACGGGGGAAATTATAATGAGAGAGTTGTAGATGATGAATGGGGGGACAACAATATGGGGAACTTCTACAATGCACGGGGGTTGGATTATGACGATTTTGGTTACCAAAATGCCAATTTCGTCGAGAACAATGGTGGTTATGGGCAAGAGTCTGGGCGAGATGATGGCTACTAGAATGACTGCCAACCAAGAAATGATAGAAGGAATCGGGATTACGGTAATAACAACGGTAACCGTGCTCGAATTCCACAATTTGTAGGCGGTGGGAATCAAGGTGGAAACGGGGGTGGTGACTGAAGGGGTAATTTTGGGCCAATGAATCAAGAGGTAAACGGTCCAGACGCCAAGTGAATCAACAAGTCCCGAGGGGTGTTAATGGGCAATTTAGACCGGTGGTCACCGAAAATGACACACCAATTGTGCCTACACCTCGACGAAGAAGGGTGTTCGATTGCAACCCAAACTATATCAACATTCTACCCCACTTCAATGGTAGAACCAATGACGAGCCGTATACACATTTGGCGGAATTTTCGGCCATTTGTGGCACAGTTGGCGGTCATGATTTGCACTTGAAGAAGTGAAATCGAGACTCTTACAATTTTCACTAAAAGATAAAGCGAAGCAATGGTTTCTCACATTGCCGGCAAATAGTATTCAGACATGGGCGGAGATGCAACAAGTATTTTTGAATGAATACTATTCTATTTCTAAGACCGATGACGCAAGAGATGAGATTCGGTCGTTTAGGAAATTACCCGGGGAATTGCTACATAAGGCCTTGACCCGTTTCAAGGAATTGGTTAGGAAGTGTCCTCATCACCAAATTCCAATATGGGAGTTACTCAAATGCTTTGTGAGGGGGTTGGATACCGATGATCACAAATATCTACAATCGGCTAGTAATGAGACACTGTTGAGTAATCATGAGGAAGATGATTGGGATTTTTTGGAAAGGATGAGCAAGAATTCCAAAGAGGTCCCTATGGCGGACCGGTCAAAGAAGCATCTGATTTCTCGATCTCTTCCCGACCTTGATTCAAGCGCCAAAGATAGAATTGCTACTTTGGAAAGAGAGTTAGCGCGGATGAAAAAGAAAGATGTTGGTGCGGTTCAGTTCGCAGTATGGGAAAATTGTGGGGATCTTGGGCATCGAACCGAAGAATGTCAAGTGGGCATGGTACAAGCGAATGAAGAGATGAACCAGGTTTATGGTGAGCGAAAACAGTTTGAAATGAATTCAAACACCTATCACCCGGGGTTGAGAAATCATCCCAACTTTTGCTATGGGAATGCTTCAAATTAGATGAATCCCAATTTTCAAACGAACAATCAAGGTGGGAATCAAGGGGGTTCGATGTACCAAAACCGTCAAGGCGGTAATCAAGGAGGGTACCAACAAAGTCACAATCAAGGGGTTACAACCAAGGTAGTAATGGAGGTGGTAATTATAATCCTCCAATGGGTAGAGATCAAGATGGAAATGAAGAAAGAGTTCGAGGTTCGTGACAAGTCACATAAAGCTTTGGAGAAGCAAGTGGGGCAACTTGCAGAGGAAATGGCGCAATTGCGAGGTAATGGTGGAAAGCTACCTAGTGACACTACCGTGAACCCGAAGCATCAAGGTCGAGCTCGAAAAACACATGTGAGGTACCAATTAATAAAATTTATTTGCGTAGTGGTCGAGTCGTTGATAATGGTGTCGTGTCACCACCACCTCAGTTTGTGGAAGGGGTGGTGGAAGAGGTTAGCGATAATGACGGGTCAAAAAGAAAATGTTTTAAAAAATGAAAAAAGTACACCCGTTGTGACCGTCCCCGTCCCAAAAGCTAAGGAAAAGGGTGTGGAGGTTAATACCGCCCCTTATCCCGAAGCCTTGCTGGGACCATCCAAAAAAGTGGTGAATAAAAGAGGTCCCCACCAAGAAGAAATGTGGGAAGTTTTTAGACAAGTTAAAATCAACCTACCACTTTTGGATGCCATCAAGCAAGTCCCATCTTATGCTAAGTACTTGAAAGATTTGTGTACCCAAAAGCGAACTCACAAATTTTCAAAGAAACTTGATTTTACCGAAAACGTGAGTTCGATTCTTTCGGGTGCACTTCCACCTAAGCTACAAGATCCAAGAGTGCCTATCATCTCCATTCAAGTTGGAGAATTTAAAATGACAATGGCACTTTTGGAACTTAGGGCTAGAGTGAGTAGTTTGCCAGGTATTTTGTATGACCAATACGAGTTTGGTCCACTTAGAGCGGCAAACACTACCGTAGTGTTAGCCGATTTAACTCCTAAACTACCCCGTGGAATAGTCACTGATGTAATTGTCAAAGTTGAGGACCTTTACTATCCGATGGACTTTCTTGTACTTGATTATGTTTCGCTAGATCTAACCAAGCAACCCACAGTTATTTTGGGTCGACCATTTTTGGCAACATCAAATGCTCAAATAAATTGCAAAACGGGAATGGTCGACATGACTTTCGGTAACCGTCGGTTGCGGTTAAACGTTTTTTTGGATTAATGATCCTCTAGTCAATGACGAAAGCTATATGGCGGACATTGTTGACGCAAGTATACCTCTTTGCGACGTGGGTGTCGAGGCGGAGAACACAATAGAGGAGTGCTTTATGTTTGACAGGTTGCAATCGGAAACTAATCGAAGCATAGATGAGGAGGAGGAGAGAATGGAGGTGATGGCGGTAAGGGAAGGAAGACCACCTTGGACACACCAAGTAAAAAGTCTCCCCGAGAAGATTGACACCAAGTTGAAGCCATCGTTGGTTGATCCTCCTACTGTTGAGTTGAAGGTGTTGCCCAAGCATTTGAAGTATGCTTACGGGGGTGAGGGCAACACGCTACCGATCATCATTGCGGCAAATTTGACCGGGGAGCAAGAGAAGAAGTTGATGAATGTGTTGGTCGCCAATAGAGCCGCTATTGGGTGGACCATTTATGATTTGAAGGGGATTAGCCCTTCTGTAGTGATGCATAAAATCATCACTGAGGATGGTAGCATGCCTTCTCGTGACACACAACGGAGACTAAATCCGAACATGCGAGAAGTGGTCAAGAAGGAGGTGCTAAAGTGGCTAGATGCGGGTATTATATACCCATCTCTGATAGCCAATGGGTGAGCCCTACTCAGACGGTTCCTAAAAAGGCAGGTATCCAAGTCGTCACAAATGACGCAGGTGAAGAGGTAGCCACTCGGCAGGTAACAGGGTGGCGTATTTGTATTAATTATAAGAAGTTGAATTCTGCAACTTCCAGACCATTTCCCTTTGCCTTTTATTGACCAAATTGTTGAAAAGTTAGCGGGTCAAAAATATTATTATTTCTTGGATGGGTATTCGGGTTACAATCAAATAGCTATCCATCCGGAAGACCGAGCTAAGACCACTTTTACTTGCCCATACGGTACTTTTGCATTTAGGCGAATGTCGTTTGGGCTATGTAATGCCCCCACCACCTTCCAAAGGTGTATGATGAGTATCTTTTCAGATATGGTGTGGGAGTCCTTAGAAATTTTCATGGTTGACTAATCAATATTTGGGTCATCATTTGATGGTTGTCCTGGCCAACTCGAAAAAGTTTTGAAAAGATGTGTTAAAAAGAATTTAGTTTTGAGTTGGGAAAAGAGCCATTTTATGGTTCAACAGGGAATCGTGTAGGGCCACGTGGTGTCGAGTCGTGGGATAGAGGTTGATAGGGCAAAAGTTCAAGTTATTTCTACTTTGCTATATCCCACGAGCTTTAAGGGTGTTAGGTCATTTTTGGGTCACGCGAGGTTTAATAGAAGGTTTATAAAAGGGTTTAGTGACATAACAAAACCTTATTGTTAAAATACCAACCGTTTGACTTCAACACAGATTGTCAAAATGCCTTTAACGTGTTGAAACAAAACTTGGTTGAGGCCCTAATCTTGTAATCACCAAACTGGTCGTTACCATTTGAAATCATGTGTGATGCAAGTGATTACGCGGTGAGGGCCGTATTGGGTCAAAGGGTAGAAAGGAAACCCGTTGCAATATACTACGCAAGGAAGACTCTTTCAGATGCTCAATTGAATTATACAACAACTGAGAAAGAGCTACTTGCGGTGGTATATGCTTTGGATAAATTTCAGGCTTATATTTGGGGTAACAAAGTAATTGTTTATTCTGACCATTATGATGTCAGGTACCTCATGGAGAAAATGATGCAAAGCCGCGGTTGATCCGATGGGTTCTCTTACTACAAGAGTTTGACCTAGAGATTCGGGATAAGAAAGGTAGCGAGAATGTAGTGGTGGACCACTTATCCCGGTTGTTGGTAGAAGAGGGTTCTTCTCGTGTGGAGATTAACGAAACTTTCCCAGATGAGCACATTCTTAAAGTGTCAACATTACCTTGGTTTGCTAACATTTTAAATTATTTGGTGACAGGTGATTTTCCAGCTCATTGGGATAGGAGAAGAAGGTTGCACTTTCTTTCTCAGATCAAGTACTATACATGGGAAGAACCGGATTTGTTCAAGACATGTACGGATTAAGTAGTGAAAAGATGTATTCTAAAGGAAGAGATCCCGATTGTTTTGACGTTGTTGGTGTATATTGGTGACAACAGCTTAATAGTTTGCTAGTTTAGTATTTGGATATTTTGTATTAGGCTTAGCATTTGTGTTTAGCTTGTTTAGAGTTGTAACGGGCTTGGAGAATGCAGTCTATAGCCTACTATGCAAACATGTAGTATATATACATGTGGTGCATTAGGGTTTTAGAGTTAGACAGTTGGTTGGGAGAAATCTACAGAGAGTGGCTGAGAGATTTCTAGAGAGTCTTGAATTGGTTGTAAACACTTTGTGTTCGATAATCAATAGAAGACTGTTTGAAGGAATTGTGTTCGTGTTCGTGTTCTTGTTATTTCTGTGAAATCTGATCTACGGGATTCCGCACTCTAGATTGGATAGACGATTCTGTCAAGATCCATACGGACTAGGGGACCTACAATTGGTATTAGAGTATTCGGCTCTTGATTATTGCTCGGTTCAGAATCGTGACAACAGAAAAATTGGGTTTTTTTGGGCCTTTTGGAGGCTGTTTTGGAGTTTGTGACAGCAGAATTAGGGTTTTTGTTACTGTTCCAAATTAACAGCTTGCATTTCGGATAGAGGACTTGCACTTCGGATCCAAAGTGAAGCATTTCGGATAGAAAGCTTGTATTTCGGATCAGAAAAGGTTGAATTTCGGATCAACAAAGTGCATTTCGGATTCAAGCAGTTCATTTTGGATTGCATTTCGGATTCTAGGAGTCCATCTCGGATCAGAACAGTCCATTTCGGATTGAATTTCGGATCAGAAGCAATTTCGGATTCCATTTCGGATTTCTTTGCAGATCAGAAGTTATTCCGGATTCCATCTCGGATTCAGAACTATTCCGGAAACCATCTCAGATCAGAATAGTCTATTCCGGATTTCCATTTCGAATCAGAACAGTGCATTCCGGATTTCATCTCGGATCACTATTCAGGATACCATTTCGGATTAGCAATTCGGATTACTGTTCCGGATTGTCATTTCGGATTGTAAATCCGAGTTACTGTTTTGGATTTGGTACTGTTCCGAGTTAGGAATAAGAAGGTGGAAAGTTAACCAGCTGACGTAACTGGAGTTAAACGCTTTCGGACATAGAATTTGATCCATAAACATTCTTGACGAACCGGTTGCACGGTTAGGCTCGTGTGATTTTTAGGACAAAAAGAAAGGCACGAAAATTCCTAAAATCACTATCGGACATTATATATCATTGGATTCGTATTGTCGAGACGAGTCTAATGGTACAATTTGGTAATCACATTTTTCGGACAAATTTCTGAACGTTTTAAACGGTTTGGTTACGATAAGCTGCGGGTTAGATTTGGGTTTTGACACAGGTATACCAAAATCCAATTAAACTGTTAGCTGCGTGGTAAAGATGGTCAAAATGAAGAATAGCAGTGAGTGTCTTAATAACTGCCCGAAGTTGATGAATGCTGAAAAGTATGTAGATTGGAAGGAGAAGTTTGAGGTATTTGTTCAATGTGAAGACTCTAAAATGTGGAGCTGTATTATTGATGGGTACGTTTCTCCCAGACGTCGAGTTAATGGAAGAATTATGGTACTCTCATATGAGAAGATGGAAGATTCTGAGAAACGTGTATATGATGCTGAAAAGAAGGCTTTAGCAGCGATAAAGATGTCCTTGCCAACTGATATGAAACACATCTGTAGTAGGTATGGATCGTCTAGAGAGCTATGGGAAGCTTTAGAAAAACGTTATCAGAGTACTTCAAGAAAAAATACATGTGTGAGTGAGACTACATCTGAAAAGATTGGTGAAGGAGCGGCTAAGATAGAAGAGAAGAAGCAAGCTGAGAAGGAGAAAGTGGAAGTCAAGGATGCAAAAGCTACAGTGTGCATGGATGATACAGATGAGCTTACAACAGAGGCACAGGTACAGTTTCAATCTGTAAGTCATACTTGTCAAAATTGCACTGAATTACAGGGTAAAATTAACAAATTATAGGAGCAAAACAAAATTCTGTTCGTGGAATTAGAAAAAAATGAAAGAGTCAAATGTTCTTTTAGTAAACGGGAGTCAAATTTTTTAAATACACACAATTCAAATGAACAAGAAATCATCAGTTTGACCAGCAAAGTCAATGAACTTATACAGATCATTGATTTGGCTCGTGAAACTGTGAAGGATAAGACTAACGAGCTTTCTGAAAAGTGCACAGAATTGGCTGGTGCACAGGCCAAAATTGTTGAACTTCATAGAAAGTCGGACAAATTTGGAGAATCCTCGTTAGTCAGGACTCAAATTCAAAAAAGTTTGAAAAGGAGTAGGGATAAAACAGGAGTGGGGTTTAGTTAAGCTCCATCCTGTGAGGATAAGGATAAGGATTACTCCTTTTTACCAAATGAAGAAGAGCTAACAGATTTTGTGCCTACTAGACCAGATGTATTGGTTCCGATAACAGTTGACATACCTAATAGTCCAGGCTCTTTGAAAGAATCTGTTAGGTCTAATAGTACACCTCATAAAGTGGATGAGGATACTAAAGACAAAACAGTCAAATCATTTAAAAAGGGATCTAACAGAAAGACAACTTTTAAGAAGAGATCCTGTTTTAAATGTCACAACAAAGGACATGTGGCTAGTTATTGTCCTTTTAAAAAGGGTAAGAAAGTGGAGTATGAGGTTGAGGTTAAGGATGGAAATCAGGTTGGGTCAAATAAGAATGTTAAACCAAGTTCTCAGACAAATAAACCAAGATTTCAATATAAATCACCAACATCAAGAAGGTTTGATAGTCCAAGAAAATTTTCACCTAAATCAAGTCATGTAAATGGACAATCAAATTGTTTTACAAGGAAAAATTTTGGATATCGAAATCGATACCAAACTTCTGGTAATCAAAACTTTCAAAGAAGAAACGAATATAGGGGTTTTAGGAACTCAAATGTTCAAAACAATCCAAAAAGTTTTCAAAGATCAGATTATGATAATGGGAGAAGAAGATTTTGAGATAATAATTTTCAAAGGTCGGGAAATCCGAGAGTTTATTGGAACTCTCGTGATCAAAGACCTAGTGGAAATTATAAATCGTGTTCAACAGCTAGGAAGATTTCCAAGACACCAATATGGTGTGATGGATATTGGATGGATGTTCCAGTGGTTGATGAATCTGGACGACCCAAGACCTTTAAGGCTTGGGTCCCTCAATCTAACTAAGTTGTTGAGTGTGTGCAGGATGACCAAGAAGGACTGTTGATGTGTTCAACAGTGGTTATTCCTGTAAATTATCTGAGGTGAATAGTAGGTACCCATGGTAACGAATTATTTACTTATGTGACAGAAAATGTTTACTAAAAGTGAAAAACCTACTTGTCAGGTAAAAGTGGGAGTCTGTCTGTGTTTAAATTTCTGTTTTTAAAACTTTACTCCATAAAAACAAAATTTAGCGGGAGAAATTTCCCTAAGCCAAAAAGAGTTTTAGTTAGTGCGTGAGTTTAGGGGGAGTAAGTTAAAAAGTTTAAAGTTTTTCCATAAAAATAGTTGTAAATAAATTTACTGCTTTTCAAAAATCAAAAACATAAAAAATAAAATAGAAAATCAAAAATGAGCTTTCACTGTGCGAAAAAGAAGAAATGATAGTAAATTAGCAAGTTAGACTGTCACACTGAAATTAAAAGAAAATTGCTTAAGTGTGATAGCAGCTTCATCATATGATGTACGAGTAGGCAAAAGGCATGAAATAATCAACTTACCTTAGTGATACACACATATAATAAACTTTGTATGAGTGGGTAACATATCAGTGGCGGATGGTTTTATAACCTTAAATCTTGCGTTGATAGATTGCCAAAATCTGAGGTTTTAGGTCTTTATATCGTTATTTGAACCAGGTATCAGGGTTGTCCTTCTGCTGCATCCAGATATATGCTGACCTAGACACAACCAGGATATCTTAAAAGAGGGTAAAAATGTCAAATCCCAAATATTGAAGAAGCTCTCCTAGAGAGTCATTCAAATGTGCAAATTGCATTATTCGTACCAAAATTTGGTATTTGTCCTAGCCCTCGTTGGATATTGGACTCTTTGCTGTATGGAAGTACTGACCTGATCACCAATTATCTAACGTTGTAAATCACAAAGGATGAATTTCGGTATGCTCACCTCCTACGATGAATTTTTGTGCATACCTTGATCGCGAGGGTATGTCCTGAAGTGGGACACACTAGTATATCAGTATAAATTATCTAAACAGATCACGAGGTAATGATACTTGAAATGTTCATGTATTTTGTTTAAGTGGATAAACAATACTGGTAATCGTCTTGAACTGATTTTCATGAATATTGCAGATAGAAAAATCAAATAGTGTGAAAACAGTTTGATGGTGCTGATATGATCTTCTTAACGGTGATTCTCACAAAAATAGAGTGTTTATTTTCATGTTAGTTATTTGTTCTCAGAAAATATAAAAATACAAAAAGATTTGTTTTTAAAGTCTCCCAGTTTGATCTGATAAGTTGTTTGTTTTTGCATGATAAGATAAAATATTGGTTTATCTTTAATGTGGAAAAGAACTAATGGGTTTTCGAGTTACTTGCTTGTGTTTCTAAACAGATTGATGCGGTTATCAAAATGAAGTGCAGAATTCGAGTAAAGTACATTTTAAGAATAGAGTGCAGAATATGTGCAGATGCATGGTAGGATCCTTCTACTACATTGCAAAGGGAGATATAGAGGAATTTGGAGATAAGAGCTTAACCAGAGAATGCTAGTTTGCTAATCTACAGCAAATGAAAGTCTTGGAGATTGGAAGCATCAGCAACGGGGGAGTCTGTTGATGTCCGAATCTGTGTGTAGCTGAAGCTATCCAACGACCAAAAGATCACAAGATGTTTGAAGACAAAATTACACTATGAAGCTATTGTCAAGGGGAGTCTGTTGGTGCATATTGGTGACAACAGCTTAGTAGTTTGCTAGTTTAGTCTTTGGATATTTTGTATTGGGCTTAGCATTTGTGTTTAGCTTGTTTAGAGTTGTAATGGGCTTGGAGAATGGCCTAGCCCAGTCTATAACCTAGTATGCAAACATGTAGTATATATACATGTGGTGCATTAGGGTTTTAGAATTAGACAGTTGGTTGGGGGAAATCTACAGAGAGTGGCTGAGAGATTTCTAGAGAGTCTTGAATTGATTGTAAACACTCTGTGTTCGATAATCAATAGAAGACTGTTTGAAGGAATTGTGTTCGTGTTCTTGTTATTTCTGTGAAATCTGATCTAGGGGATGCCGCACTCTAGATTGGATAGACGCATCTGTCAAGATCATACGGACTAGGGGACCTACAGACGCACTTGCATACCTTTGCTTGTGGAGGCCATTTTAGTGGTCATAAAACGGGACATAAAGTGTTGAATAGCGGTCTTTATTGGCTGACTATCTTTTAAAGATGCTTTTAACTTTGCTAAGAACTGTGTTGAATGTCAAAAGTTAGGGGGCATTTCTAAGCGGGATGAGATGCCCATGCAACCGATCCTTATTGTCGATATTTTTACATACGGGGAATCGATTTTATCGGCCCATTCCCTAATTCTCATGGGAATTTGTATATTTTGGTGGAGGTAGATTATGTGTCGAAATGGGTCGAAGCGATCGCCACCAAAACAAATGACCATACCGTCGTTTCCAATTTTGTGCAAACAAATATTATTTCTAGATTTGGGATACCTCGGGTAATTATAAGTGATAGGAGATCTCACTTTAAGAATTTTAATTTTGGGAAATTGCTCAAACAGTATGGTGTTGACCATAGAATTGCCACCCCCTACCACCCGCAAACAAGTGGTCAAGTTGAAGTGTCCAATAGGCAAATTAAAGAAATTTTGCAAAAGACCGTTCGACCGGACCGTAAGGATTGGTCAACGAAGTTGAACGATGCTTTATGGGCCTATCGAACGGCACATAAGACACCTATTGACACTACTCCTTACCGCTTAGTTTACGGTAAAAATTGTCATTTTCTATTCGAACTTGTGCATCGTGCATTTTGGGCTATAAAAGAGGTTAACCTTAAATATGATGATGCAGGTAAGGAACGGAAGCTAAAGCTTTGTGAGTTGGAGGAGCTTCGGGAGGAGGCATATGAATATGCTTCGAAATACAAGGATGGCATGAAAAGAGCACATGATGCCAAATTGAAGCCGAAGGAGTTCGTGAAAGGCCAAAAGGTGTGGCTATACAACTCACGGCTCAAGTTCTTTCCCGGAAAGCTTAAAAGCAAATGGATGAGCTCGTTCATGATCATAAGGGTTGGCAAGCTTGGGGATGTTACTATCGAGGACCCAAAGGATGGGTCAAAACAAACGGTCAACGGTCATCGTCTTAAACCGTTTATTGATGGTAACGAGGACAACATTGGAGCGAACAAGGAATATTTAAGCTTTTTGGTAAGCGTGCCGACTTATGAGGTCAATAAGAGGACCAAAAACATTTGTTGTAGAATTTTGTATCTTCTTATTGTTTGCGCGCATTGTTTGTTTGTTTATTTTGTTTGTTTTTATACTAATCTCGTTAAATGTGTGAAGTTCGGATTGTGCAAACGGTTTATGAAGACATAAGGTGTAACATCCGTCACAATCCACGGTTATTCGGGGGTGGAATGGTAAATGAACCGATCATGTGTTGTTATATATTAAAAAAAGGGAAATGGTGTACCATCGGCGATGGGGCTTCAGTAGGGCGTCGGCGATGGCCTCTGGTTAGTCAGCCGACACTGATCTTGTTTTAACGCACCAAGTCGGACCAAAACCCATTTTTACCCACCGAAACTCAACCCAAACGTATTTTCAGCCACATTTTCGACCCGGTTTTAACCCTATCCAAACATATCTCTTTAAAATCACCCATCTTCCTAAACATTCACCACAAATTCCTCATCTTCTTCGTCTTATCATTCAAGAACCCTAAAACGTTCAAACCTTCATAACTTCTTCAATTCCCCACCAAATCACCTGATTCTTGAGCCTATTTTGTGTGGTTTTCCGAGTAGAACAAAACCCCTAACACGGTTTCCCTTAATTCTTGCATATTTGCAAGATTAGTGAAGATTAAATTTTGGGTTTCTTGGAGAAAAAGTGTTCTTCAAAGTGCATTACATCTTTGTGAAGTTCTATTGTCTAAACAACACTAAAGGTATGACTTTTATTTAAATTTAAGCATGGATTTTATATGGTATGTGATTTTCATCCAAAATTTTGAATCTAGGTTTAAGAGTAGGTTTTTTATGATCCATGATATGAGTTATTGCTTGAATTTGAGTAAATGGGTGATTTGGGTGGGATTGAACATGCAACATAGCTATGTAATGAGTTTATGATTGTTTAAGTTGCATGTTTGAGCATACACACAATGTTGAATCTTGTTTAAGATCTTATAAGCTTAGGATTAAAATCATAGGAACTTGAATTTAAAGTGTTGACAAAAGTGCAAATTTAGAAGATTTAAACCGGCTAAATTGTCTAACCATTTAAGTTGTGATTCAACCTTGTATGATATGATCAAGAAGTCAAATTGGTGTGAATTTGATGTGAGGGTTTAAATGTTGAAATGTGCCATGTTTAATTGTCTCTTTGTTTTATGTCTTGTAGATATGGCAAGCCGAAAGCGAAGCAAGACTTCGGGTCAAGGCTCCTCCTCAGGAGCCGGGTCGTCCTCGGGGCATAGAGCAAGAAAGTGGGAACAGTTAAGTGGGTTGGAAGATAATGATGACAGATTGTTCAGGCAGGATTGGGCGTGGGAGAGAATACGGGATAGCAATGTAGGCGAGCCATGGGAGAAAAATAAACGAAGACCACTTTCAAGGTTTAACGACAAGCGTTTGGAGGTTAAACTTTGGAAGTGGAAAATGGTCCATGGGGTGCAAACTTCTATTCCGGAAAGGGTTGTGCCGGAGCGCACATTAAATGTGGAGGAATTTAGAACGATAGGGATCGTTCAAATGTTTGAGAGAATTGGCTGGGAGAGAGTGTTGGATTGGTGTGAGGATATCACACCACGGGTATATTTGGCCCCTGTTTGTGAATGGTTGGCCTCACTCCGTTTCATTAATAAGGATGGCCGGCCGAACACATGGCAACTGGTGTGTGACACGGGAAGAGGGCAAATGGTAATGTCGTTCGAGACCATGAACTGCATTGCCCAATTTGACTCATTGTGGGTTGATGAGTATTACTATTATAACGTTGACCAGTTTTTGGATAATAAGGTTAATACAGTTGATCCCGACGGAATGGTTGAGTCGGTTTTGGCTTATGCTGATGGTGGAGCTACTCTGCGTAGTCAATTGTCTGTTGAAGGAAAGATCCTTCAACCCTTCTCTCTCGAGAACAATCATGGTTAGATTTGGGGACCGGGGGAAGGTGAAGGCCTCGGATTGTCGGGTGCTCCATTCTTTGCTTTTTGGAGTACCCAAGTTATCTTTGCGTCATCTTGTTATGATCAACACTTGGGACACTCGCGAGTCGTACACTCGGAAGATGATACCATACGTACGACTCATTAGCGCCATGATAGTGCAACATAATAAGTTGTCGACTGAGTCGTTGTGGGTTTTGAAGCCGGTGGATCAAATTTGCTTCGCGTCAATGAAGCAACATTGGAAAATCCAAGTTCAAGGGTACGGTCATCAATACACCATCACTAGGGCATCGGTTTCAATTTGCCGACCCAAGTGCAGCTCAATAGGCTATGAGAGAGGAGGAGATGGTTGATGAAGAGGAGGAAGATGAGCCCCAAGGTCCAAGAGGACTCCGTCAGAGATACACTAGGCCACACCGAGAAATTTTGGCCGGGGTGGCTACTTTCATCCCAAACCGGCGTAGACCCGGGTAGCCCAACTACAACCGGGGACAACAGGCGTTTATGATAACGGCTCCGCGTGTATTAGGGAAAACCGGGAGTATGAACAATGGAGGCAACAGTGGGAGCAAAACTGGGAGGCTCAACAACAATCCCATTGGGATGAAGATGCTGCTCACTGGGCCAAAGAGCAAGAGTATTGGGAGAGGCAGCAAGAGCAATGGGCTGCTCAACAGCTTTTATGGAAAGGCAAGACTTGTACCAAGCACAAGAATTGTCTCAAAGACAAGCTTGGGAGGTGGAGCAAGATAAGTTGCGTGCTGAACAGAACGCGTTTGAAGAACGCCGATGGCATGCTATGGCGGTGGCGCAATAGATAGTGGTTAATAACGCCAAACATTTGCATGATCAGGAGCGCCACCACCGAGATTGGGAGGCAGGTCGTCCATACCAAGAGCACGCGCCTTGGATATCTTATGAGAACCTACCTCTTCCCACTAGGCCTTCTGATCCATCTCCACACTGGTCCGAAGCAGTTGGCTCCAGTTTCATCCCACCACAGTTCCAAGCGCCGGCTGAAAGCGAAAGAGGGCCACTCGATGATTTCCATGATATGATGTCGGCCCTCACCGGATATCCCTACCAGCCATACCCACCGATGGATCCTAACGAGCGATACCAACGATAATCACCGGTACGTTTTCTTTGTTGTTGTAAATTTTTGTGTAAATCTTAGTTTATATTTCCTTTCTTTTTAGTAGTTAAATGAACGTTGTGGGGGTGTTCCCTAGATAACCCTCACGAGACCTACTCGTCCTCCCGAGCTATCGGAAGATTTAAAAGGGCTTGTTGCATACGCTAAATGCAACTGTGATTCCTACAAAAGTGAGTTTAGGTTGTTGTTGGGTAAAATTTTTTTTTCCACAAGATCAAGTTGAATAAACTTATGCCTTGGTAATTATTTTAATAAAAAAGGTAGAACTAAATAACTAACAAATTTTTGCAGATGTGAAAAGCTTGCTTCTACACGAAGATTGAAATTTGTAGGTGCATTGGGTCCGCGAGACAACCATTTTTGTTGAAGTTGAAGAGCACACGAGGAATGAGCGAAAACCAGGTGCATACGTTTCCTTTAGCTTTGATTCATTCTTGTTTGTTTAATAAGTGGTTTGTAGTTTGTATTTTATTCTCTGGTGTGAAATTTTGGGAAGGTTGGTCGTGTCACATCCCTATTGCGTTTTAAAAGCTCCATTTCTACACATTGAGGACAATGTTGACCTCAAGTGTGGGGATGGGGAGAAAAAGTTTTTCAATTTTGACCCGTTCATTTATACACTATACATTGAGGACAATGTTGACCTCAAGTGTGGGGATGGTGGAAAATTTTCAAAAAAATTTCAAAATGTCTTTGTTTAAAACGGTCTAAAAAGCACAAGTAACTAAGTTAATGAGGGATGACAAAACTCATTTGGTCTTTTGTCAGGGTCAAGTTCAAATTAATAACATGATGGGTATTTAGCGGGTGGTTATTTGGGAATAATCCGCCTAAGAAACTTGCGCTTTATACATATCACATACCATACCTTCTATATGTGAGATTTTGAGCCACTTTTACATATCATATATGCATATATTTCTTTGGTTGAGTGGACCATTAGTCATGTATTGCAGAACTTGCAACTTTTGATACGTTTGAGACCATAGACCAAATATGAGCACAAGAATGATTGAGGCATTAGGTAAACCTTTTTACTTTACACCACTTATATATCCTTACCCGAAAATCAATCCCTTAGTCGCCAATTTGAGCCTAAACCTTTATTTGACCAACCCATGTAGCCCTTGACCTTCGAACCTTATATTTTAACCCGTGTGATGAAAACTTGATTTGAAAAAAAAAACAACAATTGAGAAAAGAAAAGAAAAATGCATGTATAAATAGTTGTTAAATAAAAGGTGGAAAACTTTTACCTTGTAGTTATTGTTTCGTAGTCGATTATGCTAGTATAGTGTTCGTGTAATAAAAATCGAGTTTTCATCACCTTAGCCACTTTCAAAGCATCCCATTCCATACCCTTAGCCTAGCCCCAATTCAACCCGTTCAAGACCTTTTGACTTGTGTTCAATGTTTGTGTTCAGTGGTGGAGAATGGTTGAGTTGCAAGCTTATGCGGGTATATGTTCTAATCAGTTTGTGTGTTTACATCAAAAGTGCTAATGTATTACTTATTAGCCAAATTATAAGTCGAGTGGAGAGAACATTGTAAGGGATATGTATGAATTGTGAGTTCAAAGGCGGGTTAATCTTGGATAACCATTTTTGTATGTGTTAATCATATTAATGTTAAATTGTTTGAATGATAAAAATTATGAACCGAGTATTTGATAAGACCTTAACTAATGTCTTGAGAATGGGAAATGTGTTCCTTATTCGACCCACGTGAAAGTGAAAGACAGATTTGCTTGAGGGCAAGCAAAAGACAAGTGTGGGGATGTGATACGTGGTCGAAACCCGATGTTTCTGTTAAGTTTAAGTTAACATTTTACGTGACTTTTACTTTCGAATAGCCTACTTTTGATTGGATTTGTGTTTTGAAGGTTTACGAAGTTTATGGAGCTATTCGGGAGCGTTTTGGAGCATCGGGATGGAAAACGGGTCAACCGGGTTCACAAAATGGGAAAACAGGAAATCAAGCATTAGAGAGGCCGTCGCCGACGCCCCTTAGAAAGGTTGTCGAAGAAAAATGGTCGTAGACAGTGGATTAAGGCGTCGGGAGAAAATGCATGGGTTTTAATGTTTATTTGACCCATTGGTGAGGGAGTTACGCATTTGGGGGAAGTTTAAACTTGTTCTTGGAGCCTAGAAACACCCAACCTTCATCCATAACACCACCAATCCATACGAATCATCCAATTCATCATCCTCATCATTCATAACCCTAATCCACTACCATCATCATCTCCAACCATCCATCACTCCGTTCATCATCACCATCAACCCTAAAACCAAATCACCATCCATCATCACCACCAAGCTCAAGATGTCAATGTTCAAGATTTCACCTTTCGTTGATCAACTCCCGTTCACCATGAGCGGCTAGTTTCGAAGGTTTCATCCCGGTGTAGGTTTTTGTAAGTTCTAGGGTTTAACATTGTTTTGAGTTTTGATCTGTGACAAATTGCAATTTTATTTGAAAACCTATGATAATTATCTCATATTGGTATTATATTTGTGAATTGTCGAATGAGTTATGAAATTTGACTTTGTGAAATGTTTATGTGCGATTATGCCCTGTCTAGGTTAGAACGTACATGTTCTTGGTAATGAAGTGTATTGTAGTCCGTTGTCTATAACATCGATAGCTTTTGGCACCTAAACCACGCAGCACTAAATTCGTTGATCATTGTTGCAATTGAGTTGAAATTAAAACATGTAGGAACCCTATGATTTGTATTACCGAACCGGGTATGAACCTTGTTTTCAAACCATTGTTTTAATCAAATAATTTACTTTTCGTGCAATTGCTTAAAGTTAGTAATTAAGTAGTCAAACCAATTTTGTCGGATCAATCTGACATCTCTTCCAAACAAACCAAAGTTAATCAAATTCTTAGCAAGCTTCATAAAAGTGACATTTGTATTTAAAAATCAATCACATCCAACCGCAAACCACAAGCTCTTTGTGGTTCGACCCCTTACTACCACTAACACATTGTTAAGGGTAATTCGGGCATAAAAATATTATCTTTGACCGGGGCGCGACACTCCGATCACATACGACATAGATTTCTGGTACCCAGTTGTATTGACAATCATGTAAAACTGGTGACAAAAATCTATCCCAAAAGGATACTAAATGATTAACCTAAAACTAATCATAATATGTATGAAATGATTTATGAAAGTGATTTTTTTAAACGAGTCAGTTAATTGTATTTACCAGGGAAAGTTGATGTATTTTCAAAAGATTAAAGCGCAGGTAACAAACCCGGAATACAGGGAGGAATGGTTCGGTCAATGAATAAGTTTTGGAATTTGCGACTCCATTGCTTAAAGGGCTATGATGTCCTAAGCTCGCTTTTATTTCGGATCCTACCTTGTGGGACTTGTATTGAACAAAGTATGAATCTTATTTAATAAATTTCAAATATTCTATGATTATTACTTTATAAATCTATCTTCCGCTGCACATTGTGAAACTGTTATAAATTGTCACGCATAAACCCACCGACCAGGCCCACCGGAAATCAGGGTGTGACAGTTATCCTATAAGGATGAACGAGGAGCATGAGTTCGAGGGAGTTTTGATTCGAAATGCAAAATACAAGATGATTATTTTGTATCAAAAAACATAAAACTTATCATGACGAAATTCCCGAATTTAGACACCATAGTGTAGTTTTCTTCATAGGCGCAAGTTTGCATATTGGAAGTCTAAATTACAAGGAGTTCAATCAAGATATTTTAACCATGTTCCTCATGACATCAAACCATGGATTGTTTAGTGTCTTAGTGTTAGTTAGTCAAGCATATTGCATATTTGTAGTTTGTTAGTAGTCCAAGTGTTAGTTAGTCAAGTATGATCATGCATGGAGGTAGGATGATTAGCATCCAATAAACCTCATTGTATCGATTCACCAATGCACATATCATCACCATGATGATTCGGATGGTCATGAATATAAGAATACAGTTAGTTATTTCTCTAAATCATCAAGCAACCAAGTGAAACTCAAACTAGACTAGTGCATTCCAATCATAGCAAATGTTTGGAGACTTGCTGTAGTTTGGACACTTTGTTACTAGTAAGTGTACTTGATGACTTAGGGTAATGAGATTGAAGGTCTTGGCACCTTAATCTTACTGAAATGAAGTCCCAACTCAAGTCCATCAACATGCAAATTTGTTGGGAACAAGGTTGAGTTCAGGTTCATAAACAAAAGTTACACAAGATATAAGTTTTGCAAAAATATAATTTTAATCCAACTTTGGACCTCAAATATGGTGGTGTTCCAACTTAGTTTACCATGGTAAACTTGTGGAAACATTCCTAAAGGTTATCTAAGTGGAATGAAAGAAGAAAACATTAAGAAATGTAGAAGAAAGTGAGTTAAAAGCTCACTTGAACATTTAGAACTTTCTACCCAAAATGGAGAAGTTCTTGATGATTTTGGTGTATTTGAGAGTGATTTGGAGTTGTGAAAAGTGATAATGTGTTAGATGAGGCTTGGTTTTATTGGGGAAAATTAGGGTTTGAGTTTTAATGAGGTTGGAAGGTGATTGTAGGTGAAAAGAGAAAGAAAAGCTTGAAACCCGATTGCGCAATACGGATCGACCTGGTCGCACCATGCGACCAAGCCTTTTTCACCGTCGCGTGGCAACAGTGATTTTTTCCTGATTTTGGTTTTTGTTCACTTTTAGTCCCTGTACTTCATAGTTATGTTATTTTATGTCGTTTTCTCGTATTTTGGCTCGTTTCAACTGTAGAATGTGACTGTAAACATGTGATAAGTATCGTGCATGTAAGTTTGAGAATTCGAGCGTATAATAAGTCATGGTTTGTATGTAAATGCGTATTGAATAATTGTTTGCGTATAATTCAAGTATAAGAAGTATGAGCATAAAATGAACTTTCCATTACGGTCAAAGTCACGGAGTACAAGATTGGAAATGAAATACCAATATGATACGATTTACAAGTTTCTAAAAATAGAAATGAGAATAAAACTTTCTAAATAAGGAAAGTATAGAAAATGCGACATCTAGGTATTCAACCAATCTTGATATCCGTGAGGCGAGAGATTGTCGATTTGTCTTGAGTGTTAGGTTTCTAGGAATAAAGACTTCTGAGAAGATTTCCCTAGTTTGCATGCCATTCCTTGTCTATCGAGTCTGATCAGTATTCCAATAATTATTTCATGCACTTCTAGTGTATTCAAACTTTTACGTTGTGAGGTAGACTGTCTAGCAAGTACTTCATTATTAGAGTTGGAAACCCATGAGGGAATCCACATAACCTGTAGTCTTAACAACTTCTAAGAATATTTTAGGTGAATCCTTGAGAAGGGTCGAGGGTCCTTTGATCATCCTTTGAGTTTAGCACATTTAGATCCCGGTTCCACAATAGTTCCATTACCGATAGAAAACTTGTTAGTCATGTGTAGAATTCTGATGTAAGTAGTGCTTTTACCACTATCTGATCATGCCTACTGTCAATGTTTGTGTCTTAGTTCACTTTAGTTAATCATTTAATAAATTACATTAGGATTGTTATAAATCCCCCCAAAACAAAAAAACAAATAAAATTAGTAGTGTAGATAAGTAATCGAATTTAGTTCACGTTTTCAATAATAGTCTCGTTGGTTCGATATCCGGACTTACTTTAGCTATACTAGGCCGATAGGTTCACTTGCATGTCAACAGTTTAATTTTTTAAAGAGTCTAGAGTATTACTTAGTGTCTAATTTAGGGTTAATTTAGTTCAGCTACTTTTAGCACATCATATACACATTCACATAAATACACACATACACATACTTAGACCTATACGCATACATACATAACATACACACATATATACATATAAATACTCATACATATAGTACACACATACACATACACATACACATACATACATATAGTACAAATACACATATATATTGTACAAATACACATAAATACACACATACAAAGAAACATACATACATATACATGAACATACACATGCACATACAAATACGCCTACGCATACGCATACACAGACACATACACATACACACATAAACATACACATTTTGTTACTGCATTTTGGTGTGTCAGCTGCTGTTTGAATAGGTTAGTGTTAGTCATATGATGAATACACTTGTTAGACGAATGAACGAGTCCAATCACTTAGGAATGTTAGCGATTGGAAGGCCATTCGTTATATGGGTTAGCGAATAAGTTAATTGTTGGCGTGTTGTCAATGAATGAACTCATTCATTAGACACCATTAGCGAATAAAAGTGTGGCCTACTAATACTAGTTCATTCATTAAGTTCATGGGGACAAGGATTGACTTGAGAGTGTAGCAAATGCATTTGTTTGTGTGTGTAAGTTTGAGAGGAGATCATAGATGATCTCCTACTCTTCAACATCGGTGTAAACTCTTTTGGTAATAAAAATATGTGTCGGTTCCATAACGTCTACGTATTCCGATTTAGAGAGTTTTCTCATACATATAGTACACATACACATATACATACACATACACATATATACACACACATATACATACATCCAGTACATATACACATACATACATATAGTACACATACACACATATACATACATACATATAGTACACATACACACATATACATACATGCATACACATACACACATACACACACACATACATACATACATACATACATACATACATACACCACACTTTTATGATGCATACGTACACATATACATACCTGATGCACATAGTACACGTACACATATACGTACACATACACATATACATACACACATACACACATACATATAGTACACATACATATACATACATATATATAAGACACATAGACACACACATACACATACATATACACATACATATAGTACACATGCACATACACATACATATATATAAGACACACACACACATACACATACACAGGAAGATAGACTTTTATTACGCAGGAGAAAAAACCTTCTGTGTGAGATTCTTCTTCTTCCACACTGAGCCCATTGGATGAAGAAGACGAGTACAAGTGATGGTTGCCATGAGAGTATATGTATGAAGGTATGACTTTCGGTGTATTGATCCAAAACTCAAAGTCAAACTTTGCTAAAAGGTATGGTTCTACCCTTAAAGCTAAACCTTCATATACATATATTTATAATAAGTGTATCTCTACGAGCTCTTTTCACTTGTTAACAAGTGCATCATCTTCTCCCGTTCACTTAAGCTCACCTGTTGTGTTCATTTGTCAGGTGGATTAGCATACATTCACTAGCAACCTACAGTGCACAAACTTCATGAGAAGAACTCTTCATATAAAAATAGGTTTAGACATGAATAAGGTTTTACCTTCGGTATCAAACTTTGCATCAACAAGAAGCTAGCTAGGGATATTGTGGCAAACGTTGAAGTTTTTTTTTCTATTTATAGCATCGTGTATTTTTGTTATCATATGATATTATAAGCATATATGTCTGTTAATTTCTTTAATTAGTTCTCCCTTCCATTTTACTATATGTTAATCATGGATAATGAAATTATGAAGTATGAAATTATTCATGAAAAATAAGAATAAACATATATACATTAATTTTAAATATATCTTATTTATTAAAATTTGAATTTGTCTTTTGTTTAATAAACCGGTTTAGTTTGTAAAAAGATGAATTTATATATAATAAGCATATATGCACGTTCTCTTTATTTAGGTTTCTCTTCTATTTTAAAATATATTAATCATGGATAATGAAATTGTGGAATAAGTGTGAAATTGTTCATGAAAAATAAGAGTAAACATATATATATATATTTTTTAAATCTATTTATTAAATATTGATTAATAAACTGGTTTAGTTGGCATGATTGTAAAAACATGAGTTAAATGAATCAATTCGTTTTCACCGGAGTACATTGTTAATGTTGTATATATTGTTGTTTTCCAAAGGGTTTTAAAAAGATTTCTTACAATATATTATTTAATAACACCGTTGTATTACTCTATTAAATAAAACGGTTTATAGCAAAATATGAGTCAAGTATAATCTATAGTGGCGTTAATTGTTTTTTTTGAAACACTATAGTTAAAATTTTACAACGTTGTAATTAATTTTTTTTGTAGTAATACTAATTCGTGCACGCGCACACAGACATACACACCTATGTGCGAACGTGCGTGGTGCGTGGCGATGGGTGACACACTTTACGCTTCTCACATTCTCATCGCTACTTGAGAGCCGTCTATGTATTTTTGTTCGCGTGCGCGTAGTCAGATACATGGCGGCTGGTGGGTCTGCATATGGGGACCTTGGGTGACGAAGGCGGATGACGTGGCATGGCACATGTCGATGTGACGTGAGCCACTCGGCGCGTGGCGTGGCCCGATGCGAGCAAATTGTGGCGAGTCTAAGACAAAGGGCGCCCCTTGTGGTGCGTGACATGTCAAGGTGCGACACGTGTACGTGTGTTTTAGCACTTGCTTGGCACGGTTTCGAATAAATCGTGCATGGGCACACGCGAACAGTCAAACTAGTCTACCCGTTATTGAGTTAAAGTATACTTACAACGATATCATGAATAAATTTTACAATTTCCTTTTACAACATCAATTACTAGAATTAGTTGTGAATTTCGGTTTGTTCTTGGTGAGAGTCTTATATGAATTAGAGATTTCATTTTGAAAACACAAGAAAATAATCTCACAGAGAAATTGTTCCAACGAACTTGAAGAACATTACTGTTTGATTCGGTGCCAACTTCCACTTCTTTTCATTTCATGTCTCAAAAAGTCTCTGAAACTTTGATTACGAGAGCCATCTCCAGCAGCATTTATTGCTCCGATTGTTATACCCTAATAAACAAATGTGTTTGTCCAAAAGGAGATACGAAATTTATTTTTAGGGGACCTGTGTCCAAAACGATCCCCATCAAAAAATCGTCAATCTTTTAGTATGTTGAAGAGTCGAGTTAAGCATACTACAAGAATGTTTGTTAAAACACCAAGTGAAGAAATAGTTGAATCAAATTTGGTATATGTAAAATCATTTTATATTCTATTTCATTTTGTAACTGGTATTGTATTATTATTTTCTACGAATAACAAAAGTATAATTATATATTTTATTATTATTTTAATTAAAAGTCACCAAGTTTCAACGTGACTTTCATACGATGACCGAAGAAGAGAGTGAGTACTCGGGTTCAAAGAATGTCACGGATAACCAAGTCCTTGAACCAGGTGTTTTATTGGATTTTGGTGATGAATGATGATAAGGACATTCGTAGTGGTAACACCACATAACCTCCTTTGGTGGATGTTATATGACAAATAGCAAGAGGAAGGTAGGGGGGGGGGGGGGGGGTATATCACTAAGTGATGTGGTAACACCATATAACACCAAACATAATCATTACTTAATTATTATTTTTTTATTATTTTTGATTTATCTCTAAATTTATAAATTTAAAAAACAAATACATTTCATTATATTAAAAAAAACATTACAATAATTAAAATAAAAACATTACAATAGAACTAAAAAACTATCTAGATCTCAAAGATTATATTTTTTTCGATGGTCTCCTTTCTTTGTAGAGCCAAGGCCAACGCCTTTTCGGTTAGGTGGTCGTGCGGCTTTTAGTAAAACTCAACATTTCTGTCAAATTGTCTATCTTTCATAAGCCCAACCACCTCCCGGTTCTCTTCCATGCGTTGAAAACCGAGGTCGTGTATGTCTCGAAGTCGTTGGTTCATCTCCGTAAATGCTTCAGTCAAGTCGGATCCTCCCGACGATGACTCCGGCCTCCTTGATCTTGCACCACTTCTCCTACTAGGCGGTTTTTGTAGCTCCGGTACTTGCTCTTCCGCCCCCTCCTCACTCGTAAATAACGGATTTGCATCGCCTAAGTTGACGTTTTGAGCATTGGACGTTGGCGTTTCGGATTCAGCCGACTCGTTGGTTTTCGACCTTTTTGACGGTCTTTTATTTTTCGTCCGACTAGAAGAAGCTCCTACCGTCGTTTCTACATTTGCCCATTTAGCGCTGTGATGAAGAATTTGCCAAACCCTCAAGTATGGGAAACTCCCTCGAGCCGCTTGATATTCTATTAAAGACGACCGCATTATATACTCGTCGCTCGCATCGCTTTTTCCACCGCTTTTCCAACCATTTTGTTGACGTAGATAAATGGATTGAAAATCTGTGCACTTCTTGTTAATATCGGTTCATTTGCCCGATATTGAATCCAGTCGTCGGTAAGCGTCTCCCCTACCCATGAGACCGAAAAAACTTCTCGAATTCTTCTTCCAAATATATTTTTATTTTGATTGTTTGCTAAAAAATATACAAATAAAAAAGTACATGTTTATTTTACAAAACAAATTATATGTATAAATTAAAATCTTACCTATTACTGGATCCTCCAATACGTCGATCCAAGATCTAGCTAACACGTACTCGTCGTCGTCATCCCAAGGTTGCATGTTTTTTTATCGGGTCTCGGTTCCATCTTTCTTTTTGTGTCAGATCTGTTTGTTGCGTTTGGTGTTCATCTCCTATATTTCCGTTTGAGTGTCCGTTTGTGTCTCCGGGATGAAGTCGGGTCCACTTTGTGTCGAGCCGAACGGTTGTGAAGCATTTGCGAAACCTTCGATGTTTTGGTTCGTGTTCCAACCGTATAGGTTTGGGTCCCATGACAGAGTTTGGTTCAATAGGTTCATGAAAGTGGTTTGGTTTTGATTGTACTTGACAAACCCGGTTCCATAGGCGGTTGGTTGAATGGGAACCGGAGCAACGGGTTGGTTAGGAGCATTCGGTTGATTCGGATCGCCGCTAGAACGAGTAGGAACAAAACCACGCTTGTATGGATAGATGGTAGAAGCAAAAGAGTAGTATAAAAATCTATAGTTTTTGTTTTTATAAAAATAGAGTAAGAGAGGTGGTTGTACAAGATGTAGGTTTGAAAAATTGTAAAGATGGTAAGGTATCCCATTTGTCATCAATTTTGGTTTTTTTGAGTGAAAATATACAATTTTTTTTTTCAATATAAAATTTTAATATAAATGTGAGGGGAAGCTTTTTGGCATTGTTTGTTTTGAGATACTATACAATCAATCCAAGGGTAGACCAAAGACAATCAAAAGGGGAAGATAGTTTATTTTTTGATTTTTCTAAATTCAGAAAAAAGATTAAAGACAGGATGAAAGTACAATAAACTAAAATTTAGTAACACAACCCAAAAACTGAAATTTTGATCCTATTGTGTATCGTCTTGACGACAACTTATAATTTTGTTTTAGTTAAAAAAATAAAAATGTTTAAAGTAACTGTTTGAAAACGGTCAAAATAAAAAACCAAAAAAATGCCGTTATAATTTTCGTGTGAAGGTGGGTTATCTGTCACATAGCATCAGCCGGACCAGTGATCCCTGACACTATACGGCGTTATGCGAGTCCTCAAAGTTATATACCGTGCCACTACTCATACACTATTGCATGGTGATACGAGTCTTTTAGTTTCTTGAGTATTGACGAATTGGGTAGAAGATATTTAGTTTATCTAGATGAAGACAAAAATGACTTTTCAAGATGACGTCACAAGTATCTAACGAGCAACCAGCAACTGCCACGATACACGGTTAGAACACTGATAGTTGATATCCAGCAACCGCCACTTGCCACCAGTTTCTGGGAACTAAACGCGTGTTGTTGTTATAATCGTGGGACCTACTTCGACCGACCCATGATTTGGCCGGTTTTGTTCTCACTTCTACCCATATTTTATTCACCCATACTGAATTTTCTTTTATAGGTTACATATTTGAATTTAGTTTTCTATTTATTGACAAAAATATTCAAAGATTGAAAAAAATATTCTACCATCCTATTTATTCTGCAAGTTCTAGAATTCTTTTTTACAATCCACTAAGAGGGAACGGGGCCCATGCACGGAGGGGAGAGTGCCACCATCAACCAAGCATACAGGGAGGGGAGGTTTTGCGGTGACTTACTGCCGCATGCGGTGAAGGTGTGAAAGAGGAGATAAAGGTGGGTCCACTAGTACTCATGCCTTTAAAAAAATGGTTTGAGTGAAACCACTTTCTATGTTTTTAGGTAAAAGTGGTCTTAGAAAGGGAATATGACATGGCAAATCATAATTGGGTGGGTGAAAAATCCCCCCCCCCCCCTCTCATGAGGGGTGCACCCCCTTCACCCTATTCAGTATTTAAATGTCCAACAGATCGATTTACAAAGTTTCAGTTCACGTCATAGTCAGAAAGATTTGAGTAATCATTTAAAAATAAAAAAAGTACATTTTATTGTTGTTTTTTACTACTTTTCAATATAAAAATAGGGATGAGCAAATGGGTTCTAGTGTCAAAACCGAATCGGTACCATACCTTACGGGGCCATTTTCGATACTCACTTTTTAATGTTTTATAGATTAATACTTTCGGTTCGGTACTATAATGATATTTTTGGTTGATTTACCTTCAAATAACGTATCGATACTGGTACTATTCGCCATTCAAAAATAAACCTAGATAAAAGAAGTAATTTAGAACAAGTTATATAAAATTATTAAATTAGAGTATAACATTCACCATTTAAAAAAATCTCTTATAAATAAAATAATGCCTTGAAGCTTAATAAATGATGCATGTACTTCATTGGCTTGTGTACAAAAAGGTTTAGGCCATCACCCTGAGAGAATTAGAGAAATAAACAATAAATCTCTCCTACTAACTAAAAAAGGAAAAAAGTAAAACCCTAAAAATTCCATAAAGACAAGTCAACACAAATATCTACAAAGTTCGCATACCCCACCATCTGAGGTGGCGGTACCATCAGTCCCTCCGCCATGCTGGCAATAAATTCAGGCAGTTCAAACATCTCCTCTACATCGGTGTAAACCACAACTTCCGGCAACTCATTCGTTTCCACAGCATCCTCCGTGTGTTGGAACGCCTCCGCCGCCTCAGCCGCAGTCTTTTGTATATCCTTTACATTGCTTGTCTCCGGTAGCGGCAACCGCCAAATCGAGTCAGCAAAATTTAAACAAGCCGACCGTCCCCTCATGGCCAAAACCGCCACATCGTGTGCCCGGGCAGCCATTTCGGCTGTCGGATACGTTCCAAGCCACACTCTCGATTTCTTGTTTGGTTCTCTCACCTCACACACCCATTTTCCGGAGTTTCTTCTTCTCACTCCCCGGTAAACCGGGTGTCGAGTCTCCTTGAACTTTTTCCTTCCCGCTCTCTTCTTCGGATTTTGCGAAGCGAGCATTAGTTCCCCGGTGCTGCTGCTACAATCAGAAATGTCCATAGGTAGAAGCAGTTTTTGTCTTCAGTTGGTAGTTGAGCGAATTGTTTTGGTTTAGTTTTAAGTGAGCGATATCAAAAAGATGATGTATATATAGTTATTTGTATGCGTGTGTGAACTGCGGTAAGTATGGGTGTGGGGTTATAGGATCCAGGCTGGGGAGGGTGGATTAAGGAATAAGGATGGTGGTGGGCGGTGGTAGAGGAAGGTAAGTAGAAAGAGGGAGGGAGGGGGGTTACCATGGTGGTTGTCGTTTGGTTTTATCTAGTTTGACTCGTGTAGGGACCGTGGTGGATGTATCATATTTATTTCTAACAAGTATGAAAGCATTATTAAATTCTTTAAAGTTCTTTCTAACAAGTATGAAACCATTATTGAATTTTTTAAAATTTGCAAGGATATTTTATATTAACAATAAAAACAAGTAATTATAAGGTCGATACGTACTATGTTAGTTAGAAAACTATCGTTATGATTTATAGAGATAAGTTGATATTAAAATAAATATATCAAAATCTACACACTTTGTTCAAGAACATCGATCAGATGAGTGACAATCTAAACACACTATCACTCCGAACAAAGTGACATCTAGAGATTATAAAATGTACACTTGTCTAAAAGAAATATATAATTTTGTTTGAAGTAAATCTCAAATATAACAACTTTATTTTTTAAACGGCAAATTTGGATCACCGATGAAACACCATGTCACATCCCAGATTTCCAACAAAATTCATACACCGGTGGGCCTAGGTGGAGAATATCGTGACGTAAAATTGATATCATCATAGTCAATTAAACACAGCACAGCGGAAGTCTTGAATTTAAATTTCTATTACAAACTAAATATTCAAAATACAAAATAATATAAAGGCTCGTAATAGAAGATCCACAGAGGATCATAAATTATACAAAGAAAGAATGTAAAACAGACTTGGGGCAGATCTAGGATTTGCAAGATCCTCTTATCACTACCGAGCACTTCCAGCCTATTTTCGTATTGTACCTGCAAGCTTAGTCTTTTGCAAATACGTCAACTTTCGCTGGTAAATACACCCAACTGGCTCATTTTGAAAATATTTGAAAATGATTTTAAGTGCACAAAGGCACAAAATCTTTTATAACTTGGGAAAATTGACTTTGCAACCTTATTAACATATTCACATGTTTGTCCATACATAAAAAGCCCAGTACAAAAACCGAGACATGATTAACGTACACACCACTTATGAACTCACGAATGAGTTATCCCCAACCAGTGTAGGTAGTTGCATTTGAGCGTCTGTCAGGTGTATGCCTACACCCCACGCTAAGGTCGTGGCCATTATCTAATGTAATGAGCTGAGGATATCCAGGACACAGTAGTTAACCCCCGATGTTTAAGTTATCAAACAAAACTAATTAAAACGGAATATGCAGATTTACTAGCCACTAATCGACATTGATTGATTCCATTTCCGACCAAACGGTAATAATTTACCGTATCCCAAGCCCTTATAAGGGAAATAAGTTAAGAGTATTTACCTGAGCTAGTCTTCTTTTAATTTAATAACTCAGCCGTACACAAAAGTACTAACTGCATATAGCATTTACCGGCAAGTCTCTGGTCTAGATTATGGCATAAGCTGATCAATTAAATACTAACGGTCTTATTTAAGTCATAGACTTAGACCGAGTAGTGTACATGATCAAAACGTATATCGCTTGATTAAATGATGATCGGATAGAATGTAGTTTAAACTCGACAAGTACTTTGACTTGTATAATATGGGTAAACTATAAACAATCTGGATTTTGAGACTTAAATGACAAGGTTAGATCCGTTTCAGTTAATTTTCGTAAACTAGTTACATATGTTTAACAGTACCCATGTTAGCGATATCGGGTAACCGGATAAGTCATGGACAAGTTCTATATGCCATTACATTTTAAATAATTTGTAATATCAGTAGAATATCAACTTATATGCCCGTTATGGTTTTAAAGTGAAACTATGCCTTATAAGGGCATTTTGGTAATTTCATACCGTATAAAAGGAACTTGAATATAATTTAATGTTATAAATATAAGTATTCTGGATAAATAATTTGTTTATGATATAATATCAGAAGGATATTAATTATATGTATAATTTATCTTTTATGACCAAACTATGCACCGAAAGAGCATTTTGGTCATTTTACATATAGTTTACAAATTATTTGGGATTCTGAGTTCATATCAAATATCTATTGTATAAATATTTAAAATAAGTTTTAAAATCAGTAGGTAAAAAGTCTTGGTTGATAGTTATGGTTTAAAACCGTACTATGCATTGAAACAATGCTTATGTAAAATGACGACTTATGTGATGTTTAATGAAAACTGATGTTAAGGTTGGATTAAAATGTCTTAGTTATGTTATTTAATATAACATATCAGTAGGTAAAATATTTACCTTGAAAAGATATAATTAAAACCATTTTATAAGTCATAAGGGCTTTATCGTTATTTACCGACATATTACAAGGACTTGTTCATAAACTCAGTTTATAATCTGATTTAACATCCCAAATAATCCTACTTATAATATTACATCAGTTGTAAACTTATTTTTAAGTTCATTATCTTTTAAACCTTATTTTATGCAAATAGGGCATTTTAGTCAAAATGGCATAATTACGGAACTTGTGCATAAACTTAGATTCTGATTGTGATCATGTAATATAACCGCAGAGGGTTAGACTATATTATATTACGATCATAATGCAACTTTAGATCAGTAGCTAACTAATCTAAATCGGGTCAGAATCGAAAGTCAAAGAAGAAGTCAAACTTCATGACTTTCGGTTGTGAACCGACCCTATAACTGAAATTGACGAGCCGAACATGTTCTTACATGTTCTAATAATTATTACCAACTCGTTTAAGTGTCAAAACAGGTTTCATAACATATATAAGATCAATTTATGATTTTTTTTGAAAAATGGCCTGTTTGACTTATTAATATCATAACTTTGACCCGTCAATTGGTCTAGCATACGTGATCTTCAGGAGGTGCCCTTTATAGGGACTAACACCTACCTTATTACGATCACTTAGCCATGTTCATTACGAACAATGGCTCGACCATAATGGTCTTAACCGAAAGTCAAGGCGTTTTCCGTAAAACGCTTGACTTTTGGCTATAAAAGCCTATAAACGAAAATGCAAGAGCAAGGAACACTTACAAGAGGTTCCTAGAATATAATAGAACTAAGTTGGATGCTCCTTTCAGTTACGAACTTCCAGAGGAGGGAGATAGAGTTGTGAATGAGAAAGATGCAAGTTCAAATGGTGAACCTTGGCACCTATTTATAGTTGGAGAGCTTGAAGGAGGTGACGCTGTGTGTTAAGGGGTGTAAGAGGAAGCTTACAAGTGTCCTAAAACGTGGCATATCAGTTTGGGAAGCCAAGGTTTCGAATCAAATGGTTTTTGGCAATTTGTATGGAGACCAAGCAAATTTTCTGCAGACACAGGCCTCTCGCGCTCGCGAACGCCCCATGGCCAGTTTCAAAGTTTAAACTTTTAGCCCCTTAACTTATAAAACCCTCTAAACCTTCTAAAACACCTTTTTAGCATATTTAGCCCTCCGTAACCAATATTTGGCATACCCGGGAATATGTCGGGACATTTTCGAGCTCTCAGTTCGTTAAAAGATCACTCAGAGGTATAAATTAACATGTTGACACTTTTAACCCCTCCATTATCCAACTTTCACATATTTATAGAATTGAACCCTCTCGTCCAACAAATGGGACATATGAGAGTAGGACTTCGTAAAGGATCACTCAGAGGCTCGTTGTAAGCTTGTTGACTCCGATGTCACTCAAAGGCTAGGCATGTTGACACAACGGTCACTCAGAGGCCAAGTCTTAGCATGTTGACACTAATGGTCACTCAGAGGCTATGTTTTAAGCATGTTGACACCATTGGTCACTCAGAGGCCATGTTTTAAGTATGTTGACACTAATGGTCACTCAAAGGCTTGGTTTATGAATGTTGACATCAGAAGATCACTCAAAGACTTAGTTTGAGCATGTTGACGCTTTTAGTCCCTGTTAGTCTTTAATAAACTAAAAATAAAAATATAACACGTGTCGCTATATTATTGGACATGATTTTTACAGGGTGTATAATCCTCACCCCCTTAAAAGAAATCTCGACCTCGAGATTTTATTCAAAAAGATGGGGGTACTTTTGTCGCATAGTGGACTCAACCTCTCATGTAAACTCGGGACCTCTAAGGGCATCCCATTTAACCTTTACTATTGGTATTAATTTCCTTCGGAGCTTCTTAACCTGTCGATCTTCGATCGAAAATGGTTTCTCAACGAACCTCAGGTTTTCATCTATTTGCACATCTTTATGTGATATTGCTAGCGATTCATCGGCTAGACATTTCTTAAGGTTACTGATGTGGAATACATCATGAATTCCACTTAGCTCCTCGGGTATCTTAAGCTTATAAGCTACAGAACTGACACATTCGATCACCTCGAATGGTCCTATATATCTCGGGCTTAACTTGCCCTTCTTTCCGAAGCGCATCACACCTTTCCAGGGTGATACCTTCAATAATACTATGTCCCTATTTGGAACTTAAGAGGTTTTCGCCTCTTGTCTGCATAACTCTTCTGCCTATCACGGGCAGCCTTGAGACGATCACGGATTTGCACAATTTTATCCGTGGTCTCCAGAACGATCTCAGGTCCTGATAGTTGGGCTTCCCTAACTTCTGCCCAGCACACGGGCGTTCAACACTTTCTCCCATACAAGGCCTAGTAAGGAGCAGCCTTGATGCTCGTATTATAACTATTATCATAGGAGAATTCTCTTAGGGGTAAGTGGTCATCCCAACTTCAACCTAGATCAATCACACATGCCCTAAGCATGTCTTCCAACGTCTGAATAGTACGCTCACTTTGGCCATCAGTCTGAGGATGGTAAGCCGCACTAAAATTTAATCTTGTGCCTAAGGATTGTTGGAAACTTTTCCAAAAATGAGAGGTATATCTAGTATCTCTATCAGATAAAATAGATACTGGCACACCATGTAGGGACACAATCTTGTCCACATACAACTTAGCCAATTTGTCTGAATTATAGGTTTCCTTAATTGGCAAGAAATGTGTTGACTTAGTCAGCCTATCCATAATGACCTAAATAGTGTCATTTCCACTTTTGGTCTTAGGTAACTTGGTAATCAAGTCCATAGTTATCATTTCCCATTTAAATGTGAGAATTTCCAATTGTTGTTGAAGTCCTAACGGCTTCTGATGTTCGGCCTTAACTTGCGAACATGTCAGACACTTAGCTACAAAAGTGGCTATGGATTTCTTCAGACCTATCCACCAATAATTCTTTTCCAAATCTTGATACATCCGGGTGAACTGAGTATCTTGAATTATGTGCTTCGTTGAGGATTAGATCTCTAAGTCCTCTAAAAATTGGAACCCAGATTCTATCATTAAACCTAAGGATTCCATCTTTTCCAGGTGCCAACTGATCAACAGTTTTGCCTAATCCTTCATTAGGAGCATTAGCCTCTAATAGAGCTTGCTTTTGCGCATCTAATAGCTTCTCATTTAAGCTATTTCTGAGCTCAATGCTCTTCGCGTTAATCCTTGTAGGCTTAACCCGTTCTTTGCGACTTAAGGCATCAGCAACTACATTTTCTTTGACCGGATGGTTGCGAATTTCACAATCATAATCGTTAAGGGTTTCCATCCAACGGCGTTGTCGCATGTTCAATTCCTTCTGATGAATAGATGTTGAAGACTTTTACGGTCAGTGTATATGATACACTTTGTGCCATACAAGTAATGTCTCCATAACTTACGTGCAAATACAACGACACTCAATTCTAAGTCATGGGTGGTGTAATTCCTTTCGTGCACCTTTAATTGTCGTGATGCATAGGCAATCACTTTGCCTTTTTGCATTAGCACACAGCCCATGCAAGTGTGTGATGCATCACAGTAAACAAAAAAGTCTTCAACACCCTCAGGTAGGGATAACACAGGAGCATTGCTCAACTTGTGTTTCAGAGTCTCAAAATATTCTTGTTGTTTTGGATCCCAATTAAACTTAACATGTTTACGGGTCAAGGTCGTTAAAGGAGTGGCGATCCTTGAAAAGTTCTCAAAGAACCTTCTACAGTAACCAGCTAATCCCAAGAAGCTACGTATTTCTGACGAGGTTTTTGGTACTTCCCAATTCATTATGGCCTCAATTTTGGCGGGATCCACTTGGATACCACGCTCACTTACAATATGTCCAAGATATTGGACTTTTCTAAGACAAAACTCACATTTAGAGTACTTAGCATAAAGCTTCTCTTGACTTAGCAGTTCTAAGAAGCACCGAAGATGTTTCTCGTGACCAACTTTGATTACGAGAGTAGATAATTATGTCGTCTATGAAGACAATGACAAACTTAACCCAATGTGGTTTGCAGACTCTATTCATGAGATCCATGAATGCTGCCGGTGCGTTTGTGAGCCCAAAAGGCATTACCAAAAATTCAGAGTGACCATAACGGGTCCTGAAGGCAGTCTTAGGAACATCCTCACTTCTAACATTCAGCTGATGATATCCAGATCTTAGATCAATCTTGGAGAAATAACTAGCTCCTTGAAGTTGGTTGAATAAATCGTCGATCCTAGGTAATGGGTAACGATTCTTGATTGTTATCTTGTTCAGTTTGCGGTAGTCAATGCACATCCGCATTGAACCATCCTTTTTCTTAACGAAAAGAATTGGAGCTCCCCAGGGCGAGAAACTTGGTTGAATAAAGCCTTTTTCTAAGAGTTCATCTAACTGCGTCCTTAATTCCTTTATTTCTGTTGGTGCTAGTCGGTATGGAGCTCTCACTATTGGTGCTGATCTAGGTAGGATGTCAATCCTAAACTCTACTTGCCTATCTGGTGGTAGACCTGGTAGTTCTTCGGGAAAAACATTGGAATACTCTGAAATAACTGGAAGGTCTTGCATATTTGGCTTCGGTTCGTTGATAGTGACTTGTGCCATGTAAATAACACAACCTTTCCTTAAACACTTGGATGCCTTAAATAACGACACCTTGTCTGGCAATACATAGTGTGAATCTCCAGTGATGGTGATCTTTTCACCAGATGGGGTTTTAGTTTCGATGAGTTTTTTTATCACAGGCAATGCGGGATTGGATTCCATGCCTAAAACTACATCGAACCCCGCCAATTTCATTGGCAAAAGAGAGATAGGAATTGAATGATTCTTAATGAATATAGAGCATCCATCAAGAATAGAAGATGCTATTTCTAAAGTTCCATCAGCAAGTTCTATCACATAAGTTTTATCTAGAGTTCTTATGGGTAAGTTTAATAGTTTACTAAACTTATGGTCTACAAAAGACTTATCTGCACCCGAATCAAAAAGAACTCTAGCAAATACATCATTGATGAGGAAAGTACCTGCTATGACGTTGTTGTCATTAATGGCCTCCCTAGCATTTATCTGGAAAACACGAGCATTCCCTTTCTTAGCCTCTCCAGGCTTTGCATCATTATTTGTGGGGTTTCTAGGGCTATTGGGCTTAATATGCCCTTTCTCATTACAGCTATAACATACGACATCTTTAAGATTTTTGCATTCGTGGGTCTTATGCCCTTTTCTTTTGCAAATACCACATGGTTTAATTTGAGGGTTGGTATTGCATTGCCCCCAATGCCTGCGGCTACAGGTCTTCCATAGAGGTCTTTCACCAGACCTATGTTGGTTCTTCTTGAACCCAAAATTTCCTTTCTTCTTAAACCTTTGGGAGTTATCATCCTCCCGTTTTCTTTTCCCGCCAGTCTCGGTTTTGACTGACTTTTGCCTTATCAAATCCAAGGTGAAGGATAGAGATAGGTCAACAGCGGATCTGTAGTAGTAGGCTGAGCAATCTTTACCATCCCCTTTATCTCGGGTGATAACCCATTAATAAAACGCGCAATGCGTTTGGTTTCAGGGGTAATTAGATAGGAAACTAACCTAGATAGAGAATTGAAATCAGAAACATACTTTCGACAATCTAGGTTCTTCATTGTGAGAGTCAGGAAATCTGACTCTATCTTTTCCACCTCATGGGGTGGGCAGTAAGTTTTCTTAACAAGGTCCACAAACTTGGACCATCCCAAATTGTATAGGTATACTTTACCTGTGGATTGGATCATAGCCTTCCACCAAATTAAGGCATCACCTTTGAAGGATTGTGATACATACTTTACCACATCCTTTTCAGCACAACCGCTGATATCCACAATCGTTTCCATCTCGTCCAGCCATTTCAAGGCTTCAACAGCTCCTTTTTCCCCATTAAAATCCTGGGGCTTGCAGGAGACGAAATATTTGTAGGTACATCCGTCTTTAAGAGAACGGGACCTTTCAGCAAATTATTTTTTCTTTGGTTCACTCTTCGCGTTTGAAGAGTGAATTGAGCTCTCTTTATGAGCTGAGGATGGTGCGATTGATAATGGTTTGGAGCGAGTAGCACTCGACTCCCTAAGTTTTTCTATGGCTTTTTCCATGGCCTTTCCAGCAGCTGCGTCTATACGCGCTTGGAAATCTTCATTATTAATGGCTATATTTTCTGCGTTATTAGAGTTAACATCCCGATGGCTACTTTGCGCCTCATCCGAGTTAGCCATTTTTTAAAGATTTGGTTCTAAACACCAAATTAAAATTCTCTCTTAGCCATGGTATTAAAACTCATATTGGCTTTAAACATTGGATATAACAATCCATCGCCTAATCAAACTAGTGTGAATAACATCACAACTCTTAGGCTCATGATATCTATATTTGGCCTAGGTCTCAAAAGGACCATCAAAGGCAAATTACAATTTGGACATAGTCCATATATTATTGGACAGTGGATCGTAATGTCACAACTGTCTTTGTCATATAGACAATTATAAATAACCCATAGGCTTGTCACAAAGGACATTTAAAATATGGCTCATAGGCCTGTCACTAATGGACATATGATTATGGCACATAGGCCTGTCACTGATGGACATATGATTATGGCACATAGGCCTGTCACTAATGGACATAAAATATGGCGCATTGGCCTGTCACTAATGGACGACATAAAATATGGCACATTGGCCTGCCACTAATGGACATAAAATATGGCACATTGGCCTGCATCTCTAATGGATGTCAATTATTATCATCATTTTGATGATATTAGCCGGGATCATATTGATCACATAGGCTATAAATAGGTTTTAGGACATAGTCCATTTACCTAGACAGCTAGTGTGGTTCCTCAAGCCAGACTACCAAGAGTATGAACATTCCTGAATGTTAACATAAGAGTACCTTAATGGTTGATTAATAGCCCCAGTCACATTCGACCTTAACGACTTGGAGGCTTGAACTTAGAACACCACCTCTGGATAGAAGGATAACTTCCCTTAACTATCATGATAGAAGGCCCTTTCATCCTTAACTATCATTTATAAACTGGCCAAATATGTGGTCTGTGCCACTTGGCTAATCAAAACCATTAAGATTTTTTTTTGGAACTATTTAGCAGAGCCAAAATTTTGAATAAAATCGAGACGTTTGCCTTGAAAAGGATGAGTACATATATATAGTTCCAAAAATACTTCATTAAATTTCAGATAGAAGTTACAATAATAGAAACAATGAAATAAACAATCCACGCAAGGACTAAAGAAATAAAAATGTCCACACAGGGACTAAAGAAATAACAATGTCCTCGCAGGGACTAACATATATTATTAGAAAAAGACTTCACTCGTCCTTCTTTCCCTTGACAAGTTTGGAGAGTTTCTTGAAGACCTTGTTCGTCTTCTTCTCCGTTTTCTCCGCTTGTTGTTGCACTTCTTTCATTCGTTCTAAGGCCTCATTGATGGCCTCAAGTGGCGGCGGAGGTTGTGGTATACCAGAATATTGATACCTATAACTTGGATATCCAGTAGATGGATAAGCAGGTGGGAAGGGAGACGGGTAAAGTGCGTTGTACTTGACTGCTTGCGTGTAAGGGTCATGTGACCATGCTTGGTAATCAACAGGTGTCGAAGGGTTAAAAGGATCATATCAAGCTGTATCCGGATATGTTGGGATACGGTTATTATAACCCGATGGTGGTGGTTGAACCATTGGTGGTGGTGTTGGTTCCACCACAGGTAACACATTAGAGGGTCCACCCATTTGTGGGTCCTCTTGAATGGTGGGGTAGGGTTTAGCAATGGTGGTAGCGGACCCGACCGTTGACCTGCACGTACTGACATACGTGCTCCACGTTTCCTCCTCGGCGGCTCAGGTGGTGGCTGATGATGTTCCACTAGTTCCATGTGAACATCTTATTGTATAGGAGGTGGTTGAGAGTGATGGGAAGGAGTGTTGGCGAAGGTAAATTGATTCCAATGCTGGTCCCACTCATTATGACCTTGATAAAGCGATCCGGCATATGAGTTTAAACCGCTCGATATTTCAATGGGGTGCGCATTTGAACCTGACGACGGCATCTCCGAATCAGAGTCCTCCTCCATTGGGTTTGGCTGATCCAACTGATTCTGATCAGCTGGGGGTGTGTTAAAGTATTGGTTGGGGTTATATTCATCTTGATAAGAATGATGGGAATGGTGAGAGTGGTGTGAATGATGTGAATGGTACGAGTGATAAGAATTTTGGGTATGGCAAGGTGAATGTTGTGGTAGTGGCCATGAATCCCCCGAATCTTCATAGGGGTTCGGGTGATGTGGATGTGGAGGGATATGTCCTGAAGGTCCTACCCTCATTGGTCCTTTGCCTCTTCCTCGTACACGTGGAGGCATTTTCCTGTTAAAAATCAATTCAAAAACGATACTAATAACTTCATAATTAAATGAGTAATCCTAGGTTAAAGACTAGACTCGGAAGTCTAAGGAATGTGCTTGTGTAAGTTTGAGATTAAACACAAAGGCTAGTGTTTAATTCTCTCAAATGTTGGCTCTGATACCAACCTGTCACACCCAAGATTTCCAACCAAATCCAGACACCGGTGGGCCCGGGTGGGGAATATCGTGACATAAAGTTGATATCATCATAGTCAATTAAACACAACACAACGGAAGTCTTTGATTTAAATTACTATTACAAACCAAATGTCCGAAACACAAAATAATATACAGGCTCGTAATACAAGATCCACAGGCGGATCATAAATTGTACAAAGAAAGAATGTAAAACTGACTTTGGGCAGATTTAGGATTTGCAAGATTCTCTTATCACTATCGAGCACTTCCAGCCTATTTTCGTATTGTACCTGTAAGCTTAGTCTTTTGAAAATACGTTAGCTTTCGCTGGTAAATATACCCAACTGACTCATTTTGAAAATATTTGAAAATGACTTTAAGTGCACAAAGGCACAAAATCTTTTATAACTTGGGAAAGTTGACTTCGCAACCTTGTTAACAGATTGACATGTTTGTCCATACATACAAAGCCCAATACAAAAACCGAGACATGATTAACGTACACACCACTTATGAACTTACGAAGGAGTTATCCCCAACCAGTGTGGGTAGTTGCATTTGAGCGTCTGTCAGGTGTATGCCTACACCCCGCGCTAAGGTCGTGGCCATTATCTAATGTAATGAGCCGAGGATATCTAGGACGCGGTAGTTAACCCCCAATGTTTAAGTTATCAAACAAAACTGATTAAAACGGAATATGCGGATTTACTAGCCACTAATCGACATTGATTGATCCCATTTTCGACCAAATGGTAATAATTTACCGTATGCCAAGCCCGTATAAAGGAAATAAGTCGAGAGTATTTACCTGAGCTAGTCTTCTTTTAATTTAATAACTCAGTCGTACACAAAAGTACTAAGTGCTGATAGCATTTACCGGCAAGTCTCTAGTCTGGATTATGACTTATGCTAACCAATTAAATACTAACGCTCTTATTTAAGTCATAGACTTAGACCGAGTAGTGTACATGATCAAAACGTATATCGCTTGATGAAACGATGATCGGATAAAATGTAGTTTAATACTGACAAGTACTTTGACTTGTATAACATGGGTAAACTATAAACAATATGGATTTTGAGACTTAAATGACAAGGTTAGACCCGTTTTGGTTAATTTTCGTAAACTAGTTACATATGCTTAACCGTACACATGTTAGCGATATCAGGTAACCGGATAAGTCATGGACAAGTTCTATATGCCATTACATTTTAAATAATATCAGTAGGGTATCAACTTATATGCCCGTTATGGTTTTAAAGTGAAACTATGCGTCATAAGGGCGTTTTGCTAATTTCATACCGTATAAAAGGAACTTGAATATAATTTAATGTTATAACCATAAGTATTCTGGAAAAATAATTTGTTTATGACATAATATAAATAGGATATTAATTATATGTGTAATTTGTCTTTTATGACCAAACTATTCACTGAAAGGAAACAATTTGGTCGTTTTACACATAGTTTACAAATTATTTGGGATTCTGATTTCATATTAAATATCTACTGTATAAATATTTTTAATAATTTTTAAAATCAGTAGGTAACAAGTCTTGGTTGATAGTTATGGTTTAAAACCATACTATGCGCCGAAATGACGCTTATGTCGTAAAATGACGATTTATGTGATGTTTAACGAAAACTGATGTTAAGGTCGGATTAAAATATCTTAGATATGTTATTTAATATAACATATCAGTAGGTAAAAGATCTACCTTAAAAAGATATAATTAAAACCATTTTATAAGCCATAAGAGCTTTATCATCATTTACCGACATATTACAAGGACTTGTTCATAAACTCAGTTTATAATTTGATTTAACATCCCAAATAATCCTACTTAAAATATTACATGAGTAGGAAACTTATTTTTAAGTTCGTTATCTTTTATACCTTATTTTATGCAAAAAGGACATTTTAGTCAAAATGGCATAATTACGGAACTTGTGCATAAACTTAGATTCTGATTGTGATCATGTAATATAACATCAGAGGGTTAGACTATATTATATTACGATCATAATGCAACTTTAGATTAGTAGGTAACTAATCTAAACCGGGTCAGAATCGAAAGTCAAAGCAGAAGTCAAACTTCGTGACTTTCGGTTGCGAACCGACCCTAGAACTGAAATTGACGAGCCGAACATGTTCTTACATGTGCTAATAACTATTACCAACTTGTTTAAGTGTCAAAACAGGCTTCATAACATATATAAGATCATTTTATGATTTTTCAAAAAATGGCCTGTTTGACTTTTTAATATCATAACTTTGACTTGTCAATTGGTCTAGCAAACGTGATCTTCAGGATGTGCCCTTTATAGGGACTAACACCTACCTTATTACGATCACTTAGCCATGTTCATTACGAACAATGTCTCGACCATAATGGTCTTAACCGAAAGTCAAGGCGTTTTTCGTAAAACGCTTGACTTTTGGCTATAAAAGCCTATAAACGAAAATGCAAGAGCAAGGAACACTTACAAGAGGTTCCTAGAATGTAATAGAACTAAGTTGGATGCTCCTTTCAGTTACGAACTTCCAGAGGAGGGAGATAGAGTTGTGAATGACAAAGGTGCAAGTTCAAATGGTGAACCTTGGCACCTATTTATAGTAGGAGAGCTTGAAGGAGGTGATACCAGGTGTTAAGGGGTATAAGAGGAAGCTTACAAGTGTCCTAAAACGTGGTATAGCACTTTGGGAAGCCATGGTTTCGAATCAAATGGTGTTTAGCAATTTGTGTGGAGGCCAAGCAAATTTTTTGCATACACAGGGCTCTCGTGCCCTGCGAGTGCCCCATGGGCAGTTTTAAAGTTTGACACTTTTCGCCCCTTAACTTATAAAACCTTCTAAAACACCTTTTTAGCATATTTAGCCCCCCGTAACCAATATTTGGCATACCCGGGAATATGCCTGGACATTATCGAGCTCTCGGTTCGTTAAAAGGTCACTCAGAGGTATAAATTAACATGTTGACACTTTTAACCCCTCCATTATCCAACTATCACATATTTACAGAATTGAACCCTCTCGTCTAGCAAATGGGACATATGTGAGTTAGGACTTTGTAAAGGATCACTCAGAGGCTTGTTATAAGCATGTTGACTCCGATGTCACTCAGAGGTTGGGCATGTTGACACATTGGTTGTCACACCCTCAATTTCCGCTAGCGGAGTTTTACCGCGAGGCGTGTGAACAAACCAGAATCTGAAACACTAGTACGTCGAACGACTCTACATGATTTGATAATACGTTTTCCAAAATCATTCGTTGTAGATTTTATATTAATTACCAATATTTAGCAGAGCATTAGTTTTAAAGTTTGAGCGGAAGCATAAATAAGTAGTGATGCGGGCGCCAACACAAACGCCAAAACAAATGAAAAATCCCAAAACAATCTTAATAAATAAGACTCAATAAAGATGTCTTGTTCAATGCATGTGCGTGCACCTAGAGCTCCTAGCGTCCTGAGAAACATGTAAAGAAACAAGTGTCAACAGTAAAGATGAGTGAGTTCACAGGTTTTCATAAATTCGTTTGTTCGGTTATAGTTTGTTTCCTCCGTTATCCCTAACCCGGGATAACGTATCAGTTCCATTATTCCAACCCGGAATAATAAGTTGTTGCTTCCAATATTCCAACTCGGAATATGAAGTTGTTGTTTCCATTATTCCAAACCCGGAATAATAAGTTGTTGCTTCCAATATTCCAAACCCGGAATATTATGTTGATTCGTAATTAAGTTCAATGTTAATATATATAGGTAGCTAGCCTAAAGTTATGTCACGTAAGTGTTCGCGATCGAAGCTGACTGTTGTGCCTCCGTTTTGCCAGGCCTATCACATGACCATGGCAATGTTAGGCCAATTATTCATCCGTTGACCATACCCGGTCGGCTAGCGCGACTAGCTCGGATGGGGCTCGTCAGACCCAGTAGTACTACTTATAATTCCCCCGCTATTAAACCCAAAGACTAACGATCCGAGAGATTGTCGAGGACTTAAGTGATAAAGCTGCTTAGTGACCATAACATTACATTAACATTAACTTACTTACCGTATAGTTATGTGACGTTAAATTCGTATAACGTAAAGAGATTGAGTTTGAGAGTGTATACATGTTTCTCCCCCTGTTGTTTAAAAACCGGATAAAGTTAGGGGCCGTGAACTCACCTTTTGTTGCTCGGTTAGTTTAGCAAAGATGTTATAAGAGATGGGACCGCTAGTGGCGTCCTAACAAACCAATTAATTCCACGTCAGTGTGTGAACACACCAATACAATTTCTACACGTAGTTTACTCACAAAGTGATACACACAAACAACATATCTAACACTCAAACATGCATGCAAGTATCCTCATGTGATCATAGTAATCAAACAACTTATCATGAACATATCCCAATCCATGCAACACTTTGGTGCATACAATCACAAGTTATCAATTTTCTGTTTAACACTCATTATTCAGCTGTTTTCTAGGATTTTTATAAAATAGTTCTAACATTCCAAAAATTCCAATATTTTTACAGTAGGTGACATCTATACCATAGAAATTTATATAAATTTTCCAAGTCCTAGATCTTTATCAATTAACCATAAATATTAATATGCTAGGCTGCAGTCAGATTTACCGCTTTCTGACTGCAGTCCACTGAAGAATTTATTTAAAAATCACTGATCGTCCAATTAACAAAATTCCAGTTGGAGTTGCCCGGAAATTTCCATACCTAGTTGCTGTACAAAAATCATGACTCAACTCCCTACTGATTTAAAATCTAACTTGATAAACAACTAGCAAAGTTTCAGGATTTTCACAGTTTTAGTTACTGAACTTATTTAGCCCTTTAAAAATATCAAACGACTTCAGAAAATTATGAATCCAGCGCCATTAGATTCCTTATTCAAATCTCTACGTTCTAGACATCAGAAAATCCGTTTTTTCGACAACTAACGACCGAGTTACAGCCAGATGAAGTCGGCTATAACTATTATTCAGCAGACTGTTTTCAGCATATCTTTATCATAAACTCGTGTAACCCATTCATGCGATTAATCTAGGCGATCAAGAACCGATTTTTAATCATAGATTAATACTAATAACCTATCCATGCAAGCCCTAGTTCTTACTTCTAGTTTTTACAAACAAAACATACTTGCACTTATGATATCCGCAAACAATTATACACATGAACACAATCAAGACAGCCGGTTACATTCAACATATAAAATCCAAAGCAAACTAATCAATTAATCATTCAAGCATATATTTATCGAACATGATCTCGTAATCAAGGATAACCCTAACCTTGAATAACTAGGTAGACAAGCCGGGACTTGGACAAGGAGTATCCTGCTGTTCCAGGAAGGTTGTGACCGAAAGGATGTTGATAAAGTGGGCTGTTTGATCGACTAGAGGTGAACAAAGACTGATCTCACGATTGAATGAAGGTGAAGATGGAGATTGTTGCTGCTGCTGCGACCGAGAGGAATAAACGAACAAGGAAGGCAGCTGATTGCGATCACAAGAGGCGAGAACAAGCTGCCGACGGCTGTTTTTCTTTAGGGTTTTGTGTTTATGTGAATGAGTGCATGTGAGTTGTATATATAGGTGCAACAAGATGATAAGGGTTACGGTTTTAGATAAGTATTCGTGGCCGAGGATAATTGGGTTGGTTTGGTTTGGGTTTGGGCTTGATCTCGCGGCCAAAGACTAGGGTGAGTTGGTTTGGTTTTGATCTTGGCCGAATGGTTCTAGGTTTTGCATGCAATGGTTTTCGGTTTAGGTTGTTCTCGGCCGAGTAGTTAGAACTTTAAGTCTAGGTTTGATCCTTGTTTTCTTTTGGCCGAAGACTTGGGTTCAAAGTTTAAACTTTGTTAACTCCTAGAGTCACAATGAATCAAAGCTGATTCATGTCGCGGTTCGGTTCAGTTCGTGTACATATCTACCCTACTTACTCTATAACTAAAACAATCACACAACACACAACACGTATTCATTTAACTCGTGCACGTTTAATACTTAGCATATACATTATTCGACAAGTGTCACGTGTAAGTTATCCGAAAAACCCGGGATATCACATTATCCCCATGTTGAAAGAATTTTCGTCCCGAAAATTGAGTAAACGCGGTTTAGCATGTAGCGTACATGTTCAGAGTGCCACGCACAAAGAGTTAGTTCGTTAATGATGGTACGCAACGTTACAAGAAGTTCCCAAGTGCCATACACAAAGATTTCCAAGTGCCATGCACCAGAATTTAGTCAACAATAGTACACGAAAGTATGAGAAGTTTCCAGGTTGTCACATTGGTCACTCATGTCACACCCTCAATTTCCACTTGCGGAGTTTTACCGCGAGGCGTGTGAACAAACCAGAATCTGAAACACTAGTACGTTGAACGACTCTACATGATTTGATTATACGTTTTCCAAAATCATTTGTTGTCGATTTTATATTACCAATATTTAGCATGAGTATCAGTTTTTAAATTTGAGCGGAAGCATAAATAAGTAATGATGCAGCGCCAACACAAACGCCAAAACAACTTGAAAAAAAAATCCCAAAACAATATTAATAAATAAGACTCTATAATGATGTCTTGTTCAATGCGTGTGCGTGCACCTAGAGCTCCTAGCGTCCTGAGAAACATGTAAAGGAACAAGTGTCAACATTAAAGATGAGTGAGTTCACAGGTTTTTATAAAATCGTTTGTTCGGTTATAGTTTGTTACTCCGTTATCCCCAACCCGGGATAACTAATCACTTCCAATATTCCCAAACCGGAATATTAAGTTGTTGTTTCCATTATCCCCAACCCGGGATAATAAGTTGATATTCCAATATTCCAAACCCGGAATATTAAGTTGTTCCGTAATTAAGTTCAATATTAATGTATATAGGTAGCTAGCCTAAAGTCATGTCACTAAGTGTTCGCGATCGAAGCTGACTGTGTGCCTCCGTTTTGCCAGGTCTATCACATGACCATGGCGGTGTTAGGCCAATCATACATCCGTTGACCATACCCGGTCGGCTAGCGCGACTAGCTCGGATGGGGCTCGTCAGACCCAGTAGTACTACTTATAATTCCCCCGCTACTTAACCCAAATACTAACGATCCGAGGAGATTGTCGAGGACTTAAGTGATAAAGCTGCATAGTGACCATAACATTACATTAACATTAACTTAGTTACCGTATAGTTATGTGACGTTAGATTCGTATAACGTAAAGAGATTGAGTTTGAGAGTGTATACATGTTTCTCCCCCTGTTGTTTAAAAACCGAATAAAGTTAGGGGCCGTGAACTCACCTTTATTTGCTCGGTTAGTGTAGCAAAGATGTTATAAGAGATGGGACCGCTAGTTGCGTCCTAACAAACCAATTAATTCCACGTCAGTGTGAAATCACACCAATACAAATTCCACATGCAATTTACTCACAAAGTGATACACACAAACAACATATCTAATACTCAAACATGCATGCAAGTATTCTCATATAATCATAGTGATCACACAACTTATCATGAACACATTCCAAATCCATGCAACACTTTAATGCATAAAATCACAAGTTAACAACTTTTTGCTCAACACTCAGTTATTCAGCTGTTTTCTAGGATTTTTTATAAAATAGTTCCAGCATTCTAAAAATTCCCATATTTTTACAGTAGGTGACATTTATACCATAGAAATTTATATAATTTTTCCAAGTCCTAAATCTTTACCAATTAGCCATAAATATTAATTCACTAAGCTGCAGTCAGATTTACTGCTTTCTGACTGCAGTCCACGGAAGAATTTATTTAAAAATCACTGATCGTCCGATTAACAAAATTCCAGTTGGAGTTGCCCGGAAATTTTTATACCTAGTTGCTGTACAAAAATCATGACTCAACTCTCTACTGATTTAAAAATCTAGCTTGATAAACAACCAACAAAATTCCAGAATTTTAACAGCTTTACCTACTGAACTTGTTTAGCCCTTTAAAAATATCAAACGATTTCAGAAAATTATGAATCCAGCGCCATTGGATTCCTTATTCAAATCTCTACGCTCTAGACATCAGAAAATCCGTTTTTCGACAACTAACGACCAGGTTACAGCCTGATGAAGTCGGCTGAAACTTTCACTCAGCAGGCTGTTTCAGCATTATTGTTATTACAACTTACCTACACCGTTCCTATTGATCGACCTAAGCGAGCAAAGACCGATTTTTGATCCTAGTTTACTACTAACGACTTATCCATGCAACCCTACTCAATAACTATAATCTTCATAAACAAATCATAATTGTAAGCTATTGATTTCGAAAATAATCATGTATACCCACAAAATCAATTCAGCCGATTACTTGCAAACCCATATGATCCGAAGACAACTAATCAATTCATCATATGTCCGAGTCAACAATTCATTCAAGCATATGTCCGAAACAACTAGACATTCAAACATACCCATAATCCGAAAACCATACAATCTAATCATTCAAACATATAATTAATCCGAAACAACTTAAACATTCAAGCATACATATAATTAACCGAAACATGATCTTGTAATCAAGTATGGTCCTAACCTTGAATAACTAGACAACAAGCCGAGATGTGGACAAGTGCGACTCGGCTGCTGCTTGCTGCGGCCGAGAGAAAGAAAAGAGTGAGGCTGATCCGCGACCGAAAGGGTGTTGGTAAAGTAGGCTGTTTGATCGACTAGAGGTGAGCCAAGACTAATCTCGCGACCAAGATGATGATGGCTTCGGCTGATGTTTGCTGCGACCGAAAGAAAAGAAAGGAAAGCTGTTCGCGATTTATGGAGCAAGAGAAGGCGGTTTAGAGTTTGTGTTTTAGAAGGAAGCATGCATAAGTTTTGTAGATATAGGCGCAAGAGATAAGGATTTCGATTTGGGATAGGTATTGTGGCCGAGGAAGTTGGGTAAGTTAGTTTGTTTCGGATGTGATCTCGCGGCCAACTCAAACAACAAACGAGCCACAATCCGCTACACCACCTTAAACGTTTGGTTTGGTCTTGACCGAGTAGCTTTAATTTAAGGTTTTGGTTTGATCTTTTGGCCGAACATGTTTGGGTTGTTTTGGTTTGGTTTTGAACAAAATATATTTGCGGTCTTGGGCTTGATATCGACCGAGAATGATTTGAGTTGTTCACAAAGGGTTTGCGGCTTGATCTTGTAGCCGAGATAGGTTTGGGTTTAAGGTTTGATCTCGGTTCCGTTCGTATACATATTTATTATACATACATATATAACTAAAAATCCACACAACACACAATACGTATTTAATTCATGCATACTTAGCCTATATATTATTCGACAATTATCACGTGTAAGTTATCCGAAAAACCCGGGATATCACAACTCAGAGGCCAAGTCTTAGTATGTTGACACTAATGGTCACTCTGAGGCTATGTTTTAAGCATGTTGACACTAATGGTCACTCAGAGGCTTGGATTATGCATGCTGACATCAGAAGATCACTCAGAGACTTAGTTTGAGCATGTTGACGCTTTTAGTCCTTGTTAGTCTTTAATAGACTAAAAAAAAATATAACACGTGTTGCTATATTATTGGACACGATTTTTACAGGGTGTTACTCACCAGAGTATTATCGTGCCACTAGCGTAACCACCTGATTATATCTATCTCCACTAAGCAATAATGGCAATAATGGCAATAATGGCAAAAACTCCCTGTGGGAATCGAACCTAGGACCTAATAGTCCATAATCCTTATCCCACCTCCCCCCAAGATATCACTCGACTATGATGTCATGGGCTCAAATATAACAACTTTACTCGTTGAATCACCATCATTCCTAACAATCTTGCCATCACAATCAATCTTAGATCCATTTATAAGAAATTGACTTGTCAAATTATTGTCAATACTATCAATCAGCAACAAGAGCGAAAAGATATAAAGAATTGACTCATCAAATTACTACCATTACAATCTATTAGCGTCAAGAGCGAAAATCCCCCATCCATTCCCAAAATCAACTATTTAATCCATTTTTATCCTGCGAACACTTCCATAAACATGCTAGAAAGGAAGTTTAAGATATTGGTTTAGTGAGGGGCGATGGAATAACCGATCGATAAAGACAACAACATTATGAGTGTAACTCATTTGAAGATATAATATCGAATAACGATTTCATAAGCAAACAAGAGTTGATATTAGAAGAAGCATAGGTTTTAAGTTTGGTTCGTTGATTATTGATTCACTAGATTATATGCATACAACAAATTTCTATGATATTCAATAGGACATTTGGTTCAGTTCGATTAATTCGGTTAGTATCACCTAATAAACACATCTGACCCGTGATAGTCAGTCTTTACAGAATAGTTAACGAAACCATAGGTTTTAAGTTTGGTTTGTAAACAAGGTCATATAGAGATGTAAAACAAAAAAAAGTAAAAAAAAATCTGTATTGACCACAATCATATATGTGTGAAAAAATATATAGAAGAAAGAAGAAACGATGAATTTACATCAAACAAATTTGTGTATTCTTTAAATCCAAAATAAAATAAAAAAGCCATATAAAAAATGCTTTACGACATATTAGGACCGACTTGGGTCAAGTGTACGGTGTATTAGTGTGCGACCCCGCAAGGTCCACTCTTTGCCAGAAAGGAAGGGAGAGGGGGGGGGGGGGGGGGGGCAAAATTATCGATATTTTTTTAGCAAAAGAACCCTTAGTTCAATTTTACACCCAACTAAAAAATTGTAACACAAAAGCCTACTAGTAAAGCATTAAACCCATTACCCAGATACCAAATTTGATGTTATCACAATTATTTGAGGCCATTTTTTACTACTTGTACAGGGCCCTCAAATGCTCAAAGATGGCTTTATGGCCTTGTACGTATTGTTCTTCTACTATATTCTTCCATTTGACATAGTTGCAATTGTGAGTATATACAAATAAAATCAATATTATAATCGACCATAACCTATAGAATATGACTGAAAAATTGAAAACTGATAATCATAATCATTGTTGAAATATTTTAAAATGGTAATCAAATCATTAATTAAAAGTATAAATACATAAATGCTACATGTTATTGTGGTTTGTTTTCAGGTTAAATATATAAATAACTAAAGAGGGAAATCCTTGAATATATCCACCCTTGAGTTTGTACTATACTAGTGTGACACATGTTAGTAATTAATGAAGGCATTATTTTATTAAATTTGATGTTAATTGATGGTATTTGATATGTTAGTAAGTCCAAATTTTGATAAAAACTACGTTGGCAAAATTAAGATACACGCTTATCGCGTAACGAACAAAATGCGAAACGAACGTCGGTGACCGCCTAATTAATGTTAAAATCCTAAAAATATTCCGTTATGATTAAAATGCTATTTTTAATCATATCCGTGAGGAAAAATTAAGTAAAACGCTTAAAAACATTGTTTTGCGAATTTAAGTGCGTACTGCGATATACAGCGCATAACTTACAAAAATTTAAACGACGAAGCCAGTAAATGCAAATAATATATTGTTCAGCAATATTATGGCGAGTTAGTTTTTGTAGAGTGATAAAATAATTTAAAACGCCTTATAACATGATTAAAACGCGAGATAAAATGTCTGGTAGTAAGTTAAATACTTGTTTTTTGCTTATATATATGTGTGTGTGTGTGTGTGTGTATGTAGAGTGTGTGTGTGATGACTGGTTTCTATAGACGTTTAGCTCAGGTAATATCTGTAACCTAGTCAGCATGTGCGGAATCCAGTTTGATTCGGTGACAATACAAGATTACTTAATTTATCAATAATTTGATTAATTGTAAAAGCCCACACTCTTTCCAACGAACTTCCTACCCGTTCTGTTCATGAACCTCTTCACCCTTCTAGAGATCATGGCCATTTGCCATTGCAGATCCATCTCCTCTAAGTCATCAGGGTTGATCTGATCATAATCTTCATCAAACGTAGCAGGATCAGATATTTTTCCCTAAATGTAGTTCTCGTAGGAAGCAACAAAAGAAACAAGCAATGCCAGGTGTTCTTCAGCACTTTTGACACTCAGAGGCATAGACTTAGAACTACTGTTACTTGATTGTTGTCTCTTAGCCCCTGACGAGCCTCCTGAAGTAGCAACAAAACATACTTCACCATCAGAAATTGTCACTATCCGTTCATTCTCACATGAGAGAAACGTAGTTGCAGTGTCACTAGAAGCATTGTTGGAAGATGAAGGTGTAAGACCTTTATAAATCCCCGGATCTTGAACCTGATCATAACCCGTTTCCTTCTTCTTCATATTGAGCTCATAAGCTCTCAACTTCCAAACAACCTCTTCCAAGTCTTTCTTTTCATAATCAGCTTCACCCTTTATCATCAACGTGTAAATATCCCACTTTGCAAGTAAATCATCCAGCAACTTGTCGTTTATCTCCACATCTGTACATCCCTCTATGTCATAATTATCTATCTCTGACATCAGATGATAATATCTCGTGATAATATCTTCAAGAGATTCATTTCGCATTCCTTTGAACACAGCAAACTGTTTCTTTAGAAGATCAACCTTATTCTTCTTCACATCGGTATTGCCCTCATACCTTTTCTCCAGGGCATCCCACATCTCATTCGATGTAGTATAACGTTTAAATGTATGTTTGATGCCAATATGTAACGACATCTTTATAGCAGCTAAGGCTTTCTTCTCAGACTCATACTTCCTCTTCAGCTTCAGACATATTCACGTAAGCAGTAGCACGTTGTCTGCCCTAAAAATCATGCGTTGGGTTAGCATACCCATCTTGAATACAGATCCACATCCGTATGTCCTGACATTCAATAAAGGATTGAAACCTATCCTTCCAAGTAAAATAGTTCTCTACCTTCAGCATCTTTGGAGGTTTGTTTGTGGTACCGGCCTCGTGCTCCATTCTCAATAGCTCATTTAGGTTAGACATATTCGACATTTTTACCGAACCGGCTCGTTAAATACGTTAAAACTTATCCGAAATGAGTGGTTACCAAATTATACTGTTAGACTCATCTCGACGATATGATTCTAATGATATACATTGTCCGATTATGATTTTTGGGATTTTCGTGCCTTTTTTGTTTTTGTCCTAAAAATCACACAGTTCTAACTGTCCAATCGGTTCGTCAAAATTGTCTACGGATCAAATTCTATGTCCGAAAACGATTAACTCTGGTTAGGTCAGCTGGTTAACTTTCCACCTTTTTGAAGATAATCCAGAACAGTGTAAAATCCGAAATAGTAACTCTGATTGACAATCCGAAATGAAAATCCGTAACAGTAATCCGAATTACTAATCCCAGATGATGATCCGGAATAGTGATCCGAGATGAAATCCGGAATGCACTGTTCTGGTCCGTAATGGAAATTGGAATAGTGATCCGAGATGAAATCTGGAATGCACTGTTCTGATTCGAAATGGAAATCAAGAATACCCTTCTGATCCAAATTGGAATCCGAAATGGAATCGGAAATGGCTTTTCTGATCCGAATTACAATCCGAAATTGAATCCGGGATGACTTTTCTGATCCGAATTACAATCCGAAATGCAGCTTCCGGATCCGAAATTCAAGTCTTCAATCCGGAATACTGTGCTTTTTGATCTGGAATGCAAGTCTTCAATCCGGAATACTGCTGTTAATCCGAAATCACTGCAGGAAATCCGAAATACCTGCAAAAACCCTAAAACAGCCGTTAAAACCCTAATTCAGCCGTCACAAACTTCAAGAACAGCCGCCAAAACGCCCAAAACCCCAACTTTTCTTCTGTTACAATTCTGAACCGCGCAATAATCAAGAGCCGAATGCTCTGATACCAATTGTAGGTCCCCTAGTCCTTATGGATCTTGACAGAATCGTCTATCTAATCTAGAGTGCGGAATCCCCTAGATCAGATTTCACAGAAATAACAAGAACACGAATACGAACATAAAGAATTCCTTCAAACTGTCTTCTATTGATTATCTAACACAAAGTGTTTACAACCAATTCAAGACTCTCTCTCTCTCTAAAACTCTCTGAAGCAATTCTCTCTGCAACTGAACAATAAAACCAGCAACCTTAACCCTAATGCAAACCTCCCTATCTATAGAGATAGGTTATGCTCATGGGCTAGGGTTTCCTACATGGACTGCTAATGGGTTTAAGGCCTAATTCGCCTACCATGTGTTATATTGTGTCTAGTTCAACCCAATTACTTCTAATTCACTATTACAAAACTAAACTCGCTAACCGTTTATCATTTTACTAATTACAAGATATCCAAAGACCAAATCTAAGCTGTTGTCACAAATATGCACCAAAAGAAATCCTTACCGCCCTCCATAATCATCAGACTTTAACACAATCACAACTTCTCCGGTCACTCGATCATAATCCCACCATCTGAAATCTGTATGAAAATCTTGTTCAAGCTTCATTAGAGGCATATGCTTCATTGCTTGAGGACGTTTAACAATTGGAGTCACATCAGGCATTTGTGTTATTGTATCAATCTTGGCTATTCTTTTAGGTTAATGTGGTTTCCAGTTAGGAATATTATGATGCACTTCACATCTGATATACTTCCACAACTTCTGATCTCCTAGTTTCATTTGAAAGTTTATCAATTTTGTTTGGCACAACTCCTACACGTCCCACCATGGCAAAGTTTCATATCTTGCAAATATTGGCAGTATTTAACTTCGTATTCTCTTTTAATCCCCCAAACATTTAACTCCAGTATCCATCCCCAACTAATAATATCCCCTAGTGAGACATCCTAGTTTCTTGTAAAGAATGAAGTGGTCTTCTAAACTTTCTATCTCTGGGCATAACTTTGAACCAAGCTTTCCGAGCTTCTCTAATCTGATCTTTATCAAGCCTCAGGATTCAGCGTCTTTTATTATTTCTTCAATCTCTCTCTTTAACAAATCATTCGTTAATTCATCAAACATCTCTTGAAATGTTGGGAAATCATCAGTTCCTTCACATGAATATTTAGCAATTTCATCGTCTGAATCATCTTTCATGACAACATTATTGTAGTTATCAGTCTCTGGGATGTATGTTAACATGTAGTCGTCAGGCTTAGTAATATCGATATTGTTCAACTCTTCTTCAAAATCAAACTCGAATGAGTTCTCATCAATTGATCTGTGCAATCTCTTCTTTAGAAAAATTATGAACATATGAACCTTCTTCGACAACGTGGCAGAGATATATAGTTTTCTTGTTACTTGCAGGAACACCCGGTAATGGAACAACGTCTGTGAACACTCCTGAAGTACCTTCAGCATTCACAAGATCATTTGCTCACCACCTCTCTATCAGCATCATCTTCCTGATTATCTGCATCATTCATATAATCGTTCTGATCATCAGCTTAAGAAGACTTTCCTTCAAAAACTACCAAACCAGAACCACCCTAATTGTTATCGTCATCATCATTATCACCATTATCATCATCGTCATATGTAACACCTCGTAAAATCGTGCCCAATAATATAGTGACACGCATTAATTTTTATATATAAGTCTATTAAGGACTAAAGGTGTCAACATGCTCAAACTAAGCCTCTAAGTGACCCTCTGCTGTCAACATGCATTAACCGAGCCTCTGAGTGACCATCAGTGTCAACATGCTTAAACGTAGCCTCTGAGTGACCATTAGTGTCAACATGCTTAAACGTAGCCTCTGAGTGACCATTAGTGTCAACATGCTTAGCCTCTGAGTGACCATGAGAGTCAACGTGCTTAACTTAGCCTCTGAATGATCCTTTACGAAGTCCTAACTCTCATATGAGCCACTTGTTGGATGAGAGGGATTAATTTTGTAAATATGTTAAAGTTGGACAATGGGGGGTTAAAAGTTTCAACATGTTAATTTATAAATCTGAGTGACCTTTTAACGAACCGAGAGCTTGAAAATGTCCGGGCATACTCCTGGGTACGCCAAATATTGGCTACAGAGGGCTAATTATACTTATAAAAGTGTTTTAAAGGTTTTATGAGCTGAGGGGCTAAATGTGACAAAGTTTGAAAGTTCCCATGAGGCGCTCGCGGGGCGTGAGAGACATTGGCCATGTCTCTTGCGGCCTGCCAGAGGCCTGTGTCTGCAGAAAAATTTGCTTGGCCTCCACACATGTTGCCAAAAACCATTTGATTCGAAACTAGGGATTTCCAAACTGCTATGCCACGTTTTAGGAAACTTATAAGCTCCCTCTTACACTTCCTAACGCCTGGCATCACCTCCTTCAACCTCCCCAACTATAAATAGGTGCCAAGGTTCACAACTTGAACTTGCACCTTTCTCATTCTTCAATCTATCTCCCTCCACTGGAAGTTCCTAACTGAAAGGAGCATCCAACTTAGTTCTATTTCATCCTAGGAATCATTTGTAAGTGTTCCTTTCTCTTGCATTTTCGTTTATAGGCTTTTTATAGCCAAAAGTCAAGCGTTTTACGGAAAATGCCTTTACTTTCGGTTAAGACCATTATGGTCCATCCATTGTTCGTAACGAACAATGGCTAAGTGATCATAATAAACTAGGTGTTAAACCCTATTAGAGCACCTCCTAAAGATTACGTTTGCTAGACCAATTGACGGGTCAAAGTTTTATTATTAAAAAGTCAAACAGGCAAGTTTCGGAAATATTATAATCTGAGTTTATGTATGTTATGAAACATGTTTTGACACTTAAAAAAGTTGGTAATAATTTTAGAACATGTAAGAACATGTTCAACTCGTCAATTTCAGTTCTAGGGTCGGTTAGCAACCGAAAGTCGCAAGGTTTGACTTCTACATTGACTTTCGATTCTGACCCGATTTAGATTAGTTAGCTACTGATCTAAGATTGAATTATGATCATAATATGATGTAGCATAAACCCCCGGAGGTTATATTACATGATCATAATCAGAATCTGAGTTTATGCACAAGTTCCATTATTATGCCATTTTGACTCAAATGCCCTTTTTACATAAAATAAGGTTTAATCGATAAGGAACTTGAAAATGAACTACCTACTGATGTAATATCATAAGTAGGATTATTTAGGATGTCAAGTCAGATTATATACTGAGTTTACAGACAAGTAATTGTATGTTGTCGACAAATGACGATAAAGCCCTTGTGGCACATAAAATGGTTTTAATCATACCTTTTTATATCAAATCTTTTACCTAACGATATGCTATATTCAATAACATATCTAAAACAACTAAACTTGATTTTAACATCCGTTTTTACTAAAATTCACAGAAATCGTCATTTTACGACATAAGCGCCGTTTCGGCGCATAGTATGGTTTTAAACCATATTTATCAACCATGACTTGTACCTACTAATTTTAAAACTTATTCAAAATATTTTTACAGTAGGTACATGATATAAACTCGGAATCCCAAATAAATTATAAAACTATGTGTAAAATGACCAAAATGCCCCTACGGTGCATAGTTTGGACAAAAAAGATAAATTACACATATAATAAATATCTTACTGATATTATATCATAAATTAATTATTTTCCAGAATACTTATGATTATAACATTATAATACATTCAAGTTCCTTTTATACGGTGTATAATTACCAAAACGCCCTTATGAAGCATAAATTCATTTTAAAACCTCAACGGGCATATAAGTTGATGTCTTATTGATATTATAACCTATTTAAAGTATAATGGCATATAGAACTTGTCCATGACTTATCCGGTTACCCGATATCGCTTATATGCTTACGGTTAAGTATATGTAACTAGTTTACGGAAATTAACTAAAACGGGTTTAACCTTATCATTTTAGTCTAAAAATCTAGAATACTTATGGTTTACCCATATTATACAAGTCATAGTTCTTGTTGGGTTTAAACTACATTCTATTCGATCATCACTTAATCTAGCATATTATACCGTTTTGATCTTGTACGCTAGTCGGTCAAAGTCTTTGACTTAATTAAGATCATTAACATTTAATTGGTTAGCTTATGCCACAATCCAGACTAGAGCCTTCCGGTGAATGCTATCTGCACTTAGTTCATTTTGGATACGACTGAGATATTAAATCTTGCATTTTTAATCAAGACTAGCTCAGGTAAATACTCTCGACTTATTTACCTATACGGGTTTGGGTTACAGTAAATTATTACCGCTTGGTCGGAACTGGGAACACTCGAATGTCGGACAGTGGCTAGTAAATCCGCATATTCCGTTTTAATTGTAACACCCCTGCCCCTCGTTATCACCAATATTGTCCGCTTTGCCCTTGATGGGTGGCCCATCCAGGAACTCACGGCTTTGTTTTTGGTTGCCCTAGTGGAGACTTCCCAGGAGGTCACCCATCCTAGTACTACTCCCACTTGAGCACGCTTAACTGTGGAGTTCTCCTCTCATCCACTAGCATTAAGCCCAAAACACGTTGGTGATTTTAGAGGTAGGACATTACTTATGAACCAGGAATCTCTCCTGTCCACGGACGATGTTGAGAGGTATGCCATTAGGTGTTATAATCACCCCCTAAGGGACTCATCGTCCTCGATGAGGTTTTGCCCCAACATGTAGGAGGTTGCCATTATCCTCGATGAGGTTTTTTGCCCACATTTGGGAGGTTGCCATTAGGTGTTACAATCACCCCCCCTAAGGGACTCATCGTCCTCGATGAGGTTTTGCCCCAACATCCCGAACGGCACAGGAGTGGCTCTGATACCACTCTGTAACACCCCTGCCCCTCGTTATCACCAATATTGTCCGCTTTGCCCTTGATGGGTGGCCTATCTAGGAACTCACGGCTTTGTTTTTGGTTGCCCTAGTGGAGACTTCCCAGGAGGTCACCCATCCTAGTACTACTCCCACTTGAGCACGCTTAACTGTGGAGTTCTCCTCTCATCCACTAGCATTAAGCCCAAAACGCGTTGGTGATTTTAGAGGTAGGGCATTACTTATGAACCAGGAATCTCTCCTGTCCACGGACGATGTTGAGAGGTATGCCATTAGGTGTTATAATCACCGCCCTAAGGGACTTATCGTCCTCGATGAGGTTTTGCCCCAACATGTAGGAGGTTGCCATTATCCTCGATGAGGTTTTTTGCCCCACATTTGGGAGGTTGCCATTAGGTGTTACATTAATTAGTTTGTTTGATAACTTAAACATCAGGGGTTAACGACCCTGTCCTGGATATCCTCGCCTCGTTACATTAGTTAATGGCCACGACCAAAGAGCGGGATGTAGACATACACCTGACAGATGCTCATGCTAAATTATTTTTACCCACTAGTTGGGGATAACTCCTTCGTGGGTTCATAAGTTATAAAAGATTTTTTGTACTGGGCCCTGTATGTATGGACAAACATGTAAATCTGTTAACAAGGTTACAAGGCTGACTTTCCCAAGTTATAAAAGATTTTTCGTGACATGTGCACTTAAAACCATTTTCAAATGTTTAAAAAATGAGTCAGTTTGGTGTATTTACCAATGAAAGCTAACGTATTTTCAAAAGACTAAGCTTGCAGGTACAATACGAAATAGGCCGGCAGATGCTCGGTAGTAATATAAGAGGATCTTGCAAATCCTTAGATCTACCCAAAGTCTGTTATACACTTTTGTACATTTTATGATCCGCCTGTGGATCTTCTATTATAAGCCATCTGTATATTATTTTTCGTACTTTGAACATTTGGTTTGTAATAGTACTTTAACTCCAAGACTTCTACTGTGTTGTGTTTAATTGACTATGATGATATCAACTTATGTCACGATATTCCCTACTCGGGCCCACTGGTGTTTGGTTGTAAAATATCGGGGTGTGACAGGTTGGTATCTGAGCCAACATTTGAGAGAATTAAACACTAGCCTTCTTATGTTTAATCTCAAACTTACATAAAAGCACATTCCTTAGACTTCTGAGTCTAGGCTTTGACCTAGGATTACTCATCTCATTATTAAGTTATTAGTATTGTTCTCGATATGATTTTTAACAGGAAAATGCCGCCAAGAGTACGAGGAAGAGGTAAAGGACCTATGAGGGGAGGACCATCATGACATATCCCTTCACAACCCCATCACTAGAATCCCTATGAGGATTCAGGGAATTCATGGCCACTAACACAACATTCACCTACCACACACAAAACTCATACCACTCATATCATTCTCACCAATCACACCACTCTCATCACTCTCATCATTCATATCATGATGAGTTTAACCCTAACCACTACTTCAATACACCCCAACTAACTAGAATCAGTTGGATCAACCCAATCCCATGGACGAGGATTCCGATCCGGAGATGCCTCCTTCAGGATCGCACGCACATCCCATCAATATCTCTAGCGATTCGAATTCTTACGCCGGATCACCATATCAAGGTCCTAATGAATGGGACGAATACTGGAACCAATTCACTTTTGCTAACACTCCTTCCCATCACTCCGCAACACCTCCTGTACAAGAAGATGTTCATATGGAACCAGTGGAACAACCTCAGCCACCACCTGAGCCACCAAGGAGGAAACGCGGAGCACGTATGTCGGTACGTGTGGGTCAATGGTCGGGTTCGCTGCCACTATTGCCCAAAATGTCACACCCCGACCCACAGCGGAATAAGAGTCAGGGAATAATTGGGTTATCACCAAAGCTCATGATGTTTACTAATATGTTTCATATTTATTAAATTCAAATTACATCTCAAAGTTTCAAGTCAAATTCATACAATACAAGGAAAGGAAAAATTAACTAAAACAATCCAAAATCTAAACTGGCTTATTCTTCTAGGCCGCCCTATATGTTTCTTGCTTCAACTTGATCACCTGTATCATGTGTAAAAATCGGGAATTTTGAGTCAACAAAAGTTGGCGAGTGAACCTTGTAAAAAAACATTTGTTATTGATTCCTTGTTGTATTTAATATGGAAAAATTGTGCAATAATCATTTATGAACAAACGTATGTAAACAAACAATCACAAACCACCTTGCATGAGTATATGATATGAATGACAATGTATATGTTGGCAACGTCTCGTTCACGCTCATAGGTAATGGGGAACGGACGGCCTATGATGATGTATGTGAGATCAAGGCTCAATCAAACGGAGCCGATCTTATGTTGGCAACGCCTCGTTCACGCTCATAGGTAATGTGGAACAGCTCACGCTCATAGGTAATGGGGAGCGGCGGCCTATGATAATGTATGTACTGAAAATGATAACTTTAATCTAAACATTAACCACACAAACAATAGATATATATTGGCAACACATTTGATCATGAATATGATGAATGCACAAGTGTTTAATTGAAATAAATAAATAGCGACACATGATACACCTCAAAATGTGATTAAAACGGGAGATTCACTCACATTGGGTGCGTTCGGTTGATGATGTTGAATGCGCACGAGTTTAGAGGATTGATCGACGAGGAATAACTAACCTAATTAATAACGAAAAGGTACGGTAAATAAGTGGATTTTATTAACAATTTTAATAGGATTTTTGGATATATTTTTGTGAGTTTAAGGCTATTTTCTAACTTTAAAAACGTCATTTTTAAGTATTTTAATTGATTTTTAAATTAAATAAATAAATAAAAATAATAAAAAAATGTTGACTTTTGACCGTTGACCATGACTGTTGACCGTTGACCGGTTCGGTCGTGAATATTATTGCACTGAGTGAGACTCGAACCCGTGACCTCCCGTACGCGTGCACGCAGCTCTACCAACTGAGCTACATGTCTAACCCGAAATATTTCTGTTTTTAATTATATTTATATACTATTTAACTTAATCCGAAAATCATTTATTTAGAAAGGATTTAATTGTATCAAACCGGTGATCTCCACAGGTCTCGAACCCAGGACCTGTGGTTTAGTTTGGCACACAGTCCACCGCTGGACTGTGTGTCTAACCTGGTATATTCCGGTTTTTATTATACTTAACATCTTACTGCGAATTAACCCGGTTCGGTTTTAAAAAAACATTTTTATTTCTGAGGATAGGGTCGTGATAGGAATTGAACTCGAGACGTATGTGTATTGTTTGCACACAGTCCACCGCTGGACTGTGTGTCTAACCCGTTCATAATATTGATTTTAATTAATCTTATAAACATAAACGACTTCGTCTTCTTTGCTCAAGAACACAGACAATGATTAATCAACTGTTTCATGTTTAATTCGATTAACGGAAGTTATCAGCGATTGAAATGCAATGGACAGAGAGGGTTTGGGGAAAAATGTACCGAATCAGATGTCTTTCTCAGAACTCCGGCAAGGATTCGTCGACTCTGTTTGTGAACTTTGTCTGTTCGGATCAATTAACAGTTTTGATTGATTAGATATGAAATTGAGTTACTAAACCATGATTAACAGGAGGTTTAGTTGATCATACCGATTATCAGCGTGAGTTCGGAAATTCCAGCGATTTTCCGGCGAGTACATAATATTCGGCAACGTCGTCTGGGATTGATTCTGGGGGATGGATTGATGTTAGTAAGGGTCTAACAATGGAATGAAACAGAAAGAGTCGAGGTATTTACCGTGTTGATGTGAGTCTCGGTTTTCCGGCGAAAGTCCGGTGATGGCAGAAAAGTTCCGGCGAGTGAAATTGCTTCGGGAATTGGTGCGATTTTGAGCGAAAATATTACCAGAGGCTAGGGTGTGTATTTATAGGAAAGAATATCGATGAATTGGGTCCGGTTTCTGTCTTGATTCGTTGGTCAATTATTCTCCGGCGGTTATAACTGATGTCGCGGAACTGGACATCGGTTATAACCGATGTAGGTGTTAATACGCACGTTAAGTCACAAGAAACCGACAATAATTGGCGAAGTTGTCGGGATTTCCGGCGACTGCGAAATGGGCGCGTCGTTGACTGTTTTTGAAATCGAGTTTTGTTATTTGAATTAATTGTTTTGATATATCATCAAAAGGCACAAGTGGCGGAGTGGTTGGATGTGTGAGAGTTAAAGCTTTGAGGTTCCCGGCTGACCCGGGTTCGAATCCCGGCAGCCGGTATTTCTTTTTAATTATTTTATTTTTTACTTTTTAACAATTATAGTTTATAAATTCTAATTTGTTTATTAATTATGTATCGTTTAAAATTAAAATAAGTCATAAATAAGCAACGAAAATTTAAAACTGACGATTCGATTAATAAACGAAGCGTGTTTTGAAAACCCGTTTTTCGACGGATGTTACAGTATCCCCTACTTTTAGAAATTTCGTCCCGAAATTTAAGTAGCAGTGGTAACAGGAAATAGATGTGGGTATTTCTCCTGCATTGAGTCTTCACATTCCCAAGTAAACTCTGGTCCTCGTTTCGACTCCCAGCGTACCCTGACAATTGGAATGCGGCTTCGTCTTAAACGTTTCTCTCCGAAGTCCATAATTTCTACTGGTCTTTCAATGAAATGCCTAGATTCATCGACTTGAATGTCTTCTAGAGGAATATGGAGATTTTCATCGGCGAGGCACTTCTTCAAGTTCGATATGTGGAATGTGGGATGGATTCTGTTGAGTTCCTCTGGTAGGTCAAGCTTGTATGCTACAGGTCCTACTCTTTCGAGTATCTTGAAAGGTCCTACGTAGCGTGGTGCTAGCTTGCCTTTTTGGCCAAAACGAACCACTCCCTTCCACGACGATACTTTTAAAAGTACATGGTCACCAATGTTAAATTCCAAGGGCTTTCGTCGTTTGTCTGCATAACTCTTTTGACGACTTTGTGCCGCTAGAAGATTGTTTCGAATTTGATGGATCTTGTCTGTTGTTTCCTGTATTAATTATGGACCGGTGATTTGAGCTTCTCCAATTTCGTGCTAACATATTGGTGATCGGAACTTACGACCATATAACGCTTCGAAAGGTGCTATGCCGATACTTGAATGACAGCTGTTGTTGTACGAAAATTCAACTAATGGTAGATGAGCGTCCCAATTCCCTTTGAAGTCTATGACACATGCTCGAAGCATGTCTTCAAGAGTTTGGATGGTGCGTTCAGATAGTCCATCAGTTTGAGGATGATAAGCGGTACTGAGGTCTAATCGTGTACCCAAAGCGGCTTGTATGGCTTGCCATGTTCGTGAAGTGAAACGACCATCACGATCTGAAATAATGCTTAACGGTACACCATGACGGCTTACGATTTCGCTGATGTAGATACGAGCTAACTTCTCATTCTTGAAGTCCTCGCGAATCGGAATGAAGTGAGCTGATTTTGTAAGACGATCAATGATTACCCATATAGTGTCATACCCACCAGAAGTGCGAGGTAACCCGGTAATGAAGTCCATGGTTATGTTTTCCCACTTCCATACAAGTATTTCAGGTTGGACTAGAAGTCCTGAGGGTCTTTGATGTTCAGCTTTTACTTTAGAGCAGGTAAGGCACTTGGAAACAAAAACAGCAATATCCTTTTTCATGCCAGGCCACCAGTAGGTGTATCGAAGGTCTTGATACATCTTGTCGGCTCCTGGGTGTACAGAGTATCGTGTTTTGTGCGCCTCTTTCCTAAGGAAATCGCGAAGGTTATTGTGATCGGGAATCCATATGCGATCTAGATAATACAGAATGCCGTCAGATTTTGTTTCGAGTTTAAGTTCTGCTCCACAAGATAACTCATTGCGTTTGTCGTATTCTGTTATGGAAACATGTTGAGCTTCTCGGATTTGATCTTTGATGTCAGTTATGATTTGCGAACATAGAAGACGAATGGAGTTCGCATAACCCTTTCGACTGAGTGCATCGGCCACCACATTTGCTTTGCCAGGATGATACCGAATTTCACAGTCGTAGTCATTAAGAAGTTCGACCCATCTTCGTTGCCTCATATTCAACTCCTTTTGGTTAAAGATATGTTGGAGGCTCTTGTGGTCAGTGTAAATTTCACACTTGGTACCATAGAGGTAATGTCTCCATATCTTAAGAGCGAACACAACGGCTCCAAGTTCTAGGTCATGGGTAGTGTAGTTCTTCTCATGAGTTTTGAGTTGTCTAGAAGCATAGGCTATCACTTTTCCCCTTTGCATTAATACACAGCCTAGTCCCTGCCCTGATGCGTCGCAATATACTACAAAGTCATCGCAATCTTCAGGGAGTGTGACGATAGGTGCGTCACAAAGCTTTTGCTTAAGGGTTTGGAAGGCTTCTTCTTGTTTAGGTCCCCATATGAAGGGTTTCCCTTTATGTGTCAAAGCCGAGAGTGGTACAGCGATACGAGAGAAATTTGAAATGAAACGGCGATAGTAACCCGCCAAACCAAGAAATGATCTTACTTCGGTAGGGGTACGTGGCGCTTGCCATTCCTGTACTGCTTTGATCTTTGAGGGGTCGACATGTATTCCCTTGTCATTGACGACATGTCCAAGGAATTGTACTTCTCTTAACCAGAATTCGGATTTGGAGAATTTAGCGTAGAGCTTTTCGGTTCTTAAGAGTGTGAGGATGAGTCGAAGATGTCGTTCATGATCAGTTTTGGACTTTGAGTAAATGAGAATGTCGTCATGAAGACTATAACAAAACGATCGAGATAGGGTTTGCAGACTCTGTTCATTAGATCCATGAAAACAGCTGGAGCGTTGGTTAGACCAAATGGCATGACCATGAATTCGTAATGACCATAACGAGTTCGGAAGGCGGTCTTTGGGACGTCTTCTTCATGTACTCTGAGTTGATGATAGCTAGAACGAAGGTCGATCTTTGAAAAACAGGTGGCACCCTGGAGTTGGTCTAGTAGATCGTCGATGCGCGGTAATGGATAGCGGTTCTTGACCGTTAATTTGTTGAGTTCTCTGTAATCGATACACATGCGAAATGTTCCATCTTTCTTCTTTACAAACTGAACAGGTGCGCCCCAAGGCGATGAGCTAGGACGTATGAATCCTTTGTCGGTCAGTTCTTGTAATTGACTGGCCAGCTCTTGCATTTCGGATGGGGCTAACTTATAAGGAGATTTCCCGACGGTTGTAGCGCCAGGTATAAGATCAATGCAGAATTCGACTTCTCTCTTGGGAGGAAGTCCTGAGATGTCGTCGGGGAAGACTTGTGGGAATTCTTTCACTACAGGTATGTCTTCGAGTTTCTTCTCCTTATTTCCCTTCTTGACAACGTGAGTTAGAAATGCGACATAATTCTTGCGAAGATATTTTCGGGCTTGAAGACAGGACATCAGTTTGAGTCCTTTCGAAGGGGTTTCTCCAAAGATTCGTAGTGTTTGATCGTCTGCAAGAGGAATGCGAATGAACTTTTCGCGGCATACTACTTCAGCATGATGTTGGCTGAGCCAGTCCATGCCGATTATAATGTCAAAACTTCCCAACTTCATAGGAATGAGGTCAACTGGAAAATCGTGATCGTTTAGAGTGAGAGTACAGTTTCGGATAATGGAGTTTAATGAGACCGGTTTTCCGTCAGCTACTTCCACCGTTATGGATTCCATGAGTTTATCACGGGTTTGGTTGAGGATGGGTTCAAATTCTAAGGGCACAAAACTCTTATCCGCGCCAGTATCAAATAACATGGATGCATAACTATTATTGATGAGAAACATACCATTAACCACGTTGTTGTCGGCCCTAGCTTGATTGGCGTTGATGTTGATAGCTCTTTCTCTAGCAGGTGGAGGAGCTTGGTTAGCTTGATTCACCGGATTTGCTTGAGCTTGAGCATGTATGATGTTCACCAAGCGTGGACAAGTATTTCTAAAGTGGTTTGGGTCTCCACAGTTGTAGCAAGCCCGCATGGGTTGCATCATGGGGTAGTTGGGTTGGTAGTAGGTTTGGGCCGTATGTTGTGTAGGTGGTAGTAGTAGGGGTTGTTGGGCTTGACCCATTATTTGATGGTGGGTTTGGGTTGTGGGTTGGTTACGGTTCATTCACTGCAGCGAGCGGCAGGTTTGGATGGTGTGACCTGCACGGCCACAGCTGGTGCAATATTGACAGGGGTGTTCGGGGGAGTGATGGTATTGGCAACGGGTGCATTTTGGGTAGGGGCCGGAGTATGGCCTTTTGTATGGTGCGGGTGAAGGGGCAACTTGAGTGATGGGTGTAGCAGGGATAGGGAAATTTGTTTGGGTGACAGCAAAGTTTCTGGTATTTCGTTTCCTCTTGTTAGAAAACTTTGAGGAGGAGGTGGAATGGTTTGAAGTTTGGACCTCAACGGGGGCTTTCTATTTCTCCTCCTTGAATTTACCGTTTCTGATGCGATTCTCAGTAAGTTCGGTGGTTAATTCCATAGCAGCTTCGAGAGTTGCAGGCGAAGTACTGAGAACTGAGTCTTGAATTTTCGAGGGGAGGCATCGAATGTAGTGTTCAACCAAGCGGTACACTGGGGTGAACAAGTTAGGAACCATCTGGTTCAGCTCAAGAAATCTTTTGTTGTAGGAAGTATGGTCTCCTTCCTTTTGCTTCAGCGAGTGGAATTCATCTTCCAACTTCTTGAGTTCGCTTCTTGGGCAGAAGCGTTTTGTCATTTTTTCCCTTAACTCTTCCCACGTTAAGGCCATAGCGTCTTCAACTCCTCTCTTACCCTTCTCGGTGTTCCACCAGGTCAGGGCTACCCCAAATAATCTCGGGACAATCGCAATTGAGGAAGGTGTTTTCCATTTCCTCAAACCAGTGGAGGAGAGCGGTGACACCTTCGGTCCCTTCATACTTTGGGGGATCGCAAGATTTGAAGTGTTTGTAGGAGCACTTCTTGGAGGGAGGGTTGTCGATGTTTTGATCCTCTTGATTGGGTGGGTTGATAGGATTCGTGGTGAGAGCTTGTTGGACTTGAATTACAATATCAGGAAGCACCGCGACCATTTGTTTTGCAATTTGAGTGGCCAAACGTTCGTTTGACCTTCCCGACTTTCGACCTCCACGTAGCTGCCTAGCCGACATCTACAGGAATATACATAGGAAGATGGTGAGTTTAAGGAGTGTTTAGGTGTCATGTGTCGTTTAAAATAATAAAATAACATACTCATCAATAATGCACTACATCCATAGGATGTCTTGGGTTTGCTCATGTTTGGGCCTCCAATGTCCCCCATACCATCGCCTGTATAGTCATGTGGGCCCCCATGACTATTGGCTTAGTTGGATTCACATTGGTATTGGCGGTTTAACACTCGCATCACCCGAATGAAAACCATGAAATATGTTTGCGAGATGTATGGTCGGAGGGTGTCCAGGTGTAGACACAATGACAACTCAAAGTGGTGTTAGTTCACACGACGTTTGATATAGCATGCTTTGGCCTAATAGGTCCTTCGTACTCTCATCGTTAGTCCCCAGGTAGGCAAACTGGTCCTTTATTTTGGATTTATACGAATGCCAAGCCTAGACAGGACGTTCCGACTACCAGTACTCGTACCCTTCCAGTTACTACATGCCCGTCATGAGAACTCACTTTGATGTGATTTGAAAATACAAAAATCGTTGTAAAAATCATATGAATTGTGAGGTGTGTGCTCCCATGGATATGATATGTTATGAGAATATGATTCATGATAAGCATTGTATAATAGTATGTATTTATGAACATGCTTGCATAACATTGAATGTAACAATAAACATAAAGCATATAAACATCATGAATTTTGCATGTAACATACAAACAATCGAAAAATTCTAATCAACTATAGTATAGGCTCTAAGGGTCTTATAACATATCCTATATCCCTATAGTCATGGCTCTGATACCAATCTGTCACACCCCGACCCGCAGCGGAATAAGAGTCGGGGCATAATTGGGTTATCTCCAAATCTCATGATGTTTACTAATATGTTTCATATTTATTAAATTCAAATTACATTTCAAAGTTTCAAGTCAAATTCATACAATACAAGGAAAGGAAAAATTAACTAAAACAATCCAAAATCTAAACTGGTTTATTCTTCTAGGCCGCCCTATATGTTTCTTGCTTCAACTTGATCACCTGTATCATGTGTAATGGCGAGTGAACCTTGTAAAAAAACATTTGTTATTGATTCCTTGTTGTATTTAATATGGAAAAATTGTGCAATAATCATATATGAACAAACGTATGTAAACAAACAATCACAAACCACCTTGCATGAGTATATGATATGAATGACAATGTATATGTTGGCAACGTCTCGTTCACGCTCATAGGTAATGGGGAACGGACGGCCTATGATGATGTATGTGAGATCAAGGCTCAATCAAACGGAGCCGATCTTATGTTGGCAACGCCTCGTTCACGCTCATAGTAATGGGGAACAGCTCACGCTCATAGGTAATGGGGAGCGGCGGCCTATGATAATGTATGTACTGAAAATGATAACTTTAATCTAAACATTAACCACACAAACAATAGATATATATTGGCAACACATTTGATCATGAATATGATGAATGCACAAGTGTTTAATTGAAATAAATAAATAGCGACACATGATACACCCCAAAATGTGATTAAAACGGGGAATTGGTAGAGATTCACTCACATTGGGTGCGTTCGGTTGAAGATGTTGAATGCGCACGAGTTTAGAGGATTGATCGACGAGGAATAACTAACCTAATTAATAACGAAAAGGTACGGTAAATAAGTGGATTTTATTAACAATTTTAATAGGATTTTTGGATATATTTTTGTGAGTTTAAGGCTATTTTCTAACTTTAAAAACCTCATTTTTAAGTATTTTTAATTGATTTTTAAATTAAATAAATAAATAAAAATAATAAAAAATGTTAACTTTTGACCGTTGACCATGACTGTTGACCGTTGACCGGTTCGGTCATGAATATTATTGCACTGATGAGACTCGAACCCGTGACCTCCCGTACGCGTGCACGCAGTTCTACCAACTGAGCTACGTGTCTAACCCGAAATATTTCTGTTTTTAATTATATTTATATATTATTTAACTTAATCCGAAAATCATTTAGTTAAAAAGGATTTAATTGTATCAAACCGGTGATCTCCACAGGTCTCGAACCCGGGACCTGTGGTTTAGTTTGGCACACAGTCCACCGCTGGACTGTGTGTCTAACCTGGTAAATATTCCGGTTTTTATTATACTTAACATCTTACTGTTAGTTAACCCAGTTCGGTTTTAAAAAAAACATTTTTATTTCTGAGGATAGGGTCGTGATAGGAATCGAACTCGAGACGTATGTGTATTGTTTGCACACAGTCCACCGCTGGACTGTGTGTCTAACCCGTTCATAATATTGATTTTAATTAATCTTATAAACATAAACGACTTCGTCTTCTTCGCTCAATAACACAGACAATGATTAATCAACTGTTTCATGTTTAATTCGATTAACGGAAGTTATCAGCGATTGAAATGCAATGGACAGAGAGGGTTTGGGGAAAAATGTACCGAATCAGATGTCTTTCTCAGAACTCCGGCAAGGATTCGTCGACTCTGTTTGTGAACTTTGTCTGTTCGGATCAATTAACAGTTTTGATTGATTAGATATGAAATTGAGTTACTAAACCATGATTAACAGGAGGTTTAGTTGATCATACCGATTATCAGCGTGAGTTCAGAAATTCCAGCGATTTTCCGGCGAGTACATAATATTCGGCAACGTCGTCTGGGATTGATTCTGGGTGATGGATTGATGTTAGTAAGGGTCTAACAATGGAATGAAACAGAAAGAGTCGAGGTATTTACCGTGTTGATGTGAGTCTCGGTTTTCCGGCGAAAGTCCGGTGATGGCAGAAAAGTTCCGGCGAGTGAAATTGCTTCGAGAATTGGTGCGATTTTGAGCGAAAAGATTACCAGAGGCTAGGGTGTGTATTTATAGGAAAGAATATCGATGAATTGGGTCCGATTTCTGTCTTGATTCGTTGGTCAATTATTCTCCGGCGGTTATGACTGATGTCGCGGAACTGGACATCGGTTATAACCGATGTAGGTGTTAATACGCACGTTAAGTCACAAGAAACCGACAATAATTGGGGAAGTCGCCGGGATTTCCGGCGACTGCGAAATGGCCGCGTCGTTGACTGTTTTTGAAATCGAGTTTTGTTATTTGAATTAATTGTTTTGATATATCATCAAAAGGCACAAGTGGCGGAGTGGTTGGATGTGTGAGAGTTAAAGCTTTGAGGTTCCCGGCTGACCCGGGTTCGAATCCCGGCAGCCGGTTTTTCTTTTTAATGATTTTATTTTTTACTTTTTAGCAATTATAGTTTATAAATTCTAATTTGTTTATTAATTATGTATCGTTTAAAATTAAAATAAGTCATAAATAAGCAACGAAAATTTAAAACTGACGATTCGATTAATAAACGAAGCGGGTTTTGAAAACCCGTTTCTCGACGGATGTTACACAAAACTTACCCTACCATTCATGAGGACCCACAAATGGGTGGACCCTCCAATGTTTCACCTGTGGTGGAACCGACACCATCACCAGTAGTTCAACCACCACCATCGGGTTTTAATAACCATATCCCTACATATCCAGATACATCTGGATATGATCCTTTTAACCCATCTACGCTTTTCAAATTATCAGGCACTATCGCATGACCCATATATGCAAGCGGTCATGCATAAGGCACTTTACCCCATCTCCTTTCCCACTTGCTTATCCACCTACTGTATATCCCAGTTATGGGTACCAGTATCCTGTTATACCTCAACCACAACCACAACCACAACCTTCGCCGTCACTTGAGGCCATCAATGAGGCGTTGGAACGAATAAAGGAAATGCAACAAAAAGCGGAGAAGACGAATAAGTTCTTCAAGAAGCTCTCCAAGTTGGTTCAGGGAAAGAAGGACGAGTGAAGTCTCTTCTATTATTATATTTAGTCCCTGCGAGGTCATGGTTATTTCTTTAGTCCCTGCGTGGACAAGTTATTTCTTTTTAGTCTTTGCATGGACAACTTGTTTCATTTATCTATTTCTAGTAGTGTAATTTCTTATTATTATTTAATGAAATATTTTGGAATTATATATATATATGTATTCATCCTCTTCAAGCGAACGTCTCAATTTTACTCAAAATTTATGTTCTGCTATATAATTCCAAAAAGGTCTTAATGGTTTTGATTAGCTAAGTGGCACAGACCACATTAATTAGCCAGCATATAAATGATAGTTGATGATGAATAGCCTTCTATCATGATAGTTAAGGAGAGTTATCCTTCTATCCATAGGTGGTGGACTATGTTCAAGCCTCCAAGTCGTTATGGTCATTGTGACCGTGACTATTAATCGACCATTAAGATACTCCTATGTTAACTTTCAAGTAATGTTCATACTCCTGGTAGTGTGACTTGAGGAACCACACTAACCATCTAGGTGATGGACTACGTCCTAAAACCTATTATAAAGCCTATGTGATTAATATGATCTGGGCTAATGTCATCAATGCGATGATAATAATTGACATCCATTAGTGATGTAGTGCCTACGGGCCGTAATAAACATCCATTAGTGATGTAGTGCCTACGGGCCATAATAAACATCCATTAGTGATGTAGTTCCTACGGGCCATAATAAACATCCATTAGTGATGATTTGCTTTGAGCAATATTATATTGTCAATTAAGACAATGACAGTTGTGGTTCATATAACCATCTGTCCAAAATTATATCCATTATTGACAGGGCTATGTGCCGTATTTTTATGTCCATTAGTGATAGGCCTATGTGCTGTATTTTTATGTCCATTAGTGACAGGCCAATGTGTCATATTTTTATGTCCATTAGTGACAGGCCAATGTGCTGTATTTTTATGTCCATTAGTGACAGGCCTATGTGACGTATTTTTATGTCCATTAGTGACATGCCTATGTGCGGTATTTTTATGTCCATTAGTGACATGCCAATGTGCCGTATTTTTATGTCCATTAGTGATAGGCCAATGTCCGTATTTTTATGTCCATTAGTGACAGGCCTATGTGCCGTATTTATATGTCCTTAGTGACAGGCCGATGTGCCATGTTTTAATGTCATTCGTGAAAAGCCTATGAGCAATATATAATTATCTAATGACAATGATAGTTGTGACAATACGATCCACCGTCTAATATATATATGGACTGTGTCCAAATTGTAATTTTCCTTTGATGGTCCTTTTGAGACCGAGTCCAAGTATAGACAACATTCATAGAAGTGTTAAGCCTAAGAGTTGTGATTATATTCACACTAGTTTAATTAGGCAATGGATTTATATATCTGATTTTTCTAAAGCCAATATGGTTATTAATACCATGAATACGTGAAGTTTAATTTGGTTTTTAGAACCAAAGCTTCAAGAATGGCTAACTCGGACGAGGCGCGAAGTAGCCACCAAGATAATAACTCTAACAAAGCTGAAAACATAGCCATCGAAAATGATGATTTCCAAGTTCGCATAGATGCAGCTATTGGAAAAGCCATGGAAAAAGCGATGGAGAAATTTAAGGAAGTGAGCGCTACTCGCTCCAAACCCTTATCAATTCCACCATCATCAGCTCGTAAGGAGAGCTCTGTTCACTCTTCAAATGCGAAGAGTGAACCAAAGAAATTAGAATTTAAAGATAGGCCCCGTTCTTCTAAAGATGGATGTACCTACAAATACTTCGTCTCCTGTAAGCCCCAAGATTTCAATGGAGAAAAGGGAGCTGTAGAAGCCTTGAAATGGCTTGATGAAATGGAGATGATAGTGGATATCAGCAGTTTGGCTGATAAGGATGTGGTAAAGTATGTATCAAAGTTCTTCAAGGGTGATGCCTTAATTTGGTGGAAGGCAATGGTCCAATCAACAGGTAAAGTACACCTATACAACTTAGGATGGTCTAAATTTGTTGACCTAGTCAAAGAAACTTACTGCCCACCTCATGAGGTGGAGAAGATAGAGTCAGACTTTCGGACTCTTACATTGAAAAATCTGGACTGTAGGAAGTATGTTTATGACTTCAACTCCCCGTCTAGATTAGTTTCCTACCTAATCACCCGTGTATCTAAACGCATTACGCATTTCATTAATGGGTTAGCGCGCGAAATTAAGGGCATGGTGAAGGCTGCTCAGCCTAGTACCTAGAGGTCTGTTGTTGACCTATCTCTTTCTCTCACCTTAGATTTGGTGAGGCAAAAGTCAGTTAGGCCTGTGACTAAAGGAAAAAGGAAACGAGAGGATGATAACTCCCAAATATTCAAAAAGAAAGGAAATTTTGGGTTTAAGAAGAACCAGCACAGGTCTGATGATAGACCTCTGTGCAAGACCTGTAACCACAGGCATTGAGGCAATGCCATATTGACCCACAGATTAAACCATGTGGTATTTGTAGAAGAAAAAGGCATAAGACCCACCAGTGCAAAAATCTTAAAGATGCCGTTTGTAACGGTTGTAATGAGAAAGGGCATATTAAGCCTAATTGCCCCAAGAACCCCAGAGGTAATGATACAAAGCCTGGAGAGGCTAGGAACGGAAATGTGCACGCCTTTCAGATGAACGCTAGAGAGGCTGTTAATGACAACAACGTCATAACAGGTACATTCCTCATTAATGACATATAAGCTAGAGTTCTTTTTGATTCGGGTGCAGATAAGTCTTTTGTAGACCATAAGTTTAGCAAACTATTAAACTTACCCAAAAGAATCTAGACATAACTTATGAGGTAGAACTTGCTAATGGAACTTTAGAAACAACATCTTCCATTCTTGATGGATGTTTTATATCCATTAAGAATCATTCTATTCCTATCTCTTTTACAATGAAATTGGCGGCGTTCGATGTAGTCTTAGGCATGGATTAGTTACCTCATAGCCAAGCCCACATTGCCTATTATAAGAAATCATTGAAATTAAAACCCCATCTGGTGAAATGATCACCAGCCTTGGAGATTCACACTATGGATTGCCAGATAAGGTGTCATTATTCAAGGCATCCAAGTGTTTGGGGAAAGGTTGTGTCATTTACCTTGCACAAGTAACTATCAACGAACCAAAACCAAATATTGAAGACCTTCCAATTATCTCGGAGTATTCCGATGTTTTCCCTGAAGAATTACCAAGAGTTTAGGATTGACATCCTACTAGGATCAGCACCTGTTGCTAGAGCTCCCTATCGGTTAGCACCGACAGAAATGAAGGAATTAAGAATGCAATTAGATGAACTTTTAGAGAAACACTTTATTCAGCCTAGTTCCTCACCTTGGGGAGCTCCTATTCTTTTTGTTAAGAAGAAGGACGGTTCAATTCGGATGTGCATTAATTACCGTGAACTAAATAAGATAACAATCAAGAATCGTTATCCTCTGCCTAAGATCGGTGACTTATTCAATCAACTTCAAGGTGCTAGTTATTTCTATAAGATCGATTTAAGATCAGGATACCATACACTGAAGGTTAGAAGTGAGGATATTCCTAAGACTGCCTTCAGGACCCGATATGGACATTATGAATTTTAGTGATGCCTTTTGGGCTCACAAATGCACCTACAACATTCATGGATCTCATGAATAGAGTCTGCAAGCCGTATTTAGATAAGTTTGTCATTGTCTTCATAGACGACATACTTATCTACTCTTGTAATCAGGCTGATCATGAGAAACATCTTTGGTGCATCCTATAATTGCTAAGACAAGAGAAATTTTATGCTAAGTTCTCTAAGTGCGAGTTTTTTCTTAGAGAAGTCCAGTTCCTTGGACATGTTGTAAGTGAGCGTGGTATCCAAGTGGATCCCGCCAAAATTGAAGCTATAATGAATTGGGAAGCGCCCAAAACTCCATCGGAGATTTGTAGCTTCTTAGGATTCGCTGGTTACTATAGGAGTTTCATTGAGAACTTTTCGAGGATAGCCACTCCTTTAGCTACCTTGACCCGAAGAATGTCAAGTTTGACTAGAGTGTAGAACAACAAGAATCCTTTAAGATTTTAAAACACAAGTTGAGCAATGCTCCTGTGTTATTTCTACCTGAGGGTATTGAGGATTTTGTCATTTATTGTGATGCCTCGCACACTGGCATGGGCTGTGTGCTAATGCAAAAAGGCAAAGTGATTGCTTATGCATCACGACAATTAAAGGTGCACGAAAGGAATTATACCACCCATGATTTGGAATTGGTGCCGTTGTATTTGCACTTAAGTTGTGGGGACATTACTTATACGGCACAAAGTGTATTATATACACTGACCATAAAAGTCTCCAACATTTGTTCAATCAAAAGGATTTGAACATGCGACAACGCCGCTGGATGGAAACACTTAAGGATTATGATTGCGAAATTCACTATCATCCCAGCAAAGCAAATGTCGTTGCTGACACCTTAAGTCGCAAAGAAAGGGTTAAGCCTATTAGGCTTAACGCCAAGAGCATTGAGCTCAGAGATAGCTTGAATGAAAAGCTATTAGACGCGCAAAAGCAAGCGCTATTAGAGGCTAATGCTCCAAATGAAAAATTAGGCAGAACTGTTGATCAGTTAATGCCTGGAAAGGACGAAATCCTTAGATTTAATGGCAGAATCTGGGTTCCAATCTTTGGAGGACTTAGAGATCCAATCCTCAAAGAAGCAAATAATTCGAAATACTCAGTTCACCCAGGTGGTGACAAGATGTATCAGGATTTGAAAAAGAATTATTGGTGGATAGGTTTGAAGAAATCCATATCCACTTATGTAGCTAAGTGTCTGACGTGTTCACAAGTTAAAGCTGAACATCGGAAACCATCAGGACTTCTACAACAGCTTGAAGTTCCCATTTGGAAATGGGAAATGGTAACTATGAACTTGATTACCAAGTTACCTAATACCAAACGTTGTAATGACACGATTTGGGTCATTGTGGATAGACTGACTAAGTCAGCGCATTTCTTGCCAATTAAAGAGACTTATAATTATGACAAATTAGCTAAGTTGTATGTGGACAAGATCGTGTCCCTACATGGTGTGCGGATATCTATTGTATCCGATAGAGATACTAGATATACATCTCATTTTTGGAAAAGTTTCCAACAATCTTTAGGCACAAGATTAAATTTTACTACGGCTTACCATCCATAGACTGATGGTCAGAGTGAGCGTACTATTCAGACTTTGGAAGACATGCTTAGAGCATGTGTGATTGATTTAGGTGGAAGTTGGGATGACCACTTACCCCTAATAGAATTCTCCTATAACAATAGTTATCATACGAGCATCAAGGCTGCTCCTTTTGAGGCCTTGTATGGGAGAAAATGTCGAACGCCCGTGTGTTGGGCAGAAGTTGGGGAAGCCCAACTATCAGGACCAGAGATTGTCCTGGAGACCACGGATAAGTTTGTGAAAATCCATGATAGACTCAAAGCTGCCCAAGATAGGCAGAAGAGCTATGCGGACAAGAGGCGTAAACCTCTTAAGTTCCAAATAGGGTACAAAGTCATGTTAAAAGTATCACCTTGAAAGATGTAATGAGATTTGGAAAGAAGGGCAAGCTAAGCCCAAAATATATTGGACCATTCGAGATAATCAAATGTGTCGGCACTGTAGCTTAAAAGCTTAACCTGCCAGAGGAGCTTAGTGGAATTCATGATGTATTCCACATTTGTAACCTTAAGAAATGTTTAGCCAATGAGTCGCTAGCAATGTCACATCAAGATGTGCAAATTGATGAAAACCTGAGGTTTTTTGAGAAACCGATCTCGATCGAGGCTCGACAGGTTAAGAAGCTTCAAAAGAAAAAGATAGCTATAGTAAAGGTTAAGTGGGATGCCCTTCGAGGCCACGAGTATACATGGGAGGTTGAGTCCATTATGTGATAAAAATACCCCCATATTTGTTAATAAAATCTCGAGGTCGATGTTTCTTTTAAGGGGGTGAGGATGTAACACCTCGTAAAATCGTGTCCAATAATATAGTGACCCGTATCATTACTTTTTATATATAAGTCTATTAAGGACTAATAAGGACTAAAGGTGTCAACATGCTCAAACCAAGCCTCTGAGTGACCATTAGTGTCAACATGCTTAAACGTAGCCTTTGAGTGATCATTAGTGTCAACTTTCTTAAACTTAGCCTCTGAGTGACCATTAGTGTCAACATGCTTAGCCTCTGAGTGACCATCAGAGTCAACATGCTTAACTTAGCCTCTGACTGATCCTTTACGAAGCCCTAACTCTCATATGAGCCACTTGTTGGATGAGAGGGATTAATTTTTTAAATATGTTAAAGTTGAAAAATGGAGGGGTTAAAAGTGCCAACATGTTATTTTGTACCTCAGAGTGACCTTTTACGAACCGAGAGCTTGACAATGTCTGGCCAAATATTGGCTACAGGGGGCTAGTTATGCTTATAAAAGTGTTTAGAGGTTTTATAAGTTGATGGGCTAAATGTGACAAAGTTTGAAAGTTCCCATGAGGCGCTCGCGGGGCGCGAGAGACACAGGCCATGTCTCTCACGGCCCGCCAGAGGCCTGTGTCTGCAGAAAATTTTTCTTGGCCTCCACACATGTTGCCAAAAACCATTTGATTTGAAACTAGGGATTTCCAAACTGCTATGCCACGTTTTAGGAAACTTATAAGCTCCCTCTTACACTTCCTAACACCTGGCATCACCTCCTTCAAGCTCCCCAACTATAAATAGGTGCCAAGGTTCACCACTTGAACTTGCACCTTTCTCATTCTTCAATCTATCTCCCTCCACTGGAAGTTCCTAACTGAAAGGAGCATCCAACTTAGTTCTATTTCATCCTAGGAATCACTTGTAAGTGTTCCTTTCTCTTGCATTTTCGTTTATAGGCTTCTTATAGCCAAAAGTCAAGCCTTTTACGGAAAACGCCTTGACTTTCGGTTAAGACCATTATGGTCCAGCCATTGTTCGTAACGAATAATGGCTAAGTGATCAATGGCTAAGTGATCACAATAAGGTAGGTGTTAATCCCTTTTAAGGACATCTCCGAAAGATCATGTTTGCTAAACCAATTGACGCGTCAAAGTTTTATTATTAAAAAGTCAAACAGGCTAGTTTTCAGAAATATTATAATCTGAGTTTATATATGTTATGGAACATGTTTTGACACTTAAACAAGTTGGTAATAATTATTAGAACATGTAAGAACATGTTCGACTCGTCAATTTCAGTACTAGGGTCGGTTCGCAACCGAAAGTCGCAAGGTTTGACTTCTGCTTTGACTTTCGATTCTGACCCGATTTAGATTAGTTAGCTACTAATCTAAGGTTGCATTATGATCGTAATATGATGTAGCATAACCCTATGAGTTTATATTACATGATCACAATCAGAATCTGAGTTTATGCACAAGTTCCATTATTATGCCATTTTGACTCAAATGCCCTTTTTCCATAAAATCTGGTTTAATCGATAACGAACTTGAAAATGAACTACCTACTGATGTAATACCATAAGTAGGATTATTTGGGATGTCAAGTCAGATTATATACTTAGTTTACAAACAAGTTATTGTATTTTGTCAACAAATGATGATAAAGTCCTTGTGGCACATAAAATGGTTTTAATCATACCTTTTTATATCAAGTCTTTTACCTACCGATATGCTATATTAAATAACATATCTTAAACAATTAAACTTGATTTAAACATAAGTTTTTACTAAAATTCACAGAAATCGTCATTTTACGACGTAAGAGCCGTTTCGACACATAGTATGGTTTTAAACCATATTTATCAACCAAGACTTGTTACCTACTGAGTTTAAAACTTATTTAAAATGTTTTTATAGTAGGTACATGATATAAACTCAGAATCCCAAATAAATTATAAAACTATGTGTAAAATGACCAAAATGCCCATACGGTGCATAGTTTGGTCAAAAAAGATAAATTACACATATAATAAATATCTTACTGATATTATATCATAAATTAATTATTTTCTAGAATACTTATGATTATAACATTATAATACATTCAAGTTCCTTTTATACGGTGTATAATTAGCAAAACGCCCTTATGAGGCATAAATTCATTCTAAAACCTCAACAGGCATATAAGTTGATATCTTACTGATATTACAACTTATTTAAAGTATAACTATAGAACTTGTCCATGACTTATCCAGTTACCCGATATCACTTATATGCGCACGGTTAAGTATATGTAACTAGTTTACGGAAATTAACCAAAACAGGTTTAACCTTATCATTTTAGTCTAAAAATCTAGAATACTTATGGTTTACCCATATTATATAAGTCATAGTACTTGTTAGGTTTTGTCACACCCTAACCCGTAGCGAAAATGGTATTCAGGGCATGATTGGATTTTCATCAAAGCTCATAACATTTACTATTATAAAATTTCAAATTTATTATTCAAAATTAAAAGGGAAAATCTCAACAAACACATAAACCATACAAGCACCAAATGTTCTAAACAAGACATTCAAATAATGCTTTATTTATCTTCTAAGGCCCAATCCTATGTGTTCCTTGCTTCATCCAGTTCACCTGTATCATGTGTAAAAATAGAGGTTTGGGTCAACAAAAGTTGGCGAGTGAATCTCATTTAAACATTTGAAAGAAATGGTTTTATTGGTTATTTTAAAAAAATGTGCATAAACCAAATATGAGCATACGTATATGTAAATCAATCCACAAACCACATAACATAAAAAAATGTACACATGAGCATGATAAATGATGAACTGTGAGATCAAGGCTCTATCAAACGAAGCCGATCTAATGAGGCACGCGATGCTCATCTTGTATCCAACGAGGAACTGATGGGCCTAATGTGAATGATTGCACTGAAATGAGAAAATGTAACCACGTATAACAACAACCAAACAATCCATAAGCGTTAGATCACATAATGGTAGTAGCACAAGTGTTTGAATAAACAAAATTATGTAAACGACACATGATACACCCCGAAACATGAATAAAAAGGGGAAATTTGTAAGATTCACTCACAGTGGGTGTGTTTTTTGAGTTGATAACGAACGCGCACGATTATAGATTCCAACCGACGAGAAAAACTAACCTAAATAATCAAGTAATAATTCAGTAAATATATTTCTTTTATTTGCAATTGATATTTTTATTTAATGCCTTTTATTAGACTTTTTAGTCTATTTTTATAGTATTTAATACAAATTTTAAAGCTTAAAAAGTCTTATTTTTATATATGTTTTTAGGGATTTTTGGGAAAAATAAAGAAAAGTTTATTTAAAAAAATATACCCCTTTAAGGGGTTGAACCGGGTCGACCGATTTGGTCTGTATGATTTTTGGCATCGTGTAAGAATCGAACTCGGGACCTCTCGCTTACGTGCACGCAGCTCTACCAACTAAGCTACGTGTCTAACCCAGAATATATCCTATTTTAATAACATATATACGCAAACTAACTCAACTATTCTGCTTAGATTAAAAAGGTTTGATATATTTCAGGGGCAATGCAAAGGACCGGATTCGAACTCGTGACATCGGCTTCGTGTTGCACACAGTCCACCACTGGACTGTGTGTCTAACCCGAAAGATTTGGCATTTTAATTAACTTTATAAACAAGCTAGGTTGTTTCCTACATTAGTTATAAAAAGGGTGTGTGTATTTTGATGAACCGGAATCATATGTAGACTCGAACCCATGACCTTTTAGTTAAAATGCATACAGTCCACCACTAGACTGTGTGTCTAACCCGGTTTAAACACCGGTTTTATTTCTTTTAAACACACATCCAGTTCATCTTCTTCATTTAAAAAAAAAACACAGATTAAATCTTGTAGAATTCGATCGTTTTGATTCAATTAACAAATAACTCTTATACATCTACCAATAAGGTTAATAAAGAAAAACAAGAATTAGATAAATGGATATACCGAGCAAAGTGTTTCTTCGATTTTTCCGGTGAAAATTTCGGCGATAGCAGAAGCTTTTGACGAAGGTTACTGATGGTAGTAGTTGGTATAGAGGTTTTTGTGAGAGTGTGTGCAATCTAAGTGAGTCCAGAACTCTCTTTATATAGATGAAAGGATCACTCATTCCATTCTTCGGTTTTGGTCAAAACAAATTTATGGGGGTAATGATTGCAATTAAATTGAATGTGTTGACTCAGTTTTAAAGTCTAGATGCACGTTTCGAAAACGGTTTGAGCACTTAATTTCGATCATTGGAGGATTTGCCAAACTTGTCGCAGCCGTTACCAGGCGGATTTGAATTTAGATCAAGAGAATTGATAATTTATAAGATTATTCGGTTTAGGTATAGCAGGTGTTGTGTGGGTGATGGGTGGTGTGTTGAGTGTGTGTATATATGGGCGACCCGGGTTCGAGTCCCGCGGTCAGGATTTTATATTATTATTATTATTATTATTATTATTATTATTCTTACCCTATCCTTTTTAGTATATATTATTCATTTATTATTATTATTTTAATATTATTATTTTAATATTATTATTATTTTAAACTTTCTCATTTATTATTTAATACTAAAAGAACGAAAATTTTTAAATGCTTAACATAAATGCGTAACGAACATCAATATGTATACTTAAATTATAAAAACGAAGCGGGTTTTTTGAACCCGTTTTACAACGAATGTTACAGGTTTAAACTACATTCTATTCGATCATCGCTTAATCTAGCGTATTATACCGTTTTGATCTTGTACGCTAGTCGGTCCAGGTCTATGACTTAACTAAGATTGTTAGCATTTAATTGGTTAGCTTATGCCATAATACAGACTAGAGCCTTCTGGTAAATGCTATCTTCACTTAGTTCATTTTGGATACGGCTAAGATATTAAATCTTGCATTTTTAATAAAGACTAGCTCAGGTACTTGACTTATTTTCCCTATACGGGCTTGGGTTACGGTAAATTATTACCGCTTGGTCGGAAATGGGAACAATTGAATGTCGGACTATTGCTAGTAAATCCGCATATTCCGTTTTAATCAGTTTTGTTTGATAACTTAAACATCGGGGGTTAACGACCGTGTCCTAGATATCCTCGGCTTATTACATTAGTTAATGGCTACGACCAAAGCGCGGGGTGTAGGCATACACCTGACAGATGCTCATGCTAAATTATTTTTACCCACTAGTTAGGGATAACTCTTTCGTGGGTTCATAAGTGGTTTGTACGTTAATCATGTCTCGGTCTCTGTACTCGGCCCTGTGTGTATGGACAAACATGTGAACCTGTTAACAAGGTTACAAGGTTGACTTTCCCAAGTTATAAAAGATTTTTCGTAACATGTGCACTTAAAACCATTTTCAAATGTTTTCAAAATGAGTCAGTTGGGTGTATTTACAAGTGAAAGCTAATGTATTTTCAAAAGACTAAGCTTGCAGGTACAATATGAAATAGGCTGGAAGCTACTCGGTAGTAATATAAGAGGATCTTGCAAATCCTTAGATCTACCCTAAGTCTGTTATACACTTTTGTACGTTTTACAATCCTCCTATGGATCTTCTATTACAAGCCGTCTGTATATTATTTTTCGTACTTTGAACATTTGGTTTGTAATAGTAATTTAACTCTAAGACTTCCGTTGTGCTGTGTTTAATTGACTATGATGATATCAACTTACGTCACGATATTCCCCACCCGGGCCCACTGGTGTTTGGTTGTAAAATATCGGGGTGTGACATCATCTTTATCTGATCCTTTGACTTCTAATTCCTCATCATCCTCTTTTTCCTCTTTATCTTCTTCTACTTCATATACACTTTTAATCAGAATAAACTTGGTAATATCGATTGGCTCAGTCTTTGTTGCTATCATTGTTTTAGGAGACTTCTCTGTTTCAGGCTCTTGTATTTTTCTTTCTCTTGTTCATGTGATTTTTCTTTTTCAAGCTATGTCACAATATCTAGAATGGCATCAACTTTTCCTTTTCCTTTATCAGAACTTATAGCCTCTGCTTCTACAACAGCTTTTTGTGCTCTCTCAGCGGCTCTAGCTTTAGCCTTGTCTATTTCAATCTGATTGAATTCTGCTACAAAATCAATCCCCATTCTTTTCCCTAACACCTTGTATAGAAATTCAAGCTTTCAATCTTTCAACTTCTTGTCAGCTTCCAAATCACTCGATCTCTTTCTTAATCGTTTGTTCTCTGAAACAAGACTCTCTATAACATCTTCCATATGTTTACCCTCACTTTCCAATTTCTTTACCTCGCCTTCCAACTGCTTTATGATAAGGATCATCAAGGAAATCCAAATGCATCGTGTCAATGTTTGGAAATTGAAGATCATCATCAAATATATATCAAGTATCTCTGAACGAAGGACCAGTATGTAACGCCACACTTTTTCGTATTTTCCTTATAGAAAGTGTAATCGTATTTCTATTTATGGAAACTTGTATTCATATCGCGTTCGTATTTCATTCCCAACCTTGTAATCCAAGACTTTTTTCGTAATAAAATTCATACTTAATACATACTTATCTTACATGCTTAAGATTGCTAAATACATGTTTACATACAAACCGATACTTGTTATACGTGCAAATACTCATACATACATACTCGATACTCAAAATATACTTACAAACATGTTATACACTTGAAAACATGCCAAAACACTAAGTTTTAGCTTAAAATGAAGGAAAAACCAAGTTTAGGGACTAAAAATTGACAAAAATCAAATATTTTCTGGACCGGAGCCTCTCGCACCCCGCGACCGTCTCCCTCCCTTGCTCTCGCGGCCCGCCAGAGACCTCGATCCACAGAAAGTAATAATCAGCTCATGGATTGGGCAAAAGTGTGTTAGTTGGTTGCGTTTCTTGCATTTAATCACCACCTAACTCACCAGAAACCGCAACTATAAAACCCACCTCATCCTCCATCCACTTTGCACCTCACAAACACTAATCTCTCTCACAAACCTCCTTAAACTCAGCTCAAATTCAGAAAGTTATAGACTTTCCAAAGTGAGTTCTAGCTCACATCCACTTCACTTTTCTACTCTTTCTTTTTTCTTAACACTTGGAACACCTCTAGGAGAGTTTCCATAGGTTTTCCATGGAAAACCAATATGGAACATCACCATATTTGAGGTCACAAGTATAAGAAACTTTCTGTTTTTATATAAATCTTTAAAAACCTTCTTTAAAACTATGTTCTCCTTAAGTAAACTTATGTCCTTATGTCACTAACCAAATCCATAATTAGTGACCTTAACCAAGGTTGTTTCACATGAATTAGGAGATGTTTATTCACTCCAAACTTTCTGTTTTGATAGGGTTTTTAACCCATAAGTGTTTATCCTTCCAAGCTTGTTCTTGTAACAAGACTTGTGTTGGTTGTTTGTGATTACTTGGAAGCTTGGGCTATCCTACCCTTAATCCACCACCTCACTTGATGATTTGTCCCTTTGAATATTATGCACCTTTCATTTCCATTTTAACTTATTCATGACCATCCTTGTTGTCCTTGTGACAACTTGTGCATTGGTGAACATACGAAAGAGGTTAAAGGAAGGTTATCCTCCTACTTCCATGCATGACTTCTTTGAACTTCCATGATAAACATGATATACTTATTACTTATACTATATATAAAATATAAAATATATATACTAACCGAACCCGTGAGGATAATCGAATGATTGTTCGTTATGGTACGAAGTTACATCATCTAGATACTTAACTTCTCGTTACAATTCTAATGGGTATCTAAACCCATGAAAACATATCGACCCAAATGGGATTTATAGTGTAACAAACGAGTATTAAGTCTAGATGATTATTTTCTCGTATACATACTTTGGTGTATTTAAAATTTCTGATCCTCCGTTATTATCCGAATACTTACACACCTACGTTTTCTCATGTAGGATAACTCGGTGTTCCATCTCCAAACAACCAACTCTTCACGGGATTACCAAGTGAAAGCTTTGCAAAACCGTGAGTACACTCGAACACCCTTTTTACACTTTATACTTTTGGGTGCAATATGTTAGTCTATAAAATACACGCAATCACACTTATACTTTTATGCAAACACACAAACAATCCATCATACATGCTATAGTTACGTGATACACGATTTGTATACTTGGAACATTCTTATGTGATACTATTTGTCATTAACTTTGTTTAAAGCCTCCCCCTTCACATGTATAGCGCTATAGGATAATGCACCGCCCGTATTCTTAAGGTCATGTTAAGATTATTCTATTTTACGGTGACACTCGAGGATTGACTTGTAGATCGCATGTCATGTTTACATTAATCTAGTATGCTAGCTTAACATGTGGATTCATTTAAATCTTTTTCATACTTATGCTATATTAAACTTGGGTACTTGCCAATGCCTTGTGTGTTGAACTATACTTTTAACATGTTTCAGGTTGAGGTCTTTGAATTGACGAAATCCTAGTAGGGATGGCATGGAAACGCATCTAGAATGTTAGATTTTATGTTATTGTTAAACTTTTCGTATTTGAATTTTATGTTGTATTTGACAATCTATTTCGTCTCACTCCGATGTTTCCGCCATCAGTTGGGGTGTGACACGGTAGGATGAGATTGTTGTTGTGCTTGGGGTTGTGGAGAGATTGGTGGAATTGGTGTTGTAAGAGCTTGCTGTGAAGTCGTTAGAGTTTGAATTGGAATAACATGTTCAACTTCAGCATCCACTGATGGTGTACTCTTCTCATTAACTACTCTTTCAGCTCTAGCAGTTGTTGTTTCTTTCGCAGGCTCTTCGGTTCTCTTTCTAGCCTTCTTAGTCAATGGTGAACTAGTCTTCTTCACAATCATAGTAACTTTTCTCTTTTGTCTTTTAGCAACTTTCTTCATTGGTTGTTTAGAATCTAAAGGAATATATGGTTCATCTTCACTGTTAGTTGACTTTTTCTTTCTTTTACTCCTTTTCTCAAATCTTGCTCTTGGATCATGTGACTTGTGATATTTCTTGACATTATACACATCGATCTCTTAATTTTTATTTCACCATCATCTACCTCACCACCCAAATCTCCTAACACTTCATTCTCAATGTTTTCTACAATTTCAGCAGTGTCAGCAGTACTTTTCTCGGGTATTTCTCTATCAGGTGTGGCAGAAATCACATCATCTTCACTTTCATCGCGAAGCAGAATCTGTGGAGTTCTTTTTCTTACTGTATGCTTCTTTGTTGTTTGTTTCTTTGCCCTTCTTTTCTTAACATCATCTTTCTCAAACCCCTTACTTCTTTTTGGTTTAAAACCTTCTAGCTTTTTATCTTCATCATTAGAATTACTGCCGTCTTTTCTCCATATATCTTTAGGCACTGCAATATAATCTTTGTTACTAAGAAAACCAAACAATCTCTTGAATTTTGGAACGTCTTCTTCTGGTTGGTTCTTGTATTGTTGAATACGATCCAATGAGAGATTCATCATATGTTCTAATGGCAGCAAATTAGATTAAATTGTAGCAAGATTTGGAATAAGATCATCCACAACATTGGTACAAATCTTGGATATTGCAAAAATTTCTCCTGTACTAAGTTGACTTTCATTTGTTTGAAAATCAGCTTTGAAAAGTTATACAGTATATTCAAAGTCAGAGCCATGATCATACATATCAAATAATCAACAACCACATCATATCCACCTTTAATCTAACACACAACAAATGTTGTGTTTTAGGATCAAAATTCATAGCCTTTGCCTTCACAAACAACATATTCCAATACATAGAAAACTTTTCAACAATTTACAAAAGTTGGTGCGGATGAGTATTCGAACAAATGTACCAGAATACATAGACATTCATTTAGAACGGATGTGACAATAACAAACAAACACCAATCTGGAACGAATGTAACTTTCTTTGTATGACGGTAACCACATTTCAAACAAACAAAATTACTTCCGTGTGGATGTAACTACATTTGTGCGGATGAGGTTACTTCTATACGGATATAAATTCCTCCATTCCAAAATAGATTTTCAATTCTTTTTATTTTTACAAGTTTTGATAAAATTGAAGGTTCTATGATACACTGAAAGTGCTGATTATCACGATTAGTGTTCAATCATCCTATATCTATGTTTTTGTCCTTTTAAGTCCAATTTTAACAAATTTGATCCAATTTTATGTGTTATACCTTTCCCATTGCAAGTGTTGTGCAAATCAACACCCCAAGGTTAATTATAGCAGCACTAGGTTGCTTTGAATGTTTTTCTCTCTCAATAGTTAGTTTTAGTCTAAAGGAAACTTTTGTGCAAATGAAGCTTCATTCGTATGAATGAGCTTTTATAGAGCCACTGTTTTACTTACGTGCGAAGGTAACTACCTTGGGGCGGATGTGAATATTTTCATATGAATGTACTTACGTCCGTGTGAAGGAGTTATCTTCGCGCGGATGTGTTCATTCACATGAAATTCCAACTTTTTCAAATTTCAAACACTTTACCAGTTTTAACCAACCCATTCAGTTAATCAAGTCCAAGTTAATGACCTGGTTTCCTCATTTGTCTACCAATTCCAAGTTAATGACCTTGCTTGAACACTTTATGAACAATCTAATGTTTTTCAATCAATGTTAAGTCAATCTAATGAACATGTATTCTAAAACACACTGAAAATATTTTTTATTTCTGAAATGAAATAGCTATGTACAAACATATTTACAGACATATTTTTCTGAGTTTGTGTAAGCGGATCATATCAGTTTTTAAGACTTACCACTAACATCATAAATTAGATTAAACTTTAAGTCATATACAAGTTCACTTCGATTGTCTGTAAGTTTGTCCTCTTAAACCTCTACATAAATTTCAATTGTTTCAAGATACTGAATTAGATATCTTAGAACTTGACTTAATAGTGTTCCCCACCTCATAATATACTCCTGTATCAAGATTCCCTAGATTCTATCTTACAGATGAATATACCTAATTGATATCTGTATCTGGTTTATGGGAGGTCTTGAGAGCTCAGGTTAGTACCACTATACATACAAAGAGATGAAGGCTCGACTTAAAAGTGGTGTTCCTTACTTTGGAATCTTTTGACTTCAATTGTTAGATCTTTCGATACTTTCAATTTTGATGCAGTTTAGGGTCTTTAAAGCAAAAGCAACAAGTTCTAGGTCATTGCTTACGCTAGCTTAGAAGAACTTGTATAATACCCCAAATGCCAACTAGTTATAAAGACCTAGCATCTTAGAATCTAGAAATCTCTCAAAAGAAATTTCGATGTATTAAGGCCATATATTCGAGAGATGTTAACCACTAATTAAGAAGTTTTTTTTATGTTTATAACTGGAGAAAAAATTACAAAATGTGCGAAGTCTACTAGAACATCATCAGTGAGGTTGTTTAAAAAACTTTTGGACACTACAAATCTTTAGCGTGCTGCGACAATCTACTGATTTACTATCATTTCATCTTTTTACACGAAAACTCATTTTTGTCTTTTTCATGTTTTTGACTTTTCAAATTTCATATGTTTTTGTATTTTTTATAACATATTTCTCCCCTTAGATCAAAAACATATTTTTGGATTTTTGTTTTTAAAGAAAGAAAAACTTGACTAAACCGATTAGGATTACATCAAATCGCCATCCATCTCGGCTTCACAATCTTTGTTCCCCTGATGAAAAATCTTTCAATCCGTTTAATTTCAAAAGTTATTGAAACTTTGTTTTATTAAATGGTTTTGTATAAAAGTCAACTTTTGTTCATTAGTGTGGATTTTCTCAATACGTATCAACTTTTTCTCGTAATAGTCACGGATAAAGTGATGACGTATCTCGATATGTTTTGTTTTAGAGTGTTGAACGGGAATTTTATCTATGTTAATTGCAGCCTTGTTATCTACAAATATTGGCATGTTAAGAAATTGTAAACCATAGTCTATCATCTGTTGTTGTATCCACAGAATTTTGCGAACAACAACTTGAAGCAGACACGTATTCTGCTTCACAGGTCGAGAGAGCGACTGTGGTTTGTTTCTTACACTGGCACGTTACCAAACATTTGCCAACTGGCAACCAGCTGTTGTAGATTTAGCATTGATTTTGCAACACTTAAAGTCAAAGTCTGAGTAGCCTTCCAGGATGAAATCGTCAGTGCGAGGGTACCATAAGCCAGTGCGTGGATAACCCTTAAGGTATCGTAAGATCCTCTTGATGATCATTAGGTGAGATACTCTTGGACTTGACTGGTAGCGTAAGCAGTGGCATGTTGGATACATGATATCTGGACACGATGCTGCCAAATACATCAAAGAGCCAATCATTGAACGGTAGAGAGCTTCATCAATTTTCTCTTCGGGTGAATCTAGTCCGATGCCATGATTTGGAGCTACAGGGTAGACAATGGAGATGTGTTAGACATTTTGAATTTCTCCAAAACATCATTCACATACTTCTTCTAATGTAAGAAGATCCCATTAGGTAACTGGTTTACTTGAAGTCCTAGAAAGAACTTCATCTCCCCCATAGAACTCATCTCAAACTTTTTCTTCACTATTTCAAACTCTTTACACAAAGCATCATTCTTCAAATGGAATATAATATCATCAATGTAGATTTGTACTATTAGAATGTGACCGTCTATTTCTCGCGTGAAGAGGGTGCTGTCCACTATTCCTCTAACAAAGCTGTTGTTGAGGAGATGCTGAGATAGCGTCGCATACCAGGCTCTCGGGGCCTGATGTAACCTGTAAAATGCTTTGTCCAAAAGATATACTTTGTCTTTGTGAACTGGGTCAATGAACCCCGACGTTTGGCCGACGTACACCTCCACCTTTACCTCTCCATAAAAGGCAGACTTTACATGTACCTGGTACAATTTAAATCCTTTCCAAGATGGGAATTCCAAGAAGATTCGAGTTACTTCTAATCTGGCTACAAGAGCATAGACTTCAGTGAAATCTATTCCCTCTTGCTAACATAATTCTTTAACAATAAGTCGAACTTTGTTACATACTGTTACACCACGATCGTCCTTTTACACTTAAAGAACCATTGTGTTTTTATCTTTTTGTGGTCGTCAGGTAAACCGACAATCTTCCATACACCTTTTTCAAACTATAAGAGTTTTCCTGCATGGCATTAACCCAGCTTTCCTCCGTCAATGCTTCCTTATACGTCTTCGGTTTTACCTGTGAAATAAAACATATGAATGGGAACCTATTTTGCAAAGGTGCCACTTTCGAGTAAAAACAACCGAAAACCTGATTGACTTGATGTCAGGTTCTAACACCCCTTTGTAATTCTCTAATTGTAAACTCTGGTGGATGGTAGGAAAATTTTCTAGGCATTACTTCTTTGGATACACTCAGTTCTTAATGTAAATTTGTAACATTTTGTTCGGCATCTTGGTTGACAGCAGAAGTTTCATTCTGAGCACTCGTTCATTCATTTTGAATGTCGAGCAGACTATTAAGCTGAATTTCACCATCATCAAAAGTAGATCCATCTTCATCATATATCGGTTCAGCTCCAGCTTCAGATTCATCAGACTGATCAAAGCTAGGAGCTAGTTCATTCACCTCTGGTTCGACTTCGGGTTCATTTGTTCCAGCAGTCTGTGATTCAGGATGTTGAGTCCTCGGACTTGCTTCAGCATAATGTGTGCCAACAAGTGTCTGTGTCAGAACAATTGGTCTTGGAACTTGATCTTGTGCAAAAGATTGTTGATGTTGATAAAGAATAGTAAGTTCCTCCTCTGATGGTTTAGTTGGAAGATCGAACGAATTCCAGAGACCTTCATAATCAAATAGCCAAAGATCTCCTGGTTTCTGTGTCAGAGATGTGTATCTTTGACAATCTACATGTTGATCTTGAATCACCCGGTTAATGCTAGGAAGATAAACTCTCTTTAGCGGACTAGAATATCCTACAAAGAACCCTTCTAAAGATTTAGCCCCAAATTTGCCGTCCGAGTCATTTACTATACACAGCGATCCAAAGTTCTAACCATTTTAGATTCGGTTTTGTTGGTTAAGCAGCCGAAACATGTCTTCTTATGTGTTGTGACAGTTAGAACTCTGTTTAATGTGTTAGACGCTACAGCTTCGCTCTAGAAAATAATGGGTAGTTTGGAATCAGCAAGCATAGTACGTGCATTCTCTATCAACGTTCTGTTCTTTCTTTCAGCTACTCCATTCTGTTCTGGAGTATATGGTGTGCTAAACTCATGCAAAATTTCTTTCTCGTCGTAATACTCTAAAATCTTGTTAGTTTTGAATTCTGTTCCATTGTTGCTTTGAATTCGTCTAATTGGCAAATGGTACAGATTTCTAACTTTTTGAAAAAATTATTAGATTGTCGAACGTTTCGTCTTTACTCTCTAGGAACATCACCCCAAGAGAACCTCGAATAGTCGTCGGTTACAACCATGCAGTATTGATCCTCCGAAATGCTTCTAACATTCACCGGTCCGAAGAGATCCATATGAAGCCTTTCTAGTGGATGTTTGATCGAAATCAGTAGCTTTCTTGGATGTGACTTTTTCTTTTGTTTGCTCTTCTTGCAGTTGATACAGTCATCATTCAAGTTAAAGTTCTTCAAGTTGACACCGTCCACTAGCTGGTTGTGTACCAGAAAGTTCATTTTCCGGCGATGAATGTGTCCTATATTTATATGCCACAATATAGACTCTTTCTCTGTCACCTTCGAGACAAAACAATGTGATGTTTTTGTTGTTGTTGTTGTTGCGATGCTCATGTCTAGGAAAGATCGTTTTCGCGAGGAGCGCTCATTAGGATCCATTATTTAGGTATTTTCAATCCTTGCTTCAAATTCAAACATTCTTTTTCTGTGCAGTGTGTGGTGAACTTATTGTCATAGATCTGAGAAATACTAAGCAGATTGTTGTAACATTTATGTAAAACGGGTTCCAAAAACCCACTACGTTTAAGAATCAAGTATTAATTTAAAAATTTGTTGCGTATTTATTTGTATTAATTGATTGTTGTTATTATTCATAATTTATAAATAATACATAATTAATATAATAATCAAGTAAATTTGATTACAACTTTATAATAATAAAATAAAAAAAATTAAGGGAGTAACCGGGTATCGAACCCTCCCCAAGAAGTGCACACACACAAAACACCACTATGATACACACACCACATGTGTCTAGGAATAAAACAAATAAAAATTAAACACTTGTGAAACCGGAAGATCCTGCAAGATCAAAGCATTCAAACTGTAACCGCCAAATCTAAATCATGAGGTAAATTACGTTTTGATCTGAGATTGATCGAAGTAAATGTTGTTGAATACTCAAAATATAACCGAAGTCAGTTTCAATCATCTCGAAAACTGTCGGGAATCATTCGTAAATTATAACTCATAATTTTGGTTTTGCAGCCGAATTTATGTGTTGATTTGTTCCGCTATAAATAACGATATATCACACCTCAGTTGAACTCGCAATACCTCTTATTCTTCTCTCAAATCCTCGGATAAATTCTGTTCAAATTGGTCGCTGGAAAATCTCGAATAGTCGCCAGAAGTGATCACCAAAAAACTGAGATTTGTACTTCTGGTTGGTATAATCTTTTAACTCCTCTATTATTTAATCATTCTGTATGTTTCAACCTTAGAACAATCACTCTGAATTTTGTTAAAAGGTCGATTTCAGGCGGGTTATGTTCTGGATTTTGGGTTAATGAAGAAGATGAAGTCTAAAGAGATCATATGTATAATTAAAAATGGGTTATAAACCTGGTTAGACACACAATCCAGTGGTGGACTGTGTGCATCTTATGCAAGCATGCCCGGGTTCGATCCTAGAACACCACCGATCTTCTGAGATAAAATTCATTTTTTTCTAAACTTAATCAAATCGCTTTCCAGTAAGATAATAAGTATATTATAAATTCTAATATAAATGGGTTAGACACCCAGCCTAGTTGGTTGGGCTAGGTGCAAATCAATGCAATGGTCACGAGTTCGATGCGGGTTAAACGCACCAGTTCTGCAGATTTTAAAACCATTTTAAAATAACCAATTTCTGAAATATTCTAGTTAGTATATAAAGATAATTAAAATCAGATATCTTTCGGGTTAGACACGTATCTCAGTTGGTAGAGTTGCGTGCACATAAACGGGAGGTCACGAGTTCGAACCTTAGATACGTTGCCAATATTCGCCTACGAACTGGTCAGACTGTCAGGTCTAGCAAATCCCAATTTTTTAATATATTTTTATGTTATTAATTTCTTTAAAATGTTAATTAAAAATAAATTTAAAAACACTAAAAGAACACAAGACTTTTTAAGTTTTAAAAACTCCATTAAATACTACAAAAATAGCCTAAAAATCTAATAAAAAACATTAATTAAAATATTAATTTCTAATAGAATTTATTTATTTATCGAATCATTACGTTATTTTTTTAGGTTAGTTTTCTCTCGTGGTTAAATCTCAAACTCGTGCGCGTTCATCTTCAATCAAGGAAACGCACCCACTGTGAGTGAATCCTTACAAAATCCCCTTTTTATTCATGTTTTGGGGTGTATCATGTGTCATTACATATTTTATTATTTAAACACTTGTGCTAACACCATTATGTGATCTTGTGTGTATATTTTTGATGTTGCTATACGTGGTTACATTATGTCATTTCAGTGCAAAACATTCATACAAGGCCCATCAGTTCCTCATTGGATACGAGTGGAGCACAGCGTACCTCATAAGATTGGATCCGTTTGATTGAGCCTTGATCTCAGAGTTATCATTTATCATGCAAGTGTACATTATCAATATTATGTGGTTTTTGGTTTGTTTATATATACACATATGCTCATAAATGGTCATTGCACAATATTTTAAATTAAACAATGTATTTAAATTGTTTGCATGTTTAATTTAGATTCACTCCCCAACTTTTGTTGACCTAAACCTTTGTTTTTACACATGATACAGGTGGACAGGCTGAGGAGAGGAACACATAGGATTGGCTTTAGAAGATAAATAAAATACTTTATGTTTAGAACAATATTTCTGATGTTTAAATGTTTTATTTGTGTTTGGATATTTCTTTTAAATTTCGATTAATAAATATGAAACTTAATCATAGTAAATGTCATGAGCTTTGATGATAACCCAATTATGCCCCGACTTCTATTTCCGCTACGGGTCAGGGTGTGACAGATTGGTATCAGAGCTCTGACTATTGGGATATAGGATAGGTTATTAGACCCTTAGAGCCTATACTATAGTTGATTAGATTTAAATGTTTACGTGTTACATGCAAACTTATGATGTTTATTTGTTTCATATTTATTTCACACACAAATGCATGTGAGCACTTTCACTACTACATGTTATTGCATGATAATTATTGTGGCTTACATATATTCTTAATATAACATGTTTATGCAAACATACACAACACAAATTCACAAATTTTCATGATTTCTTTCTCAAGGATTTTGTAATGTTTTCATGTTTTCAATCCACCAAAGTGAGTTCTATGATGGGCATGTAGTATCTGGAAGGGTACGAGTACCGGTAGTCGGGACGCCCTATCGAGGATTGGCATTCATATAAATCCAATATAATGGACCGGTTTGCCTACCAGGGGACTAACGATGAGAGTACGAAGGACCTATTAGGCCAAAGCATGCCACACCAAACGTCGTGTGAACTAACCCCACTTTGAGTTGTCATTTTGTCTACACCTGGACACCCTCTGACCTTCTATCTTGCAATCATGTTTTACGATTTTCATTCGGGTGATGCGAGCGTTAACAGGCCAACACCAATGTGAACCCTACAAAGCCCAGTAGTCATGGGGCCCACATGACTACCTAGGTCAAAGTAGGGGAGACATTTGGGGCCCAAACATGAGCAAAGCCCAAGACATCCTATGGATGATGTGAATTTATTTTCTCAATTATTTTGTGAATGTTGTTTTCTCTTTTTACGACACATGACACCTAAAAATGTTCAACTCATAATCTCGCTACATATTTCCTGTAGATGTTTGCTACACACTCTCGAGGTGGTAGAAGGTCAGGAGGATCTAGCGAGCGCATGGCCACTCAAATCACTCAACAGATGGCTGCCGTACTTCCTGACATCATCGTACAAGTCCAACAAGCTCTTGCCGCTAATCCCATCAATCCCACCAATCAACAAGGTCAAAATGTCGCCAACCCTCCCCCTAACACCACCAAATGCACCTACAAGCATTTCAAATCCTGCAATCCTCCAAAATACGAGGGGACTGAAGGTGTCACCGCTCTCCTCCATTGGTTTGAGGAGATGGAAAGCACTTTTCTCAATTGCGATTGTCCTGATGATCGCAAGGTGCGATATGCTACCGGTCATTTGTACGGGGTAGCACTTACATGGTGGAACACAGAGAAGGGCAAACGAGGTGCTGAAGCTGCTATGGTCTTAACTTGGGAAGAGTTAAGGAAAATCATGACAAGACGCTTCTGTCCAAGAAGCGAAATCAAGAAATTGGAGGATGAGTTCTACTCTTTGAAACAAAAGGAGGGAGACCACACCACATACAATAAGAGATTTCTCGAATTGAATCAGATGGTCCCCAACTTGTTCACTCCGCTCTATCGTTTAATTGAGCATTATATTCGAGGTCTTCCCTCGAAAATTCAAGATTCTGTGTTGAGTACTACACTTACAACCTCGAAGGTGCAATGGAGCTAGCCACTGAGCTCACATAAAATCACATCTGAAATGGCGATTTTAAAGATGAGAAGAAAGACAAGACATCCGCTAGAACCTCAACCCCAACTCAAACAGGTTCGTCTTCTAAGTTTGCTGGTAAAAGGAAATGTAATGGGAAAAATTTCGCTGTTAGCCAAACCAATCCCCCAATCGTTGTTGCCCCAATCACACAAGTCGCTCCTCCTGCAGCCCCATTCAAGAAACCCAACACAGGCTCTGACGCAAAATGCAATCGATGCCAATATCACCACACTCTTGAGACCCCATGTCAATATTGCACAAGTTGTGGCCATGTAGGTCACACGATTCAAACTTGCCGCATTCTCCAAAAGCCAAATCGCAATCAATCTCAAGCCCAATCCAACAATCAAGTGGTAGGCCAAGCCCAATACCAACAACCTCTACTCTTACCACCCGCTCAACCCATGGCTCAAACCTACTACCAACCAAATTACCCTATGATGCAACCAGTCAGATCATGTTTCAATTGTGGTGATCTAACCCATTTCCGAAACACTTGCCCACATTTGGTGAACATCATAAATGCCCCAGCTCAAGCCAAACCAGTGAATCAAGCCAACCAAGCTAATCTGCCGCAAGAGGAAGAGCTTTCAACATCAATGCCAATCAAGAAAGAGCTGATAATAATGTGGTTAACGGTACGTTTCTCATTAATGGTAGTTATGCATCTATTTTGTTTGATACTGGTGTGGATTCGAGTTTTGTGTCCTTAGAATTTGAATCGATACTTGAATTACCCCGCGTTAGTCTAGCCGAATCTTTCACGGTGGAAGTCGCTAATGGTGAACCTATTACGTTAGACTCAGTAATTCGAAATTGCACTCTCACCCTTAACGATCACGATTTCTCAATTGATCTTATCCCTATGAAATTGGGTAGTTTCGACGTTATCATTGGTATGGACTTGCTTAGTCAGCATCATGCTGAAGTTGTTTGCTACGAGAAGTGTATTCGAATCCCTCTCGGTGACGGTCAAACTTTACGTATCTTCGGTGAAACCCCTTCCAAAGGGCTCAAATTGATGTCATGCCTCCAAGCCCGAAGATACCTTCGCAAAGACTAAATCGCGTTTTTAGCTCACATCGTCAAAAAGGAAGGCAAAGAAAAGAAGCTCGAAGACATTCCAATCGTTAAAGAATTTCCTCAAGTATTTCCTGACGACGTTTCGGGACTTCCTCCTGTGCGAGAAGTCGAGTTCCAAATTGATCTTGTACCTGTTGCTACACCAGTTGCAAAATCTCCATATCATTAGCCCCATCTGAGATGCAAGAGTTAGCTAGTCAGCTGCAAGAATTGACTGACAAGGAATTTATACGTCCTAGCACATCACCTTGGGGTGCACTGGTTCTTTTTGTAAAGAAGAAAGATGGAACTTTCCGTATGTGTATCGATTATAGAGAGCTCAACAAGTTGACCATCAAGAATCGCTATCCTATACCTCGTATCGATGATCTTCTAGATCAACTTCAAGGTGCCACCTGTTTTACAAAAATCGATCTTCGTTCTGGCTAACATCAACTTAGAGTGCGTGAAGAAGATATTCCAAAGACTGTTTTTCGAACTCGTTATGGCCATTATGAATTCATGATTATGCCTTTTGGTTTCACCAATGCCCCTACTGTTTTCATGGATTTAATGAATAGGGTGTGTAAACCCTATCTGGATCGTTTTGTCATAGTCTTCATTGATGATATTCTTATCTATTCCAAGACCAAATCCGATCATGAGCGACATCTTCGACTTATCCTAACACTTTTGAGGGCCGAAAGGCTTTATGCTAAGTTCTCAAAGTGTGAGTTTTGGTTAAAGGAGGTACAATTTCTTGGTCATGTCGTTAATGACAAAGGGATTCATTTCGACCCCGCAAAGATCAAAGCGGTGCAAGAATGGAAAGCGCCACGCACTCCTACCGAAGTTAGGTCATTTCTTGGTCTAGCTGGTTATAATCGTCACAAATTTCTCTTGTATCGCCGTTCCACTCACAGCCTTCACTCATAAGGCCAAAGAGTTCGTTTGGAGTCAAAACGGGGACCCGAATTTACCGGGGACCGGAAAGACTCGATGTGCGAGAAGTACCCTCACCTCTTTCAGGGAAACTCTACGCCCTCATAATTTCGGGACGAAATTCCTAAAAGTATGGGAGACTGTTACATCCGTCAAAATGGACTCCCGAAAATCCGACCCGTTTTGCAATTTTCAAGTATTATTATTATTTGTTATCAACTTTTCATTTAAATAATTTAAGAAATTTAACTCACACTACAATATATATATATATATATATGTATATATACATATACATACATTTATATATATATACATATATACACACGTGTATATGTATATGAGTATCTAAAAGTATATATAAAATATAAACCTATCTTATATATACATACATAAATAAATATATATGAACATATATACACTCTTGTATAAAGTTCCCTATTACAACATAACGAAAGTCAACTAGAGGGACCATTAGGACATTTCCATAAAAATGAAGTTTATGGATTGATTATGCAAATAATAGAAAGTATAATTAAAAAAACGGAGATCACGGGACTCGAACCCAGGTCTCAGGGGTAGGCCTACAACAAACAAACCACTTCACCACTTTAATGTTGGTTTAAGCCTGTTGCTCAAGCAGATTAAATACGAATATATAAAGTCCTTTCTTTTAAAACCCAACTGCCGCCCAAACCAGCTCGCGGACAGCCAAGCAAAATTCAATTTCTTCTTCCGATTTTGTCAAGATGTGACCTTCCATATACACGAGGATGAACCTAGACGTAGTACCGAACACCCTCCAAATTCTGTTCAAGGATTATAAACTTCTAAAATTAGAGTTCCATGAATGTGTCGGTCACAAACTTAATAAACAAAGGAGAAAAAGAAAAACTATTCATCTCGACATTCTGGTCGCCTCCCATAAATCCTTGGTCGTGTCCGAGCCGCATCAACACTCATCGGCGAAACATAAGAGCGCCGGAACAAGGGGAGTCGCCGGAGATTTCACGGCGGGAACCGTTTCATCATCGTTTCAGTATATTCCTTTTTCTGTCTTCAAACCTTTTCGTTCTATTTACACAAACAAACATCAGAATTGATGTTTAATTAGAAACAGAGAGGGTGGGGATTTCTTTTCCGGTTGGTTTATAACAAAGAAGGCGACATAGGTAACCTGCGCTTAAATGAAATTTCGACATTGATACGTCACATAACCAGTTGCAACTCAGTGGTGTCGGTTGTCACCAATAAGAGGCGGAAGTCATTGGTTCGACCCTGACTTCTGTTACAGCCGCTGCACTTCTTCGTTTTTGTTACTAAACTAATATGTGGATCTATGCAGTTTTGTTATAAAGGTAAATAAAATCATATACTAAACTGGTTAAACATATAGCCCAGTTGGCCGGGCTATGTGCACGTAACCGAGAGGTCTCGAATTCGAGCCCCGCCTCCTTAAACATTGTGGCACTTTTTATCCTTTATAATAAAACCAACTATATGATTGAGCCTAACCTTTGTATAAAAGAATTAAAAACAATATGCCAACTGGGTTAGACACGCAGCCCAGTTGGTCGGGCTGCGTGCACATATACAGAAGGTCATGAGTTCGAATCTTGGAAAGGGCGGGTTTTGAGCGGATTTTCTCTGATTAATTCAGAAACATTTTTTTATTTTATTTATAAAACCTTTAAATCACACCCACAAATATTTAATAACCCTCTTAATTTGTTTATTTTTTTCAAACTTTTGAAATTAATTTAAACCGTAGATATACTGTTTTAAATCCTTTAACACCCACGTAAATAACTAGGTATCTAAATACATATTTGCGAGCAATGGAATATTATTTAACTAAACCGTTATGTGAATATCTAGGATAGTCGATTCGTTCCTTCGGTACCTCAACTTTATACTCGTGCGACATCTTCAAGAAATCTTATACGCAACCACTGTGAGTGAATCCTGCAACTCCCCATTTTATTTTATTTATATGTTTTTGGGGTGTATCATGTGTCGCTCTGTATTTTTTTATTTATTTTATCAAACGCGTGCAATTACCATTATGTGAACTTATGTGTTATGTGATAAACGTTGTTGCCATTTGGTGTTTACAATCCTTGCAGTCATGACCTCATTGAAGGCCGTCTGTTTTCCCGTTACCTATGAGTGGAACTCGACGTTGCCAACTATACGGGATTAGCTCTGTTTGATTGAGCTTAAATCTCACAACACACCATATACCGTGCACACATGTATACTATTAATATGTTATTGTATGAGATTATTGTTGGAAGTTAGCATTTGACATCTCGATATTCACTTATATTGGTTTCTGCATATTTTCATAAATAAAAGGTTCAAATACATTATCTTTACTAATGACAACAAAGATTCACTTGCCAACTTTTGTTGACCCAAACGTTTCTTTTACACATGATACAGGTGAACAGGTTTGAAGCATGGATCATATAGGATTTCGCCTTAGAAGAATAAAAATGTTATTTGCATTTGATTGGAACTATGTTGTGTTTGTTTGAATATTGTTTTACTTGGGATTTTTTTAATTAAATTGAAATAATAAATATTGAATATTTTAAATAGCTATGTCATAAGCTTGATGAAAACCCAATCGAGTCCCGGATACCTTATCCGCTGCGGGTCGAGGTGTGACAGTGAATTCATGTTATATATTTTGTATCAAATGAATTATCCCAAACATTTGAAATTATAAATTCATTTAATATAGCATAATGAAACTTGTAAGATCATTAGTGTGTTGCAAGGACACTAATATGTATTCCGAATAAGGTGGCAACCAAACCTTGACGATTTATTATGTGTCTGAGACATTCGTGTTAGACACAAAAGCACTCTAATACGATATGTTATTAGTGTCGTATTAGAATGGGGCTCGCCCAAACCCAATAGATCTATCCCCTTGTTCCTCGGTACTTGTTATTCATTAATGGTCCCAATGCTTGAGCCTTATTCACATGTGATCTAGATATTTTCATTTCACAGCTATATTAAATGAAACATGTATACATCCCCGCACGTTTAAAGACCATAAAAACGTTAAAACAAAAGGGGAAACATGAACTCACTGATTTGCGTTCCGTGCAAATCTCTATTTGATTCTTGATACTTTGTTCGTTTCTCGACCTACAAGTATTCTAATCTATTAGACACTTAGGCTTTCATTCGTTTTTCGTACAAGTATTTTATCTCGAATTTCATACTTGTAACTGTTGGATTTTCTTTGTTGATATACATATATATATTTCTTTAATATATATATATATATATATATATATATATATATATATATATATATATATATATATATATATTAGACTAGCTATATGTAAATGGACCTAGTCGATAATTTAATTGTCAATAACTCAATCTAATAATTCATTACATATGGGCCTAGCCCAACCTAATTTTGGTTTAAAATGGATTAAGCCCAATTGGTTTGTAAAGGTGGGTCTAGCCCAAGGTAAAAATGAAAGATTCGGCCTAGCCCAATATAGTTTATAAAAAATTGATTAGCCCAAGTTTAGTTTTATAAAAATGGGCTTTAGCCCAACGTTAGTTCTTATAGAAATGGATTAGCCCAATTTATTTCTTTGTAAAAGTGGGCTTGGCCCAAAGTTAAGTTTTATATAAGTGGGTTTAGCCCATGTAAACTCTTATAAAAGTGGACTTAGCTCAAATTTGATTTTTATACAAGTCGGGCTTAGCCCAAAGTTAATGTTACAAAAATGGGCCTTATCCAACCTATTCATATAAATGAGCTTGTCCATTATTTTTATAAAAATAGTTTTAGCCCAATGTAGTTTTTATAAAAATGGGCTTATCGAAAAATATTTACTAGTATTTGTTATAACTTATAAAAATTTATTTATGTAAACAATTAGTTATAAGTTATAGATTTAAAAATTCTAGTAAATATAAAGTGTATGGGTTTATTTGTTCATTTTAACCGTTAGGTCCGCGTCGTCTATTTTATTCGTTTCGTCTTTATCGTTTGTTTCATTTATACCATATACGAATTGTCCAAGTTGTCTGAATTGTCCAAGTTGTCCGAATTGTCCGATATATTATTTTATCAAAATTTGAACACTTATATATTTTTTTATTCAATTTAACATAATCAAAATATATATAGTTTATATACAATAATACATGTACACATATAAGGTGATTTAAAATATATAATTTTTTTATCAAAAATATATATTTATCTCATTTTTAGTTTAATTAAATATAAGTAACTAATTTCTTAACTTTTTCATCCAAATCCTTTATTTAAACATGATTTAATTTCGTAATCACTTTTAACCACCAAATCTTTAGTTAAATCATATCTTAATCAAGATTAATTTTTATAAAAATTTTGCCATAGTTTCCTTTAAAATATAGTTTCCCATGTTTTTATAAACATGTTTTAAATAATTAAACTAAATCATCATCAATCGCAAATATTATATAAATGTATTAACAAAATGTCATGAACTTGTTACAATTTTAATCTTTTTTAAATGGAAACTTTATTATCATCTTTAAACAAAATATCTGAATCATAACTTTTATTTAATGATCTAATACTTGTATGATCATCTTTAAAATATAAGATTATGTTCATGACATATTTTGTTAATGAATCTTGCTAATCTAAAATGCATGTGTTTAGATTATCTTTTTATTTATAATTTTGCAAGATTCAAGTTTACTAGTTTATGATAAGTTCAAAATCATCCCAAATTATCAAGAAAAACACATGATTATGTTAGTGATTATAGTTTATTAGTGTTTTTCAAGTGGGTTTTTATATTACTTTTATGATGATTTTGTGAAATTTTATAAAAGATAAAGTATAAGATTAGGTTTAAGGATCTTACTACTAGCACAAGGCTAGGGATGATCTAAAGGATGAAGAAGATAGGTTAAGCAAGAGTTCCAAGCTTCCAAAATGAGCTTCTAATCCTTACAAGCTCCTTAGATCTTCATGCAAGGTTGATTTTCTAGAGTTTGGATTTTAAAAAGTGGAAAGATGATGATGATGAAGCTTGCCGGATTTTGGGAGTGAAATGGGAGAGTTCTTGAGTTATTTTGATGTTATGAAAATGAAAGAAATGAAATGAAATGGTTTTGTATTATGCTTTAGATTCTTACACCTCATACTACACCAAACACGTTTATAATCTTTCCAACACATAAGTTGATGGGTTAGTGGCATGGGGAAACCCCATGTTGTCGTGGGGGGGGGGGGTTAGTTTGGTTATTTATTTTTTATAATTAATATCTAATTTTTATAACTTTTATAAACTTTAATAAATTTATATGTAAGTTTTTATAAAAACCAATGCTCCAACACTTTAAAGTGATGTTATAATATGCCCAAATAATTTACTAGTCTTATCGGGTCAAATACTGATATATTATGTTACATATTAAATTTTATGTTCATAATAATTCTAGTACAATTTTTATTGTCCCGTTAATTAATCTAGCTCTTTAGACTAATAAATTTGTCATTTTGAGTTCAGTTTTTGTACCGGCTTTGTTGTCAGATTTTTAATGAACAAACCATATAACTTTAAATAATAAAATTTATATATGGGTTTTATACTATTTCTAACACCCAGTATTATCCTTTAGCTAAAAATATTTATTTTTTTTGGTTTTCGGACATTTGCTGCAAAAATGCTGAATTTTGCTGTAGAATGCTGGATTTTGCTGCAGACTTGGACAGTTTGGTGTCTTAAATAAATTTTTTATGGTATACCAATACAGGCATATTTTATGCCTTAATTCTGAAATATCAGACTGTACCGTAACGAGTATTGATATTTATTTCGTGTTCGTGTCTTTGTCATCCGTTTAGGATATGGTTTTATATGTTCATGATTGTGAGGAATTCATTATCATACCAAACTATGATTTTTTTGAATTCCTAGACTTTTAAGTCAAGTTGTGCGGTAAATAGACAATGTAATAGTTGTTCAAGTTGTATTGAATTACCGGAATTTTGCCAATTGTCACATGTTTCACCAATTTCAAATTTTGAACCATTTGGAATTGTTGGTTTCATAATTTTGTTGGATTCGTTATTTCTTTTTAAGATCTATGTTGGTACAAAGTCAGGGATCTTTTGTTTAACATCTTCTGTAGACTTCTTCATGTTGTAAAGAGATTTTGGGTTGTTTTAAGTACATTGTCATGCAATATGCCCGACTTTATTACTTTTCCAACATGTCCTACTGCCACTTCTAACAAAGGAACCCAAATTCTACTCACGATGTTTCTTTTCTGCATGGAACTCATCGTTTGATTGTTCCTTTCCCAACTTTTCCTTTTCACTTACCGAGCTTGATCCAAAAACAAAGTTTACCTTCTTTGGAAAATTTGGTTTTTGAAACTTATCATTTTTCTTCTTTACATACCTCAACCCTTTTCTTTTGTTCTCGGGATAATTTTTTCCTTTGCGATCATTTTTATAAGAACTTTTGGGTTTAGATGTAAGATTCGTTAAAATTTTCATACTCTGAAAGATTTATTCCTATCAATTTAAACACTTGTTGAACTTTTTCAAAATTCATATTCTGAATCAGAAATTCTTGATCAGAATATAGTTTGTCCAATCCTTTCATTGTGTAAGCAACCAATGTAGAATCATCATCTGAACTAGAATCTGAGTTATCAAGAAAATTCTTATGAAAACTCTCCTCATTTTCAGAAGGTGAACTTGAACTAGTTTTCTCCAAGTTCCGCTCAGCACTCTCATATTCTGTGCTATCACTTTCACTTCCTAAAACATTTTCAACAACAGTTTTAGCCACATTAGATTCACAGTCATTGTCTGATTTAGTGTATGTTACATCAGTGTTCTCGGGCAGCTCATTTTTCTTTAGTTTTCAATTTTGAATTCAACACCTTTTCCACCCCTGATGGTTTCTTTCTTGTATAACCTTCCCACTTGGGTGGTGGAACACGGTTGTAACCGACACTTTTGTTCTTACCTTTCTTATCATCTTCTTCCTTTTCAATTTTCGAAAGATATGACCAATGACATATGAAATTGTGCATTAACTGATTAACAATTTGTTAACCCTTTCATTTTCTCAAGTTCATTTTTAATTTCAACCATTGTGTTCAGATCAGTGTTAATTGTCATTTCTTTGTCCATAAGAGTTGCTTTAAGCATCAACAAAGTTGCACTATATTCTCTGTTAACTTATTCATATTGTTTAATTGCTTTACATAATTTGTCATAAGCTTGTTTTGTTTTGGTATAATCACTTGACAAATTATCTGAAAGCTTTTTTTAGATCAGAATAGATTTTATCTTTCTCGGCACATTCCTTGCAAGGTTGTTGGTACTTCTTGAAAGGTTTTTCAACCTCAACAACTTGAACTTTAACAATCTCCTTTACCGACTCTTTGACACATGTAGTCCCCGAGTCTTCCTTGACTTCGTTAGAAACTACCTCTTTAAGATTTGCCATCATGGCTTTGTTTGCGATCTCCGTCAAGTTCTCGACATTCATTTCTTTATCCACATCTATCAATTCCGCACATTCAGGCTTTAGTTCCTCTTCTGATTGTTCTTGATAGCTTGAATAGAAATATCCTGCAAAAGTAGGAAACGTATTAGTTGGAATCACACTTCTAAAAGCACTATGCAATAAATTTCCTTAGAACATTGTTTATGATATATCCTTCAAGTACAGCTTCCTTAATAGCTTCATCAAATACTACTTCAAAACAATCTTCTGCTTTAGGTTCAGGTTTTTCAATTATTTCTGCCAGCAATACGAGACTTTCATTTTTTTAAATGTACTTGCTCCAATTAAACCCTTCATATTGTTGAGCAACTACTAAAGCTTTATCTTTTGAGTTCGAGGGATCATCTTCGATCTGAATCATTCTTGTCGTGGATTTCGGTGGTGAAGGTCGATGATATATTGCCTTTTTGTAATAGTCATCGGTAAACAGATTTTCATTTCCACTCGCCTCACGATTCAGACATTCTTGTTTGAAATGCCCTTTTTCCTGGCATTTAAAACATGTAACCTTCGCTTTGTCAAAACTAAGCTTCCCATCCAAACCACCCAAGCTATATCTGCCCATAATCTCCACGAATTTCTAAGCTCTACGAACTATAGAAGCCATGCACCACTTTATGTCAATCAGCTCTAATTCTTCTAAATCTATCTGATCATAATCTTCTTTGGTCATATATGGGTTTCCTATCTTCCCAGCAACCAGGATTTCACAAGATTCAAGAACAGAAGCAAGCAACGCCATGTGCTGCTTGGAAGTGTGTTCATTAAAATCTTGTGCATTTTGTAGATTCACCACACTATTACACTGTAGAATCCTCTTGTTTGAATTAGATTGACCAGATTGGTGACTTTGGAAATTGTTTGAGCTATATGAAGACTGAGGTCTTTAGGGTGAGTTCAGTTCAAAGCTGGAAAATGTCTCAAAACCGGATTGAGTAGAAGATGGACTTGTAGAACTATCAGCACTGAAAGGCGGTTTGAACTTTCGGACTTTGAGTACCAACATAACTGCCTTTAAAATATAAGTTCATATCTTGCTGTATATGAGCACCTTTTGATTTAGCCATCTTCAGTATTTCTAGCTCATGATCTTCGAGCTTTTCTATGAACTTTGATAAGCTGAAACCACTATAATCAGCATCGTTCTTTAGAATCGTCAAGTATGTAGACCACTCGCCCTCTTGCAAAGCATCTCTGCCAGTTTATCAACTAACTCCTCGTTAGTTTTTTGAATTCCCAACCTCTTCATTTGAACAACAAGGTGACTGTAACGCTCGATCAACTGCTTCATATTTTTTCCTTTCAAAACATTGAAAATATCAAACTCTTTCCTTAGAAGTGCCTTTTTTACTTTACCTGATTTGCGAGCTTCCTTGGAACTTCAATCTTAGTGCATTCCATAATGATTGTGCATCATCATCATGTTGCAGCAACGCTAAGATATCTTCTTTGATTGATTGTTGCAACATATTCATCATTTTCTTCTCATTGATGAATTTTTCTTTTTCAGTTGTTGTAAATTGAGACAATGTCTTCTCAATTCATTTTCCCGGATTAGTGCGGTATATTTTTCTTCGATCGCAAACCAAAAATTAAAATGATTCGCTAGAATCCAATTAACAAACCATTCACTCTAACCATCATAGTTCTCTAAATTCATCAACTTCGGGGGTTTCACCATCGTCCCCACTTCGTTTTCTAAATTCAGTGCTGTGCAGTTGCGACTGATGCATTAATAGTTGACATAGCAAATGCATTAATAGTTGACATATCAAATGCATTGTAGAATTCATTCGCCATCTTGTTAGCCTGGAACAAAGTTAAATGCTAAAACGATTAACATTTCAGTTCGAGTGAAGTAAAATTTCCAAAAGTTGATTTATCTTCGGGGGAAGATAGAGTTATCTTCGGGCGAAGATAGAGTTATCTTCGTGCGAAGGTAAATATTTTTCAAACCTTAACACTTTTATCATCGTGCGAAGATAAAATTATCTTCGTGCGAAGGTAATCTTATGTTCGTGCGAAGCTAGGTTCACAATTTTGAAAATTTTTGCAATTTTCGACATGAATTCAGTTGTTTTTAGTTATGGTTTTCTCAAGGGTTTGTCTAAACATGTTTTTACATGTTATACTTGAAAATCAGTTCATTTCGTCTGTGGATTCGTTTTTAAAAAGTGAAAAATAAGAAGAATGAGTAGAATAAGAAGTCTTCCAGGCTGAATCTTGTACAATTGTCTTCAAATCAGGCGTCCTGAGCTCTGATACCACTTGTCGGATCGTTTTGTCCAATAGCAAAGGTCCTAATTTGATTATCTAGTCCATTTGTGCTGAATTCCTATTAACTAGTGACAATAACAAGATTACTTATCAGTTTACTGATTTCATCGATTGTTTAACAGTTACAGATCACCTTGAAACCCGATAAGGCTTCGCCGTATCAGTCACCAAAAGTTACAAACTCACACCTCTACACTACTATTTATAGACTTAAGAGCTACCTTCATGCGAGGGTAAGTTTACCTTCGTGCGAAGTTAAATACAAACACGACAAAGATATTTCTAACAACTCAACCCTATTACATACACAGACACAACCCTAAGACGTAGGAAATAGACATAATGCACCAACAGATTCATTTTCTCTATTTGCAACACCAAACTGGTTGATAGCTTTGTTAAGTTTATCACATGATTCTTTTGTATCTTTTAAATCACTTGTCAGATTATCTGTGTGCCTTTTCAACTCTTTATATTTCTTATCTTTTTCGATGCAAGATTTGCATGGTTCTATGCATTTCGTGCATTGAAATTGTGTTTCTATTTTCTCACTTTTAACCTCTTTTACCATTGACTCAATTTTCTGTTCATCTTTAGAGATTTCAACTACCTCTTTTAACTGAGCCATCATGGCTTTCTCAACAATTTCGGCCAGCTTCTCTGCATTCATTTCCTTCGACACATCTATAATCTCTTCTACAAGTTGTTTCTTTTCTTCGTCACAGTGTAGATCATGGTAATTTCCTTCTTCTCCGAAGTAACCTTCAAAAGAGTTCAACACATTAGGAGGCATGATAGATTTGAATGCATTATTAATAACCTCTTGTGTTGGAATATTTAATTTTCTTGGATCCAACTCTAATTATTCAGAATCATAATAATCTTCGTTTTCTAGATTGTCATCAACAGTAGCTTCAACACAAACTTCGACAGCAACTTCTTTAGCTACCACTTCTTACACATTGTGTTCCAGTTCATCCATGTCAATAATCTAAGCCAATAGAGCAAGGCTTTCGGTCTTGGGAATATAATTTTTCTAGTTAAATCCTTCATCTTCCTGAGTCACGACCAACACCATGATTATTCTTACAAGATTTCTACCAAACTAGCTCTATCTTATCCAAACTTCCGTCTAAACCCACCGGATCCGGAACTTTTAGGGGGGAGATTGTAGAACCATTTCTTTAAAACTTATGAATCAATTGAAAAACAGTTTCTGATAATTTCTCTTTACTTGTAATTTATATTGTGTTTATCAGTATCTGTTTGCAAGTATTAAACTTAGATCCTAACAATTGTTATCAAAGCTTGGTCACGTTAAACTTTTCAAGAATATTTTAACAATCAAAGATCAGCTCAACAGAGATCCAAGACTATTCGTAGCTCAAAGTAGAAAAGTATATAACTCAAAAAGTGTCTTTCACATGCTCTATTCTTCTTCTAAAAAGATCAAAAGAGAATGTCACTCAATAATTGTGATTCCTTTATCTTTGGTTGTGATAAAAACCACTGATGCTTGACAAATATAACTACAATATCTGGAAACGTGTAATGGTACGCTATCCAGCTCAACAAACCTCAAATCGGATCTAGCAGGTATCGAAAACCTAATCAGTTGCGGAAATAAAGATTAGGAAGAAGAACAATCTCTTGAATCAAAATCAACTTGCGTACACTAGAATAGTGTCTAATACAAGTTTTTAGTTACAACTCTCTAACCCCATAACATTAACCTAACACGTGTATTTATACTATTCATCTAGCCCAACAAGTACAACCCTAGGCCCACAAGGCACTAGGAAGCCCAAAACCCTCCAAAAGCCTAAATGTAGCACTAATGTGTAAACCTTTACTAGTATAAGCCCAACAATCTCCTCCTAGGTTAACAACATTAGGCCTTCTAATCTTTAGGTTGCGCGTCCACTCCCAATCTTCCAGCAATAATTCCAGCCACAACAGTTGTCCAATCTTTAGCGCATGCCTCATATAGCTCTGCTGTTCCAATCCGGTGTGAAGCAAGAACCTACAGATCTTCATCATGAATGCTCACCAAGTCAACCACATCATTAACTCTAAACGCCTTCTCCTTCGTCACAATAGACACACTTCCAACTTTGGGATCATACAACCAGAAATTGAAATTCTTCAAAATTCCTCTCGGAAAGGTTGGAGCGACCGGTATAACAAGTTCCTCATCCGTCGGGGGCCACATCACCGACTTAAACCTCCTCCTTGTCCTCGCATCACGCACTCCCTTTGGAGCTCGTAGATACGGGTTCATCTGTTTTCATTGTCATGAACCTATTCTTCACCTCCTGTTCCAATTTCTTGAAAAACCTCAGCATGGACCTCGTTCAGTTATATCATCGTTAGAGTACGGAGCTAGTAATATATCAGTCAAAGCAATCTTCGTCCACGTTTCAAACTGAGACTCCTTAGAATAATATTCCCGAGTCCGGTCCTGTCTAACAATAATCCACATCTTCTTTACATGGTCGTACATCCAGCTCAGCACCTTTGATTTGTTTCCAACCTTGCTGTAGTAACTTGACCCAAGTTCCATGACATACCGTTCAGACTGATTGGAAGGATCTTTCAACTAAAAATTCTCATCAAGCGGATTAACATCAATGTTTTTCATCAAAACCATTTGCTTCTTCTTTTGTGTCGTTGGACGCTTCTGACTTGCAATATATTCCTTTCTCGGATCACACAGATACTCATCCAACCCAGCTTGTCGTTCGGAAGCCAACTGTTCTGCAGCTAACCTGTCTACTTCACATTCCTCTGTTGTTAGTTGCTCGGCTGATCTATGTCTGTGTTCTATGTTCATTGGATCATCAGTAGGGTCAGAGAATTTTCGCCCAAACTTGTTCTCCAATTTAGCTTTCAAATTAAACACCAAAATCATCGGCATAGTGACGCCCCCTTGCAGTTGATCGATTGTTTGGTCTCTCACGTCCAAGCGTGTCTGCAGTGACGCAATCTGAGCATCCTTAAGTATGACCTCCTGCTCTAATACAATCACTCGCTTCTTCAAATCCACAACATCAACTTCTACATCTTCCTCGTCACTGTCCAAACCACTAAACTCAAACGCACGTTTTTCAAATCTCCGTGAGTATTCTGTAGCATTATCCTCAGCACCACCTGTACCAATTCCACCTGCGCCAGATCCCTCAGCACCCACTGAACTTCGGCCAAAATCCATCATTCGTAATACCGAGTCTGCTGGAATAGATACGACTATGGAATGTGTAGCAGTGTGAGCATTTGTTGGTCCAGATGAAATAAGAGGATTAACCATCGGAGCGTCTATCATAGATACAACAATGGAAGATAATGCAAGAGTAGATGTCACTAGTGTAGACTCTTCAGCAATACTAACAACATGAGCCTCTAACCGACTTGGTTGAACAATAGGCTCCGTTCGCCATCTCTTGATCAAAGGTACTTCGTCCTCTTCATCCTCTTCATTAGCTTCAACCACACCTACTGGAACATCAACAGAGGGGATTACCAAGGAAGGATCACCCTGTCATTCTTGAATTTCTTGCAGATGAGCAATTAGGGCTTCTAAGTTCTCCAAAGAAAGTTCTGGCAAGACAAGAGTCAGATTGGCATTAAACTCAGTAAGATCATCTAAGAAAGCTTGTTCTGCGTTAGTATCCTCATCAGTGACAAGATCTTCAAACTCGACCTCTTTCTCTTTTACAGGCACATCATGCTCTTCAGCAACAATAGCATTGACTGGTGTAGGAGCTGGGACATCCTGTCCGATCACTTCAGCAAACTTTCCAAACTTCTTTAACGGGAAACGACCAACAAAGACAGTCTTCGATGTCGAACGATTCTTCTTCATTGTGCTAAAGATAGTCGGTCCCATTGGCTTCATATTGAGCAGATTTGCATGAGAAGCATCCTTGGCTAAGTCGGGATATCTAGCATCCAAAATCAGCTGTACTAAGCATGGATATAACAGAAACATCCTCTTCTTGGACTGCTCTAAAATCTTCATCATATTTTATAAAATATAACCTGAAAAGTTATATTTCCAGTCCATAATAAGAGCCACGATCTTCGAAGGTTTGGGTTTGATTCTATTGATCTAAGCCTCCCTTGTTCTCTGAAATTCATTGCATAAACATGTGTACCAATAATCTCCAATAGGCAGGAAACATCTTCTTGAGCAACGACGGATATGAACCTTCATAACTCATCTCTGCAAGTATCGGCAACACTTTCTCCTTTGCGTACACAGTCGGGTAAGCGTTTGCAAGCTGTAAAACCTCTCGAACACAGGTTTCATTTACTAAGATCTCCTTACCCTGTATTTGAGAACTAATATACAGTCTCTCATCAGCTCCTCTCAGGTGGAATCAAGCTCTCTTCCAAAACGAGTGCACTAGATCTCTGTATATAACCGGATTAGTGTAACATTTGTGAAACTGGGTTTCGAAAACCCGCCCCAAGTTCTCAATCGAAATGTATTTATTTATGCCGGGTATTTTTAGCATTTTGATATATTAGAATTCTTTTGTTCAAAATAACTTGAATAAATAAAATAAATAATCCAATCAAATATTAAATATTTATAATTAATAAATGGTAACTTATAATAGAGAAAATAAAAATAACAATTCAAAAATGGGCGAGCCGGGGTTAGAACCCGGGTTCCCCGGGTTAACATACACCGCAAACACCACATAGCCACACACACCTTTTGGTTAGAATCTGGAAACAACTTATACTTATGCACGAACCGCCTGTGCTTGCAAATTCAAATCAGCGAACCGCTGATCTCGCCCTGTCTGGCAATCCAAAATTTCACAGCTGTAACCGCGTCGAATCCTTCCAAATTCGAACCAATTTACCTTAATCTCAAGGATCAATCATGCGAGCTGGTTTCCAAACAAATTGAAATCAACACCCCTGTTCCTCCTATAAATACTGACCCTTGAACCTTTAGAAACCCGCTCACACTCATCAAAACACTCTGCAACACTCTGTTTTTCAAAGATATACTTCTCCGGAGTTACTCGTCGGAAAGTCCCTGTTGCCGGAAGTTCATCGGTGAAATCAAAATCACCCCTTTGTTCGGTATATCCTCCTGAATCCTTGATTATCTTTCCATTATGTAATCGTTCTAAAATATATAATAAGTGCGCTGGAAAACTTGCAAAAACAGTAAGAATCATGCGAAGAAGATGAAGTTGCTGTTAATATATAAGTATAATTTAAATCGGATTCTTAAACGGGTTAGACACACAGTCCAGTGGTGGACTGTGTGCAATTATACAACACATGCCTTGGGGTTCGACTCGTATATGTTACCGATTCTCTGTAAATAAAACCAAGTTTTTTTAACTCACTCAGATCGCTCTGGAACAAGTGTTTAAAGTTAATACAAATAGGGATTTATACGGGTCAGACACACAGCCCAACTGGTCGGGCTGTGTGCACGAGAACTAAAGGTCTCGGGTTCGAATCGTGAAATCTCAACCGGCTTTGAAGATTTACAAATCTTTTTAAATATAAATAAATTCTGTATTAACCTAACTAGTATATAAATATAATTAAAATTGATATTATTTCGGGTTAGACACGTAGCTCATTAAATCCGACCGGTTGAGCCGGTCAGACCTGTCAAGGTCAACCCTTTTTATTACTGTTTTATTTTATTTCTTTATTATTATATTTAAAAAGAAAAGCATTTAAAAATGCTTAAAAATAAGATTTTAAAAATAAAAAAAAATTATTATATTAATTACCATAAAAATAAACCTTAAAAATCTAACAAAAAGGCATTAATTAGAAATATTAATTTCAAATAGAATTTATGTATTTATCGAATTATTACGTGATTATTCAGGATAGTTTTCTCTTGTCGGTTGAATCATAAATTCGTGCGCATTCATCATTATCAAGGAACGCACCCACTATGAGTGAATCTCTACCAATTCCCCATTTTAATCATGTTTTGGGGTGTATCATGTGTCGTACTATTCTTTTATTTTATTTAAACACTTGTGCATACATCATACCCGTGATCAAATGTGTATTGATTGTTGTGTGATTTATATGTAGATTAAATTTATCATTTTAGTGCACGCATTTCATTAGGCCCATCAGTTCCCCATGGGATACGGGTTGAGCATCAGGAGCCTCATTAGATCGGCTCCGTTTGATTGAGCCTTGATCTCAAATACATCATCATTCATGTCATATACTCATCCAAAGTGGTTTGTGATTGTTTACATATATATGTTTGCTCACATGTGATTAATGCACGAATTTTCTTTAATAAATAAAACAAGAAATTAGTTAAAATGTTTTATCAAGGTTCACTCGCCAACTTTTGTTGACCCAAAATCTCCCCTGTTTTACACATGATACAGGTGATCCAGCCGAGACAGGAAACACTTAGGATGGCCTAGAAGAATAAACAAGTTAATGCTTTGGAATAAATATTTAGTTTCATTTTCCTTTGTAATTGTATGAATTATGTTTTTGGATATTTAAGTTTGTAATTTGAATTTAATAAATATGAAACATCTTAGTAAATATCATGAGCTTTGGTGATAACCCAATTATGCCCCGACTTTTATTCCGCTGCGGGTCGGGGTGTGACAATTAGCACGAAGACATATGCAATCTTGCACGTATTTAGACCAGCCATCATCGATTGGAACATTTGGTAAAATTCAGCTGGTGGATCAGATAGGTATCCTGCTTGATTATGGAACTGTTCCTCCACCAACATAACTGCATCAAAAACCTATTCTACCATGTCTGTTAAAGCCATAACTAGGTTAACTCAATTTTAACGCAACTAAAAGAAGTTAAAGGAGTTTATTAGGATAAAAGGTCAACACGAATTGGATGGTTCAAACAGATTTCAAAGGTTCAATTATTAAAAGGTTCAAATCAGTTTGAAGGGTTCAATCATTTGAAAATGTTCAAAAGAGCTCAAAGGTTCAAAACCTAGAATCCGAATTCACTAACAGGTCAACAGTAATCTGGATGAACCTTTCATCAATCCGAATTAGCAAAGAGGTCAATAGTGATTCGGATGAATCATCAATCCGGATTAGCAAGCAAATCAATCAGTATTTCGGATAAATCAGCAATCCAGATGAATATTATCCGAGATGAAATCCGAGTTCATCAACTCGGTTGAATATCCATCCGGAATGAGATCCGAAATACAAGTTCCTTTGAAGGCCAATCCGAAATGCTGTCTGAAATGCATGAAACTGGAAGATTATAATTTGATTTTATGATTTTTTTAAAGCATAATTTACCTAATCCGGATGAAATTCGAGATAAAAATCTGAAATGAACAGTGAGAGATCAGAGAAGATCAGCGAATATTAGAGGTTTCGGAAAATTTGTGAATAATCCGAAATGCATCTCTGATTCACTTAAGTACTTTTCCGGAAAGGGCTTGGGCCTAAAATCTTTTGGGCCCTACACAATCCGGAATCTGAATTCCCAAGGATCTGGATTGGGCTTTTGTCAGGCCCAATCTTGAACAGTGACAACTAAGTGGGCCTATTGGAATGTGCTTGAAAGCCCAATCTGGAACAGTAACTTGTGAACCCAAAATTTTCAATTTTAAAGACTTTCAGAAATTCTTTTGGATTGGCCTAACTTCGAAACTTAGCAGACCAGTCCAATATCCCTTGACAGAAACCATCTAACAAAAAATCAGCAATTTGACTAACCAAGCATCCAACCACCTTTTACTAACTACTAAAATAAGACATTTTAGCACAAACACAAACATAAACACAGCCTTGCTTGTGGATCAAATAGTTTAAAAGGTCGATTAAGGAACACTTTTCAGTATGAGCTGGGTCAGACTAGTCTAAGCAATTGCCTATATACTTGTCCATCTAAATCTAAAACTCAACCCTCCAGTTCTAGCTTCATGATACGCTTAAGGTAGTATTATACTATGATACCTGAGTGTCCCATACCATGACATACCCCTGCGATCAAGGTAAGCATAACGATTCATCGTAGCAGGTGAGTATACTGAGATCATCCTTTATCTTTTACAACATCAGTCTATTGGTGAACAGGTCAGTACTTTCGTACATCAAAGTGACCAATAGTATCTGATGAGAGTTAGGCAAATACCTTATGTGGTACGTAGGAACTTATGTAATTTTCTTATGAAGAGATTTCTATTCTTTTAGGTTTTGGCCCTTCTATTTTAGCTCTTTTAAAAGATATCCTGACTGTGCCTAGGTATGCATATAATCTGGATGCAACAGAAGGGTAGCCAAGATATCCCTGGATGACTCAACAGCATAAAGAGCCGAACCTCAGACATTGGCTATCTATCAACACAGGATTTAAGACCATGAAATCATACGCCTATGGAATGTGACCCACTGAATACATAGTTATTTATGTTTATATCATTTTCCTTACACTATATGGTTGAGATTTAGACCTATCAGCATATCACCTTCGATCCAAGTCTTTTCCCGCTTCAACACCTTACATGTGTTAGTCAGACACTTTATAACAAAAAAGTATTTGATTTCCCAATCATTGCAAAAGCTGTTTAAAAACAAACATTTTTTTTGAATATTTCTCCCCCTAAATTTGTGCATATATATGAACAAATTTACGAAGCAAACAAAATGAATGAAAGACAATAACCGAAACGGAAAGGACAGAGGATGCTTAGTTAGAAAACCAAATCATTTTGAGAAGATCCACAAGTACTTGAAAACGCGCGTTGCTAACGGGTTTCGTGAACAAATCTGCCATGTTTGCATCGGTGACGAGACCCTTTTCATAGCAATCACAGATAAAATGAACTTTGATATTTATGTGCTTGGTTTTGGAGTGAAAAATAGGGTTTTTACGATTTGGATAGCGGCATCATTATAACAATAAATTGTTGTGTTTTAGATAAGCCAACCTATAATCTACAAGTTGTTGTTGCATCTATAGAACCTGGGAGCAGCAAGCAGATGCTGCGACATATTCTGCTTCCGCAGTAGAGAGCAAGACCGTCTGCTGCTTCTTGCATTGCCACGAGATTAAGCGGTCTCCCAAGAATTGACATCCAGCTGAAGTTAAGCGCATATCCCTATCAGTACCTCCAAGATTACTGTCAGAGAAAGCATACAGTTCAAATGCAGAATTTTTAGGATACCAGAGGCCCAGTGATGGTGCCCCTTTTAGATACCTAAAAATTCTTTTAACAGCATGTAAATGAGAGAGTTTCGGAGTAGCCTGATAGTGAGCACACTGGCAGACGACAAACATGATATCTGGCCGACTTGCAGTGAGATACATGAGTGAACCAATCATAGACTGGTACATGGTTGGATTAATAGGCGTTCCTTCGGCGTCTTCATTTAGCAAAGGCCGTTCTACAATAGGTGAAGCCGTAGGCTTTGAGTCTGTAAGCTTGAATTTCGAACGTCATGGACATATTTTCCTTGATGAATCAAGATTCCTTGCGCGCTCTAACGAACATGAAGTCCAAAAAACAAAGTCATCTCCCCCAGTGAGCTCATCTTAAATTTCTTCATGATTTCTTCAATTTCCCGACACAAACCATCATTTGTAGAACCAAAAATGATATCATCAACATAAATTTGAACAAGAATAATGTCCTTATCAACACGTTTGACGAACAAGTTTGATCAATGGTTCCCCGAGTATATCCATGAGCAAGCAAATGCTCTGTTAGAGTTGCGTACCATGCGCAAGGCGCTTGATGCAACACATACAAAGCTTTGTCCAATTTGTATGCATAGCCTGGCTTGTCAGGATCAGTAAAACCCGGTGGTTGTGCCACGTATATTTCCTCTTTCACCGTGCCATAGAGAAACGCAGTCTTCACATCCATTTGATAGACAGTGAAATCCATTTAAGATGCATATGCCAAGAAAATTTAATAGCCTCTAATCGAGTGACCGGTGCATAAACCTCATCGTAGTCTCATCCTTCAATTTGACAAAAATCCTGAACCACCAGTCGAGCTTTATTCCTAACAATGACTCCAGTGTCATCCTGTTTGTTGCGAAATACCCAGCGATTCCGAGAGCACGTTTTCCTTGAGGAAGCTTCACCAATTGCCATACACCAAGCTTCTCAAATTGATTGAGTTCTTCATGCATGGCATCAACCCAGCCTGGTTCCCGCAAGGCGACATCAATGCTCTTAGATTCAACTTGTGAGACAAAGCAAGAGTAAAGACAAGTATTGATATCCCCTGATTGACTGCGGGTTTGAACAATAGCAGTAACAGGACCAATAATATATTCAATTGGATGATCGCACTGTAGACGTTGCGGTAATGGTGTAGCAAGGACAAGAAGATCCGTTTGCAAGTTGGTAACACTCACTGACGCAACTCCAGATGACTCCCCCTCATTAGTTGCACCAGTAGAAGTGTTAACTAATGAATCAACAGAACAGTCTGGCGGTGTAGGCTCATGAAAAAGTGATGAACCCAAGACATCAGGAGGAGCAGACCCTTCAATTGTCGTAGGAGGCTCTGTGTTTGGAGCCTCAACTTCAGGGGAATCATTCTGAGGAGTCTGGTGAGATGCCATTTCTTGATGTTGCAGTACTGGTGAAGGAGAAGATATATCCTCATTAAATCCAGGTGGATCCATACTCAGCTTCTTTAACGTCTCATGCAGCTATGCAGCATCAACATCGTCTTCGGGTAAGATGGGCATCATTGGAAGTTCAGAAATTTTGCTTGTACCTACAGACACATCAGAAGGGACATCAACATGGTTAAAGAGGGTGGAATAATCATACAGCCAGTCAGGACCAATGCGAGTGTCCTTGGGATTTTCCTCCAGCCAACCCACATTGTAGGTTTCAACTACCATTTTCTTGATCTTATTATAGACACGATATGAAGTTTTTTTGGAATATCCAATAAAGATGCCTGGATCCCCGCGTGATTCAAATTTCCCTTTAGCATCCATGAGCAGGAGAACACAAGGGCATCCGAACTTGCGGAAATGCTTAACCGAAGGTTTGCGACCTTTAACCACTTCGTACGGAGTTTTCATGTGTCGTTTATTGATCAGGGCATGATTTTGAATACAACATGTGGTATTGATTGCTTCTTCCCAGAAAATAAGAGGTAGCTCGGATTCAACCAACATAGTATGTGCAACTTCAATCAGCGTTCGATTTCTCCATTCTGCAACCCCATTTTGTTGTGGCGTTCTGGCTGCACTAAACTATTGGTCAATACTCTTGGAGGAGCAGAAAGAATTTAAGGTAACATTCTTAAATTCTGTTCCGTTATCACAATGAATAGCCTTCACGGTGGTGTCTGTCTGGTTCTCCATAAGTGTGACGAACTGTGTAACTAACTCCGCGGTTTCACTTTTATGTGCCAGAAAGAAAACCCAGGTGAATCATGAGTAGTCATCAATAATGACCAGACAGTATGCATTCCTGCCAATGCTCAGAATATCTGTCGTACCAAAAAAGATCCATATGAAGCAATTCTAAGACTTGAGTCGTTGAAGGGGCGGTTTTAGATCTGTGCGGTTGTCGATGTTTTTTCCCACGTGCACATGATTCACACTTTTCAACCTGCGTAAAATCGCGAACTGATAGATCTCTGACTAAACCACCTTTTGCAAGTCGATTTGTTCATGTCGATGACATATGCATTTCCTTTTCACGCGGCTTTTCGAAGAATCCAATCACCCAGAATAATGAGACCTGGTTTCAGTACGTAACACCCTTTCTTGGTAAAGAGAACATCCAAAGAATTATCACAGAGCTAAGACACACTCAAAGGTCTATGATTCAATTCTGGTACGTAGTTCACATTCTTAAAGCTGAGGGCTCCGTTGCATATTGTTCCTCTCATAGTGATCTTTCCGGTCTCACCACCTGCGAAGGAGACAAACCCGCCATCGAAAAACTGAATGTCATTCAACTGTGAGATGTCCCTTGTCATGTGCCTGGAACAACCACTGTCAATATACAAGAGTCTAACGAGAGTTCGCCAGAGCTGTTCCTGCACATTTCAACCGGTTTTAGTTAGAGGCTGCAACCCAGGCCATTGAAGATCTGGGCATGCTATTTGCATCAACATAATTAACCTCAAGGAAAATTAAATTAGTTGAGGATGAGGTCAATGATGCTTTTGATTTGTTGGATATGGGGGCATAAGACTGAATCTTTGTCAAGATCTTAGGCCTCTAGGTTAGCGAGTCAGACTTCTTCACAATCCTTGGAGTGCTAGAAGGATTCATAAAACCTGAAGGTCTTAAAGATTTGTGAGTTTGTTTCTTGGTCATATTCCAGTCTTGATCAGAAGGCTTATCCATAGCAAATCGAGCTTGATTTAGGCGATTAGGCATTGCTTTCTGATATTTTGAGTATAATGCTTTAAAAGGTGTAAAAGCCTTTTGACAATTTCGCACAATATGCCTTGGAAATCCACAATTGAAACATGTCTGCATCTTCTGAAAAAAAAAACAGTCTGTTCAGCTTGGGAAATTCTAGGCAATTTGTCTGTTAGTTTCTTGCTTGCGGGTACTGACGGCTGATGCACGGTGTTGATCTTGGCTGTTGCCTGCGCACAACTATCAACAAACTTGTTAGTTTTGTGATTTGAATTAGACAATTTGGAGTGTGTAGACTTAGGCGCAAATTTAACTGATTTCTGTTCAGCTGGTTGCTTAACAGATTTAGTTTGGGGCTGCTGAGTCAATTTCTCATAGTGAAGAAGTGACTCAACAGTTGCCTTTACATTTTTCTGAGACGCCTGTTTGTTTTTCTTGTTTTTGGATCGGCGTGTTCTCCATTTCGTATTTTTATTTTTCAAATCACTTTGCGTGGTAGATTCTGCAGAGGACACAGGTGGCTCAGTAGGGACATCCCCTTCTGAACTTTCAGAAGTTGAGCTTGAAACATTACAAGTAGGTGGAATCTCTAAATTTTGAAAAGTTTGAGAGTCCGATTCAGTTTCAAGATTTGTATCTGAATCAGCAGGAAGAGAATGATCATCATCTATCATTTCAGAGTCAATCCCTTGTTCTTGGTTTGAAGAAGCTAAGTCGCTCGATTCTTCTAGAATTATGCTGACGTCAAGTTTCACAGGGTCAGTTGGTTGGTTGAATTTCTCACTGTCAACCCTGGGATTAGCATCAAAAGATGGAACCTCTGGAGAAGAACTTCCGGTCTCTTCAGTAGGAACTAAGGAAACCGAATCATCTGTCGATGCTGTACCTGTAGCAAAATTCACGTTTTCATCACAAGAGTTATCACAGTTATTAGTAGCATTCAAAACATTAGCATTAGATGAAAAACCAGAATTAAAACCGTCTGTGTTATCAACACAACCACCATTGTCTGAGAATTTAAATTGTTCAACAAGAAATTGATTCAAAATGTCAAAAGCAGGTTTATAAAATTCATAATCAGTACCCGAATTGTCTGAAATTGCATTCAGACATTCTTCTTGATCACCATTTGTAATATCCTCAACTAATATTTTTCAGCACATGAGGTAGAAACGTTAGTATCGTTCACTAAGTTAGTTTCAGTTTCAGAAGAATTTTCACTTTTAGATTTTGTGGGTGATGTTGCTGCCTCTGCCTCAGGCGTCACTTTCTCTAAATCATCTGTACTACAAGATGGATGGTCACCAGATTCATGTGAAAGTGGTGTGGAAGTAACGAAAACATCATCGCTCTTGAGTTCAGTTGGCTTAGAGAACTTTGGGTAATAGGGCTTCCACAGTTTAGAAAGATAATCTGAAGGTTTACCATACATCATATTTTCTGCATTTTCTAGATCAGCCTCAGATTCAGGCATTCTTGTATAGTTATGATTATATGGTGGAGGAGCCCTATTGTACCCAAGACCTTTTGTGAAATTTTTCTGGTAATTGAGCTGTAGATCACACAAGTCCTTGACCAGCTTGCTGGAAGTTTCAATTTTTTTAATGTTTATTTCATTTTCGTGAAACTTCCCTATCAAGGAATTAAGCTTAGCTGAGGCTGCTTGAAGTTCTACGTCCTTTTCAGCTAATTTTAGCTTATAGTCGTATACCCAACATTGTTGTTGGTTCATGTCAAGCTTTAGCAGAGCTATATCTTGTTTTTGAGCTTTGACCTTTTCCATAAGAAGTTTGTTCTTATGTTTAAGGGCGATGTTCTGTGATGCAGCTTGCTGGTATTCAGCTACAAGAGTTGAATTATGGGCACACATTTGTGATAATTTAAAATAACAACTATCATAACAGAGAATTCGATTTACCGTATACGAAAGTTCTGCTTAGTTGTCTGCGCCATCATGCAGTGGTTGCTGTTCTTAGGAAGACTCGAAGTTTCCATCTGAGCTGAAGCATCTGCCCAATTGAATGCTTCATGTTGTTGTGCCACCAACGCTATTGATTTCCCGCTTGAGCTGCTTGAGGGACTAGTAGTAGACTTTGAGGGAGAGACTGGCACCAGCTGTCTATCATTGCTCTGTGTGTCTGCTACTCTGGATGACACATATCCAGATGGCGGTTTCTTGCAATCCGTTGCAAAATATCCTGGCTCATGACATCTGTAGCACCTGAGTTTATCTTTTGTGAGTCCAGTCTTCAGATTTGACAATGGTTGCCGCCCATACTTCTTTTGAAACTTGTTGATACGAAAGGCAGCCATTGCAAGATTCCAGGACACGTCAATCTCGTCTAGATCCTCCTCCATTATTTGATCTACTTCAATTGGAAGAATAGATGGGGAGTCAGGTCACCTGCTAAAAAGGCATTTAAGCTGTTGATCATTGAAGCAGCTATGGCCAATTTCTCTTCATTTTCCTTAGTGAGAAAAGCAGAATTGGACACAGCTTGAGTAGGAGCCAGTGCTGGAGCAGCAAATTGAGGAATGCCGCCTTGTTGAGCTGCTTGAGGAATGGCAGGACTGAACACCATGTTAGGATACTGAGCATGGTACTGTGTCTGAACTTGGGCAGTAGAAATCATAGTAGGAGTCTGAGACTGAAGACCGTAGACATACTGAGTCTTTTGTGGCATGGCAAGAGGACTGTACACCACGTTTGAGCTACCTGGTGTGTGAGAACTTCCTTGCAGAGGGCTATAAGCTAGATTTTGTGACATTAATGCTACATTTTGCCCTGTAATACCGGCAGCCATCAAACTACTCTGATGATTGATGTCTCTCTGCTTATTATCGATGTCACACGATTTAATAGTAGCTATCATTTCTATGAGAGTGACATCATTAAGATTTTTCGTCTTCTTGATCATTCCAACATCAGCATCCCAACTCTTCGGTAATGAATTTAACAGCTGTCTGTTCATAGCACTATTGGTAAGAGTAATCTCAGTTAATATCATCTGGGAAACGAGCTTTACATATCTCCGGATCTTGTTCTCAATGGTTTCCCTGTAAATGTGATTAAATGAGCTGAATTGTTGATTTAGCTGATTTACTCTGCTGGCCTTCATATCCGTATTTCCCTCATAGAGATTTTGCAATTCACTCCACACTTCTTTAGCGGTCTTGCAATTTCTAACCATAATTGAAATGTCGAGTCCAAGTGCCATTGTCAATATAGCTGAAGCCTTTTCATTTCCTCAATGATTTTTACATCTTCTAGAGTCCACAAGTGACTGGGCTCTGGAATCTTTGTATCCGGATATTGATCGGTACTGTAAACAATCGTTCGAGGACCATTCATAATGCACCTCCACACCCCAGGCTCTTTGGCCTTGCAATATTGCTCGAATCTGAACTTCCATTCATAATACTCATCTCCATACAACAGACGAGGCACTTTAGTTGAAGTGCCAATCACTTGATCCAATTCTTGATGGAGGGCCAGAGTCTGTGATTGCAGTGCAGCCAAAGTGGCATTGGTCAAATCCTGAGCTGTCATGTAACTGTTCATCATGATTAACTTTATTAAAATTACCAAGTAAATTTAAATTCAGTTAATTTCGAATTATATAATATGAACAATGATCAGAATATGTCCCAAATAGTGTCCGAAATGAGTCCGGAATAGGAAGATCTGAAATCAGTCCGAGATGGTCAAATCCGAGATGTTTGAATCCGAGATCGACAAATCCGAGATGGTCAAACCTGAGATGATCAATCCGAGATGGTTGAATCCGAAAATAATCCAAAATTTAAAAATCCGAAATGATGATCCCAAAAGAAGTGTGTATCCGAAGTAAGAAATCCGGAATGATACTGGTTTGAATGGAAGAAAATCCGGAATGAAAGCTGGTCCGAAATGAATCCGGAATCAAGAAGAATGCGGAATGAGACTGGATTCGGAATGAAATCAGTCCGGAATCTAGTCCTTATACGAATGCAACAGTAGTCCGAATTCCCTGCAACAGTTGTCCGAAATCCCTACAATAGTAGTCCGAAATCCTAGCAATAGATAACCACCAACAGTGTTTCGGATCCGAAATAGTAGCAATCCGGATTGAACAGTAGTCTGGGATCAATCCAAGATAGATGATCTCCTTCGTGTTCTTCAGGATCTTCAACAGTATCAAATCCGAAATCTTCAGACGTTTTTCGAAGTTCTTCAGAACAGTAGCAATTCCGATCATACCCAGCAATTCTTCGATTCTGAATAGTAATCCAGGTTGAACAACAACTCCACTTCCGATCAGCTCTTCAATCTGCGATACCTAGAGCCTGTATTGTACAGCAGGCTCTGATACCAACTGTAAGTCCCGAAATCAGATCTATTAGGTATCGAAAAGCTAATTAGTTGCGGAAATATAGATTTGGAAGAAGAACAATCTCTTGAATCAAAATAAACTTGCAACACCAGAATAGTGTCTGATACAAGTTTTCAGTTACAACTCTCTAACCTCATAACATTAATCTAACACATGTATTTATACTATTCATCTAGCCCAACAAGTACAACCCTAGGCCCACAAGGCACTAGGAAGCCCAAAACCCTCCAAAAGCCTAAATGTAACACTAATGTGTAAACCTTTACTAGTATAAGCCCAACAACAAGACTTATGATGTTTGTAAGGTCACCTAAACCTATCTCTTGATCAAGGATCTCGCTCGACACGATCACAAGGTGTGCAAAAACCACCACGTGACTAGCACTGTAGAGAGTCAGACAAGAAGGAGTGGAAGATGATGATTTGAGAATACACAAAGTATTCTTAGAGGTATAACGTCACACACAGTATCAGCCGCCAATGCACACAATGATTAGGGTTTTCTTGCTAGAGAAACTTTCCACAAAAGAAATCGCTGACTTGTCATTATCCATAAAGGTTTATATATAAGACACATCCGGACACACATGTCCCGATACAAAATAGGCCCAAAGCCTAATAAGCTAACAAACTCGGACTAAGCTACAAATGCTCATGTCCATACACTACTAACACTAATAAACTCGGACTAGGGGAATTGTATACCCCTTAGTCCGGACTACATAAACATCAACATAAATCTTCCATCTTGAAATTAACGAGCCCGACCGGATCCAGAATTCGAGCTATATCTTCAATCACTTGCTTCTTAGTGATGACCACTTCACCAATCTTACCATCCACATACTAATAACAGATTCCCTAAATTTTATCAACATCAAACTTGCACATGGGAATCTTCCACAAACAACTAACGGGCTTGTACACCATCTTCAATACTTGCTTACCTATAAACTTTCATTTGGACTAGACAACACGACCAACTGCAGGCTTGAATCTCTTCCACTTCCTGTTTTGGCTTCTAGGACAGGAATTAAGTCTCTAATGCTGCCAACATTGGTAGTATTGTTCAAGTTCAACTGAGCTAGATGATGAGATCGCAAGCAGGTAGGGTCTGCAGGTACTTAACCCTTGGTTTGAAGTATTGTACTCCATCCATATGCTTGACCATAACCAAATTATGCTGCTCATCAAAATCCCAACTCCTGATTTGACCTGAGTACTCCTCTTTAGTATTCACATACCTCTTCTTTTGAGTTTGATCGGGAGGAACAGGCTTGAGCCACTTTTGCGACGCCAAACGAACCTCCTTGGGAACTCTTTCAGGATTCGGAATTTCCACGTGAAGAGCATTTCCAAAAGCATAGTTTTTGAGATCATCGATATTTACCTCAATGGTTTCTACACCTTGAATAGTCTCCAGCGTGTATACAATACTTTCGCCCTTTCCTGTTTTAAGAAACTCCAATTTTCAACAATCTTATCATCCGATTTCCAGTCTTCCACAATCCCCTCCACTCATCGTCCTTATCTAGATCATCGTTGTTCAAGAAATGTCCAGCAGCAGTATCACCATCATCAGAATCAGAGGATGAGCTACATTCAGCATCAACCTAACCCTTGCCTTTACTAGCATCAACTGACTCCACCTCAGCCTAAGAACTTTTTGCAACTTTAGGATCCTTGTCCTTGTCCAAATCCTCTTAATTTTCTTTAATTCATCTATTTTGCACGTAGCTTGAACTTCTAGAGCTAAACTATCCCCCAAGCAGCGAAGAGCTCTACAAGATCTGTAATAATACTATGAATCTGCTCGGTCGCCATAACAAGTATCTGATGTCTAGTAGTAGTAGTGACATCCCGATTATTGAGATGCCCAACTGTATTGCTTGATGCTTATACTGTTTAAACAAAAAGCAACAGTTAGAAATTGATTATCTAAAGAAGAAAAAATGCTAACAAGGATCAACAAAAGAAGAGGTTCGTTTCGTGAGATTCCAGGATCCGGAGGTTCTAGATGGAAGTTTGGGATCTCAATTGGTATCTGAGCTACGGTACCAATTCAATTGATCTAACAGTTGATTAAATCACCTACGCTCATGAATTATAGACTTTAGAGGGTATTAGACGTGTATCATCAAATAAACGGACAATCCACGAACAAAACTTAAAATTGAAACCATAGGACTGTTTAGAAATGAAATTCGACCAGATCTGTGAAAGAATCATCATGAAGTTTGAAGAATAAATACTTTGGACAGAAAATTGTGATCATCATGGAATTATTTTCACACGAAGATAGTCACTTTGCACGAAGATAGATCACTTTGCACAAGATAGATTACCTTCGCACGAAGGTAATTTACCCTCGTACGAAGGCATTTTTTATTGTGGCGACAAGACGAGTGTCAAGAAAAAGTTTGGTAATTGAATTTTTTTTCAAGATTTTAACCTCAAATACGGGATGTTCGGGGACACCGTCAAGGGCTTCAGTGAAAGATATGACGATGTTTGTTGATTAAGTCGCTACCGGTCTATAGGAGAAGACTATATATCTATTATTGTGATTGATGATGAAGAATGTGATTCTGACGTGGAAGAATGTTTCTTAGATCTGAATGTGTTATCGGGTGATTTGATTCTGATGAAGATTTACTTGCTGATTGAAGAGATTACCGTTTTGCTGATCAATCATTCAGGAGTATGCTTAAACGTGGTTATGGAAAACGAGATTTCAGATTTTTGTGGGTATTAACAGACTTGAAGTTTATTGGTATGGTGATTCGAAGTTTGTTTCAATTGCCGGTTGGTTTTTTCAAAAAATATCAGAGGATCGAGCATAGGAGTGCGATAAAACCGAACGCGGTTGTGGTTAATGTAGAAACAAAGATGCTTCATTAATTAGTTTCGAGTTCGTGATTATTTGTGAAGATTACGGTTAAGCATATTAGAGGAGGTCGGGAACCGTGCAAAAAAAGGCCTGAAGATTAATTCCAGGAGTAATCATTTCAGGGGGAACATATTTGTGAAATTACAAATCCGAATCATCAATCATGGGGGAATTTGTTGACGCATTCTACGACATCGACAGATACCTGATTGAAGTTGCATAATATTTAAACACGGCTCTCATATTTCAAGATCAAGATCAAGCTTCAACAATGACGTCCCAGGGGGAAATTATTGGTACATATTATGTCCGTCACTGTGCGAACATGCTAGATGGAGCATATGTTGAATATTGTATTGTTTAGACAGGTGACTCAAGTGCGAACGAGATAGGTGTTTAGAGGTCACTTTGTACGATGGTAACTCACTTCGTATGAATTTAGAAGCTCTCTTCTCACGAGGGTAACTTGTCTATAAATAGCGTCACGTGTTCATAGTTTTCGAAGTTTTGGACTTCCTAAAGGGGAAACTGTAACATCCCAAGTCTTCAATCTATAAAATCCAAATATCCTGAGTAAACCCGTAATCAAAATTATTAGTTAAGAAAACTCACAATTAAAACCGAACCAAATGGGATCAAGACCTGAGCATACGCGATAAGTATCGGAACGAAAATCGAGAAAAACACGTGATTGGATGAAAAAGGTGGTGGAGGACATGTGTTACGAGGTGGTGACATGTGGTAGACCTCGGTGAACGCATGGCAGCCTAGGCCAGACCGCCCTCCCTCGCGCAACGTGGGAGAGGCCCCGTCTCCTCTCACGACGCGTGAGAGAGGTCCAGATGGCCTATATAAAGGTCGATTCTGGGACTTGTTCATTTGCACCTTTTCGATCAGAAATCGATACTTCTTTTTTCTAATTCTGTCGTTTTAAAACAAGAACCCCTAAACCTCGAAACTCTACTTCGCAGAAAGTGTACTAAACCTGTTGATGTGTTATGTCTATTGCCTACGTCTAGTATGTGTCTGTATATTGTTTATAGAGCTTTAATGTTGAATGTATATATGTTAAAAGTTTATTTTATGTTTTTTTTGTATGATTCGTACGAGCGAGTCAAGGTGGCTCGTACGAGTGACTCTTAGTCACTCGTACGGATCAGCTACTCGTACGAAGCATGTCTCTGTTTAAAACACACTTCAGTACGAGTCATGTCGACCTATAAATAGAGGAGTGTGGTGTCAGAGCTAGTCAGTTAGTTCAGATAGTACGGTGAAGCTCTACCAGTTTGTTTACTCGCGTCTGTAATTTGCACATCTTTGAATACAACAGACCAGTTAAACAGTAAGTTCTATCTTGTTTGTTTTGTCAACCTCTCTAGCAATGAATTCCGCCTCTGCTAGTTGAGTTAGATTAGATTAGTTGCTCATTGGAGGAGCACGATCCTCATTCTCAAGTGGTCTCAGTGCTTTGAAATCTGATCTACTGACAAAAACAAGTAATTGCAAGCTATCAGCTGTTTCAGACTTGGATTCATCTTCTTCTTCTACACATTCCCGAACTGAACTGGATTTTGGACGAATTTACGGACGAAATGGACTAGGATTCTAGGATTTCACGTTAAACTACATTCTAATCAATCCTTAACAAATTCAGACCTAAAATCGGACTAAAACATGTCGAAATCGGTAAAATTCATCCGTTTGGAGACGTAGTTGTTTTGTACAAGTAGAAGGACCACTCGCACAAACAACTTTCTTAAAATCTGAATCTTTCGTACGAACAAGTTATCAGAAGTTTCTAAAAATCTACAAGTTTCAAAATCTACAAGTGTGATTCGCACAAATCTTACATCCGTACGAGCATATCACTCGTACGAACAACTATTGATCACTCGCACGAACCTATATTTCGCACGAGTAATTGAGTTGTGAAAATCATCTTGTTTTGGCTAAGTTCTGGTTCGTACGAATGGATCTAACTGTCATCCGCACGAAAGAATTTTTCCGCACTAATCAGTTTGTTTCGAAAAGTGTGTTTTTGAATTTTTAACAAAAAATGTCTGAAGAATTTTACAACGTGTTTGCTACATCGGCTGTTACGAACACAGTGGCACAGAACATCAATCTCGAAAATGAGATGGGGACCATGACCAAACCGCCAAAGTTAATGAACTTGGAAGACTTTGATAGCTGGAGTGAGCGGTTAATGAATTGGGTGCAGGCTAATCACTTTACTTCCTGGTTCGCGATTGAAGCTAAATACCAAGTGGCGGTAGGAGAAAATGGCCTTGAGAAGACTCTCGCTCAACTGTCAGATGTTGAAAGGGAAAGGTTCATCAACGAGAAGAAAATGATGAATATTCTGCAACAATCCATTAAAGAAGACATTCTGGCGTTACTTCAACACGATGATGATACTCAATCATTGTGGAATGCTCTCTGTCTAAAGTTTCATGGAAGTGCTCAACTTCGCAAGAGTAAACGGGCATTGCTTACAAAGAGTTTGATATCTTCACGCTGATCAAAGGTGAAACTGTTAAGCAACTGATAGAGAGATACTGTCATTTGGTGGTTTAGATGAAAAGGATTGGAATTATAAAGACCAATGAGGAACTTGTTGATAAGTTGGCAGATTCTCTTCCAAAAGGTGAATGGTCTACTTATCTGACCATACTGAAGAACATAACTGAGTACGGTAATTTCTCATTACCGCGTTTCATCAAAAGGCTAGAGGGACACGAACTCAAAATGCAGAAAATGGCAAAGAATAAAAACGTACAAGTACAACAAGATGTTAATCTGTACTCCAAGAATAGTTTTGCTGCTTAAATTCAGTCACCAAAGATCCAGACAGCTTTCAGCGCCTTCAGTTCGCAAAGTTCACCACCATCAAACCAGAACAATGGCTTTCAATCTTTTCCACCAGTTGATCCAAACACGGCTTCAAGCCAACAGTCATTTTATAGTTCAAATCAACCCTAGATCAACCAGACTACTTCATCATCTCATCCTAATCTAAGAGTCTTGCAGTGCAACATTGCTGTGGATTTTCAGAATGCGCAGAATTTTGATGAGAAGACCACAAAGCATCATATGTCTTTACTAGCTTCAGTGCTCGAGTCTTATGATAGTCTAGTCGCAGGGAAAATCGGAAACTCAGAAATGACGCGGGAAGATTATGATCAAATAGATCCAGTTGAGATGGAGCTGATTGACATCAAGTGGTGTATGGCATCAATTGTTCGTCGCGCACAAAGATTCATGGAGATAACAGGAAAATACAACTTAGGAGGTCTAGATGGAAAACTTGGGTTTGATAAATCCAAAGTTACTTGCATTAAATGTCGGGAGAAAGGACATTTCAAACGTGAATGTCTGAACAGAGAGGTTCAAGGAAACAATAACCCTTTCGTCGATGATTATTACAAAAGAGCAATCTACCATCGTCCCCGGCCAAGAACACGAATGGTGCCGATTGAAGACAAACAGCCAGAAACCAAAGATAAAGCACTGGTGGTTACTCAAGAAGATGAGAGCTTCAACTGGAATAAATACATCTCAAAGGGAGAAAGCTTAGCTTTGGTTGTTGAGATTATAGAAGAACCTGAAGAAGAATCAGGGGCGTCTTTTGACGAGGGTCCTGATGATGATGATTTCTATTATCACACTTCGTCAGAGGAGGAGGAACTTTTGAATCGTCCGTTCAAACACCATTTGCCTAATGATATTTTAAAAATTTTTGCAGGACATTTTGCACCAAGCCAGTATTCATCAGGAGAAGAGCAAAAGAAGCCAGTTGATGAGGAAAAAGCCAATGAGAAAATGGCAATGAGGTAAATGAGTAAATGTCTATGTCTATGGATGAAAAACCATGTTTAAAATGTACAGAGCCATGTGGTGATTGTCTTGTAAAAGATACACGGTTTGCTGAACTTCAAAGTTTAACCGACAATTTGTCTAGTGATTACAAATCCACTAAGGAAGCGTATGACGAATTGAGTGCATTTGTTAAACAATATAATAAAGCACTCAGAGAGAATGACGCAACACTTATGATGCTTAAAGCAACAGTGATGGACAAACAGATGGCTATTAACATTCATTTGAACACTATTGTCACACCCTCAATTTCTACTTGCGGAGTTTTACCGCGAGGCGTGTGAACAAACCAGAATCTGAAACACTAGTACGTCGAACGACTCTATATGATTTGATAATACATTTTCTAAAATCATTTGTCGTAGATTTTATATTGTCTTAATTAGTTACCAATAATTAGCGGAAGCATTAGTTTTTAAAGTTGCGCGGAAGCATAAATTAAGTAGTGAAGCGGGCGCCAACACAAACGCCAAAACAAATGACAAACCCCAAAACAATATTTGTAAATGAGACTCGATAAAAGATGTCTTGTTCAATGCATGTAAGTGCACCTAGAGCTCCTAGCGTCCTGAGAAACATGTAAAGAAACAAGTGTCAACATTAAAGATGAGTGAGTTCACAGGTTTTCATAAATTCGTTTGTTCGGTTATGAGTTTGTTTCCCCCGTTATCCCTAACCCGGGATAACGATTTAGTTCCATTATTCCAAACCCGGAATAATAATGATGTTGGTTCCATTATTCCAAACCCGGAATAATAAGTTGTTGTTTCCATTATCCTCAACCCGGGATAATAGAGTTGTTGTTTCCATTACCCTCAACCCGGGATAATATAGTTGTTTCCATTATCCTCAACCCGGGATAATATAGTTGTTTCGTAATTAAGTTCAACGTTAACATATATAGGTAGCTAGCCTAAAGTTATGTCACGTAGAGTTCGCGATCGAAGCTGACTGTTGTGCCTCCGTGTTGACAGGCCTATCACTGACCATGGCGAAGTTAGGCCAAATTATTCACCCGTTGACCATACCCGGTCGGCTAGCGCGACTAGCTCGGATGGGGCTTGTCGGGCCCAGTAGTACTACTTATAATTCCCCCGCTATTAAAACCCAATACTAACGATCCGAGAGATTGACGAGGACTTAAGTGATATAGCTGCTTATTGACCATAACATTACATTAACATCAACTTAGTTACCGAATAGTTATATGACGTTAATTTCGTATAACGTAAAGAGATTGAGTTTGAAGAGTGTATACATGTTTCTCCCCCTGTTGTTTAAAAACCGGATAAAGTTAGGGGCCGTGAACTCACCTTTAGTTGCTCGGTTAGTGTAGCAAAGAAGTTGTAAGGGATGGGACCGCTAATTGCGTCCTAACAAACCAATTGATTTCAAGTCAGTGTGTGAACACACCAATACAGATTCTACACTTAATTTACGCACAAAATGATACACACAAACAACATACCTAACACTCAAACATGCATGCAAGTATCCTCATGTGATCATAGTAATCAAAACAATTTATCATGAACATAATCCAATCCATGCAACACTTTGGTGCACACAATCACAAATTATCAAATTTCAATTTACATACTCATAATTCAGCTGTTTTCTAGGATTTTTATAAAATAGTTCCAACGTTCCAAAAATTCCAATTATTTTACAGCAGGTGACATTTATAATGTAGAAATTTATATAAATTTTCCAAGTCCTAAATCTTTACCAATTTACCATAAATATTAATATACTAGGCTGCAGTCAGATTCGTCGCGTTCTGACTGCAGTCCACGGAAGAATTTATTTATAAATCACTGATCGTCCAATTAACAAAATTCCAGTTGAAGTTGCCCGGAAATTTCCATACCTAGTTGCTGTACAAAATTCATGACTCGACTCCCTACTGATTATAAAATCCAACTCGATAAACAACCAACAAAATTTCAGGATTTTCACAGCTTTAGTTACTGAACTTATTTGGCCACTTAAAAATATCAAACGACTTCAGCAAATTATGAATCCAGCGCCATTAGATTCGTTATTCAAATCTCTACGTTCTAGACATCAGAAAATCCGTTTTTCGACAACTAATGACCGAGTTACAGCCAGATGAAGTCGGCTGTAACTATTACTCAGCAACCTGTTTCAGCATATTGTTATCATAGATTCGCATAAACCGTCCTTATCATTAACCTAGGCGATCAAGAACTGATTTTCTAATCATAGATCAATACATAAAACATATCCATGCAAACCCTAATCAACATCTCTAGTTTTTACAAACAAACACAGCCTATACTTTTCAGATTTCAAACAAACATTACTTGCAAATATTATTACAAATCGGCTAGCATAACCTTTCATTCAAACATACAATCCGAAAACAACAAAATCAAAAAACATGTATCCAAATATGATCTTGTAACATATGATAAATTCTAATCTTTTAATGATAAGGTAAACGAACCGTGAGTAAGATAAGGGACCGGTGATCAAAGATGCTTGCGACCGAGAGATGATGATGAAGTAAGCTGTTTGTGTTCGAGGAAGTGAACAATGGGCTGATCTCGCGGCCGAATGGACTGTAACAAGGCTGATCACGATTGATATGATGAAGGAAGAAGCTGCTCGCGATCGATGGAACAAGAGTAAGGCTGTTTGCGGTCGAAGAGGATGAAAGGTTGGCTGCCGTCGGCTGTTTTGCTTTTAGGGTTTTGTGTTTGTGAATGAATCATGCATGTGCGTTTGTATATATAGTGCAAAGAGAGATAAGGGTTACAGTTTGGGTTTGAATTCGTGGCCGAGGACTTGGGTTGCACGCAATGGGTTTGCGGTTGGGGTTTGATCCTTGTTCTCGGCCGAGAGTGGTTTGGGTTTATTCGGTTTGGGTTGCACGTGGCCGAGTCGTTGGAGTTTAAGGTTTAAAACTTGGTTAACTCCTAGAGTCACAAGGAATCAAAGTGGTTCGTGTCGCGGTTCGGTTCGGTTCGTGTACACATTTACCATAATTATTTTATAACTAAAACAATCACATAATTGCACAACACGTATTCACTAACTCGTACACGTTTAATACGTAGCATACAATTTATTCGACAAGCATTGCGTTTAAGTTATCCGAAAAACCGGGATGTCACATTATCCCCATGTTGAAAGAATTTTCGTCCCGAAAATTGAGTAAACGCGGTCTAGAATGTAGCGTACATGTTTAGAGTGCCACGCACAAAGTGTTAGTTCGTTAATGATGGTACGCGAAGTTACAAGAAGTTCCCAAGTGCCATGCACAAAGATTCCCAAGTGCCATGCACAAGGATTTAGTTAACAATGGTACGCGAAAGTATGAGAAATTTCCAGGTTGTCACATCATCCCCATGTTGAAAGAATTTTCGTCCCGAAAATTTAGTTACTGGTATCGTTAGTTTGCTGCTCAGTTGCGAAGAGGTGTGGGTATTTGCTTTTCATTTGATCCTCTCTTTCCCACGTGAACTCCGGTCCACGCTTAGAGTCCCAACGAACCTTAACGATCGGAATCTTGCTGTGCCTTCGAGTCTTGATCTCACCATTCATGATCTCCATAGGCTGTTCCACAAAGTGTAGTTGTTCATCCACTTGGATCTCATCCAATGGAATAACTAGAGTTTCATCTGATAGACACTTCTTCAGATTTGACACGTGAAATACGTTGTGAACTCCACTGAGTTCGGCAGGAAGGTCTAATTGATAAGCTACGAGTCCGATACGTTTCAAGATTACAAACGGGCCTACGTACCGTGGGTTAAGTTTGCCCCGTTTTCCAAAGCGAATTACACCCTTCCAGGGTGACACCTTTAGTAGGACGCGGTCGCCTACTTGAAATTCGAGCGGTTTGCGTCGTTGATCAGCGTAGCTTTTCTGTCGATCTCGTGCCGCCGCCATGCGGTTTCTGATTTGTACAATCTTTTCAGTAGCCTCAAGTATTAACTCAGGGCCTGTGAGTTGACTGTCACCGACTTCTGCCCAACAGACCGGTGATCTACATTTACGACCGTATAATGCCTCAAACGGTGCTGCCGAAATACTCGTATGATAACTGTTGTTATATGAGAATTCTACTAGAGGCAGGTGGATTTCCCAACTATTTCCGAAGTCTACTACGCATGCCCTAAGCATGTCTTCCAAGGTTTGTATGGTCCTTTCGCTTTGACCATCAGTTTGAGGATGATAGGTAGTGCTCATATCTAAGCGTGTTCCCAACGCTTTCTGGAGTGACTGCCAGAAGTTGGACGTGAAGCGAGCATCTCTATCTGAGATGATGGATGTTGGCACTCCGTGCCGAGAAACTACTTCCTTAATGTAGATGCGAGTCAACTTCTCCATCTTATCTGTTTCTTTAATAGCTAGGAAGTGTGCGGACTTAGTTAAACGATCCACAATTACCCAGATGGTATCGCAACCACCCAAAGTTCGCGGGAGTTTAGTGATGAAGTCCATTGAGATCTGATCCCATTTCCACACTGGGATCTCAGGTTGTTGGAGTAGCCCCGATGGCTTTTGATACTCTACCTTGACTTTTGCACAAGTCAAACATTTACTCACGTAGGTGGCTATATCAGCTTTCATGTTGGGCCACCAATACGCAGCTTTAAGGTCTTGATACATCATATCCGAACCCGGATGGACAGAGTATCGGGATTTGTGAGCTTCATCCATGACTAGCTCTCTGAGGTTTCCGTAGAGAGGTACCCATATGCGATTCATGAAATACCGGGCTCCATTGGGTTTTACTTCCCAATCGCGTTCCATTTTTCCCACCGATTCGGCCTTGATGTTTTCCTCCTTAACTGCTTCTAACTGGGCGTCGCGTATTTGTTCGGGTAGCCCCGAATGAATAGTGAGTTGTAATGCTCGTACACGACGAGGTTTCAAGTGTTCCTTCCTACTGAGGGCATCATCTACCACGTTAGCTTTACCCGGGTGATACCGAATGGCACCCTCATAATCGGTCAAGAGTTCGACCCAGCGACGCTGTCGCATGTTCAACTCCTTCTGATCAAAGATGTGTTGGAGGCTCTTGTGGTCTGTAAAGATTGTGCACTTCGTTCCATAGAGGTAGTGTCTCCAAATCTTAAGTGCAAACACTACTGCTCCCAATTCCAGGTCATGCGTCGTGTAGTTTTTCTCGTGAACCTTCAGTTGTCGCGACGCATACGCGATGACCTTATCGCGTTGCATGAGTACGCATCCCAATCCCTGAATGGAAGCATCACAATACACTACAAAGTCATCTGTCCCTTCCGGCAAGGACAGAATGGGTGCACTGCAAAGTTTCTGTTTCAGCAATTGAAATGCTGCTTCTTGCTTGTCACCCCAAGCATACTTGATGCCTTTCTGGGTGAGGGTAGTAAGCGGTTGTGCGATCTTTGAAAATCCCTCGATGAAACGTCTGTAGTAACCAGCCAATCCCAAAAATTGGCGGATCTCCGTCGGTGTCCTGGGTGCTTCCCAGTTTTTGATGGCTTCAATCTTGGCAGGGTCTACGTGGATACCCTTTTCATTCACGATATGCCCGAGAAACTGAACTTCCCGTATCCAGAAATCACACTTCGAAAGCTTGGCATATATCTTTTCCTGTTGAAGTAATCCTAGCAGTAATCGTAGATGTTCAGCATGTTCTTCTTCACTTTTGGAGTAGATGAGTATGTCATCGATGAACACAATGACAAACTTGTCGAGGTATGGTTTACACACGCGGTTCATGAGGTCCATGAACACCGCGGGTGCGTTGGTGAGACCGAAGGGCATGACCAAGAACTCATAATGGCCATACCGAGTACGAAACACCGTCTTAGCGATATCCTCCTCCCTGACGCGTAGCTGATGGTAACCAGACCGTAAATCAATCTTGGAGTAGTAGCTTGACCCTTGAAGTTGGTCGAAAAGATCGTCGATGCAAGGTAACGGGTATCGGTTTTTGACAGTAACCTTGTTGAGTTCCCTGTAGTCGATGCACATGCGGAAAGTCCCGTCCTTCTTCTTGACAAAAAGGACTGGAGCTCCCCATGGCGAAACGCTTGGTCGAATAAATCATTTTTCTAATAGCTCCTGAAGTTGGGTAGACAGCTCCTGGAGCTAGGCGGTATGGAGCCTTGGCGATAGGAGTTGCATGGTTCGCCAATTCGATTTCAAACTCCAATTGTCGATGGGGTGGAAGACCAGGTAGTTCTTCTTGGAATACATCGGAAAAATCACGGACGACAGGGATGTCTTCTATACGTTTCTCGTCCTTAGGCTGTTCAGTAATTAGTGCGAGTAAAGCGAAGGAGTTCTTCCTCCGAAGATACTTCTGCGCTTGCATGTAAGAGATGATGTTGGTGACGACGCTTGCCTTATCGCCTTGTACCGTCAGGATTTCGTCGTTCGAGAGCGAAATACGGATAGATTTTTCGAAGCAGAGAACTTCGGCCCGGACGCCGGATAGCCAGTCCATTCCGACTACCACGTCAAAACTACCCAGGGTAGTTGTCATCAGATCAATGGTAAAAGTGTGACCCGCGAGTTTGAGTTGACATCCGGATACTATATGGGTCACATCTACAGAATTACCATCGGCTAATTCTATAACATAAGGGGTCTCTAATGGTTTAGGCGTGAGATTTAGGTTCCTCCTAAAAGACTCAGATATAAAGCTCCTATCCGCACCCGTATCAAAAAGCACAGTAGCAAAATGTTCATTAAGGGAAACTTACCGGTGACCACGTTCGAGTCGTTTCTGGCCTCTCCGCGGCCCAATGCAAATGCGCGACCTTTGGCACCTCCTGTGCCACCGTTTCCATTATTGTTGTTATTATTATTGTTGTTGTGGTTATTGTGGTTGTGGTTGTTCCCACCATTGTTGTTGTTTGTTACGCAGCTGTAGGCAGTCTCTTTTGAAGTGGGCGGTGCTACCACACTGATAGCATCCCCGGTTAATACCCTGCTGCTGACCCTGGGGTTGATTTTGATTCTGTCGGGACATGATTTCCCCACGACAATCCTTTGCCGCATGTCCCATCTTGCCACATCGTTGGCAGCGATTTCCCGCGCAAGGGCCGTTATGATGAAGATTACAGCGGTTGCACTGCGGCTTTCGACCTGCATAGCCGCTTGCGTTCTTGTTGTTGTTGTTGTTGTTGTTGTTGGCGGGCTGATTTTGGTGACCCCGGTGGTTGTTGTAATGATTGAACCGTTTCTGGTTCCCCTGTTGCGGCTGGGATGACGAAGACTGTCGAACAGACGAGTCTTCAAACTTTCTTTTGTTATCAGGGGCAACTTCAGTTGTACCCCGTGCTGGCAACTTCTTTTCTTCCACCGCCTTATCGGTGAGTTTATGCGCCAATCGGGTTGCTTGATGTTCAGTTACAGGGTTGCTAGCCATTACCATACCCTGAATTTCCGGGACCAGACCCCCAAGATAGAACTCGAGTCTTTTCTCCACAGTGTTGGCCAAATCGGGACACAGAAATACCAAGTCATGATGTTTTGCAGTGTAAGCTTCGATTTCAGATCCCACCATCTTGTGGTTCCATAAGGCTTGCTCCAACTGTTGCACTCTGTCTCGTGGACAGTACTCCTCTTTGATTAGGGCCTTGAACTCGGCCCAGGCCATTGCATTTGCAGCTATAAGTCCACGCGTTTGTACTTGTGCATTCCACCATGTCAGTGCCCCATCTTCCAGTGTTGAGGCTGCGTACTTGACCTTGTTGGCCTCTAGACAGTTGCACATTTCAAATACGGATTCAGATTTTTCGATCCAGCGGACCAGTCCAATGGGTCCTTCCGCCCCTGAGAATTTGCTTGGTTTCACGTCGAGGAACATCTTGTAGGGGTTAAAGCCCCCTCCTGCTGACAGAGAACAGGTAGTCAGCAAGGAATTTTACTAGCCTCGCTATTAGATTTTCACACGAAAATTTAATAATGGTTACCTGCCGGTTGGTTCTGAACACCCGCTAAAGCTGCGTTCACGTGCTCTTGAATCATGGCAGCTAGCTCTTCGGGCGTCAGGTTAAGGTTTCCACGTCGTCCAGTTGCCATTTAGATCTTCGAAACACAACACAAACACACCCCGATAAGTCTATATATCCAATATAGTTATCCTACTTCGTACTTTAATAATTATCAAGTTATGTCAACTCAATATATTAAATAGTGAAAAGAAATACTTGATTAACTGAAATTTCAACGTCTTACAAAAGTGCAAATCAAACATATGAATTCACTATAAAGTCTCAAGTTTAAACACAAGTGGGAAAATAAATAGACTGAAGGAAAGTAAATAAAATAAACGAGACTTGTCAGTCGTCTACGTCTCCATCCCCCAAATCACTGTCATTGCCGTCATCCTGCGCGGCATTTCCAGCTTCTACAGCTGGATCCTCCTCCGGATCCTCCTCTGGATCCTCCTCAGGGTCCTCCTCTGGATCCTCCTCTGGATCCTCTTCAGGGTCCTCCTCTGGATCCTCCTCTACCGGCACTGGAGGGGCCGGTGCTGGTGCAGGTGCTTGATTTTGCTGTAGCTCCTGAATGTTCCAACTATTTTCCAGGACTCTGTCTTCGAGCCAGTCGGCTCTTATCTGCTCAGCACGCAGATCTCTGGCTAAGGTGTTGCGAGCTATCTTACTCGTATGATGCTCTTCCTTGAGCGAGTCGGTTTTACCTGTCAGTTGTCGGATCATCCATCCTTGTGCTAGGATGGTTTCCTGCATTCTTTCTAACTGTTCTTGTTGTTTCTGTATCATGGTTCTAAGTAGGTCATTTCCTACTTCTACAGAGTTAACCGGTTCAACCGGCACAGCGATGGTTGGGCGTGATGACGACTCCTCCCCCAGAGCGAGCCTTTTCCTCGCAGCTGAGCGTGTCTCCACGCCATAAGATGGTAAGGGTTCCACCATAGGTGCCTTTCCTGGCGCTCTTGGTGGCATAAGTTTGTCGGATGATGATGACGATGATGATGATGACATTGCCTGTTAGGTCGTGTAGTTAGTTACGAGTTGTTTTCATTTCTTATTATGAAGTCATAATCTACATAACACAGTTGTGGTATATTGCATAACAAGATATAACAGTTCGGTGCCAAACTACGTCTAGTGTCGTGTATTCAGCTATAGTTTAGGTCTACTTCTAATGCAAACCTGGTTCTCTATAGCTAGTGGCTCTGATACAAATCTGTCACACCCTCAATTTCCACTTGCGGAGTTTTACCGCGAGGCGTGTGAACAAACCAGAATCTGAAACACTAGTACGTCGAACGACTCTATATGATTTGATAATACGTTTTCTAAAATCATTTGTCGTAGATTTTATATTGTCTTAATTAGTTACCAATAGTTAGCGGAAGCATTAGTTTTTAAAGTTGCGCGGAAGCATAAATTAAGTAGTGAAGCGGGCGCCAACACAAACGCCAAAACAAATGACAAACCCCAAAACAATATTTGTAAATGAGACTCGATAAAAGATGTCTTGTTCAATGCATGTGAGTGCACCTAGAGCTCCTAGCGTCCTGAGAAACATGTAAAGAAACAAGTGTCAACATTAAAGATGAGTGAGTTCACAGGTTTTCATAAATTCGTTTGTTCGGTTATGAGTTTGTTTCCCCCGTTATCGCTAACCCGGGATAACGATTTAGTTATTATTCCAAACCCGGAATAATAATGATGTTGGTTCCATTATTCCAAACCCGGAATAATAAGTTGTTGTTTCCATTATCCTCAACCCGGGATAATATAGTTGTTGTTTCCATTATCCTCAACCCGGGATAATATAGTTGTTTCGTAATTAAGTTCAACGTTAACATATATAGGTAGCTAGCCTAAAGTTATGTCACGTAAGAGTTCGCGATCGAAGCTGACTGTTGTGCCTCCGTGTTGCCAGGCCTATCACTGACCATGGCGAAGTTAGGCCAAATTATTCACCCGTTGACCATACCCGGTCGGCTAGCGCGACTAGCTTGGATGGGGCTTGTCGGGCCTAGTAGTACTACTTATAATTCCCCCGCTATTAAAACCCAATACTAACGATCCGAGAGATTGACGAGGACTTAAGTGATATAGCTGCTTAGTGACCATAACATTACATTAACATCAACTTAGTTACCGAATAGTTATGTGACGTTAATTTCGTATAACGTAAAGAGATTGAGTTTGAAGAGTGTATACATGTTTCTCCCCCTGTTGTTTAAAAACCGGATAAAGTTAGGGGCCGTGAACTCACCTTTAGTTGCTCGGTTAGTGTAGCAAAGAAGTTGTAAGGGATGGGACCGCTAATTGCGTCCTAACAAACCAATTGATTTCAAGTCAGTGTGTGAACACACCAATACAGATTCTACACTTAATTTACGCACAAAATGATACACACAAACAACATACCTAACACTCAAACATGCATGCAAGTATCCTCATGTGATCATAGTAATCAAAACAATTTATCATGAACATAATCCAATCCATGCAACACTTTGGTGCACACAATCACAAGTTATCAAATTTCAGCTTACATACTCATAATTCAGCTGTTTTCTAGGATTTTTATAAAATAGTTCCAACGTTCCAAAAATTCCAATTATTTTACAGCAGGTGACATTTATAATGTAGAAATTTATATAAATTTTTCAAGTCCTAAATCTTTACCAATTTACCATAAATATTAATATACTAGGCTGCAGTCAGATTCGTCGCTTTCTGACTGCAGTCCACGGAAGAATTTATTTAAAAATCACTGATCGTCCAATTAACAAAATTCCAGTTGGAGTTGCCCGGAAATTTCCAATCCTAGTTGCTGTACAAAATTCATGACTTGACTCCCTACTGATTATAAAATCCAACTCGATAAACAACCAACAAAATTTCAGGATTTTCACAGCTTTAGTTACTGAACTTATTTGGCCACTTAAAAATATCAAACGACTTCAGAAAATTATGAATCCAGCGCCATTAGATTCGTTATTCAAATCTCTACGTTCTAGACATCAGAAAATCCGTTTTTCGACAACTAATGACCGAGTTACAGCCAGATGAAGTCGGCTGTAACTATTACTCAGCAACCTGTTTCAGCATATTGTTATCATAGATTCGCATAAACCGTCCATATCATTAACCTAGGCGATCAAGAACTGATTTTCTAATCATAGATCAATACATAAAACATATCCATGCAAACCCTAATCAACATCTCTAGTTTTTACAAACAAACACAGCCTATACTTTTCAGATTTCAAACAAACATTACTTGCAAATATTATTACAAATCGGCTAGCATAACCTTTCATTCAAACATACAATCCGAAAACAACAAAATCAAAAAACATGTATCCAAATATGATCTTGTAACATATGATAAATTCTAATCTTTTAATGATAAGGTAAACGAACCGTGAGTAAGATAAGGGACCGGTGATCAAAGATGCTTGCGACCGAGAGATGATGATGAAGTAAGCTGTTTGTGTTCGAGGAAGTGAACAATGGGCTGATCTCGCGGCTGAATGGACTGTAACAAGGCTGATCACGATTGATATGATGAAGGAGGAAGCTGCTCGCGATCGATGGAACAAGAGTAAGGCTGTTTGCGGTCGAAGAGGATGAAAGGTTGGCTGCCGTCGGCTGTTTTGCTTTTAGGGTTTTGTGTTTGTGAATGAATCATGCATGTGGGTTTGTATATATAGCGCAAAGAGAGATAAGGGTTACTGTTTGGGTTTGAATTCGTGGCCGAGGACTTGGGTTGCACGCAATGGGTTTGCGGTTTGGGTTTGATCCTTGTTCTCGGCCGAGAGTGGTTTGGGTTTATTCGGTTTGGGTTGCACGTGGCCGAGTCGTTGGAGTTTAAGGTTTAAAACTTGGTTAACTCCTAGAGTCACAAGGAATCAAAGTTGGTTCGTGTCGCGGTTCGGTTCGGTTCGTGTACATATTTACCATAATTATTTTATAACTAAAACAATCACATAATTGCACAACACGTATTCACTAACTCGTACACGTTTAATACGTAGCATACAATTTATTCGACAAGCATTGCGTTTAAGTTATCCGAAAAACCGGGATGTCACAACTATTGCTGAGCTCAAAAGTGAGCTTGAGAAAATTAAAATTGAATTTGAACAGGTTAACAAACTGTTAATCAGTTATTCAACAAGCTCGTACGTCATCGATCACATTCTGCCTAAAAGCAAAAATAATGATGAATCTAAAAATGATGAAACTAAAAGTGCGAGTTAAGATCATGTTCCACCACCCATGTGGAATAGTTATGCATACAAAAAGCCATTTGGGGTGGAAAAGGCGCTTAATCTAAAGTTGAAAATTGAACCGTCTAATGAGCTGCCTGTGGATATCGATGTAACTTACACTAAATCTGAAGGTGAATGTGACTCTGAAGTGGTAAACATAGTGGTTGAAAATGTGTTAAAAAATGAATCTGAAAATTATGAGTCCGAAAAGTCTGAAAATTTTGCAAAGGCTGAGTCTGATGATATATCGAAAGATAGTTTAAATATTAATCCAAATGTCATAGTTTACAAAATGAAAGGGTCTGATAAACTATTTTCGGATGAGGACTTTCTGATCCAAAATGTGAACATGGATCATGTGGATAAAATGTTCAAGCTAATGGAGGTAAGTAATGATGATTTAGATAAACATGATGCATCATTCTATTCTAAATCAAAAAGCAACAACCGACCCTATTATCATAGAAATAGAGATTATCCTGAAATAAAAGGGCAGGTTTGGGCTTCCAGAAGCAACATATGAACAACATGTCCCAAAAACTGAACTTTACAAAGAAAATTAAATTTGTTTTTGGGACAGCGACTAAGAAAGAAAAAGAGATCATCAAAAGTCAATCAAACGATGATTTCCACAAAGAAAAAGAGAAACAGAAAACAAGTTTTGGATACCTCTGTTCATAAGGACAGAAGGACGTGTTTTAAATGTAAGAATGTTGGGCACATCGCACGATATTGCTCACAAACAAATCCAAAACCTGTTTCTCATCCAAAAAAGTTTACTAAGGATGAAAAGCAAAAAGCACCCATAATTGTGCCAACACAAATCTTAAAAAGAAACAACGAATTCCACAAAAATGTTAAACCAACTATTCAATGTCAATCTAAATTTGAAATTGGTGAAACATCAAACAAAAATCGTCAAGTGGATTCAAAATTTTATGTTAAAAAGGCTAAACCTGAAACGCAAAAGTGGGTTGCTAAAGTTAAACCATCCAAAGGTGAACCTAAACCTTCTGTGTCACACAAAACCGAGCTTAAAATAGATTGATGAAAACAAAGTGGGTCCAAAATTCGGTATTCCAAACCCACCCAAGACCAAACAGGCTTGGGTTTCTTTGTTTAAATAGTCTCTTCATCATGTGTGCAGGGGCTCCGGCGTGTGATAATGTCAAAATGGATAATGGACAGTGGAGCTTCTCGCCATATGACAGGAATGCTTGCGTTGCTAAACGACGCTAAAGCTATCCGTGGAGGGTATGTAGGTTTTGCTGGAACACAGGGATGCAGGCTTGTCGGAGAAGGGATTCTCACAAACGGAGTTATTTCATTTGACAAAGTGAACTATATCGCTGAGATTGAGAACAATCTACTTAGCATCTCGCAAATTTGTGACAAGAAGTTCATGACGCATTTCAATGATAAAGAATGCCTGATCTTAAAACCCGGTTTCAAGATTTCGGAGGAATGGATTTTGATGCGTGCTCACGAGAGAATGATTTATATGTTCTTGATATGGGTATCGCTTCTACCACGTCAAAGAAAGTTCAATGCTTTGTAACTAAAGCTACTGAGAAAGAGTCAATTCTATGGCATCGGAAGATGGGGCACATTCATCTAAGAAAAATGAACTATCTGGTGCATAACGACCTAGTGGAGGGTGTTAATTTGAAGAATTTCCATCTATCTGATAATTGTCTTAGCTGCAAAAAGGGGAAGCAGCATAAGAAATCACACCCAAGAAAGCTGTTAAATCTATCAAGCTACCACTAGAAAGGCTACAGATGGATCTCTTTGGACCAGTCAATGTCAAAAGTATCTCTGGTGATCTATACTGCCTTGTCGTTACAGATGATTATTCGCGATTCTCATGGGCTTTTTTTCTGGAGAGTAAAGACAAAACGTTTGAAACTCTTATGATCCTCTTCAGAAAACTTGAAAACCTATATCACTTGCCAATTAAGAGAATCCGCAGTGACAACGGAACAAAGTTCAAGTACAAGAAGATGCTAGAATTTTTCAATGAAAAAGGGATTCTTCACGAATTCAGCGCTCCCTATACTCCTCAACAAAATGGAGTAGCTGAACGTAAGAATCACACACTGATTGAGACTGCCAGAACAATGTTAGCTGATTCAAAATTACCCATCAGTTTCTGGAGTGAAGCAGTCGCATCAGTGTGTTATACCTTAAATTGTGTGTTAACAGTTAAGCCTCACAACAAATCGTGTTTCGAGTTACTGAATCAGCGAAAGCCCAACCTTGCATTTTTGGAACCTTTTGGATCTCCATGTACTTTATTGGACCCGGATGGTAAATTTTGAGCGAATTCCTTGGAAGGATTCTTCGTCGGTTACGCTACCCCTCAAAATGTGTTTTCTTGCCGAGTCTGTCCAGGTTATTCTAGCGCAACACATTGATTGTCAAAGATATACGACGCCAACGCAGAAACCTAGGGATCCATGGCTATTTAAATACAATGGATTATGGAATTCATTTTACCTGCCAGATGTGCCATCAGATGAAGAACTTGTTATGCATTTTCAACAGCATCAAATATCTACACAAGAACAAGTCTCTAGACCATTGGTGATTTCTACATCACTTCCTGTCAACACATCTGATGTCGGTCAAAGATCTTCTCAAGAAGTTCCTATTCCTGCACCAAATGTCAATACTGCCAAATCATCTGCCCAACCGAATGCTGATGTTGACTCTGATCGGGAACCTACTTTCAACGATGGAAGATCCAACTCCGATGAAGGTTTTGAACAGATTCAAAGTTTCTTGACAAACAAACTGCTCTGTCTAATGCCAGGAATGAAGCCTCTCCGTCTATAACGGTCGTCAAAGAAGTTCTTACGAATTTGTAACCAGATGTTCCAACCGAAGTAATGCCTAGGACACTTCCATATCATCCGTCAGAGAACATGATAGGCAGCTTACAAACTAGAGTGCAAACTTGCAATCAAATCAACAAGGATCTAAGCTATTTATATACTAGTATTGCTCCACTCCAAACCCGAATTTCTAATAGGTGTTTTGTTTCTCAAGTTGAGTCAGGAAGCTACAAATACGCTTTAAAGAAAGAAAGTTGGGTGGATGCGATGCCAGAGGAATTGCTTCAATTCAAGAAACTTGGAGTCTGGAAGCTTGTTGACCTACCAGATCATCACAAAAAGATAAAACACTCGATGGGTCTTCAAGTGCAAGCGTGATAATAGGGGAGTTATAGTCCGAAACAAAGCTCAACTTGTGGTTCAAGGTTTTCACCAACAAGAAGGGATATACTATACCGAAGTCTACGCCCCAGTTGCCCGTCTTGAAGCGATTCACATATTCTTGGCCTTTGCCTCATGGAAAGGGTTCAAGGTGTACCAATTAGATGTTAAATCTGCTTTCTTATACGATAAAGTTAAAGAGGAAGTGTAAGTCGACCAACCACCGGGGTTTGTCGATCCAGTGCACAAAGACAAGGTCTACCTTCTGAACAAAGCCTTATACGGTCTTCATCAAGCCCCGAGAGCTTGGTATGCAACATTGTCAAGTCATCTTCTAGGCAACGACTTTACCAGGGGAACTGTAGATTTTACTCTTTTTACCAAGGAAGTGGATAGGCATTTAATGATCGTACAGATATATGTGGATGATATTATCTTTGGATCGGCAAATGATAAGCTGTGTAAAGACGATGAAGAAGTCATGAAAATTCGAAATGAGCGCGATGGGGGTGATGAAGTTCTTTCTAGGACTTCTGGTCGATCAGTTGCCTGATGGTATCTTTATCCATCATACGAAGTATGTTCATGATATTTGGAGAAATTCAATATGAAAGGTAAAAACCAACATCTACCCCGTTAGCTCCAAATCACAGCATTTGTCCAGATCTTATTGGATAAAGAGTTGACGAAACCCTTTATCGCTCCATGCTCGGATCCTTGATGTATCTTACTGCTTCTCGAGCAGATATCATGTATCCAACGTGCCTGTGCGCCCGTTATCAGTCTAATCCAAGAGAGGCGCACCTGCTTGTCGTCAAACGTATAATGAGATATCTGAATGGTTTTCCAAGCACCGGCTTGTGGTACCTGTCACACCCTCAATTTCCACTTGCGGAGTTTTACCGCGAGGCGTGTGAACAAACCAGAATCTGAAACACTAGTACGTCGAACGACTCTATATGATTTGATAATACGTTTTCCAAAAATCGTTTGTTTAACCACTCATCGTAGATTTTATATTGTCTTAGTTAGTTACCAATGTTTAGCGGAAGCATTCGTTTTTATCGTTGAGCGGAAGCATAAAGTAAGTAGTGAAACGGGCGCCAACACAAACGCCAAAACAAATGAAAAACCCAAAACAATGTTTGTAAATGAGACTCGATAAAAGATGTCTTGTTCAATGCATGTGAGTGCACCTAGAGCTCCTAGCGTCCTGAGAAACATGTAAAGAAACAAGTGTCAACATTAAAGATGAGTGAGTTCACAGGTTTTCATAAATTCGTTTGTTCGGTTATGAGTTTGTTTCCCCCGTTATCCCTAACCCGGGATAACGATTTAGTCCATTATTCCCAACCCGGAATAATACCGATAGTTCCATTATTCCTTAATCGGAATAATAATGATGTTGATTCCATTATTCCAAACCCGGAATAATACCGATAGTTCCATTATTCCTTAACCGGAATAATAATGATGTTGATTCCATTATTCCAAACCCGGAATAATAAGTTGTTGTTTCCATTATCCTCAACCCGGGATAATATAGTTGTTTCGTAATTAAGTTCAATGTTAACATATATAGGTAGCTAGCCTAAAGTTATGTCACGTAAGAGTTCGCGATCGAAGCTGACTGTTGTGCCTCCGTGTTGCCAGGCCTATCACTGACCATGGTGAAGTTAGGCCAAATTATTCACCCGTTGACCATACCCGGTCGGCTAGCGCGACTAGCTCGGATGGGGCTTGTCGGGCCCAGTAGTACTACTTATAATTCCCCCGCTATTAAAAACCAATACTAACGATCCGAGAGATTGACGAGGACTTAAGTGATATAGCTGCTTAGTGACCATAACATTACATTAACATCAACTTAGTTACCGAATAGTTATGTGACGTTAATTTCGTATACCGTAAAGAGATTGAGTTTGAAGAGTGTATACATGTTTCTCCCCCTGTTGTTTAAAAACCGGATAAAGTTAGGGGCCGTGAACTCACCTTTAGTTGCTCGGTTAGTGTAGCAAAGAAGTTGTAAGGGATGGGACCGCTAATTGCGTCCTTTAATAAATAGGTAAGTAAGCCGAGACTTGGACAAGAATGATTCGGCTGTTCAAGCAAAATCACGACCAAATGAGATGAGCAGTTCTGCTTGTCGCTACCGAGACTGAAAGGGACTGAAAGGGAAGACTGCTCGCGATCAAAAGGGAGTGCAAAGGGGCTGTTTGCGGTCGAGGGGATGGAAGGATTTGCTGCCGTCGGCTGTCTTTATCAACTAGGGTTTTGTGGTTTTGTTTTTGTGAAGAAGACCCATGCATGTGTTTGTATATATAGCGCAAAAAGGATAAAAAATAGGGAATGGGTTTACGGTTTAGGCTAGTTTCTCGCGCCAAGGACTTGGGTTGGTTCGGTTTGGGTTTGATCTTGCGGCCGAGTAGTTGGAGTTTAAGGTTTAAAACTTGGTTAACTCCTAGAGTCACAAGGAATCGACGTTGGTTCGTGTCGCGGTTCGGTTCGGTTCGTGTACATATTTAGCATAATTATTTTATAACTAAAACAATCACATAATTGCACAACACGTATTCACTAACTCGTACACGTTTAATACGTAGCATACAATTTATTCGACAAACACGTTTAATACGTAGCATACAATTTATTCGACAAGTATTGCGTTTAAGTTATCCGAAAAACCGGGATGTCACAGTACCCTAGACATGATGACTTCAATCTTGAAGGATACTCGGATTCTGATTTCGGTTGCTGCAAACTGAATACCAAATCTACAACGGCCGGCTTCTAGTTCTTCGGAACCCGTTTGGTAACGTGGCAATGCAAGAAACTACCACGGTCGCTGTATCTACTTATGAAGCTGAATACGTTTTAGCATCCAGCTGTTGATACGCCAACGACAGATGAGAGATTTCGGACTCCAATTTCTTGATACGCCAATATATGTAGATAATCAGGCCGCGATCAATATCACCAAAAACTCATGCCAACAGTCACGCACTAAACATATCGAGATTCGACACCACTTTATCTATGATTGCTATGAGAAAAGGTTGGTTAGAATTGAGAAAATCCACACTGATGACAAAAAGGCAGATTTTTATACCAAAGCTTTTTATAAAACAAGATTCAAAAATCTTTTAAAGTTAAATGGTTTAAAAATCTGATATCAGGGGATGTTCATGAGGTTGAGTTTGAGGATGATGATGACCTGATGTGAATTTTTCATGGGTTAGACGTATTTCTGTACATTCTTTCTTATAAATTCTCAAAATCCAAAAATATGTTTTTGATTTTAGAAGGAGAATGTTTGGGGAAAATACAAAAATATTATAAAATTCAAAAAAGAGTTTTTGTGAAAAAGAGTGATCATATTATATCAAAAAGACAGTCACTGAATGCTAAAGAATTGGAATGTTAAACAAGTGATTAAATAGTTCTTACTGAGGATGTGCCAATAGGCTTCACTCGTTCAGTAAATTGTTTTCAAGATATAAACCTAAAAGACAAAACTGAATAACTTGTGGGTTAACATCTCTCGGATATATGGACTTTGTACTATGAAATTTCGTTTGAGAGAATGCCAGATTCCGCGATACTAGGTCTTTATCTGGGGTATTATCCAAGTTCTTCTGATTTTACGTGAGCAATGGCCTAGAACTTGTATAATATTTTACGCATTATTCGCCCAAGCTGCATTAAAAATGAATATGTCATAATTTTATAACTTTCAAAGTCATCCGTACGAAGTAGTGACTCGGACGAATGATAGTTGCTTCCAAACTTGTAAAATTTTTGCTAAGTGTTTCGTACAAAGCTATGGCTCGTACGAATGATAGTTTAATTATGAGATGTTTGAAAATTTTCTAACGGTTTGATTGTTATATCTGTGTAAAGGTCAAGAAATCTTCATTTTCACCGTTCCAGAATATATGGTGCTTGACTGATGAGTCTATACCGGAGATCGCTGCATATCATGATATATTGGATTTTCTTACACGTATTCGGATTACGAAGGCCTTAACGGATAGACACACAGTGTACAGATCGCACATTGAGTAGTTTTGGAATGTTGGAGAGTTCAGTACAGAAGATAACGCAATAGTATCTGTTGTGAAGATCAATGACATAGATATACCGGTCAAGATTTCTGAAGAGTTGATACGTACTGTTTTAGATTTCAAGGACAACGAGGATGATCCTACGGGTTTCTCAGAGTACATGGTTAAAGGATGTTTCTTCCGTATGGGATATGCCGGTTTTGTTAATGCACACAGTTTAAGAAGGCAAATCTGAGCGCACCATTTCGATATCTTGCTCACGTTGTCGCACATGCCCTAAGTCACCGAAAGGGAGGTTTTGACGATCTCGTTGATTACGAGATGTGTATGATTACTGCTTAGTGCTGAACTTGCCATATAACTTTCCAAAAGTTATCTTTACATAGATGGTTCAAAATATTCAGAGGGAGAAGTTCTTACAGTATCCGAGGTTTGTGCAAATGATGTTAGATCACCTACATCCGGATCTGAAGAAAAGCAAGGAGGATATCTTGAAGCTAGAGCATATGGATGTTTCCACGTTGAAGAAAATGAACTTACATCTGAAGGCTATTCCTACTGCTAAGCCTGTTTTCGGTGCTATTGTGGATAAAGATTATATTTCTCATGCACCAGGCCGATGGAGAAAGGATGACAGTGGTGACGAGGATGATGAGCTGACTGCGTTATCTGGGTTTGTTGTGAAGCGAAGTCCGTGGTTCATTAAAGACGGAGAAAAGGGTGCTAAGCGTAAAGCTTCAACTTATACTTCTGCACCAGCGGAACAGAAAAAGAAAGCTGATGCTGAAAGTTCTGGTTTGAGAGATGAACCAGACACAGAAGAAAATATTGTAGATATAACAGCAGAATATCGAATGTCAAGTATTTGGAGAAGAAAAAGCACCTGAAGATGTTTCTTCTTCTAGCACGAATTCTGATGAGCGTAGAGCAGGTGAAAAGAAAAGGGCACAGAAAATAGAGAAAAAGCGTCAAGCAGAGCTTAAAAGAAAGGCTGAAGAACGAAAGTGCAAAGCAACAGGAGAAGACGATACGACGCCTGTCCCATCTGATTCTGATTCCGAAGCTATGTTTTGAACGCCGATCAAGAAGAAACAAAGAAGGATAAAGCGTTCTTCTGCACGAAGTTCTGAGTCTCCCATAGTGAGATCTAAAAAGACTACATCAGAGCCAACTATTGAAGAAGTCGTGGTTGAGCCGTCTCAACAAGTGCCAACTTCACCACCACGACAGGCTCCACAATCTCCACCACAACCGACACAGCAGCAACAAGCACAACAATAGCAAATTCCTCAACAGCAGCAAGTACCTCAGCAACAGTCAGCGCCACAACGACAACAGACTCCGTAACAACCACCGCATACATCTCAGACATCACATCCCCAGTTTGACTTCGATTATGATTTTGGTGATGTACCAGGGGGTGATGATTTCACTTTCAATGATCCGCGGGTGTACGATTTGCAAAAACAAGTTGCGATGAACATAGTGAGGATATCTAAGCTACAAGAACAAATTAATGTGTTAACAACAGAAAAACAAGAGTTACTTGAGCAGGTTAGTGGTTTATCTGAAGATAAGAAACAGCTTGAAGTAATGGTAGCAAGTATTGTCTCGGAAAATGAAAGATTGAGATTGAGAAGGACTGAGTATGCAGAAGAAAGAATTCGGAGTGATAGGCGAATGAACTTATTTGAGAAGATATTAGTAATGAAGTTGGGTGTGACTATAGCGGTCGAGATAGATGAAATCGAACGAACAGAGGCTCGTGAACGTGTTGTCGAGAGAGAACATTTAGCGAAAGAAAAATCTGATGCCCAGGGTAAAGGCAAGGACAAAGTTGTAGAGGATCTTATCATTGAACAAACTGAGCCAGAAGCTGAATCTGCGCTAGTTACATGCACCGATATTGTTGTTTATCAGGAGCCGAAAAAGTTTATTCTTATTGGGAAGCCAAAAGATGTTGATATTGATTTGTTAGATCTTTCAAAAAGACATCGTGAGTGGCTATTGAAGAAAAAGCCTGACAAAGAGATAGAAAAAGCTGTTAAAGAGTTCGAGGAGGATGAAGAGAACGAGGACGTAGAAATAGTTGATGATGATTCGAGTAGTTCTGATAGTGATGATGACAATGATGATAATGTAGGAGGTACATGTGTTCGGGTAACAGATTCGAGCGTTAATGAGAAATTGATTTTTCTGTGTACTTTGATGACTATGTTAATTAGACTACAGAAGATGTGAATGATAGAGTGGATGAAGCTATTGATGTTCAACAGACAGAAATCTTCCCATAGATTGACATAGCGTCCGTTTCTGTCGTGCAAAAGCCTAAAGTATTTTATCTTGAGCATGATGTGGAGGAGGGTGAATTTGTTCATAGTTATATGAAGGAAGAGATAACTGAAATGCTTGGAGTAAGTGAAGAAAATTTGGAATTTGATTTCAAGAAAGAGCTTAATGAGATAAATACATTTGAACCAAACGAGTATGTATTAGAAAATATTGAAGACGCGAATGATTACGATAGAGTTGTCGTGGAAGATGATTCTGATGAAGATGCAAATCTAGCTGATCAGAGTACAGTTGATTCCCCAACTTTTGTTGAGCTATTTGCAGCTGAAAATTGTGATGTTTTGAAGAGAAAAGTTGCTGAAGCTGCAAAAGAAAGCACAATTCCTCATCAAATGACGTGTGTAGAAATTGCTGAAGAAAGAAAGAAGTGGTATCGAAATGTTCAAGCTGAGCGCAAGTTTAAACGTCCCCTTGCATTTTTTACACGTGATGCTAACATATCTTTAGGGGATATATAAGCTGGGGGTGGATCGAGGAACTGAACGTTTATGCGGTGAAGAGGGAATTTGGAATCCAATATTTCAGATATCTACGCGACATCAAATCCTTGCCGTTCTGGATATCAAAGAATTGGTTCAAACAAAGATGATAAATTTGAAGATGAAGTTTCAGGACCAGCGGCTATGGAAATTGATTAACTAGAAGCTCAACATGGTTTTACTCATGGGAAACCTCACTATCCTCGACGTATCGTAAAAATTGATCCAAGAGAAGGATATTACGCTCGTCATCAAAAGGCCCAAAGTAATGAAAAATATGCCCATGATACGAATGGAGCAAGATTTTTATTCAAAATTCAAGTGGTGGCACTACGACTCTAACATAGGAGAGGCTGTAATCTGCGTGCACCTGAAGATGGTTATTGGAATATTGCTGTTGAGCTGACCGAAGCCGTTATAGCCCACAAACGAATATATGGGTTACGGCGTGGCATTCGAGTACTAGACCCTATGTGGCTAGTCAATTACAAAAAAGGATATTGAATGTTTATCTACTGTAAGATAAGCATTGAAGAGAAAGATAAGGAACAAGCTCTCAAATTCTAGAAGATAGTCAATGTCTGCTTTGCAAATGATATACATTCCGGATCGACATGGAATACTTCATGGAGGAAGCTTGAGGAGATAGAGAAGAAAAAGAGAGATAAGAATGAAGCTCGGATCACAGAGCGTGCTCGGATAGCATCGCTTAGGAGCTTTCGGTTTGGCAATACAACAAAACGACCTCCTCTAACAGACCAAACACCGATTGCATCTGAGGAGCGTCGCAAGCCGCCGAAGAGATTCTTTGGGCGTTAGCGTTAAATCAGTTGAAAATTTTTTTTAAAGACTATCCAGACTACGGCAACATCTAATGGGGAGTTTGTTGATGCGTTATGTCTATTGCCTACGTCTAGGATGTGTGTGAATTGTTTATAGAGCTTTAGTGTTGAATGTATATTTGTTAAAAGTTCATTTTTTGTTTTTTTGTATGATTCGTACGAGCGAGTCAAGGTGGCTCGTACGAGTCATACGGATCAGCTGCTCGTACGAAGCATGTCTCTGTTTAACACGCACTCCATTACAAGTCATGTCGACTTATAAATAGAGGAGTGTTGTGTCAGAGCTAGTCAGTTAGTTCAGATAGTACGTCGAAGCTCTGCCAGTTTGTTTACTCGCGTCTGTAATTTGCACGTCTTTGAATACATAAGAGCAATTAAACAGTAAGTTCTGTCTTGTTTTTTTGTCAACCTCTCTAGCAATGAATTCCACCTCTGCTAGTTGAGTTAGATCATATCAGTTGTTCATAGGAGGAGCCCGATCCTTGCTCTCAAAACCCTTATCACTAAAATGATACCTTGTCTGATTGATCTGAAACCAAATCAACGGATGTTTAAGTGCTGCTTGAATAAGGCTATACTTTGTCATCTATGTTGTGGTTTTGATCTCGTGATTGTCATTAAAGTTTGATTCGGCTTTTACACTTATGCGTATTATACTCTGTTAAATTAGATGCTCTATTGTCAGAAGGCTTAGACACAAGACTATAGAAGCTTAATTATCTGAAAGCTCAAAAACGACAAGCTAGCAGCTATCTGATTGGTAATAATTATGGAATCGGCTATTTATAGCATCTGTGATATTTGGCAATTGTTGATAGGATGATTGAGGGCTAATTGTATGCATCTGATTTGGCAAGTAGAGTTTGTATACATAGTCTGGTTATGTGAACATACTGTGCTTGCTCTGTTCTTATTTGTTTGCCATGATTATATCTGATTGATGTTATAGTCGATAAAAATATGTTTTTAATAAGATCAGTTATGTTCATGAACCCACCAGTTTATGCTGAGTCCCAAATATTTTCTGGCACACATCCTAGGTGCCATGTGATTGCAGGAATCGAGGATAAGGAGATATGAGGAGATAGAAGTCTAGAGAGCTGCTGAAGATTTAGATCTCAAGTATAGTAAAACTGATGTAATATTATTATATAATAAGAGAGATGCATAATACTCTTTAATAAAAGTTTGAAACTTCGTTGGGAAATCTCTGGTTACTATGTGTTTTGTATATCCGATGCGTAACACTTCCTAGAGCTTATCCTGGGATACGGATGTTATTAGTTGGTATCAGAGCCGTAGTTTAAGTGAATTAGGTACAAGGATGGTATCTAGACTTCAACTAGGAAAAATGATTTAAGATATGCTTTGAGATAAGTGGGTTGCCCGCATAGGTTTAGGGTAATAGGTGTTAGTATCATGTGGGGGAAAATGACTAAATATTACAAGTATGATAGATAAGCAGTAACACCTTGCCACTTTTGTTTCTGATTTATGAGTTCTATTTTGTTCCGGATCATAATCCATGGTCTGAATACTAATTCCTGATTCCCTTTATGTAAGCTTTAACTATGGCAAAAGGAGGGGTAGGGGTCGTAATAGACCACGTACTACTAGAAGACGATCTACGTCACTCGTTAATAATGATCATGATAATCTTCATAATACTGGACCCGAGGCACAACAGTTTGCTGAACCACAATTTCAAGCAGTTGTGGTTGGTATCATTAGAGATGGCAATGGATTGAACTGGCTTCTTAATAACACTAATGGAATCATAACTAAAGTTATAAACACACTAGAGGTCATGCAAACAACAACAATGATGACAATGGAGAGAACGTGATTTTTAATAACACTAATGGAAACGGAAACGTCGTTATAGAAGCTGAACCTAAGGATGGATGTTCCTACAAAGCCTTCAAGGGATGTGATCCCTAAATATTTGACGGTAAAAAGGATGCCATGGCCACTTTTCAGTGGATCCATGAGATGGAAGTTGTTATTAACATCAGTAGATGCACGCCCATGCAAGCAGTCATGTATGCCACTCACTCATTCAGGTCTTTGGCATTATTCTGGTGGGATAATGTCAAACAAGCTGAAGGACCTGGAGTTATTGTTGTTTTAACATAGAACAACTTAAATGAGCTTATTATGGAGAAATTTTGTAATGAAATTGAAAAAGACAAAATCGAAAGAGAGTTTATACAACTACAAGCTGGGACAATGACGCATTGTTAGTACACAACCAAATTTGATTAAATGGCTAGGTTACCCCCTGAAGATGTAACACTTGAAGCGAAGAGGGTAAAAAGGTACGTGCAAGGGTTACCTCCTCGCATTCGAGAATTGGTTAGGATGTCTTCCCCAAAGAGCTATGAATCGGCAATTATGTTAAGTGCAATTGCATACGAAGAAGAAGGGCAGATAATGATTGACAATAAAAGGAAGCAAAACAAGGAAGTAAATAAGTTGATACAGATAAAGAGAAAGTATCCAAAGAATAGGGGAAACCTTGATGATAGGCAAGGTAGATATGCCAAGAATGAAGCCAGGAGAAGGTCTTAAGAATCAAAATGTTTAAGATGTCCGCATGAGAATCATGCATGGAAAAATTGTCCAAAGAATAGATGCTTCAACTGTTGGGAATAGGGACATCTACGAAGTCACTGTAGGAAACCTCCCCAACCAAAGCCTGAAGAGAATCAGAACAAGACCAAGGGTCGAACGTATGTGTAGAAAGAAGCCCGAGACGGAGCCATAGCTGGTACATTCCTTGTTAATAATATATATGCAAGAGTATTTTTTGATACTTGAGCAAATAGAAGCTTCATTGCGACTACCTTAGTACCTTACTTGAACTTAGTGCCACAAATTCTTGAAAATGCATATATAGTTTAGACAGCCAGCGAAGAGCAAGATAGAATCCCCACATCTTTAGGGATTGTGTTATTAATCTAGTTAACAATGAATTCCCTATAAACTTAATGCCAACCACTCTGAGTGGTTATGACGTCGTTTCTGGGATGGATTGGTTAAATAAGAATTGTGCTCACCTCCATTGTGAACACAAAACGATGACATTGCATGTAACATACCAAACTTTTTATAACCCTAATGTAATAAATACTATAAGTTTTACCACAAGTTATCATGTCAGATATTCTGTGATTCTATTGCGCGTCAATTTTAACTTTTTCTAAATTATAAAATTTCGCCCATTGCGTAAAATAATCCACTGCTGCCTCCCGTAGGAGTCTGGGCTGTGTCTTAGTCCCAGTTAAATAATTGAAGTATAAGTCATAACAGTATACTAGGTTTTTCCTTTTAACAATTAAAGTTGTGATCATATGTCTGAATATATTTGAAATTATTCAAATGACCATAACATAACATCTAAATACATGGTTGCTATTGTTCCTTTGGTTAACCGGCAAAACAAAAGAATATGTATAGAATAAGATAAATTAGTCAAACTTTACACCCATAATCTCCTCCACTTTTATGAACGTGCCTTCCCATTTTTTCGTTTTCAATCACCGAATAAATTGAGGCCCCTTCCATATTTACGAACCGAATACGATCTTATTTGAAACCAACCCTAGTCATACCCTCACTTTGCTATCGTCCACAAGCTCCGCACAATAGAACACACCTGTTCGTAGTCCGACACCATCTTATCCGCACCGTCGTTGTCGCGCTTCAACCACCGCACCGGCTTGCCACAATCAATCGCCACACCGGGTAACATTCTCTTGAATTCCATTTTATTCAGACCTTGTTTTCAACGCTTGTTAATATGTTCGGCTACCTTCACAGCCCAGTTTCGAAACCGTCATGCCTTCACACCGCCTCACTCCTTTCTGATTTCTCGCCTACGGCTTCGCTCTATTCAGGTTTGTTCAATCTATTATTGAGGTCATCTTTTACTTCTTGGTTTGGTCTGTTGTGATTAACATGTTTGAATATGGCGTCATAATCTCGTAGATCTTTGTCTGGCAAATTTGGGACTTTGGGTTGGTCTCCGGCGATGGTATAGAGAGGGAGGGAAGTTGATTGTATATATATGTGTTGCGATGTATGTGTATATATATAATGTGTGTGATAATTGTTAGTTATGAATATTTGTACGTGTGTTTTGTGTGCGGATATGTGATGCGTGAATGTGTGTGTATTGGCAGCATTGCGATGTGTGTGTTTTCTTTTATTATTTAGGTAGGTGTGCATGAATGATATTATTTAAATGTATTTATATTTATATTATTTAAATGTACAGAATACATGCATGTATTTATATTTATTTTTTTATTTGTGTGCTATTCGTATGTGTGTATGTGATTTATGCATGCATGTATGTGTGTTATTTATATGGGATGGCATGGTGTGGGTATATATTATATGTATGCATGGATATTATGCTATGAACGTATGTGTATATATATTTTTTTTTGTGTTAAAGATTATAAAGTAACATGGTTTGAAATTTTAGTCAACATATATTCGATGTACAAACCCTAATTGTGTCTTTTGACTTTATAATTTAATCTTTACCAATTAAATATATTAAAGTCCAACGTGTGCATGATCACGGGTAAATGAACAGCGATGATTCATTGTAATATGAGTGTAGTTTGAATAGATAGTTGGGTAAATCGATATAATGAGTAGGTAAGTGTATAGTTCCCAAAATTTACATAATAGGTGATATAAGTATTAAATTGTATAGTTTCATAAATTATTATGGGTAAGCTGGTCGAAGGTCGCAGGAAATCTTATAGTTAAACGACTCATTAAATATAAGTTTATTATTAAACTCATTAAGAAATAAATTGAGGGATTTAGGTGCGTAATCTTTGCGGAGGAGCTTAAGTGTGGATTTTGCTTTTGCTTGCTAAATTAAGGTATAGATTCTCGTTTTTGTCATCGTAGTATTTTATTTGTTATCTTCGTCACTCTTTGGTATGTATTCTTTGGTCATCTCATTTTAGTACGTTTTTATTATCATGTTCGTTACTTTTTAGTACAGATATTGTTTCTGTTTTCGTTAGTTGTCCCATATTCGTATCATACATCTGATATGTTCGTTGTAGCATGCAATATACCTTAGTAGTTATAATCATTGTTGCATGTTCTCGTTAGCATTATGTTCAGTTTCTAGTAGATAACTACATGGCTTTAGTTTTGTACTCTGTCACCTGAGCATGTTTGGCTTGGTTTGGTTCGGTTTGTTTTGACAGGTAATCTAGGGATTTTGGGGCAACAGTGATGATGAGAGTAAAATGCAGTCCAAGAATAAAGACTTCTATATATTTCAGTATTCAAATTAATTAAGACTTATGATTTCTTGGTTTGTTTAAAGACTTTTGTTTGTCTTTCGGGCTCAACTTTTCTTTGTTAAATGGATTGAGTTTGGTTTTTGATCTCTGTAGTAGTGACACATCAGCCCTATCCGGGTCGAGGTGTTACATTACGTAAGCCAGATGGAGGAGAGCTACTAGTTAATGGAAATGATGCAAACGCCAAAACCGGAATCTCTACAATGAAAGCTATAAAATATATCAAGAAAGGATGTATTGCCTTTCTCGCGTTTGTAGTGGATGCTAAGGAGGAGAGGCAAGTCAATGAAATCCCAATAGTGTGTGACTTCCGTGATGCATTTCCGGAAGATCTACCGGGACTCCCACCTGAATGTCAGATAGAGTTTCACATTGACCTAATACCTGGTGCTAAACTTGTGGTGAAGGCTCCTTACCGTTTAGCCCCATTAGAAATAAAAAAACTTATGAAGCAGATTGACGGACTTTTAAAGAAAGGCTTTATCAAACCAAGTTCCTCACCTTGGGGAGCGCCGGTACTATTCGTTAAAAAGAAAGATGGTTCAATGCGTATGTGCATTGATTATCGTGAACTAAACAAGTTGACTATAAAGAACAAATACCCTCTACCAAGAATAGACGATTTATTTGATCAACTGCAAGGAGCCAACTACTTTTTAAAGATTGACGTTCGATCACGTACCATCAACTAAAGGTACGGGAGGAGTATATTCCTAAGAGACAACCTTTAGAACGCGTTATGGGCATTATGAGTTTTTGGTTATGTCTTTTGGACTAACCAACGCACCTGCAACATTCATGGACCTGATGAATAGAGTATGCAGGCCATACTTGGATAAGTTTGTCATTGTTTTTATCGATGACATACTTATTTATTCTAAGAACCAAGACGATCATGCCAGACATCTGAAAATGGTTCTAGAAATCCTTCGACAAGAGAAACTTTATGCTAAATTCTCTAAATGTGACGTCTAGAAGAGGGAAGTCCAATTCCTTGGTGACGTGATAAATGAGAAGTGTATACAAGTGGATCCAGCTAAGATAGAAGCGTTGATTAAATGGGAAGCACCAAAGAACCTAGTGAGATTAGAGGCTTTCTGGGCTTGGCAGGCTACTACCGTAGGTTTATCTGAGATTTCTCAAAGAATTGTGTCTATAGCCTACGTCTTAGGGTCATGTCGTGTCATTGTAATAGGGTTTTTATTGTTAGATTTACATTTTCTATGTTTTGTAGATCAATTCACATGAAGTGATGTTTACTTTATATGAATTGAGTCCACCTCATATGACGTGGCAAGCTCAACTCGTACGAACTGGATTGTCTATAAGAGTTGAGTTGATGTCTTGAGTCTGTAACAGTTTTGAAGAGTGTACGGCGAAGTCCTACACATTTTGTTTCAGGATTGTACACGTTTACCACATTAATGAAACAGTAATCTTGATATTGTCGCTTGTATAAAAGGGATTCCGTACATGTTATAACTAGTTAATCAGATTAGGTCCTATGCTTATTAGATAAGAAGATCCTACAGATTGCTACACCGTCAAAAACTTTGACTCAAAAGAATGCGAAGTTTGTATGGGGACCAAAGCAAGAAGAAGCTTTCAATCTTCTAACGGAAAAACTTATGTGCCATAGTATTTGCCTTGAAGATTTGGCAACACTACCTATACGGTACCAAGTGCGTAATATATTCCGACCATAAGAGCTTACAACATATCTTTAATCAAAAGATGTTAAATATAAGGCAGAGAAGGTGGATGGAGCTTATCAATGACTATGATTGTGAAATAAAGTACCATCTAGGTTAGGCTAACATTATCGCAGATGCTCTAAGTCGAAAAGAAAGAATTAAACCAATTAGGGTAAAGGCCTAGAGGATCCATGATGTCCTAAAAGTAGTCTAATAAAAAGAATTGAAATTAACTTAATTCTAGACTCAAAGTAATACTCTAAAACTCGACTAAACTACTAACCGGCAAGTGGACCGATCAATTGTAGAAAAGCCTAAGTAAGTCCGGATATCGAACCCACAAGACTATCTAATTACGTTAACGACTCTATCTAGACTAAATTGACACACTTAATTTATGTTTTATGTTTTGGGGTGGGGGGGGTTACTAAAAATCCTTAAATTAGAATTAAACTAATATTAATCTAACTAAGACGAATTAAGATGGACTTTCGAATCGGAGATTTAATTCAAGGATGGTGGAATGGCTACCTAGGTTTGATTTCTTAAACTATTGGATGGTTTTTTTCAACTGATTAATAATGTGATAAGGAACCAGCATCTTAAAATACTAAATTCTAAGGAATACTGAATAAGACCTCCGACCTTTCTTGGGAAGACACCTATGATATCCTAAAGGTAGTTATGTTTACTGGTTTATAAGATTTCCTTTCGGTTATCTAATATTCAATAAAGTGTCTAAATTAGCTAATTTTCTCTCAATAGGAAGCCTAGACTAACTATGGTTCTTGATTTTATTTAACCGACTCGAATATGACAAGTAAACTAAAACCCGGTTTTTCTCAAAACCTAATCCTAGCAATTTAGCTATTTAATTTAGTTAATAAATTATTATTTCTCAATAATTGAATTTAGTATAATGTTAAGGTTTTCTTATATGTTTCATTCAATTGTTTATACACTTTATTGGCCAATTTACCGAACGATTACCCAAACCCGTTAAGACTCGACAATCGACATAAATCTATTCTATGAAAGACATTCAACTAGATTCATGTGAAACAATCAACTAATAAACAATTAGATCAAAAGATGCAAATACACCAAATCAAACAACCAAAGTTTCATAATAGTTCATCACAACCTAGATAGCAAAAGTAAGTCTAGCCAAGAATCATTTGTTTAAACATAATCAAAGCAAAGTAAAAACTGAATTCATCAAGATAATGAACAAAGAAACTAAAGATTAAGAAAATTGGTAATAAAAACCGTGATTTCTTCGATCTCCATGCTCCTAGCTTCAATCCGATGATTCATGAACAGCTTGAACTCCAAACATAGCTCTAAATCTCCATAATTTTTCCTCTCAAACTCCCAAGTTCGTCCCATAATTGTAATTAGAGTTAAACTCTAATTATATAACTTTTCTCAACACAAATCTGATAAATTCACGAAACTCCCTGACCAAACTACCCTCTCGCCACCCGCGAGAGGCACCAAACAACCGGTCACGGCCCGCAACCGGGTTTATTTTCTCTGGGAACTTATGCTCCTCTCGCCTCCCACGAGAGATATAACAGAGGGCGTCGCAGGCCGCCAGAAGATCCTTTTTCCCATTAGGATTTGTTTCTTCTCTCGACTTCCAATTACGATCCGGCTTGGTTTCCTACAATATTTCAGCTCGTTTTCTCCTCTTTTCAGCTACTTCCACGAACCAAGACCTGCGAAACGTATTTGGATTAAAAGTAGATATATTCTTGTAAAACCAAAACAAATATTAACAAAACTAGTCCAAACTATACATGATAAATAGATGTATTATTGTAAAACCAAACCCAGCCTATCTCAAGTTAGACACAAACTCAACCCTTCATTAACTCATATTATCATTATTTGAAACCTAATAAAAACTTAACTTTTCTATCATTTTCCGTTTATATTTTGCAAACTTCTTCTTGAAAAGAGATATTTTGATTTTTAAATCTTTTTTTTCAAACTAAAACTACTCTACGACTCAACTGTCCCATCCCTACACTTAAATTTTGCATTGTCCCTAATTCAAGGATGAGAATACTCAACTAACTACACATTCCAAACTATAGAATAAATTAATAAAATACAAAACTATACAAGTGAAACGACTTAGCTGATATGCAAGACTGTCAATGTACCAGTCAATTCCAACCATGCCTTCCATTCTGAACACGCTCAGCAAACAATTCTTAACCCTCACACGCGAAGGGAAGTGACAATAAACACCAACCTATCAACCAACATAGTTAACTTCCAAACATAAAATAGTAAATAAATAATTGTTCAACAAAAGTTTACCATGACCATACCCAAACCAACCCAAATATCCCAAATGTAAATTGTTTAGAATACACATACAGACCAATAGAAGGATGAAAACAGCAAAAAAAAAATAGAAATCGGTCTCTGACTAGTCATCCTCCTCTTCTTCCTCTGATTGCTCAAACACTTGGTATGGCTGCACATCTTCCATACCGCTTGACTGACCCGGTTGCCCTCGATGCTGAAAGTATGATGGAACCCCTATGTGCAGGTTCACCATCATGTACCTCATTATGTCTTCCAACCTACGCTGGCCCTCCTCGTGCATCCTGCGGCTTTCCATCATCACCTGGTGAACCCCACCGAATTGCTCATCCACATAACCCCTCAAATCTCCGAACCCAGTCTCCATCCTGTTATACAATGAATCTAACGTAAGTGGGTCAGGACGGGGCTGTCTAAGAGGATACTGCCTACCCGGTAGTTCTTGACGAGTCATCGGCCTCTGATAGGGCGGAGGAACAACGGATTGCATGGACGAAGCAGCCTCTGAACCAGGAGGAGGCTGAACCTACGGACCATGCCTAAAAGCCTCCCAAGTGATAGGCTCATGAGAAGTCAAAATCCCGGCAGCCTGTAAATCCCGCACACCCATGAAGCAAGGAGGCGGCCCCTCTCGCATCTTGTCTTATGGATACCTATTGAATACACCAAGACTTTCTGCCAACCAAGTAATCAAGGGCACGCAGTATATCCGAGTCCCCGAACCTCCTCTCCATAACCGCTTCATCGACCACGCGAAAATACTGGCCAAGTTCGCGGGTCGCTGCTCAACCATACACATCGAACAGAATAAGCTGACCTGGTTTACTTTATTATCCCCCTGCCCCCTACCGACTAGTGTGGTTGCCAAAATATTATGTATAAGCCGATAAACCGGATCGAATAGCCATGGCGAACTGAGGGATGTGATCTCGTAGACATGCCTTCCCACGGCAAAAGACACAACATCACTTTTAGCAAAATTCCCTTGCTGGTACTCGAGTGTCGATTGGAATTTCAAGAGTGATTTCCTTGTATTGTCGCTCATCACAATCTAGCACTCTCCTGAATCTATCGCCTAACAACTACTCAATCCTGCCCCTCTGACCCAGATGGTGTAACATTTCCCAGTCTATTCGTCTGTACGGCAATAGGTCTACTATAATCAGATTGGCCAGTCTCTCACTCTTGTGTGAGTCTAGATCGAAATGCAGTAAAGGAATGTCTCGTAATCGCATACTCTGCCCATGGGGAACACCGCCCCCTCTGTATCTAACGCTCCTTCCTGCCCAAAATTCAGGGGTAGCGGTTGAGTTTCTGCTGGATCTCCTCTGGGCCGAGCTGCGGGCCCTCTCTTCTTTTTCCCTGGTCTGCTCGAACTGCCTTTACCTGACATCTGTAGAAACTTTCAATTCACAAGAAAAAAATAAGTAGACCATTACACAAATAAACCATTTTTGAGCAATGACCATATAACATTACCAGATATTAGATATATTTTGAGTGATCATTAGCAAAAATACCAATTTATTTGATCAAATATCGTCCGAATGGAGATTGAGTACGGGCGAGAGATCTTATATTCATACATGCCCAAAATGTCCAACCTTAACCCAAAAATATGACACTACCTCCTCCCGACACTTTGATTGTCCTCAATTAATACACAAGTGCCAAAAAACAACCCAACATTGAGTCCCAAATAGAAGATAAAATCTTGTAGTCAATGCAGAAAAACGGGTTAAAATTTATGTTAAAAATATGATTTTTATGGTAACCATTACTAACCCGAATCCCTACACTCAATGTTGAACCTGCCAAACCAATCCACCCGAAAATGGATCCATAAGCACCCAAACCATCCCAACAAGAACTGTCTTCAGCCCCTACATCCGAAACTTAACCCAAACCAAGTTCACCCCAAACCCGCAAGGAAACTCATATGCAACCAAAACAAGACCCGACACTAAAACATATGAGGCAACTAAGTAAAATACTGAAATTAAGGTACAAAACTGAGTTCGGCAGGAAGGTCTAATTGATAAGCTACGGGTCCAATACGCTTCAAGATTACAAACGGGCCTACGTACCGTGGGTTAAGTTTGCCCCGTTTTCCAAAGCGGATTACACCCTTCCAGGGTGACACCTTTAGTAGGACGCGGTCGCCTACTTGAAATTCGAGTGGTTTGCGTCGTTGATCAGCGTAGCTTTTCTGTCGATCTCGTGCCGCCGCCATGGGGTTTCTGATTTGTACAATCTTTTCAGTAGCTTCAAGTATTAACTCAGGGCCTGTGAGTTGACTGTCACCGACTTCTGCCCAGCAGACCGGTGATCTACATTTACGACCGTATAATGCCTCAAACGATGCTGCCGAAATACTCGTATGATAGCTGTTGTTATATGAGAATTCTACTAGAGGCAGGTGGATTTCCCAACTATTTCCGAAGTCCACTACGCATGCCCTAAGCATGTCTTCCAAGGTCTGTATGGTCCTTTTGCTTTGACCATCAGTCTGGGGGTGATAGGCTGTGCTCATATCTAAGCGTGTTCCCAACGCTTTCTGGAGTGACTTCCAGAAGTTTGACGTGAAGCGAGCATCTCTGTCTGAGATGATGGACGTTGGCACTCCGTGCCGAGAAACTACTTCCTTAATGTAGATGCGAGTCAACTTCTCCATCTTATCTGTTTCTTTGATAGCTAGGAAGTGTGCGGACTTAGTTAAACGATCCACGATCACCCAGATGGTATCGCAACCACCCAAGGTTCGCGGGAGTTTAGTGATGAAATCCATTGAGATCTGATCCCATTTCCACACTGGGATCTCAGGTTGTTGGAGTAGCCCCGATGGTTTTTGATACTCCACCTTGACTTTTGCACAAGTCAAACATTTACTCACGTAGGTGGCTATATCGGCTTTCATGTTGGGCCACCAATACGCAGCTTTAAGGTCTTGATACATCTTATCCGAACCCGGATGGACAGAGTATCGGGATTTGTGAGCTTCATCCATGACTAGCTCTCTGAGATTCCCGTAGAGAGGTACCCAAATGCGATTCATAAAATACCGGGCTCCATTGGGCTTTACTTCCCAATCGCGCTCCATTTTTCCCATTGATTCGGCTTTGATGTTTTCCTCCTTAACTGCTTCTAACTGGGCGTCGCGTATTTGTTCGGGTAGCCCCGAATGAATAGTGAGTTGTAATGCTCGTACACGACGAGGTTTCAAGTGTTCCTTCCTAATGAGGGCATCAGCTACCACGTTAGCTTTACCCGAGTGATACCGAATGGCACACTCATAATCGTTCAAGAGTTCGACCGAGCGACGCTGTCGCATGTTCAACTCCTTCTGATCAAAGATGTGTTGGACGATTTTGTGGTCAGTAAAGATTGTGCACTTCGTTCCATAGAGGTAGTGTCTCCAAATCTTAAGTGCAAACACTACTGCTCCCAATTCCAGGTCATGCGTCGTATAGTTTTTCTCGTGAACCTTCAGTTGTCGCGACGCATACGCGATGACCTTATCGCGTTGCTTGAGTACGCATCCCAATCCCTGAATGGAAGCATCACAATACACTACAAAGTCATCTGTCCCTTCCGGCAAGGACAGAAAGGGTGCACTGCAAAGTTTCTGCTTCAGCAATTGAAATGCTGCTTCTTGCTTGTCACCCCAAGCATACTTGATGCCTTTCTGGGTGAGGGTAGTAAGCGGTTGTGCGATCTTTGAAAACCCCTCGATGAAGCGTCTGTAGTAACCAGCCAATCCCAAGAATTGGCGGATCTCCGTCGGTGTCTTAGGTGTTTCCCAGTTTTCGATGGCTTCAATCTTGGCAGGGTCTATGTGGATACCCTTTTCATTCACGACGTGCCGAGAAACTGAACTTCCCGAATCCAGAAATCGCACTACGAAAGCTTGGCATATAGCTTTTCCTGTTGGAGTAATCCTAGTAGTAACCGTAGATGTTCAGCATGTTCTTCTTCACTTTTGGAGTAAATGAGTATGTCATCGATGAACACAATGACAAATTTGTCGAGGTATGGTTTACACACGCGGTTCATGAGGTCCATGAACACCGCAGGTGCGTTGGTGAGACCGAAGGGCATGACCAAGAACTCGTAATGGCCATACCGAGTGCGAAATGCCGTCTTGGTGATATCCTCCTCCCTGACGCGTAGCTGGTGGTAACCGGACCATAAATCAATCTTAGAGTAGTAACTTGATCCTTGAAGTTGGTCGAATAGATCGTCGATGCGAGGTAACGGGTATCGGTTCTTGACGGTAACCTTGTTGAGTTCCCTATAGTCGATGCACATGCGAAAAGTCCCGTCCTTCTTCTTGACAAACAGGACTGGAGCTCCCCATGGCGAAACGCTTGGTCGGATAAATCCTTTCTCTAAAAGTTCCTGAAGTTGGGTAGACAGCTCCTGCAGTTCAGCTGGAGCTAGGCGGTATGGAGCCTTTGCAATAGGAGTTGCATTGCTTGCCAATTCGATTTCAAACTCCAATTGTCGATGTGGTGGAAGACCAGGTAGTTCTTCTGGGAATACATCGGAAAAATCGCGGACGACAGGGATGTATTCTATACGTTTCTCGTCCTTAGGCTGTTCGGTAATCAGTGCGAGTAAAGCGAAGGAGTTCTTCCTCCGAAGATACTTCTGCGCTTGCATGTAAGAGATGATGTTGGTGACGGAGCTTGCCTTATCGCCTTGTACCGTCAGGATTTCGTCGTTCGAGAGCGGAATACGGATAGATTTTTCGAAGCAGAGAACTTCAGCCCGGACGTTGGATAGCCAGTCCATTCCGACTACCACGTCAAAACTACCCAGAGTAGTTGTCATCAGATCAATGGTAAAAGTGTGGCCCGCGAGTTTGAGTTGACAGCCGGATACGATTTGGGTCACATCTACAGATTTACCATCGGCTAATTCTATAACATAAGGGGTCTCTAATGGTTTAAGCGTGAGATTTAGGTTCTTCCTAAAAGACTCAGATATAAAACTCCTATCCGCACCCGTATCAAAAAGCACAGAAGCAAAATGTTCATTAAGGGGAAACTTACCGGTGACCACGTTCGTGTCGTTTCTGGCCTCTCCGCGGCCCAATGTAAATGCATGACCTTTGGCACCTCCTGTGCCACCATTCCCATTGTTGTTGTTGTTATTATTGTTGTTGTGGTTGTTTCCACCATTATTGTTGTTATTACGCAGCTGTGGGCAGTCTCTTCTGAAGTGAGCAGTGCTACCACACTGATAGCATCCCCGGTTCGTACCCTGCTGCTGACCCTGGGGCTGATTTTGATTTTGTCGGGACATGATTTCCCCGCGACAATCCTTTGCCGCATGTCCCACCTTGCCACATCGTTGGCAGCGGTTTCCGGCACAAGGGCCGTTATGGTGAAGATTGCAGCGATTGCACTGCGGCTTTCGACCTACATAGCCGCCTGCATGCTGGTTGTTGTTGTTGTTGTTGTTGATTTTGGTGACCCGGTGGCTGTTGTAGTGATTGAACCGTTTCTGGTTCCCTTGCTGCGGATAAGATGACGAAGACTGTCGAATAGTGGAGTCTTCAAACTTTCTTTTGTTATCCGGGGCAATTTCAGTTGTACCCCGTGCTGGCAGTTTCTTCTGTTCCACCGCCTTATCGGTGAGTTTGTGAGCCAATCGGATTGCTTGATGCTCAGTTAAAGGGTTACTAGCCATTACCATACCCCGAATTTCCGGAACCAGACCCCCGAGATAGAACTCGAGTCTTTTCTCCACCGTGTTGGCCAATTCGGGACACAGAAATGCTAAGTCATGGTGTTTTGCGGTGTAAGCTTCAATTTCCGATCCCACCATCTTGTGGTTCCATAAAGCTTGCTCTAACTGTTGCACTCTGTCTCGTGGACAGTACTCCTCTTTAATTAGGGCCTTGAACTCAGCCCATGCCATTGAATTCGCAGCTATAAGTCCACGTGTTTGGACTTGGGCATTCCACCATGTCAATGCCCCATCTTCCAGTGTTGAGGCTGCGTATTTGACCTTGTTTGCCTCTAGGCAGTTGCACATTTCAAAAACGGAATTAGACTTTTCGATCCAGCGGACCAGTCCAATGGGTCCTTCCGCCCCCGAGAATTTGCTTGGCTTTGCGTCAAGGAATATCTTGTAGGGGTTAAAGCCCCCTCCTGCTGACAGAGAACAGGAGTCAGCAAGAGATTTTTACTAACCTCACTATTAGATTTTCACGCGAAATTTAATAATGGTTACCTGCCAGTTGGTTCTGAACACCCGCTAAAGCTGCGTTCACGTGCTCTTGAATCATGGCAGCTAGCTCTTCGGGCGTCAAGTTAAGGTTTCCACGTCTTCCAGTCGCCATTTAGATCTTCGAAACACAACACAAACACACCCCGATAAGTCTATATATCCAATATAGTTATCCTACTTCGTGCTTTAATAATTAGTAAGTTATGTCAACTCAATATGTTAAATAGTCAAAAGAAATACTTGATTAACTGAAATTTCAACGTCTTACTCAAGTGCAAATCAAACATACGAATTCACTATAAAGCCTCAAGTTTAAACACAAGTGGGAAAATAAATAAACTGAAGGAAAACAAATAAAATAAACGAGACGTGTCAGTCGTCTACGTCTCCATCCCCCAAGTCACTGTCGTTGCCGTCATCCTGTGCGGCATTTCCAGCTTCTTCAGCTGGGTCCTCCTCCGGATCCTCCTCTGGATCCTCCTCAGGGTCCTCCTCTGGATCCTCTTCTGGATCCTCCTCTTCCGGCACTGGAGGGGCCGGTGCTGGTGCAAGTGCTTGATTTTGCAGTTCCTGAATGTTCCAACTATTTTCCAGGACTCTGTCCTCAAGCCAGTCGGCTCTTATCTGCTCAGCACGCAGATCTCTGGCTATGGTGTTACGAGCTATCTTACTCGTACGATGCTCTTCCTCGAGCGAGTCGGTCTTACCTGTAAGGTGTCGAATCATCCATCCTTGTGCTAGGATGGTTTCCTGCATTCTTTCTAACTGTTTTTGTTGTGTATGTACCAGGATTCTAAGCATGTCAATTCCTATTTCTACAGGATTAACCGGTTCAACCGGTACAGCAATGGTTGGGAGTAACGACTCCTCCTCCCCCAGAGCGAGCCTTTTCCTCGCCGCTGAGCGTGTCTCCACGCCATAAGGTGGTATGGGTTCCACCATTGGTGCCTTTCCTGGTGCCCTTGGTGGCGTAAGTCTGTCGGATGATGATGATGATGATGAGGATGATGACATTGCCTGTTAGGTCGTGTAGTTAGTTACGAGTTGTTTTCATTTCTTATTATGAAGGTATAATCTACCAAATACAGTTGTGGTATATTGCATAACAAGATATAATAGTTCGGTGCCAAACTAAGTCTAGTGTCGTGATATCAGCTATAGTTTAGGTCTACTTCTAATGCAAACCTGGTTCTCTATAGCTAGTGGATCTGATACCAATCTGTCACACCCTCAATTTCCACTTGCGGAGTTTTACCACGAGGCGTGTGAACAAACCAGAATCTGAAACACTAGTACGTCGAACGACTCTATATGATTTGATAATACGTTTTCCAAAATCACTTGTTGTAGATTTTATATTACCAATATTTAGCAGAAGCATCAGTTTTTAAAGTTTGAGCGGAAGCATAAATAAGTAGTGAAGCGGGCGCCAACACAAACGCCAAAACAAATGAAAAATCCCAAAACAATATTAATAAATAAGACTCGATAAAAGATGTCTTGTTCAATGCCTGTGCGTGCACCTAGAGCTCCTAGCGTCCTGAGAAACATGTAAAGAAACAAGTGTCAACATTAAAGATGAGTGAGTTCACAGGTTTTCATAAATTCGTTTGTTCGATTATAGTTTGTTTTCTCCCGTTATCGCTAACCCGGGATAACGAATTGGTTCCATTATTCCAACCCGGAATAATAAGTTGTTGCTTCCAATATTCCAAACCCGGAATATTAAGTTGGTGTTTCCAATATTCCAAACCCGGAATATTAAGTTGTTGTTTCCAATATTCCAAACCCGGAATATTAAGTTGTTGTTTCCAATATTCCAAACCCGGAATATTAAGTTGATTCGTAATTAAGTTCAATGTTAATATATAGGTAGCTAGCCTAAAGTCATGTCACGTAAGTGTTCGCGATCGAAGCTGACTGTTGTGCCTCCGTTTTGCCAGGCCTTTCACATGACCATGGCGTGGTTAGGCCGAATTATTCACCCGTTGACCATACCCGGTCGGCTAGCGCGACTAGCTCGGATGGGGCTTGTCGGGCCCAGTAGTACTACTTATAACTCCCCCGCTATTAAACCCAATACTAACGATCCGAGAGATTGACGAGGACTTAAGTGATAAAGCTGCTTAGTGACCATAACATTACATTAACATTAACTTAGTTACCGAGTAGTTATGTTACGTTAAATTCGTATAACGTAAAGAGTTTGAGTTTGAGAGTGTATACATGTTTCTCCCCCTGTTGTTTAAAAACCGGATAAAGTTAGGGGCCGTGAACTCACCTTTTGTTGCTCGGTTAGTGTAGCAAAAGAAGTTATAAGAGATGGGATTGCTAGATGCGTCCTAACAAACCAATTAATTCCAAGTTAGTGTGTGAACACACCAATACAAATTCCACACGTAATTTACACACAAAGTGATACACACAAACAACATATCTAACACTCAAACATGCATGCAAGTATCCTCATGTGATCCTAGTGATTAAAACAACTTATCATAACCATAAACCAATTCATGCCACAATTTGGTGCACACAATCACAAGTTCTCAAATTCCAGTTTAGCACTCATAATTCAGCTGTTTTCTAGGATTTTTATAAAATAGTTCTAACATTCCAAAAATTCCAATATTTTTACAGTAGGTGACATCTATACCATAGAAATTTATATAATTTTCCCAAGTCCTAAACCTTTACCAATTAACCATAAATATTAATATACTAGGCTGCAGTCAGATTTACCGATTTCTGACTGCAGTCCACGGAAGAATTTCTTTAAAAATCACTGATCGTCCAATTAACAAAATTCCAGTTGGAGTTGCCCGGAAATTTCCATACCTAGTTGCTGTACAAAAATCATGACTCAACTCCCTACTGATTTTAAAATCCAACTCGATAAACAACTAACAAAATTTCAGGATTTTCACAGTTTTAGTTACTGAACTTATTTGGCCCTTTAAAAATATCAAACGACTTCAGAAAATTATGAATCCAGCGCCATTAGATTCCTTATTCAAATCTCTACGTTCTAGACATCAGAAAATCCGTTTTTCGACAACTAACGACCGAGTTACAGCCAGATGAAGTCAGCTGTAACTATTACTCAGCATCCTGTTTCAGCATTATTGTTACCATTAATTCGCACAACTCGTTCATATGGTTACCCTAGGTGATCAAAAACCGATTTCTAATCCTAGATCAATACCAATATCTCATCCATGCAAACCCTAGTTCTTACTTCTAGTTATTACAAACAAAGCACACTTGCAACTTATGATATCCGCAAACAATTATACATGCAACTATGGATAGTTCAGCCGATTACTTAACACACACACATAATCCGAAAACAAGCAAATAAATCCGTTCAAACATATATATATCCGAAGCAAACTAATCAATTCATGCATATATATATCCGAACATGATCTTGTAATTAGAGATAACCCTAACCTTGGTTAACTAGGTAAACAAGCCAAGGTTTGGACAAGATTTATCCGGCTTTTCCAGAAAGATCGCGACCGAGAGAGGTGAACTGATCTGCTACTGCGATCGAGGCTGGCAGGAACTGGAAGGAGAGACTGCTCGTGATCAATGGGACAAGGATGAGGCAGTTTGCGGTTGAAGAAGATGAAAGACTTGGCTGCTGCTTGCTGCGACCGAGAGGATGGTGAGAGTAAGGCAGCCGACGGCTGTTTTCTTCAACTAGGGTTTGTGAATTGTGAAGGAGCATGTGAGTTTGTATATATAGGCGCAACAAGATGATAAGGGTTACCGTTTTAGTTGGAGTTTGTGGCCGAGAGACTAGGGCGAGTTAGTTTGGTTTGGGTTTGATCTCGCGGCCAAGGACTAGGGTGGGTTGGTTCGGTTTTGATCTTGGCCGAATAGTTTTAGGTTTTGCATGCAATGGTTTTCGGTTTAGGTTGTTCTCGGCCGAGTAGTTAGAACTTTAGGTCTAGGTTTGATTCTTGTTTTCTTTTGGCCGAAGACTTGGGTTCAAAGTTTAAACTTTGTTAACTCCTAGAGTCACAATGAATCAAAACTGGTTCGTGTCGTGGTTCGGTTCAGTTCGTGTACATATCTACCCTACTTACTCTATAACTAACACAATCACACAACACACATCACGTATTTATTTAACTCGTGCACGTTTAATACTTAGCATATACATTATTCGACAAGTGTCACGTGTAAGTTATCCGAAAAAACCCGGGATACCAGAGTCGCATCCTCGTCATCACGACCGTGGAATTGGCACGAGTTGGTTATAGTAGTCATGATGTAAGATGAGATTTGCCAAGCTTTGTCATTGTTCATTGGGGGAAGAGTGATGGGCGAATTCGCACCGGTGAAACCTGTGGTTGCTTGTTGGTAAACAGTTTGATTATGAGCTAAGTGGAAAACAGGAGGTGGGCTTGTGTTTCGGTGAATTATGCGGGAAGGTGGGGAACTATGCGATGAGGACTTCGGTGTAAAGTCAAAGTTCGGTGGTATAAATGGACGGGAAGAATCGGAAAAAACTGAAGATGAGGAACAAGCATTACTAACCTTTTGCCGGAAGAAAGAGACATGTCTGTTGGGGGCTTCGGTAGTGGTCCTTTCGAATGCGTACGGGGCATCCACTAAAGACCGGAAACGAGACAAGTAAGAACACTAAGAAAAGACACTTAACAAAAATATATTAAATTGAAAAAATTAAACTAAATTATTTAGACTCCTATGACACAAACAAAACGGAAAACACATATGAATCAACTAAGTCTAAATAAAGTAATCAACGCAAGTGCCAAAGAGAGTCCCTAGCAACGGTGCCAAAAACTTGATGTCCTAAAAGTAGTCTAATAAAAACAATTGAAATTAACATAATTGTAGACTCAAAGTAATACTCTAGACTCTTAAACTCGACTAAACTACTAACCGACAAGTGGACTGATCAATTGTGGAAAAGCTTAAGTAAGTCCAGATATCGAACCCACAAGACTCTCTAATTACGTTCACTACTCTATCTCGACTAAATTGACACACTTAATTTATGTTTTATGTTTTTTTTTTGGGGGGGGAGGGGGGTTACTAAAAATCCTAACATTATAAATTAACTAATATTAACCTAGCTAAGACGAATTAAGATGGATTTTCGAATCAGAGATTTAATTCAAGGATGGTGGAATGGCTACCTAGGTTAGATTCCTTATTACTATCGGATGGTTTTTTTAATTGATTAATAATGTGTTAGGGACCGGGATCTTAAAATACTAAATCCTAAGAATACCAAACAGGACCCCCCACCCTTCTTGGGAAGATACCTATGATACCCTAAAGGTAGTTATGTTTACCGGTTTATAAGATTTAATTTCAGTTATCTAATATTCAATAAAGTTTCTAAATTAGCTAACTATCTCTCAATAGGAAGGCTAGATTAACTATGGTTCTTGATTTGGTTTAACCGACTCGAATATGGCAAGTAAACTAAAACCCGGTTTTTCTCAAAACCTAATCCTTGCAATTTACCTATTTATTTAATTAATAAATTATTAAGTCTCAATAATTAAATGTAGTATAATGTTAAGGTTTATTTATATGTTTCATTTAATTGTTTCTACGCTTTATTGGCCAATTTACCGAACGATTACCCGAACCCATTAAGACTCGACAATCAACATAAATCTATTCTATGAAAGACATTCAACTAGATTCATGTGAAACAATCAACTAATCAACAATTAGATCAAAACATGGAAATACACAAAATCAAGCAACCAAAGTTAACTACTTGATCAAAAATCCCTTAAAAACATTATCAGGTCAATAAAGATCCAAACTTTCATAATAGTTCATCATAACCTAGGTAGCAAAAGTAAGTCTAGCCAAGAATCATTGGTTTAAACATAATCAAAGCAAAGTTAAAAACTGGATTCATCAAGATAAAGAACAAGGAAACTAAAGATTAAGAAAATCGGTAATAAAACACGTGATTTCTTCGATCTCTATGCTCCTTGCTTCAATCCGATGATTCATGAACAGCTTGAACTCCAAACTTAGCTCCAAATCTCCAGCTTTTTTCCTCTCAAACTCCCAAGTTCGTCCAATAATTGTCATTAGAGCTAAACTGTAATTATATAACTTTTCTCAACATAAATCTGATAAATTCACGAAACTCTCTGACCAAACCACCCTATCGCCACTCGCGAGAGGCACTAAACAACCGGTCGCGTCCCGCGACCGGGTTTATTTTCTCCGGGAACTTATGCTCCTCTCGCCACCCGCGAGAGATGTAACAGGGGGCGGTCGCGGGTCGGTAAAAGATCCTTTTTCCCATTTTACGATTTGTTTCTTCTCTCGGCTTCCAATTACGATCCGGCTCACTTTCCTTCAACATTTCAGGTTGTTTTCTCCTCTTTTCAGCTACTTCAACTAACCAAGAGCTGCGAAACGTATTTGGATTAAAAGTAGATATATTCTTGTAAAACTGAAACGAATATTAACGAAACTAGTACAAACAATACATGATAAATAGATGTATTATTCAATACATCAATCTACATCAAGCTTGATTGGATAGACCAAATCAAGAATGCTTAAAAAGATGCCTTGAAAGATGAAATATCAACACTAAAAGAATGATGGGTAAGCAAAAATTACTGACCAAAGGGGCTGATGAAATCTTAAGATTTGCTCATAGAATTTGGATTCTGAAATTTGGAAGTATTCAAAGCTAAGTATTGGACGAAGCCCACAAATCCAAATACACAATGCACCCCGGGGCAAACAAGATGTACAAGAACATTCGGGATCAGTATTGGTGGCCTAATATGAAGACATCCATAGCCCAGTACATTGAGAAATGCCTGACATGTTTACAGGTTAAAATTGAACATCAAAAACCCGCAGGCCAACTACAACAACTGGAGTTGCTAGTATGGAAATGGAATAGAGTGACAATGGATTTTGTCACCAAACTCCCAAGAAGACGAAAGGGGTATAATGCTATATGGTTCGTGGTTAACAGACTAACCAAGTCAGCACATATTCTACCAATAAGTGAGAGCTATCCAATAGAAAAGTTGGCTAAGATATATATGGATGAAATTGTAAGTAAACACAGAGTGCCTTTATCCATTATCTCTTATAGAGATAGGCGATTTACATCTAGGTTCTGGACATGTTTCAAGAAGGAACTTGGAACAAGAATTAGTCTAAGTACGGCTTATCATCCTCAGACTGATTGCAAGAGTGAACAAAAAATTTAGACTTTAAAAAATATGTTGCGCACCTGCGTGATTGATTTTGGAGGTAGCTGGGATTATCATTTGCCTTTGATCGAATTTTCATACAACAACAACTACCACTCTAACAATGAGGTTGCACCGTTGGAAGCCTTATATGGAAGGAAATGTAGAACTCCCCTCTCTTGGATAGAATTAGGAGATGATCAGTTGACCAATGCGGAGATTATTCTCGAAACAACTAATAAAATCCAACAGATACGGCAATGATTAAAGGCTGCCGAAGATGGGCATAAAAGTTATGCAAACAAATGGAGGCCTTTAGAATTCTGAATTGGAGATTATGTAATGTTAAAGGTTTTATCATGGAAAGGAGTGATGTGATTTGGTAAACGTGAAAAATTAAGTCCAAGGTACATTGGACCGTTCAAAATTGTTGCAAAAGTTGGTTAAGTTGCATACAAGCTAGAGTTACCCGAAACATTGCAAGATATCCATGATACCTTTCATATATCAAATCTAAGGAAATGTTTTGCAGATCCAACCCATCAATGCCATTGGAAGATGTACGAGTAGTCAAGAAATAAACTTCATGGAAAGACGAATAAAGATTCTTAACTTTCAAGAAGAAAACTAAGAAAGAAGATAATTCCCCTAGTGCTAGTCTAGTGGAAAGATCAGAAAGGACCCGAGAAAACTTGGGAATTCAAAGAAGAAATGAAAGCTAAATACCCTCAAAGACGTTGAAGATTAAAAGATGACTGAAGACAAAGATGTTTTATGCATATTTATGACAACAGCTTAGATTTGGTCTTTGGATTTCTTGTAATTAGTAAACAGTTAGCGGGTTGGGTTTTGTAATAGTTAGTTGTAGTGATTAGGCCAAACAAGACCCTCATTATAGGGAGTGATAGGCGAATCGGGCCTAGCCCAATTTGTAGCCCATGTGGTTAAACCCTAGCCCAATTGCAAACCTGTCCCTATATAAACAGAGTTTTGCAATAGGGTTTGGGTTGCTCAGTTAGTCACTTAAGAGAGAGTTGAAAGAGAATTCGTAGAGAGATTGGCTTAGACGAATTCGTGTGATCTAGATTGATTGTAATCGTTGTGATAGATAATCAATAAAGATCGGGTTTATTGTGATTTCTATTTGTACTTGTATTTCTGTGATAATCTGATCCAGAGGATTCCACACTCTAGATTAGATAGACGATTTTGTGAAGATCCATACGGATTAGGGGACCTACACACACACCTATATACAGACTTTCCACTTCGTGCAGGCTAAGACCCTAACTTCGTACGAAGTGACACATACCCACTTCGTACGAACTGAACAATTTATCTTCATACGAAGTGTACATACAAATAATGAAAACTAAGATGTTATGCCTATTAGAGACACAAACACGACTCGTAGACATAAATAGGAGTAGTTTGAAATTCAAAACCATAGTCGCGCATTTGCTGTTAGATCCATAAAACCTGAGAGCAGCAACAAGAAGTCGAAATATATTCGGCCTCACATCTTGAAGTAGCTACACAAGTCTACTTTTTGCATTGCCATGTGACTAAGCGATTTCCCAACAACTGACATTCTGCTGATGTTGATTTTGCATCGATCTTGCAGCCGCCATGATCAGAATCACTGAATGTTGTCAGTCAAACCTATCATCCTTAGGGTACCAGAGATCCAGTGTCCAGGCGACCCTTCAAATAACGAAAGATTCTTTTCACTGCCATCAAATGAGAAACTTTTGGACTTGACTGGTAGCGAGCTACAAGACATGTTGGATACATTATATCTGGTCTTGAAGCAGTAAGATACATTAGGGATCCAATCATACACGATAAAGAGACGGTTCCACATGTTCACCCATTCCATCAGGAGTAATCACATGATTTTGAGCTAATGGAGTTTCCATAGGCTTTGAGTCTTCCATTTGAAATTGTTTGAGAATATCCCCAACGTACTTGGTTTGATGAATAAAGATCCCTTCCTTAGATTGATGAACCTGCAAACCTAAAAAGAAAGTCATTTCTCTTATGGCGCTTATCTCGAACTTCTCCTGCATCACTTGCTTGAATTCTTTGCACATTATATCATTTGTAGACCCAAAAATGATATCATCAACATACACCTGTACCAGCAACAAATCCTCATTCTTTTCTTTGATGAACAGAGTACAATCGATCAACCTGTTGGTGCATAATGTCTATTGCCTACGTCTAGGATGTGTCTGTAATGTATATAGGGCATACATGTCAATGTTTATATGTTAAAAGTTATTTTTATGTGTTTTGTAGTTGGTTTGTACGAGCAAACTAGGTGGCTCGTACGAGTGACTCTCACTCGTACGAAGCACACACTCGTATGAAGCATAGTCACTATTCAACACACACTCCAGTACGAGTCATGTCGACCTATAAATAGAGGAGTGTTGTGTTTGAGCTGAGTAGTGATTGGTCAGTTGGTACGGCAAAGCCCTACCAGTTTGTTTACTCGTGTTTGTACTTGCACGTCTTTTAATACAACAGAAGCAGTTAAACAGTAAGTACTATCTTGTTCGTTTTGTCTACCTCTCTAGCAATGAATTCCGCCTCTACTAGTTGAGCGAGATCTGGTCGGTTGCTCATTTCGGGAGCACGATCCCCGTTCCCTAGTGGTATCAGAGCTTTAAGATCTAATCTACTGAAAAATGACAAGTAGTTGCAGGCTACCAACTGTTTCAGACTTGGATTCACTTTCTTCTTCATCACTATCCCGAACTGAACTGGATTTTGGACGAATTCATGGACGAAATGGACTAGGATTCTAGGAATTCACGTTAATCTACATTCTAATCAATCCTTAACAAATTCAGACCTAAAATCAGACTAAATCATGAATTGGTAAAATCATCAGTTTGGAGACTTAGCTATTTGGTACGAGTAGAGAGACCATTTGAATTGACATTTCGTACGAACGAGTTCTAAAAGTTCACAAAATATTACAAGTTTTCAGAATTTACAAAGTAATTCTCACGAACTTAACATTCAAACGAATTTCTATCACTCGCACGAACAACTTTTTCGCACGAGTCATTGTTGTGTGAAATTTATCTTGTTTTGAAAATTATCTGATTCGTACGAACGGAACTCATCCGCACGAATAGTTTGTCATCCACAAGAAGGAATTATACATACTAATCAGTTTTGTTTCGAAAAGTGTGTTTCTAAATTGTCACTGGAAAATGTCTGAAGAATTCTATAACGCATTTGCCACATCAGTTGTCACAAACGCAGCGGCTTAGAATATCAATCTCGAGAATGAGATGGGCACGATGACGAAACCGCTAAAGCTCATGAACTGAGAAGATTTTGATAGCTGGAGTTAGCATTTCATGAACTGGGTTCAGGCTAACCACTTTACTTGCTGGTTTGCAATTGAAGCGAAATATATAGCGCCGGTTGGTGAGAATGCCCTAGAAGACTCTTGCTAAATTTTCAGATGTCGAACGAGAAAGATTCATCAATGAGAAGAAAATGAAGAATATTTTGCAACAATCGTTTAAGGAAGATATTTTGTCTTTACTTCAACATGACGATGATGCTCAATCACTGTGGAATGCTCTCCGACTGAAGTTCTAAGGAAGTGCTCAACTTAGAAAGAGTAAAAGGGCATTGCTGAGCTAAGAGTTTGATATTTTCACCCTAATCAAAGGTGAAACTGTGAAGCAGCTGATTGAGAGATAGTGTCATTTAGTGGTTCAAATGAAGAGAATGGGAATCATAAAGATAAATGAAGAACTTGTTGACAAATTGGCTTATTCTCTACCGCAAGGCAAATGGTCTACTTATTTAACCATACTAAAGAATGGAACTAAGTATAGCAACTTCTCGCTACCTCGTTTCATAGAAAGACTGGAAGGTCACAAACTGGAAATGCAGAAATGGCAAAGAACAAGACTGTACAAGTTCAACAGGATGTTAATCTTTATTTCAAGAACAGTTCTGCTACTCAAATTCAGGCGCCAAAGATCCAGACTACCTTCAGTGCTTACAGCTCGCCAAGCACACCACCGAAACAGACAAGTGGCTTTAAATAATTTCCATCAGTTGATCTAAACACGCCTTCAAGCCAACAGACATTTTACGGATCAAGTCAACCTCAGAACAACCGGACTACTTCATCATCTCATTCTAGTCAAAGAGTTTTGTAGTACAACATTGCCGTCGATTTCAGAATGCGCAAAATTTCGATGAGAAGACCGCGAAGCAACACATGTCCTTACTAGCTTCAGTTCTTGAATCCTATGACAGTCTAGTTGCAGGGAAGATCGAAAACTCTGAAATGACACGTGAATTATGATTAGATAGATCTGGTTGAGATGGAGTTGATTGACATCAAATGGTGTATGGCTTTGATTGTCCATCGCGCACAGAGATTTATGGAGATTACTGGTCAAGAAAACTTAGGAGGTCTTGATGGAAAACTTGGATTTGATAAATCCAAAGTTACAAGTGTCAGGAGAAAGGTCACTTCAAGAGAGAATGTCCAAACATAGAGGTTCAATAATCCCTTCGCTGATGATTACTACAATAGAGCGATGTACCACCGACCTCAGCCAATAACCAGAATGGTGCTGATTGAAGACAAGCAGCCTGAAACCAAGGATAAAGCGTTGGTTGTTACTCAAGAAGATGAGGGATTTAATTGGAACAAGTATATCTCGAAGGGAGAGAGTTTGGCTTTGGTTGCTGAGATCATAGAGGAACCTGAAGAAGAATTAGGGGCATCTTTTGATGAAGGACCTGATGATGACGATTACTATTACTACACTTCATCAGAAGAGGAGGAGCTTTTGAACAGTCCATTCAAACACCTTTGGCCTAATGATATCTTAAAGACTTTTGCAGGTTATTTTGCACCAAGTCAACATTAACATGTGAAGAGCAAATGAAGCCAGTTGAAGAATTCAAAGCGAATGAGAAAATGGAAAGGTTGACAGAAGACATCATTAAAGCTTGCTTGGCCAACGACAATGAGGTAAACAAGTTAACGTCCGAGATTGTGATTGAAAAACCTTGTTTAAAATGTGTAGAGCCATGTGGTGAGTGTCTTGTAAAAGACACATGATATGCTGAATTGCAAAGTTTAACAAACAATTTGTCCAGCGATTACAAATCCATAAAGGAAGCCTATGACAAATTGAGTGCATCAATTAAACATTATAATAAAGCACTCAGAGAAAATGACGCAACACATATGATGCTTAAAGCAACAGTGATGGTTAAACAAATGGCTATTAACATTCATTTGAACACTATTGCTGAGCTCAAAAGTGAGCTTGAGAAAATTAAAATTGAATCTTAACGGGTTAACAAACTGTTAATCAGTTACTCAACAAGCTCATACGTCATCGATCACATTTTGCCGAAAATAAAAAAGAATGATGAATCTAAAAATAATGAAACTAAAAGTGTGAGTTATGTCGAGTTCCACCACCCATGTGGAATAGTTATGCATGCAAAAAGCCATCTAGGGTAGAAAAGGCGTTTAACCTAAAGTTGAAAATTGAATCATCTAATGAGCTGCTTTCGGATATCGACGTAACTTACACTAAAATTGATGGGGAATGTGACTCTGAGGTGGTAAACAATGTGGTTGAAAAATTTCTAAAAAGTGAATCTGAGATTTCTGAGTCTGAAAAATCTGCTAAGTCTAAGTCTGATGATGTATCAGAAAATAGTTTAAATGTTGATCCCAATGTCATAGTTTACAAAATGAAAGGATCTGATAAACTATTTTCGGATGAGGACTTTCCTATCCAGAATGTGAAAATGGATCGAGTTGAAAAAATGTTCAAGCTAATGGAGGTAAGTCAGGCTGATTTAGATAAACATGATGTATCTTTCTACTCTAAATCGAAAACTGACAACCGACCCTATTATAACAAGAATAGATATTATCCGAAAAATAAACGGGCAGGGTTGGGCTTCCAGAAGCAAGATAAGAACAACAGGTTCCAAAAATTGAACTTTACAAAGAAAATTAATTTTGTTTTTGGGACTACAATTGAGAAAGCAAAAGAAATCATCAGGACACAATCAAACGATGATTTCCATAAAGTGAAACAGAAACAAAAATAAGTTTTGGATACCTCTGTTCATAAAGACAGCATGACATGCTTTAAATGTAAGAGAGTTGGGCATATCGCACGACATTACTCACAGGAAAGTCCAAAACCTGTTTCTTATCCGAAAAAGTTCACAAGGATGAAAAGCAAAAAGCACCCATGTTTGCACCAAAAAAGTTCTTAAAAGAAATAATGAATCTCACCAAAATGTTAAACCAATTATTCAATGTCAATCTAAATTTGAATTTGGTGAAACATCAAACGAAAATCGCCAAGTGGATTCAAAATTTTATGTGAAAAAAGCTAAACCGCAAACGCAAAAATGGGTTGCTAAATTCGTCAAAGTCAAATCATCCAAGGTTGAACAAAAACCTTCTATTCCAAACAAAACCGAGCTTAAAAGATTGATAGAAACAAAGTGGGTCCTAAATTTGACATTCAAAACCCACCCAAGACCAAACAGGCTTGGGTTTCTTTGTTTAAATAGTCTCTTTAATCATGTATGCAGGGGCTTCAGCGTTCGATACTGTCAAAATGGATAATGGATAGTGGAGCATCTCGCCACATGACAGGGATGCTTGTGTTGCTAAACGACGTTAAAGCTATCCATGGAGGGTATGTAGGTTTTGCTGGAACACAAGGAGGAAGGATCATTGGATAACGGATCCTCAGGAACGGAGTTGTATAGTTTGATAAAGTGAATGATATTGCTGAGCTTGAGAACAATCTACTTAGCATCTCGCAAATTTGTGACAAGAAGTTAACGACGCATTTCAACGATAAAGAATGTCTGATCTTAAAAACCGGTTTCTAAATTCTAGAGGAATGGATTCTGATGCAAGCTCCGCAAGAAAATGATTTATATTTTCTTGATATGAGCATTGCTTCTACCATGTCAAAGAAAGTTCAATGCTTTGTCTCAAAAGCTACCGAGAAAGAGTCGATATTATGGCATCGGAAGATGGGGCACATTCATCTCTGCAAGATGATTCTTGTGCATAACGACCTAGTGGAGGGTGTTAATCTGAAAAGTTTTCATTTATCTGATTATTGTCTGAGCTGCAAAAAGGGGAAGCAACATAAGAAATCACACCGAGAAAGCTGTTGAATTCGATAAAGCTACCACTAGAAAGGCTACACATGGATCTTTTTGGACTAGTCAATGTCAAAAGTATTTCTAGAGTTCTATACTGCCGTGTCATTACAAATGATTATTCTAGATTCTCATGGGTTTTCTTTCTGGAGAGTAAGGATGAAACATTTGAAACTCTTATGATCCTCTTCAGAAAACTCAAAAACCTATATCACTTGCCTATCAAGAGAATCCGCAGTGACAATGGAACGGAATTCAAGAACAAGAAGATGTAAGAGTTCTGCAATGAAAAGGGGATTCTTCATGAATTCAGTGCCCCCTATACTCCTCAACAAAATGGAGTAGCTGAACGAAAGAATCGCACACTGATAGAGACTGCCAGAATAATGTTAGCTGATTCGAAATTACCTATCAGTTTTTGGAGTGAAGCAGTAGCGTCAGCGTGTTATACCCTGAGCCGTGTGTTGACAGTTAAGCCTGACAAAAAGACATGTTTCGAGTTAGTAAATCAACGAAAGCCCAACTTAGCATTTTTGGAGCCTTTTGGATCACCGTGTACCAATCTGGACCCGGCTCGTAAATTGGGTGCCAAATCCTTGGAAGGATTTTTCGTCGGTTACGCTACTCCTCAGAAACGAGTCTTCTTGCCGAGTTTGAACCAGATCATTCTAGCGCAGCATGTAGATTGTAAAACATATACGACGCCTACGCAGAAACCTTAGGATCCGTGGCTGTTTAACTACGATGGTTTGTGGGATTCATTTGATCTACCAGATGTGCCAACAGAAGAAGAACTTGTTATGCTCTTTAAACAGCATCAGTTACCTAATCTAGAACAAGTTGGTAGACCATTGCTAATTTCTACATCACTACCGATCAACACACCTGATGTCGGTCAAAGCTCTTCAAATCGAATTCCTGTTTCTACACCTAACGTCAATACTGCCGAATCGTCTGCCCAACCGAATGCGGATGCTGACTCTGATCGGGAACCGGCTTTAAACGATGGAGGATCCAGTTCTGATGAAGGATCTGAACAGATTGAAAGCTTCTTGAAACAACAGGCTGATCAGTCTAATGCAAGGAATGAAGTTTTTTCATCTGTACCGGTCATTGATGAAGTTCTAACGAATTTGCAAGCGCAAGTAGATGTTCCAACCGTAGTGATTCCAAGAACACTTTCATATCATCCGTCGGAGAACATTATAGGCAGCTTACAAACGGAGTGCAAACTCACAATTAGATCAATAAAGATCTAAGTTGTTTCTATACTAGTATTGCTCCACTCCAAACCAGGCTTTCTAATAGTTGTTTTGTTTCTCAGGTTGAGACAGAAAACTTGAAAGATGTGTTAAAGGACGAAAACTGGGTGGATGCGATGCAGGAGGAGTTGCTTCAATTCTAGAAACTAGGAGTCTGGAAGCATGTTGACATGCCAGATCATCATAAAAAGATTAACACAAAAGGGATGATCGAGGAGTTGTGGTACGCAACAAAGCTCGACATGTGGTTCAAGGTTTTCACCAGCAGGAAGAGATAGACTATATTGAAGTCTATGCCCTAGTTGCTCGTCTTGAAGCAATTCGCATATTCTTGGCCTTTGCCTCATGGAAAGGTTTCAAGGTGTACCAATTAGATGTTAAATATGCTTTCTTATACGGAAGAGTGAAAGAGGAGGTGTACGTCGGCCAACCACCGGGGTTCGTTGATCCAGTGCACAAAGACAAAGTCTACCTTCTGAACAAAGCCTTATACGATGTTCATCAGGCCCCGATAGCTTGGTATGAAACATTGTCAAGTCATCTTCTAGACAACGACTTTATAAGAGAAACGGTAGATTCTACCCCTCTTCACAAAGGAAGTAGATGGGCATTTAATCATCGTACAAATATATGTGGATGATATTGTCTTTGGATCGACAAACTATAAGTTGTGTAAAGACTTCGAAGAAGTCATGAAGTGCAAATTTTGAAATGAGCGTGATGGGGGAGATGAAGTTCTTTCTAGGACTTCAGGTCGATCAGTTGCCTGATGGTATCTTTATTCATCAGACGAAATATGTTTATCACATATTGGAGAAATTCAATATGACAGGAACTAAACAAGCATCTACCCAGTTAGCTCCAAATCACGACATTTGTCCAAATCTTATTGGAGAAAAAGTTGACGAAACTTCAAATCGCTCCGTGATCGGATCCTTGATGTATCTTACGGCTTCTCGACCGGATATCATGTATCCAACGTGCCTATGCGCCCGTTATCAGTCTAATCCAAGAGAGTCACACCTGTTTGCTGTCAAACGTATTATGAGATATCTGAAGGGTCTTCTAAGCACCGGCTTGTGGTACCCTAGACATGATGATTTTAATCTTGCAGGATACTCGGATTCTAATTTTGACTGCTACAAACTGAATACTAAATCTACAACGGCCGGTTTCCAGTTCTTCGGAACCCGTTTGGTAACGTGGCAGTGTAAGAAACAGACCGCGGTTGCTCTCTCTACTTGTGAGACTGAATACGTTTCAGCATCCAGTTGTTGTGCCAAGATACTCTGGATTCAACAACAGATGAGAGACTTCGGACTACAATTTCTTGATACGCAGTTTATGTTGATAATCAGGTCGCGATCGATATCACTAAAAACTCATGTCAACACTCACGAACTAAACATATCGAGATTCGACACCACTTTATCCGTGATTGCTACGAGAAAAAGTTTGTTAGAATTGAGAAATCCACACTGATGACCAAAAGGCATATTTTTACACCAAAGCTTTTGATAAGACATTAAAAATCTTTTAAAGTTAAATGGTTTAAAAAATCTGATATCAGGGGATATACATGAGGTTGAATTTGAGGATGATGACGACCTAATGTGAATTTTTCATCGGTTAGACCCTTTTCTATACATTCTTTCTTAAAAATTCTAAAAAAAGAATCCAAAAATATGTTTTTGATTTTAGGGGGAGAATGTTTGGGGAAAATACAAAAACATTATAAAATTTAAAAAAAAAATTATTTTGTGAAAAGGAGATATCATATTATATCAAAAAGACAGTCATAGTATGCTAAAGAATTGGAAAGTTAAACAAGTTGTTAAACAGGTATTACTGAGGATCTGTCAGTAGGCTTCACCCGTTCAGTAAATTGTTTTCGAGATATAAACATAAAAAGAAAAACTGAATAACTTGAGGGTTAACATCTCTCGGATATATGGACTTAGTACTCCGAAATTTAGTTTGAGAGAATGCCAGATTCGGCGATACTAGGTCTTTATATTTGATTGATATCAGGGGTATTATCTGAGTTCTTCTGATTTTGCAGAAGCAATGGCCTAGAACTTGTATAATACTTTACGCATTATTCGCCCAAGCTGCATAAAAATGATTATGTCATAAAATTTGTGACATCTGCAGTATAAAAGATTCCATGTAGGGAACACCACCGAAAGACGAGCTTTCATCTCTTTGTCTGTATGGAAATACTAACTTGAGCTCTCAAGGTCTCGCACTCACCCATTTACAGATATCAATTAGATATATTCACCTGTAAAATGACATTCTGGGAATCTCGATACGGGAGTATATTATGAGATGGGAAACACAATTATTTCATGTTCTTAAATTTACCTAACATATCTTGAAACAATTGAGAAACAAGAAGAGGTTTAAAAGGACAAGTATATTGGCAATCTAAGTAAATCTGGTTAAAAAACTTAATGAGTATACCAAGATCAACGGTACTGGTGATTTGTTATGTACTTGATATGATTCTCTAAAACACAGAACTCACAAAAATATGTATGTTATTTTCGATAAATTTCTTAAAAACCTAAAAAGATTTTCAGTTTCCTTAGCTTGTTAGATTTGTTTTAGTCTACCGATGTTGAAGACATTGATGGTTGAAATCATAGCAACATGCTTCTGAGTGAGAACTGAAACCACGGGTTGGGAGCTAATCTTTATTAGAAGTTTACCTAAACGTCAATAAAGTTCATTAATTTGAAAAATGTTAAAATAAATCTGTTTTGGTCAAAAACGTTCAACCAAGGTCATTAACTTGGACTTGGTAGACAAAATCGGGCAACCAGGGTCATTAACTTGGACTTGGTTAACCGAGTGGGTTTTAAACAGATAAAATTGTTAAAAAATGAAAATTACAAGAATAAAAATAAAATCAAAAATAAAAATATAAAAGTTCAAGTTTTTAGCAGTGCTTCGTACGAAGCTCATTACTTCATATGAAGAAAGTACATTTATTTCGCACGAACCAACAAGTTTGTACGAAGCAAACAGACTAGTATATAAACCTCTTAACTTCGTACGAATTAAGTTTATTCTTCTCTGAGAACTGTTGTGCGAGTTAGAGAGTTTTTGTACGATACACCTGCTGAAACTTCATTTCATGGCTTATTTTTGATTCATAATCACATTGGGGAGGTTAATTGCACACCTCTTGCAATGGGAAAGGTAATTTCATTGAAACTAAGTCGTTATAATGCCAAAATTGGACAAATCAGACATAAAACTTAGATCTAGGGAGATTGGACTGGTAAAACTTAAAATTGACTTCAAAATCGTTAATATCGGCACTGATAACCCGAAAATCGACTATCAATTTGTTAAAATCTACAGGTTTTAAGTTCTGATTAAACTTGGTTATTTTGGAACGAAGAATTGGTTCGTACGAAGAATTGGGTCGTACGAAGCAAGTTTTTATGTCATGTTATTTTGGTTCGTACCAAAAAAACATATTAGTACGAAGTAAACTTAAATGTTGAACTTTAAGATTTTGTTAAGTATTTGTTTCGTACAAAGTTATTGTTCGTACAAATGAAACTGTTAAATTTGAAAAGTTTAATATTTTTCTAACGGTTGTTTGTTACTTCTGTGAACAGGCCAAGAAATCTTCGTTTTCGCCATTTCACAATATCTGCTGCTTAACTAATGGTTTGATTCTAGAGATCGCTGCTTAGAGAGATAGTTTAGATTTCTTACACGTATAAGGGTTACCAACGCACTTACTGACAGACATACAGTTTACCAATCACATGTTCAGTATTTCTTGAACGCCGCCGAGTTTAGTATAGAAGATAATGCTATAGTTTCTTCCGTAAGATTAATGATGAGGATATACCTGTCAAGATAAATTAAGAACTGATACGTACGGTGTTAGAGCAAAGATGACGAGAATGATCCGACAGGGTTTACAAAGTATATGGTGAAAGGCTATTTTTATCGCATGGGTTATGTTGGGCTTGTGAATGCCGCACCTATCAAGAAAGCTAATCTGAGCGCACCGTTTAGTTATCTTGCTCATGTTATTGCACACAATCTCCGTCACCGAAAAGGAGGATATGATGATCACGTGGACTACCAAATGTGTATGATCACTGCATTTGTGCTGAATATGCCATACAACTTTTCTAAAGTTATCTTTACCCAGATGGTCCAGAATATCCAAAGAGAGAAGTTTTTGCAATACCCGAGGTTTGTACAAATGATGCTTGATTATTTACATCTTAATTTGACGAAAAGCAAAGATGATATTTTAAAGCTTGAGCACATGGATGTTTCTACATTGAGGAAGATAAACTTGCATCTTAAGACTGCTCCTAATGCTAAGCCTATGTTTAATGCTATTGTGGATAAGGATTATATTTCTCCAGCACCATGCCGATGAAGGAAAGATGAAAGCGGTGATGAGGATGAAGAACTAACTGCTTTATCTATGTTTGTTGCTAAAAGAAGTCCATGGTTCGTTAAAGATAGTGATAAAGGTGCCAAGCGTAAAGTTGCTTCAACGTCTACTTCTGCACCAGCTCAACAAAAGAAGAAAGCGACTCCTGAGAGTTAGAGGAAAATATTGAAGATATAGCTGCGGATATTGAGCGTCAAGATTTTGGAGCTAAGAAAGCAACTGAAGATGTTCTTCATCCAGCACTAATTCTGACGAACGCAGAGTAGGTGAGAAAAAGAGGGCACAAAAGATTGAGAAAAAGCGTCAGGCTGAACTTAAGCGAAAGGCTGAAGAGCGTAAACGTAAAGCTACAGGAGAAGATGATACAACATAAGTTCCATCTGAATCTGATTTTGAAGCTATCTTTCGCACGCCGATCAAAAAGAAGCAAAGGAGGGAAGCGTCCAGCTGCTCGTAATTCTGAATCTCCAACGATTAGATCAAAAGAGACTACTTTTGAGCCTACTGTCGAAGAAGTCGTGGTTGAACCTTCACAGCAAATACCATCAACACTACTACGACAAGCTCCACAGTCTCCACCACAACCACAGCAGCAACAAACACCACCACAACAACAAGTTCTTCAACAACAACCGCAACAACAGCGAACGCCTCAACAACCGTAGCAACAACAAACACAGCAACAGCAACACCCTCAACAACGAACGCCTCAACAACAAAAGCAGACTCCGCAACAACCACCGCATACATCTCAGTCATCACCGTCCCAGTTTGACATTAATTTTGATTTTGCTGACATTCCAGGGGGTGATAAGTTTACATTTAATGATCCGCGGGTGGACGAGCTGCAGAAGCAGGTTTTGCTAAACATAGTGAGGATCGTCAAACTTTAGGAACAAATCAATCTGTTAACAGCTGAGAAACAAGAAGTGCTTGAACAGATTGAAGGATTAACTAAAGAAAAGCAATAGTTGGAAGCTATGTTAGCAAGCATTATTTTGGAGAACGAGAGGTTGAGCCTACGAATGATTGAATATGAAGAGGAAAGACTACAAAGTGATAACCGTATGAATTTGATTGACAAGATTTTAATAAAGAAGCTGGGCGTGAATATTGCAGTAGAAATTGATGAGATTGAGTGATCTGAAGCTCGAGAGCGTGTTGCAGAAAGAGAGAGACTTGCAAAGCAACAATCTGATGCTCAAGGGAAAGGAAAGGCAAAAGTCGTAGAGGATCTATCACTACACATACCGAGCCAGAAGCTTAATCTGTGCCAGTTACTTGCATGGATATTGTTGTGTATGAGGAGCCAAGAAAGTTTATTCTGATCGGGCGACCAACGGATGTCGATATTAAGTTGCTTGATATTTCTTAGAGGCATCGCGATTGGTTGTTGAAGAAAAAGGTTGAGAAAGAGAAAGATGAGGCTGTTGAAGATGTTGAGAAGATGCGGAGTAAGAGGATGCTGATGTAGATGTTATTGATTCGAGTAGTTCTGATGACGATGATGATAATTATGATAATGTCAGAGGTACTGGAATTCGTGTAACAGAGTCAAATGTTAATGAGGATGTGGATGTTTCTATGTAACTTGATGATTGTGCAAATCAGACTGTTGAAGAGGGAAGGAATGACCGAGTTGATGAGTCTGCTGATGCTCAGCAGGCAGGAGTCTTCCCAGAAATAGAAATATTATCTGTTGTTGTCGTGCCAAAGCCTAAAGTACTGTATCTTGAGCACGATGTAGAGGAGGGAGAATTTGTGCATAGCTATACAAAGGAGGAGATAGCAGACATGTTGGGAGTAAATGAAGAAAATTTTGAGTTTAATTTTGAAGATGAATTGAACGAATAAATGTGTTTGAACCGAACTTCTATGTATTTGAAGATATTGAGGATGCGAACGTGTATGATAGAGTTGTCATGGAAGATGATTCTGATGAAGAGTATTCTTTACTCGAGACCCCTAGCATTCTTTACTCGAGATGCTGATATATCGTTAGGGGATATTATAAGCTGGGGATGGATCGAATAACTAAACGTCTACGCGGTAAAGAGGGGGTTTGAAATTCAATATTTCCGATATCTACGCGACATCAACACTTTGTCGTACTCGGATCTTAAGGAGCTAGTTCAAACAAAGACGATAAATCTGAAGATGAAATTTCATGACCAACGGATTTGGAAATTGATTACGCGAGAGGCTATGCGTGGTTTTATTCATTGGAAACCTCACTTTCCTTGCCATATTGTAAAAGTTGATCTAGTGACGAATGAGAAGGATGTTACATTGATTGTAAAGAGGCCATGAGTGATGAAGAATATGCCTCTCATAAAGATGGAGCAAGATTTTTACAAGAACTTCAGTTGGTGGCACTACCATTCGAGTACAGGAGAAGCTGTTATAGGTGTTCAACCATATGATGATTCTTGGAAGATTACTAAGGAATTATCCGAAGCCGTCATAGCACATAAACGTATATACGATCTATGGCGTGGCATTCAAGTACTAGACCTGATGTGGCTAGTAAATTGTTCGAAGAAGGATATTGAATGTCTATTTTACAATAAGATAGTTTTGAAGAAAAAGACAAGGAGCAAGCTCTTCAATTCCAGAAGTTAGTCAATGTCTGTTTTGCAAACGACATACATCCAGGATCGATTTGGAATACTTCTTGGAGGAAGCTTGAAGAAAAAGAGACGAGAAAGAAGGAAAAGAATGAAGCTCAGATAGCGGAGCGTGCTAGAATAGCATCGCTTAGGATATTTCAGTTTGGCAATACAGTGAACTGACCTCCTCCTACAGATCAAACGCCAATTGTTTTTGAGGAGCGTCGCAAGCCACCGAAGAGATTTTTGGGACGCTAGAGTTAAATCTATTGAAGATTGTTTTTTTTAAGACTCTCTAGATTGCGGCAACATCCAAGGGGGAGTTTGTTGGGGCATAATGTCTATTGCCTACGTCTAGGATGTGTCTGTAATGTATATAGGGCTTACATGTCAATGATTATATGTTAAAAGTTATTTTATGTGTTTTGTAGTTGGTTCGTACGAGCAAACTAGGTGGCTCGTATGAGTGACTCTCACTAATACGAAGCATAGTCACTGTTCAACACACACTCAAGTACGATTCATGTCGACCTATAAATAGAGGAGTGTTGTGTTAGAGCTGAGTAGTTATTGGTCAATTGGTATGGTGAAGCCCTGCAAGTTTGTTTACTCGCGTCTGTACCTGCACGTCTTTTAATACAATAGAAGCAGTTAAACAGAAAGTACTATCTTGTTCGTTTTGTCTACCTCTCTAGCAATGAATTCCGCCTTTGCTAGTTGAGCAAGATCAGTCGGTTGCTCTTTTCGGGAGCACGATCCCCGTTCACACAACCCACGTCGAAAACCATTTATGAGTAGATAGGTAGACAATGTTTCATACCAAACTCGTGGAGCTTGATGAAGACCATATAACGCCTTATTAGAAAGCCAACCCTTGTCAGGATGGATTGGATCTTCAAAACCAGGCGGTTACACAACATATACTTCTTCTTCAACTACACCATGAAGAAATGCACTTTTCACATCCATTTGATAAACTATAATTTCTTGTAGGATGCATAATCCAAGAAAATTCTTATGGCTTCAAGACGTGCTACCGGTGTATAAACTTCATTATAATCATACCTTCTCCTGATTAAAATCCTGGACAACCAATCTTTCTTTGTTTCTCACAACAACTCCTCGGTCATCCTTTTTTCACTTGTAAACCCATCTACTACCAATCTTCTTGTAGTTGTCGGGCCTGTCAACTAATTTCCACATGCCCAACTTCTGAAACTGCTGAAGTTCCTCTTGCATTGCCTCCACTCATGAGTCCTTCTTTCATTGCCTCCTTTAAAGATTTCGGTTCTACTTGGCAAACATAGCAGGAAAAAGACCAATCATTATGTTCCCCAGATTCTCTAATTTCTGAATACAAACCAGCATTTTGGTTGTTTCTTTGCTGATTACGTGTCTTCACTCCACTCTGGACATCTCCTATAATATTATGCTGAGGACGAGTATCATGGATTCGAGTTTCAGGAACATCGGGAACTCGAGAATTTATACCCAAATTATTGACGAAGATGTAGAAGCATGACCTTCAGTCGTCGCTTGATTCTGCACATTTGAAGTTACATCAGAAATTCCAGGAACAGGAGCAGAAGTAGCTTCATTTGCATCATGGAACTCATCATCTTCTGACGAAACATTATAATCAGTAGCATCTTCAAAGTCCCTATTCTGAACAAGATTATTAACCGAAGTAGAAACTTGATGGTTAACAATAATTGGTCATATTAATGACGAGTCAACTGCAGTATCACTTTCAAGTAAAATTTGAGCTGCTGCGGACGCATCATCAAAAGTTTGCAGATTGAAGGAGTCAAACAGTCCATGGTAGTCAAACATCCAAGGAGCACCCGGAGCTCTTACTAATTCAGTGTATCTTTGAACCTTAACTTCACCACATTCCCCAATCTTTTTTGTTGACAATTTCCACACTCTAAAATTTAGAGTAGCATATCCAAGAAAGAAACCTTCGATAGCCTTTGGACCGAATTTACCATGTGGATCAATCATAGTGCATGGAGCTCCAAAAGTTCTAAGAAAGACACATCCAGTTTTCTTTTATGTAACAATTCAAAACATGTTTTCCCATGTCTTTTTACCGTAAGAACTCTATTCACTGTATAGCACGCACTAGCCACAGCCTCCCCCAAAATTGAACAGGAAGTTTTGATTCTACTAACATAGTTCTTGCCGTTTCGATAAGAGTTCTATTTTCCCCTCAGTGACACCATTTCTGTCACACCCATACAAAGGCAGAAGAGCGCAATGTGAACTTGATTAGTTTTCATTGCATACGATATGAGTAAACAGCTATATGAAACAAAAGTCTGCATGATGTTCATCCATTCACCACAAATAAACATTACAAGCCACAAGTTATTTGGAAATAAAAGACGTACACAAATAATTTAAAGTTTACAAAAAGCTTGTTCAAAATAACTTTTAAAACATTAAGGCTTTGCATCCTATATTCCGGTCGAAGATGGAGTATATAGACCAAACCCTCCAAAATACGGATGAAATCGACTACTAGTAACCTTGAAAACTTCTTAAACGACCGTGCCAAGGTCTACTTCAATTTCCTGAAATACATGTAAGTTTAAAAATATCAACAAAAGTTGGAAAGTTCATGCGTTTTTGAATATTTAAAAACGTTTGAGAGTTCATATGTGAAAAAATGTGGTATGTAAAGCGTCAATGAACTTGATGATCATTAATGTTTTGCAAGGATATTAATATGTGTGATGGCATAGGAAGTACTCAACCCTAGACAATTTCTTCGGGTCCACCCGGCTGGGACAACAAAAGCACTACATGCAGCAACACAAGGACCCATGAATGGGGCTCACTACACCCGATAGATCTACCACTTTTGTTCCTCGGTCTTATAAAAGATTAATGGCACTTAAGAAATACCCTATTCGCACATGATATAATATTTCATTTCGTAGCTAAACCAAACCATGAGAAAACATGTATTTCCCCCCGAGAGTTATAAACCGAAAACGTTTAAGAGAAAAGGGGGACATGAACTCACAGATTTGCATCCGTAAATATATGCTAGCAATTCGGGTATCCCAAAGAGCGTATCAACCTACAAGTGTTCTAACTCATTAGACACTTGAGTTGAGATTAAAGGTGTACACGATGTTCATCTTGAACGTTATTGTTTAAGTTAAGTCTTTGGATCCCTTTGCGTATTTTAAATATGTTGGCATTTGTTTCGTATTTTTGTTTTAGTATATATATACACTTCTTTTATATATAAATTTCGTATCCATCAAGTGTACGAACGGGCCTTACCTTCGTGAGTCTTCGTTCCTCGCACGAGTATAAGTGGGCCTAGCCCATAAGAGTCTTTGTGCCTCGCACAAGAGAGAATGGGCCTACCCCATTTGAGTCTCCGTGATCCACATGGTATGAGTGGGCCTAGCCCATGAGAGTCTCCGTAATCCACACGGTTGAGTTTGTTACATGTTTTGTATATACTTTCAATACATGTTTTAAGCATAGCGAACCACGTTCACATGTATAAGTATATGTTCCTTTGTATATGCAAATTGATCTTTTGTACGTTCTCATTTCATTGTATATGCAAATATTGCATTGTTATTCAAATTGTTTTATTGTATGCATTTGCACCATTATATATGCAATCATTACTTTGTATATGTAAATTATTTTGTTTTATGCATTTGTTCTATGGTATATGCAAACATTGCATTGTATATGCAAATTGTTTTGTTGTATGCATTTGCACCATTATATATGCAATTGTTACTTTGTATATGCAAATTATTTTGTTGTATGCATTTGTTCCATGGTATATGCAAATATTGCATTGTATATGCAAATTATTTTGTTGTATGCATTTACACCATTATATATGAAATTGTTACTTTGTATATGCAAATTATTTTGTTGTATGCATTTGTTCCATGGTATATGCAAATATTGATTGTATATGAAAATTTTTTGTTTTATACATTTGCACCATTATATATGCAATTGTTACTTTTTATATGCAAATTATTTTGTTGTATGCATTTGTTCCACGGTATATGCAAATATTGCATGGTATATGCAAATTGTTTTATTGTATGCATTTGCACGTATATGTTGTGCATGTACACTACTTGTAATTCTAGTTTGTTACTAAGTGTTTTGATATAAGTATTTATACGTATTTTTTATATCGTATTATTTTGTATTTATACTGTATTCATACGTATTTGTATACCGTATTATTTGGTATTTATACGTATTGATATACCGTATTATTTGGTATTTATACGTATTGGTATACCGTATTATTTTGTATAATTATATATAAGTATTTATGCAAGTTCTTGTAAGACTAGGGCTTAACCCTTTTTTGTTAAACTTCCTTAATTATCGATTAGGATCCCTAATCGCGTTTAGTCCCCGTTAATTGTACTTTAATCGCGATTAGATGTTAGAAAACTTTCGCCATAGTTTCCCCTAAACTATGGCGTTTCCACGTTTTTAAAACGTAATTTAAGAATGTTTAAGTTCCTTAATCTCAATCAATTTCCAATCAAGTTTCAAAAATTCAATTTTTATATGTAACAATTCTCACATAATTATCCACATAATCCTTGAACTTTATGTATATTTTTAACCACATTTTGTAACACCCCAATCGCGTAAAACAACGAACCGCGGCGGAAACGTCGGGGAGTCATGTCACAGAACTATTGTTTCACAACTCATGGAATTTAAAATTTTGTTTTATTAAGTTAAATGTTTACATTGTCTTGGGATAAATAGAAACAATACATAAATAAATTGTCTTTCATGTTTTAAGTCACTAAGGCCCGCGTCCATTCCTACGTGAAGCATGCATCATATTATCAAGCATTGACTCCTGAAACATACGTGAAAGGAGAGTCAGCATAGAAATGCCGGCGAGTATGTAGGTTTTGTGAGTGTGTCAAATTCGTGGCTTTGTATACATATTGCAACACCTCGTCCGACTACAAGAGTCATTTAGTGAAAACCTCGTATCAAAAGTGTTTGATATTACAATACAATTAACCAACTAAAACAAGTTGGTTAGAGTTGTGAAAACCTTGTAGCCATGAATCTTGACCAAAACGTTTATTTTGTAATTACCTGTAATAGATTGATTCAAAAGAAAACTTCATATGGTTTATATCTTTAAGTGAAAATCATTGCGTGACGTTCGAAACCATTTGTCCGTGTTATAAACCATTCGTCCATCTTATAATCAATCGTCCATGTCATAAACTAGTTGTCCATGCCCTAAACAAATCGTCCGTGTTTTTAATTGTGAAAACTTTTGATCATTCTTTAATGAACACATTCAAACCTGTGTTGACTATACCAACAAAGGGTATCTTTAATAGACCACCAAAGGGTCTCTTTAACTAGACTAACAAATCAACAAATGATTTGTTAATCAGAAACAGTTTCTGTGATTACCCAAACTTCAAAAATCCAGTGAACAGTCCGATAATGGGATTGTCAGTCCTATGGTACCATAACATACTACTGGTCGGCTCGGCCAAAGCTAGTGAATGTCATTCGTGTTATGGATAACACATCAACAAGTTGTTCACATTATTGAAATCATATTTTTTTATATATAAACCATAGACATTTTTTATGAAAACTTGAAAATGATTTAGCACATATGAGTCAGCCGAAAACATTTGCAAAACGTAGAATATTTGAAAACCATGTATATTGTTTTCAAATCTTGAAAATAATTATAGGCACATATGAATCACCCCAAAACATTTAGAAAATGTAAAAGAGGGGGCTATGTACTCACATAAGTCTTGCGTAGTAAATATGCAGATTTGAAAAGATAGATTAGCACATATGAATCACCCTAAAACACTTGAAAACGTAAAAGAGAGGGGGGCTATGTACTCACATAAGCCTTGCGTAGTAAATATGTGGATTTGGAAAGATAGTTTAGGACATATGAATCAACCCAAACATTTGAAAATGTAAAAGAGAGGGGCGCTATGTAATCACTTGGGATTGCGAAAGTGTTCTTGATCAACGGAATAAACAAAGCTCAAACGTGTCCTAGTGTGTCAGATAAATATGTTAGCGTGTCGGGACTACATACGGGATATCGGATAGAATGAAGTCTTATAAACCAAACGAGTGTTAGAACTTATGTGATATGGTTTAACAAACTTAACATTCTGATTTGGAAAGGATCTTAAGTGCTTTTGACCCATTCTGACTCGTTAAGGTAGTTTACGCTACTTCAATGGGTCATTAGCGTAAACGTGTCATCGGATGGTTAAACATGTCCTATGATAAGTTTTAAATGTCAAAACATTTTTGAAAATGTTATAACATCAGTTTATATGTCAAAAATTTGGTTACATGTGTTTAAATGGATTTATGCGCAAAAGGGCATTTTGGTCATATTTTTTAAGAACATAGAAGTAACTTATCATAACACTAACAAACGACATGACCATAAGGTATAACCTCAGTAGGTTATTCCCTATTTAACTACAGTTACAAATATGTGTTTGGTCGGATCATAAGATAGACCAAACGGATCGGATTCGAAAGTCAAAGCGGTGATCAAGACCACTCGACTTACGACCCAAAATAAGCACTAAACTAGAAGTGACGAGTTAGACATGTCAAAATATGTCTAACTAAGTTTATAAAACTGACTTGGTATCAAAACTTGGTGTTTTGATACCCGAAAATAGTTTGGTCGTAAAATGCACATCATATGCATTTTTGACCGGAACTTTAACTCGTCACTTCGATTAGTGAACGTGGTAATTAGAAGCTGAATCGTTAGGGATTATAACATTCGTGATTATGATCACGTTGCAAAGTTCAATTGAAGTCAATCAGGAATCCAAACTGTTCGACTTTTAGCTCAAAATAGCTAAAAAAAATGAAAGAACAAGGAAGAGTACTTACTCGTGTTGAATAACACTTTCGGAACTAAAGATAACAGGTTTCCAAAGGCTAGAAAAAAGCTCCAAGAAGGATAGAAAGAAGTACTTCACACTTTGCTTTTAAGTGTTTTGAAGTGTGTGAAAAAAAATGGAAGAATCATGGGGTATTTATAGTATTTTAGGATTAATGAGGTGATGACAAGTGTCCTCAAGTGTGGATTAGTGTCCTAATATGTGTCAACACCATATTAAGTGTGGCAAAGTGAGTGCTATGTGTCAAAAATTAGAGATAGGTGGCAAACTTGGTGAAGAAGCAAAAATATTTATTAATTTTTTGACATTTTTGGCCCTTGGACTTGTATTTTCACCTGTTTGCCATTTTTAACCCCTTTAACGTAATATTTAGGTTGAAAAATATTTGGATACCTACACTTGGTTCATTGAATACGAAATTGTTTGTAATTGTGCAATGATTGCAAAGGCACAATGTCACCTATTTTTAATAATAACATCATAACAATTTTAATTCTTTTGACAAGATTACTCACACCATCAGATTTAACACACTTTAAAGTCTTTATCCTTCATATAAACAACATTGATTAACACATCTTTGAAACCATCTTAGGTCCTCCTCGGGGTCCGACCCATCTAAAGAAGAATGATCTCAATAGCAGGTGGGTAATCATCGTCTGATGCATCATCATAGATGCCACTACTGGCCGAAGATGCCATCGTACCCTGGCAAAATTAATCAGTACAACGTGTACATATATATATATATATATCAATAAATAATCACATTACTTCTGAAGTATATAAGCATGCAATCATATAAAGTGTAATCACATTGGTTTATGCGAGTCAATCTAGTTTTGCAAGTCTATCCCATATAGACTTTGCCCCAAGTAATATGCTTGCATTATTTATTGGAAAAGAGTTTTATTAGTGAATCTTGCGTTTTTATATATGCAATGAAAACGATTTTCAAAATCAAAATGTTTTCATGAGAGAATCCTAATGATTGTAGACTAGACTCGATAAGGAATGTTGGTTCACTACAATCGAAGCTCTGATGCCAATCTGTCACACCCGTACATAGGCAGGAGCGTGCAGTCTGAACTTGATTAGTTTTCATTGCATACGATATGAGTAAACAACTATATGAAATAAAAGTCTGCACCATGCTCATCTATTCACCACAAATAAACATTACAAGCCACAAGTTATTTGGAAATAAAAGATGTCATAAATAATTTAAAGTTTACAAAAAGCTTGTTCAAAATAACTTTTAGAACATTAAGGCTTTGCATCCTATATTCCGCTCGAATATGGAGTATATAGACCAAACCCTCCAAAATACGGATGACATCGACTACTAGTAACCTTACTTTGAAAATGACTTCGTCAAGATCCAATTCAATTTCCTAAAATACATATAAGTTTAAAACATCAACAAAAGTTGGCGAGTTCATGCATTTTTATGAGCGCTCCAATTGAATCTTTAAAAATGTTTGAGAGTTCATATGTGAAAATATGTGGTATGTAAAGCGTCAATGAACCTGATGATCATTAATGTTTTGCAAGGACATTAATGGCACTTAAGAGATACCCTATTCGCACATGATTTAATATTTCATTTCGTAGCTAAACCATACCATCGAAAACATGTATTTCCCTCGAGAGTTATAAATCGAAAACATTTAAGAGAAAAGGGGGACATGAACTCGCAGATTTGCGTCCGTAAATATATGCTAGCAATTTGTGTATCCCAAAGAGCGTATCAACCTACAAGTGTTCTAACTCATTAGACACTTGAGTTGAGGTTAAAGGTGTACACGTTGTTCATTTTAAACGTTATTGTTTAAGTTAAGTCTTTCGATCCCTTTGCGTATTTAAATATGTTGGCATTTGTTTCGTATTTTTGTTTTAGTATATATTCACTTCTTTTATATATAAATTTCATTTCCATCAAGTGTACGAACGGGCCTTGCCCTTCGTGAGTCTTCGTGCCTCGCACGAGTATAGGTGGGCCTAGCCCATAAGAGTCTTTGTGCCTCGCACAAGTGAGAATGTGCCTAGCCCATTTGAGTCTCCGTGATCCACACGGTAAGTGGGCCTAGCCTATGAGAGTCTCAGTGATCCACACGGTATGAGTTTGTTACGTGTTTTATATATTGTTCCAATACATATTTTAAGCATAACGAACCTCGTTCACATGTATAAGTATGTGTTCCTTTGTATATGCAAATTGATCTTTTGTACGTCCTCTTTCATGGTATATGCAAATATTGCATTGTATATGCAAATTGTTTTATTGTATGCATTTGCACCATTATATATGCAATCGTTACTTTGTATATGCAAATATTGCATTGTATATGCAAATTGTATTGTAGTATGCATTTGCACCATTAGATATGCAATTGTTATTTTGTATATGCAAATTATTTTGTTGTATGCATTAGTTCCATGGTATACGCAAATATTGCATTGTATATGCAAATTGTTTTGTTGTATGCATTTGCACCATTATATATGCAATTGTTACTTTGTATATGCAAATTATCTTGTTGTATGCAATTGTTCCATGGTATATGTAAATTGTTTTGTTGTATGCATTTGCACCATTATATATGGAATTGTTACTTTGTTTGTGCAAATTTTTTTGTTGTATGCATTTGTTCCACGGTATATGCAAATATTGCATTGTGCATGCAAATTGTTTTGTTGTATGCATTTGGACGCATATGTTGTGCATGTACACTACTTGTAATTCTTGTGTATTACTAAGTGTTTTGGTATAAGTATTTATACGTATTTTTATACCGTATTATTTGGTATAGATACTGTATTCATACGTATTTGTATATCGTATAATTTGGTATTGATACGTATTTGTATACCATATTATTTGGTATTTATATTGTATTTATACGTATTGGTATACCATATTATTTGGTTTTTATACTGTATTTATAGTATTGGTATACCGTATTTGGAGATTGTTTGTATAGTGTATTTGTATTTTAGTTAGTATTCTTCCTAACTTCTAATGCATTCACATAATTGTATAAGTTTTTATACACATAAGTTGCTATATTTTAAACATGTATATTTTTTTGTTTAAGAATATATTTATACTTATAAAATTTCCATTTCACCTTTTTATAACTCCTTTTAACTTATAATTGTTTATACAAGTTCTTGTAAGATTAGGGCTTAACCCTTTTTATTAAACTTCATTTATTACTGATTAGGATCACCAATCGTGTTTATTCCCATTAATCACCCCGTTAATCATACTTTAATCGCGATTAGATTTTAGAAAAAATTCGCAATAGTTCCCCTAAACTATGGCGTTTCCACGTTTTTAAAACGTATTTTAAGCATGTTTAAATTCCTTAATCTCAATCAATTTCCAATCAAGTTTCAAAAACTCAATTATTTCTCACATAATTATCCACATAACCCTTGAACTATATGTATGTTTTTAACCACATTTTAATAATAATATCATAACACTTTTAAATATTTTGACAAGATTACTCACACCATCATATTTAACACACTTTAAAGTCTTTATCCTTCATATAAACAACATTTATTAAAACACCTTTGAAACCATCTTAGTGTAAATCTTGATTTTTAGTTTGCACGAAGGTTATAAAATGTTAAAAGTCACTTTTATTTTTTGTAGTAAAGTTCATGTATCATGTGGATGATGATCTTGTTAAGATTTAAACATCAAGTTGTTTAAATCACCAATTTAAATCAAGTTCCATAAAAGATCATCAAGCTAAACAACTTACTTTAACATAATCATTAAGAATATATAAGCTAACTAGCACTAAGCAACATGATCAACACAAAATACATCACATTAGTAGACTTTTTATGCTATGATTAGGGTTTTAAGCTTTGGTTTTCTTGGAAGTGGGCTCTAGTACCAGAAAAGTCATCTCGGCTTATTATATGGCACCACCAATGTTGTTTCCGACATGAAATACTCTTAACTAGTTCACTGGGTGATCCGTTTATGTGTTAGGATGGTAAGGATGCTTCCTACTAGTTCGTCGGATCAGTATCGGACAAGTTGTGCCCGCTATGGGGTATCATCGGAAGCTTATGTTTAGGATATTTCATTGATATTCCCAACCTTATTTTGGGTGTATAGCATTATATACGAGCCCTAGCCTTAAAGTGTTGAGTTTTGGTGTTTCGGACAATTTACTTTGTTATATTCTAACACGATTCGGACGAATTTTATTAACACGTGTTTTCTAGAAAGTTAAAGTGTTTTTGTATTTAATGTCCCTAATTAGGGATTTTTATTTGTATTTCAAGTATAAAATGCTTTCGTGCGATTCATTGCTCGTTCCGACAGTTTTCAGAAACTTGCTGGCATGAATAGTGTGTTCAGGTGAATAGTGTTTTCAGCATTTTGCCAACATATTTGGACATAGTTTGTTATTTTCTCGCAACGTGAAGAATGTAACGATGTTGTTTGACATATTTAACCTTGTCCAATGATCGCTAGACTTTACACGACCTAATCATGCATTATTTAAGTCGTAACTAAATTGTGTAATCAAGTTGTCATGTTGTACGGAATTTACCATTATTTTGCCGGTTGTAGCATTCTCCCCCCGTTAAAAGAATTTTGTCCCGAAATTCAAGCTGTGTTATTATTTGTAGGGGAGCCTTGGAACAAATGAGGGTACTTGGATCTGATTTGATCCTCATGTTCCCACGTATACTCGGGGCCGTGACGTAAGTTCTAACGAACTTTAACCAGTTTAATATGACTTCTCCGTGTCTTGTGGACCTTCCAGTTCGTAACCTCAATTATAACGCTTCGCATTAGTATCTTTCCGTTTTTAGTAAGATCGCTTCGTGTTTCTATTTTTGGAAATTCCAAACCTTGTAATCGTATTTCATTTCCGAATCATTGTAAATCTAAGGCTTTGATTGTAATCAAATTGATCGATTATACGCAATTCGCAATCTTTATACGCATTTATATCTATGATCATACACACATTTGTTACGCAATTTATAGCTTTGAATCAACTTGCATATTCTTATCATATATTCATGAAAGTTAAAACGTTTCTAATCAAGCAAGCAATCAACAAGTTAAACGCAAAATGCATAGACTTTTGTCACCATGATTCTTGTCACACTTAAGTTAATTATTTGCAAGACATGTTTAGGATTATGTAACACCTTTAATCGTGTTTTAATCTTCCAAAACACTTCACACTTGATTTACATATAAAATACATTATTTATATAACAACTAAAAACATTTATATAAATTACATAACAAAAAAAACAAAAAAGAGGGCTGCCATATGTTGATGTTTTGGGCTTGTTTCAATTTAAACACCCACTAATCATGTCCAAAGCCCAACCCATTGAAACCCTAATCCCTTCCCTATATAAACCACCTTTCCCCCATCCATTTCCCATTTTTACAAGACTCCAAACACTTCAAAAACATTCTCAAAATCCCTCACATATTCAAAAAACACAACAGCCATATTTGAGTTTTTTGTGAGTTCTAACTCACTTCTTCAACTAATTCTTCCTCATTCTTTCTTCTAAAACACTTGGATAACCTCTAGGAAGGTTTTCACAAGTTTGCTTCGACAAACTAAGGTGAAACCTCACCATTTTTGAGGTCCAAAGTGCCATAAATTTTCTGCCCATTTTTATCTTTTTAAACTTTAATGTTTTCATCATGTTTTCTTCCTCAACATTGTTTGCTAAGCCCTATGGGATGTTACCATAGGTTTTCCATGGAAAACCAAGGTGGAACCACACCATTTTTTGGGCCAAACTTTCTGTTTTGGAAGATTACTTATAAAACTTTTTCAAACTTATTTTCAACATAACAAATCTATGCTACTTATGCCACTAACCAAGCTTATAGTTAGTGTGTTAAGCTAGACTTGTTCACATACAATCAAGAGGCATAACATGTCTCTAAACTTGTGGTTTTTACTAGGGTTTCAAACCCACAAGTGTTGAGCCATCCAAGCTTACAAGCTTGTGTTCAACTATTCAATCCACCCCTCACTTGATGATTTCCATAATATTTGACCATCCGGATTGTCCTTGTATTAATCTTAAGCAATGGTGAATTTTATGAAAGAGGTTAAGGATGGTTATCCTCTTACCTCCATTCATGACTTATATGACTTACATGATATCTATGAATTACATGAACTATATGATAAATTAGTAATATTATAACTATATGTAAATACTTAATATAACTGAACCTTTGACCATGACCAAATGGTTATTGTCACACCCTCAATTTCCACTTGCCGAGTATTACCGCGAGGCATGTGATCAAACCAGAATCTCAGACACTAGCAATGTCGAACGACTCTGTATGATTTATTTAAACGTTTTCTAAAAACATTTATTGTAAACATGCATAGTCATTTTCAAAATTTCAAGGTTTCAAATTTTAGCGGAAGCATTAGAATAAAGTAACGGGCGCGAACATAAACTCCATAACCAAAATCCTAAAAATAATCGTTCATAAAGACTCGATAAAAATGCCTTGATCAAATGCAAGTAAGTGCACCTAGCACTCCTAGCGTCCTGAGAAACATGCAAAGAAACAAGTGTCAAGATTAAAGAAGAGTGAGTTCACAGGTTTTATAAGTTCACAAGTTCGGTTTAAAAGATTGTTTTCCCCCGTTATCCCTAACCCGGGATAACAACATAGTTCCATTATTCCTAACCTGGAATAATAATGTTGGTTCGTAAATAAGTTCAATGTTAACATGTAGGTAGCGAGTCTAAAGTTACATCACGTAAGAGTTCGCGATCGAAGCTTACTATTGTTTCCTCTGTGTTGCCAGGTCTATCACTGACCATGGCGAAAGTTAGGCCAAATTAATCACCCGTTGACCATTCCCGGTCGGCTAGCGCGACTAGCTCGGGTGGGGCTTGTCGGGCCCAGTAGTACTACTATAATTTCCCCGCTATCTAACCTAATACTAACGATCCGAGAGTTGGTTGAGGACTTCCGTGATAAAGCTACTTAGTGACCATAACATACATTAACATTAACTTAGTTACCGAATAGTAAACGGGGTTAATTTCGCATAACGTAAAAGATAGAGTTGTAGAGCGTATACATGTTTCTCCCCTGTTGTTCAAAACTGGATAAAATAGGGGACGTGAACTCACCTTAAATTGCTCGGTTAGATAAACACAAAAGAGACAAATGATGGAACCGCTAATCGCGTCCTAACATGTCAACCGATTCATAGTTAGTGTGTGAACATACTGACACAAAACCCTACGCATAACTAACACACAGTACGGCACACGTGATAACCAATTCGAAACTATAATCATGCATGCAAAGTATCACCATACAAAATAATGACCAAATCAAATTGTCATAAACACAGGATAACTCATACAACACTTAGATACACACAAACGCAAGTTATCATGTTTTCAGCTTGTACACTCATAGCTGGGCTGTTTTCGAGAATTTTTATAATTTAGTTCCAACATTCCAAAAATTCCAATTTTTTTTACAGGAGGTGTAAATTATACTGTAGAATTTTGTGTAAAATTTCAAATCCTAAATCTTTACCAATTATTTAAAAAAATTTATATACTAGGTTGCAGTCAGATTCGTCGCTTTGTGACTGCAGTCCACGAGAAAAATCATTTAAAAATAATAGTTCTTCCGATTAACGAAATTCCAGTGGCATATTTTCGGAAACTCCCGTGTCCAGTTACTGTAAAGATTTCATGAGTTAACCCCATACAGACTATGAGATCCGACACAATAAATAACCTGCAAATTCTGCAGAATTTACGCAGCTTCAGCTGCTGCACTAAATGACCATTTAAAAATAGCAAACGACCTCAGAGAAATATGAATCCAGCGCCATTTGAAGCGTTTTTTCAAAAATACACGTTTTAGGCTTCGGAAAATCCACTTTTCGATAAATAATGATCAGGTTACAGCCAACTGAAGTTGGCTGTAAATGTCAATCAGCTTACTGTTTCGACTTTATCGCATTAGAACATGTGTAAACGGCCATGACGCTTAGTTGTATGAATTAACAGCAGGTTAACTTGTCAAATATCATCTAATATTCATGCAAACCCTAAGTAAATATCATGATCTTTATAGATAAAACGCAGCCTACGATTTTAAAACATATCATCACAACCGCAAAGATTCGCATATTCATCCAAACTAATCATACACCGCAACACTTTTTCATAATAATATCATACAAGCACATAATCATGATCAAGACTACACAAAACCTAGTGTGAATCGTAATACAATTAAACCCTAACCTTAAAACGATGACAATTAGCGAACCGGGACAAGCTTGGAATCGATCCGAGGGATGTGTGATGCTTGCGCGACCGAGAGGGAGGGGGGGCTGCTGCCGTCGCACACTTCTAGGGTATTAGGGTTTTGAATATTTTTTTTGAACAACCCATGTATACATACGTACATAAGGGGCAAGGGGGCGGTTTGGGCTTGTCCTTGGGCTGCAAGGGTGGGGTGGCGGGTTGGGTTGGGTTCGCAAGGGGGTGTAGGTGGCGGGTTGGGCTTGTGTGGTACAAGGTCGACACGTTCCGCGGCTCGGTTCGGCTATTTATTTATTTATTTTTTTCTTACAATTCGATAACACAAGGCTTATAACTAATAAATCGTGAAATCAAAGCGTGATACAATAATCTACAAGCGTCTAATAACACATAGCACGTAATTCAGATATAACTCGTTAGAATTTCCAAACATTGTGTATTCACTAAATACTAAAGTTAGCGTAGTTATTGCGAGCACGTAATTTTAATTCTCCAAATTAAATCAGCGTAGGAATGAATAACAATAAAGTAGCGCGCTTAAGATACCTGAAAAGCCGGGATGTCACATTATCCCCATGTTGAAAGAATTTTCGTCCTGAAAATTGAGTAAATGCTGTTTAGAATGCAACGCACAAAAGTTCAGTTTGTTAGAATGGTACAAGGAAATCCCAGGCTGTGATATCATCCCCATGTTGAAAGAATTTCGTCCCGAAATTCAGTTGGCGGTAACATCAGATTGCTGCTCAGCTGCAAAAAGGTGTGGATATTTGCTTTTCATTTGGTCCTCTCTTTCCCACGTGAACTCCGGTCCACACTTAGAGTTCCAACGAACCTTGACGATCCGTATCTTGCTGTGCCTTCGAGTCCTGATCTCACGGTGCATGATCTCAATAGGTTGTTCCACAAAATGCAGTTGCTCATCCAATTGAATCTCATCCAATGGAATGACTAGGGTCTCATCTGATAGACACTTCTTCAGATTGGACACGTGAAAAACGTTGTGAACTCCACTGAGTTCGGCAGGAAGGTCTAATTGATAAGCTACGGGCCCGATACGCTTCGAAATCACAAATGGGCCTACGTACCGTGGATTTAGTTTGCCTCGTTTCCCAAAACGAATTACACCCTTCCAGGGTGACACTTTCAGTAGGACGCGGTCACCTACTTGAAATTCGATTGGTTTGCGTCGTTGATCAGCGTAACTTTTCTGTCGATCCCGTGCCGCTGCCCTGCGGTTTCTGATTTGCACAATCTTTTCAGTAGCCTCAAGTATCAACTCAGGACCTGTGAGTTAACTGTCACTGAATTCAGCGCAACAGACCGGTGATCTACATTTACGACCGTACAATGCTTCAAACGGTGCTGCCTGAATACTCGTATGGTAACTGTTATTATACGAGAATTCCACTAAAGGCAGATGGATTTCCCAACTGTTCCCGAAGTCTACCACGCATGCCCTAAGCATGTCCTCCAAGGTCTGAATGGTCCTTTCACTTTGACCATCCGTCTGAGGTTGGTAGGCTGTGCTCATATCTAAGCGTGTACCCAACGCTTTCTGAAGTGACCGCCAAAAGTTAGACGTGAAACGAGCATCTCTGTCTGTAATGATGGACGTTGGAACCCGTGCCGAGAAACTACTTCCTTTATGTAGATGTGAGTTATCCATCTTATATGTTTCTTTGGTCGCTAGGAAGTGTGCAGACTCAGTTAGACGATCCACGATCACCCAGATGGTATCGCAACCACCCGGAGTTGGCGGGAGTTTAGTGATAAAGTCCATCGAGATCTGATCCAATTTCCACACTGGGATCTCAGGTTGTTGAAGTAGCCCTGATGGCTTCAGGTATTCCACCTTGACTTTCGCACAAGTCAAACACTTGCTCACGTAGGTGGCTATATCCGCTTTCATGTTGGGTCACCAGTACGCGGCTTTAAGGTCTTGATACATCTTATCCGAACCAGGATGGACAGAGTATCGGGATTTGTGAGCTTCGTCCATAACTAGCTTCCTGAGGTTTCCGTAGAGAGGTACCCATATACGATTCATGAAATACCGGGTACCATTGGGTTTCACTTTCCAATCATGTTCCATCTTTCCCACAGATTTGGCCTTGATGTTCTCTTCCTTAACTGCTTCTAGCTACGCGTCGCGTACCTGTTCGGGTAACCCAGAATGAATAGTGCTCGAACCCGACGAGGTTTCAAGTGCTCCTTCCGACTGAGGGCATCAGCTACCACGTTAGCTTTACCCGGGTGATATTGAATGGCACATTCATAATCGTTCAGGAGTTCGACCCAGCAACGCTGTCGCAGTTCAACTCCTTCTGGTCAAAAATATGCTGGAGGCTCTTGTGATCCATGTAGATTGTGCACATTGTTCCATATAGGTAGTGTCTCCAAATCTTAAGTGCAAACACAACTGCTCCCAATTCCAAGTAATGTGTCGTGTAGTTCTTCTCGTGGACCTTCAACTGTCGGGATGCATACGCGATGACCTTATCACGTTGCATGAGCACACATCCCAATCCCTGAATGGAAGCGTCACAATATACCACAAAATCATTCGTCGCCTCTGGCAAGGACAAAATGGGCGCACTGCAAAGCTTCTGCTTCAGTAATCGAAATGCTGCTTCCTGTTTGTCACCCCAAGCATACTTGGTGCCCTTCTGAGTGAGAGTGGTAAGCGGTTGTGCGATCTTGGAAAATCCCTCGATGAAACGTCTGTAGTAACCAGCCAAACCCAAAAATTGGCTGATCTCTATCGGTGTCCTGGGTGCTTCCTTGTTCTTGATAGCATCGATCTTGGCGGGATCAACGTGTATACCCATTTCATTCACGATATGCCCGAGGAACTGAACTTCCCGAATCCAGAAATCACACTTCGAAAATTTGGCATATAGTTTCTCCTGTTGAAGTAGTTCCAGCAATAACCGCAGATGCTTAGCATGTTCTTCCTCACCCTTAGAGTAGATGAGTATATCATCGTTGAACACGATGACAAACTTGTCGAGATACAGCTTACACACGCGGTTCATGAGGTCCATGAACACCGCGGGTGTATTGGTGAGACCGAAGGACATGACCAAGAACTCGTAATGGCCATACCGAGTGCGAAATGCCGTCTTGGAGATATCCTCCTCCTTGACGCGTAGCTGGTGATAACCGGACCGTAGATCAAGCTTGGAGTAGTAGATTGACCCTTGAAACTGGTCGAAAAGATCGTCGATGCGAGGTAATGGGTACCGGTTCTTGACGGTAACCTTATTGAGTTCCCTGTAGTCGATGCACATGCGGAAGGTCCCGTCCTTCTTCTTGACAAATAGGACCGGAGCTCCCCATGGCGAAGTACTGGGTCGGATAAATCCTTTTTCCAACAATTCCTGAAGTTGCGTAGACAGCTCTTGCAGCTCTGCTGGAGCTAAGCGGTACGGGGCCTTGGCGATAGGAGTCGCATGGCTTGCCAATTCGATTTCAAACTCGACTTGTCGATGTGGTGGAAGACCGGGTAATTCCTCTGGAAACACATCGGGAAAGTCACGGACGATGGGGATATCTTCAATCCGCTTCTCGTCCTTAGACTGTTCGGTGACCAGTGCGAGCAAATCAAAAGAGTTCTTCTTCCGACGATACTTCTGGGCTTGCATGTAAGAGATGATGATCGTGACGATGCCTGCCTTCTCGCCTTGCACCATCAAGACTTCGTCGTTAGAGAGCGGGATACGGATAACTTTCTCGAAACAGAGAACTTCAGCTCGAACGTCGGATAACCAGTCCATTCCGGCTACCACATCAAAACTACCCAGAGTAGTTGTCATCAGATCAATGGTAAAGGGGTGGACCCGCGAGTTTAAGTTGACAGCCGGTCACTAGATGAGTCACATCTACAGATTTACCATCGGCTAGTTCTATGACGTAAGGGGTCTCTAGGGGTCTAGGTGTGAGATTTAGGTTCTTCCGCACCCATATCAAAAAGTACAGTAGCAAAATGATCGTTAAGTGGAAACTTACCGGTGACCACATTCGAGTCGTTTCGGGCCTCCCCACGGCCTAGCGTGAATGCACGTCCTTTGGCACCTCCTGTGCCACCATATCCATTGTTGCCATTGTTGTTATTGTTGTTATTATTATTCCGACCATTGTTGTTGTGAAGTTACGGGCAGTCTCGCTTGAAATGGGCAGTGCTACCGCACTGATAGCATCCCCGGTTAATACCATGGTGCTGGTTCTGATTCTGTCGTGACATAATCTCCCCGCGAGAATCCTTTGCCGCATGTCCTGCTTTGCCACATCGTTAGCAGCGATTTCCGATGCAAGGGCCGTGATGATGGAGGTTACAACGATTACACTAAGGCTTTCGACCCGCATAGCCGCTCGAGTTCTGGGTGTTGTTGGCAGACTGATTGTTGTGACCCCGATTGTTGTTGAAGTTGTTGGACCGCTTCTGGTTTCCTTGTTGTGGCTGGGCTGATGAAGACTGCCGAGCAGGTGAGTCTTCAAATTTCCTTTTGTTGTCAGGGACAATTTCAGTCGCACCCCTAGGTCGCAACTTCCTTTGCTCCACCGCCTTATCGGTGAGTTTATGTGCCAGCCTAATCGCTTGTTGCTCCGTCGTAGGGTTGCTAGACTTTACCATCCCTGGATCTCAGGGACCAGACCCCCAAGATAAAACTCAAGTCGTTTAACGACAGTGTTAGCCAAATCAGGAAAAAGGAACACCAGACCATGATGTCTTGCCGTGTACGCTTCAATTTCTGACCCGACCATCTTGTGGTTCCATAACGCTTGTTCCAATTGCTGAACTCTGTCCCGCGGACAGTATTCCTCCTTGATTAGAGCTTTGAACTCGGTCCAGGTCATTACGTTCGCCGCAGCAAGTCCACGCGTTTGGACTTGTGCGTTCCACCAGGTTAATGCCCCATCTTCCAACGTCGAAGCAGCATACTTGACCTTATTAGCTTCGAGGCAATTGCACATTTCGAAAACCGATTCAGACTTTTCGACCCAACGGTCCAGTCCTATAGGTCCTTCAACTCCCGTGAACTTGCTCGGTTTTGCATCCAGGAACATCTTGTAGGGGTTAAGACCCCCTCCTGCTGGTGGGTTAGGAACACCTGCCAGAGCAGCATTCACGTGTTGTTGGATTAAAGCGGCCAATTCTTCAGCTGACATGTTGAGATTTCCGTGGCAACCGGTTGCCATTTCAGATCTTCGCGAGACAACACAAACACACACCGATAAGTATATATCCAATATAGTTATCATATTCCACACTTAAATGATCACACAATTTATGTCAACCTAACAAATTAAACAATCAAAAGGAACATTCGATTTAATAAATTGTAATGTCTCAAAAAATACCAACCAAACATATCAGTTTAATTATAAAATTTCCAAGTTCAAACACAAGTGGAAACAAACAAACTAAAGGAAACAAAACGGAGATTGGCGAGACGAGTTAGTCATCTATGTCTCCATCTCCCAAGTCGCTATCACTGCCGTCTTCCTCTTCAGAGTTTTCAGCTTCAACAGCCGGGTCCTGTTCCGGCTCTTCTTCCTCTGGATCCTCCTCCGGGTCTTCCTCTAGATCCTTCTCTTAGTCTTCTACCGGCGCTGGAGGGGCCGGTGCTGGTGCAGGTACTGGGATAGGTGGTGCTGGTTCTGCTCCAGTTCGTGAATCCTCCAACAGGACTCAAGAACTTTGTCTTAGAGCCAGTCAGCCCTCAGCTGCTTAGCACTAAGGTCCTTAGCTAAAATACTTCGAACTATCTTATTCTCATCTTGCTCTTCCTCGAGCTCTTCAGTTTTACCAGTCAGCTGACGTATCAGCCATCCATGTGCTTCGATAGTCTCTTGCATTCTCTCCAGATGTTCCTGTTGTTTCCTTAGCACAACTCTAAGTAGATCGTCCCCCACTCCTGAAGAGTTGACCGGTACAACGGTGGTTGGGTGGGAGGACGACTCCCCTCCTAGAGCGAGTCTTTTCCTGGCAGCTGAGAGTGTCTCCACGCCACGAGGTGGTGAGGGTTCGACCATGGGTGCCTTCCCCGGCTCCCTTGATTGTCGAGATCTGTCGGATGATGATGGTGACATAGCCTGCTGGGTTGGTGTAGTTAGCTACGAGCTGCGTATATCACAATATATATATATATATATATATATATATATATATATATCACATAGAACAATTGTAGTATAACACATAACAAGATATCACAGTTCGGTGCCAACTAAGTCTAGTGTCGTGTAACACCCTCAATTTCAACTTGAGGAGGCTCTGATACCAATCTGTCACACCCTCAATTTCCACTTGCGGAGTATTACCGCGAGGCGTGTGATCAAACCAGAATCTCAGACACTAGCAATGTCGAACGACTCTATATGATTCATTTAAACGTTTTCCAAAAACATTTATTGTAAACATGCATAGTCATTTTCAAAATTCCAAGGTTTCAAAGGTTAGCGGAAGCATTAGAATAAAGTAACAGGCACCAACATAAACGCCAAAACCAAAATCCCAAAATAATCGTTAATAAAGACTCGATACAAATGCCTTGATCAAATGCAAGTGAGTGCGCCTAGCGCTCCTAGCGTCCTGAGAAACATGCAAAGAAACAAGTGTCAACATTAAAGAAGAGTGAGTTCACAGGTTTTTATAAGTTCACAAGTTCGGTTTAAAAGATTGTTTTCCCCCGTTATCCCTAACCCGAGATAACGACATAGTTCCATTATTCCTAACCTGGAATAATAATGTTGGTTCGTAAATAAGTTCAATGTTAAGATGTAGGTAGCGAGCCTAAAGTTACGTCACGTAAGAGTTCGCGATCGAAGCTGACTGTTGTTGCCTCTGTGTTGCCAAGTCTATCACTGACCATGGCGAAAGTTAGGCCAAATTAATCACCCGTTGACCATTCCCGGTCGGCTAACGCGACTAGCTCGGGTGGGGCTTGTCGGGCCCAGTAGTACCACTATAATTTCCCCGCTATCTAACCCAATACTAACGATCCGAGAGTTGGTTGAGGACTTCCGTGATAAAGCTACTTAGTGACCATAACATACATTAACATTAACTTAGTTACTGAATAGTTAACGGCATTAATTTCGCATAACGTAAAAGATAGAGTTGTAGAGCGTATAAATGTTTCTCCACCTGTTGTTCAAAACCGGATAAAAAAGGGGCCATGAACTCACCTTAAATTGCTCAGTTAGATAAACGCAAAAGAGACAAATGATGGAACCGCTAATCGCGTCCTAACATGTCAACCGTTCAAAGTTAGTGTGTGAACATACTGACACAAAACCCTACGCATAACTAACACACAGTACGGCGCACATAATAACCAATTAGAAACTATAATCATGCATGCAAAGTATCACCATACAAAATAACGACCAAATCCACTTGTCATAAACACAGGATAAATCATACAACACTTAGATACACAAAAACGTAAGTCATCATGTTTTCAGCTTGTACACTCATAACTGGGCTGTTTTCAAGAATTTTTATAAAATAGTTCCCTTTTAAAAATTCCAATTTTTTTACAGGAGTTGTCAATTAGACTGTAGAATTTTGTGTAAAATTTTCAAATCCTAAATCTTTACCAAATTATTTATAAACATTTATATACTAGGCTGCAGTCAGATTCATCGCTTTCTGACTACAGTCCACGAGAAAAATCATTTAAAAATCATCGTTCATCCGATTAACGAAATTCCAGTGGGAGATTTTCGGAAACTCCCGTCTCTAGTTACTGTATAGATTTCGTGACATCACCTCATACAGACTATGAGATCCGACTCAATAAACACCCTGCAAATTCTGCAGAATTTACGCAGCTTCAGCTGCTGCACTAAATGACCATTTAAAATTAGCAAACGACCTCAGAAAATACACGTTTTAGGCTTTGGAAAATCCACTTTTTGATAAATAATGATCAGGTTACAGCCAACTGAAGTTGGCTGTAAATGTCAATCAGCTTACTGTTTTCGACTTTATCGCATTAGAACATGTGTAAACGGCCATGACGCTTAGTTGTATCGATTAATAGCAGGTTAACTTGTCAAATATCATCTAATATATCAATATTCATGCAACCCCTAAGTATATATATCATGATCTTTATAGATAAAACGCAGCCTACGATTTTAATACTCAAACATATCATCACAACCGCAAAGATTCGCATATTCATCCGAACTAATCATACACCACAACACTTTTTCATACAAGCACATAATCATGATCAAGACTACACAAAACCTAGTGTGAATCATAATACAATTAAACCCTAACCTTGAAACGATGACAATTAGCAAACCGGGACAAGCTTGGAATCAATTCGAGGGATGTGGGATGCTTGCGCGACCGAGAGGGAGGGGGGGCTGCTGCCGTCACACACTTCTAGGGGATTAGGGTTTTGAATATTTTTTTTTGAACACCCCATGCATACATACGTATACATAAGGGGCAAGGGGGCGGTTTGGGCTTGTCCTTGTGCCGCAAGGGTGGGGTGGCGGGTTGGGTTGGGTTCGCAAGGGGGTGTGGGTGGCGGGTTGGGCTTGTGTGGTCACAAGGTCGATACGTTCCGCGGCTCGGTTCGGCTATTTATTTATTTATTTATTTTTACAATTCAATAACACAAGGCTTATAACTAATAAATCACGAAATCAAAGCGTGATACAATAATCTACAAGCGTCTAATAACACATAGCACGTAATTCAGATATAACTCGTTAGAATTTCCAAACATTGTGTATTCACTAAATACTAAAGTTAGCATAGTTATTGCGAGCGCATAATTTTAGTTCTCCGAATTAAATCAGCGTAGGAATGAATAACAATAAAGTAGCGCGTTTAAGATACCTGAAAAGCCGGGATGTCACAGTTATTTGTTCTAAAAGTAGGTTATTTTTTCTTAGACCAAACAATCATTACGATTCTCTTGGGCGTGACCCACAAAAACACAATTACCCTTCGGGGCTTATTAGTGTCAAAAACGAGCATTAATGTCTAGATAAATACTTTCGTTTATATATACTTTCATTCCATATTGTAAATTCCTAAAATCATTAAACTCCCCCATCAATCTAATACTCACACACCTACGTTGCCTTGTGTAGGATAAACTTGGTGTTCAATCCCCTAAATTAACCTAACTCTCTCACGGATATTACTTTGCAAAACCGTGAGTACACTCGACCCCTTTTATGCTTTCCACTATTTGGGTGCAACATGATTAATTTACTAAAACTACACTAAATCACACTATATTCAATACACAAACAATCCATCAACATACTTTAGTCTTATGCTACTTGATTTGTTACTTGGTATATTCTTATGTGATCTAAATGTCATTAACTTTGATCAAGCCTCCCTTAACATGTATAGCGCTATAGGAGTAACGCACCGCCCGTATTGTTGTGGTCAATGTTAAGTTGAAATCTATTTTGCGGTACACTAGAGGAATGACTTGTAGATTTACATGCCTTGTTTACACTTATCTTGTATGCTAGCTATTCATTTGGATTTGTTTAAACGGATTTTATACTTATGCTATGATATTAAACTTGTGTACTCGCCAATACCTGTTATTGAATTATACTTTTTAACATGTTGCAGGTTGATGAAGTTGTTATGATGGAACTTAGTAGGAATGGCAAAGAAACACGCATAGAACACTAAGTTAATCATTATATTATTTGTTGAACTTGTTTTGTTGTTATTTCTTGTATTTGAATATTCGATGTAACCTTGACAATTTTGATGCAATTGAAATGAAATGGGTTGTTAATTTAAATATTGTCGCAAATAGCGTTATGATGTCTCGAGCAATATAGTTCGTCTCACTCTGATGTTTCCGCCATCGTTTGGGGTGTGAAAGGTAGGTATCAGAGCCATAACTATAGGGAATTAGGTAGAATTGCCATGTTCGACCTAGTCTATAGTTTAAGTGACCAACTTGACCATTCTTGCTTCATGAATAAAATGTTAATTCATCCTATTTGCTTCTTCCTATTTCTTTTATCTTAAATATATATATGTGTTTTTCCTAAGATACTTACACAATTTACACACTTGAAGACTTGAAGACACTCAAACTACAAGCGAGACGATCTCACCAAAATAGGGGTGAAACCCGCACTTTGGTGATCACTCTTAATCCGTGAAATTTGATTTTTGCAAGAAATTACACCATCAAGTTAGGAGTGAAATCCACATCTTGTTGGGAATTTCCGTTTCATAATCTAGTGGACCCTTACCAACGAGTCGGAATACGCTCCTCGTTTGGTAAGTACCAACCGCACTTAGGGTACAGTGTTGTCAAGTTAGGGGTGAAACCCACACCTTGTCAACTAGTCCCATTCCTCGATTTTCAATCTCACCAAAGTTTCGATTTTTCGATCGGTTAGAGACGTGTAGTAACTGGAAGGGTAAAGTGTCGTTAATCGCTTCTCGATGAGAGCACTTTACCTATAGGCCAAAGCACGTTTCTCTAATTTGAAAGGATCTCGATTCACTTTGGAATAGTCAACGTTTCTCAACCCAAAACACTAAATATATTATTGAGCCTATCTTTTATGCTATCTCACTTTCTATGTGTTTCAATACTTGTTATCTCGTTCATTTCGAACCCGATGCACAATTCGCACGCCTTTCGTAACCAAAAACAATAATAATAATTCTCGTGAACCACCCTAATTTATACTTCTTTACGCAAATCATACGTGTTTATGCTTTTGAATGCCAACATGCTTATGCTATCTATGTGAAATTATAAATGTTACATGATGCTTATGTGCTCAAAGCGAATGATTTTCTTTATAAAAACCCATTGCACTCAAAGCCTAAACCTATCTTTTATTGTCAAACACTTTAGATGTCTTTCTCTCAAAGCATTTTGGGAAGAAGGAGGTCAAAGTCCAAGTCAAAGTCCTAATCCGACTCCATGTCAAAGAAGGACTCCATGAAATTCATGGCCGAGCAAATGGCTGAACACATGGCTAAGGTCATCCCCGAAATAGTCAGCAAGGTCCAGCCCCCACCTAACGCCGAATCACCTCATACATCTGTTGACTCCAAAGCCGAACCACCCAAAACTACCTTCACCCATAAGCAATTCCGTTCCTGCAATTCCTTACCATTCACCAGCAAGGGGGACGCCACTAAACTGCTACAATGGTTCGACGCCAATGAACTCACCTTCATCCAAAGTGGTTGCCCCGACCCCTTGCGCACCTTGAACGCCACAGCAGTGTTCCTATCGAGAGCCCTTGATTGGTGGACTTCCGAGCGTAGCGCTCGTGGCAACGAGGTCGCCCACGCCCTCCCTTGGCCCGATCTTAAGAAGTTAATGGAAAGGGAGTTTTGCCCCCTCATGAACTCCAACGACTCAAGACTGAGTTTTGGAACCTCCTACAAGTGGGGAATGACAACGCTGGCCTCACGACCCATTTTAAGCAACTGAGCTCGATTTGCCCAAGTCAAGTCGACACTACTGAGAAATCAGTCGCTAAATACATACGTTGCCTTCCTCCTAACCTCGTTGATCTGGTCGATGCCACCTCCCCCAGCACCCTCGAGGAAGCTTTTCGGCTGGCTGCTCGCTTGAACAACTGCCAAGTCCTTCGTGAAGCCGCCAAGGCTCCACCGAGGAAAGCCCACCAAGAAACCACTGAATCCATTACCAAACCTGCCTCATCCAAACCCCCAAAAAGCAACACCAAGGGCAAGAAGCGGAAGCCTTCGAGCCCAATTTGCGCGGTAGTCACTCCGACAAACCCCCACCAGCCAGCTTTGCCCGCACCCGAACCCATCAAGAAAGCGTACACCGGACCCCATCCCAAGTGCAATACATGTCCCTTCCATCACTCGGTTACCTCCCCGTGCTGCCTATCCACGATCTGCAATAGGTATGGGCACCTTACCCAGCAATGCCGGAATGCTCCTCCAGCCCCCATCAACCAAGCCCAAGCCGTGACCACCACACCTCCTCAAAACCCTACCGGCAACCAAAATCGACCCCTTGCTCCTGCCGCTCGTGCCTGCTTCAGATGCAGAGACACGAATCACTTTGCCAACAACTGCCCGCAGCGTAACAACAACAACAATCAGCAACAGCAGCAAGCTCGCGGCCGAGCCTTTGTCATCACGGCTGCTCAAGCTCAAAACCCAAACGACATCATATCGGGTATGTTCCTTGTTAACAATGTTTACGCTACGTGTTTATTTGATACTGGTGTGGATAAAAGTTTTGTATCCATTGAATTCAAACCTTTGCTTATGTGTAGTCGTTTTAAGTTGCCTAAACCATTCGAAGTCGAAGTCGCCGACAAAAAATCTGTCACCGTCGATTATGTCCTTCCTAATTGTTCTTTAAACCTCAATGATCATACATTTTCTCTTGAAGTCATACCCATGCCAATGGGTAGTTTCGATATCATAGTAGGCATGGATTGACTAGGGCGAGTCTGTGCTGAAGTTGTTTGTTCGGAAAAATGCATTCGCCTTCCCCTTCCCAATGACGATTCCTTGCATGCCTATGGCAAGAAACCTTCCAAAGGTCTCAAGCTTATGTCGTGTATTCAAGCGAACAAGTACTTGCGTAAGGAATACTTCGCCTTTCTTGCCCATATTGTGGAAAAGAAGGAGAAGGGTCCAAGCGTGAGTGAAGTTCCCGTTGTGCGCGAATTCCCTGATGTCTTTCCTGAGGATCTTCCTGGTCCTCCTACTACTCATTCTGTTGAATTTCGCATCGACCTCATCCTGGTGCAACTCCGGTCGCAAAATCCCCCTATCGTCTAGCACCCTCGGAGATGCAAGACCTGTCTAGTCAGCTTCAAGAGCTTCTTGAGAAGGGCTTCTATGCCCTAGCACATCTCCTTGGGGCGCTCCCGTTCTGTTCATCAAAAAGAAAGATGGATCCTTTCGCATGTGCATTGACTATCGTGAGCTCAACAAGCTTACAGTCAAGAACGATTACCCTCTTCTTCGCATCGACGACCTTTCAATTAGCTTCAAGGCGTGACTTGCTTCTCTAAAATCGATCTTCGCTCTGGTTATCACCAACTTCAAGTCCTCGAAGAAGATACACCCAAAACTGCGTTCCACACACATTATGGGCACTACGATTTCGTAGTCATGCTATTCGGTTTGACCAACGCACCCGCCGTGTTTATGGATTTGATGAATCGCATGGTAAGCCTTATCATGACCAATTCATGATCGTCTTTATTGACGATATCCTAATCTATTCCAAGACGCGAGAAGAGCATGAGCGACACTTGCGTCTTATCCTTCAGCTATTGCGAACCCAACGTCTCTAGGCCAAGTTTTCCAAGTGTGAGTTTTGGTTAAAAGAGGTTCAATTTCTTGGTCATGTCGTCAACGAACTTGGTATTCACGTTGACCCCGTGAAAATCAAGGCGGTGAAAAATTGGATTGCTCCTAAGACTCCGTCCAAAATTCATTCGTTTCTCGGCTTAGCCGGTTATTACCGTCTCTTAATTTCGAACTTTTAAAAAATAGCCGTGCCTCTCACTTCGTTGACTCAGAAGGATAAACATTTTGTTTGGGGTTCCGAAGGAGAGGAGTCTTTTCAAACGCTCATGGGCATGCTTTGCAATGCTCCTATCCTAACCCTTCCCGATGGTAATCACGATTTTGTCGTGTATTGTGATGCCTCAAGACAAGGTCTTAGTTGCGTTCTTATGCAACGAGACAAGGTTATAGCTTATGCGTCACGTCAACTCAAAATTTATGAGAAAAATTACACTACACACAACCTTGAACTTGGTGCAGTTGTTTTTGCATTAAAGATATGGCGGCACTACCTTTATGGTACAAAGTGTACGGTCTTCACCGACCATAAGATCCTTCAGCACATCTTTAATCAAAAGGAACTCAACATGTGTAAGCGTCATTGAGTAGAGCTATTAAATGACTACGACTGCATCCGCTGCCATCCTGGTAAAGCGAATGTCGTGGCCGACGCACTTAGTCAGAAAACTCATGTTAAGAGTGTACGTTGCTACCAAACTTTGGGAAAGCTTCAAGAGATGATTCGTGAGGCACAATACTCGACCGTTAATGAGGGCAACCTCGATAATGAGTTGAAGTGTGGTACTGAAACCCAACTCGTGACCAAACCCGATGACATCATTTGCTATCTCGACCGTATTTGGATTCCTAATCGTGATAATCTTCGTAAACTCTTGATGAGTGAAGCTCATAAATCTCGATATTCAATTCACCCTTGCGCCGATAAGATGTATCACGACCTCCGAGCATCATACTAGTGGCCTGGAAATGAAGAAAGATATCGCCTGCTATGTTTCGAAGTGCCTTACTTGCTCCAAGGTAAAGGCTAAGCATACCCTCTGGTTTACTCGAACAACCAGAAATTCCTGTTTGGAAATGGGAGAGTATTGCAATGGATTTCATAACCAAGTTTACTCATACATCGTCTGGTCACGATAGTATTTGGGTAATCATCGACCATTTGACCAAGTCTGCTCATTTCATCCCCATACGTGAAGACTACCAAGTTGAGAAATTGGCTCGTATCTACACGGATGAAATCATCTGTCGTCACGGTGTCCCCGTTGACATTATCTCCGGCCGTGATGGTCGCTTCACTTCTCGCCTTTGGCAAACATTTCAAAAAGCCCTTGGTACTCAAGTTAATCTTAGTACTGCTTTCCATCCTCAGTCTGATGGTCAATCCGAGCGTACTATCCAAACTCTAGAGTACATGCTTCGTTCTTACGTAATTGATTTTGGTGGCAACTGGGACATGCACTTGCCTTTGGTCGAATTCTCGTACAATAACAGTTACCACACGAGTATTCAAATGGCACCTTTCGAGGCATTGTATGGACGCAAATGTCGATTGCCTATTTGTTAGCACGAGATCGGGGAAGCTTAAATCACCGATCCCGAGCTTATACAACAGACGACGGATAAGATTTTGTAGCTTCCGGACAACTTGTTGAAAGCTAGAAACCGACAAATGAGCTACGCAGATAAAAGACGCAAGCCCTTGGAATTCAACGTTGGTGACTTTGTACTTCTCAAGGTATCCCCTTGGAAGGGTGTGGTTCATTTCGAGAAAAAGGGAAAGCTCGCTCCTCGCTACGTACGTCCTTTCAAGATTCTCGAAAGGATTGGCAAGGTAGCCTACCGACTGGAACTACCACAAGAGCTCAACAACGTTCATCCTACCTTCCACATCTCAAACATAAAAAAATGTCTCGCTAGAGAAGGACTCCAAGTTCTGCTTAAAGATCTTCAAATCAATGAGACTTTGCACTTCGTGGAAAAACCAGTCGCAATCATGGATCGAGGTACTAAGCAACTAAGGCGCAGTCGAATTCCTATCGTGAAGGTTCGATGGGAAGGAAAACGTGGCGCTGACTTTACTTGGGAACTTTAAAGCGACATGAAATCTAAGCATCCGCATTTGTTCGTTGCGTCTTCCTAAATTCGGGATGAAATTCCCTCAAGAAGGGGAGACAATAACGCTTTGCATTTGTATCTTTCTGTTTTTAGTAAGATCGCTTCGTGTTTCTATTTTTGGAAATTCCAAACCTTGTAATCATATTCCGAATCATTGTAAATCTAAGGCTTTGATTGTAATCAAATTGATCGATTATACACAATTCGCAATCTTTATACGCATTTATATCTATGATCATACACACATTCGTTACGCAATTTATAGCTTGGAATCAACTTGCATATTCTTATCATATATTCATGAAAGTTAAACGTTTCTAATCAAGCAAGCAATCAACAAGTTAAACACAAAATGCATAGACTTTTGTCACACTTAAGTTAATTTTTTGCAAGACATGTTTAGGATTATTTAACACATTTAATCGTGTTTTTATCTTCCAAAACACTTCACACTTGATTTACATATAAAATACATTATTTATATAACAATTAAAACCATTTATATAAATTACTTGAGAAAAAAAAACAAAAAAGAGGGCTGCCATATGTTGATGTTTTGGGCTTGTTTCAAGTTTAAACACCCACTAATCTTGTCCAATGCCCAACCCATTGAAACCCTAATCCTTTCCCTATATAAACCACCTTTCCCCCATCCATTTCCCACTTTTACAAGCCTCCAAACACTTCAAAAACATTCTCAAAGTCCCTCACATATTCAAAAAACACAGCAACAATATTTGAGTTTTTGTGAGTTCTAACTCACTTCTTCAACTAATTCTTCGTTATTCCTTCTTCTAAAACACTTGGATGACCTCTAGGAAGGTTTTCACAAGTTTGCTTCGGCAAACTAAGGTGAAACCTCACCAGTTTTGAGGTCCAAAGTGCCATAAATTTTCTGCCAATTTTTATCTTTTTAAACTTTAATGTTTTCAAAGTTTTCTTCATGTTTTCTTCCTCAACATTGTTTGCTAAGCCCTATGGGATGTTACAATAGGTTTTCCATGGAAAACCAAGGTGGAACCACACCATTTTTGGCGCCAAACATTATGTTTTGGAAGATAACTTATAGAACTTTTTCGAACTTATTTTTAACATAACAAATATATGCTACTTATGCCACTAACCAAGCTTATGGTTAGTGTGTTAAGCTAGACTTGTTCACATACAATCAAGAGGCCTAACATGTCTCTAAACTTGTGGTTTTTACTAGGGTTTCAAACCCACAAGTGTTGAGCCATCCAAGCTTACAAGCTTGTGTTGGAGTAGGTGTGATTACATGAAGGCTTTGGCCATTCAACTATTCAATCCACCCCTCACTTGATGATTTCCATAATTCTTAACCATCTTGATTGTCCTTGTGTCAATCTTGTGTAATGGTGAATCTTATGAAAGAGGTTTAGGATGGTTATCCTCCTACCTCCATGCATGACTTATATGACTTACATGATATCTATTAAATACATGAACTATATGATAAATTAGCAATATTATAACTATATGTAAATACTTAATATAACCGAACATTCGACCATGACCAAATGGTTATTTGTCCTAAAAGTAGGTTATTTTATCTTAGACCTAACAATAGTTACGATTCTATTGGGCATGACCCATAAAACACAATTACACTTCGGTGCTTATTAGTAAAAAACGAGCGTTAATGTCTAGATAAATACTTTCGTTTATATATACTTTCTTTGCATATTGTAAATTCCTAAACTCATTAAACTCCCCCGTCAATCTAATACTCACACACCTACGTTGCTTTGTGTAGGATAAACTTTGTGTTCCATCCCCTAAATCAACCTAACTCTCTCACGGATATTACTTTGCAAAACCTTGAGTACACTCGACCCCTTTTATGCTTTCCACTCTTTGGGTGCGACATGATTAATTTACTAAAACTACACTAAATTACACTTTATTCTATACATAAACAATCCATCAACATGCTTTAGTCTTATGCTACTTGAATTGCTACTTGGTATATTCTTATGTGATCTAAATGTCATTAACTTTGATCGAGCCTCCCTTAACATGTATAGCGCTATAGGAGTAATGCAGCGCCCGTATTCTTATGGTCAATGTTAAGTTGAAATCTATTTTCTGGTACACTAGAGGATTGACTTGTAGATTCACATGCCTTGTTTACATTTATCTTGTATGCTAGCTATTCATGTGGATTTGTTTAAACGGATTTTATACTTATGCTATGATATTAAACTTGTGTACTCGCCAATACCTATTATTGAATTATACTTTTTAACATGTTGCAGGTTGATGAAGTTGATGGAACTTAGTAGGAATGGCATAGAAACACCCGTAGAACACTAAGTTAATCATTATGTTATTGTTGAACTTATTTTGTTGTTATTTCTTGTATTTGAATATTCGGTGTAACCTTGACAATTTTGATGCTATGAAATGAAATGGGTTGTTAATTTAAATATTATCGTTAATAGCGTTATGATGTCTCGAGCAATCTTGTTCGTCTCACTCTGATGTTTCCGCCATCGGTTGGGGTGTGACATCAATGGGTTCTTCGGTAAAGTGGAGTTTGTTGTCGATGTGAATCTCATCCGCTGGAATGATAACCGTTTCTCCTGTAGGACTCTTCTTGAGATTAGACACATGGAATGTGTTGTGTACGCTATTGAGCTCGTCCAGTAACTTTAACTTATAAGCTACGGCTCCAACCTTTTCCAAGATTTCGAAGGGTCCAATGTAGCATGGGTTCAACTTTCCACGTTTACCAAATCTCGCTATGCCTTTCCAAGGTGAGACTTTCAATAGTACTTTGTCTCCGACTTAAAAAGATAGTGGTTTTCATCGTTTGTCGGCATAGCTCTATTGTCGGTCACTAGCCGCCTTGATATGGTCTCGTATCTGAAAAATTTTGTCTGTAGTCTCCTGAACTAATTCCGGACCAATGAGTTGTTTATCTCCGGTCTCCACCCAACATAGCGGTGACCAACATTTTCATCCATATAGAGCTTCAAATGGGGTGTCCTGTATGCTAGTGTGATAGCTGTTGTTATACGAGAACTCTACTAAGGGCAAGTGGGTATCCCAATTTCCACCCAAATCCATCACACAAGCACGTGACATATCCTCCAAAGTTTGTATCGTCCGTTCACTTTGGCCATCCGTTTGAGGCTGAAAGGTCGAGCTAAGATCCAGTCGCGATCCAATGGCCTTTTGGAATGATCTCCAAATCCATGACATGAATCGACCATATCGATCCGATATTAGAAATAGGCACTCCATGCCCTGCTACGATCTCTTTGAGGTATAATTCCGCCAATTTCTCAGTGATATCCTTCTCAAAGATAGGTAAGAAGTGTGTAGACTTCGTAAGTCAATCAACGATAACCCAAATCATGTCGTGACCTCTCGAGGTCCTAGGTAACTTAGTAATAAAATCCATTGAAATTTGTTCCCATTTCCATACGGGAATTTCATTGTTTTAGTAGTCCCGAAGGGTTTTGATATTCCGCCTTAACCTTGGCGCAAGTAAGGCATTTGCCGACATAATTAGCAATGTCGCCCTTAAGGTTAGGCCTGCTGATACATCTTATCTGATCTAGGACATATAGAGTACTTCGACTTGTGTGCTTCATCTAGAATGATTACCCGTAGATCGCCAAAGTATGGAACCCAAATTTAACTCATAGGGTATAATGTTCCATCCTCCTTTGGTATCAACTGCTTTTCCATTCCGCGCAATGATTCGGCTAGTATGTTCTAAGGTTTAAGTGCTCCTTGCTGCACATCAAGAATTTGAGAAGTAAAGTTGTTTTGTATGGTCATTTCTAAGGCTCGAACCCTCAAAGTTTTACTCATTCTTTGCGACTCAAGGCGTCCGCCATAACGTTCGCCTTTCCCGGGTGGTATTTAATTTCACAGTCGTAATCGTTCAATAACTCCACCCATCATCTTTGCCGCATATTTAATTCCATCTGATCAAATATGTGTTGCAGACTCTTGTGATCAGTAAAGATTGTACAACGAGTACCATATAAGTAATGGCGGCACATTTTTAATGCGAATACCACCACACCTAGTTCAAGGTCATGCGCAGTATAGTTTTTCTCATGCACCTTAAGTTGTCGGGACACGTACGCGGTGAATTTATGTCGTTGCATCAGCACACAACCGAGACCTTGATGCGACAAAGTCGTCGGAACCGTCTGGTAGAGATAAAATTGGCGCATCACAGAGTTTGTCCTTTAATAGTTGGAATCCAGCTTCTTGTCTGTCGCCCCAATCAAAATTCTTATACTTTTGAGTCAGGGACGTTAGGGGTTGGGCAATCTTTGAAACATTCTCTATAAATCGTCTTTAATAACCCGCTAACCCTAAAAATTGTCGCACTTCTGTTAGCGTCTTGGGAGCTTCCCAATTCTTTATTGCCTCAATCTTGGAAGGATCGACGTGAATTCCTTTCTCGTTCCTCATGTGTCTGAGAAACTGTACCTCCCGAATCCAAAATTCGCATTTGGAAAACTTTGCGTAAAGTTGTTCATTCTTCAGAAGTTCCAAGATAGTTCGTAAATGTCGCTCATGTTCGTCCTTCGATCGCGAATAAATTAATATGTCATCAATAAATACAATCACGAACTTATCCGAATACGGCTTGCGCACGTGGTTCATGAGATCCATGAACACCGCCGGTGCATATGTTAAGCCTAACATCATCACCAGAAAAACGTAGTGACCGTAACGAGTTCGAAAGACCGTTTTGGGTATGCTTTCTTCTTGAATCCCCAACTGATGGTAGCCCGACCGCAGATCGATCTTTGAATAGAAGCTTGAACCATTAACTGATCGAACAAGTCGTCAATTCTAGGTAAGGGGTAACGGTTCTTGATAGTGATTTTTTTCAACTCCCGATAGTCTATACACATACGCAAGCTCCCATCCTTCTTTTTAACGAATAATACTAGAGCTCCCCACAGTGAGAAACTCAGTCTAATAAATCCTTTATCCAACAATTCCTGAAGTTGAGTGGATAGCCCCTGCATCTCGGACGGAGCTAATCTGTAAGGAGACTTTGCCACTAGTGCCGCTCCTGGCACAAAATCGATGCGAAATTCCACTTAGCGTTGTGGAGGCAGTCACGGCAAGTCTTTCGGAAATACTTATGGGAACTCCTTCACGACCAGAATGTCTTCTAACTTGGGCTCCTTAGCTTCTTTATCTACTACATGAGCGAGGAAGGCTATACAACCTTTTCGTAGACACTTTTGTGCCTTCATGCAATTAATAATCTGTAAGGATGTCTCGCATTTTTTCTCCATGTACAACGAGTGTTTCTTCATCTAGTAAAGGAATGCGGATGGTTTTCTCAGGGAAAACCACCTCCGCCTAGTTGTCGGACAGCCAATCCATTCCGACAACTACGTCAAAACTACCCAAGTCGACGGGTAAAAGATTGATACAGAATTTTCGCACTCCAAGTTCGAGTGTGCAACCTCTAATAATTTCTCCCGTTTCCACATGTTTTCTAGTTCGCTAAGTCTATAGAATATCGGATGTCTAGTTTACTCTATTCTAGGCCAAGTATATTTTTAAACTCTATAGATATAAAACCAAAGTCAGCGCCTGTATCAAATAGAATGGATGTAAAGTGTTGGTTTATAGGAAACGTACCCATAACCACGTTTGGGTCTTGGCGTTCAGCCTTCGCTCTTATCACAAAAACTCTTACTCGAGCCTAGTTTTCTATCAGGCAATCCTTCCGATAATGCCCTTTTTCTACACACCCGTAGCATACTTGACCTTTGCCATTCCCGTTTCCACCTTGATTTCTATTTCCACGTCTAGCACCTACCCAACAAGTCTCTTTGCTGTGTCCAGTCTTATCGCATTTGTCACACTTGGTATTTTTGCAAGGGCCCAAGTGATGATACTTACACTTATCACATTTTGGTAAGAAACCCGTGTATCCTCTACCACTGCTTACGTTAGTTAATACAAAGGACTTAGCTTCCCTAGGTATGTTCATTTCCCTTCGCTTGTTGGTTGGTTGTTGTTGTTTGCTCAGGTGCCTTTCTTAAAGTTGGTGAACTTTCATTTTCCCTCACTCGTGGACTCCACATGAGTTTCCTTTTTATTAGCCCCAGTCCTTGACAACTTACCTAAATGAACAGCCTCCTCAGTGAGACTAACAACCAATTTGATTGCGTCACTGATATTAGTAGGCTTAGAAGAATTAACCATGATCAAGATCTCAGGAGCAAGTAACCAAATGTATCTCTCGATTCTCTTGAACTATGGTTCCACCAGATATGGAACAAACCTCGACAAGTCATGGAAACGTTGCGTATACCCAACAACATCAGCTTCGATCATCTTTAAATTCCAAAAATCGGTCTCTAATTTTTGAATTTTAGCCCTTGAATAATATTTCTGTCTCATCAACTCTTTGACTTCTTCCACGTCATAGCATAAACAGCATCTTCCCCTTGGGTTTGGACTTGAGATTCCACCATGACAGTGCTCCATCTACGAATAACCAAGAAACATATGTGACCCTTAGGTCAGGAGGACACTTGCTCATTCTTATGACCGAGTCATCTTTTATAGTCCGGCGCACAAATGCTATGGCACTTCCGGTGCCATCGAAATTCAGAGGCTTACAGCCTAAAAATTGTTTGTATGAGCAACCTGAAACGTTTGTATGAACAACTCATGAATTAGCAACGTCAAAAGCACAAATAGAATAAACGAGAGTGTTGTATGGTGTCATAGACAACCAAACATTACCCATATTGGGGTTGCCTACAGATGAACCACCAGTTCCACCGCTGTGCTCAGAGCGGTTGGCCTCATACTGCGCTATTGCTTGTGAGATGCGCTCACTTATCTCAGCCTCAGTCATTGGTAGTGCGTTCGCGTTGGTCCTACGTCTTGGTGGCATGGTCTTCTGGTAATAGATATCGAAGGGTGTTAGACAAATATTTAATAATAAATATTGTCAGCTATATAAATAATCATCACGTCAACCAAACATCATCCACAATAACAAGACATGCATAAAATAAATCACAATATGCAATAAAGAAAAGCATAATGCCATGCTTTCATATATATTCGACAACTTGTTACATTGTTTTCAAGAAAGAAAAAAAGGACACGGCAATATATAACCCCGGTCATACAAGTTTATAATACATAAAAGTGTAAAGTCTGTTCTTCCCCATCGGTCTTCAAAAGTCTTCAAGTGTCGATTGCTTGCACTACTCTTCATATATACATCAAAAGTGGGTCTTCTAATCCCATAACTAGTACATGTAATAATATAAAACTATGGTGCAGGAGGTGAAGAGGGTGGGGTAGGAATGACCAAACTATGGAGATGATCCATCTCATCTTCCATGCGGCTAACATGAGTGTCAGAGAGGTTGGCTCGCTGCTCCAAGGTCAGCACATGAGCCGCGAGGCCAATAGGTGGATGTGAGTGTGGTGGAGACGGGGGTGGTGGTGATGATGGTGGTGATGGAGTAGGTGGTGGTGGGTAGGCAGGTGGTGGTGGTGACAAAGTGTCACGGAAACACTCCAACTCCCAGACCATGCGGGACAGGAGCTGAATCTGTAGCTGCAGGGACTGAACGAGATCATCCCTGGTGTAGGTAGGGTGGTGACTAGGGTGGTTAGGGTCTGACGGGGACATATAAGTAGGTGACTGAATTGGCTGGCGTGAAGATCCCTCTCCAGAACGTGGTGCTGGAATATCGTGATCGAAAATGACAGATGCACCGGTATGAGGGAGCGATCTCAGGGAATAAAGCCTGCTAGGCAGTAGGGTGTCAACAAAAGGAGCAGGTATATCCGTGGCATGAGTTGGGGTAAGGATATCAGGAGTGTGTCGTGATGTAGGAGTAGTTGGTGGGGTAGTAGTGGAAGTAGGGGTTGGTGTAGGAACATGTGGGGCAATGGGAATGGTATCAAAGCAGCTATATGTTGCATTCGCCCACAGACCCGCATGGCGTATAGCAGAGGAGGATGCGTTGTCGTGCGCATCAGAAGAAGAGATGGCTACAATGGAAACAATGGGTGAGGAAACCTCTAGGATAGCAATGTCAATGACCTCGCCATCGCCGATATCATCGTCCAGGTGGTCTACATGAAAGACGGGGACCTCGTCCTCGGACAAAATAAAGAGAGGTGGAATGGCAGCAATAGGTACGACATCTAGTGGAATTTAGTCGACGATATGTGCACCATCGGGATGTCCCACAATCACAAAGTCATTTAGTTGTGGCCCACAACTAACACGTCGTCCACTATTATAGCGTCCTCTGTTATATCATCGTCAGAGGCATAGTCGAGGTCCTCCTTGGGTCCGACCCATCTGAAGAAGATAAGAACTCAATAACAGGTGAGTAATCATCGTCTAATGCGTCGTCATGGATGCCGCTACTAGCCGAAGATGCCATCGTACCCTGGCAAAATTAATCCATAAAACGTGTATATATATATATAAATAACAATAAATAATATCATTACTTATTAAGTATATAAGCATGCAATCATATAAAGTGTAATCACATTGGTTTATGCGAGTCAATCAAGTTTTGCAAGTCTGTCACATATAGACTTTGCCCCAAATAATATCCTTGCATTATTTATTGGAAAAGAGTTTTTTTCGTGAATCTTGCATTTTTTATATATGCAATGAAAACCATTTTCTAAATCAAAATGTTTTCATGAGGGAATCCTAATGATTGTAGACTAGACTCAATAAGTAATCCTGGTTGACTACATACCAATCTGTCACACCTGTACATAGGCGAAAGCGTGCGGTCTGAACTTGATTAGTTTTCATTGCATACGATATGAGTAAACAACTATATGAAATAAAAGTCTGCACCATGTTCATCCATTAACCACAAATAAACATTAGAAGCCACAAGTTTTTTGGAAATAAAAGACGTCATAAATAATTTAAAGTTTACAAAAAAGCTTGTTCAAAATAACTTTTAAAACATTAAGGCTTTGCATCCTATATTTCGCTCGAAGGTGGAGTATATAGACCAAACCCTCCAAAATATGATGACATCGACTACTAGTAACCTTGAAAACTTCGTAAACGACTGCGCCAAGATCCACTTCAATTTCCTGAATACATGTAAGTTTAAAAACATCACAAAAGTTGGCGAGTTCATGCATTTTTGTGAGCGCTCCAATTGAATCTTTAAAAACGTTTGAGAGTTCATATGTGAAAATATGTGTTATCTAAAGCGTCAATGAACTTGATGATCATTAATGTTTTGCAAGGACATTAATATGTGTGAAGACATATGAAGTACTCAACCCTAGACGATTTCTTCCGGTCCACCCGGCTGGGATAACAAAAGCACTACATGCAGCCATGCAAGGAGCCATGCGTGGGGCTCGCTACACCCGATAAATCTACCACTTTTGTTCCTCGGTCTTATAAAAGATTTATGGCACTTAAGAGATACCCTATTCGCACATGATCTAATATTTCATTCCGTAGCTAAACCATACCATCGAAAACATGTATTTCCCCCTGAGAGTTATAAACCGAAAACATTTAAGAGAAAAGGGGGACATGAACTCATAGATTTGTGTCCGTAAATATATGCTAGCAATTCGGGTATCCCAAAGAACGTATCAACCTACAAGTGTTCTAACTCATTAGACACTTGAGTTGAGGTTAAAGGTGTAAACGTTGTTCATCTTGAACGTTATTGTTTAAGTTAAGTCTTTGGATCCCTTTGCGTATTTTAAATAAGTTGGCATTTGTTTCGTATTTTTGTTTTAGTATATATTCACTTCTTTTATATATAAATTTCGTATCCATCAAGTGTACAAACGAGCCTTCCCCTTCGTGAGTCTTCGTGCCTCGCACAAGTATAAGTGGACCTACCGCATAAGAGTCTTTGTGCCTCGCAGAAGTGAGAATGGGCCTAGCCCAGTTGAGTCTTTGGGATCCACACGGTATGAGTGGGCCTAGCCCATGAGAGTCTCCGTGATCCACACGGTATGAGTTCATTACGTGTTTTATATATTCTTCCAATACATACTTTTAAGCATAGCAAACCTCGCTCACATGTATAAGTATATGTTCCTTTGTATATGAAAATTGATCTTTTGTACGTCCTCTTTCATGGTATCTACAAATATTGCATTATATATGCAAATTGTTTTATTTTATGCATTTGCACCATTATATATGTAATCGTTACTTTGTATATACAAACTATTTTGTTGTATACATTTGTTCCATAGTATATGCAAATATTGCATTGTATATGCAAATTGTTTTGTTGTATGCATTTGCACCATTATATATGCAATTGTTACTTCGTATATGCAAATTATCTTGTTGTATGCATTTGTTCCATGGTATATGCAAATATTGCATTGTATATGCAAATCGTTTTGTTGTATGCATTTGCACCATTATATATGGAATTGTTACTTTGTATGTGCAAATTATTTTGTTGTATGCACCTGTTCCACGGCATATGCAAATAGTGCATTGTATATGCAAATTGTTTTATTGTATGCATTTGGACGTATATGTTGTTCATGTACACTACTTATAATTCTTGTGTGTTACTAAGTGTTTTTGTATAAGTATTTATACGTATTTTTATACCGTATTATTTGGTAATGATACTGTAGACATACGTATTTGTATACCGTATTATTTGGTATTTATACGTATTTGTATACTGTATTATTTGGTACTTATACTGTATTTATACGTATTGGTAGTATTTGGAGAATGTTCATGTAGTTTATTTGTATTTTAGTTAGTATTCTTCCTAACTTCTAATGCATACACATAATTGTACAAGTATTTATATACATAAGTTCGTATATTTTAAACATGTATATATTATTATTTAAGAATATATTTATACTTATAGAATTTCTATTTCACCTTTTTATAACTCTTTTTAACTTATAGTTATATATAAGTGTTTATACAAGTTCTTTTAAGATTAGGGCTTAACCCTTTTTCTTAAACTTCCTTAATTACTGATTAGGATCACGAATCGCGTTTAGTCCTTTAATCACCCCGTTAATCCTACTTTAATCGCGATTAGATTTTTGAAAAAATTCGTCATAGTTCCCCTAAACTATGGCGTTCCACGTTTTTTAAACGTATTTTAAGCATGTTTGAATTCCTTTATCTCAATTAATTTCCAATCATGTTTCAAAAACTCAATTTTTATATATAACATTTCTCACATAATTATGCACATAATCCCTGAACTATATGTATATTTTTAACCCATTTTTAATAATAATATCATAACACTTTTAAATCTTTTGACAAGATTACTCACACCATCATATTTAACACACTTTAAAGTCTTTATCCTAAACAACATTGATTAACACACCTTTGAAACCATCTTAGTGTAAATTATGATTTTTAGTTTGCATGAAAGTTATAAAATGTTAAAAGTCACTTTTATTATTTGTAGTAAAGTTCATGTATCATGTGGATGATGATCTTGTTGAGATTTAAACATCAAGTTGTTTAAATAACCATTTTAAATCAAGTTCCATAAAAGATCATCAAGCTAAACAACTTACTTTAACATAATCATCAAGAATATATAAGCTAACTAGCACTAAGCAACATGATCAACACAAAATACATCACATAGTAGACTTTTTATGCTATGATTAGGGTTTTAAGCTTTGGTTTTCTTGGAGTTCAAGATGATCAAGTTGTGGTATTCAAAAGAGCATATAATGCTTGAAAATGGTGAGAAATGATCTTACAACTTTGCTATGGTTATGATGAAGATTAAGAAGAGCTTAAGCTCCAAATGAAGCTCTAAAAGTCCTCGATGTTTGCACCTTCCTTGAGGGTCTTATGGTGGCTTTTATAAGCATAATTTGGTGGGTTTTGTGGATCAAAAAGTAAGGGTTGTGGGTGTTTTGGGGCTGCCGAAAATGGAAGGGGAAAAGGGAAGATGGTTCTTGAATTTTTGGAGTTTGAATGTGATAGAAATATGATGATGAAGTTAGGTTTTATAGAGGTGAGTTCATACATCATCCAAATCATGCAACCATGCTATGTATCTTACATTTTCAACAATTAAACAAGTGGGTGGGGCCCACTTGTTGACCGATTTCTTGAGGGGGGGGGGGTAATGTATAAATTTTTATTCAATATGTGGTAAAATGTTAGATATTTAGGTAAGTGTATTGATTAGTGATTTGTATTGCACCATTAGGGAGTAATTAGGGGTTTTAGGTGTTAGTTAGTATAAACTAATTCCCCTTACTAGTTAGAATTAGTTTCGGGTGGTAAAAATATTATTAGATCGGTCGTCGGGTCACTTCAGACAATATATGGAAAGTGTGCTCTAGTACCAAAAACGTCATCTCGGCTTATTATATGGTACCACCAATTTTGTTTCGGACATTAAATACTCTTAACTAGTTCACTGGGTGATCCTTTTAGGTGTTAGGATGGTAAGGATGCTTCCTACTAGTTCGTCAAATCAGTATCGGACAAGTTGTGTCCGCTATGGCATATCGTCGGAAGCTTATGTTTAGGATATTCCATTGATATTCCCTAGCTTATCTAGGATGTATAGCATGATATACGAGCCCTATGTCCCTTAAAGTGTTGAGTTTTGATGTTTCGGACAATTTACTTTATTATATTCTAACGCGATTCGACGAATTTTAAAGACACGTGTTTCCAGAAAGTTAAAGTGTTTTTGTATTTAATGTCCTTAATTAGGGATTTTTATTTGTATTTCAACTGTAAAATGCTTTCGTGCCATTCGTTGTTCGTTTCGACAGTTTTCAGAAACTTGCTGGCATGAATAGTGTGTTCCGGTGAATAGTGTTTTGAGCATTTTGCCAACATATTTGGACATAGTTTGTTATTTTCTTGCAACGTGAAGAATGTAACGCCGTTTTTGACATATTTAACCATGTCCTATGATCGTTAGACATTACACGACCTAATCATGCATTAATTAAGTCGTAACGAACACAATAAATTTATAATCAGGTTGTTAAGTTGTACGGAATTTACCATTATTTTGCTGGTTGTCACAATTTTGTTGTGGGGTATAACGAGAACTGTATTCATGCAAAATGCCATTAGAAGTACAGAACTCATCTATAACATGGTTCTTGAATCAGTGCCATTGTCGCTTCAGATTCTTCTTATCTTCAAATTGTACAAATTTTCAAGTAGCATAAGGAGATTCTTGAGGATTACAGGAACTTCACTCTTGTGTGCCATGACATTCACCCATGAAAATCTTGAATAGTCATCGGTAACAACTAAACAATATGCATCACCAAAGGTAGTCTTGTGTTTCATAGGTCCAAAAAGGTCAATATGAAGACGTTCCAGAGGCTTATTGACATTGTTAATTTTCTTCACAGGATGAGACTTCTTTGCTTGTTTACCCTTTTTGCACGATACACAGACGTCTTGTAAATGAAAATTCTTAACTTGTACACCATTCACAAGATTACTTTTCACCAAATAGTTCATTTTCCTCAAGTGAATGTGTCCCATTCGTCTATGCTAAGAGATTGACTCCTTTTCAGTGGCTTTTGAGACAAAACATGTAACTTGTGCAGACATAGTAATAGTGTTGGGCCTATATTGCTAAAGGTTTACACATTAGGGATTATTTTGGGCTTCCTAGTGTCTTATGGGCCTAGGGTTGTAAATAGTGAGCTTGGTAATCAATAAAAATAGAGGTGTTAGGTCAATGAAAGGGGGTTAGAGAGTTGTATTCACAAAAACCTTGTATCAGACACTTTTGGTGTATGCAAGTTGATTTCATTCAAAGTTGTTCTTCTTCCTAATCATTATTTCCACTACTGATTAGGTTAGTGATACCTGTTTGATCTGTTTTCGGGACTTAAAATTGGTATCAGAGCATGTTGTTAAAATACAGGCTTCAGGTATTGCTGATTGAAGAAGTTTTTTTTTCGAAGTATGTTGATGCTGCTTGGATTGGTCACTGTTCCGGATCACTGTTCGTCTTCGGAAGTGCTACTGTTCCGAAGAACTCGAAGAAGATTTGAAGATTTCGGATCTGTTACTGTTACGGATTCCGAAGAACTCGAAGAAGGTTCTCACATCTCGGTTCAGCTACTGTTCTGGATTCCAAAGAACACGAAGGAGATCATCCATCTCGGATTGATCCCGGACTGTTGTTTAATCCGGATTACTATCCGAGATACTATGGTGGTTATCTATTCCTTGGATTTCGGATTACTGTTGCAAAAAAGGCGGATTACTTTTGCGGATAAGAATAAGGATTCTGGATTCATCAGATAAGGATAAGGATTCCGGATTCATCAAATAAGGATAAGGATTCTGGATTCTCTTCATTCCGGGTTGTTTTTTTTTTCCGGATTCGCATTCAGAGTTATTTGTTCTGGACTCTCTCAGTTCGGATCGTTATTCCGGATTTGTTAATTCGGATTTGTCAATTCGGACTTCTCATTTCGGATTCATCAGTCTCCGGGTTCATCATTTCGGGTTTTCAATTCGGACTCTTCAATTCAGACTCATCAATTCGGATTCTCATCAATTCGGATACATCATCCGGATTTGACCATATTGGACTTCAGAGTCGACCATTCCGGATCGATTTCGGATTAAGTACTGTTCATCTAAGAAAACTTAAAATAAATTAATTCTAAATCTGTTTGGTAATTTTTATTCAATTTAATAATGATGGCCAGATACATGACTGCACAAGATCTAATGAATGCCACTCTGGCTGCCCTACAATCGCAAACTCAGGCCTTCCATCAAGAGCTGGATCAAGTCATTGGCAATTCCACTAAAGTGCCACATTTGTTATATGGGGATGAATATTACGAATGGAAGTTTCGTTTTGAGCAGTATTACAACGCAAAAGAGCCTGGTGTGTGGAGATGCATCATGAATGGTCCGAGAACAATAGTCTACAACACAGAGCAAGATCCGGACACAAAAATTCCCAAGCCCATGCACTTGTGGACTCCAGAAGACATTAAGATAATAGAGGAAGATGAAAAGGCCTCGGCTACTCCGACCATTGCGCTAGGACCCGATATCTCTGTAGCGGTTAGAAACTGTAAGACCGCAAAGAAAGTTTGGAGTGAACTGCAAAATCTCTAAGAGGGAAATGCAGACATGAAGGAAAGCAGGATAAATCAGCTGAATCAGCAATTCAGCTCATTCAATAATATCTATGGGGAAACTATTGAAAACCAGATTCATCGCTATGTCAAGCTTGTTTCCCAGATGTTTTTCAGCTGAGATTACTCTCACTAACAGTGCCATGAACAGATAGTTATTAAACTCACTGCCCAAGAGTTGGGATGCGGATGTGGGTATGATAAAAAAGAAAAAGAACTTGAATGATGTCAGTCTCACCGAGATGATAGCTACTATCAAATCATGTGAGATTGATAACAAGCAGAGAGAAACAAATCATCAAAGCAGTTTGATGGCCGCCGGGATGACAGGGCAAAATGCGGCTCTAATGTCACAAATCTAATTTATAGGCCTCTGCAAGGAAATTCACAAACACCAGGTGGCTCAAACGTAGTTTATAGTCCTGTAGCCACGCCACAAAACACCTAGTACGTGTATGGTCTTCAATCTCAGAATCCCACAATGGTTTCAGCTGCTCAAGTTCACACTCAGTACCATGCTCAGTATCCCAACATGGTGTTCAGTCCTGCAATTCCTCAAACAGTGCAAGAAGGCAACACTCCTCACACTGCTGCACCAGCGCCTGCACCTGCTCAACCTGCATCCAACTCTGCATTTCTCACTAAAGAAAACGAAGAGAAACTGGCTATTGCAGCATCGGTGATCAAGAGCCTAAACGCCTTCCTGGCAGGTGATCTGATCCCTCCATCCATTCTTCCAACCGAAGTTGATCAAATAATAGAGGAGGACCTAGACGAGATCGATATCTCCTGGAATCTAGCTACGGCTGGCTTTCTGGTTGACAAGTTTTAGAAGAACTATGGACAGCAGAAGACTGGTCTCACAAAGGACAAACTCAGATGCTATGGATGTCACGAACCAGGACACTTCGCTAGGGAATGCAAGAAGCCGCCATCCGGGTACGTGTCATCCAGGGTGGCAGACATACAGAACAGTGACAGACAGCTGGTTCCTGTCTCTCCCTCAAAGTCCACGACGAGTCCCTCGAGCAGCTCAGGCGAGAAGTCAACAGCATTGATGGCCCAACAATATGAAGGTTTTAACTGGGCAGATGCTGCAACTCAAATGGAAACATTAAATCTCTCCAAGAACAGCAACCACTACATGATGGCGCAGACAACTGAGACACCCGATATTTTGGAAACGGTAAATCGAATTCTTTGTTCTGATAGTTGTCATTTTAAATTATCACAAATGCACGCCCATAATTCAACTCTTGTAGCTGAATACCAACAAGCTGCGTCATAGAACATCGCCCTTAAACATAAGAACAAGCTTCTTATGGAAAAGGTCGAAGCTTAGAAATAAGATGTCGCTCAGCTAAAGCTAGACTTGAACCAACAGCACTGTTAGGTCTACGACTATAAGTTAAAACTAACTGAAAAGGATGTAGAACTTCAAGCAGCCTTAGACAAGCTAAATTCCTTGACACGGAAGCTTCACGAAAATGAAATAAACATAAAAAAAATTTGAAACTTCAAGTAAACTTGTCAAGGACTTATGTGACCTCCATCTTAACTACCAAAAGATTTTACCAATGGTCTTGGGTATAATAGGGCACCTCCACCATATAATCATAATTATACTAGAATGCCTGAATCTGAGGCTTATTTAGAAAATGCAGAAAAAATGATTTATCGTAAACCTTCAGACTATCTATCTAAACCATGGACGCCCTATTACCTAAAGTTCTCTAAACCCTCTGAACTCAAGAGGGATGATGTCTTTGTTACTTCTACACCACTTTCACATGAAAGTGGTGATCATCCTTCTGGTGGTACAAATGGTTTGGAGAAAGTAGTGCCTGAGGCAGAGAAGTCCACATCCTCCAAAGAATCTTCTGATACTCAAACTGAATTCATGAATGATTCTAATGCGTCTAACTCATGCGCAGAAGAAATTTTAGTTGAGGATATCACAGAGGGTGATCAAGAGGAATGTCTGAATACAAATTCAGATAATTCGGCTGCTAATTATGCGTTTTATAAGCCTGCTTTTGACATTTTAAATCAATTTCTTGCTGAACAATTTACATGCTCAAACAGTATTGGTTGTGTTGAGAATTTAGAAAGTTTTAATTCTGGTTTTTCGTCAAATGCTGATGTTTTGAATGATACTAATAACTGTAATAACTCTTGTGATGAAAACATGAATTTAGCTACAGGTTCAGCATCGACAGATGATTCGGTTTCATCAGTTTCAGCTGAAGAGACCGGAAGCTCTTCTCCAGAGGTTTCGTCTGTTGATGCGTATTCCAGGGTTGACAGTGCAAAAGTCGACCAACCAACCGACCCTGTGAACGTTGATGTTGACATAACTCTGGAAGATTCAGGGGACTCAGCTTATGTTGACCAAGTACAAGGGACTGATTCTGAAACGACAGAAGATGAGCACTCTTTTTCGCATGATTCAACTGAAAATCTTAAAACTGATTCTGAATCGGACTCTCAAATTCTTCAACATCGCGAGATTCCACGTTCATGTAGTGTTTCAAGCTCATCTTTTGAAATTTCAGAAAAGGATGTCCCTGTAGAGCCACCCGTGTCCTCTACAGAATCTGTCCCAAAATGTAATTTGAAGAGGAATAAGAAGCGGAGAACACGCCGATCTAAAAAGAAAAAAACAAAACAGGTGTCTTCGACAACTAAAACGCCAACTTCTGAGTCTCTTCATCACTCTGAGAAATTGACTCAGCAGTCGTAAACTGAATCTGTTAAGCAACCAGCTGGAACAGATATCAGTTAAATTTTTCCTAAATCTCCATGTTCAAACTGACCAATTCAAATCACAAAACTTACAAGTATGCTGATGGTTGTGCGTAGGACACAGTCAAGAACAAGACCGTACGTCAGTCATCAGTACCCGCAAGCAAGAAACTGACAGACAAATTGACCAGAATCTCCCAAGCTGAACGCAGTGTTTTCTTCCAGAAGAGGCAGACCTGTTTCAATTGTGGATTTCCCGGGCACATTGCACAAAACTGTCAAAAGACCTTTACCTCATTTAAAACTTTGTGTTCACAACATCAGAATACTATGCCTAATCGCCCACCTCAGGATCGATTTGTGGCTAAGTCTTCTGTTCGCAACTGGAACTTGGCCAAGAAACAATCTTTCAAACCCTTGAGACCTTCCAGTTCCCATAATTCTTCTAGCACTCCAAGGATTGTGCCAAAGTCTAATTCGGTAACCTGGAGGTCTAAGACATTGGCCAAGACTCAGTTTTCTACCCCCACTTCAAATAAATCAAAAGCATCATCAACCTCATCCTCAACTAATTTAATTTTTAATGAGGAACAGCTCTGGCGAACTCTTGTCAGACTATGGTATATTGACAGTGATTATTCCAGGCACATGACCGGAGACATCTCGCAGTTGAATGACATTCAGTTTTTCGATGGCGGGTTTGTTTCCTTCGCAGGTGGAGAGACAGGGAAGATTACCATGAGAGGAACTGTTTGCAACGGAGCCCTCAGCTTTAAGAATGTTAATTACATACCCAAATTGAAGCACAATCTTTTGAGTGTGTCTCAACTCTGCGACAATCATTTGGATGTTCTTTTCACCAAGAAAGGATGTTATGTGGTGAAACCAGGTCAAATTATTTCGGATGATTGGATTCTTCTTAAAGCTGCACGAAAAGGAAATGCATATGTTATTGTTATGAACCAGGCTCTTTCTGACAAGCTCACTTGCCTCTTCTCATCTACAACCGAACATGTTGCAATGCTATGGCATTGCAGACTGGGACACATCAACATGAAGAACCTACACCGTCTTGCAAAAGGTGGTTTTTTCGGAGATCTACCAGTTCGTGACTTCATGCAGATCCAAAAGTGTGAATCATGTGCGCGTGGGAAACAACATAGACAGCCACACAAATCTAAAGCCGCTCCCTCCACGTCTCAAGTCTTAGAACTGCTACATATGGATCTTTTTGTTCTGACAGACATACTGAGCATTGGCGAGAAGGCTTACTGTCTGGTCATTTTTGATGACTACTCGCGATTCACCTGGGTCTTCTTTCTTACACATAAAAGCGAAACCGCTGAGTTAGTCAAACAGTTTGTCACGCTTATGGAAAACCAGACAGCGACTACTGTGAAGGCTATTCGATGTGATAATAGGACGGAATTTAAGAATGTTACTTTAAATTCTTTCTGTTCCTCCAAGGGGATTCACCGACAGTTTAGTGCAGCCAGAACCCCCCAACAAAATGGGGTTGCAGAACGCAGAAATCACACACTAATTGAAGTTGCACGCACTATGCTGGTTGAATCCGAGCTACCTCTTATTTTCTAGGTAGAAGCAATCAATACTACATGTAATATTCAGAATTATGCCCTGATCAATAAACAACATATGAAAACTCCATACAAAGTGGTTGATGGTCGCAAACCTTCGGTCAAGCATTTTCGCAAGTTTGGATGCCCTTGTGTTCTACTGCTCATGGACGCTAAAGGAAAATTTGAATCACGCGGGGATCCTTGCATCTTCGTTGGCTATTCTAAAAATACATCATACCGCGTTTATAACAAGATCAAGAAGATGGTAATTGAAACCTACAATGTGGGTTGGCTGAAGGAAAATCCCAAGGACACACACAATGGTCCTGACTGGTTGTATTACTATTCCATATTATTTAACCATATTGATGTTTCTTCCAATGTGTCTGTAGGTTAAAGTCCAATTTTTGACATTCCAACGGTGCCCATTTCAACCGAAGACAATGCTGACGCTGCCCAACTACATGACACTTTAAAGCAGCTGAGTGTGGATCCTCCTGAATTTAATGACGTTGTCTCGTCTTCTTCCTCCGTTTCGCAGTCTCAAGCGCTAGCTATTGATTCGCCTGTTCAGAACGATCCTCCTGAAGTTGCAGTTTCTGACCCAAAGCATCCTACGACACATGATGGATCTACTCCCGATGTCTTGGGTTCTTCTCTGTTCCCTGAGCCTACTCCACTCGATTGTTTGGTGGATTCCTCAGCAACTACTTCTACTGGTGCACCTGTTGAGGGGGAGTCATCTGGAGTAGCTTCAGCAAGTGCTACGCCAATACTGCAGCGTTTACAGCGTGATCACCCCATTGAAAATATTATTGATCATGTCTCCACTCTTGCTTCATTTCACAAATTGAACCTAAAAGTAATGATGTTGCCTTGCAGGAACCAGGCTAGGTGGATGCCATGCATGAAGAACTCAATCAATTTGAGAAGCTTGGTGTCTTGCAATTGGTGAAGCTGCCTCAAGGAAAATGTGCTCTCGGAACTCGCTAGGTTTTCCGTAATAAGGAGGATGACACTAGCGTTATCGTTTGCAACAAAGCTTGACTGGTGGTTCAGGGTTTTTGACAGATTGAAGGATTAGATTATGATGAGGTCTATGCACCTGTCGAGCGTTGAGGCTATACGCATTTTCTTGGCTTATGCATCTTACATGGATTTCACTCTCTATCAAATGGATATCAAGACTGTGTTTCTCTACGGCAAGGTGAAAGGGGAAATCTACGTGGCACAACCACTAGGATTTACTGATCCTGAGAAGCTAGGCTATGCTTACAAACTAGACAAAGCTTTGTATGGGTTGCATCAAGCGCCTCACGCATGGTACGCCACCCTTACAGAGCATTTGCTGGCTCATGATTACACTCGGGGAACCATTGATCAAACCCTGTTCATCAAACGCGTTGATAAGGACATTATTCTTGTTCAAATCTACGTTGATGATATCATTTTTTGTTCTACCAATGATGGTTTGTGCCACGAATTTGAAGAAATTATGAAGAAGAAATTTGAGATGAGCTCATTGGGGAGATGACCATGTTTTTGGGACTTCAAGATCGTCAGAGCCCACAGGGTATCTTAATTCATCAAGGAAAATATGTCCATGACATTCTTGCCAAATTCAAGCTTACAGATTCAAAGCCTATGGCTTCACCTATAGCAGAACGACCTTTGCTAAATGAATATGCTGACGGAACGCCTGTTAATCTGATTATGTATCGCTCCATGATTAGATCACTCATATATCTCACTGCTAGCCGGCCATATATCATGTTTGTCGTCTGCTAGTGTGCTCGTTATCAGGCTACTCCTAAACTCTCTCATTTACATGTTGTTAAACGAATTTTTAGGTACCTCAAAGGGGCACCATCACTGGGCCTCTTGTATCCTAAAAATTCTGAATTTGAACTATTTGCTTTCTCTGACAGTAATCTTGGAGGTACAGATAGGGATATGCGCTCAACTTCAGCTGGTTGTCAATTTCTGGGAGATCGCTTAATCTCATGGCAATGCAAGAAGCAACTGACGGTCTCGCTTTCTAGTGCAGAAGCAGAATATGTCACAGCCTCTGCTTGCTACTCCCAGGTTTTATGGATGCAACACCAGCTTGCGGATTACGGTTTGACTTATCTAAACACAACAATTTACTGTGATAATGATGCCGCTATCTTAAATCGTTAAAAACCCTGTTTTCCACTCAAAAACCAAGCACATAAATATTAAAGTTCATTTTATCCGGGATTGCTATGAAAAGGGTCTCGTAAAGCTTGAGCAAATCCACACTGATGCAAATCTGGCGGATTTGTTCACGAAACCCGTTAGCAAGGCGCGTTTTCAAGTGCTTGTGGATCTTCTCAAAATGATTCGGTTTTCTACCTAGGCATCCTTTGATTTTGTGTTTCGTTTCTTGCTTTTCTTTTATTTTCATGGTTTCGTAAATTTGTTCATGTGTATGCACAAAGTTAGGGGGAGAAATCTAAAAAAAATCAGTTTTTACAAGGATAGGGAAATGAAATACTTTTTCGTGATAAAAGGATTGATTAACACATGTATGGTGTTGAAGCGGGGAAAGGTTTGGATCGAAGGTGATGTGTCGGTAGGTCTAAAACTCAACCGGATAGGGAAAACCAAATGATATAAACTTAAGGAACAATGAACTCAGTGGGTCACTTACTATAGGCATATGATTTCATGGTCTTAAATCTTGTGTTGATAGATAGTCACGTCTGAGGTTTCGGGTTCTTTATGCTGTTGAGTCATCCGGGGATATCTTGGCTGCCCTTCTGTTGCATCCAAATTATATGCAGACCTAGGCACAGTCAGGATATCTTTGTAAAAGAGCCAAAATGGAAAGGCCAAAACCTAAGAGAACGGAAGTTTCTTCATGAGAATATACCATAAGTCCTTACGTACCACATAAGGTATTCGCCTAACCCTCGTCAGTTCACCAATAGCCTGATGTTGTAAAATAAAAGGATGTCCACAGTATACTCACCTCCTATGATGAATTGTTGTGCTTACCTTGATCGCAAGGGTATGTCATGGTATGGGACTGGCGAGTATGATAGTATAATACTACCTTAAGCGTATCATAATGCTTAAACTGGAAGGGTTGAGTTTTATATTTAAATGGACAAGTATATTGACAATTACTTAGACCAATTGATCCTGCTCATACTGAAAAATGTTCCTTAGTTAACCTTTGAAACGATTTGATCCCTTAGCAAGGCTGTGTTAATATTTATGTGTGTGCTAAATAGCTTTCCTTTGTAGACTGTTAAAAGGTGGTTGGATGCTTGGTTAGTCTACTCGATAATTTTTGTTTAGATGGTTTCTGTCAAGGGATATTGGACTGGCCCAGTGTGCTTTGGAATTTGGGCCAATCTAATAGAAATGGTTAAAAGTCTTAAAAATTGAAAAACAGAATATTATTCCGGATTGGGTTCCTTTAGGCACAAATGGTACTGTTCCAGATTGGGCTTTTCCGGACAAGCCCATCTTGTCATTACTGTTCCGAATTGGGCCTGACACAAGCCCAATACAGATTCGAAATTTTAGACCCAATCCGGATTGCAACCTTATCCGAAATACAGTTGACCTCCTTCTAATCCGGATTGATGAAAGGGTTCATCTGGATTAGTTTTTGACGTGTCAGTAATCCGGATTTAAGATTTTTGAACCTCTGACCTGTTGGTAATCCGGATTTGAGGTTTTTGAACCTTTCATCTATTCTTTTCAACTATTGAACCCTAAAACTAACTTGAACTCTTAAATATTTGAACCTTAAAATCTGCTTGAACTATCCAGTTAGTTTTAACTGTCATTCTGGTCAACTCCGTTAACTTATGTTAGTTGGAATTTAACTTGGTTGTTATCTTGACAGATATGGTTGAAGAAGCCTTCGATGCTGTTATGCTGGTTGAGGAGCAATTCCACAACCAAGCAGGATATCTCTCAGATCCTCCAGTCGAATTCTTTCAGGACTTCCAGTCTATGATTGTGGGATTAAACGCTTGTAAGATTGCCTATGCTCTCCGCGCCAATCAAGTCATCTAGCAAGACTTAGTTCATTATTTCTAGAAGAGAGCGCGTTTTCATCAAAGAGGCGCGTATGGGAGACCATACATTCGTTCGAAGATACAGGGAAAGGAGATGGTGGTGAATGAAGCGTGAGTCAGAGAGGTGCTGCAGATTGTCGATACTTTTAGCGATCCAACAATGTATGCGAAAGAGAAGGTGCTACCGGTGTTGATAGAAATGGGGTATGAAGGATCGTATCAACCGTTGCTGAAGAAGATGTTTCCTGCGTACAGGCGACTACTAGTTCATATGTTTATGCAGTGCGTCTTTGAGAATAAAGGAGGTCTTGATCAGCCTAACCAAGCTCAGACATCTGCTATATTATCTTTGATTATGGAATGGAAGTATACTACTCTGGTTATATCTTCGACAATATGAAGAAAATTCTGGAACCGTCCAAGAAGCGAATGTTTCTTTAATATCCGTGGTTTGTTAAGTTGATTCTTTATGCCTGCTACCCAGACCTGGCAAAGGACGCCTCAGATGCTAACTTATTGAACATGAAGCCTATGGGACCAACCATTTTCGGTACGATGAAGAAGAACCGTTCAACATCCAAAATGGTGTTTGTTGGTCGATTTGCACTGAAGAAGTTTGGGAAGTTTTGCAGAAGTTGTTGGTTTGGACATTCCAGCTCCTCCTCCCGTCAATGCAATCGTAGCCGAAGATCATGATGTACCGTCTAAAGAAAAGGAGATAAAGATAGAAGATTTGGTTACTGATGACGAAGCTGATGCTGGGCAAGCTTTTCTCGATGATCTTACAGAGTTCAACGCCAATTTGACTCCAGTTTTACCAGAGTTATCTTCAGAGAATTTGGAAGCTTTGATTGCCCATCTGAAGGATATTCAGGAGAAGCAGGGTAATCCTCCACTTGATATTCCACCTGTTGTTACTCCGACTAATCTAATTGAGGATGATGACGAAGATGAAGAGGACGAGGTGCCATTGATAAAGAGGAGAAGAACCGAGCTGAGTATTTCATCAAGCCAACCTGAAATTCATATTGCTGTTACTACTGAAGAATCTGAGTTGATAACATCTATCGTTGTTGTGTCTACAGTTGCTGCATCTGTTGTTGATACTCCGATAGCTGATACACCTGCTTTATCTGTACAGACAACGACTCCTATTGCTACGCAGTCTACTGTTGTCTCTATTCCAGCTGACACAATACTTCAAATGATGGAGTTTGGGGGAAGTTCATCAGGTGTTGGAGGTTCTGAGCCGTGTGGAAGTGGTGTTGGTCGTGGTGATGATGTTTCTGAAGAGTATATGCGAAGATCAGAAAAACGAGCATTCGAATTTGGTGGGATAGATAGTGAAGATGATGATGATGATGATGTGGAAGTCGATGTTATGGATCTAAAGAAAAGGGTGGTGGTCTTGGAACATGAAGTTATATTGAAGGATGCACAAATTGCCTCACTACAAACTCGTTTGGATGTCAGAGATCAAACTATCGATCACTTACAGGGAGATGTAACTATGCTTATGACCCTTGTATTTGATTTGAAATCCAAGATGGAAAATAAATTTGGAAGGGAATTTTCTGATCCAACAGACGACCCAATGAATATCGAACACAAGCATCATGCTGCACAATAAAGAGTGTCTGAGGAGACTGAAGTAGAGAGGTTGGCGGCTGAACAGTTGGCTGCTGAACGCCAAGCTAGTTTGGATGATTATTTGGGCAACCCACGTAAGAAATTTACAGCAAGTCAAAAGCGTGCAACTAGTCAGAAGAAGAAACAAATGGTTCTGATGAAGAATGTCAATGTAAATCCTCTTGATGAGAACTTTCAACTCAAAGAACCGACGAATCAATCAGAAAGCTATGTGATGGAGCTCGGGTCCAGCTATTACAGCAAAGTGGGAAATAAATCCAGGGTGCTCAGCTGGATGTATGACCACGTCAAGAGTATGTTGATTACTGTGCGACAAGATGGAACTCGCGAGTATTATTCAAAATAATCACAGTTCGAGACATGGAACAAGGTTGCTCTTACTGATCTGTTAGGTGCTCCGTATACAGACGATTATACTACCGAGTGTGGAACTGGATGGAGGTTTTTCAAAAAGCTGGAGCGTGAGGTTAAAAGTGGTTTCAAGACAATGAAGACTGCCGAACCATATCTGAGAGCTGCAAAAGGTGTTCATGATCCGCATACTGGGAAGAGAGTTAAATCAGTAATGTGGCCACAGACTGACAAAGAATTGGTTATACTAGTTGCTCCTACATTTCCACGCGGGATTCTCAAGAATTTTAATTTTTGGTTATACGACCCAAGGTTGGCAGTGTTGCGATCGTGACGAAGGAAAAGGCATTCAGAGTCAATGATGTGGTAGACTTAGTGAGCTTTCAGGACGAAGACTTGCAGGTTCTTGCGTCTCATCAAATCAGAACTGCAGAGCTGTATGAAGTGTGCTTGAAAGACTGGACTGCAACTGTAGTAGGGATTATCGCTGGAAGGCTTGGTGTGGATGCTCAACCGAAGGACTAATGTAGTAAACGTAGGGGGAGATTGTTGGGCCTATATTGCTAAAAGTTTACACATTAGGGATTATTTTGGACTTTGGTATGTCTTGTGGGCTTCCTAGTGTCTTATGGGCCTAGGGTTGTAAATAGTGGGCTTGGTAATCATTATAAATAGAGGTGTTAGGTCAATGAAAGGGGGTTAGAGAGTTGTATTAACAAAAACCTTGTATGAGACATTTTTGGTGTATGCAATTTGATTTCATTCAAATTTGTTCTTCTTCCTAATCATTATTTCCGCTACTGGTTAGGTTAGTGATACCTGTTTGGCTCATTTCAAGAATATACAAGTCATTTACTCTTGGAGCCGACAAGAGAATCCATTCTTTGGGAATCTTGAAACTAGGTTTTAGCACATAATAACCAGCATCATCAAAATGAACCGTAAACTTCTTGTCGCAGATTTGATAAACCGCCTTTATCTCCAACAAAAGCAACATAGCCTCCCTAATGCTTTTCACATCATAAAGGAGCCTTAAGTCGCATGTCATGTGTCGTGATGCTCCACTGTCAACAATCCAATGATTATTTATAGTTCATCATGGAACACCCTGCATAGTGCATTACCCAATTAGTTTGAGATGGGGACCTAAGCCTTAGTGGTCTTGGGTCGACCCCTATCATGAAGAAATGTGATTTCTATTTCTTGATGATTTGGAAACTTTGTGCCTCCCCCTGAAACATTACCGGTTTTAGGTTTCCAAGATTGTTGGTGTTTACCAGATTGACTATTATTTACAGATTTAGACATTTCTGGTTTTAACGATCTTGATGAACTTGGTTTCTTCTCTAAAACTTCCGGTTTTAATGCCTTTTCAATTATTTTAACTTGTTTACGTCGTTGGTTTTCTTCTTGTTCCTTAACAATACGTTTGTGTTGTTTAGGTGACACAGATCAACGTTGGCAATTCTTTCAGGAGGCGCATTTTCAACAAACTTCAGTTTTGCTGAGCCAGATTTGCCTCTTTGCGTTTTGACAGTTCAACTACTAAGCTTTGATTGTGCTGTTAACTGTTTCAAATTTAGTTTTTAAGTCAGCACATTCATTGCATATCCTAGGAGAGTCGGATTTTACCTAACTTGTTGAACCTGCAACATTAGCCATAAAAGCCATATGATGAGAAAATGATGCATTGTTGGCAAAGAGTTTCTCCATTTTCTTTGATGCAATTTCTGCTTTCCTTATCAAACAAGACTTTTGACTTTTCAGCTTATCTGCTTCTTCCAGCAACTCATTGACCTCGGTACTAATCTATTCTCTGACATCTGAATCTGATCCTAATCACCCACACTTGAGCTTTCCTTGTCGGAACTCCCATTATACCCAGAACTATCATCATCATCCGAAGAGTCCACACTGTGAACATGTTTGATTTGATTGATTATCTTAGCATAACACGTAGTTTCTCCTTGATTCTCATTTCCGAACTAAACTGACCAATCACATCCTTCATCTGCTTGAACTACTAATGTTATGCTTGTGTTGTTTGAAGGGCCAGACTGGTTGGATTTGTTTGGATTGTTAACAGCTACTATACTTCGTTCATTGTTAACTTGAGTTGTGTTGGATGGCCATGATTGATTTCGGAAAGGGTTGTGATTTCCCTGCTTGCTAGGTCGAGTACATTCACGTTTGAAGTGACTTTTTTCACCACAGTTAAAGCAAGTAACAACATCTTTATCAAATCCACACTTTGTGTCTTTCTTGCTTCTAAACTTGTTCTTCTAGTTCTACTCATGTAGTCTTTTGCTCTTCTAACCGCACTAGCAAACGCCCACTTAATATCCATCATCTCCATCTCATCCCTGCCTATTCGTTGGTAGTCCTCATTAGTCAAATTGATGTTTCCAATTTGACCGAAGACCAGTCCACAGTATACACTAACCATGGTGTTCAGGAGTTCCATGTGTTCCCGAGCAACTTTTACACTGACCTTGGAAAGATGTGAAGTATCAAGTTTGATGGTATTAGGATTTGCACGTTGAAAGTTGTTACCATACAAAGCTTGTTGAGAAGCTTGTTGTGAAACTTGAGGTGTAACAACTTTTGGTTGTGGAAGAAAGGCTTTAGGATAAAATGCTTGACCATAGGTTTGAGCACTTGAGGTAACAAATTGATTTGTTTGAACTGACTGTGGTAGAAACGGGTTAACATTTGACACAAACGCTGTTTGGAATTCTGGCTGCTTAATTGTACTAACCCATGTGTTGATACCTACAAAATACATTTCAGGGTTTTGTGGAACAGGAACTCTTTTTGCTTTTCGTATTTCTTCTTCATTCTTGTTCTCAAGTTTCTACACGAACTCATAAATACTTATCATATCCAAAACATCTGTGTGCTTTAGCAAGTCAATGAATTGACTCCACTTCGGTGGTAAGGCATCAGCAAATCGCATCACAATCTTTTGTGGAGATGCAATCACTTTGTATGAATACATTTCACTAAGCAGATGATAGCAACGAGTTGTCATGTCGCTTAGTGTTTCATTCTCCATGAACACAAAACCTTCAAACTCTTTTTCAGCAGACCATGTCGTATTTTTCTTATTGCAACATTTCATTCCCCTCTTGCTTCCAAGGCATCCCACAAATTCTTGGTGGTGGTAAAGTACACGAATTGGTTATAAATATCCTTATGCAGTGCTTGTGTAAAGATAGCAAATGCCTTCTTTTCTAAATCATAAGCCTTTATTATCATTTTTCATCTAAGTTGGCAAAAAAGGTTGGATTGATCCTGCTTCTTCGAGATATTCCTTGTATGGTGTAGTAAAACATGTCCATAATTCCGTATTTTGACCAAGAACATATGTATGGAAATGACTTTTCCATGAAGGATAATCATTCATATGGTTCAACTTTGGTGGACGATTGTTACTTCCTGTTTCACTCTCGCTAATAAGAAGAGCCTGAATGCTTTGATTTTAATTTGCCATGCATGCCCACTGATTAGCAGTAGTCATGGCCGTTTGCTAAGGCATTAGTGATTTATCCCATGAGGTTGTGGAGCTAGATTGTGGTGAGTCTTGGTTTGTGCTTGAACTACACCCCCAATCCCAAGGATTTGTACCCATTTTGTTTTCTTGTTTATGAAAATCCTCTTAAAATTTCAAAATTAATTTGAAATAAAAGGCTTACTGTTAAAGTTCAGGATTTTAAAAACACAAATTTTTGAAAAACTGGTCACGAACAACAAAACACGAAAAACTTAGTTCTTCGTACGAATCACTGGTTCTTCATACGAGTTAAAGGTTCTTTGTACGAACCTCAAGTTCTTCGTACGAACAAGTTGTTCTTCGTGCGAACAATTGGCTCTTCGCATGAACAAGTTGTTATTCGTACGGTTGGTTGTTCGCAAATGTGGTCTTTCGCAGTGGATCTTTTTGCAGGGTTGGTTTGTGAGAAGTTTCCTTTTTATCATAAACTTGTTTATGAGTTTGTTCAAAAGTTATTAGTTGTCTTATACAGATTCGGTTAAAAAAACAAACATTCCAAAATTAGCTTTTTAGTCAAGTCAGTCAAATCTTAAGATTTGGTCAACCCTAAAGGAATATTCCGGTGAGATGTCCGACAAGTGCTTCACCAACTTTGATTGAAAATTTCAAGAAAAACCATATCCTAACAGTTCTCCATGTATTTTAAAAAGGTTTTTATAAAAATTTTCTGAAAACAACAAGTTTTACGTAAGTTTTAAACCGCTTTTATTGTAAAAACTTAAGTTTCTTGTTTGAAGTTCAATAACACTTCCAGGAAGCTTCACAACTTGCTCAAACACAACACTATGCTTGGTTTTAAACAAGGAAGGGAGCCAAAGCTCTGACACCACTTGTAGGTCCACTTGGAGGATCAAGATAACCTACTTCCTTGTTATCTAACACACATACGAGTGCGGAATCCACGTAAGTATGCAAACAAAAGCAAAGTAACAAACACAAGATAACCAAAGATTCACTATCTTGATTAACTAGAGAGAGCATAGTACAAACACATACACACAATGTTCATACACCCAACAACAATATGAAGAAGGTCACTGGTTATACGAAGGACTACAGAGATCACAAAGAACTTTCATGGAAGAGTTACTCGTACGAACAAATTATGGTTTGTACGAACAAGTAACTCGCTCGTACGAATAAGTAATATTTGTTCGTACGAACATGCAATGACTCGTACGAACCACATTTCATTCACATGAATATGGGGTTCTTTGGAGATCTCTGCTAACAGACATACTACACAGTCAACAAGATCAGAAACACAAAACTTAATAGTATGCACACATGCAACTGTTTTACAACACAAACAAACTAAACGTCGTACTAATCAAGATAGGAGGATATCTTGATTTGGTCGACATGACCAAACTTTACAGACTCAATAAACAAAGACCGTACAATTACTAACGTAACTAAGAACAAGCGACAGACACAAAAGTGCATCAACATCTTCAATGCATGTGGCCGCTTCACAATCAACGTCGCATCTTTCTCTTTCATAACTGGATCGATCTTCACAGTCTCCTTAGAATATGTGGCTTCCAATTGAGAAAACCATGAGTAGTTTCGAATTTAATTACCTTCCATAACTTATGATCATTCCATTTCATCTAGTAATTGATGCATTTGGGTTGACACAACTCTTCAACATCCCACCATGGTAAACTTTGAATATCAGATAAATATCGAATGTATTGAACTCTGAATTCTCTCTTGATAGCATACACATTCAACTCTGGTAACCACCCCCAACTTAGAATATCCCCTAACAAATTGTCTTGATCACTACTGAAAAACGCTAACGGTCGTCGGAATTTCCTTTCTTTCGGCATCTCTAAACCATATCATCCTGACTTCCATAATATCTCCTTTAATTAAATGCCTCGGAAGATTGCCATCTTTTACTGTCTCTTCAACCTTTCTCTTTAGTAACTCATTCGTTTCTTCGCAAAATATCTCTTGAAATGTTTGGAAGTCATTTGTTCCTCCACTAGTATATTTTACCATTTCTTCATCAGAATCATCCTCCACGACAACATTATCATAGTTATCAGCATCCTCAACATATCGATAAACATGATCATCCGGCTTTGCTATACTTATGTTATTCACTTTTCTTCGAAATCAAATTCAAAGGAGCTTTCATCAACACCCAACATCTGAGCAATCTCTTCCTTGGCGTAGTTGTGAACTAACTCTCCTTCTTCCACACCATGCTCTAAATATAACATCCTATGTTGCATTTCAGGAACAACCGTTAATGGAACAACGTCTGTGACAATTCCTAAATGCACTTCTTTGTTAATAGAATCCTTCTTCTCCCCCTCTCTATGAGAATCATCTTCTTGATTAGCATTGTTGTTTAGGAAAGCGTCATAGTTGAAAGAGTCAGTGAGTTTAGCTTCGTAAACCACTAACCCAGTACCACCTTGAGTATTATCATCATCATCACCCTTATCATCATCATCATCATCTTTATCATTAGTATCACCAACATCCACTTCCTCATCGTCCTCTTTATAGTCCTCAGCCTCTTTCTCTTTTTCCTATGCTCTCCTTTTCTCTAATAATTTTTGTTTCTCTTAGTAGAACGAAACATCAACAACGTCACCAATAAGCAAAAACTTAGAAATGTAAATTTCTAGCTCTACCTCAGGGGTAACAATTAGAACATCATCTATCTTTTCTTTTCCCTTGCCTTCAGCCGTAACTTCAGCTTCGGCCTTGCGTGCACTTTCAATAGCTCTTTGTTTAGCATCCTCAATTTCGATCAAATCATATTCAGCTTTGGAATCAACACCTAACTTTTTATGTAATACTCTCTGTATTAAATCGAGCTTTTTTATCTTTTCTCGGTCTGTCAGCTTCTAAATCTTCTGTCACTCTATACAATCTTTCGTTATCTAACGCAAGACTGGTAATAACAGCTTGCATATGCTTTTGATCGTTCCCCATAAACTTTACTCTGTTCTCTAAATCTCTTATCTTTTGTTCATTCTGATCATCAAGAAAATCAACATTCATAGGATCTATTGTTGAGAAGTTTGTAAAATTAAAATCATCACCAAATATATGATCAGCTTCTCCTGTAGATTGACTTCTACTTGAAGAACCAGGAGTTAACTGTTGTTTATGTGGTGTTGGTTGCTTTGGTGGTGGTGGTGCTTGTTGTTCTTGAGGTGATGGTGGCCTTTGTGGTGAAGGTTTTCGTATTAAGGTGATGGTGGGGTTTTAATTGGTATAACAACTTCAGTTTCAACATTCACCGCTGGTATCTCTTTCTCATGAACTACTGGATCAGCCCTAGTAGTTGTTGACTTTAAATATTTTCTTCTTGCTTTCTTTGCCGCAGGAGACCAGATTGTTTTCTTGGTGATATATATTGGCTTGCTCTTAACTCTTTTAACATTCTTAGGTGGCACAATTGGTTCATCTTCATCAGCATTCTTTTTCTTTCTTTTAGAGCCTTGATATTGATATTCCAGGCGGTGGTTCTAGACGGAAGTTTGGGTAAAATAGAACTAATTCGGTAGAATGTTTTTAAGAACAGGGTAGAAGTAGAATAATAGTCATAAGCTCCCATTCATACTGAAAGAGTATACATCTTAACAAGCTGGAGATTTCTCCAGCATTTCCCCTCTAGGAACTCCAGAAGTTAACTTCTCATCAACATACAACACGCTATATATACTAGTTTACCCTCGTGCAAACTTAGCACACTAACTTCGTACGAATTGAGTTACCTTCATACGAAGTTATTACCTTCATACGGAGTGACCCACATCGTACGAAGTGACACCTAAACACCATTCTCGTTCACACTTAAATCATGTGTTTGTATCTAATCTATACAATATTCAACACATGCTCTATCTAGCCTATTTGCATAGTGACAGACAAAATATACACCAACAATTTCCCCCTTGGACGTCACTGTTGAAGGTTTTTCTTGATCTTGAAATAGGAGAGCTATGTTTGAATATTCTGCAACTTGAATCAGGCATCTTGAAATCTTCAATTGATTCCCCCTTGATTGATGATTCGGGCTTGCATTATCTTCATTATGTAGAAATCCCTCCTTGAATGAACCTCCACGTCTTTGTTTGCACGGTTTCTAACCTCCTCTAAGTTGCTTAACTGTAATATTCATGAATAATTAATCAATGTAACTTCTCAATTTCGATGATAACTGCATCCGTGTTCGGTTTTTGATTTAACACTTTAGCATGTGAGCTGGTATCTTAATGCAACACCTCGTAAAATTGTGTTCAGTAATATACTGACACGTATCTATACTCTCAATTATGCCTAATATAGGTCGAGTGGGACTATTTTTTATATGAATGTGGAGGGAATAAAGGTAAACTATGCCTCTGAGTGACCCTTTACGGTGTCTATACTCTCAAATGAGCCACTTGTTGGATGAGAGGGACCATTTGTGAATTTATATAAAAGTAAACATTACAAGGCCTGATAGAAAACACTGATGATAACCACTACTTAGCTAACCACTGTGTTGGTACATAATGTCTATTGCCTATGTCTAGGATTTATCTGTATTGTCTACAAAGTTTACACGTTAATTTTTATATGAGAAATTGTAAATTTTATGTTGTTAAACACTGTGATTCGCACGACACATAGAGTGTTTCATACGAGTGAGTCACTCGTACGAAATACTATTTCGTACGAATCATAGTGTTTATTGTTAGTGCACGCACTTCAGTAGGAGTCATGTCGACCTATAAATAGGGATGTGTTGTGTTAGAGCTAGAAACGGATTTTTCATTTCATACGATGAAGCTCTGTCTGTTTGTTGACTTACGTCTGTAACTTGAATGTCTTTAATAGATCGGAAGCAGTTAAACAATAATCTTTATCTTGTTTGTCATATCTACCTCTCTAGCAATGTATTCCGCCTCTGCTAGTGAGCGAGATCAGGTCGATTGCATTTTGGGAGCTCGATCCTCGTCCACAAGTGGTATCAGAGCCATGAGATCTGATCTACAGATAGACAACAAGTAGTTACTGTTCAGACTTGGACACATCTTCATTATCATCATTTTTCTGACCTTTGCTGGATTTTGGACAAGTTTCGGACGAATTCTTGGACAATATGGACTAGGATTTTAGTAATTCAAGTTAATCTTCAATCTAATCAATCCATACCATAATTCGGACCTAAAATTGAACTAAATCATGTTGAAATCGATAAAATTTAGTCAGCTTGAAGTTTGAATCGTTTGAATCAGTTTTCATACGTGTTTCACACTAAATTAAAGTGTTTTCGATTTTGGTACGATTCAGGTTAATATACATACGAATCAGTTAAATCTCATAAATCTTACAATTTTTTCAGAATTTCAACTTTTCGTATAAAATGGTTTGATTCGCACAAAATCTTACTCGTACCAAAATTCTTTCAGTTAAAAAGCACTTGTTTCGTACAAAATCTTTGTGTTTCGTACGAAATCATGTGATTTTTGTGTAAAATTTGAACCGCATAAAATTTGGTTCTCGTACGAAATATTGTTCTGCGCGAAAATTTTTCTAATCTGATTTGTTTGTTTTCAAGAAGTTCTAACTTTTTGCAGGAAAAATGTCTGAGGAATTTTACAATGCGTTCGCCACATCGGTTGTTACCACTGCAGCAGCTCAAAACATCAATTTAGAGAATGAAATGGGAACCATGACGAAACCTCCAAAACTTATGAATTTGGAAGACTTTGATAGCTGGAGGGAGAGGTTTATAAACTGGGTACAAGCTAACCATTTTACTTGCTGGTTTGCAATCGAGGCAAAATACATTGCACCAGTTGGCGAAAGTGGGCTTGAAAAGACCCTTGCCCAATTCTCTGATGTTGAACGAGAAAGATTTATCAACGAAAAGAAGATGATGAACATTCTTCAGCAATCGATCAAAGAAGATATCTTGGCTTTCCTACAGCATGATGATGATGCGCAATCTTTATGGAATGCTCTTCCACTAGAATTTCAAGGCAGTGCTCAACTTCACAAAAGAAAAAGGGCATTATTAAGCAAAGAGTTTGATGTATTCACATTGATCAAAGGAGAAACAGTTAAGCAGCTAATTGAGCGATACTGTCATCTGGTGGTTCATATGAAGAGAATGGGAATTGTGAAGACGAATGAAGAGCTTGTTGATAAACTAGCTGATTCTCTGCCACAAGGTGAATGGTCAACTTACTTAACTATTTTGAAGAATGGGGTTGAATACATCAATTTCTCGTTGCTTCGCTTTATCGAAAGATTGGAAGGTCATGAATTAGAGATGTAAATGATGGCCAAAAACAAGACTGTTCAAATACAACAAGATGTTAATCTTTATTTCAAGAACAGTTCTGCTACTCAAATCCAAGCGCCAAAGATTCAAACTACATTCAGTGCATATAGCTCACCAACCACATCTCCAACTCAGTCAAGTGGATTCCAATCATATCCAAAAGTTGATCCGAATACACCATCAAGTCAACAATCTTTTGTTGGATCAAATCAATCTCAAGACAATCAAGCCACTCCATCATCTAATGTAAGTCAAAGAGTGTTGCAATGCAATATTGCCGTTGACTTTCAAAATGTGCAAAATTTTGATGAAAAGACGGCAAAACAACATATGTCTCTACTTGCTTCAGTTCTTGAGTCATATGATGTACTTTTTTTGCCGGAAAGATTGGAAATTCTAAGATGACACGTGAAGACTATGATCAAATTGATCCAGTTTAAATGGAATTGATTGATATAAAATGGTGCATGGCTTCGATCGTTCGACGAGCACAGAGATTTATGGAAATCACTCGCAAAGAAAATTTGGGAGGATTGGATGGGAAGCTTGGTTTGATAAATCTAAAGTTACTTGTTTCAAGTGTCAAGAGAAAGGTCACTTTAAAAGAGAATGTCCAAACCGAGAGGTTCAAGGGAATCAGAATCCTTTCACAGACGACTATTACAAAAGAGCGATCTACCACCGACCACAGCCCAGAACTAGAATTGTGCTGATAGAAGATAAACAACCTGGGTCTAAAGATAAGGCTTTGGTTGTTACACAGGAAGACGAAGGGTTTAATTGGAATAAGTATATTTCGAAAGGAGAAAGTTTGGCATTGGTGGCTGAAATTATTGATGAACCAGAGGAGGCATCTTTTGATGAAGGACCAGAGGATGACGAGTACTATTGTCATACTTCATCAGAGGAAGAGGAGCTTTTAAATGGTCCATTCAAACATCTTTTGCCTAACGATGTTTTAAAAACTTTTGCAGGATATTTCGCACCTACTCAAAATTCAATAGATGAAGTGTAAAAGAAACCGGTTGAAGATGTCAAAATGGATGGACAAAGGAATTGCTGACAGAAAACGTTGTTAAAGCGTGCATGGCAAATGAAAATGAGATAATTGTTCAAAGTGTGACGAACCATGTGGTGAGTGTCTTGTAAAAGTCAAAAGATTTGCTGAATTGCAAAGGTTAACAGACAATTTGTCAAGTGATTACAAAGTCACAAAGGAAGCATATGACAAATTGAGTGCGTCTGTTAAACACTTTAATAAAGCACTCAGAGAAAATGATGCAACACTGATGATGCTCAAAGCAACAGTGATGGATAAACAAATGGCAATTAATATTCATCTAAACACTATTGCTGAGCTCAAAAGTGAGCTTGAAAAAATGAGAATTGAAACCGAATGAGCTAACAAACTTTAATTAGTTATTCAACAAGCTCATATGTCATAGATCATATTTTACCAAAAATCGAAAATACTAAAGAGTCTAAAAATGGTGAAACAAAGAGTGGAAGTTATGATCGAGTTCCTCCCCCCATGTGGAACAGTTATGCTTGCAAAAATCCATCTGGGTGGAAAAGGCACTAAATATTAAATTAAAAACCTAACAGTTGCATGAGGATATCGATATAACTTACACTAAAAATGATGGTGAATGTGATTCTGAAGTGGTAGAAAATGTGATTGAACAAGTGTTAACAAATGAATCTGAAGTGGCTGAGTCTGAAAAGTCTGAGAGGTCAAAATCTGATGACAAATCAGAAAATAGTTTAAATGATGGTCCTAATGTCATAGTTTATAAAATGAAAGGATCTGATAAACTATTTTTGGATGAGGATTTTCCCATCAAGAATGTGAAAAGAGATTGTGTTGATAAAATGCTCAAGCTGATGGAGGTAAGTCATGATGATTTAGATAAACATGATTCATATTTCTATTCTAAATCAAAAAATAACAACCGACCCAATTCTCGAAAAAATTAAGATTATCCGGAAAACAAGCGTGCATGGTTGGGTTTTCAAAAGCAACATAAAACCAACAGGTCACAAAAATTGGATTTCACAAATAAAATTAATTTTTGATTTGGTACAACCACCGAGAAGGAAAAGGAAATCATTGGTACTCAATCAAATGATGATTTTCTTAAAGAAACAGAGAAACAAAAATAGAAACATGTTTTGAATACCTCTATTCATAAGGACAGCAGGACATGCTATAAATGCAAGAAAGTTGGACGTATCGCACGATATTGTTCACAAGAAAGTTCAAAACCAGTTTCTTCTCCGAAAAAGTTGACCAAGGATGAAAAGAAAAAAGTACCTATGGTTATGCCAAAATGAATTCTTAAAAGAAAAACTGAATCTAATCAAAATGTTAAACCAATTATTAAACCTCAATCTAAATTTGAAATTGGTCAAATATCACACAAAGTTCAATAAAAGGATTCAAAATTTTATATTAAACAGGCTAAACCACAAACACAGAAATGGGTTGCTAAAACTGTTAACACCAAATCATCCAAGGTTGAATTAAAATATTTTGTTCCAAACAACATTGAGCTTAACAAGATTGAAAAGAGCAAAGTGGGTCCAAAGTTTGACATTCCAAACCCACCCAAGACCAAACAGGATTAGGTCTCTTTGTTTAAATAAATTTTGTTGATCATGTGTGCAGGGGCTCCAATGATCGATTGTCAAAATGGATCACGGATAGTGGAGCTTCTCGTCACATGACAGGAATGCTTGCGCTGCTCAATGCTGTTAGAGCTATCCGAGGAGGATATGTTTGATTTGCTGGAACACAAGGAGGTAGGATTGTTGGAGAAAGGAGACTCTCGAACGGAGTTGTATCATTTGATAAAGTGAACTATATCGCTGAACTTTACAACAATATGCTTAGTATCTCGCAAATTTATGACAAGAACTTCACGACACATTTCAATGATCAAGAATGTCTAATTCTAAAACCCGGTTTCAAGATTCCAGAAGAATGGATTCTGATGCGAGCTCCGTCGAAAATGATTTATATGTCCTTGACATGAGCATTGCATCTACCACGTCAAAGAAAGTTAAATGCTTTGTTTCCAAAGCAACCGAAAAAAAGTCAATTTTATGGCACAGAAAAATGGGGCACATTCATCTTCGAAAGATGAATTTTCTTGTGCATAACGACTTAGTGGAGGGTGTAAATTTTAAAAGTTTTCATCTATCAGACGATTGTCTTAGTTGCAAAAAAAGGGAAGCATGATAAGAAATCACACCCGAGAAAGCTTTTGAATTCAGTTAAGCTACCACTAGAAAGACTACACATGGATCTCTTTGGACCAGTCAATATTAAAAGCATTTCTGGAGATCTATATTGTCTTGTCGTTACGGATGATTATTCTCGATTTTCATGGGTGTTCTTTCTGGAAAGCAAGGATGAAACGTTTGAAACTCTTATGATCCTTTTCAGAAAGCTCGAGAATTTATATCATTTGCCCATTAAGAGAATTCGCAGTGATAATGGAACGGAGTTTAAGAACAAAAAGATGCAAGAGTTCTGCAATGAAAAAGGGATTCTTCATGAATTTAGCGGCCCCATACTCCACAACAAAACGGAGTAGCTGAACGAAAGAATCACACGTTGATTGAAACTGCTAGAACAATGTTAGCTGATTCGAAACCGATCAGTTTTTCAAGTGAAGTAGTAGCATCAGCATGTTATACCCTGAATCGTGTGTTGACAGTTAGGCCTCACAAAAAGACATGGTTCAAGTTACTTAATCAACGAAAGCCTAACTTAGCTTTTTTGGAACCTTTTGGATCACCGTGTACCGTCTTGGACTCGGCTGGTAAATTTGGAGCCAAATCTTTGGAGTGTTTCTTTGTTGGTTATGCTACTCCTCAAAAACGTGTTTTCCTGCCGAGTCTGAACCAGGTAGTTCTAGTGCAGCATGTAGATTGTCAAAAATATACAACGCCTACACAGAAGCCTGGGGATACGTGGCTGTTTAACTATGATGGATTGTGGGATTCGTTTGATCTTCTAGATGTGCCAACTGAAGAAGAACTTGTTTTGTTATTTCAACAACATCAGTTATCTAATCAAGAACAAGTTCCTCGACTGTTGGTGGTTTCTACGCCTTTACCAATTAACACGTCTGACGTTGATCAAAGCTCTTTTGTTCTAAATCCGGTTCCTGCTACAAATGTTAATGCTGCTGAGTCTTCTGTCCAGCCAAATGAAGTTAATGACTCTGATTGGGAACATACTTTCGACGATGGAGGATCCAGTTCTGATGAAGGATCTGAACAGATTGAAGACTTTCTGAACCAACAGGCTGATCAGTCTAATGCTAAGAATAAAGCTTCTTCATCTGTACCGGTTGTCGATGAAAATATCTCAAATTTTCAATCACAAGTAGATGTTCCAACTGAAGTGATGCCAAGGACACTTTCATATAATCCGTCAGAGAACATTATAGGCAGCTTAAAATCGGGAGTGCAAACTCGCAACCAAATTAATAAAGATCTAAGCTGTTTCTATACTAGCATTGCTCCACTTCAAGTCCGAATTTCTCACAATTGTTTTGTTTCTCAGGTTGAACCCGAGAACTCGAAAGACGCGTTGAAAGAAGAAAGTTGGGTGGATGCGATGTAAGAAGAGTTATTGCAATTCCAGAAACTTGGTGTCTGGACGCTTGTTGACCTACCAGATCATCACAAGAAGATTAATACAAGATGGGTCTTCAAGTGTAAAATGTTGAATAGAGGAGTTATCGTGCGTAACAAAGCTCGACTTGCGGTTCAAGGTTTCATCAGCAAGAAGGGATTGACTATACTGAAGTCTACGCCCCAGTTGCACGTGTTGAAGCAATTCGCATATTCTTGGCCTTTGCCTCGTGGAAAGGGTTCAAGGTGTACCAATTGGATGTTAAATCTGCTTTCCTTTATGGAAAAGTAAAAGAGGAGGTGTAAATTGGCCAACCACCGGGGTTCATCGATCCAGTGCACAAAGAAAAAGTCTACCTCTTGAATAAGGCCTTATATGGTCTTCATCAAGCCCCGAGAGCTTGGTATGAAACATTATCGAATCATCTTTTGGATGGCTGTATCAGGGGAACAGTAGACTCAAATCTTTTCACAAAGGAAGTATATGGGCATATAATTATCGTACAGATATATGCGGATGATATTATCTTTGGATCGACAAATGATAAGCTGTGTAAGGACTTTGAAGAAGTCATGAAGCGCAAATTTGAAATGAGCGCAATGGGGGAGATGAAGTTCTTTCTAGGACTTCAGGTTGATCGGTTGCCTGATGGTATCTTTATTCATCAGACAAAATATGTTCATGACATATTGGAGAAATTCAATATGACAGGAACTAAACCAGCATCAACCCTGTTAGCTCCAAATCACGGTATTTGTCTAGATCTTACCGGTGAAAAAGTTTATGAAACTTTATATCGCTCCATGATCGGATCCTTGATGTATCTTACTGCTTCTCGACCAGATATCATGTATCCAACGTGCATGTGCTCTCTTTATCAGTCTAATCCAAAGGAGTCACATCTGCTTATTGTTAAACGCATAATGAGATATCTGAAGGGTATTCTAAGCACCGGCTTGTGGTACCCTAGACATGATGATTTTAATTTTGCAGGTTACTCATATTCTGATTTCGGATGCTACAAACTAAATAGAAAATCTACAACGGTCGGCTGCCAGTTCTTCGGAACCCGTTTGGTAACATGGCAATGCAAGAAACAAACTGCGGTCGCTCTCTCTACCTGTGAGGCTGAATACGTTTCGGCTTCCAGTTGTTGTGCTCGGATTCTCTGGATACAGCAATAGATGAGAGATTTTGGTTTGCAATTTCTTGATACGCCTATATATGTAAATAATCAGGCCGCGATCGATATCACTAAAAACTCATGTCAACACTCACGTACTAAACATATTGAAATTCGACACCGCTTTATCCGTGATTGCTACGAGAAAAAGTTGGTACGAATTGAGAAAAGCCACACTGATGACAAAAAAGCAGATTTTATACCAAAGCTTTTGATAAAACAAAGTTAAAAAATTTGTTAAAGTTTAATCTTAGGGGATATTTTTGAGGTTAAGTTTGACGACTTGATGTGAATTTGTCATTGATTAAACTTTTTTGTATATTGTTTCTTTTAAATTCTCAAGCATCCAAAATATGTTTTTTTTTTATTTTAGGGGGAGAATATTTGAGGAAAATACAAAAACATTTAAAGAATCAAAAAGAGTTTTGTGTGAAAAAGAGTGATCATAGTAAATCAAAAATGATAAGTCACAGTATGCTAAAGAATTGAAGTGTTTTAAAGTATTTTAAGCAAGTCTTACTATGGATATGCCAATAGACTTCACTCGTTCAGTAAATTGTTATGAGGATGTAAACTTAATACACATAAACTGAATAACTTGTGGGTTAACATCTCTTGGATATATGGACTTAGTACTCCGAAATTTCATTTGAGAGAATGCCAGATTCTGCGGTACTAGGTTTTTATATTTGATTGATATCTGGGGTATTATTCGAGTTCTTCTGATTTTGCGGAAGCATGGCCTAGAACTCATATAATACTTTCGCATTATTTCCCCAAAAGCTGATTATGTCTTAAGCAATTATGACATTTGCAGTACAAAAGATTCCTTTATGGAACACCACCTAAAGACGAGCCTTCATCTCTTTGTCTGTACGGTAGTACTAACCTGAGCTCTCAAGGTCTCGCATTCACCCTATATACAGATATCAATTCGATATATTCACCTGTAAAACGAAATTATGGGAATCTCGATACGGGAGTATATTCTGAGATGGGAAACATAGTTATTTCATGTTTCTAATAATACCTTAACATATCTTGAAACAACTGAGAAACGAGAAGAGGTTTAAATGGACAAATATATTGGCAATCTAGGTAAATTTGTTTAAAAAGCTTAAAAGGTGTTTCTAGACTAACGGTACTGATGACTTATATGAATGTTTGAAATGATCCTCTGATAACACAAAATTCACAAAAAAAAAAATATTCTTTGAAAAATTTCTTAAAATCCAAAAAGATTTTTAGTCTTCTTAGCTTGATAGTTTTATTTTAGTTTACTGATGATAAAAACATTGATAGTTGGATTCGTAACAACAACTTGCTGAGGAAAGCTTGGAATCATGGGTTGGGAGCTAATTTTTAGCAACAAAGTGACTCAAATGTCAAGAAAGTTCATTAATTTGAAACTTTATATGATTAAAATAAATTTGTTTGGTCAAACGTGGTCAACCAAGGTCATTAACTTGGACTTGGAAGGAAAATTGGATAACAGGGTAATTAACTTGGACTTGGTTAGTCAAGTGGATTTTTGAAACAGATAAAAAATTTTGCGAGAATGAATGAAAAAAATTGAAAATATAAAAAACAGAAATAAAAATAGAATTCGAACTATGTTTGAAAGTTTTTAAGAATTGACTCATACAAAAACAATTTTTATGCAGGAGATTTGGTACGAATCAAAGGGTAATATTTTGGTACGTGTTATAAGATTTCGTACCAAACATGGATAGTATAAATACCGTTTGGTTCGCACCAAAATGAGTTTATTGTTTTTTGAGCACTATTGAGCGATTCAGAAAGTTTTGTGCGATTCAGTTCTGGAACTTGATTTCTTGATTCTTGTGCTTGCTATTCACATTGTTGAAATTGATTTGCAAACCTCGTACAATGGGAATGGTAATTTCGTTACGGTTTAACTGTTATAATGTCAAAATTTCATACGATTCGGACTAAAACTTAGATCTAGGGAAATTGGACTGGTAAAACTTAAAATTGACCACAAAATTGTTAATATCGGCTCTAATAACCTGAAATCAACTTTAGATTTGTTAAAAATAACAAGTTTTAGGATCAGATTACACTTGGACACATTTTGGGACGATGTAAATTTGGTGCGGATGACTTGTTACGTACAAAAATGGATTTTCAATTGTTAAGTAAAGATTTTGTACGAAACACATGAACCGTATGAATTTTCTGAGTTTCAACTTTTGTTCAGATGAAATTTTTGTACGAGACAATTATTTTAGCACGAATCAGAGAAATGTTTAAAAGTTCAAAAGTTTATGTTCAAGAGAAAATTTTGTGCGAATCATAAAAATTTTGTACGAAACATGAGTTTGAAATCTTGAAATGTTTAACTTGTTTGTTCAAGTGATTTCGTATGAAATAAAGAGGTTTTTTGTGCGAATCAAAGTATAATTTTTTAAAAGTTTGTAAATTTTCTAACGGTTGAATATTGTTTCTTGAACAGGCAAAGAGAACCGGATTTTCGCCAGTACATAATATATGCTGTATCACTGATGATAAGATTCCAGAAATAGCTGCATATAGAAGTATCTCGGAGTTTCTTACCAAAATTAGAGTGACGAAGGCGATTACTGAAAGACACACTACATATTTGTCACATGTTGAATATTTCTGAAATGCTGCAGAATACAGTCTTGACGACAATGCTATTATATCAGCAGTGAAGATTAACGACGTGGATATTCAAGTCAAGATTACTGAAGATTTGATTCGATAAGTGTTAGAGTTTAAAGATAACAAGGATGATCCAACGGGATTTACAGAATATATGGTGAAAGGATGAATCTACAGGATGGGTTATTCAGGATTTGTGAATGCTGCTCCTTTCAAAAAGGGAAATCTAAGCTCACCGTTTCGTTATCTAGCACATGTTATTATTCATTGTTTGGGCCATAGGAAGGGTGGATTTGATTACTTAGTTGATTATCAGATGTGCATGATTACTGTATTGTGTTGAACCTTCCGTATAACTTATCGAGAGTTATTTTTACTCAGATGGTGCAAAATATACACAAGGAAAGATTTTTGCAATACCCAAGATTTATCCAGATGATATTAGCTCATTTACATCCAGACTTGAAGAAATCTGCTGATGATGTGCTTAAGCTTGAGCATATGGATGTACAGTCTCTATGGAAGATGAATGTACACTTGAAGTCTGCTCTTGTTGCTAAACCGATGTTTGGTGCTATTCTAAACAAAGACTACATCTCACCCGCGCCTAGAAAACGGAGGAAAGACGATGAGGAGGAAGTGAATTCGTTGACTTTATTTGTGGCTAAGCGTAGTCCATGGTTTGTAAAAGACGGAGAGAAAGGAGGAAAAGCAATATACAAAGGTAGAAAGAGAAACGCTGCATCTACTGCTAAAAGATCAGGGTTGAGGGATGAACCTGAGATTGAAGAAACGGTTGAGAAAATGGCAGAGGATACAGAGCGTCAGGCTTTTAAAGCTGACACGACATCAATTGAAGAAGAGCAGAGAAACTTGAAAAGAAACGTCAAGAGGAGCTGAAAAGAATAGCCAAAGAACGGAAAAGAAAGGCGACAGGTGAAGACGATACTACTTACATTCCGTCTGAATCCTAGCTTGAATCTGGCTATCGAACTCCTGTTAAGAAAAGAACGAGAAGGATGAAAAGATCTGCAGCTCGTATATCGCCATTAGTTAATCCAACAGAAGCTGATACTGAGCAAGCAACTGAAGTAAATGTGGAAGAACAAATGTAGAGTATTCCTATTCCGTCTCCATTACAAGATATGCATCCCGGGCGAGATCAACCACATTTTGAGCCAAAGATTCCAGAAAAAGAACCGGAACAACGACAATCAACAGCCAGAACCTGTTCAGCATTCCATGCCTGATCCAGAGCCTGCCGAACAATCAGCACTGCAACCGTCGGCTCAACAACGGTCTCAACCATCTCATGCCCAACAATCTCGTCCTACATCACAACCTTTCAGCTCACAAGCTTTTTTCGACGAGATTAATCTAGACGATCTACCTGGAGGAGATGAGTTTCGATTTGATGATCCGAGAATTGATGTTTTGCAGAAACAAGTGAATATGAATGTTGTGTGCATCGCTGAATTACAAGAACAGATAAACTTGCTAACTACAGAGAAGTTTGAGATGCTAGAGAGAATTGCAGGCGTAATTGTCGATAAGCAGCAACTTGAAGCAATGATGGCCAGTATTATCTCAGAGAATGAAAGGCTGCATTTGCGAATGACAGAGTATGAAGAAGAAAGATTGAGAAATAATCGAAGGATGGATATTACAGTGTTGATGAGGATTCTGTGACTAAAGAAGCTGAGCCAGAAGCTGAATCTGGGCTAGTACAGTGTTGGGATATCGTTGTGTACGAAGAACCGAAGAACTTTATACTGATAGGAAAGCCTGTTGATGTTGATATAGATTTCTTGGATATCTCCCAAAGACATAGAGAGTGGTTGATGAAAAAGTTGGGTAAAGATAATGAAGAATCAGTTGAAGAAAAAGATGAGGAGGAAGAGATAGAAGATACCAAAGAAGTTGATATTGATGGAAAAGATTCTAGTGATTCGGATAATGGTAGTGATGATGATAATGTGGGAGGATCGGGTGTTCGTATAATAGATTCAAATATTAATGAATTGGTTGATCTTTCAGAGTATTTTGATGATTCTGAAAATAAAATGGCTGAAGAGGAAGGGACAAACAAAGTTAATGAATCGATAGATGCTCAGCAAACAGGAATCTTCACCGAGAATGTTACATCTTTTGTTCCTGTTGTGCAAAAATCGTCGGTTTTATACCTTGAGCATGACGTAGAAGAGGGAGAGTTTGTACATAGTTACTCAAAGGAGGAGATAGCTGAAGTGCTTGGAATTAGTGGAGAAAAGTTCGAGTTTGATTTTGAAGATGAGCTAAACAAGATAGATGTGTTCGAACCGAATGACTATGTGTTTGAGGAAATCGAAGACCCTAATGTTTATGATAACGTTGTCGTTGAAAGTGACTCTGATGAAGATACAAATGATGCCATTCAGGGTACAGAGGATTTTTTTAACGTTTATCGATTTATTCACAGCACAAAATTCTGAGGAAATACAAAGGAAAGTTTCGGAAGTTGTTAAAGAAGGAACGATTCTAGAAAAGATGACTACAGCTGAGGTTGTCAAACAGAAAAAGAAATGCATTAGGGAGAGTCCAGCTGAACGAAAGTTTAAAAGACCCCTGGCGTTTTTTACTAGAGATGCTGATATTTCTTTAGGTGATATTTTGAGTTGGGGTTGGATTGAGGAGCTGGATGTTTATGCTATTAAGAGAAAATTCGGGATTCAATACTTTCGATATTTAGGGGATATCAAGACTCTGCCATATTGGGACATTAAAGAACTTGTGCAAACGAAGATGATTAATCTAAAGATGAAGTTCTATGATCCGAAATTGTGGAGGTTGATGAAATTTGAAGCAAAGCATGGTTTTGTGCACTGGAAACCGCATTATCCGCATCGTATTACTAAAGAAGATCCAGTAACAAAAGGAAAGATATTACGTTGATAGTAAAGAAACCACGGGTGTTGAAAAACAAGCCGATGATCAAGATGGAATAGGATTTCTATACGATCTTCAAATGGTGGCATTACGATTCTAATACAGGTGAGGCTGTTATTTGTGTGCACCCTGATGAAGATGCGTGGAAGATAACTGAGGAATTATCCGAAGCCGTCATAGCACACAAAAGAATATTTGGGTTATGGCGAGGTATTCGAGTACTAGACCCTATGTGGCTAGTAAATTGTTCGAAGCAAGACATTGAATGTTTATTTTACAGCAAGATCAATTTTGAAGAAAAGGATCAAGAGCAAGCACTACAATTTCAAAAGGTCGTAAATGTGTGCTTTGCAAATGATATACATTCTGGATCGAATTGGAAGACGAACTGGAGGAAGATTGAGAAGAAAGAGTTGAAGAAAACTGAAGAAAAGGAAGCTCGGATCGCTGAACGTTCAAGAGTAGCATCATTAAGGAGTTTTCAGTTTTTGAAGCGACGTCCTCTTACCGATCAAACGCCTATGGCTGCTGAGGAGCGTCGAAAACCGTTAAAGAGATTTTTTGGGCATTAAAATCAAATCAAATTGAAGTTTTGAAGATTATCCAAACTACGGCAACATCCAAGGGGGAGTTTGTTGGTACATAACGTCTATTGCCTAGGTCTAGGATTTATTTGTATTGTTTATAAAGTTTACACGTTAATTTTATATGTGAAATTATAAATTTTATGTTGTTAAACACTGTGATTCGCATGAAACATAGAGTGTTTCGTACGAGTGAGTCGCTCGTACAAAATACTATTTCGTACGAATCATAGTGTTTATTGTTAGTGCACTCACTTCAGTACGAGTCATGTCGAACTATAAATAGGGAAGTGTTGTGTTAGAACTAGAAACGGATTTGTCATTTCATACGGCAAACCTCGGTCTGTGTGTTGACTTGCGTCTGTAACTTGAACGTCTTTAATAGATCAGAAGCAGTTAAACAGTAATCTCTATCTTGTTTGTCATATCTACCTCTCTAGCAATGAATTCCGCCTCTGCTAGTTGAGCGAGATCAGGTCGATTGCTCATTTTGGGAGATCGATCCTCATCCACACACTGCTATACGCTGAACATTACAAGGATTGATAGAAAACACTAATGATAACCACTGCTAAGCTAACCACTTCTATACGCTAAACATTACAAGGACTGGTAGAAAACACTGATGATACATCCTTTGTTGATCTTCAGCAGAGCTTTATCTTCAATAGATGTTAGCTATAACAGACCTAGGACATTTAGACTTCAGTAGAGCTTAGACTTCAGCAAAGCTTAGACTTCAGCAAAGCTTAGACTTCAGCAGAACTTTGTTTTCAACAGAGCTTAGCTATAGCAGACCTTGGACATTTAGACTTTAGTAGAGCTTTACTTGGGCAAATGTTACATTATCATTAGGATAAGAGGTTGTAGTATATTTTGGCTTGTTGCCCACACAAAGCTGCCAAAAACCAATAACTCAAAACCAGGGGCTTCAATAATGCTATGCCACATTCTAGGACACTTGTCCTCATCCTCTAACTTCTTCTAACACCTTGAACCACCTCCTTCAAGCTCCAACACTATAAATGGAAGTGTTTGCAACACTTTAAACTTGCACCTTCTTAAAAAAATAGTCCTCTCATCACTTCTGGTGGTTCCTTGTCCTTAGGAGCTTCCCATTCAAGTTTATTTTCATCTAGGTATCACTTGTAAGTGCTCTTTTCAGCTATATTTTCGTTTATTAGGCTTTTAAAGCCAAAAGTCAAGTGATTTCGATAATTGCTTTGACTTTTGGTTTAGACCTTTATAGTCCAGCCATTGTTCGAATCGAACATGGCTACGTGGTCGTAGTTAAGTAGGGGTTAATCCCTCAAAAGGGAACCTCCCGAAAATCAGGTTTACTAGGTCAATTGACGAGTAGAAATTTTAATATTTAAAAAGTCAAAAAGGTCAGATTTCATAAATGTTATAATATGATTATATATATGTTCTAAAATACGTTTAACACTTAAACAAGTTGGTAATATTTTTATAACATGTGGGAACATGTTCGGCTCGTCAATTCTAGTTTTAAGGATGGTTCGCAGCCTAAAGTCGCGAAGTTTAACTTCTTCTTTGACTTTCGATTCTGACCCAATTTCAGATTAGTTTTCTACTGATTTAAGGTTTCATTAAGATCATAATTTAATGTGGCATAACCCTCTAAGGTAATAATACGTGAGCATAATCGTATTCTAAGCTTTTTTGGTACAAGTTTCGATTTTATGCCATATTTTGACCGAAATGCCCTTTTTGCAAAAAATAAGGTTTTAATCAATAACGAAATTTCAAATGACTTATGTACTGATATGTTAATGCAATTAACATATTTTGATGTTATTAAACATATCATAAACTAAATTTTCATATAAGATCGTAAATTGTGTTTTAAAATGACCAAAGTGCCCTTTCGAAACCTAGAATGGTTTTAAACATAATTTACCATATCAAACTCATTACCTACTAATATTATAACATAATTAAAGTGTTTTCACAGAAGGTACTTGATCATAACCCAAGTTTTTATGCAAGTTCGTAAACTATGTCACTTAATGACTAAAATGCCTTTGTGGCACATATTTTGATTTTAAAACCTTAATGGTCACATAAGTTGATAACCTAATGATGTTACAACTTATTTAAAGTATATTGGCACATAGAACTTCTTTATAACTCATCCAACTACCTGGCATCACTAATATGCGTACGGTTAAGCTTATGTAAATAATTTACGTAAGTTTACCGAAACGGGTCAAACCTTATCATTTTTAGTTCAAATTCCAGAATGTATATTGCTTACCCATATTATAAAAGTCTTAGTACTTGTTGGGTTTAAACCACATTCTATTCCGGTCATCGCTTAATCAAGTATATCGTACCGTTTTCGTTAATTTAAGTTAACCGGTCCAAGTCTACGACTTAAAAAGGAGCCGTTGACATTCTAATTGGTTATTTAAACCATTCATTCCAGACTAGGGCCTTCCGGTAAATTGCAACCAACCTTAGTTAATTGATTATGGCTGAGCTATTTATAATTCTTGCATATTAAGACGAATTTTGGCCCAGGTAAAATTCTTAACCTATTTTCCCTATACGGGCTTGGGATACGCCAAATTATTACCACTTGGTCGGGTATGGGATCATATTTGGGATTGTGACTAGAAAATATGCATAACCCGTTTTAATATTTTTGTCTGATAACTTAAATGTGGGTTAACGCGACCGTGTCCTTGATATCCTCGACTCATTTAAGTTGCTAATGGCCACGACTAAGCACAGGGTGTAGGCATACACCTGACAGTTGCTAATGCTATTTTAAAATGTTTCTTTCCCATATTGGGGATACCCCTTTGTGGGTTAAAGTAGTGTGTCGGCTAATCTTGTTATTTGGTTTCTGCACCGGACCCCATAGGTATTGACAGGCATGTAAAATTGTATACAAGATTATTATAATTGCCCTGGGTTATTTATGGAATACATGTGCCTTGTGCACTTTAATCAATTTTGAAATATTTTAAAAAACAAAAGAGTTTGTTATTTGTATTTACCGGTGTAAACTGACGTATCTTCAAAAGACTAAGTGACAGGTTGCAAGGTTACAAAATAGGCTAGAGGTGCCCGGTAATTCCTAAAGAGGAATTTGCAACTCTTTTGCGTAGAAGCCTATAGTCTGTTATTTCATTTTGTAACTTCTTGATCCGCCTGTGGATTTTTTCATATACTATCCGTTTGTGTAATATTTTAAACATTTGGACATTTATATTGTAATAATTAAATCCAGGACTTCCACTGTGCTATATTGTGTATTCATATCAATTCTGTCACATAATCCCCAACTAGAAATATGATTAACTAGTTCACTAGTCGAGTATATGTTGAGTTTGGGTGGCCAAAACGCTTTCCATTTAATTATTCGCTCAGTATCGGCACATATATTTTGCCGTCGAACATTTCAGTGACCTCAACATAGTTCAAGGGATTTCGGATCCCAAATGAAGCTTAACTAGCTCCCTATATTAATGTATGAGGCTATCGGCCATTGAGATCTTTGTCGGTTCGACAATCGGTCGCTTTCCGGTCAAGTTGTGCACTACTTGTCGTACGACCAGAAATGATGTCTTTTATGTATTCCTGATATTCTAATAATGTTTTTGGGTGTTTATCATTGTTCAGTTGTAGTTCTGGAATCCAAAAAATACCTAATTAATGTTGCGGACGAATCGAAATAATCACCTTTTTAGTCGAAACCGACAATTTTGTAATTTAGGCGTTGTACCGGAAAGTTATGTATTATTGCATGATGTGTTCCCACATTAGTGTTTTCATGTATATATGGACTCAGTTATGTCATTAGTATGCCGTTATTCATTGTTCTGTTTGGTTTTAGCGGTTTTGCTAACATGAATAGTGCAACCGCGAATAGTGCGCCCAACACTTTCTATCAACACTTTTAGGTATAGTTTGATTTTTTTGTCGTCATAACGGAAACCAATATATGTTATGGCATGATTCGATTATCCAACACTTATGACATGATATACGACTCAGTTACGTAATCAAATTACGATATAATGCATGAGATTATGTACTAAAAATAATGATTAGTTTGTACGGAATTACCCGTTATTGTCCATTTGCCACATACCCCCGTATTAAAAATATTTCGTCCCGAATTCACCATGACGCATCCTCTAAAAGAGTCTCCTTGAACAGGTGGGGGTACTTTGTCTTGATTTGATCTTCACGTTCCCACGTATACTCGGGTCCGTTGTGACAACTAGCAAATAACTGGTAATTCCGTACAATGTAATCACTAATTTCATATTATAATCTCAAGCATAAATATCGTAATTTAAATTCAAAAGTGAGTCGTACGTTATTAGGGCTAGTAAATCTGATCATAACATATACTGGGTTCCATTACAACTAGTAACAGACCAAAACAATGCCCTAAAAGTGTTGGTAGAAAGTGCTGGACGCACTAATTTCGCTGACACTAACTGTGTTGGTAAACCGCTAAAACAAATCAGAACAAGGAATAACGACATGTTAATGCCATACCGGAGTCTGGATACAAATGAAAATACATATTTGAGAACAACTATTACAATAATACCTAACTTTCCGGTATAACGCCTAAATTGCAAAACTGTCCGTTTCGACCAAAAAGGCGACAAATGGCGATTTGTCCGCAAGACTAATACGGAGGATTCCGCATGTCAAGATAAGAATAAAACAATGCTAAACCTCCTAAAATAATGTGAGAATAGCAAAAATGCGCAAAACACATCGTTTCCGGTCATTCGTCAAACACTGCACAATTCGATTGGAAAGCGGCAGATCGTCGAATGACGAATATTTTAGTGGCGGATAGCCTCATCCGAGCTTCTAGTGAACTAGTTAACCATTATTTGGAACTCGGAATTCATTCATCTAACATGAGGTCATGGAAACAGAACTTTCGGAAAAGTTCAACGGCGGATCATAAAAGTGCCGATATCGATCGAACGTCGAACGGAAGACATATCGACAACCCTAATTCATCGTGTATTCGTCTAGCAAACTAGTCATGAATATTTTCAGATCGGAAATGCACTAATTTGACACCATATTAGTTGTGGTAATTGAAAACAAACGCTTTTGGTAATAAATATATAGTTTCGTTTATTAGCGATACTTCGACGATGAGCGATCTAGCGACATATCCCTCATTCGAAACTTATTTTGGAAGAACATATGGATTAAATGCCATGCAATTACACCCTAAACACAAGTCTTATGCTTAAGATGCTAGAAGATTAACCCTAATCACCATATTTAATTTAATCACCAAAATATCTTTATTTATAACATGTGGTAAAAACCAAAGTTACATTTCACCCCCCCCATATACACGGCTACAAAGTGGGTCCCACCCCACTTGATTTTGTTGAAAAATGGTGATCTTAAGCATGGTGTTAAAGATATTGATGTAGCATGGAAGATGTGAGTAATTATATATGTTGAACCTCATGATTCTTACCATTTCATTCACCAAAAATTCACAACATTCTCCTTCCTTCTGACCCTCTTGCTCACGGCAACAACACCCCCACCATACACCACCATTGTGCCACCCTTAAACACCACTTTATACACCATTTGAAGCTTAATCAAGACCTCTAAGGAAGCTTGCATGGATGGAGCTCATTAGGGCCTTCTAAGGAGATTACTTTTCTTCTAAATCTTCAAGAAGCTTGTGCACCCATTGTGAGCTAATCTCCTCCATAATCTAACTTATTTTTATACTTAGATTATTAGTGTACAAGTTGATCATCTTGAAAATCAAGAAAAGATAAGTCAAAAACCCTAAAACACAACATAAGAATAACACTAAATATTGTTTATTTTGTGATGATATGCTTATATGATGGTTAGATTGTATATTGAAGTTGTTTATGTTGATATTATGATGTAAAAGTGAGATGATCTTGTCTGATTTAGTATTAAAAAATAAGGATTTAAACATGATAAGGTTTAAATCTAAACAAGGTCATCATTTACCTCATCCATGTAAAATACTACAACTTAAAATAATTTATATACATAAGAATGATTTTTATAAGAAGTAAACATATGTATTTAACTTGTAACCATATTAAAATGTGTAGTAATCAAAGGGTTACATGCATGAACTTGTTTAAACAACATACTAAAGTATTGTTTTGGAAAGAATAATGAACATTAAAAACCCTCTTGATTTACTAGTGTTTTTAACAACAAAAGTCATGGATGATGATATGTAGATTATGTTAAATAAATATTAAATAATTTTTGATGATGATTATGAGATTAAACAGGTTTCAAATACGTTTTTTTAAACGTGGAAAACGCCATAGTTTAGGGGAAACTATGGCAAAATTTTCTAAAAGTCTAATCGCAATTAAAGCATGATTAGTGGGGTAATTAGTGGGACTAAACGTCATTGGTAACTTAAAACGTCATTAAGTGGACTCTAATGACAAGGGTTATCCCTAAATAACCAAGTGTTTAAACAAAGTTGTAAATATATATTTATAAGTAAAATAAATACTTTCACAAAAATATGTTCTTATATGGAAAATAATACAAGTATATGTATGAATATTTGCTACTAATAAATTGTATGTATACATGTGTGTATTGTATATGTATGTATTAGAAACTTAGGGTATTCACAATAAAATACCCAATCTTATACAAAATACAAACACTTAAACAATATACCAAGTATTGACAACATAATAAATATATTCTCGCATTACGTCGAAACAATAAATCAGACAATTAAAGCAATGCGAACAATAGGCAGACATTCAAGATTTCACCATCGTGTCGACGACCAACAGGTGAATCACCGGCACAAATGGTCGTTGCGACAACGGGCGATCCTTGCCGAAAATGAATATATAACAAACGACGCCGACGACAAGTCTAAATATATATTTAGGCATCCAACATATATATATGTTATCGAAATGAAAAATCTGGAAAGTTAAGTGTATTAAAAAGTTAGAAAATTTATAAGTAAACACTTATAATAAAAATGGGCTTACATATATATACATTTGGGCTAGGCCCAAAATTGTGAAAATAATATGTTAGGCCCAAATTCCATAAGCATACATGGATGTGGCCCAAAAACGAATAAAAGCCCAAAATTATATAAAAAGACATGGGCTAGGCCCAAAGATAAAAAGACATGGGCGAGGCCCAATGACAAGAAAACATGGGCTAGGCCCAAAGACAAAAAATTACATGGGCTAGGCCCGGTGACAAGAAAACATGCGCTAGGCCCAAAGACATAAATTACATGGACTAGGCCCGGTGACAAGAAAACATGGGCTAGGCCCAATGACATGTGAAGGGAAAGGCCTAGTACACACAATTGTTTGAAAACAATAATATATTTATATATATATTTTTAAGAAATATATATAACAATACTAATCCAACAAACGAACTACCAACACTAAGATTACATTATAAGTTGTTCAATCATAATAAGTAAATAAATAACAAGAATTCAAGATGAACAACATGTACAAGGTCCATTGAGACCTAGGTGTCTAATGAAACCAATACGCATGTAGGTTACATATGTTGCGGGCACCGAAAGTTAAATAGTACGACTTATACGGAACGAAAAACTGTGAGTTCATGTCCCTCCTTTCACTTACTTTAAGTTTTGTTTTAAACAATCGAGGGGAAATACATGTCATGTCAAAACAGTATGTTAGCTATAAGTTAGCAGATAAAAGATCATTGTGCGTAAGTAGGAAATAACAGTAGTAACCATTAATCACTTAGTGACCCAGGTGCAAAAGAGGTAGATCTATTGAGTTTGAGACCCGCTCCACTCCTGGTTGGTATACCCATTGGTGTGCTTTTGTGATCCCAACATGTCCAAGAAGTCTCGGTTTGGTTACTTACTTATGGCACTAGTATGTCCGGGTGCTCGCGACACACTGATAGATCGTAAATTAACTCATTGATGCTAATAACATACTTGGATTTCAATACAGGTTTTCAAAGATGACATTTGGATACGAAAACATTAAACTACATGAACTCGCCAACTTTATGTTGACTTTTTAAAATTACTTGTGTTTCAGGACGTAGGACTTGAGCTGGTGATGGGATCCGGGTATGGGATTTTCAAGACAACGATGTATTACTTTTGGAGGGTTTGCCCGTTATATCCCAACCTCGTTTGGGTATATAGAGGTCAAAGCGTCAACTTGAAATTGTGATGAAAACAATGTCCTTTAAATTGTGTTTGTAAGATTAATCTGAAACTGATAACAATTTGATTTCACCTTTTGATGGTTGTAATATCGGAACGAAACTTATGAATGGCATGCATTGTTGTTGATTTATAATGTTTACTATATTGGATGCAATAATTACCTAATAGTCACACACTCGCTCTTCCACTACGACCAGGGTTTGACATCCGTGACGTGAGTTCCAGCGAACTTTGAGTAGTTTAATTCGACTTCTCCTTGTCTATTGAACTTTCAAGTCCATAACCTCAACGGGTTCCTCGGTAAACTGGAGCTTGTCATCAATGTGAATTTCATCCACTAGGATGACTTTAGATTAGATACATGAAATATGTCGTGTACATTGTTGATTTCTTCTGGAAGTTTTGGTTTGTAAGCCACTATACCAATCTTTGCCAGAATTTCAAAAGGCTAAATTTATCTCAGATTTAGCTTTCGGCGCTTTCCGAATCTAGCTACGCCCTTCCAAGGCGAAACTTTTAGTAACACTTTGTTTCCGACATCGAAGGATAATGGTTTGTGTCTCCTATTTGCGTAGCTCTTTTATCTATCTTGGACGACTTTGATACGCTCACGGATCTTGAATATTTGTTATGTGTTCTCTTCGACTAGTTCGGGTCAATGAGTTGTTTGTCACCTACTTCCGCCCAACATAGCGGAGATCGGCACTTCCGTCCATATAGTGCTTCGAACGGCGCAGCCTTGATACTGGTGTGATAACTGTTATTGTAGGAAAACTATACCAATGGTAAATGAGTATCCCAGTTTCAGTCCAAATCCATCACACAGGCCCGAAGCATGTCTTCCAACGTTCGGATGGTTCGCTCGCTTTGACCTTCGGTGTGCGGATGGAAAGTTGTGCTTAAATCTAAGTGAGAACCAAATGAAGCTTGAAATGATAGCCAAGCCGCAAAAAAAAAGCGACCATGTCTATCTGAGATTATGTAGACTGGCACTCCATTACATTCCACGATTTCCTTAAGGTATAGTTCAGCTAACTTCCGGTACTATCTTTCTCACGGATGGATAAGAAGTGAGCTGACTTGGTTAATTGATCAACGATAACCTAGAGGATGTCATGACCTCGAAAGGTCCATGGTAGTTTTGTAATAAAATCCATTGAGATTTGTTCCCATTTCCAAACAGGGATTTCAGTTTGTTGTAATAGACTAAATGGTTTTTGGTATTCGTCCTTGACCTTTGCACAAGTTAGGCATTTCCAAACATAGGTCGCAATATCTCCCTTGAGATTAGGCCACCAGTAATACTCCTTTACATCTTGATACATTTTATCAGATCCTTGGTGTATCGAGTATTTGGACTTGTGTGCCTCATCCAGCACCAAGTCTCGCAGATCACCAAAATAGGGAATCCAGACCCTTCCCATGAAATATAAAGTTCCGTCCTTGTTTGGTTCCATTTGTTTCTCTATTCCCCGTAATGATTCTGCTTGAATGTTTTCCGGTTTTAGAGCTTCTTGTTGTGCATCGTGCACTCGTGTTATAAAGTTCGTCTGGATCGTCATTTCTAAAGCTCGTACTCGTATAGTTTTGACTCGTTGCTTCCAGCTCAAAGCATCTGCCACTACATTTCCCTTTCGCGAGTGATACTTCTCACAGTCATAATCATTCAACAGTTCCACCCAACGTCTTTGGCGCATATTCAGTTACTTTGGTTGAATATATTTTGAAGACTTTATGTGAATATGGTACACTTTGTGCCATATAATTAATGACGCCAGATTTTTAAAGCAAATACCACTTCGCCTAGTTCTAGGTCATGAGTGGTATAATTCTTTTCATGAACTTTCAACTGATGTAATGCGTACGCTATGAGTTTTTAACGTTGCATTAACACGCAACCCAACCCAACCCTTAATGTGAAGCATCACAATACACCACAGAGTCATCGGTACCTTCCGGAAGTGATAATTTCGGCGCCTTACATAATTTTTTCTGTAATAGTTGAAATGCCGATTCTTGTTTTTCTCCCCAATCACACAATTGTTTGAAAACAATAATATATTTATATATATTTTAAAGAAATATATATAACAATATTCATCCAACAAACGAACTACTAACACTAAGATCACATTATAAGTTGTTCAATCATAACAAGTAAATAAATAACAAGAATTAAAGATGAACAACGTGTACAAGGTCCATTGAGACCTAGGTGTTTAATGAAACCAATACGCATGTAGGTTACATACGTTGCGGATAAGGAAAGTTAAACAGTATGACTTATACGGAACGCAAAAACTGTGAGTTCATGTCCCTCCTTTCACTTACTTTAAGTTTTGTTTTAAACTATGGATGGGAAATACATGTCATGTCAAAACAGTATGTTAGCTATGAGTTAGCAGATAACAGATCATTGTGCATAAGTAGGAAATAATACTAGTAACCATTAATCACTTAGTGACCCAGGCCCAAAAGAGGTAGATCTATTGAGTTTGAGACCCGCTCCACTCCTGGTTGGTATACCCATTGGAGTGCTTTTGTGATCCCAACATGTCAAAGAAGTCTCGGTTTGGTTACTCACTTATGGCACTAGTAAGTCAGGGTGCTCGCGACACACTGATAGATCCTAAATTAACTCATTGATGCTAATAACATACTTGGATTTCAATACAGGTTTTCAAAGATGACATTTGGATACGAAAACATTAAACTACATGAACTCCCCAACTTTATGTTGACTTTTAAAAATTACATGTGTTTCAGGACGCAGGACTTGAGCTGGTGATGGGATCCGGGTATGGGATTTTCAAGACAACGATGTATTACTTTTGAAGTGTTTGCCCGTTATATCCCAACCTCGTTTTGGTATATAGAGGCCAAAGCCTCAACATGAATGTCACACCCTCAATTTCCACTTGCGGAGTTTTACCGCGAGGCGTGTGAACAAACCAGAATCTGAGACACTAGTAACGTCGAACGACTCTATATGATTTGTTAATACGTTTTCCAAAATCATTTGTTTAACCATTCATAGTTAATTTTAGATTGCCTTAGTTTGGTTTCAATGTTTAGCGGAAGCATTAGTTCTTAAAGTTGAGCGGAAGCATAAAAATAAAGTAAAGGAACGGGCGCCAACACAAATGCCAAAACTAAAGAAAAACCCAAAACAATGTTTGTAAATGAGACTCGATAAAAGATGTCTTGATCAATGCAAGTGAGTGCACCTAGAGCTCCTAGCGTCCTGAGAAACATGTAAAGAAAGAAGTGTCAACATTAAAGAAGAGTGAGTTCACAGGTTTTCATAAATTCGTTTGTTCGGATATAAGTTTGTTTCCCCCGTTATCCCTAACCCGGGATAACGATTTAGTTCCATTATTCCCAACCCGGAATAATACTGATAGTTCCATTATTCCTTACCCGGAATAATAATGATGTTCCATTATTCCTAACCCGGGATAATAACATTGTTGGTTCCATTATCCCTAACCCGGGGTAATATTGATGATTCGTAATTAAGTTCAATGTTAACATGTAGGTAGCTAGCCTAAAGTTATGTCACGTAAGTGTTCGCGATCGAAGCTGACTGTTGTGCCTCCGTGTTGCCAGGCCTATCACTGACCATGGCGAAGTTAGGCCAAATTATTCACCCGTTGACCATACCCGGTCGGCTAGCGCGACTAGCTCGGGTGGGGCTTGTCGGGCCCAGTAGTACTACTTATAATTTCCCCGCTATCTAACCCAATACTAACGATCCGAGAGATTGTCGAGGACTTGTGTGATATAGCTGCTTAGTGACCATAACGTACATTAACATTAACTTAGTTACCGAATAGTTTAATGACGTTAATTTCGTATAACATAAAGAGATAGAGTTGTAGAGTGTATACATGTTTCTCCCCCTGTTGTTTAAAACCGGATACAATTAGGGGCCGTGAACTCACCTTTAGTTGCTCGGTTAGTGTGACACAGAAGTTGCAAATGATGGGACCGTTAATTGCGTCCTAACAAGTCAATTGATTTAAAGTTAGTGTGTGAACACACCAATACAAACCCTACACATAACTAACACAATGCGGTACACAAAATAACAAATCCTAACACTCAATCATGCATGCAAGTATCATCATACCAACATAGTGATCAAAACAATTTATCATGAACACAATCCAATCCATACAACACTTTGGTACACACATTCGCAAGTCATCAAGTTTCAGCTTGTATACTCCTAATTAGGCTGTTTTCGAGGATTTTTATAAAATAGTTCCAAAAATTCCAATTATTTTACAGAAGGTGTCAACTATACTGTAGAATTTTATATAAATTTGTCAAGTTCTAACACTCACCAATTATTCATAAATATTAATATACTAGGCTGCAGTCAGATTTGTCGTTTTCTGACTGCAGTCCACGGGAGAATTTATTTAAAAATAACCGTTTGTCCAATTAACAAAATTCCAGTGTGAGTTTCCCGGAAATTTCCATATCTAGTTGCTGTACAAATTTCATGATTCGACTCTCTACAGATTATTAGATCCGACTCGATAAACAACTAACAATTTTTCAGAATTTTCACAGCTTCAGTTACTGAACTTAATTGGCCACTTAAAAATACCAAACGACTTCAGAAAAATATGAATCCAGCGCCATTAGAAGCATTTTTCAAAACTCTACGTTTTAGACTTCAGAAAATCCGTTTTTCGATAAATAATAACCAAGTTACAGCCAGTTGAAGTTGGCTGCAAACACCATTCAGCATCCTGATTTCAGCATTTTATCGCAATCTAATCCGTTTAAACAATCGATACGTTAAATATAAGCGATCAAGAACAGAATTACCAATCATATATCATCATATATATCATACCCATGCAAACCCTAATCATAACATATAGTTTTTATCACACAAAACGCAGCCTAACGTTTCTTAATTCCGCTAATCATCATAATCCCAACTAGCATAATTAATCGACTAACATCATAACACTACATTCAAACATGATCAAGAGTTTATAATCCTAGTATAACTTTGCAAACAATGATAAATCCTAACCTTTTACACCGAGGATTAATGAGCCGTGAGTTAGATGGAAGTGGATTCGGTTTGAAGGTGATCGCGACCGAGAAGGAGAATGGCGAGGAGAGGGCTGCCGCGATCTAGAGGGATGCAGCAAGGCTGTCTTGCGATCGAGAGGGTGAATGGGAGGCTGCCGTCGGCTATTTAGCTATTAGGGTTTGTGTGTTTTGTTTGTGAAGCAATGCACATGCATGTATGTGTATATATAGCGCAAGAGGTAACGGGAAAAGGGAAGGGTTTGCAGTTTGGGGTGCTCACGGCCGCAAGGGATTCGGGTGGGTCGGTTTGGGTCTACAACTTGGTCCTCAAGTTTCGATTAACTACTTGAGTCGCAAGGAAGTGAGGTCTATTCGTTTCGCGGCTCGGTTCGATTCATTTATCTATTTATTATATCTACATTTTTCAACTAAAACAAATCACGAAATCGGAACATCACATAATAACGCACCAACTTATAAACGTTTAAGACGTAGCATGTAATTCATTTGACAAGTACACGAAATTATCGTAATTATTTTGAGCGTGCAATTTAAGTCTCCGAATCAATTTAGCGTAGGAACGAATAACCGTGAAGTAGTGCGTTTAAGATGTCTGAAAAGCCGGGATGTCAAATTATCCCCATGTTGAAAGAATTTTCGTCCCGAAAATTGAGTAAACGCGGTTTAGAATGCAGCGTACACGTTTAGAGTGCCACGCACAAAGATTTAGTTCGTTAACAATGTTACGCGAAATTACAAGAAATTCCCAGGTGCCATGCACAAGGATTTAGTTCTTTAACAATGGTACGCGAAATTACAAGAAATTCCCAGGTTGTCACATCATCCCCATGTTAAAAGAATTTTCGTCCCGAAAATTTAGTTGGTGGCATCGTTAACTTGTTGCTCAGCTGCAAAGAGGTGTGGGTATTTGCTTTTCATTTGGTCCTCTCTTTCCCACGTGAACTCCGGTCCACGCTTAGAGTCCCAACGGACCTTGACGATTGGAATCTTGCTGTGCCTTTGAGTCTTGATCTCACGATCCATGATCTCGATAGGTTGTTCCACAAAGTGCAGTTGTTCATCCACTTGGATCTCATCCAATGGAATGACTAGGGTTTCATCTGATAGACACTTCTTCAGATTTGACACGTGAAAAACGTTGTGAACTCCACTGAGTTCGGCAGGAAGGTCTAATTGATAAGCTACGGTCCAATACGTTTCAAGATCACAAACGGGCCTACGTACCATGGGTTTAGTTTGCCTCGTTTTCCAAAGCGGATTACACCCTTCCAGGGTGACACCTTCAGTAGGACGCGGTCGCCAATTTGAAATTCGAGCGGTTTGCGGCGTTGATCAGCGTAGCTTTTCTGTCGATCTCGTGCCGCCGCCATGCGGTTTCTGATTTGTACAATCTTTTCAGTAGCCTCAAGTATCAACTCAGGGCCTGTGAGTTGACTGTCACCGACTTCTGCCCAACAGACCGGTGATCTACATTTACGACCGTATAATGCCTCAAACGGTGCTGCCGATATACTCGTAAGGTAACTGTTGTTATACGAGAATTCCACTAAAGGCATGTGGATTTCCCAACTATTCCCGAAGTCTACTACGCATGCCCTAAGCATGTCTTCCAAGGTCTGTATGGTCCTTTCGCTTTGACCATCAGTCTGAGGGTGATAAGCTGTGCTCATATCTAAGCGTGTTCCCAACACTTTCTGAAGTGTCTGCCAAAAGTTGGACGTGAAGCGAGCATCTCTGTCTGAGATGATGGACGTTGGCACTCCGTGCCGAGAAACTACTTCCTTAATGTAGATGCAAGTTAATTTGTCCATCTTATCCGTTTCTTTGATCGCTAGGAAGTGTGCGGACTTAGTTAAACGATCCACGATCACCCAGATGGTATCACAACCACCCAAAGTTCGCGGGAGTTTAGTGATGAAGTCCATCGAGATCTGATCCCATTTCCACACTGGGATCTCAGGTTGTTGAAGTAGCCCCGATGGCTTCTGATACTCTACCTTGACTTTTGCACAAGTCAAACACTTGCTCACGTAGGTGGCTATATCAGCTTTCATGTTGGGCCACCAATACGCAGCTTTAAGGTCTTGATACATCTTATCCGAACCAGGATGGACAGAGTATCGGGATTTGTGAGCTTCGTCCATGGCTAGCTTTCTAAGGTCTCCGTAGAGAGGTACCCATATACGATTCATGAAATACCGGGCTCCATTGGGTTTTACTTCCCAATCGCCTTCCATCTTTCCCACCGACTCGGCCTAGATGTTTTCTTCCTTAACTGCTTCTAGCTGCGCGTCGCGTATCTGTTCGGGTAATCCCGAATGAGTGGTGAGCTGTAGTGCTCGTACCCGACGAGGTTTCAAGTGTTCCTTCCTACTGAGGGCATCAGCTACCACGTTAGCTTTACCCGGGTGATACCGAATGGCACATTCATAATCGTTCAAGAGTTCGACCCAGTGACGCTGTCGCATGTTCAACTCCTTCTGATCAAAGATGTGTTGGAGGCTCTTGTGGTCTGTAAAGATTGTGCACTTTGTTCCATATAGGTAGTGTCTCCAAATCTTAAGTGCAAACACTACTGCTCCCAATTCCAGGTCATGTGTTGTGTAGTTTTTCTCGTGAACCTTCAATTGTCGGGACGCATACGCGATGACCTTATCGTGTTGCATGAGTACGCATCCCAATCCCTGAATGGAAGCATCACAATATACTACAAAATCATCTGTCCCTTCCGGCAAGGACAGAATGGGTGCACTGCAAAGTTTCTGTTTCAGCAATTGAAATGCCGCTTCCTGCTTGTCACCCCAAGAATACTTGATGCCTTTCTGGGTGAGGGTAGTAAGCGGTTCCGCGATTTTTGAAAATCCCTCGATGAAACGTCTGTAGTGACCAGCCAAACCCAAAAATTGGCGGATCTCCGTCGGTGTCCTGGGTGCTTCCCAGTTTTTGATAGCTTCAATCTTGGCAGGGTCGACGTGGATACCCTTTTCATTTACGATATGCCCGAGGAACTGAAATTCCCGAATCCAGAAATCACACTTTGAAAGCTTGGCATATAGTTTCTCCTGTTGAAGTAATACCAGCAGTAATCGTAGATGTTCAGCATGTTCTTCTTCACCTTTAGAGTAGATGAGTATGTCATCGATGAACACAATGACAAACTTGTCGAGGTATGTTTACACACACGGTTCATGAGGTCCATGAACACCGCGGGTGCGTTGGTGAGACCGAAGGGCATGACCAAGAACTCATAATGGCCATACCGAGTACAAAATGCCGTCTTAGCGATATCCTCCTCCCTGACGCGTAACTGGTGATAACCGGACCGTAGATCAATCTTGGAGTAGTAGCTTGACCCTTGAAGTTGGTCGAAGAGATCGTCGATGCGAGGTAATGGCTATCGGTTCTTGACAATAACCTTATTGAGTTCCCTGTAGTCGATGCACATGCGGAAGGTCCCGTCCTTCTTCTTGACAAAAAGGACTGGAACTCCCATGGCGAAGCGCTAGGTCGGATAAATCCTTTTTCTAACAGTTCCTGAAGTTGGGTAGACAGCTCTTGCAGCTCGGCTGGAGCTAGGCGGTACGGGGCCTTGGCGATGGGAGTTGCATGGTTTGCCAATTCAATTTCAAACTCCAATTATCGATGTGGTGGGAGACCAGGTAACTCCTCTGGGAATACATCGGAAAAATCACGGACGACGGGGATGTCTTCTATACGTTTCTCGTCCTTAGGCTGTTCGGTAACTAGTGCGAGAAAAGCGAAAGAGTTCTTCCTCCGAAGATACTTCTGTGCTTGCATGTAAGAGATGATGTTTGTGACGGCGCCTGCCTTCTAGCCTTGCACCGTCAAGATTTCGTCGTTAGGGAGCGGAATACGGATAGATTTTTCGAACCAGAGAACTTCAGCTCGGACGTCGGATAGCCAGTCCATTCCGACTACCACGTCAAAACTACCCAGGGTAGTTGTCATCAGATCAATGGTAAAGGTGTGACCCGCGAGTTTGGGTTGACAGCCGGATACTATATGGGTCACATCTACAGAATTACCATCGGCTAGTTCTATGACATAAGGGGTCTTAAAGGGTTTAGGCGTGAGATTTAGGTTCTTCCTAAAAGAATCAGATATAAAACTCCTATCCGCATCCGTATCAAAAAGCACAGTAGCAAAATGTTCATTAAGGGGAAACTTACCGGTGACCACGTTCGAGTCGTTTCTGGCCTCTCCGCGGCCCAGCGTAAATGCGCGGCCTTTGGCACCTCCTGTGTCACCATTTCCATTATTGTTGTTGTTATTGTTGTTGTTGTGGTTACTGTGGTTATGGTTGTTCCCACCATTGTTGTTGTTGTTACGAAGCTATGGGCAGTGCTACCACACTGATAGCATCCCCGGTTAACACCCTCCTGCTGACCCTGGTGTTGATTTTGATTTTGTCGGGACATGATTTCCCCGCGACAATCCTTTGCCGTGTGTCCCACTTTGCCACATCGTTGGCAGCGATTTCCGGCACAAGGGCCGTGATGATGAAGGTTACAGCGATTACACTGCGGCTTTCGACCGACATAGCCGCTTGTGTTCTGGGTGTTGTTGGCGGGCTGATTATTGTGACCCCGGTGGCTGTTGAAGTTATTGAATCGTTTCTGGTTCCCCTGTTGTTGCTGGGATGACGAAGACTGTCGAACAGACGAGTCTTCAAACTTTCTTTTATTATCAGGGGCAACTTCAGTCGTACCCCGAGTTGGCAACTTCTTTTGTTCCACCGCCTTATCGGTGAGTTTGTGCGCCAACCTGATTGCTTGATGCTCAGTTGCAGGGTTACTAGCCATTACCATACCCTGAATCTCAGGGACCAGACCCCCAAGGTAGAACTCGAGTCGTTTCTCAACAGTGTTGGTCAAATCGGGACATAGAAATACCAGGTCGTGATGTTTCGCTGTGTATGCTTTGATTTCAGATCCCACCATCTTGTGGTTCCATAATGTTTGCTCAAACTGTTGAACCCGGTCTCGTGGGACAGTACTCCTCTTTGATTAGGGCCTTAAACTCGGCCCAGGCCATTGCATTTGCAGCAATAAGTCCACGCGTTTGGACTTGTGCATTCCACCAAGTTAGTGCCCCATCCTCCAACGTTGAGGCAGCATACTTGACTTTGTTGGCCTCCAGAAAATTGCACATTTCGATCACTGATTCGGACTTTTCGATCCAGCGGACCAGTCCTATGGGTCCTTCTGCCCCCGTGAATTTGCTTGGCTTCGCGTCGAGAAACATCTTTAGGGGTTAAGACCCCCTCCTGCTGACAGAGGACAGGTAGTCAGCGAGGAATTTTACTAGCCCAACTATTAGATTTTCCCATGAAAATTTTATAATGGTTACCTGCCGGTTGGTTTTGAACACCCGCTAGAGCGGCATTCACGTGCTCTTGGATCATTGCAGCTAATTCTTCGGGCGTCATGTTAAGGTTTCCGCGATGTCCAGTTGCCATTTAGATCTTCGTAAGACAACATAGACACATACCGATAAGTCTATATATCCAATATAGTTATCCTATTCCATACTTAAATAATTCCTCAGATTATGTCAACCAAATAAATTAAACAGTCAAACGAAATATTCGATTAAATAAAATTTCAACGTCTTACAAAGTGCCAACCAAACATATCAGTTTACTATAAAGTCTCAAGTTTAAACATAAGTAGGAAAATAAATAGACTGAAGGAAAGCAAATAGAATAAGCGAGACGTGTCAGTCTTCAACGTCTCCATCCCCCAAATCGCTATCGTTACCGTCATCCTCCGCGGCGTTTCCAGCTTCTACAGCTGGGTCTTCCTCCGGATCCTCCTCTGGATCCTCCTCTGGATCCTCTTCTGGATCCTCCTCTGGATCCTCTTCTGGATCCTCCTCTACCGGTACTGGAGGGGCCAGTGCTGGTGCGGGTACTGGTACAGGTGCCTGATTCTGTTCTAGTTCTTGAATTCTCCAGCTAGATTCAAGGACTCTGTCTTCGAGCCAGTCAGCCCTTATCTGCTCAGCACGAAGATCTCTAGCTAAAGTGTTACGAGCTATCTTACTCGTATGTTGCTCTTCCTCGAGCGATCCAGTCTTACCTGTTAATTGTCATATCATCCATCCCTGTGCTAGGATGGTTTCATGCATTCTTTCTAATTGTTCTTGTTGTTTCCTTATCATATCTCTAAGTAGGTCGTTCCCTACTTCTAATGAGTTAACCGGTTCGACCGGCACAGCGATGGTCGGGCGTGAGGACGACTCCTCCCCTAGAGCGAGCCTTTTTCTCGCAGCTGAGCGTGTCTCCACGCCATGAGATGGTGAGGGTTCCACCATAGGTGCCTTTCCCGGCGCCCTTGGTTGCGAAAGTTTGTCGGATGATGATGATGATGACATTGCCTGTTAGGTTGTGTAGTTAGTTACGAGTTGCATTCATTTCTTATTATGCATTCATATTCTACATAACACAGTTGTGGTACATCACATAACAAGATATAACAGCTCGGTGCCAAACTACGTCTAGTGTCGTGTATTCAGCTATAGTTTAGGTCTACTTTTAATGCAAACCTGGTTCTCTATAGCTAGAGGCTATGATACCAATCTGTCACACCCTCAACTTCCACTTGCGGAGTTTTACCGCGAGGCGTGTGAACAAACCTGAATCTGAGACACTAGTAACGTCGAACGACTCTATATGATTTGTTAATACGTTTTCCAAAATCATTTGTTTAACCATTCATAGTTAATTTTAGATTGCCTTAGTTTGGTTTCAATGTTTAGCGGAAGCATTAGTTCTTAAAGTTGAGCGGAAGCATAAAAATAAAGTAAAGGAACGGGCGCCAACACAAACGCCAAAACTAAAGAAAAACCCAAAACAATGTTTGTAAATGAGACTCGATAAAAGATGTCTTGATCAATGCAAGTGAGTGCACCTAGAGCTCCTAGCGTCCTGAGAAACATGTAAAGAAACAAGTGTCAACATTAAAGAAGAGTGAGTTCACATGTTTTCATAAATTCGTTTGTTCGGTTATAAGTTTGTTTCCCCCGTTATCCCTAACCCGGGATAAGGATTTAGTTCCATTATTCCCAACCCGGAATAATACTGATAGATCCATTATTCCTTACCCGGAATAATAATGATGTTCCATTATTCCTAACCCGGAATAATAACGTTGTTGGTTCCATTATCCCTAACCCGGAATAATAACGTTGTTGGTTCCATTATCCCTAACCCGAGATAATATTGTTGATTCGTAATTAAGTTCAATGTTAACATGTAGGTAGCTAGCCTAAAGTTATGTCACGTAAGTGTTCGCGATCGAAGCTGACTGTTGTGCCTCCGTGTTGCCAGGCCTATCACTGACCATGGCGAAGTTAGGACAAATTATTCACCCGTTGACCATACCCGGTCGGCTAGCGCGACTAGCTCGGGTGGGGCTTGTCGGGCCCAGTAGTACTACTTATAATTTCCCCGCTATCTAACCCAATACTAACGATCCGATAGATTGTCGAGGACTTGTGCGATATAGGTGCTTAGTGACCATAACGTACATTAACCTTAACTTAGTTACCGAATAGTTTAATGACGTTAATTTCGTATAACGTAAAGAGATAGAGTTGTAGAGTGTATACATGTTTCTCCCCCTGTTGTTTAAAACCGGATAAAATTAGGGGCCGTGAACTCACCTTTAGTTGCTCGGTTAGTGTGACACAGAAGTTGCAAATGATGGGACCGTTAATTGCGTCCTAACAAGTCAATTGATTTAAAGTTAGTGTGTGAACACACCAATACAAACCCTACACATAACTAACACACAATGCGGTACACACAATAACAAATCCTAACACTCAATCATGCATGCAAGTATCATCATACCAACATAGTGATCAAAACAATTTATCATGAACACAATCCAATCCATACAACACTTTGGTACACACATTCGCAAGTCATCAAGTTTCAGCTTGTATACTCCTAATTAGGCTGGTTTCGAGGATTTTTATAAAATAGTTCCAACGTTCCAAAAATTCCAATTATTTTACAGAAGGTGTCAACTATACTGTAGAATTTTATATAAATTTGTCAAGTTCTAACACTCACCAATTATTCATAAATATTAATATACTAGGCTGCAGTCAGATTCGTCGTTTTCTGACTGCAGTCCACGGGAGAATTTATTTAAAAATCACCGTTCGTCCAATTAACAAAATTCAAGTGGGATTTTCCTGGAAATTTCGATATCTAGTTTCTGTACAAATTTCATGATTCGACTCTCTACAGATTATTAGATCCGACTCGATAAACAACTAACAATTTTTCAGAATTTTCACAGCTTCAGTTACTAAACTTAATTGGCCACTTAAAAATACTAAACGACTTCAGAAAAATATGAATCCAGCGCCATTAGAAGTGTTTTTCAAAACTCTACGTTTTAGGCTTCAGAAAATCCGTTTTTCGATAAATAATAACCAAGTTACAGCCAGTTGAAGTTGGCTGCAAACACCATTCAGCATCCTGATTTCAGCATTTTATCGCAATCTAATCCGTTTAAACAATCGATACGTTAAATATAAGCGATCAAGAACAGAATTACCAATCATATATCATCATATATATCATACCCATGCAAACCCTAATCATAACGTATAGTTTTTATCACACAAAACGCAGCCTAACGTTTCTTAATTCCGCTAATCATCATAATCGCAACTAGCATAATTAATCGACTAACATCATAACACTACATTCAAACATGATCAAGAGTTTATAATCCTAGTATAACTTTGCAAACAATGATAAATCCTAACCTTTTACACCGGGGATTAATGAGCCGTGAGTTAGATGGAAGTGGATTCGGTTTGAAGGTGATCGCGACCGAGAAGGAGAATGGCAAGGTGAGGGCTGCCGCGATCTAGAGGGATGCAGCAAGGCTGTCTTGCGATCGAGAGGGTGAATGGGAGGCTGCCGTCGGCTGTTTAGCTATTAGGGTTTGTGTGTTTTGTTTGTGAAGCAATGCACATGCATGTATGTGTATATATAGCGCAAGAGGTAAAGGGAAAAGGGAAGGGTTTGCGGTTTGGGGTGCTCGCGGCCGCAAGGGATTCGGGTGGGTCGGTTTGGGTCTACAACTTGGTCCTCAAGTTTCGATTAACTACTTGAGTCGCAAGGAAGTGAGGTCTATTCGTTTCGCGGCTCGGTTCGATTCATTTATCTATTTATTATATCTACATTTTTCAACTAAAACAAATCACGAAATCGGAACATCACATAATAACGCACCAACTTATAAACGTTTAAGACGTAGCACGTAATTCATTTGACAAGTACACGAAATTATCGTAATTATTTCGAGCGTGCAATTTAAGTCTCCGAATCAATTTAGCGTAGGAACGAATAACCGTGAAGTAGTGCGTTTAAGATGTCTGAAAAGCCGGGATGTCACAATGAAATTGTGATGAAAACACTATCTTATTTTGAAAACAATGTCCTTTAAATTGTGTTTGTAAGGTTAATCTGAAACTGATAACAATGTGATTTCACCTTTTGATGGTTGTAATATCGGAACAAAACTTATGAATGGCATGCATCGTTGTTAATTTATAATGTTTACTATATTGGATGCAATAATTACCTAATAGTTACACAGTCGCGTTTCCGCTACGATCAGGGTGTGACAGGCTGGTATCAGATATTCGATTGTAGTGAACTAGGGAAAACTTTTTTATAAAAGTTTCGTCTACAATCACCAGGGGCTCACACATGAAAACAAAGTTTTAAAACATGATAGAAATGTTTTGGGAATTATAACAAGATAACAAAAAGGTTTTCATTGTGTCACTATAACACAAGGATCTATCACACGAGCTCAACTATAAGTAATGAGCGGAGTCAATACATAATTAGTCAATGAGGGATAGACACAAAACAGTAAGATTCCATGGAATACAAAAGAGAACAAGCTTTGCATGAGAAATGGTGATTAATTTAAAATATACCATAAATTACTAACATGTATATATATGCATTGTACGGATTATTTGCTAGGTCTATGTCTTCAGCATCGAGTTATGAGGAAGACCCAGAGGAGTATATACCGGATGATGGATATGATCCTGTTACCGAGGCCCAACCTTTAGGGGATGAAGCCGAAGATGGAGACGATAGGGACTTTCAACCACTGGCACTGATTGATCCTATGGAGGTAGATGGACCCCCAGCAGACGACGTACTTGCCTTCCCTCAGCCCCCGCATGACATCATAGTGTATGGTCACCCGGAGGGTGAACACGCTATTGTACATCTGACCGTTCCTCTTGTTGTAGTCCCTCCCGTGATTGATTTGGATGATGACGACGACGAGATACCAGTGTTCCACGTCGAACACATAGAGGATGACCTGGGTGATGGTGAGGTTTTTGACGATATCGCTATACGCGAGATTCCACCCCTAGATATCCCAGTCGTGGACATCTCGTCATCCACTGATGCTGCTCCAAGTGAGCATGAGGCGGACGATGCTTCGTCTGCCGCCCCAGGCACTCATGCATCTATGTATTCACCCCCTGCGGCCTCATCGGCTCGCGTCAGTTCATTCCCTATCAGAGTCTCTGCCCCTGGACCCACTCACGGTACTGGACCTGCCTGTTACTACTCACTTAGCGGCACTCCACGTGCCCCCGAGCAGCCACCACTCTACTTCTCTGAGAGGTCCACGTACCACCCTGTTTTCAACCCATCTGTAGCTGGACCTTCTCATACGCCAGGACCTTCTTTCTCTGATAGAGTACCACCCGTGTATTACCCACATCCCACACCACCTCCAGCAGGTATGTTTACTCCGACAGCTCCACCGGGCATGAGCCCTTCAGACCCCGATCATCCCTCACACTTTCCTCCGATCCTTGTGGAGGAAAGCATGACTTCACATGACCTACAACTCTCTCTGATCTTTCGTAGGATTTGGGAGATAGAGTCGCAACGTACTGCTAACGCCACTACCAAGGTGACACCCCCACCACTGTCATCACCGATACCACCCCCACCATCATACCCACCTCCATCACCACCACCACTACCCCTATCACCACCACCGACTCCACCTTTTTACTGCGCATTCCACCACTCGTCATGCCCGTCCGAGGCACGAGTGTAGGAGCTAGAGCAGTTTCAGACGAATGCTACTAGGCACATTTCCAGTCTGGAGGAGATGGCCTACTATCATAGTATGTTCCCATGATCGCCATTTCCACCACCCCCTCCACCCCAGTAGCATGTTTGTAGATATCTTTTGGGGATCCGCTGTACTTTTGTTGTTTTGGCTCATGAAGACTCAGCCTTGAAGATCCCAGCTTTTGGAAGACAACTTATTGATGTGAAGAAGCAATGTAGTAGAAAATTGTACTTTTGTAATGTAAAAACTTGTATTGACTAGGGTTGTGTGCCCCTAAGTCCTTTTTGGCTCTTCGCGAACAAATTGTAACAAGTTGTCATTGTATAAAAGTGTATAACATTGTATTTCTTTTATGTTATGGTTGATTATGTCATGATCTGGTGATTTTGTGATTGACTCATTGCACCGTGGTGATGTTATGAGTTATACTCTATGATGTCGCGAGCTATGTGTATGATGACGATGGGTGTGCGTATGGCATTTGCATACATTCATTTATTTATTTATCATGTACCTATGTGCTGTTGCATATATAAAAAATATAAATAAATAAAGATAAATATAATAATAATAATAAATGAATAAATAAATAAATAGTAATAATAACATGAAATTATTATTCGACTAATTGTGAGCGACGTATTGTGTTAGAAGACAATGCCGCCCCGCAGAAGAAGTTCAAACAATAACACCCTACCCACCACACAAGAGGAGCTGAACGAACATATCTCCCAAGCTATTGCATAGTACGAGGCAAACCGCTCTGAGCATCGCGGCGGTACAGGAGGTTCAACAAGAGTAAATCCTCCCACTGGTAATACACGGTTTCTCATAAAACCTCGATACACTCTCATCCATCTTATTCGTGCAACTTACTCATGCTTAAATGGTGTACCCAATGATTTCAGGTTGCACATATAAGCAGTTTCAAGACTGTAAACCTCTGAACTTTGATGGTCCCGGAGGCGGTGTAGCCTTCTTACGTTGGACTAAGAGGGACATTTTTTGTTCAGACATTGCTGGGTATACGCAGTGATGCCATGACTTGTCTTGCATGGTGCCATATCTAGTGGAGCCTTAATTTAATTGTATTGAGAGGTACAGTTGGGGACTTGACCCATAGATTCTGAGTTTGGTTACCTCTTAAAAACCCACAGAGATTGGTGGAAATAAGAAAGAATCTACTGAGAAGACCCCCGATTCTAACAGACGGAAATTTTCTCATTTCAAGAAAGGTTCTCGTGGAAACCACAAAAGTAACAAGAGACAAGCTGCAAGAGAAGTCAAGGAAACCAAAGCATATGTTACCACAACCACTAATAATACGGTTAAGAAATCTCATACTGGGGACGCACCAAAATGTCCCAAATGTCCTTTCCACCACCATGGGAAATGTCGTGGCCCCAAGTGTGGAAAATGTGGTAAATTTGGACATCGCACCGATGTGTGCCGAGCCAACACTGGAGATCAAGTTTGCTTTGGATGCGGAGATGAAGGACATTTCATGAAAGACTGTCCTAAAGCGAATCAAGCACGGGGAAGAGCGTTTGTAATTGGAGCTAAGGATGCTCGTAAGGATCCAAATGTGGTCACCGGTACGTTCCCTATCAATGATCACTTTCATTCTTTTCGATACCGGGGCAGATTTCAGTTTTATTTCTAAAGAGTTTAAGGATATACTTGGAGTAAAGTCGAGTAAACTAGATGTTCCCTCCTCGATTGAGCTAGCTAATGGAATTTTTATTGAGTCAAAAGAAATAATAAAGAAATGTACGTTAGAATTGGGTGAACGGAAGTTTGATATAGATCTATTATCAGTTCAACTGGGTAGTTTTGATGTTGTCATTGGAATGGATTGGCTATCCAATAATCGAGCAGAGGTTATATGTCATGAGAAGATCATTCGCATTCCCTTGTCCAACCAAGAGCATTTGGTGATCCACAGGGAGAAGCTTGATACACCTCTTCGAATCATAAACTGCATGAAGGCTCAGAAATGCTTGAGGAAAGGATGCATCGCCTTTCTAACCCACGTGGTGGATAAGAAGGCCGAGGAGCGCAAGAGTGAGGACATACCAGTAGTGAGGGAATATCCCGAGGTCTTTCCGGAAGACTTGCCGGGACTACCCCCATATCGATAAGTCGAATTCCGTATCGACTTAGTGCCAGTAGCTGCACCTGTGGCAAAAGCTCCATATCGACTGGCGTCCTCGGAAATGCAGGAACTATCCACGCAGCTGCAAGAGTTGCTCGACAAAGGTTTCATAAGACCGAGTTTCTCCCCTTGGAGAGCTCCGGGAGTTAAACAAGTTAACTATCAAGAACCGGTACCCATTACCATGGATCGATGATCTGTTCGATCAGTTACAGGGATCAAATTTTTATTCGAAGATTGATTTAAGATCCGGATACCATCAGTTGAGAATCCAGGAGGAAAGTATTTATAAGACAACGTTTAGGACTCGTTACGGTCATTACGAGATCCTCGTTATGCCTTTTGGCCTTACGAACACCCCTGCAGTATTCATGGATTTGATGAACCGGGTGTGTAAGCCGTACCTTGACAAGTTCGTGATCGTATTCATAGATGATATAATGATATACTCATGCACCAAGAAAGAGCATGAACAACACCTGAGAACCATTTTGGAATTGCGGTAGAAAGAATAGTTATACGCCAAGTTCTCGAAATGCGAATTTTCAATTCGCGAGGTAGAATTTCTCGGCCATGTGGTGAACGAGAACATAATACATGTTGACCCTTCGAAGATCAAGGCAATAAAGAACTGGACCACACCAAGAACTCCCACAGAAATACTACAATTCCTAGGATTAGCGGGATATTACAGGAGATTTATTGAAAAATTCTCCAAGGTTGCACAACCGCTAACCTCGCTAACCCAGAAGCATAGAAAGTTTTATTGGGGAGAAAAGCAAGAATCAGCCTTCCAAGTATTGAAAGAGAAGCTATGCAACGCACAAATACTATCTCTCCCGGACGGTACCACGCATCAAGGTTTAGGTTGTGTGTTAATGCAACGAGAAAAAGTCATCGCGTATGCGTCACGACAGTTGAAAGTTCATGAAAGGAATTATACCATGCTTGAACTGGAGCTTGGTGCCGTGGTATTTGCCTAGAAGATGGTGTCATTATCTATATGGCACTAAGTGTACCATATTCACAGACCATAAAAGTCTTCAACATATATTCAACCAAAAGGAACTGAATATGCACCAACGACGTTGGGTGGAACTGTTGAATGATTATGACTGTGAGATCAAGTATCAACCGGGCAAAGCAAATGTCGTAGCAGATGCCTTTAGTAGAAAAGAACGAGTCAAAACATTACGGGTGCGAGCTTTGGAGATGACAATCCAGACGAACTTCACAACTCGAGTGCGTGAAGCACAGCAAGAAGCATTGAAACCAGAAAACATTCCAGCTGAATCATTAAAGGGAATGAAAAAGCAATTGGAACCAAACAAGGACGGAACTCTATATTTCATTGGAAGGATTTGGATTCCCTATTATGGTGAGCAGCGAGACTTGGTGCTGGACGAAGCGCACAAGTCCAAGTACTCGATACACCCAGGATCGGACAAAATGTACGAGGATCTGAGAGAATATTACTGGTGGCCTAATCTCAAGGGAGATATAGCGACCTACGTTGGGAAATGCCTAACTTGTGTAAGGGTCAAGGATGAATGCCAGAAGCCATCCGGATTATTACAACAACCAGAGATCCCGGTTTGGAAGTGGGAGCAAATAACAATGGATTTCATTACAAAGTTACCACAGACCTCTCGAGGTCATGACATGATCTTGGTTATCATCAACCGGCTAACCAAATCAGCTCACTTCCTACCCATCCGCGAGAAATATAGTATGGAGAAACTAGCGGAACTGTACCTGAAGGAGCTTGTGGCACGTCATAGTGTGCCAATCTCGATAATCTTCGATAGAGATGGTCACTTTGTGTCACGTATCTGGCAATCATTTCAAAATTCATTTGGTTCTCGCTTGGATTTAAGCACTGCCTTTCACCCGCAGACCGATGGTCAGAGCGAGCGAACCATTCAAACATTAGAAGACATGCTTCGGGCTTGTGTGATGATTTTAGGCGAAACTGGGTACTCATTTACCATTGGTAGAGTTTTCCTACAACAACAGTTATCACACCAGTATCAAGGCCGCGCCATTCGAAGCACTATATGGACGAAAGTGCCGATCTCCATTATGTTGGGCGGAAGTCGGTGACAGACAACTCATTGGTCCCGAACTAGTACAAGAGACCACAGACAAGATATTTAAGATACGTGAACGTATTAAAGCAGCTGAGATAGACAAAAGAGCTACGCGAATCGAAGTCGCAAACCATTATCCTTCAAGGTGGGAGACAAAGAATTGCTAAAGGTCTCACCTTGGAAAGGCGTAGCTAGGTTCAGGAATTGCGGGAAGCTCAATCCAAGGTATATTGGACCTTTCGAAATTCTGGCAAAGATTGGTACAGTAGCTTACAAGTTAAAACTGCCAGAGTAACTCAATAATGTACATGACACCTTTCATGTGTCCAATCTAAAGAAAAGTCCAACAAATGACATCGTTATCATTCCAGTAGATAAAATTCATGTTGATGACAAAATACAATTCACCGAAGAACCAGTTGAAGTCATGGACTGGAAGGTCCAAAGACAAGAAGAAGCCAAATCAAACTGGTGAAGGTTCGCTGGAATTCGCGTCATGGTTCCGAGTATACGTGGGAGTGTGAAGATCAAATCAAGTAAAAATACCCCTCCTGTTTGAGAAGACTCCTTCAGTGGATGCCTCAAGCTGAATTTCGGGACGAAATTCTTTTTAATAGGGGGAGTATGTGACAACTGGCAAATAACTGGTAATTTCGTACAATGTAATCACTAATTTCATATTATAATCTCATGCATAATTATCGTAATTTAAATTCAAAACTGAGTCATACGTTATTAGGGCAAGTAAATCTGATCATAACATATACTGGGTTCCATTACAACTAGAAACAGACCAAACAATGCCCTAAAAGTGTTGGTAGAAAGTGTTGGACGCAATAATTTCGGTGACACTAACTGTGTCGGTAAACCGCTAAAACCAATCAGAACAAGGAATAACGGCATGTTAATGCCGTACTGGAGTCTGTATAAAAATGAAAATACATATTTGAGAACAACTATTACAATAATACATAACTTTACGGTATAACGCCTAAATTGCAAAACTATCCGTTTCGACCAAAAAGGCGACAAATGTTGATTTGTCCGCAAGACTAATTCAGAGGATTCCGGATGTCAAGATAAGAATAAAACAATGCTAAACATCCTAAAATAATGTGAGAATAGCAAAAATGTGCAAAACACATCGTCTCTGGTCATTCGTCAAAAACTGCATAATTCGACTGGAAAGCGGCCGATCGTCGAAACGACGAATATTTTAGTTGCCGATAGCCTCATCCCAGCGTCTAGTGAGCTAGTTAAGCATTATTTGGAACTTGGAATCCATTCATCTAACATGAGGTCACGGAAACACAACTTTCGAAAAAGTTCGACGGCGGATCATAAAAGTGCCGATATCGATCGAACGGTCGAACGGAAGACATATCGGTAACCCTAATTAATTGTGTATTCGTCTAGCAAACTAGTCATGAATATTTTTGGATCAGAAATGCACTAATTTGACACCATGTTAGTTGTGGTAATCGAAAACAAACGCTTCCGGTAATAAATATATTTTTCCGTCTATTAGCGAATACTTCGACGATGAGCGATCTAGCGACATATCCGTCATCCGAAACTTATTTTGGAAGATCATAGGGATTAAATGCCATTCAATTACACTCTAAACACAAGTCTTATGCTTAAGATGCTAGAAGATTAACCCTAATCACCATAATTAATTTAATCACCAAAATATCTTTATTTATAACATGTGGGAAAAATCAAAGTTACATTTCACCCCCCCCCCCCCATTTACACGGCTACAAAGTGGGTCCCACCCCACTTGATTTTGTTGAAAAATGGTGATCTTAAGCATGGTGTTAAAGATATTGATGTAACATGGAAGATTTGAGTAATTATATATGTTGAACCTCATGATTCTTACCATTTCATTCACCAAAAATTCACAACATTCTCCTTCCTTCTCTCCCTCTTGCTCATGGAAACAACACCCCCACCATACACCACCATTAGGCCACCCTTAAACAACACTTTATACACCATTTGAAGCTTAATCAAGACCTCTAAGGAAGCTTGCATGGATGGAGCTCATTAGGGCCTTCTAAGGAGCTTACTTTTCTTCTAAATCTTCAAGAAGCTTGTGCACCCATTGTGAGCTAATCTCCTCCATAATCTAACTTATTTTTATACTTAGATTATTAGTGTACAAGTTGATCATGTTGAAAATAAAGAAAAGATAAGTCAAAAACCCTAAAACACAACATAAGAATAACACTAAATGTTATTTATTTTGTGATGATTATATGCTTATATGATGGTTAGATTCTATATTGAAGTTGTTTATGTTGATATTATGATGTAAAAGTGAGATGATCTTGTGTGATTTAGTATATAAAAATAAGGATTTAAACATGATAAGGTTTAAATCTAAAAAAAATCATCATTTACCTCATCTATTTAAAATACTACAACGTGGAAAACGCCATAGTTTAGGGGAAACTATAGCAAAATTTTCTAAAAATCTAATCGTGATTAAAGCATGATTAGTGGGGTAATTAGTGGGACTAAACACGATTAGTAACTTAAAACGTCATTAAGTGGTCTCTAATGACAAGGGTTATCCCTGAATAACCAAGTGTTTAAACAAAGTCGTAAATATATATTTATAAGTAAAATAAATACTTTTACAAAAATATGTTCTAATATGGAAAATAATACAAGTATTTGTATGAATATTTGCTACTAATAAATGGTATGTATACACGTGTGTATTGTATATGTATGTATTAGAAACTTAGGGTATTCATAATAAAATACCCAATCTTATACAACATATAAACACTTAAACAATATACCAAGTATTGACAACATAATAAATATATTCTCGCATTACGTCGAAACAATAAATCGGACAATTAAAGCAATGCGAACAATAGGCAGACATTCAAGATTTCACCGTCGCGTCGACGACCAACGGGTGAATCGCCGGCACCAAAGGTCGTTGCGACAACGGGCGATCCTCGGCGAAAATGAATATTATAACAAACGACGCCGACGACAAGTCTAAATATATATTTAGGCATCCAACATATATATATGTTATGAAAAATCTAGAAAGTTAAGTGTATAAAAAAGTTAGAAAAATTATAAGTAGACACTTATAATAAAAATGGGCTTACATATATATACATTTGGGCTAGTCCCAAAATTGTAAAAATAATATGTTAGGCCCAAATTCCATAAGCATTCATGGATGTGGCCAAAAACTAATAAAAGCCCAAAATTATATAAAAAGACATGGGCTAGGCCCAAAGATAAAAAGACATGGGCTAGGCCCAAAGACAAAAAGATATGTGCTAGGCCCAATGACAAGAAAACATGGGCTAGGCCCAAAGACACAAAATTACATGGGCTAGGACCGGTGACAAGAAAACATGGGCTATGCCCAAATACATAAATTACATGGGTTAGGCCCGGTGACAAGAAAACATGGGCTAGGCCCAATGACATGTGAAGGGCAAGGCCCAGTACACAGAATTGTTTGAAAACAATAATATATATATATATATATATTTAAGAAATATGTATAACAATATTCATCCAACAAACGAACTACTAACACTAAGATCACGTTATAAGTTGTTCAATCATAACAAATAAATAAATAAAAAGAATTCAAGATGAACAACGTGTACAAGGTCCATTGAGACCTAGGTGTCTAATGAAACCAATACGCATGTAGGTTACATACTTTGCGGACACCGAAAGTTAAACAGTATGACTTATACGGAACGCAAAAACTGTGAGTTCATGTCCCTCCTTCCACTTACTTTAAGTTTTGTTTTAAACTATCGAGGGGAAATACATGTCATGTCAAAACAGTATGTTAGCTATGAGTTAGAAGATAACAGATCACTGTGCGTAAGTAGGAAATAACAGTAGTAACCACTAATCACTTAGTGACCAAGGTACAAAAGAGGTAGATCTATTGAGTTTGAGACCCGCTCCATTCCTGGTTGGTATACCCATTAGAGTGCTTTTGTGATCCCAACATGTCAAAGAAGTCTCGGTTTGGTTACTTACTTATGGCACTAGTATGTCAGGGTGCTCGCGACACACTGATATATCCTAAATTGACTCATTGATGCTAATAACATACTTGGTTTTTTTAGATGACATTTGGATACGAAAACATTAAACTACATGAACTCCCCAACTTTATGTTGACTTTTTAAAATTACATCTGTTTCAGGACGCGGGACTTGAGCTGGTGATCGGATCCGGGTATGGGATTTTCAAGACAACGATGTATTACTTTTGGAGGGTTTGCCCGTTATATCCCAACTCGTTTGGTTATATAGAGGTCAAAGCCTCAACATGAAATTGTGATGAAAACACTATCTTGTTTTGAAAACAATGTCCTTTAAATTGTGATTGTAAGGTTAATCTGAAACTGATAACAATGTGATTTCACCTTTGATGGTTGTAATATCGGAACGAAACTTATGAATGGCATGCATCGTTGTTAATTTATAATGTTTACTATATTGGATGCAATAATTACCTAATAGTCACACACTCGCGCTTCCGTTACGACCAGGGTGTGACATCCGTGACATGAGTTCCAGCGAACTTTGAGTAGTTTAATTCGACTTCTCCTTGTCTATTGAACTTTCAAGTCCATAACCTCAACGGGTTCCTCGGTAAACTGGAGCTTGTCATCAATGTGAATTTCATCCGCTGGGATGACTTTAGATTAGACACATGAAATATGTCGTGTACATTGTTGATTTCTTCTGGAAGTTTTGGTTTGTAAGCCACTATAACAATCTTTGCCAGAATTTCAAAAGGCTAAATTTATCTCAGGTTTAGCTTTTCGCGCTTCCCGAATCTAGCTACGCCCTTCCAAGGCGAGACTTTTAGTAACACTTTGTTTCCGACCTCGAAGGATAATGGTTTGTGTCTCCTATCTGCGTAGCTCTTTTATCTATCCCGGGCGACTTTGATACGTTCAGGGATCTTGAATATTTTGTCTGTGGTCTCTTGGACTAGTTCGAGATCAATGAGTTGTTTGTCACCTACTTCCGCCCAACATAGCAGAGATCGGCACTTTCGTCCATATAGTGCTTCGAACGGTGCGGCCTTGATACTGGTGTGATAATTGTTATTGTAGGAAAATGAGTATCCCAGTTTCAGCCAAAATCCATCACACAGGCCTGAAGCATATATTCCAACGTTCGGATGGTTCGCTCGCTTTGACCTTCGATCTGCGGATGGAAAGTCGTGCTTAAGTCTAAGTGAGAACCAAATGAAGCTTGAAATGATAGCCAAATCCGCAACAAAAAGCGACCATCTCTATCTGAGATTATGGAGACTGGCACTCTATGACATTCCATGATTTCCTTAATGTATAGTTCAGCTAACTTCTCGGTACTGTCTTTCTCACGGATGGATAAGAAGTGAGCTGACTTGGTTAATTGATTGATGATAACCCAAAAGCATGTCATGACCTCCAAAGGTCCGTGGTAATTTTGTAATAAAATCCATTGAGATTTGTTCCCATTTCCAAACAGGGATTTCAGGTTGTTGTAGACTAAATGGTTTTTGGTATTCTTCCTTGACCTTTGCACAAGTTAGGCATTTCCCAACATAGGTCGCAATATCTCCCTAGAGATTAGGCCACCAGTAATACTCCTTTACATCTTGATACATTTTATCAGATCCTGGGTGTATCGAGTATTTGGACTTGTGTGCCTCATCCAGCACCAAGTCTCGCAGATCGCCAAAATAGGGAATCCAGACCCTTCCCATGAAATATAAAGTTCCGTCCTTGTTTGGTTCCATTTGTTTCTCTATTCCCCGTAATGATTCTGCTTGAATGTTTTCCGGTTTTAGAGCTTCTTGTTGTGCATCGTGCACTCGTGTTGTAAAGTTCGTCTGGATTGTCATTTCTAAAGCTCGTACTCGTAAAGTTTTGACTCGTTCCTTCCAGCTCAAAGCATCTGCCACTACATTTCCCTTTCCCAAGTGATACTTGATCTCACAGTCATAATCATTCAACAGTTCCACCCAACGTCTTTTGTGCATATTCAGTTACTTTGGTTGAATATATTTTGAAGACTTTATGTGAATATGGTACACTTCGTGCCATATAAATAATGACGCCAGATTTTTAAAGCAAATACCACTTCGCCTAGTTCTAGGTCATGAGTGGTATAATTCTTTTCATGAACTTTCAACTGACGTAGTGCGTAGGCTATGAGTTATTAACGTTGCATTAACACGCAACCCAACCCTTAGTGTAATGCATCACAATACACCACAAAGTCATTGGTACCTTCCGGATGTGGTAATTTCGGTGCCTTACATAATTTTTTCTTTAATAGTTGAAATGCCGATTCTTGTTTTTCTCCCCAATCAAACTTTCTATCCTTTTGTGTAAGCGAGGTTAGCGGCTGAGCAACTTTTGAGAAGTTCTCAATAAATCTCCTATAATACCCGCTAAACCTAGAAATTGTCGTATTTCCAGGGGGTTCTTGGCGCGGTCCAATTCTTTATAGCCTCATTCTTCGAGGGGTCAACGTGTATCCCATTCTCGTTTAACACGTGTCTGAGAAACTGTACTTCATGAATCCAAAATTCGCATTTCGAGAACTTCGCATATAATTGTTCCTTCTTTAGCAACTCCAATATCGTTCTCAAATGTCATTGGTTTTCTTCCTCGGTTCGCGAGTATATTAATATGTCATCGATAATACTATCATGAACTTGTCAAGGTATGGCTTACATACCCGGTTCATCAAATCTATAAATACTACAGGGGCATTTGTTAGACTAAAAGGCATAACAAAGAACTCGTAATGACCGTAGCGTGTCCTAAACGCCGTCTTAGGAATACTTTCCTCTTGGATTCTTAACTGATGATACCCGGATCTTAAATCAATCTTTGAAAAAAAACTCGACCCTTGTAATTAATCTACTAGATCATCAATCCTCTGTAAACGGTACCAATTCTTGATGGTTAACTTGTTTACTTCCCGGTAGTCGATACACATTTGGAATGTTTCGTCCTTCTTTTTACAAACAACACTAGAGTTCCCCGATACGACAAACTCGGTCTTATGAAAACTTTGTCAAGCAACTCCTGAAGCGGAGTAGATAATTCCTGCATCTCCGGGGGCGCTAGTCGATATGGGGCTTTCGCCATAGGTGCAGCTCCTTGCACTAGATCGATATGGAACTCGACTTGTCGTTGTGGAGGTAGCCCAGGCAAGTATTACGGAATGACCTCGGGGTATTCCTTTACCACAGGTATATCCTCTACCTTGTGCTCCTCGGCCTTTTTATCAACCACGTGGGCAAGAAAGGCGATGCACCCTTTCCTCAAACATTTTTGAGCCTCATGCAATTAACAATTCGAAGTGGTGTGTGGTGTTTCTCGCCATGAACCATCAATTGTTCTCCGTCAGGTAGGGGAATGCAAATGATTTTCTCGTGACATATGACTTCAGCTCGATTATCCGATAGCCAATCCATACCAATAACGAGATCGAAACTACCTAATTGAACTGGTAATAGATCTATATCGAACTTCCGTTCACCCAGTTCTAAGGTACACTTCTATATAATTCCCCCTGACTCTACCAATTTCCCGTTAGCTAGTTCAATTAAGTATGGAACATATAGTTTACTCGATTCTACCCCAACTATATCTCTCAATTATTTAGAAATAAAACTAAAATCTGCCTCGGTATCAAAAAGAATAGATGCAAAGTGAGCGTTGATAGGAAATGTACCGGTGACCACATTCGGGTCCTAGGGAGCATCCTTAGCTCCAATCACGAAAGCTCTTCCACGAGCTTAGTTTTCTTTTGGGCAATCTTTCTTGAAATTCCCTTTGTCTCCACATCTAACACAACCTTGATCTTTAGCATTTGTTCCTTTGTACGCATCGGTGGAATCCCAAACCTACCACATTTGCGACACTTGGGGCATCGACATTCCCCGTAGTGGTGGAAAGGGCATTTGGGGCATTTTGGTGCATCCCCAGTATAAGACTTCTTGATGGCATTGTTTGTAGTGGTGGTAACATATGCATTGGTTTCTTTAACTTCCTTCGTGGCTTGGTTTTTGTTATTGTTGTTGTTACTACCTCGTGAGCCTTTCTTGATATAGGAGAATTTCCTATTATTGAAGTCTGTAGTCTCCACAGTAGTTTCCTTTTTGTTCGCTCCGCAGTTGGGTAATTTTCCTTGACGCACAGCCTCCTCATTAAGGCTGATAGCTAAATCGATCGCTTCTCCAATTTCAGAAGGTTTAGAAGAGGTAACAAGACTTAGGATTTCGGGGGTAAGTCCCGAGATGTACCTCTCAATCCTCTTGAATTCGTGTTCCACCAAGTATGGCACCACTGGTGACAAATGATGAAATCGCTGCGTATAGCCGGCGATATCTGAACCAACCATCTTTAAATTCCAGAACTTAGTTTCCAACTTTTGAATTTTTGACATGGAACAATACTTTTTCCTCACCAGTTCCTTAAGTTCCTCCCAGGTCAGGGCGTACGTAGCATCGTCGCCATTACTTTGGACTTGGAGGTTCCACCAAGATAATGCTCCATCTATGAAGAGTCTAGTGACATTGGTGACTCTTTGTTCGGTTTGGCACTTGCTCATCCGAATGACCGAGCCAGTCTTCTCGGTCCAATGTACGAAGGCAACGGCACCTCCGGTACCGTCATAATTTAGAGGTTTGCAGTCTTGGAACTGCTTGTAAGTGCAACCTGAAATCATTGGATACATCATTTAAGTGTGAGTATTTCCAAAGCACGAATGGAATAAAGGAGAGTATCATGTGGTTTTACAAATAAATAAGTATTACCAGTTGGAGGTTGCCTCTGGTTGAGCCCCCAGTGCCACCACTATGTTCGGACCATTCGGCTTCGTACTGCGGGATTTCCTGATAAATGCGTTCGTTTAACTCATCTTGTGTTGTCGATAGCGCGTTAGTGTTGGAATTCCTTCAGCGGGGCGGCATCGTCTTCTACTGTAAAATTTCGCTCATAATTAGCCGAATTATTTACTAATAAAATTATTATATATTTTTTTGTCAAACATATATATATAAACACGGCGGGTACATAATAAGTAAGAAAAATATATGTATATGAAATAAACACACCAATCATCACTATAATCGGATAACTCAATGTGTAGGACATTACCACATCATAAGACATTAACATATGCTCACCACATCATAACTATGTCAACCGTAATATCACCACATCACAATAACAACAACCATAACACAAAAGAGATACAATGTGAAATAAAGAAAATACACTTTTATATATACTGACAAGTTGTTACATTTTGTTCATAAAGATCAAAAGGACTTAGGGATACATAACACTAGTCAGTACAAGTTTTACAATACAAAAGTAAGATTTTCTTCTACATAGTTTCTTCATATCTTCAAGTTGTCTTCAAAAGTCGGGATCTTCACAACTAAGTCTTCAAGAGCTAGATCGTAAAATGTGGATCTAATCCCCAAAAGATAATAATAAACGATAACCCAGAGGATGTCATGACGTCGAAAGGTCCATGGTAGTTTTGTAATAAAATCCATTGAGATTTGTTCCCATTTCCAAACAGGGATTTCAGGTTGTTGTAGACTAAATGGTTTTTGGTATTCGTCCTTGACCTTTGCACAAGTTAGGCATTTCCCAACATAGGTCGCAATATCTCCCTAGAGATTAGGCCACCAGTAATACTCCTTTACATCTTGATACATTTTATCAGATCCTGGGTGTATCGAGTATTTGGACTTGTGTGCCTCATCCAGCACCAAGTCTCGCAGATCGCCAAAATAGGGAATCCAGACCCATCCCATGAAATATAAAGTTCCGTCGTTGTTTGGTTCCATTTGTTTCTCTATTCCCCGTAATGATTCTGCTTGAATGTTTTCCGGTTTTAGAGCTTCTTGTTGTGCATCGTGCACTCGTGTTGTAAAGTTCGTCTGGATTGTCATTTCTAAAGCTCGTACTCGTAAAGTTTTGACTCGTTCCTTCCAGCTCAAAGCATCTGCCACTACATTTCCCTTTCTCGAGTGATACTTGATCTCACAGTCATAATCATTCAACAGTTCCACCCAACGTCTTTTGCGCATATTCAGTTACTTTGGTTGAATATATTTTGAAGACTTTATGTGAATATGGTACACTTCGTGCCATATAAATAATGACGCCAGATTTTTAAAGCAAATACCACTTCGCCTAGTTCTAGGTCATGAGTGGTATAATTCTTTTCATGAACTTTCAACTGACGTAGTGCGTAGGCTATGAGTTTTTAACGTTGCATTAACACGCAACCCAACCCTTAGTGTAATGCATCACAATACACCACAAAGTCATTGGTACCTTCCGGATGTGGTAATTTCGGTGCCTTACATAATTTTTTCTTTAATAGTTGAAATGCCGATTCTTGTTTTTCTCCCCAATCAAACTTTCTATCCTTTTGTGTAAGCGAGGTTAGCGGCTGAGCAACTTTTGAGAAGTTCTCAATAAATCTCCTATAATACCCGCTAAACCTAGAAATTGTCGTATTTCCAGGGGGTTCTTGGCGCGGTCCAATTCTTTATAGCCTCATTCTTCGAGGGGTCAACGTGTATCCCATTCTCGTTTAACACGTGTCTGAGAAACTGTACTTCATGAATCCAAAATTCGCATTTCGAGAACTTCGCATATAATTGTTCCTTCTTTAGCAACTCCAATATCGTTCTCAAATGTCATTGGTTTTCTTCCTCGGTTCGCGAGTATATTAATATGTCATCGATAATACTATCATGAACTTGTCAAGGTATGGCTTACATACCCGGTTCATCAAATCTATAAATACTACAGGGGCATTTGTTAGACTAAAAGGCATAACAAAGAACTCGTAATGACCGTAGCGTGTCCTAAACGCCGTCTTAGGAATACTTTCCTCTTGGATTCTTAACTGATGATACCCGGATCTTAAATCAATCTTTGAAAAAAAACTCGACCCTTGTAATTAATCTACTAGATCATCAATCCTCTGTAAACGGTACCAATTCTTGATGGTTAACTTGTTTAGTTCCCGGTAGTCGATACACATTTGGAATGTTTCGTCCTTCTTTTTACAAACAACACTAGAGTTCCCCGATACGACAAACTCGGTCTTATGAAAACTTTGTCAAGCAACTCCTGAAGCGGAGTAGATAATTCCTGCATCTCCGAGGGCGCTAGTCGATATGGGGCTTTCGCCATAGGTGCAGCTCCTTGCACTAGATCGATATGGAACTCGACTTGTCGTTGTGGAGGTAGCCCCGGCAAGTATTACGGAATGACCTCGGGGTATTCCTTTACCACAGGTATATCCTCTACCTTGTGCTCCTCGGCCTTTTTATCAACCACGTGGGCAAGAAAGGCGATGCACCCTTTCCTCAAACATTTTTGAGCCTCATGCAATTAACAATTCGAAGTGGTGTGTGGTGTTTCTCGCCATGAACCATCAATTGTTCTCCGTCAGGTAGGGGAATGCAAATGATTTTCTCGTGACATATGAAGCTCGATTATCCGATAGCCAATCCATACCAATAACGAGATCGAAACTACCTAATTGAACTGGTAATAGATCTATATCGAACTTCCGTTCACCCAGTTCTAAGGTACACTTCTATATAATTCCCCCTGACTCTACCAATTTCCCGTTAGCTAGTTCAATTAAGTATGGAACATATAGTTTACTCGATTCTACCCCAACTATATCTCTCAATTATTTAGAAATAAAACTAAAATCTGCCTCGGTATCAAAAAGAATAGATGCAAAGTGAGCGTTGATAGGAAATGTACCGGTGACCACATTCGGGTCCTAGGGAGCATCCTTAGCTCCAATCACGAAAGCTCTTCCCCGAGCTTAGTTTTCTTTTGGGCAATCTTTCTTGAAATTCCCTTTGTCTCCACATCTAACACAACCTTGATCTTTAGCATTTGTTCCTTTGTACGCATCGGTGGAATCCCAAACCTACCACATTTGCGACACTTGGGGCCTCGACATTCCCCGTAGTGGTGGAAAGGGCATTTGGGGCATTTTGGTGCATCCCCAGTATAAGACTTCTTGATGGCATTGTTTGTAGTGGTGGTAACATATGCATTGGTTTCTTTAACTTCCTTCGTGGCTTGGTTTTTGTTATTGTTGTTGTTACTACCTCGTGAGCCATTCTTGATATGGGAGAATTTCCTATTATTGAAGTCTGTAGTCTCCACAGTAGTTTCCTTTTTGTTCGCTCCGCAGTTGGGTAATTTTTCCTTGACGCACAGCCTCCTCATTAAGGCTGATAGCTAAATCGATCGCTTCTCCAATTTCAGAAGGTTTAGAAGAGGTAACAAGACTTAGGATTTCGGGGGTAAGTCCCGAGATGTACCTCTCAATCCTCTTGAATTCGTGTTCCACCAAGTATGGCACCACTGGTGACAAATGATGAAATCGCTGCGTATAGCCGGCGATATCTGAACCAACCATCTTTAAATTCCAGAACTTCGTTTCCAACTTTTGAATTTTTGACATGGAACAATACTTTTTCCTCACTAGTTCCTTAAGTTCCTCCCAGGTCAGGGCGTACGTAGCATCGTCGCCATTACTTTGGACTTGGAGGTTCCACCAAGATAATGCTCCATCTATGAAGAGTCTAGTGACATTGGTGACTCTTTGTTCGGTTTGGCACTTGCTCATCCGAATGACCGAGCCAGTCTTCTCGGTCCAATGTACGAAGGCAACGGCACCTCCGGTACTGTCATAATTTAGAGGTTTGCAGTCTTGGAACTGCTTGTAAGTGCAACCTGAAATCATTGGATACATCATTTAAGTGTGAGTATTTCCAAAGCACGAATGGAATAAAGGAGAGTATCATGTGGTTTTACAAATAAATAAGTATTACCAGTTGGAGGTTGCCTCTGGTTGAGCCCCCAGTGCCACCACTATGTTCGGACCATTCGGCTTCGTACTGCAGGATTTCCTGATAAATGCGTTCGTTTAACTCATCTTGTGTTTTCGATAGCGCGTTAGTGTTGGAATTCCTTCAGGGGGGCGGCATCGTCTTCTACTGTAAAATTTCGCTCATAATTAGCCGAATTATTTACTAATAAAATTATTATATATTTTTTTGTCAAACATATATGTATAAACACGGCGGGTACATAATAAGTAAGAAAAATATATGTATATGAAATAAACACACCAATCATCACTATAATCGGATAACTCAATGTGTAGGACATTACCACATCATAAGACATTAACATATGCTCACCACATCATAACTATGTCAACCGTAATATCACCACATCACAATAACAACAACCATAACACAAAAGAGATACAATGTGAAATAAAGAAAATACACTTTTATATATACTGACAAGTTGTTACATTTTGTTCATAAAGATCAAAAGGACTTAGGGATACATAACACTAGTCAGTACAAGTTTTACAATACAAAAGTAAGATTTTCTTCTACATAGTTTCTTCATATCTTCAAGTTGTCTTCAAAAGTCGGGATCTTCACAACTAAGTCTTCAAGAGCTAGATCGTAAAATGTGGATCTAATCCCCAAAAGATAATAATAAACATAATACTGCAGTGGAGGGGGTGATGGGGATGGTGATCGGTGGAGCAAACCGCGATGGTAGGCCACCTCCTCCTCTAGGCGAAAGATGCGCCTAATGGCGACAGTCTGGAAGTGCTCCAACTCACGCACTCGCGCCTCAGATGGGTAGGACGAGTGGTGAAATTGACAGTGGAATGGTGGGGTTGGTGGTGGTGGTGGTGATGATGGTGGGTATGATGGTGGGGGTGGTAGTGGTGATGATGGTACTGGGGGTGTGACTCTAGCAGCGGTACGAGCAGCACACTTAGTCTCCAGCTCCGAGATCCTCTGAAAATCACGTAGAGATGAAGGTCATGCGATGTCACCATCTCCTCCACAGGAATCAGATGGAGGTTAGAAGGAGGGTAAGGGTCAGACGGGCTCATGCCCGATGGGGTATAGGGTATGCATGCCGGTACTAGGTGATATGGGGCGGACGGTATACATGGGAGGTAGTCCAACTGAGGATGAGGGTCCGGCCAAGTGAGAGGGTCCAGCTACATATGGATCGTATATAGGGTGATAAGTGGACCTCTTAGAGAAAAACGGGGGTAGCTGCTCAGGGAAATCCGGGGTACCGCTCAAAGAGAAGTGTCGTGCGTGTCCAGTATATGGAGCGGGTCCATGAGTAGTGGTACCCGTAGGAAAGGGGCTGATATGAACATGTGAGGCCGCAGGGGGTGAGTGCATCAGTATAGGTGAAGCTAGGGCGGCGGAAGAGGCATCATCCGCTACATGCTCACTCTTGGTAGCGGTTGAGGATGATGAGATATCGACAACTGATATGATAGGGGATGGTATTTCAAGTATGGCTATGTCGTCGAAAACCTCGCCGTCTCCGAGCTCGTCATCCATATGGTCGACGTGGAATACAATGATGTCATCATCGTCATCTTCAAGGTCGATAACGGGAGTGACCATGGCTAGAGGTATGGCTAAGTGTACTGTCGCGTGCTCTCCCTCTAGGTGACCATAAACAATCACATCATGTGGAGGCTGCGGGATGGCCAACACATCATCTTCCTGTGGGGCATCATCCGCCACAGGGTCAAGAAGGGAAAGAGGCTGAAAATCGTCCTCATGGGTAACGGCCTCAGCGTCGGAGCCGTATCCATCATCGGACACGTAATCCATCGGATCCTCCTCGTAGCTCGATGAAGAAGACATAGTCCTGGCAAATAATCCGTACAATGCATATATATACATGTTAGTAATTTATTATTACTCATGATATATTTTATATTAACCACCACTTCTCTTGCAAAATCTGTTCTTTGTTTTCACGTGTAATCTTAATGTTTTGTGTCTATCCATTATAGACTAATCATGTATTGATCCTTGTTCTTTTCTTATGGTTGAGCTCGTGTGATAGATCCTCATGTTATCGTGACACAATGAAAACCTTTGTCATTTTTGTCATAATTCCAAAAACATTTATGTTATGTTTTAAACTTTGTTTTCATGTGAGAGTCCTTAGTGATTGTAGACCAAACTTTAATAAGAGTTTTTCCCCGGTTAACTACAATTGGAGCTCTGATACCAATCTTTCACACCCTGGTCATAGCGGAAGCACAAACGTGTGACTATGAGGTAATCATTCCATCTAATCGAGTAAACAAGTATAAAGAATGATGCCATACTGATACTAATTTGCAACCAACATTTACATGTTTCCAAAAGTAACATCATAGTTTCCAATGGTTTCACATTATCATAAAAAACATAGTTTGAAATACATTACTTCAAAATAAAAGATTGTTTTCATCGTAAAAGCATGATGAGGTTTTGACTCCTATATACCCATATGAGGTTGGGATATAAGAGGCAAATCTTCCAAAAGGTGGCATTCGTTGTCATGTCATTTCCCATCCCGAAATGTATCACCAGCTTAAGTCTTGCGTCCTGAAATACATGTAATTTTAGAAAGTCAACAAAATTTGGCGAGTTCATGTAGTTATTAATTTCCTTATAAAATGACATGCTTGTAATCCAATAATGAAATATGAGTATGTTATTAGCATTCATGGAGTTTAAGGATCTATCAGTGTGTCGCGAGCACCCTGACATGTGTGCCATAAGTAAGCAACAAAACCGAGACACCTTTGACATCATTGGGATCACAAAAGCACTCCTGAGGGTATATCAACCAGGAGTGGAGCGCGCCACAAACTCAATAGATCTATATCTTTTGCACCATGGTCACTACGTGATTAATGGTTACTATTGTCATCATCCTACTTACGCACAGTTGGTCGTGTTATCATCTAAACCCATAGCTAACATACTGTTTGTTATAATATGTATTCCCCCTTGATGGTTTTAAAACAAAAACATTGAAATAATTGAAAGGAGGGGCATGAACTCATGGTTTTGCGTTCCGTAAGTCGTACTTATCGAATTCGGGTGTCTGTACACATGTGTATCCTTCATGTGTATTAACTTCATTAGACAACAAGGTCTCGTTGGACCTCGTACAAGTTGTTCATCTTGAATGCTTGTTGTGTATTTATTTATCATATTAGAACAACTTAAATGTTATTATAGTGTTGGTAGTTTGTTTGTTCAATTATTATTTGTATACATATTATTCACAAATATATGTACATATATTGTCATTCTTTGATCATGTGTGAACGGGCCTCACCCTTCACATGTCCTCGTGCCTTGCACACGTGTCATTGGGCCTAGCCCATGTCTTTATGTGATTGGGCCTAGCACATGTAATTTATGTTATCGGGCCTAGCCCATATCTTTATGTGATCGGGCCTAGCCCATATCTTTATGTGATTGGGCCTAGCCCATGTAATTATGTGATTGGGCCTAGCCCATGTCTTTATGTGATTGGGCCTAGCCCAAGTGATTTATGTGTTTGGGCCTCGCCCATGAAATTATATGTTTGGGCCTAGCCCATGAAATCATATGTTTGGGCCTAACCGATGTATTTTATGCCTTTGGGCTTAGCCTGTGTTATTACATGTTTTGTGTAATTGGGCCTTGCCCATGTCATTATATAATGGGCCCAGCGCAACTTAATTTTTCATGAGCCCAAAATGTTTATAATCTTATACTTGGAAATTTTTACTAAGTATAGACTTTTAAGTATGTTTATATACTTTTATAAAATCACTTAGTAATTTTAATACATCTTAACTTTTCGGATTTTGTCATCATTAATATATATATTCGTTAAGTGTCTAAAATATATTAGTTTTAGGAATGTCGTCGTTGTCGTATAATACATATTTCCCTGTCGAAAACCACCCAAGTGTCGTAGTAGCTCTTCATATTAGCGATTTGTTCGTTGATCGACGGTGCGACGGTGTATTGTCTAAATTCGACAATTGTCCGCATTTCTTCGTCCGTCCGATTATTGTTTTGTAAAAGTATGTGTTCATGTTATTTACACTTGTTAATTCTTTAAATGTTTGAGGTGTTGTATAAGTTGGTTTTTTTGTGGTGTATACCATAGACTTTCTAGATACATACACATGTATTTTTACACATTAATTTTTTGACAAGGTATATGTATATATTTTTATTCTAAAAAATATATATATATATGTAATAAATAATCATTTTTAACTTGTAAAAATATATGTAAGCATTTGTTAAATCCTTGGAGGGTTAGGGTTTAACCCTTGTCATTAAAATATCCTTAATGACGGTTTAGGTCACTAATCGCATTTAGTCCCGTTAATCACCCCGTTAATTATACTTTAATAGCCATTAGAATATTTAGAAAATTTCGCCATAGTTTCCCCTAAACTATGGCGTTTTCCACGTTTCAAAAACGTATTTAAATCATGTTTAAACCCACCGAAAATCACAATCAATCATCAACTCAAGTTTGCATACCACCTTTGTATGCATCCTCTATACACTTTTTAGCCTCATTTCCATGATCTTTTGTAGATATATATTTTAACAACCTTGCTTAAAATAATGAGAACTTATCATATTTATTAGAACATTTAAGACACCATCTTTGTTATACCTTCAAATCAAGATTTCCACTTTAAATCACTTTGTTTACTACACTTTTTAGGATGATCATAACATAAATCATGGTGTTTATTCTTTATGAAAGTCACACATATGTAGTAAATCATTTTTAAGTTGTAGTAAAGTTCATGGATCATGAGGTTGATGATCTTGTTTACATTTAAAAATCACCATGTGTAAATCATCCTTTATATTCTTATTCATACAAGATCATCCACTTTAAACAACTTATTTAACATAATCAACATAATCATGCTAACTAGTTAACACTAATACACATAATCAACACATAACAAACTGTATTTAGTAGATTATTAAGGTGAGATTAGGGTTTTTAAGTTGGAATTTTCTTTATTTTCAAGATGATCAACAAGTACTTTCATAAACCATACATCATAAGGAGCTTAAATATGGTGAAAGATTTGCATACAAGTTTGCACAAGATTAAGTGAAGATTAAGAAGAAGATGAAGCTCCAAAGAAAGCTCAAATGATGCTTGCAAACTCCTTGGATGATCTTGTGAGGGCTTGAAAGTGAGTAAAATATGGTGTTTAATGGTGGAAAAGTGGTGGTTTAGGGTTGTAGTATGTAACCGTGAGGGAGGGAGGAGTTTCAAGGGTTTCTTATATTTTTTTGTGAAATGATATAAGGAAACCTGATCATGATTTATATAAATCTTCTAGTCAAACTCACATTTTTCCACCATACTTAGATCTTTATTTTTCAACATAAATCAAGTAGGTGGGGGCCCGCTTGAAATCACCTACATGAGGGGGGGGGGGTTAAGTGTAATATTATTTATAACATGTGTTGAAAATGTGAGATATTTAGGTGTTTAGGTTAAGTATGGTAATTAGGGGTTGGTCTTGCATCATTAGTGAGTAATTAGGGTTTAGGGAGTTAATCAATATTAATTACTCCCCTTGACTAATTGGTATTAGTTTTAGATGGCAAAAACACCACTAGTTTGCTCATCGGTACAATATCGATTAATATACGAACTTTATTGTTTTGTACCGAAAGCTTTGGTTTTCGACCGCCATAAGTGCCATGGCATTTATTTAGGGCACTTCTGACATAGAAATATGATTAACTAGTTCACTAGTCGAGTATAAGTTGAGTTTTGGTGGCCAAAATGCTTTCCGTTTAATTATTCGCTCAATATCGGCACTTATATATTTTGCCGTCGAACATTTCCGGGAGTTGTTTTTCCGTGAACTCAAGATAGTTGAAGGGATTTCGGATCCAAAATGAAGCTTTACTAGCTCTCCAGATTAATGTTAATATATGAGGCTATCGGCCATTGAAATCTTAGTCGGTTCGACAATCAGTCGCTTTCCGGTCAAGTTGTGCACCGCTTGTCGTACGACCGGAATCGATGTCTTTTATGTATTCCTGATATTCTCATATTGTTTTAGCATGTTTATCATTGTTTTGTTATAATTTTGGAATCCGGAAAATACCGAATTAATGTTACGGGGAACGAATTGAAATTGTCACATTTTTAGTCGAAACGGACAATTTTGTAATTTAGGCGTTGTACCGGAAAGTTATGTATTATTGCAAGATGTGTTCCCACATTAGTGTTTTCATGTATATATGGACTCAGTTATGTCATTAGTATGCATTATTCATTGTTCTGTTTTATTTCAGCGGTTATACTGACATGAATAGTGCAACCGTGAATATTGCGCCCAACACTTTCTACCAACACTTTTAGGACATAGTTTGATTTGTTTCTCATCGTAACATAAACCAATATATGTTATGGCATGATTCACTTGTCCTACACTTATGATATGATGTACGACTCCGTTATGTAATCAAATTATGATATAATGCATGAGATTATGTACTAAAAATAGTGATTACTGTGTACATAATTACCGATTATTTGCCATTTGTCACACACAAATGGGTGGACCCTCGAAAACTATACCAGTAGTTGATAACCCAATCCCTATGTATCCAGATATGTCTGGGTCTAATCTTTAAACCCGTCTACACCAATAGTATATGACTATCAGGCGCCATTATACAACCCTTATATGCAAGCAGTTGTACCTAATACTTTATACCCGTCTCCTTTCGCTCCTGCATATCCAACTACGGGATATCCAAGTTATGTGTACCCGTATCTTGTGCTGCCACAGGAACAGCTACTGCCACCGCTACAACTACAAGCCATTAATCAGGCCTTGGAAAAAGCAGAACAAATTCAGCGTCAGGCTGAAAAGACTAAGAGGAAGACAAACAAGTTCTTTAAAAAGCTCTCCAAACTAGTCAGGGGAAAGAAAGATGAGTGAAAGCTTTCTTCTAATTATCATGTATAATTTTTTTTTCCAAAAGTCCATACGTGGGCAAGTATTTCTTTTAGTCCATGCGTGGACAACTATCCTATTTTATTTCAATAGTCCTGTTTAAGACAAAGTTTGTAATATTTTCATCATTTAATGATAATTTTAGAATTATTCAGAATATATGTAATAGTTCATTACATCCTCTTTAAGTGATTGTCTCGATTATAATTAAAATTTTATTGATCCGCTGTATATTTCAAAAAAGGATCATCTTAATGGTTTTTGACCAGCCAATTGGCGAAGTCTATGTTATTTGGCAACTATAAATGATAGTTAAGGACGACTAGCCCTTCTGCACAGAGATGGTGAACTATGTTCAAGCCTCATAATCCTTATGGTCAAATGCAACCATGGCTACATATATTTTTTGTTAAACCATTAAGACAAATATTCAGTATTAACATTCAAGTAATGTTAATACTCTCGACAATGTGACATGAGAAACCACACTAGCCGTCTAGGTGATGGACTACGTCCAAGCCTTATAAACTATATGATCAAATTTGATCACCACTAATATCGTCAAATGCGATGATCATTTGTATTAACATCCTTAGTGATGATCTGCCTATGGGTTATATTTTTATTGTCAACTCAGACAATCACAATTGTGACCTTATGTTCCTCTATCCAACAGGTGATCGACAATGTCCAAACCTCAAATGCCATTGATGGTACTTTGAGACCTAGGCTAATTATACATAGTTTGCATTATTCAACATTTACTTTGAAATGTTAAAGTTATAAATTTTGGCAGTTGTGATGTTATGCACACTGATCTAAAGGGGTGAAGGATATATATATATTTATTTATATATATATATATATATGTGTGTGTGTCCAAATCACATAGCCTATATGGTTTAATACCATGACTGATGAAACTTCTAAGTCATCAGATTTGATGAACAATTATTATATTGCCACTGAGCAATTAATTAATTAGTTCTTTTAGACCAAGCTTGTTGAGATGGCGAATCTACATTCTGATGGAGCCAATAGCGGACACAACAAAGATATTCATGCGAATGTTAACCAGAATAGCGAGGGAGTTGATCTCTAAGCCATGATAGCTGCAGAAGTGGGCAAGGCTATGAATAACTATATAGCTAACTTTAAGGGATCGAGTACCACTCGTTCTAAGTCTGATTCAATTCCACATTCATCTGCCCGTAAGGAAAGCTTCATTACTCTTCAACTACAAAAAGCGATCCAAAGTGTAACTTTAAGGAAAAGCCCCTTTCTTCAAAGGATAGTTGTACTTACAAGTACTTTGTCTCGTGCAAGCCTCGAGATGTCAATAAAGAAAGGGGGCTATTGATGCCATTAAGTGGCTAGACGAAATGGAGACTATAGTGGATATCAGCGGTTGTGCTGATAAAGATGTTGTGAAATATGTCTCATAATCATTAATAGGCGATGCCTTAACTTGGTGGAAGACAATGATACAATCAACAGGGAAGATACCCTATACAATTTGGAATGGTCCATGTTTATGGATCTCATCAAAGAAACGTAGTGTCCACCACATGAGGTGGAAAGGTGGAATCAGACTTTTTGACTCTCACCATGAAGAACCTAGACTGTCGGAAGTATGTGACCGATTTTAACTCTTTTTCCAGGTTAGTGTCCTATTTGATTACTCTGGAAACTAAGAGCATTACGTGATTTATTGGTTGGTCTAGCACCTAAAATCAAGGGTGTGGTGAAGGCTTCAAAGCCTACCTGATATAGGTCTATTGTAGACCTATCCTTTTCCCTCACTCTGGATGCAGTGAGGTAGAAATTGGTCAAGACCGAGACCGACAGGAAAAGGAAACGGGAGGATGATAACTCCCAAATGTCAAAGAGAGGGAATTCTGGGTTCAAGAGGAACCAACAAAGGTCTGATGAGAAGCCTGTGTGCAAGACCTGCAACAAACGGGAATGGGGACAATGTCGTTTAGATCAGCAGACCAAACCCTGTGGCATATGCAAGAAATCGGGGCATAGGTCCTTGGATTGTAAGGACTTAAAGAGCGTCGTCTGTTATAGTTGTGGCGAGAAGGGCCACATCAAGACTAACTGCCCCAAAGCTGCCAAAGAGAGTACTGTAAAACCCGAAGAGGCAAAAGAGGTAACACCCGAGACTTCCAGATGAATGCGAGGGAAGCAGGTAATGACACAAATGTCATAACGGGTACGTTCCTCATCAACGATATCTTTGCTAGAGTTCTTTTCGATTCTAGAGCTGGTAAGTCTTTTGTAGACCATAAGTTTAGTAAACTATTAAATAAACCTATAAGAATCCTAGATATTACTTATGAAGTAGAATTAGCTGATGGTACAATAGAAACCGTATCTTCTATCCTTGATTGATGCTCTTTATCCATTATGAATCATTAATCCCTATATCTCTTCTGCCAATGAAATTGTGGGGTTCGATGTAGTCTTAGGTATGGATTGGTTATCTGGTAACCAAGCCCGCATTACATGCGATAAGAAACTCATCGAAGTGAAGACCCCATCTGTTGAAATGTTCACCATCCATGGAGATTTTCACTAAGGATTGCCAGAGAAAGTGTCACTACTCAAGGCATCTGAATGTCTGAAGAGCGGGTGTATGATTTACATGGCACAGGTTACAATAGACGAAACAAAGCCCAAGATTGAAGACATTCCAGACATCTCTGAATACACTGATGTATTTCCCGAAGAACTACCTGGCCTACCTCCAGAAAGACAAGTAAAGTTTAGGATTGATATCATACTAGGAGTTACTTCAGTTGCAAGGGCACCATATCGGCTGGCGTCGACAGAGATGAAGTAATTAAAGACCTAACTTGAAGAACCTTTGGAGAAAGGCTTTATTCAACCTAGTTCTTCACCCTATGGAGCTCCTATCTTTTTCGTAAAGAAAAAGGACAGGTCAATGCAGATGTGCATTGACTATCGCGGACTAAATAAGATAACAATCAAGAACCGATATACTCTGCCCAGGATCGACGACCTGTTCGACCAACTTCAAGGGGCTAGTTACTTCTCAAAGATTAACTTGAGATCTAGATATCACCAACTGAAAATTAGGAACTAGGATGTTCCAAACACTGCCTTTAGGACAAGATACGGCCACTATGAGTTTCTAGTAATGCCTTTTGGACTCACTAATGCACCAGCAGCATTCATGGATCTCATGAATAGAGTCTACAAGCCGTATTTAGACAAGTTCGTCATAGTCTTTATAGATGACATACTTATCTACTCTCGTAATCAGAATGATCACGAGAAACACCTTAAATGCATCTTAGAGTTGTTATGACAAGAGAAGTTCTATGCAAAGTTCTCTAAGTGTGAATTTTGGCTTAGAGGTCTAATTCCTTGGACACATGATAAGCGAGCATGGAATCTAAGTGGATCCAGCCAAGACTGAAGCCATTATGAGTTGGGAAGCACCCAAGACTCCATCCGAAATACGTAGTTTCTTAGGACTGGCGGGATATTATAGAAGGTTCATCGAGGAATTTTCTAGAATAGCCACTCCTCTAACTACCCTAACCCGCAAAAATGTCAAGTTTGACTGGGTCCCAAACAAAAAGAATCCTTTGAGACTCTAAAGCATAATTGAGCAATGCTCCAGTGCTTACTTTACCCGAGGGTGTTGAGGATTTTGTTGTTTATTGTGATGCCTTGCACACCGGCTTGGGCTGTGTCTTGATGCAGAGAGGCAAAGTGATTGCTTATGCATCACGACAATTAACGGTGCACAAAAGAAATTATACCACCCACGACTTGGAGTTGGGTGTCGTGTGTTTGTACTAAAGTTGTGAATACATTACTTATATGGCACAAAGTGTGTTATATACACTGACCATAAAAGTCTCCAACATCTATTTAACTAGAAGGATTTAAACACGTGACAACGCCGCTGGATGGAGAGTCTTAATGACTATGATTGCGAGATTCACTATCATCCCGGCAAAGCAAATGTAGTTGCAGATGCCTTAGGTCACAAAGAAAGAATTAAGGCGATAAGGATTAATGCCAAAAGTATCGAGCTCAAAAACAAGCTTTATTAGAAACAAATGCTCCCAATGAGGGATTGGGTGCAACTGTTAATCAGTTAACACATGGGAGTGATGAAATCCTAAGATTTAATAATCCTTTTTGGGTACCTATCTTTGGAGGACATGGAAATTTAATCCTCTAAGAAGCTCATAATTCTGGGTACTCCGTACGTCCTGGAGGAGATAAGATGTATCAAGATTTGAAAAAGAACTATTGGTGGATGGGTATGAAGAAATCCATAGCCACCTACGTAACTAAGTGTCTGACATTTTCTCAAGTTAAAGCTAAACATTAGAAACCGTCAGGACTTCTACAGCAGCTCGAAATTCCAACATGGAAGTGGGAAATTGTAACAATGGATCTAATTACAAAGTTACCTTAGACCAAAAATGGTAATGACACGATTTGGGTAATCGTTGATAGGTTGACGAAGTCATCACATTTCTTGCTCATAAAGGAAACGTATAGCTCTGACAAGTTGGCTAAGTTATATGATGATGGAATTATGCCTCTGCATGGCGTGCCAATATCTATCGTGTCTGATAGAGACACTAGATATACATCCCACTTTTGAAAAGTTTCCAACAATCATTAGGCACGAGATTGAATTTCAGTAGGGCTTACCACCCTCAGAGTGACGGACAGAGTGAGCGTACCATCCAGACTTTAGAAGACATGCATAGAGAATGTGTAATTTATTTAGGTTATACCTGGGATGACCATCTACTCCTAATAGAATTCTCCTACAATAACAGTTATCATACAAGCATCAAGGCTGCTCCTTTTGAGGCCTTGTATCGGAGAAAATGCCGAACGCCCATTTGTTGGGCCAAAGTTGGTGAAGTTCGACTAGCAGAACCTGAGATTGTCCTAGAAACCACGGAAAAGATTATATAAATCCGTGATCGTCTCAAAGCTGCAAGGGATAGGCAGAAGGGTTGTGCTGACAAGAGGCGTAAACCTCTTAAATCCCAAGTAGGGGACAAGGTCATGCAAAAAGTATCACCCTGGAAAGGTGTGATGCGCTTTGGAAATAGGGGCAATTTGAGCCCAAGATATATCAGACCATTCAAGATAACTAAATGTGTCAGATCTATGACATATAAGCTTAAGCTACCTAAGGAGCTCAATAGAATTCACGATGTGTTCCACATTTGTAATTTGAAGAAATGTCTAGCCGATAAGTCGCTAGCAATGTCACATCATGATGTACAAATTAATGAAAACCTGAAGTTTGTTGAAAAACCGATCTCGATTGTGGATCGACAGGTTATGAAGCTCCGAAAAAAAGGATTCCAATTGTAAAAGTTAAATGGGATGCCCGTCGAGGCCCCGAATATGCATGGGAGACTAAGTCCACTATGCAACAAAAGTACCCCTATCTTTTTGAATAAAATCTCAAGGTCGAGATTTATTTTAAGGGGGTGAGGATGTAACACCTTGTAAATTTGTGTCCGATAATATACTGACACGTGTCCATACTCTCAATTATGCCTAATTTTGGTCGAGAGGGACTATTTTTATATGAATGTGGTGGGACTAAAGGTGTCAACATGCTGAAACTATGCTTCTGAGTGACTCCTTTTGGTGTCCGTACTCTTAAATGAGCCACTTGTTGGATGAGAAGGACCATTTGTGAATTTATATAAAGTAAACATTACAAGGATGGATAGAAAACACAGATAACCACTTCTAAGCTAACCACTGCTATAAGCTAAACATTACAAGGACTGATAGAAAACACTGATGATAACCACTGCTAAGCTAACCACTACTATACGCTAGGCATTACTCTGACTGATAGAAAACACTGATGATACATCCTTTGTAGATATTGAGCAGAGCTTTGTCTTCAACAGAGCTTAACTATAGCAGACGTTGGACATTTAGACTTTAGCAGAGCTTTACTTGGGCAGATGTTACATTATCATTAGGATTAGAGGTTGTAGTATATTTTGACTTGTTGCCCACACAAAGCTGCCAAAAACCATTAACTCGAAACTAGAGGCTTCAATACTGCTATGCCACATTGTAGGACACTTGTCCTCATCCTCTAACTTCTGCTAACATCTGGAACCACCTCCTTCAAGCTCCAACACTATAAATAGAAGTGTTTGCAACACTTTAAACTTACACCTTCTTAAAAAAATACTCCTCTCATCACATCCAAAGGTTCCTAGTCCTTAGGAGCTTCCCATTCAAGTTTCTTTTCATATAAGGATCACTTGTAAGTGTGCTTTTCAGCTACAGTTTCATTTATGAGGCTTTTAAAGCAAAAAGTCAAGTAATTTCGACAACTGATTTGACTTTCGGTTTAGACCTTTATTGTCCAACCATTGTTTGAGTCGAACATGGCTACGTGGTCGAAATTAGGTAGGTGTTAATCCTTCAAAAGGGCACCTCCCGAAAATCACATTTACTAGGTCAATTGACGAGTCAAAATTTTAATATTTAAAAACTCAAACGGGTCAGATTTCATAAATGTTATAATCTAATTATATACATGTTCAAAATATATTTTGACACTTAAAAAAGTTGGTAATAATTATTAGAACACGTCGAAACATGTTCGGCTTGTCAATTCAGTTTTAAGGATGGTTCGCAACCGAAAGTCGCGAAGTTTGACTTCTACTTTGACTTTCGATTCTGACCCAATTTAAGATTAGTTTGCTTTTGATTGAAGGTTGCATTATGATTGTAATTTAAGGTTATAATATGTGATCATAATCGTATTCTGAGTTTTTTTTTTTGTACAAGTTTTGATATTATGCCATACTTTGACCAAAATGCCCTTTTTGCAAGAAATAAGGTTTTAATCAATAAAAACTTGCAAATGACTTATGTACTGATATGTTAATGTAATTAACATATTTTGATGTTATTAAACTGACTAGAAACTATAGGTCCCGATAAATCAGATCTAATCGATATCACACAAATAAGCTTTGAGAAGTAAGATGAAGATGGAAGAATTCAACTTGCCTACAAATTGTAATTTGTCTAATACAAGTGAAAGCGTAATCAAGAGCTATCCAACCCTAATACATCATTAACATTATATACTAGAGGGTTGGAGCTCCTAAACTCTAACATTTTTGGCCCAAAGGCCTTTCCCAAGCCCAATACATTAAAACAACCTAAACGCATAAACCTATTAATGTCTTTACAATCTCGCATAGGTTTATTGCATTAGAACTGGTCTTACGCTTTAGGATCATCATCATGTGCAAACAATCTATTTTGAATTACAGTAGCCACTGCACTTGTCCAGGATTTAGCACATTCCTCATATTTGTCACTCGCTTGAATCTAATGTGCTCCTAGCATCAAAATATCGTCCTCGTGAAAACTAATTAGATCCAAAGTATCCACCAGACAAAATGCCTTTTCTTTGGTAACAATGACAGCTTCTGCCATTCTTTGATCGTAGGCCTAATAGCAAAGGTTCTGTAGCACACCTTTCGGGAACTTTGGAGCGGTTGGATAACCTTGTCCTTGTCGGTCGGTGGCTAGATAACATTTTGAAGCCTTTTGTGAGTATGAGGGTCTCGAACACCGGGACGTTTCTTTAGATATGACTCTGCGGTCTTCATTGTTGGAAAATTATGTGATACTTCATGTTCAAACTTAGAGTGAAACACACAAGCGAGACCCCGTTGGTTCGGATCTGCATCAGAATAGTAAGCTTTTAATAGACTTGTCAGATCAATCTTGGTCCATGATTCAAATTGTGTCTGTTTCGAATAATATTCTCTGTGTCCGCTTTCTCTTGTGACGATCCATAATTTTCTGTTGTGATCGTACCTCCAACATTTCACTTCTGATTTGTTTCCAACATTATCATAATGGCTCGACCCTGTTTCCAGGACATATCTGTCAGATACTTTTGAAGGATCTTTTGGCTCAAAATTCTTATCGAGTGGATTCACATCTTGATTCTTCATTACGATCATCTTTTTGCTGCTGGAACTTCCCTTTTGTGGCTGCTTTCTCTTTATTGATACTTTCAGTAGAAAGGTATGCATTCAGGCCCGCTTCATGTTCTTTATCGGTTGCAGCCTTTTTAGCTTCTGTCCATTCATGCTGAGCGACATTAATAGGGTCATCATCTTTATCCGCAAACTCACTTCCAAACTTTTTCTCCAACTTTGCCTTCATCTCATAAACCTCTGACATTAGCAGACTCGCATCTGCTAGTAGATGCTCAATGGTTTGGTCCCTGATAGATATCTGATTCTGTAAGGAGACTATTTGAGCATTTTTCAGTTCACATTCTTGCTCTAGCAACACTACTCTGCGTTGTAGTTTGTTAACATCCACAACATCATCCTCATCACTATCTGATTGCTCGATAAATTTCATCCTTTCTGCGGCCATTCTCATCGCTGCCTCTTCATTCTTAGATAAACCAATGCCGGAACTGCCTGCCTCATTATGAGCACCACTAAAGCTTTCAGACTGCATACTTTAATCCGGATTAACGCTTGAGCTTGGGGGCTTGGGGAGATTAGAGATATCATGTGCAAAAAACATTCTTCGGTTCATCATCTTCAAATTGTGCTTCGTCAGGAGGAATGATACTAGGTGAAGGGATCCCATAATCACCCTTTAGAGATGCAAGTAAAGCTTCAAGATTTTCAGCAATAAATCAAATTTATTTCTTTCTCAGTCTCCTCAATAGTCTCTGACTCAGCCTGTGCGGCTGCTTCTTCTCTCTTTTCAAAATCAACATCTTCAACAACATGATCTGGTCGACTCGGTTTTCCTATGACTTGAACATCATGCTCTGCTGTAACGATTTCTATTACAGGTTTAGGAGCAACCACAATTTCCTTGAACATTCCATGTTTAACAAGAAGGTATCGACCCACAAACTTGACCTTTGCAGAGTCCCTCTATTTGCACGCTGCTTCGAAGTAACTTGGTCCCATCAGCTTTAAGTTCAAATGGTTTGTGCCTTTAACAAGCTCAAGATGCTTCTTGTCAATAATCATCTGTACAAACCTTGGATAAAGAAGGAAAACCTTCTTCTTCATACTCTCGAACATACTTTTCATGTAATCAAAAATGAAAACCAAAAAGTTATAATCCCAATCGTTTACTAAAGTGACAAGTGCAACTGTCTTAGTCTGAATCTTTATCTTAGCCGCCTTTTTTCTCTGAAATACACTGTAGAAATATGTGAGCAAGACACCTCCAATATGGAGGGAATAGCTTCTTCAGCACTGTAGAATATGCTCCTTCATAGCTCATTCGACGAAGAGCTTTCATCACACTATCCTTGTCAAAAGTAGTTGGATGGCATCACTATCTCCAAATTGCAATGCATCTTGAACATCAGACTCTGAAACTTTAATCTCGTTCTCTGTGATCTTTGTTTCTATGTAGGCACCTCCACCTTTTACTTTAGCATTAATCCAGAAGTCCTGAATCATATTTTCATCTCTCACTGGATTCGACTTTAGCGCATGAGTGATCTAGCAGTTGTTTACCCCAGAAACTAGGGAATCAAATCTCTCTCTCTCTCTACACTCTGGTGGAGGATCAGACAGATAGAAGGCTTGATTATGAAAAGCTTGATTTCCAGCTTGCGTCTGTCCATCATTTTCTGAGCCATTTTCTGCACATGAAATACATATGTCATCAATTATAGCAAACATCAATTTCCTCTAAACTGTTATGACAGGTCAACTTTGTTGACAAGTTAGCAGTTAAGAGGTAAAGGTCAGAGGGTCAAAAGAAGACCAAAGGTTCACATGTCAGATGAACTCGAATGACAAGGGTTTAAGTCAACGACCCCTTGTCATTCAAAATGGTTCATACATGAGCATCTGAAATGCATCTGGAAAGCATCCAAGATGCATCCGAGATGGACTCGAGATACACCTGAAATGCATCCGAGATGCATGGAGATGCATCCGAGATGAACCCGAGATGCATCCGAGATGCACCTGAGATGCATCCGAGGTGCATCCGAGATGCAGAAAAATCTACCTTAGAGAGACCGAGATGAAAAAGATATGGCTAAACAATAGTTTGAAATGATTTGAAATGACAGAGATGAAAGAGATCCCGGAACAGTGATCCTTCTGAGTAAATAATGACTCAAGATGCTACAGTATCCCGGAACAGTGATCCTTCTGAGATGGTCAAGTAAACAATCTGAAATGGTCCGAGATGATTCGAAATGTTCAAGCAAACAATCCTAGATGGTCCGAGAAGGTTCGAGATGCACAAGCAAATAATCCGAGATAGTCCGAGATGATCCGAGATCTTCAACAAGACTATCCGAGATCTTCAACACAAACCGAAACAGAAGCATATACGATCAGAAAGACTATGTGATATTAGATCTGGGCCTGGAAACAAGTTTAAATAGGCTCTGATAACAATTGTAGGTCCCGATAAATCAGATCTAATCAATACTACACTAAAAAGCTTTGAGAAGTAAGATGAAGATGGAAGAATTCAACTTGCATACAAATTTTATTTGTCTAATACAAGTGAAAGTGTAATCAAGAGGTATCCAACCTTAATACATCATTAACTATATATACTAGAGGGTTGGAGCTCCTAAACTCTAACCTTTTAGGCCCAAAGCCTTTCCCAAGCCCAATACATTAAAATAACCCAAATGCATAAACTTATTAATGTCTTTATAGAAACTGAGTTTTCATATAAGATCGTAAATTGTGTTTTAAAATGACCAAAGTTCCCTTTCGGCACCTAGAATGGTTTTAAACATAATTTATCATATCAAACTCATTACCTAATAATATTATAACATAACTAAAGTCTTTTCACAGAAGGTACTTGATCATAACCCATATTTTTATGCAAGTTCGTAAACTATGTCACTTAATGACTAAAATGCCTTCGTGGTGCACATTTTGATTTTAAAACCTTAATGGTCTTATAAGTTGATAAGCTACTGATGTTACAACTTATTTAAAGTATATTGGCATATAGAACTTGTTTATAACTCATCCGACTATCCGGTATCGCTTATATGCATACAGTTAAGCTTGTGTAACTAATTTACGTAAGTTTACCGAAACGGGTCAAACCTTATAATTTTTACTTCAAATTCAAGAATGTATATTGCTTACCCATATTATATAAGTCTTAGTACTTGTTGGGCTTAAACCACATTCTATTCCGGTCATCGCTTAATCAAGCATATCGTATTGTTTTCGTTATGTTAAGTTAACCAATCCAAGTCTACGACTTAAAAGGACCCGTTGACATTCTAAGTGGTTATTTGAACCATTCATTCTAGACTAGCGCCTCCAGTTAAATTGCAACTAACTATAGTTAATTAATTACGGGTGAGCTATTCATAATTCTTGCATACTAAGACAAGTTTTAGCCAAGGTAAATACTCTTAACCTATTTCCCTATACGGGCTTGGGATATGGTAAATTATTACCGCTTGGTCGCATATGGGATCATATGTCGGATTTTGACTAGAAAATCCCCATAACCCGTTTTAATCTTGTTTTGTCCGATAACTTAAACATTGGGGGTTAACGCGACCGTGTTCCGGATATCCTCCGCTCATTTAAGTTGCTAATGGCCACGACTAAGCATGAGGTGTAGGCATACCCCTGACAGATGCTAATGATATTTTAAAATGTTTCTTTCCCATATTGGGGATACCCCTTTGTTGGTTAAAGTGGTGTGTCGGTTAATCTTGTTATTCGGAATCTGCATCGGACCCCATAGGTATTGACAGGCTTGTAAAACTATATACAAGATTATTATAATTGTCCCGAGTTATTTATGGAAATACATGTTCCTTGTGAACTTTAATCAATTTTGAAATATTTTAAAAAAAAAAAGTCGGTTATTTGTATTTACCAGTGTAAACTGACGTATCTTCAAAAGACTAAGTGACAGGTTGCAAGGTTACGAAATAGGCTGGAAGTGCCCGATAATGATTAAAGAGGAATTTGCAACTCCTTTGCATAGAAGCCTATACTATGTTATTTCATTTTGTACCTTTTCGGTCCGCCTGTGCATCTTTTCATATACTATCCGTTTGCATAATATTTTAAACATTCGGACATTTATATTGTAATAACGTAAATCCAAGACTTCCGCTGTGCTATATTGTGTATTGATATCAATTTTGTCACATATTCCCAAATTGGGCCCACCGGGAGATGTGAGAAATATCGGGGTGTGACACTAAATCTTCAAAAACCCAACATACAATTGATAGAAACTTCGAATATCATACTAAAAACTTCAACTTTGTGATTATCCATGAAGATATGAAATCCCGTTTTCTGTAATCACTTTTAAGCACTCTCCTGAATGATTGATTAGCAAAATTGTAATCTCTTCAATTAGCAAATCTTCATCGAATAACAAATCATCTAGTAACACATTCAGATCTGAGAAACATTCTTCTATAATTAGATTTACATTCTTCCTCTTCAGTCATGATAACAATTGTTTAGTTTTCTCTACTAGTTTCGGCATCAACTTAATCAACAAACATCATCATGTCCTCGTGGTTAGTCGGAAAAAAATTCATCTGCTTGAAGATTAACAATTTTGACACTTTAGACTATCACAAAGCTGTGATATCTTTTAAGTATCGACACCCGACACAATCCTACTAACCGACTTGACGAAGACCCGGACTCAAACCACAAGACATCAATTTGAATCACCATCCGAAGACTCTGAACTTCCTGTGATCACGAACTAACAAATCCAGATCAAATGCATCCCCAGAAAATCTGAAGTCGGAAGCACCCGAACACTATTGCACGTCACGAATTCAAAAGTGTCGGAATTTCCAAATATTCTCTGAAATTTTTATTTCCCCTCATTTTTGCACATTCTGACCTCTCTAAAACATACTACTGAATTTCCCTATTAAACTTGGTAAATTCAGTCCTCTTTATTTAAAAAAAAACTCTACTAATGCGGAAAATATGTCATTTTGGTCCACAAAAGTCACGTTAAGGCCCATTCATTGTCACTATACCAAAAGATAATCTTTTTGCATAGGTATCCGTGATTACCCCAATATCTTCAACCCTCTTTGTACGGAAAAGTGAAGGAGGAGGTGTATGTCAGCCAACCACTTGGGTTTGTTGATCCAATACACAAAGACAAAGTTAATCTACCAGATAACACGTTATACGACTTATACCAGGCCTTGAGAACCTAGTACGAGACGCTTTCTCAACACCTTCTGGAAAATGCTTTTACTAGAGGAAAAGTAGAAAGTACCCTCCTTACACGGGAAGTTGTAGGACACATCTTAATTGTACAAATCTATGTGGATGACATCATATTTGGTTCGACACACGATGTAATGTGTAAAGACTTCAAAAGAGTCATGAAAAACAAATTCGAGATGAGTTCTATGGGGGAAATGAAATTCTTCTTGGGACTTCAGGTTGATCAATTTCGTGATGGTATCTTCATAAGACGAAGTATGTGAACGACGTGTTGGAAAAATTCAAGATGTCCAAAACATCACCAGTATCTACTCCATTGGCTCTAAATCGCGGAATCGGGCCAGATCCAGCTAAAGTGAAAATCGATGAAACTTTATATCACTCAATGATCAGATCTTTGATGTATCTGAGAGCTTCAAGGCTAGATGTCATCTATCCCACATACCTCTTGTGCCCCATATTAGTCAAGTCCCAGAGTGTCACATACGCTGATCGTAAAAAGGCGTCTTTGATACTTGAAGGGTTACCGAAGCACCGACTTGTGGTATCCACAATCAGACGAGTTCAATCTCGTAGGATACTCCAACTCTGACTTGGGTATTGCAAATTAAATGCTAAATCTACAACTACTGGTGCAAGTTCTTTGGCACACAATTAGTAACGTGGCAATGCAAGAAGCAAACCACAGTTGCTCTCTACTTACGAAGCAGAATGCGTTTCAGCTTCCAGTTGTTGTTCCCAAATCTTGTGGAAACAGCAACAGATGAGAGACTATGGATTATAGTTTCTTGTTACGCCTATATATGTAGATAACCAGGCTGTCATTAAATAACTAAAAATCCGGTTCAACACACTAAAACTAAACACATTGAGATACGATATCACTTTATCTGTGACAGTTACGAGTAAAAGTTTATTCGTATTGAAAAGATCCACACTCAAGAACAAAAAGCAGACTTTTATACAAAACCGTTTGTCAGAGCTAAATTTAAATATCTTTTGAAATTAAATAGGATAAAAGAGCTGACAACAGGATGGGATACAGAGGTTGAAGCCGAGATGGATGACGATTTGACGTAATCCTCATTAGTTTGTCAAGTTTTTAGTTTTCAAGTCTCATTCTTTTAAACAAAAATCCAAAAATATGTTTCTTATATTAGGGGGAGAAATATGTTGTGAAAAATATAAAAACATAAAAAAATTTGAAAATGTAAAAAACATGAAAAAAACAAAAAGTGTTTTCGTGTAAAAAGAGGAAATGATAGTACGTCAGTAGGCAATCACAATATCCTAAAAATGTATTGTCAAAATGCTTAAACAGTGAATTACTGATGATGTGTCAGTAGGCTTCGCAAATTCTGAAATTTGTTTCTGAGGTATAAACATAAAGAAAAACATCTTAATTAGTGGGTTAACATCTCTCGAATATATGGTCTTAGTACAGTAAAATTTCATTTGAGAGATTGCCGGATTCTGAGATACTAGGTCTTTATAGATAATTGATATCTGGGTATTATACAAGGTTCTTCTGATTTTGTGTCAGCAATGGCGTAGAACTTGTATAATACTTTTGATTTTAAACCTTAAAAACTACAGCAAATTGAAAGTATTGAAAGATCTAACAATTGCAGTATAAAAGATTCCAAATTTGGAACATCAATTTTAAATCGAGCCTTCATCTCTTTGTCTGTATGGAGGTACTAACCGAAGCTCTCAAGGTCTTCAATAACCCAGATACAGATATCAGTAAGATATATTCACCTGTAAGATGAAATCCAGGGAATCTTGATACGGGAGTATATCTTGAGGTGGAAAACGCTATTATGTCAAATTCAAAGACATCTAATTATCGTATCTCAAAGCAATTGAGAAATGTGTAGAGTTTTAAGTGGAAAAATATACTGACAATCTAAGTGAATATATTTCGAACTTAAAGTTTTCAAGAACAACGGTACTTGTGATTAGTTTCCAAAACTAATATGTTTGTAGATAGTTATTTCATTCCATTTCAGAAAAACCAAAACAATATTTTCAGTGTGTTTTAAATTAATCTTCGAAAAATCAAAAAGATTTTATTTTTATCATAGTTTCGAAAGCCATAGATGGAAAACTAATCTTCAAAGTCTGAAATTGCTGAATGCTGACTGAAATCTTGAGAACAACGGGTTGGGAGCTAATCTAAAAGGAGATAATGGTTTTAAATGATCAAAGGTTCATTAATCTGAAACTTAATTGTGTCTAAAAACATCAGTTACTTCTTAAAGTGTTCAACCATGGTCATTGACTTGGACTTGGTAGACAAATCAATTAACAAGGGTCATTAACATGGACTTGGTCAACTAAGTGGGTCATTAAAACTCGTAAATGATTGAGAAATTGAAAAACTCTTAAAGTTAACTGTTCACTTAGCACGAAGTGAGAAATCACTTCGCAATAAGATAAAGTTAACTTCGCACGAAGATAATAACTCACTCCATACCAAGTGAAAATTTTGAAAACCATATATAAGAGTTCTCCTCATATGAAGTCGTTATCACTATTTCTAAACTCTTTCTTGGTATAAACTATTCTCTCTTCATACAAACTAAATCTGAGTGATTTTGTAAACCTAACGAAGAAGTGCTGCCAAATTTGAATTGTAGTGGTTGATTCGCACACCACTGACAATGACTAAGGTAGTTTGAACAATATTAAACCGTGAATTGAACCTAAAATGAATAATGTCGGTAGTTTGAACATATAAACTTAGATCTAGGTTGTTTTAATGGTTAAAATCTAAAATTGAACATCAATTTGTGAAAATCGGCATTGTTAGTATCTTATACAATCATCAATTTAAACATAAATTATCAAATTTATCATCTTGATTTAACTAGCCTTAAACAAAGTGAAGTCACTTCGTATGAAGGCAAACTCTACCTTCGCACGAAGTGAAAAGGTTGAAATTGTTAATCTTATTCCGCACGAAGATAAAAAATGTCAAATTTTGAAAATTAACTTCCCACGAAGTGGTTTTTAATTTGGTTAAAAATGGTTTTTGTACTATCTTTGTACCAAGTGAAAAATTACCTTTGTTCAACTTATCTTCGCACAAAACGTTTTGGTAATTTTTTAAAACATTTGTCTAAGTGTTTGTTAATATTGTGTTTCGAAAGAAAAGAAGTCGAACTTTGAGCCAAAGCACAACATTTGTTGTGTTCTCGATGATAAGATCCCAGAGATAGAACCGTTCAAGGAGATTCTAACATTCGTGGATCGTTTTCTAATAAAGAAAGCTTTGACTGATCAACATAAAGCGTATTGATTACACGTACAAAGATTTTTGGATAACGTAAAATCCATAATGAAACCACCTGCTATAAGATCGTTCGTAAGGCAAAGGAAAGGAAACCATAGATGCTATTCTGATTATTACACCTATTGAACAACAACTAGAGCCTTTAGTGAACTATGTTTTGATTGGACCGATTGTTGATGTACCGTTTGATGCTTAAAAGACAAAGAAACCAATCAGCGATTTAGTGGTGGTTGATACTGAAAAAGAACAAGAAGATGATGATCAAAATGATGATGATGTTGGTGGTAACGAGAAAAAGGATGATGATGACAAAGGTGAAGATAATGATGATAGACAGGGAGGTAGAGGTTTGGTTGTACAAGCAAAGATGAACGATTCATTCGACTACAATGCATTTCTGAATGATGAGGATAATCAAGAAGATGATGTTCAAGGAAAGGGGGAGACTAAAGATCTTGTTCACGATGCAGAGCATTCAGGAATGTTCACAGACGTTACTCATATAACGGTTGTTCCTTTTATGAAAGCTAAAGTATTCTACCTAGAGCACGGTCTAGAGGAAGGGGAGTTTGTCCACAACTACATAAAGGAAGAGATACAAGAGATGCTGGATGTTAATGAAAACTCATTCAGTTAGATTTTGAAGAGGAGCTGAATAATATAAGTGTTTCAAAGCTAGAAGATTATATGTATCACTATGTGAAGGATGCAAATAATTCTGATGATGAGAATGTTAAAAATACAAGCGGTGGAACAGATGACCTCCCAACATTTGAAGAATTATTTTTTGAAGCAACAAATGATTTGTTAAAGAGAAAGGTCGAGGAGACAGTGAGAGATGGAAAATTGCCTAAACTTATCTAAAGGAAAGATTCTTGAAGCAAAAAAACACTCGGTTTAAAGAGCTTCCAAAAGAAAGAAAAATCATGAGAGATCAAGATAAATCGTTAGGATACTTACTGAGTTGGGGATGGATACCAGAGTTGAATGTTTATTTAGTAAAGATAGACTTTGGAGTATATTACTTTCGATATTTGTGTGATATTCAGACATTGCCTTGGTGGAATGTTGAAGAGCTTTGCTGGACAAACTGTATCAACTATCAGATGAAGTTCAATGATCAAAGGTTGTGGAAGTTGATAAAGTACGAAGCTACTCATGGTTTTCATAACTGGCAACCACATTATCCTAAGAAGATTGTCAAAGTAGCTCCAATCATAAAAGAAAAAGATGTGACGTTTATTGTGAATCGACCACGCACTATGAAGAACATGTCGTTAATGAAAAGTGAACAACATTTCCATGAATTCTTCAAGTGGTGGTAGTACAATATAGAGACGGGTGAAGTAATGATTGTGCTGAAAGATGAAGGAATTTGGAGAACGATCAAGATTTTGGATCCAATGTGGCTAGTTAACTACTCAGAGGAAGACGTTGAATGCTTATTCTACAACAAGATTTGTTATAAAGCAAAGGTAAAAGTTCAGGCGATGCAATATTAAGGTGTGATCAACGTATGTTATGCACATGGTATTAATTCAGGCAAAATGTGGAAGTCAAAATGGCGGGAACTGGAAGGTAAAGAATTCAGGAAGCAGATGCGTAAAGAAGAAAAGATTGATGAAAATGTTGACGCAGTATATCTATCGCCTATGTCTCTGTGTATGTAATAGGGCTAAAACTGTTAGATTTTATGTTTGGGTATATTAACTTCGCACGAAGTGAAGTTCACTTGGTACGAAGGTAGCCTTTTAGCTTCGTACGAAGATAACTTACCTTTTTACAAACAGACACTCTCACCTTGCACGAAGAGAATCTCATGTCTATAAATAGGTGTGCTAGGGTCTTGAATCTGTAGCTGTTTTATTGACGGATACGGCGAAGCCTTGTTAGATGTCACTCAGAATTGTAAACGTTAATCAATATTAATTAGATAAAGAAGTTAAACAGTAAATCTTGAACTTGTCACTTGTTAAAATGAATTCTGCGCATATTGAACTAGGCAAACAGATTAAGACCTAAGCTTATTGAATGAGTAGATCCTCACAAGTGGTATCGGAGCATGGAACCCTGATCTGAAGACTTGTCATCAAGATTCTACTTCTTCTACTCATTTTTCATCTTTTTATAATTTTCTAGACATTGAACGAACAAAATGGACTGATCTTTTCCAAGACTACCTAAAATTTACTAATAACAAACCGTTGAAAGAATCAGACCTAAAAAAAACTGGAATCATGATAAAAATGATGAAAACGTGAAAATCTGAACTTTACCTTTGCATGCTCTTAGAATTACCTTCGAATGAAGATAAATTTATCTTCACACGAAGTGAATTTGTTGTTTAAAACTTGAAAAATTACCTTCTCATGAAGCCAAAACTAACTTCACACGAAGTGAAACTCTTGCAAATTTTAGACTTTATCTTCGCACGAAGATAGATTTAGAATTTGACATTTTTACTTCGCACGAGGTGAGCTTCATTGTGAGTGTTTTACTTCGTTCCAGGGTACTTCGCACGAAGCATGTTTTCAACAAATTTTCCAACGAAAATGGAGAACAAATACTTCAACGCATTCGCAACGTTAGCAACTTCAACGACTGTAGCAGCTCAAAATATAAACCTCGAAAACAAAATGGGGATGATTACAAATCCCCCGAAGCTCATGTGCTTAGAATATTATTATGGTTGGAATGATAGGTTTGTAAATTACGTACAAGCTAACTATTATGATAGCTGGTACGCCATCAAGGAGAAGTATGCTGCACCAATTGGAGAAAATGGGCTAGAGAAGATGTTGACACAATTTACTACACGGAGAAAATAAAATGATGAATATTCTACCACAAGCCATCAAGGAAGACACATTCACTCTCTTACAATACGATGGTGATGCTCAATTAGTGTGGAATGCTTTGAGGGTAAAATTCCAAGGAAGCACTCAAATGATCAAGAGCAAAAAAGTTGTTCTTTAAGAAAGAGTTTGATATCTTCAATCTGCTTAAAGGTGAAATGATGAAACAGTTGATTAAGAGATAATGTCACATGGTTATAGAGATTAAAGGGTTTGGTATTTAGAAGGAGAATGAGAAATTGGTAGATAAGAGAAGGAGAATGAGGAATTGGTAGATAAGATGGCTGATTCATTGCCCGAGGGAGAATGATCCACTTATCTTACTCTCTTGAAGAATAGCTTAGAATATGGTACTCTAACTTGGTCAAGGTTTATAGAGAAACTAGAAGTTTATGAGCCTGAGATGTAGAAATGGGGAAGACCAGAGGTTCACGTATTAAGCAAGACGTGAACTTATACTACAAGGGAAATCTAGTAGCCAATAACCAAAATCCTAAGATTCACACTACGTTTACTGCATACAACTCTTCTAGTCCTTCTACAAATCATTCAACTGGAAGTGCTTTTCAGTCATTTTCGACATTGAATGTAATTCACCTCAAACACCACAATCTTCACCGAACTCGAACAATTTCCAAAGCAACCAAACAAATTCAAACTAGAGAATTCTACAATGCAACATTGCCGTGAATCTAGAGAATGCTCAGCATTTCATTGAGAATACAACAAAACAACATATGGCATTGCTTGCATTAGTTTTAGAATCGTATAAAAGTTTGGCGGCCGGAAAAATTGGAAATCCAAACATGACAAAAGAAGACTATGACGAGATTGATCCGGGGGAGTTGGAACTAATTGATATCAAGTGGTGGATGGCTTTGATTATTCGTAGAGCGCAAAGGTTCATGGAGATCACAGGTTGAAATAGTTTGGGAGGATTAGATGGAAAGTTGGGATTTGACAAGTTGAAAGTCACATGCTTTAGATGTCGAGAGAAAGGACATTTTAAAAGAGAATGTCCAAATCGTGAAGTCAACGAAATCAAAATCCGTTTGCTGACGACTAATATAAGAAAGGGATCTATCATATAACGTCACCAGCTCAGACTACATCAAGATGTCTTTCATAGTGCATTTAAACATTTGGTACCACCTGACATGTACAAAATTTTGCAGGTTTCTTTGAACCAAATTATTCTTTGAGCCGTGAAGAAGAGCAAAAAAGGAGGTTGAAAAATTGATCGCTGTGAGCAAAGAAATCACCGCCGAGAACCTTACAGAGATTGCTAACAAATCAATGATGGCAAACTTAAAAATGGTAGTCTCTGAACAGGTTCAAGAAACAGTAAAAGAGTCGGTAAGAGAAGAGGGTAAGGTTAAGATATGCGACATTTGTATATTTTTAGTCATTGAACAATTCCATAACATTTTCGTATTTAATAAAATCATGTGTTTTATTTGCTAGAATGTATATTTATCAATCATTATAAAATCCTGGACCATTTTATTCAATAAAATCTTGCATTTTATTGGTAAAAATGCAAAAATGTCAATCATTGCACACTTGGTAACACTTGTCATCACATCCTTGATCCTAAAACACTATGAATACCCTTTAATTCATCCGTTTTTTACACCACTTCAAAACACTTCAAAGCAAAGTGTGAAGTTCTTCTTTCTATCTTTCGTAGAGCTTTTTCTAGCCTTTGGAAGCCTCCGATTTTGAGTTTTGAAAGTGTTCTTCAACACAAGTAAGCACTCTTCCAAGTTCTTTCATTATTTTAGCTATTTTGAGCGAAAAGTTAAACAATTTGGCTTCCTGTTTGACTTTGGATTTTGACCATTTTGGTCAATCAAAGTTCAAATTGAACTTGGCAACGTGATCTTAATCACGAAGGTAATAATCCTTGCGATTGCACATTCTGATTACCACGTTTTGTAGGCGAGATGACGAGTCAGAGTTTTACAAGTTAAAAGTAAATATATATATATATATATATATATATATATGTATGTAAATGCATTTTACGACAAAAACGTTTCTGGGTATTAAAACATAAGGTTTTGACACCAAATCAGTTTATAACATTATTAGACATGTTCAAACATGTCTAACTCGTCATTTCTAGTTTAGTGCTTATTTCTTAGTCGTAAGTCGAGAGGTTTTACTACCGCTTTGACTTTTGAATTTCACCCGTTTGGTCCATCTTAGGATTTGACCAAGTGCATTTTTTTACGATAGTAATTTAGGGAATAACCCTCTGAGATTATACCCTAAAGTTATATAGTTTGGTTAGTTATATGATGAGTCGATTTTATGTACATTTAAAATGCCGGAAACACCCTTTTGGCGCATAAAATGGTTTTAAACATGTAAGACCATAGTTTTGACATCTAAACTGATATTATAACATAATCAAACTTGTTTTGACATATAAGATTCATCATAGGACATATTTAACCATCCAAACCCATAGTTACGCTTGCTAACCGTTAAAGTAGTGTAAACCATTTTAACAAGTCGTAATGGGTCAAAGCACTTAGAAACTCTTCCAAATCAGAATGTAAGGTATTATAAACCTTATCATATGTGTCCCAACACTCGTTTGGTTTATAAGACCTCATTCTATCCAATTTTCCGATTAAAGTCTCCACACACTAACATAGTATTCTGGTATATTAGGACATACTTGAACTCTTTAATCCTTGAGCTTTGTTTGATCATTTTAACAAGACATTACATAATCCCAAGTGAGTACATATCCCCGTCTTTTACGTTTTCAAATGTTTTGGGATAATTCATATGTGCCTATCACTACTTTTTTGTTTTCATGACATTATACATGTTTTGCTTATCTAGTACATATAGTACATGATTTCAAAGACAGTTTGCTTCATATGTTGACTTAGCATACCTAGTAAAGATTTCAAAGACGTTTTTGCTTTGTATGTTGACTTAGCATACCTAGTACATGATTTCAAAGACATTTTTGCTTCGTATGTTGACTTCGCATACCTAGTACATGATTTCAAAGACATTTTTGCTTTGTATGTTGAGTTAACATACCTAGTACATGTTTTCAAAGACATTTCGCTTCGTATGTTGACTTAGCATACCTAGTACACGATTTTAAAGACATTTCAGTTTCGTATGTTGACTTAGCATACCTAGTACATGATTTCAAAGATATTTCGCTTCGTATGTTGACTTAGCGTACTTAGTAGGCGATTCGAAAGACATTTTTACTTTGTATGTTGACTTAGCATACCTTGTACATGATTTTAAAGATTTTTTTGCTTGGTATATTGACTTAGTATGCCAAGTACATGATTTCAAAACATTTTCATGACATGCTTACATTGTTCAAGACATATTGGTACGTTGAATATACAATGATACATTCATTAACATTGATCGCGCCGACCGGTAGTATGTAATGGTACCACAGGATTGATAATCCCGTTCCCGCTTCCTAGGTTTTTTTTGAAGTGACTTTAGGGAATGATAGAATCCGATGAACATTTGATAAACCTTTGTCTTTATAAGGTTTTATCCGACAGTCAACAAGGCTTGAATGTATTCGCCAACAATCCATATATATGTGTCTAAACAATAAAAGCAATTGATTTATAAAACATGAGTTTTTCTTTAAACAAGAACTTTATTTATTCAAAACATCTGTTTTATACAAGACATTTTGACAAGACAAGACATTTCGGTTATTTTATACAAGAATTTATTTTATGGTTTAAAAAAGACTTTTGTTTGCCATACAAGACATTTGTTTATACATAGACATTTGTTTATAAATAACATTTGGTTTATACATAGACATTTGTTTATAAAAGACATTTAGTTTATACATGGCATTGGTTTAAACAAGACAACTCAATTGTTGGCTCATGGTAAGTGATTTAAATGATCAGACGTGTGTAATATGATAAAAGCATGGTGGATATGCCGCTGGAACTTCCGATATATAAGTGCTTCATTATAATACATAACGTAGCGTTATCTAAACCACTTCAAACAAAATACAAGACATGACATATTTTATACAAGGCACGAGTTATTTTGGTTATTAAGTTAACCATGCATCATTTCTTTTAAATCATTCTATTTCATATGATTTCATAAAAGAAACATTTTTGTAAAGGTTCATGCCTACTTTTCTAATAGTTAACATTTCTTTTAACTTTCAAAGCCATGATATTCATAACAAAAACTATGTTACATTGATTATGAAGAAGCAGCGTGTAATAAAGAATATGCCACTAATAAAGATTCAACAAGATTTCCATAAACTTTTCAAGTGGTGGCATTATGACTCAGAGATAGGAGAGGCGGTGATCAGCGTACAACAGGATGATGATTCGTGGAAAATCACTAAGGAATTAACTAAAGCTGTGATTGCACATAAACAAATTTAGGATTATGGAGAGGGATCCGTGTTCTAGACCCGATGTGGCTGGTAAACTACTCAAAAAAGGATATTGAATGTTTATTCTACAGTAAGTTCAACTTCGAAGAGAAAGATAAAGTGCAAGCGTTGCAATTCCAGTAGGTTATAAATGTTTTTTTGCTAATGATATTAACTCTGGAAAAATTTGGAAGTCTAACTAGAGAAAGCTGAAAGGGATAGAGCAACGAAAGAAATAAATGAACAAAGAAAGACTTGCAAATAAGGTCAAACAAGCTGCTTTAAAAAGATTTTAATTTGGAGAAAGTTACAACTGACCTCCGCTTACTGATCAGACACCTATTCCTGTCAAGGAGCGTCGTAGTCCAAGGAAGCACTTTTTTGGGCAATAGTGTCAAATGCTTTTGATGATTTTTTTGAAGACTGACCAAGACTGCCACAAAATCCAAGGGGGAGTTTGTTGGTGCAGAATGTCTATAGCCTACGTATTAGGGTCATGTCGAGTATGTAATAGGGCTTAATTATCAGATTTCTATTTGTTTGTATGTATATAGGCCACTTCGTACGAAGTGCTCTTCGGACGAAGTGGCAACTCCAACTCATGCGCAACTTTCATGTCTATAATTAGCAGAGTTGTGGTTTTGAGTCCATAGCGGTTTTACTGATACCAAGGCGAAGCCCTGTAAGTTTGTTGTTTGTAATTCTTCCATGTTTATTAATACAACAGACAGAAGCGTTTAAACAGTAGATTTATCTTTCGTCAAACTTACTAACGATGAATTCCATGCATGTTGGTTAGCTCGAGTCCGGTCCATTGCTTTTGGGGGAAGCCGATCCTCCTACACTCCCTATAGCCTATCCTAGGATGCGGGTATTATAGAAACACTAACGAAATTTCTCTAGAATTTCGCTAGCTTGTCAAGATGTATACTCTTTCGGTATGAATGGAAGCTTATGACTTATGACTATTATTCTTCTTTTACTCCATTCTTAATAATATTCTACCGAATTAGTTCTATTTTACCCAAACTTTCGTCTAGAACCTGCGGATCCTGGAATCTCATTTGGATAATCAATTTGGTGATTTGTTGATCCTCCATAGCATCTTTCTTCTTTAGATAATAAATTTCTAACTGCTGCATTTTGATCTGTTCTTGATGATTTTGCAACACTCTATGAACATCCATAAACTGAATGCATACAAATTCAGGGAAATTTTGCGTATCACCACTGCTCGCTATGCCTCGAGGTCTCGGAACAAAAGTTGGTGTAGTAGGTCTTAAACCAGAAGGTCTTGGTTCGACGGTAGTGGAGCAGACACTCTTGGAGTACTTTGTTTCTATTGTGTAGGAGCACGAGAATCGTAAGCAACCTTCGGACGACCACCTCGAGACGATGCCACCCCAGTCTTTAGCCGAATCATTCTTGGTCCAGAAGGACGTTGAACAGTGGGTGAACTTGGTCGTACGAAACTTTGAATAGCACCCGGCGACATACAAAGGAAGGCAAATAGCAAACGAGGATACTTTCCGATGTGGCAAACAGATTACTTGAACTCGGAGAAGAATGAAGCGCGCCAAACAGCGGTGCAGTGTTAATAGCAGAAAATGACATTGGAGTAGATGCAACCAGAGAAGTGGTAATACTAATGGACTCCACAGAGGAAACAATTGGAAATGGAGCGGTCACCAACATAATTGAAATTAATCTACCCAAGATGGTAATTCCACTAGTAACGGTACTGACAACAGCAGCAAGTGGAGCTTCAAATGATGTATCTTCAATACTCGTAACTTGAACCGACAAACTCGAAGTTTCTTTAATCCTTTGACGTTTATTAATCCTAAGTCGTTGCGATTGACAAATAGCTGCAACAGCATCAGCATCAAGAGGACCATGATCATTGTTATCGTCATTAGAGGAGGATGAGTCAAACGAAATAGAAGAAAGATCATTAAACTTATTTTTCCAAGTTGCCAACCGTAGACCCCAATCAGAAGAGGGACCAAGGGATGCTACCTTGCTACGGAACAAATCAGGTTTCTCTTTCTCAACATCTGAAATTTTGTTCATCATATCTTTTCGTACCAACCTATAATACTCCCTTTCTGATAACAACTCAACATCCGTATCTTCAACAATACTTTTACCTTTATCCAACGCTTTAGAAGACGATCTAGCTTTGAGGGCGGCATCAAACTCTAGAATAATGGGATCCTCCATACAAACACTTGGAGCAGAAGTGGCAACACTAATAGCAGGTTGCTCTAATCTCACAATATCTTCTTCACCCATTAAAACATCAACCGGCTCACTGACAACAAGAACATCATCCAACGATTGATTAACAGCAATGTTTTCTTGAATTTGCATAGCTATTCCTGGCTCTTCCTCAATTGGTTCTTCAGCTCTAATGGGTTTAGCAACATGTTCATTGGGCGGTGGTTATTAATGATCAACATGAGGTTGAACAACCATCGAGTGCTGTATTTGCAGAGGAGTATCATCATCATCCCCAGCTCCAAATAACTCTGGAACACTATTTCGGATTCTAATCCAGGTCAGATCGGTATCATGATTATAGTAATTTTCTTGAATAATTGCACCAAGTAAAGGATGAGGTACAGGGAGAACATTAGCATTAACTGGCTCATTTGTAGCTTTACAATCTTTAAAAATATGCCTATGCATAGGATCCTTAGCATAAGCTTGCAAATGGATACCGAAAGGAAGATTTCGGATAAACATCGAGGATCTCGGATAGAAGGATTGCATGTTGGATCATAAGTGAAACATTTTGGATAGAAGGCTTGCATCTTAGATCATTCGTGTTGATCTCGAATCATCTCGGATAATATCGTCTTTGATAAACACTGTTTCGAATCATTTTAGAACATTTCAAATCACTGTTCTGAGTTACCATCTTGGATAACTCATCTCCGATATTATCTCGAATCATCATCTCGGATTAACATCTTGAACCACATTATATCTCAGACAAAAAAGGTCTTGGACATTATATCTCATTGGATTCGTATTGTCAAGACGAGTCTAACGGTACAATTTGGTAAACACACATTTTGGGCAATTTTTAAACGTTTTTAGCAAGCTAGTTCGGTAAAAATGTCGAATATGTCAAACTTGAATGAATTGTTGAGAATGGAGCATGAGGCAGGCACTACTACCAAACCACCAAAGACGTTAAAGGTAGAGAAGTACCTTACATGGAACGATAGGTTTCAGTCGTTCATTAAATATCCGGATACACGTATGTGGATCTGTATTCAAGATGGGTACGTAAACCCAACTCATGACTTTGAAGGCAGACAATGGGTCACTTCCTATGTAAACATGTCAAAGGCAGATAAGAGAATGTATGAGTCTCAGAAGAATGCCTTAGCTGCAATAAAGATGTCATGACCTGATGGCATCAAACATAGATTCAAGCAATGTACTACTTCGAAGGAGATGTGGGATGCTCTAGAGAAGAGGTATGAGGGCAATCCTGGTGTGAAGAAAAACAAAGTTGACTTGCTGAAGAAGCAGTTTGTTATCTTTAAAGGCATGAGAAATGAATCCCTCGAAGATATCATCACTAGATACTATCATCTAATGTCAGAAATGGATAATTATGACATAGAGGGATACACGCACGTTTAGATAAATGAGAAGTTGCTAGATGCTTTACCTGCCAAATGGGATATTTATACTCTTATGATAAAGGGTGAAGCTGATTATGAAGATAAAGACTTGGAAGAGGTTGTTGGGAAACTGAGAGCTTATGAACTTAACATGAAGAAGAAGGAAACTGGATATGATCAGGTTCAAAATCTGTGAATTTATAAAGGGACTCCATCTTCATCTTCCAACAATGCTTCATGTGATTCAGCAACTGCGTTTCTCTCATGTGAAAATGAGCAGGTTGTGACAAATGCTGATGGTGATGTATGTTTTGTAGCTGCTTTAGGAGGATCGTCAAGGGCAAAGAGACAACAATCCAACAATAATAACAGCAGTACAAGGTCTATGCCTCTGAGTGTCAAGGCTGCTGAAGATCATCTGGCCTTGCTTGCTTCATATGAGAACTACATTCAAGGAAGAATATCTGATCCTGCTACTTTTGATGAAGATTATGTTCAAATTGACCCTGATCTTGTTGCAGATAAGAAGATGGCTTCAGATTTTGATTTTGCTGCTATCATGGCTGATCTAAGCAAATCAATAGGAGAGGTACATTCTAACTTTGGTAGTTCTGTTTGATTAAAATGTCTTGAACTACAAAGTGAAGTTGACAGGTTAACAAAACAAAACTAAAGTCTGGTAAATGAGCTCTCGAGCGTAAAAGAATCAACCTTTTTCGTGAAAAGAAATGAGTCATTATATTTGAAGAAAATTAAGGGTTATGAAGAAGAAATCAATATTTTAACCTGTAAACTAAATGAAAAACTTCAAATTATTGACTTATCTCATGATGCGATGAGTGAGAAAACAAAAGATATTTTTGAAAAATGTAAAGAATTATCAGAAGCACAACTGAACATGTGTGAACTTGAAAAGAAATTGAATTAATTCAGAGATTCATCTTTTGTTATGAAACACATGATGAATGGCTTGAAGAAAAGTAATGACAAGAAAAGTGTGGGCTTCAAATGTTTCAATGAAGTTCCACCACCTCTTGGTCATGACTATTCTTTCTTGCCAGACAAAGAAGAGCTAACAGACTTTGTGTCAACTACACCTAGTGGTTCCACATCAGGGAATGTTGATGTGTCTGAATATGCCAAGAAGGATAATAACAGGGAAGCGGTTTTGAAAACAAAGAATGCAAACCCTAAGAATAAAAAGCAAATTTTTGTTAAAAAAATTGATCTTTTTAAAGGGAGTAATATGAAAGAAGAGACCACTATTATTAAAAGTGAGTCAAATGTGCAGTTTGCTAAAACTAAAAACACTAGAAAAATCTGAAATTGAGCAAACTAAACAAGATCTTTCAAGGGCATCATCATCCTCATCGTCAAATGATGGATCTAAACTAGAGACTTCAATTATGAAGTCTTCGGCTAGAAGATCGTGCTTCAAATGTTACATCAAGGGACATGCAGCTAGTTGCTATCCTAACAAAAAGAATGAAGTACAAGTGAATGAGAGAAAGAGAAAAAAATCACCGAAAAAAATTGGCAATGGTGAGTAGAAAGTTTCTAAGTCATCGAAGACATCTGCTACCAAGCGATAGAGTGTTGTTGTTAGTGTAGATAAGGCTGAAAAAGAAATCAACAAGTTCATCGTTTTCAAAGAAATCAACAAAGGTTTCAGCCTAAATCTACATCAGGAAGATACGAGAGACCTAGAAGTAGTTCACCAATAATGAATAACTTTAATGGTCATTCAAGTAATTTTAGAAGTCAAGGTCAATATCGAACTCGATATCAAAATTTTGGTTGTCGATATTTTTATAAGAATGGCTTTGGAAATTATATCAATCGAAATTTAAGGAATCAAAACCAAAATTTCCAAAGGTCAAGAGTCCAAAAATGTATAGGAAACCTCAGGACCAGAGACCGAATGGAAATCAAAAACCATTTCCATCAACATGTCTGAAATCCTAGACTTCAGTTAGGTGTGATGGATATTAGATGGGTGTTCCAGTGGTTGATGAATATGGAAGACCCAAGACCATTAAAGCTTGGGTCCCCCAATCTAACTAATTTTTGTTGGGTTGTGCAGGAGCTGCTAAGGAAGATTATCAACTTGTGGTATGTTGATAGTGGCTACTCCATGCACATGATGGGGGATGCAAGGTTGTTGACTGAGTTTGAAAACATAGATGGAGGTTATGTGAATTTTGCAGGTGCTAAAGGAGGGACATTACAGGTCGAGGAAAAGTGAAAAACGGAAAGATCACATTCGACAAAGTGAACTATGTCGAGCAGCTTACACAGAATCTGATGAGTGTTTCACAAGTCTGCGACAAGGGTTACTCGGTCCACTTTACTAAGTCTAAAGCTTTGGTATTGAGACTGGGTTTGGTGATTGGATAGTGATGAGAGCGCCAGGAGAAACGACACTTATGTCATGGACATGGGTGCTAAGGACACTTCCACTATGGTGGTGTGTTTATTGTCAAAAGCATCTGAGGTTGAGTCAATGTTGTGTCACAGTCACATGGCCCACATCCACTACCAAAAAATGAATTATATTTTTAAAATCGGTTTAGTGGAAGGGTGCCAGTGCAGAGGTTTCATGTGGAAGATAAATGTCTTCCATGTCGAAAGGGAAAACAACATAAGAATCCTCACAAGTCAAAAACAGTAAATTCCATAGATGCCCCTTATGAATTACTTCATATAAATCTTTTCGGTCCAGTGAACGTATGGAGCATAGGTGGAAAGTACTATTTTTTAGTTGTCACAGATGACTACTCATGGTATTCATGGATTTTCTTTTTAGGTACAAAAGATGAGATAGCGGAGATGCTAATAGATCCTTTTACAAAATTGGAAAATGTCCATGATGCACGGATCAAGAGGATAAGGAGTGATAATGGCATGGAGTAAGAATTAGATTCTGGATCTCTATTGTCTTCACAAGGGAAATGAACATCAATATTTGGTTCCTTATACACCTCAACAGAATAGAGTCACTAAGAGCAAAATAGGACGTTGATTGAAGCCGCTAGGACTATGCTTATTCAAAGCTTCCAGTTCTTTTCTGGAGAGAAACGGTTTAACAAAACATGTCATGAACTTATGTTTAACAAGAAACCAAACTTCGAAGGCTTTGAACCATTTGGATTACCCTGTACCATTGTGCGAAATAAAGAAAAGGAAAAATTCAGTGAGGTAGCTGACGAGGGATACTTTCTAGGTTATATGCCTGGAACACCGAATAAAACGGTATTTAATCTAAAAACTCGTAAAATTGAGGTTGTGTTTAACATGGAAATCACTAGTTATTCACCTCAACAATCAATGAGTGGTCCTGCTAAATTATATGATTATGATGGCGTTTTAAGTCATTTAATATTCCTGAGTTTTCCAATGCAGATGAGTCTCAAGTGATTCAAACTGCGATCAGTGAAGATGAAGAGGGTGACTTCATGCGTAGATCGAGGATATCAATGACAGATGCTCCAGAAACTTCCTTCGGTGTAGCTCAACAGGATTTAAGTGATAGTGAGTCTAAACATACTCAGGGGAGGATTTTACTAATGCGTTTGCTAATGAGAACATTCAGTGGGAGGTTGGATCTAATCTGGGAGATAATTTAGTTTTTGATACCATTGCTACCACATGCGCAAACAGAGATCATCCAGTTGAGAACATCATAGGTGATGCTGATGCAGGTGTTTAGACAAGAAGAGGTGTGATCGAAGGTTCCTGTTTATTTACTTCAATTCAGAAGACTGGCTGATCAACGAGTGTTTGTATAGCTGTTTTATTGCCCAAGAGGAGCCGAAGAATATTCACATGGCTCTTAAAGATAATTCATGGGTTGAAGCAATGCAAGAGGAATTTGCTCAGTTCAAGAAATTGAAAGTTTGGAGCTAGTCGACTTGCCAGAAGGAGAAAAGGAAATAGACACCAAGTGGGTGTTTAAGTGCAAGAAAGACGACCGAGGGATAATGACAAGGAATAAGGCTCGGCTAGTGGTGAAAGGGTTCAATCAGCAAGAGGGGATTGATTAGTTTGCACCAGTAGATGGTTGGAAGCAATTCATTTGTTCCTAGCTTTTGCTTCATTCAAGGGCTTCAAAGTTTACCAACTTGATGTGAAGAGCGTGTGTCATTACGGGAAAGTCCAAGAAGTGGTGTATGTCTCACAACCAGATGGGTTTACTGATCTAGATTATCTAGATTAAGTCTATCGACTTGATAAGGCATTGTATGGATTGTATCAGGAACCTAGGGCGTGGTATGAGACACTGATCCAGACGTCAGACTGACAATACACTTTAATTAAAAGAAAGAAGGAAGACTTTTGGCTGGTACAGGTCTACGTAGAAGATATTATTTTTGGGTCATCTGATGAGAACATGTGTCATGAATTCTATGAGGTAATGAAGAGCAAGTTCGAAATGAGTGTGATGGGTGAATTGTTGTTGGTGCATAATGTCTATTGTCTACGTCTAGGATATGTTGTTTATGTATATAGGGCTTAGAACGTCAAATAGTGTTTGTTAATATATGATTTATATGGTTTGTTAATGGCTTATACGAGTGAGCTTCATGGCTCGTACGAGTGACACCTTGTCACTCGTACGAGGCATCACTCACACGAGTTACATACACACACTCCTCCTGTGCAAGTCATGTTGACCTATAAATAGAGGAGCCTCAGTGTTGTGTTGGACATCTGTTGGTGTGTGTCTGAGGTGAAGCCCTGTCAAACTGTTTACGCATTCTGTAACTGTTCACATTTATCAATACAATTCAAGGCGTTTAAGCAATATATCTTTCTTGTTTATTTATCCAACTCGCTAAAAATGAATTCCGCCTCTGTTTGCTGAGTCAGATCAGTCCGGTGCTCATTAGAGGAGAGCTGATTCCATCTACAAGTGGTATCAGAGCCTTGACGCCTGATTTGAGGACAAACATCAAGTTTTAGTAAACAACCAACAATTTCAGATCCAGATTCAACCCTTGGAGTTTTCTAAATCTGCACTTTCTCACACAGATCTTAGGTTTGGAGGAATTTATGGACAAATTGGACTAGGATTTTAGTATATCACGTTAAAATCAATTCTAATCAATCCTTGAAAATTTCAGATCTATAATCAAACTTAATCATGTCGAAATTTGTAAAAATCATCCGTTTGGTGACCTAAGCTGACTCGTACGAGTAGAGAGACAACTCGTACGAACGGCCACCTGTCAAATTAGACACTCGTACGAACAAGTAAACCAATTTTCTTAAAATTTACAAGTTAAAAAGTTGTTATCCGCACGAAGTAGTTTGCACGAGGAAGTCATTCGCATGAGTAACCTCTTCATTCGCACGAACATCTCATTCGTATGAATCTATGACTCGCACAATTTTATTACTCGCACAACTATCTCAGTCGCACGAGCAGCTTTGTCATCTGCACGAAGAACCTGTTAAGAAATTTTTGTCATTCTAATAAGTGTTTTTCAAAAGTGTGTTGCTAAAGTTTTTGCAGAAAAAATGGAAGAAGAATTTTACAAAACGTGTTTAATGTCAAGGTATAGAGTCATGCTGAAACGAATAATAAATAAATAAAAAGAAATAATATAAATGAACGAGATGTCTAAACAGATTGTCTGATAAGTCGAAAAAAAATGGAATAGAACAATTAGATAGCGAGTCTTCAGTCATCGATCTCGCCATCCCCCATATTCACGTCTTCGTCAGCCGCTGCCTTTGCAGGTGCCCCCTCCGGGTCTTCGTCCGGGTCCTCTTCCTCCATTGCCTTGGTTGTTCTGCTCCATGGCTATGATGCGGTTTTCTACCATCTCTGTTCATTCAGTGAGTTCGATAACCTGATGTGTCAGAGGTACCACTATCCCTTAGAGGTTATCAACCCGAGTGTTGCTGGCCTGAAGCGATCACTTAAGTTGGTTCACCTCCTTCTTCAGTTCTGTGTTGCTCTCAATTAAGTCAGTGATAGCTCATGCCGCCTCCCGCATATTGCGGACTTTCCTGGCCATCTTAGCTACAAACCCTACAAAAGCTTCCTCAAGTGGAAATTCAATCGGTGGGAATTCGCCTACAACAGACCTATTAACGCCCGGGTACTCCCCGAGTGTCTTGGGTGGGACATCTTCCTCAGAAATGATCTCCTTAATAATTCGGGGATACCAGCTCCAATTCTCGTTATAGTATCGATCGCGTACTACAAAAGGTTCATACTTCATTTCTTCTTTTAGTGCCTCCGCACAAACTTGTCCCGCTATGTAAGTAGTAAGTTGGTATGAATCGGGTGCGTCCGACCCTTTGCTAGGTCCGTGAGAGCTAGAGTTAGAGTTAGACATTCTTGTTAAATATAGATATAACATAAGTATGTATCATAGAATCACATTACAAATGTGGCAACATACAAATCATATAGTTGTGTTGTGTCGTGTTCGTGACTATAGTCTAGGTCTGAATGCAACCTAATTCTCTATAGCCAATGGGCTCTGATACAAATCTATCACACCCTCAAATTCCACATGCGGGCTTTTACCACGAGGTGCGTGACAAACCAGGATCATGGACACATCACTATATAGATTTACCTCTCATGAGTAAAACCGAGTTTTAACGCTGGATTAAATAAAAATGCGGAAGCGTAACAAAATTTAAAAATATAATTTGTAGCGCCAACACAAATGCAAAACCAACAAAGTGAATCGTAAATGATGCAAACTTTAAAAATAGTTTAGAATGTTCATGCGGGACTGCCTACTCGTGCTCGTGAATCCTTAGCCACCTAAGAAAACATGCAAAGAAACAAGTGTCAACATAATTGATGAGTGAGTTCACATGTTTTAGTTTGTTTCGGTTATTTCCCAACCGGCCACTGGTTCAAACCCGAACCAGGGTGTAATAAATGTATCCCCTGATTCTATCCCGAATCAGAAATGTATAAGTTACCCTTGATCCAAACTCGTATCAAGAACCCCAAATTGATTATCAAGTTCATGTTATATTTGTAGGTAGCTAGCCTTGGTTATGTCACCAAAGAGTTTGAACCGAAGCTAACGTTGTTGCCCCTAAGGTGTCAGGCTATCACCAACCATGACTATGTTAGGCAAATTCAACACCTGTTAGACCTTTACCGGTCTGGCTAGCTGGACTAGCTCGGGTGGGGCTTGTTGGGCCCAATAGTACTACCATAAATTTCCTTGCTAAAGATCCATTACTAACGGCTCGTAAAGTTAAGAGGGGACTTAAGTGATATGCTACTTTGTGACCAAAACCGTATAACGTAACTCAAATCAATTTAGAAAATATCTGCATGTTACTAAACCGTAACACGTTGTTGTAAGTTTATCGAAGTAAAGCTACTATACCGTAGCGAGTACATTTTTTCTCCCCCTGTATTTAAAACCTTTAAAAGTAGGGGCCGTGAACTCACCTTAGTTTGCTTGGTAAGAATTTCAAGAGCAAGTGTTGTGTCCGGTCAATCGCTTCCTAGAACGATGACCCTTTTTATTAGTTTTAATGTTGACGCACGTTTATTGCACACAATAACACTTAGCACATTTTTATAAACATACATTCATGACATGTTAGACAAGTCGCAATAAGTTGATTTCATGCACAAGTTCATCTTTGACACACATCAGCTAGTTTTTCCTAGATATTCAGCTGTGTTTAGGGATTTTTATAAAATAGTTACAGGTCACTAAAAATTACCAGAAATTTACATGATGTGTTAAAAGGTTCCTGTGTGCTTGTGGAAAATTTCTAAATGCTAATTCCTTACAGATTTTGTATAAAAGATCATTCAAATGACAGTGTTCTGAATTTTGACAATTCTGCCCCCTGTCCGCTAAATATTTTATTTAAAAATCTCAGTGTATCGAAACATGTTGATTCAAGTTGAGAAGTTCATCTACTTTCGTGGTTTCTGTAAATCAAATTTTATAACAAAATTCCCAAAAAACCCATAGTTATGACTAGGAACGTCGTCTGCATTTTCTGTAGATTTTTAGCAGCTATGACCACTAAAACGAATTAAATGTTTTCACTGACCAAACAAAGTCAAAAATTACGAAACCAACGAGGTTTGAATGGTACTTCAAAGAGGTTCATTTTAGGCTTTTGAAAATCGTATTTTCATTATGTTTTGACCCGTTTACAGCACACCGAAGTCGGCTGTAAACCTCCAACCGCTTATGTTTTTTAGCGCTTAACCTCTTCATGCGTGTTCTAGTGGTTCCGTTTGCCTATTAAGCAATCACACAACCAATCCACATAAGTTTCTAACAGTCCGCGATGGTATTTACCATACTACCTACCCGTAATAATTAATCTTCAACCAAAACATGAACTTTAGCAACCCGAAACCCGTATTAATACCCTGTATGCCTAACCGAAAAATAACCCGAATCCCCAAATGCTATGATCACGAAACCATTAAGAACACGTAATCGCACATAACCAAATATATTTATTCACCACATAAAAATCGAAATATACTTATTCATCTACGCACAAGAACACGTAACACCTAGCACATAACCAAATCAAGTTTCAATTATATATACAACAACTCTTAATTAAATAATATACCTAACCGAGAATCAAACCGAACCCAAGTCGGAGACTGAGGGAAAGTGCGAGAGAGCCGAGAGAGTGGTGGTGTAGGTGTCGCGCCTCTGAAGGGGGGGGGTGTTGTTCTTGCTGTCGCCCACTGTGATGAGTAGTTAGGTTGTTCTTTTTTTAAACCACCGCATGCATACATATGTATACATAAATGTGAATGTGGGCGGTTACATGGTGGGCCGTAAGTGAAGGGTTGGGCTGCCATTTTGGGTGGTTTTGTTGTTTCATTTTTTTTATCTATTATTATTTTTTATTTTATTTTAACCCATATACTAAAGTATTTATATATATATATATATATATATTAAATCATCAAATAACGCGTGACAACGCTAGCGTGGAAGTCGTGAGTAAACACTAAGCTGAGTATTCGGGTTGTTACATCTCCTGATTCATGGTAGGCATCTGAGTTGTGAGGTTGAGGGGGAATGCGCCCCGATGGTCCTCCCCTCATTGGACCTTTTCCTCTTCCACTATGTCCTCATACATGTGGCGGCATTTTCCTGTTTAAAAATCAATTAAAAACAATACTAATAACTTAATAATGAAATGAGTAATCCTAGGTCAATGCCTAGACTTGGAAGTCTAAGGAATGTGCTCGTGTAAGTTTGAGATTAAGCAAAAAGGCTAGTGTTTAGTTTTCTCAAACGTTGGCTCTGATACCAACCTGTCACACCCCGGATTTTCAACCCAAATCCATACACCGGTGGGCCCCGGTGGGGAGTATGGTGACGTCAGTTGATAACATCATAGTCAGTTAAACATGGCACAGCGGAAGTCTTGGAGTAAAATTACTATTAAAAACCAAATGTTCGGAAATACAAAATACTACACAGGCTTGTAATAGAAGATCCATAGGCGGATCATAAAGTGTACAACAAAGAATACAAAACAGACTTTAGTGCAGATCTAAGGATTTGCAAGATCCTCTTATCACTACCGAGCAGCTTCCAGCCTATTTCGTATTGTACCTGCAACTTAGCCTTTGGACGATATGTCAGCTTACGCTGGTAAATACACCCAACTGGCTCATTTTGAAAACTTTAAAATGATTTTTAGGTGCAAAATGGCACAAAATTTTTTATTAACTTAGGAAAGTTGACTTTGCAACCTTGTATCAGATTCACGTGTTTGTCAATACATACAGGGCCCAATACAGAAACCAAGACATGATTAAATACACACCACTTAGAACTCACGAAGGAGTTATCCCAAACGTCTTGGGTAATTTCCATTTGAGCGTCTGTCAGGTGTATGCCTACACCCCGCGCTAAGGTCGTGGCCAATAACTAATGTATTGTGCTGAGGATATCCAAGACACGGTAATTTAACCCCCGATGTTTAAGTTATCAAACAAAACTGATTAAAACGGAATATGCGAGTTTACTAGACACAAAAGGGCATTCGATTTACCCCATTTCAGACCAAGCGGTAATAATTTACCGTATCCCAAGCCCATATAGGGAAAATAAGTCGAGAGTATTTACCTGAGCTAGTGTTCTTCTTTTATTTTTAAATAACTCAGCCATATACAAAAGTACCATGTGCAGATAGCATTTACCAGCAAGGCTCTAGTCTGGATTATGGCATAAGCTAGCCAATTAAATACTAACAGTCTTATAAACCGAAGAGTGTACATGATCATTACGTATAACACTTGATTAAATGATGATTGGATAGAATGTAGTTTAATCCCGATAAGTACTTGACTTGAATAATATGGGTAAACTATAAACATTCTAGACATATTTTAAGGGTATTTCGGTAATTATATACCGTATAAAAAGAACTTGAACATATTTTAAGTTTATAATCATGAGTATTCTGAAAAAATATCTTATTTATGATATAATATCAGTTGGATATCTATATATGTCTATTTTATCTTTTATGACCAAACTATGCACTGAATGGGCATTTTGGTCATTTTACACATAGTTTATAAATTATTTGGGATTCGGAGTTTATAACATGTACCTACTATAATTATGTTTAAAATAAATTTCATAATCAGTAGGTAACAAGTCTTGGTCAATTAATATGGTTTAAAACCATACTATGTGCCGAAACCAAGCTTATTTCGTTAAATGACGTCTTTAAGCGATGTTTACGAAAACTGATGTTAAGGTCAGATTAATATTTTTAAAATATGTTATTTCATATAACATATCAGTAGGTAAATGATTTACCTTGAAAAGATTTGATTAAAACCATTATATAAGCCACACGGGCTATAATCGTCATTTATCGACATAGTTTAAGGACCTGTTTGAAAACTCAGTTTATAACTTGGTTTAACATCCCAAATAATCCTACTTATAATACTACATTAGTAGGAAACTCTTTTCAAGTTCATTACAATTTAAAACCTTGTTTTATGTAAAAAGGGCATTTTGGTCAAAGATGGCATACTTATGGAACTTGCGCATAAACTTAGATTTTGATTATGATCATGTAATATAACCTCAGAGGGTTATGCTACATTGTATTATGACCATAATGCAACTTTAGATCAGTAGGTAACTAATCTAAATCGGGCAGAATCGAAAGTCAAAGCGGAAGTCAAACTTCACGACTTTCGGTTGCGAACCGACCCTAGAACTGAAATTGATGAGCCGAACATGTTTTAATAATTATTACCAACTTGTTTAAGAATCAAAACAGGTTTCATAACATATAAAAGATCAATTTATGCTTTTTCCAAAAAATGGCTTGTTTGACTTTTTAATATTGTAACTTTGACCCGTCAATTGGTCTAGCAAACGTCATCTTCAGGAGGTGCCCTTTATAGGGATTAACACCTACCTTATTACGATCACTTAGCCATGTTCATTTCAAACAATGGGTGGACAATAATGGTCTTAACCGAAACTCAAAGAATTTTTGGTAAAACGCTTGAGTTTTGGCTATAAAAGCCTACAAACGAAAATGCACAAAGAAGGAACACTTATTAATGATTCCTAAGGTGCAAAAGAACTATGTTGGATGCTCCTTTTAGCTAGGAACTTCCACAGGAGGGAGAAGAGTATGAATAAGAAAGGTGTAAGTGCAAATGGTGAACTTGATCACTTATTTATAGTTGGAGAGCTCAAAGGAGGTGAAGCAAGTATTTAGGGGTGTAAGACGAACCTTACAAGTGTCCCAAAATGTGGCATAGCAGTTTGGAAAGCCATGGTTTTGATTTAATGGTTTTTGGCATTTTTGTTTGGAAGCCAAGCAAACTTTCTACAGTAGAGGGCTTCTCGCACCCCGCAAGAGACACATGCCATGTCTCTCGCCGCCCGCGACCGCCTCACGGCCACTTTAAAATTTGACACTTCAGCCCCCTTAACTTATAAAAGCTTATAAAAGCCTTCTAAAACACCTTTTTGGCATAATTAGCCTTCCGTAGCCAATACTTGGCATACCCGGGATTATGCCCGGACATTATGGAGCTCTTGGTTCGTTAAAAGGTCACTCAGATGTATAAATTAACATGTTGACACTTTTAATCCCTCCATTATCCAACTTTTATATATTATTGGATTTAATCACTCTCGTCCAACAAACAGGACATATGAGAGTTAGGACTACGTAAAGGATCACTTAGAGGCTCAGTATAAGCATGTTCACTTCGATGTCACTCAGAGGCTAGGCATGTTGACACAACGGTCACTTAGAGGCCTAGTTTAAGCATAATGAGACTAATGGTCGTTCAGAGGCTATGTTTTATGCATAACGACACTAACGTGGTTGTTCCGAGGCTATGTTTATGCATGTTGACATCAGAAAGTAATTCATAGGCTCAGTTTGAGCATGTTGTCACTTTTAGTCCATATTAGTCTTTAACAGACTATATTTAAAATACAACACGTGTCACTATATTATTGGACACGATTTTACAGGGTGTTACACTAAGTCAACTTACAAAGTAAAAATGTCTTTGTAATCGTGTACTAGGTATGCTAAGTCAACATACGAAGCGAAATGTCTTTGAAATCATGTACTAGGTATGCTAAGTCTACATACGAAGCAAAATTGTCTTTGAAATCATGTACTACGTATGCTACGTCAACATACGAAGCAAAAATGTCTTTGAAATCGCATACTAGGAATGCTAAGTCTACATATGAAGCAAAATTTCTTTCAAATCATGTACTATATGTACTAGATAAGCAAAACATGTATAATGTCATGAAAACAAGAAAGTAGTGATAGGCACATATTAAATCACCCCAAAACATTTGAAAATGTAAAAGAGGGGGATATGTACTCACTTGGGATTGCGTAAATGTCTTGTTCAAATGATCAAACAAAGCTCATTGATTGAATTGTTCAAGTGTGTCCTAATGTATCAGAATACTATATTAGTGTGTCGAGAATTTAATCGGAGAATTGGATAGAATGGGGTCTTATAAACCAAATGAGTGTTAGGACTCGTATGGTATGGTTTATAATACCTTACATTCTGATTTGGAAGAGATTCTAAGTGCTTTGACCCGTTACGACTTGTTAAAATGGTTTACGCAACTTTAATGGGTCGCAAGCATAACTATGGGTTTGGATGGTTAAATAAGTCCTATGATGAGTCTTATGTGTCAAAAAGGTTTGATTATGTTATAATATCAATTTAGATGTCAAAAATATTGTACTATTTTATACGCCAAAAGGGTGTTTCCGGCATTTTAAAAGTACATAAAATCAACTCATCATAAGTAACCAAACTATATGACTATAAGGTATAACCTCAGAGGGTTTTTCCCTAAATTACTATGGTCGTACAAATATGCTTGGTCGAATCGTAAGATTGACAAAACGGGTCAGATTCGAAAGTCAAAGGGGTAGTAAATCTGCTCGAGTTACGACTAAGAAATAACGAGAAATGACGAGTTAGACATGTTTGAACATGTTTGATAACGTTATAAAACTGATTTCATGTCAAAACCTTATGTTTTAATACATAAAAAATTTTCATTTTAAAAATCATATATATATACATATATATTTCTTACTTTTAACTCGTAAAACTATTGACTCGTCATCTCGCCTACTAAACGTGGTAATCAGAAGGTGCAATCGCAAGGGATTAATATCTTCGTGATTACAATCAAGTTGTAAAGTTTAATTTGAACTTTGACTTGACCAAAATGGTCAGAACCGAAATTCAAACAGGAAGCCAAACTGTTTCACTTTTAGAACTAGGAAGAGTACTTACTTGTGTTGAAGAACACTTTCAGAACTCAAGATAGGAGGCTTCTAAAGGCTAGAAACAAGCTCCAAGAATGATAGAAAGAGGAACCCTTTGCTTTGAAGTGTTTTGAAGTGTTGTAAAAAAGGATGAATCAAAGGGTATTTATAGTGTTTTAGGATCAAGGAGGTGATGACGAGTGTTACAAAATGTGGATTAGTGTCATAACATGTGTTAACACCAAATTAAGTGTGGCAAAATGAGTGCAAGGTGTCAAAAATTGGAGATAGGTGGCAAACTTGGTGATGAAGGAAACGTTTTTTTTTTGACAATTTAGTCCCCTGGTCTAGTATTATCGCGTTTTATCATTTTTAACCCTCTTAACCTAATATTTAGGTTATATAAAGGCGTTAAGGCATGTGTAACTTGAATTTTGTCTAGAAATGTCATGATGTCGGTTTGTTCGATTATATGGTTACACGTTTAATAAATAAAGTATAAAACTTTATCGAACACGAAAATGACCGAATTTGTGCAATGATTGACATTTTTGCATTCTTACCAATAAAACGCACGATTTTATTGAATAAAAATGTTCAAGATTGAATAATGATTGATAAATATACATTCTTGCAAATAAAACACAAGATTTTATTAAATACAAAAATGTTCTAGAATTGTTCAATGACTTAAAATGTACAAATGTCATAGTCTCCCCTACTTTAGGAAATCTCGTCCCGAAATTTAATTAGAGGAAACTTGTGTGAAAAGATGTGGGTATTTTGCCTTCATTTGATCCTCTCGTTCCCAGGTAAACTTGATGCCACGTTTGGACTCCTAGCGAACTTTAACAATCGGTATGCGTTTGTGTTTGTGTTTCTTGACTTCACGGTCCAATATTTCCACAGGTTTCTCGACAAAGTGCATTGTGTTATCAATGCAAATTTTATCAAGAGGGATGTGAAGGTTTTCATCAGCCAAACACTTTTTCAAATTGGACACGTGGAAAGTTGGATGAACATTCCCAAGCTAAGGAGATAGCTCAAGTTTGTTGGCCACCTTTCTGATCCTCTCAACGATCTTAAATGGTCCCACATATCAAGTTGCAAGTTTTCCTTTCTTTCCAAATCTAATCACACATTTCCAAGGGGATACCTTGAGAAGGACGTGATCACCAACTTGGAATTCCAAGGGCTTGCGTCGCTGATCCGCTAACTCTTTTGACGGCTTCTAGCTGTCAAAAGGTTATCAAGTATTTTCTTGACTTTGTCTGTAGTCTCTAGAATGAGTTCTGGTCCGGTGAGCTGAGCTTCACCAACCTCATTCCAGCAGATAGGTCAGCGACATTTTCGACCGTATAGATGCTGGAGTGATAACTATTGTTGTAGGAGAATTCGATCAAAGGTAGATGCGAATCCCAACTACCACCAAAGTCGATCACACAAGCTCTAAGCATATCCTCCAACGTTTGGATCATCCTTTTGGATTGTCCATCCATTTGAGAACGATAAGAAGTGCTCAAGTTAAGTTTGGTTCCCATGGCAGATTGCATGGTCTTCCAAAAGTGAGATGAGAATCGAGCATCTAGGTCTGATAGGATGTTCAAAGGAACACCATGCCGAGATACTATCTCATCAACGTAGATCTTCGCAAGTTTGTCAGCAAATAGATCCTCACAAATTGGCAAAAAGTGTGCTGACTTTGTTAAATGATCAATGACTACCCAAATGGCATCATGACCTCTAGAAGCACGTGGTAGTTTGGTGATGCGATCCATAGCAATGTTTTCCCATTTTCAAACCGGAATTTCTTGTTACTCAGGCAAACTAGATGGATGTTGATGTTCTAACTTAACTTTAAGACAAGTTAGGCATTTAGATACGTATAAGGCAATATCTTCTACATACCTTGCCAACAATATTGGGTACGAAGATCCTTGTACATTTTTTCTACACCAGGATGAATTGAATAACAAGATTTGTGAGCCTCATTCATCAATAGGGTGTGGAGATTGTCTTTGCTTGGAACCCATAAACTGTTCATGTAGTAGAGTAACCCATTGTCTTTTTTTTTTCAAGCTGAAGCTCGAGATGATGGGGTAGTTGGGTTTTCAACAAACCTTCGGTTACACAAGTGCGATGGGCTTCAAAAATACGTGTTTGGATATCAGATCGAACTTTAACACAATGTAGCTTAACACATTCTTTACGACTAAGAGCATCAACTACGACATTCGCCTTACTAGGATGGTAGCGAATCTAGCAGTCATACTCGTTTAGAAGTTCAACCCAACGTCGTTATCTCATGTTCAGTTCTTTCTGATTAAGAATGTGTTTGAGACTTTTGTGGTCAGTGAAAACCACACATTTTGTACTATAGAGGTAATGTCTCAAAATTTTGGGATCGAAAACAATGGCACCTAACTCAAGATCATGAGTTGTATTGTTCTTTTTGTAAATTTATAATTATCTTGATGCATCGGATATGAATTTGTCGCTTTGCATGAGAACACATCCAAGGCCTAGATTCGATAGTATACGACAAAGCCGTCGTTGCCATTGGGTAAGGATAAAATAGGAGCATCACAATGCTTTTATTTCAAGGTCTAAAAAGCTTCTTCTTGTTTTGGTCCCCACTCAAAAGGTTTATTCATTTGAGTTAAAGTAGTGAGGGGAACCACAATCTTGGAGAAGTTTGCGATAACACGGCGGTAATAGCCAGCTAGACCGAGAAATGAACAAACTTCGGTAGAAGTAGTAGGTGTACTCCAATCCCTAATCGCAATAATTTTGGCGGATCTACATGTATACCTTGTTCCTTGACCATGTGTCCCAAAAATTGAACTTCGTTCATCCAAAACTCACACTTGGAGAATTTGGCATAAAGTTGTTCTTTCTTTAAGAGTTCCAATGTTAGACAAAGATGACGTTTGTGATCGGCTCGGGATTTCGAACAAATCAAAGTGTGGTTAATGAAAACAATGATGAACTTGTCTAAATAAGGTTTACAAACCCTATTCATTAATTCCATGAAGACGGCAGGAGCATTTATCAAACTAAAGGGCATAACAGTGAACTCGTAATGGCCGTATCGAGTGCGAAAATCAGTTTTGGGAATATCTTCATGGAGTACACGAAGCTGATGATACCCAGAACGCATTGGAGAAACATGTAGTACCTTGTAGTTGATCAAAACGATCATTAATACGAGGTAGGGGATATTGATTTTTAATCGTGAGTTTGTTGAGCGCACGATAATCGATGCACATACGAAAGGATCCATCCTTCTTTTTCACGAATAGGACAGGAGCGCCCCAAGGTGATAAGCACAGACGAATAAATCCTTTGTCTGAAAGTTCTTGGAGTTGTTTTGACAACTCTTGCATTTCAGACGGTGCAAGGAGGTAAGGGGATTTGGCAATTTGGTTGGCACCAGGTACAAGGTCTATACGAAACTCGACTTAACGTGCTAGGGGTAAACTAGGTAGTTCTTCCGGAAACACCTCAGGAAAATCTCAAACAATGGGGATGTCTTGAATACTCTTACCCTTGCTTTTCTCCTCTATGATATGTGCCAAAAAGGCTACATAATTCTTTCGTAGGTATTTTTGGGCTTGGGTACATGTCATGAGCTTAAGGCTATAAGAGGGTTTCTCTCCATGAACATCTAGGATTTCACCAGACAAAAAGGGATGCGAACAATCTTATCAAAACAGATCACTTCAGCATGGTGTTTGGTTAACTAGTCCATGCCTACTATGATGTCAAGACTCCCAAGTTGCATTGGCGTGAGGTCAATGGAAAAAAGATGGTTATGGAGGTTCAATTGGAAGTTACGAATAACAGAATCAAGTACAAGAGGTTCACCACTAGCTATCTCCAGTGTTAAGGGTTTTCCTCGTTTGGTTCGTGGTGTTGAAAGATAAGGCTCAAAATCTAAGGATACAAAACTCCTATCGGCACCCGAATCAAAAAGAATAGGAGTAGGCTGATTATTGACAAGGAATGTACCGTTAACCACGTCATTGTCAGCACAAACCTCATTAGTGAGTAAGTTGTTCGGGCTGGATTTGCATTAACTAGCTTCGAGCAGTTGTTTTGGTAGTGAGTAAGATCACCATAATTGTAGCAAGATCCAGGTGGGTAGTGGGGTCGTGCAGGATTGGCTTGTGGTTGACCAGGATTTTGAACCCCTTGATTCTAGGCAGGAGCAAAACGACAAGTGTTGGCCAGATGGCCAGATCGTCCACAATTGGTACAATGACGGCACAGTAGATGGGGTTGGTGATGACTATCAAACTGCACAGAGGTGTAGTACCGACATATTGTCTCTTGGTGCGAGGCTGTGCTGGTTGATTGGGAGCAGTTTGGTTGGGTTGTGTAACAACAGTGAAATTCTTGGAAGCTTTACGCTTCCTAGACTTCTTGGAGGTTTCGGCCTTGTTTCCCTTTTCTTTCCCTTGTGTAGTCTTGGTAGATTACTTCTTGTCGCCTTTGTGAAAAAGTTTACCCTTCTTGACTTGAGAGTCAGTCAGGGTTGCAGCCAACTCGATAGCCTGTCTGACTGTAGCACGATTGCTACGAGTGACTATATCCTGAACTGGGTCAGGAAGGCCATCAATGTACTTTTTAATATCCTTATCCAGGGGTGTGACCAGACATAACAAACTTAGCTCCTCATAACGATCAGTGTAGGCACGATGTTCGCCACTATCCTGTTTTAGTTTAGGGAATTCATTCTCAACTGCTCTTTGCTTTAGGTGTGGGCAGAATTCCTTCATCATAAGAGCTCGAAGCTCTTCCCACGTCTGAGCCATTGCAACATCAGCACCCCTATCTCACACCACTCCATTCCGCGATGTGAGCACCCTCTTTTGGAATACACTCAAAGCAAATTCTACTTTGCGCTCATTCAAACATTGAACATGTCGAAATGTGCTCTCAAGACTCTCAAACCACTGTAGGAGCCCATTAGCTCCCTCAGAACCACTAAACTTGAGCGGTTTAGCCGAATTAAATTGTTTAAAGTTGCATGAAATAGGTGCATTGTTGTTGTTATTGTTAGCATGGTTTAACTATGTCCCAAGATTTGGTAGCATAGCAGCTATCTGCTGAGCTATCATTGCCACCATATCGGCATCCTGCGTAGCATGTCGACGAGGAGGCATTCTAAAAGAGAAGGGAATATGAGAGAAAACGGGTCAGATTGATATTGGATAGTCAAAAGGAAACGTTAAAAATATTGACAAAACATAAGGATTGTGATCATCTATTCGTTAACTAAAACAAACAAACGACACTTAGTGACTAATCAAAGTAAATGGGTCTTTATAATGTATCGTGAAGAGATGCTTTAGCCTATAAGTGGACACTCACCTCAAGAGTTCCCAGGTAAGAGTGACTGGTCCGATAATGTGGATTTGTACGAACACTCTAGCCATAGACAATAACTCAGGGTACAGGCATCCGCCCTTCCAGATTGCACGTGGTCATATTATTAAAACCCAAACTATGATGAGATTTTGAAAACTTTAAAGGCATGAAGCCTAAAAACAAATCATCTAAGGATAGATGATTGATTTTCAAAACGAATTTGTAACTTGTGAATTTGTTTTTGTAATCACCTAAGGATAGGTGATGGTATTGTTTTAATATATAAACACAAGATAACTTGTGATAGGGACCTAGGAAGGTTATTGTCTAGGTTAAAGTATTACTAATAACCTAATTCCCTATAACCATGAGATCTGATACCAATCTTTCTTTAGCACCCCGACCGCGTAAAACAATAAACGGCGACGGAAGCATCGGGGAGTCATGTCACAGAACTATTGTTTCACAACACATGGTACATAAAGTTTTGTATTATTGAATTTAATTGTTTACATTGTTTTTGGAGAATGGAATAAAAAACATAACAATTGTCTTGCAAATTTTAGAGTCACTAAGGCCCAAGTCCGCTCTATGTGAAGCATGTTCAAAGTCCAACATTAGCTCCTAAAACATATGTGAAAATAAAACTCCAGCATAAAAATCTTGTGAGTAACATAGGTTTTGTGATGAAGATTCATGGCTTTGAAAGTTAAAAGAATTGTTAACTATTACAAATGTAGCCAAGATCCTTTACAAAAATGTTTCTTTTTATGAAATCATATGAAAATCAAATGATTTAAAAGTAATGATGCATGTTTAACTTAATAACCAAAATAACTCATGCCTTATATAAAATATGTCATGTCTTGTATTTTGTTTGAAGTGGTTTAGATAACGCTACGTTATGTATTATAATGAAAGCACTTATATATCGAAAGTACCAGCGGCATATCCACCATGCTTTTATCATATTACACATGTCTGGTCATCTAAATCACTTACCATGAGCCAACAATTGAGATGTCTTGTTTAAACCAATGCCATGTATAAACAAAATGTTTTATATAAACAAATGTCTATGTATAATGTAACACCCCGACCACGTAAAACAATGAACCACGGCAGAAACGTTGGTGAATCATGTCACAAAACTATTGTTTCGCAGCTCATGGAATTTAAAATTTTGTTTTATTAAGTTAAATGTTTACATTGTCTTGGAATAAACAGAAACAACACATAAATAAATTGTCCTTCATGTTTTAAGTCACTAAGGCCCGCATCCATTCCTACGTGAAGCGTGCATCATATTATCAAATATTGACTCCTAAAACATATGTGAAAAGAGAGTCACCAAAAAAATGCCGGCGAGTACATAGGTTTTGTGAGTGTGTCAAATTCGTGGCTTTGTATACATATTGCAACACCTCTTTCGACTACAAGAGTCGTTAAGTGAAAACCTCGTATCAAAAGTGTTTGATATTGCAATACAAATAACTAAATAAAAAAAGTTGGTTAGAGTTGTGAAAACCTTATAGCCATGAATCTTGACCAAAACGTTTCTTTTGTAAAAACCTTTTAATAGATTGGTTCAAAAGAAAACTCCGTATGGTTATATCTTTAAGTGAAAATCATTGCATGAAATTGTTCAAAACCATTTGTCCGTGTTATAAATCATTTATCGGTGTTATAAACCATTTATCCGTGTTATAGATCAATCATCCGTGTCATAAACCAATTGTCCATGTCATAAATAAATCGTCCATGTTTTAAATTATGAAAACTTTTGATCATTCTTTAATGAACACATTCAAACTTGTGTTGACTATACAACCAAAGGGTATCTTTAATAGACCACCAAAGGGTCTCTTCAACTATACTAACAAATTAACAAATGATTTGTTAATTAGAAACAGTTTCTGGCATTACCCAAACTTCCACCAAATCCAGTGAACAGTCCGATAATGGGATTATCAGTCCTATGGCACCATAACATATTACTAGTCGGCTCGACCAAAGCTAATGAATGTCATTCGTGTTATGGATAACGCATCAACATGTGTTTCACATTATTGAAATCGTATTGTTTTATATATAAATCATAGACATTGTTTTTGAAAACTTGAAAATGATTTAGCACATATGAGTCACCCCAAAACATTTGAAAAACATAAAAAGAGGAGAACTATGTACTCACTTTGAAAATCATTTTGTATAGATAAACCATCTATATTGATTTGAAATCTTGTAAATAATTATAGGCACATATGAATCACCCCAAAACATTTAGAAAATGTAAAAGAGGGGAAATATGTACTCACATAAGCCTTGCGTAGTAAATGTATAGATTTGAAAAGATAGTTTAGCACATATGAATCACCCAAAACATTTAAAACGTAAAAGAGGGGAACTATTTACTCACTTTGAAAATCATTTTGTGTATATATAAACGATGTTTATTGTTTTCAAATCTTGAAAATAATTATAGGCACATATGAATCACCCCAAAACATTTGAAAATTAAAAGAGGGGAACTATGTACTCACTTGGGATTGCGAAAGCGTTCTTGATCAACGAAATAAACAAATCTCAAACGTGTCCTAATGTATCAGATAAATATGTTAGCGTGTCGGGACTACTAACGGGAGATCGGATAGAATGAAGTCTTATAAACCAAACGAGTGTTGGAACTCATGTGATATGGTTTAACAAACTTAACATTCTAATTTGGAAAGGATCCTAAATGCTTTCGACCAATTATGACTCGTTAAGGTAGTTTACGCTACTTTAATAGGTCATTAGCGTAAACGCGTGATCGGATGGTCGAGCATGTCCTATGAAAGTCTTAAATTACCAAGCATGTTTGAAAATGTTATAACATCAGTTTATATGTCAAAAATTTTGTTACATGTCTTTAAAATGGATTTATGCGCAAAAGGGCATTTTGGTCATTTTTCAAGGACATAAAAGTAACTTATAATAACACTAATCAAACGACATGACCATAAGGTATAACCTCAGTAGGTTATTCCCTATACAACTATGGTCACAAATATGTGTTTGGTCGGATCCTAAGATCGACCAAACCGGTCGGATTCGAAAGTCAAAGCAATGGTCAAGACTGCTCGACTTACGACCCTAAATAAGCACTAAACTAGAAGTGACGAGTTAGACATATCAAAATATGTCTAAATAAGTTTATAAAACTGATTTGATATCAAAACTTGGTGTTTTGATACCCGAAAATAGTTTGTAAAATGCACATCATGTGCATTTTGACCGAAACTTTGACTCGTCACTTTGACTAGTAAACGTGGTAATCAGAAGGTGAAATCGCTAGGGACCATAACCTTCGTGATTACGATCACGTTGCAAAGTCCAATTGAACTTTGAGTTGACTAAATATGGTTAGAACCAAATGTCAATCAGGAAGCCAAATTGTTCGACTTTTAGCTCAAAATAGCTAAAATAATGAAAGAACTAGGAAGAGTACTTACTCGTGTTGAAGAAAACTTTCAGAACTTCAAAATAGTTCAAAATAGCCCAAAATAGCTTACTTCCAAAGGCTGCAAACAAGCTCCAAGAAGGATAGAAAAAGAACTTCACACTTTGCTTTGAAGTGTTTTGAAGTGGTGTGAAAAAAAATGGAAGAATCATGGGGTATTTATAGTATTTTAGGATTAAGGAGGTGATGACAAGTGTCCTCAAGTGTGGATTAGTGTCCTAACATGTGTCAACACCATATTAAGTGTGGCAAAGTGAGTACTAGGTGTCAAAAATTGGAGATAGGTGGAAAACCTGGTGAAGAAGCAAAAATATTTATTAATTTTTTTGACATTTTTGGCCCTTGGACTTGTATTTTCACTTGTTTTCCATTTTTAACCACTTTAACCTAATATTTAGGTTATATAAAGGTGTTAAGACATGTGTAACTTGGATTATGCCCGAAAATGTCATGGATGTCCGTTCGTTTGGTTGTACTGTTATGCGTTTCGCAAAAATGCATAAAACGATTTAACGAACACGAAATGATTTTATTCTCATCAATAAAATACAAGATTTTATTGAACACAAAAATATTTGGAAATAAAACACAGGGTCTCTTTGAATACGTAATTGTGCAATGATTGAAAAGGCACAAATGTCACATATAAACTAATGTCTTGTATAAACCAAATGTTATTTATAAACAAATGTCTGTATATAAAACAATGTCTTGTATGGCAAACAAAAGTCTTGTTTAAAATGTCTTGTATAAAGTAACCAAAATGTCTTGTTTAAACAAAAACTCTTATCTTATAAATCAATTGCTTTTATGGTGTAGACACACACATACATACACACACACATATATATATGGACTGTTGGCAAATATAATCAAGCCTTGTTGATTGTCAGATAAACCCTTATAAATACAAAGGTTTATCAAATGTTCATCGGATTTTTGTCACTCCCTAAAGTCACTTCCAAACAAACCTAGGAAGCGGGAATAGGATTGTCAATCCTATGGTACCATTACATACTACCGGTCTACGTGATCAATGTTAATGAATGTATCATTGTATATTCAACGCACCAATATGTCTTGAACAATGTAAGCATGTCATGAAAAATGTTTTGAAATCATGTACTACGTATGCTAAGTCAACATACGAAGTAAAAATGTCATTAAAATCGTGTACTAGGTATGCTAAGTCAACATACAAAGCCAAATGTCTTTGAAATCATGTACTAGGTATGGTAAGTCAACATACGAAGCAAAATTGTCTTTGAAATCATGTACTAGGTATGCTAAGTTAACTACGAAGCAAAAATGTCTTTTAAATCATGTACTAGGTATGCTAAGTCAACATACAAAGCAAAAATGTCTTCAAAATCGTGTACTAGGAAAGCTAAGTCTACATATGAAGCAAAATGTCTTTCAAATCATGTACTATATGTACTAGATAAGCAAAACATGTATAATGTCATGAAAACAAGAAAGTAGAGATAGGCACACATTAAATCACCCCAAAACATTTGAAAACGTAAAAGAGGGGGACACGTACTCACTTGGGATTGCGTAAATGTCTTGTTCAAATGATCAAACAAAGCTCAAGGATTGATGAGTTCAAGTGTGTCCTAATGTATCGGAATACTATGTTATTGTGTTGAGACTTTAATCAGAGAGTTGGAGAGAATGAGGTCTTATAAACTAAACGAGTGTTGGGACTCGTATGATATCGTTTATAATACCTTACATTCTGATTTGGAAGAGATTCTAAGTGCTTTGACCCGTTACAACTTGATAAAATGGTTTACGCCACTTTAACGGGTCGCAAGCGTAACTATGGGTTTGGATGGTTAATTAAGTCTTATGATGAGTCTTATATGTCAAAACAAGTTTTATTATGTTATAATATCAGTTTAGATATCCAAACTATGGTACCATTTTATGCGCCAAAAGGGTGTTTCTGACATTTCTAAAAGTATATAAATCGACTCATCGTATAACTAACCAAACTATATGACTATAAGGTATAACCTCATAGGGTTATTCCCTAAATTACTATGTTCATAAAAATGCGCTTGGTCGAATCGTAAGATTGACCAAACGGGTCAGATTCGGAAGTCAAAGTGGTAGTAAAACCGCTCGACTAGAAACGACGAGTTAGACATGTTTGAACATGTCCAATAATGTTATAAAACTGATTTGGTGTCAAAACCTTATGTTATAATACCCAAAAATGTTTTCCTTGTAAAATGCATTTATATATATATATATATTTACTTGTAATTCGTAAAACTTTGACTCATCATCTCCCCTACTAAACGTGGTAATCAGAAGATGCAGTCGCAAGGGATTAATACCTTCGTGATTTCGATCACATTGCAAAGTTCAATTTGAACTTTGACTTGACAAAAATGGTCAATATCGAAAGTCAAACATGAAGCCAAACTGTTTTACTTTTCGCTGAAAATAACTAAAATAATGAAAGAACCAGGAAGAGTACTTACTTGTGTTGAAGAACACTTTCAGAACTCAAGATAGAAGGTTTCCAAAGGCTAGAAACAAGCTCCAAGAAGGATAGAAAGAAGAACTTCACACTTTGCTTTGAAGGGTTTTGAAGTGGTGTGAAAAAAATGGATGAATCAAAGGGTATTTATAGTGTTTTAGGATCACGGAGGTGATGACAAGTGTTACCAAGTTTGGATTAGTTTCCTAACATGTGCTAACACCAAATTAGGTATGACAAAATGAGTGCAAGGTGTCAAAAAATGGAGATAGGTGGCCAAACTTGGTGATGAAGAAAACTTTTTTTTGACAATTTTGGCCCCTGGACTTGTATTTTCGCATTTTGTCATTTTAACACCTCTTAACCTAATATTTAGGTTATATAAAGGCGTTAGGGTATGTGTAACTTGAATTTTGTCTAGAAATGTCGTGGATGTCGGTTCATTCCATTGTATGGTTACATGTTTCGTAAATAAAGTAAAAAACTTTATCGAACACGAAAATGACCTAATTTGTGCAATGAATGACATTTTTGCATTCTTACCAACAAAATGCAAGATTTTATTTAATAAAATAGTTCAAGATTGTATAAGGATTGATAAATATATATTCTCGCAAATAAAACACATGATTTTATTAAATACAAAAATGTTCTGGAATTGTTCTATGACTAAAAATGTACAAATGTCACATATCTTAACCTTACCCTCTAATCTGACCGACTATTTTACCGTTTTTTGAACGTGTTCAGAGACTACCTCCTTTAAGTTCGCAATCATTGCTTTGTTAGCAATCTCTATAAGGTTCTCGGCGGTCATTTCTTTGCTCGCATCGATCAATTCTTCAACCTCCTTTTTTGGCTTTTCTTCACGGCTCAAAGAATAATTTGGTTCAAAGAAACCTGCAAAATTTTTGTACATGTCAGGTGGTACCAAATGTTTAAATGCAATGTGAAAGACATCTTGATGTAGTTTGAGGTGGTGATGTTTTATGATAGATCGCCTTCTTGTAATAGTCATCAACAAAAGGACTTTGATTTCCGTTAACTTCACGATTTGGACATTCTCTTTTAAAGTGTCCTTTGTCTCGGCATCTAAAGTATGTGACTTTCGACTTGTCAAATCCCAGCTTTCCGTCTAATCCTCCCAAACTGTTTTGACACGTGATCTCCATGAACCTTTGCGCTCTACGAACAATCAAAGCCATGTACCACTTGATATCAATTAGTTCTAGCTCCTATGGATCAATCTGATCGTAGTCTTCTTTTGTCATGTTTGGATTTCCAAATTTTCCGGCCACCAAACTTTCATACGATTCTAGAACTGATGCAAGCAATGCCATATGTTGTTTGTTGTATTCTCAATGAAATCTTGAGCATTCTCTAGAGTCACGACAATGTTGCATTGTAGAATTTTGTAGTTTGAATTTGTTTGGTTGCTTTTGCAATTGTTCGAGTTCGGTGAAGATTGCGGTCTTTGAGGTGAATTAGGTCAAATGTCGGAAATGACTGAAAAGCACTTCCAGATGAATGATTTGAAGAAGGACTAGAAGAACTGTCTGCACCAAACGTAGTGTGAGTCTTAGGACTTTTGTTATAAGTTCACGTCTTGCTTAATATGTGAACATCTGGTCTTCGCCATCTCTAAATCTCGATCTCATGAACGTCTAGTTTCTCTATAAACCTTGACAAAGTTAGAGTACCAATTTCTGAGCTATTCTTCAAGAAAGTTTGATAAGTGGATCATTCTCCCTCGCGCAATGAATCAACAAACTTATCTACCAATTCCTCATTCTCCATCTGAATACCAAGCCTTTTAATCTCTATCACCAAGTGACAATATCTCTCAATCAACTGTTTCATGGTTTCACATTTAAGCAGATTGAAGATATCAAACTCTTTCTTTAACAACGCCTTTTTTTCTCTTGATCATTTGAGTGCTTCCTTGGAATTTACCCTCAAAGCATTCCACACTGATTGAGCATCACCATCGTGTTGTTAGAGAGAGAATGTGTCTTCCTTGATGGCTAGTTGGAGAATATTCATCATTTAATTTTCTCGAATGAATTTTTCTCCCTTGTGTAGTAAATTGTGTTAACGTCTTCTCTAGCCCATTTTCTCCAACGGGTGCAACATACTTCTCCTTGATAGCGTACGAGCTATCAAAGTGGTTAGCTTATACCCAATTTACAAACCTCTCATTCCAACCATAATAATCTTCTAAGCATATGAGCTTCGGGGGTTTTGTAATCGTCCCTATTTTGTTTTCAAGGTTTATATTTTGAGCTGCTACAGTCGTTGAAGCTGCTGACGTTGCGAATGCATTGAAGAATTCGTTCTCCATTTTCGTTGAAAATATTGTTGAAAACTTGCTTCATGCGAAGTGACTCTGGAACGATGTAAAAACACTCACAATTAAGCTAACCTCGTGCGAAGTAAAAATGTTAAATTTTAAATCTATTTTCGTGTTAAGATAAAGTCTAAAATATTCAAGAGTTTCACTTCGTGCGAAGTTAGTTTTAACTTCATGCGAAGGTAATTTTTCAAGTTTTAAACAAAAAATTCACTTCGTACGAAGATAAACTTATCTTCGTGCGAAGGTAATTCTAAGAGCGTGCGAAGGTAAACTTCAGATTTTCACGTTTTTCATCATTTTTATCATGATTCCCGTTTTTTTTAAGGTCTGATTCTTTCAAGGGTTTTTTGTTAGTCAATTTTAAGTAGACTTGGAAAAGATCAGTCCATTTTGTCCGTTCAATGTCTATGAAACCATATAAAGATGAAAAATGAGTAGAAGAAGAAGTAGAATCTTCATGACAAGTCTTCATATCAGTCCTCCATGCTCTGATACCACTTGTGAGGATCTACTCATTCAATAAGCTCATGTCCTAATCTGTTTGCCTAGTTCAATATGCGCAGAATTCATATTACCAAGTGACAAGTTCAAGATTTACTGTTTAACTTCTTTATCTAATTAATATTGATTAACGTTTACAAATCTGAATGAAATCTAACAGGGCTTCGCCGTATTAGTGAACAAAACAGCTACAGACTCAAGACCCTAGTACACCTATTTATAGACATGAGATTCTCTTCGTGCAAGGTGAGAGTGTCTGTTCGTACGAAGATAACTTACCTTCGTACAAAGTGAACTTCACTTCGTGCGAAGTGAATACATACAAACATAAAATTTAATAGTTTTAGCCTTATTACATACACAGACATGACCCTAAGACATAGGCGATAGATATACTGCATCAACATTTTCATCAATCTTTTCTTCTTTACGCATCTGCTTCCTGAGTTCTTTACCTTCCAGTTCACGCCATTTTGACTTCCACATTTTGCCTATATTAATACCATGTGCATAACATACGTTGATCACACCTTGATACTGCAACGCTTGAACCTTTTACCTTTGCTTCATAACAAATCTTGTTGTAGAAGAAGCATTCAACGTCTTTCTCTGAGTAGTTAACTATCCACATTGGATCCAAAATCCTGATCGTTCTCCAAATTCCTTCATCTTTTAACTCCGTCTCTATATCGTACTGCCACCACTTGAAGAATTCATGGAAATCTTGTTCAATTTTCATTAATGGCCTGTTCTTCATAGTGTGTGTCGCTTCACAAACAATGTCACATCGTTTTCTTTTGTGAGTGGATCTACCGTGACAATCTTCTTAGGATAATGTGTTAGCCAGTTCTGAAAACCATGAGTAGCTTCATACTTTATCAACTTCTACAACCTTTGATCATTGAACTTCATCTCATAGTTAATACATTTTGTCCGGCAAATCTCTTCAACATTCTAAGAAGGCAATGTTTGAATATCACACAAATATCAATAGTTTTGTACTCCAAACTCTCTCTTTACTAAATAAACATTCAACTCCGGTATCCATCCCCAGCTCAGTATGTCTCCTAACGATTTATCTTGATCTCTCGTGAACAAAGATAGTGGTCGTTGAAATTTTCTTTGTTTTGGAAGCTCTTAAACCAAGTGTTTTTTCGCTTCAAGAATCTCTTCTTTAGATAAACGTTTAGGCAAGTTTCCATCTCTCACTGTCTCCTCAACCTTACTCTTTAACAAATCATCTATTGCTTCATAAAATAATTCTTCAAATGTTGGGAGGTCATCTGTTCCACCTATAGAATATTTAACATTCTCATCGTCAGAATCATCATCCACACCAACATGATCATAGTTTTCTGCATCCTCCACATAGTGATACATATAATCTACTAGATTTGAAACACTTATATTATTCAGCTCCTCTTCAAAATCAAACTCGAATGAGTTTTCATTAACATCCAACATCTCTTGTATCTCTTCCTTCGTGTAGTTGTGGACAAACTCCCCTTCCTCTAGACTGTGCTCTAGGTAGAATACTTTAGGTTGCATAAAAGGAACAACCATTATTAGAGTAACGTTTGTGAAGATCCTGAATGCTTTTCATCGTGAACAAGATCTTTAGTCTCCCCCTTTGCTTGAACATCATCTTCTTGATTATCCACATCATTCAGAAACACATCATAGTCGAATGAATCGTTCATCTTTGCTTGTACCACCAGACCTCTACCTCCCTATGTATCATCATTATCTTCACCTTTGTCATCATCATCCTTTTTATCGTTACCATCAACATCATCATCATTTTGATCATCATCATCACCATCATCATCTTCTTGTTCTTTTTTAGTATCAACCACCACTAAATCTCTTATTGGTTTCTTTGTCTTTTCAGCATCAAACGACACATCAACAATCGTTCCAATCAAAACATAGCTCACTAAAGGCTCTGGTTTTTTTCAATAGGCGTAATAATCGGAAGGCATCTATGGTTTCCTTTCCTTTGCCTGCAGCTGTAGCACCAGCTTCAGCTTTTCTGGCTCTTTTAGCAACCCTATTCTTTGCTTCTTCAATCTCAATCAAATCAATCAGCTTCAAAGTTTATACTGAACCACTTCTCAAGCACTTTGTACAGAACATCGAACTTTCTTGCATTCACAGATTTTTCAACTTCAAGATCTTTCACCACCCTGTGAAGTCTTTCATTATATGTTGTGATGTTCGTAAGCATAGAGACTAATCACACTTTCTCAGCTTCAAGATATTTAACTCTATTTTCCAATTCGTGAATCTTCTCATCATTAAATTAATCTCCTTCAAAACTGGCAAATTGCATATCATCTTCAAAAGTTGTAGGGCCCGTAGGATGAGATTGACGTCTAGTAGATGATTGAGATGTTGATTGTTGTTGTATAGGAGGTGTTGGTTGTTTTGGAGGTCGTTGTGGTGTCGTTTGCTTAGGAGGTGATGGTGGATGTGGTGGTGTTGTTTGTTAGACTTGTGGAGATGGTATACGTTGGTGAAGTATGTGGTGTTTGAATAATCACTGGATCTGTATCCATTTCAACTTCAGGTGTGTCTTTCTCTTGACCCACTGAACCAGCCTCAGCAGTCTTTCTCTTCAAATAATTATGTCTTGACTTTTTAGCAGCTGGAGATCCTATCTTCTTTGCAACACCAGAAGCTTTGCTTTTAACCCTCTTGATTTTCTTTGGTGGCACATAGGGCTCGTCGTCGTCATCTGTATTCTTTTTCTTATGTTTTATTGTTTGCTTCTGTTCAAGAATCCTTGGTGCAATAGGAGCAATCCTAGCTGAAATATCTTCATCACTAACTATAGGAGTTTCATCAGAACATGATTTTGCATCTTTGTCGTGATTAGAAGTAGTAGAAAACACTTATGTTTCAACATTCTCAGGATGCACCTCCTCCTATTCATCAGATGACTCATCTATTAACAAAGTTTTAGCTTTCTTAGATGCCCTCTTTCTTTGAGTAGCTGGCTTCTTTGGAGTTGTCATCTTTTTCTTTTCCTCCTTTTCATACTAGAAACCCCTTTTTAGCACATAATCAACCAAGTATTCTTCTTCAGAATTTTCAGAATTACTACCGTCATTTCTCCATTGTTCCTTTGGCGGTGCATTATATTTTTCGTATTTAATCGGCCCAAAAAACTTTTTGCTAACCAGTTTTGTCGCTTTCTTCAAATATTGATTCAGATGGATTAAGGATAAGCTCGACATATGTTCCAAATTCAACACATCTTTCTTATTCTTCTCAAGGTTTGGAAAAATGTCAACTAGCATCCTTTAAACGAACCTTGCATACTACAAGAATTTCTCTTTTGTGATATTATTCTTCATCTGCTCGAATATAACTCTTTTAAAATTGTAGGGTCGGTTAAGAGATAGAGCAGCAATCATACACATCTGGTAATCAAAACGAGAATCAAATCCTCCTTTTCTGTGACTTAAAGCGTGAACAACAAAATGTACAAAAAACCTTATACGGCCTACCCATATAGGCTTTGTTGAAGTTAGGAGCATTCACCATTCTTTTGTAGCCCATGAGATAGAAACACCCTTTCGCCGCCATTCTTTCTGAATACATGGTTGGATCATCGTCTTTATCTTTGAAGTCTAAGATTCTCCTGATCAATGATTTTGTGATTAACACTTCTTTGTCTTTATGTTAGATCGTTACAAACAATCTTATAGCAGGTGGTTTCGTTATGAATTTTACGTTATCCCAAAACCTTTGTACGTGTAATCAATAAGCTTTATGTTGATCAGTTAAAGCTCTCTTTATCAGAAAATAATCCATGAATGTTAGAATCTCCATGAACGGTTCTATCTCTGGGATTATATCATGGAGAACAAAACAAATGCTGTGCTTTGGCTCAAAGTTCGACTTCTTTTCCTGCAAAACACAATATCAACAAACACTTAGACAAATGTTTCAAAAATAACCAAAACGTTCTATGCGAAGATAAGTTGAAGGAAGGTAATTTTTTCACTTCGTACAAAGGTAGTACAAAAAACCATTTTTTACCAAATTAAAAACCACTTCGTGCGAAGTTAATTTTCAAAATTTGACATTTTTTATCTTCGTGCGGAATAAAATTAACAATTTCAACCTTTTCACTTCATGCGAAGGTAGAGTTTGCCTTCATACGAAGTGACTTCACTTTTTTTAAAACTATTTAAATCAAGATGATGAATTTGATGATTTCTATTTAAATTCATGATTGTATAAGATCCTAACAATGCCGATTTTCACAAATTGATGTTCAATTTTAAGTTTTATCCATTAAAACAACGTTGATCTAAGTTTATATGTTCAAACTACCGACATTGTTCATTTTAGTTTCAATTCACGATTCAATCTTGTTCAAACTACCTTAGTCATTGTGAGTGGTGTGCGAATCAACCATTACAATTCAAATCTGGCAGCACTTCATCGTTAGGTTTACAAAATCAGTCGGATTTAGTTTGTACGAAGAGAGAATAGTTTGTACGAAGAGAGAGTTTCGAAACAGTGATAATGACTTCGTACGAAGATAACTCTTATATATGGTTTCACTTTGTATGAAGTGAGTTATTATCTTTGTGCCAAGTTAACTTTCTCTTGGTGCGGAGTGATTTCTCACTTCGTGCAAAGTGAACCCTTACCTTTCAAAGTTTTTCAATTTCTCAACCATTTACCAGTTTTAATGACCCACTCAGTTGACCAAGTTCAAATTAATGACCCTTGTTAATTGATTTGTCTACCATGTCCAAGTTAATGACCTTGATTAAACTCTTTATGAAGAAACTGATGTTTTTAGACACAACTGAGTTTCAAATTAATGAACCTTTGATCATTTCAACCATTATCTCATTTTAAATTAGCTCCAAACCTGTTGTTCACAAGATTTCAGACAGCATTCAACAATTTCGGACTTTGAAGATTAGTTTTCCATCAACGGCTTTCGAAACTAAGATAAAAATTTTTTTTTTTTTATTTTTCAAAGTTTATGCTAAAACACACTGAAATTCTTTTTTTAATTTTTCTGAAATGAGATGAAATAACTATGTACAAACATATTTACAGACATATTTTTGTGAGTTTGTATTATAGGAACATATCAGTTTTGGAAACTAATCACAAATACCGTTTTCTTGAAAACTTTAAGTTCTAAATAGATTCACTTAGATTGTTTGTATATTTGTCCACTTAAACCTCTACACATTTCTCAATTGCTTCGAGATACGGTAATTAGATGTCTTACAACTTGACTTCATAGCGTTTTCCACCTCTGGATATACTCCTGTATTAAGATTCCCTGGATTTCATCTTACAGGTGAATATATCTAACTGATATCGACTTACAATTGATGTTCTATATCTGGAATCTTTTGTACTACAATTGCCAGATCTTTCAATACTTTCAATTTTCTGTAGTTTTTATGGTTTAAAAGCAAAAGTATTATACAAGTTCTAGGCCATCACTGACGGATAATCAGAAGAACTTGTATAATACCTAAATATTAATTTTCTATAAAGACCTAGTATCTCAGAATCCTGCAATCTCTCAAATGAAATTTCAGTGTACTAAGACCATCTATTTGAGAGATGTTAAAATACTAATTAAGAAGTCTTTATTTATGTTTATATCTTAGAAACAATTTACAGAATGTGCGAACCCTAATAGCACATCATCAGTGAGATCTATGTAAGCATTTTGACACTATATTTTTTTTAGCATACTATGATAGCCTACTGATGTACTATCATTTCCTCTTTTTACACGAAAACACTTTTCGTTTTTTTCATGTTTTTGTACATTTTCAATTTTTTTTATGTTTTTGTATTTTTCACACCATATTTCTCCCACTAAAATCAAAAACATATTTTTGGATTTTTGTTTTAAAAGAATGAAAATTGAAAACTAAAAACTTGACAAACTAATGAGGAGTGCGTAAAATCGTCATCCATCTCGGCTTCAACGTCTGTATCCCATCCTGATGTCAGATCTTTTATTCCATTTAATTTCAAGAGATATTTAAATTTAGCTCTGTCAAATGGTTTTGTGTAAAAGGCTGCTTTTTGTACGTTAGTGTGGATCTTTTCAATACCAATAAACTTTAACTCGTAGCAGTCACGAATATGGTACCTCAATGTGTTTAGTTTTAGAGTGTTGAACTGGATTTTTAGTATGTTAATGGCAGCTTCGTTATCTACATATATAGGCGTATCAAGAAACTGCAATCCATAGTCTCTCATCTGTTGCTGTATCCACAAGATTTGGGAACAAGAACTGGAAGCTGAAATGTATTCTGCTTCGCAAGTAGAGAGAGCGACCGTGGTTTGCTTCTTGCATCGCAACGTTACTAATCTTGTGCTATAGAACTGGCAACTAGTAGTTGTAGATTTGCATTTAATTTGCAACACCCAAACTCAGAATTGTAGTATCCTACGAGGTTGAACTCGTCTAATCGTGGATACCACAAGCCGGTGCTTGGGTAACCCCCTTCAAGTATTGAAGAAACCTTTTGACGATCAGCGTACGTGATACTCTAGGACTTGACTAATATCGGGCACAAAGGTATGTTGGATACATGATATCCAGCCTTGAGGCTATCAGATACATCAAAGATCTGATCATTGAGCGATATAAAGTTTCATTGATTTTCACTCTAGCTGGATCTGGTCCGATTTTGTGATTTACAGCCAATAGGGTAGATACTGGTGATGTTTGGACATCTTGAATTTCTCCAACACGTCATTCACACACTTCGTCTGATGTATCAAGATACCATTAGAAAATTGATCAACCTGAAGTCCCAACAAGAACTTCATTTCCCCCATAGAACTTATCTCGAATTTCTTTTTCATGACTCTTTCAAAGTCATTACACAGCACGTCGTGTGTTGAACCAAATATGATGTCATCCAGATAGATTTGTACAATTAAGATGTGTCTTGCAGCTCTCCGTGTGAAGAGGGTACTTTCTACATTTCCTCTAGTAAAAGAGTTTTCTTGAAGGTGTTGAGAAACTGTCTCGTACTAGATTCTCAGGGCCTGGTGTAAGTCGTTAACGCGTTATCCAGTAGATAAACCTTGTCTTTGTGTATTGGATCAACAAACCCTGTGGTTGGCCGACATACACCTCCTCCTTCACTTTTCCGTACAAAGAGGGTTGAAGATATTGGGGTAATCACGGATACCTATGCAAAAAGATTATCTTTTGGTATAGTGACAATGAATGGGCCTTTACGTAAAATCCGCATTTATGAAAAACTGACTTTCGTGGACCAAAATGACATGTTTTCCGCATTACTAGAGTTTTTTTATAATAAAAAGGACTGAATTTACCAAGTTTGACGGGGAAATTCAGTGGTATGTTTTAGAAAGGTCAGAATGTGCAAAAATGAGGGGAAATAAAAATTTTAGAGAATATTTTAAAATTCTGACATTTTTGAAATTCGTGACGTGCAACAGTGTTCGGGTGGTTCCGTATTCAGATTTTCCGGGGACGAATTTGATTTGGATTCGTTAGATCGTGATCACTGGAAGTCTGGAGTCTTCGGATCGTGATACAAATTGATGTCTTGTTGTTTGAGTCTCGGGTCTTCGTCAAGCCGGTTAGTAGGATTAGTGTCTGGAGTCGATACTTAAAAGATATCATAGCTTTGTGATAGTCTAAAGTGTCAAAATAGTTAATCTTCAAGCAGATGAATTTTTTCGGACTAGCCACCAGGACATGATGATGTTTGTTGATTAAGTTGCTGCCAAAACTAGCAGAGAAAACTAAACATTTGTTATGGTGACTGAAGAGGAAGAATGTGAATCTAACTATGGAAGAATGTTTCTTAGATCTGAATGTGTTACTAGATGATTTGTTATTCGATGAAGATTTGCTAATTGAAGAGATTACCATATTGCTAATCAATCATTCAGGAGAGTGCTTAGAAGTAATTATAGAAAACAGGATTTCATATCTTCATGGATACTCACATAGTTGAAGTTTTTCAGTATGATAATCGAAGTTTCTATCAATTGTCGGTTGGGTTTTTTAAGATTAAGTGTCACACCCCGATATTTCTCACATCGCCCGGTGGGCCCAGTTGGGGAATATGTAATAAAATGGATATAATACACAATATAGCATAGCGGAAGTCTTGGATTTAGATTATTACAATATAAATGTCCGAATGTTTAAAATATTATACAAACGGATAGTATATGAAAAGATCCACAGGGGGATCGAAAAGGTACAAAATCAAATAACCGATTATAGGCTTCTATGTAAAAGAGTCGCAAATTCTTCTTTAAGCATTACCGGGCTCCTCCATCCTATTTCGTAACCTTGCAACCTTTCACTTAGTCTTTTGAAGATACGTCAGTTTACACTAGTAAATACAAGTAATAGACTCTTTTTTGAAAATATTTCAAAATTTATTAAAGGGCACAGGGCACATGTATTTCCATAAATAACTTGGGACAATTATAATAATCTTGTATACAGTTTTACATGCTTGTCAATACCTATGGGGTCTAGTGGAGAAACCGAATAACAAGATTAACCGACACACCACCTTAACCCACAAAGGGGTATCCCCAGTATGGGAAAGAAACATTTTAAAATAGCATAAACATCTATCAGGTGTATTCCTACACCCCGTGCTTATTCATGGTCATTAGCAACTTAAATGAGCCGAGGATATAACCCCAAATGTTCAAGTTATCAGACAAAATATATTAAAACCAGTTATGCAGATTTTCTAGTCACAATCCGGCATATGCTACCATACGTGACCAAGCGGTAATAATTTACCGTATTCCAAGCCCGTATAGGGAAAATAGGTTAAGAGTATGTACCTGAGCTAAAACTCGTCTTAATATGCAAGAATAATAAATAGCTCAACAGTAATCAATTAACTAAAGTTGGTTGCAATTTACTGGAAGGCCCTAATCTGGAATGAATGGTTTAAATAACCAATTAGAATGTCAATGGGTCCTTTTTAAGTCATAGACTTGGACCGGTTAAGTTAAATTAACAAAAACGGTACAATATACTTGATTAAGCGATGACCAGAATATAATGTGGTTTAAACCCAACAAGTACTAAGACTCGTATAATATGGGTAAAAATGATAAGGTTTGATCCGTTTCGGTAAACTTACGTAACTTAGTTACATAAGCTTAACTGTACGCATATAAGCAATACTGGGTAGTCGGATGAATTATAAACAAGTTCTAAATGCCAATATACTTTAAATAAGTTGTAATATCAGTAGGTTATCAACTTATATGACCATTAAGGTTTTAAAATCAAAATATGTGCCACCAAGGCATTTTAGACATTAAGTGACATAGTTTACGAACTTGCATAAAAATCTGGGTTGTGATCAAGTAGCTTCCGTGAAAACACTTTAATTATGTTATAATATCAGTAGGTAATGAGTTTGATATGATAATTATGTTTAAAACCATACTAGGTGCCGAAAGAGCACTTTGGTCATTTTAAAACACAATTTACGATCTTATATGAAAACTCAGTTTATGACCAGTTTAATAACATCAGGATATGTTAATTACATTAACATATTAGTACATAAGTCATTTGGATTGTTATTAAATAAAAGCTTATTTCTTGCAAAAAGGGCATTTCGGTCAAAGTATGGCATAATATCAAAACTTGTACAAAAAAAACTCAACGATCATGATCACGTATTATAACCTTAGAGGGTTATGCTACATTAAATTATGATCATAATGCAACCTTAAATCAGTAGCAAACTAATCTTAAATTGGGACAGAATCGAAAGTCAAAGTAGAAGTCAAACTTCGCGACTTTCGGTTGCGAAACGTCCTTAAAACTAGAATTGACGAGCCGAACATGTTCCCAATGTTCTAATTATTAATACCAACTTGTTTAAGTATCAAAACATATTTTAGAACATATATATAATCAGATTATAACATTTATGAAATCTGACCCGTTAGACTTTTTAAATATTAAAATTTGGACTCGTCAATTGACCTAGTAAATGTGATTTTCGGGAGGTGCCTTTTGAAGGATTAACACCTACCTAATTATGACCACATAGCCTTTGACTCGAACAATGGTTGGACCATAATTGTCTAAACCGAAAGTCAAAGAAATTACCGAAATTTCTTAACTTTGGTTTTAAAAGCCTAATAAACGAAAATGTAGCTGAAAGGCGCACTTACAAGTGATCCTTAGATGAAAATGAACTTGAATGGGAAGCTCGTAAGGACCAGGAACTTCTAGATGTGATGAGAGGAGTATTTTTTTAAGAAGGTGCAAGTTTAAAGTGTTGCAAACACTTCTATTTATAGTGTTGGAACTTAAAGGAGGTGGTTCCAGGTGTTAGGAGAAGTTAGAGGATGAGGAAAAGTTTCCTAGAATGTGACATAGCAGTATTGAAGCCCCTACTTTCGAGTTGATGGTTTTTGGCAGCTTTGTGTGGGCAACAGGACAAAATATACTACAACCTCTGATCCTAATGATAATGTAACATCTGCCCTAGTAAAGCTCTGCTGAAGTGTAAATGTGCAAGGTATGCTATAGCTAAGCTCTGTTGAAGACAAAGCTCTGCCGAATACCAATAAAGGATGTATTATCAATGTTTTCTATCAATCCTTGTAATGTTTAGCGTATAGCAATGGTTAGTTTAGTAGTGGTTATCATCAGTGTTTTCTATCAGACCTTGTAATGTTTAGTCTATAGCAGTGGTTAGCTTAGCAGTTGTTATCATCAGTGTTTTTTATCAATCCTTGTAAATGTTTACTTTTATATAAATTCACAAATGGTCCCTCTCGTCCAACAAGTGGCTCATTTAAGAGTATGTACACCGAAAAGGGTCACTCACAAGCATAGTTTCAACACGTTGACACCTTTAGTCCCTCCACATTCATATAAAAAAATATTCCCTCTCGACCAATATTAGGCATAATTGATAGTATGGACATGTGTCAGTATATTACCGGACACAATTTACGAGGTGTTACATACTCACCCCCTTAAAAGAAATCTCGACCTCGAGATTTTATTCAAAAAGATAGGGGTACTTTTGTTGCATAGTGGGCTCGGTTCCCATGTATATTCGGGGCTTCGACTGGCATCCCATTTAAGTTTACAATTGTAATCCTTTTCTTTCAGAGCTTCCTAACTTGTCGATCCTCTATCGAGGTCGGATTTTCAACAAACCTCATGTTTTCATTAATTTGTACATCATGATGTGACATTGCTAGCGACGTATCGGCTAGACATTTCTTCAAATTACAATGTGGAACACATCGTGAATTCCACTGAGCTCCTCATGTAGCTTAAGCTTATATGCCATAGATCTGACAAATTCAATTATCTTGAATGGTCCAATATATCTTGGGCTCAACTTACCCCTTTTTCCAAAGCGCATCACACCTTTCCAGGGTGATACTTTTAGCATGACCTTGTCCCCTACTTGGAACTTAAGAGATTTACGCCATTTGTCATCACAACTCTTCTACCTATCCCTGGTAGCTTTGAGACTATCACGGATCTGTATAATCTTTTCCATGGTTTCTAGGACAATCTCATAGTTTCACTTCCCCAACATCGGCCCAACAAATGGGCGTTCGACATTTTCTCTCATACAACGCCTCAAAGGAACAGCCTTGATGCTTGTATGATAACTGTTATTGTAGGAGATCTCTATTAGGGTTAGATGGTCATCCCGGCTACCACCTAAATCAATTACACATTCTCTAAACATGTCTTCTAAAGTCTGGATGGTAGGCTCACTCTGTCTGTCAGTCTAAGGGTGGTAAGCCGTATTGAAATTCAATCTCATGCCTAATATTGTTGGAAACTTTTCCAAAAGTGGGATGTATATCTAGTGTCTCTATCAGACACGATAGATATTGTCACGCCATGCAAAGACACAATCTCGTCCACATATAAGTTAGCCAACTTTTCGGAGCTTTACATTTCCTTTATAGGCAAGAAATGTGCTGACTTCGTCAACCCATCAACGATGACCCAAATCATGTACCACATTTGGTCTTAGGTAACTTTGTAATTAGATCCATTGTTACCATTTCCCACTTCCATGTGGGAATTTCGAGCTGTTGTAGATGTCCTGACGGTTTCTGATGATCAGATTTCACTTTGAACTCGTCACACACTTAGCTACGTAGGTGGCTATGGATTTTTTCATACCCATCCACCAATAATTCTTTTTCAAATCTTGATATATCTTATCTCCTCCCGGATGTACGAAGTACCCAGAATTATGAGTTTCTTGGAGCATTAAATTTCTGAGTCCTCCAAAGATAGGAACCTAAATACGATTATTAAATCTCAGGATTCCATCACTCCCAGGTGTTAACAGCTCAACAATTGCACCAAATCCATCACTGGGAGCATTTTCTTCTAATAAAGCTTGTTTCTGAGCATCTAGCAACCTCTCATTCATAGTAGATTTGAACATGATACTTTTGGCATTAATTATTATCGGGCTTAATTCTTTCTTTGTGACTTAGGGCATCTGCAACTACATTTGCTTTGCTGGCATGATAGTGAATCTCGCAATCATAGTCATTAAGAGTCTCCATCTAGCGGCATTGTCGCATGTTTAAATCCTTCTTGTTAAATAGATGTTAGAGACTTTTATGGTCATGTGTATATAATACACTTTGTGCCATATAAGTAATGTCTCCACAACTTTAGTGCAAACACAACGGCACCCAACTCCAAGTCGTGGGTGGTGTAATTTATTTCGTGCACCTTTAATTGTCGTGATGCATAAGCAATCACTTTGCCTCTTTGCATCAGCAAACAACCCAAGTTGGTGTGCGAGGCATCACAATAAATAACAAAATCCTCAATACCCTCAGGTAAAGTTAGCACTAGAGCATTGCTCAATTTATGCTTTAGAGGCTCAAAGGAATCTTTTTGTTTGGGACCCTAGTCAAACTTGACATTATTTCAGGTTTGGGTAGTTAGAGGAGTGGCTATTCTAGAATGTTCTCAATGAACCTTCTATAATATCCGGCAAGTCCTAAGAAACTATGAATTTCAGACAGAGCCTTGGGTGCTTCCCAAGTCATAATAGCTTCAATCTTGGCTAGATCCATTGGATACCATGCTCCCATATCATGTGTCTAAAGAATTGGACTTCTCTATGCCAAAATTCACACTTAGAGAACTTTGCACAGAGCTTCTCTTGTCTTAACAACTCTAAGATGCATTTGAGGTGTTTCTCGTGATCATACTGATGACGAGAGTAGATAAGTATGTCATGTATAAAGACTGTCGTCTAATATACACCGTGTAGACTCTATCCATAAGATCCATGAATGCTGCTGGTGCATTAGTGAGTCCAAAAGGCATCACTAGAAACTCATAGTGGCTGTATCTAGTCCTAGAGGCAGTCTTTGGAACATCCTTATTCCTAATTTTCAATTGGTGATGTCCTGATCTCAAGTCGATCTTCGAGAAGTAACTACCCCCTTGGAGTTGGTTGAACAGGTCGTCGATCTTGGGCAGAGGATAATAGTTCTTGATTGTTATCTTATTTAGATCGCGATAATCAATGCACATCCGCATTTACCCATCCTTTTTCTTTACAAATAACATAGGAGCTTCCAGGTGAAGTACTAGGCTGAATAAAGCCATTCTCCAAAAGTTCTTCAAGTTGGGTCTTTAATTCCTTTATCTCTGTCGTCGCCAGCCGATATGGTGCCCGTGCAACTGGTGCAGCTCTTGATATGATATCAATCCTAAAATCCACTTGTCTTTCTTGAGGTAGGCCAGGTAGTTCTTCAGGAAATACATCGGTGTATTCAGAGATGACTGGAATGTCTTCAATCTTGGGCTTTGGCTCGTCTATTGTAACCTGTGCCATGTAAATGACATACCCACTCGTCAGACATGTGATGCCTTGAGTAGTGACACTTTCTTAGGCTATCCATAGTGAAAATCTCCATGGATGGTAAGTCTTTCACAAGATGGGGTCTTAACTTCAATGAGTTTCATATCGTAGGTAATGCGGGTTTGATTACCAGATAACCAATCCATGCCTAAAACTACAACGAACCCCGCCAATTTCATTGGCAGAAGAGATATGGGGATTGAATGATTCATAATGGATATAGAGCATCCATCAAGGATAGAAGATGCGGTTTCTAATGTACCGTCGGCCAATTCTACTTCATAAGCTATATCTAGGGTTCTTATAGGTTGATTAAGTAGTTTACTAAACTTAATGTCTACAAAGACTTAATAGCTCTAGAATCGAAATGAACTCTAGAAAGGATATCGTTAATGAGGAACGTACTCATTATGACATTTGTGTTATTAACTGCTTCCCTCGCATTCATCTGGAAGGCTCGGGCGTTTCCCTTTTTCGCCTCTCTGGGTTTTGTAGTACCCTCTTTGGCAGCTTTGGGGCAGTTAGTCTTGATGTGGCCCTTCTCGCCACAACTATAATAGACGACGCTCTTTAAGTCCTTACAATCTAAGGACCTTTGCCCCGATTTCTTGCGTATGCCACAAGGTTTGGTCTGCTGATCTGAAAGACACTGTCCCCAATGCCGTTTGTTACAGCTCTTGCACACAGGCTTCTCATCGGACCTTTGTTGGTTCCTCTTGAACCCAGAATTCCCTCTCTTTAACTTTTGGGAGTTATCATACTCCCATTTCCTTTTCTCGTCGATCTCGGTCTTGACCGACTTCAGCCTCACTGCATCCAGAGTGAGGGAAAGGGATCAGTCTACAGCAGACCTATATGATGTAGGCTTTAAAGCATTCACCATACCCTTAACAAATCGCTCAATGCGCTTAGGTTCCAGAGTAATAAAATAGGACACTAACCTTGACAGAGAGTTAAAATCGGTCACATACTTCGACAGTCTAGGTTCTTCATGGTGAGAGTTAGAAAGTCTAACTCCACCTTTTCCACCTCATCTGGTGGACAATATGTTTCTTTGATTAGGTCCACAAACTTGGACCATTCAACAATGTGTAGGGGTATCTTCCCTGTTTATTGTATCATTGCCTTCAACCAAGTTAAGGCATCACCTTTAAATGATTGTGAGGCATACTTCACAACATCTTTATCAGCACAACTGCTTATATCCACTACAGTCTCCATCTCGTCTAGCCACTTCATGGCATTAATAGCCCCCTTTTCACCGTTGACATCTCGGTGCTTGCACGAGACAAAGTACTTGTAAGTAAAACCGTCTTTTGAAGAAAAGGGATTTTCCTTAAAGTTCTGCTTGGCTCACTCTTTGCAGTTGAATAGTAATGCAAGCTTTCCTTACGGGAAGATGAATGTGGAATCGAATGGCATTTAGAACGAGCGGTACTCAATCCCTTAAAGTTAGCTAGATGGTTATTCATAGCCTTGCCGACTTTTTCAGCTATCATGGCTTGGAGATCAACTCCCTCGCCATTGTGGTTAACATTCGCATGAATATCATTGCTTTTTTTAGCTATTGGCTCAATCAAAATGTGAATTTGCCATCTCAATAAGCTTGGTCTAAAAAAACTAATTAATTAATTCCTCAGTGGCAATATAATAATTGACCATCAAATCTGATGACTTAGAAGTTTAATCAGTCATGGTATTAAACCATATAGGATATGTGGTTTGGATATATATATATATATGTATCCTTCACCCCTTTGGATCAGTGTACATAACATCACAACTGCCAAAAATTATAATTTTAACATTTCAAAGTAAATGTTGAATAAAGTAAACTATGTACAATTAGCCTAAGTCTCAAAGGACCATCAATGGCATTTGAGGTTTGGACATTGTCCATCACCTGTTGGACAGTAGATCATAAGGTCACAACTGTCATTGTCTCAGTTGACAATAAAAATATAACCCGTAGGCAGATCATCACTAAGGATGTTAATAGAAATGATCATCACATTTGATGATATTAGACGTGATCAAATTTGATCATATAGGCTATAAGGCTTGGACGTAGTCCATCACCTAGATGGATAGTGTGGTTTCTCATGTCACATTGCCGAGAGTATTAACATTACTTGAATGTTAATACTGAATATTTTTCTTAATGGTTTGACAATAAATATATATGTAGCCATGGCTCGCATTCGACTATAAGGCTTATGAGGCTTGAACATAATTCACCATCTCTGGCAGAAGGGCTAGTCGTCCTTAACTGTGATTTATAGTTGCCAAGTAACATAGACTTTGCCAATTGGCTGGTCAAAAACAATTAAGATGATCCGTTTTTGATATATACAACGAAGTGAGAAAATTTTGATTAAAATCGAGACGGTCCCTTGAAAAGGATATAATGAAATATTACATATATATGAATAATTCCAAAATTATCATTAAATGATGAAAAGATTAGAGTACTTTGCCTTAAACAAAGCTTTTGAAATAAAATAATATACTTGTCCACGCAAGGACTAAAAGAAATACTTGTCCATGTAGGGTGATGAGTTACGTGAGATAGAATGTCTCACTGGTTGTGACGAGTAAGAATTCCCCGAATCTTGTATAGATCCGAGCTGTGAGAATGAAAGGGCATATGTCCTGATGGTCCTCCCCTCATCGGACCTTTTCCCTTCCTCGGACTCTTGGCTCTTGGTGGCATTTTTTTTCCTGTTTTCAATTTCCAAAAACAGTAGCAGTAACTTAATATAGATATAAGTGATCCTAGTTCAATGCCTAGAATCGAAAAGTCTAAGGAATATGCTATTGTGCTCTTTGAGATTAAAAAAATAAGGCTAGTGTTTAATTCTCTCAAACGTGGGCTCTGATACCAACCTTTCACACCCCGATATTTCTCACATCGCCCAGTGGGCCCGGTTGGGGAATATGTGACAAAATTGATAATGCACAATATAGCACAACGAAAGTCTTAGATTTAAATTATTATGATATAAATGTCCGAATGTTTAAAATATTATACAAACGGATAGTATATGAAAAGATCCACATGCGGATCGAAAAGTTACCAAATGAAATAACAAACTATAGGCTTCTATGCAAAGGAGTTGCAAATTCTTCTTTATGCATTACCGGGAACCTCCTGCCTATTTCGTAACCTTGCAACCTGTCACTAGTCTTTTGAGGATAGGTCAGTTTACAATGGTAAATACAAATAACCAACTCTTTTTTTTGAAAATATTATAAAATTGATTAAAGTTCACAAGGAACGTGTATTTCCATAAATAAGTTGGGACAATTATAATAATCTTGTATACTGTTTTACATGCCTGTCAACACCTATGGGGTCCAGTGAAGAAACCGAATAACAAGAATAACCGACACACCACTTTAACCCACAAAGGGGTATCCCCAATATGGGAAAGAAACATTTTTAAATAGTATTAGCATCTGTCAGGTATATGGCTACACCCCGTGCTTAGTGGTGGCTATTATCAACTTAAATGAGCCGAGGATATAACCCCTAATGTTTATGTTATCAGACAAAACATATTAAAACCGGTTATGCAAATTTCTAGTCACAATCCGACATATGATCCCATACCAGACAAATCGGTAATAATATGTCATATCCTAAGCCCCGTATATGGAAAATAGGTTAAGAGTATTTACCTGGGCTAAAACTCGTTTTAATATAAAAGAATTATAAATAGCTCAGTAATCAATTAACTAAGGTTGGTTTCAATTTACTGGAAGGCCCTAGTCTGGAATGAATGGTTTAAATAACCAATTAGAATGTCAAGGGGTCCTTTTTAAGTCATACACTTGCACCGGTTAACTTAAATTAACCAAAACGGTACGATATGCTTGATTAATCCATGACCGGAATAGAATGTGGTTTAAACCCAATAAGTACTAAGACTTGTATAACACGGGTAATCAATATACATTCTGAAATTTGAAGTAAAAATGATAAGGGTTGACCCGTTTCGGTAAACGCTACAGGGTACTTGGATGAGATATAAACAAGTTCTATATGCCAATATACTTTACTAAGTTGTAACATCAGTAGGTTATCAACTTTATGACCATTAAGTTTTTAAAATCAAAATATGCACCACCAAGGCATTTTAGTCATTAAGTAACGTTGTTTACGAACTTGCATAAAAATCTGGGTTATGATCAACTACCTTCTTTGAAAACCCTTTAATTATGCTATAATATCAGTAGGTAATGAGTTTGATATGATAAATTATGTTTAAAACCATTCTAGGTGACGAAAGGGCATTTGGTCATCTTTAAACACAATTTACGATCTTATATGAAAACTCAGTCTATGATAAGTTTAATAAAATCAAAATGTGTTATTAAATTAAGAAATCAGTACATAAGTCATTTGCAAGTTCGTTATTGATTAAAACCTTATTTCTTGCAAAAAGGTCATTTCGGTCAAAGTATGGCATAAAATCGAAACTTGTACAAAAAAACTCAGAATACAATTATGATCACGTATTATTACCTTAGAGGGTTATGCTACATTAAATTACGATCATAATGCAACCTTAAATCAGTAGCAAACTAATCTTAAATTTGGTGAAAATCGATAGTCAAAGCAGAAGTCAAACTTGGCGACTTTCGGTTGCGAACCGTCCATAAAACTGGAATCCACGAGCCGAACATGTTCCCACCTATTCTAATAATTATTACAAACTTGTTTAAGTGTTAAAATGTATTTTAGAACATATATATACTCAGATTATAATATTTATGAAATCGGACCCGTTCGATCTTTTAAATATTAAGATTTTGACTCATCAATTGACCTAGTAAATGTGATTTTTGGGAGGTGTCCTTTTGAAGGATTAACACCTACCTAATTACGATCACGTAGCCATGTTCGACTCGAACAATGGTTGGACCATAATGATCTAAACCGAAAGTCAAAGAAATTACCGAAATTTCTTAACTTTGGTTTTAAATGCCTAATAAACGAAAAGGTAGCTGAAAGGCGCACTTACAAGTGATCCTTAGATGAAAATAAACTTGAATGGGACGCTCCGAAGGACTAGGAACCTCGAGAAGTGATGAGAGGAGTATTCTTTAAAGAAGGTGCAAGTTTAAAGTGTTGCAAACACTTCTATTTATAGTGTTGGAGCTTGAAGGAGGTGGTTCCAGTTGTTAGGAGAAGTTAGAGGATGAGGAAAAGTGTCTAGAATGTGGCATAGCAGTATTGAAGCCCGTAGTTTCGAGGTGATGGTTTCTGGCAGCTTTGTATGGGCAACAAGCCAAAATATACTTCAACCTATGATCCTAATGATAATGTAACATCTGCCCAAGTAAAGCTCTTCTGAAGTCTAAATGTCCAAGGTCTGCTATAGCTAAGCTCTGCTGAAGTATAAGCTCTACTGAAGATCAACAGAGGAGGTATCATTATTGTTCTATCAGTCCTTATAATGTTTAGCGTATAGCAGTGGTTAGCTTAGCAGTGGTTATCATCAATGTTTTCTATCAGTCATTGTAATGTTTAGCGGTGGTTATCATCAGTGTTTGCTATTAGTCCTTGTAATGTTTACTTTTATATAAATTCACAAATGGTTCCTCTCGTCCAACAAGTGGCTCATTTGAGAGTACGGACACCGTAAAGGGTCACTCAGAAGCATAGTTTCAACATGTTGACACCTTTAGTCCCTCCACATTCATATAAAAAATAGTCCCTCTCGACCAATATTAGGCATAATTGAGTGTACGGACACGTGTTAGTATATTATCAAACACAAATTTACGAGGTGTTACATTAAGAGACCAGCTCACGTGCTAAAGTGTTAAATCAAAAACAGAACATGGATGTAGTTATCGTCGAAATTGAGAAGTTACATTGATTAGTTTCAAGTTGGTGATTATTCGTGAATATTACAGTTAAGTAAATTAGAGGAGGTCAGAAACTGTGCAAACAAAGAACTGATCAAGGGGGGATTTGTGCATAGTGAAGATAATGCAAGCCCGAATCATCAATCAAGGGGGAATCAATTGAAGATTTCAAGATGCCTGATTGAAGATGCAGAATATTCAAAAACTACTCTCATATTTCCATATCAACTTTCGACAGTGACGTCCAAGGGGGAAATTATTGGTGTATATTATGTACGTCACAGTGCGAATAGGCTAGATAGAGCATGCGTTGAATATTGTATAGATTAGATATGAAAACATGACTTAATGTGAGTCCCAAAATAGATTTGGATCACAGTGGTTTGATTGTTATCACACAAACAACTATCGATTAGTTGTTTGAATGTGTAAAAGTTAAGAAAAACCATAAGATGAAGATTCTTGTATGGATCAAACAACAAGTGTTGTATATGGATTTCCAAAAGATATAATCACTGATTGCACCTGGATGTTAGGATTTAGCACAAGAACAACCATCACAACACAAAAGAAATCACCAAAACTTGTCCAAGAACCTTGGACTAGGGTTTTCATTGATCACCAATATATACACATTGATTACCCAACGTTTTATTAAATACGTTGGGACTTTAAATACGCTATTACTGGTACAAGTATCAAATGTTACACTTTTAGCCCTTCTAGTTTTACTAACTATTACAAGCGAGCTATAAACTATGAAACTCAAGTAAGTATCAACGGTCTCAAATCGTTCTAACAATATCCCCCTAGACCGTTGCATACTTGAGAGTCTTCATTCTTTGTTCTGAGCTTCAGGGCTTGCGACAGCATCTTGATCGTTTCTTGGTGAAGTAGATGGCTTAATAGTAGCTTCACTAGTTGTGGGTTGGACCCACATAGTGACTTCATATGTGGATGAAGTCGGAGGTAGTGGAATAACTTGAACATCTGAATCAGAGGATGGATCTTTGGGTTGTGGAGAGGATGATTGCAGCTCAACAACTTTCTTCTTTCTAGATTCATCTGTTTCTTATTGTGTGTCGATTCTGAGCATAATCTCCATCATTTCTATCTTTCGTGCCCTTGCTCGCTCGATAGCTCTCTGAAACAACATCCCTTCCTAAAGATATTCATTTCTTGTGCCAACATGTATCTTGTTTCCATAAAGAATGTTCAGATCAGAAAAACAGAACATGAATACATCCATCGGATCCAGAATGCGGACATCTTCATTAGAGTTGGATCTAATAACTACTTCGCCAGCTTTACTGTCATAAAACCATTTCTTTAAGTTGGTGAGAGTCACAGGTTGTTCTGGAGGAAATTTCACCCATGTCACCACTTTTGTTGTATTGATTACCCATGTCACTTTTCCTTTTGCTGTGATTGGGTCTTTGGTTGTTTTTGATACGCGTCTTCTTGGGCGCTGAGATTTGAAAACTGTGAATCTACGCATGCATTCTCTAAGAATCAATCTTTCAAGTCGCCACCAATGCTTCTGTTGGTAGGATTTATCAGATCATGCTTGAAGATCATGCTTGCTTAACTTTTTAATAACCCATGTGGGTAGACTCTGCATAACATTCCATTTCGAAAATACTGGATCACACCTCCACTTCGTTTCACAACAAACCACCCGGTCAGATTGCATATTTCCAGCTGATGATTCGGTCTGTGGCTTACGTTTTCTCAACTTGTATAACCTGATAATAGTCTGGCATTTTTGCCCTTTCTTTCTTGAACCACTCAGGATGTTGAGGGTCAAACTCAAATCCTTCATCGGTTTCATATATCACCGCATCCTCCAAACCCTACTCAAGGATTTTATTTTCTAGCATTTCGATCCTGTCAACCTCTTCCTCTTCACTGTCTCCATCGTAACTTACCTCAACACCAGAATCGAGTTGTTTTTTTCTTTTCTGCTATTTCATCCTGCATTTCTCTTTTTCTGAAATTGTCAAAATTGAAGATATCTTCACTTGTGTATTTTGGTTTTTGATTTTCTAAAGCGTAAGATCCTGCACCATCTCGTGCAATTTTTTCAATCCATCTAGTTGAAACTTTATAAATTCAGATTGCTTGGAGATGTAGGAGTGCAGTTCTTTGCTCTTCTTTCTCTGCTCTTTCAGCTTCTCTTTAAGCACATTGGTATCATTGACCTGAGTCTTTAGCAAGCAAAATTCCTTTGCAGGAAACAATCCTATTTCTTTGGATAAGCGATCATACATGTCTTGAAACGGTCGAGGTCTTGAAGGAACTCTTTGATGAGGAGCTTGAGCAGTTGAGGAAGGCTTTGGTGGAACATCCTTGTAAGATCCCTCCCCTCTTTTTCGTTTCTTTTGTGCGGGGGACTTGCTTGGTGTAGGCTCTCAGGGATCGGTTAGTAGCCCTTCTACAAAACAATCTAGTTGTTCTTGTTCTGACGTCCCCACGATGGGTGACTCTGACTCAGTCATATATTTTCTTTCATTCTTCATTCTCGTTTTTCTACGTCTGTGACAGCATGAATGGCCTGCATTCTTTCGGTCTCCTCTCTAGTGATCCCGCATGAATGTTGTCACCCATAATCCTCTTTGGGTTAGAGCAATCTTTCTTGCTTTTCTTCTTTGAGGTTCTCCTTCGACCACTTACTTCCCTTTGTCTTTTCGTTTACGTATAAGTGGTGTTTCCTCCTCAACTTCGGCTTCTTCTTCTTAGGTAGTAGGTTTTTCTTGTCTTTCTCGAGCCTGCCTTACCCTCTCCTGGTATTTGTTGTATGCAGCAAGAACTATTGGAAGTCTTTCTTCTTTATACATCCAGTTCTGCATCATTACCCATTCCTTTGTATTAGCTTTGTGATTTGTCTTCCTTTGGGAAGCTGAAACTGGTATATATTTCCATCATGCGGCAAGTTGCTGTGGTAATTGTCAATGAGCAGTTGTATGAATCTTGGATACATGGCCCATGCGCCTTTGTTTACATTGTCGACCATGTAGTAGAAGATTAGGACTGAGATGTTAAATGGCTGGTTGGTATATAGATTCAGCATTGCCGCAGACCATTCCCGATTGAGACCGTCATAACCACCTTTCCTGTGACATATCCTCATGCAAAATGTGTGTAAGATAAATCTCCAATCTTTTGTGAGGCCAGTCTTCTTTATCTCGTTCTTCCTCAAAAACCACCTACATAGTTCATTCCACGGGATCCTTCCAGAATTGCCTCTTTACTCAGCTTTATTGGGTCAGTAGAATTGTCTCCGAGACTGAGGACTTTTGTTATTCGCTCTTCTGTCACCTTTATCTCTTTGTTACGTATTGTTACTGTAATATGCTTGACTTAATTTATTGTTTTCATTCTTACGGTTCTCCAAAATTCTTCTATGTGAATGAAGTAGATCTTCGGATTTGCTTGAAACAGCATAACTTATTTTGCTTCTTGACAGCCAGTCCATTACATCTTCAAAATCAAGCTCTGGTGGAACTAGTGTAATTGGCTGGTTGTGTTTCCTCGTACATTCCTAGATCATTTGTTGAGCCATTCTAAGACATGAAAACAAGACAAGTTAGATCCATTTTTAGAAACCTATTTTTTGTTAGATAAAATATTTACAATATAAACTAAAAATAAAAAAAGATAAATAAAATAAAAATAAAATATAATAAAAACGTATATATACATAAATATGCACGTAAAACGCTAAATTTTGGCGTTAAAAACGCAGCGGCTATAATTATTTGCTTTGGTATATCCGCTGCTAAATGCGCCGGTAACATGATTTATATACACCGGACATGTGACACATATAAGCCAAGGGAAATAATAAATACGCCGGTTGTAACTCATTTACGCTGATCATAGGTTGCGGATTTAAATCTAGTTTCGAGATAACAGTCAGCGTAGATGTTTATCTACACCGGTGTAATATGCCGGTTGCTTGAACTCGCGTTGAAGAAATTAATGCGCGATCCATTGATCAATGAGTATTACGCTGCCTTCAAACATAAATACACCATATTCAAATTAAATGCGCTGTATTCAAATATTTCTTGATAAACCCTTTCAAAACCTTTGAAAACTGATTTAAACAAACTTGTTGATTGTCTTGGTTTCGTACGTGGTTTCTCAGGATTAAACATTTGACAATCAACACTTAATCTTGACAAACATACCGTATTCGATGAACAATAAGCTAACTCATTCTGAGACTTGTGATTGCAATGTGAGTTGGTATATTTAGATTGAGAGGATGAAGAAGATAAACATAAAAGAAAAGAAATAAGATTTGAAAATAAAGTATATATACTTAAATATCTGTCAGCGTATTTAATAAATACGTTAAGAAGTCCAAACCAAATACGCTCGAAAATCTTAACCTTTTTCGAAAAATGTCCCCTTTTTAGCTAATAATAGTGCAAAAGCTGAAAATAAGTTTAAGAAAAACACAAATTTCAAATTTGGACCCCGGAAATCATTTTTAGAGCCACAAAGCTTCCTTTTTTCACATATTTCTTTTGATTCAAATCCTGTGACCTTCCTGCAAAAGATCATACTAGCAACACTTGTGAGTTTGTTATATATATAAGATATTGAGTAATCAAGGCACAAGAAAAATTGTCAGTATGTTTGCCCCTTAAATCCATGCACCCTTCTTTTAACATGCTTTTGGTAAGTGTTTTATCATGTTGTGGTAATATTGACAAGAATTGCATTGTCCCCACTCAAGCTAGACAGATAGAATGTTGTACCCGTGAGTCCCACGTCAGGACATACCCCCACGATCAAGGTATGCACTAAGATTCCTCATAACGGGTGAGTATATAGACTTCATTCGTTTTGAGTTTCAACGATAGACAATTGATCATCAGGTCAGTACTTTAATACAATAAAGAGACCAATGTCTAACGAGGGCAAAAGAAATACCATAGACGGTACAATTTAAGCACTTGAATGATTCTTAATGAGAGCTTCATCTTTGTAGGGTTTTAGCCACATTGGCTCCTTTGTAAAAATATCATAATTGTGTCTAGGTCAGCATATATCTGGATGCAGCAGTAGACCAATTATGATATCCCCGAATGATTAGTCAATATAAAGACCCGAAATCTCAGACTTCGGCAATCTATCAACGCAAGATTTAAGACCATTAAGCCAAATGCGGCAACGTATTACCCGCAAGTTGCACAACATTGTGGGTATCCAAAATTCTTGTCTAAGCATTAACTTTTGTCGCCTAATCACAGTTTACTCGATGGTATTGCTGAATCTACTGATACATTGTTGCTTGGCACCTCGATTTTTCTTGCTTAACATCTTGAGTTTCCATTCTTTTCCTATTTTAAGAACAATCAAAATGTTAATAGTTTTCTATCATTTCTTAAGCAGGTGTCAATCGAAAGATCAAATCATCAAAAGTATGCTTATTTCTGAAAATCAGCCCCCCTAAAATTTGATTTTCAGAGTCAAGTGCTTGAAAATAAAATTTTAACGTTGTAGAAAGTCTTTTTGTTAGGGAAATTTTTAAGATATTAAGATACTTATGTATTAGGAAAAAGGCAGTTTTTTAAAGGATTATGAAGACCCAATTCATTTCCATTTAAGGAAATTGACCATTTCCAACCAGGTTACTTACTTGTTGAAACTGGTTTTGTCGAAGGCTTTCGTGAAAATATCAGCTTTTTGTTGCATAGTATCCACATGCACCACTTGAATGTATCCTTTCTCATATGCATCTCTGATCGAATGAATGTGAATTTCGATGTGCTTTGTTCTGGAGTGGTGAATAGGATTCTTCACAATTCCTAGACACGCCTCGTTGTCAACGAATGTCGGAGTCTTCATGATGTTAATTCCAGTAATCCAGCAACTAATTTTGTATCCAAAGAACTTGTGAGAAGCAACTGTAAGCTGCTGTATATTCGGCTTGAGTAGTAGATGTGGAAACTGTTGTCTGCTTCTTGCTTTGCCACGATATGAGAAGATTTCCTAAGAATTAACAACCTCCGTAGACAGACTTTCTATCAACCTTGCAACCTGCATGATGACTGTTAGAATAAGCAATTAAATCAAAATTATTATCTTCAGGATACCACAATCCGACCTTGGGTGTTCCTTTCAAATAGCGAAAAATTCGTTTGACAGCAGCTTCATGAGATTCTTTTGGATTCGTCTGAAATCGTGCACTGATGCAAACAGCCCACATAATGTTAGGACTACTTGCGGTGAGATACACCAACGAGCCTATCATCGAGCTATAGCAGGACTTGTTCACGGATTTTACCTGAAGATCAGATGTGAGTTCCGTCTAGGTGCAAATGGTGTGCTGGCAGTCTTGCAGTCGTTCATGCTGTACATTGTGAGAGTATCCCTGATGTGCTTTGCTTGATGAATTCTCTCTGCTTCACCTCCAATCCTAAGAAGAATGTGAATTCTCCCATCATGCTCATTTCGAACTTTTCCTTCATAACCTTCTTGAACTCCTTGCATAGGGCCTCAGCAGTTGACCCAAAAATAATATCGTCTACATAGATCTGCACCAGCATCACATTATCTCTGATCCTTTTCGTAAAGAGAGTCATATCGATTTTACCTCTTGTGTATCCATATTCCAAAAAATATGTTGACAAAGTCTCATACCAGGCTCGAGGAGCTTGATGAAGACCATAGAGAGCTTTATCAAGCTTATAGTGTCATGTAGGAAAGTATGGATCTTAAAATCCTGGAAGCTGGCAAACATACACTTCTTCCTTCACCTTCCCATATAGAAACACACTCTTTACATCCATCTGAAAAACCTTGAATTTTTTGTACGAAGCATATGCTAAGAATATTCTAATAGCTTCCAAACATGCTACCGGAGCAAAAACTTCCTCATAATCAATCCCTTTATCCTGTCGAAAGCCTTGAACTACCAATCTTGCCTTGTTCTTGATAACTACACACGATCATCCATTTTGTTACGAAATACCAACTTGGTTCCAATGAGTTACTTTCCATCTGGTAGATCAACGAGTTCCCGGACTTTGAGCTTACGAAACTGAGATAACTCTTCCTGCATAGCCTGCACCCAGCTGGAGTCTTGAATAGCTTCTTCAATGTCACTGGGTACGGACTACGAAAGAAAAGCAGCATGCAATCCATTGTTGATGGTATATATTTGGCCACGAGTTCGAACTCCATCTTCCACAGGACCATTGACATTTTCAATGGGATGATTTCGATTTGTCTTGTAACCTGTGTTGGTGTGGGTTTCAATTTGTTGAGCAAGATTGGTGAAATGTTCGTCGACATAGATAATTGGAGGTTCGTCTTCTTTATTTGGTTCATCCACAATAGGCTGTGAAGAAGAAGCATCACATCCAGATGCATTCTCAGCCGAACTGTCGCCATTAGCTTCATCAACAGGAAGGATTGGATCGGCAGAGACTTGGGTGAATCGAGTTGTAAAAGAAGTGAAGCCAATGTCTGAAGGATCAAACAATGGTTCTATTGGTGGTATTTCTACAGGTTCGTTTTCAGTGAGTGGTTCATCAATGTTGAAAGTGTTGAAAGCAACATCTACATGTTTAGAGAATTTCCAGTGTTGGTGGAGTTTCCTTCTTGAAAGACAACATAGGACGATTCATCACCATCTTGGTTTGTTTATAGTAGAGTCGATAAACCTTCTAAGAAGATGAGTAACCCATGAAGTAGCACACATCACCAACTGCTTCAAACTTTATAAGATTGTCTTCAGTGTTAAGGAGTGTACAGGAACATCCAAATGCTCTAAAGAAATCTATCAGAGGCTTCCTTTTGAAAAAGAAGTTCATAGGCTGTTTTTCCATGAGGTTTAACGATGAGAACTCGATTCAAAACATAGCATGCTGTGTTGACTGCTTCTTCCCAGAAGATGATAGGAAGCTTGGAGTCTACGTGCATAGTTCGAGCAGTTTCAATGAGTGTTCTATTATTCTGTTCAGCTATGCCATTCTGCTGAGGAGTTCTGGCTGCACTGTACTGTAGGCGTATTCCCTTTTCTTCGTAGAAGGAAATAAACTTCTGATTTTTGAATTCTGATCCATTGTTACTTCTTACTGATTTAACCTTCAGCTTGATCATGTTTTCAATCATGGGTATGAAGTTCTTGAGAGTGGAGGCGGTCTTGCTTTTGGCTTTAAGAAATATACTCATGAAAAATGGGAGAAATCATCTGTAATCACCAAGCAATAAGATCTTTTATCTAGACTTTTAACACTAATAGGACCTAAAAGATCCATGTGCAGTAGTTGCAATGGAGCGGATATCGTATTCACTGCTTTGGATTTGTGCGACTTTTTGTGTTGCTGGCCTTGGGCGCATGCGATACATTTTTCTGAAAATGGAAATTCTTTTATAGGTAAACCTCTCACTAAATTTAATTTGGAAAGTTTATTCACATTTTTGAAGTTCACATTCCCCAACCACCTATGCCAAAGCAGTGACTCTGATTCTAACGGTTTTGACATTAGACACGTCATATCCTCATTGGATTTTGCATTTTTCATATTGAGGACGTAGGTGTTATTTTGACGAGGAGCTGTGAGCATAATCGTTTCCGTAGGAACAGAGTATTCGGGCTTGAGGAATAGACATTCCACATCATTGAACAACACTGAAATTCCTTTGTTGCAGACTTGTGATACGCTCATGAGATTGTCACATGGTACATAATTGAGGTTCTCCAATGTAAGTGCTTCAGATACGACGTCTCCCATTCCAACAATTTTCCCTCCCTTATCATCTCCGGCAAAAAATACGAAACCGCCATGGATGAATCGAAAGTTCTTCAGAAGGTCCTTCAATCCGGTCATATGCGTTGAGCATCCACTGTCCACGTGCCAAATGTATTCCATGAGCATTTGGAGCCATTTTTATAATTTATTCTATTATACAACAAAAAACAAAAATATGTACAACTTAGTTTTCAGAATCCAGACTTGTTTCAAGTTTAATCTATTGTGATTTTGAACAAGAATATTCTCTTTTCTTTTCCAAAAACATTGTGAATTAACTATGTATTTTACTGATTTTCTACAGTTATCAAATTGCTCTGTGAAACTTTTGACAAGATCTTGTTTAGGTTTAGAAAATTTCTTGCTATTGTAATGTTTCGCAGTATGTCCTAAATGACCACGACGAAAGCATTGCTTGTAATTTGCTTTTTTCTTTTTGGTGGATGCCGCGTGTGAAGATGATGCATGTGATGAGAGTTTAGAAATGCTTGAAGCGTTATCTGATGATGTAGTATAGCTTGAACTTCTTGTTATGACGATTTTCATTCTTAATGCAGTCTTCATCGCTCTCGCTATCTAATGATGAAGCTCATTCTTGATTTTCACTTGAGTCGTTAGATTCCAGATCTTCGCTTGATGTTTCTTGGTCACTTTCCGAAGTTGTTGTGCTCAATTCTTCATTGTTGCTAACTTGCATTGATTCTTCATCAGACTCTGATGTACCTTTATAGGAGATTCAAGCACAACATCTTCATAATTACGAGCATAAGTTATGTAACACCGCGACCGCGTAAAACAACGAACCACGGCGGAAACGTTGGGAGTCATGTCACATAACTATTGTTTTACAACTCATGGAATTTAAAATTTTGTTATATTAAGTAAATGTTTACATTGTCTTGGGATAAACAGAAACAACACATAAATAAATTGTTTTTCAGGTTTTAAGTCATTAAGGCCCACGTCTATTCCTAAGTGAACCATGCATCATATTATCAAGCATTGACTCCCGAAACATATGTGAAAAGAGAGTCAGAGTAAAAATGTCGGCGAGTAGATAGGTCTTGTGAGTGTGTCTAATTTGTGTTTTTGTATACATATTGCAACATCTCGTCCGACTACAAGAGTCGTTAAGTGAAAACCTCGTATCAAAAGTGTTTGATATTGCAATACAATTAACCAACTAAAACAAGTTGGTTAGAGTTGTGAAAACCTTATAGCCATAAATCTTGACCAAAACGTTTCTTTTGTAAAAACCTTGCAATAGATTGATTCAAAAGAAAACTTCGTATAGTTTATATCTTTAAGTGAAATCATTGCGTGACATTGTTCAAAACCATTTGTCCGTGTTATAAACCATTCATCCGTATTATAAATCAATCGTCCGTGTCATAAAGCAATTGTCCATGTCATAAACAAATCGTCCATGTTTTTATTATAAAACTTTTGATGGTTTTTTATTGAACACATTCAAACCTGTGTTGACTATATCACCAAAGGGTATCTATAATAGACCACTAAAGTGTTTCTTAAACTAGACTAACAAACTAACAAATGATTTGTTAATTAGAAACAGTTTCTGTCATTACCCAAACTTCCACCAAATCCTGTGAACAGTCCGATAATGGGATTGTCAGTCCTATGGTACCTTAACATACTATTGGTCGGCTCGGCCAAAGCTAATGAATGTCATTCGTGTTATGGATAACGCATCAACAAGTTGCTCATATTATTGAAATCATATTATTTTATATAAAAACCATAGACATTGTTTTTTAAAACTTGAAAATGATTTAGCACATATGAGTCACCCCAAAACATTTGCAAAACGTAAAAAAGGGGAACTATGAACTCACTTTGAAAATCCTTTTGTATATACAAACCATGAATATTGTTTTAAAATCTTGAAAATAATTATAGGAACATATGAATCAACCTAAAACATTTAGAAATGTAAAGGAGGGGGCTAGTACTCACTTGGGATTGCGAAAGTGTTCTTGATCAACGAAATAAACAAAGCTCAAACGTGTCCTAATGTATCAGATAAATATGTTAGCGTGTCGGGGCTACAAATGGGAGATCGGATAGAATGAAGTCTTATAAACCAAACGAGCGTTGGAACTCATGTGATATGGTTTAACAAACTTAACATTCTGATTTGGAAATTATCCTAAGTGCTTTTGACCCATTATGACTCGTTAGGGTAGTTTATGCTACTTTAACGGGTCATTAGCGTAAACGCGTGATCGGATGGTTAAGCATATCCTATGATAAGTCTTAAATGCCTAATCATGTTTGAAAATGTTATAACATCAATTTATATGTCAAAAATTTTGTTACATGTGTTTAAAATGGATTTATGCGTAAAAGGGCATTTGGTCATCATTTTTTAAGAACATAGAAGTAACTTATCATAACACTAACCAAACGACGTCACCATAAGTATAACCTCAGTAGGTTATTCCCTATATAACTACGGTCACAAATATGTGTTTGGTCGGATCCTAAGATCGACCAAACGGGTCAGATTCGAAAGTCAAAGCGGTGGTCAAGACCGCTCGACTTACGATTGTAAATAAGCACTAAACTAGAAGTGACGAGTTAGACATAACTCAAAACTGATTTGGTATGAGAACTTGGTGTTTTGATACCCGAAAATAATTTCGTCATAAAATGCACATCGTGCGCATTTTTGACCGAAACTTTGACTAGTCACTTTGACTAGCAAATGTGGTAATCAAAAGGTGAAATCGTTAGGTATTATAACCTTCGTGATTACGATCACATTGTAAAGTTCAATTGAACTTTGACTTGACCAAATATGGTCAGAACCAAAAGTCAACCAGGAAGCCAAACTATTCGACTTTTAGCTCAAAATAGTTGAAATAATGTTGATACACTTTTGTGTCTGTTGTCAGTAATTGTACGGTCTTTGTTTGTTGTGTTTGTAAAGTTTTTATCGTGTCAACCAAATTAGATATCCTCCTATCTTGATTTAGTACGACGTTTAGTTTGTCTGTGTTGTAAAACAGTTGCATGTGTGCATACTTTTAAGTTTTGTGTTTTTGATCTTGATGTCTGTGCAGCATGACTGTTAGCAGGGTTCTCTGAAGAACCACTTATTCGTGCAAGTGAGCTGTGCTTTGTATGAGTAAGTTGCTTACTCGTACATGCCATTGCTTGTTCATGCAAGTCATTTACTTGTTCGTACGAATGACCATTCAAGAAGAACATTTGCTTGTTCGTACGAGTAACCTATCAGGAAGAATAGTTCTTCAAAGTAGCTGGTTGTTATTGAGAATAGTCCACGAAGAACCTATGCTTAGTGGGCTTTGTAGTTCTTCGTGGCCCAGTAACATTCTTCGTGATGTTGCTGGATGTTGCGCCTATATATACAGACATGCACTTCACAATTCACGTAAGATAGCACAGAGCGAATACCTCGAGTCTGTATAAACATAGTGTGTATGAGTTTGTACTAGCTCTCTTCCGTTAATCAAAAGATAGTGAATCTTTTGTTACTTTGTGTTTGTTATACTTTGCTTTGGTTTGCATATACACTTGGATTCCGCACTCATGTGTGTGTTAAACAACAAAATAGTAGGTGATCTTGATCCTCCAAGTGGACCTACAAGTGGTATCAGAGCTTTGGCTCTTTTCCTTGTTTAAAATCAAGCATAGTGTTGTGTTTGAGCAAGTTGTGAAGCTTCCTGAAAGTGTTCTTAAACTTCATATAACAAACTTAACTTTACAAGAAACATGGATTAAAACTTAGGTAAAACTTGTTTTCAGAAAATTTTTATAAAAAACTTGTTAATATACATGGAGACATGTTAGGATACGATTTTTCTTGAAATTTTCTATCACTTTAGTTGGACATATTTTCCGGTGAAGCACTTGTCGGAAAAGTCACTGAAATTTTCCGTGAGGGTTGACTAAATCATAAAATTTGACTAAAAACTGATTTTGGAATGTTTGGCCTTTTAAACCAAATCTGTGTTGACAACTGACAACTTTCAAACAAACTCAAATACAAGTTTCTGATGCAAAAGGTAACTTCTCACCAACCAACCCTACAAAAAATTCCCCACTGCGAAAAACCCCTGCGAATAACTTAGCCCATGAAGAACCAGTTGTTCGTGCGAAGAACCAGCTATTTGCACCAAGAACCACTTGTTCGTGCGAAGAACCAGCTGTTCATGCGAAGAACTGTTGGTGCATAATGTCTATTGCCTACTTCTAGGATATGTTGGTTATGTATATAGGGCTTTGAATATCAAACGTTGTATGTTAATATATGAGTTATTTGTTTTATACATGCTCGTACGAGTGACACCTTGTCACTCGTACGAGGCACCACTCGCACGAGTCATACACACACACTCCTTCTGTGCGAGTCATGTTGACCTAAAAATAGAGGAGCTTGAGTGTTGTGTTAGATATCTGTTGGTGTGTGACTACGGCGAAGCCCTGTCAAACTGTTTACTCGTTCTGTAACAGTTCACGTTTATCAATACAAATCAAGGCGTTTAAGAAGTATATCTTTCTTCTTGTTTGTCCAACTCGCTAACAACGAATTCCGCCTCTGTTAGCTGAGTCAGATCAATCTGTGCTCATTAGAGGAGAGCCAATCCCCTCTCACAAGTGGTATCAGAGCCTTGAGGCCTGCTTTGAGGATAAATTACAAGTTTTTAGTAGACAACCAACAATTTTAACAGTTTCAGATCTAGATTCAACCATTGAAGTTTTCTACATCTACACTTTCTCATACAGATCTTAGATTTGGATGAATTCATGGACAATTTGGACTAGGATTCTAGTATATCACATTAAAATCAAATCTAATCAATCGTTGAAAATTTCAGATTTAAAATCAAACTTAATCATGTCGAAAATTGTAAAAATCATCCGTTTGGTGACCTAAGCTGATCGTACAATTAAAGAGACAACTTTTACGAATGGCCATCTGTCAAATCAGACAGTCGTATGAACAAGAAAACAAGTTTTTCATAAAATCTACAAGTTACAGAAATGTCATTCGCACGAGCAAGAAACTTACACGAAGAAGTCATTCGCACGAGTAATCTTTTCAACTCCAACAGATCTACCAAAGATGTAAAACAAAAGGCACCCATGTTTGTACAACAAAAAAAATTCTGAAAAGAAACAATTAATCCCATAAAATTGTAAAATCAACGATTCAACTTAATTCTAAATTTGAAATTGGTGAAACTTCCACCAACAATCGAAATGAGTGCTATGGGGGAGATGAAGTTCTTTTTAGGACTTCAGGTTGAACAATTGCCTGATGCTAACTTCATTTATCAGACGAAGTATGTTCCTGACGTGTTAGAGAAATTTAACATGTCAGGAACTACGCTAGCATCAACTCCATTAGCTCCAAATCATGGTATTTGTCCAGACGCTCATGGAGTGAAAGTCGATGAAACCTTATATCGCTCTATGAACGGATCCTTGATGTATCTTACAGCTTCGTGACCTGATATCATGTATCCAACATGCCTATGCACCCATTATCAGTCCAATCCAAGAGATTCACACTTGTTAGCCGTCAAAAGAATCATGCGATACTTGAAAGGATATCTACGCACCGGCTTGTGGTATCCTAGATATGATGAATTTAACCTTGCGGGTTACTTGGATTCTGATTTTGGCTACTGCAAGCTTAATGCCAAATCTATTAGGGCTGGTTGCCAGTTCTTCAAAATTCGTTTGGTAACATGCCAATGCAAGAAACAGACCACGGTCGCTCTCTCTACATGTGAGGCTGAATACGTTTCAACATCCAGCTGTTGTTCCCAAATTCTATGGATATAACAACAGATGAGAGACTACGGACTGCAATTTCTTGATCCGCCAATTTACGTAGATAACAAGGCAGCTATTGTTATCACCAAAAATCTTGTTCAACAATCATGCACTAAACATATAGAAACTCGACACCACTTTATCCGTGATTACTACGAGAAAAAGTTGGTTAGAATTGAAAAAATCCACACTGATGACCAAAAAGCAGATTTTTACACCAAAGCATTTGATCGATCAAGATTTAAAAATATTTTAAAATTAAATGGTTTAAGAAATCTGACATCATGGGATATACATGAGGTTGAATTTGAGGATGACGAGGACTTGACGTGATTCTCATCGGTATGACATGTTTTTCTGTAATATTTTCCTTCAAATCTAAAAACCAAAAATATGTTTTTGATTTTAGGGGGAGAAAAGTTGTGGAAAATTAAAAATCATTAAAAAGTCAAAAAGAGTTTTTGTGAAAACAGAGTAATCATATTACATCAGTTGACAATCATAGTATGTTAAAGATAGGAATGTTTAGCTAGGTAATTAAACAGATCATACTGAGGATGTGTCAATAGTCTTCACTCGTTTAGTAAATTGTTCTTCAAGATATAAACCTAAAAGAAAAAACTGAGTAACTTGTGGGTCGACATCTCTCCGATATATGGACTTAGTACTCTGAAATTTTGTTTGAGAGAATGCTAGATTCTGCGATACTAGGTCTTTATATTTAATCGATATATGGGGTATTATCCGAGTTCTTCTGATTTTGCGTCGGCAATGACCTAGAACTTGCACGATACTTTACGCATTATTCGCCTACAAAAGCTGCACAAAAGTGAGTATGTCATAAACATTTACGACATCTGCAGTTCATAAGATTCCTTTATAGAACACCACCTAAAGTCGAGCCTTCATCTCGTACTCGGTATAGAAATATTTACCTGAGCTCTCAAGGTCTCGCAATATACCCCATTTACAGATATCAGTTAGATATATTCACCTGTGAAATGATATTCTATGAATCTCGACGCGGGAGTATATCCTGGAATGGAAAACACAGTTACTTCATGTTCCTTAATATTACCTAAACATATCTTGTAACAATTGAGAACCATGTAGAGGTTTAAATGGATAAGTATATTGACAATCTAGGTAAATCTGTTTAAGAACTTAAAGTTACTACCAAGATCAACGGTACTTGTGATTTGTCTAATTATCTGATATGATCCTCTAAACACAAAACTCACAAAAATATGTATGTTAATACATCTTTACTTGTTCATTCTTTTCAGAAAAAATCCCAAAAAGATTTTCAGTTTACCTTTAGCAATCTATCTTAGATTTTAGTCTACCGATGATGAAAATACCGTTAGTCCAAGTAAAAGCGACAATTGCTGGATGAAAGCTGAAGAGCATGGGCTGGGAGCTAATCAAAAAAGAAATAAATCATGAAACGTCAACGAAGTTCATTAATTTGAAACTTTAAATTCTAGAATAAATATGTTTTGGTCAAATAATGGTCAACCAAGGTCATTAACTTGGAGTTGGTAGGCAAATCGGATAACCAGGGTCATTAACTTGGACTTGGTTAACTGAGTGGGTTATAAAAAAAGATAAAATTTCACAAAACAAAAAATCAAAAAGATAAACAAAGTGTATAGAACTAACTAAAAACTTCAGTAGTGCGAATCATCACTCTTACGAGTGAATCTGAATGAGTATAAAAAGGTTGCTCATTCACACGAGTCACACTCTTGACAATGTGCGACTGAGAGCTTACTCTGTGCGATTCAGTTCTTATCACTCATTTTTTGTATCTACGTTAGGTATTTATACTTTGGGGAAGTTGATTTGCACACCTCTTTCGATGGGCAAGGTACTAGTGCTTGTTTTGAGCCGTTATAATGCCAAAATTTGACCAAAAGCACATAAAACGTAGATTTAGGATAATCGGACAAGTAAAATATAAGATTGAACTCAAAATTGTTAAAATCGACCCTTTTAACCTTATAAATCAACCTTCAATTTGTTAAAATCTACACGTTTTAAATTCGGTTTGATTAGATGTATTGGGTGCGATTCGTTACTCATATGAATCGTCACTCGTACGAGCAAGGATTTCAAATGTCAGTTTATCATATTCACTCATACGAGTGATCGTTTGTACGAGTAGGACCTTAAACGTTTATATCTTTATGGCTCATACGAAGCATCACTTGTACGAGAAAGTTCTGTTCAAAATCATTAAATTTGTTAAGTATGATTTTCAACTCGTACGAAGAAATGGCTCATACGAGTGGGTTTTGTTAAGAACTCAATTCATCGTCTAAGGTTCTGCCTCATACGAATGGTGACTCGTATGAGTGATTAATAGTTGAAATGTTTGGAAAAATTTTTCTAAGTATTTAAAATGTTTATGCTTGCGGATCAAGAAGTCATTTCAAACGTGAATGTACTCGACCTAGCAAGCAAGGAAATCCCAACCCTTTCCGAAATCAACCACACTCATCCAACACAATTAAAGTTAACAATGAATGACATATAGCAGCTGTAAAAAACCCAAAGAACTCCAACCAGTCTAGGCCTTCAAACAACACAAGCAGAGCGTTAGTAGTTCAAGTAGATGAAGGATGTGATTGGTTAGTTCAGTTGGGAAATGAGAATCAACGAAGAACTTCTTGTTATGATAAGATAATCAATTAGGTCAATCATGTTCACAGTATTGACTCTTCTAATGATGATGATAGTTCTGGGTATAATGGGAGTTCTGACGAGGAAAGCTCAAGTGTGAGTGGTTATGGATCAGATTCGGATGTCAGGGAAAAGATTGATACGAGGTCGATGAGTTGCTGAAAGAAGCAGAGAAGCTGAAAAGTCAAAAGTCTGGGATGATAAAGAAAGCAGAAGTTCCATCGAAGGAAATGGAGAAATTCTTTGCCAACAATGGATCTTTTTCTCATCATACTGTTTTTATGGCTAATGTTGCAGGTTAAACAAGTCTGGTAAAATCCGACTCTCCTAAGATATGCAACGATTGAGCTGACTTAAAAACTAAATTTGAAACAATTAACAGTCACAATCAAAGCTTAGTAGTTGAACTGTCAAAATGTAAAGTGGCAAACATTGCTTTAACTCGAAGTGAAAAAGAATTTAAATCTGTAATTGAGACTCTTAAGAAAAGCGTGTATGAGTTAACAAAAACAGTTTTGAAGAAAAAAACTGGTATTAATAACTACATTAATATCCTTGAAGAAACAAAAAAGGAGTTAGCCATTGCCAAATGCGAGCATGATGCAATTAAGCTAAAATTGGAGAGTTATTCTAACTCCGATATGTGCTTGATCACATCATTGACGTTCAAAAACTTAAAGGAGATGTGAAATGCATTGGGTATAATTCGTGTCCACCACCATTAAAACACAATTATACCAAATTGCCTGATGAGGAGGAAATGCAACGTTTTGAACCATCTGTACCTCTTAATCCTAAAGATTTGTAGCAGGGTTAGGGTTTAAACTTGACAATTCCTCAGATGAATCCAGAAAGATAGAGAACTTACCATCAGTTGTTGATCAAAATCCACCTATAATAGAGAAGGATGATTCACCAGATGACGAGTCAGACAAGATCAATCAGGATTAATCTCTGTATAAAGAGAAAGGGGTAGAAATTCCAACTGAGAATCATATCTTATGTGATCCTACAACTCCCGGTGTGCAATCTGTTGTAAATCAAGAGATTGATCCTATCAAATCTGTCAAGACGATTGCTTCTACATTTAGAAGCGATAATGTGTTGTATACTTTGATTTATGATGAGAAAATTTACTCAAACAAGGATTTTACGATCAAAAATGTCAATCTAACTTCAATTGATAAAGTTTTAAAAAATTCAACAACCAAATTTTTGGGAAAGAAAATTCCAATCAAACCACAACCATTAATCGCTTCTAAAAGTTGACAACAAGAAAAGTGAGCTGAAAAACCTAAGGTGTGACATCCAAAGGTTAAAGCTACGGGAGCTCGCAACAAGAAAAAGGCGAAGAATGTCAAATATGGATTTTGTGAATAATGTCACGATTTTAAAACGTGACAGTAAAAAAAATTACACTCAACACACGAATGGGTGTGATAATGGACCAAATACCTCTCGGCCTACAAGTTCAACATCATGTCATCAAACAACATCTCCTAAATTTGTTGAAAGGAGATCATGTTTTAAATGTGGGGAGTTTGGCCACATAGTAAAAAATTGTACCAACTCGGCAAAACCCAAGTTTGTTGATAACGCCGCTGCTGAAACGAATTGCCAATGTCGATCTGTGTCATCTAAACAAGACAAACGTCTTGTTAAGAAACAAGAACAAAAACAAAGACGTAAACAAGTCGAAGTGATTGAAAAGGCATTAAAACCGGATTTTGAACAGAAGAAACCAAGTTCATCAACTTCGTTAAAACCATAAATTTCTAAATCTATACAAAATAATCAATCTGGTAAACAACAACAATCTTGGAAACCTAAAACCGGTACAGTTTCAGGGGGAGGCACAAAATTTCCAAATCATTAAGAAATAGAAATCACTTTTCTTGATGATAAGGGTCGACCTAAGACCGTTAAGGCTTGGGTCCCCATCTCAAACTAATCGTGTAATGTAATGTGTAGGGTGTTCCATGAGGAACTGTGAATAATCGTTGGATTGTTGACAGTGGAGCATCCAGGCACATGATAGGCAACTTAAGGCTCCTTTATGATGCGAAAAACATTAGGGGAGGCTATGTTGCTTTTGTTGGAGATAAAGGCGGTTACATCACTGGAGAAGGAATGATTTCCAATGGTGTTGTTAGTTTTGACAAGATCAACTATGTTCATCAAATTGATCACAATCTTTTGAGTGTTTCTAAAATCTGTGACAAGAAGTTCACGGTTCATTTTGATGATGTCAGTTGTTATGTGCTAAAACCTGGTTTCAAGATTCCTATAGAATGGATTTCATTGTCGGCTCCAAGGATAAATGATTTATGTATTCTTGACATGAGCCAAGCTATTACTACGTCTGCACAAGTTACATGTTTTGTCTCAAAAGCCACTTAAAAGGAGTTAATCTCTTGGCATAGACGAATGGGACACATTCACTTGAGAAAAAAGAACTATTTAGTGAAAAATAATCTTGTTAATGGTGTACCAGTGAAGAATTTTCATCTACAAGATCTGTGTATCGTGCCAAAAGAGAAAGAAGCTAGGAAGTCTCATCCGGTGAAGAAAATTAACCCCGTCAATATGCCTCTGGAACGTCTTCATATAGACCTCTTTGGACCTATGAAACACAAGACTACCTTTGGTGATGCATATTGTTTAGTTCTTATGACTATTCAAGATTTTCATGGGTAAATGTCATGGCACACAAAAGTGAAGTTCCTGAAATCCTCAAGAATCTCCTCAAGCTACTTGAAAATTTGTACAATTTGAAGGTAAGGAGAATCAGAAGCGACAATGGTACTGAATTCCATAATCATGTTATGGATGAGTTCTGTTCTTCTAAGGGCATTCTACATGAATACAGTTCTCGTTATACTCCACAAACAAATGGTGTCGCTGAGAGGAACACTTATCGAGAAGAAACAACTATGTTAGTGGAATTAGAACTTCCTGATCAGTTTTGGGGGGAGGCTGGGGCTATTGCATGCTATACAATGAATAGAGTTCTTGTTGATGCACTTTATGGCCGCCACTGTGCGAATAGGCTAGAAAGAGTGTGTATTGAATATTGTATAGATTAAAGACGAACACACAACCCAAGTGTGAACAAGTACTGGCTCGTACGAGTGACATGTGCCTTGTACGAGTGACTTTGTGCTTCGTACAGATGACCCTTCGTACGGATGACCCTTCGTACGGATGACCCTTCATACGGATGACTCATTCGTACGAGTGATAACATGCTTGGTTCGCATGAGCTGACATGTCTATAAATAGGTGTTGTGTGTTCATTGTTTGTAAGTTTTTGGAAGTTCCCTTAGGGGAAATGCTGGCGGATTCTCAGGAACTCCGCCAGCCAGTCAAGAAGTAAACTCTTTCGGTATGAATGAATGAATTGAAAAGCTTCCGCTGATTCTGTGCCTACATGTCTACTTCGTTTTGCCGAATCTGTTCTATCCCCAAAGCTTCCGTCTAGAACTTCCGCCGACCACGGGACAACAGTTCTTAAGGTAAAAAGGCATGGGAAAAGAAGTTTAGAATTGTTGTATAAAAGGAAAACGGATGTCTTTCTTAGAACCTTTTGGAGCTCCATGCACTTGATTGATCCACATGGTAAATTTGGTCCAAAGGCTATCGAAGGTTTGTTTCTTGGATATGCTACTCCAAATTTTAGAATGTAGAGTTTGACAACGAAAAAGATTGTGGAATGGGGTGAAGTTAAGGTTCAAAGATACACTCAATCAGTAAGAGCTCCGAGTGCTCCTTGGATGTTTGACTACAATGGACTGTTTGACTCCTTCAATCTACCAACTTTTGATGATGTATCTACAGCGACTCAAATGTTACTTGAAAGTGATACTACTATTGATTCTTCTTTAGTACGACCAATCTTTGTTAACCCTCAAGTGTGTTAATAATATTGTTCAAAATGAGGAATCTGAAGATGTTGTTGATTATAATGTTTCGTCAGAAGATGATGAGTTCCGTGATGCAAATGAAGCTACTTCTGCTCCTGTTCCTAGTACTTCTTATGTAACCTCAAATTTGCAAAATCAAGGGACGACAGATGGTCATGCATCTACATCTTCATCGATTCCAGCCATCGACTTAGCTATTGATTCGAATATCAACAATTTGGGTATAAATTTGGGAATTCCCGATGTTCCTGAAACTCGAATACTCATCCTCAGCTGAATATTATAGGAGATGTCCAGAGTGGAGTGCAGACACGTAATCAGCTAAGGAACAACCAGAATGTTGGTTTGTGTATTGCAATTAGAGAATCCGGGGAACAGAATGATTGGTCTTTTGCCTGTTATGTTTGCCAAGTTGAACCAAAATCTTGGAAGTAGGAAATGAATGAAGACTCATGGGCTGAAGCAATACAAGAGGAAGTTCAGCAGTTTCAGAAGTTGGGCATGTGGAAATTAGTTGACATGCCCGACAACTACAAGAAGATTGGTACTAGATGGGTTTATAAGTGCAAAAAGGATACCGAGGTGTTGTTGTGAAAACAAAGCAAGATTGGTTGTCCAGGCTTTAATCAGGTAGAAGGCATTGATTATAATGAAGTTTATGCAACAGTAGCACGTCTTGAGGCAATAACAATTTTCTTGGCTTATGCGTCCTATAAGAAGTTTATTGTTTATCAAATGGATGTAAAAAGTGCATTTCTTCATGGTGTGGTCGAAGAAGAAGCATATATTGAGCAACGCCTGGTTTTGAAGATCCAATTCATCCTGAGAAGGTGTGGCTTCCCAATAAGGTGTTATATGGTCTTCATCGAGCGCCACGGGCTTGGTATGAAACGTTGTCTTCCTATTTGCTCAAGAATGGTTATCGAGGTGGGTTGATCGACTGTACTCTCTTCATCAAAGAAAAGAATGAGGATTTGTTGCTGGTATAAATATATGTTGATGATCTTATTTTTGGGTCTACAAATGACAAAATGTGCAAAGAATTCGAGTAGGTTATGCAACAGAAGTTCGAGATGAGCGCCATGGGAGAAATGACTTTCTTTTTAGGTTTGCAGGTTCATCAATCTAAGGAAGGGATTTTCATTCATCAAACCAAGTATGTCGGGGATATTCTCAAACAATTTCAAATGGAAGACTCGAAGCCTTTGGAACTCCATTATCTCGAAATCATGGAATTACTCCTGATGGAATGGGTGAACATGTGTAACCATCGCTTTCTCGTGCTATGATCGGATCTCTTATGTATCTTACTGCGTCAAGACCCGATATAATGTATCCAATATGTCTTCTAGCTCGCTACCAGTCAAGTCCAAAAGTTTCTCATTTGATGGCTTTAAAAAGAATCTTTCATTATTTAAAGGGTCGTCCAGACACTGGTCTCAGGTACCCTAAGGATGATAGGTTTGATTTGACAGCATTCAGTGATTCTGATCATGGTGACTGCAAGATCGATGCAATCTCAACATCAGCAGGATGTTAGGGAAATTGCCTAGTCACGTGGCAATGCAAAAACCAGACTTATGTAGCTACCTCAACATGTGAGGCTGAGTATATTTCGGCTTCTAGTTGCTGCTCTCAGGTTTTATGGATCCAACAGCAAATGCGCGACTACGGTTTTGAATTTCGATCTACTCCTATTTATGTTGATAATGAAGCTGCTTTACAGATCACTTGTAATCCAGTACAGCACTCAAATACCAAACACATTGAGATTAAGTATCATTTCATATGTGATTGTTATGAAAAGAAACTTATCAATGTTGTTAAAATCCACACCGATCACCAATGTGCCGACCTGTTTACAAAAGCTTTTGATAAATCACATATTGATTATCTTCTTTTGGTCAATGGCATCAACGTGAAACCCAAGTAAATCATCCTTGGCTAATCGTTTTTGTAAATATTTTCTTCAAAACAAAAATTCAAGACAATTTTCCATTTTTTTACTTTTTATATTTTAGGGGGAGAAAATTTCAAGAAAAATACAAAAACATGAGAAAAATGCAAAACTACAAAATATGTCTTTTATTTATTTAGGTCTTTATTTCTTTACTTTTTGCATTTAAAAAAAATAAAAAAACAATAGAAAACCCAAAAATTAAAAATGAATTTCTTGGAAAGATAACAGAAGATGATGATACACCGGTGATCTGCCAAATACGATCAAAACCATAAAACAAAAAATGATAAGTAGCTCGACTAATGATGTATCGGTAGGCTCACAATCAGATTAAAATGTGCCGGTTGATACAAACATAACAAACTGAAAGCCAGGTGGAAACCATTCTTTGGTATATGGTCTTGGTACCGAAATTTCGTTTGATAGTATGCTGAGGTTCTGAGATATGCGATCTTTATGCTTGCTTATCATCTGGGTATCTTGGTTGAATCTTTTACCGGAAAATAATGGGGACGCAAGTCTGGAACTTCCATGATACCATACATATGTGTAAATACTGCATACGACCATCAATAAGTGATAAACATATCACATCCACCCAATAAATAAGTGATAATATATCACAGCTTTATGCGGGAGCTAAGTTCGTTTGTTTGTCGGTACGATGGTACTAACCTGTTCACGGAACTCCTGTGCCCTGCATGCATCTGAAAATCAAGTTCCACATCAATAAGTGATTTAATCACATAGGGCTTTCTTTCATGAAAAATAAGTATCTCACATCTTATACGTCAAAAGAGATGATAAGCAGTATACTCACCGGTAAGATTTTCTCTCATGCATATCTTGATACGGGAATGTGTCGTGAAGTGGTTGAACACCAGCTAGTAAGTATAATTCATACATTAATCATATCTCCTAATCATGATTACATCATATAAGCTGAGCTTATGTGGACAACAATACCGATAATTGTAGTAGAACATTTATTTATTCAATTTTATGATTTATACAAAAAATCGTTTTTGGCAAGATGAGGCTGGTATAATTCTCCTACCTTTTAACTCAGAAAAAAGATTACTAGTTCACATACAGTTTGTTCTTATCTGCTAGTATTTGTTTTTGTTTATTCTTTTTTTAAATTATTTTTTATTAGCCAAAGTTGAAGCTCAAATGTTTTCTACCAAGATACGCCGGAAAAATCAATTGTTTTTCTATCATAACTTCGTAAAGTATCTTTTTGCAACTGGGTAAACTCATAACAAAGAGCAAAATCTGTTCAATGTGAAAATTTTCTAACTTGTGATCACTGTGGATATGTGCGAAGAGCCGATGTTTCAGTCAAGAAGAACCTGGATTCGTACGAATCCGTAGTTGCTCGTATGAAACAGAGGTTCCTCATGCGAATGATAGTTTTTCGTGCGAGTGAGTCAATGGTTTCTCGTGTGAATGAGTCATTGGTTCTTTATACAACACAGTTCTTCATGCGACTGGTTGTTCTTCGTGCGAACTAGGGTTCTTCGTGCGAGACATGGTAAGGGGCATAAAAGGTGAAGAGGTTCTTCAGTGCAACTTCCCTTTCACCTTTTTAACTTCATCCTCTCACTATTTATCTTCTTCCTCACTGAGATGAAACATCATCTGTCCAACCTTTCACTCCTTTTTAGTTGTGTTATTTGTGATATCTTTAAGGTATGTTTGACAATGTTGGTATATCTTGAAGATGAACAGATAAACTTTAACTGACTGTTTGTCACTGTCTGACAAGAATAACAAACTTTGGCGAAGAACCTAGGCAAGATGAAGAACTGTTCTTCGTTGATTTCCAATAGGCGAAGAACCTGTGTTGATGAAAAACAAGTTCTTAATGAAGAAGCTACTCATGAAGTTCTTTGTACGAACAAGCCAATTCTTCTTCGTACGAGTGAATTGTCCCTGGTACAAGTAACTTGTTGTTCATACGAGCCAGTTATTCTTACGAGCCAATTGCTTGTATGTGCGACCCTTTTTCTTGTTCGTACGAGCAACCTACTTGTTTGTACGAGCCATCGCTTGCTTTTTTGTGTCATTTGTTCTTCGTGCATGCAGTTGTTATTCATACGAGTTAGTAGTTTCTTGAGAAGGGGCGGCATTCTTACAGAAAGTTCATAGTGAACATATTTTGAGTATGCTCCCTTGTGTATTTATGTTTCTTCTTATTTTGGTTATCTTTTGTGTACAGGATGGCACCAAAAGAACGGTATGATGAAGTTTCTGCGTGATTCAAGGATACATTATGCAATCACGCATAAAACTATAGTTTACAAAACATTGATCAAGGAATTTTTGGATTCAGCTAAAGTTGTTGAAGTGAATGGACAGGAACTTATCCACGAAAGAGTAAATGGCTTGGACGTAGATATTTCCGCTGAAGTAATAAACTCAGCATTACAACTTGGCGATGATCCTGAAGCTCCATACTCAGTTCTGTTGAAGTGTCAACATGGATGTTTGATTCGAATGAGATGTGTCAGAGATATTCTTGTAGGATAACTAAACAAAGAATGGTTGCCGCTCTGATACAAGTTCTTTCTACCATGTTTTAATTTAGTGTTTAAGCAACAGAGGAAGTGGTTATGACATGGCGAATAACGACTTAGTTAGGATGATGGTAGCTTTGACATTGAACAAACCGTTCAGTGTTTAAAAGTATATTTTTGTAAACATGAAGGAAAAGCTCAAAAGAACCGGATTTGGTGGAATCAAGTTTTGGATGTATCCTCGTTTTCTCCAGATGATCTAGAATGTACAACATCCGAATCTTCCAGAGAACGACAACGATATTCTAAAAGTTGATGTTGTGATGGAACATTCGTTGAAGATATTTAGAGGTGTAGCAGCAAAATGTTACAAGGAGAGCACACCTCCTTGTAAGTTATTTGGTTTTCTGGAAAACGATGAATATGTTGCACCAGAAAACGATAAGGGGCGTCATGATGAAAGTCAGTCGGATAAGGAAGAACCAACTTTGAAGAAGAGGATCGAAGATAAGTTTGGTCGTCAAAAGGGAAAGGATAAAGGTGATGATGATGACAGTGATGATGATGGTGATGGTGCTGATGGTGGTACGAGTGGTGTTGTAACACCCCGACTGCGTAAAACAACGACCGTAGCAGAAACGTTGGGGAGTCATGCCACAGAACTATTGTTTCACAACTCATGGAATTTAAAATTTTGTTTTATTTAGTTAAATGATTACATTGTCTAGGGATAAATAGAAACAACACATAAATTAATTATCTTTCATGTTTTAAGTCACTAAGGCCTGCGTCCATTCCTACGTGAAGCATGCATCATATTATCAAGCATTGACCCCTAAAACATATGTGAAAAGAGAGTCAGCATAAGAATGCCGGCGAGTACATAGGTTTTGTGAGTGTGTCAAATTCGTGGCTTGGTATACATATTGCAACACCTCGTCCGGCTACAAGAGTCGTTAAGTGAAACCTCATATCAAAAGTGTTTGATATTGCAATATAATTAACCAACTAAAATAAGTTGGTTAGAGTTGTGAAAACCTTATAGCCATGAATCTTCACCAAAAAGTTTCTCTAATGAACAAATTCAAACCTGTGTTGACTATACCACCAAAGGGTATCTTTAATAGACCACCAAAGGGTCTCTTTAACTAGACTAACAAATCAACAAATGATTTGTTAATCAGAAATAGTTTATGTCATTACCCAAACGTCCACCAAATCCAGTGACCAATCCAATAATGGGATTGTCAGTCCTACGGTACCATAACATACTACTGGTCGGCTCAGCCAAAGCTAATGAATGTCATTCGTGTTATGGATAATGCATCAACAAGTTGTTCACACTATTAAATTCGTATTGTTTTATATATAAACCATAGACGTTGTTTTTGAAAACTTGAAAATGATATAGCACATACGAGTCACCCCAAAACATTGCAAAACGTAAAAGAGGGGAACTATGTACTCACTTTGAAAATCATTTTGTATATATAAACCATGTATACTGTTATGAATCTTGAAAATAATTATAAGCACATATGAATCACCCCAAAACATTTAGAAAATTTAAAAGAGGGGAACATTGTACTCACTTTGAAAATCATTTTGTATACATAAACCTTGTATTTGAAATCTTGTAAATAATTATAGGCATATATGAATCACCCCAATACATTTAGAAAATGTAAAAGAGGGGGTTATGTAATCACATAAGCCTTGCGTAGTAAATATGTAGATTTGAAAAGGTAGTTTAGCACATATGAATCACCCCAAAACATTTAAAACGTAAAAGAGGGAAACTATGTACTCAATTGGGATTGCGAAAGTGTTCTTAAACAATGGAATAAACAAAGCTCAAACTTGTCCTAATGTGTAAGATAAATATGTTAGCGTGTCGGGACTACAAACAGGAGATCAGATAGAATGAAGTCTTATAAACCAAACGAGTGTTCGAACTCATGTGATATGGTTTAAACAAATCTAACATTCTGATTCGGAAAGGATCCTAAGTGCTTTTGACCCATTATGACTCATTAAGGTAGTTTATGCTATGTTAACGGGTCATTAGCATAAACAGGTGATTGTCCTATGATAAGTTTTAAATGTCCAAACATGTTTGAAAATGTTATAACATCAGTTTATATGTTAAAAATTTGGTTATAATGTGTTTAAAATGGATTTATGCGCAAAAGGGCATTTTGGTCATCAGTTTTTTAAGAACATAGAAGTAACTTATCATACCACTAACCAAACGATGTGACCATAAGGTATAACCTCAGTAGGTTACTCCCTATACAGCTACGGCACAAATATGTGTTTGGTCAGATCCTAAGATTGACCAAACGGGTCGGATTTGAAAGTCAAAGCAGTGGTCAAGACCGCTCGACTTACAACCCTAAATAAGCACTAAACTAGAAGTGACGAGTTAGACATGTAAAAATATGTCTAACTAAGTTCATAAAACTAATTTGGTACTAAAACTTGCTGTTTTGATACCCAAAAATAGTTTCGTCGTAAAATGCACATCATGCGCATTTTGACCGAAACTTTGACTCGACACTTCGACTAGTAAACATGGTAATCAAAAGGTGAAAATGCTAAGGACTATAACCTTTGTGATTACGATCACATTACAAAGTTCAATTGAACTTTGACTTGACCATATATGGTCAGAACCAAAAGTCAATCAGGAAGCAAAATTGTTCGACTTTTAGCTCAAAATAGCTAAAATAATGAAAGAACTAGGAAGAGTACTTACTCGTGTTGAAGAACATTTTTGGAACTCAAGATAGGAGGCTTCCAAAGGCTGGACACAAGCTCCAAGAAGGATAGAAACAAGAACTTCACACTTTGCTTTGAAGTGTTTTGAAGTGGTGTGAAAAAAATGGATGAATCATGGAGTATTTATAGTATTTTAGGATTAAGGAGGTGATGACGAGTGTCCTCAAGTGTGGATTAGTGTCCTAACATTTTTCAACACCATATTAAGTGTGGCAAAGTGAGTTCTAAGTGTCAAAAATTGGAGATAGGTGGCAAACTTAGTGAAGAAGCAAAAATATTATTATTTGTTTGACATTTTTGGACCTTGGAATTGTATTTTCAATTGTTTGCCATTTTAACCCCTTTAACCTAATATTTAGGTTATATAAAGGTGTTAAGACATGTGTAACTTGGATTATGCCCGAAAATGTCATGGATGTCGGTTCGTTCGGTTATACGGTTACGCATTTCGAAAAAAATGCGTAAAACTCTTTAACGAACACGAAAATTATCGAAATTGTGCAACGATTGACATTTTTGCATTGTCATCAATAAAATACAAGATTTTATTGAATACAAAAATATTTGGAAATAAATCACAGGGTTTCATTGAATTCGAAATTTTTTTTAATTGTGCAATGATTGAAAAGGCACAAATATCACAGTCTCCCCTACTTTTGGAAATTTAGTCCGAAATTTAATTAGAGGAAACTTTGTGTAACAAATGTGGATATTTCACTTTCATCTGATCCTCTCGTTCCCAAGTAAATTATGGGCCATGTTTGGATTCCTAGCGAACTTTAACTATCGGTAAACGTCTACGCTTGTGTTTCTTGAGTTCACGGTCCAATATCTCCACAGGTTTCTCGACAAAGTGCATAGTGACATCAACGTGAATTTCGTCGAGGGAATTTGGAGGTTTGTATTAGCTAAACACTTTCTCAAATTGGACACGTGGAATGTTGGGTGAATATTCCCAAGTTCAGGAGGTAGCTCAAGTCGGTAGGCCACCTTTCTGATTCTGTCAACGATCTTGAATGGTCCAATATAACGTGGTGCAAGTTTCCTTTCTTTCCAAATCTAATCACACCTTTCCAAGGGGATACCTTGACAAGGACGATCACCAACTTGGAATTCCAAGGGCTTACGTCGTTTGTCCGCATAACTCTTTTGACGACTTCTAGCTGTCAGAAGGTTATCGCGAATTTTCTTGACTTTGTCTGTTGTGTTAGGAATGAGTTCAGGTCCAGTGAGTTGAGCTTCACTGACCTCATTCTAGCAGACAGGTGAACGACATTTTCGATCGTATAGAGCTTCGAAAGGCGCCATATTGATGCTGGCTTGAAAACTATTTTTGTAGGATAATTCGACCAATGGTAGATGCGAATCACAACTACCACCAAAGTCGATCACACATACTCTAAGCATATCCTCCAGTGTTTGAGTTGTCCTTTTAGATTGTCCATCCGTTTAGGGATGATAAGCAGTGCTCAGATTGAGTTTGGTTCCCATGGCAAATTGCATGGTCTTCCAAAAGTGAGATGAGAATCAAGCATCTCGATCGGATATGATGTTCAAAGGAACACCATGATGAGACATAATCTTATCAACGTAGATCTTGGCGAGTTTGTCAGCAAATAGATCCTCACGAATTGCCAAAATGTATGCTGGCTTTGTTAGACGATCGATGATTACCCAAATGGCATCATGACCTCTAGGTGTGCATGGTAGTTTAGTGATGAGATCCATCGCAAAGTTCTCCTACTTCCATATCGGTATTTGTGGTTGCTCAGGTAAACCAGATGGGCGTTGGTGTTCTGCCTTAACTTTAAGACAAGTTATGCATTTAGACACATATAAGGAAATGTCCTTTTTCATACCCGACCACCAATACTGGGCACGGAGATCCTTATACATTTTGTCTGCATCGGGATGGATTGAATAACGAGACTTATGAGCTTCGTCCATCAATAAGGTGCGGAGATTGTCTTGACTAGGAATCCACAACGGTTCTTGTAGTAGAGTAATCCGTTGTCTTTTGTTTCCAGTTGAAGTTCGAGATTTTGTGGCAGCTCATTTTTCAACAAGCTTTGGGTCACACATTTACATTGTGCTTGAAGGTTACGTGTCTGGATATCAGATTGAACTCGAACACAATGAAGTTTGACACGTTCCTTACGACTAAGGGCATCAGCCACAACATTCGGCTTACCAGGATGGTAGCGAATCTCGCAGTCGTAGCCGTTCAGAAGTTTGACCCAGTGTCGTTGTCTCATGTTTAGCTCCTTTTGATTGAATATGTGTTGGAGACTTTTGTGGTCAGTGAAAACCACACATTTCGTACCGTAAAGGTAGTGTCTCCAAATTTTGAGAGCAAAAACTACGGATCCTAACTCAAGATCATGAGTTGTGTAGTTCTTCTCGTGGATTTTCAATTGTCTTGATGCATAGGCTATAACTTTGTCTCTGTGCATGAAACACAACCAAGGCCTAGGTTTGATGCGTCACAATGGACAACGGAATCATCGTTGCCGTCAGGTAAAGATAAAATAGGAGCATTAAAGAGTTTTCATTTCAGTGTTTGAAAGGCTTCCTCTTGTTTGGGTCCCCACTCAAAATGTTTATTCTTCTGAGTCAAAGTGGTGAGGGGAACCGCGATCTTTGAAAAGTTCGTGATGAGTTGTCGATAGTATCCAGCAAGACCAAGTAATGAACGAACTTCAGTTGGAATAGTAGGTGTACTCCAATCCCTAATCGCATTGGTTTTGGCAGGATCTACATGTGTACCTTGTCCTTTAACAAGGTGTCCTAAAAATGAACTTCTTTTAGCCAAAATTCACATTTGGAGAATTTGGCGTAAAGTTGTTCTTTCTTCAGGAGTTCAATCGTTAGACGGAGATGTTGTTCGTGATCGGCTCGAGACTTGGAATAAATGAGGATGTCATCGATGAAAACAATGATGAACTTGTCTAAATAAGGTTTACAAATCCTATTCATTAAGTCCATGAAGACGGCAGGAGCATTTGTCAAACCAAAAGGCATGACAGTGAACTCGTAATGGCCGTATCGAGTGCGAAAAGTAATCTTGGGAATATTTTATTGGAGTACACGAAGTTGATGATACCTAGAACACAGATCAATCTTTGAAAAGCACATCGCACCTTCTAGCTGATCAAAGAGATCATCAATGCTAGGTAGGGGATATCGATTTTTGATTGTGAGTTTGTTGAGCTCACGATAATCGATACACATACAGAAGGATCCATCCTTCTATTTCATGAATAGGACAGGAGCGCCCCAAGGTGAAAAGCTCGGACGAATGAATCCCTTGTCTGAAAGTTCTTGGACTTGCTTTGACAACTCTTGCATTTCAGACGATGCAAGACGGTAAGGAGATTTGGCAATTGGGCTTGCACCAGGTACAAGGTCAATACGAAACTCAACATGAAGAATTGGGGGTAAACCAGGTAGCTCTTCAGGAAACACCTCAGGATATTCCTGAAAAACGGGGATGTCCTGAACAGTTTTGCCCTTTCCTTTTTCATCTACGATATGTGCCAAGAGGGCTACATAATTCTTTTGTAGGTATTTTTGGGCCTGGGTACAGCTCATGAGTTTTAGGCTACTAGAGGGTTTCTCTAAGTGAACTTCTAAGGTTCCGCCAGATAAAAACCACCTTGTCAAAATAGATCACGTCAGCATGGTGTTTGGTTAACCAATCCATTCCTATGATCATGTCAAAACTCCTGAGTTGCATTGGTGTGAGATCAATGGGAAAAAGGTGGTTATCCAAGTTTAATTGGCAACTACGAATGACATAGTCGAGCACAAGGGGTTCACCACTAGCTATTTCTAAGGGTTTTCCTAGCTTAGTTCTAGGCATCGAAAGCAAAGCTTCAAAGGCTAGTGATATAAAGCTTCTATCGGCACGGAATAAAAAAGAATAGAAGCAGGATGATTGTTAACAAGGAACGTACCGTTAATGACTTCGTTATCAGCACGAGCATCATTGGCATTGATGTTAAATGCGCGTCCACGGACTGGATTTGCATTCGCGTTCACCAATTTTGGCAGTTGTTTCTAAAGTGACCCATCTCACCATAGTTGTAACAAGAACCTGGTGGGAACGAAAGTCGAGCAGGGTTGGCTTGGGGTTGAACAGGGTTCTAAATAGCTTGTTTTGTGGCCGAACGATGAACATTGACTAATCTAGAGAGATATTAAAAATCTCGACAAAGTATAAGGATGGTTTTCGTTCGTTCTTTATTTAAAAACAAACAAACGACACACGGTGACTAATCAAAGTAAATGGGTCTTGATAATGTATCGCGAAGACATGCTTTAGCCTATAAGTGGAATCTTACCCCAAGAGTTCCCAGGTAAGATTGACTGTCCGATAATGCGCATTTGTACAAACACTCTAGCCTTAGACAGAAAACTCAGGGTATAGGCATCCACCATTCCAAATTGCGTGTGTTCACATTAATAAAATCCAAACTTTTACGGGATTTTGAAAACTTACAAGGATTTAAGCCAAAACAAATAATCTAAGAATAGATGATTGATTTTCAAAATGAATTTGTAACTTGTGTATTTGTTTTGGTAGTCACCTAAGGATAGGTGACGGTATTGTTTTAAGAATCTAAACGCAAGATAACTCGTGTTAGGGTCCCAGGAAGGTTATAGTTTAGGTCAAATCATTACTAATAACCTAATTCCCTATAACCATAAGCTCTGATACCAATCATTCTGTAACACCCTGACCGTGTAAAACAACGAACCGCGGCGGAAAACGTCGGGGAGTCAAGTCACAAAACTATTGTTTCACAACTCATGGAATTTAAAATTTTGTTTTATTAAGTTAAATGTTTACATTGTCTTGTGATAAATATAAATAACACATAAATAAATTGTCTTTCATGTTTTAAGTCACTAAGGCCCGCGTCCAATCCTACGTGAAGCTTGCATCATATTATCAAGCATTGACTCCTAAACATATGTGAAAAGAGAGTTAGCACAAAAATGCCGGCGAGTATATTTGTGAGTGTGTCAAATTTGTTGCTTGGTATACATATAGGTTTTGTAATTGTGACAATATTTTATTAAACAACCCATTTCATTTCATTCATCAAATTTTCAAATACAACATAATCCAAGTACAGGATAACAAGAAAGAGATAAGTTCAACAAAACATAATAATTAACTTAGCATTCTAAGTGTGTTTCTATGCCGATCCTGCTAAGTTTCATCATACCAACTTCATTAACCTGCAACATGTTAAAAAGTATAGTTCAATAACAAAGTATTGGCGAGTACACAAGCTTGATATCATAGCATAAGTAGTAAAACGTTAAACAAATCCACCTGATAAGCTAGTATACGAGATTAATGTAAACAAGGCATGTGAACTACAAGTCAATCCTCTAGTGTACCGCATAATAGATTAAAAGAAAACTTAACATTGACCACAAGAATACAGGCGGTGCGTTACTCCTATAGCGCTATACATCTTAAGGGAGGCTTGATTGAAGTTAATGACATTTAGTATCACATAAGAATGTACCAAGTACACAATTCAAGTATCACATAACTATAGCATGTATGATGGATTATTTGTTTGATTTCAGAGAATAGAAGTGTGATTTAGCATGTTTATGATAGTTTAACATGTTATACCCAAAAGTGTAAAGCATAAAAAGGGTGTCGAATGTACTCACGGTTTGCAAAGTTAATTCCGTGAAGGCGTTTAGGTTGATTAGGGGGAGGAACACCAAGTTATTCTACACAAGGAAACATAGGTGTGTGAGTATTGGAATGACGGTGGAGTTTGGTAATTTTAGGAATTTAAAGTATGCAAAAAGTAGGTATAGTCGAAAGTATTTATCTAGACGTTAACGCTCGTTTTTGACACTATAAGCCCCGAAGGGTGTTCGTGTTTTTATGGGTCATGCCCAATAGAATCCTAACGATGGTTAAGTCTTAGATAAAAAACCTAGTATTAGGACAAGTAACCATATGGTCATCGTCAAAGGTTCTGTTATATTTATTATTTACATATATAGTTTACATATATTATTACAAGTTTATCATAGATTTCAAATAAGTCATGGATATCATATAAGTCATAGAAGTCATGCATGGAGGTTGGAGGATAACTGTCCTAAACCTATTTCGTAAGATTCACCAATACACAAATTTCCAGAAGGACAATCCGGATGGTCAAGAATATAGTACTTCACTAAGCTACGATTCGAACCGAATAAGCAAGCTTGGTGAGTGCATCCCGAACATGGCAACATTTGGGGACGTGTCGTATCCCTGTTACTCTAGTGAAGGTGAACCGTAGCTTAATGGATGGAAATCATCAAGTGAAGGGTGGATTGAAAAGTTAGATAGCCAATGCCTCCATGTAATCACACCTACACCATACACAAGCTTGAAAGCTTGGATGGCTCAACACTTGTGGGTTAGAAACCCTAGTAAAAATCACAAGTTTAGGGGCAGGTTATACCTCTTGATTTTGTATGAACAAGTCTAGCTAGCTCACTAACCATAAACTTGATTAGAGGCACAAGTAGCATATAGTTGTTATGGTTAAAACAAGTTTAAGAAAACTTTATAAGTTTAACTTCCAAAGTAGAAAGTTTGGCCCTAAAAATGGTATTGTTCCACCTTGGTCTTCCATGGAAAACCTATGGTAACATCCCATGGGGCTTAGCAAACATTGTTGAGGAAGAAAACCTAAAGAAAACTTTGAAACTTTCAAAGTTTGAAAAGGTAAAAAGTGAGCAGAGAGTTTAACACACTTTTGGACCTCAAAATGGTGGGGTTTCACCTTAGTTCGCCCAAGCAAACTTGTGAGAACCTTCCTAGAGGTTATCCAAGGGTGTTAGAAAAAGAAACAAGGTTTAAAGGAAGAAGGAAGTGAGTTGAATCTCACTTGCAAACTGAAGTGTTTAAGCAGAAAGTTCTGAACTTTGAGAGAGTATTTAGAGTGTTTGGAGGCTTGAAAAGTGAGAAATGGATGGGGGAATGCTTGTTTATATAATGAGGGATTAGGGTTTGAATTAGGGTTGCATTAAATGAGTTTAGGTGGTTGTTTTAACTTCAGAGAAGAGAGCATGTGAGAGAGACAGCTTGCGGACGCAAGCTGTCCTCTTTCTTTTTTTTGTTGTGATAAATATATATACGTTTATTTGGTGATTAATTGAGGTCAAAACCAATGTTAAGGGTCTTATCTAAACCAAAAAAGAAGACTTGTTTTCGTAGAAGCGTCACAATATTAATTCAACAATTTGTATGATGTCGAAAGCTTGGATATTTGTGTTAAGAATTACTAATCATCTAGCTTGACTTGATTTTAAGATTTATAAAACGTACAATAGGTATTCACAAGCCATTTGAATTGATTTATCAAGCAACAACATAACGTATGTTCATAAGTTTAAGCATGTGTAAAGTTAGTGAAAATCGCATAATTGGTTAATTTGATTACAATCAAAGCCTTTTACGTACAATGATTTGAAAGTGAAATACCATTACAAGGTATGGACTTTCAATTATCAAAACGTGTAGCACACTTACTAAAAATGGAAAGTTACAAATGCGAAGCGTTACAGCCTCCCCTCCTTTAGAAATTCGGTCCCGAAAGTCAGGAAGATGCAACGAAGAAATGCGGATACTTAGTCTTCCTTTCGCTCTCAAGTTCCCAAGTAAACTCAGGGCCACGTTTTCTGTCCCATCGAACCTTCACGATAGGAATCCGACTGCGCCTTAGTTGCTTAGTGCCTTGATCCATGATTTCGACTGGTTTCTCCACAAAGTGTAAGGTCTCATTTATTTGAAGATCTTCAAGTGGAACTTGGAGTCCTTCTTCGGCGAGACATCTCTTCAAGTTTGAGACATGAAAGGTATGATGAACGTTGAGGTAGGTCCAGTCAGTATGCTACCTTGCCAATCCTTTCGAGGATCTTGAAAGGACCCACATAGCGAGGAACGAGTTTTCCCTTTTCCCGAAAAGAACCACAACCTTCCAAGGGGATAACTTGAGAAGTACAAAGTCACCAATGTTGAATTCCAAAGGCTTGCTTCTTTTATCAGCGTAACTCTTTTTTCGGCTTCTGGCTTTGACCAAGTTATCCCGAATCTGCAAAATCTTGTTTGTCGTCTATTGTGTAAGCTCAGGACCAGTGATTTGAGCTTCCCCGATCTCGTGCCAACAAATAGGCGATCGACACCTGCGTCCATACAACGCCTCGAAAGGTCCCATTTGAATACTCTTGTGGTAACTATTATTTTATGATAATTTGACCAAAGGCAAGTGCATATCCCAATTGCTACCAAAATCGATTACACAAGAACAAAGCATGTCCTCTAGGGTTTGGATAGTACGCTTAATTTGACCATCAGACTGAGGATGGAAAACAATACTGATATTGAGGTGAGTACCAAGAGCATCTTGAAACGTTTGCCGAAGACGGGAAGTGAAACGACCATCACGGTCCGAAATAATATCAACGGGGACACCGTGACGACAGATGACTTCATCCGTGTAGATACGACCTAATTTCTCGACTCAATAATGTTCATGTATAGGAAGGAAATGAGCAGACTTGGTCAGACGATCGATGATCACCAAAATACTATCGTGACTAGACGACATACGAGGGAGTTTGGTAATGAAATCCATAGCAATACTCTCCCATTTCCAAACACGAATTTCCGGTTGCTCGAATAAGCCAGAGCGACGTTGATGAACGGCCTTTAATTTGGAACAGGTAGGGAACTTTGAAACGTAACAGGCGATATCTTTCTTCATTCCAGGCCACCAATATGACGCACAACTTATGAGCTTCACTCATCAAGAGGTCACAAAGATTTTCACGGTTTGGAATCCGAATACTGTCGAGATAGCACATGATGCAATTGGATTTGGACACGAGTTGGTTTTCAGCACCACACTTTAACTCATTATCGAGGTTACCCTCATTAACGGTCGAGTATTGTGTGCCTCACGAATCATCTCTTGAAGTTTTCCCGAACTTTGGTAACAACATACACTCTTAACATGAGTTTTCCGACTATGTGCGTCGGCCACAACATTCGCTTTACCAGGGTGGTAGCAGACATCGCAGTCGAGTGGTTTAATAATTCCACCCAATGACGGTGACGCATGTTGAGTTCTTTTATATTAAAGATGTGCTGGAGGCTCTTATGGTCGGTGAAGATCGTACACTTTGTACCATAAAGGTAGTGTCGCCATATCTTTGATCCGAAAACAACTGAATCTTGAGTTGTCGTGACGCGTAAGCGATGACCTCGTCTCGTTGCATAAGAACGCAACCAAGGCCTTATCTTGAGGCATCGCAATACACAACAAAGTCGTCGGTTCCATCGGGAAGGGTTAGGATAGGAGCATTGCAAAGCATGTCCTTGAGCGTTTGAAAAGTCTCCTCTTGTTCAGAAATCCAAACAAAAGGCTTATCCTTTTGAGTCAAGGAAGTGAGAGGTACAACAATTTTAGAGAAATTTGAAATAAACCGACGGTAATAACTGGCTAAGCCAAGAAACGAACGAATTTCGGATAGAGACTTAGGAGCAATCCAATTCTTCACTGCCTTGATTTTTGCGGGATCAATGTGAATACAAAGTTCGTTGACGACATGACCAAGGAAATTAACCTCCTTTAGCCAAAATTCACATTTGGAGAACTTGGCATAAAGACGTTCAGTACGCAACAGCTGAAGGATAAGATGCAAGTGTCGCTCATGCTTTTCTCGCATCTTGAAATAGATTAGGATATCCTCAATGAAGACGATCACAAATTGGTCGAGGTAGGGCTTACACACGTGATTCATCAAATCCATTAACACGGCGGGTGCGTTGGTCAAACCAAATGGCATGACCATAAGTCGTAACGCCCATAAGGTGTGCGAAATGTGGGGGTATATCTTCTTCGAGGACTCGAAGTTGATGATAACCAGAGTGAAGGTCGACTTTTGAGAAACAAGTTGCGCCTTGAAGCTGATAAAAAAGGTCGTCGATGCGAGGAAGAGGGTGTCGGTTCTTGACTGTAAGCTTGTTGAGCTCACGATAGCTAATGCACATTCGGAAGGATCCGTCTTTTTTTTGACGAATAGAACGGGAAGCCCCAAGGAGATGTGCTAGGACGTATGAAGCCTTTATCAAGAAGCTCCTAAAGTTGGCTAGACAGCTCTTGCATCTACGAGGGTGGTAGACGATAGGGGGATTTTGCGACCGGAGTTGCGCCAGGGATGAGGTCGATGCGAAAGTTAACTGAACGAGGAGGAGGAGGACTAGGAAGACCCTCGGGAAAGACGTCAGGGTAATCAAATACAACAGGAACTTCACTCATGCTTGGACCCTTATCGTTCTTTTCCGTAATGTGAGCAAGAAAGACGATGTATTCCTTGCACAAGTACTTGTTCGCTTGGATACACGACATAAGCTTCAGTCATTTGGAGGTTTTCTCGCCATAGACGTGTAAGGAATCGTCATTGGGAAAGGGGAAGGCGAATGAACTTTTCTGAACAAACCACTTCAGCATGGACTTGCCTAAGCCAATCCATACTTACTATGATGCCGAAGCTACCCATTTGCATGGGTATGAGGTCAATACAAAACATATCATCGTTGAGATTCAAGGAACAATTTGAAAGGACATAATCGAGGTGACGGATTTTCCGTTAGCGACTTCGACTTCAAATGATTTAGGCAACATAGAATGTCTACATATAAGCAAAGGTTTGAATTCAACCGATACAAAACTTTTATCCACACTAGTATCAAATAAACACGTAGCGTAAACATTGTTAACGAGAAACGTACCCGAAATAACATCGTTGGCGTTTTGAGCCTGTGCGACTGTGATGACAAAGGCTCGACCACGAGCTGCTACTACTACTGTTGTTGTTATTGTTGCGCTGTGGGCAGTTGTTGGCGAAGCAGGCATGTGGGGTAGGTGCAAGTGGTCGGTTTTGGTTGGCGGTAGCGTATTGGGGTGCGGTTATTACTCGGGCTTTGTTGGTAGGGGCCTGCGAGCCCTTCCACATTGTTGGGTGAAGTGTCCACACCTATTGCAGATAGTGCATAGGCGGCAAAGGGCGTAACTGGATTGTGGAAAGGACATGTGTTACACTTGGGATGCGACCATGTGTAAGCGTTCTTGATAGGTTCGGGAGAGCCTAAGGCTAGCTGTTGAGGGTTTGGCGGAGTGACTACCGCACAGTTCTAGCTCAAACCCTTCCGCTTCTTGCCTTTGGTGTTGCTCCTTGGGGGTTTGGGTGAGGTAGGATCGGTGAGGGCTTCGGTGGTGGCTTGATGGGCTTTCCTTAATGAAGCCTTGGAGGCTTCACAAAGGACGTGGTTATTGTTCAATCGGGCAGATAGGCGAAAAGCTTCCTCAAGGGTTTAGGGTGAGATGGTGTTAACAAGGTCCATGAGGTGGGGAGGGAGGTAGCGTATGTACTTGGCAACTGCCTTTTCGGCCATGTTGACTTGGCTAGGGCAAATCTCACTCAACTGCTTAAAACGAGCCGTGAGGCCGGCGTTGTCATTCCCCACCTATTTAAGGTTCCAAAACTCGTTCTCGAGTCGTTGGCACTCGTGGGGAGGACATAATTCATTCTCCATTAGCTTCTTGAGCTCGATCCATGGGAGGGTGTCAGCGACATCGTTACCACGAGCGTTACACTCGAAAGTCCACCAATCAAGAGCCCTCGATCGGAATACTCTGGTAGCATTCATGGTACGCTGGTGGTCAGGACAACCACTTTGGAGAAAAGTCACCTCAATGGCGTCAAACCATTGGAGTAACTTGGTGGCGTCCCCTTCACCGGTGAAAGGCTGGGGTTGCAGGAGCAAAACTGCTTATGGATAAAGGTTGATTTAGGTGGTTCCGCCTTGGAGTCAACAGAGGTGTGGGGTGATTCGGCATTGGGTGAAGGTTGAATCTTGCTGACGATCTCGAGTATGACCTTGGCCATATGCTCGGCCATTTGTTCGGCTATGAATTTCATGCAATCCTTTTTGGACATCGAATTGGAATGGGACCTTGATTTGGACTTCTTCTTGCCCATAACGCTTTGAGAGGAAGACATCTAAAGGGTTCGACAATAGAAGAGAGATTAAGGCTTTGATCATAATGCGTTTTTATGAAAAGAAATCATTTTTTAGCATATAAGTATCATGTAACATGTATGAATTCAGATAGATAGCATGGGGATACAAGAATCCAAGAGCATAAACACGTATGATTTGCGTAAGGAGTAAATTTAGTTGGTTGAGGAGGATAATTATTATTATTGTTTTTGGTTACGAAAGGTGTGCAAGTTGTGCATTGGGTTAGAAATGAATAAGGTAACATGTAATAAAAACACATGATAATTGAGATACATTAAAGATAGGCTTAATAAAACATAAGAGTGTTTCGGGTTGAGAAACGTCGACTATTCCAAAATGAATCGAGATCCTTTCAAATTAGAGAAACGTGCTTTGGCCTATAGGTAAAGTGCTCTCGTCGAGAAGCGATTAACGACACATTACCCTTCTAGTTACTACACGTCTCTAACCGATCGAAAAATCGAAACTTTAGCAAGATTGAAAATCGAGGAATGGGACTAGTTGACAAGGTGCGGGTTTCACCCCTAACTTGACAACATCATACCCTAAGCGTGGTTGGAGCTTAACAAACGAGGAGCGAATTCCGACTCGTTGTTAAGGGTCCACTAGAGTATGAAATGGAAATTCCTATCAAGATGTGGATTTTACTCCTAACTTGATGGTGTAATTTGGTGTAAAATCAAACATGCAGATTGAGAGTGATCACCAAAGTGCGGGTTTCACCCCTATTTTGGTGAGATCATCTCATTTATAGTATGAGTGTCTTAAAGTCTTCAAGTGTGTAAATTGTGTAAGTGTCTTAGGAAAGACACGTTGAATATATTAAGACAAAAGAAATAGGAAGAATTAACATTTTAAGCATGAATCAAGAAAGGTCAAGTTAGTTACTTAAACTATAGACTAGGTTGTACATGACAATTCTACCTAATTCCCTATAGTTATGGCTTTGATACCAATTTGTCACACACAAACCGATGGCGGAAACATCGGAGTAAACGAACGAGATTGCTTGAAATATCATAACACTAACTGTGACAATATTTAACTAAACAACCTATTTTATTTCATTCATCAAATTTTCAAATACAACATAATCCGAGTACCGAATAACAACAACGAGATAAGTTAAACAAAACATAATAATTAACATAGCATTCTAAGCGTGTTTCTATGCCGATCCTTCTAAGTTTCATCATACCAACTTCATCAACCTGAAACATGTTAAAAAGTATTGTTCAATAACAAAGTATTGGCGAGTACACAACTTTGATATCATTGCTTAAGTAGTAAAAACGTTTAAACAAATCCACATGATAAGCTAGTATATGAGATTAACATAAACAAGGCATGTGAACTACAAGTCAATCCTTTAGTGTATCTCATAATAGATTAAAAGAAAACTTAACATTGACCACAAGAATACGGGCGGTGCGTTACTTCTATAGCGGTATACATGTTAAGGGAGGTTTGATCGTAGTTAATGAGATTTAGTATCACATAAGAATGTACCAAGTAAACAATTCAAGTATCACATAACTATAGCATGTATGATGAATTGTTAGTGTGATTTCATAGAATAAAAGTGTGATTTAGCGTTTTTGTGATAGTTTAACATGTTGTACCAAAAAGTGTAAAGTATAAAAAGGGTGTCAAGTGTACTCACGGTTTTGCAAAGTTAATTATGTGAAGGCGTTTAGGTTGATTAGGGGGAGGAACACCTACACAAGGAAACGTAGGTGTCTGAGTATTGGAATGGCGGTGGAGTTTTTGTAATTTTAGGAATTTAAAGTATGCAAAAAGTATGTATAGTCGAAAGTATTTATCTAAACGTTAACGCTCGTTTTTTGACACTATAAGCCCCAAAGGGTGTTTGTGTTTTTATGGGTCATGCCCAATAGAATCGTAATGGTGGTTATGTCTAAGATAAAATAACCTAATATTAGACAAGTAACCATATGGTCATCGTCAAAGTTTAAGTTATAATTATTATTTACATATATAGCTAACATATATTATTACAAGTTTATCATACATTTCACATAAGTCATGGATATCCTATAAGTCATAGAAGTCATGCATGGAGGTAGGAGGATAACCGTCCTAAACCTCTTTTGTAAGATTCACCAATACAAAAATTGCCACAAGGACAATCCGGATGGTCAAGAATATAGTACTTCACTAAGCTACGCTTCAAACCGAATAAGCAGGCTAGGTGCGTGCATCCTGAACATGGCAATGTTTGGGGACGTGTCATAGCATTGATAAGGAAGTAAACCTAATGAAAACTTTGAAACTTTTAAAGTTTGAAAAGATAAAAAGTGGGCAGAAAGTTTAACACACTTTTGGACCTCAAAATGGTGGGGTTTCACCTTAGTTTGACCAAGAAAACTTGTGAGAACCTTCCTAGAGGTTATCCAAGGGTGTTAGAGGAATGTTTGGAGTATTGGGAGGCTTGAAAAAGTGTGATAATGCTTTTTTATATAGAGAACGGATTAGGGTTTTAATTAGGGTTGCATTAAATGAGATTTAGGTGGTTGTTTGAACTTGAAAGAAGAGAGCATGTGAGAGAGACAGCTTGTAGCCGCAAGCTGTCCTCTTTCTTTTTTTTGTTTTGATAAATATATATAAGTTAATTTGGTGATTAATTGATGTACATGATATTAATACACTTGGGACTTGTTTGAGAGGTCAAAACCAATGCTAAGGGTCTTATCCTAACCAAAGAAGAAGACTTGTTTTCATAGAAGTGTCACAATAGTAATTTAGCAATTTGTATGATGCCGAACGCTTGGATATTTGTGTTAAGAATTACTAATCATCTAACTTGACTTGATTTTTAAGATTTACAAAACGTACAATAGGTATTCACGAGCCATTTTAAATTGATTTATCGAGCAACAACATAACGTATGTTATAAGTTTAAGCATGTGTAAAGTTTTTGAAATTCGCATACTTCGTCAATTTGAGTACAATCAAAGCCTTGGATGTACAATGTTTCAAAAGTGAAATACGATTACAAGGTTTGGACTTTCCAATTATCAAAACGGGAAGCACACTTACTAAAAACGGAAAGTTACAAATGCGAAGAGTTACAGATTGTGAAGTGGCCACATGCAATGAAGAATATGCCGTTGCTGAAAATTGAGAAAGATTTCAGTGAATGCTTCAAATGGTGGCAGTATGATATTGAAACTGGTGAACCTATAATTTTTTTGAAGTCAGACGAATTATGGAGAACCATACGGATTTTGGATCCTATGTGGTTAGTTAATTGTTCAGAGAGGCATATAGAATGTTTAATCTATAACAAGATTTGTTATGAAACGAAAGAGAAAGTGCAACCGCAACAGTATCAAGGTGTAATCATTATTTGCTATGCACATGGTATTAATTCTGGAAAGATGTGGAAGTAAAAGTGGAGAAAATTGGAAGGAAAGGAGTTGAAGAAAGAAATAAGAAAGCATGAAAGAATTGATGAGAAAATAAAGAAAGCATCTATTAGAAGATTTCAATTTATGAAGTGGGCTCCGCTAACAGACCAAACGCTTATTCCTAGTGAAGAGCGATGGAAGCCAAGAAATAATTTATTCGGATGTTAAAAATAAAGTTGTAAAGTCTTTGAAGACCGAAGAACCATCTTGCACCATCCAAGGGGGAGTTTATTGATACATATGTCTACTGCCTGCATCTACGAGTCGTGTTTGTGTCTATAAAAGGCTTAACGTGTTAGTTTTCATTATTTGTATGTACACTTCTTACGAAAATAAATTGTTTAGTTTGTACGAAGTAGGTTTGTGTCACTTCGTACGAAGTTAGGGTCTTAGTCCGCACGAAGTGGAAAGTCTATATATATGTGTGTGTGTAGGTCTCCTAATCCGTATGGATCTTCACAGAATTGTCTATCTAATCCAGAGTGTGGAATCCTCTAGATCAGATTATCATAGAAATACAAGTAGAAACAGAAATCACAATAAACCCAATCTTTATTGATTATCTATCACAACGATTACAATCAATCTAGATCACACAAATTCATCCATGCCAATCTCTCTATGAATTCTCTCTCAACTCTCTCTTAAGTGACTAATTGAGCAACCCAAACCCTAATGCAAAACTCAGGTTTCCAACGGGCTAGGGTTTAACCACATGGGCTACAAATTGGGCTAGGCCCAATTCGCCTACCACTCCCTATAATGAGGGTCTTGTTTGGCCTAATCACTACAACTAACTATTACAAAACCCAACACGCTAACTGTTTCTCATTTTACTAATTACAAGATATCCAAAGGCCAAATCTAAGTTGTTGTTATAAATAAGCACCAAGAAACTCCCCCTTGACAATAGCTTCATAAAACTACTTTGTCTTCAGTCATCTTGCAATCTTCAATGTCTTTGGTCTTTGGATAGCTTCAACTTTAATAGCTTCTATCAGCAACAGACTCCTCTTTGAATGGGGATCGGCTCCTCCGATGAGAAACCGGACTATTCTAACTCAACTTAAAAGAGGCGGAATTCATTGTTAGTGAGGTTGATAAACGAACAAGTGAGATCTACTGTTATATATAAATTGACATGAAAAGTACAATGCAAGTAAACAATTCCGCAGGGCTTCGCCCTACCAACTGGACCAACAATCCTTAGCTCTGAAACAACACTACTCTATTTATAGGTCAACATTACTCGCACAGGAGAGTGAGTTGCAGAGATTATGACTCGTGCGAGTGGCTGCCTCGTACGAGTGACAGAGTGTCACTCGTACGAGTCATGGTGACTCACTCGTACGAGCCAGCTACAAAACATATAATCTATACCATAATATTTACAAACTGACGTTTTAAGCCATATATACAAAATCAACATATCCTAGACGTAGGCAAAGAAATTATGCACCAACAAACTCCCCTTGGATGTTGCCGTAGTTTTGGATAGTCATCAAAAACTTCATAAGATATGACATTTATCGACCAAAGAAACGCTTCGGTGGCTTGTGACGCTCCTCAAAAGCTATAGGCGTCTTTGATCTGTCGGAGGAGGTCGGTTAACTGTATTGCCAAACGGAAAACACCCTAACGACGCTATACGAGCTCGCTCTACAATCCTTGCTTCCTTGTCTTTCTTCTTTTGCTCTGTCTCCTCCAATTTCCTCCAAGAAGTGTTCCATGTTGATCCAGAATGTATATCATTGGCAAAAAAGACATTAACAATCTTCTGAAACTGGAGTGCTTGTTCTTTGTCTTTCTCTTCATATCTTTCTTCGAACAATTTACTAGCCACATAGGGTCTAGTAGTAAAATGCTACGCCATAACCCATATATTTGTTTGTGTGCTATGATGGCTTCGTTAAGCTCCTCTGTTATCTTCCATGAATCATCATCAGGGTGCACACAAATCACAGCTTCTCCCGTTTTAGAATCATAGTGCCACCACTTGAAGTTTTTGTGGAAATATTGCTCCATCTGAATCATAGGCATATTCTTCATTACCTTTGGCCTCTTCATGATGAGCGTAACATCTTTTTCTTTAGTAATTGAACCAATCTTCATAATACGATTTTCAAAATGACGTTTCCAGTGTATAAATCCATGTGCAGCTTCAAGCTTGATCAACTTCCATAGGCGTTGGTCATGAAATTTCATCTTCAGATTTATCATCTTTGTTTGCACGAGCTCTTTAATATCTCAATATGGCAAGGGTTTGACGTCACTCAAATATATGAAATACTGGATTCCAAACTCCCTTTCGATAGCGTAAATGTTAAGTTCGTCGATCTAACCCCAGCTGATAATGTCCCCTAGTGAAATATGTGCATCACGTGTAAAGAATGCTAGAGGACGTTTAAACTTGCGCTATGCTGGTGAAACTTTGAACCACTTTTTCCTCATTTCTACAATTTCAGCTCTATTCAATAGTTGAGGAATAGTACCATGTTTAGCAGCTTCTTCAACTTTGCGTTTCAAAACATCAGCATTTTCCGCTGCAAACAACTCAGTAAAAGTTGGGGAGCCATTTGTACCTTGATTGGCAAGATTAATAACATCATCATCAGAATCATCCTCCACAATAACTCTATCATAATCATTCGCTTCTTCAACGTGCTCGAAGACATAATCACTTGTCTCGAAAGCGCTAATGTCATTTCGCTCGTCTTCAAAGTCAAACTCGAACTTTTCTTGGTACATGCCTAACATCTTAGCAATCTCTTCCTTAGTATAGCTATCGACATATTCACCCTCTTCAACATCGTGCTCAAGATATAATATCTTTGGCTTTAGCATGACAGAAACGGTAGATGTATCAGTTACCGTGGAAATTCCTGCCTCGACACTTGAAACAAGTAACTTTGGACTTGTTGAATCCCAGTTTTCCATCAAAACCTCCCAAGTTCTGTTTCCCCATGATTTCCATCAAGCGTTGTGCGCGTCTAACAATAGATGCCATACACCATTTGATGTCGATAAACTCCATCTCTACTGGATCAATCTGATCATAATCCTCTGTGGTCATTTCAAAATTTCCAATCTTTCCTGCTACAAGACTGTCATAACATTCGAGAACCCATGCTAAAAGGGACATATGCTGCTTAGCAGTCTTCTCATCAAAGTTTTATGCATTCTGGAAATCAACAACGATATTGTACTGTAGTACCCTTTGAGTAGGATTTGATTTACTGTTCTGGTTGAGGTGGGGATTGCTCGATCCATGTGATGATTGTGGAATTTGAGACATGTTCGGATTAACCATAGCAAATGATTGAAAACTACTGTTTTCATTTGACGAGGAACTCAGTGTGTTGTAAGCGCTAAAGGCAGTCTGGATCTTTGGAGATTGTATTTGAGTGGCAGAACTATTCTTGAAACAAAGATTGACGTCTTGTTGCATTTGGACGCCTTTATTCTTTGCCATCTTCTGCATTTCTAGTTCGTGTCCCTCCAATCTTTCAATGAATTGTGGTAACGAGAAATTACCATATTCAGTTCCATTCTTCAAAATGGTCAAATAGGTAGACCATTCGCCTTGTGGCAAGGAATCTGTGACTTTATGAACAAGGTCTTTGTTCGTCTTTATGATTCCAATTCGCTTCATTTGCACAACCAGATGACAACATCTTTCAATCAGTTGTTTTAACCGTTTCTCCTTTGATCAAAGTAAAGATGTCAAATTCTTTACACAACAACGCCCTTTTTGCTTTTTCGCAGTTGTGCACTACCTTGGAATTTTGATCGATGTGCATTCCATAATGATTATGCATCATCATCATGCTGTAACAACGCCAATATGTCCTCTTTGATGGATTGTTGAAGAATGTTCATCATTTTCTTCTCATTTATAAACTTTTCTCTTTCAAAATCTGAAAGTTGAGCCAATGTCTTTTCGACCGTTCTCTCCAACAGGAGATTGATACTTTTCTTCGATAGCAAACCAACAAGTAAAATGATTCGCCTGAACCCAATTCATGAAACATTCACGCCAACTATCGAAGTCTTCAAGGTTCATCAACTTTGGCGGTTTCGTCATCGTACCCATTTCGTTCTCGAGGTTCATGTTTGTGCTGCAGTAATCGTGACCGCTGATGTAGCAAATGCGTTATAAAATTCTTCTACCATTTTTCTGCAAAGATTTAGAAACACACTTTCGAAAAAATTGATTAGATGGTTAAACTTTCGTCGTGCGGATAACAGAACAATTCATGCGACCAAGATTAAATTTGTGCGAATGAGTTGAATCATATGGAGGAAGTATTCGTGCGAACAAGCTGTTCATACGGATGAAAATGGTTGGCTCGTACGAGTAAGAAGCTCGTACGAGTGGTTACCTTGTGCGAATCACAGTTTCAATTTCAACTTGTAAATTTTTAAGAACTTTTGTTTCCTCGTTCGTACGAATGACTTAAATCATACTGATAGTCATTCGTGCGAGTGTCTCTCTACCCGTACGATACAACTTAAGTCTCCAAACGGATGAATTTTACTGATTCTGACATGATTAAGTTCAATTTTAGATCTGAAATTGTTAAGGAGTGATTAGGATTGATTTTAACGTGATATCCTAGAATCCTAGTTCATTTTGTCCGTAAATTCATCGGTTTCCGAGATCAGTATGGGAAAGTGTAAAAGTAGAAAGCTGCAATAGTGAATCTGAATATGAAACAGTTGGTATCCTACAGAAACTTGACGTTTGTCAGCAGATCACACCTCAACGCTCTGATACCACTTTTGTGGTCCCGTGGTCGACGGCGATTCTAGACAGAAGCTTTGGGGATAGTATAGATTTGGTAGAACGAAATTGACAAGTAGACACAAAATCAGCGGAAGCTTTTCATTCATTCATTCATACCGAAAGAGTATACATCCTGACTGGCTGGAGGAGTTCTTGGAGAGAATCCACTAGCGTTTCCTCTAAGGGAACTTCCAAAACTTACAAACAATGAACACACAACACCTATTTATAGACATGACAGCTCGGGTGAAGCGAGCATGTTGTTACTCGTATTAAGGGTCATTCATACGAGTGATATGTTATCACTCGTACGAGTAACAAAGTCACTCGTACAAGGCACACTGTCACTCGTACGAGGCACATGTCACTCGTACGAGCCAGTACTCGTTTGCACTTGGGTCGTGTGTTTGTATCTAATCTATACAATATTCAATACACACTCTTTCTAGCCTATTCGCACAGTGACGGCCATAAAGTGCATCAACATCCTCCTAAACTGATGCATCCAATCACCAAATCTTCTAAATCATTATCGTTTGAGTAAACTCTAGTTTAGCACTTGCATAGCAATCTTCAAACTCTTCAACTTTGTCTTCAATTTAAAAAGTAGGTTCTACCATGCATCCAAGCAAACACCTCTTCACTAAACTTCTCAGCAACACACTGCTACAATCTATACACTATAAAACAAACATCTGGATAAACCATAAGAATTTTTCAACACAAGTTAAAAAGTTATATTATTCAAGAGATGGTAAAATTGTATCACAGATTAAGCACTTTTCAACTCAAACCACACACTTAAAGTTTTTAAGTACACAGAACCTGCAAGATTTTAAAATATTGAAGTCATCTCCTAACACGGTCTCCCCCTATCGGTAATAACTCATCCATGAACAACCATTTTCTGTATATAAAGAATTTTCAAGAAAAAGAAAATATTTTTGGATTTTATATTTTCTGAAAGTAATGAAATAACAAAATAATAAACACTTTGTTTTCGTGAGAATCACCAGGAAGAAGATCATATCAGCAATATAAAACTGCTTTCACATTATTAGATAATTAATTTTCGTGAAAAGAAGTTCAATATGATTACCAGTATTTTCTATCCACTTAAACAAAATATATGAACATATCAAGTACGATTACCTAGTGATATGTTAAGGTAGTATCAGACTGATATATTAGTGTGTCCCACTTCAGGACATACCCCCACGATCAAGGTATGCACAAAGATTCCTCGTAGTAGGCGAGTATACCGAAATTCATCCTTTTTTATTTACAACGTTAGATAATTGGTAGGTCAGTACTTCCGTACAGCAAAGAGACCAATATCCAACGAGGGTTAAGACAATACCATAGATTTTGGTACGACTTATGCATTTTGCAAATTTGAAGGACTCTCTACGAGAGCTTCTTCAATTTCTGGGATTTGGCATTTTAGCTCTTTTAAGATATCCTGGTTGTGCCTAAGTCATCATATATCTAGAAGCAGCAAAAGGATAACCCTGATATCCCCGGATGAAATAACGATATAAAGATCCAAAACCTCGGATTTTTGAAATCCATCAACGCGAGATTTAAGGTAATAAAACCATACGCTACTGATTTATTACCCACTCATACACCGTTCGTTATGTTTATATCACCAAGGTAAGTTGATTATTTCATGCATTTTGCCTACCGATGCATCATATTATAAAGCTACTATAACGTTTCAGCAATTTAATTTTAATTTCAGTATGATAGTCTAACATGCTGCTGTACTATCATTTCTTCTTTTCCACATACTGTTGAAAGTAGCGCAATCTTCCATTTTGAAACAATACAAAATGTCATACACATACTTCTTGTGATGTATAAACATCCCATCCTTCTACTGTTCAACGTCCTAGAAAGTAAGACAATTGTGAGAGGGGATCGGCTCTCCTCTAATGAGCACCGGACTTATCTGACTCAGCTAACAGAGGTAGAATTCATTGTTAGCGAGTTGGACAAACAAACAAGAAAGATATACTACTTAAATGCCTTGAATTGTATTGATAAACATGAACAGTTACAGAACGCGTAAAAAGTTTGACAGGGCATCGCCTTAGACACACACCAAAAGATGTCCAACACAACACTCAAGCTCCTCTATTTATAGGTCAACATGACTCGCACAGGAGGAGTGTGTGTACGTGACTCGTGCGAGTGATGCCTCGTACGAGTGACAAGGTGTCACTCGTACCAGCCATTAACAAACCATATAAATCATAAATTAAAAAACACTATCTGACGTTCTAAGCCCTATATACATAAACAACATGTCCTAGACGTAGGCAATAGACATTATGCACCAACAAAATCCCCTTTGGATGTTGCCGCAGTCTAGGATAGTCTTCAAAAAATTCTTCAATGATTTGACAATTAACATCTAAACTGTAAGTGCTTTAGTGACGCAATTCTCGTATGCTCCGCAATCCTATTCTCTTTCTTTCATTTCTCAGTCTCTTCCAGCTTCCTCCAAGAAGTGTTCCATGTTGTTCCTGAGTGTATATCATTAGCATAATAGACATTAACAATCTTCTAGAACTAGAGAGCTTGTTGTTTATCTTTTACTTTGAAACTAGTCTTGCTATAGAACAAGCATTCAATATCCTTCTTCGAACAATTGACTAGCCACATCGGGTCTAGTACTCGAATGCCACGCCATAGACCGTATATACGTTTGTGTGCTATGAAGGCTTCGGATAATTCCTCAGTAATCTTCCAAGAATAATCATCTGGTTGGACACATATAACAGCTTCACCTGTACTTAAATTGTAGTTCCACCATTTGAAGATCTTGTAGAAATCTTGTTCCATCTTGATTAGAGGCATATTTTTCATAATTTTGGCATCTTTACGATCAAAATCACATATTTTTCTTTAGTTACTGGATCGTTCTTCATGATTCTCTTCGGGAAATGTGGTTTCCAATGAATAAAACCATGCGTAGCCTCAAGCTTTATCAATTTCCACAGCCGCTGGTCATGAAATGTCATCCTCAAATTTATCATCTTAGTTTGAACAAGCTCTTAAATATCCCAGAACAGCACGATCTTTATGTCGCTTAAGTATCAAAAGTACTGGATCCTATATTCCTGTTTAATCGCATAAACGTTCAGCTTTCGATCCATCCCCAAAGAAATGTTAGCATCATGCGTAAAGAATGCTAAGGGATGTTTGAATTTTCGTTCAGCTGGTACTTCTTTAAACCTACCGCGTCCTCATTTCAGCAATTTCTTCAGCAGACAAATGTTGAGGAATGGTTCCTTGTCTGACAGCCTCTTCACTTTACGCTTCATAAGATCATCACTTCGGCTGCAAATAGATCACTGAAAGTTGGGGAGTCATCTGTACCCTCTTCGGCAATATTAGTATCATCGTCATCAGAATCATCCTCCATGACAACTTTATCATACTCATGTGCATCAGCAATATGTTCAAAGACATAATCAACAGGCTCAAAAGCACTGATATCATTAAGTTCTACTTCAAAATCAAACGCAAAATTTTCGTTGTCCATGCCTAATATTTGAGCAATCTCTTCCTTTGTGTAGCTATGGACAAACTCACCTTCCTCCACATCATGCTCTAAATACAAAATCTTCGGTTTGGGCACGACATGAACAGTAGACATTTTGGTCACCGTGAAGATTCTTGCATGTTTAGCATCTTTAGAGCTTTCAGACCTTCCCTGATCTTAACCTCCTTCTATTTGATTAGAAGAATCTTCCAAGTACATAGAAAAATCGATATCATCATTCAAATTAGATTATGTTACAAGGACACCTAAACCACCCAAGTTTTCATCATCACCATCACTATTATCATCAGACTTATCAGACAATATATCATCGAAATCGTCCAAGTCTTCTTTTTCTTTCTCAGGATCTTCAACAAACTCATCTACCTCGGCTTCTATTTCTTTCTCCAACTTTCGCTTATTGAGCCATTCATGATGTTTAGCTGAAAAATTTGACATATTAATTTCGACATTCTTAGGCTTTCCAACTAACACAAACTTCTTTCTGTTTGCACCCCCCACCACATCCGAAGATACTAGCGCAAATTCAACTTATGGCTTAGTTATAATAGTCATAGATTCCTCACGAACCTTTTCTTTACCTTTCCTCTAAGCATCAGATAACTCTTTTGCAATTTGTTCTTGCTCAGCAACCCTTTCCCCAGCCTCTGTTATTTCAATCTCGTCAACTTTAGTAGCTAAATTGATTTCGAGTTTCTTTGTGAGAATTTTATTGAATAAGCTCATCTTTCTCTGATTTCTGAAATGTTCTTCATCATATTCTTCCATTGTGATTTCGCAAACCTTCATTCTCAAATATGATACTCGCCAAAATTGCCTCTAGCTGCTGTTTTTCTACATTAAGCCCATTGAGTTGCTCTTGTAGCTCGGCAATCTTGACATTGTTCCCCATTACTTGCTTTTCTAATTCTTCAATCGTGAATTGTTGAACATGTCTGCCAAGTGAAGGGTTAGATATGACAAAAACACGCTTATACAAGTCGAGGGACTATTTTGGTCAAACTGCGAATGTCTGTTGGTCCGTATTCAACATACGGACCATGTGTATCAATCCAAATATTTTTATATTCAATAAAATATTGTATTTTTTATGGGAATGCAAAAATGTCAATCGTATCACAATTTCGATCATTGTCGTGTTCGTTAAAGCGTTTTACGCGTTTTTGTGAAACGCGTAACTGTACAACCGAACGAACCGACATCCACGACATTTTCAGGCGTAATCCAAGTTACACATACCTTAACACCTTTATATAACCTAAATATTTTACTTATTCTTAGTTCTTTCATTATTTTAGCTATTTTAAGCTAAAAGTCGAACAGTTTGGCTTCCTGATTGACTTTTGGTTCTAACCATATTTGGGCCAAATCAAAGTTCAATTAAACTTTCCAACGTGATCGTAATCACGAAGATTAAAATCCCAAATGATTTCAACTTATGGTTACCACATTTACTAGTCGAAGTGACGGGTCAAAGTTTCGGTAAAAAATGTGCATGATGTGCATTTACGACGAAACTAATTTTGGGTGTCAAAACACCAAGTTTTGATACCAAATCAGTTTTATAAACTTAGTTAGACATATTTTGACTTCTCTAACTCGTCACTTCTAGTTTAGTGCTTATTTAGGGTCGTAAGTCGAGCGGTCTTGACCACCGCTTTGACTTTCGAATCCGACCCGTTTGGTTGATCTTAGGATCCAACCAGACACATATTTGTGACCATAGTTGTATACGAAATAACCTTCTGAGGTTATACCTTATGGTCACGTCATTTGGTTAGTGTTATGATAAGTTACTTCTATGTTCTTAAAAAAATGACCAAAATACCTTTTTCACATAAATCCATTTTAAACACATGTAACCAAATTTTTGACATATAAACTGAAGTTATAACATTTTCATACATGTTTGGGCATTTAAGAGTTATCATAGGACATGTTCAACCATCCGATCACACGTTTACACTAATGACCCATTAAAGTAGCGTAAACTACCTTAACGAGTCATAATGGGTCAAAACACTTAGGATCCTTTCCAAATCAGAATGTTAAGTTTGTTAAACCATAGAGTCCAACACTCGTGTTGTTTATAAGAATTCATATTTATATGAAACATTAGGACACGTTTGAGCTTTGTTTATTCCGTTGATCAAGAACACTTTTGCAATCCCAAGTGAGTACATAGTTCCCCCCTTTTACGTTTTGCAAATGTTTTGGGGTGACCCATATGTGCTAAATCATTTTCAAGTTTTCAAAAACAATGTCTATGGTTTATATATAAAACAATACGTTTTTAATAATGTGAACAATTTGTTGCCATAACAAGAATGACATTCATTAGCTTTGGCCGAGCCGACCATTAGTATGTTATGTTACCATAGGACTTACAGTCCCATTACCGGACTGTTCACTAGATTTGGTGGAAGTTTAGGTAATGATAGAAACTGTTTTAGATTAACAAATCATTTGTTGATTTGTTAGTCTAGTTAAAGAGACCCTTTGGTGGTATAGTCAAGATAGGTTTGAATTTTTTCATTAAAGAACGATCAAAAGTTTTCATATTTAAAAACATGGACGATTTATTTACGACATGGACAATTGGTTTATGACACGGCCGATTGATTTATAACACAGAAGAATGGTTTATAACATGGACAAATGGTTTATAACACAGACAAATGGTTTGGAACAATATCACGCAATGATTTTCACTTAAAGCTATAAACCATACGAAGTTTTCTTTTGAGCAATCTATTACAAGTTTTTTTACAAAAGGAATGTTTGGTCAAGATTCATGGCTACAAGTTTTTCACAACTCTAACCAACTTGTTTTAGTTGGTTAATTGTATTGCAATATCAAACACTTTTGATACGAGGTTTTAACTTAACGACTCTTGTAGTCAGACGAGGTGTTGCAATATGTATACAAAGCCACGAATTTGACAAACTCACAAAACCTATGTACTCGCATGCATTTTTATGCTGGCTCTCTTTTCACATTTGTTACAGTAGTCAATGCTTGATAATATGATGCATGCTTCATGTAGGAATGGACGCGAGCCTTAATGACTTAAAGCATGAAAGAAAATTTATTTATGTGTTGTTTCTGTTTATCCCAAGACAATGCAAAAAATTTAACGTAATAAAACAAAATTTTAAATTCCATGAGTTGTGAAACAACAGTTCTGTGACATGACTCCCGATGTTTCCACCGCGGTTATTAGTAATGCTTTGACCTAGACTATAACCTTCGTAGGACCCTAAAGTGAGTTAGCTTGCATTTAGATTCTTAAAACATTACCGTCACCTATCCTTAGGTGACTACCAAAACAAATACACAAGTTACAAATTCATTTTGAAAATCAATCATCTATCCTTAGATGATTAGTTTTGGCTTAAAGCCTTGTAAGTTTTCAAAATCCCGTCAAAGTTTGGGTTTTATTAATGTGAACACGTGCAATCTGGAAGGGTGGATGCTTGTACCCTGAGTTTTCTGTCTAAGGCTAGAGTGTTCGTACAAATCCGCATTATCAGACCAGTCACTCTTACCTGGGAACTATTCGGGTGAGTGTCCACTTATAGGCTAAAGCATGTCTTCGCGATACATTATAAAGACCCATTTACTTTGATTAGTCACCATGTGTCGTTTATTTGGTCTTAAGTAATGAACGAATGACCAGCATCCTTATATTTCATCGACATTTTTAACATTTCTCTCACATATTTTCCCTCATGTTTTCTTCTAGAATGCCTCCTCAACGTAATACAACACAAGATGCCGAAATGGCAGCTATGATCGCTCAGCAAATTGCTGCTTTACTCCCAAACCTAGTGACCCAGATAAACCAAGCAAACAATAACAACAACGACAACAACAATGCACTCGCACTGTGCAACTACAAACAATTTTACTAGGCTAAACCACTCAAGTTTACTGGGTTTGAAGGAGCTACTGGACTCCTACAGTGGTTTGAGAGTCTCGAAAGCACATTTCGTCACTTTCAGTGCCCGAATGAGCGAAAAGTCGAGTTTGTATCGAGTGTATTCAAGAAAAGAGCACTTACATGGTGGAATGGTTTGATGAGAGATAGGGATGCTGATGTGGCAATGGAACAAACGTCGGAAGAGCTTCGAGCTCTAATGATGAGGGAATTCTGCCCACGTCATGAGCGATGGACACTGGAAGATGAATTCCATAATCTTAAACAAGATAGTGGAGAGCACCGTGCCTACACTGACCGTTACAAAGAATTGAGCTTGTTGCGTCCCGCCATCGTCACCCCGTTGGATAAAGCCATTGAGAGGTACATCGATGGCCTGCCTGACCCCGTTCAGGACATTGTTACTGGTAGCAACCCTACCACTGTTCGACAAGTTATCGAATTAGCTGCTACCCTTACTGGTAGCAACCTTACCACTTTCAGACATGGGATTCATTCGTCCGAGCTTTTCACCTTAGGGCGCTCCTGTCCTATTCGTGAAAAAGAAGGATGGATCCTTCTGTATGTGTATCGATTATCATGAGCTCAACAAACTCACAATCAAAAATTGATATCCCTACCTCGCATTGATGATCTCTTTGATCAGCTACAAGGTGCGACCTGCTTTTCAATGATTGATCTGCATTCTAGGTATCTTCAACTTCGTGTACTCGAAGAAGATATTCCCAAGATTGCTTTTCGCACTCGATACAGCCATTACGAGTTCACTATCATGCCTTTTGGTTTGACGAATGCTCCTACCGTCTTCATGGACTTAATGAATAGGGTTTGTAAACCTTATTTAGACAAGTTCATCATTGTTTTCGTCGACGACATCCTCATTTATTCTAAGTCTCGAGCCGATCACGAACAACATCTCCCACTAACGATGGTACTCCTGAAGAAAGAACAACTTTACGCCAAATTCTCCAAGTGTGAATTTTGGCTAAAAGAAGTTCAATTTTTGGGATACATTGTTAACGAACAAGGTATACATGTAGATCCTGCCAAAATTAGTGCGATTAGGTATTGTAGTACACCTACTACTCCTACCGAAGTTCGTTCATTTCTTGGTCTTGCAGGATACTATCAAAGATTCATCACAAACTTTTCAAAGATCGCGGTTCTCCTCACCACTGTGACTCAGAAGAATAAACCTTTCGAGTGGGGACCCAAACAAGAGGAAGCCTTTCAAACATTGAAAGAAGAACTCTGTAATGCTCCTGTTTTATCTTTAACTGAAGGCACCGACGATTTCGTTGTCTATTGTGACGCATCAAACCTAGGACCTGGTTGTGTTCTCATGCAAAGAGACAAAGTCATAACCTATGCGTCAAGACAATTAAAAATCCATGAGAAGAAACAACTCATGATCTTGAGTTAGGAGCTGTAGTTTTTTGCTCTCAAAATTTGGAGACACTACCTTTACGGTACGAAATGTGTGGTTTTCACTGACCACAAAAGTCACCAACACATATTTAATCAAAAGGAGCTAAACATGAGACAAAGACGCTAGGTCGAACTTCTAAACGACTACGACTGCGAGATTCGCTACTATCCTGATAAGAAGAATGTTGTGGCTGATGTGCTTATTCGTAAGGAACGTGTCAAACTTCATTGTGTTCAAGTTCAATCTGATATCAAGACACATGTCCTTCAAGCACAACATACATGTGTGACCCAAAGCTTGTTGAAAAATGAGCTGCCACAAAATGTCGAACTTCAACTCGAAACAAAAGACAACGGATTACTCTACTACAAGAACCATGTGTGGATTCCATCAAGACAATCTCTGCACCTTATTTACGGACGAATCTCATAAGTCTCGTTATTCAATCCATCCTAGTGCAGAGAAAATGTATAAGGATCTCCGTACCTAGTATTGGTTGCCAGGTATGAAGAAGGACATTGCCTTATATGTGTCTATATGCCTAACTTGTCTTAAAGTAAAAGTAGAAGATCAACGCCCATCTAGTGACGTGCCAGCGGTTTCCAATACATCTGATGGCTATCATCTGTGCACGTGTAAACTCTACTGGAGACCAGCAGTGGTTCTGAACAGAGGAATGATCATAGGAATGGGAAAGTAGTGGTTTCACCAACAATGGATTAGGAAAATAGTAGTTTCACCAACAGTGGATTGGGAAAATAGTGGTTTGACCAATAGTGGAAGTAGGAACAAAGGATACACTTTCAGCAACGGATAGATTTTCATGGAGATAACATCAGATGTTAGCCAAACATTATTGGTGGTAGACAACCACTTTTTGACAACCACTACTAAGTATCACATAAGTGGTTAGTGAGTTAGTGGTTGAATCAGTGGTTTTGCTATACAACTATTGTTAGTGTGTTAGCAGTGGTTTGTCATCAGTAGTTTGCATCATTGGATAAGATTACAAGGACTGATACTTATTTCCTTATAAGTTCAGGGGGCAATTATGTCAAGTTTGCATTTATGTTAGTGTATAGGATTACAAGGACTGATACTTGTTCTCTTAAGTAATGAAGGTTGTTAAAGATAGGTGTAAGTAAACTTGACTATATTGACAATGGTTCAAATGACAGGTGTAAGAAAAGTTGACTATATTGAGAATGGTTCAAATGAAGTTATTTGTATATTGTTAGGATCTGAGTTTTAAACTGTTTATGTAAGTTAAAAAATGGTAATTGAAAGAAGATAAATCAGAGGAACTTGCATCATTGGTTTGTATCAGTGGTTAGTGACTATAACATTAGTGGTTAGTGAGTCAGTAGTTTGCATTAGTGGGCATTTATGTCAAGTTTGGTTTAATTCATAACAATTAAGAGAATGTTTTCATTGTCATGCTTTTGTAATTATGATTACTTGCATATGACTCATAATCCCCCCCTCAGCCTAGGATCACTGATTTGTTCGTACAGAATGTAAGGAAGATAGCTTAGATTGATATCGATGAAAGTGATTAAACAGAACAGTACAGGCACTGTTCTTATATACTACAATCCTAACCACTGAGCATATTATTATGATGTCAGAATGAAAGTGACACTTAACAAAAATAAAAAACTAATAACATCTACTAAGTTAACCACTTCAATAAACTACACAATACAAGTGCTGATAGAAAACATTGATGATACATCCTCTGTCGGTCTTCAACTGAGCTTTGCCTTGACAAACCTTTAGCTTTGATCTTCAGCAGAGCTTTGTTTTGGCAGACCCTTTATCTTTAGTCTTTAGCAGAGCTTTGCCTTCGCAAACTTTTAACTTTAGTCTTTAGTAGAGCTTTCCTTGGCAGACCTTCAGCTTTAAACTTCAGCAGAGCCTTGTCTTAAACAGAGTTTAGCTATGACAGACCTTGGAGATTTAGTCTTCAGCAGACCTTGACCTGGGCAGATATTACATTATTGTTTGGATCAGTGGTTGTAGTATATTTTGGCTTTTAATCTCTTTTCTTTTAAGGGGAAGATGGGTGCTACTCTCCACAGGGCTTACAAAACACAGGTTAGCAGACCCCCATATTTAACATATAAAGTTTTTTTATATGTTAAATAAGGCGGGCTGCCACCAATAACATGTGTTTTGTAAGCCCTAGGAAAGAACCACATATCTTCCCCATAAAAACCAAAGAAAACATATCACACAATTTAAACCTTCTTTCAATTTCTATTCATCATAATCAGTCGTACTACACTTAGTTTTTGATCTAATCTGACAAACAATAACCATTAATATTATTGTTATTTCTTGAGATATAGTTTACGAAATCATTTTAGTGGAAGTGCACCTACCGCTTACCATATAAACTTGTTGAAGCTACGCTGGCTGCGGCATTTCATCTACCTGTAAACAAAGAAGGTTCAAGATTTAGGTTTTTTTTAACTATAAACTTCATAGTTCTAACTTGAATTAATAAATGGTTTTATTTAGCTTACCTTAATTTGCACCATTCAACTTCTAGGCGAGTGACCTGATCTTCAGGTCACCTATAAAGCATTATATTAAGTACATTTAAAATTCTATCTACAAATTGAGAAATAAACAATATAATTACCGTATGAGAGAGAAAATGTTGGTACTCACCAAGATCTGGATCTTGAATGGATGAAGAAAAAGAGAGAATGAGATGAAAATGCGATATCTGAACCTCAAATGAGATAAAATGAGAGAGGGTCCGTGAAGATCTCAAATCATTTGGATCTATCGATTGGATCTTGTGAAACCTTAAAATCTTGTGAAACCGCCGTCTCTTAAATCCCAAGATAGAGAAAGGGCTAGAGGATTTTGAAAATGAAGAATGAATCTAGAAAACCCTTGATGTAAATTCGTGGTAGGGGTGTAAGGGAACTGGGATGAGCGAAAATTGAAAAATTGAATGAAATTTTTTTCCGCTCAAACATATTGTGCTTAAAGATGTTGTACTTCATGCATTAAAGGATTTTTAAGGGAAGTGGCAAATTACCTGAAGTTACCCTTTGGATATGCTTATTAATATAGTATATATATGTGTATTTTACAACCAAAACTTTTTTGGGTATTAAAACATAAGGTTTTGACACCAAATCAGTTTTATAACATTATGTAAGTCCAATAAATCGGATTAACAGGTATCGTAAGACTAATCGATTGTGGAAATAAAGATTAGAATGAAGAACAATCCTTGAATCAAAACAACTTGCATACACCAGAATAGTGTCTGATACAAGTTTTTAATAACAAAATCACTAGCCCCCAAAACCTTGACCTATTACAGGTATTTATACTAATTACATAGCACACAAGTTACAACCCTAGGCCCATGACATCACTAGGAAGCCCAAAACACTTTAACGCGGTCCAAATGTAGCACTAATGTGTAAACCTTCAATTATAAGCCCAACAATCTCCCCCTTGGTTTACAACATTAGGCCTCTAGTCCTTACGTAGCGCATCAACTCCCAATCTCCCAGCAATTATCCCAGCCACCGCAGCTGTCCAATCTTTAGCACAAGCTTAATACAATTCTGCCATTAAAATTTGATTTGCAGCAAGAACTTGCAGATCTTCATCATGAAAACTCACCAGATCAACCACATCGTTTACTCGAAACGCCTTCTCTTTTGTAAAAATCGCCACACTCCAAACCTTAGGATCATACAACCAGAAATTAAAGTTCGTCAGAATTCCTTTGGGGAATGAAGGAGCAACCAGTGTGACGAGTTCTTTATCTGTCGGGGCCTCATCACTAATTTAAACCGCCTCCTAGTTCTTGCATCACGAACCCCCTTTGTCGCTCGTAAATATGGCTAAGCCGTTTTCAGTGTAAGGAGCTCTCAAAAGATCGGTTAACGCAACCTTTGTCCAAGTTTCAAATTGGGATTCCTTTGAATAATATTCATGACTACCATCTTGCCTGACGATAAGCCTCATATTCTTCATATAATCATATATCCAACTTAGCACTCTCGACTTGTTTCCGATTTTGCTGTAATAACTCGAACTGAGTTCCGTGACATATCTTTCGGATTAGTTGGAAGGATCCTTCAACTGAAAGTTCTCATCAAGTGGATTCACGACTGCATTTTTCATCAGAACCATCTACTTTTTCTTTTGAACCATTGAACGTTTCTGACTTGCAGTGTACTTCTTCCTTGGATCATGTAAATAATCATCCAACCCTGCTTGACAATCAGAAGCCAACTGTTCAACAGCTACTCTATCGGCTTCACTTTATTCGGTTGCTCTCTGCTCGGCTACCCTATGACGATGTTCAATATTCATTGGATCATCGGTTGGATCATAAAATTCTCGACCAAACTTGTTCTCTAACTTTCCCTTCAAATCAAAAACCAGTGTCATCAACATAGTAACATCCCCTTGCAACTGATCAATCGCCTAGTCCCTGACATCTATCCGAGTCTGTAATGAAGCAATCTCGGCATCTTCAAGAACAATTTCCTGTTCAAGCACAATCACTCCTTTTTCATGTCAACAACATCTACATCTTCGTCATCGCTATCCAAACCACTGAACTCAAAGGCTCATTTCTCTGATCTCCTTGCATATTCCGTATCATCATCCTCAAGACCACCTGAACCACTACCACCTGCTCCAGATCCTCCGGCACCCATTGAGCTACCGCCAAAATCCATCATTTTCAATACAGAATCCGCTGGAACAGATACAACAGTAGAGTGTGTAGCAATGTGAGTAACTGTTGGTTCAGCAAGAATAGTAGATTCGATCATTGGAGCATTAGTCAACCACACAATAACTGAAGATGTGACAGGAGTAGATTCTTCAGCAATACTATCGGTATGAACTTCATAATAACTTGGTTCTTTAATAGTCTTCGTCCATCGTCAACCTCTTTGTCAGACTCAACCATAACAACAGGAAAATCAATAGAAGGTATAACAAGAGGAGGATCACCTTTTCGCTCTTGTATCTCTTTCAAGTGTGCAATAAGAGCTTCCAGATTCTCTGTAGTAAGTTCCGGCAGGACTGGAGTCAAATTAGCACTAAAATTTGTAATATCATCCAATAAAGCTTGTTCCTCATTTGTATCAGTATCAGTAACCAGATCCTCAACTTCAACCCTTTCTCCTTGACCGGTATATCATGTTCCTCAACTACCATAGCATTAACTAGCTTAGGTGCTGGGATGTCCTGTCCACCTCACCAAACCTTCTGAACTTCTTCAGTGGTATACGACCAATGAAAACAGTCTTTGATGTTGATCGATTTTTCTTCATAGTTCCGAAAATAGTTGGTCCCATCGGCTTCATATTTAACAAATTAGCATCAGAAGCATCCTTGGTCAGATCAGCATACCGAGCATCCAAAATCAACTGCACACATGCGGATATAGCAGAGAAGTTATATTTCCAATCCATAACAAGAGCCACAATTGCCGAAGTTTAGGTTTGATTTGGTCGGTCTAACCCTCCCTTGTTCTCAAAAATACATTGCATAAACACATGCACCAACAGTCTCAAGTAAGCGCGAAACATTTTCTTGAGCAAAGCGGATACGTTCCCTCATAACTCATCTCCATCAGAACCAGTAGCACTTTCTCCTTAGCATACAAAGTTGGATCACTTGCAGCATCAGCAAACTGTGATACTTCTCGAACACAGGCTTCATTAACCGACATCTCTTTTCCCTGAATATGTGAGCTGATGTATAGCCTCCCATGCGCGCCTCTCAAATGGAATCTAACTCTCTTCCAAATTGTATGCACAAGATCTCGATATAACAGGGTTAGCTCGAAGGGCGTATGCAATCTTGCACTTATTCAACCCAGACATCATGGATCTAAATTCCTGGAAGAATTCAGTTGGCGGATCTGATAAATATCCTGCTTGGTTGTGAAAATGTTCCTCCACCAGCATAATTGCATCAAAAGCTTCTTCCACCATTTCAATCGGAAATAATAACCAAGTTATCATAATCTCATCAAAACTAACTGACATAAGTTAACAGAGTTCATCATGGTTAAGGATCAACAAAACTCAGACAGTTCAAACATATTTCAAAGGTTCAATTATTTAGAAAGGTTGAAACCAGTTTAGAGGTTCAACAATTTGAAAGGGTTCAAGATAGCTCAAAGGTTCAGACAATGGAATTCAGATTCGAAACAGTTCAACAGAAATCCGGATGAACCTTTCATCACTCTGGATAGACATCATGGAGATGAAATCCGAGTTCAGTCATTTCGGATGAATGTCTATCCGGAATGAAATCCAGAATACAAGTCGACTTGAATATTTGTCCAAAATGCGATCCGAAATGCATGAAGATTTGAAGATTATCGATTTGTTTCATAATTAAGAAGCATTTTCTACCTAATTCGGATGGATTTGAAGACAAAATCTGGATGAAGATGAACAGTGATCTCGGAAGATGAACAGAGGCTCTCAGACAATTTCGGAAAAAATTGTGAATGATCCAAAATGTAACTCTGATTCATTTATGTACTCTTCTGGAATGGGCTTGGGCCTAAAACCTTTGGGCCCAAGTCAATCCGGAATCCATCATCCGAGATTAACAAACAATCCGGATTGAGCTTATGTTGGGCCTAGTCCGGAAGAGTGAATTCTCAGTTGTGACATCCTGGTTTTTCAGATATCTTAAACGCACTACTTCACGGTTATTCGTTCCTACGTTAAATTGATTCGGAGACTTAAATTGCACGCTCGAAATAATTACGATAATTTCGTGAACTTGTCAAATGAATTACGTGCTATGTGTATTAAAAGTTTATAAGTTGGTAAATTATTATGTGATGTTCGATTTCGTGATTTGTTTTTAGTTATAAAATATATATGGTAAATATATAGATGAATCGAACCCAGCCGCGACACGAGCCGGCCTCACTTCCTTGCGACTCAAGTAGTTAATCAAAACTTGAGGACCAAGTGTTAGACCCAAACCAACCCACCCGAATCCCTTGCGGCCGCGAGCACCCCAAACCGTAAACCCTTCCCTTTTCCTTTCACCTCTTGCGCTATATATACACATACATGCATGAGCTTTGCTTCACAAAACAAAACACACAAACCCTAGTTGTGAAATAGCCGACGGTAGTCCTTCATTCATCATCCCGGTCGCAAATAGCCTTGCTACATCCCTCTCGGTCACGACAAGTCTTCCTCACTCCTTGCTCTCGGTCGCGATCACCTTCATCGTATCCGAATCGGCTCCCGTCCAAGTCTCGGCTCATTAATCTTATTATTAAAGGTTAGGATTTATCATTGTTTGCAAGATCATATTTGGATTTATAAACTCTTGATCATGTTTGAATGTAGTGCTATGTGTTAGCCGATTTATTTATGCTAGGTTGCAAGTATGATGATTAGCGGAATTAAGAAACGTTAGGCTGTGTTTTGTTTGATAAAAACTATAGGTTATGATTAGGGTTTGCATGGGTATGATATATATGATTGGAAATTCTGTTCTTGATCGCTTATATTTAACGTATCAATTGTTTAAACGGATTAGATTGCGATAAAATGCTGAATGGTGTTTACAGCCAACTTCAACTGGATGTAACTTGGTTATTATTTATCGAAAAACGGATTTTCTGAAGTCTAAAACGTAGACTTTTGAAAAACGCTTCTAATGGCGCTGGATTCATATTTTTCTGAAGTCGTTTGATATTTTTAAGTGGCCAATTGAGTTCAGTAACTGAAGCTGTGAAAATTCTGAAAAATTGTTAGTTGTTTATCGAGTCGGATCTAATAATATGTAGAGAGTCGAATCATGAAATTTGTACAGAAACTAGATATGGAAATTTCCAGGAAACTCCCACTGGAATTTTGTTTATTGGACGAACGGTGATTTTTAAATAAATTCTTCCGTGGACTGCAGTCAGAAAGTGACGAATCTGACTGCAGCGTAGTATATTAATATTTATGAATAATTGGTAAAGTGTTAGGACTTGAAAAATTTATATAATATTCTACGGTATAGTTGTCACCTTTTGTAAAATAATTGGAATTTTTGGAACGTTGGAACTATTTTATAAAAATCCTCGAAAACAGCCTAATTATGAGTATGTAAGCTCAAACTTGATAACTTGCGAATATGTGCACCAAAGTGTTGCATGGATTGAATTGTGTTCATGATAAATTGTTTTGATCACTATGTTAATATGATGATACTTGCATGCATGTTTGAGTGTTAGGATTTGTGATTGTGTGTACCGCTTTGTGCGTAAATTATGTGTAGGATTTTTATTGGTGTGTTCACACACTAACTTGAAATCAATTAACTTGTTAGGACGCAATTAGCGGTCCCATCATTTGTAACTTCTGTGTTACACTAACCGAGCAACTAAAGGTGAGTTCACGGCCCCTAATTTTAACCGGTTTTAAACAACAGGGAGAGAAACATGTATATACTCTACAACTCTATCTCTTTACGTTATACGAAATTAACGTCATTTAACTATTCTGTAACTAAGTTAATGTTAATGTACGTTATTGTCACTAAGCAGCTATATCACACAAGTCCTCGACAATCTCTCGGATCGTTAGTATTGGGTTAGATAGCGGGGAAATTATAAGTAGTACTACTGGGCCCGACAAGCCCCATCCGAGCTAGTCGCGCTAGCCGACCGGGTATGGTCAACGGGTGAATAATTTGGCCTAACTTCGCCATGGTCAGTGATAGGACTGGCAACACGGAGGCACAACAGTCAGCTTCGATCGCGAACACTTACGTGACATAACTTTAGGCTAGCTACCTATATATATTAACATTGAACCTAATTACAAATCAACAATATTATCCTGGGTTAGGGATAATGGAACCAACAACGTTATTATTCCGGGTTAGGAATAATGGAACATCATTATTATTCCGGGTTGGGAATAATGGAACCATCAGTATTATTCCGGGTTGGGAATAATGGAACTAAACCGTTATCCCGGGTTAGGGATAACGGGGGAAACAAACTTATAACCGAATAAATGAACTTATGAAAACCTGTGAACTCACTCTTCTGTAATGTTGACACTTGTTTCTTTACATGTTTCTCAGGACGCTAGGAGCTCTAGGTGCACTCACTTGCATTGATCAAGATATCTTTTTATCGAGTCTCATTTACAAACATTGTTTTGGGTTTTCCTTAGTTTTGGCGTTTGTGTTGGCGCCCATTCCTTTACTCTATCTTTATGCTTCCGCTCAACTTTAAAAACTAACGCTTCCGCTAAACATTGAAATCAAACTAAGACAATCTAAAATTACCTCTGAATGGTTAAACAAATGATTTTGGAAAACGTATTAACAAATCATATAGAGTCGTTCGACGTTACTAGTGTCTTAGATTCTGGTTTGTTCACACGCCTCGCGGTAAAACTCCGCAAGTGGAAATTGAGGGTGTGACAGATTGGTATCAGAGCCACTAGCTATAGAGAACCAGGTTTGCATTAAAAGTAGACCTAAACTATAGCTGATTACACGACACTAGACTTAGTTTGGCACCGAATTGTTATATCTTGTTATGTGATGTACCACAACTGTGCTATGTAAAATGTGAATGCGAAACAGAAATGAATGCAACTCGTAACTAACTACACAACCTAACAGGCAATGTAATCATCATCATCATCCGACAAACTTTCGCAACCAAGGGCGCCGGGAAAGGCACCTATGGTGGAACCCTCACCATCTTATGGCGTGGAGACACGCTCAGCTGCGAGAAAAAGGCTCGCTCTAGGGGAGGAGTCGTCCTCACGCCCGACCATCGCTGTGCCGGTCGAACCGGTTAACTCGGTAGAAGTAGGGAGCGACCTACATAGAGATATGATACGGAAAAAACAAGAACAATTAGAAAGAATGCATGAAACCATCCTAGCACAGGGATGGATGATACGACAATTGACAGGTAAAACTGGATCGCTCGAGGAAGAGCAACATACGAGTAAGATAGCTCGTAACACTTTAGCCAGAGACCTTCGTGCTGAGTAGCTAAGGGCTGACTGGATAGAAGACAGAGTTCTTGAGTCAAGCTGGAGAATTAAAGAACTAGAACAGAATCAGGCACCTGTACTAGTACCTGCACCAGCACCGGCCCCTCCAGTGCCGGTAGAGGAGGATCCAGAGGAGGATCCAGAAGAAGATCCAGAAGAGGATCCAGAAGAGGATCCAGAAGAGGATCCAGAGGAGGATCCCAAGGAGGATCTGGAGGAAGACCCAGCTGTAGAGGCTGGAAATGCCGCGGAGGATGACGGTAACGATAGCGATTTGGGGGATGGAGATGTAGAAGACTGACACGTCTCGCTTATTTTATTTACTTTCCTTCAGTCTATTTATTTTCCTACTTATGTTTAAACTTGAGACTTTATAGTAAACTGATGTGTTTGGTTGGCACCTTGTAAGACGTTGAAATTTTATTTAACCGAGTATTTCTTTTTACTGTTTAATTTATTTGGATTGACATGACTTGAGGAATTATTTAAGTATGGAATGGGATAACTATATTGGATATATAGACTTATCGGTGTGTGTTTATGTTGTCTTGCGAAGATCTAAATGGCAACTGGACATCGCGGAAACCTTAACATGACGCCCGAAGAATTAGCTGCAATGATCCAAGAGCACGTCAATGCAGCTCTAGCGGGTGTTCAGAACCAACCGGCAGGTAACCATTATTAAATTTTCATAGGAAAATCTAATAGTTGGGCTAGTAAAAATTCCTCGCTGACTACCTGTCCTCTGTCAGCAGGAGGGGGTCTTAACTCCTACAAGATGTTCCTCGACGCGAAGCCAAGCAAATTCACGGGGCAGAAGGACCCATAGGACTGGTCCGCTGGATCGAAAAATCTGAATCAGTGTTTGAAATGTGCAACTGTCTGGAGGCCAACAAGGTCAAGTATGCAGCCTCAACATTGGAAGATGGGGCACTAACTTGGTGGAATGCACAAGTCCAAACGCGTGGACTTATTGCTGCAAATGCAATGGCCTGGGCCGAGTTTAAGGCCCTAATCAAAGAAGAGTACTGTCCGCGAGACAGAGTTGAACAGTTGGAGCAAACATTATGGAACCACAAGATGGTGGGATCTGAAATCGAAGCATACATAGCGAAACATCACGACTTGGTATTTCTATGTCCCGATCTGGCCAACACTGTTGAGAAACGACTCGAGTTCTACCTTGGGGGTCTGGTCCCTGAGATTCAGGGTATGGTAATGGCCAGCAACCCTGCAACTGAACATCAAGCAATCAGGTTGGCGCACAAACTCACCGATAAGGCGGTGGAACAAAAGAAGTTGCCAACTCGGCGTACGACTGAAGTTGCCCCTGATAATAAAAGAAAGTTTGAAGACTCGTCTGCTCGACAGTCTTCGTCATCCCAGCCACAACAGGGGAACCAGAAACGGTTCAATAATTTCAAGAGCCACCGGGGTCACAATAATCAGCCCGCCAACCACAACCAGAACGCAAGCGGCTATGTAAGTCGAAAGCCGCAGTGCAATCGCTGCAATCTTCATCATCACGGCCCTTGTGCCGGGAATCGCTGCCAACGATGTGGCAAAGTGGGACATGCGGCAAAGGATTGTCGCGGGGAAATCATGTCCCGACAAAACCAAAATCAGCCCCAGGGCCAGCAACAGGGTGTTAATCGGGGATGCTATCAGTGTGGTAGCACTGCCCACTTCAAAAGAGACTGCCCACAGCTGCGTAACAACAACAACAATGGTGGGAACAACCACAACCACAATAACAATAACAATAATGGAAATAGTGGCACAAGAGGTGCCAAAGGTCGCGCATTTACGTTGGGCCGCGGAGAGGCCAGAAACGACTCGAACGTGGTCACCGGTAAGTTTCCCCTTAATGAACATTTTGCTACTGTGCTTTTTGACACGGGTGCGGATAGGAGTTTTATATCTGAGTCTTTTAGGAAGAACCTAAATCTCACGCCCAAACCCCTAGAGGCCCCTTACGTCATAGAACTCGCCGATGGTAAATCTGTAGATGTGACCCACATAGTATCCGGCTGTCAACTCAAACTCGCGGGTCACACCTTTACCATTGATCTGATGACAACTACCCTGGGTAGTTTTGACGTGGTAGTCGGAATGGACTGGCTATTCGACGTCCGAGCTGAAGTTCTCTGTTTCGAAAAATCTATCCGTATTCCGCTCACTAACGACGAAATCTTGACGGTGCAAGGCGAGAAGGCAGGCGCCGTAACAAACATCATCTCTTACATGCAAGCGCAGAAGTATCTTCGGAGGAAGAACTCCTTTGCCTTGCTTGCACTGGTTACCGAACAGCCTAAGGACGAGAAACGTATAGAAGACATCCCCGTCGTCCGTGATTTTTCTGATGTATTCCCAGAGGAGTTACCTGGTCTTCCGCCACATCGACAATTGGAGTTTGAAATTGAATTGGCGAACCATGCAACTCCTATAGCCAAGGCCCCATACCGCCTAGCTCCAGCCGAGCTGCAGGAGCTGTCTACCCAACTTCAGGAGCTGTTAGAAAAAGGATTTATCCGGCCTAGCGCTTCGCCATGGGGAGCTCCAGTCCTTTTTGTCAAGAAGAAGGACGGGACCTTCCGCATGTGCATCGACTACAGGGAACTCAATAAGGTTACTGTCAAGAACCGATACCCATTACCTCGCATCGACGATCTCTTCGACCAACTTCAAGGGTCAAGCTACTACTCCAAGATTGACCTACGGTCCGGTTACCACCAGTTACGCGTCAGGGAGGAGGATATCGCTAAGACGGCATTTCGTACCCGGTATGGCCATTATGAGTTCTTGGTCATGCCCTTCGGTCTCACCAACGCACCCGCGGTGTTCATGGACCTCATGAACCGTGTGTGTAAACCATACCTCGACAAGTTTGTCATTGTGTTCATCGATGACATACTCATCTACTCTAAAGGTGAAGAAGAACATGCTGAACATCTACGATTACTGCTGGGATTACTTCAACAGGAGAAACTATATGCCAAGCTTTCGAAGTGTGATTTTTGGATTCGGGAAGTTCAGTTCCTCCGGCATATCGTAAATGAAAAGGGTATCCACGTCGACCCTGCCAAGATTGAAGCTATCAAAAACTGGGAAGCACCCAGGACACCGACGGAGATCCGCCAATTTTTGGGTTTGGCTGGTTACTACAGACGTTTCATCGAGGGATTTTCAAAGATCGCGCAACCGCTTACTACCCTCACCCAGAAAGGCATCAAGTATGCTTGGGGTGACAAGCAGGAAGCAACATTTCAATTGCTGAAACAGAAACTTTGCAGTGCACCGATTCTGTCCTTGCCGGAAGGGACTGATGATTTTGTAGTATATTGTGATGCTTCCATTCAGGGATTGGGACGCGTACTCATGCAACGCGATAAGGTCATCGCGTATGCGTCCTGACAATTGAAGGTTCACGAGAAAAACTACACAACACATGACCTGGAATTGGGAGCAGTAGTGTTTGCACTTAAGATTTGGAGACACTACCTCTATGGAACGAAGTGCACAATCTTTACAGACCACAAGAGCCTCCAACACATCTTTGATCAGAAGGAGTTGAGCATGCGACAGCGTCACTGGGTCGAACTCTAACGATTATGAATGTGCCATTCGGTATCACCCGGGTAGAGCTTACGTGGTAGTTGATGCCCTCAGTAGGAAGGAACACTTGAAACCTCGTCGGGTACGAGCATTACAGCTCACCATTCATTCGGGGTTACCCGAACAGATACGCGACGCGCAGCTAGAAGCAGTTAAGGAAGAAAACATCAAGGCCGAATCGGTGAGAAAGATGGAACGCGATTGGGAAGTAAGACCCAATGGAGCCCGGTATTTCATGAATCGTATATGGGTACCTCTCTACGGAGACCTTAGAAAGCTAGTCATGGACGAAGCTCACAAATCCCGATACTCTGTCCATCCTGGTTCGTATAAGATGTATCAAGACCTTAAAGCTGCGTATTGGTGGCCCAACATGAAAGCTGATATAGCCACCTACGTGAGCAAGTGTTTGACGTGTGCAAAAGTCAAGGTAGAGTATCAAAAGCCGTCGGGGCTACTTCAACAACCTGAGATCCCAGTGTGGAAATGGGATCAGATCTCGATGGACTTCATCACTAAACTCCCGCGAACTTCGGGTGGTTGCGATACCATCTGGGTAATCGTGGATCGTTTAACTAAGTCCGCACACTTCCTAGCTATTAAAGAAACAGATAAGATGGAGAAGTTGACTCGCATCTACATAAAGGAAGTAGTTTCTCGGCACGGAGTGCCAACGTCCATCATCTCAGACAGAGATGCTCGCTTCACGTCAAACTTTTGGCAGTCACTTCAGAAAGCGTTGGGCACACGCTTAGATATGAGCACAACTTATCACCCTCAGACTGATGGTCAAAGCGAAAGGACCATACAGACCTTGGAAGACATGCTTAGGGCATACGTAGTAGACTTCGGGAATAGTTGGGAAATCCACCTGCCTTTAGTGGAATTCTCGTATAACAACAGTTACCATACGAGTATATCGGCAGCACCGTTTGAGGCATTATACGGTCGTAAATGTAGATCACCGGTCTGTTGGGCAGAAGTCGGTGACAGTCAACTCACAGGCCCTGAGTTGATACTTGAGGCTACTAAAAAGATTGTACAAATCAGAAACCGCATGGCGGCGGCACGAGATCGACAGAAAAGCTACACTGATCAACGACGCAAACCGCTCGAATTTCAAGTAGGCGACCGCGTCCTACTGAAGGTGTCACCCTGGAAGGGTGTGATCCGCTTTAGAAAACGAGGCAAACTAAACCCACGGTACGTAGGCCCGTTTGTGATCTTAAAACGTATTGGACCCGCAGCTTATCAATTAGACCTTCCTGCCGAACTCAGTGGAGTTCACAACGTTTTTCACGTGTCAAATCTGAAGAAGTGTCTATCAGATGAAACCCTAGTTATTCCATTGGATGAGATTCAAGTGGATTAACAACTGCGCTTTGTGGAACAGCCTATCGAGATCATGGATCGTGAGATCAAGACTCGATGGCACAACAAGATTCCGATCGTTAAGGTTCGTTGGGACTCTAAGCGTGGACCGGAGTTCACGTGGGAAAGAGAGGACCAAATGAAAAGCAAATACCCACACCTCTTCGCAGCTGAGCAGCAAACTAACGATACCAGCAACTAAATTTTCAGGACGAAAATTCTTTCAACATGGGGATGATGTGACAACTTGGGAATTTCTTGTAATTTCGCGTACCATTGTTAACGAACTAAATCTTTGTGCGTGGCACTCTAAACATGTACGCTGCATTCTAAACCGCGTTTACTCAATTTTCGGGACGAAAATTCTTTCAACATGGGGATAATGTGACATCCCAGTTTTTCAGATATCTTAAACGCACTACTTCACGGTTATTCGTTCCTATGTTAAATTGATTCGGAGACTTAAATTGCACGCTCGAAATAATTACGATAATTTCGTGAACTTGTCAAATGAATTACGTGCAATGTGTATAAAACATTTATAAGTTGGTGAATTATTATGTGATGTTCGATTTCGTGATTTGTTTTTAGTTATAAAATATATATGGTAAATATATAGACGAATCGAACCGAGCCGCGACACGAGCCGGCCTCACTTCCTTGCGACTCAAGTAGTTAATCGAAACTTGAGGACCAAGTGTTAGACCCAAACCAACCCACCCGAATCCCTTGCGGCTGCGAGCACCCCAAACCGTAAACCCTTCCATTTTCCTTTCACCTCTTGCGCTATATATACACATACATGCATGAGCTTTGCTTCACAAAACAAAACACACAAACCGTAGTTGTGAAACAGCCGACGGCAGCCCTTCATTCATCATCCCGGTCGCAAACAGCCTTGCTACATCCCTCTCGGTCGCGACAAGTCTTCCTCACTCCTTGCTCTCGGTCGCGATCACCTTCATCATATCCGAATCGGCTCCCGTCTAAGTCTCGGCTCATTAATCTTATTATTAAAGCATAGGATTTATCATTGTTTGCAAGATCATATTTGGATTTATAAACTCTTGATCATGTTTGAATGTAGTGCTATGTGTTAGCCGATTTATTTATGCTAGGTTGCAAGTATGATGATTAGCGGAATTAAGAAACGTTAGGCTGTGTTTTGTTTGATAAAAACTATAGGTTATAATTAGGGTTTGCATGGGTATGATATATATGATTGGAAATTCTGTTCTTGATCGCTTATTTTTAACGTATCAATTGTTTAAACGGATTAGATTGCGATAAAATGCTGAAATCAGGATGCTGAATGGTGTTTACAGCCAACTTCAACTGGCTGTAACTTGGTTATTATTTATCGAAAAACGGATTTTCTGAAGTCTAAGACGTATAGTTTTGAAAAACGCTTCTAATGGCGCTGGATTCATATTTTTCTGAAGTCGTTTGTTATTTTTAAGTGGCCAATTGAGTTCAGTAACTGAAGCTATGAAAATTCTGAAATATTGTTAGTTGTTTATCGAGTCGGATCTAATAATCTGTAGAGAGTCGAATCATGAAATTTTTACAGAAACTAGATATGGAAATTTCCGGGAAACTTCCACTGGAATTTTGTTAATTGGACGAACGGTGATTTTTAAATAAATTCTTCCGTGGACTGCAGTCAGAAAGTGACGAATCTGACTGCAGCCTAGTATAATAATATTTATGAATAATTGGTAAAGTGTTAGGACTTGAAAAATTTATATAAAATTCTACAGTATAGTTGTCACCTTCTGTAAAATAATTGGAATTTTTGGAACGTTTGAACTATTTTATAAAAATCCTCCAAAACAGCCTAATTATGAGTATATAAGCTGAAACTTGATAACTTGCGAATATGTGCACCAAAGTGTTGCATGGATTGAATTGTGTTCATGATAAATTGTTTTGATCACTATGTTAATATGATGATACTTGCATGCATGTTTGAGTGTTAGGATTTGTGATTGTGTGTACCGCTTTGTGCGTAAATTATGTGTAGGATTTGTATTGGTGTGTTCACACACTAACTTGAAATCAATTGACTTGTTAGGACGAAAGTAGCGGTCCCATCATTTGCAACTTCTGTGTTACACTAACCGAGCAACTAAAGGTGAGTTCACGGCCCCTAATTTTATCCGGTTTTAAACAACAGGGGGAGAAACATGTATACACTCTACAACTTTATCTCTTTACGTTATACGAAATTAACGTCATTAAACTATTCGGTAACTAAGTTAATGTTAATGTACGTTATGGTCACTAAGCAGCTATATCACACAAGTCCTCGACAATCTCTCGGATCGTTAGTATTGGGTTTGATAGCGGGGAAATTATAAGTAGTACTACTGGGCCCGACAAGCCCCATCCGAGCTAGTCGCGCTAGCCGACCGGGTATGGTCAACGGGTGAATAATTTGGCCTAACTTCGCCATGGTCAGTGATAGGCCTGGCAACACGGAGGCACAACAGTCAGCTTCGATCGCGAACACTTACGTGACATAACTTTAGGCTAGCTACCTATATATATTAACATTGAACTTAATTACGAATCAACAATATTATCCCGGGTTAGGGATAATGGAACCAACAACGTTATTATTCTGGGTTAGGAATAATGGAACATCATTATTATTCCGGGTTGGGAATAATGGAACCATCAGTATTATTCCGGGTTGGGAATAATGGAACTAAACCGTTATCCCGGGTTAGGGCTAACGGGGGAAACAAACTTATAACCGAACAAATGAACTTATGAAAACCTGTGAACAAACTCTTCTTTAATGTTGACACTTGTTTCTTTACATGTTTCTTAGGACGCTAGGAGCTCTAGGTGCACTCACTTGCATTGATCAAGACATCTTTTTATCGAGTCTCATTTACAAACATTGTTTTGGGTTTTCCTTAGTTTTGGCGTTTGTGTTGGCGCCCATTCCTTTACTCTATCTTTATGCTTCCACTCAACTTTAAAAACTAACGATTCCGCTAAACATTGAAATCAAACTAAGACAATCTAAAATTAACTCTGAATGGTTAAACAAATGATTTTGGAAAACGTATTAACAAATCATATAGAGTCGTTCGACGTTACTAGTGTCTTAGATTCTGGTTTGTTCACACGCCTCGCGGTAAAACTCCGCAAGTGAAAATTGAGGGTGTGACATCAGTGGACATATCCGAGAAGGATTTGAGATCTCAATCCGGAACAATACAACCATTATCCCAAACTTGTTCAATTTCAAGACTTTCAAAATTCTATTGGATTGGCCCAATTTCAAAAGTTAGCAGACCAGTTCAACATCCCTTGACATAAAACATCTAACAAAAACTCAACAATTTAACTAACCAAGCATCCAACCACTCTTTACCAATTGCAAAAGCAAGTAGAATATTTAAACAAAAACACATACACAACCTTGCTATGGGATCAAATTGTTTTTAAAGTCGAATAAGGAACATTTTTCAATGTGAGTTGGTTCAGACTTATCTAAGCAATTGCCAATATACTTGTCCATTTAAACCTAAAGCTCAACCTTCTAGTTCTAGCTTTATGATATGCTTAAGGTAGTATTATGCTATGATACCCGTGTGTCCCATACCATGATATACCCCCGCGATCAAGTTAAGCATGACGATTCATCGTAGCAGGTGAGTATACTGAGATCATCCTTTATCTTTACAACATCAGAGTATTGGTGAACAGGTCAGTTCTTTCCTACAGTAGAGTGACCAATAGTATCAAATGAGGGTTAGGCTACCTTATGTGGTATGCTTGAATTCCTGTAATATTCTCAGAATGAGATTTTCTTCCTTTTAAGGTTTTGGCCCTTCTATTTTGGCTCTTTTAAAGATATCTTGACTGTACCTAGGTCTGCATATAACCTGGATGCAACAGAAGGGTAGCCAAGATATCCCCGGATGTCTCAACAGCATAAAGACCTAGAACCTCAGGCGTTGGCTATCTATCAACGCAGGATTTAAGACAATGAAATCATACACCTATAGTATGTGACCTACTTAATACATAGTTGTTTATGTTTATATCATTTGGCTGACACTATCTGGTTGAGATCTAGACCTATCAACATATCACCTTCGATTCAATTCTTTCCCGCTACAACACCTTACATGTGCTAGTAAAAAAACTTTATCACAAGAAATTATATCATTTCCCAATCCTTGCGAAAATTGTTTGAAACCTTTTTTTTATATATAATTTCTCCCCTAAATTTGTGCATACATATGAACAAATTTACGAGCAAACATAAATAAAGGATAGAAAAACAAACTAAACAAAAAAGATAGAGGATGCTCGGTTAGAAAAACGAATCATTTTGAGAAGATCAACAAGCACTTAAAATCGCGCGTTGCTAACGGGTTTCGTGAACAAATCTGCCACGTTTTCATCAGTGTGGATTTGCTCAAGTTTAACGAGACCCTTTTCATAGCAATCACAAATAAAATGAACTTTGATATTTATGTGCTTAGTTTTGGAGTGGAAAACAGGGTTTTTCACAATTTGGATAGCGGCATCATTATCACAATAAATTGTTGCGTATACATAAGTCAAACTGTAATCCGTAAGCTGGTGTTGCATCCATAAAACCTGAGAGCAACAAGCTGAGGCTGCAACATATTCTGCTTCCGCTGTAGAAAGCAAAACCGTCTGCTGCTTCTTACATTGCCATGAGATTAATCTATCTCCCATGAATTGGCATCCAGCTGAAGTTGAGCGCATATCCCTATCTGTACCTCCAAGATTTCTGCCAGAGAAAGCACGCAATTCAAATTCAGATTTTTTAGGATGCTAGAGGCCCAGTGATGGTGCCCCTTTGAGATACCTAAAGATTCTTTTAATAGAATGTTAATGAGAAAGTTTAGGAGTAGCCTGATATCGAGCACACTGGCAAACGACAAACATGATATCTGGCTGACTTGAAGTGAGATACATGAGTGAGACAATCATAGACCGGTACATGGTTGGATTGACAAACGTTCCTTCAGCTTCTTCATTTAACAACGGCCGCTCAGCAATAGGTTAAGCTGTAGGCTTTGAATCTGTAAGCTTGAATTTTGCAAGAACTTCATTAACATATTTTCCTTGATGGTTCAAGATTCCTTGTTCGCTTTGACAAACTTGAAGTCCCAAAAACATAGTCATCTCCCCAGTGAGCTCATCTCAAATTTCTTGTTCATGACCGCTTCAAATTCCCAACACAGACCATCATTCGTAGAACCAAAAATAATATCATCGACGTAAATTTGAACAAGAATAATGTCCTTGTCAACACGTTTGATGAACAAAATTTGATCAATGGTCCCCCGAGTATATCCATGAGCAAGCAAATGCTCTTTTAGAGTTGCGTACCATGCGTGTGGCGCTTGATGCAATCCATACAAAGCTTTGTCCAATTTGTATGCATAATCTGGCTTATTAGGACCAGTGAAACCCGGTGGTTGTGCCACCTATATCTCCTCTTTCACCGTGCTGTATAGAAAAGCAGTCTTGACATCCATTTGGTAGACGGTGAAGTCTATGTAAGATGCATATGCCAAGAAAATACGAATAGCCTCCAATCTAGCTACTGGTGCGTAAACCTCATCGTAGTTCAATCCTTCAATCTGACTGAAACCATGAGGAAGCTTCACCAAATTGCCATACCCCAACCTTCTCAAACTGATTGAGTTCTTTGTGCATAGCATCAACCAAGCCTGGTTCTTGCAAAGCGACATCAATGCTTTTAGGTTCAATTTGTGAGATAAAGGAAGAGTAAAGGCATGTATAGATGTCCCTGATTGACTGCGACTTCGAACTGCAGTAGTAAAAGGACCAATAACAATTTCAATTGGATCGCGCTGTAGACGCTATGGTATAGGCGTAGCAGGGACAAGGAGATCTGATTGCAAGTTTGTAGCATGCTGTGACGCAACTCCAGATGGCTCCCCCTCTTTAGTTGCACTAGTGGAAGTGTTAACTGATGAGTCAACAAAATAGTCTGGTGGTGTAGGCTCTGGAAACAGAGATGACCCCAAGACATCGGGAGGTGTAGGCCCTTCAATTGCCACATGAAGGTCCTGTTTGAAGCCACAACTTCAGGGGAACCATCCTAAGGAATCTGTTAAGAATCAGTTCCCTGATTCCGTGTTACTGGTGAAGGCATAGATATAGCATCATTAAATCCAGGTGGATCCACACTGAGCTGCTTAAAAGACTCTTGCAGCTGTTCAGCATCGGCATCATCCTCAGTTAAGATAGGCAGCGTTCGGAGTTCAGAAGTTTTGCTTGTACCTGCGGTCACATTATTTGGGACATCAACATATTAAAACAAAGAGGAATAATCATTGAGCTAGTCAGGACCAATGCATGAGTCCTTGGGATTCTCCTCCAGCCAACCCACATTGTAGGTTTCAACTACCATTTTCTTGATCATGTTATAGACACCATAGGAAGTATTGTTAGAGTATCCGACAAAACTGCATGGATCCCCGGGTGATTCAAATTTTCCCTTAGCATCCATGAGTAGAAGAACACAAGGGCATCCGAACTTGCGGAAATGCTTGACCGAAGGTTTGCGACCTTCAACCACTTCGTACGGTGTTTTCATGTGTCTTTTGTTGATCAAGGCATGATTCTTAATATAACAGACGGTATTGACTGCTTCTACCCAGAAAAGGAGCTAGTTCGGATTCGACCAACATAGTACGCGTAGCTTCAATCAGTGTTCAATTTCTCCGTTCTACAACCCCATTTTGTTGAGGAGTTCTTGCTGCACTGAACTGTCGATCAATACCCTTGGTGGAGCAGAAAGAATTTAAGGTAGAGTTCTTAAACTTTATTCCATTATCACAATGAATAGCCTTCACGGTGGTGTTTGTCTGGTTTTCCATAAGTATGATAAACTGTTTAACTAACTCAGCGGTTTCACTCTTTTATGCCAAAAAGAAGACCCAAGTTAGTCATGAGTAGTCATCAATAATAACTAGATAGTATGCCTTCCCGTCAATGCTCAGAAAAATTGTCGAACCAAAAAGATCCATATGAAGAAATTCTCAGACTTGAGACGTGTTGGGTGTGGTTTATACTTGTACGGCTGTCGATGTTGTTTCCCACATGCACATGATTCGCACTTTTCAATCTGCATATAATCCAAACTGGTAGATCTCTGACTAATACACCTTTTGCAAGTCTATTTAATTTCTTCATGTTGATATGTCTGATTCAACTGTGCCATTACATTGCATCGTGCTCAGAAGTCGATGAGAACAAGCAAGTAAGCTTGTTAGTTGGAGCTTTGTTCATGTCGATGATATATGCATTTCCTTTTCTTGCCGCTTTGAGAAGAACCCATTCATCCAGAATGATGAGGCCTGGTTTTAGTACATAACACCCTTTCTTGGTAAAGAGAACATCCAAATGATTAACGCAGAGCTGAGACACACTCAAGAGAGTATGCTTCAACTCTGGAACATAATTCACATTCTTGAAACTGAGGGCTCCATTGCATATTGTTCCTCTCATAGTGATCTTTCCTGTTTCACCACCTGCGAAGGAGACAAGCCCGCCATCGAAAAACTGAATTTCAGTCAACTGTGAGATGTCCCCTGTCATGTGCCTGGAACAACCATTGTCGATATACCAGAGTCTGATGAGAGTTCGCAAGAGCTGTTCCTGCACATTTCAACAGGTTTTAATTAGAAGCTGCAACCCAGGCCATTGACGATCTGGCCATGCCATGTGCATCAACATAAGTAACCTCACGGAAAATTAAATTAGTTGACGATGATGTCGATGATGCTTTTGATTTGTCTGATTTTGGGGTAGGAGACTGGACGTTGGTCAAGTTTTTAGGCCTCTAGGTTAGTGAGTCAGACTTCTACATAATTTTTGGAGTGCTAGAAGGATTCAAAGAACTTGAAGGTCTTAGAGATATGTGAGTTTGTCTCTTGGCCATGTTCCAGTCTAGATCAGAAGGCTTAGCGGTAGAAAATCAAGCTTGATATAGGCGATTAGGCATAGCTTTCTGATATTTTGAGAATAATGCTTTGAAATGTATAAATCCTTTTTCACAATTTCGTGCAATATGCCAAGGAAATCCACAGTTGAAATAGGTCTGCCTCTTCTGGAAGAAAACAGTCCATTCGGCTTGGGAAATTCTAGGCAATTTGTCTATCAGTTTCTTGCTTTTTGGTACTAACGGCTGGTGCAAGGGTTTGGTCTTCGCTGTAGCCTGCGCAAAACCATTAGCACACTTGTAAGGTTTATGATTTGAATTAGACAATTTGGAGATGGTAGACTTAGGCACAAATTTAACTGATTTATGTTTAGCTTGTTGCTTAACAGATTCAATTTGGGACTGCTGAGTCAATTTCTCAGAATGAGGAATTGACTCAGCAACTGCCTTTTCATTTTTTGAGATGCCTGTTTGGTTTTCTTCTTTTTAGAACTACGTGTTCTCCGTTTCTTATTATTATTTTTCAAACCATTTTGCGTGGCGGATTCTACAGAAGAGACGAGTGATTCAGCCAGGACAACCTTTTCTGAATTGCTAGAAGATGAGCTTGAAGCATTAAAAACAGGAAGAATCTCTAAATTTTTAAAAGTTTGAGATTCCGATTCAGAGTCAGTTTCAAAAATTTTATCTGAATCAGTAGGACGAGAATGCTCATTTTCTGTCATTTCAGAATCAGTCCATGGTTTTGTGGTTGAAGAAGATGATTCGCCTGATTCTTCTAGTACTGTGCCAGTGTCATTCTTCACAGGTTCAGTTGTTTGGTTGGTTTCCTAACTGTCAACCCTGGGATTAGCATCAACAGATGGTACTTCCTGAGAGGAAATTCCAGTCTCTTCAGTAGGAACTGAGGAAACCGTATCACCTGTCGATGCTGTACCTATAGCAAAATTTATGTTTTCATCACAAGAGTTATCACATTATTATCAGCATTAGATGAAAAACAAGAATTAAAACAATCTACGTTATCAACACAACCAACACTGTCTGAGAATTTAAATTGTTCAGCAAGAAATTGATTCAGAATGACAAAAGCAGGTTTATAAAACTCATAATCAGCAGCTGAATTATCTGAATTGGTATTCAGACATTCTTCTTGATCACCATCTCTAATATCCTCAACTAATATTTCTTCTACACATGAGGTAGAAACATTTGTAGCGTTCCCTGAATAAGTTTAAGTTTCAGAAGTATTTTCACTTTTTGATTTTGTGGGTGATGTTGTTGTCTTGTCCTTAGACGTCATTTTCTATAAATCATCTAAACTACAAGAGGGATGGTCACCAGATTCGTGTGAAAATGGTGTGGAATTAAAATCCTTCTTGAGTTCAGTTGGCTTAGAGAACTTTGTGTAATAGGGCTTCCATGGTTTTGAAAGATAATCTGATGGTTTACCATATATCATATTTTCTTCATTTTCTTATTCAGCCTCAGATTCAGGCATTCTTGTATAGTTATAATTATATGGTGGAGGAGCCCTATTATACCCAAGACCTTTTGTATAATTTTTCTGATAATTAAGCTGTAGATCACACAAGTCCTTGACCAGCTTGCTGGAAGTTTCAATTTAATATTTATTTCATTTTCTTGAAACTTCCATGTCAAGGAGTTTGGCTTGGCTAAAGCTGCTTGAAGTTCTACATACTTTTCATATAATTTTAGCTTATAGTCGTATAACCAACATTGTTGTTGGTTCAAGTCAAGCTTTAGCTGAGCTATGTCTTGGTTTTGAGCTTCGACCTTTTCCATAAGAAGCTTGTTCTTATGTTTAAAGGCGATGTTTTGTGATGCAGCTTGTTGATATTCAGCTACAAGAGTTGAATTATGGGCGCGCATTTGTGATAATTTAAAACAACAACTATCTGAATAGAGAATTCAGTTTACCATTTCGGAAAGATCAGGTGTCTCAGTTGTCTACGCCATCATGTAGTGACTGTTGTTCTTAGAAAAATTTAGAGTTTCCATTTGAGCTACTGCATCTGCCCAATTGAATCCTTGATGTTGTTGTACCACCAAGGCTGTTGATTTCCCGCCAGAGCTACTCGGGGAACTTGAAGCAGATTTTGAAGGAGAGACTGGCACCAGTTGTCAGTCACTACTCTGTATGTCTGCAACTCTAGATGAAAAAAAATCCAGATGGTGGCTTCTTGCAATCTCGAGCAAAGTGTCCTGGTTCATGACATCTATAGCATCTGAGCTTATCTTTGTCAATCCAGTCTTCAAATTAGACAATGGTTGTCTCCCGTACTTTTTTTGAAATTTGTTGACACGGAAAGCAGCCATTGCAAGATTCCAAGACACTTCAATCTCATCCAAATCCTCCTCCATTATTTGATCTATTTCAGTTGGAAGAACCGATGGGGAAGTCAGATCACCTGCTAAAAAGGTATTTAAACTATTAATCATTAAGGCAGCTATGGCCAATTTTACCTCTTTAGTAAGAAAAGCAGAATTGGACACAACTTAAGTAGGAGCCGGTGCAAGAGCAACAGATTGAGGAATGCCGCCTTGTTGAGTTATAGTAGAAATAGCCGGACTGTACACTATGTTAGGATACTGAGCATGATATTGAGTCTGAACCTGCGCCGCAGAAATCATAGTGGGGGTCAGAGACTGAAGACCATAGCCATACTAGGCCTTCTATGGAGAGGCGAGAGGACTGTACACCAAGTTTGAGCTACCTGGTGTGTGAAAACTTCCTTGCAAAGGGTTGTAAACAAGATTTTGAGATATCAACGCTGCATTTTGCCCTGTAATACCAGCTGCCATCAGTCTGCTTTGATGATTGATGTCTCTCTGCTTAGTATATATCTCACAAGATGTAATAGTTGCAATCATTTCGGTGACAGTGACATCGTTCAGATTTTTCGTCTTCTTGATCATGCCAACATCAGCATCCCAGCTCTTTGGTAACCAATTTAACAACTGTCTGTTCATGGCACTGTTTGTAATAGTGATTTCGGCTGAAATCATATGAGAAACGAGCTTCACATATCTTCTGATCTGGTTCTCAATGGTTTCCCCATAAATATGGTTAAATGAGATAAATTGTTGATTTGGCTGATTAACTCTGCTTGCATTCATGTCAATGTTTCCCTCATAAAGGTTTTGCAATTCACTCCACACTTCTTTAGTTGTCTTGTAATTTTTGACAGCTATAGAAATGTTAGGTCTGAGTGCCATTGTTAGCACACATGAAGCCTTCTCATCTTCGTCGATTATTTTCACATCTTCGGGAGTCCACAAATCGCTTGGTTTAGGAATCCTTGTTTCTAGATCTTTAGCGGTTCTGTAAACGATTGTTCGTGGACCGTTCATAATGCATCTCCAAACCCCAGGCTCTTTGGCTTTACAGTACTGCTCAAATCTGAACTTCCACTCATAGTATTCATCTCTGTATAACAGAGGAGGCACCTTTGTTGAAGTGCCAATGACTTGATCTAATTCTTGATGACGAGCCAGAGTTTGTGATTGCAGTGCTACAAAGGTGGCGTTGGTCAAATCTTGAGCGGTCATATAACTGTTCATCATTGTTAACTTTATTAAATTACCAAGTAAATTAAGTTAAAGTTAATTTGTAATTCTTATAGTGAATAGTGATCCAGAAGTGAATCCGAGATATACAGTTCCGAGATAGACATATCCGAAATGAGAAACCATAATAATTCCAAGATGAACGCCCGAAGAGAAATCCAGAAAGCAATCCTAGATGATAAAATCCGGAATAAGGCTTGATCCGGAATAAGGCTAAATCCAAAATGAAGACTTGATCCAGAATAGAAGCTTGAACCGGGATAAGGCTTGATCCGAAATAGAAGCTTGATACGGAATAGAAGACTTATCCGGAATGAGACCTTATCCGAACACAATAGTAACCCAAATTTCCTACAACAGATAACATAAGTTATTTGAAAAGTAATATTTATCCGGAATATGAGCAATCCGAATAAGGATGTTGAGAATATTGAGGAACAGTAGTCCGGGATGATTCCGAGATGGATGATCTCCTTCGTGTTCCTCGGGATCTTCAACAATACCCAAGCCGAAATCCTTGAAACTTCTTCGTGTTCTTCGAAATCCGCTACAGTGCCGAATCCAAATACTTAAATCTTCTTCGTGTTCTTTGAAACAATAGCAATGTGAGATAAAAACAACAAAAATCTTCAACTTTGAATAGTAGCAATCCGGGTTGAACAACAACAACTTTCAATTCCGAACAGTTCTTCAATCTGCGCTACCTAGAGCCTGTATTGTACAGCAAGCTCTGATGCCAATTGTAAGCCCAATAAATCGGATCAATAGGTATCGTAAGACTAATCGATTGCGGAAAGATTAGAATGAAGAACAATCCTTGAATCAAAATAACTTGCATACACCAGAATAGTGTGTCTGATACAAGTTTTCAATAAGAAAATCACTAGCCCCCAAAACCTTGACCTATTACATGTATTTATACTAATTACATAGCCCACAAGTTACAACCCTAGGCCCATGACATCAATAGGAAGCCCAAAACACTTTAACTTGGCCCAAATGTAGCACTAATTTGTAAACCTTCAATTATAAGCCCAACACATCATTAGACATGTTCAAACATGTCTAACTCGTCATTTCTAGTTTAGTGCTTATTTCTTAGTCGTAAGTCGAGCAGTTTACTACCGCTTTGACTTTCGAATCTCACCCGTTTTGTCAATCTTAGGATTCGACCAAGCGCATTTTTATGACCATGGTAATTTAGGGAATAACCCTTTGAGGTTATACCTTATAGTCATATAGTTTGTTAGTTGTATGATGAGTCGATTTTATGTACTTTTAAAATGCCGAAAACACCCTTTTGGCACATAAAATGGTTAAAATGGTGAAAGACATTTTTACTTCGTATGTTGACTTAGCATACCTAGTACATGATTTCAAAGAAATTTTTTCTTGGTATATTAACCTAGTATGCCATGTACATGATTTCGAAACAATTTCATGACATGCTTACATTGTTCAAGACATGTTGGTGCGTTGAATATACAATGATACATTCATTAACATTAATGATGTCGACCGATAGTATGTAATGGTACCATAGGATTGACATCCCGTTCTCGCTTCCTAGGTTTCTTTGGAAGTGACTTTAGGGAATGACAGAATCTGATGAACATTTGATAAACCTTTGTCTTTATATGTGTCTACACAATTAAAGCAATTGATTTATAAGACAAGAGTTTTTGTTTAAACAAGACCTTTGTTTATTCAAAACACATGTTTTATACAAGACATTTTGACAAGACAAGATATTTTGTTATTTTATACAAGACATTTATTTTATGGTTTAAACAAGACTTTTGTTTGCCATACAAAACATTGGTTTATACATAGACATTTGTTTATACATAGACATTTGTTTATAAATGACATTTGGTTTATACATTACATTGATTTAGACAAGACATCTCAATTGTTGGCTCGTTGTAAGTGATTTAAATTACGAGACATGTGTAATATGATAAAAGCATGGTGGATACGCCGCTGGTACTTTCTATATATAAGTGCATTCATTATAGTCTATAACGCAGCGTTATCTAGACCACTTCAAACAAAATACAAGACATGACATATTTTATACAAGGCACGAGTTATTTTGGTTATTAAGTTAACCATGCATCATTTCTTTTAAATCATTTGATTTTCATATAATTTCATACAAGAAACATTTTTGTAAAGGATCATGGCTACTTTTGTAATAGTTGAACATTTCTTCATCACAAAACCTATGTTACTGACATGCATTTTTATGCTAATGGTTTATTTTCACATCTGTTTTAGGAGCTAATGGTTGACTTTGAGCATGCTTCACATAGGGCGTACTTGGGCCTTAGTGACTATAAAATTTGGAAGACAATTGTTATGTTTTTTATTTCATTCTCCCAAGAGAATGTAAAGAATTATATTCAATAATAGAAAACTATATGTACCCTGTGTTGTGATACAATAGTTCTTTGACATGACTCCCTGACGTTTCTGCCGTGGTTTGTTGTTTTACACGGTAGGGGTGTTACAAGATGATTGAAGTCGAAAAACCTTGCAAGAAATGCTTAGAGCCTTGCAAGGATTTTGCTGAAGAAGATGATAAATATAAACTTCTGAAAAAACTTTCTGATAATCTGTTGAGTTATTACAAAGAAACAAAAGAAGCATACGATAAGGTGAGTAAAACCATTAAAAAGTTTAAAGAATAAAGTCGTGAAGATGGTGCTACACTTTCGATGCTTAAAGCAACTGTTATGGATAAACAAATGGCAATAAAAATTCACCCTAACACGATTGCTAAGCTAAAAAGTGAATTAGAGGCTGTGAGAATTGTAACAGAAAGAGTCAACAAGTTGTTGATTAGTTACTGAACTTCATCGTATGTGATTGATCTTATTCTTCTGAAATAACCGTAAAAATTTAAAATGAAAGAAAATGATTGTTCTCAAAACAAAGGTATGAGTTACAATCGAGTTCCACCCTCTATGTGGGAAAGGTATTCAAACAAAAAGCATGACAGGTGGATAAGGCGCTCCATTTAAAATGAAAACTCAATAAAAAGACGAGCTACTTGAAAAACATGATTTAACATACTCTAAATCTGATGACGATTGTAAATCTGACATGGTAAAAAATGTAGTTGAAAATGTTTGGGAAGTGAAAGTGATAGCAATGAATTTGAAATTGTTGAGTCTAATTTGGAGAAAACAAGTTGAAGTTCACCTTTTGAAAATGAAGAAAGCTTTCATAAGAATTATCTTAAGCAATAAGAATTAAGTTTGGATGATGATCCTAATATGGTTGCATACAAAATGATAGGATTTGACAAACTATATTTTGATCAAGAATTTACGATTCAGAATGTGAATCTTAATGACAGATTTCGAAAATCAATTTTTTTAAAGAATGTAATCTTTGTTTTTGGAACAAGCTCAGACAGTGAGAAGGAGAGTTTGGCTAAGTCACAATTAAACAATGAGTTTTATGTTGATTAGAAACGTCGTGAATAGGTTCAGAAATCCTCTATTGGTAACGACAATAGGACATGCTTCAAATGTAACCAACTCGGGTATATCGCAAGACGATGTACCCAGACTAACTTTAAAGCTGTTTACAACGTCACGAAGTCTTTAGAAGATGAGAAACCGAATCCACCAAAGGTTATTCCAACACAAATTTTCAAAAGAAACAACAAATCTAACATAGTGAAACCATCATATTTTAATGTTTCAAACAAAGAAGTTGGTGAATTACCGAGCAAGAATGATCAAAAAGATTCGGAATTTTATACTAAACTAGCATTTTCAAAATAACAAACTTAGCTTGTTAAAACAAAACCATCTTCTAAGGGAAGCAAAATAATTGTTCCAATCATGACTGATAAAAATGTTGAGGTTGAACAAGTTGTTAACATAAAGAAACAAAGTAAGACTGTTTGTGAACCAAAATATGATATAGCGAACCCACCCAAGACCAACAAGGCTTGGGTCTCTCTATTCAAATAATCGCTTAATTACAGGTGCAGAGGCTCCCGAGATCACTCATTTCAAAATGGATAATGTATAGTGGAGCTTCTCAGGCACATGACAGGAATGTTAGCCTTGCTTTATAATGTCAAATCAATCCGTGTGGCAACAACGGGTCAAAAGCACTAGGATACTATCCAAATCAGAATGTTAAGTTTGTTAAACCATATAACATGAGTTCCAACACTCATTTGGTTTATAAGACTTCATTCTATCCGATCTCCCGTTTGTAGTCCTGACACACTAACATATTTATCTCATACATTAGGACACGTTTGAGCTTTGTTTATTCCGTTGATCAAGAACACTTTCGCAATCCCAAGTGAGTACATAGCTCCCTCTTTTACATTTTCTATATGTTTTGTGGTGATTCATATGTGCCTATAATTATTTTCAAAATTTCAAAACAATATACATAATTTATATATACAAATGATTTTCAAAGTGAGTACATAGTTCCCCTCTTTCACATTTTGCAAATGTTTTGGGGTGACTCATATATGCTAAATCATTTTCAAGTTTTCAAAAACAATGTCTATTGTTTATATATAAAACAATAAGATTTTAATAATGTGAGCAACTTGTTGATGCGTTATCCATAAAAAGAATGACATTCATTAGCTTTGGGCGAGCCGACCAATAGTATGTTATGGAACCATAGGACTGCAATCCCATTATCGGACTATTCACTGGATTTGATGGAAGTTTGGATAATGACAGAAACTGTTTCTTATTAACAAATCATTTGTTGATTAGTTAGTCTAGTTAAAGAGACCCTTTGGTGGTCTATTAAAGATACCCTTTGGTGGTACAGTCAACACAGGTTTGAATGTGTTCATTAAAGAACGATCAAAAGTTTTATAATTAAAAACATGGACGATTTGTTTATGATAAATTGGTTTATGACATGGACGATTGATTTATAACACGGACGAATGGTTTATAACATGGACAAATGGTTTTGAACAATGTCACGTAATGATTTTCACTTAAAGATATAAACCATACGAAGTTTTCTTTTGAATCAATCTATTGAAAGGTTTTTACAAAAGAAACGTGTTGGTCAAGATTCATGGCTATACGGTTTTCACAACTCTAACCAACTTGTTTTAGTTGGTTAATTGTATTGCAATATCAAACAATTTTGATACGAGGTTTTCACTTAACGACTCTTGTAGTCGGACGAGGTGTTGCAATATATATACAAAGCCATGAATTTGACACACTCACAAAACGTATGTACTCGCCGACATTTTTATGATGACTCTCTTTCCACATATATTTAAGGAGTCAATGCTTGATAATATGATGCATTCTTCACGTAGGAATGGACATGGGCCCTAGTGACTTAGAACATGAAAGACAACTTAATTATGTGTTGTTTCTGTTTATCCTAAGACAATGTAAACATTTATCTTAATAAAACAAAATTTTAAATTCCATGAGTTGTGAAACAATAGTTCTGTGACATGACTCCCCGGCATTTCCTCCGTGGTTTTTTGTTTTACGCGGTCGGGGTGTTACATAAATTATGCTCGTAATGATGAAAATATTGTGCTTGAATCTCCTGTATTTGTTCCAGAATTAAAGAAAAACAGATTTGGGAAGTTACTCAAAGAGGAAATTCCCAAGTTTATTCCATCATTTACAGGTACATCAAAGTCTGATTAAGAATCAACACAAGTCAGAAACAGTGAAGAATTGAGCACAACAACTTTAGAAAGTGGTGAAGAACGTCAAGCGAAGATCAAGATCTAACGGCCCAAGTGAAAATCAAGAATCTACTTCGTCATCAGATAGCTAGAGCGATGAAGACTGCATTAAGAATGAAAATCGTCTTAACAAGAAAGTGAAGAAATTCAGAAGTTCAAGCTATACTACATCATCAGATAACGCTTCAAGCATTTCAAAACTCTCATCACATACATCATCTTAAGACGCGGCGTCCACCAAAGAGAAAAGAGCAAATTGCAAGCAATGCTTTCGCTGTGGTCATTTAGGACATACTGCGGAACATTGCAAGAGCAAGAAATTTTCTAAACCTAAACAAGATCTTGTCAAAAGTTTCACAGAGCAATTCGATAACTTTAGAAAATCAGTCAAATGCATAGTTAATTCACAATGTTTTTGGAAAAGAAAAGAATATTCTTGTTCAAAATCACAATAGATTAAACTTGAAACAAGCCTGGATTCCGAACACGAACTAACTTATACATATTTTTGTTTGTTGTTATATAATAGAATAAATTACAAAAATGGCTTCGAATACTCATGGAATACATTTGGCACGTGGACAGTGGATGCTCAAGGCATATGACCGGATTGAAGGACCTCTTAAAGAACTTTCAAGTCATCGATGGAGATTTTGTATCGTTTGCCAGAGATGATAAGGGAGGGAAAATTGTTGGAATGGGAGACATCGTATCTGAAGCACTTACATTGGAGAACGTCAATTATGTACAAGAATTGTGTTACAATCTCATGAGCGTATCACAAGTCTACGACAAAGGAATTTCAGTGTTGTTCAATGATGTGGAATGTCTATTCCTCAAGCCTGAATTCTCCGTTCCTACAAAAAATGATTATGCTCACAGCTCCTCGTCAAAACAACACCTACGTTCTCACTATGAAAAATGCACAATCCAATGAGAGCATATGACGTGGCTAATCTCAAAAGCGTCAGATTCGGAATCACTGCTTTGGCATAGGTGGTTGGGGCATGTGAACTTCAAAAATATGAATAAACTTTCAAATTAAATATAGTGAGAGTTTTAATGATAAAAGAATTTCCATTTTCAGAAAAATCTGTTGCATGCGCCCAAGGCAAGCAACACAAAAAGTCGCACAAATCAGAAGCAGTGAATACCATATCCGCACCATTGCAACTATTGCACATGGATTTTTTCGGTCCTATTAGTGTTAAAAGTCTAGCTAAAAGATCATATTGCTTGGTGATTACAGATGATTTCTCCCGTTTTTCATGGGTATATTTTCTTGAAGCCAAAAGCGAGACCGCCTCCATTCTCAAGAACTTCATTCCCATGATTGAAAACTTGATCAAGCTCAAGGTCAAATCAGTCAGAAGTGACAATGGATCGGAATTCAAAAATCAAACGTTTATTTCCTTCTGAGAAGAAAAGGGAATACGCCTATAGTACAGTGCAGCAAGAACTCCTAAGTAGAATGGTGCAGCGGAACAGAAGAATAGAACACTCATTGAAGCTGCTCAAACTATGATCATAGACTTCGAGCTTCCTATCATCTTCTGGGAAGAAGCAGTCAACACAGCATGTTATGTTTTGAATCGAGTTCTCATCGTTAAACCCTATGGAAAAACAGCCTATGAACTTCTTTTCAAAAGGAAGCATCTAATAGATTTCTTTAGACCGTTTGGATGTTTCTGTACAGTCCTCAACACTGAAGACAATCTTATCAAGTTTGAAGCAGTGGGTGATGTGTGCTACTTCATGGGTTACTCATCTACTCATATGGTGATTGAATCATACTATGTTGACTTTTAAGATAGAAACTACACCAACACTGGAAATTCTCTAAACTTGTTTTATGATGTAGATGTTGTTTTCAACACTTTCAACATTGATGAACCACTCACTGAAACCGAACCTACAGAAACAATACCAATAGAGCCATTGTTTGATCCTTCAGACATTGGCTTCACTCCTTTTACAACTCGATTCACCCCAGTCTCTGCCCATCCAATCCTTCCAGTTGATGAAGCTAATGGCGATACTTCGGCTGAGAACGCATCTAGATGTGATGCTTCTTCTTCACAACCTATTGTGAATGAACCAACTAAAGAAGACCAACCTCCAATTATCTATTTCGACGAACACTTCACCAATCTACCTCAACAAATTGAAACCCACACCAACGCATGTTACAAGACAAATCGAAATCATCCTATTGAAAATGTCATTGGTCTTGTGGAAGATGGAGTTCGAACTCGTGGACAAACATATACCATCAACATGGTGGAAAGTAGGCTATTCTTCTTTTCTTTCGTATGCTTCTTTTCTTTCGTATTCCGTACCTAGTGGCATTGAAGAAGCTATTCAAGACCAGCTGGGTGTAGGCTCTGCAGGAAGAGTTATCTCAGTTTCGTAAGCTCAAAGTCTGGGAACTCATTGATCTACCAGATGGAAAGTATCCCATTGGCACCAAGTGGGTATTTCATAACAAAATGGATGATCGTGGTGTAGTTATCAAGAAAAAGGCAATATTGGTAGTTCAAGACTTTGGACAAGAGGAAGGGATTGATTATGAGGAAGTTTATGCTCCGGTTGCACGTTTGGAAGCTATTAGAATATTCTTAGCATATGCTTCGTACAAAAACTTCAAGGTGTTTCAGATGGATGTAAAGAGTGCGTTTCTATATGGGAAGGTGAAGGAAGAAGTCTATGTTTGCTAGCCTCTGGGATTTGAAGATCTACACTTTCCTACACGACACTATAAGCTTGAAAAAGCTCTCTATGGTCTTCATCAAGCTCCTCGAGCCTAGTATAAGACTTTTTCAACAAATCTTTTGGAATATGGATATACAACAGGTAAAATCGATATGACTCTCTTCACGAAAAAGATCGGAGATAATGTGATGCTGGTGCAGATCTATGTAGACGATATTATTTTTGCGTCAACCGATGAAACCCTATGCAAGGACTTTGAGAAGGTTATGAAGGCAAATTTCGAAATGAGCATGATGGGAGAACTCACATTTTTCTTAAGATTGGAGGTGAACGGTATCCTTATTCATCAAGTAAAGTACATCAGAGATATTCTCGCAAAGTACAACATGAACCACTGTAAGACTGCTAGCACACCATTTGCAGCTCAGACGAAACTCACAATTGATCTTCAGGGAAAATCGGTGAACAAGTCTTGCTATCGCTCGATGATAGGCTCGTTGATGTATCTCACCACAAGTAGTCCTGACAATATGTGGGATGTTTGCATCTGTGCACGATTTCAGACGAATCCAAAATAACCTCATGAAGCTGCTGTCAAACGAATTTTTCACTATCTGAAAGGAACACCCAAGCTCGGATTGTGGTATCCTAAAGATAATAATTTTTATTTAATTGCTTATTCTGACAGTGATCATGCAGGTTGCAAGGTTGACAGAAAGTCCGTCTCCGGAGGTTGTCAATTCTTAGGAAATCGTCTCATATCGTGCCAAAGCAAGAAGCAGACAACCGATTCCGCATCTACTGCTCAAGCCGAATATACGGCAGCTTACAGTTGCTGCTCACAAGTTCTTTAGATACGAAATTAGTTGCGGGATTACGGAATCAACATTATGAAGACTCCGATATTCATTGACAACAAGGCGTGTCTAGGAGTTGTGAAGAGTCCTATTCATCACTCTAGAACAAAGCACATCAAAATTCGCATTCATGCGATTAGAGATGCATATGAGAAAGGATACATTCAAGTGGATCCTGTGGATATTATGCAATAGAAAGCTGATATTTTCACGAAAGCCTTCGACAAAACCTGTTTCAACTAGTTGGTAACCTGGTTGGAAATGGCCAATATCCTTGAGTGGAAATGAATTGGGTCTTCATAACCATTAAAAAAAAACTGCCTTTTCCTAATACATAAGTATATTAATATCTTAAAAATGCGCCCAACAAAAAGACTTCTGCAACATTAAAATTTTATTTTCAAGCACTAGACTCTCGAAAATCAAATTTTAGGGGGGGGGGAGATTTTCAGAAAATAAGCATACTTTTGATAATTTGATCTTTCGATTGACACCTGCTTAAGAAATGACAGAAAACTTCTGACACTTTGATTATTCTTAAAACAGAAAAAGAATGGAAAGTCAAGATGTTAAGCAAGAAAAATCGAGGGTCCAGCAACGATGTGTCAGTAGATTTAGCAATACCATCGAGTAAACTGTGATTAGGCGACAAAAGTTAATGCTTACACAAGAATTCTGGATACCCACAATGTTGTGCAACTTGCGGGTAACTTGTTGCGGCATATAGCTTAATGGTCTTAAATCATATGTTGATAGATTGCCAAAGTCTGAGATTTCGGGTTTTTATATTGACTAATCATTTGGGGATACGATAATTGCTCTTCTGCTGCATCCAGATATATGCTGACCTAGACATGATTAAGATATCTTTACAAAAGAGCAAATGTGGCTAAAACCATACAAAGATGAAGCTCTCAATAAGAATTATTCAAGTGCTTAAATCGTACCTTCTATGGTATTCTCCTTAGCCCTCGTTAGACATTGGTCTCTCTACTTTACAAAAGTACTGACCTGATGATAAATTGTCTATTTTTGAAATCTAAAACGAATGAAGTCTATATACTCAGCCACTATGAGGAATCTTTGTGCATACCTTGATCGCAGGGGTATGTCCTAACGTGGAACTCACGGGTACAACATTATATCTGTCTTGCTTGAGTGGGGCCAATGCAATTCTTGTCAATATTACACAACATGATAAAAATCTCACCAAAAGGAAAGAAATGACTGAGTCAGAGGCAGAAAAACAAGAATGAAGAATGAAAGGAAAGAGATGACTGAGTCAGAGACACCCGTCGTGGTAACATCAGAACAAGAACAACTAGATCGTTTTGTAGAAGGGCTACTAACCGATCCCTCAGAGCCCATTCAAAGCAAGTCCCCTGCACAAAAGAAACAAAAAATAGGGGAGGGATCTTCCAAGGGTGTTCCACCAAAGCCCTCATCAACTATTCAAGCACCTCATCAAAGATTTCCTTCAAGAGCTCGACCGTTTCAAGACCTGGATGATTGCTTATCCAAAGAAATAGGATTGTTTCCTGCAAAGGAATTTTTCTTGCTAAAGACTCAGGTCAATGATACCAATGTGCTTAAAGAGAAGCTGAAAGAGTAGAGATGGAAGAGCAAAGAACTACACTCCTACATCTCCAAGTAATCTGAATTTATAAAGTTTCAGCAAGATGGATTGGAAAAATTGCATGAGATGGTGCAGGATCTGTACGCTTCAGCAAATCAAAAACCAAAATAAACAAGTGAAGATATCTTCAATTTTGACAGTTTCAGAGAAAGAGAAAAGAAACCCAGGTTGAAATAGTAGAAAAGAAAAAGAAACGACTCGATTCTGCTGTTGATGTAAGTTACGATGGAGATATTGAAGAGGAAGAGGTTGACAGGATCGAAATGCTAGAAAAATACTTGAGTGGGATTTAGAGGATGTGGTGATATATGAAACCGATAGAGGAGATGAGTTTGAACCTTAACATCCTGAGTGGTTCAAGAAAGAAGGGGCAAAAATGCCAGACTTCTATCAGGTTATAATAGTTGAGAAAACAGAAGTCACTGACCAAATCATCAGTTGGAAATATTGCAATCTGACCGAGTGGTTTGTTGTGAAACGAAGTGGATGTGTGATCCAGTATTTTGGAAATGGAAATGATATGCAGAGTCTACAAACATGGGATATTCAAGAGTTCAGCAAGAATAATCTGATAAATCCTACCAACAGCAGCATTGGTGGTGACCTTGAAATATTGAGTTTTAGAGAATGCATGCGTAGATTCACAGTTTTCAAACCTCAGCGTCCAAGAAGATGCGTATAAAAAACAACCAAAGACCCAATCACAGGAAAAGGAAAAGTGACATGGGTAATCAATACAACAAAAGTGGTGACAAGGGTGAAACTTCCTCTAGAACAACCTGTGACTCTCACCAACTTAAAGAAATGGTTCTATTACGGTAAAAACTGATGAAGCAGTTATCAGATCCAACACTAATGAAGATATCCGTATTCTGGATCCGATGGATGTATTCATGTTCTGTTTTTTGATCTGAACATTCTTTATGGAAACAAGATACATGTTGGTGCAAGAAATGAATTTCTGGAGGAAGAAATGCTATTTCAGAGAGCTGTTGAGTGAGCAAGGGCACGAAAGATAGAAATGATGGAGATTATGCTTAGAATCGATACACAAAAAGAAAGAGATGAATCTAGGAAGAAGAAAGTTGCTGAGCCGCAATCATCTTATCCACAACCCTTCTCTCCACACCCCAAAGATCCATCCTCTAATTCAGATGTTCAAGTTATTCCACCACCTCCGACTTCATCCACATATGAAGTCACTATGGAGGTCCAACCCACAACCAATGAAGCTACTCTTAACCAATCTGCTCTACCAAGAAACGATCAAGATGCTGCCGCAAGCCCTGAAGCTTAGAACGAAGAATGAAGACTCTCAAGTATGCAACGGTCTAGGGGGGATATTGTTCGAACGTTTTGAGACCGTTGATACTTGAGTTTCATAGTTTATAGCTTGATTGTAATAGCTAGTAAAACTAGAATGGCTAAAAGTGTAACTTTTGATACTTGTACCAGTAGCGGCGTATTTAAAGTCCCAGCGTATTTAATAAATACGTTGGGCAGTCAGTGTGTATATATTGGTGATCAATGAAAACCCTAGTCCGAGGTTCTTGGAAAAGTTTTGATGATTTCTTTTGTGTTGTAACTGTTGTTCTTGTGCTAAATCCGAACATCCAGGTGCATTCAGTGATTATACCTTTTGGGATTCCATATACAACACTTGTTGTTTAATCCATACAAGAATCTTCATCTTCTTCTTTTGGTTTTTCTTAACTTTTACACATTCAAACAACTAATAAATAGTTGTTTGGGTGATAACAATCAAACCACTGTGATCCAAATCTGTTTTGGGACTCACATTAAGTCATGAATTCTTATCTAATCTATACAATATTTAACACATGTTCTATCTAGCCTATTTGCACTGTGACGGATATAATATACACCAACAATTTCCCCCTTGGACGTCATTGTTGAAGGTTGATCTTGATCTTGAAATATGAGAGTTGTGTTTGAATATTCTACAACTTCAATCTGGCATCTTGAAATCTTCAATTGATTCCACCTTGATTGATGATTCGGTCTTGCATTATATTCATTATGTGCAAATCCCCCTTGAATAAACCTTCAGGTCTATGTTTGCACGGTTTCCGACCTCCTCTAATTTACTTAACTGTAATATTCACGATTAATCACCAACTCGAAACTAATAAATGTAACTTCTCAATTCGATGATAACTGCATCCGTGTTTGGTTTTTAATTTAACACTTTAGCACGTGAGCTGGTCTCTTAACGTAACACCTCGTAAATTTATGTTTGGTAATATACTGACACGTGTCCATACTCTCAATTATGCCTAATATTGGTCGATGACTATTTTTTTATATGAATGTGGAGGGACTAAAGGTGTAAAAAAGCTGAAACTATGCCTCTGAGTGACCTTTTACGGTGTCCGTACTCATAAATGGGCCACTTGTTGGACGAGAGGGACCATTTATGAATTTATATAAAAGTAAACATTACAAGTACTAATAGAAAACACTGATGATAACCACTTCTATACGCTAAACATTACAAGGACTGATAGAAAACAATGATGATAACCGCTTCTTATCTAACCACTGCTACACACTAAACATTACAAGGACTGATAGAAAAAAACATAGATGATACATCCTTTGTTGATCTTCAGCAGAGCTTTGACTTCATCAGAGCTTTGCCTTCAGCAAAGCTTAGCTATAGTAGACCTTGGACATTTAGACTCTAGAAGTGCTTTACTTGGATAGATGTTACATTATCATTAGGATCAGAGGTTGTGGTATCTTTTGGCGTGTTGCCCATACAAAGTTGCCAAAAACCATCAGCTCGAAACCAGGGGCTTCAATAATGCTATGCCATATTCTAGGACAATTTTACTCATCCTCTAACTTCTCCTAACACTTGGAACCACCTCCTTTAAGCTCCAACACTATAAATAGAAGTGTTTGCAACACTTTAAACTTGCACCTTCTTAAAAAAATACTCCTCTCATCACTTCTGGAGGTTCCTAGTCCTTCAGAGCTTACCATTCAAATTTATTTTCATCTAAGGATCACTTGTAAGTGCGCCTTTCAGCTATATTTTCGTTTATTAGGCTTTTAAAGCCAAAGTCAAGTAATTTCGATAATTGTTTGACGTTTGGTTTAGACCATTATGGTCCAACCAGTGTTCGAGTCGAACATGGCTACGTGGTCATAATTAGGTAGGTGTTAATCCTTCAAAAGGACACCTCCCAAAAATCATATTTACTAGGTCAATTGACGAGTCAAAATTTTAATATTTAAAAAGTCGAACGTGTCAGATTTCATAATATTATAATCTGATTACATATATGTTCTGAAATATGTTTTGACACTTAAACAAGTTGGTAATAATTAGTAGAACATGTGGGAACATGTTTGGTTCATCAATTCTAGTGTTAAGGACAGTTCGCAACCGAAAGTTGTGAAGTTTGAATTCTGCTTTGACTTTCTATTCTGACCCAATTTAAGATTAGTTTGCTACTGATTTAAGGTTGCATTATGATTGTAATTTAATGTAGCATAATACTCTAATGTTATAATACATGATCATAATCGTATTCTGAGTTTCTTTTGTACAAGTTTCAATTTTCTGCCATACTTTGAAAGAAATGCCCTTTTGCAAGAAATAAGGTTTTCATCAATAACGAACTTGCAGATGACTTATGTACTGATTTGTTAATGTAATTAACATATTTTGATGTTATTAAACTGATCATGAACTAAGTTTTCATATAGGATGGTAAGTTGTGTTTTAAAATGACCAAAGTGCCCTTTCGGCACCTAGAATGGTTTTAAACATAATTTATCATATCAAACTCATTATCTACTAATGTGATAGCATAATTAAAGTGTATTCATTGAAGGTACTTGATTATAACCCATATTTTTATGCAAATTCGTAAACTATGTCACTTAATGACTAAAACGCCTTCGTGGCGCATATTTTGATTTTAAAACCTTAATGATCATACAAGTTGATAACCTACTGATGTTACAACTTATTTAAAGTATATTGGCATATCGAACTTGTTTATAACTCGTCCGACTACTTGGTATCGCTTATATGCGTACACTTAAGTTTATCTAACTAATTTACGTAAGTTTTCCGAAATGGGTCAAACCTTATCATTTTTAGTTCAAATTCAAGAATGTATATTGATTAGCGATATTATACAATTCTTGGTACTTGTTGGGTTTAAACCACAATCTATTTCGGTCATCGCTTAATCAAGCGTATCGTACCTTTTTCGTTAATTTAAGTTAACCGGTCCAAGTCTACGACTTAAAAAGGACCCGTTGACATTCTGATTTGTTATTTCAACCTTTCATTCTAGACTAGGGCCTTCTGGTAAATTGCAACCAACCTTAGTTAATTGATTACGGCAGAGCTATTATAATTCTTGCATATTAAGACGAGTTTTAGCCGAGGTAAATACTCTTAACCTATTTTCCCTATACAGGGCTTAGGATACGATAAATTATTACCGCTTGGTCAGGTATGGGATCATATGTTGGATTGTGACTAGAAAATCTGCATAACGGGTTTTAATATGTTTAGTCTGATAACTTAAATATTAGGGGTTATATCCTCGGCTCATTTAAGTTGCTATGGCCACCACTAAGCATGGGGTGTAGGCATACACCTGACAGATGCTAATGCTATTTTAAAATGTTTCTTTCCCATGTTGGGTATACCCCTTTGTGGTTAAAGTGGCTTGTCGGTTTATAACATTATTTGTTTTCTCCACCGGACCCCATAGGTATTGACAGACATGTAAAACTGTATACCAGATTATTATAATTGTCCTAAGTTATTTAGGGAAATACAAAAAAAAGTTATGTTATTTGTATTTACTAGTGTAAACTAACGTATCTTCAAAAGACTAGTGACAGGTTGCAAGGTTACGAAATAGGCCGGAGTTGCCCGGTAATGCTTAAAGAGGAATTTGCAACTCCTTTGCATAGAAGCCTATAGTCTGTTATTTCATTTTGTAACTTTTCGATCCGCCTGTGGATTTTCATATACTATCCATTTGTATAGTATTTTAAACATTCGGACATTTATATTGATAATTTAAATCCAAGACTTCCGTTGTGCTATATTGTGTATTGTTATCCATTTTGTCACATATTCCCCAACTGTGCCCACTTGCAATGTGAGAAACATCAGGGTGTGACAGGTTCGTATCAGAGCCCACGTTTGAGAGAATTAAACACTAGCCTTTTTCTTTAATCTCAAACAGCACAATAGCATATTCCTTAGACTTTCAGAGTCTGGGCATTGACCTAGGATCACTCATATCTATATTAAGTTATTGCTATTTTTTTGGATATTGAAAAGAGGAAAAAAATGCCACCAAGAGTGTGAGGAAGGTGAAAAGGTCCGATGAGGGGAGGACCATCAGGACATATAGCCTCTCATTCTCACAGCTCGGATCCATACCAAGATTTGGGAAATTCTTACTTGTCATAACCAGTGAGACATTCCATCTCACATAATTCATCCCCTACTCATTCTCGTCATTCATACCATTCGCACCATTCCCACCATTCCCATCACTCAATTCCCATTCATTTCATGGGTCATTTGACCCAAACTAGTATATCAACACCCCTTTAGCTGCCCAAGACCAGTTGCACCAACCGAGTGAGCCGGACAAAGACTCAGATCCAGAAATGCCACCATTCGGGTCATAGATACACCCCATAGAAATTTCTAATGGTTCTACATCTTATGTAGGATCACCTTATCAAGGTCCTAATGAATGGGAGTAATATTGGAACCAATTTACATTCGCTAATACACCTCCCTATCACTCTCTGATACCGCCTCCACAAGAAGATGTGCAAATGGAACCGATGGAGAAACCACAACCGCCTCTAGAACCACCAAAGAGGAAATGTGGAGCACGCATGTCTGTGTGCAAGGGACAATGGTCAGGTTCGCTACCACCATTGCCCCAAACATACCCCACTATTCTTGAGGATCCACAAATGGGTGGACCCTCGAATACTATACTAGTAGTTGATAACCCAATCCCTACGTATGAAAATATGTCTGGGTATAATCCTTTAAACACGTCTACACTAATAGAATATAACTATCAGGCACCATTGTACGACCCTTATATACAAGCAGTTGTACATATACTTTATACCCGTCTCCTTTCCCTCCCGGATATCTAACTACGGGAAATACAACTTATGAGTATTATCCTATGGTGCCACAGCCACAGCTACTGCCACCTCTACAACTACAGGCCATTAATTAGGCCTTGGAAAAACTGGAACATATTCAATGTCAGGCTGAAAAGACTGAGTTGAAGACAAACAAGTTCTTTAAAAAGCTCTCCAAACTGGTCAGGGGAAAGAAAGATGAGTGAAAGCTTTCTTCTAATGATCATGTATTAATTTTTCTCCAAACGTCCCTACATGGACAAGTATTTCTTTTAATCCTTGCGTGGGCAAGTATCCTATTTTATTTCAAAAGCCCTGTTTAAGGCGAAGTACTGTAATCTTTTAATAATTTAACGATAATTTTGGAATTATTCAAATATATGTAATATTTCATTACATCCTCTTCAACGGATCGTCTTGATTTTAATCAAAATTTTATCGCTCTGCTGTATATTTCAAGAAAGGATCATCTTAATAGTTTTTGACCAACCAACTGGCAAAGTCTATGTTATTTGGCAACTATAAATGACAATTAAGGAGGACTAGCCCTTCTTCCAGAGATGGTGAACTATGTTCAAGCCTCATAAGCCTTATGGTTAAATGCAACCATGGCTACATATATATTTGTTGTCAAACCATTAAGAGAAATATTCAGTATTAACATTCAGGTAATGTTAATACTCTCGGCAATGTGACATGAGAAACCACACTAGCCGTCTAGGTGATGGACTAAGTCAAAACCTTATAGCCTATATGATCAAATTTGATCACGGCTAATTTCATCAAATGCGATGATCATTTGTATTAACATCCTTAGTGATGATCTGCCTACGGGTTATCTTTTTATTGTCAACTGAGACAATGATAGTTGTGACCTTATGATCCACTGTCCAACTGGTGATGGACAATGTCCAAACCTCTAATGCCATTGATGGTCGTTTGAGACCTAGGCTAATTATACATAGTTTACTTTATTCAACATTTACTTTGAAATGTTAAATATATATATATATATATATATATATATCCAAACCACATAGCCTATATGGTTTAATACCATGACTGATGAAACTTCTAAGTCATCAGATTTGATGATCAATTATTATATTGCCATTGAGCAATTAATTAATTAGGTTTTTTTAGACCAAGCTTATTGAGATGGCGAATACACATTCTGATGGAGCCAATAACGGACAAAACAATGATATTCATGTGAATGGTTAACCACAATGGCGAGGGACTTGATCTCCAAGCCATGATAGCTGTAGAAGTTGGCAAGGCTATGAATAACTATATAGCTAACTTTAGGGGATCGAGTACCGCTCGTTCAAAGTCCCATTCGATTCCACATTCATCTGCCCGTAACGAAAGCTCGCATTACTCTTCAACTGCAAAGAGAGAGCTAAAACGGAACTTTAAGGAAAAGCCTCTTTCTTCAAAAAACGGTTGTACTTACAAGTACTTTGTCTCGTGCAAGGTAGACGAGATGTCAAAGGAGAAAAGGGGGCTATTGATGCCATGAAGTGGCTAGACGAGATGGAGACTATAGTGGATATCAACACTTGTGCTGATAAAAATGTTGTGAAGTATATCTAATAATCATTTAAAAGCGATACATTAACTTGGTGGAAGGAAATGATACAATCAACAGGGAAGATACCCCTATATAATTTGGAATGGTCCAAGTTTGTGGACCTCATCAAAGAAACATATTGTTCACTACATGAGGTGGAAAAGGTGGAGTCAGACTTTCTAACAATCACCATGAATAACCTAGACTGTCGGAAGTATGTGACCGATGTTAACTCTCTGTCTTGGTTTGTGTCCTATTTGATTACTCCGGAACCTAAGCGCATTGAGAGATTTATTGGGGGGTCTAGCACCTGACATTAAGGGTATGGTGAAGGCTTCAAACCCAACCTCATATAGGTCTGCTCTAGACCTATCCCTTTCCCTCATTCTGGATGTAGTGAGGCAGAAGTCGGTCAAGATCGAGACCGACGAGAAAAAGAAACGGGAGGATGATAACTCCCAAAAGTTAAAGAGAGGGAATTTCTGGGTTCAAGTGGAACCAACAAAGGTCCGACGAGAAGCCTGTGTGCAAGCCTTGCAACAAACAGCATTGGGGACAGTGTCTTTCAGATCAGCAGACCAAACCCCACGGCATACACAAGAAATCAGGGCGTAGGTCCTTGGATTGTATGGACTTAAAGAGCGCCGTCTATTATAGTTGTGGTGAGAAGGGCCACATCAAGACTAACTACCCCAAAGCTGCCAAAAAGGGTACTGCAAAACATGGGGAGGCGAAAAAGGGAAACGCCCGAGCCTTCCAGATGAATGCGAGGGAAACAGTTAATGACACAAATGTCATAATGGGTACGTTCCTCATTGACGATATCTTTGCTAGAGTTCTTTTCGATTCTGGAGATGATAAGTCTTTTGTAGACCTTAAGTTTGGTTAAACTACTAAATGAACCTATAAGAACCCTAGATATAGCTTATGAAGTAGAATTAGCCGACGGTACATTGAAACCGCATATTCTATCCTTGATGGATGCTCTATATACATTGTAACTAAGCCCGCATTTCCTGCGATAAGAAACTCATTGAAGTTAAGACCCCATCTGGTGAAATACTCACCATCCATGGAGATTTTCACAATGGATTGCCTGAGAAAGTGTCACTACTCAAGGCATCCAAATGTCTGAAGAGCGGGTGTGTCATTTACATGGCATGGGTTACAATAGACGAGCCAAAGCCCAAGATTGACGACATTCCAGTCATCTCTGAATACACCGATGTATTTCCTCAAGAACTACCAAGCCTACCTCCAGAAAGAGAAGTGCATTTTAGGATTGATATCATACCAGGAGCTGCAACAGTTGTAATGGCACCATATCGGCTGGTGTCGATGGAGATGAAGGAATTAAAGACCCAGCTTGAAGAACTTTTGGAGAAAGGCTTTATTCAGCCTAGTTCTTCACCCTGGGGAGCTCCTATCTTATTCGTAAAGAAAAAGGACAGGTCAATGCAGATGTGCATTGATTATCGCGGTCTAATTAAGATAACAATCAAGAACCGTTATTCATTACCTAGGATCGAAGACCTGTTCGACCAACTTCAAGGGGCTAGTTACTTCTTGAAGATCGACTTAAGATCAGGACATCACCAACTGAAAATTAGGAATAAGGATGTCTCAAAGACTGCCTTTAGGACCAGATACAACCACTATGAGTTTCTAGTGATGCCTTTTGGACTCACTAATGCACTAGCAACATTCATGGATCTCATGAATAGAGTGTGCAAGCTGTATTTAGACAATAGTCTTTATAGATGACATACTTATCTACTCTTGTAATCAGAATGATCACGAGAAGCACGTCAAATACATCTTAGAGTTGTTAAGAAAAGAGAAGCTCTATGCAAAGTTCTCTAAGTGTGAATTTTGGCTTAGAGAAGTCCAATTCCTTGGACACATGATAAGCGAGCATGGTATCCAAGTGGATCCATCCAAGATTGAAGCCATTATGAGTTGGGAAGCACCCAAGACTTCGTCTGAAATTCGTAGTTTCTTAGGACTGGCGGGATATTATAGAAGGTTCATTGAGAACGTTTCTAGAATAGCCACTCCTCTAGCTACCCAAACCATCAAAAATGTCAAGTTTGACTAGGGTCCCAAACAAAAAAAGTCCTTTGAGACTCTAAAGCAAATCAAGCAATGCTCCAGTGCTAACTTTACCTGAGGGTATTGAGGATTTTGTTATTTATTGTGATGCCTCACACACTGGCTTGGACTGTGTGCTGATGTAGAGAGGTAGAGTGATTGCTTATGCATCACGACAATTAAAGGTGCACCAAAGAAATTACACCACCCACGACTTGGAGTTGGGTGTCATTGTGTTTGCACTAAAGTTGTGGATACATTACTTATATGGCACAAAGTGTATTATATACACTGACCAAAAAAGTCTCCAACATCTATTTAACCAGAAGGATTTAAACATACGACAATGCCGCTGGATGGAGACTCTTAATGACTATGATTGGAGATTCACTATCATCCCGGCAAAGAAAAAGTAGTTGCGGATGCCTTAAGTCGCAATGAAAGAGTTAAGCCGATAAGGATAATTCCAAAAGTATCAAGCTCAAATCTAGTTTGAATGAGAGGTTGCTAGATGCTCAGAAACAAGCATTATTAGAAGCAAATGCTCTAATGAGGGATTAGGTGCAACTGTTGATCAGTTAACACTGGGAGTGATGGAATCCTGAGATTTAATAATCGTATTTGGGTTCCTATCTTTGGAAAACTTAGAAATTTAATCCTCCAAGAAGCTCATAATTCTGGGTATTTCGTACATCCGGAGGAGATAAGATATATTAGGATTTGAAAAAGAGTTATTGGTGGATGGGTATGAAGAAATCCATAGCCACCTACGTAGCTATGTGTCTGACGAGTTCAAAGTTAAAGCTGAACATCAGAAACCGTCAGGAATTCTACAACAACTCGAAATTCCCACATGGAAGTGGGAAATGGTAACAATGGATCTAATTACAGAGTTACGTAAGACCAAACATGGTAATGACACGATTTGGGTCTTCTTTGATAGGTTGACGAAGTCATCACATTTCTTACCCATAAAGGAAACGTATAGCTCTAACAAGTTGGCTAAGTTATATGTGTATGAGATTGTATCTCTGCATGGTGTGCCAATATCTATCGTGTCTGATAGAGACACTAGATATACATCCCACTTTTGAAAAACTTTCCAACAATCATTAGGCACGAGATTGAATTTCAGTACGGCTTACCACCCTCAGACTGATGGACAGAGTGAGCGTACCATCCAGACTTTAGAAGACATGTTTAGAGAATGTGTAATTGATTTAGGTGGTAGCTGGGATGACCATCTACCCCTAATAGAATTCTCCTACAATAACAGTTATCATACAAGCATCAAGGCTGCTCCTTTTGAGGCCTTATATGGGCGAAAATGTCAAACGCCCGTTTGTTTGGCCGAAGTTGGGGAAGTTCAACTATGAGACTGTCCTAGAAACCACCGAAAAGATTTTACAAATCCGTGATCGTCTCAAAGCTACCAGGGATAGGCAGAAGAGTTGTGATGACAAGAGGCGTAAACCTCTTAAGTTCCAAGTAGGGGACAAGGTCATGCTGAAAGTATCGCCCTAGACTGGTGTGATGCGCTTTGGAAAAAGGGGCAAGTTGAGCCCAAGATATATAGGACCATTCAAGATAACTGAATGTGTCGGATCTATGTCATATAAGCTTAAGCTACCTGAGGAGCTCAGTGGAATTCACGATGTTTTCCACATTTGTAATTTGAAGAAATGTCTAGCCGATAAGTTACTAGCAATGTCACATCATGATGTACAAATTAATGAAAACATGAGGTTTGTTGAAAAAGTGATCTTAATCGAGGATCGGCTAGTTAGGAAGCTCCAAAAGAAAAGGATTACAATTGTAAAACGTAAATTGGATGCCCGTCGAGGCCTAGAATATACATGGGAGACCGAGTCCATTATGCAACAAAAGTACCCCTATCATTTTGAATAAAATCTCGAGCTCGAGATTTCTTTTAAGGGGGTTTGGATGTAACACCTCGTAAATTTGTGTCCGGTAATATTCTGACACGTGTCCATACTCTCAATTATGCCTAATATTGGTCGAGAGGGACTATTTTTTTATATGAATGTGGAGGGACAAAAGATGTCAACATGCTGAAACTATGCTTCTGAATGACCCTTTACGGTGTCTGTACACTCAAATGAGCCACTTGTTGGACCAGAGGGACCATTTGTGAATTTATATAAAAGTAAACATTACAATGATTGATAGAAAACACTGATGATAACCGCTGCTAAGCTAACCGCTGCTATACGCTAAATATTATAAGGACTGATAGAAAACACGGATGATAAGCACTACTAAACTAACCACTGCTATACGCTCAACATTACACGGACTGATAGAAAACACAGATAATACATCCTTTGTTGATATTCAGCAGAGCTTTGTCTTCAACAAAGCTTAGCTATAGAAGACCTTGGACATTTAGACTTCAGCAGAGCTTTAGTTGGGCAGATGTTACATTATCATTAGGATCAGAGGTTGTAGTATATTTTGGCTTGTTGCCCACACAAAGCTGCCAAAAACATCAACTCAAAACCAGGGGCTTCAATACTGCTATGCCACATTCTAGGACACTTTTCCTCATCCTTTAACTTCTCCTAACACCTGGAACCACGTCTTCAAGCTCCAACACTATAAATAGAAGTGTTTGCAACACTTTCAACTTGCACCTTCTTTAAAAAATACTCCTCTCATAACTTCTGGAGGTTCCTGGTCCTTAGGAGCTTCCCATCAAAGTTTATTTTCATCTAAGGATCACTTGTAAATGTGCCTTTCAGCTACATTTTCGTTTATTAGGCTTTTAAAGCCAAATGCCAAGCAATTTTGATAATTGCTTTGACTTTCGGTCTAGACAATTATGGTCTAACCATTGTTCGAGTCGAATATGGCTAGGTGGTCATTATCAGGTAGGTGTTAATCCTTCAAAAGGGCTGCTCCCAAAAATCACATTTACTACGTCAATTGACGGCTCAAAATTTTAATATTTAAAAAGTCGAACTGGTCAGATTTCATAAATCTTATAATCTGATTATATATATGTTCTAAAATATGTTTTCACACTTAAACAAGTTGGTAATAATTATTAGAACATGTGGGAACATGTTCGGCTTGTTAATTCCAGTTTTAAGGACGGTTCGTAACAGAAAGTCGTGAATTTTGACTTCTACTTTGACTTTCGATTCTGTCCCAATTTAAGATTAGTTTACTAATATTTTAAGGTTGCATTATGATCGTAATTTAATGTAGCACAACTCTCTAAGGTTATAATACGTGATCATAATCGTATTCTGAGTTTTTCTTTGTACAACTTTGGATATTATGCCATACTTTGACCGAAATGCCCTTTTTGCAAGAAATAAGGTTTTAACGAACTTGCAAATGACTTATGTACTGATATGCTAATGTAGTTGACATATTTTGATGTTATTAAACTGATCATAAACTGAGTTTTCATATAAGATTGTAAATTGTTGTTTAAAATGACCAAAGTGCCCTTTCGGCACCTACAATGATTTTAAACATAATTTATCATAAAAAACTAATTACCTACTGATGTAATAGCATAATTAAAGTGTTTTCACGGAAGGTACTTTATCATAACCCAAATTTTTATGCATGTTGGTAAACTATGTCACTTAATGACTAAAATGCCTTCGTGGCGCATTAATTGATTTTAAAACCATAATGGTCATATAAGTTGATAACCTACTGATGTTACAACTTATTTAAAGTATATTGGCATAAAGAACTTGTCTATAACTCATCCGACTACCCTGTATCGCTTATATGCGTACGGTTAAGCTTATGTAACTAATTTGCGTAAGTTTACCGAAACGGGTCAAACCTTATCGTTTTTACCCATATTATACAAGTCTTAGTACTTGTTGGATTTAAACCACATTCTATTCCGGTCATCGCTTAAGCAAGCATATCGTACCGTTTTCGTTAATTTAAGTTAACCGGTCCAAGTCTATGACTTAAAAAGGACCCGTTCACATTCTGATTGGTTATTTAAACCATTCATTCCAGACTAGGGCCTTCTGGTAAATTGCAACCAACCTTAGTTAATTGATTATGGCTAAGCTATTATAATTCTAGCACATTAAGACGAGTTTTAGCCCAAGTAAATACTCTTAACCTATTTTCCCTATATGGGGCTTAGGATACGGTAAATTATTACCACTTGGTCGGGTATGGGATTATATGTCGGATTGTGACTAGAAAATCTACATAACCAGTTTTAATATATTTTGTCTGATAACTTAAACATTAAGGGTTATATTGTCGGCTCAGTCAAGTTGCTAATGGCCACCACTAAGCATGGGGTGTAGGCATACACCTGACAGATGCTAATGCTATTTTAAAATGTTTCTTTCCCATGTTGGGGATACCCCTTTGTGAGTTAAAGTGGTGTGTCGGTTAATCTTGTTATTTGGTTTCTCCATCGGACCCCATAGGTATTGACAGGCATGTAAAACTGTATACAAGATTACTATAATTGTCCCAACTTTTTTATGGAAATACATGTCACACCCCAATCGATGGCGGAAACATCGGAGTGAGAAGAAAAAAGATTGCTCAAGGCATCATAACACTATTTTCGACAATATTTAAATCAAACCAATTACATCTCATAACAAGATTGTGATATACAACAAGGAAGTCAAATACAATAAGTTCAACAACATAAATCCTAACATTCTAGATGTGTTTCTATGTCGTCCCTACTAAGTTCGTCATGATCAACATCCTTAACCTGAAACATGTTAAAACTATAGTTCAATACAAAAAGTATTGGCGAGTACACAAGTTTGATATAGCATAAGTATGAAAAGATTTAAACGAATCCACATGTTAAGCTAGCGTACTAGATTAATGTAAACATGGCATGCGATTTATAAGTCAACCCTCGCGTGTACCACAAATATAAAATAAAACTTAACATGACCTCTAGAATGCGAGCGGTGCGTTACTCCTATAGCGCTATACATGTTAAGGGGCAGGCTTTAGCCAAAGGTAATGACGTATAGTATCACATAAGAATGTTCAAAACATACGAATCATGTATCACATAACTATAGAATGTATGACGGATTGTTTGTGTGATTGCATAAAAGTATAAGTGAGATTACGTGTATTTTCATAGGTTAACATATTGCACCCAAAAGTGTAAAGGGTAAAAAGGGTGTTCGGGTGTACTCACGGTTTTGCAAGCTTCCACTTGAGTATGTCGTGAAGGGTTTGGACAGTTGGAGGAACACCGAGTAATCTTGAAAGTCTTGAACTTTCTTGATTGAGAGAGAGGTTTAGAGAGAGAGAGAGAGAGAAGTGTTTGAGGTGTGAAATGAGTGTGGGAGGAGGTGGGTATTTATAGTTGAGGTTTTAGGGTTGAGTTAGGTGAGTATTAAATGCAAGAAACACTATCCAACAAACAAACTTTTGCCCAATCCATGAGCTAGAAACCAGAATCTACAGATTATGCCCCCGAACTTGGTTTTTCCTTCATTTCATGCTAAAACTCGATATTTTTGCATGTTTTTAAGTGTATAACGTATTTGTAAGTATATTTTAGGTATCGAGAATGTATGTATGAATATATGCATGTACAACAAGTATCGGTTGGTATGTAATCACGTATTTAACAATTGAATGTATGTAAGATAAGTAGGTATCAAGTATGAATTTTGTTATGATCAAAGTCTCGGATTACAAGATTGGAAAATGAAATACGAATGCGATACGAATATAAGTTTCCATAAATAAAAATACGATTACACTTTCTAAGTACGAAAAAGCGAGGCGTTACAGTCTCCCCTCCTTTAGGAAATTTCATCCTTAAATTTATTCAAGAGGAAGACTTTGGAAAAGATGTCATTTTGCTGAAAATGTTTGGCTAAAATCAAGATTTTGAAGTTTAAAGTTTTTGCAGAGTTCATGTATAAGTGTGTCAATATGTATCAAAAACTTGAAGTATAAAAATGGCAGGTTCGTGAAAGTAATTTGTTTGAGTAAGGTGTTTTTGAGTCACCAATCGTAAATGTGTATAATGATAAGTAAAAACGTGTATGTGTGTGTAAGCAAGTAAGTTTGAATGAGTCCAGATAACTCACTAAAAGGAATATTTTAAAAAAGTGCGACCTAAGAGGAATGTTTTAGTATGACTAAGAATGTATTTTGATTAAAATCAGCGGTCCGCACCGTAAGTTGTAAGAAAAGTTTTGTCAGTTCTAAGACGTATTAGTAAAATCACTTGTTGTAGAAAATGTTTATTGGATAGAGCTAGGATGGTAAATATTTAAGGTTTCTAAAAGGTTTTGGCGGTAATAGACCGACTAGTTGAAGTTTGTGCGTAGATAAGAGTCAAAGATAGTTTTAAAGAAAAGGAACATTTTACAAGATTGAGCTGGTCGGGACGTTTACAAAAATAGACTGAATGTTTAGGCTGATTCACTGTAAATAAAGTTTGGATGAGAGGTTAAGGGAAGAATTAGGAATATCGTAGTATGGTAGTGAACGATTCGGTAGGTGTATGCGACGATTAAAAATAGTATGAATATCAGATAAAATGCGAACATAGAATGTTGAGAGATGCTAGTGATAGTTATAGTGGTTAAAGCTAACGATTTTGAGAATGAAGCTTTGTCATGGATAATCAAGTACTAATCATTTTGATGTGGGTTCACCAAAGTTTGTTATGAATCAAACGTATTTATCAAGGTCCGGGAAAACACCGAATTTCTCATGGCACATTTTACGAAGGATTGGTAACATGGTAGGGACACTTATATATAGGAATACCAGTGGCGTATCCACGATGTTCACACCATGTTACGTTCGTTTCGCTATTCGGTGTCATGTTACATTCCGTGTTGCGATACACAGTAGAACCCACTATGGTTTTCATGCGACTACCAATATAATCTCGTGTGCACCCGCGATTATTTGGTTTGTGCATGATCCGCATAGTTTGTACAAGTAGTGTACGGGTCAGGTTACATTTAGTATTACAAGTAAAAGGTGTGTAAGATAATGTATAAAAATTAAGCATGTAAGCATGATTGTATGCATGTGTGAGTGTGTCGAACATAGGTGAAACCACTCGGGTCATGCCTACTTATAGATTACAAGTATGACTCCCAAGTAGTGTGAATGTATAAATTTTGAGCATGATTGAAGACTAACACTTATATCATTAACATGTAGTATCAAGCATATTGGTGAAATAAAATGGGATTTAGCATATATCAGTACCATGAAGTTGCGAGTGTGTAAAATACGAAGTGTAATGGTGATGTTTGTAATATTGTCATGTAATATTGACTGTAGAAACGTGTAAGGCAATAAGCATGTGTATGGTTACTTGAGTCAAAACATTGAGTTGGTTGAAATAAAATATGTCGGTTTTGTCGGGAATGAAGGACCAAAATTATGAATGTTGGGTGAATATTGAGAAAAGTAATAATTTTTGTTGTAAAATGTAATTTGTAAAAAGAAATGCTACTTTTGTTTTAAAATTTGTATTCCCATATGAAATTTTCTTGCCCATGTGTTTAGATTTGCGTATTTTGAAAAGGTTGTAAAATAGTGAGCTTGCTTTATTTTATTTTGTTTTATTTTATTGAAGCTAGAAAAGTTTTCGTGTGTGAGAGAAAGTTTTCATGTAAAACTTATACGTGTGTGAGAGAAAGTTTTCGTTGGTTTCTTGTTGGAAATAAAATGTCTTTAGAATGGTAGTATAAAGTGAGTGTGTTTTGGACGAGTTATGAAAATCGAGGGCAAGAGGTTCCTTTGATCACTAAGTTGATAGGTAGCATTTCGTAAAGTTTTTCTGAGAAATTGTGAAAGAAATTTTTAAAGTATCATTAGGGGTTTCGTGTATGTAATTTACTTAAATAAATTGTAGGGTGAGAAATTGTTTTGATAAATAATAAGGTTCGAGGTTTATGCATAAATGAGGAAAATTCACTTAAAGATAAAAAAGTTTAGGTATAAATCTAAATCGATTAGTTTTCATGAAAGTAGTCGACAATAGGGAAAGGGTGACGGTTTATCGTTACGTGATTGTTTGAGCATGTAAGTATTCTATGACACGTATGAGTTCACATAGGTGATATAAGCATAACAAGTATTGGATAGTATAAACACATATGATTGCGTAAGGAGTATGAATTTAGTTGGTTTGCGAGAATTACTATTGTTTTTTATTGTGAAAGATGTGCGAATTGTGCATCGAGTTCGAAATGAAGGAGATAGCAAGTATTAAAACACATAGAAATTGAGATAGCATAAAAGATAGGCTTAGTAAAATATTGGAGTGCTTTGGGTTTAGAAGCGTCGGCTATTCCAAAGTGAATCGAAGATCTTTTCCAATTAGAGGAACGTGCTTTGGACCATAGTTAAAATGCTCTCGTTGAGAAGCGATTAACGACATTTTACCCTTCCAGTTACTACATGTCTCTATTTGATAGAAAAATCGAAACTTTGGCGAGATCGAAAATCGAGGAGTGGGACTAGTTGACAATAAGTGTGGTTGATACTTACCAAATGAGGAGCGAATTCCGACTCATTGGTAAGGGTCCAATAGAATATGAAATGGAAATTTTCCATCAAGATATGGATATCACTCCTAACTTGATGGCATAATTTCGTGAAAAGTCGAATACGCCTATTGAGAGTGATCACCAAAGTGCGGGTTTCACCCCTATTTTGGTGAGATCGTCTCGTTAGTATGAGTGTATTCAATTCTTCAAATGTGTATATTGTGTAAATGTATTGGGAAAGACATATTGTAGATATTAAGACCAAAATAAATAGGAAGAAGCAAAGTAGGAAGAATTAACATTTTAAGCAAGAATCAAGAATGGTCAAGTTGGTCACTTAAACTATAGACTAGGTAGAACATGGCCATTCTACCTAATTCCCTATAGTTATGGCTCTGATACCTAATTCACTTAAACTATAGACTAGGCATAACCGCACCATGATATTGTCCGCTTTGACAGTCAGCACTCCCTCAGCGCCTGCCGCTCACAGTTTTAAAACGCATCATGATGGTGGAGGTATCTAGCCCCATATAAGGAAGCCTTTGTTCCCCTTCACAGCCGATGTGGGATAGCATAATCCACCCCCTTAAGGGGTTCAGCGTCCTCGCGGGACCTGGCACCACCGATACGGTCCTTGCTCTGATACCAATTTGTCACACCCCAACCGACGGCGGAAACATCGGAGTGAGACGAAAATAGATTGCTCAAGGCATCATAATACTATTTGCGACAATATTTAAATCAAACAAAATTCATTTCATAACAATATTGTCAATTACAACAAGGAAGTCAAATACAATAAGTTCAACAACATAAATCCTAAAATTCTAGATGTGTTTCTACGTCGTCCCAACTAAGTTCGTCATGATCAACATCCTTAACCTTGAACATGTTAAAACTATAGTTCAATGCAAAAAGTATTGGCGAGTACACAAGTTTGATATAGCATAAGTATGACAAGATTTAAACGAATCAACATGTTAAGCTAGCATACTAGATTAATGTAAATATGGCGTTACACCTATAGCGCTATACATGTTAAGGGGGAGGCATTAGCCAAAGTTAATGACGAATAGTATCACATAAGAATGTTCCAAGCATAAGAATCATGTATCACGTAACTATAGCATGTATGATGGATTGTTTGTGTGATTGCAGAAAAGTATAAGTGAGATTGTGTGTATTTTGATAGGTTAACATATTGCACTCAAAAGTGTAAAGCGTAAAAAGGGTGTTCGAGTGTACGCACGGATTTGCAAGCTTCCACTTGAGTATTCCGTGAAGGGTTTGGAGAGTTGGAGGAACACTGTGTTATCTTGAAAGTCTTGAACTTTCTTGATTGACAGAGAGCTTCAGAGAGAGAAGTGTTTGAGGTGTGAAATGAGTGTGGGAGGAGGTGGGTATTTATAATTGAGGTTTAGGGGTTGAGTTAGGTGAGTATTAAATGCAAGAAACACAATCCAACAAACACACTTTTGCCCAATCCATGAGCTAGAAACAAGAATATGTGGATTATGCCCCTGAACTTGGTTTTTCCTTCATTTCATGCTAAAACTCGTTATTTTTGCATTTTTTAAGTATATAACGTATGTGTAAGTATATTTTAGGTATCAAAAATGTATGTATATATATTTGGACGTATAACAAGTATCGGTTGGTATGTAATCACGTATTTAACAATTGAATGTATGTCAGATAAGTAGGTATCAAGTATGAATTTTGTTATGATCAAAGTCTCGGATTACAAGATTGGGAAATGAAATACAAATGCAATACGAATACAAGTTTCCATAAATATAAATGTGATTACACTTTATAAGTACGAAAAAACGAGGCGTTACACGATTAGTAATGTGGCAATGCAAGAAGCAAACCACGGTCGCTCTCTCTTGTGAACCTGAATACGTTTCAGCTTCCAATTTTTGTTCCCAAATCTTGTGGATACAACAACATATGAGAGACTATGGGTTGTAGTTTCTTGATACGCCTATATATGTAGATAACGAAGCTGCCATTAACATAACTAAAAATCATGTTCAACACTCTAAAACTAAACACATTGAGATATGATATCACTTTATCCGTGACTGCTACAAGTAAAAGTTTATTGGTATTGAAAAGATCCACATTGACAAACAAAAAGCAGACTTTTATACAAAACCGTTTGACAGAGCTAAATTTAAATATCTTTTGAAATTAAATGGAATAAAAGATCTGACATCAGGATGGGATACAGAGGTTGAAGCCGAGATGGATGTCAAGTTTATAGTTTTCAAATTTCATTCTTTTAAAACAAAAATCCAAAAATATGTTTTTGATTTTAGGGGGAGAAATATGCTGTAAAAAATAAAAAAACATAAAAAAATTGAAAATGTCCGAAAACATGAAAAAAGTTGTTTTCCTGTAAAAAGAGGAAATGATAGTACATTAGTGGGCTATCACAGTATGTTAAAAAATGTAGTGTCAAAATGCTTAAACAGGTCTCACCGATGATGTGCCAGTAGGCTTCGCACATTCAAAAATTGTTTCTAAGATATAAACATAAATAAAAACTTCTTAATTAGTGTGTTAACATCTCTCGGATATATGGTCTTAGTACACTGAAATTTCACTTGAGAGATTACTGGATTCTGAGATACTAGGTCTTTATAGATAATTGATATTCGGGTATTATACAAGTACTTCTGATTTTGCGTCAGCAATGGTCTAGAACTTGTATAATACTTTTGCTTCTAAACCTTAAAAACTACAGCAAATTGAAAGTATTCAAAGATCTGGAAATTGTAGTACAAAAGATTCCAAATATAGAACATCAATTTTAAGTCGAGCCTTCATCTCTTTGTCTGTACGGAGGTACTGACCGAAGCTCTCAAGGACTCGCATAACCCAGATACAGATATTAGTTAGATGTAATCACCTATAAGATGAAATGTAGGGAATCTTGATATGGGAGTATATCCTGAGGTGGAAAACGATATTAAGTCTAGTTCTAAGACATCTAATTACCGTATCTCGAAGCAATTGAGAAATGTGTAGAGGTTTAAGTGGACAAATATACTGACAATCTAAGTAAATCTATTTAGAACTTAACGTTTTCAAGAACAACGGTACTTGTGAGTACTTTTCCAAAACATATATGATCCTATAATACAAACTCACAAAAATATGTCTGTACATATGTTTGTACATAGTTATTTCATCTCACTTCAGAAACACAAAAAAAAAATTCTGTGTATTTTAGCATAAACTATGAAAAATCAAAAAGATTTTATTTTTATCTTAGTTTCGAAAGCCGTTGATTGAAAACTAATCTTCAAAGTCTGAAATTGCTGAATGTTGTCTGAAATCTTGAGAACAACGTGTTAGGAGCTAATCTAAAATGAGATAATGGTTTGAAATGATCAAAGGTTCGTTAAGTTGAAACTTAAATGTGTCTAAAAACATCAGTTTCTTCATAAAGTGTTCAATCAAGGTCTTTAACTTGGACTTGGTAGACAAATCAGTTAATAAGGGTCATTAACTTAGACTTGGTTAACTGAGTGAGTCATTAAAACTGGTAAATGGTTGAGAAATTGAGAAACTTTGAAAGTTAACTGTTCACTTTGCATGAAGTGAGAATCACTCCACAGCAAGAGAAAGTTAACTCCGCGCGAAGATAATTTCCGCAATTGATTAGGATAGCGGTACCTGTTTGATCCGTTACACGGGACTTACAATTGGTATCAGAGCCTGCTGTTCTAATACAGGCTCCGGGTATTGCTGTTTGAAGAAGATTTTGAAGTTTATTGCTGCTATTTGGATCAATTTCTGACATTCCGGATTAATGTTCATCGACGAAGGGTACTGTTTCGAAGAACTCGAAGAAGCTCTGCGGATTTCGGATTTAACACTATTCCGGATCCCGAAGAACTCGAAGGAGATCGTCTATTCCGGATTGATCCCTGACTGTTGCTTTTTTCCGGATTGTGATCCGAGTTATTGTTGCTGATTTCGAATTCCTTGAATTCCGGAATTCGGTTGCATAAAAGGCGGAGACACTGTTACGAATTGGGTCACTGTTCCGGATTTCTAGAAGATAAGTCAGGCATTTCGGATTTCATTTCAGAGGTGTTCATTCTAGATCTGCTTTTCGGATTTTATTTCGGATTTCTTCTCGGACTTTTCTTTTCGGATCTTCAAATCAGATTCTTCATTCCAGATTCCTATTTCCGGATTTCTTATTTCGGACATTTCATTCAGTCTGACCATCGTTGACTTCCGTATTGTCACTTCGGAAAAATCTTCCGGATTGACCATATTGACTGCATAGTTGACTGTTTTGGATTGAGCACTGTTCATTAGAATCACTTGAATTAATTAAACTTTAAATCAACTTTGGTAAAATTTTATTAATTTAGTCTCAATGGCTGGATTCATGACAGCACAGGACCTGACAAATACCACACTTGCAGCCCTGCAGTTGCAAACTTTAGCCCTCCACCAAGAGCTGGATCAGGTGATTGGCACTTCCACCAAAGTGCCGCGGTTGTTATACGGTTAGGAATATTACGAGTGGAAGTTCCGATTTGAACAATATTGCAAGGCAAAGGAACCTGGCGTGTGGAGATGCATCATGAATGGTCCAAGAACCATAGTGTATAGCACATAGCAAGATCCCGAAACTAAAATTCCCAAGCCTATGCACTTATGGACTCCATAGGACGTCAAAATCATAGAGGAAGATGAGAAGGCCTCTGCAACACTAACCATGGCTTTAGAACCCGATATCTCTATCGCGGTCAGGAACTGTAAAAATGCTAAAGAAGGTTGGAGTTAGTTGCAAAATCTCTACGAGGGAAACGCTGACATGAAAGCGAGTAGGGTGAACCAGCTGAATCAACAATTTAGCTCGTTCAATCACATATATGGGGAAACCATCGAAAATCTGATACGCCGTTATGTCAAACTGGTTTCCCAGATGATTTCAGCCGAGATCACCCTCACAAACAGCGACATGAACCGACAATTGTTGAATTCACTGCCCAAAAGCTGGGATGCGGACGTGGGCATGATCGAAAAGACAAAAAACCTGAACGACGTCACTCTCACTAAGATGATAGCTACTATCAAATCATGTGAAATTGATAACAAACAAAGGGAGATCAACCATCAGAGCAGTCTGATGGGCGCAGGGATGACAGGTCAGAACGCAGCATTAATATCACAGAATCTCGTTTATAGTCCTCTAGAAGGAACTGCACAAGCACCAGGTGGATCAAATGTGGTGTACAGTCCTGTTGTCACGCCTCAAAACACTCAGTATGTGTATGGGTTTCAATCTCCTAATCCTACAACGGTCTCAGCGGCTCAAGTACATACACAGTTCAATGCTCAGTATCCTAACGTGGTTTTCAGTCCTGCAACTCCTCAAACTGTGCAACAAGGCGTTGTTCCTCAAACAGGCGCACCTGTCCCTGGCGCTGCACAACCCGCGGCCAACTCTGCGTTTCTCACTAAGGAGAATGAAGAGAAGCTGGCAATTGCTGCATCCATGATCAAGAGCTTGAATGCCTTCCTGGCAGGCGATTTGATCCCTCCATCTATTCTGCCAACAGAAGTTGATCAAATCATGGAGGAAGACCTGGATGAGATCGATGTCTCCTGGAACTTAGCAATGGCTACCTTTCGGGTTAACAAATTTTAGAAAAAGTATGGAAGGCAACCTCTGTCCAACCTGAAGACTGGTCTCACAAAGGACAAACTCAGGTGCTACCTGTCACACCCTCAATTTCCACTTGCGGAGTTTTACCGCGAGGCGTGTGAACAAACCATAATCTTAAACACTAGTACGTCGAACGACTCTATATGATTTGATAATATGTTTTCCAAAAATCATTTGATTAACCAATCATCGTAGATTTTAGATTATCTTAGTTAGTTACCAAAGTTTAGCGGAAGCATTAGTTTAAGTGGTTGAGCGGAAGCATAAAAATAAGTAGAGAAACGGGCGCCAACACAAACGCCAAAACAAATGAAAAACCCAAAACAACGTTTGTAATTGAGACTCGATAAAAGATGTCTTGTTCAATGCATGTGAGTGCACCTAGAGCTCCTAGCGTCCTGAGAAACATGTAAAGAAACAAGTGTCTACATTAAAGATGAGTGAGTTCACAGGTTTTCATAAATTTGTTAGTTCGGTTATGAGTTTGTTTCCCCCGTTATCCCTAACACGGGATAACGATTTAGTCCATTATTCCCAACCCGGAATAATACCGATAGTTCCATTATTCCCTAACCGGAATAATAATGATGTTGATTCCATTATTCCAAACCCGGAATAATAAGTTGTTGTTTCCATTATCCTCAACCCGGGATAATATAGTTGTTTCGTAATTAAGTTCAATGTTAACATATATAGGTAGCTAGCCTAAAGTTATGTCACGTAAGAGTTCGCGATCGAAGCTGACTGTTGTGCCTCCGTGTTGCCAGGCCTATCACTGACCATGGCGAAGTTAGGCCAAATTATTCACCCGTTGACCATACCCGGTCAGCTAGCGCGACTAGCTCGGATGGGGCTTGTCGGGCCCAGTAGTACTACTTATAATTCCCCCGCTATTAAAACCCAATACTAACGATCCGAGAGATTGACGAGGACTTAAGTGATGTAGCTACTTAGTGACCATAACATTACATTAACATCAACTTAGTTACCGGATAGTTATGTGGCGTTAATTTCGTATAACGTAAAGAGATTGAGTTTGAAGAGTGTATACATGTTTCTCCCCCTGTTGTTTAAAAACCGGATAAAGTTAGGGGCCGTGAACTCACCTTTATTTGCTCGGTTAGTGTAGCAAAGAAGTTGTAAGGGATGGGACCGCTAATTGCGTCCTAACAAACCAATTGATTTCAAGTCAGTGTGTGATCACACCAATACAAATTCTACAAGTAATTTACGCACAAAGTGATACACACAACAAAATATCTAACACTCAAACATGCATGCAAGTATCCTCATGTGATCATAGTAATCAAAACAGTTTATCATGAACATAATCCAATCCATACAACACTTTGGTGCACACAATCACAAGTTATCAAATTTCAGCTTAATACTCACAATTCAGCTGTTTTCTAGGATTTTTATAAAATAGTTCCAACGTTCCAAAAATTCCAATTATTTTACAGCAGGTGAAATTTATAATGTAGAAATTTATATAAATTTTCCAAGTCCTAAATCTTTACCAATTAACCATAAATATTAATACACTAGGCTGCAGTCAGATTCGTCGCTTTCTGACTGCAGTCCACGGAAGAATTTATTTAAAAATCACTAATCGTCTAATTAACAAAATTCCAGTTGGTGTTGCCCGGAAATTTCCATACCTAGTTTCTGTACAAAATTCATGACTCGACTCCCTACTGATAATAAAATCCAACTCGAAAAACAACTAACAAAATTTCAGGATTTTCACAGCTTTAGTTACTGAACTTATTTGGCCATTTAAAAATATCAAACGACCTCAGAAAATTATGAATCCAGTGCCATTAGATTCATTATTCAAATCTCTACGTTCTAGACATCAGAAAATCCGTTTTTCGACAACTAATGACCGAGTTACAGCCAGATGAAGTCGGCTGTAACTATTACTCAGCAACCTGTTTCAGCATATTGTTATCATAGACTCGCATAAACCGTCCATATCGTTAACCTAGGCGATCAAGAACTGATTTTCTAATCATAGATCAATACATATAACCTATCCATGCAAACCCTAATCAACATCTCTAGTTTTTTTACAAACAATCACAGCCTATACTTTTCAGATTTCAAGCAAACATTACTTGCAAATATTATTACAAATCGGCTAGCATAACCTTTCATTCAAACATACAATCCGAAAACAACAAAATCAAAACACATGCACCCGAATATGATCTTGTAACATATGATGAATTCTAACCTTTATTAACTAGGTAAATAAGCCGAGACTTGGACAAGAATAATCCGGCTGTTCAAGCAAGATCACGACCGAATGAGATGAGCAGTTCTGCTTGTCGCGACCGAGACTGAAAGGGACTGGAAGGAGAGGCTGCTCGCAATCAACAGGGAGTGCAAAGGGGCTGTTTTCGGTCAAGGGGATGGAAGGATTTGCTGCCGTCGGCTGTTAGCTTTTAGGGTTTTGTGTGTTGTGAAGAAAGACCCATGCATGTGTTTGTATTTATAGGCGCAAGAGATGAAGATCACGGTTTTGGCTTGAGCTCGTGGCCGAGGAACTTGGGTTGGTTCGGTTTGGGTTTGAACACAATGAGTTTGCGGTTTGGGCTTGATCTCGGCCGAGAGTGATTTGGGTTGCTCGCGGATATGGTCTTGGGTTTTGGATAGAAAGCATGGCCGAAGAGACTTGGGTTTAAAGTTTAAAACTTGGTTAACTCCTAGAGTCACAAGGAGTTTGAGGTTGGTTCGTGTCGCGGTTCGGTTCGTGTACATATTTGCCATGATTATTTTATAACAAACACAATCACATAATCGCACATCACGTATTCACTAACTCGTACACATTTAATACATAGCATATAATTCACTCGACAAGTATTACGTTTAAGTTGACCGAAAAACCCGGGATGTCACACTACCGATGTCATGAACCAGGCCATTTCGCTAGGGAATGCTAGAAGCCACCATCAGGGTATGTATCATCCAGGGTCGCCGATATACAGAGCAGTGACAGACAGTTGGTTCCAGTCTCTCCTTCCAAGTCAGCTACGAGTCCATCTGGCAGCTCAGGCGGGAAGTCCACAGCACTTGTGGCCCAACAGCATGAGGGCTTCAACTGGGCAGATGCTACAGCTCAAACGGAAACCTTGAATCTATCCACGAACAGCAACCTGCATGATGGCGTAGACAACTGAGACACCCGATCTTTCCAAAATGGTAAATCGAATACTTTGTTCTGATAGTTGTCGTTTTCTATTATCCCAAATAAGCGCCCACAATTCAACTCTTGTGGCTGAATATCAACAAGCTGCGTCACAGAACATTGCCCTTAAAAATAAGAACAAGCTTCTTATGGAGAAGGTCGAAGAGTAGATACAACATGTGGCTCAGCTAAAGCTAGACTTGAACCAACAACAATGTTGGGTTTATGACTACAAGCTAAATTAGCTTTAAAGGATGTAGAACTTCAAGCAGCCTTAGCCAAGCTGAATTCCTTGACAGGGAAGCTTCATGAAAATTAAATAAATATTAAGAAATTTGAAACTTCCAGCAAATTAGTCAAGGACTTATGTGACCTCCAGCTTAATTATAAAAAGAATTTCACTAAGGGTCTTGGGTACAATAGGGCACCTCCACCATATAATCATAACTACACTAGAATGCCTGAAACTGAGGAAGAAACCGAAAATGCTGAAAAAATGATGTATGGTAAACCTTCAGATTATTCATCTAAATCATGGACGCCCTATTATCCTAAGTTCTCCAAACCCACTGAGCTCAAGAAGAATGATGTGTTTGTGCCTTCTACATCACCTCCTAGTGAAACTAGTAATCATCCATCTGAGAGTACGGTGGAATTGGAGACAGTAGTGCCTGAGACAGAACCCTCCACATCCTCTACAAAACTTAATGAAAAGGAATCTTCTGATGCTCTAACTAAATTTGTGAACGATACTAATTTGTCTAATTCATGTGCAGAAGAAATTTTAGTTGAGGACATCAAACAAGATGATGAGGAAGAATGTCTGAATATACATTCAGACAATTCAGCTGATGTTATGCTTTTTATAAACCTGCTTTTGACATTTTAAATCACTTTCTCGCTGAACAATTTACATGCTCAAATAGTGTTGGTTGTGTTGAACATTTAGACAGTTTAAATTTTGATACTGATGTTTTGAATGATGATAATAGCTGTAACAACTTGTGTGATGAGAAAAAGAATTTAGCTGCAGGATCTACATCAACAGATGACTCGGCCTCATCAGCTTCAGCTGAGGATACCGAATGTTCATCTTCAGCTGAGGATACCGAGTGTGCATCTTCTGAAGAAGATATCGAATGTTCACCTTCAGAGGCCGCATCTCCTGATGCATCTCATAGGACTGACAGTGTTAACGATGACCAACCAACTGTTTCTCTCAATGTTGATGGTGACACTATTCTAGAAGATTTGGGCGACCAAATACAAGGGACTGATTCGGAAATGAAAGCAGATGAACACAAATCTAAATTTGATTCAAATGCAACTTTAAACTTAATAGTGAATTGGAATCTAAAATTTCTCTAAATTGTGAGGTTCTATCATCATCTGCTAAAATTTCTGAACATCATGTTCCTGTAGAGTCACTCGTGTCCTCTACAGAATCTGTCTTAAAGTGTGATTTGAAGAATAAGCCTAAAAAGAAAAGAACACATCGATCTAAAAGGAAGAAAACCAAAGAAGCGTCCTCAAACACTGCAAAGGCAACCGCTGAGTCCTCTCGTCAAACTGAGGAATTAACTCAGCAGTCGCCGGTTTCATCTGTTTTGAAACAATCTTCATGTTCAAAATCCTTCAATTCAAATCACAAATCTAACAAGTGTGCTGATGGTTGTGCATAGGACACCGCCAAGCCAAAGACTGTGCAATAGTCGTCAGTAAACGCCAGCAAGAAAATAACCGACAAATTGCCCAGAATTTCCCAAGCTGAACGAACTATTTTCTTCCAAAAGAGGCAGACCTATTTCAACTGTGGATTTCCCGGGCACATTGCTCGAAATTGTCAAAGGACTTTTACCTCTTTCCATACTTTGTACTCCAAACATCAGAAGGCTATGCCTAATCGCCAATATAAGGCTCGATTGATGGCTAAGTCTTCTGATCAAGATTGGAACTTGGCCAAGAAACAAAATGTTAACCCATTGAGACCCTCGGTTTCGCAGAATCCCTCTAGCACACCTAGGAATGTGCAGAGGTCTGATTCGGTGACCTGGAGGCCTAAGTCACTGGCCAAGAATCAGTCTACTAACCCCTTGTCTAGTAAATTAAAAGCATCATCAACCTCATCCTCAACTAATTTGATCTTTCGTGAGGTTACTTATGTTGATGAAAAAGGCAAACCCAGATCTTCTATGGCCTTCGTTCCCGTTTCTAACTAAACCTGTTGAAATGTGCAGGAACAGCTCTGGCGCGCTCTTGTTCGATTATGGTATATTGATAGAGGCTGTTCCAGGCACAATGACATCTCGCAGTTGAATGACATTCAGTTTTTCGATGGCGGGTTTGTTTCCTTCGCAGGTGGAGAAACCGGAAAAATCACAATGAGAGGAACTGTTTGCAATGGAGCCCTGAGTTTTAAAAATGTCAACTATGTACCAGAATTGAAGCATAGTCTGTTGAGTGTGTCTCAACTCCGCGACAATTATCTGGATGTTCTCTTCACAAAGAAAGGATGCTATGTGCTAAAACCATGCTTAATCATTCCAGATGTTTGGATTCTTCTGAAAGCTGCAAGAAAAGGAAACGCCTACGTCATTGATATGAACCAGGCTCCTTCTGACAAGCTCACGTGCCCTTTTTCTTCTTCATCCGAACATGACACCATGCTATGGCATTGCAGACTTGGTCACATCAACATGAAGAATTTAAATCGTCTCGCTAAAGGTGGTTTGGTCAGAGATCTACCAGTTCGGTGACTTCATGCAGTTCGTAAAATGTGAATCATGTGCTCGTGGGAAGCAACACCGTCAGCCACATAAAACCAAAGCCATACCCTCTACTTCTTAGGTCTTAAAATTGCTCCACATGAATCTCTTCGGTCCAACAGACATTCACAGCATTGGAGGGAAGGTTTACTGTCTGGTTATTATTGATGACTACTCTCGAATCACCTGGGTGTTCTTTCTTACACATCATAGTTAAACTGCAGAGATAGTGAAACAATTTGTCACGCTTATGGAAAACCAGACAGATTCGAAGGTAAAGGCTATTCGGTGTGACAATGGGACAGAGTTTAAGAATCTTACCTGAAACTCTTTCAGCTCCTCCAAGGGAATTGACAGACAGTTCAGTGCAGCCAGAACCCCACAACAAAACGGGGTTGCACAACGTAAAAATCGCACACTCATCAAGGCGGCACGAACTATGCTTGTTGAATCCGAGCTACCTCTCATCTCCTGAGCCGAAGCAATCAATGCTGCATGCTATATTCAGAATCATGCCCTGGTCAACAAACGCCACATGAAGACTCCATACGAAGTGGTTGAAGGTCATAAACCTTCGGTCAAGCATTTCCGCAAATTTGGATGTTCTTGTGTACTCCTGCTCATGGATGCTAAAGGAAAGTTCGAAGCACGCGGAGATCCTTTCATTTTCGTTGGTTATTCTAAAAATACGACATATCGCGTTTATAACAAGATCAAGAAGATGGTGGTTGAAACCTACAATGTGGGTTGGCTGGAGGAAAATCCCAAGGACAGACGCATTGGTCTTGACTATTCTACCTTATTTAATCATTTTGATGTGTCTTCTAATATGTCTACAGGAGATAGTTCGACGTCTCTCCCTCCAATGGTGCCCATTCCTTTCGACGATGACGCTGTCGCTGACACACTAAAGCAGCTAAGTGTAGATCCTCCTGGATTCAATGACACTGTCTCACCATCCTCCACAGCTTCACATCTCAAGCCCCATCTATCTCTCCGCATGTTCAGCCTAATTTTACTAAGAATGTGGTTTCTCCTCCAAAGCAACCTACAGCAGATGAAGGACTCGCTCCTGATATTTTGGGCTCCTCCTTGTTTCCCGAGCCTACTCCCCTCGATTATGCGGTGGATTCTTCACCACATACCTCTACAGATGCCTCGATTGAGGGGGAGGCATCTAGAGTTGCTTCAGCTAGTGTCATCAACTTGCAAACCGATGTTTTGGTTCCTGCTACACCAATACCACAACAGTTACAGCGTGATCATCCTATTGAGAATATCATTGGTCCTGTAAATGTTGATGTTCGCACACGCAGTCAATCTGGTGATATCAACACTTGTCTTTATTCTTGCTTTATTTCCTAAATTGAACCTAAAAGTATTGATTTGCTTTATAGGAACCAGGCTGGGTAGATGCCATGCATGAAGAATTCAATCAATTTGAAAAACATGGCGTTTGGCAACTGGTGAAACTACCTCAGGGAAAGCGCACTCTTGGAACTCGCCGGGTCTTCCGCAACAAGCAGGATGACACTATAGTTATTGTTCGAAATAATGCTAGACTGGTGGTCCAAGGGTTTTGACAGATTGAATGACTGGATTATGATGAGGTTTATGCCCCTGTCACGTGTTTGGAAGCTATACGTATCTTCTTGGCATATGCCTCTTATATGGACTTTACTGTCTATCAAATGGATGTCAAGACTGCGTTTCTATACGGCAAGGTGAAAGAGGAAATTTACGTGGCACAACCACCGGGCTTTACTGATCCTAACAAGCCAGATTACGCTTATAAATTAGATAAAGCATTGTACGGTTGCATCAAGCACCTTGCGCATGGTACGCTACTCTTACGGAGCATCTGCTTGCGCATGACTACACACGTGGAACTATTGACCAAACTTTGTTTATCAAACGCGTTGATAAGGACATTATTCTCGTCCAAATCTACATTGATGATATTATTTTTGGTTCCACCAATGATGGTTTGTGCCGCGAGTTCGAAGAAATCATGAAGAAGAAATTTGAGATGAGCTCCTTGGGAGAGATGACCATGTTTTTAGGACTTCAAGTTCGTCAGAGCCCTCAGGGTATACTCATTCATCAAGGAAAATACGTACACGACGTTCTTGCTAAATTCAAGCTTACAGATTCCAAGCCAATGGCTTCACCTATAGCGGAACGGCCTCTACTAATTGAAGATGCTGAAGGAACGCCTGTTAAACCTACTATGTATCGCTCTATGATTGAGTCACTCATGTATCTCACTGCTAGTCAGCCAGATATCACGTTGCCGTCTGCCAGTGTGCTCATTATCAGGCCACTCCTAAACTTTTTCATTTAGATGCTGTTAAACGAATTTTTAGGTACCTCAAAGGGGCTCCATCTCTGGGCCTCTGGTATCCTCAAAATTCTGAATTTGAACTGTTCGCTTTCTCTGACAGTAATCTAGGAGTTACAGATAGGGACATGCGTTCAACGTTGGCTGGTTGCCAATTTCTGGGAGATCGCCTAATTTCGTGGCAATGCAAGAAGTAGCAGATGGTTTCGCTTTCCACTGCAGAGGCAGAATATGTCACAGCATCTGCTTGCTGCTCCCAGGTTTTATGGATGCAACATGAGCTTGCGGATTACGGTTTGACTTATCTAAACACCACGATTTATTGTGATAATGACGCCGCAATCCAAATAGTTAAAACCCTATTTTCCACTCCAAAACCAAGCACATTAACATTAAAGTTCATTTTATACGTGATTGCTATGGAAAGGGTCTCGTAAAGCTTGTGCAAATCCACACTGATGCAAATGTGGCGGATTTGTTTACGAAACCCGTTAGCAACGCACGTTTTCAAGTGCTTGTGGATCTCCTCAAAATGATTCGGTATTCTACCTAGGCATCTACTATCTGCATATTTATTTACTGTTTTTCATTTCTTTTCGTTGCGTCATAAATTTGTTCATATCTCTATGCACAAATTTAGGGGGAGAAAAAGTTAAAGGTAAAAAAAACAAAAAATAAAGATAAAAATAATAAAAAAATAAAAATAAAAAGTTGCAATGATAGGGAAATGAAATGAATATTCGTGATAAAATGTTTGACTAACACATGTGTGGTATAGAAGCGGAAAAGATTTGGATCGAAATTGATGTGTCGATAGGTCTAAAACTCAACCGGATGGAAAAAGTCAAATGATATAAACATAACGAACTTTGTACTCAGTGGTTCATGTACTATAGGCATATGATTATATGGTCTTAAATATTGCGTTGATAGATAGCCAACATCTGAGGTTTCGGGTCTTTATGCTGCTGAGTCATCCGGGGATATCTTGACTGCCCTTCTATTGCATCCAAATTATATGCAGACCTAGGCACAGTCAGGATATTTTATAAAAGAGTCAAAATGGAAAGGCCAAAACCTAAAGAACAAAAGTTTCTGTCTAAGTTCCTACGTACCTCATAAGGTATTTGCCTAACCCTCGTCAGTCACTATTGGTCTCTCTGCTGTACGGAAGTACTGACCTGTTCACCAATAGCCTGACAGTGTTAAACAAAGGATGACCTCGGTATACTCACCTGCTATGATGAACCGTTGTGCTTACCTTGATCGCGGGGGTATGTCATGGTATGGGACACATGAGTATTTTAGTATAAAATTACCTTAAGCATATAATAAAGTCTAATCTACAAGGGTTGAGTTTTGGATTTAAGTGGACAAGTATACTGACAATCGCATAGACCAACCGAACCTGCTCATATCGAAAAATGTTCTTTGGTCAGCGTTTGAAACGATTTGATCCCTTATCAATGCTGTCTTAATTGTTTTTGTTGGTTTTAGTAAGTTCTCCTTGTGATGGTTGGATGCTTGGTTAGTTTACTTGATGAATTTTGGTGGGATGGTTTTCTGTCAAGAGATATTGGACTGGCCCAGTGTGCTTTGGGATTTAGCCAGCCTGATGAAATTGGTTTTTAAGTCTAATTATTAAAATTGAGGTTACTGTTCTGAATTGGGCTCAATTAGGCCAAGGATTACTGTTTCGGATTGGACCTGTCCGGAATGGCCCATTTAAGTCATTTTGAACAAGCCCAATGTGTTATTGTTTCGAATTGGGCCTGTCACAAGCCCAATCAGGATTCAAATATCAGGCCCAAGCCCATTTCGGAAAAACTATATTGTCATCTCTGTTCTCATTTCGGATTATTCAAAATCCGAGTTACTATTTGTTCTATCTGATTCTCTCTCGAACTGAATATTTCGGACTGCCCATTCCGGATCAGGTACTTGTGCATTCCGGATTGATATTCAAAGAATTAGCATTTCGGATTGATAATAGTGCTCATTCCGGATGGATATTCATCCAAAATGATGAACTCGGATCTCATTTCGAATTATTCTTCATCCGGGATGCATGTTTATTCGAGATACATAATCTGGATTGATTAGAGTGTTCCAGATTCATTCTAAGTTTGGACCTTTTAAATTGTTGAACCCCTTAAATTTGAACTGGCTTTAATTTGAACCTTGACCTCTGTTGACCTGTCCAGTTAACTCAGTTAAATCAGTTTACCCAGTTTGCTTCTGTTAGTTGATTTTTAACTCGGTTAGTTTTGACAGACATGGTGGAAGAAGCTTTCGATGCCGTGATGCTGGTCGAAGAACACTTTCACAATCAGGTTGGATATCTTTCAGATCCACCGGCCGAGTATTTTCAGGAGTTTCAGGCAATGATTGTGGGCTTAATAGTTGTTGAATTGCCTTCGCTCTTCGTGCAAATCCCATGATATACAGAGATTTGGTTCACTCGTTTTGGAAAAGAGCGCATATACAGCCAAGAGGTGAAGACGGTAGACCTTTCATACGATCACAGATTCAGGGGAAGGACATTGTAGTTAATGAGGCTTGTGTGAGGGAAGTGCTGCAGCTAACAGATACTTACGGTGATCCAACCACATATTTCAAAGGAAAGGTTATGTCGGTACTGATGGAGATGGGCTACAAAGGTTCTTATCCGCCATTGCTAAAGAAAATGTGTCCGGCATACTGGAGACTACTTATACACATGTTTATGCAATGTGTGTCGGAGAAAAAAGGTGGACTGGATCAGTCTAATCAGGCACATACTTCTGCGATTGTTTCATTGGTTATGGACTGGAAATATAACTACTCTGGTTATATTTTCGAAAACATGAGGAAGATATTAGAGCAGTCCAAGAAACGGATGTTTCTGTTGTATCCACGGTTTATCCAACTGATTCTTGATGCTCGTCACCCTGACTTAGCTAAGGATGCTACAGACTCGAATTTACTAAGCCAATGGAGCCTACCATTTTTGCATCTATGAAGAAGAACCGTTCTACTTCGAAGACGGTATTTGTAGGTAGGTTCCCTCTGAAGAATTGTGGCAAGTTTTCTAAAGTTATAGGTCTGCATGCTCCACCACCTCCTCCTCCTCCGGTAAATGCGATTGTAGCCGAGGAACATGATATACCGGTAAGGAAAAAGAAATAGAAGTTGAGGATTTGGTTACAGATGATGAGGATGATGTTGGACAAACTTTTCTAGATGATCTGGATGCATTCAATGCTACATTAACTCCTGTTCTACCAGAGTTATCATCTGAGAATCTAGCTGCTCTGATTGCTCAACTGAAGGACATTCAAGAGAAACAAGGTGATCCCTTGACATTCCGTCTGTTGTTGCTACTACTGTTCAGCCTGATGAAGATGACGAAGACGAAGAAGATGAAGTTCCGTTGATCAATAGACGCAGAACTGAGCGTAGCATTTCGGCGAGTACATCTGAGGCTCAAGCTGCTGTTCCAGTTGCTACTTCTGAGTTGACTACATCTACTTCTGTCGAGAGCACTGCTGCTGAGGTTATTGTTACAGAATCAGTTGCTTGTACCTTGATGGTTGACCCGTCTATTGTTTCTACACAGCCCACAGTTCCTGTCGTTACACAGTCTACAGTTGTATAGATTTCTGCTGCCACAACATTACAAAAGATGGAATTTGGAGGCAGTTCATCGGGCGAAGGAGGTTCAGAAGCGGGTGGTAGTGGTGCTAGTCATTCTGATGATATTGATGACGATTATATACGCAGATATGAGAAGCGGGCGTTTGAGTTTGGGGGTTTAGACAGTGATGATGATGATACTGAGGTGGATGTTGTTGAGTTAAAGAAACGGGTTGTGGTGCTGGAATAGGAGGCCATGTTAAAGGATGCGCAGATTGCCTCCCTGCAAAATCGTTTGGATGTTCGAGATCAAACTATCGAACAGCTGCGGGGGATGTGACGATGCTGATGACTATAGTTTTTTGATTTGAGGGGCAAGTTAGAGAACAAGTTTGGCAGAGAGTTTAAGATCCGACCGACGATCCTATGAATGTTGAAACCTGTCATCGTGCGACACAACAACGTATGGCTAAAGAAACCGAAGAGTAGTGGTTGGCGGCCGAGCAATTAGCAGCCGAACGTCAAGCTGGTATTGATGATTACTTGAATGATCCACGTAAGAAGTTCACAGTTAGTCAGTAATGCACAACAGATCCGAGGAAGAAGAAGCAGATGGTATTGCTGAAAAATGTGAACGTGAATCCTCTAGACAAAAACTTCCAGCTGAAAGATCCTACAAATCAATCGGATAGATACGTAATGTAGTTGGGGTCGAGTTATTACAGTAAGGTGGGCAACAAGTCAAAAGTGTTGAGCTGGATGTATGACCATATCAAGAACATGTGGATCATTGTACGCCAAGATGGAACAAGAGAATATTATTCGAAAGAGTCACAGTTTGAGACTTGGACGAAGGTAGCACTAACATATCTGTTAAGAGCTCCGTACACTGACGACGATACCACAGAGTGTGGGCCAGGTTGGAGGTTCTTTAAAAAGCTTGAGCGGGAGGTTAGGACGGGGTTTAAGAGTATGAAGACCGCTGAACCGTATCTGAGAGCCGCCAAAGGAGTTCGTGATGCACACACAGGTAAACGGTTCAAATCTGTGATGTGGCCTCCTACGGATAAATAGTTGGTGATTCCAGTTGCTCCTACCTCTCCAAGAGGAATTTTGAAGAACTTTAACTTCTGGTTATACGATCCAAAGGTCGGAAGTGTTGCGATAGCGACGAAAGAGAGAGGCTTTCAGGGTGAATGATGTTATGGATTTGGTCAGCTTCCATGATGAAGATTTACAAGTTTTAGCTTCTCATCAAATACGTACTGCTGAACTATATGAGGCGTGTGCCAAAGATTAGACAGCTGCAGTGCTGGAATTATTGCTGGACATTTGGGAGTAGATGCGGCGCCGAAGGATCAATGAAGAAACCTAGGGGGAGATTGTTGGACTTGGAGCTTAAAGGTTTATTCATTTATATTGTATTTTGGGCTTTTGGGTTAGTTTGGGCTACCTAGTGCCAAGTGGGACTAGGGTTGTATATTTGGGCTTTGTCATGTCTATAAATAGAGGGGTTAGGTCACTTGATAGGGGTTAGAGAGTTGATCACAAAACTTGTATCTGACATCCTCTGGTGTATACAAGTTATTATAATCAAGTTATTCAGGTTGTTCTTCATCCTGATCATAATTTTCGCAATTGATTAGGATAGTGATACCTGTTTGATCCATTACACGGGACTTACATATGGTGGTGAAAGATCTTGAAGTTGAAAAATCTGTGAATGGAAAGAAGTTCGATGTTATGTACAAAGTGCTTGAGAAGCGGTTCCTTATAAACTTCGATGATGAGTATGATTTAATTGAGATTGAAGAAGCAAAGAACAGGGTTGCTAAAAGAGCCAGAAAAGCTTAAGCTGATGCTACAGCTGTAGGCAAAGGAAAGGAAACCATAGATGCTATTCTGATTATTACGCCTATTGAAGAAAACCAGAGCCTTTAGTGAGCTATGTTTTGATTGGACCGATTGTTGATGTGTCGTTTGTTGCTGAAAAGACAAAGAAACCAATAAGAGATTTAGTGGTGGTTGATACTGAAAAAGAACAAGCAGATGATGATGGTGATGATGATCAAAATAATGATGATGATGATGATGATAATGATGTTGGTGGTAACAATAAAAAGGATGATGATGACAAAGGTTAAGATAATGATGATACACAGGGTGGTAGAGGTCTGGTGGTACATGCAAAGATGAACGATTCATTTGACTACGATGTATTTCTGAATGATGAGGATAATCGAGAAGATGATGTTCAAGGAAAGGGGGAGACTAAAGATCTTGTTCAAGATGCAGAGCATTCAGGAATCTTCACAGACGTTACTCCTATAACGGTTGTTCCTTTTATGCAACCTAAAGTATTCTACCTAGAGCACGGTCTAGAGAAAGAGGAGTTTGTCCACAACTACACAAAGGAAGAGATACAAGAGATGTTGGATGTTAATGAAAACTCATTCGAGTCTGATTTTGAAGAGGAGCTGAATAATATAAGTGTTTCAAATATAGTAGATTATAGTATCACTATGTGGAGGATGCAGATAATTATGATCATGTTGTTGTGGAGGATGATTCTGATGATGAGAATGTTAAATATTCTAGTTGTGGAATAGATGACCTCCCAACATTTGAAGAATTATTTTCTGAAGCAACAGATGATTTGTTAAAGAGAAAGGTTGAGGAGACACTGAGAGATGGAAACTTGCCTAAACGTTTATCTAAAGAAGAGATTCTTGAAGCGAAAAAAACACTTGGTTTAAAGAGCTTCCAAAAGAGAAAATTTCGATGACCATTATATTTGTTCACGAGAGATCAAGATAAATCGTTAGGAGACATACTGAGCCGGGGATGGATACCGGAGTTGAATGATAATTTAGTAAAAGAGTTTGGAGTACAATACTTTCGATATTTGTGAGATATTCAGACATTGCCTTCTTGGAATGTTGAAGAGCTTTGCCGGACAAAATGTATCAACTATCAGAAGAAGTTCAATGATCAAAGTGTCACACCCTGGTCGTAGCGGAAGCACAAACGTGTGACTATAAGGTAATCACTGCATCCAATCATGTAAACAACTGTAAATCAACAACGATGCCATGCTTATAATAACTTGCAACCAATGTTTACAAGTTTCCAAAAGTGAAATCATGGGTTTCCAAATAATTTCACACTGTCATAAAAAATATGGTTTGATATATATTACATTATAATGAAAGATTGTTTTCATCGTAAAAGCATGTTGAGGGTTTGACTCCTATATACTCATACGATGTTGGGATATAAGAGGCAAATCCTCCAAAAGATGGCATTCGTTGTCATGTCATTTCCCATATCCCGGAGTGTATCACCAGCTCAGGTCTTGTGTCCTTAAATACATGTAATTTTAAAAAGTTAACATAAAGTTGGCGAGTTCATGTAGTTAATGTTTTTGTATAAATATGCCATTCTTGAAATCCAGTAATGAAATCTGACTATGTTATTAGCATCATAGCGTTCTTGGGATCTATCAGTGTGTCGCGAGCACCCTGACTTATATGTACCATAAGTAAGTAACCAAACCGAGACTTCTTTTACATCATTGGGATCACAAAAGCACTCCTAACCGGTTATCATACCAGAAGTGGAGTGGGTCTCAAACTCAATAAATCAACTTCTTTTGCACCTTGGTCACTATGTGATTAATGGTTACTGTTGTCATCCTCCTACTTATGCACAAATGATCATGTTATCAACTGAACCCATAGTTAACATACTATCTGTTATGACATGTATTTCCCCTTGATAGTTTGTAAAATAAAACTTTGAAATCAATGAAAGGAGGAACATGAACTCACAGTTTTGCGTTCCGTTAAGTCGTACTAATCACGGTTGGTGTCCGTACACTTGTGTAACCTACATGTGTATTGAGTTTATTAGACAGCTAGGCCTCAATGCACCTTGTACTCGTTGTTCATCTTGAATTCTTGCTATGCATTTCTTTGTTATGATAGACCAACTTTTAAATGTTATCATAGTGTTGGCAGTTTGTTTGTTCGATCAATATTGTTATATATATTTCTCAAAAATATATACATATTGTCGTTTTCAGATCGTGTGTGAAATGGTCCTTGCCCTTCACATGTCCTCGTGCCTTGCACGCGTGTCATTAGTCCTTGCCCATGTATCCATGCCATTGGGCCTTGCCTATGTTTTCATGTCATTGGGCCTAGCCCATGTTTTGATTGGGCCTCGCCCGTGTTTTCTTTGTCATTGGGCCTAGCCCATGTTTTCTTGTCATTGGGCCTAGCCCATCTTTTCTATGTCATTGGGCCCAGCCCATGTTTTCTTGTCATTGGGCCCAGCCCATGTTTTCTTGTCATTGGGCCTAGCCCATGTCTTTTATAAATTTTGGGCCTAGCTCACATTCATTTTTATAAGCCCATTATTTTATAACCTTATACTTAGAATTATTACTAAGTATTAATATATAAGTATATATATGTGCCTTATACTTTTTATATTTTACTTTCCGGATTTTGATTTCGATAACATATATGTACATGTTAAGTGATATATTTTAGACTTCTCGTCGTCGTCGTTCACTACACGCTTTTTCTTATCACAAATCGCCCGTCATCGTAATAGCTTTTTGTATCGGCGATTTATTCGCTGGTCGTTGACACGACGGTGTATTTGTGAACGTTCGCCCATCGTCCGCATCGCTTCGTTTGTCCGTTTATTGTTTCGACGCATTCTGAGAAAATATTGGCTTATGTCACCAACACTTGGTACTATTTTCAAGTGGTTATATTTTTGTCTATGATTGGGTATTTTTATTGTGAATACCTAAGCTTCTAAATACATACACATACAATACACATATGTATTTATACAACATTCTTGGTGAAAAAATATGTATACCTATTTTTATTTTCCCAAGTATGTATATATATTTATAAGAGTTACTTATTTTCTTTGTAAATATATATATATATATATATAACTTGTTGAATACTTGGGTACTTAGGGTTTAACCCTTGTCATCAAAGCTTACTTAATGACGATTTAAGTTACTAATCAGGTTTAGTCCCGCTAATCATCCCTTTAATCATGTCTTAATTGCGATTAGATTTATTTTAGAAAATTGCGCATAGTTTCCCCTAAACTATGGCGTTTTCCACGTTTTAAAAACGTATTTAAAACATGTTTAAGCTCATAATCAAGATTAACAATCCATCACATATCTTCCTAATATTTATTTTACAACATTAATGTATCATCATCCATGGCTTTTTAGTGTTAAAAATCCTATTAAAACATGATGATATTTTCAATATTTATTAGCACTTTTAAATTACCACTTTGTTATATCATTCAAATCAAGTTCATTTCTTTCAACCTCTTAATTTCTATACTTTTTAAGATGGTTACATCTTAAATAATAATGTTTATTTCTTATAAAAATCATTCATGTGTGGTAAAATTATCTTTAAGTTGTAGTAATCTTCATGGATGATGTTGTTGATGATCTTGTTTAGATTTAAACATTATCATGTTTAAGTCTTCATTTTCATACTCTATCATACAAGATCATCTAGCTTTTATACCCTACTTTAACCTAAACAACATCAACATGCTAACTAACTACCATATAATCATATAATCAACACAAAGTAAACAATATTTAGTGTTATTATTAAGGTGTGAGTTAGGGTTTTTGGTTCATCTTTTATTCATTTTTAAGATGATCAACTTGTACATCATTAATCAAGACATAAAAATAAGCTAGATAATGGATGAATTTGCCTTAAAATGGGTGCACATGTTTAAGATGTTCTAGGAAGAAAATGAAGCTCCAAAATGCCTCCAATACTCCTCCACCCTTCCTAGCTCCTTGAATGGCTTTGATAGGGTTTTAAAGTGAGTGTAAATTGGTGTTTAATTGTGGCTAAATGGTGGCGTTGAAGGTGGTGGTGTAGCCGTGAGTTAGAGAGGGAGAGATGGGTAAGATGGTTGCTAATTTTTTAGGTGAAAATGATAAAGGAAAAGTGTAGGTTAAGATATATAAAATTATCATCTATCAAATCCTCATCACATCAAGTCACAAATCAAATCTACACACACCATGCTTCATATCCACCATTTTCAACAAAATCAAGTGGGTGTGGGACCCACTTGAAATCGTAATGATGAGAGGGGGTAAAGTGTAAATTTTTATATAACACATGTTTATTAGCAGATATTTTGGTAATTAAGTTAAGTGTTGTGCTTAGGGATTTGATCTTGTAGCCTTAGCATACAATTAGGGTTTAGGGTGTTATGTCATGGTAATTAATACACTTGATCCTCCAATATAAGCTTCAGATGACGGAAATGTCGCTAGATCGTTCATCGACGCAATAATCGCTAATAACGAACTTATTTATTTTTTACCGGAAGCTTTTGTTTTCGACCACCACAATTGTCATGGTGTCTACTTGGTGCATTTCCAAGCTAAAAATATGCGGAACTAGTTCGCTAGACGAATATACGATGAGTTAGGATGGCCAAAATGCCTTTCGTTTGATCATTCGCTCTATATCGACACTTTATATCCTCCCGTCGAACTTCTCCGAAAGTTGTGTTTCCGTGACCTCATGTTAGTTGAATGGATTCCGAGTTCTAAGTGAGGCTTAACTAGTTCGCTAGATGCACGAATGAGGCTATCGGCCACTAAAACGTTCGTCGTTCCGACAAACGGTCGCCTTCCGGTCGCATTGTGCACTGTATGCCGAATGACCGGGAACGATGTCTTTTGTCCATTCTTGCTATTCTCACATTGTTTTAGGATGATGAACATTACTGTAATATTATTCTCGCATCCGGAATCCACCGAATTAGAGTTGCGGACAAACTGACATTCGTTGCCTTTTTGGTCGAAACGGACAATTTTGCAATTTAGGCGTTGTACCGGAAAGTTATGTATTATTGTAATGGTTAATCTCAGAAAAGTGTTTTCATTTATATATGGACTAAGGTATGGCATTAACATGCGGTTGTTCCTTGTTCTAGTTCATTCTAGCGGATTTACCTACACAGTTAGTGTCACCGCAATTAGTGCGCCCAACACTTTTACCAACACTTTTAGGGCATCGTTTTGGTTTGTTCCGTGTCGTAACGGTTATGATCATATTTACTTGTCCTAACACTTAGGATATGACGTACGAATCAGTTACGTAATTAAATTACGATAATATGCATGAGATTATGAACTACAAATAGTGATTAAATTGTATGGAATTACCAGTTATTTTGCCAACAATGTTGGCTGCAATCATGATCAAGTTCTAGGATCCTGTTTCTACCGTTGGAATTCAAGTCAGCGAGTAATACTCTTTCCGCATAAGATTTTTGAGTTATTCCCATTATGACCTCTCTGTAGTATCACTCTTTAAAGTTTCTACTTGAGGATTTCACCAAGTTAATGCTGCATTCAGCAAGAGTGTTGATACAGTTTTGTGTCTGTCGCTTGTTCTTAATTACAGTTGTAATTGTACGGTCTTTGCTCAAGTGTCTGTATAGGTTTGGTCATGTCGAATAGATCGAGATATCCTTCTGTCTTGATCTAGTATGACATCTTAGCTTGTCTGTGTTAATCAGTTGCATGCGAGCATACTGATAAGTCTTGTGTACGTCATATCTACACACGTTCTACAAAAATAAGGATTCTGTGTGAGTCAAAGAATTCGTACGACTCACATGATTCGTACAAAATAGCTTGAGTAACTAGTGTGTTACTTGTTTCGTACCAAATAAGTATTTCGTACGAAACAGTTGACTCGTACCAATTTCCTGGAGTTGTGACTCGTGTGAAATAGTGTGTTCCATATGTCTAGATTTGTGATTCGTACGAATCTAGACGGACAATATATAAGCAGACGTGCACTTCTCAGTCAAGGTTACTGACTAACTCGCCAGACTGACCAGACTGAAAGAACGAGCTAGCAAACTGATCTTTTGGTGAGATATCTCTGTTAGCATTTCTTGTGAAGACGAAGACACAAGAACACATCAAGTTAGTTTGAGTCATACGAGCATTGTGTGTATATGTTTGTACTTGTTCTCAATCATTAATCAAGATAGTGAATCTTTGGTTACCCCGTGTTCTTTACATTGCTTTGGTTGCATGCACACTTGGATTCCGCACTTGTGTGTATGTCATTTGAACAAGGAACTGGTTTAACACCATCTGCAGGTGAACCTACAAGTGGTATCAGAGTTTTGGCTCTTTCCTTGTTCAAAACCGGGCTTAAATGTATCTGAGCTAGTTTGAAAATTTCTGACGTATTCTTGAGCCTCCAGCAGAAAACAAAAGTTTTGGGTAGTTAACTAACTTAAAACTTGATTAAAATCTGCTGCATGTAGAAAATTTTAGGGTAAAATTTTTCTGAAGAACACCCTTGAAGAAGAAATCTGCAAAAATTTAAATCTGATTAGTTTTGGTAGGGTTGACATTTTCTAACTTAGATCTGGACTTAGACTGTGGACTGTTAAAACATCTGTGTTTTAACTAAAACTGGGTAAGACAACAAGTATTTTCGAAAAAGCAGGTCTACACAAGAAAGGAAATTTCTGACCAAACCATTTCTGAAAAGATTCCTCTGAAAAATACTGAACCAAAACAATTTGTGCGACTGAAAAATTTCGTGCGACTCATCTGACCCGCACGAAACACCTGGCTCGCACAAAACATCAATGTTTCGCATGAAACAGGTGTCTCGCACGAAACAGAAATTGTTTGTTTTTTGTGTTTTCAAAGCTTTGTGATTTTGATGATGCCGGATGTTATGTGCTGAAGCCTGGATTCAAGATCCCCAAGGAATGCATTCTCCTGTCGGCTTCAAGAATTAATGATTTGTGCATTTTTGATATGAGCCAAGCTATTACAACATCTGCACAACTCACATATTTTGTCTCTAAAGCCACCGAGAAGGAATGAATCTCTTGGCATAGACGTATGGGACACATTCACATAAGGAAAATGAACTATTTGATGAAGAACAATCTAGTTAATGGTGGTGAAGAACTTTCATATTCAAAACGTTTGTGTATCATGCTAGCAAGGGAAGCAAGCAAGAAATTCTCATCCCGTGAAGAAGATCAACATTGTGAATATGCCACTAGAACGTGTTCATATAGACCTCTTTGGACCTATGAAACACAAGACAACCATTGGTAATTCTTATTGTCCGGTAGTTATTGATGATAATTCCAGATTTTCATGGGTAAATATGTTGGCACACAAGAGTGAAGTTCCTACTATCCTCAAGAATCTCCTGACTCTGCTAGAAAATTCGTACAATCTACGGTAATTAGAATCGGAAGCGACAATGGCACAGAATTCAAGAAACAAGTTATGGATGAGTACTGTTCCTCAAAGGGTATTCTGCATGAGTACAGTTCTCGATACACTCCACAACAAAATGGTGTTGCTGAGAGGAAGAACATAACTCTTATTGAAACTGCAAGAATAATGCTAGTAGAATCAGAACTTCCTGTTCAATTTTTGGGAGAAGCTGTTGCTACTGCGTGTTATACGATGAATAGAGTTCTGACAGTGAAGAGACATGGGAAGACATGCTTTGAGTTGTTACATAAAAGGAAACCGAATGTTTCTTTCTTAGAACCTTTTGGAGCTCCATGCACTATGATCGATCCACATGGAAAGTTTGGTCCCAAGGCTATCGAAGACTTCTTTCTTGGATATTTACTCTGAATTTCCGAGTGTGGAATTTGACTTTGAAGAAGACTGAAGAATGGGGTGAAGTCAAGGTTCAGAGATATACAGAAGCGGTAAGAGCTCCGGGTGCTCCTTGGATGTTCGACTACGATGGGCTGTTTGACTCCTTTAATCTGCCAACTTTTGATGATGCAACAACTGCTGCTCAGAGGTTATTGGAAAGTGATACTGCAGTAAACTCGTCATTAGTTCGCACAATTATTGTTAACCCTCAAGTGTCGACTTCGGTTAACAATCTTGTTCAAAATGAGGAATTCAAAGACACTGCCGATTATAATGTTTCATCAGAAGAAGATGAGTTTCATGATGGGAATGAAGCTACTCTGGAGTGGTTCCTGGAATTTCAAATGATACGTCAAATATTCAACCTCAAGGAACGACTGATGGTCAAGCATCTACAACGTCATCGAATCCAGCTCTCGATTTAACTGTTGATCTGAATATCAACAATTTGGGTATAAATTCTCAAGTTCCTGATGTGCCAGAAACTTGTATTCATAATATGCATCCTCAGCAGAATATTATTGGAGATGTCCAGTGTGGTGTGTAGACTCATAATCAGCTTTGAAACAACCAGAATGCTGGTTTGTATTCAGAAATCAGGGAATCTGGTGGTCTGAATGATTGGTCTTTTGCTTGCTATGTGTGCTATGTTGAACTAAAATCTTGGAAGGTGGCAATGAAAGAAGACTCTTGGGTTGAAGCCATGCAGGAAGAACTTCAGCTGTTTCAGAAGTTAGGCATCTGGAAATTGTTGACAGGCCTGACAGCTACAAGAAGATTGGTACACGATGGGTGTACAAGTGCAAGAAGGATGACCGAGGTGTTGTTGTGAGAAATATAGCGTGATTGGTTGTTCAAGGTTTTAATCAGGTCAAAGGCATTGATTACAATGAAGTTTATGCACCGGTTGCACGGCTTGAGGCCATAAGAAGCTTTTTGGCTTAATCGTCCTTCAAGAAGTTCACCGTTTATCAGATGGATGTGAAGAGTGCGTTTCTTCATGGTGTGGTAGAAGAGGAAGTATATGTTGAGCAACCGCCAGGTTTTGAAGATCCTCTCCATCCTGACAAGGTTTGGATTCTCAACAAGGCGTTATATGGTCTTCATCAAGCTCTGAGAGCTTGGTATGAAACGTTCTCTACCTATCTGTTGAAGAATGGTTTTTGACGAGGCCTAATAGACTGTACTCTCTTCATCAAGGAACTGGACAAGGATTTGCTGCTAGTACAGGTTTATGTTGATGATATTATATTTGGGTCTACTAAGACTCGAATATGCAAAGAATTCGAACACGTTATGCAGGAGAAGTTCGAGATGAGCGCTATGGGATAAATGATTTTCTTTCTAGGTTTGCACGTTCAGCAATCAAAGAAAGGGATTTTTATCCATCAAACCAAGTACATCGGAGATATTCTCAAACAATTTCAGATGGATGACTCAAAACCCTTGGGAACTCCATTAGCTCAAAATCATGGGCTTACTCCAGACAGAATGGGTGAAAATGTAGAACCATCTCGCTATCGTGCAATGATCGGATCTCTCATGTATCTTACTGCCTCAAGACCTGACATAATGTACCCAACATGCCTTATGGCGCTCTATCAGTCTAGTCCAAAGGTTTCTCATTTGATGGCTGTGAAGAAGATCTTTCGTTATGTGAAGGGACGTCCTGACACTGGTCTATGGTACCCTAAGGATGATAACTTGGATCTGACAGCATTCAGTGATTCTGATCATGGCGGCCATAAAATCGATGCAAAATCAACAACAGCGGGATGTTAGTTCGTGGGAAATCGCCTAGTCATGTGGCAATGCAAAAAGCAGACTTGTGTAGCTACATCAACATGTGAGGCTGAGTATATTTTAGCTTCTAGTTGCTGCTCTCAAGTTCTATGGATTCAACAGCAAATGGGCGACTACGGTTTTGAATTTCTTACTACTCCTATTTTTGTTGATAATGAAGGTGCTTTACAGATCACTCGGAATCCTGTGCAGCATTCAAAGACAAAACACATTGAGATTAAGTATCATTTCATACGAGATTGTTATGAAAAGAGACTTATCTATGTTGTCAAAATCCACACTGATCACCAACGTGCCGACCTTTTTACCAAAGCCTTTGATAAATCACGTTTTGATTATCTACTTTTGGTCAATGGCATCAAGGTGAAACCCGAGTAACTCAAACATGGCTAACTATTTTTGTAAATACTTTTCCAAAAAATCTAAAACTACAAAAGATTTTCAGTTTTATATTTTAGGGGGAGTAAATTTCAAGAAAATATAAAAACATTAGAAAAATAAAAAATGAGTTTCTTGGATAAGTTGAAGATGATGAAATTCACCGGTAAATCTGTCAGATATGGTTAAAAGCATAGAAAGAAGATTGATAAGTAGCTTTTACTAATGATGTATCGGTAGGCTCACAATCAGACTAAAATGTACAGGTTGATATAAACCTAACAGACAGAACACCGGGTGGGAACCATTCATTGGCATATGGTCTTGGTACCGAAATTCGTTTAATAGAGTACCGGGGTTCTGAGATATACGGTCTTTATGCTGGCTTATCATCTGGGTATCATGGTTGAATCTTTATCACCTATCTAGAACTTCCATGATATCATACATATGTGTACATACTGCATTCGACCATTAAATAAGTGATAAAATATCACAGCTTTATGCGGGAGCTAAGTTCGTCTCTTTGTCGGTACGATGGTACTAACCTGTTCACGGACTTACTCTTGTGCCCTGCATACATATGAAAATCAAGTTCCTCATCAATAAGTGATTAAATCACAAAGGGCTGGTTTTCAATAAAAAAATAAGTGAGTATCTCACATCATTCATATACGACAAAACAGATGATAAAGCAGTATACTCACCGGTAAGATTTTCTCTCGTGTATATCTTGATACGGGAATGTGTCGTGATGTGGTTGAACACCGGCTAGTAAAGTATAAATCCATACCTTAATCATATCTCCTAGTCATGATTACATCTGATAAGTCTGAGCTTACGTGGACAACAATACCGATGATCATAGTTGAATACTTATCTGTTTAATTTTGAAAACCAAATACCATTTTTGACAAAGATTAAATTGCTGGTATGATTCCTTTACCTTGAAACTCGAAAAAAAAAGATTGTAGTTTATCTGTATATTTTCATTTTAAATATAGTTTACTTAGTTGCTTATGTAGTTACTTTTTGAAAGTTAGCCAAAGTTGATACTCGAGAGTTTCTACCAAGATAAGCCAGAAAACCATTGGTTTGATATTGCAACTTCATAAAAGTAATATCTTGCAACAAGTAATTCATCAAAGAAATCCAAAATCTGAAGTTTGTTTGAGTGTGTGTATCTCATACAAATGAACCTAATCATTTAATTTGACTTGGCCACTTGTTCTTCTCAAATCTGCTGCTGGAATTAATATGAGTGTGTGTATCTCGTTCAGGGAATACAATCATACAAAGAATTTATGATAAGTCTCTCGTGTGTATTCCCTGAGAAACTTGTGTTCTAATTATATTTGTCCATTGAGTACAAATTGATACAAAAGAACATAAACAAAGACCAGCAACAAAGAAATTTGACAAGTCAGAAGAGGAAATAAGAAAGATTTGAAGTTTCTTAGAAGTTCGAAAACCTGATGCTCTAACCATTAAATAGCAGATCTATCAAAGGATAACAGATCTTCAGGGGGAGTTTGTTGATACTCCAAACCATTCAAAATGAAGACCAAAGACCGAAGACCAAGCAACATCCAAGGGGGAGTTTGTTGATACAGTTTTGTGTGTGTCACTTGTTCTTAATTACAGTTGTAATTGTACGGTCTTTGCTCAAGTGTCTCTATAGGTTTGGTCGTGTCGAATAGATCGAGATATCCTTCTGTCTTGATCTAGTATGACATTTTAGCTTATCTGTGTTAATCAGTTGCATGTAAGCATACTGATAAGTCTTGTGTACGTCATGTCTACACACGTTCTACAGAAATAAGGATTCTGTGTGAGTCAGAGAATTCGTACGAATCACATGATTCGTACGAAATAACTTGAGTAACTAGTGTGTTACTTGTTTTGTACCAAATAAGTATTTCGTACGAAATAGTTGACTCGTACCAATTTCCTGGAGTTGTGATTCGTGTGAAATAGTGTGTTCCATATGTATGGATTTGTGATTCGTACGAATCTAAGACGGACACTATATAAGCAGACGTGCACTTCTCAGTCAAGGTTACTGACTAACTCGCTAGACTGACCAGACTGAAAGAATGAGCTAGCAAACTGAACTTTTGGTGAGATCTCTCTATTAGCATTTCTGGTGAAGACGAAGACACAAGAACACATCAAGTTTGTTTGAGTCATACAAGCACTGTGTCTATATGTTTGTACTTGTTCTCAATCATTAATCAAGATAGTGAATCTTTGGTTACCCCGTGTTCTTTACTTTGCTTTGGTTGCATGCACACTTGGATTCCGCACTTGTGTGTATGTCATTTGAACAAGGAACTGGTTTAACACCATCCGCAGGTGGGCCTACAAAGAGACTAGCATTGCTAACCAATGTTGTCTTTATTGAGCGGCCTAACCTACCGCACCTCTCGCACCAATGAGGTCTCGCGACTTATCGTCCGGGATCCGAACCATTTGACTACCGGTACCACCAGTACCGTTACTAGTGTCGACTAAGTTACCCTCGTGTCGTGCGATTTCCACAACCGTAGTCCTTCCATAAGAACTCTAGTTCGGCTTACCCAGTAAGTCATGGATTAACTAACCCCCTTTGGGTGTAGACCTTCCTTTTGGCGCCACGTTTCTTCTTAATACCAAGATTAAGAGAAACCAAACATATATTTGGGTAAATACAGTCTACCATGCGCCTAAGGATAAAAAGTGCCATCCAAAATTATTGGTACCACTTGCGTATATTGGCCAAATGTCTAATTGGAAAGGAAATAACTCGTTGAGGAGGAGAAACCAAATGGTCGTCTCCAACCTTATAGCATGTATTCCATACTTTATGGACTTCGATCGTCCAAAGAAGGAAAAAAATTCCTTCGCCACACCAATCCGTGTGACGAATATGTTGATATCCCTTGAGCTCCACGAGCTCCAACTAGATTGTTATAATTTCCATAGATATCGAATAGAATACAATGAGGGTGTTAAAGCATGGCTCTTGCCATACCATAAGACAAATGTCAAATGACATAGTTTAATGTAATCTCTTTCCAATAAATAAGATGAGGTACCATACACACTATGGAACCAACCCAAGTACAAGAACTCTAGACCTTTGAGGAAGTATCCTCCTTGGGTGGCCAACTAGTTTATTTTTGTTTGTTTAGATGACTAGTCTCAACCGACTCGTGGTGTAGATCGAATGTTAGATGCGAACAGATACGTGTGGTGTTTCTGTATCGTAGGGTGTTATAGCAACCACTCCGGTTAGCGTCCCACTAATAGAAACTCGAACAACTTAACAATTTTGAATGGCTAGTGATCGTTAGCTTGACCCGCATAGTCCACCAGGATTCTCATCCACTACAAGTTATTATTACGTGGGCCCCCGTAATAATAAATTTCCTTGCATGGTCACGCCAGTGTTCTACCGTTCTGAGACGACGATCAGTCAGAGAGAGGACGCTATTGTCTACATACCTTCAACATAGAAGAGACCTTCGTGATAGTCCACACGCTATCATCCCTTGACATAACTCGCGAAAGGCATGTCATTGTAAAGATTTAGAAATAGATAGAATTTGCAACAATAACAACTGGAGGGGCACCTTCAAGATGAGTGCTTCACCTTTCCTTTTCTGGATGAGAATGTCGTTATTAACGATGAATATGGGTCACTAGGACCTCATCCCGCTAATAGAGTTGTCGTCCAAGGCTACCACCTCCGCCTCTTCGTCAATACCGAAGCCAGGCATCTCCGCATCCGCGGGAAAAAGCAACAACTTATGTGGAATCGATCCTAAGGTCTCACTTAGGAACCACATTTGCCATAAGCTCCGCAATAGACACGAGGTCGATATTCTCATTGTGTGAGTCAAGGATAATAATAATATCCATAGTCGAAGGTATTTCTTTCTTCGCAAAATATTCCGTACAACGCATATATAAATAAATTATATATATAATCACATAAAATACCATCGAGCCATGATTTCTATCTTTTGTAACGTGCCCATGACACATAGTCTTGTAATGTAATGTGTCCTATTTCTCATAGACAAATCATGTATTGATCCTTTTCCTTTACTTATGGCTGAGCTCGGGTGATAGATCCTTATGTTATCGTGACACAATGAAAACCTTTTTTTTGTTATCTTGTCATAATTCCAAAACATTTCTATCATGTTTTAAACTTTGTTTTCATGTGTGAGCCCCTAGTGATTGTAGACCAAACTTTAATAAAAAAGTTTTTCCTCGGTTCACTACAATCGGAGCTCTGATACCAACCTGTCACACCCTGGTCGTAGCGGAAGCGCAAACGTGTGACTATAAGGTAATCATTGCATCCAATCATATAAACAACTATAAATCAACAATGATGACATGCTTATAATAACCTGCAACCAATGTTTACAAGTTTCCAAAAGTGAAATCATGGGTTTCCAAATAATTTCACATTGTCCTCAAAAATATGGTTTGAAATACATTACATCATAATGAAAGATTGTTTTCATTGAAAAAGCATGTTGAGGTTTTGACTCCTATATACCCATACGAGGTTGGGATATAAAGAGACAAATTCTACAAAAGATGGCATTCGTTGTCATGTCATTTCCTATATCCAGGAGTGTATCACCAACTCAAGTCTTGTGTCCTGAAATACATGTAATATTAAAAAGTTAACATAAAGTTGGCGAGTTCATGTAGTTAATGTTTTTGTATAAATATGCCATTATTGAAATCCAGTAATGAAATCTGACTATGTTATTAGCATCATAGCGTTCTTGGGATCTATCAGTGTGTCGGGAGCACCCTGACTTATATGTACCATAAGTAAGTAACCAAACTGAGACTTCTTTTACATCATTAGGATCACAAAAGCACTCCTAACCGGTTATCATACCAGGAGTGGAGCGGGTCTCAAACTCAATAGATCTACTTCTTTTGCACCTTGGTCACTATGTGATCAATGCTTACTATTGTCATCCTCCTACTTATGCACAAATGATCATGTTATCAACTGAACACATAGTTAACATACTATCTGTTATGACATGTATTTCCCCATCGATAGTTTGTAAAACAAAACTTTGAAAAATCAATGAAATGAGGGACATGAACTCACAGTTTTACATTCCGTTAAGTCGTACTAATCACGGTCGGTGTCCGTACACGTATGTAACCTACATGTGTATTGAGTTTATTAGACACCTAGGCCTCAATGGACCTTGTACTCGTTGTTCATCTTGAATTCTTGTTATGCATTTCTTTGTTATGATAGAACAACCTTTAGATGATATCATAGTGTTGGTAGTTTGTTTGTTTGATCAATATTGTTATATATATTTCTCAAAAATATATACATATTGTCGTTTTCAGATCGTGTGTGAACTGGTCCTTGCCATTCACATGTCCTCGTGCCTTGCACGCCTGTCATTGTGCCTTGCCATGTATCCATGCCGTTGGGCCTTGCCAATGTTTTCATGTCATTGGGCCTAGCCCATGTTTTCATGTCATTTGGCCTAGCCCGTGTTTTCTTTGTCATTGGGCCTAGCCCATGTTTTCTTGTCATTGGGCCTAGCCCATGTTTTCCTGTCATTGAGCCTAGCCTATATTTTCTATGTCATTGGGCCCATCCCAAGTTTTCTTGTCATTCGGCCCAGCCCATGTTTTCTTGTCATTTGGCCCAGCCCATGTTTTCTTGTCATTGGGCCTTACCCATATCTTTTATAAATTTTGGGCCTAGCCCACATTCGTTTTTATAAGCCCATTATTTTATAACCTTATACTTAGAATTATTATTAAGTATTAATGTATAAGTATATATATGTGCCTTATACTTTTTTTATTTTTAACTTTCCGGATTTTGATTTCAATAACATATATATTTATGTTAAGTGATATATTTTAGATTTGTCTTCGTCGTCGTTCACTACACCCTTTTTCTTATCGCAAATCGCCCATCGTCGTAATAGCTTTTTGTATCGACGATTTATTCGCTGTTCGTCGACGCGACGGTGTATTTGTGAACGTTCGCCCATCGTCCACATAGCTTCGTTTGTCCGTTTATTGTTTCAACGTATTGTGAGAATATATTGGCTTATGTCACCAACACTTGGTATTATTTTCAAGTGGTTGTATTTTTGTGTATGATTGGGTATTTTTATTGTGAATACCCTAAGCTTCTAAATACATACACATACAATACAAATATGTATTTATACAACATTTTTGGTGAAAAACTATGTATACCTATTTTTATTTTCCCAAGTATGTATATACATTTATAAGAGTTACTTATTTTCTTTGTAAATATAGTATATATATATATATAAACTTGTTGAATACTTCTCCAAAATGAAGCTCCAAAATGCCTCCAATACTCCTCCACCCTTTCTAACTTCTTGAATGGCTTTGATAGGGTTTTAAAGTGAGTGTAAATTGGTGTTTAATGGTGGCTAAATGGTGGCGTTGAAGGTGGTGGTGTAGCCGTAATTAGAGAGGGAGAGATGGGTAAGATGGTTGCTAATTTTTGAGGTGAAAATGATATGGAAAAGTGTAGATTAAGATATATATAATTATCACCTATCAAATCCCCGTCACATCAAGTCACAAATCATATCTACACACACCATGCTTCATATCCACCATTTTCAACAAAATCAAGTGGGTGTGGGACCCACTTGAAATCCTAATGATGAGGGGGGTAAAGTGTAAAGTTTTATATAACACATGTTTATTAGAAGATATTTTGGTAATTAAGTTAAGTGTTGTGCTTAGGGGTTTGATCTTGTATCCTTAGCATAGAATTAGGGCTTAGGGTGTTATTACATGGTAATTAATCCACTTGATCCTACAATATAAGTTTCGGATGACGGAAATGTCACTATATCGTTCATGGACACAATAATCGCTAATAAACGAACTTATTTATGCAGTACCAGAAGATTTTGTTTTCGACCACCACAATTGTCATGGTATCTACATGGTGCATTTCCGACCAAAAAATATGCATAACTAGTTCGCTAGACGAATATACGATGAGTTAGGATGGCCAAAATGCCTTTCGTTCGATCGTTCACTCTATATCGACACTTTTATATCCTCCCGTCGAACTTTTCCGAAAGTTGTGTTTCCGTGACCTCATGTTAGTTGAATGGATTCCGAGTTCCAAATGAGGCTTAACTAGTTCGCTAGATACACAAACGAGGCTATCGGCACTAAAACGTTCGTCGTTCCGACAAACGGTCTTCTTCTGGTCACATTGTGCACTGTATGCCGAATGACCGGAAACGATGTCTTTTGTGCATTCTTGCTATTCTCACATAGGTTTGGTTGATTAACATCATTGTATTATTACTCTCACATCAAGAATCCACCGAATTAGAGTGGCGAACAAACTAACATTTTTCACCTTTTTGGTCGAAACAGACAACTTTGAAATTTAGGCGTTGTATTATTGTAATGGTTGATCTCAGATAAGTGTTTTCATTTATATATGGACTCAGGTATGGCATTAACATGCCGTTGTTCCTTGTTCTGGTTCGTTCTAGCGGATTTACCGACACAGTTAGTGTCACCACAATTAGTTCGCCCAACACTTTTTGGGCATCGTTTTGGTTTGTTCCGCGTCGTAATGGAAACCAGTATATGTTATTATCAGATATACTTGTCCTAATACTTAGGATATGACGTACGACTAAGTTACCAAATTAAATTACCATAATATGATGAGATTATGAACTATAAATAGTGATTAAATTGTACGGAATTACCGGTTATTTTGCCATTTGTCACACAAAGGTTGTAAAAGTTGATAAAGTACTTTGTACACATGCTTTTCATAACTGGCTACCACATTATCCTAAGAAGATTGTCAAGGTATATCCAATCATAAAAGAAAAGGATGTGACACTGATTGTGAAGCTACCACACACAATGAAGAACATGAGGTTAGTGAAAATTGAACAAGATTTACATGAATTCTTCAAGTGGTGGAAGTACGATATAGAGACGGGTGAAGTGGTGACTGTGTTCAAAGATGAAGGACTTTGGAGAGCGATCAGTATTTTGGATCTAATGTGGCTAGTTAACTACTTAGAGAAAGACATTGAATGCTTATTCTAAAACAAGATTTGTTATGAAGCAAAGGTAAAAGTTCAAGCGACGCAATATCAAGGTGTGATCAACGTATGTTATGCACATGGTATTAATTCAGGCAAAATGTGGAAGTTATGTTTGTATGTATTAACTTCGCACGAAGTGAAGTTCACTTCGTAAGAAGGTAGCCTTTTACCTTCGTACGATGGTACGTTATCTTCGTACGAACAGACACTCTCACCATGCATGTAACACCCCAACCGCGTAAAACAACGAACCTCAGCGAAAAGGTCGGGGAGTCATGTCATAGAACTATTGTTTCACAACTCATGGAATTTAAAATTTTGTTTTACTAAGTTAAAAGTTTATATTGTCTTTGGATAAACAAAAACAACACATAAATAAATTGTCTTTCATGTTTTAAGACACTAAGGCCTGGGTCCATTCCTACGTGAAGCATGCAATATATTATCAAGCATTGACTCCTATAACATATGTGAAAAGAGAGTCAGCATAAAAATGCCGGCGAGTACATAGGTATTGTGAGCGTGTCAAATTCATGGCTTTGTATACATATTGCAACACTTTGTCCGACTACAAGAGTCGTTAAATGAAAAACTCGTATCAAAAGTGTTTGATATTGCAATACAATTAACCAACTAAAACAAGTTGGTTAGAGTTGTGAAAACCTTGTAGCCATGAATCTTGACCAAAATGTTTCTTTTGTAAAAACCTTGTAATAGATTGATTCAAAAGAAAACTTCGTATGGTTTATATCTTTATGCGAAAATCATTGCGTGACGTTTTTCTAAACCATTTGTCCATGTTATAAACAATTCGTTCATGTTATAATCAATCGCCTGTGTCATAAACCAGTTGTCCATGTCAAAAAAAATCGTCCATGTTTTTAATTCTGAAAACTTTTGATCATTCTTTAATGAACACATTCAAACCCGTGTTGACTATACCACCAAAGGTTATCTTTAATAGACCACCAAAGGGTCTCTTTAACTAGACTAACAAATCAACAAATGATTTGTTAATCAGAAACAGTTTCTGTCATTACCCAAACTTCCACCAAATCCAGTGAACAGTCCGATAATGGGATTGTCAGTCCTATGGTACCATAACATACTACGGGTCGGCTCAGCCAAAGCTAATGAATGTTATTCATGTTATGGATAACGCATCAACAATTTTTTCACATTATTGTTTGATATATAAACCACAGACATTGTTTATGAAAACTTGAAAATGATTTAGCACATATGAGTCACCCAAAACATTTACAAAACGTAAAACAGGGGAATTATGTACTCACTTTGTAAATCATTTTCTATATATATAAACCATGCATATTGTTTTCAAATCTTGAAAACACTTATAGGCACATATGAATCACCCAAAACAATTAGAAAATGTAAAAAAGGGGCAATGTACTCACATAAGCCTTGCGTAGTAAATATGTGGATTTGAAAAGATAGTTTAGCACATGTGAATCACCCCAAAACATTAGAAAACGTAAAAGAGAGGGGGGCTATGTACTCACATAAGCATTGTGTAGTAAATATGTAGATTTGTAAAGATAGTTTAGCACATATGAATCACCCCAAAACATTTGAAAACATAAAAGAGAGGGGGCTATGTACTCACCTGGGATTGCGAAGTGTTCTTGATCAACGGAATAAACAAAGCTCTAACGTGTCCTAGTGTGTCAGATAAATATGTTAGCGTGTCGGGAGTACAAACGGGAGATCGGATAGAATGAAGTCTTATAAACCAAACGAGTGTTAGAACTCATGTGCTATGGTTTAACAAACTTAACATTCTGATTTGGAAAGGATCCTAAGTGCTTTTGACCCATTCTGACTCGTGCAGGAAGTTTACGCTACTTTAACGGGTCATTAGCGTGAATGCCTGATCGGATGGTTAAACATGTCCTATGATAAGTTTTAAATGCCCAAACATGTTTGAAAATGTTATAACATAAGTTTATATGTCAAAAATTTTGTTACATGTGTTTAAAATGGATTTATGCGCAAAAGGGCATTTTGGTCATCATTTTCTTAAGAACATAGAAGTAACTTATCATAACACTAACCAAACTACGTGACCATAAGGAATAACCTCAGTAGGTTATTCTCTATATACCTATGGTTACAAATATGTATTTGGTCGGATCCTAAGATTGACCAAACGGGTCGGATTCGAAAGTCAAAGCGGTGCTCAAGACCACTCGACTTACGACCCTAAATAAGCACTAAACTAGAAGTGACGAGTTAGACATGTAAAAAATATGTCTAACTATGTTTATAAAACTGTCATGGTATCAAAACTTGGTGTTTTGATACACGAAAAAAGTTTCGCCATAAAATGCACATCATGCGCATTTTTGACCGAAACTTTGACCCGTCACTTCGACTAGTGAACGTGGTAATCAGAAGGTGAATCGTTAGGGATTATAACCTTTGTGATTACGATTATGTTGCAAAGTTCAATTGAACTTTGACTTGACGAAAGATGGTCAGAACGAAAAGTCAATCAGGAAGCCAAACTGCTCGACTTTTAGCTCAAAATAGCTAAAAACTGAAAGAACTAGGAAGAGTACTTACTCGTGTTGAAGAACACTTTCGGAACTCTAGATAGGAGGTTTCCAACGGCTAGAAACAAGCTCCAAGAAGGATAGACAGAAGAACTTCACACTTGCTTTGAAGTGGTGTGAAAAACAAATGGAAGAATTATGGGGTATTTATGGTATTTTAGGATTCAGGAGGTGATGACATGTGTCCTCAAGTATGGATTAATGTCCTAACATGTGTCAACCCCAAATTAAGTGTGGCAAAGTGAGTGCTAGGTTTCAAAAATTGGAGATAGGTGGCAAACTTGGTGAAGAAGAAAAATATTTATTATTTTTTTAACATTTTTTGCCCTTAGACTTGTATTTTCACTTGTTTGCCATTTTTCCCCCTTTAACCTAATATTTAGGTTATATAAAGGTGTTAAGACATGTGTAACTTGGATTATGCCCGAAAAATGTCATGGATGTCAGTTCGTTCGGTTGTACGGTTACGCGTTTCGCAAAAATGCGTAAAACGCTTTAACGAGCACGAAAATGATCGAAATTGTTCAACGGTTTACATTTTTCCATTCTTATCAATAAAATACAACTTTTTATTGGATACAAGAATATTTGGATTGATACACATGGTTCATTGAATACAAAATTGTTTGTAATTGTGCGATAAGTGAAAAGGCACAAATGTCACAGTCTCCCCTACTTTTGGAAATTTTGTCCCAAAATTTAATTAGAAGAAAGTTTGGGAAAACAGATGTGGATATTTCGCTTTCATCTGATCCTCTCGTTCCCAAGTAAATTCTAGGCCACGTTTGGATTCCCAGCTAACTATCGGTATACGTCTATGCTTGAGTTTCTTGACTTCACGGTCCAATATCTCCATAGGTTTCTCGACAAAGTGCATAGTGTCATCAACGTGAATTTCATCGAGGGGAATGTAGAGGTTTGTATCGGCTAAACACTTTTCAAATTGGACACGTGGAATGTTGGGTGAATATTCCCAAGTTCAGGAGGTAGCCCAAGTCGGTAGGCCACCTTTCCGATTCTCTCAATGATCTTGAATAGTCCAATATATCGTGGTGCAAGTTTTCCTTTCTTTCAAAATCTAATCACACATTTCCAAGGGGATACCTTGACAAGGACATGATCACCAACTTGTAATTCCAAGGGCTTGCGTCCTTTGTCCTCATAACTCTTTTGATGACTTCTAGCTGTCAGAAGGTTATCGCGAATTTTTTTTGACTTTGTCTGTTGTGTCATGAATGAGTTCAGGTCCAATGAGCTGAGCTTCACTGACCTCATTCCAGCAGACAAGTGAACGATATTTTCGACCGTATAGAGCTTCGAAAGGTGCCATATTGATGCTGGCGTGATAACTATTGTTGTAGGAGAATTCGACCAATGGTAGATGCGAATCCTAACTACCACCAAAATCAATCATGCATGCTCTAAGAATATCCTCCAGTGTTTGAATTTTCCATTCAGATTATCCATCCGTTTGAGGATGATAAGCAGTGCTTAGATTTAGTTTGGTTCCCAAGGCATATTGCACAGTCTACCAAAAGTAAGAGGAGAATAGAGCATCTCGATTGGATATGATGTTCAAAGGAACACCATGACGAGATACAATCTCATCAACGTAGATCTTGGCGAGTTTGTCAGCAGGTAGATCCTCACGAATTGCCAAAAAGTGTGCTGACTTTGTTAGACAATCGAAGATTACCCAAACGGCATTATGACCTCTAGGTGTGCGCGGTAGTTTAGTGATGAGATCCATCGCAATGCTCTCCCACTTCCATACCGGTATTTTTGGTTGCTCAAGTAAACCAGATGGGCATTAATGTTCTGCCTTAACTTTAAGACAAGTTACGCATTTAGACACATACAAGGAAATGTCCTTCTTCATACCCGGCCACCAATACTGGGTAAGGAGATCCTTATACATTTTGTCTGCACCAAGATTGATTGAATAACGAGACTTATGAGCTTCGTCCATCAATAAGGTGTGGAGATTGTCTTGACTAGGAATCCACAAACGGTTCTTCTAGTAGAGTAACCTGTTGTCTTTTGTTTCGAGTTGAAGTTCGAGATTTTGTGGTAGCTCATTTTTCAATAAGCTTTGGGTCACACATGTATGTTGTGCTTGAAGGATACGTGTCTGGATATCAGATTGAACTCTAAAGCAATGAAGTTTGACACTTCCTTACGACTAAGCGCATCAGCCACAACATTCGCCTTACCAGGTTGGTAGCGAATCTCTCAATCGTAGTCGTCAGAAGTTCGACCCAACATCGTTGTCTCATGTTTAGCTCCTTTTGATTGAATATGTGTTGGAGACTTTTGTGGTCAGTGAAAACCACACATTTCGTACCATAAAAGTAGTGTCTCCAAATTTTGTGAGCAAAAACTACGGCTCCTAACTCAAGATCATGAGCTGTGTAGTTCTTCTCGTGGATTTTCAATTGTCTTGACGCATAGGCTATGACTTTGTCTCTTTGCATGCGAACACAACCAAGGCCTAGGTTTTATGCGTCACAATAGACAACCAAATCATCGTTGTCATTGGGTAAAGATAAAATAGGAGCATTACAGAGTTTTTGTTTCAGTGTTTGAAAGGTTTCCTCTCGTTTGGGTCCCCACTTAAATGGTTTATTCTTATGAGTCAAAGTGGTGAGGGAAACCGCGATCTTTGAAAAGTTCGCGATGAATAGTCGATAGTATCCAGCAAGACCAAGAAATGAAGGAACTTCGATAGGAGTAGTAGGTGTACTCCAATCCCTAATCCCACTGATTTTGTCCTGATCTACATGTATACCTTGTTCGTTAACAATGTGTCCAAAAAATTGAACTTCTTTTAGCCAAAATTCACACTTGGAGAATTTTGCGTAAAGTCGTTCTTTCTTCAGGAGTTCCATCGTTAGACGGGTATGTTGTTCATGATCGGATTGAGACTTAGAATAAATGAGGATGTCATCGATGAAAACAATGATGAACTTGTCTAAATAAGGTTTACAAACCCAATTCATTAAGTCCATGAAGACGGCAGGAGCATTCATCAAACCAAAATGCATGACAGTGAACTCGTAATGGCCGTATCGAGTGCGAAAAGCATTCTTGGGAATATCTTCTTCGAGTACATGAAGTTGATGATACCCAGAACGCAGATCAATCTTTGAAAGCAGGTCACACCTTGTAGCTGATCAAATAGATCATCAATGCGAGGTAGGGGATCTCGATTTTTGATTGTGAGTTTGTTGAGCTCACGATAATCGATACACATACGGAAGGATCCATCCTTCTTTTTCACGAATAGGACAGGAGCGCCCCAAGGTGAAAAGCTCGGACGAATGAATCCCTTGTCTGAAAGTTCTTGGAGTTGCTTTGACAACTCTCGCATTTCAGACGGTAAGTAGATTTGGCAATTAGGTTGGCACTATGCATAAGGTCAATATGAAACTCAACTTGACGAATTGGGGGTAAACCAGCTAGCTCTTCAGGAAACACCTCAGGATATTCCCAAACAATGGGGATGTCCTGAACAGATTTGCCCTTTCCTATTTACTCTACGACATGTGCCAAGAAGGCTACATAATTCTTTCGTAAGTATTTTGGGCCTGGGTACAGGTCATGAGTTTTAGGCTACTAGTGGGTTTCTCTCCGTGATCTTCTAAGGTTCTGCAAGACGGAAGAGCTATACGAACAACCTTGTCGAAAAAGATCACCTCAGCATGGGAAAAAGGTGGTTATCCAAGTTCAATTGGTAACAACGAATGACATAGTCGAGCACACGGGGTTCACCACTAGCTGTTTCCACCGTTAAGGGTTTTCCTAGTTTAGTTCTAGGCATCGAAAGCAAAGGTTCAAAGGCTAGTGATATAAAGCTTCTATCGGCACCCGAATCGAAAAGAATAGAAGCATGATGATTGTTAACAAGGAACGTACCGTTAATGACTTCGTTATCAGCACGAGCCTCATTGGCATTGATGTTGAATGCACGTCCACGGGCTGGATTTGCATTCGCGTTCACCAATTTTCGGCAGTTGTTTCTAAAGTGACCCATCTCACCATAGTTGTAGCAAGAACCAGGTGGGAACGGAGGTCTAGCAGGGTTGGCTTGGGGTTGAACAGGGTTCTGAACAGCCTGTTTTGGCGCCGAACGACAAACATTGGCTATGTGACCGAATCTTCCACATGATGTGCATTGGCGACACTGTATATGAGGTTGATGGTGACCACCGGTTGCACAACGGTGCAGTACCATCTTACGGTTTCCTCGCAGGAGGTTGTGCTAGCTGGTTTTGAGTGTTCTGGTTGGGTTGTGCAACAACTACAAAGTTCTGTGAAGCTTTACGCTTCCTCGACTTCTTTGAAGACCTAGCTTTGTTCTCCTTTGTTTTCTCTTGAGTGGTCTTAGCTGCCTGTTTCTTGTCGCCCTTGCGAAACAGTTTCCCCTTCTTGACCTGAGACTCAGTCAGGGTAGCAACTAATTTGATATCCTGTCGAACAATGGTAGGTTTGCTACTAGTAACAATGTCCTGAACGGGGTCAGGCAGGCCATCGATGTACCTCTCGATTGCTTTATCGAACGGGGTGACCATGGTGGGACACAACAAGCTCAATTCTTCATAACGGTTAGTATAGGCACGATGCGCTCCACTATCTTATTTAAGATTGTGGATTTCATCTTCCAGTGCCCGTTGTTCATGACATGGACAGAATTCCCTCATTATTAGAGCTCGAAGCTCTTCCCACGTTTGTGCCATTGCTACAACGGCACCCTTATCTCTCATCACACCATTCCACCATGTAAGTGCTCTTTTTGGAATACACTCGATGCAAACTCGACTTTTCGCTCATTCAGGCGTTGAACATGATGAAATGTGCTTACGAGATTCTCGAACCGCTGGAGGAGTCCAATAGCTCCTTCGGGCCCAGTAAACTTGAGTGGTTGAGACGAGTTAAATTGTTTGTAGTTGTAGGGTGCGGGTACATTGTTGTTGTTATTGTTGTTATTGTTTGCTTGGTTTATCTGGGTTACTTGGTTTGGGAGTACAGTAGCTATTTGCTGAGCGATCATAGCTGCCATTTCGGCATCTTGAGTTGTATTACGTCAAGGAGGCACTCTAGAAGAAAACATGAGGGAAAATATATGGGATTGACATTGGATAATCAAGAGAGATGTTAAAAATATCGACAAAATATAAGAATGGTGGTCATTCGTTCGTTACTTAAAAGAACAAACAAATGACACACGGTGACTAATCAAAGTAAATGGGTCTTTATAATGTATCCGAAGACATGCTTTAGCCTATAAGTGGACACTCACCCCAAGAGTTCCCATGTAAGAGTGACTGGTCCGCTAATGCGAATTTGTATGAACACTCTAGCCTTAGACAGAAAACTCACGGTACAGGCATCCACCCTTCCAGATTGCACGTGTTCAGATTAATAAAACCTAAACTTTGACCGGATTTTGAAAACTTACAAGGCTTTAAAGCGAAAACAAATGATCTAAGGATAGATAATTGATTTTCAAAATGAATTTGTAACTTGTGTATTTGTTTTAGTAGTCACCTGAGGATAGGTGATGGTATTGTTTTAAGAATCTAAATGCAAGATAACTCGCATTAGGGTCCTAGGAAGGTTATAGTCTAGGTCAAAGCATTACTAATCACCTAATTCCCTATAACCATAAGCTATGATACCAATCTTTTGGTAACACCCCGACCGCGTAAAACAACAAACCACGACGGAAACATCAGGGAGTCATGTCACAGAACTATTGTTTCACCACTCATGGAATTTAAAATTTTGTTTTATTAAGTTAAATGTTTATATTGTCTTGAGATAAACAAAAACAACACATAAATAAATTGTCTTTCATGTTTTAGGTCACTAAGGCCCGCGTCCATTCCTACGTGAAGCATGTAGCATATTATCAAGCATTGACTCCTGAAACATATGTAAAAGAGAGTCAGCATAAAAATGCCGACGAGTTCATAGATATTTTGAGTGTGTCAAATTCGTGGCTTTGTATACATATTGCAACACTTCTTCCGACTACAAGAGTCGTTAAGTGAAAACCTCGTATCAGAAGTGTTTGATAAAGCAATACAATTAACCAACTAAAACAAGTTGGTTAGAGTTGTGAAAACCTTGTAGCCATGAACCTTGACCAAAATGTTTCTTTTGTAAAAACCATGTAATAGATTGATTCAAAAGAAAACTTCGTATGGTTTATATCTTTAAGTGAAAATCATTGGGTGACGTTGTTCGACACCATTTGTCTGTGTTATAAACCATTTGTCCGCGTTATCAACAAATGATTTATTAATCAGAAACAGTTTCTATCATTACCCAAACTTCCACCAAATCCAGTGAAGAGTCTGATAATGAGATTTTCAGTCCTATGGTACCATAACATACTACGGGTCGGCTAAGCCAAAGCTAATTAATGTCATTCGTGTTATGGATAACGCCTCAACAAGTTTTTCACATTATTGAAATCGTATTGTTTGATATATAAACCATAGACATTGTTTATGAAAACTTGAAAATGATTTAGCACATATGAGTCATCCCAAAACATTTGCAAAACGTAAAAGAGGGGAATTATGTACTCACTTTGAAAATCATTTTGTATATATATAAACCATGTATTTTTTGTATCAAATCTTGAAAATAATTATAGGCACATATGAATCACCCCAAAACATCTAGAAAATGTAAAAGAGGGGGCTATGTACTCACATAAGCCTTGCGTAGTAAATATGTAGATTTGAAAAGATAGTTTAGCACATATGAATCACCCCAAAACATTTGAAAACGTAAAAGAGAGGGGGGCTATGTACTCACATAAGCCTTGCGTAGTAAATATGTAGAATTGAAAAGATAGTTTAGCACATATAAATCACCCCAAAACATTTGAAAACGGAAAAGAGAGGGGGGCTATGTACTCACCTGGGATTGCGAAAGTGTTATTGATCAACGGAATAAACAAAGCTCAAACGTGTCCTAGTGTGTCAGATAAACATGTTAGCGTGTCGGGACTACAAACGGGAGATCGGATATAATGAAGTCTTATAAACCAAACGAGTGTTAGAACTCATGTGATATGATTTAACAAACTTAACATTCTGATTTGGAAAGGATCCTAAGTGCTTTTGACCCATTCTGACTCTTTAAGGTAGTTTACGCTACTATAACGGGTCACTAGCGTAAACGCGTGATCGGATGGATAAACATGTCCTATGATAAGTTAAAAATGCCCAAACATGTTTGAAAATGTTCTAACAACAGTTTATATGACAAAAATTTGGTTACATGTATTGAAAATGGATTTATGCGCAAAAGGGCATTTTGGTCATCATCTTTTAAGAACATAGAAGTAACTTATCATAAAACTAACCAAACGACGTGACCATAAGGCATAACCTCAATAGGTTATTCCCTATATAACTACGGTAACAAATATGTGTTTGGTCGGATCCTAAGATCGACCAAACGGGTCGGATTCGAAAGTCAAAGCGGTGGTCAAGACCGCTCGACTTACGACCCTAAATAAGCCCTAAACTAGAATTAACAAGTTATACATGTCAAAATATGTCTAACTAAGTTTATAAAACTGACTTGGTATCAAAACTTTGTTTTTTGATACCTGAAAATAGTTTCATCATAAAATGCACATCATGCACATTTTTGACCGAAACTTTGACTCGCCACTTCGAGTAGTGAACGTGGTAATCAGATGTGAATCGTTAGGGATTATAATCTTTGTGATTATGATCACATTGCAAAGTTCAATTGAACTTTTACTTGACCAAATATGGTTAGAACCAATAGTCAATCAGGAAGCCAAACTGTTCGACTTAGCTCTAAATAGCTAAAAACTGAAAGAACTATGAAGAGTACTTACTCGTGTTAAAGAACACTTTCAGAACTCACACTTGCTTTGAAGTGTTTTGAAGTGGTGTGAAAAAATGGAAGAATCATGGGGTATTTATGGTATTTTAGGATTCAGGAGGTGATGACAAGTGTCCTTAAGTGTGGATTGGTGTCGTAACATGTGTCAACACCATATTAAGTGTGGTAAAGTGAGTGCTAGGTGTCAAAAATTGGAGATAGGTGGCAAACTTGGTGAAGAAGCAAAAAAATTTATTATTTTTTGACATTTTTGGCCCTTGGACTTGTATTTTCACTTGTTTGTCATTTTTAACCCCTTTAACCTAATATTTTGGTCATATAAAGGTGCTAAGACATGTGTAACCTGGATTATGCCCGAAAAATGTCGTGGATGTCGGTTTGTTTGGTTGTACATTTGGTTCCGCAAAAATGCGTAAAACGCTTTAAACGAACACGAAAATGATCGAAATTGTTCAATGATTGACATTTTTGCATTCTCATCAATAAAATACAAGGTTTTATTGGATACAAGAATATTTGGATTGATACACATGGTTCATTGAATACGAAATTGTTTGTAATTGTGCAATGATTGAAAAGGCACAAATGTCAAGTTGCACGAAGAGAATCTCATGTCTATAAATAGGTGTGCTAGGGTCTTGAGTCTGTAGCTGTTTTGTTGACTGATATGGCGAAGCCCTGTTAGATTTCACTCAAAATTGTAAACGTTAATCCATAATAATTAGATAAAGAAGTTAAACAGTAAATCTTTAACTTGTCACTTGTTAATATGAATTCTTTGCATATTGAACTAGGCAAACAAATTAGGACCTGAGCTTATTGGATGAGTAGATCCTCACAAGTGGTATCAGAGCATGGAGGTCTGATCTAAAACTGGTCATCAAGATTCTACTTCTTCGTCTACTCATTTTTCATCTTTCTATCATTTCCTAGACATTGAACGGACGAAATAGACTAATCTTTTCCAAGACTACTTAAAATTGACTAATAACAAACCCTTGAAAGAATCAGACCTAAAAAAACTAGAATCATGATCAAAATGATGAGAATGTGAAAATCTGAACTTTTACTTCGCACTCTCTTAGAATTACCTTCGCACGAAGATAAGTTTATCTTCACACGAAGTGAATTTGTTGTTTAAAACTTGATAAATTACCTTCGCACGAAATGAAACTCTTGCAAATTTTACTTTATCTTCGCATGAAGATAGTTTTAAAATTTGACAATTTTACTTCGCACGAGGTGAGCTTAATTGTGAGTGTTTTTTTACTTCGTTCCAGGGTCACTTCACACGAAGCAAGTTTTCAACAAATTTTCCAACGAAAATGGAGAACGAATTCTTCAACGCATTCGCAACGTCAGAAGCTTCAACGACTGTAGCAGCTCAAAATATAAACATCGAAAACAAAATAGGGACGATTACGAAACCCCCGAACCTCTATGTGCTTAGAAGATTATTATGGTTGGAATGAGAGGTTTCTAAATTTGGTACAAGCTAACTACTTTGATAGCTGGTACGCCATCAAGGAGAAGCATGCAGCACCACGTTGGTGCATATTTGTGACAACAGTTTAGATTTGGTCTTTGTATATCTTGTAATTAGTAAAATGTTAAACGGTTAGCGGGTTTAGCAGTCCATGTAGGAAACCCTAGCCCAGTTGCATAACCTATCTCTATATATTAGGAGGTTTGCATTAGGGTTTAGGTTGCTGGTTCTATTATTCAGTTAGTTGTTTAGTTGCATAGAGAATTGCTTCAGAGAGTTTAGAGAGAGAGAGTCTTGAATTTGTTGTAAACACTTTGTGTTTGATAATCAATAGAAGATTGTTTGAAGGAATTGTGTTCGTGTTCTTGTTTCTGTGAAATCTGATCTAGGGGATTCCGCACTCTAGATTAGATAGACGATTCTGTTAAGATCCATAAGGACTAAGGGACCTACAATGGGTATCAGAGCATTCGGCTCTTGATTATTGCTTGGTTCAAAATCGTAACAGCAGAAAAACTGGATTTTTGGGCGTTTTGGAGGCTGTTCTTGAAGTTTTTGACAGCTGAATTATGGTTTTGACGGATTTTTTAGGGTTTTTGCAGGTATTTCAGATTTTCTACAGTGATTTCAGATTCCCAGCAGGCACTTCGGATTGAAGACTTGCATTCCGGATCAAAAGGCACAGTATTCCGAATTGAAGACTTGAATTTCGGATCAGAAATCTGCATTTCGGATCATCAGAAGTGTAATTCGGATCTGAAAAGCTCATTTCGGATTCCATTGTGAATTGAATTTCGGATTGAAATTTGAATCAGAAGTGTATTCCGGATTCCCATTTCAGATCAGAACAGTGCATTCCGGATTCTCGGATCACTATTTCGGATTCCCATTTCGGATCAGAACATTCATTCCGGATTTCATCTCGGATCACTATTTCGAATCACCATTTCGGATTACTGTTCCGGATTTTCATTTCGGATTGTCAATCAGAGTTACCATTCCGGATTGACACTGTTCCGAGTTACTCATAAAAAACTTAATCAGCTGACATAACCAGAGTTAAACGTTTTCGAACATAGAATTTGATCCACAAACAATCTTGACAAACCGGTTGCATGGTTAGACTCGTGTTAGTTTTAGGATAAAAAAAGTCACGGAAATTCTAAACGTCACTATCGGACAATATTCATCATTAGAATCGTATCGACGAGACGAGTCTAACAGTATAATTTGGTAACCACTCATTTCGGACAAATTTTAACGTCTAACTAGCCGGGGTGCGGTAAAAATGTCGAATATGTCTAACCTAAATGAGTTGTTGAAAATGGAGCATGAGGTTGGTACCACAAATAAACGTCCAAATATGCTGAAGGTAGAGAACTATCTTACTTAGAATGATAGGTTTCAATCCTTTATTGAATATCAGGACACACGGCTGTGGATCTGTATTCAAGATGAGTATGCTAACCCAAGGCATGATTTTGAGGGCAGACAACGGGTTACTGCTTATGTGAATATGTCTGAAAGAATGTATGAGTCTGAGAAGAAAGCCTTACCTGCTATCAAGATGTCGTTACCTAATGCCATCAAACATACGTTCAAGCGTTATACAACATCGAAGGAGAAGTGGGATGCTTGGATAAGAGGTATGAGGGCAATACCGATGTGAAGAAGAACAAGGTGGATCTGCTAAAGAAACAGTTTGCTGTGTTCAAAGGAATGAGAAATGAATCCCTTGAAGATATTATCACGAGATATTATCATCTGATCTCAGAAATAGATAATTATGACATAGAGGGATTCATGGATGTGGAGATAAACGAAAAGTTGTTGGATGCTTTACCTACAAAGTGGGATATCTATACTTTGATGATAAAAGGTGAAGTTGATTATGAAAAGAAAGACTTGGAAGAGGTTGTTGGGAAGTTGAGAGCTTATGAGCTCAATATGAAGAAGAAGGAAATGGGTTATGATCAGGTTCAAGATCCGGGGATATATAAAGGTCTTACACCTTCATCTTCCAACAATGCTTCAAGTGACACTTCAACTGCATTTCTCTCATGTGAGAATGAACAGATCGTGACAAATTATGATGGAGAAGTATGTTTTGTTGCTGCTTAAGGAGGCTTAGCAGGTGCTAAGAGACAACAATCAAGTAACAGCAGTTCTAAGTCTATGCCTCTGAGTGTCAAAAGTGTTGAAGATCATCTGGCATTGCTTCCTTCTTTTGTTGCCTCCTATGAGAACTATATCCAGGGGAGAATATCTAATCCTGCAACATTTGATGAAGATTATGATCAGATCGACCCTGATGACTTAGAGGAGATAGATTTGCAGTGGCAGATGCCCATGATCTCTAGAAGAGTGAAGAGGTTCATGAACAGAACGGGTAGGAAGTTCGTTGGAAAGAGTGTAGGAACTGACAAGTTGAAAGTGAAGTGTTACATTTGTCACAACTACGGACATTTTGCTAGAGAGTGTTAAAGAGCTAAGTCTAAATCTCGTTCTAGTTCATCCTTTGAAGATTCTCCTAGTCATGGTTCAAGCAACAGGAATGCGTCTAACAACACTGGATCAAAGGCCCTAATTTCTACTGCTAGAGAGGGTTCTTATGATTGGAGTGTTCATCTGGAGAGTGATAACAACGCCTCACAGGCGTTCATGGCTGAGATAGCTCCAGTTGCGGAAGAAGAAGTAAAAGCTGATGCTGAGGGAGAGCAAGAGAAGGTAGCTGAGAAAGCTGATGGAGACCAGAATGCTACAGAGAAGAAGATGGCTGCTGATTTTGATGCTTTCATGGCTGATCTAAGCAAATCAACAGGCGAGGGTTGACAATCGGCAGTTTCCGGTCTTAATTAAGTGCTTAACGAACAATAAAACCATTATAATTGGCGTAATTAAATGTAAATTAACTCGATCAGGCCTTTGGAAAGCCTAGGAACGTCTACTTGCTTCACGTTACGCGATTTGGCGATAATCGAAGACACTAAACGCGAAATTGAACGATAAGTGAACTGATGCCGAACAAATACTGACAACACCTAAAAATACAAATTTTGTACTTGTATTTTTCATACAGTTATAATTATGCGATAAATTTAAATCGTTGAACGTCGCAAAGCACAACGCGGAAGTTACGCGGTAAATCGGAACGCACCGCCAACGAAATGGAAGCCACGGACTAGAGATACGTCTAAATATTAATATATTATGATATATTAGGCTTCGTTTTCAAATTTTAACGCTCACGGAAGAAACCAGAACGAAAAACGGATCAGAAACGACAAACTCGGCAATTACGTGATCTTTAACGCGACGAACGGATTATGCGTCAAAACCCGACCGCCAATATAATTTAAAACGTTTTCGAGTCTAGACGAATAAATTTTGATAAATAAAAACACGCGGATCGAAAAACGGACTATAAATGGTAACCGTAGCGAGATAGGCAATTTTAACGCAACCGACGGATTTACACGTCATAACCGACACGTGACTTGAATTTCACATGTGTAGGCTCCAAATAAACATTTTACAATGTTCGGGTTTTGATAACAGTTAGGCTTACACACGAGTTAGCGGGGTTTGGGCCTGGCCCACTTAAAAACCCTAGTATATAAACAAACTTAACTCTAATCCCCTGATTTTCACACTTGAAACCCTAGCACACAATGTTCAAACCATGCCTTCACTCTAGAAAATCCGGTCACCGGATTCTGGTGACCTCCGGCGACCCATGTCGACGATCATCCCCTCCGACCACATACCACCTACACCGACACCCCTCATCTTTCCCATGTCTTTCACAGGCACACACAACCTTCTGCTCCGGTCATCTTCTCCTTTTGTTCTACACACATAACCGCATACATACATATATACAGAGAGAGAGAGAGAGAGAGAGAGAGTGAGCTGTGAGGAGAGACAGAGAGAGGCTGCCGGAGAGAGAGAGCGAACAGGGTGGAGTCTGGCGGCGGCGGCTGCGATTTCGGCTCGAGCGACCGAGTGCGGTGGTGGAGTCCGGCGGCGGCAGCTCCGGCTTGACCGACTGCAGCGGCAGTGGTGGTTGTTTTGGTTCTCGGGATTCGGGTCGGGATCGGTTGGGTTGGTGATGACCGGCGGCGCACAGCAGCAGCCGGCGATGATGGCGATGCGGTTATACTTTTGGTTCTCGGGTTGGGCAGTAGGGTTGGGTCGAGGCTGCAAACCAGTGGAGACTTTGGTTCAACTCAGTTTCAACTCCAGTTCATTCAAACTCGGCGCAGTTTTTGTTCGAACCAGTCTCGGTTTAGTTCAGACTCCGGTTTAGGTGTTCGGTTCACTCGGGTTGACACAGTTCAAGTTCGAAACGGTTTTCAATATTTTAGTTTTGTTTCGGGTTTACATAGAAGCGTTTGTTTCAGGTTCGGTGAGGTCAACAAAAGTCAACGGGTCAAACCTGGTCAACTTTCGGTCAATGAGTCAAACCACGACTCGATAAAAATTAATTACGACGCGAAATTTAAGTATATTAGTTTATAATTATTATTATATTAAATTATCACGAAACCAAGCTTGACCCGACCCGTTAACAATTCGTTGTCGCCAAAAGGTTTAAAAATAACAATTTAATCGACGTACGCTACCTTCGAATAAATATTAATTAAAATTGAACCGGCGTTAGTTAAATATATAAATCGAAAATTAAGTCGGCGAAACTTAATATTGAAAACGACGATAAATTATATATATTGTTTGCGGACATTGCAGGTTGTGTTTTGATAAATAAATCGACAAATAATATTGTCGGGATCGTCCAAAAACAGAGGAAACTCCGTCTGATTTTCGTAAAAATTACGCGACATAGTTCAAAGATTTAACGTCCGATTTCAAACATTTGTTATAAAATAAACATTAACATTATAACGACGCCTACAAATCGATCCGATAACTTTTCAACACACGCAACTACAAGGCAACACGTTTCGACGATCCTTTGCATTCGAAAATAATTATTTATGTTTAATTCAAACGCGGAATTCAGAAACTATATTTCAAATGTCGATAAAATATTCGAACAATGTATAAAAATAAGTATATTCTTTATATCTAATTCGAAACGCCAATATTCCGCATGCTTTTACAAGACGAATACAAGGTGCGGATTAGTTCAAACAAACGAATTCGCAAATCGTATTACAAGAATATTATATATATTCGAATGTCGTGGTGTTGAATATTTTTTCTAAATAAATATAGTTATATTTATTTCTAACGTCGACGGCGCGAACACGTACGAATGTTTTCGAAGGATTTATATAACAATAATATATATTGGTCATATTTGGTTTCAAACGCCAAACGAAGTACGATGCGACTCCGCAAGACTATAAGACGCGTACGATTACATCGTTATTTATTTATTATAAACAATACGCCGGACCCTCGTGCGAATATGAAATGCATTACCTATAAGGATATGTTTTCGAGTATAATATACATCTATGAAGAGTCATACAATTATCCGTCGACGTACATAACGGTTAATACTATTTCATGAAATATAGTTATGTTTTATATAAACATATATTTCAAGTCGCTCGAAAACCTACGACATTTCTAAGAAAACCATAGATTGGTTAACCGAGTTAAGTTAATAACACATTTCATAGAATCGTATGAGTAACGATTCAGTAGAGCTCGGTATCACGTAGTATAGCTACGTCACTCTTAGAAACTTACAAGTTATTCCATTTTGGGAATACTCTACATTGCATGCTAGCAAGTCAAGTTGTGGAGACAACACTATGGAAATAACATTTAAGCTAGCCTTGCACTGGATTATCCAGGTGAGTTCATAACCACCAACTTTTACCGTTTTACATTTTTATAAATGTTTTTGGGGGTGGAAAGACATGCAAGTTTTGCGAGAGAAAAAAATGTTTCAGGTAACGAAAATCATATATTTCTAAACCATGTTACAAACAGATTTCAATGAACACAAATGGTTTATGAAAGGTTTATGCTAAACTTACCGGTTTTCATAGCTGTACAAAGCTTTTCTAAGCATGCATGAGTTTTTATGACTGGTGACGGGAATATCGTAGTCACAACTAGGGGGCGAGGCCCCAATTTTACAAAAGAACATAGGCTAGGCCCAAAATCACAAGAAAACATGGGCGAGGCCCAGAAATCACAAAAGAACATGGGCTAGGTCTAGAAATCACAAAAGGACATGGGCTAGGCCCAGAAATCACAAAAGAACATGGGCTAGGCCCAATAACACAGATTTATAACAATTGGTATGTAGCTATGGGATTAGATTATAACAGATCACTGTGCGTAAGTAGGGAAATAACAATAGTAACCATTAATCACGTAGTGACCAAGGTGCAAAATGTATAGATCTATCGAGTTTGAGACACGCTCCACTCCTGGTATGATAACTGGTTAGGAGTGCGTTTGTGATCCCAAAATGTCAAAGAAGTCTCGGTTTGGTTACTTACTTATGGCACATAGGCCAGTGTATTAGCTACACACTGACTGATCCTTAGGTTCCATAGGAAAACTACATACTATGATTTTAACACCGGTTTACAAAGATAGCAGAAAACATTTTAATACCGGTTTATTTATAGATACGATTGAAATCATTTTATCACCGGTTTATAAACATAATAGTTATATGCATGGATTTGCAAACAACATGGAAAACATTTCAACACTGTTATACAGTCATGACATTTCAAATGCTTTTGGATAGTATGATCCCATAAACCGGTTTTCGAATGCAAAGATTTCAAATGTTTTGTGACTCATTTGGAAACAAAAACAACAAACTATGAACTCGCCAACTTTATGTTGACTTTTCGCATATTCTTTCTCAGGTTATAATTCAAGTATTGCACGGTTGGAATAGTGGTACCCATGGGAATTCGAGAAGTTAGCGGGCATTCATTTACTAGAAACCTTAGCCATCACGTATGCTTTCGCTGTACGATGAAGATGCAATTCTGTTCACGCCCCAGCTCTGATGTGAAAGGATAACATGGGGGTGTGACACGAGGTATGTTCTAACTCTAGTAGTTCTGTTTGTTTGAAGTGTCGTGAACTGCAAAGTGAAGTTGATACATTAATAAAGCATAATCAAAGTCTGGCTAACGAGATCTCGAACCAAAAAGAATCAAATTTTTTCGTAAAATGAAATGAGTCACTATACTTGAAAAAAATTAAAGGTTATGAAGAAGAAATCAATATTCTAACCTGTAAGCTTAATGAAAAACTTTAAATTATTGACTTAGCTCATGATACAATGAGTGAGAAAACAAAAGAAATTTCTGAAAAATGCAAACAGTCTGAAGCACAACTTAAAATTTGTGAGCTTGAAAAGAAATTAAATCAATTCAGAGATTCATCTTTTGTCATGAAACACATGATGAATGGCTTGAAGAAGAGTAATGACAGGACGTGTGTGGGATTCAAAAATAAATACTCAATACCCAAGTAGGCTAGCAACCGTCTCGCTTTTAACTCGAAATTTATGATTAGCTATATAATTCCAAAAGATCTTAATGGTTTTGATTAGCCAAATGGAAAAGTCCATATTAATTGGCCAAATTATAAATGATAGTTAAGGATGAATAGCCTTCCACCATCTCTTGGTCACGACTATTCTTTCTTGCCAGATGAAGAAGAGCTTACAGACTTTGTGTCAACTACACCTGGTAGTTCCACATCAGGAAGAGTGGATGGTTCTTTGAATGCCAAGAAGGATAATAACAGGGAACCCATTTTGAAAACAAAAATAGCACACCCTAAGAACCAAAAACAAGTTTTTGTTAAAAAGGTTGATTTTGTAAAAGGGAGTGACATGAATGAAGAGGTCCCTGTTATTACTAAAGAGTCTAATGTGCAGTTTGCTAAAAATAAAAACAAAGAAAACTCAGAAGTTAAGCAAACTAAACAAGATCCTTCGAAGACATCATCATCATCATCATCATCCTCATCGCCTGATGAATCTAAGCAAGAGGCTTCAGTTAAGAAGTCTTCTGCTAGAAAATCGTGTTTCAAATATCATGAAAAGGGACATGTAGCTAGTTGTTGTCCTAACAAGAAGAGTGAAGCACATGTAAGTGAGAGGCAAAGAGAAAAATCACCAACAAAAAGTGGTGATGGTGAGAAGAAGGTTAACTCACCAAAGATATCTGCTACCAAGCAACAGAGTGTTGCTGTAGGTGTAGATAAGGCTGAAAAGGAACTCACCAAGTTCCTGCTTTTCAAAGAAATCAACAAAGATTTCAGCCTGCATTTACATTAGGCAGATATGATAGACCTAGAAGTAGTTCACCAAGAATGAATAACTTTAATGGCCCATCAAAAAATTTTAAAAGTGAAGGTCAATATCAAAATCGATACCAGAATGGTGGTAGTCGAATTTTTTATAACGATGGCTTTAGAAAATATCATCATCAAAATTCATGGAACCAAAATCATAATTTCCAAAGGTCGCAAAGTCCAAACATGGTTAGGAAACCTCGGGACCACAGACCTAGTGGAAATCAGAAACCATTTCCATCAACAGGTCTAAGATCCAAGACTCCTGTAAGGAGTGATAGATATTGGATGGATGTTCCCGTGGTTGATGAATCTGGAAGATCCAAGACCATTAAGGCTTGGGTACTCCAATCTAACTAATTTTGTTGGATGGTGCAGGAGCTTCTAAGGAGGATTGTCAACTTGTGGTAGGTTGAATGTGGCTGCTCCAGGCACATGACGGGGGATGTGAGGTTGTTGACAGAGTTTGAGAATATAGATGGTGGTTATGTGAATTTGTAGGTGCTAAAGGAGGGCACATTACAGGTCGAGGAAAAGTACCCAACGGGAAGATCACACTGGACAAAGTGAACTATGTTGAGCAGCTGAAGCACAATCTGATAAGCGTGTCTCAAGTCTACGACAAGGGTCACTCGATCCACTTTACAAAGTCTGAAGCTTTGGTGTTGAAACCTGGTTTGGTGATATCGGATGACTGGATAGCCTATTGTCTTTGCAAGGAAATTGAACATATTTTGCTCCTTATACACCTCAACAGAATGGAGTTGTTGAGAGGAAAAACAGGATGTTGATTGAAGCCGCAAGGACTATGCTTGTTGATTCAAAGCTTCCAGTTCTTTTCTGGGGAGAAGCAGTGAACACAGCGTGCAATGTCCTGAACAAAGTTTTGACGGCTAAACGGTTTAAGGAAACATGTCACGAATTATTGTTTAACCGAAAACCAAACTTCAAAGGCTTTGAACTGTTTGGATTACCCTGCACCATTATGCGAAACAAAGATAAGCAAAAATTCGGTGAGGTAACTGATGAGGGTTACTTTCTAGGCTATATGCCTAGAACACCGAATAAAAGGGTTTTTAATCTAAAAACTGGTAAAATTGAGGTGGTGTTTAACATGGGAATCACTAGTTATTCACTTCAACAATCAACGAGTGGTCCTCCTATATTATATGATTTTGACAGTGTCTTTAAATCATTTAATATTCCTGATGTTTCAAATGCAGATGAGTCTCAGGTGATCCATACTGTAATAAGTGAAGATGGAGAGTGTGACTTAATGCCTAGATCGAGTATATCGATGACAGATGCTCCAGAAACTTTTTCAGTGCAGCTCTAGAGGACTCCAGTGATAGTGAATCTGAACCTATTCAGGGGGAGGACTTCACTAATCCATTTGCTAACATTAAGGGGGAGGTTGGATTTAATCTGGGAGATAATTTGGTTGTTGACACCATTGCTACCACACGAGTGCACAGAGATCATCCAGTTCAAAACATCATTGGTGATCCTGCTGCAGGTGTTCAGAAAAGAAGAGGTGTGCTTGAAGGTTCCCGGTTGTTTACTTCGATTCAGAAGACTGGATTGATTCATGAGTGTTTGTATAGCTGCTTTATTGCCCAAGAGGAGCCTAAGAATGTTCATATGGCTCTAAAAGACAATTGTTGGGTTGAAGCTATGCAAGAGGAACTAGCTCAGTTCAAGAAACTGAAAGTTTGGGAGCTAGTTGACTTGCCTGATGGAGAGAAGGAAATAGGCACTAAGTGGGTATTCAAGTGCAAGAAAGACGACTGAGGGATCGTGATAAGGAATAAGGCTCGGTTGGTAGTGAAAGGGTTCAATCAGCAAGAGGGGATTGATTATAATGAAGTGTTTGCACCAGTAGCAAGGTTGGAAGCAATTAGTTTGTTCCTAGCTTTTGCTTCATTCAAGGGCTTTAAAGTTTACCAACTTGACGTGAAAAGTGCGTTTCTTTACGGGAATGTCCAAGAAGTGGTGTGTGTCTCACAACCAGATGGGTTTACTGATCCAGATCGAGTCTATCGACTTGATAAGGCATTGTATGGGTTGCATCAGGCACCTAGGGCGTGGTATGAGACACTATCTGCACATTTGTTAAAACATGGTTTCAAAAGAGGTCAGATTGACATCACATTGTTCATTGAAAGGAAGAAGGAAGACTTTCTGCTGGTACAGGTATACGTTGATGACATCATCTTTGGGTCATCTGATGAGAACATGTGTCATGATTTCGAAGAGGTGATGAAGAGCAAGTTTGAGATGAGTGCGATGGGTGACCTATCTTACTTTCTGGGATTACAAGTTGAACGAAGAAGGATGGGATGTTTATACATCAGACAAAGAATGTGTATGACATTTTGTCTCGTTTCAAGATGGAGGATTGCGCTACTTTCAATACACCTATCTGTGAGAATCACAATCTTGGTCTAGATCATGAGAGTGTGGAGGATGTTGATCCAACTAGATACAGGGCAATGATTAGTTCTATGATGTACTTGACTGCTTCAAGACCTGACATCATGTTCGTAGTATGTCTTTGTGCCAGATATCAACCGAATCTAAAGGAGTCCCACATGAAAGCGATGAAGCGGATTCTTCGTTACTTGAAGGGGAAACCTAAACTTTTGTTATAGTATCTAGCTGCTAGTGATTTGAAGTTTATTGCTTTCACTGATTCGGACATTGTAGGATGCAAATCTACAAGGAAGTCTACCATAGGTGGTTGCAGTTCTTAAGAGGGAGGCTCGTGTCATGGCAATGCAAGAAGCAGTCTTGCATGTCCACCTCGACGTGTGAAGCTCAATATATTGTTGCGGGTAGCGGTTGCTCTCAGGTTCTTTGGATCCAATAGCAGATGCGTGATTACGGTTTGAATTTCACTCGTACTCCTATTATGATAGACAATAATGCCACTATATCAATTACCAAGAATCCCGTAAAACACAGTCGCACAAAACATATTGACATTCGTCAACATTTTATACGGGATTGTGCTGAAAAGAAATTAATTGAACTGAATCGAGTCGACACAGTAGATAACCTGGCAGATCTTTACGCAAAAGCATTTAACAGGGCTCGTTTTGAACATTTGGTCAAACTCAACGGGATGAGGAATCTTGAATAACCATTTTCCATAAACATTATTTGTAAATAATTTACTGCTTTTCAAAAATCAAAAACATAAAAAAATAGAAAATCAAAAATGAGTTTTTGACTGTGTGAAAAAGAAGAAATGATAGTACATCAGCAAGTTAGACTGTCACACTGAAATTATAAAAAAATTGCTTAAGTGTGATTGCAGCTTCATCATATGATGTACCAGTAGGCAAAAAGCATGAAATAATCAACTTACCTTTGTGATACAAAATATAATAAACTGTGTATGAGTGGGTAACATATCAGTGGCGTATGTTTTTATAACCTTAAATCTTGCGTTGATAGATTGCCAAAATTTGAGGTTTTAGGTCATTATATCGTTATTTCATCCGGGGTATCAAGATTGTCCTTCTGCTGCATCTAGGTATATGCTGACCTAGAAACAACCAGGATATCTTAAAAGAGCTAAAATTCCAAATCCCAAAAATTGAAGAAGCTCTCCTAGAGAGTTATTCAAACATGCAAATTGCATTATTCGTACCAAAATTTGGTATATGTCATAACCCTTGTTGGATATTGGTCTCTTTGCTGTACGAAAGTACTGACCTGATCACCAATTATCTAACATTGTAATTCAAAAGGATGACTTTCGGTATACTCACCTACTACGATGAATTTTTGTGCATACCTTGATCACGGGGGTATGTCCTGAAGTGGGACACACTAGTATATCAGTAAAAATTAAATAATCATATGACGAGGTAATGGTACTTGAAATGTTCATGTATTTTGTTTAAGTGGATAAACAATATTGGTAATCATCTTGAACTGCTTTTCATGAATATTGCATAGAAAATAATCAAATAGTGTGAAAACAGTTTGATGTTGCTGATATGATCCTCTTAACGGTGATACTCGCAAAAATAGAGTGTTTATTATTTTTATTATACTTGCTTTCTAAAAATATAAAAATCCAAAAATAATTCACTGTCTTGTATATTCTTAATGTACGGATATTGGTTGTTCATGGAGGAGTTGTTACCGATAGGGGGAGACGGTGTTAGGAGATGAGTTCAAAATTATTCGATCTTGCAAGTTATGTATGCTTAAAATTTTGAGTATGTGGTTTGAGTGGAGAAGTGCTTAATCTGTGATACAGTTTTACTCTCTCTTGAATAATAAAAATTTGTTTAACCTGTGTTGAAAATTCTTATGGTTTCTCGAGATGCTTGATTTATAGTATACAGATAGTAGCATGTGCTGCTGAGAAGTTTGGTGAAGAGGAGTTTGCTTAGATGCATGGTAGAACCTCCTTTCTACATTGCAGACAAAGTTGAAGAGTTTTGAAGACTGCTATGCAAGTACTAAACTGGAGTTTACTCCTACGCTAACGATTTAGAAGATTTTGTGATTGGATACATCAGCTTAGGGGGAGTCTGTTGCTGACAGAAGCTATTAAAGGTGAAGCTATCCAAAGACCAACATTTTTCAAAGACGTTGCAGATCGCAAGAAGACTGAAGACTAAGTTATTCTATGAAGCTATTGTCAAGGGGAAGTTTGTTGGTGCATATTTGTGATAACAGCTTAGATTTTGTCTTTGGATATCTTGTAATTAGTAAAATGATAAACGGTTAGCGGGTTTAGTTTCGTAATAGTGAATTAGAAGTAATTGGTCTGAACTAGACACAAAATAGTGCATGGTAGGCGAATTGGGCCTTAAACCCATTAGTAGTCGATGTAGGAAACCCTAGCCCGGTTGCATAACCTATCTCTATATATAGGGAGGTTTGCAGTTAGGTTTAGGTTGTTGGTTCTATTGTTCAGTTGCATAGAGAATTGCTTCAGAGAGTTTAGAGAGAGAGAGAAAGTCTTTAATTGGTTGTAAACACTTTGTGTTGGATAATCAATAGAAGACTGTTTGAAGGAATTGTGTTCGTGTTCTTGTTTCTATGAAATCTAATCTAGGGGATTCCGCACTCTACGTTAGATAACGATTCTGTCAAGATCCATAAGGACAAAGGGACCTACAATTGGTATCAGAATATTCGACTCTTGATTATTGCTTGGTTCAGAATCATAACAGCAGAAAAACTGGATTTTTGGGCGATTTGGAGGCTATTCTTGAAGTTTGTGACGGCTGAATTAGGGTTTTGACGGCTGTTTTAGGGTTTTTGCAGGTATTTTGGATTTTCTGCAGTGATTTCAGATTTTGACAGCTGAATAAGGGTTTTGACGGCTAAATTAGCGTTTAGTGTAGACAGTTCTTCTAGTCCATATCATTCATCTAGAAGTGCTTTTCAGTCATTTCCGACATTTGAACCTAATTAACCTCAAACACCGAAATCTTCACCGAACTTGAACAATTGCTAAAGCAACCAAACAAATTCAAACAAGATAATTCTACAATGAAATGTTGCCGTGAATCTAGAGAATGCTCACGATTTCATTGAGAATACAACAAAACAACATATGGCATTTCTTGCATCAGTTCTAGAATCGTATGAAAGTTTGGTAGCCAGAAAAATGGGAAATCCAAGCATGACAAAAGAAGACTATGATTAGATTGATCTAGAGGAGCTAGAGCTAATTGATATCAAGTGGTGCATGGCTTTGATTGTTCGTAGAGCGCAAAGGTTCATGGAGATCACGGGTCGAAACAGTTTGGGAGGATTAGATGGAAAGCTGGGATTTGGCAAGTCGAAAGTCACATACTTAGATGCCGAGACAAGGGACATTTTAAAAGAGAATGTCCAAATCGTGAATTTAACGGAAATCAAAATCTGTTTGCTGACAACTATTACAAGAAGGCGGTCTATCATAAAACGTCACCCCCTTAGACTACATCAAGATGTTTTTCATAATGCATTTAAACATTTGGTACCACCTGACATGTACAAAAACTTTGTAGGTTTCTTTGAACCAAATTATTCTTTGAGCTGTGAAGAAGAGCCAAAAAAGGAGGTTGAAGAATTGATCGATGTGAGCAAAGAAATGACCGCCGAGAACCTTACAGAGATTGCTCACAAAGCAATGATTGCGAACTTCAAGGAGGTAGTCTCTGAACAGGTTCAAGAAACGGAAAAAGAGTCGGTTAGAGAAGAAGGTAAGGTTAAGATATGTGACATTTGTACATTTTTAGTCATAGAACAATTCCAGAACATTTTCGTATTTAATAAAATCATATGTTTTATTTGCAAGAATGTATATTTATCAATCATTATACAATCCTCGACAATTTTATTAAATAAAATCTTGCATTTTATTGGTAAGAATGCAAAAATGTCATTCATTGCACAAATTAGGTCATTTTCGTGTCCCATAAAGTTTTATACTTTATTTACGAAACGTGTAACCATACAATGGAACGAACCGACATCCATGACATTTCTTGACAAAATCCAACTTACACATGCCCTAACGCCTTTATATAACCTAAATATTAGGTTAAGAGGGGTTAAAAATGACAAAACGCGACAATACAAGTCTAGGGGCCACAATTGTTAAAAAAAAAGTTTGCTTCATCACCAAGTTTGGCCACCTATCTCTAATTTTTGACATCTTGCACTCATTTTGTCACACCTAATTTAGTGTTAACACATGTTAGGACACTAATCCACACTTGGTATCACTTGTCATCACCTCCTTGATCCTAAAACACTATAAATACCCTTTGATTCATCCATTTTTTCACACCACTTCAAAACCCTTCAAAGCAAAGGGTGAAGTTCTTCTTTCTACCCTTCTTGGAGCTTGTTTCCAGCCTGTGGAAGACTCCTATCTTGAGTTCTGAAAGTGTTCATCAAAACAAGAAAGTACTCTTCCTAGTTCTTTCATTATTTTAGCTATTTTGAGCGAAAAGTCAAATAGTTTGGCTTCCTGTTTGACTTTCAATTTTGACCATTTTTGTTAAGTCAAAGTTCAAATTGAACTTTGTAACGTGATCAAAATCATGAAGGTATTAATCCCTTGCGATTGCACCTTCTGATTAGCACGTGTAGTAGGGGAGATGATGAGTCAAAGTTTTTCGAGTTAAAAGTAAATGTATGTATATATATATATATATATATATAAATTCTACAACGAACACGGTTTGGGTATTAAAACATAAGGTTTTGACACGAAATCTGTTTTATAACATTATTAGACATGTTCAAACACGTCTAACTCATCATTTCTAGTTTAGCGCTTATTTCTAAGTCATAAGTCGAGCGGTTTTACTACCCCTTTGACTTTCGAATCTTAGTCATAAATCGCAAGAGAGAGAAAGGGCCAGAGGATTTTGAAAATGAAGAATGAATCTAGAAAACCTTGATGTATATATTCGTGGCAGGGGTGTATGGGGAACTCGGATAAGCGGGAATTGAAAATTTGAATGAAAAATTTGGCCGCTCAAACATATTGTACTTAAAGATGTTGTACTTCATGCATTAAAGGGTTTTTAAGAGAAGTGGCAAATTACCTGAAGTTACCCTTTAGATATGCTTATTAATATGGTATATATATATATATGTGTGTGTATATTACAACGGAAATTTTTTTGGGCATTAAAACATAAGGTTTTGACACTAACAAGCGGTTTTACTACCGCTTTGACTTTCGAATCTGACCCGTTTGGTCAATCTTACGATTCGACCAACCGCATTTTTATGAACATACTAATTTAGGGAATAACTCATTGAGGTTATACCTTATAGTCATACAATTTGGTTAGTTATATGATGAGTCGATTTTACGTACTTTTAAAATGCCGGAAAACACCTTTTGGCGCATAAAATGGTACCATAGTTTTGACATCGAAACTGATATTATAACATAATCAAAAATATTTTGACATATAAGACTCATCATAGGACTTATTTAACCATCCAAACCAATAGTTATGCTAGCGACCCGTTAAAGTGGCATAAACCATTTTAACAAGCCGTAACGGGTTAAAGCACTTGGAAACTCTTCCAAATTAGAATGTAAGGTATTATAAACCATATCATACAAGCCCAGCACTCATTTGGTTTATAAGACCTCATTCTATCCAATTCTCCGATTAAAGTCTCGACACACTAATATAGTATTCCCATACATTAGGACACACTGAACTCTTCAATCCTTGAGCTTTGTTTGATCATTTGAAGAAGACATTTACGCAATCCCAAGTGAGTACATATCCCCCTCTTTTACGTTTTCAAATGGTTGGGGTGATTCATATGTGCCTATCACTACATTCTTGTTTTCAAGACATTATACATGTTTTGCTTATCTAGTACATATAGTACATGATTTCAAAGACATTTTTCTTCATATGTTGACTTAGCATATTTAGTACATGATTTCAAAGACATTTTTGCTTCGTATGTTGAATTAGCATACATTAGTACACGAATTTAAAGACATTTTTGCTTCGTGTGTTGACTTAGCATACCTAGTACATGATTTCAAAGGCATTTCGCTTCGTATGTTGACTTAGCGTAACTACTACATGATTTCAAAGACAGTTTTACTTCGTATGTTGAGTTAGCGTTCCTAGTACATGATTTCAAAGACATTTTTGCTTGGTATATTGATTTAGTATGCCAAGTACATGATTTGAAATCATTTTTCATGACATGCTTACATTATTCAAGATATATTGGTGCGTTGAATATACAATGATACATTCATTAACATTGATCACGCAGACTGGTAGTATGTAATGGTACCGTAGGATTGACAATCCCATTCCCGCTTCCTAGGTTTGTTTGGAAGTGACTTTAGGGAATTACAAAATCCGATTAAAATTTGATAAACCTTTGTCTTTATAAGGGTTTATCCAACAATCAACAAGGCTTGAATGTATTCACCAACAGTCCAATAAATATCTATATATATATATATATATATATATGTGTGTCTACACAATAAAAGCAATTAATTTATAATACAAGAGTTTTGTTTATACAAGACATTTTTGTTATTTTATACAAGACATTTATTTTATAGTTTAAATAAGACTTTTGTTTGCCATACAAGATGTAACACCCCGACCGCGTAAAACAACGAACCGCGGCAGAAACGTCGGAGTGTCATGTCACAGAACTATTGTTTCACAACTCTTGGAATTTTAAATTTTGTTTAATTAAGTTAAATGTTCAAATTGTCTTGGGATAACCAGAAACAACACATAAATAATTTGTCTTTCATGTTTTAAGTCACTAAGGCCCGCGTCCATTCCTACGTGAAGCATGCATCATATTATCAAGTATTGATTCCTGAAACATATGTGTAAAGAGAGTCAGCATAAAAAATGTCGGCGAGTACATAGGTGTTGTGAGTGTGTCATATTTGTGGCCTTGTATACATATTGCAACACCTCGTCCGACTACAAGAGTTGTTAAGTGAAAACCTCGTATCAAAATTGTCTGATATTGCAATAAAATTAACCAACTAAAAAATGTTGGTTAGAGTTGTGAAAACCTTGTAGCCATGAATCTTGACAAAAACATTTCTTTTGTAAAAAAATCTTGTAATAGATTGATTCAAAAGAAAACTTCGTATGGTTTATATTTTAAGTGAAAATCAATGCGTGACATTATTCAAAACAATTTGTCTGTGTTATAAACCATTTGTCCGTGTTATAGATCAATCGTCCGTGTCATAAACCAATTGTCCATGTCATAAACAAATCGTCCGTGTTTTTAATTGTGAAAACTTTTAATCGTTCTTTAATGAACACATTCAAACGTTGGTTGACTATACCACCAAAGGGTATCTTTAATAGACCACCAAAGGGTCACTATAACTAGACTAACAAATCAACAAATGATTTGTTAATCAGAAACAGTTCCTGTCATTACCCAAACTTCAACCAAATCCAGTGAATAGTCCAATAATGGGATTGTCAGTCCTATGGTACCATAACATACTACTGGTCAGCTCGGCCAAAGCTAATGAATGTAATTCGTGTTATGGATAACGCATCAACAAGTTGTTCACATTATTGAAATCGTATTATTTTATATATAAACCATAGACATTGTTTTTGAATACTTGAAAATGATTTAGCACATATGAGTCACCCCAAAACATTTGCAAAATTTAAAAGAGTGGAACTATGTACTCACTTTGAAAATCATTTTTCTATACATAAACCATGTATATTGTTTTGAAATTTTAAAAATAATTATAGGCACATATGAATCACCCCAAAACATTTGAAAACGTAAAACAGGGGGGCTATGTACTCACTTTGAAAATCATTTTTGTATACATAAACAATGTATATTGCTTTGAAATTTTGAAAATAATTATAGGCACATATGAATCACCTAAACCATTTGAAAACGTAAAAGAGGGGGGGTATGTACTCACATATGCCTTGCGTACTAAATATATAGATTTGAAAAGATAGTTTAGGACATATGAATCACCCCAAAACATTTAAAACATAAAGAGGGGAACTATGTACTCACTTGGGATTGCGAAAGTGTTATTGATCTACGAAATAAACAAAGCTGAAACGTGTCCTAATGTGTCAGATAAATATGTTAGCGTGTCGGGACTACAAACGGGAGATCAGATAGAATGAAGTCTTATAAACCAAACGAGTTTTCGAACTCCTGTGATATGGTTTAACAAATTTAACATTCTGATTTGGAAAGGATCCTAAGTGATTTTGACCCATTATGACTCGTTAACGTAGTTTACGCTACTTTAATGGGATTGTCAGTCCTATGGTACCATAACATACTACTGGTCGGCTCGGCCAAAGCTAATGAATGTAATTCGTGTTATGGATAACGCATCAACAAGTTGTTCACGTTATTGAAATCGTATTATTTTATATATAAACCATAGACATTGTTTTTGAAAACTTGAAAATGATTTAGCACATATGAGTCAGCCCCAAACATTTGCAAAATTTAAAAGAGTGGAACTATGTACTCACTTTGAAAATCATTTTTCTATACATAAACGATGTATATTGTTTTGAAATTTTAAAAATAATTATAGGCACATATGATCACCCCAAAACATTTGAAAACTTAAAAGAGGGGGGCTATGTACTCACTTTGAAAATCATTTTTGTATACATAACCATGTATATTGTTTTGAAATTTTGAAAATAATTATAGGCACATATGAATCACCTAAACCATTTGAAAACGTAAAAGAGGGGGGGGTATGTACTCACATAAGCCTTGCGTACTAAATATATAGATTTGAAAAGATAGTTTAGGACATATGAATCACCCCAAAACATTTAAAACATAAAGAGGGGAACTATGTACTCACTTGGGATTGCGAAAGTGTTATTGATCTACGAAATAAACAAAGCTGAAAACGTGTCCTAATGTGTCAGATAAATATGTTAGCGTGTCGGGACTACAAACGGGAGATCAGATAGAATGAAGTCTTATAAACCAAACGAGTTTTCGAACTCCTGTGATATGGTTTAACAAATTTAACATTCTGATTTGGAAAGGATCCTAAGTGATTTTGACCCATTATGACTCGTTAACGTAGTTTACGCTACTTTAATGGGATTGTCAGTCCTATGGTACCATAACATACTACTGGTCGGCTCGGCCAAAGCTAATGAATGTAATTCGTGTTATGGATAACGCATCAACAAGTTGTTCACGTTATTGAAATCGTATTATTTTATATATAAACCATAGACATTGTTTTTGAAAACTTGAAAATGATTTAGCACATATGAGTCAGCCCCAAACATTTGCAAAATTTAAAAGAGTGGAACTATGTACTCACTTTGAAAATCATTTTTCTATACATAAACGATGTATATTGTTTTGAAATTTTAAAAATAATTATAGGCACATATGATCACCCCAAAACATTTGAAAACTTAAAAGAGGGGGCTATGTACTCACTTTGAAAATCATTTTTGTATACATAAACCATGTATATTGTTTTGAAATTTTGAAAATAATTATAGGCACATATGAATCACCTAAACCATTTGAAAACGTAAAAGAGGGGGGGGTATGTACTCACATAAGCCTTGCGTACTAAATATTAGATTTGAAAAGATAGTTTAGGACATATGAATCACCCCAAAACATTTAAAACATAAAGAGGGGAACTATGTACTCACTTGGGATTGCGAAAGTGTTATTGATCTACGAAATAAACAAAGCTGAAACGTGTCCTAATGTGTCAGATAAATATGTTAGCGTGTCGGGACTACAAACGGGAGATCAGATAGAATGAAGTGTTATAAACCAAACGAGTGTTCGAACTCATGTGATATGGTTTAACAAATTTAACATTCTGATTTGGAAAGGATCCTAAGTGATTTTGACCCATTATGACTCGTTAAGGTAGTTTACGCTACTTTAATGGGATTGTCAGTCCTATGGTACCATAACATACTACTGGTCGGCTCGGCCAAAGCTAATGATGTAATTCGTGTTATGGATAACGCATCAACAAGTTGTTCACATTATTGAAATCGTATTATTTTATATCTAAACCATAGACATTGTTTTTGAAAACTTGAAAATGATTTAGCACATATGAGTCAGCCCCAAACATTTGCAAAATTTAAAAGAGTGGAACTATGTACTCACTTTGAAAATCATTTTTCTATACATAAAACGATGTATATTGTTTTGAAATTTTAAAAATAATTATAGGCACATATGATCACCCCAAAAACATTTGAAAACGTAAAAGAGGGGGGCTATGTACTCACTTTGAAAATCATTTTTGTATACATAACCATGTATATTGTTTTGAAATTTTGAAAATAATTATAGGCACATATGAATCACCTAAACCATTTGAAAACGTAAAAGAGGGGGGGGTATGTACTCACATAAGCCTTGCGTACTAAATATATAGATTTGAAAAGATAGTTTAGGACATATGAATCACCCCAAAACATTTAAAACATAAAGAGGGGAACTATGTACTCACTTGGGATTGCGAAAGTGTTATTGATCTACGAAATAAACAAAGCTGAAACGTGTCCTAATGTGTCAGATAAATATGTTAGCGTGTCGGGGACTACAACGGGAGACAGATAGAATGAAGTCTTATAAACCAAACGAGTGTTCGAACTCATGTGATATGGTTTAACAAATTTAACATTCTGATTTGGAAAGGATCCTTAAGTGATTTTGACCCATTATGACTCGTTAAGGTAGTTTACCTATTTAATGGGATTGTCATCCTACTGGTACCATAACATACTACTGGTCGGCTCGGCCAAAGCTAATGAATGTAATTCGTGTTTATGGATAACGCATCAACAAGTTGTTCACTTATTGAAATCGTATTATTTTATATCTAAACCATAGACATTGTTTTTGAAAATCTTGAAAATGATTTAGCACATATGAGTCAGCCCCAAACATTTGCAAAATTTAAAAGAGTGGAACTATGTACTCACTTTGAAAATCATTTTTCTATACATAAACGATGTATATTGTTTTGAAATTTTAAAAATAATTATAGGCACATATGATCACCCCAAAACATTTGAAAACGTAAAAGAGGGGGGCTATGTACTCACTTTGAAAATCATTTTTGTATACATAAACCATGTATATTGTTTTGAAATTTTGAAATAATTATAGGCACATATGAATCACCTAAACCATTTGAAAACGTAAAAGAGGGGGGGTATGTACTCACATAAGCCTTGCGTACTAAATATATAGATTTGAAAAGATAGTTTAGGACATATGAACACCCCAAAACATTTAAAACATAAAGAGGGGAACTATGTACTCACTTGGGATTGCGAAAGTGTTCTTGATCTACGAAATAAACAAAGCTCAAACGTGTCCTAATGTGTCAGATAAATATGTTAGCGTGTCAGGACTACAAACGGGAGATCAGATAGAATGAAGTCTTATAAACCAAACGAGTGTTCGAACTCATGTGATATGGTTTAACAAATTTAACATTCTGATTTGGAAAGGATCCTAAGTGATTTTGACCCATTATGACTCGTTAAGGTAGTTTACGCTACTTTAATGGGATTGTCAGTCCTATGGTACCATAACACACTACTGGTCGGCTCGGCCAAAGCTAATGAATGTCATTCGTGTTATAGATAACGCATCAACAAGTTGTTCACATTATTGAAATCGTATTATTTTATATATAAACCATAGACATTGTTTTTGAATACTTGAAAATGATTTAGGACATATGAGTCACCCCAAAACATTTGCAAAATTTAAAAGAGTGGAACTATGTACTCACGTTGAAAATCATTTTTCTATACATAAACCATGTATATTATTTTGAAATTTTAAAAATAATTACAGTCACATATGAATCACCTCAAAACATTTGAAAACTTAAAAGAGGGGGCTATGTACTCACTTTGAAAATCATTTTTGTATACATAAACCTTGTATATTGTTCTGAAATTTTGAAAATAATTATAGGCACATATGAATCACCTAAACCATTTGAAAACGTAAAAGAGGGGGGGTATGTACTCACATATGCCTTGCGTACTAAATATATAGATTTGAAAAGATAGTTTAGGACATATGAATCACCCCAAAACATTTAAAACATAAAGAGGGGAACTACGTACTCACATGGGATTGCGAAAGTGTTCTTGATCTATGAAATAATCAAAGCTCAAACGTGTCCTAACGTGTCAGATAAATATGTTAGCGTGTCGGGACTACAAACGGGAGATCAGATAGAATGAAGTCTTATAAACCAAACGAGTTTTCGAACACCTGTGATACGGTTTAACAAATTTAACATTCTGATTTGGAAAGGATCCTAAGTGATTTTGACCCATTATGACTCGTTAAGGTAGTTTACGCTACTTTAATGGGATTGTCAGTCCTATGGTACCATAACATACTACTGGTCGGCTCGGCCAAAGCTAATGAATGTAATTCGTGTTATGGATAACGCATCAACAAGTTGTTCACATTATTGAAATCGTATTATTTTTTATATAAACCATAGACATTGTTTTTGAAAACTTGAAAATGATTTAGCACATATGAGTCACCCCAAACATTTGCAAAATTTAAAAGAGTGGAACTATGTACTCACTTTGAAAATCATTTTTCTATACATAAACCATGGATATTGTTTTGAAATATTAAAAATAATTATAGGCACATATGATCACCCCAAAACATTTGAAAACGTAAAAGAGGGGAGCTATGTACTCACTTTGAAAATCATTTTTGTATACATAAACCATGTATATTGTTTTGAAATTTTGAAAATAATTATAGGCCATATGAATCACATAAACCATTTGAAAACGTAAAAGAGGGGGGGGGTATGTACTCACATAAGCCTGGCGTACTAAATATATAGATTTGAAAAGATAGTTTAGGACATATGAATCAACCCAAAACATTTAAAACATAAAGAGGGGAACTATGTACTCACTTGGGATTGCGAAAGTGTTATTGATCTACGAAATAAACAAAGCTCAAACGTGTCCTAATGTGTCAGATAAATATGTTAGCGTGTCGGGACTACAAACGGGAGATCAGATAGAATGAAGTCTTATAAACCAAACGAGTGTTCGAACTCATGTGATATGGTTTAACAAATTTAACATTCTGATTTGGAAAGGATCCTAAGTGATTTTGAACCATTATGACTCGTTAAGGTAGTTTACGCTACTTTAATGGGATTGTCAGTCCTATGGTACCATAACACACTACTGGTCGGCTCGGCCAAAGCTAATGAATGTCATTCGTGTTATGGATAACGCATCAACAAGTTGTTCTCATTATTGAAATCGTATTATTTTATATATAAACCATAGGCATTGTTTTTGAAAACTTGAAAATGATTTAGCACATATGAGTCAGCCCTAAACATTTGCAAAATTTAAAAGAGTGGAACTATGTACTCACTTTGAAAATCATTTTTCTATACATAAACCATGTATATTGTTTTGAAATTTTAAAAATAATTATAGGCACATATGATCACCCCAAAACATTTGAAAACGTAAAAGAGGGGGGCTATGTACTCACTTTGAAAATCATTTTTGTATACATAAAACATGTATATTGTTTTGAAATTTTGAAAATAATTATAGGCACATATGAATCACCTAAACCATTTGAAAACGTAAAAGAGGGGGGGTATGTACTCACATAAGCCTTGCGTACTAAATATATAGATTTGAAAAGATAGTTTAGGACATATGAATCACCCCAAAAACATTTAAAACATAAAGAGGTGAACTATGTACTCACTTGGGATTGCGAAAGTGTTCTTGATCTACGAAATAAACAAAGCACAAACGTGTCCTAATGTGTCAGATAAATATGTTAGCGTGTCAGGACTACAAACGGGAGATCAGATAGAATGAAGTCTTATAAACCAAACGAGTGTTCGAACTCATGTGATATGGTTTAACAAATTAAACATTCTGATTTGGAAAGGATCCTAAGTGATTTTGACCCATTATGACTCATTAAGGTAGTTTACGCTACTTTAATGGGATTGTCAGTCCTATGGTACCATAACATACTACTGGTCGGCTCGGCCAAAGCTAATGAATGTAATTCGTGTTATGGATAACGCATCAACAAGTTGTTCACATTATTGAAATCGTATTATTTTATATATAAAACATAGACATTGTTTTTGAAAACTTGAAAATGATTTAGCACATATGAGTCACCCCAAAACATTTGCAAAATTTAAAAGAGTGGAACTATGTACTCACTTTGAAAATCATTTTTCTCTACATGAACCATGTATATTGTTTTGAAATTTTAAAAATATTTATAGGCGCATATGAATCACCCGAAACATTTGAAAACGTAAAAGAGGGGGGCTATGCACTCACTTTGAAAATCATTTTTGTATACATAAACCATGTATATTGTTTTGAAATTTTGAAAATAATTATAGGCACATATGAATCACCTAAACCATTTGAAAACGTAAAAGAGGGGGGGTATGTACTCACATAAGCCTGGCGTACTAAATATATAGATTTGAAAAGAGAGTTTAGGACATATGAATCACCCCAAAACATTTAAAACATAAAGAGGGGAACTATGTACTCACTTGGGATTGCGAAAGTGTTCTTGATCTGCGAAATAAACAAAGCTCAAACGTGTCCTAATGTGTCAGATAAATATGTTAGCGTGTCAGGACTACAAACGGGAGATCAGATAGAATGAAGTCTTATAAACCAAACGAGTGTTCGAACTCATGTGATATGGTTTAACAAATTTAACATTCTGATTTGGAAAGGATCCTAAGTGATTTTGACCCATTATGACCCGTTAAGGTAGTTTACGCTACTTTAATGGATTGTCAGTCCTGTGGTACCATAACACACTACTGGTCGGCTCGGCCAAAGCTAATGAATGTCATTCGTGTTATGGATAACGCATCAACAAGTTGTTCACATTATTGAAATCGTATTATTTTATATATAAACGATACACATTGTTTTTGAAAACTTGAAAATGATTTAGCACATATGAGTCACCCCAAAACATTTGCAAAATGTAAAAGAGGGAAACTATGTACTCACTTTGAAAATCATTTTTCTATACATAAACCATGTATATTGTTTTGAAATTTTAAAAATAATTATAGGCACATATGAATCACCTCAAAACATTTGAAAACTGAAAAGAGGGGGGCTATGTACTCACTTTGAAAATCATTTTTGTATACATAAACCTTGTATATTGTTTTGAAATTTTGAAAATAATTATAGGCACATATGAATCACCCCGAAACATTTGAAAACGTAAAAGAGGGGGGGTATGTACTCATATAAGCCTTGCGTACTAAATATATAGATTTGAAATGATAGTTTAGGACTAATGAATCACCCCAACACATTTAAAACATAAAGAGGGGACTATGTACTCACTTGGGATTGCGAAAGTGTTCTTGATCTATGAAATAAACAAAGCTCAAACGTGTCCTAATGTGTCAGATAAATATGTTAGCGTGTCGGGACTACAAACGGGAGATCAGATAGAATGAAGTCTTATAAACCAAACTAGTGTTCGAACTCATGTGATATGGTTTAACAAATTTAACATTATGATTTGGAAAGGATCCTAAGTGATTTTGACCCATTATGACTCGTTAAGGTAGTTTACGCTACTTTAATGGGATTGTCAGTCCTATGGTACCATAACACACTACTGGTCGGCTCGGCTAAAGCTAATGAATGTCATTCGTGTTATGGATAACGCATCAACAAGTTGTTCACATTATTGAAATCGTATTATTTTATATATAAACCATAGACATTGTTTTTGAAAACTTGAAAATGATTTAGCACATATGAGTCACCCCAAAACATTTGCAAAATGTAAAAGAGGGGAACTATGTACTCACTTTGAAAATCATTTTTCTATACATAAACCACGAATATTGTTTTGAAATTTTAAAAATAATTATAGGCACATATGAATCACCTCAAAATATTTGAAAACTTAAAAGAGGGGGGCTATGTACTCACTTTGAAAATCATTTTTGTATACATAAACCTTGTATATTGTTTTGAAATTTTGTAAATAATTATAGGCACATATGAATCACCTAAACCATTTGAAAACGTAAAAAGAGGGGGGTATGTACTCATATAAGCCTTGCGTACTAAATATATAGATTTGAAAAGATAGTTTAGGACATATGAATCACCCCAAAACATTTAAAACATAAAGAGGGGAACTATGTACTCACTTGGGATTGCGAAAGTGTCTTGATCTATGAAATAAACAAAGCTCATACTTGTCCTAATGTGTCAGATAAATATGTTAGCGTGTCGGGACTACAAACGGGAGATCAGATAGAATGAAGTCTTATAAACCAAACGAGTGTTCGAACTCATGTGATATGGTTTAACAAATTTAACATTCTGATTTGGAAAGGATCCTAAGTGATTTTGACCCATTATGACTCGTTAAGGTAGTTTAGGCTACTTTAATGGGATTGTCAGTCCTATGGTACCATAACATACTACTGGTCGGCTCGGCCAAAGCTAATGAATGTCATTCCTGTTATGAATAACGCATCAACAAGTTGTTCACATTATTGAAATCGTATTGTTTTATATATAAACCATAGACATTGTTTTTGAAAACTTGAAAATGATTTAGCACATATGAGTCACCCCAAAACATTTGCAAAATGTAAAAGGGGGGAACTATGTACTCACTTTGAAAATCATTTTTCTATACATAAACCATGTATATTGTTTTGAAATTTTAAAAATAATTATAGGCACATATGAATCACCTCAAAACATTTGAAAACTTAAAAGAGGGGGGCTATGTACTGACTTTGAAATTCATTTTTGTATACATAAACCATGTATATTGTTTTGAAATTTTGAAAATAATTATAGGCACATATGAATCATCCAAAACATTTGAAAACGTAAAAGAGGGGGGGTATGTACTCACATAAGCCTTGCGTACTAAATATGTAGATTTGAAAAGATAGTTTAGGACATATGAATCACCCCAAAACATTTAAAACATAAAGAGGGGAACTATGTACTCACTTTGGATTGCGAAAGTGTTCTTGATCTACGAAATAAACATAGCTCAAACGTGTCCTAATGTGTCAGATAAATATGTTAGCGTGTCGGGACTACAAACGGGATATCAGATAGAATGAAGTCCTATAAACCAAACGAGTGTTGGAACTCATGTGATATGGTTTAACAAATTTAACATTCTGATTTCGAAAGGATCCTAAGTGATTTTGACCCATTATGACTCGTTAAGGTAGTTTACGCTACTTTAATGGGTCATGAGCGTAAACGTGTGATCGGATGGTTAAACATATCCTATGATAAGTCTTGAATTCCCAAGCCTGTTTGAAAATATTAAAACATCCGTTTATGTCAAAAATTTTGTTACATGTGTTTAAATAGATTTATGCTCAAAAGGGCATTTTGGTCATTATTTTTTAATAACATAGAAGTAACTTATCATAACACTAATCAAACGTGTGACCATAAGGTATAACCTCAGTAGGTTATTCCCTATATAACTATGGTCACAAATTTGTGTTTGGTAGGATCCTAAGATCGACCAAATGTGTCGGATTCGAAAGTCAAAGCGGTGGTCAAGACCGCTCGACTTACGACCGTAAATAGGCACTAAACTAGAAGTGACGAGTTAGACATGTCAAAATATGTCTATCTAAGTTTATAAAACTAATTTGGTATCAAAACTTGGTGTTTTGATACCTTAAAATAGTTTCGTCGTAAAATGCACATCATGCGCATTTTTGACCGAAACTTTGACTCGTCACTTCGACTAGTAAACGTGGTAATCAGAAGGTGAAATCGTTAGGGATTATAACCTTCATGATTACGATCATGTTTCAAAGTTCAGTTGAACTTTGACTTGACCAAATATGGTCAGAACCAAAAGTCAATCAGGTTGCCAAACTGTTTGACTTTTAGCTCAAAATAGCTAAAAAAATTAAAGAACTAGGAAGAGTACTTACTGGTCTTGAAGAACACTTTCGGAACTCAAGATAGGAGGTTTCCAAAGGTTAGACACAAGCTCCAAGAAGGATAGAAAGAAGAACTTCACACTTTGCTTTGAAGTGTTTTGAAGTGGTATGAAAAAAAATGGAAGAATCATGGGGTACTTATAGTATTTTTAGGATTAAGGAGGTGATGACAAGTTTTCTCAAGTGTGGATTAGTGTCCTAACATTTTTCAACACCGTATTAAGTGTAGCAAAGTGAGTGCTAGGTGTCAAAAATTGGAGATAGGTGGCAAACTTGGTGAAGAAGCAAAAATATTTATTATTTTTTGACATTTTTGGCCCTTGGACTTGTATTTTCACTTGTTTGCCATTTTAACCCATTTAACCTAATATTTAGGTTATATAAAGGTGTTAAGACATGTATAACTTGGATTATGCCCGAAAATGTCGTGGATGTCGGTTCGTTTGGTTGTACGGTTATGCGTTTCGCAAATATGCGTAAAACGCTTTAACGAACACGAAAATGATCGAAATTATGCAACGATTGACATTTTTGCATTCTCGTCAATAAAATACAAGATTTTATTGAATAAAAAAATATTTGGAAATAAAACATATGCTTTCATTGAATACGAAATTGTTTGTGACTGTGCAATGATTGAAAAGGCACAAATGTCACAGTCTCCCCTACTTTTGGAAATTTCGTCCCGGAATTTAATTAGGGGAAACTTTGTGAAACTGATGTGGATATTTCGCTTTCATCTGATCGTCTCGTTCCCATGTAAATGATGGACCACGTTTGGATTCCCAGCGAACTTTAACTATCGGTATACGTCTACGCATGAGTTTCTTGACTTCACGGTCCAATATCTTCACAGGTTTCTGGACAAAGTGCATAGTGTCATCAAAGTGAATTTCATCGAGGGGAATGTGTCACACCCTGTTCGTAGCGGAAGCGCAAGTGTGTGACTATTAGGTAATCATTGCATCCAATTTAGTAAACAATATTAACAAAAACGATGTCATGCCATTTCTAAGTTTCATTATACATTTACATCCTTCAAAAGTGAAGCCACATTGTTATCAGTATCAGATTTCCATTACAAACATAGTTTAAAACACATGTTCCAAAATAAGATAATGTTTTAATCACAAAGTCAAGCTGAGGCATTTACCTCTATATACCTAAACAAGGTTGGGATATAAAGACAAACCCTCCAAAAGATAGTACATCGTTGTCTTGCCAAATCCCATACCCGGATCCCATCACCAGCTCAAGTCCTGCGTCCTGAAACACATGTAATTTTAGAAAGTCAACATATAGTTGGCGAGTTCATGTAGTTTGATGTTTTCGTATCGAAATGTCATCCTTGAAAAACTGTATTGTAATCCAAGTATGTTATTAGCATCAATGAGTTAATTAAGGATCTATCAGTGTGTAGCGAGCACCCTGACATACTTGTGCCATAAGTAAGTAACCAAACCGAGACTTCTTTGACATGTTGGGATCACAAAAGCACTCGACTAGGTATACCAACCAGGAGTGGAGTGGGTCTCAAACTCAATAGATCTACCTCTTTGCACCTTGGTCACTAAGTGATTAATGGTTACTACTGTTCTTTCCTACTTACGCACAGTGATCTGTTATCTGCTAACTCGTAGCTAACATGCTGTTTTGACATGATATGTATTAACCCTTGATAGTTTAAGACAAAACTTAAAATAAGTGAAAGGAGGGACATGAACTTACAGTTTTTACGTTCCTTTAAGTCGTAATGTTTAACTTTCCGTTTCCGCAACATATGTAACCTACATGCGTATTGGTTTCATTAGACACCTAGGTCTCAATGGACCTTGTACTCGTTGTTCATCTTGAATTCTTGTTATTTATTTACTTGTTATGATTGAACAACTTATAATGTGATCTTAGTGTTGGTAGTTCGTTTGTTCGATGAATATTGTTATATATATTTCTTAAAAATATATATATATATTATTGTTTTCAAACGATGTGTGTACTGGGCCTTGCCCTTCACATGTCATTGGGCCTAGCCCATGTTATTTTATGTCTTTGGGCCTAGCCCATGTTCTCTTGTCACCGGGCCTAGCCCATGTAACTTTGTCTTTGGGCCTAGCCCGTGTCTTTTTGACATTGGGCCTAGCCCATGTCTTTTTGTCTTTGGGCCTAGCCCATGTCCTTTTGTCTTTGGGCCTAGCCCATGTCTTTTTATATCTTTGGGCTTCTATTTGTTTTTGGGCCACATCCATGAATACTTATGGAATTTGGGCCCAACATATGATTTTCACAATTTGGGCCTAGCCCAAATGTATATACTTATAAGCCCATTTTTATTAGAAGTATTTACTATTAATTTTTTTCTAACTTTTTGTATACTTAACTTTCTGGATTTTTCGTTTTGATACATATATGTATATATATATATATGTTGAACGTCTAAATATATATTTAGACTCGTCGTCGGCGTCGTTCGTTGTATGTTCATTTTCGTCGAGAATGGCCCATTGTCGTGACGACCTTTGGTGCTGGCGATTCACCCGTTGGTCGTCGACACGATGGTGTCATCTTGAATGTTCGTCTATTGTTCGCATTGATTTGATTGTCCGATTTGTTGTTTCGATGCATTGTGAGAATATATTTATTATGCTACCAATACCTGGTGTGTTGTTTCAAGTGTTTGTATTTTGAATAAGATTGAGTATTTTATTGTGAATACCCTAAGTTTCTGATACATATTTTCCAAGTAGAAATCTATATTTGTAAAAATATCTATTTTTACTTATAAATATATATTTATAACTTTGTTTAAACACTTGGTTATTTAGGGATAACCCTTGTCCATAGAGTCCACTTAATGACGATTTAGGTTACTAATCACGTTTAGTCCCACTAATCATGCTTTAATCACGATTAGATTTTTAGAAAATTTCGCCATAGTTTCCCCTAAACAATGGCGTTTTCCACGTTTCAAAAACGTATTTAAGACCTGTTTAAACTCATAATCATCATCAACAAACCATCTAATATTTATTTTACATAATCTACATATCATCATCCATGACTTTTGTTGTTAAAAATCCTAGTAAATCAAGAGGGTTTTTAATGTTTATTAGCCTTTTCAAAATAATAGCATGTTGTTAAATCAAGTTCATGCATTTAACCCCTTGATTACTACACATTTTTAAGGTGATTACAACTTAAATATAAATGTTTATTTCTCATAAAATCATCCATATATATAAAAATTATTTTTAAGTTGTAGTATTTTTCATGGATGATGTAGTTGATGATCTAGTTAAGATTTAAACCTTATCATGTTTAAATCTTTGTTTTTACACTAAATCACAAAAGATCATCAAACTTTTATATCATACTTTTATCATAAATAACTTCAACATCCTAACTAACAATCATATAAACATATAATCAACACACAATAAACAATATTTATTGTTTTTATTATGTTGTGAGTTAGGGTTTATGATTTATCTTTTCTTGATTTTCAAGATGATCAACTTGTACACTAATAACCTAAACATAAACATAAGCTAAATTACGGAGAAGTTTAGTTTACAAAGGGTGCACAAGTATCTTGAAGATTTAGAGGAAAATGAAGCCCCTTAAGAATCCCTGATGATCTCCATCCATGCTAGCTTCTTTAGGGGTCTTGTTTAAGCTTCAAATGGTGTAAAAAGTGGTAGATTATGGTGGCTAAATAGTGGTATATGGTTGAGGTGCTTGAGCCGTGAGGTAGGGGAAGAAACGGAAAGAAAATGTTGCAAATTGCTGGATGAAGAAATGATATTTATTAAGTGAAAACATGATATATATATTTCCAATCTTTCAAGTCTTCCATCAAGATCTTAAAACACCATACTTATGATCTCCATTTTTCAACAAAATCAAGTGTGGTGGGACCCACTTAGGGGGGGGTTAAGTGTAAATATTTATTATAATATGTGTTTTTTTATTAGATAATTAGGTAATTAGTTTAAGTATGGTGATTAGGGGTTTATCTGGTATCATAAGCATAAGACTTGAGTTTAGTGTGTATTTACATGGCATTTAATCCATATGATTCTCCAAAATAAGTTTCATATGACGGATATGTCGCTAGATCGCTCATCGTCGTAATATTCGCTAATAAACGGAACTATTTATTTAGTACAGGAAGCCTTTGTTTTCGACTACCACAACTAATATGGTGTCTAATTAGTGCATTTCCGATCCAAAAATATGCATGACTAGTTCGTTAGACAAATATACGATGAGTTCGGATGGCCGATTTGTCTTTCGTTCGTCCGTTCGATCGATATCGGCACTTTTATGTTTCGTCGTCGAACTTTTCCGAAAGTTGTGTTTCGGTGACCTAATGTTAGTTGAATGGATTCCGAGTTCCAAATAATGCTTAACTAGTTCACTGGATGCCCAGATGAGGCTATCGGCCACTAAAATATTCGTTGTTTCGACAATCGACCGCTTTTTGGTCGAATTGTGCACTGTTTGACGAGTGACCGGAAACGATGTCTTTTGTGCATTTTTACTATTATCACATTATTTAAGGATGTTTAGCATTGTTTTATTCTTATTTTTACATCCGGAATTCATCGAATTAGTGTTGCGGACAAACTGACATTTGTCGTCTTTTTGGTCGAAACGGACAATTTTGCAATTTAGGCGTTGTATAGGAAAGTTATGTATTATTGTAGTATTTGTTATCAAATATTGGTTTTCATTTGTATATAGACTCATGTATGGCATTAACATGCCGTTATTCCTTGTCCTGATTCGTTTTAGCGGGTTTACCGACACAGTTAATGTCACTACATTTAGTGCGTCCAGCACTTTCTACCAACACTTTTAGGACATTGTTTTGCTTTGTTTCACATCGCAACGGAAGCCAGTTTATGTTATGATTAGATTTACTTGCCCTAATGACGTACGACTCAGTTTTGCAATTAAATTACGATAACTATGCATGAGATTATAACATGAAATTAGTGATTAAATTGTACGGAATTACCGCTTATTTGCCATTTGTCACAGAATGTGGAGGTTTGTATCCCCTAAACACTTTTTCAGTTTGGACACGTGGAATGTTGGGTGAATATTCCCAAGTTCAGGAGGTAGCTCAAGTCGGTAGGCCACCTTTCCGATTCTCTCAACGATCTTGAATGGTCCAATATATCGTGGTGCAAGTTTTCCTTTCTTTCCAAATCTAATCACACCTTTCCAAGGGGATACCTTGACAAGGGCGTGATCAGCAACTTGGAATTCCAAGGGTTTGCGTCGTTTGTCCGCATAACTCTTTTGACGGCTTCTAGCTATCAGAAGGTTATCGCGAATTTTCTTGACTTTGTCTGTTGGGTCGTGAATGAGTTCAGGCCCAGTGAGCTGAGCTTCACCGACCTCATTCCAGCAGACAGGTGAACGACATTTTCAATCGTATAGAGCTTTGAAAGGCACCATATTAATGCTGGCGTGATAACTATTGTTGTAGGAGAATTCGACCAATGGTAGATGCGAATCCCAAATACAACCAAAGTCGATTACACATGCTCTAAGCATATCCTCCAGTGTTTGAATTGTACTTTCAGTTTGTCCATTCGTTTGAGGATGATAAGCAGTGCTCAGATTGAGTTTGGTTCCCATGGCAGATTGCATGGTCTTCCAAAAGTGAGATGATAATCGAGCATCTCGATCGGATATGATGTTCAAAGGAACACCATGACGAGATACAATCTCATCAACTTAGATCTTGGCGAGTTTGTAAGCGGATAGATCCTCACGAATTGACAAAAAGTTTGCTGACTTTGTTAGACGATCGATGATTACCCAAATGGCATCATGACCTCTAGGTGTGCGCGGTAGTTTAGTGACGAGATCCATCGCAATGTTCTCCCACTTCCATACCGGTATTTGTGGTTGCTCAAGTAAACCAGATGGGCATTGATGTTCTGCCTTAACTTTAAGACAAGTTAGGCATTTAGACACATCTAACGAGACTTATGAGCTTCGTCCATCAATAAGGTGCGGAGATTGTGTTAACTAGGAATCCAGAAACGGTTCTTGTAGTAGAGTAATCCGTTATCTTTTGTTTCGAGTTGAAGTTCGAGATTTTGTGGCAGCTCATTTTTCAACAAGCTTTGGGTCACACATGTATGTTGTGCTTGAAGGATACGTGTCTGGATATCACATTGAACTCGAACACAATGAAGTTTGACATGTTCCTTACGACTAAGCACATCAGCCACAACATTCGCCTTACCAGGATGGTAGCGAATCTCGCAGTCAATGTCATTCAGAAGTTTGACCCTGCGTCGTTGTCCCATGTTAAGCTCCTTTTGATTGAATATGTGTTGGAGACTTTTGTGGTCAGTGAAAACCACACATTTCATGCCGTAAAGGTAGTGTCTCCAAATTTTGAGAGCAAAAACTACGGCTCTTAACTCAAGATCATGAGTTGTGTAGTTCTTCTCATGGATTTTCAATTGTCTTGAGGCATAGGCTATGACTTTGTCTCTTTGCATGAGAACACAACCAAGGCCTATATTTGATGCGTCACAATAGACAACGAAATCATTGCTTCCCTTTGTTTAGGTCCCCACTCGAAAGGTTTATTCTTCTGAGTCAAAGTTGTGAGGGGAACAAAGATCTTTGAAAAGTTCGCGATAAATCGTCGATAGTATCCAGCAAGACCAAGAAATGAAAGAACTTCGGTAGGAGTAGTAGGTATACTCCAATCCCTAATCGCACTGATTTTGGTGGGATCTATATGTAAACCTTGTTCGTTAACAATGTGTCCAAAAAATTGAACTTCTTTTAGCCAAAATTCACATTTGGAGAATTTGGCGTAAAGTTTTTCTTTCTTCAGGAGTTCTATCGTTAGACGAAGTTGTTGTTCGTCATCGGCACGAGACTTAGAATAAATGAGGATGTCGTCAATGAAAACAATGATGAACTTTTCTAAATAATGTTTACAAATCCTATTCATTAAGTCCATGAAGACAGCAGGAGCATTCGTTAAACCAAAAGGCATGACAGTGAACTCGTAATGGCCGTATCGACTGCGAAAAGCAGTCTTCGGAATATCTTCTTCGAGTACACGAAGTTGATGATACCCAGAACACAGATCAATCTTTGAAAAGCAGGTCGCACCCTGTAGCTGATCAAAGAGATCATCAATGCGAGGTAGGGGATATCAGTTTTTGATTGTGAGTGTGTTGAGCTCACGATAATTGATACACATATGGAAGGATCCATCCTTCTTTTTCACGAGTAGGACAGGAGTGCCCCAAGGTGAAAAGCTCGGACGATTGAATCCCCTTTCTGAAAGTTCTTGGCATTGCTTTGACAACTCTTGCATTTCAGATGGTGCAAGTCGGTAAGGAGATTTAGCAATTGGGTTGACACCAGGTACAAGGTCAATACGAAACTCAACTTGACGAATTGGGGGTAACCAGGTAGCTCTTCAGGAAACACCTCAGGATATTCCCGAACAACCAGGATGTCCTGAACAGTTTTGCCCTTGCCTTTTTCCTCTATGATATTTGCCAAGAAGGCTACATAATTCTTTCGTAGGTATTTTTGGGCCTGGGTACAGGTCAGTTTTAGGCTACTAGAGGGTTTCTCTCCGTGAACTTCTATGGTTTCGCCAGACCAAAGAGGTATACGAACAACCTTATCGAAACAGATCACCTCAGCATGGTTTTTGGTTAACCAATCCATTCCTATGATGATGTCAAAACTCCCGAGTTGCATTGGTGTGAGGTCAATGGGAAAAAAGGTGGTTATCCAAGTTCAATTGGCAACTACAAATGACATAGTCGAGCACAAGGGGTTCACCACTAGCAATTTCCACTGTTAAGGATTTTCCTAGTTTAGTTATAGGCATCGAAAGCAAAGGGTAAAGGCTAGTGATATAAAGCTTCTATCGGCACCCGAATCGAAAAGAATAGAAGCAGGATGATTGTTAACAAGGAACGTACCGTTAATGACTTCCTTATCAGCACGAGCGTCGTGAACATTGATGTTGAATGCGCGTCCACATGCTGGATTTGCATTCAAGTTCACCAATTTTGGGCAGTTGTTTCTAATGTGACCCGTCTCACCACAGTTGTACCAAGAACCAGGTGGGAACGGAGGTCTTGCAGGGTTGGCTTAGAGTTGAACAGGGTTCTGAACAACTTGTTTTGGGGCCAAACGCCAAACGTTGGCTATGTGACCGAATCTTCCACACGATGTGCATTGGCGACATTGTATGTGAGCTTGTGGTGACCATTGCACCGGTTGCACAACGGTGTAGTACTAGCATAGGGTTTCCTCGCAGGAGGTTGTGCTGGCTGGTTTTGAGTGTTCTGGTTGGGTTGTGCAATAACTGCAAAGTTCTGTGAAGGCTTACGCTTGCTCGACTTCTTAGAAGACTCAGCTTTGTTCTCCTTTGTTTTTTCCTGAGTGGTCTTAGCTGCCTGTTTCTTGTCGCCCTTGCGAAACAGTTTCCCCTTCTTGACCTGAGACTCAGTCAGGGTAGCAGCTAATTCGATAGCATGTCGAACAGTGGTAGGTTGCTACCAGTAACAATGTCCTGAACGGGGTCAGGCAGGCCATCGATGTACCTCTCGATTGCTTTATCCAATGGGGTGACCATGGCGGGACACAACAAGCTCAATTCTTCGTAACAGTCAGTGTAGGCACGATGTTCTCCACTATCTTGTTTAAGATTGTTGAATTCAACTTCCAGTGCCCATTGTTCATGACGTGGGAAGATTTCCATCATCATTAGAGCTCGAAGCTCTTCCCACGTTTGTGCCATTGCCACATCGGCACCCCTATCTCTCATCACACCATTCCACCATGTAAGTGCTCTTTTCTGGAATACACTCGATGCAAACTTGACTTTTCGCTCATTCGGGCATTGAACATGACGAAATGTGCTTTCGAGACTCTCAAACCACTGCAGGAGTCCACTAGCTCCTTCGGACCCAGTAAACTTGAGTGGTTTAGCCGAGTTAAATTGTTTGTAGTTGCACGGTGTGGGTGCATTGCTGTTGTTATCATTGCTATTGTTTGTTTGGTTTATTCTGGTCACTAGGTTTAGGATTACAGCAGCAATTTGCTGAGTGATCATAGCTGCCATTTCGGCATTTTGAGTTGTATTACGTCGTGGAGGCATTCTAGAAGAAAACATGAGGGAAAATATGTGAGATTGACATTGGATAATGAAGAGAGATGTTAAAAATATCGACGAAATATAAGGATGGTGGTCATTCGTTCGTTACTTAAAAACAAACAAAAGACACGCGGTGAGTAATCAAAGTAAATGGGTCTTTATAATGTATTGCGAAGACATGCTTTAGCCTATAAGTGGACACTCACCCCAAGAGTTCTCAGGTAAGAGTGACTGGTCCAATAATGCGGATTTGTACGAACACTCTAGCCGTAGACAGAAAACTCAGGGTACAGGAATCCACCCTTCCAGATTGCACGTGTTCACATTAATAAAACCCAAACTTTGACGGAATTTTGAAAACTTACAAGGCTTTAAGCCAAAACAAATCATCTAAGGATAGATGATTGATTTTCAAAACGAATTTGTAACTTGTGTATTTGTTTTGGTAATCACCTAAGGATAGGTGATGGTATTGTTTTAATAATCTAAATGTAAGATAACTCACGTTAGGGTCCTAGGAAGGTTATAGTCTAGGTCAAAGCATTACTAATAACCTAATTCCCTATAACCATAAGCTTTGATACCAATCTTCCTGTAACACCCCGACCGCGTAAAACAACAAACCGTGGCGGAAACGTCGGGGACTCATGTCATAGAACTATTGTTTGATAACTCATGGAAATTTAAATTTTGTTTGATTGTTAAATGTTTACATTGTCTTGGGATAAACAGAAATAACACATAAATAAATTATCTTTTATGTTTTAAGTCGCTAAGGCCCGCATCCATCCCTTGTGAAGCATGCATCATATTATCAAGTATTGATTCCTGAAACATAGGTGAAAAGAGAGTCAGCATAAAAAATGCCGGCGAGTACATAGGTTTTGTGACTGTGTCAAATTCGTGGCCTTGTATACATATTGCAACACCTCGTCTGACTACAAGAGTCGTTAAGTGAAAACCTCATATCAAAAGTGTTTGATATTGCAATAGAATTAACCAACTAAAACAAGTTGGTTAGAGTTGTGAAAACCTTGTAGCCATGAATCTTGACAAAAACATTTCCTTTATAAAAAAAAACCTTGTAATAGATTGATTCAAAAGAAACTTCGTATGATTTATATCTTTAAGTTAAAATCATTGCTTGACATTGTTCAAAACAATTTGTCCGTGTTATAAGCCATTTGTCCGTGTTATAGATCAATCGGCCGTGTCATAAACCAATTGTCCATGTCATAAACAAATCGTCCGTGTTATTAATTGTGAAAACGTTTGATCGTTCGTTAATGAACACATTCAAACCTGTGTTGACTATACCACCAAAGGGTATCTTTAATAGACCACCAAAGGGTCTCTTTAACTAGACTAACAAATCAACAAATGATTTGTTAATAAGAAACAGTTTCTGTCATTACCCAAACATCCACCAAATCCAGTGAACAGTCCGATAATGGGATTGTCAGTCCTATGGTACCATAACATACTACTGGTCGGCTCGGCCAACGCTAATGAATGTCATTCGTGTTATGGATAACGCATCAACAAGTTGTTCACATTATTGAAATCGTATTATTTTATATATAAACCATAGACATTGATTTTGAAATCTTGAAAATGATTTAGCACATATGAGTCACCCTAAAACATTTGCAAAATGTAAAAGAGGGGAACTATGTACTCACTTTGAAAATCATTTTTGTATACATAGACCATGTATATTGTTTTGAAAATTTTAAAATAATTATAGGCACATAGAATCACCCCAAAACAGTTGAAAACGTAAAAGAGGGGGCTATGTACTCACTTAGAAAATCATTTTTGTATACATAAACCATGTATATTGTTTTGAAATTTTGATAATAATTATAGGCACATATGAATCACCCAAAACATTTGAAAACGTAAAAGAGGGGGAGGGCTATGTATTCACATAAGCCTTGCGTACTAAATATGTAGATTTGAAAGATAGTTTAGCCCATATGAATCACCCCAAAACATTTAAAATGTAAAAGAGGGGTACTATATACTCACTTGGGATTGCAAAGTGATCTTGATCAACGAAATAAACAAAGCTCTAACGGGTCCTAATGGATCAGATAAATATGTTAGCGTGTCGGGACTACAAACGGGAGATCAGATAGAATGAAGTCTTATAAACCAAACGAGTGTTGGAACTCATGTGATTTGGTTTAACAAACTTAACATTCTGATTTGGAAAGGATCCTAAGTGCTTTTGACCCATTCTGACTCGTTAAGGTAGTTTACGCTACTTTAACGGGTCATTAGCGTAAATGCGTGATCGGATGGATAAACATGTCCTATGATAAGTCTTAAATGCCCAAGCATGTTTGAAAATGTTAAAACATTAGTTTATATGTAAAAAAATTGTTACAGGTGTTTAAAATTGATTTATACGCAAAAGGGCATTTTGGTAATTATTCGTTTAAGAACATAGAAGTAACTTATCATATCACTAACCAAACGATGTGACCATAAGGTATAACCTCAGTAGGTTATTCCCTATATAACTATGGTCACAAATATGTGTTTGGTAGAATCCTAAGATCGACCAAATGTGTCGGATTCGAAAGTCAAAGCGGTGGTCAAGACCGCTCGACTTACGACCGTAAATAGGCACTAAACTAGAAGTGACGAGTTAGACATGTCAAAATATGTCTAACTAAGTTTATAAAACTAATTTGGTATCAAAACTTGGTGTTTTGATACCTGAAAATAGTTTCGTCGTAAAATGCACATCATGCGCATTTTTGACCGAAACTTTGACTCGTCACTTCGACTAGTAAACGTGGTAATCAGAAGGTGAAATCGTTAGGGATTATAACCTTCGTGTTAACAATCACGTTTCAAAGTTCAATTGAACTTTGACTTGACCAAATATGGTCAGAACCAAAAGTCAATCAGGTTGCCAAACTGTTCGACTTTTAGCTCAAAATAGCTAAAAAATTAAAGAACTAGGAAGAGTACTTACTCGACTTGAAGAACACTTTCAGAACTCAAGATAGGAGACGTCCAAAGTTTGGAAACAAGCTCCAAGAAGGATAGAAAGAAGAACTTCACACTTTGCTTTGAAGTGTTTTGAAGTGGTATGAAAAAAATGGAAGAATCATGGGGTATTTATAATATTTTAGGATTAAGGAGGTGATGACAAGTGTCCTCAAGTGTGGATTAGTGTCCTAACATGTGTTAAGACCATATTAAGTGTGGCAAAGTGAGTGCTAGGTGTAAAAAAATGGAGATAGGTGGCAAACTTGGTGAAGAAGCAAAAATATATATTATTTTTTGACATTTTGGCCATTGGACTTGTATTTTCACTTGTTTGCCATTTTTAACCCCTTTAACCTAATATTTAGGTTATATAAAGGTGTTAAGACATGTTTAACTTGGATTATGCCCGAAAATGACGTGGATGTCGGTTCGTTCGTTTGTACGGTTATGCGTTTCGCAAAAATGCGTAAAACTCTTTAACGAACACGAAAATGATCGAAATTGTGCAACGATTGACATTTTTGCATTCTCATCAATAAAATACAAGATTTTATTGAAAAAAAATATTTGGAAATAAAACACATGGTTTCATTGAATACGAAATTGTTTGTACTTGTGTAAAGGCACAAATGTCACACAAGACATTGGTTACATAGACATTTATTTATAAATAACATTTGGTTTATACAACACACTGGTTTATACATAGGCATTTTTTATAAAAGTCATTTGGTTTACACATTGCCGTTGGTTTAAACAAGGCATCTCAATTGCTGGCTCATGTTAAGTGATTTAAATGACCAGACGTGTGTAATATGATATAGGCATGGTGGATACGCCGTTGGTATTTCCGATATATAAGAGCTTTCATTATAATACATAACGTAGAGTTATCTAAACCACCTCAAACAAAATACAAGACATGACATATTTTATACAAGGCACGAGCTATTTTGGGTGTTAAGTTAACCATGCATCATTTCTTTTAAGTCATTTGATTTTCATATGATTTCATAAGAGAAACAATTTTTAAAGGATCATGGCTACGTTTGTAATAGTTAACATTTCTTTTAACTTTCAAAGCCATGAATCTTCATCACAAAACCTATGTTACTCACGGCATTATTATGCTGACGATTTACTTTCACATATGTTTCAGGAGCTAATGTTTGACTTTGAGCATGCTTCACATAGGGCGGACAGGGCCTTAGAGACTTTAAAATTTGCAAGACATGTTATGTTTTTATTTCATTCTCCCAAGACAATGTAAACAATTAAATTCAATATTACAAAACTTTATGTATCATGTGTTGTGAAACAATAGTTCTATGACATGACTCCCTAATGCTTCCGTCGCGGTTTGTTGTTTTACGCGGTCGGGGTGTTACAAAAGATTGGTATCAAAGCTCATGGTATAGGGAATTATGTTATTAGTAATACTCTAACCTAGATTATAACCTTCCTAGTTCCCTAACATGATTTCAAAACATTTTTCATGACATGCTTACATTGTTCAACATATATTGGTACATTATTCAACATATATTGGTGTGTTGAATATACAATGATACATCCATTAACCTTGGTTACACAGACCAGTTGTATGTAATAGTACCATAGGATTGACAATCCGATTCTCGCTTCCTAGGTTTGTTTCGAAGTTACTTTAGGGAATGACAAAATCCGATTAACATTTGATAAAGCTTTATCTATATAAGGGTTTACTCGACAATCAACAAGGCTTTAATGTATTCACCAATAATCCATATATATATATATATATATATATGTGCCTACACAATAAAAGCAACGGATTTATTAGACAAGAGTGTATGTTGAAACAAGACATTTGTTTATTATAGACACCTGTTGTATACAAGACAAGACATTTTGGTTAATTAATACAGGACATTTATTTTATAGTTTAAACAAGACTTTTGTTGGCCATACAAGACATTGGTTATACATAGACATTTGTTTATAAATACCATTTGGTTTATACAGCACATTGGTTTATACATAGACATTTATTTATAAAAGACATTTGGTTTATACATGGCATTGGTTTACACATGGCATTGGTTTAAACAATACATCTCAATTGCTGGCTCATGGTAAGTTATTTAATTGACCAGACAAGTGTAATATGATATAAGCATGGTGGATACGTCGCTGGTACTTCCGATATATAAGTGCTTTCATTATAATACGTAACCTAGCGTTATCTAAACCACTTCAAACAAAATACAAGACATGACATATTATCTACAAGGCACGAGCTATTTGGGTTATTAAGTTACCCATGCATCATTTCTTTTAAATCATTTGATTTTCATATGATTTCAAAAGAGAAACATTTTTGTAAGGGATCATGGCTACGTTTGTAATAGTTAACATTTCTTTCAACTTTCAAAGCCATGAATCTTCGTCACAAAACATATGTTACTCGCGGGCATTTTTATGCTAACGTTTTATTTTCACATATGTTTTAGGAGCTAATGTTTGACTTTGAGCATGCTTCACATAGGGCAGACTTTGGCCTTAGTGACTTTTAAATTTGCAAGACAATTGTTATGTTTTTTTTCATTCTCCCAAGACAATGTAAACAATTAAATTCAATATTACAAAACTTTATGTACCATATGTTGTGAAACAATAGTTCTGTGACATGCCTCCCCGATGCTTCCGTCGCGGTTTGTTGTTTTATGCGGTTGGGGTGTTATAGAAAGATTGGTATCAGAGCTCATGGTTATAGGGAATTAGGTTATTAGTAGTACTTTAACCTAGACTATAACCTTCCTAGTTCCCTAACATGATTTCAAAACATTCTTCATGACATGCTTACATTGTTCAACATATATTGGTGTGTTGAATATACAATGATACATTCATTAACCTTGGTCAAACAGACCAGTTGTATGTAATAGTACCATAGGATTGACAATCCCATTCTCGCTTCCTAGGTTTGTTTCGAAGTGACTTTAGGAATGACAAAATCCGATTAACATTTGATAAAGCTTTATCTATATAAGGGTTTATCCGAAAATCAACAAGGCTTGAATGTATTCGCCAATAATCCATATATATATATATATGTGCCTACACAATAAAAGCAACTGATTTATAAGACAAGAGTTTATGTTGAAACAAGACATTTGTTTATTCTAGACACATGTTGTATATAAGACATTTTAACAAGACAAGACATTTTGGTTATTTAATACAAGACATTTATTTTATAGTTTAAACAAGACTTCTGTTTGCCATACAAGACATTGGTTATACATAGACATTTGTTTATAAATACCATTTGGTTTATACAACACATTGGTTTATACATAGACATTTATTTATAAAACACAATTGGTTTATAAATGGCATTGGTTTACACATGGCATTGGTTTAAACAATACATCTCAATTGCTGGCTCATGGTAAGTTATTTAATTGACTAGACAAGTGTAATATGATATAAGCATGGTGGATACGTCGCGGGTACTTTCGATATATAAGTGCTTTCATTATAATACGTAACCTAGCATTATCTAAACCACTTCAAATAAAATACAAGACATGACATATTATATACAAGGCACGAGCTATTTGGGTTATTAAGTTAACCATGCATCATTTCTTTTAAATCATTTGATTTTCATATGATTCCAAAAGAGAAACATTTTTGTAAAGGATCATGGCTACGTTTGTAATAGTTAACATTTCTTTTAACTTTCAAAGCCATGAATCTTCGTCACAAAACATATGTTACTCACAGGCATTTTTATGCTAAAGTTTTTTTTCACATATGTTTTAGGAGCTAATGTTTGACTTTGAGCATGCTTCACATAGGGCAGACTTAGGCCTTAGTGACTTTTAAATTTGCAAGACAATTGTTATGTTTTTTTTTCATTCTCCCAAGACAATGTAAACAATTAAATTCAATATTACAAAACTTTATGTACCATGTGTTGTGAAACAATAGTTCTGTGACATGACTCCCCGATGCTTCCATCAGGGTTTGTTGTTTTACGCGGTCGAGGTGTTACAGAAAGATTGGTATAAGAGCTCATGGTTATAGGGAATTAGGTTATTAGTAATACTTTAACATAGACTATAACCTTCCTAGTTCCCTAAGATGATTTCAAAACATTTTTCATGACATGCTTACATTGTTCAAGATATATTGATGCGTTGAATATACAATGATACATCATTAACATTGATCACCATACCGGTAGTATGTAATTGGACGATAGGAGTGACAATCCCATTCCTGCTTCCTAGGTTTGTTTCGAAGTGACTTTAGGGAATGCCAAAATCCGATTAACTTTTGATTAACCTTTGTCTTTATAAGGGTTTATCCGACAATCAACAAGTCTTGAATGTATTCGTCAACAATCCACATATATATATATATATATAATTATATATAGATATATATCTGTGTCTACACAACAAAACCAATTGATTTATAAGACAAGAGTTTTTTTTTTAAACAAGACATTTGTTTATTCAAAACACCTGTTGTATAAAAGATATTTTGACTGGACAAGACATTTTGGTTATTTTATATAAGACATTTATTTTATAGTTTAAACAAGACTTTTGTTTGCCATACAAGACATTGTTTATACATAGACATTTGTTTATAAATAACATTTGGTTTATACAACACATTGGTTTATACGTAGACATTTGTTTATAAAAGACATTTGGTTTATACTTGGCATTGGTTTACACATGGCATTGGTTTAAACAAGATATCTCAATTGTTGGCTCATGGTAAGTGATTTAAATGACCAGACGTGTGTAATATGATATAAGCATGGTGGATATGGCGCTGGTACTTCCGACATATAAGTGGTTTCATTATAATTCGTAACCTAGCGTTAGCTAAACCACTTCAAAAAAAAAAAAATACAAGACATGACATATTTTATATAAGGCACGAGCTATTTTGGTTATTAAGTTAACCATGTATCGTTTCTTTTAAATCATTTGGTTTTCATATGATTTCAAAAGAGAAACATTTTTGTAAAGGATCATGGCTACGTTTGTAATAGTTAACATTTCTTTTAACTTTCAAAACCATGAATCTTCATCACAAAACCTATGTTACTCGCGGGCATTTTTATGCTGACGTTTTATTTTCACATATGTTTCAGGAGCTAATGTTTGACATTGAGCATGCTTCACATAAGGCAGACTTGGGCCTTAGTGACTTTAAAATTTGCAAAACAATTGTTATGTTTTTTATTTCATTCTCCCAAGACAATGTAAACAATTAAATTCAATATTACAAAACTTTATGTACCACGTGTTGTGAAACAATAGTTCTGTGACATGACTCCCCGATGCTTATGTCGCGGTTTGTTTACACGGTTGGGGTGTTACAGAAAGATTGGTATAAGAGCTCATGGTTATAGGGAACTAGGTTATTAGTAATACTTTAACCTAAACTTTAACCTTCCCAGGTCCCTAACACGATTTCAAAACATTTTTCATGACATGCTTACATTGTTCAAGATATATTGGTGCGTCGATATACAATGATACATTCACTAACATTGATCACGCAGACCGGTAGTATGTAATAGTACGATAGGATTGACAATCCCGTTCCCGCTTCCTAGGTTTTTTTCGAAGTGACTTTATGGAATGACAAAATCCAATTAACATTTGATAAACCTTTGTCTTTATAAAGGTTTAACTGTCAATCGATAAGGCTTGAATGTATTCGCCAACAATCCATATATAACTATATATATATATACATATATATCTTTGTGTACACAATAAAAGCAATTGATTTATAAGACAAGTGTTTTTGTTTAAACAAGACTTTTGTTTATTCAAAACACCTGTTTTATACAAGACATTTTGACAAGACAAGACATTTTGGTTATTTTATAAAAGACATTTAGTTTATAGTTTAAACAAGACTTTTGTTTGCCATAGAAGACATTGGTATAGACCATTGTTTATAAATAACATTTGGTTTATACAACAGATTGGTTTCTACATAGACATATATTTATAAAAGACATTTGGTCTATACATGGCATTGGTTTCCACATGGCATTGGCTTTAACAGGACATTTTAATACCTGGTTCATGGTAAGTGATTTAAATGACCTGACGTGTGTAATATGATATAAGCATGGTCGATACGCCGCTGGTACTTCGATGTATAAGTGCTTTCACTAAATACATAACGTAGCGTTATCTAAACCACTTCAAACAAAATACAAGACATGATATATTTATACAAAGCACGAGCTATTTTGGTTATTAAGTTAACCATGCATTATTTCTTTTAAATCATTTGATTTTCATATGATTTCAAAAGAGAAACATTTCTGTAAAGGATCATGGCTACGTTTGTAATAATTAACATTTCTTTTAACTTTCAAAGCCATGAATCTTCGTCACGAAACCTATGTTACTCACGGGCATTTTTATGCTGACGTTTTATTTTCACATATGTTTTGGTGCTAATGTTTGACTTTGAGCATGCTTCACATAGGGTGGACTTGGGCCTTAGTGACGTTAAAATTTGCAAGGCAATTGTTTTGTTTTTTATTTCATTCTCCAAAGACAATGTAAACAATTAAATTCAATATTACAAAACTTTATGTACCACGTGTTGTGAACCAATAGTTCTGTGACATGACTCCCTGATGCTTACGTCGCGGTTTGTTGTTTTTTACGGTCGGGGTGTTACCGAAAGATTGGTATCAGAGCTCATGGTTATAGGGAATTAGGTTATTAGTAACACTTTAACCTAGACTATACCTTCCTAGTTCCCTAACAAGATTTCAAAACATTTTTCATGACATGCTTCCATTGTTCAAGATATATTGGTGCATTGAATATACAATGATACATTCAATAACATTGACTACGCAGACCAGTATTATGTAATAGTACCATAGGATTGACAATCCCATTCCCGCTTCCTAGGTTTGTTTCGAAGTGACTTTAGGGAATGACAAAATCCGATTAACATTTGATAAACCTTTGTCTTTATAAGGGTTTATCCAACAAACAAGAAGGCTTGAATGTATTCGCCAACAATCCATATATATCTATATCTGTGTGTGTGTGTATACAATAAAAGCAATTGATTTATAAGACAAGTGTTTTTGTTAAAACAAGACATTTGTTTTATAGTTTAAACAAGACTTTTGTTTGCCATACAAGACTTTGGTTATACATAGACATTTGTTTGTAAATAACATTTGGTTTATACAACACATTGGTTTATACGTAGACATTTGTTTATAAAAGACATTTGGTTTATACTTGGCATTGGTTTACACATCGCATTGGTTTAAACAAGACATCTCAATTGCTAGCTCATGGTAAGTGATTTAAATGACCAGACGTGTGTAATATGATATAAGCATGGTGGATACGCCGCTAGTACTTCCGATATATAAATGCTTTCATTATAATACGTACCCTAGCGTTATCTAAACCACTTCAAACAAAATACAAGACATGACATATTTTATACAAGGCACGAGCTATTTTGGTTATTAAGTTAACCATGCATCATTTCTTTTAAATCATTTGATTTTCATGTGATTTCAAAAGAGAAACATTTTTGTAAAGGATCATGGCTACGTTTGTAATATTTAACATTTCTTTTAACTTTCAAAGCCATGAATCTTCATCACAATACCTATGTTATTCACGGGCATTTTTATGCTGAAGTTTTATTTTCACATATGTTTTAGGAGCTAATGTTTGACTTTGAGCATGCTTCACATTGGGCGGACTTGGGCCTTAGTGACTTTTAAATTTGCAAGACAATTGTTATGTTTTTTTATTTCATTCTCCCAAGACATTGTAAATATTGTGTACCATGTGTTGTGAAACAATAGTTCTTTGACATGACTCCCTGTTGCTTCTGTCGCAGTTTGTTGTTTAACGCGGTCGGGGTGTTACAGAAAGATTAGTATTAGAGCTCATGGTTATAGGGAATTAGGTTATTAGTAATATTAAACCTAGACTATAACCTTCCTAGTTCCCTATCATGATTTCAAAACATTTTTCATAACATGCTTACATTGTTTAAGATATATTGGTGCGTTCAATATACAATAATACATTCATTAACATTCATCACGCCGACCGGTTGTATGTAATAGTACCATAGGATTGACAATCCCATTCCCGCTTCCCAGGTTTGTTTGGAAGTGACTTTAGGGAAAGACAAAATCCGATGAACATTTGATAAACCTTTGTCTTTATAAGGGTTTATCCGACAATCAACAAGGCTCGAATATATTCGCCAACAATCCATATATATATATATATATATATATCTGTGTGTGTCTACACAATAAAAGCAATTGATTATAAGACAGGAGTTTTTGTTTAAACAAGGCATTTGTTTATTCAAAAACGCGTTTTATACAAGACACTTTGAAAAGACAAGACATTTTGGTTATTTTATACAAGACATTTGTTTTGTAGTTTAAACAAGACTTTTGTTTGCCATACAAGACATTTGTTTATAAATACATTTGGTTTATACATAGACATTTTTTTATAAAAGACACTTGGTTTATAAATGGCATTGGTTTAAACAAGACATCTCAATTGCTAGATCTCAGTAAGTGATTTAAATGACTAGACGTTTGTAATATGATAAAAGCATGGTGGATACGCCTCTGGTACTTCCGATATATAAGTGCTTTCATTATACTACATAACTTAGCGTTATTTAAACCACTTCAAACAAAATAGAAGACATGACATATTTTATAGAAGGCAAGAGTTATTTTTATTATTAAGTTAACAATGCATCATTTCTTTTAAATCAATTGATTTTCATATGATTTCATAAGAGAAACATTTTAGTAATGGATCATGGCTACGTTTGTAATGGTTAACATTTCTTTTAACTTTCAATGCCATGAATCTTCATCATAAAACCTATGTTACTCACGAGCATTTTTATGCTGACTTTTTATTTTCACATATGTTTCAGGAGCTAATGTTTGACTTTGAGCATGCTTCACATAGGGCGGCCTTGGGCCTTAGTAACTTTAAAATTTGAAAGACAATTGTTATGTTTTTGATTTCATTCTCTCAAGATAATGTAACAAATTAAATTCAAAATTACAAAACTTTATGTACCATGTGTTGTGAATCAATAGTTTTGTGATATGACTCCCTAATGCTTTCGTTGCGGTTTGTTGTTTTACACGGTCGGGGTGTTACAGAAAGATTGGTAACAGAGCTCATTGTTATTGGGAGTTAGGTTGTTAGTAATACTTTAACCTAGACTATAACCTTCCTAGGTCCCTAACATAAGTTATCTTACGTTTAGATCTTAATACAATTCCATCACCTATCCTTAGGTGATTACCAAAACAAATACACAAGTTACAAATTCGTTTTGAAAATCAATCTTCTATTTGTTGAAGATTTGTTTTTAGGCTTCATGCCTTTAAAGTTTTCAAAATCTCGTCAAAGTTTGGGTTTTAATAATGTGAACACGCGCAATCTGGAAGGGTGGATGCATGTACCCTGAGTTATTGTCTAAGGCAAGAGTGTTTGTACTAATCCGCATTATCGGACCAGTCACTCTTACCTGGGAACTCTTGGGGTGAGTGTCCACTTATAGGCTAAAGCAACTCTTCGCGATACATTATAAAGACCCATTTACTTTGATTAGTCACTCTGTATCGTTTATTTGTTTTAGGTAACGAATAGATGATCACAATCCTTATGTTTCGTCCATACTTTTAATGTTTCCTTTTGACTATCCAATATCAATCTCACCCGTTTTCTCACATATTTCCTTCTCTTTTAGAATGCCTCCTCGTCGACATGCTGCTCAGGACGCCGATATGGTGGCAATGATAGCTCAGCAAATAGCTGCTGTGCTACCAAATCTTGTGACACAATAAACCAAGCTAACAATAACAACAACAATTCACCTATTTGATGCAACTTTAAACAATTTAATTCGGCTAAACCGCTCAAGTTTAGTGGTTCCGAGGGAGCTACTAGGCTCCGACAGTGGTTTGAGAGTCTTGAGAGCACATTCTGACATGTTCCATGTCCGAATAAGCGCAAAGTAGAATTTGCTTTGAGTGTTTTCCAAAAGAGGGCGCTCACGTGGTGGAACAGAGTGGTGTGAGATAGGGGTGCTGATGTTGCAGTGGCTCAAACGTGGGAAGAGCTTCGAGCTCTTATGATGAAGGAGTTCTGCCCACACCACGAGCAAATAGCACTTGAGAATGAATTCCATGACCTAAAACAGGATAGTGGAGAGCATCGTGCCTACACTGATCGTTATGAGGATCTAAGTTTGTTATATCCTGCTACGGTCACGCCCTTGGATAAGGATATTAAAAAGTACATTGATATCCTTCCTGACCCAGTTCAGGATATAGTAACTTGTAGCAACCCTGCTACATTCAGACAGGCTATCGAGTTGGCTACAACCCTGACTGATTCGCAAGTCAAGAAGGGTAAACTTTGTCGCAAAGGCGACAAGAAGCAATCTACCAAGACTGCACAAGGGAAAGAAAAGGGAAAGAAGGCCGAAACCTCTAAGAAGTCTAGGAAGCGTAAAGCTTCCAAGAATTTCACTGTTATTACAAAACCCAACCAAGCTGCTCCCAATCAACCAGCATAGCCTCCCACCAAGAGACAATATGCCAGTACTACAACTCTGTGCAACAAGTATGATAGTCATCACCAACCCCATCTACCGTGTCGTCATTGTACCAATTGTGGACGATCTAGCCATCTGGCCAACACTTGTCATTTTGCTCCTCCCCCGAATCAAGTGGTTTAAAATCCTGTTCAACCACAAGCTAATCCTGCACGAACCCACTACCCACCTGGATCCTGCTACAGTTATGGTGATCTTACTCACTACCAAAACAACTGCCAGAAGCTAGTTAATACAAACCCAGGCCGGGGAGGAGCATTTAACATAAATGCTAATGAGGCTTGTGCTGACAATGACATGGTTAACGGTACATTCCTTGTCAATAATCAGCATGGTTCTTTACTTTTTGATTTGGGTGCTTATAGGAGTTTTGTATCCTTAGATTTTGAACCTTATCTTTCAACACCACGAACCAAACTAGGAAAACCCTTAACAGTGGAGATATCTAGTGGTGAACCTCTTGTACTTGATTTTGTTATTCGTAACTGCCAATTGAACCTCAATAACCATCTTTTTTCCTTTGACCTCACACCAATGCAACTTGGGAGTCTTGACGTCATAGTAGGCATGGACTGGTTAACCAACACCATGCTGAAGTGATTTGTTTTGATAAGATTGTTCGCATCCCTTTTTTGTCTCGTGAAATCCTAGAAGTTCGTGGAGAGAAACGCTCATATAGCCTTAAGCGCATGACATGTACCCAAGCCCAAAAATACCTACGAAAGAATTATGCTGCCTTTTTGGCACATATCATATAGGAGAAAAGCAAGGGTAAGAGTGTTCAAGACATCCCCGTTGTTCGAGATTTTCCTGAAGTGTTTCCTGAAGAACTACTTGGTTTACCCTAGCACATCAAGTCGTGTTTCGTATAGACCTTCTACCTTGTGCCAACCAATTGCCAAATCCCCTTACCGTCTTGCACCTTCTGAAATGCAAGAATTGTCAAAACAACTCAAAGAACTTTCATACAAAGGATTTATTCGTCCGAGCTTATCACCTTGGTGCGCTCCTGTCCTATTCGTGAAAAAGAAGGATGGATCCTTTCGCATGTGCATCAATTATCGTAAGCTCAACAAACTCACGATTAAAAAATCGATATCCCCTACCTCGTATTGATGGTTTGGCAAATGCTCCTGCCGTCTTCATGGACTTAATGAATAGGGTTTGTAAACCCTATTTAGACAAGTTCATTATTCTTTTCATCAACGACATTTGATTTATTCGAAATCCCAAGCCGATCACAAATGTCATCTTCTTCTAACGGTGGAACTCTTAAAGAAAGAAAAACTTTATATCAAATTCTCCAAGTGTGAATTTTGGCTGAACGATGTTCAACTTTTGGGACACATTGTTAACGAACAAGGTATACATGTAGATCCCGCCAAAATCAATGCGATTAGGGATTAGAGTACACCTACTACTCCTACCGAAGTTTGTTCATTTCTCGGTCTACCTGGCTATTATCGTTGCTTTATCGCAAACTTCTCCAAGATTGTGGTTCCCCTCACTGTTTTATCTCAAAAGAATCAATCTTTTTAGTGGGGACCCAAAAAAGAAGAAGGTTTTTCAGACCTTGAAACAAAAGCTTTGTGATGCTCCTATTTTATCCTTACCCAATGGCAACGACGACTTTGACATATATTGTGATGCATCGAATCTAGGCCTTGGCTGTGTTCTCATGCAAAGAGACAAAGTCATAGCCTATGAATCAAGAGAATTGAAAATCCACGAAAAGAACTACATAACTCATGTTCTTGAGTTAGGTGTGGTTGTTTTCACTCTCAAAATTTGGAGATATTCCTCTATGGTACAAAATGTGTGGTTTTCACTGACCACAAAAGTCTCGAACACATTCTTAATAAAAAAGAACTGAACATGAGACAACTACGTTGGGTTGAACTTCTAAACGACTATGACTGCTAGATTCGCTACCATCCTAGTAAGGCAAATGTGGTAGCTGATTCTCTTAGTCGAAAAGAATGTGTGAAGCTACATTGTGTTCAAATTCGATCTGATATCGAAACACGTATTTTTGAAGCCCAACGCACTTGTGTAACCCAAGGTTCGTTGAAAAACCAAGTACCCCATCATCTCGAGCTTCAGCTTGAAACAAAAGACAATGGGTTACTCTACTACATGAACCGTTTATGGTTCCAAGCCAAGAAAATCTCCGCAACCTATTGATGAACGAGGCTCACAAATCTCGTTATTCAATTCATCCTCGTGCAGACAAAATGTACAAGGATCTTCGTACCCAATATTGGTGGCAGGGTATGAAGAAGGATATTGCCTTATACGTATCCAAATGACTAACTTGTCTTAAAGTTAAGTTAGAACATTAACATCCATCTTATTTGCCTGAGCAAGCAGTAATTCCAGCTTGGAAATGGGAAAACATTGTTATGGATCTCATCACCAAATTACCACGTACTTCTAGAGGTCATGATGCCATTTGGGTAGTGATTGATCGTTTAACAAAGTCTGCACACTTTTTGCCAATTCGTGAGGATCTATTTATTGACAAACTTGCGAGATCTACGTTGATGAGATAGTATCTCGACTTGGTGTTCCTTTGAACATCATATCAGACCTGGATGCTCGATCTCTTCACACTTTTGGAAGACCATGCAATCTGCCATGGTAACCAAACTTAACTTGTGCACTGCTTATCATCCTCAAATGGATGGAAAATCCGAAAGGACGATCCGAACGTTGGAGTATATGCTTAGAGCTTGTGTGATCGACTTTGGTGGTAGTTGGGATTCGCATCTACCTTTGATCAAATTCTCCTACAACAATAGTTATCACTCCAGCATTAACATGGCTCCTTTCGAAGCTCAATACGGTCGAAAATGTTTCTCACCTATCTGCTGGAATGAGGGTGGTGATGCTCAGCTCACCGAACAAGAACTCATTTTAGAGACTACAGATAAAGTCAAGAAAATACATGATAACATTTTGACAGCTAGAAGCCGTCAAAAGAGTTATGCGGATCAGCGATGCAAGCCCTTGGAATTCCAAGTTGGTGATCACGTCCTTCTCAAGGTATCCCCTTGGAAAGGTCCGATTAGATTTGGAAAGAAAGGAAAACTTGCACCTTGATATGTGGGACCATTTAAGATCGTTGAGAGGATCGGAAAGGTGGCTAACAAACTTGAGCTACCACCTGTGCTTGGGAATGTTTATCCAACTTTCCATGTGTCCAATTTGAAAAAGTGTTTGGCTGATAGAAGCCTCCACATCCCTCTTGATGAAATTCGCATTGATAATACAATGCACTTTGTCGAGAAACCTGTGGAAATATTGGACCGTGAAGTCAAGAAACTCAAACACAAACACAAACGCATACCGATTGTTAAAGTTCGCTTAGAGTCCAAATGTGGCCCAGAGTTTACCTGGGAATGAGAGGATCCAATGAAGGTGAAATACCCACATCTTTTTCTCATAAGTTTCCTCTAATTAAATTTTGGGACAAAATTTCCTAAAGTAGGGGAGACTGTGACATTTATACATTTTTAGTCATTGAACAATTCCAGAACATTTTCGTATTTAATAAAATGTTTTGTTTTATTTGCGAGAATGTATAATTATCAATCATTATTCAATCCTGAAAATTTTTATTCAATAAAATCTTGCATTTTACTGGTAAGAATGCAAAAATGTCAAACATTGCACAAATTCGGTCATTTTCGTGTTCGATAAAGTTTTATACTTTATTTATGAAACGTGTAACCATACAATCGAACGAACCAACATCATGACATTTCCAGACAAAATCCAAGTTACACATGCCTTAACGCCTTTATATAACTAAATATTAGGTTAAGACGGGTTAAAATGACAAAACGTGACAATACTAGACTAGGGGCCTAAATTGTCAAAAAACAAAGTTTGCTTCATCACCAAGTTTACCACCTATCTCCAATTTATGACACCTTGCACTCATTTTGCCACACTTAATTTAGTGTTAACACATGTTAGGACACTAATCCACACTTGGTAGCACTCGTCCTCACCTCCTTGATCCTAAAACATTATAAATACCCATTGATTCATCTATTTTTTTCACACCACTTCAAAACACTTTAAAGCAAAGTGTGATGTTCTTCTTTCTATACTTCTTTGAGCTTGTTTCCAGCCTTTAGAAGCCTCCTATCTTGAGTCCTGAAAGTGTTCTTCAACACAAGTAAGTACTCTTCCTAGTTCTAAAAGTCAAATAGTTTGGCTTCCTATTTGACTTTTGGTTCTGACCATTTTGGTCAAGTCAAAGTTCAAATTGAACTTTACAACGTGATTGTAATCACGAAGGTATTAATGCCTTGCGATTGCACATTCTGATTACCACGTTTAGTTGGCGAGATGACGAGTAAAAATTTTACGAGTTAAAAGTAAGAAATATATATATATATATATATATATATATATATATATTTACAATAAAAACTTTTTTCGGTATTAAAACATAAGATTTTGACACCAAATCAGTTTTATAACATTATTAGACATGTTTAAACATGTCTAACTCGTCATTTCTAGTTTAATGCTTATTTCTTAGTCGTAAGTCGAGCGGTTTTACTACCGCTTTGACTTTCAAATCTGACCCGTTTGGTCAATATAAGGATTCGACCAAGCGCATTTTTATGACTACAGTAATTTAGGGAATAGCCTTCCGAGGTTATACCTTATAGTCATATAGTTTAGTTAGTTATATGATGAGTCAATTTTATGTACTTTTAAAATGCCGGAAACACCCTTTTGGCGCATAAAATGGTACCATAGTTTTGACATCTAAATTGATATTATAACATAATCAAACTTGTTTTGACTTATAAGACTCATCATAGGACTTATTTAACCATCCAAACCCATAGTTACGCTTGCGACCCGTTAAAGTGGCGTAAACCATTTTAACAAGTCATAACGGGTCAAAGCACTTAAAAATTCTTCCAAATCATAATGTAAGGTATTATAAACCATATCATATGAGTCCTAATACTCGTTTGGTTTAGAAGACCTCATTCTATCCAATTCTCTGATTAAAGTCTCGACACACTAACACAGTATTCTGATACATTAGGACACACCTAAACTCTTCAATCATTGAGCTTTGTTTGATCATTTGAACAAGACATTTACGCAATCCCAAGTGAGTACATATCCCCCTCTTTTACGTTTTCAAATGTTTTGGTGTGATTCATATGTGCGTATCACTACTTTGTTGTTTTCATGACATTATACATGTTTTGGTACATGATTTCATAGACATTATGCTTCATATGTTGACTTAGCATACCTAGTACACGATTTCAAAGATTTTTTTTCTTCGTATGTTGACTTAGCATAACTAGTACATGATTTTAAACACTTTTTTGCGTCGTAGTTGACTTAGAATACCTAGTACATGATTTCAGAGACATTTTTGCTTCGTATGTTGACGTAGCATACCTAGTACATGATTTCAAAGACATTTTTACTTTGTATCTTGACTTAGCATACCTAGTACATGATTTCAATGACATTTTTGCTTGGTATATTGAGTTAGTATGCCAAGTACATGATTTCAAAACATTTTCATGACAGCTTACATTGTTCAAGACATATTGGTGCGTTGAATATACAATGATACATTCATTAACATTGATCACACTGATCGATAGTATGTAATGGTACCATAGGATTGACAATCCCGTTCCCGCTTCCTAAGTTTGTTTGGAAGTGACTTTAGGGAATGACATAATTCGATGCAGTGGGAATGGCGATTTACAATAGGATACTCGTTTACCATTATTTTATCAGTCGCCTCATGATATATTTTATAGTACTTAAGTTAATTTTCTTATTCGTGATATGTTGGCACTTGTTTTTCTGTTCGTTTATCAATTCTTTGTAGATATTCTTTTCCTAATTATTTTAGTTGTAGCTTCGGCGTTAGACAAACACTATTAATAACAACAGATGTTTGTATAATCGTCAACTATAAGTAAGTAAAATAAGCAATACTATTAAATAATTGTAATTGGTATAATCTCTGATGTTAGACAAACACTATTAATAACATGAGATGTTGACAAACACTGATGATGTTGCTAACCTCTGATGGAGTAATAACATCAGATATTAGAAGACATTGATGATGTTCTAACCTCTGATGGAGTAATAATATCAGATGTTAGAAAAACACCATTGGTGGTAGAGAACCACTGGTGGACAACCACTTGAGTATAACATCAATTGTTAGTTAGTATGTGGTTGTATCAGTGGTTTTGCTATACAACTATTGTTGCTGTGTTACCAGTGGTTCATCATCAGTGGTTTGCATCAGTGGTTTCTGATCAGTGGTAGTTTGGAAGGAATAACATCATATGTTAGGCAAACACTACTGATGTTAGACAAACACTAATGATGTTGCTAACCTCTGATGGAGTAATAACATTGGATGTTAGGCAACCACTGTTGGTGGTAGCCAACCACAGCTGGACAACCATTCTAAGTATAACATCAGTGGTTTTGCTATACAACTATTGTTGGCTTGTTAGCAGTGGTTTATCGTCAGTGGTTTGCATCAGTGGTTTCTGATTAGTGGATAGGATTACAAGTTGCAGATTTAACATATAAAGTTGAACAAACAGTTTCTTAATGATGTGGCGTGCCATCTTTATTAATGAATAAACAGTAACTTATAGAAAATTCCTGCCCAAACTACATGCCAAAAACATCTTATATAAACAACCTCTAGCCCTTCCATTGATTAAATCAAAAGCAAACGCCATAATTTACTAAATACTATATGATAAACCTCGTCTTATAACATCAGTTTTGTTCTCCATGAAGTTTCAATGAATGAGGTGGACAACATTCTTAGGTCATTATTAAGTGAACATAACAATGGTTTCCATCTCGTTCAACAAAATTTTATTGAGATAACCTCACCTTGTTCAAATTAAAACGCCAAAAACTTCAAAATAATAGATGGCAAACATGTAAGCTATGTGGTTTAAAAGATTTTGCTGAATGAGATGGGTAAATCCACAAGACAAAGAGACTGATGATAGTGATATGTAATTTTCTCTGCTTTGTTCTTGAGGAAGGCTTAGACAAGAAGGAGAGACCTATGCCAGTTTAAACGCTATTTTGGACTCCATTTTAAGTGATGGAGAGTCGGATGAGCATGATGATGACGGCAAAATATCATCAAAGCGTAAAACCCACTCACAATCACACCCAAAATAATAGCGTCCACAAAAACGACATCGATCTATGTCTCCATGATCCACAAAACCACTTCACCAATCAACATCAAAAGATGTCAGCAAAAACTAAAACGCCATATTTTTTGTTGATTGATCAGCTTCTCCTAGAGAAGGACGTTTCAGCTGTGTAGGGAAATCGAAACCTATCTAAGGAATTAAAGATTCAGGGGACAAAAAACGTCAACAATAAGAGAATGATGGCAATGAAGATTTGGATGAGAAATTGGATTAGCATTTTTTATTTTTTTTTTCTTTTCTGTATCTTTTTTGTTGTCATTTTCTGTGGTTTGTTATCTAAATTTTCAGCTAATAAAATACACTATTTCTCTAATTACTTATAAAATGCCAAAATGGCACAAAGGCAAACACCAAAACTATAATAAATTTCCTCTAATCACGTATTATTATTAACTCCAAATAATTAATCAAATGTATAAAAATGATAACGTTAGATAAACACTGGTGATTTTGCTAACCTCTAATGGAGTAGTAACATCAGATGTTAGGCAAACACTGTTGGTGGTAGCCAGTGGTGTTGCTATACAACTACCTATGGTGTGTTAGAAGTGGTTTGCTTCAATGGTTTCTGATTAGTGGTAGTTTTCAAGGAATAACATCGGATGTTAGGCAAACACTGATGATGTTAGACAAACACTTATGATGTTGCTAACCTATGATGGAATAATAACATCAGATGTTAGGTAAACACTGTTGGTGGTAGCCAACCACTGTTAGACAACCACTAGTAAGGTGGACAACATTCTTAGGTCATTATTAAGTGAGCATAACAATGTTGTCTATCTCATTCAGCAAAAATTATTGAGATACTGGTTAAGAAAGGGTTAGAGGGATTCTTGGCAAAAATACTCGTTAACTAGCATGCTGACCAACTGCAATTTCTACATCAATAACATTTCGCATGAAGCCTTTACATATCAACAGCGTGCCATTACACAGGCCATGTGATGGGTTGATATTGTGTAACAATATTATTGGGCATCCAATTTCTAAACGAAGCTTATGAGGCGGCAAACCACTGACATTTAGCGAGTCTAAGAACCACTAAGATGATTAAGATTCTTTGGTTGTCCATTATTCATTGTAAATTGATAAAGTGTCAAATACCTTGAAAATTAATAAAAGATAGTCTTAATAGATGATGATATAAAGTTAAACTACTAATGAGCCAGCATATGAAAGAATCCTTGCCAAACCTTGATGAGTTTGCTAACCTCTGATAGAGTAATAACATCAGATGTTAGATAAACACTTATGATGTTGCTAACCTCTGATGGAGTAATAACATCATATGCTCGGCAAACACTATTGATGGTAGCCAACCACTACTGGACAATCACTGTTGAGTATAACATCAGTGGTTAGTGAATCTGTGGTTTTGCTATACAGCTACTGTGGTTTTGAAACAATATATCTATAAACTAATAAAAATAAGTATTAAAATACTAACAATTACATATGGAAAAGAAAACAACTTAGACATTTAAACTCTAATAGAAATATTCTAGAAACTTTAACTTTAACTCCAACGAGCACTTAACCTCTTGATGTATGTCCTTTATCTGTGTCATGAACTCTAGATCTCTATCTCCGCATTCTATATTACTCGCAACACATAGGTAACAAACACAAGTCGTTGGGATCGCCCTCAGGTCTCTCGTCGGTAGACCAAGTTGCAGTCCGTTAAAACACTTCTTCAGCTCTTGAAGAGTAGACCTATCAGCATAAACTTGGTCTTCGATTTGTTTAATAAAGCGTTGCTTTAATTCTTCAGATTGTGCAGAAGTATATGATGCCATTTTAATGTGTCTCTAAGAACTAATGCAAAACAATAACAATTGCTCTTCTATTTCACTGAATGAATCGGTGTATGATGAAAAAACATTTGAATTGACAATGGTATTATATAGGTAAATATCTACCAGCCCAAAGGTCAGATTTAGATGCAAGCATTTAATAAAAATTTATATTTAAAAACCATGTACACTTAATTATTTAAGAGGGAAAACGTGTACATTTATAATATAAACATGTACATTTATGTTCAAAAACCCTGTGCATGTAATGCAAAATGTTTCAAAAATGAGTTTTCAGTGGAAAACAAGTATAATTAAATATCTATAAACCCAAAGGACAAACTTTAAACCTTCAAAAACAGGTTACCATCATTAGCAGTAATCTCTTAATTTAACATATCAAACATTTTAAACAATATAAAAGGCTCATGATTAGCTTTGTTGAAAACATCAACAATTCACTTTTAGAAATTTGTTCATCCAAAAACAAACCATCCAAAAACACTCACACTATTTCTAAATGGCAAACAAATCCTTCTACCACTGGGTAGATACTAACACTGTTAAAATGTGATTTTCAAAATGGTCACTCCAAGAACAGAGGACAAATGAAGAACTCAACCAAAAAATTACTATGCTGAGTGACAATTATTTTAAGCAAACTTGGAGTAGCATTGCACTGTTGGATGGAGTTGTCCACTCTCCTCCATCAGAGTTCAATGATAAAGCAGAAGAGTTTATCACACAGCTACTGAAATAGGATCAGAGGACTTGTGATATGCTAGCTGATCTTCAAATTAAAAGAAAAAATGAAATTGCTTGGAAGAATGCGAGAGTCATAGATATCCTAGGAAGTGTTAATTGTAGCGTGTAATTTTTAATATTTTTCAAACTCAAAATTTTGTAATACTATTTAATATCAAATGAAGAAAATTCGGACTTTACCCTTAAATTCCTCATATAACTTATTATTGGTCAATTAGCAAACAAAGTATAACATACGCAAATAACGTATTGATTTCAAACATTCCATCAATCAAGTGTTAAAATTTAAACGAAAACATCGTATCGATAGTCCAAAATGAAGAATCCGTCTGGTAAATGAACGTGTGAACTCTGTTGAGTATTGGAAAACAGTTGTTTGGTAACCTCTTCTTCTGAATGGAGAAATGATCAGTGGATTGGGAAAACAGTGGAAGTAGAAACATAGGATACACTTTCAGCAAATGATAGATTTTCATGGAGTAATAACATCAGATGTCAGGCAAACACTATTGGTGGTAGACAACCACTGGTGGACAACCACTGCTGAGTATAACATCAGTTGTTAGTGAGTATGTGGTTGAATCAGTGGTTTTACTATACAACTACTGTAGCTGTGTAGTAGTGGTTTGCCATCAGTGGTTTGCATCAGTGGTAGTTTGGAAGGAATAAGATCATATGTTAGGCAAACACTAATGATGTTAGACAAACACTGATGATATTGCTAACCTCTGATGGAGTAATAACATTGGATGTTAGGCAAACACTGTTGGTGGTAGCCAACCACAGCTGGACAACCATTCTAAGTATAACATCAGTGGTTTTGCTATACAACTATTGTTGGTGTGTTAGGAGTGGTTTATCGTCAGTGGTTTACATCAGTGGTTTCTAATTAGTGGATAGGATTACAAGTTGCAGATTTAACAGATAAAGCTGAACAAACAGTTTCTTAATGATGTGGCATGCCATCTTTATTAATGAATAAATAGTAACTTATAGAAAATTCTCGCCCAAACTACGCGCCAAAAACATCTTATATAAACAACCTCTGGCCCTTCCATTGATTACACCAAAAGTAAATTCCATAATTTACTAAATACTTATGATAAACCTCATTTCTTATAACATCAGTTTTGTTCTCCATAAAGTTTCACTAAATGAGGTGGACAACATTCTTAGGTCATTATTAAGTGAACATAACAATGTTTTACATCTCGTTCAACAAAATTTTATTGAGATAAACCTCACCTTGTTCAAATTAAAATGCCAAAAACTTCAAAATAATAGATGGCAAACATGTAAGCTGTGTGGTTCAAAAGATTTTGCTGAATTAGATGGGCAAATCCGCAAGACAAAGAGACTGATGATAGTGATATGTCATTTTGTCTGCTTTGTTCTTGAGGAAGGTTTAGACGAGAAGGAGAGACCTATGCCAGTGTAAACGCTATTTTGGACTCCATTTTAAGTGATGGAGAGTCGGATGAGCATGATGATGATGGAAAAATATCATCAAAGCGAAAAACCCACTCACAATCAAACCCAAAATAATAGCGTCCACAAAAACGACATCGATCTATGTGGATGCAACATAGTATCTTTTGTTATACTGTTTTCGTTTTTCGGCTCTAGTAGATGCGTTCGAGCTAGAAGCATGATTAAGATGCTTTGGTTGTCCATTATTCATTGTAAATTGATAAAGTTTGCAAATTAAATAAAAGATAGTCATAATAGATGATGAAATAATGTCAAACTACTGATGAGCTAACATCTAAAAGAATCCTTGCTAAACCTCTGATGAGTTTGCTAACCTCTGATAGAGTAATAACATGAGATGTTATACAAACACTGATGATGTTGTTAACCACTGATGGAGTAATAACATTAGATGTTAGGCAAACACTATAGGTGGTAGGCAACCACTTCTAGACAACCACTACTAATTATAACATCAATGGTTAGTGAATCAGGGGTTTTGCTATACAACTACTGTTTGTGTTTTAGCAGTGGTTTGCCATCAGTTGCTTTGCTATAAAACAGGATTAAAATTAAACAACAACAAATTTAAATTTAAACTAATACATAATGAAAAGTAAAACAAGCACATGATTAATATTCAAAATAATTCGAGAAAAAAGACTACATGGAAATAGAATTAAGTAACCCACAATAAAACATTAGATAAACCACATAATATATCATTATCATCATCATTGCAGTGGAGGTAGCCATCATCAAAATTGTTCTAAGGTTCCCAAAGCATTTCTTCATCCAACGGTGGTTTGTATTCCACCCCAGTTAGTTTCGTACCCTTCAGCCCAACTCGTCAGTTCTTGTGTTTGACTAGGGTTTTGACATGAGGGCGGGTTGAAGGTGGAGGATGTTGTGGCGGTACAGGAGTGTTTGCCACTGGATGGTGATGCCCCTCCCCAATTCATAGTCCACCAAATTGTAGTTGACCGAAGGTATAGTCATACGCCCAATTCAACTCTTCATCCGTCAAAAACCATGGACCATCATGTTGAGTGTTTGGCACCAGCGGAGGGTTTTTCACCGACGAAATTGGATAACGACCACGCATAGCTCTTAGTTGATATGTGTTCGGAATGGATTGTGAACTGAAAAATCAATTCTAAAGCAATTAAAAATATCTTGGTTATATATAAAGAAAAATTTAAAGATTAATAAATTAACTCTACATATTTAAATTTATATATAAGTATTATTTCTAATTATACCTGTATATAAAGATATTAGTTACAAAACAAACCAATAAATGAACATTGTTATAACTATGTTTATAGCAGTTAAAAGTTACAAAACAAACCAATAAAAGCGATAAAAGTAGAAAAACTTACAACAATGCACTCTGGACTGTAATGTGGAGTGATGGTAGAATTTATAGAGCTCCAAGCATGCTTTACCACCCACCCAGTCACTGTTTGCTTTACAACCGTAAAAGCAAGACTGATAAGTTAAGTAGTAAAAAATCTAAAGGACAACAGTACAAAATGAAAAGATTCTTTGACTTAGGGTGTTGGTATTTGAAAGTGTGAGAGGGGATCGGCTCTCCTCTTATGAGCACCGGACCGATCTGACTCAGCTAACAGAGGCGGAATTCATTGTTAGCGAGTTGGACAAACAAACAAGAAAGATATGATGCTTAAACGCCTTGATTCGTATTAATAAACATGAACATTACAGACGAGTAAACAACTTGACAGGGCTTCACTGTAGTCACACACCAACAGCTCTAACACAACACTCAAGCTCCACTATTTACAGGTCAACAAGACTAGCACTAGAGAGGTGTGTTTGCCTCGTGCGAGTGGTGCCTCTATCAGTGACAAGTCGTGACTCGTACGAGTCACAAAGCTCATTCGTATGAGCCACTTACAAAACATATAAAACATGTATAAACATAAAATATTTGACATTCTAAGCCCTATATACATAACCGACATATCCTAGACGTAGGCGATGGACATTATGCACAAAGAAACTCCCCCTTTGATGTTGCCGTAGTTTTGGATGGTCTTAAAAATTTAACGGTTAACGTCCAAAGAAACGTTTTGGTGGCCTGCGGCGCTCCTCAGAAGATATCGGCGTTTTGTCTGTTGGAGGAGGCTGATTGTATGTGTTGCCAAACTAAAAGCTCCTTAGCGAAGCAATCTGTTTACGCTCTACAATCCTTTGTACATTCTTCTCTTTCTTTCGCTTATCTATCTTATCCAGCTTCCTCCAAGAAGTGTTCCATGCTGTTCCTGAATGTATGTCATTAGCAAAACAAACATTAACAATCTTCTAGAACTAGAGAGCCTGTTCTTTGTCTTTCTCCTCAAAACTGATTTTGCTGTAAAATAAACATTCAATATCCTACTTAGAGCAATTGACTAGCCACATAGGGTCTAGTACTCGAATGCCACACGATAGACCATATATGCGTTTGTGTGCTATGACGGCTTTGGATAAGTCTTCAGTAATCTTCCAAGAATCTTCATTTGGATGAACACAAATAACAGCTTCACCAGTCTAAGAATCGTAGTGCCACCATTTGAAGATCTTGAAGAAATCCTGCTCCATCTTTATCATAGTCATATTTTTCATTACTCTTGGCCTCTTCACAATCAAAGTTACATTTTTTTCCTTTGTAATAGGATCGATCTTTGTGATTCTCTTAGGCATATGTGGCTTCAAGTGTTTAAAACCGTGAGTAGCTTCCAGCTTTATCAATTTCCACAGCCGCTGGGCGTGAAATTTCAGCTTCAGATTTATCATCTTTGTCTGCACCAGTTCAGTAATGTCCCAGAACGGCACGGTCATGATATCGCTTAGGTATCAGAAGTATTGGAGCCCGTACTTCCGTTAAATCGCATAGAGATTAAGCTCTTTGATCCAACCCCAGCTTATGATGTCCCCCAGAGAAATGTTAGCATCATGTGTGAAAAATGTTAGGGGATGTTTGAATTTATGCTCTGCTGGTAATTCTTTAAACCATAGTTTCCTCAATTATGCTATTTCCTCCTTTGATAAACTTTGAGGAACTGTTCCTTATTTTATTGCTTCTTCAACTTTATGCTTCAGTAAATCATCATTTTTGGCTGTAATCTTCCAAGAATCTTCATCTGGATGAACACAAATAACAGCTTCACCAGTACTAGAATCATAGTGCCACCATTTGAAGATCTTGAAGAAATCCTGCTCCATCTTTATCAGTGGCATACTTTTCATTTCTTTTGGCCTCTTCACAATCAAAGTCACATCTTTTTTTCTTTGTAATATATGTGGCTTCTAGCGTTTAAAACCGTGAGTAGCTTCCATCCTTATCAATTTCCACAGCCGTTGGTCGTGAAACTTCATCTTCAGATTTATCATCTTTGTCTGCACCGGTTCAGTAATGACCTAGAACAGCAGGGTCTTGATATCGCTTAGGTATCGGAAGTACTAGAGCCCATACTCCAGCTTAATCGCATAGACAATAAGCTCTTCGATCCAACCCTAGCTTATGATGTCCCCTAGAGAAATGTTAGCATCATGTGTGAAAAATGTTAGGCGACGTTTGAATTTACGCTATGATGGTAATTCTTTAAACCATTGTTTCCTCATTTATGCTATTTCTTCCTTTGATAAACTTTGAGGAACTGTTCCTTGTTTTACAGCTTCTTCAATTTTACGCTTTAGTAAATTATCATTTTCGGCTGTAAACATCTCACTTGTGACATGTATGCCTTTTCAATCACTGTACAACTACAAACAATTTCGTATTCAATGAAACCCTGTGTTTTATTTCTGAAATTTGTATAATTATCTAAGACATTTACACAATTTCAATTTCTTGCACGATTTCGAACCCTCAAAAAATTTTGTGGAAGTAATTTGTTAACTGACACTCAAACGAAGTCAAATGCGACATACACTCCGAAACAAGGACATATGCTATACATACCCTAAATACCTGTACATAACTTAGAAATAAGTTTGAATGGTTAGATATGACAAAAACACGCTTATACAAGTAAAGGGACTATTTTCGTCAAACTGCGAAAGTCTGTTGGTCCGTATTCAACATACGAACCATGTTTATCAATCTAAATATTTTTTTATTCAATGTCAATCGTTGCACAATTTCGATCTTTTTCGTGTTCGCTAAAGCGTTAAACGCATTTTTGCGAAACGCATAACCGTACAACCGAACAAATTGATATCTACGACATTTCGGGCGTAATCCAAGTTACACATGTCTTAACACCTTTATATACCCTAATTATTTGGTTAAAGGGGTTTAAAATAGCAAACAAGTGAACATTCAAGTCCAAGGGTCAAAAATGTCAAAAAAATAATAAAGATTATTGCTTCTTCACCAAGTTTGCCACCTATATCAAAATTTTGACACCTACCACTCATTTTGCACAGTTAATTTGGTGTTGACACATGTTAGGACACTAATCTACACTTGAGGACACTTGTCATCACCTCCTTAATCCTAAAATACTATAAATACCCCATGATTCTTCCATTTTTTTCACACCACTTCAAAACACTTCAAAGCAAAGTGTGAAGTTCTTCTTTCTATCCTTCTTGGAGCTTGTTTCTAGCCTTTGGAATCCTCCTATCTTGAGTTCCGAAAGTGTGCTTCAACAGGAGTAAGTACTCTTCCTAGTTCTTTCATTATTTTAGCTATTTTGAGCTAAAAGTCGAACAGTTTGGCTTCCTGATTGACTTTTGGTTCTGACCATATTTGGTCAAGTCAAAGTTAAATTGAACTTTGCAATGTGATTGTAATCATGAAGGTTAGAATCCATAATGATTTCACCTTCTGATTACCACGTTTACTAGTCGAAGTGACGAGTCAAAGTTTCAGTCAAAAATGCGCATGATGTGCATTTTCGACGAAACTCTTTTTGGGTATCAGAACACCAATTTTTGATACCAAATCAGTTTTATAAACTTAGTTATACATATTTTGACATGTCTAACTCGTCCCTTCTAGTTTAGTGCTTATTTAGGGTCGTAAGTCGAGCGATCTTGACCACCGCTTTGACTTTCGAATCCGACCCATTTGGTCGATCTTAGGATCCGACCAAACAAATATTCGTGACCATTGTTGTATACAGAATAACCTACTGAGGTTATACCTTATGGCCACGTCGTTTGCTTAGTGTTATGATAAGTTACTTCCATGTTCTTAAAAAAATTACAAAAATACCCTTTTGCGCATAAATCCATTTTAAACACATGTAACCAATTTTTTTACATATAAACTGATGTTATAACATTTTCAAACATGTTTCAGTATTTAAGACTTTTCATAGGACATGTTCGACCATCTGATCACGCGTTTACGCTAATGACCCGTTAAAGTAGCGTAAACTACCTTAATGAGTCATAATGGGTCGAAAGCATTTAGGATCCTTTCCAAATCAGAATGTTAAGTTTCTTAAACCACATCACATGAGTTCCAACACTCGTTTGCTTTATAAGACTTCATTCTATCCGATCTCTCGTTTGTAGTCTCGACACGGTAATATATTTTTCTGACAAATTAGGACACGTTTGAGCTTTCTTTATTCCGTTGATCAAGAACACTTTCGGAATCCCAAGTGAGTACATAGTTCCCCTCTTTTACATTTTGCAAATGTTTTGGGGTGACTCATATCTGCTAAATCATTTTCAAGTTCTCAAAAACAATGTCTATGGTTTATATATAAAACAATATGATTTCAATAATGTCAACAACTTGTTGATGCGTTATCCATAACACGAATGACATTCATTAGCTTTGGCCGAGCTGACCAGTAGTATTTTATGGTACCATAGGACTAACAATCCCATTATCGGACTGCTTACTGGATTTGGTGGAAGTTTGGATAGTGACAAAAACTGTTTATGTTTAACAAATCATTTGTTGATTTGTTAGTCTAGTTAAAGACACCCTTTTTGTGGTCTATTTAAGATACCCTTTGGTGGTATAGTCGACACAGGTTTGAATTTGTTCATTAAAGAACGATCAAAAGTTTTCATAATTAAAAATACGGATGATTTGTTTATGACATGGACAATTGGTTTATGACACGGACGATTGATTTATAACACAAAAGAATGGTTTATAACATGGACAAATGGTTTATAACACAGACAAATGTTTTGAACAATGTCACGCAATGATTTTCACTCAAAAATATAAACCATACGAAGTTTTCTTTTGAATCAATCTAATACAAGGTTTTTAAAAGAAACGTTTGGTCAAGATTCACGGCTATAAGGTTTTCACAACTCTAACCAACTTGTTTTAGTTGGTTAATTGTATTGCAATATCAAACACTCTTGATACGAGGTTTTCACTTAACGACTCTTGTAGTCAGACGAGGTGTTGCAATATGTATACAAAGCCACGAATTTGACACACAACACCTATGTACTCGCCGGCATTTTTATGCTGACTCCCTTTTCACATATGATTCAGGAGTCAATGCTTGATAATATGATGCAAGCTTCACGTAGGAATGGACGCGGGCCTTAGTGACTTAAAACATGAAAGACAATTTATTTATGTGTTGTTTCTGTTTATCCCAAGACAATGTAAACATTTAACTTAATAAAACAAAATTTTAAATTTCGTGAGTTGTGAAACAATAGTTCTGTGACATGACTCCCCGATGTTTCCGCCGCAGTTAGTTGTTTTACACGGTCAGGGTGTTTCAAAAAGATTGGTATCTGAGCTTATGGTTGTAGGGAATTAGGTTATTAGTAATGCTTTAACCTAGACTGTAACCTTCCTAGGATTCTAACGCGAGTTAGCTTGTGTTTAGATGCTTAAAACAATACCATCACCTATCCTTTGGTGATTACCAAAACAAATACATAAGTTACAAATTCATTTTGAAAATCAATCATCAATTAAAGCCTTGTAAGTTTCCAAAATCCCATCAAAGTTTGGGTTTTATTAATGTGAACACCTGCAATCTGGAAGGGTGTATGCCAATGCCCTAAGTTTTCTGTCTAAGGCTAGAGTGTTCGTACAAATCCGCATTATCAGACAAGTCACTCTTACTTGGGAACTCTTGGGGTGAGTGTCCACTTATAGGCTAAAGCATGTCTTCGCGATACATTATAAAGACCCATTTACTTTTATTAGTTGTGTCATTTTTTTGTTTTTAAGTAACGAACGAATGACCACCATCCTTATATTTCGTCGATATTTTTAACATCTCTCTTGATTATCCAATGTCAATCCCACATATTTTCCCTATTTTTTTCTTCTAGAATGCCTCCTCAACATAATACAACTCAAGATGCCAAAATGGTAGCTATGATCGCTCAGCAAATTGCTGCTTTACTCCCAAAACTAGTGACCCAGATAAACCAAGCAAACAATAACAACAATAACAGCAATAATGCACCCACACCGTGCAACCACAAACAATTTAACTCGGCTAAACCACTCAAGTTTACTGGGTCCGAAGGAGCTACTGGACTCCTGTAGTAGTTGAGAGTCTCGAAAGCACATTTCGTCATGTTCAACGCCTGAATGAGCGAAAAGTCGAGTTTGCATCGAGTGTATTCCAGAAAAGAGTACCTACATGGTGGAATGGTGTGATGAGAGATAGGGGTGCCGATGTGGCAATGGAATAAACTTGGGAAGAGCTTCGAGCTCTAATGATGAAGGAATTCTGACCTCGTCATGAGCAACAGGCACTGGAAGATGAATCCCACAATCTTAAAAAAGTTAGTGGAGAGCATCGTGCCTACACTGACCATTACGAGGAATTGAGCTTGTTGTGTCCTGCCATGGTCACTCTGTTGGAGAAAGCAATCGAGAGGTACATCAATGGCCTGCCTGACCTTGTTCAGGACATTGTTACTGGTAGCAACCCTACCACTGTTTGACATGCTATCGAGTTAGCTGCTACCCTGACTGAGTGTCAGGTCAAGAAGGGGAAATTGTTTCGCAAGGGGAAAAGAAACATGCAGCTAAGACCACTCAAGAGAAAACAAAGGAGAACAAAGCTGAGTCTTCCAAGAAATTAAGGATGTGTAAGGCTTCACAGAACTTTGCAGTTGTTGCACAACCCAACCAGAACACTCAAAACCAGCCAACAGAACCTCCTACGAGGAAACCCTATGCTGGTACTACACCGTTGTGCAACCGGTGAAATGGTCACCATCAAGCTCACCTACAGTGTCGCGCAGTGCACATCGTGTGGAAGATTCGGTCACATACCAACGTTTGCCGTTCGGCCCCAAAACAAGTTGTTCAGAACCCTGTTCAACCCAAGCCAACCCTTTTATATCCCCTTCCCATCTGGTTCTTGCTACAACTGTGGCGAGATGGGTCACTTTAGAAACAACTACCCAAAATTGGTGAACGCGAATGCAAATCCAGCCCGTGGACGCGCATTCAACATGAATGCCAACGAGGCTCGTGCTGATAATGAAGTCATTAATGGTACGTTCCTTGTTAACAAGCATCCTGCTTCTATTCTTCTCGATTCGAGTGCCGATAGAAGCTTTATAAAACTAGCCTTTGAACCTTTGCTTTCGATGCCTAGAACAAAACTAGGAAAACACTTAATGGTGGAAATAGCTATTGGTGTGCTCGACTATGTCATTCGCAGTTGCCAATTGAACTTGGATAACCACCCTCTTCCCATTGACCTCACACCAATGCAACTCGGGAGTTTTGACATCATCATACGAATGGATTGGTTAACCAAACACCATGTTGAGGTGATCTGTTTCGACAAGGTTGTTCGTATACCTCTTTCGTCTGGCGAAACCTTAGAAGTTCACAGAGAAAAACCCTGTGAATGGGGGATCGACTCCTCCGGTGAGCAACCAGACTGACCAACTCAACTAATAGTGGCGGAATTCATTGTTAGTGAGGTTGACAAACGAACAAGTGAGATTTACTGTTTAACTGCTTTGAATGTGTTGATTAACGTACAAAGTACAACGCAAGTAAACAATTCAGCAGGGCTTCGCCGTACCAACTGGACTCACACTTGGTAGCTCTGACACTCCTCTATTTATAGGTTGACAGGACTCACACAGGAGAGTGTGAAACAGAAACTGTGACCCGTGCAAGTGGTTGCCTAGTATGAGTGACAGAGTGTCACTCGTACGAGTCAAGTATCTCACTCGTACGAGTCTGCTACAAAATATATAAAACAAACAATAACATTTACAGTCTGACATATACAATAACGACATATCCTAGACGTAGGCAATAGACATAATGCACCAACAAACTCCCCCTTGGATGTTGCCGCAGTCTAGATAGTCTTCAAAAAATCTTCATAAGATCTGACGTTCAATGACCAAAAAATCGCTTCGGTGGCTTACGACACTCCTCAAAAGCAACTGGTGTTTGATCTGTTGGAGGAGGTCGGTTAACTTTATTGCCAAACCAAAAACTTCTTAGCGACGCTATATGAGCTCGCTCAGCAATCCTTGCTTCCTTTTTTTCCTTCTTCTTTTGCTTGGTCTCCTCCAGTTTCCTCAAAGAAGTGTTCCATGTCGATCCAGAATGTATATCATCGGCAAAACAGACATTAACAATCTTCTGAAACTGGAGTGCTTATTCTTTGTCTTTCTCTTCATAGCTGATCTTACTATAGAACAAACAATCCATATCTTTCTTCGTACAATTTACTAGCCACATCGGGTCTAGTACTCGAATGCCATGACACAACCCATATATACGTTTGTGTGCTATGACGGCTTCGGTTAGCTCCTCAGTTATCTTCCATGAATCATCGTCAGGGTGCACGCATATCAAAGCTTCTCCTATGTTAGAATCATAGTGCCACCACTTGATGATTTTGTTGAAGTCCTGCTCCATTTAAATCATATGCATATTCTTCATTACGTTTGGCCTCTTCACGATGAGCGTACATCCTTTTCTTTAGTAACTAGATCTATCTTTGTAATACGCATCGGAAAGTGAGGTTTCCAGTGTATAAATCCATGCAAAGTTTCAAGCTTAATCAACTTTCGTAGTCTTTGGTCATGAAATATCATCTTCAGGTTTATCATCTTCTTTTGCACAAACTCTTTGATATCCCAATATGGGAAGGATTTGATGTCGCTCAAATATCTGAAGTACTGGATTCCAAACTCCCTTTGGATCACGAAAACATTAAGTTCTTCGATCCAACCCCAGCAAATAATGTCTCCCAGGGAAATATCTGCATCGCGTGTAAAGAACGCTAGAGGACGTTTGAAATTCTGCTCGGCTGGTGAAACTTTGAACCATTTCTTTCTCATTTCAGCAATTTCAGCTCTAGTTATCTGTTGTGGAATGGTACCATGTTTAGCAGCTTCTTCAACTTTTCGTTTCAACACGTCAGCATTTTCTGCTGCAAACAACTTAGTGAATGTTGGGAAGTCATCTGTACCCTGATCAGCAAGATTAGTAACATCGTCATCAGAATCATCCTCCACGACAACTCTATCATAATCATTTGCTTCTTCATCGTGCTCGAAGACATAAACATTTGGCTCGAAAGCGCTAATCTCTTTCAGTTCCTCTTCGAAATCAAACTCGAAATTTCTTCATCTACGCCTAACATTTCAGCGATCTATTCCTTAGAATAGCTGTGGACAAATTCTCCCTCCTCAACATCATGCTCAAGATAAAAAAGATTTAATTTTTGCACGATAGGAATGGTAGATGTATTGGTTACCGTGAAGATTCCTGCCTGCTAAGCATCTGAAGAACCTTCAGTTTTACCCTGATCTCTATCTTCAGTCATCTGATTCGCTGAATTGTCCAAGTAAGCAGAATAATCAACATATTCATTTAAAACAGTTTCTATTACACGAACACTTGTACCACCTACATTATCATCATCATCATCATCATCACCACTATCAGAATCAGACTCACCAGACAATAAATCATCTAAATCCTCAGCCTCTTTCTTAGCGTCTTCGTCAAACTCATCAGTTACTGCCTCAATCTCTCTATCTAACTTCTTTTTCTGTAGCCATTCTTGATGTCTATGTGAAAGATCGATCGTGTCAATATACACATCCTTAGGCTTTCCTACCAGAACAAACTTATTCGAGACTATATACACCACGATATCTGTAATAACTGGCGTAGATTTAGCTTATGGCTCAGTTGTGACGTTCACAGGTTCCTCACTCACTTTGGCTTTGCCCTTGCCTTGCGCATCTGATAATTCCTTAGCAAGACGTTCTCGTTCAGCTACACGCTCTCTGGCTTCAGTTCCTTCGATCTCATCTATCTTTGCTGCAATATTAACACCCAGCTTTTTCGTCAATATCTTCTCAAAAAGATTCATCCTCCTATTTCATTGCTGGTCTGATCTAACTCAGCTATCTTTGAATGGGGGATCGGCTTCTCCGATGAGCGACTGGTCTGATCTAACTCAGCTAGCATAGGCAGAATTCATTGATAGAGAGGATGACAAACGAACAAGAAAGATCTTACTTTTAACTTCTCTGAATTGTATTAAGACGTGCAAGTACAGACGCGAGTAAACAAATCATCAGGGCTTCGCCGTACCAACTGAACTAACACTTAGCTCTGACACAACACTCCTCTATATATAGGTCGACATGACTCGCACTGGAGTGTATATGAAACAGAGACATTGGTCGTACGAGTAGCTGCTTCGTATGAGTGACTAAGAGTCACTCGTATGAGCCATCCTATCTCGCTCATACGAACCAGTACAAAAGTATAAAATAAACATTTAACATATAAACAAATGACGTTTAACCCTATATACAATACAGACATATCCTAGACGTAGCAATAGACATAATGTACCAAAAAACTCCCCCTTGGATGTTACCGAAGTCTGGATAGTCTTCAAAAAGTCTTCACATGATTTGACTCTAACGCCAAAAGAATCTCTTCGGCGTTTGATCTGTCAGAGGAAATCGGTTCACTGTATTGCCAAACCGAAAGCTCCTAAGCGATGCTATACGAGCACCCTCCGCAATCCTAGCTTCATTCTTCTCTGTCTCCTCAAGCTTCCTCCATGAAGTGTTCCTATGTCGATCCGGAATGAATATCATTTGCAAAGCAGACATTAACAATCTTCTGGAATTGGAGAGCTTGTTCTTTATCCTTTTCCTCGAAACGGATCTTCCTATAGAATAAACATTCAATATCATTCTTTGTGTAGTTGACTAGCCACATAGGGTCTAGCACTCGAATGCCATGCCATAATCCGTATATGCATTTGTGGGCTATAACAGCTTCGGTCAGCTCCTCTACAATCTTCCACGAATCTTCGTCTGGGAGCACGCATATAACAGCCACTCTTGTATTTGAATCGTAATGCCACCACTTGAAGATCGTATAAAAATCATGCTCCATTCGTAACATAGGCATATTTTTCATCACTTTAGGCCTTTTTACCATGAGCGTTACATCTTTCTCCTTTATCACTAAATCGATCTTTGTGATGCATCTGGGAAAGTGAGGTTTCCAGTGAGTAAAACCATATAAAGCCTCCAGCTTGATCAAATTCCATAGCCTCTAGTCATGAAACTTCTTCTTGAGATTTATCATCTTAGTCTGCACCAATTCTTTAATATCCCAAATGCAAGGATTTGATGTCGTGTAGATATCGAATATACGGAATCCCAAACTCCCTCTTGATTTAATAGACAATCATCTCTTCGATCCATCCCCAGCTATTGATATCCCAGAGATATATCAGCATTACAAGTAAAGAATGCTAGGGGACGCTTGAACTTACGCTCGGCTGGTGCACTCCTAAACCATTTCTTCCACATTTCAGCAATTTCAGCACTGTTCAATTGTTGAGGAATAGTACGTTCCTTTGCAGCTTCTGCAACTTTGCGCTTCAACACATCTGAATTTTTGGCTGCAAATAATAAGTTGGGGAGTCCTCTTTACTTCTGATCAGTAATATTTGCATCGGTATCAGAATCATCCTCCACGACAACTCTGTCATACTCGTTCGCGTCTTCAACATGTTCAAACACATTCTCGTTTGGCTCGAACACATCTATCTCGTTCAGCTCATTCTCAAAATCAAACTCAAAATTTTCTTCATTCACTCCCAACATTTCGGCTATCTCCTCCTTAAAATAACTGTGAATGAATTCACCTTCTACGACGTCATGCTCAAGATAAAATATCTTTGGAATCTGCAGGACAGGAACGGTGGATAAGTCAATCACCAAGAAGATTCCTGCCTGCTGAGCATCTACAGAATCTTCAACTGTATCTTTAACCCCTTCTTAAGTAGCCTGATTAGCAGAATCATCGAGGTACACTGAAAAATCAATATCTTCATTAACACCTGAATCAATAACAGGTACGCCTGGTCCTCCTACGTTATCATCATCATCATCACTACTACTATCAGAATCAGTAGGCAAAACATCATTTAACTCTGCATCATCGTTCTAAGCTTCCTCTTCAAACTCTTCAACAGCTTCTTCTATCTCTCTTTCGAACTTTTTCTTCAACAACCAGTCACGATGTCTCTGAGAAAGATCTAACATACCGATATCCACATCTATCAGCTTCCCAATCAATATAAACCTCTTCGGCACCTGATAAACCACAATATTTGTTCATGTAACTGGCACAGTATCAGCTGCTAGCTAAATTTAAACAATTATAGGATCCTCAACAGCCTTCTCTTTTCCCTTTCCCTGTGCATCTGACTGCTATTTTGCGAGACGTTCTCTTTCTGTGACACCTTCTCGAGCCTCAGTGTGTCCTATCTCGTTGGTTTTGGCATGTATGTTCAGTCCAAGCTTCTTTGTCAATATCTTTTCAAACAAACTCATTCTTCTATCACTTTGATGCCTTTCTTCGTCATACTCTGCCATACGAAGTCTCAACCGTTCGTTTTCAGACACAATACTCGCAAGCATGGCTTAAAGATGTTGTTTATCTTCAGATAAAATATTGACCTGCTCAAGTAACTCCTGTTTCTCTTCGTTTAACATATTAATCTGTTCTTGCAGCTCAGCTATCTTTACTGCATTCAACAAAACTTGTTTCTGCAACTCATCGACACACGGATCGTTGAACGAAAAATCTTCACCCCCAGGAATATCATCGAAGTCAAAATCAAAATCAAACAGGGGCGGTGAAGTCTGTGAAGTTCATGGTGGCTGTTTCGGTGTAGTTTGCTGTTGTGATGCTGCTTGCTGTTGTGGTGTTGCTTGTTGTGTTGGTTGTGGTGGCGGTTGTAGATCAGCCTGTCGTGGTGGCGAAGTAGGAATCTGTTGAGCTGTATCAACCACGACCTCTTCTTCAACTGTCTGTTCTAGTATAGTCTTTGTTGATCTAACTATTGGAGACTCAGAACTTCTTGATGTTGGGCGCTTAAACATTCTAGCCTTTTTCTTTACAAGTGTTCGTAGAGGAGTATCCGGGTCAGAACCAGAAGGTACATATGTGGTATCGTCGTCACCTGTAGCCTTACGCTTTCGTTCCTCAGCCTTTTTCTTTAGCTCGGTCTGACGCTTTTCCTCAATCGTTTGCGCTCTTTTCTTTTCACCAGCGCGTCGTTCATCTGAGTTAGTGCTTGAAGACCAAACATCTTCAGCTACTTTACCTTCACCGAAAGCCTGACGTTCTATATCTGCAGAAATATCTTCAACCTTCTCTTCGATGTCTGGTTCGTCACACAATCTAGAACTTCCGGCTGCGACCTTTTTCTTTGTCTGTGCTGATGCAGAAGCTGTAGCTGTAGCCTTTCGTTTAGCACCCGTTTCACCAACCTTTATAAACTACGAACGGTGTTTTGCAATAAACTATCTAACACAGCTATTTCTTCATTCTCATAACTGCTATCATCTTTCCTCCATTTTCCAGGCGCTGGAGAAATATAATCTTTGCTACTATTTCTCCGAAAACTGGTTAGGCGTTCAAAAATGCCTTCAAGTGTAGATTCATCTTTTTCAGAGTAGAAACATCCATGTGTTCCAGTTTCTGCACATCTTCCTTCTTCTTCTATAGATTCGGATGAAAATGGTCTAATAACATCTGGACGAAGCGAGGATATTGTAAAAACTTCTCTCGCTGAATATTTTGCACCATGTGAGTAAAAGTAACTTTCGAGAAGTTATATGGCAAGTTTAGAACAAGTGTTGTGATCATACACATCTGATAGTCCACAAGATCGTCAAAACCTCCCTTCTGATGGCTAAGAGCATGAGCCACAACATGTGCAATATAGCGAAAAAGGGCGCTCAAATTCCCCTTCTTAAATGGCGCTACATTCACTAACCCTGCATATCTCATTCGTTAGAAAAATCCTTTCACCATGTATTCCGAAAAGCCAGTAGGATCATCCTCGTTATCTTTGAAGTCCAATATTGTTCGGATCAACTCTTCAGTTATCTTCACTAGAATATCCTCGTAATCAATCTTAACTGCCGATACTATTGCGTTTCCTCAGCAATGAATTCAGTAGCGTTCTAGAAAACATCAACGTGCGATCTATATACTGTGTGACGGTCTGTAAGTGCCTTCGTGATTGGAATTCGGCTAAGAAAATCTAATACATCTCGGTAAGCTGCAACCTCTGGTATAGTCTCGTCTATCAAACAATATATGTTGTGGAATGGCGAAAATTACATTTTCTTGACCTGTACACAGAGAGAGCAACAAAGCGTTAGAAAAAATTTCAAACAATTCAAAATAATAACATCATTCTTACGAGCCACAACACCGTACGAATCAACACTTAGTCATTTTTTACAAGTTTGAATCAACTATCATTCGTACGAATCACTACTTCGTACAGATGACTTAAGATTTAGAAACATATCAATCTTTTCCAAACTTGCTTTACGAATCATTGCTTCATACGAATCATCAGCACTTAACAATTTTGAATTTTTAACATTTTGGATTTTAACAAATTGATAGTCGATTTATAGGTTATTAGAGCCGATATTAACGTTTTTAATGTCAATTTTAAGTCTTACCGGTCCATTCTCCCTAAATCTATGTTTCAAGTTCGTTTGGTCTAAATCAAACATTATAACGGCTAGGATTGAGCAAAATTACCTTTCCCATTCCAAGAGATGTGCTAATAACCCTCCCCAATGTGATAACAATCGAAATATGTCAAGAAAATGAAATTTTAGAACGTGTTTGCACAAAAGCCCTCTCAATTCACACGAAGTTCACAAAGTAACATAACTTTGTTGGTGCGAAGAATGAGACCTTTTATACTAGTTTCCGTAGATCGTACTAACCAGAGGTTCATGCGAAGAAGACCAAACTTGGTTCGTACAAGCTAGTGAGGCTCGTACGAAGCAGCTCTGAAACTTTTAAACTTTTTGATAATTTTATTTTATGCAATTTTTGTCTGTTTAATACCCACTCAGTTAACAAGTAAATATACATATTTTTTTTGTGAGTTTCTTGTTTCAAGAAGATCATATCAAGTGTTTAACAAATCACTTGTACCGCTGATCTTGGTATACTCATTTAGTTTTTAACCAGATTTACCTAGATTGCTAATGTTGTTATCCACTTAAACCTCTTCTCGTTACTCAACTGATTCAAGATATGTTGAAACATGAAATAACTGTGTGTTCCCTCTCAGAATATGCTCCCGTATCGAGCCGTTCGAATTCGTAAGCGCTCATTTTCTGATACAATGCTGGCGAGCATCGCTTTTAGCTGTTGTTTGTCTTCGTTTATCATATTGAGCTATTCTTGTAACTCTGCTGTGTTGACAGTGTTTAGCATGACCTGCTTTTGAAAGTCTTCAACGCGAGGGTCATTATACATGTCAGCAGAAAAGTCTTCGCCCCCTGGAATGTCCCCAAATAAAAAATCAAAATGAGGTTGGGACTGCGAAGGTTGTTATGTCGGCTGCGGTGTCTGTTGTGTTGCTTGTTGCTGCGGTGGAGATTGACGTGGTGGAGATTGTGCTGCCTGAGGTGATGGTTGACGTGCCGGTGATGGTGGTGTTGGTGAAGTTGGCTCAACATATACCTCTTCTTCCACTGTCTGCTCTTGCACCTTTTCCTTGGATTTGACGTTAGGAGAATTAGTGCCTCTCTCAGCTGATCATTTTAGACGTCAAGACTTTTTCTTTGCCGGCTTGCGAACAAGAGTATCATAATCTTAACCTGAAGGTATATTGTATCGTCCTGTCCTGCCGCTTTACGCCTTTTCTCTTCATCTTTTCTCTTTTTCTCTGTGAGTCGTTTGGCTTCTCTCTTTTTAGCTTTTTTTCTTTCACCTGCTCGTCTATTTTCAGAATTAGTGCTAGAAGATGACGCTTCTTCAGCCACTTTATCACCACCGAAAGCTTGCCTCTCAACGTCTTCAGCTATATCTTCAATATTTTCTTCAATCTCTGGTTCATCTCTCAATCCAGAACTTTCAGCTGCTTGCTTTTCCTTTTGAGGAGTCGATGTGGAAGATGTAGCGGTTGTCTTTCTCTTTGCACCCTTTTCTCCATCTTTAACAAACCAAGAACTACGCTTAGCAACAAACCGTCTAGCACAGTCAACTTTTCATTCTCATCCCCACTATCTTCCTTGCTCCACCTTCCCGGTGCCGGAGCAATATAATCTTTGTCAACGATAGCTCCAAACACTGGCTTGGCGTTGGGGAAAGTATTAAGATACAAATTCAACTTCTTCAAGGTCGAGACACCATGTGTCCCAACTTTAACACGTCATCTTTTTTCTTCTTTAAGTTTGGATGTAGATGATCTAGCAGCATCTGAATAAAAAGCGGGTATTGCAGAAAGTTTTCTCTCTGACTATCCTGCACCATCTGTGTGAATATAACCTTCGAAAATTTATATGGAGGTAATCATGCACATTTTGTAGTCAACTGGATCAGCAAATCCTCCTTTACGATGACTCAAAGCATATATAAGAACGTGTGTGATATATCGAAACGGCGCACTTAGGTTACCCTTCTTGAAAGGAGGGCATTCACGAATCTGGCGTAACCCTTGCGGAAAAAGCAACCTTTCACCATATACCCTGAAAACCTTGTCGGATCGTCTTCTTTGTCTTTAAAATCCAACACCTTCCTATTCAAATCCTCTTTAATCTTCACCTGAATATCCTCATCACCAATCTTTACAGCTGAAATATTCACATTCTCTTGAGAATTAAACTCTGCTGCGTTCCAAAAATACTCTACATGAGATCTTTACGCAGTATGGCGATCAGTGAGAGCTTTTGTAATCGGGATTCTGCTCAAAATATCTAACACGTCTTGGTAAGCAGCACTCTCCGGAATAGATTCATCAAGCAGACAACATATGTTGTGGAACGAAGAGAAAGGCGTTTTCCAGACCTGCACACATAGTGAGTTCAAACCCTTAGAAAATGTTTCACAGATTTCAACTTACAAGGTCACTCATATGATCCATACATTCGTACGATTCAACACTTAGAAATTTTACAAGATTGAATCAAAACATCATCAGTCGCATGAGTCACTACTTCGTACGAGTGACTAAAGATTTAAGAATTTTTCAAAGATTTTAATCAAACTTGCTTCGTACGATCAATGCCGCATACAAGTGAATACAATATTTGGAACATTTTGAAAACCCCACAGGTCCGAATGGACATCCCTACAAATTGTAAACCGTAACAAATAACACTAAGTTTAAACCGAACTTAAAACATGTTGTTTTTAGCAATTTGAAGGTTGATTAATAGGCTATTGGGGCCGATCTTAACGATTTTTTGTTCAATTTTAAGTTTTACCGGTCCAATTTCCATAAATCTAGGTTTTATGTCCGTTTGGTCTATATCCGACATTATAACGGCTAAGAACAAGCAATAGTACCTTTCCCATCGTTAGAGGTGTGCGAATCGACTTCCCCATTGTATTGGTACATGGTATATGTCAGGAAAAACTGAAGTATAGAACTGGTTAGCACAATAGTTCTCTCTAAGTGGCATAGTGACATAAAGTTGGTTCGTGCGAATGAGTAAGGTTTTATACACATTCAGTTTGCTCGTACGAATCAAAGACTTTGCGAATGAACACCAAATGTCACTCATACGGGTTAGTGATAGTTGTACGACTCAGTTCTGATACTTTGTTAAACCTTTTAAATTTTTTTTATTTTTTTATGAAATTTTATCTAATTAAAACCCACTCAGTTAACCAAGTCCAAGCTAATGAAATTGGTGGTTGACCATCGTTTGACCAAAACATATCTATTTTAAAATTGTAAAGTTTCAAATTAATGAACTTTGTTGACGTTCAAGTAAATTTTTTGTTTCAAGATTAGCTCCCAACCCGTGGTCTTCAGATTTCCTTCAGCAAGACGTCGTCATGACTTCAACTATCAGTGTTTTCATCATCGGTAGACTAAAACAAAACTAAAATGCTAAGAAAACTGAAAATCATTTTGGGTTTTGTAATTTTTTACAAGAAATAACAAGTAAAGATGAATATACATACATATTTTTGTGAGTTTTCTGTTAATAGGATCATATCAAGTTTTAGCAAATCACTAGTACTGTTGATCTTCGTATACTCATTAAGTTTTTAACCAGATTTGCCTAGATTGCCAATATTCTTATCCACTTAAACCTCTTATCATTTCTCAACTGTTTAAAGATATGTTAGGTAATATTAGGAACATGAAATACCTGTGTTTCCCATCTCAGAATATACTCCCGTATCGAGATTCCTAGAATTTCATTTCACATGTGAATATATCTAACTGATATCTGTAAAGGGGTGAATTTTGAGATCTTGAGAGCTCAGGTTAGTATTTCCATACAGACAAAGAGATGAAGGCTCGTCTTTAGGTGGTGTTCCTTAAAGAAATCTTTTGAACTGTAGATGTCGTAAATGTTTATAACATATTCGTTTTTATGCAGCTTTTGTAGGCGAATAATGCGTAAAGTATTATACAAGTTCTAGGCCATTGCTGATGCAAAATCAGAGGAACTCGGATAATACCCCAGATATCGATTAAATATAAAGACCTAGTATCGCAGAATCTGGCGTTCTCTCAAATGAAATTTCGGAATACTAAGTTTTTCTTTTAGGTTTATGTCTTGAAAACAATTTACTGAAGGAGTGAAGCCTATTGGCACATCCTCAGTAAGACTTGTTGAGTTACTTGTTTAATCATTCCATATCTTTAGCATATTTTGACTGTTATATTTATGTAATATGATCTCTCTTTTTCACAAAAACTCTTTTTGACTTTTACATGTTTTTGTATTTTCCCAATCTTTCTCCCCCTAAAATCAAAAACATATTTTTGGATTTTTAAAAATTTTTAGGAAAGAATGTACAGAAATAAGTCAAACCGATGAGAATCACATCAAGTCCTCGTCATCCTCAAACTCAACCTCATGCATATCCCCTGATGGCAGATTTCTTAAACCATTTAATTTTAAAATATTTTTAAATATTGTATGATCAAATGCTTTGGTATAAAAATCTGCCTTTTGGTCATCGGTGTGGATTGTTTCAATTCTAACCAACTTTTTCTCGTAGCAATCATGGATAGAGTGATGTCAAATCTCAATATGTTTAGTTCGAGATTGTTGACATGAGTTTTTGTGATATCAATTGCAGCCTGGTTATCTACATATATAGGCGTATCAAGAAATTGCAGTCCGAAGTCACTCATCTGCTATTGAATTCAGAGTATCTTTGAACAACAACTGGATGCTGAAATGTATTCAGCTTCACAGGTAGAGAGAGCGATTGCGGTCTGTTTCTTGCATTGCCACGTTACCAAACGAGTTCCGAAGAACTAGCAACTAGCCGTCATAGATTTGGCATTAAGTTTGCAGCAACCGACATCAGAATCCCAGTAACCCACAAGATTGAAGTCGTCATGTCGAGGATACCACAAGCAGGTGCTTGGAAATCCCTTAAAATATCTCATAATACGTTTGACGGTGAGCAAGTGCGAATCTCTTGGATTGGACTGATAACGGGCGCACAGGCATGTAGGATAAATAATATCAGGTCGAGAAGCAGTTAGATACATCAAGGATCAATCATGAGCGGTATAATGTTTGGTCAACTTTGACTCCATTAAGATCTAGACAAATGTTGTGATTAGGATCTAATCGGGTAGATGCTTGTTTAGTTCCTGCCATTGAATTTCTCCAATATGTCAAGAACATACTTCGTCAGATGAATAAAGATACCATCAAGCAATTGATCGACCGGAAGTCCTAGAAAGAACTTCATCTCCCCCATCACGCTCATTTCAAATTTGCACTTCATGACTTCTTCGAAGTCTTTACACAGCTTGTCATTTGTCGATCCAAAGATGATATCATCCAAATATATTTGCACTATAATCAAATGCCAATCTACTTCCTTTGTAAAGAGGGTAGAATCTACAGTTCCTTTGATAAAGCCATTGTGTAGAAGATGTCTTGACAGCGTTTCATACCAAGCTCTCGGGACTTGATGTTGACCATATAAAGCTTTGTTCAAAAGGTAGACTTTGTCTTTGTGTATAGGATCGACAAACCCCGGTGGTTGGCCGATATATATCTCCGCTTTTACTTTCCCGTATAGTTACACCTTGAAACCTTTCCAAGAAGCAAAGGCCAAGAATATGTGGATCGCTTCAAGACGGGCGACCGGGCATAGATTTCTTTGTAATCTATCCCTTCTTGCTGAGGAAAACATTGTACCGCGAGTTGAGCTTTGTTGCACACTATGATCCCTCTATCATCACGTTTGCACTTGAAGACCCATCTAGTGTTTATCTTTTTTGATGATCTGGTAGGTTAACAAGTTTCCAAACTCCTAGTTTCTGGAATTTAAGCAATTCCTCTTGCATTGCGTCCACCCAGCTCTCTTCTTTTAATTCGTATTTCCAGTTCCCGGGTTCCACCTGAGAAACAAAACAAATATTAGAAAGTTTGGTTTGTAGTGGAGCAATACGAGTATAAAAACAGTTTAGATCCTTGTTGATCTGATTGTGAGTTTACACTCCCATTTGTAAGCTGCCAATAATATTCTCCGAGGGATGATATGAAAGCGTCCTTGGCATCACTTCACTTGGGACATCTACTTGTGTTTGAAAATTTGTGATGACTTCCTCCACAACCGGTGTAGAAGAAGAAGCTTCATTCCTGACATGTGATTGATCTGCTTGAGTATTCAAGAAGCTTTCAATCTGCTCAGATCCTTCAACGGAACTAGATCCTCCATCATCGAAAGTCGGTTCACGATTAGAGTCGGCATTTGGAGATTGCTGGGCAGATGATTCAGCAGTGGGCATGACTGGTACAGATAAAAATTGTTAACGAGTATAGTTTGGACCTACATCAGGCGTTTTGACAGGAAGTGATGGGGATATCATCAGTGGTCTAGAGACTTGTTCTTGATTAGATATTTAATGTTTTTGAAAGATCATAACAAGTTCTCCTTCAGATGGCACGTCTGGCAGGTCGAACGAATTCCACAAACCATAGATACCCAGGTTTCTGTGTTGGCATAGTATATCGTTGACAATCAACATGATGCGCAAGAATAACATGGTTTGAACTCGGCAACAAGACACGTTTTGAGGAGTAGCATAACCCACGAAGAATCCTTCCAAGGATTTGGCACCAAATTTACCATCCGGGTCCAATATAGTACACAGTGATCCAAATGGTTCCAGAAATGCAAGGTTAGCCTTTCGTTGATTTAGTAACTCGAAACAAGTCTTGTTATGAGGCTTAGCTATTAACACACGATTCAGGGTGTAACACGCTGATGTGACTGCTTCACTCTAGAAACTGATTGGCAATTTCGAATCAGATAGCATGGTTCTGGCAGTCTTAATGAATGTGCTATTCTTTCGTTCAGCTACTCCATTTTGTTGTGGAGTATAAGGAGCACTGAATTCATGAAGAATCCCCTTTTCAATGCAAAACTCGAGCATTCATTACTTCTTGAACTCTGTACCGTTGTCACTGCGGATTCTCTTGATTGGCAAATGATATAGGTTTTTGAGTTTTCTGAAGATGATCATTAGAGTTTCAAATGTGTCATCTTTGCTCTCTAGAAAGAAAACCCATGAGAATCTTGAGTAATCATCTGTAACGACCATGCAACATAGATCACCAGAAATGCTTTTGACATTTAGTAACCCGAAAAGATCCATATGTAGCCTCTCTAGTGGTAGCTTGATAGAAGTCCACAACATTCGTGGGTTTGATTTCTTATGCTGTTTCCCCTTTTTATAGCTCATACAATCATTGGATAAATGAAAACTTTTTAGATTAACACCCTCCACTAGGTCGTAATGCACCAGATAATTCATCTTTCTCAGATGAATGTGCCCCGTCTTCCTATGCCATAGAATAGACTCTTTTTCAGTAGCTTTAGAAACAAAGAATTGAACCTTCTTTGATGTTGTTGATGCGACACTGATATCGAGAACATAAAGATCATTTTCTCACAAAGCACGCATGAGAATCTATTCCTCCGCAATCTTGAATCCCAGCTTTAAGATCAAGCATTCTTTATCATTGAAGTGCGTTGTGAATTTCTTGTCACGAATTTGCGAAATGCTTAGTAGATTGTTCTCAAGTTCCACGATGTAGTTCACTTTATCAAATGAAACAACTCCATTCATGAGAATTCCTTCACCGACAATTCTTCCTCCTTGTGTTTCGGCAAAACATACGTACCCTCCGCATATAGCTTTAACGTTGTGTAACAACGCAAGCATCCTTGTCATGTGCCTGGAAGCTCCACTATCGATTATCCATTTAGACATGATCGATCACGGGAGCCCCTTCACACATGCGGAAGAAACTATTTAAACAAAGAAACCCAAGCCTGCTTGGTCTTGGGTGTGTTCGGAATGTCAAATTTAAGACCTACTTTGTTTTTGACGTTCTTTATAGGCTCGGTTTTGTTTGGAACCGAAGGTTTCGGTTGTACCTTGGACAATTTGACTTTTGCCACCCATGTTTGCATTTTCAAATTTGCCTTTTTAGCATAAAATTTTGAATCCATTTGACGATATTAAGTTGATGTTTCACCAATTTCAAATTTAGATCGACGTTGAATAAATGGTTTAACATTTTTATAGGATTCGTTGTTTCTTTTTAAAATTTTCTTAGGTGCAACCATAGGTGCCTTTTATTTCTCATCCTTGGTAAACCTTTTAGAATTAGAAACAGATTTTGGATTTATTTGTGAGCAAAATTGTGCGATATGCCCGACATTCTTACATTTGTAGCATGTCCTACTGTCTTTATAGACAGAGGAATCCAAAACTTGAAATCATCATTTGATTGTGTTCCGATGATTTCTTTTTCCTTTTCTGTGGTTGTCCCGAAAACAAAATTGATTTTCTTAGTATATTTTAGTTTTTGGGACTTGTTATTCATTCTTCGCTTTTGGAAACCCAAACCCGCCCTCCTATTCTCCGGATAATCTTTGTTTCTCTGATGGTAGGGTCTGGTGACACATTTTGATTAAGAGTAATATAACGCATTATGTTTATCTAAATCATAATGGCTTACCTCCACAAGCTGAACAATTTATCAACATGATCCAGATTCACATTTTGGATGGGAAAATCCTCGTCAGAAAATAGTTTATTAGATCCGTGCATTTCATAAACTATGACGTTTGGTTCATTGTTTAAAATATCTTCCAATGTTTTAACATCAGATTCACTTTTTAAGAAATTTTTACCATTGTTTTAACCACCTCATAGTCACCTTCAGGTTCAGATGTTGTGTAAGTTACGTTGATGTTTTTAGGCAGCTCATTTGATTGTTCAATTTTCCGTTTTAGATTGAGCGCCTTTTCCACCCCTGATGGCTTTTTACAAGCGTAACTAATCCTCATGGGGGTGGAACACGATCGTAACTCGCAGTCTTGTTTTAAGCATTTTTTATTCTTCTTTATTTTTTTATTTTTGGTAAAATGTGATCGATGACGTAAGAGCTTGTTAAATAACTGATTAACAACTTGTTAACCCGTTCAGTTTCTATTCTTACCTTCTCAAGCTCACTCTTTAGCTCAACGATAGTATTTAAGTGAATATTAAAGGCCATGTGCTTGTCCATTACTGTCGCTTGAGCATAGAAAGAGTCCCGTCATTTTCTCTTAGGGTTGTTTCATACTGTTTAAAAGTTCTCCTTAATTTGTCGTATGCTTCTTTAGTGATTTAAAATCACTTGACAAATTGTCTATTAAAATTTTGTGCTCATTATATGGTGTGTCTTTTACAACACATTCATTGCATGGCTCAACACATTTTAAACATGGTTTATCGATCACTAGCTCACTTTTAGACTCATTTACCTTGTTTATGTTTGCCACGCATGCTTTGTCAGTCTCATCAGCCAACTTCTCCATCTTTTCATCAACTCTCTGTTCAACATCAGGCTTCTTTTGTTCGTCACAGAATGATCGATGACTTGATCCAAAGTAACCTGCAAAGGTTTTCAAGATATCATAAGGTAGGAGATATTTAAACACACTGTTTAAAAGTTCCTCCTCTTCTGATGATGTATGATAAAACTCTTCTTCAGGTGCCTCGTCAAAAGATGCCTTAGATTCTTCTTCGGGTTCTTTAATTATTTCAGCAACTAACTCCAAACTCTCATTCTTGGAAATGTATTTGGTCCAGTTATAGCCCTCATCTTCTTGAGTAACCACTAGCGCTTTGTCTTTGGTCTCTGGCTGTCTATCTTCGATCTGCACCATTCGAATTCTTGGTTGGGGGTGGTGGTAGATAGCCTTCTTATAGTAATCATCGGAAAATGGGTTCTGATTACCCTAAGCTTCTCTGTCTGGGCATTCACGTTTAATATGTCTCTTCTCCCGACACTTAAAACAAGTAACTTTTGACTTGTCGAATCCTAGTTTTCCATCCAAACCTCCCAAGTTCTCTTTCCCTGTTATTTCCATGAAGCGTTGTGCGCATCTAACAATAGATGCCATACATCATTTGATGTTGATCAGCTCCATCTCTACCGGATTTATCTGATCATAGTCTTCTCTGGTCATTTCAGAATTTCCGATCTTTCCTGCTACAAGACTGTCATAAGATTTGAGAACTGATGCTAATAGTGACATATGCTGCTTAGCGGTCTTCTTATCAAAGTTTTATGCATTCTAGAAATCAACAGTGATATTGCACTGTAGTGCCCTCTGAGTAGGATTTGATTGACTGTTTTGGTTGAGTTGGGGATTGCTCGATCCAAGTGATGATTGTGGGCTTTGAGACGTATTCGGATTGACTGTTGCAAATGACTGAAAACTACTGTTTTGATTTGACGGTAGGCTCGGTGTACTATAAGCGTTAAAGGCAGTCTGGATCTTTGAAGATTGTATTTGAGCGGCTGAACTATTCTTGAAATAAATATTAACATCTTGTTGCACTTGGATATTTTTGTTCTTCGCAATTTTCTGCATTTCAAGTTTTTGTTCCTCCAATCTCTTAATGAATCGTTGTAATGAGAGATTACCATATTCAGTTCCATTCTTCAAAATGGTCAAATGGGTAGACCATTCGCCTTGTGGTAAGGACTCGGCGAGTTTATTAACAAGTTCTTCATTCGTCTTGATAATTCCCATTCACTTCATTTGCACAATTAGATGACAATATCTTTCAATCAGTTGTTTAACCGCGTCTCCTTTGATCAAATTAAAGATGTCAAATTATTTACTCAACAATTTCCTTTTGCTTTTTTGTAGTTGTGCACTACCTTGGAATTTTAGTCGAAGTGTATTCCATAATGATTGTGCATGATCATCATGTTGTAACAGCGGTAGTATATCATCTTTGATGGATTGTTGCTGAATGTTCATCATTTCTTCTCATTTATAAACCTTTCTCTTTCAAAATTAGAAAGTTGAGCCAATGTCTTTTCGAGACCATTTTCACCAACGGGAGATTGATACTTTTCTTCGATAGCAAACCAACAGGTAAAATGATTTGCCTGAACCCAATTCATGAAACGTCGCTCCAACTATCGAAGTCTTCGAGGTTCATCAACTTTGGATGTTTCGTCATCGTACCCATTTCTTTCTCGAGGTTCATGTTTGTGCTGCAGTAGTCGTGACCGCTGATGTAGCAAATGCATTATAAAATTCTTCTGCCATTTTTCTGTAAAAATTTAAAAACACACTTTCCAAAAAAATTGATTAGTATGATAAAATTTCTTGGTGCGGATGACAAATTAATTCGTGCGACAAAGATTAGCTCATACGACCCAGAAATTCGTGCGCACAAAATGATTCAAAAAAGAAAGCTACTCGTGCGAACAAAGAAGCAACTCGTAGGAATGAAATGTTCCCTCGTACGAATGAGATGCTCATACAAGTGTGTAACTTGTGCGAATCACAGTTTTAAATTTTTAACTTGTAAATTTTAAGAACTTCTGATTACTCGTTTGTATTAATGAATTATCTTGTATGATCAGTCGTTCGTGCGAGTGGTCTCTCTACCCGTACAAAACAAATTAGGTCACCAAACGGATGAATTTTACCAATTTTGACATGATTAAGCTTGATTTAAGTCTGAAATTGTTAAGGATTGATTCGAATAGAATTTAACGTGATGTCCTAGAATCCTAGTCCAATTTGTCCATAATTTCATCCAATTCCGAGATCAGTTTGGGAAAGTGTAGAAGTAGAAAGTTGCAACAGTGAATTTGAATCTGAAACAGTTGGTAGCCTGCAGAAAATTGACGTTTGTCAGCAGATCAGACCTCAAGGCTCTGATACCACTTGTGAATGGGGGATTGGCTCCTCTGATGAGCAATTAGACTGATCTAACACAACTAATAGAGGCAGAATTCATTGTTAGTGAGGTTGACAAACGAACAAGTGAGATCTACTGTTTAACTGCTTTGAATGTGTTGATTGACGTGCAAAGTACAACACAAGTAAACAATTCAGCAGGGCTTCGCTATACCAACTGGACTAACACTTGGTAGCTCTAACACAACATTCCTCTCTTTATAGGTCGACATGACTCGCACAGGAGAGTGTGAAACAGAGACCGTGACTCATGCGAGTGGTTGCCTCGTACAAGTGACAGAGTGTCACTCGTACGAGTCAAGTATCTCACTCGTATGAGTCTGCTACAAAATATGTAAAACAAACAATAACATTTACAATCTGATGATTAGGCCCTATATACAATAACGACATATCCTAAACGTAGGCAATAGACATAATGCACCAACAAACCCTCTAGTAGCCTAAACTCATGACCTGTACCCAGGCCCAAAAATACCTACGAAAGAATTATGTAGCCTTCTTGGCACATATCGTAGAGGAAAAAGGCAAGCACAAAACTGTTCAAGACATCCTCGTTGTTCGGGATTATCCTGAGGTGTTTCCTGAAGAGCTACATGGTTTACCGCAATTGGTCAAGTTGAGTTTCGTATTGACCTTGTACCTAGTGCCAACCCAATTGCCAAATCTCTTTACCGTCTTGCACCGTCTTAAATGCAAGAGTTGTCAAAGCAACTCCAAGAACTTCCAGACAAGGGATTCATTCGTCCGAGCTTTTCACCTTGGGGCGCTCCTGTCCTATTCGTGAAAAAGAAGGATGGATCCTTCTGTATGTGTATCGATTATTGTGAGCTCAACAAACTCGCAATCAAAAATTGATATACCCTACCTCGCATTGATGATCTATTTGATCAGCTAGAAGGTGCGACCTACTTTTCAAAGATTGATCTGCGTTATGGGTATCATCAACTTCGTGTACTCGAAGAAGATATTCCCAAGATTTCTTTCGCACTCGATACGGCCATTATGAGTTCACTATCATGCCTTTTGGTTTGACGAATGCTCCTGCAATCTTCATGGACTTAATGAATAGGGTTCGTAAACCTTATTTAGACAAGTTCATCAATGTTTTCGTCGACGACATCCTCACTTACTCTAAGTCTTGAGCCGATCACGAACAACATCTCCGACTAACGATGGAACTCCTGAAGAAAGAACAACTTGATGCCAACTTCTCCAATTGTGAATTTTTGCTAAAATAAGTTCAATTTTTAGGACACATTATTAACGAACAAGGTATATATGTAGATCCCGCCAAAAATCAGTGCGATTAGGTGTAGGAGTACACCTACTACTTCTACCGAAGTTCGTTCATTTCTTGGTCTTGCTGGATACTATCAACGATTCATCGCGAACTTTTTAAAGATCGCGGTTCCCCTCACCAGTTTAACTCAGAAGAATAAACCTTTCGAGTGGGGACCCAAACAAGTGGAAGCCTTTTAAACACTGAACCAAAAACTCTGTAATGTTCCTGTTTTATCTTTACCCAACGGTAACGAAGATTTCGTTGTCTATTGTGACGCATAAAACCTAGGCCTTGGTGGTGTTCTCATGCAAAGAGACAAAGTCATAGCCTATGGGTCAAGATAATTGAAAATTCACGAGAAGAACTACACAACTCATGATCTTGAGTTAGGAGCTGTAGTTTTTTGCTCTCAAAATTTGGAGACACTACCTTTACGGTATGAAATGTGTGGTTTTCATTGACCACAAAAGTCTCCAACACATATTCAATCAAAAGGAGCTAAACATGAGATAACGACGCTGGGTCGAACTTCTGAACGATTACGACTATGAGATTCGCTACCATCCTGATAAGGCGAATGTTGCGGCTGATGCGCTTCATCGCAAGGAACATATCCAACGTCATTGTGTTCAAGTTCAATCTGATATCCAGACACGTATCCTTCAAGCACAACATACATGTGTAACCCAAAGCTTGTTGAAAAATGAGCTGCCACAAAATCTCGAACTTCAACTCGAAACAAAAGACAACTGATTAGTCTACTACAAGAACCGTTTGTGGATTCCTAGTCAAGACAATCTCCTCACCTTATTGATGGACGAAGCTCATAAGTCATGTTATTCAATCCATCCTGGTGCAGACAAAATGTATAAGGATCTTCGTACCCAGTATTGGTGGTCGGGTATGAAGAAGGACATTGCCTTGTATGTGTCTAAATGCCTAACTTGTCTTAAGTTAAGGTAGAACATCAACGCCCATCTGGTTTACTTGAGCAACCAGAAATACATGTATCGAAGTGGGAGAACATTGCGATAGATCTCATCACTAAACTGCCGCGCACACCTAGAGGTCATGATGCCATTTGGGTAATCATCGATCGTCTAACAAAGTCAGCACACTTTTTGGCAATTCATGAGGATATATCTGCTGACAAACTCACCAAGATCTACGTTGATGAGATTGTATCTCGTCATGGTGTTCCTTTGAACATCATATCCGATTAAGATGCTCGATTCTCATCTCACTTTTGGAAGACCATGCAATATGTCAAGGGAACCAAACTCAATCTGAGCACTGCTTATCATCCTCAAACGGATGGATAGTCTGAAAGGACAATTCAAACACTGGAGGATATGCTTAGAGCATATGTGATCGACTTTGGTGGTAGTTGTGTCACACCCCGGATTTCCAACCCAAATCTATACACTGGTGGGCCCGGGTGGGGAGTATCGTGACGTCAGTTGATAACATCATAGTCAATTAAACACAGCACAGCGGAAGTCTTGGAGTAAAATTTCGATTACAAACCAAATGTTTGAAATACAAAATAATATACAGGCTCGTAATAGAAGATCCACAGGCAGATCATAAAGTGTATAAAAAGAATATAAAATAGACTTTAGGGCAGGTCTCAGGATTTGCAAGATCCTCCTATTCACTACCGAGCAGCTTCCAGCCTATTTCGTATTGTACGAGCAATTTAGTCTTTGGATGATACGTCAGCTTTCACTGGTAAATACACCCGACTGACTCATTTTGAACACATTTTAGAAATTAGATTTAAGTGCACAGGGAACAAATCTTTTTATAACTTGGGAAAGTTACTTTGTAACCTTATTAACAGATTCACATGTTTGTCCATACATACAGGTCCCAGTACAGAGACCGATACATGATTAAATACACACCACTTAGAACTCACAGAGGAGTTATCCCCAACGTCTTGGGTAATTTGCATTTGAGCGTCTGTCAGGTGTATGCCTACACCCCGCGCTAAGGTCGTGGCCATTATCTAATGTAATGAGCCTAGGATATCCAGGACACGGTAATTTAACCCCCGATGTTTATGTTATCAAACAAAACTGATTAAAACAGAATATGCAAATTTACTAGCCACAATTCGACATTCGATTGATCCTATTTCTAACCAAGCGGTAATAATTTACCGTATCACAAGCCCGTATAGGGAAAATAAGTCAAGAGTATTTACCTGAGCAAGTCTACTTTTGATTTTAATAACTCAGCCGTATACAAAAGTACTAAGTGCAGATAGCATTTAGCGGCAAGGCTCTAGTCAGGATTATGGCATAAGCTAACCGAGTAGTGTACATGATCAAAACGTATAACGCTTGACTGAACGATGATTGGATAGAATATAGGTTAAACCCGACAAGTACTTTGACTTTCATAATATGGGTAAACAATTAACATTTTAGATTTTGAGATTAAAATGATAAGGTTAAACCCGTTTTGGTTAAATTCGGAAAAATAGTTACGTATAATCAACCGTACGCTTATAAGCGATAAAGGGTAATCGGATAAGTCATGGACAAGTTCTATATGCCATTATACTTTAATTAAGTTGTAATATAAGTAGGATATCAATTTTTATGCCCATTATGGCTTTAATTTGAAACTATGCCTCATAAGGGCGTTTTGGAAATTTCATACCGTATAAAAAGGAACTTGAATATAATTGTCACATCCCCTGTGTTATCCCTTCGCATCAGAGTGGGGTGTGACCTGAATGGCATCTTCATTGCACAGCGGAAGCAAACGTGAGTGCTAAGGTTTCTAGTAAATGAACGCCCGCTAATTACTCGAATCCCCATGGGTTCCACTATTCAACCGTGCCATACTTGTAATCATAACCCGAGAAAGAACATGCGAAAAATCAACATAAAGTTGGCGAGTTCATAGTTTGTTTGTTTTTGTTCCAAATGAGTCATAAAACATTTGAGCATTTTGCGTTTGAAATCCGGTTTGTGGGATCATAGTATCCCAAAGCATTTGAAATGTCATATTTGTATAACAGTAATGAAATGTAATATATGCTGTTTGTAAACCGATGCATATAACTGTTATGTTCGTAAACCGGTGATAAAATGTTTTCAATCGTATCTGTAAACTGGTATATAAATGTTTTCTGCCATGTCTGTAAACCGATATTGAAATGTTTTCTGTTGTATTTGTAAAACGTGTATACCTGTCAACGTCTGCATTGCCTTATCATTTGAGAGTTCATATATAAAAATGTTGTATGTACCGCGTCAATGAACTTGATGATCATTAATGTTTTGCAAGGACATTAATATGTGTGTCGACATAGGAAGTACTCAACCCTAGACGATTTCTTCCGGTCCACCCGACTGGGACAACAAAAGCACTACATGCGGCCACACAAGGACGCATGAGTGGGGCTCGCTACACCCGATAGATCTATCACTCTTGTTCCTTGGTCTTATAAAAGATTGATGGCACTTAAGAGGGAGCCTGTTCGCACATGATCTAATATTTCATTCCAAAGCTAAACCATACCATTGAAAACATGTATTTTCCCCCGAGAGTTATAAACCGAAAACATTTAAGAGAAAAGGGGGACATGAACTCACGGATTTTTTGTGCCTCGCACATAAGAGAATGGGCCTAGCCCGTTTGAGTCTAAAAGCAAGACCAACCATTCCTCTTATTTGTATGCAGGACAATCCATTCCCGTTGTAACTATGACAATCCCGTCCCTAGTCATGAAACTCATGCACGTTTTGAAAATACGCGTGTGTTTTGTAAAACCGGAATGTTGAGTATAAACTTTTTGTAAACCATTTGAGTTTACCCATTCGCAACATGGTTTAGAAATATGAACTTTTGTTCATCGAAATGTTGTGTACTTTTGCAAAACTTGCATGTCTTTCCACCACCGAAAACATTTATAAAAATGTAAAATGGTAAAAAGTGGGGGTTATGAACTCTCCTTGATATCCTTGTGCAAAGCTAGCTTAATGTGATTCCATAGTGTTGTTTCCACAACTTGACTTACTAGCATGCAATCTAAGGTATTCCTAAAACGGAATAACTTGTAAGTTTCTAGATATGACGTAGCTAAACTACGTGTCACCGAGCTCTATCGAATCATTACTCATACGATTCTATGAAATTGTCATTGTCTTAACTCGGTTAACCAACCTATGGTTTTCTTCGAAACCATTATGTTTTCGAGCGACTTGAAATATATGTTTACATATAAACATAACTATATTTCATGAAATCATATTTAGTCGTCATGTACGTCGACGGATAATAGTACGGCTCTACGTAGTTTTCGTAGGACATAATGTATATGTACTCGTAAATATATCCGTATAGATAATACGTTTCGTATTCGTGCAATAGTCTGGCTTATCGTGTCGCACTTCATTTGGCGTTGGAATCGAATATAACAAATATATATTGTTATAAAATCCTTCGAAAGTATTCGTAAGTGTTCGCGTCGTCGACGATTGAAATAATTATAACTATATTTATTTTATGAAAGTATTCAAAATCTCGACATTCGAATATATATAATTATATTCGAACTATACGATTTTCGAATTCGTTCATTTGAAATAACGCGCACCTTGTATTCGTCTTGTAAAAGCGTTCAGAAAACTTGGCGTTTCGAAATAAATATAAACAATATACTTATTCTTATTTCGTCGTTCGAATAAATTATCGATGTTTGAAAACTAATTCCCGAATCGGTGACATTTGAAATAATATAAATAATTATATTTGATTATAACGGATTGCCGAAACTTGTTGTCTTGTAGTCGCGCGCGTTGAAATGTTATCGGATCGATTCGTAAGTATCGTCAAGATAAATATGTGTATTTATTTTATAAACACTCGTTTGAATTCGGATGTTTTATCTTTGAAATATAACGCGTTTCTTGTTGCGTATTTTTTATGAAAATCGGGCAGAGTTTCCTCTGTTTTCGGATGATCCCGACAACACTAGTTGTCGATTTATTTATCAAAACACAATCTGCAATGTACGCAAACAATGTATACTACTTGTCGAAATCAAATACACTGTTTCGCCGATTTAATTTTCTGCTTTATATTATAATAACAACGGTTCGATTTTAACTAGAAATTTTACGTGAATATTGTAGTCAGATCGACAATATATATTTTTAACTTTTTGACCATAAGTAATCGTTAACAAGTCAGTTTTGAGCTCGGTTTCGTAATATATAATATTAACGTTTATAAACTAATATAACTAAATTTCTGCATCGTAAATGCTTTACCGAAACTCGTGTCGACCCACGGACTGAGTTTGAGCACGGTTGACCATGTTGAATGAGTTGACTGCATTGACCAGTAGTTGACCAGTTGACCTATAGTTGACCAGTTGACCACGGTTGACCGGCAGTTAACCGGGTTTGAACGAACCCTAAACTGAACCGAGGCACCAAAAATGACCCAAACTGTCCCTTGACCGTGTTTGACATGGTGACCGAGTTAACCTGAGCCCGAGAGTGTCTCGAAATTTATTTTTCACCCGAGACAAAAGTGTTTCGTATGGACTCTACAGGATACTAGGAGCCCAAAAATATATTTTTTGTTGAAGACAGATGCCCGGAACCTCGCCAGAAGTCGGAATTTTTGCTAGAGAATAAAATTTCACAAGAACTTGCAGAAAGGTTTCTAACCACCCGATCTAAACATGCACGAAGTGAATGAGTGAGGGAGAAGTGTTATAAGGGAGTTTATATACTAGGGTTTCCAAATGGGTTAAGGCCCAAGGCCCGCAAGCCCACTTTTTTGCGTTTTGAGTGACCCAATGCACCTACGAAGCCCGTTTCAAACCCGAACATCATGGAACGTCTTTAGGTTCAAAAATATAAAAAATGTGTCGGTATTCAATATTTATCACGTGCATTCGTCGGTTTCGTTAATAATCGCGTAATTCGCTACGGTCGTCCATTTTATCCGTTTTTCGATCCGATTTTTACGCTGAGGATTAAAATTTGAAAAGAAGCCAAATATATCATAATATATTAATATTTAGACATAGCTATAGTCTGTGGCTTCTGTTTCGTTGTTGGTGCGTTCCGGTTTTCCGCGTAACTTCCGCGTTGTGCTTTGCAACGTCCGACGATCCAAATATATCCCATAATCATAAGGTATAAAATTCATGTTTTTATGCATTGTCAGTATTTGTTCGGCATAAGTTCGCTTATTGTTCAATTTCGCGTTAGACTTCCCGATTGTCGCCAAATCGCGTAACGTGAATCAAGTAGACTTCCCTAGGCCTGATCGAGTTAATTTACGTCTAATTACGCTAGTTATAATGGTATTACTTTTTGTTATGCGCCTGAATACAACCGGAAAATGCCGGTTGTCACATTCTCCCCTTGTTATAAAAATTTCGTCCTCGAAATTTAAGTTATGTTATCCCCTTAGATTCTTGTCTTAGGTAGATTGGTATTAATACTACCCAGGTAAATGACCTTGTAACGCATCAGGACTTGTCTGGATTATATGAATACAATGATTTACTTCAACAATATGAACCCATTGGTTCAACAGAACTAGTTTTCAGAATCAATGCCAAGCGAATGAAACGTAATAACTTAATCACTAATGTGACTGAGTTAACATGGGTCATCAAATGAAAATCTCGACAAAAAGATTTCCAAGACGTTCACAGTGTGTAAATGAATTCCATAAGCAATAAAAATATCTACCAACGGAAACTAGCGTTGGTTGTTGGATTGGTGAGACTTAGAATCAACAAGCTCAACTGAATTAGAAACATGAAGGTGATTTGTTAACTTTTCGAACCATAAGTTAACACTATTGATTTGCAAGGATACACTGAATTACAACCGAAGTTAGTGTATCATTATCTTAATACATAGTTGCATTAAGACCATTTTCAATGATTAGCCCAAGCTAAAAGTTTATACTGACGCCACAAGGCATCATAGCCATTGAAATAATTCAATAATAGCGGTGACTGAACAAATTCACCGTGTTTACAATTGAATGAAAGATTCAATCAAGTAAGTCAGAATATTTGTTCCGAATAAATCCTATAAGATTTCAACTTGAAAATGAAAGAACAAACAGCTAATTTTTTTTGTCGATAGTGGACGAACAATAAATACCCAAAAAATTTCGACCGATGATCGAAGAACCGTTTTGAGGTACACTGAAATAGACCATAAAGTGGTGTATTGTCTTCTTAATACACGATTGTATTAAGAATGTTTTAAGAAAATTATCCAACAAGGGGATTTAAATGAATAAATGATCAAGTAATTAAATCCGCACATGAGTTGTGAAAGCGATGTCAGCGTAAGCTTAAACTAGCGAAATGCCACCACAAGGTGTCATAACCAATAAATGACTTAATAAGGTGTCGAATGAATCAGTCTGCTATAGTTCGAAACAAATGAATTTGCTTGTTGATATTACTTTGAATATGACGGCCTCAATCCATTATATGAGATCCTTGAATTGAACTTTGTATACAGTGAGCAAGTTCAAACATTGAACTTGGTTTGACACAATCCAACAATAAATACATGATTTGACCAGTAAGTTTCAATACTGTTACAACAAAAACCCATGTATGCGACTTGGAAAGAAAATGAAATTTCAAGGAATTCGTTGACTCGATATCAAGGAGTCAATACTTGCAATAAGGCAGGTCATCTAGATCAAAGAGCAAAATTTTGAATATAGCGAACCAACGTTTGAATTATTGATAAAATGACCATTCGAAGTGAAAACCCTGATGGTCTCAACGTATCAAGTTAACCACATGCGTAACAGACAAAGCATGTGTATCATGTAAATCTATCAAGAAATGATGCAATATGCGTTCGCTAATCAAGAAAGAATTTTCCGTGACACAATGACCGTTATGAGGAGTAGAGGTGTGCAAACATACTCAATATATGCAAAGTTGAAATTTCAACAAAGGATTTCGAGGACTTTACCTGGTATTTCCTGTGATGGTTTTTTGTTTCGTGACATTACCACCAAATGTCGTATATGGCGTAGTCGTCATTAATAAGGTAGGGGGAATGCGAGGACGTGTGACTTCTTTTGCAGTGCCAATGGTCGCGCTTACCATTGTAATAAGTACCGACTCTTATGTAATCTTGTTTGGACGTACCTCGGCATGTTTCGTGTCGTTTACTGAACCACGTGACAATTTGCCACATTCTGGTTGGTAGTTCTCCCGCTGACAGGATTCGCATCGTTGTCATGATGTTGTGTTTTCTCAAGGCCGCGCCTCGAAAGTCTTATGTGATGTACTTCAACATCCGTTGTCGTATGGGTTAACTTTCACGTATATTTGCGCAATGGTGTTTCGTTTCGCGTAGGCTACCTTCTCGGTAAATAAAATAACATCGACAATATATGTAATGTGTTTGCCCGAGTTAATAATCGTGGTTCCTACGCAATGACATTTAATGAATATTGTCATAAGTCTTCCAAAGGTCCTAAATGCATGTTGTCAAAACTCTCAAGTTTTGCCTATGGTATATAATGTTTTCGTGTACCATGTATCAAACACAACACTAGTGTATGAAATCATAATGTTGACTTAATGTTTTCGGCCACGGTTGGAACCCATATTCGAGTGCTAGGCGTTCTGTATGTATTCAAGTCTTATTGATCTAATGCCTCCAAGGAACATGAGGTTAAAGCCTAGGTATCTCCATAGAAACCAGATTCGCTAAAACCTATGGCTCTGTTACCACACTGTCACACCCCCTGTGTTATCCCTTCGCATCAGAGCGGGGCGTGACTTGAATGGCATCTTCATTGCACAACGGAAGCAAACGTAAGTGCTAAAGTTTCTAGTAAATGAATGCCCGCTAATTGGTCAAATCCATATGGGTTCCACTATTCCAACCTTGCCATACTTGTAATCATAAACCTGAGAAAGAACATGCGAAAAATCAACATAATGTTGGCGAGTTCATAGTTTGTTTGTTTTTGTTTCAAATGAGTCATAAAACATTTGAGCATTTTGCATTCAAAAACCCGTTTGTGGGATCATAGTATCCCAAAGCATTTGAAATGTCATATCTGTATAACAGTATTGAAATGTAATCTGTACTATTTTTAAACCGATGCATATAACTGTTATGTTTGTAAACCAGTGATAAAATGTTTTTAATCATATCTGTAAACCGGTATTGAAATGAATTTTGTCATGTCTGTAAACATATATTGAAATGTTTTCTGTTGTATTTGTAAAACTTGTATAATTGTCAACGTCTACGTTGCGTTATCATTTGAGAGTTCATATATAAAAATGTGGTATGTACCGCGTCAATGAACTTGATGATCATTAATGTATTGCAAGGACATTAATATGTGTGTCGACATAGGAAGTACTCAACCCTAGACGATTTCTTTCGTTGCACTCGGCTAAGACAACAAAAGCACTACATGCGGCCACACAAGGACCCATGAGTGGGGCTCACTAAACCCGATAGATCTACCACTCTTGTTCCTTGGTCTTATAAAAGATTAATGGCACTTAAGAGAGAGCCTATTTTCACATGAACTAATATCTCATTCCATAGCTAAACCATGCCATTGAAAACATGCATTTTTCCCCAAGAGTTATAAACCGAAAACATTTAAGAGAAAAGGGGTACATGAACTCACGGAGTTTTTGTGCGTCGCACAAATGAGAATGGGCCTAGCCCGTTTGAGTCTAAAAGCAGGACCAACCAGTCCTCTTATTTGTATACTGGACAATCCAGTCCCGTTGTATCTAGGACAATCCCGCCCCTAGTCATGAAACTCATGCACGTTTTGAAAATACGCATGTGTTTTGTAAAACCGGTATGTTTAGTATAAACTTTTTGTAAACCATTTGAGTTTATTGAAATCCATTCGCAACATGGTTTAGAAATACGAACTTTCGTTTATCGAAATGTTTTGTACTTTTGCAAAATTCCACCCCCGAAAACATTTATAAAAATGTAAAATGGTAAAAAGTGGGGGTATGAACTCACCTTGATATCCTTGTGCAAAGCTAGCTTAATGTGATTCCATAGTGTTGTCTCCACAACTTGACTTACTAGCATGCAATCTAAGGTATTCCTAAAACGGAATAACTTGTAAGTTTGTAGATATGATGTAGCTAAACTACGTGTCACCGAACTCTACCGAATCGTTACTCATACGATTCTATGAAATTGTCATTGTGTTAACTCGGTTAACCAACCTATAGTTTTCTTAGAAACGATTTTGTTTTCGAGCGACTTGAAATATATGTTTACATATAAACATAACTATATTTCATGAAATCATATTTAGTCGTCATGTACGTCGACGGATAATAGTAGGGCTCTACGTAGTTTTCCTATGACATATTGTATATGTACTCGTAAATATATCCGTATAGATAATACATTTCTTATTCGCACAACAGTCTGGCGTATCGTGTTGCACTTCGTTTGGCGTTGGAATCGAATATAACAAATATATATTGTTATAAAATCCTTCAAAAGTATTCGTAAGTTGACTGCATTGACCAGTAGTTGACCACGGTTGACCGGCAGTTGACCGGGTTTGACCGAACCGAAAACTGAACGGAGGCACCAAAAATAACCCAAAACTGTCCCTTGACCCGTGTTTGACGTGTTGACCGAGTTAACCCGAGCCCGAGAGTGTCCCGAAATTTATTTTTCGCCCGAGATGAAAGTGTTTCGTATGGACTCTACAGGTTACTAGGAGCACAAAAATATATTTTTCGTTGAAAACGGATGCCCAGAACCTCGCCAGAACAATGCCAGAAATCGGAATTTTGCCGGAGAATAAAATTTCACAAGAACTTGCAGAAAGGTCTCTAACCACCCAATCTAAACATGTACGAAGTGAACAGTCCAAAACGGATTCACCGGAGTTTGGCCGGAATGTCGCCGGAGTAGCTCCCGAGCCCAAATGGCTTCGAATCTGCTAAAACCAACATCACCAATCGACCTGGAACGTCGAAGATAGTCGAAAAATGGTACTCTTGGCCGGAAAACGGTCGCCGGATGTCCGCCGGCGCTGGCGCCGTGTTGCGGCTCCGCCTTGCCTCCGCCATGTCGACCGGAGCTTCTAGAGAGAGAAGGGAGTGAGCAGAGGTAGGTGTGTGCTGCTGTGTTTTTGTGAATGAGTGAGGGAGAAGTGTTATAAGGGAGTTTATATACTAGGGTTTCAAGTGGGTTTGGGCCCAAGGCCCGCATGCCACTTTTTTTGCATTTTGAGTGACCCAATGCACCTACGAAGCCCGTTTCGAACCCGAACTTCATGGAACGTCGTATAACATCATTTTAGGTTCAAAAATATATAAAATATGTTGGTATTAGATATTTATCGCGTGCGTTCATCGGTTTCGTTAATAATCGCGTAATTCGTTACGGTCGTCCTTTTTTTCCGTTTTTCGATCCGATTTTTACCGTGAGCATTAAAATTTGAAAACGAAGCCAAATATATCATAATATATTAATATTTAGATGTAACTATAGTCGGTGGCTTCTTTTCGTTGTCGATGCGTTCCGGTTTTCTATGTAACTTCCGCGTTGTGCTTTGCAACGTCCGGCGATCCAAATATATCGCATAATCATAACTGTACGATAATTAAAAGTATAAAATTCATGTTTTTAGGCGTTGTCAGTATTTGTTCGGCATCAGTTCGCTTATCGTTCAATTTCGCGTTAGAGTTCCCGATTGTCGCCAAATCGAGTAACGTGAATCAAGTCGACGTCCCTAGGCTTTCCAAAGGCCTGATCAAGTTAATTATGTCTAATACGCTAGTTATAATGGTATTACTGTTTGTTATGCACTTGATTACAACCGAAAAATGCCGGTTGTCACAATAATTTAATGTTATTATTATAAGTATTCTTGATAAATATTTTATCTATGATATAATATCAGTAGGATATCAATTATATGTGTATTTTATATTTTATGACCAAACTATGCACCGAAGGGGCATTTTGGTCATTTTACACATAGTTTATAAATTATTTGGGATTCTGAGTTTATATCTTGTACCTACTATAAATGTGTTAAAAATAAGTTTTAAAATCAGTAGGTAACAAGTCTTGATCAATTAATTGTCACACCCTGGTCGTAGCGGAAGCGCAAGTGTGTGACTACTAGGTAATCATTACATCCAATATAGCAAACATTATAAGTTAACAACGATGCATGCCATTCTTAAGTATCACTTCATATTTACAATCATCAAAAGGTGAATCACATTGTTACCAGTTTCAAATTACCATTACGAACATAGTTAAAAAAAACATTTATCCAAAATAGAATAGTGTTTTCATCACAGTTTCATGTTGAGGCTTTGACCCCTATATACCCAACGATGTTAGGATATAAAGAGCAAACCCTCCAAAAGTAATACATCGTTGTCTTGAAAGTCCCACACCCAGATCCTATCACCAACTCAAGTCATGCGTCCTGAAACACATGTAATTTTAAAAGTCAACATAAAGTTGGCGAGTTCATGTAGTTTAATGTTTTCGTATCAAAATGTCATCCTTGAAAACCTGTATTGAAATCCAAGTATGTTATTAGCATCAATGAGTTAATTAAGGGTCTATCAGTGTGTCGCGAGCACCCTGACATACTTGTGCCATAAGTAAGTAACCAAACTGAGACTACTTTGACATCATTGGGATCACAAAAGCACTCCGAAGGGTATACCAACAAGGAGTGGAGCGGGTCTCAAACTCAATAGATCCACCTCTTTTGCACCTTGGTCACTAAGTGATTAATGGTTACTATTGTCATCATCCTACTTACGCACAGTGATCTGTTCTCTGCTAACCCATAGCTAACATACTGTTTTGACATGACATGTACTTCCCCTCGATAGTTTAAAACAAAACTTGAAATAATTGAAAGAAGGGACATGAACTCACAGCTTTTGCGTTCCTTTTAAGTCGTACAGTCTAACACTTGGTGTCTGCAACGTAGGTAACCTACATGCATATCGGTTTCATTAGACACCTAGGTCTCAATGGACCATGTACACGTTGTTCATCTTGAGTCCTTGTTATTTACTTACTTGTTATAATTGAACAACTTAAAATGTGATTTTAGTGTTGGTAGTTTGTTTGCTCGATTAATATTGTTATATTTATTTCTTAATATATATATATATATTATTGTTTTCAAATCATGTGTGAACTGGGCCTTGCCCTTCACATGTCATTGGGCCTAGCCCATGTCATCTATGCCTTTGGGACTAGCCCATGTTTTCTTGTCATTGGGCCTAGCCCATGTTTTCTTGTCATTGGGCCTAGCCCATGTATTTTATGTCTTTGGGCCTAGCCCATGTTTTTGTGTCTTTGGGCCTAGCCCATGTATTTTTATATGTTTTTGGGCCTTTATTAGTTTTGGGCCTCATTCATAATTATTATGGAATTTGGGCCCAATATATGATTTTCACAATTTGTGCCTAGCCCAAATGTATATATATATGTAAGCCCATTTTTATTATAAGTGTTTACTTATAATATTTCTAACATTTTAATACACTTAACTTTCCGGAATTTTCATTTCGATAACATATACATATATGTGAATGCCTAAATGTATTTAGGCTTGTCGTCGGCATCGTTTATTACATGTTTGTTTCTGTCGAGAACCGTTCGTTGTCGTCGACGTGAAAGTGTAATCTTGAATGTCCGCCTATTGTTCGCATTGCCTTAATTGTCCGATTTATTGTTTCAACGCTTTATGAGGATGTATTTATTACAACACCAATGCTTAGTATGTTGTTTAAGTGTTTGTATTTTGTATAAGATTGGGTATTTTATTGTGTATACCCTAAGTATCTAATACATACATATACAGTACACACATGTATACATATTATTTATTAGCAACATGTATTTATACAAACACTTGTATGATTTTCCATATAAGAATATATATATATTTGTAAAAGTATTTATTTTTCTTATAAATATATATTTGTGACTTTATTTAAACATTTAGTTATTTAGGGATAACCCTTGTCATTAAAGCCCACTTAATGACATTTTAAGTTACTAATCATGTTTAGTCCCACTAATCACCCCACTAATCATATTTTAATCGCGATTAGATTTTCAGAAAATTTTACCATAGTTTCCCCTAAACTATGGCGTTTCCACATTTATGAAACGTATTTAAACCCTGTTTTAACTCATAATCATCATCAACAACTCATCTAATATTTATTTAACATAATCTACATATCATCATCCATGAATTTTTATTCTTAAAAACCCTAATAAGTCAAGAGGGTTTTTAATGTTCATTATTCTTTTCAAAACAATGCATTAGTAGGTTGTTTAAACAAGTTCATGCATGTAATTGCTTTGATTACTACACATTTTTGATGTGATTACAACTTATACCCATATGTTTATTTCTTATAAAAATCATTCTTATGTATAAAAATTATGTTTAAGTTGTAGTATTTTACATGGATGATGCAAGTGATGATCTTGGTTAGATTTAAACCTTATCATGTTTAAATCCTTATTTTTATACTAAATTATACAAGATCATCTTACTTTTATCCCATAATATCAACATAAACAACTTCAATATACATTCTAACAATCATATGAGCATGAAATCAACACAAAATAATCAATATTTATTGTTAATATTATGTTGTATTTTACGGTTTTTGATGTATCTTTTCTTGATTTTCAAGATGATCAACTTGTACACTAATAATCTAAGCATGAAAATAAGTTACATTATGGAGGAGATTAGCTCACAATGGGTGCACAAGATTCTTGAAGATTATGGAAGAAAATAAGCTCCTTAGAAGACCCTAATGAAATCCATCCATGCAAGCTCCCTTAGGGGTCTTTATCAAGCTTCAAAGTGTGATTAAAGTGGTGTTCTAAGGTGGCTTAATGGTGGTGCTATGGTGGATGTATGGAGCCGTTGGATAGGGAAGAAAGGAAGGAGAAGTTTGCAAATTTTTTTGTGAGTAAATGATAAGAACACATGTGAATTCTTTATATAAAAATCATGCTATCTTTTCAAGATCATTACACATCTAAATACCATACTTCTAATCTCAAAATTTCAACAAAATCAAGTGGGGTGGGACCCACTTGTAACCGTCAACTATGGGGGAGGGGGGTAAAGTGTAATTTATTTTTTTACCACATGTTGAAATTTAAGATATTTTGGTGTTTAAGTTAATTATGGTAATTAGGGTTAATCTTCTAGCATCTTAAGCATATAACTTGTGTTTAAGGTGTAATTATATGGCATTTAATCCATATGTTCTTCCAAAATCAGTTTCGGATGATGGATATGTCGCTAGATCGTTCATCGTCGAAGTATTCGCTAATAAACGAAACTATATATTTATTACCGGAAGCGTTTAATTTCAATTACCACAACTAATATGGTGTCAAATTAGTGCATTTCAGGTCCAAAAATATTCACGAATAGTTCGCTAGATGAATACACGATGAATTAGGGTTGCCGATATGTCTTCCGTTCGATCGATATCGGCACTTTTCTGATCCCCCGTCGAACTTTTCTGAAAGTTGTGTTTCCGTGACCTCATGTTAGTTGAATGGATTTCGAGTTCCAAATAATACCTAACTAGTCCACTAGATGCTCGGATGAGGCTATCGGCCACTAAAATATTCATCATTTCGACAATCAGCCGCTTTCCGATCAAATTGTGCACTGTTTGCTGAATGACCGGAAACTATGCGTTATGCACATTTTTTCTATTCTCACATTATTTTAGGATGTTTAGCATTGTTTTATTCTTATCTTGACATCCGGAATCCTCCGAATTAGTCTTGCGGACAAATCACCATTTGTCGCCTTTTCGGTCGAAACGGACTATTTTGCAATTTAGGCGTTATACCAGAAAGTTATGTATTATTGTAGTAGTTGTTCTCAAGTATGTATTTTCATTTGTATATGGACTCAGGTATGGCATTATCATGCCGTTATTTCTTGTTCGGATTCGTTTCAGCGGGTTTTCCGACACGGTTAGTGTCACCGCATTTAGTGCATTCAGCACTTTCTACCAACACTTTTAGGGCATTGTTTTCGTCTGCTTCTTGTCGTAATGGAAATCAGTATATGTTATGATCAGATTTACTTGCCCTAATAACATACGACTCAGTTTTGAATTTAAAGAACGATAATCATGCATGAGATTAAAATGCGGAATTAGTGATTACATTGTATGGAATTTCCTGTTATTTGCCAGTTGTCATATTAATATGGTTTAAAACCATACTATGCGCCGAAACGATGCTTATGTCGTAAAATGACGTCTTATGCGATGTTTAATGAAAACTGACTTAAAGGTCAGATTAAAATGTCTTAGATATGATATTTAATATAGCATATCAGTAGGTAACTGATTTACCTTGAAAACATTTGATTAAAACTATTTTATGAGCCACAAGGGCTAAATCGTCATTTATCGACATAACTAAAGGACTTGTTTGTAAACTCAGTTTATAATCTGAATTAACATCTCAAATAATCCTACTTATAATATTACATCAGTAGGAAACCTATTTTCAAGTTCATTATCATTAAAACCTTGTTTTATGCAAAAAGGGCATTTTAGTCAAAAGTGGCATAATTATGGAACTTGCGCATAAACTTAGATTCTGATTATGATCATGTAATATAACCTCACAGAGTTATGCTGCATTATATTATGATCATAATGCAACTTTAGATGAGTGTCTAACTAATTTAAATCGGGTCAGAATCGAAAGTCAGAGCAGCAGTCAAACTTCGTGACTTTCGGTTGCGAACCGACCCTAGAACTGAAATTGACGAGCCGTACATGTTCTTACATGTTCTAATAATTATTACCAACTTGTTTAAGTGTCAAAATAGGTTTCATAACATATACAAATCAATTTATGATTTTTCTAAAAAATGGCGAGTTTGACTTTTTAATATCATGACTTTGACCCGTCAATTGGTCTAGCAAACCTGATCTTCATGAGGTGCCCAATATAGGGACTAACACCTACCTTATTACGATCACTTAGCCGTGTTCGTTACGAACAATGGTTGGACCATAATGGTCTTAACCGAAATTCAAAGCGTTTTCCATAAAATGTTTGACTTTTGGCTATAAAAGCATATAAACAAAAATGCAAGAGCAAGGAACACTTACAAAAGGTTCCTAGAATGCAAGAGAACTAAGTTGGATGATCCTTTCAGTTAGGAACTTCCAGAGGAGGGGAGATAGAGTTGAAATTGAGAAAGGTGCAAGTTCAAATGGTGAACTTGAACACCTATTTATAGTTGGAGAACTCAAAGGAGGTGATGCCAGGTGTTTAGGGGTGTAAGAGGAAGCTTACAAGTGTCCCAAAACATGGCATAGCTGTTTGGGAAGCCATAGTTTCGAGAAAATGGTTTTTTCGCAATTTTGTTTGGAGGGCAAGGAAACTCTTCAGACACAGGCCTCTCGCGCCCCGCGAGCGCCCCATGTCAGATTTCAAATTTTTCACATTTAGCCCCTCAACTTATTTAGCCCACCGTAGCCAATATTTGGCGTACCCGTGATTAAGCCCAGACATTGTCGAGCTCTCGGTTTGTTAAAAGTCACTCAGAGGTATAAATTAACATGTTGATACTATTAATCCCTCCATTATCCACCTTTCACATATTTACAGAATTGAACTATCTCATCCAACAAATGGCACGTCTAAGAGTTAGGACTTCGTAAAGGATCACTCAGAGGCTTATGATAAGCATGCTGACTCCGATGTCACTCAGAGGCTTATGATAAGCATGCTGACTCCGATGTCACTCAGAGGCTGGGCATGTTGACATATCAGTCACTCAGAGGCCAAGTTTTAAGCATGTTGACATATTAGTCACTCAGAGGCTGTTATTTATGCATGTTGTCATCGGACCGTCACTCAGAGGCTCAGTTTGAGCGTGTTGATGCCTTTAGTCCTTATTGGTCTTTAATAGACTATATTTAAAATACAACACGTGTCACTATACTATTGGACACGATTTTACAGGGTGTTACATCCTCACCCCCTTAAAAGAAATCTTGACCTCGAGATTTTATTCAAAAAGATGTGGGTACTTTTGTCGCATAGTGGACTCAACCTCCCATGTGTACTCGGGACCTCTAAAGGCGTCCCACTTAACCTTTACTATAGGTATCATTTTCTGTCGGAGCTTCTTAACCTGTCGATCCTCGATCGAAATCGGTTTCTCAATGAACCTCAGGTTTTCATCAATTTGTACATCCTTGTGTGATATTGCTAGCGACTCATCGGCTAGACATTTCTTAAGATTACTGATGTGGAACACATCATGGATTCCACTTAGCTCCTCTGGCAATCTGAGCTTATAAGCTACAGTGCCGAAACATTCGACTATCTAGAATAGTCCGATGTATCTTGGGCTTCACTTGCACTTCTTCCCAAAGCGCATCACACCTTTCCAGGGTGACACTTTTAACAAGACTTTGTCCCCTACTTGGAACTTAAGAGTTTATGCCTCTTGTCATCATAGCTCTTTTGCCTAACCCTGGGAGCTTTGAGACGATCACGGATTTGCATAATCTTTTCCGTGGTCTCCAGGACAATCTCTGGTCCTGATAGTTGGGCTTCCCCAACTTCTGCCCAGAACACGGGCGTTCTACACTTTCTCCCATACAAGGCCTCAAAAGGAGCAGCCTTGATGCTAGTATGATAACTATTATTGTAGGAGAATTCTATTAGGGGTAAGTGGTCATCCCAACTTCCACCTAAATCAATCACACATGCCAGGAGCATGTCTTCTAGTGTTTGAATAGTACCTCACTTTGTCCATCTGTCTGCGGAGGGTAAGCCATAATAAAGTTTAATCGTGTGCCTAAAGATTGTTGGAAACTTCTCCAAAAGTGAGAGGTATATCTAGTATCTCTATCAAATACAATAGATACCAGAACACCGTGTAGTGACACAATCTTGTCCACATACAACTTAGCCAATTTGTCTTAATTATACGTTTCCTTAATTGGCAAGAAATGTGCTGACTTAGTCAGCCTATCCACAATGACCCAAATAGTGTCGTTTCCAATTTTGGTCTTAGGTAACTTGGTAATCAAATCCATAGTTACCATTTCCCATTTCCATGTGGGAATTTCCAATTACTGTAGAAGTCTTGACGGCTTCTGAAGTTCGGCCTTGACTTGGGAACATGTTAGACACTTGGCTACATAGGTGGCTATGGATTTCTTCAAACCCATCCACCAATTATTCTTTTTCAGATCTTGATACATCTTGTCAGCTCCCGGGTGAACTGAGTATCATGAATTATGCGCTTCTTGGAGGATTAGATCTCTAAGTCCTCCAAGCATCGGAACCCAGATTCTATCATTAAATCTAAGGATCCCATCCTTTCCAGGCGTTAACTGATCAATAACACCGCCTAATCCTTCATTAGGAGCATTAGCTTCTAACAGAGCTTGCCTTTACGCATCTAATAGCTTCTCATTTAAGCTATTTCTGAGCTCAATGCTCTTGGCGTTAATCCTTATAGGTTTAACCCGTTCCTTACAACTTAAGGCATCAGCAACTACATTTGCCTTGCCTGGATGGTAGCGAATCTCACAATCATAGTCATTAAGCGTTTCCATCCATCGGTGTTGTCGCATTTTCAATTCCTTCTGATTGAACATATGCTAGAGACTTTTATGGTCTGTGTATATAATACACTTTGTGCCATATATGTAATGTCTCCACAGATTAAGTGCAAATGCAACAACACCCAATTCCAAATCATGGGTGGTGTAATTCCTTTCGTGCACCTTTAGCTGTCGTGATGCATAGCAATTACCTTGCCGTTTTGCATTAGCACACAGCCCATGCCAGTGTGCGATGCATCACAGTAGACTACAAATTCCTCAATACCCTCAGGTAGAGATAACACAGGAGCATTGCTCAACTTGTATTTAAGAACCTCAAAAGATTCTTGTTGTTTTGGACCCCAATTATACTTAACATTCTACAGGTCAAGGTAGTCAAAGTAGTGGCTATACTTGAGAAGTTCCCAATGAACTTTCAATAATAACCAACCAACCCTAAGAAATTACGAATCTCATATGGGGTTTTTGGAACTTCCCAATTCATTATGGCTTTTATCTTGGTGGGGTCCACTTGGATACCATGCTCACTTACCACATATCCAAGGAACTTGATTTCTCTAAGCCAAAATCACATTTAGAGAACTTAGCATAAAGCTTCTCTTGTCTTAATAATTCTAGGATGCACCGAATATGTTTCTCGTGATTAGCTTGATTAGAGAATAGATAAGTATGTCGTCTATGAAGAGAATGACAAACTTATCCAAATACGGTTTTTAGACTCTTTTCATGAGATCCATGAATGCTGCAGGTGCATTTATGAGCCTAAAAGGCATCGCCAAGAATTCAAAATGACCATATCGGGTCCTGAAGGCAGTCTTAGGAACATCTTCACTTCTAACTTTCAGCTAATGATATCCAGATCTTAAATCAATCTTGGAGAAATAACTTGCCCCTTGAAGTTGGTCGAATAAATTTTTTATCCTGGGTAATGGATAACATTTCTTGATTGTTATCTTGTTTCACGGTAATCAATGCACATCCGCATTGAACTGTCTTTCTTCTTAACAAAGAGTATAAGAGCTCCCCAAGGTGAGGAACTAGGCTGTGTAAAACCTTTCTCTAAGAGTTCATCTAATTGTGTCCTCAACTCCATCATTTCTGTTCGTGCTAGCCTATATGGAGCTCTGGAACAGGTGATGATACTGGCAGGATATCAATTCTAAATTCTACTTGCCTGTCTGGAGGTAAATCTGGTAGTTCTTCGGGAAAGACATCGGAATATTCAGAAATAACTGTTAGGTCTTCCATGGTTGGCTTAGGCTCATTAATAATAACTTGTTCCATGTAAATAACACAACCTTTCCTCAAACACTTGGATGCCTTAAATAACGACACCTTGTCTGGCAATCCGTAGTGTGAGTCTCCAGGGATGGTGATCATTTCACCAGATGAGGTTTTGATTTCGATGAGTTTCTTATCGCATGCGATGCGGGCTTGGTTATGAGATAACCAATCATTGGCAGTAAAGAGATAGGGATTGAATGATTCTTAATGGATATAGAACATCCGTCAAGAATGGAAGATGCTTATTCTAAACTTCCGTCAGCAAGTTTTATCTCATAAGTTTTATCTAGAGTTCTTATGGGCAGGTTTAATAGTTTACGAAACTTATGGTCAACAAAAGATCTATCTGCACCTGAATAAAAAGAACTCTAGCATAAATATTGTTAATGAGGAATGTACCTGTTATGACATTGTCATCATTAACAGCCTCTCTTGCAGTTATCTGAAAGGCTCAAGCATTCCCCTTCTTGGCCTAGCTAGGTTTCGCATTATTATTCTTAAGAACCTTAGGGCAGTTAGTCTTAATATGCCCTTTTTCATTGCAGACGTAGCAGATGGCATCCTTAAGATCCTTGCATTCTAGGGTCTTATGCCCCTTTCTCTTAGAGATGCCACAAGGTTTGGCTTGTGAACCATAACTACAATATCCCTAGTGTCTGCGATTGCAAGTTTTGCATGTTAGCGTCACAGTCGTCTTGCCTTGGTTCCCTTTGTTTGTCTTATTAAACCTTTAGGAGTTGTCATCTTCCCTCTTTCTTTTCCAGTTAGTTTCAAACTTAATTAACTTTTGCCTCACAAGATCAAGAGTGAGGGATAGGGATAGGTCTACAACGGACCTATAGGTACTAGGCTGAGCAGCCTTTACCATACCCTTAATTTTAGGAGCTAAGCCATTGATAAAATGCGCAATGTGTTTGGTATCAGGGGTGATTAGATAGGAAACTAACCTAGATAGAGAGTTGAAATCAGAAACATATTTCCGAGAATCTATGTTTTTCATGGAAACAGACAAAAAGTCTGTCTCTAATTTCTCCACCTCATGAGGTGGGCAGTAAGTTTTCTTAACAAGGTCCACAAACTTAGACCATCCTAAATTATACAGGTGTACTTTACCTGTAGACTGGATCATGGCTTTCTACCAGATTAGGGCATCGCCCTTAATGGATTGTGATACATACTTAACCACATCCTTATCAGCATAGCCGTTGATATCCACTATTGTCTCCATCTCATCTAGCCACTTTAAGGCTTCTACAACTCCTTTCCCCCCATTAAAGTCTTAGGGTTTGTATGAGATGAAATACTTATAGGTACATCCGTCTTTAACAGAACAGGACTTATCAACAAAACCTATTTTCTTTGGTTCACTCTTCGCATTCGAAGAGTGAACGAAGCTCTCTTTATGAGCGGAGGATGGGGTAATCGATAATGGTCTAGAGCGAGTAGCACTCGACTCTCTAAGCTTTTTTATGGCCTTTCTCATGGCCTTTTCAACAGCCGCATCAATGCGAGCTTGAAAATTATCATTATCGATATCTCTGTTTTCGGCTTTATTAGCGCCAATATCCTGGTGGATACTTTGTGCTTCATTTGAGTGAGCCATCTTTAAGCCTTGGGTTCTATATACCAATAAGACCTCATTTAGTCATGGTATATCAACCATATTGGCTTTCAACATTGGATATAACAATCCACTTCCTATACTAGTGTGAATAAAATCATAACACTTAGGCTTAATATAACTATATTTGGCCTAGGTCACAAAAGGACCATCAAAGGCAAATTACAATTTGGACATAGTCCATATATATTACTAGACAGTGGATCGTAATGTCACAACTGTTATTGTCGTAATTGACAATTATATTTAGCTCATAGGCTAGTCTTGAAGGACATAAAATAGGGCACATAGGCCTGTCACTAATCGACATAAAATATGGCACATAGGCCTGTCACTAATGGACATAATATATGTTACATAGGCGTGTCACTAATGGACATAAAATATGGCACATAGGCCTGTCACTAATGGACATAAAATATGGCACATAGGCATGTCACTAATGGACATAAAATATGGCACATAGGCCTGTCACTAATTGACATAAAATATGGCACACATGCCTATCACTAATGGACATAAAATATGGCACATAGGCAGTACATCACTAATGGATGTTTAAATCATAGCCGCAAGGCAATACATTACTAATGGATGTTTAAATCATAGCCCCAAGGGCAATACATCACTAATGGATGTTTAACCATATCCCCAAGGGCAATACATCACTAATGGATGTTTAACCATAGCCCTAAGGGCAATACATCACCAATGGATGTTTTAATCATAGCCCCAAGGGCCATACATCACTAATGGATGTTTAATCATAGCCCCAAGGGCAATACATCTCTAATGGACGTTTAAATCATAGCCCCAAGGGCAATACATCACTAATGGATGTTTAATCATAGCCCCAAGGGCACTACATCACTAATGGATGTTTAATCATAGCCCCAAGGGCAATACATCACTAATGGATCTTTAATCATAGCCCCAAGGGCAATACATCACTAACGGATGTTTAATCATAGCTCCAAGGGCAATACATCAATAATGGATGTTTAATCATAGCCCCAAGGGCAGTACATCACTAATGGATGTTTAATCATACCCCTAAGGGTAATACATCACTAATGGATGTTTATTATCATCGCATTGATGATATTTGCCAGGATCAAATTTGATCACGTAGGCTATATAAGGTTAGGACATAGTCCATTACCTAGAAGGCTTGTATAATTCCTCAAGTCACACTACCAAGACTATGAACATTCTTGAATGTTAACTTAAGAGTACCTTATGGTTGATTAATAGTCCCGGTCGCATTGACCTTAACGACTTGGAGGCTTGAACTTAAGTCCACCACCTCTGGATAGAAGGATTACTTCCCTTAACTATCCGGATAGAAGACCCCTTCGTACTTAACTATCATTTATAAATTGGCCAAATGTGTTGTCTGTGCCACATGGCTAATCAAAACCATTAAGATCTTTTTGGAATTATATCGCATAGCATAAATTTCGAGTAAAATCGAGACGCTCGTTTGAAGAGGGTGAATACATATATATATAATTCCAAAAATACTTCATTAAATTTCGATAGAAGTTACAATATTAGAAAGAAATAAACTATCCTTGCAAGGACTTTAAAGAAATAAAAATGTCCACATAGAGAATAAAGAAATAACAATGTCCTCGCAGGGACTACATATAATTAGAGGAGACTTCACTCGTCCTTCTTTCCTTTGACCAACTTGGAGAGTTTCTTAAAGAACTTGTTTGTTTCTTCTCCGTTTTCTCCGCTTGTTGTTGCATTTCTTTCATCCATTCCAAGGCCTCATTAATGGCCTCAAGTGGCGGCGGAGGTTGTGGTTGTGGCATAACCGGATACTGGTACCCATAAGTTGGATATCCAGTCGGTGGATAAGCAAGTGGGAAAGGAGATGGGAAAAGTGCGTCGTGCATAACTGCTTGCATATAGGGGTCCTCGATCATGCTTGATAGTCTACTGTTGTAGACGGGTTAAAAGGATCATATCCAGATGTATCTGGATAGGGGATTGGGTTACTATAACCCATTGGTGGTGGTTGAACGGTAGGTGTTGGTGTTGGTTCCACCACAGGTGAGGTGTTAGAGGGTCCACCCATTTGTGGGCCATCTTGAACTGTGGGGTAGGGTTTAGGCAAAGGTGGTAGCGAACCAGACCGTTGGCCCGCACGTACCGACATACGTGCTCCTCTTTCCCTCCTTGGCGGTTCTGGTGGTGATTGGGATTGTTCCACCGGTTCATGTGGACATCTTCTTGCACAGGAGGTGGTTGGGAATGATGGGAAGGAGTATTGGCTCCAATATTGGTCCAACTCATTAGGACCTTGGTAAGGCAATCCAGCGTAAGAGTTTGAATCGCTACAGATTTCTATGGGATGCGTATTCGATCCCGACGGTGGCATCTCTGGGTCGGAGTCCTCATCCATAGGGTTTGGTTGGTTCAACTGTTTTGATCGGCTGGAGGCGTGTTAAAGTAGTGGTTTGGGTTAAATTCTTCATGACAAGAGTGTGAACGGGAATGGTGAGAATGGTGTGAGTGATAGGAGTGGTGAGAGTGGTAAGAATTTTGGGAATGTGGGGGCGAGTGTCTATGAGAGACAGAGTGTCTCGCTGGTTCCCAAGGAGACGAACCTCCTGATTCTTGGTAGGAATCTGAGTTGTGAGGTTGAGAAGGGATACGCCCTGATGGTCCTCCCCTCATTGTACCTTTTCCTCTCCCACTTTGTCCTCTTACTCGTTGTGGCATTTTCGTGTTAAAATTATTTAAAAACAATAATAATAACTTAATAATGAAATGAGTAATCCTAGGTCAATCCCTACACTCATAAGTCTAAGGAATGTGCTCGTGTAAGTTTGAGATTAAACACAAGAAGGATAGTGTTTAATTCTCTCAAACGTTGGCTCTGATACCAACCTGTCACACCCTGGATTTCCAACCCAAATCCATACACCGGTGGGCCCGGGTGGGGAGTATCGTGACGTCAGTTGATAACATCATAGTCAATTAAACACACACAGCGGAAGTCTTGGAGTAAAATTACTATAACAAACCAAATGTTCGAAATACAAAATAATATTCAGGCTCGTAATAGAAGATCCACAGGCGGATCATAAAATGTACAAAAAGAATATAAAACAGACTTTAGGGCAGATCTAAGGATTTGCAAGATCCTCTTATTCACTACCGAGCAGCTTCCAACCTAATTCCTATTGTACCTGCAGTTTAGTCTTTGGACGATACGTCAGCTTTCGCTGGTAAATACACCCGACTGACTCATTTTGAAAACATTATAGAAATTAGATTTAAGTGCACAGGGAAAGTTACTTTGTAACCTTGTTAACAGATTCACATGTTTATCCATACATAGAGGGCCCAGTACAGAGACCGAGACATGATTAAATATACACCACTTAGAACTCACAAAGGAGTTATCCCCAACGTCTTGGGTAATTTGCATTTGAGCGTCTGTCAGGTGTATGCCTACACCCCACGCTAAAGTCGTGGCCATTATCTAATGTAATGAGCCAAGGATATCCACGACATGGTAATTTAACCGTTGATGTTTAAGTTATAAAACAAACTAATTAAAACAGAATATGCGGATTTACTAGCCACAATCCGGTATTTGATTGATCCCATTTCTGACCAAGCAGTAATAAATTACCGTATCCCAAGCTCATATAGGGAAAATAAGTCAAGAGTATTTACCTGAGCTAGTCTTCTTTTAATTTCAATAACTCAGCCATATACAAAAGTACTAAGTGCATATAGCATTTACCGGGAAGGCTCTAGTCTGGATTATGGCATAAGCTAACCAATTAAATACTAACGGTCTTATTTAAGTCATAGACTTAGACCGAGTAGTGTACATGATCAAAACGTATAACGCTTGATTAAACGATGATTGGATAGAATGTAGTTTAAACCCGACAAGTACTCTGACTTGCATAATATGGGTAAACAATTAACATTCTGGATTTTGAGATAAAAATGATAAGGTTAAACCCCTTTTGGTTAAATAACGTAAACTAGTTACGTATAATCAACCTATAAGCGATAATGGGTAACCGGATAAGTCATGGACAAGTTCTCTATACCATTATACTTTAGTTAAGTTGTAATATCAATAGGGTATCAACCTTTATGCTCGTTATGGTTTTAATTTTAAATTATGCCTCATAAGGGCATTTTGGTAATTTCATACCGTATAAAAAGGAACTTGAATATAATTTAATTTTATAATTATAAGTATTCTGGAAAAATAATTTATTTATGATATAATATCAGTAGGATATCAATTATATGTGTAATTTATATTTTATGACCAAACTATGCACCGAAGGGGCATTTTGGTCATTTTACACATAGTTTATAAATTATTTGGGATTCTTAGTTTATATCTTGTACCTACTGTAAATATGTTAAAAATAAGTTTTAATATCAGTAGGTAACAAGTCTTAATCAATTATATGGTTTAAAACCATACTATGCACCGAAACAACGCTTATGTCATAAAATGACGTCTTATGCGATGTTTAATGAAAACTGACGTTAAGGTCAGATTAAAATGTCTTATATATGCTATTTAATATAACATATCAGTAGGTAATTGATTTACCTTGAAAACATTTGATTAAAATCATTTCATGAGCCACAAGGGCTAAATCGTCATTTATCGACATAATTAAAGGACTTGTTTGTAAACTCAGTTTATAATCTGAATTAACATCTAATATTACATTAGTAGGAAACTTATTTTTAAGTTCATTATCATTAAAACCTTGTTTTATGCAAAAAGGGAATTTTAGTCAAAAGTGGCATAATTATGGAACTTGCACATAAACTTAGATTCTGATTATGATCATATAATATAACCTCAGAGGTTTATGCTATACTATATTATGATCATAATGCAACTTTAGATCAGTAACTAATCTAAATCGGGTCAGAATCGAAAGTAAAAGCAGAAGTCAAACTTTGTGACTTTCGGTTGTGAATCGACCCTAGAACTTAAATTGACGAGCCGGAAATGTTCTTACATGTTCTAATAATTTTAACCAACTTGTTTAAGTGTCAAAACAGGTTTCATAACATATATAAGATCAATTTAAGATTTTTCGGAAAAATGGGTTGTTAGACTTTTTAATATCATAACTTTAACCTCTCAATTGGTCTAGCAAACCTGATCTTCAGGAGGTGCCCTTTATAGGGACTAACACCTACCTTATTATGATCACTTAGCCTTGTTCGTTACGAACAATGGTTGGACCATAATGGTCTTAACCAAAAGTCAAAGCGTTTTCCGTAAAACGCTTGAGTTTTGGCTATAAAAGCCTATAAACAAAATGCAACAGCAAGGAACACTTACAAGAGATTCCTAGAATGCAAGAGAACTAAGTTGGATGATCCTTTCAGTTAGGAACTTCCAGAGGAGGGAGATAAGATTGAAATTGAGAAAGGTTCAGGTTCAAATGCTGAACGTGAACACCTATTTACAGTTGGAGAACTCAAAGGAGGTGATGCCAGGTGTAGCGGTGTAAGAGGAAGCTTACAAGTGTCCCAAAACGTGGCATAGCTGTTTGGGAAGCCATAGTTTCGAGAAAATGGTTTTTTTGCATTTTTGTTTGGAGGCCAAGGAAACTTTATCAGACACAGGCCTCTCATGCCCCGCGAGAGGCCAGGCCTTAGCCTCTCGCGCCCCTCCAGGGCCCTATGTCAGATTTCAAATTTTGTCACATTTAACCCCTCAACTTATTAAACCCCTTTTTAACTTTCTAAAACACCTTTTAAGCATACTTAGCCCTCCGTAGCCAATATTTGGCATACCCGGGATTATGCCCGGACATTGTCGAGCTCTTGGTTTGTTAAAAGGTCACTAAGAGTTATAAATTAACTTGTTGACACTTTTAATCCCTCCATTATCCAACTTTCACATTTTTACAGAATTGAACTCTCTCGTCCAATAAATGGCACGTATGAGAGTTAGGACTTCGTAAAGGATCACTCAAAGGCTTATTATAAGCATGTTGACTCCGATGTCACTCACAGGCTGGGCATGTTGACATATCAGTCACTCAGAGGCCAAGTTTTAAGCATGTTGACATATTAGTCACTTAGAGGCTGTTATTTATGCATGTTGACATTGGACCGTCACTCAGAGGCTCAGTTTGAGCATGTTGACACCTTTAGTCCTTATTGGTCTTTAATAGACTATATTTAAAGCACAACACGTGTCACTATACTATTGGACATGATTTTACAGGGTGTTACAAGTTGGGATTCGCATCTACCATTGGTCGAATTCTCCTACAACAATAGTTATCATGCCAGCATCAATATGGCTCCTTTCGAAGCTCTATATGGACGAAAATGTCATTCACCTGTCTGTTGGAATGAGGTCGGTGAAGCTCAGGTCACTAGACCAGAACTCATTCACGACACAGTAGACAAAGTCATGAAAATTCGCGATATCTTCTGACAGCTAGAAGCCGTCAAAAGAGTTATGCGGATAAACGACACAAGCCCTTGGAATTCCAAGTTGGTGATCACGTCCTTGTCAAGGAATCCCCTTGGAAATGTGTGGTTAGATTTGGAAAGAAAGGAAAACTTGCACCACGATATATTGGACCATTTAAGATCGTTGAGAGAATCAGAAAGGTGGCATACCGACTTGAGCTACCTCCTGAACTTGGGAATATTTACCCAACATTCCACGTGTCCAATTTGAAAAAGTGTTTAGCCGATACAAACCTCCACATTCCCCTCGACGAAATTCACGTTGATTTCACAATGCACTTTGTCGAGAAACTTATGGAGGTATTGGACCGTGAAGTCAAGAAGCGTTGACATATACCGATAGTTAAAGTTCGCTGGGAATCCAAACGTGGCCCACAATTTATTTGAGAATGAGAGGATCAGATGAAAATGAAATATCCACATTTGTTTTCACAAAGTTTCCTCTATTTAAATTTCGGGACAAAATTTCCAAAAGTAGGGGAGACTGTGACATTTTTGCCATTTCAATCATTGTACAATTACAAACAATTTCATATTCAATGAAACCCTGTGTTTTATTTTTGAAATTTGTATAATTATTTAAGACTTTTGTACAATTTCAATTTCTTGCACTATTCTGAAACCTCAAAAATTTATGTGGAAGTAATTCGTTAATAACACTCAAACGCAGTTAACTTAATGCAACATACACTCTGAAAAACGGAAATAAGCTATACATCCCCTAAATACCCTTTACATAACTTCGATATATGTTTTGAAGGGTTAGATATGACAAAAACACGCTTACACAAGTCTAGGGACTATTTTCTTCAAACTACGAAAGTTTGTTGGTCTCTATTCAACATACAAACCATGTGTATCAATCCAAATACTTTTTTATTCAATAAAATCTTGTATTTTATTGATGAGAATGCAAACATGTCAGTCGTTGCACAATTTCGATCATTTTGGTGTTCGTTAAAGCGTTTTACGCATTTTTGTGAAACGCGTAACTGTACAACCGAACGAACTAACATCCACGACATTTTTGGGCGTAATCCAAGTTACACATGTCTTGACACCTTTATATAACCTAAATATTAGGTTAAAGGGGTTAAAAATGGCAAACAAGTGAAAATATAAGTCAAAGGGCCAAAAATAATAAAGATTTTTGCTTCTTCAGCAAGTTCGCCACCTATCTTAAATTTTTAACAGCTAGCACTCATTTTGCAACACTTAATTTGGTGTTGACACATGTTAGGACACTAATCCACACTTGAGGACACTTGTCATCACCTCTTTAATCCTAAAATATTATAAATACCCCATGATTCTTCCATTTTTTTCACACCACTTCAAAACACTTCAAAGCAAAGTGTGAAGTTCTTCTTTCTATCCTTCTTAGAGATTGTTTCTAGCCTTTGGAAGCCTCCTATCTTGAGTTCCGAAAGCGTTCTTCAACAGGAGTAAGTACTCTTCCTAGTTCTTTCATTATTTTAGCTATTTTGAGCTAAAAGTCGAACAATTTGGCTTCCTGATTGACTTTTGGTTCTGATCATATTTGATCAAGTCAAAGTTCAATTGAACTTTGCAACGTGATCGTAATCACAGAGGTTATAATCCCTAGCGATTTCACCTTCTGATTACCACGTTTACTAGTGGAAGTGACGAGTCAAAGTTTGGGTCAAAAATGCGCATGATGTGCATTTTACGACGAAACTGTTTTTGGGTATCAAAACACCAAGTTTAGATACCAAATCAGTTTTATAAACTTAGTTAGACATATTTTGACATGTCTAACTCATCACTTCTAGTTTAGTGCTTATTTAGGGTCGTAAATCGAGCGGTCTTGACCACCGCTTTGACATTCGAATCCGACCCGTTTGGTCGATCTTAGGATCCGACCAAACACATATTTGTGACCGTAGTTGTATACGGAATAACCGACTGAGGTTATACCTTATGGTCACGTTTTTTGGTTACTGTTACGATAAGTTACTTCTATGTTCTTAAAAAAAAAAAATGCCCTTTTACGCATAAATTCATTTTAAACACATGTAACCAAATTTTTGACATATAAACTAATGTTATAACATTCTTCAAACATGTTTGGGCATTTAAGACTTATCATAGGACATGTTTAACCATCCGATCACGCGTTTACGCTAATGACCTGTTAACGTAGCGTAAACTACCTTAACGAGTCATAATGGTTCAAAAGCACTTAAGATCCTTTCCAAATCAGAATTTTAAGTTGTTAAACCATACCTTTATAAGACTTCATTCTATCTGATCTCCCGTTTGTAGGCCCGACACGCTAACATATTTATCTGACACATTAGGACACGTTTGAGCTTTGTTTATTCCCTTGATCAAGAACACTTTCGCAATCCCGAGTGATTACATATTTCCCCTCTTTTACGTTTTGCAAATTTTTTGGGTGACTCATATGTGCTAAATCATTTTCAAGTTTTCAAAAACAATGTCTATGGTTTATATATAAAACAGTACGATTTCAATAATGTGAACAACTTGTTGATGCATTATCAATAACACGAATGACATTCATTAGATTTGGCCGAGCTGACAAGTAGTATGTTACGGTACCATAGGACTTACAATCCCATTATCGTACTGTTCACTGGATGTGGTGGAAGTTTAGGTAATGACAGGAGCTGTTTAATGATTAACAAATCATTTGTTGATCTGTTAGTCTAATTAAAGAGACCCTTTGGTGGTCAATTAAAGATAACCTTTGGTGGTATTGTCAACACAGGTTTGAATTTGTTCATTAAAGAACGATCAAAAGTTTTCATAACTAAAAACACGGACGACTTGTTTATGATATGGACGGTTGGTTTATGACACGGACGATTTGTTTATGACATGGACAGTTGGTTTATAACACAGAGGAATAGTTTATAACATGGAAAATTGGTTTATAACACAAACAAATGGTTTTGAACAATCTCACGCAATGATTTTCACTTAAAGATTTAAACCATACGAAGTTTTCTTTTGAATAAATCTATTAGAAGGTTTTTACAAAATAAACGTTTAGTCAAGATTCATGGCTATAAGGTTTTCACAACTCTAACCAACTTGTTTTAGTTTGTTAATTGTATTGCAATATCAAACACTTTTGATACGGGGTTTTCACTTAACGACTCTTATAGTCGGACGAGGTGTTGCAATATGTGTACAAAAGCCACGAATTTGACACACTCACAACCGCCTATGTACTCGCCGACATTTTTATGCTGACTCTCTACTCACGTGTTTCAAGAGTCAATTCTTGATAATATGATGCATGCTTCACGTAGGAATAGACGCGGGGCTTAGTGACTTAAAACATGAAAGACAATTTATTTATGTGTTGTTTCTATTTATACCAAGACAATGTAAACATTTAACTTAATAAAACAAAATTTAAATTCCATGAAATGTGAAACAATAGTTTGTGACAAGACTCCCCGACGTTTCCGTCGTGGTTCGTTGTTTTACGCAGTCGGGGTGTTACATCACTAAAGCTTGGGAAGTCATTCGTACCCTCTCCGACAATATTAGTATCACTGTCATCGGAATCATCCTCCACCCTCCACGACAACCTTGTCATAATCGTGTGCATCATAAAAATGTTCTTCAAGATATAAACCCAAAAAAACTGAGTAATTTATGGGTCGACATCTCTCGGATATATGGACTTAGTACTTTGAAATTTCGTTTGAGAGATTGCCAGATTCTGTGATACTAGGTCGTTATATTTAACCAATATCTGGGGTATTATCTGAGTTCTTCTGATTTTGCAGAAAACGTTAGCATTTCACAAATGTTAAACCAAGCCTGGTACTTAGAAGAGTAACTGAGAATATGTCAGTTTAAGGTAGATTGTAACTAATTGTAACGAAAAGGTGTGGTATTGAAAAGGGCTCTATACATGATAGGTCTATGAAAAGTTGACTATAACATCAGTGGTTAGTGAGTTAGTGGTTGAATGAGTGGTTTTGCATCAGTGGTTTTTGATCAGTGAGTCAGTGGTTTGCATCAGTGGATAGTGAGTTAGTGGTTGAATCAATGGTTTTACATCAGTGGTTCTGATCAATGAGTCAATGGTTTGCATCGGTGGTTTGCATTAGTCGTTAGTGAGTTAGTGGTTTGCATCAGTAGGTATTTGTGTCATGTTTGCTCAAATTCATAACAGTTGAGAGATTATTTTCATCGTCATGCTTTGGTAATTATGATTACTTGCATATGATTTAAAATCTCCCCCTCAAACTAAGATCACTTATTTGTTCGTACGGAATGTAAGCAAGATAACTTAGATTGATAATCGATGAAAGTGATCAAATAGGAAGATAACACTATACATTAAAAGAACTTTGTTATGATTACTTGCTATACGCTAAAAATTACAAGAACAGAGGATGACAAAACGAAACTTTATTACTGATCTTTGTTTCTCATCAATGATTCCCTTATTCGGCCTTACTGAAGTTCAAAGTCCAGGGCAATCATGTCTTCTACACCTCTTTCAAGGTCAAGATTCAGCAAGTCTTGAAGATCCGCTACATCCAGACCGTGTGCATCCTCCATCTTTATCCTTTGAGCTCTACCATCTGACCAGAGCAATTTTAGTTCATGGTAGTCTTTGTTAGACTCCATTTTAGAATTTTTGAGTCAAATGGTTTTCTTGGGAGTAGTGTTATTTTTTATGAGTTGGGTGAGGTTGGTCTGTGTACAAGCATGGGTATTGAAGCTCTAAGCTTCTCACTTGCAGCATCTAAGCCAAACAAAATTTGGTTCTTTATTCCCTCTTTTGTCAATCCCTCATGCATCCTTTGATCTTCTTCCTCTACCTGCTTTTGCCTCTTTGCTTGATTCAAGGCAATCATGGATAAGCTGGTGGTTGAAGTTAATCTTTTAGGACCAAGGGTCTGTTTAAGAGCAGAGGTTGTTTGCTCATAGATTGGCTTTCTTGGAATAGAAGGATCGTTTTTTCTTACTTCTTCCAACCTTCTGTAGGTACCTACCACACCATCTAGCGAGCATCAACAAGCTCGACTTTCATTCTTTTAATTTTGAGAGCATCTTTGAAGGATATTTGAGCATAGAATGAATTCTTTCAATTTCTTCTTTAAGCTCATTAGCTGTCCAACCTTTAGATTGTGCCCTTGTTGCTTTGTAAGGCTTATGCTTTGTGACATGATCAAGATAATCTTCTATCAGTTCTGGATCATTAGTGGTTGGCTGTTCCAACATAGACTTACTCAGCTCCTTAGCAAATTCTTCAATGCTTCAGACTTTACTCAGTTGGTGTTTTAAGGAGAGTTGTAAAGCCCTGTCATATTTATCTTTTGAATTTTCTGTTGCAATGTATTCAGCCTTCAACTTAAGATATTCATCAAAGTTTCTAGGCTTTCTATACCCTAGCAAGGAAGGAAATTCTCTTTTTGTTGGATTTTCTATTTTGTAGAAAGCTTCAATCTCACCTTTAACTGTTAAAATTTCCAATGGGTATATGCACCCAATGGAAGGATGAGGAGGGTTGGTGCATGGTTGGAACTGCGGGAAATGGAGTTTGAGAGTGTGGAGGTGATGAGGATGGTTGTGTTATGGATTGTGATGAGGTAGGAAGTGTTGATTGGTTATCTTCATCGTCATCAACAACAAAAGCTTTTCTTTTGCGTTGGAATTTAATTTTTGGAGAAGGTGGATGTGTGGGAATTCGGTATGGTGTGGGTAGTGGTTCAGTTGTGGTTGGAAAGGTGATCAAGGTAGTGGTTTAAACAACATCTGTTACGCAGTATTATTGTTAGTTTTATCGAATATTATCTTTAAAAAGTTGTTGGTATAAATTCAACGTAGTCTACGTGTTAGTTCAAGTGAGTCAATTGGTGTTAGAAATTCGAGTTTTTATTTTACACTTTTTTCCCGGTTTTGGTCATCGTTCGGCTAGCACCGTCTTACGCCCCCGCAAACCCCCCCCCCCCCCCCCCCGCACACACACAAACACTAGTAATACGGTTTTGTGCCCCTGTCCGGCGACGAGGGAGCTTTAGACTAGTTAGATAATTATATAGCATTTTAAACGAGTTAGGTTTAGATGTCTTTAGGATAATTATGTAAACAATCCTGTTTATAGTCTGGTACGTTAGGTTAACTATATATATTTATATATATATAAGGTAGTTACGTGGAGTTTTGAGGATAAGACTCATGGTGAATTAGTGAGTATTTTGGGTTTGAAAGAAGATGAGAGTAATGGAAAAATTTATGGGAGATTTTTGCTTCAGAAATTGAAACAGCAAGTGGAAACTCTGTTGGGATGAAACAGGGTTTATAAAGGGAAGAGTTGACGTGCCAATGGTTCCAAAACATCTTGATGGCTATATCTGTGCACGTGTAAACTCTACTAGAGACCAGCAGTGGTTCTGAACAGAGGAATGATCAAAGGATTGGGAAAATAGTGGTTTCACCAACAATGGATTGGGAAAACAGTGATTTCACCAATAGTGGATTGGGAAAATAGTGGTTAGACCAACAGTAGAAGTAGGAACAAAGGATACACTTTCAGCAACGGATAGATTTTCATGGAGTAATAACAACCACTGCTGGATAACCACTGCTGAGTATAACATCAATGGTTAGTGAGTCAGTGGTTGAATCAGTGGTTTTGCTATATACCTACTATTAGTGTGTTAGCAATGGTTTGTCATCAGTGGTTTCTGATCACTAGATAGGATTTCAAGGACTGATACTTATTTTCTTATAAGTTTAGGGGCATTTACGTCAAGTTTGCATTGATGTCAGTGGATAGGATTACAAGGGCTGATACTTATTGTCTTAAGTAAAGAAGGTTATTAAAGAGAGGTGTAAGAAAAGTTGACTATATTGACAATGGTTCAAATGATAGGTGTAAGAAAAGTTGACTATATTGAGAATGGTTCAAATGAAGTTATTTGTATATTGTTTGGATCTGAGTTTGAAACTGTTTATGTAAGTTCTAAAAATGCTAAACGAAAGAAGATAAATCAAATGAACTTGCCTCATTGGTTTGCATCAGTGGTTAGTGAGCCATTAGTTTGCATTAGTGGGCATTTATGTTAAGTTTGCTTTAATTCATAACAATTGAGAGATTGTTTTCATTGTCATGCTTTCGTAATTATGATTACATGCATATAACTCACAATATCCCCCTCAGCCTATGATCACTGATTTATTTGTACAGAATGTAAGGAAGATAGCTTAGATTGATAATGGATGAAAATGATCAAATAGAACAATACATGCAATGTTCTTTTATACTACAATCCTAATCACTGAGCATATTATTATGATGTCAGCAAGGAAGTGACACTTAACAAAAATATCAAACTAATAACATCTACTAAGCTAACCACTGCTATACACTAAACAATACAAGTACTGATAGAAAACACTGATGATACATCCTCTGTTGGTCTTCAGCTGAGCTTTGCCTTAACAGACCTTTAGCTTTGATCTTCATCAGAGCTTTGTCTTGGCAGACCTTTTACCTTTAGTCTTTAGCAGAGCTTTGCCTTGGCAGACTTTTAACTTTAGTCTTTAGTAGAGCTTTGCCTTGGCAGACCTTCAGCTTTAGACTTCAGTAGAGCCTTGTCTTCAACAGAGTTTAGCTATGACAGACCTTGGACATTTAGTCTTCAGCAGACCTTGACTTGGGCAGATATTACATTATTGTTGGATCAGATGTTGTAGTATATTTTGGCTTTTAATCTCTGTTCTTTTAAGGGGAAGATGGGTGCTTCTCTCCACAGGGCTTACAAAACACAGGTTATGTGCAGCAGTCCGCCATATTTAACATATAAAGTTTTTTTTATATGTTAAATAAGGCGGGTTGCTGCCAATAACCTGTGTTTTATATGAAAAATTTGGCCGCTCAAACATTTTGTGCTTAAAGATGTTGTACTTCATGCATTAAGGGAGTTTTAAGGGAAGTGGCGAATTACCTTAAGTTACCCTTTGGATATGCTTACTAATATGGTATATATATATATATGTGTATTTTACAACGAAAACGTTTTTGGGCATTAAAACATAAGGTTTTGACACCAACGAGCGGTTTTATGACCGCTTTAACTTTCGAATCTGACCCGTTTGTCAATCTTAGGATTCGACCAAGCGCATTTTATAAACCATGGTAATTTAGGGGATAACCCTCTGAGGTTATACCTTATAGTCATATAGCTCGGTTAGTTATATGATGAGCCGATTTTATGTACTTTTAAAATGCTGAAAACACCATTTTGGCACATAAAATGGTTTTAAACATGTAAGACCATAGTTTCGAAATCTAAACTAATATTATAACATAATCAAACTTGTTTTGACAAATAAGACTCATCATAGGACTTATTTAACCCTCCAAACCACTAGTTACGCTTGTGACCCGTTAAAGTGACGTACACCATTTTAACTAGTCATAATGGGTCAAAGCAGTTAGAAACTCTTTCAAATCAGAATGTAAGGTATTATAAACCATATCATACGAGTCCCAACACTCATTTGATTTATAAGACCTCATTCTATCCAATTCTCCGATTAAAGTCTCGACATACTAACATAGTATTCCGATACATTAGGACACACGTGAACTATTCAATCCTTGAGCTGTATTTGATCATTTGAACAAGACATTTACGCAATCCCAAGTAAGCACATTTCCCCCTCTTTTACGTTTTCAAATGTTCTAGGGTGATTCATATGGGCCTATCACTACTTTCTTGTTTTCATGACATTATACATGTTTTGCTTATCTAGTACATATAGTACATGATTTCAAAGACATTTTGCTTCATATGTTGACTTAGCATACCTAGTACATGATTTCAAAGACATTTTTGCTTCGTATGCTAACTTAGCATACCTAGTACATGATTTCAAAGATATTTTTGCTTTGTATGTTGACTTAGCATACCTAGTACATGATTTCAAATACATTTTTGCGTCGTATGTTGAATTAGCATACCTAGTACATGATTTCAAAGACATTTCGCTTCGTATGTTTACTTAGCATACCAAGTACACGATTTCAAAGAAACTTTTACTTCGTATGTTGACTTAGCATACCTAATACATGATTTCAAAGACATTTTTGCTTGGTATATTGACTTAGTATGCCAAGTACATGATTTCAAAACATTTTCATGACATGCTTACATTGTTCAAGACATATTGGTGTCTTGAATATACAATGATACATTCATTAACATTGATCATGCCGACCGGTTGTATGTAATGGTACCATAGGATTGACATTCCCGTTCCCGCTTCCTAGGTTTTTTGGAAGTGACTTTAGGGAATGACAGAATCCGATGAACATTTGATAAACCTTTGTGTTTATAAGGGTTTATCCGACAGTCAACAAGGCTTGAATGTATTCGCCAACAATCCATAAATTTGTGTCTACACAATAAAAGCAATTGATTAATAAGACAAGAGTTTTTTTTAAACAAGACCTTTATTTATTCAAAACACTTGTTTTATACAAGACATTTTGATTATTTTATACAAGACATTTATTTTATGGTTTAAACAAGACTTTTTTTTTGCCATACAAGACATTACATAGACATTTGTTTATAAATAACATTTGGTTTATACATAGACATTTGTTCATAAAAGACATTTGGTTTATACATGGAATTGGTTTATTCATGACATTGGTTTAAACAAGACATCTCAATTGTTGGCTCGTGGTAAGTGGTTTAAATGACGAGAAGTGTGTAATATGTTAAAAGTATCGTGGATAACCTTGCAAGAAATACTTAGAGCCTTGCAACAATTTTGCTGAAAAAGATGATAAATATAAACTTCTAAAAAAACTTTCTGATAATCTGTTGAGTGATTACAAAGAAACAAAAGAAGCATACGATAAGGTGAGTAAAACCATTAAACATTTTAAACAAGAAAGTCGTGAAGATGGTGCTACACTTTCAATGCTTAAAGCAATTGTTATGGACAAACAAATGGCAATAAACATTCACACTAACACGATTGCTAAGCTCAAAAGTGAATTAGAGGCTGTGAGAATTGAAACAGAAAGAGTTAACAAGTTGTTGATTAGTTACTCAACTTCATCGTATGTGATTGATCTTATTTTTCCGAAATAACCAGAAAAAAATTAAAATGAAAGAAAATGATTGTTCTCAAAACAAAGGTATGAGTTACAATCGAGTTCCACCCTCGATGTGGGAAAGTTATCAAAGAAAAAGCCTGACAGGTGGATAAGGCGCTCAGTTTAAAATTGAAAACTGAATTAAAAGACGAGCTGCCTGAAAACCTCGATGTAACATACACTAAATATGATGATGATTGTAAATCTGACATGGTAAAGAATGTAGTTGAAAATATTTTGGGAAGTGAAAGTGATAGCACTGAGTTTGAAATTGTTGAGTCTAATTTAGAGAAAACGAGTTGAAGTTCACCTTCTGAAATGAAGAAAGCTTTCATAAGAATTATCTTAAGAAATAAGAATTAAGTTTGGATGATGATCCTAATATGGTTACATACAAAATGATAGGATCTAACAAAGTATATTCTGATCAAGAATTTCCGATTCAGAATATGAATCTTAATGACAGATTTCGAAAATCAAATTTTTCGAAGAATGGAACCTTTGTTAATGGACAAGCTCAGAAAGTGAGAATGAGAGTTTGGCTAAGTCACAGTCAAACAATGAGTTTTTGATTAGAAACGTCGTGAATAGGTTCAAAAATCCTTTGTTGGTAACGACAATAGGACATGCTTCAAATGTAACCAAGTCGGGCATATCGTAAGACGATGTACCCAGAATAACTATAAAGTTGTTTGCAACGTCAAGAAGTCTTTAGAAGATGAGAAATAGAATCCACCAAAGTTTGTTCCAACATAAATTTTGAAAAGAAACAACAAATCTAACATAGTGAAACCAACAAATTTTAATGTTTCAAATAAAGAAGTTGGTGAACCATCGAGCAAGAATGATAAAAAAGATTCGAAATTTTATACTAAACAAGTATTTTCAATACAACAAACTTGGGTTGTTAAAACAAAACCATCTTCTAAGGGAAGCAATAAATTGTTCCAATCATGACTGATAAAAACGTTGAGGTTGAACAGGTTGTTAACATCAAGAAACAAAGTAAGAATGTTTGTGAACAAAAATATGATATAGGCGAACCCACCCAAGACCAACAAGGCTTGGGTCTCTCTATTCAAGTAATTGCTTAATTACATGTGCAGAGGCTCCCGAGATCACTCATTTCAAATTGGATAATGTATAGTGGAGCTTCTCAGCACATGACGGGTATGTTAGCCTTGCTTTATGATGTCAAATCAATCCATGGAGGCTACACTGGGTTCCCGGGTAATCAAGGTGGATGGATAGTCGACAAGGGGATTCTAATGAACGGTGTGGTGTCTTTCGACAAAGTCAACTACATATCAGAGTTAGAGAACAACTTACTGAGTATTTCCCAGATTTGTGATAAGAAGTTCACGACACACTTCACAGATAAAGAATTCTTAATTTAGAAGTCGGGATTCAATATACCTGGGGAATGGATCATAATGGGAGCTCCTCGAGAGAATGATCTGTATTTCTTAGACATGAGTATTGCTACAACAACGACAAAAATAGTGCAAAGCTTCGTGTCCAAAGCAACAGAAAAAGAATCGATCATGTGGCACAGAAAAATGGGGCATATTCATCTCCAAAAAATGAACTTCTTAGTTCACAACGATCTAGTTGATGGAGTTAATCTGAAGAGTTTGTATTTGAGTGGCGACTGCATTAGTTGTAAGAAAGGCAAGCAGCATAGAAATTCACACCCAAGGAAACTCCTGAACTCTATTAAGCTCCCACTAGAGAGACTTCATATGGATCTCTTTGGACCTTGTCAACGTTAAAAGCATTTCAGGAGACCTTTACAGTCTCATTGTGACTAACGGCTACTCAAGATTTTCATTGGTAATTTTCTTAGAGAGCAAAGACGATACGCTTGAAAATCTGATGATTTTGTTCCAAAAATTGGAGAACCTGTATCACTTATCGATTAGACGCAGTCATAGTGACAATGGTATAGAGTTTAAAAATAATCGGATGGCCGAGTTTTGTAATGATAAAGGAATTTTGCATGAATTCAGCACAACATATACACTCCAACAAAATGGTGTAGCTGAACGTAACAATCGAACCCTGATTGAGACACCCGGAACCATGCTCACTGATTCTAAACTTACAATTAGTTTTTGGAGCGAAGAAGTGCCTTTTACATGTTGTGCTCTTAAAAGAGTTTTGACGGTCAATTCGAATAAGAAAACGTGTTTTGAGCTACATAACCAGCGAAAACCTAATCTGAAGTATTTAGAACCTTTTGGGTCACCTTGCATGGTAATCGATTCTAATGGCAAATTTGGGGCTAAATCATTAGAGGGGTTCTTCGTGGGATATGCTAGTCTACTTCGTAGAGTATATCTTCCTAGCATAAACCTGGTTATTGCTTCTCAGAATACCGACTTTCAAAGATACACGTCTACAACACAGAAACTTGGAGATGCTTGGTAGTTCAACTATAACAGTCTCTAGGATTTCTTTGAGCTTCCAACTGAACCAACAGAGAAGGAATTGTTAGTTCTTTATCAGCAACAACAAGCGTTATCTAAAGAATACAATGCTGAAGTTACTATAAGTACTCAAACACCTGTTGGCACTCACGATGCTGAAGCTAGTACAAGTACTCAACATTACGAATCTCAGACTGTAGGAACAAGTGATCTCACAACATATCAAGGGATGAATGATCCAGCTTCCACGTTCGATCAAAGTGATGATTCTAATTCTAATGCTGAACTGACATATGACAACGATGGATCTACTTCCGATAACGGTGCAAAATAGATTCAAAGTTTACCAAATAGTCAAGCTGGTCCAAGTGCTCAGAAGAAAGCATATATAAGCAATCTTGTTGCTGATCAAAACATCACTAATTTGGAACACGAAGTGAACGTTCCAAACGAAGTTATGCCGAGGACTATGTCGTATCACGTATCGGAAAACATAATTGGAGAGTTGTAGACTGGAGTCAAAACGCGAAATCAGATCAATAAGGATCTTAGTTGTTTTTATTCTAAAATTGCACCTGTTCAAGATACTATCTCATATAGCTACTTTATTTCACAGGTTGAGCCTAAAACATACAAAGAAGTGTTGATGCAGAATGTCTATAGCATACGTCTTAGGGTCATGTCTTATCGATGTAATAGGGCTTCGATATTAGACATTGTGTTTTATTGTATGTAATAGGGCCACTTCATACGAAGTGACCGACTCGTACGAAGTGGCAAAGGCTAACTCGCACGAAGTGCTCATGTTTATAAATAGGTGAGTTGTGGTCTTGGTTAGCTAGCTGTTTTTTATGAACTGTGATAGCGAAGCCCTATCAAGTTAGTTTCAGAATTCTAAACGTTGAACGATATAATGAAAGTGAGCATTTAAATTGTAGCGAGCACATTGTCACTAGTTAATCATAAATTCCACATAAATTGACTAGATTTCAAGTTAGGTCCTATGCTTATTTGGATGAGAGCATGGAGGCCTGATTTGAAGACATTTGATCAAGATTCAACCTTTGAAGACTTCTTATTCTACTCATTCTTCTTATTTTTCCCTTTTGAAAATGAATTCATGGACAAAATGAACTAATTTTTCAGTATAACATGTAAAAACCAGTTTAGACAAACCTTTGAAACAACAAGAGCTAAAAATAAGTGAATTCATGTCGAAAATTGCAAAAAATGTGAAATTTTAGACACATCTTGCATGAACTGAACAGACACTTCGTAAGAAGTAACCATCCACTTCGTACGAAGTGACATTATTGCTGAGTTTATTTTACCACTTCGTACAAAGTGACTTCCGGATCGTACGAAGTGATCCAGTTCGCATGAAGCACAAAACCTACTCCGCACGAATTAATTTTTATACAAATGTTTCTCTAGAAATGGAGAACAAATACTTTAACGCATTTGCTTCATTCGCCGTTTTGAACGCATGCGCCCAAACCTTAAACTTCGATAATGAAATGGGCACCATGGCTAAGCCACTGAAATTGTTGTATCTTGAATATTATAAGGGATAGCATGAAAAATTCACGAATGTGCGTTTTCGGCTTAATATGTGAAATAAAACATCTATATGAGACCGTGTTTTTTCAAGGTGCAACATTAGTATAAAAACTACTAAGATCCTGATTGATCTGATTTAACGTTTTGACACCAGTCTACAACTCTCCAACGGTGTTTTCTGATGGGTGGTATGACAATGTCCTCGGCATAACTTCTTTCGGAACGCTCACTTCGTGTTCTAGATTTGTGATATTTTTTCAGCATCTTGATTACTGGTGGATGCTTCAATCAGAGCACTTGTTCCTTCAACTTGATTGTTGAGTAAACTTCAATTTGATTTTCACCATCATCGGAAGTAGATCCATCATTGTCATATGTTGGTTTAGCATCAGATTCAGAATCATCTGATTGATCAAACGTGGGAGCAGGTTTAGTCATCTCTTGATCAGCAATTGGATCACTTGTTCCAGCAGACTGTGATTCTGGATGTTGAGTGCTAGGACCTGCTTCAGCATCAAGAGTACCAACAGGTGTTGATTAATTACAATCGGTCTAGGAACTTGTTCTTGTGATAAAGCTTATTGTTGCTGATAAAAAATCAAAAATTCCTCTTCTGTCAGTTCAGCTGGCAACTCAAAGTAATCCAAGAGACTTTCGTAATTGAATAACCAAGAATCTCAAGATTTTTTTGATGTTGGAGACGTGTAACGTTGACAATCTACGTTCTGAGCTTCGAATACCCGGTTTATGCTAGGTTGATATACTCTCAATGGTGGACTAGCATATCCCACGAAAAACCCTTCCATTAATTTAGCCTTGAATTTTCCATTTGTATTGATTACCGTTCATGGTGACCCGAACGGTTCTAAATACTTCAGGTTTGGCTTTCGTAGGTTGAGTAACTCGAAACACTTTTTTTATGACGCTTGACTGTCAATACTCTGTTCAATGTATAGCTTGTAGAGGCCATGGATTCGCTCCAAAAAGCTAACTGGCAGTTTTGAATTGGCGAGCATGGTTCTTCCTGTCTCTATCAGGGTTCTATTTTTGCATTCAGTTACATTGTTTGTTGTGGGGTACATAGTGCACTGAATTCATATAATATTCCCTTTACATTGCAAAATTCTTTTGAATTTGGTACCATTGTCATTTCGAGTTCGATATTCTTCATTGCATGTAGCCACTTCAATATAAGAGTCACATCTTTCTCGTTAGTAACTCGAACAATCTTGATAATCTTCTTTGGATAATGCAGCTTCTCGTTGAGAAAACCATGTGCAGCTTCAAATCTAATCAACTTCCACAATCTCTGATCATTCCATTTAATTTGATAAATGGTGCACTTAGTTTGGAACAACTCTTCAACACCCCACCATGACAAAGTTTGAATATAAGATATATACCGGAAGTATTGAACTCCGAATTCTCTCTTGATAGCATACACATTCAACTCAGGTAGCCAACCCCAACTCGGAATATCTCCAAATGACTTATCATGATCTCTCGTGAAAAACGCTAATGGTCGTCAGAATTTCCTTTCTTTTGGCATTTCTTTAAACTACATCTTTCTGGCTTCTTAAATTTCTTCTTTACTCAATCGTTTTGGAAGATTACCATCTTTTACTACTTTTTCTACCTTTCTTTTCACCAAATCATTCATTTCTTCGTTAAACATCCTTGAAATGTTGGGAAGTCATCTGTTCGTTCACCCGATATTTCATCGTTTCATCATCAGAATCATCCTCCACGACAATATTATCATAGTTATCTGCATCCTCAACATATCGATACACATAATCATCAGGCTTTGTAACACTTATGTTATCCAATTCTTCTTCAAAATCAAAATCAAATTCAAATGAACTCTCATCAACACCCAACATCTGAGCAATTTCTTCCTTTGTGTAGTTGTGAACAAACTCACCCTTTTCAACCCCATGCTCCAGATATATCATCTTATGTTGTGTTGTAGAAACAACCATTAGTGGATTAACGTCTGGGAGAATTCCTGAACACTCTTCTTCGTTCACAAAATCCTTCTTCTCCCCCTCTCTTTGAGATTCATTTTCTTGATTAGCATTGTCGTTTAGAAAATCATCATAGTTGAACGATCTTGTAATCTTGGCTTCATACACCACCAACCCTCTACCACCTTGTATGTTATCATCATCGTCAGCCTTATCATCATCATCTTGTTTATCATCACCATCAACATCCATGTTATCATCATCCTCTTCATCATCAACTTCTTTCTCAACCTCTTTTTCCTGTTCCTCCTTTTCTCTTACCTTTTCTCCTTTTCAGAAACATACGGAACATCATCCACGTCACCGATAAGAATATAGATAGCCAAAGGTTCTGGCTCAGGTGTAACAATTGGAACAACATCAATCTTTTCTTTGCCCTTGCTTACAAGTGCAGCTTCAGCTCTTCTTGCTCGTTCAGCAGCCCTTTGTTTAGCTTCTTTAAATTCGATCAGATCAACTTCAACTTTGAAATTTATACCAAGCTTTTTCTACAACACTTTTTGAAACATATCGAGTTTTCTATCTTTGCTTAATCTGTCAGCCTCTAGCTCTTCTGTCACTCTAAGCAATCTTTTGTTATCAGACACGAGACTAGCAGTAATAGCTTCCATATGTTTTCGACCGTTTTCCACAAACTTTGTTGGGCTTAGATTTCTTAAGGTTTACTCATTAGGGGTTATTTTGGGCTTTTGTGTACATTGTGGACTTCCTAGTGCCTAATGGGCCTAGGGTTGTAATAGTGGGCTTAATAGTGCTTATAAATAAAGATGCTTGGTCATTGAGAAGGGGTTAGAGAGTTGAATTCAAAGAACTTGTATTTGGTGTATGCAAGTTAAAGTTATTCAAAGCTGTTCTTCTTCGTAATCATTATTTCCGCTTTTGATTAGGTTAGTGATACTTGTTTGATCAGTTTACAGGACTTACAATTGGGATCAGAGCATGCTGTTCAAATACTGTTCCGAAGAACTCGAATAAGGTTTGAAGAATACGGATCTGGTAATGTTTCAGATTCCGAAGAACATGAAGAAGGTTCTCACATTTCAGATCAACAACTGTTCCGGATTCCGAAGAACACGAAGGTGATCGTCCATCTCGGATTGATCCAAGACTGTTGCTCAATCCGGATTGCAATCCAAGTTACTGTTGCGGTTTTGAGTTCCTTGGATCTCGGAATTTAGTTGCAGGAAAAATGGGTTTACTGTTACAGATAAGGATAACTATTCCATATTCATCAGATAGGACAAGCATTCCAGACTCTCCACTCTGGATTCACATTAAGAGTTGGTTATTCCGGATCATACATCTCGGATTCTCATTTCGGAATCGCATTTCGGATCCATCAGATTCCGGGTTCTCCATTTCGGGTTTTCAAGTTGGATTCCCCATTTCGGAATCATCATTCCAGATTCATCAATCCGGATCATCATCAATTCGGATAATCTTTCCGGATTTGACCATCATTGACTTTAGGATTGACCATTTCGGATTAGATTCGGATTTCGTGCTATTCACCTGAGTCACTTAAAATAAATTAATTTTAGATCGATTTGGTAAATTTTTAATTAATTTAATTATGATGGCTGGATTCATGACCGCACAAGATCTGACAAATGCCACTCTGGCTGCCTTGCAATCGCAAACACTGGCTCTCCATCAAGAGCTGGATCAAGTAACTGGCACTTCCACCAAAGTGCCACGTTTATTGTATGGGGATGAATACTACGAGTGGAAGTTCCATTTTTAACAATACTGCAAGGCTAAAGAGCCTGGTGTGTGGATGCATCATGAATGGTCCAAGAACCATAGTTTACAGCACAGAGCAAGATCCAGACACGAAAATTCCCAAGCCCATGCACCTATGGACTCCATAGCATATCAAGATAATAGAGGAAGATGAGAAGGCTTCGACAACTCTGACCATGGCCCTTGGACCTGATATCTCTATCGCGGTTAGAAACTGTAAGACAACAAAGGAGGTTTGGAGTGAGCTGCAAAATCTGTACGAGGGAAATGCTGACATGAAGGAAAGAAGGGTGAATCAGCTGAATCAACAATTAAGCTCGTTCAATCACATCTATGGGAAACTATTGAAAACCAGATTCGTCGCTATGTCAAGCTCGTTTCCCAGATGATCTCAGCTGAGATTACCCTTACCAACAGTGCCATGAACAGACAGTTATTAAACTCACTGCCCATGAGTTGGGATGCAGATGTGGGCATGATAAAAAAGACTAAAAACTTGAATGATGTCACTCTCACCAAGAGATAGCTACCATCAAATCATGTGAGATTGACAACAAGTACAGGGAAATCAATCACCAAAGCAGTTTGATGGCCACATATATGACAGGGCAAAACGCGGCTCTAATGTCACAGAATCTTACCTATAGTCCTATGCAAGGAAACTCACAAGCATCGGGTGGATCTAACGTGGTTTATTGTCCTATAGCCACGCCTCAAAACACTCAGTACGTGTATGGTTTTCAATCTCAGAATCCCACGATGGTTTCAGCTGCTCAAGTTCACACTCAGTACCATGCTCAGTATCCCAACATGGTGTTCAGTCCTGCAATTCCTCCAACCGTGCAACAAGGCAACTCTCCTCAAGCTGCTGCACCAGCGCCTGCACCTGCTCAACCGACGTCCAACTCTGCGTTTCTCACTAAAAAAAGGAGAAACTGGCTGTTGTTGTGTCAATGATCAAAAGCTTAAACGCCTTCCTTGTAGGTGATCTGACCCCTCCATCTTCCAACCAAAGTTGACCAGATCATGGAGGAGGACCTGGACGAGATCGATGTTTCTTGGAATTTAGCAATGGCTACTTTTCAGGTCAACAAGTTCCAGAAGAAATATGGAAGGCAACCCTTGTCCAATTTGAAGACTGGTCTCACCAAGGACAAACTTAGATGTTACTGATGTCTCAAACCAGGACACTTCGCCAGGGAATGCAAGAAGCCACTGTCAGGGTATGTATCATATAAGGTCGCTGATATATAGAGAAGTGATAGACAGCTGGTTCTCGTCTCTCCCTCCAAGTCCACTACGAGTCCATCAAGCAGCTCGGGCGGGAAGACAACAGCATTGATGGCCCAACAGCATGAAGGTTTCAACTGGGCTGATGCTGCAGCTCAAATGGAAACATTGAACCTATCCAAGAACAGCAACCACTGCATGATGGCGCAGACAACTGAGACGCCTGATCTTTCGGAAACGGTAAATCGAATTCTCTGTTCTAATAGTTGTCGTTTTAAATTATCACAAATGCGCGCCCATAATTCAACTATAGTGGCTGAATATCAACGAGCTACGTCATAGAACATCCCCTTAAATATAAGAACAAGCTTATTATGGAGAAGGTCGAAGCTCAGAAACATGATGTAGCTCAGCTAAACCTAGACTTGAACCAACAGCAATGTTGGGTCTACGACTACAAGCTAAAACTAGCTGAAAAGGACGTAGAACTTCAAGCAGCTTTAGCCAAGCTGAATTCCTTGACAGGGAAGCTTCACAAAAATGAAATAAACATTAAAGAAATTGAAACTTCCAATAAACTTGTCAAGGACTTATGTGATCTCCAGCTTAACTATCAAAAGAATTTTACCAAAAGCCTTGGGTATATTAGGTTGCCTCCACCATATAATCATAACTATACTAGAATGCCTGAATATGAGGAAGAGGTAGAAAATGCAGAAAAAATTATTTATGGTAAACCTTCAGATTATTTATCCAAACCACGGACGCCCTATTACCCAAGGTTCTCCAAACCCACTGAACTGAAGAGGGATGATGTCTTTGTTGCTTCTACACCACTTTCTCGTGAAACTAGTAATCATCCCACTGGAAGTACAGATGGCTTGGAGAAAGAAGTGCCTGAGGCAAAAACATCCACATCCTCCACAGAATTGAATGGAAAAGAATCTTCTGATACTGAAACTGAATTCGTGAATGATACTAATGTGTCTAACTCATGTGTAGAAGAAATTGTAGTTGAGGATATCACAGAGGGTGATCAAGAGGAATCTCTGAATACAAATTCAGATAATTTGGTTGCTGATTATGCGTTTTATAAGGCTGTTTTTGACATTTTAAATCAATTTCTTGCTAAACAATTTAGTTGCTCAAACAGTGTTGGTTGTGTTGAGAATTTAGACAGTTTTAATTCGGGTTTTTCATCAAAAACTGATGTTTTGAATGATGCTAATAATTGTGATAACTCTTGTGATGAGAAAATGAATTTAGCTGCAGGTTCTACATCAACAGATGATTCAGTTTCATCAGTTTCAGCTGACGATACCGAAAGTCTTTCTCTACAGGCTGTGTCTGTTGATGCATCTCATAGGGTTGACAATGTGAAAGTAGATCAACCAACCGATTCTGTAAAAGTTGATAGTGACATAATTCTAGAAGACTCGAGCGACTAAACACAAGGTACTGATTCTGAAATGACAGAAGATGAACGCACTTTTCCACATGAATTCAAATGAAAATCTTCACTGGTTCGCAATCGGAATTTGAAACTTTTCAAAATTGCGAGATTCCACATTCGTCTTCTGAAATCTCAGAACAGGATGTCCCTGTAGAGCCCCTCGTGTCCTCCACAGAATCTATCATGAAGTGTGATTTGAAGAGTAAGACCAAGAAGCGGAGAACACGCCGATCTAAAAAGAAGAATACAAAACAGGCGTCTTCAAAAACTGAAATGGCAACTGCTGGGTCTCCTCAACAAACTAAGGAATTAACTCAGCAGTCGCAAACTGAATCTGTTAAGCAACCAGCTGAACAGATATCAGTTAAAATTTTGCCAAAATCTCCATGTTCAAAAACCTTCAATTCAAATCACAAAACTAACAAGTGTGCTGATGGTTGGCACAAGACAACGTCAAGACCAAGACCGTGCATCAGCCGTCAGTACCCGCCAGCAAGAAACTGACAGACAAATTGCCCAGAATTTCCCAAGATGAACAGATTGTTTTCTTCCAGAAGAGGTAGACCTGTTTCAATTGATCTCCCGGGCACATTGCTTGAAATTGTCAAAAGACCTTTACCTCTTTCAAAACTTTGTATTCCAGACATTAGAAGACTATGCCTAATCGCCCACCTGCGGCTAGATTTGTGGCTAAGTCTTCTGATCAAGACTGGAACTTGGCCAAGAAACAATCTTTCAATCCCTTGAGACCTTCAGTTTCCCAGAATCCCTCTAGCACTCCAATGATTGTGCAGAGGTCTAATTCAGTAACCTGGAGGCCTAAGTTAGTGGCCAAGACTCAGTCTTCTACCCCTATGTCTAATAAAACAAAAGCATCATCAACCTCATCCTCAACTAACTTGATCTTTCAAGAGGTTACTTACGTTGATGCTAATGGCAAACCCAGATCTTCAATGGTCTGGGTTCCTGTTTCTAACAAACCTGTTGAAAAGTGTAGGAGCAGCTCTGGCACGCTCTTATTAGACTATGGTACATTGATAGTGGCTGTTCCAGGCACATGACCGGAGACATCTCCCAGTTGAATGACATTCAGTTTTTTGATGGCGGGTTTGTTTCCTTCGAAGGTGGAGAAACAGGGAAAATTACCATGAGAGGGACTGTTTGCAATGGAGCCCTCAACTTTTAGAATGTCAATTATGTACCAGAATTGAAGCACAGTCTGTTGAGTATGTCTCAACTCTGCTACAATCATTTGGATGTTCTCTTCACCAAGAAAGGATGTCATGTGCTTAAACCCGGTTTAGTTAATCTAGATGATTGGATTCTTCTTAAAGCTGCACGTAAAGGCAATGCGTATGTTATTGATATGAACCAGGCTCCTTCTGACAAGCTCACTTGCCTCTTCTCATCGACAGCCGAACATGACGCCATGCTATGGCATTTCAGATTGGGTCACATCAATGTGAAGAATTTAAATCGTCTTGCAAAAGATGGTTTAGTCAGAGATCTACCAGTTCGTGACTTCATGCAGATCGAAAAGTGTGAATCATGCGCGCGTGGGAAACAACATCGACAGCCGCACAAATCTAAAGCCGTTCCCTCCACTTCTCAAGTCTTAGAACTGCTACATATAGATCTCTTTGGTCCAACAGACATACGCAGCATTGGCGGGAAGGCTTACTGTCTGGTTATTATTGATGACTAATCTCGATTCACCTGGGTTTTCTTTCTCGCACATAAAAGGGAAACCGCTGAGTTAGTCAAATCATTTGTCACGCTTATGGAAAACTAGACAAATTCTACGACGAAGGCTATTCGGTGTGATAATGGGAGAAAGGTTAAGAATACTACCTTAAACTCTTTTTGCTCCTCCAAGGGAATTGACCGACAGTTTAGTGCAGCCAAAACCCCACAACAAAATGGAGTTGCAGAACGCAGAATTGAAGCTGCACGAACTATGCTGGTTGAATCCGAGCTACCTCTTATTTTCTAGGCAGAAGCAATCAATACTACATGCTATATTCAGAATCATGCCCTGATCAATAAACGTCACATGAAGACTCCATACGAAGTGGTTGAAGGTCGCAAACCTTCAGTCAAGCATTTCCGCAAATTCGGATGCCCTTGTGTTCTCCTGCTCATGGATGCTAAAGGAAAGTTTGAATCATGCGGCGATCATTGCATCTTCGTTGGCAATTCTAAAAATACGTCATATCACGTTTATAACAAGATCAAGAAGATGGTAATTGAAACCTACAATGTGGGTTGGCTGGAGGAAAATCCCAAGGAGATACGCATTGGTCCTGACTAGTTGTATGACTACTCCACTTTATTTAATCATTTTGATGTGTTTTCCAATGTGCCTGCAGGTAAAAGTTCAATTTATGTCCTTCCAACGGTGCGCATTTCTTCTCAAGACGATGCTGATGCTGCCGAGCTACATGAGACTTTAAAGCAGCTGTGTGTGGATCCTCCTAGATTTAATGACACTGTCTTGTCTTCTTCCACTGTTTCGTATTCTCGAGAACTAACTATCCTTTCGCCTGCTCAGACAGATCCTCCTGAAGTTGTGGTTTCTGATCCAGAGCCTCCTACGACACATGAAGGCCATACTCCCGATGTTTTGGGTTCCTCTCTATTTCCTGAGCCTACTCCACTCGAGAATATTATTGGTCCTGTCAATGTTGTTGTTCGAACCCGCAGCCAATCTGGGGATATCAATACCTGTCTATATTCTTGCTTCATTTCACAAATTGAACCTAAAAGTATTGATGTTGCCTTGCAGCAACCAGGCTGGGTGGATGCCATGAACGAGGAACTCAATCAATTTTAGAAGCTTGGTGTTTGGCAATTGGTGAAGCTGCCTCAAGGAAAACGTGCTCTAGGAACTCGTTGGGTTTTCCGGAACAAGCAGGATCACAATAGAGTTATCGTTCGGAATAAAGCTAGACTGGTGGTTCAGGGATTTTAACAGATTGAAGGATTGGATTATGATGAGGTCTATGCACCTGTCACGCGTTTGGAGGCCATAAGCATTTTCTTGGCATATGCATCTTACATGGATTTTACTGTATATCAAATGGATGTCAAGATGGCGTTTCTATACGACAAGGTGAAAGAGGAAATCTATGTGGCACAACCCCCAGGCTTTACTGATCCTGACAAGCCAGATTATGCTTACAAACTAGAAAAAGCTTTTTATGGGTTGCATCAAGCGCCTCGCGCATGGTACGCTACTCTTACAGAGTATCTGCTTGTTCATGACTACACACGGGGAACCATTGATCAAACTATGTTTATCAAACACGTTGATAAGGACATTATTCCCGTCCAAATCTATGTTGATGATATTACATTTAGTTCCACCAATGATGGTTTGTGCCGCGAATTTGAAGAAATCATGAAGAAGAAATTTGAGATGAGCTCATTGGGGGAGATAACCATGTTTTTAGGACTTCAAGTTTGTTAGAGCCCACAGGGTATCCTAATTCATCATGTAAAATATGTCCATGACGTTCTTACCAAATTCAAGCTTACAGATTCCAAGCCAATGGCTTCACCTATCGCAGAACAGCCTCTGCTAAATGAAGATGCTGAAGGAACTCCTGTTAATCCGACTATGTATCACTCAATGATTGGATCACTCATGTATCTCACTACTAGCCGGCCATATATCATGTTTCCGTCTGCTAGTGTGCTCGTTATCAGGCTACTCCAAAACTCTCTCATTTACATTCTGTTTAATGAATTTTTAGGTACCTCAAAGGGGCTCCATCACTGGGCCTCTTGTATCCTAAAAATTCTGAATTTAAACTGTTTGCTTTCTCTGACAGTAATCTTGGAGGTACAAATAGGGACAAGCACTCAACCTCGGCTGGTTGCCAGTTTCTAGGTGATCGCTTAAACTCATGGCAATGCAAGAAGCAACAGACGGTTTCGCTTTCTACTGCAAAAGCAGAATATGTCGCAGCCTCGGCTTGCTGCTCCCAGGTTTTATGGAAGCAACATCAGCTTGCAGGATACGATTTGACTTAACTAAACACAACAATTTATTGTGATAATGATGCCGCTATCTAAATAGTTAAAAACCCTGTTTTCCACTCCAAAACCAAGCACATAAATATTAAAGTTCATTTTATCCGTGATTTCTATGAAAAGGGTCTCGTAAAGCTTGAGCAAATCCACAATGATGCAAATGTGGCGGATTTGTTCACGAAACCCGTTAGCAACGTGCGTTTTCAAGTGCTTTTGGATCTTCTCAAAATGATTCGGTTTTTTACCTAGGCATCCTCTGCTTTGTGTTTTGTGTACTATTCTTATTTTCTTTTCATAGCTTCATAAATTTGTCCATATGTATGCACAAATTTAGGGGGAGACATCAGACAAAAAAAATTACTTTTCGCAAGGATGGGGAAATGAAATACTTTTTCGTGATAAAATGTTTGACTAACACATGTAAGGTGTCGAAGCGGAAAAAGATTTGGATCGAAAGTGATGTGTCATTATGTGTTGGTAGGTCTAAACTCAACCGGATGGGGAAAGTAAAATGATATAAACATAACGAACTATGTACTCAGTGGGTCACTTACTATAGGCGTATGATTTCATGGTCTTAAATCTTGCGTTGATAGATAGCCAACATATGAGGTTTCGGGTCTTTATGCTGTTGATTCATCCGGGGATATCTTGACTGCCCTCCTGTTGCATCCAGATTATATGCAGACCTAGGCACAATCAGGATATCTTTGTAAAAGAGCCAAAATGGAAAGGCCAAAACCTAAGAGAACATAAGTTTCTTCATAAGTTCTTACGTACCACATAAGGTATTTGCCTAACCCTCGTCAGTCACTATTGGTCTCTCTGCTGTACGGAAGTACTGACCTGTTCACAAATAGCCTGATGTTGTAAAATATAAAGGATGACCACAGTATACTCACCTGCTATGATGAATTGTTGTGCTTAGCTTGATCGCGGGGGTATGTCATGGTATGGGACACACGAGTATCATAGTATAATACTACCTTAAGCGTATCATAATGCCTGAACTACAAGGATTGAGTTTTAGATTTAAATGGACAAGCATATTAACAATCGCTTAGACCAATTGAATCTGCTCATACTGGAAAATGTTCCTTAGTTAGATTTTGAAACTATTTGATTCCTTAGCAAGGTTGTGTTAAATATTTATGTCTGTCTTAAATAGTTCTTCTTTGTAAAATGTGAAAAGGTGGTTGGATGCTTGGTTAGTCTACTTGATGAATTTTGGTGAGATGGTTTCTGTCAAGAGATATTGGACTGGCCCTGTGTGCTTTGGGATTTGGGCCAGTCAAATAAAACTGGTTAAAAGTCTTAAAATTAGAAACCCAAGTTACTATTCCGGATTGGGCTTCTTTGGACCCAAAAGGTTACTCTTCCAGATTGGGCTGTTCCGAAAGGCCCATTTGGACTTTTTCGGATAGGCCCACTATGTTACTGTTCCGGATTGGGCCTGTCACAAGCCCAATCCGGATTCAAAATCTCAGGCCCAAGCCCATTTCAGAATTATATAGGTATCTCTGATTTTTCATTTCGGATTATCCACATATTCCGAAATCATATTTCTTCTCTGATTCTCTATATTTCGAATTGTACATCTCGGATAATTCTTTCCGGATTAGGTATAACTTCATTAAACATATGCATTCCGGATGAAAATATTAATATATAAATCATTCCGGATTATGTATCGGATTGATCTTCACAGGTCTTAGGCATTTCAGATTTCATCCGAAATGGTGAACTCGAATTTCATCTCGGATTGGATCTTCATCCGGAATGATATTCCATCCGAGATACAATGGGTAATCCGGATTGCAATTTTTGTCTGAACTGTTTGACCTCCTTCTAATCCGGAATGATGAAAGGGTTCATCTGGGTTAACATTGAACTGTCAGTAATCCAGATTTGAGTTTTGAACCTTTCATCTGGTTTGAACCTTTTCAACTGTTGAACACTATAATTAACTTGAACTCTTATTAATTTGAATGTTGACACTTGATTGACCTATCCAGTTAGTTTTAAGCGCTATACTGGTAAACTCCGTTAACTTCTGTTAGTTGGGATAACTTGGTTGATGTTTTTGACATATATGGTTAAAGAAGCGTTTGATGCGATGATGTTGGTTGAGGAGCAATTCCATAACCAAGCGGGGTATCTTTTAGACCCGCCAACAGAGTTCTTCAAGGAATTTCAGTCTATGATTGTGGGGCTCAACGCATGTAAGATTGCATATGCCCTACAAGCTAAGCCGGTTATCTACAGAGACCTAGTACATTCGTTCTGGAAAAGAGCACGATTTCAGCCAAGAGGTGAAGATGGAAGACCGTTTATCCGTTCACATGTACGGGGTAAAGAGATAGTGGTTAACGAGGCATGTGTGAGAGAGGTATTGAAGATTGCGGATACTTTTAGTGATCCACCCATCTACGCCAAAGAGAAGGTGCTTCCTGTGCTGATGGAGATGGGATATGAGGGTTCGTATCCACCACTACTAAAGAAAATGTTTCCAGCTTATTGGCGGTTGCGTGTCCACCTGTTTACGCAGCGTGTGTCAGAGAACAACGGCGGTCTGGATCAGCCAAATCAAGCCCAGACATCTGCTATAGTTTCGTTAGTTATGGACTGGAAGTATAACTATTCTGGTTATATCTTCAACAACATGAAGAAAATTCTAGAGCAGTCCAAGAAGTGAATGTTTCTTTTTTACCCGCGCTTCGTCCAGCTAACTCTAGATGCCCGTTACCCTGATTTAGCAAAGGATGCGACAGATGCCAACTTGCTTAATATGAAGCCGATGGGGCCTACTATTTTTGGTACAATGAAAAAGAACCGCCATACGTCCAAAACAGTTTTTGTGGGTCGTTTCGCTTTGAAGAAGTTCGGGAAGTTTTCTGAAGTTGTTGGTTTGGATATTCCATCACCTCCTCCGCCTCCAGTTAATGCAATAGTGGCCGAAGAACACGATATACCTGCCAAAGAGAAAGAGATAGAGATCGAGGACTTAGTTAGTGATGACGAATATGATGTTGGGCAAGCCTCTCTTAACGATCTCGGAGAATTGAACGTCACTTTGACTCCCGTGTTTCCAGAGTTATCATTAGAGAATTTAGAGGCTTTGATTGCTCACTTGAAAGATATTCAGCAGAAACAAGGCGAGTCTCCACTCGATATTCCATCTATTACTACACCGACTGCTTAGGTTGCAGAAGATGACAAAGATGAAGAAGATGAGGTGCCATTGATCAAAAGGAGAAGAACTGAGCCGAGCATTCCATCCAGTGAACCTGAAGTTCTCGTTGTTTTCACTGTTGCTGAATCTGAGTTGATCACTTCAACCGTTGCTGAGTCTACAATTGCTGAATCTATTGCTCATACTTTGATGCTTGACACACTAGTTTTTTTCTGCACAGCCAACCGCTCCTATTATTACACAGTCTACTGTTGTGTCTATTCATGCTGACACGGTTCTATAAATGATGGAGTTTGGAGGAAGCTCATCAGGTGCTGGTGGTTCTGAAGTAAGTGGTAGCGGAGTGGGTCGTACTGATGAGGTTGATGGGGATTATATGTGTCGATTGGAAAAACGGGCATTTGAATTCGAGGGAATGGATAGTGACGATGATGATGCGGAAGTTGATGTGGTGGACTTAAAGAAACGGGTGGTTGTATTGGAACAAGGGGTTATTCTAAAGGATGCTCAGATTGCCTCTCTGCAGAATCGTTTAGACGTCAGAGATCAGACTATTAATCAGCTGCAGGGAGATGTCATAATGCTTATTACTCTTGTTTTTTATTTGAAGGGCAAGCTGGAAAACAAATACGGAAGGGAGTTCAGTGATCCTACAGACGACCCGATGAATATTCCGACCAGGCACCGTGTGGCACAACAACAAACGGCTGAGGAAATTGAGGAACAAATTTTGGCAGCTGAACACCAAGCTGGTCTGGATGATTATATGAGCGATCCATGCAGGAAGGTTACTTCTAGTCAGAAACTTGCCGCCGGTCAGAAGAAGAAGCAAATGGTTTTAATGAAGAATGTTAATGTGAATCCGCTTGATGAGAACTTTCAGCTTAAGGATCCAACGAATCAGTTGGATATGTGATGGAGTTAGGGTCGAGCTACTACAGTAAAGTGGGAAACAAGTCCAGGCGCTCAGTTGATGTACGACCACGTCAAAAATATGTTGATTATTGTGCGTCAGGATGGAACAAATGAATATTATTCCAAGGAGTCGCAATTCGAGACATGGACTAAAGTTTCTTTGACTGATCTATTGAGAGCTCCGTACACTGATGTTGACACTACCGAACATGGACCCAGGTGGAGATTCTTCAAAAAGCATGAACGTGAGGTTAAGAGTGGATTCAAGACTATGAAGACTGCTGAACCATATTTGAGAGCGGCTAAAGGAGTTCGTGATGAACACATTGGCAAGAGATTCAAATCGGTGATGTGGCCGTCAACCGACAAAGAAATAGTTGTCCTAGTTGCTCCTACCTTTCCTCGGGGGATTCTGAAGAATTTCAACTTTTGGTTATACGATCCTAAAGTTGGAAGTGTTGCAATTGTGACAAAGGACAAGGCGTTCAGAGTTAACCATGTGGTAGATTTAGTGAGCTTTCATGACGAAGACTTGCAGGTTCTTGCGTCACATCAAATTCGAACTGCTGAGCTGTATGAAGTTTGTGCAAAGGATTGGACTGCTGCGGTTGCTGGAAGACTCGGTGTGGATGCTCAACTGAAAGACTAATGAAGTAAACATAGAGGGAGATTGTTGGGCTTAGCTTGCTAAAGGTTTACTCATTAGGGGTTATTTTGGGCTTTTGTGTACATTATGGGCTTCCTAATGCCTAATGGGCCTAGGGTTGTAATAGTAGGCTTAATAGTGCTTATAAATAGAGATTCTATGTCATTGAGAAGGGGTTAGAGAGTTGAAATAAAAGAAATTGTATCAGACATATTTTGGTGTATGCAAGTTAAAGTTATTCAAAGTTGTTCTTCTTCCTAATCATTATTTCCGCTTTTTATTAGGTTAGTGATACCTGTTTGATCCGTTTATGTGACTTACAAACTTTATTCTATTCTCCAACCCTCTTATCTTCTAATCATTCTGATTATCAAAAAAATCCAGATCGATAGGAACCATGTTTGAAAAGATTGGAAAATTGAACTCATCACCAAATATGTTCAACTTCTCTTGTAGATTGACGTCTAGTTGAAGATCAATGAGTTAACTATTATTTTTATGGTGTTGGTTGTTTAGGTGGTGATGTATGTTGTGGTGGTGATGGTTTGTGGTGATGTCAACGGTGTTTGAATTGTTATAACATTCTCAGTTACAACCATAGGTGTCTTCATTTCATGACCTACTAGACCAGCCTAGTAGTTGTTTGCTTCAAGTACTTTCTTCTTGCTTTCTTTGTAGCAGGAGATCCTGTTGTCTTCTTAATAACATTTGTTGGCTTGCTTTGACTCTTTTAGTTTTCTTAGGAGGCACAAATGGTTCATCACCATTTCTTGTTGCCATTTTCTTTCGTTTCACTGCTTTCTAATCAGCCATCTCTCTTTGATCATGTAATGCTCTTTTGGTAAAAGGGTTATTAGGATCACTTGCAGTTTAATCACTATCTGCATCATTACCACCCTTTTCATGATCTGAAGTAGCAAAGAAAACTTCATCTTCAACATTTCCTGTTTCAACTTCAACATGTACCTCTTCTTCAGAATCTTCATCAACCAACCTTGTAATAGCTTTCTTTGACGCTCTTTTTCGTTTAGTTGTCTGCTTCTTTTTTGTTGGTACATATTGGTGACAACAACTTAATAGTTTAATAGTTTAGTCTTTGGATATTTTGTATTGGGCTTAGCATTTGTGTTAGCTTGTTTACAGTTGTAATGGGCTTGGAGAATGGCCTAGCCTAGTATAAAGCCTACTATTCAGACATGTAGTATATATACATGTTATGCATTAGGGTTTGAGGAGTTGGAGAAAGAGAGGAGTGTGAGAAATCTAAAGAGAGTGGCTGAGAGATTTCTAGAGAGTCTTGAATTGATTGTAAACCATTGTGTTGGACAATCAATAGAAGACTGTTTGAAGGAAATTGTTCGTGTTCATGTTCTTGTTGTTTCTGTGAAATCTGATCTAGGGGATTCCGCACTCTAGATTAGATAGACGATTCTATCAAGATCCGTAAGGATTAGGGGACTTACATTTGGTATCAGAGCATTTGGCTCTTGATTTTGCTCGGTTCAAAATAGTGACAACAGAAAAATTGGGTTTTTGGAAGTTTTGGAGGCTGTTTTGGAGTTTGTGATGGATGAATTAGGGTTTCAGCGGCAGTTTAGGGTTTCTATAGTGATTTCAGATTCCCAGCAGGCATTTCGGATTGAGACTTGCATTCCGAATCAAAAAGCACAATATTTCGGATTGAAGACTTGAATTTCGGATCAGAAATTTGCATTTTGGATCATCAGACTTGCAATTCGGATTTGAAAAGTCGTTTCGGATTCCATTTCAGATTCCAATTCGGATCAGAAGTGTATTCTGGATTTTTATTTCGGATTAGAACAGTGCATTCCGGATTTCATCTCGGATCACTATTCCGGATTTCCATTTTGGATCAGAATAGTGCATTCCGGATTTCATCTCGGATCACTATTCCGGATCACCATCTTGGATTAGTAATTTGGATTACTGTTCTGGATTTTCATCTCGGATTGTCAATCAGATTACTATTCTGGATTTTACACTGTTTCGAGTTAGGATTAAAAAGGTGGAAAGTTAGTCAGCCGACGTAACCGGAGTTAGACGTTTTCGGACATAGAATTTGATCCATAGACAATTTTGACGATCCGTTTGGACAGTTACACTCGTATGATTTTAGGGCAAATAAATCACACTTTTCGTATCGTCGAGATGAGTTAAACGGTACAATTTGGTAAACACACTTTTCGGACAAATTTTTGAGCGTTCGGTAATACACGAAGAAGGACCAGAAGAGAGGTTAGATTTGGATTTTTATACAGGTATACGAAAATCCATTTAAATTGTTAGTTGCGTATTAAAGATGGTAAAATTGAAAAATCTAAGTGAGGGTGGTAAAAACTAGCCAAAGCTGATAAATGCTGAACAATATGTATACTGGAAGAAGAAGTTTGAGGCTTCGGTTCTAAGTGAAGATACTAAGATGTGGAATTGTATGATCGATGGGTATATTGCTCCCACACGTGGAGTTAGCGGGAGAATTATGGTTCTCTCATATGAGAAGATGGAAGATTCTGAGAAACATATATATGATGCTGAGATTTAGCAGCGATAAAGATGTCCTTGCCAACTGATATGAAACACATTTGTAATCGGTATGAACATCTAGAGAGCTGTGGGAAGCTTTAGAAAAATGTCATCAGAGTTCATCAAGATGAAGTACATGTGAACAAGCATGCTTAGCTGAAGAAGGAGATGCTAAGAAAGAAGAAAAACAGGAAGCTGAGAAGGAGAGAATGGAAGTCAAGGATGCAAAAGCTGCAGTGTGCATGGATGATACATATGAGCTTACAACAGAGGTACAGGTACAATTACATTCTGTAAGTCATACGTGTCATAATTGCACTGAACTACAGGGTACAGTTGAAAAATTATCAGAGCAAAAACAAAATTCGGTTAGTTGAATTAGAAAAACTGAAAGAGTTAAATGTTCTTTTGATTGAAAGAGAGTCAAATTGTTTAAATTCACTCAAATCAAATGAACAAGAAGTCATCAGTTTGACCAACAAAGTCAATGAACTATTACAGATCATTGATTTGGCTCATGAGGCTGTGAAGGATAAGACTAACGAGCTTTCTGAAAAGTGCATAGAATTGGATAGTACACAAGCCAAAATTGTTGAGCTTCAGGGAAAGTTAGACAAATTTGGAGAATCCTCGTTAGTTAGGACTCGAATTCAGAAAACTTTGAAAATGGGTAGTGATAAAAGAGGAGTGGGGTTTAGTAAAGCTTCATCTTCTAAGGATCAGAATTATTCCTTTTTACCAAATGAAAATGAGCTAACAGATTTTTTGCCTACTACACCAGATGTAGTAGATGTGATAACCGTTGGCGTACCTAATAGTCCAGTTTCTTTGAAAGAATCGGCTGGGTCTAATAGTACACCTCATAAAGTGGATGAGGATACTAACGACAAAACAGTCAAATCATTTAAAAAGGTATCTAAAAGAAAAAAAAAATTATGAAGAGATCTTGTTTTAAATTTCACAACAAAGGACATGTAGGTAGTTGTTGTCCTTTTAAAAAGGGTAAGAAAGTAGAGGCTGAGGTTGAGGTTAACGATGGAATTCAGGTTGGTTCAAATAAAAATGTTAAATCCAGTTTTCAGACAAATCAACCGAGATTTCAACCTAAACCTTAAACATCAAGAAGATTTGTTGGTTCAAGAAAATCTTCTCCTAAATCATATCATGATAATGGCAAATCAAATTCTTTTCAAAGTAAAAATTTTGGATATCGAAATCGATACCAAACTTCTGGTAATCAAAACTTTCAAAGAAGAAACGAATATAGGGGTTTTAGTAACTCAAATGTTCAAACAATCCAAAAAATTTTCAAAGATCAGATTATGATAATGGGAGACGAAGTTTTTGAGATAATAATTTTCAAAGGTTGGAAAATCCAACAGTTTATTGGAATTCTCGCGATCAAAGATCTCGTGAAAATTATAAATCGTGTCCAACAACTTGGAAGACATCAAAGACACCAGTAGGGTGTGATGGATATTGGATGGATGTAACAGTGGTTGATGAATCTGGACGACCCAAGACCTTTAAGGCTTGGGTCCCCCAGTCTAACTAAGTTGTTGAGTGTGTGTAGGATGACCAAGAAGGACTGTTGATGAGTTCAACAATTGTTATTCCTGTAAAGCATCTGGGGTGAATAGTAGGTTACCCATAGTAACGAATTATTTACTTATGTGATAGAAAATGTTTACTAATAGTGAAAAAACCTTTGTTAGGTTGAAGTGGGAGTCAGTTTGTATTTAAATTTTTGTTTTTAAAACCTTACACCATAAAAACAAAAATTTAGGGGGATAAATTTTCCTAAGCCAAAAAGAGTTTTAGTTAGTGCATGAGTTTAGGGGGAGTAAGTTGAAACATAAATTTTTTTTTCAAAAATGAGTTTCACTGTTTGGAAAAGAAGAAATGATAGTACATCAACAGGTTAGACTGTCACACTTAAATTAAAATTAAAATTGCTTAAGTGTGATAGCAGCTTCATCATATGATATACCAGTAGGCAAAAGGCATGAAATAATCAACTTACCTTTGTGATACACATATAAAAAACTGTGTATGAGTGGGTAACATATCAGTGGCGTATAGTTTTATAACCATAAATCTTGCGGTGATAGATTGCCAAAATCTGAGGTTTTAGGTCTTCATCTCGTTATTTCACCCGGGGTATCAAAGTTGTCCTTCTGATGCATGGAGATATATGCTGACCTAGGCACAACCAGGATATCTTAAAAGAGCAATGCCAAATCCCAAAAATTGAAGAAGCTCTCCTAGAAAGTCATTCAAATATGCAAATTGCATTATTCGTACCAGAATTTGGTATTTGTCCTAACCCTTGTTGGATATTGATCTCTTTGCTGTACGGAAGTACTGACCTGATCACCAATTATCTAACGTTGAAAATAAAAAAGGATGAATTTCGGTATACTCACCTACTACCATGAATTTTTGTGCATACCTTGATCGCGGTGTATGTCCTGAAGTGGGACACACTAGTATATCAGTATAACTTATCTAAATTTATCACTAGGTAGTGGTACTTGAAAAGTTCATGTACGTTGTTTATGTGGATAAACAATACTGGTAATCGTCTTGAAGTGCTTTTCATGAATGTTGCATAAAGAATTATAAAATAGTGTGAAAACAGTTTGGTATTGCTGATATGATCTTCTTAACGGTGACTCTTACAAAAATAGAGTGTATATTTTCTTGTTAGTTATTTGTTTTCAGAAAATATAAAAATACAAAAAGATTCGTTTTTAAAGTCTCCCATTTTGAACTGATAAGTTGTTTGTTTTTGCAAGATAAGATAAAATATTGGTTTATCTTTAATGTGGAAAAGGACTAAGTGTTTTCCGAGTTACTTGCTTGTGTTTCTATACACATTGATGCGGTTATCAAAATGAAGTGCAGAATTCAAGTAAAGTACATTTTAAGAATGGAGTGCAGGATGTGTGAAGATGCATGGTAGGATACTTCTACTACATTGCTGTCACACCCTCAATTTCCACTTGCGGAGTTTTACCGCGAGGCGTGTGAACAAACCAGAATCTGAAACACTAGTACGTCGAACGACTCTATATGATTTGATAATACGTTTTCTAAAATCATTTGTCGTAGATTTTATATTGTCTTAATTAGTTACCAATAATTAGAGGAAGCATTAGTTTTTAAAGTTGCGCGGAAGCATAAATTAAGTAGTGAAGCGGGCGCCAACACAAACGCCAAAACAAATGACAAACCCCAAAACAAATGACAAACCCCAAAACAATATTTGTAAATGAGACTCGATAAAAGATGTCTTGTTCAATGCATGTGAGTGCACCTAGAGCTCCTAGCGTCCTGAGAAACATGTAAAGAAACAAGTGTCAACATTAAAGATGAGTGAGTTCACAGGTTTTCATAAATTCGTTTGTTCGGTTATGAGTTTGTTTCCCCCGTTATCCCTAACCCGGGATAACGATTTAGTTCCATTATTCCAAACCCGGAATAATAATGATGTTGGTTCCATTATTCCAAACCCGGAATAATAAGTTGTTGTTTCCATTATCCTCAACCCGGGATAATATAGTTGTTGTTTCCATTATCCTCAACCCGGGATAATATAGTTGTTTCGTAATTAAGTTCAATGTTAACATATATAGGTAGCTAGCCTAAAGTTATGTCACGTAAGAGTTCGCGATCGAAGCTGACTGTTGTGCCTCCGTGTTGCCAGGCCTATCACTGACCATGGCGAAGTTAGGCCAAATTATTCACCCGTTGACCATACCCGGTCGGCTAGCGCGACTAGCTCGGATGGGGCTTGTCGGGCCCAGTAGTACTACTTATAATTCCCCCGCTATTAAAACCCAATACTAACGATCCGAGAGATTGACGAGGACTTAAGTGATATAGCTACTTAGTGACCATAACATTACATTAACATCAACTTAGTTACCGGATAGTTATGTGGCGTTAATTTCGTATAACGTTAAGAGATTGAGTTTGAAGAGTGTATACATGTTTCCCCCTGTTGTTTAAAAACCGGATAAAGTTAGGGGCCGTGAACTCACCTTTAGTTGCTCGGTTAGTGTAGCAAAGAAGTTGTAAGGGATGGGACCGCTAATTGCGTCCTAACAAACCAATTGATTTCAAGTCAGTGTGTGAACACACCAATACAGATTCTACACTTAATTTACGCACAAAATGATACACACAAACAACATACCTAACACTCAAACATGCATGCAAGTATTCTCATGTGATCATAGTAATCAAAACAATTTATCATGAACATAATCCAATCCATGCAACACTTTGGTGCACACAATCACAAGTTATCAAATTTCAGCTTAATACTCATAATTCAGCTGTTTTCTAGGATTTTTATAAAATAGTTCCAACGTTCTAAAAATTCCAATTATTTTACAGAAGGTGACATGTATAATGTAGAAATTTATATAAATTTTCCAAGTCTTAAATCTTTACCAATTAACCACAAATATTAATATACTAGGCTGCAGTCAGATTCGTCGCTTTCTGACTGCAGTCCACGGAAGAATTTATTTAAAAATCACTGATCGTCCAATTAACAAAATTCCAGTTGGAGTTGCCCGGAAATTTCCATACCTAGTTGCTGTACAAAATTCATGACTCGACTCCCTACTGATTATAAAATCCAACTCGATAAACAACTAACAAAATTTCAGGATTTTCACAGCTTTAGTTACTGAACTTATTTGGCCATTTAAAAATATCAAACGACTTCAGAAAAATATGAATCCAGCGCCATTAGATTCGTTATTCAAATCTCTACGTTCTAGACATCAGAAAATCTGTTTTTCGACAACTATGACCGAGTTACAGCCAGATGAAGTCGGCTGTAACTATTACTCAGCAACCTGTTTCAGCATGTTGTTATCATAGATTCGCATAAACCGTCCATATCATTAACCTAGGCGATCAAGAACTGATTTTCTAATCATAGATCAATACATATAACATATCCATGCAAACCCTAATCAACATCTCTAGTTTTTACAAACAAACACAGCCTATACTTTTCAGATTTCAAACAAACATTACTTGCAAATATTATTACAAATCGGCTATCCTAACCTTTCATTCAAACATACAATCCGAAAACAACAAAATCGAAACACATGCATCCGAATATGATCTTGTAACATATGATAAGTTCTAATCTTTTAATGATAAGGTAAACGAACCGTGAGAAAGATAAGGAACCGATGACCAAGAGTAATTGTGACCGAGAAGATCCGTGACCGAGAAGAAGTAGTAGGCTGTTTTGTGATCGAGGAAGTGGACAAGTGGAAGAGATGGGCTGTTTGCGATTGAAGGGATGAAGGATCGGCTGTTCGCGATCAATGGAACAAGCGGAAGCTGCCGACGGCTGATTAGATGCTAGGGTTTTGTGTGTTGTGAAGAAAGACCCATGCATGTGTTTGTATTTATAGGCGCAAGAGATGAATGGGTTGCGGTTTGGGTGTCTCGCGGCCGAGGACTTGGGTTGGTTCGGTTTGGGTTTGATCTTGCGGCCGAATAGTTTAAGGTTTGGGTTAGAACTCGGTTCACTCCTAGAGTCACAAGGAGTTTAGGGTTTGGGTTAGAACTCGGTTCACTCCTAGAGTCACAAGGAGTTTAGGGTTTGGGTTAGAACTCGGTTCACTCCTAGAGTCACAAGGAGTTTAAGGTTGGTTCGTGTCGCGGTTCGGTTCGTGTACATATTTGCCATGATTATTTTATAACTAACACAATCACATAATCGCACATCACGTATTCACTAACTCGTACACGTTTAATACATAGCATTAATTCACTCGACAAGTATTACGTTTAAGTTATCCGAAAAACCCGGGATGTCACATTATCCCCATGTTGAAAGAATTTTCGTCCCGAAAATTGAGTAAACGCGGTTTAGAATGTAGCGTACATGTTTAGAGTGCCACGCACAAAGAGTTAGTTTGTTAATGATGGTACGCAGCGTTACAAGAAGTTCCCAAGTGCCATGCACAAAGATTCCCAAGTGCCATGCACAAGAATTTAGTTAACAATGGTACGCGAAAGTATGAGAAATTTCCAGGTTGTCACATCATCCCCATGTTGAAAGAATTTTCGTCCCGAAAATTTAGTTACTGGTATCGTTAGTTTGCTGCTCAGTTGCGAAGAGGTGTGGGTATTTGCTTTTCATTTGGTCCTCTCTTTCCCACGTGAATTCCGGTCCACGCTTAGAGTCCCAACGAACCTTAACGATCGGAATCTTGCTGTGCCTTAGAGTCTTGATCTCACGATCCATGATCTCGATAGGCTGTTCCACAAAGTGTAGTTGTTCATCCACTTGGATCTCATCCAATGGAATGACTAGAGTTTCATCTGATAGACACTTCTTCAGATTTGACACGTGAAATACGTTGTGAACTCCACTGAGTTCGGCAGGAAGGTCTAATTGATAAGCTACGGGTCCGATACGTTTCAAGATTACAAACGGGCCTACGTACCGTGCGTTAAGTTTGCCCCGTTTTCCAAAGCGGATTACACCCTTCCAGGGTGACACCTTTAGTAGGACGCGGTCACCTACTTGAAATTCGAGCGGTTTGCGTCGTTGATCAGCGTAGCTTTTCTGTCGATCTCGTGCCGCCGCCATGCGGTTTCTGATTTGTACAATCTTTTCAGTAGCCTCAAGTATTAACTCAGGGCCTGTGAGTTGACTGTCACCGACTTCCGCCCAGCAGACCGGTGATCTACATTTACGACCGTATAATGCCTCAAACGGTGCTGCCGAAATACTCGTATGATAACTGTTGTTATATGAGAATTCTACTAGAGGCAGGTGGATTTCCCAACTATTCCCGAAGTCTACCACGCATGCCCTAAGCATGTCTTCCAAGGTTTGTACGGTCCTTTCGCTTTGACCATCAGTCTGAGGGTGATAGGCAGTGCTCATATCTAAGCGTGTTCCCAACGCTTTCTGAAGTGACCGCCAGAAGTTGGACGTGAAGCGAGCATCTCTGTCTGAGATGATGGATGTTGGCACTCCGTGCCGAGAAACTACTTCCTTAATGTAGATGCGAGTCAACTTCTCCATCTTATCTGTTTCTTTAATAGCTAGGAAGTGTGCGGACTTAGTTAAACGATCCACAGTTACCCAGATGGTATCGCAGCCACCCAAAGTTCGCAGGAGTTTAGTGATGAAGTCCATTGAGATCTGATCCCATTTCTACACTGGGATCTCAGGTTGTTGGAGTAGCCCCGATGGCTTTTGATACTCTACCTTGACTTTTGCACAAGTCAAACATTTACTCACGTAGGTGGCTATATCAGCTTTCATGTTGGGCCACCAATACGCAGCTTTAAGGTCTTGATACATCTTATCCGAACCCGGATGGACAGAGTATCGGGATTTGTGAGCTTCATCCATGACTAGCTCTCTGAGGTTTCCGTAGAGAGGTACCCATATGCGATTCATGAAATACCGGGCTCCATTGGGTTTTACTTCCCAATCGCGTTCCATTTTTCCCACCGATTCGGCCTTGATGTTTTCCTCCTTAACTGCTTCTAACTGGGCGTCGCGTATTTGTTCGGGTAGCCCCGAATGAATAGTGAGTTGTAATGCTCGTACACGACGAGGTTTCAAGTGTTCCTTCCTACTGAGAGCATCAGCTACCACGTTAGCTTTACCCGGGTGATACCGAATGGCACACTCATAATCGTTCAAGAGTTCGACCCAGCGACGCTATCGCATGTTCAACTGCTTCTAATCAAAGATGTGTTGGAGGCTCTTGTGGTCTGTAAAGATTGTGCACTTCCTTCCATAGAGGTAGTGTCCCCAAATCTTAAGTGCAAACACTACTGCTCCCAATTCCAGGTCATGCGTCGTGTAGTTTTTCTCATGAACCTTCAGTTGTCGCGACACATACGTGATGACCTTATCGCGTTGCATGAGTACGCATCCCAATCCCTGAATGGAAGCATCACAATACACTACAAAGTCATCTGTCCCTTCCGGCAAGGACAGAATGGGTGCACTGCAAAGTTTCTGTTTCAGCAATTGAAATGCTGCTTCTTGCTTGTCACCCCAAGCATACTTGATGCCTTTCTGGGTGAGGGTAGTAAGCGGTTGTGCGATCTTTGAAAATCCCTCGATGAAACGTCTGTAGTAACCAGCCAATCCCAAAAATTGGCGGATCTCCGTCGGTGTCCTGGGTGCTTCCCAGTTTATGATGGCTTCAATCTTGGCAGGGTCTACGTGGATACCCTTTTCATTCACGATATGCCCGAGAAACTGAAGTTCCCGAATCCAGAAATCACACTTCGAAAGCTTGGCATATAGCTTTTCCTGTTGAAGTAATCCTAGCAGTAATCGTAGATGTTCAGCATGTTCTTCTTCAGTTTTGGAGTAGATGAGTATGTCATCGATGAACACAATGACAAACTTGTCGAGGTATGGTTTACACACGCGGTTCATGAGGTCCATGAACACCGCGGGTGCGTTGGTGAGACCGAAGGGCATGACCAAGAACTCATAATGGCCATACCGAGTACGAAACGCCGTCTTAGCGATATCCTCCTCCTTGACGCGTAGCTGATGGTAACCAGACCGTAAATCAATCTTGGAGTAGTAGCTTGACTCTTGAAGTTGGTCGAAAAGATCGTCGATGCGAGGTAACGGGTATCGGTTTTTGACAGTAACCTTGTTGAGTTCCCTGTAATCGATGCACATGCGGAAAGTCCCGTCCTTCTTCTTGACAAAAAGGACTGGGGCTCCCCATGGCGAAACGCTTGGTCGGATAAATCCTTTTTCTAATAGCTCCTGAAGTTGGGTAGACAGCTCCTGCAGCTCGGCTGGAGCTAGGCGGTATGGAGCCTTGGCAATAGGAGTTGCATTGTTCGCCAATTCGATTTCAAACTCCAATTGTCGATGGGGTGGAAGACCAGGTAGTTCTTCTGGGAATACATCGGAAAAATCACGGACGACAGGGATGTCTTCTATACGTTTCTCGTCCTTAGGCTGTTCGGTAATCAGTGCGAGTAAAGCGAAGGAGTTCTTTCTCCGAAGATACTTCTGCGCTTGCATGTAAGAGATGATGTTGGTGACGGCGCTTGCCTTATCGCCTTGTACCGTCAAGATTTCGTCGTTCGAGAGCGGAATACGGATAGATTTTTCGAAGCAGAGAACTTCAGCCCGGATGTCGGATAGCCAGTCCATTCCGACTACCACGTCAAAACTACCCAGGGTAGTTGTCATCAGATCAATGGTAAAAGTGTGACCCGCGAGTTTGAGTTGACAGCCGGATACTATATGGGTCACATCTACAGAATTTCCATTGGCTAATTCTATAACATAAGGGGTCTCTAAGGATTTAGGCGTGAGATTTAGGTTCTTCCTAAAAGACTCAGATATAAAGCTCCTATCCGCACCCGTATCAAAAAGCACAGTAGCAAAATGTTCATTAAGGGGAAACTTACTGGTGACCACGTTGGAGTCGTTTCTGGCCTCTCCGCGGCCCAATGTAAATGCGCGACCTTTGGCACCTCCTGTGCCACCGTTTCCATTATTGTTGTTGTGGTTATTGTGGTTGTGGTTGTTCCCACCATTGTTGTTGTTGTTACGCAGCTGTGGGCAGTCTCTTTTGAAGTGGGTAGTGCTACCACACTGATAGCATCCCCGGTTAATACCCTGCTGCTGACCCTGGGGTTGATTTTGATTTTGTCGGGACATGATTTCCCCACGACAATCCTTTGCCGCATGTCCCATCTTGCCACATCGTTGCCAGCGATTTCCGGCACAAGGGCCGTTGTGATGAAGATTACAGCGGTTGCACTGCGGCTTTCGACCTGCATAGCCGCTTGCGTTCTGGTTGTTGTTGTTGTTGGCGGGCTGATTTTGGTGACCCCGGTGGCTGTTGTAATGATTGAACCGTTTCTGGTTCCCCTGTTGCGGCTGGGATGACGAAGACTGTCGAACAGACGAGTCTTCAAACTTTCTTTTGTTATCAGGGGCAACTTCAGTTGTACCCCGTGCTGGCAACTTCTTTTGTTCCACCGCCTTATCGGTGAGTTTATGCGCCAATCGGATTGCTTGATGTTTAGTTACAGGGTTGCTAGCCATTACCATACCCTGAATTTCCGGGACTAGACCCCCAAGATAGAACTCGAGTCTTTTCTCCACAGTGTTGGCCAAATCAGGACACAGAAATACCAAGTCATGATGTTTTGCAGTGTAAGCTTCGATTTCAGATCCCACCATCTTGTGGTTCCATAAGGCTTGCTCCAACTGTTGCACTCTGTCTCGTGGACAGTACTCCTCTTTGATTAGGGCCTTGAACTCGGCCCAGGCCATTGTATTTGCAGCTATAAGTCCACGTGTTTGGACTTGTGCATTCCACCATGTCAGTGCCCCATCTTCCAGTGTTGAGGCTGCGTACTTGACCTTGTTGGCCTCTAGACAGTTGCACATTTCAAATACGGATTCAGATTTTTCGATCCAGCGGACCAGTCTAATGGGTCCTTCCGCCCCTGAGAATTTGCATGGTTTCGCGTCGAGGAACATCTTGTAGAGGTTAAAGCCCCCTCCTGCTGACAGAGAACAGGTAGTCAGCTAGGAATTTTACTAGCCTCACTATTAGATTTTCACACGAAAATTTAATAATGGTTACCTGCCGGTTGGTTCTGAACACCCGCTAAAGTTGCGTTCACGTGCTCTTGAATCATGGCAGCTAGCTCTTCGGGCATCAAGTTAAGGTTTCCACGTCGTCCAGATGCCATTTAGATCTTCAAAACACAACACAAACACACCCGATAAGTCTATATATCCAATATAGTTATCCTACTTCGTACTTTAATAATTATCAAGTTATGTCAACTCAATATATTAAATAGTCAAAAGAAATAATTGATTAACTGAAATTTCAACGTCTTACAAAAGTGCAAATCAAACATATGAATTCACTATAAAGTCTCAAGTTTAAACACAAGTGGGAAAATAAATAGACTGAAGGAAAGTAAATAAAATAAACGAGACGTGTCAGTCGTCTACGTCTCCATCCCCCAAATCACTGTCATTGCCGTCATCCTGCGCGGCATTTCCAGCTTCTACAGCTGGATCCTCCTCCGGATCCTCCTCTGGATCCTCCTCAGGGTCCTCCTCTGGATCCTCTTTAGGGTCCTCCTCTGGATCCTCTTCCGGATCCTCCTCTACCGGCACTGGAGTGGCCGGTGCTGGTGCAGGTGCTTGATTTTGCTGTAGCTCCGTATGTTCCAACGATTTTCCAGGTCTCTGTCCTCGAGCCAGTCGGCTCTTATCTGCTCAGCACGCAGATCTCTTGCTAAGGTGTTACGAGCTATCTTACTCGTATGTTGCTCTTCCTCGAGCGAGTCGGTTTTACCTGTCAGTTGTCGGATCATCCATCCCTGTGCTAGGATGGTTTCCTGCATTCTTTCTAACTATTCTTGTTGTTTCTGTATCGTGATTCTAAGTAGGTCATTTCCTACTTCTACAGAGTTAACCGGTTCAACCGGCACAGCGAGGATTGGGCGTGATGACGACTCCTCCCCAGAGCGAGCCTTTTCCTCGCAGCTGAGCGTGTCTCTACGCCATAAGATGGTAAGGGTTCCACCATAGGTGCCTTTCCTAGCGCTCTTGGTGGCGTAAGTTTGTCGGATGATGATGACGATGATGATGATGACATTGCCTGTTAGGTTGTGTGGTTAGTTACGAGTTGTTTTCATTTCTTATTATGAGGTCATAATCTACATAGCACAGTCGTGGTACATTGCATAACAAGATATAACAGTTCGGTGCCAAACTACGTCTAGTGTCGTGTATTCAGCTATAGTTTAGGTCTACTTCTAATGCAAACCTGGTTCTCTATAGCTAGTGGCTCTGATACCAATCTGTCACACCCTCAATTTCCACTTGCGGAGTTTTACCGCGAGGCGTGTGAACAAACCAGAATCTGAAACACTAGTACGTCGAACGACTCTATATGATTTGATAATACGTTTTATAAAATCATTTGTCGTAGATTTTATATTGTCTTAATTAGTTACCGATAATTAGCGGAAGCATTAGTTTTTAAAGTTGCGCGGAAGCATAAATTAAGTAGTGAAGCGGGCGCCAACACAAACGCCAAAACAAATGACAAACCCCAAAACAATATTTGTAAATGAGACTCGATAAAAGATGTCTTGTTCAATGCATGTGAGTGCACCTAGAGCTCCTAGCGTCCTGAGAAACATGTAAAGAAACAAGTGTCAACATTAAAGATGAGTGAGTTCACAGGTTTTCATAAATTCTTTTGTTCGGTTATGAGTTTGTTTCCCCCGTTATCCCTAACCCGGGATAACGATTTAGTTCCATTATTCCAAACCCGGAATAATAATGATGTTGGTTCCATTATTCCAAACCCGGAATAATAAGTTGTTGTTTCCATTATCCTCAACCCGGGATAATATAGTTGTTGTTTCCATTATCCTCAACCCGGGATAATATAGTTGTTTCGTAATTAAGTTCAATGTTAACATATATAGGTAGCTAGCCTAAAGTTATGTCATGTAAGAGTGCATGATCGAAGCTGACTGTTGTGCCTCCGTGTTGCCAGGCCTATCACTGACCATGGCGAAGTTAGGCCAAATTATTCACCCGTTGACCATGCCCGGTCGGCTAGCGCGACTAGCTCGGATGGGGCTTGTCGGGCCCAGTAGTACTACTTATAATTCCCCCGCTATTAAAACCCAATACTAACGATCCGAGAGATTGACGAGGACTTAAGTGATATAGCTACTTAGTGACCATAACATTACATTAACATCAACTTAGTTACCGGATAGTTATGTGGCGTTAATTTCGTATAACGTAAAGAGATTGAGTTTGAAGAGTGTATACATGTTTCTCCCCCTGTTGTTTAAAAACCGGATAAAGTTAGGGGCCGTGAACTCACCTTTAGTTGCTCGGTTAGTGTAGCAAAGAAGTTGTAAGGGATGGGACCGCTAATTGCGTCCTAACAAACCAATTGATTTCAAGTCAGTGTGTGAACACACCAATACAGATTCTACACTTAATTTACGCACAAAATGATACACACAAACAACATACCTAACACTCAAACATGCATGCAAGTATCCTCATGTGATCATAGTAATCAAAACAATTTATCATGAACATAATCCAATCCATGCAACACTTTGGTGCACACAATCACAAGTTATCAAATTTCAGCTTAATACTCATAATTCAGCTGTTTTCTAGGATTTTTATAGAATAGTTTCAACGTTCTAAAAATTCCAATTATTTTACAGCAGGTGACATTTATAATGTAGAAATTTATATAAATTTTCCAAGTCCTAAATCTTTACCAATTAACCACAAATATTAACATACTAGGCTGCAGTCAGATTCGTCGCTTTCTGACTGCAGTCCACGGAAGAATTTATTTAAAAATCACTGATCGTCCAATTAACAAAATTCCAGTTGGAGTTGCCTGGAAATTTCCATACCTAGTTGCTGTACAAAATTCATGACTCGACTCCCTACTGATTATAAAATCCAACTCGATAAACAACTAACAAAATATCCGGATTTTCACAGCTTTAGTTACTGAACTTATTTGGCCATTTAAAAATATCAAACGACTTCAGAAAAATATGAATCCAGCGCCATTAGATTCGTTATTCAAATCTCTACGTTCTAGACATCAGAAAATCCGTTTTTCGACAACTATGACCGAGTTACAGCCAGATGAAGTCGGCTGTAACTATTACTCAGCAACCTGTTTCAGCGTATTGTTATCATAGATTCGCATAAAACCGTCCATATCATTAACCTAGGCGATCAAGAACTGATTTTCTAATCATAGATCAATACATATAACATATCCATGCAAACCCTAATCAACATCTCTAGTTTTTACAAACAAACACAGCCTATACTTTTCAGATTTCAAACAAACATTACTTGCAAATATTATTACAAATCGGCTATCCTAACCTTTCATTAAAACATACAATCCGAAAACAACAAAATCGAAACACATGCATCCGAATATGATCTTGTAACATATGATAAGTTCTAATCTTTTAGTGATAAGGTAAACGAACCGTGAGAAAGATAAGGAACCGATGACCAAGAGTAATTGTGACCGAGAAGATCCGTGACCGAGAAGAAGTAATAGGCTGTTTTGTGATCGAGGAAGTGGACAAGTGGAAGAGATGGGCTGTTTGCGATTGAAGGGATGAAGGATCGGCTGTTCGCGATCAATGGAACAAGCGGAAGCTGCCAACGGCTGATTAGATGCTAGGGTTTTGTGTGTTGTGAAGAAAGACCCATGCATGTGTTTGTATTTATAGGCGCAAGAGATGAATGGGTTGCGGTTTGGGTGTCTCGCGGCCGAGGACTTGGGTTGGTTCGGTTTGGGTTTGATCTTGCGGCCGAATAGTTTAAGGTTTGGGTTAGAACTCGGTTCACTCCTAGAGTCACAAGGAGTTTAAGGTTGGTTCGTGTCGCGGTTCGGTTCGTGTACATATTTGCCATGATTATTTTATAACTAACACAATCACATAATCGCACATCACTTATTCACTAACTCGTACACGTTTAATACATAGCATATAATTCACTCGACAAGTATTACGTTTAAGTTATCCGAAAAACCCGGGATGTCACAATTGCAAAGGGAGATATAGAGGAATTTGGTGATATGAGCTTAACCAGAGAATGCCAGTTCGCTAATCTACAATGAATGAAACTTTTGGTGATTGGATGCATCAGCAAAGGGGGAGTCTGTTAATGTCAGAATCTGTGTGTAGCTGAAGCTATCCAAAGACCAAAAGATTACAAGATGTTTGAAGACAAAGTTACACTATGAAGCTATTTTCAAGGGGGATTCTGTTGGTACATATTGGTGATAACAGCTTAATAGTTTAATAGTTTAGTCTTTGGATATTTTGTATTGGGCTTAGCATTTGTGTTTAGCTTGTATAAAGTTGTAATGTGCTTGGAGAATGTAGACAAAGTTACACATGTTATGCATTAGGGTTTGAGTAGTTGGAGAAAGAGAGGAGTGTGAGAAATCTACAGAGAGTGGCTGAGAGATTTCTAGAGAGTCTTGAATTGATTGTAAACCATTGTGTTGGATGATCAATAGAAGACTTTTTGAAGGAAATTGTTCGTGTTCGTGTTTGTGTTCTTGTTGTTTCTGTGAAATCTGATCTAGGGGATTCCGCACTCTAGATTAGATAGACGAATCTGTCAAGATCCATAAGGATTAGGGGACTTACATTTTTCTTATCTTCCTTTGTGTATCACATGCTTCTCTTTGGAATGTATTCATCTAGGCGAACTTCTTCATCATTATCTGAATTATTTCCATCCTTTCTCATTGATCCTTGAGTGGTGCAACAGAATCTTTATCATTGATTGACCGGAAAAACTTCTTGCCAACCGGTTCTGTTGTTTGTTTTAGAACTGATTCAAATGTATTAGCAACATATTCGACATATGCTCTAGTGGCAGTTCATCATCTTTTTCTTTTAAAAGATTAGAGAAATGATCGTCCAACATCATTTGAATAAAGTGAGGATATTGTAAGAATTTTCCTCTATCAATATTGGTCTTAATCTGCTCGAAAATGACTTTAGTAAAGTTGTATGGCAGATTTAAACTCAGCGCCACAATTATACACATTTGATAATCCAAAAGTACATCAAAACCTCCCTTTCTCTGGCTCAACGCACGTATCACTAAATGCACAAAGAATTTGTTTGGCCTTGGGAGATAGCTTTGTTGAAATTTGACTCATTTATGTGCCCTTTGTACCCCATATGGTAAAAACATCCCTTCACCATCCATTTTGAATAACCCGTTGGATCACTATCTTTGTCTATAAAGTCTAGAACCCTCCTGATCAATGCTTCTGTTGTCAGTACTTCTTTATCTTCGTTTCTGATTCTGGCCAACGGTTGTATCACTGGTGGACTCGGAATAAACTTAGTACCATATCAAAATCTCCGAATGTGTGATCCATATGCTTTGTGTTGATTTGAAAATGCATTCTTTATCGGTAATCGATCTAGAAACTCCAAAATTTCCTCGAACAGTTTAATCTCTTATATCGACTTATCCAGTACGCAACAAATGTTGTGTTTAGGCTCGAACGTGGTAGATTTCTTCTACAAAACATAAAAATCAAACACTTAGTGAAAAATTCAAAAATACCAAAGTTTGGTGTAGAGATAGACATGTACGAAGGTAACGTATATTAACTTCGTACGAAGATATGCAAAACAAACTTTTGATCAAAAAACATTATATCTTCGTGAGAAGATGAATATTTACAATAAGGTTCAGCTACCTTGGTGCCAGGGTAGAATTCTACCTTTGTACGAAGGTAATATATCTTTGTTCAAAACTGTTAGATCCAATTCAATGATTTTTCATGATTTTGATGAAATTAAGTTTTGTTTAATGATCTTATATCGACGATTATTGTTTTTATGTGTTCAATTTTGTTGATACACTTTTGTGCCTTTTGCTTGTTCTTAGTTACGTCTGTAATTATATGGTCTTTGTTTAATGTGTCTGTATAGTTTGGTCGTGTTGACCAAATCAAGATATTCTCCTATCTTGATTCAGTATGACGATTAGTTTGTCTGTGTTGTAAAACAGTTGCATGTATTCATATTATTGAGTCTTGTGTACGTCATGTGTGTTGACACGTTCTCCAAAGAACACTTTCAAGTACGAGTGAGAGATGCTTCGTACGAGCAAGATGTTTCTCGTACGAGCCATATATCAGTAGTACGGATGGCTCATCTCAACAAGTGTCTTGCTTGATTCGTACACGCCAGTCGATATTCGTACGAGCCTGTTCATGTTCGTACGAGCCATCTTTTGGAGAATGTTCTTCGTGACATATGGTGTTTCGTACGACCAGCAACATTCTTCGAGTTGTTGCTAGGTCTGGACACTATATAAAAAGACATGCACTTCTCAGTAAGGGTAGACGTTTTGATAAGCAGTGAGACACTAAGAGCACCAGAGAGATAGCATAGAGAGTATATATGCGTCTGTATAAACATTTTTTGTATGTGTTTGTACTAGTTCTCTTCTATTAATCAAGATATTGAATCTTTGGTTATCTTGTGTTTCTTATTTGCTTTGGTTTGCATACTTACGAGGATTCCACACTCGTATGTGTGTTATATAAACAGGGAAGTAGTTTAATCTTGATCCTCTAAGTGGACCTACAAGTGGTATAAGAGCTTTGGCTGTCTTCCTTGTTTGAAACCAAGCATTGTGTTGTGTTTGAGCTAGTTGTGAGGGTTTCTGGAAGTGTTCTTGAACTGTCAATAGAAAATTTAAGGTTTTAAAAGATAACCAACTTAAAACTCAATTAAAACTTGTTGTTATCCAGAAAATTTTCATAAAAGCCTTGTTAGAATACATGGAGACATGTTAGGATCTGGTTTTTCTTAAAATTTTCTATCAAAATTCAGTTGGACATATCTTCAGGTGAAACATTGCTGGAAAACTCACTGTAATATTCTTGTAAGTTTGACCAAATCTCTAGACAGTCTGACTTGACTTGACTGTTTTGACTGAAAAGCTGATATGGAATGTTTGTCTTTTTAACCAAAATTGTGTAGATAACTGACCACTTTTGAAAACAAGTCTGTGTTAGAAAAGGAAATTTTCACCAACCAACCCTGCAAAAAGATTCCTCTCTACGAAAAACATTCGTGCGAATAACCCATCCGCATGAAGAACAAGACTTTTCGTGTGAAAGACCAAGTCATCCGCACGAAGGACCTTGTTTGCAAGAAGCATAGCTTGCTCGCACGAAAGAGTTTCATTCGTAGGAACAACCTGGTTCGTACAAAAGAAGTTTGACTCGTACGAATCACTAATTCGTGCGAAGAACAAGCTTCTTTGATCTGTTTTTCGTGATTCAGTTTTTCAAATCTTTGTGGTTTTTAAAATTATGAACTTTAAAAGGATATTGTTATTTTCAAAAATTTATCTTTAAACCTTTTAGTTTTCATAAACAAGAACACGTAATGGGTACTAGTCCTTGGGATTGGGGGAGTAGTTCAAGCAAAAATCAAGACTCATCACAAAGCTCTGCAACCTCATGGGTGAAATCACTAACGCCTCAACACACAACCATGATTACCACAAATCAATGGGCATGTGCAGCAAATCAAAACCAGAGAATTCAGACTCTTCTTATAAGCGAGAGTGAAACTGGAAGTAATAACCGTCCACCAAAACTTAATCATATGAACGATTATCCTTCGTGTAAAAGTCGTTTCCATACATATGTTCTCGGTGAAAATACATAATTATCAACATATTTTACTACTCCATATAACGAATATCTCGAAGAAGCAGGATCAAATCCAACCTCCTTAGCCAACTTAGATGAAAACGATAAAAAGGCCTATGATCTAGAGAAAAAGGCATTTGCTATCCTTACACAAGCACTACATAAGGATATCTATCATCAGTTTTTGTAATGTACTACCACCAATAATTTGTGGGATACTTTGGAAGCAAGAAGAGAAGGAAATGCTGCAACCAAAAAAATATGACATGATCTGCTAAAGAAAGAGTTTGAAGGTTTCATGTTCTTGTAGAATGAAACACTGAACGATATGACAACACGCTTCTACCATTTGCTTAGTAAAATGTATTCATACAAAGTGTTAGCATCTCCATAAGAAATCGTGATGCGTTTTGCTGATGCTTTACCGCCAAAGTGGAGTTAATTTACTGATTTACTAAGGCATACAAGTGTTTTGGATATGATTAGTATTTATGAATTTGTTCAGAGACTTGAGAACAAAAATGAAGAAGAAATCCGTAAAGCAAAAAGGGTTTCCGTTCCACAAAACCTTGAGATGTACTTTGGAGGTATAAACACAGGTGTGAGCACAACTCAGCAACCAAAACTACAAACCACGTTTGTACCAAATGTTAACCCCTTTCTACCACCACCATGTCACACCCTCAATTTCCACTTGCGGAGTTTTACCGCGAGGCGTGTGAACAAACCAGAATCTGAAACACTAGTACGTCGAACGACTCTACATGATTTGATTATACGTTTTCCAAAATCGTTCATTGTAGATTTTATATCAATTACCAATATTTAGCAGAGCATTAGTTTTAAGATTGAGCGGAAGCATAAATAAGTAATGATGCGGGCGCCAACACAAACGCCAAAACAAATGAAAAATCCCAAAACAATATTAATAAATAAGACTCGATAAAGATGTCTTGTTCAATGCATGTGCGTGCACCTAGAGCTCCTAGCGTCCTGAGAAACATGTAAAGAAACAAGTGTCAACATTAAAGATGAGTGAGTTCACAGGTTTTCATAAATTCGTTTGTTCGGTTATAGTTTGTTTACTCCGTTATCCCCAACCCGGGACAACATATCAGTTCCATTATTCCAATCCCGGAATAATAAGTTGTTGTTTCCAATATTCCCCACCCGGAATATTAAGTAGTTGCTTCCATTATCCCCAACCCGGGATAATAAGTTGATGTTTCCAATATTCCAAACCTGGAATATTTAGTTGATGTTTCCAATATTCCAAACCTGGAATATTAAGTTGATCCGTAATTAAGTTCAATATTAATGTATATAGGTAGCTAGCCTAAAGTCATGTCACTAAGTGTTCGCGATCGAAGCTGACAGTTGTGCCTCCGTTTTGCCAGGCCTATCACATGACCATGGCGATGTTAGGCCAATCATACACCCGTTGACCATACCCGGTCGGCTAGCGCGACTAGCTCGGATGGGGCTCGTCAGACCCAGTGGTACTACTTATAATTCCCCCGCTATTTAACCCAAATACTAACGATCCGAGGAGATTGTCGAGGACTTAAGTGATAAAGCTGCTTAGTGCCCATAACATTACATTAACATTAACTTAGTTACCGTGTAGTTATGTGACGTTAAATTCGTATAACGTAAAGAGTTTGAGTTTGAGAGTGTATACATGTTTCTCCCCCTGTTGTTTAAAAACCGGATAAAGTTAGGGGCCGTGAACTCACCTTTATTTGCTCGGTTAGTGTAGCAAAGATGTTATAAGAGATGGGACCGCTAGTTGCGTCCTAACAAACCAATTAATTTCCACGTCAGTGTGTAGTCACACCAATACAAATTCCACACGAAATTTACTCACAAAGTGATACACACAAACAACATATCTAACACTCAAACATGCATGCAAGTATTCTCATGTGATCATAGTAATCAAACAACTTATCATGAACATATTCCAAATCCATGCAACACTTTAATGCATAAAATCACAAGTTATCAACTTTCTGCTTAACACTCAATTATTCAGCTGTTTTCTAGGATTTTTATAAAATAGTTCTAACATTCCAAAAATTCCCATATTTTAACAGTAGGTGACATTTATACCATAGAAATTTATATAGTTTTTCCAAGTCCTAAATCCTTACCAATTAACCATAAATATTAATTCACTAAGCTGCAGTCAGATTTACCGCTTTCTGGCTGCAGTCCACGGAAGAATTTATTTAAAAATCACTGATCATCCGATTAACAAAATTCCAGTTGGAGTTGCCCGGAAATTTCTATACCTAGTTGCTGTACAAAAATCATGACTCAATTCCCTACTGATTTTAAGATCCAACTTGATAAACAACCAACAAAATTCCAGTATTTTCACAGCTTTAGTTACTGAACTTGTTTAGCCCTTTAAAAATATCAAACAACTTCAGAAAATTATGAATCCAGCGCCATTAGATTCCTTATTCAATTCTCTACGTTCTAGACATCAGAAATCCGTTTTTTCGACAACTAACGACCGAGTTACAGCCAGATGAAATCGGCTGTAACTATTATTCAGCAAGCTGTTTTCTGCATATGTTTATCCTGAACTCGTATAACCCGTTCATGCGATTACCCTAAGCGATCTAGCTCTGATTTCTAGTCCTAGATTAATACTAATAACCTATCCATGCAAACCCTACACAATAACTTTTGTCTTTATAACGAATCACAGCCTACATACTCAGTTTTCAAACAACATGCAAACTCTCAATCTTGTGTTAACAATCCGAAACTATACCGTCATGCGATCTGAGAACATCAACAATCAAGACACATATATCCGCAACAACTAAGCATCCAAGCATACATATAATCCGAGACAACCAAACATTCAAGCATACATGTAATCCGAGACAACTAAACATTCAAGCATACACATAATCCGAACATGATCCTGTAATCATAGATAACCTCTAATCTTTTAATAACAATGTAAACGAACCATGAATACGATGAGGGAAGATGGCGAGAGCTGCTGCTTGCTGAGACCGAGAGAAGAAAAGCTGATCTCGCGACCGAAACCGAAAAGGCACTGAAGGTGACCGGCTGTTAGCGACCGAGAAAGTGAACCGGCTGATTAGATCGAGATGATGAAGGAATGGAAGCTGTTTTGCGATCAATGGAGCATGAGGAAGCAGCCGACGGCTGTTTTACTTGTTAGGGTTTTAGGAATTGTGAAGGAAGATGCATGTGAGTTGTATATATAGGCGCAACAAGATGAGGTTTACGGTTCTAGATAAGTATTCATGGCCGAGGGACTTGGGTGGTTGGTTTGGGTTTGATCTCGGTCGAAAATCTGATTTGGTTTGGTTTGGGTTTTGCGGCCGAGTGGTTAGAGTATTAAAGTTTAGGTTTGATCTTTGATTCTTGTTCTCTTTTGGCCGAAGACTTGGGTTCCAAGTTTCCTAGTTTCACAAAGAGTTCGGTTTGTGTTTGTGTCGCGGTTCGGTTCGTGTGCATATTTATTATACATACATATATTGGATAACTAAAACAATTACACAAACTCTTTTCACTTATTCATTTAATTCATACACGTTCGTACACATAGCACGTAATTAGATTGACAAGTATTACGTTTAAGTTATCCGAAAAACCCGGGATATCACATTATCCCCATGTTGAAAGAATTTTCGTCCTGAAAATTGAGTAAACGCGGTTTAGTATGTAGCGTACATGTTCAGAGTGCCACGCACAAAGAGTTAGTTCGTTAATGATGGTACGCAATGTTACAAGAAGTTCCCAAGTGTCACACACAAAGATTTCCAAGTGCCATGCACAAGAATTTAGTCAACAATAGTACATGAAAGTATTAGAAGTTTCCAGGTTGTCACATCATCCCCATGTTGAAAGAATTTTCGTCCCGAAAATTTAGGTACTGGTATCGTTAGTTTGCTGCTAGGTTGCGAAGAGGTGTGGGTACTTGCTTTTCATTTGGTCCTCTCTTTCCCACGTGAACTCCGGTCCAAGTTTAGAGTCCCAACGAACTTTAACAATTGGAATCTTACTGTGCCTTCGAGTCTTGATCTCACGATCCATGATCTCAATAGGCTTTTCCACGAAGTGTAGTTGTTCATCCACTTGGATCTCATCCAATGGAATAACTAGAGTTTCATCTGATAGACACTTCTTCAGATTTGACACGTGAAATACGTTGTGAACTCCACTGAGTTCGGCAGGAAGGTCTAATTGATATGCTACGGGTCCGATACGTTTCAAGATTACAAACGGGCCTACGTACCGTGGGTTAAGTTTGCCCCGTTTTCCAAAACGGATTACACCCTTCCAGGGTGACACCTTTAGTAGGACGCGGTCGCCTACCTGAAATTCGAGCGGTTTGCGTCGTTGATCAGCGTAGCTTTTCTTTTCGATCTCGTGCCGCCGCCATGCGGTTTCTGATTTGTATAATCTTTTCAGTGGCCTCAAGTATTAATTCAGGGCCTGTGAGTTGACTGTCACCGACTTCTGCCCAGCAGACCGGTGATCTACATTTACGACCGTATAATGCCTCAAACGGTGCTGCCGAAATACTCGTATGATAGCTGTTGTTATATGAGAATTCTACTAGAGGTAGGTGGATTTCCTAATTATTTCCGAAGTCTACTACGCATGCTCTAAGCATGTCTTCCAAGGTTTGTATGGTCCTTTCACTTTGACCATCAGTCTGAGGGTGATAAGCTGTGCTCGTATCCAAGCGTGTTCCCAACGCTTTCTGGAGTGATTGCCAGAAGTTTGACGTGAAGCGAGCATCTCTGTCTGAGATGATGGACGTTGGCACACCGTGCCGAGAAACTACTTCCTTAATGTAGATGCGAGTCAACTTCTCCATCTTATCTGTTTCTTTAATAGCTAGGAAGTGTGCGGACTTAGTTAAACGATCCACCATCACCCAGATGGTATCGCAACCACCCAAGGTTCGCGGGAGTTTAGTGATGAAATCCATTGAGATCTGATCCCACTTCCACACTGGGATCTCAGGTTGTTGGAGTAGCCCCGATGGCTTTTGATACTCCACCTTGACTTTTGCACAAGTCAAACATTTACTCACGTAGGTGGCTATATCGGCTTTCATGTTGGGCCACCAATACGCAACTTTAAGGTCTTGATACATCTTATCCGAACCCGGATGGACGGAGTATCGAGATTTGTGAGCTTCGTCCATGACTAGCTCTCTAAGGTTTCCGTAGAGAGGTACCCATATGCGATTCATGAAATGCCGGGCTCCATTGGGCTTTACCTCCCAGTCGCGTTCCATTTTTCCCACCGATTCGGCTTTGATGTTTTCCTCCTTAACTGCTTCTAACTGGGCGTCGCGTATTTGATCGGGTAGCCCCGAATGAATAGTGAGTTGTAGTGCTCGTACACGACGAGGTTTCAAGTGTTCCTTCCTGCTGAGGGCATCAGCTACCATGTTAGCTTTACCCGGGTGATACCGAATGGCACACTCATAATCGTTCAAGAGTTCGACCCAGCGACGCTGTCGCATGTTCAACTCCTTCTGATCAAAGATGTGTTGGAGGCTTTTGTGGTCAGTAAAGATTGTGCACTTCGTTCCATAGAGGTAGTGTCTCCAAATCTTAAGTGCAAACACTACTGCTCCCAATTCCAGGTCATGCGTCGTGTAGTTCTTCTCGTGAACCTTCAGCTGTCGCGACGCATACGCGATGACCTTATCGCGTTGCATGAGTACGCATCCCAATCCCTGAATGGAAGCATCACAATACACTACGAAGTCATCTGTCCCTTCCGGCAAGGACAGAATGGGTGCACTGCAAAGTTTCTGCTTCAGCAATTGAAATGCTGCTTCTTGTTTTTCACCCCAAGCATACTTGATGCCTTTCTGGGTGAGGGTAGTGAGCGGTTGTGCAATCTTTGAAAACCCCTCGATGAAGCGTCTGTAATAACCAGCCAATCCTAAGAATTGGCGGATCTCCGTCGGTGTCTTAGGTGCTTCCCAGTTTTTGATGGCTTCAATCTTGGCAGGGTCTACGTGAATACCCTTTCCATTCACGATATGCCCGAGAAACTGAACTTCCCGAATCCAGAAATCACACTTCGAGAGCTTGGCATATAGCTTTTCCTGTTGAAGTAATCCTAGCAGAAAGCGTAGATAATCAGCATGCTCTTCTTCACTTTTGGAGTAGATGAGTATGTCATCGATGAACACAATGACAAATTTGTCGAGGTATGGTTTACACACGCGGTTCATGAGGTCCATGAAAACCGCAGGTGCGTTAGTGAGATCGAATGGCATGACCAAGAACTCGTAATGGCCATACCGAGTGCGAAACGCCGTCTTAGCGATATCCTCCTCCCTGACGCGTAGCTGATGATAACCGGACCGTAAATCGATCTTAGAGTAGTAACTTGACCCTTGCAGTTGGTCGAATAGGTCGTCGATGCGAGGTAACGGGTATCGGTTCTTGACAGTAACCCTGTTGAGTTCCCTATAGTCGATGAACATGCGGAAAGTCCCGTCCTTCTTCTTGACAAACAGGACTGGAGCTCCCCATGGCGAAACGCTTGGTCGGATAAATCCTTTTTCTAGCAGCTCTTGAAGTTGGGTAGACAGCTCCTGCAGCTCGGCTGGAGCTAGGCGGTATGGAGCCTTGGCGATAGGAGTTGCATTGTTTGCCAATTCGATTTCAAACTCCAATTGTCGATGTGGTGGAAGACCAGGTAGTTCTTCTGGGAATACATCGGAAAAATCACGGACGACAGGGATGTCTTCTATACGTTTCTCGTCCTTAGGCTGTTCGGTAATTAGCGCGAGTAAAGCGAAGGAATTCTTTTTCCGAAGATACTTCTGCGCTTGCATAAATGAGATAATGTTGGTGACAGCGCTTGCCTTGTCGCCTTGTACCGTCAGGATTTCGTCATTCGAGAGTGGAATACGGATAGATTTTTCGAAGCAGAGAACTTCAGCCCGGACGTCGGATAGCCAGTCCATTCCGACTACCACGTCAAAACTACCCAGAGTAGTTGTCATCAGATCGATGGTAAAAGTGTGGCCCGCGAGTTTGAGTTGACAGCCGGATACGATTTGGGTCACATCTACCGATTTACCATTGGCTAATTCTATCACATAAGGGGTCTCTAATGGTTTAAGCGTGAGATTTAGGTTCTTCCTAAAAGACTCAGATATAAAGCTCCTATCCGCACCCGTATCAAAAAGCATAGTAGCAAAATGTTCATTAAGGGGAAACTTACCGGTGACCACGTTCGTGTCGTTTCTGGCCTCTCCGCGGCCCAATGTAAATGCACGACCTTTGGCACCTCCTGTGCCACCGTTCCCATTGTTGTTGTTGTTATTATTGTTGTGGTTGTTGTGGTTGTGGTTGTTTCCACCATTATTGTTGTTGTTGCGCAACTGTGGGCAGTCTCTTCTGAAATGAGCGGTGCTACCACACTGATAGCATCCCCGGTTTATACCCTGCTGCTGACCTTGGGGCTGATTCTGATTTTGTCGGGACATGATTTCCCCACGACAATCCTTTGCCGCATGTCCCATCTTGCCACATCTTTGGCAGCGATTTCCGGCACAAGGGCCGTTATGATGGAGATTACAGCGGTTGCACTGCGGCTTTCGACCTACATAGCCGCCTGAATTCTGGTTGTTGTTGTTGTTGTTGTTGGCGGGATGATTTTGATGACCCCGGTGGCTGTGGTAGTGATTGAACCGTTTTTGGTTCCCTTGCTGCGGATGAGATGACGAAGACTGTCGAATAGTTGAGTCTTCAAACTTTCTTTTGTTATCCGGGGCAACTTCAGTTGTACCCCGTGCTGGCAGTTTCTTCTGTTCCACCGCTTTATCGGTGAGTTTGTGAGCCAATCGGATTTCTTGATGTTCTGTTACAGGGTTACTAGACATCACCATACCCTGAATTTCCGGAACCAGACCCCCGAGATAGAACTCGAGTCTTTTCTCCACCGTGTTGGCTAATTCAGGACACAGAAATACCAAGTCATGGTGTTTTGCGGTGTAAGCCTCAATTTCCGATCCCACCATCTTGTGGTTCCATAGAGCTTGCTCTAACTGTTGCACTCTGTCTCGTGGACAGTACTCCTCTTTAATCAGGGCCTTGAACTTAGTCCATGCCATTGCATTTGCAGCTAACAGTCCACGTGTTTGGACTTGGGCATTCCACCATGTCAGTGCCCCATCTTCCAGTGTTGAGGCTGCATATTTGACCTTGTTGGCCTCTAAGCAGTTGCACATTTCAAAAACGGATTCCGACTTTTCGATCCAGCGGACCAGTCCAATGGGTCCTTCCGCCCTCGAGAACTTGCTTGGCTTTGCGTCAAGGAACATCTTATAGGGATTAAAGCCCCCTCCTGTCGGCTGGTTCTGAACACCCGCTAAAGCTGCGTTCACATGCTCCTGAATCATGGCAGTTAGCTCTTCGGGCGTCAAGTTAAGGTTTCCACGTCTTCCAGTCGCCATTTAGATCTTCGAAACACAACACAAACACACTCCGATAAGTCTATATATCCAATATAGTTATCCTACTTCGTACTTTAATAATTATTAAGTTATGTCAACTCAATATGTTAAATGGTCAAAAGAAATACTTGATTAACTGAAATTTCAACGTCTTACAAAAGTGCAAATCAAACATACGAATTCACTATAAAGTCTCAGGTTTAAATACAAGTGGGAAAATAATAAACTGAAGGAAAACAAATAATATAAACGAGACGTGTCAGTCGTCTATGTCTCCATCCCCCAAGTCATTGTCGTTGCCGTCATCCTGTGCGGCATTTCCAGCTTCCTCAGCTGGGTCCTCCTCCGGATCCTCTTCAGGATCCTCCTCTGGATCTTCCTCTGGATCCTCCTCTACCGGCACTGGAGGGGGCCCGGTGCTGGTTCAAGTGCTTGATTTTGCAGTTCCTGAATGTTCCAACTGTTTTCCAGGACTCTGTCCTCCAGCCAGTCGGCTCTTATCTGCTCAGCACGCAGATCTCTTGCTATGGTGTTACGAGCTATCTTGCTCGTACGATGCTCTTCCTCGAGCGAGTCGGTCTTTCCGGTAAGGTGTCGGATCATCCATCCTTGTGCTAAGATGGTTTCCTGCATTCTTTCTAGCTGTTTCTGTTGTGTATGCACTAGGATTCTAAGCATGTCAATTCCTATTTCTACAGGATTAACCGGTTCAACCGGTACAGCAATAGTTGGACGTAACGACGACTCCTCCCCAGAGCGAGCCTTTTCCTCGCCGCTGAGCGTGTCTCTACGCCATAAGGTAGTATGGGTTCCACCATTGGTGCTTTTCCTGGTGCTCTTGGTGGCGTAAGTCTGTCGGATGATGACGACGATGAGGATGATGACATTGCCTGTTAGGTCGTGTAGTTAGTTATGAGTTGTTTTCATTCCTTATCATGAAGGCATAATCTACCAAACACAGTCGTGGTATATTGCATAACAAAATATAATAATTCGGTGCCAAACTAAGTCTAGTGTCGTGATATCAGCTATAGTTTAGGTCTACTTCTAATGCAAACCTGGTTCTCTATAGCTAGTGGCTCTGATACCAATCTGTCACACCCTCAATTTCCACTTGCGGAGTTTTACCGCGAGGCGTGTGAACAAACCAGAATCTGAAACACTAGTACTTCGAACGACTCTACATGATTTGATTATACGTTTTCCAAAATCGTTCATTGTAGATTTTATATCAATTACCAATATTTAGCAGAGCATTAGTTTTAAGATTGAGCGGAAGCATAAATAAGTAATGATGCGGGCGCCAACACAAACGCCAAAACAAATGAAAAATCCCAAAACAATATTAATAAATAAGACTCGATAAAGATGTCTTGTTCAATGCATGTGCGTGCACCTAGAGCTCCTAGCGTCCTGAGAAACATGTAAAGAAACAAGTGTCAACATTAAAGATGAGTGAGTTCACAGGTTTTCATAAATTTTTTTGTTCGGTTATAGTTTGTTTACTCCGTTATCCCCAACCCGGGACAACATATCAGTTCCATTATTCCAATCCCAGAATAATAAGTTGTTGTTTCCAATATTCCCCACCCGGAATATTAAGTTGTTGCTTCCATTATCCCAACCCGGGATAATAAGTTGATGTTTCCAATATTCTAAACCTGGAATATTTAGTTGATGTTTCCAATATTCCAAACCCGGAATATTAAGTTGATCCGTAATTAAGTTCAATATTAATTTATATAGGTAGCTAGCCTAAAGTCATGTCACTAAGTGTTCGCGATCGAAGCTGACAGTTGTGCCTCCGTTTTGCCAGGCCTATCACATGACCATGGCGATGTTAGGCCAATCATACACCCGTTGACCATACCCGGTCGGCTAGCGCGACTAGCTCGGATGTGGCTCGTCAGACCCAGTAGTATTACTTTTAATTCCCCCGCTATTTAACCCAAATACTAACGATCCGAGGAGATTGTCGAGGACTTAAGTGATAAAGCTGCTTAGTGCCCATAACATTACATTAACATTAACTTAGTTACCGTGTAGTTATGTGACGTTAAATTCGTATAATGTAAAGAGTTTGAGTTTGAGAGTGTATACATGTTTCTCCCCCTGTTGTTTAAAAACCGGATAAAGTTAGGGGCCGTGAACTCACCTTTATTTGCTCGGTTAGTGTAGCAAAGATGTTATAAGAGATGGGACCGCTAGTTGCGTCCTAACAAACCAATTAATTTCCACGTCAGTGTGTAGTCACACCAATACAAATTCCACACGAAATTTACTCACAAAGTGATACACACAAACAACATATCTAACACTCAAACATGCATGCAAGTATTCTCATGTGATCATAGTAATCAAACAACTTATCATGAACATATTCCAAATCCATGCAACACTTTAATGCATAAAATCACAAGTTATCAACTTTCTGCTTAACACTCAATTATTCAGCTGTTTTCTAGGATTTTTATAAATAGTTCTAACATTCCAAAAATTCCCATATTTTTACAGTAGGTGACATTTATACCATAGAAATTTATATAATTTTTCCAAGTCCTAAATCCTTACCAATTAACCATAAATATTAATTCACTAAGCTGCAGTCAGATTTACCGCTTTCTGGCTGCAGTCCACGGAAGAATTTATTTAAAAATCACTGATCATCCGATTAACAAAATTCCAGTTGGAGTTGCCCGGAAATTTCTATACCTAGTTTCTGTACAAAAATCATGACTCAATTCCCTACTGATTTTAAGATCCAACTTGATAAATAACCAACAAAATTCCAGTATTTTCACAGCTTTATTTACTGAACTTGTTTAGCCCTTTAAAAATATCAAACAACTTCAGAAAATTATGAATCCAGCGCCATTAGATTCCTTATTCAATTCTCTACGTTCTAGACATCAGAAAATCCGTTTTTCGACAACTAACGACCGAGTTACAGCCAGATGAAATCGGCTGTAACTATTATTCAGCAGGCTGTTTTCTGCATATGTTTATCCTGAACTCGTATAACCCGTTCATGCGATTACCCTAAGCGATCTAGCTCTGATTTCTAGTCCTAGATTAATACTAATAACCTATCCATGCAAACCCTACACAATAACTTTTGTCTTTATAACGAATCACAGCCTACATACTCAGTTTTCAAACAACATGCAAACTCTCAATCTTGTGTTAACAATCCGAAACTATACCGTCATGCGATCTGAGAACATCAACAATCAAGACACATATATCCGCAACAACTAAGCATCCAAGCATACATATAATCCGAGACAACCAAACATTCAAGCATACATGTAATCCGAGACAACTAAACATTCAAGCATACACATAATCCGAACATGATCTTGTAATCATAGATAACCTCTAATCTTTTAATAACAATGTAAACGAACCGTGAATACGATGAGGGAAGATGGTGAGGGCTGCTGCTTGCTGAGACCGAGAGAAGGAAAGCTGATCTCGCGACCGAAACCGAAAAGGGACTGAAGGTGACCGGCTGTTAGTGACCGAGAAAGTGAACCGGCTGATTAGATCGAGATGATGAAGGAATGGAAGCTGTTTTGCGATCAATGGAGCATGAGGAAGCAGCCGACGGCTGTTTTACTTGTTAGGGTTTTAGGAATTGTGAAGGAAGATGCATGTGAGTTGTATATATAGGCGCAACAAGATGAGGTTTACGGTTCTAGATAAGTATTCATGGCCGAGGGACTTGGGTGGTTGGTTTGGGTTTGATCTCGGTCGAAAATCTGATTTGGTTTGGTTTGGGTTTTGCGGCCGAGTGGTTAGAGTATTAAAGTTTAGGTTTGATCTTTGATTCTTGTTCTCTTTTGGCCGAAGACTTGGGTTCCAAGTTTCCTAGTTTCACAAAGAGTTCGGTTTGTGTTTGTGTCGCGGTTCGGTTCGTGTGCATATTTATTATACATACATATATTGGATAACTAAAACAATTACACAAACACTTTTCACTTATTCATTTAATTCGTACACATTCGTACACATAGCACGTAATTAGATTGACAAGTATTACGTTTAAGTTATCCGAAAAACCCGGGATATCACACACCAGTTCAAACATATCAATCTGCCAGCTCAAGTACTCAAACCTATGGTCAAGTATTTGATCCTGAAGCCTTTCTACCACAACCTCAAGTTGTTACACCTCAAGTTCCACAACAAGCTTCTCAACAAGCTTTCTATGGTAACAACTTTCAACCTGCAAATCCTAATACCATCAGAATTGATACATCACATCTTTCCAAGGTTAGTGTAGTAGTTGCTCGAGAACATATGGAACTTCTGAACACTATGGTTAGTGCTTACTGTGGACTAGTCGCTGGTCAAATTAGAAACATCAATTTGACTAATGAAGACTATCAACAAATAGACAGAGATGAGATGGGGTTAATGGATATTAAATGGGCGGTTGCAAGTGCGGTCAGAAGAGCTAAGGATTACATGAGCAGAACTAGGCGAACGAGTTTGGAAAGCAAGAAAGATATAGAATATGGTTTTGATAAAGATGCTGTTACTTGCTTCAACTGTGGTGAAAAAGGTCACTTCAAGCTTGAATCTGCTCGACCCAGCAAACAAGGAAATCACAACCCTTTCCGAAATCAATCACAACCATCCCACTCAACTCAAGTTAACAATGAACGAAGAATCATTGCTGTTAACGACCCAAATAACTCTAACCAGTCTGGACCTTCAAACAACACAAACAGAGCTCTAGTAGTTCAAGCAGATAAAGGATGTGATTGGTCAGTACAATTGGGAAACGCGAATCAAGGGGGAACTAGGTATAATGGGAGTTCTGATGATTCTGATGATGATAATAGTTCTGGGTATAATGGGAGTTCTGATGAAGAATGCTCGAGTGTAGGTGGTTATGGATCTGATCCAGATGTCTGGGAAAGGATTTATACTGAGATCAGTGAGTTGCTGGAAGAAGTAGAAAAGTTGAAAAGTCAAAAGGCAGGTTTGATAAGGAAAGCAGAAGTTGCATCAAAGGAGATGGAGAAAATCTTTGCCAACAATGCGTCCTTTTTTCATCATACCGCTTTCATAGCTAACGTTGCAGGTTCAATAAGTTAGGTAAAATCCGACTCTCCTAAGATATGCAGTGACTATGCTTAATTAAAAACAAAATCTAAAACAATAAACAGTCACAATCAAAGCCTAGTAGTTGAACTGTCAAAATGAAAAGTGGTAAATTTAGCTTTAATTCGAAACGAAAAAAATTCAAATCTGTAATCAAGACTCTTAGGAAAAGCGTTTCAGAATTAACAAAAACAGTTTTTAACAAGCAAACATGAATTAATAACTACATTAATATTCTTGAAGAAACGTAAAAGGAGTTAACAATTGCCAAATGCGAACATGATGCAATTAAGCTCAAATTGGAAAGTTATTTTAACTCCCGACATGTGCTTGATCATATCATTAACCTTCAAAGGCTTAAGTGAGATGCCAAATGCATTGGGTATAAATCGTGTCCACTTCTGTTGAAACACAATTATACCAAATTGCCTGATGAAAAGGAAATGCCACACTTTGAACCATCTATACCTCTTAATCCTGAAGAGTATGCAGCAGGATTAGGGTTTAAGCTGGACAATTCCTCAGTTGAATCAAGAAAATTAGAGAACTCATCATCTGCAGTTGATTAGAATCCTTCTACAATAGAAGAGGATGATTCATCAGATGATGAGTCAGAGAAAATCGATCAGGATCAATCTATTGATGAAGAAAAAGGGATAGAAATTTATGCTACTCCCAATGTGAAAAATTGTTGAAAATCAAGGGAATGATCCTATGAAATCTGTCAAGACAAATGTGTCTACAGATGAAAATGATAATGTGTTGTATACTTTGATTGAGGACAAGAAAATTTACTCAAACAAAGACTTTCCGATCAAAAATGTAAATCCAACCTCAATTGATCAAGTTTTTGAAAATTCAACAACCAAGTTTTTGGAAAAGAAAAATCCAATGAAGTCACAACTATTATTCATTCAAAAGAAAACAACAAGAAAAGCAAGCTGAAAAACCTAAGGTATCACAACCAAAGGTTGAAGCTAAAGGCGCTCGGTACAAGAAGAAACTGAAAAATGTTAAATTTGTGGGTTCAACTCGTACTGATAAAATCGAGATTTTTGAAAGCATGTCAAATGTTGTTTTTGTAAAACAAGTCAAGATTTTAAAGCGTAACAGTCAAAACAATTACACTCAACACACAAATGCGTGTGAAGATGAACCAAGTACCTCTAGACCCACAAGTTCAACGTCAAGCCGTAAAACAGGATCTCCTAAATTTGTTGAAAGGAGAACATGTTTTAAATGTGGATAGTTTGGCCACATTATCAAAAACTGTACCAATCCAGCAAAACCAAAGTATGTTGAAAAAGCCCCTTTTGAAACAACTCGCCAACGTTGATCTATCTCACCTAAACAAGACAAACGAATTGTTAAGGATGAAGAAGAAAAACAGAGACGTAAACAAGTAAAAATAATTGAAAAGGCATTAAAACCTGATTTTTTCAGAAAGGAAACCAACTTTTTCAAGTTTGATAAAACAAGAAGTAGTTAAAAATGTAAATAGTAGTCGTTCTGGTAAATTTCAACAATCTTGGAACCCTAAGACCGGTAATATTTCAGGGGGAGGCACAAAGTTTCCAAATCATCAAGAAATGGAAATCACATTTCTTGATGATAAGGGTCGACCCAAGACTACTAAGGCTTGGGTCCCCATCTCAAACTGATCGGGTATTGAAATGTGCAGGGTGTTCTAGGAGGAACTGTGAATAGTCATTGGATTGTTGATAGTGGAGCATCGAGGAACATGACAGGTGACATAAGGCATCTTTATGATGTAAAAAGCATTAGAGGAGGTTATGTTGCCTTTGCTGAAAATAAGGGCGGATACATCACTACAGAAGGAATGGTTTTCAATGGTGTTGTTAGCTTTGATAAGATCAATTATGTGCGTCAAATTGATCACAATCTTCATGTGCTGAAAGCTGGTTTCAAGATTCCAAAAGAATGAATTCTACCATCGGCTCCAAGAATTAATGACTTGTATATTCTTGACATGAGCCAAGCTATTACCATGTCTACACAAGTTATATGTTTTGTCTCAAAAGCCACCGAAAAGGAATCAATCTCTTGGCATAGACGAATGGGACACATTCACTTGAGGAATATGAATTATTTGGTGAAAAATAATCTTGTGAGTGGTGTACCAGTGAAGAACTTCCATTTACAAGATGTCTGTGTATCATGCCAAAAGGGAAAGCAAGCTAGAAAATCTCATTTTGTGAAGAAGATCAACACGGTGAATATGCCTCTTGAACGTCTTCATATAGACATATTTGCACCTATGAAACACAAGACTACCTTTGGTGATTCTTATTGCTTAGTAGTTACTGATGACTACTCAAGATTTTCATGGGTGAATATGCTGGCACACAAGAGTGAAGTTCCTGAAATCCTCAAGAATCTCCTAACACTACATGAAAATTTGTACAATCTGAAGATAAGGAGAATCAGAAGCGACAATGGCACTGGATTCAAGAATCAGGTTATGGATGAGTTCTGTTCTTCTAAAGGCATTTTCCATGAGTACAGTTCTCGTTACACTCCACAACAAAATGGTGTCGATAAGAGGAAAAATAGAACTCTGATTTAAACTGCAAGAACTATGTTAGTAGAATCAGAACTTCCTGTTCAATTCTGGGGGGAGGCTATGGCTACTGCATGTTATACGATGAATAGAGTTCTTACGGTGAAGAGGCATGGGACAACATGTTTCGAGCTGCTAGATAAAAGGAAACCGGATGTGTCCTTCTTAGAACCTTTTGGAGCTCCTTGCACTATGATTGATCCACATGGTAAATTCGGTCCTAAGGCTATTGAAGGTTTCTTTTTGGATATGCTACTCCTAGTTTTAGACTGTGGAATTTGTCATCAAAAAAGATTGAAGAATGGGGTGAAGTTAAGGTTCAAAGATACACTGAATCAGTAAGAGCTCTGGGTGCTCCTTGGATGTTTGACTCCTTTAATCTGCCAACTTTTGATGATGCATCTGCAGCTACTCAAATGCTACTGGAAAGTGATACCACAGTTGACTCGTCATTAGTACGACGAATTGTTGTTAACCCTCAAGTGTCTACTTCTGTTAACAATCTTGTTCAAAATGAGGAGTTCGAAGATGCTGCTGATTACAAGGTTTCGTCAGAAGACGATGAGTTCCATGATGCAAATGAAGCTACTTCTGGTCCAGTTCCTGGAATTTTAGATGTCACGTCAAATGTGCAAAATCTAGGGATAACTGAAGGTCATGCATCTACATCTTCGTCATCTCCAGCAAACAAATTAGTTGTTGATCTGAATATCAACGGGTAGAGTCGAGTAAATTAGATGTTCCATACTCGATTGAACTAGCTAACGGGAAATTGGTAGAGTCGAGGGAAATTATAAAGAAGTGTACCTTAGAACTGGGTGAACGGAAGTTCGATATAGATTTATTACAAATTCAATTAGTAGTTTTGACGTCGTTATTGGCATGGATTGGCTATCCGATAATCAAGCCGAAGTCATATGTCTTGAGAAAATCATTCGCATTCCCCTACCCGAGGGAGAACATTTGATGGTTCACGGTGAGAAACATGACACGCCCCTACGAATTATTAATTGCATGAAGGCTCAAAAATGTTTGAGGAAACGATGCATTGCCTTTCTTGCCCACGTGGTGGATAAGATGGCCGAGGAGCGCAAGGTGGCCGACATACCGGTAGTAAAGGAATACCCTGAGGTCTTTCCGGAAGACTTGATGGGGCTACCTCCACAACGACAAGTCGAGTTTTGTATCGACCTAGTGCCAGGAGCGGAACCTGTGGCGAAAGCCCCATATCGATTAGCATCCTCAGAGATGCAGGAATTATCTACTCAGCTTCAGGAGTTGCTTGAAAAAGGATTCATAAGACTGAGTTTCTCGACTTGGGGAGCTCCAGTGTTGTTTGTGAAAAAGAATGATGGAACCTTCTGAATGTGCATCGACTACCGAGAACTAAACAATTTAATCATCAAGAACCGGTACCCATTGCAAGGGTCAAGTTTTTACTCAAAGATTGATTTAAGATCCGGGTATTATAAGTTAAGAATCCAAGAGGAAAGTATTCCTAATACGGCGTTTAGGACTCGCTACGGTCATTACGAGTTCCTTGTTATGCCTTTTGGTCTAACAAACGCCCCTGCAGTATTTATGGATTTGATGAACCGAGTATGTAAGCCATACCTCGACAAGTTTGTGATCGTATTTATCGATGACATTCTAATATACTCGCGAACCGAGGAAGAACACGAACAACACTTGAGAACTATACTAGAGTTGCTAAAGAAGGAACAACTATATGCCAAGTTCTCGAAATGCGAATTTTGGATTCGCGAAGTACAGTTTCTCGGTCACGTGGTGAACGAGAACGGGATACACGTTGACCCCTCAAAGATAGAGGCTATAAAGAATTGGACCATGCCAAGACCCCCACGGAAATATGACAATTTCTAGTTTTATCGGGATATTATAGGAGATTTATTGAGAACTTCTCAAAAGTTGCTCAGCTGCTAACCTCGCTTACACAAAAGGATAGAAAGTTCGAATGGGAAAAAACAAGAATCGCCATTTCAATTATTAAAAGAAAAATCATGTAAGGCGTCGATATTATCACTTCCAGACGGTACTAATGACTTTGTGGTGTATTGTAATGCATCTCATCAAGGCTTGGGTTGCGCGTTAATGCAACATGAAAAATTCATCGCGTATGTGTGACATTAATTGAAAGTTCACGAAAAGAATTATACGACTCATGACCTAGAACTAGGCGTAGTGGTATTTGCTTTAAAAATCTGACGTCATTATTTATATGGCACTAAGTGTACCATATTCACAGAACATAAAAGTCTTCAATATATATTCAACCAAAAGGAACTGATTATGCGCAAATGACGTTGGGTGGAATTGTTGAATGATTATGACTGTGAGATCAAGTATTACCCCAGCAAGGTAAACGTAGTAGCTGATGCTTTGAGCTGGAAGGAACGAGTCAAAACATTACGAGTACGAGCTTTAGAATTGACGATCCAGACGAACTTTACAACTCGAGTGCACGATTCACAACATGAAGCTCTAAAACCCGAAAACATTCAAGCAGAATCATTACGGGGAATGGAGAAACAAATGGAACTAAACAAGGATGGAACTTTATATTTCAGGGGAAGGATCTGGATTCCCTATTTTGGCGATCTGCGAGGCTTGGTGCTAACGAAGCACACAAGTCAATATACTCAATACACCCAGGATCTGATAAAATGTATTAGGATTTAAAGGAGTATTATTGATGGCCTAATCTCAAGGGAGATATTGCGACCTATGTTGGAAAATGCCTAATTTGTGCAAAGGTCAAGGCCGAATACCAAAAACCATCTGGTTTATTACAACAACCTGAGATCTGTGTTTGGAAGTGGGAACAAATCTCAACGGATTTTATTACAAACTAGCACGAACCTCTCAAGGTCATGACATGATCTGGGTTATCATTGATCAGTTAAACAAATCAGCTCACTTCTTACCCATCCATGAGAAAGACAGTACCGAGAAGTTAGCTGAACTGTATCTTAAGGAAATTGTGGCACGTCATGGAGTGCCAATCTCGATAATCTTTGATAGAGTGGTCGTTTTTCTTGTACATTGTTGAGTTCTTCTAGCAATTTTAGCTTGTAAGCCACCATACCAACATTTGCCAGAATTTCAAAAGGCCCAATGTACCTCGGGTTTAACCTGAAGAAAAGCGCGACTAATGACACGGTTATCATCCCAGCGGATGAAATTCACATTGATGACAAGCTCAAGTTTACCGAGGAACCCATTGAGGTTATGGACTGGAAAGTTCAAAAGACAAGGAGAAGTCGAATTAAACTAGTCAAAGTTCGCTGGAACACATGTCACGGACCCGAGTATATATGGGAACGTGAAGATCAAATCAAGACAAAGTACCCCCTGCTGTTCAAGGAGACTCCTTCAGAGGATGTCTCAAGGTAAATTTCGGGACAAAATTCTTTTTAACAGGGGAGTATGTGATAAATGGCAAATAACCGGTAATTCCTTACAATCTAATCACTATTTTTCGTACATAATCTCCTACATTTTATCGTAATTTGGTTACATAACTGAGTTGTACGTCATATCACAAGTATTAGGACAAGTAAACCAGATCAAAACATATACTGGTTTCCGTTATGACGTGAAACAAATCAAACAATGCCTTAAAAGTGTTGGGCGCACTCTTCGCGGATGCACTATTCATGTCAGCAAAACCACGAAAACGAATAGAACAATGACATAAATTACATGGGCTAGGCCCAATCACATAAAGATATAGACTAGGCCCAATGACATATATATAATATATATATATATATATATATATTTGAGAAATATATTATAAAAGTATTAATGGAACAAACGAACTACCATCACTATAATAGCATTAACGTTGTTCTAATGTGATAAATATATACACAAGCCCTCAAGAGGAACAACTGGTACGAGGTCCAACGAGACCTAGGTGTCTAATGAAGTTAATACACATGTAGGTTACACATGTGTACGGACACCCGAATTCAATAAGTACGACTTATGGAATGAAAAACAGTGAGTTCATGTCCCTCCTTTCAATTATTTCAAAGTTTTGTCTTAAAACTATCAAGGGGAAATACATGTCATAACAAAATAGTATGTTAGCTATGGGTTTAGATGGTGACACGATCAAATGTGCAGGGGGATCGTGCTCCTCTGATGTGCGTAAGTAGGATGATGACAATAGTAACCATTAATAACGTAGTGACCAAGGTGTAAAAGATATTGTGAGGGGGGATCATGCTCCTCCGATGAGCAACCAGTCTAATCTAACTCAGCTAGCAGAGGCGGATTTCATTGCTAGAGAGGTTGACAAAACGAACAAGAAAGATCTTACTATTTAACTGCTTCTGATTGTATTAATGACGTGAAAGTACAGACACGAGTAAACAAATCAGCAGGAATTCACTGTACCAACTAAACTAACTCTTCACTAGCTCTGACACAACACTCCTCTATTTATAGGTCGACATGACTCGCACTGGAGTGTGTGTTAACAGAAAGCTTGTTCGTACGAGTAGCTGCATCGTACGAGTGACTGAGAGTCACTCGTACGAGCCACCTAACTTGCTCGTACAAATCATAACAAAATGAATAAAATAAACATTTTATCATTTAAACAAATGACGTTTAAGCCCTATATACAAAATAGACACATCCTAGACGTAGGCAATAGACATAATGCACCAACAAAGTCCCCCTTGGATATTGCCGTTGTCTGGATAGTCTTCAAAAAAATCATCGAAAGATTTGACTCTAACATCCAAAGAATCTCTTCGGTGGCTTGCGACGCTCCTCAAACGCAATCGGCGTTTGATCTGTTGGAGGAGGTCGGTTCACTGTATTGTTAAACCAAAAGCTCCTAAGCAATGCTATTCGAGCACGCTCCGCAATCCGAGCGTTGTTCTTTTCTTTCTTTTTCTGTTCTGTCTCTTCAAGCTTCCTCCATGAAGTGTTCCATGTCAATCCTTAGTGAATATCATTGGAAAAGAAGACATTAACAATCTTCTGGAATTCGAGAGCTTGTTCTTTATCCTTCTCCTCAAAACTGATCTTGCTATAGAATGCCATGCCATAACCCGTATATACGTTAGTGGGCTATAATGGCTTCAGTCAGTTCCTCTGCAATATTCCATGAATCTTCATCTGGGTGCATACAGATGATAGCCTCCCTTGTATTAGAATCATAATGCCACCACTTGAAGATCGTATAAAAATCCTGCTCCATTTGTAACATAGGCATATTTTTCATCAATTTAGGGCTTTTTAAGACGAGCGTTACATCCTTCTCCTTGGTCACTAGATCAATCTTTGTGATGCACCAAGGAAAGTGATGTTTCCAGTGAGTAAAACCGTGTAATGCCTCTAGCTTGATCAACTTCCATAGCGCCGGTCCTGAAACTTCATCTTTAGATTTATCATCTTTGTCTGAACCAATTTTTTAATATCCCAGAAATGCAAGGACTTGATGGCGCATAGATATCAGAAATACTGAATCCCAAACTCCCTCTTGATCGCATATACATTCAGCTCCTTGATCCAACCCCAGCTGATAATATCCCCTAGAGATATGTCAGCATCACGAGTGAAAAATGCTAGGGGACGCCTGAACTTATGCTCGGCTGGTGGATTCCTAAGCCAGTTCTTCCTCTCTTCAGAAATTTCAGCACTAGACATTTGTTGAGGAATATTACCTTCGTTTACAGCTTCTGCAACCTTGCGCTTCAACACATCTGATTTTTCAGCTGCAGATAATTCGGCAAAAGTGGGGGAGTCATTTGTACACGGATCAGCAATATTCGCATCATCCTCAGAATCATCCTCCATGACAACTCTGTCATAATCGTTTGCGTCTTCAACATTCTCAAACACGTAATCATTTTGCTCAAACGCATCTATCTCGTTCAGCTCATTCTCAAAATCAAATTCGAAATTTTCTTCATTCACTCCCAACATCTCGGCGATCTCCTCTTTCGAGTAACTGGGAACAAAGTCACCTTCTTCCACATCATGCTCAAGATAAAAGATCTTATGTTTCTGCACGACAGGAACGGTAGATAAGTCTATCTTCGGGAAGATTCCTACCTGCTGAGCATCTACAGATTCATCAACTCTTTCTTTAACTCCCTCTTCAGTAGCCTATTTAGCATAGTCGTCGAGGTACACTGAAAAATCAATTTCTTCATTAACGCTCGAATCAGTAACCCGTACACCCGTTCCTCCTACATTATCATCATTATCATCATCACTATCAGGACTGCTAGACACATCATCATATATCTCTACATCATCATTCTCAGCATCTTCTTCAAGTTCTTCAATGGCTTCTTCATTCTGTTTTTCCAACCGTTTCTATAACAGCCAGTCACGATGTATCTGAGAAAGATCTAACAAGTCAATATCAATATCTATCAGCTTCCCGATAAGTATAAACCTGTTCGGCTACTGATAAACCATAATATTTGTACATTTAACTAACACAGACTCAGCTTCTGACTTGATTTGAAAAATACTAGGATTCTCAACAACCTTCTTTTTTCCCTTTCCATGTGCATCTGACTGCTCTTTCGCGAGAGGTTCTCTTTCTGCGACACGTTCTCGAGCCTCAGTGTGTTCTATCTCGTCAATCTCGGCAGCTATGTTCACTCCAAGCTTCTTTTCAAACAAACTCATTCTTCTATCACTTCGAAGCCTTTCTTCCTTATACTCTGCCATGCGAAGTCTAAATCTTTCGTTTTTAGATACAATACTCGCAAGCATGACTTCAAGTTGCTGTTTATCTATAGACAAAACATTAACCTACTCAACCAACTCCTGTTTCTCCTCAATTAGCACATTAAGACTTGTTTCTGCAGCTCATCCACACGTGGGTCATTGAAAGAAAAATCTTCCCCCCAGGAATATCGTTGAAGTCAAAATCAAAGTCGAAATGGGGCTATGAAATCTGAGTAGTTCATGTTGGCTGTTGCAGTGTTGGCTGCTGTTGTGGTGCTGCTTGTTGTGTTGGTTGTTGCGGTGTTTGCTGTGGCGTTGGTTGCGGTATTGGTTGTGGAGGTTGGTTATGGTGGGGAAGTAGGTATTTGCTGAGCAGGCTCGACTACAACTTCCTCTTCAACTGTCTGTTCTGACATAGTCTCTTTGGATTGGATGGTTGGAGACTCAGAACGTCTTGCTGCTGGACGTTTTAATCTCTTTATCTTTTTCTTGACATGTGTTCGTGTAGGAGTATCAATATCAGAACCTGAAGGAACATAAGTAGTATCGTCCTCCCGTAGCCTTACACTTTCGTTCCTCAGTTTTTTGCTTGAGCTCTTCTTAACGCTTTTTCTCTAACTTCTGAGCTGTTTTCTTTTCAGCAGCGCTTCTTTCGTCAGAGTTTGTGCTCGAAGACGAAACGTCTTCAACTGCTTTACCTTCCCCAAACGCTTGACATTCAATATCAACATCAATATCTTCCACATTCTCTTCAGTGTCGGGTTCGTCACGCAAACCAGAACTTTCAGCTGTAGCTTTCTTCTTCGGTTGTGCTGATGTAGAAGTAGAGGTAGTAGCTTTACATTTAGCACCCTTTTCACCATCCTTGATAAACCATGGACTATGCTTTGCGACAAAACCAGCTAAAGCAGTCAACTCTTCACTTTCATCACCGCTATCATCTTTTCTCCACTTGCCAGGTGCAGGAGAAATATAATCTTTGTCTATGATCGCACAAAAAACAAGTTTCGCATTATGAAATGCCTTCAAGTGTAAATTCATCTACTTTAGCATGGACACATCCATATGTTCCAGCTTCAGTATATCTTCCTTCTTCTTCTTTAAATCCGGATGTAAATGGTCTAACAACATCTGAACGAATCGCGGATACTGTAACACCCCGACCACGTAAAACAACAAACCGTGGCGGAAACGTCGGGGAGTCATGTCACAGAACTATTGTTTCATAACTCATGGAATTTAAAATTTTGTTTGATTAAGTTAAATGTTTACATTGTCTTAGGATAAACAAAAACAACACATAGATAAATTGTCTTTCATGTTTTAAGTCACTAAGGCTCGCGTCCATTCCTACGTGAAGCATGCATCATATTATCAAGTATTGATTCCTGAAACATATGTTAAAAGAGAGTCAGAATAAAAATAATGCCGGCGAGTACATAGGTCTTGTGAGTGTGTTAAATTTGTGGCCTTGTATACATATTGCAACACCTCGTCCGACTACAAGAGTCGTTAAGTGAAAACCTCATATCAAAAGTGTTTGATATTGCAATACAATTAACCAACAAAACCAAGTTGGTTAGAGTTGTGAAAACCTTGTAGCCATGAATGTTGATAAAAACATTTCTTTTGTAAAAACCTTGTAATAGATTGATTCAAAAGAAAACTTTGTGTGGTTTATATCTTTAAGTAAAAATCATTGCGTGACATTGTTCAAAACAATTTGTCCGTGTTATAAACCATTGTCCGTGATATAGATAAATCATTCATGAATAGTCCGATAATGGGATTGTCAGTCCTATTGTACCATAACATACTACTGGGTCTCTTTAACTAGACTAACAAATCAATAATTGATTTGTTAATCAGAAACAGTTTCTGTCATTATCCAAACTTCCACCAAATCCAGTGAACAGTCCGATAATGGGATTGTCAGTCCTATGGTACCATAACATACTACTGGTCGGCTTGGCCAAGCTAATGAATGTCATGCGTGTTATGGATAACGCACCAACAAGTTGTTCACATTATTAAAATCGTATAGTTTAGTATATAAACCATAGACATTGTTTTTAAAAACTTGAAAATGATTTTGCACATATGAGTAACCCCAAAACATTTGAAAAACATAAAAGAGGGGAGCTATGTACTCACTTTGAAAATCATTTTGTATATATAAACCATCTATATTGTTTTGAAATTATAGGCACATATGAATCACCCCAAAAAATTTAGAAAATGTAAAAGAGGGGGGCTATGTACTCACTTGGGATTGCGAAAGTATTCTTGATCAACGGAATAAACAAAGCTCAAACGTGTCCAAATGTGTGAGATAAATATGTTAGCTTGTCGAGACTACAAACGGGAAATCAGATAAAATGAAGTCTTATAAACCAAACGAGTGTTGGAACTCATGTGATATGGTTTAACAAACTTAGCATTCTGATTTGGAAAGGATCCTAAGTGCTTTTCACCCATTATGACTCGTTAACGTAGTTTACGCTACTTTAACGGGTCATTAGCGTAATTGCGTGATCGTCCTATGATAAGTCTTAAATGCCCAAACATGTTTGAAAATGTTATAACATCAGTTTATATAGTTTATATGTCAAAAAATTTGGTTACATGTGTTTAAAATGGATTTATGCGCTTGATCATCATTTTCTTAAGAACATAGAAGTAACTTATCATAACAATAACCAAACGACGTGACCATAAGGTATAACCTCAGTAAGTTATTCCCTATATAACTATGGTCACAAATATGTGTTTGGTCGGATCCTAAGATCGACAACGGGTCGGATTCGAAAGTCAAAGAGGTGGTCAAGACCGCTCGACTTACGAACCTAAATAAGCACTAAACTAGAAGTGACGAGTTAGACATGTCAAAATATGCCTAACTAAGTTTGTAAAACTTATTTGGTATCAAAACTTGGTGTTTTGACACCCGAAAATAGTTTCGTCGTAAAATGCACATCATGTGTATTTTTTACCGAAACTTTAACTCGTCACTTCGGCTAGTAAACTTGGTAATCAGAAGGTGAAATCGCTAGGGATTATAAACTTCGTGATTACGATCACATTGCAAAGTTCAATTGAACTTTGACTTGACCAAATATGGTCACAACCAAAAGTCAATCAGTAAGCCAAACTGTTCGACTTTTAGCTCAAAATAGCTAAAAATTGAAGAACTAGGAAGAGTACTTACTCGTGTTGAAGAACACTTTCGAAACTCAAGATAGGAGGCTTCCAAACATTGGAAACAAGCTCCAAGAAGGATAGAAAGAAGAAGTTCACACTTTGCTTTGAAGTGTTTCGAAGTGGTGTGAAAAAAATGGAAGAATCATGGGGTATTTATAGTATTTTAGGAATAATGAAGTGATGAAAAATGTCCTCAAGTGTGGATTAGTGTCCTAAAATGCGTCAACACCATATTAAGTGTGACAAAGTGAGTGCTAGGTGTAAAAAATTGGAGATTAACTTGGTGAAGAAGCAAAAATATTTATTACTTTTTTTTGACATTTTTGGCCCTTGGACTTGTATTTTCACTTGTTTGCCATTTTTAACCACTTTAACCTAATATTTAGGTTATATAAAGGTGTTAAGACATGTGTAACTTGGATTATGCCCGAAATGTCATGGGTGTCTGTTCGTTCGATTGTACGATTATGCATTTCGCAAAATTCGTAAAATGCTTAACGCACACGAAAATGATCGAAATTGGGCAACGATTGACGTTTTTGCATTCTCATCAATAAAACACAAGATTTTATTGAATACAAAAATATTTGGAAATAAAACCCAGGGTTTCATTGAATACAAAATTGTTTGTAATTGTGCAATGATTGAAAAGGCACAAATGTCACAGATACTGTAAGAATTTCTCTTTGGATATTTTGCACCATCTGAGTAAAAATAACTTTCGAGAAGTTATACGGCAAGTTCAGAACCAGTGATGTGATCATACACATCTGATAATCTACAAGATTATCAAAACCTCCCTTCTTGTGACTAAGGGCATGAGCAACGACATGTGCGAGATAACGAAAAGGTACGCTAAAATTCCCTTGCTTGAACGGTGCTGCATTCACGAATCCTGCATATCCCATCCGACAAAAGCATCCTTTGACCATATACTCAGAAAAACCCGCAGGATCATCTTCTTTATCTTTAAAGTTCAGAACTGTACGAATCAACTTTTAAGTAATCTTTACCAGAATATCTACATCATCTACCTTTACATAGACACAATCGCGTTGTCTTCAGTACTGTATTTAGCAGCATTCCAGAAATATTCAACATGCGATCTATAAATAGTTTGTCGATCTGTAAGTGCCTTCGTTATCGGGATTCGTCTGAGAAAATATTATACGTCACGGTAAGCTGCGAATTCTTGAATAGTTTCGTCTATCAAACAACTGATGTTGTGAAAAGGCGAAAATGACAATTTCTTGACCTGTACACAGAGAGATCAACAAATCATTAGAAAATTTTCAAACAATTCAAAATCATAACATCATTCATATGACCCACTTACTGTACGAATCAACACTTAGATAAATTCACAAGTTTGAATCAAACGATCATTTGTACAAATCACTACTTCGTACAGATGATTCAAGAGTTCGAAAAATTTTAAACATGTTTATCCAAACCTGTTTTTACGAACACATCTTCGAACGAATCATCAGCATTTAAGGTAATTTTGAAATTTAACATTTAAGGATTGCTTCGTACGAATAAGCCTATTAGTACGAATGAAGATAATATAATATTGAATAACCTTGCTTCGTACGAACGACCTCTTCGTACGAATCATGAACCGTTCCAAAAACAATAAGTTTAATCCGAACCTAAAATTTGTAGATTTTAACAAATTGATAGTCAATTTACGGGTTATTAAGGCCGATATTAACATTTTTATGATTAATTTTAGGTTTTACCGGTCCAATCTTCCTAAATCTACGTTTTAAGTCCGTTTGGTTCAATTTTCGCATTATAACGGCTTAAATTCAGCAAAATTACCTTTCCCATTGTAAGAGGTGTGCGGATCAACCTCTCCTATGTAATAGTACACAAAGATTTTCAAGAAATGTGAACTTCAGAACAAATACGTACAAACTTCTCTCAATTCGCACAAAAGTTCACACAGTAACATAAACTTTATTCGTGCAAAGAATGAGACCTTTATACTAGTAAGGAGTCATTCGTATGAACCATCGGTTCGTGCGAATGAAACCAAACTTTATTCGTACGAATTAGTGTGATTCGTACGAATTATTCTGAAACTTATAAATTTTTTTGTTTTTGATGATTTTTATATTTTCATTCAATTTTATCTGTTTAAAACCCACTCGGTTAACCAAGTCAAAGTTAATGACCCTGGTTATCTGATTTGCCTACCAAGTCCAAATTATGACTTTGGTTAACCTTGTTTGACCAAAACTGATTTATTTTAACATGTAAAGTTTCAAATAAATGAACTTCATTGACGTTCAGGTAAATTCCGTTAAAAATTAGCTCCCAACCCATGGTTTTCTGCTTTCACTCAGCAAGATGTCACCATGATTTCAACCATCAGTGTTTTCAACATCGGTAGACTAAAAAAATTCTAAAAAGCTAAGGAAACTGAAGATCTTTTTGGGTTTTAGGAATATATTGAAACAACAAACATATTTTTGCGAATTCTGTGTTAACAGAATAATATCAAGTACTTAACAAATCACCAGTACCATTGATCTTGGTATACTCACTAAGCTTTTAGTCAGATTTACTTAGATTGCCAATATACTTGTCTATTTATACCTCTTCTCGTTTCTCAATTGTATTAAGATATGTTAAGTAATATTAGGAACATAAATAACTGTGTTTTCCATCTCAGAATATACTCCAGCATCGAGAATCCATAATTTAATTTCACATGTGAATATATCCAATTAATATTTGTAAAAGGGTCAGTACGAAACCTTGAGAGCTCAGGTTAGTATTTCCATATAGAACAAGAGATGAAGGCTCATCTTTAGGTGGTGTTCCATACATGAATACTTTATACTGCAGATGTCACAAATTTTATGACATATTCATTTTTTATGCAGCTTGGGTAATAAGTAAAGTATTATACAAGTTCTAGGCCATTGATCATGCAAAACCAGAAGAACTCAGATAATATAAAGACCTTGTATCGCAGAATCTAGCATTCTCCATATATGTGAGAGATGTTAACCCACAAGTTATTCAGTTTTTCTTTTAGGTTTATATCTTGAAAAAAATTTACTGAACGAGTGAAGCCTACTGGCACATCCTCAGTAAGACCTATTTAATCACTTTTTTAACATTCCAATTCTTTAGCATACTGTGACTGTCTTTTTGATGTAATATGATCACTCTTTTTCACAAAAAATGCTTTTGAATTTTATATTTTTTTTGTATTTCCCCAAACATTCTCTCCCTAAAATCAAAAGCATATTTTTTGGAATTTTTGAGAAAGAATGTACAAAAATACGTCATACCGATGAAAAATTCACGTCAACTCGCAAGATTGAAGTCGTCATATCTAGGATACCACAAGCCGGTGCTTGGAAAACCCTTCAAATATCGCATAATGCGTTTGACAACAAGCAAGTGCGACTTTCTTGGATTTGACATTTATCAGGCGCATAGGCACGTTGGATACATTATATCAGGTCTCGTCAACTTTTTCTCCAATAAGATCTGGACAAATGCCGTGATTAGGAGCTAATGGGGTTGATGCTGGTTTAGCACCTGTCATATTGAATTCTCCAATATGTCATGATCATACTTCATCTGATGGATAAAGATTCATCAAGCAACTGATCGACCTGAAGTCCTAGAAAAGGACTTCATCTCCCCTATTGCGCTCATTTCAAATTTGCGCTTCATGACTTTTACAAAGTCTTTACACAGCTTGTGATTTGTCGATCCATAGATAATATCATCCACATATATCTGTACAATGATCAAATGCCCATCCACTTCCTTTGTAAAGAGAGTAGAATCTACATTGCCTCTGATAAAGTTGTTGTCTAGAAGATGACTTGGCAGTGTTTCATACAAAGCTCTCGGGGCTTGATGAAGACCATATAAGGCTTTGTTCAGAAGGTAGACCTTATCTTTGTGCACTGGATCGATGAACCCCGATGGTTGGCCGACATACACTTCCTTTTTTACCTTACCGTATAGGAAAGCAGATTTAACATCTAACTGGTACACCTTGAAACCTTTCCAAGAGGCAAAGGCAAAGAATATGCGGATCGCTTCAAGACGTGCAACTGGGGCGTAGACTTCGGCATAATCTATCCGTTCTTGCTGATGAAACCATGAACTAAAAGTCGTGCTTTGTTTCGGACTACAACACCTCTATCATCACTCTTGCACTTGAAGACCCATCGAGTGTTAATCCATTTGTGATGATCTGTAGGTCAACAAGCTTCCATACTCCAAGTTTCTGGAATTGAAGCAATTCCTCCTGCATTGCATCCACCCAGCTTTCTTCTTTCAACGTGTCCTTCCAGTTCCCTAGTTTAGCCTGAGAAATAAAACAACTATTAGAAAGTCAGGTTTGGAGGGGAGCAATACGAGTATAAAAACAGCTTAGATCCTTGTTGATCTGATTGCGAGTTTGCACTCCTCTTTGTAAGCTGCCTATACTATTCTCCGACGGACGATATGAAAGTGTCCTTGGCATCACTTCGGTTCGAACATCTACTTGCGATTGCAAATTCGTAAGAACTTCATCAACGACTGGTATAGATGAAGAGGCTTCATTCCTGGCATTTGAATGTTCAACCTGTTTGTTCAAGAAGCTTTCAATCTGCTCAGATCCTTCATCAGAACTGGATCCACCATCGTCAAAAGTGGGTTTTCGATCAGACTCAGCATTCGGTTGTTGCTGGGCAGATGATTCCGTAGTGTTGACATTTGGCACAGGAACATGTATTTGTTGAGAAGAGCTTTGACCGACATCAGACGTGTTGACGGGAAGTGATGTAGAAATCACCAACGGTCTCGAAACTTGTTCTTGGGTAGATATTTGATGTTGTTGAAAGAGCATAACAAGTTCTTCATCTGATGGCACATCTGGCAGGTCGAATGAATCCCACAATCCATTGTAGTTAAACAGCCACGGATCCACAGGTTTCTTCGTAGGCGTCGTATATCTTTTACAACAACATGCTACACAAGAATGACCTGGTTCAGACTCGGCAAGAAAACATGTTTCTGAGGAGTAGCCTAACCGACAAAAAATCCTTCCAAGGATTTGGCTCCAAATTTACCATTCGGGTCCAATATAGTACATGATATCCAAAAGGTTCTAAAAATGCAAGGTTGAGCTTTCGCTGATTCAGTAACTCGAAACACATCGTTGTGAGGCTTAACTGTTAACACACGATTCAAGGTATAACACGCTGACGCGACTGCTTCACTCAAGAAACTGATTGGCAATTTCGAATCGGCTAACATTGTTCTGGCAGTCTTGATTAGTGTGCGATTCTTACGTTCAGCTACTCCATTTTATTAAGGAGTATAGGGGGCACTGAATTCATGAAGAATCCCCTTTTCATTGCAGAATTCTAGCATCTTCTTGTTCTTGAACTCTGTTCCGTTGTCACTGCGGATTCTTTTGATTGGCAAGTGATATAGGTTTTCGAGTTTTCCAAAGAAGATCATTAGAGTTTAAAAAGTTTCGTCTTTACTCTCTAGAAAGAAAACCCATGAGAATCATGAATAATCATCTGTAACGACAAGGCAGTTTAGATCACCAGAAATACTTTAGATGTTGACTGGTCCAAATAGATCCATGTGTAGCCTTTCTAGTGGTAGCTTGATATAATTCAACAATTTTATCGGGTGTGATTTCCTATGCTGATTCCCCTTTTTGCAGCTTAGACAATCATCAGATAATTGAAAATTCTTCAAATTAACACCCTCCACTAGGTCGTCATGCACAAGATAATTCACCTTCCGTAGATGAATGTGCCCCATCATGTGATGCCACATAATAGACTCTTTCTTGGTAGATTTAGATATAAAGCATTGAACTTTCTTCGACGTGGTAGAAGCGATACCATATCAAGCACATATAAATCATTCTCTCATGGAGCACGCATCGGGATCCATTCCCCGGAATCTTGAAACTGGGTTTTAAGATCAAGGATTCTTTATCGTAGAAATGCGTTGTTAACTTCTTGTCACAAATTTGAAATGCTGAGTAGATTGTTCTCAAGCTCTTCAATGTAGTTCACTTTGTCAAATGATAAAATCCGTTGGTGAGAATTCCTTCTTCGACAATCCTACTGTCACACCCTCAATTTCCACTTGCAGAGTATTACCGCGAGGCGTGTGATCAAAACAGAATCCCAGACACTAGCAATGTCGAACGACTCTATACGATCTATTTAAACGTTTTCCAAAAACATTTATTGTAAACATGCATAGTCATTTTTGACGTTCCAAGGTTTCAAAGTTTAGCGGAAGCATTATAATAAAGTAACGGGCGCCAACATAAACGCCAAAACCAAAATCCCAAAAATAATCGTTAATAAAGACTCGATAAAATGCCTTGATTAAATGCAAAGTGAGTGCACCTAGCGCTCCTAGCGTCCTGAGAAACATGCAAAGAAACAAGTGTCAACATTAAAGAAGAGTGAGTTCACAGGTTTTATAAGTTCACATGTTCAGTTTAAAAGATTGGTTTTCCCCGTTACCTCTAACCCGGGATAACGACATAGATCCATTATTCCTAACCTGGAATAATAAAGTTGGTTCGTAAATAAGTTCAATGTTAACATGTAGGTAAGCGAGCCTAAAGTTACGTCACGTAAGAGTTCGCGATCGAAGCTGACTGTTGTTGCCTCTGTGTTGCCAGGTCTATCACTGACCATGGTGAAAGTTAGGCCAAATTAATCACCCGTTGACCATTCCCGGTCGGCTAGCGCGACTAGCTCGGGTGGGGCTTGTCAGGCCCAGTAATACTACTACAATTTCCCCGCTATCTAACCCAATACTAACGATCCGAGAGTTGGTTGAGGACTTCCGTTATAAAGCTACTTAGTGACCATAACATACATTAACATTAACTTAGTTACCGAATAGTTAACTGTGACATCCCGGGTTTTTCGGACAACTTAAACGCAATACTTATCGAGTGAATGCTATGTATTAAACATGTACGAGTTAATGAATACGTGATGTGTGATTATGTGAATTGTTTTAGCTACAAAATATATGTATATATAATAAATATGTGCACGAACCGAACCGCGACACGAACCAACTTTGATTCCTTGTGACTCTAGGAATTAACCAAGTTTAGAACTCAAACCATTCTCGGCCGTGTGCAACCCAAACCGCAAACCCAAACCGAGATCAAACCTAAACCTTAAACTAAAACTATTGGCCGCAAGATCAAACCCAAAACCAAACCAACCCAAGTCCCTCGGCCACGAATTCAAACCCAAAACCGTAACCCTATCTCTCCTTGCGCTATATATACACACACCCATGCATGCCTTTTCACAACTCCAAAACCCTAACAAGCAAAACAGCCGTAGGCTGCCTTACTCTTGCTTTCCTCTCGGTCGCGGCAGCAGCAGCCATCGCCATCTTCATCTCCCGACCGCAAACAGCCCCTTTGCACTCCTTGTTGATCACGAGCAGCCTCCCTTTTCAGTCCCTTTCAGCCTCGGTAGCGATTTTGCTGGAACAGCCGGATCATTCTTTCCAAGTCTCGGCTTGTTTACCTAGTTATTCAAGGTTAGGGTTATCTTTGATAACGAGATCATGTTCGGATATATATGCTTGAATGAAGTGATTGGTTTGTTTTCGGATTATATGTGTTGAATGTAATCGGCTGATTTGATCGTTGTTTATATGCATGATTGTTTTCGGAACTTGTAAGTTTGCGAGTATGTTTGTTTGTAAAAACTAGAAGTATGAACTAGGGTTTGCATGGATATGTTATTAGTATTGATCTATGATTAGAAATCGGTTCTTGATCGCCTAGGTTAATCGTATGAACGGCTGATGCGAGTCTATAATAATGATATGCTGAAACAGTTGCTGAGTAATAGTTACAGCCGACTTCATCTGGCTGTAACTCGGTCATTAGTTGTCGAAAACCGGATTTTCTGATGTCTAGAACGTAGAGATTTGAATAACGAATCTAAGGGCGCTGGATTCATAATTTTCTGAAGTCGTTTGATATTTTTAAAGGGCCAAATAAGTTCAGTAACTAAAGCTGTGAAAATCCTGAAATTTTGTTGGTTGTTTATCGAGTTGGATTTTAAAATTAGAAGGGAGTCGAGTCATGAATTTTGTACAGCAACTAGGTATGGAAATTTCCGGGCAACTCCAACTGGAATTTTGTTAATTGGACGATCAGTGATTTTTAAATAAATTCTTCCGTGGACTGCAGTCAGAAGGCGACAAATCTGACTGCAGCCTAGTATATTAATATTTATGGTTAATTGGTAAAAATTTAGGACTTGGAAAATTTATATAAATTTCTATAGTATAAATGTCACCTACTGTAAAAATATTGGAATTTTTGGAATGTTGGAACTATTTTATAAAAATCCTAGAAAACAGCTGAATTATGAGTGTTAAGCTGAAATTTGATAACTTGTGATTGTGTGCACCAAGGTATTGCATGTATTGGATTATGTTCATGATAAATTGTTTTATTACTATGATCACATGAGGATACTTGCATGCATGTTTGAGTATTAGATATGTTGTTTGTGTGTATCACTTTGTGCGTAAATTACGTGTAGAATTTGTATTGGTGTGTTCACACACTGACTTGGAATTAATTGGTTTGTTAGGACGCAACTAGCGGTCCCATCTCTTATAACTTCTTTGCTACACTAACCGAGCAAATAAAGGTGAGTTCACGGCCCCTAACTTTATCCGGTTTTTAAACAACAGGGGGAGAAATGTATACACTCTCAAACTCAATCTCTTTACGTTATACGAATTTAACGTCACATAACTATTCGGTAACTAAGTTAATGTTAATGTAATGTTATGGTCACTAAGCAGCTTTATCACTTAAGTCCTCGTCAATCTCTCGGCTCGTTAGTATTGGGTTTAATAGCGGGGGAATTATAAGTAGTACTACTGGGCCCGACAAGCCCCATCCGAGCTAGTCGCGCTAGCCGACCGGGTATGGTCAACGGGTGAATAATTTGGCCTAACTTCGCCATGGTCAGTGATACGCCTGGCAACACGGAGGCACAACAGTCAGCTTCGATCGCGAACTCTTACGTGACATAACTTTAGGCTAGCTACCTATATATGTTAACATTGAACTTAATTACGAAACAACTATATTATCCCGGGTTGGGGATAATGGAAACAACAACTTATTATTCCGGGTTTGGAATAATGGAAACAACAACTATATTATTCCGGGTTGAGGATAATGGAAGCAACAACTTATTATTCCGGGTTGGAATAATGGAACTAATACGTTATCCCGGGTTAGGGATAACGGGGAAAACAAACTATAACCGAACAAACGAATTTATGTAAACCTGTGAACTCACTCATCTTTAATGTTGACACTTGTTTCTTTATATGTTTCTCAGGACGCTAGGAGCTCTAGGTGCACGCACATGCATTGAACAAGACATCTTTTATCGAGTCTTATTTATAAATATTGTTTTGGGGTTTTTCATTTGTTTTGGCGTTTGTGTTGGCGCCCGCTTCACTACTTATTTATGCTTCCGCTCAAACTTTAAAAACTGATGCTTCTGCTAAATATTGGTAACTAATCAAGACAATATAAAATCTATGACAAATGATTTTTGAAAACGTATTATCAAATCATATAGAGTCGTTCGACGTACTAGTTTTTCAGATTCTGGTTTGTTCACACGCCTCGCGGTAAAACTCCGCAAGTGGAAATTGAGGGTGTGACATTAACCACGTAAATTTCGCCTAACGTAAGATAGAGTTGTAGAGCGTATACATGTTTCTCCCCCTGTTGTTTAAAAACCGGATAAAATAGGGGCCGTGAACTCACCTTAAATTGCTCGGTTAGATAAACGCAAAAGAAGCAAATGAGGGAACCGCTAATCGCGTCCTAACATGTCAACCGATTCAAAGTTAGTGTGTGAACACACTGACACAAAACCCTACGCATAACTAACACACAGTACGGCACACGTAATAACCAATTCCAAACCATAATCATGCATGCAAAGTATCACCATACAAAATAACGACCAAACCAACTTGTCATAAACACAGGATAACTCATACAACACTTAGATACACACAAACACAAGTTTTCATGTTTCAACTTGTACTCGTAACTAGGCTGTTTTCGAGAATTTTTAGAAAATAGTCCAACGTTCCAAAATTCCAATTTTTTTACAGGAGGTGTCAATTAGACTGTATAATTTTGTGCAAAATTTTCAAATCCTAAATCTTTACCAATTATTTATAAACATTTATATACTAGGCTGCAGTCAGATTCGTCGCTTTCTGACTGCAGTCCACGAGAAAAATCATTTAAAAATCATCGTTCATGCGATTAACGAAATTCCACTGGGAGATTTTCGCAAACTCCCGTCTCCAGTTACAGTATAGAGTTTGTGACCTAACCCCATACAGACTATGAGAGCCGACTCGATAAACAACCTGCAAATTCTGCAGAATTTAGGCAGCTTCAGCTGCTGCACTAAATGACCATTTAAAAATAGCAAACCACCTCAGAAAAATATGAATCCGGCGCCATTTGAAGCGTTTTTAAAAAATACACGTTTTAGGCTTCAGAAAATTCACTTTTCGATAAATAATGATCAGGTTACAGCCAACTGAAGTTGGCTGTAAATGTCAATCAGCTTACTGTTTTCGACTTTATCGCATTAGAACATGTGTAAACGGCCATGACGCTTAGTTGTATCGATTAACAGCAGGTTAACTTGTCAAATATCATCTAATATATCAGTATTCATGCAAGCCCTAAGTATATATCATGATCTTTATAGATAAAACGCAACCTACGATTTTAATACTCAAACATATCATCACAACCGCATGGATTCGCATATTCATCCGAACTAATCATACACCACAACACTTTTTCATAATAATATCATACAAGCACACAATCATGATCAAGACTACACAAAACCTAGTGTGAATCGTAATACAATTAAACCCTAACCTTGAAACGATGACAATTAGCGAACCGGGACAAGCTTGGAATCGATCCGAGGGATGTGGGATGCTTGCGCGACCGAGTGGGAGGGGGGCTACTGGCATCGCACACTTCTAGGGGATTAGGGTTTTGAATATTTTTTTTGAACACCCCATGCATACATACGTATACATAATGGGCAAGGGGGCGGTTTGGGCTTGTCCTTGGGCCGCAAGTGAGGGGTGGCGGGTTGGGCTTGTGTTCGCAAGGGGGGGGGGTGTGGGTGGCGGGTTGGGCTTGTGTGGTCACAAGGTCGACACGTTCCGTCGCTCGGTTTGGTTCGACTATTTATTTATTTTCATTTTTTACAATTCGATAACACAAGGCTTATAACTAATAAATCACGAAATCAAAGCGTGATACAATAATCTTCAAGCGTCTAATAACACATAGCACGTAATTCAGATATAACTCGTTAGAATTTCCAAACATTGTGTATTCCAAAAATACTAAAGTTAGCGTAGTTATTGCGAGCGCGTAATCAATTCTCCGAATTAAATCGGCATAGGAATGAATAACAATAAAGTAGCGCGTTTAAGATACCTGAAAAGCTGGGATGTCACATTATCCCCATGTCGAAAGAATTTTCGTCCCGAAAATTGAGTAAATGCGGTTTAGAATGCAACGCACAAACGTTCAGTTTGTTAGAATGGTACAAGGAAATCTCAGGCTGTCATATCATCCCCATGCTGAAAGAATTTTGTCCTAAAATTCAGTTGGCGGTAACATCAGATTGCTGCTCAGCTGCAAAAAGGTGTGGATATTTGCTTTTCATTTGGTCCTCTCTTTCCCACGTGAACTCCGGTCCACGCTTAGAGTTCCAACGAACCTTGACGATCGGTATCTTGCTGTGCCTTCAAGTCTTGATCTCACGGTCCATGATCTCGATAGGTTGTTCCACAAAATGCAGTTGCTCATCCACTTGAATCTCATCCAATGGAATGACTAGGGTCTCATCTGATAGACACTTCTTCAGATTGGACACGTGAAAACGTTGTGAACTCCACTGAGTTAGGCAGGAAAGTCTAACTGATAAGCTACGGGCCCGATACGTCTCGAACAAATGGGCCTACGTACCGCGGATTTAGTTTGCCTCGTTTCCCAAAACGAATTACACCCTTCCAGGGTGACACTTTTAGTAGGACACGGTCACCTACTCAAAATTCGAGCGGTTTACGTCGATGATTAGTGTAACTTTTCTGTCGATCCCGTGCCGCTGCCATGCGGTTTCCGATTTGCACAATATTTTCAGTAGCCTCAAGTATCAACTCAGGACCTGTGAGTTGGCTGTCACCGACTTCTGCCCAACAGACCGGTGATCTACATTTGCGACCGTACAATGCTTCAAACGGTGTTGCCTGAATACTCGTATGGTAAATGTTGTTATACGAGAATTCCACTAAAGGCAGATGGATTTCCCAACCGTTCCTGAAGTCTACCACGCATGCCCTAAGCATGTCCTCCAAGGTCTGAATGGTCCTTTCACTCTGACCATCTGTCTGAGAGTGGTAAGCTGTGCTCATATCTAAGCCTGTACCCAACGCTTTCTGAAGTGACCGCCAAAAGTTGGATGTGAAACGAGCATCTCTGTCTGAAATGATGGACGTTGGCACCCCGTGCCAAGAAACTACTTCCTTAATGTAGATGCGAGTCAGCTTATCCATCTTATCTGTTTCTTTGGTCGCTAGGAAGTGTGTAGACTTAGTTAGACGATCCACGATCACCCAGATGGTATCGCAACCACTCGGAGTTCGCAGGAGTTTAGTGATAAAGTCCATCGAGACCTGATCCAATTTCGCACAAGTCAAACACCTGCTCACGTAGGTGGCTATATCCGCTTTCATGTTGGGCCACTAGTACGCGGCTTTAAGGTCTTGATACATCTTATCCGAACCAGGATGGACAGAGTATCGGTATTTGTGAGCTTCGTCCATAACTAGCTTCTTGAGGTTTCCGTAGAGAGGTACCCATATATGGTTCATGTAATACCGGGTACCATTTGGTTTCACTTCTCAATCGCGTTCCATCTTTCTCACAGATTCGGTCTTGATGTTCTCTTCCTTAACAGCTTCTAGCTGCGCGTCACGTATCTGTTTGGGTAACCCAGAATGAATTGTGAACTGTAGTGCTCGTACCCCACGAGGTTTCAAGTGCTCCTTCCGACTGAGGGCATCAGCTACCACGTTAGCTTTACCCGGGTGATATTGAATGGCACATTCATAATCGTTCAGGGGTTCGACCTAGTGACGTTGTCACATGTTCAACTCCTTCCGGTCAAAAATATGCTGGAGGCTCTTGTGATCCGTGTAGATTGTGCATTTTGTTCCATATAGGTAGTGTCTCCAAATCTTAAGTGCAAACACAACTGCTCCCAATTCCAAGTCATGTGTCATGTAGTTCTTCTCGTGGACCTTCAACAGTCGGGATGCAAACGCGATGACCTTATCACGTTACATTAGCACACATCCCAATCCCTGAATGGAAGCGTCACAATATACCACAAAATCATATGTCCCCTCTGGCAAGGACAAAATGGGCGCACTGCAGAGCTTTTGCTTCAGTAATTGAAATGCTGCTTCCTGTTTGTCACCCCAAGCATACTTGGTGCCTTTCTGGGTGAGAGTGGTAAGCGGTTGTGCGATCTTGGAAAATCCCTCGATGAAACGTCTGTAGTAACCAGCCAAACCCAAAAATTGGCGGATCTCTGTTGGTGTCCTGGCGCTTCCCAGTTCTTGATAGCATCGATCTTGGCGGGATCAACGTGTATACCCTTTTCATTCACGATATGACTGAGGAACTGAACTTCCCAAATCCAGAAATCACTCTTGGAAAACTTGGCATAAAGTTTCTCCTGTTGAAGTAGTGCCAGCAATAACCGCATATGCTCAGCATGTTCTTCTTCACCCTTAGAGTAGATGAGTATATCGTCGATGAACACGATGACAAACTTGTCGAGATACGGCTTACACACGCGGTTCATGAGGTCCATGAACACCGCGGGTGCATTGGTGAGACCGAAGGGCATGACCAAGAACTCGTAATGGCCATACCGAGTGCGCAATGCCGTCTTGGAGATATCCTCCTCCCTAACGCGTAGCTGGTGATAACCGGACCGTAGATCAATCTTGGAGTAGTAGCTTGACCCCTGAAGTTGGTCGAAAAGGTCGTCGATGCGAGATAAGGGGTACCGGTTCTTAACGGTAACCTTATTGAGTTCCCTGTAGTCGATGCACATGCGGAAGGTCCCGTCCTTCTTCTTGACAAAAAGGACCGGAGCTCCCCATGGCGAAGTACTGGGTCGGATAAATCCTTTTTCCAACAATTCTTGAAGTTGAGTTGACAGCTCTTGCAACTCTGCTGGAGGTAAGCGGTACTGGGCCTTGGCGATAGGAGTCGCATGGCTCGCCAATTCGATTTCAAACTTTACTTGTCGATGTGGTGGAAGACCGGGTAACTCCTCTGGAAACACATCGGGAAAAGCACGGACGATGGGGATATCTTCAATCCGCTTCTTGTCCTTAGTCTGTTCGGTGACCAGTGCGAGCAAAGCAAAAGAGTTCTTCTTCCGAAGATACTTCCGAGCTTGCATGTAAGAGATGATGTTCGTGACGACGCTTGCCTTCTCGCCTTGTACCATCAAGACTTCGTCGTTAGAGAGCGGAATACGGATAGCTTTCTCGAAACATAGAACTTCAGCTCGGACGTCGAATAGCCAGTCCATTCCGGCTACCACATCAAAACTACCCAGAGTAGTTGTCATCAGATCAATGGTAAAGGTGTGACCCACGAGTTTAAGTTGACAGCCGGTCACTAGATGAGTCACATCTACAGATTTACCATCGGCTAGTTCTATGACGTAAGGGGTCTCTAGGGGTTTAGGTGTGAGATTTAGGTTCTTCATAAAAGACTCAGATATAAAACACTTATCCGCACCCGTATCAAAAAGTACAGTAGCAAAATGATCGTTAAGTGGAAACTTACCGGTGACCACATTCGATTCGTTTCTAGCCTCTCCACGACCTAGCGTGAAGGCACGTCCTTTGGCACCTCCTGTGCCACCATTTCCATTGTTGCCATTGTCGTTATTGTTGTTGTTGTTATTCCCACCATTGTTGTTGTTGCGAAGTTGCGGGCAGTCTCGCTTGAAATGCGTAGTGCTAATAGCATCCCCGGTTATTACCCTGCTGCTGGTTCTGATTCTGTCGTGACATAATCTCCCCACAACAATCCTTTGCCGTGTGTCCTGCTTTGCCACATCGTTGGCAGCGATTTCCGATGCAAGGGCCGTGATGATGGAGATTACAACGATTACATTGCGGCTTTCGACCCGCAAAGCCGCTCGAGTTTTGGGTGTTGTTGGCAGACTGATTGTTGTGACCCCGATTGTTGTTGAAGTTGTTGAACCGCTTCTGGTTTCCTTGTTGTAGCTGGGCTGATGAAGACTGCCGAGCAGGTGAGTCTTCAAATTTCCTTTTGTTGTCAGGGACAATTTCAGTCGCACCCCTAGGTGGCAACTTCCTTTGCTCCACTGCCTTATCGGTGAGTTTATGTGCCAACCTAATCGCTTGTTGCTCAGTCGTAGGGTTGCTAGACATTACCATGCCCTGGATCTTAGGGGCCAGACCCCCAAGATAAAACTCAAGTCATTTAACGACGGTGTTAGCCAAATCGGGACAAAGGAACACCAGATCATGATGTCTTGCCGTGTACGTTTCCATTTCTGACCCGACCATCTTGTGGTTCCATAACGCTTGTTCCAATTGCTGAACTCTGTCCCATGGACAGTATTCCTCATTGATTAGAGCTTTGAACTCGGTCCAGGCCATTGCGTTCGCCGCAGCAAGTCCACGCGTTTGGACTTGTGCGTTCCACCAGGTTAATGCCCCATCTTCCAACGTCGAGGCAGCATACTTGACCTTATTAGCTTTGAGGCAATTGCACATTTCAAAAACCGATTCAGACCTTTCGACCCAACGGACCAGTCCTATGGGTCCTTCAACTCCCGTGAACTTGCTCGGTTTCGCATCCAGGAACATCTTGTAGGGGTTAAGACCCCCTCCTGAGGATAGAGGATAGGTAGTCAGCGAGAAAGTCTACTAGCCAAACTATTAGATTTTCCCATGAAAATTTAATAATGGTTACCTGCTGGTGGGTTAGGAACACCTGCAAGAGCAGCATTCACGTGTTGTTGGATTAAAGCGGCCAATTCTTCAGCTGACATGTTGAGATTTCCACGGCGACCGGTTGCCATTTCAGATCTTCGCAAGACAACACAAACACACACCGATATGTATATATCCAATATAGTTATCATATTCCACACTTCAATGATCACACGATTTATGTCAACCCAACAAATTAAACAATCAAAAGGAACATTTGATTAAATAAATTGTAATGTCTCACAAAATACCAACCAAACATATCAGTTTAATGATGAATAAAAAAATCTAATACTTCTCTGTAAGCTGCGATTTCAGGAATATCCTCGTCTAGAAGACAGCAGATGTTGTGAAATGGAGAAAACCAAGACTTCTTGATCTGCAACCACAGACATTTCAAACACATAGAAAATTTTTCCAAAGTTTCAATTCTTAATCACTCGTACGAGTCACCATTCCTACGAGTCATATACTTAAACACAAAATTAAGTCTGATTCAAAACACCACTCGTACGAGTCACTACTTCATACTAATGAATAAAATGCCTAACAAATTTCAAGGGTTTTGAACAAACTTCCTCATACGACTGAAGCTTCGTACGAGTCATCAAGGCACAAATGATTAAGGACCAACTCGTACGAACGATCACTCATACAAGTTAATATGATAAACAAAATTTGAAATCCTCGCTCATACGAGTGATGATTCGTACGAGTTACGAATCGCACCAAATAACACCTAATCAAACCAAACTTAAAACGTGTAGATTTTAACAAATTGAAGGTTGATTTATAGGTTAACAGGGCCGATATTAACAATTTTGAGTTCAATTTTATATTTTACTGGTTCGATTAACCTAAATCTATGTCTTATGTCCTTTTGGTCCAATTTTGGCATTATAACGGCTCAAAATAAGCATTAGTACCTTGCCCATTGAAAGAGGTGTGCAAATCAACCTCCCCAATATATAAATACGTAATGTAGATCAAGAAATATGAGTGACAAGAATTGGTTCACACAAAGTATGCTCTAAATCATACATAGTCAATAGTGCGACTCGTGCGAATGAGTAGCCCTTTTATACTCATTCAAGGTTCACTCGTACGAGTCATGCTTCGCACGAATGAAGCCTTTTGTCATTCGTACGAGTCAGTTATTATACACTTTGTTTATCTTTTTGATTTTTATGAAATTTTATCTGTTTTTATAACCCGCTCAGTTAACCAAGTCTAAGTTAATGACCTTGGTTATCTGATTTGCCTACCAGGTCTAAATTAATAACCTTGGTTGACCAATGTTTGACCAAAATAAATTTATTATAAAATGTAAAGTTTCAAATTAATAAACTTTTGACATTTTAGGAAATTGTTTCTTTTCTAATTAGCTCCCAGCCCGTGCCCTTCAGCTTTCCTCCAGCAATTGTCGCTTTAACTTGGACTAACGGTATCTTTATCATCGGTAGACTAAAATCTAAGATAAATTGCTAAAACTAAGCTGAAAATCTTTTTGGGATTTTTTGGAAAAGAAAGAACAAGTAAAGATGTATATGCATACATATTCTTTTGTGAGTTTTGTGTTTAGAGGATCCTATCAAGTATTTAGACAAATCACAAGTACTGTTGATCTTGGTAGTAACTTTAAGTTTTTAAACAAATTTACCTAGATTACCAATACACTTATCCATTTAAACCTTTACACGTTTCTCAATCGTATTAAGATATGTTAGGTAATATTTAAGGAACATGAAGTAACTGTGTTTCCCATCTCAGAATATACTCCCGTATCGAGATTCCTAGAATATCATTTCACATGTGAATATATCTAACTGGTATCTGTAACTGGGGTGAAATGCGAGACCTTGAGAGCTCAGGTTAGTATTTCCATACAAACAAAGAGATGAAGGCTCGATTTTAGGTGGTGTTCCACTAAAGAATCTTTTGAACTACAGATGTCGTAAATATTTATGACGTACTCATTTTTTTGTGCAGCTTTTGTAGGCGAAAAATGCGTAAAGTCTTATGCAGGTTCTAGGTCATTGCCGACGCAAAATAAGAAGAACTCGGATAATACGCCTAATATCGATTAAATATAAAGACCTAGCATCGCAGAATCTGGAATTCTCTCAAACGAAATTTCAGAGTACTAATTCCATATATCTGAGAGATGTCGACCGACAAATTACTCAGTTTTTCTTTTAAGTTTATATCTAGAAGAACAATTTACTGAATGAGTGATGCTTATTGTCACATCCTTAGTAAGACCTGTTTAATTACTTGTTTAAACATTTCATATCTTTAGCATATTGTGATTGTCAACTAATGTAATATGATTACCCCTTTTTCACAAAACTCTTTTTGACTTTTTAATATTTTTGAATTTTCAACAACTTTTCTACCCCTAAAATCAAAAACATACTTTTGGTTTTTAGTTTTTGAAGAAAAGATTTTTACAGAAAAACATGTCATACCGATGAGAATCACGTCAAGCCCTCATCATACTCAAATTCAACCTCATGTATATCCCCTGATGTCAGATTTCTTAAACCATTTGATTTTAAAAGATTTTTAAATCTTGATCGATCAAATGCTTTGGTGTAAAAACCTGCTTTTTGGTCATCAGTATTGATTTTTTCAATTCTAACCAACTTTTTCTCGTAGCAGTCATGGATAAAGTGGTGTCGAATTCCTATATATTTAGTGCGTGAGTGTTGAATAGGATTGTTGGTGATTCAATAGTTGCCTTGTTATCTACGTAAATTGGCGTATCAAGAAATTGCAGTCGGTAGTCTCTCATCTGCTGTTGTATCCAAAGTATCTGAGCACAATAACTAGATGCTCAGAAGTCAAAATAAGGTTAGGTTTTAAAGCAGCTATCCCGAAGTAAGAGCTCAATTACATCGACCCTCATTCTGGTGCAAGGTTCTCTTTTAAGTAATTCCTGAGGATAGAACTCTATTTAAATAAGCTCATCGCTCTATCAAGGAAGTTAGGAGCTAGTCTGCCAAGCTGAAGAAAAAGTTCAAAGTAAGCAAGGTTTTCAGCGAGTATGGAAAAGAAAAGGTAGGCTAAGAACCAGTATACCCTATCTTGTATCCAATAGTTAGTCTGCCTATGAAAAGAATGCTAGCCTCACATGTAGAAGAGAGCGACCGTGGTCTATTTATTGCATTGCCATGTTACCAAACGAGTTCCAAAGAACTAGCAACCAGCCGTAGTGGATTTAGCATTAAGCTTGCAGTAGCGGAAATCAGAGTCCGAGTAACCCGCAAGGTTGAATTCGTCATATCGAGGATAGCACAAGCCGGTGTGTGTGGAAATCCTTTCAAGTATCGCATGATTCATTTGACAGCTAACAAGTACGAATCCCTGGGATTGGACTGATAACGAGCGCATAGGTATGTTGGATACATGATATCAGGTCACGAAGCTGTAAGATACATCAACGATCCGATTCATCAACTGTAACTCCATGAGCGTCTGGACAAATGTCGTGATTCGGTGCTAATGGAGTTGATGCTGGTGCAGTTCATGACATGTCGAATTTCTCTAACACGTCATGAACATACTTCGTCTGATGAATGAGGATACCATCAAGCAATTGCTCAATCTGAAGTCCTAAAAAGAACATCATCTCCCCCATAACACTCATTTCGAATTTCTTCTTCATGACTTCTTCGAAGTCTTTGCACGGCTTATCATTTGTCGATCCAAAGATGATATCATCCACATATATTTGTACCAAAATCAGATGACCATCTACTTCTTTTGAAGAGCGTACAGTCTACAGTTCCTCTAAGAAAGTCGTTGTCAAGAACATGTCTTGAAAGCGTTTCATACCAAGCTCTCAGGGCTTGATGTAGACTATATAACGCTTTGTTCAGAAGGTAGACTTTATCCTTGTGTATCAGATCGATAAACCCCGGTGGTTGGCCGACATACACCTCCGCTTTGACTTTGCCGTAAAGAAAAGCATATTTGACATCCAATTGATACACCTTGAAACCTTTCCAACAAACAAAGGCCAAGAATATGCAAATAGCATCTAGACGAGCGACCGGGGCGTAGACTCCAGTGTAGTCTATCCCTTCTTGCTGGTGAAAGCCTTAGACCACGAGATGAGCTTTGTTTCTGACCGCAATACCTCTATCATCTCTTTTGCACTTGAAGACCCATTGAGTACTAATCTTTTTATGATGATCCGGTAGGTCAACCAGCTTCCAGACACCAAGTTTCTTGAATTGAAGCAACTTAATGTTGACTTTGAACACCAAGTTTCCTCTTTTAACGCGTCTCTCCAGTTTCCGGGTTCAACCTGCGAAACAAAACAACTATAAGAAAGTCTAGTTAATGGAGCAATATAGGTATAGAAGCAACTTAGATCCTTTTGCGATTTTTCACTCTGGTTTGTAAGCTGCCAATGATATTCTTCGATGGATGGTAAGATAGTGTTCTTGGCATTACTTCACTCGGAACATCTACTTGGTTTTGCAAATTCATGATCTCTTCATCAGCAACCGGTTCAGAAGATGTAACTTCATTTCTGACAATGGATTAATCAGCTTGAGCATTCAGAAAGCTTTCAATATGCTCAGATCCTTCATCGAAACTAGATCCTCCATCATCAAAAGGTTGGTTCATGATGAGAGTTGGCATTAATCGATTGATGGGCAGACGATTCAGCAGTGTTCAAGATATGTATAGAGACTAATTCTTGCAAAGTGTTGCTCGGACCTACATCAAAAGTGTTAGACACAGGAAGTGACAGGGAAATCACCAACAGTCTAGAAACTTGCTCTTGATTAGAGATTTGATGCTGTTGAAAGAGCATAACAAGTTCTTCTTCTGATGGTACTTCTGGCAGGTCAAATGAATTTCACCCAAACCTTCGTAGTTGAATAGCCATGGATCCCCAGGCTTCTTCATTGGCGTAGTATATCGTTGACAATCAACATGCTGTGCAAGAATAACCTGGTTAAGACTAGGCAAAATGAATCGATTTTGTAGACTAGCATATCCAACGAAAAATCCTTCCAAGGATTTGGCACCAAATTTACCGTCCGGGTCCAGTACAGTACACAACGATCCAAAAGGCTCTAGAAATGCAAGGTTAGGCTTCCGATGGTTTAGCAGTTCAAAACAAGTCTTGTTGTGAGGCTTGACAGACAACACACGATTGAGGGTGTAACACTCCGATGCGACTTCTTCACTTCAGAAACTAATTGGAAGTTTTGAATCAGCGAGCATGGTTCTAGCAGTCTCGATGAATGTGTGATTCTTACGTTCAGCTACACCATTTTATTGAGGAGTATAGGGAGCGTTGAATTCGTGAAGAATCCCTTTTTCATTACAAAATTCGAGCATTCTCTTGTTCTTGAACTCGGTACCTTTGTCACTACGGATTCTATTGATAGGCAAGTGATACAGGTTTTCAAGCTTCCTGAAAAGAATCATAAGACTTTCAAACGTTTCATCTTTGCTCTCCAGAAAGATAACCCATGAGAATCTAGAAAAATCATCTTTCACGACCAGGAAATATAGATCTCTAGAAATGCTTTTCACGTTTACTGGCCCAAATAGATCCATATGAAGCCTTTCTAGTGGTAGCTTGATAGAATTTAGAAGCTTTCTTCGGTGTGATTTCTTATGCTGTTTACAGCTCACACAATCATCAGATAAATGAAAAATCTTCAGATTCACACCATCCACTAGGTCATTGTGCACCAAATAATTCATCTTTCTCAAGTGAATGTGCCCCATCTTCCGATGCCATAAGTGTGACTCTTTCTCGGTTACTTTCGAAACGAAGCATTGAACCTTCTTAGATATGGTCGATGCGATGCTCGTGTCTAGAACATAAAGATCATTCTCTCTTGGAATGCGCATGAGGATCCACTCCTTAGGAATTCTGAATCCTGGCTCGAGAATTAAACATTCTTTGTCGTTGAAGTGTGTTGTGAACTTTTTGTCACAAATCTGAGAAATGCTCAGTAGATTGTTCTCCAGCTCTGCAATGTAGTTCACCTTGTCAAAGGATACAACTCCATTCATAAGAATACCTTCTCCTACAATTCTTCCACCCTGAGTTCCAGCAAAACCAACGTAACCTCCTCGGATAGCTTTGACGTGTGCAACAACGCAAGCATCCCAGTCATGTGTTGGGAAGCTCCACTATCCATAATCCATTTTGACATCATAGACCTTGGGAGCCCCTGCACACACGAGGAAGAAACTATTTAAACAATGAAACCCAAGCATGCTTGGTCTTGGGTGGGTTTGGAATATCAAACTTCGGACCAACTTTGATTTTGACATTCTATTTGGCCTCTGTTTTGGCTGGAACAGATAGTTTTAGTTCTACCATAGATGGTTTGACTTTTGCAACCCAAGTTTGTGTTTTCAAATTTGCCCTTTTAGAATAAAACTTTGAATCCTTTTGACGATTCTTGGTGGAAGTTTCACCAATGTCAAATTTAGAATTAAGTTGAATCGTTGATTTTACATATTTATGGGATTCATTGTTTCTTTTCAAAATTTGTTTTTGTACAAGCCTGGGTGCCTTTTGTTTCACATCTTTGTTAGATCTGTTGGAGTTGAAAACCGTTTTTGGATTTCTATGCGAACATTGTAGTGTAATATGCCCATCATTGTTAAATTTGTAGTAGAAAGTAGCACTTTCTACTGTCTTTTCGAACAGAGGAATCCAAATCTTGTTTTCTACTCTCTTTTTCTTTCTTGAACTCATCATTGGATTGTTTACCAACGATCTCTTTTTCCTTTTCTGTAGTTGTCCCATAGACAAAATTGATTTTCTTTGTAAATTTTAACTTTTGAAACTTGTTATATGTTCTTTGCTTCTGAAAAATCAAACCAGCTCTTCTATTTTCAGGATAATCTCTGTTCCTTTGGTGGTAGGGTTTGTTAACACATTTTGATTTAGAATAAAATGATGCATCTTGGTTTTCTAAATCTGAATGGCTCACCTCAACAAGCTTGAACAACTTTTTAACACGATCCAGATTGACATTCTGAATTGGGAAATCCTCATTGGAATATAGTTTATCAGATCCATGCATTTTGTATACGATGACATTTGGATCATTGTTTAAACTACTTTCTGATGATTCACCATCCACTTCAGATTTATCAGACTCATTCTCCAGAACTTTTTCAACCACAGTTTTAACCACATCAGAAACACATTCATTTTATGGTTTAGTGTAAGTTACGTCAATGTTCGCAGGCAGCTCATTTGTCTTTTCAGTTTTCAATTTTTAAATTGAGCGCCTTTTCCACCCCCGATGGTTTCTTAGTAGCATAGCTATTCCACATGGGTGGTGGAACACGATCATAACTTGCACATCAACTTGATTTTCTTCCTTGTTTTCAATTTTTGGAAGAATGTGATCAATGACGTATAAACTTGTAGAATAACTGATTAGCAATTTGTTAACCCGTTCTGTTTCTATTTTAATTTTCTCAAGTTCATTTTCTAGCTCGACGATTGTATTTAAATGAATATTAATGGCCATTTGTTTGTCCATTACAGTCTCCTTGAGCATTGCAAGTGTTCCGTCATTTTTTTTATCACCTTTTCAAATTGTTTAACAAATTTACTTAACTTGTCATAAGCTTCTTTTGTTGACTAAAAATCACATGGCAAGTTATTTGTATGACATTTTAGCTCATTGTGTAGTGTTTCTTTTTTTTAACACACTCACTGCATGGCTCTTGGCAATTCATGCAAGGTGTTTCGTTCACCGACTCATTACAGACACATTTACCTCATTCACATTCACCATACAAGCTTTGTTGGTCTTGTCTATCAGATTTTCCAACTTCACTTCAACCCTGTTTTCTTCTTTAGGCTTCTTCTTTTCTTCACAAGACGATCGATGGCTTTCACAAAATAACTTGCAAAAGTTTTAAGAATATCATTAGGCAAGAGATGTTTAAATACACTATTTAACAATTCCTCTTCTTCTGACGATGTGTTGTAGTATTCTTCAGGAGCCTCGTCAAAAGATGCCTCTGCATATTCTTCAGATTTTTAATGATTTTTGCTACCAAAGCCAAACTTTCATTCTTCGTGATGTACTTGTTCCAGTTGAAACTTTCGTCCTCCTAAGTGACGACTAGAGCTTTGTCTTTGGAGTTTGATGGTCCATCTTCGATTTGCACCATTCTTGTTTTGGGTTGAGAACCATGATAAATGGCTTTATTGTAATAATCGTCAGCAAAAGGGTTTTGATTGCCCTAGATTTCTATATTTGGACAATCTCGTTTGAAATGCCCATTCTCTCCACACTTGAAACATGTAACTTTGGACTTGTCTAAGCCAAGTTTCCCACCAAGTCCTCCCAAATCATCTTTTTAGGTAATCTCCATGAACCGTTGCGCTCTTCTGACAATAAAAGCCATACACCATTTGATGTCAATCGATTCCATCTCGACCGGATCAATCTGATCATAATCCTCTCTTGTCATCTCTGAATCCCAATTTTTCCTGCTACTAAACTATCATACGACTCGAGTACCAAGGAAAGTAATGACATGTGTTACTTCGCGGTGTTCTCGTTGAAGTTTTGAGCATTTTGGAAATCCACATCAATATTGCATTGTAAAACCCATTGATTGGGATTAGATTGATTGTTCTGGTGATTCTATGAATTGCTTGAACTATGTGATGATTGTGGGCCTGGAGGCGTATTTGGGTTAACAGATGCAAAAGATTGAAATGCACTTGCTTTACTTGACTGTTGACTTGGTGCATTGAAAGCGCTGAAGGCGGTTTGAATTTTTGGAGACTCTATTTGCGCGACATGACTACCCTTGTAATATAGATTTACGTCTTGTTGCATTTGGGCGCCTTTGCTCGGTACCAATTTTTGTATCTTGAGTTCGTGCCCTTCCAATCTCTCAATAAATATTGGTAATGAGAAATTACCATACTCTGTGCCATTCTTTAGAATAGTCAAGTAAATTGACCATTCTCCTTGACGTAAAGAGTCTACCAACTTATCAACCAATTCTTCATTAGTTTTCACAATTCCCATGCGCTTCATTTGGACCACCAAGTGACAGTATCGTTCAATCAATTGTTTCACCGTCTCTCCCTTGATTAAAGTAAAGATATCGAATTCTTTACTTAGTAATGCTCTCTTCCCCCTTCGCAGCTATATGCTTCCTTGGAATTTCAACCGTAAAGCATTCGATAATGATTGAGCATCATCGTCATGTTGTAGGAGTGCCAAGATGTCTTCTTTGATTGCTTGCTGTAAGATGTGCATCATCTTCTTCTGGTTAATGAAGTTTTCCCTTTCAAAATCATAGAGTTGAGCTGACATTTTCTCAAGACCATTCTCTCCAATCGGTGCTTGATATTTCGCTTCAATGGCAAACCAGCAGGTGAAATGATTCGCATGACCCAGTTCATAAATCTTTCACTCCAGCTGTCAAAGTCTTCAAGCTTCATCGGCTTTGGAGGCTTTGTCATCATGCCCATCTCGTTTTAAAGGTTCATATTATGAGTTGCGGTGGTTGTAAGTGCTGAAGCAGCAAAAGCATTGTAAAATTCTTCTTCCATTTTTTCTGCAATATTTCAGAAACTCACTTTTGAAAAACACTTATTAGGATTACAAAAGATACAATAGAATGTTCTTCGAGCGAGGGACTAGTTGCTTGTGCGACTCAGTTGGTTCGTGCGAGTAAGATACTCGTGCGACTCAGTTGGTTCATGCGAGTAAGATACTCGTGCGAATCAAGGGATTCGTGCGAGTGAGATGTTCGTATGACTGAAAGGTTACTCGTGCGAGTGACCACTTTGTGGGAATCACTGCTTCGTACGAATGATAATTTTTAAACTTGTAAATTGTAAGAAAACTAGTTTGCTCATTGGTACGAATGACTTAATTTGTACGGATGTCCGTTCGTACGAGTTGTCTCTCTACTTGTACGAATCAGCTCCAGTCACCAAACGGATGATTTTTAAAATTTTCGACATGAATTAGGTTGATTTTAGATCTGAAATTTTCAAGGATTGATTAGAGTTGATTTTAATGTGTGATTCTAAAATCCTTGTCCAATTTGTCCATGAATTCTAACAAATCTGAGATCTGTGTGAAAAAAGGGTAGATGTAGAAAACTCCAATGGTTGAATCTGGATCTTAAACTATTGGTTGTCTACTAAAACTTTATGTTTGTCCTCAAATCAGGCCTAAAGGCTCTGATACCACTTGTAAGAGGGGATCGACTCTCCTCCAATGAGCACTAGACTGATCTGACTCATCTAACAAAGGCATAATTCATTGTTAGCGACTCGGAGAAATAAACAAGAAAGATTACTACTAAAATGCCTTGAATTTTATTGATAAACGTGAACAGTTACAGAGCGAGTAAACAGTTTTACAGGGCTTTGCCTTAGACACACACCAACAAATAGTGACACAACACTCAGGTTCCTCTATTTATAGGTCAGCATGACTCGCCCAGGAGGAGTGTGTGTATGTGACTCATGTGAGTGATGCCTCGTACGAGGGACAAGGTGTCACTCGTACGAGCCATGAATCTCAGTCGTACGAGCAATGAAAAAACCATATAAATCATATATAAACAAATAATATTTGACGTTATAAGCCTTATATACATAAAAACATATCCTAGATGTAGGCAATAGACATTAGGCACCAACAAATCCCCAAAAGATAATCATAAACATACTACTGCGGTGGAGGGGGTGGGGATGGTGACCGGTGAAGCAAACCGCGATGGTAAGCCACCTCCTCCTCTAGGCCAGAAATGCACCTACTTGCGACAATCTGGAAATGCTCCAACTCACGCACTCGTGCCTCAGATTGACAGGAAGAGTGGTGAAACGTCCAGTGGAATGGTGGGGTCCGTGGTGGTGATAGTGGTGGGTATGATGGCGGGGGTGGTAGTGGTGATGATGGTAATGGGGGTGTGGCTCTGGTAGTGGTATGAGCAGCCCGCTAGGTCTCTAGCTCCCAAATCCTCCGAATACTCAAGGAGAGCTGAAGGTCGTGCGACATCACCCTCTCCTCTGCAAGAGTCAAGGGGAGGTGAAAGGGATGGTAGGGGTTAGACGGGCTCATGCCCGGTGGGGGTATAGGGGTAGGCATATCAGCAGTAGGTGATATGGGGCGGGTGGTAAACATGGGAGGGGGTCCAGCCATGTGAGAGGGTCCAGTTGCAAATGGATCCTATATAGGGTGATAAGCGGACCTCTCAGAGAAAAATAGGGGTAGCCGCTCAGGGAAACATGGGGCACCGCTCAGTGAATAATATCATGCGGGTCTAGAATATGGAGTGGGTCAATGAGTAGGGGTACTAGCAAGTAAAGACTTAACAAAGACTGGTGAGGCTGCAAGGGGTTAGTGCATCAATATGGGTGAATCTCGGGCGGCGGAAGAGGCATCATCCGCCACATGCTCACTCTTGGTGGCAACTGAGGATGATGAGATATTCACAACTGATATGATAGGGGATGGTATCTCAAGTATGGCTATGTCGTTGAATACCTCGTCGTCTCCGAGCTTATCTTCCATATGGTCGACGTGGAATACGGGATATCATCATCATCATCATCATCATCTAGGTCGATGACTAGAGGGACCATTGCTAGAGGTATGGCTAAGTGTACTATCGCGTGCTCTCCCTCCGGGTGACCATAAACAATCACATCATGTGGAGGTTGCTGAGTGGCCAACACGTCATCTCCCTGTGGGGCATCGTCCGCCATAGGGTCAAGAAGAGGAAATGGCTGAAAATCGTCAAGGTCCTCGTCATCATGGACCTCGTGGTCGGCTCCGTCCTCATGCTGTATGGCCTCAGCGTCGGAGCCGTATCCATCATCGAACACGTACTCCATCAGATCCTCTCGTAGCTCGACCAAGAAGACATAGTCCATGCAAACAATCTGTACAACTCATATATATACATGTAAGTTATTTATTATTACTTATGATATATTTTATATTAATCACCACTTTTCATGCAAAACTTGTTCTTTGTTTTCCCCTGTAATCTTAATGTTTTGTGTCTATCCATTATAGACTAATCATGATTGACCCTTGTCGTTACTTATGGTTGAGCTCGTGTAATAGATCCTCATGTTATCGTGACACAATGAAAACCTTTTGTCATTTTTGTCATAATTCCGATAGCATTTTTGTTATGTTTAAAACTTTGTTTTCATGTGTGTGCCCTTAGTGTTTGTAGTCCAAACTTTAATATAAGTTTTTAACCGGTTCACTACAATCGGAGCTCTCTGATACAAATCTGTCACACCCTAGTCGTAGCGGGAACGCAAGCGTGTTACTATGAGGTAATCATTGCATCCAATCAAGTAAACAAATACAAACCAACAACGATGCCATACTGATATAAATATTTCATTCCAACATTTATAAGTTACCAAAAGTAATTTCATAGTTTTCACTTTGTCATCAACGTCACACTTTGTCATCAACGTTACAGTTGGGATATAAGAGGCAAATCCTCCATAAGATGGCACTCGTTGTCTTGTCATTTCCCATAACCCGAAACTATCACCAGCTCATGCCAAGCGTCCTGAAATACATGTAATTTTAAAAAGTCAACAAAAGCTGGCGAGTTCATGTAGTTAATGTTTTCATATAAAATGCCATCCTTGTAATCCAGTAATGAAATCTGAGTATGTTATTAGCAATCATGGAGTTTAAGGATCTATTAGTGTGTCGCGAGCACCCTGACATATGTGCCATAAATAAGCAACCAAACAGAGACAACTTTGACATCATTGGGATCCCAAAAGCACTCCTAAAGGTTTACCAACCAGGAGTAGAGCGCGTCTCAAACTCAATAGATCTATGTCTTTTGCACCTTGGTACTACATGATTAATGGACACTATCATCATGATCCTACTTATGCACATTTGATCATGTTATCATCTAAACCCATAGCTAATGACTGTTTGTTATAACATGTATTTCCCCTCGATAGTTTTAAAACAAAACTTTAAAATAGTAGAAAGGAGGGACATGAACTCACAGTTTTGCATTCTGTAAGTCGTACTTATCAAATTCAGCGCCCGTACACGTCTGTAACCTACATGTGTATTAACTTCATTAGAGACCAAGGTCTCTTTAGACCTCGTACCAGTTGTTCATCTTGAATTCTTGATGTGTATATACTTATCATATTAGAACAACTTTAATGTTATCACAGTGTTAGTAGTTTGTTTGTTCAATTAATATTTTTATACATATATTTCCCAAATATATATATATATATATATATATGTATATATAGGCCTCGCCCTTCACATGTCCTCATGCCTTGCATGCGTGTCATTGGGCCTAGCCCATGTCTTCATATGATTGGGCCTAGCCCATGTAATTTATGTCATTGGGCATATCCCAAAGGCACTAAATACATGGGCTAGGCCCAAAGATATAATTTAACTTTCTAGATTTTGATATCGTGTATATATGGGCTAAGCCCAAAGGCACTAAATACATGGGCTAGGCCCAAAGATATAATTTCATGTGCTAGGCCCAAACATATAATTACATGGGCTACGCCCAAGCATATAAATTTCATGGGCTAGGCCTAGACATATAATTTCATGGGCGAAGCCCAAACACATAAACTAGATGGGCTAGGCCCAATGACATAAACACATGGGCTAGGCCCAATGACATAAATTACATGGGCTAGGCCCAATCACATAAAGACATGGGATATGCCCAATGACATAAAGGCCCAATCATATGAAGACATGGGCTAGGCCCAATGACATACATGACATGTGCTAGGCCCAATGACACGCATGCAAGGCATGAGGACATGTGAAGGGCGAGGCCGTTCACACACGATTTAAGAATAACAATATATATAAATATATATATATATCTCGTGTTGAAAATCGCCCAACATCGTAGTAACTTTTCATGTTAGCGATTTGTTCGTTGGTCAACGACGCGACGGTGTATCGTGTAAATTCGCCCATCGTCCGCATTACTCCATTCGTCCGATTATTGTTTCAAACATATTGTACGAGTGTATGTGCTTAATGTCATTTACACTTGGTAATTCTTCAAGTGGTTGAAGTATTTGTGTAAGCTGGTTATTTTTTGGTATATACCCTAAACTTCTAGATACATACACAAGTATTCATATATAACTTTTGGTGACAAAATATGTATATATATATTTTTATTCCTGTAAGTATATATATATATAAATATATATATGTATATACATATATACATACTTGTTAAACTCTTGGAAGGTTAGGGTTTAACCCTTGTCATTAAAACTTCCTTAATGACGATTTAGTTCACTAATTGTGTTTAGTTCCATTAATCACCCCGTTAATTATTCTTTAAATGCGATTAGATTTCTAGAAATTTCACCATAGTTTCTCCTAAATTATGGTGTTTTCCACTTTCAAAAACATATTTAAGTCAAGTTTAAACCCATAATCAAGATCAATCAACAACTCAAGATTACATACCATTTATTATGCTTTATTTACAACTTATGCGTCCTCATTTTCCATGATCTTTGTAAATATATATTTTAACTACTTTAATTAAAAACATTGAGATCTTTATATATTTATTAGAACCCTTAACACACCAATTTTAGTTACATCTTCAAATCGTTATTTCCACTTTAACCTCCTTTGTTTACTACACTTTTTAAGATAATTATAACTTAAACATGGTCTTTATTTCTTATAAAAATCACACATATGTAGTTTATCATTTTTAAGTTATAGTAATCTTCGTGGATCATGAGGTTGATGATCTTGTTTAGATTTAAACATCACCATGTTTAAATCATCATTTATATTGTTATTCATACGAGATCATCCACTTTAAACACCTTACTTTATCATAATTAACATAATCATGCTAACTAGTTAACACTAAAGCACATAATCAACACATAATAAGCTTTATTTAGTGGATTATGATGGTGAGATTAGGGATTTTAAGTTGTATTTTCTTTACTTTCAAGATGATCAACAAGTACTTTCATAAACTAGACATTTTAAGAAGCTTAAATATGATGAAAGATTATCTTACAAAGTTGCACAATATTAGTGAAGATTAAGAAGAAGATGAAGCTCCAAGAAATCCCTAATGACCCTCCATCCTTGCAAGCACTTTGGATGATCTTCAAATGGCCTAACTAAGCTTGATTTTGGTGTTTTAATGTTGAAGAATGGTGGATGATGGTGGTAGTGTTTTAGTTGTGGGAAAGAGATAGAGAGATGGGAGGTTGTGTGTTTTTTGAAAGGTATGGATTAAGATAAGCAATGGTGGTGTAGTTGTTATAAAGTTCAAGTATTACAAATCTTTTCAACCATCAACATAAAATCTATAACCATGCTTATATCTACACATTTTAAACACAAATTAAGTGGGTGTGGGACCCACTTGAATCCACCAAAATGAGGGGGGGTTAAGGGTAATTATTTTTTATAACATGTGATAAATTGTTAGATATTTAGGCAATTAGCTTAAGTATGAGGATTATGGATTTATCTTGTATCATTAGCAAGTAATTAGGGTTTAGGTGTTAATAAATGTTAATTAGTCCTCTTGACTAATCAGTATTAGTTTTAGATAACAAAAACGTCACAAGTTCGCTTATCGGTATGATATCTGCTAGTATAGCATCTTTATTATTTCGTACCTGACGCTTTGGTTTTCGACTACCATAAGTGCCATGGCATTTATTTAGGGCACTTCCGACCTAGAAATATGCTTAACTAGTTCGCTAGCCGAATATAGGTTGAGTTAGGATGGCCGAAAAGCTTTCTGTCAAATTGTTCGCTCGATATCGGCACTTATATATTTTGCCGTCCAACATTTTAAGAAGTTGTGCATCCGTGACCTCAAGATAGTTGAAAGGACTTCGAGTCCCAAATGAAGCTTACCTAGATCTCTAGATGAATGTATGAGGCTATCGGCCATTAAAATCTTCGTCAGTTCGACAATCGGTCGCTTTCCGGTCAAGTTGTGCACTACTTGTCGTACGACCAGAAACGATGTCTTTTATGTATGTCTGCTATTCACATATTGTTTTAGGGTGTTTAACATTGTTTGTTATAATTCTGGAATCCGGAAGTACCGTATTAAAGTTGCGGACAAACTTAAATTGTCACATTTTTGGTCGAAACAGACAATTTTGTAATTTAGGCGTTGTACTGGAAAGTTATGTATTTTTGAAAAATGTGTTCCCACATTAGTGTTTTCATATATATATGGACTCATTTAGGGCATTAGCATGCCGTTATTCATTGGTCTATTTCGTTTTAGCGGTTTTGCTGGCCTCAATTGTGCAACCGTGAATAGTGCGCCCAACACTTTCTACTAACACTTTTATGGCATTGTTTGATTTGTTTTGCATCATAACGGAAACCAGTATATGTTATGATCTGATTTACTTATCCTAATACTTGTGATATGACGTACGACTCAGTTAAGCCATCAAATTACCGTAAATTGCATGAGATTATGTACTAAAAATAGTGATTAGATTGTACGAAATACCAGTTATTTGCCATTTATCACATACTCCCCCAGTTAAAAAGAATTTCGTCCTAAAATTCACTTTGAGGCATCCTCTGAAGGAGTCTTCTTGAATAGGTGGGGTACTTTGTCTTGATTTGATCTTCACGTTCCCACGTGTACTTGGGAACGTGACATGATTTCCAGCGAACTTTCACTAGTTTGATTTGACTTCTCCTCGTCTTTTGAACTTTCCAGGCCATGACTTCAACGGGTTCCTCGGTAAATTAGATGTGTCATCAATATGAATTTCATCCGCTGGGATGATAACTGTGTCATTAGTATGGCTTTTCTTTACATTAGACACATGAAATGTGTCGTGTACTTTGTTGAGTTCTTCTGGCAGTTTTAACTTGTAAGCCATTGTACTGACCTTTCCTAGAATTTCAAAAGGTCCAATGTATGTCGGGTTTAGTTTTCTGCGCTTCCTGAATCTAGCTACGCCTTTCCAAGGCGAGACCTTTAGTAACACTTTGTCTTCGACCTTGAAGGATAATGGTTTGAGTCTCCGATCTGCGTAGCTCTTTTGTCTATCCCGGGCCGCTTTGATAAGCTCACATATCTTGAATATTTTGTCTATGGTCTTTTGGACTAGTTCGGGACCAATGAGTTGTTTATCACAGACTTCTGCCCAGCATAGCGGAGATCGGCACTTTCGTCCTTAAAGTGCTTCGAATGGCATGGCCTTGATACTAGTGTGATAACTGTTATTGTAGGAAAACTCTACCAACAGTAAATGAGTATCCCAGTTTTTCCAAATCTATCACACAGGCCCGAAGCATGTCTTTCAACGTTTGGATGGTTCTCTCGCTTTGACCATCGGTCTGCGGGTGAAAAGCTTTGCTTAAATGTAAGCAAGAATCAAACAAAATTTGAAATGATTGCCAGATCCACGACACGGAACGACCAACTCTATCAGAGATTATCGAGATTGGCACTCCATGACGTGCCACGATTTCTTTAAGATATAGTTCAGTTAACATCTCAGTACTGTCTTTGTCACGGATGGGTAAAAAAGTGAGCTAACTTTGTTAGCCGATCAATGATAACCCAGATCATGTAGTGACCTCGAGAGGTCCATGGTAGTTTTGTAATGAAATCGAATTTGCTTCCACTTCCAAACATGGATCTCAGGTTGTTGTAATAGACCAGATGATTTTTGGTATTCGTCCTTGACATTTGCACAAGTTAGGCATTTCCCAACATAGGTCGCAATATCTCCCTTGAGATTACGCCACCAATAATACTCCTTTAGATCCTTATACATTTTATTAGATCCTAGGTGTATCGAATATTTGGGCTTGTGTGCTTCTTCTAGCACTAAGTCTCACAGATAGCCAAAATAGGGAATCCAGATCCTTCCCAATATAAAGTTCCATCCTTGCTTGGTTTCATTTGTTTTTCCATTGCCCGCAATGATTCCGCTTGAAGGTTTCTGGTTTTAAAGCCTCTTGTTGTGGATCGTGCACTCGAGCCGTAAAGTTCGTCTGGATCGTCATTTCTAAAGCTCGTACCCGTAAAGTTTTGACCCGTTCCTTCCTACTCAAAGCATCTGCTACTACATTTTCCTTAGCCGGGTGATACTTGTTCTCACAGTCATAGTCATTCAATAATTCCACCCAATGCCGTTGGCACATATTCAATTCCTTTGGGTTGAATATATGTTGAAGACTTTTATGATCTGTGAATATGGTACACTTAGTGCCATATAAATAATGATGCCAGATTTTTAAAGCAAATACCACTGCGCCTAGTTCTAGGTCATGTGTGGTATAATTCTTTTCATGAACTTTCAACTGATGTGACGCGTACGCAATGAATTTTTCACGTTGCATTAACACGCAACCCAAGCCTTGATGCAATGCATCAAAATACACCACAAAGTGATCAGTATCGTCTGGAAGTGACAATATCGGCGCCTTACATAATTTTTCTTTTAATACTTGGAATGTTGGTTCTTGTTTTTCTCAATCGAACTTTTTATCCTTTTATGTAAGCGAGGTTAGCGGCTGAGCAACTGTTGAGAAGTTCTCAATAAATCTCCTGTAATATCCCGCTAAACCTAGAAATTGTCGTATTTCCGTGGGGGTTCTTGGCGTGGTGCAATTCTTTATAGCCTCGATCTTCGAGGGGTCAACATGTATCTCGTTCTCGTTGACCACGTGAAGGAGAAACTGTACCTGGCGAATCTAAAATTCGCATTTCGAGAACTTGGCATATAATTGCTCCTTGCTTAGCAACTCTAGTATAGTTCTAAAGTGTTGTTTGTGTTCTTTCTATGTTCGCGAGTATATCAATATGTCATCGATAAAAACAATCACGAACTTGTCGAGGTATGGTTACATACCAGGTTCATCAAATCCATAAATACTGCAGGGGCGTTTATTAGGCCAAAAGGCATAATAAGGAACTCGTAATTATCGTAGTGAGTATTAACGCCATCTTAGGAATACTTTCCTCTTGGATTCTCAACTGATGATACCCAAATCTTAAATCAATCTTTGAGTAAAAACTTGACCCTTGCAATTGATCGAATAGATCGTCGATCCTCAGTAATGGGTACCGGTCCTTGATGGTTAACTTGTTTAGTTCTCGGTAGTTGATGCTCATTCGGAAGGTTTCGTCCTTTTTTCACAAACAGCACCGGAGCACCTCAAGGCGAGAAACTCGGTCTCATGAAACCTTTGTCAAGCAACTTTTGAAGCTGACTAGATAATTCCTGCACTCCATGGGCGCTGGTCGATATGGGGCTTTCACCACAGGTGCAGCTCCAGGCACTAAATCAATACGGAACTCGACTTGTCGTGGTGGAGGTAGTCCCGGCAAGTCTTCCGGAAAGACCTCATGGTATTCCTTTACTACCGTATAACCTCCACCTTGCGCTCCTTGGCCTTTTTATCCACCACGGGGGTAAGAAAGGCGATGCATCCTTTCCTCAAACACTTTTGAGCCTTCATGCAATTAATGATTCGTAGTGGCGTGTCATGCTTCTCAACGTGAACCATCAAATGTTCTCCGTCAGGTAGGGGATACGAATGATTTTCTCGCGACATATGACTTCGGCTCGATTATCGGATAGCCATTCTGTTGATGCACTGTATGGCCGTTGTAACATTTGTCGAAAAACGGGTTTTCGAAACCCGCTTCGTTTAATAACTGAACAATCAGTTTTAAAATTTTGTTGTTCATTTACGGCTTATTTTAATTTTAAACGATCCATAATTGATCAACAATTTAAAAGATATAAATTAAAATTGTAAAAATATCAAAATGAATGAATTAAAAAGGAAAACCGGCTGCCGGGAGTCGAACCCGGGTCAGCCGGTTATTTCTTCAAAGTCTTAACTCACAACCATAAACCACTCCGCCACTTTGGTTTTCTGTTAAGTTAAGGGATTTATTAAATCAAATAATGATATGCGGAATTCAAATTCGGTCAACTTGCGCCCAAACAGCAGTCGTCGGAAATCCCGACGACTTCGCCAATAAATTACGTTACCACTCGAATTAACCATTGAATTAACGTTAGCGACGGTTATAACGGACATCTAAACCCGCGACAACAGCCGTAACCGCCGGAGAACGCCTGACTTCGAATTAAGACCAAATTCAGACCACATTCACCTCGATTCTACCCTATAAATTCAACCACAATTCGCCAGAAACCTTTTCGCTCCCAAATCGCACTTTTTCTCGACGAAAATCTACTCGCCGGAAAACCTCTGCAAGTCGCCGGAAAACCGAGACATCCACCTGCACGGTAATTACTTCGATTTTTCTGGCTCATTCCTTTATTAGACAAGTTCTAATATAAATCCCTCACCCAGAATCCTTTGCAGTTGACGTTGCCGGATTATCTGATTCGCCGGAGAAATTTCTGAACTTTCAGGGGAACTGCTGATTATCGGTATAACTCATCTGTTTCACTGATAGTTATTACCCAGTAGTCCCACTTCGCATCTAACCCCTCTAATTTATTTATAGACTCTATCAGCCGCAGCTCACCAAGACGGAGCCGACGACCTTGCCGGACGTCTGAAGAAAAGCGAACAGTTGGTACAATAAACCCTCCAATCTCTTTCCATTCACTTTATTTTCGATGACTCATAACCTGCATTGAACTATCTTAACAAATAACAGTCTCTTGATCAATGTTTATGTTTTGAACGAAGAAGATGAAGTGTGGTATAATATAAGTATAATTAAAATCGGTTTAATAAACGGGTTAGACACACAGTCCAGCGGTGGACTGTGTGCAACAAACATACACGAGACGCGAGTTCGAATCCTGTCCCCGTTTTACCCACTTGAAATAAAATTCCGCCTTTTTAATTGAACCGGGTTGAGCACAGTATATGTTAAGTATAATAAAAATCGAGTTAGTAACCAAGTGACACACACAGTCCAGCGGTGGACTGTGTGTACGCTAACCCACAGGTCCCGGGTTCGAGACCTGTGGTCAGCACCGGTCCGTTAAGTTTAAAAGCTTTTTAAAAATAAATAATTTTCGGTTTAAAGTAAATAGTATATAAGTATAATTAAAAACAGAATTATTTCGGGTTAGACACGTAGCTCAGTTGGTAGAGCTGCGTGCACGCGTACGGGAGGTCTCGGGTTCGAGCCTCACCCAGCGCACAAGTTCGCACAATTAAACCGGTCAACAGTAACGGTCAACGGTCAACGGTCTCGGTCAACGGTCAAAGTCAACTTTTTTTTATTATTTATTTTATTTATTAAATCAATTATTTAAATTAAAAATCAATTAAAAATACTTAAAAATAACGTTTTCAAGATTAGAAAGTAGTCTTAAACTCACAAATTTATACCCAAAAATCTTATTAAAATAGTTAATAAAATCCACATATTTACCGTGCCTTTTCATTTCCTACTTGGTTAGTTATCTCTCGTCGATCAATCCCCTAAACTCGTGCGCATCCATCATCTTCAAACAAACGCATCCAATGTGAGTGAATCTCTACAAATTCCCCGTTTTAATCACATTTTGGGGTGTATCATGTGTCGTACTTATTTATTATAATTAATCATTGTGCATCCATCATGTTTATAATCAATGTGTATTCAAGGTGTATCCATTGACTGTGTGGTTGAAGTTTAGATTAATGTTATCATTTTAGTACATACATTTCATAGGCCGCCGCTCCCCATTACCTATGAGCGTGAACCAGGCGTTGCCAACATAAGATCGGCTCCGTTTGATTGAGCCTTGATCTCACATACATTAGCATAGGCCGTCCGTTCCCCATTACCTATGAGCGTGAACGGGACGTTGCCAACACATACATTGTTACCTTTATTTCATGCTTAAGCAAGGTGGTTTGTGATTGTTATGTTTACATACATTTGTTTATATATGATTATTGCACAATTTTTCCTAAATTAAATTACAATAATTAATCAATAACAAATGTTTTAAACAAGGTTCACTCGCCAACTTTTGTTGACCCAAAATTTCCCATTTTTACACATGATACAGGTGATCAAGTTGAAGCAAGAAACATATAGGGCGGCCTAGAAGAATAAACCAGTTTAGATTATGGATTTGTTTAGTTAATCTTTCCTTTCCTTGTATTGTATGAATTTGACTTGAAACTTTGAAATGTAATTTGGATTTAATAAATATGAAACATATTAGTAAACATCATGGGCTTTGGTGATAACCCAATTATGCCCCGACTCTTGTTTCCGCTGCGGTCGGGTGTGTGACAGCCGTAATTGTGCGAATATGCTAGAAAGAGTGTGTATTGAATATTGTATAGATTAGATGCGAACACAAGACCCAAGTACGAATGAGTACTAGCTCGTACGAGTGACAGTGTACCTCGTACGAGTGACTTTGTTACTCGTACGAGTGACAACCTGCTCGCTTCGCACGAGCGGACATGTCTATAAATAGGTATTGTGTGTTCATTGTTTGTATGTTTTGGAAGTTCCCTGAGGGGAAACCGCTGGCGGATTCTCTCTAGGAACTCCACCAACCAGACAAGATGTATACTCTTTCGGTATGAATGAATGAAATGAAAAGCTTTCGTTCATTATGTTCCTACTCCTTATTTATATCGTTCTGCCGAATCGATACTATCCCCAAAGCTTTCGTCTAGAATCGCCTCCCCCGGGACCACATCTGGTATCAGAGCTACGGTACTGATTCTTCAATCTAACAGTTGATGAATCACCTACGCTCATGAATTTTTGATGTATCAGGGGTTTTAGATGTAAAACATCAAATAATTGGATAATCCACGGACATAATGTAAAATTAAAACCATAGGATTGTTAGAAACTGATTTTCGACCAGATCTGTGCAAAAATCATGTCGAAATTCGAAGAGAGATTCTGGATAAAAAACACGTTATCAGTTTCGTTCGTACGAGTAAGACGTTGTGGCTCGTATGAGTGACAATTGGTCACTCGTATGAAGCATCACCCGACGAAGCACAACTCGTACAAAGTCCACCTCATAGGGAGTGTGACCCAAAAAAAGGCATATTTTGATCGTATCGACGAGACGAGTGTCCAGAAAAATTTGGTGATTACAATTTTTTTTGAGATTTTAACGTCTAATTCGGGCTGTTTGGGGACACCGTCTAGAGTTTCAGAGTATATGTTTGATGATACGGTCACAAAGGATGAAGATTTTGGTGTAGTCACTGATACCTGCGCAAAACGTTGATTATCGGGTGTAGTGGCTATTAATGGGCTTTAACGTTTAGTCAGCATTTGATCAAAACTACACTTTTGGGAAATTTTCCGCAAAATTTGAGGACCATATGTTGCAGTCGTGCCATAATCTTCATTCCCATAGGAACTAAAGATGTCAGAATTTGAAAAATAAAGGGGAATAAAATTTTTTATGTATATTTAAAAATTCCGGCATTTTTTAAATTCATAACGCTGCAACAGTATCTAGGTGGTTCAGACTGCAGACTATCTGAGAATCACAGAGGATTGAAGATTCATTTTAGATGAGATAACATTTAAGTCTATTCACGAAATAGACTATACATATGGAATGTGTGATAAAAGAATGTTCAGAATTTTCAGATCATGATTCAGATTGATACTCAAGGGCTAACTACCTGATCCCCAATGTGGAATAGGAAGCACATACGAATGCCTATCATTAACTCTGCAAGGCAATGAATTATTTTTCGGACTAACCCCCAGAAAACAAGGATGTCTTATAGTTTCAAATGCCCCATTCCTGCGGAGATAACTATATATCTGTTATTATGACTAAAAAGGAAGAATGTGATTCTGATTGCCAAAAAATGTTTCTCAGATTTAATGTGTTACCAGATAGTATGTTTCCGATGATGATTTGCTGATTGAGAAGATTTTTGCGGATATTTATTGGTTTGAAGTTTTTCGGGGTGTTATTTCGAAGTATCTATCAATCGCCGGTTGGGTTTTGAAGATCGGAGGATCGAGCATCAGGGGATTGCGCTAAACCGAACGCGGATATGGTTAATAACGACCTTAAGATCAATTTCTAGAAAAGTCAAAACGGAGAAGCTGCAGTGTTTAATTTCAAGTTGGTAATTGTTCGAGAAAAATTGTAGATCAAGCAAATCAGAGGAGGTCTTGAACCGTGCTAATAACGACAACAAGATCAATTTCTGGAAAAAAATTATTTCAGTGGGAATGTTGCTTAACGTAGATAATGCAAAGTTGGATCTTCAATCAAGGGGGAATTAAGACGTCAATAGATACCCGATTGAAGTTGCAAAATATTCGAACACAGCTCTCAGATTTCAAGTTCAAGTTCAAGCTTAGACAGTGACGTCCAAGGGGGAAATTGTTGATGCACTTTATGGTCGTCACTGTGTGAATAGGTTAGAAAGAGTGTGTATTGAACATTGTATAGATTAGATATGAACACACGACCCACGTGCGAATGACTACTGGCTCGTACGAGTGACATGTGCCTCGTACGAGTGAAAATGTGCCTCGTACGAGTGACTTTGTTCGTCGTACACGTGATAACATCTCACTCGTACAAATCACCCTTCGTACGAGTGACAACCTGCTCGCTTCGCACGAGCTATCATTTCTATAAATAGGTATTGTGTGTTCATTGTTTGTAAGTTTTGGAAGTTCCCTGAGGGGAAACACTGGCGGATTCTCTCTAGGAACTACGCCAACCATAAAAGATGTATACTCTTTCGGTATGAATGAATGAAATGAAAATCTTCCGCTAATTCTATTCCTACTCCCTGTTTATATCGTTCTACCGAATCGGTACTATCCCCAAATCTTCCTTCTAGAACCGCCCTCGGGACCACACATTCCATACCAATAACGACATCGAAACTACCTAGTTGAACTGGTGAACTTCCATTCACCCAGTTCTAAGGTACATTTCTTTATAATTTCCCCCGAGTCTACCAATTTCCCATTAGCTAGTTCGATCGAGTATGGAACCTATAATTTACCCGACTCTACCCCAAGTATATCTCTAAATTCTTTAGAAATAAAACTAAAATCTGCCCGGGTATTAAAAAGAATTGATGCGAAATGATCGTTGATGGGAAACGTACCGATGACCACATTCGGGTCCCGCCTAGCATCCTTAGCTCCAATCACGAAAGCTCTTCCCCAAGCTTGGTTTTCTTTACGGCAATCTTTCTTGAAATGCCCTTTGTCTCCACATCCAAAACAACCTTGTTCTTTGGCATGTGTCCCCCAGCACGCATCAGTGTGATGCCTAAACCTACCACATTTGTCAAACTTGGGGCCTCGGCATTCCCCGTAGTGGGAGAAGGGGCATTTGGGGGCATTTCGGTGCGCCCCAAGTATAAGACTTCTTAACAGCAGTGTTTCTAGTAGTGGTAACGTACGCCTTCGTTTCTTTGATCTTCTTCGTGGCTTGCTTTTTGTTACTGTTGTTATTACCTCGTTAGCCTTCCTTGAAATGGGAGAATTTTCTTTTATTGGAGTCCGTAGTCTCCTCAGTAGTTTCCATTTTGTTCACACCACTCTTAGGTAGCTTTCCTTGACGTACAACCTCCTTAGTAAGGCTTACAGCTAAATTAGTTACTTCTTCAATTTCAATTGGTTTTGAGGAGGTAACCAGACTTAGAATTTTAGGGGGCAAGTCCCTAGATGTACCTCTCAATCCCCTAAAATTCAGGTTCCGCCAAGTATGGCACCACTCGAGACAAATCATGAAATTGCTGCATGTACCCAAAAATATCTGAACCAACCATCTTTAAATTCTAGAACTCCGTTTCCAACTTCTGAATTTCTGAGCTCGAGCAATACTTCTTCCTCATCATTTCCTTAAGTTCCTCCCAGGTCAGGGCGTATGCAGCATCGCCGCCCTTAGTTTGGACCTGGGGGTTCCACCAAGATAATGCTCCATCTATGAAGAGTCTTGTAACATAAGTGACTCTTTGTTCAGCAGGGCACTTGCTCATCCGAATGATCGAGTCAGTCTTCTCAGTCTAACATAGGCAATGGCACCTCCGGTACCGTCATAATTCAGAGGTTTGCAGTCTTGGAACTGCTTGTAAGTACAACATGAAATCATTAGATACACCATTTAAGTGTGATTAAACTAAAAGTACGAATAGAATAAATAAGAGTATCATGCGGTTTTACGAATAACCGTGCATTTCTAGTTGGAGGGTTGCCTCCGGTTGAACCGTTGGTGCATATTGGTGATAACAGCTTAATAGTTTAATAGTTTAGTCTTTGGATATTTTTTATTGGGCTTAGCATTTGTGTTTAGCTTGTTTAGTAATGGGCTTGGAGAATGGTCTAGCCTAGTATAAAGCCTAGTATGCAGACATGTAGTATATACACATGTCATGCATTAGGGTTTTAGTTGTTGATGAAAAAGAGAGGAGTGTGAGAAATCTACCGAGAGTGGCTGAGAGATTTCCAGAGTGTCTTGAATTGGTTGTAAACACATTGTGTTAGATAATCAATAGAAGACATTTTGAAGGAAATTGTTCTTGTTTGTGTTCTTGTTGCTTCTGTGAAATCTGATCTAGGGGATTCCTCACTCTCGATTAGATAGTCGATTCTGTCAAGATCCATAAGGACTAGGGAACCTACAATTGGTATCAGAGCATTTGGCTCTTGATTTTGCTCTGTTCAGAATCGTAACAGCAGAAAATTGGGTTTTTGGACATTTTGGAGATTGTTCTTGAAGTCTGTGATGGCTGAACTACGGTTTTGACGGCTTTTTTAGGGTTTCTACAGGTATTTCGGATTAACAGCATGTATTTTGGATTCATAGCAGGTATTTCAGATTGAAGAAAGGCATATCGGATCAAAAAGTAAAGCATTTCGGATTGCAGACTTGAATTTCGGATCAGAAATCTGCATTTTGGATCATCAGAAGTGTAATTCGGATCTGAAAAGCTCATTTCGGATTCAATTTTGGATCAGAAGCTATTTCGGATTCCATCTCGGATCAGAAGTTATTCTGGATTCCATCTCGGATCAGAGTAATCTATTCCGGATTACCATTTTGGATCAGAACAGGGCATTCCGGATTTCATCTCGGATCACTATTCCGTATCACCATTTCAGATTAGCAGTTTGGAGTACTGTTCCAGATTTTCATCTCGGATTGTCAATCCGAGTTACTGTTCTGGATTTGACACTGTTCCTAGTTAAGATTAAGAAGGTGGGAAGTTAACCAGCTGACGTAACCAGAGTTAAACGTTTTCAGACATAGAAATTGATCCATACACAATCTTGATAAACCGGTTGCACGGTTAGGCTCGTGTGATTTTTAGGACAAAAAGGCACGAAAATTCCTAAATTCACTATCGGACAATATACATCATTGGATTTGTATCGTCGAGACGAGTTTAACGATACAATTTGGTAAACACACTTTTCAGATAAATTTTTGAGCATTTTTAACCGTACAGATACGGTAAAACACAAAGAAGGACTAGAAGAGAGGTTAGATTTGGATTTTAACACAGGTATACTAAAATCCATTTAAATTGTTAGTTGCTTGTTAAACATGGTCAAATTGAACAATCTAAGTGAGGGTGGTAAAAACTGGCCAAAGTTGATAAATGTTGAACAGTATGTAGACTCGAAGAAGAAGTTTGAGGCTTTGGTTCTAAGTGAAGATACTAAGATGTGGAATTGTATGATCGATGGGTAAATTGCTCCAACACGTTGAGTTAACGGGAGAATTATGGTACTCTCATATGAGAAGATGGAAGATTCTGAGAAACGTATATATGATGCTGAGAAGAAAGCTTTAGCAGCGATAAAGATGTCCTTGCCATTTCATATGAAAAACATTTGTAATAGGTATGGATCGTCTAGTGAGCTGTGGGAAGCTTTAGAAAAACGTTATCAGAGTACTTCAAGACAAAGTAGATGTGTGAGTGAGACTACAGCTGTGAAGATTGGTGAAGAAGCTGCTAAGATAGAAGAGAAGAAGGTAGCTGAGAAGGAGAAAATGAAAGTCAAGGATGCAAGTGCTACAGGGTGCATGGATGCTACCGATGAGCTTACCAGAGAGGTACAGGTACAATTACAATCTGTAAGTCATACTTGGTCATAATTGCAGTAAACTACAGGGTACAGTTGACAAACTATCGGAGCAAAACAAAATTCTGTTAGTTGAATTAGAAAACTGAAAGAGTCAAATGTTCTTTTGATTAAAAGAGAGTCAAATTGTTTAAATTCACTTAAGTCAAATGAACAAGAAATCAACAGTTTGACAAGCAAAGTAAATGAACTGTTACAGATCATTGAGTTGGCTTGTGAAACTGTGAAAGATAAGACTAACGAGCTTTCAGAAAAGTGCTCAGAATTGGCTGGTGCACAAGCCAAAATTGTTGAACTTCATGAAAAGTTAGACAAATTTGGAAAATACTCGTTAGTAAGTACTCAAATTCAGAAAGGTTTGAAAAGGAGTAGTGATAAAACGGGAGTGGGGTTTAGTAAAGCTTCATCTTCTGAGGATCAGGATTACTCTTTTTTACTAAATGAAAATGAGCTAACATATTTTGTTCCTACTATACCAGTTATAGTGGATCTGATAACAGTTGAGATACCTAATAGTCTAGGCTCTTTGAAAGAATCTGTTAGGTCTAATAGTACACCTCATAAAGTGGATGAGAATACTAAAGACAAAACAGTCAACTCATTTAAAAAGGGATCTAACAGAAAGAAAACTTTTAAGAAGAGATCCTGTTTTAAATGTCACAACAAAGGGCATGTGGCTTGTTGTTGTCCTTTTAAAAATGGTAAGAAAGCTGAGGTTGATGTGAAGGATGGAAATCAGGTTGGTTCAAATAAAAATATTAAGTCTAGTTTTCAGACAAATTAACCGAGATTTCAACATAAACCTTCAACATTAAGAAGATTTGTTGGTTCAAGAAAGTTTTCTCCTAAATCTTATCATGATAATGGCTAATCAAATTTTTTTCAAAGTAAAAAAATTGAATATCGAAATCGATACCAAACTTCTGGTAATCGAAACTTTCAAAGACGAAACGAATATAGAGGTTTTAGTAACTCAAATGTTCATAACAATCCAACAATTTTTCAACGATCAGATTATGATAATGGGAGAAGAAGGTTTCGAGATAATTATTTTGAAAGGTTGGAAAATCCGAGAGTTTATTCTGGCGATCAATGACCTTGTGAAAATTACAAATCGTGTCCAACAACTTGGAAGACATCCAAGACATCAGTAGGATGTGGTGGATATTGGATGGATGTTCCAGTGGTTGATGAATCTGGACGACCCAAGACCTTTAAGGCTTGGGTCCCCCAGTCTAACTAAGTTGTTAAGTGTGTGCAGGATGACCAAGAAGGACTGTTGATGTGTTCAACAGTGGTTATTCCTTTAAAATCATCTGAGGTAAATAGTAGGTTACACATGGTAACGAATTATTTACTTCTGTGTTAGATATTTGTTTACTAAAAGTGAAAAACCTTTTGTCAAGTTGAAGTGGGAGTCTGTTTGTATGTAAATTTCTGTTTTTAAATCCTTATTCCATAAAAACAAAAATTTAGGGGGAGAAATTTCCCTAAGCCAAAAAGAGTTTTAGTTAGTGCGTGAGTTTAGGGTGAGTAAGTTGAAAAGTTTAAATTTTTCCATATAAATAGTTTGTAAATAAATTTACTGCTTTTTAAAAATCAAAAACATAAAAAAATAGAAAATCAAAGATGAGTTTTTCACTGTGTGAAAAAGATGAAATGATAGTACATTAGCAACTTAGACTGTCACACTAAAATTAAAATTGCTTAACTGTGACAGCAGCTTCATCATATGATGTACCAGTAGGCAAAAAGCATAAAATAATCAACTTACCTTTGTGATACACATATAATAAACTGTGTATGAGTGGGTAACGTATCAGTGGTGTATGGTTTTATAACCTGAAATCTTACGTTGATAGATTGCTAAAATCTGAGGTTTTAGGTATTTATTTCGTGATTTCATCTGGGGTATCATGGTTGTCCTTCTGCTGCATCAAGATATATGCTGACCTAGGCACATCCAGGATATCTTAAAAGAGCTAAAATGCAAAATCCCAAAAATTGAAGAAGCTCTCCTAGAGAGTCATTCAAAAGTGCAAATTGCATTATTCGTACCAAAATTTGGTATTTACCCTAACCCTCATTGGATATTGGTCTCTTTGCTGTACGGAAGTACTGACCTGATCACCAATTATCTAGTGTTGTAATTCCAAAGGATGAATTTCGGTATACTCACCTACTATGATGAATTTTTGTGCATACCTTGATCGCGGGGGTATGTCCTGAAGTGGGACACACTAGTATATCAGTATAAATTATCTAAACATATCACTAGGTAATGGTACTTGAAATGTTCTTGTATTTTGTTTAAGTGGATAAACAATACTGGTAATTGACTTGAACTGCTTTTCATGGATATTGCATATAGAATAATCGAATAGTGTGAAAACAGTTTGGTGTTGCTGATATGATCTTCTTGTCGGTGATTCTCGCAAAAATAGAGTGCTTATTTTCTTGTTAGTTATTTGTTTTCAGAAAATCTAAAAATACAAAAAGATTTGTTTAAAGTCTCCCAGTTTGAACTGATAAGTTGTTTATTTTTGCATGATAAGATAAAATATTTGTTTATCTTTAATGTGAAAAGAACTAATGGTTTTTCGAGTTACTTGTTTGTGTTTCTAAATAGATTGATGCAGTTATCAAAATGAAGTGCATTTTAAGAATGGAGTGCAGAATGTGTGAAGATGCATGATAGGATACTTCTACTACATTCCAAAGGGAGATATAGATAAATTTGGTGATATGAGCTTAACCAGAGAATACTATCTTGCTAATCTACAAAGAATGGAAGATTTGGTGATTGGATACATCAGCTAAAGGGGAGTCTGTTGATGTCAGAATTTGTGTGTAGCTGAAGCTATCCAAAGACCAAAAGATCACAAGATGTTTGAAGACAAAATTACACTATGAAGCTATTGTCAAGGGGGCTCTGCTGGTGCATATTGGTGACAACAACTTAATAGTTTAGTCTTTGGATATTTTGTATTGGGCTTAGCATTTGTGTTTAGCTTGTTTAGAGTTGTAATGGGCTTGGAGAATGGCCTAACCCAGTATAAAGCGTAGTATGCAGACATGTAGTATGTATACATGTTATGCATTAGGGTTTTAGTTGTTGATGAGAAAGAGAGGAGTGTGAGAAATCTACAGAGAGTGGCTGAGAGATTTCTAGAGTGTCTTGAATTGGTTGTAAACACATTGTGTTAGATAATCAATAGAAGATAGTTTGAAGGAAATTGTTCTTGTTGTTTCTGTGAAATCTAATCTAGGGGATTCCGCACTCTAGATTAGATAGACGATTTTGTCAAGATCCATAAGGACTAGGGGACCTACATGAACCTCTAGTGCCACCGCTGTGTTCAGAGCGGTTTGCTTCATACATTGCGATTGCCTGAGAAATGTGTTCATCTAACTCCTCTTCTGTTGTCGGTAGTGTGTTAGTGTTGGAACTCCTTCGGCGGGGCGGCATCCTCTTCTAGTATAAAATGTTGCTCACAAATGGCGAAATTATTTAATAATAAAATATATATATACATACATACATACATATATATATATATATATATTTGTCAAACATATATGTATAAACGCATTAGGGTATATAATAAGTAAGAAGGAAAAATATATGTACGTATATGACATATGTACACCAATCATAACCATAAACACGTAACTCATCGTGTGGATAGTCAACACATCATAGGACATCATTCGCAATATCACCACAACATAATATATCAACCGTAATATCACCACATCATAATACTAACAACCACAACATAAAAGAGATCAATCTCTTGATGATGAAAAAGGGATAGAAATTTCTGCTACTCCCATGTGAAAATTGTTGAGAATCAAGGGAATTATTCTATGAAATATGTCAAGACAAATGTGTCTACAGATGAAAATGATAATGTGTTGTATAATTTGATTGGGGACAAGAATACTCAAACAAAGACTTTCCGATCAAAAATTTAAATCCAACCTCAATTGATTAAGTTTTTAAAAATTCAAGAACCAAGTTTTTGGAAAAGAAAAATCCAATCAAGTCACAATCATTATTCATTTCAAAAGAAAAACAACAAGAAAAGCAAGATGCAAAACCTAAGGTACCACAACCAAAGGATGAAGCCAATGGCACTCGCTACAAGAAGAAATTGAAGAATCTTAAATTTGTGGGTTCAATTGGTACAGATAAAATCGGACTTTTGAAAGCATGTCTAATGTTGATTTTGTAAAACAAGTCAAGACTTTAAAGCGTAATAGTCAAAACAAATACACTCAACATACAAATTGGTGTGAAGAAGAACCAAGTACCTCCAGACCTACAAGTTCAACATCAAGCCATTAAACAGGATCTCCTAAATTTGTTGAAAGGAGATCATGTTTTAATTGTGGAGAGTTTGGCCACATAATCAAAAATTGCACCAACCCAGCAAAACCCAGATTTGTAGAGAAAGCCCCTCCTGAACCAACTTGCTAATGTCGATTTGTATCACCAAAAGAAGATAAACGTATTGTTAAAGAACAAGAAGAAAAGCCGAGACGTAAACAAGCAAAAATAATTGAAAAAGCATTAAAACCGGAAGTTTTAGAGATGAAACCAAGTTCTTCAAGTTTATTAAAACCAGAAATTTTTAAAACTATAAATAATAGAAATTCGGTAAATTTCAACAATCTTGGAAACCTAAAACCGGTAATCTTCATGGGGAAGCAAAAAGTTTCCAAATCACCAAGAAATAGAAATCACATTTCTTGATGATATGGGTCGACCCAAGACAACTAAGGCTTGGGTCCCCATCTTAAACTGATCAAGTATTGAAATGTGCAGGGTGTTCCAGGAGGAACCGTGAATAGTCATTAGATTGTTGACAGTGGAGCATCGAGGCACATGACAGGCGACTCAAGGCTCCTTTATGATGTGAAAAGCATTCGAGGAGGCTATGTTACTTTTTCTGGAGACAAGGGCGGATACATCACTAAAGGAGGAATGTAGCCAATGGTGTGGTTAGCTTTGATAAGATCAATTATGTCCGACAAATTGATCACAATCTTCTAAGTGTTTCTCAAATCTGCGACAAGGAGTTCACGGTTCATTTTGATGATGCCGGATCTTATGTGCGGAAACATGGTTTCAAGATTCCCAAAGAATGGATTCTCCTATCGGCTCCAAGAATTAATGACATGTATATTCTTGACACGAGCCAATCAATTACCACGTCTGCACAAGTTACATGTTTTGTCTCAAAAGCCACTGAAAAGGAATCAATCTCTTGGCATAGACGAATGGGACACATTCACTTGAGGAAAATGAACTATTTAGTGAAAAACAATCTTGTGAGTGGTGTACCTGTGACAACCGGCATTTTCTGGTTGTAATTACGCGCATAACAAACATTAATACCATCATAAATACCGTAATTAGACGTAAATTAACTCGATCAGGCCTTTGGAATGCCTAGGAACGTCTATAAGACCTTGCGGTACGCGAATTGTGAGTTGCGGGAAAACTGCTGAATGTCAAAAGGTAACGAACTGACATCGGGCAAAATACTAACAACGCTAACAAATACGAATTTTATAGGTATAATTTATGCGTAAGAATTTGGTTTTGCTGAATTATCGTGCTTCGAACGACACAAAACGCTTACATGAACGACAAACGCGTCGACAGGAACGCACCAGCAACGCAACGGAAGCAACAGACTCAAATTACGCCTTGATACTAACAGGAACGATTTGAGTGACGATGATGATGTTTTCGTCTCCGGCTGTTTCGGTTCTAGGTGTACTCATCTCCGGTAAGCGTCACTAACCCTACTCTTCATCTTTCTCTTTCAGATCTATAAGGATCCAAGTTCCTACAGCTGTTTGGTTGTTATTTCAGGTAGTAGCTGTGGTATAGGGGTTCAAGCGGCGGCGGTGAAAGTGCTTCGAGCGGCAGTGGTGGTGGTTTCGGCTTAATGACAATGACGGTGGTGGTTTCGGGTTTGGTTTGAGTGGTAGTGGTGGACAATCGAAGCCGCCGCGAGGCGACAGCCGGCGGCGGCGTTGAGGCGGCATCTGTATGACGCCGTAGTTGGCGGCGACGATGGTGGTTGGTTCGGTTCAGATCCAAGTTCAGTTCGGTCAAAGTTAACCTCAGATTCACTCGAATTCGGGGCAGATTAGGTCTCGGTTCAGTTTCGGGGGTTCGTTCGAGCCGTGTGAAAACAGTGAACTCAGATTCGGGTTCAGTCAAAGCTGTCAATGGCTCGATTCAATCGGTCAACAGGTCAAAATCAATCGACACCAAGTTGACTCGGTCAACAAGAGTCAATCCAGTCAAACACGTTCAACGGGTCAACCCAAGACTCGGTAAAAATTAATAACGACGCGAGTTTTATTTATCTTATTTTAACTAAGGCGCAACCCAGCTCAAACCAACCCGCTAACAATTACATATTGCCAACATTTAAAAATAACAATCGAATATATAATAAATTGGCCGCGATAATTATTCGACGTATTAAAGATCACAATAAAATTGTATGCATATTATTATTACATTGACTGTTACGTTTTAACAAATAAATCGACCACTTGTATTGTCGGGATGGTCCAAAAATAGAGGAAACTCTGTCCGTTTTTCGTCAAAACTCATAAAGAGAAACTTGTTTTATAATTAAAACAAAAACTGTCGGATCCAAGTAATTGTTATAAAATTAATATAGATGTAGATTTATTTTGCCGACACTATTATAACGTACAAAATCAAGCCCATAATGTTTCAACGAGCGTAATCACAACAGAATTCGCAATCGGTTATAAAATAAATATAATTATTTATATTTACTTCAAACGTCGGAAATTCAGAAAGGAGTTTTCAAACGTTGATAATACCTTCGAATACTGTTATAAAAATAAATATAATGTTCATATTTTTTTTGAACGTCAAGAATTCTTAACACTTTCACAAGATAAATATAATGTGTATGTTTATTTCAAAAGACAAAATTTGGACATGAGTATTCGAAAAACATATAACGTAAATATAATCATCAATACCTATTTCAAACGTCGACGACTCGAATACTTTTGAATGCTTTTATAACAATAATATACTCGAAATATTCGACTCAAACGGCTAAACGAAGTGTGAGGCAACACCATAAGATTATAGCAAGCATACGACTATATAATTATTTATTAATTCTAAACGTTACACAAGAATATTGTTCGGATACGAAATGTATTACCTATATGGGTACTTCTACTAGTGTGTATGCCTACCTCATACGAAACACTAAGGGTCGTACTATTATCCGGCAATGTGCGTGACGACTAATAAGATTTCGTGAAATATATTTACGTTTATATATAAACATATATTTCAAATCTCTAAACTATGTCGTTTCCAAGAAAACCATAGATTGGTTATTCCGAGTCAAGACAATAACAGTTTCATAGAATCGTATGGTTAATGATTCGGTAGAGTTCGGTGACACGTAGTTTAGCTACGTTATATTTCTAAAAACTTATAACTTATATATTGCATGCTAGCAAGCCACGTTGTGGAGATGCCAAAACGGAGTCACATTAAGCTAGCTTTGCACAAGGATATCAACGTGAGTTCATAACCCCCACTTTTTACTGTTTTACACAATGTTGCGATAAACGGAAAGCACATATTTCTAAACCATATTACATACAGATTTCAACAAACACGATGGTTTATAAATTATTTAGGCTAAATTTACCGGTTTTCACAACAATACAAGGTTTTTAGAAACATGCATGAGTTTTATGACTAGTGACGCGATCATCTTAGTCATAACTAGGGGCTAGGCCTTGATTTTATTAATAACATGGGCTAGGCCCAATAACATGAATAACATGGGCTAGGCCCAACGACATCAATAACATGGGCTAGGCTCAATAACACGAATGACATGGGCAAGGCCCAATAACAAGAATGACATGGGCTAGGCCCAATAACATAAATAAAATGGGCTAGGCCCAATATCAAAAGTATGAGGAACGAAAATCATATGATGGGCGAGGCTCGTTCATACACATCGAAAGATATTAAACAATTGGTATGTAGCTATGGGATTAGATGATGACAGATCACTGTACGTAAGTAGGAGGATGACAATAGTAACCATTAATCACGTAGTGACCAAGGTGCAAAAGGTATAGATCTATCGAGTTTGAGACACGCTCCACTCTTAGTTTGTTAACCTGTTATGAGTGCTTTTGTGATCCCCAATGATGTTAAAGTTGTCTCGGTTTGGTTACTTACTTATGGCACATAAGTCAGTGTATTAGCTACACACTGATTGATCCTTAGATTACATAGGCATCCTACGTACTATGATTTCAATACCGGTTTACAAATATAACAGCAAATGTTTCAAATACCGGTTTACAAATCTAACAAGAAAACATTTCAACATCGGTTTACACATACGATTGAAAACATGTTATCACCGGTTTACAAACATAACAGTTATATGCATCGGTTTACAAACAACACATAAAACATTTCAATACTGTTATACGGATATGACATTTCAAATGCTTGGGATACAATGATCTCACAAAACCGGTTTTTCAAATGGAAGATTTTCAAATGTTTTACGATTCATATGAAACAAAAACAAACAAACTATGAACTCACCAACTTTATGTTGACTTTTCGCATGTTCTTTATCAAGTTACAATTTCAAACCGTGGCACAGTTGAAATAGTGGAACCCATGGGGATTCGAGTACTTAGTGGGCGTTCACTTACTAGAAGTCTTAGCACTCACGTTTACTTGTTAGCGAACACCTACTTGCATCATTTCTTGACAAATTTATATGATATGCATGCATTGTTTGCTACGCATGTGGTTAACTTGATACATGGAGACCATCAGGGTCTTCACTTCGAATGGTCGTTTCATCGGTCGTTCAAAGATTGGTTCGCTATACTCAAAATTTTTGGCTTTGTGATCTAGATGACCTGCAATATTGTGAGTTATGACTCCTTGATATCGAGTCAACGAATTCCTTGAAATTCCTTTTCTTTTCCAAGTTACATGCATGGGTTTTCGTTGTAACTATATCGAAACTTACTGATCGAATCATGTATTTATTGTTGGATTGCGTCAAACCAAATTCAATTGTTTGAACTTGCTCACTATATACAAATTCAATTCAAGGATTTCATATGATGGATTGAGGCTATCATATTCAAAATTATATCAACAAGAAATTCATGTATTTCAAACCATAGTAGACTGATTCAGTCTTCACCTTCATTAAATCATTTGATGGTTACGACACCTTGTGGTGGAGTTTCACTAGTTGAGGCTTGCGCTGACATAGATTTCACAACTTATGTGCGGATTTAATTACTTAATTATTTATTTATTAAATCCACCTTATTAGATCATTTTCTTAAAATTTCTTAATACAATCGTGTATTAAGAAAATGGTACACAAATTTATGGTCTATTTCAATGTACCTCGTAACGGTTCTTTCATCATCGGTCGAAAATTTTGGGATAATTATTGTTCTTCCACGATCGATCGGAAAATGTATTTATTTGTTCTTTGATTCTTCATTTGAAAATCCAATGAGATTTATTCTTCATCTAATTGCAAACACCGTGAATTTTTTCGGGCACCGCTATTATTGAATTATTTCGATCACTATGATGCCTTATGACGTCGGTATAAACTTGTAGCTTGGGCTAATCATCAAAAGTGGTCTTAATGCAACTATGTATTAAGACAATGATACACTAACTTCGGTTGTAATTCGATGTATCCTTGCAATTCAATAGTGTTAACTTATGGTTCAAAAAGTTAACAAATCACCTTCATGCTTCTATTTCAGTTGAGTTTGTTGATTCTAAGTCTCACCGATCCAACAACCAACGCTAGTTTCCGTTGGTAGAAATTCCTATTGTTTACGAAATTCATTTATCGATTGTGAGCATCTTGGAAATCTATTGTCGAGATTCTCATTTTTTTTAACCCATGTAAACTCATTCACATTAGTGATTATATCATTACATTTTGTACCTTGCATTGATTTCTTAAAATAGATTCAGTTGAACCAGTGGGTTATTGTTGTAGTAAGTCATTGTATTCATATAACTTTGACCAGTCTCGATGTAATTACATGGTCATTTACCTTGGTATTATTAATACCTATCTATGCATGACAAAAATCTAAGGAGATAACATAATTTAAATTTCGAGGACGAAATTTTTATAACAAGCGGAGAATGTGACAACCGGCATTTTCCGATTGTAATTACGCGCATAACAAACATTAATACCATCATAATTAGCTTATTTAGACATAAATTATGTCACACCCCGGTCGTAGCGGAAGCGCAAGTGTATGACTATTAGGTAATCATCGCATCCAATTTAGTAAACAGTATTGAATAACAACGATGTCATGCCATTACTAAGTTTCATTACACAATTACAGCCTTCAAAAGTGAAACCACATTGTTATCTTTCTCAGATTATCACTTACAAACATACTTAAAAAAAACACATTGTTCCAAAATAGACATTGTTTCCATCACAAATTCATATTGAGGCTTTGACCTCTATATACCCAAACGAGGTTGGGATATAAAAGGCAAACCCTCCAAAAGGTAGTACATTGTTGTCTTGACTAATTCCCATACCTGGATCCCATCACCAGCTCAAGTCTTGCGTCATGAAATACATGTAATTGTAAAAAGTCAACATAAAGTTGGCGAGTTAATGTAGTTTAATGTTTTTGTATAAAAATGTCATCCTTGAAATCTTGTATTGAAATCCAAGTATGTTATTAGCATCAATGAGTTATTTAAGGATCTATCAGTGTGTCGCGAGCACCCTACATACTTATGCCATATGTAAGTAACCAAACCGAGACTACTTGGACATCATTGGGATCACAAAAGCACTCCGAAGGGTATACCAACTAGGAGTGGAGCGGGTCTCAAACTCAATCGATCTACTTCTTTTTCACCTTGGTCACTAAGTGATTAATGGTTACTATTGTCATCATCCTACTTACGCACAATGATCTGTTATCTACTAACCCATAGCTAACATACTGTTTTGACATGACATGTATTTCCCTTCAATAGTTTAAAACAAATCTTGAAATAACTGAAAGGAGGGACATGAACTCACAGTTTTACATTTCGATAAGTCGTACTATTTATCGATCGTGTCCGCAAACGTATGTAACCTACGAGTGTATTGGGTTCATTAGACACCTCGGCCTCAATGGACCTTGTACTCGTTGATGCATAGTGTTGAATTCTTGTTATGTATATTTTCGTTATGATAGAACAACTTAAAATGTTATCATAGTGTTGGTAGTTTGTTTGCTCGATTAATATTGTTATATATATATATATATATATATTATTGTTTTCAAGTATTGTGTAAACTGGGCCTTGCCCTTCACATATCATTGGGCCCAGCCCATGTATTTTTGTCATTGGGCCTAGCACATGTCATCTATGTCTTTGGGCCTAGCCCATGTTTTCTTGTCATTGGGCCTAGCCCATGTATTTTATGTCTTTGGGCCTTTATTCGTTGTGCGCCTGATCCATACATATTTTGGAATTGGGCCTTGTCCAAGACTTCTACGATTTTGGGCCTAGCCCACATTTATTTATTAAAAGCCCATTTTCTTATATGTATTTACTTATAATTTTCTAGCTTTTTATATTTTTAACTTTCCGGATTTTGATTTCAATAATATATATATATATATATATGTCGAACGTCTAAATATATATTTAGACTCGTCATCGGCGTCGTTCATTACATGTTCGTTTTTGTCGAGAATTGCCCATTGTCGTAATGACCTTTGGTGCCGGCGATTCACCCGTTGGTCGTTGACGCAACGGTGTAATCTTGAATGTTCACCTAATGTTCGCATCGTTTCGATTGTCCACGCTTTTCAAGGATATAATTGTTATGTCACCAATACCTAGTGTATTGATCAAGTGTTTGTATTTTTATATATTTGGTATTTTTATTGTGAATACCCTAAGTTTCTAATACATACACATAAAATGCACACATGTATACATACAAATTTATTGGTAACAAATGTATAAATATACACTTGTATTATTTTCCAAGTAGAAATATATATTTGTAAAAAGCATTTATTTTTACTTATAAATATATATTTATAACTTTGTTAAACACTTGGCCATTTAGGGATAACCCTTGTCATTAGAGTCTACTTAATGACGATTTAAGTTACTAATCGCGTTTAGTCCCACTAATCACCCCACTAATCATTTCTTAATTGTGATTAGATTTTTAGAAAATTTCGCCATAGTTTTCCCTAAACTATGCCGTTTTCCACATTTCAAAAACGTATTTAAAACCTGTTTAAGATCATAATCATCAACAATCCATCTAATATTCATTTTACATTATAAATCTATCATCATCCATGACTGTTTATTGTTAAAATTGTTAGTAAATCAAGAGGGTTTTCAACATTTATTAACCATTTTAAATCATTACTTTAGCACAATCAAGTTCATGCATTTAACCCCTTGATTACTACACATTTTTAAGGTGATTACAACTTAAATACAAATGTTCACTTCTTATAAAATCATTCATATGCATAAAAATTATCTTTAAGTTGTAGTATTTTTCATGGATGATGTAGCTGATGATCTTGTTTAGATTTAAACCTTATCATGTTTAAATCTTCATTTTTATACTTAACCATGCAAGATAATCCAACTTTTATATCATGCTTTTAACATAAACAACTTCAACATCCTAACTAACTATCATATAAACATATAATAAACACAAAATAAACAATATTTAGTGTTATTATTATGTTTGTGAGTTAGGGTTTTTGGTTTATCTTTTCTTGATTTTCAAGATGATCAAGTTGTACATTAATAATCTAAGCACAAAAATAAGCTAGATTATGGATGAGTTTAGCTTACAAAGGGTGCACAAGTTTCTTGATGATTATGAAAGAAAATGAAGCTCTTTAAGAAGCCCTAATGCTCTCCATCCTTGCTAGCTTCATTAATGAACTTCATTAGCCTTTAAAGTGTATAAAAAGTGGTGGTTTGTGGTGGCTAAGTGGTGGTGGTGGTGGAGCCGTGAGATGTAGGGAGGATGAGGGGAAAATGGTTGCAAGTTTTTGTTGAAGGAATGATATGATTAAGTGTAAGACATCATATATATTCACATCATTCTTTTAAGTCTTCAACTAATCCAAACACCATACTTCAAGGTCTTGATTTTCAACAAAATCAAGTGGGCATGGGCCGACTTGAAACCGTCAACCATGGGGGGGTAAAGTGTAACTTTCAATTTTTACACAAGTTAAAAAGTGCAGATATTTTGGCAATTATGCTATGTATGGTGATTAGGGTTAACGATCTAGCATCTTAAGCATAAGATTAGAATTTAGGGTGTATTTACATGGTATTTAATCCACATGATTCTCCAATATAAGTTTCGGATGACTGATACGTCGCTAGATCGCTCATCGCTAATAAACGAAACTATATATTAAGTACGAGAAGCTTTTGTTTTTGACCACCACAATTAATATGGCATCTACTTAGTGCATTTCTTATCCAAAAATATGCATGACTCGTTTGCTAGATGAATATACGATGAGTTAGGATGGCCGAAATGTCTTTCGTTCGATCGTTCAATCGATATGGGCACTTTTATGCTTCGCCGTCGAACTTTTCCGAAAGTTGTGTTTCGGTGACCTCATGTTAGTTGAATGGATTTCGAGTTCCAAATGAGGCTTAAATAGTTAACTAGATGCCCGGATGAGGCTGTAGGCCACTAAAATATTCGTTGTTTGGACAATCGGCGCTTTCCGGTCGAATTGTGCATTGTTTGACGAATGACCGGAAACGATGTCTTTTGGAATTCTTATTATTCTTACATTGTTTCACGATGTTTAACATTGTTTTATTCTTATCCTTAAATCCGGAATCCTCCGAATTAGTCTTGTGGACGAATCGACATTTGTCGCCTTTTTGGTCGAAACGGACAATTTTGCAGTTTAGGCGTTATACTGGAAAGTTATGTATTATTGTGATAGTTATTCTCAAATAAGCGTTTTCATTTATATACGGACTCAGATATTGCATTAACATGCCGTTATTCCTTGTTCTGATTCGTTTTAGCGGATTTACCGACACGGTTAGTGTTACCACAATTAGTGCACCCAACACTTTCTACCAACACTTTTAGGGCATTGTTTTGGTTTGTTTCGTGCCGTAACGGAAACCAGTGTATGTTATGATTAGATTTACTTGTCCTATGACGTACGACTCAGTTACGCAATAAAATTACTATAAATATGCATGAGATTATAAAGCAAAATTAGTGATTAAATTGTATGGAATTACCAGTTATTTGCCATTTGTTACAAATTAACTCGATCACGCCTTTGGAATGCCTAGGAACGTCTATCCGACCTTGCGGTACACGAATGGTGATTTGCGGGAAAACTGCTGAACTTCAAACGGTAACGAACTGACACCGGGCAAAATAATGACAACGCTGAGAAATACGAATTTTACAGGTATAATTTATGCGTAAGATTTTGGTTTTGATGAATTATCATGCTTCGATCGTCACAAAACGCTTACGTGAACGAAAAACGCGTCGACAGGAAGGCACCGACAACGAAACAGAAGCAACAGACTCAAATTACACCTTGATACTAATATGATATACTTAGCTTCGTAATCGAATTTTATTATTTCTGGTCGAAATTAGATCGAAAAAACGGACAAGAAACGACAACCGGATCATTTTACGCATTTTAACGAAACCGACGAACGCACGCTATTAATATCGAATACCGACACCTTTTACATGTTTTTGAACCTAAAATGATATTATACAATGCTTTATGAAGTTTGGGTTTGAAGACCGGCCTCGTAGACGCGATCGGGTCGCTCAAAACGCAAAAAGTGGGCTTGTGGGCCTTGGGCCTTGGGCCCAAACCCACTTTGAAATCCTAGATATATATGGGACCAAACTGTAGTTTTCAGTCATTTACTCAAAAATCTCACACACACACATGTCTGCTCTCTCTCTCTCTCGCACTCAAGTCCTACGCCGAACTCCGGCCAGCCACTGGCGGAGCACGACGGACCGCGGACGGTGACGCGGCAGCGCCACCGCTGACGGCGGCGACGGCGGTGGATTTTTGTGGCGGAACCGCGGCGGATCCCCCCTAAAACACACCTCTCGAACATGATTCCGATATTGTTTATGCGATTTGAGTGCGATGATGATCTTTTCGTCTCCGGCAGATTCAGTTCAAGGTGTACTCATCTCCGGTAAGAGTCACTAACCCTACTCTTCATCTTTCTCTTTCAGATCTATAAGGATCTAAGTTCCTCTAGCTGTTTGGTTGTTATTTCAGGTAGTAGCCGTGGTATGGGGGTTCCAGCGGCGGCGGTGAAAGTGGTTTGAGCGGTAGTAGTGGTGGTTCCGGCTTAATGACAATGATGGTGGTGGTTTCGGGTTTGGTTTGAGTGGTAGCGGTGGACAATCAAAGCCGCCGCAAGGTGAGAGCTGGCGGCGGCAGCTGTATGACACCGCAGTCGGGAGCGGCGATGGTGTTGGTTCGGTTCAAGTCTCTGTTCAGATCCAAGTTCGGTTCGGTCAAAGTTAATTTCAGATTCACTCGGGTTCGGGGCAGATTAGGTCTCGGTTCAGTTTCGGGGGTTCGGTTCGATCCGTGTGAAAACAATCAACTCAAATTCAGGTTCGGTCGAAGGTTCGGTTCACTCAGTCAACTGGTCAAACTCGGTCAACACCGAGCTGACTCAGTCAACAAGAGTCAATCCAGTCAAACTCGGTCAACGGGTCCACCCAAGACTCCGTAAAAATTAATTACGACGCGAGTTTTATTTATATTATTTTATATAAGTATTAATTTTAACTAACGCGCAACCAAGCTCAAATCGACCCGCTAACAATTACATATCACCAACATTTAAAAATAACAATCGAATATATAATCAATTGGTCGCGATAATTATTCGACGTATTAAAGATCATAATAAAATTGTATGAATATTACATTGACTGTTGCGTTTTGACAAATAAATCGACAACTTGTATTGTCGGGATCGTCCAAAAATAGTGGAAACTCTGCCCGTTTTTCGTCAAAATTCATAAAGAGAAACGTGTTTTATAATTAAAAAAAACTGTCCGATCCAAGTAATTGTTATAAAATTAATATTGATGTACATTTATTTTACCGACACTATTATAACGTACAAAATCAAGTCGATAACGTTTCAACGAGCCTAATCACAAGATAACAGAATTCGGCATTCGTTTATAAAAATAAATATAATTATTTATATTTACTTCAAACGTCGGAAATTCGGAAAGTAGTTTTCAAACGTTGTAATACCTTCGAATACTGTTATAAAAATAAATATCATGTTTATATTTATTTTGAACATCAAGAATTCCGAACACTTTTACAAGATAAATATAATGTGTATGTTTATTTCAAATGACAGGATTCGGACATGAGTATTCGGAAAACATATAACGTAAATATAATCATCGATACCTATTTCAAACGTCGACGACTCGAATACTTTTGAATGCTTTTATAACAATAATATACTTGGAATATTCGACTCAAACGGCTAAACGAAGTGAGACGCAACACCGTAAGATTATACCAAGCACAAGACTATATAATTATTTATTAATTCTAAACGTTATGCAAGACTATTGTTCGGATACGAAATGTATTACCTATATGGGTACATCTTCTAGTGTGTATGCCTACCTCATATGAAACACTAAGGGTCGTACTATTATCCGGCAATGGGCATGACGACTAATACGATTTCATGAAATATATTTACGTTTATATATAAACATATATTTCAAATCTCTCAAAAATTAAGTCGTTTCCAAGAAAACCATAGCTTGGTTATTCCGAGTCAGACAATAACAATTTCATAGAATCGTATGGTTAACGATTCGGTAGAGCTCGGTGACACGTAGTTTAGCTACGTTATATTTAGAAAAACTTATAACTTATTTTGTTTTAGGAATGTCTTAGATTGCATACTAGCAAGCCACGTTGTGGGGATGACAATATGGAATCACATTAAGCTAGCTTTGCACAAGGATATCAAGGTGAGTTCATAACCCCCACTTTTTTTTGTTTTACACAATGTTGCGATAAACGGAAGGCACATATTTCTAAACCATATTACATACAGATTTCAACAAACACGATGGTTTATGAATGGTTTAGGCTAAATTTACCGGTTTTCACAACAATATAAGGATTTTTGAAATATGCATGAGTTTTATGACTAGTGACGGGATCGTCTTAGTCATGACTAGGGGCTAGGCCCCGATTTTGTTAATAACATGGGCTAGGCCCAATGACATTAATAACATGGGCGAGGCCCAATAACACGGATGACATGGGCAAGGCCCAATAATATGAATGACATGGGCTAGGCCCAATAACATAAATAACATGGGCTAGGCCCAATATCAAAAGTTTAAGGAATGAAAATCATACGAAGGGCGAGGCCCGTTCATACACATCGAAAACAAAGATTTTTAAACAATTGGTTTGTAGCTATGGGATTAGATGATGACAGATCACGTACGTAAGTAGGAGGATGACAATAGTAACCATTAATCAGGTAGTGACCAAGGTGCAAAAGGTACAGATCTATCGAGTTTGAGACACGCTCCACTCTTGATTTGTTAACCCGTTAGAAGTGCTTTTGTGATCCAATAATGTCAGAGTTGTCTCGGTTTGGTTACTTACTTATGGCACACAAGTCAGTGTATTAGCTACACACTAATTGATCCTTAGATTCCATAGGCATCCTAAATACTATGATTTCAATACCGGTTTACAAATATAACATCAAATGTTTCAAATACTGGTTTACAAATATAACAAGAAAACATTTCAATATCGGTTTACAGATACGATTGAAAATATTTAATCACCGGTTTACAAACATAACAATTATATGCATCGGTTTACAAACAACACAGGAAAACATTTCAATATTGTTATACAGATATGACATTTCCACTGTGTAATGAAGATACCAGTTCAGTCCACGCCCAGCTCTGATGTGATGGAATTATCGGGGCGTGACAGTACCAGTGAAGAACTTTCATTTACAAGACGTCTGTGTATCATGCTGAAAGGGAAAGCAAGCTAGAAAATCTCATCCTGTGAAAAAGATTAACATGGTGAATATGCCTCTGGAATGTATTCATATGGACCTCTTTGGACCTATGAAACACAAGACTACCTTTGGTGATTCTTATTGCTTAGTAGTTACTGATGACTACTCAAGATTTTCATGGGTGAATATGTTGGCACACAAGAGTGAAGTTCTTGAAATCCTCAAGAATCTCCTAACGCTACTCGAAAATTTGTACAATTTGAAGATAAGGAGAATACGAAGCGACAATGGCATCGAATTCAAGAACCATGTTACGGATGAGTTCTTTTCTTCTAAAGGCATTTTGCATGAGTAAAGTTCTCATTACACTCAATAACAAAATGGTGTCGCTGAGAGGAAAAATAGAACTCTGATTGAAACTGCAAGAACTATGTTAGTAGAATCGGAACTTCCTGTTCAATTCTGGGGGGAGACTGTGGCTACTGCATGTTACACGATGAATAGAGTTCTTACGCTGAAGAGGCACGGGAAAACATGTTTCGAGCTGCTACAGAAAAGGAAACCAGACGTGTCTTTCTTAGAACCTTTGGAGCTCCTTGCACTATGATTGATCCACATGGAAAGTTTGGACCAAAGGCTATCGAAGGTTTCTTTCTTTGATATGCTACTCCTAATTTCAGAGTGTGGAATTTGTCAATGAAAAACATTGAAGAATGGGTGAGGTGAAGGTTTGAAGATACACTGAATCAGTAAGAGCTCTGGGTGCTCCTTGGATGTTTGACTACGATGGGTTGTTTAACTCCTTTAATCTACCAACTTTTGATGATGCTTCTGCAGCTGCTCAAATGTTACTAGAAAGTGATACTGCTATTGACTCGTCATTACTACGACCAATTATTGTTAATTGTCAAGTGTCTACTTCGGTTAATAATCCTGTTCATAATGAGGAATTCGAAGATGCTGCTGATTATAATCTTTCATCAGAGGACGATGAGTTCCATGATGCAAATGAAGCTACTGTTAATGCAGTTCCAAGAATTTCAGATGTCACGTCAAATGTATAAAATCAAGGGACGGCTGAAGGTCATGCTTCTACATCCTCGTCAAATCCAGGAAACGAATTAGTTGTTGATCTGAATATCAACAACTTAGGTATAAATTCTCGAGTTCCTAAAACTCGAATTCATAATACCCATCCTCAGCAGAATGTTATAGGAGATGTCTTGAGTGGTGTGCAGACTCGTAATCAGCTAAGGAATAATCAGAATGCTAGTTTGTATTCGGTTATTAGGGAATATGGGGAATAGAATGATTGGTGTTTTGCCTGCTGTGTCTGCCAAGTTGAACCAAAATCTTGGAAGGAGGCAATGAAAGAAGACTCATGGGTTGAGGCAATGCAAGAAGAACTTCAGCAGTTTCAGAAGTTAGGCATGTGGAAATTGGTTGACAGGCGTAACAACTACAAGAAGATTGGAACAAGATGGGTTTACAAATGTATGAAGGATGACCGAGGTGTTGTTGTGAGAAACAAAGCAAGATTGGTTGTCCAGGGCTTTAATCAGGTAGAAGGCATTGATTACAATGAAGTTTATGGACCGGTAGCATGTCTTGAGGCCATAAGAATCTTCTTAGCTTATGCGTCCTACAAGAAGTTTACCGTTTATCAAATGGATGTGAAGAGTGCATTTCTTCATGGTGTTGTTGAAGAAGAAGTATATGTTGAGAAAGCGCCTGGTTTTGAAGATCCAGTCCATCCTAACAAGGTTTGGCTTCTGAATGAGGCGTTATATGGTCTTCATCAGGCTCCTCGGGCTTGGTATGAAACGTTGTGATCCTATCTTCTAAAGAATGGTTTTCGACGTGGATTGATCGACTGTACTCTCTTTATCAAGGAAGACAATGAGGACTTATTGCTGGTACAAGTGTATGTTTATGATATTATTTTTGGGTCTATAAATGAGAGAATGTGCAAAGAATTTTAGCAGGTGATGCAAGAGAAGTTCGAGATGAGCGCAAGGGAGAAATGACTTTCTTTTTAGGTTTGTAGGTTTATCAATCTAAAGACGGAATTTTCATCCATCAAACCAAGTACGTCGGGGATATTCTCAAACAATTTCAAATGGAAGACTCAAAGCCCTTGGGAACTCCATTAGCTCAAAATCATGGGATAACTCCTGATGGAATGGGTGAACATGTGGAACCATCTCTTTATCGTGCTATGATCGGATCTCTTATGTATCTTACTGCTTCAAGACCCGATATAATGTACCTGACATGTCTTATAGCTCGCTACCAGTCAAGTCGAAAGGTTTCTCATTTGATGGCTATGAAAAGAATCTTTAGTTATTTGAAGGGTCACCCGGACACTGGTCTCTAGTACCCTAAGGATGATAAGTTTGATTTGACAGCATTCAGTGATTCTGATCATGGTGGCTGCAATATCGACACAAAATCAACATCATTAGGATGTCAGTTCTTGGGAAATCGCCTAGTCACGTGGCAGTACAAAAAGCAGACTTGTGTAGCTATGTCAACCTGTGAGGCTGAGTATATTTCAGCATCTAGTTGCTGCTCTCAGGTTCTATGGATCCAACAGCAAATGCGCGACTACGGTATTGAATTTCTAACTACTCCTATTTTTGTTGATAACCAAGCTGCTCTACAGATCACTCGTAATCCTGTACAGCACTCAAAAACCAAACACATTGAGATTAAGTATCATTTCATACGAGATTGTTATGAAAAGTAATTAAAATCCAAACCGATCACCAACGTGCCGACCTGTTTACAAAAGATTTTAATAAATCTCGTTTTGAGTATCTACTTTTGGTCAATGGCATCAAGGTGAAAACTCGAGTAAATCATCCTTGGCTAATCACTTTTCATATATATTTTCTTAAAACTCCAAAAATACAAAAAGATTTTTCCATTTTCTCATAGTTTTATATTTTAGGGGGAGAATATTTCAAGAAAATACAAAAACATGAGGTAATGCAAAAAATACAAAAATATGTCTTTTATTTATTTAAGTTTTCATTTATTTACCTTCATTATTTAAGGGGGAGAAAAATTTAGAAAAATACAAAAACAATAGAAAAACAAAAAAAAAATTAGTTTTTTGGAAAGATAAGAGAAGATGATGATACACACCGGTGATATGTCAAAAATGGTCAAAAACATAAAATGAAAATTGATAAGTAGCTCTACTAATGAAGTATCGGTACCCTCATAATCAGATTAAAATGTGCAGGTTGATATAAACATAACGGACTGCAAGACAGGTGGGAACCATTCATTGGCATATGGTCTTGGTACCGAAATTTCGTTTGATAATATGCCGAGGTTCTGAGATATGCGGTCTTTATGCTGACTTATCATCTGGGTATCATGATTGAATCTTTTAACAGAAAAATAACGGTGAGGCAAGTCTAGAACTTCTATGATACCATACATACGTATAAATACAGCATACGACCTTCAATAAGTGATAAAAATATCACATTCACCCAAAAATCAGTGCTAGTATATGACAGCATAATGCGGGAGCTAAGTTCGTCTTTTTGTCGGTACGATGGTACTAACCTTCAATAAGTTCCTCATCAATAAATGATTTAATCACATAGGGGTTGTTTTCCATCAAAATAAGTGAGTATCTCACATCATATACGTCAAAACAAATGATAAGCAGTATACTCAACGGTAAGATTTTCTCTCGTGTATATCTTGATACGGGAATGTGTCGTGAAGTGGTTAAACACCGGCTAGTAAGTATAAATCATACTTTAATCATATCTCCTAATCATGATTACATCTGATAAGTTGAGCTTACATGGAGAACATTACCGATAATCATATCAGAATACTTATTTATAATTTGATGTTTTAAACAAAACTCGTTTTTGACAAGATTAAAAAGTTGGTATGATTCTTTACCTTGAAACTCTGAAAAAGAATTGTCTAGAAAAAAAACAGTTTATTCTTACCTTTTAGTAGTAATTTAATTTTAGTTTACTATGTTCTTAAATTAAAGTATTTTTTTATTTAGCCAAAAATGTAAACTCAAAAGTTTTCTACCAAGATACGTCCTGAAAATCATTTGTCTTGCTATCATAACTTCATAAAGTACTTTCTTACAACGGGTAAACTCATTTCAAAGAGCAAAATCTGTTTAACGAGCGCTTTCCTAACTTAATTTTGGTTAGTGTGGATATGTGCAAAGTTCTAAACAAGTCAACGAAAAACTTAAGGTCCTCGAAGAACTAAAAGTTCAATTTTGAAAGACTTGGACTAGTACGAATCAGAGATCACTCGTACGAGTGATTGTGCCTCGTACGAATGATCACTGGTGTCTTCTAATAATGGAAGTTCTTCGTACGAGCTAAGGTTCTTCGTACGATTATCTTAATGAGGTATAAAGGTGATGAAGTTCTTTGGTGGGACTTTACTTTCACCTTCCTCACGTCATTCTTTCACCTTTCCTTATGTTGTTTTTTATATTTTTAAGGTATACTTGACAATGTTGGCATACTTTGAAGATGAACAACTTGAACATTACCTGACCATGTGGCTTTGACTGACATGAACAACAAACTTTAAACGAAGGATCTTTAATGAAAAACAAGTTCATCATGAATAATCTTCTCTTGAAGTTGTTTGTGCGAACAATATAGGTACGAGTGAAAGACCACTCGAACGAGTAACTTATCGCTTGTACGAGCCAGTTACTCGTACGAGTACATCACTTTCTTAACCAAGTAAATTGTTCGTAAAAATCATTTATTCTTCGTACGAATAAATTGTATTCGTATGAGTCAGTAGTTCTTCATCTAGGGAATACATACATACAGAAAGTTTGAAATAAAACTTTTTGTGTATATTCCCTAATGAATTTAAGTTCTTATCCTTGTTGTCTTATGTGTACAGAATGGAACAAAAGAAACATAAAAGAAAACCCGCAACGAAGAAAACTGACAAGTCAGAAGTGGAAATTATGTCAGAACCAAGACATAACATGGTGGCCTACTTAGATCCGGAAGACAAATTTGCTGAATACAACGGTATAATGATGTTTTTGCGCAAGACTACAATATACAAGATGTTGATCATGGAATTTTGGGATTCAGCTAAAGTTATTGAAGTGAATGGGCTGGAACTTATCCGCGGGAAAGTGAATGACTTGAACGTAGATGTCTCTGTTGAAATCATTAATTCAGTATTACATCTTGGCGATGTTTTTGAAGCTCCTTTGTTAGTACCGTTGAAGTGTCAACGTGGATGTTTTCTTAGAATGAAATGTGTTGGAGATTTTCTTGTGGGACAACTAAACAAAGCATGGTTACCACTCCGATACAAGTTCTTTCTACATGTTCTAATTCAATGATTGAGCAACAGACGAAGTGGTTATGACATGGCAAATAACGACTTGGTTGGAATGATGATAGCTTTGACATTGAACAAACCATGTAGTGTTTCAAGTATATTTTTGCAAACATGAAGGAGAACCTGAAAAGAACCGGATATGGTGGAAACAAGATTTGGATGTATCCTCGTTTTCTCCAAATGATCTTGAATGTGCAACATCCGAATCTTCCGAAGAACGACAACGATATTTTAAAAGTAGAAGTCATGATAGAACATTCGTTGAAGATCTTTAGAGGTGTAGCAACAAAACATTACAAGGAAATCACACCTCCTCGCAAATTGATCGGTTTTTTGGAAAATGATGAATATGTTGCACCTGAAAATGATAAATGGCGCCATAATAACAGTGAGTCAGATAATGAAGAACCAACTTTGAAAAAGATGATCGAAGATAAGTTTGGTCGTAAAAAGGGAAAAGGTAATGATGATGACGGTGATAATGATGGTAATGGTGGTGCAAGTGATGTAGGGGCTATAGGTGGTGATAAGGGAAGAAATAAACAAAGTAGAAAAACTATAGGAACATCGTTAGCACAACCAGAAATCACACAACCGACAACCTCACATCAAGAAACTGTACTGGAAACAGTTGCAGAAGTCCAGCCTACCTTTATAACGGAGGAGACCGAACCTATAATGACGGAACCCATTACAACCTTTGAACCACAACCATTAAATACCACAACAGCTGAAACACCTTCGGCGGAAGATACTCCAGTTCAGTCACAACCTACTACTTCATCAGTTCAAGAATCCCAGTGCACAACAAATCAACAAAATACAAAACCAAGCAGTCGTTTATTTTCTGAAATGGAAAAGGATGAGAAAGTGATTTTTGGTTCTCTCAGTTGCAAGCTACAACAATTTAGATTAACAAGTATTCAGAGTTTATGTCTTCAAATGGGAAAACAGTTGTCAAACAACAGATGGAGATAAAATCTTGAAAGAGACTGTTAAACATTCTTGTAATGCTACACTATTTGAAGGCATTAATGGCATTAAAGATGTGTTTGAAATGAGCAGAAAGCGAGTGAACACTCCGTGGAATGAAAGATGCAAAGCACAGGAGATCAAACGTAAACATGATCAGGATAGTGAAGTTCCTAGTAATCCTGATGTTTCAGCCTCTTCCTCGCAACCAAAATTTTCTAATCCAACTCCAGTGGTAGAGTCTAATGTACAGCAGATCGTGATCGATCCAGTTACCTCCAGTGACACTGAAGAGGAAATAGGAAAGGTTTGATGTTTCTAGAAAGCATTAAAGACCTAAGTATCAATCAACGTTGGATTGAAGATTTTTAGGAGAAGTTTGTTGATACACAGGCAATTTGGAATGAAGACCGAAGACCAAGCAACAGCCAAGGGGGATTTTTTGATACACTTTTGTGTCTGTCGCTTGTTCTTAGTTACGTCTGTAATTGTACAGTCTTTATCTAATGTGTCTATATAGTTTGGTCAAGTCAACCAAATCAAGATATCCTCCTATCTTGATTTAGTACGACGATTAGTTTATCTGTGTGTAAAACAGTTGCATATTTACATACCGTTAAGTCTTGTGTACGTCATGTCTGTAGAAAACGTTCTCCGAAGAACACATAAAATTCTGAGAGATGCTTCGTACGAACAAGATGTGGCTCGTACGAGCCACATTTCCTTTATACGAGTGGCTCCTTGTAACAATCATCTTGCTTGATTCATACGAGCTTGTCATGTTCATACGAGCCATTGGTCGTTCGTACGAGCATCTTTTGGATAAGGTTCTTCGTGTCTTGTGGTGTTTCATATGACAAGAAACATTCTTCGTACTGTTGTTAGGTGTGGGCACTATATAAACAGACATGAACTCCTTAATGTAAGGTTAGACGTGAGACATCAGTGAAAAAGCTAGAGAGAGACACTGAGACACAAGAACATAGAGAGTATTTCATGAGTCTGTATGAACATTGTTTGTATGTGTTTATACTAGTTCTCTTTTGTTAATCAATATATTGAATCTATGGTTATCTTGTGTTTCTTACTTTGCTTTGGTTTTAGGATTCTGCACACGTATTTGTGTTGTATAAACAGGGAAGTACGTTATTCTTGATCGTCCAAGTGGACCTACAATCTAGTATTTCATTCCGTAGCTTAACCATACCATCGTAACATGTATCTCCCCATAAGAGTTGTAAAACCGAAAACGTTTAAAAGGGAAGGGGGACATGAACTCACAGTATTGCGTCCATATAACATGAGTGCTAGCAAAGCCAGGTATCCAAATGCGTGAGTCGACCTAAAAGGGAAGGGGGACGTGACACTTAGGTCTCTATTAAACCGTGTACGCGTTGCTCATCTTGAACGTTGTTTAGTTTTGTATTGGTTATGTATTTGGAACCCGTGTGTATTTTAAATATGTTTCCATTTGTTTCGTATGTTTGTTTTTAATATATATATATATATATATATATATATATATATTGCATTCATAATGTGTATGAACAGGCCTCGCCCTTCATGAGTCTTCGTGCCTCGCACAAATGTAAGTGAGCCTAGCCCACGAGAGTCTTTGTGCCTCGCACAAGTGAGAATGGGCCTAGCCCATTTGAGTCTCCGTGTCACACATGGTGTATTTGGGCCTAGCCCGTGAGAGTCTTTGTGCCTCGCCCAAGTGAGAATGGGTCTAGCCCATTTGAGTCTCCATGGTCCACACGGTATGAGTGGGCCTAGCCCATAAGCGTGTTTGTGCCACGCACGGTATAAGCTCGTTGTTATGAATTGTATATATTGTTCCAATATATATTTGAAGTGTAGTGAACCTCGTTCACATGTCTAAGTATGTTGAGTTTGATTGTATATATTTGTTTCACAAATATGTATGTATATGTCTTCTAGATATAATAGTTAAAAATGTTTATTTTTAACATCGTATTTATCATCATGTAAATGTACGGTATTCTTTGTATGAGTACACTTCAACAAGTGTATCTGTGTACATTACCATGTATTTGCGTATTTATACGCATATGTATACCATGTCTATACTTTACTTGTATATTTTATTGTGGGTTTTTACGTATGTCGTACACGTACATTTCTTGTATTTTTGCGATACCACCAAGTGTATTATCGTACGTATTTTTATACGTATTAGTATACTTGTATACTTATGTATTTGCACTAGTGATTATTTATTTTATACTTTCCAGAAATTAGAAGTGTTGAAGTATATTATTTCGAATGTCTTAAAATATATTATTTTTTGAGTTCGTCGTAGTAACCATTAATATATATTTTCGTATCTAGAATGCCCAAGTGTCGCCCCTGATATGTACATGTTCCTTGTGGTGTTGATATGGCGATCGTTGTCGGTGACGGCATATTTAATTTATTACCGCATTTATATTGTATTTTATGTCGGTTTCGGACATATATTATTTTTTCAAAATGTATATTAATGTAACGGTTTGTCCAATGTCCATGGTGTCCATTGTCTGTGTTTCGAGATGTAACATAAGTTTGCTTATACGTATATCTTCGTGTAAGTAACTTTCTAAGTATTCGAATATTTGGGGTAAGGGTATATATGTATAAAGGTTCAAATCCTTGTTTATACTTTCCAGTATTTAGGAGGATTTTCCTTATGTTTGTGTGTTTGTATTTAGTTAGAATTTTCCTAACTTCTAATACATACACATAAATACACACAAGATGGAGTATTCTAAGTATACATATATTTTCATTCTGAAAAAAATATATATGTAATTTCATAGTAACTTATGAAAATATACATAAGTGTTTAAAGAAAACTTAGGAGTTTAGGGCTTAAACTTTTCCATCAAGGTTCTCCAAATAATGATTAAGGTCACTAATCGCGTTTACTTATTTTAATCACCGTTTAATTACACCTTAATCACGATTCGAATTTTAGAAAATTTCACCACAGTTTCCCCTTAAACTATGGCGTTTCCACGTTTTCTAAACGTATTTTAAACCATGTTTAATTCCCAAAATCATCACCAATCTTAAATCAAGTTCCATTATCAACTTCGCGTGCATGTATTATCACATAACACCCTTATTCTTCCATGAACCTTTTACATATATTTTAGCAACACTTTTTAAAAATAACAATATTTCCCATGACTTTTAACTAGTTCATCCATGCATATAAACTTTCTTATGTGACTTTGAAAGATATTTATATCACAAATCATGTCCTTAATATCTTGTAAAAGTTATAGTTGTTAAAAATCATTTTCAAGTTTATGGCTTAAGTTCATGGATTATGAAGGTGATGATCTTGTTTAGGTCTAAACATCTTGATGTTTAGATCATCATTTTTAGCCATGTTCATACAAGATCATCACATTTAAACAGCCGACTTAAACATAATCATTAAGATCATACAAACTAGTTAACATAAATCAACATCATCAACATATAATATATCATTCTTGTCAGTTATTATGTTTAGCGTTTTAGACTTGGATTTTCTTAGAGTTCAAGATGAACAAGTTGTACTTTAGTATTCTACATAATGCAAGAAGCTTGAAAATGGTGAGAAGTGGTCTTACAAACTTTGCACTAGGTTAGAGGAACACCAATATAAAGATGATGAAGATGGCATGGAGATGGGAAGGCTCCAAATGATGAGAACAAGTTCCTAGTGCTTCTTCACACCTTGTAGCTTCTTAGATCACCTTGAAATGGAGTTGTGTAATAGATTGATTCAAAAGAAATCTTCGTATGGTTTATATCTTTAAGTGAAAATCAGTGGATGACATTGTTCAAAACCATTTGTCCGTGTTATAAACCATTCGTCCGTGTTATAAATCAACCGTCCATGTCATAAACCAATTGTCCATGTCATAAATAAATCGTCCGTGATTTAATTGTGAAAACTCTTGATCGTTCTTTAATGAACACATTCAAATCTGTGTTGACTATACCACCAAAAGGTATCTTTATTAGACCACCAAATGGTCTCTTTAACTAGACTAACAAATCAACAAATGATTTGTTAATCAGACACAATTTCTATCATTAGCAAAACTTCCACCAAATCAAGTGAAGAGTCCGATAATGTGATTCTCAGTCCTATGGTACCATAACATACTACTGATCGGCTCGGCCAAAGCAAATAAATGTCATTCGTGTTATGGATAACTCATCAACAAGTTGTTCACATTATTGAAATCGTATTGTTTTATATATAAACCATAGACATTGTTTCTTTTTTTTTTAAACTTGAAAATGATTTAGCACTTATGAGTCATCCCAAAACATTTGAAAAACGTAAAAGAGGGAACTACGTATTCACCAACATTTTATGTTTTCTCTTTTCACTTTGTTTCAGGAGTCACTGCTTGATAATATGATGCATACTTCACGTAGGAATGGACGTGGGCCTTCGTGACTTAAAACATGAAATACAATTTATTTATGTGTTGTTTCTGTTTATCCCAAGACAATGTAAACATTTAACTTAATAAAACAAAATTTTTAAATTTTATGAGTTGTGAAACAATAGTTCTCCGACATGACTCCCCGACGTTTCCGCCGCGGTTCGTTGTTTTACACAGTTGGGGTGTTACAAAAAGATTGGCATCAGAGCTTATGGTTATAGGAATTAGGTTACTAGTAATGCTTTGACCTAGACTATAGCCTTCCTATGAACCTAACGCGAGTTAACTTGCGTTTGGATTCTTAAAACAATACCATCACCTATCCTTAGGTGATTACCAAAACAAATACATAAGTTACAAATTCATTTTAAAAATCAATCATCTATCCTTAGATGATTTGTTTTGGCTTAAAGCCTTGTAAGTTTTCAAAATCCCATCAAAGTTTGGGTTTTATTAATGTGAACGCGTGCAATCTGGAAGGGTGGATGCCTGTACCCTGAGTTTTCTGTCTAAGGCTAGAGTGTTCATACAAATCCGCATTATCGGACCAGTCACTCTTACTTGGGAACTCTTGGGATAAGTATCCACTATATAGGCTAAAGCATGTCTTCGCGATACATCATAAAAAACCCATTTACTTTGATTAGTCACCGTGTGTCGTTTGTTTGGTTTTAAGTAACGAACAAACGACCACCATCCTTATATTTCGTCGATATTTTTAACATATCTCTTGATTATCCAATGTCAATCTCGCATATTTTCCCTCATGTGTTTCTTCTAGAATGCATCCTCGACATAATAGAACTCAAGTGTGACAACCAGCAGTTTCTGGTTGTAATTAAGCGCATATCAAACTGTAATACTGTTATAATTAGCATAATTTGACGTAAAGTAACTCGATCAGGCCTTTGGAAAGCCTAGGAACGTCTACTTGCTTCACGTTACGTGATTTGGCGATAACCGAGAACTTAAAAGCGATATCGAAAGTTAAGCGAATTGATGCCAAACAAATACTGACAACGCCAAAAAATATGAATTTTGTACTTGTATTTGTCATACAGTTATAATTATGCGGTAAAATTGGAGCGTTGAACGTCGCAAAGCACAACGCGGAAGATACACGGTAAACCGGAACACACCGACAACGAAACGGAAGCCACGTACTAGAGATAGGTCTAAATATTAACATATTATGATATGTTAGGCTTCATTTTTGAATTTAAACGCTCACAGAAGAAACCAGAATGAAAAACGGATCAGAAACGGCAAACAGGGCAAAATAGGCAACTTTAACGCAACCGACGGGTTTACGCGTCAAACAACGACCCCCGATATGATTTAATACGTTTTCGAGTCTAAACGAATAAATTTCGACAAATAACAACAATTGGATCAAAAAACGGACTATAAATGGTGATCGTAGAGCTTTTACGCAAATTTTAATGAAACCGACAAACCGTCGCGTCAACCGGTCGACTAACGGCAACATTTATGTGTTTTTGATTCTAATTAAACGCATTACAACAAAACACAATGTTCGGGTTTTGATAGCGGGCTTGGGATACATACTTGGGCTTACACACGAGTTAGCGGGCTTTGGGCCCGGCCCACCTAAAAACCCTAACTATATAAGTTATTTATCCTCTTCATTCCTTCATTTTCTCAAAAATTGAAAACCCTAGCCCCCACCTTGCTTTCTCCCCTCCCGTCTAAAGTCAGGTCAACGGCCCTCCGGCGACGACACAGCACGCCGGCAAGGGCCCGGTGACTGCTGGTGGTGGTGCCGCCGTACGCGATGGCGGCGGTGGCCCATTTTGCGACGGGTTTTTATTCCGATCAACCTCACACAACCGGCATACCCCTTTCCCCTCTCCTTTCTGACAAACACACACACCCGCATATATATATATATGCAGGCAAGCAGATGAGAGAGAGGGGAGAGAGAGATGGCGGCGACAGGAGAGAGAGAGAGGACGGCAAGAGAGAGATGAAAGAGAAGGAGAGGCGGCGGCGCCGCGGGACACGACGGCGGCAGCAGCGGTGGTGGCCGATAACGGCAGTCGCCGACGGCGGCTTTGAGCCGGTCAAACGGCGATGGTTCAGGCCCAGATTAACTTGGTCAGTTTTTGGTACGATTCAATTTATATGTTCCAGGTTTGATTTGAGTCGGTGAAGGTTTGATTCGAGATTGGTTTCGAGGTTTCAAACGCGGCGCATATCAGCGGCAACCGGCCGACAGCGGCGGTTGCCGGCTGTTTCTTGTAGGCCAGCAGCGGCGGTTGCCGGCTGTTTCTGGTAGGCCAGCAGCGACAGCGATACTGGTGGGGTTATTGTGGTTTATTAACTCGGTGCAGTTGTTGTTCGAACCAGTCTCGGTTCAGTTCAAACTCGGTTCACTCAGCTTCGGTTCACTCTGATTCAAAACAGTTTCAAACCAGGTTCAGTCCGTCTCAGGTTCAGGAACCCGAGTTCGACTCGGTTCGACCCGATTCAACTTCGAAACAATTTCAGTAAATTTCGTTTGGTTTCGATTTGGTTCAGCTTGAATATTTAATTGTATGTTTTAGGTTCGGTTCGTTGCGGTCAACAAAAGTCAACGGGTCAAACCCAGTCCACACGGTCAAAACTGGTCAACTGTCGGTCAATGAGTCAACCCACGACTCGGTAAAAATTAACTACGATGCATTTAATTATATTAATTTATAATTATTATTAAAATATAATTGTCGCGAAACCGAGCTCGACCCGACCCGTTAACAATTCGACATCGCCAAAACATTTAATAAATAACAATCAATCCGACAAAAATATTCGCGAAAAATTAGTCGTTAAAAATCAAACCGACAACGTTAAATATATAAATTGGAAATATTAATCCGCAAAAACTAATATTGAAAACGACGAAAGTTTTTATATATATTGTTGAATGTATACATTGCAGGTTGTGTTTTGATAAATAAATCGACAACTTGTGTTGTCAGGATCGTCCAAATACAGAGGAAACTCTGTCCGATTTTCATAAAATCCGTATAACGAATGCGTTACAATTCAAAGATAAAACGTCCGATTTCAAAACGGTTATTAAAAAAATAAATATAGGTATAAATATTTATTTAACAACGATATAAAAACGTTCAAATCTCGATCCAACAACCTTTCCACGAACGCGATTTCAAGATAACAAACGTATGGCAAACGACTACAAGATAAATGATATTTGCTTATGTTTACTTCAACGTCGAAACTCAGAAACTAGCTTTCAAACATCGATAAATCATTCGAACGACGATATAAAAATAAGTATATTGTTTATAGTTCATTCCAATCGCCAAGGATTCCGAACGCTCTTACAAGACGAATACAAGGTGCGCATTACTTCAAACGTCAGAATTCGGAAATCGTATAACAAGAATATTATATATATACGAATGGTGAGACGTCAAATGCTTTTATAAATAAACATAGTTATATTTATTTGGAACGTCGACGACTGAATACTTTCGAATGATATTATAACAATAATATATTGTTTATATTCGATTCCAACGCCTATGAATAGCAACACAATACCGCCTGACTATTGCGTGAATACGCAATGTATTATTTATACGGATATATAGACAAGTATATATATACACAACATGTCTTACCCGAAAACTACGAAGTAGTTATGATTTCATGAAATATTGTTATGTTTTATATAAACATATATTTCAAGTCGCTCGAAAACCAACGACATTTCTAAGAAAACCATAGGTTGGTTAACCGAGTTAAGTCAATAACACATTTCATAGAATCTTATGAGTAACAATTCGGTAGAGCTCGGTATCACATAGTATAACTACGTCATTCTTTGAAACTTACAAGTTATTCCATTTTAGGAATACACTAGATTGCATGCTAGCAAGTCCAGTTGTGGAGACAACACTATAGAAATAACATTTAAGCTAGCTTTGCACTGGATTATCCAGGTGAGTTCATAACCCCCACTTTTTACCGTTTTACATTTTATAAATGTTTTCGGTGGTGGAAAGACATGCAAGTTTTGCAAAAGAACACAACGTTTTGATAAACAAAAATCATACATTTCTAAACCATGTTACAAACAGATTTCATTGATCACAAATGGTTTACGAAAGGTTTATACTAAACTTACCGATTTTAACAGCTATACAAAGCTTTTTGAACCATGCATGAGTTTTATGACTAGTGACGGGATTGTCATAGTCACAACTACGGGGCGAGGCCCCAAAACATTATTGAAAACATGGGCTAGGCCCAAAGACAAAATAACATGGGCTAGGACCAAGGACAAAATAATATGGGCTTGGCCCAAGGACAAAATAACATGGGCAAGGGCCAATGACAAGAAAACATGGGCTAGGCCCAATAATACAGATTTATAACAATTGGTATGTAGCTATGGGATTAGGTTATAACAGATCAATGTGCGTAAGTAGGATGATAACAATAGTAACCATTAGTCACGTAGTGACCAAGGTGCAAAAGGTATAGATCTATCGAGTTTGAGGCACGCTCCACTCCTGGTAAGTTAACCGGTTAGGAGTGCTTTTATGATCCCAATGATGTCAAAGAAGTCTCCGTTTGGTTACTTACTTATGGCACATAGGCCAGTGTATTAGCTACACACTAACTGATCCTTAGATTCCATAGGAAAACTACATACTACGATTTCAATACCGGTTTACAATTATGACATAAAACATTTCAACGCCGGTTTATTTAAAGATACGATTGAAAACATTTTATCACCGGTTTATAAACGTAACAGTTATATGCATGGATTTGCAAACAACGTGAGAAAACAATTCAATACTGTTATACAGTCATGACATTTTAAATGCTTTGGGATACTATGATACCACAAACGGTTTTCGAATGCAAAACTTCCAAATGTTTTATGATTCATCTGAAACAAAAACAGACAAACTATGAACTCGCCAACTTTATATTGATTTTTCGCATGTTCTTTCTCATGTTATGATTACAAGTATGGCACGGTTGGAATAGTGGAACACATGGGGATTCGAGTAGTTAGCGGGCGTTCATTTACTAGAAATCTTAGCCATAACGTCTGCTTCCGCTGCGCGATGAAGATGCCATTCGGTTCACGCCCCGGCTCTGAGGCGAAAGGATAACATGGGGGGGTGTGACATCAAGATGCCGAAATGGCAGCTATGATCGCACAACAAATTGCTGTTGTACTCCTAAACCTAGTGACCTAGATAAACCAAGCAAACAATAACAACAATAACAACAATAATGCACCTGCACCGTGCAACTACAAACAATTTAACTTGGCTAAACCACTCAAGTTTACTGGGTCCGAAGGAGCTATTGGACTCCTGCAGTGGTTTGAGAGTCTCCAAAGCACATTTCGTCATGTTTAATGCCTGCGAAAAGTCGAGTTTGCTTCGAGTGTATTCCAAAATAGAGCACTTACATGGTGGAATGGTGTGGTTAGAGATAGGGGTGCCGATGTGGCAATGGCACAAACATGGGAAGAGCTTCGAGCTCTATTGATGAGGGAATTATACCCACGTCATGAACAACGGGCATTGGAAGATAAATGAGACAATCTTAAACAAGACAGTGGAGAGCATCGTGCCTACACTGACATTACAAAGAATTGAGCTTGTTGTGTCCCGCCAAGGTCACCCCGTTGGATAAAGCAATTGAGAGGTACATCGATGGCCTGCCTGACTGTCACACCCATTTATAGGCGGAAGCGCACGGTGTGATCTGATTGATTCTCATTGCATACAATATAAGTGAACATACTAAATGAATAAAAACAAGCTCCAAATGCCATTGCCAATGTTGTTTCAAAACGCAACATAAGTTGAGTACATTGTTTACAAACCATGAAATGAAAATAAGTTGTCAAAGTGTTACACATCCAAAATAAAGTTCTAAAATGATAAGGCTTTGACCTTTATATCCCTGCAAGGAGGCGGTATATAATGGACAAACACTTCAAAAGTTGGTATGGATACTTGACACTTGTTTTCCTTGTCTGAATTTCCCTGCTTAGTCCACTAATTTCCTGAAATACATGTTAAGTTGAAAACCAACAAAAGTTAGCGAATTCATGTGTTTTAACTGTATGAGATGGATCCACAAAATATATGATGTATTTGTATCAAAATCCGGTATGTAAAGCGTCAATGAAATCGTTGATCATTTGTTTTGCAAGGACTTTAATATGTGTGACAACATAGAAAGCATCTAAACCTAGACGATTTTCGTCGATTAACCTCGACTGGGACGACAAATGCACTCTTCCGTATGGGTCCATCACAAAGAAAGGGGCTCGCCAACACCCGCTAGATCTAACCCTTGTACCTTGGTCTTAAACAAGATTAATGGTGCTTACTTCCACCCTATTCGCACATGATCTAAGTTGTTTCATTCCCTAGCTTATGATACCATAGAACATGTATTCCCCTGATAGTTGTAAAACACTAAAAAATTTAAGATGAAAAGGGGGACATGAACTCACTAGATTGCATTTTGTGAACTCAGTTTATCTCACGTATTTTCCCTTGGTTTGTATCACAACCTATAAACGGTTAGGTTTTGTTAGACGCTTCAGTCTTTGTAACGACTCATATTTATGTTTCTCATCTTAAGTATTTATTAAGACTTGTTCAGAGTTATGTTCCGTTTAGATGAATATTTGATGTATGATGTCAATACATATGTATATATATATATCCTTGCATCTCATGTGTTGCATGTATGGGCCTAGCCCTCTTGTCTCTGTGCCTTGCACGAGTAAGATGTATATGTTTCATGACTTCTCATAATCGGGTTCTACCCGGTTGCCTTGACGATGCTATAGTCGGATATGTTCCATATATAATTCTTCTTAATTATATATTTCCAAGTTCGATGTATTCGTTAAAATATCACATTTTAACTTGTATGATTCGTATGCACTATTTTATATATCATTTACGATTGCGATGGGTTTGTTTAAAATAATCTATTTTTAACATGACTTGATATATAATTATCCGTGTGCATGTGGTTATGGCATACATGACCAAATGTATTACTTGTTAAGTATTATGCATGTGTACCTTCCCAAGTATGGGTATGCGTATTTAAATTCGTATTCTCATGGTTATGTATATTACTTGTATGATGGTATTTTCACAAGGTGTTAGTGTATAAGTTGGCATGTATTTGTATGTATAGGAATACGCATATTCTTGTATTCAATACCCACAATTTTGTATATTCTTAAAATATATAATTTTAAGATATGTCCAAATTAATATATGTATATTATGCTGGTTAGTGTATGTATCTTCAAAACAATATGTTTTTAAGATTAGTTCTAGAAAAATTTATATTTTTAGTTTCCACCAAAACAATATTGTTTTAAGAGGTTTGTGAAATATTTATTTTTATACACTTCAAGAATAATGCATTTTTAGTATCAACAAAATATGATATATTTTATATAAATATATATTTTATCACTTGTTCGGTTTTAAAAAGTAATATTTACAAAGCTTTAATATGTTATATATTTATAGTTCGAAATTCTTATATAGTCCAAGTGTCCAATTTAACCATATTTTGTCTCCAAGGTATGAATATAGATATATATATTTTTGTAAGTCTTTGGTTGCCAAATTTTATTGTATTTGTTGGTGTGTATTACTTCAAGTCCCTAATTTTATATATAACTAATACAAATAATATACGCTTAGCACATGATTTTTGTGATCATAAAATATATATTTTTCAAAATATATATATTTATATCCATCTTTATTTTTAGAAAAACCATAACTTCTTTGGTTTACATTTTATACAAAAATATGGAGATTTTTATATTTATTAGTTTTAAACAAGTTTAATTGTAAGAACTTTGTTAAAATATATATTTTTCTAAGTTAAATTTTATAAATATTTTGCCATAGTCACCCCTAGATTTAGGAGGTTTCCCGGGTTTTAAAACATGTGTTTAAGCTTCCAAAATGTTGGTGCACAATGTCTATTGCCTACGTCTAGGATATATCTATAATGTTTATAATGTTTACAAGTTAATGTTTAAATGAGAAAATGTAAAGTTTATATGTTTTACACTGTGATTCGCACGAACAGAAGCATGTTTCGTACGAGTGAGTCACTCGTACAAAATACAGTTTCGTATGAATCCTAGATGTTTGTTAGTGCACGCACTTCGGTACAAGTCATGTCGACCTATAAATAGGGAAGTGTTGTGTTAGAGCTTAGGACGGTTTTGTCATTTCATACGACGAAGCTCTGTCAGTTTGTCTACTTCTATCTGTAAGTTGAACGTCTTTAATACATCAGAAGCAGTTAAACAGTAAGTTCTATCTTGTTTGTCATATCTATCTCTCTAGCAACGAATTCCGCCTCTACTAGTTGAGTGAGATCAGGTCGATTGCTCATTTCGGGAGCTCGAACCCTGTTCACAAGTGGTATCAGAGCCATGAGATCTGATCTACAGATAGACAACAAGTAGTTACTGTTCGGACTTAGATATATCTTCATCTTCATCATTTTCTTACCTTTGCTGGATTTTGGACAAATTTCGGACGAATTCATGGACAAAATGGACTAGGATTTTAGTAATTCAAGTAATCTTCAATCTAATCAATCCATACCATAATTCGAACATAAAATTGAACTAAATCATGTTGAAATCGATAAAATTTGGTCAGTGTGAAGTTTGAATCAGTTTTGCACGAGTTTCGCATGAAATAAAGTTGTTTTTTATTTTAGTACGAACCAGCTTAAAATTTCAAACAGATCAGTTAAAATTTCACAATTTTTCAGAGTATCAAATTTGATACGTACAAATTTCAACCACACAAAATTTACTCATTCAAAAACGTATGTTTCGTACAAAATGATTTGATTCGTACAAAATTCATCCGCAAAAAAATTTACTCAGTTAAAAACACATGTTTCGTGTAAAAATGACTTGTACGTACGAAATCATAATTTTTTGAAGAAAATTTGAATCGTACAAAAATTTGGTTCGTGCAAGATAGTTGTTTAGTACCAAACATTTTTTCCGCACAAAAAGTTTTCTAATCTGATCTGTTTGTTTTCGAGAAGTATGTTCTAACTTTTTACAAGAAACATGTCTGAGGAATTTTACAATGCGTTCGCCACATCGGTTGTTACTACTGCAGCAGCTCAAAACATCAATTTAGATAATGAAATGGGGACAATGACGAAACCTCCAAAGCTTATGAATCTGGAAGACATTGATAGTTGGAGCGAGAGGTTTATGAACTTGGTTGAACCTAACCATTTTACTTGCTGGTTTGCAATCGAGGCAAAATATATCGCACCAGTTGGTGAAAATGGACTTGAAAAGACCCTGGCTCAATTCTCTGATGTTGAACGAGAAAGATTTATCAACGAAAAAAATGATGAACAATCTTTAGCAATCGATTAAAGAAGACATCTTGGCTTTACTGCAGCATGATGATTGAGCTGCTGATTGAGCGATACTGTCATCTGGTGGTTCATATGAAGACAATGGGAATTGTGAAGACAAATGAAGAGCTTGTTGATAAGCTAGCTGATTCTCTGCCACAAGGTGAAATGTCAACTTACTTAACAATCTTGAAGAATGGAGTGGAATACAGCAATTTCTCGTTGCCTCGCTTTATCGAAAGCTTTAGAGGTCATGAATTGGAGATGCAAAAGATGGCTAAAAACAAGATTGTTCAAATGCAACAAGATGATAATCTTTATTTCAAAAACAGTTCTGTTGCTCAAATCCAAACGCCAAAGATTCAAACTGCGTTTAGTGCATATAGTTCACCAAGCACACCTCCAACTAAGTCAAGTGGTTTCCAATCATTCCCAACAGTCGATCCAAATACTCTTTCAAGTCAGCAATCTTCTTTTAGATCAAATCAATCTCAGAACAATCAAACCACTTCATCATCCAATTCAAGTCTAATAGTTTTACAATGCAACATCACTGTTGACTTTCAGAATGCACAAAATTTTGACGAAAAGACAGCAAAACAACATATTTCTCTAGTTGCTTCAGTTCTTGAGTCATATGACAGTCTTGTAGTTGGAAAGATTGGTGATTCTGAAATGACACGAGAAGACTATAATCAAATTGATCTAGTTGAAATGGAATTGATAGATATAAAATGGTGCGTAGCTTCGATTGTTCGACGAGCACAGAGATTTATGGAAATCACTTGTACAGAAAATTTAGGAGGTTTGGATAGGAAACTTGGATTTGATAAATCCAAAGTTACTTGTTTCAAGTGTCGGGAGAAAGGTCACTTTAAAAGAGAATGTCCAAATCGAGAGGTTCAAGGAAATCATAATCCGTTCACTGATGACTATTACAAAAGAGCGATCTATCACCGACCGCAACCAAGAACAAGAATCGTGCCAATTGAAGACAAGCAACCTGAAACTAAAGATAAGGCTTTGGTTGTTACACAAGAAGACGAAGGGTTTAATTGGAACAAGTTTATTTCGAAAGGAGAAAGTTTGGCATTGGTGGCTGAAATTTTTGATGAACCGGAAGAAGAATCGGAGGCATCCTTTGATGAAGGACCTGAAGACGACGATTATTATTATCATACTTCATCAGAGGAAGAGAAGCTTTTGAATGGTCCATTCAAACATCTTTTGCCTAACGATGTTTTAAAAACTTTTGTAGGATATTTCGCACCTACTCAATATTCAACAGATGAAGAGCAAAAGAAACCGATTGAAGATGTCAAAGTGGATGAGAAAAAGGAATTGCTGAAAGAAGACATTATTAAAGCGTGCATGACGAATGGAAATGAGGTAAACAAGTCATCTGAGAATGAAAAATCTTATTCAAAGTGTGATGAACCATGTGGTGAGTGTTTTGTAAAGGACAAAGATTTGCTGAATTGCAAAGTTTAACAGACAATTTGTCAAACGATTACAAAACCACAAAGGAAGCTTATGAAAAATTGAGTGTGTCTGTTAAACAATATAATAAAGCACTCAGAGAAAATGACGCAACACTTATGATACTTAAAGCAACAGTGATGGATAAAAAATGGCAATTAATATTCATCTAAACACTATTGCTGAGCTCAAAAGTGAGCTTGAGAAAATGAGAATTGAAACCGAACGAGTTAACAAATTGTTAATTAGACAACAAGCTCATACATCATAGATCACATTTTACCAAAAATTGAAAATACTGAGGAATCTAAAAATGGAGAAATAAAAAGTGGTTGTTATGATCGAGTTCCTCCACCCATGTGGAACAGTTATGCATGCAAATCCATCTGGGTGGAAAAGGCGCTAAATCTTAAATTGAAAACCAAACAACTGCCTGAGGATATCGATGTGACTTACACTAAAAATGATGGTGAATGTGACTCTGAAGTGGTAAATAATGTGGTTGACAAAGTGTTAACAAATGAATCTGAAGTGGCTGAGTCTGAAAAATTTGTGAAGTGAAAGTATGATGATATGTCAGAAAATAGTTTAAATGATGATCCCAATGTCATAGTTTATAAAATGAAAGGGTCTGATAAACTATTTTCGGATGAGGATTTTCCAATCAGGAATGTGAAAAGAGGTTGTGTAGATAAAATGTTCAAGCTGAGGTAAGACATGATGATTTAGATAAACATGATGCATCTTTCTATTCTAAATAAAAAACTGACAACCAACCTTACTATCGGAAAAATGGAGATTATCCGGAAAATAAACGGGCAGGGTTGGGTTTCCAGAAGCAACATAAAACCAACAGGTCCCAAAAATTGAATTTTACAAAGAAAATTAATTTTGTATTTGGGATAACAATCGAGAAGGAAAAGGAGGTCATCAGAACTCAATCAAATGATCATTTCCTTAAAGAAAAAGAGAAACAAAAATAGAAACAGGTTCTGGGCACCTATGTTCATAAGGACAACAGGACATGCTTTAAATGCAAGAAAGTTGGACATATCGCACGATATTGTTCACAAGAAAGTTCAAAACCAGTTTCTTCTCCGAAAAAGTTCACTAAGGATGAAAAGCAAAAAGCATCCATGTTTATGCCGAAACAAATTCTTAAAAGAAAGATTGAATCTCATCAAAATGTTAAACCAATTATTCAACCTCAATCGAAGTTTGAAATTGGTGAAACATCTCATAAACATCAACAAGAAGATTCAAAATTCTATGTGAAAAGGGCTAAACCACAAACACAGAAATGGGTTGCTAAAATTGTTAAAACCACATCGTCCAAGGTGGAACTCAAACCTTCTGTTCCAAAGAGCTTAAAAAGATTTAAAAGAACAAAGTGGGTCCAAAGTTCGACATTCCAAACCCACCCAAGACCAAACAGGCTTGGGTCTCTTTGTTTAACTGAATTTTATTAATCATGTGTGAAGGGGCTCCAACGTTCGATATTGTCAAAATGGATTATGGATAGTGGAGCGTCTCGCCACATGACAGGAATACTTGCGCTGCTCAATGATGTTAGAGCTATTCGAGGAGGATATGTAGGATTTGCTGGAACGTAGGGAGGTAGGATTGTTGGAGAAGGGATTCTCTTGAACGGAGTTGTATCGTTTGATAAAGTGAACTATATCGCTGAACTTGAGAACAATCTGCTTAGTATCTCGCAAATTTGTGACAAGAAGTTCACGACACATTTCAATGATAAAGAATGTCTTATTCTAAAACCTTGTTTTAAGATTCCAGAAGAATGGATTCTGATGCGAGCTCCGCGAGAAAATGATTTATATGTTCTTGACATGAGCATCGCTTCTACCACGTCAAAGAAAGTTCAATGCTTTGTTTCCAAAGCTACCGAGAAAGAGTCAATTTTATGGCATAGAAAAATGGGGCGCATTCATCTTCGAAAGATGAATTTTCTTATGCATAACGACTTAGTGGAGGGTGTTAATTTGAAAAGTTTTCATCGATCAGACGATTGTCTTAGCTGCAAAAAGGGGAAGCAACATAAGAAATCACACCCGAGAAAGCTATTGAATTCGATAAAGCTACCACTAGAAAGACTACACATGGATCTCTTTGGACCAGTCAATGTCAGCATTTATGGAGATCTATACTGTCTTGTCGTTATAGATGATTGTTCTCAATATTCATGGGTATTCTTTCTTGAGAGTAAGGATGAAACTTTTGAAACTCTTATGATCCTCTTCAGAAAACTCGTGAATTTATATCATTTGCCCATTAAGTGAATTCGCAGTGATAATGGAACGGAATTCAAGAACAAGAAGATGCAAGAGTTCTGCAATGAAAAGGGGATTCTTCATGAATTCAGTGCCCCGATACTCCACAACAAAATGGAGTAGCTGAACGAAAGAATCGCACGTTGATAGAAACTGCTAGAACAATGTTGGCTGATTCGAAATTACCGATCAGTTTTTGGAGTGAAGCAGTAGCATCGGCATGCTATACCCGAAATCGTGTGTTGACAGTCAAGCCTCACAAAAAGACATGTTTCGAGCTACTGAATCAACGAAAGCCTAACTTAGCATTTTTGGAGCCTTTCGGATCACCGTGTACCATCTTGGACCCGGCTGGTAAATTTGGAGCCAAATCTTTGGAGGGTTTCTTTGTTGGTTATGCTACTCCTCAAAAACGTGTTTTCTTGCCGAGTCTGAACTAGGTAGGTCTAGCGCAGCACATAGATTTTCAAAGATATACAACGCCGATGCAGAAGCCTGAGGATCCATGGCTGTTTAACTATGATGGATTGTGGGATTTGTTTGATCTACCAGGTGTGCCAACTGAAGAAGAACTTGTTATGTTATTTCAAAAACATCAGTTATCTAATCAAGAACAAGTTCCTCGACCTTTGGTGATTTGTACATCATTGCCAGTTAGCACGTCTGATGTTGGTCAAAGCTCTTTTGTTCTTAATCCGGTTCCTGCTTCAAATGTCAATGCTGCTGAATCTTCTGCCAAGCCAAGTGTAGATGCTAACTCTGACCGGGAACCAACTTTCGACAATGGAGGATCTAGTTCTGATGAAGGATCTGAACAGATTGAAAGCTTTCTGAAACAACAGGCTGATCAGATTAATGCTAGGAATAAAGCTTCTTCATCTGTACCGGGTGTCGATGAAAATCTCACAAATTTGCAATCACAAGTAGATGTTCCAACTGAAGTGATACCAAGGACACTTTCATATCATTCGTCAGAGAACATCATAGGCAGCTTACAATCGGGAGTGCAAACTCGCAATTAGATTAATAAAGATCTAAGCTGTTTCTATACTAGTATTGCTCCACTTCGAGTCCGATTTTCTCATAGTTGTTTTGTTTCTCAGGTTGAACCAGGAAGCTGGAAAGACGCGTTAAAAGAAGAAAGTTGGGCGGATGCAATGCAAGAAGAGTTACTCCAATTCCAGAAACTTGGAGTCTGGATGCTTGTTGACTTGCCAGATCATCACAAAAAGATTAACACAAAATGGGTCTTCAAGTGTAAAAGAGATGATAGAGGAGTTGTCATGCGCAACAAAGCTCGACTTGTGGTTCAAGGTTTTCATCAGCAAGAAGGGATAGATTATACTGAAGTCTATGCCCTAGTTGCACGTCTTGAAGCAATTCACATATTCTTGGCCTTTGCCTCATGGAAAGGGTCCAAGGTGTACCAATTGGATGTTAAATCTGCTTTCCTTTACGGAAAAGTGAAAGAGGAGGTGTACGTCGGCCAACCACAGGGGTTCGTTGATCCAGTGTACAAAGATAAAGTCTACCTCTTGAATATAGCCTTATATGGTCTTCATTAGGCCCCGAGAGCTTGGTATGAAACATTATCGAGTCATCTTCTACATAATGGCTTTATCAGGGGAACAATAGATTCAACCCTCTTCACAAAGGAAGTCGATGGACATCTAATTATCGTACAAATATATGTGGATGATATTATTTTTGGATCGACAAATGACAAGCCGTGTAAAGACTTTGACGAAGTCATGAAGCGCAAATTTGAAATGAGCATAATGGGGGAGATGAAGTTCTTCATAGGACCTCAGGTTGACCAGTTGCCTGATGGTATTTTTATTCATCAGACAAAATATGTTCATGACATATTGGAGAAATTCAATATGACAGGAGCTAAACCAGCATCGACCCCGTTAGCTCCAAATCACGGCATTTGTCCAGATCTTACCGGAGAAAAAGTTGATGAAACTTTAAATCGCTCCATGATTGGATCCTTGATGTATCTCACTGGTTCTCGACCAGATATCATGTATCCAACGTGCATGTGCTCCCGTTATCAGTCTAATCCAAGAGAATCACACATGCTTATCGTTAAACGCATAATGAGATATCTGAAGGGTTTTCTAAGCACCGGCTTATGGTACCCTAGACATGATGATTTTAATCTTGCAGGCTACTCGGATTCTGATTTCGGATGCTGCAAACCGAATACAAAGTCTACAACGGTCGACTGCTAGTTCTTCGGAACCCATTTGGTAACATGGTAATGCAAGAAACAAACCGTGGTTGCTCCCTCTACCCGTGAGGTTGAATACGTTTCGGCATCCAGTTATTGTGCTCAGATTCTCAGGATACAACAGCAGATGAGAGATTTTGGTTTGCAATTTCTTGATACGCCTATATAAGTAGATAATCAGGCCGCGATCGATATCACCAAAAACTCATATCAACACTCCCGTACTAAACATATTGAGATTTGAAACCAGTTTATCCATGATTGCTACCAGAAAAAGTTGGTACGAATTGACAAAATCCACCTGATGACCAAAAAGCAGATTTTTATACGAAGCTTTTGATAAAACAAAGTTTAAAAATTTGTTAAAGCTTAATGGTTTAGAAAATATGATCTCAGGGGATGTGTTTGAGGTTGAGTTTGAGGATGATGACGAGTTGATGTGAATTTGTCATCGGTTAAACGTTTTCTGAACATTCTGTCTTTTAATTTCTTAAAAAATCCAAAAATATGTTTTTGATTTTAGGGGGAGAATATTTTAGGAAACTACAAAAACATTTAAAAAATTCAAAAAGAGTTTTGTGTAAAAAGACAAAAATGATAGTCACAGTATGCTAAAGAATTGTATTGTTTTAAAGTAATTAAGCAAGTCTTACTATGGATATGCCAATAGACTTCACTCGTTCAGTAAATTGCATTTGAGATATAAACTTAAAACACAAAACTTATTAACCTGTGGGTTAACATCTCTCGGATATATGGACTTAATACTCCGAAATTTCGTTTGAGAGAATGTCAGATTCTGCGATACTAGGTGTTTATATTTGATTAATATCTGGGGTATTATTCGAGTTCTTCTGATTTTGCGGAAGCAATGGCCTGGAACTCATATAATACTTTCGGATTATTTCCCCGAAAGCTGCATGAAAAATGATTATGTCTTAAGAAATTATGACATCTGCAGTAAAAAAGATTCCTTAGTGGAACACCACCTAAAGACGAGCCTTCATCTCTTTGTTTGTATAGTAGTACTAACCTAAGCTCTCAAGGTCTCGCATTCACCCTATATACAAATATCAATTCGATATATTCACCTGTAAAATGACATTCTGGGAATCTCGATACGGGACTATATTCTGAGATGGGAAACACAGTTATTTCATGTTTCTAATATTACATTAACATATCTTGAAACAGTTGAGAAAGGAGAAGAGGTTTAAATGGACAAATATATTGGCAAGCTAGGTAAATTTGTCTAACAGCTTAAAAGGTGTTCCTAGACTAACGGTACTGATGACTTATATGAATGCTTGAAATGATCCTCTGAAAAACACAAAATTCACAAAAATGTTAGTATTCATTGAAAATTTTCTAAAACTCAAAAAGATTTTCAGTTTTCTTAGCTTGATAGTTTTATTTGTTGTTTACCGATGATAAAAACACTGATGGTTGGATTCATAGCAACATCTTGCTGAGGAAAGCTTGAAATCATGGGTTGGGAGCTAACTTTTAGCAACAAAGTTTACTCAAATGTCAAGAAAGTTCATTAATTTGAAACTTTACATGTTGAAATAAATCTGTTTAGTCAAACATGGTCAACCAAGGTCATTAACTTGGACTTGGTTAGTCAATTGGATTTTTGAAAGAGATAAAATTCCTAATAAAATGAATGAAAAATACAAAAATAAAAATTAAAAATTGAAATTGAAAAAGTCTAAATTTTTTGGTGTTGATTCTCACTATTATAATGTCGAAATTTCGTACGATCCGGACTAATACTTAGATCTAGGGAAATTGGACCGATAAAACATAAAATTGACCACAAAATCGTTAAAATCGGTTCTAATAACCTGAAAATCAACTACCAATTTGCTAAAAACAAGAATTTTAGAATCGGACTACACTTCGACAAATTTTGGAACGACGATATTTTGGTATGACTGAACTGTTTCGCAGGAAATAAGATTTCAAAGCAAAATAATTAAGTGAAGAAGTTTGTACGAAGCAAGTGAATCGTATGAATGCTATGAACTTCAATTTCAAGTTTTGATCAAATGAATGTTTCGTATGAAACATAGTTTTCGTACGAAACAATGAAAGAAATTTAAAATTGTTCAAAATTTGTTGACCAAGTGAATTTTTTTGTACGAGACATAAGTTTTTGTACGAAACATGAGTTTTTGTACGAAACAAGAGAAAGAACCTTTGAAAGTTTAAAATTTTTTATCAATATAGTGTTTTCGTATGAAATAGAGAATTTAGTACAAATCAATGAAGAAATTTTGTGAATGTTTGAAAATTTTCTAACGGTTGATTACTATTTTTCTTAAACAGGCCAAGAGATCCGGATTTTCACCAGTGCACAACTATGCTGTGTTACAAAAGCTAAAATCCCAGAGATAGCAGCATATCAAAGTATCTTGGTTTTTCTTACAAGGATTAGAGTAACGAAAGCGATAACAGATAGACAAACGGCATATTTTTCACATATGGAATATTTCTGGAATGCTGCGGAGTATAGTATTGACGACAATGCCATTATATCAGCAATAAAGATTAACGATGTGGATATTCAAGTGAAGATTAATGAAAAGTTGATTCAGAAAGTGTTGGAGTTTAAGGATAATAAGGATGATCCAACAGGCTTTACTGAACATATGGTTAAAGGATGTTCTATAGGATGGGATATACGGGTTTTGTGAATGCTGCTCCTTTCAAGAAAGGAAATCTAAGTGTGCCATTCAGATATCTTGCACACGCTATTATTCATGGATTGGGTCACAGGAAGGGTGGTTTTGATGACTTGGTGGATTATCAGATGTGCATGATTACTGCGCTAGAGCTGAATCTTCCTATAACTTTTCAAAAGTTATATTTACTCAGATGATCCAAAACATTCAGAAGGAAAGATTTTTGCAGTATCCAAGGTTTATACAGATGATGTTAGACTATTTATATCCGGACTTGAAGAAATCTCCTGACGATGTTCTTAAACTTGAGCATATGGATGTTCAATCATTACGAAAGATGAACGTGCATTTGAAGTCTGCTCCCGTTGCTAAACCGATGTTTGGTGCTATTCTGAATAAAGATTATACTTCACCCGCACCTGGTAAATGGAGGAAGGACGATAGCGGTGACGATGAAGAGGAAGTTAAATCTTTATCATTGTTTGTGGCAAAGAGAAGTCCGTGGTTTGTGAAAGACGGTGAAAAGGATGGAAAAGCTACATACAAAGGGAGAAAGAGAAAAACTGTATCTGCTGCTAAAAGTTCAGGGTTGAGGGATGAACCTGAGGTTAAAGAAACAGTTGAAAAGATGGCAGAAGATATAGAACGTCAGGCTTTTGGAGCTGACAAGGCAGCAACTAAAGGAGTACTATCTTCTAGTACTGATTCAGAGGATAGACGAGCGGGAGAGAAGAAAAGAGCAGGGAAATTGGTAAAGAAACGTCAAGATGAGCTGAAACGCAAAGCCAAAGAATGAAAGAGAAAGGCGACAGGCGAAGATGACACAACTTACGTTCCGTCTGAATCTGAGCTTGAATCTGCGTTTAGAACTCCGGTCAAGAAAAGGCAAAGAAGAATGAAACAATCGGCAGCTCGCATATCTCCAAACGTTGTTCTAACAGATGCTGGAGCTGATCCTATTACCGAGGAAAATGTGGAGGAACCATCGCAGAATATTCCATCTCCTCTACATCATATTCATCCAGAGCCAGATCAGCAACAAGTTGAACCAGAGATACCTGTTCAACAACCACCAGTTCCTGAACAAGAACCAGAACAACAACAACCAACACCGCAACCATTTGAATCAAAACATGTTCAACAACCTATGCCTGATCCAGAGCCTGTCCGGCAACCAGCACCACAACAGCTGGCTCAACAAAAGTTTCAACCATCTCATGCTCAACAATCTTGTCCTACATCCCAGCCGTTTAATACACAAGCATTTTTTGACGAGATTAATTTAGACGATCTACCAGGAGGAGATGAATTTCGATTTGATGATCCTAGAATTGATGATTTGTAGAAACAAGTGACGATGAACGTTGTGCGCATAGCTGAATTACAAGAGCAGATAAACTTGTTAACGGCTGAGAAGTTTGAAATGCTTGAAAGAATTGGAGGTTAAATCGTTGATAAACAGCAACTTGAAGCGATGATGGCGAGTATTATTTCTAAAAATGAAAGATTACGTCTGCGGATGACTGAATACGAGGAAGAACGGTTGAGAAATAATCGTAGAATGGATGTGCTTGAGAAGATTCTTGAAAAGAAGATTAGTTTGAGTATATCTACAGCGATGGATGAAATTGAACGTGAAGAAGCTAGGGAAAGAGTTGCAGAACGAGAACGTTTGGCTAAACAGCAAACTAATTCATTAGGGAAAGGTAAGGGTAAGATTGTGGAAGATTCTGTGACTGAAGAAGCTGTGCCAGAAGCTGAATTTGGGCCAGTACAATGTTGGGATATCATAGTGTATGAAGAACCAAAGAATTTTATTCTGATTGGAAAGCCTATTGATATAGATATAGCTTTTCTAGATATCTCCCAACGTCATCGAGATTGCTTGATGAAGAAAAAGACAGGAAAAGATAGTAAAGAAACAGTTGAAGAAAAAGAAAAGAAGACAGAAGCAGAGGATACTGAAAATGTTGATGTTAGTAACGATGATGATAATGTTGGAGGATCGGGTATTCATGTAATAGATTCAAATATTAATGAATTAGTTGATCTTTCTGAGTATTTTGATGATTCTGCAAACCAAACTGCTGAAGAGGAAAGGATGAACAAATCTGATGAGCCAATAGATGCTCAACAGGTAGGAATTTTCACAGAGAATGTTACATCTTCTGTTCCTGTCGTGCAAAAGCCATTTGTGTTATATCTTGAGCATGATGTTGAGGAAGGGGAGTTTATTCATAATTATTCAAAAGAAGAGATAGCAGAAATGCTCGGAATCAGCAAAGAAAAGTTCGATTTTTATTTTGAAGACGAACTGAATGAGATAGATGTTTTCGAACCAAATTCTTATGTTTTTGAAGATATAGAGGATGCAAACGTATATGATAATGTTGTCATGGAAAGTGATTTTGATGAAGATGCTAATGATGCCATTCAGGGTACAGAGGATTTCCCAACGTTTATCGATTTATTTACAGCAGAAAGCTTTGAGATGTTACAAAGGAAAGTATAGGAAGTTGTAAAAGATAGAACAATTCCTGAAAAGATGTCTACAGCTGATATTATCGAACAAAAGAAGAAATGGTTTCGGGAGAGTTCAGCTGAGCGAAAGTTTAAGAGACCCTTAGCATTTTTCACAAGAGATGCTGATATTTCCTTAGGGGATATTTTGAGTTGGGGTTGGATTGAAGAGCTGAATGTTTATGCTATTAAAAGGGAATTTGGAATTTAATACTTCCGATATCTGAGTGACATCAAAGCTCTGCTTTATTGGGACATAAAGGAACTTGTGCAAAGCAAGATGATAAATCTTAAGATGAAGTTCCATGATAAAAAACTATGGAGATTGATCAAGTTTGAGGCTAAGCATGGTTTTGTTCACTGGAAACCGCATTCTCCACGTCGTATTGTTAAAGTATATCCACTGACAAAGGAGAAGGATATTACTTTGATTGTAAAGAAGCCACGAGTGATGAAAAACATGCCGCTGATCAAAATGGAGCATGATTTTTATACAATCTTCAAGTGGTGGCATTATAAGTCAAAAACAGGTGAGGCTGTTATATGTGTACACCCGGACAAAGATTTATGGAAGATTTTGGAAGAATTAACCGAAGCCGTCATAGCACACAAAAGAATATATGGGTTGTGGCGAGGCATTCGAGTACTAGACCCCATGTGGCTAGTAAATTGTTAGAAAAAAGACATAGAATGTTTATTTTATAGCAAGATCAGTTTCGAAGAAAAGGATCAGGAGCAAGCACTTCAATTTCAAAAGATCGTGAATGTGTGCTTTGAGAATGATATTCATTTTGGATCAGACTGGAAAACAACCTGGAGAAAGATTGAGAAGAAGGAGTTAAAGAAAAATAAAGCTATGATTGCTGAACGTTCAAGAATAGCATCGTTAAGGAGCTTTCAGTTTTTGAAGCGACGTCCTCTGACCGATCAAATGCCTATTGCTTCTGAGGAACGTCGAAAGCCGGTAAAGAGGTTCTTTGGGCGTTAAAGTCAAATCAAATAGAATATTTTGAAGATTATCCAGACTGCGACAACATCCAACGGGGAGATTGTTGGTGCACAATGTCTATTGCCTATGTCTAGGATATATCTGTAATGTTTATAATGTTTACAAGTTAATGTTTAAATGAGAAAACTAAAGTTTATATGTTTTTACACTGTGATTCGCACGAAACAGAAGCATGTTTCGTACGAGTGAGTCACTCGTACGAAATACAGTTTCGTACGAATCATAGATGTTTGTTAGTGCATGCACTTCGGTACGAGTCATGTCGACCTATAAATAGGGAAGTGTTGTGTTAGAGCTTAGGACGGTTTTTTCATTTCATACGACGAAGCTCTGTCAGTTGGTTTACTTGTGTCTGTAACTTGAACGTCTTTAATACATCAGAAGCAGTTAAACAATAAGTTCTATCTTTTTTGTCATATCTATCTCTCCAACAATAAATTCCGCCTCTGCTAGTTGAGTGAGATCAGGTCGATTGCTCATTTCGGGAGCTCCATCCCCGTTCACACAAAATACATAAGTTTATTCACAAAAATTTCCACAAGTATAATATATGCATTTAAATGTATTTTTCATTTTATGATGACCTAGAAAGTTAACCAAATCATGTAATATTTTAACATTGTGTTTAACATGTTCATACATCTTTAAAAATAGGTTTTGTTTCTAATATTTACTAGCTTTATAGAAAATCATCTTTAACAACTTGTTCACATATTATTTTTAGAACATCACAAATCATTTTAACCACTTTAATAAGTTCCTTCATCATGTGTAACAAGTTCACCAACACTTGTATCATGGATCTTGTAACATCCATGTGTATACTTTTTAGATCTATGCTTCATACAAGTATACATATGATAGATATCATCCCTAGCACAAAATAAACAACTACATATTCATTACCACTTCAAGATATGTTTACTTTCTTTAGTTTATGTTAGTAGTTCATGTGTTCTTCTCTTAAAGGTGAAGGTTTTTGATGGTTTAACTTATACATTAACAATATACTAGTAACAAGATATAAAATGGAAGATTAGGAGGCTCACTACTAGCTCTTGTGGCTAGGGAAGTGGCAAGATGAACAAGATGATGAAGATGAAGCAAAGATAGTGGATAATAGCTCCCTAGAGTGGTCCTTGAACTTCCAAGATTTGACACCTTCTTGATTAACCTTGAGACACCCTTGGATATGCTTGTAATTACTTGAAAGTGGAAGGAAAATGGAGGCTAAGGAGGTGGTAATGTGGCTGTAAGTAATGGCAAGGAGAAGAAGAAGATGCAGTGTGATATTGGTGAAAGTGATAAGGATAAGATGAAGTTGTGTGATGATGTCTCTTTATGCAAGGTTTCCAACACATGATCGTTCATACAATAACAACTATCTTCCAACATGTTGGAACATGGGAGACAAAGTTGAGGGTGTCTAGTGGGCCCCCACATGGCCGTCCATGGGGTGTTTGGTTAGGATTTAACTTAGTTAATTTTTCTAGTTCGTGATTTAGTTAAGTTTAGGTTATGTTAAGTTAGGGTGTTTAGGGTTTTAGGGGTTTTTAGTGTAATCCAAGATGTATGGTGCCATATACTAACTTAACATTGTAAAATAATATTAACTAGTCCATACTTTATGTATAGTTCGTGTCCGGTTGCTTAACGGGTGCTAGATTCATTATCGGGTCCCTAAACGGAGGTTTAAGAAACTTGTAGGGATTTTAGGGATTTTCAAGCAAAACAATATATTTAATGAATTAAACTAGTTGTATGATGTTAAAATATTGTTAACTAGTTCACAGGACGTGTCTGGTAATGTCCGGGTGTTTGTTTCGTTGTCGGTTCGTTAAAACGTTAACTTTCAAGACTTGTATGATATGATATGTTTTTGTGCCAAATTGATCCTTTCAACATCTTTTATGTAGTGTATGATGTTTAACACTATTTCGGAATATTACATAACCAAGTGGATGCTGAATTTTGGAGAATTATGCTGAATTGTGTTGAATTGTCATTTCGTGTGTTATCCGGCCAGTTTTTAGTGCATGTATTGTTTCCGGAAAGTGATAGCATGAATCCTTGCTTTCCCACATGGGATTTAATTTACAGTTTATGTTGGACACCCATCTAAGCCTTAAATCTGTTGTTTAGCTGATTACTGAAGCTTTGCTGACACAGCTAGTCTACTAGTTGTTCCGATGCATTGTTTTAAATTGTTTTTGAATTGTAATCACTAAACAAATAATATGCATCATGTAATGTACTCAGTGAGATTTCTAGGTGTATGCGTAATTCATGCAGTTCAGACGTTCAAAACACATAATTGTATACTATAAATCACTGTTTAAAGGTACGAAAATTCCCCAAAAGTGACAGTTGTCACATACTACCCCTATTAAAAAGAATTTTGTCCCGAAATTCAAGTTGAGTCATCCATTACAGGAGTCTTCTTAAACAAGTTAGGGTATTTGGTTTTGATTTGATCTTCACGTTCCCAAGTATACTCGGGTCCGTGTCGTGAGTTCCAACGTACTTTGACTAATCCGATACGGCTTCTCCAAGTTTCTAGACCTTCCAGCCAATAACCTCAATGGGTTATTCAGTAACTTGGAGTTTATCGTCTATATGAATCTCATCCGTAGGGATGATAAGTGTTTCCTGTGTTGGACTCTCCTTGAAATTTAATACATGGAAGGTGTCATGTACGCTACTAAGTTCATCCGGTAATTTCAACTTGTAGGCAACGGTACCAACCTTTGGCAAAATTTCAAATGGTCTGATGTACCACGGGTTAAGCTTCCCACGCTTACCAAATCTGGCTAAGCCCTTCCAAGGAAAGACTTCCGACAAAACCTTGTCTCCGACCCTGAAGGATAATGGTTTTCTTCTCTTGTCCGCGTTGCTCTTTTGTCGATCATGAGCCGCCTTGATACAGTCTCGGATTTGAAAAATCTTGTCGATAGTCTCTTGGACTAGTTCAGGACCAATTAATTATTTAGAGCCAACTTCCGCCCAACATAGTGGAGAATGACATTTTTTACCATAAAGAGCTTCAAACGGTGCGGCTTGTATGCTTGTGTGGTAATTATTGTTATAGGAGAACTCCACCAAAGGTAGGTGAGTATCCCAATTGCCACCTAGATCCATCACACATGCACGAAGCTTGTCTTCAAGTGTTTGGATGGTCCGTTCGCTCTTGCCGTCAGTTTGTGGATGGAAGGCCGTACTTAGATCCAATCGAGATCCAAAGTCCTTTTGAAAGGATTGCTAAATTCTTGACACAAAACGACCGTCTCGGTCGAAGTTGATAGAAATAGGCACTCCATGACGAGCCACTATTTCTCTAAGATAAAGTTTGGCTAACTTCTTTGTGTTGTCTTTCTCACGAATTGGAAGAAAATGTGCGGAGTTTGTCAATATATCCACTATTACCAAAATCATGTCGTGACCTCTCGAGGTCCTGGGTAACATTGTAATAAAGTCCATGGATATTTGTTCCCATTTCCACACGGGAATCTCGGGTTGTTGTAACAATCCCGAAGGTTTCTGATACTCGGCCTTAACTTTTGCGCAAGTTAAACACTTTCTGACGTAAGTTGCGATGTCGCTCTTGAGGTTAGGCCACCAATAATATTCCTTCAAGTCTTGGTACATTTTGTCTGATCCCAGATGGATTGAGTACTTAGACTTGTGTGCTTCGTCCAACACTACTTCCCAAAGACCGCCAAAAAGTGGAACCCAAATTCGACGCATAAGATACAAGGTTCCATCTTCCTGTGGCACTAACTATTTCTCCATGTCTCGAAGAAATTCAACTTGAATATGTTCTTCCTTGAGTGCTTCTAGTTGCACGTCATGAATCTGTGTAGTAAGGTTGGTTTGAATTGTCATCTCTAGCGCTCGAACCCTTAAGGTTTTAACTCGCTCCTTGCGGCTCAAGGCATCCGCTACAACATTTGCCTTGCTCGGATGGTATTTGATTTCACAATCATTTTCGTTCAACAATTCAACCCAATGTCGTTGACGAATATTTAACTCTTTCTAATTAAATATTTGTTGAAGACTTTTGTGATCCGTGAATATAGTACACTGAGTACCGTATAAGTGATGTCGCCATATCTTCAAAGCGAAAAGCACTACGCCTAACTCAAGGTCTTGTGTGGTGTAGTTCTTCTCATGCACCTTTAGTTGCCGCGACGCATATGCGATGACTTTTTCCCGTTGCATAAGCACACAACCTAGTCCTTGATGCGAAGCATCACAGTATACCATGAAGTCATCGGTACCTTCAAGGAGTGAAAGAATCAGTGCATCACATAACTTATCCTTTAGAAGTTGAAACACTTCTCCTTGTCTTTCTCCCCATTTAAACTTTTTGCCTTTTTGAGTGAGTGAGGTTAGCGGTTGAGCAACCTTGGAAAAGTAATCAATAAATCTCCGATAATAACCTGTTAACCCAAAAATTGTCGAACCTCAGTAGGTGTCTTAGGTGCTTCCCAATTCTTAATTGCTTCAATCTTCGATGGGTCTACATGAATACCTTTCTCGTTCACCACATAACCGAGATATTGTACTTCACGAATCCGAAATTCGCACTTAGAAAACTTCGGTAAAGTTTCTCTTTCTTTGCAGCTCCAAAATGGTCCTCAGATGTTGTTCGTGCTCGTTCTTCGACCATGAATATATTAATATATCATCAATAAATACTATAACGAACTTGTCGAGATACCGCTTGCACACGTGATTCATTAAATTCATAAAAACTGCCAGTGCGTTTGTTAAGCCAAAAGGCATAACAAGAAACTCGTAGTGACCATCACGAGTCCTAAACGCCATCTTTTGTATGCTTTCTTCTTGTATCCACAACTGGTGATATCCTCGGTAGATTCTTGATAATGAGTTTGTTCAATTCTCAATAATCTATTCACATTCTGAACATTCCATCCTTGTTCTTCACAAATAAATCTGGAGCTCCCCAAGGCGAAAAACTTGGTAGAATAAATCTGTTAACCAACAACTCTTGAAGTTTTATGGATAACTCTTGCATCTCCGAAGGTGCTAGCCAATATGGAGACTTGGCTACGGGTGCCGCTCCCAGCACCAAGTCAACGTGAAACTCAACTTGTCGTTGTGGTGGTAATCCCGGTAAGTCTTCAGGAAAGACTTCAGGGAATTCCTTCACCACAGGAATATCTCCAAGCTTAGGCTCCTCGGCCTTCTTGTCAACCATGTGTGCTAGGAAGGCTATACAACCTTTTCGTAAGCACTTTTGGGCTTTCATACAATTAATAATCCACAAGGGTGTGTTGCGCTTCTCTCCATGGATAGCAATGGTCTCCTCATTCGGTAGCGGTATGCGAATAATCTTCTCATGACACACGAGTTCGGTTCTGTTATCGGATAGCCAATCCATTCTAACTACCACGTCAAAACTACCCAACTGAATGGGTAAAAGATCGATGTTGAAATTTTGCTAGCCCAGTTCCAAAGAACATCCCTTAATGATTTCCTTCGTCTCGACTAATTTACCATTTGCCAACTCTATAGAATAGGGAACATCTAGCTTACTTGATTCTAAGCCAATTATATGTTTAAATTCCCTAGAAATAAAGCTAAAATCGGCAGTGGTATCAAATAACATGGATGAGAAATGATTTTTGATGGGAAACGTACAAGTGACCACATTAGGGTCTCGGCGCACATCCTTTTCTCCACTCACAAAAGCTCTCCCGCGAGCTTAATTTTCCTTGGGACAATCTTTCTTCCAATGATTCTTGCTTCCGCAACCATAACATCTCGTTTCACGCCCAGTTCCACTCCCTTTTCCATTTCCGTTTCCATTACTAACACCATTTCCATTTCCTCCTCTTCCTGTAGTTGTCCAGCACGCCTCAGTACTATGGCCAGGCTTGCTACACGTATCACACTTGGGAGTCCGACAAGCACCTACATGGTGATACGTGCATTTGGCGCACTGGGATAGGGACCTTCATACTTCTTGGGGCCGATGTTGGTTGTAGCTACAAATGCTCTTGCATCCCTAGGTTAGTTAACCGCTCTCCTTTTATTGCCACTGTTGTTGTTGAAATGGTTGGCGTGGTTGTTGTGGTTGTTGTTGTAGTTGTTTACTTGAGTACCCTTCTTCAAGTTCGAGTACTTCCTCTTCTCATCATTTGATGATTCGACATGAGATTCTTTCTTCTCCTTCCCTTTTACAATTAACTTCCTCATCATCACTGCGTCTTCAGTAGATTAACGGCTAATGTCATAGCTTGAGTAATGGTAGCAGGGCTTGATGCGGTAACCATACTACAAATTTTCAGGGACTAATCACCAGATGTGGTCAATGCGCTTAAATCAGGTGTTACAAGATAATGTATCACATGCGAGAGATCGTGAAACCTTTCAGTATAACCCACGATATCAGCTCCTATCATGGATAGATTCCAGAATTTAGTTTCCAACTTCTGAAGTTCAGCCCTCAAAAAATACTTTTCCCTCATCCTTTCTTTCAAACTTTCCCAAGACTTTCCATATGCGACATCGTCACCAAGAGTTTGCACTTGTAAATTCCTCCAAGTAAGTGCCTCATCAACAAATAGACCAGTAAAAAAAGTAACTTGCTGGTCAGTGGAACATCTGCTCATCCTGATAGTGGAGTCTGTTTTCTCATTCCAACGTACAAATGCCACCACACCGCCGGTGCCATCATAGTTCAGTGGCCTATAGTCTAAGAATTGCTTGTTAGTGCATCCTGAAATATTTATAAACAGATTATGAATGAGCAAATAAAGAAACACACACATAGATTAGAATGAGAATTGTTTGAGTTGTAATAACAACTAAATATTACCATTGGCATTGTTCCCACCAGAGGAACCGCCTTATCCTTGACCTCCGGATCCGCCAGTTCTGCTGCCATTACTTTTGTTGCGGGTTGCCTCATATTGTGGCAGCGCTTGGGATATCCTTTGCTCCAACAAAGAGTTTAGTTCGGCCTCGTTTCTAGACATCGGTGGGGGTTGGTTCACGTTTCGGGTGCGAGCAGCTCTCTTCCTAGGTGGCATGATCTTTCAAGATAATGCGATAGTAAAGATTAGGCGTCTTTTTAATATATATTCTTTCAGTTAATTATAATTTATAAATATTCATACATACATATATATATATATATATATGTATATATATAAAAGTAATAAAGGAAGCAAATAAGTAAATAAGCACATAGTAATTTAAAATTATATATAAGTGATCCATGGTATAAATAAGTCAGCTCCACGCAACACACCATGCATAATAATCATACAAAATGCGTCATAATGAAGAAATCATGTTTTTATATATAAAAAGATAACTTGTTACATAATCGTTTGCAAAGGAAAGAACAATGTACTCGGGCTACATCACCCGGTCATACAAGTTTAATACATATAAAAGGACAAAATCTTCCTTCATATCAGCGATCTTCGGTCTTCTAGTTTTCTTCAAAACTCGATGCACAGTATTCACAAAAACTGGTATGTAGCTCCCTTTTCAAAAGGTATGTTGATACACTTGTGTGTCTGTCGCTTGTTCTTAGTTACATCAGTAATTGTACGGTCTTTGTTTGTTGTGTCTGTAAAGTTTCGTCGTGTCGACTAAATCAAGATATCCTCATATCTTGATTTAGTACGACGTTTAGTTTGTCTGTGTTGTAAAACATTTTTATGTGTGCATACTGTTAAGTTTTGTCTTTCTGATCTTGCTGACTATGCAGTATGTCTGTTAGCAGGGTTCTCCATAGAACCCCATATTCATACGAGTGAATTGTGCTTCGTACGAACAAGTTACCTGTTCGTACATGTCGTACGGATGAACATTCAAGAAAGACATTTGCTTATTCGTACGAGCGAGTTACTTATTCGTACGAACCATCAGATTGTTCGTACGAGTAATTCTTTCACCAATTACAGTACTTCATTAGCTGGTTGTTTGTGAGAATAGACCATGAAGAACCTGTTCTTCGTGGGCTTGTAGTCCTTCGTACGACCAGCAACATTCTTGGTGATGAATGTTGTTAGGTGTTTGGCCTATATATAGGCATGCACTTCACAGTTCACATAAGAGAGCACAGAGAGAATACCTTGAGTCTGTATGAACCTTATGTGTATGTGTTTGTGCTAGCTCTCTTCAGTTAATCAAAAGATAGTGAATCTTTGGTTACTTTGTGTGTTACTATACTTTGCTTTGGTGTGCATATACACTTGGATTCCCCACTCGTGTGTGTGTTAAACAACAAGGAAGTAGGTTATCTTGATCCTCTAAGTTGACCGACAAGGTACCTGCAAGTAAAAAGTCTAAGGTGTGGGAGGGGATGGTGGTGGAGTAGGGGTAACTAGGTTACGAAGATGGGTGACCTCCTCCTCGAGCTCGTAGACTCGACGGAGTAGAACAAATATCTGCTGCTCGAGTGCCAGAATGCGACCAGCATGGTCGACTGGTGGCATGGGTGGTGGTGGTAGTGATACTTGGGGTGGTGGAGGCACGGCGTGTGCCTGCCTCTCCAAATCATAGACCCTCTTGTGGAGGATCTGTATCTGCTGCTCTAACGAGCGAACCCAGCCCTCCGTCGAGTACAGGCTAAAGTGAGAGGGATGGTAAGGATCAAACATAGGCATCATATGAGGTGGAAAGTAATGAGTAGGGCGAGACAGCTCATGAGAAGGGCCTGCCTCATGGTGTGGTGATGATGGTCGCTGTGATGGTTCGGTAGGATGGGGAGATGAAAACGAAGTGTCTCATGGGTAAGCGATCGGAACCAGGCTGAATCACCTACGGGTCTTGAAAAATGAGGGGTGTCCTCAACAGATAAGGTAGAGATGCGCAGATACGTCTGAGTGGGGACAGGTGGGGGGGTCGTGTAACATCCATCAAAAACCGGATTTACCAAACCCGCTCCGTTTATTAACCGAAAAATCAGTTAAAAATTTCGTGGCGTATTTAATGCCCAAATTATTTTTAAACGATACATAATTAATAAGTGTATTGGATTATAAAAGTTTTATTTGAAAAAGTATTAAAATTAGTGGTTTAAAAATAAAAGAAGGCTGCCGGGTTTCGAACCCGGGTCAGCCGAGTCAATCTGGTCAACAAAGCATTAACACACACGCGCTCAACCACTCCGCCACTTTGGGTTTTTGTTAAGATACCGAAACAATTAATTGAAATAATGAATCTCAGAAATCAAATCCAGTCAACTGACGCGCCCAAATCCGTTGACGCCGGAAAATCCGACGTTTTCGTCAAAGAGCGTCGGTTATCAATGACTTAACATAAACATTAACTATTACATCGGTTATACCCGATGTCCATTCCGCGACACAAGTTATAACCGCCGGAAAATCTTTAACCGATGAATCAAGACGGAAATCGGACTAAATACGTCGATGTTCTGCCCTATAAATACCCCCTCAAACCTCTGCTAGCTTTTTCGCTCAAAATCACACCATTACACGACGTAATTCCACTCGCCGGAAAAGTTCTGCAAGTCGCCGGAAAACCGAGTCTTTCACCTTTGAGCCTTACTGAACCCCCAGAGCTCATACCGAAGCCACCTACACTCACCTCAAGCTCGCTGAAGACCCTCTGCCGCAAGACACACGTCGCCGGAATAGTTTGCTGTCACCGGAGTTTCGCCGGGGAAACAGAGGATTCCAATTCGGTATACCTTACACTTAATCTCTCATCTTTTTTTATTAATCTCACATGTAATTAACCACCAGACACTAACGAACTTGATTAAAATCGATGAAACAGTCGGAATATGTTTTCTGGTTAAGTCTGACGAAGAAGACGAAGTTCAGTATTATATAAGTATAATTAAAATCAAGATATATCTCGAGTTAGACACACAGTCCAGCGGTGGACTGTGTGCAAATAAAACATGCTTACGTCTCGAGTTCGATTCTTGTCCCACGCACACTCGCCTTAATAAAAATGTTGTTCTTTTTACCGAACCGGATTCACTGCTCATATATGTTAAGTTTAATAAAAACCGGAATAATAACCAAGATAGACACACAGTCCAGTGGTGGACTGTGTGAACGTTTAATCACACGTCACGAGTTCGAGTCCGGACTACCGCACCGGTTCGGACAATTATCAAACTTTTTATTTAAAACAGAAACGAAACTACTTAGTTTGTATATAAGTATCATAAAAATCAGACTATTTAACAAGTTAGACACAGTCCAGCGGTGGACTGTGTGTTAACTTAAACCACAGGTCCTGGGTTCGAGACCTGTGGTCAGCACCGGTTCGATACATTTAAAATTCTTTTTAAAAATAAATGATTTTCGGTTTAATTCAATTAGTATATAAATATAATTAAAAACAGAAATATTTCAGGTTAGACACGTAGCTCAGTTGGTAGAGCTGCGTGCACGCGTACGGGAGGTCTCGGGTTCGAACCTCACCCGGCGCACACTTATTACAGACCGAACCGGTCAACAAGTCAACGGTCAAACAAGTCAAAGTCAACGGTCAAAAAGTCAACATTTTTTTATTATTTTTATTTATTTATTTTATTTAAAAATCAATTAAAAATACTTAAAAATAACATTTTTAAGGTTAGAATATAGCCTTAAACTCACAAAAATACACCCAACAATCCTACTAAAATGGATTAATAAAATCCGTTTACTTAACGAACCATTATGCCATTATCTAGGTTAGTTTCACTCGTGGTTAAAACCAACTTCGTGCGCATTCAACATCATCAACCGAACGCACCCAATGTGAGTGAATCTTACAACTCCCCTTTTTAATTACACGTTTTGGGGTGTGTCATGTGTCACCAAAATTAACTCGTTTATTTAAACTTGTGCCATACCATATTGTGATCTAAACTTAGATTGTATATATTGTTTGTCGTTATGTATTTCATATTGTCAAGTTATATGCAATTCATTCATTAGGCCCATCAGTTCCTCGTGAGAGACGAGTTGAGCAACGCGTGCCTCAAAACATATCCATTATTGTTCGTGTGTGTATTATTTAGTTTATATTGTTTGTAGTTATGTATTTCATATTGTCAAGTATATGCAAATCATTCATTAGGCCCATCAGTTCCTCGTGAGAGACGAGTTGAGCAACGCGTGCCTCAAAACAATCTATTATTGTTCATGTGTGCATTATTTAATATTAATTGATTGGTGAATAAGTCTACATCTATTTTTACTCATGTGTGGTTGTGCACTTTATTTTATAATCAATTAAATAAACTTGTTCAAATGTTTTTCATAGGATTCACTCGCCAACTTTTTGTTGATCCAAAAACCATTTTTACACATGATACAGGTGAACAGGATGAAGCAAGGAAAACATAGGAAATGCCTTAGAAGAAAACAATGAAGCCTAGATTGATGTTTAGGACATGATGTAATTATGATTGTATATTTCCCGTTAAAATGTATTAATGAATATGAAACGTTATAATAAATGTCATGAGCTTTGATGATAACCCAATCATGCCTCGATCACCTTTTCCGCTGCGGGTCGGGGTGTGACAGATTGGTATTAGAGCCATGACTATAGGGATATAGGATAGGTTATTAGACCCCTAGAGCCTATACTATAGTTGCCTAAATTTTAAATTGTTTAGGTGGTTACATACAAACTTATGATATTTATTTGTTTCATATTTGTTTATACTTATAGTCAAACATACATACTTACATACACATTCATCATACATATTTCAATGTTCATATATTCAAATCATCTTCATACTTTTGATTCAAAGATTTTGTCGCAATTTTCAAATCTCATCAAAGTAAGTTCTGCGACGGGCATGTAGTAACTGGAAGGGTACAAGTACCGGTAGTCGGAACGTCCTGTCTAGGTTGGCATTCGTATAAATCCAATATAACGGACCAGTTTGCCTAACTGGGGACTAACGATGAGAGTACGAAGGACCTATTAGGCCAAAGCATGCCACACCAAACGTCGTTCGAACTAACCCCACTTTGAGGTGTCACCGTGTCTATACCTGGACACATTCTGAATATCATACGTTATATACATATTTCTCGATTTTCTCCGGGTTTTAGTGTACGTAACCAGGCTAACACATGCGAACCATATGAAAAACCCGGTATTCATGGGGGCCCACATGATTACGAAGGTGAAGTATGGCGGCATGCAAGGCCTAATCACGAGCAAAGCCCAAGACATCCTATGGATGTAGTAGATTTATTTTTCTATATTTATTTTATGAATGTTCATTCCTAAATACGACCCATGATCCCAAAAACATCCAACTCATACTCATGATGCGTATTCCTTGTAGATGTCTTCTAACCTCGCCCGTAGGAAGATGAGAGCGGGAAAAGCCCGCGAGTGCATGGCTGCCCTAATCGCTCAACAAATGGCTGCCGTAATACCCAACATTGTAATTCAAGTCCAACAACCCCTTACCACTAATCCTGTCAACCAAGAAGATCAAAATATTATCAACCCTCCCCCAAATACCACTAAATGCACCTACAAGCATTTCAAATCATGCGACCCTCCAAAATACGAAGGGACTGAAGGTGTCACCGCTCTCCTCCATTGGTTTGAAGAAATGGAGAACACTTTTCTAAATTGCGATTGCCCCGATGATCGCAAAGTGCGATGTGCTACCGGTCGTTTATATGGGATAGCACTTACTTGGTGGAATACAGAGAAGGCCAAACGAGGTGTTGAAGACGCTATGACTTTGACTTGGGAACAGTTGAAGGAAATCATGACAAGACGGTTTTGCCCAAGGAGCGAAATCAAGAAATTAGAAGATGAGTTCTATTCTTGAAGCAAAAGGAAGGCGACCACACCACATACAACAAAAGATTCCTCGAGTTAAATCAAATGGTTCCCAACTTGTTCACTCCCCTCTACCGTTTGATCGAGCACTACATCCAAGGTCTTCCGTCAAAGATTCAGGACTCTGTAATAAGTACCACGCCTGCAACTTTGGAAGCAGCAATGGAGTTAGCTACAGAGCTCACCGAGAACCGCATCCGGAATAAAGACTTCAAGGAGAAGAAGAAGAAGAAGGATAAAGCATCAATTGAAACTTCAAACTCCACCCAAGCCGAATCCCCATCTCAACCCATTTCTAAGAGAAAAAGAGACGGGCAACTTTTCTCTACTATTCAACGTAATCAACCAATTTCACACGCTATACCCATCCAAGCTATCCCAATCACGCAAATAGCACCCAACTCAACTTACCCAAATAAGAAACCATACCTTGGACCTCACCCTCGATGTAACGCCTGTTTTTATCACCATCCCCTTACCTTACCTTGTCGACTATGTGCAAATTGTGGACGCTATGGTCATTTGAGCAAGGTTTTCCGCACCCCTCAAAACCAAACCACACCCCCTACTCAAAATATGATCCAAACATATCAACAACCTCAAACCCCATGTTACCTTATGTTCGAGCTTGTTTCAATTGTGGCGACCCTACCCACTATAGAAACACTTGCCCTCGATTGGTTAACATCATAAACGCTCAAGCTCAATCAAACCCAGTTAACCAAGTAAATCAAGAAAACCAAATCACTAGGCCACCAGCAAGAGGAAGAGTTTTCAACATCAACGCCAACCCTGTTGAAGATAATGACGGCCAAAACGAAACCACCCAACTAGTCCTCTTCACCGAAAATCAAGATTCAACTCCAATCGTTTAGTTTTATGTTTTTCTTTATGTTTTAGAATCACATAGAACCAATCATAACTTGCGGATAAAGTCAATGAAAATTTGACAAGAATATGGTGGATACGCCGCTGGTACTTCCTATATATAAGTATTCTTGCCAAAGGATCAGAGGCATTATCTGGCGGTTATGAGAGGTTCCATGTATAAACTGTTTGAGTGATTATTGTTTATTATTTTCAGTACATGCAATACGATCGGCTCCGTTTGATTGAGCCTTGATCGCACAGACATTTTCATTTTCAGTACATGCAATACGATCTTGTGGTTGTTGTGTTTGTTGTAGAGTCACATAGAACTAATCATAACTTGCGGATAAAGTCAATGAAAATTTGACGAGAATATGGTGGATACGCCGCTGGTACTTCCTATATATAAGTATTCTTGTCAAAGGATCGGAGGCATTATCAGGCGGTTATGAGAGGTTCCATGTAGGATTTAGTATGTTTTGGTTGAAGTTTGTTCATCATACATTTCAGTGTATTCAATTTCATCATTTATAGAAGTTGAGCTATGTCTCACTTCCACAATGACTAACCTCTCCATCATAACAAACGAGAGAGCTACTGTCATCATTCAAACATGTATACTATCAGAATTTAGACTCAAGCTGTGGTTGTTGTGTTGTTTATGTTTTAGTCACATAGGACTAATCATAATTCACTGATAAAACCAATGAAAATTTGACGAGAATATGGTGGATACGCCGCTGGTACTTCCTATATATAAGTATTCTTGTCAAAGGATCAGAGGCATTGTCAGGCGGTTATGAGAAGTTCTATGTAGGATTTAGTAATTTCTTGGTACATTGGTTGTGGCGTTTATTTATGTTCTAGAGTCATATCATAGAACCAATCATAACTTACTGATAAAACCAATGAAAATTTGACGAGAATATGGTGGATACGCCGCTGGTACTTCCTATATATAAGTATTCTTGTCAAAGGATCAGAGGCATTGTTAGACGGTTATGAGAAGTTCCATGTAGGTTGTAGTATTAGAAGTTTTGCTTTAGGATATAACCATATCCTTCCAAACATATCAAAACCCTTACGCATGATATCATATTTAGCGAATCAACTTTGCTTATCAATATTTTTACCGTAGGCAACAAAAAGCGATTCCTGTAACAGGTTACTTAACCCTTACAAGGGACGTTACCGCCTCAAACAAAATTTAAACTCTTACTCTTTTTCTAAGTATGTAACTGTCAAACTAAACACCATCCTTTTTAGACAAATATGTCACTACTTAAATTTCGGGACGAAATTTCAAAAAGCAGGGGATACTGTAACATTCGTCAAAAACAGGATTTACCAAACCCGCTTCGTTTATTAACCGAACAATCAGTTAAAAATTTCGTGGCGTATTTAATGCCCAAATTATTTTTAAACGATACATAATTAATAAGTATATTGGATTATAAAAGTTTTATTTGAAAAAGTATTAAAATTAGTGGTTTAAAAATAAAAGAAGGCAGCCGGGTTTCGAACCCGGGTCAGCCGAGTCAATCTGGTCAAACAAAGCATTAACACACACGCGCTCAACCACTCCGCCACTTTGAGTTTTTGTTAAGATACCGAAACAATTAATTGAAATAATGAATCTCAGAAATCAAATCCAGTCAACTGACACGCCCAAATCCGTTGACGCCGGAAAATCCGACGTTTTCGTCAAACAGCGTCGGTTATCAATGACTTAACGTAAACATTAACTATTACATCGGTTATAACCGATGTCCAGTCCGCGACACAAGTTATAACCGCCGGAAAATCTTTAACCGACGAATCAAGACGGAAATCGGACTAAATACGTCGATGTTCTGCCCTATAAATACCCCCTCAAACCTCTGCTAGCTTTTTTCGCTCACAATCACACCTTTACCCGACGTAATTCCACTCGCCGGAAAAGTTCTGCAACTCGCCGGAAAACCGAGCCTTTCACCTTTGAGCCTTACTGAACCCCCAGAGCTCATACCGAAGCCACCTACACTCACCTCAACCTCGCTGAAGACCCTCTGCCGCAAGACACACGTCGCCGGAATAGTTTGCTGTCACCGGAGTTTCGCCGGCGAAACAGAGGAGTCCAGTTCGGTATACCTTACACTTAATCTCTCGTCTTTTTTTATTAATCTCACATGTAATTAACCACCAGACACTAACGAACTTGATTAAAATCGATGAAACAGTCGGAATATGTTTTCTGGTTAAGTCTGACGAAGAAGACGAAGTTCAGTATTATATAAGTATAATTAAAATCAAGATATATCTCGGGTTAGACACACAGTCCAGCGGTGGACTGTGTGCAAATAAAACACGCTTACGTCTCGAGTTCGATTCTTGTCCCACGCACACTCGCCTTAATAAAAATGTTCTTCTTTTTACCGAACCGGATTCACTGCTCATATATGTTAAGTTTAATAAAAACCGGAATAATAACCAAGATAGACACACAGTCCAGTGGTGGACTGTGTGAACGTTTAATCACACGTCACGAGTTCGAGTCCGGACTACCGCACCGGTTCGGACAATTATCAAACTTTTTATTTAAAACAGAAACGAAACTATTTAGTTTGTATATAAGTATCATAAAAATCAGACTATTTAACAAGTTAGACACAGTCCAGCGGTGGACTGTGTGTTAACTTAAACCACAGGTCCTGGGTTCGAGACCTGTGGTCAGCACCGGTTCGATACATTTAAAATTCTTTTTAAAAATAAATGATTTTCGGTTTAATTCAATTAGTATATAAATACAATTAAAAACATAAATATTTCAGGTTAGACACGTAGCTCAGTTGGTAGAGCTGCGTGCACGCGTACGGGAGGTCTCGGGTTCGAGCCTTACCCGGCGCACACTTATTACAGACCGAACCGGTCAACAAGTCAACGGTCAAACAAGTCAAAGTCAACGGTCAAAAAGTCAACATTTTTTTATTATTTTTATTTATTTATTTTATTTAAAAATCAATTAAAAATACTTAAAAATAACATTTTTAAGGTTAGAATATAGCCTTAAACTCACAAAAATACACCCAACAATCCTACTAAAATGGATTAATAAAATCCGTTTACTTACCGAACCATTATGCCATTATCTAGGTTAGTTTCACTCGTGGTTAAAACCAACTTCGTGCGCATTCAACATCATCAACCGAACGCACCCAATGTGAGTGAATCTTACAACTCCCCTTTTTAATTACACGTTTTGGGGTGTGTCATGTGTCACCAAAATTAACTCGTTTATTTAAACTTGTGCCATACCATATTGTGATCTAAACTTAGATTGTATATATTGTTTGTCGTTATGTATTTCATATTGTCAAGTTATATGCAATTAATTCATTAGGCCCATCAGTTCCTCGTGGGAGACGAGTTGAGCAACGCGTGCCTAAAAACATATCCATTATTGTTCGTGTGTGTATTATTTAGTTTATATTGTTTGTAGTTATGTATTTCATATTGTCAAGTATATGCAAATCATTCATTAGGCCCATCAGTTCCTCGTGAGAGACGAGTTGAGCAACGCGTGCCTCAAAACCATCCATTATTGTTCATGTGTGCATTATTTAATATTAATTGATTGGTGAATAAGTCTACATCTATTTTTACTCATGTGTGGTTGTGCACTTTATTTTATAATCAATTAAATAAACTTGTTCAAATGTTTTTCATAGGATTCACTCGCCAACTTTTTGTTGATCCAAAAACCATTTTTACACATGATACAGGTGAACAGGATGAAGCAAGGAAAACATAGGAAATGCCTTAGAAGAAAACAATGAAGCCTAGATTGATGTTTAGGACATGATGTAATTATGATTGTATATTTCCCGTTAAAATGTATTAATGAATATGAAACGTTATAATAAATGTCATGAGCTTTGATGATAACCCAATCATGCCTCGATCACCTTTTCTGCTGCGGGTCGGGATGTGACAGGTCGGGGTAGCAATGGGTACAGTGTCAAAACTGATATCAGTAGCATCCGCTCAAAGCCCGGCTCGGTGGATGGTAGAGGAAGAAGCACGGTCGCTCTCGTCAGATGACAAAATAGTTGCGATTGAAACCATGGGAGAGGACATCTCAAAGATAGCTACGTCGATAACCTCTCCATTGCCAAGGTCTTCGTCAAGGTGGTTGACATGAATTACAGGGACCTCGTCCTCGTCGTCATACAGGTCGATGACAGGGGACCACATAGTAAGTGGGATGGCGTCAATGGGTATAATCTCAACTAGGTGCTCACCCTCGGGTGGCCAATAATGATCTGATCATGAAGCTGCGGGGGTAAGGCTAGGACATCGTCCACAAAAGGGGTGTGGTCGTCAGCTATGAAGTTCAGGTCCTCCTCCAACTCAGACTCACTGTCAGAGGATATGTAGTGCACAATGGTCCGACCTCGTCGTCAGAAACGATCTCCATAGGATCGTGATCATCGTATATGCCGCTCTCAGCTGATGACATGATGACCTGGAAAAAGGGTTTGTACAACATGTATATTATTAATTTATTGTTATTTAGTATATATATACCCACACACACACACAAAGTATATGGAACACATAATGTCAATTTTAAGTTATACAATTTGTTTTGGGTGGATCAACTTAATGTTTTGTGTCTATCCTTTGTAGACTAAGTCATATAATGTCATTGCATTATTTTTTGAATGAGTTTATGCAGTGGACCTTGTAAAATGGTTATGCAATGAAAATATTTTGTTATTGTAAAAAAGTTTTTCATGAGAGGATCCGAGTGATTGTATACGAGACTCCCGAAAGAATCCTTGTTCACTACAATCGAAGCTCTGATACCAATCTGTCACACCCGTTCATAGGCGGAAGCGCGCGGTGTGATCTGATTGATTGTCATCCATACAATATAAGTGAACATACTAGATGAATTAAACAAGCTCCAAATGCCATTGCCAATGTTGTTTCAATATGCTACATAAGTTGAGTATATTGTTTACAAACCATGAAATGAAAATAAGTTGTCAAATTGTTACACATCCAAAATGCATGTTTCAAAATGATAAGGCTTTGACCCTTATATCCCTGCAAGGAGGCGGTATATAATGAACAACGCCTTCAAAAGTTGGCATGGAGACTTGAAACTTGATTTCCTTATCTGAATTTCACTGCTTGGTCCACTAATTTCCTGAAATACATGTTAAGTAGAAAACCAGCAAAAGTTGGCGAGTTCATGTGTTTTAGCTGTATCAGATGGACCCACAAAATATATGATGTATTTGTATGAAAACCCGGTATGTAAAGCGTCAATGAAATCGTTGATCATTAATGTTTTGCAAGGTCATTAATATGTGTAACGACATAGGAATCATCCAAACCTAGACGATTTCGTCGATTAACCTTGACTGGGGCGACAAATACACTCTTCCGTCTGGGTCCATGACCAAGAATGGGGCTCACCAACACCCGCTAGATCTAACCTTTGTACTGTGGTCTTAAACAAGATTAATGGTGCTTACGTCCACCCTATTCACACATGATCTAAGTTGTTTCATTCCCAGGCTTATCATACAATAGAACATGTATTCCTCCGATAGTTGTAAAACACTAAAACATTTAAGAGGAAAAAGGGGACATGAACTCACTGGATTGCTTTCTGTGAACTCTATTTACCTAACGTACTTTCCCTTTCTTTGTATAACAACTTACGAACTTGTTAGGTTTTGTTAGACGCTTGTGACACCCCCGACCGCATAAAACAACGAAGCATGGCGGAAATGTCAGGGAGTCATGTCACAGAACTATTTTTTCACAACTCATGGAATTTAAAATTTTGTTATATTAAGTGAAATGTTTACAATGTCTTAGGATAAACAGAAACAACACATAAATAAAATGTCATTCATGTTTTAAGTCACTAGGGCCCGCGTCCATTCCTACGTGAAGCATGCATCATATTATCAAGCATTGACTCCTGAAACATATGTAAAAAGAGTGTCAGCATAAAAATGCCGAGAGTACATAGGTTTTGTGAGTGTGTCAAATTCGTGGCTTTGTATACGTATTGCAACACCTCGTCCGACTACAAGAGTCGTTAAGTGAAAACTTCGTATCAAAAGTGTTCGATATTGCAATACAATTAACCAACTAAAACAAGTTTGTTAGGGTTGTGAAAACCTTATAGCCATGAATCTTGACTAAAATGTTTCTATTGTAAAAACCTTGTAATAGATTGATTCAAAAGAAAACTTCGTATGGTTTATATCTTTAAGTGAAAATCATTGTGTGACATTGTTCAAAACCATTTGTCCGTGTTATAAACCATTTTTCCGTGTTATAAACCATTCGTCCATGTTATAAATCAATCGTCCGCGTCATAAACCAATTATCCATGTTATAAATCAATCGTCCGTGTCATAAACCAATTATCCATGTCATAAACAAATCATCCGTGTTTTTAATTGTGAAAAATTTTGATCGTTCTTTAATGAACACATTCAACCCTATGTTGACTATACCACCAAAGGGTATCTTTAATAGACCATCAAAGGGTCTCTTTAACTAGACTGACAGATCAACAAATTATTTGTTAATCAGAAACAGTTTCTGTCATTACTCAACTTCTACCAAATCCAGTGAATAGTCCGATAATGGGATTGTCAGTCCTATGGTACGATAACATACTACTGGTCGGCTCGGCCAAAGCTAATGAATGTCATTCATGTTATGGATAACGCATCAACAAGTTGTTTACATTATTGAAATCGTATTGTTTTATATATAAACCATAGACATTGTTTTTGAAAACTTGAAAATGATTTAGCACAACTGAGTCACCCCAAAACATTTAGAAAATGGAAAAGAGGGGGCTATGTACTCACTTGGGATTGTGAAAGTGTTCTTGATCAACGTAATAAACAAAGCTCAAACGTGTCCTACTGTGTCAGATAAATATGTTAGCGTGTTTGGACTACACACGGGAGATCGGATAGAATGAAGCCTTATAAACCAAACGAGTGTTGGAAGTCATGTGATATGGTTTAACAAACTTAACATTCTGATTTGGAAAGGATCCTAAGTGCTTTTGACCCATTATGACTCGTTAAGGTAGTTTACGCTACTTTAACAGGTCATTAGCGTAAACACGTGAACAGATGGTTAAACATGACCTATGATAAGTCTTAAATGCCCAAACATGTTTGAAAATTTTATAACATCAGTTTGTATGTCAAAAATTAGGTTACATGTATTTAAAATGGATTTATAAGCAAAAGGGCATTTAGGTCATTTTTTAAGGACATAGAACTAACATATCATAACACTAATCAAATGATGTGACCATAAGGTATAACCTCAGTAGGCTATTCCCTATACAACTATGGTCACAATTATGTGTTTGATCAGATCTTAAGATCGACCAAACGGGTCGGATTCGAAAGTCAAAGCGGTGGTTAAGACGCTCGACTAACGACCCTAAATAAGCACTAAACTAGAAGTGACGTGTTAGACATATCAAAATACATATAACTAAGTTTATAAAACTGATTTTGTATCAAAACTTGGGGTTTTGATACCAAAAAATAGTTTCGTCGTAAAATGGACATCATGCGCATTTTGACCGAAACTTTGACTCGTCACTTTGACTAGTAAACGTGGTAATCTGAAGTTCAAATCGCTAGGGACTATAATCTTTGTGATTACGATCACGTTGCAAAGTCCAAGTGAACTTTGACTTGACCAAATATGGTCAGAACCAAAAGTCAATCAGGAAACCAAATTGTTTGACTTTTAGCTCAAAATAGCTAAAATAATGAAAGAACTAGGAAGACTACTTACTCGTGTTGAAGAATTCTTTCAGAACTCAATATTGGAGGCTTCCAAAGGCTAGAAATAAGTTCCAAGAAGGATAGAAAGAAGAACTTCACACTTTGCTTTGAAGTGTTTTGAAGTGGTGTGAAAAAAAAATGGAAGAATCATGGGGTATTTATAGTATTTTAGGATTAAGGAGGTGATGACAAGTGTCCTCAAGTGTGGATTAGTGTCCTAACATGTGTAAACACCATATTAAGTGTGGCAAAGTGAATGCTAGGTGTCAAAAATTGGAGATCGGTGGCAAACTTGGTTAAGAAGCAAAAATATTTATTATTTTTTGACATTTTTGGCCCTTGGACTTGTATTTTCTCTTGTTTGCCATTTTTAACCCCTTTAACCTAATATTTAGTTTATATAAAGGTGTTAAGACATGTGTTACTTGGATTATGCCCGAAAATGTCATGGATGTCTGTTCGGTTGCACGGTTACGCATTTCGCAAAAATGCGTAAAACGCTTTAACGAACACTAAAATAATCAAAATTGTGCAACGATTGACATTTTTGCATTCTCATCAACAAAATACAAGATTTTATTGAATACAAAAATATTTGGAAATAAAACACATGGTTTCATTCAATACGAATTTGTTTGTAATTGTACAATGATTGAAATGGGAGAAATGTCACAACGCTTCGCTCTTTCTAACGACTCATATTAGTGTTTCTTGTCTTAAGTACTTATTAAGACTTGTTCAGAGTTATGTTCTATTTACATGTATATTTGATGTATGATGTCAATATATATATATATATATATATATATACATATATACATATATACATCCATGCATCTCATGTGTTGCATATACAGGCCTAGCCCTCTTGTCTCTATGCCTCGCACGAGTAAGATGTATATGTTTCCTGACTTCTCATAATTGAGTTCTACCCGGTTGCCTCGACGATACCATCGTCGGATATCTTTCATATATAATTCTTCTTAATTATATATTTCCAAGTTTGATGAATTCATTAAAATATCACATTTTAACTTGTATGATTTGTATGCACTATTTTATATATCATTTATGATTGCCATGGGTTTGTTAAAAATAATCTAGTTTTAACATGACTTGATATATAATTATCCGTCTGCATGTGGTTATGGTAAACATGACCAAATGTATTATTTGTTAAGTATTATTCATGTGTACATTCCCAAGTATGGGTATACTTGTATTGTGAATATTTGTGTATTTAAATTCATATTATTCCTAGTTATCTATAATACATGTATGATGGTATTTTCACAAGGTGTTAGTGGTATAAGTTGTCTTGTATTTGTACATATAGGAATACGTATATTCTTGTGTTCAATACCCACGATTTTTGTATTCTTAAAATATATAATTTTAAGATATGTCTGAATTAATATATGTAAAAATAATATGTTTTAAGATTAGTTCTAGAAAAATATATATTTTTAGTTTCTACCTAAACAATATATTTTTAAGAGGTTTATGAAATATTTATTTTTATACACTTCAAGAATAATACAATTTAGTATGGGCAAAATATGATATATTTTATATAAATATATTTTGTCGCTTGTTCAGTTTTAAAATAAATATTTACCAAGCTTCGATATATTATATATTTTTAGTCCAAAATCCTTATATAGTCCAAGTGTCCCATTTGTCCATATATATATATGTATATATATATATATATATATATATGTATATATATATATATATATTTGTAAGTCTTTGGTTGCCAAATTTTATTGTATTTGTTGGTGTGTATTACTTCAAGTCCCTAATTTTATATATAACTAATACAAATAATAAACACATAGCACATGATTTTTATGATCACTAAATATATATATTTTTCAGAATATATATTCATATCCATCTTTATTTTTAGAAAAACAACAACTTCTTTAATTTACATTTTATACAAAAATATGGGGATTTATATATTTATTACTTTTAAACAAGTTTACTTGTAAGAATTTTGTTAAAATATATTTTTCTACGTGTTAAAATTTTATAAAAATTTTGACATAGTTTTCCCTAGATTTAGGAGGTTTCCCATGTTTGAAATTATGTGTTTAAGCTTCCAAAACACATCAATTTATTCATAACAATTCCACAAGTATGATATATGCATTTAGTTGCATTTTTCATGTTATGATGAACTTGAAAGTTAACCAAATCATGTAGTATTTTAACCTTGTGTCTAACATGTTCATCCATCTTAAAAATAGGTTTTATTTCTAATATTTACTAGCTTTGTAGAAAATCATCTTTAACAACTTGTTCACATATTATTTCTAGAACATCACAAATCATTTTAACCACTTTAATAACTTCATTCACAATGTGTAAACAAGTTCATCAACACTTTTATCATGGATCTTGTAAGATCCATGTGTATACTTGTTAGATCTATACTTCTTACAAGTATACATATGATGGATATCATCCATAGCACAAAATAAACAACTATATCTTCATTACAACTTCAAGATATGTTTACTTTCTTTAGATTATGTTACTAGATCATGTGTTCATCTTTTAAAGGTTAATTTTTTATATGGTTTAACTAATACATTAACAATATAATAGTAACAAGATATAAAATGGAAGATTAGGAGGCTTACTACTAGCTCTTGTGGCTAGGGAAGAGGCATGATGAACAAGATGATGAAGATGAAGTAAAGATGGTGGCTAATAGCTCCCTAGAGTGGTCCTTGAATTTCCAAGACTTGACACCTTCTTGATTAACCTTGAGACACCCTTGGATATGCTTGGAATTACTTGAAAGTGGAAGGAAAATGGAGGCTAAGGAGGTGGTAATGTGGCCATAGGTAATGGCAAGGAGAAGAAGATGAAGTGTGATATTGGTGAAAGTGATAAGGATAATGTCACATCCTGGTCGGGGCGGAGGCGCAAACGTGTGACTATGAGGTAATCATTGCATGCAATCAAGTAAACAACTATAATCCAATAACAATGCATTACCGATATAAATATTTCATTCCAAAATTTATAAATTATCAAAGGTAATTTCATAGTTTTCACTTCGTCTTCAGAGACATAGTTTGACATATATTACTTTAAAAAAATATTGTTTTCAAGGTAAATACAAAATGAGGTTTTTACCCCTATATACCCATATGAGGTTGGGATATAAGAGGCAAATCCTCCAAAATATGGCATTCGTTGTCTTATCATTTCCCATATCCCGATATGTATCACCAGCTCATGCCTTGCGTCCTGAAATACATGTAATTTTAAAAAGTCAACAAAAGTTGGCGAGTTCATGTAGTTAATGTTTTCGTAAAAATGTCATCCTTGTAATCCAGTATTGAAATCTAAGTATGTTATTATCATTCATGGAGTTTAAGGATCTATCATTGGGCTCACAAAAGCACTCCTAAAAGTTTACCAACCAGATGTGGAGCGCGTCTCAAACTCAATAGACTATATCTTTTCCACCTTGGTCACTACGTTATTAATGGTTTCTATAGTCATCATCCTACTTATGCACATTTGATCGTGTTACCATCTAACCCATAGCTAACATACTGTTTGTTATGACATGTATTTCCCCTCGATAGTTTTAAAACAAAACTTTGAAATAATAGAAAGGATGGACATGAACTCACAGCTTTGCGTTCTGTACGTCGTACTTACCAAAGTTCGGTGTTCGTACACGTGTGTAACCTACATGGGTATTAACCTTATTAGACACCTAGGCCTCGTTGGATCTCGTACCAGTTGTTCATCTTGATTTCTTGTTCTGTATATATTTATCACATTAGAACAACTTTTAATGTTATCATAGTGTTGGTAGTTCGTTTGTTCGATTAATATTTTTATACATATATTTCTCAAATTTATATATGTTGTTGTTCTTACATCGTGTGTGAACGGGCCTCGCCCTTCACATATCCTCATGCCTTGCACGCGTGTCATTGGGCCTAGCCCTATCATGTATGTCATTGGGCCTAGCCCATGTCTTCTTATGATTAGGCCTTGGCGATGTAATTAATGTCATTGGGCCTAGCCCATGTCTTTATGTGATTGGGCCTAACCCATGTTATTTATGTGTTTGGGCCTAGCCCATGAAATTATATGTTTGGGCCTAGCCCATGAATTTATATGTTTGTGTAATTGAGCCTTGCCCCATGTCTTTTATATAATGGGCCTAGCCCAATTTATTTTCAAGAGTCCAAATGTTATAATTCTTACACTTATAAGTTTTTACTAAGTATGGACTTTTAAGTATATTTATATACTTTTATAAAATCACTTAGTAATTCATATACATCTTAACTTTCTAGATTTTGTTACCGATAAATACACACATTCTTTAAGTGTCTAAAATATGTCATTTTTAGACATGTCGTCGTTGTGGTTTAATATATACCTTTTCGCGTAAAACATCACTCAACGTCATAGTAGCTTTTCATTTTGGTGTTTTGTTTGTTGGTCGACGACGCGACGGTACATCGTGTAAATTCGCCCATCGTCCGCATTACTCGGTTCGTCCGATAATTGTTTTGACATATTGTAAAAGTGTATGTGTTTTATGTCATCTACACTTGGTATTCTTCAAGTGTTTGAAGTATTTGGATAAGTTGGGTATTTTGTGGTATATACCCTAAACTTCTAGATACATACACATACATACACATGTATTCATACATAACTTTTGGTGACAAAATATGTATATACATATTTTATTCCCACAAGTGTGTGTGTTTATATATATACATGTAATAAATACTTACTTTTAACTTGTAAATATATATATATACACTTGTTAAACACTTAGTCCCGTTAATCAACCCGATAATTATTCCTTAAACGTAATTAGATTTTTCGAATATTTCGCCATAGTTTCCCCTAAACGATGGCGTTTTCACATTTCAAAAATGTATTTAAATCAAGTTTAAACCCATAATAAAGATCAATCATCAACTTATGCTTACATATCACTTTATTATGCTTTATTTACAACTTATGCATCCTCAATTCCATGATCTTTGTAAATATATATTTTTACTACTTCAATTAAAAACAATAAGATCTTTATAGATTTATTAGAACCTTCAGGACACCATTTTTAGTTACATTTTCAAATCATTATTTCCACTTTAACCTCCTTTATTTACTACACTTTTAAGATGATTATAACTTAAATCAGTGTGTTTATTTATTATAAAAATCACACATGTGTAGTAAATCATTTTTAAGTTGTAGTAATCTTCATGGATCATGAGGTTGATGATCTTTTTTAGATTTAAACATCACCATGTTTAAATCATCATTTATATTGTTATTCATACAAGATCATCCACTTTAAACACCTTACTTTATCATAATCAACATCATCATGCTAACTAGTTAACACTAAAGCACATAATAAGCACATAATAAGCTTTATTTAGTGGATTATGATGGTGAGATTAGGGTTTTTAAGTTGTATTCTCTTTACTCTCAAGATGATCAACAAGTACTTCCTTAAACTAGATATTATAAGAAGCTTAAATATGATAAAAATGATCTTACAAAGTTGCTCAAGATTAGTGAAGATTAAGAAGAAGATGAAGCTCCAAGAAAAACCCTAATGATCGTCCATCCTTACAAGCACTTTGGATGATCTTGAAATGGCCTAACTAAGCTTGATTTGGTGTTTTAAAGTTGAAAATGGTGGGTGATGATGGTGGTGGTTTGAGCCGTGGGAAAGAGAGAGAGATGGAAGTTGTGTGTGTTTTGAAAGGTGTAAAAATGATGAGAATGGTGATATAGTAGTTATATAAAAATCATGTGTCACAAATCTTTCAAACCATCACCATAAAATCCTTGAACCATGCTTATAATTATTTTTCAACCCTAAAGAAGTGGGTGTGGGACCCACTTGAATCCGCCAAATGAGGGGGGTTAAATGTAATTATTTTATTTAACATGTGATGAATTGTTAGATAGCTAGGTAATTAGCCTAAGTATGATGATTTGGGTTGGTCTTGTATCATTAGCAAGTAATTAGGGTTTAGGGTGTTAATCAATGTTAATTAGTCCTCTTGACTAATTGGTATTAGTTTTGGATAACTAAAACGTCACTAGTTCACTCATCGGTACGATATGAGCTAGTATACGAACTTTATTATTTCGAACCGGAAGCTTTTGTTTTCGACCACCGTAGGTGCCATGGCATTTATTTTGGGCACTTCCGACCTCAAAATATGCTTAACTAGTTCGCTAGCCAAATATATGCTAAGTTAGGATGGCCAAAAAGCTTTCTATTTAATTGTTCGCTCGATATCGGCACTTATATTTTGCCATCAAGCATTTGCGGAAGTTGTGTTTTCGTGACCTCAAGGTGGTTGAAAGGAGTTCGAGTCCCAAATGAAGCTTAACTAGTTCTCTAGACGAATATATGAGGCTATCGGCCATTAAATTTTCGTCAGTTTGACAATCGGTCGCTTTCCGATCAAGTTGTGCACTGCTTGTCGTATGAATGGAAACGATGTCTTTTATGTATTTCTGCTATTATCATATTGTTTTCGGGTGTTCAACATTGTTTTGCTATAATTCTAGAATTTGGAAAATACCGAATTAATGTTGCGGACAAACTGAAATTGTAACCTTTTCGGTCGAAACGGACAATTTTGTGATTAGGCGTTGTACCGGAAAGTTACGTATTTTTTAAATATGTGTTCCCACATTAGTGTTTTCATATGTATATGGACTCATTTAGGGCATTAGCATGCCGTTATTCATTGTTCTATTTCGTTTTAGCGGTTTTGCTGGCCTCAATTGTGCGACAACGAATAGTGCGCCCAACACTTTCTACCAACACTTTTAGGGCTTTGTTTGATTTGTTTTGCGTCTTAACGGAAACCAATATATTTTATGATCTGATTTACTTGTCCTAATACTTGTGATATGACGTATGACTCGGTTACGCAATCAAATTACGTTAAAATGCATGAGATTATGTAATACAAATAGTGCTTAGATTGTACGATATTACCGGTTATTTGCCATTTGTCACATACTCCACCTGTTAAAAAGAATTTTGTCTAGAAATTCACTTTGAGGCATCCTTCGAAGGAGTCTTCTTGAACAGGTGGGGGTACTTTGTCTTGATTTGATTTTCACGTTCCCATGTGTACTCGGGACCGTGACGTGAGTTCCAGTGAACTTTTACAAGTTTTATTTGACTTCTCCTCGTCTTTTAAACTTTCCAGCCCATGACTTCAACGGGTTCCTCGGTAAATTGGAGTTTGTCATCAATATGAATCTCATCCGCTGGGATGATAAATGTGTCATTGTCGGGCTTTTCTTTAGATTAGACACATGAAAGTTGTGGTGTACATTGTTGAGTTCATCTGGTATTTCACTTGTAAGCCACTGTACCGACTTTTACCAGAATTTCAAAATGCCCAATGTATCTCGGGTTAAGTTTTCCGCGCTTCTCAAATCTAGGTACGCCTTTCCAAGGCGAGACCTTTAGTAACACTTTGTCTCCGACCTTGAAGGATAGTGGTTTGCGTCTCCGATCTGCGTAGCTCTTTTATCTATCCCAGGCCGCTTTGATACGCTCACGGATCTTGAATATTTTGTCTGTGGTCTCTTGGCTTAGTTTGGGACCAATGAGTTGTTTGTCACCGACTTCCGCCCAGGATAGCGGAGATTGGCATTTTCGTCCGTAAAGTGCTTCGAATGGCGCGGCCTTGATACTTGTGTGATAACTATTATTATAGGAAAACTCTACCAATGGTAAATGAGTATCCCAGTTTCCTTTTAAATCCATAACACAGGCACGAAGCATGTCTTCCAACGTTTAGATGGTTCGCTCGCTTTGACCATCGGTCTGCGGGTGAAAAACTGTGCTTAAATCTAAGCGAGAACCAAACGAAGTTTGAAATGATTGCAAGATCGGTGACACAAAACAACCATCTCTTTCTGAGATTATCGAAAGTGGCACTCTATGACATGCCACGATTTCGTTAAGATACAGTTCAGCTAACTTCTCGGTACTATCTTTCTCACGGATGGGTAAGAAGTGAGCTGATTTGGTTAACCGATCAATGATAACCCAGATCATGTCATGACCTCGAGAGGTCTGGGGTTATTTTGTAATAAAATCTATTGAGATTTATTCCCACTTCCAGACATGGATCTCAGGTTGTTGTAATAGACCGGATGGTTTTTGGTATTCGGCCTTGACCTTTGCACAAGTTAGGCATTTCCCAACATAGGTCGAATATCTCCCTTGAGATTAGGCCACCAATAATACTCCTTTAAATCCTGATACATTTAATCAGATCATTGGTGTATCGAGTATTTAGACTTGTGTGCTTCATCCAGCACCAAGTCTCTCAGATCGCCAAAATAGGGAATCCAGATCCTTCCCATGAAATATAAAGTTCCATCCTTGTTTGGTTCCTTTTGTTTCTCCATTCCCTATAAGGATTCTGCTTGAATGTTTTCTGGTTTTAGAGCTTCTTGCTGTGTATCGTACAGTCGAGCTATAAAGTTCGTCTAGATCATCATTTCTAAAGCTCGTACCCGTAAAATTTTGACTCGTTCCTTCCTGCTCAAAGCATCTGCTACAACATTTGCCTTACCCGGGTGATACTTGATCTCACAGTCATAATCATTCAACACTTCTACCCAACGTCGTTGGCGCATATTCAGTTCCTTTTGGTTGAGTATATGTTGATGACTTTTATGATCTATGAATACGGTACACTTAGTGCCATATAAATAATGACGCAAGATTTTTAAAGCAAATACCACTACGCCTAGTTCTAGGTCATGTGTGGTATAATCCTTTTCGTGAACTTTCAACTAACGTGACACGTATTTGATGACTTTTTCACGTTGCATTAACATGCAACCCAAGCCTTGATACGATGCATCACAATACATCACAAAATCATTGGTACCTTCCGGGAGTGATAATATCGGTGCCTTACATAATTTTTCTTTTCATACTTGAAATGCCGATTCTTGTTTTTCTCCCCAATCAAACTTTTTATCCTTTTGTGTAAGCGACATTAGCGGCTGAGAAACCTTTGAAAAATTCTCAATAAACCTCCTATAATATCCCGCTAAGCTTAGAAATTGTCGTATTTCCGTGGGGGTTCTTGGTGTGGTCCAATTCTTTATAGCCTTGATCTTCGAGGGGTCAACATGTATCACGTTCTCGTTCACCACGTGACCAAGAAATTGTACCTCGTGAATCCAAAATTTGCATTTCGAGAACTTGGCATATAACTGCTCATTCTTTAGCAACTCTAGTATAGGTCTCAAGTGTTGTTCGTGTTCTTCCTTGGTTCGCAAGTATATCAATACGTCATCGATAAAAACGATCACGAACTTGTCAAGGTATGGCTTACATACCTGGTTCATCAAATCCATAAATACTGTAGGGGCGTTTGTTAGACCAAAAGGCATAACAAGGAAGTCGTAATGACCGTAGTGATTCCTAAATGTCGTCTATGGAATGCTTTCCTCTTGGATTTTCAACTGATGATACCCGGATCTTAAATCAATCTTTGAGTAAAAACTCGACCCTTGCAATTGATCGAATAGATTTTCAATCGTCGGTAATGGGTACCGGTTCTTGATGGTTAACTTGTTCAGTTCCCGGTAGTCAATGCACATCCGGAAGGTTCCGTCCTTCTTTTTCACAAACAGCATCGGAGCTCCCCAAGGCGAGAAACTCGGTCTTATGAAACCTTTGTCAAGCAACTCTTGAAGCAAAGTAGATGATTCCTGCATCTTCGAAGGTGCTAGTCGATATGGGGCCGTCGCCACAGGTGCAGCTCCTGGCACTAAATCAATATGGAACTCGACTTGTCGTTGTGGAGGTAGTCTCGGCAATTCTTCCAGAAAGACCTCAGGGTATTCCTTTACTACCGGTATGTCCTCCACCTTGCGCTCCTCGGCCTTTTTATCCACCATGTGGGAAAGAAAGGCCATGCATCCTTTCCTCAAACATTTTTGAGCTTTCATGCAATTTATGATTCGTAGTGGCGTGTCGTGCTTCTCACCGTGAATCATCAAATGTTCTCCTTCGGGTAGGGGGATGCGAATGATTTTCTCGTGACATATGACTTCGGCTTGATTATCGAATAGCCAATCCAGACCAATAACGACATCGAAACTACCTAGTTGAACAGGTAATAAATCTATATCAAACTTCCGTTCAACCAGTTCTAAGGTACATTTCTTTATAATTTCCCCCGACTCTACCAATTTCCCGTTAGCTAGTTCAATCGAGTATGAAACATCTAATTTACTCGACTCTACCCCAAGTATATCTATAAATTCTTTTTAAGTAAAACTAAAATCTGCCCCGATAGCAAAAAGAATAGATGCGAAAGGATCGTTGATAGGAAACGTACCGGTGACCACATTCGGGTCCTGGCGAGCATCCTAGCTCCAATCACGAAAGCTCTTCCCCGAGCTTGGTTTTCTTCAGGGAAATCTTTCTTGAAATGCCCTTTGTCTCTACATCCAAAACAACCTTGATCTTTGGCATTTGTCCCCTGGCACGCATTTGTGCGATGCCCAAACCTACCACATTTGCCGCACTGGGGCCTTGGCATTCCCCATAGTGGTGGAAGGGGCATTTGGGGCATTTCGATGTGACCCTAGTATAAGACTTCTTAACAGCAGTGTTTGTAGTAGTGGTAATGTATGCCTTCGTTTCTTTGACTTCCTTCGTGGCTTGCTTTTTGTTACTGTTGTTATTACCTCGTGAGCCTTTCTTGAAATGGGAGAATTTTCTTTTATTGGAGTCTGTAGTCTCCTCAGTAGTTTCCTTTTTGTTCACACCACTCTTAGGTAGCTTTCCTTGACGTACAACTTCCTTAGTAAGGCTGACAGCTAAATCAATTGCTTCTCCAATTTCAGTGGGTTTTGAGGATGTAACCAGACTTAGAATTTCGGGGGTAAGTCCACAGATCTACCTCTCAATTCTCTTAAATTCGGGTTCCACAATGTATGGCACCACTCGAGACAAATCATGAAATCGCTGCGTGTACCCGATGATATATGAACCAACCATCTTTAAATTCCAGAACTATCTTTCCAACTTCTGAATTTCTGACCTCGAGCAATACTTCTTCCTCATCATTCCTTAAGTTCCTCCCAGGTCAATGCGTATGCAGCATCATCGCCCTTAGTTTGGACGCGGAGGTTCCACCAAGATAATACTCCATCTTTGAAGAGTCCTGTAACATAAGTGACTCTTTGCTCAGCAGAGCACTTGCTCATCCGAATGACCGAGTCAGTCTTCTCAGTCCAATATACAAAGGCAATAGCACCTCCAGGTACCGTCATAACTCAGAGGTTTGCAGTCTAGGAATTGCTTGTAAGGCAACCTGAAATCAGTGGATATACCATTTAAGTATGAGTAACCAAAAGCAAAAATAGAATAAATAAGAGTATCGTGCGGTTTTACGAATAACCGTGTATTACCAGTTGGAGGGTTGCCTCTGGTCAACCGCCGATGCCACCGCTATGTTACGAGCGGTTCGCTTTGTACTGCACAATTGCCTGAGAAATGCGTTCATCTAACTTCTCTTTTGTTGTCGGTAGCGCGTTAGTGTTGGAACTCCTTCGGTAGGGCGACAACGTCTTCTAGTATAAAATGTCGCTCACAATTAGCCGACTTATTTGACAATATATACATATATATATATATATACATATATATATATATACATATATATATATATATATATGTATGTATAAACACATCAGATATATAATAAGTAAGAAGGAAAAATATATGTATGTATTTGAAATATGTATACAAATCATAACCATAAACACGTAACTCATCGTGTGGATAGTCACCACATCATAAGACATCAATTGCAATATCACCACAACCTAATACATCAACCGTAATATCACCACATACAATGTGAAATAACGAAAATACACTTTTATACAATGATAACTTGTTACATTTTGCTCATGAAGATCAAAAGGACTTGGGGATACATAACCCTAGTCAGTACAAGTTTTACATTACAAAAGTAAGATTTCCCTCTAAATTGTTTCTTCATGTCCTCAAGTTGTCTTCAAAAGTTGGGATCCTCAAGGCTGGGTCTTTGTGAACTACATCGTCAAACCCAGGTCTGATCCGCAAAAGATAATCATAAACATACTACTGCGGTGGAGGGGGTGGTGAGGATGGTGATCGGTGGAGAAAATCGCGATGGTAAGCCGCCTCCTCCTCTAGGCCAGAAAGGTGCCTAGTGGCGACAGTCTGGAAATGCTCTAACTCACGCACTTGCTCCTCAGATGGGCCGGACGAGTGGTGAAATGGACAGTAGAAGAGTGAGGTCGGTGGTGGTGAAAGTGGTAGTGGTGGTGGTGATGGTAGTGGGTATGATGGTGGGGTGGTAGGGGTGATGATGGTAATGGGGGTGTGGCTCTAGCAGCGGCATAAGCAGCACGTTGGGTCTCTAGCTCCTAGATCCTCCGAAAGATCAAGGAGAGCTGAAGGTCGTGTGACGTCACCCTCTCCTCCACAGGAGTCGGGGGGAGGTGAAAGGGATGGTAGGGTTCAGATGGGCTCACGCCCCGTGGGGGTATAGTGGTAGGCATGTCGGCAGTAGGTGATATGGGGCGGATGGTAAACATGGGAGATGGTCCTGCTGAGAATGAAGGTCCGGCTATGTGAGAGTTTCCAGCTTCAAATGGATCGTATATAGGGTGATAAGTGGACCTCTCTTAGAAGAACGGGGGTAGTTGCTCAGGGAAACGTGGGTTACCGCTCAGTGAGTAGTGTCGTGCGGGTCTAGAATATGGAGCGGGTCAAGTATATGGAACGGTTCCATGAGTTGGGGTACTAGCAGGAAAAGAGCTAACATGGACACGTGAGGCTGCAGGGGGTGAGTGCATAAGTATGGGTGAATCTGGGCGGCGGAAGAGGCATCATCCGCGACATGCTTACTCTCGGTGGCGACTGAGGATGATGAGATATCGACAACTGATATGAAAGGGGATGGTATCTCAAGTATGGCTACGTCATCGAATACCTCGCCGTCTCCGAGCTCATCCTCCATATGGTCGACGTGGAACACCGGGATGTCATCATCATCATCATCTAGGTTGATGACTGGAGGAACCATGGCTAGAGGTATGGCCAAATGTACTATTGCATGCTCTCCCTCCTGGTGACAATAAACAATCATGATGTGGAGGCTGCGGGATGGCCAACATGTCATCTCCCTGTGAGCATCGTCCATCATAGGGTCAAGAAGAGCAAATGGCTGAAAATCGTCAAGGTCCTCGTCGTCAGGGAACTCATGGTCGGCTCCGTCCTCATGGGGTATGGCCTCAGCGTCGGAGCCGTATCCATCATCGGACACATACTCAATCGGATCCTCCTCGTAGCTCGACGAAGAAGACATAGTCCAGGCAAATAATCCGTACAATGCATATATACATGTTATAATTTATTATTACTTATGTTATATTTTATATTAATCACAACTTCTCATGCAAAACTTGTTCTTTGTTTTCTCGTGTAATCTTAAAGTTTCTTGTCTATCCATTATAGACTAATCATGTATTGATCCTTGTTCGTTACTTATGGTTGAGCTCGTGTGATAGATCCTCATGTTGTCGTGACACAATGATAACCTTTTGTCATAGTTCCGATGACATTTATGTTATGTCATAAACTTTGTTTTCATGTGTGAGTCCTTAGTGATTATAGACCAAACTTTAATAAAAGTTTTTCCTTGGTACACTAAAATCGGAGCTCTGATACCAATCTGTCACACCCTGGTCGTGGCGAAAGCGCAAACGTGTGACTATGAGGTAATCATTGCATCTAATCAAGTAAACAAGTATAATCAAACAATGATGCCATACTGATATAAATATTTCATTCCAACATTTATAAATTACCAAAGGTAATTTCATAGTTTTCACTTCGTCACCGGAGACATAGTTTGACATACATTACGTTATCAGATACATAGTTTTGACCCCTATATAGCCATACGAGGTTGGGATATAAGAGGAAAATCCTCCAAAAGATTGCAGTCATTGTCTAGTCATTTCCCATATCTCGATATGTATCACCAGCTAATACCTTGCGTCTTGAAATACATGTAATTTTAAAAAGTCAACAAAAGTTGGTGAGTTCATGTAGTTAATGTTTTCGTAAAAATGTCATCCTTGTAATCTAGTATTGAAATCTGAGTATGTTATTAGCATTCATGGAGTTTAAGGATCTATCGGTGTCTAACGAGCACCCTGACTTATGTGCCATAAGTAAGCAACCAAACCGAGACAACATTGACATCATTGGGATCACAAAAGCACTCCTAAAGGTTTACCAACCAGGAGTGAAGCGCGTCTCAAACTCTATAGATCTATATCTTTTGCACCTTGGTCACTACGTGATTAATGGTTATTATTGTCATCATCCTACTTATGCACATTTGATGGTGTTACCATCTAACCCATAGCTAACATTTTGTTTGTTATGACATGTATTTCCCCTCCATAGTTTTAAAACAAAACTTTGAAATAATAGAAAGGAGGGACATGAAGTCACAGCTTTGCGTTCCTTACGTCGTAATTATCAAAGTTCGGTGTCCGTACACGTATGTAACCTACATGTGTATTAACCTCACTAGACACCTAGGTCTTTTTGGACTTCATACCAGTTGTTCATCTTGGATTCTTGTTGTGTATATATTTATCACATTAGCACAACTTTTAATGTTATCATAGTGTTTGTAGTTCAGTTGTTCGATTAATATTTTATAGATATATTTATCAAATATATATGTGTTGTTATTCTTAGATCATGTGTGAACGGACCGCACCCTTCACATGTCCTCGTGCCTTTCACGCGTGTCATTGGGCCTAGCCCATGTCTTTATGTGATTGGGCCTAACCCATGTAATTTATCTATTTGGGCCTAGCCCATGAAATTATATGTTTGGGCCTGCCCATGAATTTATATGTTTGTGTAATTATGCCTTGCCCATGTCTTTTATATAATAGGCCTAGCCCAATTTATTAATTTTACTAAGTATAGACTTTTAAGTATATTTATATACTTTTATAAAATCACTTAGTAATTCATATACATCTTAACTTTCCGGATTTTTTATCGATAAATACACACATTCGTTAAGGGTCTAAAATATGTCATTTTTAGACATGTCGTCGTTGTGGTTTAATATATACCTTTTCGCATCGAACATCGCTTAACGTTATAGTAGATTTTCATATTGGTGTTTTGTTTGTTGGTCGACGACACGACGATACATCGTCTAAATTCGGCCATTGTCCATATTACTCGGTTGGTCCGATTATTGTTTTGATATATTGTAAAAGTGTATGTGTTTTATGTCATCTACAATTGGTATTCTTCAAGTGTTTGAAGTATTTGTATAAGTTGGGTATTTTGTAGTATATACCCTAAATTTCTAGATACATACACATGTATTCATACATAACTTTTGGTGACAAAATATGTATATATATGTTTTTATTCCCAGAAGTGTATATATGTATATATATATATGTAATAAATACTTAATTTTAACTTGTAATATCTATATATATATACATACATACATACTTGTTAAACTCTTGGTAGGTTATGGTTTAACCCTTATCATTAAAACGTCCTAATGACGGTTAGGTAACTTATCACGTTTAGTGTCGTTAATTATTCTTTAAACGTAATTAGATTTTTAGAAAATTTCGCCATAGTTTCCCCTAAACTATCGCGTTTTCCACATTTCAAAAACGTATTTGAATCAAGTTTAAACCCATAATCAAGATCAATCATCAACTCAAGCTTACATATCACTTTATTATGCTTTATTTACAACTTATGCATCCTCATTTTCCATGATCTTTGTGAATATATATTTTTACTACTTCACTTAAAAACAATGAGATCTTTATATATTTATTAGAACCTTCAGAACACCATTTCTAGTTACATCTTCAAATCATTATTTCCACTTTAACCTCCTTTGTTTACTACACTTTTTAAGATGATTATAACTTAAATCATGGTGTTTATTTCTTATAAAGATCACACATGTGTAGTAATCTTTTTTATGTTGTAGTAATCTTCATGGATCATGAGGTTGTTGATCTTGTTTAGATTTAAACTTCACCATCTTTAAATCATCATTTATATTGTTATTGATACATGATCATCCACTTTAAACACCTTACTTTATCATAATCAACATCATCATGCTAACTAGTTAAGCCTAAATCACACAATCAACACATAATAAGCTTTATTTAGTGGATTATGATGGTGAGATTATGGCTTTTAAGTTGTATTCTCTTTATTTTCAAGATGATCAACAAGTATTACTTAAACTAAACATTATAAGAAGCTTAAATACGAAAAAAGAATTATCTTACAAAGTTTCTCAAGATTAGTGAAGATTAAGAAGAAGATGAAGCTCCAAGAAAAATCCTAATGATCCTCCATCCTTGCAAGCACTTTGGATGATCTTGAAATGGCCTAACTAAGCTTGATTTGGTGTTTTAAAGTTTAAAAATGGTGGATGATGGTGGTGGTGGTTTGAGCCATGGGAAAGAGAGAGAGAGAGATGGGAGTTGTATGTGTTTTGAAAGGTGTAAGAATGATGAGAATGGTGATGTAATAGTTATATAAAAGTCATGTGTCACAAATCTTTCAAACCATCACCATAAAATCCATGAACCATGCTTATATCTACACATTTTCAACACTAGTCAAGTGGATGTGGGACCCACTTGAATCCGCCAAAATGAGGGGGGTAAATGTAATTATTTTTTAACATGTGATGAGTTGTTAGATATTTAGGTAATTAGCCTAAGTATGATGAATAGGGGTTGATCTTGTATCATTAGCAAGTAATTAGGGTTTAGGGTATTAATTAATGTTAATTAGTCCTCTTGACTAATTGATATTAGTTTTGGATAACGAAAACGTCACTAGTTCGCTCATCGGTACGATATCGGCTAGTATACGAACTTTATTATTTCGTACTGGAAGCTTTGGTTTTCGACCACCATAAGTGCCATGGGGTTTACTTAGGGCACTTCCGACCTAAAAATATGCTTAACTTGTTTGCTAGCCGAATATATGTTGAGTTACGATGGCCGAAAAGCTTTTCGTTTAATTGTTCACTCGATATGGGCACTTATATATTTTATCGTCGAGCATTTCCGGAAGTTGTGTTTCCGTGACCTCAATGTGGTGGAAAGGACTTCGAGTCCTAAATGAAGCTTAACTAGTTCTCTAGATGAATCTATGAGGCTATTAGCCGTTAAAATCTTTGTCGGTTTGACAACCACTCGCTTTCCGGTCAAGTTGTGCACTGCTTGCCGTATGACCGGAAACGACGTCTTTTATGTATTTATGCTATTCTCATATTGTTTTAGGGTGTTCAACATTGTTTTGTTATAATTCTGGAATCCGGGAAATACCGAATTAATGTTGCGGACAAACTGAAATTGTCACATTTTTTGTCGAAACGGACAATTTTGTAATTTAGGCGTTGTACCAGAAAGTTACGTATTTCTGAAAATTTCGTTCCCACATTAGTGTATTCATATGTATATGGACTCATTTAGGGCATTAGCATGTCATTATTCATTGTTCTGTTTCGTTTAGCGGTTTTGCTGGTTTCAATTCTACAACCGCGAATAGTGCGTCCAACACTTTTAGGGCATTGTTTGATTTGTTTCGCGTCTTAACGGAAACTAGTATATGTTATGATCTGATTTACTTGTCCTAATACCTGTGATATGACGTACGACTCAGTTACGGAATCAAATGACGATAAAATGCATGCAATTTTGTAATACAAATAGTGATTAGATTGTACGGAATTACCGGTTATTTGCCATTTGTCACAGATAAGATGAAGTTGTGTGATGATGCCTCTTTATGCAAGGTTTCCAAGACATGATCCTTCATATAATAACAACTATCTTCGAACATGTTGGAACATGGGAGACAATGTTATGGGTGGCTAGTGGGCCCCCACATAGCCGTCCATGGGGTATTTGGTTAGGATTTAACATAGTTAATTTTTTAGTTAGTGATTTAGTTAAGTTAAGGTTATGTTAAGTTAGGGTGTTTAGGGTTTTAGGGGTTTTAGTGTAACTCAAGATGTATGGTTCCATATACTAACTTAACATTGTTAAATAATGTTAACTAGTCCATATTTTTTGTCTAGTTCGCGTTCGGTTGCTTAACGGGTGCTAGATTCATTATCGGGACCCTAAATAGAGGTTTAGGCAGCTTGTAGGGATTTTAGGGATTTTTAAGAAATATAGTGTGTTTAATGAATTAAACTAGTTATATGATGTTAAAATATTGTTACTAGTTCACAGGACGTGTCTGGCAGTGTCCGGGTGTCTGTTTTATTGTTGGTTCGTTAAAACGTTAACTTTCGAGACTTGTATGATATCATATGTTTTTGTGAGAGGGGATCGGCTCTCCTCTTATGAGCACCGGACTGATTCGACTCAGCTAATAGAGCTGGAATTAATTGTTAGCGAGTTGGACAAACAAACAAGAAAGATATGCTACTTAAACGCCTTGATTGGTATTAATAGACGTGAATGTTACAGACAAGTAAACAACTTGACAGGGCTTCGCCGTAGTCACCAACCAACTGCTTTGCAACACAACACTCATGCTCCACTATTTATACGGCAACATGGCTTGCATAAGGAGTGAGTGAGTGTAGGTAGGCTCGTTCGAGTGGTGCCTCGTACGACTGACAAGATGTCACTCGTACGAGCCACTAGGGTCACTCAACGAACCACTATAATACATATAAAAATGACATTTCTAAGCCCTTGTCACCCGTATGAGCCACAACAGTCACTCGTACGAGCCACTATAAACATAAAATATGACATTTTCTATGCCCTATTGACATAACCGACATATTCTAGATGTAGGTAATAGACATTATGCACCAACAAACTCCCCCTTGGATGTTGCTGCAGTTTTGGATAGTCTCCAAAACAATTTCTTCAAAACTCTTCAAAAATATTTGACATGTGATTGTACGTCGTATGTCTATCTGTAAGAGCCTTCGTGATCGGCAGCCGGCTTAGAAAATCTAACACTTCTCTATACGATGTGATCTCTAGAATGTTCTCATCTAATAAACAATAGACATTGTAGAATGGAGAGAACGAAGACTTCTTGATATGCAAACACAAACATTTCAAATACATAGAAAAATTTTCAAATCTTACATACACATACAACTCACCATTTGTACGAGTCAGATAATCATAAAGACATAGATTCAAGTCTGAACAAAACCCTTATGATTAGTACTTAACAGTTTTTTAGGATTTAAACAGACTTGTTCGTACAAGTGGTGCATTGTACGAGTTAAAGAGATTTATGACATTTAAGGACAAGCTCGTATGAACGATCACTCGTACGAGTGATGATAATAATCTGAGATTTTAAAAAGCTTGCTCGTATGAGCCAGTTCCTTTCACTTATTTATTTTTCTGATTTTTTGTGAAATTATCTGTTTTTACTACCCACTCAATTGACCAAGTCCAAGTTAATGACTTTGGTTGACTGTTGTTTGACAAAATAAATTTCTTTTTAAAAAATTTTAAGGTTTCAAGTTAATGAACTTTTGGACATTTCAGGATATTCTCTTTTCAGATTAGCTCCCAGCCCATGATCTTCAGCTATCCTCCAGCAATTGTAGTTATGACTTGGACTAACAGTGTTTCATCATCGCTAGACTAGAATCTAAGATAGATAGCTAAAAATAAAACTGAAAATCTTTTTGGGTTTATCAGAAAAGAAAGATAAAGTAAATAAAGACGTATTTATAGACATATTTTTGTGAGTTTGTGTTAGAGGATCACATCAGTAATTTAGACAAATCACCAGTACCGTTGATCTTGGTAATAACTTTCAGGTCTTAAACAGATTTACCTAGATTGCTAATATACTTATCCACTTAAACATCTACACGTTTCTCAATTGTTTCAAGATATGTTAACATGAAGTAACTCTGTTTCCCATCTCAGCATATACTCCCGCATCGAGATTCCCATTATTTCATTTCACAGGTAAATATATCTAACTAATATCTATAAATGGGGTGAATTACGAGACCTTGAGAGCTCAGGTTAGTATTTGCATACAGAGAAAGAGATGAAGGCTCAACTTTAGGTGGTCTTCCATTAGGAATCTTTTGAACTGCAGATGTCGTAAATTTTTATGACACACTAATTTTTTGTGCGGCTTTTGGAGGTGAATAATGCGTAAAGTATTATACAAGCTCTAGGTCATTGCCGACAAAAAATCAGAAGAACTCGGATAATACCCCAGATATCGATTAAATATAAAGACCTAATATAACAAAATCTGACACTCTCAAACAAAATTTCGGAGTACTAAGTCCATATATCCGAGAGATGTAGACCCATATATTACTCAGTTTTTTTAGGTTTATATCTTGACGAACAAATTACTGAACGTGTGAAACCTATTGGCACAACAATAGTAAGACCTGTTTAATTACCTGTTTAAACATTCCATATCTTTAGCATACTGTGATAGTCCACTGATGTAATATGATTCCCTCTTTTTCACAAGAACTCTTTTTATCCTTTTTAATGATTTTGTATTTTTCACAAATTTTCTCCCCCTAAAATTAAAAACATATTTTTGGTTTTTAGTTTTTAAAGAAGGAAAAATATTTATAGAAAAACATATGTCATGCCGATGAGAATCACGTTAAGTCCTCGTCATCCTCAAATTCAACCTCAAGTGTATCCCCTGATGTCAGATTTCTTAAACCACTTAATTTTAAAAGATTTTTAAATCTTGATCGATCAAATGCTTTGGTGTAAAAATCTTCTTTTTGGTCATCAGTGTGGATTTTTTCAATTCTATCCAACTTTTTCTCGTAACAATCACATATAAGTGGTGTCGAATTTCTATGTGTTTAGTGCGTGAGTGTTGAACTGGGTTTTTAGTGATATTAATAGCCACCTTGTTATCTACATACATGGGCGTGTCAAAAAATTGTAGTCCGAGTCTCTCATCTGCTATTGTATCCAGAGTATCTGGGAACAACAGCTGGAAGCTGAAACGTATTCAGCTTCACATGTATGAGAGTGACCGTGGTCTGTTTCTTGCATTTCCACGTTATCAAATGGGTTCCGAAGAACTAGCAACCAGTCATGGTAGATTTTGCATTTAGCTTGCAGCAACCGAAATCAGAATCTGAATAACCCTCGAGATTGTAGTCGTCATGTCGAGGATACCACAAGCCGGTGCTTGGACATCCTTTCAGGTATCGCATGATTCTTTTGACAAGTAACATGTGTGAATCTCTTGGATTAGACTAATAACGGGCGCACAGGCATGTTGGATACATGATATCAGGTCATGAAGCTGTAAGATACCTTAAGGATCCCATCATGGAGCGATATATTGTTTCATCTACTTTGACTCCATAAGCGTCTAGACAAATATCATGGCTTAGTTTCTGTCATGTCAAATTTCTCTAACACATCATGAACATACTTCGTCTGATGAATGAAGATACCATAAAGCAGTTGCTCAACCTGAAGTCGTAAGATGAACTTCATCTCCCCCATAGCACTCATTCAAACTTCTTTTTCATGACTTCTTCAAAGTCTTTACACAGCTAATCATTTGTCAATCCGAAGATGATATCATCCACATAGATTTGTACGACAATCAGATGTCCGTCCACTTCCTTGGTAAAGAGGGTACTGTTTACTGTGCCTCTTGAGAAAGGGTTTCCCAGGAGATGCTTGGAGAGCATCTCGTACCAGGCTCTCGGGGCCTAGTGCATTCCGTATAACGCTTTGTTCAACAGATAGACCTTATCCTTGCGTATCGGATCGAAAAACCCCGGTGGTTGGCTGACGTACACTTCCTCGTTTACCTTTCAGTAAAGAAAAGAAGACTTCACATCCAATTGGTACACCTTGAAACTTTTCCACGAAGCAAAGGCCAAGAAAATGTGAATAGCTTCAAGACGAGCGACAGGGGCATATACTTCATTGTAGTCTATCCCTTCATGTTGATGGAAGCCCTGGACCACGAGCCGAGCTTTGTTATTGACCACAATACCTCTGACATCTCTCTTGCACCTGAAGACCCGCGAGTATTAATTTTTTATGATGATCTGATAGGTCAACAAGCTTCTAGACCACAAGTTTCTTGAATTGAAGCAACTCTTCCTACATTGCATCCACTCACCTTTCCTCTTTCAACACGTCTTTCTAGTTTCCTGGTTCAACATGCGAAACCAAACAACTTTGAGAAAGTCTTGTTTGTAGTGGAGTAATATTTGTATAAAAGCAACTTAGATCCTTATTGATCTGATTTTTAGTTTAACTCCGGTTTGTAAGTTGCCAATAATATTCTCCGACGGATGGTAAGATAGTGTCCTGGGCATCACTTCGCTCGGAACATCTACGTGACTTTGCAAATTCGTGATCACTTCATCAACAACCGGTTCAGAAGATGTAGCTTCATTTCTGACATTGGAAGAACACGCAATCTGCCATGGAAACCAAACTCAATCTTAGCACTTCTTATCATTCTCAAACGGATGGACAATATGAAAGGACAATTCAACCACTAGGATATGCTTAGAGCATGTGTGATCGACTTTGGTGGTAGTTAGGATTCGCATCTACCATTGGTCGAATTCTCCTACAACAATAGTAATCACGCCAGCATCAATATGGCGCCTTTTGAAAATCTATACGGTCGAATTCTCCATAAAGTCAAGAAAATTTATGATAATCTTCTAACAGCTAGAAGCAGTCAAAAGAGTTATGCGGACAAACGACCCAAGCCCTTAGAATTCCAAGTTGGTGATCACGTCCTTATCAAGGTATCCCCTTGGAAAGGTGTGATTAGATTTGGAAAGAAAGGAAAACTTGCACCACGTATATTGGACCATTCAAGATCATTGAGAGAATCGGAAAGGTGGCCTACCAACTTGAGCTACCTCCCGAACTTGGGATATTCACCCAACATTCCACGTGTCCAATTAGAAAAAGTTCTTAGCTGATACAAACCTCCACATTCCCCTCGACGAAATTCACGACAATGACACTATGCACTTTATGGAGAAACCTGTGGAGATGTTGGACCGTGAAGTCAAGAAACTCAAGAAACAGACTAGTAACAAAAGTAACTTGTTAGTCTGTGGAACATCTACTCATCCAGATAGTGGAGTCCATCAGTCCAACGCACAAATGCCACGGCACCGCCAGTGCCATCATAGTTCAGTGGCCTGTAGTCTAAGAACTGCTTGTAGGTGCATCCTGAAATGTTTATAAACAGATTATAAATGAGCAGATAATTAAACGCACGAATAGATTAGAAAAAGAATTGTTTGAGTTGTAATAACAACTAAATATTACCATTAGCATTGTTCCCACCAAAGGAACCGCCTTGTCCTTGACCTCCGGATCCGCTAGTTCCGCCAATTCCACCGCTAATACTTTTGTTGCGGGTCGCCTCATATTGTGCCAACGCTTGGGATATCCTTTCTCCAACAAGGAGTTTAGTTCTGCCTCTTTTCTAGGAATCAGCGGGGGTTGCTTCACGTTGTCACACCTCAACCGATGGCGGAAACATCAGAGTGAGACGAACGAGATTGCTCGAGACATCATAACACTAATGGCGACAATATTTAATTAAACAACTCATTTCATTTCATTCATCAAATTGTCAAGTACGTCATAATTCAAATACAAAATAATATCAAATGAAACAAGTTCAATGAAATATAATAATTAACTTAGCATTCTAGCGTGTTTCTATGCCAATCCTACTAAGTTTCGTCATATCAACCTCATCAACCTTCAACATGTTAAAAAGTATAGTTTAATAACAAAGTATTAGCGAGTACACAAGTTTGAATCATAGCATATGTAATAAAAAATGTTTAAACAAGTCCACACGATAAGCTAGTATATGAGATTAATGTAAACAAGGCATGTGAACTGCAAGTCAATCCTCAAGTGTATCGCATAATAGATTAAAAACTTAACACGACCTCACGAATACGGGCGGTGCGTTACTCATATAGCGCTATACATGTTAAGGGGAGGCTCGTATGAAGTTAATGACAATTAGTATCACATAAGAATATTTCAAGTAAACAATTCAACTATCACATAACTATAGCATGTATGATGGATTGTTTGTGCGATTTCTTAGAATTAAAGCGTGATTTAGTGTGTTCACGATAGATTAACATATTGCACCTAAAAAGTGTAAAGCGTAAAAAGGGTGTCGAGTGTACTCATGGTTTTTGAAGTTAATTCCGTGAAAGTGTTTGGGTTGATTTGGGGGACGAACACCAAGTTATACTACACAAGGAAACGTAGGTGCATGAGTATTAGAATGACGATGGAGTTCGTTAATTTAGGAATTTAAAGTATGCAAAAAGTATGTATAGTCGAAAGTATTTATCTAGACGTTACCTCTCGTTTTTTACAATATAAGCCCCATAGGGGGTTTGTGGTTTTATGGGTCATGCCCGATTGAATCGCAAATTGACCTAATATTAGGACAAGTAACAATATGGTCATTGTCAAAGGTTCGGTTATATTTATTATTTACATATATAGTTACATATATTATTACAGGTTCATCAAATAAATCATATATTTCATATAAGTTATGGAAGTCATAGAAGTCATGCATGGAGGTAGGAGGATAACCGTCCTTCACCTCTTTCGTAAGATTCACCAATACCCAAATTGCCACAAGGACAATCCGGATGGTCAAGAATAAAGTACTTCACTAAACTACGTTTCGGACCGAATAAGCAAGCTAGGTGCGTGCATCCTGTACATGGCAACGTTGGGACGTGTCATAGCCTTGTTACTCAAGTGAAAGTGAAACATAGCTTAATGGATAGAAATCATCAAGTGAGGGATGGATTGAAAAGTTGGATAGCCAAGGCCTCCATGTAATCACACCTTCACCAATACAAGCCTGTAAGCTTGGATGGTTCAACACTTGTGGGTTAAGACCCTTAGTAAAACCACAAGTTTAGAGGAATATTATAGCTCTTGATTTTGTACGAAACAAGTCTAGCTAGCTAACTAACCATAAACTTGGTTAGAGGCACAAGTAGCATAGAGTTGTTAAGATTAAAACAAGTTTAAGAAAAGTTTATAAGTTAAACTTCCAAAACATAAAGTTTGGCCCTAAAAATGGTGTTGTTCCACCTTGGTTTTTTATGCAAAACCTATGGTAACATCCCATGGGGCTTAGCAAACATTGTTGAGGAAGAAAACGTAAAGAAATCTTGAAGTCTTTAAAGTTTTGAAAAGAAGAACATGAGCAGAAAGTTTAGCACACTTTTGGACGTCAAAATGTTAAGCTTTCATCTTTTTTTGCCCAGGAAAACTTGTGAAAACATTCCTAGAGGTTATCCAAGTGTGTTAGATTAAGAAACAAAGTTTAAACAAAGAAGGAAGTGATTTGAAACTCACTTGCAAACTGAAATGTTTTAGCAGAAAGTTCTGGATGATTTGAGAGGATTTGTGAAGTGTTGGAGGCTTGTAAAAGTGAGAAATGGTTGGGGAAAGGTGGGGTTTTATAGAGGAAAGATTAGGGTTTGAATTAGGGTTGCCTTAATGAGGATTAGGTGGTTGTTTGCATTGAAACAAGATGAACGTTGAAGGAAAGGTGGGGTTTTTTTTTGTTATTCAAGATATTATTAAGATCTAGATGACTAAATATCACACATTATATAAAATATGTGTGGCTTGTTTGGGAAGATTAAAATCCAGTTATAAGGACCTTATATAACCCCAAAAAAAGGCTTGTTTATGCATAAGTGTTATAATATAATTTTGACAAGTTTCATGATGCCGAAAGCTTAAGTATTTTGCATTAGAATCACTAATCATCTTGCTTGACTTGAATTCTAAGTTTCACAGATGTACAATAGGTATTTACGAGTTATTTCGAATCGATTAATCGAGTAATGAATAAACGTACGCTCATAAGTATAAGCATGCCTAAAGGTCGTGAATTTCGCATAATTAGTCAATTTGATTACAATCAAAGCCTTGGACTTACAATGATTCGAAAATGAGATACGATTACACTGTTTGTACTTTCCAAATATAGAAACACGAAGCAAACTTACTAAATATAGAAAGTTACAAATGCGAAGCATTACACATGTTTCGGGTGCGAGCCGCTCTCTTCCTAGGTGGCATGATCTTTCAAGATAAGACGATAGTAAAGATTAGACATCTTTTTAATATATATTCTTTCAGTTAATTATAATTTATAAACATTCATACATATACAGGTAATCAAGTAAGCAAATAAGTAAATAAGCACATAGTAACTTAAATATATATATATATATACATATATATATATATATATATATATATATATATATAAGTGATCCATCGTATAAATAAGCCAGCTCCACGCAACACACCATGCATAATAATCAAACAAAATGTGTCATAATGAAGCCATCAAGTTTTTATATATAATTAGACAACTTGTTATATAATCGTTTGCAAAGGGAACAACAATGTACTCGGGCTACATCACCCAGTCTTACAAGTTTAATACATATAAAGGACAAATCTTCTTTCACATCAGCGATCTTCGGTCTTCTAGTTGTCTTCAAAACTCAATGCATAGTCTTCACAAAAACGGGTATCTAGCTCCCGTGTCCAAAAGGTACCTGCAAGTAAAAAGTCTAAGGTGCGGGAGGGGATGGTGGTGGAGTAAGGATAACTAGGCTACGAAGATGGGTGACCTCTTCCTCGAGCTCGTAGACTCGTCGGAGTAGAACACCTATCTACTGCTCGAGTGCAAGAATGCGAGCAGCGTGGTCGACTGGTGGCATGGGAGATGGTGGTGTGGAGGCGCGGTGTCTGCCTACCTCTCTAAATCATAGACCCTCTTGTGGAGGATCTGTATCTGCTGCTCTAACGAGCGAACCTAGCCCTCCCTAAAGTACGGGGTAAATTGAGAAGGATGGTAAGGATCAGACATAGGCATCGATGAGGTCGAGAGCATTGAGTAGGGCGAGATGGCTCATAAGAAGGGCCTGCCTCGTGGTGTGGTGATGATGGTCGCTGTGATGGTCCGGTAGGATGGGCGAGATGAAAACAAAGTGTTTCATGGGTAAGCGGTCAGATCCAGGCTGAATCGCCTACGGGTCTTGGAAAATGAGGGGTGTCCTCAGCAGATGAGGTAGAGATGCACACAGATGTGTGAGTGGGGACAGGAGTGGGGGTTGGGGTATAATGGGTACAGTGTCAAAACTGCTATTAGTAGCATCCGCTCGAAGCCCGGCTCGGCGGATGGTAGAGGAAGAAGCACAGTCGCTCTTATCAGATGACGAAATAGCTGCGACTAAAACCATAGGAGAGGACATCTCTAAGATAGCTACGTCAATAAGCTCTCCGTCGCCAAGGTCCTCGTCAAGGTGGTCGACATGAAATACAGGAACCTCGTCCTCGTCGTCGGACAGGTCGATGACATGGGGCCATAAAGCAAGTGGAATGGCATCAGTGGGTATAATCTCAACTAGGTGCTCACCCTCCGGGTGGCCATAATGATCTGATCATGAAGCTTCAGGGGTAAGGCTAGGACATCGTCCACAAAAGGGGCATCGTCGTCGGCTATGAAGTCTGGGTCCTCCTCCGACATAGACTCACTGTCGGAGGATATGTAGTGCATAATGGGTCCGACCTCGTCATCTGGAACGATCTCCATAGGATCGTAATCGTCGTAAATGCCGCTCTCAGCTGATGACATGATGACCTGGAAAAATTGTTTGTACGGCATGTATATTAGTAATTAGTTGTTACTTAGTGTATATATATACACGAAATGTAGGCATCACATAATGTTCATTTTAAGTTATACTATTTGTTTTGGTTGGATCAACATACTGTTTTGTGTCTATCCTTTTAGACTAAGTCTCATAATGTCCTTTGCATTATTTTGTTAAATGAGCTTATGTAGTGGACCTTGTGAAATGGTTATGCAATGAAAATCTTGTGTTCTTGTAAAAATTGTTTTCATGAGAGGATCCTAGTGATTGTAGACTAGACTCGAGAAAGAATCTTGGTTCACTAAAATCGGAGCTTTGATCCCATTTTGTCACACCCGTTCATAGGCGGAAGCACGCGGTGTGATCTGATTGATTGTCATTGCATACAATATAAGTGAACATACTAGATGAATAAAAACAAGCTCCAAATGTCATTACCAATGTTGTTTCAAAACGCAACATAAGTTGAGTATATTGTTTACAAACCATGAAATGAAAATAAGTCATTAAAGTGTTACACATCCGAAATGCATGTTTTAAAATGATAAGGCTTTGACCCTTATATCCCCGCAAGGAGACGGTATATAATGGACAAACCCTTCAAAAGTTGGCATGGAGACTTGACACTTGCTTTCCTTGTCTGAATTTCCCTGCTTGGTCCACTAATTTCCTGAAGTACATCTTAAGTTGAAAATCAACAAAAGTTGGCAAGTTCATGTATTTTAACTGTACGAGATGGATCCACGAAATATATGATGTATTTGTATGAAAACCCGGTATCTAAAGCGTCAATGAAATCATTGATCATTAATGTTTTGCAAGGACATTAATATATGTGATGACATAGGAAGCATCAAAACCTAGACTATTTTCGTCCATTAACCTCAATTGGGACAATAAATGACTCTTCTGTATGGGTCCATGACCAAGAGTGGGGCTCGCCAACACCCGCTAGATCTAACCTTTGTACGGTTGTCTTAAACAAGATTAATGGTGCTTACATCCACCTATTCGCACATGATCTAAGTTGTTTCATTCCCTAGCTTATCATACCATAGAACATGATTTCCCCTGATAGTTGTAAAACGGTAAAACATTTAAGATGAATAGGAGGACATGAACTCACATAATTGCTTTCTGTGAACTCTGTTTATCTGATGTATTTTCCCTTGGTTTGTATCACAACCTACAAACCTGTTAGGTTTTGTTAGACGTTGCAGTCTTTGTAACGACTCATATTCATGTTTCTTGTCTTAAGTATTTATTAAGACATGTTTAGAGTTATGTTCCGTTTAGATATATATTCAATGTATGATGTCAATATATATATTTTTAATATATATATATATATATATATATATATATATATATATATATATAACCTTGCATCTCATGTATTACATGTACGGGCCTATCCCTCTTGTCTCTGTGCCTTGCACAAGTAAGATATATATGTTTCATGACTTCTCATAATCGGTTCAACCCGTTTGCCTTCACAATGCCTTCGTCGGATATGTTCCATATATAATTCTTCTTACTTATATATTTCCAAGTTTGATGTATTCGTTAAAATCACATTTTAACTTGAATGATTTGTATGCACTATTTTATATATCATATATGATTGCGATGGGTTTGTTAAAAATAATCTATTTTTAACATGACTTGATATATAATTATCCGTGTGCATGTGGTTATGGTATACATGACCAAATGTATTATTTGTTAAGTATTATACATGTGTACATTCCCAAGTATGGGTATACTTGCATTGTGAGTATTTGTGTATTTAAATTCGTATACCCATGGTTATGTGTAATAAATGTATGATGGTATTTTCACAAGGTGTTAGTGGTTTAAGTTGGCATGTATTTGTACGTATAGGAATACATATATTCTTTTATTCAATACCCACAATTTTGTATATTCTTAAAAAATAAAATTTTAAGGTATGTCCAAATTAATATATGTATATTATGCTTGGTAAGTGTATGTATCTTAAAAATATTATGTTTTTAAGATTAGTTCTAGAAAAATATATATTTTTAGTTCCGCCAAAACAGTATATTTTTAAGAGGTTTATGAAATATTTATATTTATACGCTTCAAGAATAATCCATATTTAGTATTGACAAAATATGATATATCTTATATAATTGTAAAAATATATATTTTGTCACTTGTTCGGTTTTGAAAGTAATATTTACCAATCTTCGATATATTATATATTTTTAGTCCGAAATCATTATATAGTCCAAGTGTCCAATTTGTCCATATTTTGTCTCCAAGGTATCAATATAGATATATACTTTTGTAAGTCTTTGGTTGCCAAATTTTATTGTATTTTTTGGTGTGTATTACTTCAAGTCACTAATTTTAGATATAACTAATACAAATAATATACATATAGCACATGATTTTTATGATCACTAAATATATATTTTTCAAAATATATATTTATGTTCATTTTTATTGTAGAAAAACCATAATTTCTTTGATTTACATTTTATACAAAAATATGGGGATTTATTACTTTTAAACAACTTTACTTGTAAGAACTTTGTCAAAATATATTTTTTTAAGTGTTTAAATTTTATAAAAATTTTGCCATAGTTTCCCGTAGATTTATGAGGTTTCCCATGTTTTAAAACATGTGTTTAAGCTTCCGAAACACATAAAATTAGCCACAACAATTTCCACAAGTATAATATATGCATTTAGATGTATTTTCATGTTCTGATGAACTTAAAAGTTAACCAAATCATGTAGTATTTTAACCTTGTGTTTAACATGTTCATCCATCTTTAAAAATAGGTTTTGTTTCTAATATTTACTAGCTTTGTAGAAAATCATATTTAACAACTTTTTCACATATTATTTGAAGAACATCACAAATCATTTTAACCACTTTAATAACTTCATTCATCATGTGTAACAAGTTCATCAACACTTTTGTCATGGATCTTGTAAGATCCATGTGTATACTTGTTAGATCTATATTTCTAGCAAGTATACATATGATGGATATCATCCATAGTACAAATAAAAAACTACATATTCATTAACACTTCAAGAAACGTTAATTTCTTTAGATTATGTTACTAGTTCATGTTTCATCTTTTAAAGGTGAAGGTTTTAGATGGTTTAACTTATACATTAACAATATACTAGTAACAAGATATAAAATGGATGATTATGAGGCTCACTACTAACTGTTGTGGCTAGGGAAGTGGCAAGATGAACAAGATGATGAAGATGAAGCAAAGATGGTGGATAATAGCTCCCTAGAGTGGTCCTTGAACTTCCAAGACTTGACACCTTCTTGATTAACCTTGAGACACCCTTGGATATGCTTGGAATTACTTGAAAGTGGAAGGAAATAGAGGCTAAGGAGGTGGTAATGTGGCCGTAGGTAATGCCAAGGAGAAGAGGAAGATAAAGTGTGATATTGGTGAAAGTGATAAGGATAAGATGAAGTTGTGGGATGATGTCTCTTTATGCAAGGTTTCCAACACATGATTCTTCATACATTAATAACTATCTTCCAACATGTTGGAACATGGGAGACAATGTTGTGGGTGGCTAGTGGGCCCCCACATTGCCGTCCATGGGGTGTTTGGTTAGGATTTAACTTAGTTAATTTTTCTAGTTAGTGATTTAGTTAAGTTTAGGTTATGTTAAGTTAGGGTGTTTAGGGTTTTAGGGGTTTTTAGTGTAATTCAAGATGTATGGTGCCATATACTAACATAACATGTTAAATATTGTTAACCAGTTCATACTTTATGTCTAGTTGGTGTTCGGTTGCTTAGCGGGTGCTAGATTCGTTATCAGGTCCCTAAATGGAGGTTTAAGCAACTTGTAGGGATTTTAGGGATTTTTAAGCAAAACAATGTGTTTAATGAATTAAACTAGTTGTATGATGTTAAAATATTGTTAACTAGTTCACAAGACGTGTCTGGTTGTGTCCGGGCGTTTGTTTCGTTGTTGGTTCGCTAAAATGTTAACTTTCAAGACTTATATGATATGATATGTTTTTCTGCCAATTTGATACTTTCAACATCACTTAAGTAGTGTATGATGTTTAATACTATTTCTGAATATTATATAAGCTAGTTGTGGTCCCGGTGACAGCGGTTCTAGACGGAAGCTTGGCCGATTCGGTAGAAAGAAAGTAGTAGGAACAGATCAGCGGAAGCATTCATTCATTCATACCGAAAGAGTATACATCTTGTCTAGCTGGCGGAATTCATAGAGAGAATCCGCCAGCATTTCCCCTCAGGGAACTTCCAAAACTTAACAAACAATGAACACGCAACACCAATATATAGACATGACCAGCTCGTGCGGATGGTTGCTCGTACGAGTGATAAGATGTCACCGGTACGAACCACATAAGCTCACTCGTACGAGTGAGATGTTTATCACTCGTACAAGGCACACTGTCAATCGTACAAGTGACATTTTCACTCGTACGAGCCAGTTCTCGTTCGCACCTGGGTCGTGTGTTCGTATCTAATCTATACAATATTCAATACACACTCTCTCTAGCCTATTCGTACAGTGACGGACATAAAGGCCTATTAATAGTCACTACACCTATTAATCAACGTTTTGCGCAGGTATTAGTGACTACCGCAAAATCTTCATCCTTTGTGACCGTATCATCCAATCTATACTCTGAAGCTCAAGACCGTGTCCCCGTAAAACCAGAATTAGACGTTAAAATCTCGAAAAAATTTGTAATCACCAAATTTTTTTTGGACACTCGTCTCGTCATTACGATCAAAAAATATTTTTTTTGGTCACAACTTTGTACGAGTGGTGCTTCGTACGAGTGACAAAGTGTCACTCGTACAAGCCACATAGGCTCACTCATACGAACGAAACTGGTTATGTCTTTTTGATCTAGAATCTTCATTTCTTCGACTTTCAACATGATTTCTGCACAGATCTGGTAGAAAATCAGTTTCTAACAATCCTATGGTTTCAATTTTACATTATGTCCATGGATTGTTGGATTATTTGATGTTTTACGTCTAAAACCCCTCATACATCCAAAATTCATGAGCATAGGTGATTCATCAACTGTTAGATTGAATGAATCAGTACCGTATCTCTGATACCAGTTGTGGGTCCCGTGGGCGATGGCGGTTCTAGACGGAAGCTTTGGGGATAGTACAGATTTGGTAGAACGATATAAACAGGGAGAAGGAACAGCATCAGTGGAAGCTTTTCATTTCATTCATTCAACCAAAAGAGTATATATCGTGTCTGGCTGGCGGAATTCCTGGAAAGAATCCGCCAGCGTTTCCCCTCAGGGAACTTCCAAAACTTAACAAACGATGAACACACAACACCTACATATAGACATGACCAGCTCGTGTGATTGGTTGCTCATACGAGTGACAAGATGTCACTCGTACGAACCACATAAGCTCACTTATACGAGTGAGATGTTTATCACTCGTACGAGGCACACTGTCACTCGTACGAGTGACATTTTCACTCGTATGAGTTAGTTCTCGTTCGCGCGTGGGTCGTGTGTTCGTATCAAATCTATACAATATTTAGTACGCAATCTTTCTAGCCTATTCGCACTGTGAAGGACATAAAGTGCATCAACAATAGTGGATGTTGAATTATGCTGAATTGTCACTTAGTTTTCCAGCCAGTTTTTAGTGCATGTATTGTTTCTGGAAAGTGTTAGCATGAATCCTTGCTTTCCCACATGGGACTTAATATACAGTTTATGTTGGACTCCCATCTAAGCCCTAAATCTGTTGTTTAGCTAAGTACTGAAGTTGTGCTGACACAGCTAGTCTACTAGTTGTTGCGATGCATTGTTTTAAACTAGTTTTTGAATTGTAGTCACTAAACGAATAATATGCATCATGTAATGTACTCAGTGAGTTTCTAGGTGTATGCCATGTAATTCATGCAGTTCAGAGGTTCAAAACACATAATTGTATACTATAAACCGCTATTAAAGGTAAACGGAAATTACCCGAAAGTAACAGTTGTCACACTGACCCCATTAAGGACATTGTTACTAGTAACAACCTTACCACTGTTCGACAGGCTATCGAATTAGCTGCTACCCTGACTGAGTCTCAGGTCAAGAAGGGGAAACTATTTCGAAAGGGCGTCAAGAAACAGGCAGCTAAGACCACTTAAGAGAAAACAAAGGAGAACAAAGCTAAGTCTTCCAAGAAGTCGAGGATGCGTAAGGCTTCACAGAACTTTGCATATATTGCACACCCAACTAGAACACTCAAAACCAACCAGCACAACCTCCTGCGAGGAAACCCTATACTGGTCCTACACCGTTGTGCAACCGGTGCAATGGTCACCATCAAGCTCACCTAAAGTGTCGCCAATGCATTTCGTGTGGAAGATTCCGTCACATAGCCAATGTTTGTTGTTCGACCCCAAAACAAGTTGTTCAGAAACTTGTTCAACCCCAAGCCAACCTTGCTAGACCCCCATTCACACCTGGTTCTTGCTACAACTGTGGCAAGATGGGTCACTTTAGAAACACCTTCCCAAAAATGGTGAAAACGATTGCAAATCCAGCCCGTGGACAAGCATTCAACATCAATGCCAAAGGGGCTCGTGCTGATAATGAAGTCATTAACCATACATTCCTTGTTAACAATCATCATGCTTCTATTCTTTTCGATTCAGGTGCCGATAGAAGCTTTGTATAACTAGCCTTTCGATGCCCAGAACTACACTAGGAAAACCCTTAACGGTGGAAATAGCTAGCGGTGAACCCCTTGTGCTCGACTATGTCATTCGTAGTTGCCAATTGAACCTTGATAACCACCTTTTTCCCATTGACCTCACACTAATGCAACTCGGGAGTTTTGACATCATCAGAGGACTGGATTGGTTAACCAAACACCATGCTGAGGTGATCTATTTCGACAAGGTTTTTCGTATCCTCTTTCGTCTGGCGAAACCTTAGAAGTTCACAAAGAGAAACCCTCTAGTAGCCTAAAACTCATGACCTGTACCCAGGCCCAAAAATACCTATGAAAGAATTATGTAGCCTTCTTGACACATATCGTAGAGGAAAAAGGCAAGGGCAAAACTGTTCAGGACATCCCCATTGTTCGGGAATATCTTGAGGTGTTTCCAATTCGTCAAGTTGAGTTTCATATTGACCTTGTACCTGGTGCCAACCCAATTGCCAAATCTCCTTATTGCATCGTCTAGAATGTTAGAGTTGTCAAAGCAACTTCAAGAACTTTCAGACAAGGGAATCATTCGCCCGAGCTTTTCACCTTGGGGCGCTCCTGTCCTATTCGTGAAAAAGAAGGACGGATCTTTCCGTATGTGTCGATTATCGTGAGCTCAACAAACTCACAATCAAAAATTTATATCCCCTACCTCGCATTGTTGATCTCTTTGATCAGCTACAAGGTGCGACCTGCTTTTCAAAGATTGATCTGCGTTCTGGGTATCTTCAACTTCGTGTACTCGAAGAAGATATTCCTAAGACTGCTTTTCGCACTCGATACGGCCATTACGAGTTCACTGCTATGCCTTTTGGTTTGACGAACGCTCGCCGTCTTCATGGACTTAATTAATAGGGTTTGTAAACCTTTTGTAGACAAGTTCATCGTTGTTTTCATCGACAACATCCTCATTTATTCTAAGTCTGGAACTGATCACGAACAACATCTCTGTCTAACGATGGAACTCCTAAAGAGAGAATAAATTTAGGCCAAATTCTTCAAGTGTGAATTTTGGATAAAAGAAGCTCAATTTTTGGGACACATTGTTAATGAACAAGGTATACATGTAGATCCCGCCAAAATCAATGCGATTAGGGATTAGTGTACACCTACTACTCCTATCGATGTTTGTTCATTTCTTAGTCTTGCTGGATACTATAAACAATTCATCGCGAACTTTTCAAAGATTGCGGTTCCCCTCACACTTTGACTCAGAAGAATAAACCTTTCGAGCGGCGACCTAAACAAGAGGAAGACTTTCAAACACTGAAAAAAAAACACTGTGATGCTCCTGTTTTATCTTTTCCCAACGGCAACAACGATTCTGTTGTCTATTGTGATGCATAAAATCTAAGCCTTGTTTGTGTTCTCATGCAAAGAGATAAAGTCATAGCCTATGTGTCAAGTCAATTGAAAATCCACGAGAAGAACTACATAACTCATGATCTTGAGTTAGGAGCCATAGCTTTTGCTGTCAAAATTTGGAGACACTACCTTTGTGGTACGAAATTTGTGTTTTTCACCGATCACAAAAGTCTCCAACACATATTCAATCAAAAGGTGCTAAACATGAGACAACGACGCTGGGTCGAACTTCTGAACGACTACGACTGCGAGATTCGCTACCATCCTGGTAAGGCAAATGTTGTGGCTAATGCGCTTAGTCGTAAGGAACATGTCAAACTTCATTGTGTTCGAGTTCAATCTGATATCCAAACATGTATCCTTCAAGCACAACATACATGTGTGACCCAAAGCTTGTTGAAAAATGAGCAGCCACAAAATCTCGAACTTCAACTTAGAACAAAAGACAACGAATTACTCTACTACATGAATCGTTTATGGATTCCTAGTTAAGACAATATCGACACCTTATTGATGGAAGAAGCTCATAAGTCTCGTTATTCAATCCATCCTAGTGCAGACAAAATGTATAAGGATCTCCGTACCCAGTATTAGTGATCGGGTATGAAGAAAAACATTGCCTTGTATGTGTCTAAATGCCTAACTTGTCTTAAAGTTAAGGTTAGCGCCCATCTGGTTTATTGGAGCAACCAGAAATATCGGTATGGAAATGGGAGAACATTGTGATGGATCTCATCACTAAACTACCACGCACACCTAGAGGTCATGATGCCATTTGGGTAATCATCGCTCGTCTAACAAAGTCAACACACTTTTTGGCAATTCATGAGGATCTATCTGCTGACAAACTCGCTAAGATCTACGTTGATGAGATTGTATCTCATCATGGCGTTCCTTTGGACATCATATTCGATCGAGATGCTCGATTCTCTTCTCACTTTTGGAAGACCATGCAATCTACCATGGGAACCAAACTCAACATGAGCAGTACTTATCATCGTCAAATGGATGGACAATCTGAAAGGATAATTCAAACACTGGAGGATATGCTTAGAGCATGTGTGATCGACTTTGGTGGTAGTTGGGATTCGCATATACCATTGGTCGAATTCTCCTACAACAATAGTTATCACGCCCGCATCAAAATGGCGCCTTTCGATGCTCTAGACGGTCGAAAATGTCGTTCACCTATCTGCTGAAATAAGGTCGGCGAAACTCAGCTCACTAGACCTGAACTCATTCATGACACAACAGACAAAGTCAAGAAAATTCACGATAACCTTCTGACAGCTAGAAGCCATAAAAAGAGTTACGCGGACAAACGACGCAAGCCCTTGGAATTCCAAGTTGGTGATCATTTCCTTGTCAAGGTATCTACTTGGAAAGCTGTGATTAGATTTGGAAAGAAAGGAAAACTGGCACCACGATATATTGGACCATTCAAGAACGTTGAGTGAATCGGAAAGGTGGCCTACCGTCTTGAGCTACCTCCTGAACTTGGGATATTCACCCAACATTCCACGTGTCCAATTTGAAAAAGTGTTTAGCCGATACAAACCTCCACATTCCCTCGATGAAATTCATGTTGATGACACTATGCACTTTGTCGAGAAACCTGTGGAGATATTGGACCGTGAAGTCAAGAAACTCAACAAACAGACCAGTAACAAAAGTAACTTGCTGGTCAGTGGAACATCTGCTCATCCGGATAGTGGAGTCCGTTTTCTCAATCCAAAGCCAAAATGCCACGGCACCGCCGGTGCCATCATAGTTCAGCGGCCTGCAATCTAAGAACTGCTTGTAGGCGCATCCTGAAATGTTTCTAAACAGATTTTGAATGAGCAAATAATGAAACACACAAAGATTTTGAATGAGTTGTAATAACAACTAAATATTACAATTGGCTGTGTTCCTACCAGAGGAACTGCCTTGTCCTTGACCTCCGGATCCGCCAGTTCCGCCGCTATTACTTTTGTTGCGAGTCACCTCATATTGTGCCAGCGCTTGGGATATCCTTTGCTCCAACAAGGAGTTTAGTTCTGCCTCGTTTCTAGGCATCGGTGGAGGTTGGTTCATGTTTCGGGTGCGAGCAGCTCTCTTCCTAGGTGGCATGATCTTTCAAGATAATACGATAGTAAAGATAGACGTCTTTTTAATATATATTCTTTGAGTTAATTATAATCTATATATATATATATATGTATATATACATATATAGATTATAATTAACTCAAAGAATATATATTAAAAAGACATCTAATCTTTACTATCGTATGCTCGCAGCTCTCTTCCTAGGTGGTTTTATCTTTCAAGTATTATAATACGATAGTAAAGATTAGACGTCTTTTTAATATATATTATTTGAGTTAATTATAATCTATATATATATATATATATATAAGTAATCAAGTAAGCAAATAAGTAAATAAGCACATAGTAATTTAAATATATATATATACATATATATATAAGTAATCCATGGTATAAATAAGTCAGCTCCACACAACACACCATGCATAATAATAAAAAAAATGCGTCATATGAAGACATCAAGTTTTTATATATAATAAGACAACTTCATAATCATTTGCAAAGGACAACAATGTACTCAGGCTACATCACCCAGTCATACAAGTTTAATACATATAAAAGGACAAAATCTTCCTTCACATCAGCGATCTTCCTTCTTCTAGTTGTCTTTAAAACTAGATGCATAGTCTTCACAAAAACGGATATCTAGCTCCCGTGTCCAAAAGGTACTTGCAAGTAAAAGGTCTAAGGTGCGGGAGGGGATGGTGATGGAGTAGGGGTAACTAGGCTACGAAGATGGGTGATCTCCTCCTTGAGCTCGTAGACTCGACGGAGTAGAACACCTATCTGCTGCTCGAGTGACAGAATGCGAGTAGCATGGTCGACTGTTGGCATGGGGGTGGTGGAGGCACGGTGTCCGCCTACGTCTCCAAATCATAGATCTCCTTGCGGAGGATCCGTATCTGCCACTCTAACGAGTGAACCCAGCCCTCCGTAGAGTACGGGGTAAAATTAGACGGATGGTAAGGATCAGACATAGGCATTATATGAGGTGGAGAGTACTGAGTAGGGCGAGACGGCTCATGAGAAGGGCCTACCTCGTGGTGTAGTGATGATGGTCGTTGTGATGGTCCGGTAGGATGGGTAGGATGAAAACGAAGTGTCTCATAGGTAAGCGATCGGATCCAGGCTGAATTGCCTATGGGTCTTGGAAAATGAGGGGTGTCCATAGCAGATGAGGTAGAGATGCGCACAGACGTGTGAGTGGGGACATGAGTGGGGGTCGGGTAGCAATGGGTACAGTGTCATAACTGTTGTCATTAGCATCCGCTCGAAGCCCGGCTCAGCGGATGGATGAGGAAGAAGCACGGTCGCTCTCGTCAGATGATGAAATAGCTGCGACTGAAACCACGGGAGAGGACAAACCTCCACGTTCCCTCGACGAAATTAACATTGATGACACTATGCACTTTTTCGAGAAACCTGTGGAGATATTGGATCGTGAAGTCAAGAAACTCAAGCATAGACATATACCAATAGTTAAAGTTCACTGGGAATCCAAACATGGCCCAGAGTTTACTTGGGAACGAGAGGATCAGACGAAAGCGAAATATCCACATCTGTTTTCACAAAGTTTCCTCTAATTAAATTTCGGGACGAAATTTCCAAAAGTATGGGAGACTGTGACATTTGTACCTTTTCAATCATTGTACAATCATAAACAATTTCGTATTCAATGAAACCCTGTGTTTTATTTATGAAATTTGTATAGTTATCTAAGACATTTGCACAATTTCAATTTCTTGCACCATTTCGAACCCCAAAAATTTTTGTGGAAGTATTTCATTAACTGACACTCAAACGCAATCAGTTTAACGCGATGTACACTCCGAAACAAGGACATAAGCTACACATACTCTGAATACCCTTTACATAACTTAGATATAAGTTTTGAAGGGTTAGATATGACAAAAACATGCTTATACAAGTCTACGGACTATTTTCGTCAAACCTTCAAAAGTCTGTTGGTCCGTATTCAAGATAAGAACCATGTGTATCAATCCAAATATTTTTTTATTCAATAAAATCTTGTTTTTTATGTGACAATTGGCAAAATTCTGTTAATTCTGTACAACTTGAACAACTAATACATTGTCTACTTATCATATAACGTGACTTAATTTATGATTTTAAGTCTTAAAAGTCTAGGAATTTAACAAAATCATAGTTTGGTATGATAATCAATTCGTCATGATCACGAATATATAAAACCATATCCTAGACGAATGACAACGAAGCGAACATGTATTAAATAACAGAATTAGTTACGGTACAGTCTGATATGATAGAATTAAGATATAAAATATTTCTGCACTATTACCATAAAAATTTTAAATAAAATACCAAATTGTCCAAGTCTGCAGCAAAATTCAGCAATTCTGCAGCAAAATTCAGCAATTGTCCGAAAAGCCAAAAATAAATATTTTTGGCTAAATAATAATAATGGGTGTTAGAAATAGTATAAAACCCATATATAAATCTTATTATTTAAAGATAAACGGTTTGTTTAGTAAAAACCTGACAACAAAGCCGGTACCAGAACCGAACTCAAAATGACAAAATTATTAGTCTGAGGAGCTAGATTAATTAACGGGACAATAAAAATTGTACTAGAATTATTATGAACATAAAATTTATAAGTTACACAATATATCAGTATATTACCCGGTACAAGAGCCCAACCAACTTTATCAACCGAAAAACAAAACAACAAGACTAATAAATTATTTTGGGCTACTGTAACATCACTTTAAAGTGTTGTGGCAATAGTTTTAACAAAAACTTATATATAAAACTACTAAAATTTTATAAAAATTACATTTTATTTATAAAAAATATATATATAAACCAACCCCATGCCACTAACTTCAAATGTTGTGTGTTGGCTTAATATGAGCATGTTTAGTGTGAAGTGAGGTGTAAGAGCTATAATCACTAACACAAAACCAAGATTATAATCACTTCCATTTTATTCATTTTCTCCATACACCAAAACTTAACAAGAACACTTCCTTTTGCTCCCGAAAATCGGCCAAAACATCATCATCTTCACCTTCAATTTTTAAAAAACAATCACTAGAATTTCAAGCTTGCATGAAGATCCAAGGATGATCTAAGGAACTTGCATGGATTAGAGCTCACTTAGGAAGCTTGGAACTCTTGATCAATCCATTTTATTCAACTCTTAAATCACCCCTAGCCTTGTGCTAGTAGTAAGATCCTTATACCTTATGTTATACTTTTTATTTTATAAAAATTTCACAAGATCATCATAAAAATTTTATAAAAACCCACTTTAAAAACACTAATAAATCTAAGATCACTAACATAATGATGTGATTTTCTTGATAATTTTTGATGATCTTGAAGTTGTCATGAACTAGTAAACTTGAATCTTGCAAAATTATTAATAAAAAGGTGATCTAAACACATATTTAGATTAGCAAGATTCATTAACAAAATATGTCAGGAACATAATCTCATATTTTAAATATGATTATACATGTATCAGATCATTAAATAAAAATTATGATTTAGAAATTTTTTATAAAAGTTATAATAAAGTTTCTATATTAAGAAAGATTAAAAATTATAACAAGTTCATGACATTATGTTAATACATTTATATAATAATTGTGGTTGATGATGATTTGAGTTAGTTTAACTACTTAAAACATGTTTGTAAAAACATGAGAAACTTATATTTTTAAAGAAAACTATGGCAAAAAAATTTTAAAATTAATCTTGATTAAGATATGATTAAACTAAAGATTTGGTGGTTAAAAGTGATTAGAAACTTTAATCTTGTTTAAATAAAGGATTCGGATAAATAGTTAGGAATATAATTACTTATATTTTCTTAAACTAAAAATGAAATAAATATATACTTTTGATAAAAATATATAGTTTTAAACAATCTTATAGATGTACATGTATTATTGTATAAAACTATATATATTTTTGATCATCATAAATTAAATACAAAAATATATATAAGTGTTCAAGTTTTGATAAAATAATATATATCGGACAATTCGGACAAAGTCGGACAATTCGGAAAAAATAAAATATATGGTATAATCGAAAAAAACGACAAAGATGAAACAAATATAATAGTCGACACGTACCTAACCGTCACAACGATACACTTTATATTTACTAGAATTTTTAAATATATATAACTTATAGTTTTTATAAATAATTTTTTATAAATTATAACAAATACTATTAAATATTTTTGGATAAGCCCAACCAAACAATTATTATATTAAGCCCATTTTTTTATAAAAACTATATTGGGCTAAAACTATTTTTATAAAAAATATATGGACTAGCCCACATTCATAAAATTAAATTTGGGCTAAGGCCCACTTGTATAAAATTAACTTTCGGTTAGGCCCACTTCTATAAAAATCAAACTTGGGCTAAGCCCACTTGTATAAAATCAAACTTTGGGCTAAGACCCACTTTTATAAAAATAAACTTTGGGCTAAGCCCACTTTTATAAAAGTTTACATGGGCTAGACCGATTTAAATAAATGATAATTTTAGGTCAAGCCCACTTTTATAAAGAAATAAATTGGGCTAATTCATTTTATAAAAGCTAACATTGGGTTAAAGCACACTTTTATAATACTAAACTTGGGCTAATCAAATTTTTATAAACTATATTGGGCTAGGCCCAATCTTTCATTCTAACTTTGGGCTAAAACCCACTATTATAAACCAATTGGATTAACCAACTTAATAAACGAAACTATGTTAGGCTAGGCCCACACAAAGTAAGCAAATTGGGATAGGCCCATATGTAATGAATTATTAGATTGAGTTATTTACAAAATAATTATGGACTAGGTCCATTTAATCAATCAAACATATATATATATATATATATATATATATATATAATATATATATATATATATATATATATATATATATATATATATCAACAAAGAAAAACCAACAATTACAAGTATGGAATTCGAGATAAAATACTTGTACGAAAAACAAAACGAAAGCCTAAGTGTCTAATAGATTAGAACACTTGTAGGTCGAAAAGGGAACGAAGTATCATGGATTGAATAGAGATTTGTACGAAACGCAAATCAGTGAGTTGATGTTTCCCCTTTTATTTTAACATTTTTATGGTTTTAAACGTGCGGGGATGTATACATGTTACAATTAATATAGCTGGGAAAATGAAAATATTTAGATCACATGTGAATAAGGCTCAAGTATTGGGGCCATTAATGAATGACAAGTACCGAGGAACAAGGGGATAGATCTATTGGGTTTGGGCGAGCCCCACTCTATTATGGCAATAATAACAGATCGTATTAGAGTGCTTTTGTGTCTAAAACGAGTGTCTCTGACACATAATAAATCGTCAAGGTTGGGTTACCACCTTATTCGGTATACAGATTAGTGTCCTTGCAACACACTAATGATCTTACAAGTTTCATTAAGCTATATTAAACAAGTTTATTTCAAATGTTTTTGATAATTCATTTGATACAAAATTTATAACATGAATTCACCAGCTTTTGTTGACATTGTTTTCAAAACTAACATGCATTACAGGAAAATAGTGGATGGTCTTCGGGAAAAACCTTGTTCGTTTGTTGTGAAGTCAAGATGTTATGTTTTATCCATTCTTTTTTGTTATGTTTTATCAACTTATGTCTAAATTTTAAATAATGTTGTTAAACTTGTGGTTTGTTTTAAAGACAAAACTTTATATGTGAATTATGGTTAAATAAAAAGTATGGATGAATGTTTTGTAATGTAATACAATTGTCGTTTACTTGGTTGAATGCAACGATTGCCGCTCTGGCCATACCTCGCGACACGCTTCCGATACATCGAAAATCGGGGTGTGACAGACCTGGTATCAGAGCATCAATTGTAGTGAACCAAGATTCTTTTGAGTCTAGTCTACAATTTCAAAATGCTCTTTTATAAATTTTTGTGAGCCGTTTCCAAAAATTGAAATAATTATTTTTGGTTGGTCATCCCGGGGAGAACAGTCCACTAGTATCAAATGTTTAAAACAAAAACAATAGTTCAAGGTCATTATACAAAATTAGTCTATGAGAGATAGACAGAATAACATTAGTTGAGTTGAACTTAGTGATTTCCTGATTATTTATATTCAAACAAAAATTATTTATTAACAAAAATAAGTTGTATGGATTATGTTTGCCAGGACCATGTCTTCCGATAGTAGCCTTTCAGACACCGAGTCTATGAGTTCTGACCCTGAGATAGATTATATACCACTAGACGATCTACTCCCACCAGTCATTCTCATTTCCGATGACGAGTCAGATCACGATGATTCTGGCGATGACTGGATGGATGATGATTTTCAGCCTTTTGCCTTACCCTACCCTCTACCCGATCCCATTCCTGGGGATATTCCCAATGATGATGTTTTAGCTTTAACACTCTTTGACCACCAGATAGTTATCATTGGCCACCCCGAAGGTGAGCACATTGTGGAGCACCATGTTATACCACTTAACGTGGCAGATCATTTTGCTGTCGGCATCGATGGAGATGACGATGTCATTCCTATTGTTCACGTAGATCACCTTGAGGATAATCTAGGTATCGGAGATGATTTTGATCTCGCGCTATTGGAGGTAGCTCCACATGAGCCTGATGTCATTGATATTACCTCATCTTCTCCATCGTCTCCGAGATCACCCTCACCCGAGCCCTCACCTGATACTGCTCTTCCACCACTTCTAGATACTTTTCCCACTGTTGATGATTCTAGTACACCCACTTTTGTTGATCCCATACCATCTGATGCTATCACTACCGGTCACATCTACCCATCTGGACCATCTCAGTATTTACCTGGAGACATTTCATTTGCTACTGATCATTTCACTCCTCATCCTTTGTCTGGACCTTCATATTACTCATTGGGAGGTACATCCTACTCATCTGAGCAGCCACCGTTTCACCATGTTGATGGATCATTACATATACCACGTATACCCATTCCAGACCTTTTATCACATCTATCCTTATGCATCTTCTCACACTGCAGGACCCTCCCGAGTTATTATCCCTAAGTCTAGTAAGTATGCGAGTAGACACCATCCCTATTCACGACCACCCACTATTGGAGGACCATCATACCCATCATCTCACCATACCGGTATTCACATTCGATCACCTCCACCTTGTATGAGCCCATCTGATCCCTAGCATCCCAGTCATTTTCGACCAACCACCATCGAGTTTCGAGTCACGTCTTCTAAGATACAGATTAGTATCTTATTTTGCCGTATCCGTGAGCTGCAAGCTCATATTTCCACTTTGCGAGCATCTCAGAGTACTCCATCTTTGTCATCTCAGTTACCACCATTACGCACTTCGACACCTCTCATGACACCATCTCTACCGAAGACATCATCACCACCTTTGCTTGTTATACCACATCCACACTCTCTAGTACAGAGTGTATTTCCATCCCATGATGAGAGTATCCGTTCGCTCGAGGAGGAGGTCGCATACCTTCGGAGGATCATCCATTCATATCCACCTCCACCTCCACCGTCTGTCTAGTTGGTATATGGTCATACCTCTAGGGTAGGTACTCATACCCAGTTTTGCTGAAGATAGAAGTTTTTCAAGATGTATATGTCGTCAACTTGAAGATTTTGAAGAACGATGTGAAGGAAAATATCTACTTTATAATGTATTGTGTATGACTTGTCTATCGGAGTGTTATAACTCCGAGTTAATTTTGTATCTTCACAAAAATGATGTATCAAGTTGATAGTATATATATAATGGTTGATGTTTATCTTTTATTTATGCATTGTTGATTGTTCATTTTTATGTATCTATTATGGTGCTTATAATATGGATACTATACATAAAAATTGAATTATATCAATATTATATACACTTATATTATATAATACTAATCCATGAAAGACAATATTTGTTTCAAATATACGTCTAATCACTTCTATATGTTTCATATATGAAGATCATGGCATCTAGAGGAAGAGGTAGACCCCGAGTTAGACCATCGCCATTACCTACAACCCAAGCCGAGCTCGATGCTCTAGTGAATCAACGAATAACTGAAGCACTTGCGCATCACGAGCGCAATGCTGAGCCAAGGGTTCAAGAACCACCAAGAGTTAAGATGCCCGTAAATGGTTTGTTATTAATAGAATTACCAAACTATGATCATTAATATTTATTTCTAACAATATATAATATTGATGATTCTTGAAATCTAACTATTTCAGGATGTACATGCAAACAATTTTTAGATTGCAAACCCTTGAATTTTGATGGCACAGGCGGTGCAGTAGCCTTTGTGCGTTGGACAGAAAAGACGGATTCCATGATTCATATGAGTAACTGTTCTATCAACCAGATTGTCACATATGTATCAGGCTTATTTATGGATGAAGCATTGTCATGGTGGAATTTGCAAGTACAGACGCTTGGAGAAGCAATCGCTTATGCTATTACTTGGGATAGACTGAAGGATATGATGAGAGAGAAATATTGTTCTAGAGCCGAGTTACATAAATTGGAAACCGAATTTTGGAACTTATCCATGATAGGACCCAATGTGTATGGTTATACACAGCGTTTCCATGATCTTTCGCGAGTCGTTCCACATATGGTAACCCCTAAATTCAAATGTATCGAACGATACATTTGGGGATTTTCTCCAGAAATTCGAAGTATGGTTACTTCGTCACATCCAACAACCATCACTGAGGCAATTATGATTGCAGTAAGCCTTACCGAAGAAGCGGTGAGAACGAATAAGTTTTCGAGAAAGAATGCAGAGATACCCAAGGAAACACATGTAAAATCAATCTCACATGGTAATAAGAGAAAGTTTACACACTTAAAGAAAGGTTCCCGACCGAGTAACAAGAAGAAAGAAACCCCCTCAACAAAAGGGAACAAAGTATTTGTGGCAACAGTGGAAACAGAACCGAGAGGTTATACAGGAAATGCACCTAAGTGCAATAGGTGCAATTATCATCATTATGGTGGATGCCGAACCCCCAGATGTGATAAGTGCGGGAAATTGGGACACCACATCGAAAACTGCTAGTAACAAAGGAAACAGGAATGAAGGCAAGAAAGAAGGAGGTTATGGAAATGAAAACGGCCGAGGAAGAAATCAAAGTTGTTATGGTTGCGGTGAATTGGGCCACTTTAGGAAGAATTGCCCAAAAGAGAACAAAGGCCACGGGCGAGCCTTTGTAATAGGAGCTCATGAGGCACGTCAGGATCCAAATGTGATCACTGGTACGTTCCCTGTCAATAATCATTTCACTTCTATCTATTTGATACTCGCTTAGATTTTAGTTTCATATCTTTAGAGTTTAAAGATATACTCGAACTAAATTCAAATAAATTAGATATTCCATTCACTATCGAACTAGCGAATGGAAAGATAATTGAATCTGATGAAATTATTAAAGAATGTTCTTTAGAGTTAGGCGGACAAAAATTCAACATTGATTTATTACCCATCCAGTTAGGTAGTTTTGATGTTGTAATCGATATGGATTGGTTATCCAATAATCAAGCCGAAGTCGTATGTTGCGACAAAATCATTCGCATTCCACTACCTAATAATGAAACACTTCTTATACATGGCGAGAAGAGCGAAACACCATTGCGAATTATTTCTTGTATGAAAGCTCAAAAGGGCTTGAGAAAAGGATGTATAGCATTCTTAGCACACATTGTTGACAAGAAATCCAAGGAGCCAAAACTTGAAGAAATCCCTGTTGTTAAGGAATATCCTGAAGTCTTCCTAGAGGACTTGCCAGGAATACCACCCCAACGACAAGTCGAATTTTGCATAGACTTGATTCCAAGAGCTGCACCTGTAGCAAAATCCCCATACCAATTAGCTCCTTCAGAAATGCAGGAGTTGTCCACACAACTTCAAGAGTTGTTGGACAAAGGTTTTATTAGACCAAGCTTCTCACCTTGGGGAGCTCCAGTTCTATTCGTAAAGAAGAAAGATGGAAGCTTTAGAATGTGCATAGATTATGGAGAATTGAACAAACTCACGATCAAGAATCGGTATCCGTTACCGAGGATCGATGATCTGTTCGATCAACTTGAAGGATCAAGTTTTTACTCGAAGATTGACTTAAGGTCAGGATACCATCAGCTTAGAGTGCAGGAAGAAAGTATTCCAAAGACAACATTCCGAACCCATTATGGTCACTACGAGTTCCTTGTTATGCCATTTGTTCTAGCAAATGCACCAGCGGTGTTCATGGACTTAATGAACCATGTGTGCAAGCCTTATCTCGATTAAATTGTGGTAGTATTCATTGATGACATATTGATATATTCATGAAATAAGATGGATCACGAACACCATCGTAGGACCATTCTTGAGTTGTTAAAGAAAAAGAAACTGTATACAAAATTCTCTAAGTGCGAATTCTGGCTTCGTGAAGTCCAATTTCTCGGACTTGTAGTCAACGATAAAGGCATACATGTCGATCCATCAAAATTAGAAGCCATTAAGAATTGGAACGCACCTAAGACACCCACCGAAGTACGCCAATTTTTAGGATTAGCGGGTTATTATCGGAGATTCATTGAGAATTTTTCAAAGATCGCTCAACAACTAACCTCCCTAACTCAGAAAGGTAAAAAGTTTGATTGGGGAGAGAAACAAGAAGCAGCTTTCCAACTGCTAAAGGATAAACTTTGTGATGCACCGATTCTATCACTTCCGGACGGCATAGACGACTTTATAGTTTATTGTGACGCTTCACATCAAGGCTTAGGATGCGAATTAATGCAACAAGAGAAAGTTATTGCATACGCATCACGTCAATTAAAAGTTCACGAAAAGAACTACACCACACATGACCTAGAGCTAGGTGCAGTGGTATTTGCGTTAAAAATTTGGCGTCATTATTTTTACGGCACCAAGTGCACAATCTTTACCGATCACAAAAGTCTTCAACATATATTTAACCAGAAAGAGTTAAATATTCGCCAAATACGTTGGCTTGAAGTGTTGAATGACTACGATTGTGAAATTAAATACCATCTGGGCAAGGTGAACGTTGTCGCAGATGCTCTAAGACGAAAGGAACGAGTGAAGCCTCTTCGTGTACGATCATTAAGACTCACCATTCACAATAACCTTACCTCATGAATTCACGACGCTCAACAGGAAGCCCTGAAGAGCGGAAATTTTAAAGCAGAGATGCTTAGAGGTATGGAAAAACATTTAGAACTAAATGAGAATGGAACTTTGTATTTTGCAAACAGAATTTGGGTTCCTCTTTTTGGTAATCTGCGAAACTTAATTCTAGATGGAGCCCATAACTCCAAATATTCTATACATTCCGGAGCGGATAAAATGTACCACGATCTTAGAGAATTCTATTGGTGGCCTAATCTCAAAAGAGATATTGCAACTTATGTTGGAAAATGTCTAACATGTGCGAACATTAAGGCCGAATACCAAAAACCTTTAGGATTGTTACAACAACCTGAAATTCCCACTTGGAAATGGGAACAAATTTCTATGGATTTCATAACAAAATTACCCAGGACCTCTCGCGGTCACGACATGATTTGGGTAATTGTTGACCGACTAACAAAATCAGCTCACTTCTTGCCAGTACGTGAGAAAGATAAAACCGAGAAATTAGCCGAACTTTATCTTAAAGAGATTGTGGCAGGACATGGAGTGCCTTTTTCCATAATCTCTGATCGAGATGGTCGTTTCATATCAAGAATTTGGCAATCAATTCAAAAGGCTTTTGGATCTCGCTTAGATCTAAGTACGGCCTTTCATCTCCAAATAGATGGCCAAAGTGAACGCACCATTCAAACCTTAGAAGATATACTTCGTGCTTGTGTAATTGACTTAGGCGGAAATTGGGTTACTCACTTGCCTTTAGTGGAGTTCTCATATAATAATAGTTATCACACAAGTATCCAAGCTGCTTCATTTGAAGCGTTATACGGACGTAAATGTCAATCTCTGTTATGTTGGGCGGAAATAGGCGGCAAACAAATGATAGGTCCAGAATTAATTCAAGAAACTACGGATAAAATATTTAAAATCCGAGACCGTATTAAAGCCGCTCAGGATAGACAGAAAAGTTATGCGGATAAACGCCGCAAACCATTGTCCTTTGAGATTGGAGACAAAGTGCTATTAAAGGTCTCGCCTTGGAGGGGCACAGTTAGATTCGGGAAGCAAGGAAAACTTAGCCCGAGGTATATAGGACCATACGAAATCTTGGAGAAGATTGGAACAGTCGCATATAAGTTTAAATTGCCTGAAACACTTAATAACGATCACGACACTTTTCATGTATCAAATATTAAAAAGTGTCTTTCAGACGAGTCACTTATTATCCCCACGGACGAAATTCATATAGACGACAAACTCCATTTCATCGAAGAACCTGTCGAAATTTTAGATTCGAGAGTTCAGAAAACAAGGAGGAGTCGTATCAAACTAGTCAAAGTCCATTGGAACTCAAAGCGCGGACCCGAGTTCACTTGGGAACGGGAAGACGAAATCAAAAGAAAGTATCCCCACTTGTTTGAGAAATCCTACGCCAAGGATGCCACGACTTAAATTTTGGGACGAAATTTTCTTGAACAAGGGGAGAATGTGAAAATTGGAAAAATTCCGGTAATTCTGTACAACTTGAACAACTAATACATTGTCTACTTATCATATAACATGACTTAATTTTTTATTTTAAGTCTTAAAAGTCTAGGAATTTAACCAAATCATAGTTTGGTATGATAATCGATTGGTCATGATCACGAATATATAAAACCATATCGTAGACGAATGACAACGAAGCGAACATGTATTAAATATCAGAATTAGTTACGGTACAGTATGATATGATAGAATTAAGATATAAAATATTTATGCACTATTATACCATAAAAATTTTATATAAAATACCAAATTGTCCAAGTCTGCAGCAAAATTTAGCAATTCTACAGCAAAATTCAGTAATTGTCTGAAAAGCCAAAAATAAATATTTTTAGCTAAAGAATAATAATGGGTGTTAGAAATAGTATAAAACTCATATATAAATCTTATTATTTAAAGCTAAACGGTTTGTTCAGGAAAAGCCTGACAACAAAGCCGGTACGAGAACCGAACTCAAAATGACAAAATTATTAGTCTGGAGAGCAAGATTAATTAACGGGACAATAAATATTGTACTAGAATTATTATGAACATAAAATTTTATATGTTACACAATATATCAGTATATTACCCGGTACAAGACCCGAACCAACTTTATCAACCGAACTACAAAACAACAAGACTAATAAATTATTCTGGCCTACTATAACATCACTTTAAGTGTTGGGCATTAGTTTTAATAAAAACTTATATATAAAATTACTAAAGTTATAAAAGTTTATAAAAATTACATTTTATTTATAAAAAAAATATAAACCAACCCCCCACCCCCCCCCCTAACCTCACGGTAACATGGGATCATACCCCTATGCCACTAATTTCAAATGTTGTGTGTTGGTTTAATATGAGCATGTTTAGTGTGAAGTGAGGTGTAAGAGCTATAATCACCAACACAAAACCAAGATTATAATCACTTCTATTTCATTCATTTTCTCCATACACCAAAACTCAACAAGAACACTTCCTTTTGCTCCTAAAAATCGGCCAAAACATCATCATCTTCACCTTCAATTTTTAAAAAACAATCACCAGAATTTCAAGCTTGCATGAAGATCCAAGGATGATCTAAGGAACTTGCATGGATTAGAGCTCACTTGGGAAGCTTGGAACTCTTGATCAATCCATTTTCTTCAACTCTTAAATCACCCCTAGCCTTGTGCTAGTAGTAAGATCCTTATACCTTATGTTATACTTTTTATTTTATAAAAATTTCACAAGATCATCATAAAAATCTTATAAAACCCCACTTGGAAAACACTAATAAATCTAAGATCACTAACATAATGATTGATTTTCTTGATAATTTTTGATGATCTTGAAGTTGTTATGAACTAGTAAACTTGAATTTTGCAAAATTATTAATAAAAAGGTGATCTAAACACATGCAGGTTTAGATTAGGAAGATTCATTAACAAAATATGTCAGGAACATAATCTCATATTTTAAATATGATTATACATGTATTAGATCATTAAATAAAAATTATGATTTAGAAATTTTGTATAAAAGTTATAATAAAGTTTCTATATTAAGAAATATTAAAAATATAACAAGTTCATGACATTATGTTAATACATTTATATAATAATTACGCTTGGTGATTATTTGAGTTAGTTTAACTACTTAAAACATGTTTATAAAAACATGGGAAACTTATATTTTTAAGGAAACTATGGCAAAATTTTTATAAAAATTAATCTTGATTAAGATATGATTAAACTAAAGATTTGGTGGTTAAAAGTGATTAGAAACTTTAACCTTGTTTAAATAAAGGATTTGGATAAAAAGTTAGGAATATAATTACTTATATTTTCTTAAACTAAAAATGAAATAAATATATATTTTTGATAAAAATATATAGTTTTAAACAATCTTATAGATGTACATGTATTATTGTATAAAACTATATATATTTTTGATCATCATAAATTGAATACAAAAATATATATAAGTGTTCAAGTTTTGATAAAATAATATATATCGGACAATTCGGACAAAGTCGGACAATTCGGACAAAATAAAATATATGGTATAATCGAAACAAACGATACACTTTATATTTACTAGAACTTTTAAATATATATAACTTATAGTTTTTATTAATAATTTTTTATAAATTATAACAAATATTAGTAAATATTTTTGGATAAGCCCAACTAAACAATTATTATATTAAGCGCATTTTTAATAAAAACTATATTGGGCTAAAACTATTTTTATAAAAAATATATGGACTAGCCCACATTCATAAAATTAACTTTGGGCTAAGGCCCACTTGTATAAAATTAACTTTAGGTTAGGCCCACTTGTATAAAAAACAAACTTGAGCTAAGCACACTTGCATAAAATCAAACTTTGGGCTAAGGCCCACTTTTATAAAAATAAACTTTGGGCTAAGCCCACTTTTATAAAAGTTTACATGGGCTAAACCCATTTAAATAAATGATAATTTTGGGCCAAGCCCACTTTTATAAAGAAATAAATTGGGCTAATTCATTTTATAAAAGCTAACATTGGGTTAAAGCACACTTTTATAAAACTAAACTTGGGCTAATCAAATTTTTATAAACTATATTGGGCTAGGCCCAATCTTTCATTCTAACTTTGGGCTAAAACCCACTTTTATAAACCAATTGGATTAACCTACTTAATAAACGAAATTAGGTTGGGCTAGGTCCACATACATGAAACGAATTGGTCTAGGCCCACACAAAGTAAGCAAATTTGGGCTAGGCCCATACTTACAAAGCTTTTGGGCTAGGCCCATATGTAATGAATTATTAGATTGAGTTATTTACAAAATAATTATGGACTAGGTCCATTTAATCCATTTAACATATATATATATATATATATCAACAAAGAAAAACCAACAATTGCAAGTATGAAATTCGAGATAAAATACTTGTACGAAAAACAAAACGAAAGCCTAAGTGTCTAATAGATTAGAACACTTGTAGGTCAAGTATTTTAACATTTTTATGGTTTTAAACGTGCAGGGATGTATACATGTTACAATTAATATAGCTGGAAAAATGAAAATATTTAGATCACATGTGAATAAGGCTCAAGTATTGGGGCCATTAATGAAAGACAAGTACCGAAGAACAAGGGGATAGATCTATTGGGTTTGGGTGAGTCCCACTCTATTACGGCAATAATAACATATCGTATTAGAGTGCTTTTGTGTCTAAAACGAGTGTCTCAGACACATAATAAATCGTCAAGGTTTGGTTGCCACCTTATTCGGCATACAGATTAGTGTCCTTGCAACACACTAATGATCTTACAAGTTTCATTAAGCTATATTAAACAAGTTTATTTCAAATGTTTTTGATAATTCATTTAATACAAAATTTATAAATGAATTCACTAGCTTTTGTTGACATTGTTTTCAAAATTAACATGTATTACACGAAACTAGTGGATGGTCTTCGGGAAAAATGTTGTTCGTTTGTTGTGAAGTCAAGATGTTATGTTTTATCCAGTCTTTGCTGTTATGTTTTATAAACTTATGTCTAAATTTTAAATAATCTTGTTAAACTTGTGGTTTGTTTTAAAGACAAAAGTTTATATGTGAATTATGGTTAAATAAAAAGTATGGATGAATGTTTTGTAATGTAATACAATTGTCATTTACTTGGTTTAATGCAACGATTGCCGCTCTGGCTACATCGAAAATCGGGGTGTGACATTTTCTGATGGTAATGCAAAAACATCAATCGTTGCACAATTTCGATCATTTTCGTGTTCGTTAAAGCGTTTTACGCATTTTTGCAAAACGCGTAACCGTACAACCGAATGAACCGACATCCACGAATTTTTCGGGCATAATCCAAGTTACACATTTCCTAACACCTTTATATAACCCAAATATTAGGTTGAAGGGGTTAAAAATGGCAAACAAGTGAAAATACAAGTCCAAGGGCCAAAAAATCAAGAAAATAATAAAGATTTTGCTTATTCACCAAGTTTGCCACCTATCTCCAATTTTTTACACCTAGCACTCATTTTGCCACACTTAATTTGGTTTTGACACATGTTAGGACACTAATCCACACTTGAGGACACTTGTCATCACCTTCTTAATCCTAAAATACTATAAACACCCCATGATTTTTCCATTTTTACACACCACTTCAAAACACTTCAGAGCAAAGTGTGAAATTCTTCTTTCTTTCCTTTTGGAGCTTCTTTCCAGCCTTTGGAAACCTCATATCTTGAGTTCCGAAAGTATTCTTCAACATGAGTAATACTCTTCCTAATTCTTTCATTATTTTAGCTATTTTGAGCTAAAAGTTGAACAGTTTGGCTTCCTGATTGAGTTTTGGTTCTAAGCATATTTGGTCAAGTAAAAGTTCAATTGAACTTTGCAACGTGATTTCCACTAATGATTTCACCTTCTGATTACCACGGTTTACTAGTCGAAAGTGCAAGTCAAAGTCGGTCCAAATGCGCTTGATTGATTTTACGAAACTATTTTTGGGTATCAAAACCAAGTTTTGATACTAATCATGTTTATAACTTAGTTAGACATATTTGACATGTCTAATCGTCACTTCTAGTTTAGGCTTATTTGGTTGTAAGTCGAGCGGTCTTGACCACCGCTTTGACTTTCGAATCCGACCCGTTTGGTCAATCTTAGGATCTGACCAAGCACATATTTGTGATAATAGTTGTATAGGGAATAACCTATTGAGGTTATGCCTTATGGTCATGTTGTTTGGTTAGTGTTATGATAAGTTACTTCTATGTTCTTAAAAAAATGATGACCAAAATGCCCTTTTGCACATCAATCCATTTTAAACACATGTAACCAAATTTTTGACATATAAACTTATGTTATAACATTTTCAAACATGTTTGGGCATTTAGGACTTATCATAGGACATGTTTCACCATCCGATCATGCGTTTACGCTAATGACCCGTTAAGGTAGCATAAACTACCTTAGCGAGTCATAATGGGTCAAAAGCACTTAGGATCCTTTCCAAATCAGAATGTTAAGTTTGTTAAACCATATCACATTAATTCCAACACTCGTTTAGTTTATAAGACTTCATTCTATCTGATCTCCCGTTTGTAGTCCCGACACGCTAACATGTTTATCTTACACATTACGACATGTTTGAGATTTGTTTATTTCGTTGATCCAGAAAACTTTCGCAATCCAAAGTGAATACATAGTTCCCCTCTTTTACGTATTAAATGCTTTAGGGTGACTCATATGTGCTAAACCATTTTCAAGTTTAAAAAAAAAAACAATGTCTATGGTTTATATATAAAACAATATGATTTCAATAATGTGAACAACTTGTTGATGCGTTATCCATAACACGAATGACATTCTTAAGCTTTGGCCGAGCTGACTAGTGGTATGTTTTGGTACCATAGGACTGACAATCCCATTATCGGATTGCTCACGGATTGGGTGGAAGTTTAGGTAATGATAAAAACTGTTCTGATTAACAAATCATTTGTTGATTTGTTAGTCTAGTTAATGAGACCCTTTAGTGGTCTATTAAAGATACCCTTTGGTGGTATAGTCAACATAGGTTTGAATGATTCATGGAAGATGGATGTTTGCATGATTAAAATTGGTTTTTACAAAAGTTCATATGATTAAAGATGAACATGTAAAAGTGGGTTTTAGAAGTATATATATGTGTGTCGTGTATATGTACATATGTATCCATGCACATGAGTTTTGTTTGTTAGTTTATAAAAACATGAGAATGTTAATTGCATTAATGTTATGAATGATTTGATGATGATTATATGAAAATGATGTCATGGATTTATTATAAAGTTATAATAAATGTATGGTAGATGCATATACAAGTCTTGGATGCTGAGGATATGATAACCATGCATTAGATACTTGTACATAAGTATACATGATGGTTAAATGATCAGAAGTTGTTGAAATTGTTTTCGTATGATAAAAATGTATGAAATTAGAATATAAACATGCAAAAATGATGTTATATGATATAATATGATGGTATTAAATTATATCATAAGATAGATAGCTTGGATGTACATTTAACTTAAAAAGTAGAAAATGGATAAAATTGCATGATTTATGTGACTTTCATGAAATATGCATGAACATGAATATAAGTACCAGTTTATTCAGTAAATAACATGTGTTATGTTAAAATATCAAGTTGTGATGATTTGGGATGATTATGGTAAAGTTCGGTACAAGACTATGCGTTAAAAACAATAAAAATCGGCTTTTAAAGTGACTTTTGTAAAACTGTTTTAATTCATATTATAAACTGATAATTTTGTTATAAATATAATTATTCTAACTTATATTAAGTATTCTTGGTGTTTGGCTAGTCATATGTGAAATTCGACGCCTTAAAACGTTACCCAAACGTTAAAATACACATATTTCAACGCACAGGAAAATGGGTTGGTCAAGGGTGAACTTTGTGTGATATAATATGATCTGTGAATGTGAGTATGTGTAATCTGTTATGTTAAGTGTTGATATGATAGTAGGATTTAAGACTATGCATGTACACTTGTACGGTTAAAATGGTAATTCTGTTAAAAGTCACGTTAAGTATGTAACTTATTTGTTGAGCATGAAAATAATACACATGTTAACTTGATGAGTTATTTCATGTATAAATGCTTTATAAATGATAAAATATATAAGTCGATGGAGTACTCGTATTACGATATTTGATGATAATGTTTGTGTAAATGTGTTATTATTCGCAAATCGTAGATATATTATACATAAGCGGGTGTGATAACGGATATAACATAATGAGGGTCACCAATAAATCGTTCATGTCGCAAAATCCTAATATGTATATATATATATTTATAAATATATATATATATATATATATAGTGGAGAGTTCAAATGAGAAGAAAATTTTTGTAATAATAATAAATCTAAGATCACTAACATAATGATGTGATTTTCTTGATAATTTTTGATGATCTTGAAGTTGTTATGAACTAGTAAACTTGAATTTTGCAAAATTATTAATAAAAAGGTGATCTAAACACATGCATGTTTAGATTAGCAAGATTCATTAACAAAATATGTCAGGAACATAATCTCATATTTTAAATATGATTATACATGTATTAGATCATTAAATAAAAATTATGATTTAGAAATTTTGTATAAAAGTTATCATAAAGTTTCTATATTAAGAAATATTAAAAATATAACAAGTTCATGACATTATGTTAATACATTTATATAGTAATTATGCTTGGTGATTATTTGAGTTAGTTTAACTACTTAAAACATGTTTATAAAAACATGGGAAACTTATATTTTTAAAGGAAACTATGGCAAATTTTTTATAAAAATTAATCTTGATTAAGATATGATTAAACTAAAGATTTGGTGGTTAAAAGGGATTAGAAACTTTAACCTTGTTTAAATAAAGGATTTGGATAAAAAGTTAGGAATATAATTACTTATATTTTCTTAAACTAAAAATAAAATAAATATATATTTTTGATAAAAATATATAGTTTTAAACAATCTTATAGATGTACATGTATTATTTTATAAAACTATATATATTTTTGATCATCATAAATTGAATACAAAAATATATATAAGTGTTCAAGTTTTGATAAAATAATATATATCGGACAATTCGGACAAAGTCGGACAATTCGGACAAAATAAAATATATGGTATAATCGAAACAAACGACAATGACGAAACAAATATAATAGTCGACACGAACGTAACCTTCACAATGATACACTTTATATTTACTAGAACTTTTAAATATATATAACTTATAGTTTTTATTAATAATTTTTTATAAATTATAACAAATATTAGTAAATATTTTTGGATAAGCCCAACTAAACAATTATTATATTAAGCCCATTTTTAATAAAAACTATATTGGGCTAAAACTATTTTTATAAAAAATATATGGACTAGCCCACATTCATAAAATTAACTTTGGGCTAAGGCCCACTTGTATAAAATTAACTTTAGGTTAGGCCCACTTGTATAAAAAACAAACTTGGGCTAAGCACACTTGCATAAAATCAAACTTTGGGCTAAAGCCCACTTTTATAAAAATAAACTTTGGGCTAAGCCCACTTTTATAAAAGTTTACATGGGCTAAACCCATTTAAATAAATGATAATTTTGGGCCAAGCCCACTTTTATAAAGAAATAAATTGGGCTAATTCATTTTATAAAAGCTAACATTGGGTTAAAGCACACTTTTATAAAACTAAACTTGGGCTAATCAAATTTTTATAAACTATATTGGGCTAGGCCCAATCTTTCATTCTAACTTTGGGCTAAAACCCACTTTTATAAACCAATTGGATTAACCTACTTAATAAACGAAATTAGGTTGGGCTAGGTCCACATACATGAAACGAATTGGTCTAGGCCCACACAAAGTAAGCAAATTTGGGCTAGGCCCATACTTACAAAGCTTTTGGGCTAGGCCCATATGTAATGAATTATTAGATTGAGTTATTTACAAAATAATTATGGACTAGGTCCATTTAATCCATTTAACATATATATATATATATATCAACAAAGAAAAACCAACAATTGCAAGTATGAAATTCGAGATAAAATACTTGTACGAAAAACAAAACGAAAGCCTAAGTGTCTAATAGATTAGAACACTTGTAGGTCAAGTATTTTAACATTTTTATGGTTTTAAACGTGCAGGGATGTATACATGTTACAATTAATATAGCTGGAAAAATGAAAATATTTAGATCACATGTGAATAAGGCTCAAGTATTGGGGCCATTAATGAAAGACAAGTACCGAAGAACAAGGGGATAGATCTATTGGGTTTGGGTGAGTCCCACTCTATTACGGCAATAATAACATATCGTATTAGAGTGCTTTTGTGTCTAAAACGAGTGTCTCAGACACATAATAAATCGTCAAGGTTTGGTTGCCACCTTATTCGGCATACAGATTAGTGTCCTTGCAACACACTAATGATCTTACAAGTTTCATTAAGCTATATTAAACAAGTTTATTTCAAATGTTTTTGATAATTCATTTAATACAAAATTTATAAATGAATTCACTAGCTTTTGTTGACATTGTTTTCAAAATTAACATGTATTACACGAAACTAGTGGATGGTCTTCGGGAAAAATGTTGTTCGTTTGTTGTGAAGTCAAGATGTTATGTTTTATCCAGTCTTTGCTGTTATGTTTTATAAACTTATGTCTAAATTTTAAATAATCTTGTTAAACTTGTGGTTTGTTTTAAAGACAAAAGTTTATATGTGAATTATGGTTAAATAAAAAGTATGGATGAATGTTTTGTAATGTAATACAATTGTCATTTACTTGGTTTAATGCAACGATTGCCGCTCTGGCTACATCGAAAATCGGGGTGTGACATTTTCTGATGGTAATGCAAAAACATCAATCGTTGCACAATTTCGATCATTTTCGTGTTCGTTAAAGCGTTTTACGCTTTTTGCAAAACGCGTAACCGTACAACCGAATGAACCGACATCCACGAATTTTTCGGGCATAATCCAAGTTACACATTTCCTAACACCTTTATATAACCCAAATATTAGGTTGAAGGGGTTAAAAATGGCAAACAAGTGAAAATACAAGTCCAAGGGCCAAAAAATCAAGAAAATAATAAAGATTTTGCTTATTCACCAAGTTTGCCACCGATCTCCAATTTTTTACACCTAGCACTCATTTTGCCACACTTAATTTGGTTTTGACACATGTTAGGACACTAATCCACACAAGAGGACACTTGTCATCACCTTCTTAATCCTAAAATACTATAAACACCCCATGATTTTTCCATTTTTACACACCACTTCAAAACACTTCAGAGCAAAGTGTGAAATTCTTCTTTCTTTCCTTTTGGAGCTTCTTTCCAGCCTTTGGAAACCTCATATCTTGAGTTCCGAAAGTATTCTTCAACATGAGTAATACTCTTCCTAATTCTTTCATTATTTTAGCTATTTTGAGCTAAAAGTTGAACAGTTTGGCTTCCTGATTGAGTTTTGGTTCTAAGCATATTTGGTCAAGTAAAAGTTCAATTGAACTTTGCAACGTGATTTCCACTAATGATTTCACCTTCTGATTACCACGTTTACTAGTCGAAGTGACAAGTCAAAGTTTCGGTCTAAAATGCGCTTGATGTGCATTTTACGACGAAACTATTTTTGGGTATCAAAACACCAAGTTTTGATACTAATCAGTTTTATAAACTTAGTTAGACATATTTTGACATGTCTAACTCGTCACTTCTAGTTTAGTGCTTATTTAGGGTTGTAAGTCGAGCGGTCTTGACCACCGCTTTGACTTTCGAATCCGACCCGTTTGGTCAATCTTAGGATCTGACCAAGCACATATTTGTGATAATAGTTGTATAGGGAATAACCTATTGAGGTTATGCCTTATGGTCATGTTGTTTGGTTAGTGTTATGATAAGTTACTTCTATGTTCTTAAAAAAATGATGACCAAAATGCCCTTTTGCACATCAATCCATTTTAAACACATGTAACCAAATTTTTGACATATAAACTTATGTTATAACATTTTCAAACATGTTTGGGCATTTAGGACTTATCATAGGACATGTTTCACCATCCGATCATGCGTTTACGCTAATGACCCGTTAAGGTAGCATAAACTACCTTAGCGAGTCATAATGGGTCAAAAGCACTTAGGATCCTTTCCAAATCAGAATGTTAAGTTTGTTAAACCATATCACATTAATTCCAACACTCGTTTAGTTTATAAGACTTCATTCTATCTGATCTCCCGTTTGTAGTCCCGACACGCTAACATGTTTATCTTACACATTACGACATGTTTGAGATTTGTTTATTTCGTTGATCCAGAAAACTTTCGCAATCCAAAGTGAATACATAGTTCCCCTCTTTTACGTATTAAATGCTTTAGGGTGACTCATATGTGCTAAACCATTTTCAAGTTTAAAAAAAAAAACAATGTCTATGGTTTATATATAAAACAATATGATTTCAATAATGTGAACAACTTGTTGATGCGTTATCCATAACACGAATGACATTCTTAAGCTTTGGCCGAGCTGACTAGTGGTATGTTTTGGTACCATAGGACTGACAATCCCATTATCGGATTGCTCACGGATTGGGTGGAAGTTTAGGTAATGATAAAAACTGTTCTGATTAACAAATCATTTGTTGATTTGTTAGTCTAGTTAATGAGACCCTTTAGTGGTCTATTAAAGATACCCTTTGGTGGTATAGTCAACATAGGTTTGAATGATTCATGGAAGATGGATGTTTGCATGATTAAAATTGGTTTTTACAAAAGTTCATATGATTAAAGATGAACATGTAAAAGTGGGTTTTAGAAGTATATATATGTGTGTCGTGTATATGTACATATGTATCCATGCACATGAGTTTTGTTTGTTAGTTTATAAAAACATGAGAATGTTAATTGCATTAATGTTATGAATGATTTGATGATGATTATATGAAAATGATGTCATGGATTTATTATAAAGTTATAATAAATGTATGGTAGATGCATATACAAGTCTTGGATGCTGAGGATATGATAACCATGCATTAGATACTTGTACATAAGTATACATGATGGTTAAATGATCAGAAGTTGTTGAAATTGTTTTCGTATGATAAAAATGTATGAAATTAGAATATAAACATGCAAAAATGATGTTATATGATATAATATGATGGTATTAAATTATATCATAAGATAGATAGCTTGGATGTACATTTAACTTAAAAAGTAGAAAATGGATAAAATTGCATGATTTATGTGACTTTCATGAAATCTGCATGAACATGAATATAAGTACCAGTTTATTCAGTAAATAACATGTGTTATGTTAAAATATCAAGTTGTGATGATTTGGGATGATTATGGTAAAGTTCGGTACAAGACTATGCGTTAAAAACAATAAAAATCGGCTTTTAAAGTGACTTTTGTAAAACTGTTTTAATTCATATTATAAACTGATAATTTTGTTATAAATATAATTATTCTAACTTATATTAAGTATTCTTGGTGTTTGGCTAGTCATATGTGAAATTCGACGCCTTAAAACGTTACCCAAACGTTAAAATACACATATTTCAACGCACACGAAAATGGGTTGGTCAAGGGTGAACTTTGTGTGATATAATATGATCTGTGAATGTGAGTATGTGTAATCTGTTATGTTAAGTGTTGATATGATAGTAGGATTTAAGACTATGCATGTACACTTGTACGGTTAAAATGGTAATTCTGTTAAAAGTCACGTTAAGTATGTAACTTATTTGTTGAGCATGAAAATAATACACATGTTAACTTGATGAGTTATTTCATGTATAAATGCTTTATAAATGATAAAATATATAAGTCGATGGAGTACTCGTATTACGATATTTGATGATAATGTTTGTGTAAATGTGTTATTATTCGCAAATCGTAGATATATTATACATAAGCGGGTGTGATAACGGATATAACATAATGAGGGTCACCAATAAATCGTTCATGTCGCAAAATCCTAATATGTATATATATATATTTATAAATATATATATATATATATATAGTGGAGAGTTCAAATGAGAAGAAAATTTTTGTAATAATAATAAATCTAAGATCACTAACATAATGATGTGATTTTCTTGATAATTTTTGATGATCTTGAAGTTGTTATGAACTAGTAAACTTGAATTTTGCAAAATTATTAATAAAAAGGTGATCTAAACACATGCATGTTTAGATTAGCAAGATTCATTAACAAAATATGTCAGGAACATAATCTCATATTTTAAATATGATTATACATGTATTAGATCATTAAATAAAAATTATGATTTAGAAATTTTGTATAAAAGTTATCATAAAGTTTCTATATTAAGAAATATTAAAAATATAACAAGTTCATGACATTATGTTAATACATTTATATAGTAATTATGCTTGGTGATTATTTGAGTTAGTTTAACTACTTAAAACATGTTTATAAAAACATGGGAAACTTATATTTTTAAAGGAAACTATGGCAAATTTTTTATAAAAATTAATCTTGATTAAAGTATGATTAAACTAAAGATTTGGTGGTTAAAAGTGATTAGAAACTTTAACCTTGTTTAAATAAAGGATTTGGATAAAAAGTTAGGAATATAATTACTTATATTTTCTTAAACTAAAAATAAAATAAATATATATTTTTGATAAAAATATATAGTTTTAAACAATCTTATAGATGTACATGTATTATTTTATAAAACTATATATATTTTTGATCATCATAAATTGAATACAAAAATATATATAAGTGTTCAAGTTTTGATAAAATAATATATATCGGACAATTCGGACAAAGTCGGACAATTCGGACAAAATAAAATATATGGTATAATCGAAACAAACGACAATGACGAAACAAATATAATAGTCGACACGAACGTAACCTTCACAATGATACACTTTATATTTACTAGAACTTTTAAATATATATAATTTATAGTTTTTATTAATAATTTTTTATAAATTATAACAAATATTAGTAAATATTTTTGGATAAGCCCAACTAAACAATTATTATATTAAGCCCATTTTTAATAAAAACTATATTGGGCTAAAACTATTTTTATAAAAAATATATGGACTAGCCCACATTCATAAAATTAACTTTGGGCTAAGGCCCACTTGTATAAAATTAACTTTAGGTTAGGCCCACTTGTATAAAAAACAAACTTGGGCTAAGCACACTTGCATAAAATCAAACTTTGGGCTAAAGCCCACTTTTATAAAAATAAACTTTGGGCTAAGCCCACTTTTATAAAAGTTTACATGGGCTAAACCCATTTAAATAAATGATAATTTTGGGCCAAGCCCACTTTTATAAAGAAATAAATTGGGCTAATTCATTTTATAAAAGCTAACATTGGGTTAAAGCACACTTTTATAAAACTAAACTTGGGCTAATCAAATTTTTATAAACTATATTGGGCTAGGCCCAATCTTTCATTCTAACTTTGGGCTAAAACCCACTTTTATAAACCAATTGGATTAACCTACTTAATAAACGAAATTAGGTTGGGCTAGGTCCACATACATGAAACGAATTGGTCTAGGCCCACACAAAGTAAGCAAATTTGGGCTAGGCCCATACTTACAAAGCTTTTGGGCTAGGCCCATATGTAATGAATTATTAGATTGAGTTATTTACAAAATAATTATGGACTAGGTCCATTTAATCCATTTAACATATATATATATATATATCAACAAAGAAAAACCAACAATTGCAAGTATGAAATTCGAGATAAAATACTTGTACGAAAAACAAAACGAAAGCCTAAGTGTCTAATAGATTAGAACACTTGTAGGTCAAGTATTTTAACATTTTTATGGTTTTAAACGTGCAGGGATGTATACATGTTACAATTAATATAGCTGGAAAAATGAAAATATTTAGATCACATGTGAATAAGGCTCAAGTATTGGGGCCATTAATGAAAGACAAGTACCGAAGAACAAGGGGATAGATCTATTGGGTTTGGGTGAGTCCCACTCTATTACGGCAATAATAACATATCGTATTAGAGTGCTTTTGTGTCTAAAACGAGTGTCTCAGACACATAATAAATCGTCAAGGTTTGGTTGCCACCTTATTCGGCATACAGATTAGTGTCCTTGCAACACACTAATGATCTTACAAGTTTCATTAAGCTATATTAAACAAGTTTATTTCAAATGTTTTTGATAATTCATTTAATACAAAATTTATAAATGAATTCACTAGCTTTTGTTGACATTGTTTTCAAAATTAACATGTATTACACGAAACTAGTGGATGGTCTTCGGGAAAAATGTTGTTCGTTTGTTGTGAAGTCAAGATGTTATGTTTTATCCAGTCTTTGCTGTTATGTTTTATAAACTTATGTCTAAATTTTAAATAATCTTGTTAAACTTGTGGTTTGTTTTAAAGACAAAAGTTTATATGTGAATTATGGTTAAATAAAAAGTATGGATGAATGTTTTGTAATGTAATACAATTGTCATTTACTTGGTTTAATGCAACGATTGCCGCTCTGGCTACATCGAAAATCAGGGTGTGACATTTTCTGATGGTAATGCAAAAACATCAATCGTTGCACAATTTCGATCATTTTCGTGTTCGTTAAAGCGTTTTACGCTTTTTGCAAAACGCGTAACCGTACAACCGAATGAACCGACATCCATGAATTTTTCGGGCATAATCCAAGTTACACATTTCCTAACACCTTTATATAACCCAAATATTAGGTTGAAGGGGTTAAAAATGGCAAACAAGTGAAAATACAAGTCCAAGGGCCAAAAAATCAAGAAAATAATAAAGATTTTGCTTATTCACCAAGTTTGCCACCTATCTCCAATTTTTTACACCTAGCACTCATTTTGCCACACTTAATTTGGTTTTGACACATGTTAGGACACTAATCCACACTTGAGGACACTTGTCATCACCTTCTTAATCCTAAAATACTATAAACACCCCATGATTTTTCCATTTTTACACACCACTTCAAAACACTTCAGAGCAAAGTGTGAAATTCTTCTTTTTTTCCTTTTGGAGCTTCTTTCCAGCCTTTGGAAACCTCATATCTTGAGTTCCGAAAGTATTCTTCAACATGAGTAATACTCTTCCTAATTCTTTCATTATTTTAGCTATTTTGAGCTAAAAGTTGAACAGTTTGGCTTCCTGATTGAGTTTTGGTTCTAAGCATATTTGGTCAAGTAAAAGTTCAATTGAACTTTGCAACGTGATTTCCACTAATGATTTCACCTTCTGATTACCACGTTTACTAGTCGAAGTGACAAGTCAAAGTTTCGGTCTAAAATGCGATTGATGTGCATTTTACGACGAAACTATTTTTGGGTATCAAAACACCAAGTTTTGATACTAATCAGTTTTATAAACTTAGTTAGACATATTTTGACATGTCTAACTCGTCACTTCTAGTTTAGTGCTTATTTAGGGTTGTATGTCGAGCGGTCTTGACCACCGCTTTGACTTTCGAATCCGACCCGTTTGGTCAATCTTAGGATCTGACCAAGCACATATTTGTGATAATAGTTGTATAGGGAATAACCTATTGAGGTTATGCCTTATGGTCATGTTGTTTGGTTAGTGTTATGATAAGTTACTTCTATGTTCTTAAAAAAATGATGACCAAAATGCCCTTTTGCACATAAATCCATTTTAAACACATGTAACCAAATTTTTGACATATAAACTTATGTTATAACATTTTCAAACATGTTTGGGCATTTAGGACTTATCATAGGACATGTTTCACCATCCGATCATGCGTTTACGCTAATGACCCGTTAAGGTAGCATAAACTACCTTAGCGAGTCATAATGGGTCAAAAGCACTTAGGATCCTTTCCAAATCAGAATGTTAAGTTTGTTAAACCATATCACATTAGTTCCAACACTCGTTTAGTTTATAAGACTTCATTCTATCTGATCTCCCGTTTGTAGTCCCGACACGCTAACATGTTTATCTTACACATTACGACATGTTTGAGATTTGTTTATTTCGTTGATCCAGAAAACTTTCGCAATCCCAAGTGAATACATAGTTCCCCTCTTTTACGTATTAAATGCTTTAGGGTGACTCATATGTGCTAAACCATTTTCAAGTTTAAAAAAAAAAAACAATGTCTATGGTTTATATATAAAACAATATGATTTCAATAATGTGAACAACTTGTTGATGCGTTATCCATAACACGAATGACATTCTTAAGCTTTGGCCGAGCTGACTAGTGGTATGTTTTGGTACCATAGGACTGACAATCCCATTATCGGATTGCTCACGGATTGGGTGGAAGTTTAGGTAATGATAAAAACTGTTCTGATTAACAAATCATTTGTTGATTTGTTAGTCTAGTTAATGAGACCCTTTAGTGGTCTATTAAAGATACCCTTTGGTGGTATAGTCAACATAGGTTTGAATGATTCATGGAAGACGGATGTTTGCATGATTAAAATTGGTTTTTACAAAAGTTCATATGATTAAAGATGAACATGTAAAAGTGGGTTTTAGAAGTATATATATGTGTGTCGTGTATATGTACATATGTATCCATGCACATGAGTTTTGTTTGTTAGTTTATAAAAACATGAGAATGTTAATTGCATTAATGTTATGAATGATTTGATGATGATTATATGAAAATGATGTCATGGATTTATTATAAAGTTATAATAAATGTTTGGTAGATGCATATACAAGTCTTGGATGCTGAGGATATGATAACCATGCATTAGATACTTGTACATAAGTATACATGATGGTTAAATGATCAGAAGTTGTTGAAATTGTTTTCGTATGATAAAAATGTATGAAATTAGAATATAAACATGCAAAAATGATGTTATATGATATAATATGATGGTATTAAATTATATCATAAGATAGATAGCTTGGATGTACATTTAACTTAAAAAGTAGAAAATGGATAAAATTGCATGATTTATGTGACTTTCATGAAATCTGCATGAACATGAATATAAGTACCAGTTTATTCAGTAAATAACATGTGTTATGTTAAAATATCAAGTTGTGATGATTTGGGATGATTATGGTAAAGTTCGGTACAAGACTATGCGTTAAAAACAATAAAAATCGGCTTTTAAAGTGACTTTTGTAAAACTGTTTTAATTCATATTATAAACTGATAATTTTGTTATAAATATAATTATTCTAACTTATATTAAGTATTCTTGGTGTTTGGCTAGTCATATGTGAAATTCGACGCCTTAAAACGTTACCCAAACGTTAAAATACACATATTTCAACGCACACGAAAATGGGTTGGTCAAGGGTGAACTTTGTGTGATATAATATGATCTGTGAATGTGAGTATGTGTAATCTGTTATGTTAAGTGTTGATATGATAGTAGGATTTAAGACTATGCATGTACACTTGTACGGTTAAAATGGTAATTCTGTTAAAAGTCACGTTAAGTATGTAACTTATTTGTTGAGCATGAAAATAATACACATGTTAACTTGATGAGTTATTTCATGTATAAATGCTTTATAAATGATAAAATATATAAGTCGATGGAGTACTCGTATTACGATATTTGATGATAATGTTTGTGTAAATGTGTTATTATTCGCAAATCGTAGATATATTATACATAAGCGGGTGTGATAACGGATATAACATAATGAGGGTCACCAATAAATCGTTCATGTCGCAAAATCCTAATATGTATATATATATATATAAATATATATATATATATATAGTGAAGAGTTCAAATGAGAAGAAAATTTTTGTAATAATAAAAAGAATAACTTTTAAACCAATAGAAAATCTCCATTTACTTCATTTAATGTGTGTATTTAATATTATGAAAAAGGGCATACAGGTAAATCAATAATTGTCATTAATACTAATTAATTAAACTTGTAACTCATTTTTTAATATATTTTTTCAAGATAAAATAATTAATGGTGAAGGACAATTTTCGACATGTGTAGGATAAATTTAGTATGTGTAGGATAAGTTTTGAATGTGTAAGGTTGTTTTACATGTGTGTAGGAAAAATTCCGATAATTATAAGATATATGCAGGATAAATTTTGAAATGTTAAGGATATAATGTTAATATTTTATTAATGAGAGATAACATAATTAATGAGAGGGGTTATAAACTATTTAATGTTTTAACATTATGCCATTTCTTCTTTTTCTTCTCACATTAAATTTCTTATCAAATGAACCTTGTAACACCCCAAAAACGGGTTTGGTAATCAAACCACATTAATATTAAAGAGCGGGTAAAAGACCGTTAGAGGTAAACTGAACCCGTAAACAAAATAACTAGGAACAAATTAACCTAGTTAGTAATGTGAAAATAGCAACAAACAATGAGTTGTAGCTCTAAATAAATAAGACCTCAAATATGAGGGACCAAAAGAGGAAAGGTTGAAAAGTTGAATATATAAAAATAGAACTTAAATAAAACACTAGATACACAAAAGGTGTGTGTGTTTGTAGCGACCAGGAGCAGAACAAAGGGGGTGAACCCTTGTTTTGATTAAATCATCAAATTGAAGGGTGAATTGAGCTTGGAATTGATGCATGAACACATATAAACGATCACCTAATCGAAGGGATCATAAGGTATGTCTTAAAACCTAGATTGGTGAAAGTTGCGATTTGAGACAAGTAGATTACTTGCAATTAGATAGTTGGATTATGATATTAAGTGTATGTGTATGATTGATTTTGTTAAACTTAAAGAAATTATGAATAATTTGATGTAAGATTTCTTGTTAGTGATTAACAAGTAGATTATAAAGTAGGTTTTGATTATATGATGAAATTGATGATATATAAGTGTTTATGATCATCATACTTGTATGTATGTATAAGATATTTGAACAAATTAGAGGTTCGAATAAATGTTCATACACGACTTGAAATGCGCTTTGATGATAAGATGAGATTTATGTTAACACATGTTAGTAGATGCTTAAAATCATCATGTGAATGTGAATGTTTAAGTATTTGGCTAAGTTTAATGTTTGGGTAAATTCTATATAAATGATGCAATGGGTTGTTTCATAATGATGAAACAATCCCAAGTTCTTGCATGAAACTGATAGATTAGCATATGATTGCAGAAACTATGTTAATTTGATATTAGCAATCATATGAACTTGGTTTGGAAAACATAACTTAAATGGTGGCATAAGATTAGTGCTTACCGGGTAATTAACGAATTGCGTAAATGAGTTGTTAAACTTATTCGCGAGTTTGTATGTGTAAATAGGCAGTTGACTTTTAAAAGTCAAACTGAGCTATAATAAGATCGAATGATAAATTTGATGTAAAATCCGTAAGGTGGAATAGTCTTGTTAAATAATGACTAACCTAACCATCTTGCGAATCATAAATGATAGTGTGAAGCTTGACAAGCTAGGTGGAGGATTGGGAAGAAGCGCGTCAAACGGATCAAGTACGCGGAAAGAGCATAATTGGATTTCAAGTTAAGTAAAGCTTACATATTTTATGTAAAATACACACTTGTAGTATTGATTAAGAAAAAGATACGTTAGTATTGAAATATGATGTTTCGATGCAAAGTGATTCAAGTCGGAACTAGTGAAAATGGTAAGAAATCATGAATGATATAAAAAGGGTAAATGATAAATTAGTCATGTGTTGACGGATAAATAAGGAGTATTGAAACATTAGCTTATGGTGTAAACCATAATAGGCAATAAGGGGTAAAATGGTAATCCGGTCATGAATTGACAGATAAGTAAAGAGTTTTGAAAAAGACACCATATGGCATAAGTCATAATGGGTCAAAGGATTAAGAAATGATATTTTAATGTAACATGATCCCATTGTAAAATGAAATGGGCTAAATGGGTGAGATGACAAATAAATAACATCTGATAATTATAAGTGGTCATTCTAGCCAAATGGATCAAATGTTGATGATATCACCATTCGACAATAATATCTAATAAACGCTTGTCGAGTTTTGTAAACACAGGGAAATGATTTTTGGTTCGCATTGCTATTGATTGGTAATTAGATGTGCAAAGTATTTAAACGGGTCAATGCTATGACCCAAGCCAGGTACCTGTAACGGGTCAAACTCTCAACAAGGACTTAAAAGTCCGATGAGAGTTAAATGAGTCTTGAATGAACAATAGATTACCTAAGGAAAGGTAAATCTAATAATCTAAATCGTAGATATTATGTTCTTAAGAATATAATGATTTTAACTAGGTTATAGTTAAATGTTCATATTTGGTCGAAGTTTGTTATTAAAAGACCTTCGATGTAAAAGTGGGATCTAGGTTGACCAAAATGCCCTCGAGTGATGAAATAAGTAAACGCCTCTAATATTATTTTCAAAATGAGTTTATTAATATAATAGACCCTTTCGGTAGTAAAAAAAGTGAAAAGTATAAGCCTTTTTGGTTTAATGCCTTTTAAATGGTCTTTTCCGTAAACGGTCGAACCAAAAAGGGTAGAAATTGAACAAAATGAATTTACGATAATAAATTCACCACAAATAAAGATGTGGTGGGAAATAGATAGATATCTAAGTGTGGATATAATAAGATAGATAAGGTTTGGTTGAAATAAGCGTTAGATTAAGCTAAAATAACCAAACGGGTCAAAATAGCAAATAAATAAAAGTCTAGTTGAATAAAGCGATGATTTTGCTAAGGTAACTATGTGGGTTATAATGGACTGTTAATGCATACCGAAGTGGACGCATAAATGTATAGTTTGGTCCAAAAAGGGGTTAAAGGTCAAAAAGGGTAAAATCGGAAAATAGGAGTATAAACTAGAAATAAATGCTTAAGTCATAGGAAATAAGTATCCGGGTCAAGGATTTTGGGTTACTTATGTAAGAAAACAATTTACGGACAATTAGAAACAAATTTCAAGTGAAACGGTTTAATATTGATTGAGTTACGGAAGTTTCCGTACTAAACGGCAAATAAGAGAAAATCTGCAGCAAGCCAAAGTAAGCTACGGTGGTCTACCGTAGCTTACGGTAGGCAGCTGCTGTAATGGAACTGAAGGCCTGGATCCTAAGATAGTGAGCTAGGACCGTAAGGCTTAACCGTAAGCTACGACGGTCACCGTAGCTTATGGTGGAGCCTAAAACTAAAGTTTTGTTTTTATTTCTTTTAAGCCTTTGGGTTCATTCGGTTATGTTATAATTTATTATAACTAACGTACTTCATAAAATATGAAATATAGGTGATATTTGGAGCACCAGAGGAGGATCAAGCTATATGAAGAACCGAACACGATAAAAGACGAAGCATCCGTACTTGGTTTTGGATTATAAGAAAATAAATCATTGATAACATGTTAAATTGTTTAAATATGTTTAAAAAGTTTTAATAAACTTTGAAAATTTGAATGACGTGTTTTCGCAATTGCATGTTTAATTACGAAACCTTTAATAGAAATTCAGTAATATAAAGACAGGGTCTTACAAGTTGATGATCAGAGCTCAAGGTTAATGATCAAATGTGTTCAGTTCGACGCTTGGTCACATGATCCGGTAAGTCATTATAAATTTAGCGTTCTAACATAGTTAAAGTGTTGTAAATAACACATTGGGTTATCGTGTGAACGCACGTTACCCAAATAAAATGATAAAAGATCGATATAGCTAGTGAATTACTTGTGTTAACAAGTATTGTAGATAGCCTTGTACTATAGTAAGGGAGCTTATAATTTTCAATATTACTAATACATGTAAACGATTTGGTTAAAGATTGCTCGCAACTGAAGATAACGGAGTCTAATGATCTGCTGACGCAATGACAGAATGGTCTGAAGTATGACAAGTAGAGCATACTCGTTAAAGACCTAAACTAAATGATGATATTAAATAATGGTGGAATGGCAATGAAAGCCAATGAAGAAAATATCGCACAGGTGCACACTTTAAACTATTTTATAACTAGTAGTATACAACAGACACGTAATGAAAAACGGTTGTATACGGGATTAAAGCATGAGAAAACCGGAAGGGATACCCATCCATGATGATGTTCCCAAGAGAAGTTGGGCGGGTAATACTCATTATTCACAAATCGTGAATAATAAAATATAAAAGAGTTCAGATCTAAAATCTCCGATGGGATGACCATCCAAGTAGAAATTTTCAGTAAGATTTTATTGAGGAAAAGTAAAGATCACATAAATAAATGTGGTTACATAAAAGTCTTATAAAAGGGAAACATTCTATATGTTTTGAGATAAGAAAGGTAAAAACTAATAATTGTTAAATAACAATTAAACAAAGTTTTACCAAATAAATCAGAAATATGACATGAATCAAGGATTTACTTACATGGAAAATAATGTGTTAGTTATAATAAGGTCATGTGTACCATGTGTTAATCGCTTACTCTGGCCAAGCAAATGATAAACACAGATACCATGAACTTGTTATAATAAACACATATACATTCAATGTGGTAAAATCGAGGTGAATGGGAAAAGTTAAAAGATCCTTGGGATCAAGAAACTTACAAGTGTATTCATATAAATTGTCTTCGTGGGAAACATAAAAAAACGATATACGGCAAACATAAAAATAAATAACCAAGAAATTTGTGGAATAAGTCATTATGGACTAAAGAACCATGGTTGACAAAAGGGCACGTAAAATCAAAGTATAAATGATCCGCGAGGTCATAGAAATGGAAGTAGTGCCCACACGGAAAATGATCAAAGTCGATTACTATGATCGTAGAAAAGATAAATAGAGAAAAGAAGGAAATGTGATGATAATCATCATTCATGGTCCGTGAGGGCATCAAGGATGATCAAATAAAGAATAAAGTTTGAATGTTCAAAAGTGATGGATTTCACACGAACAAGTCAAACGGGTCAGATAAAGAATAAAGTATGATGGTTCAAAAGTGATGTATTTCACACGAACAAGTCAAACGGGTCAGATAATGAATAAAGCCTGACAGTTCATAAGTGATGAATCTCACAAGATCAAATCAAATGGTTAAATAAAGAATTAGATTCGATCGCTCATAAGTGATAGATTTCACACGTGCAAGCCAAACAAGTCAAAAGAAATATAATGATTGAATTTAAAAGTAAACTCAAAGCGGGTAACGGGAGCGTTATAGCAAAAGAATAATGAGCCCGGGAAAAGGGACGTGATTAAATATACTATTGACACAAACAGAATAATGGGAGCGTCAAATAGAAATGAACTCGTGTAAAGGGTTATGAATAACTTTAAACGAAAACACGAAATGAATAACGAGAGCGATAAAACATTAAGATAAAGAACTCGAGTAACGGGTTGTAAAGCGATATAGGCTTAAACCAGATAACGGTAAACTTGAGACAAACCGACGCATAAATGACATATGAAGTCATAGAGTCGGAAGAATGGTCGGAATAAAAAAATGATGATCTAGTCATGGACTACGATCACGCAGGCGTGCGCGGCTACCAACAGACAGCGTCTGATGTGAATAAATGTTTGGGGCAACATATAAAAAATGTTGTGGTTGCCACTAAAGATGGTAGTTGTGACTCGGTGGTGAGAGTGGTCAACGCCATTTGATCTTGCGCCAGACTTAGACGCAAGTGATCATGACACAACTAATGGATCCGACAAGCGAATGTGATTCGTAAAAGACTCGCGGAGACATAGAAAACTGAAATGTTAACAAACCGGATCAAACATGGTCTGAGGGCCATAATTGAAGTAAAATAAATTAGCCTTCGTGGTAAGAGGGAGCCGTGATTTGGCGGATAAAGAAGGGACAATGTAAATGATTTTTCTTTCAAATACAAAAGAGGTGCATTGACACCAAATATATATTTAGTGAACCACACGGGTAAAAGGATGATCTAAAGGATCACCACGACCTTCGGGTTATGAATAGTTTAATGATCTACAGGGTCAAAATGACCTTGGGATCACGAATCAAGAGGAATGATACATTAAAAGACCTCACCTTAAGAGGCTAAAAAGGGTGAAAACTTAAGGAACTAGCATACAAGGCTAAGCAAAAAGGGCTTAAGGGTTATTTAGACCAAGCAAGGGAACTGGTTATGATTCCCCGCATGAAATAAAAACAGTAAAAAAAATATACTTTTGATTTCCAATTACTTGATATGATTAATTGATGTAAGTTGTAAGGACAAAAAACAAAAAAAACGTTAAAACTATAATTTAGTTTTTAGTTAGAAACAACGTTTTAATAAACATAAATGGTTGAGATGAATTGGAAAACGATTAATATTAAAGGAAACAGATCTCGACACCATTAGCTACGAGACGATAAATTTGAAAAGAAAATTTTTGAAAACGAAGAAGATTGATACAAAATTTAACAGGACGTGATGCAAACACGGTCAAATATATATATATATATATATATATATATATATATATATATATATATATATATATATATATATATATATGATTACCTTATGACACGAGCTATGAGACTAGGATCTCGAAAGTTTTTAAAAGCCTTGCGAAGGCGATATGAATATACCTAAATTATGAGGTATAGGGTAACCGGTGACTAATAAGTCTAACCAACAAGAGCAGCCAAGATCAAAAATTAAATTTAAAACTTGCTGAATGCGCTTATCTGTATAAGATTTGCGTGGAATAAGTATGTTGACAAATACATGTGACCGAGTGGGCAAATGGCAACTCGATCAAGTAAAAAAAAGGGAATGCAAGATGAAAGTAACGGCACCTGAGGCCTTACACATGAAGGGTGCATGTACCTTGGAGCCCAAAAGGCACTACCATACCTTCCTGGAAGGATTTTAAATAAGTAAAATCTGAGCAACGCTTAGAAAAATTGAAACCAAGTTCATCGGGTTGAACCCAAGGAACTACGTAAGAAAGGTTTCGGGGACGAAACCTCTTTAAGGGGGGTAGATTTGTAACACCCCAAAAACGAGTTTGGTAATCAAACCGCGTTAATATTAAAGAGCGGGTAAAAGACCGTTAGAGGTAAAGTGAACCCATAAACAAAATAACTAGGAACAAATTAACCTAGTTAGTAATGTGGAAATAGCAATAAACAATCAATTGTAGCTCTAAATAAATAACACCTCAAATATGAGGGACCAAAAGAGGAAAGGTTGAAAAGTTGAATATATAAAAATAAAACTTAAATAAAACACTACACACAAAAAAGGTATGTGTGTGTAGCGGCTAGGAGCAAAACATAGGGGGTGAACCCTTGTTTTGCTTTGATCATCAAATTGAAGGGTGAATTGAGCTCGGAATTGATGCATGAACACATATAAACGATCACCTAATCGAAGGGATCATAAGGTATGTCATAAAACCTAGATTGGTGAAACTTGCGATTTGCAATTAGATAGTTAGATTATGATCGAAAGATGATATTAAGCGTATGTGTATGATTGATTTCGTTACACTTAAAGAAATTATGAACAATTTAATGTAAGATTTCTTGTTCGTGATTAACAAGTAGATTGTAAAGTAGGTTTTGATTATATGATGAAATTTATGATATATAAGTGTTTATGATCATCATACTTGTATGTATGTATAAGATATTTGAACAAATTAGAGGTTCGAATAAATGTTCATACATGACTTGAAATGGGTTTTGATGATAAGATGAGATTTATGTTAAACCCATGTTAGTAGACGCTTAAAATCATCATGTGAATGTGAATGTTAGTATTTGGCTAAGTTTAATGTTTGGGTAAATTCTATATATATGATGCAATGGGTTGTTTCATAATGATGAAACAATCCCAAGTTCTTGCATAAGACTGATAGATTAGCATATGATTGCAGAAACTATGTTAACTTGATATTAGCAATCATGTGAACTTGGTTTGGAAAACATAACTTAAATGGTGGCCTAAGATTAGTGCTTACCGGGTAATTAACGAATTGCGTAAATGGGTTGTTAAACTTATTCGCGAGTTTGTATGTGTAAATAGGCAATTGACTTTTAAAAGTCAAACTGAGCTATAATAAGATCGAATGATAAATTTGATGTAAAATCCGTAAGGTGGAATAGTCATGTTAAATAATGACTAACCTAACCATCTTACGAATCATAAATGACAGTGTGAAGCTTGACAAGCTATGTGGAGGATTGGGAAGAAGCGCGTGAAACGGATCAAGTACGCGGAAATAGCATAATTGGATTTCAAGTTAAGTAAAGCTTACATATTTTAAGTAAAATACACACTTGTAGTATTGATTAAGAAAAAGATACATTAGTATTGAAATATGATGTTCCGATGCAAAGTGATTCAAGTCGGAACTAGTGAAAATGGTAAGAAATCATGAATGATGGTAAAAAGGGTAAAACGATAAATTAGTCATGTGATGATGGATAAATAAGGAGTATTGAAACATTAGCTTATGGTGTAAACCATAATAGGCAATAAGGGGTAAAATGGTAATCCGGTCATGAATTGACAGATAAGTAAAGAGTTTTGAAAAAGACACCATATGGCATAAGTCATAATGGGTCAAAGGATTAAGAAATGATATTTAATGTAACATGATCCCATTGTAAAATGAAATGGGCTAAATGGGTGAGATGACAAATAAATAACATCTGATAATTATAAGTGGTCATTATGGCCAAATGGATCAAATGTTGATGATATCACCATTGGACAATAATATCTAATAAACGCTTGTCGAGTTTTGTAAACACAGGGAAATGATTTTTGGTTCGCATCGCTATTGATTGGTAATTAGATGTGCAAAGTATTTAAACGGGTCAATGCTATGACCCGAGCAAGGTACGTGTAACGGGTCAAACTCTCAACAAGGACTTAAAAGTCCGATGAGAATTAAATGAACAATAGATTACCTAAGGAAAGGTAAATCTAATAATCTAAATTGTAGATATTATGTTCTTAAGAACATAATGATTTTAAATAGGTTATAGTAAAATGTTCATATTTGGTCGAAGTATGTTATTAAAAGACCTTCGACGTAAAAGAGGGATCTAGGTTGACCAAAATGCCCTCGAGTGATGAAATAAGTAAACGAATCTAATATTAATTTAAAAATGAGTTTATTAAGACAATAGACCCTTTCGGTAGTAAAAAAAGTGAAAAGTATAAGCCTTTATAAGCCTTTTTGGTTTAATGCCTTTTAAATGGTCTTTTCATAAACGGTCTAACCAAAAAGGCCGGAAATTGAACAAAATGAATTTACGATAATAAATTTACCACAAATAAAGTTGTGGTGGGAAATAGATAGATATCTTAGTGTGGATACAATAAGATAGATAAGGTTTGATTGAAATAAGCGTTAGATTACGCTAAAATAATCAAACGTGTCAAAATAGCAAATAAATAAAGGTCTAATTGAATAAGGCGATCATTTTGCTAAGGTAACTATGCGGGTAATAATGGACTGTTAATGCATACCGAATTGGACACATAAATGTATAGTTTGATCCAAAAAGGGGTTAAAGGGCAAAATCAGAAAATATGAGTATAAACCGGAAATAAATGCTTAAGTCATAGGAAATAAGTATCCGGGTCAAGGATTTCGGGTTAAATATGTAAGAAAACAATTTACGGACAATTAGAAACAAGTTTCAAGTGAAACGAATTGATATTGAATGAGTTACAGAAGTTTCCGTAATTAAACGGCAAATAAGAGAAATCTGCAGCAAGCCACCATAAGCTACGGTGGCCTACTGTAGCCTACGTTAGGCAGCTGCTGTAATGGAACTGAAGGCCTGGACCGTAAGACAATGAGCTAGGACCGTAAGTCTTGACAGTAAGCTACGGCGGTCACCGTAGCTTACGGTGGAGCCTAAAACTAAAGTTTTGTTTTTATTTGTTTTAAGCCTTAGGGTTCATTTAGTTATGTTATAATTTATTATAACTAACATATTTCATTAAATATGAAATATAGGTGATGTTTGGAGCACCAAAGGAGGATCAAGCTATATGAAGAACCGAATACGATCAAAGATGAAGCTTCCGCACTTGGTTTTGGATTATAACAAAATAAATCATTGATAACATGTTAAATTGTTTAAATATGTTTAAAAAGTTTTAATAAACTTGAAAATTTGAATGACGTGTTTTCGCAATTGCATGTTTATATACGAAACCTTAAAGAAATAAATATAAAAGACAGGGTCTTACAAACCTTCCCCTATATATATATATATATATATATATGGTAGGGTTCTAGAGTGAACAACATGCCAAGAGTGAACTGTGTGAACTGATATGGACCATTGATTTTCATCATCTTGATATTTTGATTAGTGGCATTATGGTAATTATTAGGTTCTATTTAATTTAATTAATAAGGGTATGTATGTAATTACACATGGAAAATATAAAAACTGGAAACTGAATAGTATCCGTATGTTCACGAATGAATAAATTTGTTTAGAATCGGAAATTTAGTTTCCATATATTCTCGATTCCGGCAATTAAGTACACATGTGGAAGCGATTGTACAATAAATGATTCACATATTAGAAAACTTAGTGCATATTGTACACACTTATTACACTTGTGTACATTTCTATAGATAGTTAAGTGCACAGTTATACAGTAACACTAGCTGGCAGTTTTTGTAAACATGTGTATAGTTCTGTATATAATATAACACATGTGTATAGGTCTGTATATACTACAGTACACATGTGTACATTTCAAAGAAGGATGCGCATATAAACGGATTAACCAACAACATACGTATATTCATCTTAAAAAGATGATACAAAAAACAGAAGAACAAACCTAGGCGATCCATTGTTGTAACGAATGCGTTGTCATTACTCGGTTCATAGTTATGATTTGCGTTTTCGAAAGAATTACGATTATTACAACCTGAATCCGCCATGTTACGCAAAAATACAAATGGTCAACACTGATCAAAACAGGGGTGAAAAAATTAAAACCAGGTAAAGATCTTCGAAAATCGTATAAAGATAAAAAAAACTGAAATCAATATAAAAATCCGAAATTTTATTAGATTGTAACTGAAATCAATATAAAAGATCAAAAAAACTTATTTTGAATTGAGAAAATCTACAATTTAGGAAACCATTTAACTACCATGTTCAGAATTTTAAAAAAAATTAAAACCTAAAATAATAACTCAAATTACCATCCTATCCTTAAGAATTAAAAAAGAGATCAATGGTCCAGATTAGTTCACACAGTTCACTATGAAAAATCTGTTCACAAATGATCCTGATCCTATATATATATATATATATATATATATATATAAACCATACAATTTACAAGAAAACATTTGTGTTAATTATCCGTTTTCACAAAGAAAAATTTAGTCGAGTCTCATGGCTAAAATGTTTTATTTTAAATATACTAACTTTTATAATTGGTAAATCATGTTGCAATACCAAACACATTTAATACAAAATTTGTTACAAAGCTTTCACTTATCAACTCTCGTAGTCGGACAAGGTATTGCAATACAAACTCAAAGCCATGAACTTTACCACAAAACCTATGTTGCTCACCAGCATTCATTGTTGATGATATTTTCACATATGTTTTAGGTATTGACGTCAAGTATGCTACACATAGGAATGCACTCAGGCCTTTGATTGCTTCTAAATTAGAAAACAGTTACTTGTATTCTTTGTGTTGTAAAACATTATTATTAATGTAATGAAACTTTTAGTTCCATGTGTTTTAAGCAGTTTGTAACGTGACTCCTCAACGATTCCAGCGCGAGTTGTTATTAAGCGGTCGGGGTGTTATAGATTGGTATCTTGTACCAGCTCACGTACTAAATCATTAAATCAAAAACCAAACACGGATGTGGTTATCATCAAAATTGAGAAGTTAGATTGATTAGTTTCAAGTTGTTGAATATTTGTGAAGATTACAATTAAGCATGTTAGAGGAAGTCAGAACTATGCAAACAAAGACCTGAAGATTCATACAGGGGCAATTTGTGCATAACAAAGAAAATGCAAGCCCGAAACCTCAATCATGGGGATCAATTGAAGATTTCAAGATGCTTGATTGAAGTTGTAGAATATTCAAACACGGCTATCATATTTAAAGATCAAGCTTCGACAACGACGTACAAGGGGGAAATTGTGACAAATGGCAAATAACTGGTAATTCCGTACAATCTAATGTCTATTTTTAGTACATAATCTCATGCATTTTATCGTAATTTGATTGCATAACTGAGTCGTACGTCATATCACAAGTATGAGGACAAGCAAATCAGATCATAACATATACTGGTTTTCATTTTGATGCGAAACAAACAAACAATGCCCTAAAAGTGTTGGTAGAAAGTGTTGGGCGCACTATTCGCAGTTGCACAATCGAGGCCAGCAAAACTGCTAAAATGAAACAGAACAATGAATAACGGCATGCTAATGCCCTAAATGAGTCCATATATATATAAAAAACTAATGTGGGAACACATTTTTTTAAAAAACATAACTTTCCGGTACCACGCCCAAATTATAAAATTATCTGTAACACCCCGACCGCGAAAAACAACAAATCGCAGCGGAAACGCCGGGGAGTCATGTCATAGAACTATTGTTTCACAACTCATGGAATTTAAAATTTTGTTTCATTAAGTTAAATATTTACATTGTCTTAGGATAAGCAGAAACAACACATAAATAAATTGTCTTTCATGTTTTAAGTTACTAAGGCCTGCGTCCATTCCTACTTGAAGCATGCATCATATTATCAAGCATTGACTCCTGAAACATATGTGAAAAGAGAGTCAGCATAAAAATGTCGGCGAGTACATAGGTTTTGTGAGTGTGTCAAGTTCATGGCTTTGTATACATATTGCAACACCTCATCCGACTACAAGAGTCGTTAAGTGAAAACCTCGTATCAAAAGTGTTTTATATTGCAATACAATTAACCAACTAAAAGAAGTTGGTTAGAGTTTTGAAAACCTTATAGCCATGAATCTTGACCAAAGCGTTTCTTTTGTAAAAACCTTGTAATACATTGATTCAAAAGAAAACTCCGTATGGTTTATATCTTTAAGTGAAAATCATTGAGTGACATTGTTCAAAACCATTTGACCGTGTTATAACCATTTATCCGTGTTATTGATCAATCGTTCGTGTCATAAACCAATTGTCCATATCGTAAACAAATCGTCTGTGTTTTTAATTGTGAAAACTTTTTATTGTTCTTTAATGAACACATTAAAACCTGTGTTGAATATACCATCAAAGGGTATCTTTAATAGACCACCAAATGGTCTCTTTAACTAGACTAACAAATCAAAAAATGATTTGTTAATCAGAAATAGTTTCTGTCATTACCCAAATTTCCACCAAATCTAGTGAACAGTCCGATAATGGGATTGTCAGTCCTATGGTACCATAACATACTACTGGTCGGCTCGGCCAAACCTAATGAATGTCATTCGTGTTATGGATAACACATCAACAAGTTGTTCACATCATTGAAATCGTATTGTTTTATATATAAACCATAGACATTGTTTTTGAAACTTGAAAATAATTTAGCATATATGAGTCACCCCAAAACATTTGCAAAACGTAAAAGAGGGGAACTATGTACTCACATTGAAACTCATTTTGTATATAAACCATGTATATTGTTTTGAAATCTTGAATATAATTATAGGCACACCCCAAAACATTTAGAAAATGTAAAAGAGGGGAACTATGTACTCACTTTGAAAATCATTTTGTATATATAAACCATGTATATTGTTTTGAAATCTTGAAAATCATTATAGTCACGTATGAATCACCGCAAAAATTTAGAAAATGTAAAATAGGGGAACTATATACTCACTTTGAAAATCATTTTGTATACATAAACCATGTATATTGTTTTGAAATCTTGAAAATAATTATAGGCACATATAAATCACCCGACAATATTTGAAAATGTAAAAGAGGGGGGACTATGTACACACTTTGAAAATCATTTTGTATACATGAACCATGTGTGTTGTTTTGAAATCCTGAAAATAATTATAGGAACATATGAATCACCCCAAAACATTTGAAAATGTAAAAGAAGGGGGACTATGTACTCACTTTGGATTGTGAAAGTGTTCTTGATCAACGGAATAAACAAAGCTCAAACGTGTCCTAATGTGTCAGATAAATATGTGAGCGTGTCGGGACTACCAACGGGAGATCGGATAGAATGAAGTCTTATAAACCAAACGAGTGTTGGAACTCATGTGATTTGGTTTAACAAACTTAAGATTCTGATTTGGAAAGGATCCTAAGTGCTTTTGACCCATTATGACTCGTTAAGGTAGTTTATGCTACGTTAACGGGTCATTACCGTAAACGCGTGATCGTCCTATGATAAGTCTTAAATGCCCAAACAAGTTAGAAAATGTTATAACATCAGTTTATATGTTAAAAATTTGGTTACATGTGTTTAAAATGGATTTATGTAGAAAAGGACATTTTGGTCATTTTATGAGGACATAGAAGTAACTTATCATAACACTAATCAAACGACCTCAGTAGGTTATTCCCTATACAACTGTGGTCACAAATATGTGTTTGGTCAGATCCTAAGATCGACCAAACGGGTCGGATTCGAAAGTCAAAGCAGTGGTCAAGACCGCTCGACTTACAACCCTAAATAACCACTAAACTAGAAGTGACGAGTTAGACAGGTCAAGATATGTCTAACTAAGTTTATAAACTTGATTTGGTATCAAAACTTTGTGTTTTGATACCCAAAAATAGTTTTGTCGTAAAACGCCCATCATGCGCATTTTGACCGAAACTTTGACTCGTCACTTCGACAAGTAAATGTGGTAATCAGAAGGTGAAATCGCTAGGGACTATAACCTTCGTGATTACGATCACGTTGCCAAGTCCAATTGAACTTTGACTTGACAAAATATGGTCAGAACCAAAAGTCAATAAAGAAGCCAAATTGTTCGACTTTTAGCTCAAAATAGCTAAAATAATGAAAGAACTAGGAAGAGTACTTACTCGTGTTGAAGAACACTTTCGACACTCAAGATAGGAGGCTTCCAAAGGCTGGAAACAAGCTCCAAGAAGGATAGAAAGAAGAACTCCACACTTTGCTTTGAAGTGTTTGGAAGTGGTGTGAAAAATATGGAAGAATCATGGGGTATTTATAGTATTTTAGGATTAAGGAGGTGATGAAAAGCGTCCTCAAGTGTGGATTAGTGTCCTAACATGTGTCAACACCATATTTAGTGTGGCAACGTGAGTGCTAGGTGTCAAAAATTGGAGATAGGTGGCAAACTTGGTGAAGAAGCAAAAATATTTATTATTTTTTTACATTTTTGGCCCTTGGACTTGTATTTTCACTTGTTTTCTATTTTTAACCCCTTTAACCAAATATTTAGGTTATATAAAGGTCTTAATACATGTGTAACTTGGATTATGCCCGAAAATGTCAGGGATGTCGGTTCGTTCGGTTGTACGCTTACGCGTTTTGCAAAAATGCATAAAACGATTTAACGAACATGAAAATGATCGAAATTGTGCAACGATTGACATTTTTGCATTCTCATCAATAAAATACAAGATTTTATTGAATACAAAAATATTTGGAAATAAAAAACAAGGTTTCATTGAATAAAAAATTGTTTGTAATTGTGCAATGATTGAATAGGCACAAATGTCACATTGTCCGTTTCGACTAAAAAGGTGACAATTTCAGTTTGTCTTCAACATTAATTTGGTACTTTCCGGATTCCAGAATTGTAACGAAACAATGTTAAACACCCTAAAACAATACGAGAATAGCATAAATACATAAAAGACATTGTTTCCGGTTGTACGACAAGAAGTGCACAACTTGATCGGAAAGTGACCGATTGTCGAACTGACGAAGATTTTAATGGTCGATAGCCTCATACATTCATCTAGAGAGCTAGCTAAGCTTCATTTGGGACTCAAATTCCTTTCAACTATCTTGATTCACGCAAACACAACTTCCGGAAATGTTCGACGGCAAATTGTATAAGTGCCGATATCGAGAGAACAATTAGACGAAAAGCTTTTCGGCCATCATAACACAACATAAATTCGGCTAGCGAACTAGTTAAGCATAATTCTATGTTGGAAGTGCCCTAAATAAACGTCATGGCACTTATGGTAGTCAAAAACCAAAGCTTCCGGTACGAAATAATAAAGATCGTATACTAGCTGACATCGTACTGATGAGCAAACTAGTGACGTTTTTGTTATCCAAAACTAATACCAATCAGCCAAGAGGACTAATTAACGTTGGATAAGACCCTAAACCCTAATACTTGCTAATGATACAAGATAAATCTCTAATCCTCATACATAAGCTTTGCTGGGCGGAAGTCGGTGACAAACAACTCATTGGTCCCGAACTAGTACAAGAGACCACAGACAAAATATTCAAGATCCGTGAGCTTATCAAAGAGGCCTGGGATAGAAAAAAGAGCTACGCAGATCGGAGATGCAAAACATTATCCTTCGAGGTCGAAGACAAAGTGTTACTAAAGGTCTCGCCTTGGAAAGGCATAGCTAGATTCGGGAAGCACGGAAAACTAAACCCGAGATACATTGGGCCTTTTGAAATTTTGGGAAAGGTCGGTACAGTGGCTTACAACCTAAAACTGCCCGAAGAACTCAACAATGTACACGACACATTTCATGTGTCTAATCTAAAGAAAAGACCGACTAATGATAAGGTTATCATCCCAGCGGATGAAATTCATATTGATGACAAACTCCAATTTACCGAGGAACCCATTGAAGTCATGAACTGGAAAGTTCAAAAGACGAGGAGAAGTCAAATCAAACTGGTGAAAGTTCGCTGGAACTCACGTCACGGTCCCAAGTACACGTGGGAACGTGAAGATCAAATCAAGACAAAGTAGCCCACCTATTCAAGAAGACTCCTTCAGAGGATGCCTCAAAGTGAATTTTTGGATGAAATTCTTTTTAACAGGGGGAGTATGTGACAAATGGCAAATAACCGGTGATTCCGTACAATCTAATCATTATTTTTAGTGCATAATCTCATGCATTTTATCGTAATTTGATTGCGTAACTGAGCCGTACGTCATATCACAAGTATTAGGACAAGTAAATCAGATCATAACATATACTGGTTTCTGTTACAATGCAAAACAAATCAAACAATGCCCTAAAAGTGTTGGTAGAAAGTGTTGGGCGCACTAATCGCGGTTGCACAATTGAGGCCAACAAAACCGCTAAAACGAAATAGAACAATGAATAACGGCATGCTAATGCCCTAAATTAGTCCATATATATATGAAAACACTAATGTTGGAACACATTTTTCAAAAATACATAACTTTCTGGTACGTCTAAATTACAAAATTGTCTCTTTCGACCAAAAAGGTGACAATTTCAGTTTGTCCGCAACATTAATTCGGTAATTTCTGGATTCCAGAATTATAACAAAACAATTTAAACACCCTAAAACAGTATGTGAATAGCAGAAATACATAAAATACATCGTTTCCGGTCGTACGACAAGCAGTGCACAACTTGACCGGAAAGCGACCGATTGTCGAACAGACGAAGATTTTAATGGTCGATAGCCTCATACATTCGTCTAGAGAGCTAGCTAAGCTTCATTTGGGACTCGAAGTCCTTTAAAATATCTTGACATCACGGAAACACAACTTCCGGAAATGTTCGACGGCAAAATATATAAGTGCCGATATCGAGCGAACAATTAGATAGAAAGCTTTTCGGCCATCCTAACTCAACATATATTTGGCTAGCGAACTAGTTAAGCATATTTCTAGGCTGGAAGTGCCCTAAATAAACGACATGGCACTTATGGTAGTCGAAAACCAAAGCTTCAGGTACGAAATAATAAAGATGGTAATTACTAGCTGAAATCGTCACTGATGAGCGAACTAGTGACGTTTTTGTTATCCAAACTAATACCAATCTGTCAAGAGGACTAATTAACATTGATTAACACCCTAAATGCTAATTACTTGCTAATGATACAAGATAAATCTCTAATCCTCATACATAAGCTAATTACCTAAATATCTAACAATTTATCACATGTTATAAAAAATAATTACACTTAACCCCCCTCATTTTGGCGATTCAAGTGGGTTCTACACCCACATGATTTGTGTTGAAAATGTGTTGATATAAGCATGGTTCATAAATTTTATGTTGATGGTTGAAAAGATTTGTAATACTTGAACTTTATAACTACACCACCATTCCCTATTATAATCTACACCTTTCAAAAAACACACAACCTCCCATCTTTCTCTCTCTTTCCCACGGCTAAAATGCCACTACCGTCATCCACCATTCTTCAACATTGAAACACCAAAATCAAGCTTAGTTAGGCTATTTCAATATCATCCAAAGTGCTTGCAAGATGGAGGGTCATTAGGGCTTTCTTGGAGCTTCATCTTCTTCTTAATCTTCACTAATCTTGTGCAACTTTGTAAGATAATCTTTCATCACATTTAAGCTTCTTATATGTCTAGTTTATGAAACTACTTGTTGATCATCTTGAAAGTAAAGAAAATACAACTTAAAAACCCTAATCTCACCATGATAATCCACTAAATAAAGCTTATTATGTGTTGATTATGTGCTTTAGTATTAACTAGTTAGCATGATTATTTTGATTTTGATAAAGTAAGGTGTTTAAAGTGGATGATCTTGTATGAATAACAATATAAATGATGAATTAAACATGGTCATGTTGAAATCTAAACAAGATCATCAACCTCATGATCCATCAAGATTACTACAACTTAAAAATGATTCACTTCATATGTGTGATTTTTTATAAGAAATAAACACCATGATTTAAGTTATAATCATCTTAAAAAGTGTAGTAAACAAAGGAGGTTAGTGTGGAAATAAGGATTTGAAGATGTAACTAAAAATGGTGTCTTAAAGGTTCTAATAAAGATATAAAGATCTCATTGTTTTTAAGTAATGTGGTAAAAATATATATTTACAAAGATCATGGAAAATGAGGATGCATAAGTTGTAAATAAAGCATAATATAGTGGTATGTAATCTTGAGTTGATGGTTGATATTGATTATGGGTTTAAACTTGATTGAAATACGTTTTTGAAACGTGGAAAAATACCATAATTTAGGGGAAACCACGGCAAATTTTCTAAAAATCTAATGGCATTTAAAGAATAATTAACGGGTGATTAATAGGACTAAACACGATTAGTGACCTAAATCGTCATTAAGGAAGTATTTATGACAAGTTAAACGTAAGTATTTATTACATATATATATATATGTATATATATATGTATATATACTTGTGGGAATAAATATATATATATACATATTTTGTCACCAAAAGTTATGTATAGAAGTTTAGGGTATATACCACAAAATACCCAACTTACACAAACACTTCAAACACTTGAAGAATTACAAAGTATAAACGACATTAAGCACATACACTCTTACAATATGTTTGAAACAATAATCGGTAATGCGGACCATGGGCGAATTTAAACCATACACCGTCGCGTCGTCGACCAACGAACAAATCGCCAACATGAAGTGTTACTACGACGTTGGGCGATTTTCGACGCTATATATATATACATACGTATATATATACATATATATATATATCTATGTATATATATATATTAATGATATCAAGATCTGGAAAGTTAAAATGTATAAGACTTACTAAGTGATTTTATAAAAGTATATAAATATACTTAAATTTGAATACTTGGTAAAAATTAATAAGTGTAAGATTTATTAACATTTTGACTTTTGAAAATAAATTGCGCTAGGCCCATTGTATAAAAGACATGGATAGGGCCCAATTACACAAAACATATAATAACATGGGCTAAGCCCAAAGACATAAGATACATGGGCTAACCCCAAAGGCATAAAATACATGGGCTAGGCCCAAGCATATAATTTCATGGGCTAGGCCCAAGCATATAAATTTCATGGACTAGGCCCAAACATATAATTTCGTGGGCTAGGCCCAAATACATAAATTATATGGGCTAGGTCAAATCACATAAAGACATGGGTAGGCCCAATAACATAAATTACATGGGATAGGCCCAATCACATAAAGACCGAGCTAGGCCCAATGACATAAATTACATGGGCTTGGCCCAATCACATAAAAACATGGGCTAGGCCGTTCACACACGATTTAAGAATAACAATATATATATATATATGTATATATATATTTGGGAAATATATGTATAAAAATATTAATCGAACAAACGAACTACGAACACTATGATAACATTAAAGTTGTTCTAATATGATAAGTGTATACACTACAAGAATTCAAGATTAACAACTAGTACGAGGTCCAACGAGACCTAGGAGTCTAATGAAGTTAATACACATGTTGGTTACAAACATGTGCGGGCACCGAATTTGATAAGTACGACTTACGGAATGCAAAATTGTGAGTTCATGTCCCTCATGTCTATTGTTTCAAAGTTTTGTTTTAAAACTATCGAGGGGATATACATGTCATAAAAACAGTATGTTAGCTATGGGTTTAGATGATAACACAATCAAATGTGTGTAAGTAGGATGATGACAATAGTAACCATTAATCACGTAGTGACCAAGGTGCAAAAGATATAGATCTATTGAGTTGAGACGCGCTCCACTCCAGGTTGGTAACCTTTAGGAGGGCTTTTGTGTTCCTAATGATGTCAAACTTGTCTTCGTTAGGTTGCTTACTTATGGCACAAATGTAAGGGTGCTCGCAACACATTGATAGATCCTGAAACTCCATGATTGCTAATAACATACTCAAATTTCATTACTTGATTACAAGGATGACATTTTATATGACATTAACTACATGAACTCGCCAACTTTTGTTGACTTTTTAAAATTACATGTATTTTAGGACGCAAGGCATGAGCTGGTGATACGTTTCAGGTTATGGGAAATGACAAGACAACAAGTGCCTTCTTTTGGAGGATTTGCCTCTTATATCCCAACCTAGTATGGATATATAGGGGTCAAAACCTCATTATGCATTTATGATGAAAACAACATTTTATTTTGAAGTAATGTATGTCAAACTGTGTCATTGATGACAAAGTGAAAACTATTAAATTACTTTTGGTAACTTATAAATGTTGGAATGAAATATTTATATCAGTATGGCATCGTTGTTGGTTTATATTTGTTTACTTGATTGGATTCAATTATTACCTCAGAGTCACACGCTTGCGCTTCCGCTACGACTAGGGTGTGTCGGATTGGTATCAGAGCTCCGATTGTAGTGAACCGGGAAAAAACTTTTATTAAGGTTTGGTCTACAATCACTAAGGGAAAACAAAGTTTAAAAGATAACAGAAATGTTTTCGTAATTATGACAAAAATGACAAAAGGTTTACATTGTGTCATGATAGCATGAGGATCTATCACACGTGCTCAACCATAAGTAACGAACAAGGATCAATACATGATTAGTCTATAATGGATAGACACGAAACATTAATATTACACGGGAAACAAAGAATAAGTTTTGCTTTAGAAGTGGTGATTAATATAAATATATCATAAGTAATAATAAATTACTAACATGCATATATGCATTGTACGGATTATTTGCCAGGACTATGTCTTCTTGGTTGAGCTATGCGGAGGATCCGACGGAGTACGTGTTCGCTGATGCCGTACCCCATGAGGACATAGCCAACCACGAGGTCCCTGACGATGAGGACCTTGAGGATTTTCAGCCATTTGCTCTTCTTGACCCTACGGCGGACGATGCCCCATAAGGAGATGAAGCGTTGGCCATTTCGCAGTCTCCACATGACGTGATTGTTTATGGTCACCCGGAGGGAGAGCACGCGATAGTACACTTAGCCATACCTCTAGCCATGCTCCCTTCAGTCATCAACCTAATGATGACATCCCGGTATTCCACGTCAACCATATGGAGGATGAGCTTGGAGGCGGCGAGGTATTCGACGACATAGCCATACTTGACATACCATCACTTGTCCTATCAGTTGTCGATACCTCATCATCCTCAGCCGCCACCGAGAGTGAGCATGTGGCGGCTGATGCCTCTTCTGCCGCCCCGGATTCACCCATACCGATGCACTCACCCCCTACAGCCTCACCTGTCCGTGTTAGCTCTTTTCTTGCTAGTACCCCTACTCATGGGCCAACTCTATATACTGGACCCACTCCATATTCTGGAACCGCACGACATTACTCACTGAGCGGTACCCCACGTTTCCATGAGCAGCTCCCCCCGTTTTCTCTAAGAGGTCCACTTATCACCCTATATACAATCCATTTGCAGCTAGACCCTCTCACATGGCTGGACCCTCATTCTCGGCTGGACCCCCTTCCATATTTACCACCCACCCCAAATCACCTACTTCCGACACGCCTACCCCTATACACCCATCGGGCATGAGCCCGTCTGACATCTACTATCCCTTTCACCTCCTTCCAACTCATGTGGAGGAGAGGATGATGTTGCACGACCTTCAGCTCTCCTTGATTTTTCAGAGGATCTGGGAGCTTGAGACCCAGTGGACTGCTCATACCTCGGCCAAAGCCACACCCCCATTAACATCATCACCACTACCACCCCCGCCATTGTACCCACCACCATCACCGCTACCACTACCACTACCACTATCACCACCACCGACCCCACCGTTCCACAATCCGTTTCACCACTCATCCTATCCATCTGAGGCGCGAGTTCGTGAGTTGGAGCATTTCCAGACTGTCTCCACTTGGCGCATTTCTAGCCTAGAGGAGGAGGTGGCTTACCATCGCGGTTTGCTCCACCGGTCACCATCCTCCCACCCCCTCCACCGCAGTAGTATGTTTATGATTATCTTTTGGGGATCAGACTTGCTTTTGACGATCTTTTTATGTTGTGGTTGTTAGTATTATGATGTGGTGATATTATGGTTGATGTATTATGTTGTGGTGATATTGCGACTGATGTCTTATGATGTGGTGACTATCTACACGAGAGTTATGTGATTATGGTGATGATTGGTGTACTTATTATATGCCCGATGTGTTTATACATATATGTTTGACAAAAATAAATATATATATATATAAAATTAAATAATTCGGCTAATAGTTAGCGACATTTTATACTAGAAGACGATGTCGCCCCGCTGAAGGAGTTCCAACACTAACGCACTACCGACAACACAAGAGGAGTTAGATGAACGCATTTCTCAGGCAATCACGAAGTATGAAGCTAACCGCTCTGAACATAGCGGTGGCAATGTCAAGTAGCTAACCTCCTCAACACCCACAAAAATTGGAGAAGCAATTGATTTAGCTGTCATCCTTACTGAGGAGGCTGTGCGTCAAGGAAAGCTACCTAAGAGTGGTGTGAACAAAAAGGAAATCACTGAGGAGACTACGGACTTAAAAAAAATTCTCCCATTTCAAGAAAGGCTCACGAGGTAATAACAACAGTAACAAAAAGCAAGCCACAAAGGAGGTCAAACAAACGAAGGCATACGTTACCACTACTACAAACACTGCTGTTAAGAATTCTTATACTGGGGGCGCACTGAAATGCCCCAAATGCCCCTTCCACCACTACGGGGAATGCCGAGGCCCCAAGTGCGGCAAATGTGATAGGTTTGGGCATCGCACCGATGCGTGCTGGGGGACAAATGCCAAAGATCAAGGTTGTTTTGGATGTGGAGACAAAGGGTATTTCAAGAAAGATTGACCTAAAGAAAACCAAGATCGGGGAAGAGCTTTCATGATTGGAGCTAAGGATGCTCGCAAGGCCCCGAATGTGGTCACCGGTACGTTTCCTATCAATGATCACTTCCCATCTATTCTTTTTGATACTAGGGCAGATTTTAGTTTTATTTCTAAAGAATTTAGAGATATACTTCGGGTAGAGTCGAGTAAATTAGATGTTCCATACTCGATCGAACTAACTAACAAGAAATTGGTAGAGTCAGGGGAAATTATAAAGATATGTACCTTAGAACTGGGTGAACAGAAGTTCGATATAGATTATACCAGTTCAACTAGGTAGTTTTGATGTCGTTATTGGTATGGATTGGCTATCCTATAATCGAGCGAAGTTATACGTCGTGAGAAAATCATTCCCACCCCTTACCTGACGGAGAACATTTGATGGTTCATGGTGAGAAGCATGACATGCCACTATGAATCATTAATTGAATGAAGGTTCAAAAATGTTTGAGGAAAGGATGCATCGCCTTTCTTGCCCACGTGCTGGATAAAAAGGCCGAGGAGTGCAAGGTGGAGGACACACCGGTACTAAAGGAATACCCTGAGGTCTTTCCGGAAGACTTGTCGGGCCTACCTCCACAATGACAAGTCGAGTTCCGTATTGATTTAGTGCCAGAAGCTGCACCTGTGGCGAAAGCCCCATATCAACTAGCGCCATCGGAGATGCAGGAATTATCTACTCAGGGTATTCCCGACTACCGAGAACTAAACAAGTTAACCATCAAGAACTGGTACCCATTGAAAGGGTCGAGTTTTTACTCAAATATTGATTTAAGATCCGGTTATCATCAGTTGAGAATCCAAGAGGAAAATATTCCTAAGACGGCGTTTAAGATTTGCTACGGTCATTACGAGTTCCTTGTTATGCCTTTTGGCCTAACAAACGCCCCTGCAGTATTTATGGACTTGATGAACCGGGTATGTAAGCCATACCTCGACAAGTTCGTGATTGTTTTTATCGATGACATACTAATATACTCGCGAACCAAGAAAGAACACGAATAGCACTTGAGAACTAAACTGGAGTGCTAAAGAATGAACAATTATATGCCAAGTTCTCGAAATACGAATTTTGGATTCGTGAGATACAGTTTCCTGGTCACGTGGTGAACGAGAACAGGATACATGTCAACCCCTCGAAGATCGAGGCTATAAAGAATTGGACCATGCCAAGAACCTCCACTGAAATACGACAATTTATAGGTTTAGTGGGATATTACAGGAGATATATTCAGAACTTCTCAAAAGTTGCTCAGCCGCTAACCTCGCTTACACAATAGGATAATAATGTTTGATTGGGGAGAAAAACAAGAATCGGCATTCCAAGTATTTAAATAAAAATTATGTAAGGCGCCGATATTATCACTTCTATTATAATCCACTAAATAAAGCTTATTATGTTTTGATTATGTGCTTTAGTGTTAACTAGTTAGCATGATTATGTTGATTATGATAAAGTAAGGTGTTTAAAGTGGATGATCTTGTAGGAATAACAATATAAATGATGATTTAAACATAGTGATGTTTAAATCTAAACAAGATCATCAACCTCATGATCCATCAAGATTACTACAACTTAAAAGTGATTCACTACATATGTGTGATTTTTATAAGAAATAAACACCACGATTTAAGTTATAATCATCTTAAAAAGTGTAGTAACAAAGGAGGTTAAAGTGTAAATAATGATTTGAAGATGTAATTAAGAATGGTGTCTTAAAGGTTCTAATAAATATATAAAGATCTCATGGTTTTTAAGTAAAGTAGTAAAAATATATATTTACAAAGATCATGGAAAATGAGGATGCATAAGTTGTAAATAAAGCATAATAAAGTGGTATGTAATCTTCAGTTGATGATTGATCTTGATTATGGGTTTAACTTGATTTAAATATGTTTCTAAAATGTGGAAAACGCCATAATTTAGGGGAAACTATGGCCAAATTTTCTAAAAATCTAATGGCGTTTAAAGAATAATTAACGGGGAGATTAACGGGACTAAACGTGATAGGGACCTAAATCGTCATTAAGCAAGTTTTTATGACAAGGGTTAAACCCTAACCTTCCAAGAGTTTAACAAGTATATATATATATATACACAAGTTAAAAGTAAGTATTTATTACATATATATATACATATATATATATACTTGTGGGAACAAATATATATATATACATGTTCTGTCACCAAATGTTATTTATGAATACATGTGTATGTATGTGTATGTATCTAGAAGTTCAGGGTATATACCACATGAGAACGAGGATCAGTCTCCTCTGATGAGCAACTGATCTGATCTAACTCAACTAGCAGAGGAAGAATTCATTGCTATAGAGGTTGACAAAACAAACAAGATAGAACTTTTTGTTTAACTGCTCTGTTGTATTCAAAGACGTGCAAAGTACAGATGCGAGTAAACAAACTAGCAAGGGCTTCGTCGTACTATCTGAACTAACTTCTTAGCTCTGACACAATACTCCTCTATATATAGGTCGACATGACTCGTACTAGAGTGTGTGTTAAACAGAGATGTGATTCTTACGAACAATTGCTCCGTAAGAGTGACTGAGAGTCACTCGTATGAACCATACAATCTCGTTCGTACGAGCCATACAAAACGTATAAAATAAACATTTAACATATATACATTCGACACTTAAGTCTATAAACAATATAGACACATCCAAGATGTAGGCAATAGACATAATGCACCTACAAACTCCCCCTTTTATTTTCAGGATAATCTCTATTTTTATGATAGTAAGGTCGGTTATCGCTTTTTCATTTAGCGTAGAAAGATGCATCATGTTTATCTAAATCAGCATGACTTACCTCCATAAGCTTGAACATTTTATCCACATGATCCATGTTCACGTTTTGGATCGGAAAGTCCTCATCCGAAAATAGTTTATCAGATCCTTTCATTTTATAAACTATGACATTTGGATCAACATTTAAACTATCTTTTGATTTATCATCAGACTCAGACTTGTCAGATTCTTCAGACTCAGAATTTTCAGATTCACTTTTTAACAAATTTTCAACCATTGTGCTCACTACTTCAGAGTCACATTCACCCTCAGATTTGGTGTAAGTTACGTTGATGCTTACAGGCAGCTCATTAGACGGATCAGTTTTCAACTTTAGGTTAAGAGCTTTTCCACCCCTGATGGCTTTTTGCAGGCATAACTATTCCACATGGGTGGTGGAACACGATCATAACTTGCACTTTTTGTTTCACCGCTTTTAGATTCATCATTATTTTCAATTTTGGGCAAAATGTGATCAATGACATACGAGCTTGTTGAATAACTGATTAACAATTTGTTAACCCATTCAGATTCAATTCTTATCTTTTCAAGCTCACTTTTTAGCTCAATGATAGTATTCAAATGAATGTTAATTGCCATTTGTTTTCCATAACTGTCGTTTTAAGCATCAAAAGTGTTGCGTCATTTTCTCTGAGTGCTTTATTATATTGTTTAATAGATGCACTCAATTTATCACATACTTCCTTAGTGGATTTGTAATCACTAGACAAATTATCTGTTAAACTTTGGAGTTCAGCATATCGTGTGTCTTTTACAAGACAATCACTACATGGCTCAACACATTTCAAACATGGTTTTTCAACCATAGACTCATTCTTTGACTCGTTTACCTCATTGCCATTTGCCATGCAAGCTTTGATGATGTGTTCTGACAACTTCTCCATCTTTTCTTTGACTTTTTCCTCATCAACTGGCTTCTTTTGCTCTTCACATGATGAATGCTGACTTAGTGCAAATATCCTACAAAAGTTTTTAAGATATCAGTAGGCAAAAGGTGCTTGAACGGACTGTTCAAAAGTTCCTCCTCCTCTGACGATGTGTGATAATAGAAATCATCATCTTCAGGACCCTCGTCAAAGGATGCCCCTAATTCTTCTTCAGGTTCCTCTATAATCTCAGCAACCAAAGCCAAACTTTCTATTGGTGCATGTTTGTGACAACAGCTTAATAGTTTAATAGTTTAGTCTTTAGATATTTTATATTAGGCTTAGCATTTGTGTTTAGCTTGTTTAGAGTTGTAATGGGCTTGGAGAATGGCCTAGCCTAGTAGAAAGCCTAGTATAGAAAAAAAAAATAGAAAATTCAAATAAACAAAGAAACTAACTCAATAATTACAACTATACAATTGCAATGGGATCAAAATCGTTTTCAGGCGGACCAAGGAACACTTTTCAGTATGAACTTATTTGGACTTGTCTAAATGATTGCCAATATGTTTGTCCACTTAAACTTAAATGCTCAACTTTCATTTTTCAACTTCGTGATATGCTTAAGGTAGTATTATACTATAATACCCATGCGCCCCATACCATGACATACCCCTGTGATCAAGTTAAGCACGATGATTCATCGTTGCAAGTGAGTATACTGAGATCATCCTTTATTTTTACAACGTCAGACTATTGGTGGACATGTCAGTACTTTCATACAACTGAGTGACCAATAGTATCTGCCGAGGGTTAGGCATATACCTTATGTGGTATGTTTGACTTTTCAAGCACATGGAATCTTCTCGTGATGAGATTTCCTCTCTTTTAAGGTTTTGGCCTTTTTATTTTGGCTCTTTTAAGAATATCCTGACTGTGCCTAGGTCTGCATATAATCTGGATGCAACAGAATGGCAGCCAAGACATCCCCGGATGACTCAACAACATAAAGACCCGAAACCTCAGACATTGGCTATCTATCAACGCAAGATTTAAGACCATGAAATCATACGCTGATGGTATGTTACCCATAAGATTCATAGTTCGTTATGTTTATATCACTTAGTATCTTTTAATCACTTTGAGCGTAAGCCAACCAATATATCACATTAGATCCTAGTCTTTTCAGCTATGACACCTTACATTTGTCAGTCATGCCCTTTATCACGAATATTCATTTCATTTCCATGACTTTTTATTTTTCTATTTTTTAAATAATGTTTTTGTATTTTTCTAATTTTCTCCCCCTCAAACAATACATATATAAATTATCGCCCTCTTCTGTGAAGATCCATATGGACTAGGGGACCTACAATTTCATCCTTTGAGATATATTTATTCCAGTTGAAGCCCTTATCTTCTTGAGTAACTACCACTGCTTTATCTTTGGTTTCTGGTTGTTTGTCTTCAATCGGCACCATTCGTGTTCTTGGCTGAAGATGATGGTAGATTGCTCTCTTGTACAAATCATTGGTGAAAGGGTTATGGTAACCCTGAACCTCTCTGTTCGGACATTCACGCTTGAAGTGTTCCTTCTCCAGACATTTAAAACAAGTAAGTTTGGATTTATCAAACCCAAGTTTTCCATACACCACTTAATATCGATCAGCTCCATTTCAACCGGATCTGTCTGATCATAATCTTCTCATGTCATTTCTGAGTTTCCGATTTTTCCTATGACTAGACTATCATAAGACTCGAGCACTGAAGCTAGTAAAGATATGTGTTGCTTCGCGGTCTTTACATCAAAATTCTAGGCATTCAGGAAATCTACAGCAATGTTACACTGTAAGACTCTCTTATTAGGATGAGATTGAGTAGTCGGTTGATCTAGGGCTGATTTGAACCATAAGATGACTGTGGACTTGAAGGCGTGTTAGGATCGACTGATCGAAAAGATTGAAAGCCACTGTTCTGGTTTAATGGTGACGAACTTTGTGAACTATAGGCGCTGAAAGCTGTCTTGATCTTTGGTGACTGAATTGGAGTGGCAGAAGTGTTATGAAGTATAGATTAACACCTTGTTGTGCTTGGATAATTTTGTTCTTTGCCATCTTCTGCATTTCGAGTTCGTGTCCCACCAGCCTTTCAATGAAACACGGAAAATAAAAATTTCCATACTCGGTTCCATTCTTTAGTATGGTTAGATAAGTAAACCATTCACCTTGTGGAAGAGAATCTGCCAACTTATCAACAAGTTCCTCGTTGGTCTTCATGATTCCCATTCTTTTCATCTGAACCACCAAATGACAGTATCTCTCTATCAATTGCTTCACAATTTCACCTTTAATCAACGTGAAGATATCAAACTCTTTACTAAGCAACGCCCCTTTACTCTTGCGAAGTTGAGCACTTCCATGAAACATTCAACGGAGAGCATTCCACAATGATTGAGCATCATCATCGTGTTGAAGTAACGCCAGAATATCTTCGTTAATGGATTGTTGCAGAATATTCATCATTTTCTTCTCGTTGATGAACCTTTCCTTTTCGACATCTGAGAGTTGAGCAAGAGTCTTCTCGAGGACATTTTCACCTACAGGCGCTTGATATTTAGCTTCAATCGTGAACCAGCAAGTAAAGTGATTTGCCTGGACCCAATTCATGAATCGCTCGCTCCAGCTATCGAAGTCTTCTAAGTTCATTAACTTTGGCGGTTTGGTCATTGTCCCCTTCTCGTTTTCGAGATTGATGTTCTGTGCCGATGTGTTTGTGACAGCCGATGTAGCGAATGCGCTGTAAAAATCTTTGGACAATTTCTGTGAAAATTAAAAAACACACTTTTCAAACAAACTGATTAGTGCGGAAAAATTCCTTCATGCGGATGACAAGACAATTTGTGCGAATGAAATCCGTACGTATGAACCAAAGATTTGAAAGACAAGATGATTTGCGCAAAACAATTTCTCGTGCGAACAAGAAGTTCGTGCAAGTGATAAAGATATGTTCGTACGAGTGAGGTGCTCGTACTGATGTACGGTTTGTGTCAATCACACTTGCAAATTTTGAAACTTGTAAATTTTAGAAACTTCTGATAACTTGTTTGTACGAATGGTTCAAATTTTAAGAAAGTTGTTTGTGCGAGTGGTCTCTCCATTCGTACAAAACAGCTACATCTCCAAACGGATGAATTTTACTGATTTCAACATGATTAAGTCTGATTTTAGGTCTGAATTTGTTAAGGATTGATTAGAATGTAGTTTACGTGAATTCCTAGAATCCTAGTCCAATTCGTCCATAAATTCGTCCAAAATCCAGTTCAGTCTGGGAATGTGTAGAAGAAGAAAGTGAATCTAAGTCTGAAACAACTGGTAGCCTGCAATTACTTGTCGGTTGTCAGTAGATCAGATCTCAAAGCTCTGATACCACTTGAGAACGAGGATCAGGCTCCTCTGATGAGCAACTGATCTGAACTAACTCAACTACCAAAGGCCGAATTCATTGCTAGAGAGGTTGACAAAACAAACAAGATAGAACTTAATGTTTAGCTGCTATGTTGGATTCAAAGACGTGCAAAGTACGGACGCGAGTAAACAAACTAGCAGGGTTTTGCCGTACTATCTAAATTAACTTCCAAGCTCTGACATAACAGTCCTCTATATATAGGTCGACCTGACTCATACTGGAGTGTGTGTTAAACTGAGATGTGATTCGTACAAACAACTGCTACGTAAGAGTGACTGAGAGTCACACGTACGAACCATACAATCTTGTTCGTACGAGCCATACAAAACATATAAAATAAACATTTAACATATATACATTCGACATTTAAGTCCTATAAACAATATAGACACATCCAAGACGTAGGCAATAGACATAATGCACCAACACACTTGTTCTTAGTTACATCAATAATTGTACGGTCTTTGTTTGTTGTGTCTGTAAAGTTTTGTCGTGTCTACCAAATCAAGATATCCTCCTATCTTGATTAAGTATGATGTTTAAATTGCCTGTGTTGTAAAACAGTCGCATGTGTGCATACTGTTAAGTTTTGTGTTTCTAATTTGTTGACTGTGCAATATGTCTGTTAGCAGGGTTCTCCGAAAACACCATATTCGTACGAGTGAACTGTGCTTCCTACAAACAGGTTACCTGTTCGTACAAGCCATTGCATGTTCGTACGAATGAACATTCCAGAAAGAGTTACTTGTTCGTATGAGAGAGTTACTTATTCGTACGAGCGAATTACCAATTCGTATGAGCCATAGGTTGTTCGTACGAGCAACTCTTCCATGAATGTTTTTTCGTGGTCCTTGTAGTGCTTCATACGGCCAGTGACATTCTTCGTGATGTTACTAGGTGTTGGGCCTATATATAGACATGCACTTCACAGTTCACGTAAGAGAAAGCACAGAGAGAATACCTTGAGTCTGTATGAACATTGTGTGTATGTGTTTGTACTAGCTCTCTTAAGTTAATCAAAAGATAGTGAATCTTTGGTTACTTTGTGTTTAATATACTTTGTTTGGTTTGCATATACACTTGGATTCTGCACTCGTGTGTGTGTTAAACAACAAGGAAGTAGGTTATCTTGATCCTCCAAGTGGACCTACAGATCTTTTCGATCAATTGCAAGGGTCGAGTTTTTATCCAAAGATTGATTTGAGATGCGGTATCATCAGTTAAGAATCCAAGAGGAAAGTATTATCAAACGGCGTTTAGGACTCGCTGCGGTCAATACGAGTTCTTTGTTATGCCTTTTGGGTTAACAAACGCCCCTGCAGTATTTATGGATTTGATGAACCGGTATGTAAGCCATACCTTGACAAGTTCGTGATAGCATTTATCGATGACATGTTGATATACTCGCGAACCGAGGGAGGATACGAACAACACTTGAGTTGCTAAAGAAGGACCAATTATATGCTAAGTTCTCGAAATGCGAATTTTGGATTCGCGAAGTACGGTTTTCTCGGTCACGTGGTGAACGAGAACGGGATACATGTTGACTCCCCAAAGATCGAGGCTATAAAGAATTGGACCGCGCCAAGAACCCCCACGGAAATACGACAATTTCTAGTTTTTGCGGGATATCACAGGAGATTTACTGAGAACTTCTCAAAAGTTGCTCAGCCGCTAACCTCGCTTACACAAAAGGATTATAAGTTCGATTGGGGAGAAAAGCAAGAATCGGCATTTCATCTATTAAAGGATAAATTATGTAAGGCGCTGATATTATCACTTCCAGACGGTACCGATGACTTTATGGTGTATTGTGATGCATCGCATCAAGGCTTGGGTTGCGTGTTAATGCAACATGAAAAAGTCATCGCGTACGCGTGTCGTCAGTTGAAAGTTCACGAAAAGAACTATACCACTCATGACCTAAAACTAGGTACAATGGTGTTTGCTATAAAAATCTAGCATCATTAGTTATATGGCACTATGTGTACCATACTCACAGATCATAAAAATCTTCAACACATATTCGATCAAAAGGAACTAAATATGCGCCAACGGCGTTGGGTAGAATGGTTGAATGATAATGACTATGAGATCAAGTATCACCCGGACATAGTAAATGTAGTGGCAGATGCTTTGAACTGGAAGGAACGAGTGAAAACTTTACACGTTCGAGCTTTAGAAATGACTATTTAGACGAACTTTACTACTCGAGTGCACGATGCACAACAAGAAGCTGAATAGAAATAAAAAGGAGGGAACTTTATATTTCATGGGAAGGATCTAGATTCCCTATTTTGGCAATCTACGAGGCTTGGTGTTGGACAAAGCACATAAGTCAAAATACTCGATACACCCAGGATCCGATAAAATGTATGAGGATTTAAAGGAGTATAATTGGTGGCCTAATCTTAAGGGAGATATTGCAACCTAAGTTGTGACATGCCTAACTTTTGCAAATGGTCAAGGACGAATACCAAAAGACATCTGGCTTATTACAACAACCTGAGATCCTTGTTTGGAAATGGGAGCAAATCTCAATGGATTTTATTACAAAACTACCACGAACCTCACGAGGTCATGAAATGATGTGGGTTATCATTGATCGGTTAACCAAATTAGCTCACTTCTTACACATCCGTGAGAAAGAAAGTACCGAGAGTTAGTTGAACTGTATCTTAAGGAATCGTGACACATCATGGAGTGCCAATCTCGATAATCTCTGATAGAGATGGTCACTTTGTGTCGCGGATCTTGCAATCATTTCAAACATCGTTTGGTTCTCGCTTATATTTAAGCATAGCTTTTCACCCACAGAGTGCGAACCATCCAAACGTTGTGATGGATTTGGGCGGAAACTAGGATACTCAGTTACCATTGGTAGAGTTTCCCTAACACCAGTATCAAGGTCGCGCCATTCGAAGCACTTTACGGACGAAAGTGTCGATCTCCACTATGTTGGGCGGATGTTGGTGATAAACAGCTCATTGGTCTTGAACTAGTCCAAAGACCATAGACAAAATATTCAAGATCCGTGAGCGCATCAAAGCGGCCCAGGATAGACAAAAGAGCTACACCGATCAGAGATGCAAACAATTATCCTTCTAGGTCGCAGACAAAGTGTTGCTAAAAGTCTCGCCTTGGAAGAGCATAGCTAGATTCGGGAGGCGCGGAAAACTAAACCCGAGATACATTGGGCCTTTTTTAATTCTAGCAAAGGTTGGTACAGTGGCTTACAAGCTAAAACTGCCAGAAGAACTCAACAATGTACACGACACATTTCATGTGTCTAATCTAAAGAAAAGCATGACTAATGACACGGTTATCATCCCAGCGGATGAAATTCATGTTGATGACAAGCTCCAATTTACTAAGGAATCCGTTGACGTTATGGACTGGAAAGTTCAAAAAACAAGGAGAAGTCGAATCAAACTAGTCACAGTTCACTGGAACTCACATCACAGACCCGAGTATACGTGGGAATGTGAAGATCAAATCAAGACAAAGTACCCCCACCTGTTCAAGGAGACTCCTTCAGAGGATGCCTCAAGGTCAATTTCAGGATGAAATTCTTTTTAACATTGGGGGTATGTGACAAATGGCAAATAACCAGTAATTCATGCATTATATCGTAATTTGATTACATAACTAAATCGTACCTCATATCATTTGTCCTATGATAAGTGAATCATGCTATAACATATATTGGTTTCCATTACAATGTGAAATAAATCAAACTATGCCCTAAAAGTGTAGGTAGAAAGTGTTGGGCGCACTATTCGCTGTTGCACTATTCATGTCAGCAAGACTGCTAAAACGAAATAGAACAATGAATAATGTCATGCTAGTGTCATAAATGAGTCCATATATACATGAAAACACTAATGTGGGAACACATCTTGCAATTATACATAACTTTCCGGTATAACGCCTAAATTACAAAATTGTCTGTTTTGACCAAAAGGGCGACAATTCTAGTTTGTCCGCAGTATTAATTCGGTATTTTCCGAATTCCAAAATTATAACAAAACAATGTTGAACACCCTAAAATGATGTGAGGATAGCATAAATATATAAAAGACAACGTTTCCGGTCATACGGCAAACAGTGCACAACTTGACCAGAAAGCGAGCGTTTATCGAACCGACGAAAATTTTAATGGTCGATAGCCTCATGCATCCGTCTAGAGAACTAGTTAAGCCTGATTTGGGACTCAGAGTCCTGTCAACTATCTTGAGTTCAGAGAAACACAACTTCCGGAAAGTTCAACGGCGAAATATATAGTTGTCGATATAGAGCGAACTACTAGACGGAAAGCTTTTCGACCATCCTAACTCAACATATATTTGGCTAGAGAACTAGTTAAGCATATTTTTAGATCGAAAGTGCCTTAAATAAATGCCATGACACTTATGGTGGTCAAAAACCAAAGCTCCCGGTAACAAATAATAAAATTTGCATAGTAGCCGATATGGTACCCATGAGTGAACTAGTGGCGTTTTCATTAACTAATACCATTTAGCCAAGAGGACTAATTAATATTTGATTAACACCCTAAACCCTAATTACTTACTAATGATACAAGATCGACCCCTAATCACCATACTTAACCTAAACACCTAAATCTATTTTTCAACACATGTTATAAATAATATTTACACTTAACCCCCCCCCCCCCATGTGGGCCCCCACACACTTGATTTTTTTGAAAATGAAGATTTAGGCATGGAGGAAAGATGTGATCTTGGCTTAATAATTTATATAAACCATCATCATCTCTTCCATCATTTTTACTTCAAAAAAATTAAACAAGCTTCTCTCTAGTCTGTCTCTCACGGCTCACTTTCACCACCATAGACCACCACATTTTCACCACTAAACACCCCATTTTATACACTTTAAAGCGACTACAAGATCATCTAAAGTGCATGCAAGGATGGAGGATCATTAGAGCTTTCTTGGAGCTTCATCTTCTTCCTAAATCTTCACTAATCTTGTGCAAACTTTGTAAGATAAATTTCTTCATATTTAAGCTTCTTATAATGCCTAGTTTAAGGAAGTACAAGTTGATCATCTTGAAGGTAAAGAAAACACAACTTAAAAACCCTAAACATCACCATAATAATAACACTAAATATAGTTACTATGTGTTGATTATGTGCTTCTTTGTTAACTAGTTAACATGATGATGTTGATTATGATAAACTAAGGTGTGTAAAGTAGATAATATTGTATGAATAGTAATATAAATGATAATTTAAACATGGCGATGTTTAAATACAAACATGATCATCAACCTCATAATCCATGAAGATAACTACAACTTAAAGGTGAGTTACTACATATGAATATATTTTATGAAGAATAAACACCATGATTTAAGATGTGATCACCTTAAAAAGTGTAGTAAACAAAGGGGGTTTAGAATGGAATACTTGATTTAAAGATATAACAAAAGTGGTGGCTTAAAAATTCTTACAAATATATAGAAGATCTCATATTTTTAAGAAAAGTAGTGAAAATATATTTACAAAGATCATGGAAGATGAGGTGCACAAGTTGTAAACAAGGTGGTGTGTAATCTTAAGTTGATAATTGAGCTTGATTATGGGTTTAAACATGAAATACGTTTTTAAAACGTGAAAAACGTCATAGTTTAGGGGAAACTATGGCGAAATTTTCTAAAAATCTAATCGCGATTAAAGTATGATTAACAGGGTGTTAACGGGACTAAATGCGATTGGTGACCTTAACCGTCATTAAGGAAGTTTCAATGACAAGGGTAAACACTAACCACCCAAGAGTTCAACAAGTGTATATATATTTTTACAAGTTAAAAATAAGAAATTCTTACATATACATATACATATATATATAAATACTTTTGGGAATAAAAACATATGTATATGCATATTTTGTCACCAAAAGTTATGTGTAATACATGTGTATGTATCTAGAAGTTTAGGGTATATACCACAAAATACCCAACTTATACAAATACTACAAACATGTGAAAGAATTACCAAGTGTAGATGACACAAAACACATACACTTTTACAATATGTTAAACAACGATCGGAGGAACGGAGTAATGTGGACAATGGGCGAATGTACATAATACATCGTCGCGTCGTCGACCAACGAACAAATCGCCAACACGAAGAGTTACTACGACGACAGGAGATCTTTAATGCGAACAAGTATATATTAAACGACAACGATGACAAGCCTAAAATAAGATACTTTAGACACTTAACGTATATATGTGTTAACGATATCAAAATCCAAAAAGTTAAAATGTATAAGAATTTACTAAGTGTTTTATAAAAGTATATAAATATACTTAAAAATCTGTACTTAGTAAAAATTTATAAGTGTAAGAATTATATATATTTGGACTCTTTAAAATAAATTGGGCTAGGCCCACTATATAAAAGACATGGGCAAGGCCCAACACAACAAAGGCATAAAATACATGGGCTAGGCCCAATCACATAAAGACATGGGCTAGGCCCAATGACGTGAACTACATGGGCTAGGCCCAATGACATAAATTACATGGGCTAGGCCCAATCACATAAAGACATGGGCTAGGACCAATGACATGAATTACATGGGCTAGGCCTAATCACATAAGAACATGGGCTAGCCCCAAGGATATACACTACATGGGCTAGGCCCAATCACATAAAGACATGGGCTAGGCCCAATGAGATAAATTACATGGGCTAGGCCCAATCACATAAAGACATGGGCTAGGCCCAATGACATAAATTACATTGGTTAGGCCCAATGACATAAATGACATGAGCTAGGTCCAATGTGTGACATCCCGGCTTTTCAGGTATCTTAAACGCGCTACTTTATGGTTATTCACTCCTACGCTGATTTAATTCAGAGAATTAAATTACACGCTCACAATAACTACGCTAACTTTGTGAATCTATAGGGTGAATTACGTGCTATGTGTTATTAGACGGGTTGTATCTGAATTACGTGCTATGTGTTATTAGACGTTTGTGAATCTATTGCGTCTCACTCCAAATACGTGATTTAATATTTTATAAACTCTGTGTCGCGAATAATATTTTAGTAACATCAATTTATAAACCGAACCAAGCCTATGAAACATTTCGACTTCGCGACCAAGCAAACCCAACCCGCCACCCACGCCCCCTTGCGACCCACACCTCCTTGCGGCCCAAGGAAATAACCCAAACTTGAGGCCCAAGGCACTAACCCAAACCCCCCCCCTATCGCGACCGCCACCCTCCCTTTTTATATTTACATGCATGTTGTGGGTAGCTTTCAATAAAAATAATCAAAACCCTAATCCCTAGAAGAAGTGCGTCGGCAGCCCCCCTCTCACGGTCGCGCAAACTACACCTCTCGGATCGATTCCAAGCTTGTCCCGGTTCGCTAATCATCATCGTTTCAAGGTTAGGGTTTAACTGTATTGCGATTCACACTAGGTTTTGTGTAATCTTGATCATGATTATGTGCTTGTATGATTATTAGTAAGAAAAAGTTTTGTGGTTTATGATTAGTTCGGATGAATATGCGAATCCTTGCGGTTGTGATGATATGTTGAATACTAAAATCGTAGGCTGCGTTTTATCGATAAAGATCATGATATATATTTAGGGTTTGCATGAATATTGATATATATGATGATATTTGACAAGCTAACCTCTGTTAATCAATACAACTAAGCGTCATGACCGTTTAAACATATTCTAATGTGATAAAGTCGAAAACAGGGAGCTGATTGACATTTACAGCAACTTTAGTTTGCTATACCCCGATCATTATTTATGGAAATGTGGATTTTCTGAATCCTAAAACGTGTATTTTTGAAAAACGCTTCAAATGGCACTGGATTCATATTTTTCTGAGGTCGTTTGCTATTTTTAAATGGTCATTTAGTGCAGCAGCTGAAGCTGCGTAAATTTTGCAGAAGTTGCAGGTTGTTTATCAAGTCTATATGGGGTTAGGTCACGAATTTATGCAGTAACTGGAGACGGGAATTTCCGAAAATCTCCCACTAGAATTTTGTTAATTGGATAAACGATGATTTTTAAATAATATTTCTCGTGGACTGTAGTCAGAAAGCGACGATTCTGACTGCAGCATAGTATATAAATGTTTATAAATAATTGGTAAAGATTTAGGATTTGAAAATTTTACACAAAATTCTACAATCTAATTGACACCTTCTGTAAAAAATGGAATTTTTGGAATGTTGGAACTATTTTTTGAGCGTACAAGCTGAAACATGATAACTTGCGTTTGTGTGTACCTAAGTGTTGTATGAGTTAATCTGTGTTTATGACAAGTTGGTTTGATCATTATTTTGTATTATGATACTTTGCATGCATGATTATGGTTTCGAATGGGTTATTACGTGTGTCGTACTGTGTGTTAGTTATACGTAGGGTTTTGTGTCAGTGTGTTCACATACTAACTTTAAATCGGTTGACATGTTAGGACGCGATTAGCGGTTCCATCATTTGCTTCTTTTGCGTTATTCTAACCAAGCAATTTAAGGTGAGTTCATGGCTCCTATTTTATCCGGTTTTGAACAACAGGGGGAGAAACATGTATACGTTCTACAACTCAATCTTTTTACGTTATGCGAAATTAACTCCGTTAACTATTCGGTAACTAAGTTAATGTTAATATACGTTCTGGTCACTAAGTAGCTTTATCACGGAAGTCCTCAACCAACTCTCGGATCGTTAGTATTGGGTTAAATAGCGGGGAAATTATAGTAGTACTACTGGGCCCGACAAGCCCCACCCGAGCTAGTCGCGCTAGCCGACCGGGAATGGTCAACGGGTGATTAATTTGGCCTAACTTTCGCCATGGTCAGTGATAGACCTGGCAACACTGAGGCAACAACAGTCAGCTTCGATCGCGAAATCTTATGTGACGTAACTTTAGGCTCGCTACCTACATTGTTAACATTGAACTTATTTACGAACCAACCTTATCATTCCAGGTTAGGAATATTGGAACTATGTCGTTATCCCGGGTTAGGGATAACGGGGAAAAATGATCTTTTAAACCGAACTTGTGAACTTATAAAAACCTGTGAATTCACTCTTCTTTAATGTTGACACTTGTTTCTTTGCATGTTTCTCAGGACGCTAGGAGCGCTAGGTGCACTCACTTGCATTTGATCAAGACATTTTTATCGAGTCTTTATTTACGAATAACTTTTGGATATTTTGGTTTTGGCATTTATGTTGGCCCCCATTACTTAATTTTAATGATTCTGCTAAACTTTGAAACCTTGATATTTTGAAAATGACTATGAATGTTTACAACAAATGTTTTTGGAAAACTTTTAAATAAATCATATAGAGGCGTTCGATATTGCTAATGTCTGAGATTCTGGTTTAATCACACGCCTCGCGGTAATACTCCGCAAGTGGAAATTGTGGGTGTGACAGATTGGTATCAGAGCCTCTAGCTATAGAGAACCAGGTTTGCATTAAAAGTAGACCTAAACTATAGCTGTTACACGACACTAGACTTAGTTGGCACCGAACTGTGATATCTTGTTATGTGTTATACTACAATTGTTCTATGTGAGATATATATGTATATTGTGATATACACAACTCGTAACTAACTACACCAACCCAGCAGGCTATGTCATCATCATCATCCGACAGACCTCGACAATCAAGGGCACCGGGGAAGGCACCCATGGTAGAACCCTCATCACCTCGTGGCGTGGAGACATGCTCAGCTGCTAGGAAAAGACTCGCTCTAGGAGGGGAGTCGTCCTACCGTCCGACAACCGCTATACCGGTCAAACCGGTCAACTCTTCAGGAGTGGGGGACGATCTACTTAGGGATGTGTTAAGGAAACAACAGGAACAGCTGGGGAGAATGCATGAGACTATCGAAGCACAGGGATGGCTGATACGTCAGCTGACTAGTAAGACTGGAGAGCTCGAGGAAGAGCAATATGAGAATAAGAGAGTTTGAAACATTTTAGCTAAGGACCTTCGTGCTGAGTAGCTGAGGGCTGACTGGCTCGAAGACAGAGTTCTTGAGTCTAGTTGGAGGATTCACGAACTGGAGCAGAACCAAGCACCACCTATCCCAATACCCACACCAGCACCGGCCCCTCCAGCGCCGGTAGAAGACAAAGAGGAGGATCCAGAGGAAGACCCGGAGGAGGATACGGAGGAAGAAGAGCCGGAACAGGACCCGGCTGTTGAAGATGAAAACGATGAAAAGGAAGACGACAGTGATAGCGACTTGGGAGATGGAGACATAGATGACTAATTCGTCTCGCCAATCTAAGTTTTTTTTCCTTTAGATTGTTTCCACTTATGTTTGCACTTGAAAATTTTATAATTAAACTGAGATGTTTGGTTGGTATTTTGTGAGACATTGCAAATTATTTAATCGAATGTTCCTTTTGATTGTTTAATTTGTTGGGTTGACATAATTTGTGTGATCATTTAAGTGTGGAATAAGATGACTATATTGGATATATACTTATCGGTGTGTGTTTGTGTTGTCTTGCGAAGATCTGAAATGGCATCCGGTCGCCGTGGAAATCTCAACATGTCAACTGAAGAATTGGCCGCTCTAATCCAACAACACGTGAATGCTGCTCTGGCAGGTGTTCCTAACCCACCAGCAGGTAACCATTATTAAACTTTCATGTGAAAATCTAATAGTTGGGCTAGTAGACTTTCTCGCTGACTACCTATCCTCTATCCTCAGTAGGGGGTCTTAACCCCTACAAGATGTTCCTTGATGCGAAACCGAGCAAGTTCACGGGAGTTGAAGGACCCATAGGACTGGTCCGTTGGATTGAAAAGTCTGAATCGGTTTTCGAAATGTGCAATTGCCTTGAAGCTAATAAGGTCAAATATGCTGCCTCGACATTGGAAGATGGGGCATTAACCTGGTGGAACGCACAAGTCCAAACGCGTGGACTTGTTGCGACGAACGCAACAGCCTGGACCGAAGTCAAGGCCCTAATCAAGGAGGAATACTGTCTGCGGGACAGAGTTCAGCAGTTGGAACAAGCATTATGGAACCACAAGATGGTCGGGTCAGAAATTGAAGTGTACACAGCAAGACATCATGATCTGGTGTTCCTTTATCCCGATTTGGCTAACACCGTCGATAAACGACTTGAGTTTAATCTTGGCGGTCTGGTCCCTGAGATCCAGGGCATGGTAATGTCTAGCAACCCTATGACGGAGTATCAAGCGATTAGACTGGCGCATAAACTCACCGATAAGGTGGTGGAGCAAAGGAAGTTACCACCTAGGGGTGCATCTGAAATTGTCCCTGACAACAAAAGAAAATTTGAAGACTCACCTGCTTGACACTCTTCATCAGTCCAGCCACAACAAGGAAACCAGAAGCGGTCCAACAACTTCAACAAGAATCGGGGTCACAACAATCAGTCTGCCAACAACACCCAGAACTCGAGCGGCTATGCGGGTCGAAAGCCGCAATGTAATCGTTGTAATCTCCATCATCACGGCCCTTGCGTCGGAAATCGCTGCCAACGATGTGGCAAAGCAGGACACGTGGCAAAGGATTTTCGCGGGGAGATTATGTCACCACAGAATCAGAACCAGCACCAGGGTAATAACCGGGGATGCTATCAGTGCGGTAGCACTGCCCATTTCAAGCGAGACTGCCCGCAACTTCGCAGCAACAACAACAATAACAACAATGGCAACAATGGAAATGGTGGCACAAGAGGTGCCAAAGGACGTGCATTCATGCTAGGCCGTGGAGAGGCCAGAAATGACTCGAATGTGGTCACCGGTAAGTTTCCACTTGACGATCATTTTGCTTCTGTACTTTTTGATACGCGTGCGGATAAGAGTTTTATATCTGAGTCTTTTAGAAAGAACCTAAATCTCACACCTAAACCCCTAGAGACCCCTTACGTCATAGAACTAGCCGATGGTAAATCTGTAGATGTGACCCATCTAGTGACCGGCTGTCAACTTAAACTCGCGGGTCACACCTTTGCCATTGATCTGATGACAACTACTCTGGGTAGTTTTGATGTGGTAGCCGGAATGGACTGGCTATCCGACGTCCGAGCTGAAGTTCTCTGTTTCGAGAAAGCTATCCGTATTCCGATCTCTAATGACGAAGTCTTGATGGTGCAACGCGAAAAGGCAGGCGTCGTCACGAACATCATCTCTTACATGCAAGCTCAGAAGTATCTTCGGAAGAAGAACTCTTTGGTTTTGCTCGCACTGGTCACTGAGCAGTCTAAGGACGAGAAGCGGATTGAAGATATCCCCGTCGTCCATGACTTTCCCGATGTGTTTCCAGAGGAGTTACCCGGTCTTCCACCACATCGACAAGTAGAGTTTGAAATCGAATTGGCGAGCCATGCGACTCCTATCGCCAAGGCCCCGGACCGCCTAGCTCTAGCAGAGCTGTAAGAGCTGTCTACCCAACTTCAGGAATTGTTGGAAAAAGGATTTATCCGACCCAGTACTTCACCATGGGGAGCTCCGGTCCTTTTTGTCAAGAAGAAGGACGGGACCTTCCGCATGTGCATCGACTACAGGGAACTCAATAAGGTTACCGTCAAGAACCGATACCCATTACCTCGCATCGACGATCTTTTCGACCAGCTTCAAGGGTCAAGCTACTACTCCAAGATTGATCTACGGTCCAGTTATCACCAGCTATGTGTCAGGGAGGAGGATATCTCCAAGACGGCATTTAGCACTCGGTATGGCCATTACGAGTTCTTGGTCATACCCTTCGGTCTCACCAATGCACCTACGGTGTTCATGGACCTCATGAACCGCGTGTGTAAGTCGTATCTTGACAAGTTTGTCATCGTGTTCATCGATGATATACTCATCTATTCTAAGGGTGAAGAAGAACATGCTGAGCATCTGCGATTATTGCTGGAACTACTTCAACAGGAGAAACTATATGCTAAATTTTCGAAGTGTGATTTCTGGATTTGGGAAGTTTAGTTCCTCGGGCATATCGTGAATGAAAAGGGTATACACGTTGATCCCGCCAAGATCGATGCCATCAAGAACTGTGAAGCACCCAGGACACCGACAGAGATCCGCCAATTTTTGGGTTTGGCTGGTTACTACAGACGTTTCATCGAGGGATTTTCCAAGATCGCACAACCGCTTACCACTCTCACTTAGAAGGGCACCAAGTATACTTGGGGTGACAAACAGGAAGCAACATTTCAATTACTGAAGCAGAAGCTTTGCAGTGCACCCATTTTGTCCTTCCCAGAGAGGACAGATGATTTTGTGGTATATTGTGACGCTTCCATTCAGGGATTGGGATGTGTGCTCATGCAACGTGATAATGTTATCGCGTATGCATCCCGAAAGTTGAAGGTCCACGAGAAGAACTACACAACACATGACCTGGAATTGGGAGAAGTTGTGTTTGCACTTAAGATTTGGAGACACTATCTATATGGAACAAGGTGCACAATCTACACGGATCACAAGAGCCTCCAGCATATTTTTTACTAGAAGGAGTTGAACATGCGACAGCGTCGCTGGGTCAAACTCCTGAACGATTATGAATGTGCCATTTAGTATCACCCGGGTAAAGCTAACGTGGTAGCTGATGCCCTCAGTCAGAAGGAGCACTTGAAACCTCGTCGGGTACGAGCACTACAGTTCACAATTCATTCTGGTTACCCGAACAGATACGCGATGCGCAGCTAGAAGCAGTTAAGGAAGAGAACATCAAGGCCGAATATGTGGGAAAGATTGAACGCGATTGGGAAGTAAAACCCAATGGTGCCCGGTATTTCATGAATCGTATATGGGTACCTCTCTACGGAAACCTCAGGAAGCTAGTTATGGACGAACCTCACAAATCCCGATACTCTATCCATCCTGGTTCGGATAAGATGTATCAAGACCTTAAAGTCGCGTACTGGTGGCCCAACATGAAAGCGGATATAGCAACTACGTGAGCAAGTGTTTGACTTGTGCGAAAGTCAAGGTGGAATACCAGAAGCCATCAGGGCTACTTCAACAACCTGAGATCCCAGTGTGGAAATGGGATCAGATCTTGATGGACTTTATCACTAAACTCCCGCAAACTCCGGGTGGTTGCGATACCATCTGGGTAATCGTGGATCGTCTAACTAAGCCTGCACACTTCCTAGCAACCAAAGAAACAGATAAGATGGATAAGTTGACTCACATCTACATTAAGGAAGTAGTTTCTCGGCACGGGGTGCCAACGTCCATCATCTCAGACAGAGATGCTCGTTTCACGTCCAACTTTTGGCAGTCACTTCAGAAAGCGTTGGGTACACGCTTAGATATGAGCACAGCTTACCACCCTCAGACGGATGGTCAAAGTGAATGAACCTTTCAGACCTTGGAAGACATGCTTAGGGCATGCGTGGTAGACTTCGGGAACAATTGGGAAATCCATCTGCCTTTAGTGGAATTCTCGTATAACAAGAATTGGGAAATCCATCTGACTTCGGGAACAATTGGGAAATCCATCTGACTTCGGGAACAATTGGGAAATCCATCTGCCTTTGACCATCCGTCTGAGGGTGGTAAGATGTCCTCATATCTAAGCGTGTACCCAACGCTTTCTGAAGTGACTGCCAAAAGTTGGACGTGAAACGAGCATCTCTGTCTGAGATTATGGACATTGGCACCCCGTGCCGAGAAACTACTTCCTTAATGTAGATGCGAGTCAACTTATCCATCTTATCTGTTTCTTTGGTCCCTAGGAAGTGTGCAAACTTAGTTAGATTATCCACGATTACCCAGATGGTATCGCAACCACCCTGAGTTTGCGGGAGTTTAGTGATAAAGTCCATCGAGATCTGATCCCATTTCCACACTGGGATCTCAGGTTGTTGAAGTAGCCCTGATGGCTTCTGGTATTCCACCTTGACTTTCGCACAAGTCAAACACTTGCTCACTAGGTGGCTATATCCGCTTTCATGTTGGGCCACCAGTGCGTGGCTTTAAGGTCTTGATACATCCTATCCGAACCAGGATGGACAGAGTATCGGGATTTGTGAGCTTCGTCCATAACTAGCTTCCTGAGGTTTCCGTAGAGAGGTACCCATATACGATTCATGAAATACCGGGCACCATTGGGTTTTACTTCCCAATCACACCCCTCCCTTTTTATATTTACATGCATGTTGTGGGTAGCTTTCAATAAAAATAATCAAAACCCTAATCCCTAGAAGAAGTGCGACGGCAGCCCCCCCTCTCACGGTCGCGCAAACTACACCTCTTGGATCGATTCCAAGCTTGTCCCGGTTCGCTAATCATCATCGTTTCTAGGTTAGGGTTTAATTGTATTGCGATTCACACTAGCTTTTGTGTAATCTTGATCATGATTATGTGCTTGTATGATTATTAGTATGAAAAAGTGTTGTGGTGTATGATTAGTTCAGATGAATATGCGAATCCTTGCGGTTGTGATGATATGTTGAATACTAAAATCGTAGGCTGCGTTTTATCGATAAAGATCATGATATATATTTAGGGTTTGCATGAATATTGATATATATGATGATATTTGACAAGTTAACCTGCTGTTAATCAATAGAGGAAGCTGATTGACATTTACAGCCAACTTCAGTTGGCTGTAACCTGATCATTATTTATTGAAAAGTGGATTTTCTGATTCCTAAAACGTTTATTTTTGAAAAACGCTTCAAATGGCGCTGGATTCATATTTTTCTGAGGTCGTTTGCTATTTTTAAGTGGTCATTTAGTGCAGCAGCTGAAGCTGCGTAAATTCTGTAGAATTTGCAGGTTGTTTATCGAGTCGGAGCTCATAGTCTGAATAGGGTTAGGTTACAAAATTTGTACAGTAACTGGAGACGGGAATTTACGAAAATCTCCCACTGGAATTTTGTTAATTGGATGAAGGATGATTTTTAAATAATTTTTCTCGTGGACTGCAGTCAGAAAGCGACGAATCTGACTGCAGCCTAATATATAAATGTTTATAAATAATTGGTAAAGATTTAGGATTTGAAACGTTTACACAAAATTCTACAATCTAATTGACACCTCTTGTAAAAAAATTAGAATTTTTGGATTGTTGGAACTGTTTTATAAAAAATCCTCGAAAGCAGCCCAGTTATGAGCGTACAAGCTGAAACATGATAACTTGCATTTGTGTGTACCTAAGTGTTGTATGAGTTAATTTTGTTTATGACAAGTGGTTTGATCACTATTTTGTATGATGATACTTTGCATGAATAATTATGGTTTCGAATGGGTTATTACGTGTGTCGTACTGTGTGTTAGTTATACGTAGGGTTTTGTGTCAGTGTGTTCACACACTAACTTTAAATTGGTTGACATGTTAGGACGCGATTAGCGGTTCCATCATTTGCTTCTTTTGTGTTATTCTAACCGAGCAATTTAAGGTGAGTTCACGGCCTCTATTTTATCCGGTTTTGAACAACAGGGGGAGAAACATGTATACGCTCTACAACTCAATCTTTTTAGGTTATGCGAAATTAACTCCGTTAACTATTCGGTAACTAGGTTAATGTTAATATACGTTATGGTCACTAAGTAGCTTTATCACGGAAGTCCTCAACCAACTCTCGGATCGTTTGTATTGGGTTAAATAGCGGGGAAATTATTGTAGTACTACTGGGCCAGACAAGCCCCACCCGAGCTAGTCGCGCTAGCCGATCGGGAATGGTCAACGGGTGATTAATTTGGCCTAACTTTCGCCATGGTCAGTGATAGACCTGGCAACACTGAGGCAACAACAGTCAGCTTCGATCGTGAACTCTTATGTGACGTAACTTTAGGCTCGCTACCTACATTGTTAACATTGAACTTATTTACGAACCAACCTTATTATTCCAGGTTAGGAATAATGGAACTATGTCGTTATCCCGGGTTAGGGATAACGAGGAAAAATAATTTTTAAACCGAACTTGTGAACTTATAAAAACCTGTGAACTCACTCTTCTTTAATGTTGACACTTGTTTCTTTGCATGTTTCTCATGACGCTAGGAGCGCTAGGTGCACTCACTTGCATTTGATCAAGACATTTTTATCGAGTCTTTATTTACGAATAACTTTTGGGGATTTTGGTTTTGGCGTTTATGTTGGCACCCGTTACTTAATTTTAATGCTTCCGCTAAACTTTGAAACCTTGATATTTTCAAAATGAATATGAATGTTTACAACAATTGTTTTTGGAAAACGTTTAAATAAATCATATAGAGTCGTTCGATATTGCTAGTGTCTGAGATTCTGGTTTGATCACACGCCTCGCGGTAATACTCCGCAAGTGGAAATTGGGGGTGTGACACAATGACACGCATGCAAGGCACGAAGACATACGAAGGGCGAGGTCCGTTCACATACGATATAAGAATGACAATATATATATATATACATATATATATATAGGAGAGATACATGTATAAAAATATTAATCGAATAAACAAATTGCCAACACTATGATAACATTAAAAGTTGTTCTAATGTGATATATATATATATATATATATATATATATATATATATATATATTTGAGAAATACATGTATAAAAATATTAATTGAACAAAAAAACTACCAACACTATCATAACATTAAAACTTGTTCTAATGTGATAAATATATACACAACAAGAATTCAAGATGAACAACTTGTACGAGGTCCAACGAGACCTAGGTGTCAAATGAAGTTAATACACATGTAGGTTACACACGTGTACGGACACTGAACTTTGATAATTACGACCTACGGAACGCAAAGCTGTGAGTTCATGTCCCTCCTTTCAATTATTTCAAAGTTTTATTTTAAAACTATCGAGGGGAAATACATGTCATAACAAACGGTATGTTAGCTATGGGGTTAGATGATAACACAATCAATGTACGTAAGTAGGATGATGACAAGAGTAACCATTAATCACTTAGTGACCAAGGTGCAAAAGGTATAGAACTATCAACTTTGAGACACGCTCCACTCCTGGTTTGTTAACCCTTTAGGAGTGCTTTTGTGGTCCCAATTGATGTCAAGAGTTGTCTCGGTTTGATTACTTACTTATGCCACATATGTCAGGGTGCTAGCTACACACTGATAGATCCTTAAACTCCATGAATGCTAATAACATACTAAGATTCCATTACTGGATACAAACAAAACATCCCATAGGAAAACAATAACTACATGAACTCACCAACTTTATGTTGACTTTTTAAAATTACATGTATTTCAAGACGCAAGACTTGAGCCGGTGAACACTTCGGGAAATGGGAATGACATGACAACAAATGCCACCTTTTGGAGGATTTGCCTCTTATATCCCAACCTCATATGGGTATATAGGAGTCAAAACCTCAACATACTTTTACGATGAAAACAATCTTTTATTATGTTGTAATGTATTTCAAACCACATTTTCTATGACAATGTGAAACTGTTTGGAAACTCATGATTTCACTTTTGGAAACTTGCAAACATTGGTTGCAAATTAATATAAGCATGGCATCGTTGTTGATTTACAGTTGTTTACATGATGGATGCAATGTTTACCTCATAGTCACACGTTTGCGCTTCCGCTACGACGAGGGTGTGACATTTTATCACTCGTACGAGTCATATAATCACTCGTACGAGCTAGTTCCTTTCACTTGATTTTCTTTTTGATTTTTGTGAAATTATCTGTTTTTACTTCCCACTCAGTTAACCAAGTCCAAGTTTATGACCTTTGGTTAACCAATTTGTCTACCAAGTCCAAGTTAATGACCTTAGTTGACCGCTGTTTGACCAAAACAAATGTTGTTCAAGACTTTTTTTTTTGTTTTTGATATTTTTTTTATTTTTTAAAGTTTCAAATTAATGAACATTTTGACGTTTCAGGATTATCTTCTTTTTAGATTAGCTCCCAGCCCATGATCTTCAGCTATCCTTCAGCAATTGTCGCTTTAACTTGGACTAACGGTGTTTTCATCATCGGTAGACTAAAAACTAAGATAGAAATTAAATCTTTTTGTATATTTCAAAGTGTTGCTAAAAGAAAACTGGAAGTCTTTTTGTGTTTTCTCGAAAAGAAAGATAAATTAAATAAAGATGTATTTACAGACATATTTTTGTGAATTTTAAGAAACATGAAGTAACTGTGTCTCCCATCTCAGAATATACTCTCGTATCAAGATTCCCAGAATTTCATCTCACAGGTGAATATATCTAACTAATATCTGTATATGGGGTGAATTGCGAGACCTTTAGAGCTCAGGTTAGTATTTCCATACAAAGAAAGAGATGAAGGCTTGACTTTAGGTGGTGTTCCGTTTAGGAATCTTTTGAACTGCATATGTGTTGGTAAATAATGTCTATTGCCTACATCTAGGATATGTTAATTTTGTATATAAGGCTTAGAACGTCAGTTTGTAAATGTTAAGGTATATTTTATTTGTTTAGATGTTGGCTCGAACGAGTGAGTCTTATGACTCGTACGAGTCACACTCTATTACACACTCTCCTGTGCGAGTCATGTCGACCTATAAATAGAGGAGTGTTGTGTCAGAACTAGGAACTCTGTTTGTTCTAATTTATCAATACTATCAAAGGCATTTAAGCATTAGATCTCACTTGTTTGTTTGTCAAGCTCACTAACAATGAATTCCGCCTCTGTTAGTTGAGTCAGATCGGTTCGGGGCTCTGATACCTCTTGTGAGGGGGGATCGACTCCCCCAATGAGCACTGGACTGGTCTGACTCAACTAACAGAGGCGGAATTCATTATTAGTGAGCTTGACAAACAAACAAGTGAGCTCTACTACTTAAATGCCTTTGATTGTATTGATAAACGAGAACAAGTACAAAGCAAGTAAACAATTCAGCAGGGCTTGGCCACACCAACAGAGTTCTTAGTTCTGACACAACACTCCTCTATTTATAGGTCGACATGACTCGCACAGGAGAGTGTGTAACAGAGTGTGACTCGTGCGAGTGGTTGCCTCGTACAAGTGACAAAGTGTCACTCATATGAGCCAACATCTAAACAAATAAAATATACCTTAACATTTACAAACTGACGCTCTAAGCCCTATATATAAAATCAACATATCCTAGACATAGGCAATTGACATTATGTACCAACAACTCTCTATTGGATGTTGCGCAGTCTTGGATAGTCTTCAAAAAATATCCAAAAGATCTGACAGTTAACGCCCAAAGAAACGTTTCGGCGGCTTGCGACGCTCCTCAAAAGCTATTGCCGTTTGAACTGTAGGAGGAGGTCGCTTAACTGTATTGCCAAACTGAAAACTTCTTAGCGACGTCATTCGTGCTCGATCTGCAATCCTTTCTTCTTTCTTGTCTTTCTTCCTTTGCTCTATCTCCTCCAGTTTCCTCCACGAGGTGTTCCATGCCGTACCTGAATGTACATCATTGGCAAAATATACAATAACTATCTTTTGAAACTAGAGTGCTTGTTCTTTATCTCTCTCTTCAAAGCTGATTTTCCTGTAAAACAAGCATTCCATATCTTTCTTTGAACAATTGACTAGCCACATCGGGTCTAGTACTCGAATGCCACGCCACAGCCCGTAGATATGTTTGTGTGCTATGACGGCTTCAGTTAGCTCCTCTACGATCTTCCGAGAATCATCATATGGGTGCACATGTAACAGCTTCTCTTGTATTCGAATCGTAGTGCCACCATTTAAAGATCTTATAGAAGTCTTTTTCCATCTTTATAAGAGGTATATTCTTCAACACTTTCGGCCTCTTTACGATTAGAGTCACGCCTTTCTCTTGTGAACTAGATCGACTTTAGTAATTCGCTTAGGGAAATGTGGCTTCCAATGTGTAAAACCATGCGTAGCCTCAAGCTTTATCAGTTTCCACAGCCGCTGGTCGTGAAAACGCGTCTTCAGATTTATCATCTCTGTTTGCAAAGCTCTTTAATATTCCAATACGGCAGGTCTTGATATCGCTCAAGTATCTAAAATACCGAATCCCGTAATCCTTTTTGATAGCATAGACGTTTAGCTCCTCGATCCAGCCCCAGCTAATAATATTCCCTAGAGAAATATCTGCATTACACGTAATGAATGCTAGAGGACGTTTAAATTTGCGCTCCGCTGGTGATTCTTTAAACCATTTCTTCCTCATTTCTGCAATTTCAGCCCTAGACATCTGTTGAGGAATCGTACCTTGTTTGGCAGCTTCTTCTACTTTTCGTTTCAGAAGATCAACATTTTCAGCTACAAACAGTTCGCTAAAAGTTGGAGAGTCATCTGTACCCAGATTGGCAATATCTGTATCATCTTCATCAGAATCATCCTCTATGACAACTTGATCCTAATCTTGTGCAATAGACACATGTTCGAAGATGTAATCAGCTGGCTCGAAAGCACTAATATCATTCAGCTCTTCTTCGAAATCAAACTCAAAGTCTTCTTCGTCCACTCCCAGCATCTTAGCAATTTCTTCTTTGGAATAGTTGTGGACAAACTCTCATTCTGCTATGTCATGCTCTAGATATAATATATTTGGTTTTGGCACGACAGGAACGCTAAATATTTTAGTTACCGAGAAAATTCTTGCCTGCTGAGCATCAGTAGGACCTTCATATCTCCCTTGATCACCACCTTCATTCACTTGAGTTACCGAGTCATCCAAGTACACAGAATAATCAATATCATCATTCACATTAGACTCTGTTACACGGACACCCGTACCACCTAAATCATCATCACCTCCATCACTATTGTCATCCGACTTATCAGAAAATAGATCATCAAAATCATCTAAGTCTTCAGCTTCTTTTTCTAGTTCTTCAACAAACTCATCAACCTCAACTTTGATCTCTCTCTTTCTCTCTAACTTCCACTGGTTTAGCTATTCACGATGCCTTGCTGAAAGATTTTACTTGTCAATATCAACATCTTTTTGCTTACCCACCAATACAAACTTTTCTGAGACCGTATACACCACAATATCAGTAATTACTGGTGCAGATTCAACTTCTGGCTCAGTTGTAGCAGTTACAGTATCCTCAATGACTTTCACTTTGCCTTTTCCTTGAGCATCAGATTTTTCTTTACCTATACGCTCAGGCTCTGCAACCCGTCTCTTGCTTCAGCTCGATCGATTTCATCAATTTCAGCAGCAATGTTTATACCAAGCATCTTTGTAAGTATCTTTTCATATACATTCATCCTTCGTTGGCTCCTGAGACGTTCTTCTTCGTATTCGGCCATTCGAATCCTTAAACACTCGTTTTCAGACACAATACTAGCTAACATAGGTTCAACCTGTTATTTGTCTTCATTTAAACCGTTGAGTTGCTCCTAAAGTTCAGCAATCTTGATAGTGTTTAACATAACCTGCTTCTGCAATTCCTCAACACATGGGTCGTTAAATATGTCAGCAGAAAAATCCCCCCCCAGGAATATCACCGAAATCAAAATCAAAGTCAAACTGGGGTTAGGATTGTGAGGGTTGTGGTGTCGGCTGCGGTGGTAGTTGTGGTGTTTGTTGACATGGTGGAGATGGTGGAATCTGTGGAGTTGGCTCAACATGCTCTTCTTCCACATTCTTCTTTTGTACCTTTCTCTTTGATTTGTCAATTGGAGAATCCGAGCTTCTGACCGCCGGCCTTTTAACTCGTTGAGAAGATTTCTTTGGAGTCTTTCGTACAGGAGTGTCACTATCTGAGTGCGAAGGTGCATATGTTGTGTCATCTTCTCCTGATGCTTTTTTCTTTCTCTTCCCGGCTCTATGCTTTAGCTCAGCCTAACGTTCACATTCACATTCTTTCTCTCTTTCTTTTTCACCTGCTCGTCTATCTTCAAAGTCAGTACTAGAAGACTACGCGTCTTCAACTGCTCCTTCACGAACACCGAAAGCTTCTCTTCAATCTCTTCAGCCATAGCTTCAATGTTCTCTTCAGGCTCAGATTCATCAATCAATCTAGTACTTTTAGATGCTTTCTTTTTCTATTGTGGGGCAGTTGAGGAAGATGTAGACGCTTGTTTTCTCTTTGTCCCTTTAACCCCCTTTTTCCCGTCTTTTACAAACCAAGCGCTTCTCTTCGCGATAAAACCATCTACTTCTGTAAGTTCTTCATCCTCATCACCGCTATCATCTTTCCTCCATTTCCCCAGTGACGGAGCGATATAATCTTTGTCAATAATTGCTCCGAACACTGGTTTTGCGTTGGGGAAAGCTTTAAAATGCAAGTTCATCTTCTTCAATGTTGAAACATCCATATGCTCTAACTTCAAAATATCATCTCTTTTCTTCTTTAGATTAGGATGCAAATGGTCAAGCAGCATTTGGATAAAACGTGGGTACTACAAGAACTTCTCACGCTGCGTTTTCTGGACCATTTGAGAAAAAATCACCTTTGAGAAGTTGTATGGCAGGTCTAGAATAAGAGCGGTGATCATACACATCTGGAATCGACTAAATCAATAAACCCTCCTTTGCAATGACTAAGTGCATGTATGACACAATGAGCGATATATCTGAAAGGCGCATTCATGTTAGCCTTCTTAAATGGAGCAGCATTTACGAATCCGACATAACCCATTTGATAAAAACATCCTTTCACCATATATTCGGGAAATCCTGTAGGGTCATCTTCAGAATCATTGAACTCCAGCACGGTTCTAAACAATTCTCCAGTGATCTTAACCAGAATATCCTCATTGTTAATCTTCACAACAGACATAATCGCATTCTCCTCCTCATCATACTCTGCCGCATTCCAGAAATACTCAATATGAAAGCGATAAGCTACATGACGATCCGTGAGAGCTTTCGTGATCGGAATTCTGCTCAAAAAATGTAGAACTTCCTGATAAGCAGTGATTTCTGGAATAGAATCATCTAGAAGATAGCAGATATTATGGAACGGCGAAAATGAAGATTTCTTGACCTGCAAGAATGGACATTTCAATACTTAGAAACTTTTCCAAAACATTCAACATTTTAACCACTCGTACCAATCACCATTCGTATGAGGCAAACACTTAGAGAAATTTCAAGTCTGAGTCAAAACATCACTCGTATGAGTCACTGTTTCGTACGAATGACCAAATACTTAGCAACTTTTCAAGGGTTTTTACTAGAACTTCTTTGTACGAATGATTCCTCGTACGAATCATCAAGAATTAAACATTAACGACCTACTAGTACGAATATTCACTCGTACGAGTGAAAATGATAAGCAAACTTTTGAAAACTTGTTCGTATGAATGAATACTCGTACGAATTGTGAACTGTACCAAATAATACCCAGTTAAACCGAACTTAAAACATGTAGATTTTAACAAATTGAAGGTTGATTTATAGGTTAACAGGGCCAGTTTTAACGTTCTGAAGTTCAATTTTATGTTTTACCAGTCCAATTTCCCTAAATCTACGTTTTATGTTCCTTTAGTCCAAATTTGGCATTATAACGGCTTAAAACAAGCATTAGTACCTTTCCCATTGCAAGAGGTGTGCGAATCAACCTCCCTAATGTATCGGTACGTACTATAGATCAAGAAAAAGAAGTGAAAGAACCGGTTCGCACAAAAGTTCACTCTCAACCGCACAGAGTCAATAGTCTGACTCATGCCAATGAGTCTTCCTTTTATACTCCATCAGAAGTCACTCGTACGAGCAATGGCTCATGCGAATGAGAACTTTTGCCACTCGTACGAGTCAGTTCTAACACTTGTTAACCTTTATAATTTTTTATGAATTTTTATCTGTTTAATAACCCACTCAGTTAACCAAGTACAAGTTAATGACCCTGGTTATCTGATTTGCCTACCAAGTCCAAGTTAATGACCTTGGTTGACCATTGTTGACCAAAACAGATTTATTTAAAAATGTAAAGTTTCAAATTAATGAACTTTGTTGACATTCAGGAAAACCCTTCTTTTCAAGATTAGCTCCCAACCCGTGGACTTCAGCTTTCCTCCAGCAATCGTTGCTTTACTTGAACTAACGGTGTTTTCATCATCGGTAGACGTAAAACCTAAGATAAATTGCTAAAAGCTAAAAATCTTTTTGGGATTTTTCTGAAAAGAAATAACAAGTAAAGGTGTATATACATACATATTTATATGAGTTTTGTGTTTAGAGGATCATATTAGATATTTAGATAAATCCCAAGTACCGTTGATCATGGTAGAATTATTAATTTCTTAAACAAATTTACCTAGATTGCCAATATATTTATCCACTTAAACTTCTTCTCGTTGCTCAATTGTTTCAAGATATGTTAGGTAATATTAAGGAACATGAAATAACTATGTTTCCCATCTCAGAATATACTCCCGTATCGAGATTCCCAAAATATCATTTCACAGGTGAATATATCCAATTGATATTTGTAAATGGGGTGAGTTGCGAGACCTTGTGAGCTCAGGTTAGTATTTCCATACAGACAAAGAGATGAAGGCTCGTCTTTAGGTGGTGTTCCATTAAGGAATCTTTTGAACTGCAGATGTCACAAAGTTTATGACATAATCATTTTTATGCAGCTTTTGTAGGCGAAAAATGCGTAAAGTATTATACAAGTTCTAGGCCATTGCTAACGCAAAATCAGAAGAACTCATATAATACCCTAGATATCCACTTCCTTTGTAAAGAGGGTAGAATCTAGAGTTCCCCTGATAAAGCCATTGTCTAGAAGATGTCTTGGCCAACATACACCTCCTCTTTAACTTTTCCGTACATGAAAGCACATTTGGTATCCAACTGGTACACCTTGAAACCTTTCCACGAAGCAAAGGCCAAGAATATGCGGATAGCTTCGAGACGTGCGACTGGGGCATAGATTTCAGTGCAGTCTACCCTTTTTGCTGATGAAAGCCTTGTACCACGAGTTGAGCTTTGTTTCGCACCACTATCCCTCTGTCATTGTGTTTGCACTTGAAGACCCATCTAGTGTTTATCTTTTTGTGATGATCTAGTAGGTCAACAAGCTTCCAGAATCCTAGCTTCTACAATTGAAGCAATTCCTCCTGTATTGCCTCCACCCAACTTTCTTCTTTAAACGCGTCTCTCTAGTTCCCAGGTTCAACCTGTGAAACAAAACAACTGTAAGAAATTCGGGTTTGTAACGGAGCAATACGGGTATAAAACAGCTTAGATCCTTGTTGGTCTGATTACGAGTTTGCACTCCAGTTTGTAAGCTGCCGATGGTATTCTTCGATGGATGATATGAAAGTGTCCTTGGCATTACTTCACTTGGACATCCACTTGAGTTTGCAAATTCGTGATCACTTCATCAACAACCAGAGCAGAAGATGTAGCTTCATTTTTATGTTTGATTGATCAGCTTGAGCATTCAAGAAGCTTTCAATATGTTCAGATCCTTCATCGAAACTAGATCCTCTATCATCAAAAGTCGGTTCACGATTAGAGTCAGCATTAGGTGGTTGTTGGGCAAATGATTCAGTAGTGTTCAGAATTCGTACTAAGACCGTTTCTTGAAGAGTAGTGCTCGGACCTACATCAGAAGTTTTGACAGGAAGTGACGGGGAAATCACCAACGGTCTAGTAACTTGCTCTTAATTAAAGATTTGATATTGTTGAAAGAGCATAACAAGTTCTTATTTAGATGGCACGTCTGGTAGGTCAAATGAATTCCACAAGCCTTCGTAATTTAACAGCCATGGAACCCCAGGTTTCGGTATAGGCGTAGTATATCGTTGATAGTCAACATGCTATGCAAGAATAACCTGGTTCAGATTTGGCAAGAAGACACGTTTTTGTGGAGTAGCGTAACTGACGAAAATCCTTCCAAGGATTTGGCTCCAAATTTACCATCCGTGTCCAATACAGTACACGGTGATCCAAAACGCTCAAGAAATGCAAGGTTAGGCTTCCATTGATTTAGCAGCTAAAACAAGTCTTGTTGTGAGGCTTGTGTTAGGTCCTAGAAGTGTGAGACTGACACATCAAATATATGCAACAGTCTATGGTAGTTAACTAGGCTTAACTGGGTTAGTTTGTGTTAGGTTTGGACCTTTGTAGGTCATTTTGGGCATGACATAGGCCATGTAGGCCCATAGGCAACCTTACCCTAGGTATATAAGCTAAGCTTATGTCATTTCCTAGGGTTAGACTTTTGGAGACTTTTAGGTTTTCGCTGAAGAACCTCCATCTTGTACCAGACGGTTTTGCTTGTTCAAGTAATAGAATCGTGTGCAAGGTGTTAAAGTGAATTCGTGTTGTTCTTCATCATTTCGGTTTTTCTTGAAGATCACCAAGTTTGGATTCCGCCCATCCTTGGTGATTGTGTGATATCAGTGTTAGATCCGGACTAACGGGATTTACAGCTTGACTGTTAACACACGATTGAGGGTATAACACGCGGAGGCGACTGCTTCGCTCCAGAAACTAATTGGCAATTTCGAATCGATGAGCATGGTTCTGGCAGTCTCGATCTGTGTGCGATTCTTATATTTAGCAACTCCAGTTTGTTGAGGAGTATAGGGGGCGCTGAATTCGTGAAGAATCCCCTTTTCATTGCAAAATTCGAGCATCCTTTTGTTCTTGAACTCCGTACCATTGTCACTGCGGATTCTCTTGATTGGTAGATGATACAAGTTTTCAAGCTTCCTGAAGAGAATCGTTAGACTTTCAAACATTTCATCTTTGCTCTCTAGAAAGAAAACCCATGAGAATCTTGAGAAATCATCTGTAATGACCAGGCAATATAGATATCCAGAAATGCTTTTGACGTTTACTGGCCTAAAAAGATCTATATGAAGCCTCTCTAGTGGTAGCTTGATAGAATTTAGAAGCTTTCTTGGGTGCGATTTTTTGTGCTGTTTCCCCTTCTTACAGCTCAAACAATCATTAGATAATTGAAATTTTTCAGATTAACATCCTCCACTAGGTCGTTGAAGTGTGTTGTGAACGTTTTGTCACAAATTTGTGAAATACACAGAAGATTGTTCTCTAGCTCCGCAATGTAGTTCACTTTGTCAAACGAAACTACTCCATTCGTGAAAATACCTTCTCCAACGATTCTTCCACCTTGTATTCCAGCGAAACCTACGTAACCTCCTTGGATAACTTTGATGTCATGCAACAACGCAAGCATCCCAGTCATGTGTCGAGAAGCTCCACTATCCATAATCCATTTTGACATGATCGATCACGGGAGCCCCTGCACACATGAGGAAAAACTATTTAAACGAAGAAACCCAAGCATGCTTGGTCTTAGGTGGGTTCAGAATATCAAATTTCGGACCAACTTTGTATTTGACGTTCTGTTTAAGCTCGGTGTTGGTTGGAACAAATGGTTTCAGATCTACTTTAGATGATTTGATTTTTGCAACCCATGTTTGTTTTTCAAATTTGCCCTTTTTGAATAAAACTTTGAATCCTTTTGACTTTGACAATTTTTGGTGGAAGTTTCACCAATTTTATATTTAGAATTAAGTTGAATCGTTGATTTAACATTTTTGTTGTATTCAATGTTTATTTTCAAAAAAATTTTTGGTATAACCATGGGTGCCTTTTGTTTCACATGTTTAGTAGATCTGTTGGAGTTAGAAACAGGTTTTGGATGTCTTTGTGAGCAATATTGTGTAATATGCCCAACTCTTTTACACTTGTAACATGTCCCGTTGTCCTTTTGATCAGAGGAATCCAAGACTTGTTTCCTACTCTCTTTTTCTTTTTTTGAATTCATCATTGGATTTTGTACCAATGAATTCCTTTTCTTTTTCTATCGTTGTCCCAAAAACAAAATTGATTTTCATTGTAAACTTTAGCATTTGGGACTTGTTGCTCATTCTTCGCTTTTGAAAACCCAAACCAGCCCTCCTGTTCTCAGGATAATCTCTGTTTCTTTGATGGTAGGGTTTGTTAACACATTGTGATTTAGAGTAAAATGATACATCGTGTTTTTCTAAATCAGAATGGCTTACCTCAACAAGCTTGAACAACTTATCGACATGATCCAGATTGACATTCCGGATTGGGAAATCTTCATCCGAATATAGTTTATCAGATCCATGCAGTTTGTAAACAATAACATTTGGATCAGTGTTTAAACTATTTTCTGATGTTTCAACATCCGATTCAGATTTCTCAGATTCACTCTTCTAAACACTTTCAAAAACTCTATTAACCACATCAGAATCACATTCATTTTCAGGTTTTGTGTAAGTTACATCAATGCTCGTACGCAGCCATTTGACTGTTCAGTTTTCAATTTTAAGTTGAGCGACTTTTCCACCCCCGTTGGTTTTTTAGCATAACTATTCCACATGTGTGGTGGAACACGATTGTAACTTGCACTTTTGTTTTCATCATTTTTAGATTCTTCTTTGCTTTCGATCTTGGGTAGAATGTGATCAATGACGTATGAACTTGTAGAATAACTTATTAAAAATTTGTTAACCCGTTCGGTTTCTATCTTCATTTTCTTAAGTTCACTTTTTAGCTCAGCGATTGTGTTTAAATGAATGTTAATGGCCATTTGTTTATCCATCACAGTCGCTTTAAGTATTGAAATTGTTCCGTCATTTTCTTTGAGTACTTTTTCATATTGTTTAACAGATTTGCTTAATTTGTCATAAGCTTTTTTTGTGGCTTTATAGTCACATGACAAATTGTCTGTTAAACATTTTAGCTCGTTGTATCGTGTTTCTTTTACAACACATTCACTGCATGGCTCATTACATTTTAAACACAGTTTTTCTATCACATACTCACTTTCCAGCATGTTTACCTCGTTCACATTTGCCATGCAGGCCTTGTTGGTCTCATTAGTCGGTTTTTCCAACTCTTCATCAACTCTCTTTGCTTCAACTTCCGGCTTCTTCTTTTCTTCACAAGATGATCGATGGCTTGGCTCAAAAGCACTGTTTAAAATTCCTCTTCTTCTAATAATGTATGATAATAATCTTAGGGAGATCCGTCAAAAGATGCCTTTGAATAATCTTCAGGTTCTTCGATGATTTCTGCGACGAACGCCAAAATTTCATTCTTGGAGATGTACTTTTTCCAGTTAAAACCTTCGTCTTCTTGAGTCACGACAAGCGCTTTGTCTTTGGATTCTGGATGTTTATCTTCAATTTGCACCATTCTTGTTCTTGGCTGAGGACGATGATAGATGGCTTTCTTGTAGTAGTCGTCGGCAAACGGGTTTTGATTACCTTGAGCTTCTTTGTTTGGACACTCGCGTTTAAAATGCCCCTTTTCACGACACTTGAAACATGTGACCTTTGACTTGTCAAAGCCAAGTTTTCCATCCAATCCTCCCAAGTTCCCTTTCCCGATGATTTCCATGAAGCGTTGTGCTCGTCTAACGATGGATGCCATACACCATTTGGTGTCGATCAACTCCATCTCGATCGGATCAATCTGATCACAGTCTTCTCTGGTCATCTCTGAATTTCCAATTTTGCCTGCTACAAGACTGTCATAAGATTCGAGAACTGAAACTAATAGTGACATATGTTGCTTGGTAGTGTTCTCGTTGAAGTTTTGTGCATTCTGGAAATCAACAGCGATATTGCACTGTAGCACCCTTTGAGTAGAATTTGATTGATTGTTCTGGTTGATCTGGGATTGCTCGAACCATGTGATGACTGTGTGCTTTGAGGCGTGTTCGGGTTGACCGAAGCAAAGGATTGAAAACTACTATGTTGATTTGACGGTGGGCTCGGTGTGTTGTAAGCGTTGAAGGCAGTTTGGATCTTTGGAGACTATATGCGAGCAGCAGAACTTCCTTTGTAATACAGATTTACATCTTGTTGCATTTGGGCACCTTTGTTCTTCGCCATTTTCTGCATCTCCAGTTCGCGTCCCTCCAATCTCTCAATGAATCGTGGTAATGAGAAATTACCATATTCAGTTCCATTCTTCAAAATGGTCAAATAAGTAGAACATTCGCCTTGTGGTAAGGAATCTGCAAGTTTATCAACTAATTTTTCATTTGTCTTTATGATTCCCATTCGCTTCATTTGCACAACCAGATGACAGTATCTTTCAATCAGTTGTTTTACTGTCTCTCCTTTGATCAAAGTAAAGATGTTAAATTCTTTACTTAACAATGCCATCTTCCCTTTTCGCAACTGTGCACTTCCCAGGAATTTCAATCGAAGAGCATTCTATAATGGTTGTGCGTCATCATCATGTTGTAACAGCGCCAATATGTCCTCCTTGATGGCTTGTTGTAAAATGTTCATCATTTTCTTCTCATTTATGAACTTCTCTCTTTCAAAATCCGAGAGTTGAGAAATGTCTTTTCGAGACCGTTTTCTCCAACAGGAGATTGATACTTTTCTTCGATGGCAAATCAATAGGTAAAATGATTCGCCTGAACCCAATTTTTAAAATGTTCACTCCAAATGTCAAAGTCTTCAAGGTTCATCAACTTTGGCGGCTTCGTCATTGTACCCATCTCATTTTGGAGGTTCATGTTTTGAGCTGCGTAGTTGTGACTGCTGATGTAGCAAATGCGTTATAAAACTCTTCTGCCATTTTTCTGCAAAGATTTTAGAAACACACTTTCAGAAAACTGATTAGAATGATAAAAATTTCTTCGTGCGGATAACAACCAAGATTAGTTCGTACGAAACAGAGATTCGTGCGAAAGAGATGATTCGTACGAAGAAGATACTCGTGCGAACAAGATGTTCGTACGACTGAAGACGTTTGCTCGTACGAGGGAGTTGCTCGTACAAATGAATGCCTCGTGTGAATCACAATTTTTAACCTTTTTAACTTGTTGATTTTAAGAACTTCGGTTTACTCGTTCTTACGAATGACTTAAAATGTACGGACAGTCGTTCGTGCGAGTGGTCTCTCTACCCGTACGAAACAACTTAAGTCACCAAACGGATGAATTTACCAATTTTGACATGATTAATTTCAATTTTATATCTGAAATTGTCAAGGATTGATTACAATTGATTTTAACGTGATATCCTAAAATTCTAGTCAATTTTGTCCATGATTTTATCCAATTCTGAGATCTGTATGGGAAAGTCTAGAAGTAGAAAGCTCCAATGGTGAATCTGAATCTAAAACTGTTGGTAGTATGCAGAAACTTGATGTTTGTCAGCGGATCGAGCCTCAAGGCTCTGATACCACTTATGAGGGGGGATCAACTCCTCCAGTGCTCATCGGAGGAGTTGATCCCCCCTCACAAGATGTCGTATCTTTTATGACATATATTCATTTTTATGCAGCATTTGGAGGTGAATAATGCGTAAAGTATTATACAAGTTTCAGGTCATTGCCGACGTAAAATCAAAAGAACTCGTATAATACCCCATATATCAATTAAATATAAAGACCTAGTTTCACATACTCAAAAGATGTCGACCCACAAATTACTCAGTTTTTCTTTTAGGTTTATATCTTGAAGAACAATTTACTGAACGTGTGAAGCCTATTGGCACATCATCACTAAGACCTGTTTAATTACCTATTTAAACATTTCATATCTTTAGCATACTGTGATAGTCCATTGATGTAATATGATTACTTCTTTTTCACAGAACTCTTTTGGTCTTTTTAATGTTTTTTTATTTTTCATAACATATTCTCCCCCTAAAATCAAAAACACATTTTTGGCTTTTAGTTTTTAAGGAAGAAAGAAAAATATCTACAGAAGACATAAGTCATACCGATGAGAATCATGTTAAGTCCTCGTCATCCACAAATTCAACCTCATTTCCATCCCCTGATGTCAGATTTTTTAAAACCATTTAATTTCAAAATATTTTTAAATCTTGACCTATCAAAAGCTTTGCTGTAAAATCTACTTTTTGGTCATCAGTGTGGATTTTTTCAATTTGAACCAACTTTTTCTCGTAACAGTCACGGATAAAGTGGTGTCGAATTTCTATGTGTTTAGTACGTGATTGTTGAACTGGGTTTTTAGTGATATCAATAGTCGCCTTATTATCTACATATATGAGCGTGTCAAGAAGTTGTAGTTCGAAGTCTTTCATCTGCTGTTGTATCTCTAGTATCTGGGAACAACAGCTGGATGCTGAAACGTATTCAGCTTCACACGTAGAGACAGCGACCGTGGTCTGTTTCTTGCACTACCACGTTACCAAACGGGTTCCGAAGAACTGGCAACTAGCCATTGTAGATTAGGCATTAAACTTGCAGCAACCAAAATCAGAATCCAAATAACCCGCGAGATTGAAGTCGTCATGTCGAGGATACCACAAGCCGGGGCTTGGACATCCTTTCAAGTAGCGCATGATTCTTTTGATGGCTAACATGCGTAAATCTCTTGGATTAGACTGATAACGGGTACACAGACATGTTCAATACATGATATCAGGTCTTGAACATGTGAGATACATCAAGGATCCGATCATGGAGTGATATAATGTTTCATCGACTTTGACTCCATGAACGTCTGGATAAATGTCGTGGTTGGTGGCTAATGAAGTTGATGCTGGTTTAGTCCGTGACATGTCAAATTTCTCTAACACATCATGAACATACTTCGTCTGATGAATGAAGATACCATCAGGAAATTGCTCAACCTAAAGTCCAAAGAAGAACTTCATCTCCCCCATAGCACTCATTTCGTATTTTCTCTTCATGACTTCTTCAATGTATTTACACAGCTTATCATTCGTCGATCCAAAGATGATATCGTCCACATAAATTTGTACGATAATCAGATGTCCATCCACTTCCTTGGTAAAGAGGGTACTGTCTACTGTGACTCTAGAGAAACCGTTTCCCAGAAGATGCTTGGAGTGCGTCTCGTACAAGGCTCTCGGGGCCTGGTGCAGTCCGTATAATGCTTTGTTCAACATATAACCTTATCCTTGTGTATCAGATCGACAAACCCTGGTGGTTGGCCGACGTACACCTCCTCGTTTACCTTTCCGTAAAGGAATGCAGACTTCACATCTGACTGGTATACCTTGCAACCTTTCCACGATGCAAAGGCCAAGAAAATGTGGATAGCTTCAAGACGTGCGACAGGGGCGTAGACTTCCTTGAAGTCTATCCCTTCTTGCTGATGGAAGCCTTGGACAACGAGCCGAGCTTTGTTTCTAACCACAATACCTCTGTCATGTCTCTTGCACTTAAAGACCCAATGAGTATTGATCAGGTAGGTTAACAAGCTTCCAGACACCAAGTCTCTAGAATTGAAGCAACTCTTCCTTCATTGCATCCACCCAGCTTTCTTCTTTCATATCGTCTTTCCAGTTTCTTGGTTCAACCTGCGAAATAAAACAACTGTAAGAAAGTCTGGTTTGTAAAGGAGCAACATTTGTATAAAAGCAAATTAGATCTTTATTGATCTGATTTCAAGTTTTCTGTCTGGTTTGTAAGTTGCCAATAATATTCTCCGACGGATGGTGAGACAGTGTCCTTGGCATCACTTCACTCGGAACATCTACTTGGCTTTGCAAATTCGTGACAACTACATCAACAACCGGTTCCGAGGATGTAGCTTCATTTCTGATATTGGATTCATCAGCTTAAGTGTTCAGAAAGCTTTGAATTTGCTCTGATCCTTCATTGGAACTGGTTCCTCCATCGTCAAAAGTAGGTTCACGATCAGAGTCGGCATCAATTGGTTGATGGGCAGATGATTCGGTAGTATTCAAGACTGGTATAGATACTGATTCTTGTAGAGTATTGCTCGGACCTACCTCTGAAGAGTTAGAGACAGGTAGTGATGGAGAAATCACCAACGGTCTTGAGACTTGCTCATGATTGGAGATTTGATACTGTTGAAAAAGCATAACAAGTTCTTCTTCTGAAGGTACTTCTGGTAGGTCAAATGAATTCCACAACCCATCATAATTGAACAACCACAGATCATGAGGTTTCTGTGTAGGCATTGTATATCTTTGACAATCAACATGTTGTGCAAGAATAACTTGGTTACGACTCGGCATGAAGTCTCTCTTTTGTGGACTTGCATAACCGACGAAAAATCCTTCCAAGGATTTGGCTCCAAATTTACCGGGTCCGGGTCTAAAATAGTACACTGCGATCCAAAAGGTTCCAAAACCGCTAGGTTCAGCTTTTGATGGTTTAGTAGCTCAAAGCATGTCTTGTTTTGAGGCTTGACTGTCAAAACACGGTTAAGGGTGTAACACGCGACGCGGCTGCTTTGCTCCAGAACCAAATTGGAAGTTTTGAATCAGCAAGCATTGTTCTGGCAGTTTCAATCAGTGTGCGATTCTTACGTTCAGCTACTCCATTTTGTTGAGGAGTGTAGGGGGCGCTGAATTCGTGAAGAATACCCTTGTCGTTGCAGAATTCGAGCATTCTCTTGTTCTTGAACTTAGTACCATTATCATTGCGGATTCTCTTGATTGGCAAGTGATGTAGGTTTTCTAGCTTCCTAAAGAGGATCATAAGACTTTCAAACGTTTCATCTTTACTCTCTAGGAAGAAAACCCATGAGAATCTTGAATAATCATCTGTCACGACTAGGCAATATAGATCTCTAGAGATACTTTTCACGTTCACTGGCCCAAAGAGATCCATATGAAGCCTTTCTAGAGGAAGCTTGATAGAGTTAAGAAGCTTTCTCGGGTGCGATTTATTATGCTGCTTACCTTTTTTGCAGCTTAGACAATCATTAGATAAGTGAAAATTTTTTAGATTGACACCCTCCACTAAGTCGTTATGCACCAAATAATTCATCTTTTGCATGTGAATGTGCCCCATCTTCCGATGCCATAAGATTGACTCTTTCTCGGTAGCTTTAGAAACAATGCATTGAACCTTCTTTGACGTAGTGGATGCGACGCTCATGTCTAAGACATAAAGATCATTTTCTCATGGAGCGCGCATGAGGATCCATTCCTTAGGAATTTTGCCCGGTTTGAGAATTAAGCATTCTTTGTCATTGAAGTGGCTTGTGAATTTCTTGTCATAGATTTGCGAAATGCTTAGTAGGTTGTTCTCAAGCTCAGTAATGTAGTTCACCATGTCGAAAGATACCACTCTGTTTGTGAGAATACCTTCACCCACTATTCTTCCTCCCTGTGTCCCAGCAAACCCAACATATCCTCCTCGGATAGCTTTTACGTCTTATAACAACGCAAGCATCCCTGTCATGTGTCGGGAAGCTCCATTGTCCATAACTACTTTGACAAGATTAACCTTGGGAGCCCCTGCACTGTCCATAATCCACTGTCCATAATCTACAGAGAAACCCAAGCTTGCTTGGTCTTGGGTGGGTTTGGAATATCAAACTTTGGAACTTTGATCTTGACATTTTGTTCGATTTGCTGGAATAGGCATTTTCATTTCTACTGAAGATGGTTTGACTTTTGCTACCCAAGTTTGTGTTTTTAGAAGTGCCCTTTTGGAATAGAAATTTGAATCCTTTTGACGATTCTTGGTAGAAGTTTCACCAAACTCAAATTTGGAATTAAGTTTATTGGATTCATTATTTCTTTTCAGAATTTGTTTTGGTACAAACTTGGGTACTTTTTGCTTCACATCTTTTGTAGATCTGCTTGAGTTGGAAACAGGTTTTTGATTTCTTTGAGAACATTGTCGTGCAATATGCCTGACATTGTTACATTTGTAGCACGTCCTGCTGTCATTTCTAACAGAGGAATCCAAATCCTATTTTCTACTCTCCTTTTCCTTCTTAAACTCATCATTGGATTGTTTGCCAATGCTCTCTTTTTCTTTTTCAGTATTTGTCCCATTGACAAAATCAATTTTCTTTGCAAAGTTCAACTTTTGAAACTTGTTGTTCTTTTTTTGCTTTTTAAAACCCAAACCTCCTCTCCTGTTTTCATGATAGTCCATGTCCCTTTGATGGTGATTTTTGTAGACACATTTTGATTTAGAATAAAATGATGCATCTCATTTTTCTAAATCAGAATGACTGACTTTAACTAGCTTGAACAACTTATCAACTCGATCAAGATTAACATTCTGAATTAGAAAATCCTCATCGCAATATAGTTTATCAGATCCGTTCATTTTGTACAGACTACATTTGGATCATTGTTTAAACTATTTTCTGTTGATACAACATCCAGTTCAGATTTGTCAGAATTATAGTCCAAAACATTTTCTACCACAGTTTTAACCACTTCAGCTTCACAGTCATTTCCTATTTTGGTGTATGTTACATCAATGGTCGTAGGCAGCTCGTTTTTCTTCTCAGTTTTTAATTCTAAATTGAGGTCCTTTTCCACCCCCGATGGTTTCTTTCTTGCATAGCTATTCCACAAGGGCGGTGGAACACGATCATAACTTACACCTTTGTGTTCATCAATTTTATTTTCTTCCTTGCTTTCAATTTTCGGAAGAATGTGATCAATGACGTACGAATTGGTAGAATAACTGATTAACAACTTGTTAACCCATTCAGTTTCGATTTTCATTTTTCCGAGTTCACTTTTTAGCTCGGCAATTGTATTTAAATGAATATTGATGGCCATTTGTTTGTCCATTACAGTTGCCTTGAGCATCGAAAGTGTCTTGTCATTTTCTCTGATCACTTGTTCAAATTGTGTGACTATTTTACATAATTTATCATATGCTTCTTTTGTTGTATTATAATCACATGACAAATTATCTACCTGTGTAACACCTCGTAAAATTTGCGTTCGGAAATATACCGACACGTGTACGAACCCTCGGATCATACCTCAATGAGTTAGCCACTCAAGCATGTCCAAAATTCAAATTGTTTTTTAAACTAACCGTAACCTACGATCTAGGACCGTAGGCTATGGTCTAAAGCTGCTGAAACAAAAATACACTGACCGTAATACGACGAGCCCCTGAATCTTCTATTTTTCTATATTTTAACGTTCAACTAATTACCCAGAGGCCCCTAAACTTTATTATTTTTGTGTTTCTCGTTTATATTTCTTGACCCGAACAACTTCCGGTTGACGGGATATCTCTTGATTTACCATCCTTGAGTATTCTACTCCTTCACCGAACCTTTAACTTTACTAATGTGGGTAATCTAACCCATAAAACCGTAAGTATTCGTATCTTTCACGTTTAAGCTAGAAAATGCTTATAAGTCATAAAAACACCTAGTGTGACACTCGTTAATGTTCGGTTATTCGTACTCTTCTTCAAAACATCTCGTGTTGAACAAAAAGACTAAGTTTTGTCATTATGTCATGGAATATAAGTCAAGGGACAATTCATGACATTTACTAAAACTATTTTTGAGAGATTAATGTGTCAAAACCACAAATTTTTTTAAAGATGCCACCTCTCCTACAAATTGCCACACTCTTGCAGCTCTTGACACCTTGCTAGACACTCGTGAAGATCCTACAACACCTCTAACACTTGGCTTCATCTTCACACACCTTCTTGCACTGTAAATAGCCCACCAGTTCACCTCATTCTTTGCTCATTCACTCTTTCTCCTCTCTATTACACTCTTGGAAGTTCCTGACCATTTAGGAGCTTGCTTTGATTTCTAAGTTTCCCTTGGATCACTTATAAGTGTTCCGTCTCTGCTATTTTCTTTTTATAGGCTTTTAATAGCCAAAAGTCAAGCGTTTCCGACAAATGCCTTAACTTTCTATGAAGACCATTATGGTCCAGCCATTTTTCGAAATGAACATGGCTAAGTGATGGTAGTTAGGAACGTATTATTCCTTTAAAAGGGTACCTCCTAAGGATCACGCTTACTAGGTCAATTGGCGGGTCAAAGTTTATGTTTTAAAAAGTCAAACTACTCAGATTTTATAAAAAAGAGTTTATATATGTTATAAATATGTTTGTAAAACTTAAACAAGTTGGTGATATTTATTAGAACATGTGGGAACATGTTTGATCCGTCAATTTCAATCCTAGGGTCGGTTCGCAACGTCACGAAGTTTGACTTCTGCTTTGACTTTCAATTTAGACACGACTTAGATTAGTTTACTTCTGACTTATGGTCGCACTATGATCATAATACAGTGTAGCATAACTCTCTGAGGTTGTATTACATGATCATAATCATAATCTGAGTTTTTGCACAAGTTCCGCTAAATGTCAATCTTTGACTAAAATGTCGTTTTTACATAAAACAAGGTTTCAATCAACAATGAATTTGCAAATGAATTGCCTACTGATATGTTAATGTAATTAACATATTAAGATGTTAATATTCTGAGCATAAACTAAGTTTTAATATAATATCATAAATTATATTTTTAAAAGACCAAAATGCAAGTTCCTTATGTGTGCATAGTTTGGTCCTAAACCACAAATCACACTTATGTGTACTATCTTACTGATTCTATATCACAAATTAAGTATTTTTCCAGAATGTTTATGATCATAACCTCAGAATACATGCAAGTTCCTTTTATATGACACATAAAGGTCAAAAACGCCTTATAAGGCGTAGTTTCGTTTTAAAACCTCAACGGGCAAATAAGTTGATATCCTATAGATATTACAACTTATTTAAAGTATAATAGCATATAGAACTTGTTCATGACTCATTCGGTTACCCGATATCGCTTATATGCGTACGGTTAAGTATATGCAACTAGTGTACGAAAATTAACTAAAACGGGTTTAATCTTATCATTTTAATAATTCCAGAATGTTAATTTTTTACCCATGACATACAAGTCTTAAGTACTTGTTGGGTTTAAACTACATTCTATCCGGTCATCGCTTAATCTAGTGTATTGTACCGTTTTGATCCATTAAGCTTGCCGGTCTAAGTCTATGACTTAAATAGGACCGTTAGCATTCTAATTGGTTAGCTTATGCCATTATTCCAGACTAAAGCCTTCCAGTAAATGCTATCTGAACTTATCTAATTGATTAAACGGCTGAGATAATACAAACTTGCATTTAATAGCTCAGGTAAATACTCTTGACTTATTTCCCCTATACGGGCTTGGGTTACGGTAAATTATTACCGCTTGGTCGGAAATGGGATCAATCGAATGCCGGATTGTGGCTAGTAATTCCGTTTTGATAAGTTTTGTTTGATAACTTAAACATTGAGGGTTAACGACCGTGTCCTGGATATACTCGGCTCATTTAAGTTACTAATGGCCACGACCAAAGCATGAGGTGTAGGCATAGACCCGACAGATGTGAATGCTAAAATATTTTTACCCACAAGTTGGGAATAACTCCTTCTTGGGTTCATAAGTGGTATGTCAGTTATTCATGTCTCGGTCTCTGTAATGGGCCCCATATGTATTGACAAACATGTGAATCTGTTAACAAGGTTATAAACATAACTTTCCCAAGTTATAAAAGATTTTTCGTGCCCTGTGCATTCAAATCAATTTTTGAAATATTTTCAAAACGAGTAAGTTAATTGTATTTACCAGCGAAAGCCGATGTATTTTCAAAATACTAAGTTGCAGGTACAATACGAAATAGGCTGGAAGCTGCTTGGTAGTGATATAAGAGGATTTTGCAAGTCTGTTACACATGTTTGTATATTTTACGATCCGCCTGTGGATCTTTCATTACAAGTCGCCTGTGTATTATTTTCGTACTTTGAACATTTGGTTTGTAATAGTAATTTAAACTCCAAGACTTCCACTATGCTGTGTTAATTAACTATGATGATATCAACTTACGTCAGATATTCCCCACGTGGGCCCACCGAGGTTTGGTTGGAAATTCGGCGTGTGATAGGTTGGTATCAGAGCCAACGTTTGAGAGAATTAAACACTAGCCTTTTGTGTTTAATCTTAAAACATTACACAATAGCACATTCTTAGACTTCCGAGTCTAGGCTTTGACCTAATATTACTCATTTCATTACTAAGTTATTATTATTGTTTTGACTTAATTTTAACAGGAAAATGCCGCCCAGATTTAGAGGACAAAGTGGAAGAGGAAAAGGTCCTATGAGGGGAGGACCATCAGAGCGCATCCCTTCAAAACCTCTCAAAGATACCCGCCCCCACATTTCCGAAATTCGTACACTCTCACCATTCCGATTCAGATTCATACCACGAGGAATTTAACCCAGATCTGTATTTTAACCCACCTTCAGTTGGTCAAAATTAGTTGGATCAACCAAATCTTATGGATGAGGACTCCGACCCGGAGATGCCACCATCAGGATCGCATGGACATCCCCATTGAAATCTCTAGCGGTTCGAACTCTTATGCAGAATCACCTTATCAAGGTCCTAATAATGGGACCAATATTGGATTCAATTCACTTTTGTTAACACTCCTTCGTACCACTCTCCAACACCACCTCCTACATAGGAAGACCTTCAAATGGAACCGGTGGAGCAACCCCAGCCACCACCTGAGCCACCAAGGAGGAAACTTGGAGCACGTATGTCCATGCGTGCGGGACAATGGTCGGGTTCGCTACAACCATTGCCCAAAACCTACCATACCATTCCTAAAGACCCATAAATTGGTGGACCCTCCAATACTTCACCTATGGTGGAACCAACACCACCACCTGTGGTTCAAACACCACCATCAGGTTTTAATACCCCTATTCCTACATATCCGAATACGTCTATATAATCCTTTTAACTCCACTATGCTGGTAAATTTAGATTACCAGGCACTATCACATGACCCTTATATGCAAGCAGTCTTGCATAATGCATTTTAGCTGTCTCCTTTCCCACCTGGTTATCCACCTACTGGATACCCAAGTTATGGGTACCAGTATCCTGTTGTACCTCAACCACAACCACAACCTCCGCTACCTCTTGAAGCCATTAATGAGGCCATGGAGTGGATGAAGGAAATGCAACAACAGGCTGAGAAAACGGAAAAGAAGATAAATAAGTTCTTCAAGAAGCTTTCCAAGTTAGTTAAGGGAAAGAAAGACGAGTGAAGTCTCTTCTATGTTAGTTCCTTAGTCACGACGTGGACATGTTATTTCTTTAGTCCCTACGTGGACATATTATTTCCTTGCATGGACAATTAGTTTTATTTATATATTTATTTATTTCAAGCGATCGTCTCGATTTGTATTCTCATTTAATGAAATATTTGGAATTATATATATACATATATGTACGCGTTACATCATTTTCAAGCGATCGTCTCGATTTTATCTAGAAATTTATGATCCGCTATATAATTCCAAAAGATCTTCTTAATTGTTTTGATTAGCCAAATGGCAAAGTCCATATTAATTGGCCAATTTATAAAAGATAGTTAAGGCTGAATAGCCTTCTATCATGATAGTTAAGGAAGATTAATCCTTTTATCCAGAGGTGGTGGACTTGTTCAAGCCTCCAAGTCGTTAAGGTCAATGCGACCGTGACAATTATTAATCGACCATTAAGATAATTCCGTGTTAATATTCAAGTAATGTTAATACTCCTGGTAGTGTGACTTGAGGAACCACACTAGCCGTCTAGGTAATGGACTACGTCCTAACCTTATATAGCCTATGTGATCAAATTTGAGGGGCTAATATCATCAATGCGATGATAATAATTAAACATCCATTAGTGTTGTAGTGCCTTCGGGCCATAATTAAACATCCATTAGTGATGTAGTGCCTACGTGCCATAATTAAACATCCATTAGTGACGTAGTGCCTACGAGACATAATTAAACATCCATTCGTGATGTGGTGCCTACAGGCCATAATTAAACATCAATTAGTGGTGTGGTGCCTACGGGCCATAATTAAACATCCATTAGTGATGTAGTACCTACGGGCCATAATTAAACATCCATTAGTGATATAGTGCCTACGGGCCATAATTGAACATCCATTAGTGATGAAATGCCTACGGGCTATAATTTAACATCCATTAGTGATGAGTTGCCTACGAGCAACACTATAGTGTCAATTAAGACAATAACAGTTGTAACCTTATGATTCCTTGTCCAAGGTGGTGAGCTATGCTCAAGCCTCATAGTCTATATGATCAATGAGATCATGACTAATATCATCAATACGATGATTACCCATCTTAACATCTTAAGAGATGTTAATTGATTTGCCTACGGGCCATATTATATTGTCAAATATGACTATGACAGTTGTCACTTTATAATCCACTGTCTAATAGTATATGGACTACGTCCAAATTTAGAAAGTCTTTGATGGTCTCTTTGAGACCTAGGCCAAATATAACTAAATATCTCAAAGAACATTCATGTAAAATATTAAGCATGATAGTTGTGACTCTATGCACACTGGTTCAAACAGGCAGTGGATTTATATATCCGAACATTATAGCCTATATGGTTATTAATACCATGGCTAAAGTAAATTTAATTTGGTATTTAGTACCCAAACACCATAGATGGTTAATTCAAATGAGGCACAAAGTAGTCGTCGTGATAATAATACTGACAAAGCTGAAAATATAGCCATCAATAATGATGATTTCCAAACTCGCATTGATGTAGCTGTTGGAAAGGCCATGGAAAGGTCTATGGAAAAATTTAAGGAAACGAGCGCTACTCGCTCCAAACCTTTATCTATTCCACCATCATCAGCTCGAAAGGAGAGCTCTGTTCACTCATCGAATGCAAAGAGTGAACCAAAGAAACTAGAGTTTCATGATAGGTCCCGTTCTTCTAAAGACGGATGTACCTATAAATACTTTGTCTCCTGCAAGCCCCGAGATTTTAACGGAGAAAAGGGGGCTATAGAAGCCTTGAGATGGCTTGATGAGATGGAAACTATTGTAGATATTATCGATTGTGCTGATAAGGATGTGGTGAAGTTTGTATCTCATTCCTTTAAGGGCGATGCCCTAATATGGTGGAAGGCCATGGTCCAGTCAACAGGTAAGGCACACCTGTATAACTTGGGAGGGAACAAGTTTGCGGACCTTGTAAAGGAAACATATTGCCCACGTCATGAGGTGGAAAAGATAGAGTCAGATTTTCTGACTCTTACAATGAAAAATCTGGACTGTCGGAAGTATGTTACCGACTTTAATTCCTTATCCAGATTAGTATCTTATCTGATTTCACCTGAACCCAAACGCATTGCGCATTTTATAAATGGGTTAGCGCCTGAGATTAAGGGCATGGTGAAGGCTGCTCAGTTTACTACTTATAGATCTGCTGTTGACCTATCTCTCTCTCTCTCTCTCTCACCTTAGATCTGGTTAGACAAAAGTCAGTCAAGACTGAGACTGACGGGAAAAGGAAGAGAGAGGATGATAACTCCCATAGGTCAAACAAGATAAATAAGGGGAGATTAGGATTTAGAAAGAACCAAGATAGGTCGGGCGAGAAGCCGACATGTAAGACCTGCAACCGTAGGCACTAAGGACCGTGCAATATTGATCCACAGGCTAAACCCTGTGGTATCTGTAAGAAAAGGGGCCATAAGACCCTAGAATGCAAGGATCTTAAGGATACCGTCTGTTACGGCTGTAATGAAAAAGGGCATATTAAGACTAACTGCCCTAAGAATCCTAAGAGTAACAATGCAAAGCCTGGAGATGCCAAGAAAGGAAATGCACGTGCTTTTCAAATGAATGCTAGGGATGCTGTTAATGACAACAACGTCATGACATGTACATTCCTCATTAATGACATATATGCTAGAGTTCTTTTTTATTGGGGTGCGGATAAGTCTTTTGTAGACCATAAGTTTAGCAAACTATTAAACTTAGCCATAAGAACCCTACACATAACCTATGAGTTAGAACTTGCTGACGGAACCATATAAACAGCATCTTCCATTCTTGATGGGTTTTTTATATCCATTAAGAATCATTCAATTCCAATTTCTCTTCTGCCAATGAAATTGGCAGGGTTCGATGTAGTCTTAGACATGGATTGGTTATCTCATGACCACGCCCACATTGCCTGTGACAAGAAATTCATCGAAGTTTGTAAAGACATTAATAGGTTTATACATTAGTATTTATTAATAATTTCGGTTGTTTTATTGTAATGGGCTTGGGGAAAGGCCTTGGGCCTAAGAGTTTAGAGTTTAGGAGCTCCAACCCTCTAGTATATATAGTTAATGATGTATTAGGGTTAGAGAGGTTTTGATTGAACTTTCACTTGTATTAGACAAATTCCAATTTGTATGCAAGTTGAGTCTTTCCATCTTCATCTTATTTCTTAAGCTTGTTTGTGTGATATCGATTAGATCCGGTTTATCGGGACCTACAATTGGTATCAGAGCCTGTTTGAACCTGTTTACAGGCTCAGATCTGATATCACATGGTTTCCTTGTGGTATCTTCTTCTGTTTTGGTTTTTGTTGAAGATCTCGGATAGTCTTCTTGAAGATCTCGGACCATCTCAGATTTATCTTCTTGAACATCTCGAACCATCTCGGATCGTGTCGGATAGTTTGCTTGAACATCTCGAACCATCTCGGACCATTTCAGATTGTTTACTTGAACATCTCGAACTCTGTTGGACCATCTCGGATCAATCCGAATCTCTAAACGTGCATCTCGGGTCGATTTTTACTCAGAAAGTTCACTGTTCCGGGATACTATTGTCATCTCGAATCAACTGTAGCATCTCGGATCATCATTTACTCAGAAAGTACACTGTTCTGGGATACTCTTGACATCTCGGATCAACTGTAGCATCTCGGACCAACTATTACCATCTCGGATCATTTACCATTCGAGTCAAAGTTACTATTCAGTGTTACTGGTTAAAGGTTATTGTTCGGAGGTTACTGTTCAGAGGTTACTATTAAGAGTTGCTGTTTGCTGTTCACTTCTCTTTTTGATATCTTTTCACCATCAATGAATCCACACAACATTCTGACAGCTGCAGATCTCACCAATGCTACCTTAACAGCCATTCGGTCTCAGACTCTAGCATGCATCAGGAACTAGACAAGAGTATTGGAACGTCTACCAAAATCCCAAGATTGTTGTATGGTGATCATTACTTTGAATGGACGTGGCGCTTTGAACAGTATTGCAATGCAAAGGAACCCGGAATGTGGAGGTGCATTCGTGATGGTCCCTGTACAATCATGTATGCAACTACAGATGATCCGGACACTCGAATTCCGAACCAGAACGTTTGTGGTCTGATCAAGATCGAAAAATCGAGGATGAAGACGATAAGGGAATGGCAAATCTTACCATGGCACATGGTCCTGACATCTCAATTGTTGTCAGAAACTTCACAAGTGCAAAAGAAATCTAGGATGTGCTGAAAATTTTGTATAAAGGAAACATTGATATGAAATCTAGCAGGGTGAATATGTTGAACCAGGAGTTCAGTTCTTTTGATCACATTTACAGAGAGACATCAAACTTATTTCAAAGATGGTTAGCGCTGGAATTTCAATCACTAACAGTGGGATGAATCGTCAACTGTTGAATTCTCTGCCAAAGTCTTGGGATGTCGATGTTTCAATGATCAAACGTACCAAAAATCTGAATGAAGTTACTCTTACTGAACTAATCGCCACCATCAAATCATGTGAAATAGACATTCAGCAAAGAGAACTGAACCACAAGAACTCTATGATGGCTGCAGGGCTGACTGGCTCCAGGACTGCCTTGATGTCTCAAAGTCATCCTAATCTTATCTTTAGCCCCATGACAAATAGCAATCCAAATGTTGTTTTTTAGTCCTTTGACTCAAGCACAGCTTCAAGCCCAAAAGACTAACTATGTTTATGACATGTCTCTTCCAACCAACTCCGCTGTTCCAACTTTTGTTACTGCTCAACAATTACCTCAGAATTACCTCAGCACGCAAACGTTGTGTACAGTCCCATTAATCTTCCAGGTCCTCAAAATGTTCAATCCACAAACCCCACTGAAAATCTTGCATTTCTAACCAAACAAAACGAAGAGAAGTTAGCCTTAGCAAATCAATGCTTAACAGTTTGAATGCCTTTCTAGCAAGAGATCTCTTGCCTCCTTCAGTGTTTGCTACCGATATGAATCAAGTGGTTGAAGAAGACATTAATGAACTGGATGCATCATGGAATCTAGCCGCAGCTGCTTTTCGAGCAGAAAAGTTTCAAAAAAGATACGGGCGCCGTCCAATGTCAAACATTTGCACTTGGTCAGTCAAGGATATGTTGAGATGCTTCACATTTCATGAACCCAGACACTTCGCTAGAGACTGCAGGAACACACCCGTGGGATATAAAGCAACTGCTGCTGCTGCTAGGAATTCAGAAAGGTCCATGGTTCGATTTTCTTCAGCTCAGTCATCATCATCAATTTCATCAAGCTAAGGAGGATCAGGAGCAGGAAAGGCTCTAATGGTACAAGACCAGCATGGTTTCAGCTGGATTGATGTTGCAGCTTAAGTGGAATCTCAAGATTGCCGAAGTGGCTGAAGATCATCTCAAATGCTTGATGGCGCAAATTGAGAAGCCTAAATCTCTTTCCGAAATGGTAAGTTCTCTTCTATTCTCATAAGATTATAAACATAAAATGGCACAAATAAGAGCTCAGTATCTCAATCTTATTAATGATTACAACAGTGCCATGTCAAAGTACATTAGCCTTCGTGAGAACAATAGAATTCTCTACGAAAATATTGATGCTCTAAAGAAAGACGTAGCTCAACTCCACCGGGAAGTAAACCAACAGAAATGTTGGGTTGATGATTATAAAACCAATCTAGAATCAAAAACTTTGGAATGTGAGTTGTAAGAGTTGAGCTGGGACTTCTCACTGCAAAGTTTCAACAAAATGAATTGAATATTAAGAAATATGATACTTCCAGTGACACTGTTCGCAATCTGTGCAATATACAAATGGCATACAAAGAGAACAAGGGAAAAGGGTTGGCTTATTCACAAGTTCCTCCGCCATACAATCATATTTATTCAAGAATGCCGCTCACTGAGCAAGAATTGGAAAATGATGATAAAATGGAGTACGATAAACCAAGTGACTATGTCCCTTGGGAACCTTTCAAGCATAAGAATGCCAAATTAACTTATTTTCAAAAGCCCGTAAGTTTTGTAAAAATTAATTACAAAGAGCGCTCAAATGAGTCAGTTGAAAATTTAGAAGGTGAAAAGGAGCCTACAATGACTCAGTCTGGAAATTTGTGAAAACAATTTTTACTTCTGATTCTAAAAAGGAAGTTAATTGTTTTAGTGAATGTGAAGAGACATCTGATATTTCTAGAAATCATACTGAAAATTCTAACTCATCAGATAATGAGCAAGACAGTTACGACAGTCAAAATGTTGACAAAACTTGCTCATCATCCGGTGACCAAGAATCCTCTGATTCTGAAAGCTCAATTCCAAATGAAACTATTTTCAAAGAAACTGAAACAGTTGATTCTGAGACTTTAGTTTCAGAAGAAAAGGTTTCAAATGAAACTAAGACTACAGAATCCACTCCTGAATCCACTCCTGCAAAGAAAAGACGATTTAGAACAACCAGAAGCTAGCGCACAATGAAAATTCAGGAGAAAATTTCCTCAAGTGATGTTAATTAAAAGAAAAACCCAACTCAAAAACCAACTGAATCAAGATTGAAGGGTAAAGCTGTCAATACTCACTCTTGTGCTGATAATTGTGAGCAGGTTTATCCTAAGAGTAAAAATGCACACAAGAAATCAGCACCTAGTGGAAAGAAGAGACCCAATCAGCTCCCTAGAATAACACAAGCCGAATTAAGAGTCTTTTTTCTCAAAAAGGCAAACTTGCTTCAATTTCTAGAATTCCGGGGCACATACTTAGGAACTGTGTTCATCGTCCTTTTGGGTCTTATCCGTCCAAAATTTCTATCCATCAGACGGCTTCGTATTATTGACGTCAAAGTCATCAAAAGCCTTCTGATGGGGACTGGAATCTAGCAAAGAAGAACAATAAAAATTGTTCAAGCTCAAATGGTTTCATAAATCCATACAAGAAATTAAACGCCTCATCATCACATGTGTTCTCGAATAATATAGAGTTAAAGATTTGGAAACCTAAAAAGATTGCTAGATCTTAGTCAGAGCACTCTCACTTGCAAATCTCATTTCTTCATCTTCTCAAGCATCAAAATCTTCTAACCAACCCGGATTGAAAAAGATCTGGGTTCTCGTCTCCCACTAACCTTGTTCTGTGTACAGGAACGGCTTTGGAGGGCTGTTGTTAGACTTTGGTTTATCGACAATGGTTGTTCCAGACACATGACCGGGCACATATCCTAGTTGAATGATATCAAAATCTTCAATGGTGGATTTGTCACATTTGCAAGGGGAGAAACGGGACGAATTACTATGAAAGGCATGGTCTGAAATGGGGTTCTCAGCTTCCTAGATGTCAATTATGTTCCAGAACTCAAAAACAGTCTTCTCGGTGTCTCTCAGATGTGCGAAAATGGTTTAGAGGTTTTGTTTACAAAATGTGGATGTGTGGTCTTGAAACCTAGAATTGTCATTCCAGAGGATTGGTACTTGATTGAAGCAGAACGATGGGGTAACGCTTACATGATTGACATGAACGAAGCCCCCACTGATCAAGTTACTTGCTTGTTCTCTGAAATTGCTGAACATGATGCAATGTTGTGGCATCGAAGAATTTGGCATCTTAACAAAAAGAATCTTAATCGCCTGGCAAAGGGAGGTATGGTCAGAAATTTACCAATCAAGGATTTCATGCAAATTGAAAAATGTGAGTCCTGTGCTCGTGGGAAGCAACACCGTAAGCCTCATAAGCCCAAGCTCGTGCACAAGACATCGAAAGTTCTGGAACTGCTTCACATGGATCTTTTTGGCCCTGTCAATGTGTTGAGTATTGGAAGAAAAGCTTATTGTCTGGTTATAACTGATGACTACTCTCGTTTCACTTGGGTATTTTTCTTGGAACAAAAGAGTGAAACTACAAGTCTAATAAAGAAATTTATCACTCTCATGGAGAACCAAGCGAACGAGCGGGTGAAGATTATACGTTACGACAATGGAACGGAGTTCAAGAAAATTGAGCTAAACACTTTTTGTGCATCAAAAGGGATTGATCGTCAATACAGTGCAGCTCGAACTCCTCAACAAAATGGACTCGATGAAAGACGAAACAGAACTCTCATTGAAACAGCCCGTACTACGTTGAGTGATTCAGGTCTTCCACTGATATTTTGGGCATAAGCAGTGAACACAGCTTGTTATGTTCAAAATCATGCTCTCATTAACAAACGTCACATGAAGACAGCATATGAAATAGTTGAAGGACAGAAACCCTGGGTACAACATTTTCATACTTTTATTGTGTTCTACTCAACATGGATGCTAAAGGAAATTTTGATGCAAGAGGAGATCCATGCTATTTCGTCGGCTATGCGAAGAACACTTCATATCGTGTCTACAACAAACTTAAGAAACAGATCATGGAAACATATTATGTGGATTGGCTGGAAGAAAATCCAAAAGATGCTAGACTTGGACCTAATTGGTTATATGACTATTCATCCTTGTTTCAGTCTTTTAATAGTCTACTTGATTTAATTGTTGATGCAGATATCTCAAAAACAATAATACTCATTCCTATCATTGCTGAAGATGATGTTGTCCCGCTTCGAGATTTATTCAAGAAACTTACCGTGGATCCTCTGGGATTTCATGAAGTTCGTGCAGACGTGCACTCTTTTTCAGATGCAAGACAAGGTTCTCCAACCTACTAGTGTCAGCAACATTGAATCCTCTGCACCACAAGATACAATTCAAGGAGCTTCACCATTTCCGGAGCCGATTCCATTAGATTGCACAGTTGATCCTCCTTTAATCCATACTGCTGCATCAAATGAGGGGGAGCAATCTGGGATAGTATCTGGAAGTGCTTCTAACTTAGTTTACAGGCACCAGATGTGGCAATTCCCTAGCGCATTCAGAAACATCATCCAATTGCAAATGTTATTGGTCCTGTATCTACCGGTGTTCAAACACGCAGTAGATCTGGAACCATTAACACATGTTTGTATTTATGCTTCATTTCACAAATTGAGCCTAAAAACATTAATGTTGCTTTGCAGGAACCTGGATGGGTCAATGCAATGCATGAAGAGCTCAATCAGTTGAAAAGGCTGGAGAGTGGAAATTGGTGAAGTTGCTAGAGGGAAAACGAGCACTTGGTACTCGTTGGGTGTATAGAAATAAACAAGACGATACTAGAGTGACCGTGCGGAACAAAGCTCGGCTAGTGGTGTAGGGATTCAGACAGATCGAAGGTATTGACTATGATGAGGTGTATGCACCTGTAGCACGTCTAGAAGCCATACGCATCTTCTTGGCATATGCTTCGTACATGCGTTTCACGGTTTATCAAATGGATGTCAAGACGGTGTTTTTGTATGGGAAGGTCAAGGAGGAGATTTATGTTGCTCAACCCCCTGGTTTTACATATCCAAAGAAGCAAGGCTATGCGTATAAATTAGACAAAGCTCTATATGGTTTGCACCAAGTACCTCGTGCATGGTATGCAACTCTGGCAGAGCATCTACTTCTCATGGTTGTGTACGGGGTATGATAGATCAAACGTTGTTCATTAAACGTGTTGGCAAGGATCTTATTCTTATTTAGATCTATGTTGATGACATCATCTTCGGGTCTACCAATGAAGATCGATGTTGACTATGTTTAGAAGTTCGAAATGAGTTCTCTAGGTGAAATGACTATGTTTCTGGGCTTGCAAGTTCGTTGGAAAAATCAAAGAATCTTGATCCATCAAGGAAAATATGTTCAGGACGTTCTTGCAAAATTCGACATGTCAAACTCAAAACCCATCGACTCGCCCATTTTCGAAATGCCATTGCTGAATGAGGATGCTGAAGGTGATCCGGTAAATCGAACAATGTACCAATCTTGATTGGTTCATTGATGTACTTAACTGCCAGCCGACCGGACATTATGTTTGCGGTTTGCAATGTGCCAGATATCATGCAAACCCTAAACTTTCTCATCTTCACCTGTTAAACGAATCTTTCGATACCTCAAGGGTGCTCCAAAATTGGGCCTCTGGTATCCAAGAGATTCGAATTTTGATCTGTTTGCTTTTTCTGATAGTAACTTTGGAGGCACAGACAGGGACATGAAGTCCACATCAGCTGGATGCCAATACTTGGGAGACAGGCTTATTTCCTGGCAGTGCAAAAAGAAACAAACAGTGTCTTTATCTACTATAGAAGCAGAATATGTTGCAGTATCTGCATGCTGCTCCTAGGTCATTTGGATGCAACATCAGCTTGCGGATTACGGTTTGACTTATTTTAACACTACTATCTATTGTGATAATGATGCCGCTATCAAGATTGTCCAAAACCCTGTTTTTCATTCCAAAACCAAGCACATTGATATCAAAGTTCATTTTATTCGAGATTGCTTCGACAGAGGATTAATTAAAGTTGAACAGATCCACACTGATGCTAATTCAGCGGATCTTTTTACAAAACCTGTCAGCAATTCGAGATTCAAAGTGCTTGTGGACCTTTTGAAAATGATGCGTTTTACCGACTAAGCAACTTCTTATAAAAAAATTATGTATCACAAAATAACTAAATTTGTACATAAAGCTTTCTACTTCTTCACAAATTTAGGGGGAGAAATATTTGCTTTGCTACTCAAATCTAATGCACTTGGTTAACACATGTAAGGTATTGATGCTGTAAAAGCGAGGATTGTTGTGATGTGTTGATAGGCTTATTGCTCAAGAGTCAAAAAGGATACCAAGTGACTAACTCTCTGACAAGCTATGCATCTCGCGGGTAGCGTATCATCGGCATATGATTTCATGGTCTTAAATCCATTGTTGATAGATAGCCAATGTCTGAAGTTTCAAGTCTTTATGCCGATAAGTCATCCGGGATATCAGGTTTGCCTTTCTGTGGCATCCAGATACATGCAGACCTAGGCACAGTCAGGATATTCTTAAAAGAGCCTAAATGAAAGGGCCAAAACCTTAAAAAGGGGAAATCTCTTACGAGAAAAACATAAAAGTAAAACATACCGTATAAGGTATTGTGCCTGTAACCCTTGTCTGATATTGTTTGCTCTCTCTGCAGTACGTTGTACTAGCCTGTTCACCAGCAAATCGGACATTGTAAGAAGAAAGGATGACAACGGTATATTCACTTGTTAAGATGAACTGGTGTGGTTACCTTGATCACAGGGGTATGCCTTGATGTGGGACACACAGATGTCATTGTAAACTCACTTGATAAAGTCACAAGGTTGAAAATTGAAGAATGATGCGATAAGTTTAAAAGGACAAATATATCAGCAATCACACGGTTCTGTTTGACAAAGCTCATGCCAAAAAATGTTACTTAATCAGTTCAGAACTGATTTGATCTCATGACAACCTCCCATTATCTCTTTATGATTACTATTCTTTTTAATAGTCTTTTTTTTCTGTAAGATTGGCTGCTTGGTCGGTTGGATCGCAGATTTTAACAAAAGGTGTTACTGTTCAGGACTAATAGGGGCCTGAAAAGAATTAAATATTTCTGTTTAGAGTGGGCCCACTTATCTCGAATATATTCACCTGGTTTGTTTACTGTTTTGAGATGGACTTGGTTAGAAATGGACCTAGCCTAGTCACATCTCGAATCAACTGTTCAGAGATGGGCTGGGCTATGTTTCGAGTCTATATAAAGCCCATCTCTAGTCATTTCGGATCATTTTGAATTCTGTTATCTAGATCTCTTTCTCCTAGTATCATTCCTTCCGATGAAACATTGGTTGAAGATGATGAAACTGAGAACATTTTTGCATCTGATGTCTCTGAACTCCCCAAGCCCCCAAGCTCAAGTTATATTCCTGATCCAGTTTTTCAGCCAGAAAATTCTAGCAGTGCTCGTGGTGAGGCAGGTAGTTCCGGCGTTGGTTTATCTGAGAATGAAGAGGCAGTGATGAGAATGGCCACAGAAAGGATGAAATTTATCGAGCAATCTGATAGCGATGTGGATGGTGCTGTGGATGTTGGCAAGCTACAACGCAGGGTAGTGTTGCTAGAGCAAGAAAATGAACTGAAAAACGCTCAAATAGCCTCCTTACAAAATCAGATATCTATCAGGACCAAGCTATTGAGCAACTTCAAAGATATGTGAGTCTGCTAATGACAGAGGTTTACGAGATGAAGGCAAAGTTGCATAAAAAGTTTGGAAGTGAGTTTGCGGATAAAGATGATGATCCTATTAACGTTGCTCATCATGAACGAACAGAAGCAGAAAAAGTTGCAGCTGATGCAGAAAATGAAGCGGGCCTGAATTCATACCTTTCTGCTGAAAGATCACGAAAGAGAAGCAGCCACAAAAGGGAGTTCTAGCAACAAGAAGATGATCGTAATACAGAATCAAGATGTGAATCCTCTCGATGAGAATTTTCAGCCAAAGGATCCTTCAAAAGTATGAGACAAATATGTCATGGAGATAGGGTAGAGTCATTATGATAAAGTTGGAAACAAATCAGAAGTGAAATGTTAGTCTGTTAAGAGCTCACTACTCTGACGTAAATCTGAACCAACGAGGTCCCAGTTAGGCGTTTCACTCTAAGCTTGAACATGAAGTATCCCATAACTTTCCAACAATGAAAACTGTAGAGTCATATCTAAAGAAAAGCCCAGGTGTTCGAGACCCTCATACTCACAAACGGATCCAAAACGTTATCTAGCCACCGACTGACAAGGACAAGGTTATTCTAGCCGCTCCAAACTTTCCGAAAGGTGTGCTGCAGAATCTTTGCTATTGGGCCTATGATCCAAGGATGGCTGAAGTTGTCATTGTTACTAAAGAAAAGGCATTTCGTCTGGCAGATACTTTGGATCTAATTAGTTTTCACGAGGAGGATATTCTGATGCTGGGAGCCAATCAAATTCAAGCAAGTGACAAATATGAAGAATGTGCAAAATCCTGGACAAGTGCAATGGCTACAGTAATTCAAAACAAATTATTTGCACATGACTGATGATCCTAAAGCGTAAGGCCATTTCTAATGTTGTAAACCTAGGAGGAGATCGTAAAGACATTAATAGGTTTATGCATTAGTATTTATTAATGATTTGGGTTGTTTTATTGTAATGGGCTTGGGGAAAGGCCTTGGGCCGAAGAGTTTAGAGTTTAGGAGCTCCAACCCTCTAGTATATATAGTTAATGATGTATTAGGGTTAGTGAGCCTTTGATTGCACTTTCACTTGTATTAGACAAATTCCAATTTGTATGCAAGTTGAATCTTTCCATCTTCATCTTATTTCTCAAAGCTTGTTTGTGTGATATCGATTAGATCCGGTTTTGGGACCTACAATTGGTATCAGAGCTCACCATTCTTGGAGATTCACACTATGGATTGCCAAACAAAGTGTCATTATTTAAGGCATCCAAGTGTCTGGGGAAAGGTTGTGTCATTTACATGGCACAAGTAACTATTAACGAGCCAAAGATTGAAAACCTCAGTTATGTCAGAATATCCAGTTTGTAGAAATCACAAAAATATGATTAAACAATTTTAATTGATAAAAAAACAAATTTTGATATTAATAATTATGTAGATAGAAATTCAAAGATTAATTGATCTAGTTGTCGAAAATAGTGGAGTTAATCTATTGGCTTAACACACAATGCAATCCACGCAAGTTTCGCACTCAAATTGCTCTAAATGTTTGTGTACAAGATTCTTATGAAGGTATTATGACAACAGCTAATGACAATAGTTTATTTGTGTTCTTATATAACAATATTGGTCAGTGACGCTAATATTAAACTGATACAGGAAGACATGTTAATCGACTTCGAAAACATCCATCAAATGAAGTAAGAGGACTTATGAAGCATTTGGTGAGGTTAGTATGTTTAAGATGGTATTGAAATATATTTTTTTCAATCCGTATAATACACAGGATGCTAATCTAGTTATATATTTAAAGGAAAACTGGGGGAATGGTAACCATGTCAGCGGGAGTATGTCACGTGGCCCACTAGATTGGTGACATGTGGCGTTTTAAATTTTTTGTTCTAATTTTCTTTTTCACCTTTTATACCATATACAATATACGCTTTAACCCATTTGATTTTCTAATAATTTCATTTTTTTGTAATAACTTTCGTTTGTTAACTAAAAGAAAACAGAATGCGAAGTTGCGGTTTTTTGTGAGCTTCGGGTGTAGAAATTTATTGAAAACAAGGTTGTATTCAAAATCGAGGATTTTTATTGGTATTGTAGACTATAGCAAGTGACGTTACTCTTGCGGTACCATGACATACCAACCTACTTATGAGCGAATAACATCGTTGCCGGTATTTTGCCACAATGGAAACAATATTGGTGGTCGCCGTAGTCTTTTTCAAAATGTCATACCCATAATGACCAAACTCCTGTTGCGTTGCGTGGGAAAAAACGATGGCATTTCTGCCATGAAGTGCGGAGGAAAATCTAGTTAAGCTTAAGATTACAAATTTGCATCTCACTTTTAACTTTTACATTTTAGCACAAAATACCTAGTCGATTTAAGCTATAACTGTAAAGCACGTATTTTGATAAAAGTTGCAAAAATGAGTCGGTTAGAAAGGGCACCCGACAAACACATCAGGTCTAACAGTACCTTACTCGTTCATGTAAAAACATGTTCATATGTTTCATCAAAAACTGACCTAAACAAGTTTTAACTGAACCCAAAACAAGTTAGACCAGATGAGGAATCAAGGTTCGTCATGTAAACTCATTGTGTAAATAAACAAAACGTAATCCAAGATGCAAAAGTTTTATGAAAAACCAAAATTTACTTTTAATAAAGAAAATGTAATGCAAAATTACGGCTTCAACATTGTCTTCTTAGATCAGTTTTAATGCTTTAATCATTAATGTTCTTTTTACAGCTTGAGAGTTGAGACCATCTTCAACACATGTCATTGACACCAAAATCCTTAGCCATGAACCGTCCCTGGAGATTTCTATGAGAGGGAGGGCGCCCCATGTTCGACATGCAATGCAGGTCTTCAGAATGGTCTGACTGAAAATTATTACCATACATTTTATAAGGGTATGTTTACATTATTAGCAAAGAATTGCTACGAATGATGTAAGATTGATAGTAATCTCATATGAGTATACATGATGAATGTTGGCGCTCCCAATTGCTCCAAACCTAGGCAGGGTGTTCATCTCATTGCATAATTCCGTGAATATAGACCTTAGACGGACCAAAAGTTATGATGATTATATGTCACCTCCTACGCTACTCCGAAACACACACGCTCATACTGGTCAAACATGTAAATGAACAGGTCAAAACCCCTCCGATATGGGTTTGCATGCATTAAAGGTCTTGCATAAAAAAATATACCAGACAGGAAAAATGGTCATTTTAACATTTTGGACAAGCTTGAATCTCAAGAGTTGACTGGTTGTACATTGACGAGCGACAATGACACACGAGCAAAATGGTCAATTTACACATCAACTGTATGATAACTCAACATCTAATTTAACTTGCCTCTCAGTCGACTCAAAAGGCGACAAAAGAAACCGATAACACCACCGCTTTTAAATGATATAACAAGATACAAACCTCTTTTTTCTCTCCCACAAGTAAGAAACAAGACTAAGGTACAACTTACATGTCCGCAGTTAGTTATGAAAACATGAAAGTCCATATCAACGTTACATATGGTGGTTTTATTCCATGTATTTCACATTGTATCTATGTATCTTTCTCATACCTGACTGAGTGCACCGAAGTTCACGATAGCGGTGAGATCGGTGCTTTCTTCCACCTGAAAAAGAAGTGGTAAAATGGTCAAAAGCCAAAAACCAAAAACCAGAGGTGGCAAAATGGTCAGGCCTGCATGCTGGGCTGAGCCAACCCACAAGTACTTTGTCCTTTTCTATAATTTTCAGATAATAAATGTGTTAACTATCAGTATATAAACATATAAACTATATTAGTCTCGTCAACTTTCAGCACGTTTGCCCATACGAGTTGTAAAATAATACAACCCTAATCGGGTCATTTATTCATAAACAGGTAAAATTTACAACTCTACCAAACAAGATTGACTGCTTTGCCAGAATTTTGTAAGAGCAACGCGTCCATAGCAGCAGAAGAACCCATTTCAGTGACTGATTTAAGTGATTCCGAGAGCCGATTGAGTAGATTCATCAGTGCTATTACTTCATTCCTTTGCAACTGCAGCTGTGATCCAGTAAAACAAAAAAATATTGATATCAGGCAGGACGCAGATTAAGACTTAAATTCATATAAACCAGTAAGCATGTGATACTCACAGGCTGATCTCGGCCTTCTTGACCATCAACAGAGAACAGGATTTTTAGAGCAGTTCCGAGGCCAAGAACCTGAAGCTTTCCCCACAGACGACACTTTTCACACCCGACACAATCCATAAGGGCACTGCAACATTTACATGTTCCGGTAACATATAAGAACACTATAGCATCACTGTATATACAAGAGAATACATTATATCAAATATCGGTAGTGTTTGTTTCACAGAATAATGAAATCTTGAGGGAATTGGAATGTTGAATTCACTCCTTATTTTGTTGGTTTCAACAAGAAAATGAATTGGAATTGAACAACATAAGGAAGGAATCTACACTCTAATTCTATCCAAATTTCATTCCATTTTGCAAAACAAACACACCTAAATTACAAATCAAATTTCAATTTCTGTGCAAATTCCCATTACAATCCATGAAACGAACACTACCTAAAAGTTGAAAGTTGAAACGTCAAGAATTTCAATCACTTCCTACTTCCTAGTTTTGCAACATAGTATGAAAAACTTTAATGTAGATTAAATCAACCTAGTCAACTTAGAATGTTAAAATATAGATCTTTTGATGATAAAAAAAGAAGAGGTGGCAATTTCAACCTGCCTACTTACAAATTGGGTTGATTCGGGCTATATATTATTTTTCTCTAATGGGTCAAAAACAGCTTAAAAAACGCTTATGTTTTTCTCATTAGACCCAAGTATGATTGAAATATTACATAATGCCTGCAATCATATATGACATGGTAATTATTTTCAAAAATATAAACAAATTTCGTAAAAGGAATGTTTCGGGTCACTTTCCGGTTATCCAATTCACCTGACCTACCAATTTTGCCACCCCAAAAGCCAGCAAAATGTGGGCATATTTTGGGGCTAGAGGGTATAACAAAGAGTTAAAGAGTGAAACCTGATGTTTCTAAACTGCTTCTGGGTCTGTTGCTTCAATTCGGGTCCGCTTTGACCTTGCCACAATTTAGCCTCATCAAACGGAAGAGGGCACGCAGCTTGTAACTTGGGATTGTGAACAAGTTGTCGGATCAAGGAATGGGCTTTCAGATCCTCCAAATGGTTACCAGAGTCATACTCAGCCTGCTCCAAATAACTGGCTGCCTGCAATTATAGAAGAAACTCAAAACATCAAATGAGAGGAAATACTGGTGGAAGAGATCTTGATGAAATCTTTCCTCGTATGGGTATAAAGAGGGCTCACCTTTGTCACAGCTCTGAGAACAAAGAGGAAAGTGAAGTACAGGTTTTGAACACGCTCAGGATGTTTTAAGACACGATCATACATCAACTGAAGATTTGCACCCACTGAATTGCAGCCAACGGATAATTAGTTAATTGCTGAGTTCCACATGATAAGTCCTAGTTGATGTTTTATTAAGCCATATACAACTCCATGTATCAAATGAACAAAATCCATCGGTTCTTGCTAGTCGACGATTCAATAGCTCAAAAGAATTTATTTTTTGAATTCTTAGCTTCTGTCTTATTACTGAGTTATTCTACATATAGATCTATACACGGAAAGATAAAATATAGCCTTACAGGTCACAAACCTGATTGGTACTTTCATTAATGAGATAATCCGTAGCTATGTGGACAGAAATTGAGGAATGAAGACCAGATATTAACTTGTATAGCACTTTCTTCTCTTGGCAACTTTCTCCAGATGAATCTGCACAGAGAAATTGATTTCAAGGAATTATTTTATTTGTTATAATTAAATTAACTTTTTCAAGAAATAGACGTACAGGTGTACAGTGTACAAGTCTACAACTTCAAATTTATTAGTAAAAAAGTTTATCACATAAATGTGAGTAGGAATCATGTTCTGGATATGAAGGGGTAACTTGTTTACCCGACTGCAACTCGTAGACTTACATTTTGCAGCACTTAAATGAAACCAAAAAGTGGTAATATTAGCTACATGGAAATAGTAGACTTACATTTTGGACAATTTTCTGAATATATAGCATCCCATATTCTTCTGGCTGACAGCCCTGTGTAACCTGTGTAGCGTTCGGGATTCAATTGCAAATTTACATATGTCATGTCACCTGCAGATTATAGAATTTCAATCAATAAGGAGTTCTCAATAGCAACAAAAGGCAGAACTCCCAAAATATGAATGCAATGTAGGGAATGACCATTATCAGTTTCATCATCATTTGTCCATGGATTATCTACTACCGCCCAGCCTCTAAATGCCTTAGCATCTAGTGTACGATCAACAGCAGCCTCCGGCTTTCCCTCTTGACATATGAGATCTTCTTTTGGAAGACCATGCGGCTTCTTGAAAGGTTCTGGGAATTCACTTTCTGGACATTCACATACACTGCAATCACGCAGTCGGCACATGCCATCATCAGGCCAAAATGGACAATCGCACCATAGCTTAACCTGTCATAGTTTAAACTATGTTAAGGTCATAAGAAACAAGAATAAAACAAGGCCACGTATATTAGGAATAAAATAAAAATCCAAAAAAGTCCCATCTCATTCCTCTAGCCTTCCCCCACTTTATCTTATGGGGTGGGTGAACTAACAAAAGCACATCCAGGACAATTGCATCATGCTTATTACACATGTTAAGTCCCAAAAAGATCCCCCATCTGATTCCTCTACCTTGCCCCACTTTATCTTATGGAAACATCTTCCACATCTATTCTCATCGTGTGAAATCATCTTTAATGACAAAAAAAGTATCTCATGCATAAGAGAAAATTAATTCACCCACCATATTATGTTACATTTTCTATTATTTGCTTTCTTATATTGTAACCAAAAAGGATGCTCCTTATAAACACTTGCCATTCTATCAACTAGAGATCATAAAAGTATCATGGCCCTAGATCATTCATTTACACTTAAGAAACATGAGAATGCATCATGTATGCTCTTGCAAGATACACAAAGCTATTAGCTAGATTGGGGCTTACCTAGTCCTACTGGTGTATTATGGCTGGTTTTTGTTACATAATTTATGAGGACTTGCTTCCTTTCAAGACACCACATTTACTCCCCTCTTCTTCCAACATATGCCTCAAATGAAACAACTCAGATACAAAAAGAGTACATTTTTGAAACTACAAAATTGACCATTTAGAAAGAGAAAGAAATACCAAACATGTTAGGAGCATGGTCTTTAGTTCTCATCGGGTATTTGCTGTGATTAGCCTTAGTTGGTATATTACCAATGGGGTTCTACTTTTTTACAATTGAGCCGAATCTCAAACATAAGCTTGAAAAGCTCTCCTTCCATATGCTGAAGACAATCCAAAATCATTTGGAATTTTCCTATACAAATTTATAAAGTACAGACTACTTTTTGACTTTTAGCATCAGCATTAGTTAAGCAAACCAATCAAGCTTCAGAACTAAGTTTAATGTGTATTGTCTATATTCACTAGGAGAATAAATATAAAACCAAATTTGTATTAAATTCAGCAGGCCATAAAAAATGATGATATAGCATAGTCACACATGAACTTTATTTTAAGAACACTTATTTGATTAAAAATATTCTACACAACAGCATATACCAATTCAAAGAATACCTTGAAGTATCTGAAGAAAGGAGTTTTAACCAGTTCCTGTAACAATGGATGTAAAACTGCTTCATTAACACTATCAACTGTCTCATAATCACAACAACAATCCTCAACAATGCCTGTATATTTATACGAACCCTGCTCAATCAACAAGAATAAAAAAAATTAGTAACTCAGAATCCATTAACCTAATAGCAACCATCTCTAAACTACCAAACTTCACCAGAAACTAATTCAGAAATCACACAATCAATAACTTGCAACTACATCTGAATATACTTGCATACCAATCCTAACCTAACACATTTTCTAACAGCGTCAATCGCAGAAACAGATTACAAAACTCATATCCATCACCAGATAAAACGTCAACTACGATATCAGATACAGAATGCATATATCAATAACACATACATATATCAAAAACTTCCATTAATTTGCATCAAGCATCTTCAAACACACATGCGTGTGTGTTCTAAACGCAGAATCTATCAACCTAACCCAACCATCTCTAAACTACCAAAATTCACCACAAACAAGTTCAGAAATAACACAATCAAAATTTGCAAATACATCCAAATATCCTAACCTAACACACATTTTCTAACGAGCATTCAACTGAAACAGATTACGTAATATAAACTTCATCACCAGCTAAAACGTCAACTACGATATCTAATACCTAAGGCATACATCGATAAGACATACATATATCAAAAACTTCCATTAATTTGCATCAAGCATCTTCAAATACAGATCCTAACCTAACATACATTTTCCAACAACAATCAATTGCAGAAACAGATTGCGAAATTCAAACTTCATCACGAGTCAAATACTTCAAGTGCGTGTGTGTATCAAAAACCTCCGTGAATTTGCATCAAGCATATTCAAACACACACATATATGTGTATAAAACAACATATAGAAAGAGAATCAACCTCAGAACAACGGCAAGGTGAGCGGATGAAGGAGAACTTGCGAGAATGTCGCCATGGAGATAGAGATGTAGCAAGTAAAACTACAATCAAAGCTCCTACAACTGTCCACCGCCATACCCGGTTGTTCTTCGTCTTCTTATCGTCGCCATTAGCATGCTTTCTGCTTTTGATCTCAACCTCCACCATCAATTTCAATCGCAAAAACTGATATGAAGTGTGTAGAAACCCTAGGTCAATTTAATTGTGGAGACCGGATCAGAAGCTTTTGGTATTTATAAGAAGAAGTTGAAAGGGGAATTAAAGTCGTTTTGTTGAATTTGTTTGTAACGCCGACTAAACTACACACAGGTTTTGAAAGGGGAAATCAGAGGGAAGTTGCCCAAATAGCGGTCTAGACAAGAAAAAGAAAGCTACATGGAACTACTACTCGCTATAGGATACAACTGAATTACACGACAAGTATTTATTGCCGGGAACATATTTATTGGATGTTAAATATAGAAATTTTGTTGCTTTTTCTCAACTTTTTTGTCTTCAAACAAGATTATTATTATTTTTAATAAGATTTTGGTTTTTTTAGCCTTCACGAAATGCCAGGATGTAAGAGTGTTAACTAGGGTTTAAACGAGTCGAGCCGAGCCGAACTGAACTAGGGTGGGCTCATGCTCTCGTTTAAAAATCAAATCGAGCTGAGTTGCCTCATTTTTCTTAATGAGCTGGAAAGTTGGTCTCGGGCCAGCTCGTGGCTCGTCGTGCTAGCTCGATTGTTTAAAAAATATATATTTTGTAATTTTTACACATAATGATATACGTAAAACAAAAAAAAATAGAGTTACTTGCCTGGATGGTCCCTGTGTTTTGACAGTTTTTCACCTTTATTTCTAACTTTTTAAAATTACATATGTGTTCTCTGTGGTTTGATTGTTTGTTACTCGGATAGACCCCTATGTAGATATCTATTAGCTTAGTTAAGTTGTAAAATTAATAAATTGCCCTTAGTTCTAATAAATAAAGTAAGAAATTATAGTTAAATCATTGAAGTGGAGCCACCCTCACAACTATACTCAACACCACCTTCTTTCCACACACCTCAACCCTAAATCCAATTATGCCTCCACACTAAAATCTGTGTGAGTTGTGTGACAATTTAATAAAAAATATATAAATAAAAATAGTAAAGATACTCTCTTTACATATTAGGAAATATAGTACACGTACCATGAACAAATCTAAACAAAATAATATATATAATACAACATATGTAACTAAATTGATTCAAGCCATAGTCTTTAACAAGAGCCTTAACCGCGTCTTCTTTTATGGTCCGTTAACTCTTGAATCGCGTCTCCTTGTATGATCCTTTGTGTGGGCTTCAACGAGGTCTTGAACCACATCTTCTTATATGATAATTTCCTACAAAATGAACAAACAAGTGTTGACGGTTGTGGCTGAGGCACGTGTTCAACACGCTTCACTTAAAACGGGTTTCGCGCCTCTACTAAAGATGACGTGTCTGTCGCCCATGGTACAACGGCCGGAGCAGTCTGTACTTCTGAAGATAGCTCACGCGCACGAGGTTACACCGGGTAAAATTGTAGTATAAAAACTTGTGGAACGAATAAGCAGGCGATGGTGGTGGAAACGAGTAGAGAGTACTCCTTTCTATATTAGTCTTCAAGTATCCCTCTTTTTTAAGTATTCTTCATGTATACATTATGTATCTTTCTCCTAGTAACAAAAAGGCACATAGCCTACTAATAACACAAAACTTAAGGGAGAGTTAAAAGTCTCAACTTATTAGAGACTTGACACTTTAATAAAAACTAATCAAATGTTTTCAATAAACTCTACCAAGAGTTTTACCATTTGAAGAGTTTAATTTTATTAATTTCTATAAACTAATTTCCATGCATCACATTCTAATTTTCCAACAATCCCCCACATGAATGGAGATTTATCTAAATACACAAAACTTCCAATGCAATCTCGACAGTTGAGTATTGCCGGATAAGTATGTTGATACACTTTTGTGTCTGTCACTTGTTCTTAATTACATTTGTAATTGTACGGTCTTTGTTTAATGTGTCTGTATAGTTTGGTCGTGTCGACATCCTCCTATCTTGATTTAGTACGACGAGTAGTTCGTCTGTGTTGTAAAACAGTTGCATATATGCATATTGTTGAGTCTTGTATACGTCATGTCTGTTGGCACGTTCTCCAAAGAACACTTTCAAGTATGAGTGAGAAGTACTTCGTACAAGCAAGTTGTTGCTCGTACGAGCCATATACCATTCGTAAGAGTAATTCTCCAGTCATACGAGTTGATATTTCAACCAAGCACCTTGCTTGATTCGTACGAGCCACTTCATGTTTGAACGAGCCATGGGTCGTTCGAACGAGCATTCTTTGGAGAATGTTCTTCGTGACTGATAGTGTTTCGTACGACCAGCAACATTCTTCATATTGTTGCTAGGTATAGGCACTATATAAACAGGCATGCACTTCTCAGTGATGAGGGGACACTAGTAGTGAATGTTAGACACTAGTAAGACAAGTTGACAAGCTGTGAGACATTGAGAGCACAAGAGAGAGGGCACCGAGAGTATTTCCTGAGTCTGTATGAACATTGTTTGTATGTGTTTGTACTAGTTCTATTCTATTAATCAAGATAATGAATCTTTGGTTATCTTGTGTTTCTTACTTTGCTTTGGTTTGCATACTTATGTGGATTTCGCATTCGTATGTGTGTTACATAAACAGGGAAGTAGGTTAAACTTGATCCTCCAAGTGGACCTACAAGTGGTATCACAACTTTGGCTCTGTTCCTTGCTTATGGCCAATCTTAGTGTTGTGTCTGAGCTAGTTGTGAGGGTTTCTGGAAGTGTTCTTGAACTTTCAACAGGTTACTTAAGTTTTTAAAAGATAACCAACTTAAAACTTAGTTAAAACTTGTTGTATCCAGATCATTTTCATAAAAACCTTGTTAGAATACATGGAGACATGCCAGAATCTGGTTTTTCTTAAAATTTTCTATCAAAGTTCAGTTGGACATATTTTTAGGTGAAACACTGCCGGAAAACTCACCGGAATATTCTTGTAGGGTTGACCAAATCTCTGGACTAGACTGTTTTGACTGAAAAGCTGATATGGAATGTTTGTCTTTTTAACCAAAATTGTGTAGACAACTGACCACTTTCGAACAAACTCAGAAACAAGTCTCCTTTAGAAAAGGAAATTTTCACCAACCAACCCTGCAAAAAGATTCCTCTATGCAAAAAACCAAACTTCAGTGAAAAACATTCGTGCGAATAACCCACCCACACGAAGAACAAGACTGTTCGTGCAAAAGACCAAGTCATCCGCACGAAGGACCTTGTTCGCATGAAGCACTGGTTGATCGCACGAAAGACTGTCGTTCGTACGAAAGATAGTGGCTCGTACGAATCATTGAGTCATACGAAGAACCCACCTTCTTTGATTGTTTTTCGTGTTTCAATTTTCAAATCTTTGTGGTTTTTAAAATTTGGGAACTTTTAAAAGGAGACTGTTATTTTCAAAAATTAAACTTTAAACCTTTTAATTTTCATAAACAAGAACATATAATGGGTACTAATCCTTGGGATTGGGGGAGTGGTTCAAGCACAAACCAAGACTCATCACAATGCTCCGCAACCTCATGGGTTAATCACTAATGCCTCAACACACCGGTATGATTACCGCTATCAATGGGCGTGTGTAGCAAACCAAAATCAAAGCATTCAGACTCTTCTTATAAGCGAGTGTGAAACAAGAAGTAATAATCGCCTACCAAAACTGAACCACATGAACGATTATCCTTCGTGGAAAAGTTGTTTCCATACATATGTTCTCGGTCAAAATAAAGAATTATGGACATGTTTTACTACACCATACAAGGAATCTCTCGAAGAAGCAGGATCAAATCAACCTCCTTAGCCAATTTAGATGAAAACGATAAAAAGGCCTATGATCTAGAGAAGAAGGCGTTTGCTATCCTTACACAAGCACTTCATAAGGATATTTATCGTCAGTTTGTGTACTGTACCACCAACAAGAATTTGTGGGATACTTTGGAAGCAAGAGGAGAAGGAAATGTTGCAACCAGAAAAATACGACATGATCTGCTAAAGAAAGAGTTTGAAGGTTTCATGCTCATGGAGAATGAAACACTAAGTGACATGACAACCCGTTTCTACCATTTGCTTAGTGAAATGTATCTATACAAAGTGTTAGCATCTCCACAGGAAAAATCGTGATGCGTTTTGTTGACGCCTTACCGCCAAATTGGAGTCAATTTATTGACTTACTATGCATACAGGTGTTTTGGATGTGATTAGTATTTATGAATTTGTTCAAAAGCTGGAGAACCAAAATGAAGAAGAAATCCAGATAGCAAAAAGGGTTTCCATTCCACAAAACCCTGAGATGTACTTTGGAGGTATTGACACAGGTGTTAGTACAACTCAGCAACCAAAAACTTCAAACCGCGTTTTTGTCAAATGTTAACCCCTTTCTACCACCACCAGTTCAAACAGATCAATTTGCCGGCTCAAGTACTCAAACCTATGGTCAAGTATTTGATCCTAAAACCTTTCTACCACAACCTCAAGTTCCACAACAAGCTTCTCAACAAGCTTTCTATGGTAACAACTTTCAACCTACAAATCCTAATACCGTCAGACTTGGTACATCACATCTTTCCAAGGTCATTGTAGAAGTTACTCGGGAACATATGGAACTTCTGAACACTATGGTTAGTGCTTACTGTGGACTAGTCGCACGTCAAATTGGAAACATCAATTTGACTAACGAAGACTATCAATAAATAGACAGAGATGAGATGGAATTGATGGATATTAAATGGGCGTTTGCAAGTGCGGTCAGAAGAGCTAAGGATTACATGAGCAGAACTAGGAGAACGAATTTGGAAAGCAAGAAAGATACAAAATATGGTTTTGATAAAGATGTTGTTACTTACTTCAACTGTGGTGAAAAAGGTCACTTCAAGCGTGAATGTACTAGACCCAGCAAACAAGGAAATCACAACCCTTTCCGAAATCAATCACAACCATCCCATACAACTCAAGTTTACAATGAACGAAGATTAGTTGCTGTTAACAACCCAAACAACTCTAACCAGTCTGGACCTTCAAACAACACAAACAGAGCTCTAGTAGTTCAAGCAGATGAAGGATGCGATTGGTCAGTACAATTGGGAAACGAGAATCAAGGAGGAACTGCATGTTATGCCAAGATTATCAGTCGGATCAAACATGTTCACAACATTGACAATTCTAATAATGATTATAGTTCTGGGTATAATGGGAGTTCTGACGAAGAAAGCTCGAGTGTAGGTGGTTATGGATCTGATCCAGATGTCAGGGAAAGGATTGATACTGAGGTCAATGAGTTGATAGAAGAAGCAGAAAAGTTGAAAAGTCAAAAGGCTGGTTTAATAAGGAAAGCAGAAGTTGCATCAAAGGAGATAGAGAAAATCTTTGCCAACAATGCGTCCTTTTCTCATCATACCGCTTTCATGGCTAATGTTGCAGGTTCAACAAGTCAGGTAAAATCTGACTCTCCTAAGATGTACAGTGAATGTACTGAATTAAAAACGAAATTTGAAACAATAAACAGTCACAATCAAAGCCTAGTAGTTGAACTGTCAAAATGCAAAGAGGCAAATCTGGCTTTAACTCGAAACAAAAAAGAATTCAAATATGTAATTGGAACTCTTAAGAAAAGCGTTTTTGAATTAACAAAAACAGTTTTGAACAAGAAAACAGGAATTAATAACTACATTAATATCCTTGAAGAAACAAAAAAGGAGTTAGCCATTGCCAAATGCGAATATGATGCAATTAAGCTAAAATTGGAAAGTTATTCTAACTCCCGATATGCGCTTGATCACATCATTGACGTTCAAAAGCTTAAGGGAGATGTCAAATGCATTGGGTATAAATCGTGTCCACCTCCATTGAAACAAAATTATACCAAATTGCCTGATGAAGAGGAAATGCCACGCTTTGAACCATATATACATCTTAATCCTGAAGAGTTTGCAGCAGCATTAGGGTTTAAGCTGGACAATTCCTTAGTTGAATCAAGAAAATCAGAGAGCTCATCATCAATTGTTGATCAGAATCCTTCTACAATAGAGGAGGATGATCATCAGATGATGAGTCAAAGAAAATCGATCAGGATCAATCTCTTGATGAAGAAAAATTTCTGCTGCTCCTGATGTGAAATCTGTTGCAAATCAAGAGAATGATCCTACTAAAACTGTCAAGAAAACAACGTCTACATCTGTAAATGATAATGTGTTGTATACTTTGATTGGGGATAAGGAAGTTTACTCAAACAAAGACTTTCCGATCAAAAATGTAAATCCAACTTCAATTGATCAAGTTTTTGAAATTTCAACAACCAAATTTTTGGAAAAGAAGAATCCAATCAAGTCTCAACCATTATTAATTTCAAAAGAAAAACAACAAGAAAAGCGAGCTGGAAAAACCTAAGATATCACAATCAAAGGTTGAAGCTAAAGGAGCTCGCTACAAGAAGAAATTGAAGAATGTTAAATTTGTGAGTTCAACTGGTACTCATAAAATCGAGACCTTTGAAAGCATGTCTAATATTGATTTTGTAAATCAAGTCAAGATTTTAAAGCGTAACAGTCAAAACAATTGCACTCAACACACAAATGGGTGTGAAGTTGAACCAAGTACCTCTAGACCCACAAGTTCAACATCAAGTCATAAAACAGGATCTCCTAAATTTGTTGAAAGGGGAACATGTTTTAAGTGTGGAGAGTTTGGCCACATTATCAAAAATTGTACCAATCCAACAAAACCGAAGTTTGTTAAAAAAGACCCTTCTGAAACAACTTGCCAACGTCGAGCTATGTCACCTAAACAAGACAAACGAATTGTTAAGGAACAAGAAGAAAAACAGAGACGTACATAAGTAAAACTAATTGAAAAGGCATTAAAACCGGATTTTCAGAAAGGAAACCAAGTTCATCAAGTTTGATAAAACCAAAAGTATTTAAAACTATAAATAATAATAATTCTGGTAAATTTCAATAAACATGGAAACCTAAAACCGATAATGTTTCAGGGGGAGGCACAAAGTTTCCAAATCATCAAGAAATAGAAATCAAATTTCTTGATGATAAGGGTCGACCCAAGACCACTAAGGCTTGGGTCCCCATCTCAAACTGATCGGGTATTGAAATCTGCAGGGTGGTCCAGGAGGAACTATGAATAGTCATTGGATTGTTGATAGTGGAGCATCAGGGCACATGACAGGCAACTTAAGGCTTCTTTATGATGTGAAAAGCATTAGGGGAGGTTATGTTGCCTTTCCAGGAGATAATGGTGAATACATCACTAGAGAAGGAATGGTTTCCTATGGTGTTGTTAGTTTTGACAAGATCAATTATGTTCGTCAAATTGATCACAATCTTCAGAGTGTTTCTCAAATCTGCAACAAGAAGTTCACGGTTCATTTTGATGATACCGGTTGTTATGTGCTGAAACCTGGTTTCAAGATTCCCAAAGAATGGATTCTTCTGTCAGCTCCAAGAATTAATGACTTGTATATTCTTGACATGAGCCAAGCTATTACCACGTCTGCACAAGTTACATGTTTTGTCTTAAAAGCCACCGAAAAGGGATCAATCTCTTGGCATAGACAAATGGGACACATTCACTTGAGGAAAATGAACTATTTGGTGAAAAACAATCTTGTGAGTGGTGTACCAGTGAATCACTTTCATTTACAAGACGTTTGTGTATCGTGCCAAAAAGGGAAGCAAGCTAGAAAATCTCATCATGTGAAGAAGATTAACATGGTGAATATGCTTCTGGAATGTCTTCTTATGGACCTCTTTGGACCTATGAAACACAAGACTACCTTTGGTGATTCATATTGCTTAGTAGTTACTAATGACTACTCAAGATTTTCATGGGTAAATATGTTGGCACACAAGATGAAGTTCCTGAAATCCAAAAGAATCTCCTAACGCTATTCGAAAATTTGTACAATTTGAAGATAAGGAGAATTAGAAGCGACAATGGCACATAATTCAAAAATCATGTTATGGATGAATTCTGTTCTTCTAAAGGCATTTTGCATGAGTACAGTTCTCGTTACACCCCACAACAAAATGATGTCGCTGAGAGGAAAACTAGAACTCTGATTGAAACTGCAAGAACTATGTTAATAGAATCAGAACTTCCTGTTCAATTTTGGGGAGAGGTTGTAGCTACCGCATGTTATACAATGAATAGAGTTCTTACGGTGAAAAGGCATGGGAAAACATGTTTCGAGTTGTTACTGAAAAGGAAACCGGATGTGTCTTTCTTAGAACCTTTTGGAGCTCCATGCACTATGATTGATCCACATGGTAAACTCGGTCCTAAGGCTCTCGAAGGTTTCTTTCTTGGATATTCTACTCCTAATTTTAGAGTGTGGAATTTGTCATCAAAAAGATTGAAGAATGGGGTGAAGCTAAGGTTCAAAGATACACTGAATCAGTAAGAGCTCCGGGTGCTCCTTGGATGTTTGACTACGATGGATTGTTTGACCCCTTTAATCTGCCAACTTTTGATGATGCATCTGCAACTGCTCAAATGCTACTGGAAAGTGATACTGCAGTTGACTCGTCATTAGTACGACCAATTATTGTTAACCCTCAAGTGTCTACTTCGGTTAACAATCTTGTTCAATATGAGGAATTCGAAGATGCTGCTAATTACAATGTTTCGTCAGAAGATTGATGAGTTCCATGATGCAAATGAAGCTACTTCTGGTCCGATTCCTGGAATTTCAGATGTCACGTCAAATGTGCAAAATCTAGGGACAACTGAAGGTCATGCATCTGCATCTTCGTCAAATCCAGCAAACGAATTAGTTGTTGATCTGAATATGGAACCATCTCCTCAAAGCCCTTGGGAACTCCATTAGCTCAGAATCATGTGATTACACCTGATGGAATGGGTGAACATGTGGAACCATCTCTTTATCGTGCTATGATCGGATCTCTTATGTATCTTACTGCTTCAAGACCCGATATAATGTACCCAACATGTCTTCTAGCTCGCTACCAATCATGTCCAAAAGTTTCTCGTTTGATGGTTGTGAAAAGAATCTTTCGTTATCTGAAGGGTCGGCCGGACACTTGTCTTTGGTATCCTAAGGATGATAAGTTTGAATTGTGTAGGTCCACTTGGAGGATCAAGATTAACCTACTTCCCTGTTTATACAACACAAATACAAGTGCAAAATCCTTGTAAGTATGCAAATCAAATCAAAGTAAGAACACAGGATAACCAAAGATTCAACAACTTGATTAATAGAAGAGAACTAGTACAAACATATACAAACAATGTTCATACAGACTCATGCAACACACTCTGTGGTCTTGTGTCTCTCTCTAGTATAGCTCTAGTCTCTCTAGTCACTAACTCTGTCCAGCTACTTAGCTGAGAAGTGCATGTATGCTTATATAGTGTTCACACTCAGCAACTGTATGAAGTATGTTGCTGGTTGTACGAAACACCAAAAGACACGGAAGACATATTCCAAAGATACTCGTACGATTGAACTGTCTCGCACGAATCATGACCTTGCTCGTATGAAACAAGCAGGATGCTTGTTTAGATGTACTTACTCGTACGAATGATAGGTGGCCCGTGCGAGCAATATCTTGCTCGTACGAAGCATTCCCATTCGCACATAGAAGTCTTCTTCGGAGAACGTGTCACAGACATTACGTACACAAGACTCAACAGCATGCACACATGCAACTGTTTACACAGACCAACTAAACGTCGTACTTAACCAAGATAGGAGGATATCTTGGTTTGGTCGACATGACCAAACTATATAGACAGAGTAAACAAAGACCGTACAATTACAGATGTAACTAAGAACAAGCGACATACACAAAAGTGTATCAACAAACTCCCCCTTGGCTGTTGCTTAGTCTTTGGTCTTCATACTGAATGGCCTGGAGTGTCAACAAACTCCCGTGAAGATCTGCTATCCATCATTGATAGAGCATCAGGTCTTCAAAAACATTCCAGAAACATCAAACCTTTCATGTTTCCTTTTGAGTACCACTGCAGGTAACTGGATTGGTCACGATCTACTATGCATTAGACTCTACCACGGGAGTTGATGCAGAAACTTTTGGTTACGAGGATGAGGCCGAAGCATTAGGATTGCCTGTGTCTTCACTAACCTGATCATGTTTACGTTTGATCTCCTGCGCTTTTCATCTATCATTCCATAGAATGTTCACCCGCTTTCTGCTATTTCAAACACGTCTTTAATACCATTAAAGCCTTCAACCAGTGTAGCATTGCGAGAATGATACCATTCTCTCAAGTCATTATGCTAGCAGTTAATGTTTCCGCAAATCGTTGTACAGCCGCACTACGTTCTTTCAGCCTATTTATCTCAATCCCTCGAGAGTTATCAGCTGCTCTCATCTATTGTAGCTGAGTTGATCTTTCAGCATCTGCAGTCTTCAGTCGCTTATTTTCTTTTCTTAACTGTGCAATTTCAAAATCCTGTTTACTAACAGTCTCTTTCAAAGAATTTATCTCCAACTGTTGTGTGACAACTGTGTTCCGATTTGAAGATATAAACTCCGAATGCTTGTTAATCTGAATTGCTGCAGTTTGCAACTGAGAGAATAGAAAATCCACTTTTTCATCCTTTTCCATTTTTTAGAATAATTGACTGCTTCGTTTTGTATTTTGTTGATGAGATGTAGACTGGGATTGTTGAGCTGAAGAGATAGTAGGTTGCGATTGAACTTGAGTATCTTCTGCCGAAGATATTTCAGCTGCTGTGGTATTTGAAGGTTGTGGTTCAGAAATTGTAGTGAGTTTCGTCATTAAAGGTTCAGTCTCCTCCGTTGTAAAGGTAGGCTGGACTTCTTCAACTGGTTCTCTTGCACCATCTATACCAACATTATCACCGTCATCATCATTACGCTTTCCCCTTTTATGACCAAACTTATCTTCGATCATCTTTTTCAAGGTTGGTTCTTCATTATCTGATTCTCTGTCATCATGGCGTCACTTGTCGTTTTCTGGTGCAATATATTGATCATTTTCCAGAAAACCGATCAATTAATGAGGAGGTGTGCTTTCCTTGTAACGTTTTGTTGCTACACCCTAAAGATCTTCAACGAATGTTCCATCATAACTTCTACCTTTAGAACATCATTGTCGTTTTTTGGAAGATTCGGATGTTGAACATCCAGGATCATTTGGAGAAAACGAGGATACATCTAAAACTTATTTCCACCATATCTGGTTCTTCTCAGGTTTTCCTTCATGTTTGCAAAAATATACTTTGAAACACTCAATGGTTTGTTCAATGCCAAAGCTATCATCATTCCAACCAAGTCGTTTTTGCCATGTCATAACCACTTCGTCTGTTGCTCAAACACTGAATTAAAACACGTAGAAAGAACTTGTATCGGAGTGGCAACCATGCTTTGTTTATTTGTCCCACGAGGAAATCTCCAACACATTTCATTCTAAGCAAACATCCACGTTGACACTTCAATGGCACTGAGAATGGAGCTTCAGGATCATCACCAAGCTGCAATACTAAGTTAATGGTTTCAATAGTGACATCTACGTTCAAGTCATTTACTTTCTCACGGATATGTTCCTGCCCATTCACTTCAACAAATTTAGCTGAATCCCAAAATTCCTTGATCAACGTCTTGTATACTGTAGTCTTGTGCGTGATAGCATAATGTATCCTTGAGTTACGCAAAAACTTCATTATACCGTTGTACTCAACAAATTTGTCTTCAGGATCCAAGTAGGCCACCATGTTATGTCTCGGTTCAGACATAATTTCCACTTCTGACTTGTCAGTTCTCTTTGTTGCGGGTTTTTATGCTCCTTTTGTTCCATTCTATACACATACAACAACTAGGATAAGAACACAAATTCATTAGGGAATATATACAAAAAGTTTTATTCCAAAGTTTCTATATGTATATATTCCCTAAACAAAGAACTACTGACTCATACGAATAACAAGTTATTCATACGAAGAACAACTCATTTTTACGAACTCTTGATTAAGTCAAACAACTGATTCATTCGTACGAATAGTTGGCTTGTACGAGCGATGTGTTATTCATGCGATTGATGTTTCATTCGTACGAATCTAGTTCGCACAAAAACTTCAAGAGAAGATATTTGATTTTCGTTAAAAAGGTTATTCATCTAAGTTTGTTGTTCTTGTCAGTCAAAGTCACATGGTCAGATAATGTTTAAGTTGTTCATCTTCAAAGTATTCCAAACATTTTCAAGTATACCTTAAAGAAATCAAAAACAACTTAAGGAGAGGTGTAAAGATGATGTGAGTCAGGTGAAAGTGAAGTTCTACCAAAGAACTTCATCACCTTTTATACCACATCATGATACTCGTACGAATTACCATAGCTTCGTACGAAGAACTCTAATTATACAAAGCCCAGTGGTCATTTGTATGAAGCACAATGGCTCGTATGAATGATCTCTGATTCCTACGAATTATGTTTCAAAACCAACTTTCAGTTCTTCGACGTCTTTAGGTTTTTCGCTGACCTATTTAGAACTTTGTACAGATCCACACTAATCACAAGTTACGTTAGGAAAAGTGCTTGTTACACATATTTTGTTCTTGTGAGATGAGTTTACCTGTTGTAAGAAAGTACTTTTATGCAGTTATGATATCAAAACAAATTGTTTTTAGGGCGTATCTTGGTAGAAAACTTTTGATCTTCAACTTTGGCTAATTAAAAAAAACTTAATTATACAACAAAGTAAACTAAACTAAAATAACTACTAATAGATAAGAGTAAACTATATATTTACTAAATAATCTTTTTCAGAGTTTCAAGTTAAGAGAATTATACCAGCTTTTAATCTTTTCAAAAACGAGTTTTGTTTAAAACATCAAATTAAATAAATAAGCATTCTGCTATGATTATCGGAACATGTTTTAAGTGTGGAGAGTTTGGCCACATTATTAAAAACTGTACCAATCCAGCAAAACAGAAGTTTGTTAAAAAAGCCCCTTCTGAAACAACTTGCCAATATCGACCTATGTCACCTAAACAAGACAAACGAATTGTTAAGGAACAAGAAGAAAAACAGAGACGTACATAAGTAAAAATAATTGAAAAAGCATTAAAACCGGATTTTCAGAAAGGAAACCAAGTTCATCAACTTTTGATAAAACCAAAAGTATTTAAAACTATATATAATAGAATTCTCGTAAATTTCAATAATCTTGGAAACCTAAAACTGATAATGTTTCAGGTGGAGGCACAAAGTTTCCCAATCATCAAGAAATAGAAATCAAATTTCTTGATGATAAGGGTCGACCCAAGACCACTAAGGCTTGGGTCCCCATCTCAAACTGATCGGGTATTGAAATCTGCAGGGTGTTCCAGGAGGAACTATGAATAGTCATTGGATTGTTGATAGTGGAGCATCAGGGCACATGACAGGCAACTTAAGACTTCTTTATGATGTGAAAAGCATTAGGGGAGGTTATGTTGCCTTTCCAGGAGATAAGGGAGAATACATCACTAGAGAAGGAATGGTTTCCTATGGTGTTGTTAGTTTTGACAAGATCAATTATGTTCGTCAAATTGATCACAATCTTCCGAGTGGTTTCTCAAATCTGCAACAAGAAGTTCACGGTTCATTTTGATGATACCGGTTGTTATGTGCTGAAACCTGGTTTCAAGATTCCCAAAGAATGGATTCTTCTGTCAGCTCCAAGAATTAATGACTTGTATATTCTTGAAATGAGCCAAGCTGTTACCACGTCTGCACAAGTTACATGTTTTGTCTTAAAAGCCACCGAAAAGGGATCAATCTCTTGGCATAGACAAATGGGACACATTCACTTGAGGAAAATGAACTATTTGGTGAAAAACAATCTTGTGAGTGGTGTACCAGTGAATCACTTTCATTTACAAGACGTTTGTGTATCGTGCCAAAAAGGGAAGCAAGCTAGAAAATCTCATCATGTGAAGAAGATTAACACGGTGAATATGCTTCTGGAATGTCTTCTTATGGACCTCTTTGGACCTATGAAACACAAGACTACCTTTGGTGATTCATATTGCTTAGTAGTTACTAATGACTACTCAAGATTTTCATGGGTAAATATGTTGGCACACAAGATGAAGTTCCTGAAATCCTCAAGAATCTCCTAACGCTACTCGAAAATTTGTACAATTTGAAGATAAGGAGAATTAGAAGCGACAATGGCACATAATTCAAAAATCATGTTATTGATGAATTCTGTTCTTCTAAAGGCATTTTGCATGAGTACAGTTCTCGTTACACCCCACAACAAAATGATGTCGCTGAGAGGAAAACTAGAACTCTGATTGAAACTGCAAGAACTATGTTAGTAGAATCAGAACTTCCTGTTCAATTTTGGGGAGAGGTTGTAGCTACCGCATGTTATACAATGAATAGAGTTCTTACGGTAAAAAGGCATGGGAAAACATGTTCCTAGTTGTTACTGAAAAGGAAACCGGATGTGTCTTTGTTAGAACCTTTTGGAGCTCCTTGCACTATGATTGATCCACATGGTAAACTCGGTTCTAAGGCTCTCGAAGGTTTCTTTCTTGGATATTCTACTCCTAATTTTAGAGTGTGGAATTTATCATCAAAAAAGATTGAAGAATGGGGTGAAGCTAAGGTTCAAAGATACACTGAATCAGTAAGAGCTCCGGGTGCTCCTTGGATGTTTGACTACGATGGATTGTTTGACCCCTTTAATCTGCCAACTTTTGATGATGCATCTACAACTGCTCAAATGCTACTGGAAAGTGATACTGCAGTTGACTCGTCATTATTACGACCAATTATTGTTAACCCTCAAGTGTCTCCTTCGGTTAACAATCTTGTTCAAAATGAGGAATTCGAAGATGCTGCTAATTACAATGTTTCGTCAGAAGATGATGAGTTCCATGATGCAAATGAAGCTAATTCTGGTCCGATTCCTGGAATTTCAGATGTCATGTCAAATGTGCAAAATCTAGGGACAACTGAAGGTCATGCATCTACATCTTCGTCAAATCCAGCAAACGAATTAGCTGTTGATCTAAATATCAACAGGTATAAATTCTCGAGTTCCCGATATTCCTGAAACTTAAATTCATAATACCCATCCTCAGCATAATATTATAGGAGATGTCCAAAGTGGTGTGCAGACACGTAATCAGCTAAGGAACAACTAGAATGCTGATTTGTATTCGGCTATTAGGGAATCTGGGGAACAGATGGACCGGTCTTTTGCTTGTTATGTCTGCCAAGTTGAACCAAAATCTTGGAAGGACGTAATGAAAGAAGACTCATGGGTTGAGGCAATGCAAGAAGAACTTCAGCAGTTTCAGAAGTTAGGCGTGTGGAAATTAGTTGACAGGCCTGACAACTACAAGAAGTTTGGTACAAGATGGGTTTACAAGTGTAAGAAGGATGACCGAGGTGTTGTTGTGAGAAACAAAGCAAGATTGGTTGTTCAAGGCTTTAATTAGGTAGAAGGCATTGATTACAATGAAGTTTATGCACCGGTAGCACGTCTTGAGGCTATAAGAATTTTCTTGGCTTATGCTTCCTACAAGAAATTTACAGTTTATCAAATGGATGTGAAGAGTGCATTTCTTCATGGTGTGGTTGAAGAAGAAGTATATGTTGAGAAACCGTCGGGTTTTGAAGATCCAATCCATCCTGACAAGGTTTGGCTTCTCAATAAGGTGTTGTGTGGTCTTCATCAGGCTCCTCGGGCTTGGTATGAAACGTTGTCTTCCTATCTTCTGAAGAATGGCTTTCGACGTAGATTGATCGACTGTACTCTCTTCATCTAGGAAGAAAATGAGGACTTATTACTGGTACAAGTGTATGTTGATATTTTTTTGGGTCTACAAAATAGAGAATGTGCAAAGAATTCGAGCAGGTAATGGAAGAGAAATTCGAGATGAGCGCCATGGGAGAAATGACTTTCTTTTTAGGTTTGTAGGTTCATCAATCTAAGGAAGGGATTTTCATTAATTAAACCAAGTATGTCGGGGATATTCTCAAATGATTTCAAATGGAAGACTCAAAGCCCTTGGGAACTCCATTAGCTCAGAATCATGTGATTACACCTGATGGAATGGGTGAACATGTGGAACCATCTCTTTATCGTGCTATGATCGGATCACTTATGTATCTTACTGCTTCAAGACCCGATATAATGTACCCAACATGTCTTCTAGCTCGCTACCAATCATGTCCAAAAGTTTCTCATTTGATGGTTGTGAAAATAATCTTTCATTATCTGAAAGGTCGCCCGGACACTTGTCTTTTGTATCCTAAGGATGATAAGTTTGATTTGTGTAGGTCCACTTGGAGGATCAAGATTAACCTACTTCCCTGTTTATATAACACAAATACAAGTGCGAAATCCTAGTAAGTATGCAAACCAAAGCAAAGTAAGAACACAGGATAACAAAAGATTCAATATCTTGATTAATAGAAGAGATCTAGTAGAAACATATACAAACAATGTTCATACAGACTCATGCAACACACTCTGTGCTCTTGTGTCTCTCTCTAGTATAGATCTAGTCTCTCTAGTCACTAACTCTGTCCAACTACTTAGCTAAGAACTGCATGTCTGCTTATATAGTGTCCACACTCAGCAACTGTATGAAGTATGTTGCTGGTTGTACGAAACACCAAAAGACACGAAAGACATTTTCCAAAGATACTCGTACGATTAAACTGGCTCACACGAATCATGACCTTGCTCGTACGAAACAAGCAGGATGCTTGTTTAGATGTACTTACTCGTACGAATGGTAGGTAGCCCGAACGATCAATATCTTGCTCGTACGAAGCATTCCCATTCGCACATAGAAGTCTTCTTCAGAGAACGTGTCACAGACATTACGTACACAAGACTCAACAGCATGGACACATGCCACTGTTTTACACAGACCAACTAAACATCGTACTAAACCAAGATAGGAGGATATCTTGATTTGGTCGACATAACCAAACTATATAGACAGAGAAAACAAAGACCGTACAATAACAGATGTAACTAAGAACAGGCGACATACACAAAAGTGTATCAACAAACTCCCCCTTGGCTGTTGCTTAGTCTTTGGTCTTTGTCTTCATACTGAATGGCCTGGAGTGTTAACAAACTCCCCGTGAAGATCTGCTATCCATCATTGATAGAGCATCAGGTCTTCAAAAACTTTCCAGAAACATCAAACCTTTCATGTTTCCTTTTGAGTACCACTGCAGGTAACTGGATTGGTCACGATCTGCTATGCATTAGACTCTACCACGGGAGTTGATGCAGAAACTTTTGGTTACGAGGATGAGGCCGAAGCATTAGGATTGCCAGTGTCTTCACTAACCTGATCATGTTTACGTTTAATCTCCTGCGCTTTTCATCTATCATTCCATAGAATGTTCACCCGCTTTCTGCTAATTTCAAACACGTCTTTAATACCATTAAAGCCTTCAACCAGTGTAGCATTGCGAGAATGATACCATTCTCTCAAGTCATTATGCTAGCAGTTAATGTTTCCGCAGATCGTTGTACAGCCGCACTACGTTCTTTCAGCCTGTTTATCTCAATCCCTCGAGAGTTATCAGCTGCTCTCATCTATTGTAGCTGAGTTGATCTTTCAGCATCTACAGTCTTCAGTCGCTTATTTTCTTTTCTTAACTGTGCAATTTCAAAATCCTGTTTACTAACAGTCTCTTTCAGAGAATTTATCTCCAACTGTTGTTTGACAACTGTGTTCCGATTTGAAGATATAAACTCCGAATGCTTGTTAATCTGAATTGCTGCAGTTTGCAACTTAGAGAATAGAAAATCCACTTTCTCATCCTTTTCCATTTTTTAGAATAATTGACTGCTTCGTTTTGTATTTTGTTGATGAGATGTAGACTGGGATTGTTGAGCTGAAGAGATAATAGGTTGCGATTGAACTTGAGTATCTTCTGCCGAAGATGTTTCAGCTGCTGTGGTATTTGAAGGTTGTGGTTCAGAAATTGTAGTGGGTTTCGTCATTAAAGGTTCAGCCTCCTCCGTTGTAAAGGTAGGCTGGACTTCTTCAACTGGTTCTCTTGCACCATCTTTACCAACATTATCACCATCATCATCATTACGCTTTCCCCTTTTATGACCAAACTTATTTTCGATCATCTTTTTCAAGGTTGGTTCTTCATTATCTGTTTCTCTGTCATCATGGCGTCACTTGTCGTTTTCTGGTGGAATATATTGATCATTTTCCAGAAAACCGATCAATTAATGAGGAGGTGTGCTTTCCTTGTAACGTTTTGCTGCTACACCCTAAAGATCTTCAACGAATGATCCATCATAACTTCTACTTTTAGACCATCATTGTCGTTCTTTGGAAGATTCGGATGTTGCACATCCAGGATCATTTGGAGAAAACGAGGATACATCTAAAACTTGTTTCCACCATATCTGGTTCTTCTCAGGTTTTCCTTCATGTTTGCAAAAATATACTTTGAAACACTCAATGGTTTGTCCAATGCCAAAGCTATCATCATTCCAACCAAGTCGTTTTTGCCATGTCATAACCACTTCGTCTGTTGCTCAAACAATGAATTAAAACACGTAGAAAGAACTTGTATCAGAATGGCAACCAGGATTTGTTTGTTTTTCCCACGAGGAAATCTCCAACACATTTCATTCTAAGCAAACATCCACGTTGACACTTCAATGGCACTGAGAATGGAGCTTCAGGATCATCACCAAGCTGCAATACTAAGTTAATGGATTCAATAGTGACATCTACGTTCAAGTCATTTACTTTCCCGCAGATAAGTTCCTGCCCATTCACTTAACAACTTTAGCTGAATCCCAAAATTCCTTGATCAAAGTCTTGTATACCGTAGTCTTGTGCGTGATAGCATAAGGTATCCTTGAGTTACGCAAAAACTTCATTATACCGTTGTACTCAACAAATTTGTCTTCAGGATCCAAGTAGGCCACCATGTTATGTCTCGGTTCAGACATAATTTCCACTTCTGACTTGTCTGTTCTCTTTGTTGTGGGTTTTTATGCTCCTTTTGTTCCATTCTTTACACATATAACAACTAGGATAAGAACACATATTCATTAGGGAATATATACAAAAAGTTTTATTCCAAACTTTCTGTATGTATATATTCCCTAAACAAAGAACTACTGACTCATACGAATAACAATTTATTCGTACGAAGAACAACTCATTTTTATGAACTCTTGATTAAGTCAAACAACTGATTCATTCATACGAATAGCTGGCTCGTATGAGCGATGTGTTATTCATGCGATTGATGTTTCATTCGTACGAATCTAGTTCGCACAAAAACTTCAAGAGAAGATATTTGATTTTCGTTAAAAAGGTTATTCATCTAAAGTTTGTTGTTCTTGTCAGTCAAAGTCACATGGTCAGATAATGTTTAAGTTGTTCATCTTCAAAGTATTCCAAACATTTTCAAGTATACCTTAAAGAAATCAAAAACAACTTAAGGAGAGGTGTAAAGATGACGTGAGTCAGGTGAAAGTGAAGTTCTACCAAAGAACTTCATCACCTTTTATACCACATCATGATACTCGTGCGAATTACCATAGCTTCGTACGAAGAACTCTAATTGTACAAAGCCCAGTGGTCATTTGTATGAAGCACAATGGCTCGTACGAATGATCATGTTTCATACGAAGAACTCTTATTGATGAGGAACTTGATTTTAAGATACATGCAGGGCACAGGAGTAAGTTCGTGAACAGGTTAGTACCATCGTACCGACAAAGAGACGAACTTAGCTCACGTATAAAGCTGTGATATTTTATCACTTATTTTTGGGTGGATGTGATATTTTTATCACTTATTGAAGGTCGTATGCAGTATTTACACGTATGTATGGTATCATGGAAGTTCTAGACTTGCGTCATCTTTATTTTTCGGCAAAAGATTCAACCATGATACCCATATGATAAGTCAGCATAAAGACTGCATATCTCAGAACCTCGGCATACTATCAAACGAAATTTCGATACCAAGACCATATGCCAATGAATGGGTCCCACCTGGCTTGCAGTCTGTTATGTTTATATAAACCTGCATATTTTAATCTGATTGTGAGCCTACCGATATATCATTAGTAAAGCTACTTATCAATTTTCGTTTTATGTTTTTAACCGTTCTTGACAGATCACCGGTATGTATCATCATCTTCTCTTATCTATCCAAGAAACTCATTTTTGATTTTTGGATTTTCTATTGTTTTGGTATTTTTCTAAATTTTTCTCTCCCTTAAATAAAGAAGGTAAAAAAAGCTTAAATTAAATAAAAGACATATTTTTGTATTTTTGCATTTTCTCATGTTTTTGTATTTTCTTGAAATATTCTCCCCCTAAAATATAAAACTAAGAGAAATTAGAAAATATTTTTGTAGTTTTAAATTTTTAAGAAAATATTTATGAAAAATGATTAGCCAAGGATGATTTACTCGGGTTTCACCTTGATCCCATTGACCAAAAGTAGATAATTAAAACAAGATCTATCAAAAGCTTTTGTAAACAGGTCGGCACGTTGGTGATCGGTGTGGATTTTAACAGCATTGATAAGTTTGTTTTCATAACAATCTCGTATGAAATGATACTTGTTGATACAGTTTCGTGTCTGTCGCTTGTTCTTAATTACAGTTGTAATTGTACGGTCTTTGCTCAAGTGTCTGTATAGTTTTGGTCGTGTCGAATAGATCTAGATATCCTTCTATCTTGATCTAGTATGACATCTTAGCTTGTCTGTGTTAATCGGTTGCATGTGTGCATACCGTTGAGTCTTGTAAACATCATGTCTACACACGTTCTCCAATAAGAAGAATTCTGTGCGAGTCATAGATTTCGTATGAGTCAGATGATTCGTACGAATCAATGAGTGTTTTCGTACGAAACAAGTGTTTCGTATGAAACAGCTGCTCCACACCAATTTCCTGGAGATGTGTCTCGTGTGAAATAGTGTGTTCCGTATGTCTAGTATCGTGATTTCTTACGAAATCTAGACAGACACTATATAAGCAGACATGACCTTCTCAGTCAAGGTTACACACCAGACTGTGAGCCCTTTGGTCCAGAAGTTAATATAACAAGCTAGCAAACTGATCCTTTGTGTGGGATATCTAAGTTAGCATTTCTGGTGAAGACGAAGACACAAGAACACAGCAAGTTTGTTTGAGTCATACGAGCATTGTGTATATATGTTTGTAGTTGTTCTCAATCATTAATCAAGATAGTGAATCTTTGGTTACCCCGTGTTCTTTACTTTGCTTTGGTTGCATGCACACTTGGATTCCGCACTTGTGTGTATGTTGTATGAACAAGGAATAGGTTTGACATCCTCAGGTGGACCTACAAGTGGTATCAGAGCTTGTGCTCTTTTCTTGTTCAAAACCGGGCTTAGTTGTGTCTAAGCTAGTTTGAAGATTTCTGAAGTGTTCTTGAGCCTCCAGTAGAAAACTTAAGTTTTGGATAGTAAACTAACTTAAAACTTGGTTAAAATTTGTTGCATGCAGAAAATTTTATGGTAAAATTTTTCCGAAGAACACCCTTGAAGAAGAAATCTGCAAAAATTTGAATCGATTAGTTTTGGTAGGGTTGACATTTTCTGACTTGAATCTGGACTTTGACTGTTGACTGATATAACGGTTAAAAAATCTGTGTTTTAACTAAAAGTAGGTAAGACAACAGGTATTTTCGATAAGGCAGGTCTACACAAGAAAGGAAATCTCTCACCAAACCATTTCTGAAAAGACTCCTCTGAAAACGCTGAACAAAACAGTTTATGCGACTAAAAAGTTTCGTACGATTCAACTGAACCGCACAAAACACTTGACCCGCACAAAACAAGCATCTCGCACGAAACGTCATTGTTTTGCACGAAACAGGTGTCTTGCACGAAACAACTGTTGTTTGTTTTTCGTATTTTTCGAAGCTTTGTGATTTTAATAATTTGTCATATTTTCAAATCTTTGAACTTTTAAAAGGTAATTATAATTTTGAAACTTTAAACCTTTAAATTTTCATAAAACAAGAAAATATAATGAGTTCTAACCCGTGGGATTGGAGTTGTTCAAGCTCAAATCAGGAGTCTTCGCAAAGCTCCGCAACATCATGGGTAAAATCTTTGATGCCTCAACATACAGCAATGATCTCTGCAAATCAATGGGCGTGTGTTGCGAATCAGAATCAAAGCATCCAAACTCTGTTAATGAGCGAAAGTGAAACAGGGAGTAATAACCGACCGTCGAAGTTAAATCACAAGAACGATTATCCTTCATGGAAAAGTCGTTTTCATATGTATGTTTTCGGTCAAAACACGGAATTGTGGACGTGTCTCACTACCCCATACAATGAAGCACTTGAAGAAGCTGGATCAAATCCAACCACATTGGCCAATCTAGTCGAAAGTGACAAGAAAGCTTACGATCTAGAGAAAAAGGCATTTGCTATCCTCACACAAGCTCCGCATAAAGACATTTATCATCAGTTTGTGTATTGTACTACAGCAAAAAATTTTTGGGACACTTTGGAAGCAAGAGGTGAAGGTAACGCTGCTACCAAGAAGATTCGGCATGATCTGCTCAAGAAAGAGTTTGAAGGTTTCATGTTCATGGAGAACAAAACCTTGAATGATATGACCACTCGATTTTATCATCTTCTCAGCGAAATGTACTCGTATAAAGTGTTAGCAGCACCACAAGAAATTGTGATGCGATTTGCTGATGCTTTACCACCGAAATGGGGTCAATTTATTGATCTTTTAAAGCATACTGTTGTTTTGGACTCAATTAGTATTTATGAATTTGTGCAGAAACTGGAGAACAAGAATGAAGAAGAACTCCGGAAGGCACAACGAGTCTCTGCTCCACAAAACCCTGAGATGTATTTTGGAGGTATTAATGCAGGTACAAGCTCAAGTCAGCAACCGAAGCTGCAAACCGCGTTTGTGTCAAACGTGAACCCTTTCCTACCCCAACCAGTTCAATCAAGTCAGTCTACAAGTTCGAGTAATCAAGCCTATGGATAGGCTTTTGATCCGAAAGCCTTCCTTCCACAGCCAAGGGATTTAGCGCATAATGCTCCACAGCAAGATCCTCAACAAGCTTTCTATGGAAGCAACAGTCAATCTGCAAATCCCAACACTGTCAAACTTGACACGTCAAATCTCTCCAAAATCAACGTAGAAGTTGCACATGAACATGCAGAACTTCTAAATACCATGGTCAGTGCGTATTGTAGTTTAGTTGCAGGTCAAATATGGAACATCCATTTGACAAACGAAGACTATGAACAAATTGACCGAGATGAAATGGAGCTGATGGACATCAAGTGGGCATTTGCAAGTACTATGAGAAGAGCAAAGGATTATATGAGAAGAACGGGTAGAACCAGTTTGGAAAGCAAGAAGGATACAAAATACAGCTTTGACAAAACCGCCGTTACTTGTTTCAACTGCGGAGAAAGAGGTCACGTCAAGCGGGAAAGCACAAGACCCAGCAAGGAAGGAAATCACAACCCCTTTTGTAATCAGTCTCAACCATCTAACACAGCACAGTACAACAATGAAAGAAGAGTAGTAGCTATTGGCAACTCTAACAACACCAATCAACCAGGACCTTCAAACACGCATAGAGCTTTGGTAGTTCAATCTGATGAAGGATGCGATTGGTCAGTACAGTTGGGAACAGAGAACAACAGAAGAACTGCATGCTATGCAAGGATCATGGATCAAATCAAGCATGATCACAGCATCAACACTCCAAATAATGATGATAGTTCTGGGGATGCTGGTAGTTCTGATGAAGAACGTTCAAGTTCAGATGGTTATGGATCTGATTGTAGTGAGAAGAAAGGAAGTGATGCTGAGGTTGAAGAGTTGCTGAGTGAAGCTGAGATGTTGAAATCTGAAAAGGTAGGTATGACAAGGAATGTAGAAGCTGTGGTAAAAGAGACAAAGACACTCTCTACAGATGATGCAGCTTTTCCTCATCACACTGCCTTTATGGCAAATGTTGAAGGTTCTTCAAAACAAGTAAATTCTGAACCTCCTACTGTTTGCACTGATTGTGTTGAATTGAAAATAAAGTATGAAACCGTCAACAGTCATAATCAGAATTTAGTTCTTGAACTATCAAAATGCAAAGATGCGAATTTGGCGCTAACTAGAAATGAAAAAGAATTCAAATATGTAATAGAAACCCATAAGAAACTTGTTTCTGAATTGACAAAAACAGTTTTGAATAAACAGACAGGAATTAATAACTACATTAATCTCCTAGATGAAACAAAGAAGAGTTAGCCATCGCCAAATGCGAATATGATTCGATCAAACGCAAATTGGAAAGTTATTCTAACTCCCAATATGTGCTTGATCATATTATTGAAGTTCAAAAACTAAAAGGAGATGCTCAATGCATAGGGTATAAGTCGTGTCCACCCCCAATGAAACACAACTATACCAAAATGCCTGATGAAGAGGAGATGCCTCGTTTTGAACCCTCTGTACCTTTGAATCCTGAGGAATTCGCAGCAGGGTTAGGGTTCAAACTAGGCAATTCCTCTCAAGAACCAAGCAAGCCAGAAAGTTCATCGTCTGATGAAGGAGAGGATGATACATCAGATGATGAATCAAGAAATGATGAGCAGGATCAGCCTCTTGATGAAAGGAAAAGAGTAGAATCTTCTGCTACTCCTAGTACTCAATCTGTTGAGAACCAAGAGACCGTTCCTAAGAAATCTGTCAAGACACAAGTGTCGACAGATGAAGCAGATAATGTGTTGTATACTTTGGTTGGAGATAAGAAAATCTATTCAAACAAAGATTTTCAATTAAAACGTAAATCCAATCTCAAAGATCTGGTTTTTGAAAAATCAACAATCAAACCTTTAGAAAGGAAAAAGCCCACCAAATCACAACCACTATCCGCTTCAAAAGAAAAACAATGGAAGTGAGTTGAAAAGCCTACAGTTTCTCAACCGAAGGTTGAAGCAAAAGGCTCTCGTTACCAGAAAAAGGCCAAAACTGTTAAATTTGTGAGTTCTATAGGTACCGATAAAGTCGAAACCTTTCAAAGAAAATCTAATGTTGATTTTGTAAAGAAAGTTAAGATTTTGAAAAGAAATAGTCAAAACAATTACACCCAACACACTGATGGATGTAATGAAAATGAACCTAGTACCTCAAAACCCACAAGTTCAACATCAAGCCAAGAAACACGATCTCCTAGTTTTGTTGAAAGGATAACTTGTTTCAAATGTGGAAAGTTTGGCCACATTATAAAGGATTGTCAAAATCCAACCAAATCAAGATGTATAGAGAAAACCCCTCATGAACCAACTTTTAAACGTAAATCTGTTTCTCCGACTCAAGATAAAAGAATCATTGAGGATCAAAAAGAGAAACAAAAACGGAAACAAGTAAAAGCAGTTGAGAAAGCTTTAAAATCGGATTCTTTGAAAAAGGATCAAAGATCTTCAAAGTCAACAAAACCAGACACTATCAAACTGTAAATAATAGTAAATCTGGTAATAAACAAGGATCTTGGAAACAGAAGACCGGTAATGGTTCAAAAGGAGGTTCTCAGTTTGTTAATCATCAAGAAATTGAGATTACATATTTCGATGATAAGGGACGACCTAAGACCACTAAGGCTTTCTCAAACTAATCTTGTTTGTGCAATGTGTAGGGTTTTCCAGGAGGAACTGTAAACAGTCATTGGATTGTTGACAGTGGGGCATCCAGGCACATAACGGACGACTTGCGGCTCCTATATGATGTGAAAAGCATAAGGGGTGGTTATGTTGCTTTTGCTGGCGACAAAGGTGGATACATCACTGGAGAAGGAATGGTCTCAAATGGTGTTGTGAGCTTCGACAAGATCAATTATGTGCGGCAAATTGATCACAATCTTCTTAGCGTTTCTCAAATCTGCGACAAGAAGTTCACGGTACATTTTGATGATACCGGATGTTATGTTCTGAAGCCTGGATTTAAGATCCCCAAAGAATGGATTCTCATGTCGGCTGCAAGAATTAATGATTTGTATATTCTTGATATGAGCCAAGCTATTACAACATCTTCACAAGTCACAAGTTTTGTCTTTAAAGCCACCGAAAAGGAATCAATCTCTTGGCATAGACGTATGGGACACATTCACCTGAGAAAAATGAACTATTTGGTGAAGAACAATCTAGTGAATGGTGTACCAGTGAAGAATTTTCATCTTCAATAAGTTTGTGTATCATGCTAGAAAGGGAAGCAAGCAAGAAAATCCCATCCCGTGAAGAAGATCAACACAGTAAATATGCCATTGGAACGTCTTCATATGGACCTGTTTGGACCTATGAAACATAAGACAACCTTTGGTGATTCTTATTGTCTGGTAGTTTCTGATGACTATTCCAGATTTTCATGGGTAAACATGTTGGCACACAAGAGTGAAGTTCCTACTATCCTCAAGAACCTCCTGACTCTGTTAGAAAATTTGTACAATCTGAAAGTACGGAGAATCAGAAGCGAAAATGGCACGGAATTCAAGAATCAAGTTATGGATGAGTACTGTTCCTCAAAGGGTATTCTGCATGAGTACCGTTCTCGATACACTCCACAACAAAATGGTGTCGCTCAGAGGAAAAAATAGAACTCTTATTGAAGCTACGAGAACCATGTTAGTAGAATCAGAACTTCCTGTTCAATTTTAGGGAGAAACTGTTGCTACTGCGTGCTACACGATGAGTAGAGTTCTAACAGTGAAGAGACATGGGAAGACATGCTTTGAGTCGTTACATAAAAGGAAACCAGATGTTTCTTTCTTAGAACCTTTTGGAGCTCCATGCACTATGATCGACCCACATAGAAAGTTTGGCCCCAAGGCTATCGAAGGTTTCTTTCTTGGATATGCTACTCCTAATTTCCGGGTGTGGAATTTGTCTTTGAAGAAGATTGAAGAATGGGGTGAAGTCAAGGTTCAGAGATATACAGAAGCGGTTAGAGCTCAGGGTGCTCCTTGGATGTTCGACTATGATGGGTTGTTTGACTCCTTTAATCTGCCAACTTTTGATGATGCAACAACTGCTGCTCAGATGCTATTAGAAAGTAATACAGCAGTGGACTCGTCATTAGTTCGACCAATTATTGTTAATCCTCAAGTATCGACTTCGGTTAACAATCTTGTTCAAAATGAGGAATTCGAAGACGCTGCGGATTATAATGTTTCATCAGAAGATGATGAGTTTCATGATGCGAATGAAGCTACCTCTGGTGCTGTTCCTGGATTTTTAGATGATACATCAAATATTCAACCGCAAGGGACGACAGAAGGTCATGCATCTACATCCTCATCACATCCAGCTCTCGATTTAACTGTTGATCTGAATATCAACAATTTGGGTATAAATTCTCGAGTTCCTGATGTGCTAGAAACTCGTATTCATAATATCCATCCTCAGCAGAATATTATTGGAGATGTCCAGAGTGGTGTGCAGACTCGTAATCAGCTTCGAAACAACTAGAATGCTGGATTATATTCGGAAATCAGAGAATCAGGGGAGCAGAATTATTGGTCCTTTGCCTGCTATGTCTGCCAAGTAGAACCAAAATCTTGAAAGGAGGCAATGAAAGAAGACTCGTGGGTTGAAGCCATGCAGGAAGAACTTCAGCAGTTTCAGAAGTTAGGCGTCTGGAAATTGGTTGACAGGCCTGACGGCTACAAGAAGATTGGTACATGATGGGTATACAAGTGCAAGAAGGATGATCGAGGTGTTGTTGTGAGAAACAAAGCGCGGTTGGTTGTTCAATGTTTTAATCAGGTCGAAGGGAGATGTTTATGCACCGGTTGCACGACTTGAGGCCATAAGAATCTTTTTAGCTTATGCGTCCTTCAAGAAGTTCACCGTTTATCAGATGGATGTGAAGAGAGCATTTCTTCATGGTGTGGTAGAAGAGGAAGTATATGTTGAGCAACCGCCAGGTTTTGAAGATCCTCTCCATCCTTACAAGGTTTGGCTTCTCAACAAGGCGTTATATGGTCTCATCAAGATCCGAGGGCTTGGTATGAAACGTTGTCTACCTATCTGTTGAAGAATGGTTTTCGACGAGGCCTGATCGACTGTACTCTCTTCATCAAGGAATGGGACGAGGATTTGCTGCTAGTACAGGTTTATATTGATGATATTATATTTGGGTCTACTAACACTCGAATGTTCAAACAATTCGAACAGATTATGCAGGAGAAGTTCGAGATGAGCGCTATGGGAGAAATGACATTCTTTTTAGGTTTGCAGGTTCAGCAATCAAAGGAAGGGATTTTTATCCATCAAACCAAGTACGTCGGATATATTCTCAAGCGATTTCAGATGGATGACTCAAAACCTTTGGGAACTCCATTAGCTCAAAATCATGGGATTACTCCAGATGGAATGGGTGAACATGTAGAACCATCTCTCTACCGTGCTATGATCAGCTCTCTCATGTATCTTACTGCTTCAAGACCCGACATAATGTATCCAACATGCCTTCTGGCGCGCTATCAGTCTAGTCCGAAGGTTTCTCATTTGATGGCTGTGAAAAGTGTCACACCCTCAAATTACCACTTGCGGAGTTCTACCGCGAGGCGTGCGACTGCCCAGGATCCAGCCACTAATCATGTCGAACTATAGTAATAATATAAAACAAGTCATCATGTCCAACATGAAAAGTGAACTTCAAATTAAACATTTAAAAATAGTATGTGTTCAGCGGAAGCAAAGGTTCAATTGTTTAAATAATAAAAACCATTTTTGTTCAAAAAGTAAACATAACATTAAGTGTTTCATCAAACAATATGACCCATGACAGCTCCTACTTTTCAGACTGCAAGTTCCCATGCAAGATATATCTAACAACCTGAAAGCATGTAGAAAAAGTGTATCAGCGATTAAGCCGGCGAGTTCACAGTTTTGTTTAACGAAAACCGGTTTGTGTTTAGTTTAAAGACATGTTGATAATAACTCGATACCACAGTGACGTCAGTTTGTTTGCCCTTCCCCAATGCCTATCAACATTGAGATCATGTGGTTAAGGTCATTAGTTCACGCCCGTCCAATCCAGGTACGGTGTGAGGTTGTCAAGCCTAATAGCGCTATCAACTAATAACCCGTTGCCCTCCAAGCAACTAGTTCGGTAATAAGATGGGACTTAAGTGATAGAGGTGGGTAGATTATCCAACATCAAATTTAAACTATAAAGTTTGCCAAAAGTATTCCTTCAAGGAATAGTTGTTTCGTAAATGTATTCCTCCAAGGAATAATAGTTTGTTTGTTCCCTCGGAACGGATGCTTGTAAAAGAGCAGTGAACTCACCTTTGTTTTGCTCGGTAAGGCTTATGTGTTTTATGAGCTGAAGTGGTCAACCACATCCTATTATGGTTACCATAGGTTTGTTAGTGTGTATGAATGCAAACACATAAGTTCTACACGTATCTAACATATAGCACGTAAAATATTATAATATATATATACGCATGCATGCAAAGTGTCGCTTCGAAATAGAGACAACCTTTTCGTCACAAATCACATAATAAATCTTGTCACAAAAATTCAGCTTTAAATGCATTTTCGGACAATTTGCGGTGCGTTAATCGGGACCGTTCGGGCACCGGATAGTTCCCGAAGAATTAAAGAACGTGTCAATCGAACCAGAGAACATTGTATTAAAATTTTAGAGTCTAACTCTTTACCAAAAATTTATAAAAAATCTTTTACTAAACAACAATCAGATTCATCACTTTCTGACTGCAACTCATGGAAAAATTCATTTAAAAAACCTCGATTATCCGATTGACGTAATTCCAGTTGGAGATTTTTGGAATCACCTGGAAGTACTTACGGTAAAAATTTCAAATCATAACTCAATTCCTACATTGAGTTATGACCCTCGTAATGGGCTGCAAATTCTGACAAAAAACGCAGCCTGGATCTTTGACACGAAATAAATCATTTAAAATACCAAACGACGTCAAAAAAATGCGATTCTAGATGGGTTTGAAAGGTATTTCGTGGAAGTTAATCATGGACTCAAGAAACATGAGTTTTTGATAAAGTTTGACACGGTTACAGCCGCTTAAAGTCGGCTGTAATGTTTTGGACTAAAGCTGATTCGTTACCCAAATCCCACAAACGATTAACTAGCGAACCCAATGACCCATAAACATTATTCACAGCAAGTTTTTATCATAAATAAGACCATGTAGCAACTAATTCATCACTATCTACCATGTTAAACACATAAACAACATCCGAGAGACATACCCGAACCCGTAATCAACATAACATCAAAAAGCAGCATCTATTCACAGAACGCAGCTAATATAATTCCATAAAAATCATGCGTGAATGTTAACAACTACCCCAAAACCCAAGATTAAACACATGATTAAAACCCTAGTGGCTTAACCAAACACAAAAACGACATAAATATTGAAATACATGATTTCTTGTACCTAGCACCTTATGTATCATCAAATTATTATGCTCAACAAATAACCACAGCCAAGTATAACGAATAATTAGCATGATTATATGATATGTAAATGGATTACCAAGTATAAAGATGACAAGGGTTGCTAGATGTGGAGGACGGAAGGACATGAAGTCGTTTTCTTGGAGTCCTTGATCGTCTACAGTGAAGGGAAGAGGGGAGCACAAGATAGCAGTTAGGGTTTTGTTTGAGGAGTTGTGTGTTATCCGAATTGATTCAAATTACGTATATAATAAAGGTACAAAGGTGTGGGCGGTTGGGCCGAACTACAAAGAAACAAGGATTAAAAAAAATGGGTAGCAAGTTGGGTTAGAGGGTGTTTGGGCTGAAACTACTAAGGGGCAAGGGGGTGGCGTGGTTTGAGATTTATTATGAGGAGTTATAATAATGTTTGCATTACATATCCTACTGAAACACTAATACAGTTTTGGTTAGATGTGTATGTGGGCTGCACATGGATTTTGTTTTTAAAGAGTTATCATCACAACATGATATTCACGTAAATAAAAAGGAAACAAGGAATTTCATAATTAAATATTAAGTCACTAACTGTTGGTTTGATAATTGACTTCCAATTCAAACAAAAGCAAACGTTTAATATTTATAAACTTTCTTTTATGCATGCGAGTTATATAGACATGGACATAAGACATTTTAAATATGGGACCTTGTAAATTAACTACCCCCAAATTAAATAATTTTGTTGTAGTACTGTAATATTGTTTTTTTTCGAACACCAATACAAATGCATAATCATGAGTTTTGAGTTACACGAGTGGTTAGGTTGACAAGCGAGGAAAGTGTTTTGGTTCAAATGGTTCGGGTCGGTTCAACACAAAAAGGATTTGGTTTCAAGTATTCATTTGTATAAAATAAATAAGATAAGTGTAATTAATTCATCATACAAGTTCATGCATTTTATATAAATAGGATAATTTTATGAATTGGTTTATAAACACGAAAACAAACGGCGCTAACCTCGTAAGCACGAGTTGTCACATCATCCCCAAGCTGAAAGAAATTTCGTCCCGAAATTTGGTAAGTAGACACAGGAGAGTGAAAGACAAGTTAAGATGAATGTGGATTTTCCTCGGGTACTACAAAAAGGTTCTTTCGTTATTTGATAGGACGCCCTAATACTGGTCTATGATGATAACTTTGATTTGACAGCATTCAGTGATTCTGATCATGGCGGCTGTAAAATCGATGCAAAGTCAACAACAGCAGGATGTCAGTTCTTGGGAAATCGCCTAGTCACGTGGCAATGCAAAAAGCAGACTTGTGTAGCTACATCAACATGTGAGGCTGAGTATATTTCAGCTTCTAGTTGCTGCTCTCAAGTTCTATGGATTCAACAACAAATGCGCGACTACGGTTTTGAATTTCTTACAACTCCTATTTTTGTTGATAATGAAGCTGCTTTACAGATCACTCGGAATCCTGTACAGCATTCAAAAACAAAACACATTAAGATTAAGTATCATTTCATACGCGATTGTTATGAAAAGAGACTTATCGATGTTGTTAAAATCCACCCTGATCACCAACGTGCCGACCTTTTTACCAAAGCCTTTGATAAATCACGTTTTGATTATATATTTTTGGTCAATGGCATCAAGGTGAAACCCGAGTAACTCAACCATGGCTAACTATTTTTGTAAATACTTTTCTAAAAATCTAAAACTACAAAAAGATTTTCAGTTTTATATTTTAGGGAGAGTAAATTTCAAGAAAATACAAAAATAAGTCGTTTATTTACCTTCTTTGTTTAAGGGGGAGAAAAATCAGAAAAACACAAAAACAATAGAAAGCCCAAAAATGAGTTTCTTGGATAAGTTGAAGATGATGAAATTCACCGGTAAATCCGCCAGATATGGTTATAAGCATAGAAAGATGATTGATAAGTAGTTTTTACTTATGATGTATCGGTAGGCTCACAATCAAACTAAAATGTGCAGGTTGATATAAACCTAACAGACAGAACGCCAGGTGGGAACCATTCATTGGCATATGGTCTTGGTACCGAAATTTCGTCTGATAGAGTGCCGAGGTTCTGAGATATACGGTTTTTATGCTTGCTTATCATCTTGGTATCATGGTTGAATCTTTTGCCGAAAAATAATGGTGGCGCAAGTCTAGAACTTCCATGATACCATACATACGTGTACATACTGCATACGACTATCAAATAAGTGATAAAAATATCACATCCCCAAAATAAGTGATAAAATATCACAACTTTATGCGGGAGCTAAGTTCGTCTTTTTGTCAGTACGATGGTACTAACCTGTTCACAGACTTACTCCTGTGCCCTGCATGCATATGAAAATCAAGTTCCTCTTCAATAAGTGATTAAATCACAAAGGGCTTGTTTTCAATCAAAAATAAGTGAGTATCTCACATCATTCATATACGTCAAAACAAATGATAAAGCAGTATACTCACCGGTAAGATTTTCTCTCGTGCATATCTTGATACGGGAATGTGTCGTGATGTGGTTGAACACCGGCTAGTAAGTATAATTCATACCTTAATCATATCTTCTAATCATGATTACATCTGATAAGTCTGAGCTTATGTGGACAACAATACTGATAATCATAGTTGAATACTTATCTATTTAATTTCGAAGTTTACACCAAATATCGTTTTTGACAAAGATTAAAATGCTGGTATGATTCCTTTACCTTGAAACTTGAAAGAGATTGTTAAGTAGATATATAGTTTATCTGTATATTTTGATTTTAAGTCTAGTTTACTTAGTTGCTTATGTAGTTACTTTTTGAAAGTTAGCCAAAGTTGATACTCGAAAGTTTTCCACAAAGATACGCCAGAAAACCATTTGTTTGATATTGCAACTTCATAAAGTAATATCTTGCAACAAGTAACCCATCAAAGAAAACCAAATTTTGATATTCGTTTAAGTATGTGTATCTCAAACAAATGAACCTAGTCATTTAATTGACTTGGTCACTTGTTTTTCTCAAATCTACTGCTGGAATTCACACGAGTGTGTGTATCTCGTTCAGGGAATACAATCATACGAAGAAATTATGATAAGTTTTTCGTGTGTATTTCCTGATAAATTTGTGTTCTAATTATATTTGTTTATGAGTACAGATTGATACAAAAAGAACATAGACAAATACCAGCAACGAAGAAATCTGACAAGTCAGAAGAGGAAACAAGAAAGATTTGAAGTTTCTTAGAAGTTAGAAGACCTGATGCTCTAATCATTGGATAGCAGATCTATCAATGGATAAGCAGATCTTCAGGGGGAGTTTGTTAATACTCCAAACCATTCATGTGAAGACCAACCTATGAAGACCGAAGAACGAAGACCAAGCAACATCCAAGGCGGAGTTTGTTGATACAGTTTCGTGTCTGTCGCTTGTTCTTAATTACAGGTGTAATTGTACAGTCTTTGCTCAAGTGTCTGTATAGGTTTGGTCGTGTCGAATAGATCGAGATATCTTTCTATCTTGATCTAGTATGACATCTTAGCTTGTCTGTGTTAATCGGTTTCATGTGTGCATACCGTTGAGTCTTGTAAACATCATGTCTACACACGTTCTCCAAGAAGAAGAATTCTGTGTGAGTTAGAGATTTTGTACGAGTCAGGTGATTCGTACGAATCAATGAGTGTTTTCATACGAAACAGCTGCTCCGCACCAATTTCCTGGAGATGTGTCTTGTGTGAAATAGTGTGTTCCGTATGTCTAGTATCGTGATTCGTACGAAATCTAGACAGACACTATATAAGCAGACATGACCTTCTCAGTCAAGGTTACACACCAGACTATGAGCCCTTTGGTGCAAAAGTTAATAGAACAAGCTAGCAAACTGATCCTTTGTGTGGGATATCTAAGTTAGCATTTCTGGTGAAGACGAAGACACAAGAACACAACAAGTTTGTTTGAGTCATACGAGCATTGTGTGTATATGTTTGTACTTGTTCTCAATCATTAATCAAGATAGTGAATCTTTGGTTACCCCGTGTTCTTTACTTTGCTTTGGTTGCATGCACACTTGGATTCCGCACTTGTGTGTATGTTGTATGGACAAGGAATAGGTTGACATCCTCAGGTGGACCTACAATACTTAATCTCAATGTGTTTGGTTTTTTAGTGCTATACAGGATTACGAGTGATCTGTAAAGCAGCCCCGTTATCAACAAAAATAGGAGTACTTAGAAATTCAAAACCGTAGCCGCGCATTTGCTGTTGGATCCATAGAACCTGAGAGCAGCAACTAGAAGCCGACATATACTCAGCCTCATAGGTTGACGTAACTACACAAATCTGCTTTTTGCACTGCCATGTGACTAGGCGATTTCCCAAGAACTGACATCCTGCTGATGTTGATTTTGCATCGATCTTGAAGCCACCATTATAAGAATCACTAAATGCTGTCAAATCAAAGTTATCATCCTTAGGGTACTAGAGGCTAGTGTCCGGGCGACCCTTCAAATAACGAAAGATTCTTTTTACAGCCATCAAACGAGAAACCTTCGGACTGGACTGGTAGCGAGCTAGAAGACATGTTGGGTACATTATATCGGGTCTTAAAGCAGTAAGATACATGAGAGATCCGATCATAGCACGATAAAGAGATGGTTCCACATGTTCACCCGTTCCATTAGGAGTAATCCCATGATTCTTGTAACATTTGTCAAAAACGGGTTTTCCAAACCCGCTCCGTTTGTAATCGAATATCAAGTTATAAATGTTTCGTTGCGTATTTATGTCAATTTTAATTTTTAATGATGCATAATTAATAAACAAACTAGAATATAAAAGTTATAATTGATAAAAAGTAAAAATAAAATAAATAAAAAGAAAAATAGGCTGCCGGGACTCGAACCCGGGTCAGCCGGAAAGACCTCAAAGACTTATCACACACACATACAACCACTCTGCCACTTGATCTTTTTGTGAATTTTGGGAAACAATTAAATCATATGTTCTACTGAGAATCAACCTGTTGCGCCAACTGAAACCGATATCGGCTTTCAAACCGTTCAAGACGGTTGAGTGTTCGCGGAATCTTGATCATAACCGATAAACCGACATCTTAAATCAATTCAGTCGTTAATGAAATTGAATTCAGGTGATGTTTGATTTTTATAACCGAAAACATTCATTCTTGGAATTACTTCAACAAAAGCTTCATTTCGCGACTCAATTACACTCCCAGAACTTCTATTCTCGCATTTACTCTCGTTTCTGATCGTCGGAATTACTTTCTGATCATCGCCGGAATTCTCTGCAAGTCGCCGGAAAATCGTGTCTTCCATCAAATCAGTAAGTCTCTCAATTCTTTCATCGTCTATCAGTTGTTAAGCTGTTGCTAACTCAAACCCTTCAATCAGAGTCAGTTTCAGACGTCGATATCGGATAATTCACTTTCGCCGGAAAATTTCTGAAAGTTCCCAATTCTCGCTGTGAAACGGTATAGCCTTTTAAACCTTCTGGTAATTCTTGTTCAGTGCTTCAATTTCGCATTTAGCTAATCAAAATTTTTGATTTGACCGCTCAGACGATATCCACAAAAACAAAGCCGACGACTTCGCCGGAATTCTGAGATAAATCGTTTCTCCGGTATGTTTACTTCCGAAATCTTCTCTGCCATTTCATTTTAGGCATTTGAATGTTTGTCAATCGAATTAATCAAGAAGCAATAGAGTAATCGTAGTCTGTGATTTCTGTGACGAAGAAGACGAAGTAGGTTGTTTATAAGTTTAATTTAATTTGGATATTATCTCGGGTTAGACACACAGTCCAGCGGTGGACTGTGTGCACACATATATCACACGCCGCGAGTTCGATCCTTGACACACACACATTCACTGTAATTAAAATGCTCCTTTTTAAACTGAACCGGATCCTTTCGCAATTAGATGTTAAGTACAATAAAAATCTGTATATTAACCAAGTTAGACACACAGTCCATCGGTGGACTGTGTGTAACATTAAATCACAGGTCCCGGGTTCGAGACCTGTTGACGGCACCGGTTTGATAATTAAAATCCTTTTTAAAAATAATGAATTTTGAATAAATTACAACGGTATATAAATATAATTAAAACATAAATATTTCGGGTTAGACACGTAGCTCAGTTGGTAGAGCTGCGTGCATGCGTACGGGAGGTCTCGGGTTCGAGCCTCACCCAGCGCATACATTCACACAATAGAACCGGTCAAACAGTCAATGTTCAATGGTCAACGCAAAAGTCAACATTTTTTTATATTTTTATTTATTTAATTTAATTTAAAAATCAATTAAAAATACTTAAAAATAATGTTTTTAAAGATAGGAAATAGCCTTAAACTCACAAAAATAAATCTAAAAATCCTATTAGAATTATTCATAAAATCCACTCATTTACTATACCTTCCGTTATTATTTAGGTTAGTTAATCCTCATTGATCAATCCTTCAAACTCGTGCGCATCTCATCATCTCCAACCGAACGCACCCAATGTGAGTGAATCTCTACAAATTCCCCGTTTTAATCACGTTTTTGGGGTGTATCATGTGTCTTACCATTTATTATATTTAAATCATTGTGCATACATCATATCACGAACAAATGTGTATTCAGCTTGTATCAACTGTTGTGTAGTTATTGTTTAGATTTAATTTATTATTTTCAGTACATGCAATTTCATAGGCCGCGCTCCCCATTACATTATGAGCGTTGAGCAGTTCCCCATTACATTATGAGCGTGTACCTGACGTTGCCAACATACGATCGGCTCCGTTTGATTGAGCCTTGATCGTACAGTCATTCATCATAGGCCGTCCGTTCCCCATTACATTATGAGCGTGAACGTGACGTTGCCAACATATACAGTTTCATTCATGTTATATATTCATGCAAGTTCATATGTTATTGTATGTTATTGTTTGTGGATTGTTATTGTTATTGTTGGATTATTTACATTTGCTAGCATATGACTATTGCACAATTTTTCCTTCATAAAAATAACAAGAAATCAATAATAAATGTTTAACTAACAAGGTTCACTCGCCAACTTATGTTGACCCAAAAACCCCCATTTTTACACATGATACAGGTGAACCAGCTGCAGCAAGAAACACATAGGATTGGCTTAGAAGAATAAACTGGTTTAGAGCTTGGATTGTTTAGTTGGTTATTTTCTTTGTATTTGTATGGGCATGTTTGGATTATTGAGAATGTAATTTTGACTTTAATAAATATGAAACATATTAGTAAATATCATGAGCTTTGGTGATAACCCAATTATGCCCCGACTCTTATTCCGCTGCGGGTCGGGGTGTGACAATTCTGAGCTAATGGAGTTCCCAAAGGCTTTGAGTCTTCCATCTAAAATTGTTTGAAAATATCCCCGACGTACTTGGTCTGATGGATGAAAATCCCGTCTTTAGATTGATGAACCTGCAAACCTAAAAAGAAAGTCATTTCTCCCATTGCGCTTATCTCGAACTTCTCTTGCATCACCTGCGCAAATTCTTTGCACATTCTCTTGTTTGTAGACCCAAAATAATATCATCAACATACACTTGTACCAGCAATAAGTCCTCATTTTCCTCCTTGACGAAGAGAGTACAGTCGATCAATCCTCGTCAAAAACCATTCTTTAGAAGATAGGAAGACAACGTTTCATACCAAGCCCGAGGCGCCTGATGAAGACCATACAACACCTTATTGAGAAGCCAAACCTTGATAGGATGGATTGGATCTACAAAACCTGCCGGTTGCTCAACGTATACTTCTTCTTTAACCACACCATGAAGAAATGCACTCTTAACATCTATATGGTAAACAGTAAACTTCTTGTATGATGCATAAGCCAAAAAGAATCTTATGGCCTCAAGACGTGCTACCGGTGCATAAACTTCAATGTAATCAATGCGTTCTACCTGATTAAAGCCCTGGACAACCAATCTTGCTTTGTTTCTCACAACAACACATCGGTCATCCTTCTTACACTTGTAAACCCATCTTGTACCAATCTTCTTGTAGTTATCAGGCCTATCAACCAATTTCCATACGGCTAACTTCTGAAACTGCTGAAGTTCTTCTTGCATTGCCTCAGCCCATGAGTCTTCTTTCATTGCCTCCTTCCAAGATTTTGGTTCAACTTGGCAGACATAGCAGGCAAAAGACCGATCATTTTGTTCCCCAGATTCCCCAATAGGCGAATACAAACCATCATTCTGGTTGTTCCTTAGCTGATTACGTGTCTGCACACCACTCTGGACTTTTCCTATATTATTCTCCTGAGGATGGGTATTGTGAATTCGAGTTTCAGGAACATCGGGAACTCGAGAATTTATACCAAAATTGTTGATATTCAGATCACAGCTAATTCGTTTGCTGGATTTGATGAAGATGTAGATGCATGACTTCAGTTGTCCCTAGATTTTGCACATTTGACGTGACATCTGAAATTCCAGGAACCGGACCAGAAGTAGTTTTATTTGCATCATGGAACTCATCATCTTCTGACGAAACATTGTAATTAGCAGCATCTTCGAATTCCTCATTTTGAACAAGATTGTTAACCGAAGTAGACACTTGAGGGTTAACAATAATTGGCCGTACTAATGGCGAGTCAACTGCAGTATCACTTTCCAGTAGCATTTGAGCAGTTGCAGATGCATCATCAAAAGTTGGCAGATTAAAGGGGTCAAACAATCCATCGTAGTCAAACATCCAAGGAGCACCCGGAGCTCTTACTGATTCAGTGTATCTATGAACCTTCAGTTCACCGCATTCTTCAATCTTCTTTGTTGACAAATTCCACACTCTGAAATTAGGAGTAGCATATCCAAGAAAGAAACCTTCGATAACCTTTGGTCCAAAATTTCCATGTGGATCAATCATAGTGCATGGAGCTCCAAAAGGTTCTAAGAAAGAAATATCTGGTTTCCTTTTATGTAACAACTAGAAACATGTTTTCCTGTGCCTCTTCACAGTAAGAACTCTGTTCATCGTCTAACATGCAGTAGCAATAGCTTCCCCCCAAAATTGAACAGGAAGTTCTGATTCTACTAGCATAGTTCTTGCTGTTTCAATTAGAGTACTATTATTCCTCTCATCAACACCATTTTGTTGTGGAGTATAACGAGAACTGTACTCATGCAGAATGCGTTTAGAAGAACAGAACTCATCCATAACTTGATTCTTGAATTCGGTGCCATTGTCGCTTCTAATTCTCCTTATCTTCAAATTGTACAAATTTTCGAGCAGAGTTAGGAGATTCTTGTGGATTTCAGGAACTTCACTCTTGTGTACCAACATATTTACCCATGAAAATCTTCAGTAGTCATCAGTAACTACTAAACAATAAGAATCACCAAAGGTAGTCTTGTGTTTCATAGGTCCAAAGAGGTCCATATGAAGACATTCCAGAGGCATATTCACCGTGTTAATCTTCTTCATAATATGAGATTTTCCTGCTTGCTTTCCCTTTTGGCAAGATACACAGACGTCTTGTATATGAAAGTTTTTCACTGGTACACCATTCACAAGATTGTTTTTCACCAAATAGTTCTTTCCTCAAGTGAATGTGTCCCATTCGTCTGTGCCAAGAGATTAATTCCTTTTCGGTGGCTTTTGAGACAAAACATGTAACTTGTGCAGACGTGGTAATAGCTTGGCTCATGTAAAGAATATACAAGTCATTAATTCTTGGAGCCGACAAGAGGATCCATTCTCTGGGAATCTTGAAACCAGGTTTCATCACATAACATCCGGTATCATCAAAATGAACCGTGAACTTCTTGTCGCAGATTTGAGAAACGCTAAGAAGATTGTGATCAATTTGACAAACAGAATTGATCTTATCAAAGCTAACAAAACCATTGGATACCATTCCTTATCCAGTGATGTATCTGCCCTGTCTACAGCAAAAGCAACATAACCTCCTCGGATGCTTTTTACATCATACATGAGCCTTAAGTCGCCCGTCATGTGCCCTGATGCTCCACTATCAACAATCCAATGACTATTCACAGTTCTCCTGGAACACCCTGCACATTTCAAAACTTGATAAGTTTGAGATGGGGACCCAAGCCTTAGTGGTCTTGGGTCGACCCTTATCATCAAGAAATGTGATTTCTATTTCTTGATGATTTGGAAATTGTGCGCCTCCTCTTGAAACATCACCGGTCTTAGGTTTCCAAGATTTTTGAAATTTACCAGAATGACTATTATTTACATTTTTAACAACTTCTGGTTTTATTAACTTTGAAGAACTTGGTTTCCTTTCTAAAAATCCGGTTTTAATGCTTTTTCAATTATTTTTACTTGTTTACTCTCTGTTTTTCTTCTTGTTCTTGAACAATACGTTTGTCTTGTTTTGGTGAAACTGATTGACGTTGAAAAGTTGGTTCACGAGGGGCTTTCTCAATAAATCTAGGTTTTGCTGGATTTGTACAATTCTTGATTATGTGGCCAAATTCTCCACATTTAAAACAAGTTCTCCTCTCAACAAATATAGGAAATCCTGTTCTATGACTTGATGTTGAACTTGTGGGTCTTGAGGTACTTGGTTCATTTTCACACCCATTTGTATGTTGAGTGTAATTGTTATCACCGTTATACTTTAAAATCTTGACTTTGTTTACAAAATCTATACTAGACATTCCTTCAAAAGACTTGACTTTATCAGTACCAGTAGAACTCACAAATTTAACATTCTTAAACTTCTTTTTGTAGCGAGTGCGTTTTACTTCAACCTTTGGTTGTGGTACCTTAGGCTTTTCAACTCGCTTTCCTTGGTGTTTTTCTTTTGAACTTGATAATGGTTGTGACTTGATTGGGTTTTTCTTCTCCAAAAATTTGGTTGTTGAATTTTCAAAAACTTGATCAATAGAGGTTGGATTTATATTTTTGATCGAAAAGTCTTTGTTAGAATATATTTTCTTGTCTCCAACCAAAGAATACAACACATTATCATTTTCATCAGTAGACACATTTGTCTTGACAGATTTCATAGGATCATTCTCTTGTTTTTCAACAATTTTCACACTGGGAGCAGTAGAAACTTCTATCCCTTTTTCTTCATCAGGAGACTGATCCTGATCATTTTTCTCGGACTCATCATCTGACGAATCATCCTCCTCTGTAGTAGAGGGATTCTGATCAACAACTGATGATGAGTTCTCAGATTTTCTTGATTCAGCTGAGGAATTGTCCAGCTTGAACCCTAATCCTGCTGCAAACTCTTCAGGATTACCGAGGTTTCAAAGCGTGGCATTTCCTTTTCATCAGGCAATTCGGTTATAACGCTTCGCATTCCATTTTTAGTAAGATCGCTTCGTGTTTCTATTTTTGAAAATTCCGAACCTTGTAATCGTATTTCATTTCCGAATCATTGTAAATCTAAGGCTTTGATTGTAATCAAATTGATCGATTATACGCAATTCGCAATCTTTATACGCATTTATATCTATGTTAATACACACATTCATTACGCAATTTATAGCTTCGAATCAACTTACATATTCTAATCAACATTCATGAAAGTTAAACATTTCTAATCAAGCAAGCAATCAACAAGTTAAATGCAAAATGCATAGACTTTTGGCACCATGATTCTTGTCACACTTAAGTTAATTATTTGCAAGACATGTTTAGGATTATGTAACACCTTTAATCATGTTTTAATCTTCCAAAACACTTCACACTTGATTTACATATAAAATACATTATTTATATAACAATTAAAACCATTTATATAAATTAATTAACCAAAAAAAACAAACAAAGAGGGCTGCCATATGTTGATGTTTTGGGCTTGTTTCAAGTTTAAACAACCACTAATCTTGCCCAAAGCCCAACCCATTGAAACCCTAATCCCTTCCCTAAATAAACCACCTTTTCCCCATCCATTTTCCACTTTTACAAGTCTCCAAACACTTCAAAAACACTCTCAAAGTCCCTCACATATTCAAAAAATGCAGCAACCATATTTGAGTTTTTTGTGAGTTCTAACTAACTTCTTCAACTAATTCTTCCTTAAATCTTCTTCTAAAACACTTGGATAACCTCTAGGAAGGTTTTCAAAAGTTTGCTTGGGCAAACTAAGGTGAAACCTCACCATTTTTGAGGTCCAAAGTGCCATAAATTTTCTGCTCATTTTTATCTTTTAAACTTTAATATTTTCAAAGTTTTCTTCATGTTTTGTTACTCAACATTGTTTGCTAAGCCCTATGGTATGTTACCATAGGTTTTTCATGGAAAACCAAGGTGGAATCACACCATTTTTGGGGCCAAAATTTCTGTTTTGGAAGATAACTTATAAAACTTTTTTGAACTTATTTTTAACATAACAAATCTATGCTACTTATGCCACTAACCAAGCTTATGGTTAGTGTGTTAAGCTAGACTTGTTCACATACAATCAAGAGGCATAACATGTCTCTAAACTTATGGTTTTTACTAGGTTTCAAACCCACAAGTGTTGAGCCATCCAAGCTTACAAGCTTGTGTTGGTGTAGGTGTGATTACATGAAGGCCTTGGCCATTCAACTATTCAATCCACCCTCACTTGATGATTTCCATAATTCTTGACCATCCGGATTGTCCTTGTGTCAATCTTGTGTAATGGTGAATCTTATGAAAGAGGTTTAGGATGGTTATCCTCCTACCTCCATGCATGACTTATATGACTTACATGATATCTATGAAATACATGAACTATATGATAAATTAGTAATATTATAACTATATGTAAATACTTAATATAACTGAACCTTTGACCATGACCAAATGGTTATTTGTCCTAAAAGTAGGTTTTTTTATCTTAGACCTAACAATCGTTATGATTCTATTGGGCATGACCCATAAAAACACAATTACCCTTTGGGGCTTATTAGTGTCAAAAAACGAGCGTTAATGTCTAGATAAATACTTTCGTTTATATATACTTTCTTCGCATATTGTAAATTCCTAAACTCCTTAAACTCACCCGTCAATCTAATACTCACACACCTACGTTGCCTTGTGTAGGATAAACTTGGTGTTCCATCCCCTAAATCAACCTAACTCTCTCACGGATATTACTTTGCAAAACCGTGAGTACACTCGACCCCTTTTATGCTTTCCACTATTTGGGTGCAACATGATTAATTTACTAAAACTACACTAAATCACACTTTATTCTATACACAAACAATCCATCAACATGCTTTAGTCTTATGCTACTTGAATTGTTACTTGGTATATTCTTATGTGATCTAAATGTCATTAACTTTGATCGAGCCTCCCTTAACATGTATAGCGCTATAGGAGTAACGCACCGCCCGTATTCTTGTGGTCAATGTTAAATTTTAATCTATTTTGCGGTACACTAGAGGATTGACTTGTAGATTCACATGCCTTGTTTACACTTATCTTGTATGCTAGCTATTCATGTGGATTTGTTTAAATGAATTTTATACTTATGCTATGATACTAAACTTGTGTACTCGCCAATACTTGTTATTGAACTATACTTTTTAATATGTTGCAGGTTGATGAAGTTGTTATGATGGAACTTAGTAGGAATGGCATAGAAACACGCGTAGAACACTAAGTTAATCATTAAGTTATTGTTGAACTTGTTTTGTTGTTATTTCTTGTCTTTGAATATTCGGCGTAACCTTGACTATTTTGATGATATGAAATGAAATAGGTTGTTAATTTAAATATTGTCGCAAATAACTTTATGATGTCTCGAGCAATCTAGTTCGTCTCACTCTGATGTTACCGCCGTCGGTTGGGGTGTGACAGATTGGTGTCAGAGCCATAACTATAGGGAATTAGGTAGAATTGCCATGTTCGACCTAGTCTATAGTTTAAGTGACCAACTTGACCATTCTTGCTTCATGAATAAAATGTTAATTCTTCCTATTTCTTTTGTCTTAAATATATATATATGTGTTTTTCCTAAGACACTTACACAATTTACACACTTGAAGACACTCAAACTACAAACGAGATGATCTCACCAAAATAGGGGTGAAACCCGCACTTTGGTGATCACTCTCAATCCGCAAAATTTGATTTTTGCACGAAATTACACCATCAAGTAAAGAGTGAAATCCACATCTTGATGGGAATTTCCGATTCATACTCTAGTAGACCCTTACCAACGAGTCGGAATACTATCCTTGTTTGGTAAGTACAAACCACACTTCGGGTACAATGTTGTCAAGTTAGGGTGTGAAACCCGCACCTTGTCAACTAGTCCCATTCCTCGATGTTCAATCTCACCAAAGTTTCGATTGGTTAGACACGTGTAGTAACTGGAAGGGTAAAGTACCGTTAATCGCTTCTCGACGAGAGCACTTTACCTATAGGCCAAAGCATGTTTCTCTAATTTGAAAGGATCTCGATTCACTTTGGAATAGTTAACGTTTCTCAACCCGAAACACTCAAATATTTTATTGAGCCTATCTTTTACGCTATCTCAATTTCTATGTGTTTTAATACTTGTTATCTCGTTCATTTCGAACCCGATGCACAATTCGCACGCCTTTCGTAACCAAAAACAATAATAATAATTCTCGTGAACCAACTAAATTTATACTCCTTTACGCAAATCACACGTGTTTATGCTTTTGAATGCCAACATGATTATGCTATCTATGTGAAATTATACGTGTTACATGATACTTATGTGCTCAAAACAGATACTTTTCTTTATAACAACACTTTACAATCAAAGCCTAAATCTATCTTTTATTGTCAAACTCTTTAGTTGTCTTTCTCTCAAAGCACTATGGGAAGAAGGAAGTCAAAGTCCAAGTCGAGGTCCCAAACCGACTCCATGTCAAAAAAGACTGCATGAAATTCATGGCTAAGCAAATGGCTGAACACATGGCTAAGGTCATCCCCAAAATAGTCAGCAAGGTCCAGCCCCCACCTAACGTCGAATCACCTCGTACCTCTGTCGACTCCAAAGCCGAACCACCAAAAACCACCTTCACCCATAAGCAATTATGTTCTTGCAATCCCTTACCCTTCACCGGCGAGGGGGACGCCACTAAACTGCTACAATGGTTCGACGCCATTGAGCTCACCTTCATCCAAAGTGGTTGCCCCGACCACTTCCCCAACTTGAACACCACGGGAGTGTTCCGATCGAGAGCCCTTGATTGGTGGACTTCCGAGCGTAGCGCTCGTGGCAACGAAGTCGCCCATGCCCTCACTTGGGCCGAGCTCAAGAAGTTAATGGAAAGTGAGTTTTGCCCCCTCACGAACTCCAACGACTAGAGACTGAGTTTTGGAACCTCCGACAAGTGGGGAATGACAACGCTGGCCTCATGGCCCGTTTTAAGCAACTGAGCTTGATTTGCCCAAGTCAATTCGACATTACTGAGAAAGCAGTCGCTAAATATATACGTTGCCTTCCTCCTAACCTCGCTGACTGGTCGATACCACCTCCCCCAACACCCTTGAGGAAGCTTTTCAGCTGGCTGCTCGCTTGAACAACCGCCAAGTCCTTCGTGAAGCCGCCAAGGCTCCACCAAGGAAAGCCCACCAAGCAACCACCGAATCCATTACCGAACCTGCCTCACCTAAACCCCCAAGAAGAAACACCAAGGGCAAGAAGCGGAAGGCTTCAAGCCCGATTTGCGCGGTAGTCACTCCGCCAAACCCCCACCAGCCAGCTTTGCCCGCACCCGAACCCATCAAGAAAGCGTACACCGGACCCCATCCCAAGTGAAACACCTATCCCTTCCATCATCGGGTTACCACCCCGTGCCACCTATGCACGAACGACAATAGGTATGGGCACTTTGCCCAACAGTGCTGGAATGCTCCGCAAGCCCCCATCAACCAAGCCCGAGCTATGACCACCACACCTCCTCAAAACCCTACCGGCAACAAAAACCGACCCCTTTCTCCTGCCGCTTGTGCCTGCTTCAGATGCAGGGACCCAAATCACTTCGCCAACAACTGCCCGCAGCGTAACAACAACAATCAGCAGCAGCAAGCTTGTGGCCGAGCCTTTATCATCACGGCCGCTCAAGCTCAAAACTCAAACGATGTCATATCGGGTACATTCCTTGTTAACAATGTTTACGCTACGTGTTTATTTGATACCGGTGCGGATAAAAGTTTTGTAATCATTGAATTCGAACCTTTGCTTATGTGTAGTCGTTCAAAGTTGCTTAAATCATTCGAAATCGAAATCACTGACGGAAAATCTGTCACCATTGATTCCGTCCTTTCTAATTGTTCTTTAAATCTCAACGATCATACGTTTTCTATTGACCTCATACCCATGCCAATGGGTAGTTTCAATACCATAGTAGGCATGGATTGGCTAGGGCGAGTCCGTGCTGAAGTTGTTTGTTTGGAAAAATGCATTCCCCTTCCCCTTCCCAATATTGATTCCTTGCACATCTATGGCGAGAAACCTTCCAAAGGTCTCAAGCTTATGTCGTGTATTCAAGCGAACAAGTACTTGCGTAAGGAATACTTCGCCTTTCTTGCCCACATTGTGGAAAAGAAGGAAAAGGGTCCAAGCGTGAGTGAAGTTCCCGTTGTGCGCGAATTCCCTGACGTCTTTCCCGAGGATCTTCCTGGTCCTCCTCCTGCTTGTTTTGTTGATTTTCGCATCGACCTCATCCTTGGTGCAACTCCAGTCGTAAAATCCCCCTATCGTCTGGCACCCTCGGAGATGCAAGAGCTGTCTAGTCAACTTCAAGAGCTTCTTGAGAAGGGCTTCATACGCCCTAGCACATCTCCTTGGGGCACTCCCATTCTGTTCGTAAAAAAGCAAGACGGGTCCTTTCACATGTGCATTGACTATCGTGAGCTCAACAAGCTTACAGTCAAGAAACGATACCCTCTTCCTCGCATCGACGACCTTTTCGATCAGCTTCAGGGCGCGACTTGTTTCTCTAAAATCGACCTTCGCTCTGGTTATCATCAACTTCGAGTCCTCGAAGAAGATATACCCAAAACTGCGTTTCGCTCACGTTATGGGCACTACGAGTTCGTAATCATGCCGTTTGGTCTGACCAACGCACCCGCCGTGATTATGGATTTGATGAATTGCATGTGTAACCCTTATCTTGACCGATTCATGATCGTCTTTATTGACGATATCCTAATCTATTCCAACACGCGAGAAGAGCATGAGCGACACTTGCTCTTATCCTTTAGCTGTTGCGAACTCAACGTCTCTATGCCAAGTTTTCCAAGTATGAATTTTGGTTAAAAGATGTTCAATTTCTTGGTCATGTCGTCAACGAACTTGGTATTCATGTTAACCCCGTGAAAATCGAGGCGGTGAAAAATTGGATTGCCCCTAAGACTCCGTCCGAAATTCGTCCGTTTCTCGGCTTAGCCGGTTATTACCGTCGTTTCATTTCGAACTTTTCAAAAATTGCCGTGCCTCTCACTTCCTTGACTCAAAAGGATAAACCTTTTGTTTGGGGTTCCGAACAAGAGGAGTCTTTTCAAACGCTCAAGGACATGCTTTACAACGCTCCTATCCTAACCCTTCCCGATGGTAACGACGATTTTGTCGTGTATTGCGATTTCTCAAGACAAGGTCTTGGTTGCGTTCTTATGCAATGAGACAAGGTTATCACTTACGCGTCATGACAACTAAAAATTCATGAGAAAAATTATACCACACACGACCTTGAACTTGGTGCAGTTGTTTTTGCATTAAAGATATGGCGACACTACCTTCATGGTACAAAGTGTACGGTCTTCACCGACCATAAGAGCCTTCAGCACATCTTTAATCAAAAAGAACTCAACTTGCGTCAGGCGTCGTTTAGTAGAACTATTGAACGACTACGACTGTGATATCCGCTACCACCCTGGTAAAGCGAATGTTGTGGCTGACGCACTTAGTCGGAAAACTCATTTTAAGAGTGTACGTTGCTATCAAACTGTGGGAAAGCTTCAAGAGATGATTCGTGAGGCACAATACTCAACCGTTAATGAGGGTAACCTCGATAATGAGTTGAAGTGTGGTGTTGAAAACCAACTTGTGACCAAACCTGATGGCATCATGTGCTATCTTGACCGTATCTGGATTCCTAACCGTGATAATCTTCGTGATCTCTTGATGAGTGAAGCTCATAAATCTCGGTGTTCTATTAATCCTGGCGCCGATAAGATGTATCACGACCTCCGAGCATCATATTGGTGGCTTGGAATGAAGAAAGATATCGCCTGCTATGTTTCGAAGTGCCTTACTTGCTCCAAGGTAAAAGCCGAGCATCAAAGACCCTCTGGCTTACTCGAACAACCAGAAATTCTTGTTTGGAAATGGGAGAGTATTGCTATGGATTTCATAACCAAGCTCCCTCGTACATCCTCTGCTCACGATAGTATTTGGGTAATCATTGACTGAACCAAGTCTGCTCATTTCCTTCCCATACGTGAAGACTACCGAGTTGAGAAATTAACTCGTATCTACACAGATGAAATCATCTGTCATCACGGTGTCCCCGTTGACATTATCTCCGACGTGATGGTCACTTCACTTCTCGCCTTTGGCAAACATTTCAAAAGGCCCTTGGTACTCAACTCAATCTTAGTACTGCTTTCCATCCTTAGTCCGATGGTCAAACCGAGCGTACTATCCAAACTCTAGAGGACATGCTTCGTTCTTGCGTAATTGAATTTGGTGGCAACTGGGACATGCACTTGCCTTTAGTCGAATTCTTGTACAATAACAGTTCCCATGCGAGTATTCAAATGGCACCTTTCGAGGCATTGTTGGACGCAAGTGCCGATCGCCTATTTGTTGGCACGAGATCAGGGAAGCTCAAATCACCGGTCCCGAGCTTATACAACAGACGACGGACAAGATTTTGCAGATTCGGGACAACTTGCTGAAAGCTAGAAGCCGACAAAAGAGCTACGCAGATAAAAGACGCAAGCCCTTGGAATTCAACGTTGGTGACTTTGTACTTCTCAAGGTATCCCCTTGGAAGGGTGTGGTTCGTTTCGGGAAAAAGGGAAACCTCGCTCTTCGCTAAGTAGGTCCTTTCAAGATTCTCGAGAGGATTGGCAAGGTAGCCTACCGACTGGAACTACCACAAGAGCTCAACAACGTTCATCCTACCTTCCACGTCTCCAACTTGAAAAGATGTCTCGCTGAAGAAGGACTCCAAGTTCCGCTTAAAGATCTTCAAATCAATGAGACTTTGCACTTCGTGGAAAAACCAGTCGAAATCACGGATGAGGTACTAAGCAACTAAGTCGCAGTTGAATTCCTATCGTGAAGGTTTGATGGGAAGGAAAACGTGGCGCTGAGTTTACTTGGGAACTTGAAAGCGACATGAAGTCTAAGCATCCACATTTGTTCATTGCGTCTTCCAAAATTTCGGGATGAAATTCCCTAAAGGAGGGGAGATTGTAACGCTTCACATTTGTATCTTTCCGTTTTTAGTAAGATTGCTTCGTATTTCTATTTATGGAAATTCCAAACCTTGTAATCGTATTTCATTTCCGAATCATTGTAAATCTAAGGCTTTGATTGTAATCAAATTGATCAATTATACGCAATTCGCAATCTTTATACGCATTTATATCTATGATAACAGACACATTCGTTACGCAATTTATAGCTTTGAATCAACTTACATATTCTTATCATATGTTCATGAAAGTTAAATGTTTCTAATCAAGCAAGCAATCAACAAGTTAAACGCAAACATAGACTTTTAGCAGCATGATTCTTGTCACACTTAAGTTAATTATTTGCAAGACATGTTTAGGATTATGTAACACCTTTAATCATGTTTTAATCTTCCAAAACACTTCACACTTGATTTACATATAAAATACATTATTTATATAACAATTAAAACCATTTATATAAATTAATTAACAAAAAAAACTAAAAAAGAAGGCAGCCATATGTTGATGTTTTAGGCTTGTTTCAAGTTTAAACACCCACTAATCTTGTCCAAAGCCCAACCCATTGAAACCCTAATCCCTTCCCTATATAAACCACCTTTATGGAGTGCTTGTGTAAGGATAGCAAACACCTTTTTCTCTAGATCGTAAGCCTTTTTATCGCCTTCATCTAGATTGGCTAAGGAGGTTGGATTTGATCCTGCCTCTTCGAGAGATTCTTTATAGGGTGTAGTAAAACTTGTCCATAATTTTGTGTTCTGTCTGAGAACATATATGTGGAAACGACTTTTCCATGAAAGATAATCGTTCATATGTTTCAGTTTAGGTGGACGGTTATTATTCCCGGTTTCACTCTCGCTCATAAGAAGAGTCTGAATGCTCTGGTTCTGATTTGCGACACACGCCCATTGATTAGCGGTAATCATGGCTGTATGTTAAGGCATCAATGATTTAACCCATGAGATTGCGGAGTTTTGTGAAGAGTCTTAATTTGTGCTTGAACTACTACTCCAATCCCATGGATTAATACTCATTATATTTTTCTTGATTATGAAAATTAAAAGGTTTAAAGTTTAATTTTTGAAAAAAAAACAGTCTCTATTTAAAAATCACAAAGTTTGAAAAATCACAAAGTTTTAAAAACTGAACACGAAAAACAAAATAAGTTGTTCTTCGTACGAATCAATGTTTCGTACGAGTGTTGTCCTTCGTACGAACCAAGTGCTTCGTACGGGGGAACACTCTTTCGTGCGTACGACTTATTCTTCCGTGCGAAACAGATTCTTCGTGCGGGTGACTGGTCTTTCGCACGAATAGTCTAGTTCTTCGTACGGATGGGTTATTCAAATAGATGTTTTTCGCAGAGAAATCCTTTTGCAGTGCTGGTTGGTGAAATATTTCCTTTTCTAGCACTGACTGGTTTTCGAAAGTATTCTGTTGTCTACACAATTTTGGTTAAAAAGACAAACATTCCATATCAGCCTTTTTCAGTTACAACAGTCAAGTCCAGAATGTCAGAGATTTAGTCAACCCTACAACAATATTCCGGTGAGTTTCTCCTACAAATGTGTTCAACTTGAACAGATGAAAATTTTAAGAATAAACAGATTTTAACATGTCTCCATCTGTTCTAACAAGGTTTTTATGAAAATGTTCTGGATACAACAAGTTTTAACTAAGTTTTAGGTTGATTATCTTTTAAAAACTTAAGTTTCCTGCTCAAAGTTCAAGAACACTTCACGAAACCCTCAAAACTAGCTCAGACACAACACTAAGCTTGGTTTTAAAACAAGGAAGAGAGCCAAAGCTCTGATACCACTTGTAGGTCCACTTGGAGGATCAAGATTAACCTACTTATCTGTTTATACCACACAAATACGAGTACAGAATCCTCGTAAGTATACAAACCAAAGCAAAGTAAGAACACATGATAACCAAAGATTCAATATCTTGATTAATGGAAGAGAACTAGTACAAACATATACAAACAATGTTCATACAGACTCATGCAACACACTCTGTGCTCTTGTGTCTCTCTCTTGTATAGCTCTAGTCTCTCTAGTCACTAACTTTGTCCAACTACTTAGCTTAGAAGTGCATGTCTGCTTATATAGTGTCTACACTCAGCAACTGTACGAAGTATGTTGCTGGAAGTACGAAACACCAAAAGACATTTTCCAAAGATGCTTGTACGATTGAACTGGCTCGCACGAATCATGACCTTGCTCGTACGAAACAAGCAGGATGCTTGTTGAGATGTACTTACTCGTACGAATGGTAGGTGGCCCGTACGGGCAATATCTTGCTCGTACGAAGCATTCCCATTCGCACATAGAATTCTTCTTCGGAGAACGTGTCATAGGCATCACGTACACAAGACTCAACAGCATGCACACATGCAACTGTTTTACACAGGACAACTAAATGTCGTACTAAACCAAGATAGGAGGATATCTTGATTTGGTCGACATGACCAAACTATACAGACATAGTAAACAAAGACTGTACAATTACAGATGTATCTAAGAACAAGCGACAGACACAAAAGTGTATCAACAATTTGATAACATTCAATGATTGTGATCATGGTGGCTGCAAGATCGATGCAAAATCAACATCAGCAGGATGTCAGTTCTTGGGAAATCGCCTAGTCACGTGGCAGTGCAAGAAGCAGACTTGTGTAGCTACGTCAACCAGTGAGGCTGAGTATTTTTCAACTTCTAGTTGCTGCTCTCAGGTTCTATGGATCCAACAGCATATGCGCGACTAGGGTTTTGAATTTCTAACTACTCCTATTTATGTTGACAACGAAGCTGCTTTACCGATCACTCGTAATCTTGTACAACACTCAAAAACCAAACACATTGAGATTAAGTACCATTTCATACGAGATTGTTATGAAAAGAAACTTATCAATGTTTTTTAAATCCACACTGATCACCAACGTGCCGACCTGTTTACTAAAGCTTTTGATAAATCACGTTTTGGTTATCTTCTTTTGGTCAATGGCATCAAGGTGAAACCCGAGTAAATCATCCTTGGCTAATCATTTTCGTATATATTTTCTTAAAATCTAAAACGACAAAAAGATTTTCCATTTTCTCATAGTTTATATTTTAGGGGGAGAAATTTTAAGAAAAATACAAAAACATGAGAAAATACAAAAATATGTCTTTTATTTAGTAAAGTTTTTATTTATTTATTTATCTTCTATATTTAAGGGAGAGAAAAATTTAGAAAAATTCATAAACAATAGAAAATTCAAAAATAAAAAATGAGTTTCTTGGAAAGATAAGAAAAGATGATGATACCCACCAGTGATCTGTCAAAAATGGTCAAAAAATATAAAACGAAAATTGATAAGTAGCTTTACTATTGATGTATTGGTAGGCTCACAATCAGATTAAAATGTGCAGGTTGATATAAACATAACGGACTGAAAGCCAGGTGGGAACCATTCATTAGTATATGGTCTTGGTACCGAAATTTCGTTTGATAGTATGCCATGGTTCTGAGATATGCGGTCTTTATGCTTGCTTATCATCTGGGTATCATGGTTGAATCTTTTACCGAAAAATAACGGTGACGCAACTCTAGAACTTCCATGATACCATACATACGTGTAAATACTGTATACGACCATCAATAAGAGATAAAAATATCACATCCACCCAAAAATAAGTGATAAAATATCACAACTTTATGCGGGAGCTAAGTTCTTCTCTTTTTCGATACGATGGTACTAACTTGTTCACGGACTTACTCTTGTGCCCTATATGCATCTGAAAATTAAGCTGCTCATCAATAAGTGATTTAATTATATATGGCTTGTTTTCAATCAAAATAAGTGAGTATCTCACATCATATACGTCAAAACAAATGATAAGCAGTATACTCACCGGTAAGATTTTCTCTCGTGCATATCTTGATACAGGAATGTGTGATGAAGTGGTTGAACACCGGCTAGTAAGTATAATTCATACATTAAGCATATCTCCTAATCATGATTACGTCTGATAAGCTGAGCTTACGTGGACAACAATACCGATGATCATAGTAGAATGCTTATTTATTTAATTTGGTGTTTTAAACAAAACTCGTTTTTGGCAAAATTAAAAGCTGGTATGATTCTCTTACCTCGAACTCTAAAAAAGATTGTCTAGTAAATGTACAGGTTATTCTTATCTTTTAGTAGTTATTTTATTTTTAGTAGTTATTTTATTTTAGTTTATCTATTGATAAATTAAAGTATTGTTGATTTAGCCAAAGATGGAAACTCAAAAGTTTTCTACCAAGATACGCCTTAAAAACCATTTGCTTTGATATCATAACTTCATAAAGTACTTTCTTACATCGGGTAAACTTATCTCAAAGAACAAAATCAGTTTAACAAGCATTTTTCTAACTTAACTTGTGATTAGTGTGGATATGTGCAAAGATCTAAACAGGTGAACGAAAAACCTAAGGTCCACGAAGAACTTAAAGTCCAGTTTTGAAAAACTTGGACTCGTACGAATCAAAGGTCACTCGTACGAGTGATTATGCCTCATACGAATGACCACTGGTGTCTTGTACGAAGGGCAACACTTTGTATGAACTAAGGTGCTTCGTGTGAGTTTCATGATGTGGTATAAAGGGTGATGAAGTTCTTTGGTGGAACTTTACTTTCACCTTGATCACGTCATACTTTCACCTCTCCTTAAGTTGTTTCTGATATATTTACGGTATATTTGACAATGTTGACATACCTTGAAGATGAACAATTTGAACATTATCTGACTATGTGACTTTGCTGACATGAACAACAAACTTTAAGCGAAGAATCTTTTAACAAAAAACAAGTTCTTCATGCATAATCTTCACTTGAAATTCTATGTGCGAACAGTTTACCTTCCTTCGTACGAGTGAAATGCCACTCGCATGAGTAACCTGTCGCTCGTACGGGCTAGCTACTCATACAAGTAAACCACTTGTTTTACTAAGTTAGGTGTTTTTACAAATCAGTTGTTCTTCATATGAATAAATTGTTATTCATATGAGTTAGTAGTTCTTCGTCCAGGGAATACATACAGGAAGTTTGAAATAAAACTTTTTGTGTATATTCCCTAATGAATTTATGTCCTTTATCATGTTATCTTTTATGTACAGAATGGAACAAAAAGAACATAAAAGAAAACCCACAACGAAGAGAACTGACAAGTCAGAAGTGGAAATTATATTAGAACCAAGACAAACATGGTGGCCTTCTTAGAACCGGAAGATAAATTTGCTGAGTACAACCTTATAATGAAATTTTTGCGCGACTTAAGGATACATTATGCTATCACGCACAAGACTACAGTATACAAGACGTTGATCAAGGAATTTTGGGATTTGGCTAAAGTTGCTGAAGTGAATGGGCAGGAACTTATCCACAGGGGAGTAAATGACTTGAACATAGATGTCTCCGTTGAAATCATAAACTCAGTATTACAACTTGGCGATGATCCTGAAGCTCCATTCTCAGTTCCATTGAAATGTCAACGTTGGATGTTTGCTTCGAATGAAATATGTTGGAGATTTTAGCGTAGGACAACTAAACAAAGCATGCTTGCCACTCTGATACAAGTTCTTTCAACCTATTCTAATTCAGTGTTTGAGCAACAGACGAAGTGGTTATGACATGGCGAATAACGATTTGGTTGGAATGATGATAGCTTTGATATTGAACAAACCGTTTAGTGTTTCAAAGTATATTTTTGAAAACATGAAGGAAAACCTGAGAAGAACCGGATATGGTGGAAACAAGTTTTGGATGTATCCTCGTTTTCTCCAAATCATCTTAAATGTGCAACATCCAAATCTTTCAAAAAATGACAATGATGTTTTGAAAGTTGAGGTTATGATGGAACATTCATTGAAGATTTTTAGAGGTGTCGCAGCAAAACGTTACAAGGAAAGCACACCTCCTCGTAAATTGTTCGGTTTTCTGGAAAATGATAAATATGTTGCACCAGAAACGATAAGTGGCTCCATGATGAGAGTGAGTTAGATAATGAAGAACCAATTTTGAAAAAGATGATCGAAGATAAATTTGGCCGTCAAAAGGGAAAAGGTGATGATGACGATAATATTGATGGTAATGGTGGTGTAAGTGATGTAGGTGCTACTGGTGGCGATAAGGGAAGAAAGAAACAAAGCAAAAAGCCTATGGGAACATCATCAGCACAACCTGAAATCACACAACCTACAACCTCACATCAAGAAACTGTACTGGAATAAGTTGCAGAAGTCCAGTCTACCTTTACAACGGAGGAGACCGAACCTGTAATGACGGAACCCACTACAACCTCTGAACCACAACCTTCAAATACCACAGTAGCTGAAACACCTTCGGCTGAAGATACTCCAGTTCAATCACAACCTACTACTTCATCAGTCAAACAATCCTAGTCCACAACTCATCAACAAAATACAAAACGAAGCAGTCGTTTATTCTCTGAAATGGAACAGGATGAGAAAGTGGATTTTTTGTTCTCTCAGTTGCAAGTTGCGGCACTCCAGATTAACAAGCATTCGGAATTTATGTCTTCAAATCGGAACACAGTTGTCAACAACAGTTGGAGATAAATTCTTTGAAAGAGACCGTTAGAAAACAGGATTCTGAAATTGCGCAGTTAAGAAAAGAAAATGAGCGGCTGAAGGCTGCAGATGCTGAAAGGGCAACTCAGCTACAACAAATGAGAGCAGCTGATAACTCTCGGGGAATTGAGTTGAATAGGCTGAAAGAACGTAGTGCGGCTATTTAATGATCAGCCGAGACATTAACTACTAAGCATAACGACTTAAGAGAATGGTATCACTCTCGTAATGCTACACTGGTTGAAGGCTTTAATGGTAATAAAGAAAGCGAGTGAACATTATGTGGAATGAAAGATGTAGCGCACAGGAGATAAAACGTAAACATGATCAGGATAGTGAAGACCCCAGCAATGCTGATGCTTCAGCCTCATCCTCACAACCAAAAGTATCTGCTTCAACTCCAGTGCTAGAGTCTAATGTACAACAGATCGTGACTGATCCAGTTGCCTCCAGTGACACTCAAGAGGAAACACGAAAGATTTGATGTTTCTGGAAAGTACTAAAGACCTGATTATCAATCAACGTTGGATTGAATATTTTCAGGGGGAGTTTGTTGATATAACCGGCAATTCGAAATGAAAACCTAAGACCAAGCAACAGCCAAGGGGGAGTTTGTTGACACACTTTTGTGTCTGTCGCTTGTTCTTAATTACGTCTGTAACTGTACAGTCCTTGTTTAATGTGTCTATATAGTTTGGTTATGTCGACCAAATCAAGATATCTTCCTATCTTGATTTAGTACGACGATTAGTTTGTCTGTGTTTTAAAAAAATTGCCTGTATGCATACTGTTGAGTCTTGTGTACGTTATGTCTGTTGGCACGTTCTCCAAAGAACACTTTCTAGTACGAGTGAGAAATGCTTCATACGAGCAAGTTGTTGCTCGTACGAGCCATATACCATTCGTAAGAGTAATTCTCCAGTCGTACGAGTGGACATTTCAACCAAGCACCTTGCTTGATTCGTACGAGCCAGTTCATGTTCATACGAGCCATGGATCCTTCGTACGAGCATCCTTTGGAGAATGTTCTTTGTGACTGATAGTGTTTCGTACGAGCAGCAACATTCTTCGTACTGTTGCTAGGTATAGGCATTATATAAATAGACATGCACTTCTTGGTTATGAGGGGACACTAGTAGTGAATGTTAGACACTAGTAAGACAAGTTGACAAGCTGTGAGACATTGAGAGCACAAGAGAGAGAGCACAGAGAATATTTCCTGAGTCTGTATGAACATTGTTTGTATGTGTTTGTACTAGTTCTCTTCTATTAATCAAGATAGTGAATCTTTGGTTATCTTGTGTTTCTTACTTTGCTTTGGTTTGCATACTTACGTGGATTCTGCACTCGTATGTGTGTTACATAAACAGGGAAGTAGGTTAAACTTGATCCTCCAGGTGGACCTACAAAGTAGGTGTTCCCTTTGAACTTTCCGTTGTGAAGCATACTTAGCCTCCTAGCGATTTGTAGACGTGATGTCCTTAAACAAACCCCCATTTGTGTAGACGACAATACACTTTAAACAATACTCTCCTTAGCCGGGTCATCCCCTCATAGTCGTGTCCAATAATGGTCGTGGAACACTTTCCTAGTTCTGCGAGAGCTCTAGGAATTGTGCCCCTAATTCCATTCGAAGCGACCCCACTTCTCTCTAACATCGTGGTTACCATGATTACGGAAAATCATTTACCACATAATATGCTTAGCTTCACTATTTGTCACTGAATTTCATAAGAATGAACTAGGACGTATTTAAACACCCTTTTATCGTTTAGGGGGTGCATATAACCATATAACTAGCTTATGCATATCAGCTATGCCCCCACAGTGACCACCTTTAGGCATATGAATTAGTTGTCCTATTGAACTTAGATCTTGGGATCTCCAGTCAAGTAAGTTAGGTTTCCTTCACACACACCCTTTACCATGGACTTTAGTCTCATTCCACAACTTGATCTCTAATAAACCCTTAGGTTGTTGGATCCATAACATTATCTTTGACTTTGTCTAGTCATTACAAATAACTTTGCGCATTTGAGATCAGTTGTCATGATGTGTTCTTAACTCATAAGTTAATTTTGCCAATAGTCAATTTCTAAGACTATGACCTCAGTGGCCATCTGAATCTAGTTATAATATATGTCTTTGTAAGATACGCGTATCATTTAAGGAAAACACATCTCCATTATGCACTATGACATTTGTGTCCTCCACTTAGTCATTTGTTTGCAATGTTAGATTTGATTACAAAATCCTTATTGCCAAAATTGTATGGTACAAATGCAAGACACCCTCAGATTTAAGTGCTATTGGATAACATCCAGATGGGGTAATGAAAACCATTTCTACATTCTCTTATATGGTTGTTTTTCTTAAATGGATCCTCCCCCACATTTCTTGCCATTTGATCAACATTTCCTTAACTTCACTTATGACGACATTTATACACAGAACAAGATCAACCTCATTATATCAATGAATTCAACTCATATTGCATTAGCTTACATAAGCTTCCGAGCTGACCAAAGCAACACATGCCATTGTCGTAAGCTTGTCACCAACTTAGAACAATTCTAATTTAACATCTAGAATAAGCCTAGACAATGAGTTCTCCTCATTAGCTTTTCGAACAAACTCTTCAAAAGTTACATGTCTTTTCCTTATAATGAATGAAAATTCTCCCTCAACTTTGTCTATACACAAATTCTTTTTGTGTTCATACACATTTGAATGTTTATTGTTAATTAGTCTCCATCAAGACTGTTGATGCACTTTATGTCCGTCACTCTGCGAATAGGCTAGAAAGAGTGTGTATTGAATATTGTATAGATTAGATACGAACATACGACCCAAGTGCGAACAAGAACTGGCTCGTACGAGTGAAAATGTCACTCGTACGAGTGACAATGTGACTCGTACGAGTGATAAGCATCTCACTCGTACGAGTGAGGTTATGTGGTTTCACTCATATGAGCAACCATTCTCATGAGCTACTCATGTCTATATATAGGTGTTGTGTATTCATTGTTTGTCAAGTTTTGGAAGTTCCCTGAGGGGAAACGCTGGCGGATTCTCTCTAGGAATTCCACCAGCCAGACAAGATGTATACTCTTTCGATATGAATGAATGTATGCTTCCGCTGATTCTGTTCCTACTCCCCGCTCTATAACGTTCTACCGAATCGGTACCATCACACGCCCAGACTTCCGTCTAGAACCGTCGTCACGGGGACCTACAACTGGTATCTAAGCCATGGTACCGATTCATTCAATCTAACAGTTGATGAATCACCTACGCTCATGAATTTTTGACGTATGATGGGTTTTAGACATAAAACATCAAATAATCGGACAATCCCCGGACATAATGTAAAATTGAAACCATAGGATTGTTAGAAACTGATTTTTGATCAGATCTGTGCAAAAATCATCTTGATTCGAAGAAATAAAGATTCTGGATAAAAAACGTAATCAGGCTCGTTTGTACGAGAGCTTCTATGGCTCGTACGAGTGACAACTTGTCACTTGTACGAAGCACCACTCATACAAAGCCCAGCTCGTACGAAGTGGTGACCAAAAAAAGGCATTTTTTGATCGTATTGACGAGATGAGTGTCCAGAAAAAATTTGGTGATTACAAAATTTTTTCGAGATTTTAACGTCTAATTCGGGTTGTTCGGGGACACCGTCTAAAGCTTCAGAGTATAGATCTGATTATACGGTCACAAAATGATGAAGATTTTGGGGTAGTAACTGATACCTGCGCAAAACGTTGATCATCCGGTGTAGTGACTATTAATGGGCCTTAACGTTAAATCAACATTTGATCAAAACTGCAATTTTGGGAAATTTTCCGCAAAATTTGAGTACCGTATGCTGCAGTCGCGCCATAATATTCATTCCCATAAAAACTCAAGACGTCAAAATTTTCAAAAATGAGGGGAATAAAAATTTCATGTATATGTTAAAATTCCGGCATTTTTAAAATTTATGACGATGCAACAGTATCCTATTTGTTCCGACTGCAGATTGTTTGGGAAACACAGAGGATCGAAGATTCATTAGTAATGAGATAACGTTTATGTCTATTCACAAAATAGACTATATATTTGGAATGTCGTGATCATAAGATGTTCAGAATTTTCAGATCATGATACAGATTGATGCTCAGGGGTTAAATACCTGATCCCGATGTGGAAGTGGAAGCACATACGACTGCTTATCTTTAACCGCCAGGAAACAAGGATGTCTTGTAGCTTCAGTTGCCCCATTCCAGCGCAGATACCTATACATCTGTTACTGTGACTAAAAAGGAAGAATGTGATTTTGATTACCAAAGAATGTTTCTCAGATTCGTTGGGTTACTAGATAGTATGATTCCGATGATGATTTGCTGATTAAAAAGATTACCGATTTGCTGATAAGTCGTGATTACGGAAATCGGGATTTCAGATTTTTGCGGATATTCAATGATTTGAAGTTTCTTATTGTGGTAATTCAAAGTTTCTATCAATTGCCGGTTGGGTTTTGAAGATCAGAAGATCGAGCATCAGAGGAGTGCGCTAAACCGAACGTGAATATGGTTAACGTTGAAACGGAGAAGCTACATTGTTTAATTTCAAGTTGGTGATTATTTGAGAAAATTTGTAGATTAAGCAAATCAGAGGAGGTCTTGAACCGTGCAAACAAAGACTTGAAGATTAATTTATGGAGAAAATTATTTAAGGAGGAATGTTGCTTAAAGTAGATAATGCAAACCCGGATCATCAATCAAGGGGGAATTTGTTGACGCGTTCTATGACATCGACATATACCTGATTGAAGTTGCAGAATATTCAAACACGGCTCTCAGATTTTAAGATCAAGATCAAGCTTCGACAGTGACGTCCAAGGGGGAATTTGTTGATGCACTTTATGTCCGTCACTGTGTGAATAGGATAGAAAGAGTGTGTATTGAATATTGTATAGATTAGATACGAACACACGACCCAAGTGCGAACGAGAACTGGCTCGTACGAGTGAAAATGTGACTCGTACGAGTGAAAATGTGACTCGTACGAGTGATAAGCATCTCACTCGTACGAGTGAGCTTATGTGGTTCGTACAAGTGACATCTTGTCACTCGTACGAGCAACCATTCGCACGAGCTGCTCATGTCTATATATAGGTGTTGTGTGTTCATTGTTTATCAAGTTTTGGAAGTTCCCTAAGGGGAAACGCTGGCGGATTCTCTCCAGGAATTCCGCCAGCTAGACAAGATGTATACTCTTTCGGTATGAATGAATGCTTCCGCTGATTCTGTTCCTACTCCCCGCTCTAGAACGTTCTACCGAATCGGTACTATCACATGCCCAGACTTCCGTTTAGAACTGCCGTCACCAGGACCCACAAAGACCCATAATTAACCAAGTACTAGTCTAGCATGCTTTAGACTACAATACTTTACCATGTGAATAGAAGATGCATCATTCTGATTCTTTACATCCCCAATGATATCATAATATCACTTTGCAACATTCATCCCTTGTTAAGACAAAATAATGAGACTTATTGATAATCCTAAAACACCAATATTTAGGAAGGTCTCACAAATTATTGCATATAGCACATAGCAAATTTTATCATTCAATTAAGGAACATAACTTGTTTACCTTTAATCTCCAACGCTTTACCATGACTCATAGGTACTAAAACATAAGTCTTAATCTAAGTCACTTAGTGAACACACTCATCGCCAACAAGATGAATATTCCTCGTTTACAATCACTATTATGTGGAAGATAGAGTCAACTAGATCCACACTCAACAACATGGCATTCATAATTTTGCCATAAGTGATTTGCACACATTTATTGTTATTCATTAGGAGATATGTATATGTATTATGCTCTCCTAAATGAATGTAAAATTTCCATATTCAAGTGGTAGACGCATCTACGTATAAATCTCGCAAAATTTATTAAAGTATACAATAACATATAGTACTTTTACTTTCATATGTTAGAATTCAAACTTGTGAATTTTCAATGACTTCTAACTAAGTAGTTCGACATGAATCTCGTTTGTGTATTTCATCTTAATTCACTCACTACTCACTCATGATGTGGTTACATATTTGATGTCTCGTCTTTGACTTTTAGTCAATGCAACAACTCTTAAGTTGTTTATGTCCAAGTATTTTCATGTACTATCTATTTAAAACCATATTCTTTTAGATAATGTATAATTAATGTTATAATTATTTTCCATAAAAATAATTTATACGTCACAAACATTAGTGATTTATTTCTTTGTAAAAAATGCATGTGTTATCCGAAGATATTGAACACAAAACAATAAAATACATTCGAAATTAAATCATAAGTGTCAAACACTTTTGAAATTTAATTGGTAGCATAGACGATCTGCAGACATCAATATCAAAGTGCTTTTATCTTTAACACTTAATAATATGACAAAAATCTTTGCAAAGATATCGTCCCATAGCATGTCTTAAGGTACTCCCTTATTAAAACTCCATGCACTCATAAGTACAAGTTTCCCATTTCATCTTGAAAATAAAAACTTGGACAATCATACTTAAAACAACACCAAGTTGTTACAATGACTACATTTAAGTAGTATAATTAAACAATTAAATTTGTTCACAACAACACCAAGTTATTTTCCACCAAATAATATCACGAGATTATTACTTTGTTCACCATATGCTACTTCTATCAAGAGTAGCAAACCATTTGAAATATCAATGCTATGCAAAACTTTGTTTTAAAAATTATTCTAAAACATTTCCTTAGTTTTGCAATACTATATTAATAATATCAATTAGGGTTTATGAAAACATAAATCAAAACCCAAAATATCAGATGGTTTTATATTGTTTAGTCTTACTAAGCATGTACTAAATGTTTTCTAACACACATGTTAGAAAAAAAACGTTTGTATCGGATACATTGTAGAATCGAAGGATAAGGTTTATACAATAAAATATTCCTCATCGTTTTTAATGCACACATAGGCAATTAAATATTTACATAAAACATTTTTCATGCATTATGGCTTATACAATGCACAATTTCTAACCTTGTATTTGTGATACACTTTTTCTAACACTCATGTTAGAAAATTCAAGTCATTTTATATATGAACATGACCATTTGGATTTAGAAATCATAAATTAAAGTTGGTGATAAATCCCACACAACTACACCATCACTTTATGGTGATTTAATTCTTGTATTCTTACTCTTGTAGTTTTCCAATCTCATCAAGTTAGGCACATAACCTACTTTTAATACAAGAGACATGGGATGGAGAAGAGTCTCACTTAATTAGAGATTTTATTAGAGACATACACTCTAATAAAAACTAATACATTGACATAAACTCTACTTAAGAGTTTATCTTCCATATGAATAGTCTAGTAAATAATGATAATTTCATTAAATTCATATAAATAACAACATCATCACTTTATGGTGATTTAATTCTTGAAGCCAATCAAACATCAACTTCAATGTATGACCTTTTATTTTCTAAACCACACAAAGCATAATATAAGTGTTTATATTCAATGCTACAACAAATTACTTATATGAAATGTTTACATAAAACATTTCAAAGCATTTGTATTTTAATCATTTTTAACAATCATGTTAAAATGAAAGAAATTCTAATGAGCACGTTAAAAATGTTAACATTTCCACAAAATGTTAATTTGACTTGCTATAAACACATATATGGTTCAAATAAATAAGCCATTTCCAATACACACGTTAGAGAATAAACAATTAAAAAATTGCTTCCAGCCTAACACTTTTCATAAACCGTTTCTAACACGCATATTAGAAGACAAATAATTACAAAAATCGTTATCAAATTTAACGGTTTATCAACCGTTTCTAACACTTTTGTTAGAAGTAAACAATTACAAAAATCAGTATAAATCTTATCAATAAATAATTTCTAACATACTTGTTAGAAAAAAATGATTACAAAAATCATTATCATACTTGTCAATAAATAGCTTCAATAGGCTCGTTAGAAATAAACGATTACATAAATCATGATAAAACATATTAGTTTATATATAAAACATGATTCTAACACGCTCGTTTAGAATAAATGATTATAAAAATCTTTATAAGGCTTATTAGTTTATACAAAATAAACTATTTCTAACACTAATCCGATCTAACACGCACGTTAAAGAATTTTATCGTTTGCAAAAAAATGTATGGTTTACACTAATAAACCCGATCTAACACAAATGTTAGAAAAAGTAACGATTACAAAAACGTTTCAAAAACCAAACGGTTGAACCAAAATTATTCGTTTTGTATCACGGTATATGATTTAAGATTGTATCTCAATCTTAATAAATCCAAACACCACATTTCTCAAAACAATATTTATCAGATCATAATCTCTAAAAATATTTTTTTTTACTATAAATCCTTTCGTGAACCCAAATTCTTATAAATAAGGTTTTTCGATTGTAGCAACAATCTCACTAAATCTGTTTTAAGTTTGTAGGAGTTGGGTCACAATTTTTATAAAAAAATATATAAATAAAAATAATAAAGATACTCTCTTTACATATTTGGGAAATTATAGTACACGTACCATGAACAAATCTAAATGAAATAATATATATAATACAACATATGTAACTAAATTGATTCAAGCCACAGTCTTCAACAAGAGCCTTAACCACATCTTCTTTTATGGTCCGTTCTATAGTCTTCAACGAGCTCTTGAATCGCGTCTCCTTGTATGATGCTTTGTGTGGCATCAACAAGTGTTGACGGTTGTTGCTGAGGCACGTGTTTAACACGCTTCCCTTAAAATAGATTTCGCGTCTCTACTAAAGATGACGCTTCTGTCTCCCAGGGTACAACACTCGGAGTAGTATGTACTGCCGAAGATAGCTAACGCGCCCGAGGTTACACTGGGTAAAATTGTAGTATCAAAACTTGGGGAACAGATAAGCAGGCGATGGTGGTGGAAACGAGTAGAGAGTACTCCTCTCAATATTAGTCTTCAAGCATCCATTTTTTCAAGTATTCTTCATGTATACATTATGTATCCTTCTCCTAGTAACAAATAAGGCACATAGCCTACTAATAATACAAGACTTAAAGGAAAGTTAAAATTTTCAACTTATTAGAGACTTAATACTCTAATAAAAACTAATCAAACATCATCAATAATACTCTATTCAAGAGTTTTATTATTTAAATAATTTAATTTTATTAATTTTTATTAATTAATTTTCATTCATCACATTCTATTTTTTCCAACAAAACCAATATCTTTCGATTGGGACACATGGACCCCTTTAATTATGGTACAAGTACAATTGCAATTTCATGGAAGACTAATAATTTAATCAAGTGATTGCTTGATTAGATTAACATTGCAGGAAGTTATTTAATGTTATTCAGTAATGAATCAATTCTGGTAACTTATGTTTTCATCGTTTTGCCTAATTTTTTTTAAATAATATTATTTTAAATTCAGAAAACTTGCCAAGTTACATCAAAACAGAAGGTAGCCGGGCAACAAGCTGCGCCGCCAATCCTTTCTGAATTGCAAACCCTAACCTTCCAAATACAAACCCTTGCCCCCTTGGGGTTGAACAATTGCTGTAGACGACCCATTGAACCCTCGTCAAGAAGTGGATAGCTTCTGGCGCTAGGGAGCCAAAAGTATCAAAGGCAAAATGGACAAAGACATGCTGGTTCTTTGCGCAAGCTTTAGCGTGCTTATCCACTTTCTTTGATTCTGCCTTTCTTGCCGCTTGTCCAGCTACAAACCCGTTTTCCCTTAAACCAGCCAAAGGGGAAACCCTCGGGAGGTCTACACAAGCATGTTTCCCCTAGCCCAGCCAAAGACGAGCAGATCCGCTGGTCGCAGAGTAGATCTCCCTTCCATAGGGTCCGTGAGGAAATTCACAGGGGCCTCTTTCTTAGCCGAAATCCCAGCTCTTCTTAAGATATCCCACAAAGCATCACGCACCCAGTCGTGCCGATATTTGAACCCAGGGAGCTCTTTATAGTGAACTGCATGCTCCCCGTATTTATCCATACAAACTTTACGACATATCGGGCAAGTTTCATCTTCCGGCTACATAGGGATCATCAACCGGTATTTGAGAATGGCTCTGTAACATTTGTCAAAAACGGGTTTCCAAAACCCGCTCCGTTTTGTAATCGAATATCAAGTTATAAATGTCACGTTGTGTATTTATGGTTATTTTGATTTTTAATGATACATTATTAATAAACAAACTAAACTATAAAAAAATATATTTGATAAAAAGTGAAAAAAAAATAAATAAAAATAAAATGTTGCTGCCGGGGCTCGAACCCGGGTCAGCCGGAAATTGAAATCCAAAGACTTAACACACGCACACATCACCACTCCGCCACTTGTTGTTTTCTGTTATCACTAGGAAACAAATGAAACTTATATTCAAACAGAAAACAACCTGAATGCCAAACCATAACTGAATCCGTCACCAATCGTCCAAATACGATTGATTACTCGCGAATTACTGAACAAAACCGGTGCACCGACGATCCTAATCAATTCGGATTTGAATGAACTTCAATTTTCATCATGATCGGTTTTTATAACCGAAAATAATCAATGTCTGAATTACTTCAATCAAGACCCCTCTCGCGACTCAGAAACATCATACAAACTTTCCATTTCACTTTCGTCATACATTCAGTCCATCAGAAATCTTAAATCAACTCGCCGGAAAAAATTCGGCAGGTCGCCAGAAAACCGTATTCTTCATCAAAACAGTAAGTCTTTCAATACCTTCGTGGTCTATCGATTGTTAAGCTATTTATGACTCAAACCTTCCAATTGAAATCAAAATTCAGACGTCGTCATCGGATAATTTCTGCTCGCCGGAAAACTTCTGAAAATCCTTATCTTCCGCTGTAAATCGGTATAGCCATTCAAACCTGCTGATAACTCTTATTTAGTACTTCAATTCCACAGTTAACTAAATCAAAACTATTAATTTGTTCGCCAGTCGAAGTTAAAAAAAAACAGAGCCGACGCATTGCCGGAAATTCTGTGGTAAATCATTCCTACGGTATGTCTACTTCCAACACCGTCTCTGCCATTTCATTTTAGTCTTATGAATGATTGATAATCGTAAAAGCAAGAAACAGATTAGTAACACAGTCGACTGTAAATTGAGCGAAGAAGACGAAGATAGTTAAGTTATAAGTTTATTTAAAATCAGTAATATGAACGGGTTAGACACACAGTCCAGCGGTGGACTGTGTGCAAACAAATTTCATACGCGACGCGAGTTCGATCCCTGATACACGCACCCTCTCTATTATAAAAATGTTTTATTTTTCTAACCGAACCGGGTTAACTCAAATAGATGTTAAGTATAATAAAAACCGAAATATTAACCAGGTTAGACACACAGTCCAGCGGTGGACTGTGTGCAACACTAACTCGCACGTCACGCGTTCGAGTCTGGTTAACGGCACCGGTTCGATGATTTAAAATCTTTTTTTAAAACAAATGAATTTTGAATAAATCGAATTAGTATATAAATAAAATTAAAAACAAGATTATTTCGGGTTAGACACGTAGCTCAGTTGGTAGAGCTGCGTGCACGCGTACGGGAGGTCTCGGGTTCGAGTCTCACCCAGCGCATACATGCACACTGACCGAACCGGTCAACAGGTCAACAAGTCAACGGTCAACGGTCAACGCAAAAATAAACAATTTTTTTATTTTTTTTATTTATTTAATTTAATTTAAAAATCAATTAAAAATACTTAAAAATAATATTTTTAAAGATAGAAAATAGCCTTAAACTCACAAAAATATATCTAAAAATTCCATTAAAATCCTTAATAAAATCCACTCATTTACTATATTTTTCCGTTATTATTTAGGTTAGTAATTCTCGTTGTTCAACTCTCCCGACTCGTGCGCATCTCCTCATCTCCAATCAAACGCACCCAATGTGAGTGAATCTTTATAAATTCCCCGTTTTAATCACGTTTTGGGGTGTATCATGTGTCTTGCTATATATTATATTTAAATCATTGTGCATACATCATATCATGAACTTGTGTATTCAGCTTGTTTCAACTGTTTGTGTGGTTATGGTTAGATTCAATTTATTATTTCAGTACATGCAATTTCATAGGCCGCCGCTCCCCATTACATTATGAGCGTTGAGCATGTTCTCCATTACATTATGAGCGTGAACCTGGCGTGCCAACATACGATCGGCTCCGTTTGATTGAGCCTTGATCGCACAGACATTTATCATTTTCAGTACATGCAATACGATCGGCTCCGTTTGATTGAGCCTTGATGGCACAGACATTTATCATTTTCAGTACATGCAATACGATCGGCTCCGTTTGATTGAGCCTTGATCGCACAGTTTCATTCATGTTATTTATCGTATGATGTTGGTATGTTAATGTATGCTATCATGTGTTATTGTATGTTATGGTTGTGATTGCTATTGCTACTGCTTGGTCATTTACATTTGCTCATTATTGATTATGCACGATTTGTCATTGATAAACTAATAAGTAAATCAATAATAAATGTTTATCTAACAAGGTTCACTCGCCAACTTATGTTGACCCAAAAACCCCCATTTTTACACATGATACAGGTGAACCAGCTGCAACCAGAAACACATAGGATTGGACTAGAAGAATAAAATGATTTAGTGCTTGGAATTATTTTGTTTGGTTAATTTCTTTGTATTGTATGGACATGTTTGGATTATTTGGAATGTAATTTTGACTTAAATAAATATGAAACATATTAGTAAATATCATGAGCTTTGGTGATAACCCAATTATGCCCCGACTCTTATTCCGCTGCGGGCAGAGGTGTGACAGGCTCTATATTCTACTGCAGACATACATTGTCCTAACCCCTCAATTGGTATAACGGTCAAAAATTCCTGAGCATGGAGACCTTTTAGGCACTCAAACACCGCCTTCTGGTGGGATGACAAATTAAAAGCTTCTCCCAGGCTTTGAGCGATTTTGCTAAACAGAGCATTCGCCAAAGTTTTTTGTGGCTTAGAGGGGGCGGTGTCCTTATTAGAAAAACCGCCAATATCCAAGTCTGGGAGAGAGACATTTAAGCGTTCAAGCGCCTGCTGATAGTCCGGGTCAAGCCCGACGACCTCACAGTTTCGAAGGATATGATCTTGTAGTTCCCAAGACTGAGCTCTAGACGCCACAAAGGCATAAGCCCCAACATCTCGAGCTGAGAAGAGGCCCAAACCACCTAGACGTATTGGCAAAGATGCCAGACGCCACTGGAGGTCACCAAAGAAGGGGCCGCCACCCACTACTATGTCTTCTATAGCCTCTCTAAGGCCATCATCAAACCGAGATACCGCATCCTCCATAAAATACGGTTGACAAGTCCGCAACCCAAAAAGTAACTTAGCGATCCCCATGCACGACCTTAGCAGAAGGAGTTCACATTGGGGATCTCTCAGGCAGGGTAAGAGTTTCATGAGGTCAACCGCCCCCAAGGCTCGCCGCCCTGCCAACTCCTCAATAAAGCTAGGATCCCGACTAACAGCTCCACCAAGGAGCTTAATCCCCTTCTCTGGTCTACCGATCCCTCTCGGGAAAAGCCCATCTTTAACTTTCCGCCCGTCGCATGTCGGCCAAAAACCCTCTATTTTCTTAATGTTGAGATAAAGCCCTAGAGATGGCCCCTCCTCGTTGATGATGTCTAAGGCCTTAGCAACCTCAGAGGCGTTGCCGATAATCGTCCCATCATCCAAGTACCAAGCATGAAACGGGAGTTTACAGCGGTCCTGAACCCGGAGAATAAGGGGATGTAAGGCAAGGGCAAAGAGAAGGGGCCCCAAGGGATCTCCTTGTTGAACTCCGGTAGTAGCCCCAATACACTCGTTACCAACATACAACCTAGCAGGCTGAGCATAAAGAAATTGGACCCACCGATAGATTAACGGGCAACGCTGATGAACCTCGTGCAAAAAAGCTGTGCGGTCGACCGTGTTGAAAGCATTGGAAAAATCTAGAGTAAGCAAGGCTAAGGAACCATCTGCATGAAATGAGTTGAGAAACCTGTTTGCACTGTGAAGCACCGCCTCTGCCCCATTTGGCACCCCCACCCCAAATTGATAGTCACCCAAGTACTGGGCCATTTCTTTCCCGACCTTCTTCATCGCCACCTTTGAAACCAACCTTCGCCAAATACCCCCCACAGCAATAGGTCAAATTCCTTTATCAGGCTTCAATAAGGGGGTGAGGGGGGCCGAGGCAACAAACTCAGCAAGCACCTTAGGGCAGGATCCCCCAAGCCATAAGTTAACAACTTCAGTAATGCTCGTAAGCAAACCTGAGGAAGTCACCGAACCCTCGCCACCAATAGCATCTAGCAGGTGTTGGGCCCGTATCCCGTCTCTGCCACATGACGTCCCTTTAAGAAAGGATCGAATACATTTGAGTACACACTCCCCATCAACAACAAGAGTGGGTTGGGCCAAAGGGTTGGAAGGCAAGGACGGGGGCGGCACCACTGGGTGTTTATCAATAAGAGCTTTCAATGTCGAATCTCCTAGAGGGGCAACTCCACTAGAGTATAGGACCTTAACCGCAGCTGTGAAATGTCCATCCCTGACTTTCTGAAGACATTGCTTAATATTAGGGTTCCTTTCTTTGTCTTCCTCTCTCCTTCATTCTCCCCTTGAAGCCCCCGTCTCCCCCACGCTATCCAATAGGAAGAGACCAAATCATCTAACCCAGACCCATCTTTCCAAATTGTAAGCGCGTGTAAGATGTTACTACACTGTAGAGATTTCCTGTTCCCTAACCTTCGCTCTTGTTTGGAGGATGGTCTAACCACCCGCAAGGTGCAACACGGTTGTAAAAACAATTGGACCCAATTGTCAACCGATCCTGGCGACGCTACCACTTTGCACAAAGCACCTGTTAGAACCTGCGCAAACAACAGCCTGCAACTGGGGGGAATGCTTTTAACAGTCTGAATAGGGAGGGAGAAAACACGCTCGAGTAGGTTAACATCACCCCCGGGCCCTGATGGGTGACGTGGGTTTGTGTCAACCACCAATTGACATGGTTTCCGGATCCAAACAATGAAATCTTCAACATCCCCCGAGATCATGGCAAACGACACGACCTCATTATCATGATTGCATCCCCTACTGAGTGCATGCATCACCATGCACTTTCCACATAACCATTTATCCCCTTCCATAAGAACTTCTGCAACATCCAAAAAAAGGTCCAAGTCCTTGGAGATAGCCTCCTTCAAAGATAGCTTTCGGTTTTCTGTCTTGAGGTGTGTGCTTTGCATGTGTTCAAGTAGAAGGAAAAAACCCACAGACCCCGGTTTGCCATCTCTACATTCGTGGAAAAATTTGAAAGGGCAGGTCCTTAAACCACTAGCAAAGCCCTGCACTGGGCCCACTGACTTAACGTTCCGACCCCTTTCGTAGGAGCCGTGCGCGTATGTTAATTGCCACCGAAGAAAAAACACACTAACGGTACACCAAACTCGAGATGAGTTGTTGGGGGTAGAAAACCAGTAAAATTCTATACAAGACGAAGGAGGGCAGCAACCGCGGGTTGCCCACCCTCTAAATGGTACCCCACATAACCCCTTACCCCATGGCGGATAGTTAAAGATTATCACAATCGAATCTGAATTACAAGATCAAATCGCCTTAACAAATTCCCACTTCACAAGAGTGCTAAAGAAACAAGTTTTTTATTGATTTGATTAACATGATGATGGTGATCATTTCCTTTTTATGTTAGTAGTTGTCATGTTTAATGAAGATTTCATCTGGGTTTTGTTAATTTTGTTAGTTAACCAATAAAGTTTATTGAAAAAAAAAGAATGTAATATCATATTATTATTATGAAGCTCTGTGTTATTATTCAATCATTTGAATTTGTTAATGATTTTGATGTGTGGGTTAATTAATAATAATGGTGAATGTTCTGAATGAATTGTTTTGAAATTCAGTTGATATGATTTACTTGATTTCATTAGTTATTTGATGAAATTTACCTAAAAACCAAAGTAGTTTAAGCTTATGTGTGAAGCTGTGTGAAACAGAGTAATTCTCTATTTGATAACTAATAACTGATAACAATGGTGAAATTTGTGAAATTAAAATGAATATATTTGTGTTTGTTTGTTAGGACCTGATGATGTAGGTAGCTAAAATTACTTAGACACAATATAACTTAAAGGGTTGAAAGGTAAAAGGGTTCAGAATTGACAACTATCGTGAACAGCAAAAAGAATGAGAACAGTGCCCAGTCACATCAACACTTTACGTGTATACTCTCCTGCACAGCCACAACAGAGCATGTGCAAGAGGACACTCTATTACCCGCAGGTCCAAACCCTTCAACCTACCAAAAAGGGCAAGCCCGTCACTGCAACCAGGGATCACTAGTCAAAGGTTTCTTCTTATAGAGAATCCCTTCCCTATAAAACACAACCTCTTGTCATTCAGGAGGAACACACCAGATTAGCTCAGGTCACTCTTGATCTCTGATCTTACTTCTCCTCACTAGAACTTGCTTTATGCTTGTTCTATTCTTCAATTAACACTACATCATCACATTTGATATTAGCATTCTGGGTTGAACACTCCTCAATCCAGAACCCAAAAGTGAACAGCTAACAACATTGATCTCGCTCCATGTGTTGCAAACGTGGGGGGGACCCCCCGCCTTACGTTAGGCAAACCGAAACCCTTGAACCCTTTTGCCTAACAAGTCCAGTCAATATCCTTGGTCTTATATTTGTTGTAGCAACAAGTTGGCGCCCACCGTGGGGCTACGCCGCTTACTTTTCTTAAAAGACTAGTAGTGTAGCTCCATTTCCATCAAGTTCACCATGTCTGAAAGCGAGTCTCCTAGTGAGGTTAACCAAGTATCATGAACTTCAACACCTAACTCCGGCCAAACGTCACCGGCTGCATCCACACCGTTTCTACTCTAGGAGGCACTCCAACGGGAATCATATTCCCAGAGTTCTCCTCTTTTCAGACAACGACCCCTTCTCGCTCGGGGGCTCCCTCTCCCCAAGTCGATACTGCAAGTACACCAGAACTCATTGACTTGACACCCGAGGGAGTAGTTCGAAACTTCTTACAACTGAGATCTCTTCTCAATCAACATGTGAGCCAAGAGAGGGAAAAGGGAGTAAGGATAAGACTAAACTACGACGAATCTGAACCTTCGTTGTCACCCCCCCATCTCTTCCTTTCACTAGCTCGCGTACGACCACCTCTCACTTTGAAGCTGGTCCAAGTGGGACGAACCAAACGTTTAACCCAAGCCCTTATGCTTTTGGAAGGCCGAGTCTAACTGCTTTTCCATTATTCACTTCCCAACCCACTGTGACTGGCACACCTCTTAGGCATGAGACCACTCTTGAGCAATTACGACGATCACCAGCTTCAAGTGTTCCCCCTCCTGTTGCCACTACATGGGAACGAGCCATGGAAGCCTTACCCCTGGCTCGAAGTGCCACCAGAGTGCTCTCACGGGAACAAATTACATGGTTACACCTGAAAGCCTTCAAGACTTCAACCTAATTCCTTAGTTGACACAAATGATGGCACAGTTTCCTTGGCAACATTTCATCAATCAAGTGTTGTCCACTCACCAAGGAACCTCACACAATAATCCGGCCTCGAGAACAGAAGAAGATCTTGCTAAACCTACAAGCCCAGCAATTTATCCTGTTTTTCTCAACAAATTGCTGACTATGATTCTCAAACCCTGATCAAAATGCCATCCATATAAGAACAAATGACAGAACTGAAGATCTAGAAAACCACCTCCAAAACTTTACTGGAGCAGCCAGGATCGAAAAATGGTCCAACGCTGAATGCTGTCTCATGTTCCTGCAAACCCTTGTATGGTCCGCCAGGATATGGTTCAATGACCTACCTGACAAAAGCATTCGAACCTTCGATGATCTAAGCAAAGGTTTTTAGCCAACTTTTCACAACAACGGATGTACGTCAAGGATGCTAAAGTTATCTTCCAAAATAAGCAACGATATGATGAAAGTCTCAGAGAATTCATTGAAAGATACAAAAAAGAAGGGTTAACCTATGTGGATGCTGATGAAAAAATGAGGGTGGCAGGATTCGTGAATGCCATTACCTCCAAATATCTCACAAGAGATTTCAAAAAATGCCTACAAAAACCCTTGAGAGGCCCTAGAAAGCGCTGAAGCTCATATTCGTGGAGAGGAAGCTGTTGACATTAAAGAACAAAGGAAAAGAGCTCGTAGTTGGCAAAGTAACAGTCCTAACAGAAAAAGAGGAAGCTTTGTCCTTATGACAAACGGTTCAAAGGTTCAGACTCTAGAAGGCCTGAAGGTCAGAACCCTCCAAGCCGAGAAAAAACCATAAACTTCACAGTTTTAACCAAGACCCCACAAGAAATCTTGGCCACTGAAGAAGTAAAACATAGCTTCTGACCTCCTCGACCTTTGCCCAAAAGTAAGAGAAACGAGAACCCTACCCAATACTGTGAGTTTCATGAAGAGAAAGGCCACCATACGAACGATTGCTTTCAACTCAAAAAAGAATTAAGGAGGTTGTCAAGTCCGGAGAACTAGCCCACTTGGTTAAAGGGATAAGGGACAAGTTGGCTGAAGGAAAAAGCAAAGAAGTAAACATGGTGGATGTTGATGGAAAGACCTCCCACAATCGGCCACGCTTGGAGGCTTGGGAACGACAATGCGTCTGCTTCCCACCACTTGAAGGGGACTTGTTATCCAAACTCCTGGTGGTGGAAGCTATGTTAGGAACGCTCAAGACGCACAAAGCTTACATTGACACTAGAGTAGGAACATGTATTATGTTTAAAAATGCTTCAATCATCTCAACAATGACGAACGTTCAACGCTTCAACCATCTGAATCCTCCATTAAAGGTATCGCCGACATACCCATCAAGCCTTTGGGCCAACTAACCCTTAATGTCTGTTTCAGTGAAGGAAAAACGGAAAGAACCAAACCACTCACCTTTGTGGTAATCAACATTCCCTCCAACTACGAAGTTATCATAGGAAGATCAGGGCAAAGTGCGTTTGGAATGGCGGTTTCAGTTGGCTAAGGCACCGTAAAACTCTCTACTGAACGATGGATAGCAACCCTTCAACCAACACAAGAAGCTTTCTTGGTTGAAGGAGAAAGTTCAAAGGAAAACGAGAATGATGAACAAGGATGGATCATTAACCCGAAATATTTTCAACAAAGGATAAGGGTAAATACCAACCTTACCAAAGAAACCATCTCTCATCTCCAGAAGCTACTCCTGCACAACATGGACATCTTTGCATGGTGTCCTTAAGACATGACCGGAATCCTCCGAAGTATTGCTGAGCACAAACTCAAAATTCCATCTGATGTAAAACCTGTGGTACAGCATATGAGAAGCCTAGCCCTAGATAGAAGCCTCGCAGCTTGTCATGAGGTTGAAGGGCTTGTTCAAGCCAAAATTTTCCGAGAAGTCAAGTATAATTCTTGGATAGCCAACACGATAATGGTTTGCAAACCGGATGGATCCTGGAGAATGTGCATTGACTTCAAAGACCTTAATACAGCATGCCCAAAAGATTTCTATCCTTTACCAGAAATCGACCTAAAGGTTGATTCGCTCACAGGCTTACATCTCAAATGCTTTCTTGATGCCTATTGAGGCTACCATTAGATTCAAATGAAACAAGGGGACGGAGAGAAAACAACATTCCATACTGACAAAGGTATCTTTTGTTACCAAAAAATGCCTTTGAGTTTAAAAATGTAGGGGAAACTTATCAACGTTTGGTAGACAAAGCGTTGCCGAACAAATTGGCAAAAACATGGAAGCCTACGTTGATGATTTTGTAATCAAAAGTAAACCGAATGTCAAATGCTCGATGATATACAAGAAACTTTCCGAAACCTAAGAAAGATCAACATGAAGCTTAATCCTGTGAAGTGCTCATTTGGATTTGAAGAAGGCAAGTTCTTGGGACACATAGTGGGAAATCAAAGCATAAAGGCTAATCCTAACAAGGTTAAATCCATCCTCGACACAAATCCTCACAAACCAAGAAAGAGGTAGAAAGCTTGAACGGAAAGCTTGCAGCCTTGAAGCGTTTCACGTCCAAAATAGCAGAAAAGTCCATGCATTTATTCAAAACCCTTCAAGGGTGCACAAATAAAAAAGACTTCCGATGGACAGAAGAGGCAGAGGAAGCTTTCAACCAAATGAAACAATACCTGGCTTCACTCCCAGACATTGCCGCTCCAGAAACAGGGGAACTAATCTCTGCCTATCTTTCGGTTGCTGAGGAAGCTATCAACGTGGTCCTGACCATTGAATGAAATAAAGCATAGGTACCCGTCTACTTCTTCAGCAAACGTTAAAATTGGCAGAAACCAAGTACCCCCTTTGGAAAAACTTGCTCAAGCCCTGGTAAAAAAAGCCAGAAGACTTCGAAGGTACTTTCAAGCACACTCAATGCAAGTGGTCACTAACCAACCCATAAAAAGTGTGATTGAAAAACCTGAAACTTCCGGCCAATTAGCCAAATGGTCCATGGAATTAGGTGAACACAACATCACCTACATTCCAAGAAAAGCTGTAAAAGCCCAAATCTTGGATAATTTCATTGGGGAAATTCCAAAAGAAACAACAACGGAAGTTGACACAACCATAGCTGAACCATCTGACCCGGATACCTGGAAGCTTTTTACCGATGGAGTTTCCAGCCTTGAAGGGTCAGGGGCCGGCTTAGTGCTAATCAACCCCGAAAACTTAGAGTTTACATACACTCTCCGACTTGAATTTCAGACAACCAATAATGAAGCCGAGTATGAAGCACTCATTGCCGGACTCAAGCTAGTAAAAAAGATGGATGTTCAAAAGCTTCAAGTCTTCACAGACTCTTTACTTATTTCAAACCAAGTAAATGATAGCTACATAGCTAAGGAACCTAACATGAAGAAGTACAGGGAGAAAGCAAAGGAACTCATGAGTATATTCCAATCATGTACCATCAAGCAAGTTCTAAGATCACAAAACAAGAAGTCTGATTCACTAAGCAAGCTTGCTTCTCTCACATTTGCTCATCTCACCAAGAAAGTATTAGTCGAGGTATTAAAGACACCATCCATCCAAGAACTTGAAGTACAAAACGTAATTACTGAAGATGGGCCAAACTGGATGACCCCTTGAATCAAATTCCTGAGAAATGGTGAATTACCGAATGATCAGACGGAGGCTGAAAGGGTTCGTATTACATCAAGGCAGTACGTGTTATAAGGAGAAGTCCTTTACAAAAAGGATTACCTTGCACCACTACTCCGATGTGTTGGCCCAGAACAAAGCCAGTATCTGATAAAGGAGGTTTACGAGGGAATATGTGGAGCCCACTATGGCCCAAGGTCGGTAGTTGCAAAGTTTATGAGCCTTGGATACTTTTGGCCTTCCATGCATCGTGACACCACGGAACAACTGAAGAAATGTGAAGCCTGTCACTTGCATGCCCAGTACCCAAAAGTCCCAAACATGACCTTGTTCCCATCTCCTTAGCTTTGCCATTCCACAAATGGGGTATGGACATTGTGGGTCCATTCCACCGGCCAAGGGAAGAGTCAAATTCTTGTTGGTAGCCGTTGACTACTTCACCAAGTGGCTAGAAGTAAAACCATTAGCCAAAATTTCGGGAAAACAGGTCATTAATTTTGTTTGGGAAAACATAATCTGTCGATTTGGGCTTCTAGAGGTACTAGTAACCGACAACGGAAAACAGTTTGCCGAGAAGCCTTTTAGCTCTTGGTGCAAAGAGTTCAGGATAACTCAAGTATTTAGCTCGGTTGCTTATCCACAATCAAACGGCCAGGTGGAAAGAACAAATCAAAGCATTGTTGAAGGTATTAAAACCCGATTGGTAAGATACGACAACAACTGGCTTAAAGAATTGCCTAATGTCTTATGGGCAATCCGAACAACCGAGAAGACAAGTCATAAGAAAACACCCTACTGTCTAATGTTTGGATCAGAAGCTATGATCCCATCGGAAATCGGAGTTCCAACACGATGAATGCTCAACATAGACATTGAATCAAACAAAAAGGAAACCATATTGAACTTGGAACTCCTCGAAGAAATTCGTGATCAAGCCGCTGTGCAACAAGCCAAGTACAACCAAAAGATGGAGTCTTATTACAACACACAGGTGAAGCACGAACGGTTCAAACCTAGAGACCTTGTGCTCCATAACAATGAAGCTAGTAAGAAAGAAAATCAAGGAAAACTTGGCCCAAAGTGGGAAGGGCCATACACCATCCTTGAAGCTCACAAGGGAGGGTCGTACAAACTAGCAAACGCCCAAGGTAAAAGGCTTCCCCGTCACTGGAACGGAAAAAGCCTTAAAAGGTTCCATGTTTAGTCAAAATGTCTAAGAAAGTATTTCGAGAATTGTTCTAATCTCCCTTTGTAACAAAATTTCTCTTGAATGAATGAGTGATGAAGTTTTTATCAAATTTGTCTTTCTATCCTATAATCAGGTTGAGAACCTAGCAAAAAACTACATGGAAGGGCCATGAAAGGGGATGAGCTCCTAGGCCATATCGCTCAATAGGTTCAAGGGTTAATTGACCTATATAAGGGGTGAGTTCCTAAATTAATAGAACTCCATGAGACTTAGCAAATTTTTCAAAAACATGTCTCATAGACAGGTTTGAGCAGCCTACATCAAATGTTCCTTAAGCTTTAACAATGGCTTACAAACCAAAAAACACCAAGTAAGTGTTATAAATAGGATAGGCAATGTGTCTTCTTGTTAACAATACTCTGAAGGCTAAGTGAATGCAGCATTGAACCCTTCAAGGTATAAGTAGTAAAAGATGCACAACCAAAAAACAAAGACAACATAACAAATCATGAAAAACACAAGGGAATAATGTAAAAAGATAACCATCACAACGGCCTTAAGGGCCAATTAACCTACAAATTGTTCATAAGCCTTATAGGCTTCCACCATCACAGGGACCTAAACGGTTCCCGTTAAAGCACGCATGTTCAAAAAAGTACATAACATAAAATTGTCTAGAATGCTAAGAAAGCTAAGAATCAATCACATCAGCAGAAGGCTTGGGAACACCAGCATTGTCAACTTTAGCCTTCTTCACCTTTCCCCTTCTAAGCCTTCTAGTCACCTGCAACCGCCGCCTTAGAAGCTTCAAGGCTTACCTCCTTCGAGCCTTCACCACCATCAGCAAAAGTCTCCTCACTATCTCCTGAGCATGAACGTTTCTTGGAGAGAGACTTAAGCACCTTGTCGCAAACAACCTCGTTTAGGCCACGGGGGTTCAACTCCTACAGGACAGAGAGAGGTTTGCCAAAGCATTTGGAAACTTCACCCACATAAGGGTAAGTCGAGTGCTCCATCTCCAAGACAACATCTAGGAAGACCTTGAAAGCTTGAGGCTGATAGAAGGAAGATTTATCTTGAGGCTCCAAAGACCCACATGCTTTGTAACCAGCAACAAAACCTTGATGGCTCCTATGAATAAGGAGCTTGCTATAAACACCAGCCAAGGCCCTGTGAAATTCAGAAGAGTGAATGTAACATTCGTTTAATTCGGGTTTCAAAACCCGTCCTGTTTAATAGTTAAGTATTTTTTTTGTTATTATAAATTATGGACATTAGATATATACTTATTGTTATGTAATAATAATAATAATAATAATAACAATTAAAATTAGAATTTATTAAAGAATAAAAGGGATTGATTAAATCAAAAGAATAAAGTGTAAATAAATTCAAATAATAATTATATTGTTCATCATAATCATATTGTTCATCAAGTTCATCATAATCATATTGTTCATTAGATCGACTCCGTTTGATTGAGCCTGGATCTCAAGTTCATCATAATCATATTGTTCATTGTGGATATTATGTGGTTTATGATTGTATATATATACATATGCTTACTTAATGGTCTATGCACAATTTTTATTTAAAGAATCAATTCATATCAACTATTTAAATGTTTTACTTAGATTCACTCGCCAACTTTTGTTGACCCAAACCTTTGTTTTTATGTATGATACATGTGAAAGATTGAGGAGAGGAACACATAGGAACGTCCTTAGAAGATTAATAAAATATATTTTGTTTAGAAGAATGTTTTTCTTGAACTTGTATGTTTTTTTTTCTTGGGGTTGAATATTTGAAGTTTTAATTTCAATTTAATAAATATGAAACCTATTAGTAAATGTCATGAGCTTTGGTGATAACCAAATTATACCCCGACTTTTATTTCCGCTGCGGGTCGGGGTGTGACAGATTGGTATCAGAGCTTGTGACTATAGGGATATAGGATAGGTTATTAGACCCTTAGAACCTATACTATAGTTGATGAGAGTTTAATTGTTTATGTGTTACATGCAAAACTCATGATGTTTATATGTTTCATGTTTATTTTCACCCACAAATACATGCCAGCACTTTCACTACTACATGCTAATATGTGATGTTCATTATAGTTTATATGTTGTCAACATATCATGCCTACGCAAGCACACAACACGATTTCACAATTTTCATTATTTCTTCTCAAATATTTTGCAATATTTTTATGTTTTTCAATCGCATCAAAGTGAGTTCTATGACGGGCATGTAGTAACTGGAAGGGTACGAGTACAGGTAGTTGGAACGTCCTGTCTAGGCTTGGCATTCGTATAAATCTAAAAATAATGGACCAGTTTGCCTACCTGGGGACTAACGATGAAAGTACATGACCTATTAGGCCAAAGCATGCCACACCAAACGTCGTGTGAACTAACCCTACTTTGAGTTGTCGTTGTGTCTATACTTGGACACATTCTGACCATATACCTTACAAATATGTTTCACAATTTTCATTTGGGTGATGAAAGCATTAACAGGCCAATACCAGTGTGAACCTACCAAGCCCAGTAGCCATGGGGCCCACGTGACTACCAAGGCCAAAGTATGGGAGATATTTGGAGGCCCAATCTTAAGCAAGCCCAAGACATCCTATGGATGTAGCTAATTTCTTGTTTTCATTTATTTTGAATGATGTTTTCACTTTTTACGACACATGACACCTAAAAACGTTCAATTCATAATCTCGCTACGTATTTCCTGTAGATGTCTGCTAGACACTCTCGAGGCGGTAGAAGGTTAGGAAGATCTAGCGAACGTATGGCCACTCAAATCGCTCAACAGATGGCTGCCGTACTTCTTTTTATCGTTGTGTAAGTTCAACAAGCACTTGCCGCCAATCCCATCAACCCCACCAACCAAAAAGGGCAAAATATCATCAACCCTCCTCCCAACACCATCAAATGTACCTACAAGCATTTAAAATCCTGCGATCCCCCAAAATACGAGGGGACTGAAGGTGTCACTGCTCTCCTCCATTGGTTTAAGGAGAGGGAAATCACTTTCCTCAATTGCGATTGTCACGATGATCGCAAGGTGCGTTATGCTACTGGTCGGTTGTTTGGAGTAGCACTTACCTGGTGGAACACAGAAAAGGGTAAGCGATGTGCTGAAGCTGCTATGGCCTTGACTTGGGATGAGTTGAGGGAAATCATGACGAGACGCTTCTATGCAAGAAGCGAAATCAAGAAGTTGGAAGATGAGTTTTACTCATTAAAACAAAAAGAGGGAGACCACACCACCTACAACAAGAGGTTTCTCGAGTTGAATCAGATGGTCCCCAATCTGTTCACCCCGCTCTATCGTCTAATCGAGCATTACATTCGAGGTCTTCCCTCGAAAATTCAAGATTCTGTGTTAAGTATCACACCTGCAACACTCGAAGCTGCCATGGAGCTGGCTACCGAACTTACGGGAAATCGCATTCGAAATGGCGATTTTAAAGATGAGAAAAAGAAAGATAAGGCACCTGCTGAAACTCCAACCCCAACTCAAGCAGGTTCGTCTTCCAAATTTGCTGGCAAAAGGAAGCGCAATGGGAAGAATTTCACCGTTACCCAAACCAATTCCCCCATCACTGTTGCCCCAATCACACAAGCCGCCCCATTTAAGAAACCATACATTGGTCCTCACCCAAAATGCAACCAATGCCAATATAATCATCCTCCCGAGAACCCCTGCCAATACTACACAAGTTGTGGCCGTGCAGGTCACACGATTCAAACTTGCCGTATCCTCCAAAGACTAAACCGCAACAAGCCTCAACCCAAACCAATAATCAAGTGGTGGGCCAAGCCTAAAACCAACAACCCTTAATCTTGCCACCTGCTCAACCCTACTATCAACCCAATTACCCAATGTTGCAACCTGTCAGAGCATGTTTCAACTGTGGCGATCCAACCCATTTTCATAACACCTGCCCATGCCTGGTGAACATTATAAATGCCCAAGCTCAAGCCAATCCGGTGAACCAAGCCAACCAAGCTAATCCACCTGCTAGAGGAAGGGCTTTCAACATCAACGCTAACCAAGCTAGGGCTGATAACAATATGGTCAATGGTACGTTTCTTATTAACGGTAGATATGCATCCATAATGTTTGATACTGGTGCGGATAAGAGTTTTGTGTCCTTAGAATTCGAATCCATTCTTGATTTACCTCGCGTTAGTCTCGCTGAACCATTCACGGTGGAAGTTGCTAACGGTGAACCTATTACGTTAGACTCGATTATTCGTGATTCTACTCTTTCTCTTAATGACCATGATTTCTCAATTGATCTTATTCCTATGAAGTTGGGTAGTTTCGATATTATCATTAGCATGGACTGGCTTAGTCTGCATCGCATTGAAGTTGTTTGCTACGAGAAGTTTATTCGAATTCCTCTCGCTGACGGTCAAACTCTACGTATCTTTGGATAAACTCTTTCTAAAGGGCTCAAGTTAATGTCTTGTCTCCAAGCTCGAAGATATCTTCACAAAAACTATGTCACTTTCTAGCTCATATCGTCAAGAAGGAAGTCAAGGAGAGGAAGCTCGAAGATATTCCAATCTAAAGAATTTCCTCAAGTTTTTCCCGACGACGTAACAGGACTTCCTCCTGTGTGAGAGTTGAATTTCGAATCGATCTTGTACCTGGTGCCACACCAGTCGCAAAATCTCCTTATCGGTTAGCCCCGTCTGAGATGCAAGAGTTAGCTAGTCAGTTGCAAGAGTTGACTGACAAGGGATTTATACGTCCTAGCTCATCACCTTGGGGTGCGCATGTTCTTTTCGTAAAGAAGAAAGATGGAACTTTTCATATGACCATCAAGAATCACTATCCATTACCTCGCGTTGATGATCTTTTAGATCAACTTCAAGGTGCCACCTGCTTTTCAAAGATCGACCTTCGTTCTGGGGATCATCAACTTAGAGCACGTGAAGAAGATATTCCCAAAACTGCTTTTCGAACTCGCTATGGTCACTATGAATTCATGGTTATGCCTTTTGGATTGACCAATGCCCCTGCAGTCTCATGGATTTGATGAATAGGGTGTGCAAACCCTACCTCAATCGTTTCATTATAGTTTTCATTGAGGATATCCTTATCTACTCCAAGACCAAATCCGATCATGAGCGTCATCTTCGGCTTATTCTAACACTCTTGAGAACCGAAAAACTTTATGCTAAGTTCTCGAAATGTGAGTTTTGGTTAAAATAGGTACAATTTCTTGGTCATGTCATTAACGACAAAGGGATACATGTCGACCCTGTGAAGATCAAAGAGGTGCAAGAATGGCAAGCGCCTCGTACTCCTACCGAAGTTAGATCATATCTTGGTCTACCTGGTTATTATCGTCGGTTCATCGAGAATTTTTCTCGTATCGCCGTTCCACTCACAGCCTTGACTTACAAAGACAAGCCCTTTAATTGGGGGCCCAAGCAAGAAGAGGCTTTCCAAACTTTGAAGCAAAATCTTTGTGATGCACCTATTCTTACACTTCCGGATGGTTGCGAAGCCTTTGTGGTTTATTGTGATGCGTCAGGACAAGGGTTATGTTGCGTTCTAATGCAAAGAGGAAAGGTGATAGCCTATGCCTCAAGGCAACTCAAAGTACATGAGAAGAACTATACCACTCACGACCTAGAACTTGGAGCTGTCGTGTTCGCTCTAAAGATATGGAGACACTATCTCTGTGGTACCAAGTGTGAGATTTACACGGACCACAAGAGCCTTCAACATATCTTCAATAAAAAAGAGTTGAACATGAGGCAACAGCGATGGATCGAACTCCTAAATGACTATGATTGTGAAATTCGATATCAACCTAGCAAGGCTAATGTTGCGGCTGACGCACTCAGTCAAAAGTTGTATGCAAACTCCATCCATCTCTTGTGTTCCCAATTTGTGACCGACCTTCAAAATCGAATTAGAACAGCTCAACATATTTCTGTCACTGAAAATGATGTGCGAGACGAGCTGTCTTGTGGATGTGAAACCAAACTAGAATCCAAGTCAGACGGTATTCTCTATTACTTAATCGTATTTGGATACCTGATCGAGACGACCTTCGTGCTTTTCTCATGAATGAGGTTCACAAAACATGATACTCTATACATCCAGGAGCCGATAAGATGTATCAAGATCTACGATACTCCTATTGGTGGCCTGGCATGAAGAAGGATATCGCTATATTTGTTTCCAAGTGCCTTACATGTTCCAAAGTGAAAGCTGAACATCAAAGACCTTCAGGACTTCTTGTCCAACCCGAAATACATGTATGGAAGTGGGAAAATATAACCATGGATTTCATTACCGGGTTACCGCGCACCTCTAGTGGGTATGACACCATTTGGGTTATCATTGATCGTCTTACCAAATCAGCTCATTTTATTCCGATTTGCAAAGACTTCAAGAACGAGAAGTTAGCTCGTATTTATATCAACGTAATTGTAAGCCGTCATGGTGTACCTTTAAGTATCATTTCAGATCGAGACGACCGCTTTACTTCACGAACATGGCAAGCCATACAATCCGCTTTGGGTACATATCTTGATCTCAGCAATGCCTTTCACCCTCAAACTGATGGTCAATCGGAGCGCACCATACAAACCCTTAAGGACATTCTTCAAGCATGTGTCATAGACTTTAAGGGAAATTGGGACACTCACTTACCGTTAGTGGAATTTTCGTACAATAATAGCTATCATTCAAGCATTGGCATGGCTCCTTTTGAAGCCCTATATGATCGTAAATGCCGATCTCTTGTATGTTGGCACGAAATTGGTGAAGCACAAATCATAGGACCTGAGCTAATCCAAGAAACGACTGACAAAATCCTTCAAATTCGAAACAATCTTCTAACAGCTCGAAGTCGTCAAAAGAGTTATGCAGATAAACGACGGAAGCCTTTGGAGTTTAACATTGGTGATCAAGTACTTTTGAAAGTATCACCGTGGAAGGGAGTAGTTCGTTTTGGTCAAAAGGGCAAGCTAGCACCATGCTATGTGGGACCATTCAAGATACTCGAAAGAGTAGGTCCTGTAGCATACAAGCTTGATCTACCAGAAGAACTCAACTGAATTCATCCCACATTTCACGTATCAAACTTGAAAAAGTGTCTCGCCGACGAAAATCTCCATATTCCTTTTGAAGGTATCCAAATCGATGAATCAATGCACTTCGTTGAAAGACTAGTAGAAATCATGGACTTTGGTGAATAGCGTTTGAGACGAAGTTGTATTCCTATAGTCAGAGTGCGTTGGGAGTCAAAACGAGGACCTGAGTTTACTTGGGAACGTGAAGACTCAATGTGCGAGAAATACCCGCATCTTTTTCCAGTTACGGCTACTACTTAAATTTCAAGACGAAATTTCTAAAAGTAGGAGATACTGTAACATTCGTGTAATAGTTAAGTATTTTTGTTTTGTTATTATAAATTTATGGACATTAGATATATAATTATTGTTATGTAATAATAATAATAAGAATAATTAAAATTAGAATTTATTAAAGAATAAAAGGGATTGATTAAATCATAAGAATAATGTGTAAAAAAATATAAATAATAAAAAAGGGTCAACCGAGGTTGAACCCGTGTCTACCGGGGATATACACACACCAAACACCACTGTGATACACGCACATGTTGAGAAATAACTGAATCAAATAAAACTTAAGTCCCACCCGCGTATCATCTGTTTGCGACAAGAACTGAAACCGCCCAACGATTTCAAATAATCATAGATTTTAGTATGGTCGCGAAAATTTTGAGAGTAACTGATGATGCAATGTCAGTTATAACCGACATCCTTATTCAATTCAAATCTAAACTGACCCAAAGCATATGATTGTCGAGATTGAAACCGAAAATAAATCATGGTCATTAAAATTCGAAACTGAAACTGATTGAAGGCAGGACATTGTAAATCTATAAATACTGACTCTAAGCATCTAAGCAAACTCGCTCATACCTCTCTCCATTATCAATTTCTTTCTGTGAAACCCTTGCTGCCGTCGAAATCACCGTCGGAATTCTCTGTTCAACCATCGGAGGAATCAAACGCCACTACTTGATCTTGGTATAAGCTTCTAACCACCGTGTATAATCTATGTTATAGCAAATTAAACCAATCTTGCAGGGATTGTTTAACTGTCAGGTTTATATAATTAGGGAAGAAGATGAAGTGCTATTTGTATATTTATATTTTAGAACATGGGATATAACCGAGTTAGACACCCAACCCAGTTGGATGGGTTGGGTGCAAAACAGCTTGTAGGCGCGGGTTCGAGCCTCAGTGTGTGCACAGGTTATTTGATTTTAGAAACCTTTTAAATTAAAGGATTTCTGAATTAAAGTAAACAGTATATAAGAATATTAAAATCAAATATCTAACGGGTTAGACTCGTAGCTCAGTTGGAAGAGCTGCGTGCACGTGAACGGAAGGTCTAGAGTTCGAGTCCCACCACACGCGTCTAATTCCACCATAAAAACCGGTTAGGTCTTTCCCCCTGTCAGACCTGACAGTATTTTTTTAATACTATTTTATTTTATTTTATTTTACTTATATATATTTCTTTTAGTTAAAATTAACTAAAAATACTTAATAATACAATTTCGAAGGTTATAAAATCTCCATAAAAAACACCAAAAATAACCTCAAAATCTAACAAAAAGGATTAAATAAAAATATTAATTTGTTATATTTATCGAATTATCGTACTATTATTTTAGGTTAGTAATCGTTCGTCGATCAAATCCTCGACTTGTGCGCACTCATCATCAACCAATAATCCGCACCCACTATGAGTGAATCCTTACAAATCCCCCTTTTTATTCATGTTTTGAGGTGTATCATTTGCCATACTTGTTTTATTTAATCAAACACTTGTGCTAATTCATTATGTGATTAAATGTGTATATTTGTTTGTGTGGTTACATTTTAACATTTCAGTGCAATTATTCATAAGTCCCATCAGTTCCTCGTGGGAGACGAGTTGAGCATCAGGTGCCTCATTAGATCAGCTCCGTTTGATTGAGCCTTGATCTCAAGTTCATCATAATCATATTGTTCATTGTGGATATTATGTGGCTTGTGATTGTTTATATATACACATATGCTTACTTAATGGTCTATGCACAATTTTTATTTAAAGAATCAATTCATATCAACTGTTTAAATGTTTTACTTAGATTCACTCGCCAACTTTTGTTGACCCAAACCTTTGTTTTTACGCATGATACAGGTGAAAGGTTGAGGAGATAAACACATAGAAACGGCCTTAGAAGATTAATAAAATATATTTTGTTTAGAACAATGTTTTTCTTGAACTTGTATGTTTTTTTTCTTGGGGTTGAATATTTGAAGTTTTAATTTCAATTTAATAAATATGAAACCTATTAGTAAATGTCATGAGCTTTGGTGATAACCCAATTATGCCCCGACTTTTATTTCCGCTGCGGGTCGGGGTGTGACAGTGAAGAAGATAGGTAACTACCTGTTTGAAGCCATGCTCAATGAGCCATCTGTTGTCACTGGTCACCTGAGCCAGTGAAGCCTCCAGCCGTTTCTTCTCCTCTAACGAGGCTTTCTCACGAACATGCAAAGCCTCCACTTCCTTCCTTAAATTGTTCACCTCCACCTCATGCCTTTGGGTAAGCTCATTAACCTTCGACACCAAAGCCTTTTCCTTCTCAGCAAAGGCAGCACTCTTCTTCTTCAAGGTAGCCATAGAAGCTTCCATCTCCTCCCTCTTCTTCAAAAAAGCTTCAAACTCCTGCATCCTCTTGCGAAACCAGGCCACACCTTCAGGAATCAAGGCCAAAAGATTGCAAGTGGCCAACATCATCTCTGATATCATTCGATCATTCTCCATTGAAGAACAGGAGTCTCGGACCCCAGGAGGAGCAAAGTGAGTCAACACATCCTCACAAACGGATGATGAGGCCAAGCTGTCATGAACCATAATCTTCAAACCTAGCACATAAACCTCCCAAGAGCCGGCATCACTGAACCTTCAACAGCCTTTCGCGAACCCTTTAACCCCACAACCTTCTTCCCTACCACTTTACTCTCTTTGCCAACAGTCAAGGGCAACTTTTTCTTCTTACCTTCAACCACAGCTTCCAAATCACCTGAAACCTCTATATCGTCGCTCAACCCCACAGGTTTAGAACTAGATGGTTGTTCAGCACCCTTTATCTGTCACACCCCGACCCGCAGCGGAATAAGAGTCGGGGCATAATTGGGTTATCACCAAAGCTCATGATATTTACTAATATGTTTCATATTTATTAAAGTCAAAATTACATTCTCAATAATCCAAACATGTCCATACAAATACAAAGAAAAAGTAACCAACTAAACAATTCCAAGCTCTAAATCAGTTTATTCTTCTAGGCCAATCCTATGTGTTTCTTGCTGCAGCTGGTTCACCTGTATCATATGTAAAAATGGGGGTTTTTGGGTCAACATAAGTTGGCGAGTGAACCTTGTTAGATAAACATTTATTATTGATTTTCTTGTTATTTTATCAAGGAAAAATTGTGCATAAACATAAGTGAGCAAATGTAAATAATCAATCAGTAACAATGACAATCACAAATTATAACATACAATAACATATAATAACATACAATAACATACCAACATCATACAATAAATAACATGAATGAAACTGTGCGATCAAGGCTCAATCAAACGGAGCCGATCGTATTGCATGTACTGAAAATGATAAATGTCTGTGCGATCAAGGCTCAATCAAACGGAGCCGATCGTATGTTGGCACGCCAGGTTCACGCTCATAATGTAATGAGGAACATGCTCAACGCTCATAATGTAATGGGGAGCGGCGGCCTATGAAATTGCATGTACTGAAAATAATAAATTAAATCTAACAATAACCACACAAACAGTTGAAACAAGCTGCATACACGTTTGTTCATGATATGATGTATGCACAATGATTTAAATATAATAAATGGCAAGACACATGATACACCCCAAAACGTGATTAAAACGGGGAATTTGTAAAGATTCACTCACATTGGGTGCGTTTGGTTGGAGATGATGAGATGCGCACGAGTTGGAAGGATTTAACAACGAGTATTAACTAACCTAAATAATAACGGAAAATAGAATAAATCAGTGGATTTTTATTGATAATTTTAATAGGATTTTTAGATATATTTTTGTGAGTTTTAAGGCTATTTCCTAACTTTAAAAACATTATTTTTAAGTATTTTTAATTGATTTTTAAATTAAATTAAATAATTAAAAATATAAAAATATGTTGACTTTTACATTGACCGTTGACCGTTTGACTTATTGACCGGTTTTATTGTGTAATTGTATGCGCCGGGTGAGGCTCGAACCCGAGACCTCCCGTACGCGTGCACGCAGCTCTACCAACTGAGCTACGTGTCTAACCCGAAATAATTCTATTTTTAACTATACTTATATACTAACTCAGTTTATTCAAAATTCTTTTATTTTCAAAAATGTTTAAAATCATCGAACCGGTATCACCAACAGGTCTCGAACCCGGGACCTGTGCTATAACGTTACACACAGTCCACCGCTGGACTGTGTGTCTAACTTGGTTAATATTTAGATTTTTATTATACTTAACATCTAATGTGAGTTCATCCGGTTTAGTTAGAAAAACAAAACATTTTTATTACAGAGCATACGTGTGTCAAGGATCGAACTTGCGGCGTGTGATATGTATGTGCACACAGTCCACCGCTGGACTGTGTGTCTAACCCGAGCTAATATCCAGATTTTATTAAATTTATAATCAGACTATCATCGTCTTCTTCGTTACAAAATTACAGTCTGCGATTACACTATTGTATCTTGTTTAATTCGATTGACAAACATTCAATAGACTAATATGAAATGGCAGAGACGATATTTAGAAGTAAACATACCGGAGAACGATTTATCTCAGAATTCCGGCAAGGCGTGGGCTCTGTTTTTATGAACTTCAACTGAGTGAACAATTTAACAGTTTTGATTAGCTAATTGTGGAATTGAAATGCTAAACAAGAGTTAACAGAAGGTTTGGATGTCCATACCGTTTTACAGCGGAAGATAAGAACTTCCAGTGGTTTTCCGGCGAACTGGAATTATCCAATATTAACGTCTGAAATGGATTTAGATTGAAGGGTCTGAGTTAGCAAAAGCTTAACAATTGATAGACCACGAAAGAATTTAAAGACTTACTGTTTTGATGGAGAATACGGTTTTCCGGCGAAAGTCCGGCGAGTCCAATTAGATTCTTCGGCGAACTGAAAATTGTGCGGAAATGTAATTGAGAGCTTTCCGAGTGTGTTCGAGTCATGCGAGAGAACAAAGATTGAAGTAATTCTGGAATTGAAAGTTTTCGGTTATTAAAACCGATTCACATCTAGAATTCAAGTTCATTCAAAGCAAACTTGATTGAAAACGTCGGTGTAGCGGTTATAATCGGTAAACCGCTTATTATCAAACGTTTTTGGACGTTTGGTGACCGATTTCGGTTACAGTTGGCGTAACCGGTTGACTTATGGTTGTTTATAAGATTTATTTGTTTCCTAGAGTTGACAGAAAACAACAAGTGGCGGAGTGGTTATGCGTTGTGTGTTAAGTCTTTGGAGTTCAACCCGGCTGACCCGGGTTCGAGTCCCGGCAGCCTCATTTTATTTTTAGTTATTTTATTTTTACTTTTTATCAATTATAACTTTTATAGTTTTGTTTGTTTATTAATTATGTATCATTAAAAATCAAAATAGGCATAAATACGCAACGAAACATTTATAACTTGATATTCGATTACAAACGGAGCGGGTTTGGAAAACCCATTTTTGACAAATGTTACAGTATCCCCTACTTTTAGGAATTTCGTCCTGAAATTTAAGTAGTAGTAGGAAAAAGATGTGGGTATTTTTCGAGCATTGAGTCTTCACGTTCCCAAGTAAACTCAGGTCCCCGTTTCGACTCCCAGCGTACCCTAACAATTGGAATGCGACTTCGTCGAAGACGTTTTTCTCCGAAATCCATGATCTCTACAGGTCTTTCAATAAAATGCATAGATTCATCAATCTGAATATCTTCCAGAGGAATGTGGAGGTTTTCATCAGCAAGGCACTTCTTCAAGTTTGATACGTGGAATGTGGGATGAATCCTGTTGAGTTCTTCTGGTAGATCAAGCTTGTATGCTACAGGTCCTACTCTTTCGAGTATCTTGAAAGGTCCTAAGTAGCGTGGTGCTAGCTTGCCTTTTTGACCAAAACGAACTACTCCCTTCCACGGTGATACTTTTAAAAGTACATGATCACCAATGTTAAACTCCAAAGGCTTCCGTCGTTTATCTGCATAACTCTTTTGACGACTTTGAGCCGCTAGAAGATTGTTTCGAATTTGATGGATCTTGTCTGTGGTTTCTTGAATCAACTCTGGACCAGTGATTTGAGCTTCCCCAATTTCGTGCCAACATACTGGAGATCGGCACTTACGACCATATAAAGCTTCAAAAGGTGCCATGCCGATACTTGAATGATAGCTGTTGTTGTACGAAAATTCAACTAATGGTAGATGAGCGTCCCAATTTCCCTTGAAGTCTATGACACATGCTCGAAGCATATCTTCAAGAGTTTGAATGGTGCGTTCAGATTGTCCATCAGTTTGAGGATGATAGGCGGTACTGAGATCTAATCGTGTACCCAAAGCAGCTTGTACTGCTTGCCATGTTCGTGAAGTGAAATGACCATCACGATCTGAAATAATGCTTAACGGCACACCATGTCGGCTTACGATTTCGCTGATATAAATACGAGCTAGCTTTTCGTTCTTGAAATCTTCGCGGATAGGAATAAAGTGAGCTGATTTTGTAAGTCGATCAATGATTACCCATATAGTGTCATACCCACCAGAAGTGCGAGGTAACCCGGTAATGAAGTCCATGGTTATGTTTTCCCACTTCCATACAGGTATTTCAGGTTGGACCAGAAGTCCTGAGGGTCTTTGGTGTTCAGCTTTCACCTTGGAACATGTAAGGCACTTGGAAACAAAAACAGCAATATCCTTTTTCATTCCAGGCCACCAATAGGTGTATCGAAGGTCTTGATACATCTTATCGGCTCCTGGGTGTATAGAGTATCGCGTTTTGTGAGCCTCATTCATAAGAAATTCACGAAGTTTGTTGTGGTCAGGAATCCATATGCGATCTAGATAGTACAGAATACCGTCAGATTTAGTTTCAATTTTAAGTTTAGCTCCACAGGACAGCTCCTTTCGTACATCATCCTCCGTTACTGAAACATGTTGGGCTTCTCGAATTTGATCTTTAATGTTAGATATGATTTGTGAACATAGAAGACGAATGGAGTTTGCATAACCCTTTCGACTGAGTGCATCAGCCACCACATTTGCTTTGCCAGGGTGGTACCGAATTTCACAGTCGTAGTCATTTAGAAGTTCGACCCATCTTCGTTGCCTCATGTTTAACTCCTTTTGATTGAAGATATGTTGAAGACTCTTGTGGTCAGTGTATATTTCACACTTAGTACCGTAGAGATAATGTCTCCATATCTTAAGAGCGAACACAACGGCTCCAAGTTCTAGGTCATGGGTGGTGTAGTTCTTCTCATGAATCTTGAGTTGTCTCGAAGCATAAGCTATAACCTTTCTTCTTTGCATTAGAACACAGCCTAGTCCTTGCCCTGACGCGTCGCAATAAACCACGAAGTCATCACAACCTTCAGGCAGAGTGAGGATTGGTGCATCACAGAGCTTTGTTTTAAGGGTTTGGAAGGCTTCTTCTTGCTTGGGTCCCCATATGAAAGGTTCTCCCTTATGAGTTAAAGCCGTGAGTGGTACAGCAATGCGTGAGAAGTTTGAAATGAAACGACGATAATAACCAGCCGAACCAAGAAAAGATCTTACTTCAGTTGGTGTACGTGGCGCTTGCCATTCTTGTACCGCTTTGATCTTTGAAGGGTCGACATGTATTCCCTTGTCATTGACTACATGCCCAAGGAATTGTACCTCTTTTAACCAGAATTCGCATTTGGAGAATTTGGCGTAAAGCTTTTCATTCTCTAGAAGTGTAAGGATGAGTCGAAGATGTCGCTCATGATCAGACTTAGACTTTGAATAAATGAGGATGTCATCGGTGAAGACTATAACAAAACGATCGAGATAGGGTTTGCAGACTCTGTTCATTAGATCCATGAAGACAGCTGGAGCGTTGGTTAAACCAAATGGCATGACCATGAATTCATAATGACCATAACGGGTTCGGAAAGCGGTCTTTGGGACGTCTTCTTCATGTACTCTAAGTTGATGATAACCAGATCGAAGGTCGATTTTTGAAAAGCAGCTGGCACCTTGAAGTTGGTCAAGAAGATCATCAATGCGAGGTAATGGATAGCGATTCTTGATTGTTAACTTGTTAAGCTCTCTGTAGTCGATGCACATGCGAAACGATCCATCTTTCGTCTTTACAAAAAGGACAGGTGCACCCCAAGACGAGGAGCTAGGGCGTATGAACCCTTTGTCAGTCAACTCTTGCAATTGACTGGCTAGCTCTTGCATTTCAGAGGGAGCTAACCTATAAGGAGACTTTGCAACTGGTGTAGCACCAGGTATAAGATCAATGCGGAATTCGACTTCTCTTACTAGAGGAAGTCCTGAAATGTCGTCAGGAAAAACTTGCGGAAAATCTTTTACTACAGGAATGTCTTCATGTTTCTTCTCCATGGTTCCCTTTTTGACGATATGAGCTAAAAACGCGACATAATTTTTGCGAAGATATTTTTGAGCTTGAAGACAGGACATTAATCTGAGCCCTTTCGACGAGGTTTCTCCAAAGATTCGTAGAGTCTGACCGTTTGAAAGAGGAATGCGTATAAACTTCTCGCGGCATACAACTTCAGCCTGATGTTGGCTGAGCCAGTCCATACCAATTATAATGTCAAAGCTTCCCAACTTCATTGGAATGAGGTCAACTAGAAAATTGTGATCGTTTAACGTGAGAGTACAATTGCGTATGATAGAATTTAATGAGACTGGTTTCCCGTCAGCAACTTCTACTGTTATGGATTCCATGAGCTTATCACGATTTTGGTTTAGGATGGGTTCAAACTCTAAGGACACAAAACTTTTATCTGCGCCAGTGTCAAACAACATGGATGCATATCTACCATTTATAAGGAACGTACCGTTAACCACATTGCTGTCAGCTCTAGCCTGATTAGCGTTGATGTTGAAAGCTCTTCCTCTTGCAGGTGGAGGAGCTTGGTTAGCTTGATTCACTGGGTTGGCTTGGGCTTGAGCGTGAATAATGTTCACCAACCTTGGACAAGTGTTTCTAAAGTGGCTTGGGTCTCCACAATTGTAGCAAGCCCGCATAGGTTGTACCATAGGATAGTTGGGTTGGTAGTATGATTGGGCTAAATGTTGGGTAGGTGGTAATAGTAGGGGTTGTTGGGCTTGACCCATTATTTGTTGGTGGGTTTGGGTTGAAGGCTGGTGGCGGTTCGTTCGCTGAGGCATGCGACAGGTTTGAACAGTATGACCTGCGCGACCACAGTCGGTGCAATGTTGGCAGGGATAATCAGGAAAATGGTGGTATTGGCAACGGTTGCATTTTGGTAGTGGGCCAGAGTATTGTCTTTTGTATGGTGCAGGTGAAGGGGCGACTTGGGTAATGGGTGCAGCAGGGATAGGGAAATTGGTTTGTGTAACAGCGAAGTTTCTGGTGTTACGCTTCCTCTTGTTAGCAAACTTAGAGGAGGAGGTGGAATGGTTTGAATTTTGGCCCTCAACAGGGGCTTTCTTTTTCTCTTCTTTAAACTTACCGTTGCGAATTCGATTCTCGGTCAGTTCAGTCGCTAGTTCCATAGCAGCTTCAAGTGTTGCTGGTGAAGTGCTGAGAACTGAATCTTGAATTTTCGAGGGAAGACCTCGAATATAATGCTCAATCAAGCGGTAAACTGGGGTAAACAAGTTAGGGACCATTTGGTTCAACTCTAAGAACCTCTTGTCGTAGGAAGTATGATCTCCCTCCTTTTGCTTCAAAGAATGAAATTCGTCCTCTAGCTTCTTAATCTCACTTCTAGGACAGAATCGCCTCGTCATGATCTCCCTTAACTCCTCCCACGTTAAGGCCATTGCATCATCAATTCCCCTCTTCCCCTTTTTAGTATTCCACCAGGTGAGAGCTACCCTAAATAGTCTCCCGGTTGCGTATCGAACCTTGCGATCCTCAGGACAATCGCAGTTGAGGAAGGTGTTTTCCATTTCCTCAAACCAGTAGAGGAGAGCAGTGACACCTTCGGTCCCTTCAAATTTAGGAGGATCGCAAGACTTGAAATGTTTGTATGAGCACTTGCTGGTAGGAGGGTTGCCGATGTTCTGGTCATTTTGTTGGGGAGGATTAGTGGGATTTGTGGCGAGAGCTTGTTGTACTTGAACCACAATGTCAGGAAGCACCGCGGCCATTTGTTTCGCGATTTGTGTGGCCAAGCGTTCGTGAGACCTTCCTGATCTTTTACCCCCTCGTTGTTGTCTAGCCGACATCTACAGGAACATACATAAGAAGATTGTGAGTTTATGGAGTCTTTTTAGGTGTCATGTGTCTTTAAGAAAATGAAAATAACATAAATATCAATAATGCAACTACATCCATAGGATGTCTTGGGTTTGCTCATGTTGGGCCTCAAATGTCCCCCATACCTTCACCTGTATAGTCATGTGGGCCCCCATGACTATTGGCTTGGTAGGATTCACATTAGTATTGCCGATTTAACACTCGCATCACCCGAATGCAAACCACAAAATATGTTTACGAGATGTATGGTCGGAATGTGTCCAGGTGTAGACAAAGTGACAACTCAAAGTGGGGTTAGTTCACACGACGTTTGGTATAGTATGCTTTGGCCTAATAGGTACTTCGTACTCTCATCGTTAGTCCCCAGGTAGGCAAACTGTTCCTTTATTTTGGATTTATACGAATGCCAGCCTAGACAGGACGTTCCGACTACCGGTACTTGTACCCTTCCAGTTACTACATGCCCGTCATGAGAACTCACTTTGATGTGATTTGAAAATACAAAAATCGTTGTAAAAACAATCATGAGAATGATGTGATGTGTGCTTTCATTGGTATGATATGTTATGAGAATATGATTCATGATAGGCATTATATACTAATATGTACTTATGAACATGCTTGCATAATATTGAATGTAACATTAAACATAAAACATATCAACATCATGAATTTTGCATGTAACACACAAAAATCTTAAAAATTTCTAATCAACTATAGTATAGGCTCTAAGGGTCTAATAACCTATCCTATATCCCTATAGTCATGGCTCTGATACCAATCTGTCACACCCCGACCCGCAGCGGAATAAGAGTCGGGGCATAATTGGGTTATCACCAAAGCTCATGATATTTACTAATATGTTTCATATTTATTAAAGTCAAAATTACATTCTCAATAATCCAAACATGTCCATACAAATACAAAGAAAAGGTAACCAACTAAACAATTCCAAGCTCTAAATCAGTTTATTCTTCTAGGCCAATCCTATGTGTTTCTTGCTGCAGCTGGTTCACCTGTATCATGTGTAAAAATGGGGGTTTTGGGTCAACATAAGTTGGCGAGTGAACCTTGTTAGATAAACATTTATTATTGATTTTCTTGTTATTTTATCAAGGAAAAATTGTGCATAAATATAAGTGAGGAAATGTAAATAATCAATCAGTAACAATGACAATCACAAATTATAACATACAATAACATATAATAACATACAATAACAAACCAACATCATACAATAAATAACATGAATGAAACTGTGCGATCAAGGCTCAATCAAACGGAGCCGATCGTATTGCATGTACTGAAAATGATAAATGTCTGTGCGATCAAGGCTCAATCAAACGGAGCCGATCGTATGTTGGCACGCAGGTTCACGCTCATAATGTAATGGGGAACATGCTCAACGCTCATAATGTAATGGGGAGCGGCGGCCTATGAAATTGCATGTACTGAAAATAATAAATTAAATCTAACAATAACCACACAAACATTTGAAACAAGCTGCATACACATTTGTTCATGATATGATGTATGCACAATGATTTAAATATAATAAATGGCAAGACACATGATACACCCCAAAAACGTGATTAAAACGGGGAATTTGTAAAGATTCACTCACATTGGGTGCGTTTGGTTGGAGAAGATGAGATGCGCACGAGTTGGAAGGATTTAACAACGAGTATTAACTAACCTAAATAATAACGGAAAATAGAATAAATGAGTGGATTTTATTGATAATTTTAGTAGGATTTTTAGATATATTTTTGTGAGTTTTAAGGCTATTTCCTAACTTTAAAAACATTATTTTTAAGTATTTTTAATTGATTTTTAAATTAAATTAAATAATTAAAAATATAAAAATATGTTGACTTGCATTGACTGTTGACCGTTGACCGTTTGACTTGTTGACCGGTTTTATTGTGTAATTGTATGCGCCGGGTGAGGCTCGAACCCGAGACCTCCCCTTACGCGTGCACGTAGCTCTACCAACTGAGCTACGTGTCTAACCCGAAATAATTCTGTCTTTAATTATACTTATATACTAACTCAGTTTATTCAAAATTCTTTTACTTTAAAAAATGTTTAAAATCATCGAACCGGTGTCACCAACAGGTCTCGAACCCGGGACCTGTGCTATAACGTTACACACAGTCCATCGCTGGATTGTGTGTCTAACTTGGTTAATATTTAGATTTTTATTATACTTAACATCTAATGTGAGTTCATCCGGTTTAGTTAGAAAAACAAAACATTTTTATTACCGAGCATAAGTGTGTCAAGGATCGAACTCGCGTCGTGTGATATGTATGTGCACACAGTCCACCGCTGGACTGTGTGTCTAACCCGAGCTAATATCCAGATTTTATTAAATTTATAATCAGACTATCATCGTCTTCTTCGTTACAAAATTACAGTCTGCGATTACACTATTGTATCTTGTTTAATTCGATTGACAAACATTCAATAGACTAATATGAAATGGCAGAGACGATATTTAGAAGTAAACATACCGGAGAACGATTTATCTCAGAATTCCGGCAAGGCGTCGGCTCTGTTTTTATGAACTTCAACTGAGTGGACAATTTAACAGTTTTGATTAGCTAATTGTGGAATTGAAATGCTAAACAAGAGTTAACAGAAGGTTTGGATGTCCATACCGTTTTACAGCGGAAGATAAGAACTTCCAGTGGTTTTCCGGCGAACTGGAATTATCCAATATTAACGTCTGAAATTGATTTCGATTGAAGGGTCTGAGTTAGCAACAGCTTAACAATTGATAGACCATGAAAGAATTTAAAGACTTACTGTTTTGATGGAGAATACGGTTTTCCGGCGAAAGTCCGGCGAGTCCAATTAGATTCTCCGGCGAACTGAAAATTATGCGGAAATGTAATTGAGAGCTTTCCGAGTGTGTTTGAGTCGTGAGAGAGAACAAAGATTGAAGTAATTCTGGAATTGAAAGTTTTCGGTTATTAAAACCGATTCACTTCTAGAATTCAAGTTCATTCAAAGCAAACTTGATTGAAAACGTCGGTGTAGCGGTTATAATCGGTAAACCGCGTATTATCAAACGTTTTTGGACGTTTGGTGACCGGTTTCGGTTACAGTTGGCGTAACCGGTTGACTTATGGTTGTTTATAAGATTTATTTGTTTCCTAGAGTTGACAGAAAACAACAAGTGGCGGAGTGGTTATGCGTGTGTGTGTTAAGTCTTTGGAGTTCAACCCGGCTGACCCGGGTTCGAGTCCCGGCAGCCTTATTTTATTTTTAATTATTTTATTTTTACTTTTTACAATTATAACTTTTATAGTTTAGTTTGTTTATTAATTATGTATCATTAAAAATCAAAATAGGCATAAATACGCAACGAAACATTTATAACTAACGGAGCGGGTTTGGAAAACCTGTTTTTGACAAATGTTACATTATCAAGCGACGGCTCGAAAGACGAGTAGAAACTTTCGCAGCAGCAACCTTGGTAAAAACTTTAACATTGGGAACATTCACATAAGCTGAACCCTCAAACCTATGCTCAGCACCACGAACAACAACATCATCACCCTCGGTGGCATTAGCATCGGATGTGTCATCGCTCTTAATAAAATCCAACGTAGACAAAACTACCAGATGAAAGAAAGAAAGACATAAGTAACAATACAAGAAAACTGTGAGAGGGGATCGGCTCTCCTCTGTAAGCACCGGACTGATTCGACTCAGTTAACAGAGGCGGAATTCATTGCTAGCGAGTTAGACAAATAAACAATCAAGTATACTGCTAAAACACCTTTACTTTGTATATTAATTGTCACACCCTCAATTTCCGCTTGCGGAGTTTTACCGCGAGGCGTGTGAACAAACAAAAATCTGAAACACTAGTACGTCGAACGACTCTACATGATTTGATAATACGTTTTCCAAAATCATTCGTTGTAGATTTTATATTAATTACCAATATTTAGCAGAGCATTAGTTTTAAAGTTTGAGCGGAAGCATAAATAAGTAGTGATGCGGGCGCCAACACAAATGCCAAAACAAATGAAAAATCCCAAAACAATCTTAATAAATAAGACTCGATAAAGATGTCTTGTTCAATGCATGTGCGTGCACCTAGAGCTCCTAGCGTCTTGAGAAACATGTAAAGAAACAAGTGTCAACATTAAAGATGAGTGAGTTCACAGGTTTTCATAAATTCTTTTGTTCGGTTATAGTTTGTTTCCTCCGTTATCCCTAACCCGGGATAACGTATCAGTTCCATTATTCCAACCCGGAATAATAAGTTGTTGCTTCCAATATTCCAACCCGGAATATGAAGTTGTTGTTTCCATTATTCCAAACCCGGAATAATAAGTTGTTGCTTCCAATATTCCAAACCCGGAATATTATGTTGATTCGTAATTAAGTTCAATGTTAATATATATAGGTAGCTAGCCTAAAGTTATGTCACGTAAGTGTTCGCGATCGAAGCTGACTGTTGTGCCTCCGTTTTGCCAGGCCTATCACATGACCATGGCGATGTTAGGCCAATTATTCATCCGTTGACCATACCCGGTCGGCTAGCGCGACTAGCTCGGATGGGGCTCGTCAGACCCAGTAGTACTACTTATAATTCCCCCGCTATTAAACCCAAATACTAACAATCCGAGAGATTGTCGAGGACTTAAGTGATAAAGCTGCTTAGTGACCATAACATTATATTAACATAAACTTAGTTACCGTATAGTTATGTGACGTTAAATTCGTATAACGTAAGGAGATTGAGTTTGAGAGTGTATACATGTTTCTCCCCCTGTTGTTTAAAAACCGGATAAAGTTAGAGGCCGTGAACTCACCTTTTGTTGCTCGGTTAGTGTAGCAAAGATGTTATAAGAGATGGGACCGCTAGTGGCGTCCTAACAAACCAATTAATTCCACGTCAGTGTGTGAACACACCAATACAATTTCTACACGTAGTTTACTCACAAAGTGATACACACAAACAACATATCTAACACTCAAACATGCATGCAAGTATCCTCATGTGATCATAGTAATCAAACAACTTATCATGAACATATCCCAATCCATGCAACACTTTGGTGCATACAATCACAAGTTATCAATTTTCTGTTTAACACTCATTATTCAGCTGTTTTCTAGGATTTTTATAAAATAGTTCTAACATTCCAAAAATTCCAATATTTTTAAAGTAGGTGACATCTATACCATAGAAATTTATATAAATTTTCCAAGTCCTAGATCTTTACCAATTAACCATAAATATTAATATGCTAGGCTGCAGTCAGATTTACCGCTTTCTGACTGCAGTCCACTGAAGAATTTATTTAAAAATCACTGATCGTCCAATTAACAAAATTCCAGTTGGAGTTGCCCGGAAATTTCCATACCTAGTTGCTGTACAAAAATCATGACTCAACTCCCTACTGATTTTAAAATCTAACTTGATAAACAACTAGCAAAGTTTCAGGATTTTCACAGTTTTAGTTACTGAACTTATTTAGCCCTTTAAAAATATCAAACGACTTCAGAAAATTATGAATCTAGCGCCATTAGATTCCTTATTCAAATCTCTACGTTATAGACATCAGAAAATCCGTTTTTCGACAACTAACGACCGAGTTACAGCCAGATGAAGTCGGCTGTAACTATTATTCAGCAGACTGTTTTCAGCATATCTTTATCATAAACTCGTGTAACCCATTCATGCGATTAATCTAGGCGATCAAGAACCGATTTTTAATCATAGATTAATACTAATAACCTATCCATGCAAGCCCTAGTTCTTACTTCTAGTTTTTACAAACAAAACATACTTGCACTTATGATATCCGCAAACAATTATACACATGAACACAATCAAGACAGCCGGTTACATTCAACATATAAAATCCGAAGCAAACTAATCAATTAATCATTCAAGCATATATTTATCGAACATGATCTCGTAATCAAGGATAACCCTAACCTTGAATAACTAGGTAGACAAGCCGGGACTTGGACAAGGAGTATCCTGCTGTTCCAGGAAGGTTGCGACCGAAAGGATGTTGATAAAGTGGGCTGTTTGATCGACTAGAGGTGAACAAAGACTGATCTCACGATTGAATGAAGGTGAAGATGGAGATTGTTGCTGCTGCTGCGACCGAGAGGAATAAACGAACAAGGAAGGCAGCTGATTGCGATCACAAGAGGCGAGAACAAGCTGCCGAGGGCTGTTTTTCTTTAGGGTTTTGTGTTTATGTCAATGAGTGCATGTGAGTTGTATATATAGGTGCAACAAGATAATAAGGGTTACGGTTTTAGATAAGTATTCGTGGCCGAGGATAATTGGGTTGGTTTGGTTTGGGTTTGGGCTTGATCTCGCGGCCAAAGACTCGGGTGAGTTGGCTTGGTTTTGATCTTGGCCGAATGGTTCTAGGTTTTGCATGCAATGGTTTTCGGTTTAGGTTGTTCTCGGCCGAGTAGTTAGAACTTTAAGTCTAGGTTTGATCCTTGTTTTCTTTTGGCCGAAGACTTGGGTTCAAAGTTTAAACTTTGTTAACTCCTAGAGTCACAATGAATCAAAGCTGATTCGTGTCGCGGTTCGGTTCATTTCGTGTACATATCTACCCTACTTACTCTATAACTAAAACAATCACACAACACACAACACGTATTCATTTAACTCGTGCACGTTTAATACTTAGCATATACATTATTCGACAAGTGTCACGTGTAAGTTATCCGAAAAACCCGGGATATCACATTATCCCCATGTTGAAAGAATTTTCGTCCCGAAAATTGAGTAAACGCGGTTTAGCATGTAGCGTACATGTTCAGAGTGCCACGCACAAAGAGTTAGTTCGTTAATGATGGTACGCAACGTTACAAGAAGTTCCCAAGTGCCATACACAAAGATTTCCAAGTGCCATGCACCAGAATTTAGTCAACAATAGTACACGAAAGTATGAGAAGTTTCCAGGTTGTCACATCATCCCCATGTTGAAAGAATTTTCGTCCCGAAAATTTAGTTACTGGTATCGTTAGTTTCCTGCTCAGTTGCGAAGAGATGTGGGTATTTGCTTTTCATTTGGTCCTCTCTTTCCCACGTGAACTCCGGTCCACGCTTAGAGTCCCAATGAACCTTAACGATCGGAATTTTGCTGTGCCTTCGAGTCTTGATCTCACGATCCATGATCTCGATAGGCTGTTCCACAAAGTGCAGTCGTTCATCCACTTGGATCTCATCCAATGGAATGACTAGAGTTTCATCTGATAGACACTTCTTCAGATTTGACACGTGAAATACGTTGTGAACTCCACTGAGTTCGGCAGGAAGGTCTAATTGATAAGCTACGGGTCCAATACGTTTCAAGATTTCAAACGGGCCTACGTACCGTGGGTTAAGTTTGCCCCGTTTTCCAAAGCGGATTACACCCTTCCAGGGTGACACCTTTAGTAGGACGCGGTCGCCTACTTGAAATTCGAGCGGTTTGCGTCGTTGATCAGCGTAGCTTTTCTGTCGATCTCGTGCCGCCGCCATGCGGTTTCTGATTTGTACAATCTTTTCGGTAGCCTTAAGTATTAACTCAGGGCCTGTGAGTTGACTGTCACCGATCTCTGCCCAGCAGACCGGTGATCTACATTTACGACCGTATAATGCCTCAAACGGTGCTGCCGAAATACTCGTATGATAGCTGTTGTTATATGAGAATTCTACTAGAGGCAGGTGAATCTCCCAACTATTTCCGAAGTCCACCACGCATGCCCTAAGCATGTCTTCCAAGGTTTGTATGGTCCTTTCACTTTGACCATCAGTCTGAGGGTGATATGCTGTGCTCATATCCAGGCGTGTTCCCAACGCTTTCTGGAGTGACTGCCAAAAGTTTGATGTGAAGCGAGCATCTCTGTCTGAGATGATGGACATTGGCACTCCGTGCCGAGAAAACTACTTGCTTAATGTAGATGCGAGTCAACTTCTCCATCTTATCCGTTTCTTTAATAGCTAGGAAGTGTGCGGACTTAGTTAAACGATCCACGATCACCCAGATGGTGTCGCAACCACCCAAGGTTCGCGGGAGTTTAGTGATGAAATCCATTGAGATCTGATCCCATTTCCACACTGGGATCTCAGGTTATTAGAGTAGCCCCGATGGCTTTTGATACTCCACCTTGACTTTTGCACAAGTCAAACATTTACTCACGTAGGTGGCTATATCAGCTTTCATGTTGGGCCACCAATACGCAGCTTTAAGTTCTTGATACATCTTATCCGAACCCGGATGGACAGAGTATCGAGATTTGTGAGCTTCATCCATGACTAGCTCTCTGAGGTTTCCGTAGAGAGGTACCCATATGCGATTCATAAAATACCGGGCTCCATTGGGCTTTACTTCCCAATCGCGCTCCATTTTTCCCACTGATTCGGCTTTGATGTTTTCCTCCTTAACTGCTTCTAACTGGGCGTCGCGTATTTGTTCGGGTAGCCCCGAATGTATAGTGAGTTGTAATGCTCATACGCGACGAGGTTTCAAGTGTTCCTTCCTACTGAGGGCATCAGCTACCACGTTAGCATTACCCGGGTGGTACCGAATGGCACACTCATAATCGTTCAAGAGTTCGACCCAGTGACGCTGTCGCATGTTCAACTCCTTCTGATTAAAGATGTGTTGGAGGCTTTTGTGGTCCGTAAAGATTGTGCACTTCGTTCCATAGAGGTAGTGTCTCCAAATCTTAAGTGCAAACACTACTGCTCCCAATTCGAGGTCATGCGTCGTGTAGTTTTTCTCGTGAACCTTCAGTTGTCGCGACGCATACGCGATGACTTTATCGCGTTGCATGAGTACGCATCCCAATCCCTGAATGGAAGCATCACAATACACTACAAAGTCATCTGTCCCCTCCGGCAAGGACAGAATAGGTGCACTGCAAAGTTTCTGCTTCAGCAATTGAAATGCTGCTTCTTGCTTGTCACCCCAAGTATACTTGATACCTTTCTGAGTGAGGGTAGTGAGCGGTTGTGCGATCTTTGAAAATCCCTCGATGAAGCGTCTGTAGTAACCAGCCAATCCCAAAAATTGGCGGATCTCCGTCGGTGTCTTAGGTGCTTCCCAGTTTTTGATGGCTTCAATCTTGGCAGGGTCTACGTGAATACCCTTTTCATTCACGACATGCCCGAGAAAATGAACTTCCCGGATCTAGAAATCACACTTCGAGAGCTTGGCATATAGCTTTTCCTATTGAAGTAATCCTAGTAGTAACCGTAGATGTTCAGCATGCTCTTCTTCACTTTTGGAGTAGATGAGTATGTCATCGATGAACACAATGACAAATTTGTCGAGGTATGGTTTACATACGCGGTTCATGAGGTCCATGAACACCGCAGGTGCATTAGTGAGACCGAATGGCATGACCAAGAACTCGTAATGGCCATACCGAGTGCGAAATGCCGTCTTGGCGATATCCTCCTCCCTGACGCGTAGCTGGTGGTAACCGGACCGTAAATCAATCTTAGAGTAGTAGCTGGACCCTTGAAGTTGGTCGAAGAGATCGTCGATGCGAGGTAACGGGTATTGGTTCTTGACTGTAACCTTGTTGAGTTCCCTATAGTCGATGCACATGCGGAAAGTCCCGTCCTTCTTCTTGACAAACAGGACTGGAGCTCCCCATGGCGAAACGCTTGGTCGGATAAATCCTTTTTCTAATAGCTCCTGGAGTTGGGTAGACAGCTCCTACAGCTCGGCTGGAGCTAGGCGATATGGAGCCTTGGCGATAGGAGTTGCGTTGCTTGCCAATTCGATTTCAAACTCCAATTGTCGATGTGGTGGAAGACCAGGTAGTTCCTCTGGGAATACATCGGAAAAATCATGGACGACAGGGATGTCTTCTATACGTTTCTCGTCCTTAGGCTGTTCGGTAATTAGTGCGAGTAAAGCGAAGGAGTTCTTTCTCCGAAGATACTTCTGCGCTTGCATGTAAGAGATGATGTTGGTGACGGCGCTTGCCTTATCGCCTTGTACCGTCAAGATTTCGTCGTTAGAGAGCGGAATACGGATAGATTTTTCGAAGCAGAGAACTTCAGCCCGGACGTCGGATAGCCAGTCCATTCCGACTACCACGTCAAAACTACCCAGGGTAGTTGTCATCAGATCAATGGTAAAAATGTGGCCCGCGAGTTTGAGTTGACAGCCGGATACGATTTGGGTCACATCTACAGATTTACCATCGGCTAATTCTATAACATAAGGGGTCTCTAATGGTTTAAGCGTGAGATTTAGGTTCTTCCTAAAAGACTCAGATATAAAACTCCTATCCGCACCCGTATCAAAAAGCACAGAAGCAAAATGTTCATTAAGGGGAAACTTACCGGTGACCACGTTCGTGTCGTTTCTGGCCTCTCCTCGGCCCAAAGTAAATGCGCGACCTTTGGCACCTCCTGTGCCACCATTCCCATTATTGTTGTTGTGGTTATTGTGATTGTTTCCACCATTATTGTTGTTATTACGTAGCTGTGGGCAGTCTCTTCTGAAGTGAGCAGTGCTACCACACTAATAGCATCCCCGGTTGATACCCTGCTGCTGACCCTGGGGTTGATTTTGATTTTGTCGGGACATGATTTCCCCACGACAATGCTTTGCCGCATGTCCTATCTTGCCACATCGTTGGCAACGATTTCCGGCACAGGGGCCGTTATGATGGAGATTACAGCGGTTGCACTGTGGCTTTCGGCCTACATAGCCGCCTGAATTCTGGTTGTTGTTGTTGTTGTTGTTGTTGTTGTTGGCGGGATGATTTTGATGACCCCGGTGGCTGTTGTAGTGATTGAACCGTTTCTGGTTCCCTTGCTGCGGATGAGATGACGAAGACTGTCGAACAGTGGAGTCTTCAAATTTTCTTTTGTTGTCCGGAGCAACTTCAGTTGTACCCCGTGCTGGCAGCTTCTTCTGTTCCACCGCCTTATCGGTGAGTTTGTGAGCCAATCGGATTGCTTGGTGCTCAGTTACAGGGTTACTAGCCATTACCATACCCTGAATTTCCGGAACCAGACCCCCGAGATAGAACTCGAGTCTTTTCTCCACCGTGTTGGCCAATTCGGGACACAGAAATACTAAGTCATGATGTTTTGCAGTGTAAGCTTCAATTTCAGATCCCACCATCTTGTGGTTCCATAGAGCTTGCTCCAATTGTTGCACTCTGTCTCGTGGACAGTACTCCTCTTTAATTAGGGCCTTGAACTCAGCCCATGCCATTGCATTCGCAGCTATAAGTCCACGTGTTTGGACTTGGGCATTCCACCATGTCAGTGCCCCATCTTCCAGTGTTGAGGCTGCGTATTTGACCTTGTTTGCCTCTAGGCAGTTGCACATTTCAAAAACGGATTCTGATTTTTCGATCCAGCGGACCAGTCCAATGGGTCCTTCCGCCCCCGAGAATTTGCTTGGCTTTGCGTCAAGGAACATCTTGTAGGGGTTAAAGCCCCCTCCTGCTGACAGAGAACAGGGAGTCAGCAAGGAATTTTACTAGCCTCACTATTAGCTTTCACGCGAAAACTTAATAATGGTTACCTGCCGGTTGGTTCTGAACGCCCGCTAAAGCTGTGTTCACGTGCTCTTGAATCATGGCAGCAAGCTCTTCGGGAGTCAAGTTGAGGTTTCCACGTCTTCCGGTTGCCATTTAGCTCTTCGAAACACAACACAAACACACCCCGATAAGTCTATATATCCAATATAGTTATCCTACTTCGTACTTTAATAATTATTAAGTTACGTCAACTCAATATATTAAATAGTCAAAAGAAATACTTGATTAACTGAAATTTCAACGTCTTACAAGAATGCAAATCAAACATACGAATTCACTATAAAGTCTCAAGTTTAAACACAAGTGGGAAAATAAACTGAAGGAAAACAAATAATATAAACGAGACGTGTCAGTCGTCTACGTCTCCATTCCCCAAGTCACTGTCGTTGCCGTCATCCTGTGCGGCATTTCCAGCTTCTTCAGCTGGGTCCTCCTCCGGATCCTCCTCAGGGTCCTCCTCTGGATCCTCTTCTGGGTCCTCCTCTACCGGCTCTGGAGGGGCCGGTGCTGGTGCAAGTGCTTGGTTTTGTAGCTCCTGAATGTTCCAACTATTTTCCAGGACTCTGTCCTCAAGCCAGTCGGCTCTTATCTGCTCAGCACGCAGATCTCTGGCTATGGTGTTACGAGCTATCTTGCTCGTACGATGCTCTTCCTCGAGCGAGTCGGTCTTTCCTGTAAGGTGTCGGATCATCCATCCTTGTGCTAGGATGGTTTCCTGCATTCTTTCTAACTGTTTTTGTTGTGTATGTACCAGGATTCTAAGCATGTCCATTCCTATTTCTACAGGATTAACCGGTTTAACCGGTACAGCAATGGTTGGGCGTAACGACGACTCCTTCCCCAGAGCGAGCCTTTTCCTCGCCGCTGAGCGTGTCTCCACGCCATAAGGTGGTATGGGTTCCACCATTGGTGCCTTTCCTGGTGCCCTTGGTGGCGTAAGTCTGTCGGACGATGATGACGATGAGGATGATGACATTGCCTGTTAGGTCGTGTAGTTAGTTATGAGTTGTTTTCATTCCTTATTATGAAGGCATAATCTACCAAACACAGTTGGGGTATATTACATAACAAGATATAATTAGTTCGGTGCCAAACTAAGTCTAGTGTCGTGATATCAGCTATAGTTTAGGTCTACTTCTAATGCAAACCTGGTTCTCTATAGCTAGTGGCTCTGATACCAATCTGTCACACCCTCAATTTCCGCTTGCGAAGTTTTACCGCGAGGCGTGTGAACAAACCAAAATCTGAAACACTAGTACGTCGAACGACTCTACATGATTTGATAATACGTTTTCCAAAATCATTCGTTGTAGATTTTATATTAATTACCAATATTTAGCAGAGCATTAGTTTTAAAGTTTGAGCGGAAGCATAAATAAGTAGTGATGCGGGCGCCAACACAAACGCCAAAACAAATGAAAAATCCCAAAACAATCTTAATAAATAAGACTCGATAAAGATGTCTTGTTCAATGCATGTGCGTGCACCTAGAGCTCCTAGCGTCCTGAGAAACATGTAAAGAAACAAGTGTCAACATTAAAGATGAGTGAGTTCACAGGTTTTCATAAATTCGTTTGTTCGGTTATAGTTTGTTTCCTCCGTTATCCCTAACCCGGGATAACGTATCAGTTCCATTATTCCAACCCGGAATAATAAGTTGTTGCTTCCAATATTACAACCCGGAATATGAAGTTGTTGTTTCCATTATTCCAAACCCGGAATAATAAGTTGTTGCTTCCAATATTCCAAACCCGGAATATTATGTTGATTCGTAATTAAGTTCAATGTTAATATATATAGGTAGCTAGCCTAAAGTTATGTCACGTAAGTGTTCGCGATCGAAGCTGACTGTTGTGCCTCCGTTTTGCCAGGCCTATCACATGACCATGGCGATGTTAGGCCAATTATTCATCCTTTGACCATACCCGGTTGGCTAGCGCGACTAGCTCGGATGGGGCTCGTCAGACCCAGTAGTACTACTTATAATTCCCCCGCTATTAAACCCAAATACTAATGATCCGAGAGATTGTCGAGGACTTAAGTGATAAAGCTGCTTAGTGACCATAACATTATATTAACATTAACTTAGTTACCGTATAGTTATGTGACGTTAAATTCGTATAACGTAAAGAGATTGAGTTTGAGAGTGTATACATGTTTCTCCCCTGTTGTTTAAAAACCGGATAAAGTTAGAGGCCGTGAACTCACCTTTTGTTGCTCGGTTAGTGTAGCAAAGATGTTATAAGAGATGGGACCGCTAGTGGCGTCCTAACAAATCAATTAATTCCACGTTAGTGTGTGAACACACGAATACAATTTCTACACGTAGTTTACTCACAAAGTGATACACACAAATAACATATCTAACACTTAAACATGCATGCAAGTATCCTCATGTGATCATAGTAATCAAACAACTTATCATGAACATATCCTAATCCATGCAACACTTTGGTGCATACAATCACAAGTTATCAATTTTCTGTTTAACACTCATTATTCAGCTGTTTTCTAGGATTTTTATAAAATAGATCTAACATTCCAAAAATTCCAATATTTTTACAGTAGGTGATATCTATACCATAGAAATTTATATAAATTTTCCAAGTCCTAGATCTTTACCAATTAACCATAAATATTAATATGCTAGGCTGCAGTCAGATTTACCGCTTTCTGACTGCAGTCCACTGAAGAATTTATTTAAAAATCACTGATCGTCCAATTAACAAAATTCCAGTTGGAGTTGCCCGGAAATTTCCATACCTAGTTGCTGTACAAAAATCATGACTCAACTCCCTACTGATTTTAAAATCTAACTTGATAAACAACTAGCAAAGTTTCAGGATTTTCACAGTTTTAGTTACTGAACTTATTTAGCCCTTTAAAAATATCAAACGACTTCAGAAAACTATGAATTTAGCGCCATTAGATTCCTTATTCAAATCTCTACGTTCTAGACATCAGAAAATCCGTTTTTCGACAACTAACGACCGAGTTACAGCCAGATGAAGTCGGCTGTAACTATTATTCAGCAGACTGTTTTCAGCATATCTTTATCATAAACTCGTGTAACCCATTCATGCGATTAATCTAGGCGATCAAGAACCGATTTTTAATTATAGATTAATACTAATAACCTATCCATTCAAGCCCTAGTTCTTACTTCTAGTTTTTACAAACAAAACATACTTGCACTTATGATATCCGCAAACAATTATACACATGAACACAATCAAGACAGCCGGTTACATTCAACATATAAAATCCGAAGCAAACTAATCAATTAATCATTCAAGCATATATTTATCGAACATGATCTCGTAATCAAGGATAACCCTAACCTTGAATAACTAGGTAGACAAGCCGGGACTTGGACAAGGAGTATCCTGCTGTTCCAGGAAGGTTGCGACCGAAAGGATGTTGATAAAGTGGGCTGTTTGATCGACTAGAGGTGAACAAAGACTGATCTCACGATTGAATGAAGGTGAAGATGGAGATTGTTGCTGCTGCTGCGACCGAGAGGAATAAACGAACAAGGAAGGCAGCTGATTGCGATCACAAGATGCGAGAACAAGCTGCCGACGGCTGTTTTTCTTTAGGGTTTTGTGTTTATGTGAATGAGTGCATGTGAGTTGTATATATAGGTGCAACAAGATGACAAGGGTTACGGTTTTAGATAAGTATTCGTGGCCGAGGATAATTGGGTTGGTTTGGTTTGGGTTTGGGCTTGATCTCGCGGCCAAAGACTAGGGTGAGTTGGTTTGGTTTTGATCTTGGCCGAATGGTTCTAGGTTTTGCATGCAATGGTTTTCGGTTTAGGTTGTTCTCGGCCGAGTAGTTAGAACTTTAAGTCTAGGTTTGATCCTTGTTTTCTTTTGGCCGAAGACTTGGGTTCAAAGTTTAAACTTTGTTAACTCCTAGAGTCACAATGAATCAAAGCTGATTCGTGTCGCGGTTCGGTTCAGTTCGTGTACATATCTACCCTACTTACTCTATAACTAAAACAATCACACAACACACAACACGTATTCATTTAACTCGTGCACGTTTAATACTTAGCATATACATTATTCGACAAGTGTCACGTGTAAGTTATCCGAAAAACCCGGGATATCACATTAATAAACGTGAAAGTTACAGACAAGTAAACAAATGGACAGGGCTTCGCCATAGTCACACACCAATAGATATCACACAACACTCAAGCTCCATTATTTATAGGCCAACATGGCTCGCACAGGAGTGAGGGTGCAGGCTCGTGCGAGTGGTGCCTCGTACTAGTGACAGAGTGTCATTCGCACGAGCCACTACACTCACTCGTACGAGCCACTAAAAACACATATAAAATTGACATAAGCCCTATATACACAACCGACATTTCCTTGACGTATGCAATAGACATTTGCACCAACAAAAACAGCAAACAGATACACAAAGTACAAACGTATACCCTGGCCATCCCTCATGAGTACAGGGTCTCGATTCACTTTATCCCATAACTTGCTAATACCCATAAGCACTAACAAGTGTTTAGGAAAGGGACGAAGCCACGAAGGACATGCCCTAATAGACTTTAAAAAACAACTATTCAACTCAGATTCAACGGGTTCCAACTCATTAAGGACTGCATCTGGATGTCTCCAAACCATTCTGAACAAAACAATCGACTTAGAAACCCAAAAAAACTGGTATTTCCAAGAACCAAGCATAGTCACCATAGATGAAATTAAACAGGTGTGTCGATTTGATATGTCTCAAACGTAAACCAATCACCGTTCTTAGCCAAACTGAAAAAACGGCGAAAGGATAATAAAGACGAGTCAAACCCTGAAGCCCGACACACGATTTCAAAGTCTAAAACCCTAACGAGACCTTGGGGATGCAATTGTCCAAAGGAAACACGGTAATATTCTAAAACATTGAGCACAAAAGTAGAAAAAGGATGACAAAGATTGGAAAACTCAAAATGACGACAATACGGAGCAATGGAACCGACAGGACATTGATCTATGGACTTGTCCAAACCCAGAGCAACTGGATTAAACTGCAGATCAATACCCCATAGTGTACAAAATGCCGCAACCTCCTCTTGAGTAAGGCGAGAATAACTAGCGGTTAAATCCTTTCGAGCACCCATGAGTGATGATCGAGAAAAAACAAGAACACGTTAAAGAAAAACTAACAAGGATGAAAGGAGTATTGCGATAAAGCTTGTAGTTAATTGAAAGAAATGTAAAGAAGTAATTGTGGAAGAAGATGTTATAATATAAAAAGGACGGTTATAATTATCTAGAGGGCTAAAAATTGCAACACGCAGAAAAACCGTCCAATCATTCAAGTCAACCGTCTTTTCAAAATTTAAAATCTAGCATTTTCGCCGCCCAAAAAATAAAGCTCGGATCCCTTCAATCCTTGAAGCCTTTTACCATACCAAACATTGTGCAAGAAATCAGAAGCCTTTGAGCCTACACCCTAAACACCTCTGACTTGGCGGGTTAATGACGTAGGTAGCTCAAGCTCAATAAAACGACTTAGACACAACATAGCTTAAAGGGTTGAAAGGTAAAAGGGTTCAGAATCGACAACTGTCGTGAATAGCAAAAAGAATGAGAACAGTGCCCAGTCACATCAACACTTTACGTGTATACTCTCCTACACAGCCACAACAGAGCATGTGCAAGAGCACACTCTTTTACCCGCAGGTCCAAACCCTTCAACCTACCAAAAAGGGCAAGCCCGCCACTGCAACCAAGGATCACTAGTCAAAGGTTTCTTCTTATAGAGAATCCATTCCCTATAAAGCATAGCCTCTTGTCATTCAGGAGGAATACACCAGATCAGCTTAGGTCACTCTTGATCTCTGATCTTACTTCTCCTCTCTAGAACTTGCTTTATGCTTGTTCTATTCTTCAGTTAACACTACATCATCACATTTGATATTAACATTCTGGGTTGAACACTCCTCAATCCAGAACCCAAAAGTGAACAACTAACAACAGTGATCTCTCTCCACATGTTGCAAATGTGGGGGACCCCACTAACCTGCGTTAGGCAAATCGAAACGCTTGAAACCTTTTGCCTAACATGTCCAGCCACTATCCTTGGTCTTATATTTGTTGTAGCAACAGGACCAGTATAACATTGGCGATGTTAGTGGGACCGGAGTAACGGGAACAAGTTTACACATACAAGGGAAGCCAAAAGACATTGGACGATGGGGCTCGGTTTGAAAGGGAGCCGTCGGCTCGGTTAGAAAGTGAATATAGTTCGGTTCGGCTTGTAACGAGCTAGATTGGCTTGATTTGGCTCACATACTAGTTTGTCGGCTTAGATCGGATTATTTTATTGTTAATAAAAAATTATATACGTTATAATATATCACAAAAATTTATTATTATTTACATGTAATTTGATATTTTTACCACATTTAAAGGATGATTACCATGCTAATGAACTTATATTGTATTTCGTTGAAATTAAGCACGTATTTTGTGTTGTTCAACTTAATTTTGGCTTGTAATGTATTATGTTGAGCTTATTTTATATATGTATTTTAAATTATTGAATAATATTTTAGATTACTGAATTTAGAGGGTCATGTATTAATTTTTCTTTTCAAAATCGAACCAAACCAAGCTGAGCTCAAGCTTAGATTTCCAGCTCGGTTTCATATCCAAGCCGAGCCGAGCCAACTCCGTTTATAATCAAGCCGGGCCCGAGTTTTGCCCTAGCTCGGCTCGGTTCGCTCGTGAACAGCCATAGGCGAAGGTGCTCGGGATGGCTTGAATTGGTTCTGTGTTCCGGGGGTTGTATAACATTATGATGGATTACTTATTTATGATTTACGGCCTTTAAAACAGTTTTTAAACAGGTCTCAAATGGTACCTTATTTTGATATTGAAAGAAATCATTTTGTCTTAATTCAAGATGGTCATATAATTCTTTTGTTGCGTCAACAAGCTACAGATGGCAAAGAAATCTATTTTGAGACATAAAAACAGAAATGCTACACCATTGTTTTTAAATCTCAAAATGTTGATGGTGTTGTTTTGAGAACTCAAAACTGCAGCTATTGGTGGTGTGGAAAAGAAGGTGTTGGGTAGTGGTCGGGGTGGCGGTGAGCCCCACTTAAATGATTTAACCTTAATGTTATTTCTTCATTTCTTTGAAGTAAGGGCAATTTTAGTAATTTCACATCAACTTAACTTAGCAAACAAATAGACACTCACATTGGGGAATATCCTAGTAACAAACGTGCCACAGGGAACACACATGTAATTTTAAAAAGTTAAGGACTAAAGCTGAAAAAATCACAAACCATAGGGAACATCCGGGCAATTAACTCAAAAAAAATAAATAGAACATTATTTCGGCTAATATAATACTAATTTTAGGAAAACTATAAATAATACGAATAAGAAAATATCCTATGCTACTTGCCTTAATATATTTTTAAGCAATATTACTAATTAACACTATAGCTTAACAATTTATTTCTTTCGATAAAAAAAAACCATATTACGAATTAAACAATATTCCTTAAATATATTATAATATACATGCACACACACATATATGATTTGGGGTTTGATTTAAATAAGCAAGACGAACAAGCTAACGAGCCAACTAATGAGCGAGCCACGAATCAAACCTACCTTGGCTCGGGCTCGACTTGTTTACAAACCGAGCCGCGCCGAGTCAACTCGTATAAAACCGAGCTGACTTTGAAGCGAGCTTTTTTCGAACTTTTTTCCAAGCGAGCCTCGAGCCATGGGCTTTTTGAACGGCCGTAGTGTTAACGATACCCACCATGGCATTATAGCCTAGAGGCATCTTAGAGGTGAAATAAAGCTTAGGGACTATTAGGTCCTGGTTTTGATTCTCACAAGTTGGTTTTTCCTAGATTTATTGGGTTTCCTCCTGAATTTGTGTATAGACATTATTACCTAGTAGAGATAGATATGGTCGGGTGGTTCCGCTGATGACACAATAATACTCTAATGACCTGTCAGTAATCTAAATTTGCCCTTAAAAAATGTCAATGATAGTTGTGTTCATGAATTTACAGAGCTAATTCAAAATAATGTCAAACACTATATTGGTACACGACATAAATTTCACACGAAAATGAGAAGTTCAACCCAAACTTTATCTTCATCTTTTTGTCCAATTCTTTTCTTGTTAAGATTTTGAAGTTACAAGTTTACTAACAAATAACGTTAACTATAGAAATTTGATAATCATTTCTTTTATATATTTTAAATTTAGACACAAATACATTACTAAACCAATTCAAGTTATAGCATGATACGATATTTTAATCAAAATAAACGAGTTAGTTCATGAATAAGTCTCGTCGACCCAAACATGACCCGTTTAGCTAAAAATGTTCAAAGGTTCAACACGAAACGAACCCAACCCTAATTTGACTTAAACACAAATATGTGAACTTTGTATTAAGTTCGTGTCATATAAAAAATTCAACCTTCTAACCTACTTGTTTTGAAATTTATTAGAAAGTTCAAAGTTGTAGTTTAATCCTTTATTAAGGGAAGTTATCACATAGTATATACTGTTGTAATGTGACAAAATGAAACCTTTTATGTGTTTTAAAACATTCACGCTCAACTTGTATTTTGTTATTCTATATAATAATAATTCGAATTGTTTACGGTACTAATACACGTTTGTTATTTTGGGTGCTGGCAAGTGTAAGGGTTTTTTTTTATTTTTTTATATTAAACATTTTAAAGCAAACTTTTAAAATGGTATTTGAGGTTTGGTCATTTTTTCCACTTTAATGCAAAACTTAAACATTTTGAATTTGGTTTTCTCTGGTTTCAGTTTTTTTACCATTTTCATCCAAAATCAAAATTTGGTTAAATTTTTTGATTAATATCTAGATTTTTCTCACTCTTTTAATAAAGGGTAAAACTGTCTTTTAACATTTTATTATAACAAACTAAAAATATCTAACCAATCTGCCCTTATTATTAGATAGAAAACAGACAAAAAAACTGAATTTTAACTAAAAATCTGATCATATTTTATTTTTAAATAAAAATAATAACAAAATTAAAATTACATGAAGCTAAATTTAAAAGATTTAAATTTTAAAACAAAGTAGAAAATCTTATGAACAATTTTAGCTGTTTACTCGTTACTTTAATTGGAATCCATCGACATAGTGGCCCACCGGTAAAGTTCATATGTAGAACCCCACTCCAAATCAACCCAAGTTTAAAACTTGAGTGTGTGTATTTGTTTTGGATTTTATTTCCATATCTATATTTAATTGTTTTCAATCTTTTCTTTTTGTTATTTTTTTTTCCGGATTTTTTAGTTACGTTTCTTTGCCATCTTATTTTTGGGTTTTAAATTATTTTATGTTTAGTTTTAGTATGCTTAAAGTTTTAAAATTTACAACCGTAAATTACAACTATAAGTGTGAATTTTTTTTTCTTTCTTTAAGTTTTCCCTTTTTCTTCCATATTTTTAACTTTCTTTTTCCCATGTTTGTTATTTTTTTCTTTTCATTTTTTATACTTTTGTCTTTTTTTTTTCTTTTTTCCACAGGTTTTAACTTTTTCTCCTCAATTTTACGTTATAACTCCCGTTGTATTAACATTAGACAAGAATTACGTCATCGCGGTGAAGCACGGGTTAAATACTAGTTTGCATAATTAACTATCAAGTTACGTTGACTATCAAACATGTTCTAATATTGATACAAATACTTTATCATCAACTAATTCATATGTAAGATAGCATATTTTATAGTTAATACTTACTGAAAACAACTGATTTTGGTTTTCAACTTTGATTAAAAATGCTATTAGATCATATATAATAATATAAATATAAATTAGAGAGCGTGTATAGTTTTAAACCAAACATGTATGATTTAATTTCCAACTTTCAACAGTTAAGGGGCTGAATGTTCTATATGTAGTGCGTGTGATGCGATCTTGCGAATCCTATAATTAGAAACCACGCGCCACATTGTAATGCATGTGACGTAGCTTGACCAATAGGAAAAAAAAGAGATGCTCAAAAACGTACGTCGCCACCTGATCCTAATTTCTATCTGTTTCATTTCTTATTTCATATTTTTTATGACATTATATATATAGAGAGAGAGAATTAGACTATAAACTAGTGAAGCACGGGTTATGAATGATTTATTGGTTTGGTTTTGGGATGTTTGTTAACCGGGAAAATATTCGTGTTAGTTAGAAATCCAATTTAAATCCAATTTGTTGCCTAACACGTAACACGTTTAATTCATCATTAAGATAAAAATATACATATCTTGTTTACTTTTAAAATTAGCGTATGTATTAAGGTAAATATTAAGTTTTTAGATATTATGAATGTTTTAACTTAATAATCAAAGTGAATTCTTTTTGTCATGGCCGGTTCAATCTTTTTAGAGACCTAAACGAATTTTTAAAGTTAGGCCCTGTTGGTAAAAAGTTTTGATTGGTTCCGACATGATAAAATTAACGTATGTATTAAGGTAAGTATTTTGTTTTTAGCTGCTACGAATATTTTAAGTTAACAATAACCAAATTAAGTATTAAGGTAAGCATTGAAGATTCGCATTAAACTCTTGAAGTTTGGACAAAACAAGCTATATCAAATTTCTCTTGTACCTCAGGAAGAATCAAAGGAACCATATAGAACTGATTAGATAGCTGCTAGGCGAACAGGACATCTTGTAACTACATTCTTTTATCATGTTGTTGAATCATTCTTCACATAAAGGAGGCTTTTTGGACTTAGCACTGTCATTAGATTTTTGCAAATTAATATGAAGAAAATAGAAGAGAAACAGAACAATAAACTTGCAAGAAAGCTTGTTTGTTTTGAAGAACTAAAAAGAGAAAATCGTGTATAAAACAAATTTCATAAAGGCATACCTGATACAAACTACATTATAAGTGTTGTTCTTACAATACTCATCCCTTAAGTATCGAATTCAGCAGGCTATTGTGTGAAGTGTAAACGTATTTTGATCAAGCTCAATGATAATTGAGGGACGGAATTCTATTAATTATAGTGAATTACAAAATTTAAAATATACAAAGAGCCTTTGGAAATTAACTTGTACAAAGAGCCTATCAGTGAGATCAGTCGGAAGTCGGTGATACATTGTGGGTCTGTCTTCTTTAGAATCAATGCCACGAAAGATGCATTACACCCCATGTTAGAAACCAGACTTTCTTCAATATAACCTAAGAATGGATTTAACAATAAAAAACTCTTTAATTAAATTGAAGGTACATCAATCCTAACATATATCTCCTATTTATAATACTCCTAAACTTGGAGAGCAAGTAACCTAAAACTAAAAAAAAAAAACTATTCTCCTAATTAAAACTCCTTACCATATATTTTATATCCCAACTAATTTAATCCCTAAACTATTTAACTTTACAAGATTAACCCAATAATCACCCCTTACTCTTGTACTGTTCCTCCAGATCTTGAATACCGAGTAAAACCCGAATTTCTTCTACCTTAATCCACGGTCTTTTGTGTTCCCTTTACATCAACACCTTTGCTGCAACCAACACAAAACCGCATCCCCTGTTCTCTGACTCTTTTAGGATATTCACACCCGAGACTTGTCCAAACACTTGAACCATCAACCACAAACAGGTAAACATCCTCTTTCTTCAACCTTGATCCAGCCCGCTACTTCACCACCTTTGAAGTCAGCTATTGATCTGATTTAGCACTACACTACACCTGGGTTTTAACCTTTAATCAACTCTGCAATCACTGATCCTTGATTGCTACGGTATTACTATTGTTGATCACAACCTCGATCACAACAACACTACACCTGGGTTTTAACCTTTGATCAACTCTGTTATCTTGATCAATAAACCCTCTTACACCCGCCTTCTTGATCGCAACAACCTTTTTTCCTTCCTTTTAACCTTCCAGTTTGATAAACCGCTCGGATACCAATTGTTGGAAACCAGATCTTCTTCAATTTAACTGAACAATGTATTTAACAATAAAAAACTCTTTGATTAAATTGAAGGTACATCAATCCTAACACATAACTGCAATTTATAATACTCCTAAACTTGGAAAGCAAGTAACCCAAAACTAAAAAAACAAACTATTATCCTAATTAAACCTTCTTACCAAATATATTATTACCTAACTAATAGTTTAATCACTAAACTATTTAACGTTACAAGTTTAACCTAATACCCCTAACTAATCATGCCATAATTAAAGAATTCCTGCATAACCTCCATTATTAAAGGGCCAAGTTGATTCCAGTACTTCTTGTAAAATTTTGAGGAGAACCCTTCGGGCCCAGGCGCTTTACATCCATCACACTTCTTTAAAACCTCTTTAACCTCAGATTCCGAGAAAGGCGCAACCGGAATGTTGGCTTTGTCCATAGAAACCACTAGCAAACTGAAGTTTTGGAATGATAGAAGCCTCCTGATAGGTATATAAAAGATCTTTTTAAACCATCCCTTAGCCTCGTCTTTTATCTCTTCCGGTTCAACGACCTGTCTCGTATTGAAATTAAGCCCATGGGTTCCACTACAAACCAGATTCATATTAACCACTCGGTGAAAATACGAGCTTTTTGTTGAAGATCCTTAGATAAACCAGTTTCAATTTTGTTGATTTTCTTCCTCAACATCACACGAGTATTGAATTCCTCCGATGTCAGTTTGGAGTGAACCACCCAATCTTCAATATCTTGAACTGCCTTGTATAATAATTATGTTTCTTTATTTTTGCCATCACTGATGCTTTTCTTCCAGGCCTTTATATTTGCCTTAATTTTTATTACCAAACTATAAAGTATCAAATCATCCTTTCCCACCTTGTCCGAAGGCCCCATGTTTTGATTAACGATATCGTCCAACTCTTTGGCCCTTATCCAACTATTATGGAACTTGAAATGGATAGGCCAAAGTCGAGGAGCATGATAAAACCACCGACAATGATCATGTAGGCCTTTTTAAGCACCAACAAACTCGTCATTGGCCATTTTTGCATAAACTCACCACAAACAAGAAACGTATCGAGTTTGCTGAATTTCACCTCACTAGTACCATAAATAAACGTAAAATTACCTCCGTCCATAGGATATTCTTGAAACTCGACTATGCTGATAAAGACAATTCAAAATCCCGGCCGCAATTGGTCGAAACGGGGGGTTAACCCTTTCATCCTCTAATCTAACTTCATTAAAATCCCTGCACACTGGCCACATACCCCCCGTTGATCTTTCATCTGCTCGATGTCCTCCCATAGGAGCCACTAGGATCTAGGCTCATTGCGAGTGTCAAGGTTTAACACATTGACTTTCGTATCAACCCCAACGATATATCTGGAGATCAACATGAACCGCTGCCCTTTCACCCCATCAATCACATTAAAGACCCCCGGGTCCTAGATAGAAACGAGTCCTTTCAATCTGCCAATCATATCAGCAATAGTTGTTTACATCCAACTGTGCCATTGTGTGAGTCCCAAATCAACTACGGATCACATTGTTGGTGATTGATAAACACATAAACACCTATTGATTAGGTGTTTGAGTGATAAAAGTAAGAAACTAAATAGATAGTGAAGAATCTTGATGATGTGTGTGAATCAACCAATGTTGCTTTGAAATCCCATAATGTTTGTTACTGATTAAGATCTTGGATATACTGATTTGAAGCACAAAACAAGAAGAACAATTAAGAGAATACACAATAAAAACACACCTAGTCCAAGAAACTTGGAATACTAGGTTGTGGTGATTTCTATAAATAAAACGGCTATCTTGCGTAATTATAATTACGCAGGGTAATTAAATATGTCGTGTCTGATAGAAAACAACCATTAAACCTTACAATTTCACCCCTTTAACTATCAACCTATCACAAAATGTCCCTAAACTATTAAACTCAAATACCAATGGTCTCAAAAGTTCTAACAATATCCCCCTAGACCGTTGCGTATTTGAGAGTCTTCATTCCTTGTCTAAGAACTTGGGGGTTGCTGAGGAGTCTTCAACATCTTTCGGTGTTGAGGCTTGAATAACAGTAGTTTAACAAGTTTATTTTGGGTTCTCCTTACTGACTTCATATGTGGATGAAGTCGGAGGTGGTATTTCTTGAACTTCTGATTCTGATGACGGATCCTTGTCTGCTGGAGTTGATGATTGAGGTGCAACTGATTTCTCAGCTTCTTTCTTCTTTTTTGCTTCGTTACGCTCCTTCGATTCTTCAATACTGTGTAGGATTTCCATCATTGCTTTCTTTCTTTCTCTTGCTCTTTCTACGGCTCGTTGAAAAAGCGTTCCTTCCTCGAGGTATTCATTTCCTGCTCCCACATGAATTTTGTGTCCGTAGAGTATGTTTAGGTTAGATAAGCAAACATAAACATATCCATTGGATCAAAGATTCTGATGTCTTTGTTGTTGTTTAATCTGATCACAGCCTTGCTAGTTTTTCCATCATTAAACCATTTCTTGAAATTAGTGAGCATAACTGAATGTTCTGGAGGTATCTTCACTCTGGAGATGACCGTTGCTGGATCGATGACCCATGCCACTTTTCCTATTCATGTGATTGGGTCTTTTGTTGTTTTGGACACTCTTCGCCTTGGTTTTCTAGGCTTGAAGATCGTGAAACCTCTTGGAAATTCACGTAGTAGGAGTCTTTCGAAGTCTGCTCTGATGCTGCTGTTAGTTGGATTTATCATTTCTAGCTTTCCCAGCTCACGAACATCCCATGTTGGCAATGTTTGCATGTCAAGACCAGTTCAAAGGTACTGAATCACCTTGCCCTTTCACTTAACGATGAACATTCCTTTCATATCACAGTACTTCCATCCAATGATTCTGTCAGTTACATTTATCTTCTCAACTGTTACAACTTGATAGAAATCTGGAAGTTTCTCGCGTTCTTTCTTGAACCATTTAGGGTGTTCTAAGGCAACCTCTTCACCTCCATCAGTTTCGTACTTCACATCCTCCTTGAGCCCCCACTCAACAAACATGGAGGGCATTTCATATCTATCTACCTCTTCTTCTTCACTGTTTCCATCATCTTCCTCACCGATCGCTGATCAGAACCTCTTTTTCTTCTTGATGGCCTCCTTAGCTTTTCGTTTCTCTTTTTCTTTCTTAACTTGTCAAAGTTGAACATGTCTTCAACATTGTATTTTGGTTCTAGATTTGCTAAGGCGTATAGTTCTTGCAGCATTTCATACATCTTCAACATTCCTGAGTATTGAAATCTCAAGAATTCGGACTGCTCAGCCACAAATCCATGCAACTCTCTGTTTTTCTTCTTCTAATCTTTGGTGTCATTGACCTAGTTCTTTAAAAGACAGAATTTCTTAGTAGGATATAAACTGATTTCTTTGGATAAGTTGTTGAATAGCTCCTAAAACGGTTGAGGTCTCCTCTGAGGAAGCGGAAGAGTGCGAGTTGAGGGAGTAGGTTCAGGTTCAACATCTATTGAGGAACCTTCTCCAGCTTTTTTTTTTATTTTGCATGCTGGGGATTTGACAGGAGTTGACTCTTAAGGGTCTACGAGTAAGTTCTCAACAAAATCATTTAATTGTTTCTCCTCTTCCGTCACCACAACGGGTGTTTCTGATATGGTCATTTCTCTCCTTCTCAGCCTCCTTTCTCTTTTCTTAGCTTATCTCATAGCGTGTAGGTTTTGCATCTTTCGATCTGCTCTTGAGTGACTATCTCCCATGATTCATTCGGGGTTACGGTGAGTCTTTTTTCTTTTCTTGGATCCCCCCTCTGCAACAACTTTATTCCTTTGTCTTTTTGTTTGGTAGCTGGTTCGGGATCATCTTGTTTGTCATCCTTTTGTTTGGCTTTGGCTTCCCTCACACATTCTCTTTAATTCTTGTATGCTTCAAGCACTGTTGGGAGTATTTATTTTCTTTACATCCATTGATATAAAATCACCTACTCTTTTGTCATCAGCTCAGTGGTTTGTGTTCCTGTTGGGAGCTGGAATTTGTATTCGTCTCTGCTGCTGGGAAGCTTAGGATGTTGATCGTTGATAAGTAGCTGCATGAATCTTGGATACATAACCCATGTTGTCTTGTCAATGCTGTAGACCATTTATAAAATTTTATCCCAGATATGTTAAACGATTCGTTTGTGCACAGCTTTAGCATTGCTGCCAACCATTCAAGGTTTAGACCATCGTAACCACTCTTTTGGTATGAAAGACTCAAAGAGAATACATGTAGAATGTATCTCAAGTCTTTAGTCAGCTCGAATCTCTTGACCTCGTTTCTTCCTCTGAGATTAACATAGTTTGATCCCCTAAATCCTTCTAGAATATACTCCTTTTTCATTCTCAAAGGCTCTCTTAAATTGTCTCTAAGACTCAACACATCCTTATTTGTTCCTCTGTTATGATTACTTGCGTGTTTCAGATGGTAGTGATGATTTTTTTCACTTTGTCTACTTTCTTCAGCTTGGCTGTCTTCTAGAATTCTTCAATGTGGATGTTGTAAATTGTAGGATTTGCTTGAACCGCATAACTGATCCTGCTTCTTGATAACCAATCCTTCACATCTTCTAACTCTGGTTCTAGTGGTACTAGTGTTATCGATTGGTTGTGCTTTCTGGTTCCATCCCACCCTAGAAGTTCTTGCATTCTAAAGCACACAAACGAGCCAAATGAGATCCAATAGTACAAAAAGAGAAGGTCAATTAAAATTGTATTAACAAAAATAAGGAAAATTAAACAAAATATTCACAAATACGTAAGTAATTACGCAATTAAATATGCCGATCAATAGTATTTTACGTTGATTGCATATTCAAATACGCCGAAAAACATGCGAAGCCTGGCTAATACGCTGGTTAAGTTAAAGTAATTACGAAGTGCTTTGACTATGTAGTTAAGCCCGGACTCGGTAACTGATCCGCGTAAATGACTTTATCGCTGATTTCCCTTCGTATTTATCAAATACGTAGTGTGTTTGAACTCGCGTTCGAGACTTAAAAACGCAACCATCTTCTCCAATAAATATGCATAAATATGCAGGCTCCTTTAAAATGCAGTTTCCATTAAAAACACAGTATTTAACCTTCAATCCTTAAACCCTTTTTATCATTCCACTTATCATTATATCGAATTGATTCATGTGCTTAACGATTCAAAACACATCAATGTCACACCTAGATTATCCGAGATACCTTGATTTCCTTTCGATTTATAAGAAACACAAAGTCACAGATTGTTTGAATGTCCATTTCTTTGGGTGTTTGTGTGTTGTGTTTTGTGTGTTATCAAAAAGATTTGGCATAATATATGTTGTAGATTCACTGCCCAATGTATTTATAAATACACTAGGAGTTTATATACGCCGCCCCTGCACCTTTTATATACAACCTTTTGACTTTTGAAACTTTTCCAAAACGTACGTTAAATACGCCCGAAAATTTCTAATTTTCTCAAAAAGCGTGCCCTTTTGTGGAAATTCATGCAAAAAGGAAAAATAATTTTGAGAAAAATAAAAAAAAATTGGGCAATATGGACACACTAGTTTATTTTTTCAACCGAGGGATCCTTTTTCACTATTTCTTTTTGTTTGAAGCTTATTGAGTTTCCTACAAAAGATCATATCGACAATACTTGTCAGTTTCTTATGTTATTTTTGTTTAAAACTAATCGAGCACGAGAAAAGATGTCAGTATATTTTTCCCTTTAAATCCATGCATCCTTCTTTCAACTTGCGTTTGGTGATAATTCTATCATGTTGTGGAAATATTGATAAAAATGTCAATGGACCCCACTTGAGCTAGGAAAGTAGAATACTATGCCTGTGAGTCCCACATCAGGACATACCCCCATGATCAAGGTATGCACAAAGCTTCCTCATAATGGGTGTATATATTGATTTCATTCGTTTGAAAGATACAAAGTCAGAATATTGGTGAACAGGTATGCTTTTTCATTCAATCAAAGCGACAAATGTTGATCTGACTAGGGCTAGGCAAATACAGCATTGTGGTACGATTACTTTTGAATGACTCGTTTAAGTGAGCTTCTTCATTTGCAGGGTTTTTGGCCTCTTTGACTCTGTTTGAAAATATCATAATTGTGTTAAGATCTGTATATATCTGTATGCATCAAAAGAGTGACTTTGATATCCCCGAATGATTAATCAATATAAAGACTCAGAATCTCAGACTTTGATAATCTATCAACGCAAATTTAAGACCATTAAGCTAAATGCTGCAACGTATTACCCACAAGATGCATAATATTGTGGGTATCAAGAATTTTTGTGTGATCTTTTATCTTTGTCGCCTAATCGTAGTATACTTGACGGTGTTGCGGAATCTACTGACACGTTGTTGCTTGGTACCCGATCTCCTTCTTTTCTGTTTCAAAAGTGTGAGAGGGGATCGGCTTTCCTCTTATGAGCATCTGACTGATTCGAATCAGCTAACAGAGGCGGAATTCGTTGTTAGCGAGTTGGACAAACAAACAAGAAAGATATAATGCTTAAACGCCTTGATTCGTATTAATAAACGTGTAGGTTACAGACGAGTAAACACTTTGATAGGGCTTCGCCATAGTCACACACCAACAGCTGTCACACAACACTCAAGCTCCACTATTTATAGGCCAACATGGCTCGCACAGGAGGAGTGTGTGTTTGGCTCATGCGAGTGGTGCCTCGTACGAGTGACAAGGTGTCACTCGTACCAGCCACAAAGCTCACTCATATGAGCCACTTACAAAACATATAAAACATATATAAACAAACAATATTTGACATTCTAAGCCCTATATACATAACCGACATATCCTAGATGTAGGCGATAGACATTATGCACCAACAAACTCCCCCTTGGATGTTGCCGCAGTCTTGGATAGTCTTCAAAAATGTCTTCAAAAATTTGACAGTTAACGTCCAAAGAAACGTTTCGGTGGCTTACGACGCTCCTCAGAAGATATCGGCGTTTGGTCTGTTGGAGGAGGTCGATTGTATGTGTTGCCAAACCGAAAGCTCCTCAGTGAAGCAATCTTCTTACGCTCTGCAATCCTTTCTTCATTCTTCTCTTTCTTTTGCTTCTCTATCTCTTCCAGCTTCCTCCAAGAAGTGTTCCATGCTGTTCCTGAATGTATGTCATTAGCAAAACAGACATTAACAATCTTCTGGAACTGGAGAGCCCGTTCTTTGTCTTTCTCCTCAAAACTGATTTTGCTATAAAATAAACATTCAATATCCTTCTTAGAACAATTGACTAGCTACATAGGGTCTAGTACTCGAATGCCGTGCCATAGACCATATATGCGTTTGTGTGCTATGACGGCTTCAGATAATTCTTCCGTTACCTTCCAAGAATCTTCATCTGGATGAACACAAATAACAGCTTCACCAATACTAGAATCGTAGTGCCACCATTTGAAAATCTTGAAGAAATCTTACTCCATCTTGATCAGAGGCATGTTTCTCATCACTTTTGGCCTCTTCACTATCAACGTCACATCTTTTTCTTTTGTAACTGGATCGATCTTTGTGATTCTCTTGGGCATATGTGGCTTCCAGCGTCTAAAGCCGTGAGTAGCTTCCAGCTTTATCAATTTCCACAGCCACTGGTCGTGAAATTTCATCTTCAGATTTATCATCTTTGTCTGCACCAGTTCAGTAATGTCTTAGAATGGCAGGGTCTTGATATCGCTTAGGTATCAGAAGTACTAGAGCCCATATTCCCCTTTAATTGCATAGACGTTAAGCTCTTTGATCCAACCCCAGCTTATGATGTCCCTTAGAGAAATGTTAGCAGCACGTGTGAAAAATGTTAGGGGATGTTTGAATTTACGTTCCACTGATAATTCCGTGAACCACAGTTTCCTCATCTCAGCTATTTCTTCTTTAGATAAACGTTGAGGAACTGTTCCTTGTTTCATAGCCTCTTCAACTTTACGTTTCAGTAAATCATCATTTTCGGCTGCAAACATCTCACTAAAGGTTGGGGAGTCATCCGTACCCTCTCCGACAATATTAGTATCATTGTCATCGGGATCATCCTCCACGACAACCTTATCGTAATCGTGTGCATCAGAAAAATGTTTGAAGATATAATCCTCAGGCTGGAAAGCACTGATGTCGTTCAGCTCGTCTTCGAAATCAAATTCACACGCCTCTTCGTCCATGCCCAACATTTGCGCAATCTCTTCCATTGTATAACTGTGGACGAACTCACCCTCTTCTACGTCATGCTCTAAATACAATATCTTTGGTTTGGGCAAGGCAGGAACAGTTGACATATCAGTCACTGTGAGGATTCCTGCCTGCTTAGAATCCTTCAAGCTCTCATATGACTTTCCCTGATCTTTGTCACCTTCAATTTGATTGGTAGAGTCGTCTAAGTACATAGAAAAATCAATATCTACATTCACATCAGATTCTATTATACGAATTCCCGAACCACCCATATCATTATCATCACCATCACTATCACTATCAGACTTTTTCTTTGAGGCACCATCAGCTTTGTCCAAATCTTCATCATCCTCCTCACGATTCTCCAAAAACGCTTCTATTTCTTCCTCAATCTCTTTCATCATCTTTCTTTTGCTTAGCCATTCTTGATGTTTCGCAGATAGATTCGACATGTCAATATCTACATCCTTTAGCTTTCCGACCAACACAAACTTCTTTGTCTGCTCATACATCGCTATCTCTAAAGATACTAGAACATATTCAGCTTCTGGCTCAGTTATATCAATCGCAGGTTCCTCTCCAACCTTCTCTTTATCTTTACCCTGAGCGTCAGTTATTTCTTTGGCTATACGTTCCCGCTCAGCAACCTTTCCCTCGTTTCTTCCCTTTCAATCTCATCAATTTCTGCGGCCAAATTAATCCTGGGTTTCTTGGAAAGGATTTTCTCGAACAAGCTCATTTGCCTCTGATTTCTGAGGCATTCTTCATTATGTTCTTCCATTTATTTCCTTAGCCTTTTGTTCTCAGACAAGATAGCCTCGAGATGCTGTTTTTCTTCTTTCAGGCCCTTAATCTGCTCTTGTAATTCAGCAATCTTCACACTCTTCATCATGACTTAATTTTCTAATTCTTTAATCCTTGTGTCATTGAACATGTCAGCAGAAACTTCTTCCCCCTTGGAATATTTCCAAAATCGAAGTCAAACTGATCTTCAAGTCAGGATCCTGTTGAGAACTGGGGTTGAGGTTGAGTAGGTTGAGGATGAGGGGTGGGTTGTGGTGTTGGAGATGGTGGTGGTTGTAGTAGTGGAGATGGTGGTGGTTGTAGTAGTGGAGATGGTAGTGGTTGTGGTGATGGTTGTGGAGGTGGTGATGATGGTGGTTATGGAGTTGGCGATGGTGACGGTTATGGTGTAGACTCAACATTCTGTGCAACAACCTTTTTCTGCACCTTTCACTTTGATCTGTCTTTTGGAGAGTCTGAAAGTCTAACTACTGGCCTCTTTAAACGTTCCGATGGCCTCTTTGTAGTTTTGAGAACAGGAGTATCACTATCAGAGTTAGATGGTACATATGTAGAATCATCTTCTCCTGTCTCCTTCCTTCTTCTCTCTTCAGCCCTTCGCTTTCTTCAGCCAATCATTCTAATTCTTTTTCTTTGGCTCTCTCTCTTTCTCCAGCGATCCTATCCTCTTCATCGGTGCTAGAGGAGGATGCCTCATCGACTCTACCTTCTTTATCACCAAATGCCTGTCTTTCTATATCAGCATCCATTGTCTCGACATTTTCTTCTATCTTAGGCTTGTCTACCAAACTTGTGCTGGCAGATGCACGTTTCTTCTATTGAGGGGCAGAGGAGGAAGATGTAGCCGTTTGCTTTCGTTTTGTCCCCTTACACCCTTCTTATCTTCCTTGGTAAACCACACGCTTCTTTTTGCAACAAAACCATCTAAGACTTCTATCTCCTCAGCCTCGTCCCACTTTCATCCTTTCGCCACTTGCCCCTGGGCGACGCCACATAGTCTTTATCAATAATAGCCCCAAAAATAGGCTTGGCGTTAGAGAAGGCCTTTAGGTGTAGATTCATCTTCTTCAAAAGTAGATACATCCATATGCTCAAGTCTAAGAATATCGTCTTTCTTCTTCTTCTTCTTCTTCAGATTTGGATGTAGATAATCAAGCAGCATTTGCACAAATCTTGGGTAGTATAGAAACTTTTCACGTTGAATGTTCTGTACCTTCTGCAAAAATATGAGTCTAGAGAAGTTGTACGACATATTGAGAATAAGTGCCGTAATCATACACATCTGATAATATATCAAGTCATCGAAGCCACCCTCTCTATGACTTAGGGCATGAATGATGCAGTGAGCAATGTATCGGAAGAAGCACTAAGATTTCCCTTCTTAAATGGTGCGGCGTTCACGAATCTAGCATAGCCCATCTTATAAAAGCACACTTTGACCATGTATTCCGGATAACCAGTCGGGTCTTCTTCACTGTCATTGAACTCTAACACTGTTCAAATTAGATCTTTAGTGATCCTGACTTCAATATCTTCGTTATCAATGCGTACTGCAGACAAGATGGCATTCTCTTCCTCACTATACTCGGCAGCATCCCAAAAGTATTCTACATGTGATCGGTATGTCGTATGTCTATCTGTAAGAGCAATTGTAATAGGCAGCCTACTTAGAAAATCTAAAACTTCTCTATATACTGCTATCTCTGGTATATTCTGATCTAGTTGACAACAAACATTATGGATAACGAAGACTTCTTGATCTGCAAACATAAACATTTCAAACACTTAGAAAAATTTTCAAAAATTTCAACTCTTACACACTCGTACGAGTCACCATTCGTACGAGTCAGGTACTTAGACAAAGATTCAAGTCTGAATCAAAACCCACTCGTACGAATCTCTCTTCGTCTGAGTTATACTTAGAACTTGACATTTTTAGGATTTGAACAGATGTGCTCGTACGAGTTAAAGAGATTTAAGACATTTAAGGACATGCTCGTACGAACGATCACTGGTACGAGTAAAGATGATAATCTGACATTTAAAAACTTGCTCGTACGAGTAACAATTCGTACGTGTTGTGAATCGCACCAAAAAATACCTTGTCAAACCAAACTTAAAACGTGTAAATTATAACAAATTGAATGTTGCTTTAGAGGCTAAAAGGGCCGATATGTATGATTTTATGTTTAATTTTACGTTTTACCGGTCCAATTATCCTAAATCTACGTTTTATGTCCTTTTTGGTCCAATTTCGGCATTTAATGGCTTAAGCTTGTAGTAGTACCTTGCCCATCGTGAGAGGTGTGCCAATCAACCTCCCCAAAGAATAAGATACGAAAAAGATTAAGAATGTGTGTAGTAAGAACTGAATCGCACAGAGAAAACTTACAGTCACACAGAGTCAATAGTGTGACTCGTGCGAATGAGAAGCCCTTTTATACTCTCTCAAGATCGTTCGTAAGAACGATGCGTCGCACGAAATGAGCCTTTTATCACTCGTACGAGTCAGTATTTCACTCGTACGAGTTAGTTCCTTGTACTTTGATTTTCCATTTAAAATTTTGTGAAATTTTATCTGTTTTTATAACCCACTTAGTTATCTGAGTCCAAATTAATGACCTCAATTAACCGATTTGCCTACCAAGTCCAAGTTAATGACCTTGGTTGACCATTTACAAAAAAACATATTTATTCCAAAATTTAAAGTTTCAAATTAATGAACTTTTTGACGTTTCAGGATATTTTCTTTTCTGATTAGCTCCCAGCCCATGATCTTCAGCTCTCCTCCAGCTACTTGTCACTTCGACTTAGACTACGGTGTTTTCATCAGCGGTAGACTAAAATCTAAGATAGATTGCTTAAAATAAACTGGAAATCTTTTTGAGTTTTTCTAAAAAGAATGAACAAGTAAATAAAGGTGTATTTGCATACCCATTTTTATGAGTTTTGTGTTAGAGGATCACATCAGATATTTTGACAAATCACAAGTACCGTTGATCTTGGTAGTAATTTTAAGGTTTTTAAATAGATTTACCTAGATTGCCAATATACTTATCCACTTAAACCTCTACATGTTTCTCAATTGTTTCAAGATATGTTAGGTAAGATTAAGGAACATGAAATAGCTGTGTTTCCCATCTCAGAATATACTCCCGCATCGAGATTCCCAAAATTTCATCTCACAGATGAATATATCTAATGGATATCTGTAAATGGAGTGAATTGCGAGACCTTGAGAGCTCAGGTTAGTATTTCCATACAGAAAAAGAGATGAATGCTCGACTTTAGGTGGTGTTCCATTTAGGAATCTTTTGAACTACAGATGTCGTAAATTTTTATGACATGCTCATTTTTTTGCAACTTTTGGAGGCGAAAAATGCGTAAAGTATTATACAAGTTCTAGGTCATTGCCGACGCAAAATCAGAAGAACTCATATAATACCCCAGATATCGATTAAATATAAAGACCTAGTATCACAGAATCTGGCATTCTCTCAAACGAAATTTTAGAGTACTAAGTCCATATATCCAAGAGATGTCGACCCGTAAATTACTCAATTTTTCTTTTGGTTTATATCTTGAAGAACAATTTACTGAACGGGTGAAGCCAATTGGCACATCATCAATAAGATCTGCTTAATTTTTTTGGCATACTGTGATAGTTTTCTGATGTAAAAACCTCTTTTTCACAAACACTCTTTTTGACCTTTTTAATGTTTTTGTATTTTTCACAACTTTTCTCCCCCTAAAATCAAAAATATTAATAGAAGACATATGTCATACCGATGAGAATTACGTCAACTCCTCGTCATCCTCAAGTTCAACCTCATGTGTATCCCATGATGTCAGATTTCTTAAACCATTTAATTTTAAAAGATTTTTAAATCTTGATAGATCAAATGCTTTGGTGTAAAAATCTGCTTTTTGGTCATCACTGTGGATTTTTTAATTCTAACCAACTTTTTCTCATAGCAATCACGGATAAAGTGGTGTCGAATTTTTATATGTTTAGTGCGTGAGTGTTGAATAGGATTTTTGGTGATATCAATAGCCGCCTTGTTATCTATGTAAAATGGTGTATCAAGAAATTGTAGTCCGTAGTCTCTCATCTACTGTTGTATCCAGAGTATCTACGAACAACAGCTAGATGCTGAAACGTATTCAGCCTCAGATGTAGAGAGAGCGACCGCGGTTTGTTTCTTGCATTGCCACGTTACCAAACGAGTTCCGAAGAACTGGCAACCAGCCGTAGTAGATTTGGCATTAAGCTTGCAGAAGCCGAAATCAGAATCCGAGTAACCCGCAAGTTGGAAGTCATCATGTCGAGGATACCACAAACCAGTGCTTGGACATCCTTTTAAGTATCGCATGATTCATTTGACGGCAAACAAGTGTGAATCTCTTGGATTGGACTGATAACGGGCGCATAGGCATGCTGGATACATGATATCAGGTCTCGAAGCTGTGAGATACATCAAGGATCTAATCATGGAGCAATATAATGTTTCATCTACTTTGACTCCATGAGCGTCTGGACAAATGCCGTGGTTTGGGGCTAATGGAGTTGATGCTGGCTTAGTTCCTGTCATGTCAAATTTCTCTAACACGTAATGAACATACTTCGTCTGATGAATGAAGATACCATTAGGCAATTGCTCAACCTGAAGTCCTAAAAAGAACTTCATCTCCCCCATAGCACTCAAAATTTCTTCTTCATGACTTCTTCAAACTCTTTGCACAGCTTATCATTTGTCGATCCAAAGATGATATCATCCACATAGATTTGTACCAAAATCAGATGTCCATCTACTTCCTTTATGAAGAGGGTACAGTCTACAGTTCCTCTGAGAAAACCGTTGTCTAGAAGATGTCTTGAAAGCGTTTCATACCAAGCTCTCGGGGCTTGGTGTAGACCATATAACGCCTTGTTCAGAAGGTAGAATTTATCCTTGTGTATTGGATCGACAAACCCTGGTGGTTGGCCGGCATACACCTCCTCTTTGACTTTGTCGTAAAGGAAAGCAGATTTAACATCCAATTGGTACACCTTGAATCCTTTCCAAGAAGCAAAGGCCAAGATATGCAAATAGCTTCAACACGAGCGACAGGGGCGTAGCCTTCATTGTAGTCTATCCCTTCTTGCTGGTGAAAGCCCTGGACCATGAGCCAGCCTTTGTTTCTGACCACAATACCTCTGTCATCTCTCTTGTACTTGAAGACCCATCGAGTATTTATCGTTTTATGATGATCCGGTAGGTCAACAAGCTTCAAGACACCAAGTTTATGGAATTAAAGCAACTTTTCTTGCATTGCATCCACCCAGCTTTCCTCTTTCAACGCCTCTTTCCAGTTTCCTGGTTCACCCTGTGAAACAAAACAACTGTAACAAAGTCTGGTTTGCAATGGAGCAACACTGGTATAAAAGCAACTTATATCCTTGTTGATCTGATTGCGAGTTTTCACTCCGGTTTGTAAGCTGCCAGTGATATTCTCTAACGGATGGTAAGATAGTGTCCTTGGCATAACTTCACTTGGAACATCTACTTGACTTTGCAAATTCGTGACCACTTCATTAGCAACCGGTTCAGATGATGTAGCTTCATTTCTAACATTTGATTGATCAGCTTGAGAATTCAAAAAGCTTTGAATATGCTTAGATCCTTCATCAGAACTGGTTCCTCCATCATCAAAAGTCGGTTCACGATCAGAGTCGGCATCAATTGGTTGATGGGCAGATGATTCAGTAGTGTTCAAGATTGGTACAGAGACTGATTCATGCAGAATATTGCTCGGACCTACATCAGAAGTGTTAGAGACAGGAAGTGACGGGGAATCACCAACGGTCTAGAAACTTTCTCCTGATTGGAGATTTGATGCTGTTGAAAAAACATAACAAGTTCTTCTTTGGATGGTACTTCAGGTAGGTCAAATGAATTCCATAACCCATCATAGTTGAACAGCCACAGATCCCCAGGTTTCTGCGTAGGCGTTGTATATCTTTGACAATCAACATGTTGTGCAAGAATAACCTGGTTCAGACTCGGAAAGAAGACTCGCTTTTGTGGACTAGCATAACCGACGAAAAATCCTTCCAAGGATTTGGCTCCAAATTTACCGTCCGGGTCCAGAACAGTACACGGCGATCCAAAAGGCTCAAAAAGCGCGAGGTTCGGCTTCCGATGGTTTAGCAACTCAAAACAGGTCTTGTTATAAGGCTTGACTATCAACACACAGTTGAGGGTGTAACACGCAGATGCGACTGCTTCGCTCTAGAAACTTATTGGAAATTTTGAATCAGCAAGCATTGTTCTGGCAATCTCGATCAGTGTGCGATTCTTACGTTCAGCTACTCCATTTTGTTGAGGAGTATAGGGAGCACTGAATTCATGAAGAATCCCCTTTTCGTTGCAGAATTCGAGCATCCTCTTGTTCTTGAACTCAGTACCATTGTCACTGCGGATTCTCTTGATAAGCAAGTGATATAGGTTTTCAAGTTTCCTAAAGATAATCATAAGACTGTCAAACGTTTCATCTTTACTCCCCAGCAAGAAAACCCATGAGAATCTTGAAACATCATTTGTCACGACCAAGCAATATAGATCTCCAGAAATGCTTTTCATGTTTACTGGCCCAAAGAGATCCATATGAAGCCTTTCTAGTCGTAGCTTGATGGAATTTAGTAGCTTTCTTAGGTGTGATTTCTTATGCTGCTACCCCTTTTTACAGCTCAGACAATCATCAGATAAATGAAAATTCTTCAGATTAACACCCTCCACTAGGTTATTGTGCACCAAATAATTCATCTTTCGCAGGTGTATGTGCCCCATCTTCCTAGCCATAAGATTGACTCATTCTTAGTAGCTTTAGAAACTAAGCATTGAACCTTCTTTGACGTAGTGGATGCGACGCTCATATCTAAGACATAAAGATCATTCTCTCGTGGAGCGCGCATGAGGATCCACTCCTCAGGAATTTTGAATCCCAGCTTGAGAATTAAGCATTCTTTGTCATTGAAGTGTGTTGTGAATTTTTTGTCACAGATTTGTGAAATGCTCAGTGGATTGTTCTCCAGCTCAGTAGTATAGTTCACATTGTCGAAAGAAACCATTCCATTCATAAGAATACATTCTCCCACAATTTTTCCACCCTGAGTCCTAGCAAAACCAATGTAACCTCCCCGCATAGTTTTGATGTCGTGCAACAACGCAAGCATCCCAGTCATGTGTCGAGAAGCTCCACTGTCCATAATCCATTTTGACATGATCGACCTAGGAAGCCCCTACACACATGAGGAAGAAACTATTTAAACAAAGAAACCCAAGCCTGCTTGGTCTTGGGTGGGTTTTGAATATCAAACTTTGGAACTTTGTTTTCGATACTTTGTTTGATCTCTGTTTTGGATGGAACAAGTTGTTTCAGTTCTACTGAAGATGGTTTGACTTTTGCTACCCAAGTTTGTGTTATCAAAATTGTCCTTTTAGAATAAAACTTTGAATCCTTTTGACAATTCTTGGTGGAAGTTTCACCAAGTTCAAATTTTGAATTAAAATGAATCATTGATGTTACTTTTTTATTTGATTCAATGTTTCTTTTCAGAATTTGTTTGGTACAAACTTGGGTGCTTTTTTGTTTCACATCTTTGGAAGATCTGTTGGAGTTAGAAATAGGTTTTGGATTTCTTTTCGAACATTGTCGTGCAATATGCCCAACATTGTTACACCTGTAGCACGTCCTGCTGTCTTTTCTAACAAAGGAATCCAAATCCCGTTTTCTATTCTCTTTTTCCTTCTTTAATTCATCATTGGATTGTTACCAATGACCTCCTTTTCTTTTTTCAGCAGTTGTCCCATAGACAAAATTGATTTTCTTTGCAAAATTTAGCTTTTGAGACTTGTTATTTGTTCTTTGCTTTTGAAAACCCAACCCTGCTCTCCTGTTTTCATGATAGTCTCTGTTATTCTAATGTTAGGGTTTGTTGACACATTTTCATTTAGAATAAAATGATGCATCCCGTTTTTCTAAATCAGAATGGCTCACCTCAACAATCTTGAACAACTTATCAACTCAATCCAGATTGGCATTCTGAATTGGGAAATCCTCATCGGAATATAGCTTATCAGATCCATGCATTTTGTATACGACTACATTTGGATCATTGTTTAAACTATTTTCTGATGATTCACCATCCACTTCAAATTTATCAGACTCATTCTCCAGAACTTTTTCAACCACATTTTTAACCACTTGAGATTCATATTCATTTTCTGGTTTGGTGTATGTTACATCAATGTTCACAAGCAGCTTGTTTGTCTTTTTAGTTTTTAATTTAAGTTGAGCGCCTTTTCCACCCCTGATGGTTTCTTATTTGCATAGCTATTCCACATGGGTGGTGGAACACGATCGTAACTTGCACCTTTGTTTTCATCAATTTTATTATAACTTGCACCTTTGTTTTCATCAATTTTATTATCTTCCTTGCTTTCAATTTTTGGAAGAATGTGATCAATGACGTACGAACTTGTAGAATAACTGATTAGCAACTTATTAACCCGTTCTGTTTCGATCTTCATTTTTTCAAGTTCACTTTTTAGCTCAGCAATTGTATTTAAATGAATATTAATGGTCATTTTTTTGTCCATTACAGTTGCCTTTAGCATTGAAAGTGTCCTGTCATTTTCTATGATCACTTGTTCAAATTGTTTAATTATTTTGCTTAATTTGTCATAAGCTTCTTTTGTTGAATTATAGTCAGATGACAAATTATCAGTATGACATTTCCGCTCTTTGTATCTCGTTTCTTTTTCACACACTCAATGCATGGCTCTTTGCACTTCATGCAAGGTTTTTCTTTTACCGACTCATTCACCGACACATTTACCTCATTCACATTTGCCATAAGAGCTTTGTCGGCTTTGTCAGTCAGATTTTCCAATGTCACATCAATCCTCTCTTCTACTTCAGGCTTTTTCTCTTCTTCACAAGGCAATAGATAGCTGGAATCGAAGTAACATGCGAAAGTTTTAAGAATGTCATTAGGCAAGAGATGTTTAAATGCACTATTTAACAATTCCTCTTCTTCTGATGATGTGTTGTAATATTCTTCAGGAGCTTCGTCAAAAGATGCCTCAGTACATTCTTTTTCTGCTTGTTCTGGTTCTTCGAAGATCTCTGCTACTAAAGCAAGGCTTTCATTCTTTGAAATGTATTTGTTCTAGTTAAATCCTTCATCTTCTTGGGTAACAACCAAAGCCTTATCCTTTGAATTGGATGGACCATCTTTCAATCTGTACAAACCTTGTCTGAGGTGGTTGGGGTTGATGATAGATAGCTCTCTTGTAATAATTATCTGCGAATGGATTCTGGTTGCCTTTGACTTCTCTGTTTGGGAACTCTCTCTTGAAATGTCCTTTTCCCCCCATTTGAAACATGTAACTTTAGATTTGTCAAAACCAAGCTTCCCATCCAGACCTCCCAAACAATCTCTTCCCGTGATTTCCATAAAGCGTTGAGCTCTATGGACTATCGATGCCTTGCACCATTTGATATGAATCAGCTCCAACTCAACTGGATCAATTTGATCATAATTTTCTTTGGTCATTTCGGGGTTTCCAATCCTTCCCGTTACCAGACTTTCATAAGATTCGAGAACTGATGTTGGCGGAGCCATGTGTTGTTTGGCTGGGTGTTCATTGAAATCCTATGCATTCCCGAGATTGACAGCGATGGTGCATTGAAGAATTCGCTGGTTAGGGTTAGGTGAAGGATTACTTGAGCTTTGTGCAGATTGAGGAGCTTGAGGAGAAAAAGACTGAAACCCGCTGGACTGATTTGAAGGTGGACTTGATGCATTGTTGGCGCTGAAAGCGGTTTGAGCCTTAGGACACTGTATGTGACCAGCGGAACTATTTTTGTAGTACAGGTTCACATCTTGCTGCATTTGAGTGCCTTTGTTCTTCGCCAATTTTTGCATTTCAAGCTCGTGACCTTTTATTCTTTCAATAAATCTTTGTAACATGAAGTTACTGTATTCAGTTCCGTTCTTCAGAATAGTCAGATAGGTCGTCCACTCACCTTCTGGCAAAGAATCAGCCAATTTATCAACCAGTTCTTCGTTAGTTTTGAAGATCTCCATTCTCTTCATTTGAACCACCAAATGATAATAACATTCGATCAGCTGCATAACAGTTTCACTTTTCATAAGATTAAAAATATCAAACTTTTTGCTTAGCAACGCTATTCTCCCTTTCCGAAGCTGAAAACTTCCTTGAAATTTGAGCCTTAAAGCGTTCCACAGAGACTGAGCATCATCGTTGTGTTGAAGCAATGCCAGGATATCTTCTTTTACTACTTGTTGCAGTATGTTCATTATTTTCTTTTCGTTGATAAACTTCTCTCTTTCCATATCCATCAGCTGAGTTAATGTCTTCTCGAGACCATTCTCACCAGTAGGTGCGATGTACTTTGACTCGATTGCAAACCAACACGTGAAATGATTCTCTTGAACCCAGTTTATGAATCTTTCACTCCAACCGTCGTATTCGTCTAAGTTCATAAGCTTTGGAGGTTTTGTCATGGTACCCATTTCGTTTTCAAGATTCATATTCTGTGCTGCGGTGGTCGTAATTGCTGAAGCAACAAATGCATTGTAAAATTCTTCTTCCATTTTTCTACAAAATTTCAGAAACACACTTTCGAGAAACACTAATTAGAATGACAAAAGATATGAAATTTAAGAAAAATTTCTTAAAATGTTCTTCATGCGAATGACCAGCTGCTCGTGCGACTCAGGTAGTTCGTACAAGTAAGATACTCGTGCGAATTAAGGATTCGTGCGAGTGAGATGCACGTGCGAATTAAAGAGTTAGTCATGCGAGTGACTACTTTGTGCAAATCACTTACTCGTGCAAATGACAATTTTGTAATTTGTAGATTTTAGGAAAACTTGTTTACTTGTTCGTACAAGTGTCTAATTCGACAGATGGTCGTTCGAACGAGTTGTCTCCCTACTCGTACATGTCAGCTCAGGTCACCAATAGATGATTTTAACAATTTTCGACATGATTAAGTTTAATTTTAGATCTGAAATTTTCAAGGATTTGTTAGACTTGATTTTAACGTGATATACTAAAATCCTAGTCCAATTTGTCCATGAATTCATCTAGATATGAGATCTGTAAGAAAAAAAGTAGATGTAGAAGATCTTCAATGGTGGAATCTGGATTTGCAACTGCTGAAACAGTTGGTTGGCTACTATAACTTGATGTTTGTCCTCAAATACGGCCTCAAGGCTCTAATACCACTTGTAAGAGGGGATCAGTTCTTCACTTATGAGCACCAGACTGATTCGACTCAGCTAACAGAGGCGAAATTCATTGTTAGTGAGTTGGACAAACAAACAAGAAAGATATAATGCTTAAACGCCTAGATTCGTGTTAATAAATGTGAAGGTTGCAGACGAGTAAACACTTTGACAGGGCTTCGTCGTAGTCACACACCAACAACTGTCACATAACACTCAAGCTCCACTAATTATAGGCCAACATGGCTCGCACATGAGGAGTGTATGTTTGGCTCGTGCTGGTACGAGTGACAAGGTGTCATTTGTACGAGCCACAAAGCTCACTCGTACGAGCTACTTACAAAACATATAAAACATATATAAACAAACAGTATTTGACATTCTAAGGCCTATATACATAACTGACATATCCTAGACGTAGGCGATAGACATTATGCACCAACAAAAAGTAGACAAAGTATCAACAGTTTCTATCGTTTCTTTCATAGGTGTCAAGAAGAGATCAATTTCTGAGTTTCTGTTTTTGTTAATTTTTTTTAATTACCTGAATTTCTTCCCCCCAAAAATTTTATTTCGTATGTTCAATGTCCCAAAAATAAATTTTAATAGTTAGATAATATTTTTGATGGGCACGACTTCAAGAGTTTGTTTATTATACAAAACTTTTTGTGGTTTTTGTAAAATAAATAAAAGATAGAGTAATACAAACGGTAATGTGCATAGTGTTTCTTTCCATTCAAGGAAATTGATCATTTCCAACCAGGTTACCAACTGGTTGAAACGAGTTTTATCAAAGGCCTTTGTAAAGATGTCGACTTTCTGTTGCGTGGTATCCACTGGTACCACTTGAATGTATCCCTTTTGTGGTCCCTGGGGCGGAGACGGTTCTAGACGGAAGCTTTGGGGATAGTACAGATTCGGCAGAACGAAATTGACAATTAGGAATAGAATCAGCAGAAGCTTTTCATTCATTCATATCGAAAGAGTATACATTTTGACTGGCTGATGGAGTTCCTGGAGAGAATCCGCCAGCGTTTCCCCTAAGGGAACTTCCAAAACTTAACAAACAATGAACACACTACACCTATTTATAGACATGATAGCTCATGCGAACCGAGCATGTTGTCACTCCTACGAAGGGCTATTCGTACGAGTGAGATGTTATCACTCGTACAAGTAACAGAGTCACTCGTACGAAGCACATTGTCACTCGTATGAGGCACATGTCACTCGTACAAGCCAGTACTCGTTCGCACTTGGGTCGTGTGTTCATATCTAATCTATACAATATTCAATACATACTCTTTCTAGCCTATTCGCACAGTGACGGCCATAAAGTGCATCAACATCTTTCATATGCATCCCAAACTGCATGAATTCGGATTTCAATATGTTTAGTTTCAAGTGGTGGATTGGATTCTTCAAAATTCTAAGACACGCTTCATTCTCGATGTATATCTGAGTCTTTATAGTGTTGATTCCATAATCCAGCAATTGATTATGTATCCAGAGAACTTGTGAGCAGCAATTGTAGGGCGTTGTATATTTAGTGAGTAGTAGAGGTGGACACAATTATCTGCTTTTTTACTTTGCCACGAGATGACACGATTACCCAAGAACTAGCAACCTCCTAAAATGGATTTTTTGTCGACTTTGCAGCCGACATGGTTACTATCATAATAAGTAATAAGATCAAAATTACTATCTTTACGATACTAAAGGCTGGGCATAGGTGTTCCTTACTAGTAGCGGAAGAGTCGTTTGACTGAAGTTTTATGCTTTGGGTTGGTCTGAAAACAAGCGCATATACAAACAACCCAAATAATGTTAGGCCTACTTGCAGTTAGATACATCAAAGAGCCTATATGCAGCGATATAAAGACTAGTTCACAGGCTTTCCTTGAAGATCAGGAGTGAGTTCGGTCCTAGATGCAAATGGTATGCTTACTGTTTTACAGTAAGTCATACTGTATTTTGCAAGAATATCCCTAATGTACTTTGCTTGATGAATTAGGATTTCTCATCCGAAGTGTCACCAGTAACTTCTTCTAGAGAAATGAGTGGGTTAGTGGAAAATGGAGGGAAATGGGTGGTAAATGGAGTGCAAAACAGTGGTTCAGTTTAAGTGGTTTCTACAAACTCGGGATCAGAAATGGTTTCGGGAAATGTTGAAGGTGTTAAACACAACATCTGCATCATAAAACCAATAAGGAGAACTTCTAGTGTTGGTATAGTTTCTTTCTTGAAAATCGACGTAATATGATTTAGTTGTAACATTTGCGTAAATCGGGTTTCAAAAACCCGCACTGTTTATTAATCAAGTATATGTTTATTATGTTCGTTACGTATTTCTAGCATTAATTATGTTAATATAAGTGGTAGAATTAAAAATTTATAATTAATAAATAATAATAATAAAAATAAGCGAATTAAAATAAACTTAAATAAGTTAATACAAAAAAATAAAAGAGAAAGCCGGGTTTCAAACCTGGGTCTCCCGCGCACACACACACCAAACACCACTTTGATACACACTTGGTGTGAGAAATTTTAATTAAATAATGTTTATAGTGACTGTGTGAGTCATCTGCAAGATTCAATCACCGATGTCGGTAACCGCCCTCTGTTTGAGTGGGTAATCACTAAGTTTCTGTTTCAATTCTTCAAGTTAACTGCTAGTCATCATCAATTCAGTCAAAGATCCAACCGTTATGCTGAGCTTAATTATCGGTTTCAACATCGAAATCAAAGAATTCAAGTAGCCTATAAATACCTATGAGATTCAGTTCCAAACTCGTCCAAATTTCTCCCAAAACCTCCTGCCTAACTCTCAATCCTCTCTATTTTTCGTCGAAAACCCGGTCTGCTCAATCGCCGGAGCTGTTGTCGGAAAACCTAGCACTGTCTTTCGGATTGGTATGAACCTCCTATTATATTATGCTTACATTCATTTAGAATCAATCAGTAAAACCAGAACTACTAAAAATGTATATTAGTCGAGTTCTGGTTCAAGAAGATGAATTTCAGTCAGTTTATAAAAGAAACAAGAATTGGGTTTTAATCGGGTTAGACACCCAGCCGAACTGGTTAGTTGGGCTGGGTGCACATCAATGTAGAGATCCCGGGTTCGAGTTGTACACTTCACACGGTTCGTTTGATATAAAAAAATCTTTTTAATTAAATAAATTCAGTATTAATCTAAATAGTATTTAAGTATAATAAAAATCAAGAATCTAATGGTTAGACACGTAGCTCAGTTGGAAGAGCTGCGTGCACGCAACTGAGAGGTCACGAGTTCGAATCCCACCACACCCAAACTAGTAGCACAGTCGACCCGGTCAAGCCCCTTGTTAGGCCTGACAATATATTTTTTTATATATTATTTAGTTTCCTAATATTTTTGTGTATATAAATTACTTGCATTAATTAAAAACACTTAATAATACGATTTTCGTAGGTTTAAAAATCCTAATAAATATCGCAAAAACACCCTAAAAATCCAACAAAAAGTATTAAATAAAAACATTAAGTTTTATTCTTTTACCGAATTCTTTTAGGTTAGTCTCATTTGTCGATTAAATCCTCAATTCATGCGCACACTTCATTAATCAAGGAAACACACCCAATATGAGTGAATCCTTACAAATTCCCTTTTTAATCACGTTTTGGGGTGTATCATGTGTCATACATGTTTTATTTATTTGTTTAAACATTTGTGCTAACATCATTATGTGATCGAATGTGTATTTTTTGTTGGTGTGATTTATGGGTGGTTACATTTTATCATTACAATGCAATTCATTCATTTAAGGCCCATCAGTTCCTTGTGGGATACGAGTTGAGGATCAGGTGGCTCATTAGATCGGCCCCGTTTGATTGAGCCTTGATCTCAAGTTCATCATGAATCATAATCATATTGTTCATTGTGGATATTATGTGGTTTGTGTTTGTTTATATATACATATATGCTTACTTAATGGTCTATGCACAATTTTTATTTAAAGAATCAATTCATATCAACTGTTTAAATGTTTTACTTAGATTCACTCGCCAACTTTTGTTGACCAAAACCTTTGTTTTTACGCATGATACAGGTGAACAGGTTGAAGGGAGGAACACATAGGAACGGCCTTAGAAGATTAATAAATATATTCGTTTAGAACAATGTTTTCTTGAACTTGTATGTTTGTGGTTGAATATTTGAACTTTTAATTTCAATTTAATAAATATGAAACCTATTAGTAAATGTCATGAACTTTGGTGATAACCTAATTATGCCCCGACTTTTATTTCCGCTGCGGGTCGGGGTGTGATAGATTGATATCAGAGCTTGTGACTATAGGGATATATGATAGGTTATTAGACCCTTAGAGACTATACTATAGTTGATTAGATTTTAATTGTTTTATATGTTACATGCAAAACTCATGATGTTTATATGTTTCATGTTTATTTTCACACACAAATACATGCAAGCACTTTCACTACTACATGCTAATATGCGATGTTTATTATAGTTTATATGTTGTTAACATATCATGCCTACGCAAACACACACAACACACAATTTTCATGATTTCTTCTCAAATATTTTGCAATGTTTTCATGTTTTTCAATCGCATCAAAGTGAGTTCTATGACGGGCATGTAGTAACTGAAAGGGTACGAGTACTGGTAGTCGGAACGTCCTGTCTAGGCTTGGCATTCGTATAAATCCAAAAATAATGGACCAATTTGCCTACCTGGGGACTAACGATGAGAGTACAAAGGACCTAATAGGCCAAAGCATGCCACACCAAACGTCGTGTGAACTAACCCAACTTTGAGTTGTCATTGTGCCACACCAAACGTCGTGTGAACTAACCCAACTTTGAGTTGTCATTGTGTTTATACCTGGACACATTCTGATCTTATACCTTACAATTATGTTTTATGATTTTCATTCGGGTGATACAAACATTAACAGGCCAACACCAATGTGAACCCTACCAAGCCCAGTAGTCATGGGGGCCCACGTGACTAGCAAGGCCGAAGTCTTGGAGACATTTGGAGGCCCAATCTTAAGCAAGCCCAAGACATCCTATGGATGTAGTTAATTTCTTGTTTTCATTTATTTTGAATGATGTTTTCACTTTTTAGGACACATGACACCTAAAAATGTTCAATTCATAATCTCGCTACGTATTTCCTGTAGATGTCTGCTAAACACTCTCGAGGTGGTAGAAGGTCAGGAAGATATAGCGAATGTATGGCCACTCAAATCTCTCAACAGATGGCTGTCGTACCTCCTGATATCATTGTGCAAGTTCAATAAGCCCTTGCTGCCAATCCCATCAACCCCACCAACCAAGAAGGGCAAAATATCGTCAACCCTCCTCCCAACACCATCAAATGTACCTACAAGCATTTCAAATCCTGTGATCCCCCAAAATATGAAGGGATTGAAGGTGTTGTCACTGCTCTCCTCCGTTGGTTGAGGAGATGGAAAGCACATTTCTCAATTGCTATTGTCCCAATGATCGCAAGGTGCTCTATGCTACTGGTCGGTTGTTTGGAGTAGCACTTACCTGGTGGAACATAGAAAAGGGTAAGCGAGGTGCTGAAGCTGCTAAGACCTTGACTTAGGATGAGTTGAGGGAAATCATGACGAGACGCTTCTGTCCAAGAGGCGAAATCAAGAAGCTGGAAGATGAGTTTTTCTCATTAAAACAAAGAGAGGGAGACCACACCACCTACAACAAGAGGTTTCTCGAGTTGAATCAGATGGTCTCCAATCTGTTCACCCCGCTCTATCGTCTAATCGAGCATTACATTTGAGGTCTTCCCTCAAAAATTCAAGATTCTGTGTTAAGTACCACACCTGCAACACTCGAAGCTGCCATGGAGCTGGCTACCGAACTTACGGAAAATCGCATTCGAAATGGCGATTTTAAAGATGAAAAAAAGAAGGATAAGGCACCTGCTGAAACTCCAACCCCAACTCTAGCAGGTTCGACTTCCAAATTTGCTGGCAAAAGGAAGCGCAATGGGAAGAATTTCGCCGTTACGCAAGCCAATAACCCCATCACCGCTGCTCCTATCACTCAAATTGCTCCTCCTGCTGCCCCCTTCAAGAAACCATACACTGGTCCTCATCCCAAATGCAAACGATGCCAATATCACCCTGAGAACCCTTGCCAATACTGTACATGTTGTGGCTGTGCAGGTCACACGATTCAAACTTGCCGCATCCTCCAAAAGTCAAACCGCAATCAGCCTTAAGCCCAAACCAATAATCAAGTGGTGGGCCAAGCCCAAAACCAACAACCCTTACTTTTATCCCCTGCTCAACCCATGGCCCAACCCTACTACCAACCCAATTACCCAATGACGCAACCTGTCAGAGCATGTTTCAACTGTGGCGATCCAACCCATTTTCGTAACACCTGCCCACGCCTGGTGAACATCATAAATGCCTAAGCTCAAGCCAATCCGGTGAATCAAGCCAATCAAGCTCATCCACCTGCTAGAGGAAGGGCTTTCAACATCAACACCAACCAAGCTAGGGTTGATAATAATGTGGTCAATGGTAAGTTTCTTATTAACGGTAGATATGCATCCATACTGTTTGATACTAGTGTGGATAAGAGTTTTGTGTCGTTAGAATTCGAATCTATTCTTGATCTACATCGTGTTAGTCTCACTGAACCGTTCACGGTGGAAGTTGTTGATGGTGAACCTATTTCGTTAGACTCGATTGTTCGTGATTATACTCTTACTCTTAATGATCGCGATTTCTCTATTAATCTTATTCCTATGAAGTTGGGTAGTTTTGATATTATCATCGGTATGGACTGGCTTAGTCAACATCCCGTTGAAGTTGTTTGCCACGAGAAGTTTTTTCGAATTCCTCCCGTTGAAGGTCAAACTCTTCGTATCTTTGGAGAAACTCCTTCAAAAGGGCTCAAGTTGATGTCTTGTCTCCAAGCTCGAAGATATCTTCGCAAAAACTGTCACGTTTCTAGCTCATATCGTCAAAAAGGAAGGCAAGGAAAGGAAGCTCGAAGATATCCAATCGTTAAAGAATTTCCTCAAGTTTTTCCCGATGATGTAACAGGACTTCCTCCTGTGCGAGAAGTCGAATTTCGAATCGATCTTGTACCTGGTGCCACACCAGTGGCAAAATCTCCTTTTCGGTTAGCCCCATCTAAGATGCAAGAGTTAGCTAGTCAGTTGCAAGAGTTGACTGACAAGGGATTTATACGTCCTAGCACATCACCTTGGGGTGCACCTGTTCTGTTCGTAAAGAAGAAAGATGGAACTTTTCGCATGTGTATCGATTATAGAGAACTCAACAAGCTGACCAACATGAATCGCTATCCATTGCCTTGTATTGATGATCTTCTAGATCAAATTAAAGGTGCCACTTGTTTTTCAAAGATCGACCTTCGTTCTGGTTATCATCAACATAGAGTACGTGAAGAAGATATTCCCAAGACTACTTTTTGAACTCGTTATGGTCATTATGAATTTATGGTTATGGCTTTTGGGTTGACCAATGCTCCTGCTATTTTCATGGATTTGATGAATAGGGTGTACAAACCTTATCTCTATCGGTTTTTCATAGTTTTCATTGATGATATTCTTATCTACTCCAAGACCAAATCTGATCATGAGCGTCATCTTTGACTTATTCTAACACTGTTGAGAACTGAAAAGCTTTATGCTAAGTTCTCGAAATGCGAGTTCTGGTTAAAAAAAGTACAATTTCTTGGTCATGTTGTTAACGAAAAAGGAATTCATATTGATCCTGCAAAGATCAAAGCAGTGCAAGAGTGGCAGGCGCCACGTACTCCTACGAAAGTTAGGTCATTTCTTGGTATCACTTGTTATTATCATCGTTTCATCGCGAATTTTTCTCGTATCACCGTTCCACTCACAACCTTAACTCACAAGGGCAAACCCTTTATTTTGGGACCCAAACAAGAAGAGGCTTTCCAAACTTTGAAGCAAAAACTTTGTGATGCACCTATACCCACACTTCCTGATGGTTGCGAAGACTTTGTGGTTTATTGTGACGCGTCCGGGCAAGGTTTAGGTTGTGTTCTAATGCAAAGAGGAAAGGTGATAGCCTATGCCTCAAGGCAACTCAAAGTACATGAGAAGAACTATACTACTCACGACCTAGAACTTGTAGCAGTCGTGTTCGCTCTAAAGATATGGAGACACTATCTCTATGGTACCAAGTGTGAGATTTACACGAACCACAAGAGCCTTGAACATATTTTCAATAAAAAAGAGTTGAACATGATGCAACGATGATGGGTCGAACTCCTAAATGATTATGATTGTGAAATTCGATATCATCCTTGCAAGGCTAATTTGTGTCCGACGCCCTCAGTCGTAAGGAGTATGCAAACTCCATCCATCTCTTGTGTTCCCAAATTGTGACGGACCTTTAAAACCGAATTAGAGCAGCTCAACAAATTTTCGTCACGAAAAATGATGTGCGAGACGAACTGTCTTGTGGAGCTGAAACCAAACTAGAATCCAAGTCAGACGGTATCTCCATTACCTAAATCGTATTTGGATACCTGATCGAGACGATCTTCGTGCTTTTCTCATGAATGAGGCTCACAAAACACGATACTCTATACATCCAGGAGCCGATAAGATGTATCAAGATCTACGATACTCCTACTGGTGGCCTGGCATGAAGAAGGATATTGCTATATTTGTTTCCAAGTGCCTTACATGTTCCAAAGTGAAAGCTGAACATCAAAGACCTTCAACACGTCTTGTCCAACCCGAAGTACTTGTATGGAAGTGGGAAAATATAACCATGGATTTCATTACTGGATTACCTCGCACCTCCAGTGGGTATGACACCATTTGGGTTATCATTGATCGTCTCACCAAATCAACTCGTTTCATTCCCATCCGTGAAGACTTCAAGAACGAGAAGTTAGCCCGTATCTGTATCAATGAAATTGTAAGTCGTCATGGTGTACCTATAAGTATCATTTCAGATCGAGACGGTCGCTTAACTTCGCGAACATGACAAGCCGTACAATCCGCTTTGGGTACACGCCTAGATCTTAGCATTGCCTTTCACCCTCAAACTGATGGTCAATCTGAGCGCACCATACAAACCCTCGAAGACATGTTGCGAGCATGTGTCATAGACTTCAAGGGAAATTGGGACACTCACTTACCGTTAGTTGAATTTTCGTACAATAATAGCTATCATTCAAGCATCGGTATGGCTCCTTTTGAAGCCTTATATGGTCGTAAATGTCGATCCCCTGTATGTTGGCGCGGAATTGGTGAAGCGCAAATCACTAGACCTGAGTTGACTCAAGAAACGACTGACAAAATCCTTCAAATTCGAAATAATCTTCTAGCAGCTTGAAGTCGTCAAAAGAGTTACGCTGATAAACGATGAAAGCCTTTGGAGTTTTGTGTTGGTGATCAAGTACTTTGAAAGTATCACCGTGGAAGGGAGTGGTTCGTTTTGGTAAAAAGGGCATGCTACCACCACGCTATGTGGGACCCTTCAAGATACTCGAAAGAGTAAGTCTTGTAGCATACAAGCTTGATCTACCAGAAGAACTCAACAGAATTCATCCCACATTTCACGTATGAAACTTGAAAAAGTGTCTCGCCGACGAAAATCTCCATATTCCTTTGGAGGATATTCAAATCAATGAATCAATGCATTTCGTTGAAAGACCAGTAGAAATCATGGACTTCAGTGAAAAGCGTTTGAGACGAATTCGCATTCCAATAGTCAGGGTGCGTTGGGAGTCAAAACGAGGACCTGAGTTTACTTGGGAACGTGAAGACTCAATGCGTGAGAAATACCCGCATCTCTTTTCTATTACGACTACTACTTAAATTTCGGGATGAAATTTCTAAAAGTAGGGGATACTGTAACATTTGCGTAAATCAGGTTTCAAAAACCCGCACTGTTTATTAATCAAGTATTTGTTTATTATGTTTGTTGCGTATTTCTAGCATTAATTATGTTAATATATGTGGTAGAATTAAAAATGAATAATTAATAAATAATAATAACAATAAGTGAATTAAAATAAACTTAAATAAGTTAATACAAAAAAATAAAGGAGAAAGCCGGGTTTCGAACCCTTGTCTCCCGCGCACACACACACACCAAACACCACTGTGATACACACACTTGGTGTGAGAAATTGGAATCAAATAATGTTTATAGTGACTGTGCGAGTCATCTGCAAGATTCAATCACCGATGTCGGTAACCGCCCTCTGTTTGAGTGGGTAATCACTAAGTTTCCGTTTCAATTCATCAAGTTAACTATCAATCATTATCAATTCAGTCAAAGATCCAACCGTTATGCTGATCATCAGCTTAATTATCGGTTTCAAAATCGAATTCAAAGAATTCAAGTAGCCTATAAATACCTATGAGAATCAGTTCCGAACTCGTCCAAATTTCTCCTGAAACCTCCTGCCTAAATCTCAATCCTTTCTATTTTTTGTAGGAAACCCGGTCTGCACTCGCCGGAGCTGGTCGTCGGAAAACCGAGCACTATCTTTCGGATTGGTATGGACCCCTAAACTCCTATTATATTATGCTTACATTCATTTAGAATCAATTAGTAAAACCAGAACTACTAAAAATGTATATTAGTCGAGTTCTGGTTCAAGAATTGAAATCAACAAAGAGAATGAATTTCAGTCAGTTTATAAAAGAAATAAGAATTGGGTTTGAATCGGGTTAGACACCCAGCCCAACTGGTTAGTTGGGCTGGGTGCACATCAATGCAGAGATCCCGGGTTCGAGTTGTACACTTCACACGGTTCGTTTGATTTAAAAAATCTTTTTAATTAAATAAATTCAGTATTAATCTAAACAGTATTTAAGTATAATAAAAATCAAGAATCTAATGGGTTAGACACGTAGCTTAGTTGGAAGAGCTGCGTGCACGCAACCGAGAGGTCACGAGTACGAATCCCACCACTTGCAAACTAGTAGCACAGCCGACCCGGTAGGCCCCTTGTCAGGCCTGCAATATATTTTTTTTATATATTATTTAGTTTACTAATATTTTTGTATATATAAATTACTTACATTAATTAAAAACACTTAATAGTACGATTTTCGTAGGTTTAAAAATCCCAATAAATATCGCAAAAATACCCTAAAAATCCAACAAAAAGTATTAAATCAAAACATTAAGTTTTATTCTTTTATGGAATTCTTTTAGGTTAGTCTCCTTCATCGATTAAATCCTCAATTCGTGCGCACACTTCATCAATCAAGGAAACGCACCCAATGTGAGTGAATCCTTTCAAATTCCCTTTTTAATCACGTTTTGGGGTGTATCATGTGTCGTACATGTTTTATTTATTATTTAAAAATTTTTACTAACATCATTATGTGATCGAATGTGTATTTTTGTTGGTGTGATTTATGTGTGGTTACATTTTATCATTACAGTGCAATTCATTCATTTAAGGCCCATTAGTTCCTAGTGAGTTACGAGTTGAGCATCAGGTGCCTCATTAGATCGGCTCCGTTTGATTGAGCCTTGATCTCAAGTTCATCATGCATCATAATCATATTGTTCATTGTGGATATTATGTGGATTGTGTTTGTTTTTATATACACATATGCTTACTTAATGGTCTATGCACAATTTTTATTTAAAGAATCAATTCATATCAACTGTTTAAATGTTTTACTTAGATTCACTCGCCAACTTTTGTTGACCCAAACCTTTGTTTTTACGCATGATAGAGGTGAACAGGTTGATGGGAGGAACACATAGGAACGACCTTAGAAGATTAATAAAATATATTTCGTTAGAACAAATTATATGTTTGTGGTTGAATATTTGAAGTTTTAATTTCAATTTAATAAATATGAAACCTATTAGTAAATGTCATGAGCTTTGGTGATAACCCAATTATGCCCCGACTTTTATTTCCGCTACGGGTCGGGGTGTGACATTAGTCACCATATTGGTTCTTTGTTGTAGACTCTATATGCCTTCTGAGTAGATGAATATCCCATGAAGTAACATTCATCTTCGACAGCTTTGAAGTTAATTAGATTATCTTGATTGTTGAGAAGAGTACATGAGCAGCCAAACGGTGTGAAGAAATCTATGAGTGGCTTTCGCTTGAAAAGAAGTTTGTAAGCGATTTTCCGTGAGGTTTGACGATTAGAACTCAATTCAATACGTAGCACGCTATGTTGACTGCCTCGGGCCAAAAGTTAATTGGTAACTTGGAATCTACAAGCATTGTCAGAGCAACTTCGATGACTGACCGGTTCTTTCTCTCTACAATGCCTTGTTGAGGAGTTCTAGCAACACTATACTGAAGGCAAATCCCTTTTTTTTTTCAAAGAAGGAGATAAATGTATGGTTCTTGAATTCTGTGTCATTGTCACTTCTAATAGATTTAACCTTCAGTTTCATGACATTCTCAATCATAGGAATGAAAGTCTCAAGGATGTCTACGGTTTTGCTCTTAGCTTCAAGAAAATAGATCCTTGAAAATCGAGAAAAATCATCTGTAATGACCAAGCAATAAGAACTTTTAGCTAAACTTTTAACACTAATAGGACCGAAAAGCTCTATATGCATCAGTTGCAATGGAGAAGTAATCGTGTTCACTACTTTGGACTTGTGTAGCTTTTTGTGTTGCTTGCCTTGGGCACTACAATACATTTTTCTAAAAAAAGGGAACTCTTTAATTGGTAAACCTTTTACTAAATTCAATTTTAAAAGTTTTTTCATATTTTTGAAATTCACATGCCTCATTTGTCTATGCCAAAGCAGTGATTCCGATTCTGATGCTTAGAAATTAAACAGGCCATATGTTCAATTGGCTTGCCATTTTTCATGTTTAGAACATATTTATTGTTTTCACGAGGTGCTTTGAACATGATCATCTTGGGAGGAATTGAGTAGCCAGGCTTGAGAAAGACACATTCTGCATCAATGAATAGAACTGAGATTCTTTGTCAAAGACTGGTGATACGCTGAGAAGATTGTAGCACAATTCTAGGACATAGTTAACATCTTCTAGAGTAATTGCATCTTTAACGACGTATCCAAGCCCAACTATCTTTCCTCCTTTTTCATCTCTGGCAAACCATACAACTACACCATCGATAAATTTGAAGTTCTTGAGAAGATCCTTCAAACCCGTCATGTACCTTGAGCCCCCACTGTCTACATGCCAAATGTATTCCATTAATGTCCGAAGCCATTTTTGTATTTTATTCTGTTATACAACAACAACAGAAAAACAAATATACATGTTAGTTGATGATACGAACTCAAACTTGTTTCATTTTTAATTTATTATGATTTTCTTTGATAATATCTTATTTTCTTTTCCAAAAACAAGTTGTTTTAACAAAATTTCTAACGGATTTCATAAAACTGTCAAATTTATCTGTAATATTTTTAGTGAAATGTTGATTTACTATTGAAAACTTCTTGTTTTTGCAATGTTTCACAATTTGTCCTAAATGACCACAACAAAATTATTGGTGCTACATGTCTTTTTCTTGTTAGAGGTTGATGCGTTGGAAGATGATATATGTGATGAGAGCCTTGAGCTGCATGAAATGTTGTCTGATGATGTAGTCAAACTTGAACTCTTAATTTTCTTCATTTTCTTGTCAAGATGGCTTACATCTTCTATGCACTCTTCATCATCTTCACTGTCTTCTGAGAAGTTGGATATTAAATCTTCAGTTGAGCTTTCTTCACTCTTCTCTGAAGTCGTGCTTAAGTCTCCGCTGCTGCTTTCTTTTCTTGAATCCTTGTTAGAGTCTGATGTACCTGTATGAGATGGAATAAATTCTAGAATTTCCCTAGTGAGGACTTTTCGAATTTGTTTTGTTTTAATTATCGAAAAATTACAGGTGGTTCACACGCAACATTATCATCATAGAAAGTAGAGTATATATCAAAGCATTCAACCATTACATTCTCATGGTCTTGGGTCAAAGGTTTAGGCTTAGGACTCATACAGTCATCCCGAATAGTTAAACTAGTTATAATATAGTCATTCGTCCTAGTTAGAGATTGCTAATCCCGAATAAAAGTTTTGTTTGATTTGTCACAGTTCCAGGCGAACCAGTTAAAAGTGGTGTAATTGTCGCCTGAATAACCTACTCCTATTTTCTTGCCACCAGAATCATCATCACAAACATCCTCCTCACACTCAATCACATCTGCATTACTTTCAAAATTGTTATTATTTTTATCATTTTCAACAATGTCATTTTGAACAACTAAATCATTTTTATCGATTAGATCGTTATTAGGATAAGGAGTGGACATGGGTACATAGGTTTTGCTGTGAGGAGGAGGAAAGATTTTTCTTTCCTTTCCAAATTTATCTTTGTACCCAATGTCGTCGTTCATATATGTCGGTCGTTGGCAATCTTTAATATCAACCAGTGCCTTTTTACTAGCATTCCATTTATCAATTATGATTTACAATCTTTAATATCAACAAGTGCCTTTTTACTAACAAATTCGGGATTTCTCTAATTTTTCAGTCTAAGTCATTTATGAGAAAATCTTTTCTGAAAACAATTTGCTTTAAAGTTTAAATTTTAACTAAAGTGGAGTCCAACTTTCTCTAATATGTTGCTTCATTTTGTTTTAGTTCTTTGTTAAATTGAAAACCTTTTCTTTTCACCTTATTAGTTCATGGTTGCGAAATTTATAATGAGCCACGACATTGACACATGGTTGTGAACATAGTTTGACTTTGAACTCATAAGAAATGTTGTTTACCAAGTCCTTCTACTCTTTTTACTTGCTTGATTCAACTTTCATGGCCTATTTAGGAACTTGCTTTTTCAATTTCTCACCACTTCCACCAACTGCTTGAACCTTCTTCTTTTGCTCACTTTTCCAACTTCTTTCTTTCCTTTGTCAGCTACTGGCTTGGTTGTGTTGGATATGTTCTTCAAGCCAGTCCCCACAGATTCATCTCCCTTTGGATATCTGCATTTTTTTGCTAAGAAAGTTTGGTAGAAGTGGGGATAATCCAGTTGAAATCTTTGCCATAAGAGCTCAGTTAACATCAGTCTTTGCTTTAGCGATCTCCTCAGCCCAATCATAATCTTCCATGATCAAATCTTTGCATTATTGTTTGCAGCATTTTCACTTCCTTCAATAGCAGTCGGCCTTCTCATTGGAGCAGCTTCAATGTTTTCATTTTTGAGAAGTGGACAATGTCTCTTGAAATGCCCAAGGTTCTTGCGGTTGTAACAACTCAGCTTAGATTTGTCGAAACCAGTGTTCCCTAGTGACAACCTTTTTCCTGCTTTGTCTTGAAATTTCTTCAGCCATAGAGTGATCGTTGCCATTTGCCACTTCAAGTCCATTTCTTCCATATCGTCTGGATCTACCTATACATATCTTTAGTGGTAAAAACTTCTCTTTTTAGCTCTCCAGCCATAAGAGCTTCATAACTGCTTAGAAAATTGTTAAACAGAGCAACATGGTCAGTAGAAATCTTGAGAGCTTGAGCATCACCGACCACAATAACTTTTTCACTAGACTGTGGAGCCTTTGCAGAGATTGCTCGCATTGTTGATGTTTGATGCATTTTCATCTTGTGAGCTTGAATCGCCGAGATTTTTGGGGCTAGAAATGCCATGCTCTTGGGAGCAACAGTATATTCGAAGGGTTTCTAAGAGTACACAATGTAACATTTCAATTTTATATAGATTAAAATAAAATATACAAAACTTATATTATTAAACGAGTAGATTACGAGTAAGTTGACTGTTAAAAATATGAGGTATTTAGACAAACATATACTTTTATAAGAACTATTTAATAATTAATAATAAAATATATTATAATTGACCTTAATCCTCTTTAATGAAACTTAGGTCAAAATATAGATAAAAATATGCTTGTTCTAATGATATATTCATTGTTTTATAAAACATTATAAATGATAAATGAGTGAAACAGCTGAATTAATTATATATCAAATAATAATAAAACTTAAAACATAATTGTTATATACGTGAAAGATAAGAAAGAATATAGTTGACGCATCAAGCTATTTGATTGAGGGCATGCACCTATAAATACTCGAGTGTTCAGCCTTTCATTTTTACCTTTGAACTGAACAATTCACTTTCCATTCTTTACACTTAAATTCCTACATATGCTAAGACCCTTACCCGAAATCCAAGCTCTGCTCCGTAGTAAGTATTTTAACCCTGATCACTGGTACGATACCCTGTCAAATTGATTTGAAACTCATCAACGATGTCAGAGTGTTGCATGTATAAGGCTATACTTGGTTAGCTACATTGGAGTTTTGATCTCGTGATTTATCGTTAAAGTTTGATTTGGCTTGATACACTAATACGTGTGGCATTGTGTTTTTATTAGGAACTCCAGTTAACACCAGGAGACTACATTAATACACCATAATCTACAATGTGAGTCATTCTCTTTTGTTAAATACTTTCAAAACTTTAAATGTTTTCCAAGTTATACTTACAGTGATTAAGTTTCTGTATTCTGAAATTACTGCCGATAGTGGGGTTTTGTATACATTACTTGATAATATTCACTATTGGACGAAAGTTAGCCAATGAGTGATATGACCACCGTCACATCGGAAGTGCCACCGAGTGACAAATACTGATTTGAGTAATTGATAGATATAAAAAAATGTAAAAAAAAACTCTTAATGCTGTAATCTAAAACAATGTTTTTTTTATAAAATTGAATGAACTCACAAGTATTTACTGAAAAAATGTTTCGAAACGCGTTTACTTACTATGAAAGTAAAAGAAACATATTTTATGGCACTGAAGGCTTGAATAAAGCGGCTACGATTACCAGAATAAAGAAAAGAAATTATGTTTTCTCAATTCCCTATAAAAACCTATAAAAACTCTGGTGTTTTACAAACTTTGAAATTTTCATAACTACGATCCTGATTTTCCACAGCAAATTTAATTAAAAAACCCGGTACCACTTGTAACTGCTAACGACTTCCGTCTAGGATGTGGTCGGGGGTTGTGACACCCGACTTGGTTCATTTCTCTTTTTGTAACATCCATTTCAAAGGATTTAAGGGTGTTGATCAGATCTGATAGCGTGGTTGGATTCAAATTGTTCCAGAAGTCTCGTTTGATCATCATACATTGCAAACTTCATTATTTTGGAAGTGAATCCGAAACTTCTTTATTGCTTTATTGCAGTACGATTAGCAACGGGGTTTCCATCCTTCTTCATTTTCGTCATCATGTTTAAGAATCGACTGATATGGTCTGACAAGATTTCTGTACGGATGCTTCCAAACATGTCATATTCCTTCTCTACCATGTCTCTATTGTTCTGAATCATTTCTTCGTTGCCCTCAAAATAGTCAAGTAGCACCAACCAGAGTTCATGTGTGGTAGTTTATTCCTCAAACATGTTGCAATCATCGGTTGATAAGGCCATTTTCAGAGCGGCGTTAACCCAGTGGTCACATTGGAGCAATGGCTTATCTTCATCAGTATATGTTGAGGGATGATGATTGATTACACGAATGTCACCATTGACTGTCATAGGGACATGAGGCCTAATAGTAATGGAGATCCATTGAGTATAGCCGTATACTTAGAGAATGATTTGATTCGGTTTTTCCAACTCCCAAAGTCCGCGGATCCCTTTAATTTTGGAGGACGAGTTGCAGTTCTAGTTTGTAGTTCAGCTTGTGCAATTGGACTTAGTTGATTAATCGACATTTTGATTTGATTTTAGATTTAATTTGTTAACAACATGTTAAATACGCTGCTTTTAATGATGTTGGGCACAATTATGCAGCAAATATGCAATTCTAGTGGTATTGGGCACAATTACGCAGTAATTACGCGACTAGGACAAATCTTGAGAACTGATTGGTAATTACGCAGTAAACATGCGTAAACATAAATGCGCTGGTTATAGGGCTTGGTTTCTTGGGCTAGCATATTTAATAATTACCTAGACAACACTAAACAAACAACAACTCTAGCAAAAACGCCGAACACCGTGATAAATCACTGGAGATTTATATCACTGACCCCGAAGTCGCCTTTGGATAAATATGCAAAAGAGACAAATACGCAACTATCAATGAATACGCGGGTTATCAACGCAATGTTCAACAAATACGCCTAGGCGGGTTTTAAACACAAAAAGAAACCCTTTAACCACATCAAAATAGCCCAAAAACCATGGTAATTTGTATCAAAATAAACCAAAAATAAAGCTAAATACTGATTAATAAACCTCTTCATTAAACACTCCAAATCAAGACAATTTTTTACCAAAAACCTTTGAAAAACCTTGAAAACTTTGAAAAACTTTCTAAATCTTAACAAACACTAATCAATCAAGAGCACAAAGGTTCTGATACCAAATTGTGAGTCCCAAATCAACTACAGATCACAGAGTTGGTGATTGATAAACACACAAACAAATATTGATTAGGTGTTTGAGTGATAAAAGAAAGAAAAAAGTAGAAAGTGAAGAATCTTGATGATATGTGTGAATCAACCGATGTTGATTTGAAATCCCAAAATGTTTGAAATTGATTAAGAGCCTGGTATACTGATTTGATGCACAAACAAGAAGAACAATCAAGGGAATACACAATAAACACACACCTAGTCCAAGAAACTTGGAATACTACGTTGTGGAGATTTCTATATATAAGATGCCTACGTTACACAGTGTAATTAGATACATGGTGTCTGATACAAAATAACCATTAAACCTTACAATTATACCCCTTTGACTTTCAAACTATTACAAAATGGCCCTAAACTATTAAACTCGACTACCAATGGTCTCAAAAGTTCTAAAGCATTACCAAGAGAAAAACATGCTAAAACGTCAAATAAAGTCGGTGAAATCATAGGTTGTTCTAAAAAGACTTGAGATAAATCTTTTTGAGAACTGGTTTACATATCATTGTGCAAACGTAATAAACCATTTTATTTGGCATGTTATTTGAAAATATAATAAATGCAAGAACCTATATATCTGGCATTGCACATGTAAGACAAAGACAATATGCCTGCATGAGCCTATAACTAAGCTCAGGCTAGTGAGTGCCTCGTAATATATCGTGTAATCAATACGATAAACTAGCAGCTGGTTATAGTTCTGAAATGTTGAAAGGACTTCACTGTACAGTTGTGTGGTTTTTGGCAAGGACCCTCCGGCCCCTATTGTTGAGTAGAGGACAATCCCGTCCCTAAATGTTTGTATCCAGGACTATCTAGTCCCTAATTGTTTTTATCCAGGACAATCCAGTCCCTAATTGTAGTTAGGACAATTCACTCTTTTGAACTTATGCATGTTTTGTAAAACGCATAAACCATTTGTGTTAGTCGGAACTCGCTTGTAACCATGGTTTAGAAATATGTAATTTTTCGTTTATCTAAATATCGTATGCTTTTGCAAAACTTGCATCCTCCCCACCCCTCAAAATATTTATAAAAATGTAACACTGTAAAAAGCGGGGGTTATGAACTCACTTTTATATACTTGTGCAAGAAAAAGGCATCCCAATAAATAGCAAAATGATAAGTTTTTACTAGAAGGATACGAATATAACGATTGTTATCGAGGTCTACCGAACCGATAACCAAACGACTACATGGGAATGTTGTTATCTTGATTAGAACAACAATTCTATGATGGTTTATTCCCATTTATGTTTTGTAACTGTATTACGCCTTAAGGACAAGTTAGTTCCCGAGTGATTAGAGATAAATATGTAAATATAAATATATCTATAAAATCGTATTTGTTGTCTCGACTAGTAGCACGTGTATACAAAGAAGTGTTTGTATAAGAATAAAAGTAGTTGTAGAATCTACTTATATTGTTATGAGTTTCTAGGTAATTGTCATATACAATGACAATTTATTTAAATAGCCTTACCATAACTCTAGTGGAATATAAATATATAGTAGAGTATATATTAAGCATATAGTTACGCATAGCCAAAAGGTAAGTCGATGATGAGCTCGCGTACCATTCATAATTGTTAAAATAAATATATTTAATATTTATTTTGTTTTGTATGAATAGTAAAATAATACAAAAAGTAATATTATTATTACAAAATAATATTCAGGTCTTTTCTTAGGTTTTTAAACATTTGAAATAAATATGAACATTTATATTTATTTATCAAAAGTGTTACAATTCTAATGCTGTTTCTTGTTTGAAGGTTGAAATAAATGTAACCAATTATATTTATTTAATATAAGTTCATCCAAAACTATTCAATTAGATATCTAATTCAGAAACAATTTTTCAGATCCTTGTCGTTAATTGGAAACATTGTTCAAAAAACGAGTATATACCTTATACTTATTTATCATAAAATTATTAAAGTCCAAACATTTTTACTTAGTTTTAAACTTTCGAGATAAAACAAATAGTTTATTTATTTTTATTAAAACGCTCAACTAAATTAAACGGCACATCAGATTCGGTACTAGTTTATAAACTTGTTTCACTAGTCGTGAACATCGTCCAAAATATACATATACTTATGTTTATTTTTATAAAATTCATTTGAGTCCTAAAACGTTTCCGTTGGTTTGACACAATAAAATATATATTTATTTTTATGAAAATCGAGTATCGTTTCCTCTGTTTTTAAACAAAACCTTACAACACAAGTTGTCGATAATCGCCAAAACTCAACATTTAAATGTAACAATGTATGGTTTTATATAAAACAGAACATTAACTCTCGAGATCATATGTATCTAGTATACTACTTGATGTTTGGGTTTAGTTTTAGGTAATTTATATAAATTTGTGAGTTCAGGATCGATTCACCAAAGAACACAAGCTCTGCGTCGAATCCAGTTTAACATGCGAAATATGTTAAAATGAACCGTATAATAACAAACCAACAAAGTGGATTTTAGATAATTCGCACATGAGGTGTGCAAACGAGATTAGCCAAAGCTTCAAATTAGTGAAAACGCCACCACAATAATGGGGGTGAAGACTACGAAACATGTCTACTATGGTACTGAATAAGTTAAGTGTTCGTTAAGATTATTTCGAATATGATGACCTCAATACATCATATGGAGCCTTAAATAAAATATTTAGTGAACAAGATCCAACAATTGGAACTTGATTTCCGTCACAAATCCAACAACTAATATATGTACCGCCAAGGAACTTTGACATGGCTAAAACGAGAAACAACGCATGTAATTCAACAATAAAAGTAGTTTCAAAGAATTTATTGACTTAATCTCCATGAGCCAATATTTACAACAACATAGATAATTGAGATCATGATACAATCATCAAGTATAGAAGAAAAATATTAGATTTACTAACGGAACGATTTTTCGATGTGAAGTCCCTGATGGACCTCCATAGACAAGACGAACCACACACACGACAAACAATGCATGTGTAACATATGATCTTGTCAAGAAAAATGGAAGTTCGATGAAGAATCTCCATGTGAAAATATGTTCAATATATACACAAAATAGGAATTCCACGAAAAGAATTTGAGAACCTTACCTGGATTCTATTATGAAATGATTTGCCAAAGCTCGGGTAGAAGTGTGATATATCGAATACGAATGACAACCAAGTCAAGATAATAACCGAGAATAATCTGTGATGACTTGGTGTTATGTGATATCACCACCAAGCGTCAACCATGGTGTAATCGCCATTAGGGAGAAAATGAGATGTGAAACCTATGACTCCTTTTGAAGTGCCGATAACAAGTATTCCCTTTCTGATTATATAAAGGTCACTATGAAGCTTGTTTGGGCGTACTTTGATGTGAATTTTTTCTCTTGCAAAACTAAGAGACATCACCACAACACCTTGGTTAGTAGTCTTCCTACTGAAAGGGTTAACCCTGTTGTTGCGAAACCCCAAATATGCTTCCCCAAGGCCTCATATTCGAACATCACAGGCGATGCATTTCAATATCCAATGTAAACAAATTCATGTATAAATCAAGTTTCACGTATGTATGCGTAACGTTATCTTGTACTCAGTAGGTAACCTGCTCGGGTAAATAAAATAATATAGGCAATAACCTTTACTCGAGTTAACGATCGCGATTCCTATGTAACGACCTTATATGGATTTTATAGAATTAACCCAAAGGTCCTATATATATTGTTCCCAAAACATTTCAACGTTTTGTCTACCAAGGGTAACTGTTTCGTGTACCTGACACACAAAACTAGTGTAGACTTAACCACACAATGTTGACTCAATGTTTCAGCAACGATTGGAATCCATACTTAAGTCCTAAGAGTTCTTTATGTATTCAAGTCTTAGTTGTCTAAGTTCCAAATAAATTAAGGTTATAGCCTAGGTATCCCTGTGGAAACATAATTCGCTAGAACCTATGTCTCTGATACCATATGTCACACCCGCAAAATAAGTGTTGGGCGTAACGAGTGGTATCACTTACAAGTGCAGCGGAAGATATGTCTAAGACTTCTATTTAATTGAACGCGTTCTAAGGTTACCAATCCCAAGGATTTTCCTATTCCAACTGTGCCATTTCAAAATAAGACCTGATAAAAACATGCTAAAAAGTCAATATAAAGTCAGTGATTTTCGAGATAAATCTTTTTGCGAACCAGTTTAGATACCATTGTGAAAAAGTAATAAACCATGTTCTTTGGCATGTACTTTGAAAACATAATAAATGTAAGAACTTGTATATCCGTATTGCCCATGTAAGTCAAAGACAAGATGCCCGCATGAGCCTATAACCAACCTCGGGCTAGTGAGTGCCTCCCAATATCGTGTACTCAAGACGATAAACTAGCAGCTGGTTATAATTCTGAAATGTTGCGAGGACTTTAGTGTACAGTTTTGTCTTTTTTAGCAAGTACCCTCCGACCCTTATTGTTGAGTAGAGGAAAATCTAGTCCTTAAATGTTTATATCCAGGATAATCTAGTCGCTCATTGTTTGTATCCAGAACAATCCAGTCCCTAATTGTTTGTATCAAGAACAATCCAGTCCCTAATTGTTTGTATTCAGGACAATCTACTCACTAGTTTGTAACTGATACATGTTTCATAAAACTCTTATGTTTTTTTGTAAAACTGGTGTTTTGGCAAAAAAACCTTTCATAAACCATTTGTGTTAGTCGCAACTCGTTTATAACCATGGTTTAGAAATATGCAATTTTTCGTTTATCGAAATATCATACGCTTTTGCAAAACTTTCATTCCCCCCAAAGCATTTATAAAATTGTAACACCGAAAAAGGTTATGAACTTACCTTGATGTACTTGTGCAAGAAAAACTGACTTTGAATCATCAAATCGCTATGTGTATGCCAATACTAAGGCATCCCTAGTAAATAGCAAAATGATAAGGGTCTACCGCAGGGATACGGTTATAATGATTGTCATCAAGCTCTACCGAATGGGTAACCAACCACTCCATGGGGAATGTTGTTATCTTGATTGGAATAATAGTTTTATGATTATTTTTCCTATTAATATTCTGTAATAGTATTATAACTTACAACAACCTAGTTCCCGAGTGATTATATATATATATATATATATATATATATATATATATATAAAATCGCGTTTAGTCTCTACTAGTAGCACGTGTACGCAAGCAAGTGTTTGTATAAGAATAACACTTGTTTAGAATCTACATATATTGTTATGATTTTCCAAGTAATTGTCATATACAATGACAATATATTTAAATAGCGAGCTATGGTAACTCCGGTAGAATATAAATGTATAGCAGAGTATATATTAAGCATATACCTACGTGTAGCCAAAAGGTAAGTCGATAATGAGATCTCATACCGTTCATAATCATTAAAATAAATATAATTAATATTTTTTTTGTTTTGTTTGAATAGTAAGATGATATAGAAAGTAATATTATTTATACAAAATAATATTCACCTCTTGTTTTTCGTTTTAGACGTTTGAAATAAATATGAGCATTATTTATTTATCAAAGCATTACAATTCTAATGTCGTATCTTGTTTGAAGATCAAAATAAATATAATCAATTATACTTATTTAATATAAGTTCGCTCGAAAGTAATAATTAGATTTCTAATTAAAAAATGATTTTGCAGATCCTTGTCGTTAATTTGAAACGTTGTTCAAAAGGAGTATATACTTTATATCTATTTGTCATAAAATTAGTAAAGTCCAAACGTTTTTACTCAGTTTAAACTTTCAAGGTAAAATAAATAGTTTATTTATTTTTATTAAAACACTCCACTAAATTAAACCATCAGATTCAGAACTAGTTTATAAACTTGTTTCGCGAGTCGTGAAACATATACTTATGTTTATTTTTATAAAATTCATTTGAGTCCCCATATGTTTCCGTTGGTTTGAAACAATAAAATATATATTTATTTTTACAAAAAGCGGGACGAGTTTCCTCTGTTTTTGTGTCAAAACCTAACAACACAAGTTGTCGATATTCGACAAAACTCAACATTCAAATGTAAATGTGTATCTTTTTATATCCGAACATTAACTCTCGAGATCATATGTATCTAGTATACTACTTGACATTCCAGTCCAGTTTTAGTTAACATATATACATTTGTGAGTTCAGGATCGGTTCACGAAGAACACAAGCTATGCGTTTAATTCGGTTCAACATGCGAAATCCGTTAAACCGAACCGTAATCTTATATACGAGACGCAAATATAATTGTTTCACGTTAGTTTCGTATCAACTGACAACCGGATAGAGTTTCGACTCTACAACACAATGTCGCATGTTGACTTTCTCATGCATCATGCTTGTGTAAGGGTGATGCAAATGATATGATGTCATCATTTAGAATGACTAGATCATATCTGATTAAATCTGCTCTCTACACATCGTACCGAATCCTAACCTACTCTAACCAATCCTAACGAAACCTAGAGAAACCTCTTTCCGGTATCTTACAGCTTCAAGACACTTGACTTTACATGTACAATTAGATTTCTACTATGGCCATACAAATTGTGCCCTAACAATCTCCTTGTTGGACATTGCTAGAAATCTGTGATGTTAAGTCTTGATCCGCCTTGGATAGAATATCAACTGAAAACGTAGTCTCCCCCATAAATGATGCTTCGAATATCTAAGTTTTGACATTTAAGAATAAACGCACGTATCCACACACAAACAGTTTCTCAACAGTATTGTTGGTCCGGCTCACGTTCAACATTATTAGGTTTCTATGGAAGATTTTGAAAGAAAATCTTTTAGAATTTTTAATACTGAATGCAAAAAAAGGTAAACATACTAAAATGTAATATTTATAGTTTATATTTTTTGTGAGAAAAGGTGCTAGAGGATCATATCAGTTTAATGAGACATACTAGCTGCATCGTTGATCCTTATGAAACACTTATCGATACGTTAACATATATTGATTCGCACTAAATTCTTATGGACCCCACGATCTCATCATATCCCATAATCATGTAAAACACTTACTCAAGTAATGCCTTTAAACTTTCATCAACTGTGATATGAGTGAAAATAACGCAGAATGTTTAAACATTAAGAATCAGGTTGATCTTCCGATACGCAGAGAAAATCCAACGTTTAAACAAAATAGGAAATAAAAACAAGTTGTAATTGTTTAGATCTTAACCCCCAGTTCGATATTTTCATATGCACAGAGGTGATCCAAGATTTAAACAAAACACCAAGTAAAATAAAGCTAAAACGTTTAGGCACTAACATCTAGTTTGATAAAAGATGAGAAAATGAGTAGAAGAGAAGTAGAATCTTGTTGAAGTGTCTTCAAATCAGACCACAGGCTCTTATACCACTTGTAGGTCCGTGCTCGAATCCGATATGCTCAGATCTGGTCTAGTTAACCTAGTCTTAAACGTGCGAAATCCGTTTTAGATTAGGCGACATGTTTAACAAGATTACAATTCATCAATTATTTGTTTTTATTAATATGTCAACATTTCAAGATCCTGAAAACACCCGGACAGAGCTCCGCCATCTAGTCTACACAAAACCAACTGCTAAGACTATGCTCGACCTACTATATATAGATTTGTTCACTTCGTGCGAGGATAGTGTTTATCTTCGTACGAGGCGAGGTTGTTACCTTGGTACGAAGTGGCCTATTTACCTCATATGAAGTTAATCGTATTACAGACTCATTGTTATTCGATGATGTAGGCAAATGACATATGTATCAACTTCTCCCGTTGGATGTTGCCGCAGTCGTCGAATAGTCTTTAAGCTTTAGAGTCTTTAACCATCTTTAAGTTTCTTCAACTCTTGAATAACTTCAACATTCTTGAACATCATATAACATCAACAGTATCCTCTTCTCTTTGATCTTGAATAATAAACATTGAATATCAACATGCTCCCCCTTTCCTTGAGCTTTTCTTTATCATTATTCAACATTTTATCCTGCTCATCCTTACTTTTAACTTCCTATTGATTGTTCTAAACATTCAAATAAACATTCTAGTTTCAAACTTTGAAATTTTCCAAACTTTTTCAAACCCAAACATTCATCAATATCCTAAAAAAATTCAAAATTTAAACATCTTATGAGTATTAACAACCCTATTAATTAACGAAGTCCAACTTAATAACCCTGGTTACCTAATTTATCTACCAACTTCAAATAGATGATCTTGGTTGATTACTTTGTGAACGAGGTGATATTTTCAATCAAATTAAATTTCAAATTAACTAACTTTTTATCTTTTCAGGACAATTTCTCATTTCAAACTTCAGATTTTGTTTAGCTGCTTTAAATTTTGAATATCAACTTTTCATCATCAGTGGTCGAAACTAATATGAAATTAAATATAATAACTATGTACAAATATTTACAGACACTTTTTGTTAGTTTGTGTTAGAGGTTCATATCAGTTTTTTAGACATATCACTAGTACTGTTGATCTAGAAAACATTAAGTTCTAAACAGATTCACTTAGATTGTCAGTATACTGATACATTTAAACCTTTACACATTTCTCAGTTGTTCCGAGATATGATAATTAGATGTCTAAGACCTTGACTTAACATTGTTTCCCATCTTAGAATATACTCCCGTATCAAGATTCCATGGATTTCATCTTACAGGTGAATATATCTAAGTAATATCTTTATCTGGGTTATGCAAGACCTTGAGAGCTCATGTTAGTACCACTCTACAGACAAAGAGATGAAGGCTTGACTTAAAAGTGGTGTTACATATTTGGAATCTTTTGAACTGCAATTATTAGATCTTTCAATATGATGCAGTTTTAATGGTTTAAAAGAAAAGGTATTCTACAAGTTCTAGGCCATTGCTGACGCAAAATTGTTGATGCTGAATGTCTATAGCGTACGTCTTAGGGTTATGTCGAGTCATTGTAATAGGGTTTTACATGTTAGAATTACATTTTGGATGTTTTGTTAGTCACTTCGCACGGAGTGATGTTCACTTCGTACGAAGTGGCAAGTCCAACTCGTGCGAAGTCAGCATGTCTATATATAGCATAGTTATGGTCTTGAGTCTGTAACAATTTTGTAGAGTGTATGGCAAAGCCCTGCATAGTTTGTTTCCGGATTGTACATGTTATTCACATTAATGAAACAGTAAACTTTAAACAGTAATCTTGATATTGTCGCTTGTTATAAAATGGATTCTACACATGTTATAACTAGTTAATCAGATTAGGTCTTGTTCTTATTTGGATAAGAAGATCCTACAAGTGGTATCAGAGCTATGGATGGCCTGATTTGAAGACTTGATCAAGATTCTACACTTCTATTCTACTCATACTTCTCATGTTGTTTCACCTTTTCATCTATTTCATGGAGAAAATGGACTGATTGTTCAGTATAATACGTAAAATTCACTATAGTCAAACCCTTGAAATGATCAGGTCTAAAAACAACCGAAATCATGTCAAAAATTGAAAAAACGTGAAATTTTGACCCCATCTCGCCCGATCTCATACCTCACTTCGCACGAGGCGATCTCCAACTAGCAGGAAGTGAACTTTAATCAGTGTTTTTGATTGTTTGAAGTTTTAGATCGCACGAAGTGTCACTCCGCACAAAATTCACTTTGCACAAAGCATATTTTGATAAATTTTCTCAAAAAAATGGAAAAGGAGTTCTTCAATGCACTCGCAACATCCACTATTACAACTGCGACCGCACAAAATCGGAATCTTTAAAATGAAATGGGAACAATGACGAAGATCCTGAAGCTGATGAACTTAGAACATTACGACAATTGGAATGAAAGATTCGTTAATTGGGTACAAGCATATCATTTTACTTGTTGGTACGTAATTGAAGAAAAATACATTGCACCGATTGGTGAAAATGGACTAGAGAAAACATTGACACAGTTCACAACAATAGAAAAAGACAAGTTCGTAAATGAAAAGAAAATGATGAATATATTACAGCAAGCGGTTAAAGAGGATATTTTGGCTCTTTTGCAACATGACGATGATGCTCAACCTCTGTGGAATGCTTTGAGAAGATGCTAAGAAAGAGTAAAAAAGCATTGCCGAAGAAAGAATTTGATATCTTCAACCTGCTTAAAGGTGAAAGCATGAAGCAGTTGATCGAGAGATATTGTCATCGTGTGGTTCAGATGAAAAGGATGGGGATTCAAAAAACCAACAAAGAATTAGTAGACAAACTGGTTGATGCCTTGCTAGAGGGAGAATGGACTACTTTTTTGACAATTCTAAAAACCGCTTAAGATTATAGTTCTCTTAACTTGTCAAGGTTCATAGAAAGCTAGAAGGTAATGAGCTGGAGATGTAGAAAATGGCGAAAACTAAAGGTGCTCACGTACAACAAGACGTAAACTTGTATTACAAAGGAAGTTTTGTAGGAAACACGTAAAGTCCGAAGATACAGACAACCTTCAGTGCAAATAATTCTTCAACTTCGTCTTCAAACCAATCTAGAGGTTTTCAGTCGTTCCCATCATACGAGCCTAATTCTCCTCAAACACCGCTATCCTCGCAAAGCTCGAATAGTTTTCAAAGCGGCCAAAGCACACAAGCAAATTTAAACAAGAGGATTCTACAATGTAAAATTGCCATGAAAATAGAAAATGCACAGGATTCAACAAACACACTACTAAGCAGCACATGGCATTGCTTGCTTCCGTTCTTGAATCTTATAAAAACTTGGTAGCCGGAAAGATCGTGAACCCTCATATGACGAAAGAAGACTATGATCAAATTGATTTGGAATAATTGGAATCAATAGATATAAAGTGGTACATGGCATCAATTGTTCGAAGGGCACAACGCATTATCAAGATCACAGGAAGAAGCAGTTTGGGTGGACTTGATGGCAAACTTGGTTTTGATAAATCAAAGGTTACTTGTTTCAAATGTCGGGAGAAATGGGGATGTACAAACAGAGAAGTGAATAGTAATAAGAATCCATTTGTAGATGATTACAAATTGGGTTCAAGCAAATCATTTTACTTGCCGGTTTGCCATCGAAGAAAAATATCAAGCTCCTGTTGGAGAAAACGGTCATGAAAAGACATTGGCTCAACTCTCGGATTTTAAATGAGAGAAGTTCATAAATGAGAAGAAAATGATGAACATTTTACAACAAGCCATCAAGGAAGACATATTGGCGCTTTTGCAACATGATGATGACGCACAACCGTTATGGAATGCTCTAAGGTTGAAATGCCATGAAGTGCACGGTTGCGAAAATGGAAGAGAGCGTTGTTAAGTAAAAAAATTGTTTATGTATCATCAACCGTAACTGTTACTATAAGAAGGCTATATATCATCCACCACAACTGTTGGTGCATAATGTCTATTGCCTACGTCTAGGATATGTTGTTTATGTATATAGGGCTTAGAATGTCAGTTTGTATATGTTTTTACATGTTTTATTTGTTTGTAGAATTGCTCGTACGAGTGAGTCTTGTGACTCGTACGAGTGACACTCTATTACTCGTACGAGGCAGCACTCGCACGAGTCACACTCAGTTACACATTCTCCTGTGCGAGTTATGTTGACCTAGAGGAATGTTGTGTCAGAACTGGTAATCTGTTGGTGTGGCGAAGCCCTGATGAACTGTTTACTTGATTTGTACTTATTCACAGTTATCCATACAATTGAAGGCATTTAATCAGTATATCTCACTTGTTTGTTTGTCAAACTCACTAAGAATTAATTCCGCCTTTGTTAGCTGAGTTAGATCGGTCTGGTGCACATCGGAGGAGAGCCGATCCCCTCCCACAACTGGTATCAGAGCCTTGAGGCCTGATCTGCTGACAAACATCAAGTTTCTGCATACTGCCAACAGTTTCAGATTCACCATTGGAGCTTTCTACTTCTACACTTTCCCGTACAGATCTCCGAATTGGACGAATTCATGGACAAAATTGACTAGGATTTTAGGATATCACGTTAAAATCAATTCTAATCAATCCTTGACAATTTCAGATCTGAAATCAAACTTAATCATGTCAAATTTGGTAAAATTCATCCGTTCGGTGACCTGAGTTGTTTCGTACGAGTAGAGAGACAATTCGTACGAACGACTGTCCATACAATTTAAGTCATTCATACCAACGAGTAAACATAAGTTGTAAAAATCTACAAGTTAAAAAGTTGTGATTCGCACGAGTCATTTATTCGTACGAATAACTCACTCGTACGAGCAAACGTTTTCAGTCGTATAAACATCTTGTTCGCACGAGTATCTTCCTTATACGAATCATATTGTTCGTACGAACTAATCGTGATCACACGAACTGCTCTGTTATCCGCACGAAGAAATTTTTATCATATTAATCAGTTTTCCGAAAGTGTGTTTCTAAAATCTTTGCAAAAAAATGGAAGAGGAGTTTTACAATGCATTTGCAGCATCAGCGGTCACAACTACTTCAGCTCAAAACATGAACCTCGAGAATGAGATGGGTATAATGACGAAGCCACCAAAGTTGATGAACCTTGAAGACTTTGACAGTCGGAGTGAACGTTTTATGACTTGGGTTCAAGAAAATCATTTCACTTGCCGGTTTGCCATCGAAGAAAAATATCAAGCTCCTGTTGGAGAAAACAATCACGAAAAGACATTAGCTCAACTCTCGGATTTTGAAAGAGAGAAGTTCATAAATGAGAAGAAAATTATGAACATTTTTCAACAAGCCATCAAGGAAGACATATTGGCGCTTTTGCAACATGATGATAAAGCACAATCGTTATGGAATGCTCTAAGGTTGAAATACCAGGGAAGTGCACAGTTGCGAAAAGAGAAGAGGGCGTTGTTAAGTAAAAAATTTGTTTATGTATCATCAACCGCAACTGTTACTATAAGAAGGCTATATATCATCAACCGCAACTGTTACTATAAGAAGGCTATATATCATCAACCGCAACTGTTGGTGCATAATGTCTATTGCCTCCATCTAGGATATATTGTTTATGTATATAGGACTTAGAATGTAAGTTTGTATATGTCTTATTTGTTTGTAGAATGGCTCGTACGAGTGAGTCTTGTGACTCGTACGAGTGACACTCTATCACTCGTATGAGGCAGCACTCGCACGAGTCACACTCAGTTACACACTCTCCAGTGCGAGTCATGTTGACCTATAAATAGAGGAATGTTGTGTCAGAACTTGTAATCTATTGGTGTGGCGAAGCCCTGATGAACTGTTTACTTGCTTTGTACTTATTCACGTTTATCCATTCAACTAAAGGCATTTAATCAGTATATCTCACTTGTTTGTTTGTCAAACTCACTAAGAATGAATTCTGCCTTTGTTAGCTGAGTCAGATCGGTCTGGAGCACATCGGAGGAGAGCCGATCCCCTCCCACAACTGGTATCAGAGCCTTGAGGCCTGATCTGCTGACAAACATCAAGTTTCTGCATACTACAAACAGTTTCATATTCACCATTGGAGCTTTCTACTTCTACACTTTCCCGTATAGATCTCAGAATTGGACGAATTCATGGACAAAATTGACTAGGATTTTAGGATATCACGTTAAAATCAATTCTAATCAATCCTTGACAATTTCAGATATAAAATCGAACTTAATCATGTCAAATTTGGTAAAATTCATCCGTTTGGTGACCTGAGTTGTTTCGTACGAGTAGAGAGACAATCGTACGAACGACTGTCCGTACCATTTAAGTCATTCATACCAACGAGTAAACATAAGTTCTAAAAATCAACAAGTTAAAAAGTTGTGATTCGCACGAGTCATTCATTCGTACGAACAACTCCCTCGTACGAGCAAATTTTTTCAGTCGTATGAACATCTTGTTCGCACGAGTATCTTCTTTGTACCAATCATATGATTCGCACGAATCGCTGTGTCGTACGAACTAATCGTGGTCACACGAACTGCTCTGTTATCCGCACGAAGAAATTTTTATCATTCTAATCAGTTTTCCGAAAGTGTGTTTCTAAAATCTTTGCAGAATAACAGAAGAGGAGTTTCACAACGCATTTGCAGCATCAGCGGTCACAACTACTTCAGCTCAAAACATGAACCTCGAGAATGAGATGGGTATAATGACGAAGCCACCAAAGTTGATGAACCTTGAAGACTTTGACAGTTGGAGTGAACGTTTTATGAATTGGGTTCAAGCAAATCATTTTACTTGCCAGTTTGCCATCAAAGAAAAATATCAAGCTCCTGTTGGAGAAAACGATCACGAAAAGATATTGGCTCAACTCTTGGATTTTGTAAGAGAGAAGTTCATAAATGAAGAAAATGATGAACATTTTACAACAAGCCATCAAGGAAGACATATTGGCGCTTTGGCAACATGATGATGAAGCACAATCGTTATGGAATGCTCTAACGTTGAAATGCCAGGGAAGTGCACAGTTGCGAAAAGAGAAGAGGGCGTTGTTAAGTAACAAATTTGTTTATGTATCATCAACCGCATTTGTTACTATCAGAAGGTTATATATCATCAACCGCAACTGTTGGTGCATAATGTCTATTGCCTACGTCTAGGATATGTTGTTTATGTAGATTGGGCTTAGAATGTCAGTTTGTATATGTTTTTATATGTTTTATTTGTTTGTAGAATGGCTCGTACGAGTGAGTCTTGTGACTCATACGAGTGACACTCTATCACTCGTACGAGGCAGCACTCGCACGAGTCACACTCAGTTACACACTTTCCTGTGCGAGTCATGTTGGCCTATAAATAGAGGAATGTTGTGTCAGAACTGGTAATCTGTTGGTGTGGTGAAGCCCTGATGAATAGTTTACTTGCTTTGTACTTATTCACGTTTATCCATACAATTGAAGGTGTTTAATCAGTATATCTCACTTGTTTGTTTGTCAAACTCACTAACATTGTATTCTGCCTTGGTTAGCTGAGTCAGATCGGTCTGGTGCTCATCGGAGGAGAGCTGATCCCCTCCCACAACTGGTATCAGAGCCTTGAAGCCTGATCTGCTGAAAAACATCAAGTTTGTGCATACTACCAACAATTTCAGATTCACCAATCGAGCTTTCTACTTCTACACTTTCCTGTACAGATCTCGGAATTGAACGAATTCATGGACAAAATTGACTAGGATTTTAGGATATCACGTTAAAATCAATTCTAATCAATCCTTGACAATTGCAGATATAATATCGAACTTAATCATGTAAAATTTGGTAAAATTCATCCGTTTGGTGACCTGAGTTGTTGCGTATGAGTAGAGAGAACTCGTACGAACGTATGTCCGTACAATTTAAGTCATTCATACCAACGAGTAAACAGAAGTTCTTAAAATCTACAAGTTAAAAAGTTGTGATTCGCACGAGTCATTCATTCGTACGAACAACTCACTCGTACGTGCAAACGTTTTCAGTCGTACGAACATCTTGTTCGCTCGAGTATTTTCTTTTTACGAATCATCTTGTTCGCACGAATCTCTGTGTCGTACGAATTAATCTTGGTCATACGAACCATTCTGTTATCCGCAAGAAGAAATTTTTATCATTCTAATTAGTTTTCCGAAAGTGTGTTTCTAAAATCTTTGTAGAAAAATGGAAGAGGAGTTTTACAACGCATTTGCTGCATCAGCGGTCACAACTACTTCAGCTCAAAACATGAACCTCGAGAATGAGATGGGTATGATGATGAAGCCACCAAAGTTGATGAACCTTGAAGACTTTGACAGTTGGAGTGACATTTTATGAATTGGGTTCAAGCAAATCATTTTACTTGCCGGTTGGCCATCAAAGAAAAATATCAAGCTCCTGTTGGAGAAAACGGTCACGAAAAGACATTGGCTCAACTCTCGGATTTTGAAAGAGATAAGTTCATAAATATGAAGAAATTGATGAATACAACAATCCATCAAAGAAGACATTTTGGCACTTTTGCAACATGATGACGCACAATCGTTATGGAATGCTCTAAGGTTGAAGTTCCAGGGAAGTGCACAGTTGCGAAAAGGGAAGAGGGCGTTGTAAGTAAAGAATTTGACATCTTTACTTTGATCACAGGAGAGATAGTGAAACAATTGACTGAAAGATACCGTCATCTGGTTGTTCAAATGAAGCGAATGGGAATCATAAAGATGAATGAAGAATTAGTTGATAAACTTGCGGATTCCATACCACAAGGCAAATGGTTTACCTATTTGACTATTCTGAAGAATGGTACTGAATATGGTAATTTTCTCATTACCACGATTAATTGAGAGATTGGAGGGACACGAACTTGAGATGCAGAAAATGGCGAAGAACAAAGGCGGCCAAATGCAACAAGACATAAATCTGTATTACAAAGGAAGTTCTGCTGCTCAGATACAGTCTCAAAAGATCCAAACTGCCTTCAGCGCTTATAACACACTGAGCCCACGTCAAATCAACACAGTGGTTTTCAATCTTTTGCTTTGGTCAATCCGAACACGCCTCCAGGCCCACAATCATCACATGGTTCGAGCAATCCCCAGATCAACCAGAACAATCAATCTCATCCTACTCAAAGGTTTTTACAGTGTAATATCAGCGTTGATTTCCAAAATGCATAAAACTTTGACGAGAAGACCATAAAGCAACATATATCATTATTAGCTTCAGTACTCGAATCATATGACTAGAGAGGATTATGATCAGATTGATCTGGTCCAGATGGAGTTGATCGATATCAAATGGTGTATGGCTTCTATTGTTAGATGAGCGCAACGCTTCATGGAAATCACAGGGAAAGAGAATTTGGGTGGATTAGATGAAACACTTGTCTTTGACAAATCAAAAGCACATGTTTCAAGTGTCGTGAAAAGGAGCATTTTAAACGCTAGAGAAGCTCAGGGTAATGAGAGCCCGTTTGCCGACGACTACTACAAGAGAGCCATCTATCATCGTCCTCAACCAAAAACAAGAATGGTGCAAATCGAAGATAGACAGTCAGAATCCAAAGACAAAGCGCTTGTCGTGACTCAAGAAGATGAAGGCTTTAACTTGAACAAGTACATCTCCAAGAATGAGAGTTTGGCGTTGGTCGCAGAAATAATGGAAGAACCTGAAGAATATGCAGAGGCATCTTTTGACGAGGCTCCCGAAGAATACTATCACACGTCGTCAGAAGAAGAGGAATTGTTAAACAACACTTTTAAACAAATCCTGCCTAATGAATTCTTAAAACTTTTACAGGTTATTTTGAGCCAAGCCATAGATCGTCTTGTGAAGAAAAGCAGAAGCCGGAAGTTGAAGAAAAGAGAGTTGATGAGGCGTTGGAAAAGTTGACTGATGAGACCAACAAAGCTTGCCTGGCAAATGTGAATGACGTAAACGTGTCAAAAGTGAGTATGTGATAGAAAAACTGTGCTTGAAATGTAACGAGCCATGTAGTGAATGTGCGGTTAAAGACACACGTTACAATGAGCTCAAATGTCTAACAGATAATTGTCAAGTGACTATAAATCTACAAAAGAAGCTTACGACAAATTAAGCAAATCTATTAAACAATATGAAAAAGTGCTAAGAGAAAATGATAGACCACTTTCAATGCTTAAAGCGACTGTGATGGACAAACAAAAGGCCATTAACATTTATTTAAACACAATCGCTGAGCTAAAAAAAGTGAACTTGAGAAGATGAAAATAGAAACTGAACGGGTTAACAAATTGTTAATCAGTTATTCTACAAGTTCATACATCATTGATCACATTCTACCCAATATCGAAAACAAAGAAGAATCTAAAAGTGATGAAAACAAAGGTGCAAGTTACGATCGTGTTCCACCACCCATGTGGAATAGCTATGCTAGAAAAAACCATCAGGGGTGAAAAGGCGCTCAATTTAAAATTGAAAACTGAATAATCAAACGAGCTGCCTACGAACATTGATGTAACTTACACAAATCTGAAAATGAATGTGATTCTAATGTGGTTAAAACCGTGGTTGAAAGTGTTTTGAAGAGTGAGTCTGAGAAATCTGAATCGGATGTTGAAACATCGCAAAATAGTTTAAACACTGATCCAAAACATCATCATTTACAAAATGCATCGATCTAATAAACTATAATCTGATGAAGATTTCCCAATCCAAAATGTCAATCTGGATCGTGTTGAAAAGTTGTTCAAGCTTGTTGAGGTAAACCATTCTGATTTAGAAAAACACGATGCAACAATTTATTCTAAATCAAAATGTGTTAACAAACCCTACCATCAAAGAAACAGAGATTATCCTGAGAACATGAGGGCTGATTTAGGTTTACAAAAGCGAAGAATGAACAATAAGTCCCAAAAGCTAAACTTTACAAAGAAAATCAATTTTGTTTATGGGACAACAACCGAACAGGAAAAAGAGATCATTGGTACACAATCCAATAATGATTTCAAGAAAGAAAAGGAGAGTAGAAAAGAAGTTTTGGATTCCTCTGTTTGAAAAGACAGTAGGACGTGCTACAAGTGTAAAAATGTTTGGCATATTGCAAGACATTGTTCACAAAATATCCAAAATCTGTTTCTAACTCCAACAAATCTACTAAAGATGTGAAACAAAAGGCACCCATGGTTGTACCTAAGCAACTTTCAAAAGGAAACAATGAATCCATCAAAAATGTTAAATCAACGATTCGACTGAATTCTAAGTTTGAAATTGGTGAAACTTCCACCAAAAATCGTCAAAGTCAAAAGGATTCAAAGTTTTATTCAAAAAGGGCAAATTTGAAAACATAAACATGGGTTGCAAAAGTCAAACCATCTAAAGTAGATCTGAAACCTTCTGTTCTAACCAAAACAGAGCCTGAACAAAATGTCAAAAACAAAGTTGGTCCGAAATCTGATATTCCGAACCCACCCAAGACCAAACCGGCTTGGGTTTCTTTGTTTAAATAGTTTCTTCCGCATGTGTACAGGGACTCCCCAGATCAATCATGTCAAAATGGATTATGGATAGTGGAGCTTCCCGACACATGACTGGGACGCTTGCGTTGTTGCACGACGTTAATGCTATCCGAGGAGGTTATGTAGGTTTTGCTGGAACTCAAGGTTGTAGAATCGTTGGAGAAGGTATTCTTACGAATGGAGTGGTTTCATTCGACAAGGTGAACTACATTGTGGAGCTAGAGAACAATCTGCTGAGTATTTCGCAAATTTGTGACAAAAAGTTTACAACTCACTTCAACAACAAAGAATGCTTGATTTTAAAGCCGGGATTCAAGATTCATGAGGAATGGATTCTTATACGCGCTCCAAGAAGGAATGATCTTTATGTTCTTAATAGAGTGTCGCATCTACAACATCAAAGTAGGTTTAGTGCTTTATTTCTAAAGCAACTGAGAAGGAGTCTATTTTATGGTATAGGAAGATGGGGCACATTTATCTAAGAAAGATGAATTATCTAGTGCACAAGGACCTAGTGGATGGTGTTAATTTGAAGAACTTTCATTTATCTGAGGATTGTCTGAGCTGTAAGAAGAGGAAACAACATAAGAAATCACACCCTAGAAAGCTTCTAAATTCTATCAAGCTACCACTAGAGAGGCTTCATATGGATCTTTTCGGGCCAGTAAACGTCAAAAGCATTTCTGGAGATCTATATTGCCTGGCTGTGACAGATGATTTCTCAAGATTCTCATGGGTTTTCTTTCTAGAGAGCAAAGATGAAACATTTGAAAGTCTAATGTTTCTCTTCAGGAAGCTTGAAAACCTATATCACTTACCTATCAAGAGAATCCGCAGTGACAATGGTACCAAGTTCAAGAACAAAAGGATGCTCAAATTCTGCAATGAAAAGGGGATTCTTCACAAATTCAGCGCCCCCTATGCTCCTCAACAAAATGGAGTTGCTGAACGTAAGAATCACAGACTGATCGAGACTACCAGAACCATGCTTGCCGATTCAAATTGCCAATAAGTTTCTAGAGCGAGTAGTAGCATCAGCTTGTTACACCCTCCACCGTGTGTTAATAGTTAAGCCTAACAACAGGACTTGTTTTAAGTTGCTAAATCATCGGAAGCCTAGCCTTGCATTTCTAGAGCCTTTTGGATCATCGTGTACAGTTTTTGACCCGGATGGAAAATTTGGAGCTAAATCCTTGGAAGGATTTTTTGTCGGTTACGCTACTCCACAAAAGCGTGTCTTCTTGCCGAGTCTGAACCAGGTTATTCTTGCACAACATGTTGATTGTCAACGGTATACTACGCCAATGCAGAAACCTAGGGATCCATGGTTTTTTAACTACGAAGGTTTGTGGAATTCATTTGACCTGCCAGACGTGCCATCTGAAGAGGAACTTATTATGCTCTTTCAACAGCATCAAATCTTTAATCAAGAACAAGTTTCTAGACCGTTGGTGATTTCCCCGTCACTTCTTGTCAACACTTCTGATGTAGGTCTGAGCACTACTATGCAGGAATCGGTCTTTGTACCAATATTGAACACTGCTGAATCATCTGCCCAACAACCGCCTAATGCCGACTCTAATCGTGAACTGACTTTTGATGATGGAGGATCTAGTTCCAATGAAGGATCTGAACATGTTGAAAGCTTCCTGAATGCTCAAACTTATCAATCCAATGTCTGAAATGAAGCTACATCTTCTGCACTGGCTGTTGATGAAGTGATCACGAATTTGCAAACTCAAGTGGATGTTCCGAGTGAAGCCATGCCAAGGACATTATCTTACCATCCATCGGAGAATATCATCGGCAACTTACAAACCGGAGTGCAAACTCGCAATCAGATCAACAAGGATCTAAGCTGTTTTTATTCTAGTATTGCTCCATTACAAACCAGACTTTCTTATAGTTGTTTTGTTTCGCAGGTTGAACCTGGTAACTGGAGAGACGCATTAAAGAAGAAAGCTGGGTGGAGGCAATGTAGGAGGAGTTGCTTCAATTCCAGAAACTAGGAGTCTGGAAGCTTGTTGAACTCCCAGATCATCACAAAAAGATCAATACACGTTGGGTCTTCAAGTGCAAACGAGATGACAGAGGAATAGTGGTCAGAAACAAAGCTCGACTTGTGGTCCAGGGCTTTCACTAGCAAGAAGGGATAGACTACACTGAAGTCTACACCCCAGTCGCTCGTCTTGAAGCTATTCGCATATTCTTGGCCTTTGCTTCTTGGAAAGGGTTCAAGGTGTACCAGTTGGATGCCAAATATGCTTTCCTTTATGGAAAAGTCAAAGAGGAGGTGTATGTTATACAACCACCAGGGTTTGTCGATCCTATACACAAGTATAAAGTCTACCTTCTTAACAAAGCTTTATATGGTCTTCACCAAGCCCCGAGAGCTTGGTATGAAATGATTTCAAGACATCTTCTTGACAATGGCTTTCTCAGAGGAACTATAGATTCTACCCTCTTCACAAAGGAAGTAGTGGTCATCTGATTTTGGTGCAAATATATGTGGATGATATTATCTTTGGTTCGACAAATGATAAGCTGTGTAAAGACTTCGAAGAAGTCATGAAGAAGAAATTCAGAATGAGTGCGATGGGGGAGATGAAGTTCTTTTTAGGACTTCAGGTTGAACAATTGCCTGATTGTATCTTCATTCATCAGACGAAGTATGTTCATGACGTGTTAGAGAAATTTGACATGGAAGGAACTAACCCAGCATCAACCCCATTAGCTCCAAATCACGGCATTTGTCCACGTTCATGGAGTCAAAGTCGATGAAACATTATATCGCTCCATGATCGGATCCTTGATGTATCTTACAACTTCGGCACTGATATCATGTATCCTACATGCCTATGCGCTCGTTTTCGGTCTAGTCCAAGAGACTCGCACATGTTAGTCGTCAAACGTATCATGCGATATTTGAAAGGATGTCCAAGCACCGGCTTGTTGTATCCTCGTCACGGCGACTTCAATCTTGCGGGTTACTCGGATTCTGATTTCGGATGCTGCAAGCTTAATGCTAAATATACTATGGTTGGTTGCCAGTTCTTCAGAACTCATTTGGTAACGTGGCAAAGCAAGAAGCAGACCGCGGTCGCTCTCTCTACCTGTGAAGCTGAATACGTTTCAGCATCCAGTTATTGTTCCCAGATACTCTGGATACAGCAATAGATGAGAGACTTTGGACTGCAATTTCTGACACCCTATATATGTAGATAATCAGGCTGCTATTGATATCACTAAAAACTCTTATCAACACTCATGTACTAAACATATTGAGATTCCACACCACTTTATCCGTGATTGCTATGAGAAAAATTGGTTAGAATTGAAAAAATCCACACTGATGACCAAAAAGTAGATTTTTACACCAAAGCATTTGATCGTTCAAGATTTAAAGATCTTTTAAAATTAAATGGTTTATGAAATCTGGCGTCAGGGGATATTCATGAGGTTTATTTGAGGATGATGAGGACTTGACGTAATTCTCATCGGTATGACATGTATTCCTTTAAATATCTTTTCTTAAAAAATCAAAAAATATGTTTTTGATTTTAGGGGGAGAAAGATTTGGGAAAATACTAAAACATTATAAAAGTCTAAAAGAGGTTTTTGTGAAAAAGGGAGATCATATTACATCAATATGACAATCACAGTATACTAAAGATTGGAATGTTTAAACAAGTAATTAAACAGGTCTTACTGACGATGTGCCAATAGGCTTCACTCGTTCAGTAAATTGTTTTCAAGATATAAACTTAAAGAAAAAACTGGGTAACTTGTGGGTTAACATCTCTCAGGTATATGGACTTAGTACTCCAAAATTTCGTTTGAGAGAATGCCAGATTCTGCAATACTAGGTCTTTATATTTAATCGATATCTGGGGTATTATCCGAGTTCTTCTAATTTTGCGTCAGCAATGGCCTAGAACTTGTATAATACTTTACGCATTATTCGCCTATAAAAGCTGCAAAGAAATGAGTAGGTCATAAACATTTATGACATCTGAAGTTCGAAAGATTCCTTTATGGAACACCACCTAAAGACGAGCCTTCATCTCTTTGTCTGTATAGAAATACTAACCTGAGCTCTCAAGGTTTCGCAATTCACCCCATTTACAGATATCAATTGGATATATTCACATGTGAAATGGTATTATAAGAATCTAGATACGGTAGTATATTCTGAGATGGGAAACATAGTTATTTCATGTTCCTTAATATTACCTAACATATCATCAAACAATTGAGAAACGAAAAGAAGTTTAAGTGGATACGTATATTAGAAATCTAAGTAAATTTGTTTAAGAACTTATTATTACTACCAAGATCAATGATACTTGTGATTGTTTAAATACTTGATATAATCCTCTTAACACAAAACTCACAAAAATATGTATGTGTATATATCTTTACATGTTTTTTTCTTTTCAGAAAAATCCAAAAAAGATTTTGAAGCTTTAGCAATTTATCTTAGGTTTTAGTCTAACGATGATGAAAAATACAAACAGTCCAAGTCAAAGCAACGATTGATGGAGGAAAGCTGAAGTCCACGGGACCACAACTGGTATCAGAGCTACGGTATCGATTCATTCAATCTAATAGTTGAAGAATCACCTTCGCACATGAATTTTGGACTTATCAGGGGTTTTAGATGTAAAACATCAAAAAAACAGACAATCCACAGACATAATGTAAAACTGAAACCATAGGATTGTTAGAAACTGATTTCCGACCAGATATGTGCCAAAATCATGTTGAAATTCTGAGAAATGAAGATTCTGGATCAAAAGGACGTTATCAGTTTCGTCCGTACGAGTGAGCCTCTATGGCTCGTACGAGTGACAATTGGTCACTCGCATGAAGCATCACTCGTACAAAGCACTACTAAAACGAAGCACTACTCGTACGAAGCGCACCTTGTATGAAGTGGTGAAAAAAATTTGGTGACTACAAATTTTTTCGAGATTTGATCGTATTGACGAGACGAGTGTCCAAAAAAAATTTGGTGATTACAATTTTTTTCGAGATTTTAACGTCTAATTCGGGCTGTTCGGGGACACCATCTAGAGCAAAACCTTGATCATTTGGTGTAGTGATTATTAATGGACCTTAACGTTTAGTCAACATTTGATCAAAACTGCAATTTTGGGAAAGTTTCCGCAAAATTTGAGTACAATATGCTGCAATAGCACCATAATCTTCGTTCCCATAAGATTTAAAGACGTCAGAATTTGCAAAAATGAGGGGGAATAAAAATTTTCACGTATATGTTAAAATTTCGGCATTTTTGAAATTCGTGACGCTGCAACAGTATCCGGGTGGTTCCGACTGCAGATTATTTGGGAAACATAGAGGATCAAAGATTCATTAGAGATGAGATAACGTTTATGTCTATTCACGAAATAGACTATACATTCAGAACGTTTCACAGATTCGATATGTTACCAGATAGTTTGTTTCCGATGATTTGCTGATTGAGAAGATTTTGCGGATATTCATTGAGTTGAAATTTTTCGTTGTGGTAACTTGAAGTTTCTATCAATTGCCGGTTGGGTTTTGAAGATCAGTGGATCGAGCATTAGAGGAGTGCACTAAAGCGATCGCGGATGCGATTAACGTCGAACGGAGAAGTTTCATTGGTTAATTTCAAGTTGGTGATTATTCGAGGAAATTTGTAGATCAAGCAAATCAGAGGACGTCTTGAACCATGCAAACAAAAGACCTGAAGATTACTTTCTAGAGAAAATTATTTCAGGGGGAATGTTGCTTAATGTAGATAATGCAAACCCGATCTTCAATCAAGGGGGAATTACGACGTTAACAGATACATGATTGAAGTTGCAGAATATTCAAACATAGCTCTCAGATTTCAAGATCAAGTTCGAGCCGTCCAAGGGGGAAATTGTTGATGCACTTTATGGCTGTTGTGAACGAGGATCGGGCACCTCTGATGAGCAACTGATCTGATCCAACTCAACTAGCAAAGGCGGAATTCATTGCTAGAGAGGTTGACAAAACAAACAAGATAGAACTTACTCTTTAACTGCTCTGTTATATTCAAAGACGTGCAAATTACAGACGCGAGTAAACAAACTAGCAGAGCTTCGCCATACTATCTTAACTGACTGACTAGCTCTGACACAATACCCCTCTATTTATAGGTTGACATGACTCGTACTAGAGTGCGTGTTAAATAGAGACATGCTTCATATGAGCCGCTGATCCGTACGAGTGACTGAGAGTCACTCGTACGAGCCACCTTGACTCGCTCATACGAATCATACAAAAAGCATAAAATAATCTTTTAACATATATACATTCAACATTAAAGCTCTATAAACAATACAGACACATCCTAGACGTCGGCAATAGACGTAACACATCAACAAACTCCCCCTTGGATGTTGCCATAGTCTGGATAGTCTTCAAAAAATCTTCAATTGATTTGAAACTAACGCCCAAAGAATCTCTTCGGCGGCTTGCAACGCTCCTCAGATGCAATCGGTGTTTGGTTTGTTGGAGGAGGTCGTTTTGTTGTATTGCCAAACCGAAAGCTCCTAAGCGATGCTATCCTAGCACGCTCCGCAATCCGAGCTTCATTCTTATCTTTCTTTTTCTTCTCTATCTCCTCAAGCTTCCTCCAAGAAGTATTCCAAGTAGATCCGGAATGTATATCATTTGCAAAGCAGACATTGACAATCTTCTGGAATTGGAGAGCTTGTTCCTTATCTTTCTCTTCAAAGCTTATCTTACTGTAGAATAAACATTCAATATCCTTTTTCGAACAGTTGACTAGCCACAGAGAGTCTAGTACTCGAATGCATGCCATAATCCATATATTCGTTTGTGGGCTATAACGGCTTCGGTCATCTCTTCACCAATTTTCCACGAATCTTTAGGGTGCACGTAGATTACAGCCTCTCCTGGTTAGTGTCTAAACGCCACCACTTGAAGTTCGAATTAAAATCTTGCTCCATTCGTATCATTGGCATATTTTTCATTACTTTGGGCATTTTTACGACGAGCGTAATATCTTTCTCTTGTGTTATCGGATCAACTTTTACGATACGTCTAGGATAGTGAGGTTTCCAATAAGTAAAACCATGTTGAGCTTCTAGCTTAATCAATTTCCATAGCCGCTGGTCTTGAAACTTCATCTTCAAATTTATCATCTTTGTTTGAACTAATTCTTTGATATCCCAGAATGGCAAGGATTTGATATCGCGTAGATTTCTGAAATATTGGATTCCAAATTCCATCTTCACCGCATAAACGTTCAATTCCTTGATCTACCCCCAGCTTATAATATCCCCTAAAGATATATCTGCATCGTGTGTAAAAAATGCAAGGGGACGTTTAAACTTGCGCTCAACTGGTGCGTTTCGAAACCACTTCTTTCTTTCTTCACAATTTCTGCACTTGTCATTTGGTGAGGAATTGTGCCTTCTTTTGCAGCTTCAGTAACTTTTCTCTTCAACATTTCAGAACTCTCTGCTGCAAATAATTCTGCGAAAGTTGGGGAATCATCTGTACTCTAATCAGCTAAATTTGCATCGTCATCAGAATCATCTTCCACAACAACTCTATCATAAACATTCGCATCTTCAATATCTTCAAATACATACCCATTCGCCTCAAACGTGTCTATCTCGTTAAGCTCGTTCTCGAAATCAAATTCGAAATTTTCTTCACTTACTCCAAGCATTTCTGCTATCTCTTCCTTCGTATAACTATGAACAAATTCACCTTCCTCCACATCATGCTCAAGATAAAATACTTTAGGCTTTTGCACGACAGATACAGAAGATATGCCAATCTCCGGGAAGATTTCTGTCTGCTGAGCATCAATAGCTTCATCTGTTTTATCATTCCTTATTTCCTCTATAGTCTGCTTCATGTAATCATCAAGGTACACAGAAACATCAACATCTTCATTAACACTTGAATCTGTAATACGAACACCCGTACCTCCTACATTATTATCATTGTCATTATCACTATCAGAACTACTCTAATCATCATCAACTATGTCAACATCCTCATTCTCTTCATCCTCCTCGAACTCTTCAATAACTTCCTCTATCTCTTTATCAAGCTTTTTCTTCAATAGCCACTCACGATGTCTTTGTGAAAGATCTAACAAATCAATATCAACATCTTTTGGCTTCCCAATAAGAATAAACTTTTTCAGCTCCTGATAAACAACGATATCCATGCATGTAACTGGCGCAGATTCAGCTTCTGGCTCAGTTAGTTCAATGATAGGATCCTCTACCACTTTCGCCTTGCCATTACCCTGGGCGTTAGATTTCTCTTTCGCTAAACGTTCCCTTTCGACAACACATTCACGGGCCTCTGTTCGTTCAATTTCATCTATCTCGGCCGCTATATTCACACCCAACTTCTTCACTAATATTTTCTCAAATAAGTTCATTCTCCTATCATTCCGAATTCTCTCTTCTGCATACTCAGTCATTCTCAATCTCAATCTTTCATTTTCTGAAAACAATACTTGCTAACATTGCTTCAAGCTGTTATTGTCTTCAGATAAACCACCAATCTGTTAGAGCATTTCTTGTTTCTCTGCAGTCAACAAATTAATTTGTTCTAGAAGCTTGGCAATCCTCACTGTGTTCATCATAATTTGTTTTTGAAAATGGTCCACCCACGGATCATTGAAAGTAAAATCATTACCCCCTAGTATATCACCAAAATCAAAATCAAATTCGAATTGGGACTGTGATGTCTGAGATGTATGCGGTGGTTGTTGCGGAGTTTTGCTGCTGTTAGTGTTGTCGTTGTGGTTGTGGTGTTTGCGGCTTTTGTTGTTGTTGTTGCGATTGTGGTGTTTGCTGCTGTGTCAGTTGCGGTGGTGATTATGGAGCCTATCGTGGTGGTGAAGTTGACACTTGTTGAGACGGCTCAACCACGACTTCTTCAACACTTGGCTCTGATGTAGTCTCTTTAGATCTCACTATGGGAGACTCAGAACTTCATGCAACAGAACGCTTTATCCTTCTTTATTTCTTCTTGATCGGCGTTCGAAACATAGCTTCAGAATCAGAATCAGATGGGACATAAGTCGTATTATCTTCTCCTGTTGCTTTGCGCTTTCGTTCTTCAGCCTTTCTCTTAAGCTCTGCTTGATGCTTTTTCTCTATTTTCTGTGCCCTTTTCTTTTCACCTGCTCTGCGCTCATCAAAATTCGTGCTAGAAGAAGAAACATCTTCAGTTGCTTTCTCTGCTCCAAATGCTTGACATTCGATGTCAGCAGCTATATCTTCTATATTCTCTTATGTGTCTGGTTCATCACGTAATCTAGAGCTTTCAGCAGTAACTTTCTTTTTTTTTGTTGCGCTGGTGCAAAAGTAGAAGTCGAAGCTTTACGCTTAGCACCTTTATCTCCGTCTTTAACAAACCACGAACTTCGCTTTCCAGCAAACCCAGATAACGCAGTTAGCTCATCATCCTCGTCACCACTATCATCCTTTCTCCATCGGTATGGTGCAGGAGATATATAATCTTTATCCACAATAGCACCAAAAATAGGCTTAGCAGTAGGAATAGCCTTCAGATGTAAGTTCATTTCCTTCAACGTGGAAACATCCATATGCTCTAGCTTCAAGATATCCTCCTTGTTTTTTTTTCAGATCTGGATGTAGGTGATCTAACATCATTTGTACAAACCTCGGATACTGTAAAAACTTCTCCCTCTGAATATTTTGAACCATTTGTGTAAAGATAATACTTGAAAAGTTATATGGCAAGTTCAGCACTAAAGCAGTAATCATACGCATCTGGTAATCAACGAGATCATCATATCCTCCTTTCCTATGACTCAAAGTATGTGCAACAATGTGAGCTAGATAACGATAAGGTGCACTCAAAAAGGTGAAGAGTTAACAAATCTGGCATATCCCATTCGATAGAAGCAACCTTTAACCATATACTTAGGAAAACCTGTCGGATCATCCTCGTTATCCTTGAAGTCTAAAACAGTACGTATCAACTCTTCGGTGATCTTGACTGGAATATCTACATCGTTGTTCTTTACCGTAGAAACTATAGCGTTATCCTCTGTACTGAACTCCACAGCATTCCAAAAATAATCAACATGCGATTTGTACACAGTGTGTCTATCCGTTAAGGCCTTCGTAATCCGAATACGTGTAAGAAAATCCAAAATATCTCGATATGCAGCGATCTCCGTATAGAATTTCTTGACTTGTACACAGATATAACAATCAAACCGTTAGAAAATTTTCAAACATTTCAAAATTAAACAATCATTTGTACGAGCCATAGCTTTGTACGAACCAATCACTTAGTAAAAATTTTGAAATTATACATTAAAATTTTTTACTTCGTACTAATAAGCTCTTCGTATGAATGATGCAAATAAAACATTGAAAAGCCTGCTTTGTACGAATCACTTCTTCATACAAGCTGTGAATCGTTCGAAAATTACCATGTTCAATCCAAACCTAAAACTTGTAGATTTTAACAAATTGATAGTCAATTTTTGGATTATTAGGGCCGATATTAACGATTTTGTAATCAATTTTAAGTTTTACTGGTCCAATCTCCTAGATCTAAGTTTTATGTCTGATTGGTTCGATTTTAGCATTATTATGACTTGGTTTTCAGTGAAATTACCTTGCTCATTGAAAGAGGTGTGCTAGCCAACCTCCCCAATGTGATAGGAATAAAAAAATGTCAATAAAAGAAGATTTCAGGTAATGTTTCGCACAAAACTCTCTATACATCGCACAACAGTTCTTAGAAACAAAAAGTTTTTTTCGTACAAAGTATGAAGGTATATAGAAGTTAGGACTTGCTCGTACGAACCTTTGGCTCATGCGAAATAAACAAATAAACTTCCTTCGTACAAGTTAAGGAGATTCGTACGAAACATTCTGAAAGTGTAGGTGCCCTAATCCGTATTGATCGTCAGAGAATCGTCTATCCAATCTAGAGTGCGGAATCCCTAGATCAGATTTCACAGAAACAAGAACACGAACACGAATAAATACTTTCAAACTGTCTTCTATTGATTATCTAACACAAGTGTTTACAATCAATTCAAGACTCTCTCTCAACTCTCTCTGAACAACTAAACCAGCAACACAATCAACAGAACCAGCAGCCTAAACCCTAATGCAAACCTCCCTTTATATAGAGACAAGTTATGCAACTGGGCTAGGATTTCTGGGCTATTGTTTCTGTACATGGACTGCTATTGGTTTTAAAGCCCAATTCGCCTACCATAAGCTATATGGTGTCTAATTCAGCCCAATCAGTTCTAATAACTATTACAAAACTAAACCTGCTAAGCGTTTATCATTTTACTAATTACAAGGTACCCAAAGACCAAACCTAAGCTGTTGTCACAAATATGCACCAACAGAAATATTTTTGAACTTTTTGATTTTTTCTTTTTGTAATTTTTCATTTTTAACAAATTTTATATGTTTAAAAAACCCATTCGTTTAACCAAGTCCAAGTTAATACCTTGGTTACCCGATTTGCCTACCAAGTACAAATTAATGACCTTGGTTAACCGTTTTTTACCAAAACAAATTTATTTTCTCATGTAAAGTTTCAAATTAATGATCTTTATTGACGTTCAGGTAAATTCTGATAAAGATTAGCTCCCAAGCCATGGTTTTTGAGCTTTCACTTAGCAAGAAGTTGCCATGATTTCAACCATCAGTGTCTTCAACATCGGTAGACTAAAAAACAACACTACAAAGCTAAGGAAACTGAAAATCTTTTTGAGTTTTAGAATATTATCAAAACAACAAACATATTTTTGTGAGTTTTGTGTTGAGAGACCCATATCAAGTTTTAACAAATCATCAGTATCGTTGATCTTGGTATACTCATTAAGTTTTTAACCAGATTTACTTAGATTGCCAATATACATGTCCATTTAAACCTCTTCTCGTTTCTCAATTGTATCAAGATATGTTAGGTAATATTATGAACATGAAATAACTGTGTTTCCCATCTCAGAATATACTCCCGTATCGAGATTCCCAGAATTTCATTTTACAGTTGAATATATCCAATTGATATCTGTAAAGGGTGAGTGCGAGACCTTGAGAGCTCAGGTTAGTATTTCCATACTGACAAATAGATGAAGGCTCGTCTTTAGGTGGTGTTCCATACAAGAATCTTTTATACTGCATATGTCACAAAGTTTATAACATATTCATTTTTTTTGCAGCTAGGGCGAATAATGCGTAAAGTATTATACATGTTCTAGGCCATTGCTCATGTAAAATCAGAAGAACACGAATAATACCCCAGATATCGATTAAATATAAAGACCTAGTGTCGCAGAATCTAGCATTCTCTCAAACGAAATTTCAGAGTACTAAGTCCATATATCCGAGAGATGTTATCCCACAAGTTATTTAATTTCTCTTTTTAACTTTATATCTTGAAAACAATGTACTGAACGAGCGAAGCCTATTGGCACATCTTCAGTAAGACCTGCTTAATCACTTGTTTAACATTCCAATTCTTTAGCATACTGCGACTGTCTTTTTGATATAATATGATCACTCTTTTTCACAAAAACTCTTTTTGAATTTTATAATATTTTTGTATTTTCCCCAAACATTCCCCCCTAAAATCAAAAACATATTTTTGGATTTTTAGAGTTTTTTAGGGAAGAATGTACATAAAGACGTCTAACCGATGAAAAATTCACATCAGGTCGTCATCATCCTCAAACTCAACCTCATGAACATCCCCTAATATCAGATTTTTTAAACTATTTAACTTTAAAGATTTTTTAGTCTTGTTTTATAAAAAGCTTTGGTATAAAAATCTGCCTTTTGGTCATCAGTGTGGATTTTCTCAATTCTAACTAACTTTTCTGGTATCAATCACGGATAAAGTGGTGTCGAATCTCGATATGTTTAGTGTGTGAGTGTTAGCATGAGTTTTTGGTAATATCGATCGCGGCCTGAGTATCTACAAATATTGGCGTATCAAGAAATTGCAGTCTAAAGTCTCTCATCTGCTGTTGAATCAAGAGAATCTGGGCACAACAGCTGGATGCTGAAATGTATTCAGCTTCACAAGTAGAGAAAGCGACCGCGGTCTTTTTTCTTACTTTGCCACGTTACCAAACGGGTTCCGAAGAACTGGCAGCCGGCCGTTGTAGATTTGGTATTTAGTTTTCGGCAACCGAAATCAGAATCCGAGTATCCTGCAAGATTGAAGTCATCATGTCTAGGGTACCACAAGCCGGTGCTTGGAAAACCCTTCAGATATCTCATTATGCATTTGACGGCAAGCAGGTGCGACTCTCTTGGATTTGGCTGATAATGGGCGCACAGGCATGTTGGATACATGATCGAGAAGCTTTAAGATACATCAAGGATTCGATCGTGTAGTGATATAGAGTTTCGTAAACTCCCTTCTCCTATAAGATCTGGACAAATGCCGTGATTTGGAGCTAACGGGGTAGATGCTGGTTCTGTTCCTGTCATATTGAATTTCTCCAATATGTCATGAACATACTCCGTCTGATGAATAAAGATACCATCAGGCAACCGATCGACCTGAAGTCCTAGAAAGAACTTCATCTCCCCCATCACGCTCATTTCAAATTTGCGCTTCATGACTTCTTCAAAGTCTTTACATAGCTTATCATTTGTCGATCCAAAGATAATATCATCTACATATATCTGTACGATGATTAAATGCCCATCGACTTCGTTGGTAAAAAGAGTAGAATCTACTGTTCCCCTAATAAAGCCGCTATCTAGCAGTTGACTTGACAATGTTTCATACCAAGCTCTTGGGGCTTGACGAAGACCTTATACGGATTTGTTCAGAAGGTAGACCTTGTCTTTGTGCACTGGATCGACAAACCCCGGTGGTTGGCCGACATACACTTCCTCTTTAACTATACCGTATAGGAAAGCCGACTTAACATCTAATTGGTACACCTTGAACCCTTTCCATGAGGCAATGGCCAAGAATATGCGAATCGCTTCAAGACGGGCAACTGGGGCATAGACTTCGGTATAGTCCATCCCTTCCTGCTGGTGAAAACCTTGAACCACAAGCCGAGCTTTGTTTCGGACTACAACTCCCCAATCATCTCGCTTGCACTTGAAGACCCATCGAGTGTTAACCTTTTTGTGATGATCTGGTAGGTCAACAAGCTTCCAGACTTCAAGTTTCTGGAATTGAAGCAATTCTTCTTGCATCGCGTCCACCCAACTTTCTTCCTTTAACACATCTTTCCAGCTTCCCGGCTCAACCTGAGAACAACTATTAGAAAGTCGGGTTTGGAGTTGAGCAATACTAGTATAAAAACAGCTTAGATCCTTGTTGGTCTGATTGCGAGTTTGCACTCCGGTTTGTAAGCTACCTATAATGTTCTCCGACGGATGATATGAAAGTGTCCTAGGCATCACTTCGGTTGGAACATCTACTTGCGGTTACAAATTTGTAAGAACTACATCGAAGACCGGTACAGACGAAGAGGCTTCATTCCTGGCATTAGACTGAGCAGCCTGTTTGTTCAAGAAGCTTTCAATCTATTCAGAACCTTCATCGGAACTGGATCCACCATCATTGAAAGTAGGTTCCCGACCAGAGTCTGCATCAGCATTCAGTTGTGCAGATGATTCGGCAGTATTGATATTTGGTGCATGAACAAGAACTAGTGGAGAAGAGCTTTGACCGACATCAGATGTGTTGACAGGAAGTGATGAAGAAATCACCAACGGTCTAGAGACTTGTTCTTGTGTAGATATTTGATGCTGTTGAAAGAGCATAACGAGTCCTTCATTTAATGGCACATCTGGCAGGTCGAACGAATTCCATAATCCATTGTAGTTAAATAGCCATGGATCCCTAGGTTTCTGCGTTGGCGTCGTATATCTTTGACAATCCATGTGTTGCGCTAGAATGACCTGATTTAGACTCGGCAAGAAAACACGTTTCTGAGGAGTAGCATAACCGACGAAGAATCCTTCCAAGGATTTGGCTCCAAATTTACCATCCGGGTCCAATACAGTACACGGAGCTCCAAAGATTCCAAATATGCAAGGTTGGGCTTTCGCTGATTCCATAACTCGAAACACGTTTTGTTGTGAGGCTTAATTGTTAACACACGATTCAAGGTATAACCAGCTGACGCGACTACTTCACTCCAGAAATTGATGGGTAATTTCGAATCAGCTAACATTGTTCTAGCAGTCTCGATCAGTGTGCGATTCTTACGTTCAGCTACTCTATTTTGTTGAGGAGTATAGGGGGTGCTGAATTCATGAAGAATCCCTTTTTCATTGCAGGATTCTAGCATCTTCTTTTTCTTGAACTCTGTTCTGTTGTCACTGTGGATTCTCTTGATTGGAAAGTCATATAGGTTTTCAAGTTTTCTAAAGAGGATCATAAGAGTTTCAATTGTTTCGTCTTTACTCTCCAGAAAGAAAACCCATGAGAATCGCGAATAATCATCTGTAACGACAAGGTAGTATAAATCACCAGAGATACTTTTGACGTTGACTGGTCCAAATAGATCCATGTGTAGCCTTTCTAGTGGTAGCTTGATAGAATTTAACAGCTTTCTCTGGTGTGATTTCTTATGCTGCTTCCCTTTTTTGTAGCTAAGACAATCGTCAAATAGATGAAAATTCTTCAAATTAACACCCTCCACTAGGTCGTAATGCACTAGATAGTTCATCTTTCTTAGATGAATGTGCCCCATCTTCCGATGCCATAGAATCGACTCTTTCTCTGTAGCTTTAGATACAAAGCATTGAACTTTCTTTGACGTGGTAGAAGCGATACCCATATCAAAAACATATAAATCATTCTCTCGCGGAGCACGCATCAGGATCCATTCCTCCGGAATCTTGAAACCGGGTTTTAAGATCAAGCATTCTTTATCGTTGAAATGCGTCGTGAACTTCTTGTCACAAATTTACGAGATGCGAAGAAGATTGTCTCAAGCTCAGCATTATAGTTCACTTTATCAAATGAAATAACTCCGTTTGTGAGATCCCTTCTCCGACAGTCCTGCCTCCCTATGTTCCAGCAAAACCTACATACCCTCCACGGATAGCTTTAACGTCGTTGAGCAATGCAGGCATTCGTGTCATATGGCGAGAAGCTCCACTATCCATTATCCATTTTGACATTATCGCACGTTGGAGCCCTGCACACATGATGAAAAGACTATTTAAACAAAGAAACCTAAGCCTGTTTGGTCTTGGGTGGGTTTGGAATGTCGAATTTTTGACCCACTTTGTTTTTATCAATCTTTTTAGGCTTGGTTTTGTGTGACACAGAAGTTTAAGGTACAACTTTGAATGGTTTAACTTTAGCAACCCACTTTTTCGTTTCAGATTTAGCTTTTTTAAAATAAAATTTTGAATCCACTTGACGATTTTTGTTTGATGTTTCACCAATTTCAAATATGGATTGATGTTGAATAGTTGGTTTAACATTTTTGTGAGATTCGTTGTTTCTTTTTAAGATTTGTTTTGGCAGAATCATGGGTGCTTTTTGCTTTTCATCCTTAGTGAACTTTTTAGAATGAGAAACAAGTTTTGGACTTGCTTGTGAGCAATATCGTGCGATATGCCAAACTTTCTTAAATTTAAAACACGTCCTTCTGTCCTTATGAATAGAGGTATCCAAAAGTTGTTTTTATTTCTCTTTTTCTTTGTGGAAATCATCATTTAACTGAGTTCCGATGATCTCCTTTTCTTTCTCAGTCGTTGTCCCAAAAACAAAGTTAATTTTCTTTGTAAAGTTTAGTTTTTGAGACTTGTTGTTCATGTGTCGCTTCTGAAAGCCCAAACCCGCCCTTCTATTTTCAGGATAATATCTATTCTTGTGATAATAGGGTCGGTTGTCACTTTTTGATTAAGAGTAGAAAGATGTATCATGTTTATCCAAATCAGCATGACTTACCTCCATAAGATTGACATTTTATCCACTCGATCCATGTTCACATTTTGGATCGGAAAGTCCTCATCCGAAAATAGTTTATCAGACCCTTTCATTTTGTAAATTATGGCATTTGGATCAATATTTAAACTATCTTCCGATATATCATCAGACTCAGACTTTGCAAAAATTTCAGACCTTTGAGACTCAGAATTTTCAGATTCATTTTTTAACACATTTTCAACCACTGTGTTTACCACTTAAGAGTCACATTCACCTTCAGATTTAGTGTAAGTTACATCGATATCCATAGGTAGCTCATTAGACAGTTCAGTTTTCAACTTTAGATTAAGCGCCTTTTCCACCCCAGATGGCTTTTTGCATGCATAACTATTCCACATGGGTGGTGGAACACGATCGTAACTTGCACTTTTAGTTTCGTCATTTTTAGATTCATCATTATTTTCAATTTTGGGCAGAATGTGATCGATGACATACGAGCTTGTTGAATAACTGATTAACAGTTTGTTAACGAGTTCAGATTCAATTTTAATTTTCTCAAGCTCACTTTTGAGCTCAGTAATAGTGTTCAAATGAATGTTAATAGCCATCTGTTTGTCCATCACTGTTCCTTTAAGCATCATAAGTGTTGCGTCATTCTCTATGAGTGCTTTATTATATTGTTTAACAGATAAATTCAATTTGTCATACGCTTCCTTAGTGGATTTGTAATCACTAGACAAATTGTATGTTAAACTTTGAAGTTCAGCAAACCGTGTATCTTTTATAAGATAATCACCACACGGCTCCGCACATTTTAAACATGGTTTTTCATCCACAGACTCAGACATTGACTCATTTACCTCATTGCCATTTGCCATGCAAGCTTTAATGATGTCTTCTAACAACTTCTCCCTTTTCTTATTGGCTTTTTCCTCATCAACTAGCTTCTTTTGCTCTTCTCCTGACGAATGCTGGCTTGGTGCAAAATATCCTGCAAAAGTTTTTAAGATATCATTAGGCAAAAGGTGTTTGAACGGACTGTTCAAAAGTTCCTCATCCTCTAAAGAAGTGTGATAATAGAAATCATCATCATCAGGACCCTCGTCAAAGGACGCCCCTGATTCTTCTTAAGGTTCTTCTATAATCTCAGCGACCAAAGCCAAGCTTTCTCCCTTTAAGATGTATTTATTCCAGTTGAAGCCCTCATCTTCTTGAGTAACCACCAGTGCTTTTTTTGGTTTATGGCTGTTTGTCTTCAATCGGCACCATTCGTGTTCTTGGCTAGGGATGATGGTAGATTGCTCTTTTGTAATAATCATCAGCGAAAGGGTTATGATTTCCTTGAACCTCTCTGTTTGGACATTCACGTTTGAAGTGTCCTTTCTCCTGACACTTGAAGCAAGTAACTTTAGATTTGTCAAACCCCAGTTTTCCATCCAAACCTCCCAAGTTGTCTTTTCCTGTTATCTCCATGAATCTCAGTGCGCGATGAACAATCGATCCCATACACCACTTGATATCAATCAGCTCCATCTCAACCGGATCTATTTGATCCTAATCTTCTCGTGTCATTTCAGAATTTCCGATTTTCCCTGCAACTAGACTATCATATGACTTGAGCACTGAAGCTAGTGAAGACATATGCTGCTTTGCAGTCTTCTCATCAAAATTCTGTGCATTCTGAAAATCTACAGCAATATTGCTAGACTCTTTGATTAGGATGAGATGATGAAGTAGTCTGGTTGATCTAGGGTTGACTTGAACCATAAGATGACTGTTGGCTTGAAGGCGTGTTAGGATCAACTAATGGAAAAGATTGAAAGCCACTATTCAGGTTTGATGGTGGTGAACTTTGCGAACTGAAAGAGCTAAAATCTGTCTGGATCTTTGGTGACTAAATTTGAGCTGCAGAACTGTTCTTGAAGTACAAGTTAACATCTTGTTGTTACGGATGACAGAAAATTCGTGAGAATTAGATGAACCAGGAAATGTTAAGAACAAAACGGTTTTCTCAAAACAATTACTCTTGTGAATCAGCAATTCGTGCGAGTGATCAAATTTTGCTCATACGAGTGATATGCTCGTACGGATGTTAGGTTTGTGCGAGTCACTTTGTAAAATCTGAAAACTTGTAAAATTTTGTGAACTTATAAGAACTTGTTCATACCAAATGGTTCAAATTTTAAGAAAGTTGTTTGTGCTAGTGGTCCTTCTACTCGTACAAAACTACTAAGTCTCCAAACGAATGAATTTTACCGATTTCGACATGATTTAGTTTGATTTTAGGTCTTAATTTGTTAAGGATTGATTAGAATGTAGTTTAACATGAATTCCTAGAATCCTAGTCCATTTCGTCCGTAAATTCGTCCAAAATCCAGTTCAGGTCGGGAATGTGTAAAGAAGAAGATGAATCCAAGTTTGAAACAGTTAGCCTGCATATTGGTTCATGATCAGATCCAACCTATACACTTGTGACGAGGATCGGATCCTCGAGAGAACTGATCTATCTAACTAATAGCAAGGAGGAATTCATTGGAGAGAGTGACAAAACAACAGATAGAACTTATTGTTTAACTGCTTGTTGTATTCAAAGACTGCAAATACAACGTGAGTAAACAAACTGGTAGAGCTTCGCTATACTATCAACTACGACTATCCGACACAATACCTTTATTATAAGTCAATGACTCGCACTAGATCGTGTTAAACGAGACATGCTTCGTATGAGCCACTGATCCGTACGAGTGACTGAGAGTCACTCGTACGAGCCACCTTGATCGCTCGTACGAATCATACAAAAAGCATAAAATAATCTTTTAACATATATACATTCAACATTAAAGCTCTATAAACAATATAGACAACTCCTAGACGTAGCAATTATTAAATACGCATCAACAGCCGTCAAATGTAAAGACAATATGCAGAAAGAGTGTGTATGAATAGATCTACAGATTAAGATACAAATACGACAAGTGCGAACGAGTATGGTCGTAAAGTGACATGTGTAGATAGAGTGACAGTGACTTCGTACGGAGTGAACTATGTGCTTCGTACGAGTGACTTTGTTACTCGTACGAGTGAATTACTCTCTACTCGTACGAAATGTACCTTGGATGATGTGACAAACTACTCGCTTCGCACGAGCTGTCGTGTCTATAAATAGGTGTTATGTGTTCATTGTTTGTAAGTTTTGGAAGTTCGTTGAGGGGAAACGCTGGCGGATTCTCTCCAGGAACTCCGTCAGCCAGCCAAGATGTATACTCTTTCGGTATGAATAAAATGAAAAGCTTCCACTGATTCTATTCCTACTTCCTGTCTATTTCGTTTTCACCGAATCGATACTATCATTCGCCCAAGCTTCTATCTAGAACCGCAGCAACTGGGACCACAACAACCTCAAACAAATTCAGAAGAACATTGGCTTTCTTTACACGAGATCAGGATAAATCACTTAGAGATATTTTTAGTTGGGGCTGGATTAAAGAATTGAACGTTTATGCTATCAAGAGGGAGCTTGGAGTGCAATACTTTAGATTTCTCTGTGACATCCAAATGGTACCATGGTGGGATGTGGAAGAGTTAGTTTAGACGAAGATGATCAATTATGAAATGAATTTTCATGACCAACATCTACGGAAGCTGATAAAGTATGAAGCTGATCATGGTTTTAATCACTGGAAGCCGCACATATCGAAAAACAGAATCAAGATAGATCCAATGACGAAAGAGAAGGATGTGACTTTGATTGTTAAACATCCATGCACTATGAAGAACATCCCTTTAATGAAGATAGAACAAGATTCTCATGAATTCTTCAAGTGGTGGTAATGTGATGTTGAAACAGGTGAAGCAGTTATTGTTCTGAAGAATGAAGATTTGTGGAGAACGATACGTATACTAGACCCGATGTGGTTAGTGAATTGTTCAGAGAAGATGTGGAGTGTCTATTTTTTAACAAGATATGCTACAAGACATGAGAAAAGACTCAAGTGATGCAATTCCAAGGTAAAATTAATGTGTGCTATGCACATGATATTAATTCAGGGAAAATGTGGAAGTCGAAATGGAGAGAGCTTTGTGTAAAGAGTTTATGAAACAGTTGCGTAAAGAAGAAAGAATCGATTCTGTTACACAGAAATATGCTCTCAGAAGATTTCAGTTTTTGAAATGGGCACCTCCGACTGAACAAACGCCTATTCCAAGTGAAGGACGTCAGAAGCCTAGTAAGAATTTCTTTAATCGTTAATGTTTAATGTTATGAAGATTTTGAAGACTGACCAAGACTACGACAATATCCACGGGGAGTTTGTTATGAAGAATGTCTATAGCCTATGTCTTAGGGTCATGTCAAGTCATTGTAATAGGGTTTTACATGTTAGAATTACATTTTGGACATTTTGTTAGTCACTTCGTACGAAGTGGCCAGTCCAACTCGTGCAAAGTCAACATATCTATATATAACACAATTGTGGTCTTGAGTCTGTAACAGTTTTGCAGAGTGTACGATGAATCCCTACACAGTTTGTTTTAGGACAATAAACTTTAAACAGTAATCTTGATATTGTCATTTGTTATAAAATGGATTTCGCACATGTTATTACTAGTTAATCAGATTAGGTCCAGTACTTATATGGATAAGAAGATCCTACAAAAATCAGAAGAACATGTATAATACTGTGACATCCCGGGTTTTTCGGATAACTTAAACGCGACACTTGTCGAATAAAGTATATGCTAAGTATTAAACGTGTACGAGTTAATGAATACGTGATGTGTGTTTGTGTGATTGTTTTAGTTATAAAATAATTATGGTAGATATGTACACGAACCGAACCGAACCGCGACACGAACCAACTTTGGTTTCTTGTGACTCTAGAAATTAACCAAGTTTAGAACTCAAACCGTTCTTGGCCGTGTGCAACCTAAACCGCAAACCCAAACCGAGATCAAACCAACCTTAAACATATCCCGGCCGCAAGATAAAACCCAAACCGACCCACCCAAGTTTCTCGGCCACAAGCTCAAGCCAAACCGTAACCCTTATCTTTCTTTGCGCCTATATATACTAACTCACATGCATGCCTTCATTCACAATTCCAAAACCCTAACAAGCAAAACAGCCGTCGGCTGCCTTCTCTGGCTCCATTGATCGCGAACAGCTGATTCTTCACCTCTATTAGATCACAAAACAGCCTCCTTGCACTCCCTGTTGATCACGAGCAGCCTCTCCTTCCAGTTCCTGTCAGCCTCGGTCGCAACAGCAGAGCTGTTCAACTCTTTCGGTCGTGATCTTGTTGAAACAGCCGGACCATTCTTGTCCAAGTCTCGACTTACTTACCTAGTTATTAAAGGTTAGGATTTATCTTTTGATTACAAGATTATGTTCAGATTTATGTGCTTGAATGAAGTGATTAGTTGTTTCGGATTATATGTGTTGAATGCAATCGGCTGATTGATCGTGTTTATATGCATGATTGTTTTCGGAAATTATAAGTTTGCAAGTATGTTTTGTTTATAAAAAAACTAGAGTTATGAACTAGGGTTTGCATGGATATGTTATTAGTATTGATTATGACTAGGAAACCGGTTAAAGATCGCCTAGGTTAATCATACGGACGGGTTATGCGAATTCATGATAATGATATGCTGAAAACAGTTGCTGAGTAATAGTTACAGCCGACTTCATCTGGCTGTAACTCGGTCATTAGTTGTCGAAAAACGGATTTTCTGATGTCTAGAACGTAGAGATTTGAATAACGAATCTAAGGGCGCTGGATTCATAATTTTCTGAAGTCGTTTGATATTTTTAAAGGGCCAAATAAGTTCAGTAACTAAAGCTGTGAAAATCCTGAAATTTTGTTAGTCGTTTATCGAGTTGGATTTAAAAATCAGTAGGGAATTGAGTCATGAATTTTGTACAGAAACTAGGTATGGAAATTTCCGGGCAACTCCAACTGGAATTTTGTTAATTGGACGATCGGTGATTTTTAAATAAATTCTTCCGTGGACTGCAGTCAGAAAGTGATAAATCAGACTGCAGCCTAGTATATTAATATTTATGGTTAATTGGTAAAGATTTAGGACTTGGAAAATTTATATAAATTTCTATGGTATAAATTTCACCTACTGTAAAAATATTGGAATTTTTGGAATGTTGGAACTATTTTATAAAAATCCTAGAAAACATCTGAAGTATGAGTGTTAAGCTGAAATTTGATAACCTGTGATTGTGTGCACCAAATTGTGGCATGAATTGGTTTATGTTTATGATAAGTTGTTTTGATCACTAGGTTCACATGAGGATGCTTGCATGCATGTTTGAGTGTTAGATATGTTGTATGTGCGTATCATAGTGTGCGTAAATTACGTGTAGAATTTGTATTGGTGTGTTCACACACTGACTTGGAATTAATTGGTTTGTTAGGACGCAACTAGCGGTCCCATCTCTTATAACTTCTTTGCTACACTAACCGAGCAAATAAAGGTGAGTTCACGGCCCCTAACTTTATCCGGTTTTTTTAAACAACAGGGGGAGAAACATGTATACACTCTCAAACTCAATCTCTTTACGTTATACGAATTTAACGTCACATAACTATTCGGTAACTAAGTTAATGTTAATGTAATGTTATGGTCACTAAGCAGCTTTATCACTTAAGTCCTCGTCAATCTCTCGGATCGTTAGTATTGGGTTTAATAGCGGGGGAATTATAAGTAGTACTACTAGGCCCGACAAGCCCCATCCGAGCTAGTCGCGCTAGCCGACCGGGTATGGTCAACGGGTGAATAATTTGGCCTAACTTCGCCATGGTCAGTGATAGGCCTGGCAACACGGAGGCACAACAGTCAGCTTCGATCGCGAACTCTTACGTGACATGACTTTAGGCTAGCTACCTATATATGTTAACATTGAACTTAATTACGAAACAACTATATTATCCCGGGTTGAGGATAATGGAAACAACAACTTATTATTCCGGGTTTGGAATAATGGAAACAACAACTATATTATCCCGGGTTGAGGATAATGGAAACAACAACTTATTATTCCGGGTTGGAATAATGGAACCAATACGTTATCCCGGGTTAGGGATAACGGGGAAAACAAACTATAACCGACGAACAAACGAATTTATGAAAAACCTGTGAACTCACTCATCTTTAATGTTGACACTTGTTTCTTTACATGTTTCTCAGGACGCTAGGAGCTCTAAGTGCACGCACATGCATTGAACAAGACATCTTTTATCGAGTCTCAATTATAAATATTGTTTTGAGGTTTTTCGTTTGTTTTGGCGTTTGTGTTGGCGCCCGCTTCACTATTTATTTTATGCTTCCGCTCAACTTTAAAAACTAATGCTTCTGCTAAATATTGGTAACTAATCAAGACAATATAAAATCTACGACAAATGATTTTTGAAAACGTATTATCAAATCATATAGAGTCGTTCGACGTACTAGTGTTTCAGATTCTGGTTTGTTCACACGCCTCGCGGTAAAACTCCGCAAGTGGAAATTGAGGGTGTGACAAATACCCTAGATATCAATTATTTATAAAGACCTATTATCTCAGAATTCGGCAATCTCCCAAACGAAATTTCGGTGTACTAAGACCATATATCCGGGAGATATTAACCCACTAATTAAGAAGGTTCTCTTTATGTTTATATCTCAGAGACATTTTACTGAATGTGTGAGGCCTACTAGCACATCATCAGAAAGACCTATTTAAACATTTGGACACTACATTTCTTTAGCATATTGTGACAGTCCACTGATGTACTATGATTTTCTCTTTTTACACGAAAACTCTTAGTCATTTTCATGTTTTTGTACTTTTTGCATTTATATGTTTTTTGTATTTTCTCAAATTTTTCTGTCTTTTTTATGTTTTTGTACTTTTTACATTTATATATTTTTGTATTTTCTCAATTTTTTTCTCCCCTAAAATCAAAACATATTTTTTGATTTTTGTTCTTAAAGAACGAAACATTATCTGACCAATGAGAATTACTTCAATTCTCCATCCATTACCGCTTCATAATTTCTTTTTAAAAATTCCCCCCCCTCATGATGACAAAACTTTGACACTTCTGATTTTAAAAACATTTACAAATCTGTCTTTTCAGTCGGTTTTGTCTGTTCAATTGTGAGGGTTCTGTGAAAATTTTCAATCTTTTTTTAAAAAATAAACGTTTTAATATACCCATCAAGGCTATTTCTGAAAATATATCAAATTATTCCGGCCAAACTATTCTTCATGTGCCAAGGCACTTCGCACTTCATGATATACTTTTATCTCATAAATTCCTTCACATAAACATACACAATTAGTTGAATAGAGACACTCAATTCTTTTCAATCTTAAGTGGATTTTCATCATCTTCAACTTTATTTTCCTTTATACAATCTGATGTATTTGTAACTGCTCCCAATTTAGGAAAGTCCTCTAAACTTTTAGCTGACACCGGTTGTTTAACTTCTTCTTCTTTCTTTTGTTCAACCTTCTCTAACTTTTCGGTTGAAACAAATTTCTTAACCTTTTCAAACACCATTTTATTTTTTATCACTCGTGTTTGGTTTTTAAACATTGATTTCTTGAAATAAAACAAAGAATATTTTTGTTCATTACTTTTTGAAGATTTACCAGTTTTAAAATTTGAAAACTTAGTATTAAGTGATTTTACTTTGTTTGTAGATTCTCTGATTTGTTTTCAAACCTGTGTTGGAACAAACATCAGCGATTTTTGTTTCACATCTTCAGAATTTTTCTTATATTGGAAACAGGATCAAGTTCCGTTTATGGACATCTTCTAGAAATGTGTCCAACTTGATTATATCAAAAGCACGTCTTGCTGTCAGTTACCACAGAGGATTTCTCAACCTCTTTTATTGTTGTTGAGCAAAAAAAATTTTCATTAGATTGTTTGAAATTATGGACTTTCTTTAGTACTTTTTGAACTTGCAGGAGCAAAAGTCATTTTCTTTACAAATTTTGATTTTTGAAACATGTTATAATTTCTCTTATTATACGCTGAACCATGTATTCACATGTAATAATTTTTCTGTTAGGAGTTAGGGTAGAAATTTCATGGTTTGGCATGAAAAGAAACATCTTGTTTGAAGTTTGAAAAACTTTGATCACTTATAAACTCTTCAATATTAGACAAATCTCAACAAATTTTAAAACTTTTTCAACTCGGTCCAAGTTCACATTCTGAATCGGAAATTCAGAATCAGAATATAGTTGATCAGATCCACACATTTTGTACATTAAAATATTCAGATCATCATTTGAACTATTTTCTGATTTACAAAGATAGTTATCATGAAAAATTTTCGTCACTTTCAGGCTATGAATTTGAACTTTCTTTTTCAATTTTTGGTTTGTATTTTCAAAATTAGATTTATTGTTATAATCATTTAAAACCCTATCAATCACGTTTTAACCATTTCTGATGCAGCATTAACATCAGACTTTGGATAAGTCACATCAATATTGTCATGCAACTGATCTTCTTATTCAGTTTTTACAGTTTTTAACTTTAGATTCAATGCTTTTCCATCCCTTCTGATTTTTTCTTTGAACAGTTATCCCACATCAGAGGTGGACATCGATTATAACTTAACCTTTTGTTTTGAGAACCATAGATTTCAACCCATTTTCATCTTTTCTAGTAGGTTTTGGAAGAATGTGATCCAAAATGAAATATGCCGTTGAATAACTCATCAACTTCTAATCAAACTGGTTCCATCTCTATTTTCATAGCTTCTATCTCATTTTTTAATTTGGCAATGGTGTCAATGTGAGTATTCATAGCCATCTGTTTATCCATGGTCATTGCCATGAGCATAGAAAGAGTAGCATTATCTTTTCTACTTGCATCACGGTATTCGTTGATAGTTTTGCTCAGTTTATTTTGAGCTTTTTTCATTTCTTTGAAATCACTTGCTAGGTTATCATTATGACATTTAAGTTCTCTATATCTCTCGTCTTTCTCAACACATGATTTGCACGGTTTAAACATTTTGTGCACTGTCTCTCTACTTCAATTTTCTAAAATTTTCCTATCTTCTTTGACTTCTTTGACCATGAATTTCTGATCATCTTTAAACGTTTCAGCTTCCTCGATTAATAAATCTATCATTGCTTTCTCGGTAATAATTTAAAAACATTATGAATATTATCTTCTTGAGAACAATATTCTAATTCTTCTGGAAATTCATAAAAAAAATTAACACAGACTTCATTATTGTCTTCTTCAATTTTATTTTCCATCTTAAACTTCAAAGCTTTCTTATTTTCAATTTCAGGTATGTAATCTTTAATTTTTTCAAAGAATTCATGTAAAGCATACATTTCAAATCTAGAATCTTTTTTCAAATCGATCAAAGCTAAATCCCATTATAAAGGTAAAGCATCTGTAAATTACGAGATTTTTTTATAATCTGAAAACCTTACCTTGGGTTCAAATTCTTTTACTTGCTAACAAAAATTCACAAAAATGGTTTATCAAATTATCTAGCAATGCATCATCTTTACATGTAACACCCTAACCGTGTAAAACAACGAACCGCGACGGAAACGTTGGGGAGTCATGTCACAGAACTATTGTTTAACAACTCATGGAATTTAAAATTTTGTTTTATTAAGTTAAATGTTTAAATTGTCTTGGGATAAACAGAAGCAATACACAAATAAATTGTCTTTCATGTTTTAAGTCGCTAAGGCGCGCGTCCATTCCTACATGAAGCTAGCATCATATAATCAAGCATTGACTCATGAAACATATGTGAAAAGAGAGTCAACATAAAAATGCCAGCGAGTACATAGGTTTTATAAGTGTGTCAAATTCGTGGCTTTGTATACATATTTCAATACCTCGTCCGACTACAAGAGTCATTAAGTGAAAACCTGAAAACCTGGTATCAGAAGTGTTTGATATTGCAATACAATTAACCAACTAAAACATGTTGGTTAGAGTTGTGAAAATCTTATAGCCATGAATTCTTGACCAAAACATTTCTTTTGTAAAAACCTTGTAATAGATTGATTCAAAAGAAAACTTGGCATGGTTTATATCTTTCAGTGAAAATATTGGGTGACAATGTTCAAAACCATTTGTCCGTCTAATATACCATTTGTCCGTGTTATAAACCATTCGTCCATGTTATAAATCGATCTTCCGTGTCATAAACCAATTGTCCATGTCATAAACAAATCGTCCGTGTTTTTAATTGTGAAAACTTTTGATTGTTCTTTAATGAACACATTCAAACCTGTGTTGACTATACCACCAAAGTGTATCTTTAATAGACCACCAAAGGGTCTCTTTAACTAGACTAACAAATCAACAAATGATTTGTTAATCAGAAACAGTTTCTGTCATTACCCAAACTTTCACCAAATCTAGTGAACAGTCCGATAATGGGATTGTCAGTCCTATGGTAACATAACATACTACTGGTCCACTCGGCCAAAGCTAATGAATGTCATTCTTGTTATGGATAACGCATCAACAAGTGGTTCACATTATTGAAATCATATTGTTTTATATATAAACCATAGACATTTTTTTTAAACTTGAAAATGATTTAGCACATATGAGTCACCCCAAACATTTGCAAAACTTAAAAGAGGGGAACTATGCACTCACTTGGGATTGCGAAAGTGTTCTTGATCAATGGAATAAACAAAGCTCAAACGTGTCCTAAAGTCTCAGATAAATATGTTAGCGTGTCGGGACTACAAATGGGAGATCAGATAGAATGAAGTCTTATAAACCAAACGAGTGTTGGAACTCATGTGATATGGTTTAGAAAATTTAACATTCTGATTGGAAAGGATCCTAAGTGCTTTTGACCGATTATGACTCGTTAAGGTAGTTTATGCTACTTTAATGGGTCATTAGTGTAAACGCGTGATTGGATGGTTAAACATGTCCTATGATAAGTCTTAAATGTCCAAACATGTGTTATAACATCAGTTTATATGTCAAAAATTTGGTTACATGTGTTTAAAATGTATTTATGCGCAAAAGGGCATTTTGGTCATATTTTTTGAAGAACATAGAAGTAACTTATCATAACACTAACCAAACGACGTGACCATAACGTATAACCTCAGTAGGTTATTCCCTATACAACTATGGTCACAAATATGTGTTTTGTTGGATCCTAAGATCGACCAAACGGGTAGGATTCGAAAATCAAAGCAGCGGTTGTGGATCTCGGCGACGGCAGTTCTAGACAGAAGTTTGGGCGTATGATAGTACCGATTCGGTAGAACATTATAGAGGGAGTATAAACAGAATCAGCGGAAGCATTATTCATTCATACCGAAAGAGTATACATCTTGTCTGGCAGGCGGAATTCCTTGAGAGTTCTCCAGCGTTTCCCCTTACGAAACTTCCAAAACTTACAAACAATGAACACACAACACATATATAGACATGAGCAGCTCATGCGAAGCGAGCATGTTGGTTTCGTACGAAGTGTCCTTCATACGAGTGAGCTGTTTATCACTCGTACGAGTCACATTGTCACTCGTACGAGTCACTTTGTCACTCGTACAAGCCAGTTCTCGTTCGCACTTGGGTCGTGTGTTCGTATCTACTCAATACAATATTCAATACACACTCTTTCTAGACTTTTCGCACAGTGACAGACATAAAGTGTATCAACGACTTCCCCCTTGGACGTCACTGTCGAAGCTTGATCTTGATCTTAAAATCTGAGAGCCGTGTTTGAATATTCTACAACTTCAATTAGGTATCTGTCGATGTCGTAGAACGCATCAACAAATTCCCCCTTGATTGATGATCCGGGTTTGCATTACCTACTTTAAGCAACATTCCCCCTGAAATAATTTTCTCCAGAAATTAATCTTTAGGTCTTTGTTTGCACCGTTCAAGACCTCCTCTGATTTGCTTAATTTACAAGTTTTCTCGAATAATCACCAACTTGAAAGTAATCAATGCAGCTTCTCTATTTCGACTTTAACCACATCCGCGTTTGTTCTAGCGCACTCTTCCAATGCTCGAACCTCTGATCTTCATAACCCAACTGGCAATTGATAGAAACTTCGAATTACCACAACGATAAACTTCAAATCAATAAATATCTGCGTACATCTGAAAACCCAATTTCTGTAATTATGATTAATCAGCAAACTGGTAATCTTCTCAATCATCAAATCATTATCGGAATAATATTATTCGGTAGCACATTGAATTTGAGAAACATTCTTCGGCAATTAGAATCGCATTCTTCCTTTTTAGTCAGAATAACAGATGTATAGCTATCTCCGCTGGAATGGCGCAACTGAAACTACAAAACATCCTCATCTCCTGGCGGTTAGTCCTAAAAACAGTTCATTTGCCTTGCAGAGTTAAAGATAAGCAATCGTATGTGCATCCACTTCCATATCGAAGATCAGGTATTTAACCCTTAAGCATCAATCTGTATCATGATCTGAAAATTTTGAACATCCTTTGATCACGAAATTCCAAATGTATAGTCTATTTCCTGAGCAACTGTTACACATATTTTGTCTGAAAGATTTATAATATCATTATCTTTAGTCATGAATTGCAAGTACATAGCCTTCCTTATTAGTCCCGGTGACAACTGAAACCACAAAGCATCTTATTTTCTGGCGGTTAGTCCGAAAAACTGGTCATTTGCTCTGAGGAATTAAATTGGATACTTTGTACCGCTAAGTAGTCGTGTGTGCAACCGGCTTGTATGAAGACTCAAGCATCAACATGACCACAACTTCAAAATCCGATGAACAACTCCTCCAAGACTCAGTTATGCAACCACACTTTTTCAAAAAAATAGACATCAATTATATCTCATCACTAATGAATCTTCGGTGCTCTGTGTTTCACAGATAATATGCAGTCAGAACCACCCGAATACTTTGCATGGTCACGAATTTCAAAAATGCCAAAATATTAACATATACGTGAAAATTTTTATTCCCCCTCATTTTTGCAAATTATGACGTCTTGAGCATTTTGTGACCGTATTATCAAATCTATACTCTGAAGCTCTAGACGGTGTCCCCGAACAGCCTGAATTAGACGTTAAATCTCCAAAAAGTTTGTAATCACCAAATTTTTTCTGGGCACTCGTCTCGTAAATACGATAAAAAATTGCCTTCTTCTTCTCTCTCTTTTTTAGGCATGTCACCACTTTGTACGAGGTGGACTTACGTACGAGTGGTGCTTTGTACGAGTAGTGATTCGTACGAGTGACAAATTGTCACTCATACGAGCCACGGAGGCTCACTCGTACAAACGAGCCTGATTACGTTTTTCGATCCAGAATCTTTATTTATTCGATTTTCAAGATGATTTTTGAACAGATCTGGTTGAAAATCAGTTTCTAAAAATCCTATGGTTTCAATTTAAAATTATGTCCGTGGATTGTCCGATTATTTGATGTTTTACGTCTAAAACCCCTCTAACATACAAAATTCATGAGCGTAGGTGATTCATCAACTGTTAGATTGAATGAATCGGTACCGTAGCTCTGATACTAGTTGTGGGTCCCGGTGACGGCGGTTCCAGATGAAAGTTTGGGCGTATGATAGTACCGATTCAGTAGAACGGGAGTAGAAATAGAATCAGCGTAAGTATTCATTCATTCATACGAAAGAGTATACATCTTGTCTGGCTGGCAGAATTCCTGGAGAGAATCTACCTGCGTTTCCCTTTAGGGAACTTCCCATGTTGGCTTCGTACAAAGTGTCCTTCGTACGAGTGAGCTATTTATCACTCGTATAACACTCGTACTAGTCACATTGTCACTCATACAAGTCACTTTGACACTCGTAGAGTCACTATGTCACTGGTACGAGCTAGTTCTCGTTCGCACTTAGGTTGTGCGTTCGTATCTAATCTATACAATATTTAATACACATTCTTTCTAGCCTATTCGCACAGTGACGGACATAAAGTGCTCAATAGTGGTCAAGACTGCTCGACTTACAACCCTAAATAAGCATTAAACTAGAAGTGACGAGTTAGAAATGTTAAAATATGTTTAATTAAGTTATAAAACTAATGTTTTGATACCCGAAAATAGTTTGGTCGTAAAATGCACATCATGCGTATTTTTTACCGAACCTTTGACTCTTCACTTCGACTAATAAATGTGGTAATTAGAAGGTGAAATCGTTAGGTTTTATAACCTTCGTGATTACGATCATGTTTCAAAGTTCAATTGAACTTTGACTTGACTAAATATGGTCAGAACCAAAAGTCAATCAGGAAGCCAAACTGTTCGACTTTTAGCTCAAAATAGCTAAAATAATGAAAGAACTAGGAAGAGTACTTACTCGTGTTGAAGAACACTTTCGGAACTCAAGATTGGAGGCTTCCAAAGGCTAGAAACAAGCTCCAAGAAGGATAGAAAGAAAAACTTCACACTTTCTTTGAACTGGTGTGAAAAAAAATGGAAGAATCATGGGGTATTTATAGTATTTTATGACTAAGGAGGGGATGACAAGTGTCCTCAAGTGTGGATTAGTGTCCTAACATGTGTCAAAACCAAATTCAGTGTGGTAAAATGAGTGTTAGGTGACAAAAATTGGAGATATGTGGAAAACTTGGTGAAGAAGCAAAAATTTTATTATTTTTTTGACATTTTTGGCCGTTAGAATTGTAGTTTCACTTGTTTGCCATTTTTAACCCCTTTAACTTTATATTTAAGTTATATAAAGGTGTTAAGACATGTGTAACTTGGATTATGCCAAAAAATATCATGGATGTCAGTTCGTTCGGTTGTACGGTTATGCGTTTCGCAATGTAAAACGTTTTAACGAACACGAAAATGATCGAAATTGTGTAACGATTAACTTTTTTGCATTCTCATCAATAAAATACAAGATTTATTGAATACAAAATATTTGGATTGTTACACATGGTTCGTATCTTGAATACGGACCAACAGACTTTCGCAGTTTGACGAAAATAGTCCATAGACTTGTATAAGCGTGTTTTTGTCATATCTAACCCTTCAAAACTTATATCTAAGTTATGTAAAGGGTATTTAGGGTATGTGTAGATTATGTCCTTGTTTCGGAGTGTACGTCGCGTTAAACTGATTGCGTTTGAGTGTCAGTTAACGAATTACTTCCACAAAAAATTTCGAGGGTACGAAATCGTGCAAGAAATTGAAATTGTGCAAATGTCTTAGATAATTATACAAATTTCAGAATTAAAACATAGGGTTTCATTGAATATGAAATTGTTTGTAATTGTACAATGATTGAAAAGGTGCAAATGTCACAGTCTCCTCTACTTTTGGAAAATTTCGTCCTGAAATTTAATTAGAGGAAACTTTGTGAAAATAGATGTGGATATTTCGTTTTCATCTATTCTAAAGTAAATTATGGGCAACGTTTGGATTCCCAGGTAACTTTAACTATCGGTATACGTCTACGCTAGAGTTTCTTGACTTCACAGTCCAATATTACAACAGGTTTCTCGACAAAGTGCATAGTGTCATCAACGTGAATTTCGTCAAGGTGAATGTGGAGGTTTATATCGGCTAAACAGTTTTTCAAATTGGACCTGTGGAATGTTGGGTGAATATTCCCAAGTTCAGGAGGTTGCTCAAGTTGGTAGGCCACCTTTCGGATTCTCTCAACGATCTTGAATGGTCCAATATATTGTGGTGCAAGTTTCGTTTTTTTCCAAATCTAATCACACCTTTTCCAAGGGGATACCCTGACAAGGACATGAACACCAACTTGGAATTCCAAGGGCTTGTGTTGTTTGTCCTCATAACTCTTTTGATGGCTTCTAGCTGTCAAAAGGTTATCGTGAATTTTCTTGACTTTTTCTGTTGCTTCGTGAATGAGTTCAGGTCCAGTGAGCTGAGCTTCACCAACCTCATTCCAGCAGACAGGTGAACGAGATTTTTGACTGTATAGAGCTTCAAAAGGCGCCATAGTGATGCTGGCGTGATAACTATCGTTGTAGGAGATTTCGACCAATAGTAGAAGCGAATCCCAACTACCACCAAAGTTGATCACACATGCTCTAAGCATATCCTCCAGTGTTTGAATTTTCCTTTCAGATTGTCCATCCGTTTGAGGATGATAAGGAGTGCTTACATTGAGTTTGGTTCCCATAGCTGATTGCATGGTCTTCCAAAAGTGGGATGAGAATCGCGCATCTCGATCGGATATGATGTTCAAAGGAACACCATGACGAGAGACAATCTCATCAACGTAGATATTGGCGAATTTGCTAGCAGATAGATCCTCATGAATTGCTAAAAAGTGTGCTGACTTTGTTAGACGATCGATGATGACCCAAATGGCATCATGACCTCTAGGTGTGCGCGGTAGTTTAGTGATGAGATCCATCGCGATGTTCTCCCACTTCCATAACGGTATTTCTGGTTGCTCCAGTATATAAGATGGGCGCTGATGTTCTGCCTTAACTTTAAGACAAGTTAGGCATTTAGACACATAAAAGGCAATGTCCTTCATCATACCCGACCACAAATACTGGGTACGGAGATCCATATACATTTTGTCTGCACCAGGATGGATTGAATAACAAGACTTATGAGCTTCATCCATCAATAAGGTGCGAAGATTTTCTTGACTAGGAATCCACAAATGGTTCTTGTAGTAGAGTAATCCGTTGTCTTTTGTTTCGAGTTGAAGTTCAAGATTCTGTGGCAGCTCATTTTTCAACAAGCTTTGGGTCACACATGTAAGTTGTGCTTGAAGGATACGTGTCTGGATATCAGATTGAACTCGAACACAATGAAGTTTGACATGTTCCTTACGACTAAGCGCATCAGCTATGTAGATTCGCCTTAGCAGGATGGTAGTGAATCTCGCAGTAGTAGTCATTCAGAAGTTCGACCCAGTGTCGTTATCTCATGTTTAGCTCCTTTTGATTGAATATGTGTAGGAGACTTTTGTGGTCAGTGAAAACCATTAATTTCGTACTGTAAAGGTAGTGTCTCCAAATTTTGATAGCAAAAACTACGGCTGCTAACTCAAGATCATGAGTTGTGTAGTTTTTTTCATGGATTTATTGTCTTGACGTATAGGCTATGAATTTGTCTCTTTGCATGAGAACACAAGCAAGGCCTAGGTTTGATGCGTCACAATAGACAACGAAATCGTCGTTGCCATCGGGTAAAGCTAAAACAGGAGCATCACAGAGTTTTTGTTTTGCTGTTTGAAAGGCTTCCTCTTGTTTGGGTCCCCACTCGAAATGTTTATTTTTCTGATTCAAAGTGGTGAATGGAACCACGATCTTTGAAAAGTTCGCGACGAATCGTCGATAGTATCCCACAAGACAAAGAAATGAACGAACTTCGGTAGGAGTAGTAGGTGTACTCCAATCCCTAATCATACTAATTTTAGCGGGATCTACATGTATACCTTGTTCGTTAACAATGTGTCCAAAAAATGAACTTCTTTTAGCCAAAATTCACACATGGAGAATTTGGAGTAAAGTTGTTCTTTATTCAAGAGTTCCATTGTTAGACGAAAATGTTGTTCGTGATCGGCTCGAGACTTAGAATAAATGAGGATGTCGTCGATGAAAACAATGATGAACTTGTCTAAAAAAGGTTTACAAACCCTATTCATTAAGTCCATTAAGACGGGAGGAGCATTCGTCAAACCAAAAGGCATGACAGTGAACTCGTAATGGCTGTATCGAGTGCGAAAAAGCAGTCTTGGGAATATCTTCTTCCAGTACACGAAGTTGATGATAGCAAAACGCAGATCAATCTTTGAAAAGTAGGTCACACCTTGTAGATGATCAAAGAGATCATCAATGCGAGGTAGGGGATATTGATTTTTGATTGTGAGTTTGTTGAGCTCACGATAATCGATACACATATGGAAGGATCCATCCTTCTTTTTCACAAATAGGACAGGAGCGCCCCAAGGTGAAAAGCTCGGACGAATGAATTCCTTGTTTGAAATTTCTTGGAGATGGTGCAACAAGGAGATTTGGCAATTGGGTTGGCAACAGGTACAAGGTCAATATGAAACTCAACTTGACGAATTGGGGGTAAACCAGGTAGCTCTTCAGGAAACACCTCAAGATATTCCAGAACAACGAGGATGTCCTGAACAGTTTTGCCCTTGCCTTTTTCCTCTATGATATGTTGCAAGAAGGCTACGTAATTCTTTCCTAGTTATTTTTTAGCCTGGGTACAGGTCATGAGTTTCAGGCTACTAGTGGGTTTCTCTTCGTGAACTTCTAAGTTTTCGCCCAAACGGAAGAGGTACACGAACAACCTTGTCGAAACAGATCACCTAAACATGGTGTTTGGTTAACCAATCCATTCCTATGATGATGTCAAAACTCCCGAGTTGCATTGGTGTGAGGTCAATGGGAAAAGGTGGTTATCCAGGTTCAATTGGCAACTACGAATGACATAGTCGAGCACAAGGGGTTCACCACTAGTTATTTCCACCGTTACGGGTTTTCCTAGTTTAGTTCTATGTATGGAAAGCAAAGATTCAAAGGCTAGTGATTTGAAGCTTCTATCAGCACCCGAATCGAAAAAATAGAAGCATGATGATTGTTAACAAGGAACGTACCGTTAATGACTATGTTATCAACACGAGCCACGTTGACATTGATGTTGAATGTGCATCCACGGGCTTGATTTGCATTTGTGTTCACCAATTTTGGGCAGTTGTTTCTAAATTGACCTGTCTCACCACAGTTGTACAAGAACTAGGTGGGAATCGGGGTCTTCCACACGAGGTGCATTGGCGACACGGTAGGTGAGCTTGATGGTGACCATTGCACCGGTTGCACAAAGGGGCAGTACCAGCTAGTTTTGAGTGTTCTGGTTGGGTTGTGCAACGACTACAAAGTTCTGTGAAGGCTTACGCTTCCTCGACTTGTTTGAGTGGTCTTAGCTGCCTGTTTCTTGTCTCCCTTGCGAAACAATTTCCCTTCTTGACCTGAGACTCAGTAAGGGTAGCAGCTAATTTGATAGCCTGTCGAACAGTGGTAGGGTTACTACTAGTAACAACGTCCTAAACGGGGTCAGGTGGGCTATTGATGTACCTCTCGATTGCTTTATTCAACAGGATGAACATGGCGGGACACAACAAGCTCAATTCTTCATAATGGTTAGTGTAGGCATGATGCTCTCCACTATCTTGTTTAGGATTGTGGAATTCATCTTCCAGGGCCCTTTGTTCATGACGTGGGCAAAATTCCCTCATCATTAGAGCTCAAAGCTCTTCCCACGTTTGTGCCATTGCCACATCGGCACCCCTATCTCTCATCACACCATTCCACCATGTAAGAGCTCTTTTTTGGAATACACTCGATGCAACTCGACTTTTCGTTCATTCAGGCATTGAACATGACAAAATGTGCTTTTGAGACATTCAAACCACTGCAGGAGTCTAGTAGCTCCTTCGGACCCAGAAAACTTGAGTGGTTTAGGAGAATTAAATTGTTTATAGTTGCATAGCGTGGGTGCATTGTTGTGGTTATTGTTGTTATTGTTTGCTTGGTTTATCCGGGTAACTAGGTTTAGGAGTACAACAACAATTTGCTGAGCGATCATAGATGCCATTTCGGCATCTTGAGTCGTATTACGTCAAGGAGGCATTCTAGAAGAAACATGAGGGAAAATATGTGGGATTGAAATTGGATAATCAAGAGAGATGTTAAAAATATCGATGAAATATAAGGATGGTTCGTTACTTAAAAATTCAAACGACACACGATGACTAATAAAAGTAAATGGGTCTTTATAATGTATCACGAAGACATGCTTTAGCCTATAAGTGGACACTCACCCAAGAGTTCCCAGGTAAGAGTGACTGATTTGAAAAATGCGGATTTGTACGCTCTAGCATTAGACAGAAAACTCAGGGTACAGGCATCCACCCTTCCAGATTGCACGTGTTCACATTAATAGAACCCAAACTTTGACGGGATTTTGAAAACTTACAAGGCTTTAAGCTAAAACAAATCATATAAGGACAGATGATTGATTTTAAAAACGAATTTGTAACTTGTATATTTGTTTTTGGTAATCACCTAAGGATAGGTGATGGTATTGCTTTAAGAATCTAAACGTAAGATAACTCGCGTTAGGGTCTAAGGAAGGTTATAGTCTAGGTCAAAGCATTACTAATAACCTATTTCCCTATAACCATAAGCTCTAATACCAATCTTTTTGTAACACCTCGACTACGTAAAACAACAAAGGAGGAAATGTCGGGGAGTCATGTCACAGAACTATTGTCGCACAACTGATGGAATTTACAATTTTGTTTTATTAGGTTAAAAGTTTACATTGTCTTGGGACAAACAGAAACAACACATAAATAATTGTCTTTCATTTTTTAATTCACTAGGGTCCGCGTCCATTCCTACGTGAAGCATGCATCATATTATAAAGCATTGACTCCTGAAACATATGTGAAAAGAGAGTCAACATAAAAATGCTGGCGATTACATAGGTTTTGTGAGTGAATCAATTTCATGGCTTTGTATACATATTGCAATACATCGTCCGACTACAAGGGTCGTTAAATGAAAACCTCGTATCAAAAGTGCTTGATATTGCAATACAATTAACCAACTAAAACAAGTGGGTTAGATTTTTGAAAACCTTATAGCCATGAATCTTGACCAAAACGTTTCTTTTGTAAAAAAACTTGTAATAGATTGATTCAAAAGAAAACTTCGTATGGTTTATATCTTTCAGTGAAAATCATTGCGTGACAATGTTCAAAACCATTTATCCGTGTTATGCACCATTTGTCTGTGTTATTAATCATTCATCCGTGTTATAAATCAATTGTTCGTGTCATAAATCAATTGCCCATGTCATAAACCAATCATCTGTTTATTTAATTGTGAAAACTTTTGATCGTTCTTAGATGAACACATTCAAACCTATGTTGAATATACCACCAAAGGGTATCTTTAATAGACCACCAAAGGGTCTCTTTAACTAGACTAACAAATCAACAAATGATTTGTTAGTCAGAAACAGTTTCTGTCATTACCCAAACTTCCACCAAATCTAGTGAATAGTCTGAGAATGGGATTGTCAGTCCTATGGTACCATAACATACTACTACTCGGCTCAGCCAAAGCTTGTGAATGTCATTCGTGTTACGGATAACGCGTCAACAAGTTGTTCACACTATTGAAATCGTATTGTTTTATTTATATAAACCATAGATATTGTTTTTTTTTGAACTTGAAAATGATTTAGCACATATGACTCACCCCATATTTGCAAAACGTAAAAGAGGGGAACTATGTACTCACTTGGGATTGCGAAAATGTTCTTGATCAACGGAATAAACAAATCTCAAACGTGTTCTAATGTGTCAGATAAATATGTTAGCGTGTCGGGACTACAAACGGGAGATCGGATAGAATGAAGTCTTATAAACCAAACGGGTGTTGGAACTCATGTGATATGGTTTAGAAAATTTAACATTCTGATTTGGAAAGGATCGTAAGTGCTTTTGACCGATTATGACTCGTTAAGGTAGTTTATGCTACTTTAGCGGGTCATTAGCGTAAACGCGTGATCGGATGGTTAAACATGTCATATGATAAGTCTTAAATGCGCAAACATGTTTGAAAATGTTATAACATTAGTTTTTATGTCAAAAATTTGGTTAATGGATTTATGCGCAAAAGGGCATTTTGGTCATCTTTTTGTTTAAGAACATAGAATTAACTTATCATAACACTAACCAAACGACGTGACTATAGAGGCGTTAATAGGTTTATGCATTAGAATTAGTTAGGGATTGGGTTATTATAATTGTAATGGGCTTAGGGAAAGGCTTTGGGCCTAAGAGTTTAGGGTTTCTGAGCACTAACCCTCTAGTATATGTAGTTAATGCTTTATTAGGGTTTGGTGGCTCTTTGATTGTTCTTCACTTGTATTAGACAAATTCCCAGTTTGTATGCAAGTTGAATCTTTCTATCTTCATCTTATTTCTAAAAGCTTGTTAGTGTGCTTACGCCACCTTTCAAGATAAGTATGATATCGATTAGATCCGATTTATGGGACTAGCAATTGGTATCAGAGCATGTTTGAACTTGTTTCTAGCCTCAGATCTGATATCACATTGATTTCTGATCACATCCGCTTTTTTTTGTTTTTTGGGTTGAAGATCTCGAACCATCTCAGACTGTTTTCTTGAAGATCTCGGACTGGCTTATTGAGATCTCGGACCATCTCGGATTATCTTCTTAAACATCTCGGATCCAAGTATCAGATCTCGGATCATTTGGAATCAACGGCTTACATCCCGAATCAGCTCAACCTGCATCTTGAATTCATCTCAGATCATTAGTTGTCTCTACTTTCAAAACTCTGAATCATCTCGGATCATTATTCTCTTAGAAAGGATACTGTTCCAAGATACTGTTGCTATCTCGGATCTACTGTAGCAGCTCGGATCAATTACCACCATTTCGGATTTACTGTTACCATCTCGGATTCATTGTTTCGAGTCACTGTTTCGAATTGCTGTTAAGTTCTCTGTTTGATCTCTTTTCACTCCTTTGATGATGAATCCAAACAGCATTCTGACAGCTGCAGATCTCACCAACCCTACCTTAACGACCATTCAGTCTCAGACTTTTGCGTTGCACCAGGAACTGGACCAGAGTATTGGAACGTCTACCAAAATTCCAAGATTGTTGTGTGGAGATGATTATTTTCAGTCCATTGACTCAAGCACAGCTTCAAGCTCAGAAGACTAACTATGTGTATGGCATGTCTCTTCGAAACAACTCAGCTATTCTAACTACTATTACTGCTCAGCAATTACCTTAGCACGCAAACGTTATGTACAGTCCCATTAATCTCCCAGCTCCTCAAAATGTTCAATCTACACCAATCGCTGAAAATCTCGCATTTCTGACCAAACAAAATGAAGAGAAGTTGGCTCTAGCAGCTTCCATGCTCAACAGTTTGAATGCTTTTCTACCAAGAGATCTCTTGCATCCTTCAATGTTTGCTCCCGATACGAATCAACAGGTTGAAGAAGATATTGAAGAATTAGATGCTTCGTGGAATTTGGCCATGGCTGCTTTTCGAGCAGAAAAGTTTAAAAAAGACACGGGCACCGTCCATTGTCGAACATTCGCACTAGGTCAGTTAAAGATAAGCTGAGATGCTACAGATGCCATGAACCCGGACACTTCGCTAGAGACTGCAGGAAGACACCTGTGGGATATGAAGCAACTGCTGCTGCTACTAGGAATTCAGAAAGGTCCATGGTTCCAGTTACATCAGCTTAGATGTCAACATCAACCTCATCAAGCCAAGGAGACTTAGGGGCGGGAAAAGCTCTAATGGTGCAAGAGCAGCATGTTTTAGCTAGGTTGATGCTGTAGCTAAAGTGGAATCTCTGAAGATTGCCGAAGTTGCTGAAAATCATCTCAAATGCTTGATGGCACAAACCGAGGAGCCCAAATCACTCTCCGAAACGGTAAACTCTATCCTATGCTCAGAAGATTGTAAATATGAAATGGCACAAATGACATCTCATAATCTTAATCTCATTAGTGATTATAACAGTGGCATGTCAAAGTACATTAGTCTTCGTGAGAACAATAGAATCCTCTACGAAAAGATTGATGCACTAAAGAAGGACATAGCTCAACTTTGCCGAGACGTAAACCAACAGAAATGTTGGGGTTCATGATTATAAAACCAAACTACATTCAAAAAATTTGGAATGAGACTTGGTAAGAGTTGAGCTAGGACTTCTCACTGAAAAGTTTCAACAAAATGAATTGAATATTAAGAAATATGATACTTCCAGTGACACTATTCGTAATCTTTGCACTATACAAATGGCATACAAAGAGAACAAGGGAAAGTGTTGGGTTATTAACAAGTCTCTCTGCCATATAATTATAATTATTCAAGAATGCCGCTCACTGAGCAAGAATTGGAAAATTATGATAAAATGACGTATTGCAAACCAAGTGACTACATTCCTTAGGAACCTTTTAAGCATAAGAATACCCAATCAACTGATTTTCAAAAGCCTAAAAGTTTTGTAAAATTTATAAATAAAGAGTGCTCGAATGAATTAATTGAAAATTTGAAAGGTGAAAAGGAGTCAACAACAACTCCATCTAAAGAACCTGTGAAAACTAAATTTTCTTCTGATTCTGAAAAGGGAGTTAATTGCTTTAGTGAATGTACAGAGTCAGTCATAGATGAAGAGCAATCAAAAGTGGATGATGAACCTCATCTAGTTATTGCTGATGACGCAGATGTTTCTTTATGTGATAAACATGATGACTATGTTTGGAATTTTGTCCTGTCTATGGTTTTTGAGACTCAGGGTTTTTCCAATGTTTTTGAAACTAAAACTTCAAATGATATGGTTTTTGATTCAGTCCGTGATTTAACTGACAATCAAAAGTAGTATGAGGCTTCAGTTTTGAGTGATTTAGAAAACTATTTTAGTTCTTCTGAATCCTCAACGGATACTTTAGATATTTCAAAATCTAGTGAAACTGAAAATATTGTTGTGATGAACTGTTTGAATGTAAATGCTTGTGAATAGGAGACGTCTGATATTTCCAGGAATCAGACCGAAGATTCTAACTCATCAGATAATGGGCAAGACGGTTACGGCAGTCAAAGTATTGACAAAACTTGCTCATCATCTAGTGACCAAGAATCCACTGATTCTGAAAGCTCAGTTCCAAATGAAATCGCTTCCAAAGAAACTGAAACAATTGTTTCTGAGAGCTTAGTTTCAGAAGAAAAGGTTTCAAATGAAACAAAGACTACAGAATCCACTCCTTAAAAGAAAAGAAGATCTAGAAAAACCAGAAGACAACACATAATGAAAATTCAGGAGAAAGTTTCCTCAAGTGTTGTTAATCAAAGGAAAAACCCAACTCAAAAACCAACTAAATCAAGGTTGAAGGGTAAAGTTGTCGATACTCACTCTTGTGCTGATAATTATGAGCAGGTTTTTATTAAGTGTAAAAATGCGCACAAGAAATTAGCACTTAGTGGAAAGAAGAGACCTAATCAGCTTCCCAGAATAACACAAGCATAATTAAGAGTCTTTTTTCTCAAAAAGACAGACTTGCTTCAATTATGGAATTCCGGGCACATAGCTAGAAACTGTGTTCATTGTCCTTTCGGGCCTTATCCATCCAAATTTCCATCCATCAGATGGCTTCGTACCATTGACATCAAGGTTATCAAAAGCCTTCTAATGGAGACTGGATTCTAGCAAAGAAAAACAATAAAAAAATGTTCAAACTCAAATGGTTTCGTAAATCAATACAAGAAATTAAATGCATCATCATCAGATGTCTCCTCAAACAACAAAGAGTTAAAGATTTGGAAACCTAAAAAGATTGCTAGATCTCAGTCAGAGCGTTCTCACTTGCCAAATCTTATATCCTCATCATCTCAAGCATCAAATTTTCTAACCAACCCAGATTGAAAATGATCTGGGTTCCCGTCTACCACTAAACTTGTTCTATGTGTAAGAATGGCTTTGGATGGCTATTGTTAGACTTTGGTTTATCGACAGTGGCTGTTCTAGACACCTGACAGGGGACATCTCCCAGTTGAACGATATCAAAATTTTCGATGGTGGATGTCACCTTTGTAGGGAGAGAAACGGGAAGAATTACTATGAAAGGCATAGTCTGAAACGGGGTTCTCAGCTTCTCTAATGTCAACTATGTTCCTGAACTCAAACAAAAGTATTCTCAGCGTCTCTCAGATGTGCGACAACGGTTTAGTGGTTTTGTTTACAAAAGGTGGATGCGTGGTTCTGAAGCCCGAAATAGTCGTACCAGAGGATTGGTACTTGACTGAAGACGAACGACGGGGTAACGCTTACGTGATCGACATGAACAAAGCCCCCACTGAACAAGTTACTTGCTTATTCTTTAAAATTACTGAACATGATGCAATGCTGTGGCATCGACGACTTGGGCATCTGAACATTAAAAATCTTAATCGACTAGCAATGGGAGGTAACCTTAGAAATTTACCAATCAAGGATTTCATATAGATTGAAAAATTTGAGTGTTGTGCTCGTGTGAAGCAACACCGTAAGCCTCGTAAGCCCAAGCTTGTGCATACGACATCCAAAGTTCTGGAACTGCTTCATATGGATCTTTTTGAACCTGTCCATGTGCTAAGTATTGGAAGAAAAGCTTATTGCCTGGTAATCATTGTTGACTAATATAGTTTCACTTAGGTATTTTTCTTCGAACAAAAGAGTGAAACTGCAAGTCTGATAAAGAAATTTGTCACTCTCATGGAGAACCAAGCAAACGAGCAAGTGAAGATTATGTGTTGTGAAAATGGAACGAAATTCAAGAACGTCAAGCTGAACAATTTTTGTGCATCAAAAGGGATTGATCGTCAATACAGTGTAGCTTGAACTCCTCAACAAAATGGAGTTGCAGAAAGATGAAACAGAACTCTCATTGAAGCAGCCCGCACTTGCTGATTGATTCCGGTCTTCCACTGATATTTTGGGCAGAAGCAGTGAACACAGCCTACTATGTACAAAATCATGCTCTCATCAACAAACATCACATGAAGACACCTTATGAAATAGTTGAAGTACAGAAACCCTCGGTACAACATTTTCGCACTTTTGGTTGTCCTTGTGTTTTCCTTATTATGGATCCTAAGGGAAAGTTTGACGCAAGAGGAGATCCATGCTATTTCTTTGCTATGCAAAGAACACTTCATATCTTGTCTACAACAAAATCAAAAAGCAGATCATGGAGACGTATTATGTGGATTGGCTGGAAGAAAATCTGAAAGATGCACGACTTGGACCTGATTCGTTATATGACTATTTTTCCTTGTTTCAGACTTTTAATATTCTACCTGATTTTATTGTTGATGCAGACGTCTCAAAAATGGTAATACCCATTCCTATCATAGCTGGAGATGACGTTACCGTGGATCCTCTGGGATTTCATGAAGTTCCTATGGACATGCATCCTGCTTCACAAATAGGAGAACATGCTATCAGCAACATTGAATCCTCTGCACAGCAAACCATGGTTCAAAGACCTTCACCGTTTCCGAAGCCGATTCTGTTAGATTGCACAGTCGATCCTCTTGTAACCTATACTGCTGCTACATTAAATGAGGGGGAACAATCTAGGATAGTGTCCGGAAGTGCTTCCAACTTGGAATCTAATTTGCAGGCACCAGATGTGGCAATTCCCCAGTGCATTCAGAAAAATCATCCAATTGCAAATGTTATTGGTCCTTTATCTGCCGGTGTTCAAACACGCAGTAGATCAGGAACCATTAACACATGTTTGTACTCATGTTTTATATCACAGATTGAGCCTAAAAACTTGATGTTGCTTTGCAAGAACCTGGATGGGTCGATGCAATGCATGAAGAGCTCAATCAGTTTGAAAAGCTGGGAGTGTGGAAATTGGTGAAGTTGCTAGAGGGAAAACGAGCTCTTGGTACTCGTTGGGCATATAAAAATAAACAAGACGATACTGGAGTGATCTTGCAGAAAAAGCTCGGCTAGTGGTGCAGGGATTCAGACAGATCGAAGGCCTTGACTATGTGAGGTATGTGCACCCGTAGCTCGTCTAGAAGGCATACGCATCTTCTTGGCATATGCATCCATATGGGTCTCACGGTATATCAAATGGATGTCAAGACGAAGTTTTTGTACGAGAAGGTCAAGGAGAAGATTTATGTCGCTCAACCCCCTGGTTTTACAGATCCAAAGAAGCAAGGATATGCATATAAGTTAGATAAAGCTTTGTATGGTTTGCATCAAGCACCTCGTGCATGGTATGTAACTCTAACAAAGAATCTGCTTGCTCATGGTTATGTACGGGGAATGATAGATCAAAAGTTATTCATTAAACATGTTGGCAAGGATCTTTTCCTTGTTCAGATCTATGTTGACGACATCATTTTCGGGTCTACCAATGAAGAGTTATGCAAAGAATTTGAGGACGTGATGAAGAAGAAGTTCGAAATGAGCTCTCTAGGTGAAATGACTATGTTTTTGGGCTTGCAATTCGTCAGAGCAATCAAGGAATCTTGATCCACCAAGGAAAATATGTTCAGAACATTCTTACAAAATTCGACATGTCAAACTCGAAGCCCATCGACTCGCCTATTGCTGAACAGCCATTGCTAAATGAGGATGCTGAAGGTGATCCGGTCAATCAAACGATGTACCGATATATGATTGGTTCATTGATGTACTTAACTGGGAGCCGGCCGGACATTATGTTTGCGGTCTGCCAATGTGCCAGATATTAAGCTAATCCTAAACTTTCTCATCTTTCAGCCTTTGGACGAATCTTTAGATACCTCAAGGGAGCTCCAAAATTGGGCCTCTGGTATCCTAGAGATTCGAATTTTTATCTGTTTGCTTATTCTGACAATAACTTTGGAGGGACAGACAAGGATATGAAGTCCACATCAGCTGGATGCCAATACTTGGGAGACAGGCTTATTTCATGGCAGTGCAAGAAGGAACAAACAGTGTCTTTATCAACTATAGAAGCAGAATATGTTGCCGCATCTGCATGTTATTCCCAGGTTATTTGGATGCAACATCAGCTCAAGGATTACGGTTTGACTTATCTTAACAATACTATCTATTGTGATAATGATGCCACTTTCCAGATTGTCAAAAACCCTGTTTTATATTTCCAAACTAATCACATGGATATCAAAGTTCATTTTATTAGAGATTGCTTAATTAAACTTGAACATATCCACACCGATGCTAATACAATGGATCTTTTTACAAAACGTGTCAGCAATTCGAGATTCAAAGTGCTTATGGACCTTTTAAAAATGATGCGTTTTACCGACTAAACATCTTCATTAAAAAACCTAATCTTTTTCAGTAAAATAACTAAATTTGTGCATAAAGGTTTCTACTTCTACACAAATTTAGGGGAGAAATATTTGCTTTGCTGCTCAAATCTAGTGCACTTGGTTAACACATATAAGGTATCGATGCTTTAAAAAGGAGGATTCTTTGTAATGTGTTTATAGGCTTATCGGTCAAAAGTCAAAAAGATACCAAGTGTTGATAGATAGCCAATGTCTGAAGTTTCAAGTCTATATGCAGAAAAGTGATCTGGGATATCAGGATTGCCCTTCTGTTGCATCTAGATACATGCAGACCTAGGCACAATTAGGATATCCTTAAAAGAGCCTAAATGGAAGGGCCAAAACCTTAAAAGGGGGAAATCTCTCATGAGAAAATCCCATGTCCTGGAAAAAGTCAAACATACTGTATAAGGTATTGTGCCTATAACCCTTGTCTGATATTGTCTAGTCTCTTTGCAATACGTTGTACTGACCTACTCACCAACAAGTCGGACATTGTAAGAAGAAAGGATGACCTTGGTATATTCACTTGTTACGATGAACTGTTGTGCTTACCTTGATCACAGGGTATGCTTTGATATGGGATACATGGATGTTATCGCATAGTCACTTGATGAAATCACAAGGTTGAAAGTTGAAGATTGATGCGATAAGTTTAGAAGGACAAATATATTGGCAATTGCACGGTTCCATTTGGCCAAGTTCATGCAGAAAAATGTTCCTTAATCAATTTCAGAATTGGTTTGATCTCATGACAACTCTATCCTTATCCCTTGATGATTATTATCTTTATTTTTATTATTTTTTTCCTCCTTTAAAAACTGGTTGCTTGGTTGGTTGAATCACATATTTTGACAAAAGGTGTTACTGTTCATGACTGGTTAAAACTGGTGGGGGCCTGAAAAGATTAAATACTTATGTTTAGAGTGGGCCCACTCATCTCGAATACACCCACCTATTTCTGATCACTGTTTCGAGTGGACCAGGTTCGAAATGGACCAAGCCAAATTATCTCGAACTAATTGTTCAGAGATGGGCCTGGCTCTGTTTCGAGTCTTTTTAAATGCCATCTCGAGTAATTTCGAGTCATTTTGAGTCATTTTGAACAGTTGTTTATCCAGATCTCTCTCATCTCAGACTCAGAGGTAGTTCGTCTTTATCTCGAATGTATCTCGAATTTTCAGATGCATCTTAGATGCGTCTCGGACGCCTCCAGGACGCGTCTTGCATGCCTCCCAGAGGGGTCATTGAATTGTACCCTTGCCATCCGAGTTCATCTGACCTGTTCAAGTCAGTGTGAACCTTTGAACTTCAATCAAGAGGGTCAATAAAATTTAACCTTGCAATAAATGTTGACATCTCTGTTTCAAGTGCAAAAATGGCGTAGAAAATGATCGATAAACGCAAGTTGGAAGTCGAGGCCTTTCACAATCAAGCCTTCTATTTGTCTGATCCTCCACCAGAACATCGGGAAAGATTTGATTCTCTAATTAGCGGACTAAGCAACTACCTCTTACTCAAGCTCTATAGACAAACCCAGTAATTGATGAAGACATGATCCAGGACTTCTGGATCAATGCTAAAGTCAAGGGTGGAGGTGCTTACATTGAAACAAAGATTGGAGAAAGAGAAATAAAGGTTTCACTGGAAGATGTACGAGACGCGCTACAGTTTGGAGACAGTGAACATCATCCTACAACATTGGACAGAGATAGCGTGGTGAAAGCTCTACATTGTATGAGTTGTGAAGGAGCGTATCCAACCGTGCTGAAGAAACTATTCCCGCCATACTGGAGGTGCCTGGCTCATATCTTTTTACAATGTATTTCAGAGAATAAAGGCGGCCAAGACCAACTAAATCAGACATAGGCTACGGCACTTGTTGCATTGGTGAATGACTGGGACTACAACTTGTCGGTTTTCATTTTCGACAACACGAAGAGTATGTTGGAAAGTACAAAGAAGAAGGTGTTCCTGCTATATCTGAGATTTGTACAAATGATCGTTGACAAGAAGTATCCCGAGTTGATCAAAGGCACAAACCACCTGAACCTAAAGTTTCTTGGACCGAGTTGTTTCGAAGCGGCATGCAAACAACGGGATTCTGCTGAGGTCAAGTTTATCTGTCAATATGAGCTGGTTGAACATGGAAGTTCAAGGAAGTTGTATGTGCACCTAAACCAGTGATTGCATTCGTATTTGAAGAGCATGATATTAAGATTATCGGCGGTCCAGGACAACAAAAACCAGTCGTTAAAGATCATGTTTCAGAAGAAGAAAAGGAAGAAGCAACGGCACAGGCTGAAACAGAGATAGCTGAAGAGACTGTTAGAGAAATGAACTTGATTTCTGCTGAGAACCTTGAAGCTTTACTTGTATCACTTAAGGGGGATTCCAGAATCCCTTCTCCTGCTATTTCCTTCTGATGAAACACAGTCTGAAGATGATGAAGCAGAGAACGTCTTCGCATCTGAAGCCCCTGATCACCCCAAGCCCTCAAGCTCAAGCAGTATTCCTGATCCGATATCACAATAAGAAAGTTCTAGTGGTGTTCGTGTTGAGGCAGGTGTTGATACAGTTTTGTGTCTGTTGCTTGTTCTTAATTACAGTTGTAATTGTACGGTCTTTGCTCAAGTGTCGGTATAGGTTTGGTCGTGTCGAATAGATCGAGATATCTTTCTATCTTGATCTAGTATGACATCATAGCTTATCTGTGTTAATCAGTTGCATGTGAGCATACTGATAAGTCTTGTGTAAGTTAAGTCTACACACGTTTTCCTGAAATAAGGATTCTGTGCGAGTCAGAGTTTTCGTACGAATCAGGTTATTCGTACAAAATTCTTGAGTAACAATTGTGTTACTTGTTTCGTATGAAATAAGTATTTCGTACGAAAAAGTGTCTCGTACCAAATTCTGAGTTGTGTCTGGTGTGAAATAGTGTGTTCCATCTATCTAGAGTCGTGATTCGTACGAAACTAGACAGACACTATATAAGCAGACATGCACCTCTCACTGAGGGTGAGCTAGTTGACTCGCGTGTGAGAGTAAGACTGACCAGACTAAAAGAACGAGCTAGCAAACTGATCTTTTGGTGAGATCTCTAAGTTAGCATTTCTGGTGTAGACGAAGACATAAGAACACAACAAGTTTGTTTGAGTCATACGAGCATTGTGTGTATATGTTTGTACTTGTTCGCAATCATTAATCAAGATAGTGAATCTTTGGTTACCCCGTGTTCTTTACTTTGCTTTGGTTACATGCACACTTGGATTCCGCACTTGTGTGTGTCTCATATGAACAAGGAATTGGTTTAACACCATCTACAGGTGGACCTACAAGTGGTATCAGAGCTTTGTCTCTTTCCTTGTCTGAGCTAGTTTGAAGATTTCTGAAGTGTTCTTGAGCCTCCAGCAGAAAACATAAGTTTTGGATAGTTAACTAACTTAAAACTTGGTTAAAATCTGTTGCATGTAGAAAGTTTTATGGTAATATTTTTCTGAAGAACACCCTTGAAGAAGAAATCTTCAAAAATTTGAATCTTATTAGTTTGGTAGGGTTGACATTTTCTGACTTGGATCTGGACTTGGACTGTTGACTGATTAAAAATCTGTGTTTTAACTAAAAGTGTGTAAGACAACAGGTAATTTCGAAAAAGCAGGTCTACACAAGAAAGGAAATTTCTCACCTAACCATTTCTGAAAAGATTCCTCTGAAAAACACTGAACAAAACAGTTTGTGAGACTGAAAATATTCTTGCGAATCATCTGACCCGCACGAACCACCTGATCCGCATGAAACATCCTTGTTTCGTGCGAAACAGTTGTCTTGCACGAAACTGTTTTTGATTGTTTTTCGTGTTTTTCAAAGCTTTGTGATTTTAAGAATTTGTCATATTTTCAAATTTGAAAATTTAAGAAAGGTAATTATAATTTTGAAACTTTAAACCTTTAAATTTTCATTAAACAAGAAATATTATGAGTTCTAACCCGTGGGATTGGAGTTGTTCAAGCTCAAATCAGGAGTCTTCGCAAAGCTCCGCAACATCATGGGTAAAATCTTTGATGCCACCACATACAGCAATGATCTCTGCAAATCAATGGGCGTGCGTTGCGATTCAAAATCAAAGCATCCAAACTCTGTTAATGAGGGAAAGTGAAACAGGGAGTAACAACCATACGCCGAAGCTAAATCATTTGAACGATTATCCTTCCTGGAAAAGTCGTTCTTGGACAGAACACAGAATTGTGGACGTGTTTCACTACCCCCTACAATGAAGCACTTGAAGAAGCTGGATCAAATCCAACCACTTTGGCCAATCTAGTCGAAAGTGACAAGAAAGCTTATGATCTAGAGAAGAAGGCATTTGCTATCCTCACACAAGCTCTGCATAAAGATATTTATCATCAGTTTGTGTATTGTACTACAACGAAAAATCTATGGGATACTTTGGAAGCAAGAGGTGAAGGTAACACTGCTACCAGGAAGATTCGGCATGATCTACTCAAGAAAGAGTTTGAAGGTTTTATGTTCATGGAGAACGAAACCGTGAATGATATGACCACTCGGTTTTATCATCTTCTCAACGAGATGTACTCATATAAAGTGTTAGCAGCACCACAAGAAATTGTGATGCGATTTGCTGATGCTTTACCTCCCAAATGGGGTCAATTTATTGATCTATTTAAACATACAGGTGTTTTGGACTAAATAAGTATTTATGAATTTGTGCAGAAACTGGAGAACAAGAATGAAGAAGAACTCCGGAAGGCACAACCAGTCTCTGCTCCACAAAACCCTAAGATGTAATTTGGAAGTATAAATGCAGGTACTAGCTCAAGTCAGCAACCGAAGCTGCAAACAACATTTGTGTCAAACGTGAACCCTTTCCTACCCCAGCCTTTCAAATGAAGTCAATCTACAGGTTCGAGTAATCAATCCTATGGACAAGCTTTTGATCCGAAAGACTTCCTTCCACAGCCAAGGGATTTAGAGCATAAAGCTCCACAGCAAGCTCCTCAACAAGCTTTCTATGGAAACAACAGTCAGTTAGCAAATCCCAACACTGTCAAACTTGACACATCAAACCTCTCCAAAATCAACGTAGAAGTTGCACAGGAACATACATAACTTCTAAATACCATGGTCAGTGCGTATTTTGGTTTAGTTGCATGTCAAATAGGGAACATCAATTTGACAAACGAAGACTATGAACACATTGACCGAGACGAAATGGAGCTGATGGACATCAAGTGGGCATTTGCAAGTGCTTTGAGAAGAGCGAAGGATTATATGAGAAGAACGGGTAGAACCAGTTTGAAAAGCAAGAAGGATACAAAATACGGCTTTGACAAAACCGCCGTTACTTTCTTCAACTGTGGAGAAAGAGGTCACTTCAAGCGGGAATGCACAAGACCTAGCAAGGAAGGAAATCACAACCCCTTTTGCAATCAGTCTCAACCATCCAACACAGCACAGTACAACAACGAAAGAAGACTAGTAGCTGGTGGCAACTCTAACGACACCAATCAATCAGGACCTTCAAACACACATAGAGCTTTGGTAGTTCAATCTGATGAATGATGCGATTGGTCAGTACAGTTGGGAACAGAGAACAACGAAAAAACTGCATGTCATTTAAGGATCATGGATCAAACAAGCATGATCACAGCATCAACACTCAAAATAATGATGATACATCTTGGGATGCTGGTAGTTCTGATGAAGAATGTTCAAGTTCAGATGGTTATGAGTCTGATTCTGACGTGAAGAAAGGAAGTGAAGCTGAGGTTGAAGAGTTGCTGAGTGAAGCTGAGATATTGAAGAGTGAAAAGGTAAGAATGACGAGGAATGAAGAAGCTGCGGAAACAGAGACAGAGGCACTCTCTACAGATGATGCAGCTTTTCCTCATCACACTACCTTTATGGCAAATGTTGAAGGTTCTTCAAAGCAGGTAAATTCTGACCCTCCTACTGTTTGCAATGACTGTGTTGAGTTGAAAATAAAGTATGAAACCGTCAACAGTCATAATCAGAATTTAGTTGTTGAACTATCAAAATGCAAAGAGGCGAACTTGGCGCCAACTAGAAATGAAAACGAATTCCAATATGTCATAGAAACCCTTAAGAAAAGTGTTTCTGAATTGACAAAAACAGTTTTGAATAAACATACAGGAATCAATAACTACATTAATCTCCTAGAAGAAACAAAGAAAGAGTTAGCCATCGTCAAATGCGAATATGATTCGATCAAACGCAAATTGGATAGTTATTCTAACTCCCAATATGTGCTTGATCATATTATTGAAGTTCAAAAACTAAAGGGAGATGCTCAATGCATAGGGTATAAGTCGTGTCCACCCCCAATGAAACACAACTATACCAAAATGCCTGAGGAAGAGGAGATGCCTCGTTTTGAACCCTTTGTACCTTTGAATCTTGAGGAATTCACAGCAGGGTTAGGGTTCAAACTAGGCAACTCATCTCAAGAACCAAACAAGCCAGAAAGTTCATCATCTGATGAAGAAGAGGATGATACATCAGATGATGAATCAAGAAATGATGATTTGGATCAGCCTCTTGATGAAAGGAAAAGAGTAGAATCTTCTGCTACTCCTAGTACTCAATCTGTTGAGAATCAAGAGACAGTTCCTAAGAAATCTGTGAAGACAAGTGTGTCTACACAAGAAGTAGATAATGTGTTGTATACTTTGGTTGGAGGGAGATAAGAAAATCTATTCAAACAAAAGATTTTCCAATTAAAAACGTAAATCCAATCTCTATAGATCAGGTTTTTGAAAAGTCAACAACCAAACCTTTAGAGAAGAAAAAGTCAACCAAATCTCAACCATTATCCGCTTCAAAAGAAAAAGAATGGAAGCGAGTTGAAAAGCCCACAACTTCTCAACCGAAGGTTGAAGCAAAAGGCTCTCGTTACCAGAAAAAGGCTAAAACTGTTAAATTTGAGAGTTCTAAAGTTACCGATAAAGTCGAAACTTTTCAAGGAAATTCTAATGTTGATTTTGTAAAGAAAGTTAAGATTTTGAAAAGAAATGGTCAAAACAATTACACCCAACACACTGACGGATGTAATGAAAATGAACCCAGTACCTCAGGATCCACAAATTCAACATCAAGCCAAGAAACACGATCTCCTAGTTTTGTGGAAAGGAGAACATGTTTCAAATGTGGAGAATTTGGCAACATTATAAAGGATGGTCAAAATCCAGCCAAATCAAGATGTATAGAGAAAACCCCTCATGAACCAACTTGCAAACGTAAATCTGTTTCTCCGACACAAGATAATCGAGTTATTAAAGATCAAAAAGAGAAACAAAAACGTAAACAAGTAGAAGCAGTTGAGAAAGCTTTAAAATCCGATTCTTCAAAAAAGGATCAAAGATCTTCAAAGTCAATAAAACTAGACACTGTTAAAACTGTAAATAATAGTAAATCTGGTTATAAACAAGGATCTTGGAAATAGAAGACCGGTAATGGTTCAAAAGGAGTTTCCCAGTTTGTTAATCATCATGAAATTGAGATTACATTTCTCGATGATAAGGGACAACCCAAGACCACTAAGGCTTGGGTCCCCATCTCAAACTAATCTTGTTTGTGGAATGTGCAGGGTGTTTCAGGAGGAACTGTAAACAGTCATTGGATTGTTGACAGCGGAGCATCAAGGCACATGACGGGTGACTTACGGCTCCTATATGATGTGAAAAGCATAAGGGGTGGTTATGTTGCTTTTGCTGGTGACAAAGGTGGATACATCACTGGAGAAGGAATGGTCTCCAATGGTGTTATGAGCTTCGACAAGATCAATTATGTGCGGCAAATTGATCACAATCTTCTTAGCGTTTCTCAAATCTGCCACAAGAAGTTCAAGGTACATTTTGATGATACCGGATGTTATGTGCTGAAGCCAGGATTCAAGATCCCCAAGGAATGGATTCTCCTGTCGGCTCCAAGAATTAATGATTTGTATCTTCTTGATATGAGCCAAGCTATTACAACATCTGCACAAGTCACATGTTTTGTCTCCAAAGCCACCGAGAAAGAATCAATCTCTTGGCTTAGACGTATGGGACACATTCACCTGAGAAAATTGAACTATTTGGTGAAGAACAATCTAGTGAATGGTGTACCAGTGAAGAATTTTCATCTTCAAGACATTGTGTATCATGCCAAAAAGGGAAGCAAGCGAGAAAGTCCCATCCCGTGAAGAAGATCAACACTGTGAATATGCCACTGGAACGTCTGCATATGGACCTCTTTGGACCTATGAAACACAAGACAACCTTTGGTGATTCTTATTGTCTGGTAGTTACTGATGACTATTCCAGATTCTCATGGGTAAACATGTTGGCACACAAGAGTGAAGTTCCTACTATCCTCAAGAATCTCCTGACTCTGTTATAAAATTTATACAATCTGAAAGTAAGGAGAATCAGAAGCGACAATGGCACGGAATTCAAGAATCAAGTTATGGACGAGTGCTGTTCCTCAAAGGGTATTCTGTATGAGTATAGTTCTCGATATACTCCACAACAAAATGGCGTCGCTGAGAGGAAAATAGAACTCTTATTGAAACTGCAAGAACCATGTTAGTAGAATCAGAACTTCCCGTTCAATTTTGGGGAGAAGTTGTTGCTACTGCGTGTTATACGATGAATAGAGTTCTAACAGTGAAGAGACATGGGAAGACATGATTTGAGTTATTACATAAAAGGAAACCGAATATTTCTTCTTAGAACCTTTTGGAGCTCCATGCACTATGATCGACCCACATGGAAAGTTTGGTCCCAAGGCTATCGAAGGTTTCTTTCTTGGATATGCTACTCCAAAATTTTGGGTGTGGAATTTGTCATCGAAGAAGATTGAAGAATGGGTGAAGTCAAGGTTCAGAGATATACAGAAGCTGTTAGAGCTTCGGGTGCTCCTTGGATGTTTGACTATGATGGGCTATTTGATTTCTTTAATCCGCCAACTTTTGATGATGCAACAGCTGCTGCTCAGATGTTATTGGAAAGTGATACTGCAGTAGATTCATCACTAGTTCGACCAATTATTGTTAACCCTCAAGTGTCGACTTCGGTTAACAATCTTGTTCAAAATGAGGAATTCGAAGACGTTGCGGATTATAATGTTTCATCAGAAGACGATGAGTTTCACAATGCGAATGAAGCTACCTCTGGTGCGGTTCATGGATTTTCAAATGATACGTCAAATATTCAACCTCAAGGAACGACTGAAGGTCAGGCATCTACAACGTCATCAAATCCAGCTCTCGATGTAACTGTTGATCCGAATATCAACAATTTGGATATCAATTCTGGAGTTCCTGATGTGCCAGAAACTCGTATTCATAATATCCATCCTCAGCAGAATATTATTGGAGATGTCCAGAGTGGTGTGAAGACTCGTAATCAGCTTCAAAACAACCAGAATGCTGGATTGTAATCGAAAATCAGGGAATCTGGTGGAGGCAATGAAAGAAGACTCTTGGGTTGAAGCCATGCAGGAAGAACTTCAACAGTTTCAGAAGTTTGTCGTCTGGAAATTGGTTGACAGGCCTGACGGCTACAAGAAGATTGGTACACGATGGGTGTACAAATGCAAGAAGGATGACTGAGGTGTTGTTGTGAGAAACAAAGCGCGATTGGTTGTTCAAGGTTTTAATCAGGTCGAAGGCATTGATTACAATGAAGTTTATGCACCGGTTGTAGGACTTGAGGCCATAAGAATCTTTTTGGCTTATGCATACTTCAAGAAGTTCACCATTTATCAGATGGATGTGAAGAGTGCATTTCTTCATGTGTGGTAGAAGAGGAAGTATATGTTAAGCAACCGCCAGGTTTTGAAGATCCACTCCATCCTGACAAGTTTGGCTTCTCAACAAGGCGTTATATTGTCTTCAACAAGCTCTGAGGGCTTGGTATGAAGCGTTGTCTACATATCTGTTGAAGAATGGTTTTCGACGAGGCCTGATCGACTATACTCTCTTCATCAAGGAACAAGATGAGGACTTGCTGCTAGTACAGGTTTATGTTGATGATATTATATTTGGGTCCACTAACACTCGAATGTGCAAAGAATTCGAACAGGTTATGCAGGAGAAGTTCGAGATGAGCGCAATGGGAGAAATGACTTTCTTTTTAGGTTTGCAGGTTCAGCAATCAAAGGAAGGGATTGTTATCCATCAAACCAAGTCGTCGGAGATATTCTCAAGCAATTTCAGATGGATGACTCAAAGCCTTTGGGAACTCCATTAGCCCAAAATCATTGGATTACTCCAGACGGAATGGGTGAACATGTAGAACCATCTCTCTATCGTGCTATGATCGGATCTCTCATGTATGTTACTATTTCAAGACCCGACATAATGTACCCAATATGCCTTCTTGTGCGCTATCAGTCTAGTCCGAAAGTTTCTCATTTGATGGCTGTGAAAAGGATCTTTTGTTATCTAAAGGGTCGTCCTAACACTGGTCTATGATACCCTCAGGATGATAACTTTGATCTGACAGCATTTAGTGATTCTGATCATGGCGGCTGTAAAATTGATGCAAAGTCAACAACAGCAGGATGTCAGTTCTTGGGAAATCGCCTATTCACGTGGCAATGCAAAAAGCAGACTTGTGTAGCTACATCAACATGTGAGGCTGAGTATATATCAGCTTCTAGTTGCTGCTCTCAAGTTCTATGGATTCAACAGCAAATGCGCGACTACGGTTTTAATTTCTTACTACTACTATTTTTGTTGATAATGAAGCTGCCTTAAAGATCACTCGGAATCCTGTACAGCATTCAAAAACAAAACACATTGAGATTAAGTATCATTTCATACGAGATTGTTATGAAAAGAGACTTATCGATGTTGTTAAAATCCACACTGATCACCAACGTGCCGACCTTTACCAAAGCCTTTGATAAATCACGTTTTGGTCAATGGCATCAAGGTGAAACCCGAGTAACTCAACTATGGCTAACTATTTTTGTATCTACTTTTCTAAAAATCTAAAACTACAAAAACATTATCAGTTTTATATTTTAGGGGAAGTAAATTTCCAGAAAATACAAAAATTATTTGTCTTGTTTGTTTAAGTGGGAGAAAAATTCAGAAAAATACAAAAACATTAGAAACATAAAAAAATGAGTTTCTTGGATAGATTGAAGATGATGAAAATTCACCGGTAAATCTGTCATAAATGGTTAAAAGCATAGAAAGTAGATTGATAAGTAGCTTTACTTATGATGTATCGTAGGCTCACAATCAGATAAAAATGTGCACGTTGATATAAACCTAACAGACAGAACGCCAGGTGGGAACCATTCATTGGCATATGGTCTTGGTAAAATTTCGTTTGACAGAGTGCCGAGGTTCTGAGATATACGGTCTTTATGCTGGCTTATCATCTGGGTATCAGGGTTGAATCTTTTGCCGAAAAATAACGGTGCCGCAAGTCTAGAACTTCCATGATATCATACATACGTGTATATACTGCATACGACCATCAAATAAGTTATAAAAATATCACATCCCCAAAATAAGTGATAAAATATCACAGCTTTATGCGGGAGCTAAGTTCGTCTCTTTGTCGGTACGATGGTACTAACATGTTCATAGACTTACTCCTGTGCCCTGCATGCATATGAAAATCAAGTTCCTCATCAATAAGTGATTAAATCACAAAGGGCATGTTTTGAATAAAAAATAAGTGAGTATCTCACATCATTCATATACGTCAAAACAGATGATAAAGCAGCATACTCACCGGTAAGATTTTCTCTCGTGCATATCTTGATAAGGGAATGTGTCGTGATGTGGTTGAACACCGGCTAGTTAGTATAAATCCATACCTTAATCATATCTCCTAATCATGATCACATCTGATAAGTCTGAGCTTACATGGACAACAATACCGATAATCACAGTTAAATACTTATCTGTTTAATTTGAAAACCTAATACCGTCTTTGACAAAGATTAAAATGCTGGTACGATTCCTTTACCTTGAAACTCGAAAAAGATTATAGTTTATCTGTATATTTTGATTTTATGTCTAGTTTACTTAGTTGCTTATGTAATTACTTTTTGAAAGTTAGCCAAAGTTGATACTCGAGAGTTTCTACCAAGATACGCCAAAAAACCATCTGGTTGATATCGCAACTTCATAAAAGTAATATCTTGCAACAGGTAATCCATCAAAGAAAACCAAAATCTGAAATTCAGTTGAGTGTGTGTATCTCATACGAATGAACCTAGTCATTTGTTTGACTTGGTCACTTGTTTTTCTCAAATCTGCTGTTGGAATTCACATGAGTGTGTGTATCTCGTTCAGGGAATACAATCATACGAAGATTTTATGATAAGTATTTCGTGTGTATCCCTTGAGAAAATTGTGTTCTAATTATATTTGTCTATGAGTACAGATTGATACAAAAAGAACATAAACAAAGACCAGCAACGAAGAAATCTGACAAGTCAGAAGAGGAATCAAGAAAGATTTTAAGTTTCTTAGAAGTTCGAGGACCTGATACTCTAATCAATAGGTAGCAGATCTATCAATGGATAGCAAATCTTCAGGGGGAGTTTGTTAATACTCCAAGCCATTCTATGTGAAGACCAAAGTCTGAAGACCAAAGACCGAAGATCGAAGACCAAGCAACATCCAAAGGGGAGTTTGTTGATACAGTTTTGTGTCTGTCGCTTGTTCCTAATTACAGTTGTAACTGTACGGTCTTGGCTCAAGTGTCTGTATAGGTTTGGTCGTGTCGAATAGATCGAGATATCCTTCTATCTTGATCTAGTATGACATCTTAGCTTGTCTGTGTTAATCAGATACGTGTGAGCATACTGATAAGTCTTGTGTACGTCAGAGTTTTCGTACGAATCAGGTGATTCGTACGAAATTCTTGAGTAACAATTGTGTTACCTGTTTCGTACGAAATAAGTATTTCGTACGAAACATTGTCTCGTACCAAATTCTGAGTTGTGTCTCGTGTGAAATAGTGTGTTCCATATGTCTAGAGTCGTGATTCGTACGAAACTAGACAGACACTATATAAGCAGACATGTACCTCTCAGTGAGGGTGAGCTAGTTGACTCGCGTGTGAGAGTAAGACTGACCAGACTAAAAGAACGAGCTAGCAAACTGATCTTTTGGTGAGATCTCTAAGTTAGCATTTCTGGTGTAGACGAAGACATAAGAACACAACAAGTTTGTTTGAGTCATACGAGCATTGTGTGTATATGTTTGTACTTGTTCTCAATCATTAATCAAGATAGTGAATCTTTGGTTAACCCGTGTTCTTTACTTTGCTTTGGTTACATGCACACTTGGATTCCGCACTTGTGTGTGTGTCATATGAACATGGAACTGGTTTAACACCATCCGTAGTTGGACCTACAAGGTATCATAGCTTTGGCTCTTTCCTTGTTCAAAACCGGGCTTAGTTGTGCCTGAGCTAGTTTGAAGATTTCTGAAGTGTTCTTGAGCCTCCAGCAGAAAACATAAGTTTTGGATAGTTAACTAACTTAAAACTTGGTTAAAATCTGTTGCATAAAGAAAATTTTATGGTAAAAGTTTTCGGGAGAACACCCTTGAAGAAGAAATCTACAAAAATTTGAATCTTATTAGTTTGGTAGGGTTGACATTTTCTGACTTGGATATGGACTTGGACTGTTGACTGATTAAAAATCTGTGTTTTAACTAAAAGTGGGTAAGACAACAGGTAATTTCAAAAAAGCAGGTCTACACAAGAAAGGAAATTTCTCACCTAAACATTTCTGAAAAGATTCCTCTGAAAAACGCTAAACAAAACAGTTTGTGAGAATGAAAATATTCGTGCGAATCATCTGACCCGCACGAACCACCTGATCCGCATGAAACATCCTTGTTTCTTGCGACACAGTTGTCTCGCACGAAACTGTTTTTGATTGTTTTTCGTGTTTTTCAAAGCTTTGTGATTTTAAGAATTTTTCATATTTTCAAATCTGAAAATTTTAAAAAGGTAATTATAATTTTGAAACTTTAAACCTTTAAATTTTCATTAAACAAGAAAATATAATGAGTTCTAACCCGTGGGATTGGAGTTGTTCAAGCTCAAATCAGGAGTCTTCGGAAAGCTCCGCAACATCATGGGTAAAATCTTTGATGCCACAACATATAGCAATCATCTCTGCAAATCAATGGCCGTGTGCTGCGAATCAAAATCAAAGCATCCAAACTCTGTTAATGAGTGAAAGTGAAACAGGGAGTAACAACCGTCCGCCCAAGCTAAATCATATGAACGATTGTCCTTCCTGGAAAAGTCATTTTCATACATACGTTCTTGGACAGAACACAGAATTGTGGACGTGTTTCACTACCCCCTACAATGAAGCACTTGAAGAAGCTGGATCAAATCCAACCACTTTTACCAATCTAGTAAAAAATGACAAGAAAGCTTACGATCTAGAGAAAAAGGCATTTGCTATCCTCACACAGCCTCTGCATAAAGACATTTATCATGAGTTTGTGTATTGTACTACAACGAAAAATTTGTCAGACACTTTGGAAGCGAGAGGTGAAGGTAACGCTGCTACCAGGAAGATTCGGCATGATCTGCTCAAGAAAGAGTTTGAAGGTTTTATGTTCATGAGAACGAAACCTTGAATGATATGACAACTCGGTTTTATCATCTTCTCAGTGAGGTGTACTCATATAAAGTGTTAGCAGCACCACAAGAAATTGTGATGCGATTTGCTGATGCTTTACCTCTAAAATGGGGTCAATTTATTTATCTATTGAAACATACAGGTGTTTTGGACTCAATAAGTATTTATGAATTTGTGCAGAAACTGGAGAACAAGAATGAAGAAGAACTCCGGAAGGCTCAACGAGTCTCTGCTCCACAAAACCCTGAGATCTACTTTGGAAGTATAAATGCAGGTACTAGCTCAAGTCAGCAACCGAAGCGGCAAACAGCATTTGTGTCAAACGTGAACCCTTTCCTACCCCAGCCTGTCCAATCAAGTCAATCTACAGGTTCGAGTAATCAAGCCTATGGACAAGCTTTTGATCCGAAGCCTTCCTTCCACAGCCAAGGGATTTAGAGCATAAAGCTCCACAGCAAGCTCCTCAACAAGCTTTCTATGGAAACAACAGTCAATAGGCAAATCCCAACACTGTCAAACTTGACACGTTAAACCTCTCCAAAATCAACGTAGAAGTTGCATAGGAACAGGCAGAACTTCTAAATACCATTGTCAGTGCGTATTGTGGTTTAGTTGCAGGTCAAATAGGGAACATCAATTTGACAAACGAAGACTATGAACAAAATGACCGAGATGAAATGGAGCTGATGGACATCAAGTGGGCATTTTCAAGTGCTATGAGAAGAGCGAAGGATTATATGAGAAGAACGGGTAGAACCAGTTTGGAAAGCAAGAAGGATACAAAATACGGCTTTGACAAAACCGTCGTTACTTGCTTCAACTGAGGGGAAAGAGGTCACTTCAAGCGGGAATGCACAAGACCTAGCAAGGAAGGAAATCACAACCCCTTTCGCAATCAGTCTCAACCATCCAACACAGCACAGTACAACAACGAAAGAAGACTAGTAGCTGTTGGCAACTCTAACAACACCAATCAATCAGGACCTTCAAACACACATAGAGAAGATCGAAGGTCCTGATTGATTGGTGTTGGTTTATCTGAGTAAGAAGAGGCTGCAATGTGAAAAGAAGAAATTTATCGAGTAGTCTGATAGCGATGAGGATGAAACGGTGGATGTTGGCAAGCTACAGCGAAGAGTAGTGCTGCTGGAACAAGAAAATGAATTGAGAAACTCTCAGATAGCATCCTTACAAAATCAGATATCTATCAGAGACCAAGCTATTGAGCAACTTCAGGGTGATGTGAGCTTGCTTATGATAGAGATCTACGAGATGAAGGCTAAGCTACAAAAGAAGTTTGGTAGTGAATTTGCGGATAAGGATGATGATCCTCAAAATGTTGCTCATCACCAACGCAAAGAAGCGGAAAAGGCTGCAGCTGATGCAGAGCATGAAGAAGGTTTGATTGCATATCATTCAACTGAAAAATCAAAGAAAAGAAAGCAGTCACAAATTCAAATCAACGAGGTCCTAGATGGGCATTTCATTCAAAGTTTGAACATGAAGTATCTCATAACTTCCCAACAATGAAAACTGTTGAATTATATCTGGAGAAAGCCCAGGCGTTCGAGATCCTCATACTCACAAACGGCTTCAAAATCTTATCTGGCCACCGACTGACAAAGACAAGGTCATTCCAACTGCTCCAAAATTTCCAAAAGGTGTGCTAAAGAATCTCTTCTATTGGGTTATGATCCGAGAATGGCTGAAGTTGTTATTGTTACAAAAGGAAAGGAATTCATGTTGGCTGACACTTCGGATTTAATTAGCTTTCACGAGGAGGTTATTCTGATGTTGGGTGCACATCCAATTCAAGCAAGTGATAAATATGAAGAATGTGTGAAATCTTGGACGAGTGCGGGGCAACAGTGTTACGGAACAAATTATTTGCTCATGATTGAAAATCCTAAAGTGTAAGGCTATTTCTAATGCAGTAAACCTAGGGGAGATTGTAGAGGTTTATGCATTAGTATTAATTAGGGATTGGGTTATTATAATTGTAATGGGCTTGGGGAAAGGCCTTGGGCCTAAGAGGTTAGGGTTTTTGAGCACTAACCCTCTAGTTATATAGTTAATGATGTATTAGGGTTTGATGGCTCTTTGATTGTTCTTCACTTGTATTAGACAAATTCCCAATTTGTATGCAAGTTGAATCTTTCCATCTTCCTCTTATTTCTTAAAGCTTGTTAGTGTGATTCCACCACCTTTCAAGCTAAGTGTGATATCGATTAGATCCGGTTTTTGGGACTAACAGTGACTATAAGGTATAACCTCAGTAGGTTATTCCCTATACAACTATGGTCACAAATATGTGTTTGGTTGGGATCCTAAGATCGACCAGACGGGTTGGATTCGAAAGCCAAAGCGGTGGTCAAGACCGCTCGACTTACGACCCTAAATAAGCACTAAACTAGAAGTGATGAGTTAGACATGTAAAAATATGTCTAACTAAGTTTATAAAACTGATTTGGTATCAAAACTTGGTGTTTTGATGCCTGAAAATAGTTTCGTCGTAAAATGCACATCATGCGCATTTTTTTACCGAAACTTTAACTCGTCACATCGACTAGTAAACGTGGTAATCAGAAGGTGAAATCGTTAGGGATTATAACCTTTGTGATTATGATCACGTTGCAAAGTTGAATTGAACTTTGACTTGACAATATAGTCGGAACCAAAAGTCAATAAGGAAGCCAAACTGTTAGACTTTTAGCTCAAAATAGCTAAAATAATGAAAGAACTAGGAAGAGTACTTACTCATATTGAAGAACTCTTTCGGAACTCAAGATAGGAGGCTTCCAAAGGCTAGAAACAATCTCCAAAGAGGACAGAAAAAAGAACTCACACTTTGCTTTGAAGTGGTGTGAAAAAAAGACGGAAAAATCATGGGGTATTTATAGTATTTTAGGATCAAGGAAGTGATGACAAGTGTCCTCAAGTGTGGATTAGTGTCCTAACATGTGTCAACACCAAATTAAGTGTGTCAAAATGAGTGCTAGGTGTTAAAAATTGGAGGTAAGTGGCAAACTTAGTGAAGAAGAAAAAATCTTTATTATTTTTTGACATTTTTGGCCCTTGGACTTGTATTTTCACTTGTTTGTCAATTTTAACCCCTTTAACCTAATATTTAGGTTATATAAAGGTGTTTAGACATGTGTAACTTAGATTATGCCTGAAAATATCATGGATATCGGTTCGTTTGGTTGTACGATTATGCGTTTCGCAAAAATGCGTAAAACGCTTTAACGAACATGAAAATGATCGAAATTGTGCAACGATTAACATTTTTGCATTCTCATCAATATAATACAAGATTTTATTGAATACAAAAATATTTGGATTGATACACATGGTTTGTATCTTGAATTGTACTTGTATAAGTGTGTTTTTGTCATATCTAACCCTTCAAAACTTATATCTAAGTAATGAAAAGGGTATTCAGGGTATGTGTAGCTTATGTCTTTGTTTCAGAGTGTACGTCGCGTTAAACTGATTGCGTTTGAGTGTTAGTTAACGAATTACTTCCACAAAAAATTTCGAGGGTTCGAAATCGTGCAAGAAATTGAAATTGTGCAAATGTCTTCGATAATTATACAAATTTAAAAAATAAAACACAGTGTTTCATTGAATACGAAATTCTTTGTAATTGTACAATGATTGAAAGGCACAAATGTCACATTACACATAAAATTTTCAAATCTGTTAACCTAAATATTTTTATGATCTTGAGAATTCATGTACAAAGGCACATCATCCCAATTACTCATTTTCTTAAACTCAATTCGTATGAAGATAAAAACACCAAATTTTCAGAAATTTATCTTCGTGCGAAGATACCACTTCGTATGAAGAAGAACTTCGTGCGAAGTAACTTTTTTCAAAACAACTATATAACTTTATGCGAAGTAAGTTATCTTCGTGCGAAGTTAAACTTTCAACTTTAATATGATTTCACATCGTGCGAAGGTAATTTTATCTTCGTGCGAAGTCAGAGGTTCGTACGAGGGTAAATTCAAAATTTCACATTTTTTGCCATTTTTAACATGGTTTCAGTTGATTTTAGGTCCAGTTCTTTCAAGGTTTTGTTAAAACATGATTTTATGTAATCCTTGAGAAAATCAGTCCATTTCGACCATTAAATCTTTGAAAAAATGATAAAAGATGAGAAATTAGTATAAGAGAAGTAGAATCTTGTTGAAGTGTCTTCAAATTAGACCACAAGGCTCTTATACCACTTGTAGGTCCATGCTCCGATCTGATAAACTCAGGTCTGATCAAGTTAACTTGGTCTTAAACGTACATAATCCGTTTTAGATTAGGCGACATGTTTAATAAGATTACAATTCATCAATTATCTATTTTTATTAATATGTCAACGTTTACAAGAACTTGAAAACACTCGGGCAGAGCTCCGCCATCCAGTGTACACGAAACTAACTTCTAACACTATGCTCGACCTACTATTTATAGACTTGTTCACTTCGTGCGAGTATAGTGTTTATCTTCGTGCGAAGGTAAAAAGTTACCTTCGTACGAGGTGAGGTTTTACCTTTGTACGAAATGGCCTATTTACCTTCGTATGAAGTTAATCTACATACATACAATTCACAAACTAACATGTTGAACCTATTACATACATACGTAGGCAACAGACATCTGCATCAACATTCTCCTCCTTGGATGTTGCCGTAGTCGTCGAATAGTCTTTAAGCTTCAGAGTCTTTGACCATCTTTAAGTTTCTTCAACTCTTGAATAACTTTAACATTCTTGAATATCATATAACATCAACAATCTCCTCTTCTCTTTGATCTTGAATAATAAACATTGAAAATCAACATGCTCCCCTTTCCTTGAGCTTTTCTTTATCATTATTCAACATTTTTATCCTGCTCATACTCACTTTTAACTTCCTGTTCATTCTACTAAACATTCAAATAAATATTTTACTTTCAAACTTTGAAATTTTCCAAACTTTTTCAAACTCAAACATTTATCAATATCCTCAAAAGTTTTAAAATCTAATCATCTTATCAGTTTTAACCACCCTCTCAGTTAACCAAGTCCAAGTTAGACCCGGGTTACCTGATTTATCTACCAAGTTCAAATGAATGATCTTGGTTGATTACTTTGTGAACAAGGTGATATTTTCTATCAAATTAAATTTCAAATTAATTAAAATTTATCTTTTCAGGACAATTTCTCATTTCAAACTTAAGATTTTGTTTTGTAGCTTTAGATTTTAAATATCAGCTTTCTATCATTAGTGGTCGAAACTAATATGAAATGAAATATAATTACTATGTACAAACATATTTAAAGACATTTTTTTGTGAGTTTGTGTTAGAGAATCATATCAACTTTTGAGATATGTCACTAGTAGCGTTGATCATGAAAACTTTAAGTTCTAAACAGATTCACTTAGATTGTCAGTATACTGATCCCCTTAAACCTCAACACATCTCTCAATTGTTGCGAGATATGATAAGTAGATGTATAAGAACTTGACTAACAGTGTGTCCCATCTCAGAATATACTCCCGTATCAAGATTTCCTGTATTTCATCTTATAGGTGAATATGTCTAACTGGTATCTGTATCTGGGTTATGCGAGAGCTTGAGAGCTTAGGTTAGTACCACCGTACAGAAAAAAAGATGAAGGCTCGAATTAAAAGTGGTGTTCTATATTTGGAATCATTTGAACTGCAATTGTTAGATCTTTCGATAAAGATTGAAAAGCAAAAGTATTTTACAAGTTCTAGGCCATTGTTAACGCATAATCAGAAGAACTTGCATAATACCCCATATATTAATTATTTATAAAGACGTAATTTCTCAGAATCCGGCAATCTCTCAAACGACATTTTGATCTACTAAGACCATATATACCAGAGATGTTAACACACTAATTAAGAAGTTTTTCTCTATATTTGTATCTCATAGACATTTTACTGAATGTGTGAAGGCTACTGTCACATCATTAGAAGACTTGTTTAAACATTTTGACACTATATTGCTTCAGCATATTGTGATAGTCCACTGATGTACTATCATTTTCTTTTTTACATGAAAACTCTTTTAGTCTTTTTCATGTTTTTGTACTTTTTCGATTTTTTATATGTTTTTTTTATTTTTTCAAATTTTTTCTGCTTTTGTGCTTTTTGCATTTATAAGTTTTTTGTATTTTCTTAAATATCCCCCTAAAATCAAAAATATATTTTTGGATTTCTGTATTTAAAGAACGAAACATTAATTGACCGATGAGAATAGACCACAAGGCTCCAATGCCACTTGTAAGTCCATGCTCCGATATGATAAGCTAAGGTCTGATCTAGTTAACCTAGTCTTAAACGTGCAGATTCCGTTTTAGACTAGGTGACATGTTTAACAAGATTACAATTTATCAATTATCTGTTTTTATTAATATTTCAACATTTACAAGATCCTGAAAACATTCGGACAAAGCTCCGCCGTCCAGTCTACACAAAACAAACTGCTAACACTATGCTCGACCTACTATTTATAGACTTGTTCACTTCGTGCGAGGATAGTGTTTATCTTCGTACGATACATGTTACCTTCATATGAGGTGAGGTTTTTACCTTCATACGAAGTCAATCTCATATATACAATTCACAAACTAACATGTTGATCCTATTATAGACGCGATGTTATTCGATGATGTAGGTAACATACATGTGTATCAACATAACCATTTTAAACATTACATATCTTTAACATGCACTGATACTCCACTAATTTACTATCATTTCCTCTTTTTTCACAAGTAATCTCATTTTCATTTTTCAATGTTTTTGACATTTTGAGATTTTCTATTGTTTTTGACTTTTTGAAAAAAAATTGTCTATCTAAAATGATTTCGAAATGATATTTTTCAATTTTACAGAAATTTGGATTCCTATAATTTTTTTAAAAATTTCTCTCCCCCTAAAATTGAAAACATATTTTAAAAATCAAAAATAAAAATCTCTCAGTTTAACCGTTTAATGAATTTTTACGAATGTGAACGCGATATATCATTTTGTTTGTGTGAAATTCAAAACTTTCATCTCATTTCCACCGTACGAACAACCACTGCTTCTGAAAATGCATATGTTTGAAGCTTGGTCATCCTGTATACATAAATGAATTTAACCAGTTTTGAATTGCAACCCAATCCATATTGGATTTGGGTTAACCAGATTCATCAACAGAAGAAGAATTAGTCCATTCACAGTCTCGTTTGTCATCAAACAGTTTCAAAATTTCTTCTGAATCATCCAAAACCTTAGCTTGCAAACATGGTTCGGTTTTGCAAGTGTTTGATGAACAATTTTCGTATCTACCATTTTCTCTTCTTACTTCACTTTGTCTTCAGATTTGTATCTGATGAACACGTTTCAGTAGAAATTTTGCAACTTTGAGTGTTATGAAACGATTCTCCAGAACTCGTATTAGAATTAATCGGCGTATCTGAAGACAAATATTTTTCAAATACTCTCTCGCTTTCTTTTTTTTCTTTTTCAGTTTATCTTTTTGCCCTTGTGATAATTTACTTTACGTTCTTTTGACTTTTCTTTTGTATTTATTCTCTTCTTCGCAACTTTTCTTTTCTCCCCCTGAAATTTATCCGATGATCCTCTCCTCAAACTTTTCGGATAATCTCTAGAAATATGACCTTTATTTGATAACTAAGGCATCTTCTCGTATTGAATCTCAGTTTAAACAACTTACACCAATGTGTCCATGTGGATACATTTGTGTCTGTCACTTGTTCTTAGTTACGTCTGTGATTGTACGGTCTTTGTTTACTATGTCTGCATAGTTGGTCGTGTCGACCAAATCAAGATATCCTCCTATATTGGTTTAGTCCCATGATTAGATTGTCTTTGTAAAACAGTTGCATGTGTGCATACTGTTAAGTCTTGTGTATGTCATGTCTGTGACACGATCTCTAAAGAAGACTTCTATTTGCGAGTGGGAATATTTTGTATGAGCAAGATATTGCTCGTACGAGCCACCTACCTTTTGTACCAATGAGTCCCTCTAAACAAGCATACTTCTTGTTTCGTACGAGCTAGTTGATGCTCATACGAACCAGCTTGTTCGTACGAGTATCTTTGGAGTATGTTCTTCGTGTCTTTTGGTGTTTCGAATGACCAGCAACATACTTCGTACAGTTGCTGAGTATGGACACTATATAAGCAGACATGCACTTCTCAATATAAGATTAGAAGCAAAAGCTAGAGACGAGTGAACTAGTAACTAGAGAGACTAGAGCTATACTAGAGAGAGACACAAGAGCACAGAGTATGTCGCATTCTCTTCAGTTAATCAAGATATTGAATCTTTGGTTATCCTATGTTCTTACTTTGCTTTGGTTTGCATACTTACGAGGATTCCGTACTCGTACTTGTGTTGTATAAACTGGGAAGTAGGTTAATCTTGATCCTCCAAGTGGACCTATAAGTGGTATCAGAGCTTTAGCTCTCTTCCTTGTTTTTAAAATAAAGCTTAGTATCATGTCTGAGCTAGTTTTGAGGGTTTCTTGAAGTGTTCTTGTACTTTCAGCAGGAAACTTAAGTTTTTAAAAGATAACCAACCTAAAACTTAGTTAAAACTTGTTGTATCTAGAAAATTTTCATAAAAACCTTGTTAGAACACATGGAGACATGTTAAAATCTGTTTTTTCTTAAAATTTTCGTTTGTTCAAGTTGAACACATTTGCAGGAGAAACTCGCTGGAAAAATAACTGGAATATTGTTGTAGGGTTGACCAAATCTCTGACATTCTGAACTTGACTGTTAAAACTGAAAATGCTGGTATAGAATGTTTGTCTTTTTAACAAAATTTGTGTAGACAACAGACCACTTTTGAAAACCAGTCTATGCTAGAAAAGGGAAGTTTTCACCAACCAGCCCTGCAAAAAGATTCCTCTGTGAAAAACATTTGTGCGAATAACCCATCCACACGAAGAACTAGACTGTTTGCACGGAAGACAAGTTAGTCCGCACGAAGAAGTGCCTTTCGTACGAAACACCAGGTTCGTACGAAGGATTCTCATTCGTACAAATCATTAATTCATACGTAGAATCTTCTTCATTTACTGTTTTTCGTGTTTCAGTTTTTCAGGCCTTGTGAGTTTAATTGTGAATTTTAAAAGGAGACTGTTATCTTCAAAAATTAAACTTTAAATCTTTAAATATTCGTAGTCAAGAAAAATATAATGAGTACTAATCCGTGGGATTGAAGTAGTAGTTCAAGCACAAATCAAGACTCTTCACAGAACTCCGCAACCTCATGGGTTAAATCATTGATGCCTCAACATACAGCCATAATTACCGCAAATCAATGGGTGTGTGTCACAAAGCAGAACCAGAGCATTCAGACTCTTCTTATGAGTGAGAGTGAAACCAAGAGTAATAACCGTCCACCTAAACGGAACCATATGAACGATTATCCGTCATGGAAAAGCCGTTTCCACACATATGTTCTCGGACATAACACAGAATTATGGACATGTTTTACTACACCCTATAAAAAATCACTCGAAGAGGCAGGATCAAACCCAACCTCCTTCGCCAATCTAGTTGAAGGCGATAAAAAGGCTTACGATCTATGAGAAAAAGGCGTTTGCTATCCTAACACAAGCTCTCTATAAAGATATTTATCATCAGTTTAGGTATTGTACGCCCACGAAAAATCTGTGGGATACCCTAGAAGCAAGAGGAGAGGGTAATGCTGCAACCAGAAAAATTCTGCATGATCTGCTAAAGAAGGAGTTTGAAGGGTTCATGTTCATATAAAATGAAACTCTGAATGATATGATGACACGTTTCTACCATCTACTCAATGAAATGTACTCGTACAAAGTGTTAGCATCTCCTAAGAAATCGTGATGCGCTTTGCTGACGCATTACCACCAAAATGGGGTGAATCTATTGACTTATTGAAACATACAGGTGTTTTGGATTCAATCAGTATTTATGAATTTGTGTAGAAATTGGAAAACAAAAACGAAGAAGAACTTCGAAAGGCATAAAGAATTACTGTTACACAAAACCCTTAGATGTACTTTGGGGGTATTAATACAAGTATTAGTGCAAGTCAGTAACCAAAGCTTCAAACCGCGTTTTTGTCAAACGTGAATCCCTTTCTACCACAACTTGTTCAAACAAATCAGTCTGCAAGCTCAAGTACTCAAGCCTATGGACAAGTTTTTGATCCGAAAGCCTTTCTACCACAACCACGATATCTTGCACCTCAAGCTCCACAGCAAGCTCCTCAACAAGCTTTCTATGGTAACAACTTTCAACCTGCAAACCCCAACACAGTCAGACTTGACACGTCACATCTTTCCAAAGTCAGTGTAGAAGTTGCGCATAAACATATGGAACTTCTAAACACAATGGTTATGCTTATTGTGGATGCGGGTCAAATAGGAACCATCAATTTGACTAATGAAGACTACCAACAAATAGACCGAGAGGAGATAGAGCTGATGGATATCAAGTGGGTGTTTGCAAGTGCGGTAAGAAGAGCTAAGGATTACATGAGCAGAACATAAAGAACAAGTTTGGAGAGCAAGAAGGATACAAAATATGGTTTTGACAAAAATGCTATCACTTGCTTCAACTGTAGTGAAAAAGGTCACTTCAAGCGTGAGTGTACGAGACCCAACAAACAAGGAAATTACAACCCTTTCCGAAATCAATCACAACCATCCAACACAGCTCAAGTTAACAATGATCGAAGAATACTAGTTGTTAACAACCCAAACAACGCCAACCAGTCAGGACCTTCAAACAACACAAACAGAGCTTTAGTAGTTCAAGCAGATGTAGGATGCGATTGGTTAGTGCAATTGAGAAATGAGAATCACGGAGAAACTGCATGTTATGCCAAGATCATCAATCGAATCAAACACGTTCATAAAATTGATAGTTCTGATGATGATAGTTCGGGGTATAATGGTGGTTCTGATGAAGAATGCTCAAGTTCAGGTGGTTATGGATCTGATTCAGATATCAGGGAACGAAGTGAGGCTGAGGTCAGAAAGTTGCTGAAAGAAGCAGAAAAGCTGAAAGGTCAAAAGGCGAGTCCGATGAAGAAAGCAGAAGATGCATCGAAGGAAATAGAAAAATTCTTTACAAATAGTGCATCCTTCCCTCATCATTCTGCCTTCATGGCGAATGTTATCGGTTCGACAAGTAAGGTAAACTCCGAGTTAGGTAAACTCTAATTCTCCTAAAATTTATAGTGATTGTGCAGAATTACAAACAAAATTTGAAACAATAAAGAGTCATAATCAAAACCTAGTTGAACTGTCAAAATGTAAAGAGGCTAACTTGGCTTTAATTCGAAACGAAAAAGAATTCAAATTTGTAATAGAAACCCTTAAGAAAAGCGTTTCTGAATTAACAAAGACAGTTTTGAATAAACAAACAGGAGTTAATAACTACATTAATCTCCTTGAGGAAACAAAGAAAGAGTTAGCCATCGCCAAATGCGAACATGATGCGATCAAGCTAAAATTTGGAAAGTTATTCTAACTCCTGATATGTGCTTGATCATATTATTGACGTTCAAAAACTAAAAGGAAATGCCAAATGCATTGGGTATAGTTCGTGTCCACCTCTATTGAAACACAACTATACCAAATTGCCTGATGAAGAGTAAATGCCATGCTTTGAACCCTCGGTACCTCTTAATCCTGACGAATTTGCAACAAGTTAGGGTTCAAGCTAGACAATTCCTCAGTTGAATCAAGAAACCCAGAAAACTCATCATCAGTTGTTGATCAGAACCCCTCTACATCAGAGGCGGATGATTCATCAGATGATGAGTCCGAGAAAAATGATCAGGATCAATCTCTTGACGAGAAAAAAAGGGATACAAATGTCTGCGAATCCCAGTGTGAAAATAGTTGAAAATCAAGAGAATGATCCTATGAAATCCGTGAAGTCAAATGTGTCTACAAATGAAAATGATAATGTGTTGTATACCTTGGTTGGAGACAAGAAAATATATTCTAACAAATACTTTCCAATAAAAAATGTAAATCCAACCTCTATTGATCAAGTTTTTGAAAATTCAACAACCAAATTTTTGGAGAAGAAAAACCCAATCAAGTCACAACCATTATCAAGTTCAAAAGAAGAACACTGAGAAAAGCGAGCTGAAAAGCCTAAGGTACAACAACCGAAGGTTGAAGAAAAAGGCACCCGCTACAAAAAGAAGTTTAAAAATGTTAAATTTGTGAGTTCTACTGGTACTGATAAAGTCGAAACCTTTGAAGGCATGTCTAATATAGATTTTGTAAACAAAGTCAAGATTTTAAAGCGTAACAGTGAAAACAATTACACTCAACATACAAATGGGTGTGAAAATGGACCAAGTACTTCAAGACCCACAAGTCCAACATCACATCATAAAACAGGACCTCCTAAATTTGTTGAATGGAGAACTTGTTTTAAATGTGGAGAATGTTGCCACATAATCAAAAATTGTTCAAACCCAGCAAAACCAAGATTTGCTGGGAAAGCCCCACCTAAACCAACTTACCAACGTCGATCTGTTTCTCCAAAACAAGACAAACATATTGTTAAAGAAGAAGAAGAAGAAAAACAGAGACGTAAACAAGTAAAAATAATTGAAAAAGTATTAAAACCGGATTCTTCAGAAAGGAAACCAAGTTCTTCAAATTTAATAAAACCAGAAGGTGTTAAAAATGTATATAATAGTCATTCTGGTAAATTTCAAAAATCTTGGAAACCTAAGACCGGTGATGGTTCAAGAGGAGGCACAAAATTTACAAATCATCAAGAAACAGAAATCACATTTCTTGATGATAAGGGTCGACCCAAGACCATTAAGGCTTTGGTCCCCATCTCAAACTGATTGGGTTTTTAAAGTGTTCAGGGTGTTCCAGGAGGAACTGTGAATAGTCATTGGATTGTTGATAGTGGAGCATCGAGGCACATGCTAGGCGACTTAAGGCTCCTTTATGATGTGAAAAGCATCCGAGGAGGCTATGTTGCTTTTGCTGGAGATAAGGGAGGATACATCACAGGAGAAGGAATGGTATCCAATGGTGTTGTTAGCTTTGATAAGATCATTTATGTTCGACAAATTGATCACAATCTTCTTAGCGTTTCTCAAATCTGCGACAAGAGGTTCACGGTTCATTTTGATGATGCCGGATGTTTTGTGCTGAAGCCTGGTTTCAAAATTCCAAAGGAATGGATCCTCCTGTCGGCTCCAAGAATCAACGACCTGTATAGTCTTAACATGAGCCAAGCTATTACTACGTCTTCACAAGTCACATGTTTTGTCTCAAAATCCACCGAAAAGGAATCAATCTCTTGGCACAGACGAATGGGACACATTTACTTGAGGAAAATGAACTATTTAGTGAAAAGCAATCTTGTGAATGGTGTACAAGTGAAAAACTTTCATCTACAAGACGTCTGTGTATCATGCCAAAAGGGAAAGCAAGCAAGAAAATCTCATCCTATGAAGAAGATTAACATGGTGAATATGCCTTTGGAACGTCTTCATATGGACCTCTTTGGACCTATGAAACACAAGACTACTTTTGGTGATTCATATTTTTTAGTAGTTACTGATGACTACTAAAGATTTTCATAGGTGAATATGTTGGGACACAAGAGTAAAGTTCCTTAAATCCTCAAGAACCTCCTAACTCTGCTTGAAAATTTGTACAATTTCAAAATAAGGAGAATCAGAAGCGACAACAGCACTAAATTAAAGAATCAAGTTATGGATGAGTTCTGTTCTTCTAAAGCCATTCTACATGAATACAGTTCTCGATACACTCCACAACAAAACGGTGTCGCTGAGAGGGAAATAGAACTCTACTTGAAACAGCAAGAACTATGCTAGTAGAATCAGAACTTCCTGTTCAATTTTGGAGAGAAGCTGTTGCTACTGCATGTTATACGATGAGTAGAGTTCTTATGGTGAAGAGGCACAGGAAAACATGTTTCGAGTAGTTACATAAAAGGAAATCGGATGTTTCTTTCTTAGAACCTTTTAGAGCTCCATGCACTATGATTGATCCACATGGTAAATTTAGTCCGAAGGCTATCGAAGGTTTCTTTCTTGGATATGCTACTCCTAATTTCAGAGTATGGAATTTGTCAACAAAGAAGATTCAAGAATGGGGTGAAGTCAAGGTTCAAAGATACACTGAATCAGTAAGAGCTCGGGGTGCTCCTTGGATGTTTCACTACGATGGGCTGTTTAACTCCTTTAATCTGCCAACTTTTGATGATGCTTCTACAACTGCTCAAATGTTACTGGAAAGTGATACTGCGGTTGACTCGTCATTAGTTTGACCAATTATTGTTAATCGTCAAGTGTCTACTTCGGTCAACAATCTTGTTCAAAATGAGGAATTCGAAGATGTTGCTGATTACAATATTTCATCAGAAGATGATGAGTTCCATGATGCAAATGAAGCTAATTCTGCTTCGGTTCCTGGAATTTCAGATGTTACGTCAAATATTCGCAATCTAGGGACTACTAAAGGTCATGCGTCTACATCTTCATCAAATCCAGCAAACGAATTAGCTGTTGATTTGAATATCAACAATTTGGGCATAAATTCTCGAGTACCTGATGTTCCTGAAACTCGAATTCATAATACCCATCCTCAACGGAATATTATAGGAGATGTCTAGAGTGGTGTGTAGACTCGTAATCAACTCAGGAATAATCAGAATGCTGGTTTGTATTCGGTTATTAGGGATTCTGGGGAACAAAATGATTGGTCTTTTGCCTACTATGTTTGCCAAGTTGAACCGAAATCTTGGAAGGAGGCTATGAAAGAAGACTTATGGGTTGAAGCAATGTAGGAAGAACTTCAATAGTTTCAGAAGTTAGGCGTGGGGAAATTGGTTGACAGGCCTGACAACTACAAGAAGATTGGTACAAGGTGGGTTTACAAATGTAAGAAGGATGACCGAGGTGTTGTTGTGAGAAACAAAGCAAGATTGGTCGTCCAGGGCTTTAATCAAGTAGAAGGCATTGATTACAATGAAGTTTATGCACCAATGGCACATCTTGAGGCCATAAGAATCTTTTTGGCTTATGCGTCATAGAAGAAGTTTACTTTTTACCAAATGGATGTTAAGAATGCATTTCTTCATGGTGTGTTGAAGAAGAGGTATATGTTAAGCAACCACTTGGTTTTGAAGATCCAATCCATCCTGACAAGGTTTAGCTTCTCAATAAGGTGCTGTATGGTCTACATCAAGCTCCTCGGGCTTGCTATGAAACGTTGTCTTCCTATCTTCTGACGAATGGTTTTCGATGTGGATTGATCGACTGTACTCTCTTCATCAAGGAGGAAAATGAGGACTTATTGCTACTACAACTGTATGTTGATGATATTATTTTTGGGTCTACATACGAGAGAATGTGCAAAAATTTTGAGCAGGTCATGCAGGAGAAGTTCGAGATGAGTACTACGGGAGAAATGACTTTCTTTTTAGGTTTGCAGGTTCAGCAATCTAAAGACAGGATTTTCATCCATAAAACCAAGTACGTTGGGGATATTCTCAAACGATTTCAGATGGAAGACTCAAAGCCCTTGGGAACTCCATTAGCTCAGAATCATGGGATTACTCCTGATGGAATGGGTGAACATGTGGAACCATCTCTTTATCATGCTATGATCAGATCTCTCATGTATCTTACTGCTTCAAGACCCGATATAATGTATCCAACATGTCTTCTAGCTCGCTACCAGTCCAGTCCGAAGGTTTCTTATTTGATGGCTGTAAAAAGAATCTTCTGTTATTTGAAGGGTCCCCCGGACACTAGTGTATGGTACCCTAAGGATGATAACTTTGTTTGACAGCATTCAGTGATTCTGATCATGGTGGCTGCAAGATCGATGCAAAATCAACATCAGCGGGATATCAGTTCTTGGGAAATCGCCTAGTCACGTGGCAGTGCAAAAAGCAGACTTGTGTAGCTACGTCAACTTGTGAGGATGTGTATATTTCGACTTCTAGTTGTTGCTCTCAGGTTCTATGGATCCAACAACAAATGCACGACTACGGTTTTGAATTTCTAACTACTCCTATTTTTGTTGATAACGAAGCTGCTTTACAGTTCACTCGAAATCCTGAAGAACGTTAAAAAACCAAACACATTCAGATTAAGTATCATTTCATACGAGATTATTATGAAAAGAAACTTATCAATGTGGTTAAAATCCACACCGATCACCAACGTGCCGACCTGTTTACAAAAGCTTTTGTTAAATCTCGTTTTAATTATCTACTTTTGGTCAATGGCCTCAAGGTGAAACCCGAGTAATTCATCCTTGGCTAGTTACTTTTTGTAAATGTTTTCTTCAAAATCTAAAATTACAAAAAGATTTTCTATTTTCTCTTAGTTTTATATTTTAGGGGGGAGAATATTTCAAGAAAATACAGAAAGATGAGAAAATGCAAAAATACAAAAATATGTCTTTTATTTAGTTTGTGTTTTTATTACCTTCTTTATTTAAGGGGAAAAATTTAGAAAAATACAAAGACAATAGAAAAACTAAAAATAAAAAAATGAGTTTCTTGGATAGATAAGTGAAGATGATGAAATACACTAGTGATCTGTCATAAACAGTCAAAAACAAAAAATGAAAATTGATAAGTATCTCTACTAATGATGTATGGGTAGGCTCACAATCAGACTAAAATGTGCAGGTTGATATAAACATAACAGACTACAAGCCAGGTGGGAACCATTCATCGGCATATGGTCTTGGTACCGAAATTTCGTTTGATAGTATGCCGAGGATCTGAGATATGCGTTCTTTATGCTGACTTATCATCTAGGTATCATGGTTGTATCTTTTGCCAAAAAATAATGGTGACGCAAGTCTATAACTTCCATGATACCATACATACGTGTAAATACTGCATATGACCTTCAATAAGTGATAAACATATCATATCCACCCAAAAATAAGTGATAAAATATCACAGCATTTTGCGGGAGCTAAGTTTATCTCTTTGTCGGTACGATTGTACTAACCTGTTCACGGACTTACTCATGTGCCCTACATGCATCTGAAAATCAAGTTCCTAATCAATAAGTTATTTAATCACATAGGGCTTATTTTCAATCAAAATAAGTGAGTATCTCACATCATATACGTCAAAACAGATGATATGCAGTACCGGTAAGATTTTCTCTCGTGCATTTCTAGATATGGGAATGTGTCGTGAAGTGGTTGAACACCGACTAGTAAGTATAATTCATACATTAATCATATCTCCTAATCATGATTACATCTGATAAGCTGAGCTTACGTGGACAACAATACCGATAATCATAGTAGAATGCTTATTTATTTATTTAATTTGATGTTTTAAACAAAACTCGTTTTTGACAAGATTAAAAGCTGGTATGATTCTCTTACCTTGAAACTCTAAAAAATATTATCTAGTTAATATATAGTTTACTCTTATCTATTACTGGTTATTTTAGTTTAGTTTACTTTTTTGTTTAGTTAGGTTCTTTTTGAATTAGCCAGAATTGAAGCTCAAAAGTTTTCTACCAAGATACGCCCTAAAAACCATTCGCTTTGATATCATAACTTCATAAAAGTACTTTCTTACAATGGGTAAACTCATCTCAAAAAGAACAAAATCTGTTTAACAAGCATTTTTTCTAACTTAACTTGTTATTAAGGTGGGTCGGTGCAAAGTTCTAAACAAGTCAGCGAAAAACCTAAAGACATCGAAGAACTGAAAGTCTAGTTTTGAAAAACCTAGACTCGTACGAACCATATCATTCGTACTAGCCATTGTGCTCTGTACGAATGACCTTTGGGTCTTATATGTTTTGGAACTCTTCGTACGAACTAAGGTTGTTTCGCATGAGTATCATGATGTGGTATTGGTGCATAATGTCTATTGCCTACGTCTAGGATATATTTGTAATGTTTATGTAGTTTACACGTCAATGTTTATGTGTTAAAAAGTAATTTTTATATGTTTTTACACTATGCTTCGTACAAAATATGTACATGTTTCGTACGAGTATCTTGCTCGTACGAAACACAAATTCGTACGAAATATAGTTAGTTGTTTAGCACGCACTTCGGTACGAGTCATGTCGACCTATAAATAGAGAAGTGTTGTGTTAGAACTAGTTAGTGATTTGTCAATTGGTACGGCGAAGCTCTGCCAGTTTGTTTACTCGCGTCTGTATTTGAACGTCATTAATACAACAGAAGCAGTTAAACAGTAAGTACTATCTTGTTTGTTTTGTCTACCTCTCTAGTAATGAATTCCGCCTCTGCTAGTTGAGCGAGATCAGGTCAATTGCTAATTTCGGGAGCTCGATCCCCGTTCACAAGTGGTATCAGAGCCATGATATCTGATCTACAGACAGACAACAAGTAGTTACAGGCTACTAGGTGTTCATACTTGGATATATGTTCATCTTCATCATTTTTCTGACCTATACTGGATTTTGGACAAATTTTGAATGAATTCATGGACAAAATGGACTAGGATTGTAGTAATTCAAGTTAATCTTCAATCTAATCAATCCATATCATAATTCAGACTTAAAATTGAACTAAATCATGTTGAAAGCGATAAAATTTTTCAGTTTGGAGACTGAGTTATTTCGTACGAGTTTCGCATGAAAAACTGACTTAACTTTTGTACGAAATAATTCAAAACGTTCATACGAACGAGTGCTAAAAGTTCACAGAATCTTACAATTTTTCAGATTTTCAAAGAAATTCGTACCAAGTTTAAACTCATACGAGTATCTTACTCGTACAAAATGCGTTGAATCGCACGAAATTGTGTTTGTGAGAAAAATTTAATTGTTTTTTGAAAACATGTTTCGTACGAACAATCTGTTCGCACAAAAATTTTACTAATATGATCAGTTTGTTTTTTCGAGAAGTGTGTTCTTAATTTTTCACAGGAAAAATGCATGAGGAATTTTACAAGCTTTCGCCACATCAGTCGTTACCACCACAGCAGCTCAAAATATCAATCTAGAGAATGAGATGGGAACAATGACAAAACCTCCAAAGCTTATGAATCTAGAAGACTTTGATAGTTGGAGTGAGAGGTTTATGGACTGGGTCCATGCTAACCACTTTACTTGCTGGTTTGCAATCAAGACAAAATATATCTCACCAGTTGGTGAAAATGGTCTTGAAAAGACCCTTTCTCAATTCTCTGATGTTGAATGTGAAAGGTTTATCAACGAAAAGAAAATGATGAATATTCTTCAACAATCGATTAAAGAATACATTTTGGCTTTACTGCAACATGATGATGATGCACAATCTTTATGGAATGCTCTTCGACTCAAGTTTCAAGGTAGTGCTCAACTTCGCAAAAGAAAAAGGGCGTTGTTAAGCAAAGAGTTCGATGTATTCACACTGATTAAAAGAGAAACGGTAAAGCAGTTGATTGAGCGATATTGTCATCAAGTGGTTCATATGAAGAGAATGGGAATTGTAAAGACAAATGAAAAGCTTGTTGACAAACTAGCTGATTCTCTTCCACAAGGTGAATGGTCGACTTACTTAACCATACTAAAAAATGGAATTGATTACAGCAATTTCTCGCTGCCTCGTTTCATTGAAAGGCTGGAGGGTCATGAATTACAGACGTAAAAGATGGCAAAAAACAAGATTGTTCAAGTGCAACAAGATGTTAATATTTATTTCAAAAACTGTTCTGCTGCTCAAATCCAAGCGCCAAAGATTCAGACCGCTTTCAGTGCATACAGTTCACCAAGCACACCACCAATTCAGACAAGTGGCTTCCAATGATTTCCATCAGTTGATCCAAATATACCTTCAAGCCAACAGTCTTCTTTCGAATCAAACCAACCTCAGAACAATCAAACTACTTCATCATCCAATGCAAATCAAAGAGTTTTGCAATGCAACATTGCCGTTGACTTTCAGAATGCGCAAAATTTTGACGAAAAGACAACAAAGCAAAACATGTCTCTACTTGCTTCAGTTCTTGAGTCGTATGACAGCCTTGTTGCTGGGAAGATAGGAAATTCTGAAATGACACATGAAGATTATGATCAAATTGATCCAGTTGAAATGGAGTTGATGGATATTAAATGGTGTATGGCTTTGATCGTTCGACGTGCACAGAGATTTATGGAAATTACTGGTAAAGAAAATTTGGGAGGTTTGGATGGGAAACTTGGATTTGATAAATCCAAAGTTACTTGTTTCAAGTGTCGGGAGAATGGTCATTTCAAAAGAAAATGTCCAAACCGAGAGCTTTAAGGAAATCACCTTTCGCTAATGACTATTACAAGAGAGCAATTTACCACCGACCTCAACCAAGAACAAGAATCGTCACGATTGAATATAAGCAACCTGAAACTAAAGATAAGGCATTGGTTGTTACGCAAGAAGACAAAGGGTTTAATTGGAAAAAGTTTGTTTCGAAAGGAGAAAGTTTGGCGTTGGTTGCTGAAATTATTGAGGAACCGGAAGAAGAATCGGGGGCATCTTTTGATGAAGGACCTGATGATGACGATTATTACTATCATACTTCATCAGAGGAGGAGGAGCTTTTGAATGGTCCATTCAAACATCTTTTGCCTAACGATGTTTTAAAAACTTTTTGCAGGATATTTCGCACCAAGTCAACATTCGACAGATGAAGAGCAAAAGAAACCGGTTGAAGAAGTTAAAGTTGATGAGAAAATGGAAATGTTGAACGAAGACATCATTAAAGCTTATATGGCCAATGGCAATGAGGTAAACAAGTCAACATCTGAAAGTGTGATTGAAAAACCTTGTTTAAAGTGTGCAGAGCCGTGTGGTGAATTTATTGTTAAAGACAAAAGATTTGCTAAATTGCAAAGTTTAACAGACAATTTTTCAAGCGATTACAAATCTACAAAGGAAGCTTATGACAAATTGAGTGCGTCTATTAAACAATATAATTAAACACTCATAGAAAATGACGCAACACTTATGATGCTTAAAGCAACAGTGATGGATAAACAAATGGCTATTAATATTCATCTAAACACTATTGCTGAGCTCAAAAGTGAGCTTGAAAAAATAAGAATTGGAACTGAATGAGTTAACAAATTGTTAATTAGTTATTCCACAAGCTCATACGTCATAGATCACATTTTACCGAAAATTAAAAATACTGAAGAATCTAAAAATGGTGAAACAGAAAGTGCTAGTTATGATTGAGTTCCACCACCCATGTGCAACAGTTATGCATGCAAAAATCCATCTGGGGTGGAAATGGCGCTAAATCTTAAATTGAAAACTGAACAGCTGCCTTTGGATATCGATGTAACTTACACTAAAAATGATGGTGAATGTGACTCTGAAGTGGTAAATAATGTGGTTGAAAACGTGTTGAAAAATGAATCTGAAGTGTCTGAGTTTGAACAATCTGAGAAGTCAAAGTCTGATGATATATCAGAAAATAGTTTAAATGTTGATCCCAGTGTCATAGTTTACAAAATGAGAGGATCTGATAAACTATTTTCGGATCAGCACTTTCCGATCAAGAATGTGAAAAAGGATTGTGTAGATAAAATGTTCAAGCTTATGGAGGTAAGTCATGATGATTTAGGTAAACATGATGCATCTTTCTATTCTAAATAAAAAACTGACAACCGACCCAACCATTGTAAAAATGGAGATTATCCGGAAAACAAACGAGCAGGGTTGGGTTTCCAGAAGCAACATAAAAACAAAAGGTCTCAAAAATTGAAGTTTACAAAGAAAATCAATTTTGTGTTTGGGACAACAACAGAGCAAGAAAAGGAGGTCATCGGAACATAATCAAATGATGATTTTCTGAAAGAAAAAGAGAAACAAAAACAGAAACAGGTTTTGGATACCTCTGTTCATAAGGACAGCAGGACATGCTTTAAATGCAAACAAGTTGGGCGTATCGCACGATATTGCTCACAAGAAAAGTCAAAACCAGTTTATTATTCGAATAAGTTTACCAAGGATGAAAAACAAAAGGCACCCATCTTCATGCCGAAACAAATTCTTAAAAGAAATAATGAATCTCATCAAAATGTTAAATCAACTATTCAACCTCAATCTAAATTTGAAATTGGTGAAACATCACACAAAATTCAACAAGTAGATTCAAACTTTAATGTTAAAAGGGCTAAACCACAAACACAGAAATGGGTTGCTAAAGTGGTCAAAATTAAATCATCCAAGGTTGAACAAAGACCTTCTGTTCCAAACAATGAGCTTAAAAAGATTGATAAAAACAAAGTGGGTCAAAAATTTGACATTCCAAACCCACCCAAGACCAAACAGGCTTGGGTGTCTTTGTTTAAATAAGTTTTGTTAATCATGTGTGCAGGGGCTCCAACGTTCGATATTGTCAAAATGGATCATGGATAGTGGAGCATCTCGCCACATGACAGGAATGCTTGCGTTGCTCAACGACGTTAAAGCTATTCGAGGAGGTTATGTAGGATTTGCTAGAACGCAAGGAGGTAGAATTGTCGGAGAAGGGATTCTCTCGAACGGAGTTGTATCGATTGATAAAGTGAACTATATTGCTGAACTTGAGAACAATCTGCTTAGTATCTCGCAAATTTGTGACAAGAAGTTCACGACACATTTCAATGATAAAGAATGTTTAATCTTAATACCCGGTTTCAGGATTCCAGAAGAATGGATTTTGATGCGAGCTCCGAGAGAAAATGATTTATATGTTCTTGACATGAGCATCGCTTCTACCACGTCAAAGAAAGTTTAATGCTTTGTTTCAAAAGCTACAGAGAAAGAGTCAATTTTATGGCATCGAATAATGGGCACATTCATCTTCGAAAGATGAATTTTCTTGTGCATAACGACTTAGTGGAGGGTGTTAATCTGAAAAGTTTTCATCTATCTGATGATTGTCTTAGCTGCAAGAAGGGGAAGCAGCATAAGAAATCACACCCGATAAAGTTGTTGAATTCGATAAAGCTACCACTAGAAAGGCTACACATGGATCTCTTTGGGCCAGTCAATGTCAAAAGTATTTCTGGAGATCTATAGATGATTATTCTCAATTTAAATGGTTTTTTCTTCTGGAGAGTAAGGATGAAACGTTTGAAACTCTTATGATTCTCTTCAGAAAACTCGAAAATTTATATCATTTGCCCATTAAGAGAATTCGCATTGGTAATGGAACAAAGTTTAAGAACAAGAAGATGAAAGAGTTCTGAAATGAAAAGGGGATTCTTCATGAATTCAGCACCCCCTACACTCCGCAACAAAATGGAGTAGCTGAACGAAAGAGTCGCACACTGATAGAAACTGCAAGAACAATGTTAGCTGATTCGAAATTACCGATCAGTTTTTGGAAACCTATACCCTAAATCGTGTGTTAACAGTTAAGCCCCACAAAAACACATGTTTGGAGTTACTAAATCAACAAAAGCCCAACTTAGCATTTTTGGAACCTTTTGGATCACCGTGTACGGTCTTGGACTCGGCTGGTAAATTTGGAGCCAAATCCTTGGAAGGTTTCTTTGTTGGTTATGCTACCCCTCAAAAACGTGTTTTCTTGCCGAGTCTGAACCAGGTAGTTCTAGCGCAGCATGTAGATTGTCAAAGATATACAATGCTTACATAGAAACCTGGGGATCCATGGCTGTTTAACTACGATGGATTGTGGGATTCGTATGATCTACCAGATGTGCCAACAGAAGAAGAACTTGTTATGTTATTTCAACAACATCAGTTATCTAATCAAGAACAAGTTCCTAGACCATTGGTGATTTCTACATCATTACCGGTAAACACTCTGATGTCGATCAAAGCTCTTTTGTTCAAACTCATGTTCTTGCACCAAATGTCAATGCTGCTGAATCATCCGCCCAGCCAAATGCAGATACTGACTCTGATCGGGTACCAACTTTCAATGATGGCGGATCCAGTTCGGATGAAGGATCTGAACAGATTGAAAGCTTTTTGAAACAACAAGGTGATCAGTCTAATGCTAGGAATAAAGCTTCTTCATCTGTACCGGTTGTCAATGAAATTCTCACAAATTTGCAACCACGAGTAGATTTTCCAACTGAAGTGATACCAAAAACACTTTCATATCATCCGTCAGAGAATATCATAGGCAGCTTACAAACTGGAGTACCAACTGAAAATCAGATCAATAAAGATCTAAGCTGTTTTTATACTAGTATTGCTCCACTTCAAGCTCGATTTTCTCATAGTTGTTTTGTTTCTCAGGTTAAACTGGAAATCTGGAAAGACGCTTTAAAAGAAGAAAGTTGGGTGGATGCAATGCAAGAGGAGTTGCTTCAATTCCTAGAAACTTGGAGTCCGGAAGCTTGTTGACCTGCCAGATCATCACAAAAAGATTAACGCAAGATGGGTCTTTAAGTGCAAAAGAGACGATCGAGGAGTTGTGGTACACAACAAAGCTCGACTTGTAGTTCCAGGTTTTCATCAGCAAGAACAGATAGATTATACCGAAGTCTATGCCCCAGTTGATCGTCTTGAAGCGATTCGCATATTCTTTGCCTTTTGCTTCATGGACAAGGTTCAAGGTGTACCAATTAGATGTTAAATCTGCTTTCTTATACAGAAAAGTGAAAGAGGAGGTGTACGTCGGCCAAACACCGGGGTTCGTTGATCCAGTGCATAAAGATAAAGTCTACCTTCTGATAAAGCCTTGTACAGTCTTCATCAAGCCCCGAGAGCTTGGTATGAAACGTTATCGATTCATCTTCTGGACAATGGCTTTATCAGGGGAATAATAGATTCTACCCTCTTCACAAAGGAAGTAGATGGGCATTTAATCATCGTACAGATATATGTGGATGATATTATCTTTGGATCGACAAATGATAAGCTGTGTAAAGACTTTGGAGAAGTCATGAAGCGCAAATTTAAAATGAGCGCATTGGGGGAGATGAAGTTCTTTCTAGGGCTTCAGGTTGATCAGTTGCCTGATGGTATTTTTATTCATTAGACGAAATATGTTCATGACATATTGGAGAAATTCAATATGACAGGAGCTAAACCAGCATCTACCCCGTTAGCTCCAAATCACGGCATTTGTCCAGATCTTATTGGAGAAAGAGTTGACGAAACTTTATATCGCTCCATGATCGGATCCTTATCTTACAACTTCTCGACCAGATATCATGTATCCAACGTGCCCGTGCTCCCGTTATCAGAATAATCTAAAAGAGTCACACCTGCTTGCTGCTAAACGCATAATGAGATATCTGAAGGGTTTTCCAAGCACCGGCTTGTAGTACCCTAGACATGATGATTTTAATATTGCAGGGTACTCCGATTCTGATTTTGGATGCTGCAAACTGAATACAAAGTCTACAACGGCCGGCTGCCAGTTCTTCGGAACCCGTTTGGTAACGTGGCAGTGCAAGAAACAAACTTCGGTCGCTCTCTCTACTTGTGAGGCTGAATACGTTTCGGCATCCAGTTTTGTGCTCAGATTCTCTGAAGACAGCAATAGATGAGAGATTTCGGTTTGCAATTTCTTCATACGCTATATATGTAGATAATCAGGCCGCGATCGATATCACAAAAACTCATTCCAACACTCACGTACAAACATATCAAGATTCGACACCACTTTATTCGTGATTGCTACGAGAAAAAGTTGGTACGAATTGAGAAAATCCACACTGATGACCAAATGGCAGATTTTTATACCAAAGCTTTTGATAAAACAAAGTTTAATAATTTGTTAAAGCTAAATGGTTTAAAAAATATGATCTTAGGGGATGTATTTGTCGTTGAGTTCGAGGATGATGACGACCTAATGTGAATTTGTCATTGGCTAAACGTTTTTATGTATCTTCTTTCTTATAAATTCTTATAAAATCCAAAAATATGTTTTTGATTTTAGGGGGAGAATGTTTAAGGAAAATACAAAAACATTAAAAAGGCAAAAAGAGTTTTGTGTAAAAGAGTGATCATAGTAAATCAAAAATGATAGTCATAGTATGCTAAAGAAATGTATTGTTTAAAAGTGATTAAGCAAGTCTTACTATGGATATGCCAATAGACTTTACTTGTTCAGTAAATTGTATTCAAGATATAAACGTAAAAAGAAAAATTGAATAACTTGTGGGTTAACATCTCTCGGATATATGGACTTAGTACTCCAAAATTTCGTTTGAGAGAGTGCCAGATTCTGCGATACTAGGTATTTATATTTGATTGATATCTGGGGTATTATTCGAGTTCTTCTGATTTTGCGGAAGCAATGGCCTAGAACTCCTATAATACTTTCGCATTATTTCCCCAAATGCTACATGAAAATATGGTTATGTCTTAAGCAATTACGACATTTGCAGTTCAAAAGATTCCTTAATGGAACACCACCTAAAGACGAGCCTTCATCTCTCTGTCTGTGCGGAAGTACTAACCTGAGCTCTCAAGGTCTCGCACTCACCCTATATACAGATATCAATTCGATATATTCACCTGTAAAATGACATTCTGGGAATCTCGATACGGGAGTATATTCTAAGATGGGAAACACAGTCATTTCATGTTTCTAATATTACATTAACATATCTTGAAACAGTTGAGAAACGAGAAGAGGTTTAAATGGATAAATATATTGGTGATCTACGTAAATTTGTTTAAAAAGCTTAAAGGGTGTTTCTAGATCAACGGTACTGATGACTTGTATATATGCTTGAAATGATCCTCTAAAAACGCAAAATTCATAATCATATGTTATTGATTTCGAAAAATATCTCAAAACTCAAAAAGATTTTCAATTTATTTTCTTAGCTTGATAGTCTTATTTTTTGTTTACCGATGATAGAGACACTGACAGTTGGATTCATAGCAACATCGTGCTGAGGGAAATCTGGAATCATAGGTTGGGAGCTAATCTTATCAAAAAGATTACATGAATGTCAATAAAGTTCATTAATGTGAAACTTTACATGTTAAAATAAATCTATTTGGTCAAACATAGTCAACCAAGGTCATTAACTTGGACTTGGTTAATCAAGTGGGTTTTAAAAAACAGTTAAAAATGAGTAAAAAAGAAAAATACAAAAAATAAAATTGAAAAGTTTAAAGATTTTCAGTATTGATTCGTACAAAACAAAATTTCATACGAAGCTCATCATTTCGGTGCAAAACAGGGTTAATTTGGTGCGATTCAATTGATTTGTATGAAACTAGTCTCTATATAAATACCATTTACTTCGCACAGAAAAAGGTTACCATCTCAAGTTTACGGTTGAGCGATTCAGAGAGTTTTGTGCGAACTGATACTGAAATCTTCATTTCTTGGTTGTTTCGACTTTCGATTCACATTGTTGAGGTTGATTGGCACACCTCTATCAACGAGAAAGGTAATTTGACAAAATCATGTTGTTATAATGCAAAAATTTGTATAAATCGGACATAGAACTTAGATCTAGGGAAATTGGACCGGTAAAACTTAAAATTTACTACAAAATCGTTAAAAGCGGCTCTAATAACCTGAAAATCGACTATCAATTTGTTAAAATCAACAAGTTTTAAGTTCGGATTATACATGGATATTTTGGGACGACGATTAGATTTGTACGAAGGAATGGATTCGTATGAAAAATTTGTCATGTTCCTTGAAGTTTATTTTGTACGAAACAATCAATTCATACGAAGAAATTTTAAAAGCTGATTTTCAAGATTAAATTGTGTGATTAATTCGTACGAAAGAACTGGTTCGTATGAAATAAAGTTTGAAAAACAAAATTGTTTAACAATAAAAGTAGTTCGTACGAGGAAAATGATTCGTATGAATGAAACTTATTTCAAACTTACAAGTTTGGTTAAGTGTTTGATTCGTACAAACATCTGTTCGTATGAATAATAGAGAAAAATTCTTAAATGTTTAATATTTTCTAACGGTTATTTGTTATTCTTATGTACAGGCCAAGAAATCTACGTTCACTCCATTTCACAATATTTGTTGTGTCATAGATGCATTAATTCTGGAGATTGCAGTATATAGAGATATTCTGGATTTTTTAACATGATCCGAGTCACCAAAGCCTTAACAGACAGACACACAGCATATCAATCTCATGTAGAATATTTTTGGAATGCAGCTGAATAAAGTATTGAAGATAACGCTATTATGTCAGCTGTGAAGATTGATGATGTTGATATTCCGGTGAAAATTACTAAGGATCTAATTCGGACCGTTTTTGATTTTAAGGACAATAAGGACAATCCGACAGGGTTTTCTGAATACATTGTAAAGGGATGTTTTTATTGAATGAGATATACGGGATTTGTTAACGCCGCACCGTTCAAGAAGGGAAACCTGAGCGCACCATTTAGATATCTCGCACATGTCATAGCTCATGGTTTAAGTCATCGGAAGGGTAGTTTTGACGATTTAGTTGATTATTAAATGTGTATGATTACAGCGTTAGTTTTGAACCTTCCATACAACTTCTCAAAAGTCATATTCACTTAGGTGGTTCAAAACATTCAGAAAGAAAAGTTTCTGCAGTATCCAAGATTTATTCAGATGTTAGATTTTTTACATCCTGATCTGAAGAAATCACAGAATGATATTCTAAGGCTCGAACATATGGATGTCTCGACATTGCGTAAGATGAATGTGCATTTAAAGACTGCTCCAGTGGCAAAACCAATGCTTGGTGCAATTCTCAACAAAGATTACATATCGCCAGCACCAAGAAAGTGGAGAAAAGATTAAAGCAGCGATGATGAAGAAATCTTTGTTTGTTGTGAAAAGGAGCCCATGGTTTATGAAAGATGGAGGAAAAGGTGTGAAATCCAAAGCTACATATTCATCGGTTCATAAAGGAAAAAAGAAAAAAACTACTTCTGCAACTGAAAGTTCGGGTGTAAGAGACGAACCAGATATTGAAGAAACTGTTGAAGATATGGCTAAGGAGATCAAACGTCAAGCTTTTGGTTCTGACAAGGTAGCTGAAGAAGTTCTATCGTCGAGTACTGATTTAGAAGATAGACGAGCTAGTGAGAAGAAAAGAGCAGAAAAGTTAGAGAAGAAACGACAGGCTGAGTTAAAGCGCAAAGCAGAGGAACGTAAACGTAAAGCAACAGGCGAGGATGATACAACTTATGTTAGATCAGAGTCTGACACTGAGTCGGTTCTTCATACTCCAATCAAGAAAAAACAGAGAAGAATGAAGCGACCTGCTGCTAGAGTATCTCCAAATGTTATTCTTAGAGAAACTGCTGGTGAGCCTATTGTTGAAGAAAATGTGGATGAACTATCACAGCATATTCCGTCTCCACCACAACCTGTTCAACCAGAACCAGCTCAGCAACAACCTCAACAAGAACTAGCTCAGCAACAACCTCAACCAGAGCCAGCTCAGCAACAACCGCAACAACAGCAGCTCAGCAATAACCACAACAACAAACAGCTCAACAACAATCACAGTCATCTCATCCGCAACAATCTCATCCAACACAGCAGCCATATGAGTCACAATCATTTTTGATGATATTTGTCTAGATGATTTACCTGGAGATGATGAATTTCGATTTGATGATCCAAGGGTAGTTGATTTGCAAAAATAGGTTATGATGAATATTGTTAGAATAGTTTAATTACAAGAGCAAATCAATGAGCTAACTGTTGAAAAGCTCGAAATGTTGGAACTGATCGGAGGGTTGATTGTTGACAAACAGTAGTTAGAAGCAATGTTAGCGAGTATTGTATCTGAGAATGAACGGTTGTGATTACGGATGGTAGAATATGAAGAAGAGCGTTTAAGGAACGATAGAAGAATGGATTTGTTTGAGAATATTTTGGAAAAGAAATTGGGTTTGAATATTCTGCTGAGATAGATGAGGTAGAACGAGAAGAAGCAAGAGAACGGGTTGCCGTAAAGGAACGTTTATCTAAGCAGCAATCTTACGCCCAGGGGAAGGGAAAAGAAAAGATAGTGGAGGAACCTGTGCTTGACGAAACTGTGCCAGAAGTTGAGTCTGAGCCAGTAACATGTTGGGATATCGTGGTTTATGAAGAGCCGAGAAAGTTTATCTTGATAGGACGGCCAACAGATGTGGATATTGCGTCGCTTGATATTACTCAAAGGCATCAGGATTGGTTGTTAAAGAAAAAGTTGGCGAAAGAAAGTGAAGAACTGCTGAAGAGATTGAAAAAGATACAGAGTTAGAAGAGACTGATGTTGATATTGATGATTCTAGTAGTTCGGATGATGATGATGATAATGATGATAATGTTGATGGGTCTGGAATTCGTGTAATCGATTCAAATGTTAACGAACCAGTAGATATTTCTGAGTATCTTGATGATTCTGCGAATCAAACTAATGAAGAAGAAAAGACGCACAAAGCCGATGAGTCTATTGATGCTCAGCAGGCAGGAATTTTCACAGAAAATGTTATATCTTCTGTTCCTGTCGTGCCAAAGCCGTTTGAGTTATATCTTGAGCATGACGTAGAGGAGGGAGAGTTTGTTCACAGCTACCCAAGGAAGAAATAGCAGCAATGCTTGGCATTAGTGAAGAAAAGTTTGATTTTGATTTCGAAGACGAACTAAATGAGATAGATGTTTTTGAACCAAACGCATATGTCTTCGAAGACGTGGAAGATGCAAATATGTACCATAACGTTGTCATGGAAAGTGATTCTGAGGACGATGCTAATGTTACCGATCAGGGTACAAATGATTCCCCAACGTTTACTGATTTATTCGCAGCAGAAAGTTCAGAGATGTTACAGAGAAAAGTATCTAAAACTGCTAAAGAAGGAACCATTCCTCAGAAACTGTCTAAAGCTGAAATTGCTGAACAAAAGAAGAAATGATTCCGCGTGAATCCAGCTGAGCGGAAATTTAAAAGACCCCTAGCATTCTTTACCAGAGATGCTGATATTTCTCTAGGGGATATTCTAAGCTGGGGATGGATTGAAGAGCTTAATGTGTATGCGATAAAGAGGGAGTTTGGTATCCAATATTTCAGATATTTGAGTGACATCAAAACAATGCCGTATTGGGATATAAAGGAGCTTGCTCCAACAAAGATGATAAATCTAAAGATGAAGTTTCATGACCAAAGGCTTTGGAGATTGATTAACTTTGAAGTTATGCATGGTTTTATACATTGGAAACTTCACTATCCTCGTCGTATTATTAAAGTTGATCAAGTATCGAACGAGAAAGATGTTACATTGATTGTGAAGAAGCCGCGCGTGATGAAGAACATGCCTCTGATTAAAATGGAACAAGATTTCTTCAAGATATTCAAATGGTGGAACTATGATTCGAGTACAGGTGAAGCTGTTATTTGTGTACATCCAGATGATGACTCTTGGAAAATCACTAAGGAATTAACCGAAGCGGTCATAGCGCGCAAACGAATATATGGTTTATGGCGAGGCGTTCGAGTTCTAGACCCAATGTGGCTAGTCAACTGTTCAAAGAAGGATATAGAATGTTTATTCTACAGTAGCATAAATTTTGAAAAGAAGGATAGAGAACAAGCGCTTCAATTTCAAAAAATAATTAATGTGTGTTTTGTAAATGATATACATTCTGGTTCGAATAGGAAAACAACTTGGAGGAAGCTTGAAAAGAAAGAGTCAAAGAAAAAGGAGGAAAATGAAGCTCGAATTGCAGAGCGTACAAGAATAGCATCTCTAAGGAGCTTTCAGTTTGTAAACCGACCTCCTCCGACTGATCAAACGGCAATTGCTTTTGAGGAGCGTCGCAAGCCAGTAAATAGATTTTTTGGATGTTAGAGTTAAATCTAATTGAAGATTTTTGAAGACTATCCAGACTGCGGCAACATCCAAGGGGGAGTTTGTTGGTGCATAATGTCTATTGCCTACGTCTAGGATATGTTTGTAATGTTTATAAAGTTTACATGTCAATGTTTTTGTGTTAAAAGGTAATTTTTATATGTTTTTACACTATGCTTCGTACAAAATATGTACATGTTTCGTAGGAGTATCTTACTCGTATGAAACACAAGTTCGTACGAAATATAGTTAGTTGTTTAGCACGCACTTCGGTACGAGTCATGTCGACCTATAAATAGGAAAGTGTTGTGTTAGAACTAGTTAGTGATTTGTCAATTGGTACGGCAAATCTGCCAGTTTGTTTACTCGTGTCTATATTTGAACGTCATTAATACAACATAAGCAGTTAAACAGTAAGTACTATCTTGTTTGTTTTTTCTACCTCTCTATCAATGAATTCCGCCTCTTCTAGTTGAGCGAGATTAGGTCAATTGCTCATTTTGGGAGCTCGATCCCCGTTTACATGTGGTATAAAAGGTGATGAAGTTCTTTGGTAGAACTTCACTTTCACCTTGCTCATGTCATCTTTACAACTCTCCTTAAGTTGTTTTTGATTTCTTTAAGGTATATTTGACTATGATGGCATGCTTTGAAGTTTAACAACTTAAACATTATCTGACCTTGTGACTTTGACTGACTTGAACACCAATATTTAAGCGAAGAATCATTATAAACAAAAAACAAGTAACTTCTCTTAAAGTTGTTTGTACGAACTAGATTCGTACGAATGAAACATCATTCGCACGAATAACACTTCGTTCGTACGAGCCAGCTATTCGTACCAATGAAACAGTTGTTTGACATAATCAAGAGTTCATAAAAATGAGTTGTTCTTTGTATGAATAAATTGTTATTCGTATGAGTCAGTAGATATTTGTTCAGGGAATATATACATACAGAAAGTTTGGAATAAAACCTTTTGTGTATATTCCCTAATGAATTTGTGTTCTTATCCTAGTTGTTGTATGTGTACAGAATGGAACAAAAGGAACATAAAAGAAAACCTGCCACAAAAAGAACTGACAAGTCAGAAGTGGAATTATGTCTGAACCAAGACATAACATGGTAGCCTACATGGATCCGAAAGACAAATTTGCTGAGTACAACAGTTTAATGAAGTTTTTGCGCGACTCAAGGTACATTATCCTATCACGCACAAGACTACAGTATATAAGACGTTGATCAAGGAATTTTGGGATTCAGCTAAAGTTGTTGAAGTGAATGGGCAGGAACTTATCCGCGAGAAAGTAAATGACTTGAACGTAGATGTCACTGTTGAAACCATTAACTCAGTATTACAGCTTGGTGATGATCCTGAAGCTCCATTCTCAGTACCGTTGAAGTGTCAACGTGGGTGTTTGCTTAGAATGAAATGTGTTGGATATTTGCTCGTGGGACAACTAAAAAAAGCATGGTTGCCACTCCGATACAAGTTCTTTCTACATGTTTTACTTCAGTGTTTGAACAACATACGAAGTGGTTATGACATGGCAAATAACGACTTGGTTGGTATGATGATAGCCTTGGCATTGAACAAACCGTTTAGTGTTTCAGAGTATATTTTTGCAAACATGAAGGATAACCTGAGAAGAACCGGATATGGTGGAAACAACGTTCGGATGTATCCTCATTTTCTCCAAATGATCTTGAATGTGCCAAATCCGAATCTTCCGAAGAATGACCAACGATGTTTTAAAAGTTGAAGTTATAATGGAACATTCGTTGAAGATCTTTAGTGGTGTAGCAGCAAAACGTTACACCAGAAAAATGATCAATGTATTGCACCAGAAAACGACAAGTGGTGCATGATGACAGTGATTCAGATAATGAAGAACAAAACTTGAATAGGATGATCGAAGATAAGTTTGGTCATAAAAGGGGAAAGGGTAATGATGATGACGGTGATAATGTTAGTAATGATGGTGCAAGAGAACCAGTTGCAGAAGTCCAGCCTACCTTTACAACGGATGAGACTGAACCCACAATGACAGAACCCACTACAACTTCTGAACCACAACCCTCAAATACCACAACAGCTGAAACACCTTCGGCTGAAGATACTCCAGTTCGATTTGCAACCTATTACTTCTTCAGTTCAACAATCCCAGTCTACATCTCATCAACAAAAGGCAAAACGAAGCAGTCGTTTGTTCTCTGAAATAGAAAAGGATGAGAAAGTGGATTTTCTGTTCTCTCAGTTGCAAGCTGCGGCAATCCAGATTAACAAGCATTCAGAGTTCATATCTTCAAATCGGAACACAGTTGTCAAACAACAGTTGGAGATAAATTTTTGTAGGAGACTGTTAGAAAACAAGATTCTGAAATTGCGCAGTTAAGAAGAGAAAATGAACAACTGAAGGCTGCAAATACTGAGAGAGTAACTTAGCTTCAATAGATGAGAGCAGCTGATCACTCTTGAGGGATTGCGATAAATAGATTTAAAGAACGTAGTACGGCTGTACAAAGATCTGCGAAAACATTAACTTCTAAGTATAACAACTTGAGAGAATGGTATCATTCTCGCAATGCTACACTGGTTGAAGGCTTTAATGGTATTAAAGACGTATTTGAAATGAGCAGAAAGAGAGTGAACATTCTATGGAATGATAGATGCAAAGCGCAGGAGATCAAGCGAAAACATGATCAGGTTAGTGAAGACACTGGCAATCTTGATGCTTCGGCCTCATCCTCGCAATCAAAATTTTCTGCATCAACTCCAGTGGTAAAGTCTAATGCACAACATATCGTGATCGATCCAGTTACCTCCAGTGCTATTCAAGGGTAAACATGAAAGGTTTGATGTTTCTAGAAAGTTTTGAAGATATGATGCTCTATCAACGATGGATAGTAGACCATTCATTATGAAGACCAAAGACCGAAGACCAAGCAACAGCCAAGGGGGAGTTTGTTGATACACTTTAGTGTCTGTCGCTTGTTTTTAGTTACGTCTGTAATTGTACGGTCTTTGTTTATTGTGTCTGTATAGTTGGTCGTATCGACAAATCAAGATATCCTCCTATCTTGGTTTGTATGATTATTAGATTGTCTTTTTAAAATAGTTGCATGTGTGTATACTGTTACGTCTTGTGTACGTCATGTCTGTGACACGATCTCCAAAGAAGACTTCTATGTGCGAGTGGGAATACTTCGTACGAGCAAGATATTGATCGTACGAGCCACCTACCTTTCGTACGAATGAGTCCCTCTAACCAAGCATATTGCTTGTTTCGTACGAGCTAGTCGATGCTCGTACGAACCAGCTTGTTCGTACGAGTATCTTTGGTGTATGTTCTTCATGTCTTTTGGTGTTTCGAATGACAAGCAACATACTTCGTACAGTTGCTGAGTATGGACACTATATAAGCAGACATGCACTTCTCAGTATAAGGTTAGAAGCAAAAGCTAGAAACGAGTGAACTAGTAACTAGAGAGACTAGAGCTATACTAGAGAGAGACACAAGAGCACAGAGTGTGTTGCATGAGTCTGTATGAACATTGTTTGTATATGTTTGTACTAGATCTCTTTAGTTAATCAAGATATTAAATCTTTGGTTATGTAGTGTTCTTACTTTGCTTTGGTTTGCATACTTACGTGGATTCTGCACTCGTACTAGTGTTGTATAAATAGGGAAGTAGGTTAATATTGATCCTCCAAGTGGACCTACAGTCCACTTATTCCACAATTGAAACACACCCTGTTAATGTACCAATCTTGTTTTTCAAACCATACACCAAAATCTTAACATTGATTTGATGTGTAATAGTTGTCATTCTAGCTTCTTCGATTAAAATGATTTGTCTTTGAAGCACTATGGCCAAACTTGCACCACTAATTATCAAATTTTGTGAGTTTTGATAATGATTGGATGATCGTACCGATGAAATTTTATTTTTATTTTGAATATTTTAAGAATTTTTAACGTTTGTTTTTTTTATCCCCATTTTTCTTAGAAGGCTTTTGTGTCGAATACTAACCTTTTTCAACAAACGTGTAGGTCCATGCTCAGGTCCTAACTTGATTAACCTAATCTTAAACGTACAAAATTCGTTTTAGATTTAGGCGATATGTTCAACAAGATTATGTTTCCTCAATTAATTGTTGTTATTAATAGTTCAATGTGTACAAGATACTGAAAACACTTGGATAGGGCTTCGCCATTTAGTCTACCGAAATGTATATCAAACACTAAGCTCGCTCACTTATTTATAGACTTTCCACTTCGTGCGAAGCTAAGTGTCTCACCTTCGTACAAACTTGATTACCTTCATACAAAATGGCTTATCTACCTTCGTACGACGGTGGCTTACATACAATCAAACATTAATCCCCCCTTATATGTTGCGGCGGTTTCAAAGTCGTAGTCTTGAACAATCTTCATAACTTTAATATCTTTGACGTTTTTAGCACAACAAATTTTATCAGCAATCTCCCCCTAACTTTGAGCTTTTATAACAGACATTAATCATCAACATGCTCGCCTTATCTTTGAGCTTCTTTTTCTTTGTTCAACGTTTCATTCTTGCTCCCCGTAACTTTTGAACTTTCTATTCAAATAAACATTTCAGATTAAAACTTTAAAAACTCAAACTTTTACAATTTCAAATTTTAAGCATTTAATCAGTTTCAATAACCCTCTTAGTTAACCAAGTGCAAATTAATTACCTTGGTTACCTGATTTGTCTACCAAGTTCACAAGAATGACCTTGGTTGATCACTTTGTGAACAAACTAATATTTTCTATCACATTTAAGTTTCAAATTAATGAACTTTTAAACATTTCAAAACTATTTCTTATTTCTAAATAAACTTAATTTCCAGATTTAGATCAGCAGCTTTAGATTTTGAAAATTAGCTTTCCATCATCAACAGTCGAAAATAAGATGAAAATAAAATATTTTTGACTTTATGAAATGAAATCTTTATGTACAAATAAATTTATAGAAACTTTTTGTGAGTTTGTGTAAGAGGATCATATTAGTTTCTAAGACATATCACTAGTACTGTTGATCGGATAAAACTTTAAGTCCTACACACATTCACTTAGATTGTATGTATACCTGTCCACTTAAACCTCTACACATTTCTCAATTTTTTCAAGATATGTTAGTTAAATGTCTTAGAATTTAATTTAGTCGTGTTTCCCACCTCATAATATATTCCTGTATCAAGACTCCCTAGATTTCATCATACAAGTGAATATATCTAACTGATATCTGTATCTAGATTGTGCGAGACCTTGAGAGCTTAGGTTAGTACCACTCTACAGACAAAGAGATGAAGGCTCGTCTTAAAAGTAGTGTTCAAAATTTGGAATCTGTTGAACTTCAGTTGTCAGATCGTTCAATACTTTCAACTAAACTCAGTTGTTAAGGTTTAAAAGCAAAAGTATTTTACAAGTTCTAGGCCATTGCTGATGGAAATCAGAAGAAATTATATAATACCCAGATATTTATTATCTATAAAGACATGTACCTCAGAATCCGGCAATCTCTCAAGCGAAATTTTGGTGTACTAAGACCATATATTCGAGAGATGTTAAGCCACAGATTAAGAAGTTTTTCTTTATGTTTATGTCTTGAAAACAATTTACTGAATGTGCGAAGTCTACTAGCACATCATTAGTGAGACCTGTTTAAAAAGTCTTTAACACTACATTTCTTTAGCATACTGTGATAGTCTACTGATGTACTATAATTTCATATTTTATACAAAAAAACTCTTTTTGGCTTTTTCATGGTTTTGTACGTTTTGCATTTATATGTTTTTTGTATTTTCTCAATTTTTTTCTCCACCTAAAATCAAAAACATATTTTTGTTTTAAAAAAATGAAACATTAACCGACCGATGAGAATCGCTTCAATTTGCCATCCATTACTGCTTCATATTTTAATAACTTTCTCCCCCTCAAAATGAGAAAACTTTGACACTTTTAATTTTAAAAACATTTACAATCTGTATTTTCAACCAGTTTTGTCTGTTCAAAAGTGAGGGTTCCGTGTATCAATATTTTTTTTGAAAACTTTTCTTCAAAATAAACGTTCTAATAAGCTTATTATAGCCTAAAAAATATTTCGTTTGATAATCTGGCTACATTCACGTCATGTGTCAAGGAACTTGGTTTTTCATGATGTATCATGATCATAGAAATTCATTCACACAATCACACACAATTAGTTGAATAGAGACACCCAAGTCTTTCTAGTCTTAGGTGGATTTTCTTCAACTATAAATTCTTTTACACAATCAGATTTATTTGTAACATTCTTATTGGTGCATAATGTTTAATGCCTATGTCTTAGGGTTATGTCAGTATTTTGCCATATAGCGAAAATGTTAGTACGTTGTTTGTATTTAACTTCGCACGAAGGTAAAGTCTACCTTTGCACGAAGGTAAATTACCTTTGTGCAAAGATAAGCTACCCTCGCACGAAGGTAGCATGTCTATATATAATTAGTGTGATGTGTTAGTGGTAAGTTTTGCAACTGAGATGGCGAAACTTTTTCGGATTTCCTACTCATTTGTAGCTGTTAAACATCGAATGAAATCAGTTAATTGATGAAATAATCTTGTTAATTATCACTAATTCATATGAATTCCGCACATATGGACTACATACTCTAAGTAGGACCTTTGCTATTAGACAAAACGATCCTACCAAGTGGTATCAGAGCTTAGGGAGCCTGATTTGAAGACAATTGTTCAAAATTCAGCCTAGAAGACTTCTTATTCTACTATTTCTTCACTATTTAAAATGAATCCATGGTGAAAATGAACTGTTTTTCAAGTATAATACGTAAAAACGAATTCATGTTGAAAATGGCAAAAAAATGTCAAGTTTTGAACCTACCTTCGCACGAAGGTGAACCTATCTTCGCAGGAACATAATTTTACCGTCGCACCAAGATAAAAAATTGTAAAGATTTAAAATCATTTACCTTGGCACCAAGATAAATCTATCTTCGGGCAAAGATAAATCAATTTTTGACATTTTTATTCACTCCAACCGAAATCTTAATTGTTTTTACATTTAACATTGTTTCAGGCTTGTAAAATAGAGAATGAACTTTACAACGCGTTTGCTATGTCAATTGTTAATGTATCAACCGCAGCCACACAAAATCTAAATTTGGAGAATGAAATGGGAACAATGGTGAAACCCCCAAAGTTGATGAATTTGGAGGATTTTGACAGTTGGAGTGAACGGTTTGTTAACTGGGTGCAATCGAACCCTTTAAATTGTTTGTTTGTTATAGAAGAAAAATATACCGCACCAATTGGGAAAATAAATTGGAGAAGATGTTGACTCAGTTCACACTGGCTGAAAAAGAAAAAAATGTCAATGAGAAAAAATAATGAGCATATTGCAACAATCAATCGAAGAAGATATCTAAGCATTGTTGCACTCACAATCATTATGGAATGCATTAAGGTTGAAGTTACAAGGAAGTTCACAAATGAGGAAGAGAAAAAAGGCACTGCTTAGAAAAGAGTTTGACATTTTCAACCTTTTGAAAGGCGAAACTATGAAGCAGTTGATTGAGCATTACTATCACCTAGTTGTTCAAATGAAGAGGTTGGGAATTCAGAAAACAAATGAGGAGTTAGTCGACAAGTTGGCAGATGCTTTGCCTGAAGGAGAATGGGCTACGTATTTGACGATTCTAAAAAATGGTATAGAGTATAATGGTTAAAGCTTATCAAAGTTCATAGAAAAGCTCGAAGGTCATGAAATGCAAAAGATGGCCAAATCAAAAGGTACTCAAATGAAACAAGATGTAAACCTTTACTTTACAGGCAGTTCTGTTGCTATTCAAAGTCCAAATGTACAAACCGCCTTCAGTGCTGATAGTTCTGCAAGCCCTTCTTTTAATCAATCCGTTTTTCAATCATTTTCTAACTTTGAACCAAATTCACCTAAAACACTCTAGTCTTCAAAGAGCTCAAACAGTTTCCAAAGTCAACAATCTAGTCAATCAAACTCATACTAGAGGATTTTACTGTGTAACATAGCTGTGAATCTCCATACGGACGAGATTTTAATGAACATACTGCCAAGTACCACATGTCGTTGCTCGCATTTGTTCTTGAATCTTACGAAAGCCTGGTTGCTGGGAAGATAGGAAATCCAGATATGACCAAGAAAGATTATGATCAAATAGATTCAGAAGAATTAGAGCTTATTGACATCAAATGGTGTATGGCTTCTATAGTTTGAGAAGCTCAGAAATTTATGGAAATTACAAGCAGAATTAGTTTGTGAGATTTGGATGTTGGATTCGACAAATCAAAAGTTACCTGTTTCAGATGTAGAGATAAAGGACATTTCAAATGGGAATGTACTAACCGAGAATTCAACAGTAATCAAAGTCCTTTTGGTGATGATTACTACAAGAAAGCTATCTATCATATGCACCACCACAATCAAATTAAAGGATGATTCAAATAGAAGACAGTCCATCTAATGCTAAAGACAAAGCTTTAGTAGTCGCCCAAGAAGACGAAGGATTTAACTGGAGCAAGTACATTTTTAAAAACGAAAGTCTCTCACTTCTCGTAGAGATAATCGAAGAGCCTGAACATAAAACAGAAGATTATTCTAAAGCAGTATACGATGAAGCTCTTAAGGAATCTGTTCTTGAAGGATATATTCATGAACAACGTGCTGAATAATAGAATATGTTGCATAATGCTTTTAGAAATCAGATTCCAGCTAATTTGTTTCCATCTTTTGTATGATATTTTGATTCAAGCTATCAAGTGCAAGCAGAAGAGGAATCAAAGTTTGAATGTGTTGAAGTGATAAAAGTGGAAAAAGAGATGAATGCCGAAAATTTGACAGAGATTCACAAAGCAAGATGGCAAACCTTAAAGAGGTAGTTTCTGATGAATTGAAGGAATAGTTTGTGACTGAACTGGTCAAAGATTCGGTAAGGATGGCTATCAAAGTTCAGGTTGTTGAGGTTAAAAAACCATGCAAGAGATGCCAAGAACCTTCCAAGGAATGTGTCGAGAAAGATAAAAACTATTTTGAACTGAAAAAACTTTCAGATAATTTGTCAATAGATTATAAAGAAACTAAACATGCTTATGACAAATTATCTAAAGCGATTAAACAAAGTGAAGATAGTGCAACTTTGTCAATGCTTAAAGAAACTATTATGGACAAACAAATGACAATTAACATTCATCTTAACAAAATTGATGAACTGAAAAATGAGCTAGAAAAAATGAAAATTGAAACGGAAAGGGTTAACAAACTGTTAATCTGTTAGTCCACCAGTTCATATGTCATTGATCATATTCTTCTGAAAATTGAAAAGGAAGAAAATGATAAGAACGGTAAGAACAAAAGTGTTGGTTACAACCATGTTCCACCACCCATGTGGGAAAGCTATGCTAGAAGGAAACCATTAGAGATGGAAAAGGCTCTTAATCTAAATTTGAAAATTGAAAAGAAAAATGAGTTGCCTGAGAACATTGATGTAACATATACTAAATTAGACAATGAGTGTGAATTTGATGTGGTTAAAACAGTGGTTGAAAAGGTTTTGGGAAGTGAAAGCGATAGCATAGAATATGAAAGTGCTGAGTCGAATTTGGAGAAAACTAGTTCAAGTTCACCTTTCTAAAATGAGGAGAGCTTTCATAAGAATTATCTTGATAAATCAGATTCTAGCTCGGATGATGATTCTACATTAGTTGCTTAACAATGGGAGGATCAGACAAACGATATTCTGATCAAGAATTTCCAATTCAGAATGTGAATTTTGAGAAAGTAGAATAAGTGTTTAAGCTAACAGAAATCAATTTTTCTGAAGTGGAAAACTTAATAAGTCTTACTATTATAAACCCAAAAGCTTTTGGAAAAATGATCGTAAAGGTAAAAATTATCCTGAAAACAAGTGTAAAGGGTTGGGGTATGCTAAGAAGAAAAATGATAAGTTTCCAAAATCAAATTTTCAAAAGAAAGTAAGCTTTGTGTTTGGATCAAGCACAGTAAGTGAAAAAGAAAGGTTGGGAAAGGAACAATCAATCGACGAGTTTCATACAGAAAAGAAACATTGTGAGCAGAATTTGTGTCCATTTACTGATTGTGACAGTAGAATATGTTGGAAATGTAAGAAAGCCGGGCATATTGCATGACATTGTACTCAAAGCAACTCAAAATCTGTTTACAACGCAAAGAAATCCACAGAAGATGTGAAACAAAAGAAACCTGAGTTTGTTCCAAAACAGATCTTAAAAAGAAATAGTGAATTGTGAAACCAATAAGTCTAAATGTTTCAAAATCTAAAATTGGTGAAACTTCAACCAAAACTGAACAAAAGGATTCAAAATTTTATTCGAAAAAGGTAATTCTAAAACACAAACTTGGGTAGGTAAAACAAAATCATCTTCTACAGAAATCAAAACGTCTGTTAAATATGAAGTTAAATGGGATGTTAATGTCAAAGTTCCAACGTTTGATATTCCGAACCCACCCAAGACAAAGAAGGCTTGGGTTTGACTATTTAAGTAATTGCTTATTTACATGTGTAGGGGCTCCTAAGGTCGTTCATATCAAAATGGATAATGGATAGTGGAGCTTCTCGTCACATGACAGGAATGCTAGCCCTACTCTATGAAGTTAAGTCTATTCGTGGAGGCTATATAGGGTTCGCTGGAAATCAAGGTGAAAGGATTGTCGGAGAAAGAAAACTTTCCAATGGAGTGGTCTCGTTCTACAAAGTGAACTACATTGCTGAATAGGAGAACAATTTACTAGGCATTTCACAAATATGTGATAAGAAGTTTACAGCGCACTTTAATGATAAAGAATGCTTAAATCTGAAGTCGGGATTCAAATTCCTGAGGAGTGGATTCTCATGCGCACTCCATTTGAGAAAAATGAACTGTTTGGTGCACAACAATCTAGTAGAGGGTGTAAATCTCAAAAGTTTTCATCTGAATGACGATTGTCTTAGCTGGCAAAAGGGGAAGAAGCATAAGAAATCACACCCGAGAAAACTTTTGAATTCTATAAAATTACCACTAGAGAGGCTTCATATAGATCTTTTCGGGCCAGTTAACGTCCTAAGCATATCTGGTGATCTATATTGTCTAGTTGTGATAGATGACTATTCGAGATTCTCGTGGGTTATCTTCCAGGAGAGAAAAGATGAGACATTTGATAATCTTATGATTCTCTTTAGAAAGTTAGAGAACTTGTACCATATTCCAATCAGACGAATGCGAAGTGATAATGGTATTGAGTTTAAAAATAATCTAATGCTCGAATTTTGTAACAACATTCTTCATGATTTCAGTGTGCCCTTTACTCCGCAACAAAATGGAGTACCTGAACGTAAGAGTCAAACTCTCATTGAAAGTACACGCATGATTCTCGCTGATTCAAAGTTACCTGTTAATTTATAGAGGGAAGTCGTTGCCTCTGCATATTACACGTTGAACAGGTTTTTAACCGTCAAGGCACATAAGAAGACATGTTTTGAACTTCTTAACCAACAAAAGTTGAACTTATACTTTTGGAACCATTTAGATCTCCATGTATGGTCATTGACCTGGATGGTAAATTTGGTGCCAGATCTTTGGAGGGATTTTTCATAGGATATGCAAGTCGGTTGAGAAGAGTATATTTGCAAAGTCTAAATCTAGTTATTCTTGCTCAACATGTTGATTGTCAGAAGTGTACAATGCCTACTCAAAAGCCTTGTGAATCCTCGATGTTCAACTACGAGAGTTTATGGAATTCTTTCGATCTGCTAGAAGTACCAAATGAAGAGGAACTTGTGTTGTTGTATGAATAACAACAAGCGTCTAATCAAGAACAAGTTCCAAGAGCAATAGTGGTTACTCAACCATCTATTGGTACAAATGATTCTGGAGCAAGTTCGAGCAGGACTCAAACAGAATCCGTCGTCATATCAGTAGTGAATGCCACAGAGTGCACTTTCGACTAATCTAAACGTTTCTGATTTAGATGTTGGACCGTCACTGATCATGATGGTGAATTCAGCTCCCATGAAGGTTCTGAGCAGATAACAAGTTTTTTAAATCAAACTGAAGGTCCTAGCACTAAGTATGAAGCTTCAACGAGCATTCCGGTTACTGAACAAAACATCACAAATTTGGAAAGTGAAGTAAATGTTCCTAATGAAGTAGTGCCGAGAAATTTGTCTTAGCACTCTTTAGAGAATATTATTGTAGAGCTGCAAGCTGGAGTAAAAATGCGCAATAAGATCAACAAGGATCTTAGCTATTTTTATACCAAAATTGCACCAATTCAAGATATATGCTTACATCATTGTTTTATTTTATAGATTGAGCCGAAATCGAATAAGGAAGCACTTGCCAATGATAGCTGGATAAATGCAATGCAAGAGGAGCTGCAACCATTCGAAAAGCTTGGTTTCTGGAAGCTTGTTGACCTACCGGCTAATCATAAATCTATTGCTACTAAATGGGTTTTCAATTGCAAAAGAGATGATCGAGGGGTAATTGTGCGAAATAAAGTTCGACTTGTTGTCAAAGGTTTTTATTAGCAAGAAGGTATTGATTATATAGAGGTTTATGCTCCGGTCGCAAGACTAGAAGCAATCCGCATATTCCTACTGTTTGCGTCATGGATATGTTTTAAAGTGTACTAGTTGGATGCCAAATCAGCTTTCCTTAACGGAAAAGTGAAAGCGGAAGTGTATGTTGGACAAACACCAGGGTTTGTCGATCCAGTGCACAAAGACAAGGTTTACATACCAGATAAAGCGTTATACAGGTTGCATCAGGCCCCGAGAGCTATGACACTCTCTTAGCACTTGTTAAACAACGACTTTACCAGAGGCACTATTGATACCACACTCTTCACACGGGATGTGAAAGGACATCTACTGATCATACAAATCTATGTGGATGACATCATCTTTGGCTCTACGAATGATGCGGTGTGTAAAGAATTTGAAGAAGTCATGAAAATTAAATTTACAATGAGTTCAATGGGAGAGTTGAAGTTCTTCTTGGGGATTCAGGTCGATCAGTTGCCTGATGGTATCTTTATCCATCAGAAAAAGTTCGACCATGATATCTTGAAGAAATTATATGTCAAGAACATGAGTGTTATCTACCCCATGACAATAAATCATTGCATTTGTCCAGATGAGCATGCAGTCAAGATAGATGCAACCTTATATCGATTGATTATTGGATCACTGATGTATTTTACAGCATCAAGACCAGACATCATGTATCCAACATGCCTTTGTGCCCGATATCAATTGAGTTCTCGAGTGTCACATCTGATGATAGTCAAGCAGATTTTCAGATATTTGAAAGGTTGCCCAAGCACCGGCTTGTGGTATCCGCGAAATGACAACTTCGACCTTGTAGGATATTCAGACTCAGATTTTGGATCCTGCAAACATAATGCCAAATCTACAACGGTTGGTTGTCAGTTCTTCAGAACACGCTTAGTAACGTGGCAATGCAAGAAGCAAACCACGGTCGCTCTCTATTTGCGAGGCTAAATATGTTCCGGCCTCCTATTGTTGTTCTCAAATTTTGTGGATAACAAGGCTGCTATCGATATAACTAAAAACCCGGTACATCACTCTAATACTAAACACAATAAAATTCAACATCACTTTATCCGTGATTGTCACAAGAAAAAGTTGATTCCAATAGAAAAGATCCACACTAATGAACAAAAGGCATATTTTTATACCAAACCATTTGATCGAACCGGATTTAGATATCTTTTAAGAACTAATGGTATGAAAACTCTAACATCAGATGGGGAATTAGAGGTTGATTACGGATCGGATGATGAGTTTATCCTCATCGGTTTGTCACATTTTATATAGGTCTTTTTAGAATTTTTTTTTTTTAAAACAAAAATCCAAAAATATGTTTTTTATTTTAGGGGGAGAAATGTTGTAGAAAATTCAAAAATGTCACACCCCGGATTTCCAACCCTCAAATCAAAACACCGGTGGGCCCGGGTGGGGAGTATCGTGACGTAAGTTGATAACATCATTGTCAATTAAACATAGCACAACGGAAGTGTTGGAGTAAAATTACTATTACAAACCGAAATGTTCGAAATCTAAAATAATATACAGGCTCGTAATAGAAGATCCACAGGCCGAGCGAAAAATGTACATAGAAAGAATACAAAACAGACTTTAGGTAGATCTAAGGATTTACAAGAATCCTCTTATTCTCTACCGAGCAGCTTCCGGCTTAATTTCGTGTTGTACCTGCAGATTAGTCTTTGGAGGATACGTCAGCTTACGCTGGTAAATACACCCAACTAACTCATTGTGAAAATATTAAAAAATGATTTCAAGTGCAAACAACACAAAATCTCTTTCTATCTTAGGAAGGTTAACCATGCAATGGACCATGCAATAATAATTTACCATATCCCAAGCCCTTATAGGGAAATAAGTTGAGAGTATTTACATGAGATTGCTTTCTTCTTTTATTTTTAAATAACTCAGCCGTATATAAAAGTACCGAGTGCTGATAGCTTTTACCGAGAAGGCTCTAGTCTTGATTATGGCATAAACTAGTCAATTAAATACTAACGGTTGTATAAACCGAACAGTGTATATGATCATTACGTATAACGCTTGATTAAACGATAATCAGATAGAATGTAGTTTTAACCCGATAAGTACTTGACTTGTATAATATGAGTAAACTATAAACATTCTCGATTTTGAAGCAAAATTATAAGGTTAAACCCGTTACGGTCGAATTCTGTAAAATAGTTACATATACGTAACTGTGCGCATAGCGATATCGGGTAACCGGATAAGTTATGGACAAGTTCTATATGCCATTATACTTTAAATAAGTTAAGATATGAGTAGGATATCAACTTGTATGCCAGTTGAGGTTTTAAAACGAAATTTTGCCTTATAGGGGCATTTCGGTAATTTTGTATCGTATAAAAAGAATTAAAATAAAATTTAAGTTTATAATCATGAGTATTCTGGAACAATAACTTATTTATGATATAATATCAGTAGTATATCAAATATATGTGTATTTTACCTTTTATGACCACGCTATGCACCGAAGGGGCATTTTTGTCATTTTACACATAATTTATAAATTATTTGGGATTCTGAGTTTATAATAAGTATCTACTGTAAATATGTTTAAAATAAGTTGTAAATTCAGTAGGTAACAAGTCTTGGTCCACTAATATTGTTTAAAACCATACTGTGCGACGAAACGGCGTTTATGTCGTAAAGTGATGTCTTTAAGCGATGTTTATGAAAAATGATGTTTGGATCAGATTAAAATGTTTAAAATATGTTAATTAATATAACATATCGGTAAGTAAGTGATTTATTTCGAAAAAATTTGATTAAAACTATTTTATAAGCCATAGAGGCTAAAACCGTTATTTATCGACATAGTTTAAAGACTTGTTTAAAAACTCAGTTTATACTTGGTTTAATATCCCAAATAATCCTACTTATGATATTACGTTAGTAGAAATTCATTTTCAAGTTAATTACCATTTGAAACCTTGTTTTATGCAAAACGGGCATTTTGGTCAAAGATGGCATAATTATGGAACTTGCGCATAAACTTGGATTCTGATTATGATCATGTAATATAACCTCAGAGGGTTATGCTATATTATATTATGATCATAATGCAACTTTAGATCAGTGGGTAACTAATCTAAAACGGGTCATAATCGAAAGTCAAAGCACAAGTCAAACCTTGCGACTTTCGGTTGCGAACCGAGCCTATAACTGAAATTAACGAGCCGAACATGTTCATAGATGTTCTAATAATTAATACCAACTTGTTTAAGTGTCAAAACATGTTTCATAACATATATAAGATCAATTTATGATTTTTTTGAAAAATGGCCTGTTTGACTTTTTAATAACATAAGTTTGACTCGTCAATTGGTCTAGCAAACGTGATCTTCAGGAGGTGCCCTTTAAAGGGACTAACACCTACCTTACTATGATCATTTAGCCATGTTGATTTTGAATAATGGCTGGACCATAATGGTCTTAATCGAAAGTCAAAGCGTTTTACGTAAAACGCTTGACTTTAGGCTATTGAAGCATATAAACAAAAATGCACAAGGAAGGAACACTTACCAGTGATTCCTAGATGCAAAAGAACTATGTTGGACTGCTCCTTTTAGTTAGGAACTTCCAGAGGAGGGAGAAGAGTGAATAAGAATTGTTCAAGTTGAAATGGTGAACTTAAGCACCTATTTATAGTTGGAGAGCTCAAAGGAGGTGAAGCCAGGTGTCTAGGGGTGTAAGAAGAAGCTTACAAATGTCCCAAAACGTGGCATAGCTGATTACGAAGGCCATGGTTTTCATTTAATGGTTTTGGAGCTTTGCTTGGGCTCCAAAATAAACTTTCTACTGCAGGTCTGTTCTCGCGGGGCGCGAGAGACACAGGCCGGGTCTCTCGCGGCCCGCGACCGCCCCTATTTCAGTTTTAAAATTTAACACATTGGCCCCTAAACTATATAAAGTTTAAAAAACGATATTAAATACTATTTTGGCACTTTTCGCCCTCCGTAGCCAATACATGGCATACCCAGGATTATGCCCGGGCATTATTGAGCTCTCGGTTCGTTACAAGGTCACTCAGAGGTATAAATTAACATGTTGACACTTTTAATCCCTCCAATATCCAACTTTCACATATTTATAGAATTGAACTCTCTCGTCCAACAAACGGTACGTATGAGAGTAAGGACTTCACAAAGGATCACTCAGAGGCTTATTACAAGCATGTTGATTCCGATGTCACTCAGAGGCAAGGCATGTTGACGTATTAGTCACTCAGAGGCCAAGGTCAAGCATGTTGACATATCAGTCACTCATAGGCTAATGATTTAAGCATGTTGACATATCAGTCACTCAGAGGCTATTATTTATGCATGTTGACATTGATTCGTCACTCAAAGGCTCAATCTTGAGCATGTTGACGCCTTTAGTCCTTATTGGTCTTTAACAGACTATTATATAAAATACAACACGTGTCACTATACTATTGGACACGATTTAATATGGTGTTACATCCTCGCCCCCTTAAAAGAAAATATCGACCTCGAGATTTTATTCAAAAAGCTGGGGGTATTTTTGTCGCATAGTGGACTCAACCTCCCATGTATAGTCAGGACCTCTAAAAGCGTCCCACTTAACCTTTGCTATAGGTATCATCTTCTTCGTAGCTTCTTAACCTGTCGATCCTCGATCGAAATTGGTTTCTCAACGAACCTCAGGTTTTCATCAATTTGCACCTCATTGTGCGACATTGCTAGCGACTCATCAGCTAGACATTTCTTAAGATTAGATATGTGGAATACATCATGGATTCCATTAAGCTCCTCTAGCAACCTGAGCTTATAAGCTACAGTGCCGACACATTCGATTATCTCGAAGGGTCCTATATATCTAGGGCTTAACTTGCCCTTCTTTCCAAAACGCATCACACCTTTCCAGGGTGATACTTTTAGCATGACCTTGTCCCCTACTTGGAACTTAAGAGGTTTACGCCTCTTGTCAGCATAGCACTTCTGCCTATCCTGGCAGCTTTGAGACGATCAGGGATTTGCATAATCTTTTCCGTGGTCTCCAGGACAATCTCAGGTCCTGACAGTTGGGCCTCCCCAACTTCTGCCCAACATACGGGCGTTCTACATTTTCTCCCATACAAGGCCTCAAAAGGAGCAGCCTTGATGCTTGTATGATAGCTATTATTGTAGGAGAATTCTATTAGGGGTAAGTGGTCATCCCAACTTCCGCCTAAATCAATCACACATGCCCTGAGCATATCTTCCATTGTTTGAATAGTGCACTCACTTTGACCATCAGTATGCGGATGGTAAGCCGTACTAAAATTTAATCGTGTGCCTAATGATTGTTGGAAACTTTTCCAAAAGTGAGATGTGTATCTAGTATCTCTATCGGATACAATAGATACTGGCACACCGTGTAGGGACACTATCTTGTCCACATACAACTTAGCCAATTTATCTGAATTATATGTCTCTTTTATTGGCAAGAAGTGTGCTGACTTGGTCAGCCTATCCACTATGACCCAAATAGTGTCATTTCCACTTTTGGTCTTAGGTAACTTGGTAATCAAGTCCATAGTTACCATTTCCCATTTCCAAGTGGGAATTTCTAGTTGTTGTAGTAGTCCTGACGGTTTCTGATGTTCAGCCTTAACTTGCGAACACGTCAGACTCTTAGCTACATAAGTGGCTATGGATTTCTTCAAACCCATCCACCAATAATTTCTCTTCAAGTCTTGATACATCTTGTCACCACCCGGGTGAACAGAGTATCTTGAATTATGTGCTTCCTAGAGGATTAGATCTCTAAGTCCTCCAAAGATTGGAACCCAAATTCTATCATTAAATCTTAGGATTCCGTCATTTCCAGGCGTTAACTGATCCACAGTTCCGCCTAATTCCTCAATAGGGATATTAGCCTCTAACAAGGCTTGCTTCTGCGCATCTAATAGCTTCTCACTTAAGCTATTTCTAAGCTCAATGCTCTTAGCGTTAATCCTTATAGGTTTCACCTTTTCCTTGCGACTTAAGGCATCGGCAACTACATTTGCCTTGCCTGGATGGTAGCGAATCTCGCAATCATAATCATTAAGTGTTTCCATCAACTGACGTTGTCGCATGTTCAATTCTTTCTGATTGAACAGGTGTTGGAGAGTTTTATGGTCTGTGTATATAACAAACTTTGTGCCATACAAGTAATGTCTCCACAGTTTAGTGCAAATACAACAGCACCCAATTCCAAATCGTGGGTGGTGTAATTCTTTTCATGCACCTTTATTGTCGTGATGCATAGGTAATCACCTTGCCTTTTAGCATTAGCACACAACCCATGCCAGTGTGCAATGCATCACAGTAGACTACAAATTCCTCAATACCCTCAGGTAGAGATAACACAGGAGCGTTGCTCAACTTGTGTTTAAGAACCTCAAAAGATTCCTGTTGCTTTGGACCCCAATTATACTTAATATTCTTACAGGTCAAAGAAGTTAAAGGATTGGCTATCCTTGAAAATTTCTCAATGAACCTCCTATAGTAACCAGCCAAACCTAAGAAACTACGAACCTCTGTTGGAGTCTTGGGCACTTCCCAATTTGTGATGGCTTCAAGCTTAGCGGGATCCACTTGGATGCCACGCTCACTTACAACATGTCCAAGAAATTCGACTTCTCTAAGCCAAAATTCGCATTTAGAGAAGTTTGCATAAAGTTTCTCCTGCCTTAATAATTCTAGGATGCACCGAAGATGTTTCTCGTGATCACTTTGATTACGAGAATAGATAAGTATGTCGTCTATGAAGACAATGACAAACTTATCCAAATATGGCTTGCAGACTCTATTCATGAGATCCATGAATGCTGCTGGGGCATTTGTGAGCCCAAAAGGCATCACCAAAAACTCAAAATGACCATAGAGGGTCCTGAAGGCTGTTTTAGGAACATCTTCACTTCTAACCTTCAGTTGATGATATCCTGATCTTAAATCTATTTTAGAAAAATAACTAGCCCCTTGAAGCTGAGAATAAGTCATCAATCCTGGGCAGAGGATATCTATTCTTAATGGTTAGCTTGTTTAGCTTCCGGTGGTCGATGCACATTCGCGTCGAACCGTCTTTCTTTTTCACAAAAAAGATAGGAGCTCCCCAAGGTGAGGAACTAGGCTGAATAAAGCCTTTCTCTAAGAGTTCGTGTAGTTGAACTCTTAGCTCATTCATTTCGGTTGGAGCTAGCCTATATGGGGCTCTTGCTACGTGTGCTGCTCCTGGTATGATATCTATTCTGAACTCCACTTGCCTATCCAGGGGTAGGCCTGGTAATTCTTCAGGGAGAACATCGGGATACTCCGAGATAACTGGTAAGTCTTCAATGCTTGGTTTAGGCTCATTGATGGTTACTTGTGCCATGTAGACAACACAACCTCTTCTCAAACACTTGGATACCTTAAATAACGACACTTTGTCTGGCACTCCATAGTGTGAGTCACCAAAGATGGTGATCATTTCACCAGATGGGGTCTTAATCTCGATGAGCTTTTTATCGTAGGTAATGCGGGCTTGGTTATGAGTTAACCAATCCATGCCTAAGACAACATCGAACCCCGTCAATTTCATTGGAAAAAGAGAGATATGGATTCTTAATGGATATAGAGCATCCATCAAGAACGGAAGAAGCAATTTCTAAGGTTCCATCGGCATGTTCTATCTCACAAATTTTATCTAGAGTTCTTATGGGTAAATTTAATAGTTTACTAAACTTATAATCAACAAATGATTTATCCGCACCCGAATCGAAAAGAACTCTAGCATAAATATCATTAATGGGGAAAGTACCTGTTATGACGTTATTTTCATTAACAGCTTCCTTAGAAGTTAGCCGAAAGGCGCGTGCATTCCCCTTCTTGGACTCTCCAGGCTTTTGATTATTATTCCTCGAATTCTTAGGGCAGCTACTTGCAATGTGCCCTTTTTCATGACAGATATAGCATATAGCATCTTTAAGGTCTCTAAAATCTTGGGTCTTATGCCCCCTTCTGTTACAAATGCCACAAGGTCTAGCTTGTGGGTCAGGATTACACTGTCCCCAGTGTCTTCGGTTGCAAGTCTTACAGAATGGCATCACAGCCGACTTGCTTTGGTTGCCTTTGAACCCGAACCTCCCTTTATTTTTCTTATTAAATCTATGGGAGTTGTCTTCCTCTCTCTTCCTTTTCCAGTCAGTTTCAGGCTTGACTGACTTCTACCTCACTTTATCAAGGGTGAGGGAGAGAGATAGGTCAACAGAAGACCTATAGGTACTAGGTTGAGCAGCCTTTACCATGCCCTTAATCTCGGGCGCTAATCCATTTATAAAAACACGCAACGCGTTTGGATTCAGGGGTAATTAAATAGGAAACTAACCTAGATAGGGAATTGAAATCGGAAACATATTTCTGACAATCTAGGTTTTTCATGGAAAGAGACAAGAAGTCTGTCTCTATTTTCTCCACCTCATGGGTTGGGCAGTAAGTTTCCTTTACAAGGTCCACAAACTTGGACCATCCCAGATTATATAGGTATACCTTACCTGTTGACTGAATCATGGCCTTCCACCATGTTAGGGCATCGCCCTTAAAGGACTGTGAAAAGTACTTGACCACATCCTTTTCAGCACAGCCGTTGATGTCTACTATAGTCTCCATCTCATCCAGCCACTTTAAGGCTTCTACGGCTCCTTTTTCCCCATTAAAGTCTTGGGGTTTACAGGAGACAAAGTATTTATAGGTACACCCGTCTTTAGCAGAACGGGACCTATCAGCAAAGTCTGCTATCCTTGGTTCACTCTTCGCATTTGAAGAGTGAACAGAGCTCTCTTTATGAGCTGAAGATGGTGGAATAGATAGGGGTCTAGAGCGAGTGGCACTCGGCTCTCTTAGCCTTTCTATGGCCTTACTCATGGCCCTTTCCACAGCCGCATCAATGCGAGCTTGGAAATCATTATCATTATTTATGGCTATATTTTCAGCGTCTTTGACGCTCGGATGGCTGCTTTGTGCCTCATTAGAATTAGCCATTCTTCAAAGCTTTGGTTCTATATACCAAATAAAATTTCTCTTAGCCATGGTATAATAACCATATCGGCTTTTAAACATTGGATATAAGAAAATCCACTGCCTATACTAGTGTGAATAACATCACAACTCTTAGGCTTAACATATCTATATTTGGCCTAGGTCTTAATAGGACCGTAATAGGCAATTTACAATTTGGACGAAGTCCATACATTATTAGACAGGGGATCGCAATGTGACAACTGTCATTTGTCATACAGACAATTATACATAGGTCATAATCCTATCCCTTAATGGACATATTAATTGGGCATATTGGCCGGTCACATTGGACATAACATATATGGCATTTAGGCATGTCACTAATGGACATATAATAGGGCACATAGGCACAATATCGCTAATGGATAATATCATCGCACTGATGAAAGTAGCCGGGATCGAATAGATCACATGAGCTATAAAGAATAGATTTTAACCCGAAAGGGTGATACATCACTAATAGATGTTTGATTATCATCACACTGATGATACAAGCCGGGATCACACGGATCACAAAGGCTTTTCTGCCGGGATCACACAGATCACAAAGGCTATATAACCGGGATAAAATAGATCACAAAGGATATATTTTAATAAATCTCTAACGTATGTTTTATCACGCAATGGTGATACTAGCCGGGATCACACAGATCACAAGGGCTATATAACCGGGATCAAATAGATCACAAGGGTTATATAAAATACATCCCTAATGGATGTTTAATCACCGCACTGGTGATATTAGCCGGGATCAAATAGATCACAAAGGCTATATAACCGGGATCAAATAGATCACAAGGGTTATATATAATACATCTCTAATGGATGTTTAATCACCGCACTGGTGATATTAGCTGGGATCAAATAGGCCACAAAGGCTTTTAAGCCGGGACTACCAGGTCACAAAGGCTATATAACCGGAATCAAAATAGATCACAAAGGTTATATTTAAGACATCTCTAATGGATGTTTCATCACCACGCTGGTGATACTAGCCGGGATCACGCAGATCACAAAGGCTTTTAAGCTGGGACCACACAGGTCACAAAGGCTATATAACCGGAATCAAAATAGATCACAAAGGTTATATTTTGATACATCTCTAATGGATGTTTTATCACCGCACTGGTGATACTAGCCGGGATCACATAGATCACAAAGGCTTTTAAGCCGGGACCACGCATGTCACAAAGGCTATATAACCGGGATCAAAATAGATCACAAAGGTTATATTTTAATACATCTCTAATGGATGTTTTATCACCACTCTGATACCAACCCTGTCACACCTTGGATTTCCAACCCTGAAATCCAAACACCGGTGGGCCGGGGTAGGGAGTATCGTGACATAAGTTGATAACATCATTGTCAATTAAACATAGCACAACGGAAGTCTTGGAGTAAAATTACTATTACAAACTGAAATGTTCGAAATCTAAAATAATATACAGGCTCGTAGGAGATCCACAGGAGGATCGTAAAATGAACATAGAAGGAATACAAAACAGACTTTAGGCAGATCTAAGGATTTACAAGAATCCTCTTATTCTCTACGGAGCAGCTTCTGGCTTAATTTCGTGTTGTACCTGCAGATTAGTCTTTGGAGGATACGTCAACTTACGTTGGTAAATACACCCAACTTACTCATTTTGGAAATATTAAAAAATGATTTCAGGTGCAAACGGCACAAAATGTTTTATTATCTTAGGAAGGTTAACCATGCAATGGACCATGCAATAAATTTACTATATCTCAAGCCCTTATAGGGGAAATAAGTTGCGAGTATTTACCTGAGATTGCTTTCTTCTTTTATTTTTAAATAACTCAACCGTATACAAAAGTACCAAGTGCAGATAGCTTTTATCGAGAAGGCTCTAGTCTGGATTATGGCATAAACTAGCCAATTAAATACTAACAGTTGTATAAACCGAATAGTGTACATGATCATTACGTATAACGCTTGATTAAACGATGATCAGATAGAATGTAGTTTAAACCCGAAAAGTACTTGACTTGTGTAATATGGGTAAACTATAAACATTCTGGATTATGAAGCAAAATGATAAGGTTAAACCCGTTACGGTTGAATTCCGTAAAATAGTTATATATACGTAATTGTGCGCATAATAGCGATATCGGGTAACCGGATAAGTTATGGACAAGTTCTATATGCCAATATACTTTAAATAAGTTAAGATATGAGTAGGATATCAACTTGTATGCCCGTTGAGGTTTTAAAACGAAATTATGCCTTATAAGGGCATTTCGGTAATTTCGTATGGTGTAAAAAGAACTTAAATAAAATTTAAGTTTATGATCTTGAGTATTCTTAAAAAATAATTTATTTATGATATAATATCAGTAGGATATCAATATATGTGTATTTTACCTTTTATGACCAAGTTATGCATCGAAGGGGCATTTTGGTCATTTACACACAATTTATAAATTATTTGGGATTCTGATTTTCTAATAAGTACCTACTATAAATATGTTTAGAATAAGTTTTAAATTCAGTAGGTAACAAGTCTTGGTCCAATAATATGGTTTAAAGCCATACTATGCGCCGAAACGGCGTTTATGTCGTAAAGTGATGTCTTTAAGCGATGTTTAGGAAAACTGATGTTTGGATCAGATTAAAATGTTTAAAATATGTTAATTAATATAACATATTGGTAAATAAGTGATTTATTTCGAAAAGATTTGATTAAAACTATTTTATAAGCCACAGGAGCTAAAACCGTCATTTATCGACATAGTTTAAAGACTTGTTTAAAAACTTAGTTTATAACTTGGTTTAATATCCCAAATAATCCTACATATGATATTGCATTAGTAGAAATTCATTTTCAAGTTCATTACCATTTGAAAACTTGTTTTATGCAAAAAGGACATTTTGGTCAAAGATGGCATAATTATGGAACTTGCGCATAAACTTGGATTTTGATTATGATCATGTAATATAACCTTAGAGGGTTATGCTATATTATATTATGATCATAATGCAACTTTAGATCAGTGGGTAACTAATCTAAATCAGGTCAGAATCGAAAGTCAAAGTAGAAGTCAAACCTTGCGACTTTCCGTTGCGAACCGAGCCTAGAACTGAAATTGACAAGCCAAACATGTTCATACATGTTCTAATAATTATTAACAACTTGTTTAAGTGTCAAAACATGTTTCATAACATATATAAGATCAATTTATGATTTTTCCGAAAAATGGCCTGTTTGAATTTTTAAGAACATAACTTTGACCCGTCAATCGGTCTAGCAAACATGATCTTCAGGAGGTTACCTTTATAGGGACTAACACCTACCTTGCTATGATCACTTAGCTATGTTCATTTTGAACAATGGCTGGACCATAATGGTCTTAACCGAAAGTCAAAGCGTTTTACGTAAAACGCTTGACTTTAGGCTATAGAAGCCTATAAACGAAAATGCACAAGGAAGGAACACTTACCAGTGATTCCTAGATGCAAAAGAACTATGTTGTACTGCTCCTTTTAGATAGGAACTTCCAGAGGAGGTAGAAGATCGAATAAGAAAGGTGCAAGTTGAAATGGTGAACTTAAGCACCTATTTATAGTTGGAGAGCTCAAAGGAGGTGAAGCCAGGTGTCTAGGGGTGTAAGAAGAAGCTTACAAGTGTCTCAAAACGTGGCATAGCTGATTAGGAAGGCCATGGTTTCGATTTAATGGTTTTGGAGCTTTGCTTGGGCTCCAAAACAAACTTCTATTCTCGTACGGTGCGAGAGACACAGGCCGGGTCCCACGCGGCCCGCGACCGCCCCTATTTCAGTTTTAAAATTTGACACTTTGGCCCCTAAACTATATAAAGCTTATAAAAACGATTTTAAATACTATTTTGGCACTTTTAGCCCTCCGTAGCCAATACTTGGCATACCCGGGATTATGCTCGGGCATTATTGAGCTCTCGGTTCGTTACAAGGTCACTCAGAGGTATAAATTAACATGTTGACACTTTTAATCCCTCCAATATCCAACTTTCACATATTTACAGAATTGAACTCTCTCGTCCAACAAACGGTACGTATGAGAGTAAGGACTTCACAAAGGATCACTCAGAGGCTTATCATAATCATGTGGATTCCAATGTCACTCAGAGGCTAGGCATGTTGACGTATTAGTCACTCAGAGGCCAAGTGTCAAGCATGTTGACATATCAGTCACTCAGAGGCTAACGATTAAGCATGTTGACGTATCAGTCACTCAGAGGCTATTATTTATGCATGTTGACATCGGTTCATCACTCAGAAGGTCAAGCTTGAGCATGTTGACGTCTTTCGTCCTTATTGGTCTTTAACAGACAATTATATAAAATACAACACGTGTCACTATACTATTGGACACGATTTTACAGGGTGTTACAAAAAACATTAAAAAATGCAAAAATGTACAATACCATGAAAAAGACAAAAAGAGTTTTGTTGTGAAAAGAGGAAATGATAGTACATCAGTGGTCTATCACGGTATTCTAAAGATGTGTAGTGTTGAAAAGGTTAAACAAGTCTTGTAACACCTCGACCGTGTAAAACAACGAACCGCGGCGGAAACGTCGGGGAGTCATGTCACAGAACTATTGTTTCACAACTCATGGAATTTTAAATTTTGTTTTATTAAGTTAAATTTTTACATTGTCTTGGGATAAACAGAAACAACACATGAATAAATTGTCTTTCATGTTTTAAGTCACTAAGGCCCACGTCCATTCCTACGTGAAGCATGCGTCATAGTATTAAGCATTGACTCCTTAAACATATTTGAAAAGAGAGTCAGCATAAAAATGCCGGCGAGTATATAGGTTTTGTGAGTTTGTCAAATTCGTGGCTTTGTATACATATTGCAACACCTCGTCCGACTACAAGAGTCATTAAGTGAAAACCTCGTATCAAAAGTGTTTGATATTGCAATACAAGTAACCAACTAAAACAAGTTGGTTAGAGTTGTGAAAACCTTATAGCCATGAATCTTGACCAAAACGTTTCTTTTGTAAAAACCTTTTAATTGATTGATTCAAAAGAAAATTCCGTATGATTTATATCTTAGAGTGAATTTCATTGCATGACATTGTTCAAAACCATTTGTCCGTGTTATAGATCAATCGTCCGTGTTATAAACCAATTGTCCATGTCATAAACAAATCATCCATGTTTTTAATTGTAAAAACTTTTGATCGTTCTTAAATGAACACATTCAAACCTGTGTTGACTATACCACCAAAGGGTATCTTTAATAGACCACCAAAGGGTCTCTTTAACTAGACTAACAAATCAAAAAATAATTTGTTAATCAGAACAGTCCGATAATGGGATTGTAAGTCCTATGGTACCATAACATACTATTGGTCGGCTCGGCCAAAGCTAATGAATGTCATTCGTGTTATGGATAACGCATTAACAAGTTCACATTATTGAAATCGTATTGTTTTATATATAAACCATAGACATTGTATTTGAAAACTTGAAAATGATTTAGCACATATGAGTCACCCCAAAAACATTTGCAAAAGGTAAAAGAGGGGAACTATGTACTTACTTTGAAAATCATTTTGTATATATAAACCATGTATATTGTTTTGAAATATTGAAAATAATTATAGGCGCATATGAATCACCCCAAAAAAATTTAAAACGTAAAAGAGAGGGCTATGTACTCACTTGGGATTGCGATAGTGTTCTTGATCAATGGAATAAACAAAGCTCAAATGTGTCCTAATGTGTTAGATAAATATGTTAGTGTGTCCGGACTACAAACGGGAGATCGGATAGAATGAAGTCTTCTAAACCAAACGAGTGTTGGAACTCATGTGATATGGTTTAACAAACTTAACATTCTGATTTGGAAAGGATCATATGTGCTTTTGACCCATTATGACTCGGTAAGGTAGTTTATGCTACTTTAACAGGTCATTACCATAAACGCGTGATCGGATGGTTAAACATGTCCTATTATAAGTCTTAAATACCCAAACATCTTTGAAAATGTTATAACATTTGTTTATATGTCAAAATTTTGGTACATGTGTTTAAAATGGATTTATGCGCAAAAAGGGATTTTGGTCATCATTTTTTTAAGAACATAGAAGTAACTTATCATAACACTAACCAAACATGGTGACCAAAGGTATAACCTTAGTAGGATATTCCATATACAACTATGGTTACAAATATGTGTTAGGTCAGATCCTAAGATCGACCAAATGGGTCGGATTTGAAAGTCAAAGCGGTGGTCAAGACGGCTCGACTTACGATCCTAAATAAGCACTAAACTAGAAGTGACGAGTTAGACATGTCAAAATAGGTCTAACTAAGTTTATAAAACTGATTTGCTATCTAAAATTAGTGTTTTGATGCCCAAAAATAGTTTTGTCATAAAATGCACATCATGCGCATTTTTACGGAAACTTCGGCTCGTCACTACGACTAGTAAACGTGGTAATCAGAAGGTGAAATCGTTAGGGATTATAACCTTGGTGATTACGATCACGTTTCAAAGTTCAATTGAACTTTAACTCGAACAAATATGGTCAGAACCAAAAGTCAATCAGAAAGCCAAACTGTTCGCCTTTTAGCTCAAAATAGCTAAAAAATGAAAGAACTATGAAGAGTTCTTACTCGTGTTGAAGAACACTTTCGGAACTCAAGATAGGAGGCTTCCAAAGGCTGGAAACAAGCTCCAAGAAGGATAGAAAGAAGAACTTCACACTTTGCTTTGAAGTGTTTTGAAGTGGTGTGAAAAAAATGGAAGAAGCATGGGGTATTTATAGTATTTTAGGATTAAGGAGGTGATGACAACTGTTCTCAAGTGTGGATTAGTGTCCTAACATGTGTCAACACCATATTAAGTGTGGCAAAGTGAGTGCTAGGTGTCAAAAATTGGAGATAGGTGGCAAACTTGGTTAAGAAGCAAAAAAATTATTATTTTTTGACAGTTTTTGGCCTTGGACTTTTATTTTCACTTGTGTGTCATTTTAACCCCTTTAACATAATATTTAGGTTATATAAAGGTGTTAAGACATGTGTAACTTGGATTATACCCAAAAATGTCTTGGATATTGGTTCGTTCGGTTGTACGGTTACGCGTTTTGCAAAATGCGTAAAACGCTTTAAAAACGAAAATGATCGAAATTGTGCAACGATTGACATTTTTGCATTCTCATCAATAAAATAAAAGATTTTATTAAATACAAAAATATTTTTAAATAAAACACCAGGTTTCATTGAATACGAAATTCTTTGTAATTGTGCAATGATTGAAAGGAACAAGTCACAAATCTCACTAAGGATGTGCTAGTAGGCTTCGCACATTCAGTAGATTGTTTCTGAGATATAAACTTAAAAGAAAAAACTTCTTAATTAGTGGTTTAACATCTCTCGGATATATGGTCTTAGTACACTGAAAGTTCATTTGAGAGATTGCCGGATTCTGAGAAACTAAGTCTTTATAAATAATTGATATCTGGGGTATTATACAAGTTCTTATGATTTTGCGTCGGTAATGGACTAGAACTTGCAGACTACTTTTGCTTTGAATACCCAAAAAACTCAAGCAAATTGTAAATATCGAAAGATCCAACAATTGCAGTAAAAGATTCCAAATTGGAACACTACTTTCAAGACGAGCCTTCATCTCTTTGTTGGTACGGTGGTACTAACCTAATATCTCAAGGTCTCACATTACCCAAATTCAGATATCAGTTAGATATATTCACCTGTAACATGAAATCCATGAAATCTTGATACGGTAGTATATTCAGAGGTTGGAAACACGGTTAACTCAAGTTCCTAAAATTACCTAAATGTATCTCAGATCAATTGAGAACTGTGTAAAGGTTTATGTGGACAAGTATACTAACAATCTAAGTGAGTTTGTTTCGTACTTAAAGTCTTATAAAGGTTAGCAGTACTAGTGATATGTCTCAAAAACTGATATGATCCTCTAACACTGAAAATCTTTTTAGGCTTTTCAGAAATAAGATGTAATAAAAAGATTTTCAGTGTGTTTTAGCATACACTTTGAAAAAACCAAAAAGATTTTATTTCTATCTTAGTTTTGAGTACCAATGATGGAAAGCAAATCTTCAAAATCCAGAGATGCCGAATGCTGAGAATATGAAGGACAACGGTTTGGGAGCTTACGTGTATCGATAAAAAGTTTTGATTAGTTTAAAAGTTTATTAACTTGAAACTTTACATTGCCTAAAACATCAGTTTGATCACAAAGTGTTCAACCAAGGTCATTAACTTGGACTTGGTAGACAAATTAGTTATCCGGGGTCATTAACTTGGACTTGGTTAATTGAGTGGGTCGTTAAAATCTAATAAAAATGTACAGAATGTTAAAAACCAGTTTTACCTTCGCTCAAAGAAGTTATCTTCGATAACTGTTAGTGCAGAATGTCTATAGCCTACGACTTAGGTCACGTTTAATGTAACACGGCTTTTAATGTTTGATTTTTAAATGTTTTGTATGTATTTAGGCGATCACCTCGAAAGAAGTGAAGCAGTTCACTTTGTATGAAGTGCTCTTCGGACAAAGTGGCAACTCCAACTCGTGCGAAGCTTTCATGTCTCTAAATAGCAAAGCTGGGTTCTTGAGTCAATAGCTATTTTCCTGATACTGAGGTGAAACCCTGTCAGTCTGTTGTCTGTAATTCTTCCACATTTATTAATACAAGAAGTAAAAGCATTTAAACAGGAGATCTGATCTTTTGTCAAATTTACTAACAATGAATTCCATGCACGTTGGTTAGCTCGAGTCCGGTCCGTAGATTTCGGGGGAAAGCCGATCCTCCCACAAGGGGTATCAGAGCAGGAGGCCTGATTCGAAGACCTTTGATTATATTTCAGGAATTGAAGATCTCTATTTCTACTCTTTCTTAGAACTTTTATCCGACCTGGACAATTTCATGGACAAATTGTACTAGGTTTCTAGTATAACATGTTAAAACCAGTTTAAACAAACCCTTGAAATTTAGACCTAAAATCAACTGAAATCATGTCAAAAATTAAGAAAAACAAGAAAAACACGAAGTTATGAACACAACCCATACGAGCGGATATTACACCTCCACGAGTTGCCTAGCACCCTCATACAAGGCAACTTCAAATCGTTCCAAAGTTTTACAATTGCTTTCTATATCCACGTCGTACGAAGTGGGTGAACTTCGCATGAAGTGTCGCATCACACCAAGCACACTTTGCACCAAAACATGTTCTAATCAAATTGTTCTGCAAGTTTTCGACAATTTTCAGGTAAAATATGGAAGAGGAATTTTTTCACGCTTTCGCCACATCTGCTGTTACAACTACTGCAGCTCAGAACATGAACCTAGAGAATGAAATGGGAACCATGATGAAACTTCCAAAACTCATGAACTTAGAAGATTATGAAAGTTGGAGCGAGAGATTCATCAACTGGATTGAAGCTAATCATTTTACATGTTCGTTTGCTATTGAGTCAAAATACACAGCACCTACAGGTGAAAGTGATCTTGAGAAGACACTGGCTCACCTCACGGATATAAAGAAAGAGAAATTTATCAACGAGAAGAAGATGATGAATATACTGAAACAGGCAGTAAAAGAAGATATCTTGGCTTTTCTGCAACATGACGATGACGCCTAGTCTCTATGGAATGCTTTAAGACTTAAGTTCTAGCGAAGTTCCCAACTTCGAAAATGAAGAAAAGCGTTGTTGAGCAAGGAGTTTGATATTTTCAATCTAATAAAAGAAGAGACTATGAAACAGCTGATCCAGAGATATTATCATTTGGTGGTTCCAACGAAACGAACGGGGATTTTTAAGACCAATGAAGAACTAGTTGATATAGTGGCCGATTCTCTACCAGAAGGACAGTGGACTACTTATCTGACTATTCTCATAAACGACATAGAGTATAGTAATTTCACCTTGCCAAGGTTTATCGAAACGTTAGAAGGTCATGAGCTAGAAATGCAGAAGAGGGCAAAGAACAAAGGCGCTAACATGCAACAAGATGTGAACCTATACTACAAAGGTAGTTCTGTTGGAAACATACAAAGTCCCAAGGTCCAAACTGCTTTCAGTGCCAACAATTCTACGATTCAAGTATCAAACCAGTCTAGCGGGTTTCAGTCGTTTCCATTATACAACCTCAACTCTCCTCAAGCTCCACAATCTTCACAAAGCTCAAGCAATCCTCAGAACAATCAAAACATTCAACCTAATTCAAATCAACGAATTCTGCAATGCAACATCGCTCTGAATCTCAAAAAACGCACAATACTTCAATGAACACATGGCCAAACAGCACATGGCCTTGCTTGCATCAGTTCTCGAATAATACGAAAGTCTGGTAGCCGGAAGGATCGGGAATCCTGAAATGACAAAAGAAGATTATGATCAGATTGATCCGGTTGAATTGGAATTGATTGATATTAAGTGGTGTATGGACTCGATAGTGCGAAGAGCTCAACGTTTTATGGAAATCACAGGAAGAGACAGCCTGGGAGGACTTGAGGCAAACTGGGTTTTGATAAGGCTAAAGTAACATGCTTCAAGTGCTAAGAAAAGGGACATTTCAAGAGAGAGTGCCCAAACAGAGAAGTCAAAGGAAATCAGAATCCATTTATCGATGACTACTACAAAAAGGCTATATATCATCGACCCCAACCTCAAACCAGGTTAGTACATATTGAAGACGAGCAATCAAAATTAAAAGATAAGGCTCTGGTTGTCACCCAAGAAGATGAAGAGTTCAACTGCAACAAGTATATCATAAAGAATGAAAGCCTCACACTGGTAGCTGAGATAATTGAAGAACCAGAATAGATAGAAGAAGAATATGCTGAGGCATCTTTTGACAAAGCACCAGAAGAATATTATAACACTTCGTCAGAGGAAGAAGAACTATTAAATAGTGCATTTAGGCCTACTCATACTCATAGAACTATTGCAGGTTACTTCGACTCAAACTACCAACCACTACGTGAAGAAGAGACAAAGGCTGAAATAGTAGAGGTGACTGATGTGACCAAGGAAATGACCTTGGAGAATCTACTGGCATAGCCGACAAAGCTTTAATGGCTAACATGAAAGGGGTAGTTACTGAGGAAGCTTAGGAAGCTAGAGTCAAATAGGTAAATGTGGTGGTATATGAGTTAGTGGTGGAAGTAATTAAGACTCAAAGTGTCAAAAAAGAAACAACTTGCATGAAGTGCAAAGAGCCATGCAATGAGTGTGTCGAAAAAGATAAAAGATACAAAGAGCTAAAAACTCATGCAGATAATTTGTCATGTTATTATAATATAACACCGCATATGACAAATTAAGTAAAATGATTAAACAATTTGAACAAGTGCTCAGAGAAAATGACAAAACACTTTCAATGCTCAAGGCAACTGTAATTGATAAATAGATGGCCATCAGTATTCATTTTAATACAATTGCCGAGCTAAAAAGTAAACTTGAGAAAATCAAATTCGAAACTAAATGGTTAACAAGTTGTTAATCAGTTATTCTACCAGTTCATACATCATTGATCATATTCTTCCGAAAATTGAGAGCAAGGAAGATGATAAAATTGATGCAAACAAAGGTGTAGGTAACGATCGTGTTCCACCACCCTTGTGGAATAGTTATGCAAGAAAGAAACCATATAGTGTGGAAAAGGCACTCAATTTGAAACTGAAATCTAAAAGAAAAACGATCTTCCTGAGAACATCGACATAACATACACCAAAATAGAAAATGATTGTGAATCTGAAGTGGTAAAAACAGTGGTCGAAAAAGTTTTGGGAAATGAGTCTGACGAGTTTGAGAGTTCTATTTTTGAAAGTTCATAGTCAAATCTCGAAAAATCTAAACTGGATGTCGCATCATTAGAAAATGGTTTAAAAGATGATCTGAATGTAGTTGTGTACAAATGAACGGATCTGATAAACTATATTCCGATGAGGATCTCCCAATTCAGAATGTAAGTCTTGATCGAGTTGATAAGTTTTTTAAGCTAGTTGATGTCAGTCATTTTGATATCAAAAAACAAGATGCATCATTTTACTCCAAATCAAAACGTGTTTACAAAAAAATTCTACAAAAGGGTAGGGACTATCCTGAAGACAGGAGAGCAGGTTTGGGTTATCAAAAGAAAAAGAAGAACAACATGTTCCAAAGAATGAACATTACAAAGAAAATTGATTTTGTTTATGGAACAAACACTGTAAGAGAAAAAGATAGCATTGGTTAACAATCCAATGATGAGTTTAAAAAGGAAAAGGAGAGTAGATAACAGGATTTGGATTCCTATGTTAGAAATGATAGCAGGACATGTTACAAGTTTAACAAAGTCAGGCATATTACACAACAATGTTCTAAAAAAAATCCAAAATTTGTTTTCAGCACAAGAAGATCTAATGAAGATGTGAAACAAAAAGCTCCCAAGTTTGTACCAAAACAAATCTTAAAAAGAAATAATGAATCTAACAAAGTTATGAAATCAATAGTCCAAAATAATTCAAAATTTAAAATTGGTGAAACTTCAACCAAGAATAGTCAAAAGGATTCAAAATTTTATACCAAAAGGCAGTTCTGAAAACACAAAATTGGGTAACTAAAGTCAAACCATCTTTTTCAGAGATGAAAACACATGTTGTAGTTAAATCTGAGATCGAATAGGATGTCAAAGTCAAAGTTCCGAAGATTGATATTCCAAACCCACCGAAGACCAAGCCGGCTTGGGTTTCACTTTTTAAGTAACTACTTATTTGCATGTGCAGGGGCTCCCGAGGTCAATTATATCAAAGTGGATCATGGACAATGGAGCTTCTTGTCACATGACAGGAATGCTGGCCTTACTCTATGATGTAAAATCTATTTGGAGGCCATGTGGGGTTCGCTAGAAATCAAGGTGAGAGAATTGTTGGAGAACGGAAGCTTTCAAATGGAGTGGTCTCTTTCGACAAAGTAAAATACATTGCTGAATTAGAGAACAATCTACTGAGCATCTCTCAAATTTGTAATAAGAAGTTTACAACGCACTTCAATGATAAGGAATGTTTAATTCTGAACCCGGGTTCAATATCCCTGAAGAGTAGATCCTCATGCGCGCTCCTCGAGAAAATGATCTTTATGTCCTAGACATGGGCGTCGCATCCACCACATCGAAATCAACACAGTGCTTTGGAACCAAAGAAACTGAGAAAGAATCAATCCTCTGGCATAGAAAGATGGGGCATATTCACTTGAGAAAGATGAACTACCTGGTACACAACAACCTAGTGGAGGGTGTCAATCTCAAAAGTTTTCATCTAGACAACAATTGTCTTAGCTGCAATAGGGGAAGCATCATAAGAAATCACACCCGAGGAAACTTCTGAATTCCATCAAGTTACCATTGGAGAGGTTTCATATGGATGTTTACGGGCCAGTAAACGTCAAAAGTATTTCTAGAGATCTATATTGCCTAGTTGTGACACATGAGTATTCAAAGTTCTCGTGGGTCATGTTTCAGAAGAGTAAAGATGAAACATTTGAAAATCTTATGATCCTCTTCAGGAAGCTAGAGAACCTTTACCATCTTCCAATCAGAATAATAATAAGTGACAACGGTACCGTGTTCAAGAATAATCGAATGCTCGAATTTTGTAACCACAAAGGGATTCTTCATGAATTCAGCGCCCCCTATACTCCACAACAAAATGGAGTAGCTGAACGGAAAAATCAAACTCTCATTGAAACAACAAGCACAATGCTCGCCGATTCTAAGTTACCTATTAGTTTTTGGAGCGGAGCCGTTGCCTCTGCTTGTTACACATTGAACAGGGTTTTGACCATCAAGGCTCACAAGAAGACATATTTCGAACTTCTTAATCAACAAAAGCCGAATCTAGAACTTTTGGAACCATTCGGGTCTTCGTGTATGATCATCGACTCAGACGGCAAATTTAGTACTAAACTTTGGAAGGTGTTTTCATAGGTTACCCCAATCCATTGAGAAGAGTATATCTGCCTAGCTTAAATCAAGTGATCTTTGCTCAACATGTTGGCTGTCAGAAATACACAATGCCTACTCAAAAGCCTGGTGAACCCTTGATGTTCAATTATGAGAGCTTATGGAATTCATTCGACCTACCAGTAGTACCTAACGAAGAAGAACATGTGTTATTATATCAATAACATCAAGCAGCAAATCAAGCAAAAGTTCCAAGACCAATAGTGGTTACTCAACCACCTGCTGGCACAAATATTTCTTGTGAAGGTCCGAGCACGACTCATTCTGAACCTGTTGTTGAACAAGCAGTAAATACTACTGAGCCCACTTTCTACCAGTCGGATAATTCTGATTTTGACGCTGAGCCAATGTATGATAATAATGGTGAATCTAGTTTCGATGAAGGATCTGAGCATATAACAAATCAATATGCAAGTCCTAGAAATCAGAATGAAGCATCTACAAGTAATACGGTTTCGGAACAGAACATTACAAATTTAGAAAGTGAAGGGGACGTTCCAAATGAAGTAATGCCAAGGAATTTGTCCTACCATCCATCAGAGAATATTATCGGCGAACTACAGGCTAGAGTGAAAACGCGCAATCAGATCAACAAGGATCTTAGTTTTTTTTACACCAAGCTTGCACCAATTCAAGAAATGTGCTTACATCATTGTTTTATTTCGCAGATTGAGCCAAAATCGAATAAAGCCGTGCTTGCCGATGAAAGCTGGGTAAACGCAATGGAGGAGGAGCTGCAACAAGCAGTAAAAGAAGATATCTTAGCTTTTCTACAACATGATGATGACGCTGAGTCTCTGTGGAATGATTTAAAACTTAAGTTCCAGGGAAGTTCCCAACTTCGAAAAGGAAGAAAAGCGTTGCTGAGCAAGGAGTTTGATATTTTCAATCTGATAAAAGGAGAGACTATGAAACAGCTGATCGAGAGATATTATCATTTGGTGGTTCAAACGAAACAAATAGGGATTTTTAAGACTAAGGAAGAACTAGTTGATAAAATGGCCGATTCTCTACAAGAAGGAGAGTGGACTACTTATCTGACTATTCTGAAAAACGACACAGAGTATAGTAATTTCACATTGCCAAGATTTATCGAAAGGTTAGAAGGTCATGAGCTAGAAATGCAGAAGATGGCAAAGAACAAAGGCGTTCACATGCAACAAGATGTGAGCCTATACTGCAAAGGTAGTTCTGTTGGAAACATACAAAGTCCCACGGTCCAAACTACTTTCAGTGCCAACAATACTACGAGTCCACCATCAAACCAGTCTAGTGGGTTTCAGTCGTTTCCATCATACAACCTCAATTCTCCTCAAGCTCCTCAATCTTCATAAAGCTCAAGCAATCCTCAGAACAATCAAACATTCAACCTAATTCAAACCAGCAAATTCTACAATGCAACATTGATGTGAATCTCAAAAATTACAAGACTTCAATGAACACATGGCCAAACAGCACATGGCCTTCCTTGCATCAGTTCTCGAATAATACGAGAGTATGGTAGCAGGAAGGATCGGGAATCCTGAAATGACAAAAGAAGATTATGATCAGATTGATCCGATTGAATTAGAATTGATTGATATTAAGTGGTGTATGGACTCGATAGTGCAAGAGCTAAACGCTTTATGGAAATCACAGGAAGAGACAGCCTGGAAGGACTTGAGGCAAACTGGGTTTTGATAAGGCTAAAGTAACATACTTCAAGTGCTAAGAAAAGGGACATTTCAAGAGAGAGTGCCCAAACAGAGAAGTCGAAGGAAATCGGAATCCATTTTCCCGATGACCACTACAAAAAGGCCATATATCATCGACCCCAACCTCAGACCAGGTTAGTACAGATTGAAGACGAGCCATCAAACTCAAAAGATAAGGATCTGGTTGACACCCAAGAAGATGAAGGGTTCAACTGGAACAAGTATATCACAAAGAATGAAAGCCTCACACTGGTAGCTGAGATAATTGAAGAACTAGAACAGACAGAAGAAGAATATGCTGATGCATCCTTTGAAAATGCACCAGAAGAATATTATAACACTTCGTCAGCAGAAGAAGAACTATTAAATAGTGGATTTAGACATCTATTGCCTTCTGATATTCTTAGAACTCTTGCAGGTTACATAGACTCAAGCGACCAACCACCGCGTGAAAAAGAGACAAAGGCTGAAATAGTAGAGGTGAATGATGTGACCAAGCAAATGACCTTGGAGAATCTACTAACATAGCCGACCAAGCTTTAATGGCTAACGTGAAAAAGGTAGTTACTGAGGAAGCTGAGGAAGCTAGAGTCAAATTGGTAAATGTGTCGGTAAATGAGTCAATGGAGGAAGTAATTAAGACTCAAAGTGTCAAAGAAGAAACACCTTGCATGAAGTGCAAAGAGTGTGTCGAAAAAGATAAAGATACAAAGAGCACTGAAGTGTTGTCCAAATTTTATAGACATAGCAAAGGCATATTCTTCATTGTGTGTAGTCTTTTAACAATGGGAGTGACATCCTTTTGTTTCGTTTCTGGATCAAAGTTGGTAACCTTCCGAGGATGGTGTGGCTTCAAGTAGGGAAAACCATGAAGAGCTTCGTACTTATGAGCTTCCACAAACGTTGATCCACGAATTTGATCTTGAAGTTGAACGTTTTTGTCTGTGCTAACTCTTTGACATCAAATAAGGCAACACCTTTATATCACTTAAGAACTTGAAGTACTTGACACCAAACTCTCGCTTAATAGCATACACATTTAGTTTTCATTCCATCCCCAGCTGATGATGTCTCCTAAAGACTTGTCAGGATCTCTAGTAAAGAATGCTAAAAGACATTTGAGTTTCCTTTCTACCGACATCTCTTTAAACCAATACTTTTTCATCACTGCGATCTCTTCCTTCGAAAGACGTCTAGGTACATTGCCTTCTTTCATAGCCTCTTCAACTTCGTGCTTCAACAAATCTTCTTTAGCTTTAGAAAATAATTCCTCAAAGGTTGGGAAATCATCCGTTTCTTCACCTGAATATTTAGCCCTTAAGTATTTGGAATCATCCTCCATGATAACCTGATCATAATCATCAACATCTGGTATGTGCTTGTATAAGTAATCATAAGGCTGTGAAGCACTAATGCCATTCAATTCTTCCTTAAAGTCGAAAGTAAAGGATCCTTCGTCTACACCTAGCATCTGGGCAGTCTCTTTGTTAGTGTAGTTATGAACAAATTCACCTTCCTCAACGTCATGCTAAAGATATATAACTTTTGGTTTTTGCACACCAGGAACAACTGCCATAGGAGTTGATGTGAGGGATTCCTAGTTGCTCAGACTCATTCTCGGGATCCTTCGACTCCCCCAGATTCTGTGCATCATCTATCTGATTAGCAGAGTCGTTCATATATATATATATATATTTATCAACATTAAATATTTTATTAAAACTAGCATCTTGTACATTATCATTCACACTTTCCTGACCACTAACATCAACACCTGTCCCAAACTTTTCATTTTCATCAAACTCATCAACCATAACATCAATCTCAGCATCCATCCTTCGCTTCTCCAAAAGGTATTGTTTTGACATCTTGGGAACAAGGTCGACACTTTCACCAATATCACATAGTTTAACAATGACACTCCTCCAACCATAGCATCTGTATCTGGCACAGATTCAGCTTCTGGCACAGACTACGCAATCAAAGGTATCTCATCTATCTTGCCTTTCCCTTTACCAACAGCAATAGCTTTAGCAACTTCAGTTTCAGCTATTCATGTTCGTTCGGCTGCTTAGGCTTTGGCTTCTTCAATCTCAATTTCATCATGTTCAGCCGCGAAGTTGATATTATATCTCTTGTGCAGTACTTTAAACAACATATCAAACTTCTTGGCAATTTTCAGCTTTTTCAGTCTCCAGATTTTTAACCGCAAGATGTAACCTTTCAATCTCAGTAGTGACAGTTGTAAGCATAGATAACAAGTTCATGTTCTCTGTCTCTAGCTATTTAATCATAGCATCATGTTCTTTGATCTTGCTTTGCATTTCACCCATCTTTTCATTATCGTCCACCAATACTACCAGCAACGCTTCCAATCTTTTCTTATCTTCCTCAAGAAACTTGATTCGGCCTCATATTCTTACATTTTTTACTCTATCTCATTGATCTTGCTGTCGTTGAACATATCGCTATCAAAGCCTTCTGAAAATGGAATATCACCAAAATTAGTTGGAAACTTATCAGCTAAAGATTGTCTGGGTCCAGATTGAAGAGTAGATCATGATGGCATAGGTGGTGTTGGTTGTGGTGGAGGTATAATCGGTGGTGATTGTGGAGGCTGTTATATGTGTGGTGGAGATGGTGGAATAACTGACTCAACATTCCCAATAGGAGCAACCATATCTACTTCAGGGGTTTTCTTCTTTCCATACTTCTTCCTTGCCCTTTTAGCAGTCGGAGAACCAGTAGGTTTTGCGGCATCTGAATCTTTACTCTTTGTCCACTTAGCTGGCTTCCATGTAGGTTTGACAATAGTAATATCTTCTTCAGACTTGAAAGGTATATGCACATCATCATCATCCCCTAGAGCCCTTTTCTTCTTTAACTCTGCCTTCTTAGCTGCACCCTCAGCTTCACGATCAGGGCTATCATCAGACTACCCTTCGTCATCCCATCATCTCCTCTAGCACCAGCTGTGCTTACAACATTCTCACTTTGCTCTCAATCCTGTTCAGAAGTAGCAGAAAAGACATCATCATGTACGTTCCCTGCCACATTCACATCAGCTTGAATTTTAACATTCACTGGCCCCTCTACTTGTACTTCTTCTACCTCTGGCTCATCAACAAGTAATGATCAAATGGCAACACGCTTTCATTGAGGTGTTGAGGAAGAAGTGCCAGTAGATAGCTTTTGTGAGGATGCACGTCATCGTTTCTTTGTTTCCTCCTTTCCATACCAATTGCTACGTTTAGCAACAAACGCTCCTAACACGCAACCTCATCTCTTTCATCCCCGCTAGTAGCTTTTCTCCATTTTACCTTTGGGGTGCAACGTGGTCTTTATCCTTAATAGCTCCAAACACTAGCTTAGCAATCGGTTCATTTGTCTACTTCAAGTAACGATTTAAACGGACAAGCGTCTCAATATCCATGTGCTCTAAGACAAGCTCATCATAATCATTCTTTTCTAGATTTGGAAACTAATCATCCAGCATCATCTGTATGAATCTTGGATACTGTAAAACTTCTATCTGTTGATATTCAACACTATCTACTCAAAGATCAACTTGGTGAAATTGTATGGTAGGTTAAGAATAAGAGTTGTAATCATGCACATCTGATAGTCAATAATGTCGTCAAACCCTCCCTTTCGATGACTGAGTGCGTGAATCACAGAGTGCACGAAAAATCTGTAGGGTCTGCCAAGATTCGCTTTGTTGAAAGGTGAGGCATTTACGTAACCTTTATACCCCATCCGATATAAGCAATCCTTAACCATCCTTTTCGTATAGCCTGTTGGATCACTATCTTTGTCTGTAAATCCCAACACTCTTCAGATTCAGTCTTCAATTATCTTAACTTTGAATCCATCATTACCAATCTTTACTACAGACACTATTGCTCTCAGTTTTTCCTGAAGTTTAAGAGCAGCCTAAAAGCGTTCCACATGTGAGTGATAGGATTTATGTCTATCAATTAGTGCCTTTTAATCGGTAATCATCCCATAGATTCTAGCACATCTTTGAAAGGCGTGATTTTCGAGATCTTATCATCAAGAAGACAGCAGATATTATGTATTGGCTGGAAAGATGTCTTATGTCAATAAAATGATCATAACTCTTTTCCTTGCAACTACTACAGGTTTCTTCTGGACCAAAAAGTGTTGTACTACCAAAAGAAGTCATCAGCCACTTTTCCTGACTCTTGTAGCTTCTTTTTCTAGTTAAGCTCTCTCTCATAAGTGAGAAGCCTACCATGAAGCTAAGTCAAACTCATCACTTTAAACCTAACAGAATTTCTGGTTACAAAGGCAACCGTGTCCCATTTATCTGGTAGTGATCTGAGAAATCGGCTATTCAAAGTAGAATTTGCAAAATTAACATCTACTAGTTTCAACTCACTAATTAGGCAATGAAACTTTTCAAATTGTTGAGTTATTGATTCTCCTTTCACATGAAAAAATGTTTCATACTGTTGGTTCAAAACTTCTCTGTTATTTTCAGTAACCTCTTCAGCACCAAATTGTTCTTTCAGAGCATCCCATAACTTCATTGCTCTGTTGCAGTGCAACAGGCCAGCATAGATATCATTAGGCAGAGCAATTTCCACGATACTAAATGCCTTTGCATCTAGCTCAATTTTCTGAAAATCTTTCTTAGAGTTATGTTCAGGACTCTTTGGAATTTGAACTTTTGGGTCTTCGGCACTCATTACCATCAGAACATGCGGTCCGAAGATAACCGATTTCCAGCAACCCGTATCTGTTGTGCAAGTATGTCACTCATCCAATGTTGCCAGATATAGTACTTTGATCTGACAAGTATCGGAGGTTTGTACATGGTGCCACTGTTGTGTGGATCTTGTGGATTTTGAGACATTCTAATTGTTTACAAACTGGTTTTTGTTTAAAAACATTGAACGTGAATGAACTTTTACTCTGATTTCTATAGAAATGAACAAACGAATTAGCAGTAAGAGCTGACCAGTTTATATCAAATTGATTGTTAAATCAAATTTGAACGACCAAGCTCTTATACCAATTGTTAGGATCTGATTTTGATATTGATGTGAATGTTTAGATGAAATCATTGATCTACCTTCGTACGAAGATAGCTTACATACAATCAAACATTACTCTAACATGTAATCCTATTACAGACTTGATACGACTTGATGACGTAGGCAACAGACATATGCATCAGCAAAATGGCAGAACAATTTCTTGAAATATTTCTTTTAGTTTCAAAAATATTTCTTTTTTAGCATTTTTATTATCATCGGTATCATCATCACAATCTTCAATTATGACATCGTCATAATTTGTGACATTGTCACTTATTGGAATTTCAACTGAGACTTTTATTTTTAGTGTTATCAGGTACAACCGCTACTGAATCAACTTTATTAACATTCTCTGATGGTTTATACCCAATCCCACAGTTTTCCGGTCATATACATTTTCCCCGGTTTCTTCATCTTTCCTAAATGGTTTAGGAATAATGTGATCCAGCAAAAATGATGAGGTAACAAAACCCTTCAATTTCTGGTTCACATTCTCAGCTTCATTTTTAGCAATTACAATATCTTTTTAAAGCTGAGTTATTTTTTCAAGATGAGAATTCATTTCTTTTTGTTTTTCAACAATATTTTCATTTAAAACTAATGTTTTGTTTTCTATTTTTTTTTTGTATTCAGAATCGTTTTCATTTTGTTTAAGATTTTTAATTTCCAATGTCAAACTCTCCACACCTTTTAGAAGTTTGACATTATTTGTTTAATATCTTTCACATTTTGGATAAACCGGTTTAGAACATGAAGCTTCAATGTTAAACGAGGTAGATTCTTTGACTTCATTATTCTTCAACCTTATTGCTTCACTAGCTTTGTTAGGATCTTTGTTTGATATTGATGTGATAGTTTAGATGAAATCAATGATAGAAGATAAATAATCAATAAAACAATGCAGTGGAATTGTATAAACTTTGAAATCACAACAATAGAAAGATTGTTTTCATTAACATGGTTTTGTAATTGTAATCATGTATGCATGCAAATTATAAACTCCCCCTCAGCCTAAATCACTCTAATTTGTTCGTACAGGATGTGTAGAAGAAAGTGATAAATAGAACAGTACAGATATTATTCTATTTATAGTACATTACAAACCATTGAGCATCTTTGGCTGAGGTCACTATGAAAGTGAAATTTAACAAACTAACAAACTCTAACCTCAGCTAGACCTAAACACCGTTACATTAAAATACAATATAAACTCTGATGATAACGGCAGTTGAGATATCCTCTGTTGGGCTTCATCCTTTGTTAGTCTTCAGAAGAATTTACTTCAACAGACTTTATCTTCATCAGAGGTTCTCATCAACAGACCTTGGCTTCCAGAAGATCTTAGCCGTTAATCAGATCTTGTGAACAGTTTTTAAGTCCCAGCAGAGTTTGGAGTAGTAGATCTTTATTATAAAGGATCAAATGCTAGAGATTGTTTTGATATTTCAATCATTTGTTCTTTTGTAGGTTCAATAGATCCAACAAGCTTTTTGTTTCATAGCCTTTTTCTTTTCAATTGCTGGTTTGTGTTCTTTAATCTTTCTGATAAAATAATCTATATCTAACCATCTGAACCATATAACTTGATAATCCAGGAACCAGTGGTTCTAGATGGAAGTTTGGACGGGATATCACTAATTCGGTAGAAAGTTATTAAGAACGGAGTAGAAGAGGAAGTCAAATGATTTCACTAATACCGAAAGAATATACATTTTTACAAGCAGAATTTGCTCGAGCATTTCATCTCTGGGAACTCCAAAACTTAATAAACAAATGAACACACAACAATGTATATAGTAGCTTACCATTGTATGAAGATAGTCACCCTCGTACGAAGGTAGACTAGCTTACCTTCGTACGAAGGTGTTACATTCTCACCATCGTGATATGTGTTATACAATATTTAACACAAGTTCTATCTAGCCTATTCGCACAGTGATGGGCACACGAAATATGCACCAACAATTTCCCCCTTGTACGTCACTATCAAATCTTGATCTTGAAATATGAAAGCCGTGTTTGAATATTCTGCAATTTGAGTTGATTCCCCCTTGATTGATGATTCGGGTTTGCATTATCTTCATTATGCATAAATTCCCCCTAGAATGAACCTTCAGGTCTTTGTTTGCACGGTTCCCGACTTCCTTTGATTTGTTTAACTATAATCTTCACGAATAATTACCAACTCGAAACTAACCAATGTAGCTTCTCTATTTTGTCTTTAACCTCATCTTTGTTCGGTTTCTGATTTAACACTTTACCACGTGAGCCGAATCTCTTAATCTTCAAAAACCCAACCGGCAATTGTAGAAACTTCGAATTAACACACCAGTAAACTTCAAGTTTGTGAATACTCACAAAAATTTGAAATCCCATTTTCTGTAATCACTTTTAAGCACACTCCTGAATGATTGATTAGCAAAACGGAAATCTCTTTAATCAGCAAATCTTCATCGGATAACAAATCATCTAGTAACACATTTAGATATGAGAAACAATCTTCCACGATCAGAAACACATTTTTCATCTTTAGTCACAATAACTGATATATAGTCTTCACCGTTAGTCAAGGTAGTGACTTAATCAACAAACATCATCACTTCCCTACGGTTAGTCTGAAAAACAATTCCTATGCTCGAAGATTAAACATCTGACACTTTTAGACTATCATCAAGCATTTGTGTATCTAGTATCTTGAACACCCTCAGATATCTTTAAAGTATCGACAATCATCCTCCTAACTGGCTTAACGAAGACCCGGGACTCAAACCCTAAGAAATCAATCTAATCCAAAGACTCTAAACTTCCTATGATTGCAAACTAACGAATCCAGATCTTAATGTATCCCCAGATAATCGGAAGTCGGAACCACCCGAATACTGTTGCACGTCACAAACTTCAAAATTGCCATAATTTCAATATACTCTCTGAAATTTTTATTTCCCCTCAATTTTGCAAATTCTGACCTCTCTAAAACATATCACTGAATTTACCCCGCAAAATTGGCAAATTCAGTCCTATCTTCACTTAAAAACTCCACTATGCAGAAAATATGGCATTTTGGTGCACAAAAGTGTGTTTTTAATCAATGCGGAATTCATGGTCACTATACCAAATGATAATCATTCTACATAGGTATCCGTGACTACCCCATTATCTTAAACCCTCTGTGATCATTTCATCAAATCTGTTCTCTAAAGCCCTCGACGGTGTCCCCGAACAGCCGTATTTGTCGTTAAAATCTTGAAAAAAATTTCAATCACCAAATTTTTTTCTGAACACTCGTCTCGTCTCCACAATCAAAACTACCTTCGTGCGAAGTGTTGGTGCATATTTTGTCCATCACTGTGCGAATAGGCTAAATAGAGTGTGTGTTTAATATTGTATAGATTGGATACGAACAAACATATTAAGTGCGAACGAGAACGGTGTAGAAGTGTCACTTCATATGAAGTGATCACTTCATACAAAGGTAACTCACTTCGTACGAACTAAAAATCTCAGTTCGCACGATGTCGATAGGTCTATAAATATTGTCGTGTGTTCATTGTTTTGTAAGTTTTGGAGTTCCCAGAGGGGAAACGCTGGCGAAATTTTCCAGTTTTTCGCTCGCTTGACAAGATGTATACTCTTTCGATATGAATGAAATCATTAGACTTGTGCTGCTTCTACTCCTTTCTTAATAACACTCTACCGAATTAGTTCTATTTCTACCCAAACTTCCGTCTAGAATCGCCGAATCCTAGACTCTCAATTGGTATCAGAGCCAGGTTCCTTTTCAATTGATCTAACAGTTGATTGAATCACATACGCTCATGAATTTTAGACTTATGAGGGGTTTTAGATGTAAATAATTAAATAAACAGGCAATCCATGGAAAAAATATAATTGAAACCACAGGATTGTTCAGAATTGATTTTCGACCAAGTTTGTGCTAGAATCATCATGAAATTCAGTGAAATAAAGATTTTGTATCGAAAAATGTAAACAATTTTTTTCACAAGAAGTGAGAATTCACTCTGCACAAAGAGAAAAATTCACTTTGTATGAAGGTTAGTTCTCCTTGTACGAAGTGAACCAATATGCCTAAAAAAATTAGTGATTGAAAATTTAATCGTTGCAACGAGACGAGTGTCTAGAAAAAAAATTGGTGATTGAAATTTTTTTCAATATTTTAATGACATATTCGGGCTGTTCGGGGACACAGTCGAGGGCTTCCGAGACCAGATTTGATGATATGATCACAGAGGGTTGAAGATATTCGGAAAGTCACATATACTTGTGTACAATGGTGATCATTTGTTATAGTGACTACTAATGGGCCTTAACATGAAATCCGCATTGATGAATAAGGCACTTTGGTGGACAAAAGTGACATATTTTCCGTATAGTGGAGTTTTTCAGTGAAGAGTTTAGAGAAATCAGAATTTGCCAAAATGAGGGGGAATATGAATTCTGGCATTTTTGAAATTCGAGGCTATGCAACAATATTCGGGTGGTTCTGACTTCAAATTGTCCAGGGATGCATTTTATTTGGATTCATTAGTTCGTGATCACAAGAGTTTCAGAATTTTCAGATGGTGATACAGATTGATGTCTAAGGGTTAGAGTCCCGACCTTCGATGTGGTTGGGTTAGCAGGATTGAAGTGTTGTTGATACAGAGGAGATATGAGGATGTTCAAATTATATCGCATAAACGAATGTTCGGTGATGGTCTTAGGTTTTAGTAGGATCAGCTGTATTAAAAATTACCGAGGAGATCTAAGGTCATTCAACTTATATTGCATACAAGAATGCTCGATGATGGTCTTAGGCGCCAGGAATTTTAGTCTTCAAGCAGATGAATTATTCTTCAAACTAACCATCATTGAATGATCATGTTTGCTAATTAAGTTGTGCCTGTCTAGCCGAGATGGCTATATATATGTTATTGTGTCTGAAGAGGAAGAATGTGATTTTGATCGTGGAAGAATGTTTCTCAGATTTAAATAAGTAACCAGATGATTTGATTCTAATGAAGATTTGTTTGCTGATTGAAGAGATTACCGTTTTGCTAATCAATCATTCAGGAGTATGCTTATATGTGATTACGGACAACAGGATTTCAGATTTTTGTGGGTATTCATAGACTTGAAGTTTACCGGTGTGGTAATTCGAAGTTTCTATCAATTGCCAGTTGGGTTTTTGAAGATTAAGAGATTTTGTGGTGGCTCTCGTGCTAAAAAGAGTTAAATCAAAAACCGAACACGGATGTGGTTATTGTAAAAAATGAGAAGCTACATTGATTCTTTTCGAGTTCGTGATTATTCGTGAATATTACAGTTAGCAATCAGAGGAGGGTCGGAACCGTGCAAACAAAGACCTGAAGATTGATACTAGGGGGAATTATTTCAGGGATAATTTATTAAAGAAATTACAAATCCGAATCATCAATTAAGGGGGAATTTGTTGACGCATTCTACGACATCGACAGATATCTGATTGAAGTTGCAGATAATATTCAACTACGGTTATCATATTTCAAGATCAAGATCAAACTTCAACAGTGACGTCCAAGGGGGAAATTATTGGTGCATATTATGTCCGTCACTGTACGAATAGGCTAGATAGAGCGTGTGTTGAATATTGTATAGATTAGATACGAACACATAACTTAAGTGCGAACGAGAACGGTGCAGAAGTGTGACTTCGTACGAAGTGTTCGAGGTGATCACTTCGTACGAAGTAAAAATCTCAGTTCACACAAGGTCGATAGGTCTATAAATAGTGTCGTATGTCCATCATTTTGTAAGTTATGTAGTTCCCAGAGGGGAAACGCTTGAGAAATTTCTCTAGAATTTCGCCAGCTTGACAAGATGTATACTCTTTCGGTATGAATGAAATCATTAGACTTTCGCTGCTTCTACTCCTTTCTTAATAACATTCTACAAGATTAGCTCTTTTTCTACCCAAACTTCCGTCTACAACCGCCGGATCCTAGACTCTCACAAAGTAGTACCTTCGTGCAGAGGTAATCTGATTCAATTTTTTTCGATCCAAAATCTTTATTTCTTGGAATTTCATGATGATTCTTTCACGGATTAGGTCGAAATTCATTTCTAAACAATCCTATGGTTTCAATTTTAATTTTGTCAGTAAATTGTCCGTTTATTTGATGATTTACGTCTAAAACCCCTCAAAAGTCCATAATTCATAAGCGTAGGTGATTCAATCAATTGTTAGATCAATTGAATCGGTACCGTAGCTCTGATACCACTTGATAGGTTAGGACCGATTCACTAAAGAACACAAGCTCTGTGTTTAATCCGGTTTAACATGCGGAATCCGTTAAACCGAACCGTAGTCGTATACCCGAGACGTAGATATAAACGTTTCATGTTTATTATGTAACAACCGACAACCGGACAGAGTTTCGACTCTACGACACACAAAAAACCTAATCTAGATCTTGAAGATGAAGCTTGAACGGAGGTATTTGCATGATATTTCTAGTTGTCTTGGTCCCTCCGTACGTAGATCTTCCTCCGTACGTAGGTAATGTTGCCTGTTGACTTTCTCATGCATCATGCTTGTCTAATGGTGATGCAAATGTTATGATGTCATCATTTAGAATGATGACATTATATCTTATTAAGTCCGCTCCCTACGCTTTGTACCGAACACTGACCCGGTCTAACCAATCCTAACAAAACCTAGTAAAACCTCTGTCTAATATCTTATAGACTCAAGACAATTGACTTTACATGTACAATTAAATTTCTACTAACACACATATAATAATTGTCACGTAATGATTTCACTACTCGGGTCGGTCTAGAGCTCGGGTCCATGTTAAAATAATTTTGGTATAAACTATATAAAATATAACTGTGTTCATTAAAATTTTACCAAAGCCTCTCGTGACTTGTCTCGATCCACGTGTCACCCGAAATTGCTAGTTAGGCCTTTGAGATAGTTGACTGGAATTGACCAAGTTAACCAGCCTTGACTGAGTTTGACCAACTTTGACTCGGATCCGGAACAGAGCCACATAATCAAAACCGACCGTTAACTAGTTTTGACCGTGTGACCCAAGTTGACCGGGTTTGACCCCAACCAAAAACTAAACCGAACTTGAACCAAACTAGAGCCGACTACAAACTACTCGAACAAAAGTGTTTCGTATGGACTCTACGGGTTACTAGGATCCCAAAAAAATTAATTTTCGTAAAAACCGGACGTCCAGAACCCACGTAGGAGCCATGTCAAGAGTCAAAATTTCATCGGAGAATAGTATTTCACGAAAACTTGCGTATAGGTCACAAAACTTTCGATCTTGACATGCAAGGAAAGAAAACTTGAAAACAAGCTCGCCGGAATTTGGCTAAAATGTTACTAGAGTTGCCATAGAGCTCAAAGTGCTCTACGTTAACTAAAACTAACATCATTATGCGCTCCAGAGCGTCAAAGATAGTCGAAAAAGTGTACTCGTGACCGGACTTCGGTCGCTAGAATTGTGTTCTAGAGAGAGAGTTGAGAGAGTATTTAAGGTTAGAGAGAGTAGTGTGTGTAAATGTGTGGTGTGTGTATGTGTGTGTGTGTTGAAGTTTTTATAGTTAGGGTTTTAGTCAAGTGGATCTCAAGCCTACTATCACATGTCAAGTCTTATGTGCACCGCAAACAAGTTTTTGAAGCCCGTTTTGTGATCCGAGTTCAACCATATACATTAAAACGAAATTGCAAAGCTTAATAACTCATTAATATTACTATCAAGACATAACTCGAGTCTGATGCTCCTGTTTCGATGTTGATTGCTAGTTCGTTATTATTTTCGTGTAACTTTTGCGTTTGTGCGCTGTCACGTGCAACAGTATGAATAACTCGCATAGTTATCTAAATATGATAACTATACGTATAAAAATTTTTACTTTACGCTTTGTTAGTTTTTTATTCGTTGTTACTTCGTTAAAGTTCAACGTACGATAAAATTTTCGTAAATCTCTAATCGCGTAAAGTGAAGTCGAAGAGACGATCCTGGATTTCTCAAAGGTGTAATTAGGTTAAACTAAGTCTAAAACATAAATTATTATTGTCTTAACATTTATTATGCGATTGACTATTAATCGAAATTACGGGTTGTCATAAGAATGTCTGTTAGCCCAGCTTGATGGGTCTCCTGTATCCCCAAAAAATAGCACTTGCATTTTGTCTTTAGAAGAAATCGGGAATAGAGGTAGTGGCTCCATCATCTGTTCATTCATCTCTACCAATCTACATACCCTAATAAAAAAAACTAACAAAAAATGAGGCCATTAGATCTTGGGAGCCCTAAGCCCTAGCCTATGTTATAATAAGCATTGCGCCATACCCCAACCGATGGCAGAAACATTGAACTGAGATGAAAACGAGATTGCTCGAGACTTCATAACTTGCTATTCGTGACAATACTTAAATAACTCGAATTTCTTTTCACAGTAGAAGAAGCACATAGTTGAAAAAGGAAATACAACATCTAGAACATAACAACTAAACAACAAAACATGATTTTAAAATAAGGCGTGTTTCTAGTCCATCCTACTAGATTCCTTTTCAACGCATCATCATTATATTCTTGCAATGTATATTAAAGTAATGGTCAACACATAAGCATTGGTGATCATACGAGTTTGGTTTACTAGCATACCTATAAAATTTTAACAAAATCCACATGGCAAAATCGTATACTAAGGCATAACTTATCATGAACTAACATTCATCAAATATGTGTCAACCCAAAGATTCGACTAGCGCAGTCGTGTCATCAAAATGACAAGACCGTTAATGATTGAATACTTAACAATGACCCATCAAATGGGCGGTGTGCTACTCCTATAACATTATACATGTTAAGGTTGGCTCATGAAGTTAATGACTAGTATCCATGCAAGAATGGCTTCTAGCATGCAAGTATCCTAGTGTATAACATATTAAGCATGTATGTACGAATTTGTTTGATTGAATCATGTGAATACTATGTATATGTGTAAGTTTGATATGTATATATATTGCACCCCAAAAGTGTACTAAAAGAAAAAAGGGGTCATGTATACTCACGGTTTGCAAAGCTTCCAAAACGTGAGTGGAGAGTCTTGAGAGTTTACAGAAACACTAAGATTATCCTACAAGGATGAATGAGGCGTTTGAGTTTATGGAGTTCGGTATTGAGTAGGGATTACGCATTTAAAATAATATGTAAGTATGTTTATCACAAGAAAATACATCTTGTCTAAAGCACTCATATGTACACAATTTTGCTCATGTTTTCATGGGTACCGATTCACCCATTAGAATCCATAGATTGAGGAACTTTAGTCCAAGATGAAAATGACCACAATACATAACATTCAACCATGAGTTTGGTTGGTGTTATGATTCGGTTCTAATATATAACTATATATATATATATATATATATTTATAAGTATAAAGTCTTAGTCATATAGTTTCATGCATAGAGATAGGATGATATCCATCCATTTAACCTCATTGTATGGATTCATCAAAGCAAAAAATCGTCAACTTAGTTGAGGATTTCGGTTGGTCATGAATAAAATAAAGAATGTACAAGTAATTAATCATCTAAATCATCAAGTAACCAAGTGAAACTCGAACTAGACTAGTGCATTCCAATCATGGTAAATGTTTGGAGACTTGGTATAATATGAACACTTTGTGACTGACTAGTAGTTTACTTTATGACTTAGGTTCACTAGATTAGAGGTGTTTGTACCTCAATCTTTCTGAAATGAAGCTTCAGTTCATGTCCATCAACATATAAGTTAGTTAGAATGTTCATAAACAAAAGTTGCATAAGATAAAGTTTCATAAAAACAAATTTAATCCAACTTTGGACCTCAAATATGGTGGTTTTCAAACTTAGGTTACCATGGTAAACTTGTGGAATCATTCCTATAGGTTATCCATGTGGAATGGAAGCATAAAACATGAAGAAATAGAGAAAAAAAAGGTGTTCAAACTCATTGTTTTGAACACAAGTGTAATCTGTCAAGAACTTGAAAATATGGAGAAGATTGTGAAGATTTGAGAGTTGTTTTGTGGTGTGTAAAGGTTGGAGTGTTATGGGAGGCACCTATTTATAATATGGCATTAGGGTTTGGGTTCTTAAAGGCTTAGGATGTGATTAGGAGTAAAAAAGGAGGAAAAACGGACCAACCCGCAAGCTGGGAATACCGGTAGCGGTCAAGCTCCCTGCGCCACGCGAAGGGAACATGTGTGCCTGGCGCGTGGCATGAGGGAGTAGGTTTTCAAAAATTGTTTATTTTGTTCACTTTTGGCCTTCTACACTTGGTTTTTAGGTTATTTTACGGCATAAACTTGTATTTTAACTTGTTTTTAGTTATTGAAAGTGTATGCAAGTATGGTATTAGTGTGTTGCACGTATGATTGATATTCAAAGTATTTTAAGTCTCGGTTTTGTGTATAAACACGTATTTAAAGTATGAACGTATGATATAAAAGTCAAAGTCTTGGATTACAAAATTGAAAATGAAATACGAATATAAGTTTCTAAAAGTAGAAATGTGAATACAAATTTGTAAATAAGGAAGGTACGAAAATGCGAAGCGTTATACATTGGGCCGACCCTGCTTTTTGCTATAACAAAAGGTTTGTAATTTTAGTGTTATCGACGTGTTTCGGTTTACTTGATTAGCTTGTCGACTAAGTCAATATTGTTACAATTAAACGAGTTAGAATACGCGGGAGTGCAGAATCGCTTTATTTTAATAAGATCAGGTATTTTATTAATTGATTTTCTTCAATTAAATGTTTAATATTTAGGCTTTTAGCCATATTGGGCTAATCCACATGTATACAATCTTTAATTAATTGGGTTTTATATATTAAAGAGTTATACAAATTAGGGTTTAAATCCGTTAGTTGGGGCCTAATTGTTTTGGATCAGGCATCAAGGGACTGAATCTTTTTTGTCTTAAAAAAGAGTTAATTACGCTTTTCGTCCCTATGGTTATGAAAATCACTATTTCAGTCAATTTGTTTAAAAATTACCAAAAACAATCCCTTTGGTTTCACTTTCATAACTGTTACATTCCACCTTCGTTAACCCCATCCATTTATTCCGTTAAGTAGTTGTTAAATGACCGAATTACCCCTATCGACCCAACTGGCTACAAAAAATTATTATAAAATTGTTGGCCATAGTATTCAAAGCTATGACCTTTGTTTTGAAATGTAGATGTTAGAACCATTGATCCATGTATAGAAAAGTCGTTATCATCCATATCTATGACACCACCACCTCCCATTCATCTTGATTTCATTAGTTTCCTCCAAACTCTCAACCATCATTTGTTGTGCAATTCAGTATGGATTAACAACTAACAAATAAAAACCACATGGCAAAGCTTTTTAGATCCAATCTTACGCCGGAACTAACCAACCGACTTACGGCCTTCTTCCACCAACCATCTTTCTCCAGCGCCAGCGACGTTGACTCTTTTTATCAAGATTATACTCTCACGACAACCCAATTATCACCCCCTTTGAATCCAACAAGACATACAAAATCAGATCTACATCAAGAAAACGTCGTTAGGCAGATCCGAATCGGAATAAGAACTCGTCGCTGACTAAAACCAAAAGAACTTCGAACCTGCAACCGGTGAGGGTTGCTTGTGGACGACGGAGACCAAGGGGTGGTAGGGTCGCTTGTGGCTGACGAGGACAAAGGGTCGGTGGTGGTTGCTTGTGGACGATGGTGATAAAATGTGGTAGTGGTTGCTTGTGCCAGAGATAGGAGTTCGCCGGACATAACTCTCGGTGGTGGTTGCTTGTTATTGTTATTGAGAACCACTCGTATAATCATCCTTGATGCACATGAATCACATGAAAAATATTTGTGGACACTTACTGTTCTAAATATCAATGACATTAAGTTTACTTTCCTACCTTCACTAAGTTGATCAGAATGATAACTTTTGCTTCTGGTTGTTTGGTCTTTATCTTCCATTGTTAAGCAATTAATGGTCAACAAGATCATATAAAAAAAATACTAATTTAATACAAAACAATATGAACTTAGTCACAAATTGAATACATGGTTCACCAGTTTAACTACTTTTCAAAACTATGTTCGTGGGTTCGAAACCTGTAATTAGCCTTTTTTATTAAAATCTGTGTATAGCCACTTGGGTCGACAGTGGCAATTTGGTCATTTCACATATACTTAACGGAATTAATGGAGGGGTTAACGAAGGTGGACTGTAATAGTTACGAAAATAAATCTACAAGGACTCTTTTGGCAATTTTAAAACAAATGGACTGAAATAGTGATTTTTAACAAACTACATGGACAAAAAAACGTAATTAACTCTAAAAACCAATGATCATACGTATATACAAAACACACATAGTTTTTTGTTAACACCAAGAGAAAAAAAGGCAACAGTGATTTAAAAAACAAACAATAAAATTCGTTCTTGAGATCTCTATCTCTAATCCAACTGAACAATTAATGAGTTCCCTCAAATAGTTTAATCTGATAGTGTGAATGATTCATAGAGAACTCCAAGTAATTTCTGCATTCTCATCTCATGTTCTTCACAAATCGGTGCAAGAAATCGATTGGTCTTCTGTGAATCGTATGTTTTCAACACAGAACTGAGTAATGCCACTCTAGTAAGGTTGTTTATAAGCCGTTGAAGTGTGTGTATACATATATAATTTCATAAACCGTTTTTTTAATTTTAAAAATTTTAATTACAAGCTTATGATTTTTGAAAAAATAAATTACTAATCGGTTTAAAGTGTTAAGAATGAGCTATTAAATAAGTAAACCCCATCTAGCTCGGTTAGTATGATTTGTTATTTTTAGAAAATCATAGTTAGTAGTTTGGCCTATAATTTTTCGTTAAAACGACCTAGTACGTTTGACCCACCTAACTCAGTTGGTATGATTTATCGTTTCTTTTAAATTAGTTGGGCCCATAACTGATAAAATCTCTATGTTTTAGTTAACTATGATGTAGTTATTCTTGTTGTGATTGAATTAATAAAACTTGGCACGAAGGTTACTGATAAACACCTCTATGTTTTAATTAACTATAGTGTAGTTTGTCTTGTTGTGATTGAATTAATAAAACAGGCACGAGGATTATATTTATTTTACACAAGCATGAATTAACAATCATATCATATACAGTGGCAACTATCTTTTTATAGGTGTGCATACCCGGTACACCCTTGTTAGAATATCTTTTTATGATAAAAGGCAACATATACAACTACAAATAAGTGGAGTCTTGTTCTTTAACATCAACTACTTAGAAAATAAAATCAAACCAAACTTATAGCGACCTGATATAAATTTAAGTTCATTCAATAAACAAACTCAAACTTCATACACTTGAAACATTTACTTTGCAAATTACTTATTAAGATCCAAAATAAATTCATAAATCTTGATTGGATTAGGAAGAGACTTGGCCACACTTTCCTTTTGCGAACACCTTTTGGCCCATGCCACTAAATCAGGACACTCTTGTTCAATGCTAAACTTTCCAAAACTTTCCCATGCATAAAACCTGCTATAAAATGGTATGAGTGTGATATCAACAAGCCCCAAATTATCACCTCCGAAAAAGGGTTTGTCCCCAATCTGCCCTTCAACCAATTTCAATATTCTCAGCACTTCATTCTTTCCTTCTTCCCCAATTCCCCTATATATCTTCTTGCTTGATTCATATAGCTACAACAATGATTAAATTAAATTCATATTCATAAAAGAACATACAAATATAAAAAGTAGAATTGAGTAAAAATAGAGTTTGTTGAAACATGGATCTTAGTGAGAGTAGCCTCTCTATCTACTAATTGAGTAAAACTAGGGTTTGTTGAAACATGGATCTTAGTGAGAGTAGCCTCTCTATCTACCAGATAGACTTAAGGTTTGCCCCTCATTTCACAATTCCCAAACTCAATACACCCTGGCGGGCTGGCTGGCTTAAGGTTTTTAGCAGCCGAATTGAGAATACCTGTTTGTCGACGAAATAAGCCCAGAATCGAGCTTGTGCTCGTTGGTGAGGATCGAAAGGGAGGAAGCGGGGTACTAGATCTCTCCAGGTCTCATCGATGTACTCGAGAATGTTTAGTGATTCGCATACGGGGTTGTGATTATGAACAAGTACAGGAACTTTTTTATGAACAGGATTGATCGTAGAGAGAAAGGATGATTTGTTAAACAGATCTTCTTCTTTGTATTCATAAGGGATGCCTTTTTCCTCTAAGGCTATTTTGACCCTGCAACCAAAGGGGCTTGATCAGAAGTTCACCAACACCACTTCCTCCTTTACCATGTTTCAACTCCAAGACGATGACAGATTCAGATTGGTTTGTGGCGTTTGGTAGTGGGATTTCATTTATAGGCTTCTAAATTATAATGTTTCACTTAGACTCATCATGCTATAGTGTTAAATTCATATAGGTCACAATGTGTCAAGAGTCTTGCAGATATTTACTTTTTATTTTCTCTACAGTTTGATAAAGTGATTATGTTATAAATATGTATTTGAAGTTGAATATTAGAGCGATATTGTATGGAAAAGTCCTTGAAATGTTTTTATTATACTTTTATGAATCTTTTTTAATCTTGAATTTTCATTTTTATTTCATTACATGACTCAAATTTGCATGTTAAAACTGTGATATAGAAAATAGTGATGGATTCAGTAATTTTTTTCAGATGGTTTCTTTTGTTTTTTGAACAATAAACTTCATGTATAAGGTTACCACTCTCCAAATCGAAGAGCACCGTATTGCTCCACTTTGGTTAGACTACGTTGTCTTAACTGGGCCCATGTTGGATTCAAAGTTTGGCTTTTTTGGGTGTTCCCCCGGGAAACCATACCGCCGGCTGCTACTTGGCAGTCGTTTGTAACCACAAGAGCAGAACTCTCGAGCATAACGCACAATGGGACGAAAACCGATTGGGCTCGGGAATCGAACTGACAACCTCACACAAGGTCTAGTCCAAATCCTTCATTGCCTATATCCATCAATATGATACGAATGGTAATTGAACTTGCGTCTACAATGGAAAACCCAAGTCTCCTACCACTAGGCCACAAGTGTAACATTTGTCGAAAACGGGTTTTACCAAACCCGCTCCGTTTGTAATCGAATATCAAGTTATAAATGTGTCGTTGCCTATTTATGTTTATTTTAATTTTTAATGATACATAATTAATAAACAAATTAAACCATAAAAGTTATAATTGATAAAAAGTATAAATAAAGTAATAAAAAATAAAATGGGGCTGCCGGGACTCGAACCCGGGTCAGCCAGGTTGTAAACTCCAAAGACTTAACACTCACACGCATAACCACTCCGCCACTTGTTTGTTTTCTGTCAACTCTAGGAAACAAATAAATCTTATAAACAAACATAGATTAAGCGGTTGCGCCAACTGAAAACCGAAATCGGCTATTCAACCGTCTAAAAAGTTTGAATAATCACGAATTCAGGTTTATAACCGATGCACCGACGATTCTAATCAATTCAGACTTGAATTGACTTAAATTCTGATGATGATGGGTTTTATAACCGAAAACATCCCATAATCTGAATTACTGCAATCAAAGATCTTCTCGCGACTCAGAAACATTCCACAAACCTGCCATTTCACTTTCGTCATACTTTCAGTTCATCAGAAAAGTTTATTTTACTCGCCGGAAAATTCTGCAAGTTCGCCGGAAAACCGTATTCTTCATCAAAACGGAAAGTCTTTCAATACCGTCGTAGTTTATCAATTGTTAAGCTGTTTCTAACCCGGACCTATCAGTTGAAATCGAATTCAGACGCTGCTATCGGATAATTCCAGTTCGCCGGAAAATTTCTGGAAATCTTTATTTTCATCTGTGAATCGGTAAGGACATTCAAACACTCTGTTAACGTTTGTTTATCACTTCAATTCCAGGATTAGCTAATCAAAACGGTTAATTGGCTTGCTCAGTTGAAGTTCATAAAACAGAGACCGACGCTTTGCCGGAATTCTGAAATAAATCGTTCACCAGTATGTTTACTTCTAATTATCGTCTCTGCCATTTCATATTAGTCTGTACAATGTTTATCAATCGAATTAAACAAGATGTAACGGTGTAATCCGTTGTCTGTAAAAACTAACGAGGAAGATGAACTGTGCTAACAATATAAGGTTAATTAAAATTGGTATTTTAAACGGGTTAGACACACAGTCCAGCGGTGGACTGTGTGCAAATTATATGCACACGCCGCGAGTTCGATCCCTGATACACGCACCCTATATGTAATAAAAACGTTTTATTTTTCTAACTGAACCGGGTTAATTCACGTTAGTTGTTAAGTATAATAAAAATTGGTATATTAACCAAGTTAGACACACAGTCCATCGGTGGACTGTGTGTAACGTTAAAGCACAGGTCCCGGGTTCGAGACCTGTTAGTGGCACCGGTTCGATGAATTAAAATGTTTTTGAAAATAAAAGAATTTTGGATAAATTGAGTTAATATATAAGTATAATTAAAAACAGAATTTTTTCGGGTTAGACACGTAGCTCAGTTGGTAGAGCTGCGTGCACGCGTACGGGAGGTGTCGGGTTCGAGCCTCACCCAGCGCATGTATTTACACAATAAACCGGTCAAACAGTCAACAAGTCAACAAGTCAAACGGTCAACGGTCAGCGAAAAAGTCAACACATTTTTATATTTTTATTTATTTAATTTAATTTAAAAATCAATTAAAAATACTTAAAAATAATGTCTTTTAAAGATAGGAAATAGCCTTAAACTCGCAAAAATATATCTAAAAAGCCTATTAAAATTATTAATAAAATCCACTCATTTACTATATTTTCCGTTATTATTTAGGTTAGTAATTCTCGTTGTTCAACTCTTCCAACTCGTGCGCATCTCACCATCTCCAATCAAACGCACCCAATGTGAGTGAATCTTTACAAATTCCCCGTTTTAATCACGTTTTTGGGGTGTATCATGTGTCTTGCTACTTATTATACTTAAATTATTGTGCATACATCATATCATGGACAAATGTGTATTCAGTTGATTCAATGGTTTGTGTGGTTATTGTTAGATTCAATTCATTACTTTCAGTACATGCAATTTCATAGGCCGCCGCTCCCCATTACATTATGAGCGTTGAGCATGTTCCCCATTACATTATGAGCGTGAACCTGGCGTGCCAACATACGATCGGCTCCGTTTGATTGAGCCTTGATCACACAGACATTTATCATTTTCAGTACATGCAATACGATCGGCTCCGTCTGATTGAGCCTTGATCGCACAGTTTCATTCATGTTATATATTTATGCAAGTTGATTTGTTATGGTATGCTGTTGGTATGTTATTGTATGTTATAATTTGTGGTTAACATTGTTGCTGATTGATTATTTATCATTTGCTCACTTATGATTATGCATAATTTTTCCTTGATAAAATAACAAGAAAATCAATTATAAATGTTTATCTAACAAGGTTCACTCACCAACTTATGTTGACCCAAAAACCCCCATTTTTACACATGATACAGGTGAACCAGCTGCAGCTATAAACACCTAGGATTGGGCTAGAAGAATAAAATGGTTTAGAGCTTGGAATTGTTTAGTTGGTTATTTTCTTTGTATTTGTGTGGACATGTTTGGATATTTGAGAATGTAATTTTGATTTAAATAAATATGAAACATTATAGTAATATCATGAGCTTTAGTGATAACCCAATTATGCCCCGACTCTTATTCCGCTGCGGGTCGGCGTGTGACAGATTGGTATCAGAGCCATGACTATAGGGATATAGGATAGGTTATTAGACCCTTAGAGCCTATACTATAGTTGTTAAGAAATTTTTAGATTTTTGTGTGTTACATGCCAAATTTCATGATGCTTATATGTTTTATGTTAAATGTTACATTCAATGTTATGCAAGCATGTTCATAAGTATATATTATCGTATAATGCCTATCATGAATCATATTCTCATAACATATCATATCCATGAAAGCACACACCACATCATTTTCATGATTGCTTTTACAACGATTTTTGTATTTTCAAATCTCATCAAAGTGAGTTCTCATGACGGGCATGTAGTAACTGGAAGGGTACCAGTACCGGTAGTCGGAACGTCCTGTCTAGGCTGGCATTCGTATAAATCCAAAATAAAGGACCAGTTTGCCTACCTGGGGACTAACGATGAGAGTACGAAGTACCTATTAGGCCAAAGCATGCTTTACCAAACGTCGTGTGAGCTAACCCCACTTTGAGTTGTCATTGTGTCTACACCTGGACACATTCCGACCATACATTTCGTAAACATATTTTATGGTTTGCATTCGGGTGATGCGAGTGTTAAATCGCCAATACTAATGTGAATCCTACCAAGCCAATAGCCATGGGGGCCCATATGACTATACAGGTGAAGGTATGGGGGACATTTGAGGCCCAACATGAGCGAACCTAAGACATCCTATGGATGTAGTTGCATTATTGATATTTATGTTATTTTCATTTTCTTAAAGACACATAACACCTAAAAAGACTCCATAAACTCACAATCTTCTTATGTATGCTCCTGTAGATGTCGTCTAGACAACAACGAGGGGGTAGAAAATCAGGAAGGTCACACGAACGCTTGGCCACTCAAATCGCGAAACAAATGGCCAAAGTGCTTCCTGACATTGTGGTTCAAGTACAACAAGCTCTCGCCACAAATCCCACTAATCCTCCCCAACAAAATGACCAGAACATCGGCAACCCTCCTACCAGCAAGTGCTCATACAAACATTTCAAGTCTTGCGATCCTCCTAAATTTGAAGGGACCGAAGGTGTCACTGCTCTCCTCCACTGGTTTGAGGAAATGGAAAACACCTTCCTCAACCGCGATTGTCCTGAGGATCGCAAGGTTCGATACGCCACCGGGAGACTATTTGGGGTAGCTCTCACCTGGTGGAATACTGAAAAGGGGAAGAGGGGAATCGAAGATGCTATGACCTTAACATGGGAAGAGTTAAGGGAAATAATGACAAGGCGCTTCTGTCCAAGAAGCGAAATCAAGAAGTTGGAAGATGAATTCCACTCGTTAAAACAAAAGGAAGGAGATCATACTTCCTACAACAAAAGGTTTCTAGAGTTGAACCAAATGATCCCCAACTTGTTCACACCAGTGTACCGCTTGGTTGAACACTATATTCGAGGTCTCCCCTCAAAACTTCAAGACTCAGTTCTAAGCACTTCGCCTACGACACTTGAAGCCGCAATGGAACTAGCTACCGAACTCACCGAAAATCGCATTCGAAACGATAAATTCAAAGAGGAGAAAAAGAAAGCCCCCATCGAGGCTCAAACTTCAAACCATTCTGGTTCCTCTTCGAAGTTTACTGGTAAAAGGGATCGAAACACAAGAAACTTTGCTGTCACACAAGCAAATTTCCCTATCCCTGCTACACCCATCACTCAAGTTGCCCCTTCACCTGCACCATATAAAAAGCCATACTCCGGCCCATTACCAAAATGCAACCGTTGCCAATACCATCACTTTCCTGATCATCCCTGCCAACATTGCACTGGCTGTGGTCGCGCAGGCCATACTGTTCAAACCTGTCGCATACCTCAGCGAACGAACCGCCACCAGCCTTTAACCCAAACCCACCAACAAATAATGGGTCAAGCCCAACAACCCCTACTACTACCACCTACCCAACATTTAGCCCAATCATACTACCAACCCAACTATCCCATGGTGCAATCTATGCGGGCTTGTTACAACTGTGGAGACCCAAACCACTTTAGAAACACTTGTCCACGTTTGGTGAACATCATTCATGCCCAAGCTCAAGCAAATCCGGCGAATCAAGCTAACCAAGCTCCACCACCTGCAAGAGGAAGAGCTTATAACATTAACGCCAATACTGTTGAAAATAATAACGACCCAAACGAATCACCCAACTAGTTTTTCCTCACCAAGAATCAAGACTCAACTCCAATCGTCTAGTTTTAATGTTTTCTTTATGATATCTCAATCTTTCCGTATCCCAGTTGTAAAATTTGGAAATTATGTATCCAAGAATTTTAATACGATTTGATATTTCAGTTTTGTTCTATACTCATTTATTTAACATTCATATCATCATACATCTCGACGTATCTCAATCTCATCATTTAAAGAAGTTGGGTTGTGTCACACTTTTACATAGATTGACCCCTTCATCATAACCAACGAGAGAGGTACTGTCATCATTTAGTCATGTATCATTTCAGAATTGAGACTCAAGTTTTGTTCGTTGTGTTGTTTATGTTTTAGAGTCACATAGAACTGATCATGATTTACTGATAAAGCCAACGAAAATTTGACAAGAATATGGTGGATACGCCGCTGGTACTTCCTATATATAAGTATTCTTGGCAAAGGATCAAAAGCATACCAGGAGGTTATGAAAAGTTCCGTGTAGGTTTAAATATCGTTATGGTTGAAGTTTTTGTTTTATGATACATACCTTACCATTACAAACGTATCAGTTCCCTCAAAACTATTATGCATAAAATCGTAAGCGACATCAAAGATCAAATCCGAGAAGCCCAGCATGTTTCAGTAACAGAAAAGAAACGTACGCAAGGAGCCGTCTTGTGGAGCTAAACTAAAAAAATAAAAAAAATTGAAACTAAATCCGACTGTATTCTATACTGTCTAGATTGCTTATGGATTCCTGACCACAATAACCTTGGTGATTTTTTATGAATGTGGCGCACAAAACACGATATACTATACACCCAGGAGCAGACAAGAGGTATCAAGACCTTCGATACACCTACTGGTGGCCTGGAATGAAAAAGAATATTGATGATTTTGTTTCCAAGTGCCCTTCATGTTCCAAAATATAAGCTGAACATCAAAGACCCTCAGAACTTCTGGTCCAACCTGAAATACCTGTATGGAAGTGGGAAAACATAACCATGGACTTCATTACCGGGTTACCTCGCACTTCTGGTGGGTATGACACTATATGAGTAATCATTGGTCGTCTTACAAAATCAGCTCACTTTATTCCGATCCGCGAAGATTTCAAAAACGAGAAGTTAGCTCGTATCTACCTCAGTGAAATCGTAAGCCGTCATGGCGTACCGTTAAGCATTATTTCCGATCGTGATGATCGTTTTACTTCACGAATATGGCAAGCCGTACAAGCCGCTTTGGGTACACGATTAAACCTCAGTACCGCTTATCATCCTCAAATTGATGGGCAATCTGAACGCACCATACAAACTCTTGAAGATATGCTTCGAGCATGTGTCATAGACTTCAAGGGAAATTGGGATGCTCATCTACCATCAGTTGAATTTACGTACAACAACAGCTATCATTCAAGCATCGGCATGGCACCTTTTGAGGCTTTATATGGTCGTAAGTGCCGATCTCAGTATGTTGGCACGAAATTGGGGAAGCTCAAATCACTGGTCCAGAATTGATTCAAGAAACCACAGACAAGATCCATCAAATTTGAAACAATCTTCTAGCGGCTCAAAGTCGTCAAAAGAGTTATGCAGATAAACGACGGAAGCCTTTAGAGTTTAACATTGGTGATCATGTACTTTTAAAAGTATCACCGTGGAAGGGAGTAGTTCGTTTTGGTCAAAAAGGCAAGCTAGCACCACGCTACGTAGGACCTTTCAAGATACTCGAAAGAGTAGGACCTGTAGCATACAAGCTTGATCTACCAGAAGAACTCAACAGGATTCATCCCACATTCCACGTATCAAACTTGAAGAAGTGCCTCGCTGATGAAAACCTCCACATTCCTCTGGAAGATATTCAGATTGATGAATCTATGCATTTTATTAAAAGACCTGTAGAGATCATGGACCTCGGAGAAAAACGTCTTCGACGAAGTCGCATTCCAATTGTTAGGGTACGTTGGGAGTCGAAACGGGGACCTGAGTTTACTTGGGAACGTGAAGACTCAATGCGCGAAAAATACCCGCATCTTTTTCCTACTACTTCTACTACTTAAATTTCGGGACGAAATTCCTAAAAGTAGGGGATACTGTAACATTTGTCAAAAACGGGTTTTACCAAACCCGCTCCGTTTGTAATCGAATATCAAGTTATAAATGTGTCGTTGCCTTTTATGTTTATTTTAATTTTTAATGATACGTAATTAATAAACAAATTAAACCATAAAAGTTATAATTGATAAAAAGTATAAATAAAGTAATAAAAAATAAAAAGGGGCTGCCGGGACTCGAACCCGGGTCAGCCAGGTTGTAAACTCCAAAGACTTAACACTCACACGCATAACCACTCCGCCACTTGTTTGTTTTCTGTCAACTCTAGGAAACAAATAAATCTTATAAACAAACATAGATTAACCGGTTGCGCCAACTGAAAACCGAAATCGGCTATTCAACCATCTAAAACGTTTGAATAATCGCGAATTCAGGTTTATAACCGATGCACCGACGATTCTAATCAATTCAGACTTCAATTGACTTAAATTCTGATGATGATGGGTTTTATAACCGAAAATATCCCATAATCTGAATTACTGCAATCAAAGATCTTTCTCGCGACTCAGAAACATTCCACAAACCTGCCATTTCACTTTCGTCATACTTTCAGTTCATCAGAAAAGTTTATTTTACTCGCCGGAAAATTCTGCAAGTTCGCCGGAAAACCGTATTCTTTATCAAAACGGTAAGTCTTTCAATACCGTCGTAGTCTATCAATTGTTAAGCTGTTTCTAACTCGGACCTATCAATTGTAATCGAATTCAGACGCTGCTATCGGATAATTCCAGTTCGCCGGAAAATTTCTGGAAATCTTTATTTTCATCTGTGAATCGGTAAGGACATTCAAACACTCTGTTAACGTTTGTTTTTCACTTCAATTCCACGATTAGCTAATCAAAACGGTTAATTGGCTTGCTCAGTTGAAGTTCATAAAAACAGAGACCGACGCTTTGCCGAAATTCTGAAATAAATCGTTCACCGGTATGTTTACTTCTAATTATCGTCCCTGCCATTTCATATTAGTCTGTACAATGTTTATCAATCGAATTAAACAAGATGTAACGGTGTAATCCGCTATCTGTAAAAACTAACGAGGAAGATGAACTGCGCTAACAATATAAGGTTAATTAAAATTGGTATTTTAAACGGGTTAGACACACAGTCCAGCGGTGGACTGTGTGCAAATTATACGCACACGCCGTGAGTTCGATCCCTGATACACACACCCTATATGTAATAAAAACGTTTTATTTTTCCAACTAAACCGGGTTAATTCACGTTAGTTGTTAAGTATAATAAAAATTGGTATATTAACCAAGTTAGACACACAGTCCAGCGGTGGACTGTGTGTAACGTTAAAGCACAGGTCCCGGGTTCGAGACCTGTTAGTGGCACCGGTTTGATGAATTAAAATGTTTTTGAAAATAAAATAATTTTGGATAAATTGAGTTAATATATAAGTATAATTAAAAACAGAATTTTTTCGGGTTAAACACGTAGCTCAGTTGGTAGAGCTGCGTGCACGCGTACGGGAGGTCTCGGGTTCGAGCCTCACCCAGCGCATGTATTTACACAATAAACCGGTCAAACAGTCAACAAGTCAACAAGTCAAACGGTCAACGGTCAACGAAAAAGTCAACACATTTTTATATTTTTATTTATTTAATTTAATTTAAAAATCAATTAAAAATACTAAAAATAATGTCTTTTAAAGATAGGAAATAGCCTTAAACTCAAAAAAATATATCTAAAAAGCCTATTAAAATTATTAATGAAATCCACTCATTTACTATATTTTCCGTTATTATTTAGGTTAGTAATTCTCGTTGTTCAACTCTTCCAACTCGTGCGCATCTCACCATCTCCAATTAAACGCACCCAATGTGAGTGAATCTTTACAAATTCCTCGTTTTAATCACGTTTTTGGGGTGTATCATGTGTCTTGCTACTTATTATACTTAAATTATTGTGCATACATCATATCATGGATAAATGTGTATTTAGTTGATTCAATGGTTTGTGTGATTATTGTTAGATTCAATTCATTACTTTCAGTACATGCAATTTCATAGGCCGCCGCTCCCCATTACATTATGAGCGTTGAGCATGTTCCCCATTACATTATGAGCGTGAACCTGGCATGCCAACATACGATCGGCTCCGTTTGATTGAGCGTTGATCGCACAGACATTTATCATTTTCAGTACATGCAATACGATCGGCTCCGTTTGATTGAGCCTTGATCGCACAGTTTCATTCATGTTATATATTTATGCAAGTTGATATGTTATGGTATGCTGTTGGTATGTTATTGTATGTTATAATTTGTGGTTAACATTGTTTCTGATTGATTATTTATCATTTGCTCACTTATGATTATGCATAATTTTTCCTTGATAAAATAACAAGAAAATCAATTATAAATGTTTATCTAACAAGGTTCACTCACCAACTTATGTTGACCCAAAAACCCCCATTTTTACACATGATACAGGTGAACCAGCTGCAGCTATAAACACCTAGGATTGGGCTAGAAGAATAAAATGGTTTAGAGCTTGGAATTGTTTAGTTGGTTATTTTCTTTGTATTTGTGTGGACATGTTTGGATATTTGAGAATGTAATTTTGATTTAAATAAATATGAAACATAATAGCAATATCATGAGCTTTGGTGAGAACCCAATTATGCCCCGACTCTTATTCCGCTGCGGGTCGGGGTGTGATAACAAGTGGGAGAGGGGGGTTCTTTTTGTTGGTTTCTTACTAATTGTCACTATTTTTTTTTTCAAATCATTAAAGGTTTACATTAATTTGTTCAAATTGGTTTTCAAACAGAGGGGGTAACCCTTTTGGTGTCACACCCCGATAATTCCATCACATCAGAGCAGGGCGTGAACTAAACTGGTATCTTCATTGCACAGCGGAGGGAAACGTGAGTGCTAAGAACTCTTAAAAAGTGAACGCCCGCTAACTACTTGAATCCCCATGGGCTCCACTATTCCAACCATGCCATACTTGTAATCATAACCTCAGAAAGAACATGCGAAAAATAAACATAAAGTTGGCGAGTTCATAGTTTGTATCATTTTGTTTTCAAATGAGTCATAAACATTTGAGCATTTTGCATTCGAAAACCGGTTTGTGGGATCATAGTATCCCAAAGCATTTGAAATATCATATATGTATAACAGTATTGAAATATTTTCCATGTTGTTTGCAAATCCATGCATATAACTGTTATGTTTATAAACCGGTGGTAAAATGTTTTCAATTATATCTGTAAATCAGTATTGAAATGTTTTCAGTTATGTCTGTAAACCGATATTGAACTGTTATATTTGTAAACCGGTATTGAAATGTTTTCTGTCATAATTGTAAACCGGCATTGAAATCGTAGTATGTAGTATGCCTATGGAATCTAAGGATCTGTCACTGTGTAGCTAATACACTGACTAATTGCCATAAGTAAGTAACCAACCCGAGACAACTCTGACATCATTGGGATCACAAAAGCACTCCTAACCAGTTAACATGCCAGGAGTGGAGCGTGTCTCAAACTTGATAGATCTATACCTTTTGCACCTTGGTCACTACGTGATTAATGGTTACTATTGTCATCATCCTACTTACGCACAGCAATCTGTTATCATCTGATTCCGTAGCTACATACCAATTGTTATAAATCTGTGTTATTAGGTTGCGCCCATGTCATTTATGTTATTGGGCCTCGCCCATGTTATCCATGTTATTGGGCCTAGCCCATGTTTTCTTGTCATTGGGCCTAGCCCACGTTTTTTTTTGTTATTGGGCCTAGCCCATGTTATAAATAAAATTGGGGCCTCGCCCCCTAGTTGTGACTATGACAATCTTGTCACTAGACATAAAACTCATGCATGTTTAGAAAAGCGTTGTGTAGCTGTGAAAACCGGTAAGTTTAGCATAAACCTTTCGTTAACCATTTGAGTTCATTGAAATCTGTTTGTGACATGGTTTAGAATTATTTTCGTTCATCGAATCATTGTATGCTTTCGCAAAATTTGCATGTCTTTCCACCCCAGAAACATTTATAAAAATGTAATGATAAAAAGTGGGGGTTATGAACTCACCTTGATATCCTTGTGCAAAGCTAGCTTAATGTGATTCCATAGTGTTGTCTCCACAACTTAACTTGCTAGCATGCAATCTAAGGTATTCCTAAAACGGAATAACTTGTATGTTTCTAGATTAACGTAGCTAAACAACGTGTCACCAAGCTCTACCACTGTTTTAACTCGGAATAACCAGCCTATGGTTTTCTTAAAAATGACTTAGTTTTCGAGCGACTTGAAATATATGTTTATATTTATACATAACCATATTTCATGAAATCGTATTAGTCGTCATGTACGTCGACGGATAATAGTACGACTCTTCGTAGTTTTTGTAGGATATAATGTATATATACTTGTAAATATACCGGTATAGATAATACATTTCGTATCCGAGCAAGAGTCTGGCGTATCGTTTATAATAAATAACGATGACATCGTACGCTTGTTATAGTCTTGCGGAGTTACGTCGTACTTCGTTTAGGCAATTGAATTGAATATAACCAATATATTATTATTGTAAAATCCTTCGAAAGTATTCGTAAGTGTTCGCGTCGTTGACGTTTGAAATAAATATAACTATATTTATTTAATGAAAGTATTCAAAGTTTCGACATTCGAATTCGTGTTATACGATTTCTGAATTTTGTCGTTTGAAATAATACACACCTTGTATTCATCTTATAAAAGCGTTCAGAAATCTTGGCGTTTTAAAGTAAATATAAGCATTATATTTATTCTATAAAAGTATTCGGATGAGTTATCAATATTTTCGAATCTAATTTCCGAATTTCGACTTTTGAAGTAATATAAATAATTATATTTAGTTTAAAATCGATTGCCGAAACTTGTTGTCTTGTAATTACGCTCATTGTACTTATCTTGTAAAAGCGTTCGAAAAATCTTGGCGTTTCAAAATAAATATAACAATTATATTTATTTTTGTAAAGATATTCTGATGAGTTATCGATGTTTCGAAACGAATTTCCGAGTTTCGACTTTGAATTAAACATAAATAAATATTATTTAGTTTATAATCGATTACCGAATGATGTTATCTTGTAATTACTTTCGTTGAAAAGTTATGGGATCGGTTCGTAAGTGTCGTCAAAATAAATATATATATATTAATATTTATTTTATAACAATGTTTGGATCAGATGTGTTGTCCTTGAAATGTAACGCGTTTCGTATTGCGTATTTTACGAAAATCGGGCAGAGTTTCCTCTGTTTTCGGATGATCCCGACAATACTAGTTGTCGATTTATTTATCAAAACGCAATATTCAATATACCAAGAATGATACACATAACTTCTCGTCGTATTTCAACAATAATTTTTCGCCGATATAGTTCCGATTTATATTATAACAAAGTCGGTTTGAATTTAACTAATAGTTTTCACGCGAATATTGCACGTTGGATTGACCGTATAGTTTTAAGTTTTCAGCGATAAGTATTGGTTAATGGGTCGGTTTTGAGCTCGGTTTGGCGATCAATATTTTTAATATTTATAAACTAATATAATTAAATTTCGCGTCGTAAATTTTACGGAGTCTTAGTCGACCCATTGACCCGATATTTGACCGGGTTTTTACCAGTTGACTGCGTTGACTAGGTTTGACCGAGTTTACTCGGTGTTGACTGAGTCGAACTAACCCCGAACCGATACCTGAAACACCAAATCGAGACTCGAGCTGTTGACTGTTTGACTATCCGTGACTAAGCTAAAACGATACATAACCTGAGCCAAGACCTAGCTTGACCCGAAACTGACTTAAGTTAACCCCAAAGACTGAACTCAATCCGAACAAGATCCGCACCAAATCTGAACCGCAACCGAGTCGTTCCACGCCCGAACCAAACATCACCACTTCCACCGCTGCCATCGGCCGGCAAGAAGCCAACGACAGCTGCGTTGCTGTTGCGGACAACCACAGCCGACCATCGCCGGTTCTAGCCTAAGCCAACACCGATGTGACCCAAGCCAAAAACAACCACCATCGTCATCATCGCCGCCGCCTGCGGCGTGTTTGCATCCAGTAAAAACTCTGCACTACCACCGCCGATTTCGGCGTTTCCGCTCGCCGGAAAAAGGGATCCACCGCATCACCGTCTCTTTCTCTCTCACTGTTGTCTCTCTCTCTCTCTCTTTGTTGTCTCTCTCTCTCTACACCAAAGTATGCGTGTGTGTATAAGAAGGTTTCAGGTGAGAGGTGTCGTTGTGGGTGGTGTCTGTGTAGCCGGAGAAGATGACCGGAGTCGACCAGACTCATCGCCGGAGTCCGGCGATCAGAGCAAAGGGGGAGAGAGCAAGGGTGTCTTTGGGGGATAAGGTTTTCCTTAAGAATTACTTGTTTAGGGTTTGAGTTTATATTTATAGCTAGGGTTTTAAGTGGGCCGGGCCCAAAGCCCATTAACGTGTAGTTGTCTAAATGTTTCTTACAGGACGTTGTCACTTTCGAATTTCGTAGAATGGTGCAATACGTTAGTTTAGAGTTGAAAACACATAAAATTAGGTCGGTGTCGGTGTTTGACTTGTTCGTTTGTCGGTTACGTATGAATGGCGTAAAAATATCTACGGTTGTCGTTTTTATCCGTTTTCCAATCCGGTTTCAACCGTGAGCATTAAAATTTGAAAAGGAAGCCAAATATATCAAAATATATTACTATTTAGATGTAACCCTAGTTCGTGGCTTTCGTTTCGTTGTCGGTGCGTTCAGGTTTTCCGCGTAACTTCCGCATTATGCTTTGCGACGCCCGAATATCCAAATATATCGCATAATCATAACTGTATGATAAATACAAGTATAAAATTCGTGATTTTAGACGTTGTCAGTATTCGTTCGGCATCCGTTCGCTTATCGTTCAAATTTCACGTTATAATTCTCGATTGTCGCCAAATCGCGTAACGTGACTCAAGTAGACGTTCCTAGGCTTTCCAAAGGTCTGGTCGAGTTAATTTACATTTAATTACGCTAGTTATAATGGTATCACTGTTCTTTATGCGCTTGATTACAATAAAAAAATGCCGGTTGTCACATTTGGATCCGCCACTAGTAGAAAATGCATAGAAATCAATAATCCCCCCATTCTCAAAAAACCTAAACCCTCCACCTAAAAAAAAAGTAAAAAAAAAACTAAACAATTGAAAAAATGTGTAGTTGTGTTCATATTGGTTCTCACAATAAAGAGTAGTTTCTAACAAATATTTATCTAATATGTATATATAGGGAGATGTTAACGTACAATTGGGCTTAACGTATATATATATATATGGGGTTTAATTTAAGAAAAATTTTCTTAAAAGAACAAAAATATATTAATCAAGGCCCTTTATTTTTTGATCAATAGTTGTGAATCAAGGTATCGTTTTTTGTTCACTTTTAATTAATGCTTTAATTACGAAAGGTAGTATAGACAATTTGATGTAGAATATTAGTAAATATTTTAAAGTGTTACAAGTCTCATTAATGCAATCATAATTTCCTCATTCACCATTATTAATGTGTTGGTTTCTACACTAATTTATTATAAATGACAAAAATTTTTAAAAATGTCATGTCCTGCACATATTTTATTATGATTCACAACATTATTTAAAAGTGTTTGAATTCTACACATTATGTATCCTACACCAAAATATTGTTTTAATTAGGAAATGTTGAATACGTAAGATCATGTGAATGGTTGTTTTAATTATGTAAGGTGCACAACATTTTATAAGATAGACTTATTAAATGATTAGACTTCATTAATCTAAATCACAAAAATAAATAGTAGCAATCATTAAATAATTTATTCAAATTATCTTGGTATCCTTTATTATTTTTATTTTTAATTTGCAATTTCTTCTGATTTATATATATATATATATATATTTATATATATATATATTATGTCGATATTAGGTAAATGTTTAAGACCCTCTAAGGATCACCTTCGTTCAAGAGAAGCAAGCAACCAACCTATTCCATCTTTAATAACAATTTTAGAACCATGGTATTTACTTATTTACTAAGCAAAGGAATAAAGGGAAATTCATATAGGTCAAAGAAGAGGGCTTAAATGGGTTATTAGTAATGATGAGGATCCACTCGTGTTAAGATATGAGATGAAGGATCGAAATGTAGTTTTCATCGCTTAAAGCCCACTGAAATGACCAATTCCCGGCTTTATACATTCTTCATAAACTAATGTTTTGTATTATGCACCAGACACTTGTATGCTTACAAAAAATACTAGTAAGAAACTATTGCTCAACCAACTACATTAAAATAATTTTCATTGCGTTTTTAGAAGGGCATGGTCACATTATATTTGCGAGTAAATCGTAAGTTTCGTCATTTATTTTTATTCTAAATTTGAGTTGGTGTTATTTATCTTTAAAATTAATAAGTTTCTATTGTATGTTTTAAAATTCTGCACGATTTGTCCTTTAAGGCTAACCCAACTAATTTATGTGTTAAGAGGATGGTTAATTGATCATTTTATTAAATTATTTAAAAATCATTTGAAGTATTAAAACAAGACAAATTTTATCTAATATAAATTATATATATGACATCTCTCTAAACACACACATATATACTCTCTCTCTCTATATATATATATATATATATACTCTCTTTCCCTCTTTATCTCTAGAGTGTAACCCATTACCTGCCTAACCTCTCTTAACTATCTCAATAAACAGATCATCATCATACGGGTGCTACATATGCAGAAGATTCACCGACCAGTTTACTCAAACCCACCCTTTCGGATGAGAAGAACACATCGATATCCCACCTCGTCGGTGCTTCATTGGACGAGAAGAACACATCTCTACGGCGGCAGTAACATCACGTGCAAGAGAAAAAAATTGTTCTTGATGATTCGACAGATATGGATGAATCAACCAGCTTAGCCGGGACAAACTTTGTTCTTGATGATTCACAAGGCCAAGGGTTACAATTAGTGATAATTGTGAAGAATTGTAGATCTGAACACCACCACAACCACCGTCTAAAAAATAGGTTTGGAGGTTGGTGTGAAAGTGTTTTGGTCAAAAATTACCGAAGCAATTAAGTGATCAACTTTAGTTTGTGAGGTAGTGTGCTATAGAGATTTGTAAAAATGTGTTAAGTTAATTAATAAAGAAAACAGTTTCAGGATTTAGTTTCAGGATAACAAACTATATCAATTATCAAGCAATGAAGAATAAAAGTAAGGATTGACACGAGATATACGAGGAAAGCCCTTGATCTATAAAGCTCGCTGGCATAAAACCTCGGGAGCTGACAATTGCCAGCTACCTTTGTTCTTCTTATTGATTGAAATATTAGGATACAACTTCAGGATAATGCAGAGATCAGCTCTAAGTGTTACAATGATTGTGAAATGTGAGTAAATGATTGTGAATATAGCGAGTAATTGGTGTGCGTATGGGATTACATGTGCTTTTCTAATGATCCGGCATCCCCTTATATAGTTTTTAAATTCTAACCGAATATCCTACAATTCCGGGATAGGAGAATATCCCCTTGTGGCCGTTGTAGATCCTCTCTTCCGCTATCAACATTCACCTTTCAACCACTTTGAGCTAGTCTTCGAGTAGACCTAGTCCTTGTTAACGTTGGTCCCTTGCAACTGAAGTATACAAACAAACCATTAGTAACGAGCAAGATACTACGGTAAAATAATTTTCATTGCGTTTTTAAAAGGGCATGGTCACATTATATGTGCGAGTAAATCGTAAGTTTGGTCATTTATGTTTATACTAAATTTGAGTTGGTGTTATTTATCTTTAAAATTAATAAGTTTTCTATTATATGTTTTAAAATTGTGCACGATTTGTCCTTTAGGGCTAACCCAACTATTTTAAGTGTTAAGAGGATGGTAAATTGATCTTTTTATTAATTTATTTAAAAATCATTTTAAGTATTAAAACAAGACAAATTTTGTGTAATATAAATTATATATATGACATCTCTCTAAACACACACATATATACTCTCTCTCTCTCTATATATATATACTCTCTTTCCCTCTTTATCTCAAGAGCGTAACCCACTACCTGCCTAACCTCTCTTAACTATCTCAATAAACAGACCATCATCACACGGGTGTTACATATGCAGAAGATTCACTGACCATTTACCCAAACCCACCCTTTCGGATGAGAAGAACACATCGATATCCCACCTCGTCGGTGCTTCATTGGACGAGTAGAACACATCTCTACGGCGGCAAGTAACATCGCGTGCAAGAGAAAAAATTGTTCTTGATGATTCGACAGATCAGGATGAATCAACCAGCTCAGCCGGGACAAACTTTGTTCTTGATGATTCACAAGGCCAAGGATTACAATTAGTGATAATTGTGAAGAATTGTAAATCTGTGCACCACCACAACCACCGTCTAAAAAATAGGTTTGGAGGTTGGTGTGAAAGTGTTTTGGTCAAAAATTATCAAAGCAATTAAGTGATCAACTTTAGTTTGTGAGGTAGTGTGCTATAGAGATTTGTAAAAATGTGTTAATTTTAATTAATAAAGAAAACAGTATCAGGATTTAGTTTCAGGATAACAAACTATATCAATTATCAAGCAATGAAGAATAAAAGTAAGGATTGACGTGAGATATACGAGGAAAGCCTTTGATCTATAAAGCTCGCAGGCATAAAACCTCGGGAGCTGACAACTGCCAGCTGCCTTTGTTCTTCTTATTGATTGAAATATTAGGATACAGCTTCAGATAATGCACAGATCAGCTCTAAGTGTTACAATGATTGCGAAATGTGAGTAAATGATTGTGAATATAGCGAGTAATTGGTGTGTGTACGGGATTACATGTGCTTTTCTAATGATCCGGCATCCCCTTATATAGTTTTAAATTCTAAATGAATATCCTACAATTCCGGGATAGGGGAATATCCCCTTGTGACCGTTGTAGATCCTTTCTTCCGCTATCAACATTCACTTTTCAACCACTTTGAGCTAGTCTTCAAGTAGACCTAGTCCTTGTTAACGTTGGTCACTTTCAACTGAAGTATACAAACAAACCATTAGTAACGAGCAAGATACTACAGTAAAATAATTTTCATTGCGTTTTTAAAGGGCATGGTCACATTATATGTGCGAGTAAATCGTATGTTTCGTCATTTATTTTAATACTAAATTTGAGTTGGTGTTATTTATCTTTAAAATTAATAAGTTTCTATTGTATGTTTTAAAATTGTGCACGATTTGTCCTTTAAGGCTAACCCAACTAATTTATGTGTTAAGAGGATGGTTAATTGATCATTTTATTAAATTATTTAAAAATCATTTGAAGTATTAAAACAAGACAAATTTTATCTAATATAAATTATATATATGACATCTCTCTAAACACACATATATACTCTCTCTATATATATATATATACTCTCTTTCCCTCTTTATCTCTAGAGTGTAACCCATTACCTGCCTAACCTCTCTTAACTATCTCAATAAACAGATCATCATCATACGGGTGCTACATATGCAGAAGATTCACCGACCAGTTTACTCAAACCCACCCTTTCTGATGAGAAGAACACATCGATATCCCACCTCGTCGGTGCTTCATTGGACGAGAAGAACACATCTCTACGGCGGGCAGTAACATCACGTGCAAGAGAAAAAAATTGTTCTTGATGATTCGACAGATATGGATGAATCAACCAGCTCAGCCGGGACAAACTTTGTTCTTGATGATTCACAAGGCCAAGGGTTACAATTAGTGATAATTGTGAAGAATTGTAGATCTGAACACCACCACAACCACCGTCCAAAAAATAGGTTTGGAGGTTGGTGTGAAAGTGTTTTGGTCAAAAATTACCGAAGCAATTAAGTGATCAACTTTAGTTTGTGAGGTAGTGTGCTATAGAGATTTGTAAAAATGTGTTAAGTTAATTAATAAAGAAAACAGTTTCAGGATAACAAACTATATCAATTATCAAGCAATGAAGAATAAAAGTAAGGATTGACATGAGATATACGAGGAAAGCCCTTGATCTATAAAGCTCGCTGGCATAAAACCTCGGGAGCTGACAATTGCCAGCTACCTTTGTTCTTCTTATTGATTGAAATATTAGGATACAACTTCAGGATAATGCACAGATCAGCTCTAAGTGTTACAATGATTGTGAAATGTGAGTAAATGATTGTGAATATAGCGAGTAATTGGTGTGCGTATGGGATTACATGTGCTTTTCTAGTGATCCGGCATCCCCTTATATAGTTTTTAAATTCTAACTGAATATCCTACAATTCCGGGATAGGAGAATATCCCCTTGTGACCGTTGTAGATCCTCTCTTCCGCTATCAACATTCACCTTTCAACAACTTTGAGCTAGTCTTCGAGTAGACCTAGTCCTTGTTAACGTTGGTCCCTTGCAACTGAAGTATACAAACAAACCATTAGTAACGAGCAAGATACTACGGTAAAATAATTTTCATTGCGTTTTTAAAAGGGCATGGTCACATTATATGTGCGAGTAAATCGTAAGTTTGGTCATTTATTTTTATACTAAATTTGAGTTGGTGTTATTTATCTTTAAAATTAATAAGTTTTCTATTATATGTTTTAAAATTGTGCACGATTTGTCCTTTAGGGCTAACCCAACTATTTTAAGTGTTAAGAGGATGGTAAATTGATCTTTTTATTAATTTATTTAAAAATCATTTTAAGTATTAAAACAAGACAAATTTTGTGTAATATAAATTATATATATGACATCTCTTTAAACACACACATATATACTCTCTCTCTCTATATATATATATACTCTCTTTCCCTCTTTATCTCAACAGCGTAACCCACTACCTGCCTAACCTCTCTTAACTATCTCAATAAACAGACCATCATCACACGGGTGTTACATATGCAGTAGATTCACTGACCATTTACCCAAACCCACCCTTTCGGATGAGAAGAACACATCGATATCCCACCTCGTCGATGCTTCATTGGACGAGAAGAACACATCTCTACGGAGGCAGTAACATCGCGTGCAAGAGAAAAAAATTGTTCTTGATGATTCGACAGATCTGGATGAATCAACCAGCTCAGCCGGGACAAACTTTGTTCTTGATGATTCACAAGGCCAAGGATTACAATTAGTGATAATTGTGAAGAATTGTAAATCTGTACACCACCACAACCACCGTCTAAAAAATAGGTTTGGAGGTTGGTGTGAAAGTGTTTTGGTCAAAAATTATCAAAGCAATTAAGTGATCAACTTTAGTTTGTGAGGTAGTGTGCTATAGAGATTTGTAAAAATGTGTTAATTTTAATTAATAAAGAAAACAGTATCAGGATTTAGTTTCAGGATAACAAACTATATCAATTATCAAGCAATGAAGAATAAAAGTAAGGATTGACGTGAGATATACGAGGAAAGCCTTTGATCTATAAAGCTCGCAGGCATAAAACCTCGGGAGCTGACAACTGCCAGCTGCCTTTGTTCTTCTTATTGATTGAAATATTAGGATACAGCTTCAGATAATGCACAGATCAGCTCTAAGTGTTACAATGATTGTGATATGTGAGTAAATGATTGTGAATATAGCGAGTAATTGGTGTGTGTACGGGATTACATGTGCTTTTCTAATGATCCGGCATCCCCTTATATAGTTTTAAATTCTAACTGAATATCCTACAATTCCGGGATAGGGGAATATCCCCTTGTGACCGTTGTAGATCCTTTCTTCAGCTATCAACATTCACTTTTCAACCACTTTGAGCTAGTCTTCAAGTAGACCTAGTCCTTGTTAACGTTGGTCACTTTCAACTGAAGTATACAAACAAACCATTAGTAACGAGCAAGATAATACAGTAAAATAATTTTCATTGCGTTTTTAAAAGGGCATGGTCACATTATATGTGCGAGTAAATCGTAAGTTTCGTCATTTATTTTTATACTAAATTTGAGTTGGTGTTATTTATCTTTAAAATTAATAAGTTTTCTATTATATGTTTTAAAATTGTGCACGATTTGTCCTTTAGGGCTAACCCAACTATTTTAAGTGTTAAGAGGATGGTAAATTGATCTTTTTATTAATTTATATAAAAATCATTTTAAGTATTAAAACAAGGCAAATTTTATGTAATATAAATTATATATATGACATCTCTCTAAACACACACATATATACTCTCTCTCTCTATATATATACTCTCTTTCCCTCTTTATCTCAAGAGCGTAACCCACTACCTGCCTAACCTCTCTTAACTATCTCAATAAACAGACCATCATCACACGGGTGTTACATATGCAGTAGATTCACTGACCATTTACCCAAACCCACCCTTTCGGATGAGAAGAACACATCGATATCCCACCTCGTCGGTGCTTCATTGGACGAGAAGAACACATCTCTACGGCGGCAGTAACATCGCGTGCAAGGGAAAAAATTGTTCTTGATGATTCACAAGGCCAAGGGTTACAATTAGTGATAATTGTGAAGAATTGTAAATCTGAACACCACCACAACCACCGTCTAAAAAATAGGTTTGGAGGTTGGTGTGAAAGTGTTTTGGTCAAAAATTACCGAAGCAATTAAGTGATCAACTTTAGTTTGTGAGGTAGTGTGCTATAGAGATTTGTAAAAATGTGTTAAGTTAATTAATAAAGAAAACAGTTTCAGGATTTAGTTTCAGGATAACCAACTATATTAATTATCAAGCAATGAGGAATAAAAGTAAGGATTGACGCGAGATATACGAGGAAAGCCTTGATCTATAAAGCTCGCTGGCATAAAACCTCGGGAGCTGACAATTGCCAGCTACCTTTGTTCTTCTTATTGATTGAAATATTAGGATACAACTTCAGGATAATGCACAGATCAGCTCTAAGTGTTACAATGATTGTGAAATGTGAGTAAATGATTGTGAATATAACGAGTAATTGGTGTGCGTATGGGATTAAATGTGCTTTTCTAATGATCCGGCATCCCCTTATATAGTTTTTAAATTCTAACTGAATATCCCCTTGTGCCCGTTGTAGATCCTCTCTTCCGCTATCAACATTCACCTTTCAACCACTTTGAGCTAGTCTTCGAGTAGACCTAGTCCTTGTTAACGTTGGTCCCTTGCAACTGAAGTATACAAACAAACCATTAGTAACGAGCAAGATACTACAGTAAAATAATTTTCATTTAAGTTTTTAAAAGGGCATGGTCACATTATATGTGCGAGTAAATCGTAAGTTTGGTCATTTATTTTTATACTAAATTTGAGTTGGTGTTATTTATCTTTAAAATTAATAAGTTTTCTATTATATGTTTTAAAATTGTGCACGATTTGTCCTTTAGGGCTAACCCAACTATTTTAAGTGTTAAGAGGATGGTAAATTGATCTTTTTATTAATTTATTTAAAAATCATTTTAAGTATTAAAACAAGACAAATTTTGTGTAATATAAATTATATATATGACATCTCTCTAAACACGCACATATATACTCTCTCTCTATGTATATATATACTCTCTTTCCCTCTTTATCTCAAGAGCGTAACCCACTACCTGCCTAACCTCTCTTAACTATCTCAATAAACAGACCATCATCACACGGGTGTTACATATGCAGAAGATTCACTGACCATTTTACCCAAACCCACCCTTTCGGATGAGAAGAACACATCGATATCCCACCTCGTCGGTGCTTCATTGGACGAGAAAAACACATCTCTACGGCGGCAGTAACATCGCGTGCAAGAGAAAAAAATTGTTCTTGATGATTCACAAGGCCAAGGGTTACAATTAGTGATAATTGTGAAGAATTGTAAATCTGAACACCACCACAACCACCGTCCAAAAAATAGGTTTGGAGGTTGGTGTGAAAGTGTTTTGGTCAAAAATTACCGAAGCAATTAAGTGATCAACTTTAGTTTGTGAGGTAGTGTGCTATAGAGATTTGTAAAAATGTGTTAAGTTAATTAATAAAGAAAACAGTTTCAGGATTAGTTTCAGGATAAGAAACTATATTAATTATCAAGCAATGAAGAATAAAAGTAAGGATTGATGCGAGATATACGAGGAAAGCCCTTGATCTATAAAGCTCGCTGGCATAAAACCTCGGGAGCTGACAATTACCAGCTACCTTTGTTCTTCTTATTGATTGAAATATTAGGATACAACTTCAGGATAATGCACAGATCAGCTCTAAGTGTTACAATGATTGTGAAATATGAGTAAATGATTGTGAATATAGCGAGTAATTGGTGTGCGTATGGGATTACATGTGCTTTTCTAATGATCCGGCATCCCCTTATATAGTTTTTAAATTCTAACCGAATATCCTACAATTCCGGGATAGGAGAATATCCCCTTGTGACCGTTGTAGATCCTCTCTTCCGCTATCAACATTCACCTTTCAACCACTTTGAGCTAGTCTTCGAGTAGACCTAGTCCTTGTTAACGTTGGTCCCTTGCAACTGAAGTATACAAACAAACCATTAGTAACGAGCAAGATACTACAGTAAAATAATTTTCATTGCGTTTTTAAAAGGGCATGGTCACATTATATGTGCGAGTAAATCGTAAGTTTCGTCATTTATTTTTATACTAAATTTGAGTTGGTGTTATTTATCTTTAAAATTAATAAGTTTTCTATTATATGTTTTAAAATTGTGCACGATTTGTCCTTTAGGGCTAACCCAACTATTTTAAGTGTTAAGAGGATGGTAAATTGATCTTTTTATTAATTTATTTAAAAATCATTTTAAGTATTAAAACAAGACAAATTTTATGTAATATAAATTATATATATGACATCTCTCTAAACATACACATATATACTCTCTCTCTATATATATATATTTTACTCTCTTTCCCTCTTTATCTCAAGAGCGTAACCCACTACCTGCCTAACCTCTCTTAACTATCTCAATAAACAGACCATCATCACACGGGTGTTACATATGCAGAAGATTCACTGACCGTTTTACCCAAACCCACCCCTTCGGATGAGAAGAACACATCGATATCCCACCTCGTCGGTGCTTCATTGGACGAGAAGAACACATCTCTACGGCGGCAGTAACATCGCGTGCAAGAGAAAAAAATTGTTCTTGATGATTCGACAGATCTGGATGAATCAACCAGCTCAGCCGGGACAAACTTTGTTCTTGATGATTCACAAGGCCAAGGGTTACAATTAGTGATAATTGTGAAGAATTGTAAATCTGAACACCACCACAACCACCGTCTAAAAAATAGGTTTGGAGGTTGGTGTGAAAGTGTTTTGGTCAAAAATTATCAAAGCGATTAAGTGATCAACTTTAGTTTGTGAGGTAGTGTGCTATAGAGATTTGTAAAAATGTGTTAATTTTAATTAATAAAGAAAACAATTTCAGGATTTAGTTTCAGGATAACAAACTATATCAATTATCAAGCAATGAAGAATAAAAGTAAGGATTGACGCGAGATATACGAGGAAAGCCTTTGATCTATAAAGCTCGCAGGCATAAAACCTCGGGAGCTGACAACTGCCAGCTGCCAGCTGCCTTTGTTCTTCTTATTGATTGAAATATTAGGATACAGCTTCAGATAATGCACAGATCAGCTCTAAGTGTTACAATGATTGTGAATATAGCGAGTATTTGGTGTGTGTACGGGATTACATGTGCTTTTCTAATGATCCGGCATCCCATTATATAGTTTTAAATTCTAACTGAATATCCTACAATTCCGGGATAGGGGAATATCCCCTTGTGACCGTTGTAGATCCTTTCTTCCGCTATCAACATTCACTTTTCAACCACTTTGAGCTAGTCTTCAAGTAGACCTAGTCCTTGTTAACGTTGGTCACTTTCAACTGAAGTATACAAACAAACCATGAGTAACGAGCAAGATACTTCTATAGTATGTTACCGATATCTTGGTTTAGTATCCTGATCGTAGATTAGAAACATAAAGTCAGGATATATTATCGGGATATAGGTTCAAAATTGCACACATAACAATTGTCCCCAAAATTATAGCTGTTGGATATTCCGATTCCAACGGATATATTTTTAGTTGTTCAAAATCTTTAATGGGATGTTGATGTGACTTGGTGCAACTTCCAAGGCAATATTTTCTCATAATTAGCTAGTCTATTCCCTGTATCTTCTCCCCAAATCCTTCTATTATCTCATTGAATCAGAATCTAAGGTATTATTATCTCTTTCCTTTAAACCCTTTCCTCTACATTTTGTCTTCTTCACCATTACTTCTCCATGGCTAAACGCACACGATCTTGTACCGACGATTCTATTCAACATTTGTTGCATAGAACCTATTCAACAATCCCGAGCAGGAGGTTTGTAGCTTTGATAATGCTGATATAGCTGCTCTCCGATCCTCCAGTGCTTTCCCGGACGGCGCCGTCATCCGACCATACGATCGGAATCTTCGATCGGATGTGTCTTCGACTGAATGGCTTTGTTTCTTTGCGCACCCTTTTTCCCTTGGTCTTAGGTACCCATTCCCAGAGTTTATCATGGAGTTCTTTCGTGTAATCGGTCTAAGCTTTTCTCAAACCATGCCCATGGTTTTGAGGATCTTACTTGTGCTTGACCGGATCAAAACCAACCACGTCCCTGATCTCAGTATCGAGGATTTATCCTTGGCCTACCGTGTGAGGTCACATGGATCTAGCCGGCTCTTTTTGTTTCCTACCTCCAATAGTCTTCTCATTCTCCGAGCTACTATGATTGAGGATGAGTGGAAGTGCAACTTCTTCTTTCTTAAGAAGGACTCCATCGTCAATGGCGGTGATTTCCCGGTGGAGTAGTTGACCAAGGGTAGGATTTAGGGTTTTAGGAATATCCCCAAATGTATCCTGCTATGATATCCCGAACTTATATCCTTGTTTTTTGCGCAACGGATTGTAGGAAACTAGCTCCCCCAACTCCTGAGTCAGAGACATGGGTTAAGACCATTTACAAGTTGCCGGAGATCGAAAGAACCTTTCCATTTAGCCATCCAAGTTCCCGCCAGCAGTGTACTTCCATCATGTCTGGTAAGGATATCTGCTTTGAACATTCCTACATATGTTTGATTAATCAGGGTATTATTATGTGATAAGGTTTGAATTACTCCCTTTTATGTAGATTCCAACAAGGTCCCCGCTACTTTCGATCTTGAGGAGCTTGACAGCTTCTCCAATTCTGCCTCGGTGAAAAAGGAGCCTTCCGTTGCCTTCAGCTGTAAGCCCACTACTGCTCCTAAACCCTCCCCGTTGACAAGGTCCTGGGCCTCAGGATGCAAGAAGAGGAAGGGTTCTGACCTCCCTGCTACTGCTATCGAAGCTGTTTCCTATGATGGTCTTGGCTTTATGGATTCCATTGGTCCCATGACCAAATTCCTCAACCATGTAAATATCCACGACCCATATCCTGCATCCTACACATGTATGCTGAACCTGTTTCCTAGTTAGATTATATTTGTTAATACCTGCATTTTGTTTTGTAGGGTCTGGAACGCCTTGTGCTTCTTCACAACGAGGCTTGTGAAGTAGTCAAGTTTCTAGAGGCCAAGTTGAAGAAAGCCGAGATCAACATTGAGGATCCGGGGAAGATCGCTGCCGCCAAGACCTAACACTACGAGGATAAGCTGAGGAAGGTGACTCAGGATGTTGAACTCAAGTTAGCCACCGTCCAGGATAACCATAAGCAGGGAATGGTCTCCTTCAGAGATGGCCTCAAAATTTGGCTGTGATCTCGCTTCTCCAGGCAAGGATCAAGATGGCTTATGAGGCCAAGGAAGCGGGCTTTGAATGCCCATCCTAGACTGTTGATGCAAGGGAGACCAAGCTGAAGGATCTGGGAGGCAGCCCTGTGGAGTATCCTGCTAAACCTGGGTCTGGCGAGTCCTCTAAGGTGGCTGAGGCAGCAGCGGAGGCAAGTGGCAAGGCTGTTGAAGATGGTGGAGCAGGTGCCGGTGGAGATAATGATGTGGTTGGTGCTGCCCCGTGAGTGGGCAGCAATGTGCGCGATGATGGATGTTATTGCTTAGGTCGGGGCCCACTTTTTTAATTCTGATGGTTTACGTCTGTTGAACAATTTACTTTTCCTGCACTTTAGATTTGAGAACAATATAATGATTGGAGGTGGAAGGATCTTGGTGTTTCAGGATGAAGCCTTCATTCGTTAACCTTAATATGCTTTTGAACAGTTTACACCCTTGGTGGATGGGTTTTGGTTTGAAACGAGGCCAAGAGTGTAACATTTTAACTTGTTAATATGAATCTAATCTTTTAGCCTTATCCTTGTGTTAAATGTTGTTTGCAAAAAGTTAGACAAAGTATCATGGTCAGGATATTAGTTGTATCAATATTGCTTTCCATTTATGTTTCGAACAATGCTTTACAAAAATTATGTAGGAAATTTTTTTTCATAGTTACTGAATCCCATTTATTTAGATAAGGCCTTTAAACTTAGAAAAAATTTAGAATCCATACTATAGACGTTTAAGTAGAAAGTTTGTGATAAACCTTAGGATCATTTGTAATGTCCCTAGCAAGAAATATTGTCAGCATCTGTTACATTCAGCCCTAGTATAGATGCCCCCTGTCTATGTAGGATCAGCATATTGCATCAATATATATTTTGCTTATGTAATCCTTCACTTGGTAATTGAGCTTTACAATTTTCTTCCATCAAGAGAAATATATTTAAACATAATTGTGTTTTAAGATACTCTTGGGATTATCCAAAATCTTGTGTTTCACTGGGGATAAACCCATTTTTCATGCGCTATAGGCGGGAGTGTATGAACTCCAAGACTTAGAAATGTGAACACCTTTAGACCTTAGAGAGTATGAAAATACCCTTCACAGGAGAGAGGGTGATCAGTCCTCATATACCGTAAGAATCCAAGATATAGCCAATAATGATGAAATTGTCAGCCACTGTTACATGAACTGGTCCCACCATCTTGAACTATATCCGGATAACGTTCGCTCGAGGTAGAGTGTTTAAACTCAATTCGAGAGAAACGTGAATACCTTTAAAGCTTAGAAGTGATGTAACACCCTTAAACGTGAGAGATGGGGCCAATCCTCCAGTCTTTTGATTTTGTCTTTAGTAAATATCCTAGAGTATCATCTTGAAACGTATCCCTACAAAATACCTTCAAACTAGGGTGAGAGTGGGTGTTAGCTTGGCTAACACCCCTCTGATACTTAAGTCAGTATAGGGTTTCAGAAATAAAAAAAAATATAACTTAAATAAATTTAAATAAGGTAGGGTTCATACCATCCCGAGTTAGAATTTAAATTCCAAACTCACTTGTAATAAGCTTTGAGGTGTATGGCGTTCCAGGATCTTGGTAACACACCCCCCTCCATCATCTTGAGCCTATATGCTCCCTTTTCCGGATTCTGATTCTATCTCATATGGTCCTTCCCATTTGGGGCTAATTTCCCATCGGTAGGATTAGTTGTGTTCTGAAATGCCTTTCTCAATACCCAATCCCCAACTTGGAAACTTCTTGTCCTTATATTCATGTTGTAAGACTTGGCTTTCCCCTGCTGGTATGCTGCCATTCTTAGTTTTGCTGCGTCTCTTATTTCATCAACGGTATCCAACTCTTGGCATAAGGCTTCAAGATTCAAACCAGGATTTCATAGACTTGATCAAGGGTATCATTATTTCAATCGGAATCACTACTTCCGCCCCGAATATTAGTGAGATTGGGTTCTACCCAGTAGTATTTTTTGCAGTTGTTCTATCTGCCCATAGGACAAATGGTAGTTCCTCAAGCCCATTTTCCTTTTTAGCACCTAATCTCTTTTTCAAATTATTGACGATTATATTATTCGAGGATTCTGCCTGCCTATTGGCTTGAGGATGAACCAGTGTTGATGTAATCATCTTTATGCCCCAACTCTTATAAAAGTCTGTAGTCCTCTTGCTGATGAACTAAGAACCACTGTCACAAATTAGCTCTGCCGGTATCCCGAATCTTGTCAGTGTATTCCTTTTTATGAAGGGTACCACTTCTTGATCCCTGACTTGGACAAAAGCTTCCACTTCAACCCCTTTAGAGAAGTAATCTGTCATTGCTAACGTAAAAACTTTTCCTCCTGGAGTCTTAGGAAACTTTCCCACTATATCCATCCCCCATTTCATAAATGGCCATGGGGATGTAATAGGATATAATAGTTCTGTAGGTTGATGCAGAATGTTGCTATGTCTCTGACATGCATCACATTTCTGGGTATATTCTGTAGCATCCTTTCTCATAGTTGGCCAATAATATCTTGTTCTCCATACTTTTGAAAATAAAGCTCTGCCCCAAGTATGGTTACTGTAGTCTCCTTCATGTATATCCTTGAGTACTTCTTTAGTTTTGGGATCCTCCAAGCACCTCGAGTATGGTCCTGCAAGAGATTCCTTATACAAGATATTATTTATTAAAATAAATGAGATTCCTTATATAAGATATTATTTAATAAAGTAAAATGAGATACCTTCATTCTGAAAGCTCTAGGGTTTTCATCCTTTGGGATATCTCCCTCTTGTAGATGTAACACCTCGTAAAATCGTGTCCAATAGTATAGCGACATGTGTTGTATTTTTATTTAGTCTATTAAAGACTAATAGGGACTTAAGGTGTCAACATGCTCAAACAACGGCCTTTGAGTGACTGATATGTCAACATGCCTAGCCTCTGAGTGACTGATATGTAAATATGCTTAAACTTGGCTTCTGAGTGACTGATATGTAAACATGCCTAGCCTCTGAGTGACTGATATGTCAACATGCTTAAACGTGGCCTCTGAGTGACTGATATGTCAACATGCTTAAACGTGGCCTCTGAGTGATTGATATGTCAACATGCCTAGCCTCTGAGTGACTGATTTGTCAACCTGCTTAAAGTGAGCCTCTGAATGACCCCTTATGAAGTCATAACTCTCATGTGTTCCATTTGTTGGACGAGAGGGATTAAATCCGTAAATAATTAAAATTTGGAGAATGGAGGGGTTAAAACTGTCAGCATGTTAATTTATACCTCTGAGTGACCTTTTAACGAACCGAGAGCTCGACAATGTCCGGGCATACTCCCGGGTACGCCAAATATTGGTTACGGAGGGCTAAATATGCTAAAATGGTGTTTTAGGATGTTTTATAAGGTGAGGGGCTAAAAGTGTCAAACTTTGAAAACTGAAATGTCCGGGCATACTCCCGGGTACGCCAAATATTGGTTACGGAGGGCTAAATATAATAAAATGGTGTTTTAGGATGTTTTATAAGTTGAGGGGCTAAAAGTGTCAAACTTTGAAAACTGACATGGGGCGCTCATGGGGCGTGAGAGGCAAGGCCTTGGCCTCGCGTGGGGCGCGAGAGGCCTGTGTCTGCAGAAAATTGCCTTGGCCTCCACACAAATTGCAAAAAAGCATTTGATTCGAAACCATGGCTTTCCAAACTGTTATGCCACGTTTTAGTCAACTTGTAAGCTCCCTCTTACACCCCGTACACCTGGCATCATCTCCTTCAAGCTGTCCAACTATAAATAGATGCCAAGGTTCACCATTTGAACTTGCACGTTTCTCATTCATAACTCTATATCCCTCCTCTGGAAGTTCCTAACTGAAAGGAGCATCCAACTTAATTCTATTGCATCCTAGGAACCACTTGCAAGTGTTCCTTTCTCTTGCATTTTCATTTATAGACTTTTATTGCCAAAAGTCAAGCGTTTTATGAAAAACGCCTTGACTTTTGGTTAATACCATTATGGTCCAGCCATTGTTCATAACGAACGTGGCTAAGTGATCGTAATAAGGTATGTGTTAGTCCCTATAAAGGGCACCTCCTTAAGATCACATTTGCTAGACCAATTGACGGGTCAAAGTTATTATATTAAAAAGTCAAACAAGCCTTTTTTCGGGAAATACTTTAATTTGAGCATGTATATGTTATGAAACCTGTTTTGACACTTAAACAAGTTGTTAATAATTATTAGAACATGTGAGAAGATGTTCGGCTCGTCAATTTCAATTCTAGGGTCGGTTCGCAACCGAAAGTCACGAAGTTTGACTTCTGCTTTGACTTCAATTCTGACCCGATTTAGATTAGTTAGCTATAGATCTAAAGTTGCATTATGATTATAATATAATGTAGCAAAACCCTCTGAGGTTATATTACATGATCATAATCAGAATCTGAGTTTATGCACAAGTTCCGTAATTATGTCATTTTGACTAAAATGCCCTTTTTGCATAAAAAGAGGTTTTAATGATAATGAACTTGAAAGTGAGTTTCCTACTTATGTAATATTATAAGTAGGATTATTTGGGATGTCAAACCAGATTATAAACTGAGTTTATGAACAAGTCTTTGTATTATGTCGATAAATGACGATAAGGCCCTTGTGGCTTATAAAATGGTTTTAATCACAACTTTTACCTACTGATATGTTATATTAAATAACATATCTGAGACATGTTAACTTGACCTTAACATCAAACATCACACAAATCGTCATTTTACGACATAAGCGTCGTTTCAGCGCATAGTATGGTTTTTAAACCATATTTACCAACCAAGACTTGTTACCTACTAATTTAAAAACTTATTTTAAATATTTTCACAGTAGGTACATGATATAAACTCAGAATCCCATATTATTTATAAACTATGTGTAAAATGACCAAAATACCCCTTCGGTGCATAGTTTGGTCATAAAAGATATACTACACATATAATTAATATCCTACTGATATTGTATCATAAATAAGTTAGTTTTGCAGAATATTTATAGTTATAACATTAAACTATATTCAAGTTCCTTTTATACGGTATGAAATTACCGAAACGCCCTTATGAGGCATAATTTCACTTTAAAACCATAACGGGCATATAAGTTAACATCCTACTGATGTTACAACTTATTTAAAATATAATGGCATATAGAACTTGTCCATGACTTATCCGGTTACCCGATAGCGCTGATATGCGTACGGTTAAGCATATGTAAATAGTTTACGAAAATTAACCGAAACGGGTCTAACCTTGTCATTTAAGTCTCAAAATCCAGAATGTTTATAGTTTATCCATATTACACAAGTCAAAGTACTTGTTGAGATTAAACTACATTCTATCCGATCATCGTTTAATCTAGCGTTATACCTTTTGATCAAGTACGCTAGTCAGTCTAAGTCTGTGTCTTAAATTTAATTGGTTAGCTTATGCCATAATTCAGACTAGAGACATTCCGGTAAATGCTATCTGCACTTAGTGCTTTTGTGTACGGCTGAGTTAATGAATCTTGCGTTTAAACGAAGACTAGCTCAGGTAAATACTCTCGACTTATTTCCCCTATACGGGCTTGGGTTACGGTATATTATTACCGCTTGGTCGGAAATGGAATCAATCGAATGCCGGTTATGGCTAGTAAATCCGCGTATTCCGTTTTAATCAGTTTTGTTTGATAACTTAAACATCATGGGTTAACTACCGTGTCCTGGATATCCTCGTCTCATTACAATAGATAATGGCCACGATCTTAGCGCAGGTGTAGGCATACACCCGATAGACGCTCAAATGCATTACCCACAAGGTTGGGAAGAAATGACTCCTTTGTGAGTCCAAAGTGGTGTGTACGTTAATCATGTCTCGGTCTCCGTACCGGGCCCTGTATGTATGGACAAACACGTGAATCTGTTAACAAGGTTGGACGGTCAACTTTCCCAAGTTATAAAAGATTTTGTGTTGATACGCACTGAAAACATATTTTAAATATTTTCAAAATGAGTCAGTTGGGTGAATTTACCAGCGAAAGCTGACGTATTTTAAAAAGACTAAGCTTGAGGGTACAATATGAAAATTGGCTGGAAGTGCTCGGTAGTGATAAGAGGATCTTGCAAATCCTAGATCTGCCCAAAGTCTGTTTTACATTCTTTCTTTTGTACAATTTATGATCCGCCTATGGATCTTTTATTACGAGCCTGTGTTTTATTTTGTATTTCGAACATTTGGTTTGTAATAGTAATTTAAATCCGAGACTACCGCTGTGTTGTGTTTAATTGACATGATGTTATCAACTTACGTCATGATATTCCCCACCCGGGCCCACCGGTGTTCGGATTGGCTGTGGAAAGCCGGGGTGTGACAAGTTGGTATCAGAGCCAACATTTGAGAGAATTAAACACAAGAAGGCTTCGACCTATGTTTAATCTTAAACTTACACAAGCACATTCCTTAGACTTTCGAGTCTAGGCTTCGACCTAGGATTACTCATCTCATTATTAAGTTACTAGTATTGTTTTGATTTAATTTACCAGGAAACTGCCGCCAAGAGTATGAGGAAGAGGAAAAGGACCAATGAGGGGAGGACCTTCAGGACATATTTTCTCACATCCCCATCACCTGAACCCCTATGACGACTCATGGGATTCATGGCCATTGTCGTAACATTCACCTTCCCATACTCCAAAGTCTTATCACTCATTGCATTCACATTATTCACACCACTCCCACCATTCTCATCATTCTTATCATGATGAATATAACCCCAACCAATATTTTAATACACCCCAGCCGACCAAAACCAATTAGACCAACCCAATCCCATGGACGAGGACTCTGACCTGGAGATGCCGCCGTTAGGATCACACACGCATCCTATTGAAATCTCAAGCGATTCGAACTCTTACGCCGGATCGCCATACCAAGGTCCTAATGAGTGGGACCAATATTGGAACCAATTTACTTTCGCTAACACTCCTTCCCATCACTCACGACCCCTTCCTGTATAAGAAGATGTCCAGATGAACCAGTGGAACAACCCCAATCGCCACCTGAAACGCCAAGGAGGAAAAGAGGAGCACGTATGTCGGTACGTGCGGGCCAACGGTCAGGATCGCTGCCACATTTGCCCAAACCTTACCCTACTATTCACGAGGACCCACAAATGGGTGGACCCTCTAATGTGTCACCTATGGTGGAACCAACACCACCACTAGTAGTTCAACCACCACCATCGGGTTATAATTACCCTATCCCAACATATACGGATACGTCTAGATATGATCCTTTTAACCCAACTACACCTGTCTATTATCAAGCATTATTGCATGACCCTTACATGCAAACGGTCATGCATAACGCACTTTACCCGTCTCCTTTCCCACCTGCATATCCACCTACTAGATATCCAAGTTATGGATACCAGTATCCTATTATGCAACAACCACAACCTCCACCGCCACTAGAGGCCATTAATGAGGCCTTAGAACGAATGAAAGAAATCAACAACAAGCGGAGAAAACGGAGAAGAAGACAAACAAGTTCTTCAAGAAACTCTCCAAATTGGTTAAGGGAAAGAAAGACGAGTGAAGTCTCTTCTAATAATATATGTTAGTCCCTGCAAGCACATTGTTATTACTTTAGTCCTACGTGGACATTTTTATTTTTTTATTCCTTGCATGCACAGTTTATTTCATTGTTTCTAGTATTGTAATTTCTATTTGGAATTTAATGAAGTATTTTTATAATATATATATATATATGTATATATATGTAGTCAGTTCTATGGTCGGTTCGTAACCGAAAGTCGTGAAGTTTGACTTCTGCTTTGACGTTCGATTCTGACCCGATTTAGATTAGCTACCTACTGATCTAAAGTTGCATTATAATTATAATATAATGAAGCATAACCCTCTAAAGTTATATTACATGATAATAATCAGAATCTAAGTTTATGCGCAAGTTCCATAATTGTGCCATCTTTGACTAAAATGCGCTTTTTGCATAAAACAAGGTTTTAAATGGTAAGAACTTGAAAATGAGTTTCCTACGGATGTAATATTATACGTAGGATTATTTAGGATGTTAAACCAAGTAATAAACTGAGTTTTCAAACAGCTCAGTTTATTAAACTATGACGATTTTAGCCCTTGTGGCTTATAAAAAGGTTTTAATCAAATCTTTTCAAAGTAAATCATTTACCTACTGATATGTTATACTATATAACATATTTTAAACAACTTACTCTGACCTTAACATCAGTTTTCATAAACATCACTTAAAGACGTCATTTTACGACATAAACGCCGTTTCGGCGCTTAATATGGTTTTAAACCATATTATTGACCAAGGCTTGATACCTACTGACTTTGAAACTTATTTTAAACACATACATAGTAGGTACATGTTATAAACTCAAAATCCCAAATAATTTATAAACTATGTGTAAAATGACCAAAATGCCCCTTTGGTGCATAGTTTGGTCATGAAAGATAAAATACACATATAATTAATAGCCTACTGATATTATATCATAAATAAAATATTTTTCCAGAATACTCATGATTATAAACTTAAAATATGTTCAAGTTCCTTTAATACGGTATATAATTATCGAAATGCCCTTATGAGGCATGATTTCGTTTTAAAACCATAACTGGCATACAAGTTGATATCCTACTGATATCTTAACTTATTTAAAATATAATGGCATATAGAACTTGTCCATGACTTATCCGGTTACCCGATATCGCTAATACGCGCACGGTTAAGTATGTGTAACTAGTTTACGGAATTTAACGAAAACTGGTTTAACCTTATCATTTTTAATCTCAAAATCCAGAATGTTAATTGGTTACCCATATATGCAAGTCGAAGTACTTTTAGGGTTTAAACTATATTCTATCCAATCATCGTTTAATCAAGCATTATACGTCTTGATCATGTACACTACTCGGTCTAAGTCTATGACTTAAATAAAGACCAATAGTATTTAATTGGTTAGCTTATGCCATAATCCAGACTAGAGCCTTGCCAGTAAATGCTCTCTGCAGTTGGTACTTTTGAATACAGCTAGGTTATTAAAATTTAAAAACTAGCTCAAGTAAATACTCTCGTCGTATTTTCCCTACATGGGCTTGGGATTCGGTAAATTATTACCGCTTGGTCCAAATGGGGTCAATCGAATGGCCGTTTATGGCTAGTAAACCCGCATATTCCGTTTTAATCAGTTCTGTTTGATAACTTAAACATCGGGGGATATCCTCGGCTCAATACTTTTGTTGTTGGCCACGACCTTAGCGAGGGGTGTAGGCATACACCTGACAGACACGCATATGCAAATTACCCAAGACGTTTGGGATAACTCCTTCGTGAGTTCTAAGTGGTGCATATTTAATCATGTCTCGGTTTCTGTACTGGGCCCTGTATGTATTGACAAACATGTGAATCTGATTCAAGGTTGCAAAGTCAACTTTCCCAAGTTAATAAAAGATTTTGTGCCGTTTTGCACTTCAAAATCATTTTTTAAAGTTTTCAAAACGAGTCAGTTGGGTGTATTTACCAGCGAAAGCTGGCGTATCGTCCAAAGACTAAACTGCAGGTACAATACGAAATAGGCCGGAAGCTGCTCGGTAGTGAATAAGAAGATCTTGCGAATCGTTAGATCTGCCCTAAATTCTGTTTATATTCTTTCTTGTACAGTTTATGATCCGCCTGAGGATATTCTATTATGAGCCTATATATTATTTTATTTTGAACATTCGGTTTATAATAGTAATTTTACTCAAAGACTTACGCTGTGACGTGTTTAATTGACTATGATGTTATCAACTGACGTCACAATACTCCCCACCTAGGCCCACCGGTTTATGGATTTGGATTGGAAATCCGGGGCATGACAGGTTGGTTTCAGAGCCAACGTTTGAGAGAATTAAACACTAGCCTTTTGTGTTTAATCTCAAACTTACACGAGCGCATTCCTTAGACTTACGAGTCTAGGCATTGACCTAGGATATCTCATTTCATTATTAGGTTAGTAGTATTGTTTTAAATTGAATTCTAACAGGAAAATGCCGCCTAGAGTACGAGGACAAAGTGGAAGAGGAAAAGGTCCAATGAGGGGAGGACCATCGGGCACGTTCCCCCACAACCTCACAACTTAGATGCCTACCAAGAATCAGGAGATTCATCTCCTTGGCAACCAGCGAAATGTTCTGTCTCTAATAGACACTCGCCCTCACATTCCCAAAATTCGTACCACTCACACCACTCCTATCATTCACACCATTCTCACCATTCCCATTCTCATCACTCATACCATGAAGAATTTAACCCTAACCATTACTTTAACATGCCTCCAACCGATCAAAACCAGTTGGATCAGCCAAACCCTATGGACGAGGACTCCGACCCGGAGATGCCGCCGTCGTGATCGAACGCGCATCCCATAGACATATCAAGCGATTTGAACTCCTATGCCGGATCACCCTACCAAGGTCCTAATGAGTGGGACCAATATTGGAAACAATTCACCTTTGTCCATACTCCTTCTCATCACTCTCAACCACCCCCAGTACAAGAAGATGTCCATATAGAACTGGTGGACCAACCTCAACCACCACCTTAACCACCAAAAAGGAAGTGCGGAGCACGTATATCGGTACATGCCGGAAAAAGGTGGGGATCACTGCCACCTTTGCCCAATTCCTACCCTACAATTCAAGAGGACCCATAAATGGGTGGACCCTCTAATGTTTCACCTATAGTGGAACCAACACCAACACCCGTTGTTCAACCACCATCAGGTTATACTAACCCAATCCCCATATATCCAGACATGTATGGATATGATCCTTTTAACCCGTCTACACTGGTAGACTATTAAGCATGGTCGCAAGACCCCTACATGAAGGCAGTTATGCACAACGCACTTTACCCGTCTCCTTTCCCACTTACTTATCCACCGACTGGATATCCAACTTATGGGTACCAGTACCCGGTTATGCCACAACCACAACCACAACCACAACCTCTGCCACCACTTGAGGCCATTAATGAGGCCTTGGAACTAATGAAGGCGATGTAGCAGTTAGCGGAGAAAACAGAGAAGAAGACAAACAAGTTCTTCAAGAAACTCTCCAAGTTGGTCAAGGGAAAGAAGAACGAGTGAAGTCTCTTCTAATTATATGTAGTCCCTGCAAGGACATTGTTATTTCCTTAGTCTGTGCGTGGACATTTTTATTTCTTTAAAGTCCTTACATGGCCAGTTTATTTCATTTTCTAGTATTGTAATTTCTAATTTGGAATTTCATGAAGTACTTTTGGAATTATATATATGTATTCATCCTCTTCAAAACGAGCGTCTCGATTTTACTCAAAATTTATGCCCTGCGATATAATTCCAAAAAGACCTTAATGATTTTGATTTAGCCAAGTGGCACAGATCACATATTTGGCCAAAATATACAATGATAGTTAAGAACGAAAGGGTCTTCTATCAGGATAGTTAAGCGAAGTTATCCTTCTATCTAGAGGTGGTGGACTAAGTTCAAGCCTCCAAGTCATTAAGGTCAATGCGACCGGGACTATTAATCAACTATTAAGGTCCTCTTATGTTAACATTCAAGTAATGTTCATACTCATGGTACTGTGACTTGAGGAATCACACTAGCCTTCAAGGTAATGGACTATGTTCTAACCTTATATAGCCCATGTGATCTATTTGATATCGGCTAATAACACCAGTGCGGTGATAAATAAAACATCTATTAGCGATGTATTGCCCTTATGGCTATGAACTATTTTATATAGCCCATGTGATATGTTTGATCCCGGATAATAACACCAGTGCGGTGATAAATAAAACATCAATTAGTGATGTATTGCCCTTATGGCTATGAACTATTTTATATAGCCCATGTGATCTGTTTGATCCCGGCTAATAACACCAGTGCGGTGATCAATAAAACATCCATTAGTGATGCATTGCCCTTGTGGCTACGATTATTTTATATAGCCCATGTGATCTATTTGATCCCGGCTAATAAACACCAGTACAGTGATACATAAAACATCCATCAGTGATGAAGATATATGTGCCATATTTTATGTCCGTTTGTGACAGGCCTATGTGCCATGTTTAAATGTCCTTGTGACAAGCCTATATGCTATACAATTGTCAAATATGACAATAACAGTTGTGACATTACGATCCACTATCTAGTAATATATGGACTTTGTCCAGATCGTAAATTGCCTACAATGGTCCTATTAAGACCTAGGCCAAATATAGATACTTTAAGCCTAAGAGTTGTGATGTTATTCACCCTAGCATGATTAGGCGAATGGATTTTTATATCCAATATTTAAAGCTGAAAATGGTTGGTATACCATGGCTAAGGCAAATTTTATTTCGTAGACAGAACCAAAGCCTTGAAGAATGGCTAACTCTAATGAGGCACAAAGTAGCCATTGGAACGTCAACTCTAAGGACGCCGAAAATGTAGCCATAGATAATAATGATTTCCAAGCGCGTATTGATGCGGCTGTGGAAAAGGCCATGGGTAAGGCCATTGAAAAGCTAAGAGAGTCGAGTGTTACTCGCTCTAGACCACTATCGATTACCCCATCCTCAGCTCGTAAGGAGAGCTCTGTTCACTCATCAAATGCGAAGAGTGAACCTAAGAGGATATGTCACACCCCGACCCGCAGCGGAATAAGAGTCAGGGCATAATTGGGTTATCACCAAAGCTCATGATATTTACTAATATGTTTCATATTTATTAAATTCCAAAATTACATCCTCAATATTCCAAACATGTTCATACAAATACAAAGAAAGATAATCAACTAAAAAATCCAAAATCTAAACCAGTTTATTCTTCTAAGCCATCCTATGTATTTCTTGCTGCAGCTTGATCACCTGTATCATGTGTAAAAAATGGGGGTTTTTGGGTCAACATAAGTTGGCGAGTGAACCTTGTTAGAAAACATTTATTATTGATCTCTTGTTATCTTTATCATGGAAAATTGTGCAATAATCATATGTGAGCAAACGTAATTAAATCATACAATAACAATAACAACAACAAACAATAACATACAATAACAACCAACTTGCATGAATATATAACATGAATGAAACTGTGTATGTTGGCAACGTCACGTTCACGCTCATAATGTAATGGGGAACGGACGGCCTATGATAAATGTCTGTGCGATCAAGGCTCAATCAAACGGAGCCGATCGTATGTTGGCAACGCCTGGTTCACGCTCATAATGTAATGGGGAATAGCTCAACGCTCATAATGTAATGGGGAGCGGCGACATATGATAATGTATGTACTGAATAATGATAAATTTAATCTAAACAATAACCACACAAACAGTTGATACATGTTGAATACAAATTTGTTCATGGATATGATAGATGCACAATAGTTTAAATGTGATAAATAATAAGACACATGATACACCCCAAAAACGTGATTAAAACGGGGAATTTGTAGAGATTCACTCACCTTGTGTGCGTTCGGTTGAAGATGATGAAATGCGCACGAGTTTAAAGGATTGATCGACGAGAATTAACTAACCTAAATAATAACGAAAGGTATGGTAAATGAGTGGATTTTATTAATAATTTTAATAGGATTTTTAGATATATTTTTGTGAGTTTAAGGCTATTTTCTATCTTTAAAAACATTATTTTTGCGTTGACCATTGACCGTTGACCGTGACTATTGACTGTTTGACCGGTTCGCTAGTGTGCATGTGTGCGCCGGGTAAGGCTCGACCCGAGACCTCCCGTACGCGTGCACGCAGCTCTACCAACTGAGCTACGTGTCTAACCCGAAATAATTCTGGTTTTAATTATATTTATATACTGTTTTAGTTTATTCAAAATTCTTTTATTTTCAAAAAGGATTTTAATCATCGAACCGGCGTGCGTAACAGTTCTCGAACCCGGGACCTGTGGGTTAGTGTTGCACACAGTCCACCGCTGGACTGTGTGTCTAACCTGGTTAATATATCGATTTTTATTATGCTTAACATCTTCCTTGAATTAATCCGGTTCTGTTAAAAAAAAGAAACTTCTTTATTACAGCTAATGAGTTTGTGTCAAGGATCGAACTCGCGGCGTGTGATTAATGTGTGCACACAGTCCACCGCTGGACTGGGTGTCTAACCCGAGTTATAATCCAAATTATATTAAACTTATATACAAACTAACTTCGTCTTCTTCGTTACAATATCACAGACAACGATTACCCTACTATTTCTTGTTTAATTCGATTGACAAACATTCAAAGGATTAAAATGAAATGGCAGGGAAGATTTTGGAAGTAAACATACCGGAGAAATGATCTTTCTCAGAGTTCCGGCGAAGTCGTCGGCTCTGTTTTTATGGACTTTGTATGAGCGGACCAATTAACAATTTTGATTAGCTAGATGTGGAATTGAAGTACCGAACAAGAGTTATCAGAATGTTTAAAGGTTTATACCGTTTCGCAGCGAGTTCTAGAAATTCTCAGAAATTTTCCGGCGAGTGATGATTATCCGATATCGTCGCCTGAAACTGATTCTGATTGAAGGGTTTGAGTTAGCAAAAGCTTAACAACTGATAGAAGATAGAAAAATTGAGAAACTTACTGTTTTAATGGAAGACACGGTTTTCCGGCGAAATTCCGGCGAGTTTAAAAAGCTTTTCCGACGAACTGAAAATAGAGCGAAAGTGAAATTGAAGGTTCTGCGGATGATTTTGAGTCGAGGGAGGAAGCTATTGTTGGAGTAATTCAGGAAATGAATATCTTCGGTTATAAAAACCGAACATCACCAGAATTCAAGTTAATTCAAGACTGAATTGATTAGGATCGTCGGTGCATCGGTTATAATCTAGAGTCCGCGATCACTCAAACGTTTTGGACGGTTGGAAGCCGATTACGGTTTCAGTTTGGCGCAACAGGTTGATTCATAGTTGTTCATAAGTTTTAATTGCTTCCTAAAACTTATAAAAACATCAAGTGGCGGAGTGGTTATATGTACGCGAGTTAAAGCTTTGACTCACCCGGCTGACCCGGGTTCGAATCCCGGCAGCCGGTTTTTTTTTAATTTATTTTATTTTCACTTTTTGTTAATTATAGTTTTAAATTCTAATTTGTTTATTAATTATGCATCGTTTAAAATTAAAATAATCATCAATACGCAACGAAACATTTATAACTTGATATTCGATTACAAACGAAGCGGGTTTGGAAAAACCCGTTTTTGACAAATGTTACAGTATCCCCTACTTTTAGAAATTTCGCCCCGAAATTTAAGTAGTAGTGGTAATAGGAAAAAGATGCGGGTATTTTTTCGCGCATTGAGTCTTCACGTTCCCAAGTAAACTCAGGTCCCCGTTTCGACTCCCAGCGTATCCTAACAATTGGAATACGACTTCGTCTTAGACGTTTTTCTCCGAAGTCCATGATCTCTACTGGTCTTTCAATGAAATGCATAGATTCATCAATCTGAATATCTTCCAGAGGAATATGGAGGTTCTCATTGGCGAGGCACTTCTTCAAGTTTGATACGTGGAATGTGGGGTGAATTCTTTTGAGTTCTTCTGGTAGATCAAGCTTGTATGCTACAGGTCCTACTCTTTCGAGTATCTTGAAAGGTCCTACGTAGCGTGGTGCTAGCTTGCCTTTTTGGCCAAAACGAACTGCTCCTTTCCACGGTGATACTTTTAAAAGTACATGATCACCAATGTTAAACTCCAAAGGCTTTCGTCGTTTATCTGCATAACTCTTTTGATGACTTTGAGCCGCTAGGAGATTGTTTCGAATTTGATGGATCTTGTCTGTGGTTTCTTGAATCAATTCTGGACCAGTGACTTGAGCTTCCCCAATTTCGTGCCAACATACTGGAGATCGGCACTTACGACCATATAAGGCTTCAAAAGGTGCCATGCCGATACTTGAATGATAGCTGTTGTTGTACGAAAATTCAACTAATGGTAGATGAGCGTCCCAATTTCCCTTGAAGTCTATGACACATTCTCGAAGCATATCTTCAAGAGTTTGAATGGTGCGTTCAGATTGTCCATCAGTTTAAGGATGATAAGCGGTACTGAGGTCTAATCGTGTACCCAAAGCAGCTTGTACGGCCTGCCATGTTCGTGAAGTGAAACGACCATCACGATCTGAAATAATGCTTAACGGTACACCATGTCGGCTTACGATTTCGCTGATGTAGATACGAGCTAGCTTCTCGTTCTTGAAATCTTCGCGGATTGGAATAAAGTGAGCTGATTTTGTAAGACGATCAATGATTACCCATATAGTGTCATACCCACCAGAAGTGCGAGGTAACTCGGTAATGAAGTCCATGGTTATGTTTTCCCACTTCCATACAGGTATTTCAGGTTGGACCAGAAGTCCTGAGGGTCTTTGATGTTCAGCTTTCACCTTGGAACATGTAAGGCACTTGGAAACAAAAACAGCAATATCCTTTTTCATTCCAGGCCACCAGTAGGGGTATCGAAGGTCTTGATACATTTTGTCGGCTCCTGGGTGTATAGAGTATCGTGTTTTGTGTTCCTCATTCATAAGGAATTCACGAAGGTTGTTGTGGTCAGGAATCCATATGCGATCTAGATAGTACAGAATACCGTCAGATTTAGTTTCAATTTTAAGTTCAGCTCCACAGGACAGCTCCTTTCGTACGTCGTCTTCTGTTATTGAAACATGTTGGGCTTCTCGAATTGACTTTGATGTCGGTTATGATTTGCGAACATAGAAGACGAATGGAGTTCGCATAACCCTTTCGACTGAGTGCATCGGCCACCACATTTGCCTTGCTAGGGTGATACCGAATTTCACAGTCGTAGTCATTAAGAAGTTCGACCCATCTTCGTTGCCTCATGTTTAATTCCTTTTGGTTGAAGATATGTTGAAGACTCTTGTGGTCAGTGTATATTTCACACTTAGTACCGTAGAGATAATGTCTCCATATCTTAAGAGCGAACACAACGGCTCCAAGTTCTAGGTCGTGGGTGGTGTAGTTCTTCTCAAGAGTTTTGAGTTGTCTAGAAGCATAAGCTATCACCTTTCCTCTTTGCATTAGAACACAGCCTAGTCCTTGCCCTGACGCGTCGCAATAAACTACGAAGTCATCACAACCTTCAGGAAGAGTGAGGATAGGTGCATCACAGAGTTTTTGTTTAAGGGTTTGGAAGGCTTCTTCTTGGTTGGGTCCCCATATGAAGGGTTTTCCTTTATGAGTTAAAGCCGTGAGTGGTACAGCAATGCGGGAGAAATTTGAAATGAAACGGCGATAATAACCAGTTAAACCAAGGAATGATCTTACTTCGGTTGGTGTACGTGGCGCTTGCCATTCTTTTACTGCTTTGATCTTTGAGGGGTCGACATGTATTCCCTTGTCATTGACGACATGTCCAAGGAATTGTACCTCTTTTAACCAGAATTCGCATTTGGAGAATTTGGCGTAGAGCTTTTCATTCTCTAAGAGTGTAAGGATGAGTCGAAGGTGCCGTTCATGATCAGACTTAGAATTTGAGTAAATGAGGATGTCATCGATGAGGACTATAACAAAGCGATCGAGATAGGGTTTGCAGACTCTGTTCATTAGATCCATGAAGACAGCTGGAGCATTGGTTAAACCAAATGGCATGACCATGAATTCATAATGACCATAACGAGTTCGGAAGGCGGTCTTTGGGACGTCTTCTTCATGTACTCTGAGTTGATGATAACCAGAACGAAGGTCGATTTTTGAAAAACAGCTGGCGCCTTGAAGTTGGTCAAGAAGATCATCAATGCGAGGTAATGGATAGCGGTTCTTGACCGTTAACTTGTTGAGTTCTCTGTAGTCGATGCACATGCGAAACGTTCCATCTTTCTTCTTCACAAAAAGGACAGGTGCACCCCAAGGTGAGGAGCTAGGACGTATGAATCCTTTTTCAGTCAACTCTTGCAATTGACTGGCTAGCTCTTGCATTTCGGAGGGGGTTAACCTATAAGGAGACTTTGCAACTGGTGTAGCACCAGGTATAAGATCAATGCGGAATTCGACTTCTCTCAAGGGAGGAAGTCCTGAAATGTCGTCAGGCAAAACTTGCGGAAAATCCTTTACTACTGGGATGTCTTCAAGTTTCTTCTCCATGGTTCCCTTTTTTACGACATGAGTTAGAAATGCGACATAATTCTTGCGGAGATATTTTCGAGCTTGAAGACAGGACATTAATCTGAGTCCTTTCGATGGGGTTTCTCCAAAGATTCGTAGAGTCTGACCGTTTGTAAGAGGAATGCATATAAACTTTTCCCGACATACAACTTCAGCCTGATGTTGGCTGAGCCAGTCCATACCAATTATAAGGTCAAAGCTTCCCAACTTCATAGGAATGAGGTCAACTGGAAAATCGTGATCGTTTAAGGTGAGAGTACAATTGCGTACAATAGAGTTTAATGAGACTGTTTTTCCGTCAGAAACTTCTACTGTTATGGATTCCATGAGCTTATCACGAGTTTGGTTGAGGATGGGTTCAAATTCTAAGGACACAAAACTTTTATCCGCGCCAGTATCAAACAACATGGATGCATAACTACCATTGATAAGAAACGTACCGTTAACCACATTGCTGTCAGCTCTAGCCTGATTAGCGTTGATGTTGAAAGCTCTTCCTCTTGCAGGTGGAGGAGCTTGGTTAGCCCGATTCACCGGATTTGCTTGGGCTTGAGCATGTATAATGTTCACCAAGCGTGGACAAGTGTTTCTAAAGTGGCTTGGGTCTCCACAATTGTAGCAAGCCCGCATAGGTTGCACCATGGGATAGTTGGGTTGGTAGTAGGATTGGGCTAAATGTTCGGTAGGTGGTAGTAGTAGAGGTTGTTGGGCTTGACCCATTTTTTGATGGTGGGTTTGGGTTGAGGGCTGGTGGCGGTTCGTCCGCTGAGGTATGCGACAGGTTTGAACATTGTGACCTGCGCAACCACAGCCGGTGCAATGTTGGCAGGGATGATCAGGAAAGTTATGGTGTTGGCATCGGTTGTATTTTGGGAATGGGCCAGAATATGGCCTTTTATATGGTGAAGGTGAGGGGGCAACTTGGGTAATGGGTGCAGCAGGGATAGGGAAATTCGTTTGTGTGACAGCAAAGTTTCTGGTGTTACGTTTCCTCTTGTTAGCAAACTTAGAGGAGGAGGTGGAATGGTTTGAAGTTTGGTCCTCAACGGGGGCTTTCTTTTTCTCATCTTTAAATTTACCGTTGCGAATTCGATTCTCGGTAAGCTCAGTAGCTAGTTCCATAGCAGCTTCAAGTGTTGCTGGCGAAGTGCTGAGAACTGAGTCTTGAATTTTCGAGGGAAGACCTCGAATATAGTGCTCGACTAAGCGGTAACCTGGGGTGAACAAGTTAGGGACCATTTGGTTCAACTCTAAGAACCTCTTGTTGTAGGAAGTATGATCTCCCTCCTTTTGCTTCAATGAATGAAATTCATCCTCTAACTTTTTAATCTCACTTCTAGGACAGAAGCGTCTCGTCATGATTTCCCTTAACTCCTCCCACGTTAAGGCCATTGCATCCTCGATTCCTCTCTTACCCTTTTCAGTATTCCACCAGGTAAGAGCTACCCCAATTAGTCTCCCGGTTGCGTATCGTACCTTGCGATCCTCGGGACAATCACAGTTGAGGAAGGTGTTTTCCATTACCTCAAACCAGTGGAGGAGAGCAGTGACACCTTCGGTCCCTTCAAATTTCGGAGGATCGCAAGACTTGAAATGTTTATATGAGCACTTTTTGGTAGGAGGGTTGCCGATGTTCTGGTCTTCTTGCTGGGGAGGATTGGTGGGATTTGTGGCGAGAGCTTGTTGTACTTGAACCACAATGTCAGGAAGCACCGCGGCCATTTGTTTTGCGATTTGAGTGGCCAAGCGTTCGTGTGACCTTCCTGATCTTCTACCCCCTCGTTGTTGCCTAGCCGACATCTACAGGAACATACATAAGAAGATTGTGAGTTTATGGAGTCTTTTTAGGTGTCATGTGTCTTAAAGAAAATAAAAATAACATAAATATCAATAATGCAACTACATCCATAGGATGTCTTGGGTTTGCTCATGTTGGGCCTCAAATGTCCCCCATACCTCCACCTGTATAGTCATGTGGGCCCCCATGACTATTGGCTTGGTAGGATTCACATTAGTATTGGCGGTTTAACACTCGCATCACCCGAATGAAAACCATGAAATATGTTTACGAGATGTATGGTCGGAAGGTGTCCATGTGTAGACACAATGACAACTCAAAGTGGGGTTAGCTCACACGACGTTTGGTATAGCATGCTTTGGCCTAATAGGTACTTCGTACTCTCATCGTTAGTCCCCAGGTAGGCAAACTGGTCCTTTATTTTGGATTTATACGAATGCCAAGCCTAGACAGGACGTTCCGACTACCGGTACTTGTACCCTTCCAGTTACTACATGCCCGTCATGAGAACTCAGTTTGATGTGATTTGAAAATACAAAAATCATTGTAAAAACAATCATGAAAATGATGTGGTGTGTGCTCTCATGGATATGATATGTTATGAGAATATGATTCATGATAGGCATTATATAATAATATGTACTTATGAACATGCTTGCATAACACTGAATGTAACATTAAACATAAAACATATAAACATCATGAATTTTGCATGTAACACGCAAAATAATTTTAAAAATTCTAATCAACTATAGTATAGGCTCTAAGGGTCTAATAACCTATCCTATATCCCTATAGTCATGGCTCTGATACCAATCTGTCACACCCCGACCCGCAGCGGAATAAGAGTCGGGGCATAATTGGGTTATCAACAAAGCTCATGATATTTACTAATATGTTTCATATTTATTAAATTCCAAAATTACATCCTCAATATTCCAAACATGTTCATACAAATACAAAGAAAGATAATGAACTAAACAATCCAAAATCTAAACCAGTTTATTCTTCTAAGCCATCCTATGTATTTCTTGCTGCAGCTTGATCACCTGTATCATGTGTAAAAAATGGGGGTTTTTGGGTCAACATAAGTTGGTGAGTGAACCTTGTTAGAAAACATTTATTATTGATCTCTTGTTATCTTTATCATGGAAAATTGTGCAATAATCATTTGTGAGCAAACGTAATTAAATCATACAATAACAATAACAACAACAAACAATAACATACAATAACAACCAACTTGCATGAATATATAACATGAATGAAACTATATATGTTGGCAACGTCACGTTCACGCTCATAATGTAATGGGGAACGGACGGACTATGATAAATGTCTGTGCGATCAAGGCTCAATCAAACGGAGCCGATCGCATGTTGGCAACGCCTGGTTCACGCTCATAATGTAATGGGGAACAGCTCAACGCTCATAATGTAATGGGGAGCGGCGACCTATGATAATGTATGTACTGAATAATGATAAATTTAATCTAAACAATAACCACACAAACAGTTGATACATGTTGAATACACATTTGTTCATGGATATGATAGATGCACAATAGTTTAAATGTGATAAATAATAAGACACATGATACACCCCAAAAACGTGATTAAAACGGGGAATTTGTAGAGATTCACTCACCTTGGGTGCGTTCGGTTGAAGATGATGAAATGCGCACGAGTTTAGAGGATTGATCGACGAGAATTAACTAACCTAAATAATAACGAAAGGTATGGTAAATGAGTGGATTTTATTAATAATTTTAATAGGATTTTTAGATATATTTTTGTGAGTTTAAGGCTATTTTCTATCTTTAAAAACATTATTTTTAAGTATTTTTAATTGATTTTTAAATTAAATAAATAAATAAAAATATATAAAAAAGGTTGACTTTTGTGTTGACCATTGACTGTTTGACCGGTTCGCTAGTGTGCATGTGTGCGCCGGGTAAGGCTCGAACCCGAGACCTCCCGTACGTGTGCACGCAGCTCTACCAACTGAGCTAAGTGTCTAACCCGAAATAATTCTGGTTTTAATTATATTTATTAACTGTTTTAGTTTATACAAAATTCTTTTATTTTCAAAAAGGATTTTAATCATCGAACCGGCGTGTGTAACAGGTCTCGAACCCGGGACCTGTGGGTTAGTGTTGCACACAGTCCACCGCTGGACTGTGTGTCTAACCTGGTTAATATATCGATTTTTATTATACTTAACATCTTCCTTGAATTAATCCGGTTCAGTTAAAAAAAGAAACTTCTTTATTACAGCTAATGAGTTTGTGTCAAGGATCGAACTCGCGGCGTGTGATTAATGTGTGCACACAGTCCACCGCTGGACTTTGTGTCTAACCCGATTTATAATCCAAATTATATTAAACTTATATACAAACTAACTTCGTCTTCTTCGTTACAATATCACAGACAACGATACCCTACTGTTTCTTGTTTAATTCGATTGACAAACATTCAAAGGATTAAAATGAAATGGCAGGGAAGATTTTGGAAGTAAACATACCGGAGAAATGATCTTTCTCAGAGTTCCGGCGAAGTCGTCGGCTCTGTTTTTATGGACTTTGTCTGAGCGGACCAATTAACAATTTTGATTAGCTAGATGTGGAATTGAAGTACCGAACAAGAGTTATCAGAATGTTTAAAGGTTTATACCGTTTCACAGCGAGTTCTAGAAATTCTCAGAAATTTTCCGACGAGTGATGATTATCCGATATCGTCGCCTGGAACTGATTCTGATTGAAGGGTTTGAGTTAGCAAAAGTTTAACAACTGATAGAAGATAGAAGAATTGAGAAACTTACTGTTTTAATGGAAGACACGGTTTTCCGGTGAAAGTCCGGCGAGTTCAAAAAGCTTTTCCGACGAACTGAAAATAGAGCGAAAGTGAAATTGAAGGTTCTGCGGATGATTTTGAGTCGAGGGAGGAAGCTATTGTTGGAGTAATTCAGGAAATGAATATCTTTGGTTATAAAAACCGAACATCACCAGAATTCAAGTTAATTCAAGACTGAATTGATTAGGATCGTCGGTGCATTGGTTATAATCTAGAATCCGCGATCACTCAAACGTTTTGGACGGTTGGAAGCCGATTACGGTTTCAGTTTGGCTCAACTGGTTGATTCATGGTTGTTCATAAGTTTTAATTGCTTCCTAAAACTTACAAAAACATCAAGTGGCGGAGTGGTTATATGTACGTGAGTTAAAGCTTTGACTCACCCGGCTGACCCGGGTTCGAATCCCGACAGCCTGTTTTTTTTATTTATTTTATTTTCACTTTTTATTAATTATAGTTTTTAAATTCTAATTTGTTTATTAATTATGTATCGTTTAAAATTAAAATAATCATAAATACGCAACGAAACATTTATAACTTGATATTCGATTACAAACGAAGCGGGTTTGGAAAAACCCGTTTTTGACAAATGTTACAGGATAGACTATGCTAATAGGTCTCGTTCTTCTAAGGACGGATGCACCTACAAGTACTTTGTCTCCTGTAAACCCCGAGACTTTAATGGGCAACAAGGAGTTGTAGAAGCCCTAAAGTGGCTAGACGAGATGGAGACCATCGTAGACATCAGCGGCTGTGCTAAAAAGGATGTGGTCAAGTATGTATCACAATCCTTCAAGGGCGATGCCCTAACTTGGTGGAAAGCCATGATTTAGTCCATAGGTAAAGTATACCTGTATAATCTGGGATGGTCCAAGTTTATGGACCTTGTTAAGGAAACCTACTGCCCACCCCATGAGGTGGAGAAAATAGGGACAAACTTCTTGTCTCTTTCCATGAAAAACCTAGACTGTCGGAAGTATGTTTCCGATTTCAATTCCCTATCTAGGTTAGTATCCTACCTAATCACCCCTGAATCCAAACGTATTGCACGTTTTATCAATGGATTAGCGCCTGAGATTAAGGGCATGGTAAAGGCTGCTCAGCCTAATACCTATAGGTCTGCTATAGACCTATCTCTCTCTCTCTCACCCTTGATCTTGTAAGGCAAAAGTCAGTTAAGCCAGAAACTGACGGGACAATAAAGAAAGAGGAAGACAACTGCCAAAGATTTAATAATAAGAATAATAAAGGGAGATTCGGGTTCAAAGGGAACCAAGGCAAGCCGGTTGTGATGCCATTTTGCAAGACTTGCAACCGCAGACACTTGGGACAGTGTAATTCTGATTCACAAGCTAGACCTTGTGGTATTTGTAAAAGAAGAGGGCATAAGACCCTAGATTGTAAGGACCTTAAGGATATCGTATGCTATATCTGCAACGAAAAAGGGCATTTTGCAACTAACTGCCCTAAAAATCTAAAGAATAATAATCCGAAGCCTGGAGAGGCCAAGAAGGGGAATGCACGTGCTTTTCGACTGACTGCTAAGGAATCTGTTAATGACAATAACGTCATAACAGGTACCTTCTCCATTAACGATATTTATGCTAGAGTTCTTTTTGATTCGGGTGTGGAAAAATCATTTGTTGATCATAAGTTTAGTAAACTATTAAATTTTCCCATAAGAACTCTAGATAAAATTTATGAGATAGAACTTGCCGATGGAACCTTAGAAACTGCTTCTTCCATTCTTGATGGATGCTCTATATCCATTAAGAATCATTCCATCCCTATCTCTCTTTTGCCAATGAAATTCGTGGGGTTCGATGTTGTCTTAGGTATGGATTGGTTATCTTACAACCAAGCCCATCTGGTGAAATGATCATCATTCCCGGAGACTCACACTATGGATTGTCGGACAAGGTGTCGTTATTTAAGGCATCCAAGTGTTTGAGAAAAGGTTGTGTCATCTACATGGCACAAGTAACCATAAATGAACCTACACCGAACCTTAAAGATCAACCAATTATCTCGGAGTATCCCAATATTTTCCCTGAGGAATTACCAGGCCTACCTCTAGACAGACAAGTGGAATTCAAGATTGATATTATACCCTGATCAGCACCCGTAGCTAGAGCTCCATATAGGCTAGCATCAACGGAATGAAGGAATTGAGAACGCAGCTAGATGAACTTTTGGAGAAAGGCATTATTCAGCCTAGTTCCTCGCCTTGGGGAGCTCCTATCCTCTTTGAAAAGAAGAAAGACGGTTTGATGCGAATGTGCATCGATTACCGAGAGCTAAACAAGTTAACAATCAAGAATAGATATCCTCTGCCCAGGATCGATGATTTATTTGACCAAGATCGATCCGAGGTCTAGATATCACCAGCTGAAGGTTAGAAGTGAAGATATTCCTAAAACTGCCTTCAGGACCCGATATGGTCACTTTGAATTCTTAGTGATGCCATTTGGGCTCACAAATGCACCAGCAGCGTTCATGGATCTCATGAATAGAGTCTGCAAACCGTATTTGGATAAGTTTGTCATTGTCTTCATTGACGACATACTTATCTATTCTCGTAATCAAGCTGATCATGAGAATCACCTTCGGTGCAATCTGGAACTGTTAAGACAAGAGAAGCTTTATGCCAAATTCTCTAAATGTGAATTTTGGCTTAGAGAAGTCCAATTCCTTGGACATATGGTAAGTGAGCGGGGTATCCAAGTGGATCCCACCAAAATTGAGGCCATCATGAATTGGGAAGTACCCAAAACCCCATCGGAGATTCGTAGTTTTCTAGGATTGGCCGGTTATTATAGGATGTTCATTGAGAACTTTTCAAGAATAGCCACTCCTTTAACTACCTTGACTCGTAAGAATGTTAAGTATAATTGGGGTCCAAAGCAACAAGAATCTTTTGAGGTTCTTAACCACAAGTTGAGCAATGCTCCTATGTTATCCCTAGTAGAGGGTTTGAAGATTTTGTAGTCTTTTGTGATGCATCGCATACCGGCATGGGCTGTATACTAATGCAAAAAGGCAAAGTGATTGCCTATGCATCACGACAGTTAAAGGTGCACGAAAGGAATTACACAACCCACGATTTAGAATTGGGTGCCGTTGTATTTGCACTAAAACCATGGAGACATTACTTGTATGGTACAAAGTGTGTTATATACACAGACCATAAAAGTCTCTAGCATATGTTCAATAAAAAAGAATTGAACATGCGACAACGCCGATGGATGGAAACACTTAATGATTATGATTGCGAGATTTGCTACCATCCAAGCAAGGCAAATGTAGTTGCTGATGCCATAAGTCGTAAGGAACGAGTTAAACCTATAAGGATTAACTCCAAGAGAATTAAGCTTAGAAATAGCTTAAATGAGAAGCTATTAGATGCGCAAAAACAAGCCCTATTAGAGGCTAGTATCCATAATGAGGGATTAGGCGGAACTGTGGATCAGTTAGCGCCTAGAAAGGATGGAATCCTTAGATTCAATGGAAGAATCTGGGTTCCAATCTTTGTAGGACTTAGAAATCTAATCCTCCAAGAAGAGCACAATTCAAGATACTTGGTTAACCCTGGAGGTGACAAGATGTATCAAGAGTTGAAGAAGAATTATTGGTGGGTGGGTTTGAAGAAATCCATAGCCACTTACGTAGCTAAGTGTCTGACGTGTTCGCAAGTTAAGACCGAACATCAAAAGCCGTCAGGACTTCTACAACAGCTTGAAATTCCCACTTGGAAATGGGAAATGGTAACTATGGACTTGATTACCAAGTTACTTAAGACCAAAAGTGGAAATGACACTATTTGGGTCATAGTAGACAGACTGACTAAGTCAGCTCATTTCTTGCCAATCAAAGAAACGTGTATTCAGATAAATTGGCTAAGTTGTATACGGACAAGATTGTGTCCCTACATGGTGTGCCGGTATCTATTGTATCTGACAGAGATACTAGATATACATATCACTTTTGGAAAAGTTTCCAACAATCTTTAGGCACACGATTAAACTTTAGTACGGCTTACCATCCATAGACTGATGGTCAAAGTGAGCGTACTATCCAGACACTAGAAGACATGCTTAGGGCATGAGTAATTGATTTAGGTGGAAGTTGGGATGACCACTTACCACTAATAGAATTCTCCTACCATAACAGTTATCATAGATGAGCATCAAGGCTGCTCCTTTTGAAGCCTTGTATGGGAGAAAATGCAGAACGCCCGTGTGCTGGGCAGAAGTTGGGGAAGCCCAACTATCAGGACCAGAGATTGTCCTGGAGACCACGGAAAAGATTGTGCAAATCCGTGATCATCTCAAAGCTGCCAAGATAGATAGAAGAGCTATGCTGACAAGAAGCGTAAACCTCTTAAGTTCCAAGTTGGGGACAAGGTCATGCTGAAGGTATCACCCTGGAAAGGTGTAATGCGTTTTGGAAAGAAGGGCAAGTTGAGCCCAAGATATATTGGACCATTCGAGATAGTCGAATGTGTCGGCAATGTAGATTATAAGCTCAAGTTGCTAGAGGAGCTTAGTAAAATCCATGATGTATTCCACATATCTAACCTTAAGAAATGTCTAGCCGATGAGTCGCTAGCAATGTCGCACAAAGATGTGTAAATTGATGAGAACTTGAGGTTTCTTGAGAAACCAATTTCGATCGAGGATCGACAGGTTAAGAAGCTTCAGAGATAAATCTTACCTATAGTAAAGGTTAAGTGGGACGCTTTTAGAGGTCCCGAGTATACATGGGAGGTTGAGTCCACTATGCGACAAAAGTACCCCCATCTTTTTGACTAAAATCTCGAGGTCGAGATTTCTTTTAGGGGGGTGAGGATGTAACGCCCTGTAAAATCGTGTCCAATAATATAGGGACGCGTGCTGTATTTTAATATAGTCAATTAAAGACTAATATGTACTAAAAGTGACAACATGCTCAAACTGAGCCTCTGAATGACTTTCTGATGTCAACATGCATAAAACTAGCCTCTGAACGACCATTCGTTATGCTTAAACTCGACCTCTGAGTGACCGTTGTGTCAACATGCCTAGCCTCTGAGTGACATTGGAGTCAACATGCTTATACTGACCCTCTGAGTGATCCTTTACGTAGTCCCAACTCTCATATGTCCTGTTTGTTGGACGAGAGTGATTAAATCCAATAATATGTGAAAATTGGATGATGGAGGGATTAAAAGTGTCAACATGTTGATTCTTACCTCTGAGTTACCTTTTAACAAACTGAGAGCTCGACAATGACCGGGCATAATCCCGGGTATGCCAAGTATTGGCTACGGAGGACTAAAAGTGCAAAAAAGGTGTTTAAAAAGGTTTTTAGAAGCTTTTTAAAGTTATGGGGGCCAAAGTGTCAAACTTTGAAACTGGCTATGGGGCGGTCGCGGGCCGCAAGAGACCTGGCCTGGGTCTCTCGCGGGGTGCGAGAAGGGGTCTACAGCAGAAAGTTTTTCTTGGCTGCCACATAAAGCTCCAAAACCATTAAAATCGAAACCATAGCTTCCCTACTACTATGCCACGTTTTGGAACACTTGTAAGTTTACTCTTACACCCCTAAACACCTGGATTTACCTCCTTTGAGTTCTCCAACTATAAATAGGTGCTTAAGTTCACATTCCAACTTGCACCTTTCTCATTTATTCACTCTTCTCCTCATCTGGAAGTTTCTAGCTATAAGGAGCATCCAACATAGTTCTTTTGCACCTTAGGAATCACTGGTAAGTGTTCCTTCTTTATGCATTTTCGTTTATAGGCTTTTACAGCCAAAAGTCAAGCGTCTTTCAGAAAACGCTTTGACTTTCGGTTAAGACCATTATGGTTCAACCATTGTTCAAAATGAACATGGCTAAGTGATCGTAATATGGTTGGTCTTAATCCCTATAAAGGGCACCTCCTGAAGATCACGTTTGCTAGACCAATTGATGGGTCAAAGTTATGATATTAAAAAGTCAAACATGCCATTTTTCGGAAAAATCATAAATTGATCTTATATATGTTATGAAACCTGTTTTGAAATTTAAAAAGTCTAGGATCGGTTCGCAACCGAAAGTCGTGAAGTTTGATTTCTGCTTTGACTTTCGATTCTGACCTGATTTAGATCAGCTACCTACTGATCTAAAGTTGCATTATGATCATAATATAATGTAGCATAACCCTCTATGGTTATATTACATGATCATAATCAGAATCTAAGTTTATGCGTAAGTTCCATAATTATGCCATCTTTGACCAAAATGTCATTTTTGCATAAAACAAGGTTTTAAATGGTAATGACCTTGAAAATGAGTTTCCTATAGATGTAAATTATAAGTAGGATTATTTGGGATGTTAAACCAAGTAATAAACTGAGTTTTAAACAGGTCCTTAAACTATGTCGATAATGACGATTTTAGCCCTTATGGCTTATAAAATAGTTTTAATCAAATCTTTTCAAAGTAAATCATTTACTTACTGATATGCATTACTAAATTACATATATAAAACAATTTAATCTGATCTTAACATCAGTTTTCGTAAACATCACTTAAAGACGTCATTTTACGACATAAGCGTCGTTTCGTCGCATAATATGGTTTTAAACCACATTATTGACCAAGACTTGATACCTACTGACTTTGAAACTTATTTTAAACATATTTAGAGTAGCTACACGTTATAAACTCAAAACCCCAAATAATTTATAAACTATGTGTAAAATGACCAAAATGGCCCTTTGGTGCATAGTTTGGTCATAAAAGATAAAATACACATATAATTAATATCCTACTTATATTATATCATAAATAAAATATTTTTCCAAAATACTCATGATTATAAACTTAAAATATGTTCAAGTTCCTTTTATACGGTATATAATTACTGAAATGCCCTTATGAGGCATGATTTCGTTTTAAAACCATAATAGTACAAGTTGATATCCTACTGATATCTTAACTTATTTAAAATATAATGGCATTTAGAACTTGTCCATGGCTTCTCCAGTTACCCGGTATCGCTAATTTGTGCACGGTTAAGTATGTGTAACTAGTTTACGAAATTTAACCAAAATGGGTTTAACCTTATCATTTTTATTCTCAAAATCCAGAATGTTAATTGGTTACCCATAATATGAAAGTTGAAGTACTTGTCGGCTTTAAACTACATTCTATCCAGTCATCGTTTAATCAAGCGTTATACGTCTTGATCATGTACACTACTCGGTCTAAGTCTATGACTTAAATAAAGACCGATAGTATTTAATTGGTTAGCTTATGCCATAATCCAGACTAGAGCCTTGCCGGTAAATGCTATCTGCAGTTGGTACTTTGTATATGGCTGAGTTATTAAAATTTAAAAGAAGACTAGCTCAAGTAAATACTCTCGACTTATTTTCCCTATATGGGCTTGGGATACGGTAAATTATTACCGCTTGGTCCGAAATAGGGTCAATCGAATGCCCGTTTGTGGCTAGTAAGCCCACATATTCCGTTGTAATCAGTTTTTTTTGATAACTTAAACATTGCGGGTTAAATTACCATGTACTAGATATCCTCGGCTCAATACATTAGTTGTTGGCCACGACCTTAGCGCGGGGTGTAGGCATACACCTGACAGACGCTCATATGCAAATTACCCAAGACGTTGGGGATAACTCCTCCGTGAGTTCTAAGTGGTGTGTATTTAATCATGTCTCGGTTTCTGTACTGGGCCCTATATGTATTGACAAACATGTGAATCTGATATAAGGTTGCAAAGTCAACTTTCCCTAGTTAATAAAAGACATTGTGCCATTTTGCACTTAAAAATCATTTGTTAAAGTTTCCAAAACGAGTCAGTTTGGTGTATTTACCAGCGAAAGCTGACGTATCGTTCAAAGACTAAACTGCAGGTACAATACGAAATAGGCCGGAAGTTGCTCAGTAGTGAATAAGAGGATCTTGCAAATCCTTAGATCTGCCCTAAAGTTTGTTTTATATTCTTTCTTGTACATTTTATGATCCGCCTGTGGATCTTCTATTACGATCCTGTATATTATTTTATTTTGAACATTCGGTTTGTAATAGTAATTTTACTCCAAGACTTCCACTGTGTTGTGTTTAATTGACTATGATGTTATCAACTAACGTCACAATACTTCCCACCCGGGCCCCACCTGTTTATGGATTTGGGTTGGAAATCCGGGGCGTGACAGTACTTTTGTCGCATAGTGGACTCAACCTCCCATGTATACTTGGGACCTCTAAAAGCGTCCCACTTAACCTTTACTATAGGTATCATTATTCTTCGGAGCTTCTTAACCTGTCAATTCTCGATCGAAATTGGTTTCTCAACAAACCTCAGGTTTTCATCTATTTGCACATCCTTGTGGGACATAGCTAGCGATTCATTGGCTAGACATTTCTTAAGGTTACTGATGTGGAACACATCATGGATTCCACTAAGCTCCTCTGGCAACCTGAGCTTATAAGCTACAGTGCCGATACATTCGACTATCTCGAGTGGTCCAATATATCTTGGGCTCAACTTGCCCTTCTTTCCAAAACGCATCACACCTTTCCAGGTGTCCCCTACTTGGAAGTTAAGAGGTTTACGCTTCTTGTCAGCATAGCTCTTCTTCCAGTCCCAACACACGGGCGTTCGACACTTTCTCCCATATAAGGCCTTAAAAGGAGCAGCCTCGATGCTAGTATGATAGCTGTTATTGTAGGAGAATTCTATTAGGGGTAAGTGGTCATCCCAACTTCCACATAAATCAATCACACATGCCCTAAGCATGTCTTCCAGTGTCTGGATAGTACGCTCACTTTGACCATCAGTTTGCGGATGGTAAGCCGTACTAAAGTTTAATCGTGTGCCCAAAGATTGTTGGAAACTTTTCCAAAAGTGAGATGTGTATCTAGTATCTCTGTCAGATACAATAGATATCGGCACACCGTGTAGGGACACAATCTTGTCCACATATAACTTAGCCAATTTGTCTGAATTATACGTTTCCTTAATTGGCAAGAAATGTGCTGACTTAGTCAGTCTATCCACAATGACCCAAATAGTGTCATTTCCACTTTTGTCTTAGGTAACTTGGTAATCAAGTCCATAGTTACCATTTCCCATTTCCACATGGGAATTTCAAGTTGTTGTAGAAGTCCTGACGGCTTTTGATGTCCGGTCTTAACTTCCAAACACGTCAGACACTTAGCTACGTAAGTGGCTATGGATTTCTTCAAACCCATCCACCAATAATTCTTCTTTAGATCTTGATACATCTTGTCACCTCCAGGGGGAACCGAGTATCTTGAATTGTGCGCTTCTTGGAGGATTAGATCTCTAAGTCCTCCAAAGATTGGAACCTAGATTCTTCCATTGAATCTAAGGATTCCATCTTTTCTAGGCGCTAACTGATCCACAGTTCTACCTAATCCCTCATTATGGATATTAGCCTCTAATAGGGCTTGTTTTTGCGCATCTAATAGCTTCTCATTTAAGCTATTTTTGAGCTCAATGCTCTTGGTGTTAATCCTTATAGGTTTAACCCGTTCCTTGCGACTTAAGGCATCGACAACTACATTTGCCTTGCCTGGATGGTAGCGAATGTCGTAATCATAGTCATTAAGTGTTTCCATCCATCGGCGTTGTCGCATGTTCAATTCCTTGTGATTGAACAAATACTTGAGACTTTTATGGTCTGTATATATAATACACTTTGTACCATACAAGAAATGTCTCCATAGTTTTACTGTAAATACAACGACACCCAATTCTAAATCATGGGTGGTGTAATTCCTTTTGTGCACTTTTAACTGTCGTGATGCATAGGCAATCACTTTACCTTTTTGAATTAGCACACATCCCATACCAGTGTGGGATGCATCACAGTAGACAACAAAGTCTTCAACACCCTCTGGTAGGGATAACACAGGAGCATTGCTCAACTCATGTTTTGGACCCCAATTATACTTAATGAACCTCCTATAGTAACCAACCAATCCTAGAAAACTACGAATCTCCGATGGGGTTTTGGGTACTTCCCAATTCATGATGGCTTCAATTTTGGCGGGATCCACTTGGATAACCCACTCACTTACCATATGTCCAAGAAATTGGACTTCTCTAACCCCAAAACTCACACTTCGAGAATTTGGCATAAAGCTTCTCTTGCCTTAACAGTTCCAGAATGCACCGAAGGTGATTCTCGTGATCAGCTTGATTACGAGAATAGATACGTATGTCGTCAATGAAGACAATGACAAACTTATCCAAATCGGTTTGCAGACTCTATTCATGAGATCCATGAATGTTGCTGGTGCATTTGTGAGCCCAAAAGGCATCACAAAGAATTCAACATCCTCACTCCTAACCTTCAGCTTATGATATCCGGATCTCAAATCGATCTTAGAAAAGTAACTAGCCCCTTCAAGTTGGTAGAATAAATCGTCGATCCTGGGCAGAGGATATCTATTCTTGATTGTTAACTTGTTTAGCTCTCGGTAATCGATGCACATTCGCATCGAACCATCTTTCTTCTTTACAAAGAGGATAAGAGCTCCCCAAGGCGAGGAGCTAGGCTGAATAAAGCCTTTCTCTAAGAGTTCATCTAGCTGCGTCCTTAGCTCCTTCATTTTTGTTGGTGCTAGTCTATATGGAGCTCTAGCAACAGGTGCTGATCTTGGCAGGATATCGATTCTAAACTCCACTTGTCTGTCTGGAGGTAGACCTGGTAATTCTTCTAGGAAGACATCTGAATATTCCAAGACAACTTGTAGGTCTTCCATGTTTTGCTTGGGCTCGTTTATAGTAACTTGTGCCATGTAGATGACACAACCTTTTCTCAAACACTTGGATGCCTTAAATAATGACACCTTGTCTTGCAGTCCATAGTGTGAGTCTCTAGGAATGGTGATCATTTCACTAGATGGGGTGTTAATCTCGATGAGCTTCTTATCGCAGGCAATGCGGGATTGGTTATGAGATAACCAATCCATACCTAAGACAACATCGAACCCCGCCAATTTCATTGGCAGAAGAGTGATAGGGATGGAATAATTTCTAATGGATATGGAACATCCATCAAGAATGGCATATGTGGATTCTATTGTTCCATCAGCAAGTTCTATCTCATAGGTTTTATCTAGAGTTCTTATGGGTAGGTTTAATAGTTTAATAAACTTATGGTCAACAAAAGATCTATCTGCACCCGAATAAAAAAGAACTCTAGCATAAATATTGTTAATGAGGAATGTACCTGTTATGACATTGTCGTCATTAACCGCCTCTCTTGCAGTTATTTGAAAGGCTCGAGCATTCCCCTTCTTGGCCTCTCCAGGCTTAGCATTATTATTCTTCATTTCATTGCAGATATAGCAGACGGCATCCTTAAGATCCTTACATTCTAGGGTCTTATGCCACTTTCTCTTACAGATGCCACAGGGTTTGGCCTGCGAACCAAAATTGCACTGTCCCAGTGTCTGCGGTTGCAAGTTTTGCATGTTGGCATTACATCCGCTTTGCCTTGGTTCCCTTTGAACCCAAATCTCCCTTTATTTTTCTTATTAAACTTATGGGAGTTGTAGTCTTCCCTGTTCATTTTCCCGTCAGTTTCAGACCTAACTGACTTTTGCCTCACCAAATCCAAGGTGAGGGAGAGAGATAGGTCAACAGCAGACCTATAGGTGATAGGCTGAGCAACCTTTACCATGCCCTCTATCTCGGGCGCTAACCCATTAATAAAACGTGCAATGCGTTTGGGCTCCACCTCATGGGGTGGGCAGTAAGTTTCCTTAACAAGGTCCACAAATTTGGACCATCCCAAATTATACAGGTGTACCTTACTTGTAGACTGGATCATGGCTTTCCAGAATATTAGGGCATCGCCCTTAAAGGATTGTGATGCATACTTGACCACATCCTTATCAGCATAATTGCTGATATCTATGATTGTTTCCGTCTCATCTAGCCACTTTAGGGCTTCTACAGCCCCAAGGGATACATCACTAATGGATGTTTTAATCATAACCCCAAGGGCATACATCACTAGCCACAATCCGGCATACATCACTAATGGATGTTTTAATCATAGTCCCAAGGGCATACATCACTAATGGATGTTTTAATCATAGCCCCAAGGGCATACATCACTAATGGATGTTTTAATCATAGCCCCAAGCGCATACATCACTAATGGATGTTTAATCATAGCCCCAAGGGCATACATCGCTAATGGATGTTTTAATCATAGCCCCAAGGGCAATACATCACTAATGGATGTTTAATCATAGTCCCAAGGGCAATACATCACCAATGGATGTTTTAATCATCGCACTGATGATATTAGCCGGGATCAATTTTGATCACATGGGCTATATAAGGTCAGGACACAGTCCTTTACCTTAAAGGCTAGTGTGATTCCTCAAGTCACACTACCAAGAGTATGAACATTGTTGAATGTTAACATAAGAGTACCTTAATGGTTGATTAATAGTCCCGGTCACACTGACCTTAATGACTTGGAGGTTTGAACTTAAGTCCATCACCCTTGGATAGAAGGATAACTTCCCTTAACTATCCTAATAGTAGACCCCTTCGTACTTAACTATCATTTATAATTTGGCCAAATGTGTGGTCTGTGCCACTTGGCTAATCAAAACCATTAAGATCTTTTTGGAATTATATCGCAGGGCATAAATTTCTAGTAAAATCCAGACACTTGTTTTGAAGAGGATGAATACATATATATAATTCCAAAAGTGCTTCATTAAATTCCAAATTAGAAATTAGAATACTAGAAAAATGAAATAAACTGGCCATGTAAGGACTTTAAAGAAATAAAAATGTCCACGCAGGGACTAAGGAAATAACAATGTCCTCGCAGGGACTACATATAATTAGAAGAGACTTCACTCATCCTTCTTTCCCTTGACCAACTTAGAGAGTTTCTTGAAGAACTTGTTTGTCTTCTTCTCCGTTTTCTCCACTTGCTGCTGCATTTCTTTCATCCGTTCCAAGGCCTCATTGATGGCTTCGAGTGGTGGCGGAGGTTGTGGTTGTGGTTGTGGCATAACCGGATACTGGTCCCCATAAGTTGGATATCCAGTTGATGGATAATTAGGTGGGAAAGGAGACGGGTAAAGTGCATTGTGCATAGCTGCTTGCATATCTGGGTCTTGCGACCATGCCTGATAGTCTACTGGTGTAGACGGGTTAAAAGGATCGTATCCAGACGTATCTGGATATGTGGGGATTGGGTTAGTATAACCTGATGGTGGTGGTTGAACAACAGGTATTGGTGTTGGTTCCACCACAGGTGAGGTTTTAGAGGGTCCACCCATTTGTGGGTCCTCTTGAATTGTGTGGTAGAAGTTGGGCAAAGGTGGAAGCGATCCCGACATTTGTCATGCAGGTACCAACATACGTGCTCCACGCTTCCTCCTTAGTGGTTCAGGTGGTGGTTGAGATTGGTCCACGGTTCCATGTGGACATCTTCTTGAACAGGAGGCGGTTGAGAGTGATGGGAAGGTGTGTGGGTGAAGGTGAATTGGTTCCAATATTGGTCCCACTCATTAGGACCTTGGTAGGGCGATCCGGCATATGAGTTCAAATCGCTAGAAATTTCTATGGGATGCGTATTCAATCCCGACGGCGGCATCTCCGGGTCGGAGTCCTCGTCCATAGGGTTTGGCTGGTCCAATTGATTTTGATCGGCTGGAGGCGTGTTAAAGTAGTGGTTAGGGTTAAATTCTTCATGGTAAGAGTGATGAGAATGGGAATGGTGTGAATGATAAGAGTGGTGGGAGTGGTAAGAATTTTGGGAATGTGAGGGCGGTTATCTATTAGAGACAGAACGTCTCGCTGGTTGCCAAGGGGACGAATCTCCTGATTCATGTTAGGCATCTGAGTTGTGAGGTTGTGGGGGAATGCGCCCTGATGGTTCTCCCCTCATTGGACCTTTTCCTCTCCCACTTTGTCCGCGTACACGTGGTGGTATTTTCCTGTTAAAATCAATTAATAAAATAATACTAATAAATCAATAATGAAATGAATAATCCTAGGTCAATGCCAAGACTCGGAAGTCTAAGGAATGTGCTCATGTAAGTTTGAGATTAACACAAGAAGGATAGTGTTTAATTCTCTCAAACGTTGGCTCTGATACCAACCTGTCACACCCCGGATTTCTACCCAAATCCATACACCAGTGGGCCCGAGTGGGGAGTATCGTGACGTAAGTTGATAACATCATTGTCAATTAAACATGGCACAGCGGAAGTCTTGGAGTAAAATTACTATTACAAACCAAATGTTCGAAATAAAATAATATACAGGCTCGTAATAGAAGATCCATAGGCAGATCATTAAAATGTACAAGAAAAAAAATATAAACCAGACTTTAGGGCATATCTAAGGATTTGCAAGATCCTCTTATTCACTACCGAGCAGCTTCCGGCCTATTTTGTATTGTACCTGCAGTTTAGTCTTTGTACGATATGTCAGCTTTCGCTGGTAAATACACCCAACTAACTCATTTTGAAAACATTTTAAAATGATTTTAAGTGCACAGGGCCACAAAATCTTTTATAACTTGGGAAAATTACTTTGTAACCTTGTTAACAGATTCACATGTTTGTCCATACATACAGGGCCCAATACAGAGACCGAGACATGATTAAATACACACCACATAGAACTCACAGAGGAGTTATCCCAACTTCTTGGGTAATTTGCATTTGAGCATCTATCAGGTGTATGCCTACACCCCGCGCTAAGGTCAGGGCCATTAACTAATCTAATGAGCCGAGGATATCCAGGACACGGTAATTTAACCCCTGATGTTTAAGTTATCAAACAAAACTGATTAAAACAGAATATGTGGATTTACTAGCCACAATCCGACATTCGATTGATACTATTTCTGACCAAGCGGTAATAGTTTACCATATCCCAAGTCCGTATAGGGAAAATAAGTCGAGAGTATTTACCTGAGGTAGTATTCTTTTAATTTTAATAACTCATCCGTATACAAAAGTACTAACGTGCAGATAGCATTTACCGGCAAGGCTCCAGTCTGGATTATGGCATAAGCTAACCAATTAAATACTATCGGTCTTTATTTGTCATTGACTTAGACCGAGTAGTGTACATGATCAAGACGTATAACGCTTGATTAAAAGATGATTGGATAGAATGTAGTTTAAACCCGACAAGTACTTTGACTTGCATAATACGGGTAAACAATAAACATTCTGGATTTTGAAACTTTAATGACAAGGTTAAACCCGTTTCGGTTAGATTCCGTAAACTAGTTACGTATAATCAACCGTATACTTATAAGCGATGATGGGTAACCGGATAAGTCATGGACAAGTTCTATATTCCATTATATTTTAAATAAGTTAAAATATCAGTATGATATCAACTTATATGCCCGTTAAGGTTTTAAAACGAAATTATGCCTCATAAGGGCATTTTGGTAATTTCATACCATATATAAAGAACTTGAATAAAATTTAATGTTAGAATTATAAGTAATTTGGAAAAATACTTTATTTATGATATAATATAAGTAGGATACCAATTATATGTGTATTTTACTTTTTTATGACCAAACTATGCACCGAAGGGGCATTTTGGTCATTTTACACATAGTTTATAAATTATTTGGGATTCTGAGTTTACAACATGTACCTACTGTATATATGTTTAAAATAAGTTTAAAAATCAGTAGGTATCAAGTCTTGGTCAATAATATGGTTTAAAACCATACTATGCCTATGCGCCGAAAGGCGCTTATGTCGTAAAATGACGTCTTTATGCGATGTTTATGAAAACTGATCTTAAGGTCAGATTAAAATGTCTTAAATATATTATCTAATATAACCTATCATTAAGTTAATGATTTACCTGGAAAAGATTCGATTAAAACCATTTTATAAGCCACAAGGGCTAAAATCGTCATTTATCGACATAGTTTAAGGACCTATTTGAAAACTCAGTTTGTAACTTGGTTTAACATCCAAAATAATCCTACTTATAATATTATATCAGTAGAAAACTCATTTTAAAGTTCATTAACATTTAAAACCTTGTTTTATACAAAAAGGGCATTTTAGTCAAAAATGGCATAATTACGGAACATGCGCATAAACTTAGATTCTGATTATTATTATGTAATATAACCTTACAGGGTTATGCTACATTATATTATGATCATAATTCAACTTTAGATCAGTAGGTAGCTAATCTAAATCGGGTCAGAATCGAAAGTCAAAGCAGAAGTCAAACTTTGCGACTTTCGATTGCGAACCAACCCTAGAACTGAAATTGACGAGCCGAACATGTTATTACATGTTCTAATAATTATTACCAACTTGTTTAAGTGTCAAAACAGGTTTCATGACATGTATAAGATCAATTTATGATTTTTCCAAAAAATGGCCTGTTTGACTTTTTAATATCAAAATTTTGACCTGTCAATTGGTCTAGCAAACGTGATCTTCAGGAGGTGCCCTTTACAGGTATTAACACCTACCTTATTATGATCACTTAGCCGTGTTCATTTTGAATAATGGCTGGACGATAATGGTCTTAACCGAAAGTCAAAGCGTTTTCCGAAAACATTTGACTTTTGGCTATAAAAGCCTATAAACGAAAATGCACAATGAAGGAACACTTACCCGTGATTCCTAAGGTACAAAAGAACTATGTTGGATGCTCCTTTTAGCTAGGAACTTCCAGTGGAGGGAGAAGAGTATGAATAAGAAAGGTGCAAGTTCAAATGGTGAATGTGATCACCTATTTATAGTTGGAGAACTCAAAGGAGGTGATGCTAGATGTTTAGGGGTGTAAGAGGGAGCTTACAAGTGTCCCAAAACGTGGCATAGCTGATTACAAGTTCATAGTTTCGAACTAATGGTTTTGGAGTTTTGTTTGGGAGCCAAGAAAAACTTTCTGCAGCAGAGGCCTTCTCACGACCCGCGAGAGACCCAGGCCAGGTCTATCGCGGCCCGCGACCGCCCTTGGCCAGTTTCAAAGTATGACACTTTTAACTAACTTTGTAAAGCTTCTAAAAACCTTTTTAAACACCTTTTTGGCATTTTTAGCCCTCCTTAGCCAATACTTGGCATACCCGGGATTATGCCCGGACATTGTCGAGCTCTCGGTTCGTTAAAAGGTCACTCAGAGGTTTAAATTAATATGTTGACACTTTTAATCCCTCCATCATCCAACTTTCACATATTTACAAAATTGAACCCTCTCGTCCAACAATAGCACGTATGAGAGTTAGGACTTTGCAAAGGATCACTCAGAGGCTTATTATAAGCATGTTGATTCCGATGTCACTCAGAGGCTGGGCATGTTGACATATCAGTCACTCAGAGGCTGGGCATGTTGACATATCAGTCACTCAGAGGCTATTATTTATGCATGCTTACGTCAGACCGTTACTCAGAGGCTCAGTTTGAGCATGTTGACGCCTTTAGTCCTTATTGGTCTTTAACAGACTATATGTAAAATACAACATGTGTCACTATACTATTGGACATGATTTTACAGGGTGTTACACTCTCGTAATCAAGATGATCACGAGAAACATCTTCGGTACATCCTAGAATTGCTAAGACAAGAGAAGCTTTATGCTAAGTTCTCTAAGTGCGAGTTTTGGCTTAGAGAAGTTTAGTTTCTTGGACATGTTATAAGTGAGCGTGATATCCAAGTGGATCCCGCCAAGATTGAAGCCATAATGAATTGGGAAGTACCCAAAACTCCATTGGAGATTCGTAGTTTCTTAGGATTGGCCGATTATTATAGGAGGTTCATTGAGAACTTTTCAAGGATAGCCACTCCTTTGAAATGATTTTCACCCAAGAACTAAACTACGCACACAAAAGGTGTTGGTACACAATGTCTATTGCTTACGTATAGGATTTGTCGGTCATGTATATAGGGCTTATATTTGTCAAAAGATAAGTTTTATTGGTTTGTTAGATGGCTTGTACAAGTGAGCATATGTGGCTCATACGAGTGACACTTTGTCACTCGTATGGAGCACCACTCATACGAGTCAGCACCCCACTCCTTGTGCGAGCCATGTTGGCCTATATATAGTGGAGCTTGGTTGTTATGTCGATGGTTGTTGGTGTGTGACTAAGGCGAAGCCCTCCATCTGTTTACACGTCGGTAACTTTCCATGTTTATTAATAGAAGAAATTATGACGTTTAAGCAGCATACTCTATTGTTCATTTGTTAACTCTCTAGCAATGAATTCCGACTCTGTTAGCTGAGTCAAGTCGGTCCACTGTTCATGGAGAAGAGCCGATCCCCTTCCACAAGTGGTATCAGAGCCTTGAGGCCTGACTTGAGGGCAAACAACAAGTTTCAGCATTTGAAAATAAATATTCTACTATTGAAGATCTCTATATCTACCCTTTCTTCATACATACTTCAGATCTAAAGAATTTCATGGACGAATTGGACTAGGATTTTAGTATAACACGTTAAAATCAACATTAACAAACCCCTGAAACTTACAGATCTAAATCAAACAAAATCATGATGAAAATTGTAGAAAACATCTGTTTATTGACCTGAGCTTCTCGTACGAGCAGAAGGACAACCCGTAGGAATAGCCATCCATACGACTAGCCACTCGTATGACCTGTCACTCGCAAGAAAACAATTTTTTCTTAAAAAATTCAAATCACTTGTACAAATAGTGATTCGCATGAAAAGTCACTCGCACGAGTAAATTTCTAAAAAAAATTGTTGTTGTCTCATCGCACGAGGCCTTGCTCTCACGAGGCACCTCACTCGCACAAGTCTTAGTTCACTCGCACGAGGGACATTCTAAAGAGTTTTCTTAACTATTGTGTTCTTGTCAAATTATATCTAATCAGCGTTGTCGAAAGTTTTTGTTTCTGAAAAATTGCAGAATTTTTTAACGCGTTTGCTGCTTCAGTTGTTACTACTACCGCATCACAAAATAGGAATCTTGAGAATGAAAGGGGAACAATGACGAATCATCTAAAGCTTATGAATCTAGAAGAATATAATAGCTGAAGATAAAGGTTCATGAACTAGGTTCAAGCTAATCACTTCACTTGCGTTTGCAATTGAGTCTAAATATCAGTCTCTTGTTGGAGAAACTTGTCTTGAGAAAACGCTAGCACACTTCTCAGAGCTCGAAAGAGAAATATTCCTCAATGAAAAGAAGATGATGAAAATTTTGTAGCAAGCCATAAAAGAAGATATCTTGGCTCTATTACAGCACGATGACGATGCTCAGTCTCTATGGAATGCCTTATGTTTAAAATTCCAAGGAACTTCATAACTACGAAAGGGAAACAGAGCGCTACCGAGTAAAGAATTCGATATTTTTACTCTTATCAAGGGAGAAACAGTGCAACAGCTGATTGAAAAGGTCCTATCACCTGGTGGTACATATGAAGCGTATGGAAATTGTAATAACAAACAAAGAATTGGTTGATAAACTTGTAGATTCTCTACCTGAAGGAGAATGGTCCACTTATTTCACTATTCTAAAGAACGGCACCGAGTATAGTAATTTCTCATTGCCTAGATTCATCGAAAGATTAGAAGGGCATGAGCTGGAGATACAAAAGATGGCAAAAAGCAAAGGTGCACAGATACAACATGATGTGAATCTATACTACAAGGGTAGTCCTGCCGCAAACATATAGAGTCCCAAAATTCAAACTGCCTTTAGTGCCATCAACACACCAAGTCCACAGTCAAGCCAAACCAGTGGATTTCAATCTTTCGCTTCCTTCAATCCAAATACGCCTTAAGGACCACAATCATCGCAAAACTCAAGCAATCCACGGAACAGCCAGCACAATCAATTTAATCCCAATCGACAAATACTACAATGAAATATCGAAGTATACCTCTATAATGCCCAAGACTTTGATGAAAATAGTACAAAGCAACACATGACCTTACTTGCCTCAGTATTGGAATCGTACGAAAGCTTGGTAGCTGGAAGAATTGGGAATCCAGAGATGACAAAAGAAGATTACGATTAGATTGATCCAGTTGAAATGGAATTGATCGATATCAAGTGGTGTATGGCTTCCATTGTCCGAAGAGCTCAACGCTTAATGGAAATTACTGGAAGAGATAATTTGGGAAGACTTGACGGCAAACTAGGCTTTGATAAGTCCAAGGTTACATGCTTCAAATGCTGTGAGAAGGGGCATTTCAAAAGAGAATGTCCACTTCAAGAGGTCAAGGGCAATCAGAACCCTTTTGTTGATGATTACTACAAAAAGGCCATATATCATCGACCTCAACCTCAAACTAGAATGGTGCAGATTGAAGACGGTCCGTCAAACTCAAAAGATAAAGCACTCGTTGTCACTCAAGAAGATGATGGTTTCAACTGGAACAACTACATCACAAATTGTGAAAGTCTGGCATTGGTAGCTGAAATTGTTGAAGAACCAGAACATACTGAAGAATATGCAGAGGCATCCTTTGATGAGGCACCCGGGGAAATTTATGGAACTTCATCTGAGGAAAAAAACTTTTTAAATAATGCTTTTAATAATCCTTTGCTTACTGATATTCTTAAAACTTTTCAATTCAAGCCATCAACCAACAAGTGAGGAAGAACCAAAGTCAGAAGTTGTCGAATTGATTGATGTAACCAAGGAGATAACCGTCAACACTCTGACTGAAATTGCTAACCGAGCTTTAATGGCGAATTTGAACGAGGTAGTTATTGAGCAAGCCCAGGTAGAAAGTGTTAAATTGGTAAATGAGTCAGTAAGTGAATTGTGAAAAAGAATGAAGATACTCATAATGTCAAATTGGAAAATCCATGCATAAAATGCAAATTGCCATGCACGGAGTGTGTTGAAAAGACGAGAAATATAATGAACTCAAAACACACACAGATCATTTGTCATATGATTATGTCACACCAAAGGAAGCATATGACAAATTAAACAAAACAATTTGACAATATGAGAAAGCAATTAAAGAAGGTGGCAATACACTTTCTATGCTAAAGCAAACGTTATGGACAAACAAATGGCCATAAACATGCATATAAATATGATTGCTGAGCTGAAAGGTGAACTGGAGAAAATGAAAATTGAAACTGAATGGGTTAACAAACTGTGAATTAGTTACTCTAGCAGTTCATATGTCATTGATCACATTCTTCCAAAAATCAAGGTTAAACAAGAAAAGAAAGTTGTTAATAAGCAAGGTAAAGGTTACGATCGTGTTCTATCACCCATGTGGAATGGCAATGCAAAGAAAAAGCCATATGGGGTAGAAATGGCGTTAAAGCTGCCTGAAAACATCTATGTAACTTATACCAAAACAGAAAAAGATTGCGAATTTGATGTGGTAAGCAAAGTGGTCGAAAATGTTTTCAAAAATGCGACTGAAAGCAAAGTTTATGAAAGTGCGCAGTCAAGCAATGAGAAGTCTGAGTCAAGTTCACTTTCTGGAAGTGAGAAGTTTTCACCAGAACTTCATTTCATCATTAGAGAATGGTTTAAATAATGATCCTAATGTAGTCTTCTACAAATTGAAAGGATTAGATAAACTATATACTGATAAGTTACTTCCAATCCAGAATGTAAACTTAGACCGTGTTGACAATTTCTTTAAGCTGGCTGAGGACAACACCTCTGATCTTGATAAACGAGATGCCACTTTTTACTTAAAACCAAAAGGGTCTCACAGAAATATTCATCCGGGTAGTAGAAATTATCTACAAAAGGGCTGGGATAGGGTATGAAAAGAAGAAAAACAACAAATTCCAAAAGCAAAATGTTACAAAGAAAATTGACTGTGTTTACCGAACTAAGACTTTTAATGAAAAGAAAATCATTGGTAAACAATCAAACAAAGAATTTAAGAAAGAAAGAAAACTCCGTGAGCAAGTTTTGAAAGCCTCTGTTGGAAACAATAGTAGGGCATGTTACAAATGTAACAATGTTGGGCACATTGCACGTCAATGTAAACCAAACAGAACGAAACCTGCTCATAATGTTAGAAAATGCACAGAAGATGTTAAACATAAAGGTCCAGAGTTTGTACCAAAACAAGTTTTGAAACGAAATGCTGATTCCAACTTAAATGTGAAACCAATCATTGCAAAGTTTTCAAATTTTAATGTTGGTGAATCATCAAAGAAAAATGATCAAAAGAATACTAAGTTCTACTTAAAGAAAACTTTTTCAAGTGCACAAACCTAGGTTGTTAAAAACAAATATTTTCTGTTGCTATGAACATCACTGTTGTTTCAACTAAACCTAAAACTGAAAAGGGATCATAGCTTGAACAATGGGTGGAGGTAAGGAAAGAGGTTAAGAAAAATGTCGAGCCAAAGTGTGATATCACAAACCCATACAAGACTAAAATGGCTTGGTTTTCTCTGTTTATTTAATTTCATATTCACATGTGTATAGGGGGTCCCTACATCAATTATTTCAAAGTGGATTATGGATAGGTGGAGCTTCTCGACACATGACAGGGATGCTTATGTTATTATACGATGTGAAAGCTATCCGATGAGGATATGTTGGGTTTGTAGGTACACAAGGAGGCAGCATCGTGGGTGAAGGTATTTTCACTAACGGAGTGGTGTCATTCGACAAAGTGAACTATATCACTGAGCTTGAGAACAACTTACTAAGCATCTCCCAAATTTGTGACAAGAAATTCACTACCCACTTCAACGACAAAGAATGCCTAATTCTTAAACTGGGATTCAAAATTCCGAGGAGTGGATCCTCATGTGCACCCCACGAGAAAATGATCTCGATGTCTTATTTATGAGAATCGCATCCACTACTTCAAAAAATGCTCAATGCTTTGTATCAAAAGCTTCCAAGAAAGAGTCAATTCTATGGCTTCGTAAGATGGGGCACATTCACCTAAGAAAGATGAACTATTTGGTGCATAATGACTTAGTGGAGGGTGTTAATCTCAAGAACTTTCAATTGATAGATGATTGTCTTAGCTGCAAAAAGGGAAAGCAGCACAAGAAATCACACCCCAGAAAGCTGCTTAACTCCATCAAGCTTTCACTAGAAAGCCTTCATATGGATCTCTTTGGACTAGTAAACGTGAAAAGTATTTCTTGAGATCTATACTACGTATTCTTCACAAATGACTACTCAAGATTCTTATGGGTTTTCTTTCAAGAGAGTAAGGATGAAACATTTGAAAATCTTATGATTCTCTTTAGCAAGCTGGAAAACCTTTATCACTTACCAATCAAGAGAATCCGAAGCGATAATGGTACTGAGTTTATGAACAGGAAAATGCTCGAATTCTGCAATGCTAAGGATATTCTTTATGAATTCAGCGCCCCCTATACTCCTCAACAAAATGGAGTAGCTGAACAAAAGAATCGCACACTGATTGAGACGGCAAGAACAATGTTCGCTGATTTAAAACTTCCTATTAGTTTCTGGAGCGAAGCCGTCGCTTCTGCTTGTTACACCCTTAACCGTGTTTTTATAGTCAAGCCTCACAACAAGACATGTTTTGAAATACAGAACAATCATAAGCCGAAGCTAGCGTACTTGGAACCATTTGGATCGCCATGTACTGTTCTAGACTCGGACGGAAAATTTGGGGCCAGATCCTTGGAAGGATTTTTCGTAGGTTATGCTAGTCTGCAAAAGAGAGTCTTCTTGCCAAGCATAAACCACGTTATTGTTGCCCAACAAGTTGATTGCAAGAGATATACAACACCTACGACGGGTTGTGGAACTCATTCGACCTACCAGAAGTACCTTCTCAGGAAGAAATTGTTATGCTATATCAACAACATCAAATCTCTAATCAGGAACAAGTTTCAAGACCGTTGGTGATTTCTCCATCACAACCTGTCTCAAACTCTTCTGAAGCAGGTCCAAGCAACACTCAACAAGAATAAGTAGATGAACCAAACTTGAATACTGTTGAACTGTCTTCCCATCAGCCAGTTGATGCTGACTCTGATCGAGAATCTACTTTTGACGATGGAGGAACCAGTTCCGATGAAGGACCAGAACATATTCAAAACTTTCTGAACAATCAAGCTGAAGAATCCAATAATAGAAATGAAGCTATGTCCTCAGAACAGGTTGCTGATGAAGTTGTCACAAATCTGCAAAGTAAAGTAGATGTTCCAAGCGAAGTGATGCCAAAGACACCCTCTTACCATACGTCAGAAAAATTTTTGGCGACTTACAAACTGGAGTGAAAACTCAAAATCAGATCAATAAGGATCTTAGTTGCTTTTATACAAAAGTTGCTCCACTACAAACTATATTTTCTTACAGTTGTTTTGTTTCTCAGGTGGAACCAGGATCCTAGAAAGACGCTATTAAGGAAGAAAGTTGGGTGGTTGCAATGCAAGAAGAATTGTTGCAATTCCAGAAACTTGGAGTCTGGAAGCTTGTTGATCTACCTGACAATCGCAAGAAGATTAATACTCGTTGGGTCTTCAAGTTCATAAGAGAAGATAGAGGTATCGTGGTTCGCAACAAAGCTCGGCTCGTAGTACAAGGCTTCCATCAGCAAGAAGGGATAGACTACAACGAGGTGTACGCCCCAGTTGCGCGTCTTGAAGCTATCCGCATTTTCCTGGCCTTTGCATCGTAGAAAGGTTTAAAGGTGTACCAGTTGGATGTGAAGTCTGCATTCCTTTATGGAAAGGTAAACGAGGAGGTGTATGTCGGCCAACCACCCGGGTTGTCGATCCAATATACAAGGATAAGGTCTATCTTCTACTAAGGCATTATACAGACTACACCAGGCCCTGAGAGCCTGGTACGAGACGCTATCCAAACATCTTCTGGAAAACGGCTTCTCCAAAGGAACAGTAGACAATACCCTCTTTACCAAGGAAGTAGACGGACATCTGATCGTCGTACAAATATATGTGGACGATATCATCTTTGATCGACAAATGAGAAGCTGTGTAAGGACTTTGAAGAAGTTAAGAAAAGGAAGTTCAAAATGAGTGCTATGGGGGAGATGAAGTTTTTCTTAGGACTTCAGGTTGAACAATTGCCTGATGGTATCTTCATTCAGCAAACGAAGTATGTTCATGATGTGTTAGAGAAATTTGACATGATAGGAACTAAGCCAGCATCAACCCCATGAGCAACCAACAACGACATTTGTCCAGACGCTCATGGAGTCAAAGTCGATGATACATTATATCGCTCCATGATCAGATCCTTGATATATCTCATAGCTTCAAGACCTGATATCATGTATCCTACATGCCTTTGTGCCCGTTATCAGTCAAATCCAAGAGATTCACACTACTTTGCCGTCAAAAGGATCATGCGCTACTTGAAAGGATGCCTGACCACTGGCTTGTGGTATCCTCAACATGACGACTTCAATCTCGCGGGTTATTCAGATTCTGATTTCGGTTGCTGTAAGCTCAATGCTAACTCTACAACGGCTAGTTGCCAGTTCTTCGGAACCGTTTGGTAACGTGCCAGTGCAAGAAACACTCTGCGGTCGCTCTCTCTACTTGTGAAGCTGAATACGTTTCAGCATCCAGCTGTTGTTCCCAAATATTGTGGATACAACAACAGATGAGAAACTTTGGACTGTAATTTCTTGACATGCCCATATATGTAGATTACAAGGCGGCCATTGATATCATTAAAAACCCGGTTCAACACTTTCGCACTAAACACATTGAAATTTGACACCACTTTATGTGTGATTGTTACCAGAAAAAGTTGGTTCAAATTGAGAAAATCCACACTAATGACCAAAAAGCATATTTTTACACCAAAGCGTTCCATAGATCAAGATTTAAATTTGTCTTGAAATTAAATGGTTTAAGAAATCTGACATCAGGGGATGAAAGTGAGGTTGAATTCGAGGATGACGAGGACTTAATGTGATTCTCATCGGTATGACACATGTTTTATGTAAATACTTTTCTTTCTTTCTTAAAAACAAAAAATAATTCTGAAAATATGTTTTTGATTTTAGGGGGAGAAAAAGTTGTAAAAAATACGAAAACATTAAAAAAAGAGTTCTATGTAAAAGAGGTAATGATAGTACATCAGTGGACTATCACAGTATGCTAAGAAAATGGAATGTTTTAAACAGGTAATTAAACAGGTCTTACTAATGATGTGCCAGTAGGCTTCACACGTTCAGTAAATTGTTTTTCAAGATATAAACTTAAATGAAAAACTGTGTAATTTGTGGATCGACATTTCTTGGATATATGGACTTAGTAATTCAAAATTTCGTTTAAGAGAATGCTAGATTCTGTGATACTAGGTCTTTATATTTACTTGATATTTGTGGTATTATCCGAGTTGTTATGATTTTGCGTCGGCAATGACCTAGAACTTGTATAGTACTTTGCGCATTATTCACCCTCAAAAGCTGCATAAAAATGAGTATATGTCATAAAAAGATACGATATCTGAAGTACAAAAATATTCCTAAACGGAACATGTAAGTCCCGATTTGGATCTAACACGGTATAAGAACCTCTAATCGATCCCGGAAACAAAGATTAGAATGAATAGAACAATAAAGATCTTCGATTAAACAACATGCATACATTGAATGGTGTCTGATACAAGATTTTAGAAAAACAAACTGACTAGCAACAAAAATATTAGTGCTAAGACATGTATTTATACTTTTAAACCCATTAATTACAACCCTAGGCCCATAAGGTTCTAGGAAGCCCATTCACCCCCTTTGCCCAAATGCAACACTAATGTGTAACCTTTTAGTTAGGGGCCCAACAATATCCCCCTAGGTTTACAACATTAGGCGTTTAATCCTTTGGTAGCGCATCGACTCCCATTCCTCCAGCTATGATCCCAGCAACTACTACCATCCAATCTTTAGCACATGCTTCATATAACATTGCATTTTGAATTTGATTCACTAATAGGACTTGCAAGTCTTCATCATGAAAGCTCCCTAGATCAACCACATCATTCACTCAAAATGCTTTTTTTTTTTGTAACAATCGTCACACTCCCAACCTTCGGATCATACATCCAGAAATTAAAATTCTTCAAAATACCTTTTGGAAATGTTGGAGCGACTTGTATCACAATTTCTTTATCAGTTGGAGGCCACATTACCGATATAAACCTTCTGCCGATTCTTGCATCTCGAACACCCTTAGCTACTCGCAGATATGGTTCAATAGTTTTCAGTGTCTTGAATCCACTCTTTACTTCTTGCTCCAGTCTCTTAAAGAATCTCCACCCTGGTCCACGTTCAGTAGTATCAGTGTTAGTATATGGAGCCCTCAGAAGATCAGTTAGTACAACCTTCGTCCAGGTCTCAAACTGAGACTCCTTTGAGTAGTATTCTCGTGTACCATCTTGTCTGACAATCAGCCACATTTTCTTTACATGATCGTAGGTCCACCTCAGCACCCGTGACTTATTTCCAACCTTACTATAATAACTCGATCCAAGCTCCATAACAAATCTCTCAGACTGGTTGGTGGGATCCTTTAACTGAAAGTTCTCGTCTTGCGGATTCACATCAACATTCTTCATTAAAACCATTTGTTTCTTCCTTTAAGCAGTTTGTCGTTTTTGACTCACAGTGAACTTTCTCTTCAGATCGCTTAGATAATCATCCAATCCAGCCTGACGCTCAGCAGCAAGCATTCTCTCTATTTAGCAGCTCGATGATGATGTTCAACAGTAATAGGATCATCAGTTGGATCAGAGAATTCACGTCCAAATTTATTTTCCAACCTCACCTTCATATCGACAACATAGTCATTAACAACGAAACATCACCTTGAAGTTGATCTATCATCTGATCACATACATCCAATCGAGTCTGCAACGAATCTGTGCATCTTTACGAATGACCTCTTGCACAAGCACTACCACTCTCTTTTTCAGATCAGCTGGTACTAAATCTCTTTTAAATGTTCAATGAGAGCTTTTAAATGCTCTATGGTAAGGTCTAGGAGCTCTGGAGTTGGATGGGCATCAAATCCTGTAATAGATTCTAACAAAGCTTCTTCATCATCAGTACCTACCTCAGACACTAAATCTTCAATCTCGATTTCTTTCTCCACCACCGGTGCATCATGTTCTTCAGTCACCATTGCATTCACCGGCTTAGGTGCTGGAATATCCTGACCGATAACCTCACAAAACTTCCCAAACTTCTTCAGTGGTATTCGTCCAACAAAAACCATCTTGATGTCAATCTATTTTTCTTCATTGGCCCAAAAATAGTTGGACCCGTAGGCTTCATATTTAACAAATTTGCATCAGATGCATCTTTAGCCAGATCAGAGTAACGTGGATCTAGAATCAGCTGTATAAATCGAGGATACAACAAAAACATTTTCTTCTTTGACTGCTCCAAAATCTTCTTCATATTTTCGAAAATATAACCAGAAAAGTTATATTTCCTGTCCATCACCAGAGACACTATCGCAGAAGTCTGTGTTTGATTCGCCTGATCCAATCCTCCTTTATTCTCCGATATACACTGCATTAAAATATGCACCAATAATCTCCAATATGCTGGGAACATTTTCTTCAAAAAAGGTGGATAAGTTCCCTCATCGCTCATCTCTGCTAATACCGGCATCACCTTCTCCTTAGTATATACCGTTAGATCACCAGTAGCATCAGTAAACTTCAAACACCTCTCGGATACAAGCTTCATTCACAACAATCTCCTTTCCCTGAATCGATTAGCTAATGTATGGCTTCTCACCAGCACACCTTAGATGAAATCTAGCTCGCTTCCAAAATGTATGTACAAGGTCTCGATAAATAAATAGATTTGCTTGAAGTGCATAGGCGATCCTGCAATCATTCAGACCCACCATCATCAATCTGAACTCTTGGAAAAACTCTTCTACCAACATGACCGCATCGAAAGCCTCTTCTGCCATTTCTGTTAGAAAAATAAAAAGATTAAATAATACTCAGCAAAATCGACTAACAGGTCAAAAGAAGTCATTAATGAATTTGACAGGTCAAGAAAGGAGTTCATCTTAAACGTTCAGTGTTAAGGGTCAACATTCAATCCGGAGGGTCAAAAACAGTTCAAAAGGTTCAAACACTAGGATTCGGAATCAAAGAGGTTCAAACAAGAATCCGGGTGAACCTTTCACCATTCCAGATGAATATAATCTGAAATGGAATCTGAGTTCAACCATTCTAGTTGAATGCTCATCCAGAATGAAATCTGGAACGCCCACTTTTTGATGATTTGAATATTGATATTTAATATTTTTGATTTAGAAGCACACTATACCAAATTCAGATATAATTTGGATGTAATTCGGATGAAGGTATAGTAGAGTATTAATCCGGATGATGAACAGAGGATTTCGGAAGGAATTTTTAATGAATGATCTGAAATGAAATTTTGATACATTGATATACTATTCTGGAATGGGCTTGGGCCTGAAACTTTTGAGCCCATGTCAATTCGGATCCAATCATCTGAGATCTAATTCGGACACAATACGGATTGGGGTTGGTTAAACTTATTTGGGCCCAATCCGGAATAGTGACCGGTCCACACAATTAGAGGAGGAGAATCCAATTATGTTAGTGGGCCTATCTGAAATGGGTTTAAAGGCCCAATCCAGAATAGTACCACAATAGGCCCAAAGCTATTCAATTTCAGGACTTTCAAAAATTCTATTTGATTGGCCCAAATCCGAACCTCAGCAGGCCAGTCCAATACCCCTTGAAAAAACTCATCAAACTCACTAGTCAACAATTTAGCTAACCAAGCAACCAACCAATCTTTACCAAATATACAAAACCAAGTAAAGCATTTAAACAAAATCATATAGACAGCCTTGCTATAGGATCAAATCGTTTATAAGCAGACTAAGAAACACCTTTTAATGTGAGCTTGGTCAGACTGGTCTAAGCAATTGCCAATATATTTGTCCATTTAAACCTAGAGCTCAACCTTCTAATTTTTGCTTTATGATATGCTTAAGGTAGTATTATACTATAACATCAATGCATCCCATACCATGACATACACCTGCGATCAAGGTAAGCACAACGATTCAGCAGGTGAGTATACTTCGATCATCCTTTATCTTTAATATTGTCAGACTATTGGTGAACAGGTCAATACTTTCATACATAAGAGTGACCAATAATATCTGACGAGGTTAGGCAAATAACCTATATGGTATGTTTGACTTTTTGAGCACATGGAATATTCTCATGATGAGATTTCCTTTCTTTTAAGGTTTTGGCCCTTCTATTTTGTCTCTTTTAAAGATATCCTGACTATGCCTAGGTCTGCAAATAATCTGGATGCAACAGAAGGGCAGCCAAGATATCCCCGGATGACTAAACAACATAAAGACCCGAAACTTCAGACGTTGGCTATCTATCAACACTGGATTTAAGACCATGAAATCAAACGCTGATGGTGTGTTACCCACAAGATACGTAGTTGTTATGTTTATATCATTTGGCTTATACTATCCGGTTGAGCTCAAAGCCTATCAACATATCACTTTCAAATGAAGTCGTTCCCACTACAACATCTTACGTGTGTTAGCCAAGGCCTTTATCATGAGAAATTATTTCATTTCCCAATCCTTGCAAAACAGTTTGAAACTATTTTTATTATTTTCTGAATTTTTTATTGTTTTTGTGTTTTTCTAATTTTTTAAATGTTTTTGGATTTTTATAATATTTCTCCGCCTAAATTTGTACATACGCATGAACAAATTTACGAGGCAAACAAGAATAAAAGAAAGAAAACAGACTAAATAGAAAAGATAGAGGATGCTCAGTTAGAAAAACGGAGCATTTTGGGAAGATCCACAAGCACTTGAAAACGCGTGTTGCTAACGGGTTTGGTGAAAAATCCGCAACGTTTGCATCGGTGTGGATTTGCTCAAGTTTAACGAGACCCTTTTCATAGCAATCACGAATAAAATGAACTTTGATGTTTATGTGCTTGGTTTTGGAGTGAAAATATGATTTTTGACAATTTGGATAGCGGCATCATTATCACAATAGATTGTTGTGTTTAGATAAGTCAAACCGTAATCTGCAAGCTGGTGTTGCATCCATAAAACCAAGGAGTAGCAAGCGGATGCTGCGACTTATTCTGCTTCCGCTGTAGAAAGAGAGACCGTCTGCTGCTTCTTGCATTGTCAAGAGATTAATCTATCTCCCAAGAATTGGCATCCAGCTGAAGTCGATCGCATGTCCCTGTCTGTACCTCCAAGATTACTGTCAGAGAAAGCATATAATTCAAATTCAAAATTTTTAGGATACTTGAGGCCCAGTGACAGTTCCCCTTTGAGGTATCTAAAGATTCTTTTAACAACATGTAAATGAGAAAGTTTAGGAGTAGCCTGATATGCAGCACACTGGCAAACGGCAAACATGATGTCTGGCCGACTTGCTGTGAGATACATGAGTGAGCCAATCATAGACCGGTACATGGTTGGATTGACAGGAGTTCCTTTAGCGTCTTCATTCAACAGAGGACGTTCAGTGATAAGTGAGGCCATAGGCTTTGAATCTGTAAGCTTGAATTTGGCAAGAAGGTCATTGACATATTTTCCTTGTGAATCAAGATTCCTTGTAGGCTTTGACGAACTTGAAGTCCCAAAAACATAGTCATATCCCCCAATGAACTCATCTCAAATTTCTTCTTCATGACCTCTTCAAATTCCTGACACAACCCATCATCCGTAGAACCAAAAATAATATCATCGACGTAAATTTGAACAAGAATGATGTCCTTGTCAACACGTTTGATGAACAAAGTTTGATCAATGGTTCCCCGAGTATATCCATGAGCAAGAAGATGCTCTGTTAGGGTTGCATACCATGCACGAGGCACTTGATGCAATCCATACAAAGCTTTGTCCAATTTGTATGCATAGTCTGGCTTATTAGGATCAATGAAACCCGATGGTTGTGCCACGTATATTTCCTCTTTCACCGTGCCGTAAAGAAACCCAATCTTGACGTCGATTTGATAGATTGTGAAGTCCATGTATGATGCATATGCCAAGAAAATTTGAATGGCTTCCAATCTTGCCACCGGTGCATAAACTTCATCGTAATCCAACCCCTTGATCTGGTGGAAACCCTGAACAACCAGTCGAGCTTTGTTCCTCACAATCACACCAGTATCATCATGTTTGTTGCAAAATACCCAACGAGTTCCAAGAGCACGTTTTCCCTAAGGAAGCTTCAAAATTTGCCATACCCCAAGTTTCTCAAACTGATTGAGTTCTTCATGCATAGCGTCAACCCAGCCTGGTTCCTGCAAGGCGACATCAATGCTTTTAGGTTCAATTTGTGAGATAAAACAACAGTAAAGACATGTATTGATATCTCCTGATTGACTGTGAGTCCGAATGCAACAGTAACAGGACCAATAACATTTTCAATCGGATGATCATGCTTTAGATGTTCTGGTAAAGGCGTAACAGGAACATGGAGATCGGACTACAAGTTTGTAAAGCTCTGTGATGCGACTCCATATGGCTCCCCCTCATTAGATGCAACAATGGGAATGTTGATTGATAAATTGACAGAATAGTCTGGTGGTGTAGGCTCAGGAAACAGAGATCAGCCTAAGACATCAGGAGTAGTAGCTCCGTCATTTGCCACAGGAGTTCCTATGTTTGGAGACTCAACTTCAGGGGAATCCATCTGAGGAATATGTTCATGAACAAAATCCTAATTTGGCGACACAGATCGACATGTAGATATAGCTTATTGAATACAGGTGGATCCACACTTAGCTGCTTGAAAGACTCTTGCAGCTGATCATCATCTTCATCATCGTTAGCTGAGAGAGGCATCGGTGGGAGGTCAGAAGTTTTGCCTGTACCTACATTCATATTAGAAGAGACATCAACTGATTTAAATAAGGAGGAATAATCATATAGCCAGTCAGGACCAATGCGTGCGTCCTTGGGATTCTCCTCCAGCCAACCCACATTGTACCATTTTCATGATCTTGTTGTAGACAAGATAGGATGTGTTCTTAGAGTAGCTGAAGAAAATGCATGGATCCCCGCGTGATTCAAATTTTCCCTTAGCATACATGACTAGAAGAACACAAGGGCATCCGAACTTGTTGAAATGCTTAACCAAAGGTTTGTGACCTTCAACCACTTCATACGACGTTTTCATGTGCCTTTTGTTGGTCAGGGCATAATTCTGAATATAACAAGCGGTATTGACTACTTGTACCCAGAAAATAACAGGTAGTTCTGATTCAACCAACATAGTACGTGCAGCTTCAATGAGTGTACGGTTTCTGCGTTCTGCAACCCCACTCTGTTGAGGAGTTCTGGCTGCACTGAAATGTCGATCAATACACTTGGAGGAGCAGAGAGAATTCAAGGTGGCGTTCATAAACTCTGTTCCATTATCACATCGAATAGCCTTCACAATGATGTCTGCCTAGTTTTCCATAAGGGTGATGAACTATTTGACTACCTCAGCGGTTTGACTCTTTTGTGCCAAAAAGAATACCCAAGTAAATGGAGAGTAGTCATCAATGATAAGTAGACAGTATGCCTTCCCGCCAATGCTCTGAATATCTATCGGACCAAAAAGATCCATATGAAGCAATTCTAAGACTTTTGATGTGGAGGGTACAGGTTTCGACTTGTGTGGCCTTTAATGTTGTTTCCTACGAGCACACGATTCACACTTTGCAATTTGCATAAAATCCCGAACATGTAGATCTCTAACTAAACTACCTTTTGCAAGTCTGTTTAAGTTCTTCGTGTTGATATGTCCTAGTCGAATATGCCATAACATTGCATCGTGCTCAGCGGTGGACGAGAACATGCAGGTAAGCTTGTCGGCTGGGGCTTTGTTCATGTTGATGACACATGCATTTCCTTTTCGTGCAGCTTTGAGAAAAATCCATCATCCGGAATAATGAGGTCAAGTTTCAACACATAATTCCCTTTCTTAGTAAAGAGAACATCCAAATGATTATCACAGAGCTGAGACACACTCAAGAGACTATGCTTCAACTCTAGAACGTAGTTCACATTCTTGAAAGTGAGAGCTCCATTGCAAACCGTTCCTCTCATAGTTATCTTTCCCGTTTCACCACCTGCGAAGGAGAAAAACCCGCCATCGAAAAACTGAATGTCAATCAACTGCGAGATGTCTCCTATCATGTGCCTGGAAGCCACTTTCGACATACAAAAGTCTGACGAGAGTCCTCCAAAGGTGTTCCTACACATTTCAACAGGTTTAGTTAGAAGCTGCAACCCAGGCCATTGACGATCTGGGTGTTCCATTGCATCAACATAAGTAACCTCACGAAACATTAAATTAGTTGAGTATGAGGTCGCTGATGCTTTTTATTTGTCCGTTTTTGGGACAGAAGACTGGGTCTTGGTCAAGGTCTTAGGCCTCCAGGCTAGCGAGTCAGACTTTGGCATAACTTTTGGAGTGCTAGAAGGATTCAGAGAACCTAAAGGTCTTAGAGATTTGCGATGTTGTCTCTTGGACGTGTTCCAGTCTTGATCAGAGGGCTAAGCCATAGCAAATCAAGCCTGATGTAGGCGATTAGGCATAGCTTTCTGATTTTTCGAGAATAGGGCGTTGAAAGGCATAAATGTATTTTGACAATTTCGTGCAATATGCCTGGGAAATCCGTAGTTGAAACAGATCTGCCTCTTCTGGAAGAAAACAGTCCGTTCAGCCTGGGAAATTCTAGGCAACTTGTCTGTCAGAATTTTGCTTGCATGTACTGACGGCTGGTGCAAGGTCTTAGTCTTGGTTGTAGCCTACTCACAACCATCAACACACCTGTAAGTTTTATGATTTGAATTAGATAATTTGGAGTTGGTAGACTTAGGCACAAATTTAACTGATTCGTGTTTAGCTGGTGGCTTAACATATTCAGTTTGGGGCTGCTGAGTCAATTTCTCAGAATGAGGAGTGAATCAGTAATCGCCTTTTCATTAGCCTAAGGCACCTGTTTGATTTCCTTCTTTTTGGATCTACGTGTTCTTCGTTTCTTTTTATTAGTTCTCAAACCATTTTGCTTGGCAGATTCTTCAGAGGAGACGAGTGATTCAACAGGGACATCCTTTTCTGAACTACCAGAAGATGAGCTTTGATCATTAGTAGCAAGAGGAATCTCTATGTTTTGAAAAGTTTGAGATTCTGATTCAGATTCAGTTTCAAAAGTTTTATCTAAATCAGCAGGGTGAGATTGCTCATTTTCAGTCATTTCAGAATCAGTCCATCGTTCTTCGTTCGAAGAATCTGATTTGCCCGTTTCTTCTAGTACTATGCCAACGTCACTCATCACAGATTCAATTGGTGGGTTGATTTCCTCAATGTCAACCCTAGGAATAGTATCAACAGACGGTACTTCATGAGAAGAACTTCCAGTCTCGTTAGTAGGAACTGAGGAAACCGAATTATCTGCCAACACTGTACCTGTAGCAAAAGTTATCTTTTCATCACAAGAGTTATCACATGCATTATCATGATTCATCACATCAGCATTAGACGAAAAACTAGAATTAAAAATGTCTAAGTTATCAATACAACCAACATTGTATGAGAATTTAGATTGTTCTGCAAGAAAACGATTCAAATGTCAAAAGCAGATTTATAAAAATCATAATCAGCAGCTGAATTGTTCGAATTTGAATTCAGACATTCTTCTTTATCACCATCTGTAATATCCTCAACTAATATTTCTTCTACACATGAAGTAAAAGCGTTAGTAGCATTAACTGAGTTAGTTTCAGAAGGATTTTAGTGTTTTGATTCTTTAAGTGGTTTTGTTGCCTCTTCTTTAGGTGTCATTTTCTCTAAACCATCTGAACTACAAGAGGGATTGTCACCAGATTCTTGTGAAAATGGTGTGGAAGTGATGAAAACAACATCCTTCTTGAGTTTAGTTGGCTTAGAGAACATTGGGTAATAGGACTTCCACGGTTTTGAAAGATAATCTAAGGGTTTACCATACATCATATTTTCTTCATTTTCTAGTTCTGCCTCAGAATCAGGCATTCGTGTGTAGTTATGATTATATGGTGTAGGAGCCCTATTATACCCAAGGCCTTTTGTATAGTTTTTCAGATATTCAAGTTGCAGATCACACAAATCCTTGACCAGCTTGCTGGAAGTTTCAAATTTTTTATTATTTATTTCATTCTCTTGAAACTTTCTAGTCAAGGAATTTAGCTTGGCTAAGGCTGCTTGAAGTTCTACGTCCTTTTCAGCTAATTTAAGCTTATAGTCGTATACCCAACATTGTTGTTGGTTCAAGTCAAGCTTTAGATGAGCTATGTCTTGTTTCTGTGCTTCGACCTTTTCCATAAGAAGCTTGTTCTTATGTTTATGGGTGATGTTCTGCAATGCAGCTTGTTGATATTCAGCTACAAGAGTTGAATTATGGACGCACATTTGTGATAATTTAAAACGACAACTATCTGAAGAGAGAATGAGATTTACCATTGCTGAAAGATAAGGTGTCTTAGTTGTCTGCGCCGCATGCAGTGATTGATGTTCTTGGAAAGATTCAGAGTCTCCATCTGAGTTGAAGCATCTGCCTAGTTGAATACTTCATGCTGTTATGCCACAAAAGCTGTGGATTTCCCGCCATAGTTGCTTGAGGGACTTGAAGTAGACTTTAAAGGAGAGACCGGCAGAGCTGTCTGTCACTGCTCTGTATGTCTGCTACTGTGGATGACACATATCCAGATGGCGGCTTCTTGCATTCCCGTGCAAAATGTCATGGCTCATGACATTTATAACACCTGAGCTTATCTTATGTTAGCCCAGTCTTCAGATTTGACAATGGTTGCCTCCCGTACTACTTTTGAAATTTGTTAACGCGAAAAGCAGCCATTACAAGATTCCAGGACACGTCATTCTCGTCCAAATCCTACTCCATTATCTGATCTACTTCAGTTGGGAAAACAGATGGAGGAGTCAAGTCACCTGCTAAGAAAGAATTTAAATTGTTAATCATTGAGGCAACTATGGCCAATTTCTCCTCATTCTCTTTTGTAAGAAAAGAAGAGTTGGACACAGCTAGAGCAGGAGCCGGTGTGGGAGCAACAAATTGAGGTATGCCGCCTTGTTGAACTGTTGCAGGAATGGCAGGACTGTACACTATTTTAGGAAATTGTACATGACTGAACCTCCGTTGAAGAAATCATAGTAGGAGTCTGAGACTAAAGACCATAGACATACTGGGTCTTTTGTGCGAGGCGACAGGATTGTACACCACGTTTAGGCAACCTGGTGTGTGCGAGCTTCCTTGCAGAGGGTTGTAAACAAGATTCTGAGACATTAACGCCGCGTTTTGCCTGTAATACCAGCTGCCATTAGACTGCTTTGATGATTGATGTCTCTCTGCTTATTATCTATATCACATGACTTGATTGTTGCAATCATTTCTGTGAGAGTGACATCGTTCAGATTTTTTATCTTCTTGATCATGCCAACATCAGCATCGCAGCTCTTTGGCAAAGAATTCAACAACTGTCTTTTCATAGTACTATTTGTAAGAGAGATTTTAGCTGAAATCATTTGGGAGACAAGCTTCACATATCTTCGAATTTGGTTCTCAATGGTTTACCCATATATGTGATGAAATGAGTTGAACTGTTGATTCAGTTGATTAACTCGGCTTCCCTTCATGTTAGCATTTCCTTCATATAGATTCTGTAATTCGTTCCACACTTCTTTAAGTGTCTTGCAGTTTCTGACAGCTATGGAAATTTCGGGTCCGGGTGCCATCGTCAGAATAGCTGAGGCTTTCTCATCCTCTTCGATTATTTTCACATCTTCGGGAGTCCACAAGTGAACGGGTTTAGGGATCTTTGTGTCTGGATCTTCAGGAGTGTTGTAAACTATGGTTCGAGGACCATTCATGATACATCTCCAAACTCAAGGCTCTTTGGCCTTGCAGTATTGCTCAAACCTGAATTTCCACTCATAATATTCATCTCCATTTAGCAGACGAGGCACCTCTGTAGAATTGCCAATGACTTGGTCTAGCTCTTGATGGAGAGCCAGAGTCTGTGATTGCAATGCAACCAAGGTGGCATTTCTCAGGTCCTAAGCTGTCATATAACTGTTCATTATTAACTTTATTAAAAATTACCAAGTAAATTATAGTTAATTTTAAATCCTTATTATCAACAGTGGTCTGAAACAAGTCTATAACGAGTCCGAGATGAGTCCAAGATAAGTATCCAAGACAATTCCGAGATGAGTCCGGGATGAGAATCTAAGGCAAGTCCGAAATGAGAGTCCAAGACAAATCCAAGATGAGTCCGAAATTGTAATCCGGAATGCTATCAGAAATGAGTGCCAATTCGAGATGAACGATAAATCTAGAATAAAGATCAAATCCAGAATGAAAGCCTGATCCGAAATGAAAGCCCTTTCCGGAATGGAGAATCCTTATATGAAATCAACCGTATTCCAATCCGTATTGCGAATAATTTGGATAAAGTTGTTGAGAAAGTTGATGAACAGTAGTCCGGGATCAATCCAAGATGGATGATCTTCCTCGTGTTATTCGGGATCTTCAACAATTCTGTATCCAAAATGCTTGAATCTTCTTCGTGTTCTTCGGAATCTTCAATAGTTCCGTATCCGTGATGCTCAAACCTTCTTTGTGTTCTTCGGAATAGTAGTAGTCTTCAATAATAACAATCCGAGATGAATAGCAACACGTCGTCCAACTCTGAATAGTTCTTCGATCTGTGATACCGAGAGCTTGTATCGAACAACAGGCTCTGATACCAATTGTAAGTCCCAATTAGGATCTAAAACGGTATCACAACCTCTAATCTATCGCGGAAACAAAGATTATAATGAATAGAAAAATAAAGATCTTCGATTAAACAACTTGCATACACCGAATGGTGTCTGATACAAGATTTTAGAATAACAAACTGACTTGCAACCAAAATATTAAGCCTAACACATGTATTTATACTAGTCACTAAACCCATTAGTTACAACCCACGGTCCATAAGGCTCTAGGAAGCCCATTTCCTCCTTAGCCCACATGCAACACTAATGTGTAAACATTTTAGTTAGGGGCCCAACAGAACACCACCTAAAGTCGAGCTTTCATCTCTTTCTCTGTACAGAAGTACTAACCTGAGCTCTCAAGGCCTCGCATTAACCCCATTTACAGATATCAGTTAGATATATTCACATGTGAGATGATATTCTTGGAATCTTGATGCGGGAGTATATTTTGAGATGGGAAACACAGTTACTTCATGTTCCTTAAAAATACCTAACATATCTTGAAACAATTGAGAAATGTGTAGAGGTTTAAGTGGATCAGTATATTGAATCTAAGTAAATCTGATTGGGACTGTTGGTGCATTATGTCTATTGCCTACGTCTAGGATATGTCGTTATTGTATATAGGGCCTAAACATCAAATGTATAAATGTTATGATTTGTTTTATATGTTTTGTAAAGACTCGTACAAGTGAGTCAGATGGCTCGTATGAGTGACACTCTGTCACTCGTACGAGGCATCCATTCGCAAGAGTCAGTCTCTGTTTCACACACTCCAGTGCGAGTCATGTCGACCTATAAATAGAGGAGTGTTCTGTCAGAGCTATGTGGTGTTAGTTCAGTTGGTACGGCGAAGCCCTGCTGATTTATTTACTTGCGTCTATACTTTGCGCGTCAATCAATACAATTCAGAGCAGTTAAATAGTATATCTCTCTTGTTCATTTGTCATCCTCTCTAGTAGTGAATTCCGCCTCTACTAGCTGAGTTAGATGAGACAGGTTGCTCATCGGAGGAGCCGATTCCCTGTTCACAAGTGGTATCAGAGCCTTGAGGCTTGATCTGCTGACAAACGTCAAGTTTCTGCAGGTTACCAACTGTTTCAGATCAGATTCACCGTTGAAGCTTTCTTCTTCTACATTTCTCCGAAACTGATCTCGGATTTGGATGAAATTATGGACAAATTGGACTTGGATTCTAGGATATCACGTTCATTTATATTCTAATCAATCCTTATCAATTTCAAATCTAAAATCGAGCTTAATCATATTAAAATCGGTAAAATTCATCTGTTTGGAGACTTAGTTGTTTTTGTACGAGTAGAGAGACCACTCACACGAACAACTGACCATACGATTTAGACCATATGTCAGAACTAGTAATCAGAAATTCTTAAAAACTTGTAAGTTTCAAAATTTACAAGTGTGAATCGCACGAGGTACACAGTCGTATGAGTATCTCATTCATACGAGTGAAATTTTCATCCGTACGAGTTATTTCCTTGTTCTAATGAGTAACTTGTTTAAATCACCTTGTTTGCATGAAATTTCTGGTCGTACGAACGAATCTTGGTCGCATGAATTGTTTTTGTTATCCGCACAAAAGAATTTTTTTTCCGTACTAATAAGTTTGTTGGAAAAGTGTGTGTCTAAAGTTTTACAAGAAAATGGTCGAAGAATTCTACAACGCATTCGTTACATCTGCAGTCATGACCATAGCAGCTCAAAACATGAATCTCGAAAACGAAATGGGTACAATGACCAAACCGCCAAAGTTAATGAACCTAGAAGAGTTCGAGAGCTGGAGCGAATGGTTCATGAATTAGGTCCAGGCAAATCACTTTACTTGCTAGTTCGCTATCGAAGTAAAATATCAAGCTCCTGTAGGTGAAAATGGCCTCGAAAAGACTCTAGCTCAACTCTCAGATGTTGAAAGGGATAGCTTCATAACCGAAAAGAAAATGATGAACATTCTACAACAATCCATCAAAGAAGATATTCTGGCGTTATTATGACACGATGATGATGCACAATCATTGTGGAATGCTCTTCATTTGAAGTTCTAGGGAAGTGCTCAGCTACGTAAAAGTAAACAGACGTTGTTAAGTAAAGAGTTTGATATCTTTACGTTGATTAAAGGAGAGACAGTGAAACAATTGATCTAAAGATACTATCAGTTGGTGGTGCAAATGAAGAGAATGGGAATCATCAAGACCAACGAAGAACTTGTTGATAAGTTGGCAGATTCTCTACCGCAAGGCGAATGGTCTACTTATTTGACCATCTTGAAGAATGGAACCGAGTTCATTACCACGTTTCATTGAAAGACTGGAGGGACATGAACTTGAAATGCAAAAGATGGCGAAGAATAAAACTGTCCAAGTTCAACAGGATGTTAATCTATACATCAAGAACATTTCTGCTACTCAAATTCGTTCTCTAAAGATCCAGACTGCCTTCAGCGCTTACAGCTCGCCGAGTTCACCACAAACCAAAATAGTGGCTTTCAATCATTTGCTACATTTAATCCTCACACGTCTCAAAGCCCACAGTCGTCACATGGATCAAGCACTCCTCAAATCAACCAGAACAGTCAGTCAAATCCTACTCAAAGGGTTCTTCAGTGCAATATCGCAGTGGATTTTCAGAATGCACAAAACTTCGATTAGAAAACCACGAAGCAACACTTGTCTCTATTAGCATTGGTTCTTGAATCCTATGATAGTCTTGTAGCAGGAAGGATTGGAAATTCTGAAATGACTAGAGAGGATTACGACCAGATTGATCCAGTATAGATGGAGTTGAGCGACATAAAGTGGTGTATGGCATCTATTGTTCGACGCGCACAACGCTTCATGGAATTACGGGAAAAGAGAACATAGGAGGTTTGGATAGAAACTGGGATTCGATAAATCCAAAGTTACTTGTTTTAAGTGTCGGGAAAAGGGTCACTTTAAGCATAAATGCCCAAATAGAGAAGCTCAAGGGAACCAGAACCCATTTGCTGATGATTATTACAAGAAGGATATTTACCACCGTCCTCAACCAAGAACTCGCATGGTGCAGATCGAAGATAAACAACCAGAGACCAAATAGAAAGCGCTAGTGGTAAGTCAAGAAGATGAGGGCTTTAACTGGAACACATATATTTCCAAGAATGAGTGTTTGGCTTTGGTTGCTGAGATAACCGAAGAACCTGAAGAAGAATCGGAGGCACCTTTTGATGAGGCACCAGAAGATGATTATTACTATCATACATCATCAGAAGAGGAGGAACTTTTAAACAGTGCATTTAAACACCTCGTGCCTAACGATATGTTGAAAACTTTTGCAGGTTGTTTTGCAACAAGTCATCAATCATCTTTCGAAGAACAAAAAAAGCCGGTTGTTGAAGAGGGAGTTGATTAAAAGATGGAGAAGTTGTAGGATGACTTCAGCAAGGCATGCATGGCAAACGTCAATGAGGTAAATGAGTCTAAGATTGAGTCTGTGGTAGAAAAACCATGTCTGAAATGTGCCGAGCCATGTAGTGAATGTGTTGTGAAAAACAAACGATATACTGAGCTCAAAAGTTTAACAGATAATTGTCAAGTGATAACAAATCAACTAAAGAAGCATACAACAAATTATGTAACTCTGTTAAACAATACACAAAAGCACTCAGAGAAAATGACGCAACACTTTGATGCTTAAGGCGACCGTAATGGATAAGCAAATGGCTATTAATATTAACTTAAACACTATCGCTGAGCTAAAGAGTGAGCTTGAGAAGGTAAGAATCAAAAGTGAATGGGTTAACAAGTTGTTAATCAGTTATTCAACAAGCTCTCATGTCATTGATCAATTTTACCTAAAATTGAAAATAAAGAAGAATAAAAAAAGGTTGAAAAAAGAGTGTAAGTTACGATCGGGTTCCACCCCCTATGTGGAATAGTTATGCGTGTAAAAAGCCAGCAAGGGTGGAAAAGGCACTCAATCTAAAACTAAAAACTGAACAATCAAATGAGTTGCCTACAAACATCGACGTAACTTACGCAACTTCTGAAAGTGAATGTGACTCTGAGGTGGTTAAAACTGTGGTTGAAAATGTTTTAAAAAGTGAATCTGAAAAATCTGAGTCTGATGCTGAAACATCAGAAAATAGTTTGACTAATGATCCAAATGTCATAGTTTATAAAATGCCTGGATCAAATAAACTATTTTCTGATTAGGACTTTCCCATCCAGAACGTGAATCTGGATCATGTTGATAAATTGTTCAAGCTTGTGGAGGTAAGTCATGCTGATTTAGATAAACACAATGCATAAATCAAGATGTGACAACCGACCCTACTATCATAAAAATAGAGATTCTCCTGAAAATAAGAGGGCAGGGTTGGGTTTCCAAAAGCGACGAATGAACAAGTCCCAAAAAGTAAACTTTACTAAGAAAATTAACTTTGTTTTTGGGACAACAATAGAAAAGGAGAAAGAAATCATCAGAACACAATCGAATGATGATTTCAAGAAAGAGAATAGGAAACAAGTTTTGGAATCATCGGTTGGAAAGGACAGTAGAACATGTTATAAATGTCAAAATGTTGCGTACATTGCAAAATATTGCTCACAAGAATCTCCAAAACTTGTTTCTCATTCTAAAAAGTTTACCAAGCATGAGAAACGGAAAGCACCTATAGTTGCGCAAACCAAATTTTGAAAAGAACACACGAATCCTACAAAAACGTTAAACCAATTATTCAACGTCATTCAAAATTTGAAATTGGTGAAACATCAACTAAATCTCGACAAATGGATTCTAAATTTTATGCTAAAAAGGCAAATCTAAAAATGCAAAAATGGGTGGCAAAAGTGAAACCGTCCAAGGTAGAACCAAAACCTTCTGTTCTACACGAAACCCAGCCTAAAAACAATGTTAAAAACAAAGTAGGTCCAAAATTCGACATTCCGAACCCACCCAAGACCAAGATGGCTAGGGTTTCTTTGTTTAAATAGTTTCTTCCGCATGTGTGCAGGGACTCCCGCGATCGATAATGTCTAAATGGATAATGGATAGTGGAGCTTCCAAGCACATGACAGGGATGCTTGCGTTGTTACACGACATTAAAGCTATCCGCAGAGGGTACGTAGATTTTGCCAGAACGCAAGAGGAAGGATTGTCAATGAAGGAATTTTCACAAATTGTCACACCCCGACCCACAGCGGAATAAAAGTCGGGGCATAATTGGGTTATCACCAAAGCTCATGATGTTTACTAAGATGTTTCATATTTATTAAATTCAAATTACAAACTCAAATATCCAAAACAAAATTCATACGATTACAAGAAAATGAAACTACATAATTATTCCAAAGATTAAACTTGTTTATTCTTCTAGGCCTTCCTAAGTGTTTCCTGTCTCAGCTGGATCACCTGTATCATGTGTAAAACGGGGAAGATTTTGAGTCAACAAAAGTTGGCGAGTGAACCTTGATAAAACATTTTTACTAATTTCTTGTTTTATTTAATAAAGAAAATTCGTGCAATAATCACATGTGAGCAAACATATATGGATAAACAATCACAAACCACTTTGGATGAGTATATGACATGAATGATGATATATGTGAGATCAAGGCTCAATTAAACGGAGCCGATCTAATGAGGCTCCTGATGCTCAACCCGTATCCCACGGGAAACTGATGGGCCTAATGAAATGCGTGCACTGAAAATGATAAATCCAATCTACATATAATTCACACAACAATTGATACACATTTTATCACGGATATGATGTATGCACAAGTGTTTAAATAAAATAAAAGAATTGTACGACACATGATACACCCCAAAACATGATTTAAATGGGGAATTTGTAGAGATTCACTCACCGTGGGTGCGTTCTTTGGTGACGATCAATGCGCACGAATTTATGATTCAATCGACAAGGGAAAAACTAACCTAAATAATAACGAAATGATTCGATAAATAAATAAATTTTATTTGAGATTAATATTTTTAATTAGTGCTCTTAAAGGGATTTTTAGATTTATTTTTGTGAGTTTAAGGAAATTTTCTAACTTTAAAAATCCTATTTTTAAGTGTTTTTAATTAATTTTCCAATTAAATAAATAAATAAATAAAAAGGAAATAAAAAGGGTTGACTTTTGTCAGGTTTGACCGGGTCTTGACCGGTCAGACTGTGTTTATTCTATGCGGCTAGTGAGGTTCGAACTCGGGACCTCTCGTATACGTGCACGCAGATCTACCAACTGAGCTACGTGTCTAACCTGAAATATTCTCTGTTTTAATTATATATATATACTAATTAACTTTAACCTTATTTAGTTTTTATTAAAAATGATTTATATGGCCGAACCGGTTGCAGAGACCCGGAGTCGAACTCGGGACCTTCGGTTCGAGTCCGCACAGCCCAACCAGTTGGGCTGTGTGTGTAATCTGTGTAACTAATGGATTATATTCCTCTTATGTATATACTGTGACATGATCTGATTTGGTTTTAGAAATGTTAGTTTTATTTCTGAAAGTCGGTAACATGTGCGATTCGAACTCGGGACGTGTGTATTGTATTTGCACACAGTCCACCGCTGGACTATGTGTCTAACCCGGTTAAATATCCAATTTTAATTATATTAATACAGATAATCAACTTCATCTTCTTCACTTACAGAAATTTCCGACAGTAAATCCGGCTGAACGAACTGAATTAACAGTTTCGATTATTGTGTTGAGCAATTAGATTACCAAGCAAGAGATAGCAAGAAGGTTTAGATGATTATACCGATCGGCAGTGAGGCTTCGGTTCTCCAGTGATATTCCAGCGGGTGCGAGAATTTCCGGCGACGTTGTTTGAGACAGACTCTGGTTGACCGATTAAGGTTAATACATGCCGAATAATGGATTACCAAAAAAAGAGTCGAAAATTATACCGATTAGGAGTAAAGCCTCGGTTTTTCGGTGAAATTCCGGCGAATGCGAAAATCTCCGGCGACGTATTTTGGAAGGAATAAAGCTTCGGAAGTGAGTGTGGTTCTGAGCGAAAGGTTTACATGAAGTTTGAATGGGTATTTATAACGGGGCAGGTCAATTGGGTCTTAATTAGGGGTCAACAATCGCGATTAATTATTTCATCGGTTTTTGACTGAAATTGAGTGCCGGCAACGGTTATAACTGATGTCGCGATCCGTTTATGCATTTCAGTCAAAGGAGAATAGCCAAAATCGCGGAGTTTCGGTTTTTCCGGTGATTGCAAGTTCTGGGCGCGCTGATTTTCGGTTTTGATTTTTGGGTTTTACTTTAAGTGTTATTTGATTCAGTGTTTATCACAAGTGTAGTGTGTGGCGGAGTGGTGTGGTGTGTGTTTGTCTTTGTGGGAGACCTGGGTTCGAGACCCGGCAGCTCCATTTTATTTTTTATTCACTTACTATTATTATTTATCAATTATGGTTTTTAAATTCTAAAATGTTTATTAATTATGTACTATTTAAAATAATCTGAACAATAAATACGCAACGAAATCTTATAACTGAATACTTGATTATTAAACGAAGCGGGTTTGGAAAACCCGTTTTTCGACGAATGTTACAGTATCCCCTACTTTTAGGAATTTCGTCCCGAAATTTAAGTAGTAGTGGTAACTGGAAAAAATGCGGGTATTTTTCGCGCATTGAGTCTTCACGTTCCCAAGTAAACTCGGGTCCTCGTTTCGACTCCCAACGTACCCTGACAATTGGAATACGACTTCGGCTTAAACACTTCTCTCCGAAGTCCATGATTTATACCGGTCTTTCAACGAAGTGCATCGATTCATCGACTTGAATGTCTTCTAGAGGAATATGGAGATTTTCATCGGCGAGGCACTTTTTCAAGTTTGATACGTGAAATGTGGGATGAATTCTGTTGAGTTCTTCTGGTCGGTCAAGCTTGTATGCTACAGGACCTACTCTTTCGAGTATCTTGAAAGGTCCTACGTAGCGTGGTGCTAGCTTGCCCTTCTAGCCAAAACGAACCACTCCCTTCCATGGTGATACTTTTAAAAGTACTTGATTACCAATGTCAAAGTCCAAGGGCTTTCGTCATTTGTCTGCATAACTCTTTTGACGACTTTGAGCTGCCAAAAGATTGTTTCGAATTTGAAGGACCTTGTCGGTTGTTTCTTGAATTAATTCTGGGCCGGTGATTTGCGCTTCCCCAATTTCGTGCCAACATACTGGAGATCGGCACTTACGACCATATAAAGCTTCGAAAGGAGCCATGCCGATACTTGAATGATAGCTATTGTTGTACGAAAATTCCACTAATGGTAGGTGAGCGTCCCAATTCCCTTTGAAGTCTATGACACATGCTCGTAGCATGTCTTCAAGGGTTTGGATGGTGCGTTCAGATTGACCATCAGTTTGAGGATGAAAAGCGGAACTGAGGTCTAATCGTGTACCCAAGGCGGTTTGTATGGCTCGCCATGTTCGTGAAGTGAAACGACCATCACGGTCTGAAAGGATGCTTAATGGTACACCATGACGGCTTACGATCTCGCTGATGTAGATACGAGCTAACTTCTCATTCTTGAAGTCCTCGTGAATCGGAATGAAGTGAGATGACTTTGTAAGACGATCGATTATTACCCATATGGTGTCATACCCACTGGAGGTGCGAGGTAACCCGGTAATGAAATCCATGGTTATGTTTTCCCACTTCCATACAGGTATTTCGGGTTGGACTAGAAGTCCTGAAGGTCTTTGATGTTCAGCTTTTACTTTGGAACAGGTAAGGCACTTGGAAACAAAAACATCGATATCCTTTTTCATGCCAGGCCACCAGTAGGTGTATCGTAGATCTTGATACATCTTGTCGGCTCCTGGGTGTACAGAGTATCGTGTTTTGTGCGCCTCATTCATGAGGAAATCACGAAGATTATCGCGATCAGGAATCCATATGCGGTTTAAATAGTATAGAATACCGTCGATTTGGTTTCGATTTTGAGTTCAGCTCCACATGATAACTCATCGCGTACGTCATTTTCTGTTACAAAAACATGTTGAGCTGCCCGTATTTGATCTTTGATGTCGGTTATGATTTGCGAAAATAGAAGACGAATAGAGTTCACATAACCTTTTCGACTGAGCGCATCGGCCACTACGTTTGCCTTGCCAGGATGATACCGAATTTCACAGTCGTAGTCGTTGAGAAGTTCGACCCATCTTCGTTGCCTCATATTCAACTCCTTTTGGTTGAAGATATGCTGGAGACTCTTGTGGTCAGTGTATATTTCACACTTAGTACCGTAGAGGTAATGTCTCCATATCTTGAGAGCGAACACAACGGCTCCAAGTTCCAGGTCGTGGGTGGTGTAATTCTTCTCGTGAACCTTGAGTTGCCTAGAGGCATAGGCTATCGCTTTTCCTCTTTGCATCAAAACACAGCCTAGCCCTTGCCCTGATGCGTCGCAATATACCACAAAGTCATCGCAACCCTCAGGAAGTGTGAGGATAGGTGCGTCACAAAGTTTTTACTTTAGAGTTTGGAAAGCCTCCTCTTGCTTAGGTCCCCATATGAAGGATTTTCCTTTATGACTCAAGGCCGTGAGTGGTATAGCAATACGGGAAAAATTGGCAATGAAGCGTCGATAGTAACCAGCCAAACCAAGAAATGACCTTACTTCGGTAGGGGTACGCGGCGCTTGCCATTCTTGTATTGCCCTGATTTTTGAGGGATCGACATGAATTCCCTTGTCATTGACGACATGTCCAAGGAATTGTACTTCTCCTAACCAAAATTCGCATTTGAGAACTTAGCGTAAAGCTTTTCAGTCCTTAAGAGTGTAAGGATGAGATGAAGATGTCGCTCATGATCGGACTTAGACTTGGAGTAGATAAGGATGTCGTCGATGAAGACTATGACGAAACGGTCGAGGTAGGGTTTGCATACCCTATTTATTAAATCCATGAAGACGGAGGTGGCGTTGGTTAAACCGAAAGGCATGACCATGAACTCGTAACGACCATAACGAGTCCGGAAGGCGGTTTTTGGGATATCTTCTTCGTGCACTCTGAGCTGATGATAACCAGAACGAAGGTCGATTTTTGAAAAGCAGGTGGTACCTTGAAGTTGATCTAGAAGATCATCAATGCGAGGTAGTGGATAGCGATTTTTAACCGTTAACTTGTTGAGTTCTCTATAATCAATGCACATGCGAAATGTTCCATCTTTCTTCTTCACAAAGAGAACAGGTGCACCCCAAGGCGATGAGCTAGGACGTATGAATCCTTTGTCAGTCAGCTCTTGCAGTTGACTGGCCAGTTCTTGCTTTTCGGATGGGGCTAACCTATAAGGAGATTTTGCGACTGGTGTAGCGCCAGGCATAAGATCGATGCAAAATTCGACTTCTCTCACCGGAGGAAGTCCTGAAATGTCGTCGGGAAAGACTTGTGGGAATTCTTTCACAACTGGGATATCTTCAAGTTTTCTTTGCTTGTTTCCCTTTTTGAAGACGTGGGTTAGGAATGCGACGTAGTTCTTGCGGAGATATCTTTGGGCTTGGAGACAGGACATTAATTTGAGTCCTTTCGAAGGGGTTTCCCCAAAAATACGTAGTGTCTGATCTTCTGCGAGAGGAATGCGAATGAACTTTTCGTGGGACACCACTTCAGCGTGATGCTGGCTGGGCCAGTCCATACCAATTATAACATCGAAACTTCCCAACTTCATAGGAATAAGGTCAGTTGGAAAATCGTGATCGTTTAGGGTGAGAGTACAATTGCGTATAATAGAATCTAGTGAAACGGGTTTTCCGTCAGCAACTTCCACAGTTAGAGACTCGATGAGATTAACACGAGGTTGGTCGAGGATAGGTTCAAATTCTAAGGACACAAAGCTCTTATCCGCACCAGTATCGAATAATATGGATGCATAACTACCATTGATGAGAAACGTACCGTTGACCACGTTGTTGTCAGCCCTGGCTTGGTTGGCATTAATATTGAAAGCTCTCCCTCTGGCAGGTGGGGGAGCTTGATTAGCTTGGTTTACCGGGTTTGCGTGAGCTTGGGAATGGATAATGTTCACTAGGCGCGGACATGTGTTCCTGAAGTGGTTTGGGTCCCCAGAGTTGTAAGACGCTCGCATGGGTTGCATCATGGGGTAGTTGGGTTGGTAGTAAGGTTGGGCTACGTGTTGTGCAGGTGGTAGAAGTAAGGGTTGTTGGGCTTGACCCACTATCTGATTTTGAATTTGGGTTTGAGGTTGATTGCGGTTCATTCGCTGAAGGGTACGGCAGGTTTGGATGGTGTGACCCGCACGGCCACAACTCGTGCAATGTTGGCAGGGATTTTCGGGAGGGTGATGGTATTGACAGCGGTTTCATTTTGGGTGTGGGCCGGTATATGGCTTTTTGAATGGTGCAGCTGGAGGAGCAATTTGGGTGATTGGTGCAACAGTGATAGGAGGGTCGGTTTGAGTGACAGCGAAATTCTTACCATTACGTTTCCTCTTACCAGTAAACTTTGAGGATGAGACTGGGTGGTTTGTAGTTGGGGTCTCTATGGATGCTTTCTTATTTTCATCTTTGAACTTGCCGTTTCGAATGCGATTTTCAGTGAGTTCTGTAGCTAACTCCATCGCGGCTTCAAGGGTTGCAGGCGATGTGCTTAAAACCGAATCTTGAATTTACAAGGGAAGACCTCGAATGGAATGTTCAACCAAGCGGTACACGGGGGTGAACAAATTAGGGATCATCTGGTTCAGCTCGAGAAGTGTGATCTCCTTCCTTTTTGTTTCAGTGAGTGGAATTCGTCTTCCAGCTTTTTGATTTCGCTTCTTGGACAGAAGCGTCTTGTCATGAGTTCCCTTAAATCTTCCCATGTTAAGGCCATGGCATCTTCAACTCCTCGCTTACCTTTTTCCGTGTTCCACCAGGTAAGGGCTACCCCAAACAGTCTTCCAGTTGCATAACGTACCTTACGGTCCTCGGGACAATCGCAATTGAGGAAAGTGTTCTCCATTTCTTCAAATCAGTGAAGGAGGGCGGTAACACCTTCGGTCCCTTCATACGTTGGGGGATCGCAAGATTTGAAGTGTTTGTAGGAGCACTTTTTGGAAGGAGGGTTGGCGACGCTCTGGTCTTCTTGATTAAGAGGGTTGATGGGATTTGCGGTGAGAGCTTGTTGAACTTGAATCACGATGTCAGGAAGCACTGCGGCCATTTGTTTAGCAATTTGTGTGGCCAAGCGTTCATTTGACCTTCCTGACTTTCTACCTCCATGTAGTTGCCTAGCCAACATCTACAGGAACATACATAGGAAGATTATGAGTTGAAGAATTTTCTAGGTGTCATGTATCATTAAAAGAATGAAAAACAACATAATTGGCAATAATTTAACTACATCCATAGGATGTCTTGGGTTTGCTCATTTTTGGGCCTCCAATGTCCCCCATGCCATTGCCTGTGTAGTCATGTGGGCCCCATGACTATTGGGCTTGGTAGGATTCACATTGGTGTCGGCGGGTTAACACTCGCACCACCCGAATGAAAATCGTAAAACATGATTGCGAGATGTATGGTAGGATGGTGTCCCAGTGTAGACACAATGACAACTCAAAGTGGGGTTAGTTCACGCGACGTTTGGTATAGCAAGCTTTGGCCTAATAGGTCCTTCGTACTCTCATCGTTAGTCCCCAGGTAGGCAAACTGGTCCTTTATTTTGGATTTATACGAATGCCAAGCCTAGACAGGACGTTCCGACTACCGGTACTCGTACCCTTCCAATTACTACATGCCCGTCATGAGAACTCACTTTGATGTGATTTGAAAAATACAAAAATCATTGCAAAAATCATGGGAATCGTGAGGTGTGTGTTCTCATGGATATGATATGTTATGAGGATATGATTCATGATGAGCATTGCATAATAACATGTATTTGTGAGCGTGCTTGCATAACATTGAGTGTGAAAATAAACATAAAACATATGAACATCATGAATTTTGTATGTAACGCATAAACAATTTAAAATTTAATCAACTATAGTATAGGCTCTAAGGGTCTAATAACCTATCCTATATCCCTATAGTCACAAGCTCTGATACCAATCTGTCACACCCGACCCGCAGCGGAATAAAAGTCAGGGCATAATTGGGTTATCACCAAAGCTCATGATGTTAACTAAGATGTTTCATATTTATTAAATTCAAATTACAAACTTAAATATCCAAAACCAAATTCATACAATTACAAGAAAATGAAACTACATAATTATTCCAAAGCATAAACTTGTTTATTCTTCTAGGCCTTCCTATGTGTTCCCTGTCTCAGATGGATCACCTGTATCATGTGTAAAACGGGGGAGATTTTGTGTCAACAAAAGTTGGCGAGTGAACCTTGATAAAACATTTTTACAAATTTCTTGTTTTATTTAATAAAGAAAATTCGTGCAATAATCACATGTGAGCAAACATATATAGATAAACAATCACAAACCACTTTGGATGAGTATATGACATGAATGATGATGTATGTGAGATCAAGGCTCAATCAAACGGAGCCGATCTAATGAGGCTCCTGATGCTCAACCCGTATCCCACGGGGAACTGATGGGCCTAATGAAATGCGTGCACTGAAAATGATAAATTCAATCTACATATAATTCACACAACAATTGATACACATTTGATCACGGATATGATGTATGCACAAGTGTTTAAATAAAATAAAAGAATTGTACGACACATGATACACCCTAAAACATGATTAAAATGGGGAATTTGTAGAGATTCACTCACCGTGGGTGCGTTCTTTGGTGACGATGAATGCGCACGAATTTATGATTCAATCGACGAGGGAAAAACTAACCTAAATAATAACGAAATGATTCGATAAATAAATAAATTTTATTTGAGATTAATATTTTTAATTAGTGCTCTTAAAGGGATTTTTAGATTTATTTTTGTGAGTTTAAGGAAATTTTCTAACTTTAAAAATCCTATTTTTAAGTATTTTTAATTAATTTTCCAATTAAATAAATAAATAAAAATGAAATAAAAAGGGTTGACTTTTGTCAGGTTTGACCGGGTCTTGACCGGTCAGACTGTGTTTATTCTATGCGGCTACTGAGGTTCGAACTCGGGACCTCTCGTATACATGCACACAGCTCTACCAACTGAGCTACGTGTCTAACCTGAAATATTCTCTATTTTAATTATATATATATACTAATTAACTTTAACCTTATTTGGTTTTTATTAAAAATGATTTATATGGCCGAACCGGTTGTAGAGACCCGGAGTCGAACTCGGGACCTTCGGTTCGAGTGCGCACAGCCCAACCAGTTGGGCTGTGTGTCTAATCTGTGTAACTAATGGATTATATTCCTCTTATGTATATACTGTGACTTGATCTGATTAGGTTTTAAAAATGTTGGTTTTATTTCTGAAAGTCGGTAACATGTGCGATTCGAACTCGGGACGTGTGTATTGTATTTGCACACAGTCCATTGCTGGACTGTGTGTCTAACCCGGTTAAATATCCGATTTTAATTATATTAATACATATAATCAACTTCATCTTCTTCACTTACAGAAATTTCCGACAGTGAATCCGGCTGAACGAACTGAATTAACAGTTTCGATTATTATGTTGAGCAATTAGATTACTAAGCAAGAGATAGCAAGAAGGTTTAGATGATTATACCGATCGGCAGTGAGGCTTCGGTTCTCCAGTGATATTCCGGCGAGTGCTAGAATTTCCGGTGACGTTGTTTAAGACAGACTCTGGTTGACCGATTAAGGTTAATACATGCCGAATAATGGATTACAAAAAAAAGAGTCGAGAATTATACCGATTAGGAGTAAAGCCTCGGTTTTCCGGTGAAATTCCGGCGAATGCGAAAATCTCCGGCGACGTATTTTGGAAGGAATAAAGCTTCGGAAGTGAGTGTGGTTCTGAGCGAAAGGTTTACATGAAGTTTGAGTGGGTATTTATAAGGGGGCAGGTCGATTGGGTCTGAATTAGGGGTCAACAATCGCGATCAATGATTTCATCGGTTTTTGACTGAAATTGAGTGCCGTCAACGGTTATAACTGATGTCGCGATCAGTTTATGCGTTTCAGTCAAAGGAGAATAGCCAAAATCGTGGAGTTTCAGTTTTTCCGGTGATTGCGAGTTCTGGCGCGCTGATTTTCGGTTTTGATTTTCGGGTTTTACTTTAAGTGTTATTTGATTCAGTGTTTATCACAAGTGTAGTGTGTGGCGGAGTGGTGTGGTGTGTGTTTGTGTTTGTGGGAGACTCGGGTTCGAGACCCGGCAGCTCCATTTTATTTTTTATTCACTTATTATTTATTATTTATCAATTATGGTTTTTAAATTCTAAAATGTTTATTAATTATATACTATTTAAAATAATCTGAACAATAAATATGCAACGAAATCTTATAACTGAATACTTGATTATTAAACGAAGCGGGTTTGGAAAACCCGTTTTTCGACGAATGTTACACAAATGGAGTTGTATGATTTGATAAAGTGAACTACATTGCTGAATTTGAGAACAATCTACTCAGCATTCCGGAGATTTGTGACAAGAAATTCAAAACATACTTCAACGATAAAGAATGCTTGATCATAAAACCCGGTTTCAAGATTCTGGAGGAATGGATTCTGATGCGTGCACGAGAGAAAATGATCTTTATGTTATTGATATGAGTGTCGCATCAACAACATCGAAGAAAGTTTAATGCATTGTTTCTAAAGCTACCGAAAAAGAGTCTGTTCTTTGGCATAGAAAGATGGGGCATATTCATTTGGGAAAGATGAATTATCTTGTGCATAATGACGTAGTGGAGGGTGTTAATCTAAAGAATTTCAATTATCCGATGATTGCTTGAGCTGTAAAAAGGGGAAGCAGCACAAGAAATCACAGCCACGAAGCTGTTGAATTCTATCAAGCTACCACTAGAGAGGTTACATATGGATCTTTTCGGACAAGTGAATGTCAAAAGCATATCTGGTGATCTATATTGCCTTGTCGTTAAAGATGATTATTAAAGATTCTCATGGGTTTCTTTTTGGAGAGCAAAGATGAAACATTTGAAGCTCTAATGATTCTCTTCAGAAAACTCGAAACCTTATATCACTTGCCAATCAAGAGAATCCGTAGTGACAACGGTATAGAGTTCAAGAACAAGATGATGCTCTAATTCTGCAATGAAAAGGGGATTCTTCATGAATTCAGTGCTCCTTATACTCCACAACAAAATGGAGTTGCTGAACGAAAGAATCGCACACTGATCGAGACTGCCAGAACTATACTAGCCGATTCAAAATTGCCAATCAGTTTCTGGAGTGAAGCAGTCGCGTCAGCGTGTTACACCTTGAATCATGTGTTAATAGTTAAGCCTCACAACAAGATTTGTTTCGAGTTACTAAATTAGTGAAAACCCAACTTTGCATTTCTGGAGCCATTTGGATAACCGTCACTGTATTGGACATGGCTGTAAATTTGGTGCCAAATCCTTGGAAGGATTCTTCGTGGGTTATGCTACTCCTCAAAACGTGTCTTCTTCCCGAGTCTGAACCAGGTTATTCTTGCGCAGCATGTTGATTGTCAACGTTATACTACGCCAACACAGAAACCTGGGGATTCGTGGCTGTTTAACTACGATGGTTTGTGGAATTATTTCGACCTGCCAGATGTGCCATCAGAAGAAGAACTTGTTATGCTCTTTCAACAGCATCAAATATCTAACCAAGAACAAGTTACGAGACCGTTAGTGATTTCCCCGTCACTTCCAGTGTCTAACATGTCTGATGTAGGTCCGAGCTCTATTTTTCAAGACCCTGTCCCTGTACCAATTGTCAACACTGCCGAATCATCTGCCCAGCAACAGCCAAATGCCGACTCTGATGGGGAACCAACTTTCGATGATGGAGGATCCAGTTCCGATGAAAAATCTGAGCAGATTGAAAGCTCCCTGAATATTCAAGCTGATCAGTCAAACGTCAGGAATGAAGCTTCATCATCTGTACCGACGGTGGATGAAGTCATCACAAAATTGCAGACTCAAGTAGATGTTCCTAATTAAGTGATGCCAAGGACGCTTTCATATCATCCTTTGGAGAATATTATAGGCAGCTTACAAACAGGAGTGCAAACTCGCAATCAGATCAATAAGGATCTAAGCTGTTTTTATATACGTATTGCTCCACTGCAAACCAGACTTTCTAATAGTTGTTTTGTTTCTCAGGTTGAACCTTGAAACTAGAAAGACCTGTTAAAAGAAGAGAGCTGGGTGGACGCAATGCAAGAGGAATTGCTTCAATTCCATAAACTGGGAGTCTGGAAGCTTTTTGACCTCCCAGATCATCAAAAAAAGATAAACACTAGATGGGTCTTCAAGTGCAAGGGCGATGATAGAGGTATTGTAGTGCGCAACAAAGCTCGACTTGTGCTTCAGGGTTTCCATCAGCAGGAAGGGATAGATTACACCGAAGTCTATGCCCCGGTCACCCGTCTTGAAGCAATCCGCATATTCTTGGCCTTTGCTTCGTGGAAAGGGTTCAAGGTGTACCAATTGGATGTCAAATCTGCTTCCTTATACGAAAAAGTAAAAGAGGAGGTGTATATCGGCCAACCACCAGGGTTCGTCGATCCAATGCATAAAGACAAAGTCTACCTTCTGAACAGAGCCTTATATGGTCTACATCAAGCCCTAAGAGCTTGGTATGAAACACTGTCCCGATATCTTACAGACAACGGCTTTATCAGAGGAACCGTAGATTCTACCCTCTTTACGAAGGAAGTGGATGGGCATTTGATTATTGTACAGATATATGTGGATGATATCATCTTCGGATCGACAAATGACAAGCTGTGTAAAGACTTCGAAGAAGTCATGAAGCGCAAATTTGAAATGAGCGCGATGGGGGAGATGAAGTTCTTTTTTGGACATCCGGTCGATCAGGTTCCTGATGGTATCTTTATCCATCAGACTAAGTATGTTCATGACATATTGGAGAAATTCAATATGGCAGGAGCTAAACAAGCATTAACCCCATTAGCTCCTAATCACGGCATTTGTCCAGATCTTAATGGAGTCAAAGTTGACGAGACATTATATCGCTCCATGATCGGATACTTGATGTACCTCACTGCTTCTCGACCAATTATCATGTATCCAACATGCCTGTGCGCCCGTTATCAGTCCAATCCAAGAGATTCGCACTTGCTTGCCGTCAAACGTATTATGCGATATTCGAAGGGATTTCCAAGCACTGGCTTGTGGTACCCTAATCTTCCGGGTAACTTAGATTCTGATTTCGGTTGCCGCAAACTTAACACCAAATCTATGAAGGCTGGTTGCCAGTTCTTTGGAACTCGTTTGGTAACATGGCAATGCAAGAAACAGACCGCGGTCGCTCTATCTACCTGTGAGTCTGAATTCGTTTCAGCATCCAGCTGTTGTTCCCAGATTATCTGGATTCAACAGCAAATGAGAGATTCGGACTACAACTTCTTGATACGCCTATATATGTAGATAACCAGGCTGCGATTGATATCTCTAAAAACTCTTGCCAACACTCTCGAACTAAACATATTGATATTCGACACCACTTTATCCGTGATTACTATAAGAAAAATTGGTTAGAATTGAAAAAATCCACACTGATGACCAAAAAGCAGATTTTTATACCAAAGCCTTGGATCGTACAAGATTTAAAAATCTTTTAAAATTAAATGGTTTACGAAATATGACATTAGGGGATATACACGAGGTTGAGTTTGAGGATGATGACGACTTGACGTGATAACTCATCGGTTTGACGAGTTTTTTGTACATTCTTTCTTTTAAACTCTAAAAATCCGAAAATATGTTTTTGATTTTAGGTAGAGAAATTTTGGGAAAATACAAAAACATTATAAAAGTTAAAAAGAGTTTTTGTGAAAAAGGGAGATTATATTATATCAATATGACAGTCATAGTATGCTAAAGAATTGAAATGATTAACATGTCATACTGAGGATGTGCCAATAGGCTTCACTCGTTCAGTAAATTGTTTTCAAGATATAAACCTAAAAGAAAAACTGAATAACTTGTGGGTTAACATCTCTCGGATATATGGACTTAGTACTCTGAAATTTCGTTTGAGAGAATGCCAGATTCTGTGATACTAGGTCTTTATATTTAATCCATATCTGGGGTATTATCCGAGTTCTTCGGATTTTGCGTTAGCAATGGCCTAGGACTTGAATAATACTTTACGGTTTATTCGCCTATATAAGCTGCATAAAAAATGATGAATATGTCATAAACATTGTGACATCTACAGTTCAAAAGATTCCTTTAAGGAACACCACCTAAAGACCAGCCTTCATCTCTTTGTCTGTACGGTAGTACTAACCTGAGCTCTCAACGTCTCGCAATTCACCCCTTTACAGATATCAATTGGATATATTCACCTGTGAAATGAAATTCTTGGAATCTCGATACGGGAGTATATTCTGAGATGGGACACACAATTATTTCGTGTTCTTAATATTACCTAACATATCTTGAAACAGTTGAGAAACAAGAAGAAGTTTAAGTGGATAAAATATTGGCAATCTAGGTAAATCTGGTTAAAAGCTTAATGAGTATACCAAGATCAACGCTACTGGTGATTTGTTTAAAACACTTGATATGATTCTCTTAAACACAAAACTCACATATGTATCTTTACTTGTTATTTTTTTTCGGAAATATCCTAAAACCCAAAAAGATTTTCAATTTCCTTAGTTTTGTAGTTTTGGTTTAGTCTACCGATGATGTAAATACGGATGGTTGAAGTCATGGCCACATCTTGCTGAAGGAAATTTGAAGACCATGGGTTGGGAGCTAATTTATAATCGAAAAATTTACTTGAACGTTAATAAAGTTAATTAATTTGAAACTTTACAATTTAAAATAAATTTGTTTTGGTCAAAATGGTCATCCAAGGTCATTAACCTGGACTTGGTAGGCAAATCAGGTAACCAGGATTATTAAATTTGGACTTGGTCAATTGAGTGGGTTTTAAACGGATAAAATTTTGTAAAATAAGAATAAAAAATATCAAAAAGTTTTCCAAGTTTTAAAACTAATTCGTACGAGTCTCACTAACTCGTACGAACCACGTTTGGGCTTCATTCGCACATACCATTGGTTCGTACGAACGACCCGAACTAGTATAAAAGGTCACTTTCTTCACACGAACCAACATTATGTTACTATGCGTCTGAGAGAACTTTTTGTGCGAATACGTTCTAAACTTCGAGTTTCTTGACATTTTTCGAGTATCGTTACATTGGGGAGGTTGATACGCACACCTCTTTCGATGGGAAAGGTACCTTTGCTCAATCATAGCCGTTATAACGCCGAATGTAGACCAAACGGACTTGAAACCTAGATTTAGGGAGATTGGACCGATAAAACTTAAAATTAAACTTAAAAATTTTAATATCGGCCCAATAACCTATAAATCGACTATTAGTTTGTTAAAAACAACGTGTTTTGAGTTTGGTTTAAACTTGGTGTTCTTGGAACGGTTCACGATTCGTACGAAGGACCATTCGTACCAGCTGTGTTTTGAAGTTTGTTCAGAATTTTTGATTCGTACAAAGCATGGTTCGTACGAAGCAAGTATTGTGAAGTTTTTGAAAAATATATAACTCTTAAATCACCCGTACGAAGTATTGATTGGTACGAATGATAACTTGTTCCAAACTTTTGAAAATTTTTCTAACGGTCTGATTTCTTTTTGTGTACAGGTCAAGAAAACGTCCTTCTCTACATTTCATAACATTTGTTGTCTGATTGACGAGAATATTCTGGAGATTGCTTCTTACAGGGATGTGTTAGATTTTTTGAGCAGGATTCCGATTATAAAAGCGCTCATTGATCGTCATACAGTTTATAGATCTCATATATACTTTTGGAACGCCGCAGAGTATGATTCTGAAGAAAATGCGATAGTTTCAGCGGTGAAGATTGATGATGGAGATATACAGATTAAGATAACGGAAGATTTGATCCGAACAATTTTGGATTTCAAGGATAATGCAGACGATCCTACCAGATTTTAGAGTATATGGTGAAGGGTTGTTTTTACCGAATGGGATATGCTGGATTTGTGAACACCGCGCCATTGAAGAAAGGAAACCTCAGTGCACAATTTCGTTACATTGCTCATGTTGTTGCTCACGCATTGAGTAACCGCAAAGGAGGATTTGATGATTTGGTTGATTATCAAATGTGTATGATTACTGCTTTGGTCCTCAATCAGCCATATAACTTCTCTAAAGTTATACTTACATAGATGGTGCAAAACATATAGAGGGAAACGTTTTTGCAGTACCCTCGGTTTATAAAGATGTTGTTAGATCACACACACCGAACATGAAGAAGAAGAAGGACGACGTGTTAAAGTTAGAGCACATGGATGTTTCTACATTTAAGAAGATGAATTTGCATTTAAAGACTTTTCCAAATGCTAAACCCCTTTTTGGTGCTATAGTCGACAAAAATTACATCTCTCCAGCTCTGGGTTAATGGAGGAAAGAAGACAGTGGGGACGAAAATGAGGAATTGACTGCGCTTGAAAGTTTTGTTGCTAAGGGTAGTTCATGGTTTGTGAAAGACGGAGACAAAGGTTCAAAAAGAAAAGCAACTGCTACATCTTCTACTTCTGCACCGCAAAAGAAAAAGCCAGCAGCAGAAAGTTCTGGGCTTAGAGATGAACCTGAAGTTGAAGAAAACATTGAAGATATTGCTACAGATATTGACAAGCAAGCGTTCGGTGAAGAACAAGTGGCTGAAGATGCATCGTCTTTGAGCACTGATTCTGATTAGAGACTCGCTTGTGAAAGAAAAAGGGCCAAAAAAGATAGAGGCAAAGCGTCTGGCAGAGAAGAAGAGAAAAGCTGAAGAACGAAAGCGCAAAGCGACAGGTGAGGATGATACAACGTACGTACCTTCGGGTTCAGATACAGATACTCCTGTATGCACACCAGCGAAGAAAAAGACAAGACGGTTTAAACGCCAAGCAACTAGAAGCTCTGAGTCTCCAACTGTGAAATCTAAAGACACAGTTCATGAGCTAACGATTGAAGAAAAGATTGTTGTTGAACCGACTCCGTCAACACTAGTTCATCAGTCTACTTCTCAGATACCACAGTCACCACCGCGTCAATCTACTCCACCATTATAGTCTGCATCTTTAACACCTCCACAACCAACACCACGATGGGTTACACCGCAGCCGCCACCGCATACTTCACAGCCCCAGTCTCAGTTTGATTTCAACTTTGATTTTGGAGACATTCCAGGGGGTGAAGATTTTAGGACAAATATATTCAACGACCTGCTTGTTGATGAGCTACAAAAACAGGTCTTGTTGAATACTGTGAAGATAGCATAATTGCAAGAGAAATTAAATACTTTGACTGAAGCCATGCTCGCAAGTATAGTGTCAGAGAATGAGAGGTTATGACTCAGAATGACTGAATACTAGGAGGAAAGGCTCCGTAGTGATAGAAGAATGAATATGTTTGAGAAAATTCTATAGAAGAAGCTAGGAGTTAAGATAGCGGCAGAGATTGATGAGATAGAACGTGCAGAGGCTAAAGAACGTGTTGCGGAAAGAGAACGTCTTGCTAAAGAACTATCAGACGTGCAAGGTAAAGGAAAAGAGAAAGTGGTAGAGGATCCTGTGAACGTTGAAACTGAGCCAGAAGCTGAATCTGCGCCAGTTACTATTATATATATCGTTGTGTACCAAGTACCGAACAAGTTTATACTGATTGGGAAGCCTAAGTGGGGAGATTGATATGTCAGATCTATCTGCGAGACACCGCGAATGGTTTCTGAAGAAAAAGTTAGAAAAGGAAATTGAGAAAGCGGCTGAAGAATTTGAGGAAGATGATGACAAAGAAGATGAAGATTTAGATGTTGATGGTGATTCTGATTTGGATTCTGATAAGGGTGGTGATGATGATGGTAATGTAGGAGGTGCTGGTATTCATGTAAGTGATTCTGGTGTGAATAAAGAGATTGATTATTCAGTGTACCTGGATGATTCTGCAAATCAAACTGCTGAAGAAGGTGTTAAGGATAAAAATGAAGGTCCTTCAGGTGCTCAGCAGGTAGGAATCCTCTCGGTGATTGATACATCTACCGTTCCTGTCATGTCGAAACCAAATATTTTCTATCTTGAGCATGATGTTGAGAAAGGCGAATTCATCCACGGCTATTCTAAGGAAGAGATCGCTGAAATATTAGGCGTGGATAAAGAGAATTTTGAGTTTGACTTCGAAAATGAGCTGAACGAGATTAGCGGGTTCGAGCCAAGTGATAATGTTTTTGAACATGTTGAAGAAGCTAGCAATTATGATCGAGCTATCGTGGAGGATGATTCTGATGATGATGTTAATATTGTCGATCAGGGTATAGAGGACTTCCCAACTTTTATTGAACTATTTGCAGCAGAGAATGAAGATATTCTGAAGCGTAAAGTTGAAGAAGCTGCTAAGCAGGGAACTATTCCTCAACAGTTAAACAGAGCTGAAATTGCTGAGATGAGGAAGAGGTGGTTTAAGAAGTCACCAGTAGAGCGTAAATGCAACATCCTCTAGCGTTCTTTACACGCGACACTGATATTTCTCTAGGGGACATCATAAGCTGGGGTTAGATTGAAGAGCTTAACGTTTACACGATCAAAAGAGAGTTTGGTATTCAGTATTTTCGATATTTAAGCGACATCAAGTCCTTGCCTTTCTGGGATATAAAAGAATTGGTGCAAACAAAGACGATCAATCTCAAGATGAAATTTCATGACCAGAGGCTTTGGAAGTTGATTAAGCTTGAAGCTGCACATGGATTTAGACACTTGAAACCTCACTTTCCGAGACACATTACAAAGATAGATCCAGTGACTAAGGAAAGGATGTTATGCTAATTGTAAAGAAGTCGAAAGTAATGAAAAACATGCCTATGATACAAATGGAGCAGGATTTCTACAAAGTTTTCAAGTGGTGGCACTATGATTATAATACAGGAGAGGCTGTAATTTATGTGCACCCTGATGATGACTCGTGGAAGATTACTGAAGAGCTAACCGAAGCCGTCATAGCTCACAAACGCATATATGGGCTGTGGCATGACATTCGAGTACTAGACCCGATGTGGCTAGTCAATTGTAACAAAGAAAGATATAGAATGCTTGTTTGACTGCAAGATCAGTTACGAAAAGAAAGATACAGAGCAAGCACTCCACTTTCAAAAGATTGTTAATGTCTGTTTCGCCAATGACATACATTCTAGATCGGCATGGAACACATCTTGGAGGGAGCTGGAGGAAACCAAGCACAAGAAGAAGGAAGCTAGAATAGCGGAGCGAGCTCGCATAACGTCGCTAAGGAGTTAGTTGATGAGAATCAAATCTTGTGAAGATTTTTTGAAGACTATCCAGACTACGGTAACATCCAAGGGGGAGTTTGTTGGTGCATTATGTTTATTGCCTGCTGTTAGGATATGTCGTTATTGTATATAGGGCTTAAACGTCAAATGTATAAACGTTATCATTTGTTTTATATGTTTTGTAAAGACTCGTACGAGTGAGTCAGATGGCTCATACGAGTGACACTCTGTCATTCGTACGAGGCAGCCATTCGCATGAGTCGGTCTCTATTTCACACACTCCAGTGCGAGTCATGTCGACCTAAATAGAGGAGTGTTGTGTCAGAGCTAAGTGGTGTTAGTTCAGTTGGTAAGGCGAAGCCCTGCTGATTTGTTTACTTGCACCTATACTTTGCATGTCAATCAATACAATTCAGAGTTGTTAAACAGTATATCTCTCTTGTTCATTTGTCATCCTCTCTAGCAATGAATTCCGCCTCTGCTAGCTGAGTTAGATCAGACCCGTTGCTCGTCGGAGGAGCCGATCCCCCATTCACGGGGACCCTAAAGTTTAACCAAGATCAATGGTACTAGTGATTTGTCAAAAAAACTGATGTGATCCTCTAACACAAACTCACAAAAAAATGTCTGTAAATACGTCTTTACTTACTTTAAGTCTCTTTTCAGAAAAATCCAAAAAGATTTTCAGTTTGTCTTTAGCAAAAACATTGGAAAATACAAAAAGATTTGATTGCTATCTTAGTTTTTCGTCTATCGATTATGGAAATACCGTTTGTCTAAGTCCAAAGCGACAGTTGCTGAAGGAAAGCTGAAAGATTACGGGTTGGGAGCTAATCTGGAAAAAGAGAGTTCTGAAACACTACAAAGTTCATTAACTTGAAACTTAAAGAAATTCATGAAAAAACATATGTTTTGGTCAAACAACGGTCAACCAAGGTCATTAACTTGGACTTGGTAGGCAAATTGGCTAACCGGGGTCATTCACTAGGACTTGGTCAACTGAGTGTGTCATTAAAACAGATAAATTCACAAAAGTTCTAAAAGAAACCAAGTGTAAAGAACTGGCTCGTACGAGTGACAATGTGACTCGTACGAGTGATAAACAACATTACTCGTACGAATGATGACTCGTACGAGTCGAATGGTGGATATAAAAGGGACACTCACTCGCACGAGTCACATAAGTGACTCTGTGCGACTATAGAGAATCTTTGTGCGTTCCAGTTCTTTCTAGACCGTATCACGTATCTTCGACACTTCGAGGAGGTTGATTAGCACACCTCTTATGATGGGAAAGGTACTAATCCAAGATTTGAGCCGTTATAATGCCAAAATCGGACCTTAAGGACTTAAAACGTTAGGCTAATTGAACCGGTAAAATGTAAAATTGAACACATAATCGTACTTATTGGATCTCTTAGCTCCTAAATCATCACTCAATTTGTTCAAAATTTACACATTTTAAGTTCGAATTGAAAAAGGTGTTATTTGTGCATCTCATCATTGGTACGAGTGGTCACTCATACGAGTAAGTCTTTATGTTAATTAATTCATTGACTCATACGAGGAATCACTCGTACGAGCGAGTCTGATCAAACTTGAATTGTTAAGTGTCAATCTAACTCGTACGAATGATGACTCGTACGAATGACAAATTTTTTAAAAAAATTTGAAAATTTTCGAAGTATTGGAAATTTTTTCATGTGCGCAGGTATAGAAGTCGTCATTTTCTCTGTTCCACTACATTTGATATTGGCTCGACGAGAATATTCCAGAGATTGCCGCATATCGAGAAGTGCTTAAATTTTTGGGTTGTCTACCGATTACAAATGCCTTGACAGAAAAATATGCGGCCTACAGGTTGCACTTTGAATATTTCTAGGATGAACTAAGTATAATGAAGAAGAAAATGATATCTTTCCTATGGTACGGATTAACAATGAAGATATTCATGTTAAGATTACCGAAGATTTGATTCCAAAGGTGTTAGACTTTAAAGACAGTGGCAAAGACCCGACTGGATACCCAGAATATTTGGTTAAGGGTTGTTTTTACAGGATGGGATATGTGGGTTATGTTAACGCAACGTCGTTTAAGATGGGAAATCAGAGTGCACCATTCAGATACATCGCACATGCATCATTCACGAACTTAGTCATCGGAAAGGAGGGTTTGATAATATGGTCGACTACCAAATGTGCATGATAGCAGCTCTGATCCTCAATCTGCCATATAACTTCTCCAAGTTAATCTTCATATAGATTGTACAGAACATAGAGAGAGAGAAATTACTTGAGTACGCTAGATTTGTTCAGATGTTGTTGGATCATCTTCACAAGAATTTGAAGAAAAAGAAAGAGGATATTCTGAATCTTGAACATATAAGCCGGTGTTTGGAGCAATCATTGATAAAGACTATGTGGCGCCTTAAGAGGGGAAATGGAGAAAAGATTCTCGTGGAGAGGAGAATGATGAGCTTGAAGCTTTAGATGGTTTTGTGTCGAAGCAAAGCGCCTGGTTTACAAAGGATAACACAAAAGGAGCAAGGGTACAAAGAGAAAGCAAGCTGTCGGATCCTCAACCTCTGCTTATCGACAAAGGAAGCGTGCTTTAGTTAGAACAGTTTTGATTGATGAACCAGAAGTTGAAGAGATACAGGTCGAAAAACCATTTCAGACTGAAGAGAATGTTGAACCGTTAGTACAGATATTGAGCAACAAGCATTTGGAGAAACTGAAGGAGAAGTTGGTGGAGATAAAGGGTCGTCCTCCTCAAGTACAGATACTGAGAAAGGATTGCAGGCCAAAGGGAAAGGGAAAAGGAGAAGGAAATTGAGCGTCAGGAAGAGGAACGACAATGAGCTGAAGAGAGAAAGAGAAAAGTGACAGGAGATGATCATACCACATTGTTGGTGCATATTTGTGACAACAGCTTAGATCTGGTCTTTGGATATCTTGTAATTAGTAAAATGATAAACAGTTAGCGGGTTTAGTTTTGTAATAGTTAATTAGAAGGAATTGGGCTAAACTAGACACAAAATAGTGCATGGTAGGCGAATTGGGCTTTAAACCCATTAGCAGTCCATGTAGGAAACCCTAGCCCAGTTGCATAACCTATCTCTATATAAAGGGAGGTTTGCATTAGGGTTTAGGTTGCTGGTTCTATTGCTGTCTTGTTGTTTTAGTTGTTCAGCGAGATTGTGAGAGAGTCTTGAATTTATTGTAGACACATTGTGTTGAATAATTAGTAGAAGGCTGTTTGAAAGTGATTGTGTTCGCGTTCTTGTTCTTGTTTATGTGAAATCTGATCTAGGGGACTCTGCACTCTACATTAGATGGACGATTCTATGAAGATCCATAAGGACAAGGGGACCTACAATTGGTATCAGAGCATTCAGCTCTTGATTTTGCTCGATTCAGAACCGTAATAGCAGAAAAACTGGGTTTTTGGACTTTTTGGAGGCTGTTTTGGAGTTTGTGACGGCTGAATTAGGGTATCGGCGGTTGAATTAGGGTTTCTACAGTGATTTTGGATTAGCAGCAGGCATTTCGGATTGAAGACTTGCATTCCGGATTAAAAAGCATAGCATTTCGGATTGAAAACATGAATTTCGGATCAGAATCTGCATTTTAGATCATCAGACATGCAATTCGGATTTGGAAAAGTGTAATTCGGATTGAATTTCGGATCAGAAGCTATTTCGGATTCCATTTCGGACTGAAATTTCGAATCCGAATTGTATTCCGGATTCTATCTCGGATCAGAACTATTCTGGATTCCGTCTCAGATCAGAATAGTCTATTCCGGATTTCCATTTCGGATCAGAACAGTGCATTAACGAATTTTATCTCGGATCACTATTCCAGATCACCATTTCGGATTAGCAATTCGGATTACTGTTCAGGATTCCTATCTCGGACTTACTACCCGAGTTACTGTTCCGGATTTGACACTATTCCGAGTTCTACGCAAAAAAGGTGGAAAGTTAACTAGCTGACGTAACCAGAGTTAAATGTTTTCGGAAATAGAATTTGATCCATAAACATTTTTGACAAACCGGTTGCACGGTTAGGCTCGTGTGATGTTTAGGACAAAAAAAATATAATCGGACAATATACGTCTTTAGAATCGTATCGTCGAGACAAGTCTAATGGTATAATTTGGTAACCACCCATTTCGGAAAAGTTTTAACGTTTTTAACCAGTCGGTTCGGTAAAAATGTCGAATACGTCTAATCTAAATGAACTGTTAAGAATGGAGCACGAGGCTGGCACCACAAACAAACCTCCAAAGATGCTAAAGGTAGAGAACTATCTTACTTGGAAGGAAAGGTTTCAGTCATTCATTGAATATCAGGACACATGGATGTGGATCTGTATTCAAGATGGGTATGCTAATCCCACGCATGACTTTGAGGGCAGACAACGTGTTACTGCTTATGTGAACATATCTGAAGCTGAGAAAAGGATGTATGAGTCAGAGAAGAAAGCCTTAGCTGCCATCAAGATGTCATTACCTGATGGCATCAAACATACATTCAAATGTTATACTAGGTCGAAGGAGATGTGGGATGCCCTAGAGAAGAGGTATGAGGGCAATACTGATGTGAAGAAGAACAAGGTAGATCTGCTGAAGAAACAATTTGCTGTGTTCAAAGGAATGAGAAATAATCCCTTGAAGATATTATCACGAGATATTATCATCTGGTTTCAAAAATAGATAATTATGACATAGAGGGATACATGGATGTGGAGATAAATGACAAGTTGCTGGATGCTTTACCTGCAAAGTGGGATATCTATACTTTGATGATAAAAGGTGAAGCTGATTATGAAAGAAGGACTTGGAAGAGGTTGTTGGGAAGTTGTGAGCTTATGAGCTCTATATGAAGAAGAAGGAAACGGGTTATGATCAGGTTCAAGATCTGGGGATATATAAAGGTCTTACACCTTCATCTTCCAACAATGCTTCAAGTGATAGTGCAACTGCGTTTCTCTCATGTTAGAATGAGCAAATTGTGACAAATGTTGAGGGTGAAGTATGTTTTGTTGCTGCTTCAGGAGGCTCGTTAGGGGCTAAGAGACAACAATCAAATAACAACAGTTCTAAGTCTATGCCTCTGAGTGTCAAAAGTGCTGAAGATCACCTGGCATTGCTTGCTTCTTCTGTTGCTTCCTACGAGAACTACATTCAGGGAAAAATATCTCATCCTTCTACGTTTGATGAAGATTATGATCAGATCGACCCTGATGACTTAGAGGAGATGGATTTGCAATGGAAGATGGCCATGGTCTCTAGAAGGGTGAAGAGGTTCATGACCAGAATGGGCAGGAAGTTCGTTTGAAAGAGTGTGGGCTTTGACAAGTCGAAAGTGAAGTGTTACAATTGTCACAACTACGAACATTTTGCTAGAGAGTGTCAAAGACCTAAGTCTGAATCTCGTTCTAGTTCATCCTTTCAAGATTCTCCTTGTCATGGTTCAAGCAACAGGAATGCGTCAGACAACACTGGATCAAAGGCCCTGATTTCTACTGCAAGAGAGGGTTCTTATGATTGGAGTGTTCATCTAGAGAATCATAACAGCGCATCACATGTGTTTATGGCTGAGATAGCTCCAGGTGTTGATGAAGAAGTGAACGCTGATGCTGAGGAGGAGCAAGAGAAGGTAGCTGAAAAAGCTGATGGAGAACAGAATGCTAAAGAGAAGAAGATCGCTGCTGATTTTGATGCTTTCATGGCTGATCTAAGCAAATCAACAGGCGAGGTATGTTCTAACTCTTGTAGTTCTGTGTGTATAAATTTTCGTGAACTGCAAAGTGAAGTTGACACATTAACCAATCAAAACCAAAGTCTGGTAAATGAGCTCTCGAACCTAAAAGAATCAAATTTTTTCGTAAAACGAAATGAGTCACTATACTTGATGAAAATTAAAGGTTATGAAGAAGAAATCAATATTCTAACCTGTAAGCTTAATGAAAAACTTCAAGTTATTCACTTAGCTCATGATAGATGAGTGAGAAAACAAAAGAGGTTTCTGAAAAGTGCAAAGAGTTGTCTGAAGCACAACTTAAAATTTGTGAGCTTGAAAAGAAATTAAATCAATTCAGAGTTTCATCTTTTGTCATGAAACACATGATGAATGGATTGAACAAGCGTAATGACAAGACGTGTGTGGGATTCAAAAGTTTGAATGAAGTTCCACCACCACTTGGTCATGACTATTCTTTCTCTCTAGATGAAGAAGAGCTTACAGACTTTGTGTCAACTACACCTGGTAGTTCCACATCAGAAGATGTTGATGTAACCGAAAATGCCAAGAAGGATAATAATAGAGACACTGGTTTGAAAACAAAGAATAAACACCCTAAGAATCAAAAACAAATTTTTGTTAAAAAGGTTGATTTTGTTAAAGGGAGTGATATGAAAGAAGAGGTCCCTGTTATTACTAAAGCGTCTAATGTGCAGTTTGATAAGAACAAAAACAAAGAAAAATCAGAAGCTAAGCAAACTAAAGAATATCCTTCTAAAGCATCATCATCATTATCGCCTGATGAATCTAAACAAGAGGCTTCCATTAAGAAGTCTTCGACTAGAAAATCGTGTTTCAAATGTCATGAAAAAGAACATGTAGCTAGCTGCTGTCCTAACAAAAAGAGTGAAGCACAGGTACGTGAAAGACAGAGAGAAAAATCACTAGAAAAAAGTGGTGATGGTGAGAAGAAGGTTAGCTCACCAAGGATATCTCCTACCAAGCAACAAAGTGTCGTTGCGGGTGTAGATAAGGCTGAAAAAGGAACTCACCAAGTTCCTCGTTTTCAAAGAAATCATCAAAGATTTCAGCCTGGATCAGGCGGATATGAAAGACCTAGAAGTAGTTCACCACAAATGAATAACTTTAATGGTCGATCAAGTAATTTCAGAAGTCAAGGTCAATATCAAACTCGATACTAGAATGTTGGTAGTCGAAATTTTTATAACGATGGCTCTATAAATTATCATCATCAAAATTCATGGAACCAAAATCATAATTTCCAAAGGTCGCAAAGTCCAAACTTGGTTAGGAAACCTCAGGACCACAGACCTAGTGGTAATCAAAAACCATTTTCATCAATAGGTCTAAGATCCAACACTCCTGTTAGGAGTGATAGATATTGGATGGATGTTCCCGTGGTTGATGAATCTAGAAGACCCAAGATCGTTAAGGCTTGGGTCACCCAATCTAACTAATTTTGTTGGGTGGTGCAGGAGCTGCTAAGGAGGATTATCAACTTGTGGTATGTTGATAGTGGCTACTCCAGGCACATGACAGGGGATACAAGGTTGTTTATAGAGTTAGAGAATATAGATGGTGGTTATGTGAATTTTGAAAGTGCTAAAGGAGGCACATTACAGGACAAGGAAAAGTAACCAACGGGAAGATCACATTGGACAAAGTGAACTACGTTGAGCAGCTGAAGCACAATCTGATGAGCGTGTCTCAAGTCTGCGACAAGGGTCACTCGGTCCACTTTACTAAGTCTGAAGCTTTGGTGCTGAAACCTGGGTTGGTGATACCGGATGACTGGATAGTGATGAGAGCGCCAATGAGAAATGACACTTATGTCATGGACATGGGTGCTAAGGATTCTTCGAATGTGGGGGCGTGTTTACTATCAGAAGCATCTGAGGCTGAGTCATTGCTGTGGCACACACGCATGGCCCACATCCACTACCGAAAAATGAATTATATTATTAAGAACAGTTTTTCGGAAGGGGTGTCAGTGTAGAGGTTTCACGTGCAAGATAAATGTCTTCCATGTTAAAAGGGAAAACAACATAAGAAACCTCACAAGTTTAAAACAGTAAATTCCATAGATGCCCCATATGAATTACTTCATATGGATTTATTCGGTCCGGTGAACGTAAGGAGTATAGGTGGAAAGTACTATTGCTTAGTTGTCACATATGATTACTCACGATATTCATGGATTTTCTTTTTGTGTACAAAAGATGAGACAACGGAGATGCTGATAGGTCTTTTTACAAAATTGGAAAATGTCCATGATGCACGGATCAAGAGGATAAGTAGTAATAATGGCACGGAGTTTAAGAATCAAGTTCTGGATCTCTATTGTCTTCGCAAGGGAATTAAACCTCAATATTCTGCTCCTTATACACCTCAACAGAATGGAGTCGCTGAGAGGAAACACAGGACGTTGATTGAAGCCGCAAGGACGATGCTTTCTCATTCAAAGCTTCCAGTTCTTTTCTGGGGACAAGCTGTGAACGCAGCTTGTTATGTCCTGAACAAAGTTTTGACGGTTAAACGGTTTAACAAAACATGTCACGAACTATTGTTTAACCGAAAACCAAACTTAAAAGGCTTTGAACCATTTGGATTACCCTGCACCATTGTGCGAAACAAAGATAAGCAAAAATTCGGTGAGGTAGCTTATGAGGGTTACTTTCTAGGCTATATGCCTAGAACACCGAATAAAAGGGTGTTCAATCTAAAACCTGATAAAATTGAGGTGGTGTTTAACATGGAAATCACTAGTTATTCACCTCAACATTCAACAAGTGGTCCTGCTATATTATATGATTATGAAAGTGTATTTAAATCATTTAATATTCCGGGTGCTTCAAATGCAGATGAGTCTCAGGTTATCCATAATGTGATAAGTGAAGATGGAGAGTGTGACTTCATGCCTAGATCGAGTATATCGATGACAGATGCTCCAGAAACATCTTCTAGTGCAGCTCTAGAGGATTCTAGTGATAGTGAGTCTGAACCTATTCAGTGGGAGGACTTCACTAATCCATTTGCAAATATTCAGGGGGAGGTTGGATCTAATCTGGGAGATAATCTGGTTGTTGACATCATTGCTACCACACGTGTAAACATAGATCATCCAGTTGAAAACATCGTTGGTGATGCTACTGCAGGTGTTCAGACAAAAAGCGTTGTGCTCGAAGGTTCCTGTTTGTTTACTTCGATTCAGAAGACAGGGTTGATTCATGAGTGTTTATATAGCTGCTTTATTTCCCAAGAGAAGTTGAAGAATGTTCATATGGCTCTAAAAGACAATTTTTGGGTGGAAGCTATGCAAGAGGAACTAGCTCAGTTCAAGAAGTTGAAAGTTTGGGAGCTAGTTGACTTGCCTAAAGGAGAGAAGGAAATCGGCACTAAGTGGGTGTTTAAATTGCAAGAAAGACGACCGAGGGATTGTAATAAGGAATAAGGCTCGGTTGGTAGTGAAAGGGTTCAATTAACAAGAGGGGATTGATTATAATCAAATGTTTGCACCAGTAGCAAGGTTGGAAGCAATTCAGTTGTTCCTAGCTTTTGCCTCCTTAAAGGGCTTCAAAGTTTACCAACTTGACGTGAAGAGTGCGTTTCTTTACGGGAAATTCCAAGAAGTGACGTATGTCTCTCAACTAGACGGGTTTATTGATCTAGACTATCCAGATCGATTCTATCGACTTGATAAGGCATTGTATGGATTGCATCAGGCACCAAGGGCGTGGTATGAGACACTGTCAACACATTTGCTAAAACATGGTTTTGAAAGAGGTCAGATTGACAGTACACTGTTCATTAAAAGAAAGAAGGAAGACATTCTGCTGGTACATGTATACGTAGATGACATCATCTTTGGGTCATCTTATGAGAACACGTGTCACGATTTCGAGGAGGTAATGAAGAGCAAGTTTGAGATGAGTGCGATGGGTGAATTATCCTACTTTCTGGGTTACAAGTTGAACAAAAGAAGGATGGGATGTTTATACATCAGAGAAGTATGTGTATGACATTTTTTCTCGTTTCGAGATGGAGGATTGCGCTACTTTCAATACACCTATCTGTGAGAATCACAATCTTGGTCCAGATCATGAGAGTGTGGAGGATGTTGATCCAACTCAATACATGGCAATGATTGGTTCTCTGATGTACTCGTTTGCTTCAAGACCTGATATCATGTTCGTAGTGTCTCTTTGTGCCAGATATCAAGCGAATCCAAAGGAGTCCCACATGAAAGCAGTGTAGCAGATTCTTCGTTACTTTAAGGGGAAACCTAAAGTTGGGTTATGGTATCCAGCTGCTAGTGATTTGAAGTTTGTTGCTTTTACTGATTCAGACTTTGGAGGATGCAAATCAACAAGGAACTCTACCACAAGTGGTTGTCAGTTCTTAGGAGGGAGGCTCGTGTCATGGCAATGCAAGAAGCAGTCTTGCGTGTCCACCTCTATGTGTGAAGCTGAATATATTTTTGCGGGTAGTTGTTGCTCTCAGGTTCTTTGGATCCAACAACAGATGCGCGATTATGGTTTGAATTTCACTCGTACTCCTATTATGATAGACAATAATGCCAGTATATCAATCACCAACATTCCCGTAAAACACAGTCACACAAAACATATTGACATTCGTCATCATTTTATACGGGATTGTGCTGAAAATAAATTAATTGAACTATATCAGGTCGACACACTTGATAACCTGGCAGAACTCTACATTAAAGCATTTGACGGGGCTCGTTTTGAACATTTAGTCGAACTCAAAGGGATGAGGAATCCTGAATAACCATTTTTCCATAAAAATAGTTTTGTAAATAATTTACTGCTTTTCAAAAATCAAAACATAAAAAATAGAAAATCAAAAAATGAGTTTTCACTACGTGAAAAAGAAGAAATGATAGTACATCAGCAAGTTAGACTGTCATACTGAAATTAAAACTAAAATTCCTTAAGTTTGATAGAAGCTTCATCATATGATGTACCAGTAGGCAAAAGGCATGAAATAATCAACTTACCTTGGTGATATAAAATTAATAGACTGTTATGAGTGGGTAACATATCAGTGGCGTATGGTTTTATAACCTTAAATCTTGTGTTGATAGATTGCCAAAATCTAAGGTTTTAGGTCTTTATATCGTTATTTCATCTGGGGTATCAAGGTTGTCCTTCTGCTGCATCCAGATATATGCTGACCTAGGCACAACCAGGATATCTTAAAAGAGCTAAAATGCCAAATCCCAAAATTTGAAGAAGCTCTCCTAGAGAGTCATTCAAATGTGCATATTGCATTATTCGTACCAAAATTTGGTATTTGCCCTAACCCTCATTGGATAATGGTTTCTTTGCTGTATGGAAGTACTGACCTGATCACCAATTATCTAACGTAGTAATTAAAAAGGATGAATTTTGGTATATTCACCTACTACGATGAATTTTTGTGCATACCTTGATCATGGGGGTATGTCCTAAAGTGGCACACACTAGTATATCAGTATAAATTATCTAAACATATCACGAGGTAATGGTCTTGAAATGTTTATGTATGTTGTTTAAGTGGATAAACAATACTGGTAATCATCTTGGACTGTTTTTCATGAATATTGCATATAAAATACCCAGATAGTGTGAAAACAGTTTGATGTTGCTGATATGATCTTCTCAACGGCGAATCTCACAAAAATAGAGTGTTTATTATTTCGTTATTTATTTGCTTTCGAAAAATATAAAAATCCAAAAATATTTCATTTTCATGTATATTCATAATGTACGGGATATTGGTTGTTCATGGAGGAGTTGTTACCGATAGGGGGAGATGATGTTAGAAGATGAGTTCCAATTTTTATGATTCTGCAGGTTCATGGTGTTTAAAATTTTGAGTATGTGTTTTGAGTTGAGAAGTGCTTAATCTGTGATACAGTTTTACTATCTCTTGAATAATAATTATTTGTTTAACTTGTGTTGAAAAATTCTTATAGTTTCTCGAGATGTTTGTTTTATAGTATACATATTGTAGCAGTGTGTTGCTGAGACGTTTACTAAAGAGGAGTTTGACTGGATGCATGGTAGAACCTCCTTTCTACATTGCAGGCAAAGTTGAAGTGTTTTAGAGATTGATATGCAAGTGCTAAACTGTAGTTCATTCAAACGCAAACGATTTAAAAGATTTGGTGATTGGATACATCAGCTTAGGGTGAGTCTGTTGCTGACAGAAGCTGTTAAAGCTAAAGCTATCCAAAGACCAACGTTTTTCAAAGATGCTGAAGAATGCAAGAAGACTGAAGACTAAGTTATTTTATGAAGCTATTGTCAAGGGGGAGTTTGTTGGTGCGTATTTGTCACCACAGCTTAGATTTGGTCTTTGGATATCTTGTAATTAGTAAAATGATAAATAGTTAGCGGGTTTAGTTTTGTAATAGTTAATTAGAAGGAATTGGGCTGAACTAGACACAAAATAGTGCATGGTAGGCGAATTGGGCTTTAAACCCATTAGCAGTCCATGTAGGAAACCCTAGCCCAGTTGCATAACCTATCTCTGTATAAAGGGAGGTTTGCATTAGGTTTAGGTTGCTGGTTCTATTGTTGTGTTGCTGTTTTAGTTGTCTAGACAGATTGTGTAAGAGTCTTGAATTGATTGTAGACACATTGTGTTGAATAATCAATAGAAGACTGTTTGAAAGTGATTATGTTCGTGTTCTTGTTCTTGTTTCTGTGAAATCTGATCTAAGGGATTCCGCACTCTAGATTAGATAGACGATTCCGTGAAGATCCATAAGGATAAGGGGACCTACAGACATACATATCGTAAGATTCTTAAAGTGATACTCCTATTATTAAGCCTCCTAAGAGGCCAGTAGCCAAGCGTTTAAAGAGACCGGTAACCAGGAAAACAGATTCTCTAGCAGCGCGTTCGAAGTTTAAGCTGAAGAGAAAGGCTGCTAAAGTATCAGTTGTTAGACCTAGTTTTGAGCTAACTCCACAACCATCTCCATCACCACCTAACCAACTCAACAACCACATCTAACTCAACCTCATCCACAGTATTCAAATGGTTCGAGGTTGGAAGATCAGTTTGACTTTGACTTTGAGGAGATTCCAGGGGGAGAAGATTTCACTCCTGACATGTTCAATGATTCAAGGATGACAGAGTTGGAAAACCAAATTATGTTGAACAATCTAAAGATTGCTGAGCTGGAGGATCGTATCAAGAATATGGAAAAAGATGAACGCCTGAGAAGCCAAAGACAAAGGAATATATTTCAGAAGATTCTCATCAAGAACTTGGTATTAACTTTGCAGAAGAGGTCGATGAGATTGAAAAGGAGGAGGCTAGAGAAAGGGTAGCTGAGCGCAAAAGACTTGCCAAAAGCTTTATCAGATGCTCAAGGAAAAGGAAAGGAAAAGGTTGGACATGATCCCTTGATAGAAAAGTCTGCGCCAGAAGGTGAGTCTGTGCCAGTATCTACTGCTATGGTTGTATATGTGCCACAAATCAACTTTGTTTTGATAGGGCAACCAAGAGATGTGGAAGTTGATATGTCAAATCTTTCTGAGAAGCATAGGAACTCGACGAGGTGATTTATTCTTATGACGAAGACTTTGAAGAGGATGATGAAGATAAAGATGAAGCTGGTAATGCGTCTGGAAAGAAACCAGATAGTGGTAGGTAAGACGATGATAGTGGTCAGGGTGGATCGGGTGTACTTGGAACAGATTCTGGAGTTGATGAAAATCTTGATGTTTATGTGTACTTGGTACTTTGCGAACCAACTTGATACTGAACAAGTTCAGGGGGAGCCTCATGATGCAGCGCAGAATACTCAGCAAGCAGGAATGCTCACAATGACTTCTGCGTTGATTGTTCCTGCTGTGCCAAAGCCAAGGATCTTTTACTTGGAACATGATGTTCAGCAAGGAGAATACATCTACAACTATACAAAGGAAGAAGTTGCTAAAATGCTAGGAGTGGATGGAGAGTCTTTTAATTTTGACTTCAAAGATGAGCTTAATGAAATCAACGCTACTCAGCCTGAAGATTATCACTTCCAACATTTTTCTAAAGTTGATGATTATGATTGAGTTATCGTAGAGGATGATTCCAATAGTGATGATACTGCCAAATATGCCGGTGATGGTACGGATGACTTCCCAACATTCGATGAGATGTTTTCAGCCGCTAATGATGATTTGTTGAAGCAAAAAGTGGAAGAGGCTGTAAAACAAGGTAGTGTGCCCAAACGTTTATCTAAAGAGGAGATTGCTAGGATGAGAAAGTTATGGTTCAATTAGGTGCCCGAAGAACAAAAGTTCAAACGTCCCCTAGCATTCTTAACACATGATTCTGATGTTTCTCTTAGGGATATTATCAGTTGGGGCTGGATTGAAGAACTCGACATATACGCAATCAAAAGGGAATATGGGATACAATACTTTACATACCTGAGTGACTTAAAGACTCTGCCATTCTGGGATATCAAGGAACTAGTGCAAACAAAGATAATCAATCTAAAGATGAAATATCATGACCAAAGGATGTGGAAGTTGATAAAGTTTGAAGGTGCACATGGATTCAATTGCTGGAAGACGCACATTCCTAAAAGAATTACAAAGATCAATCCAGTTACTAAAGAAAAGATATTACTTTGATTTTAAAGAAGCCACGGGTGATAAAGAATATGTCGTTAATCAAGATGGAGCAAGATTTTCAAAAGATCTTCGAATGGTGGCTCTATGACTAAGGTACTAGCGAAGTAGTGATATGTGTACAACCAGATGAAGACTCATGGAAAATCACTGAGGAATTAACGGAATCCGTGAATGCACACAAGCGGATTTATGGTTTATGGCATGGAATTCGACTGCTAGACGCAATGTGGCTAGTAAACTGCTCTAAGAAGGATATCAAATGTCTATTCTACATAAAGATCAGTTATGAAGACAGAGACAAAGAGCAGGCGTTGCAGTTCTAGAAGACTGTTAATGTTTGTTTTGCTAATGATATTGATTCACGTAAAGCATGGAACACTTTTTGGAGAAAGATTGAAGAAAAGGAGCAATGAAGAAAAGACAAGAACATATCAATGATTGCTGAAATGTAACACCCCAAAATGCATGTATGTGATGATTTTTAATTGTTTATTTAGAAGGTCATCAAAGTCTTAGTTTTTACTAAAGTATTATGAGTGGGGGGTAATTAACTTAGTTAACTAGTAAAGTTATCTTAGTTGTGTAAGGATTGTGACATTATAAGTTAAAGCAAAGAAAGAATGGCCAAGTTAGTGCTTGGGACATTAATTTGACATGTCTTAAAATAAAAGGGCTGAAAATGTAAAGTGGGTAAAACTTGGAGTTATAACAAAAGAGGAGGAATGTATGTGTTTATATACGAACGTGAGAGAGAGGGAGCAGGAGAAAACCCTTCTCCTTCAACCATAGTAAAAATCCAGCTAATTGGAAGTGCTTTTAGGGCAAATTTGAATGCATGTATTGGGTTCTTTACACATCTAAGTATCTTCAACATAAGGTAAGTTAAATTTTTTGATTTGATGATCATGGTGAATTGGATTGTAATCAATCCATGAAATTGTATACATAAAACATGAATATTGGTTAGAATCATCATGTAGAAGATGATTTATGCTCGAATTTGTTTATCTGTATGATTCGAAATGAAACCCACTTGTTGTAGTAACATGATGAAATATGATGATCATGTAGGTTCAAGGTTAGTGTAATATTGATGTATGAACTTGTATGTATTAGAAATTGTTAGAGAAATTTGATATAGGATGAAGGTTGTGTGAATTTATTCGATTTAGGCTTTGTTAGTGGTACGCACACCAAGTGTTTGATGAAATGCCTTGAATAAGATTTGCATGCAATAAGGATGATCTCATGTGAATGTAGTGCTAAATAGTTAAGATTAGTAGATGGTAGTTTATTAACTCAATTATGTAAAGAAAAGAATGGAAATGAAGACATGAGAGCAAAACGTGTTGATTTTAAATTATAGGAGTAAAGGAGGATGCGAGCCATTCCAGGTCACAAGCAAATTCTTCTACCTACAAGTACTAGTAGTTATAATGTTTTTTGTTACATTTTATGTAAAGAATATAAATTTGCTTTTGTTACGTGAAAATACATGGAAGTTCGATTCGTGCATCGAGTCAAATAAATAAGAATGATATATGTATGCATTTGGCATTGGTTTCGAACCGGATATAGAAAATTGAAGGAATTTGACATTAAAATCCACTAGAAAGTATAATTGAATGAATGTTAATGAAAGGATTATTATCGTGATCGATGGAAGCTTGAATTGTTTGTTACCTAATTATGATATAAGTATTTGTTGGTATGGTTGTAGGTAGATGATCACGTTAGGTTGCGCCAAGCTTAGAACGAACACATCATCCGCATATTATGTTTCCGCGTTTCATGTTCAAACGGGTCAAAACATTTTGTAAATTATGTTTAAAACTTATGTTAGTATGTTATTCATTAGTAGACTTTTAATTAATCAAGTTTCGCTTGTAAACATTGGGTTTCTACATGTTAATGAATGGTAAAACTTTTATTAAATGTTCGTACGGTCAAAATATGCATTAACTTTGGCCTCGTGTAGGAAAGGGCTTTATAAGTTGGTATCGGAGCCGAGGTTTGAGAGATTCGAGCTTGAATAGGAATGCTCGAACTCAAACCGAAAGCTATCACAAAGGATATGTTCGTTCCAAGATGCAAAAGGAAGTAAGTATACAATGATTTTAATAGTTACTTGTTTAAATGGGTTTTTTTACAGGATGGGTTGTAAAGAATTGAATACAGAAAATTTATTAGTAAAGGGCATTTCTGAAAGTCATGGGGCAGGTTTACCTGAACGGGACTCGAAATGGGTCAAACGGGATAAAAAACATGAAACATCAGCGTTTTTGTGCTAGGGTGTCAAACCCGGCGACACCCTAAAATACTGTTGACTCAACTTTTTACCTAACGCCAAAAGAAAGAGGGGTCGCCAAAGTGCCTTGGGTCGTCGCCGACGCTGTCCGTGTAACCAGAATGGTTGGTTTTGTTGCTTTTTTGCGTTGTTGAACTTCCACACCCCCTAAAGCCTATCCAAAAGCCCATTAAACTTCTGAAACAAACCGTAAGGGTTATTAGGACCCATAAAAGTATTTAATCGGGTCATGTCAAAGTGTCTTGAAATGTAAATGTGTGCTATTAGAAAGTCTCGAATGCGAAATCTTTTGGGATTCATTGACCTTATGTTAAGAATTATAAAGTATGTGGTCGTGAGAGACTATTAACACCTAGGATGAACTGAAGGAAAGTCCCAAAAATTCAGAACTTTGTGGTGAATTAAGTATGTTGATAAGAAGAATGATTAAAGTATGCATAAGAATGAAATTTTAAATTGGATGAATAAGAAGTTGTATTGATCTAGAAAGTCGTTGTAGATTTAGACGAGTATGTGTGATTCTTATAGAGAAACTAACTTTATTGTATATGCAAGGTAGGTTTAAGTGTTTGAGGAGGATGATCCGAGGATGCGGTCTAGGATGAATACCAAACATGTAATTAGACAGATGGATCCCAGGTACACAATATTAATATATATGCATACTGGAGCAAAAAAAAACTCCTCAGGGAGGTAAATGTTAAACGAAAGACAATGATACTGTCTTTGTAAAGTTTTAGAGATGTTGCACGAACTGAAACCCACTTCTTCGGGCTTAAGTTGATGATTACATAAAGGCACGAAGCTAGTATGTGGATTACACGCCTGGCGAAGTATGCAAGATGTCACACCCTGGTCGTAGCGGAAGCGCAAGTGTGTGACTATTAGGTAATCATTGCATCCAATTTAGTAAACAGTATAAATTAACAACGATGCCATACTATTAATAAGTTTAGTTCCATAAATACAACCATCCAAAAGTGATTTCATGTTGTTATCTATTTCAACTTGTCATCATAAACATGATTCTAAATACATTGCTTCAAAATAAGATATTGGTTTCATTTTAATGCATAATGAGGTTTTGACCCCTATATACCCAAACGAACTTGGGATATAAAAGGCAAACCCTCCAAAAGATGGTACATCATTGTCTTGACATTTTCCCAAACCCGAATCATATCACCAACTCATGCCTTGCGTCCTCAAATACATGTAATTTTAAAAAGTCAACATAAAGTTGGCGAGTCCCTGTAGTTAATGTTTACGTATAAAAATGTCATTCTTGAAATCCAGTAGTATGTTATTAGCATCAATGGCGTTTTAAGGTTCTATCAGTGTGTCACGAGCACCCTGACATATACGTGCCATAAGTAAATAACCAAACCGAGACAACATTGACATCATTGGGATCACAAAAGCACTCCAAAGGGTATACCAACCAGGAGTGGAGCGGGTTTCAAACTCAATAGATCTACTTCTTTTGCACCTTGGTCACTATGTGGTTAATGGTTACTATTGTCATCCTCCTACTTACGGACAAATGATCGTGTTATCAACTAAACCCATAGCTAACATACTGTTTGTTATGAAATGTATTTCCCCTCGATAGTTTTAAAAACAAAACTTTGAAATAATTGAAAGGAGGGTCATGAACTCAAAGTTTTGCTTTCCGTAAGTCGTACTAGTCACGGTCGGTGTCCTTACACGGGTGTAACCAACATGTGTATTAAGTTTATTAGACACCTAGGCCTCAATGGACCTTGTACTCTTGTTATGTATTTCCCTGTTATGATAGAACAACTTTTAGTGTTATTATAGTGTTGGTAGTTTGCTTATTCGATTAATATTGTTATATGTATTTCTCAATAATACATATATATATATATATAAAATATATATACATTGTTATCATTCTTTGATCGTGTGTGAACCGGGCCTTGCCCTTCACATGTCCTCGGGTCATGTACGCGTGTCATTGGGCCTAGCCCATGTTACCTATGTCTTTGGGCCTAGCCATGTTTTTATGTCATTGGGCCTAGCCCATGTAATTTATGTCTTTGGGCGTAGCCCATGTAATTTATGTCGGCATCGTTTATTATGCTTTTTCTTGTCGACAATCGCCCATCGTCGTAATGACTTTTCGTGTCGGCGATCACCTGTTGGTCGTCGATGCGACGATGTGTTCGTGAACGTTCGATCATCGTCCGTATTGCTTCGTTTTTCCGATTATTGTTTCGACGCTTTGTAAGATTATATATGTTAATGTCACCAACACTTGGTATTATTTTCAAGTGTTTGTATTTTTGTATATGATTGGGTATTTTTATTGTGAATACCCTAAGCTTCTAAATACATACATATACAATACACATATGTATTTAGACAAGATTCTTGGTCAATAAATATGTATTCATATTTTTATTTTCCCAAGTAAGTATATACATATATATTTACAAGAGTTACTTACCTTTACTTGTAAAAAAAATATATAGATGAACTTGTTGTATACTTGGGTATTTAGGGTTTAACCCCTTTCATTAGCACTTACTTAATGACGATATAAGTTCTAATCGTGTTTAGTCCCGCTAATCACCCCATTAATCATGTCTTAATCGCGATTAGATTTTTAGAAAATTTCACCATAGTTTCCTCTAACTATGGCGTTTTCCAAGTTTTAAAAACATATTTAAAACCTGTTTAAGCTCATAATCAAGATCAACAATCCATCATAAACATTCCTATTATTTATTTACAAAATTTCATGTATCATCATCCATGACTTTTTAGTTGCCAAATCTTATTAAATCATGATGAAATTTCTAACATTTATTAACACTTTTAGATCACCACTTTTGTCGTATCCTTTGATCAAGTCCATCTCTTTAAACCTATTGATTTCTATATTTTTTAAGATGGTTACATCTTAAATAGTAATGTTTACTTCTTATAAAAATCATTCATGTGTAATAAAATTATCTTTAAGTTGTAGAAATCTTCATGAATGATGTAGTTGATGATCTTGTTTAGATTTAAACATTATCATGTTTAAATCCTCATTTTCCCCCTCGTTCATACAAGATCATCCAACTTTTATACTTTACTTAAACATAAACAACACTATCATGCTAACTAATAATCATATAAACACATGAACAACACAAAAACAAAACATATTTTGTGTGTTTATTATGGTGTGAGTTAGGGTTTTTAGTTTATCTTTTCTTCATTTTCAAGATGATCAACTTGTACATCATTAATCTAGACATAAAGATAAGCTAGATTATGAAAGAGTTTGCCTTACAATGGGTGCACAAGTTAGATGATGATTTAAGAAGAAAATGAAGCTCCAAATGTCTCCAATAGTCCGCCAATCTTTCTAGCTCCTTGAATGTCCTTAACAGGGTTTTAAAGTGGGTGTAATACGCTGTTTTATGGTGGTTAAATAGTGGTGCTAAGGTGGTGGTGGTAGCCGTGAGTTTTAGTGAGAGAGACGGAGAGAAAGTTGCAAATTTTTTTGAATGAAAATGATGAAGACATGTTGTGAATTAGGAACTATCTCATGCCATTCTTTCAAATCTCTCACATCAAGCACCATACTTCTAATCCATCATTTTCAACAAAATCAAGTAAGTGTGGGACCCACTTGAAACCGTCAATGAGAGGGGGGCGGTAAAGTGTAATATGTTTTTTTACACATGTTAATTTAGAATATATTTTGGCCATTAAGTTAAGTATGGTGATTAGAGGTTTGTTCTTGCACTCATAGTATATAATCAGGGTTTAGGGTGCTATTACATGGTAATTAATCCACTTGGTCCTCCAATATAAGTTTCGGATGACGGAAATGTCGTTAGATGGTTCATCGACGCAATAATCGCTACTAAATGAACATATTTATTTAGTACCGTAAGCTTTTGTTTCCGACCACCACAATTGTCATTGTGTCTACTTAGTACATTTCCGACCTAAAAATATGCATAACTAGTTCGCTAGACAAATATACGATGAGGTAGGATGGCCGAAATGCCTTTCGTTCGATCGTTCGCTCGATATCAGCACTTTTATATTCCGAGTCGAACTTTTCTGAAATTTGTGTTTCCGTGACCTCATGTTGTTTGATGGATTCCGAGTTCCAAATGAGGCTTAACTAGTTCGCTAGATGCCTGAATGAGGCTATCGGCCAACAAAATGTTCGTCGTTTCGACAAACGGTCGCCTTCCGGTTGCATTGTGCACTGTTTGCCGAATGACCGGAAACGATGTCTTTTGTGCATTCTTGCTATTCTCACATTGTTTTAGGATGATTAACATTGTTTTATTATTATTCTTACATCCGGAATTCACCGAATTAGTCTCGCGGACAACTGACATTTGTCGACTTTTTGGTCAAAACGGACAATTTTGAAATTTAGGCGTTGTATCGGAAAGTTATGTATTATTGTAATGGTTGATCTCAAATAAGTGTTTTAATTAATCTATGGACTCAGGTGTGGCATTAACATGCCATTGTTCCTTGTTCTGATTCGTTTTATCGGATTTACCGACACAGTTAGTGTCACCGAAATTAGTGCGCCCAACACTTTCTACCAACACTTTTAGGGCATTGTTTTGGTTTGTTCCGCGTCGTAACGGCAACCAGTATATGTTATGACCAGATTTACTTGCCCTACTTCTTAGTATACGACGTACGACTCAGTTACGAAACTAAATTACGATAGTATGCATGATATTATGAATTAAAAATAGAGATTAAATTGTACGGAATTACCGGTTATTCGCCATTTGTCACATACTCCTCCTGTTAAAAAGAATTCCATTCAGTTTGAGGCATCCTCTGAAGTATTCTTCTTGAATAGGTGGGGGTATTTTGACTTGATTTGATCTTCACGCTCCCACGTGTACTCGGGACCATGACGCGAATTCCAGCGAACCTTCACCAGTTTGATTTGGCTTCTTCTCGGCTTTTGGACTTTCTAGTCCATGACTTCAACTGGTTCTTCGGTAAATTGTAATTTGTCATCAACATGAATCTCATCCGCTGGAATGATAGCTGTGTCATTAGATGGACTTTTCTTCAGATTAGACACATGAAATGTGTCGTGTACATTATTGAGTTCCTCTGGCAGTTTTAACTTGTAAGCCACTATACCAATCTTTGCCAGAATTTCGAAAGGTCCAATATATCTCGGTTGAGCTTTCCGCGCTTTCCGAATCTAGCTACGCCTTTCCAAGGTGAGACCTTTAACAATAATTTGTCTCCGACCTCAAAGGATAATGGTTTGCGTCTCTGATCTTCGTAGCTCTTTTGTCTATCTCGGGCCGCTTTTATACACTCACGGATCTTGAATATCTTGTCTGTGGTCTCTTGTACTAAATCGGGACCAATGAGTTGTCTGTCACTGACTTCCGCCCAACATTACGGCGATCGGCACTTTCGTCCATATAGTGCTTCGAATGCAACGGCGTTGATGTTGGTGTCATAACTGTTATTGTAGGAAAACTCTACCAACAGTAAATGAGTATCCCCATTTCCGCCTAAATCCATCACACAGGCCCGAAGCATGTCTTCCAACGTTTGGATGGTTCGCTCGCTTTGACCATTGATGTGTGGGTGAAAAGTTGTGCTTAAATCTAAGCGATAACCAAATGAATTTTGAAATGATTGCCAGATCCATGACACAAAGCGACCATCTCTATCAGAGATTATCGAGATTGGCACTCCATAACGTGCCACGGTTTCTTTAAGATACAGTTCTGCTAACTTCTTTGTATTGTCTTTTTTGCGGATGGGTAAGAAGTGAGCTGATTTGGTTAACCGATCAATGATAACCCAAATCATGTCATAACCTCGAGAGGTCTAGGGTAATTTTGTAATGAAATCCATTGATATTTGTTACCACTTCCAGACCGAGATCTTAGGTTGTTGTAATAGACTAGATGGTTTTTGGTATTCGGCCTTGACCTTTACACAAGTTAGGCATTTCCCAACATAGGTCGCAGTATCTCTCTTGAGATTCAGCCACGAATAATATTATCTGGTACATTTTATCTGATCCTGGGTGTATCGAGTACTTGGACTTGTGTGCCTCATCCAGCACCAAGTCTCGCAACTCACCATAATAGGGAATCCAGATCCTTCCCATGAAATATAAAGTTCTATTCTTGTTCGTTCCAATTGTTTTTCCATTCCACATAATGATTCCGCTGGAATGTTTTTTGGTTTCAATGCTTCTTGTTATGCTTCACGCACCCGAGTTGTGAAGTTCATCTGGATCGTCATTTCTAAAGCTCGTACACGTAATGTTTAGATTCGTTCTTTCCTGCTCAAGGCATCTGCCATAAACATTTGCCTTACCTGGGTGATACTTGATTTCACAGTCATAATCATCCAATAGTTCCACCCGACGTCGTTGGCGCTTATTCAGTTCCTTTTGACTGAATATATGTTGAAGACTTTTATGATCTGTGAATATGGTGCACTTAGTGCCATACAAATAATGACGCCAGATTTTTAAGGCAAATACCACTGCTCCTAATTCCAGGTCATGCGTGGTATAATTTCTTTCATGAAGTTTCAGCTGACGCGATGCATACGCAATGACTTTCTCACGTTGCATTAACACGCAACCCAAACCTTGATGCGATGCATCACAGTACACCACAAAGTCATCGGTACCGTCTGGGAGTGATAATCGGTGCTTTACATAATTTCTCCTTTAATACTTGAAACGCTGAATTTTTTTCTTTTCTCCCCACTCAAACTTCCTATCCTTCTGTGTAAGCGAGGTTAGCGGCTGAGCAACTTTTGAGAAGTTCTCAATGAATCTTCTGTAATATCCCGCTAAGCCTAGGAATTGTCGTATTTCCGTGGGGGTTTCTTGGCGTCGTCCAGTTCATTTATAGCCTCGATCTTGGAAGGGTCAACTTGTATTCCGTTCTCGTTCACCACGTGGCCCAGAAATTGTACTTCGCAAAACCAAAATTCGCATTTCGAGAACTTAGCATATAATTGTTCCTTCTTTAGCAACTCTAGTATAGTTGTCAAGTGTTGCTCGTGTTCTTCCTCAGTTCAGGAGCATATCAATATGTCATCTATAAAGACGATCACGAACTTGTCAAGGTATGGCTTACAAACCCGGTTCATCAAATCCCTGAACATTGCAGGGGCGTTCGTTTGGCCAAATGGCATAAGAAGGAACTCGTAATGACCGTAACGAGTCCTAAACACCGTCTTAGGAATAATTTCCTCTTGGATTCTCAACTGATGATATCCGGATCTTAAATTGATTTTTGAGTAGAAACTCAACCCTTGCAACTAATCGAATAGATCATCGATCCTTGGTAATGGGTACCAGTTCTTGATGGTTAACTTGTTTAGTTACCGGTAATCAATGCACATACGAAAGGTTCCGTCCTTCTTCTTCACAAACAACACCGGAGCTCCTCAAGGTGAGAAACTCGGTCTTATGAAACCTTTCTCAAGCAATTTTTGCAACTGAGTAGATAGTTCCTGCATCTCCGAGGGTGCTAGTCGATATGGGGCTTTCGCCACAGGTGCAACTCCTGGCACTAAATCAATAGGGAATTCGACCTGTCTTTGTGGAGGTAGTCCTGGCAAGTTTTTCGGAAAAACTTCTGGATATTCCCTAACTACCGGTATGTCCTCCACTTTGCGCTCCTCAGCCTTCTTAACCACCACATGGGCAAGAAAGGCGATGCATCCTTTCCTCAAACTTTTTTGAGCTTTCATGCAGTTTATGATTCGTAGTGGCGTGTCATGCTTCTCACCGTGAATCATCAAATGTTCTCTGTCGGATAAGGGGATGCGAATGATTTTCTCATGACATATAACTTCGGCTCAATTATCGGATAGCCAATCCATCCCAATGACGACATCGAAACTACCCAGTTGAACTGGTAATAAATCTATATTAAAATTTTGTTCACCCAATTCTAACGTACATTTCTTTATTATTTCACCCAACTCTACCAATATCCCGTTAGCTAGTTTAATCTAGTACGGAACATCTAATTTACTCGACTCTACCCCAAGTATATCTCTAAACTCCTTAGAACTAAAACTGAAATCTGCCCCGGTATAAAAAAAATAGATGCAAAGTGATCATTGATAGGGAACGTAACGGTGACCACGTTTAGGTCCTGGCAAGCATCCTTAGCTCCAATCACGAATGCTCTTCCCCATGCTTGGTTTTCTTTAGGGCAATCTTTCTTGAAATGTCCTTAGCCTCCGCATCCAAAACAACCTTGCTCTCTAGTATTTGTTCCCTGGCACACATCGGTGCGATGTCCGAACCTACCACATTTACCACACTTGGGGCCTCGGCATCCCCCGTAGTGGTGGAAAGGGCAATTGGAGCATTTTGGTGCTCCCCCGGTATAAGATTTCTTAACAACAGTGTTTGTGGTAGTGGTAACGTATTCCTTTGCTTCTTTGACTTCTTTCGTGGCTTGCTTCTTGTTATTGTTATTATTGCCTCGAGAGCCTTTCTTGAAATGGGAGAATTTCCGTTTATTGGAGTCCGTAGTCTCCTTAGTGTTTTTCGTCTTGCTCATACCACACTTGGGTAACCTTCCCTGACGAACAGCCTCCTGAGTAAGGCTGACAGCTAGATCAATCGCTTCTCCAATCTCGGTGGGATTTGAAGGGGTAACCAGACTCAGAATCTCGGGGGCAAGTCCCCAGATGTACCTCTCAATTCGCTTAAATTCAAGCTCCACTAAGTATGGCACCACTCAAGACATGTCATGAGATCACTGCGTGTACCCAGCAATATCTAAACCAACCATCTTTAAATTCCAGAATTCCGTCTCCAACTTTTGAATTTTCGATCTTGAGCAATACTTCTTTCTCATCATTTCTTTAAGCCCCTACCAGGTCAGGGCGTATGCAGCATCGTCGCCCTTAGTTTCGACCTGGAGGTTCCACCAAGATAAAGCTCCATCCATGAAGAGTCTAGCAACATAAGTGACTCTATGTTCAGCAGGGCACTTGCTCATATGGATGATTGAATCAGTCTTCTCAGTCCAACGTATGAAGGCTACAGCACCTCCGGTACCATCGAAATTCATAGGTTTGCATTCTAGAAACTGCTTGTAAGTGCAACCTGAAATCATGGGATACACCATTTAAGCATGAGTGGACAAATAGCACGAATAGAAATGAGAGTATCATGCGGTTTTATGAATAACCGTGTATTACAAATTGGAGGATTTCCTCCTGTTGAACCAGCGGTACCACCGCTTTATTCAGAGAGGTTAGCTTCGTACTGGGCAATTCCTGATATATGTGTTCATTTAGCTCTTCTTGGGTTGTCGGTAGTGCGTTATTGTTTGAACTCCTTCGGCAGGGCGGCCTCATCTTCTGATATAATATGTCGCTCACAATTAGCCGAGTTACGTAATAATATATTCATATTTATTATTATATTTATTTATTCATTATTATTATTATTATTTTATCGAACATGTATGTGTAAACACGTCGGTACATAATGAATAAGAAAAATAAATGCATACACCATACGCACACCTATCGTCATTATAAGAACATAAGTCATCGCATAGATAGTCGCCACATCATAAGATATCAATCATAGCATCACCACGATAAAATACATCAACCATAATATCACCACATCATAACACTATCAACCATAACATAAAAGAGATACAATGTAAAATAAAGAAAATACACTTTTATACAATGACAACTTGTTACATTTTGTTCGTGAAGATCAAAAAAGGACTTAGGGATACAAAAGCCTAGTCAATACAAGTTTTTACATTACGAAAGTAATATTTTCTTCTAGATTGCTTCTTCACGTCATCAAGTTATCTTCAAAAAGCCGGGATCTTCAAAGCTAAGTCTTCATGAGCTAAGTCATCAAAACTATATCTGATCTCTAAAAGATAATCACAAACATGCTACTGAAGTGGAGGGGGTGGTGTAAATGGTGCTCGGTGGAGCATACCGCAATAGTAAGCCACCTCCTCCTCTAGGCCAGAAATGCGCCTAGTAGCATCAGTGTGGAACTGCTCTAACTCCTGCCCTCGTGCCTCAGATGGGCATGACGAGTGGTGAAATGGGCAGTAAAAAGGTGGGGTAGGTGGTGGTGATAGTGGTAGTGGTGGTGGGTATGATGGTGGGGTGGTAGTGGCGATGATGGTGGGGGGGGTGCGGCTCTAGCAGTGGCATGAGCAGTGCGCTGGGTCTCTAATTCCCAGATCCTGTGAAATATCAAGGAGAGCTGAAGATCATGCGAAGTAACTCTTTCCTCCACATGAATCGAAGGAAAGTGTGAGGGGTGGTAGGGGTCAGAAGGGCTCATGCCCGGTGGGGGTATCGGGGTAAACATACCTACTGTAGGTGGTTTGGGGCGTGGGGCATATATGGGAGGTGATCCAGCAGAGAAAGAAGGTCCTGCCATGTGGGAAGGTCCAGCTGCATATGGGTTGAAAACAGGGTGGTAATTGGACCTCCTAGAGAAAAATGGGGGTGGTTGCTAAGGGCCACACGGGGTACCGCCCAGTGAATAATATCGGGCGGGTCTAGAGTAGGGAGCAGGTCTAGTGTACGGAACGGGTCCATGGGTCGGGGTAATAGCTGGAAATGAGCTAACACGGGCCGGTGAGGCTGCAGGGGTGAATACATTGATACAGGCATATCTGGGCGGCAGAAGAGGCATCGTCTGCCATATGCTCACTCTGGGCGGCATCTGAGGATGACGAGATGTCAATGACTCATATAGGGGTTGGATCTCGAGTATAGCTATATCATCAAAGACCTCTCCGTCACCAAGGTCATCCGCTATATGTTTAACATGAAACACTGGTATGTCATCATCATCGTCCAAATCAATAATTGGAGGAACCATGGCAAGAGGAATAGCCTAGTGTATAATCGTATGCTCGCCCTCTGGATGGCCATAAACAATAACATCATGCGGGGGCTGCGGAACGGCTAGCACGTTGTTTACCGGTGGGGCCTCGTCCTCCATAGGATCAATAAGAGCAAACGGCTAAAAGTCATCAAAGTCTCCATGGTCGGCTCCATCCCCAAGGGGTAAGGCCTCAGCATCGGGGTAGTATCCATCGTTGGATATATATTCCCTGAGATCCTCTTCGTAACTCGACGAAGAAGACATAGTCCTGGAAAATAATCCGTACAATGCATATATTTACATGTTAGTACTTTATTATTATTACTTATGATATATTTCATATTAATCACCAATCCTCATGCTCTTTTGTTTTCTCGTGTAATCTTAATGCTTCATATCTATCAATTATTGACTAATCATATATTGATCCTCGCTCATTACTTATAGTTGTGCTCGTGTGATAGATCCTCATGTTATCGTGACACAATGAAAACCTTTTGTTATTTTGTCATAATTCCGAAAACCTTGTTGTTATGCTATAAACCTTATTTTCATGTGTGAGCCCTCGGTGATTGTAGACCAAACCTTAATAAATAGTTTTCCCCTTGTTCACTACAATCGGAGCTCTGATACCAACTTGTCACACCCTGGTCATAGCGGAAGCGCAAGTGTGTGACTATTAGGTAATCTTTGCATCCAATTTAGTAAACAATATAAATTAACAACAATGCCATACTATTATTAAGTTTCATTCCATAAATACAACCATCCAAAAGTGATTTCATGTTGTTATCTGTTTCAACTTGTCATCTTAAACATGATTCTAAATAGATTTCTTCAAAATAAGGTATTGTTTTCATTATAAATGCATAATGAGGTTTTGACCCCTATATACCAAACAGAGTTGGGATATAAAAGGTAAACCCTACAAAACATGGTACATCATTGTCTTAACATTTTCCCAAACCCGAATCATATCACCAGCTCATGGCTTGCGTCCTCAAAAATGTAATTTTAAAAGTCAACATAAAGTTGGCGAGTTCATGTAGTTAATGTTTTCGTATAAAAATGTCATTCTTGAAATCCAGTAATGTAATCCGAGTATGTTATTAGCATCAATGGCGTTTTAAGGATCTATCAGTGTGTCGCGAGCACCCTGACATATATGTGCCATTAGTATGTAACCAAACTGAGACAACTTTGACATCATTGGGATCATAAAAGCACTCCAAAGGGTATACCAACCAGGATTGGAGCGGGTCTAAAACTCAACAGATCTACTTCTTTTGCACCTTGGTCATTATGTGGTTAATGGTTACTATTGTCATCCTCCTACTTAGGCACAAAGGATCATGTTATCAACTAAACCCATAGCTAACATATGTTTGTTATGACATGTATTTCCCCTCGATAGTTATAAAACAAAACTTTGAAACAACTGAAAGGAGGGACATGAACTCAAAGTTTTGCTTTTCGTAAGTCGTACTAGTCATGGTCGGTGTCTGTGCACGGGTGTAACCTACGTGTGTATTAAGTTTATTAGACACCTATGCCTCAATGGACCTTGTACTCGTTGTTCATCTTGAATTCTTGTTATGTATTTCCTTGTTATGATAGAACAACTTTTATTGTTATTGTAGTGTTGGTAGTTTGCGTGTTCGATTAATATTGATATATATATATATATATATATATATATTTCTCAAAAATACACACACACACACACACACATATATATATATATTGTTATCATTCTTTGATCTTGTGTGCATTACGCCTTGCCCTTCACATGTCCTCGTGTCTTGCACGTGTGTCATTGGGCATAGCCCATGTTTTCCTGTCATTGGGCCTCGCTCATGTTATCTATGTCTTTGGGCCTAGCCCATGTAATTTATATCTTTGGGCGTAGCCCGTGTTTTTATGTCATTGGGCCTAACCCATGTATTTTATGTCTTTGGGCCTAGCCCATGGTTTTTGTTATAGGGCCTAGCCCATGTATCTCATGTCTGTAGGCCTAGACCATGTTTTTATATCCTTGGGCCTAGCCCATGTAATTTATATCTTTTTGGGCTTTGTTCATATATATTATTCATTTTGGGCCTTGTTCATATGTATTATGGAATTGGGCCTTGCCCATGCCTTTATAATTGGGCCTAGCCCAAATTTATTTTCAAGAGCCCATTTTTAATAAGTCTTACACATACAATATTTTTAACTTTCCGGATTTTTGGTTTCGATAACACATATATATGTCAGATGTCTAAATATATACTTTAGACTCGTCGTCGGCGTCGTTTATTATGTTTTTTCTTGTAAAAATATATTTATGAACTTGTTGAATACTTGGGTATTTAGGGTTTAACCCTTGTCATTAGCACTTACTTAATTACGATTTAAGTTACTAATCGCGTTTAGTCCCGCTAATCACCGCATTGATCATGTCTTAATCGTGATTAGATTTTTAGAAAATTTTGCCATAGTTTCCCTCAAACTATGGCGTTTTCCACATTTTAAATACTTATTTAAAACCTGTTTAAGCTCATAATCAAGATCAACAATCCATCATAAACCTTCCTATTATTTATTTACAACATTTCATGTATCATCATCCATGACTTTGTAGTGGCAAAATCTTATTAAATCATGATGAAATTTCCAACATTTATTAACACTTTTAAATCACCACTTTTGTCGTATCCTTTGATCAAGTCCATCTCTTTAAACCTCTTGATTTCTATACTTTTTAAGATGGTTACATCTTAAATAATAATGTTTACTTCTTATAAAAACCGTTCAGGTGTAGTAAAATTATCTTTAAGTTGTAGAAATCTTCATGAATGATGCTGTTGATAATCTTATTTAAATTTAAACATTATCATGTTTAAATCCTCATTTTTACCCTTGTTCATACAAGATCATCCAACTTTTATACTTTACTTAAACATAAACAACAGTATTATGCTAACTAATAATCATATAAACACATGAACAACACAAAATAAATCATATTTAGTGTGTTTATTATGGTGTGAGTTAGGGTTTTTAGTTTATCTTTTCTTCATTTTCAAGATGATCAACTTGTACATCATTAATCTAGACATAAAAATAAGCAAGATTATGAAAGAGTTTGCCTTAAAATGGGTGCACAAGTTAGATGATGATTTAAGAAGAAAATGAAGCTCCAAAATGTAACACCCCGACCGCGTAAAACAACGAACCGCGGCGGAAACGTCGGGGAGTCATGTCACAGAACTATTGTTTCACAATTCATTATGTTTGATTAAGTTAAATGTTTACATTGTCTTGGGATAAACAGAAAAAAATACGTAAATAAATTGTCTTTCAAGTTTTAAGTCACTAAGGCCCGCGTCCATTCCTACGTGAAGCATACATCATATTATCAAGTATTGATTCCTGAAACATATGTGAAAAGAGAGTCATCTTAAAAATACCAGCGAGTACATAGGTTTTGTGAGTGTGTCAAATTCATGCCCTTGTATACATATTGCAACACCTCGCCTAACTACAAGATTCGTTATGTGAAAACCTCGTGTCAAAAGTGTTTGATATTGCAATACAATTAACAAACTAAAACAAGTTGGTTAGAGTTGTGAAAACCTTGTAGCCACGAATCTTGACAAAAACATTTCTTTTGTAAAAACCTTGTAATAGATTGATTCAAAAGAAAACTTCGTATGGTTTATATCTTTAAGTGAAAATCATTGCGTGACATTGTTCAAAACAATTTGTCCGTGTTATAAACCATTTGTCTGTGTTAAGATCAATCGTCTGTGTCATAAACCAAGTGTCCATGTCATAAACAAATTGTCCGTGTTTTTAATTGTGAAAACTTTTGATCGTTCTTTAATGAACACATTAAAACCTTTGTTGACTATACCACCAAAGGGTATCTTTAATAGACCATCCAAAGGGTCTATTTAACTAGACTAACATATCAACAATTGATTTGTTAATCAGAAATAGTTTCTGTCATTACCCAAACTTCCACCAAATCAAGTGAACAGTCCGATAATGGGATTGTCAGTCCTATGGTACCATAACATACTACTGGTCGGCTTGGCCAAAGCTAATGAATGTCATTCATGTTATGGATAACGCATCAACAAGTTGTTCACATTATTGAAATCGTATTGTTTTATATAAACCATAGACATTGTTTTATAAAACTTGAAAATGATTTAGCACATATGAGTCACCCCAAAACATTTGCAAAACATAAAAGAGGGGAACTATGTACTCACTTTGAAAATCATTTTGTATTTGTAAACCATGTATATTGTTTTGAAATCTTGAAAATAAGTATAGGCACATATGAATCACCCCAAAATATTTAAAAATGTAAAAGAGGGGGAGGGCTATGTACTCACTTTGAAAATCATTTTTGTATACATAAACCATGTATATTGTTTTGAAATTTTGAAAATAATTATAGGCACATATGAATCACTCCAAAACATTTGTACTAAGTGTTTTTGACCCATTATGACTCGTTAAGGTAGTTTACGCTACGTTAACCGGTCATTAAACATGTCCTATGATAAGTTTTAAATGCCCAAGTATGTTTGAAAATGTTAAAACATCAGTTTATATGTCAAAAATTTGGTTACATGTGTTTAAAATGGATTTACGCGCAAAAGGGCATTTTGGTCATCATTTTTTAGAACATAGAAGTAACTTATCATAACACTAACCAAACGATGTGGCCATAAGGTATAACCTCGGTAAGTTATTCCCTATGTAACTATAGTCACAAAAATGTGTTTGGTAGGATCCTAAGATCTACCAAACGGGTGGGATTCGAAAGTCAAAGCGATGGTTAAGACCGCTCGACATACGACCCTAAATAAGGACTAAACAAGAAATGACGAGTTAGACATGTCAAAATATGTCTAACTAAGTTTATAAAACTGATTGGTATCAAAACTTGGTGTTTTGATACCTGAAAATAGTTTCGTCGTAAAATGCGCATCATGCGCATTTTTTACCGAAACTTTGACTCGTCACTTTGACTAGTAAACGTGGTAATCAGAAGGTGAAATTGTTAAGGATTATAACCTTTGTGATTACGATCACGTTTCAAAGTTCAATTGAACTTTGACTTGACCAATTATGGTCAGAACCAAAAGTCAATCAGGTTGCCAAACCGACTTTTAGCTCAAAATAGCTAAAAAAAAGAAAATTAAAGAACTAGGAAGAGTACTTACTCGTGTTGAAGAACACTTTTGGAACTCAAGATAGGAGGCTTCCAAAGGTTGGAAACAAGCTCCAATAAGGATAGAAAGAAGAACTTCACACTTTGCTTTGAAGTGTTTTGAAGTGGTGTGAAAAAAATGGAAGAATCATGGGTATTTATAGTATTTTAGGATTAAGGAGGTAATAACAAGTGTCCTCAAGTGTGGATTAGTGTCCTAACATGTGTCAACACCATATTAAGTGTGGCAAAGTGGGTGCTAGGTGTCAAAAATTGGAGATAGGTGGCAAACTTGGTGAAGAAGCAAAATATATTTATTATTTTTTGACATTTTTGGCCCTTGGACTTGTATTTTCACTTGTTTGCCATTTTTAACCCCTTTTACCTATTATTTTGTAATACAAAGGTGTTAAGACATGTGTAACTTGTATTATGCCCAAAAATTTCATGGATGTCGGTTTGTTCGGTTGTATGGTTACGTGTTTTGCAAAATGCGTAAAACGCTTTAACGGACACGAAAATGATCGAAATTGTGCAACGATTGATATTTTGGCATTGTCATCAATAAAATAAAAGATTTTATTGAATATAAAAATATTTGGAAATAAAACACAGGGTTTTATTGAATACGAAATTGTTTGTAATTGTGCAATATTGAAAAGGCACAAATGTCACAGTCTCCCCTACATTTGGAAATTTCATCCCAAAATTTAATTAGAGGAAACTTTGTGAAACAGATGTGGATATTTCTCTTTCATTTGACCCTCTCATTCCCACGTAAATTCTGGGCCACGTTTGGATTCCCATCGAACTTTAACTATCAATATACGTCTACGATTGAGTTTCTTGACTTCACGGTCCACTATCTCCATAGGTTTCTCGACAAAGTGCATAGTGTCTTCAACGTGAATTTCATCAAGGGGAATGTGGAGGTTTGTATCGGCTAAACACTTTTGGTGAATATTCCCAAGTTCAGGAGGTAGCTCAAGTCGGTAGGCCACCTTTCCGATTCTCTCAACGATCTTGAATGGTCGAATATATCGTGGTGCAAGTTTTCCTTTCTTTCCAAATCTAATCACACCTTTACAAGGGGATACCTTGACAAGGACGTGATCACCAACTTGGAATTCCAAGGGCTTGCGTCGTTTGTCCGCATAACTCTTTTGACGGCTTCTAGCTGTCAGAAGGTTATCACGAATTTATTTGACTTTGTCTGTTGTGTCATGAATTAGTTCAGGCCCAGTAAGCTGAGCTTCACCGACCTCATTCCCACAGACAGGTGAATGACATTTTCGACCGTATAGAGCTTCGAAAGGTGCCATATTGATGCTGGCGTGATAACTATTGTTGTAGGAGAATTCGATCAATGGTAGATGCGAATCCCAACTACCGCCAAAGTCGATCACACATGCTCTAAGCATATCCTCCAGTGTTTGAATTGTCCTTTCAGATTGTCCATCCGTTTGAGGATGATAAGTAGTGCTTAGATTGAGTTTGGTTCCCATGGCAGATTGCATGGTCTTCCAAAAGTGAGATGAGAATCGAGCATCTCGATCGGATATGATGTTCAAAGGAACACCATGACGAGATACAATCTCATCAACGTTGATCTTGGCGAGTTTGTCAGCAGATAGATCCTCACGAATTGCCAAAAAGTGTGCTGAATTTGTTAGACGATCGATGATTACCCAAATGGCATCATGACCTCTAAGTGTGCGCGGTAGTTTAGTGACGAGATCCATCGCAATGTTCTCCCACTTCCATACCAGTATTTGTGTTTGCTCAAGTAAACCAGATGGGCGTTGATGTTCTGCCTTAACTCTAAGACAAGTTAGACATTTTGACACATATAAGGCATTGTCCTTCTTCATACCCGGCCACCAATACTGGGTACGGAGATCCTTATACATTTTATCTGCACCAGGATGGATTGTATAATGAGACTTATGAGCTTCGTCCATCAATAAGGTGCGGAGACTGTCTTGACTAGGAATCCACAAAAGGTTCTTGTACTAGAGTAATCCGTTATCTTTTGTTTCGAGTTGAAATTCGAGATTTTGTGGTAGCTCATTTTTCAAAAAGATTTGGGTCACACATGTATATTGTGCTTGAAGGATACATGTTTGGTTATCAGATTGAATTCGAACACAATGAAGTTTGACACGTTCCATACGACTAAGCACATCAGCCACAACATTCGCCTTACCAGGATGGTAGCGAATCTCGAAATCGTAGTCTTTCAGAAGTTCAACCCAGCGTCGTTGACTCATGTTAAGCTACTTTTGATTGAATATGTGTTGGAGGCTTTTGTGGTCAGTTAAAACCACACATTTCGTACCGTAAAGGTAGTGTCTCCAAATTTTGAGAGCAAAAACTACAGCTCCTAACTCAAGATCATGAGTTGTGTAGTTCTTCTCATGCATTTTCAATTGCCTTGACGCATAGGCTATGACTTTGTCTCTTTGCATGAGAACACAACCAAGGCCTAGGTTTGATGCGTCACAATAGATAATGAAATCATCGTTGCCGTTGGGTAAATATAAAACAGGAGCATTACAGAGTTTTTGTTTCAGTGTTTGAAAGGATTCCTCTTGTTTGGGTCCCCACTCGAAAGGTTTATTCTTCTGAGTCAAAGTGGTGAGGGGAACCGCGATCTTTGAAAAGTTCGCGATGAATCGTCGATAGTATCCAGCAAGATCAAGAAATGAACAAACTTCGGTAGGAATAGTAGGTGTACTCCAATCCCTAATCGCACTGATTTTGCGGGATCTACATGTATACCTTGTTCGTTAAAAATGTGTCCCAAAAATTGAACTTCTTTTAGCCAAAATTCACATTTGGAGGATTTGGCGTAAAGTTATTCTTTCTTCAATAGTTCCATTGTTAGACGGAGATGTTGTTCATGATCGGCACGAGACTTAGAATAAATGAGGATGTCGTCGATGAAAACAATGATGAACTTGTCTAAGTAAGGTTTACAAACCCTATTCATTAAGTCCATGAAGACGGCAGGAGCATTCGTCAAACCAAAAGGCATGACAGTGAACTCGTAATGGCCGTATCGAGTGTGAAAAGCAGTCTTGGGAATATCTTCTTCGAGTACACGAAGTTGATGATACCTATAACGCAGATCAATCTTTGAAAAGCAGGTCGCCTTGTAGCTGTCCAAAGAGATCATCAATGCGAGGTAAGGGCAATCAATTTTTGATTGTGAGTTTGCTAAGCTCACGATAATCGATACACATACGAAAGGATCCATCCTTCTTTTTCACGAATAGGACAGGGGCGCCCCAAGGTGAAAAGCTCGGATGAATGAATCCCCTTTCTGAAAGTTCTTGGAGTTGCTTTGACAACTCTTGCATTTCAGAAGGTGCAAGTCGGTAAGGAGATTTAGCAATTGTGTTTGCACTTGGTACAAGGTCAATACGAAACTCAACTTGACGAATTGGGGGTAAACCAGGTAGCTCTTAAGGAAATACCTTAGGATATTGCCGAACAATGGGGATGTCCTAAACAATCTTGCCCTTGCCTTTTTCCTCTACGATATGTGCCAAAAATGCTACATAATTCTTTCGTACGTATTTTTGGGCCTGAGTACAGGTCATGAGTTTTAGGCTACTAGAGGGCTTCTCTCCGTGAACTTCTAAGGTTTCGCTAGACGAAAGAGGTATACGAAAAACCTTGTCGAATCAGATCACTCAGCATGGTGTTTGGCTGAAAGGTGGTTAACCAAGTTCAATTGGCAACTACGAATGACATAGTCGAGCACAAGGGCTTCACCACTAGCTATTTCCACCATTAAGGGTTTTCCTAGTTTAGTTCTAGGCATCGAAAGCAAAGTTTCAAAGGCTAGTGATATAAAGCTTTTATCGGCACCCGAATCGAAAAGAATAGAAGCAGGATGATTGTTAACAAAGAACGTACTGTTAATGACTTCATTATCAGCACGAGCCTCGTTGGCATTGATGTTGAATGCGCATCCACGGGCTAGATTTGCATTCGCGTTCACCAATTTTGGGCAGTTGTTTCTAAAGTGACCCATCTCGCCATAGTTTTAACAAGAACCAGGTGGGAACGGAGATCTAGCAGGGTAAGCTTGGGGTTGAACATGGTTCTGAACAGCTTGTTTAGGGGCCAAACGACAAACATTGGCTATATGACCAAATCTTCCACATGATGTGCATTGGCGACACTGTATGTGAGCTTGATGGTGACCATTGCACCGGTTGCACAACAGTGCAGTACCAGCATAGGGTTTCCTCACAGGAGGTTGTGCTGGCTCGTTTTGAGTGTTCTGGTTGGGTTGTGCAACAACTACAAAGTTCTTTGAAGCCTTACGCTTCCTCGACTTCTTAGAAGACTCAGCTTTGTTCTCCTTTGTTTTCTCTTGAGTGGTCTTAGCTGCCTGTTTCTTGTCGCCCTTGCGAAACAATTCCCCTTCTTGACCCAAGACTCAGTCAGGGTTGCAGCTAATTCGATAGCCTGTCGAACAGTGGTAGGGTTGCTACCAGTAACAATGTCCTGAACGGGGTCAGGCAGGCCATCGATATACCTCTCGATTGCTTTATCCAACCGGGTGACCATGGCGGGATACAACAAGCTCAATTCTTCGTAACGGTCAGTTATGGCACGATGCTCTCCACTATCTTGTTTAAGATTGTGGAATTCATCTTCCAGTGCCCGTTGTTCATGACGTGTGTAGAATTCCCTCATCATTAGAGCTCGAAGCTCTTCCCACGTTTGTGACATTGCTGCATCGGCAACCCTATCTCTCATCACACCATTCCACCATGTAAGTGCTCTTTTCTGGAATACACTCGATGCAAACTCGACTTTTCGCTCATTCGGGCATTGAACAAGACGAAATGTGCTTTCAAGACTCTCAAACCACTGCAGGAGTCAAGTAGCTCCTTCGGACCCAGTAAACTTGAGTGGTTTAGCGAGTTAAATTGTTTGTAGTTGCACGGTGTGGGTGCATTGTTGTTGTTATTATTGTTATTGTTTGCTTGGTGTATCTGGGTCACTAGGTTTGGGAGTACAGCAGCAATTTGCTGAGCAATCATAGCTGCCTTTTCGGCATTTTGAGTTGTATTACGTCGAGGAGGCATTCTAGAAGAAAACATGAAGGAAAATATGTGTGATTGACATTTGATAATGAAGAGAGATGTTAATAATATCGACAAAATATAAGGATGGTGGTCACTCGTTCGTTACTTAAAAACAAGCAAACGACACACGGTGACTAATAAAAGTAAATGGGTCTTTATAATGTATCGCGAAGACATGCTTTAGCCAATAAGTGGACACTCACTCCAAGAGTTCCAAGGTAAGAGTGACTGGTCCGATAATGCGGATTTGTATGAACACTCTAGCCTTAGACAGAAAACTCAGGGTACAGGCATCCACCCTTCCAGATTGCACATGTTCACATTAATAAAACCCAAACTTTGACAGGATTTTGAAACCTACAAGGCTTTAAGCAAAACAAATCATCTAAGGATAGATGATTGATTTTCAAAACGAATTTGTAACTTGTGTATTTGTTCTGGTAATCACCTAAGGTTAGGTGATGGTATTGTTTTAATAATCTAAACGCAAGATAACTCTCGTTAGGGTCCTAGGAAGGTTATAGTCTAGGTCAAAGCATTACTAATAACCAAATTCCCTATAACCGTAAGCTCTTATACCAATCTTTTTGTAACACCCCGACCGTGTAAAACAATGAACCATGGCGGAAACGTCGGGGTGTCATGTCACAGAACTATTGTTTCACAACTCATGGAATTCAAAATTATGTTTGATTAGTCTTGGGATAAACAGAAAAAACACATAAATAAATTGTCTTTCTAGTTTGAAGTCACTAAGGCCCATGTCCATTCCTACGTGAAGCATGCATCATATTATAAAGTATTGATTCCTAAAACATATATGAAAAGAGAGTCATCATAAAAATGTGGCCGAGTACATAGGTTTTGTGAGTGTGTCAAATTCATGGCCTTGTATACATATTGCAACACCTCGTCCAACTACAAGAGTCATGAAAACCTCGAATCAAAAGTGTTTGATATTGCAATACAATTAACCAACTAAAACAAGTTGGTTAGAGTTGTGAAAACCTTGTAGCCATGAATCTTGACAAAAACATTTCTTTTGTAAAAACCTTGTAATAGATTGATTCAAAAGAAAACTTCGTATGACTTATATCTTTAAGTGAAAATCATTGCGTGACATTGTTCAAAACAATTTGTCCGTGTTATAAACCATTTGTCCGTGTTAAGATCAATCGACCGTGTCATAAACCAATTGTCCATGTCATAAACAAATCGTATGTGTTTTTAATTGTGAAAACTTTTGATCTTTCTTTAATGAACACATTCAAACCTTTTTTGACTATACCACCAAAGGGTATCTTTAATAGACCACCCAAAGGGTCTATTTAACTAGACTAACATATCAACAATTGATTTGTTAATCAGAAATAGTTTCTGTCATTACCCAAACTTCCACCAAATCAAGTGAACAGTCCGATAATGGGATTGTCAGTCCTATGGTAGCATAACATACTACTGGTCGGCTTGGCCAAAGCTAATGAATGTCATTCGTGTTATGGATAATGCATCAACAAGTTGTTCACGTTATTGAAATCGTATTGTTTTATATAAACCATAGACATTGTTTTTGAAAACTTGAAAATGATTTAGCACATATGAGTCACCCCAAAACATTTGCAAAACATAAAAGAGGGGAACTATGTACTCACTTTGAAAATCATTTTGTATTTATAAACCATGTATATCGTTTTGAAATCTTGAAAATAATCATAGGCACATATGAATCACCGAAAAACATTTGAAAATGTAAAAGAGGGGGGGCTATGTACTCACTTTAAAAATCATTTTCGTATACATAAACCATGTATATTGTTTTGCAATTTTGAAAATAATTATAGGCACATATGAATCACCTCAAAACATTTGAAAACGTAAAAGAGGGGGGAGGGCTATGTATTCACTTGGGATTGCGAAAGTGTTCTTGATCAACGAAATAACAAAGCTCAAACGTGTCCTAATGTGTCAGATAAATATGTTAGCGTGTCGGGACTACAAATGGGAGATCAGATAGAATGAAGTCTTGTAAACCAAACGAGTGTTGTAACTCATGTGATATGGTTTAAAAAACTTAACATTCTGATTTGGAAAGGATCCTAAGTGTTTTTAACCCATTATGACTCGTTGAGGTACTTTAGGCTACGTTAATGGGTCATTAGCGTAAACGTGTGATCGGATGGTTAAACATGTCCTATGACAAGTATTAAATGCCCAAGCATGTTTGAAAATGTTAAAACATCAGTTTATATGTCAAAAATTTGGTTACATGTGTTTAAAATGGATTTATGCGCAAAAGGGCATTTTGGTCATCATTTTTTTAGAACATAGAAGTAACTTATCATAACACTAACCAAATGATGTGACCATAAGGTATAACCTCAGTAGGTTATTCCCTATGTAACTATTGTCGCAAAAATGTTTTTGGTAGGATCCTAAGATCTACCAAACGGGTCGGATTCGAAAGTCAAAGTGATGGTCAAGACCGCTCGACTTACGACCCTAAATAAGCACTAAACTAGAAGTGACGAGTTAGACATGTCAAAATATGTCTAACTAAGTTTATAAAACTGATTTGGTATCAAAACTTGGTGTTTTGATACATGAAAATAGTTTCGTCGTAAAATGCACATCATGCGCATTTTTGACCGAAACTTTAACTCGTCACTTTAACTAGTAAACGTGGTAATCAGAAGGTGAAATTGTTAAGGATTATAACCTACGTGATTACGATCACGTTTCAAATTTCAATTGAACTTTGACTTGACCAAATATGGTCAGAACCAAAAGTCAATCAGGTTGCCAAATTGTTCGACTGTTAGCTCAAAATAGCTAAAAAAAGAAAATTAAATAACTAGGAAGAGTACTTATTCGTGTTGAAGAACACATTTGGAACTCAAGATAGGAGGCTTCCAAAGGTTGGAAACAAGCTCCAAGAAGGATAGAAAGAAGAACTTCACACTTTGCTTTGAAGTGTTTTCAGTGGTGTGAAAAAAATGGAAGAATCATGGGGTATTTATAGTATTTTAGGATTAAGGAGATGATGACAAGTGTCATCAAGTGTGGATTAGTGTCCTAACATGTGTAAACACCATATTAAGTGTGGCAAAGTGGGTGCTAGGTATTAAAAGTTAGAGATAGGTGGCAAACTTGGTGAAGAAGCAAAATATTTTTATTATTTTTTTTGACATTTTTGGCCCTTGGACTTGTATTTTCACTTGTTTGCCATTTTTAACCCCTTTAGCCTAATATTTGGTAATAAAGGTGTTAAGACATGTGTAACTTGTATTATGCCCAAAAATGTCGTGGATGTCGGTTCGTTCGGTTGTACGGTTACGCGTTTTGAAAAATGTGTAAAACACTTTAACGGACACGAAAATGATCGAAATTGTGCAACGATTGATATTTTTGCATTCTCCTCAATAAAATACAAGATTTTATTGAATACAAAAATATTTGGAAATAAAACACAGGGTTTTATTGAATACGAAATTGTTTGTAATTGTGCAATGATTGAAAAGACACAAATGTCACAGTCTCCACTAGTTTTAGAATTTCATCCCGAAATTTAATTAGAGGAAACTTTGTGAAACCGATGTGGATATTTCGCTTTCATCTGATCCTCTCGTGCCCATGTAAATTCTAGGCCATGTTTGGATTCCCAGCGAAATTTAACTATCGGTATTCGTCTACGCTTTAGTTTCTTGACGTCATGGTCCAATGTTTCCACAGGTTTCTCGACAAAGTGCATAGTGTCATCAACGTGAATTTCGTCGAGAGGATAAAAGGAGTTTTAAGACAATTAAATGCTAAATATTCTATACTATTGAAAAGTTTGAGTTCCGTAGGTAAGTACGAATCAAACATATAAAAAAGAAAGGTACGAATGAAAAAGTTTGAATTAGTAGGTAAGTACGGATCAAACATATACGAATGAAAGGTAAGAATGAAAAGTTTAAATACGTAAGTAAGTATGGATCAAACATATAAGAGAGAAAGGTACGAATGAAAAGTTTGAATCCGTAAGTAAGTACGAATCAAACATATAAGAAAGAAAGGTATGTATGAAAAAGTTTGAATCCGTAGTTGATGTACGAATTAAACTTATAAGAATGGAACATAATAATGAAAGGTAAAATCCTTAGCAAATATGGATCAGACATATATGAGTCATAAGTAAGAATGAAAAGACTTGAATCCATAAGTATCTACGAACCAAACACGTAAGAACGTTAGGTGGAATGTATAAACAAGTGGGAATGAGTAGGAGTGAGGGAGGGAATGTGTTTCTTCCTCCTACTAGGGTAGCCTTGTCAAGTCAGGTAGGTCACTTGACTCACATGATGCATATATACATATGGTGCACTTACGAACAAGCGAGGTATGGTTTGTGTAACACCCCGACCACGTAAAACAACAAACCGCGACGGAAACGTCGGAGAGTCATGTCACAGAACTATTGTTTCATAACTCATGGAATTTAAAATTATGTTTGATTAAGTTAAATGTTTACATTGTCTTGGGATAAACAGAAACAACACAAATAAATTTTCTTTCATGTTTTAACTCACTAAGGCCCGCGTCCATTCATACGTGAAGCATGCATCATATTATCAAGTATTGATTCCTGAAACACATGTGAAAAGAGAGTCAGCATAAAATTGCCGGCGAGTACATAGGTTTTGTGAGTGTGTCAAATTCTTGGCCTTGTATACATATTGCAACACCTCGTCCGACTTCAAGAGTCATAAAGTGAAAACCTCGTATCAAAAGTGTTTGATATTGCAATATAATTAATCAACTAAAACAAGTTGGTTAGAGTTGTGAAAACCTTGTAGCCATAAATCTTGACAAAAACATTTCTTTTGTAAAACCTTGTAATACATTGATTCAAAAGAAAATTCGTATGGTTTATATCTTTTAGTGAAAATTAATGCATGACATTGTTCAAAACAATTTGTTCGTGTTATAAACCATTTGTCCGTGTTATAGATCATCCTCCGTGTTAAAAACCAATTGTTCATGTCATAAACAAATCGTTTGTGTTCTTAATTGTGAAATTTTGATCTTTCTTTAATGAACACATTCAAACTTTTGTTGACTATACCACCAAAGGGTATCTTTAATAGACCACCAAAGGGTCTCTTTAACTAGACTAACAAATCAACAAATCCAGTGAAAAGTTCGATAATGGGATTGCCAGTCCTATGGTACCATAACATACTACTGGTCGGCTTGGACAAAGCTAATGAATGTCATTCGTGTTATGGATAACGTATCAACAAGTTGTTCAAATTATTGAAATCGTATTTTTTTATATATAAACCATAGACATTGTTTTTGAAAACTTGAAAAAAATTTAGGCACATATGAATCACCCCAAAACATTTGAAAATGTAAATGAGGGGGGGCTATGTACTCACTTTGAAAATCATTTAGTAATATAAACCGTGTATATTGTTTTGAAATCTTGAAAATAGTTATAGGCAAATATCAATCATCCCAAAATATTTTAAAACGTAAAAGAGGGGAACTATGTACTCACTTTGAAATTCATTTTTGTATACATAAACCATGTATATTGTTTTGAAATCTTGAAAATAATTATAGGCATATATGAATCACCCCAAAACAATTGAAAACGTAAAAGTTTGTGGGGGCTATGTACTCACATAAGCCTTGCATAGTAAATATGTAGATTTGAAAAGATAGTTTAGCACTTATGAATCACCCCAAAACATTTGAAAACGTAAAAGAGGGGACTATGTACTCACTTTGAAAATCATTTTTGTATACATAAACCATGTATATTGTTTTGAAATCTTGAAAATAATTACAGGCACATACAAATCACCCAAAACAATTGAATACGTAAAAGAGGGGGGCTATGTACTCACATAAGCCTTGCGTAGTAAATACGTAGATTTAAAAAGATAGTTTAACACATATGAATCACCCCGAAACATTTGAAAACGTAAAAGAGGGGATTATGTATTTCACATGGGATTGCGAAAATGTTCTTGATCAACGAAATAAACAAAGCTCAAACGTGTCCTATTGTATTAGATAAATATGTTAGCGTATCGGGACTACAAACGGGAGATCGGATAGAATGAAGTTTTATAAACCAAACGAGTGTTGGAACTCATGTAATATGGTTTACCAAACTTAACATTCTGATTTGGAAAGGATCCTAAGTGCTTTTGACCCATTATGACTCGTTAAGGTAGTTTATGCTACTTTAACGGGTCATGAGCGTAAACGCGTGATCGTACTATGATAAGTCTTAGATGCCCAAACATGTTTGAAAATGTTATAAACATCTGTTTACATGTCAAAAATTTGGTTACATGTGTTTAAAATGGATTTATGTGCAAAAGGGCATTTTGGTCATCATTTTTTAAGAACATAGAAGTAACTTATCATAACACTAACCAAACGATATGACCATAAGGTATAACCTCAGTAGGTTATTCCTTATGTAACTATGGTCACAAATATGTGTTTGGTAGGATCCTAAGATCTACCAAACGGGTCGGATTCGAAAGTCAAAGCGGTGCTCAAGATCGCTCGACTTACGACCCTAAATAAGCACTAAACTAGAAGTGACGAGTTAGACATGTCAAAATATGTCTAACTAAGTTTATAAACTGATTTGGTATCAAAACTTTGTGTTTTGATACATGAAAATAGTTTCGTCTTAAAATGCACATCACGCGCATTTTTGACCGAAACTTTAACTCGTCACTTTGACTAGTAAACGTGGTAATCAGAAGGTGAAAATGTTAAGGATTATAACCTTCATGATTTCGATCACGTTTCAAGTTTCAATTGAACTTTGACTTGACCAAATATGGTCAGAACCAAAAGTCAATCAGGTTACCAAACTGTTTGACTTTTAGCTCAAAATATCTAAAAAAAAAGAAAATTAAAGAACTAGGAACAGTACTTACTCGTGTTGAAGAACACATATGGAACTCAAGATAGGAGGCTTCCAAAGCTTGGAAACAAGCTCCAAGAAGGATATAAAGAAGATCTTCACACTTTGCTTTGAAGTGTTTTGAAGTGGTGTGAAAAAAATGGAAGAATCATGGGGTATTTATAGTATTTTAGGATTAAGGAGTGATGACAAGTGTCCTCAAGTGTGGATTAGTGTCCTAACATGTGTCAACACCATATTAAGTGTGTCAAATTGAGTGCTAGGTGTCAAAAATTGGAGATAGGTGGTAAACTTGGTGAATAAGCAAAAATATGCATTATTTTTCTGACATTTTTGGCCATTGGACTTGTATTTTCACTTGTTTGCCATTTTTAACCCATTTAACCTAATATTTAGGTTATATAATGGTGTTAAGACATGTGTAACTTGTATTATGCCCAAGAATGTCGTGGATGTTGGTTCATACGGTTGTATGGTTACGCGTTTTGCAAAATGCGTAAAACGCTTTAACGAACACGAAAATGATCGAAATTGTGCAATGATTGATATTTTTGCATTCTCATCAATAAAACACAAGATTTTATTGAATACAAAAATATTTGGAAATAAAACACAGGGTTTTATTGAATACGAAATTGTTTGTAATTGTGCAATGATTGAAAAGGCACAAATGTCACAGTCTCCACTACTTTTGGAATTTCGTCCCGAAATTTAATTAGAGGGAACTTTGTGAGACAAATGTGGATATTTCGCTTTCATCTGATCCTCTCGTTCCCATGTAAATTATGGGCCATGTTTGGATTCCCAGCGAAATTTAACTATCGGTATACGTCTACGCTTTAGTTTCTTGACGTCATGGTCCAATGTCTCCACAGGTTTCTCGACAAAGTGCATAGTGTTATCAACGTGAATTTCGTCGAGAGGAATGTGGAGGTTCATACGGCTAAACACTTTTTAAAGTTGGACACGTGGAATGTTGGGTGAATATTCCCAAGTTCAGGAGGTAGCTCATTTTTCAACAAGCTTTGGATCACACATGTATGTTGTGCTTGAAGGATATGTGTCTAGATATCAGATTGAACTCAAACACAATGAAGTTTGACACATTCCTTATGACTAAGCGCATCAGCCACAACTTTCGCCTTACCAGGATGGTAGCGAATCTCGAAGTCATAGTCGTTCAGAAGTTCGACTCAGCGTCGTTGTCTCATGTTTAGCTCCTTTTGATTGAATATGTATTGGAGACTTTTGTGGTCAGTGAAAACCACACATTTCGTACCATGAAGGTAGTTTCTCCAAATTTTGAGAGCAAAAACTACGGCTCCTAACTCAAGATCATGAGTTGTGTAGTTCTTCTCGTGGATTTTCAATTGTCTTGACACACAGGCTATGGCTTTGTCTCTTTGCATGAGAACACAACCAAGGCCTAGGTTTGATGCGTCACAATAGACAACGAAATCGTCATTACCGTCCGGTAAAGATAAAACAGGAGCATTACATAGTTTTTGTTTCAGTGTTTGAAAGGCTTCCTCTTGTTTGGGTCCCCACTCGAAAGGTTTATTCTTCTAAGTCAAAGTGATGAGGGGAACCGTGATCTTTGAAAAGTTCACATGAATCGTCGATAGTATCTAGCAAGACCAAGAAATGAACGAACTTCGGTTGGAGTAGTAGGTGTACTCAAATCCGTAATCACACTGATTTTGGCGGGATCTACATGTATACCTTGTTCGTTAATAATGTGTCCCAAAAATTGAACTTCGTTTAGCCAAAATTTACATTTGGAGAATTTGGCGTAAAGTTGTTCTTTCTTGTGGAGTTCCATCATTAGACGAAGATGTTGTTCGTGATCGACACGAGACTTAGAATAAATGAGGATGTCGTCGATGAAAACAATGATGAACTTGTCTAAATAAGGTTTACAAACCCTATTCATTAAGTCCATGAAGACGGCATGAACATTTGTCAAACCAAAAGGCATGACAGTGAACTCGTAATGGCCGTATCGAGTGCGAAAAGCAGTCGTGGGAATATCTTCTTCGAGTACACGAAGTTGATGATACCCAGAACGAAGATCAATCTTTGAAAAGCAGGTCACACCTTGTAGCTGATCAAAGAGCTCATTAATGTGAGGTAGGGGATATCGATTTTTGATTGTGAGTTTGTTGAGATCACGATAATCGATACATATATGGAAGGATCCATCCTTCTTTTTCACGAATAGGACAGGAGCGCCCCAAGGTGAAAAGCTCGGACGAATGAATCCCCTTTCTGAAAGTTCTTGGAGTTGCTTTTACAACTCTTGCATTTCAGTCGGTGCAAGTCGGTAAGGAGATTTAGCAATTGGGTTTGCACCAGGTACAAGGTCAATACAAAACTCAACTTGACGAAATGGGGGTAAACCAGGTAGCTCTTCAGGAAACACCTCAAGAAATTCCCGAACAATGGGGACGTCCTGAACAGTCTTAACCTTGCCTTTTTCCTCTACGATATGTGCCAAAAAGGCTACATAATTCTTTCGTAGGTATTTTTGGGCCTGGGTACAGGTCATCAGTTTTTGGCTACTAGAGGGTTTCTCTCCATGAACTTCTAAGGTTTCGGCCTACGAAAGAGGTAACAACCTTGTCGAAACAGATCACCTCAACATGGTGTTTGGTTATCCAATCAATTCCTATGATGATGTCAAAACTCCCGAGTTGCATTGGTGTGAGGTGAATGGGAAAAAGGTGGTTATTCAAATTCAATTGGCAACTACGAATGACATAGTCGAGCACAAGGGGTTCACCACTAGCTATTTCCACCGGTAAGGGTTTTCCTAGTTTAGTTCTTGGCATCGAAAGCAAAGGTTCAAAGGCTAGTGATACAAAGCTTCTATCGGCACCCGAATCGAAAAGAATAGAAGAAGGATCATTGTTAACAAGGAACATACCGTTAATGACTTCATTATCAGCACGAGCCTCGTTGGCATTGATGTTGAATGCGCGTCCACGGGCTGGATTTGCATTCGCGTTCACCAATTTTGGGCAGTTGTTTCTAAAGTGACCCATCTCGCCATAGTTGTAGCAAGAACCAGGTAGGAACGGAGGTCTAGCAAGGTTGGCTTGGGGTTGAATAGGGTTCTGAACAGCTTGTTTTGGGGCCAAACGACAAACATTGGCTATGTGACCGAATCTTCCACATGATGTGCATTGGCGACACTGTATGTGAGCTTGATGGTGACCATTGCACCGGTTGCACAACGGTGCAGTACCAGCATAGGGTTTCCTCGCAAGAGGTTGTGCTGGCTGGCTTTGAGTGTTCTGGTTGGGTTGTGCAACAACTGCAAAGTTCTGTGAAGCCTTACGCTTCCTCGACTTCTTAGAAGACTCAACTTTGTTCTCCTTTGTTTTGTCCTGAGTGGTCTTAGCTGCCTGCTTCTTGTTGCCCTTGCGAAATAGTTTCCCGTTCATGATCTAAGACTCAGTCAGGGTAGCAGCTAATTCGATAGCCTGTCGAACAGTGGTAGGGTTGCTACCAGTAACAATGTCCTAAACGGGGTCAGGCAAGCCATCGATGTACCTCTCGATTGCTTTATCCAATGGGGTGACCATGGCGGGACACAACAAGCTCAACTCTTCGTAACAGTCAGTGTAGGCACGATGCTCTCCACTATCTTGATTAAGATTGTGGAATTCATCTTCCAGTGCCCGTTGTTCATGACGTGGGCAGAATTCCCTCATCATTAGAGCTCGAAGCTCTTCCCACGTTTGTGACATTGCCACATTGGCACCCCTATCTCTCATCACACCATTCCACCATGTAAGTGCTCTTTTCTAGAATACACTCGATGCAAACTCCACTTTTTGCTCATTCGGGCATTGAACATGACGAAATGTGCTTTCAGGACTCTCAAACCACTGCAGGAGTCCAGTAGCTCCTTTGGACCCAGTAAACTTGAGTTGTTTAGCCGAGTTAAATTGTTTGTAGTTGCATGGTGCGGGTGCATTGTTGTTGTTATTATTGTTATTGTTTGCTTGGTTTATCTAGGTCACTAGGTTTGGAAGTACAGCAGCAATTTGTTGAGCGATCATAGCTAACATTTCGGCATTTTGAGTTGTATTACGTCCAGGAGGCATTCTAGAAGAAAACATGATGGAAAATATGTGTGATTTACATTGGATAATGAAGAGGATGGTGGTCATTTGTTCATTACTTAAAAACAAATAAACGACACACGGTGACTAATCAAAGTAAATGGGTCTTTGTAATGTATCGCGAAGACATGCTTTAGCCTATAAGTGGACGCTCACCCTAAGAGTTCCCAAGTAAGAGTGATTGGTCCGATAATGCAGATTTGTAAGAACACTCTAGCCTTAGACAGAAAACTCAAGGTGCAGGCATTCACCCTTCTAGATTGAACGTGTTCACATTAATAAAACCCAAACTTTGATGGGATTTTGATAACTTACAGGGCTTTAAGCCAAAACAAATCATCTATGGATAGATGATTGATTTTCAAAACGAATTTGTAACTTGTATATTTGTTTTGGTAATCACCTAAGGATAGGTGATGGTATTGTTTTAAAAATCTAAACGCAAGATAACTCGTGTTAGGGTCCTAGGAAAAGGTTATAGTCTAGATCAAAGCATTACTAATAACCTAATTCCCTATAACCATAAGCTCTGATACCAATCTTTCTGTCACACCCCGACCGCGTAAAACAACAAATCACGACGGAAACGTCAGGGAGTCATGTCACAGAACTATGTTTCACAACTTATGGAATTTAAAATTATGTTTGATAAAGTTAAATGTTTACATTGTCTTAGGATAAACAGAAACAACACATAAATAAATTGTCTTTCGTGTTTTAAGTCTCACTAAGGCCAGCGTCCATTCCTACGTGAAGCATGCATCATATTATCAAGTATTGATTCCTGAAACATATGTTTAAAGAGAGTCAGCATAAAAATGCCGGCGAGTACATAGGTTTTGTGTGTATGTCAAATTCGTGGCCTTGTATACATATTGCAACACTCGTCCGACTTCAAGAGTCGTAAAGTGAAAACCTCGTATCAAAAGTGTTTGATATTGCAATACAATTAACCAACTAAAACAAGTTGGTTAGAGTTGTGAAAACCTTGTAGCCATGAATCTTGACAAAAACATTTCTTTTGTAAAAACCTTGTAATACATTGATTCAAAAGAAAACTTCATATGGTTTATATCTTTTAGTGAAAATCGTTGCGTGACATTGTTCAAAACAATTTGTCCGTGTTTTAAACCATTTGTCCGTGTTATAGATCAATCATATGTGTCATAAACCAATTGTCCATGTCATAAACAAATCGTCTGTGTTTTTAAGTCTGAAAACTTTTGATTGTTCTTTAATGAACACATTCAAACCTTTGTTGACTATACCACCAAAGGGTATCTTTAATAGACCACCAAAGGGTCTCTTTAACTTGACTAACAAATCGACAAATGATTTGTTAATCAGAAACAGTTATGTCATTACCCAAACTTCCACCAAATCCAGTGAAAAGTCCGACACTAGGATTGTCAGTCCTATGGTACCATAACATACTACTGGTCGGCTTGGCCAAAGCTAATGAATGTATTTCGTGTTATGGATAACGCATCGACAAGTTCTTCACATTATTGAAACCGTATTGTTTTATGTATAAACCATAGACATTGTTTTTGAAAACTTGAAAATGATTTAGGCACATATTAATCACCCCAAAACATTTGAAAATGTAAAGAGGGGGGCCTATGTACTCACTTTGAAAATCATTTAGTATATATAAACCATGTATATTGTTTTGAAATCTTGAAAATAATTATAGGCACATATTAATCACCCCAATACATTTGAAAACGTAAAAGATGGGAACTATGTAGAAAATCATTTTTGTATACATAAACCATTTATTGTTTTGAAATCTTGAAAATAATTATAGGCATATATGAATCACCCCTATACAATTGAAAACGTAAAAGAGGGGGGCTATGTACTCACATAATCCTTGTGTAGTAAATATGTTGATTTGAAAAGATAGTTTAGCACATATGAATCACCCCAAAACATTTGAAAACGTAAAAGAGGGGACTATGTACTCACTTTGAAAATTATTTTTGTATACATAAACCATGTATATTGTTTTGAAATCTTGAAAATAATTATAGGCACATATGAATCACCCCAAAACAATTGAAAACGTAAAAGAGGGGGCTATGTACTCACATAAGCCTTGCGTAGTAAATATGTAGATTTAAAAAGATAGTTTAACACATATGAATCACCCCAAAACATTTGAAAACGTAAAAGAGGGGACTATGTACTCACTTAGGATTGCGAAAGTGTTCTTGATCAACGAAATAAACAAAGCTCAAACGTGTCCTAATGTGTTAGATAAATATGTTAGCGTGTCAGGACTACAAACGGGAGATCGGATAGAATGAAGTTTTATAAACCAAACGAGTGTTGGAACTCATGTAAAATGGTTTACCAAACTTAAAATTCTGATTTGGAAAGGATCCTAAGTGTTTTTGACCAATTAAGACTCGTTAAGGTAGTTTCTGCTACTTTAACGGGTCATTAGCGTAAACGCATGATGGTCCTATGATAAGTCTTAAATGCCCAAACATGTTTGAAAATGTTATAACATCAGTTTATATGTTAAAAATTAGGTTACATGTGTTTAAAATGGATTTATGTGCAAAAGGGCATTTTGGTCATCATTATTTTTTTAAGAACATAGAAGTAACTTATCATAACACTGACCAAATGACATGACCATAAGGTATAACCTCAGTAGCTTATTCCTTTGGTAACTATGGTCATAAATATGTGTTTGGTAGGATCCTAAGATCTACCAAATGGGTCGGATTTGAAAGTCAAAACGGTAGTCAAGACCACTCGACTTACGACCTTAAATAAGCACTAAACTAGAAGTGACAAGTTAGACATGTCAAAATATGTCTAACTATGTTTATAAAACTGATTTGGTATCAAAACTTGGTGTTTTGATACCCGAAAATAGTTTCGTCGTAAAATGCACATCATGTGCATTTTTTTACCGAAAGTTTAACTCGTGACTTCGACTAGTAAATGTGGTAAACGGAAGGTGAAATCGCTAGGGATTATAACCTTCGTGACTACGATCACGTTGCAAAGTTCAATTAAAATTTGACTTGACTAAATATGGTCAGAACCAAAAGTCAATCAGGAAGCCAAACTGTTCGACTTTTAGCTCAAAGTAGCTAAAACAAATTAAAGAACTAGGAAGAGTACATACTTGTGTTGAAGAACACTTTCGGGACTCAAGATAGGAGGCTTCCAAAGGTTTGAAACAAGCTCCAAGAAGGATAGAAAGAAGAATTTCACACTTTACTTTGAAGTGTTTGAAGTGGTGTGAAAAAAATGGAAGAACCATGGGGTATTTATAGTATTTTAGGATTAAGGAGGTGATGACAAGTGTCCTCAAATGTGGATTAGTGTCCTAACATGTGTCAACACCATATTAAATGTAGCAAAGTGAGTGCTAGGTGTCAAAAATTGGAGATAGGTGGCAAACTTGGTGAAGAAGCAAAAATATCTATAATTTTTTTGACATTTTTGGACCTTGGACTTGTATTTTCACTTGTTTGCCATTTTTAACCCTTTTAACCTAGTATTTAGGTTATATAAAGGTGTTTAGACATGTGTAACTTGTATTATGCCCAAAAATGTCGTGGAAGTCGGTTCGTTCGGTTGTACGGTTACGCGTTTTGCAAAATGCGTAAAACGCTTTAACGAACACGAAAATGATCGAAATTGTGCAACAATTGATATTTTTGCATTCTCATCAATAAAATACAAGATTTTGTTGAATACAAAAATATTTGGAAATAAAACACAGGATTTTATTGAATACGAAATTGTTTGTAATTGTGCACTGATTGAAAAGGCACAAATGTCACAGTTTGTGTTTAAAAAAGAGAGTAAAATTAACCTATCTAAATATGTATTGACAGTTTGACATTGTTGGAATCAAAAACGAGTCATATGAGTAAGTGCAATGACAATATGATGGCAAGGGAGATGAAGCTAAATTTCACATAAACAAAATTTTGTAAGAAACATATTAAAAGTCAACTCATGAGAGTTGGGGTAAATGAAGGGTTACGACCGGGGGAATGACATAAGTATGGATTAAGAAGAAAAGTTGTCCACGAACTGCTAAAACGGTGAAGTGGTGTTTTATCAGTATGTTTGAATTGAAAATAAGTAAAACACATGATCCAACATATGTATACAGTAAATAATATGTGGCAGATTGAACTTGAAAAGTCAAACTGCAAAAATTGGCATATAATTGATGAACTTCAAGAGTTGTACGTAAGAAACGAAGTGTGTAACGTAGTATACCAAATAAATAAGAAATTTGTGAAAGAAATATAGGTAAGTTAACACCAAATACAATGAATATGTAAATGAAAATAGTATGTTAAAGAATGGTTACGTATTGACCCGTCATAAACGGGTCAAACGAATGAAAATGGTATGTTAAGCAACGGTCAGGTATTGACCCATTACGAACGGGTCAAACGGATTAATGTTTTAAAAGAATTTAGAAAGCGTTAGTATGTAAATAAGATGATTTGATAAATGCCATGTTTAAGGGAAAACAAAATGAAATGTGCTAACACCTAATTTGTAGATGATTATGATTGAACTCTTGGTGTGATAAAACCAGTAGAGTTGGTGAAAAGATGAACATGAACAGAAGCTCATTGCATGGATGGACAAGGTCAATCTAGTTTTTGACACTTGCTCATGAAGGGGCGGGTTGAACCGGGACACAGACGTTGTTTATGTAAATAATAAAGTTGTGAATGTTAAATAGATAGATATAGACGGAATAATATTTCCATACAAATAAATGGTAACATAAGTATGACGTGGTTAGGAAAGTTTAATTTTAGAGGTCAAGAAAAGAACGAAATTCTTAGTTCAAACACAATGTCATTAATCAAGGCGAAGGCATGTATAGTAAGTAAAAAAAAGAACGGACAAATCATGGTGACCTGAATGAAACAATACGGAGTTTAACCTAGGAATATACTTAGTACCATGTAATGGTAAAAAACTTAAAACAATGTTAAACTCTCGAGACAAGTACGAATGACTAAGAAGGAAATAATGGTTGGGCTATGATAACCATATCTAAGATGAAATGTCTAAGTGAAATTAGGATGTGAAATCATAGAATGACTTGAAATATATGAATGAAATATGATAATGATTTAGTTAGTAGTAAACTAACTTGAAGAATGTGTTATAGATGGAACTCGTACAAGAATTTAGGTTGAAAATATATATTTTGAAAAGGATTATGCGATAGGGGCTTGTACATTGTGCTTGAATGGGTGATACTAGCCATATGTTATATTATTTACTCAAATTGCGATTAAGAAGTGAATGTACACTAAAGGTAAAAAATATGAACTTGCTAGTGAATGATGATGTTATGATTATGTTAATTGACTAACCTTGTATGTGGTTGTCAAATGTAAGATAATGGAAACATTAGCATGTCTAAAATTGATTATATGTATTTGTGTATGTAACTAAGTGATTGTCATGGTTGTATGTATTTCATTAAATGGGTACGAAATGTTTGTGGTTCCATTAGCATATCTGACTACATTGATATAGACATATGTTCCTAAGATGGAAGTTTGCATACTTGATCGTTGACTTTTCAGAAAAGTCAACGAGTATGAGAATAGCATGATTAGAAATCCTAATATGATTGTAAGAACATAAGGATTGAATGATTCATGATGGGTCCTTATATGTTATACATTATGATATGTTAAATTTGTGTGAATTTGGAATGATGCATTGTTGAATATGTGCCTTGTGCTTGTTACAAATGATAAGTGAAAGTCAAATGCGAGATATGAACTTGATATGATAGGTGATATATAAAATTTTATGTTCTAAAGAGAATGTGAATGTGATGACATGTAAGGATAAGCATCATGTCAAGATGACACAAGCACGAAAGGCAAATGGGTCAAAAGGTGGTGAGGAAGCGATCACGAATATAGACGCTAAATGTAAGTGACTATCGATCTCACTTCTTATTTTGTTTAGATAAAGTTATCTATATTTGATTTAACTGAAATCAAGTAAGGATGTACAAATAAGGGAATTGCTAGGATGAGAATGCTTGTAATGGTCACCCGATGTCAATCCGGTGAAACCTCAATGTAAGGGCAAACAGGTCAAAACTTTAGTAGAAAAATTTAGCCGAACATTTGGATTGGGTTGGGAAAGGTATGGAATGAATTAAGAACTTGAATAATGGTTTATTTCACGTATTAGACCCCTCGGATCACACGGTTAGTGAGTAGAAACAACAAAACACAAAATCAGCGTTTCAGCTGTATAGGAGGCGTGGTACATGTAAAAACCAAAATTTAGGAGGGCAAGAACGAAAATGTGGTATGTATGTTGATATGATTTCTTTATTGACATGGCTATGTTTTTAATAAGTTAAACTTCTTAGAACAATATAGATATGTGAAGTGACAGAACTAGCATATGGTAACATGCTTATAAAAAAAAGAAAAAGAAATAGAATGCCTATTATAGTAGGATGTTCAAAGAAAATGAAGTGAATGTCTATGCACGGGATGTAATTTAATGTGTAAACTATAGTTAAATGTAGTAAGACATGAGTGTACGCGTAGACTAGTATGTAAAATAATCATAACCACTGACGATAAAAGATTATAAAGTAAAGCTCCTTCGCCATAAGACCATTAGACAAGTTTTGGTCCAATGGCAACACAGGAAGGGATCGGATCTTACATGGGAACCCAAGGACGAAATGCGCGAGCACTACCCAGAGTTATTCGGTATATATATAGGTTTCAAGTCGAAACCTTCTTTAAGGGGGGTAGACTTGTAACATCCCAAAATGCATATAAGTGATGATTTTTAGTTGTTTTTTTAGAAGGTCATTAAGTCTTAAATTTTCCGTAAATTATTGCGATTGGGGGGTGATTAACTTAGTTAGCTACTGAAGTTATCTTAGTTGTGTAAGGATTGTGACATTATAAGTTAAAGCAAAGAATGAATGGCCAAGATAGTGCTTGGGACATTAATTTGGCGTGTCTTAAAATAAAAGGGCTGAAAATGTAAAGTGGGTAAAACTTGGTGTTATAACAAAAGATCAAGAATGTGTGTGTGTATATACGAACGTGAGAGAGAGAAGGAGCAGGAGAAAACCATTCTCCTTCAACCATAGTAAAAATCCAGCCAATTGGAAGTGCTTTTAGGGCAAATTTGAATGCATGTATTGGGTTCTTTACACATCTAAGTATCTTTAACATAAGGTAAGTTCAATTTTGTGATTTGATGATCTTTGTGGCATTTGTGCATTTTCAATCATTACACAATTACAAATAATTTCGTATTCAATGAAACCCTGTGTTTTATTTCCAAATATTTTTGTATTCAATAAAAACTTGTATTTTATTGTTGATAATGCAAAAATGTCAATCGTTGCACAATTTAGATCATTTGCGTGTTCGTTAAAGCGTTTTACACATTTTTGCGAAACGCGTAACCGTACAACCGAATGAACCAAAATCCATGACATTTTTGGGCATAATCCAAGTAACACATGTCTTAACAACTTTATATAACCTAAATATTAGGTTAACGGGGTTAAAAATGGCAAACAAGTGAAAATACAAGTCCAAGGGCCAAAAATGTCAAAAATAATAAATATTTTTGCTTCTTCCCCAAGTTTGCCACCTATCTCCAATTTTTGACACCTAGCACTCACTTTGCCACACTTAATATGGTGTTGACACATGTTAGGACACTAATCCACACTTAAGGACACTTGTCATCACCTCCTTAATCCTAAAATACTATAAATACCCCATGATTCTTTCTTTTTTTTTCACACCACTTCAAAACACTTCAAAGCAAAGTGTGAAGTTCTTCTTTCTATCCGTCTTGGAGCTTGTTTCTAGCCTTTGGAAGCCTCCAATCTTGAGTTCCGAAAGTGTTCTTCTACAAGAGTAAGTACTCTTCCTACTTCTTTCATATTTTTAGATATTTTGAGCTAAAAGTCGAACAATTTAGCTTCCCGGTTAACTATGGGTTCTAACCATATTTGGTCAAGTCAAAGTTCTATTGAACTTTTCAACATGATCGTAATCACGAAGGTTATAATCCCTAACGATTTCACCTTCTGATTACTACGTTTACTAGTCGAAGTGACGAGTCAAAGTTTCGGTCAAAAATGTGCATGATGTGCATTTTACGACGAAACTATTTCGGATATTGAAACACCAAGTTTTGATACCAAATCAGTTTTATAAACTTATTTAGACATATTTTGACATGTCTAACTCGTCACTTCTAGTTTAGTGCTTATTTAGGGTGGTAAGTCGAGCGGTCTTGACCACCACTTTGACTTAAGAATTCGACCCGTTTGGTCGATCTTAGGATCCGACTAAATACATATTTGTGACCATAGTTGTATAGGGAATAATCTACTGAGGTTATACCTTATGGTCACATCGTTTGGTTAGTGTTATGATAAGTTACTTCTATGTTCTTATAAAAATGATGACCAAAATGCCATTTTGCGTATAAATCCATTTTAAACAGATGTAACCAAATTTTGTCATATAAACTGATGTCATAACATTTTCAAACATGTTTGGGGCATTAAGATTTATCATGGATGATCACGCGTTTACGCTGATAACCCGTTAAGGTAGCATAAACTAACTTAATGAGTCATAAAGGGTCAAAAGCACTTAGGATCCTTTCCAAATCAGAATGTTAAGTTTGGTAAACCATATCACATGAGTTCCAACACTCATTTGATTTATAAGACTTCCTTCTATCCGATCTCCTGTTTGTAGTCCCGACACGCTAAGATATTTATCTAACACATTAGGACACGTTTGAGCTTTGTTTATTCCGTTGATCAAGAACACTTTCGCAATCCCAAGTGAGTACATAGCCCCCTCTTTTTCAAATGTTTTGGGGTGATCCATATGTTCCTGTAATTATTTTCAAGATTTCAAAAAAATATACATCGTTTATATATACAAAATGATTTTCGAAGTGAGTACATAGCCCCATCTTTTACGTTTTCAAATGTTTTGAGGTGATTCATATGTGCCTAAAATTATTTTGAAGATTTCAAAACATACATGGTTTATATATACAAAATGATTTCAAAGTGAGTACATATTTCCCCTCTATTAGATTTTCTAAATATTTAAGGTTGATTCATATGTGCCTATGATTATTTTCAAATTTCAAAACAATATACATGGTTTATATATACTAAATGATTTTCAAAGTGAGTACATAGTTCCCCTATTTTACGTTTTGCAAATGTTTTGGGGTGACTCATATGTGCTAAATCATTTTCAAGTTTTCCAAAAAAAACAATGTCTATGGTTTATATATAAAACAATACGATTTCAATAATGTGAACAACTTGTTGACGCGTTATCCATAACATGAACGATATTTATTAGCATTGGCCTAGCCGACCAGTAGTATGTTATGGTACCATAGAATTGACAATCCCATTATCGGACTGTTCACTGAATTTGGTGGAATTTTGGGTAATGACAGAAACTGTTTCTGATTAACAAATTATTTGTTGATTTGTTATTCTAGTTAAAGAGACCCTTTGGTGGTCTATTAAAGATACCCTTTGGTAGTATAGTCAACACAGGTTTGAATGTGTTCATTAAAGAACGGTCAAGAGTTTTCACAATTAAAAACACGGGCGATTTAACATGGACAATTGGTTTATGACACGGACGATTAATTTATAACACAGACAAATGGTTTATAACACCGACATATGGTTTATAACACGGACAAATGGTTTTGAACAATGTCACGTAATGATTTTCACTTAAAGATATAAACCATATGAAGTTTTCTTTTGAATCAATCTATTACAAGGTTTTTACAAAAGAAACGTTTTGGTCAAGATTCATTGCTATAAAGTCTTCACAACTCTAACCAACTTGTTTTAGTTGGTTAATTGTATTGCAATATCAAACACTTTTGATACGAGGTTTTCACTTAACGACTCTAAAAGAGGTTGCCTAAACTAAGTATCCACTAATAAACATGTGACAACAAATGGGGAAGACTAGTGGAGATGCTAGCTCTAATTCAACTAAGTCCCTAATCAAGACTTCCTAGTTTTATAATCTTAGGAAAACTAACATGAAATAACATTCTAATCACCTAAAATATATTCTTTTAAGTGTAGGTCCACTTAGGATCAAGATTAACCTACTTCCATGTTTATACAACACACATATGAGTGCGGAATCCTTGTAAGTATGCAAACCAAAGCAATGTAAGAAACACAAGATAACCAAAGATTCAATATCTTAATTAACACAAGAGAACTAGTACAAACACATAAAACAATGTTCATACAGACTCAGGAAATACTCTCTGTGTTGTTGTGTCTGTTTCAGTGTCTAACTTATCTACCTTTCACTGAGAAGTGAATGTCTGTTTATATAGTGTCCACACCTAGCAACAGTACGAAGAATGTTGCTGGTCGTACGAAACACCATAAGTCACGAAGAACATTCTCCAAAAGTTTCCCATACGAATGCCCATGGCTCGTACGAACATGAACTGGCTCATACGAATCAAGCAAGATACTTGTTGAGATGAGCCCACTCGTACGACTAAAGAGTCACTCGTACCAATGGTGAGTGGCTTCTACGAAAAACAACTTGCTCGTACGAAGTACTTCTCACTCGTACTTGAAGTGTTCTTCAGAGAACGTTCCAACAGACATGACGTACACAATACTCAACAGTATGCACATAAGCAACTGTTTTGCAACACAGACAAACTAATCGTCGTACTAAATCAAGATAGGAGGATATCTTTATTTGGTCAACACGACCAAACTATACAGACACACTAAACAAATACTGTACAATTACAGACGTAACTAAGTACAAGCGACAGACATAAATGTGTATCAACAAACTCCCCCTTGGCTGTTGCTTTGTCTTCGGTCTTCATTCAGAATTGCCTGTTTTATCAACAAACTTCCCCTGAAATAATTCAATCCAATGTTGATTGATAATTAGGTCTTCAATACTTTCTAGAAACATCAAAGCTTTCCTATTTCCTCTTGAGTGTCACTAGAGGTAATTGGATTGGTCACGATCTGTTGTACATTAGACTCTACCATTGGAGTTGAAGCAAAAACTTTTGGTTTTGAGGAAGAGGCTACAACATCAGGATTACAAGGGACTTCTCTATCCTGATCATGTTTACGTTTGATCTCCTATGTTTTGCATCTTTCATTCCACAGAATGTTCACTCGCTTTCTACTCATTTCAAACATGTCTTTAATACCACTAAAGTCTTCAACCAGTGTAGCATTACGAGAATGATACCATTCTCTCAAGTCGTTATGTTTAGCAGTTAATGTTCCGGTAGATCGTTGAACAGTCGCACTAAGTTCTTTCAGCCTATTCAACTCAATCCCCCGAGAGTTATCAGCTGCTCTCATCTGTTTTAGCTGAGTTGCTCTTTCAGCATCTGCAGCCTTCAGTCGCTCATTTTCTTTTCTTAATTGCGCAATTTCAGAATCCTGTTTTCTAACAGTCTCTTTCATGGAATTTATCTCCAACTGTTGCTTGACAACTATGTTCCGATTTGAAGACATAAACTCCGAATGCTTGTTAATCTGAATTACTGCAGCTTGCAACTAAGAGAATAGAAAATCCACTTTCTCATCCTGTTCCATTTCAGAGAATAAATGACTGCTTCATTTTGTATTTTGTTGATGAGTTGTGGACTTGGATTGTTGGACTGATGAAGTAGTAGGTTGTGATTGAACTAGAGTATCTTTAGCCGAAGGTGTTTCAGCTACTGTGGTATTTGAAGGTTGTGGCTTAGAGGTAGTGGGTTCCGTCATTACAGGTTCAGTCTCCTTCGTTGTAAAGGTAGACTGGATTTCTGCAACTTGTTCCAGTACAGTTTCTTGATGTGAGGTTGTAGGTTGTGTATTTCAGGTTGTGCTGACGATGTTCCCATAGGCTTTTTGAGTTGTTTCATTCTTCTCTTATCACCACCTATAGCACCTACATCACTTGCACCACCATTACCATCATTATTATCGTCATCATCATCATCACCTTTTCCCTTTTGACGACCAGATTTATCTTCTATCATCTTTGTCAAAATTGGTTCTTCATTATCTAACTCACTTTCATCATGGCGCCACTTATCGTATTCTGGTGCAACATATTTATCATTTGCTAGAAAACCAAACAATTTTACGAGGAGGTCTGCTTTCCTTGTAACGTTTTGCTGCTACACCTCTAAAAATCTTCAACGAATGTTCCATCATAACCTCAACTTTCAAAACATCATTGCCGTTTTTCGAAAGATTCGGATGTTGTACATTTAAGATCATTTTGGATATACATCCAAAACATGTTTCCACCATTTCCGGTTCTTCTCAGTTTTTCCTTCATGTTTGCAAAAATATACTTTGAAACACTAAACGGTTTGTTCAATGTCAAAGCTATCATCATTCCAACCAAGTCGTTATTCGCCATGTCATAACCACTTCGTCTGTTGCTCAAACACTGAATTGGAACATGTAGAAAGAACTTGTATCCGGGTGGAAACCATGCTTTGTTTAATTGCCCTACGAGAAAATCTCTAACACATTTCTTTCGAAGCAAACATCCACGTTGACATTCAATGGAACTGAGAATGGAGCTTCAGGATCATCGCCAAGTTGTAATACTGAGTTTATGATTTCAACCGAGACATCTACGTTCAAGTCATTAACTCTCCCGTAGATAAGTTCCTACCCATTCACTTCAGCAACTTTAGCCGAATACCAAAATTCCTTGATCAACGCCTTGTATACTGTAGTCTTGTGCGTGATAGCATAATGTATCCTTTAGTCGCGCAAAAACTTCATTATATCGTTGTACTCAGCAAATTTGTCTTCCGGATCTAAGTAGGCCACCATGTTATGTCTTGGTTCTGAAATAGTTTCCACTTCTGACTTGTCAGTTCTCTTCGTTGCAGGTTTTCTTTTATGTTCCTTTTGTTCCATTCTGTAAACATAAGACAACAAGGATAAGAACACAAATTCATTAGGGAATATGCACAAAAAGGTTTATTCCAAACTTTCTCTATGTATGTATTCCCTCGACGAAGAATTACTGATTCATATGAATAACAATTTATTCGTACAAGAAAAACTGATTTTTACGAACACCTGACTTAGAAAAACAAGTAATTTGCTCGTACGAGTAACTGGCTCGTACGAGCGACATGTTACTCGTGCGAGTAGTATTTCACTCATACGAATTAGAAATATCTTGTTCGCACAAACAACTTCAAGAGAAGATTATTCATGAGGAACTTGTTTTTCGCTAAAGATTTTTCGCTTAAAGTTTGTTATTCATCTCAGACAATGTCACATAGTCAGATAATGGTCAAATCATTCATCTTCAAGGTATGTCACCATTGTCAAATTATACCTTAAGGATTACAGAAACAACTTTAAAGAGAGGCGAAAGGATGACGTGGGCTAGGTGAAAGTAAAGTTGTACCAAAGAACTTCATCACCTTTATACCACATCAAGATACTCGTACGAAGAACCTTAGCACGTACGAAGAACTGCCATTCATACAATACACCAGTGGTCTTCCGTACGAGGCACAATCACTCATACGAGTGATCTCAGATTCGTACGATTCCAAGTTTTTCAAACTGGACTTTTAGTTCCTTGAGGACCTTAGGTTTTTCATTGACCCGTTTAAATCTTTGCACATATCCACACTAATTAGATGTTAAGTTAGGAAAAGTGCTCGTTAAACAGATTTTTTTCTTTGAGATGAGTTTACCCGTTGTAAGAAAGTACTTTATGAAGTTATGATAGCAAGACAAATGATTTTTAGGGCGTATCTTGGTAGAAAACTTTTGAGCTTCACCTTTGGCTAAATAAAAAATAACTTAATGTTAACAACAGAGTAAACTAAACTAAAATATCAACCAACAAATAAGAATAAACTATATATTTACTAGGCAATCTTTTTCAGAGTTTCCAAGTAAGAGAATCATACCAGCTTTTAATCTTGCCAAAAACGAGTTTTGTTTAAAACATCAAATTAAATAAATAAGTATTCTACTATGATTATCGGTATTGTTGTCCACGTAAGCTCAGCTTATCAGATGTAATCATGATTAGGAGATATAATTAATGAATGATTTATACTTACTAGCCGGTGTTCAACCACTTCACGACATATTCCCGTTTCAAAATATGCACGAGAGAAAATCTTACCGGTGAGTATTCTGCTTATCATCTGTTTTGACATATATGATGTGAGATACTCACTTATTTTGATTGAAAACAAGTCCTATGTGATTAAATCACTTATTGATGAGGAGCTTGATTTTCAAATGCATGCAGGGCACAGGAGTAAGTCCCGCATAAAGTTGTGATATTTTATCACTTATTTTTGGGTGAATGTGATATTTTTATCACTTATTGATGATTGTATGCAGCATTTACACTTATGTATGGTATCATAGAAGTTCTAGACTTGCGTCACCATTATTTTTCGGTAAAAGATTCAACCATGATACCCAGATGATAAGCAAGCATAAAGACCGCATATCTCAGATCCTCGGCATACTATCAAACTAAATTTCGGTACCAAGACCATATACCAATGAATGGTTCCCACCTGGCTTGCAGTTCGTTATGTTTATATCAACCTGCAATTTTAATCTGATTGTAAGCCTACCGATACATCATTAGTAAAGCTACTTATCAAATTTTCGTTTTATGTTTTTTACCATTTTTGACAGATCACTGGTGCATTATCGTCTTCTCTTATCTTTCCAAGAAACTCATTTTTGATTTTTGGTTTTTCTATTGTTTTTGTACTTTTCTAAATTTTTCTCCCCCTTAAATACAAAAGGTAAATAAATGAAAACTAAACTATGTAAAAGACATATTTTTGTATTTTTTGAATTTTCCCATTTTTGTATTTTCTTAATATTTTCTCCCCCTAAAATATAAAACTAAGAGAAAATGGAAAATCTTTTTGTTGTTTTAGATTTTAATAAAATATTTACGAAAATTATTAGCCAAGGATGATTTAGTTGGGTTTCACCTTGATGCCATTGACCAAAAGAAGATTATCAAAACGTGATTTATGATAAGCTTTTGTAAACAGGTCGGCACGTTGGTGACCAGTGTGGCTTTTAACAACATTGATAAGTTTTTTTATAACAATCTCGTATGAAATGATACTTAATCTCAATGTGTTTGGTTTTCGAGTGTTGTACAAGATTACGAGTAATCTGTAAAGCAGCTTTGTTGTCAACATAAATAGGAGTAGCTAGAAATTCAAAACTGTAGTCGCGCATTTGCTGTTGGATCCATGAAACCCGAGAGCAGCAACTAGAAGCTGAAATATACTCAGCCTCACAGGTTGATGTAGCTACACAAGTCTGCTTTTTTCACTGCCACATGACTAGGCGATTTCCCAAGAACTGACATCCTTCTATTATTGATTTACGTCGATCTTGCAGCCACCATGATCAAAATCACTGAATGCTATCAAATCAAACCTATCATCCTTAGGGTACTAGAGACCAGTGCCTGGGCGACTTTTCAGATAACAAAAGATTCTTTTCACAACCATCAAATGAGAAACTTTTGTGCTTGACTGGTAGCGAGCTAGAAGACATTTAGATACATTATATCGGGTCTTGAAGCAGTAAGATACATAAGAGATCCGATCATAGCAAGATAAAGAGATGGTTCCACATGTTCACCCATTCCATCAGGAGTAATCCCATGATTTTGAGCTAATGGAGTTTCCAAAGGCTTTGAGTCTTCCATTTGAAATCGTTTGAGAATATCCCCGATGTACTTCGTTTGATAGATGAAAATCCCTTCCCTAGATTGATGAACCTGCAAACCTAAAAAGAAAGTTGTGCTCATTTCGAACTTCTCTTGCATCACCTGCTAGAATTCTTTGCAGATTTTCTCATTTGTAGACCCAAAAATAATATCATCAACATACACTTGAAGTTGGAATTACATTTTTGATCGGAATATCTTTGTTTGAGTAAATTTTCTTGTCCCCAATCAAAGTATACAACACATTATGATCTTCATCTGTAGATGCATTTGTCTTGACAGATTTAATTGGATCATTCCCTTTATTTTCAACAATTTTCACATTAGGAGTAGCAGAAATCTCTATCCCCATTTCTTCATCAAGAGATTGATCCTGGTCGATTTACTCTGACTCATCATCTGATGAATCATCCTCCTCTATTGTAGAAGGATTCTAATCAAAAACTGATGACGAGTTCTCTGATTTTCTTGATTCAACTGAGGAATTGTCCAACTTAAACCCCTAATCCTACTGCAAACTCTTTAGGATTAAGAGGTACAGCTGGTTCAAAGCGTGGAATTTCCTCTTCATCAAGCAATTTGGTATAATTGTGTTTCAAAGGAGGTGGACACGATTTATACCCAATGCATTTGACATCTCCCTTAAGAACATCAATGATGTGATAAAGCACATATCAGGAGTTAGAATAACTTTACAATTTGAGCTTAATTGCATCATGTTCGCATTTGGCAATGGCTAACTCCTTTTTTCGTTTCTTTAAGGAAATTAATGTAGTTATTAATTCCTTTTTGCTTGTTCAAAACTATTTTTGTTAATTCAGAAATGCTTTCCTTAAGAGTCTCGATTACAGATTTGAATTCTTTTTCGTTTTGAGTATAAGCCAGATTTGCCTCTTTGCATTTTGACAGTTCAACAACTAGGCATTGATTGTGACTGTTTGTTGTTTCAAATTTCATTTTTCATTCAGCACAGTCACTGCATATCTTAGGATAGTCGGATTTTACCTAACTTGTTGAACCTGCAACGTTAGCCATGAAAGCGGTATGATGAGAAAAGGACGCATTGTTGGCAAAGATTTTCTCTATTTCCTTTTATGCAACTTCTGCTTTCATTATCAAACTAGCCTTTTGACTTTTCAATTTTTATGCTTCTTCCAGCAACTCATTGACCTCAGTGCCAATTCTTTCCCTGACATCTGGATCAGATCCATAACCACCTACACTCGAGCTTTCTTCATCAGAACTCCCATTATGCCCAGAACTATCATCATCATCAGAATTGTCAGTGCTGTGAACATGTTTGATCCAATTGATAATCTTGGCATATCATGCATTTCCTCCTTGATTCTCGTTTCCCAATTGTACTGACCAATCGCATCCTTCATCTACTTGAACTACTAAAGCTCTGTTTGTGTTGCTTGAAGGTCCAGACTGGTTAGAGTTGTTTGGGTTGTCAACAGCAACTATTCTTCGTTCATTGTTAACTTGAGTTGTGTGGGAGGGTTGTAATTGGTTTCAGAAAGGGTTGTGATTTCCTTGTTTGCTAGGTCTAGTGCACTCACGCTTGAAGTGACCTTTTTCACCACAGTTGAAGCAAGTAACAACATCTTTATCAAAACTATATTTCGTATCTTTCTTGCTTTCCAAACTTGTTCTTCCAGTTCTACTCATATAATCCTTAGCTCTTCTGACTGCACTTGCAAATGCCCATTTAATATCCATTAGCTCCATCTCATCTCTGTCTATTTGTTGGTAGTCTACATTAGTCAAATTTATGTTTCCAATTTGACTAGCGACTAATCCACAGTAAGCACTAACAATGGTGTTCAGAAGTTCCATGTGTTCCCAAGCAATTTCTACACTGACCTTGGAAAGATGAGACGGATCAAGTCTGACGGTATTAGGGTTTGCATGTTAAAAGTTATTTCCATAGAAGCTTGTTGAGAAGCTTGTTGTGAAGCTTGAGGTGTAACAACTTGAATTTTTGGTAGAAAGGCTTTAGGATCAAATACTTGACCATAGGTTTGAGTACTGCCAGCAGATTGATCTGTTTGAACTGGGGGTGATAGAAGGGGTTAACATTTGACACAAACGCGGTTTGAAGTTTTGGTTGTTGAGTTGTATTGACACCCATGTTAATATCTCCGAAGTACATCTCAGGGTTTTGTGGGACAGAAACACCTTTTGCTTTCCGGATATCTTCTTCATTTTTGTTCTCCAATTTTTGAAAAAATTCATTGATACTGATCACATCCAAAACACCTTTATGCCTTAGTAAGTCAATGAAACGACTCCACTTTGGCGGTTAGGCGTCAGCAAAACGCATCACGATTTCCTGTGGAGAAGCTAACACTTTGTATGAATACATTTCACTGAGCAAGTGGTAGAAACGTGTTGTCATGTCGCTCAGTGTTTCATTCTCCATGAACATGAAACCTTCAAACTCTTTCTTCAGCAGATCATCTCGTATTTTTCTTGTTGCAGCATTTCCTTCTCCTCTTGCTTCCAAAGTATCCCATAGATTCTTGGTGGTGGTACAATGCACAAAATTATGATAAATATCCTTATGAAGTGCTTGTGTGAGGATAGCAAACGCCTTCTTCTCTAAATCATAAGCATTTTTATCGCTTTCATCTAAGTTGGCTAAGGAGGTTGGATGTGATCCTGCTTCTTCAGGAGATCCTTGTATGGTGTAGTAAAGCATGTCCAAAATTCTGTATTTTGACTAAGAACATATGTATGGAAACGACTTTTCCACGAAGGATAATTGTTCATATGGTTCAGTTTTGGTAGCCGGTTATTACTTCCAGTTTCACTCTCGCTTATAAGAAGAGTCTGAATGCTCTGGATTTGATTTACTACACATGCCCATTGATTTGCGCTAATCATGGTTGTGTGTTAAGGCATTAGTGATTTAAACCATGAGCTTGCGGAGCATTGTGCTGAGTCTTGATTTGTGCTTGAACTACTCCCCCAATCCCAAGGATTAGTACTCATTATGTTTTCTTGATTATGAAAATTAAAAGGTTTAAAGTTTAATTTTTGAAAATAACAGTCTCCTTTTTATGTTCACAATTTTAAAAACCGCAAAGTTTTGAAAAACTGAAACACAAAAAACAGATCAAAGAAGCTTGTTCTTTGTACGAATCAGTGATTCGCACAAGTCACACTTCTTCGTATGAACCAGGTTGTTCGTATGAATAAACTCTTTCGCGCGAGCAATCTATGCTATGTGCGAACAAGGTCCTTCGTGTGGATGACTTGGTCTTTCGCACGAATAGTCTTGTTCTTCGTGCGGATGGGTTATTGCACAGATGTTTTTCGCAGAGAGGAATCTTTTTGCACGGTTAATTGGTGAAAATTTCCTTTTCTAACACAGACTTTTTTTCGAAAGTGGTCAGTTGTCTACACAACTTTGGTTAAAAAGACAAACATTCCATATCAGCTTTTCAGTCAAAACAGTCAAGTCAGAATGTCCAGAGATTTGGTCAACCTACAAGAATATTCTGGTGAGTTTTCCGCAGTGTTTCTCCTGAAGATATGCCCAACTGAACTTTGATAGAAAATTTTAAGAAAAACTAGATCCTAACATGTCTCCATGTATTCTAACAAGGTTTTTATGAAAATTTTCTGGATACAACAAGTTTCGAGTTTTAAGTTGGTTATCTTTTAAAAACTTAAGTTTCTGTTGAAAGTTCAAGAACACTTCCAGAAACCCTCACAACTAGCTCAGACACAATACTAAGCTTGGTTTCAAACAAGGAAGAGAGCCAATGCTCTGATACCACTTGTAGGTCCACTTAGAGGATCAAGATTAACCTACTTCCTTGTTTATACAACACACGTACGACTGCGGAATCCTCGTAAGTATGCAAACCAATGCAAAGTAAGAAACACAAGATAACCAAAGATTCAATATCTTGATTAACACAAGAAAACTAGTACAAACACATACAAACAATGTTCATACATACTCAGGAAATACTCTCTGTGTTCTTGTGTTTGTTTCAGTGTCTCTCTCCAGTGTGTAACTTATCTACCTTTCACTTAGAAGTGCATGTCTATTTACATAGTGCCCACACCTAGCAACAGTGCGAAGAATGTTGCTGGTCATACGAAACACCATAAGTCACGAAGAACATTCTCCAAAAGATGCTCGTACGAATGCCCATGGCTCATACAAACATGAACTGGCTCGTACGAATCAAGCAAGATACTTGTTGAGATGAGCCCACTCGTACGACTAAAGAGTCACTCGTACGAATGGTGAGTGGCTCGTACGAGCAACAACTTGCTCGTACGAAGTACTTCTCACTCGTACTTGAAGTGTTCTTCGGAGAACGTGCCAACATACATGACGTACACAAGACTCAACAGTATGCACACAACAACACAGACAAACTAATCGTCGTACTAAATCAAGATAGGAGGATATCTTAATTTGTTCGACACGACCAAACTATACAGACACACTAAATAAAAACCGTACAATTACAGACGTAACTAAGAACAAGCGACAGACATAAAAGTGTATTAACATTAAGATCACTTGCTAAGTTGATGTTAATCTTTAATGATGAGTTATTTGTTTGTCAAAGCTCCTAACTCTACAAATTTGGGAAAACTACCATGAACAACATACTAATCACCCTAACTTGGTTTTAAGTAAGTGAAATCTTCATCATGTTCTTGATATGAACCACAAGCATGGTCATGATAGATAACAATCTTGGCCTAAATCATCATACCAACATAAACACAAACAATAGGATTCATACCAACATTCATTTGATCTTTCCAAATCTAAATGCAAGAATCCATACACATGTTCAAATCACCATTCTAATCATTTTAGCAATTACTATTCCTAGTTTCATGCTATGAATCATACTAACAAGAAAACAAGATTCAACAATCATAATCTCTACATGGGCTTTCCAACACAACGTGTAAATACAACAACATTCAAGAACAAGGACTTTAAACATGAACATGAACTCCAAGAACAAGAATAAACATCACTATGAAGATCAACAAAAAACAATCACCACATCTATTTCCATGTTATCACATACTCATTAGCTTCAACAAAGTTTAAGCAACACAAATGTTTAGCCCATACGACTCATAACTACCAAATGAAGTGCAAGATAACTCAAATTGTTTATAAGTAACAAGTAGGCTAACCAATGTTTAAAGACAATATTAAATGGTAAATTAGTGGATCTTCAAGTGATTCAATCTTCTTCAAGGCTCTTTCTTGGCTCCAACAAGGTTCCAAGACAAGAATCTTGAGAGAAAACTTCACAAAATGCTCCAAATCCCTTCCAAATGAGCTTGACACTCGTATTTACGCTACTGGTTGGTTGGCACAACCATGCCACCTTTTGGCACGGTCATGCTTGGTAAGTGACATAGGCGCTTTTTCGTCTGTCGATCTTGTTTGCTACCATTTCTGGAAAGATCCTGTTCAAACTTCCCCCAGGTGGCACGACCATGCCAACATATGGCATGGTCATGCGTGTCGATGACATATCCAACGATGACTATTTCGACCTCAGAATGAACTGAGTAGAGACTGAGTTGGGTTACGCACGATCGTGCTGGGGGTGGCACGGTTGTTCCAGTCTTGGATTTTCCTGGTTTATCATGACAGTTGAGAGTGCTGATGAGAGTACCGATTGTCGATGACTTGGCATGGTCGTACCAAGTGTTGGCACGGTTGTGTAGTATCTGACAGTTTGCTAGAAAGTTCCATTTTTGCTCCATTTTGCTCTGAAAGCCTCCGTTTCAACATCGGGTCGAAGCCCGGACCTGTATATTCACAAACAACTCCAATGGGTACCAAAATCAAAGAAAATACAACGAGTTCTCGTATAAACGGGGTATATTTGACGTTTTAAAGATGTATAAGTTCTTGTACATCAAACATCCCCACACTTGAACTTTGCTTGTCCTCAAGCCAACTAAAACAAATAAAAACTCTCTCAATGGCAATCATCTCAACTAGCATTTTATAAGCACAAATAAATAACTCAGGCTATAGCAATTAAGGGCTAGTCGACATGAAGGAAAGACCAAAAAGTAAGCAAAATGCGTTTATGAGCAATGGTCCATCTTTGAAATCCCTATAGGTTCACCTTACATCCTCGCAATGTTCACACACACTCGGCTAAATATGGGTGCACATACAATTCATGGAGTATGTTTAGAACGTTCGATGCCAAGACGATTACTATGCAATATCATAAGCTTGTGGAAGGATCAAATCTGTGTAGTGGATCAAGAATGTTGCCTGTGCTGTCATCCCGACCTCCAATAACATGGAAGATGGTGCGCTCGATGATGCTGTGTAGTGGATCAAGAATCCATGTTGCCTTAGCTCTCCTCAGGTCCTATTCCCGACCCAGAACAGTGATCTCTACCCAAAAGGCGGCTTTGTCTACATCTGGATCCCATTCTTGCGGACTACCATGAAAGAGCTCCGAATCGATTTCATCATCTACATACAATCCCAGCACCTGACCAAACCGACTGATAAACTGATGTTGACATTTCCGTCGTAGATGATAGCTCACACCAACCCGCTTTTCATACACGTCGGGGCACAGAAAAGTAAACCGGAAAGATGCGATGAACTCGATAACCAGTTCCGCGTACTTCGGCTCAGCTATGTCAAAGAGGCGGGTCCATGGTGGAGTCATAAGGTCATCGAACCGCTCAGACTGACCGAGTAAGTCAAGATCAACCGTTTGCAACGTCGCATGGGCTCAATCAAATGTCGTCTCGCCCAAAGCCGCTCCACCTTTGCGATACAATGCCCTTCCCTAGCATTGTTGCTGAACCGTAGCTACGGATGATCCATTTGCAAGAATGAGCAAGAAATCAGCAGAAAAAAAACAGACAAGAAAACCGATTCTGGATAGTCTGGCATGATCGTGCCACCATATGGCATGGTCGTGTGTGCTTGGTTTTCAACATGTTTTATGAAGTTTTCTGGAAATTAGGAAGTTACGGGTTTGTTCTTCAGTAGGCATGATCGTGCCACACTTTGGCACCCTCGTGCTGGACCATCACCCTCGGTGAGTTTATTAAAGATCTAGAAAATTTATGAAGAGCACGATCGTACCTGGTCTTGGCACCCTCGTGCGCGATGTATTTCAGGGAAGGTTATGAAGATCCAATCACAAAGTTATGAATGCATGATTGTGCCAAACTTTGGCACCCTCGTGCGTGACGGAACTAGAATAGTGACAGGCTTCAAAACTCACCCAAAACCCCATTTTTTTTGCAATTTCACTTAGGGGTTTTATAAATCAGTTAAGTGCGGCTCACAACAACACAAAAAACATGAAAAATGGGCTTGAATCGGGTGATTTAGACCAATCCCTAAAAACTTAAAAGGGACCAACTATGAAGAACATAGCCCCAACAATACCAAAAACTAACAAAGAAAAGGAAGGATTCATACCTATAATGCTTTTCGGGAGGAAGGAATGCAAGATTTCTTGGAGGAAGCAAGGAGATGCAGAGGATTTGTGAGTGCTTTGAATAGGTTCAAGTGAGGAAGATGAATATATAAGGACGAATTGGTTGAGTTATTGATTGTGGGTTCTATTATTGGATCTACAATGCTGACACTATCGTCTGGTGGTGCCAATGCTGACCCTTAACTTAACTATTTCAATTTTTAAATTTCATCACAATAACTACAAATAAAATTTTAAAATTTAAGTTAGAAAAAAAGGTAAAAAGGAAAATAAGAACGAAGGTAAAATAAAATAAAAACTCCTTGAACCCGGGGCACTCACAAAGCATCTCCTAACAAGAAAATGAGCCGAACTAACATACATGAAAACCGGCAACACACTCAAACATCCCTCATGACCAGAATGAAACCGAAGCCAGAAAAAGAAATAAACAACCGAAAAATAATATAAACAAAAACATGACAAGTTTATTTACGAGTCTTTAGCTAGACTCACCACCCCGAATTCATTTGTTCCTTGGGTGGAGGGTAACAACCTCCTCACTCTGATCAATGGGCCCTCCAACATAAGCCTTTAGCCTTTGCCCGTTGACTTTAAACAACCTGCCATCCTCATGCCCTATCTCCAAGGTCCCGTATGGAAACACTACTCGTACAGTGTAAGGACCCGACCACCGAGATTTCAGCTTACAAGGAAATAACTTAAGACGTGAGTTGTATAACAACACACGATCACCCACTTAGAATTCTTTCTTGTCCTTCAAGCGAGCATCATGAAGCGTCTTAGTACGTTCCTTGTACAACTTTGAGCTTTCATATGTACCATCCCAAGCTCCTCAATCTCGTGGACCTGCACAAACCTGTTCTCACCCGCAGCTGCCATATCAAGATTAACTGTCTTCAAAGCCCAATATGCCTTATGCTCGAGCTCCACAGGAATATGGCAAGAGTTTCCATAGACCAATTTAAATGGTGTGGTGCCTATAGGAGTCTTGTAGGCTGTCTGGAAAGCCCATAGTGCATCATCTAATTTCTCGGTCCAATCCTTACGGCTAGAATTAACCATTTTCTGTAGAATCCGCTTGATACCCCGATTAGTGACCTCAACTTGTCCACTCGTCTGTGGATGATATGGTGTAGAGAATCGGTGTTGCACACCATATTGGGACAATGCTTTCCCAAGTTGTGCATTACAGAAATGCGTCCCACAGTCACTAATCAAAGCATTTGGGGCACCAAAGCTCACTACTACCCTAGCATCATTAGTGGGTAAAGCTTGTTCTTTAACCCACTTTGACACATAATGAATGACAACTAGGATGTAGCGGTTACCAAAAGAGGTCGGGAATGGACCCATGAAATCTATTCCCCTTACGTCAAAGACCTCATAAACTTGGATGCCGTTTTGTGGCATCTCATTGCGTGCTGAAATGTTGCTTGCTCTCTGGCAAGAATCACAGTACCTCACCCACTCATGAGCATAACAGAAGATAGTAGGCCAAAAGAATCAAGAGTCAAACACTTTCTTCGTCGTGTTGTTCGCACCATGGTGGCCTCCTGTGGGTCCCTCATGATAGTGGCACAAAATATCTCCCACCTCATCACCATACACGCATCATCGGATCATCTAATCCACTCCTACCCTAAACAAGTAAAGGGTCACCCTAAAAATAATACTTGACATCCACAAAAAATTTCGCTTTTGCTGAGAGGTCATCTCCTTGATCAAGATGCTACTAGCTAAGTAATTTGCAAAGTCAGCAAACCATGGGGAATCATCATTAGTCTCGATCCTCATAAGAAACTCGTGGGGGAAATTGTCATTGAAGTTAGGCCCACGAATTCCCTTTCCCTCATAGTGTTTGCGTCGAGACAAGTGATCTGCTGCCAAATTTTCATCCCCTTTCTTATCACGGATTTTAATATCAAATTCCTGCAACAACAGGATCCAATGTATCAATCTCGGTTTTGCATCTTGCTTGCCAAAAAGATACCGAAGGGCTGCATGATCCCTGTACACAATGGTCTTGGAAAGGATGAGATAAGATCGAAACTTATCGAAGGCAATGACCACAGATAGGAGCTCTTTCTCTGTCATGGTATAATGCTCCTGAGCGTCGTTCACGGTCTTGCTCACATAGTAAAGCGGGTAAAAGTGCTTATCTATCCTTTGACCCAAAACGGCCCCGATTGCGAAATCACTAGCATCACACATCAACTCAAATGGTAGTTCCCAGTCGGGTAACATGATCGGAGCACTCACCAACTTCTCTTTCAACAACTCGAATTCTCGAAGGCATTCATCAAATAAAAATAAACTGGGCATCCTTCTCGAGGAGCTGGGTCATGGGATCGGCAATTTTGGTAAAGTCCTTTATGAATCACTTGTAAAAACATGCATGACCAAGAAAACTCCTACTAGATTTCACAGATGTGGGAGGCAGAAGCTTAGAAATAGTCTCAACTTTGGTTCGATCAACCTCGAGCCCCGCCTGTGAAATCTTGTATCCAAGCACAATGCCCTCCTTCACTATGAAATGGCATTTCTCCCAGTTCAACACAAGGTTGGCTTCTTCACACCTAGCCAATATCCTTTTCAGATTCCCTAGACAATGATCAAAGGAACTCCCAAACATAGAAAAATTATTCCTGAAAATCTCCATAGAATCCTCGATCATGTCATGAAAAATAGCCACCTTACACCTCTGAAATGTGGCTAGATGTAGGCAAATGTGCCATAGGGACAAGTGAATGTCGTCTTCTCTGATCCTCGGGAAAGATGGGAATCTAAAAGTAGCTTGAGAAACCATCAAGGAAACAGTAGAACATCCTGCCCGACAGCCTATCAAACATCTGATCAATGAAAGGGAGTGGTAACTGATCCTTCCTCGTGGCATCATTGAGTTTGCGTTAGTCAATGCAAACTCTCCATCTGATCATAGTACGAGTGGGAATTAACTTGTTTTTCTTATTAGTTACCACTGTCATCCTTCTTTCTTCGAGACTACCTGTACAGGGCTAACCCAAGGTGAATCACAGATCATATATATCAAACCTGCATCGAGTAGTTCGATGAGCTCTTTCTTCAGAACGTCTTGCATGTTCGGGTTTAAGCGCCTCTGATGCTGTACCACAGGTTTAAATTCCACCTCCATTAAGATCTTATGGGTACAAAAGGATGGATTGATCCCTTTTATATCCATGATCTTCCAATTGATCGCCTTTTTATGCTGCTTCAAGACCTCAAGCAATCGATCCTTCTCCTCTCCTGACAATCCAGCAGAAAGGATAACGGACAAATGAGTTGCGCCCTCCAAGAAAGCATACTCCAAGTGGTCTGGAAGCTCCTTAAGCTCAACTAAAGGTGGATCCTCAACAGAATGGCATGCTTAAGGATCAGCAATGCGATCCACAATCTCAAAAACCTCGAGGCGCAGGGGAGACGCGTGACCTACCGGACAGGTCATCTCCTTGACTAATTGGTCCACAACAGGTGAACCAAAAGTCTCCCTCCAAGCAGCTGCGTGTCCACAACATCCTCCTCAAATGTGTCATGAAGATGGTCACTCACATATGTATCAAGGGTCTCGATAAAGTAGAGTGTATCATCCTTACTCTGTGGAAGCTACATGGATTTCCCAATATCAAAGGTCACCTCCTCATCATCAACCCTAAGAGTAAGTCTGACGGTGAAGACATCAATCAAGGCTCGAGCAATAGCTAGGAATGGCTGACCTAAGATAATAGGAATAGTTTTGTCCTCATCCATGACCAAAATCACAAAATTGACAGGAAAGACAAACTTGACGATTTTCACTAGCATATTCTCAACTATGCCTTGAGGATACTTCACTGAACGGTCGGCTAGCTGAATGCTCATACGAGTAGGCTTGGGCTCTCCCAAGTCTAGCTTAGCAAAAACCGCATATGGCATGAGGTTTATGCTAGCTCCAAGATCAACTAATGCATTGCTGACCGACAAACTACCAATCAAGCACGGGATAGTGAAACTCCCGGGATCATTCATTTTCTTCTGTAGTTTGTTCTGATGAACCAACGAACACTCCTCATTCAAGGCCACATGCGAAAGCTCCTCAAGTTTCTTTTTGTTAGATAAAATATCTTTCGGAAACTTGGCATACTTAGGCATTGGAGCAAGTACCTTCATATAATGGTAAATTTATATGAAGTTGCTAAAAAAGCTCAAGGAATTTACCATAGTGTTCTTTCATTTTCTGCTTCTTCAACCTCCTCGGATATTGAATGGGAGGGACATACTCTCCTACTGGCTCCTTGGGACGTGTTGTACTTGATGGGACTCGCCTCACTTACACCTCTCCCAGAGACTCGGTTTCGATCTCCTTAACAATCTCGTCATCAATCAACTTTACTGGTGTAGCCAAAGTGATGGGCTCAGTGATCTTGTCGCTTCTCAACATGATGGCCTTTGAAGTGGCCTTTGGATTAGGATCCGTATTGCTTGGAAGACCCCTTGTTGTCCCTCGGACAACATCTTGGCAATCTGGCCAACTTGGTTCTCAATGGTCTGCATGGAAGCCTTTTGGCTTCTCAACTCACTCTTGTGCCTTGTGAAACGACCGTCATACTCTTTAAAATCTTCTCATTTTCGACCTTTTGGGGAGTTTTGACTCGCTAGGAGTTGACTAAACATATCTTGCACACTAGGTTCATTAGTGGAAGATATCTGTTGAGGCCGAGGTGCACCATATGCTCAAGGAGCTATGGGACGTGGAGCAAATCCGGGTGGATGCTGACTAGAAGCGTCAAGTTTCCAACTGAAATTTGGGTGATTCTTCCACCCCGGATTATAAGTATTGTTGTAGGGATTATGCTGAGGAAGGTATTGATTTCCCATAAAATCTACGTGCTCATGTGATAACTCTCCTATCGGAAAATCGCCTAAATGATATGCTCCCCCACTCGAAGAATCACTAAAGTGAATCTCCATCACCCGATGAAATTTCGAAGATGAGGCATCCATACGTGTTGTCATGGAAGTGAAGTCTTCTACGTGATAAACTCCCTGTCGAGAACTCTTCCCCCTCGGTGGTTGCTGTGTTCGATTCTTCAAGGCGCATTTCTCTAAAATCTCAAATGCCTCATTGGCATTTTTCGTGCGAATATCTTTGCCTGAATATGTATCAAGAATCATCTACCCTTGGCCATCTAGACCATGGTAGAAGATCTGACATTGTTGCCACTTGGGCAACCCGTGATGTGGGACCTTTCTCATGAGCTCCTTAAACCGCTCCCACGCCTCATAAAGGGGCTCATCATCGTCCTGACGAATGTTTAGAATCTTGGTTCTCAATAGAACAGTTTTCTCTAGAGGGAAATATTTATGAAGAAACTTCTCAGCTAATTGATTCCATGTAGTGATAGACCCAGCTGGAAGTGAAAGAAGCCACTCTTTGGCTCCATCACGCAACGAAAACAGAAAGAGCCAAAGGCGTATCGCATCCGATGATGCATCACGAATTGTGAACATAGCATAAACCTCCAGAAAACCCGCAATATGGACACTAGGATCCTCGTGATCCTTGCCAAAAAACTGCACCGCATTCTACAACATCAATATGGTACTGGATTTGATCTTGAAATTATTATTATTAATCGTCGATGCATTGATGCTTGTAGGTAAGTCCTCAAGTGAAGATTTTCCTATGTCATTTAAGACCCACATCTCCTCTTCATCTGCCGTTTCTACGCGAACCTCGTAGAATGTGTCATCTCCCAACACGTCTACCTCGATGGTAGCCGCCACAACGCGGGACCGCTCCTGTAGTCTCCGATGAAGATTTCCCTCCGGCTCCGATGAAGGTTCAAAGATTTCAGCAACGGGGTTGAGGACATGCACGACCTGTAGGGAATAACGAAGAACACAATTCACGACCTATATATATATATATACACACACACAAATAAACAAAAACAACTAGCAAATAATTATCATTTTTTTATTCTTTTTTCAACTAATCATGCAAACGCAAATAAAACTAGACAAAAACTTTACAAACTTTTCACAATGGCTAAATAAGTAAATCGAACCGTTCTCATGAAGACCGAGTCCCCGGAAATGACGCCAAAAACTTGATGTGCGTGAATTATATATTTTTGATAGTTCAATTTTTCTTCACACAAATTTAGTTTTAAAATTATTTTCACCCAAGAACTAAACTACAAACACAAAAGGGCAAGTGTACCCGCTGGGTGGTAATATAGTTTATTAGTAAGAACTGGATATCAATCCATGGACGCGGTGTCTCAATACTAAACCTTTGCTACTTTAAAGCCTTTTCGATTGATGAGTTTATTTTTTTTGTTTCTAATCTATCAGCAAAAATAAAAAAATTTCTTACTAATCTAAGGAATAGCAATATCTAAAAGAGGTTGCCTAAACTAAGTATCCACTAATAAACATGTGACACAAATGGGAGAGACTAGTGGTGATGAAAGCTCTAAATTCAACTACGGCCCCAATCAAGGCTTCCTAGTTTTACAAATCTTAAGAAAACTAAAATGAAATAACAGTCTAATCACCAAAAATTTATTCTTTTGAGTTCACTTGCTAAGTTAACGTTAATCTTAATGATGAATTATTTGTTTGTCAAAACTCCTAACTCAACAAGTTTGGGAAAACCACCATGAACAACATACTAATCACCCTAACTAGGTTTTAAGTAAGTGACATCTTCATCATGTTCTTGATATGAACCATGCGTGTGGTCATGCTATATAATAATCTTGGCCTAAATCATTATACCATCATAAACACAAAGTATAGAATTCATATAAACATTCATTTGATCTTTCCAAATCTAAATGCAAGAATCCATACACCTGTTCAAATCACCATTCAAATCATGTTAGCAATTACCATTCCTAGTTTCATGCTATGAATCGTACTAACAAGTTAAAAGGATTCAACAATCATAATCTCTACACGGGCTTTCCAACACAACATGTAAATACTTATGACCAAACATTCAAGAACAAGGACTTTAAACATGAACATGAACTCCAAGAACAAGATTAAACATCACTATGAAGATTAAACATGAACATGAACTCCAAGAACAATCTTCATACTCATGTTTAATCTTGTTTGGAGTTGATGTTCATGTTTAAAGTCCTTGTTCCTGAATTTTTGGTCATAGGTATTTACATGTTGTGCTGGAAAGACCATGTAGAGATTATGATTGTTGAATCCTATTAACTTGTTAGTATGATTCATAGCATGGAACTAGGAATGGTAATTGCTAACATGATTAGAATGGTGATTTGAACATGTGTATGGATTCTTGCATTTAGATTTGGAAAGATCAGATGAATGTTTATATGAATTCTATACTTTGTGTTTATGTTGGTATGATGATTTAGGACAATATTATTATATAGCATGACCATGCTTGTGGTTCATATCAAGAACATGATGAAGATGTCACTTACTTAAAACCAAGTTAGGATGATTAGTAAATTGTTCATGGTAGTTTTCCCAAACTTGTAGAGTTAGGAGTTTTGAAAATCAAATAACTAATCATTACTATTAAGATTAACTTAGCAAGTGAACTTAAAAGAATAAATTTTAGGTGATTAGAATGTTATTTCATTTTAGTTTTCCTAAGATTTATAAAACTAGGAAGCCTTGATTGGGGACTTAGTTGAATTTAGAGCTTGCATCACCACTAGTCTTCCCCATTTGTTGTCACATGTTTATTAGTGGATACTTAGTTTAGGCAACCTCTTTTAGATATTGTTATTCCTTACATTAGTAAGCAATTTGTTATTTTTGCATGATAGCTTGGAAACAAAAAAAATCAACTCATCAATCGAAAAGGCTTTAAAGTAGCAAAGGTTTAGTATTGTGACACCGCGTCCACGTATTGATATCTGGTGCTTACCAATAAAGTATACTACCACCCGGCGGGTACACTTGTCCTTTTGTGTGTGTAGTTTAGTTCTTGGTGAAAATAATTTTAAAAGTAAACTTTTTTGAAGAAAATTGAACTATAAAAAAATATATAGTTCACGCACGTCATGTTTTTGGCGCCGTTGCCGGGGAGAGGCACGGTCGCGCCAGTCTTGGATTTTCCTAGTTTGAGTTGATAGTTGAGAGTGTTGATGAGAGTGCCGGTTGTCGATGGCTTGGTACGGTCATGCAGTATCTGGCAGTTTGCTGGAAAGTTCCATTTTTGCTCCAAAAGCCTACGTTTCAACACTGGGTCGAAGCCCGGACCTATATTTTCACAGACAACTCAAATGAGTACCAACATCAATGAAAGTAAATGAATTCTCGTATAAACGGGGTATATAAGTTCTTACATATCATCTTTGCATCGGGTGGTGGAGATGTAGCTTTTTCATGATTCCTATCAGTATCCTGGGCCTTGTTCTTCTTTCTACCAAGAAGTTCCTTTAGGTAACCTTTATTAGTAAGTAGCTGATCTCTTTTCTCAAGGCTATACAATCCTCCGTCATGTGCCCAAAATCTTCATGAAAGGCGCACCACTTTGATGTGTCCTTCCAATCAGCATTTTTCGGATTCTTTTTTGGCCATCTTGCTTTGTCACCCAATCCCTGCATAGCATACATTAGTTCAGGAACATTTACTGGAAACAATATTCTGAATGTTTAAGATATTCTTTTTCATCCCCATCCTCAATAGCATTCACTCTTTTGTTGTCGTTCACGGCTTGGATCGGTATTGTTTGTATGAGGATTCTGACTTCCTATTCGTCGATTCATATGTTGAGGATGCGTTCATCATTTCCTACGTTTTCCTATCATCTTTGAGCCTTATGTATCTCAAGGCCCTATTTCGAGCTTCATCCAGATTCCTGCAAGGATTTATTACAAGGTCTTAGTAAAATTAAGAATCCTTTTGTAACCCCATTTAAACACTTGTACTGTCGTGGCAACATCAAGGTTCGGGATATCCAAGGAATCTCTACTAAATTTATTAACATAATCCCTCACAGATTCTCTTGATCCCTGCGTTATCCTGTAAAGATCACTCATTAGTTTCTCAAATCTCCTGCTACAAGAAAATGGTTGTTAATAAGTTAACTAAATGAGCAAAAGATGTAATAGAAAGAGGTGGAACATTTAAAAGCCATTTTAAGGCTGACCCTGTCAAAGTGGAACCAAAGTCTTTGCATAAGCATGCCTCTTTGAGTTCTGGTGGGATTGGATTTATTTCCATCCTTCCCTATACTGGGCAACATTCTCCTTAGGATCTGTCATCCCATCATATAGCTTCATGCTGGGAGTCTCGAATCTCTTTGGGATTTTTGCATTACAAATTGGGTAAGCAAATCTGGATATCTTGTGGCTGTCCTGGGATACTTCTGGTATAGGCTACACTACCCCAGGCACACTCGATATCATATCCTTCAATTTTTGAAGTCCTCTGGTTAATGCTGATGTTACACCTGCGTCCTACAATAATTCAAGATTATTAGTAGCAAGGATACTGGTGTTTATAGATGCGTTACCAGCCTGGCAATTCTGGCCATATCCCAGACTATATCCTTGATCCTTCACGGTCGATATCCTTGCCATTGGGGATATTTCCAATATATTGCTCTAGGAATGACTCGGTATCATGTTGCCTTGATTATCTTCGGTGAATGCTGCCGAACTAAGGTTCAACATCCTGAGCTATAAAGGAGTAGCTGCATCTTTAGCAGGTTTCTTGGAGTTTAACTTCAGGGAGTTGTATCTCATTCATTATAACCTGGGTGGTTTCGTGCTGCGTTTTCATTTGATCCTGTATGTTGCCAAACAATGAGAAAATCTCATCATTAGAAGCAAAGACAGGAATTCTCCCTCAAACTTCGGATCTGGAAACATTCTGAGCAACAGAAGTGTCTCGACGTGTTTGGCTTTCATTTCTCCTGTAGGAAGCTTGAACTTGTGGAGGTGGAGGAGGCAATGAACTAGTCCCAGAAGAGGTTGAAGCAGGCATCGAAGAAGAGCTCAAATTTGAGAGGCCATCAAAAATAGTTTTGTAAAAAGTTTTGAGAACAAAAACCGATTAATGATTTTAACAAAGTTTTGAATAAAAATAGCACCACTAACCCCACGGTAGGCGCCAATTTGTTTTGGTAACAAATTATGGAAACAATTAAGTGATCAAATTTAGTTTGTGAGGTAGTGTGCTATAGAGATTTGCAAAAATGTGTTAAGTTGATTAATAAAGAAAACAGTTTCAGGATATGGTTGCCGAATAACAAACTATATCAAATATCAAGCAATTAACAATAAAAGTAAGGATTGACGCACGATGTATGAGGAAAGCCCTTGATCTATCTAGATCGCTGGCACAAAACCTCGGGAGCTAACAACTGCCAGCTAACTTTGTTCTTCTTATTGATTGAAATATCAGGATACAGCTTCAGGATAATGCATGATTCAACTCTAAGGGTTAAAATGATTGTGAAATGTGAGTGAATGATTGTGAATATAGCGAGTAATTGGTGTATGTACAAGATTACATGTGTTTTTCTAATGATCCGACATCCCTTATATAGTTTTTAAATTCTAACTCAATATCCTACAATTCTAGGATACGGTAAATATCCCCTTGTGACTGTTGTAGACCCTTTCTTCCGCTATCAACATTCACTTTTCAATCACTTTGAGCGAGTCTTCGGGTAGACCTAGTCCTTGTTAACGTTGGTCACTTGCAATTGAAATATACAAACAAACCATTAGTAACGAGCAAGATACTTCGTAGGTTGTAACTAATATCCTGGTTCAGTATCCTAGTCGCAGATTAGAAACATAAAGTCAGGATATATTATCGGGATATAACTTCAAAATTCCACCCATAACAGAAAGCACTGAGAATTTTCTTTAATTAGTCAACATTGGTTTCAAAGATTTTAGGGAGTAGAAAATATTAGCGTTTTTTTATATAATATTTCTTCTTTCCTTTATTACATATTTACCCAATTCAGAAAATCAATTACATATTTTTCCATTCTAAATTATATATATATTATAGATTTTCCTTTTTAAACCATATATATTTTCTTTTCATTAAAATAATAGAATTATTATTTTACCCAACATGAATTTATTAAATAAGTATTTTTATATTTCTCATTTCTAATATCATCAAATATATAATTTTCAATTTCTCTAGTATTTTCCCAACTATGGTTCATAAGACCATTCAAATTATAATTTTAATATATAGTTTTTTTATTTCAAATAGTGTTTTATAATTTTAAATTAAATTAAATGACCTTGCTGAAGATTTTTATGAATCAAGTTCTAGCTCAATATTTTGACTTATTATGATAGTCGGGTTAACTTATTTAACTTCAAGCACAAGCCAAAACTGAATTTGTTTTTGCTCAACTAATTTTCACCAATACTAAACGACATACAGTGTTTCAAAACACATCTTTTTATGATTTATATTCAAAATATTTTTGTACCAGTATAAATTATTTTAAAACATTACTCATTTAGAATAAAAAGATGTTACTACTTTATAACTGTTAAAATTCACATGATTGGTCTCGTATTTTTACAACAAAATACGAAATTTGATGTATAAGTCTCCAAAAAATACGACCACCACACATTATTTGTATTAATATAAATGTTTTAGGTTAATGGGGATGTTAATTTGAGAATAAATTTAGATTGAGAAAAAATGAACAAAGATATTATTATAAAACATTAAATAGATTTTCTATATCTCATTTATTATTATCTTTGACTAATTAATTAGTCAAAAATACAATCATCTTTCACACGAAAATTTTTGTCTACACGCATCAAAATTTATCCTATATGTCTTGAAATATATCCTACACATATTGAAATTTATCCTACACATCTGATAGTTTATCCTACACTTTTAATTCACTTTTTTTCGTCTTTGAAATTATGTTTTTTGAAAATAAATTACAAATTTAATATACTTAGCTATTATAAAGAAAGACTACTAATTAATTTTATATCTAAGTTTACCAATATACCGTTACACTAATATTAGATTAAAAAATTTAATGAACTGAAATAAAGCATTTGTATTGTTTGAAATTTCTTCTTATTTGAACCCTCTACATAGATTAATTATCCTAACCATTATCTCAATATAGATTTTAGGAATCAAACATTTGGATCACAAAATTTTGTCATTATATGACATTTCCTCTCTTCATTCTCTCTCTCTACAATTTTGGATGTATGCTGGTGTATAGACTGCTATAGGAGAGAGGGGTGTGCGTGGTTGGGTTACCCCGTAGAGGAACGGTCGGAAGCAGACTATTGGTCGGGAAAACGGATCCGGTGATCAGAATTTGAGAGAGAGCAGGGATTGTCTTGATGCGGGCTAGGGTTTCAAAATGGGGAAGATGGGATATGGGAGCTTATATAGCTAGGCTTTTTAAGTGGATTGGTGTAACGCTTCTGTCACACCCTCAATTTCCACTTGCGGAGTATTACCACGAGGCATATGATCAAACCAGAATCTTAGACACTAGCAATGTCGAACGACTCTATATGATTTATTTAAACGTTTTCCAAAAACATTTTTTTGTAAACATGCATAGTCATTTTCAAAATTTCAAGGTTTCAAAGTTTAGCGGAAGCATTAAAATAAAGTAACGGGCGCCAACATAAACGCCAAAACCAAAATCCCAAAAATTATTCGTAAATAAAGACTCAATAAAAATGTCTTCATCAAATGCAAGTGAGTGCACCTAGCGCTCCTAGCGTCCTGAGAAACATGCAAAGAAACAAGTGTCAACATTAAAGAAGAGTGAGTTCACAAGTTCGGTTTAAAAGATTGTTTTCCCCCGTTATCCCTGACCCGGGATAACGACCTAGTTCCATTATTCCTAACCTGGAATAATAATGTTGGTTCGTAAATAAGTTCAATGTTAACATGTAGGTAGCAAGCCTAAAGTTACGTCACGTAAGAGTTCGCGATCGAAGCTGACTGTTGTTGCCTCTGTGTTGCCAGGTCTATCACTGACCATGGCGAAAGTTAGGCCAAATTAATCACCCGTTGACCATTCCCGGTCGGCTAGCGCGACTAGCTCGGTGGGGCTTGTCGGGCCCAGTAGTACTACTATAGTTTCCCCGCTATCTAACCCAATTCTAAGGATCCGAGAGTTGGTTGAGGACTTCCGTGATAAAGCTACTTAGTGACCATAACTTACATTAACATTAACTTAGTTACCGAATAGTTAACGACGTTAATTTCGCCTAACGTAAAAAATAGAGTTGTGGAGCGTAAACATGTTTCTCCCCCTGTTGTTCAAAAACCGGATAAAATAGGGGCCGTGAACTCACCTTAAATTGCTCGGTTAGATAAACGCAAAAGAAGCAAATGATGGAACCGATAATCGCGTCCTAACATGTCAACCGATTTAAAGTTAGTGTGTGAACACACTGACACAAAACCTTATGCATAACTAACACACAGTACGGCACACGTAATAACCAATTCGAAACCATAATCATGCATGCAAAGTATCACCATACAAAATAACGATCAAACCAACTTGTCATAAACACAGGATAACTCATACAACACTTAGGTACACACAAACGCAAGTTATCATATTTCAGCTTGTACGCTCATAACTGGGCTGTTTTCGTGGATCTTTATAAAATAGTTTCAACGTTCCAAAAATTCCAATTTTTTACAGGAGGTGTTAATTAGATTGTAGAATTTGGTATAAAATTTTCAAATCCTAAATCTTTACCAATTATTTATAAACATTTATATACTAGACTGCAGTCAGATTCGTCGCTTTTTGACTGCAGTCCACGAGAAAAATCATTTAAAAATCATCGTTCATCTGATTAACAAAATTCCAGTGGTAGATTTTCGGAAATTCCCGTCTCCAGTTACTGTACAGATTTCGTGACCTAACCCCATATAGACTATGAGATCCGACTCGTTAAAACACTGCAAATTCTGCAGAATTTACGCAGCTTCAGCTGCTGTACTAAATGACCATTTAAAAATAGCAAACGACCTCAGAAAAATATGAATCCGGTGCCATTTGAAGCGTTTTTCAAAAAAAAAAAAACACGTTTGAGGCTTCAGAAAATCCACTTTTCGATAAATGTGAAGTTGGCTGTAAATGTCAATCAGCTTACTGTTTTCGACTTTATCGCATTAGAACATGTGTAAACGGCCATGATGCTTAGTTGTATTGATTAACAGCAGGTTAACTTGTCAAATATCATCTAATATATCAATATTCATGCAAACCCTAAGTATATATCATGATCTTTATCGATAAAACGCAGCCTACGATTTTAATATTCAAACATATCATCACAACCGCAAAGATTCGCATATTCATCCCAACTAATCATACACCACAACACTTTTTCATAATAATATCATACAAGCACAAAATCATGATCAAGACTACACAAAACCTAGTGTGAATCGCAATACAATTAAACCTAACCTTGAAATGATGACAATTAGCGAACCAGGACAAGCTTGGAGTCGATCCGAGGGATGTAGAGCTTGCGCGACCGAGAGAGGGGGGGTGCCGTCGACTTCCACTAGGGTATTAGGGTTTGAATGTTTTCCCACAACATGCATGTATACGTGATATAAAAAAGGTCGCATAAGGGGGGGGTTTGGGTTATTTCCTTGGGCCGCAAGGAGTGTGGGCCGTAAGGAGTGTGGGTCGCACGGGGGTGTGGGTGGCGGGTTGGGTTTGCTTGGTCGCGAAGTCGAAATGTTTCACAGGCTTGGTTTGGTTTATAAATAGAATTTACTAAAATATTATTCGCGACACGGAGTTTATAAAATATTAAATCACGTATTTGGAGTGGGACGCAATAGATTCACAAACGTCTAATAACACATAGCACGTAATTCAGATACAACCCGTTAAAACTCCCAAATATCGTGTATTCCCTAATTACTAAAGTTAGCGTAGTTATTGCGAGCGTGTAATAAATTCTCCGAATTAATCAGCGTAGGAATGAATAACAATAAAGTAGTGCGTTTAAGATACCTGAAAAGCCGGGATGTCACATTATCCCCATGTTGAAAGAATTTTCGTCCCGAAAATTGAGTATACGCGGTTTAGAATGCATCGCACAAAGATTCAGTTTATTAAAATGGTACAAGTAAATCCCAGGCTGTCATATCATCCCCATGTTGAAAGAATTTCGTCGCGAAATTCAGTTGGCGGTAACGTCAGATTGCTGCTCAGCTGCAAAAAGGTGTGGATATTTGCTTTTCATTTGGTCCTCTCTTTCCCACGTGAACTCCGGTCCACGCTTAGAGTTCCAACGAACCTTGACGATCGGTATCTTGTTGTGCCTTCGAGTCTTGATCTCACGGTCCATGATCTCGATAGGTTGTTCCACAAAATGCAGTTGCTCATCCACTTGAATCTCGTCCAATGGAATGACTAGGGTCTTATCTGATAGACACTTCTTCATAAATGGGCCTACGTACCATGGATTTAGTTTCCTCGTTTCCCAAAACGAATTACACCCTTCCAGGGTGACACTTTCAGTAGGACACGGTCACCTACTTGCAATTCGAGCGGTTTGCGTCGTTGATCAGCGTAACTTTTCTGTCGATCCCATGCCGCTGCCATGCGGTTTCTGATTTGCACAATCTTTTCAGTAGCCTCAAGTATCAACACAGGACCTGTGAGTTGACTGTCACCGACTTCTGCCCAACAGACCGGTGATCAACATTTGCGACCATACAATGCTTCAAACGGTGCTGCCTGAATACTCGTATGGTAACTGTTGTTATACGAGAATTCCACTAAAGGCAAGTGGATTTCCCAGCTGTTCCCGAAGTCTACCACGCATGCCCTAAGCATATCCTCCAAGGTCTGAATGGTCCTTTCACTTTGACCATCCGTCTGAGGGTGGTAAGTTATGCTCATATCTAAGCGTGTACCCAATGCTTTCTGAAGTGACCCCCAAAAGTTGGATGTGAAACGAGCATCTCTGTCTGAAATGATGGACGTTGGCACCCCATGCCGAGAAACTACTTCCTTAATGTAGATGCGAGTCAACTTATCCATCTTATCTGTTTCTTTGGTCGCTAGGAAGTGTGCAGACTTAGTTAGACGATCCACGATCACCCAGATGGTATCGCAACCACTCGACGCTCACGGAAGTTTAGTGATAAAGTCCATCGAGATCTGATCCCATTTCCACACTGGGATCTCAGGTGGTTGAAGTAGCCCTGATGGCTTCTGGTATTCCACCTTGACTTTCACACAAGTCAATCACCTGCTCACGTAGGTGGCTATATCCGCTTTCATGTTGGGCCACCAGTACGCGGCTTTAAGGTCTTGATACATCTTATCCGAACCAAGATGGACAGAGTATCGGGATTTGTGAGCTTCGTCCATAACTAGCTTCCTGAGGTTTTCGTAGAGAGGTACCCATATACGGTTCATGAAATACCGGTTACCATTGGGTTTCACTTCCCAATCGCGTTCCATCTTTCCCACAGATTCGGCCTTGATGTTCTCTTCCTTAACTACTTCTAGCTGCGCATCGCGTATCTGTTCGGGTAACCCAGAATGAATTGTGAACTGCAGTGCTCGTACCCGACGAGGTTTCAAGTGCTCCTTCCGACTGAGGGCATCAGCCACCACGTTAGCTTTTCCCGGGTGATATTGAATGGCACATTCATAATCGTTCAGGAGTTCGACCCAGCTACGCTGTCGCATGTTCCACTCCTTCTGGTCAAAACTATGCTGGAGGCTCTTGTGATCCGTGTAGATTGTGCACTTTGTTCCATATAGTTGTGTCTCCAAATCTTAAGTGCAAACACAACTGCTCCCAATTCCAAGTCATGTGTCGTGTAGTTCTTCTAGTGGACCTTCAACTGTGGGGATGCATACGCGATGACCTTATCACGTTGCATGAGCACACATCCCAAACCCTGAATGGAAGAGTCACAATATACCACAAAATCATCCGTCCCCTCTGGCAAGGACAAAATGGGTGCACTGCAAAGCTTCTGCATCAGTAATTGAAATGCTGCTTCCTGTTTGTCACCCCAAGCATACTTGGTGCCCTTCTAAGTGAGAGTGGTAAGCGGTTGTGCGATCTTGGAAAATCCCTCGATGAAACATCTGTAGTAACCAGCCAAACCCAAAAATTGGCGGATCTTTGTCGGTGTCCTGGGTGCTTCCCAGTTCTTGATAGCATCGATCTTGGCGGGATCAACGTGTACCCTTTTTATTCACGATATGCCCGAGGAACTGAACTTTCCGAATCCAGAAACCACAATTCGAAAACTTGGCATATAGTTTCTCCTGTTGAAGTAGTTCCAGCAATAACCGCAGATGCTCAGCATGTTCTTCTTCACCCTTAGAGTAGATGAGTATATCATCGATGAACACGATGACAAACTTGTCGAGATACGGCTTACACACACGGTTCATGAGGTCCATGAACACCACGGGTGCATTGGTGAGACCGAAGGGTATGACCAAGAACTCATAATGGCCATACCGAGTGCGAAATGCCGTCTTGGAGATATCCTCCTCCCTGACGCATATCTGGTGATAACCGGACGGTAGATCAATCTTGGAGTAGTAGCTTGACCCCTGAAGCTGGTCGAAAAGATCGTGGATGCGAGGTAACGGGTACCGGTTCTTGACAGTAACCTTATTGAGTTCCCTGTAGTTGATGCACATGCGGAAGGTCCCGTCCTTCTTCTTGACAAAAACGACCGGAGCTCCCCATGGCGAAGTACTGGGTCGGATAAATCCTTTTTCCAACAATTCCTGAAGTTGGGTAGACAGCTCTTGCAGTTATGCTGGAGCTAAGCGGTATGGGGCCTTGGCGATAGGAGTCGCATGGCTCGCCAATTCGATTTCAAACTCTACTTTTCGATGTGGTGGAAGACCGGGTGACTCCTCTGGAAACACATCAGGAAAGTCACGGATGATGGCAATATCTTCAATCCGTTTCTCGTCCTTAGACTGTTCGGTGACCAGTGCGAGCAAAGCAAAAGAGTTCTTCTTCCGAAGATACTTCTGAGCTTGCATGTAAGAGATGATGTTCGTGACGACGCCTGCCTTCTCGCCTTGAACCATCAAGACTTCGTCGTTAGAGAGAGGAATACGGATAGCTTTCTCGAAACAGTGAACTTCAGCTCGGACATCAGATAGCCAGTCCATTCCGGCTACCACATCAAAACTACCCAGAGTAGTTATCATCAGATCAATGGTAAAGGTGTGACCTGCGAGTTTAAGTTGACAACCGGTCACTAGATGAGTCACATCTACAGATTTACCATCGGCTAGTTCTATGACGTAAGGGGTCTCTAGGGGTTTAGGTGTGAGATTTAGGTTCTTTCTAAAAGACTCAGATATAAAACTCTTATCCGAACCCGTATCAAAAAGTACAGTAGCAAAATGATCGTTAAGTGGAAACTTACCGGTGACCACATTCGAGTCATTTATGGCCTCTCCACGGCCTAGTGTGAATGCACGCCCTTTGGCACCTCCTGTGCCACCATTTCCATTGTTACCATTGTTGTTATTGTTGTTGTTGTTGTTGTTGTTATTCCCACCATTGTTGTTGTTGCGAAGTTGCGGGCAGTCTCGCTTGAAATGGGCAGTGCTACCGCACTGATAGCATCCTCGGTTATTACCTTGCTGCTGACCCTGGTGCTGGTTCTGATTCTGTCGTGACATAATCTCCCCGCAACAATCCTTTGCCGCGTGTCCTGCTTTGCCACATCGTTGGCAGCGATTTCTGACGCAAGGGCCATGATGATGGAGGTTACAACGATTACATTGCGGCTTTCGACCCGCATAGCCGCTCGAGTTTTGGGTGTTGTTGGCAGACTAATTGTTGTGACACCGATTGTTGTTGAAATTGTTAGACCGCTTCTCGTTTCCTTGTTGTGGCTGGGCTGATGAAAACTACCGAGCAGGTGAGTCTTCAAATTTCCTTTTGTTGTTAGGGACAATTTCAGTTGCACCCCTAGGTGGTAACTTCCTTTGCTCACCGCCTTATCGGTGAGTTTATGCGCCAGCCTAATCGCTTGTTGCTCCGTCGTAGGGTTGCTAGACATTACCATGCCCTGGATCTCAGGGACCAGACCCCCAAGATAAAACTCAAGTTGTTTAACGACGGTGTTAGCCAAATCGGGACAAAGAAACACCAGATCATGATGCCTTGCCGTGTACGCATCAATTTCTGACCCGACCATCTTGTGGTTCCATAACGCTTGTTCCAATTGCTGAACTCTGTCCCGCGGAAGTATTCCTCCTTGATTAGAGCTTTGAACTCGGTCCAGGCCATTACGTTCGCCGCAGCAAGTCCACGCGTTTGGACTTGTGCGTTCCACCAGGTTAACGCCCCATCTTCCAACGTCGAGGCAGCATACTTGACCTTATTAGCTTCGAAGCAATTGCACATTTCAAAAACCGATTCAGACTTTTCGACCCAACGGACCAGTCCTATGGGTCCTTCAACTCCCGTGAACTTGCTCGGTTTCGCATCCAGGAACATCTTGTAGGGGTTAAGACCCCCTCCTGAGGATAGAGGATAGGTAGTCAGCGAGAAAGTCTACTAGCCAAACTATTAGATTTTCCCATGAAAATTTATTATTGGTTACCTGCTGGTGGGTTAGGAACACCTGCCAGAGGAGCATTCACGTGTTGTTGGATTAAAGCGGCCAATTCTTCAGTTGACATGTTGAGATTTCCGCGGTGACCGGTTGCCATTTCAGATCTTCGCAAGACAACACAAACACACACCGATAAGTATATATCCAATATAGTTATCATATTCCACACTTAAATGATCACACAATTTATGTCAACCCAACAAATTAAACAATCAAAAGGAACATTCGATTAAATAAATTTTAATGTCTCACAAAATACCAACCAAACATATAAGTTTAATTATAAAATTTCCAAGTTCAAACATAAGTGGAAACAAACAAACTAAAGGAAACAAAACGGAGATTGGCGAGACGAGTTAGTCATCTATGTCTCCATCTCCCAAGTCGCTATCACTGCCGTCTTCCTCTTCAGCGTTTTCAACTTCAACAGCCGGGTCCTGTTCCAGCTCTTCTTCCTCCGGATCCTCCTCCGGGTCTTCCTCTGGATCATCCTCTTCGTCTTCTACCGGCGCTGGAGGGGGCGGTGCTGGTGCAGGTATTGGGGCAGGTGGTGCTTGGTTCTGCTCCAGTTCGTGAATCCTCCAACTGGACTCAAGAACTCTGTCTTCGAGCCAGTCAGCCCTCAGCTGCTCAGCACGAAGGTCCTTAGCTAAAATGCTTCGAACTCTCCTATTCTCATCTTGGTCTTCCTCGAGCTCTTCAGTTTTACCAGTCAGCGGACGTATCAGCCATCCCTGTGCTTCGATAGTCTCTTGCATTCTCTCCAGCTATTCCTGTTGTTTCCTTAGCACAGCTCTAAGTAGATCGTCCCCCACTCCTGAAGAATTGACCGGTTTGACCGGTACAGCGGTGGTTGGACGGGAGGACGACTCCCCTCCTAGAGCTAGTCTTTTCCTAGCAGCTGAGCGTGTCTCCACGCCACGAGGTGGTGAGGGTTCGACCATGGGTGCCTTCCCGGTGCCCTTGATTGTCGAGATCTGTCGGATGATGATGATGACATAGCCTGCTGGGTTGGTGTAGTTAGTTACGAGCTGCGTATATCACAATATATCTATATATATATCACATAGAACAATTGTAGTATAACACATAACAAGATATCACAGTTCGGTGCCAACTAAGTCTAGTGTCGTGTAACAGCTATAGTTTAGTTCTACTTTAAATTCAAACCTGGTTCTCTATAGCTAGAGGCTCTGATACCAATCTGTCACACCCTCAATTTCCACTTGCGGAGTATTACGCCCAGGCGTATGATCAAACCAGAATCTCAGACACTAGCAATGTCGAACGACTCTATATGATTTATTTAAACGTTTTCCAAAAACATTTGTTGTAAACATGCATAGTCATTTTCAAAATTTAAAGGTTTCAAAGTTTAGCGGAAGCATTAAAATAAAGTAACGGGCGCCAACATAAACGCCAAAACCAAAATCCCAAAAATTATTCGTAAATAAAGACTCGATAAAAATGTCTTCATCAAATGCAAGTGAGTGCACCTAGCGCTCCTAGCGTCCTGAGAAACATGCAAAGAAACAAGTGTCAACATTAAAGAAGAATGAGTTCACAAGTTTTTTTAAGTTCACAAGTTCGGTTTAAAAGATTGTTTTCCCCCGTTATCCCTGACCCGGGATAACGACCTAGTTCCATTATTCCTAACCTGGAATAATAATGTTGGTTCGTAAATAAGTTCAATGTTAACATGTAGGTAGCAAGCCTAAAGTTACGTCACGTAAGAGTTCGCGATCGAAGCTGACTGTTGTTGCCTCTGTGTTGCCAGGTCTATCACTGACCATGGCGAAAGTTAGGCCAAATTAATCACCCGTTGACCATTCCCGGTCGGCTAGCGCGACTAGCTCGGGTGGGGCTTGTCGGGCCCAGTAGTACTACTATAGTTTCCCCGCTATCTAACCCAATTCTAACGATCCGAGAGTTGGTTGAGGACTTCCGTGATAAAGCTATTTAGTGACCATAACTTACATTAACATTAACTTAGTTACCGAATAGTTAACGACGTTAATTTCGCCTAACGTAAAAAATAGAGTTGTGGAGCGTATACATGTTTCTCCCCCTGTTGTTCAAAAACCGGATAAAATAGGGCCGTGAATTCACCTTAAGTTTCTCGGTTAGATAAACGCAAAAGAAGCAAATGATGGAACCGATAATCGCGTCCTAACATGTCAACCGATTTAAAGTTAGTGTGTGAACACACTGACACAAAACCCTACGCATAACTAACACACAGTACAACACACGTAATAACCAATTCGAAACCATAATCATGCATGCAAAGTATCACCATACAAAATAACGATCAAACCAACTTGTCATAAACACAGGATAACTCATACAACACTTAGGTACACACAAACGCAAGTTATCATGTTTCAGGTTGTACGCTCATAACTGGGTTGTTTTCGTGGATTTTTGTAAAATAGTTTCAACTTTCCAAAAATTCCAATGTTTTTACAGGAGGTGTCAATTAGACTGTAGAATTTTGTGTAAAATTTTTAAATCCTAAATCTTTACCAATTATTTATAAACATTTATATACTTGGCAGCAGTCAGATTCGTAGCTTTCTGACTGCAGTCCACGAGAAAAATCATTTAAAAATCATCGTTCATCCGATTAACAAAATTCCAGTAGGAGATTTTTGAAATTCTCGTCTCCAGTTACTGTACAGATTTCGTGACCTAACCCCATACAGACTATGAGATCCGACTCATTAAACAACCTGAAAATTCTGCAGAATTTACGCAGCTTCAGCTGCTGCACTAAATGACAATTTAAAAATAGCAAACGACCTCAGAAAAATATGAATCTGGTACCATTATAAGAGTTTTTCAAAAATACACGTTTTAGGCTTCATAAAATCCATGTTTCGATAAATAATGATCAGGTTACAGCCAACTTAAGTTGGCTATAAATGCCAATCAGCTTACTATTTTTGACTTTATCGCATTAGAACATGTGTAAACGGCCATGACGCTTAGTTGTATTGATTAACAGCAGGTTAACTTATCAAATATCATCTAATATATCAATATTCATGCAAACCCTAAGTATATATCATGATCTTATCGATAAAACGCAGGCTACGATTTTAATATTCAAACATATCATCACAACCGCAAAGATTCGCATATTCATCCGAACTAATAATACACCACAACACTTTTTCATAATAATATCATACAAGCACATACTCATGATCAAGACTACACAAAACCTAGTGTGAATCGCAATACAATTAAACCCTAACCATGAAACGATGACAATTAGCAAACCGGGACAAGCTTGGAATCGATCCTAGGGATGTAGAGCTTGCGCGACCGAGAGAGGGGGGGCTGCCGTCGACTTCCACTAGGGTATTAGGGTTTGAATGTTTTCCCACAACATGCATGTATACGTGATATAAAAAGGGTCGCATAAGGGGGGCGGTTTGGGTTATTTCCTTGGGCCGCAAGGAGTGTGGGCCGCAAGGAGTGTGGGTCGCACGGGGGGTGTGGGTGGCGGGTTGGGTTGGGTTTGCTTGGTCGCGAAGTCGAAACTTTTCACAGGCTTGGTTCGGTTTATAAATAGAATTTACTAAAATATTATTCGCGACACGGAGTTTATAAAATATTAAATCACGTATTTGGAGTGGGACGCAATAGATTCACAAACGTCTAATAACACCTAGCACGTAATTCAGATACAACCCGTTAAAACTCCCAAACATCGTGTATAACCTAATTACTAAAGTTAGTGTAGTTATTTCGAGCGCGTAATCAATTCTCCGAATTAATCAGCGTAGGAATGAATAACAATAAAGTAGTGCGTTTCAGATACCTGAAAAGCCGGGATGTCACAGCTTCGCATTTGTAACTTTCCGTTTTTAGTAATTTTGCTTCGTGTTTCTATAATTGGAAAGTCCAAACCTTGTAACCGTATTTATTTCCAAGCATTGTAAATCTAACGCTTTAATTGTAATCAAATTGATCGATTATATGAAATTCGCAATCGTCATACACAATTATGCTTTTGTTTATGCACGCATTCATTACACGACTAAAGTTTCGAATTAACTCATGGATTCTTATCTTGTGTTCATAAAATGCAAACATTTCAAATCAAGCAAGCAATTAACATGTTAAACGCGAAATACATAGACTTTTACACCACGAGAAATTGTCACACACATGTCGAACATTTCAAATAAAATTTAGGGCTTATGTAAAACAATTATACATGTTGTAGCCTTAAAAACATCTCATACTTAGGCTATACACAAAAAGCATCAAATAAATAAGCAAACATAACCATTATTATTTAACAAAAAAAGGAAAAAAAAAAAGAAAGCATGGCAGCTTGCGGCCGCAAGCTGCCAAGCTTATGTTCCCTCCTTTGTTTCAACTTTAAACTCACCTAGTCCCATTTAATGAAACCTTAATTCAAACCCTAATTCCCCCTCTATATAAACAAGCATTCCCCCATCCCTTTCCTACTTTTTCAAGCCTACAAACACTCCAAACATACTCCCAAAGTCAAGAAATTTACTGTTGTGCCAAATCAGTTTGGAAGTGACTTTCAACTCACTTCCCTTCTTCTTCAAGCTTTGTTTTTCTTTCTAACACCCTTGGATAACCTCTAGGAAGGTTCTCACAAGTTTTCTTGGGCAAACTAAGGTGAAACCCCACCATTTTGAGGTCCAAAAGTGTGTTAACTTTCTGCCCACTTTTTATCTTTTCAAACTTTAAGATTTCTCACAAGTTTTCTTGGGCAAACTAAGGTGAAACCCCACCATTTTGAGGTCCAAAAGTGTGTTAACTGTCTGCCCACTTTTTATCTTTTCAAACTTTAAGATTTCAAAGTTTTCTCCATGTTTGCTTCCTCAACGTTGTTTGCTAAGCCCCATAGGATGTTACCATAGGTTTTTCATGGAAAACCAAGGTGGAACAATACCATTTTTAGGGCCAAACTTTCTGTTTTGGAAGTTAAACTTAGAAACTTTTTTGAAATTGTTTTCAAACATAACAAGTCTATGCTACTTGTGCCTCTAATCAAGTTTATGGTTAGGGAGCTAGGTAGACTTGTTTCATACAAAATCAATGGGTATAACATGCCTCTAAAATAGTGGTTTTACTTGGGTTTTAAACCCACAAGTGTTGAGCCATCCAAGCTTACAAGCTTGTGTTGGTGAAGGTGTGATTACATGGAGGCCTTGGCTATCCAACTTTTCAATCCACCCCTCACTTGATGATTTCTATCCATTAAGCTACAGTTCACTTTCACTAGAGTAACAAGGCTACAACACATCCCCAAACGTTGCCATGTTCGGGATGCACGCTCCTCGGTTGCTTATTCGGTTCGAAGCGTAGCTTAGTGAAGTACTATATTCTTGACCATCCGGATTGTCCTTGTGGCAATTTGTGTATTGGTGAATCTTACGAATGAGGTTTAGGATGGTTATCCTCCTACCTCCATGCATGACTTCTATGACTTATACGATATCCATAAATTATATGAAATCCATGAAAAACTTGTAATAATATATGTAAATAATAAATATAACCGAACCTTTGACGATGACCATATGGTTAACTTGTCCTAATATTAAGTTATTTTATCTAAGACCTAACCATCGTTATGATTCTATTGGGCATGACCCTTAAAAACACAAACACCCTTCGGGGCTTATAGCGTCAAAAACGAGCCCTTAACGTCTAGATAAATACTTTCAACTATACATACTTTTTGCGTACTTTAAATTCCTAAAATTACCGAATTCCACCATCATTCCAATACTCACACACCTACGTTTCCTTTTGTATGATAACTTGGTGTTTGTCCACCTAATCAACCTAAACGCTTTCACGGAACTTAACTTTGCAAAACCGTGAGTACACTCGAACACCCTTTTTACGCTTTACACTTTTGGGTGCAATATATTAACCTATCAAAAATACACGCAATCACACTTATACTTTTATGCAAACACACAAATAATCTATCATACATGCTATAGTTATGTGATACACGATTTGTGTACTTGGAACATTCTTATGTGATGTTATTTGTCATTAACTTTGTTTAAAGCCTCCCCCTTAACATGTATAGTGCTATATGAGTGACGCACCACCCATATTCTTGTGGTCAATGTTAAGTTTTTAATCTATTATGCGGTATACTAGAGGATTGACTTGTACTTCACATGCCTTGTTTACATTTATATCGTATACTAGCTTATCATGTGGACTTGTTTAAACGTTTTATTACTTATGCTATGATATTAAACTTTTTTACTCGCCAATACTTTGTTATTGAACTATACTTTTTAACATGTTGCAGGTTGATGAGATTGACATGACGAAACTTAGTAGGATCGGCATAGAAACACGCTTATAATGCTAAGTTATTTAATATGTTCTGTTCAACATGTCTCGTTTGTTGTTGTTTCGTATTTGAATTGTATTGTATTTGACAATTTTGTGATTTGAAATGAAATGAGTTGTTTAATTAAATATTGTCACAATTAGCGTTATGATGTCTCGAGTAATCTAGTTCGTCTTTCTCTGATGTTTCCGCCATCGCTTGGGGTGTGACAGATTGGTATCAGAGCTATAACTATAGGGAATTAGGTAGAATTTCCATGTTCGACCTAGTCTATAGTTTAAGTGACAAACTTGACCTTTCTTACTTCATGATTAAAATGCTAAATTCTTCCTATTTGCTTCTTCCTAATTCTTTTGTCTTAATACATATGCAAAGTGTTTTCCCTAAGACAGTTACTCAATTTACACACTTAAAGACTTGGAGACACTCATACTATAAACGAGACAATCTCACCAAAATAGGGTTGAAACCCGCACTTTGGTGAGCACTCTCAATCCGCATGTTCGATTTTACACGAAATAACGCCATCAAGTTAGGAGTGAAATCCACATCTTGATGGGGATTTCCATTTCATACTCTGGTGGACCCTTACCAACGAGTCGGAACGGGCTCCTCGTTTGATAAGCACCAACCACACTTAGGGTCGATGTTGTCAAGTTAGGGGTGAAACCCGCACCTTGTGAGTCCCAAAACAGATTTGGGTCACAGTGGTTGATTGTTATCACCCAAACAACTATAGATTAGTTGTTTGAATGTGAAAAATTTAAGAAAAAAACAAAAATGAAGATGAAGATTCTTGTATGGGTCAAACAACAAGTGTTGTATATGGAATCCCAAAAGATATAATCACTAAAAAGCACCTGGATATTCGGATTAAGCACAAGAACAATAATCACAACACAAGAGCAATCACTAAAATCTGTCCAAGAAACTTGGACTAGGGTTTTTCATTGATGTTCATATATATACACATCTGACTAACCAACATATTTATTAAATACGCTGGGAACTTAAATACGCCACCCTGTTCCAAGATTCCCAAATTACACTATTAGCCCTTCTAGTTTTACTAACTATTACAAAACCAGCTCAAACTATTAAACTCAAGTATCAACGGTCTCAAATCGTCCTAACAATATCACCCCTAGACTGTTGCGTACTTGAGATTCTTCAGTCTTGTTCCTGAGCTTCAGGGCTTGCGGCTGATTCTCGATCTTTTCCTTGTGGTTGTTCAGTTGTTGCTTCCGTGGATTGGTTAATAACAGCTTCACTTGTGGTTGGTTGGGCCTCCACATGTGGATGAAATCGAATGTGGTGGAATGATTTGAATATCTGAGTCAGATGATGGATCTTTGCTCGGAAGAGAGGATGATTTAGACTCAGCTGCTTTCTTCTTTCTGAGCTTCCATTCTGAGCATAATTTCCATCACTTCAATCTTTCGAGCTCGCACACGCTCAACTACTCTTTGAAATAACATCCCTTCCTCAAGGTACTCGTTTCCTGCACCAACGTTTATCTTGTGTTCGTAGAGGACATTCAAATCGGAAAGACAAAACATAAATATGTCCATAGGATCCAGAATACGGATGTCTTCATTTGAATTTGTTCTGATAACTGCTTCACCCGTTTTGCCATCATAAAACCATTTCTTGAAGTTAGTGAGGGTCATAGGCTGTTCAGGAGGAAGTTTCACCCTTGTTACAACTTTTGCTGGATTGATTACCCATGTTATCTTTCCTTTTCCAATGAACGTGTCTTTGGTGGTCTTTGACACACGTCTTCTTGGGCGTTGAGGGTTGAAGACAGAAAATCCGATATTGTTATTTGTAGGATTTATCAGATCATGCCTGTTTAGCACTCGGATATCCCATGTAGGTAAACTTTGCATGTCGTTGGCATTTCGGAAGTATTGAGTTACCCCACCCCTTCGCTTTACTATGAACCATCCAGTGAGATTGCAGTATTTCCAGCTGATGATTCTATCCGTGACCTCAGTCTTCTCAACTGTGATCACCTGATAAAACTCTGGCATCTTTGCTCTTTCTTTCTTAAACCCTTCTAGATGTTGAGGTTCGAACTCTTCTCCACCATCCGTCTCATATAACACATCATCCTCCAAACCCCATTCAAGAAACTTTGCTGGCATCTTGGTTTTGTCTACTTCTTCTTCTTCACTGTCTTCACCAAAGCTAACATCAACGGCTGATTCAAGTCATTTCTTTTTCTTTTCTGCTCTGTCATCCTTCTTTTTCTGTTCTCTTTCTCTGAACATGTCAAAGTTGAAAATGTCTTCGCTTGTGTACATTGGTTTTCGATTTGCTAAAACAAACAGCTCGTACACTAGCTCATGCAATTTTTCTAGTCCCTCTTGTTGAAATCTGATAAATTCTAATTGCTTATAGGCATAGGAGTGCAATTCTTTGTTCTTCTTTCTTTGTTCAGGATATAGACCAATATCTTTGGATAGACGATTGTACAGCTCTTGAAATGGTCTAGGTCTTGAGGGAACTTTCTGAGGAGGAGGTTGAGCTGATATAGGTGGTTTGGGTGGAACATTTGCGGAGGATCCCTCACTTGTTTTTCTTTTCTTATGTGCAACGGTCTTGCTTGGAGAGGGTTCTAGGGGATTGGATAAGAGCCCTTCCACGAATCAATCCAACTGCTCCTGTTCTGAAATAACTACCACAGGAGTTTCAGATTTTGTCATCTCTCTTCTTTTCATTCTCCTTTCTTGTTTTTTTGCCTCCGCAACCGCGTGAATAGCCGGCAGTCTTTCGATTTCCTCTCTCGTTGATCCAGCACCAATATTGTTTCCCATGATTCATTCTGGATTAGGTGAATCTTTCTTGCTTCTTTTCTTTGAGGGTTCTTCTTCAACCACTTTCTTTGCTTTGTCTTTGCGCTTATGAACAAGTGGTATTTCCTCTTCTATTTCAACCTCTTCTTCAACATCAACAGGATCTCCTCGACCTTCTCTACCTTTCCTCACCTTTTCCCGGTACTTATTGTATGTAGCAAGAACCACGGGAAGTCTCTTTTCTCGATACATCCAGTTATGCAGCATCACCCACTCCTTTGTTTTCAACTCTGTGATTTGTCTTCCTTTGGGGAGTTGAAATTGATATAGATTTCCATCATGTGGTAGGTTCTGGTGCTGATCATCAATGAGCAACTGCACAAATCTTGGATACATGCCATGCACCTTTGATTACGTTGTCAATCATGCAATAGAAAATCAGGCCAGAAATATTGGAGGGCTGATTTGTGCATAAATTTAGCATTGCCGCAGACCACTCTAAATTTAACCCATCGTATCCGCCTTTTCTGTGACAAATGCTCATGCAGAACGTGTGAAGGATGAAACTCCAATCCTTTTTAAGGCCCGACTTTTTGAACTCGTTCTTGTTGCGAAAGTCTCCAACATAATTCATCCCGCGAAAACCTTCTAGCACTGCCTCTTTGTTTAGCTTTAACGGGTCACTGGCACTGTCTCCAAGGATGAGAACCTTTCGAATCCGCTCTTCAGTCACTTTTATCTCTTTGTTACGCACCATCGCGGTGATGTGCTTGACCTGGTTCAGTGTTCTTACTCTTGCGGTTCGCCAGAACTCTTCAATGTGGATAGAGTAAATCTTTGGATTGGCTTGAACTGCATAACTTATTTTGCTTCATGATAACCAGTCTATTACATCTTCACAATCAGGTTCAGGAGGAAGTATAGTGATGGGCATACTGTGCTTCCTTGTGCCATCCCAGACCAATGGTTGAGCCATCCTGAAACGTGAAAACGAGTCAAGTTAGGTTTCAGTTGCAAGGCACAACAGTTAGATAGCAAAGATATATAAATAGATATATATACAAAAATATACATATAAATATATAATAATAAAATTAAAACAATTTATATAAATAAAAATAAAAAGGATAAAAAACAAAAGATATATATAAGAATATATACATAAATACGCTGAGAGTGACGGACAAATACGGTGAAGGTTTTAATACGCCAGCTAAATAATATGCATAAACGCCCAGTGAAATAATATATACGCCTATTATAATATATTTATGCTGATCGTAGGTTAGCAAATTTAAGTATAGCCAGCATAAATGCTTAACTACGCTAGCTTGACCGGCGTATTTATCTATTACGCCGGTTGATTGAACTCACGTTCAAGACATAATTCCGCCATCCGTTATCCCAGACAAATTCGCTATCTTCAAAACTAATTACACCATATTCAAGATAAATACGTTGGATTCAAAAATTTTGTGACAAACCCACAAACCCCAATGAAATCAGATCAATCTATCTACATTAGCTATAACTGATCTTGTATTGATGATCTACAAACTCAACTATTCAAACAATATATGCAAACTAAAATCATACCGATATTGATCTTCGACAGGGGCTATTCGGATGATTTTATAAAGATTGAGTTTGAGAAGTTGATTTGCGGTTAGAAGAAGATGATGATGATGAATGCTTTTTAAAAAAAAAACTTTACACAAAACTGAAAATAGATATATAATTACGCTGGAATATTAATTACGCCGCCTAGAGGATTTTTTAAGATTTCTTCAAGTCTAAGAAGTTTGAAAACAAATACGCTCGACTATCTCAAATTTTCTCGAAAAATGTGCCCTTTTGGTTAAAAGGAGTGCAGGAAATTAAACATATGATCAGTAAAAACACAGAAATGCAAATTGAACTCTGAAAATAACTTTTAGAGGAAAGAGGCTTCCTTTTTCACATAACATTATTGTTACTGATTTGGATCCTGTGACTTTCCTGCAGAAGATCATACCGGTAACACTTCGTTAGTTTGAGATAAAGTATTAAATATCTTGAAAAAAAAAAGGCTCAAGAAATAACTGTAGGCATGTTTTTTCCTTTTAAATCCATGCACATTTCTTTCAACCTGCTTTCAGAGAACATTTTATCATGTTGAGGTAATATTGAAGAGAAATTCGATGTTCCCCACTCATACTAGACTGTCAGAATGTTGTGCCCGTGAGTCCCACATCAGGACATACCCCCACGATCAAGGTATGCGCAAAGGTTCCTCATAGTAGGCGAGTACATTGACTTCATTCGTTCTTGAAATTTCAACGTTAGACAATTGGTGATCAGGTCAGTACTCCATACAGCAAAGAGACCAGAGTCTAACGAGGGCTATGACCGATACCTTAGATTGTACGAATTGAGCACATGAATGATTCTCTCATGAGATCTTCATTTGTGTGGGGTTTTGGCCACATTGGCTCCTTTTGAAAAGATATCATAGTTGTGTATAGATCAGCGTATATCTTGATGCAGCAGAAGAGCAACCATGATATCCCTGAATGAATAGTTAATATAAAGACCCAAAATCTCAGACTTTGGCAATCTATCAATGCAAGATTTAAGACCATTAAGCCATACGCCGCAACGTGTTACCCGCAAGTTGCACAACATTGTGGGTATCAAGAATTCTTGTGTGATCATTAGCTTTTGTCTCCTATTCGCAGTTTACTTCAACGTATTGCTGAATCTACTGACACGTCGTTTCTTGGGATCTCAATCTGATTTTATTTTAAGATCAAACAAAGTGTCAGCAGTTTTTCTATCATTTCTCATGCAGGTGTCAAACAAAGGTCATGTTTTAACAATATTTTCTGGAAGACTTCCCCCCTTAAAATTTTAGTTTCGAGAATCTAGAGCTTGAAAAGAAATTTTAAATTTGAAGAAAATCTTTTCGTTGGGTACATTTTATGAGATTATTATTATTATTTAAACCTTTTTTTAAGCATTCCCATTCAAGGATGTTGACCATTTCCAACTAGGTTACCAACGGTTGAAGCAAGTTTTGTCGAAGGCTTTCGTGAATATATCAGCTTTTTGTTGCATTGTATCCACCGGCACCACTTGAATGTACCCTTTCTCATACGCATCTCTGATCGCATGAATGCGATTTTCGATGTGTTTTGTTCTGGAGTGGTGGATAGGGTTCTTCACAATTCCTAGACATGCCTTGTTGTCGATGAATATGGGAGTCTTCATAACGTTGATTCTGTAATCCAACAACTGATTTTTTATCTAGAGAACTTGAGAACAACAACTGTAAGCTTTCATATATTCGGCTTGAGCGGTAAATGTGTAGACTGTTGTCTGCTTCTTGCTTTGCCACGATATGAGATGATTTCCTAAAAATTGACAACCCCTTGAGACAGACTTTCTGTCAACTTTGCAAACTGCATGATCATTGTCAGAATAAGCAATTAAATCAAAATTACTATCTTTAGGGTACCTCAAACCAAGCTTGGGTGTTCCATTCAGATAGCAGAAAATTCTTTTGACAGCAGCTTCATGAGATTCTTTTGGATCCGTCTGAAATCACCCACATAGACAGACAGCCCACATAATGTCAGGCCTACTTGCAATCAGATACATCAACGAGCCTATCATTGATCAACAGAAAGATTTGTTCACTGGTTTTCCTTGAAGACCGAAGTAAGTTCCGTCTGAGCAGCAAAGGGAGTGCTGGCATATTTGCAATCAGTCATGTTGTACTTGAAGAGAATATCTCTGATGTACTTAGCCTGATGAATGAGGATGCCATCTTCCATCTGCTTCACTTCTAATCCCAAGAAAAACGTAAGTTCTCCCATCATGCTCATCTCAAATTTTACCTTCATAACTTTCTCGAACTCCCTGCAAAGAGCTTCATCAGTTGCCCCAAAGATGATATCATCTACGTAGATCTGCACCAGCACATTATCTTCGATCCTTTTTGTGAAAAGAGTCCTATCTATTTTGCCTCTTGAGTACCAACAATCCAGAAGATATGTTTACAAATTCTCATACCATGCTCGAGGAGCTTGATGAAGACCATAGAGTGCTTTGTCAAGCTTATACCGATTCCATCCTTTATGAATGTCGGTCGTTGGCAGTTTACAATATCAACCAGTGCTTTTTGGCTAATTTTCCATTTATCAATAATGATTTGCAATTTGTTATTTTCGTTCTGTGATTTTTCTAATTTTTCGGTCAAATCATTTATGATAAAATCTTTTCTGAAAACAAATTCTTTTAAAGTATGTATTTCAACTACGGTTGAATTCAACTTTCTTTGATACGCAGCTTCATTTTCTTTTAGTTCTTGATTAATTTTCAAAACCTTTTCTTTTTCTTTAATTATGTCACGGTTGAGTGATTTGTAGTGTGCCATGATGTTCAAACATGGTTTGGAGCACAACTTTGCTTTAAATTCATATGGTATGCTATTTACCAAATCCTTATCTTTAGTTTCTGACTTCATGGCGGTTGTAGAAGTTCCAACCGTTTCATTCTTGCTGCTACTGATTGCTTCTTAAGCTGTCAGTTTCAAATCATCATCTAAGCTTTCTGTTTTCCCTTCTCTGATGTTGGTTCAGCAGGATTGATGATGCTTTTCAGACCCTTGTCATCTTTGGGAATCCTGGCGGTTTGCTTTTCCACACAGTTTGATGCAGACGTGACAGAACAGTAGAGATGTTTGCCATGAGGGCTTTGTTAACTTCTCCTTTAGCCTCAGCTATTTCCTCTGACCAGTCGTAATCTTCCACCACTAAAGCTTTTTGGTTATTTTCAACCACACTATAACTCCCTTCAATAGCCACCAACCTTGTTGTCCGATTAAGTTCGGCGTTCTCATTCTTCAACAAAGGGCATTCCCTCTTGAAATGACCCAGATTTTTGCAATTGTAACATCTCATCTTGGACTTGTCAAATCCAGCTTTTCCTAGAGCTAGCCTTTTTCCTGTTTTGTCTTGAAATTTCTTCAATCGAAGAGTGATCATCGCCATCTGCCACTTCAAATCCATCTCCTACATATCATCAGGATCCACTTGATACATGTCCTCAGCAGTGAGAAAATCTCTTTTCAACTCGCCTGACATGAGAGCCTCATAGCTGCTCAAGAAGGTGTTAAATAGAGCGACATGTTCGGTGGATATCTTAAGTGCTTGTGCATCACTGGCCACGGTAGTCTTCTCGGTGGATGATGAGGTCTTTACAGAGCTTGCGGAAGCGTTGGGATAAGATTCGGCAGACTTTGAGGATTCAATCCATAGGAGGTAACTGGAGCAAGAAGCGCTAAATGTTTTGGGAGTAGAGGTTGCAGCAGCTGATTGAGTAATCTTCTGTGAATACCCTGTTTGGTTCATCTCTCTCTTGATAATATCTTTCAAAGGCTTTCAGAGTGTTGATCAGTTCTAAGAGTGTGACAGGAGTTGTGTTGTTCAAGAAAGTCCTTTTAATCATCATACACTAAAGGCTCCATTCTTTAGGGAGAGAGTCTAGGAGCTTCTTGATGGATGCATAGTTTGAAACAGGATTTCCCACTTTCTTCATTTTGTTCAGCACTACCAGAAATCGAGAAATATGATCTGATAAGCTGTCACCACGAACATTTCCAAACATGTCATACTCTTTCTGAACCATGTCTCTTTTGTTGTCCATGAGCTCCTCATTTCCTTCATAGTGGTCAATAAGAGCCAACCATAATTCATGAGCGGAAGTGTACTCTTCAAACATGTTGTTGTCGTCCTTGGACAGGGCCATTGTAAGAGCGGCATGAGCCCTGCGATCACGTTGAATGAGAGTTCTGTGTTATTCGGTGAATGTTTATGGATCTTCGTTGATCGTACGAATGTCGTCGCGAATTATCATTGGAACGTGTGGACCCACCGTGACGGACATCCATTCAGTATAGTCAGTATACTCAAAGAAGGCTTTGATTCTGTTCTTCCAACTACTGAAATCCACAGATCATTTCAACTTGGGAGGTGTGGTAGCAGTTCCTGTTTCTAACTCGGCTTGGGTAATTGGCTTAAGTTGATTGAGAGACATTTTGGTTGATCAGAGATTAAAAAAAACGATGGGAAGTATGAGTTCAGATGACAAATATGCTGCAATATAATTAAATACGATGGAGATCCCTGGCGACTTTATCCTGCGAAATTAGCTAAATCCGCTGGAACATGAAAAACAAACATAAGTTTGGCTAAATACACCGGTCAACCTAATAAAATCGCTGAGGATTTTTATCACCGACTTCGAAGTCGCCTTCGATTAAATACGCGGGCACTATTTCGCTGAAAATCAACAAATCCGCTGGCGTTGACCCGGTGTATTGTTAATTACGCGATCTTCAACAATAAAAATGTTGAATTCAAACTTATCTACGTTGCCTTCAACAATAAATACGCCCAGATGGGTTTAAGTACGAACAAAAACCCTCTAATCACCCAAAACGACTCAAAATCCATGTTTCTTTGCACCAAAATGACCCAAATGTTTACCAAAACGCTGATTAACAACAACCCAATGATTAAACAGACCAAATCAAGCCATTTTAAGTACAAAAATTTGAAAAACCCTGAAACTTTGAAAACTTTTGAAAAAAACCTTTAAAACTTGAAGAATCTTAACAAAAACTCAAACAATCAATAGCACAAAGGCCCTGATACCAAATTGTGAGTCCCAAAACAGATTCGGATCACAGTGGTTGATTGTTATCACCCAAATAACTATAGATTAGTTGTTTGAATGTGTAAAAGTTAAGAAAAACCAAAGAATGAAGATAAAGATTCTTGTATGGATCAAACAACAAGTGTTGTATATGGAATCCCAAAAGGTATAATCACTAAAAAGCACCTGGATATTCGGATTAAGCATAAGAACAATAATCACAACACAAGAGCAATCACTAAAATCTGTCTAAGAAACTTGGACTAGGGTTTTTCATTAATGTTCATATATATACAAATCTGACTACCCAGCGTATTTATTAAATACGCTGGGAACTTAAATACGCCGCCCTGTTCCAAGATTCACAAATTACACTATTAGCTCTTCTAGTTTTACAAACTATTACAAAACCAGCTCAAACTCTTAAACTCAAGTATCAACAGTCTCAAATCGTCCTAACATACCTTGTCAACTAGTCTCATTCCTCGATTTTCAATCTCGCCAAAGTTTTGATGTTTCGATTGGTTAGAGACGTGTAGTAACTGGAAGGGTAAAGTACCGTTAATCGCTTCTCGACGAGGGCACTTTACCTATAGGCCAAAGCACATTTCGCTAATTTGAAAGGATCTCGATTCACTTCGGAATTGTTGACGTTTCTCAACCCGAAACACTCTTATGTTTTATTAAGCCTATCTTTTATGTATCTTAATTATCATGTGTTTTTAATACTTGTTACCTTATTCATTTCTAACTCGATGCACAACTCGCACACCTTTCATAACCAAAAACAATAATAATCCTCGTGAACCAACTAAATTTATACTCCTTAGGCAAATCATACGTGTTTATGCTTTTGAATGCTTATATGCTTATGCTGTCTATGTGGAATCATACATATTACTTAATACTTATATGCTCAAAACGAACTCTTTTTATAAAAATGCATTATGATCAAAGCCTTAATCTCTCTTCTATTGTCGAATCCTATAGATGTCTTTCTCTCAAAGCGTTATGGGCAAGAGGAAGTCCAAGTCTAAGTCAAGGTCCCAAACCGATTCTATGTCCAAAAAGGATTGCATGAAGTTCATGGCTGAACAAATGGCCGAGCATATAGCCAAGGTCATACCCGAGATCGTCAGCAAAATCCAACCCCCACCCCCACCCAATGAATCACCTCACACCTCTATCGACTCCAAGGCGGAACCACCTAAGTCAACCTTTACCCATAAGCAGTTCTGCTCCTGCAACCCCCAGCCTTTCATCGGCGAAGCGGATGCCACCAAGTTACTCCAATGGTTTAACGCCATTGAGGTTACTTTTATCCAAAGTGGTTGTCCCGACCACCTACGTACCATGAACACTACGGGAGTATTCCGATCGAGGGCTCTTGATTGGTGGACTTTCGAGCGTAACGCTCGTGGTAATGATGCCGCTGACACCTCTCCATGGACCGAGCACAAGAAATTGATGGAAAATGAATTCTGCCCTCCTCATGAACGCCAACGACTCGAGAACGAGTTTTGGAACCTCAAACAAGTAGGGAATGACAACGCCGGCCTCACAGCCCGTTTTAAGCCGCTGAGTGCGATTTGCCCTAGCCAAGTCGACACGGTCGAAAAGGCAGTTGCTATGTACATACGTTGCCTCCCTCCTCACCTCGTAGACGTTGTCGATACTACCTCACCCAAGACCCTAGAGGAAGCTTTTTGCTTATCTGCCCGACTTAACAATAACCACGTCCTTCGTGAAGCTTCGAAGGCTTCATTAAGTAAAGCCCACCAAGCCACCACCGAAGCCTTCACCAAACCTACCTCACCCAAACCCCTAAGAAGCAACACCAAAGGCAAGACGGAAGGCTTCGAGCCAGAACTGCGTGGTAGTCACTCCGCCAAACCCTCAACAACTAGCCTTAGCCTCTCCCGAACCCATCAAGAAAACATACAATGGGCTGCAAACCAAGTGTAACACATGTCCTTTCCAACATCCTGTTACCGCCCCATGCCGCGTATGCACTATCTGCAATAGGTATGGACACTTCGCCCAACAATGTCGAAATGCTCCGCAAGCCCCTATCAACCAAGCCCAAGCCCTAACCGCACCCCAAAACCCTACCGCCAACCAAAACCGACCACTTGCACCTATTGCTCGTGCCTGCTTCAGATGCGGAGATACAAACCATTTCGCCAACAACTGCCTGCAGCGCAACAACAACAACAACCAGCAGCAGCAGCAGCAGCAAGCTCGCGGTCGAGCCTTTGTCATCACCGCCGCACAAGCTCAAAACTCCAATGATGTCATTTCGGGTACGTTTCTCGTTAACAATGTTTACGCTACGTGTTTATTTGATACTGGTGCAGATAAAAGTTTTGATCCATTTAATTCAAACCTTTGCTTATGTGTAGACATTCTAAGTTGCCTAAATCATTCGAAGTCGAAGTCGCTGACGGAAAATCCGTCAACTGTCGATTCTGTTCTTTCTAATTGTTCCTTAAATCTCAACAATCACACGTTTTCTATTGACCTCATACCCATGCAAATGGGTAGCTTTAATATCATAGTAGGTATGAACTGGCTTAGGTGAGTCCATGCTGAAGTTGTTTGTTCGAAAAAGTACATTCATCTTCCCCTTCCCAATGACGATTCCTTACACGTCTATGGCGAGAAACCTTCAAAAGGTCTTAAGCTTATGTCGTGTATCCAAGTGAACAAGTACTTGCGTAAGGAATACTTCGCCTTTCTTGCCCACATTTTGGAAAAGAAGGATAAGGGTCCAAGCGTGAGTGAAGTTCCCGTTGTGCATGATTTCTCTGTCGTCTTTCCTGAGGATCTCACTGGTCCTCCTCCTCGTTCAGTTGACTTTCTCCTCGACCTCATCCCTGGCGCAACTGCGGTCGCAAAATCCCTCTATCATCTAGCACCCTCGGAGATGCAAGAGTTGTCGAGCCAACTTCAGGAGCTTCTTGATAAAGGCTTCATGCGCCCTAGCACATCTCCTTGGGGCGCTCCTGTTCTATTCGTCAAAAAGAAAGACGGATCTTTCCGCATGTGCATCGACTATCGTGAGCTCAACAAGCTTACAATCAAGAACAGATACCCTCTTCCTTGCATCGACGACCTTTTTGACCAGCTTCAAGGCTTGTTTCTTGAAGATCGACCTTCACTCTGGTTATCATCAACTTCGAGTCCTCGAAGAAGATATACCCAAAACCGCGTTCGCATACGTTATGGGCACTACGAGTTTGTGGTCATGCCATTCGGTTTGACTAACGCACCTGCTGTGTTTATAGATTTAATGAATCGCGTGTGTAAGCCCTATCTCGACCGATTCGTGACCGTCTTCATTGTCGATATCCTAATCTATTCTAAGACGCAAGAAGAGCATGAGCGACACTTGCGTCTTATCCTTCAGTTGTTGCGTACTGAACGTTTTTACGCTAAGTTCTCCAAGTGTGAATTTTGGCTAAAGTAGGTTCAATTCCTTGGTCATGTCGTCAACAAACTTGGTATTCACGTTGACCCCGCAAAAATCAAGGAGGTGAAAAATTGAATTGCTCCTAAGACACCGTCCAAAATTCGTTCGTTTCTCGGCTTAGCCGGTTATTACCGTCGGTTTATTTCGAATTTCACTAAATTACCGTAACTCTCACTTCCTTGACCCAAAAGCATAAACCTTTTGTTTGGGCTTCTGAATAAGAGGAGTCTTATCAAACGCTCAAGGACATGCTTTGCAATGCTCCTATCCTAACCCTCCCCGATAGTACCAACCACTTTGTCGTGTATAGCGATACCTTAAGGCAAGGTCTTGGTTGCGTTCTTATGCAACGAGACAAGGTCATCACTTACGCATCATGACAACTCAAAATTCATGAGAAAAACTATACAACGCACGACCTTGAACTTGGTGCAGTTGTTTTTGAATTAAAGATATGGCGACACTACCTTTATCGTATAAAGTGTACGGTCTTCACCGACCATAAGAGCCTCTAGCACGTCTTTAATCAAAAAGAACTCAACATGCGTCAACATCATTGGGTGGAATTATTAAATGACGAAAATTGCCATATCCGCTACCACCCTGGTAAGGCGAATGTTGTGGCTGACGCACTTAGTCGGAAAACTCATGTTAAGAGTGTACGTTGTTACCAAACTTTGGGAATGCTTCAAGAGATGATTCATGAGGCACAATACTCCACCGTTAATGAGGGTAACCTCGATAATGAGTTATAGTGTGGTGCTGAAAACCAATTTGTGACCAAATGCAATGGCATCATGTGCTATCTTGACCGTATTTGGATTCCTAACCGTGATAATCTTCGTGACCTCTTGATGATTTAAGCCCATAAGTCTTGGTATTCTATTCATCCTGGCGCCGATAAGATGTATCATGACCTTCATACGTCATATTGGTGGCTTGGAATGAAGAAGGATATCGCCTGTTACGTTTCAAGGTGCCTTACTTGTTCCAAAGTAAAGGCTGAACATCAACGTCCCTCTAGCTTACTCGAGCAACCGGAAATTCCTGTTTGGAAATGGGAGAGTATTGCTATGGATTTCATTACCAAACTCCCTCGAACATCGTCTGGACACGATAGTATTTGGGTAATCATTGACCATCTGACCAAGTCTGCTCATTTCCTTCCCATCCGTGAGGACAATCGAGTTGAGAAATTGGCTTGTATCTACACGGATGAAGTCATTTGTCGTCACAGTGTTCCCATTGATATTTTTCGGACCGTGATGGTCGTTCACTTTCCGTCTTTGGCAAACGTTTTAAAAATCTCTCGGTACTCACCTTAATCTCGGTACTGCTTTCTTCAGTCTGATGGTCAAACCGAGCTTACTATCCAAACTCTAGAGGACATGCTTCGTTCTTGCGTAATCGATTTTGGTGGCAACTGGGACATGCACTTGCCTTTGGTCGAATTCTCGTACAATAAGAGTTACCATGCGAGTATTCAAATGGCACCATTCGAGGCATTGTATGGACGCAAGTGCCAATCGCCCATTTGTTGGCACGAGATCGGGGAAGCTGAAATCACCGGTCCCGAGCTTATACAATAGACGACGGACAAGATTTTGTAGATTTGGGACAACTTGCTAAAAGCCAAAAGCCGACAAAAGAGCTACGCAGATAAAAGACGCAAGCCTTTGGAATTCAACGTTGGTGACTTTGTATTTCTTAAGGTATCCCCTTGGAAGGGTGTGGTTCGTTTCAGGAAAAAGGGAAAGCTCGTTCCTCGCTATGTGGGTCCTTTCAAGATTCTCGAAAGGATTGGCAAGGTAGCATACCGACTGGACCTACCACAAGAGCTCAACAACGTTCATCCTACCTTCCATGTGTCAAACTTGAAGAGATGTCTCGCCGAACAATGACTCCAAGTCCCACTGGAAGATCTTCAATTAATGAGACCTTACACTTCCTGGAGAAACTAGTCGAAATCATGGGTCGATGTACTAAGCAACTAAGGCGCAGTCGAATTCCTATCGTGAAGGTTCGATGGGAAGGAAAACCTGGCGCTGAGTTTACTTGGGAACTTGAAAGCGACATGAAGACTAAGTATTCGCATTTGTTCGTTGCATCTTCCTAAATTTCAGGATGAATTTTCCTAAAGGAGGGGAGACTGTAACGCTTCGCTTTTGTAACTTTCCGTTATTAGTAAGTTTGCTTCGTGTTTCTATAATTAGAAAGTCTAAACCTTGTAATCATATTTCATTTCCAGATCATTGTAAATCTAAGGCTTTCGTTGTAATCAAATTGATCGATTATATGAAATTCGTAATCTTCATACACAATAATGCTTATGTTTATGGACGTATTCGTTACACGACTAAAGCTTCAAATTAACTCATGGATTCTTATCTTGTGTTCATAAAATGCAAACATTTCAAATCAAGCAAGCAATTAACATGTTAAACGCATAATAAAAAGACTTTTACACCACGACAAATTGTCACACACATGTCGAACATTTCAAGTAAAATTTAGGGCTTATGTAACACAATTATACATGTTGTAGCCTTAGAAACATCTCATACTTAGGTTATACACAAAAAGCATCAGATAAACAAGCAAACATAACCATTATTATTTAACAAAAAAAGAAAGCATGGTAGCTTGCAGCCACAAGCTGCCAAGCTTATGTTCCCTCCTTTGTTTCAAGTTTAAACTCACCTAATCCCATTAAGGCAACCCTAATTCAAACCCTAATTCCCCCTCTATATAAACAATCATCCCCGCATCCCTTTTCCCACTTTTTCAAGCCTCCAAACACTCCAAACATACTCCCAAAGTCTAGAAAATAACTACTGTCCCAAATCAGTTTGCAAGTGAGTTTCAACTCACTTCCCTTCTCAGACTTTGTTTTTCTTTCTAACACCCTTGGATAACCTCTAGGAAGGTTCTCACAAGTTTGCTTGGGGAAACTAGGTGAAACCCCACCATTTTGAGGTCCAAAAGTGTGTTAAGTTTTTACCCACTTTTTATCTTTTCAAACTTTAAGATTTTCAAAGTTTTCTCTGTGTTTGCTTCCTCAACATTTTTTGCTAAGCCCCATGGGATGTTACTATATGTTTTCCATGGAAAACAAAGGTGGAGCAATACCATTTTACGGCCAAAGTTTCTGCTTTGGATGTCAAACTTATAAACTTTTTCGAACTTCTTTTCAAACTTAACAACTCTATGCTATTTGTGCCTCTAATCAAGTTTATGGTTAGGGAGCTAAGTAGACTTGTTTCATACAAAAACAAATGGTATAACATGCCTCTAAAATTGTGGTTTTACTAGGGTTTTAAACCCATAAGTGTTGAGCCATCCAAGCTTACAAGCTTGTGTTGGTGAAGGTGTGATTACATGGAGGCCTTGGCTATCCAACTTTTCAATCCACCCCTCACTTGATGATTTCTATCCATTAAGCTATGGTTCACTTTCACTACAGTAACAAGGCTATGACACGTCCCCAAACGTTTCCATGTTTGGGATGCACGCGCCTAGCTTGCTTATTCGGTTCGAAGCGTAGCTTAGTGAAGTACTATATTCTTGACCATCCGGATTGTCGTTGTGGCAATTTGTGTATTGGTGAATCTTATGAAAGAGGTTTAGGAGGGGTATCCTCCTACCTCCATGCAAGACTTCTATGACTTATATGATATCCATGAATTATATGAAATCTATGAAAAACTTGTAATAATATATGTAAACTATATATGTAGATAATAAATATAACCGAACCATTGACGATGACCATATGGTTACCTTGTCCTAATATTAGGTTATTTTATCTAAGACCTAACCATCCATACGATTCTATTGGGCATGACCCATAAAAACACAAGCACCCTTCGAGGCTTATAGTGTCAAAAACGAGCGTTAACGTCTAGATAAATACTTTCAACTATACATACTTTTTGCGTACCGAATTCCACCATCATTCCAATACTTACACACCTACGTTTCCTTGTGTAGGATAACTTGGTGTTCGTCCCCCTAATCAACGTAAATGCTTTCACGAACTTTACTTTTCAAAACCGTGAGTACACTCGAACACCCTTTTTACGCTTTAGACTTTTGGGTGTGATATGTTAACCTGTAAAAAAATACATGCAATCACACTTATACATTTATGCAAACACACAAACAATCCATTATACATGCTATAGTTATGTGATACACGATTCGTATACTTGGAACATTCTTATGTGATGCTATTTGTCATTAACTTTGTTCAAAGCCTCCCCCTTAACATGTATAGTGCTATTGGAGTAACGCACCGCCCGTATTCTTGTGGTCAATGTTAAGTCTTTAATCTATTTTGCGGTACACTAGAGGATTGACTTGTAGTTCACATGCCTTGTTTACATTTATCTTGTATACTAGCTTATCATGTGGACTTGTTTAAACGTTTTATTACTTATGCTATGATATCAAACTTGTTTACTCGCCAATACTTTGTTATTGAACTATACTTTTTAACATGTTGCAGGTTGATGAGATTGACATGACGAAACTTAGTGGGATTGGCATAGAAACACGCTTAGAATGCTAAGTTATTTAATATGTTTTGTTGAACATGTCTCGTTTGTTGTTGTTTCGTATTTGAATTGTATTGTATTTGACAATTTGGTGATTTGAAATGAAATGAGTTGTTAAATTAAATATTGTCACAATTAGCGTTATGATGTCTTGAGCAATCTAGTTCGTCTCACACCAATGTGTCCACCATCAGTTGGGGTGTGACAATTGGGCCTAAGGCCCATTAGTGTGTCCAGTCTCTTGCATGGCCCAAACACGTTTCTAGGTCCGTCTTCGCACCAAACCTCATGAAATATCATAATAAGTTTTTTAGGGTCGAAAGTGCTTAAAATTATTTTGGAGGTCGATGTTTTGATGCGTTCGTTTGTCGTTTGCGTAAAAATCGCGTAAATCACTACGGTCATCGTTTCTATCCGTTTTTCAATCCACTTTCAATCGTGAATATAAAATTCAAAAAATTAACCTAAAATATCATAATTTATTAATATCGAGACTTAATTCGAGTCTGGTGCTTCTGTTTCGTTGTTGGTTGCCGGTGTGTTCTAGTTTCCGCGTTTGTGCTCTTTGATGTCTGGCAATCCGAATAGTTAATAGTATTATTAATATATGATGAATATAAGAACAATTTCTATTTTTATGCATTGTTAGCGTTTATCCGTTGTCAGTTCGCTTAAAGTTCAATTCCACGCTAAAATTCTCGAAAAATTGCCAAATCGCGTAACGTGAATCAAGTAGACATTCCTAAACTTTCCAAAGGCCAAATCAAGTTAATTTACATCTAAATGCGGTATTTATTATTGTCTTAATGTTTGTTATTCATATAAATATAAACCAGAAAGTACCGATTGTCACATTCTCCCCTGTTAAAGAAATTTCGTCCTCGAAATTTAGACTATGTTTTCTCCTTAGAGTTATGTCATGTAGGTTGGTAGTAATAACACCAAAGTGAGTGACCACGAAATTGAATCAAGACTTGTTCGAATTATGTTACTGCAAGGACATACTACAATAATAAGAACCCAACAGTTCAACTAAATTTGTTTCAAGAATAGATGCCAAGTGAACGAGATGTAATGATACAGTCACCAGTGTGATCGAGTTTACATGGAACCAACAAAAGAGGAATTCAACCAATATATTTCCAAATGAACGTTCACAATTTGCAATTAAACTATAGAAACCATAGAATTTACTACCAACGGAAATTTGCGTTGGTCGTTAAATAAGTGAAATTTAGAATCAACAAGCTTAAATGAAATAGGAGCATGAAAATGATTTGTCAACTATCAACCATAACATGAATAAAAATCAATGTGTTGACATTATTGAATTGAAAGGATACACCAATATACAACAAAACTTAGTGTATCGTTGTCTTAACACATAGTTGCATTAGGACTATTTAAATGATGAATCAAACGAAAGGTATACATAGTTTTGCATCAAACGATTAATCATGTTTAGCTCAAGCTACAAGTTTATTCCGATGCTACAAGGTATCGTAGTGTTCGAAACAATTCAATAATTGCGGTGACCGAACAAATTCACTGTGTTTGCAATCAGATGAAAGATTCAACGAAGTAAATCTGAATATTTGTTCTAGATAAATCTCATGGGATTTTCAATTGAAGATGAAAGAATAATTAATTATAATTTTTAGTCCATAGTGAAAGAACAATAAATATCACAAAATTTTGATTGATGATAAAAGAACCATTAAGAGGTACACCGGAATATAACATGAATATGTGTACCATTATCTTAACACACAATTGTATTAAGACTACTTAAAATAATAAATCAATAAGATGGATGTAAAAATAAAGAGCTAAATAAATAACTAAATCCATACATGAGGTGTGCAAACGAGATTAGTGCAAGCTTCAAGTTAGTGAAACGCCACCACAAGGTGTCGTAACCAATAAACAATTTAATGGAGGTGAAGCCACCACTATGGTTCGAAAAAGATGAGATGGTTGTTGAGGTTATTTCGAATATTATGACCACAATGCATGATATGGAACCTTGAATATATATATGTAGTGAGCAAGTTCAAACAATTGAACTTGGTTTAGGCACAATTTAACAATGAACACATGTGTCGCCAATGAAATTTCGACATGATTACAATGAAAACCATGTATGTGACTTGAAAATAAAAAAACAGTTTTCAAGAGTTCGTTGACTTGATATCAAGGAGTCAATACTAACAAAAATGCAGGTCAATCGAATCACAATGCAATAATTGAATATGGCGTAATGATATTTGAATTATTTATAAAAAACCATTCGAAGTGAAGTTACTTATTGTCTCCACAAATCAAATAACTACATGCGTAACAAACAATGTATGCGTAACATATGAGTTTGTCAAGAAATGAAGCAAATGAGTGTTCACTAACGTGAAAGGAATTCTCATGAGACGATGACCATTAGAAGGAGTATATGTGTGAAAATCTACTTACTATATACAAAAGTTGGAATTTCAATAAAAGAGGCTTGAGGACTTTACCTGGGATTTCCTGTTATGACTGGTTGTTAGGTGACATTACCATGGAATGTCAAACATGACGTAATCACCATTAATGAAATAAGGGGAAGGCGAAGACATGTGACTTCTTTTGCAATCTCATTAATTATGATTACCATTGGACTAAGTACCGATTGTTGCGAAATCACGTTTGGACGATCCTTAGCGTGATTCATGTGGCTTGCCAAAACACATGACAAATTGTCGCGTTCTGGTCGGTAGTTCTCCCGCTGACGGGATTAGCATTGTTGTTGTAGAGCCCAATTGTGTTTTCTCAAGGCCTTGCCTCGAAAGTCGTATGATATGTATTTCAACATTCGCTGATGTATTAGTTGAGTTTCATGTATATTTGCGCACCAATATTTCGTTTTGCGTAGGTTACCTACTCGGGTAAATAAAAATAGCATGTACGACATAAAAAATGGCGTTTGCGCAAGTTAATAGTCGCAGTTCCTACGTAATGACCTTTAACGGATTTCAAGATAAGCTTTCCAAAGGTCTAAAATGCATGTTACGAAAACTCTCAAATCTTGCTTACTGTATGTACTTGTTTCATGTACCGTGTATCAAACACAACACTCAAGTATGTTTAAACACCAAAATGTGTACTCATTGTTTTGGCCACGGTTGGAACCCATATTTGAGTCCTAACGGTTTGATATGTATTCAAAGTCTTAATAATCTAAGTCCCCAAGGAAAGTGAGGTTAGAACCTAGGTATCTCCACAGAAACTTAATTCGCTAAAACCTATGGCTCTGATACCAATATGTCACACCCTGCAAAATCAGAGTTGGGTGTGACCTGTCTGGTATCTTGATTGCACAGCGAAAGTATAAAGACACTAAGACTTCTAAAAAGTAATGCCCACTAAGTACTTGAATCCCCATGGGTTCTCCTATCCAACCGTGCCATAATTTGAAATTGTAACCTGAGAAAGAAACATGCGAAAAATCAACATAAAGTTGGCGAGTTCATAGTTTTTTTCAAAAAAGATTTGAAATAAATCTTTTTGGTAACCAGTTTATGTATTATTTAAATAACGTAATAAAACCATTTTTTTGGCATGTCATTTGAAAATCTTGTATTTATAAAACTTGTATAACCATCGATGCACGTTTCGTGTTCATAGTTTGTTATATAAATATGGTATGTAAAGCGCCGATGACTAGATGATCATTAATGTTTTCAAAGACACTAATATGTGTTCCACATAAGTAAGCAACCAAACCTAGACGATGATATTCGGACTCTTCTGTTACGGGACCACAAAGCACCCCTAAAAGGTCAAAATACTGGGAATGGTGCTCGCCAAAACTCAGTAGATCTACACCCTTTGCACCTCGGTCATTTCGATTAATGGTTACTCTTGATAATTTTCTACTTATGCGCATATGATCTAAAGTGACTGCATTCCATAGCTAATCCATACCAACGAAACATGTATTTCCTTTCGAGAGTTGTAAAACCAAAAACATTTAAGAGGAAAGGGCACATGAACTCATGGGGTCTTTGTGCCTTGCACAAATGAGATTGGGCCTAGTCCATTTGAGTCTATAAGCAGAATCAACATTTCCCCTTATTTGTATGTAGGACAACCTGTCCATTTGAACTAGTACAATCCCATCACTAGTCATGAAACTTATGCACGTTTCGAATATACACGTGTGTTTTGTAAATCGGCATGTTGAGCATAAACCTTTGGTAAACCATTTGAGTTTGTTAAAATCTATTTCCAACATGTTTTGGAAATAAGAAATTTCATTCATCGAAATATCGTGTACTTGCAAAACATGCATGTCTTTCCACCCCAGAAAACATTTATAAAAATTCAAAAACCAAAAAAAGTGGGGGTTATGAACTCACCTCGATATCCAATGCAAAGCTAACATAATATGATTCCATAATGTCGTTTCCAAAACGTAACTCGCCAGCAGGCATTCTATAACATTCCTATCAAGGAATAACTTATAAGTTTCTAATAAAATGAGGTAGCTAAACTAAGTGCCACCGAGCTCTAACGAATCGCTAACCAAATGGTCGATAGGAATATGTTAATTGATGGAAACGAATAAGTTATACATCTTCAATCCCATTTATTGTCGGCGATATTTACTAAGTCTTGGAACGGTTAGTTTCCAAGAGGTTTAGATATATATATATATATATATATTATATATATATATATATATATATGATGAGATTATTGTAAAAATGTGTTTTTTATGAGAAGGGTAAGAAAATATCTAAACCATTAGATCTTTAATCTAATGGTTGAGATCTTGATGGCAATCTTGTAAATAGTGTTTACCATTAAAATAATTAATTTTTTAGATTAAGGTTTAAATTAAGAAACTAACATTAATGCGCATGCATGCTTCACCCCTTTTTTTTTAAATATCAATAACTTTTTATACGTAACTCTTTTTTTAAATTACACCATAATAACGAGTGTTTTTATCTTTAATAAGAGTACAAAATTTATGTGGAGAAAAAAAAAACGTTTCGATTGGATGTTTTAGTCAATGGTGTTTTGTCTATGTTCATCGTAGACCTGCTACAAGAAAATATATAACACTATAACACTATATAACACTATACATCCATCGTAGACCTGTTACGGAATACATAACACTATAACACTATATAGCACTATACATCCATCGTAGAGTTGCTACTAGAAATATATAACACTATATAACACTATACATCCATCATAGACCTGTTACAGAATACATAACACAATAACACTATACATCCATCCTAGACCTGCTACCAGAAATATATAACACTATACATCCATTAGAAGACCTGTTACAGAATACATAACACTATACATCCATCGTAGACCTGTTACAAAATCGTATTCCTATAATAGTGGGTGGTGGTTATGGAAGGTTATCAATTAATTGAATCAATGAGAAAATTACTAATTTACCTTTTTGAATTAATTTAGATTAAGGACACATGTCATCTCCACAATATTTCTCACATTTCTCACACTTTGGCCCTATTTATAATAAAAATATAAATATATTTATAGAATCGTGTTAGTCGTCTTGAATATAAGAACGTAGATGGATAATGGTACGACTAGTTGAAGCTTTCGTAAGATGTAAATATATATATACACACGATTACATACATACATACATACCTATATATATAAATATATATAGACTAAATCAGATGAAAAAAGAAAAAATTTCCCAATAAAAAAAAGAAATAAATGTAAAAAATGCTGGACCATCCCCTATTTCTATGTTATCCACTTTTTCAATCAAAAATCCAAGGAGCAAGGCTACTCCAACGAACCCATCATTTGGATCAATAGATAAAAAATAAAACCTATGGAATGGAAATAAATAGAGCTGCTTATCACGATGGATTATATTTGTTCGATACAATATTGTCAATATAAAGGTTAATAAAAGAATACCATGGAATATATATATATATATATATATAGGGGAAGGTTCATTTGAAAGAAATTTTATCTTACACATTTCAAAATTTATGTTATCTCTCATTAATAAAGCAAAAACATTTTATCTTACGCATTTCAAAATTTATCCTACATATGTCTTGCATTACCAGAATTTACCCTACACATATGTAAATTTACACTACACATTTCAAAATTTATCCTGCACATACTAAAATTTATCATACACATGTCGAAAATTGTCCTACACCAAAAATGATTTTATCTTGAAAGAGTATATTAAAAAAATGAGTTAGAAGTTTAATTAATTAGCTAATTAATGACAATTATAGATTTACTTATGTGCCCTTTTTCATAATATTAAATACACACATTAAATAAAGTAAATGAAGAATTTCTATTGATTTAAAAGTTATTCTTACAAAAATTTTCTTCTTATTTGAAATCTCCACTATATATATATATGTGTGTGTGTTTGGCTGTGTAAAACGTTGCGTATCTGAAATAATAGTATTGCGTCTTGTTTATAATTAATTAAATAATTATAAAATTGTATGCTTGTTATAATCTTCCAGTAATGTGTCGTACTTCGTTTAGAAGTTTGAAATAAATATAAATATTTATATTTATTTTTATGAAAATCTACGAATTCAAGACGTTTGAAGTAAATATAAACAATTATATTCATTTTATAAAAAGTATACACATTTACGGCAGTTTGAAATAAATATAAAAAAATATATTTATTTTATAAAAGTATTCAGATTCTCGATGTTTGAAATAAATATAAACAATTATACTTATTTTCTAAAGGTATTCGAAAGTATTTGAATTATCGATGTTTGAGATGAGTAGAAACCATTATTTTATAAAACTATTAAAAATCTCGAAGTTTGAATATATAAATTATATTCATTTTATATGATTTTTGAATGCTAAATGTTTGAAATAAAATTTTCGAATTTCGACGTTTGAAATAAATAACTAATTATATTTATTTTATAAAAATTCCCGAGTTTGGTTAACTTGTAAACCGTGTTCATTGAGATGTGGTAAACTTGTTTTGCGAGTTATAAGGAGTCGTCGAAAGTAAATATAAATTTATATTTATTTTATAAAAATATTTTGAATCCCGGTAGATTTCGCTTTGAGAATATAACACGTTTCGTATTACGGATTTTTACAAAAAACGGGCAGAGTTTCCTATATTTTTGGACGATCCCTACAATACAAGTTGTCGATATATTTTTCAAAACTCAACAATTTAAACGCTAATACATATTTTTATGTCACGTGTCCGTTTGGTCTATAAAACATTTTGTAAGCATTATATAATACATACAAGTCGTCCGATATGTTTATACATATTTTCTTTTAGGATGATATGTGGGCCCGGTTTGAGCTCGGTTATGCGATAAAACTAACATTAATATAACTATAAATGCATTTAACGTGTCCGTTAGAGTTGACCCGATTTGACTGAGTTCGCCGGTTTTGACCTGTGTGACGTGTCGAGCTGAACCAAATCTGAGTTGACTAAGGTTGAGCCGCGCTAAATATGACCCGAACCAAACAAATCTGACTTTGAATCGGTGTTGACCGCTTCACGAAACCCGAACCTGTTGAACCGAACCAAGGCAACTCGAAAAAAAATACCACCACTGCCGCCGTCAGCTGCTGCTGCACAGCGGCATTTTTTGTCCGCCGATGATGTGAGTCGAACTGAGCCAAACATAACCCGAACCAAAACTCAAACATCTGAACTGAACCAAGGTTGAATCGAGTCCATGCAGCCACACCACCCACCATCGTTGTGACCGCCGTCGAGCAACACCACTGTACCACTCCACCGCCGTCATTGTCGCACCACAGTGTTGCCGGAAAAACGGCTTTAGCCATCGTCAAGCCACCACACGCCACCGCAAAGGAGTGGCCGACCTTCCTCTTCTCCCTCGTCTTTCTCTCTCTCTCTCTCTCTCTCTCACTCTCTCTACAATTATGGATGTGTGCGTGTGTATAGAGTGGTACAAGAGAGGGGGTGCGTGTGGTTGACTTAGCGGTAGAGGAACGGTAGGAAGCCGGCTATTGGTCAGAAAAACGATCTGGTGACCGGATTTTGAGAAAGAGCAGGGATTGTCTTTGTAGGGGCTAGGGTTTCAAAATGGGGAAGATGGGAAATGAGAGCTTATATAGGTAGGGTTTTTAAGTGGGTTGAGCCTAAGGCCCATTAGTTTGTTTAGTCTCTTGCGTGGCCAAACACGTTTCTACGGTCCGTCTTCGCTCCCTGACATAAGGAAATATCGTAATAAGTTATTTAGGGTCGAAAGTGTTTAAAATTATGTCGGAGGTCGGTGTTTTGCTGGGTTGGTTTCTCATTTGAGTAAAAATCTCATAAATCACTACGGTCGTCGTTTGTATCCATTTTTCGATCCGGTTTCAATCGGGAATATAAATATTCTAAAAAGAAGCTAAATATATCATAATATATTAATATCGAGACGTAATTCGAGTCTAGTGTTTCCGTTTCGTTGTTGGTTGCCGGTACGTTCTAGTTTTCGCGTAACTTCCGCGTTTGCGCTCTATGATGTTTGGCAATCCGAATAATTCAAAAAGTTATAAATATATGATGAATATAAGCACAAATTTTTATGCGTTTTCAGTTCGCTTAAAGTTGAATTGCGCACTAAAATTCTCGAAATATCGCCAAATTGCATAACGTAAATCAAGTGGACGTTTCTAAGCTTTCCAAAGGACAAATCAAGTTAATTTACGTCTAATTCGCTATTTTATTGTCCTAATGTTTGTTATTCGCGCAATTATAAACCGAAAAGTACTGCCTGTCACAGTTAACACCATTGACATCTTTAGAACTAGGATACCACTACCTGTATTATGCCATTCAAACGTCTTCGTGAAATACACTACCATAATTAAATCACACATGACACATCTACCAAGATCAATAATATTTAGTTATCTCCATATCCCATGCATGTTAAGCCTCCATGCAATAACCGTGTAGAATAAATTAATTAACCCCATGAGTGGAATTAATAAATTCACCCAACATGCAGATCCGAAACAATTGAATGATCAAAAGCAACCGTCACTTTATTTGTTGTTAGATCACATAATTAGATCACCGTAATCTGTCCCAAGCAAGAGTACACCTTGCCAACGCAAAAATTCCGTCTTCAACCTCTTATTTTGACGACACCAAAAATTCCGTGTTATCGCCGTTGCAACCCCACAAGGGGCAGCTCCCGCTTTTCGGAAAACGACTCTTAAAACTGTCAACAAGCTCTGATACCAATTGTTGGAAATCAGGCCTTTTGATCAAATACAAAAACACGATATTGAACGAACTGTTCCACTCTTTTCTTATTTATCAATTAAGAGCACACTAATTACAATGAACCTACCATCTATTTATACTAAACTTGTTTAGTCCTAACCCGACTCAAACTCTATTAACATAAATAAAATATTAACTAGATAAACCTATCTGATAAAACCAACAATTATCTCTAAAGACTCAATAAATAATTCATCATAACTACCTATAACCCGTCTTTTTCTTTATCTCCTAATTCAAGATTAATTTCTTCAACAATCAAAATCAGATGAGTAATCTGCTATTTTATATCACAATCATCAGATAAACAGAACCAGCAGTGAATATCTGCGTATTATCAGTTTGCAAATGCAATCCTAAACTGACACCCCTTAACTATAACTTGCATGCAAGATTTTCAATAAATAAATCATTTGTAATTTTGATGTTAGTTTTGTGTCTATTTGATAATAATAGTCTTGGTTTCTATCTGTTCTTTATTGGTGGTGGTTGTTTGTAGTGCATGGTGGCAGAAAGGAAGGACTTTTAGAGAGAGAAACTGTATCCCTACATTACATACTACATACACAATGGTATCACAAATCTTGAAAAAAAACCTCTTATTTTGGGGCAGATATTAGATATTGTAAGATGATAATGAAGAAAAAAAATACGAGACACACGGGCAGACCAGTGGAGGAGAATCACCCCTTTGGTTTCATTTTATCACCTCATGTTACTCATCCCTTCATTTGTCTGCATCTATTTTCTAGATATTTTTTTTATTTTAATTTTTTACGTACACACCCTCTTCTGTTCTATCACTTTATCTACAAGGTGTCTTTGTCTTGCATCTCCAATAATTTTTTTTTTTAATTTTTTTTGCTTGTCTATACTTGTTAGTTCACTTGGTGCTTGCTCTTTCCACCAAGTTCTAAAAGGTTTGCTCTCTTGATTATATTAGGTGTTCATTGTAAAGCTGTATAATTTCTTTCTTAATTTTGTTTGCTATTCATTGGGTATATTAATTTGTGAGTATACAAAGTGCACAAATGTTCTAGTTGCAGTGTCTTGATGTTACTCAGCATGAATCACTGTTTTATGGCTTTTAAATTGTTGTTTTCGGTTGTTGATCGTATCCTTGTTTATGTGTTCAATGTAAAGCTGTATCATTTCTATCTTAATTCTGTTAGTTATTCATTGGGTATGCTGATTTGTGAGTATGCAGTGTGCACAAATGTTATAGTTGCAGTTTCTTGAAGTTACTGGGCATGAATCTGTTGTTTTACGGCTTTCACGAAACATTGTTTATTTGTTCATTGTTTAGCTGTATGTTGATTTGTGAGTATATGGTGTACAAAAATGTTCTACTTGCAGTTTCTTGAAGTTACTCGGCATGAATTCGTTGTTTTATGTCTTTCTTGATCATATCATTGTTTATGTTTTCATAGTAAAGCTGTATAATTTGTTTCTTAATTCCATTAGTTTCTCATTGGGTATGTTCATTTGTGGTGTACATAAGTGTTCCTAGTTGCACTTTCTTGAAGTTACTCAGCATAAATCGTGATTATGTTGATTTTAGACGTTTAGGGACAGAAATTTGGAAAAACTAACGGGGTTATGAACATACTGATGTAATTCCCGTATTTTTTTTTATTTTTAATTTTTTTGTAAGGAATCAAGATTTTCTTGCAGAAACTACGCGGGTAGTGAAGAGAAATGGAGGTCACAAATGTCACCGAGTATCAGGCTATTGCCAAGGAGAAGTTGCCAAAGATGGTCTATGACTACTATGCATCTGGTGCTGAGGATCACTGGACTCTTGAAGAGAACCGAAACGCGTTCTCAAGAATCTTGTAAGCACGGCTTATGTTCATGTTTTCAGAATTCCAAGCGGTTCTTGGATTTGTAATAATATATTTTCGCGCACGAATCCTAAGAATGTTTGTTTTCATGACAAAACAGGTTTAGGCCGCGTATCCTTATTGATGTGAGCAAGATAGACATGACTACCACAATTTTGGGATTCAAGATCTCGATGCCTATAATGCTAGCACCAACAGCCATGCAGAAGATGCCTCACCCTGAAGGTGAACACACCTTATGACTTATTTCAGTGTGGTTTATATGGGTTATGTTTCTCTGTTAACACAGTTTCTTTATTCTCAATGAAGGTGAATATGCAACAGCAAGAGCTGCATCTTCTGCTGGAACTATTATGGTTTGTATTTTTGCAACTTTATATGCACAACAATTAAGATTTTAATATTATGATGGATAGGTGCGTACTAGACTAGGTTGATAATCAACTTCGGGCTCAATCGAAGGCTAGGACGGACATTTAGGCTTAAACAATTATGGAGCCGTTATTTGGATTGGGCTAGGGGATGGAAAACTAACCCGAACCTAACGGGTAAACCCGAAACATTCGGTATGGGTTATTAGACGAGTATTCGGATATTGGACTAGTTTTAAAAATTTTCGCTAGTAAACCCATTTAGCTAAAACACACATACATGTTTAGCTGAACCATACCCCAAAATGTGGTCTTGGTATTCTTCTTTGTCCTTGGGTAATAAAGTAATAGTAAATCCACTAATTTTTAGCTTCCTGTATTTTAAATTCTTTTGGTAATAAAAAATATGTAAAACTAAAATAGTAAGAAAGTTATTTGGATATCCCAACGGCTAATTTTTAACAAACTAACGGGTACACCAGAGTGCCGACACATACCAGGCGGCGGGTATGAGACAGTTTTACAATCGGATATGGGACTATGATTACGATAAGCGGCACAAACCACCCTAGATTGTGCATCTCTACTTATGATTTACAAAGAGGAAGTATGATCATGAGTTTGTTCACTTTGTAGACTTTGTCATCATGGGCTACATCAAGTGTTGAGGAGGTTGCCTCAACAGGACCCGGAATCCGCTTCTTCCAGCTTTATGTGAGCAACACTACTATTTCAAATTCTATTTTGGTTCGTAATCTGCTAGCTAATGTTCTGGATCAATATCAGGTGTACAAGGACAGGAATGTGGTTGCTCAGCTTGTGAGAAGAGCTGAACGAGCTGGTTTCAAGGCTATTGCTCTTACTGTTGATACACCTAGGCTCGGGTGCCGAGAAGCTGACATCAAAAACAGATTCACGTTACCACATTTTTGACATTGAAGAACTTTGAGGGCTTGGACCTTGGCAAGATGGATGAAGTAAGTCCAAACTCCAAACTTTAACTTTCAAATAGAAATACAAAATTTTCACAAACATTGGAGCTCCCACAAGCTTTATCCGAGCCAGAGCTCATGCTCAAATTTCAGCTTGTTAATAATAATCGAGCCTAGCTGGATCGTTCTACTTTGGAAAAAAATGGTCTGCTTAACTTGAGCGAGCTTAGCTCGTTCAATTACGGAAAGATATTGAGCAAGCTATTTTCGAGCCTATGGAATATTGAGATTTTTTTTTGTAAGTACGTGTGTAGTTCTTCTTCTAAAATGCAACTATGCAATGCAGGCTAATGATTCTGGTTTAGCTTCTTATGTTGCTGGTCAGATCGACCGCACTTTGAGCTGGAAGGTATACTTTTTTCAAACTGTAGTTTTTCATGGCTCAGGTTAGTAAAGTGGCTCGAGTGTTCTTGCAGGACGTGAAGTGGCTGCAAACAATCACCACGATGCCAATCCTCGTGAAGGGTGTGATCACTGCAGAGGACAGTAAGTGCGATCAAAACCGCTTGTAATTGGTTTGTTTTTTCAGTTAGCTGATGGTTAGAATGTTGACTTGTGCAGCAAGGCTAGCTATTCAAGCTGGAGCAGCAGGTATTATTGTTTCCAACCACGGAGCCCGCCAGCTGGATTATGTTCCTGCCACCATCATGGCGTTGGAAGAAGTTGTGAAAGCGGCACAAGGCCGTGTTCCAGTGTTCCTAGATGGTGGTGTTCGCCGTGGAACTGATGTGTTCAAGGCACTGGCTCTTGGAGCTTCTGGCATATTTGTAAGTATATTTTTTTGTCAAACATTTCTAGAATACCACCGTTCAAACTGCTGCAAACTGGAGTATTATTTTTAGTTTCGTACATGTTTTTATTTTTAAATTTTGATTAATTTTTTTATTTGCTTTTTGTGGCCCCAGTTTTAATTTTGCTTTTTAAACCGGTATTACATTTTGAATTTTGATTTATTTTTTTTACTTCTTTTATCTGTTTGTTTTTTTTTCTCAACTTTTTGACAGTGTTGCTACGGTAATTTGTTTCTATTTTCGATTTAGTTTTTCCAACTGAAATGAAAACTGTCAAATTAGGCATTAATTTGTGACTGCTCGCTAATTTTGCGACAGTTTCTTGTTAGTTAATTTTGCGGCCTTCTTTTTCGTTAGCAAGTTTTGGCCGTGAAACAAACCATGAATCTGAAGGAAATGCTTTGTAAAAATAAGCAACTCTTTTCTATAGTTACCTGTTTTCAAAGTGATTTTAAACTTTGAAAATCAGATAATCCGTTGTAATAAACCAAGGAAATTAGAATATAGTGTTTGGATGTGTTTAATATAGACCCCTAGTAAATCTTACAAATCTCACATGTAAATTTTAGATTGGGCGACCCGTAGTGTTTTCATTGGCTGCCGAAGGAGAAGCCGGAGTGAGGAAAGTACTCCAGATGTTACGTGATGAATTCGAGCTAACCATGGCACTGAGCGGCTGTACCTCGCTCAGTGAAATTACCCGTGACCACATTGTGACCGAGTGGGATGCACCCCGGGCTCGTCCTGCACCAAGGTTATAAACTAAAACATGATATGGTTGCGACTTTTAATGGCAAATATAACTTTTACTTTCTGTTATGCTTGCAAAACTTGTATTGTTTCCTTGTATAATGTTCGTTTCTGAATGATAAGCTGTCTGCATGTATAATTTTTAAATATCCATAGCCGTAATTGCACACATGGTTGATTGTATAGGTAGCGGAATATAATTGAAAACCTTTAATTCAGTAATATTCTGGTTGATTGTATAGGTAGCGAAATATAATTGTAAACATTTAAGTCAGTAACATTCTACTTACTTTGTGAAAAACGTAAAAAAATTGGTTGTACCATGCTGAAATGATCGAACACAAACGCGATTTGAACAAACTCTTTAAACTCTTTTTTTAATTTAACAATGTAAGCACACTGATACAATGACCTTAACCCTCTCTTTATACTAAAGCTCAATCTAGTTCTAACCCAACTCGAACTCTATTTAATTAAATAAACTAACCTACTAGATAAAGCTATCTAAACTAAACTAACAATTATCCCTACAACAATTCACCAAGAATTATCTGTAACCCATTTTTTTTACCTTTATCTTCTAATTCAAAATTAACTTCTTTTCACGTGTCCAACTTGATGATTTGAAAAGAAAATTATTGTCGGATGGGTATGAAGAAAACATTTATCCAACTTTTCGCGTGTCCAACATGAAAAGGTGTTTAGCCGATAAAAACCTCATCAGTGACACGATATATTTTGTCAAGAAACCTATGGAAATCATGGACCGTGAAGTAAAGAAACTCAAGCGTAGTAAAATACCAGAGTTTACTTGGGACGAGAGAAACAAATGGAGGCCAAGTATCCACATCTTTCTCCAAAGTCTCCTCCGATACAATTCCGGGGCGAAATTCCCAAAATTAGAGGAGACTGTAACATTAGCAACATTTCAAAGGTTGTGAACTTTCGATCAGTTTTCGTGTTTTATAAAATTCTATATTTTATTTATGAATATGTAATCGTACGATCAAGCAAGACGATATTCACGACAATTTCGAAACAAAATCCAAGTTACATATGTCTAAATACCTACACATTACCTAAATAATGAGTTAGAATGATTAAAAATGGCAAACAAATGATAATACAAGTCTAGGGGCCAAAACTGTTAAAAATGAATATATTTTGTATTATAATGTCGTGCGGACCGTAAGACCCACCTTGCGGTCCGTAAGGGGTGCCCAGATGCTAAATTTTTGCTTGATCACCAAGCATAGCCACCTTTCTCTGTGGTGTTGACACCAAGCACGAATCTTGCCACATTTGATCTGGTTAGGGCACTTGTTATGACACTAATCAACATCCTAACACCTCTAATAACACTTGTCAAGCTCTCATCACTAATGAATAGGCACTTACCACACCATTCTTTTCTTTCTCATTCAAACACTCTCTGGAGCTTGCTTCTACATTTGAAGGCCTCCTTTCTTAATTCAAATCTCCTTTCAAACACAAGTAAGTGGGGGTGGATTTTGATATCTCACATCGGTTGTGAATGTGAACAAAGGCTTCCTTATAAGGGGCTAGATACCTTCACCATCATGATGCGTTTTAAAGCCGTGAGGGGCGGGCGCTGAGGGCGTGCTAGCTGCCAAAGCGGACAATATCATGGTACGGTTACGCTGGGCTGTTACAGATGGTATCAGAGCAAGGGCCGGACCGGTGGTGCCAGGTCCCGCCAGGACGCTGCACCCCTTAAGGGGGTGGATTGTGATATCCCACATCGGTTGTGAAAAGGAACCAATGCTTTCTTATAAGGGGCTTGATACCTTCACCATCATGACGCGTTTTAAAGCCGTGAGGGGCAGACGCTGTGGGTGTGCTGGCTGCCAAAGCGGATAATATTATGGTGCGGTTACGCTGGGCTGTTACAGATGGTATCAGAGCCATGGCCAGACCTGTGGTGCCAGGTCCCGCGAGGACGTTGCACCCCTTAAGTGGGTGGATTGTGATATCCCACATCGGTTGTGAAGGGGAACAAAGGCTTCCTTATAAGGGGCTTGATACCTTCACCATCAAGACGCGTTTTAAAGCCGTGAGGGGAGGGCGCTGAGGGCGTGCGAGCTGCCAAAGCGGACAATATCATGGTGCGGTTACACTGGACTGTTAAAGATGGTATCAGGCTAGGGCCGGACCGGTGGTTCCAGGTCCCGCGAGGACGCTGGACCCCTTAAGGGGGTGGATTCTGACATCCCACATCGGTTGTGAAGGGGAACAAAGGATTCCTTATAAGGGGTTGGATACCTTCACCATCATGACACGTTTTAAATCCATGAGGGGCGGACGCTGAGGGCGTGCTAGCTGCCAAAGCGGACAATATCATGGTGTGATTACGTTGGGCTGTTACAGTTTCCTAGGTTGAAGATCAGCCGTAAGGTCTACATGTACTACTTTATGTTCAGTGGACACTTGTTCAAGGGTTGTAGTATGGGGAGGGACCACACTCAACACCTTGTCTTCAATGATTTTCTCTATTGTGAGGCTTCCTGTCTCAATCTCTGTGTCATCTTTATCCATATTCTCCTCAATCTCCGTATCAACCATAATATTTTCTTCGAACACATTTTATGCATCCTCTTTTTCACTCCCTACTCAATTCGATAGTCTCAACAGGCTCTTCAACTCTCAGTGGTGCATTTATAATCTCTACATCATGTTCGTTGGCCACACTTGCATTTACTGGTGCAGCAGCTAATTCTACAATTTCAAGTAAAGCACCAAATTTCTCTAATGGTCTCTTGTTATGATACTACACCCGAGCATCTGTTCTCACTTGTTTCAGTAACCTGAACACCATGTGGTTCATCATCATGGTGTCGTAAATACTAATAGTTTGTGGCAGGTACTTGGCTTCCAAAATCATTTGAATAAACCTTGGGAAATTAAACAAGTCTTAACATTCACCATCATATCGTCAAAAACACATTTTGATTAGTTGAAATTCCATCCTTCAACTAAAGCGACCACTCCTGACGTTTGCCTGATTGTAGGGTATGAATCCTACTCTTATTTCCACTGATGCACACTAGATACTCGTGTGCCAAAAACCTCAAGTAAGGATGTAGCATCTTCTTAGTCGTTAGCGGATATGAACCTTCATAACTAATCTTCTCGAGAAACGGGACAATTTCTTCCATAGAATACTCAACAGGATCAAAGGCAACATCTAAAAACAACAACACTTCTCTAAACGTCTGTTAAGTAATTAGAATTTTCTCCTACTGAACGGCACTTTGTCTACCTTCTACGCCGTTGCATTATTCAAGAAATCCTTGATCCAATTGTGACATTTGTACATATTTAGTCATTGAACAATTCCGAACACTTATCATATTTAATAAAATCTTGTGTTTTATTTCTGAGAATGTATACTTATCAATCATTATACAATCCGGAACATTTTTATTCAATAAATCTTGCATTTTATTGGTAAGAATGGAAAAATGTCAATCATTACACAAATTCGGTCATTTTCGTGTTCGATAAAGTTTTATACTTTATTTACAAAACGCATAACCGCACAATTGAACGAACCGATATCCACGACATTTCTGGACAAAATCCGAGTTACGCATGCCTTAACGCCTTTATATAACTTAAATATTGGGTTAAAAGGGGTTAAAAATGACAAAACGCGACAATACAAGTCTAGGGGTCAAAATTGTCAAAAAAAAGTTTGCTTCATCACCAAGTTTGGCACCTATCTCTAATTTTTGACACCTTGCACTCATTTTGCCACACTTAATTTGGTGTTAACACATGTTAGAACACTAATCTACACTTGGTAACACTTTAATTCATCAATATTTTTTCACACCACTTCAAAACACATCAAAGCAAAGTGTGAAGTTCTTCTTTCTATCATTCTTTGTAGGTCCACTTGGAGGATCAAGATTAACCTACTTCCCTATTTAAACAACACAAATACGAGTGCTGAATCCTTGTAAGTATGCAAACCAAAACAAAGTAAGAACACAAAATAAACAAAGATTTAATATCTTGATTAACAGGAGAGAACTAGTACAAACATATACAAACAATGTTCATATAGACTCATGCAACACACTCTGTGCTCTTGTGTCTCTCTCTAGTATAGCACTAGACTCTCTAGTCACTCACTTGTCTCTACTACTTGGCTCACTCTACACTAAGAAGTGCATGTCTGCTTATATAGTGTCCACACCTAGAAATAGTACGAAGTAAGTTACTGGTCATACGAAACACCAAAAGACATGAAGAACATTCTCCAAAGATACTCGTACGAACAAGCTGGCTCATACGAAACAAGTAGGATGCTTGTTTAGATGGTCTCACTCGTACGAAGGATGAGTGGCTCGTACGAGCAACATCTTGCTCATACGAAGCATTACTCATTCGCACATAGATGTATTCTTTGGAGATCGTGCCACAGACATGACGTACACAAGACTCAATAGTATGCACTCATGCAACTGTTTTACACAGACAAACTAATCGTCTTACTAAACCAAGATAGGAGGATATCTTGATTTGGTCGACATGGCCAAACTATACAGACACTTTAAACAAAGACCGTACAATTACAAACGTAACTAAGAACAAGCGACAGACACAAAAGCGTATCAACAAACTCCCCCTTGGCTGTTGCTTGTGTAACATCCGTAAAAAACCGGGTTAACCAAACCCGCTTCGTTTATTAACCGAAAAACCAGTTAAAAATTTCGTTGCGTATTTAATGCTCAAATTAATTTTAAACGATACATAATTAATAAGTATATTAGAATATAAAATTTATATTTGAAAATGTATTAAAAATAGTGAATTAAAAATAAAATGCTGAAGCCGGGTTTCGAACCCGGGTCAGCCGGATATTCACAAAGTCTTAACTTACATTCGCTCAACCACTCCGCCACTTGTGTTGTTTGTTAACATATTGAAACAATTAATACATAAAATAAATCTGGAAATCAAACCCAGTTACACAGCGCGCCCAAATCCGCTCTCGCCGGAAATCCCGACAAATTCGTCAAACTTTGCCGTTTTCTTTTGGACTTAACGGTTACATTTACAACAACATCGGTTATAATCGAAAAATCCAATCAATTTCATTCATTACCATAATTCCCGTCGAAACCGAAAATATAATTCAAATCCGGGTTATACTTTGTTCATCAGTTGTGCTCACGAATCTATCCAACTTACACTCTCCATTTTTGCTCAGAAAACTTCGCCGCAGTCGCCGGATTTCTCTGTAAAGTAACCGCAAATTATCGCCGGAAAACCGAGTTCATTCCATCCCGTCTGCTTACCCAAAAATAAGATCTTAGAACTCATACTGACATCACCCCCACTCACCTCAGACCTCTGAAGAATCTCTGTCGTAAGAAATTTCACTCGCCGGAATTCTCTGCAAGTCACCGGAAAACCGAGACTTTCATCTACACGGTAAATACCTTGACTTTTTCTGTTTCATTCCATTATTGGACAAATTCTAATATCACTCCATCACCCAGAATCAACCCCAGAAGACGTTGCCGGATTTTCTGTTTTCGCCGGAAAACTTCGGAAAGTTCCAGAATCTCGCTGTTTGCCGGTATGATCATTTAAACCTACTGATAATCGTTGCTCAGTAGTTCAATCTCATATCTAATCAATCAATCTGATTTTTGAATCCGAACAGAGGGACTTCACAAAACAGAGCCGACGATCTTTGCCGAATTTCTGAAGAAGACAATCTGCTCGGTACAATTAATCCCCAAACCCTTTCTGTTCAATACATTACGATTGCTCATAATGTTCGTTAACCGAATTAAACAAGAAACAGTTAGTTAACCGATGTTTGTGTTTTGAACGAAGAAGACGAAGTCGTGTATGTTATAAGATTAATTAAAATCAATATTATGAACGGGTTAGACACAAAGTCCAGCGGTGGACTGTTTGCAAACAATATGCATACGTCCCGAGTTCGATCCTTGACGCACACACATTCGCTGTAATAAAATGTTTTTTTTTAAACTGAACCGGATCCACAACAGTAAGATGTTAAGTATAATAAAAACCAGAATATTTACCAAGTTAGACACACAGTCCAGCGGTGGACTGTGTTCCAAACTAAACCACAGGTCCCGGGTTCGAGACCTGTGGCGAGCACCGAGTTGATGCAATTAAATCCTTTTTAAAATAAATGATTTTCGGATTAACTTAATTAGTGTATAATATAATTAAAAACAGAAATATTTCGGGTTAGACACGTAGCTCAGTTGGTAGAGCTGCGTGCACGCGTACGGGAGGTCACGGGTTCGAGTCTCACCCAGCGTACACATACAAACGACCGAACCGGTCAATGGTCAACAGTAACGGTCAACGGTCAACAAGTTGACGGTCAAAAAGTCAACATTTTTTATTACTTTTATTTATTTATTTTATTTAAAAATCAATTAAAAATACTTAAAAATAACGTTTTTTTTAAAGTTAGAAAATAGCCTTAAACTCACAAAAATATATCCAATAATCCTACTAAAATTAATTAATAAAATCCGCTTATTTACCGAACCATTATGTTATTATCTAGGTTAGTTTCACTCGTGGTTAAATCCAACTTCGTGCGCATTCATCATCAATCCAAGAAACGCAACCACTGTGAGTGAATCTTACAACTCTCCTTTTTATTACACGTTTTGGGGTGTATCATGTGTCGCTTAAACTAATTCGTTTATTCAAACTCGTGCCACACCATATTATGATTTAAACGTAGAACGTAAATACTGTTTGTAGTTATGTAATACATATTGTCAAGTTGTATGCAAATTATTTGTTAGGCCCATCAGTTCCTCGTGGGAGACGAGTTGAACAACGCGTGCCTTAAAACTCGTTCATTAGGCCCATCAGTTCCTCGTGGGAGACGAGTTGAACAACGCGTGCCTCAAAACAATCTATTATTGTATGTGTGTGCATTATTTAATATTAAGTGTTTGTGAATAAGTTTACATCTATATTTGCTCATATGTGGTTTTGCACTTTATTTTCAATTCAATAAACTTGTTTAAATGTTTTTCATAGGATTCACTCGCCAACTTTTTGTTGATCCAAAACCATTTTTACACATGATACAGGTGAACAGGATGAAGCAAGGAAAACATAGGAAATGCCTTAGAAGAAAATAATGAAGTCTAGAAAGATGTGTAGAACATGTTGTAATTATGATTGTATGATCTCCTTTAAATTGTAATAATAAATATGAAACATTATAATAAATGTCATGAGCTTTGATGAAACCCCAATCATGCCCCGGTCACCTTTTCCGCTGTGGGTCGGGGTGTGACAGATTGGTATCAGAGCTTTTGACTATACGGATATAGGATAGGTTATTAGACCCTTAGAGCCTATACTATAGTTGATTAGATTTTAATTGTTTATGTGGTTATATGCAAACTCATGATGTTTATTTCTTTCATATTTATTACATACACAAATGCATGCAAATACTTCCGATACTACATTTTGTGATACATGGTGAACTATACTTACAGACAAACATACATAATTACATACACATTCATCATACATATTTCCATGTTCACATATTCAAATCATCTTCATATTTCCGTTATTCAAGATTTTGTCCCATTTTTTTTTTCATTTTTCAAATCTCATCAAAGTGAGTTCTGCGACGGGCATGTATTAACTGTAAGGGTATAAGTACCGGTAGTCGGAACGTCCTGTCTAGGTTGGCATTCGTATAAATCCAATATAGCGGACCAGTTTGCCTACCTGGGGACTAACGATGAGAGTACGAAGGACCTATTAGGACAAAGCATGCCACACCAAACGTCGTTCGAACTAACCCCATTTTGAGGTGTCACCGTGTCCACACCTGGATACATTCCAAATATCATACGTTACATACATATTTCTCGATTTTCTCCGGGTTTTAGTGTACGTAACCAGGCTAACACATGCGAACCATATGAAAAACCCGGTAATCATGGGGGCCCACATGATTACGAAGGTGAAGTATGGCGGCATGCAAGGCCCAATTACGAGCAAAGCCCAAGACATCCTATGGATGTAGTAGATTTATTATTCTATATTTATTTTATGAATGTTCATTCCTAAATACGACACATGATCCCTAAAACATCCAACTCATACTCTTGATATGTATTCCTTGTAGATGTCTTCTAGCCTCGCTCGTAGGAAGATGAGATCAGGAAAAGCCCGCGAGCACATGGCTGCCCAAATCGCTCAACAAATGGCTGCCGTAATACCCAACATTGTAGTTCAAGTCCAATAAGCCCTTACCGCTAATCCCGTCAATCAAGAAATTCAAAACATTGTCAATCCTCCCCCAATTACCACCAAATGCACCTACAAGCATTTCAAATCCTGCGACCCTCCAAAATACAAAGGGACTGAAGGTGTCACCGCTCTCCTCCATTGGTTTGAAGAAATGGAAAACACCTTTCTAAATTGCGATTGCCCCGATGATGGCAAAGTGCGATATGCTACCGGTCGTTTACTTGGAATAGCACTTACATGGTGGAATACAGAGAAGGCCAAACGAGGTGTTGAAGATGCTATGACTTTGACTTGGGAAGAGTGAAAGAAATCATGACAAGACGGTTTTGCCCAAGGAGCGAAATCAAGAAATTAGAGGATGAGTTCTATTCGTTGAAACAAAAGGAAGGCGACCACACCACATACAACAAGAGATTCCTCGAGTTAAATCAAATGGTTCCCAACTTGTTCACTCCCCTCTACCGTGTGATCGAGCACTACATTCGAGGTCTTCCTTAAAAAATTCAAGACCCTGTAATAAGTACCACACCTGCAACTTTGGAAGCAGCAATGGAGTTAGCTACAGAGCTCACCGAGAACCGTATACGGAATAAAGACTTCAAGGAGGAGAAGAAGAAGGATAAAGCATCGACTGAAACCTCAAACTCCACCCAAACCGAATTCCCTTCTCAACCCATTTCTAAGAGAAAACGAGATGGGCAACTTTTCGCTGTCACCCAACGCAATCAATCAGCCTCACAAGCCGTACCCCTCCAAGCTATCCCAATCACTCAAGTAGCACCCAACTCAACTTACCCAAATAAGAAACCTTACCTTGGACCTCACCCTCAATGTAACACCTGTTTTTATCACCATCCATCTACCTTACCTTGTCGACTATGTGCGAACTGTGGACGCTATGGTCATTTGAGCAAGGTTTGCCGCACCCCTCAAAACCAAACCTCACCCCCTACTCAAAACATGATCCAAACATATCAACAACCCCAATACCCCATGTTACCTTATGTTCGAGCTTGTTTTAATTGTGGCGACCCTATCCATTATAGAAACACGTGCCCTCGATTGGTTAACATCATACACGCCCAAGCTCAAGCAAACCCAGTTAACCAAGCAAATCAAGAAAACCCAACCACAAGGCCACCAGCAAGAGGAAGAGTTTTCAACATCAACGCAATCCTGTTGAAGATAATGACGGCCCAAACGAACCACCCAACTAGTCTCCTTCACAAAAAATCAAGATTCAACTCCAACCGCTTAGTTTTATGTTTTTCTTTATGTTATCTCAATTTTCACGTGTCTTAATTATAAATTGGAAATTTATCCAAGGATCTTAATGCGAATTACTATTCCAGTTTTGTTTTTATACTCATTGATTTAACATTCATATCATCATACATCTCAACGTATTACAATCTCAACATTTAAAGAAGTTGAGCTGTGCCTCACTTCTACATAGACTAACCTCTTCATCATAACAAACGAGAGAGGTACTGTCATCATTCAAACGTATATACTACCAGAATTAAGACTCAAGCTTTGGTTGATTGTGTTTGTTTATGTTTTAGAGTCACATAGAACTAATCATAGCTTACGGATAAAGCCAATGAAAATTTGACAAGAATATGGTGGATACGCCGCTGGTACTTCCTATATATAAGTATTCTTGCCAAAGGATCAAAGGCATTATCAGGCGGTTATGAGAAGTTCCATGTAGGATTTGGTATTGTCTTGGTTGAAGTTTGTTTTGTACTCACTGATTTAGCATTCATATCATCTCATCATTTAAAGAAATTGGATTATGTTCTATTCCTACATAGACTAACCTCTCCATTATAACAAACGAGAGAGGTACTGTCACCATTCAAACATGTATACTATCAGAATTAGGACTCAGACATTGGTTGTTGTGTTTATTTATGTTCTAGAGTCACATCATAGAACCAATCATAACTTACTGATAAAACCAATGAAAATTTGACAAGAATATGGTGGATACGCCGCTGGTACTTCCTATATATAAGTATTCTTGCCAAAGGATCAGAGGCGTTGTCAGGCGGTTATGAGAAGTTTCATGTAGGTTTTAGTAGTAGAAGTTTTGTTTTAGGATATAACCTTATCTTTCCAAACATACCAAAACTCTTGCGCATGAAATCATATTTAGTCAATCAACTCTGTTTATCAATATTCATTATCATAGGCATCAAAAAGCGATTCCTGATGCAGGGTACTCCACCCTTACAAGGAACATTACCGCCTCAAACAAAATTTAAACTCTTACTTCTTTCTAAGTATGTAACTGTCAAATTAAACACCATCCTTTTGAGTCAAACATGCCACTACTTAAATTTCGGGATGAAATTTCTAAAAGTAGGGGATACTGTAACATCTGTCAAAAACCGGGTTAACCAAACCCGCTTCGTTTATTAACCGAACAACCAGTTAAAAATTTCGTTGCGTATTTAATGCTCAAATTAATTTTAAACGATACATAATTAATAAGTATATTAGAATATAAAATTTATATTTGAAAATGTATTAAAAATAGTGAATTAAAAATAAAATGCTGAAGCCGGGTTTCGAACCTGGGTCAGCCGGATATTCACAAAGTCTTAACTTACACTCGCTCAACCACTCCGCCACTTGTGTTGTTTGTTGACATATTGAAACAATTCATACATAAAATAAATCTGGAAATCAAACCCAGTTACACAGCGCGCCCAAATCCGCTCTCGCCGGAAATCCTGACAAATTCGTCAAACTTTGCCGTTTTCTTTTGGACTTAACGGTTGCATTTACAACAACATTGGTTATAACCGAAAAATCCAATCAATTTCATTCATTACCATAATTCCCGTCGAAACCGAAAATATAATTCAAATCCGGGTTATACTTTGTTCATCAGTTGTGCTCACGAATCTATCCAACTTACACTCTCCATTTTTGCTCAGAAAACTTTGCCGCAGTCGCCGGATTTCTCTTTAAAGTAACCGGAAATTATCGCCAGAAAACCGAGTTCATTCCATCCCGTCTGCTTACCCAAAAATAAGATCTTAGAACTCACACTGACATCACCCCCACTCACCTCAGACCTCTGAAGAATCTCTGTCGCAAGAAATTTCACTCGCCGGAATTCTCTGCAAGTCGCCGGGAAACCGTGACTTTCATCTACACGGTAAATACCTTGACTTTTTCTGTTTCATTCCATTATTGGACAAATTCTAATATCACTCCATCACCCAGAATCAACCCCAGAAGACATTGCCGGATTTTCTGTTTTCGCCGGAAAACTTCGGAAAGTTCCAGAATCTCGCTGTTTGCCGGTATGATCATTTAAACCTACTGATAATCGTTGCCCAGTAGTTCAATCTCATATCTAATCAATCAATCTGATTTTTGAATCCGAACAGAGGGACATCACAAAACAGAGCTGACGATCTTTGCCGGATTTCTGAAGAAGACAATCTGCTCGGTACAATCAATCCCCAAACCCTTTCTGTTCAATACATTACGATTGCTCATAATGTTCGTTAACCGAATTAAACAAGAAACAGTTAGTTAACCGATGTTTGTGTTTTGAACGAAGAAGACGAAGTCGTGTATGTTATAAGATTAATTAAAATCAATATTATGAACGGGTTAGACACACAGTCCAGCGGTGGACTGTGTGCAAACAATATGCATACGTCCCGAGTTCTATCCTTGACACACATTCGCTGTAATAAAATGTTTTTTTTTTAAACTGAACCGGATCCACAACAGTAAGATGTTAAGTATAATAAAAACCAGAATATTTACCAAGTTAGACACACAGTCCAGCGGTGGACTGTGTGCCAAACTAAACCACAGGTCCCGGGTTCGAGACCTGTGGCGAGCACCGAGTTGATGCAATTAAATCCTTTTTAAAATAAATGATTTTCGGATTAACTTAATTAGTGTATAAATATAATTAAAAACAGAAATATTTCGGGTTAGACACGTAGCTCAGTAGGTAGAGCTGCGTGCACGCGTACGGGAGGTCACGGGTTCGAGTCTCACCCAGCACACACATACAAACGACCGAACCGGTCAACGGTCAACAAGTCAACGGTCAAAAAGTCAACATTTTGTTATTATTTTTATTTATTTATTTTATTTAAAAATCAATTAAAAATACTTAAAAATAACGTTTTTTTTTAAGTTAGAAAATAGCCTTAAACTCAAAAAAATATATCCAATAATCCTACTAAAATTGATTAATAAAATCCGCTTATTTACCGAACCATTATGTTATTATCTAGGTTAGTTTCACTCGTGGTTAAATCCAACTTCGTGCGCATTCATCATCAATCCAAGAAACGCAACCACTGTGAGTGAATCTTACAACTCCCCTTTTTATTACACGTTTTGGGGTGTATCATGTGTCGCTTAAACTAATTCGTTTATTCAAACTCGTGCCATACCATATTATGATTTAAACGTAGAATGTAAATACTGTTTGTAGTTATGTAATACATATTGTCAAGTTGTATGCAAATTATTTGTTAGGCCCATCAGTTCCTCGTGGGAGACGAGTTGAACAACTCGTGCCTTAAAACTCATTCATTAGGCCCATCAGTTCCTCGTGGGAGACGAGTTGAACAACACGTGCCTCAAAACAATCTATTATTGTATGTGTGTGCATTATTTAATATTAAGTGTTTGTGAATAAGTTTACATCTATATTTGCTCATATGTGGTTATGCATTTTATTTTCAATTCAATAAACTTGTTTAAATGTTTTTCATAGGATTCGCTCGCCAACTTTTTGTTGATCCAAAAACCATTTTTACACATGATACAGGTGAACAGGATGAAGCAAGGAAAATGTAGGAAATGCCTTAGAAGAAAATAATGAAGTTTAGAAAGATGTTTAGAACATGTTGTAATTATGATTGTATGATCTCCTTTAAATTGTAATAATAAATATGAAACATTATAATAAATGTCATGAGCTTTGATGAAATCCCAATCATGCCCTGATCACCTTTCTGCTGCGGGTCGAGGTATGACAGCTTGGTCTTCGGTCTTCATATTGATTGGCCTAGTGTTTCAAGAAACTCCCCCTGAAGATCTACTATCCATCGTTGATAGAGCATTAGGTCTTCAAAACTTTCTAGATACATCAAACCTTTCCTGTTTCCTCTTGAGTACCACTGGAGGTAACTGGATCGGTCACGATTTGCTGTATTTTAGACTCTTCCACTGGAGTTGATGCAGAAACTTTTGGTTGCGATGATGAGGCCGAAGCATCAGGATTGTCAGGGTCTTCACTATCTTGATCTCGTTTACGTTTGATCCCCTGCATTTTGCATCTATCATTCCATAGAATGTTCACTCTCTTTCTGCTTATTTCAAACACGTCTTTAATACCATAAAAGCCTTCAACCAGTGTAGCATTATGAGAATGATACCATTCCCTCAAGTCATTATGCTTAGCAGTTAATGTTTCCGCACATCGTTGTACAGCCGCACTATGTTCTTTTAGCCTATTTATCTCAATCCCCTGAGAGTTATCAGCTGCTCTCATATGTTGAGCTGAGTTGCTCTTTCAGCATCTGCAACCTTTAGTCGCTCATTTTCTTTTCTTAATTGCGCAATTTCAGAATCCTGTTTTCTAAGTCTCTTTCAAAGAATTTATCTTGAACTGTTGTTTGTAAACTGTGTTCCTATTTGAAGATATAAACTCTGAATGCTTGTTAATCTGAATTACCATAGCTTGCAACTAAGAGAACATAAAATCCACTTTCTCATCCTTTTCCATTTCAAAGAACAAACGACTGCTTCGTTTTGTATTTTGTTGATGAGATGTTGACTGGGATTCTTGAGCTGAAGAGGTAGTAGGTTGTGATTGAACTAGAGTATCTTTAGCCGAAGGTGTTTCAGCTGTTGTGGTATTTGTAGGCTGTGGTTCAAAAATTGTGGTGCGTTCCGTCATTACAGGCTCAGTCTCCTTTGTTGTAAAGGTAGGCTGGACTTCTGCAACTGGTTCACTTGCACCATCATTACCAACATTATCACCGTCATCATCATTACCCTTTCCCTTTTTATGACCAAACTTATCTTCCATCATCTTTTCAAAGTTGGTTCTTCATTCTCTGAGTCAATGTCATCATGGTGCCACTTGTCGTTTTCTGGTGCAATAGATTGATCATTTTCCATAAAACCGATCAATTTACGAGGAGGCGTGCTTTCCTTGTATCGTTTTGCTGCTACACCTCTAAAGATCTTCAACGAATGTTCCATCATAAATTCTACTTTTAGAACATCGTTGTCATTCTTTGGAAGATTCGGATGTTGCACATTCAGGATCATTTGGAGAAAGAGAGGATACATCCAAAACTTGTTTCCACCATATCCGGTTCTTCTCAGGTCTTCCTTCATGTTTAAAAAATATCTTTGAAACACTAAACGATTTGTTCAATGTCAAAGCTATCATCATTCCAACCAAGTCGTTATTTGCCATGTCATAACCACTTCGTCTGTTGCTCAAACACTGAACTAAAACATGTAGAAAGATCTTGTATTGGAGTAGCAACCATGCTTTGTTTCGTTGTCCCACGAGGAAATCTCCAACACATTTCATTCTGATCAAACATCCACGTTGACACTTCAAGGTACTAAGAAGGGAGCTTCAGGATCATCGCTAAGCTGTAATACTGAGTTAATGATTTCAACTAAGACATCCACGTTCAAGTCATTTACTTTCTCGCGGATAAGTTGGTTCCCATTTACATCAACAACTTTAGCTGTATCCCAAAATTCCTTGTCAACGTCTTGTATACTGTAGCCTTGTGCGTGATAGCATAATGTATCCTTGAGTCATGCAAAAACTTCATACCGTTGTATTCAGCCAATTTGTCTTCCGGATCCAAGTAGGTCACCATGTTATGTCTTCGTACCGACATAATTTCCACTTCTGACTTGTCAGTCCTCTTTGTTGCGGGTTTTCTATTATCTTCCTTTTGTTCTATTTTGTACACATAAGACAACTAGGATAAGAACACAAATTCATTAGGGAATATTCACAAAAAGTTTTATTTCAAACTTTCTGTATGTATTAATTCCCTGAACAAAGAACTACTGACTCATACGAATAACAATTTATTCGTATGAAGAACAACTGATTTTTACGAACAACTGACTTGGTGAAACAGGTGATTCACTCGTATGAGTAACTGGCTCATACGAATGATTTGTTACTTGTGAGAGTGATATATCACTTGTAAGGATCATCAGTATCTTGTTCGTACAAACTTATTCAAGAGAAGATTATTCATGAAGAAGTTGTTTTTCGTTAAAGATTTTTCGCTTAAAGTTTGTTGTTCAAGTCAGTCAAAGTCACGTGCTCAGTGGTCAGATAATGTTTAAGTTGTTCATCTTCAAAGTATGCCAAAAGTTTTCAAGTATACCTTAAAGAAATAAAAAACAACTTAAGGAGAGGTGTAAAGATGACGTGAGCAAGGTGTAACTGAAGTAATACCAAAGAACTTCATCACCTTTTATAGCCATCAAGACACTCGTGCTAGTTATCAAGCTCGTACGAAGAACTCCAAACGTACAAGACCCAATGGCCATTCGTACGAATCACAATAGATCGTATGAATGATATGATTCGTACGAGTCCAGGTTTTTAAAATTGGACTTTCAGTTCTTCAAAAGTGCTTATTAAACAGATTTTGTTCTTTTGAGATGAGTTTACCCGTTGTAAGAAAGTACTTTTATGAAGTTATGATATCAAAGCGAATACTTTTAGGGCGTATCTTGGTAGAAAACTTTTGAGCTTCAACTTTGGCTAATTCAAAAAGAACTTAGTTAAACAAGAAAGTAAACTAAAATAAAATAACTACTAACAGATAAGAGAAAACAATATATTTACTAGATTATCTTTTTCAGAGTTTCAAGGTAAGAGAATCATACCAGCTTTTAATCATGTCAAAAACAAGTTTTGTTTAAAAACATCAAATTAAATAAATAAGTATCCTACTATGATTATCTGTATTTTTGTCCACATAAGCTCAACTTATCAGATGTAATCATGAGTAGGAGATATGATTAATGTATAATTTATACTTACTAGCCAGGTTTAACCACTTCACGACACATTCCCGTATCAAGGTATGCACGAGAGAAAATCTTACCGGTAAGTATACTGCTTGTCATCTATTTTGACGTATATGATGTGAGATGCTCACTTATTTTGATTAAAAACAAGCCCTATGTGATTAAATCACTTACTGTTGAGGAACTTGATTTTGAGATGCATGTAGGGCACAGGAGTAAGTCCGTGAACAGGTTAGTACCATCGTACCGACAAAGAGATGAACTTAGCTCCCGCATAAAGTTGTGAATTTTTTATCTCTTATTTTTGGGTGGATGTGATATGTTAAGCACTTATAAAAGGTCGTATGAAGTATGTACACGTATGTATGGTATCATGGAAGTTCTAGACTTGTGTCACCATTATTTTCGGTAAAAGATTCAACCATGATACCCAGATGATAAGTCAGAAAAAAGACCGGATATCTCAGAACCTCGGCATACTATCAAACGAAATTTCGGTACCAAGACCATATGCCAACGAATGGTTCCCACCTGGCTTGTAGTCCGTTATGTTTATATCAACCTGCACATTTTAATCTGATTGTGAGCCTACCGATACATCATTAGTAAAGCTACTTATCAATTTTCATTTTATGTTTTTGACCATTTTTGATGGATCACCAGTGTGTATCATCATCTTCACTTATCTATCCAAGAAACTTAATTTTGATTTTTGGTTTTTCTATTGTTTTTGTATTTTTCTAAATTTTCTCCCCCTTAAATAAAGAAGGTAAAAAAATAAGAACTTAAATAAATAAAAGACATATTTTTGTTTTTTCTCATGTTTTTGTATTTTCTCATGTTTTTGTATTTTCTAAAATCTTCTCCCCCTAAAATACAAAACTAAGCGAAAATAGAAAATCTTTTTAGAGCTTTTAAGAAAATATTTACGAAAATGATTAGCCAAGGATGATTTACTCGGGTTTCACCTTGATGCCATTGACCAAAAGTAGATAATCAAAATGAGATTTATCAAAAGCTTTTGTAAACAGGCCGGCACGTTGGTTATCAGTGTGGATTTTAACAACATTGATAAGTTTCTTTCATAACAATCTCGTATGAATGATACTTAATCTCAATGTGTTTGGTTTTTTAGTGATGTACAGGATTACAAGTGATCTGTAAAGCAGCTTCGTTATCAACAAAATTAGGAGTAGTTAGAAATTCAAAACCGTAGTCGCGCATTTGCTGTTGGATCCATAGAACCTAAGAGCAGCAACTAGAAGATGAAATATACTCATCCTCACAGGTTGACGTAGCTACACAAGTCTGCTTTTTGCACTACCACATGACTACGCGATTTCCCAAGAACTTACATCCTGTTGATGTTGATTTGTAGCCACCATGATCAGAATCACTGAATACTGTAATATCAAAGTTATCATCCTTAGGGTACCATAGACTAGTGTCCGGGCGACCCTTCAAATAACGAAAGACTCTTTTTACAGCCATCAAATGAGAAACCTTCGGACTGGACTAGTAGCGAGCTAGAAGACATGTTGGGTACATTATATCTGGTCTTGAAGTAGTAAGATACATGAGAGATCCGATCATAGAACGATTAAGAGATGGTTCTGCATGTTCACCCATTCCATCAGGAGTAATCCAATGATCCTGAGCTAATGGCCTGAAATCATTTGAGAATATCCCTGACGTAATTGGTTTGATGGATGAAAATCCCGTCATTAGATTGATGAACCTGCAACACCTAAAAAGAAAGTCATTTCTCTCACTGCGCTCATCTCGATCTTCTCTTGCATCACCTGCTCAAAATCTGTGCACATTCTCTCGTTTGTAAACCCAAAAATAATATCATCAACATACACTTGTACTAGCAATAAGTCCTCAGTTTCCTCCTTGATGAAGAGAGTACAGTCAATCAATCCACGTCGAAAACCATTCTTCAGAAGATAGGAAGACAATGTTTCATCCTAAGCCCGTGGAGCTTGATGTAGACCATATAGCGCCATATTGAGAAGCCAAACCTTGTAAGGATGGATTGGATCTTCAAAACCAGGTGGTTGCTCAACGTATACTTCTTCTTCAACCACAACATGAAGAAATGCACTCTTCACATCCATTTGGTAAACGGTAAACTTCTTGTATGACGCATAAGCCAAAAAGATTCTTATAGCCTCTAGACGAGCTACCGGTGCATAAACTTCATTGTAATCAATGCCTTCTACCTGATTAAAGCCATGGACAACCAATCTTTCTTTGTTTCTCAGAACAACACCTCGGTTATCCTTCTTACATTTGTAAACCCATCTTGTACCAATCTCCTTATAGTTGTAAGGTGTGTCAACAAATTTCCACATGCCTTACTTTTGAAACTGCTGAAGTTCTTCTTGCATCGCTTCAACCCATGAGTCTTCTTTAATTTCCTCCTTCCAAGCTTTTTGGCTCAACTTGGTAGACATAGCAGGCAAAAGACCATCATTCTGTTCCCCAGATTCCCTAATAACCAAATACAAACCAGCATTCTGATTGTTCCTGAGCTGGTTACATGTCTGCACACCACTCTGGACGTCTCCTATAATATTCTACTAAGGATGGGTATTTTGGATTCGAGTTTCAGGAACATCAGGAACTCGAGAATTTATACCCAAGTTGTTAATATTCAGATCAACAACTAATTCGTTTGCTGGATTTGACGAAGATGTAGACGCATGACCTTTAGTTGTCCCTAGATTCTGAATATTTAACGTGACATCTAAAATTCCAGGAACCGGACCAGAAGTAGCTCTATTTGCATAATGGAACTCATCATCCTTTAACGAAACATTATAATCGGCAGCATCTTCGAATTCCTCATTCTGAGTAAGATTGTTAACCGAAGTAGACACTTGAGGGTTAACAATAATTGGTCGTACTAATGACGAGTCAACTGCATTATCACCTTCCAGTAGCATTTGAGCTGCTGCAGATGCATCATCAAAAGTTGGTATTTAAAGGAGTTAAACAGCCCATCGTAGTCAAACATCCAAGAAGTACCCGGAGCTCTTACTAATTCAGTGTATCTTTGAACCTTAACTTCACCCAATTATTCAATCTTCTTTGTTGACAAATTCAACACTCTGAAAGTAGGAGTAGCATATCCAAGAAAGAAACCTTCAATAGCCTTTGGTCCAAACTTTCCATGTGGATCAATCATAGTGCATGGAGCTCCAAAAGGTTCTAAGAAAGAAACATTCGGTTTCCTTTTATGTAACAACTCCAAACATGTTTTCCCATGCCTCTTCATCTTAAGAAATCTATTCATCGTATAACAAGCAATAGTAACAACTTCTCTCCAAAATTAAACAAGAAGTTCTGATTCTACTAGCATAGTTCTTGCTGTTTCAATTAGAGTTCTATTTTTTCTCTCAACGATACCATTTTGTTGTGGAATGTAATGATAACTGTACACATGTAGAATGCCTTTAGAAGAAAAGAACTCATCCATAACTTGATTCTTGAATTCGGTGCCATTGTCGCTTCTGATTCTCCTTATCTTCAAATTGTACAAATTTTCAAGCAGAGTTAGGAAATTCTTGAGGATTTCAGGAACTTCACTTTTTTGTGCCAACATATTTACCCATGAAAATCTTGAGTAGTCATCAGAAACTACTAAACAATAAGAATCACCAAAGGTATTCTTGTTTCATAGGTCCAAAAAGGTCCATTTGAAGACGTTCCAGAGACATATTCATCATGTTAATCTTCTTCACATGATGAGATTTTCTCGCTTGCTTTCCCTTTTGGCACGATACACAGACATCTATTAGATGAAAGGTTTTCACTGGTAAACCATTCACAAGATTGTTTTTCACCAAATAGTTCATTTTTCTCAAGTGAATGTGTCCCATTCGTCTATGCCAAGAGATTGATTCCTTTTCAGTGGCTTTTGAGACAAAACATGTGACTTGTGCAGACGTGGTAATAGCTTGTCTCATGTCAAGAATATACAAGTCATTAATTCTTTGAGCCGACAGGAGGATCCATTCTTTAGGAATCTTGAAACAAGGTTTCAGCACATAACATCCGACATCATCAAAATGAACCGTGAACTTCTTGTCCCAGATTTGAGAAACACTTAGAAGATTGTGATCAATTTGTCGAACATAATTGATTTTATCAAAACTGACAACACTGTTAGATACCATTCCTTCTCCAGTGATGTATCCACCCTTGTCTCAAGCAAAAGCAACATAGCCTCCAGGAATGCTTTTTACATCATAAAGAAGCCTTTAAGTCGCCTGTCATGTGCCTCGATGCTCCAGTGCCAACAATCTAATGACTGTTCACAGTTCCTCCTGGAACACCCCGCACATTTCAATACCCGATCAGTTTGAGATGGGGACCCAAGCCTTAGTGGTCTTGGGTCGACCCTTATCATCAAGAAGTGTGATTTCTATTTCTTGATGATTTGGAAATTGTGTGCCTCCTCTTGAAACATTAACGGTTTTAGGTTTCCAAGATTTTTGAAATTTACTAGAATGACTATTATTTACATTTTTAATAACTTCGGGTTTTATTAAATTTTAAGAACTTGGTTTCCTTTCTGAAGGATCCGGTTTCAATGCTTTTTCAATTATTTTTACTTGTTTTCGTCTCTGTTTTTTTCTTCTTGTTCTTTAACAATACATTTGTCTTGTTTTGGAGAAACATATCGACGTTGGCAAGTTGATTTAAGAGGGGGTTTCTCAACAAATATAGGTTTTGTTAGGTTTGTACAATTCTTGATTATGTGGCCAAATTCTCCACATTTAAAACAAGTTCTCCTTTCAACAAGTTTAGGAGACCCTGTTTTATGACTTGATGTTGAACTTGTGGGTCTTGAGGTACTTGGTTAATTTTCACACCCATTTGTATGTTCAGTGTAATTGTTTTCATTGTTACGCTTTAAAATCATGACTTTGTTTAAAAATCTATGTTAGACATGCCTTCAAAAGTCTCGACTTTATCAGTACCAGTTGAACTCACAAATTTAACATTCTTTAATTTCTTCTCGTAACGAGCGCCTTTGGCTTCAACCTTCGGTTGTGATACCTTAGGTTTTTTAGCTCGATTTTCTTATTGTTTTTCTTTTGAAATAGACAGTGGTTGTGACTTGATTGGGTTTTTCTTTTCCAAAAACTTTGTTGTTGAATTTTCAAAAACTTGATCAATAGTGGATGGATTTACATTTTTGATGGGAAAGTCTTTGTTAGAATAGATTTTCTTGTCTCCAACCAAAGTATTCAGCACATTATCATTTTCATTCGTAGATACATTTGTCTTCACAGATTTCATGGGATAATTTTCTTGATTTTCAATAGTTTTCTCATTGGGAGTAGCAGAGATTTCTATCCCTTTTCTTTATCAAGAGATTGATCCTGATCATTTTTCTCAGACTTATCATCTGATGAATCATCCTCCTCTGTTTTAGAGTGGTTCTGATTAACGACTGATGATGAGTTTTCTGATTTTCTTTATTCAATTGAGGAATTCTCTAGCTTAAACCCTAATCCTGCTGCAAACTCTTTAGGATTAAGAGGTATAGAGGGTTCAAAGCGTGACATTTCCTCTTCAACAGGCAATTTGGTATAGTTGTGTTTCAACGGAGGTGGACACGACTTATACCCAATGCATTTAACATCTTCTTTTAGTTTTTGAACGTCAATGATATGATCAAGCATCTATCGAGGTTAGAATAACTTTTCAATTTTAGCTTGATCGCATCACATTCGTATTTGGCTATGGCTAACTCTTTCTTTGTTTCCTCAAGGAGATTAATGTAGTTATTAATTCCTGTTTGTTTGTTCAAAACTGTCTTTGTTAATTCAGAAACGCTTTTCTTAAGGGTTTCTATTACAGATTTGAATTCTTTTTCGTTTCAAGTTAAAGCCAAGTTAGCCTCTTTGCATATTGACAGTTCAACACCTAGTTTTTGATTGCGACTGTTTAAATGTTTCAAATTTTGTTTTTAATTCAGCACAATCGCTACAAATTTTAGGAGAGTTGGAGTTTACCTGACTTGTCGAACCGACAACATTTGCCATGAAGGCAGTATGACGAGGGAAGGATGTAACACCCCGACCGCGTAAAACAACGAACCACGACGGAAACATCGGGGAGTCATGTCACGGAACTATTTTTCACAATTCATGGAATTTAAAAATTTTGTTTGATTAAGTTAAGTGTTTACATTGTCTTGGGATAAACAGAAACAACACATAAATAAATTGTCTTTCATGTTTTTAGTCACTAAGGGCCGCGTCCATTCCTACGTGAAGCATGCATCATATTATCAAGTATTGATTCCTGAAACATATGTGAAAAGAGAGTCAGCATAAAAAATGCCGGCGAGTACATAGGTTTTGTGAGTGTGTCAAATTCGTGGCCTTGTATACATATTGCAATAGCTCGTCCGACTACAAAAATCGTTAAGTGAAAACCTCGTATCAAAAGTGTTTGATATTGCAATACAATTAACCAACTAAAACAAGTTGGTTAGAGTTGTGAAAACCTTGTAGCCATGAATCTTGACAAAAACTTTTCTTTGTAAAAACCTTGTAATGGATTGATTCAAAAGAAAACTTCGTATGGTTTATATCTTTGAAAATCATTGCGTGACATTGTTCAAAACAATTTGTCCGTGTTATAGATCAATCGTCCATGTCATAAACCAATTGTCCAAGTCATAAACAAATCGTCCGTGTTTTTAATTGTGAAAACTTTTGATCGTTCTTTAATGAACACATTCAAACCTGTGTTGACTATACCACCAAAGGGTATCTTTAATAGACCAACAAAGGGTCTCTTTAACTAGACTAACAAATCAACAAATGATTTGTTAATCAGAAACAGTTTCTGTTATTACCCAAACTTCCACCAAATCTAGTTAACAGTCTGATAATGGGATTGTCAATCCTATGGTACCATAACATACTACTGGTCGGCTTGGCCAAAGCTAATGAATGTCATTCGTGTTATGGATAACGCATCAACAAGTTGTTTACATTATTGAAATCGTATTGTTTTATATATAAAACATAGACGTTGTTTTTGAAAACTTGAAAATAATTTAGCACATATGAGTCACCCCAAAACATTTGCATAACGTAAAAGAGGGGAACTATATACTTACTTTGAAGATCATTTTGTATATATAAACCATGTATATTTTTTTGAAATCATAGGCGCATATGTATCACCCTAAAACATTTAGAAAATGTAAAAGAGGGGTGGGGGGGCTATGTACTCACTTGGAATTGCAAAAGTGTTCTTGATCAACGAAATAAACAAAACTGAAATGTGTCCTAATGTGTCAGTTAAATATGTTAGTATGTCGGGACTACAAACGGGAGATCAGATAGAATGAAGTCTTATAAACCAAACAAGTGTTGGAACTCATGTGATATGGTTTTCCAAACTTAACATTCTGATTTGGAAAGGATCCTAAGTGCTTTTGACCCATTATGACTCGTTAAGGAAGTTTATGCTACTTTAACGGGTCATTAGCGTAAACGCGTGATCGTCCTATGATAAATCTTAAATGTCCCAAACATGTTTGAAAATGTTATAACATCAGTTAATATGTTAAAAATTTGGTTACATGTGTTTAAAATGGATTTATGCGTAAAAGGTATTTTGGTCATCATTTTTTTAAGAACATAGAAGTAACATATCATAACACTAACCAAACAACGTGACCATAAGGCATAACCTCAGTAGGTTATTCCCTATATAACTACGGTCACAAATTTGTGTTTGGTAGGATCCTAATATCGACCAAACGAGCCGGATTCGAAAGTCAAAGAGGTGGTCAAGACCGCTCGACTTACGACCCTAAATAAGCACTAAACTAGAAGTGACGAGTTAGACATGTCAAAATATGTCTAACTAAGTTTATAAAAATTATATGGTATCAAAACTTGGTGTTTTGATACCTGAAAATAGTTCGTTGTAAAATGCACATCATGCGCATTTTTGACCAAAACTTTGACTCTCAGTTCGACTAGTAAACGTGGTAATCAGAAGGTGAAATCGTTAGGGATTATAACCTTCGTGATTATGATCATGTTTCAGAGTTCAACTAAACTTTGACTTGACCAAATATGGTCAGAACCAAAAGTCAATCAGGTTGCCAAACTGTTCGACTTTTAGCTCAAAATAGCTAAAAAAAATTAAAGAACTAGGAAGAGTACTTACTCGTGTTGAAGAACACTTTCGGAACTCAAGATAGAAGGCTTCCAAAGGTTGGAAACAAGCTCCAAGAAGGATAGAAAGAAGAACTTCACACTTTGCTTTGAAGTGGTGTGAAAAAAATGGAAGAATCATGGGGTATTTATAGTATTTTACGATTAAGGAGGTGATGACAAGTGTCCTCAAGTGTGGATTAGTGTCCTAACATGTGTCAGCACTATATTAAGTGTGGCAAAGTGAGTGCTAGGTGTCAAAAATTGGAGATAGGTGGCAAAGTTTGTGAAGAAGCAAAAATATTTATTATTTTTTTTTGACATTTTTGGCCCTTGGACTTGTAATTTCACTTGTTTGCCATTTTTCACCCCTTTAACCTAATATTTAGGTAATATAAAGGTGTTAAGACATGTGTAACTTGGATTAAGCCTGAAAATGTCGTGGATGTCGGTTCGTTCGGTTGTACGGTTATGCGTTTCGCATAAATGTGTAAAATGCTTTAACGAACACGAAAATGAACGAAATTGTGCAACGATTGACATTTTTGCATTCTCATCAATAAAATACAAGATTTTATTGAATAAAAAATATTTGGAAATAAAACACAGGGTTTCATTGAATACGAAATTGTTTGTAATTGTGCAATGATTGAAAAGGCACAAATGCCACAGTCTCACCTACTTTTGAAATTTCGTCCCCAAATTTAATTAGAGGAAACTTTTTGAAACAGATGTGGATATTTCGATTTCATCTGATCCTCTCATTCCCAAGTAAATTCTGGGCCATGTTTGGATTCCCATCGAACTTTAACTATCGCTATACGTCTACGCTTGAGTTTCTTGACTTCACGGTCCACTATCTCCATAGGTTTCTCGACAAAGTGCATAGTGTCTTCAATGTGAATTTCGTCCAGGGGAATGTGGAGGTTTGTATCGGCTAAACACTCTTTCAAATTGGACACATGGAATGTTGGGTGAATATTCCCAAGTTCAGGAGGTAGCTCAAGTCGGTAGGCCACCTTTCCGATTCTCTCAACGATCTTGAATGGTCCAATATATCGTGGTGCAAGTTTTCCTTTCTTTCCAAATCTAATCACACCTTTCCAAGGGGATACCTTGACAAGGGCTTAATCACCAACTTGGAATTCCAAGGGCTTGCGTCGTTTGTCCGCATAACTCTTTTGGTGGCTTCTAGCTGTCAGAAGGTTATCACGAATTTTCTTGACTTTGTCTATTTTATCGTGAATGAGTTCAGGACCAGTGAGCTGAGCTTCACCGACCTCATTCCAGCAGACAGGTGAACGACATTTTCAACCGTATAGAGCTTCGAAAGGCGCCATATTGATGCTGGCGTGATAACTATTTTTGTAGGAGAATTCGACCAATGGTAGATGCGAATCCCAACTACCACCAAAGTCGATCACACATGCTCTAAGCATATCCTCCAGTGTTTGAATTGTCCTTTCAGATTGTCCATCCGTTTGAGGATTATAAGCAGTGTTGAGTTTGAGTTTGGTTCCCATGGCAAATTGCATGGTCTTTGAAAAATGAGATGAGAATCGAGCATCTCGATCGGATATGATGTTCAAAGGAAAACCATGACGAGATACAATCTCATCAACGTAGATTTTGGCGAGTTTATCAGCAGATAGATCCTCACAAATTGCCAAAAAGTCTGCTGACTTTGTTAGACGATCGATGATTACCCAAATGGAATCATGACCTCTAGGTGTGCGCGGTAGTTTAGTGACGAGATCCATCACAATGTTCTCCCACTTCCATATCGGTATTTGTGGTTGCTCAACTAAACCAGATGGGCGTTGATGTTCTGCCTTAACTCTAAGACAAGTTAGACATTTAGACACATATAAGGCAATGTCGTTCTTCGTACCCGGCCACCAATACTGGGTACGGAGATCCTTATACATTTTGTCTGCACAAGGATGGATTGAATAACGAGACTTATGAGCTTCGTCCATCAAAAAGGTGCGGAGATTGTCTTGACTAGGAATCCACAAACGGTTCTTGTAGTAGAGTAATCCGTTATCTTTTGTTTCGAGTTGAAGTTTGAGATTTTGTTGTAGCTCATTTTTCAACAAGCTTTGGGTCACACATGTATGTTGTGCTTGAAGGATACGTGTCTGGATATCAGATTGAACTCGAACACAATGAAGTTTGACACGTTCCTTACGACTAAGCGCATCAGCCACAATATTCACCTTACCAAGATGGTAGCGAATCTCGCAGTCGTAGTAGTTCAGAAGTTCGACCCAACGTCGTTGTCTCATGTGAAGCTCTTTTTGATTGATTATGTGTTGGAGACTTTTGTGGTTACTGAAAACCACACATTTCGTACAGTAAAGGTAGTGTCTCCAAATTTTCAGAGCAAAAACTACTGCTCCTAACTCAAGACCATGAGTTGTGTAGTTCTTCTCATGGATTTTCAATTGTCTTGATGTATAGGCTATGACTTTTTCTCTTTGCATGAGAACACAACCAAGGCCTAGGTTTGATGTGTCACAATAGACAACGAAATCATTGTTGCCGTCGGGTAAAGATAAAACAGGAGCATTACAGAGTTTATGTTTCAGTATTTGAAAGGCTTCCTCTTGTTTGGGTCCCCACTCGAATGGTTTATTCCTCTGAGTCAAAGTGGTGAGGGGAACCGCGATCTTTGAAAAGTTTGCGATGAATCGTCGATAGTATCCAGCAAGACCAATAAACTAACGAACTTCGGTAAGAGTAGTAGGTGTACTCCAATACCTAATCATGCTGATTTTAGCGGGATCTACATGTATACCTTGTTCGTAACAATGTGTTTAGCCAAAATTCACATTTGGAGAATTTGGCGTAATGTTGTTCTTTCTTCAGGAGTTCCATCGTTAGACGAAGATGTTGTTCGTGATCGACACGAGACTTAGAATAAATGAGGATGTCGTAGATGAAAATGTTGGAATCGGTATGCCCAAGACACATATTAAATTGATGTGGCTAGTACGTTATGATCCAAGTCGGGTCATACCCAATAACAAGCTAGACAAACACACATAATATTTATTTATGATGTGATCAAACAAATAAATATTAACACTTAGAATATTTAGAAATTGGTTTTCTAAATAATTGCATTTGAGAAAGTAATAAATTATATGGATAATTTATTTTGAGAGAATATTTTATATTGTTATTTAATGGGTTAAATAACATTATAAATAATCGTGATATGTTGCATAAGTCTTATAACATGTGATGTTATAATTTTATAAAAGGTTATAAAATAAATATAAGACTTATTTTTTAAAAATGAAATATTTGGGTGACAAAAACAAGGCCATATGGCCGAAAATTTTGGGGCTTCCCATGGTGGTCTTCCACCATTCATTTTGCATGCAATCTTCATCAAATCCTAGACTAGATCTTACAAGATTATATGTAGGATTTTGATGTTTAATTAATTAATGATCACACACATATTCTCTCAAGTATAATTCAAGTGCAAGAACTCATTCTAGAGCTCATATATTTTCGGCCAAAGGTGGTTGTCAAGAGGGTTTTTCAAGTGAGTTCATAAGAATAAAAATCCTAGCAATCTTGTGGTGTTTGTTGGAAAGCTTGGGGTATACAAGCTTGAGGTATTCTACATAGAAGATTACCATTCAAGAAGCATCATCCTTTTAATCTACTTGTTATTGAAAGGTAGCATTCTTGAAACACCCTATGGTTGTGTTTTGATAGCATGCATGTTTATATATGGATTCGGGTTTTGGGTTTTACATACAAAATGAGTTTTGTATCAACACAAGTAACATGTTTTAAATAATTATTCCACTGCATTTTATTTTATACGGATAAAATAACTTTGATAAACTTGTTCAAAACCCAACATTGGTATCAGAGCCGCTTATATGAATGCATGATTTAATGGATTTAAAAATTTCGGGATTTTGGGTTTGTGGAAACCATATGGCCGAAAATTTTAATCATGTTTTTCCTTTTATTTTTCAAGATGTTTATTATACATGCATAAAAGTATCTTGAAAAATTATATCATTTGGATGATTTGTTTGTTTAGACAAAAACCCATCTTTTCGGTTTTTCCCTTGGCCGAAAATTGGGTTATAAAAGGAAACCATTTTTTGCTCTTGAATTTAAATATATATGTGGATATATATTTTTGTTGTTCATAACCTAGCCATGACCTTGTGTTTAAATATGTTGAATGATTGTGTTGTGATTTATTTATTTTCATTTGGTATGTAAATAAATAGATTAGGTGCATTTTATTTTATTAGAAAAATGTATTAGGATACTTCATTGTAAAAGATGATACACACAAAAGGCGTTTTGATTTTGGCCAATTTTGAGCCTAAAGAACCTCATGGTTCTTAACGGGATTTTAGTCAAATAATCAAAACACATTTTTGAGGCCCAAAGGAGTTTGGAGCTGAATATAAAGTCCATTTGGAAGCCCAAATAAAGTAAAGAAATCGCAACACAAAAGGAATACTTGAAACATTTGGATGCGGGTTCAAGTGGGAGTTCAACGACACATTTCTTGTGTCAATATTCACCCTTTAGGAAGGACCTTTTGGCACACTTGTTTCGGCTAACAATTGTTGTCAAAAATAGTTGGCTATGGTTATGCACCTATTGTTTTGTGTGTTATGCTTGTATGATTATTTATTTATGGTTGTTTAGATGATATTTGGATATGCATGCTTAACAACTTATAATCCATAACAAGCTTAAAATTGGTTCTTTAAAAATCATTAAAGTGGTTAATAAAATAATTTTACTAAAAATTAATGATTTTATATAAAATGGGTTTTATTAAAAGAACCTTGAAAATTGGTTTTCACAAAGGTACCATGAATTTGAATGCATGCAAATGTAAGGTACATAAAGTTTTCTAAAACTAGAATTTTTGAAAACATAAAATCCCTTTTATAAAACAAGTCAAAGACCATCCTTTTATACAACACTCGAATCACTTGGGAATTCTTTGTGGGATAAAGGTCACCTAACCACATTTGAAGGAACTGTGTGTTTGAGGTAGGCTTACAATATTTGTGGGATAAAGGTCACCTAACCACTTGTATGTGTAAACTTACATGTGTGTGTAAGTAGGACGATTTAATAAGGAAACCATGTGCTTAGGGTCACCGAAGCATGGCGTACAAAGGTGTTGATGGTATTAAACATGCCAACTAAATATAAAGATGTTAACCGATCCCATATGGCTAGAAATTGCAAAGAGTTGTAATTGTCAAACGTTGACAGCTTGTTAATTAAATAATGGGATAAAGGTCACCTAATCAATATTTAAGTGTAACGTTGGATTCTAGATTTTAATTATTAATTGTCTATGAGACACAAAAGGGTATTAATAATTAAAATTTAATAATATCGAAAATACTAAAAACTGAACTTTGTTAAAATTTTGTAGATGGCCGCTAACAATGCAAACACAATTACCCAAACGGTCCGTAACCTATCACTAATAACCATCCTTGAAAAGGATCGTCTCAACCATAACAACTTCATGGATTGGTATCGAAACTTGAGAATCGTTCTCAAACAAGAAAAGATATCCTATGTGTTGGACGATCCCATTCCCGATGAACCTAACGTGGAATATGTGGAAGCCTATAACGATTGGGTTAAGTATACCGAGGATTCCATGTAAGCCTCTTGCCTCATGTTGGGAACTATGATTCCCGAGATTCAAAAGGATTTTGAACATCATGGGGCATACGACATGATTACCCAATTGAAGGAAATGTTCCTTCAACAAGTAAGGATAGAACGCTTCGAAAAGGTTCGGGCGCTTCATGCATGTCGTATGGAGGAAACCCAATCGGTCTCATCTTATGTCCTTAAGATGAAGAGCCATATTGATCGTCTCGAAAGGCTTAATTGTCCGTCTCTAAAGAGTTGGCTACGGATTTGATCCTCAACTCTTTAACAAAGAAGTTTGAGACTTTGGTCATGAATTATAACATGAACGAATGGGACAAGAGCATTGGTGAGCTTCATGCAATGCTCACAACTGCCGAGGCGAGCATGGGTAAAAAGGCTTTACCTGTTCTAAAGATCAATGAGGGAGGAAACAAGAAGAGGCCCCACCCCGACTCCAAGGCAAGTTTTGCCAAAAGGAAGGGTCACGTCAAAGGGAAAGGGAAAGGAAAGGTTAAAGCGGAACCCACGAAACCAAAAGTAAAGAAGCAAATGGTTGCTTCGACTGACCCATGCTTTGAGTGTGGTGAGATAGGACATTGGAAAAGAAATTGTCCAACCTATCTCAAGGAGTTGAAAAACAAGAGGGATGCGGGGCAAACCTCGGGTACAGTCTTTATGATACATATTAACCTTAATGTTGTTTCCTCAAACACATGGGTATTGGATACCGGGTGTGGAACTCATATATGCAATTTGTTGCAGGGGTTCAAAAGAAATAAACATTACAAGAAGGGAGACATTAGTCTCTTCATGGGCAATGGAGCAAAGGTTCAAGTTGTAGCCCGAGGAGACTATGTTTTGAAACTTCCAAGTGGTTTGGAAATCATCTTGAAAAATGTTTTGTATGCTCCTAGTTTGACTAGGAACATTATTTCAGTTTCCCTCTTGCTACAATATGGTTTTAATTTAAAGTTTGTAAACGATGACATTTATGTTTTGATGAATGACATGTTTTACTTTAAAGCTATGCCTTCAAATCATATTTATGAATTTGTTCATGATAATACATTTGATAGTACAATGTACCAAGCAACCACCAAGAAAGTCAAATTAGATTTGAGTGATTCCTATCTTTGGCATTGTCGCCTTGGACATATAAACAAAAATCGCATGCAAACACTTCGAAAGAATGGTCTTTTGGAAAGAAATGGAGATAATTCATTGATGTATGTGAATCTTGTTTACAAGGCAAAGTGACTAAGGCACCCTCCAATGGCACCTTTGAAAGGGCAAAAGAATTATTAGGTATCATACATTCGGATGTATGTGGTCCTTTTAAGCCAATGACTAGGAATGGTGAAAGATACTTCATTAGTTTTACCGACGACTATAGTCGTTACGGTTATGTGTACTTGTTAAGACACAAACATGAAGCATTTGAAATGTTCAAAGATTTCAAAAGTGAAGTAGAAAATCAACTCAAGAAAACAATCAAAGTCCTTCGTACCGATAGAGGAGGTGAATACCTTAGTGATGCTTTTCAAGATCATCTTAGGAGTTGTGGGATTATCTCACAACTTACTCCACCTGGAACACCACAACATAATGGTGTGTCTGAAAGGAGGAATCGAACTCTGTTGGATATGGTTCGATCTATGATGGCTAGAAGCACATTGCCTCTATCATTTTGGGGTTACGCTTTGCTCTCCGCGGCCCGTATACTGAATATGGCCCCAACCAAGAAAGTGGATAAGACACCTTTTGAAGTATGGCATGGAAAGGCTCCATCATTATCATATTTGAATGTATGGGGTTGTGAAGCTTATGTGAAGAAATACACCCCAAACAAATTGGAAGTACGATCCACTAAGTGTATCTTCGTAGGATATCCTAAAGATGATATAGGATATTACTTTTACGATCCAACAGAGCAAAAGTTATTTGTTGCTCGAAAGGGTAAGTTCTTGGAGGCTAAGTTCCTTATGGAAGGAACTAGTAGTAGAACAGTGGAACTTGATGAGGATCAAGAACCACAAGCCGATACACGTTTGGTTGATACTAGCACTCAACAAAAGGTTGTTGAAGAGGATCAAGTGGTTGATCAACGCACACAAAACGTTCGCAGATCTGGTAGAATTAGTAATCCACCCGAAAGATATGGATTTTTCATGGATAGATGCTACGTGGTAGATTCGGATGAACCAACCACATACCACGATGCAATGTCACAATCCGATTGTGACAAATGGCTTGAAGCCATGAACATAGAGATGCAATCCATGTATGACAACCAAGTATGGGAATTGGTTGTACCACCTCTTAACTCCAAAATAGTTGTAAGTAAGTGGGTTTTCAAGAAGAAAACTGAATGCATGGTAACTTGGATACTTATAAAGCGAGACTTGTAGCAAAAGGTTTCACTCAAACTCAAGGGGTTGATTATGATGAGACCTTCTCACCCATGGCGATGCTAAAGTCAATTAGGATATTATTTGCGATAGCTACATACTACGATTTTGAGATTTGGAAAATGGATGTCAAAATGGATTTCCTCAATGGATATCTTAATGAAGAAGTCTATATGGTTCAGCCTGAAGGTTTTGTCAATCCAAAACATCCTAACAAAGTATGCAAGTTAAAGAAATCAAAATATGGATTGAAACAAGCATCTAGAAGTTGGAATCATCGTTTTGATGAAGAAATTAGGAATTTTGGATTCATCAAGAACGCCGATGAAGCTTGTGTGTATGAGAAGGCTAGTGGGAGCATCATCACTTTCCTAGTACTGTATGTCGATGACATTCTACTATTTGGAAATGATATTCCAACCATGGAAGGTGTTAAAACCTGGATTGGAAGTTGTTTTTCCATTAAGGATCTTGGTGAAGCCGCCTATATTTTGGGAATAAAGATCTATAGGGATAGATCAAGGCGCTTGATAGGTTTGAACCAAAGTGCATAAATTGACAAATTCTTGAAAAGGTTCAAGATGGAGAACTCTAAGAAAGGTTTGGTACCTATTCAAAGGGAATGATATTGAATGCGTCTCAATGTCCAAGCTCAAAGAATGAGCAAAAGAGAATGAAAGGAGTCTCATATGCGTCTGCTATAGGATCCATCATGTATGCAATGATATGCATTAGACCGGACGTGTCTTGCGCCTTAAGCATGACAAGTAGATACCAGCAAAATCCAGGTAATAATCATTGGATGGCTGTTAAAAGCATATTGAAATACCTTATAAGGACTAAGGATATGTTTCTAATATATAGATCTGGTGAAGAGGAACTCGTTGTAAAGGGTTACACGGATGCGAGTTTCCAAACTGACCGAGATGGTTCTCAATCACAATCTGGGTATGTCTTCATTTTGAATGGAGCTGTAGTCTCTTGGAAGAGCTCGAAGCAGGATGTTGTAGCATTATCCACTACAGAATCAGAATACATCGCCGCTTCATTGGCAGCACAAGAAGCTGCATGGTTGAAGAAATTCATCACCGACCTAGGGGTAGTCCCTACCATTCAGGATCCCCTAGAAATCTTTTGTGATAACGAGGGTGCAATTGCACAAATTAAGGAACCTCGTGCACATCAAAAGACTAGGCACATTGAGCGGAGATTCAACTACATAAGGGATGAAGTTGAAAAATGAATGATATGTATTCGCGAAGTTCCCACCGATCAAAACATTGCGGATCCTCTCACGAAGCTCCTTGAACGGCCAAAGCATGAGGGTCATACTTGTGCCTTAGGACTTTGATATTCTAGTGATTGGATTTGATATATTTAGTATTTGGATATCGGAACAATTATTATTATGACTCATTTAATGATTATGGCATTTTGAGTTATGTTCCAATTTTCGCATGTTTAAATCCATGAATAAGTTAATTATTCTAAATGTCCATAGTCGATCATATTTGTGGGAACAAATATGAAGGTAAGACTATTATGAACTTGGATTGGTGGATATTCATTAGGTATGAATATAGAGCAAAGTGTTGCTGCCAAAGTTCATAGGTATTTGTGGGATACAAATATTGGACTGACCCGCTCTCACATATTACTACATGGAATCTTTGAGATTGATCATAAGTAAATTTTAGTAAAGGCAAATATCATTGTATCCTCTGACCTGAGATACATATTGGGTCTTGATATTCACCAAATATTGTACTTTGACTTGGTTCTTTGCTGTCAGTAATATGGCAGTACATAAGGCTAAGCTCATGTGTGGTACGAGATGATTGTGAGAGATGCATGTAGTCAAGATGGGATTTGTTCCTCTTATTCGTTGAGAGTAAGATGTCTAAGGCCTACTAAAGTTAAATCAACAGAGAATGATCATACTATGTCTCTGGATTTGACATGACATCTGTAACGAAAGGATAAATGATCATTTCACCTAAATCATGTTCAAGTAAGGGACCTGAAGGGGATGATGTTATTGAATGGCATTTCGTCATACGTATTAGGGGTAGTAAATCGTTGTTAGGCGGTATTTGCTACTTGCATCAATCTTCCATGTATCTTGTGCAAGTGGGAGATTGTTGGAATCGGTATGCCCAAGACACATATTAAATTGATGTGGCTAGTACGTTATGATCCAAGTCGGGTCACACCCAATAACAGGCTAGACAAACACACATAATATTTATTTATGATGTGATCAAACAAATAAATATTAACACATAGAATATTTAGAAGTTGGTTTTCTAAATAATTGCATTTGAGAAACTAATAAATTATATGGATAATTTATTTTGAGAGAATATTTTATATTCTTACTTAATGGGTTAAGTAACATTATAAATAATTGTGATATATTGCATAAGTCTTGTAACATGTGATGTTATAATTTTATAAAGGTTATAAAATAAATATAAGACTTATTTTATAAAATGAAATATTTGGGTGACAAAAACAAGGCCATATGTCCGAAAATTTTGGGGCTTCCCAAGGTGGTCTTCCACCATTCATTTTGCATCCAATCTTCATCAAACCCAAGACTAGATCTTACAAGATTATATGTAGGATTTTGATGTTTAATTAATTAATGATCACACACATATTCTCTCAAGTATAATTCAAGTGCAAGAACTCGTTCTAGAGCTCATATATTTTCGGCCAAAGGTGGTTGTCAAGAGGGTTTTTCAAGTGAGTTCATAAGTGTAAAAATCCTAGAAATCTTGTGGTGTTTGTTGGAAAGCTTGGGGTAAACAAGCTTGAGGTCTTCTACTTAGAAGATTACCATTCAAGAAGCATCATCCTTTTAATCTACTTGTTATTGAAAGGTAGCATTCTTGAAACACCCTATGGTTGTGTTTTGATAGCATGCATGTTTATATATGGATTCGGGTTTTGGGTTTTACATACAAAATGGGTTTTGTATCAACACAAGTAACATGTTTTAAATAATTATTCTGCTGCGTTTTTATTTTATACGGATAAAATAACTTTGATAAACATGTTCAAAACCCAACAGAAAACAATGTTGAACTTGTCTAAATAAGATTTACAAACCATATTCATTTAGTCCATGAAGACGGCAGGAGCATTCGTCAAACCAAAAGGCATGACAGTGAACACGTAATGGCCGTATCAAGTGCGAAAACTAGTCTTGGGAATATCTTCTTCGAGTACACGAAGTTGATGATACTCAGAACGCAGATCAATCTTTGAAAAGCAGGTCGCACCTTGTAGCTGATCAAAGAGATCATAATTGCGAGGTAGGGGATATCGATTTTTGATTGTGAGTTTGTTGAGCTCACGATAATCGATACACATACGGAAGGATCCATCCTTCTTTTTCACGAATAGGATAGGAGCACCTGAAGGTGAAAAGCTCGGATGAATGAATCCTCTTTCTGAAAGTTCTTGGAGTTGCTTTGACAGCTCTTGCATTTCAGATGGTGGAAGTCGGTAAGGAGATTTAGCAATTGGGTTTGCACCAGGTACAAGGTCAATACGAAACTCAACTTGACGAATCGGGGGTAAACCAGGTAGCTCTTCAGGAAACACCTCAGGATATTCCCGAATAATGGGGATGTCCTGAACAGTCTTGCCTTTGCCTTTTTGCTCTACGATATGTGCCAAAAAGGCTACATAATTCTTTCGTAGGTATTTTTGGGCCTGGGTATAGGTCATGTGTTTTAGGATACTAGAGGGTTTCTCTCCATGAACTTCTAAGGTTTCGCTAGACGAAAGAGGTATACGAACAACCTTGTCGAAATAGATCACCTCAGCATGGTGTTTGATTAAACAATCCATTCCTATGATGATGTTAAAACTCCCGAGTTGCATTGGTGTGAGGTTAATGGGAAAAAGGTGGTTATCCAAGTTCAATTGGCAACTACGAATGACATAGTCAAGCATAAGGGGTTCACAACTAGCTATTTCCACCGTTAAGGGTTTTCCTAGTTTAGTCCTAGTTTAGTTCTAGGCTAGTGATATAAAGCTTCTATCGGCACCCGAATCGAAAAGAATAGAAGTAGGATGATTGTTAACAAGGAACATACCATTAAAGACTTCATTATCAGCACGAGCCTCGTTGGCATGGATGTTGAATGCGCATCCACGGGCTGGATTTGCATTCGCATTCACCAATTTTGGGCAGTTGTTTCTAAAGTGACCCAACTCGCCACAGTTGTAGTTAGAACCACGTGGGAACGGAGGTCTAGCAGGGTTGGCTTGGGGTTGAACAAGGTTCTGAACAGCTTGTTTTGGGGCCAAGCGACAAGCATTGGCTATGTGACCGAATCATCCACATGATGTGCATTGATGACACTGTATGTGAGCCTGATGGTGACCATTGCACTGGTTGCACAACGGTGCAGTACTAGCATAGAGTTTCCTCGCAGGAGGTTGTGCTGGCTAGGTTTGAGTGTTCTGGTTGGGTTGTGCAACAACTACAAAATTCTGTTAAGCCTTAAGCTTCCTCGACTTCTTGGAAGACTCAGCTTTGTTGTCCTTTGTTTCCTCTTGAGTGGTCTTAGCTGCCTGTTTCTTGTCGCCCTTGCGAAACAGTTTCCCCTTCTTGACCTGAGACTCAGTCAGGGTAGCAGCTAATTCAATAGCCTGTCAAACAGTGGTAGGGTTGCTACCAGTAACAATGTCCTGAAGGGGGTCAGGCAGGCAATCGATATACCTCTCGATTTTTTTATCCAATGGGGTGACCACGGCGGGACACAACAAGCTCAATTCTTCGTAACGGTCAGTGTAGGCACGATGCTCTCGACTATCTTGTTTAAGATTGTGGAACTCATCTTCCAGTGCCTGTTTTTCATGACGTGGGCAGAATTCCCTCATCATTAGAGCTCGAAGCTTCCACATGATGTGCATTAGCGACACTGTATGTGAGCCTGATGGTGACCATTGCACCGGTTGCACAATGGTGCAGTACTAGCATAGGGTTTCTTCGCAGGAGGTTGTGCTGGCTGGTTTTGAGTGTTTTGGTTGGGTTGTGCAACAAATTCAAAATTCTGTGAAGCCTTACGCTTCCTCGACTTCTTGGAAGACTCAGCTTTGTTCTCCTGTGTTTCCTCTTGAGTGGTCTTAGCTGCTTGTTTCTTGTCGCCCTTGCGAAACAGTTTCCCCTTCTTGACCTGAGACTCAGTCAGGGTAGCAGCTAATTCGATAGCCTGTCAAATAGTGGTAGGGTTGCTACCAGTAACAATGTCCTGAACGGGTCAGGCAGGCCATCGATATACCTCTCGATTTCTTTATCCAATGGGGTGACTATGGCGGGACACAACAAGCTCAAGTCTTCGTAACGGTCAGTGTAGGCACGATGCTCTCCACTATATTGTTTAAGAGATTGGAATTTATCTTCCAGTGCCCATTTTTCATGACGTGGGCAGAATTCCCTCATCATTAGAGCTCGAAGCTCTTCCCACGTTTGTGCCATTGCCACATCGACACCCCTATCTCTCATCACACCATTCCACCATATAAGTGCTCTTTTCTGGAATACACTCAATGCAAACTCGACTTTTCGCTCATTCGGGCATTGAACATGACGAAATGTGTTTTCAAGACTCTCAAACCACTGCAGGAGCCCAGTAGCTCCTTCGGACCCAGTAAACTTGAGTGGTTTAGCTGAGTTAAATTATTTGTAGTTGCACGGTGCGGGTGCATTGTTGTTGTTATTATTGTTATTGTTTGCATGGTTTATCTGGGTCAATAGGTTTGGAAGTACAACAACAATTTGCTGAGCGGTCATAGCTGCCATTTCGGCATTTTGAGTTGTATTACGTCAAGGAGGCATTCTAGAAGAAAACATTGAGGAAAATATGTGTGATTGACATTGGATAATGAAGAAAGAATGTTAAAAATATCGATGAAATATAAGGATGGTGGTCATTCGTTTGTTACTTAAAAACAAAAAAAACGACACACGGTGACTAATCAAAGTAAATGGGTCTTTATAATGTATCGCGAAGACATGCTTTAGCCTATAAATGGACACTCACCAAAGAGTTCCCAGGTAAGAGTGACTTGTCCGATAATACAGATTTGTACGAACACTCTAACCTTAGACAGAAAACTCTGGGTACAGGCATCCACCCATCCAGATTGCACATGTTCACATTAATAAAACCCACACTTTGACGGGATTTTGGAAACTTACAAGGATTTAAGCCAAAACAAATCATCTAAGGATAGATGATTGATTTTCAAAACGAATGTGTAACTTGTGTATTTGTTTTGGTAATCACCTAAGGATAGGTGATGGTATTGTTTTAATAATCTAAACGCAAGATAACATCGCGTTTGGGTCCTAGGAAGGTTATAGTCTAGGTCAAAGCATTACTAATAACCTAATTCCCTATAACCATAAGCTCTGATACCAATCTTTCTGTAACACCCCGACCGCGTAAAACAACAAACCGCGGTGGAAACGTCGGGGAGTCATGTCACAGAACTATTGTTTCACAACTCATGGAATTTAAAATTTTGTTTGATTAAGTTAAATGTTTACAATGTCTTGGGATAAACAGAAACAACACGTAAATAAATTGTCCTTCATGTTTTAAGTCACAAAGGCCCGCGTCCATTCCTACGTGAAGCATCTATCATATTATCAAGTATTGATTCCTGAAACATATGTGAAAAGAGAGTCAGCATAAAAAATGTCAGCGAGTACATAGGTTTTGTGAGTGTGTCAAATTCGTGGCCTTGTATACATATTGCAACAGCGCGTCCGACTACATGAGTCGTTAAGTGAAAACCTCGTATCAAAAGTGTTTGATATTGCAATACAATAACCAACTAAAACAAGTTGGTTAGAGTTGTGAAAACCTTGTAGCCATGAATCTTGACAAAAACATTTCTTTGTAAAAAACCTTGTAATAGATTGATTCAAAAGAAAACTGCGTATGGTTTTTTATCTTTAAGTGAAAATCATTGCGTGACATTGTTCAAAACAATTTGTCCTTGTTGTAAAGCATTTGTCTGTGTTATAGATCAATCGTCCCTGTCATAAACCAATTGTCCATGTCATAAACAAATCGTCCGTGTTTTTAATTGTGAAAACTTTTGATCGTTCTTTAATGAACACATTCAAACCACTGTTGAGTATACCACCAAAGGGTATCTTTAATAGACCACCAAAGCGTCTCTTTAACTAGACTAACAAATCAACAAATAATTTGTTAATCAGAAACAGTTTCTGTCATTACCGAAAATTCCACCAAATCCAGTGAACAGTCCGATAATGGGATTGTCAAGCCTAGCCAAAGCTAATAAATGTCATTCGTGTTATGGATAATGCATCAACATGTTGTTCACATTATTAAAATCGTATTGTTTTATATATAAACCATAGACGTTGTTTTTGAAAACATGAAAATAATTTAGCACATATGAGTCACCCCCAAACATTTGCAAAACGTAAAAGAGGGGAACTATGTATTCACTTTGAAAATCATTTTGTATATATAAACCATGTATATTGCTTTGAAATCATAGGCACATACGAATCACCCTAAAACATTTAGAAAATGTAAAAGAGGGGGGGGGGGCTATGTACTTACTTGGGATTGCGAAAGTGTTCTTGATCAACGAAATAAAGAAAGCTGAAACGTGTCCTAATGTGTCAGATAAATATGTTAGCGTGTTGGGACTACAAACGGGAGATCAGATATAGTGAAGTCTTATAAACCAAACGAGTGTCGGAACTCATGTGATATGGTTTTCCAAACTTAACATTCTGATTTGGAAAGGATCCTAAGTGCTTTTGACCCATTGTGACTCGTTGAGGTAGTTTATGCTAATTTAACGGGTCATTAGCTTAAACGCATGATCGTCCTATCATATGTATTAAATGCCCCAAACATGTTTGAAAATGTTATAACATCAGTTTATATGTTAAAAATTATGTTACATGTGTTTAAATGGATTTATGCGCAAAAGGGCATTTTGGTCATCATTTTTTTAAGAACATAGAAGTAACATATCATAACACTAACCAAACGATGTGACCGTAAGGCATAACCTCAGTAGGTTATTCCCTATATAACTACGGTCATAAATATGTGTTTGGTAGGATCCTAAGATTAACCAAACAGGTCGGATTCGAAAGTCAAAGCGGTGGTCAAGACCGCTCGACTTATGACCCTAAATAAGCACTAAACTAGAAGTGACGAGTTAGACATGTCAAAATATGTCTAACTAAGTTTATAAACTTATTTGGTATCAAAACTTGGTGTTTTGATACCTGAAAAAGGTTTCATCATAAAATGCACATCATGCACATTTTTTTACCGAAACTTTGACTCGTCACTTCGACTAGTAAACGTGGTAATCAGAAGGTGAAATCGTTAGGGATTATAACCTCCGTGATTACGATCACGTTTCAAAGTTCAATTGAACTTTAACTTGACCGAGTATGGTCAAACCAAAAGTCAATCAGGTTGCCAAACTGTTCGACTTTTAGCTCAAAATAGCAAAAATAAAAAAAATTAAAGAACTAGGAAGAGTACTTACTCGTGTTGAAGAACACTTTCAGAACTCAAGATAGGAGGCTTCCAAAGGTTGGAAAGAAGCTCCAAGAAGGATAGAAAGAAGAACTTCACACTTTGCTTTGAAGTGGTGTGAAAAAATGGAAGAATCATGGGGTATTTATAGTATTTTAGGATTAAGGAGGTGATGAAAAGTGTCCTCAAGTTTGGATTAGTGTCCTAACATGTGTCAACACCATATTAAGTGTGGTAAAGTGAGTGTTCGGTGTCAAAAATTGGAGATAGGTGGCCAACTTGGTGAAGAAGCAAAAATATTTATTAGTTTTTTTGATATTTTTGGACCTTGGACTTCTAATTTCACTTGTTTGCCATTTTTAGCCCCTTTAACCTAATATTTAGGTTATATAAAGGTGTTAAGACATGTGTAACTTTGATTAGGTCCAAAAATTTCATGGATGTCGGTTCGTTGGGTTGTATGGTCATGCGTTTCGCAAAAATGCGTAAAACGCTTTAACGAACACGAAAATGAACAAAATTGTGCAACGATTGACATTTTTGCATTCTCATCAATAAAATACAAGATTTTATTGAATACAAAAATATTTGGAAATAAAACACAGGGTTTCATTGAATACGAAATTGTTTGTAATTGTGCAATGATTTAAAAGGCACAAATGTCACAAAGGATGCACTGTTTGTAACGAATTTTTCTATTTCCTTAGATGCAGTTTCTGCTTTCTTTATCAGACCGGCCTTTTGAGTTTTCATTTTTTCTGCTTCTTTCAACAATTCTCTAACCTCAACATCATTTCCTTCCCGATATCTGAATCAAATCCATAACCATCTGTACTCGAGCATTCTTCATCAGAACAAGAATTATACCCCGAACTATCTTCATCATTAGAACTGTCAATACTGTGTACATATTTGATTCGATTGATAATCTTGGCATAACATGCCGTTCCTCCTTGATTATCATTTCCCAATTGTACTGACCAATTGCATCCTTCATTTGCCTAAACTACTAAAGCTCTGTTTGTGTTGTTTGAAGGTCCTGACTGGTTGGTGTTGTTTGGGTTGTTAACAGCTACTATTCTTTGATAATTGTTAACTTGAGCTGTGTTTGATGGTTGTGATTGATTTCGGAAGGGGTTGTGATTTCCCTGTTTGCTGGGTCTCGCAGACTCACGCTTAAAGTGACCTCTTTCTCCATAGTTGAAGCAAGTAACGACATTTTTACCAAAACCATATTTTGTATCTTTCTTGCTTTCTAAACTTGTTCTTCCTGTTCTGCTCATATAATCCTTAGCTATTTTCTCCACACTTGCAAATGCCCATTTGATATCCATTAGCTCCATCTCATCTCTGTCTATTTGTTGGTAGTCTTCATTAGTCAAATTGATGTTTCCAATTTCACCAGCCACTCATCCACAATAGGCACTAACCATGGTGTTTAGAAGTTCCATATGTTCCTGAGCAACTTCTACATTGACCTTGGAAAGATGTGATTTGTCAAGTTTGATTGTATTGGGATTTGCAGGTTGAATGTTGTTACCATAGAAAACTTGTTGAGGAGGTTGTTGTGGAATTGAGGTGCAAGATCTCGTGGTTGTGGCAAAAAGGCTTTAGGATCAAATACTGGTCCAAACGTTTGAGTACTTGAGCTTGCAAGCTGATTTGTTTGAACTGGTGGTGGTAGAAAGGGATTCATGTTTGACATAAACACGGTTTGAAGTTTTTTTTTGCTGATTTGCACTAATACCTGTATTAATACCTCCAAAGTACATCTCAGGATTTTGTGGAACAGTAATTCTTTGTGCCTTTCGAAGTTCTTCTTCATTTTTGTTCTCCAATTTTTCCACAAATTCATAAATACTGTTTGAATCCAAAATAGTTTTATGCTTCAATAAGTCAATAAATTGACCCCATTTTGGTGGTAATGTGTCAGCAAAGCGCATCATGATTTCTTGTGGAGATGCTAACACTTTGTACGAGTACATTTCGCTGAGCATGTGGTAGAAACGAGTTGTCATGTCATTCAGTGTTGCATTTTCCATGAGCATGAAACCTTCTCCTTCTTTTGCAGATCATGCCGTATTTTTCTGGTTGCAACATTACCCTCTCCTCTTGCTTCCAGGGTATCCCACAGATTTTTGGTGGTCGTACAGTACACAAACTGATGATAAGTATCTTTATGGAGTGCTTGTGTAAGGATAGCAAACGTCTTTTTCTCTAGATCGTAAGCTTTTTAACCCTTTCATATAGATTGGGTAAGGAGGTTGGATTTGATCCTGCCTCTTCGAGTGATTCCTTGTAGGGTGTAGTAAAACATGTCCATAATTTTGTATTTTGTTTGAGAACATATGTATGAAAATGACTTTTCCACGAAGGATAATCGTTCATATGATTCAGTTTAGGTGGACGGTTATTACTACTAGTTTCACTCTTGCTTATAAATAGAGTCTAAAATGCTCTAGTTCTGATTTGCGACACACGCCCATTGATTTGCAGTAATCATGGCTGTATGTTGAGGCATTAATGATTTAACCCATGAGGTTACGGAGCTTTGTGAAGAGTCTTGATTTGTGCTTGAACAATTACTCCAATCCCACGGATTAGTACTCATATATTTTCTTGATTATGAAAATTAAAAGGGTTAAAGTTTAATTTTTGAAAATAACAGTGTCGTTTTAAAGTTCACAATTTTAAAAATAACAATGTTTGAAAAAATGAAACACGAAAAACAGATTAATTTGTTCTTCGTACAAACGAATGTTTTGTACAAATGAGAGTCCTTCGTACGAACCTGGTGTTTCGTACGAAAGGCACTTCTTCGTGCGAACTAACTTGTCTTTCGTGCGAACAAGATTCTTCATGCGAATGAGTGGTCTTTTGCAAGAACAGTCTAGTTCTTCATGTGGATGGGTTTTTCGCAGAGGAATCTTTATGCAGGGCTAGTTGGTGAGAAATTTCCTTTTCAAGGACAGACTGGTTTTCGAAAGTGGTCTGTTGTCTACAAAATTTTGGTTAAAAAGACAAGCATTCCATATCATCTTTTTTTCAGTTACAATAGTCAAGTCCAGAATGTCAGAGAGTTGGTCAACCTTACAACAATATTCTGTGGAGTTTACCGGTGAGTTTCTCCTGCAAATGTGTTAAGCTTGAATAGAAGAAAATTTTAAGAAAAACCAGATTTTAACATGTCTCCATGTGTTTTAACAAGGTTTTTATGAAAATTTTCTAGATACAACAAGTTTTAACTAATTTTAGGTTGGTTATCTTTTAAAAACTTAAGTTTCCTGCTGAAAGTTCAAGAACACTTCAAGAAACCCTCAAAACTAGCTCAGACACAACACTAAGCTTGGTTTTAAAACAAGGAAGAGAGCCAAGACTTTGATACCACTTGTAGGTCCACTTGGAGGATCAAGATTAGCCTACTTACCTGTTTAAACAACACAAATACGAGTGCGGAATCCTTGTAAATATGCAAACCAAAACAAAGTAAGAACACAGGATAACCAAAGATTCAATGTCTTGATTAACAGGAGAGAACCAATACAAACATATACAAACAATGTTCATACAGACTCATGCAACACACTTTGTGCTCTTGTGTCTCTCTCTAGTATAGCTCAAGACTCTCTGGTCACTCACTTGTCTCTACTACTTGGCTCACTCTACACTGAGAAGTGCATGTCTGCTTATATAGTGTCCACACCTAGCAACAGTACGAAGTACGTTGCTGGTCATACGAAACACCAAAAGACACGAAGAACATTATCCAAAGATACTCGTACGAACAAGCTGGCTCGTACGAACATAAAATAGCTCGTACGAAACAAGTAGGATGCTTGTATAGATGGTCTCCCTCGTATGAAGGATGAGTGGCTCGTACAAGAAACATCTTGCTCGTACAAAGCATTACACATTTGCACATAGATGTATTCTTCGGAGATCGTGCGACATACATGACGTATACAAGACTCAACAGTATGCACTCATGCAACTGTTTTACACAGACAAACTAATCTTCTTGATTTGGTCGACACGACCAAACTATACAGACACTGTAAACAAAGACCGTACAATTATAGACGTAACTAAGAACAAGCGACATACACAAAAGTGTATCATCATTCTTCAAGCTTGTTTACAGCCTTTGGAAGCCTCCTATCATGAGTTCTGAAAGTGTTCTTCAACACAAGTAAGTAGTCTTCCTAGTTCTTTCATTATTTTAGCTATTTTGATCTAAAAGTCAAACAGTTTGGCTTGCAGTTTGACTTTCGGTTCTAACCATTTTGGTAAAGTCAAAGTTCAAATTGAACTTTGCAACGTGATCGTAATCACGAAGGTATTAATCCCTTGCGATTGCACCTTCAGATTATCACGTTTAGTAGGCGAGATGACCAGTCAAAGTTGTACGAGTTAAAAGTAAAAAAAATGTATAAAAATGCATTTTACGATGAAAACGTTTTTGGGTATTAAAATAAGGTTTCGACACCAAATCATTTTTATAACATTATTAGACATGTTCAAACATGTCTAACTTGTCATTTCTAGTTTAATGCTTAGTTCTTAGTCGTAAGTCGAGCGGTTTTACTACCGCTTTGACTTTCAAATTTGACCCGTTTGGTCAATCTTAGGATTCGACCAAGCGCATTTTATGACCATAGTAATCTATGGAATAACCCTCTGAGGTTATACCTTATCGTCATATAGTTTGGTTAGTTATATGATGAGTCGATTTTATGTACTTTTAAAATGCCGAAAACACCCTTTTGGCGCATAAAATGGTTTTAAACATGTAAGACCATAGTTATGACATCTAAAATGATATCATAACATAATCAAACTTTTTTTGACATGTAAGACACATCATAGGACTTATTAACCATCCAAACCCATAGTTACACTTGCGACTCGTTAAAGTGGCGTAAACCATTTTAACAAGTCGTAACAGGTTAAAGCACTTAGAAACTATTCCAAATCAGAATGTTAGGTATTATAAATGATATCATACGAGTCCCAACACTCGTTTGGTTTAGAAGACCTCATTCTATCCAATCCTCCGATTAAAGTCTGGAAACACTAACATAGTATTCCGATACATTAGGACACACTTGAACTCCTCAATCCTTGAGCTTTGTTTGATCATTTGAACAAGACATTACACAATCCAAGTGAGTACAAAGCCCCCCTTTTACGTTTCAAATGTTTTGGGGTGATTCATATGTGCCTAACACTACTTTCTTGTTTTCATGAAATTATACATGTTTTGCGTATCTAGTACATATGCTACATGATTACAAAGTCATTTTGCTTCATATGTTGACTTAGCATACCTAGTACATGATTTCAAAGACATTTTTGCTTGGTGTATTGGCTTAGTATGCCAAGTACATGATTTCAAATATTTTCATGACATGCTTACATTGTTCAAGACATATTAGTGCGTTGAATATATAATGATACATATATTAACATTGATCATGCCAATCGGTAGTTTGTAACGGTACCATAGGATTGACAATCCCGTTCCGACTTCCTAGGTTTGTTTGAAAGTGACTTTACGGTATGACAGAATGTTGATACACTTTTATGTCTGTCGCTTGTGACTTCAGGATCTGGTTTTTCTTAAAATTTCCTATAAGAATTCAGTTGGACATATCTTCAGTAGAAACACTGTCGGAAAACTCACCGGAATATTCTTGTAGGGTTGACCAAATCTTTGGACATTCTGACTTGACTTTTTTGGCTGAAAAGCTGATATGGAATGTTTGTCTTTTTAACCAAAATTGTGTAGACAACTGACCACTTTCGAAAACAAGTATTCGTTAGAAAAGGAAATTTTCACCAACCAACCCTGCAAAAAGATTCCTCTCTGCGAAAAATATCCGTGCGAATAACCCATCCGCATGAAGAACAAGACTGTTCGTGGGAAAGACCAAGTCATCCGCACGAAGGACCTTGTTCGCACGAAGCATAGATTGCTCACACAAAAGAGTGTCATTCGTATGAACAACCTGGTTCATACGAAGAAGTGTGACTCGTACGAATCAATGATTCGTATGAAGAACAAGCTTCTTTGATCTGTTTTTCGTGTTTCAGTTTTTCAAAACTATGTGGTTTTTAAAATTGTGAACTTTAAAAGGAGACTATTATTTTCAAAATTAAACTTTAAACCTTTTAATTTTCATAATCAAGAAAACATAATGAGTACTAATCCTTGGGATTGGGGGAGTAGTTCAAGCATAAACCAAGACTCAACACAAAGCTCCGCAACCTCATGGGTTAAATCACTAATGCCTCAACACACAGCCATGATTACTGCAAATCAATGGGCATGTGTAGGAAATCAAAACCAGAGCATTCAGACTCTTCTTATAAGCGAGAGTGAAACTAACTGTCCACCAAACTGAACCATATGAACGATTATCCTTCTTGGAAAAGTCGTTTCTACATATGTTCTCGGTCAAAATACAGAATTATGGACATGTTTTACTTCACCATACAAGGAATCTCTTGAAGAAGCAGGATCAAATCCAACCTCCTTAGCCAACTTAGATGAAAGCAATAAAAAGGCTTATGATTTAGAGAAGAAGGCGTTTGCTATCCTCACACAAGCACTTCATAAGGATATTTATCATCAGTTGTGTATTGTACCACCAACAAGAATCTATGCGATACTTTGGAAGCAAGAGGAGAAGGAAATGTTGTAACTAGAAAAATACGACATGATCTGCTAAAGAAAGAGTTTGAAGGTTTCATGTTCATGGAGAATGAAACACTGAGCGACATGACAACACGTTTCTACCACTTGCTCAGTGAAATGTATTCATACAAAGTGTTAGCATCTCCATAGGAAATCGTGATGCGTTTTGCTGACGCCTTACTGCCAAAGTGGAGTTAATTCATTGACTTACTAAGGCATAAATGTTTTGGATATGATCAGTGTCTATAAATTTGTTCAAAAACTGGAGAACAAAAATGAAGAAGAAATCCGGAAAAGAAAAAAGGGTTTCTGTCCCACAAAACCTAAGATGTACTTTGGAGGTATTAACACAGGTGTCAATACAACTCAGCAACCAAAACTTCATACCGCGTTTGCGTCAAATGTGAACCCCTTTCTACCACCACCAGTTCAAACAGATCAATCTGCCAGCTCAAGTACTTAACCCTATGGTCAAGTATTTGATCCTAAAGCCTTTCTACCACAACCTCAAGTTGTTACACCAAAGCTTCTTAACAAGCTTTCTATGGTAATAACTTTCAACCTGCAAACCCTAATACCGTCACACTTGATACGTCTCATCTTTCCAAGGTCAGTGTAGATGTTGCTCGGGAACACACGGAACTTCTGAAAACCATGGTTAGTGCTTACTGTGGATTAGTCGGGTTAAATTGGAAACATAAATTAGACTAATGAAGACTACCAACAAATTGACAGAGATGAGATGGAGCTAATGGATATTAAATGGGGTTTGCAAGTGCGGTCAGAAGAGCTAAGGATAACATGAGCAGAACTGGAAGACCAAGTTTGGAAAGCAAGAAAGTTACCAAACATGGTTTTGATAAAGATGTTGTTACTTGCTTCAACTGTGGTGAAAAAGGTCACATCAAGCGTGATTGCACTAGACCCAGCAAACAAGGAAATCACAACCCTTTCCAAAATCAATCACAAACATCCAACACAACTCAAGTTAACAATGAACGGCAAATAGTAGCTGTTAACAACCCAAACAACACTAAGCAGTCTGTGCCTTCAAACAACACAAATAGAGCTCTATTAGTTCAAGCAGATGAAGGATGCGATTGGTTAGTACAATTGGGAAAAGAGAATCAAGGAGGAACTGCATGTTATGCCAAGATTATCAACCGGATCAAACATGTTCACTGCATTGACAATTCTGATGATGATGATAGTTCTGTGTATAATGGTAGTTCTGATGAGGAATGCTCGAGTGCTGGTGGTTATGGATCTGATTCAGATATCAGGGAAGGGATTGATATTGAGGTCAACGATTTGCTGAAACAAGTAGAGAAGCTGAATAGTTAAAAGGCTGGTTTGACGAAGAAAGCAGAAGTTGCATCAAAGGAAATGGAGAAAATATGTACAAAATAGTGCACCCTTCTCTCATCATACTGCCTTCATAGCTAATGTTTCGACAAGTCAGGTAAAATTCGACTCTCCTAAGATATGCAGTGACTGTGCTGAATTAGAAACGAGATTTGAAACAACAAACAGTCACAATCAATGCCTAGTTATTGAACTATCTAAATGCAAAGAGGCAAATCTCGCTTTAACTCGAAACGAAAAAGAATTCAAATCTATAATCGAGACTCTTGAGAAAAGTGTTTTCGAATTAACAAAAACAATTTTGAACAAGCAAACAGGAATTAATAACTATATTAATATCCTTGAAGAAACGAAAAAAGGAGTTAGCCATTGCCAAATGCGAACATGATGCAGTTAAGCTCAAATTGGAAAATTATTCTAACACCGGATATGTGCTTGATCACATCGTTGATGTTCAAAAACTTAAGGAGATGTCAAATGCATTGGGTATAATTCGTACACCTCCTTTGAAACACGATTATACCAAATTGCCTGATGAAGAGGAAATGCCACTCTTTGAACCATCTGTACCTCTTAATCCTGAAGAGTTTGCAGCAGGATTAGGGTTTAAGCTGGAGAATTCCTCAGTTGAATCAAGAAAATCAGAGAACTCATCATCAGTTGTTGATCAGAATCCTTCTACAATAGAGGAGGATGATTCATCAGATGATGAGTCAGAGAAAACCGATCGAGATCAATCTCTTGATGAAGAAAACGGGGTAGAAACTTCTGTTGCTCCTGATGTGAAATCTGTTGCAAATCAAGAGAATGATCCTATGAAATCTGTCAAGACAACTGAGCCTACAATCGAAAATGATAATGTGTTGTATACTTTGATTGGGGATAAGAAAATTTACTCAAACAAAGACTTTCTGATCAAAAATGTAAATCCAACCTCTATTGATCAAGTTTTTAAAAACTCAACAACCAAATTTTTGGAAAAGAAGAATCCAATCAAGTCACAACCATTATTCGTTTCAAAAGAAAAACAACAAGAAAAGCAAGCTGAAAAACCTAAGATATCATAACCTAAGGTTGAAACCAAAGAAGCTCGCTACAAGAAGAAATTGAAGAATGTTAAATTTGTGAGTTCAACTGGTACTGATAAAATCGAGACTTTTTAAAGCATGTCTAATATTGATTTTGTAAATCAAATCAAGATTTTAAAGCATAATAGTCAAAACAATTACACTCAACATACAAATGGGTGTAAAGATGAACCAAGTACCTATAGACCCACAAGTTCAACATCAAGTCATAAAACAGGATCTCCTAAATTTGTTGAAAGGAGAACATGTTTTAAGTGTGGAGAGTTTGGCCACATTATCAAATAATGTACCAATCCAGCAAAACAGAAGTTTGTTGAAAAAGCCGCTTCTGAAACAACTTGCCAACGTCGATCTATGTCACCTAAACAAGACAAACGAATTGTTAAGGAACAAGAAGAAAAATAGAGACGTAATCAAGTAAATATAGCTGAAAAAGCATTAAAACGGATTTTTCAGAAAGGAAACCAAGTTCATCAAGTTTGATAAAACCAACTATAATTAATAGTAATTCTAGTAAATTTCACCAATCTTTGAAACCTAAAATCGGTAATGTTTCAGGGGAGGCACAAAGTTTCCAAATCATCAAGAAATAGAAATCACATTTCTTGATGATAAGGGTCGGCCCAAGACCACTAAAGCTTGGGTCCCCATCTCAAACTGATCGGGTATTGAAGTGTGTAGGGTGTTCAAGGAGGAACTGTGAATAGTCATTGGATTGTTGACAGTGGAGCATCAAGGCACATGGCAAGCGACTTAGGGCTCCTTTATGATGTGAAAAGCATTAGAGGAGTGTATCTTGCTTTTGCTAGAGACAATGGCGGATACATTACTGGAGATGGAATGGTTTCCAATGGTGTTGTTAGTATTAACAAGATCAGTTATGTTCGTCAAATTGATCACAATCTTCTGAGTGCTTCTCAAATCTGCGACAAGAAGTTCACGGTTCATTTTGATGATACTTGTTGTTATGTGCTGAAACCTAGTTTAAAGATTCCCAAAGAATGGATTCTCCTGTCGGCTCAAAGAATTAATGACTTGTATATTCTTGACATGAGCAAAGCTATTACCACGTCTGCACAGGTTACATGTTTTGTCTCAAAAGCCACTGAAAAGGAATCAATCTCTTGGCACAGACGACTGGGACACATTCACTTGAGGAAAATGAACTACTTAGTGAAAAACTATCTTGTGAGTGGTGTACCAGTGAAGAAATTTCATTTACAAGACGTCTGTGTATCGTGCTAAAAAGGATAGCAAGCTAGAAAATCTCATCCTGTGAAGAAGATTAACACGGTGAATATGCCTCTAGAACGTCTTCATATGGACCTCTTTAGACCTATGAAACACAAGACTACCTTTGGTGATTCATATTGCTTATTAGTTACTAATGACTACTCAAGATTTTCATGGGTGAACATGTTGGCAAACAAGAGTGAAGTTCATAAAATCCTCAAGAATCTCCTGACGCTACTTGAAAATTTGAACAATTTAAAGATAAGGAGACTCAGAAGCGATAATGGCACCGAATTCAAGAACCACGTTATGGATGAGTTATGTTCTTTCAAAGGCATTTTTCATGAGTACAATTCTCTATACACATCACAACAAAATGGTGTCGCCGAGAGGAAAACTAGAACTCTGATTGAAATGACAAGAACTATGTTAGTAGAATCAGAACTTCCTGTTCAATTTTGGGGAAAGGCTGTGGCTACTTCATGTTATACAATGAATAGAGTTCTTACAGTGAAGAGGCATGGGAAAACATGTTTCGAGCTGCTACATAAAAGGAAACCGGATGTGTCTTTCTTAGAACCTTTTGGAGCTCCATACACTATGATTGATCCACATGGTAAACTCGGTCTTAAGGCTATCGAAGGTTTCTTTCTTGGATATGCTACTCCTAATTTTAGAGTGTGGAATTTGTCATCGAAAAAGATTGAAGAATGGGGTGAAGTTAAGGTTCAAAGATACACTGAATCAATAAGAGCTCCGGGTACTCCTTGTGTTGGTGCATTATGTCTATTGCCTATGTCTAGGATGTGTCTGTATTGTTTATAGTGCTTAAATGTCGAATGTATATATGTTAAATGTTTTTTATGCGTTTTGTATGGCTCGTACGAACGAGATTGTATGGTTCATACGAGAGCAGTTTTGCATACAAATCACATCTCTATTTAACACACACTCCAGTACGGGTCATGTCAACCTATATATAGAGGAGTGTTGTGTCAGAGCTAGTGAGTCAGTTTAGATGGTACGGCGAAGCCCTGCTAGTTTGTTTACTCCCATCTGTACTTTGCACGACTTTGAATACAACAGAGCAGTTAAACAGTAAGTTCTATCTTGTTTGTTTTGTCAATCTCTCTAGCAATGAATTCCGCCTATGCTAGTTGAGTTAGATCAGATCAGTTGCTCATCGGAGGAACCGGATCCTCGTTCACACCTAGGATGTTTGACTATGATGGGCTGTCTGACTCCTTTAATCTACCAACTTTTGATGATGCTTCTGAAGCTGCTCAAATGCTACTGGAAAGCGATACTGCAGTTGACTCGTCATTAGTAAGACTAATTATTGTTAACCCTCAACTGTCTACTTTGGTTAACAATCTTGTTCAGAATGAGGAATTTGAAGATGCTACTGATTATAATGTCTCGTCAGAGGATGATGATTTCCATGATGCAAATGAAACTACTTCTGGTCCTATTCCTTGAATTTTAGGTGTCACGTCAAATGTGCAAAATCAAGGGACGACTGAAGGTCATGCCTCTACATCTTCGTCAAATCTAGCAAACGAATTAGTTGTTGATCTGAATATCAACAATTTGGGTATAATTTCCTGAGTTCCCGATGTTCCTGACACTCGAATCCGTAATACCCATCCTCAGCAGAATATTATAAGAGATGTCCATAGTGGTGTGCAGTCCCGTAATCAGCTAAGGAACAACCAGAATGCTGGTTTATATTCGGCTATTAGGGAATCTGGGGAACAAAATGATTGGTCTTTTGCCTGCTATATCTGCCAAGTAGAACCGAAATCTTGGAAGGAGGAACTGAAAGAAGACTCATGGGTTGAAGTGATGCAAGAAGAACTTCAGCAGTTTCAGAAGTTAGGCGTGTGGAAATTGGTTGACAGGCCTGACAACTACAAGAAGATTGGTACAAGATGGTTTTACAAGTGGAAGAAGGATGACTGAGCTGTTGTTTTGAGAAACAAAGCAAGATTGGTTGTCCAGTGTTTAAATCTTGTAGAAGGCATTGATTACAATGAAGTTTACGCACAGGTAGCACGTCTTGAGGCCATAAGAATCTTCTTGGCTTATGCGTCCTACAAGAAGTTTACCATTTATCAAATGGATGTGAAGAGTGAATTTCTTCATGGTGTGGTTGAAGAAGAAGTATATGTTGAGCAACCGCTTTGTTTTGAAGATCCAGACCATCTTGACAAGGTTTGCCTTTTAGATAAGGCTCTATATGGTCTTCATCAAGCTCCACTGGCTTAGTATGAAATGTTGTCTTCCTATCTTCTGAAGAATGGTTTTCGACGTGGATTAATCGACTGTACTCTCTTCATCAAGGAAGAAAATTAGGACTTATTGGTGGTACAAGTATATGTTGATGATATTATTTTTGGGTCTACAAACGAGAAATTGTGCGAAGAATTTGAGCAGGTAATGCAAGAGAAGTTCGAGATGAGCGCGATGGGAGAAATGACTTTCTTTTTAGGTTTGTAGGTTCATCACTCTAAGGAAGGGATTTTCAAACCAAGTACGTCGAGGATATTCTCAGAAGATTTCAGATGGAAGACTCAAAGCCTTTGGGAACTTCATTAGCTCAAATTCATGGGATTACTCCTCATGAAATGGGTGAACATGTGGAACCATCTCTTTATCGTGCTATGATCAGATCTCTTATGTATGTTACTGCTTCACAACCCGATATAATGTACCCAACATGTCTTCTAGCTCGCTACCAGTCAAGTCCAAAAGTTCCTCATTTGATGGCTGTGAAAAGGATCTTTCGTTATTTGAAGGGACACCCAGACACTCGTCTCTGGTACCCTAAGGATGATAATTTTGATTTGACAGCATTCAGTGATTCTGATCATGGCGGCTGCAAAATCGATGTTAAATCAACATCAGCAGGATGTTAGTTCTTGGGAAATCGCCTAGTCACGTGGCAGGGCAAAAACCAGACTTGTGTAGCTACGTCAACCTGTGAGGCTGATTATATTTCATCTTCTAGGTCCTACTATCAGGTTCTATGGATCCAACAACAAATGCGTGACTATGGTTTTGAATTTCTAACTACTCCTATATATGTTGACAACGAAGCTGCTTTACATATCACTCGTAATCCTGTACATCAATCAAAAACCAAACACATTGAGATAAAGTATCATTTCATACGATATTGTTATGAAAATAAACTTATCAATGTTGTTAAAATCCACACCAATCACCAACGTGCCGACCTGTTTACAATAGCTTTTGATAAATCACGTTTTGATTATCTTCTTTTGGTCAATGGCATCAAGGTTAAACCCGAGTAAATCATCCTTGGATAATCATTTTCATAAATATTTTCTTAAAATATAAAAACAACAAAAAGATTTTCCATTTTCTCTTAGTTTTATATTTTAGGGGGAGAAAATTTTAGGAAAATACAAAACATTAGAAAATTCAGAAAATACAAAAAATTGTCTTTTACTTAGTTTAGTATTCATTTATTTACCTTTTGTATTTAAGAGGGAGAAAAATTTAGAAAAATACAAAAACAATAGAAAAACCAAAAATAAAAAATGAGTTTCTTAGAAAGATAAGAGAAGATGATGATACACACGGTGATCTGTCAAAAATGGTCAAAAACATAAAACGAAAATTTGATAAGTAGCTTTACTATTAATATATCGGTAGGCTCACAATCAGATTAAAATGTGTAGGTTGATATAAACATAACAGACTGAAAGCCAGGTAGGATCCATTCATTGGCATATGGTCTTGGTACCGAAATTTCGTTTGATAGTATGCTGAGGATCTAAGATATGCGATCTTTATGCTTGCTTATCATCTGGGTATCATGGTTGAATCTTTTACCGAAAAATAACGGTGACGCAAGTCTAGAACTTCCACGATACCATACATACGTGTAAATACTACATACGACCATCAATAAGTGATAAAAATATCACATTCACCCAAAAATAAGTGATAAAATATCACAGCTTTATGCGGGAGCTAAGCTCATCTTTTTGTCGGTATGATGATACTAACCTGTTCATGGACTTATTCATGTGCCCTGCATGTATTTGAAACTCAAGTTCCTCATCAAATAAGTGATTTAATCACATAGGGCTTGTTTTCAATAAAAATAAGTGAGTATCTCACATCATATACGTTAAAGCAGATGATAATCATTATACTCACCGGAAAGATTTTCTCTCGTGCATGTCTTGATAATGGAATGTGTCGTGAAGTGGTTGAACACCGGCTAGTAAGGATAAATTATACATTAATCGTATATCCTAATTATGATTACATCTGATAAGCTGAGCTTACGTGGACAACAATACCGATAATCATAGTAGAATATTTATTTATTTAATTTGATGTTTTAAACAAAACTCATTTTTGGCAAGATTAAAAGTGTCACACCCTTATCGTAGCGGAAGCGCAAGTGTGTGACTATTAGGTAATAATAGCATCCAATTTAGTAAACAATTATAATTCAACACCGATGCCATACTAATAATAAGTTTCATTCCCATAATTACAACCATACAAAAGTGATTTCATAGATTAACTGTTTTCAACAAATCATCATAAACATAATTAAACATATATTACTTCAAAATAAGATATTGTTTTCATCGTTACTGCGTAATGAGGTTTTGATTCCTGTATACCTATACAAAGTTGGGATATAAAAGACAAACCTTCCAAAAGATGGCACATCGTTGTCCTGACATTTTCCCATAACACGAATCATATCACCAGCTCATGTCTTACGTCCTAAAATACATGTAATTTTAAAAGTCAACATAAAGTTGGCGAGTTCATGTTGTTAATGTTTTCATATAAAATGTTATCATTGTAATCCAGTAATGAAATATGAGTATGTTATTAGCATCATTGAGTTTTAAGGATCTATCAGTGTGTCGCGAGCACCCTGACACATATGTGTCATAAGTAAGTAACCAAACCGAGACAACTTTTACATCATTGGGATCACAAAAGCACTCCGAAGGGTATACCAACTAGGAGTGGAGCGCGTCTCAAACTCAATAGATCTACATCTTTTGCACCTTGGTCACTAGGTAATAAATGGTTACTATTGTGATCATCCTACTTACGCACAAATGATCGTGTTATCAACTAAACCCATAGCTAACATACTATTTGTTATGACATGTATTTCCCCTCGATAGTTTTAAAACAAGACTTTGAAATAATTTAAAGGAGGGACATGAACTCACAGCTTTGCGTTCTGTTCGTCGCACTATTCGTGGGTCAGTGTCCGTACACGTGTGTAACCTACATGTGTATTGAGTTTATTAGACACCTAGGCCTCGATGGACTTTGTACCAATTGTTCATCTTGAATTCTTGTAATGTATTTCTTTGTTACGATAGAACAACTTTTAGTGTTATCATAGTGTTGGTAGTTTGTTTGTTTGATTAATATTGTTATATATATTTCTCAAATGTATATATACGTATATATATACATATATATACGTATATATATGTATATATACGTATATATATACATATATATACGTATATATTATTGTTGTTCTTAGATCGTGTGTGAACTGGGCCTTGCCCTTCACATGTCCTCGTGCCTTGCACGCTGTCATTGGGCTTTGCCCATGTCATCTATGTCATTGGGCCTAGCCCATGTTTTCATGTCATTAGGCCTAGCCCATGTAGTTTATATCATTGGGCCTAGCCCATGCTTTTATGTCATGGGCCTTGCCCATGTGTTTATGTCAATGGGCCTAACCCATGTCTTTATATCATTGGGCCTAGCCCATGTCTTTATGTCATTGGGTTTAGCCCATGTTTTTATGTCATTGGGCCTAGCCATGTAATTTATATGTTTTCTAGCTTTGTCCATATAGTTTATACACTTGGGCCTTGCCGATATATTTTATGTTATTTGGCCTTGCCCATGTCTTTTATAAATTGGGCCTAGCCAAAATTCATTTTGATGAGCCCATTATTTTATAAGCCCTATACTTATAATTTTATTAGTGTATAAGTATATATGTCTTACACTTTTATATTTACAACTTTCCGGATTTTGATTTCGATAACATATATATATGTTATGTGTCTAATATATATTTTAGACTTGTCATCGTCGTCGTTTACTACATGCTTTTTCTCGTCGACAATCGCCCGTCGTCGTAATAACTCTTCGTGTCGGAGATTTATTCGTTCGTCGACCACGCGATGGTGTATCTGTGATCGTTTGCCCATCGTCCGCATTGCTTCGTTTGTCCGATTATTGTTTCGACGTATTGTAAAAATATATTTGTTTGTGTCACCAACATTTGGTAATATTTTCAAGTGTTTGTAGTATTTTGTATATAGTTGGGTATTTTTATGATAAATACCCTAAGCATCTAAATACTTACATATACAATACACATACTTATACAAAATTCTTGGTGACAAAATATGTATGTTTACCTTTTTTTAGAAGTAACCATATATATATTTATAAGGATTACTTATTTTTACTTGTAATATATATATATATATATATATATATATATATATATATACACTTGTTGAACACTTCAGTGTTTAGGGTCTAACCCTTGTCATTAGAACTTACTTAATGACGATCTAAGTTACTAATCGTGTTTAGTCCCGTTAATCACCCCGTTAATCATACCTTAATCATGATTAGATTTTTAGAAAATTTCACTATATTTTCCCCTAAACTATGTCGTTTTCCACGTTTTTAAAATATTTTTAAACCCTGTTTAAACTCATATCAAGATCAACAATTTATTTCAAGCTTTCATATTATTTGTTTACAACTTATGTGTATCATCATCCATGGCATTTTTGTAGCCAAAATCTTATTAAAAACATAATGAGACTTCAACATTTATTAGCATTTTTAAACCATTATTTGTTACATCCTTAGATCAAGGTCATTACTTTAAACCTCTTGGTTACTACACTTTTTAAGATGGTTACATCTTAAATCATAGTGTTTATTTCTTATAAAAATTACTCATATGTAGTAAAATTATTTTTAGATTGTAGTAATCTTCATGGATGATGTAGTTGATGATCTTGTTTAGATTTAAACATTATCCTGTTTAAATCCTCATTTTCATACATATTCATACATGATCATCTAACTTTTACACCTTACTTTAACATAAACAACACCATCATGCTAACTAGTTAACATATAAACACATAATCAACACAAAATAAACCATATTTAGTGTTATTATTATGGTGTAGGTTAGGGTTTTTAGGTTATCTTTTCTTCATTTTCAAGATAATCAACTTGTACTTCATTAAACTAGAAATAATAATAAGCTAGAATATGAAGCGGTATGCCTTACAATGGATGCACAAGTTTAGTGATGATTTAAGAAGAAAATGGAACTCCAAGAAAGCTCTAATGGTCCTCCACCTTTGCTAGTATCTTGAGTGATCTTGAAAGGGTCTTAAAGTGGGTAAAATGAGGTGGTTTACGGTGGTTATGTGGAGGTGGTGGTAGCCGTGGGGATGAGGAAGAAATAAGTGGTGGTTTCAATGATTTTTTCTATGTGAAAATGATAAGGAACATGGTGTAGGTTAGGATATATAATATCATCATCTTTCAAGTGTCATAACCATGACTAACACCATGCCTCTAATCCAACATTTTCAACATGCATCTAGTGAGTGTGGGACCCACTTGAGCCGCCCACGTGTAAGGAGGGTAAAGTGTAAATTTTTTTTACACTTAAGTTAAGTGTTGTGATTAAGGGGTTGATCTTGCATCCTTAGCATATAATTAGGGTTTAGAGTGTTAATCTATAATAATTAATCCACATGATCATTTAATATAAGTTTCGGATGATGGAAACGTAGGTAGTTCGTTCATCGACACAATATTTGTTAATAAACTAACTTTATTATTTAGTACCGAAAGCTTTTGTTTTTGACCACCACAATTGTCATGGCGTTTATTTAGTGCACTTTCGATCTAAAAATGTGCATAACTAGTTTGCTAGACTAATACATGTTGAGTTAGAATGGCCAAAATGCATCTCGTTCGATCGTTCACTCGATATCAGCACTTTTATATCCTGCCATCGAACTTTTCGGGAAGTTGTGTTTCCATGACCTAAAGATAGTTGAAAGGATTCAGACAATAAAATGTTCGTCGTTTTGACAAACTTTTCCAAAATGAGGCCTAACTCATTCTCTAGATGCATGAATGGGGGCTACCGGCCACTAAATGTTCGTCGTTTCGACAAACGGTCGCCTTCCGGTCGAATTGTGCACTTTTGTTGAATGACCGGAAATGATGTATTTAATGCATTTTTGATATTCTCATATTGTTTTAGGATGTTCAACATTGTTTTAATATCATTCTGAAATCCGGAATCCACCGAATTAGTGTTGCGGACAAACCTAAGGTCCTCGAAGAACTAAAAGTCCAGTTTTGAAAAACCTGGACTCGTAACGAATCAGAGATCACTCGTACGAGTGATTGTGCCTCATACGAATGACCACTGTTGTATTGTACGAATTGCAGTTCTTCGTACGAGCTAAGGTTCTGCGTACGAGTATCTTGATGTGGTATAAAGGTGATGAAGTTCTTTACCTAGCTCACGGCATCCTTACACCTCTCTTTAAAGTTGTTTCTGATATCCTTAAGGTATAATTTTACAATGGTGACATACCTTGAAGATGAATGATTTGAACATTATCTGACTATGTGACATTGTTGACATGAACAACAAATTTAAGCGAAAAATCTTTAGCGAAAAACAAGTTCCTCATGAATAATCTTCTCTTGAAGTTGTTTGTGCGAAAAATATTTCTGATTCGTACGAGTGAAATACCACTCGCCCGAGTAACATGTCACTCGTACGAACCATTTACTCGTACGAGTAAATCACTTTTTTTCTAAGTCAGGTGTTCGTAAAAATCAGTTGTTCTTGGTACGAATAAATTGTTATTCGTATGAATCAGTAATTATTCGTCCAGGGAATACACACATACATAAAGTTTGGAATAACACTTTTTGTGTATATGTAACACCCCGACCACGTAAAACAACGAATTGTGGCGGAAACGTCGGGGAGACATGTCACAGAACTATTGTTTCACAACTCATGGAATTTAAAATTTTGTTTTATTAAGTTAAATGTTTTCATTGTCTTGGGATAAACAAGAACAACACATAAATAAACTGTCTTTCGTGTTTTAAGTCACTAAGGCCCACGTCCATTCCTACGTGAAGCATGCATCATATCATCAAGCATTAAATCCTGAAACATATGTGAAAAGAGAGTCAGCATAAAAATGCCGGCGAGTACATAGGTTTTGTGAGTGTGTCAAATTCATGGCTTTGTATACATACTGCAACACCTCGCCCGACTACATGAGTCGTTAAGTGAAAACCTCGTATCAAAAGTGTTTGATATTGCAATACAATTAACCAACTAAAACAAGTTGGTTAGAGTTGTGAAAACCTTGTAGCCATGAATCTTGATCAAAATGTTTCTTTTGTAAAATAAATTTGTAATAGATTGATTCAAAAGAAAACTTCTTATGGTTTATATCTTTAAATGAAAATCAATGCGTGACATTGTTCAAAACCATTTGTCCGTGTCATAAACCATTTATCTGTGTTATAAATCAATCGTCCGTGTGATAAACCAATTGTCCATGTCCTAAACAAATCGTCCATGTTTCTAATTGTGAAAACTTCTTATCATTCATTAATGAACACATTCAAACTTGTGTTGACTATACCACCAAAGGTATCTTTAATAGACCACCAAAGGGTCTCTTTAACTAGACTAACAAATCAACAAACGATTTGTTAATCAAAAACAGTTTATGTCATTACCCAAACTTCCACCAAATCCAGTGAACAATCCGATAATGGGATTGTCAGTCCTATGGTACCATAACATATTACTAGTCGGCTCGGCCAAAGCTAATGAATGTCATTCGTGTTATGGATAATGCATCAACAAGTTGTTCACATTATTGAAATTGTATTGTTTATATATAAACCATAGACATTGTTTTTGAAAACTTGAAAATGATTTAGCACATATTAGTCACTCTGAAATATTTGCAAAACGTATAAGAGGGGAACTATGTACTAACTTTGAAATCATTTTTAATATATAAACCATGTATATGAATCACCCCAAAACATTTAGAAATGTAAAAGAGGGGGGCTATGTACTCACATAAGCCTTGCGTAGTAAATATGTAGATTTGAAAAGATAGTTTAGCACATATGAATCACCCCAAAATATTTGAAAACGTAAATGAGGGGGCTATGAACTCACTTGGGATTGCAAAAGTGTTCTTGATCAACGAAATAAACAAAGCTCAAACGTGTCATAATGTGTCAGATAAATATGTTAGTGTGTTGGGACTACAAATGGGAGATCGGATAGAATTAAGTCTTATAAACCAAACGAGTGTTGGAACTCATGTGGTATGGTTTAACAAACTTAACATTCTGATTTGGAAAGGATCCCAAGTGCTTTTGACCCATTATTACTCGTTAAGGTAGTTTATGCAATTTTACTAGTCATTAACGTAAATCTGTGATAGGATGGTTAAATATGTCCTATGATAAGTTTTACATGCCCAAACATGTTTGAAAATGTTTTAACATCAGTTTATATGTCAAAAATTTGGTTACATGTGTTTAAAATGGATTTATGCGCAAAAGGCATTTGGTCATCATTTTTAAGGCCATAGAAGTAACTTATCATAACACTACTCAAACGACGTGACCATAAGGTACAACTTCAGTAGGTTATTAAAACTTGGTGTTTTGATACCCGAAATAGTTTCGTGGTAAAATGCACATCATGCGCATTTTTTACCGAAACTTTGACTCGTCACTTCGACTAGTAAACATGGTAATCAGAAGGTGATATTGTTAGGGATTATAACCTTCGTGATTACGATCATGTTACAAAGTTCAATTGAACTTTGACTTGACCAAATATGGTCAGAACCAAAAGTCAATCAGGAAGCCAAACTGTTCGACTTTTAGCTCAAAATAGCTAAAAAAATGAAAGAACTAGAAAGAGTACTTACTCGTGTTGAAGAACACTTTCGAAACTCTAGATAGGAGGCTTCCAAAGGCTGGAAACAAGCTCCAAGAAGGATAGAAAGAAGAACTTCACACTTTGTTTTGAAGTGGTATGAAAAAAAATGGAAGAATCATGGGGTATATATAGTATTTTAGGATTAGGGAGGTGATGACAAGTGTCTTCAAGTGTGGATTAGTGTCCTAACATGTGTCAACACCATATTAAGTGTGGAAAAGTGAGTTCTAGGTGTCAAAAATTGGAGATAGGTGGTAAACTTGGTGAAGAAGCAAAAATATTTATTATTTTTTTGGCATTTTTGGCCCTTGGACTTGTATTTTCACTTGTTTGCCATTTTTAACCCCTTTAACCTAATATTTAGGTTATATAAAGGTGTTAAGACATGTGTAACTTGGATTATGCCCGAAAATGTCGTGGATGTCAGTTTGTTCGGTTGTACGGTTACGTGTTTTGTAAAAATGCGTAAAACGCTTTAAGGAACACCAAAATGATCGAAATTGTGAAACCATTGACATTTTTGAATTCTTATTAATAAAATACCAGATTTTATTGAATACAAAAATATTTGGAAATAAAACACAGGGTCTCATTGAATACGAAATTGTTTGTTATTGTGCAATGATTGTTAAGGCACAAATGTCACAATCTCCCCTACTTTTAGAAATTTCGTCCCGAAATTTAATTAGAGGAAACTTTGTAAAACAGATGTAGATATTTCAATTTCATCTGATCCTTTTGTTCCCAAGTAAATTCTGGGCCACGTTTGGATTCCAACAAACTTTAACTATCGGTATACGTGTACGCTTGAGTTTCTAGACTTCACGGTCCAATATTTCCACAGGATTCTCGACAAAGTGCATCGTGTCATCAACGTGAATTTCGTTGAGGGGAATGTGGAGGTTTGTATCGGCTAACCACTTTTTCAAATTCGACACGTGTGGAATATTGGATGAATATTCCCAAGTTTAGGAGGTAGCTCAAGTCGGTAGCCCACCTTTCTAATTCTCTCAATAATCTTGAATGGTCAAATAAATCATGGTGCAAGTTTTCCTTTCTTTCAAAATCTAATCACACCTTTCCAAGGGGATACCTTGACAAGGACGTGATCACCAACTTGGAATTCCAAGGGCTTGCGTAGTTTGTCCGCATAACTCTTTTGACGGCTTCTAGCTGTTAGAAGATTATCATGAATTTTCTTGACTTTGTTTAGTGTGTCGTGAATGAGTTCAGGCCTAGTGAGCTGAGCTTCACCAACCTCATTCCAGCAGACAGGTGAACGACATTTTCAACCGTATAGAGCTTTGAAAGGCGCCATATTGATGCTAGCGTGATAACTATTGTTGTAGGAGAATTCGACCAATGGTAGATGTGAATCCCAACTACCACCAAAATCGATCACACATGCTCTAAGCGTATCCTCCGGTGTTTGAATTGTCCTTTCAGATTGTCCATTCGTTTAAGGATGATAAGTAGTGCTTAGATTGAGTTTGGTTCCCATGGCAGATTGCATGGTCTTCCAAAAGTGAGATGAGAATCGAGCATCTCGATCGGATATGATGTTCAAAGGAACACCATGACGAGATACAGTCTCATCAACGTAGATCTTGGCGAGTTTGTCAGTAGATAGATCCTCACAAATTGCCAAAAAGTGTGCTGACTTTGTTAGACGATCGATGATTACCCGAATGGCATCATGACCTCTAGGTGTGCGCGGTAGTTTAGTGACCAGATCCATCGCAATGTTCTTCCACTTTCATACCGGTATTTGTGGTAGCTCAAGTAACACCCCGACCGCGTAAAACAATGAACTGCGGCGGAAACTTCGGGGAGTCATGTCATAGAACTATTGTTTCACAACTCATGGAATTTAAAATTTTGTTTTATTAAGTTAAATGTTTACATTGTCTTGGGATAAACAAGAACAACACATAAATAAACTGTCTTTCGTGTTTTAAGTCACTAAGGCGCACGTCCATTCCTACGTGAAGCATGCATCATATTATCAAGCATTGACTCCTCAAACATATGTGAAAAGAGAGTCAACATAAAAATGCCGGGGAGTACATAGGTTTTGTGAGTGTGTCAAATTCGTGGCTTTGTATACATATTGCAACACCTCGTACGACTATAAGAGTCATTAAGTGAAAACCTCGTATCAAAATTGTTTGATATTGCAATACATTTAACCAACTAAAACAAGTTGGTTAGAGTTGTGAAAACCTTGTAGCCATGAATCTCGAGCAAAACGTTTCTTTTGTAAAATAAACTTGTAATAGATTGATTCAAAAGAAAACTTCGTATGGTTTATATCTTTAAATGAAAATCATTGCGTGACATTGTTCAAAACCAATTTGTCTGTGTTATAGATCAATCGTCCGTGTCATAAACCAATTGTCCATGTCATAAACAAATCGTCCGTGTTTTTAATTGTGAAAACTTTTGATCGTTCTTTAATGAACACATTCAAACCTCTGTTGACTATACCACCAAAGGGTATCTTTAATAGACTACCAAAGAGTCTCTTTAACTAGACTAACAAATCAACAAATGATTTGTTAATCAGAAACAGTTTCTGTCATTACCCAAACTTCCACCAGATCCAGTGAATAGTCCGATAATGGGATTGTCGGTCCTATGGTACCATAACATACTACTAGTCGGCTCGGCCAAAGCTAATGAATGTCATTCGTGTTATGGATAACGAATCAACAAGTTGTTCACATCATTGAAATCGTATTGTTTTATATATAAACCATAGACATTGTTTTTGAAAACTTGAAAATGATTTAGCACATATGAGTCACTATGAAACATTTTCAAAACGTAAAAGAGGGGAACTATGTACTCACTTTGAAATCATTTTGTATATATAAACCATGTATATTATTTTGAAATCTATAAGACAATGATAAGCACATATGAATCACTCCAAAACATTTAGAAAATATAAAAGAGGGGGGCTATGTACTCACATAAGCCTTGCGTAGTAAATATGTAGATTTGAAAAGATAGTTTAACACATATGAATCATGCCAAAACATTTGAAAACGTAAAAGAGGGGGCTATGTACTCACTTGGGATTGCAAAAGTGTTCTTGATCAACGGAATAAATAAAGCTCAAACGTGTCCTAATGTGTCAGATAAATATGTTAGTGTGTCGGGACTACAAACATGAGATCAGATAGAATTAAGTCTTATAATCCAAACAAGTGTTGGAACTCATGTGATATGGTTTAACAAACTTAACATTCGTATTTGGAAAGGATCCTAAGTGCTTTTGACCCATTATGACTCCTTAAGGTAGTTTATGCTACTTTAACTAGTCATTAGCGTAAATGTGTGATCGGATGGTTAAATATGTCCTATGATAAGTCTTAAATGCCCAAACATGTTTGAAAATGTTATAACGTCATTTTATATGTAAAAAAATTGGTTAGATGTGTTTAAAATGGATTTATGTGCAAAAGGGCATTTGGTCATCATTTTTTTAAGAACATAGAGTAACTTATCATAACACAAACCAAAAGACGTGACCATAAGGTATAACCTCAGTAGGTTCTTCCCTATACAACTATGGTCACAAATATGTGTTTTGTCGGATCTTAAGATCGACCAAACATGTCGGATTCGAAAGTTAAAGCGATGGTCAAGACCGCTCGACTTACGACCCTAAATAAGCACTAAAGTAGAAGTGACGAGTTAGACATATCAAAATATGTCTGACTGAGTTTATCAAACTAAGATTATAAAACTGAGTTGGTATCAAAACTTGGTGTTTTGATACCCAAAGATAGTTTCTTCGTAAAATGCACATTTTTTACCGAAACTTTGACTCGTCACTTCGACTAGTAAACGTGCTAATCAGAAGGTGAAATCGTTAGGGATTATAACCTTCATGATTACGATCACGTTGCAAAGTTCAATTGAACTTTGACTTGACAAAATATGGTCAGAACCAAAAGTCAATCAGGAAGCCATGGCTTCGACTTTTAGCTCAAAATAGCTAAAATAAAAAAATGAAAGAACTAGAAGGAGTACTTACTCGTGTTGAAGAACACTTTCGAAACTCAAGATAGGAGGCTTCTAAAGGCTGGAAACAAGCTCCAAGAAGGATAGAAAGAAGAACTTCACACTTTGCTTTGAAGTGTTTTGAAGTGGTGTGAAAAAAATGGAAGAATCATGGGGTATTTATAGTATTTTAGGATTAAGGAGGTGATGACAAGTGTCCTCAAGTGTGGATTAGTGTCCTAACATGTGTCAACACCATATTAAGTGTGGCAAAGTGATTTTTAGGTGTCAAAAATTGGAGATAGGTGGCAAACTTGGTGAAGAAGCAAAAATATTTATTATTTTTTTAACATTTTTGGCCCTTGGACTTGTATTTTCACTTATTTGCCATTTTTAACCCATTTAACCTAATATTTAGGTAATATACAGGTGTTAAGACATGTGTAACTTGGATTATGCCCGAAAATGTCGTCGATGTCGGTTAATTCGGTTGTACGGTTACGTGTTTCATAAAAATGCGTAAAACACTTTAAGGAACACGAAAATGATCGAAATTGTGCAACGATTGACATTTTTGAATTCTTATCAATAAAATACAAAATTGTTTTTAGTTGTGCAATGATTGAAAAGGCACAAAGTCACAGTATATTCCCTAATGAATTTATGTTCTTATCCTTGTTGTGTTATTTATACAGAATGGAACAAAAGGAACATAAAAGAAAACCCACAACAAAGAGAACTGACAAGTCAGAAGTGGAAATTATGTAAGAACAAAGACATAGCATGGTGGCCTTCTTAGTTCCGAAAGATAAATTGGCTGAGTACAACGGTATAATTAAGTTTTTGCGTGACTCAAGGATACATCATGCTATCACACACAAGACTATAGTATACAAGACGTTGATCATGGAACTTCGGGATTCGGCTAAAGTTGCTAAAGTGAATGGGCAGGAACTTATCCGCGGGAGAGTAAATAACTTGATCGTAGATATCTCAGTTGAAATCAATAACTCAGTATGACAGCTTGGCGATGATTCTGAAGCTCCTTTCTCAGTACCATAGAAGTGTTAACATGGATGTTTGCTTAGAATGAAATGTGTTCGAGATTTTCTCGCAGGACAACTAAACAAAGCATAGTGTTTGAGCAACAGACGAAGTGGTTATGACATGGCGAATACGACTTGGTTGGAATGATGATAGCTTTGACATTGAACAAACCGTTTAGTGTTTCAAAGTATATTTTTTCAAACCTGAAGGAGAACCTGAGAAGAAGTGGATGTGTTGGAAACAAGTTTTGGATGTATCCTTGTTTTCTCCAAATGATCTTGAATATGCAACATCCGAATCTTCCGAAGAACGATGTTCTAGAAGTTGAGATCATGATGGAACATTCGTTGAAGATTTTTAGAGGTGTAGCAGCAAAAATTACAAGGAAAGCACACCTACTTGTAAATTGTTCAGTTTTCTAGCAAATGATAAATATGTTGCACTAGAAAATGATAAGTGGCGCCATGATGACAATGAGACAGATAATGAAGAACCAATTTTGAAAAAGATGATTGAAGAGAAATTTGGTCATTAAAAGGGAAAAGGTGATGATGATGACGATAATAATGATGGTAATGGTGGTGCAAGTGATGTAGGTGCTATGGGTGGTGATAAGGGTAGAAAGAAACAAAGCAAAAAGCCTATGGAAACATCGTCAGCACAACCTGAAATCACATAACCTACAACCTCACTTTAAGAAACTGTACTAGAACAAGTTGTAGAAGTCCAGTCTACCTTTACAACGGAGGAGACTGAATCTGTAATGACAGAACCCACTACAACCTCTGAACCATAACCTTCAAATAGCACAGCAGCTGAAACACCTTTGGTTGAAGATACTCCAGTTCAATCACAACGTACTACTTCATCACTCGAACAATCCTAGTCCACAACTCATCAACAAAATACAAAACGAAGCAGTCATTTATTCTTTGAAATGAAACAGATGAGAAAGTGAATTTCTGTTCTCTCAGTTACAAGTTGTGGCAATCCAGATTAAGAAGTATTCGGAGTTTATGTCTTCAAATCGAAACACAGTTGTCAAACAACAGTTGGAGATAAATTCTTTGAAAGAGACCGTTAGAAAACATGATTCAGAAATTGCGCAGTTAAGAAAAGAAAATGAGCCGCTGAAGGTTGCAGATGCCGAAAGGGCAACTCAGCTACATCAAATGAGAGCAGCTGATAACTCTCGGGGAATTGAGTTGAATAGGCTAAAAGAACGTAGTGCGGATGTTCAACGATCTGCCGAAACATTAATTGCTAAGCATAACCACGTAAGAGAATGGTATCATACTCGTAATGCTACACTGGTTAAAGGCTTTAATCGTATTAAAGACGTGTTTGAAATGAGCAGAAAGCGAGTGAACATTCTGTGGAATGAAAGATGCAAAGCAAAGGAGATCAAACGTAAACATGATCACGGTAGAGAAGTCCCTGGTAATCATGATGCTTCAGCCTCTTCCTCGCAACCAAAAGTTTCTGCTTCAACTCTAGTGGTAGAGTCTAATGTACAGCAGATCGTGACCAATCCAATTACCTCCAGTGATAGTCAAGAGGAAAAAGGAAAGGTTTGATGTTTCTTGAAAGTATTGAAGACCTGATTATCAATCAACGTTAGATTGAAGATTTTCAGGGGAAGTTTGTTAATACAACAGGCAATTCGGGATGAAGACCGAAGACCAAGCAAAAGCCAAGGAGGAGTTTGTTGATACACTTTTATGTCTGTCGCTTGTTATTAATTATGTCTGTAATTGTATGACGATTAGTTATGTTGTAAAACAGTTGCTTGTGTGCATACTGTTGAGTCTTGTGTACGTGATGTCTGTTGGCACGTTCTCCGAAGAACACTTCAAGTACGAGTGAGAAGTACTTTGTACGAGCAAGTTTTTGCTCGTACGAGCCACTCACCATTTGTACGAGTGACTCTTTAGTCGTACGAGTGGGCTCATCTCAACAAGTATCTTGCTTGATTCGTACGAGCTAGTTCATGGTCGTACGAGCCATGGGTCGTTCATATGAGCATCTTTTGGAGAATGTTCTTCATGACTTATGGTGTTTCGTACGACCAGCAACATTCTTCTACTGTTGCTAGGTGTGGACACTATCTAAATAGACATGCACTTCTCAGTGAAAGGTTGACAAGTTAGACACTGGAGAGACACTGAAACACAAGAACACAGAGAGTATTTCGTGAGTCTGTATGAACATTGTTTATATGTGTTTGTACTAGTTCTCGTGTGTTAATCTAGATATTGAATCTTTGGTTATCTTGTGTTTCTTACTTTGCTTTGGTTTGCATACTTACGAGGATTCCGCACTCGTTTGTGTGATGTATAAACAGGGAAGTAGGTTAATCTTGATCCTTCAAGTGGACCTACACAGAATCCGATGAACATTTAATAAACCTTTGTCTTTATAAGGGTTTATCCGATAGTCAACAAGGCTTGAATGTATTCGCCAACAACCCATATATATGTGTTTACACAATAAAAGCAATTGCTTTATATGACAAGAGTTTGTGTTTAGACAAGTCCTGTGTTTATTCAAAACAAACAAGACATTTTAACAAGACAAGACATTTTGGTTATTTTATACAAGACAGTTATTTTATGGTTTAAACAAGACTTTTGTTTGCCATACAAGACATTGGTTTATACATAGACATTTGTTTATAAATAACATTTGGTTTATACAAGACATTGTTTTATGCATAGACATTTGTTTATAAAAGACATTTGGTTTCTACATGGCATTGGTTTATACATGGCATTGGTTGAAACAAGACATCTCAATTGTTGGCTCATGGTAAGTGCTTTAAATGACGAGATGTGTGTAATATGATAAAAGCATGATGGATACGCCGCTGGTACTTCCTATATATAAGTGATTTCATTATATTACATAAGGTAGCGTGATCTAAACCACTTCAAACAAAATACAAGACATGACATATTTTATACAAGGCACGAGTTATTTTGGTTATTAAGTTAACCATGCATCATTTCTTTTAGGTCATTTGATTTTCATATGATTTCATAAAAGAAACAATTTTTACAGGAACATGGCTACTTTTGTAATAGGTTGAACATTTCTTTTAACATTCAAAGCCATGAATCTTCATCACAAAACCTATGTTAGTCATAGGCATTTTTGTGCTGACGTTTTACTTTTACATATGTTTCGGGAGCTAATGTTTGACTTTGAGCATGCTTCACATACGGCGGACTTGGGACTTAGTGACTTTACAATTTGCAAGACAATTATTATGTTTTTGATTTCATTCTCCCAAGACAATCTAAACAATTAAATTCAATAATACAAAACTTTATGTACCATGTGTTGTCAAACATTAGACCTGTGACATGACTCCCTGACGTTTCCACTGTGGTTTGTTGTTTTACGCGGTCGGGGTGTTACAGAAAGATTGGTATAAGAGTTCATGGTTATATGGAATTAGGTTATTAGTAATACTTTGACCTAGACTATAACCTTCCCTAAAACAAGTTTTCTTGTGTTTAGATCTTAAAACAATACCATCACCTATCGTTAGGTGATTACCAAAACAAATTCACAAGTTACAAATTCGTTTTTAAAATTAATCATCTAACCTAAGATGAATGTTTTTAGGATTCTTGCCTTCAAAATTTTCAAAATCTCATCAATGTTTGGGTTTTAATAATGTGAACACATGCAATCTGGAATGGTGGATGCCTATACCCTAAGTTTTCAGTATAAGGCTACAGTGTTCGTACAAATCCGCATTATCAGACCAGTCACTCTTACCTGGGAACTCTTGGGGTGAGTGTCAACTTATAGGCTAAAGCATGGCTTCACGATACATTATAAAGACCCATTTACTTTGATTAGTCTTTGTGTCGTATGTTTGTTTTAGGTAACGAACAGATAATCACAATCCTTATGTTTCGTCGATATTTTTAACGTTTCCTTTTGACTATCTAATATCAATCTCGCCCGTTTCTCTTATATTTCCCTCTCTTTTAGAATGCCTCCTCGTCAAAATGCTGCTCAGGACGCCGATATGGTGGCAATGATAGCTCAACAGATAGCTGCTGTGCTACCAAATGTTGTAACGTAGTTAAACCAATCCAACAATAACAACAACAATGCACCTATTTCGTGCAACTTTAAACAATTCAATTCGGCTAAACCGCTCAAGTTTAGTGGTTTTGAGGAAGTTACTGGCATCTCCAATGGTTTGAGAGTCTTAAGAGCACATTCCGTCATGTTCAATGTCCGAATGAGTGCAAAGTAGAATTTGATTCGAGTGTATTCCAAAAGAAGGCGCTCACTTGGTGGAACGAAGTGGTGAGAGATAGGGGTGTTGATGTTGCAATGGCTCATACGTGGGAAGAGCTTCGAGCTCTTATGATGAAGAAATTATGCCCACGCCACGAGCAAAGAGCACTTGAGAAGGAATTCCACGACCTAAAATAGGATAGTGGAGAACATCGTGATTACATTGACCGTTATGAGGAGCTAAGTTTGTTATGTCCTGCTATGGTCACGCCCTTGGATAAGACTATTGAAAAGTACGTTGATGGCCTTCCTGACCCAGTTCAGGACATAGTCACTGGTAGCAACCCTGCTATAGTCAGATACGCTATTGAGTTGGCTACAACCCTGACTGACTCGCAAGTCAAGAACGGTAAACTTTTTTTTTGCAAATGTGACAAGAAACAATCTACCAAGACTGCACAAGGGAAACAAAAAAGAAACAAGGCCGAAACCTCCAAGAAGTCTAGGAAGCGTAAAGCTTCCAAGAATTTCGCTATTGTTACACAATCCAACCAAGCTGCTCCCAATCAACCATCACAGCCTCTGTGCAACAAGTGTGATAGTTATCACCAAGAGACAATGTCGGTACTACACCTCTGTGCAACAAGTGTGATAGTTATCACCAACCCCATATACCATGCCGCCATTGTACCAATTGTGTATGAACTGGCCATCTGGCCAACACTTGTCGTTTTGCTCTTGCTCTGAATCAAGTGGTTCGAAGTCTTGTTCAACCATAAGCCAATCCTGCACGACCCCATTACCCACCTAGATCCTGCTACAATTGTCGTGATCTTACTTCCCGAAGCTAGTTAATGCAAATCTAGCCTGGGACGAGCATTTAACATAAATGCTAATAAGGCTCGTGCTGACAATGACGTGGTTAACGGTATGTTCCTTGTCAATAATAACTGCCCGAAGCTAGTTAATGCAAATCTAGCCTGGGACGAGCATTTAACATAAATGCTAATAAGGCTCGTGCTGACAATGACGTGGTTAACGGTACGTTCCTTGTCAATAATCAGCCTGCTTCTGTTATTTTTTATTCGAGTGCCGATAGGAGTTTTGTATTCTTAGATTTTGAGCCTTATCTTTCAACACCAAAAACCAAACTAGGAAAATCCTTAACAGCTGAGATAGCTAGTGGCGAACCTCTTGTACTTGATTCTGTTATTTGTAACTGCCAATTGAACCTCAATAACCATCTTTTTTCCATTGACCTCACGCCAATGCTACTTGGGAATTTTGATGTCATAGTAGGCACGGACTGGTTAACCAAACACCATGCTGAAGTGATCTGTTTTGATAAGATTGTTCACATCCCTCTTTTGTATGGTGAAATCCTAGAAGTTCATGGAGAGAAACCCTCTCATAACCTGAAACTCATGACATGTACCCAAGCCCAAAAATACCTACAAAAGAATTGTGTAGCCTTTTTGGCACATATCGTAGAGGAGATAAGCAAGGGTAAGAGTATTCAAGACATTCCCGTTGTTCTAGATTTTCCTGAGGTATTTCCTGTAGAACTACCTTGTTTATCCCTAGCACGTCAAGTCGAGTTTCGTATAGACCTTGTACCTGGTGCCAACCCAATTGCAAAATCCCCTTACCGTCTTGCACCATATGAAATGCAAGAGTTGTTAAAACAACTCCAAGAACTTTTAGATAAAGCATTTATCCATCCAAGTTTCTCCCCCTAGGGTGCTTCGGTGCTGTTTGTGACAAAGAAGGATGGATCCTTTCGCATGTGCATCGATTATCATGAGCTCAACAAACTTACGATTAAAAATCGATATCTCCTACCTTGTATTGATGATCTTTTTGATCAACTACAAGGTGCTACATGTTTCTCCAAAGTTCATCTGCATTCTAGGTAACATCAGCTTCGTGTACTTGATGAAGATATTTTCCCAAGCTGCTTTTCACACTCGATACGACAATTAGGAGTTCACTGTCATGCCCTTTAGTTTGACAAATGTTCATGCCGTCTTCATGGACTTAATGAATAGGGTTTGTAAACCTTATTTAGACAAGTTCATCATTGTTTTCATCAACGACATTTTGATTTATTCGAAATCCCAAGCCAATCACAAACGCCAACTTCGTCAAGAACAACTTTATGCCAAATTCTCCAAGTGTAAATTTTGGCTGAAGGAAGTTCAATTTTTAGGACACATTGTCAAGAACAAGGTATACATGTAGATCCCGCCAACATCAGTGCGATTACTCCTACCGAAGCTTGTTTATTTCTCGGTCTAGTTGGATATTACTGCCGCTTTATCGCAAACTTCTCCAAGGTTGCAGTTCCCCTCACTTCTTTGACTCAAAAAAATAAACCTTTTGAGTGGGGACCCAAACAAGAAAAGCTTTTCAGACCTTGAAACAGAAGGTTTGTGATCCTCCTATTTTATCCTTACCCAATGGCAACAACGACTTTGTCCTATATTGTGATGCATCGAATCTTGGCCTTGGTTGTGTTTCATGCAAAGAGACAAAGTGTTGATGCACTTTTGTGTCTGTCGCTTGCTCTTAGTTACGTCAGTAATTGTACGGTCTTTGTTTGATAGTGTCTGTAAAGTTTGATCGTTTCGACCAAATCAAGATATCCTCCTATCTTGATTTAGTACGGCATTTAGTTTGTCTGTGTTGTAAAATAGTTGCATGTGTGCATACTGTTAAGTTTTGTGTTTCTGATCTTGCTGACTGTGCAGTATGTTTGATAGCAGGGTTCTCCGAAGAACACCATATTCGTACGAGTGAATTGTGCTTCGTGCGAACAAGTTACTTGTTCGTACGAGTCATTGCATGTTCATACGAATGAACATTCAACAAAGACATTTGCTTGTTCGTACGAGCGACGTACTTGTTCGTACGAGCGGGTTACTTATTCGTACGAGCCATAGGTTGTTCGTATGAGCAAATCTTTGATGAATGTTATTTGTGGCCCTTGTAGTGCTTCGTACGGCCAGTGACATTCTTTGTATTGTTGCTGGCTGTTGGGCCTATATATAGACATGCACTTCTCAGTTCACGTAAGAGAGAGCACAGAGAGAATACCCTGAGACTGTATGAACATTGTGTGTATGTGTTTGTACTAGCTATCTTCTGTTAATCAAGATAGTGAATCTTTGGTTATCTTGTGTTTGTTACTTTGCTTTGGTTTGCATACTTACGTGGATTCCGCACTCGTATGTGTGTTAGATACCAAGGAAGTAGGTTATCTTGATCCTCCAAGTGGACCTACAAGCGGTATCAGAGCTTTGGCTATCTTCCTTGTTTAAAACCAAACATAGTTTTGTGTTTGAGCAAATTATGAAGCTTTCTGGAAGTGTTCTTGAACTCCAAGCAAGAAACTTAAGTTTTTACAAGAAAAGTAGTTTAAAACTTAGATAAAACTTGTTGTTTTCAGAAAATTTTTATAAAACCTTGTTAAAATACATGAAGACATGTTAGGATATGGTTTTTCTTAAAATTTTCTATCAAAGTTCAGTTGGAATACTTTCCGGGGAAGCACTTGTCGGACATCTCACCGGAATATTCCTTTAGGGTTGACCAAATCTTAAGATTTGACTGACTTGACTAAAAAGCTGATTTTGGAATGTTTGTCTTTTTAACCGAATCTGTATAAGACAACTGACAAGTTTTAAACAAACTCAGAAACAAGTTTCTGTTAAAAAGGAAACTTCTCACCAACCAACCCTACAAAAAGATCCACTGTGAAAGAACCCATCTGTGAACAACCAACCGTACGAAGAACAAATTGTTGGTGCAAAGAACTAATTGTACGCACGAAGAACTACCTATTTGCACGAACAACAACTTGTTCTTACGGAGAATGTGAGGTTGGTACGACGAACCTTTAACTCGTACGAAGAATCATTAACTCGTACGAAGAACAAGTGATTCGTACGAATCAGTGGTTCGTACGAAGAACTAAGTTTTTGATGATTTGTTCTTCGTGACCAGTTTTTCAATACTTCGTGTTTTTAAAATCGTAAACTTTAACAGTAAGGCTTTTATTGCAAGTTAATTTTGAAATTTTAAGTGGATTTTCTTAAACAAGAAAGCAAAATGGGTACAAATCCTTTTGATTGGGGGTGTAGTTCAAGCACAAACCAAGACTCACCACAATGCTCCACAACCTCATGCGTTAAATCATTAATGCCTTAGCAAACAGCCATGATTACTACTATTCAATGGCGTGTGTGGCAAATCAAAATCAAAGCATTCAGACCCCTCTAATTAGCGAGAGTGAAACAGGAAGTAACAACCGTCCACCGAAGTTGAACCATATGAACGAATATCCTTCATCGAAAAGTCGTTTCCATATGTATGTACTTGGTTAAAATACAGAATTACGGACATGTTTTACTACACCATACAAGGAATCTCTCGAAGAAGCACGATCAAATCTAACCTCTTTAGCCAACTTAGATGAAAATGATAAAAAGGCTTATGATTTAGAAAAGAAGGCATTTGCTATCCTTACACAAGCACTTAATAAGGATATATATCATCAATTCGTGTACTATACCACTACCAAGAATTTGCGGCATACTTTAGAAGCAAGAGGGGAAGGAAATGCTTCAAAAAGAATGATACGACATGACTTCTCAAGAAAGATTTTGAAGGTTTTCTGTTCATGGAGAATGAAACACTAAGCGACATGACAACTCGATTCTATCATCTACTTAGTGATAAGCAGTTCAAGCACAAACCAAGACTCACCAAATGCTCCACAACCTCATGGGTTAAAACATTAATGCCTTAGCAAACGACCATGATTACTACTAATCAATGGGCGTGTGTGACAAATCAAAATCAAAGCATCAGACTCCTCTTATTAGCGAGAGTGAAAAATGAAGTAACAACCGTCCACCGAAGTTGAACCATATGAACGATTATCCTTCATCGAAAAGTCGTTTCCATACGTATGTACTTGGTCAAAATACAGAATTACGGACATGTTTTACTACACCATACAAGGAATCTCTCGAAGAAGCAGGATCAAATCCAACCTCTTTAGCCAACATAGATGAAAATGATAAAAAGGCTTATGATTAGAAGGTTTTTTGTTCATGGAGAATGAAACACTAAGCGACATGACAACTCGATTCTATCATCTGCTTAGTGAAATGTATTCATACAAGGTGATCGCATCTCCACAAGAGATTGTAATGCGTTTTGCTGATGCCTTACCACCCAAGTGGTGTCTATTCATTGACTTACTAAAGCATATAGGTGTTTTGGATGTAATCAGTATTTATGAGTTTGTTCAGAAGCTGGAGAACAAGAACAAAGAAGAAATACGAAGAAAAAAGAGTTCCGTTTCTACCACATCCATTTCAAACAGATCAATCTACTAGCTCAAGTTCTCAAACCTATGGTCAAGCATTTGATCCTAAAGCCTTTCTTCCACAACAACAAGTTTTTACACCTCAATTCCACAACAAGCTTCTCAACAAGCTTTCTATGGTAACAACTTTCAACCTTCAAATCCAAATACCATCAGACTTGATACTTCACATCTTTCCAAGGTCAGTGTAGAAGTTGCTCGAGAACACATGGAACTTCTGAACACTATGGTTAGTGCATAATGTGGACTAGTCGCTGGTCAAATTGGAAACATCAATTTGACTAATGAGGACTATCAATAAATAGACAGGGATGAAATGGAGTTGATGGATATTAAGTGGGCATTTGCTAATGCGTTAGAAGAGCGAAAGACTGCATGAGTAGAACTGGAAGAACAAGTTTAGAAAGCAAGAAAGACACAAAGTATGGATTTGATAAAGATTTGTTACTTGCTTCAACTGTGGTGAAAAAGGTCATTTCAAACGTGAATGTACTCGACCTAGCAAGCAAGGAAATCACAACCCTTTCCGAAATCAATCACGGCCATCCAAAACAACTCAAGTTAACAATGAACAAAGTATAGTAGCTGTTAACAACCCAAACAACTCCAACCAGACTGGGCCTTCAAACAACACAAGCAGAGCGTTAGTAGTTCAAGCAGATGAAAGATGTGATTGGTTAGTTCAGTTAGGAAATGAGAACCAAGGAGGAACTGCTTGTTATGTTAAGATAATCAATCAGATCAAACATGTTCACAACATTGATTCTTCTGATGATGATGATAGTTCTGGGTATAATGGGAGTTTTGACGAGGAATGCTCAAGTATGGATGGATTTGGATCAGATTTGGATGTCAGGGAAAAGATTGATATTGAGGTCAATGAGTTGCCGAAAGAAGCAGAGAAGTTGAAAAGTCAAAAGTCTGGATTGATAAAGAAAGCTGAAGTTGCACCTAAGGAAATAGAGAAATTCTTTGCCAACAATGGACTTTTCTCTAATCACACTGCTTTTATGGCTAACGTTGTAGGATCAACAAGTCAGATGAAATCTGACTCTCCTAGAATATCCAATGACTGTGCTGACTTAAAAACTAAATTTGAAACAATTAGCAGTCAGGATCAAAGCTTAGTAGTTGAACCGTCAAAATGCAAAGAGGTAAATCTGGCGTTAACTCGAAAAGAAAAATAATTCAAATCTGTAATTGAGACTCTCAAGAAAAGTGTGTCTGAATTAACAAAATAGCTTTGAACAAGCAAACTGGTATTAATAACTACATTAATATCCTTGAAGAAATGAAAAAGGAGTTAGCAATTGCTAAATGCGAACATGATGCAATTATGCTAAAATTGGAGAGTTATTCCAACTCCTGATATGTGCTTGATCACACCATTGACGTTCAAAAACATAAGGGATATGTCAAATGCATTGGGTATAAATCGTGTCCATCACCATTGAAACACAATTATATCAAATTGCCTAATGAGGAAGAAATGCCATGTTTTAACCATCTGTACCTCTTAACCCTGAAGAGTTTGCAGCAGGGTTAGGGTTTAAACTAGACAATTCATCAAATGAATCCAGAAAGATGGAAACTCATCATCTGTTGTTGATCAAATTCCACCAATAACAAAAGAGGATGCTTTATCAGATGATGAGTCAACCCCAATCTCTTGATAAAAAGAAAGGGGTAGAAATTCGAATTGAGAATCATATTTTATGTGATCCTACTACTCCTGTTGTGCAATCTGAAACAAAGCAAGAGATTGATTCAATCAAATCTGTCAAGACGATTGCTTCTACATTTAAAAACGATAATGTGTTGTATACTTTGATTGGTGATGAGAAAATTTAGTAAAACAAGGATTTTCCGATCAAAAATGTCAATCCAACTTCAATTGATCAAGTTTTTGTAAATTCAACAACCAAATTTTTAGGAAAGAAGAATCCAATCAAATGACAACCATGAATCGCTTCTAAAAGTAGACAACAAGAAAAGCAAGTTGAAAAAACTAAGGTGTCAAAACCAAAGGTTGAAGTTAAAAGAGCTCACAACAAGAAAAAGGGAAAGAATGTTAACTTCGTAGTCTCAACTGGTACTGATAAAATCGAGACTTTTGAAAAAATGTCAAATGTTGATTTTGTAAATCAAGTCAAGATTTTAAAACGTAACAATCAAAACAATTACACTCAACACACAAATGGGTGTGAATATGAATCAATTACCTCTAGGCCTACAAGTTCAACAGCGAGTCATCAAACGACATCTCCTAAATTTGTTGAGAGGAGAACATGTTTTATGTGTGGGGAGTTTGGCCACATAATAAAAAATTGTACCAACTCAGCAAAACCCAAGTTTGTTGAAAATGCCCCTCCTGAAAAGAATTGCCTACGTCGATCCGTGTCACCTAACAAGACAACGTATTGTTAAGGAACAAGAAGAAAAAAAGATTTAAACAAGTAAAAATAATTAAAAAGGAATTAAAACCGGATGTTGTACAGAGGAAACCAAGTTCATCAAGTACGTTAAAACCAGAAGTGTCTAAACCTGTAAATAATAGTCAATCTGGTAAACACCAACAATCTTGGAAACCTAAAACCGGTAATGATTCAGGGGGAGGCATAAAGTTTCCAAATCATCAAGAGTTAGAAATCACATTTCTTGATGATAAGGGTCGACCCAATACCACTAAGGCTTGGGTCCCCATCTCAAACTAATCCGGTAATGCACTGTGCAGGGTGTTCCAGGATTAACTGTGAATAGTCATTGGATTGTTGACAGTGGAGTATCACGGCACATGACAGGCGACTTCAGGCTCCTTTATGATGTGAAAAGCAGTAGGGGAGGCTATGTTTCTTTTGCGGAGTTAAATGCGGTTACAACACTTGAGAAGGAATGATTTCCAATGGTGTTGTTATTTTTGACAAGATCAATTATGTTTGTCAAATATATGACAATCTTCTGAGTGTTTCTCAAATCTGCGACAAGAAGTTCACGGTTCATTTTCATTATGTTGGTTGTTATGTGCTAAATTCTGGTTTCAAGATGTAACACCCTGATCGCGTAAAACAACGAACCGCGGCGGAAACGTCGGGGAGTCATGTCACAGAACTATTGTTTCACAACTCATGGAATTTAGAATTTTGTTTTATTAAGTTAAATGTTTACATTGTCTTGGGATAAACAAGAACAACACAAAAAATAAACTGTCTTTCGTGTTTTAAGTCACTAAGGCCCACGTCCGTTCCTACATGAAGCATGCATCATATTGTCAAGCATTAACTCCTGAAACATATGTGAAAAGAGAGTCAGCATAAAAATGCCGGCGAGTGTGTGTCAAATTAGTGGCTTTGTATACATATTGCAACACCTCGTCTGACTACAAGAGTCGTTAAGTGAAAACCTCGTATCAAAAGTGTTTGATATTGCAATACAATTAACCAACTAAAACAAGTTGGTTATAGTTGTGAAAACCTTGTAGCCATGAATCTTGAAAAAAACATTTCATTTGTAAAAAAACCTTGTAATAGATTGATTCAAAAGAAAACTTTGTATGGTTTATATCTTTAAATGAAAATCATTGCGTGACATTGTTCAAAACCATTTGTCCTTGTTATAAACCATTTGTCTATGTTATAAATCAATCGTCCGTGTCATAAACCAATTGTCCATGTCATAAACAAATCGTCCATGTTTTTAATTGTGAAAACTTTTGATCGTTCTTTAATGAACACATTCAAACCTGTGTTAACTACACCACCAAAGGGTCTCTTTAACTAGACTAACAAATCCACAAATGATTTGTTAATCAGAAACAATTTCTGTCATTACCCAAACTTTCACCAAATCCAATGAACAATCCGATAATGGGATTGTCAGTCCTATGGTACCATGTCAGTACTATGGTAACATAACATACTAATGGTTGGCTCGGTCAAAGCTAATTAATGTCATTTGTGTTATGGATAACGCATCAACAAGCTGTTCACATTATTGAAATCGTATTGTTTTATGTATAAACCATAGACATTGTTTGAAAACTTGAAAATAATTTAGCACATATGAGTCACCCCAAAACATTTAGAAAACCTAAAAGAGGGGGCTATGTACTCACTTTGAAATCATTTTGTATATATAAACCACGTATATTGTTTTGAAATCTTGAAAATAATAATAGGCAAATATGAATCACCCCAAAACATTTAGAAAACGTAAAAGAGGGGGCTACATACTCACTTTGAAATCATTTTGTATATATAAACCATGTATATTGTTTTGAAATCTTGAAAATAATGATAGGCACATATGAATCACCCCAAAACATTTAGAAAACATTAAAGAGGGGGCTATGTACTCACATTGAAAATCATTTTGTATATATAAACCATGTATATTGTTTTCAAATCTTGAAAATAATTATAGGCACATATGAATAACCCTGAAACATTTAGAAAATGTAAAATAGGGGAACTTTGTACTCACATAAGCCTTGCGTAGTAAATATGTAGATTTGAAAAGATAGTTTAGCACATATGAATCACCCGAAAACATTTGAAAACGTAAAAGAGGGGACTATGTACTCACTTTGAAAAACATATCTGTATACATAAACCATGTATATTGTTTTGAAATCCTAATTATAGGCATATATGAATCACCCCAAAACAATTGGAAACGTAAAAAGAGGGGGCTATGTACTCAGAAAAGCCTTGCAAAGTAAATATGTAGATTTGAAAAGATAGTTTAGCACATATGAATCACCCCAAAACATTTGAAAACATAAAAAAGGGGACTATGTACTCACTTGGGATTGCGAAAGTGTTCTTGAAAGGGGACATGTTTTGTCTCAAAAGCCACTGAAAAGGAGACAATCTCTTGGCATAGACGAATGAGACGCATTCACTTGAGGAAAATGAACTATTTGGTGAAAAATAATCTTGTGAATGGTGTACCAGTTAAGAATTTTAATTTACAAGACGTACTTCTAAGGGCATTTTACATGAATACAGTTCTCGTTGTACTCCACAATAAAATGGTGTCGTTGCGAGGAAAAATAGAACTCTTATCGAGACGACAAGAACTATGTTAGTAGAATCAGAACTTCCTGTTCAGTTTTGGGGAGATTGTGGCTACTATGTGCTATACAATGAATAGAGTTCTTACGATGAAAAGGCATGGGAAAACATGTTTTGAATTGTTACATAAAAGGAAACTGGATGTGTCTTTCTTAGAACCTTTTGGAGCTCCATGCACTATGATTGATCCACATGGTAAATTCGGTCCAATGGCTATCGAGGTTACTTTCTTGGATATGCTACTCCAAATTTCAGGGTGTGGAATTTGTCTATGAAAAAGATTGATGAATGGCGTGAAGTTAAGGTTCAAAGATACACAAAATCAGTAAGAGCTCCGGGTGTTCCTTGGATGTTCGACTACCATGAACTGTTTGACTTCTTCAATCTGCCAACTTTTGATGATGCATCTGCGGCATCTCAAATGTTACTTGAAAGTGATACCGCAGTTGATTCGTCTTTAGTACAACCAATTATTGTTAACCCTCAAGTTTCTACTTCGATTAATAATCTTGTTTAGAATGAGGACTTTGAAGATGCTGTTGATTATAATGTTTCATCCGAAGATGATGAGTTCCATGATGCAAATGAAGCTAATTCTGCTCCTGTTCTTGGAATTTCTGATGTAACTTCAAATGTGCAAAATCAAGGGATGCTTGAAGGTCATGCTTCTACATCTTCATTGATTCCATCCATCGACTTAGCTGTTGATCTGAATATCAACACTTTGGGTATAAATTCTAAAGTTACTGATGTTCTTGAAACTCGAATCCATGATACTCACCCTCAGCAGAATATTATAGGAGATGTCCAGAGTGGAGTGCAGACACGTAATCAGCTAAGGAACAACCAGAATGCTAGTTTGTATACAGCAATTAGAGAATCTGGGGAACAGAATGATTGCTCTTTGCCTGCTATGTTTGCCAAGTTGAATCGCAATCTTGGAAGGAGGCAATGAAAGAAAACTCATAGGTTGAAGCAATGCAAGAAGAACTTCATCATTTTCAGAAGTTGGGCGTATGGAAATTGGTTGACAGGCCCGAAAACTACAAGAAGATTGGTACTAGATGGGTTTACAAATGCAAGAAGGATGACAGAGGAGTTGTTGTAAGAAACAAAGAAAGATTCGTTGTCCAAGGTTTTAATCAGGTAGAAGGCATTGATTACAATGATGTTTATGCACCGGTAGCACGTCTTGAGGCCATAAGAATTTTCTTGGATTATGCGTCCTACAAGAAGTTTACAGCTTATCAAATGGATGTGAAAAGTGAATTTCTTCATGGTGTGGTTGAAGAAGAAGTATATGTTGAGCAACCGCCTGGTTTTGAAGATCCAGTCCATCCTATCTGCACGAGCTTGGTATTAAACGTTGTCTTCCAATCTGCTCAAGAATGGTTTTCGACGTGGATTGATCGACTTTACTCTCTTCATCAAAGAAAAGAATGAGGATTTGTTGCCGGTACAAGTGTATGTTGATGATATTAATTTTGGGTCTACAAATGATATAATATGCAAAGAATTCAAGCGGGTAATGCAAGAGAAGTTCGAGATGAGCGCCTTGGGAGAAATGACTTTCTTTTTAGGTTTGCATGTTCATCAATCTAAGGAAGGGATCTTTATTCATCAAACCAAGTACGTTGGGGATATTCTCAAATGATTTCAAATGGAAGACACGAAGCCTTTGGGAACTCCATTAGCTCAAAATCATTGGATTACTCCTGATGGAATGGGTGAGCATGTGGAACTATCTCTTTATCGTGATATGAACGGATCTCTTATGTATCTTACTACTTTAATACACAATATAATATATGCAACATGTCTTCTAGCTCGCTACCAGTCAAGTCCAAAAGTTTCTCATTTGATAGCTGTGAAAAGAATCTTTCGTTATTTGAAGGGTCGCCCGGACACTGGTCTTTGGTACCCTAAGAATGATTGGTTTGATTTGACAGCATCTGATCATGGCGGCTGCAAGATCGATGCAAAGTCAACATCAGTAGGATGTCAGTTCTTGGGAAATCGCCTAGTCACGTGGCAATGCTAAAAGCATACTTGTGTAGCTATTTCAACATGTGAGGCTGAGTATATTTCGGCTTCTAGTTACTGCTCTCAGGTTTTATGGATCCAACAGCAAATGTGCGACTACGGTTTTGAATTTCTAACTACTCCTATTTATGTTGAGAATGAAGATGCTTTACAGATCACTCATAATTTTGTACAGCACTCAAAAACCAAACACATTTAGATTAAGTATCATTTTATATGAGATTGTTTGGAAAAGAAACTTATCAATGTTGTTAAAATTCACACCATCACCAACGTGCCGACATGTTTACAAAAGCTTTTGATAAATCACGTTTTGATTATCTTCTTTTGGTCAATGGCATCAAGGTGAAACCTGAGTATATCATCCTTGGCTAATCGTTTTCGTAAATATTTTCTTCAAAACTAAAAATACAAAAAGATTTTCCATTTTTTTTTCTTCTTACATTTTAGGGGGAGAAAATTTCATGAAAATACAAAAGCATAAGAAAATGCAAAAATACAAAAATATTTCTTTTATTTAGTTATGTCTTTATTTATTTACTTTCTGCATTTAAGGGGGAGAAAATTTAGAAAAATACAAAAACAATAGAAAACCTAAATATCAAAAATGAGTTTCTTGGAAAGATAAGAGAAGCTGATACATCGGTGATCTGTCAAAAACGGTCAAAACATAAAACGAAAATTGATAAGTAGTTCGACTAATGATGTATCGGTAGGCTTATAATCAGATTAAAATGTGCAGGTTGATATCAAGATAACGGACTGAAAGCCAGCTGGGAACCATTCATTGGCATATGGTCTTGGTACCAAAATTTCGTTTGATAGTATGCCGAGGTTCTAAGATATATAGTCTTTATGCTTACTTATCATCTGGGTATCATGGTTGAATCTTTTACCGAAGAATAATGGTGACACAAGTCTAGAATTTCCATGATATCATACATACGTGTAAATACTGCATACGACCATTAATAAGTGATAAAAATATCACATTCACCCAATAAATAAGTGATAACAGCTTTATGCGGGAGTTAAGTTCGTCTCTTTGTCGGTACATTGGTACTAACCTGTTCACGGACTTACTCCTGTGCCCTGCATGCATCTGAATATCAATTTCCTCATCAATAAGTGATTTAATCACATAGGGCTTGTTTTCAGTAAAAATAAGTGAGTATCTCACAATCTATACGTCAAAACAGATAATAAGCAGTATACTCACCGGTAAGATTTTCTCTCGTGCATATCTTGATACAGGAGTGTGTCGTGAAGTAGTTGAACACCGGCTAGTAAGTATAATTCATACATTAATCATATCTCCAAATCATGACTACACCTCATAAGCTGAGTTTATGTGGACAACAATATCGATAATTTATGTTCTTGGCAAGATTAAAAGCTGGTATGATTCTCTTACCTTGAAACTCATAAAAAGATTGTTGGTTAATGTACAGTTTGTTCGGATCTGTTAGTATTTGTTTTAGTTTACTATGTTTTTAAAATTATTTTTAAAGTAGCCAAAGTTGAAGCTCGAATGATTACTACAAAGATACACCCTAAAAATCATTTGTCTTGCTATCATAACTTCATAAAGTACCTTTTTGCAACAAGTAAACTCATTACAAAGAGCAAAATCTGTTTAATGTGTACATTTCCTAACTACTGATCTGTGTGGATATGTTCGAAGATCTAAATAGGTCAACGAAAAACCTAAGGTCCATGAAGAACTGTTCCAGTTTAGAGGAACCTGGCTTTGTACAAATCAGTTGTTGCTCGTACGAATCAGAAGTTCCTTGGGTGATTGATAGCTATTCGTGGGAATGAGTCAATAATCACTCATGCGAATGGTTATGCTTCGTACGAATGAGTTATTAGTTCTTTGTACAAGATAGTATTTGTACGGCTAGCAATTCTTCGTGCGTACTAGGGTTCTTCGTGCGAGTAAAATGCATGAAGTATAACAGGTGAAATAGTTTTTCAGTCTTACTTTCCTTTCACCTTTTTCACTTCATTCTTTCACTATTCATCATCTTCATCATTTAGAAGAAATCATTTGTCCAACCTTTCTCTTCTTTTAGTCGATCTATTGTAATATCTTTAAGGTATGTTTGACAATGTTGGTATACCTTGAAGATGAGTAGTTTGAACATTAACTGACTGCTTGCCATTACCTATCACGAACAACAAACTTCAGGCGAAAAACCTGTATTGACAAAACACAAGTTCTTCATGAATAATCTTCACTTGAAGTTCTTTGTGCGAACAAGTTGATTATTCTTCGTAGAGTGAATTATCCCTCGTACGAGTAACCTGTTGTTTGTACGAACCAATTAGTCGTACGAATCAATGTCTTGTTTGAGCGAGTCAGTTGTTGTTCGTGCGAGTCAGTTGTTCTTCATACGAGTAAATTGTTATTCGTATGAGTTAGTAGTTCTTCGTCAAGGGGATTCATACTTACATAAAGTTCATAGTAAAAACTTTTGAGTATGTTCCCTAGTATATTTATGTTTCTTCTGATTTTGGTTATCTTTTGTGTACAAGATGGCACCAAAAGAACATAAAAGAAAGCCCGTAACGAAGAAAACTCATAAGTCAGAAGTGGAAATTATGTCAGAGCCGAGACACAACATGGTTGCATACTTAGATCCGGAAGATAAATTTGCTGAGTACAATGGTATAATGAAGTTTTTGCGTGACTCAAGGATACATTATTCAATCTCGCATAAAACTACAGTATACAGGACATTGATCAAGGAATTTTGGGATTCAGCTAAATTTGTTGAAGTGAATGGACAGGAACTTATCCACGGAAGAGTAAATGGCTTAGACGTATATATTTCAGTTGAAGTAATTAATTCCGTATTACAACTTGGCGATTATCCTGAAGCTCCTTACTCAGTTCCGTTGAAGTGTCAACGTGGATGTTTGCTTCGAATGAGATGTGTCAGAGATTTTCTTGTCGGACAACTACACAAAGCATGGTTGCCGCTACGATACAAGTTCTTTCTACATGTTTTAATTCAGTGTTTAAGCAACAGACGAAGTGGTTATGACATGGCTAATAACGACTTAGTTGGGATGATGATAGCTTTAACATTGAATAAACCGTTCAATGTTTCAAAGTATATTTTTGCAAACAGGAAGGAAAACTTGAGAAGAACCGGATTTGGTGGAAACAAGTTTTGGATGTATCCTCATTTTCTCTAGATGATCTTGAATATACAACATCTAAATCTTCCAAAGAATGACAACGATGTTCTAAAAGTTGATGTTATGATGGAACATTCGTTGAAGATATTTTGAGGAGTAGTAGCAAAACGGGTCAACAGCCAAAGCTAGTCAAACGCGGTCAACCCGGGTCAAAACTAGTCATCATTGGGTTTCAGGTGACATTTGGTGTTTCGGGTCCGAGTCAAAGCTGGTCAAACTTAGTAAACCTGGTCAACTACTAGTCAACCGGGTCAGAATCGTCGTACGGGTCAGTTGGTCAACTGCTGGTCAACTCTCGGTCAACATGGTAAAATCAGTCAACATAAGTCAACTAGTCAACGGTTAGGCACAAGACATGGTAAAATAATAACTATGATAATTTTGTTTATGTTATTTTATACAATTATTGTTTAACACGAAATCGAGCTTGAACCGTCAGGATTAGTGAAACGATATATATTTGAGCGAACTAGTAAAGGTAGTGACTTGTACATTTCATATTATTAAAAATTTGCTTATACGAAATTAAAAACCAAACCGACTTCGTTACATAACGTATATTTATATCTATATATATGTATATATATATATATTGTAGTTATATATAAACTTGATCGCGACGAATATCCTACGTTTTAAAGTTACCATAGAATTGCATACATATTATTATTATTACTATTACCTTATTTGTTGTGTTTTGAAAATTTTATCCACAACTTGCATTGTTAGGATCGTCCAAAAACAGTGGAAACTCTGCCCGTTTTTCGTAAAAATCCGTAATACCAAACATGTTTATATTCTAAAAACCACACCTATCGGGATTCAAAGTATTTATAAAAATAAGTATAAGTGTATTTTTATTTTTGACGACACTTTATAACTCACAAAAACACGTCTATAATGTTTCGACAAAAGCGGTTTACAAGATAACCGAACACGAAAACTTATACCGTATAAACATAATTTCTTATACATAATTCAAACTACTATGATTCGATGAGTACTTAAAATAAATATAATTAGTTATATTTATTTTCTATGTTTAAAAGTCGATAAAGTTTTTAAAATAAATGTAATTATTTATATTTATTTCGAACGCCTAAACGGCATATGATAAATTACCGAATGATCTCAAACATGTATTATAAATCTAGTTATTTGATAATAAACCAACAAAGTCGATTCCAAAAAACGTATAACTATATAATTATTTTGATAATTATCTCTAAGACGCGTGAGTATTTTTTCGGCTAAGCGATGTTATATACCTAAATATTTACATTTACATATATATATATATATGTCTACATCTTACTAAACACTACGAGTCATATTATTATCCGTCAACGTGTATGACGACTATTCAGAAAACATGTTAATACACGCATGACCATTCGTTACATACATGCAGGACTATTCGTTACATACATGCACGACCATTCAGAACGACGAATACCATTCTATAAATATATTTATATTTTTATATAAAATATATATACATTTTAAATCTCTCGAACACTAAGTGCTTCCAAGACTTAGTGTTTACCACTGACTATAAATGGGATTAAACAAGTATAGCATTGTCGTTTCCACCAAGTTAACATCTTCCCATCGAATCATTGATTGATGATTCATTAGAGCTGGGTGACATATATTTAGCTACGCTTTTAGTCGAGACTTATAAGCTTAACTCCTTGATAGGAATGTTACATATTGCATGCTAGCGAGTTTACATTTTGGAAACGACGTTTTGGAATCATATCATGCTAGCTTTGCATTGGATATTGAGGTGAGTTCATAACCCCCACTTTTTATGGATTTATATTATTTATAAATGTTTTCAGGGATGGAAAGACATGCAAGTTTTTGCAAAAGTACATAATATTTCGATGAATGAAAATTCATATTCTAAACCACGTTGCAAACGAAATTCTAAACATACCGTTTTTACAAAACACTCGCGTATTTTCAAAACGTGCATGAGTTTCATGACTAGAGACGGGACGGTCCTAGCTACAACGGGACTGGTTTGTCCCACATACAAATTAGGGGACTGGTTGGTCCTGCTTATAGTGGGTTAGGCCCATTCTCACTTGTGCAAGGCACAAAGACTCTAGTGGGCTAGGCCCACATATGCTCGTACGAGGAACGATGTCTTAAGGACTGGATTGTCCCCTACTCAACAATAAGGGTCGTAGGGTCGCCTAAAACTGTATAGTGAAGTCCTCGCTACATATCAGAACTGTAACCGCCTGCTAGTCTACCGTCTTGAGTAAACGGTTTGGCAGGCACTTACTAACTTGGGGTGGTTTATAGGCTCATGCGGGCATGTTGTCTTTGTCCTACGTGGACGTTGACGGTTATTCAGGTATTACAAAAACAAGGTTTTCAATTGACATGCCGAGAAAAATGGTTTTATTATGTTTTCTCAAACATATTTATACCGGTTATCAAAAAGATTTATTTTAAATCTTTTTCGAACAAACTTTGAACTCGCCAACATTATGTTGATTTTTTTGCATGTTTCTTTCTTAGGTCATATTTTCAAACTATGGCACGGTTGGAATAAGGGAATCCATGGGGATTCGAGTACTTAGCGGGTGTTCACTTTCTAGAAGTCTTTGCAAATATTCACTTCCGCTGTGCAATGAAGATACCGGTTAGATCTCTGATGATTTTAGCGGGTGTGACAGATTGGTATCAGAGCTATATGTTTCAGTGAATTAGGTTTTTGTGGAGATACCTAGGCTTTAACCTCACTTTCCTTTGGAGAAATTAGATCATTAAGACTTGAATACATACATAACGCCTAGGATTCAAACATAGGTTCCAACCGTGGATGAAAAAATGAGTCACATTTTGGTTTTAAACATACGCTAGTGTGGTGTTTTGTACATGATACACGAAACAGTTGCATACATTGAGTACAACTTTGAGAGTGTTGGTAACATGCATTTAAGACCTTTGGAAAACTTATGTCAATATCCATTAAAGGTCATTTCATAGGAACTGCGACTATTAACTCGGGCAAACACCATTATACATCAACGGATGTTGAATTACATCTCATACGACCTTTGAGGCACGACCGTTGAGAGAAAATTAATTGAGCACTACAACAATGACGCTAATCCCGTCAACGGGAGAACTGCCGACCAAAATGTGGCAATTTGTCACGTGGTCCTGTAAGCAACACGAATCATGCTGAGGTACGTTCAAACGAGATTTCACAACATTCAGAAATAGTCTAATGGTAATCACAATTATTAACGTTGCAAAAGAAGTCACGTGTCTTCACATTTCCCTATTTCATTGATGGCGACTACGGCAGATTCGACATTCCGTGATAATGTCACTTAACAACAAGTTATCATAGGAAATTCCAGGTAAAGTCCTCAAATTTCTTTTATTGAAAATTCAACTTTTGCATATAATGAGGAGATTTGCACACCTCTACTCCTCATAATGGTCATTGTACCACGAGAATTTATTTTGCTGTTTGCAGACACTCATTTGTTTCATTTATTGATAAATTCATATGTACGCATGCGTTGTTTGTTACGCATGTGGTTAGCTTGATTCGTGGACACCATCAAGGACTTCACTCCGAATGGTTATTTTTATCAATAGCTCGGATATTATTTCGCTACATCCAGTTATTGTTTTGTGATCTGGATGACCTACGTTGTTGTATGTATTGCTTCCTTTATATCGAGTCAACGAAATTCTTGAAACTTCCTTTCTTTTCAAGTTACATACATGGTTTTTCGTTGTAACCATGTCGAAATTTCCTTGTCGACACATGTATTCATTGTCGGATTGTGCCAAAACCAAGGTCAATTGTTTGAACTTGCTCACTGTATACATATTCAATTAAAGGATTCCATATGATGGATTGAGACCATCATATTATGAGTAATATAAACAAGCATTTCATTTATTTCGAACCATAGTAGACTTGTTTGGTCTTCAACTCCATTAAATCGTTTGTTGGTTACAACACCTTGTGGTGGTGTTTGACTAACTTGAAGCTTGCGTTAATCCCACTTGCACACCTCATGTATGTATTTGATTATTTATTAAATTATTTATCTTTAAATCCATCTTAGTGATTTATTATCTTAAAGCAGTCTTAATATAATTGTGTGTAAAGATAATGTTACACACATTCATGTTATATTCCGGTGTACCTCTTAACGGCTCTTCATCGTCGGTCGAAAATTTTGTGATATATGTTGTTCTTTCATTATCGACCAAAAATTTTAATTATTTGTTCTTCGTCTTCAATTAAAAATCCTATGAGATTTATTTTGAACAAATATTCAAATTTACTTCGTTAAACCTTTAGTCTAATTGCAAACACAATGAATTTCTTCGGTCACCGCTATTATTGGATTATTTCTATTACTACGACACCTTGTGATATCGGTATAAACTTGTAGCTTGGGCTAATCATGATTATACGTTTCATGCAAAACTATGTATGCTTTCACTTGGTTCATCATTGAAAGTGGTCTTAATGCAACTATGTATTAAGACGATGATACACTAACTTCGGTTGTACTTTGGTGCATCCTTGAAATTCAATAGTGTTAACTTATGGTTCGAAAAGTTAACAAATCACCTTGATGCTTCTATTTCAGTTAAGCTTGTTGATTCTAAGTTTCACCTATCCAACATCCAACGTAAGTTTCGGTTGGTAGAAATTTCTATTGTTTCAAAAATTCATATACAAATTATAAATGTTCAATTGGACATCTAAAGGATAAACTCCTGTTTTGTTGGACCTCTATAAAGTCAGTCACATTGGTGATTAGATCACTACGTTTCGTTCCCTTGGTATCGATTTTTGAAAACATATTCAGTTGAACCGTTAGGTTCTTATTTTGGCAGTAAGTCATTGTATTCATATAATTTGGACAAGTCTTGATTCAATTTAGTGGACGTTCACTTTGATGTTATTCGTACTTACCTATGCATGACACAACTCTAAGGAGATATCATAGTCTAAATTTCGAGGACGAAATTTCTTTAACAGGGGGAGAATGTGATAACCGGCAATTCCCGGTTTTAATTATGCGCTTAACGAACATTAATACCATTATAAGTAGCATAATTAGACGTAAATTAACTTAATTAGGCACTTGGAAAACCTAGGAACGTCTATACGACCTTGTGGTACACGAATAGTGATTTGCGAGAAAACTACTGAACTTTAAACAATAAAGAACTGGCACCTACTGACAACACCAACAAATACAAGTATACACGTGAATTTGTTATGTTAAGTCATCCTACTTTCAAAACATCACAAAACGCATATGTGAACATAAAAAAAATGCGGGTTTAGCAACGCATCAAAACCGAAAGGGAAGCACCGGACTCGAGTTACGTCTAGATATTAATGAATTATGATATATTTAGCTTTGTAAACAAATTTTGTTATTCTTATCCGAAATCTGATCGAAAAACGAACAAGAAACGACAACCGAAACAAATTACGCGTTTAAACGAAACCGACGAACATGCGCGACTAATATCGATCACCGACAATATTTCTCATACTTTTAATCTTAAAATAATATTTTACGACCTTCCATGACTATCGGGAGCGAAAACGAGCTTTTGAAACGTGATCGAGCCGCTCAAAACATATAGAACGGGCTTGTGGGCCTTGGGCTAAATCCACCAAAACCCTACTTATATAAACTCATTTTCCTTCTTCTCCCTCTCTTTTCACACCTACATACTCTCTCTCTACCTCATTTTCTCTCTTAGCTCTCTCTCACTCTAGAAGCCAACAACCGGCAAGAACACGACGGAACCGGCTGGTTGGTCCTGCTTATAGACTCAAACGGGCTAGGCCCATTCTCACTTGTGCAAGGCACAAAGACTCTAGTGGGCTAGGTCCACATATGCTCGTGCGAGGCACGAAGTCTTAAGGACTGGATTGTCTACTACTCAACAATAAGGGTCGTAGGGTCGCTTAAAACTATTTAGTGAAGTCCTCGCTACATATCAGAACTGTCACCGCCTGCTAGTCTACCGTCTTGAGTAAACAGTTTGGTAGGCACTTACTAGCTTGGGGTGGGTTATAGGCTCATGCAGGCATGTTGTCTTTGTGCTACGTGGACATCGACGGTTATTCAAGTATTACAAAAACAAGGTTTTCAATTGACATGCCGAGAAAAATGGTTTTATTATGTTTTCTTAAACATATTTAAACTGGTTATCAAAAAGATTTATTTTAAATCTTTTTCGAACAAACTTTTAACTCGCCAACATTATGTTGATTTTTTGCATGTTTATTTCTTAGGTCATATTTTCAAACTATGGCATGGTTGGAATAAGGGAACCTATGGGGATTCGAGTACTTAGCGGATGTTCACTTTCTAGAAGTCATAGCAAATATTCACTTCTGCTGTGCAATGAAGATACTAGTTAGATCACGCCCAACTCTGATGATTTTAGCAGGTGTGACATTGAATCTCACCATCTGATATGAGCAAAGTCAATTTATGGGCGTCTGAGGATAACTTCCATTTTAAAATTTTTGAACAGTTGGTTTTCTTGGCTGAAGATATATTTTCGTTGAGTTGGGTGAATGAGGTCTGCTTACAAGGTTAGAAATTGTTTCTTTTTCCTTTTTTGCTTGATTTAAGGCAAGTGTGGATAAGACTGTGGTTGAAGAATGCTTTTTGAGTGTTTTGGTCTGTTGAGGGATAACAATTGTTGGATAATCTGGCTTTCTTGGAACTGTAGGATCTTTCTTTCTAAACTCTTCAAGTTTCTTGTATGTATCTACAACTTTGGATTCAGACCATTTTGCAACAGATCTTATAAAGCCATAATTAGAAGCAACTAGTTCCTCGTTCATTCTTTTAAGCTTCAAAGCCCTATTTTGATCCACTTGTTTGTACTTTCTCCAGTCAAGTGGGATTGGCTTGTATAGAGGATCCTTGAGCATTTCTTGGATTCTATCAATTTCTTCTTTAAGAGCATTTGATGACCAATCTTTGAATTGTGCTCTTGATGCTTTGTATGACTTGTGCTGCATTATGTGGTCAACATAATCTTGTTTTAGTTCCTCATCTAGCTCAGCATTGACTAGCCTTTCTGACATAGATTTACTCATATCTTTGGCAAAATCTTCAAGTTCATGAGATAAGATTGATTGAGTAACCATGTCATATTTCCCTTTGCTCATCTGTTGGCTATTTTCTAAAGTTGTTAAGCTTTCAATTTTAGATATCCATCTAAGTTTCTTGGCCTTCTATATGCAAAGAGAGATGGGAAGTCTAGTTTTGAAGTACCCTCTCCTGTGAAAAATGATTCATTTTCTTTTTGAACAATAAGAATTTCTAGAGGATATCTAATAGCTAGTGGGATGTCAGGTGGTGGTTTTTTCAGGGTGGTAGTGAAGTGGTTTTAGATGGTATGGATGAGGGTTATGTGGAAATGAGTTTTGATAATACAGGGATTGGTGATGGAATCTCATCATCATCATCATCAACAACAGCAAAAGTTTTTCTTTTGCGTTGGAATTTGATCTTTGGTGAGGGTGGATGTGTAGGAATTCTTGGTGGTGTGGTTAATGGTTGGGTTAAGATGGGAAAGGTGATCATGGCAGAGGTTTGGTTAACATCTGTTGATACATTAGTTGTATAAACATCTGTTGGTTGATTTGGTAGTGGTAAGGAAACATATATTGGTACATTTGTTGTATCAACATATGTTGGTGGTGATTTTAGTGAAGGTGATGGTGTTGAGCTTGATAGGGGACACACTTTTTGTTGCCTCATTAGTGATTTTTAGAAGGGGTGGAAATTGGCTGTCTAACTTTTCTAGTTGACTTTCTTTTTCTCGAAGTGCCAATATCTTCTTTTTTCCATTTGCTTGGCTTATTCTTCTTCAATCAATTTGGAAGGTTTGCTTTCGAGTGTATCTTGTGTATTCTATTTTTCTAAGGCAATTTCTTCTACTTGTTTGTTCAGGGTCTCATCAATCCCTTTTTGAACACTAGCATCTGATGCTTTAGAAGAAGTTTAAGCTGACCCTGGCTTTTGTTGCACCTTTGAATCTAACTGCAACTTTCTCAGTTTTTCACTCTCCCCCTTTTTGCATCATCCTCTACTTCTTTTTGAAGGACTTTTGCACGAGCAGAGCCAATAGTCTTCACAAAATGTTATCTGATGACCTTTATATCAGCTTGAGTTACTTTATATCTGGCGTCAACCATATTTCTAATTGTAGGTCGCCTAATCCGTATGGATCGTCAAAGAATCATCTATCTAATCTAGAATGCGGAATCCCCTAGATCAGATTTCATAGAAAACCGAACAAGAACAAGAATACAATTACTTTCAAACTGTCTTCTATTGATTATCTAACACATGTGTTTACAATCAATCATGACTCTCTCTCAACTTTCTCTAAAGTAATTAACTAATCCACTGATCAACTGATTGAGCAACCTAAACCCTAATGCAAAACTCCCTTTATATAGAGACAAGTTTGCAACTGGGCTAGGGTTTCCCTATATGGACTGCAAATGGGTCTAGTCCCAAATCGCCTACCATTCACTATATGGTGTCTGGTTTAGCCTAATCACTTCTAATTAACTATTACAAAACTAAACCCGCTAACCGTTTATCATTTTACTAATTACAAGATATCCAAAGACCAATCTAAGCTGTTGTCACAAATATACACCAACACACTCCCGCTTGACAATAGCTTCATAAAACAACTTTGCCTTCAGTCATCTTGCAATCTTTAACTTCTTTGAGAATCGTTGGTCTTTGGATAGCTTCAGATTTAATAGTTTCTATCAGCAACAGACTCCCCCTAAGTTGATGTATCCAATGACCAAATTAATAAATTTTTAGCATTTGATTAAACTCATGTTTAGTCCTTGCATAGCAATCTTCAAACTTTTCAACTTTGACTGCAATGTAGAAAGGAGGTTCTACCATGCATCCAAGCAAACTCCTCTTCACCAAAACTCTTCAGCATACTGCTACAATCTGTATACTATAAAACAAACATCTCGAGAAACCATAAGAATTTTTCAACACAATTTGACAAATTATTATTATTCAGGAGATAGTAAAACTGTATCATAGATTAAGAACACAAAACCTGGAGGATCGAAAAATATTGAACTCAGCTTCTAACATCGTATCCCCTTGTCGGTAACAACTCCTCCACGAATAACCATATTCCGTACAATAAGAATAAACAAGAAAATGAAATCTTTTTGGATTTTTATATTTTTTGAAAGCAAACAAATAACTAAATAATAAACACTCTGTTTTTGTGAGAATCACCATTAAGAAGATCATATCAGTAACACCAAACTATTTTCACACTATTTGATAATTGTATATGCAATATTCATGAAAAGCAGTTCAAGACGATTACCAGTATTGTTTATCCACTTAAACAAAACACATGAACACTTCAAGTACCATTACCTAGTGATATGTTTAGATAATTTATAGCATTATACTAGTGTATCCCACTTCAGGACATACCCCCACGATCAAGGTATGCACAAAGATTCCTTGTAGTAGGTGAGTATACCGAAATTATACTTTTTGATTTACAACGTTAGATAATTGGTGACCAGGTCAGTACTTTCGTACAGCAAAGAGACCAATATCCAATAAGGGTTAGGGCAAATACAAAATTATGGTACAAATAATGCAATTTGCACATTTGAATGATTCTCTAGGAGAGATTCTTCAATTTTTGGGATTTGGCATTTTAACTGTTTTAAGATATCCTGGTTGTGCCTAGGTCTGCATATATCTGGATACAGCAGAAGGACAACCTTGATACCCTAGATGAAATAACGATATAAAGACTTAAAACCTCAGATTCCGGCAATCTATCAACGCTAGATTTAAGGTTATAAAACCATATGCCACTGATTTGTTACCCACTCATACACAGTTTATTATATATATATCACAAAGGTAAGTGATTATTTCATTTTTTTGCCTACTAGTACTTCATATGATGAAGCTACTATCACACTTAAGCAATTTAATTTTAAATATTAGTGTGACAGTCTAACTTGCTGATGTACTATCATTTCTTCTTTTCCACACAGTGAAAACTCATTTTTTATTTTCTATTTTTTTTATGTTTTTGATTTTTGAAAAGCAGTAAATTATTTACAAAATTCTTATGGAAACTGGTTATTCAGGATTCCTCATCACGTTGAGTTCGACTAAATGCTCAAAACGAGCCCTGTCAAATGCTTTTGTGTAAAGATCAGCGGGTTATCTAGTGTGTCGACTCGATGCAGTTCAATCAATTTCTTTTCAGTACAATCCCGTATAAAATGATGACGAATGTCAATATGTTTTGTGTGAATGTGTTTTCGGGATTGTTGGTGATTGAAATAGTGGCATTATTGTCTATCATAATAGGAGCACAAGTGAAATTCAAGCCGTAATCGCGCATCTACTGTTGGATCCAGAGAACCTGAGAGCAACAGCTACCCGCAGCAATATATTCAGCTTCACACATCGAGGTAGACACGCAAGACTGCTTCTTGCGTTGCCATGGCACGATCCTCCCGCCTAAGAACTGACCACCACCTGTGGTAGACTCTCTTGTCGATTTGCATCCTCCAAAGTCCGAATCAGTGAAAGCAACAAACTTCAAATCACTAGCAGCTAGATACCATAACCCAAGTTTAGGTTTCCCCTTCAAGTAACGAAGAATCCACCGCTTTCATGTGTGACTCCTTTGGATTCGCTTGATATCTGGCACAAAGACACACTGCGAACATGATGTCAGGTCTTGAAGCAGTCAAGTACATCAGAGAACCAATCATTGCCCTGTATTGAGTTGGATCAACATCCTCCACACTCTCATGATCTGGACCAAGATTGTGATTCTCACAGATAGGTGTATTGAAAGTAGCGCAATCCTCCATCTTGAAACGGGACAAAATGTCATACACATACTTCGTCTGATGTATAAACATCCTATCCTTCTTCTTTTCAACTTGTAAACCCAAAAAGTAGGATAGTTCACCCATCGCACTCATCTCAAACTTGGTCTTCATTACCTCCTCGAAATCATGAAACATGTTCTCATCAGATGACCAAAAAATGATGTCATCTACGTATACCTGTACCAGCAGAAAGTCTTCTTTCTTCCTTTTAATGAAAAGTGTACTGTCAGTCTGACCTCTTTCAAAACCATTCTTTAACAAATGTGCTGACAGTGTCTCATACCACGCCCTAGGTGCCTGATGCAATCCATACAATGCCTTATCAAGTCGATAGACTCGATCTGGATAGTCTGGATCAGTAAACCCATCTGGTTATGAGACATACACCACTTCTTGGACTTTCCCGTAAAGAAATGCACTCTTCACGTCAAGTTGGTAAACTTTGAATCCCTTGAATGAAGCAAAAGCTAGGAACAAACGAATTGCCTCCAACCTTGCAACTGGTGCAAAGACTTCATTGTAATCAATCCCTTCTTGCTGATTGAACCCTTTCACCACTAACCGAGCCTTATTCCATATCATGATCCCTCGGTCGTCTTTCTTACACTTAAACACCCACTTGGTGCCTATTTCCTTCTCTCCTCAGGCAAGTCAACTAGCTCCCAAACCCTCAACTTCTTAAACTGAGCTAGTTCCTCTTGCATAGCTTCAACCCAACAGCTATCTTTTAGAGCCATGTGAACATTCTTCGGCTCCTCTTGGGCAATAAAGCAGCTATACAAACACTCATGTAACATCCCAGTCTCAATTGAAGTAAATAAACAGGAACCTTCGATAACACCTCTTCTTGTCTGAACACCTTCAGCATCATCACCTATAATATTCTCAACTGGATGATCTCTGTTTACCCGTGTGGTGGAAATGGTGTCAACAACTAGATTATATCCCAGATTAGATCCAACCTCCCCCTGAATATTAGTATTAGCAAATGGATTAGTGAAGTCCTCCCTATGAATAGGTTCAGACTCACTATCACTGGAGTCCAGTGGAGCTGCACTGGAAGAAGTTTTTGGAGCATTTGTCTTTGATATACCTGATAAGGGCATGAAGTCACCCTCTTCATCTTCACTGATCACAGTTTGAATCACTTGATACTCATCTGCATTGGAAAAATCAGGACTATAAAATGATTTAAAAACACTGTCATAATCATATGATATAGGAGGACCACTCGTTGATTGTTAAGGTGAATAAATAGTGATTTCCATGTTAAACACCACCTCAAGTTTACCAGTCTTTAGATTAAAAACCCTTTTATTCAGTGTTCCAGGCATAGAATGTAACCCTCGTCAGCTACCTCAACGAATTTTTGCTTATCTTTATTTCGCACAATGGTGCAGGGTAATCCAAATGGTTCAAAGCCTTTTAAGTTTGGTTTTCGGATAAACAATAGTTCGTGACATGTTTTGTTAAACCGTTTAACTGTCAAACATTTGTTTAGGATATAACAAGCTGTGCTCATAGCTTTTCCCCAGAAAAGAACTGGAAGCTTTGAATCAGTAAGCATAGTCCTAGCGGCTTCAATCAACGTCCTGTTTTTCCTCTCAGTGACTCCATTCTATTGAGGTGTATAAGTAGCAGAATATTGATGTTCAATTCCCTTATGAAGACAACCTAGATCCAGAATTTGATTCTTGAACTTCGTTCCATTATCATTACTTATCCTCTTGATCTGTGAATCATGGACATTTTCCAATTTTGTAAAAAGATCTATCAGCATCTCCGCTGTCTCATCTTCTGTACCTAAAAAGAAAACCCATGAATATCCTGAGTAATCATCTATGACAACTAAGCAATAGTACTTTCCACCTATGCTCCTTACATTCACCAGACCGAATAGATCCATATGAAGTAGTTCATAAGGAGCATCTATGGAATTTACTGTTTTAGACTTGTGAGGTTTCTTAAATTGTTTTCCCTTTTGACATGGAAGACATTTATCTTCCATGTGAAACCTCTACATTGGCACCCCTTCCACTAAACCGTTTTTAATAATATAATTCAATGACTCAGCCTCAGATGCTTTAACAGTAAACACCCCACCACAGTGGAAGAATCCTTAGCATGCATGTCCATGACATAAGTGTCGTTTTTTTCTTGGCGCTCTCATCACTATCCAATCATCCGGTATCACCAAACCAGGTTTCAACACCAAAGCCTCAGACTTTGTAAAGTGGACCGAGTGACCCTTGTCGTAGACTTGAGACACGCTTATTAGATTATGCTTCAACTGCTCAACATAGTTCACTTTGTCCAATGTGATCTTCCCGTTGGTCACTTTTCCTCGACCTATAATGTGCCCTCCTTTAGCACCTTGCAAAATTTACATAACCTCCATCTATATTCTCAAACTCAGCCAACAATCTCGCATCCCCCGTCATGTGCCTGGAGAAGCCGCTATAAACATACCACAAGTTGATAATCCTCCTTAGCAGCTCCTGCACAATCCAACAAAATTAGTTAGATTGGGGGATCCAAGCCTTAATGGTCTTGGGTCTTCCAGATTCATCAACCACAGGAACATTCATCCAATATTCAACACTCCTAACAGGAGTCTTGGATCTCAGACTTGTTGATAGAAATGGTTTTTGATTTCCACTAGGTCTCTCGTCCTGAGGTATCCTAAACATGTTTGGACTTTGTGACCTTTAGAAATTTTGGTTTTGGTTCCATGAATTTTGATGATAATAATTTCTAAAGCCATTATTATAAAATTTCGACTACCAACATTTTGATATCGAGTTTGATATTGCCCTTGACTTCTGAAATTACTTGATTGACCATTAAAGTTACTCATTCTTGGTGAACTACTTCGAGGTCTTTCATATCTGCCTGATACAGATGCAGGCTGAAATCTTTGTTGATTTCTTTGAAAACAACGAACTTAGTGAGTTCTTTTTTTAGCCTTATCTACACCAACAACAACACTCTGTTGCCTGGTAGCAAATATCTTTGGTGAGTTAGTAATCTTCTTCTCACCTTCACCAATTTTTGCTGGTGATCTTTCTCTCTGTCTCTCACTCACCTGTGCTTCATTCTTTTTGTTAGGACATCAGCTAGCTACATGTCCCTTGTCGTGACATTTAAGCACGATCTTCTTGCCGAAGACTTCTTAATTGAAGCCTCTTGCTTAGATTCATCAGGTGACGGTGATGATGAAGATGATGGCTTAGAAGGATCTTGTTTAGTTTGCTTAACTTCTGATTTTTCTTTGTTTTTATTTTTAACAAACTACACATTTGCTTCTTTTAAATAACAGTGACCTCTCCTTTCATATCAATCCCTTTATCAAAATCAACTTTTTTAACAAAAAATTGTTTTTTAGTCGTCGGCTGTGTATTCTTAGTTTTCAAAACCGGTTCCCTGTTATTATCCTTCTTGGCATTCTCAGTCTCATCAACATTCCCTGACTTAGAACTACCAGGTGTAGTTGACACAAAGTCAGTTCGCTCTTCTTCATCTGGCAAGAAAGAATAGTCATGACCAAGAGGTGGTGGAACTTCATTGAAACCTTTGAAGCCCACACTTATCTTGTCATTACTTTTCTTCAAGCCATTCATCATGTGTTTCATAACAAAAGATGAATCTCTGAATTGATTTAATTTCTTTTCAACTTCACAAATTTTAAGTTGTGCTTCGGACAACTCTTTGCATTTTTCATAAATTTCTTTTGTTTTCTCACTCATCGTATCATGAGCTAAGTCAATAATTTGAAGCTTTTCATTAAGCTTACAGGTTAGAAGATCGATTTCTTGTTCATAACCTTTAATTTTCTTCAAATATAATGACTCATTTGGTTTATGAAAAAGTTTGATTCTTTTAGGTTCTAGAGCTCATTTACCAGACTTTGGTTTTGTTTTGTTAATGTGTCAACCTCACTATGTAGTTCACGACATTTAAACAAACAAAACTACCAGAGTTACAACATACCTCTCCTGTTGATTTGCTTAGATTGGCCATGAAAGCAGCAAAATCAGTAGCCATCTTCTACTCTGCAGCATTCTGTTCTCCATCAGCTTTCAGCTACCATCTCTCGCTCTATGTCAGCATCAGCCTTCACTTCTTCATCAACAACTGGGGCTATCTCAGCCATGAACACCTGTGTGGCATTGTGATCAGCCTCCAGATGAACACTCCAATCATAAGAACCTTCTCTAGCAGTAGAGATCAGGGCCTTTGATCCAGTGTTAGTTGATGCATTCTTGTTGCTTGAACCATGACCAGGAAAATCTTGAAAAGATGAGTTAGAACGAGATTTAGGTTTTGGTCATTGACATTCTCTAGCAAAGTGTCCGTAGTTTTAACAATTGTAACACTTCACTTTAGATTTTTCAAAACCTACCTTCTTTCCAACAAACTTTCTCCCCATTCTGTTCATGAACCTCTTCACTCTTCTTGAGATCATGGCCATCTGCCACTGTAAATCCATCTCCTCTAGGTCATCAGGATCAGTTTGATCATAATCTTCATCAAACTTAGCAGGATCAGATATTCTTCCCTGAATGTAGTTCTCATATGAAGGAACGAAAGAAGCCAGCAAGGCCAGATGATCTTCCGCAGCCTTGACACTCAGAGGCATAGACCTAGTACCACTGTTATTATTGCTTGATTCTTGTCTCTATGCCCCTGACAAGCCTCCTGAAGCAGCTACAAAACATACTTCACCATCAGCATTTGTCACAATCTGCTCATTTTCACATGAGAGAAACGCAGTTGTAGAATCACTTGAAGCATTGTTGGAAGATGAAGGAGTAAGCCCTTTATAGATTCCCGAATCTTGAACCTGATCATATCAAGTTTCCTTCTTCTTCTTCTTCTTCATGTTGAGCTCATAAGCTCTCAGTTTCCCAACAAATTCTTCCAAGTCTTTATCTTCATAGTCAGCTTCTCCATTTATCATCAAAGTATAAATATCCCACATTGCAGGTAAAGCATCAAGCTAGTTATCTTTTATCTCAACATCTGTGTATCCCTCTATGTCATAATTGTCCATTTCTGACATTGGATGATAATATCTCGTGATAATATCTTCAAGGGACTCATTTTGCATGCCTTTAAACACAGCAAACTGCTTCTTCAACAGATCAACCTTGTTCTTTTTCACATCTGCATTTCCCTCATACCTCTTCCCTAGGGCATCCCACATCTCCTTAGAAGTGGTATATCTCTTGAAAATATGTTTAATGCCATCGGGTAATGACATCTTTATAGCAGCTAAGCCCTTCTTCTCACCATATGAAATAGCAGCAAACCTTAGAACAGCCGCCATAACTTCTAACCGGCCTCCAAAAACATCTAAAAAACTTCAACTTTTCATCTGTAACGATTCTGAACCGTGCAAAAACAAGAGCCAAATGCTCTGATACCAATTGTAGGTCCCCTAATCCATATGGATCGTCACAGAATCGTCTATCTAATCTAGAATGCAGAATCCCTAGATCAGATTTCACAAAAAAACCAAACAAGAACAAGAACACAATTACTTTCAAACTGTCTTCTATTGAGTATCTAACACAAGTGTTTAGAATTAATTCAGGACTCTCTCTCAACTTTCTCTGAAGTAATTAACTAATCCACTGATCAACTGATTAAGCAACCTAAACCCTGATGAAAAACTCCCTTTATATAGAGACAGGTTTGCAACTTGGCTAGGGTTTCCCTATATGGACTTCAAATGGGTCTAGCCCAAATCGCCTACCATTCACTATATGGTCTCTGGTTTAGCCCAATCACTTCTAATTAACTATTACAAAACTAAACCCGCTAACCGTTTATCATTTTACTAATTACAAGATATCTAAAGACCAAATCTAAGATGTTGTCACAAATACGCGCCAACACTAATCAGTTCCATGTGAGTGTTATGATTGCTATCAGCGAAATTCCTCTGAGCTTGAATGATGGGTTGCATCGATTTCTAGAGTTCATTGGCAATTTGCTGTGTAGCAGGCTGGCCATGAGAATTGGTAACATCTACTTCATCATATCTTTCATTTCACCTATTGAAGACTCCATCGATGTCATTCTCTCTGTCAATTGCTTATATCTCAATTCATCACCTAATATAATACGATCTTCTAAATTCCTACCACAGAACCAAAGGCCCCTTTTTCTTCGTACTAGGGACTTCCAACTTGAATAGAGGTTATATTTGTAGCCTCAACAGTTGTTACCTTTAAGGAAGACTTATTGATGTAACTACTGTCCAACTGAAACACTGTTGTGTCATCAGTCGTAGTAGCTGCTTCACTTAAACTGCCACCAAGAGTTACTTGTAACTCATGGGGTGTAGCCTCCTCATCTGTTTCTAAGTTAGCAATTAGATTTTTCTCAGACTCAGTCACTTGCGGGGGTGTACTCTCTTTGACTGGTGATTGAGAGGAACTGATTTGTGTCAGAGTTTTATCAATTGTATGAAACAGAGGTAAACAAGTGGATGGAACTGTGGAAGATGGTTGTGGAGTGGAAAGAGACACAACCTTAGAGAGGGGCTTGAAAACAGACTTTCAAGTGAAATGTCTGTTTCATAATGTGGTGACCCTTTGCTTACAACCTGATCCTTTTGTGAGGAGTTTGGCTTGTAGGTGGAGATCCTTCCATCTGTTGTGAGGAAGTAACAACAGTCGTTTCAAGTGGCTTTTGTGATACCATAAAGTTATCCTCTAGGATCTCACCTTTGAGAGGTGCCTTTTTATGTAATTTTGTTTTGGTGGACTTTTTGGATTGGGGGGGCTTCTTTTAGATTTTGTTGGTGTGGGTTTTGCAACAACAGATGTGGTGTTATGATCACAAGGAGTAGTGGCCTGAACAGCAGAGGTTTGAGCTTGTGATGTGGGCTCGTCTAAATTTTGTTCATCCCCTTTGCTTTTGTGTTTAAAGCTTTTGACTCTTTATTAGACATTCTTGTAAAAGTTCCATGTGTAAGACTTTTAATTCGAAAAACAACACCTTGTTTAAAATCATTTTCAGAAACTTTTTTTAAAGATAAAAGCTTAAGAGTCTTGGATACATGAGAAAAGCTTTTGGTTTGTTTCCTTTGATAGAAGTCACATTTGCAACCAAGTCCAAGAACAAGGCTTGGGATAGATAAAAATCTGATTTTGTTAAAATTGCATATCCCAAGTATTGTACTTTTTGTGGAATCTCAATAAATGAGGTGGTCTTGGGTGAGAGACATATCAAGAGAGTATGGAAAAAATATCTCATTTAAGGAGGAAATTGAGGTTTATCAAAGGATGTGTTACCTGCTAGGTCACCAGACCAAATGTTATGGATATGGAAGATGGAGAAATTTGAACCAAAGTGATCCTCACTTTGGAAGTGATAGCATAGGGCTTTTTATCTGAGTTTGAACCTCAGCATTAGACCAGAATTATCAGAGTGTATCAACGTAAATTGGTGCGTCAATAGTAAGTATGGCTTGGTACTTTGATGCTTGTAAAACATCAATTAATTAGTGAAAGGAAGTATTTTTGTTAGTTTTCTAGAAAGTGGGAAGGTAATTATGCGGTAGTTTGATGTTTAGAGCCATGATCGGAGATGAAAGGTGTAGAATAGGGAATAAGGTGAGAATGAAACCGCATTGAGGAATTTTGAAATTGAGACGATAGTGAAAAGCTTTGTTTGAATGGAACAGGGATTTATAAAGGGAAAAATTGAATGCTGGCGTGGCAGCGTTTTCAAAAGATCTGATGGCTAACATCTGTTCACATAGCCCCTCTGTTGGATAATGGATAACAGTTGTTAGGACGTTTTGAGACCGTTGATACTTGAGTTTCATAGTTTGTAGCTTGATTGTAATAGTTAGTAAAACTAGAAGGGCTAAAAGTATAATTATGGGTTCTTGTACCTGTAGCGGCGTATTAAGTACCCAACGTATTTAATAAATACGTTGGGTAGTCAGTGTGTATATAAAGGTGATCAATGGAAAACCCTAGTCCAAGGTTCTTGGACAAGTTTTGTTGATTTCTCTTTTGTTATGATTATTGTTCTTGTGCTAAATCCGAACATCAAGGTGCATTAAGTGATTATATCTTTTGGAATTCCATATACAACACTTGTTGTTTGGTCCATTCAAGAATCTTCATCTTTATATTTTCGTTTTTCTTAACTTTTACACGTTCAAGCAACGAATCTGTTTTGGGACTCACAATTTGGTACCATAGCCTTTGTGCTCTTCATTGTTTGAGTTTTTGTTAAGAATCTTTTTGTTTTGAAGGTTTTTCAAAAGTTTTCAAAGTTTCAAGGTTTTTAAAAATTTTGGACTTAAAATTGCTTGATCTAGTGTTTTTAATCATCGGGTTGTTGTTAATCAGTGTTTTGGTAAACATTTTGGTCATCTTGGTACAAAGAAACATGGATTTTGAGTCTTTTTCGGGTGATTAGAGGGTTTTTGTTGTACTTAAACACTGCTGGGCGTAATTAAATTTGAAGTTAGTGATGATAAATTTGAATACAACGTTTTTAACTTGAAGATCACGTAATTAACAAATACGCCGGCATCACACCAGCACATTTGTTGATTTCCAATGAAATAGTGTCAGCGTGTTTAATCGATGGCGACTTCGAAGTCAGTGATAAAAATCCTCAGTGATTTGATCACGGTGATCGGAGTATTTGGCCTAACTCACGTTTGTTTGTGTGTTCCAGTGGATTTAGTTATTTTCGTCGGTTTAAGTAGCCAAGTATCTTCAGCGTATTTGCTCACTGATCTCACATGTCCATAGCATAATTAAGCTTCACCAGCGTTTTTAAGCACAGTAACCTTAGATCCAACGTAATTAATCCTAGATCAAGATTTTGAACATGAAATTAAAACAAAATGTCACTCAATCAACTTAATCCAATAACTCAAGCCGAACTGGAGACCGAAACCACAACGTGACCTCCTATGTTGAAAGGATACAAAGACTTCAGCAGCTAGAAGAATCGAATCAAAGCATTCTTTGAGTATACGGACTATAATCAATGGATGTCTGTCACTGTAGGACCACGTGTTCCTGTGGTAATTCGCAATGATGTTCGAACAATCAACGAAGATCCTTCAACCTTCAATAAGGAAGATAGGACGTTCATCCAACGCGATCGTAGGGCTCACACTGCTCTAACAATGGCTCTATCAAAGGATGACAACAACCTGTTTGAGGAATACACTTCTGCTCATGAACTATGGTTGGCCCTTATTGATCACTATGTAGGAAACGAAGTGATGATGGATAACAAGAGAGATATGGTTCTGAAAGAATACGATATGTTTGGTAGTGTTTGAGATGAAAGCTTGTCAGATCATATTAGCCGATTTTGAATGTGCTAACAAAAATGAAGAAAGTCGGCAATCCCGTTACGAACCAAGAAACTTTTGGACTCTCTTCCAAAAGAATGGAGCTTATAATGCATGATGATCAAAAGAACCTTCTTGACCAGTACAACTCCTGTCACGCTTTAAGAACTGATCAATATACTAAAGGCATTTGAAATGAATGTGCTCAAGAGAGAAATGAATCAAGCAGGATACTCTCAGAAGTCTACTCAATCTTCTGCTGCTACTTTTGTTCCCAAAATCATGGCATTCCTTGCACCCATAACCTCCCGTGGTTCAAGTTTTCAAAGTGCTAACGCATCTTACTTTAACGCTTCCGTAAGCTCTGTAAAGGCCCCAGCATCTAACGAGAAGATTATTGTGGTCGGTGATGCTCAAGCAGTCAAGATATCCACTGAACATGTTGCATTGTTTAACACCTTCCTAAGTAGTTATGAAGCTCTCATGTCAGGTGAGCTGAAAAGAGATTTTCTCACTGCTGAAGACATATATCAGGTAGATCCAGATGATATGGAGGAAATGGACTTGAAATGGCAAATGACAATGATTACCCTACGACTAAAGAAGTTTCAAGACAAAACAGGAAAGAGACTTGCACTAGGAAAAGCCAGTTTTGGCAAATCCAAGCTAGGATGCTACAACTGTAAGAATTTGGGTTACCTCAAGAGAGAGTGCCCGCTGTTGAAAAACGAAAATGTTGAAATTGTTCCAACAAAAGGCCAATAGGTATCGAGGGAAGTGAGAATGTTGCTGATAATACCCCAAAGGCATTGGTGGTAGAAGATTATGACTAGGCTGAAGAAATTGATAAGGCAAAGGAAGTAGTCAAGAAAGCTCTCATGGCTAAAATCTCTACTACATCAATCTCGTCTTCATCAAACTACGTTGAGAATCAAGTTGCTGGAATTCCCAAGGGCGACAAAGTTATAGATAAAGGTTTGAAAAGCATAATCACTACTTCTGAACAATCAACATATAAGGGAAAGAAAGAAGCTGAGAAGACTGAACCGAAGAAGACGGCCCAAGAAGCAGCTAGCGACATCAAGAATGAGAAAGCTGGAACTTTTGCAGCAGACATGAAAGCTAAATCTGCAAAAGACAAAGGGGATAAAGATTTGGTAAATAGCATACCGTATGAATTTAAAGCAAAACTATGCTCCCAACCATGTTTGAACGTCGTTGCACATTACAAATCACTCAACCGTGACCTGATTAGAGAAAAAGAAAAGTTGAACTCAACTCTGGCTGAGATGCATATCAGAGTAAGTTGAACTGTAATGGTTGTGTGCCTAAATTTAATATTCGGGATGACAGTAATGGCCACGTGCCTACATTTAAGACTCACAACCACGTGAATGTAGTGGTTGAAAGTCATGACTTAAATTCTGCCTTTAGTGATGAAAATCTTGTGCTTGAATCTAATGTATTTGTTCTAGAATTAGAGAAAAACTGATTTGGAAAGTTCCTTACAAAGGAAATTCCCGAGTTTGTTCCATCATGTACAGGTACATCGTAGTATGATGAAGAATCAACGCTAGTCAGCAATAGTGAAGACTTGAACACAACAACTTTAGATAATGGTGAAGAAACGTCAAGCGAAGATCAGGAATCTAACGATTCAAGTGAAAATCAAGAATCAGCTTCGTCATCAGATAGCGAGATCGATGAAGATTGCATCAAGGATGAAAATCGTCTTGACAAGAAAGTGAAGAAAGTCAAAAGTTCAAGCCATGCTGCATCATTAGATAACGCTTCAAGCAGCTCTAAACTCTCATCACGTACATCATCTTCACACGTGGCATCCACCAAAAAGAAAATGGCAAATTGCAAGCAACGCTTTTGCTGTGGTCATTTAGGATACTGTGAAACATTGCAAAAGCAAGAAATTTTCTAAACGAAACAAGAGCTCGTCAAAAGTTTCACCGAGCAGTTTGATAACCTTAGAAAATCTGTCAAATGTTTAGTTAATTAACCATGTTTTTGGAAAAGAAAAGAAAATATTCTTGTTCAAAATCACAAAATATTAAAATTGAAACAAGTCTGGGTTCCGAAAACTAACTAACTTGTACATATTTTTGTTTGTTGTTGTATAACAGAATAAATTGCATAAATAGCTTCGAATGATCATGGAATACATTTGGCACGTGGACATTGGATGCTCAAGGCATATGACCGGATTGAAGGAACTACTGAAGAATTTTTGAATCATCGATGGTGGTTTCGTATCTTTTTCCGGATATGAAAAGGGAGGGAAAATTGTTGGAATGGGAGACGTCATATCTGAAGCACTTACATTGGAGACCGTCAATTATATACCAGAATTGTGTTATAATCTCATGAGCGTATCATAAGTCTATTACAAAGGAATTTAAGTGTTGTTCAACGACATGGAATGTCTATTTCTCAAGCCCGAATACTTCATTCCTACCGAAATGATCATGCTCACAGCTCCTCATCAAAACAACACCTACGTTCTCAATATGAAAGATGCAAAATCCAATGAGCATATGACGTGTCTAATCTCAAAATGTTAGAATCGGAGTCACTCTTTGGCACAGGCGGATAGGGCATGTGAACTTCAAAATTATTAATAAACTTTCCAAGTTAAATTTATTGAGAGGTTTACCTATAAAAGAATTTCCTTTTTCAGAAAAGTGTATCGCATGCCCAAAGAAAGCAACACAAAAAACACACAAATCCAAAGCAGTGAATACAATATTCGCTCCATTGCAATTACTTCATATGGATCTTTTCGGTCCCATTAGCGTTAACAGTCTTGTTAAAAGATCCTATTGCTTAGTGATTATAGATGATTTCTCCCGATTTTCATGGGTATATTTTCTTGAAGCCAAAAGCGAGACCACCTCCACTCTCAAGAATTTCATTCCCATTATTGAAAATGTGATCAAGCCGAAGGTCAAATCTGTAAGAAGTGACAATGGATCGGAATTCAAAAATCAAACTTTTATCTCCTTCTGCGAAGAAAAGGGAATACGCCTTCAGTACAGTGCAGCAACAACTCATCAGCAAACTGGCGTAGCAGAACGGAAGAATAGAACACTCATTGAAGCTGCTCGAACTATGCTTGTAGACTCCAAGCTTCCTATCATCTTCTGGGTGGAAGCAGTCAACACAGCATGCTGTTTTGAATCGAGTTCTAATCATTAAACCTCATGGAAAAACAGCCTATGAACTTCTTTTCAAAAGGAAGCCTCTAATAGATTTCTTTAGACCGTTTGGATGTTCCTGTACACTCCTCAACACTGAAGACAATCTTATCAAGTTTGAAGCAGTTGGTGAGTGTGCTACTTCATGGGTTACTCATCTACTCAGAAGGCGTATTGTGTCTACAAAAAACGAACCAAGATGGTGCTTGAATCATACTAAGTCGAAGTTTAAGAAGGAAACTCCACTAACACTGGAAATTCTCCAAGCTGGTTTTATGATGTAGATGTTGTTTTCAACACTTTCGACATCGCTGAACAACTTACTAAAACCAAACCTACAGAAACAACCCCAGTAGAACCATTATTTGGTCTTTCAGACATTGGCTTCACCCCATTCACAACTGGATTAACCCCAGTTTCAGCCGATCCAATCCTCCATGTTGAAGAAGTTAACAGTGACACTTCGGCTAAGGATGCATCTGCAAATGATATTTCTTCTTCACAGCAAAATGTAGATGAGCAAACCAAAGAAGACGGGCCTCTAATTATCTATGTAGACGAACACTTCACCAATCTACCTCAACAAATCGAGACCCACACCAACGCAGGTTACAAGACAAATTGAAACCAACCCATTGAAAAAGTCATTGGTCCAGTGAAGATGGAGTTTGAACTCGTGGACAAACATATACCATCAACAAAGGATTGTATGCTGCATTTCTTTCGCAGTCAGTGCCTAGTGACATTGAAGAAGCTATTCAAGACGCTAGCTGGGTGCAGGCAATGTAGGAAGAGTTGTCTCAGTTTCGTAAGCTCAAAGTTTGGGAACTCGTTGAACTACCAGATGGAAAGTATCCCATTGGCACCAAGTGGGTATTTCGTAACAAAATGGATGATCGTGGTGTAGTCATCAAGAACAAGGCAAGATTGGTAATTCAAGGTTTTCGACAAGAGGAAGGGATTGATTATGAGGAAGTTTTTGCTCCGGTAGCGAATTTAGAAGCCATTAGAATATTCTTGGCATATGCTTAGTACAAAAACTTCAAAGTATTTCAGATGGATGTGAAGAGTGCGTTTCTATATGGGAAGGTGAAATAAGAAGTCTATGTTTGCCAGCCGTCAGGCTTTGAAGATCCACATTTCCCTAAATGATACTATAAACTTGACAAAGCTCTCCATGGTCTTCATCAAGCTCTTCGAGCCTGGTATGAGACTTTGTCAACGTATCTGTTGGAATGTGGATACACAAGAGGTAAAACCGACATGACTCTTTTCACGAAAAGGATCAGAGTTAGCGTAATGTTGGTTCAGATTTATGTAGACGATATTATTTTTGGGTCAACCGAAGAGGCTCTATGCAAGGAGTTCGAGAAGGTTATGAAGGCAAGCTCGAAATGAGTATGAAGGGAGAACTTACGTTTTTCTTGGGATTGGAGTTGAAGCAAAAAGAAGATGGTATCCTCATTCATCAAGAAAAGTACGTCAGGGATATTCTTGCAAAGTACAACACGGCCGACTGCAAACCCGCCAGCACACAATTTGCAGCTTAAACGGAACTCACACCAGATCTTCAAGTAAAATCGGTGAACAAGCGCTTCTATCGCTCGATGATAGGCTCGTTGATGTATCTAACTGCAAGTAGTCCTGACATTATGTTGGCTGTTTGCATCTTTATACGATTTCAGACGAATCCAAAAGAATCTCATGAAGCTGCTATCAAACGAATTTTTCGCTAACTGAAAGGAACACCCAAGCTTGGACTGTGGTATCTTAAAGATAGTAATTTTGATTTAATTGCTTATTCTGATAGTGATCATACAGATCGCAATGTTGACAGAAAGTCAGTTTCAGGAGACTGTCAATTCTTTGGAAATCATCTTATATTGTGGCAAAGCAAGATGCAGACGACAATTTCCACGTCTACTACTCAAGCTGATACGGCGGCTTACAGTTGCCGCTCACAAGTTCTTTGGATACAAAATCAGTTGCTGGATTACTGGATCAACATCATGAAGACTCTGATATTCATTGAAAACAAGGCGTGTCTAGGATTTGGGAAGAATCCATTCCACCACTCAAGAACAAAGCACATCGAATTCGCATTCGTGCGATCAGAGACGCGTATGAGAAAGGATACATTCAAGTGGTTCATGTGGATACTATGCAACAGAAAGCCGATATTTTCACCAAAGCCTTTGACAAAACCCATTTCAACCGGCTGGTAACCTGGTTGGAATGATCAATTTCCGTGAGTGGAAATAAATTGCATCTTCATAACCGACCTAAAAAATGCTTTTCTTAACAAATAAATATACCTGCTTTTCATAATAAAAAAGTATCTTAAAACTGTGCCCAATAAAAAGATTTTATGCAACATTAAAATTTTATTTTCAAGCAATGGACATTCGAAAATAAAATTTAAGGGGGAAGATTTCCAAAAAATGAGCATATTTTAATGTTTTGAGCTTCCAATTGACACCTGCTTGAGAAATGATAGAAAACTACTAACACTTTGTTTGTTCTTAATACAGAAAAAGAATGGAAATCAAGATGTTAAGCAAGGAAAATCAGGGTGCCAAGCAACGACGTGTCAGTAGATTCATCAACACCATCGAGTAAACTGCGATTAGGCGACAAAAATTAATGCTTACATAAGAATTCTTGAAACCCACAATGTTGTGCAACTTGCGGGTAACACGTTGCGGCATATGGCTTAATGGTCAGAAATCTTACGTTGATAGATTGCCAAAGTCTAAGATTTCGGGTCTTTGTATTGATTAATCATTCTGGGACATCATAATTGCTCTTCTGCTGTATCTAGATATATGCTGACCTAGAAACAATTATGATATATTTTCAAAAGAGAAAATGTGGCCAAAACCTTACACAAATGAAGCTCTCATTAAGAGTAATTCAAGTGCACAAATCGTATTGTCTATGGCATTTGCCTTAGCTCTTGTTAGACATTGCTCTCTCTGTTGTACCAAAGTACTGACCTGATGATCAATTTCTATCGTTGAAATTCAAAATGAATGAAGTCTATATACTCACTTGCTATGAGAAATCTTTGTGCATACCTTGATCGCGGGGATATGTCCTGACGTGGGACTCACGGGCTCAACATTCTAATAGTCTAGCTTGAGTGGGGCCTATTGCAATTTTTGTCAATATTACCACAACATGATAAAACGCCCACCGAAAGCAAGTTAAAAGAAGGGTGCATGGATTTAAGGGGACAAACATACTGGCAGTTTTTCTTGAGCCTTGATTATTCAAAATCTTCTAATATATAACAGACTAACAAGTGTTGTCAGTATGATTTTTTTGTAGGAAAGTCACGGGGTTTGAATCAAAAGAAAAATGTGAAAAAGGAAGCTTCTTGGCTCTAAAAATGGTTTTCGGGGTCCAAATTGCAAATTTGTGTTTTTATTAAACTTATTTTCGGCTTTTGCACTATTATTAGCTAAAAAGGGGACGTTTTTCAAAAAAATTAAAATTTTTGAGCGTATTTGGTTTGGACATTTTAACTTTGAAGAAACCTTACAAAACAACTAAAGCAGCGTAACTATTTAGCCAATATATTTAACAAATACGTTGGCAGATATTTGTGTATATATACTTTATTTTCAAATATTTTTATGTTTATGTTTAACTGTTTCATACATCTTCTCCCCACTTTTACAAAAAACACTTCAATCACAAGTCTCAGAATCCATTAGCTCTTTGTTCATCGAATACGGTATGTTTATCATGATTAAGTGTTGATTGGCAAATGTTTAAACCTCAGAAACCACGTACAAAACCAAGACAATCAACGGTTTTGTTTAAATCAGTTTTCAAAGGTTTTGAAAGGGTTTAACAAGAAATATTTGAATTCACTGCATTTAATTTGAATATGGCGTATTTATGATGAAGGCAGCGTAATACTCAGTGAAAAATGGGTAACGGATTCAAGACTTGAACGCGAGTTCGAGCAACCGGCGTACTTGACGAATATGCCGGTCATTCAGTGTGTGTGTGTATGTGTATATATATATATCTACGCTGGTTGTAGTCTCGATACAAGACTTAAATACACGACCCACATTCAGCGTATTTTCTAGTTAATCAATCATGTGTCAGCGTAAATGACCATGGTTTCTAAATTATTCCGTAAACATCTCAGCTGTTGTAACTGGCCTTAATTAGTGTAAATATTAATAGCAGCGGTGTATTTAACCCCTAATTCAGTGTTTTTGTCCGCGTATTTATACATTTTCCTTTATTTTTTATTTTTTTATTAGTAGTTTTCCTTTATTTTATTTTAACTAACAAATAGCATGTTACGAAACATGGATCTAACTTGGCTCGTTTTCATGTCTCAAAATGGCTCAACAAATGATCTCACATGGTACAAGAAAACATAATCAGCCCATTACACTAGTTCCACCAGAGCTTGCTTTTGAAGATGTAATGGATTGGCTGTCTAGAAGAAAATAAGTTATGTTGTTCAAGTAAATCCGAAGATCTACTGCATTCACGTAGAAGACTTTTGGAGAATAGTAAGAGTGAAAACAATAAATCAAGTCAAGCATATCACAGCAATAGTACGTAACAAAGAGATAAAGGTGATGGAAGAGCAAATACGAAAAGTCCTCAGCCTTAGAGACAATTCTAGTGACCCAATAAAGCTAAGTAAAGAGGCAGTGTTGGAAGGATTCCGTGGAATGAACTATGTAGGTGACTTTCGATGCAAGAACAAGATAAAGAAGACTGGTCTTACAAAAGATTGGACATTCATCTTACACACATTTTGTATGAGCATCTGTCACAGAAAAGGTGGGTACGACGGTCTCAATCTAGAGTGGTCTGTAGCAATGTTGAATTTATGTACCAAACAGCCATTTAACATCTCTGGCCTAATCTTCTATTGCATGGTCGGCAACGTAAAAAAAGGTGCATGGGCCATGTATCCAAGATTCGTACAACTGCTTATCGACGATCAGCACAAGAACTTGCCACATGATGGAAATTTATACCAATTTCAGCTTCCTAAAGGAAGACAAATTACAGAGATGAAAAAAAATGAATGGGTAATGCTACATAACTGGATGTATAGAGAAGAAAGACTTCCAACAGTTCTTGCAGCATACAACAAATATCGGGAAGGTGTAAGGCAAGCTCGAGAAAGACAACAAAAATAAGATGCTGAAGAAGAAGAAGCATAAGTTATGGAGGAAACACCACTAATACGTTAATGAGAAGACAAAGGGAATAAAGTGGTTGAAGGAGAACCCTCATAGAAGAAAAGAAAGAAAGACTCCTCAAACCCAAAATGAATTATGGGTGATAGCATTCGGGCTGGGTCAACAAGAGTGAAGACCGAAAGAATGCAAGCTATTCATTTTGTCGTAGAGGCTGAAAAACGAGAGCGAAGGATGAAAATAGAGAGATGACTAAGTCAGAGACACCCGTTGTGGTGACATCAGAGCAGGAACAGTTAGATCGGTTTATTGAGGGGCTGCTAACTGATCCCTCAGAGCCCACTCCAAGCAAGTCCCATGCACACAAGAAACAAAAGACAGCAAAGGGATCGTTCAAGGATGTTCCACCCAAGCCCACCTCAACTTTTCAACCTCCTCCTTTAAGAGTTCCTTCAAGACCTCGACCGTTTCAAGACCTGTATGATCGCTTATCCAAAGAAATTGGATTGTTTCCTACAAAGGAAATTTGTTTGTTAAAGAATCAGGTCAATGATACCAATGTGCTTAAAGAGAAGCTTAAAGAACAAATAAAGAAGAACAAAGAATTACACTCTGACATCTACAAGCAATCTGAATTTATAAAGTTTCAACAAGATGGATTGGAGAAATTGCACAAGATGGTGTAGGATCTGTACACTTCAGCAAATCAAAAACCAAAATACACAAGTGAAGATATCTTCAATTTTCACAGTTTTAGAGAAAGAGAAGAGAAACACAAGGCTAAAATAGAAGAAAAGAAAAAGAAATGACTCGATTCTTTTGTTGATGTAAGTTTTGATGGAGATAGTGAAGAGGAAGAGGTTGATAGGATTGAAATGCTAGAAAAATTCCTCGAGTGGGGTTTGGAGGATGTTGTGATGTATGAAACATGGAGGAGATGAGTTTGAGCCTCAACAGCGTGAGTAGTTCATGAGGGAAAGAGCAAAAATGCCAGACTTATATCAGGTCATAACGGTTGAGAAAAAAGAGGTCACCGACTGAGTAATCAGCTGGAAATAATGCAATCTGACTGGGTGGTTTGTTTTGAAACAAAGAGGAGTTTGATCAAGTACTTTCAAAATGGATATGACACGGAGAGTCTAGCCACATTGGATATACGAGAGTTGAGCAAGCATGATATGATAAATCCTACTAACAGCAGCATCGTTGGCGACCTTGAAAGTTTGACTCTTAAAGAATGCGTGCGTGGATTCAAGGTCTTCAAACCTCAGCGTCCAAGAAGACGCACATCAGAAACAACCAAAGACCTAATCACAGGAAAAGGAAGAGTGACATGGGTAATTTATCCAGCTAAAGTGGTGACAAGGTTGAAACTTCCTCTAGAACAACCTGTGACTCTCACCAATTTTAAGAAATGGTTCTATGATGGAAAAACAGGTGAAGCAGTCATCAGATCTAACTCAACGAAGATATATGCATTCTGGACCCAATGGACGTATTCATGTTCTGCCTCTCTGATCTGAACATTCTTTATGGAAACAAGATACATGTTGGCGCAGGAAATGAATACCTGGAGGAAGGGATGCTGTTTCAGAGAGCTGTCGAGCGAGCAAGAGCACGGAAGATAGAGATGAAGGAGATTATACTCAAAATCGACCCAAAAAAGGAAAATGATGAATGTAGAAACAAGAAAGTTGCTGAGAAGTCTGCTGAGCCGCAATCCTTCTCTCCACAACCCAAATATGAAGTCACTCTGGAGGTCCAACCAACAACTACTGAAGCTACTCTTAACCAAAACGCACCACCAAGAAATGATCAAGATGCCGTCGCAAGCCCGGAAGCTCATAACAAAAATGAAGACTCTTAAGTATGCAACGGTCTAGGGGGACATTGTTAGGACGTTTTGAGACCGTTGATACTTGAGTTTCATAGTTTGTAGCTTGATTGTAATAGTTAGTAAAACAAGAAGGGCTAAAAGTGTAATTATGGATTCTTGTACCTATAGTGAAATATTGCAGTACCCAGCGTATTTAATAAATACACTTGGTAGTCAGTGTGTATATAAAGGGGATCAATGGAAAACCCTTGTCAAAGGTTCTTGGACAAGTTTTGGTGATTTCTCTTGTGTTGTGATTATTGTTCTTGTACTAAATCCGAATATCCAGGTGCATTCAATGATTATATCTTTTGAGATTTCATATACAAAACTTGTTGTTTGATCCATGCAAGAATCTTCATCTTCATCTTTTGGTTTTTCATAACTTTTACACATTCGAGCAGCTAATCTATAGTTGTTTGGGTGAAAACAATCAAACCACTATGATCCGAATCTGTTTTGGGACTCACAACAGTTGTTGTGGAACCTCTGCTAGGAAGCAATAGAGGTTGGGAATAGTGCATAGGAACAGTGGTGATTTTACTCTATCAGATAATAGATATCAGAGTTTAGGAGAAACAGTGGTATATGAAAAATAGAGGATACCTTTCAGCAGTGGATAGAGTTATAACCAATCAGATATTTTAAAATCGTGGTTTAAAGGGATTTATTGAAAAATCTCAATTTTAGAACTATTTTTAAGGATGGAATTTTGATTTTCTAAAAACATTTTTATGCTTTTTATTTATGGAAAACAAAATGTTGCTTTTAATCCATGTTTAGCATGCCTATCCTAGAGATCAAACTTTCAAAGGTAGATGTGTCTAAAGCTTTTTTCAACACATCTGCAAGTTGATCCTTAGTTGGAACATGATGAAGAGAATCAAACATTTTTCATAGCAATCCCTCACAATGTGATGTCTGATATCAATGTGCTTTGTTGTGGAATGGGAGACTGGATTTTTGATAATGTTTTCAGCTGCTTGACTATCTAACATAAGAGGAGTCTTTAGAGCAGTTACACCAAGATCAAACAATTGGTTTTGAAGCCACACAAGTTGAGTAGTGCAACTAGCAGCAACAATATACTCAGCCTCAACTATAGATGTTGAAACTACAACTTGCATTTTGCTTTGCCAAGAAACTTAGCAATTGCCTAGAAACTGGCAACCTCCAAATGTGGACTTCCTTGTTGTATGGCATCCAGCAAAGTCACTTTCTTAATAACCTGAAAGCTTAATATTTCCATTAGCAGGATACTATATAGCAAGTGTGGGAGCACATATTATGTATCTGAATATCCTTTTCACAACAATGAGATTAGACTTTCTGGGTGTTGACTGGGATCTGGCATAGACACATGATGCTGGCCGTGATGCAGTTAGATACAATAAAGACCAAATCATGCTTCTATAAAGAGTCTGATCAACCAAGTCATCTTTGTCATCAATAGTGACGAATTTGGATGTGGCCATGGGTGGTCTACATGGTTTACAATCATTCATATCAAATTTTGTAACTAGTTCTTTGACATACTTGCTTTGATGAATGAATGTACCATTTTGCAATTGCTTTACTTGGAGACCAAGAAAGCATTGGAGTTCACCGATAGCACTCATTTCAAACTCTGTTGTCATGAGTTCTCTAAACTCTTCGCACATCGCATTGCATGTAGATCCAAAAATGATGTCATCCACATAAATTTGGAAAAGTATTAAATTCTTTCCTCTCCATTTAAAAAACAATTTTTTGTCAATTTTACCTCTTGTACAGCATATGGATAAGAGAAAGGTGGAAAAAGTTTCATACGAGGCTCTAGATTCTTGTTCCAAGCCATGTAAAGCTTTGTTTAGCTTGTATACATGATCTGGATAAAAAGCATCTTCAAAACCAGGGGGTTGGCATACATATACCTCTTCCTTTTCTGCCATATAGGAATGCACACTTAATATCCATTTGATACAGCATGATGTTGTGGTTAGCAGCAAAGGCCATTAACAATCTGATGGCCTCCAGTCTTGCAACGGCAGCAAATGTTTCATCATAATCAATGCCTTCATCTTGTCTATAGCCTTGAACCACAAGTCTAGCTTTGTTTTTTATAGCAGTGCCCCTTTCATTTGTTTTGTTCTTCAAGACCCATTTTATGCCAATTGGACATATATCCTGAGGCAATGGTACAAGTTCTCATACTTGTTGTCTTTTGAACTATAGGAGCTCCTCTTGCATGGCCTCTAGATAACTGCTGTCTTTTAGTGCCTCTTGATACATGATAGGTTATGTGAGTAATAGAAAACCAACAATAAGATAAATGTTTTGGGATTGACTTCTTGTGAGAACCACTTCATTGATGTTGCCAATAACATGGTCTGGTGGGTGATTTTTAAGGTAGATCAGATCTCCCTTGTATGAAATTATGGCATTGAGAGGTGAAGGCTACTGATGGAAATCATCTGAGCTAACATCTATTGGCAATTTTGAAGAACCAATATCTATTTGAAATGGAGGTGGAGGTATAGGTGGGATAGGGGTAAAAATGGTTTGACTTTTGTTCACAAAAAATGGACTTTTGTCGAAAGGGGTTTGACGTGTTGAGCTTGTAGAGGATTGACGATCAACAACAGTTGATGCAGCAGTGGCAGAGTTTTCATAGTTGTTAGTAACATTTATTGTTCTGGTGGAGGAACTGACTTTGTATTGTGGAATCACAATGTCATATCCATAATCTTGATGGGAAGATTGTGGTGTACTGCGTTGTTAGTCTTGACAGACACATCTTCAATGTTAATTTATCTAGATCAAATAATTTAGAAGGGTTTTTTAGGATTTTTAATTAAGAAAGTTCATTGAAATTTACATTCAAAGTCTCTTCCACACACCTAGTCCTTAAATTAAAGACTCTGTAGGCTTTACTAGTGGTTGAGTATCCCAGACAATAACCACAGTCTACTTTGACTGCAAATTTTGAAATTGAATCTTTTAAGTTTAAAATAAAGCATATGCAGCCAAAGATTTTGAAATAGTAGATCAGTGATTTAATCTTGAACAGAGTTTCATAAGCATTGGATTGATGTCTGGGGTTGATTAAAAGTCTGTTTTGAACATAGCAAACAGTATTTAAAGTCTTTGCCCAAAAAGACAAGGGTAAGCCTGAGTCTACAAGCATTATTCTAGCAACTTCAATTAGAGTTCTATATTTCCTTTCAACCACCCCAGTTTGTTCTGGTGTCCTTGGGATGTTGTATTGCCTCACAATCCCTTTTGACACACAAAAATCATCGAACTCCTTATTTCTAAACTCTGTTCCATTTTCACTCCTGAAGATTTTTAATGGCAAGTCAAATTGCTTTTCAACTTTTCTTATAAAGTCCTGCAAAATACCTGCAGTCTCATCTTTGGAGTGCAAAAATTAAATCCATGTAAACCTTGAAAAATCAACAATTATAACAAGACAATACATCTTCTTTTTAAGACTCATGATTTTAACAAGGCCAAACAAGTCCATGTGTAACAATTGTAAACACTGACTTGTTTTGGATTCTTCAATTGATTTGTATGAACTTTAACGTTGTTTACCTTTAAAAAAGGAAACACAATGTACATCACATGTAAATTTTTTTGATGGAAGACCTCTTACAAGACCTTGTTCAGAGAGTGTGATGATTGTTTTGAGATTTGTGTGGCCAAGTCTTATATGCTCTAGTTCTGTCTCTTTATTTGAGACATCTGAGAACAATCATTCATTAGACATTTGATTATCTTTCAACATATCAACCACATACATATTGCCACTCCTATAAGCAACAAGTTGTGATTTGCTCTTAGCAATGAATGTTTTAGTCTTTTTAACCACTTCTGGCCTAACAATCTGACAATGCTTCTTGGTGAAGAGTGATCCATAGCCTTTGTCACTCATTTGAGAGACACTAAGAAGATTGAACTTGAGATTCTCAATAATATTGACATTTCCAAACATGAGTTTCTCTGCTTGAACTGTCCCTGGCCCCATCACCTTTCTTTTTGAATTGTTACCCAAACATATATCATCCCCTCCATGTGCTAGAAAATCTTTGAGAAGGGCTTTACAACCTGTCATGTGCCTAGAGCCTCCACTATCTACATACCATAAACTATCAAGGTTAGTAGAAGCTCCCTGCACATCAGTAACAAGTTATTTTTGGTGAGTGTCCAAAGCCAAAATGGCTTTGGATGGGGTCACAAACAATTTAGCCTCAAGTCAAGGAGGATGGTCATAGTATTGAACAAATTTTTGAAACATCTGTTGTGAGCCATTTCCTATGAAACGATTATAACTATGAGGATGCTTGTTTAATCTTGGCTCTGAGGGTCTTTTGCAGACCTCATAGCCAAATGGTACACTCTTATAAGTTGGTTGGCCATATCCTCTTGGAACTCATTAGCTGGTGGTGCATCTGTTACCAAAACCTCTCTAGGAATAGAGGTTATATTCAACTGTTTGGTAATAGATGTTTGGATTGGGACAAAGGTCTGTTTGTTCTTTTCTTTTCTTGAACTCTCAAGTATTTTAGATTTATACTCATTTCTTTGACACACTCTTGAGTGTTGTGGTTTTTCTATGGTATATTGAGGTGCATCAATAACCACACTTGTTTTGTTAATATCATATGCTTTTAGAAGAAAACTTTTTTAGTAACGTGATTCTTTTTTCACAAAAATCAGAAAACATGTTTGTTATCTTTTCTTTCTTCTTCCCTTTTTCACCCTTTTTGTCAGCAGGTGATGAAACATCTGCTGGAAGGTCTTTAAAGAGAATGATCTTGACTTGAGGTGCTTTTACACCTTCAATGGTTGAAAAATCCATTGTCTTAAAATTTTCAAAAATGTCACATGCATCTGACTAGGTAGGTTTGAATTGATATTCTCAATCTCATCAAAAGTCGAAGATCCCTTCGGCCTTTCTAAAATAATTTTCTTACCATTTGGTTCAGTGACATTTATTTCTTGACCAGCCAAATTTGTTTGAATAATTTCGGTTAAGCTAATTTTGGTTAAGTGTGAGTGCAAAAAAATTGATAACCGGTTTTTGGTTAATTTGGTTTTCAATTTCAGTTAATTCAGTTTTTGGTTGATTTCGGTTCGGTTTCATCTGTTTTTGGTTTGGTCAGTTTAACGATTTAGTTATTACTCACCAGTAACCGATTTTGGTTAATAGCTGGTAGGTGCACACCATGCGGCCGGAAACACAGACATTCCGACGGTGTGCATTTGTTCGGTTGGTTAGATTATTATCCTAAACCGAAATCGAGGTCATTGAATAGTCTATTTTATTATCTAATTCGTTTTCAGTTAATGGGTTTAGTTTGGTTCATCAAATTTCGGTTAATAGCTAAAACCAAACTTGGGCTAAAACTTTTGATTAGAAATACCTGAAGTTTAGGTATAAATACATGAAATAGCTGTATAGGTACTTGAAATGGAGGTATAAAAAATAAAATGGGAGTATAAATATGAAATACATGAAATTGAGGGATAAAATCTAGAAATATATAAAAATATGAATGGTTTGGTTCAATTAATTTTGGTTAAATGAGGGGACAAAAATATGGATAAGCTTTTTGGTTAACTCGGGTTTCAGTTAATTCATTTTCTGGTTGATTTTGGTTCGTTTCGGTTAAAGATTTAGTTATTATTCACCTTTAGACAGTGTTAATCATGTAACATATCATTTTTATTAGAAAAGACTATAACAATACTATACTCAAATTACAGAGAAAAAAATACTGGTTTATATGGTGTAATTTTAAAAAAATATTAATGTACCAAAAAAGTTATGACCGTTTAAAAATCGTAGGGGAGGGGGAAGTTAGTTTTTTATAAGGGGATAAAATGTAGCTACTAGCTAATTGTCTATAATTTTGTTAAAGACAAGATATTAAAGTGTAAACTAGATGAGAGGATTAAATAGACGGTATTTAATCACATGACATTCTGTTATCTATTAAACATTCTGCGATAATGACTAAGTACGTTGGGAATTAATTACTTGTACACTAAGCCATCATTTACTTGTATCTTGTAATCCATAGGTCAATACTGGCCAAGACAACTTGTGGGGATTTGTTCATCTAAAAGGCTCAGGTCCTAATCTGTTTTCCTAGTTCAATATTCGCGAAATTCATGTTAACTAGTGACAAGTTCAAGATTTACTATTTAAACACTTTATCTCATTAATACTAATTAACGTTTACAGTACTGTGAGAAATCTAAATGGGCTTTGGCGTATCAGTCAACAAAACAGCATACAGACTCAAGAACCTAGCACACCTATATATAGACTTTTCTCTTCGTGCGAGGTGAGTCTCTTCGCACGAGGTGTACTTCACTTCGTATGAAGTGAACCAGGTTACCTTCATACAAAGTGAAACTTCACTTCATGCAAAGTGAACCATACATACCAAATCAAATCTAACAATTCAGCCCTATTACATACACAGGCATGACCCTAAGACATAGGCGATATACATTCTGCATCAACAAACTCCCCCTTGGATATTGCCACAATCTTGTCAGTCTTAAAAATCTTCAAAATATTTATAACGTTAATCTTTCATCTTCCAAAGAAATTCTTCCTTGGTTTTCTTCTTTTTCACTTAGTATCGGTATCTGATTTGTCGATGGAGCCCACTTTAAGAACTGAAATCTTCTGATTGAATCTTTCTGATAACTGCATCAATTCTTTCTTCTTTACAATCTGATTCATAAACTCAACCCTTTCCCGCTCATGCCATTTAGATCTCCACATTTTCCCGAGTTAATGCCATGTGCATAAAATACGTTGATTACACCTTGGTACTGCATTACCAGAACCTTCTCTTTGGCTTTGTAACAGATCTTGTTGAAAAGCTTCGTAACAGATCTTATTGAAAAACAAATATTTAACATCCTTTTTCGAGCAATTCACTAGCAACATCGGGTCTAGTATTTGAATAGCCCTCCATAACTCTTCATCCTTTATCATAATCACTTCTTCACCGGTTTCTATGTTATACTGTCACCATTTGAAGAATTCATTAAAGTCTTGCTTGATTTTCATCAGCGGCATATTCTTCATTGCATGTGGTAGCTTCACAATTAAATTGCATCTTTCTCTTTGGTGACCAGGTCTTTCTTGATTTTCTTCTTAGGAATATGCAGGACCCGATTGTGAGCACCATGAGCAGCTTCATACTTGATCAATTTCCATAACCTTTGATTATGAAACTTCATCAAAAAGTTGATCTTCTTTGTTTGGCACAAGTCTTCAATGTCCCACCATGGTAACGTTTTAATATCGCTTTAGTATCTGAACTACTGTACACCAAACTCCTTCTTTATTGCATACACATCAAGTTCAGGAATCCAACCCCAGCTTAATATGTCTCCCAACGACTTATCTGATCACGAGTGAAGAAGGCTTGTGGTCGTTGAAACTTTCTTTCTTTTGGCAACTCCTTAAACCATGTCTTTTTCGCTTCAGCAATCTCTTCTTTAGTCAACCTTCTCGGCACATTACCATCTTTAACTGTTTCCTCAACTCTTCTCTTCAATAGATTGTTCGTTTCTTCAGCAAACATTTATTGGAAGGTTGGGAAGTCATCTGTATCTTCACCAAGATATTTGACTCTTTCATCATGAGAACCATCCTCCACGATAACCCTATCATAGTTACCTGCATCAGCCACATACTTGTATACATAATCTTCAGGCTTAGAAGCACTCATGTTGTTCAACTCGTCTCCAAATTAAAATCAAAGGAACTTTCATCAACTCCTAACATATTTGCAATTTCGTCACCGAAAAATTTCTTTGGATGATAAATGTCAAATATGTTAGAAGAATTTTGAATAATTTTGAAGAAATTTTTTAAGACTAACCAAGACTACGGCAACATCCAAGGGGGAGTTGTTAGTGCATAATGTCTATTACTACGTCTAGGATATGTCAGTTGTGTAAATAGGGCTTAGATTGTCATATGTTTATGTATTTTATATAGCTCGTACGAGTGAGCTATTGTGGCTCGTACGAGTGACATCTTGTCACTCGTACGAGGCACCACTCGCACGAGCCAAGACCTCACTCCTTGTGCGAGCCATGTTGGCCTATAAATAGTGGAACTTGAGTGTTGTGTTGTGATCAATTCATGTGTGACTACGGCGAAGCCCTATCCATTTGTTTACTCGTCTGTATCTTTCATGTTTATTAATATACGAAGCAAAGGGGTTTAAGAAGCATACTTGATTGTTTGTTTGTCCAACTCGCTAGCAATGAATTTCGCCTCTGTTAGCTAAGTCGAATAGGTCTGGTGCTCATAGAGGAAAGCCGATCCCCACTCACAAGTGGTATCAGAGCCTTCAGGCATGATTTGAGGACAAACATCAAGTTTCAGCAGACAACCAACAAGTTTCAGCAGTTGAAAATCCAGATTCAACCATTGAAGATTTTCTGTATCTACTTTTTCTCCATACATACTTAAGATCTAGAGGATTTCATGGAAGAATTGGACTAGGATTTTAATATAACACGTCAGAATCAACGTTAACAAATCCCTGAAATTTACAGATATAAAATCGACCAAAATCATGACGAAAATTGTAGAAAACATCCATTTGTTGACTTGAGCTACTCGTACGGGTAGAAGGACAACTCGTACGAATGGCCATCCGTACGATTTAGTCAGTCGTACGAACAAGAAAACAAGTTTTCTTAAAAATTTCAAATTCCAAAATAGTCATTCGTACGAGCAAGTGTTTCGCACATAGAGTCACTCGCACGAGTAACTCTTTCTATCACACGAGTATTGATTCACTCGCACGAAGGACATTTTGTGGATTGTTTTTAATTTTCGTGTATTGATTCAATGCGTTTGCTGCTTCAGCTGTTACGACTACCGCAACATAGAACATGAATCTTGAAAACGAAATGGGAACCATGACGAAACCTCCAAAGCTCATGAACTTAGAAGATTATGATAGTTGGAGTGAGAGATTCATAAATTGGGCCCAAGCTAATCATTTCATATGTTGGTTTACCATCGAGTCAAAGTACGCAGCACCTATCAGTGAGAATGGTCTTGAGAAGACGATGGGTCAACTAACGGATATAGAGAGAGAAAAGTTTATCAACAAAAAGAAGATGATGAACATACTACAACATGCAGTAAAAGAAGATATCCTGACACTTCTTCAACACGATGATGACGGTCAGTCTATGTGGAATGCTTAAAGACTAAAGTTCCAAGGAAGTTCTCAACTTCGAAAAGGAAGAAAAGCACTGCTAAGAAAGGAGTTCGATATTTTCAATCTGATGAAAGGTGAGAGAGTAAAGCAGTTGTTCGAACGTTATTGTCATTTGGTAGTTCAGATTAAAAGAATGGAGATCTCTAAAACCAATGAAGAACTGGTTGATAAACCAGCTGATTCTTTACAAGAAGGGGAGTGGACGACCTATCTAATTATTCTGAAAAACGGCACGGAATACAGTAACTTCACATTGCCAAGATTTATTGAAATATTAGAGGATCACGAGCTAGAAATGCAGAAAATGGCAAAGAACAAAGGCGCTCACATGTAACAAGATGTGAACTTATACTAGAAAAGCAGTTATGCTGGTAACATACAAAGTCCCAAGGTTCAAACCGCCTTCAACGCCAACAATACTACAAGTCCACCATCAAACCATTCCAGTGGGTTTCAGTCATTTTCATCATGCAACCCTATTTCTCCTCAAGCTCCCTAATCTTCACAAAGCTCAAGTAATCCTCAGAACGGTCAAAACAATCAACCTAATGCAAACCAGCGAATTCTTCAATGCAACATTGCTATCAATCCTGAAAACGCACAAGATTTCAATGAACACACGGGCAAACAACAAATGGCCTTGCTTTCATCAGTTCTCAAATCATGTGAAAGTCTGGTAGCCGAAAGGATTGGAATCCTGAAATGACCAAAAAAGATTATGATCAGATTGATCTAGTTGAGTTAGAATTAATTGATATTAAATGGTGCATGGCGCCAATAGTCCGTAGAGCCTTTATGGAAATCACAGGAAGAGACAGTCTAGGAGGTCTTCACGGGAAACTCGGTTTTGATAAGGCTAAAGTTACGTGCTTCAAATGCAGAGAAAAGGGACATTTCAAGAGAGAGTGCCCAAACAGGGAAGTCAAAGGTAACCAAAATACATTTGCAGATGATTATTACAAAAGAGCCATTTATCATCGACCCCAACCGCAGACAAGGTTAGTGCAGATCGAAGATGGTCCTTCAAATTCAAAAGATAAGGCTTTGGTTGTTATCGAAGAAGATGAAGGATTCAAATGGAACAAATACATCACAAAGAATGAAAGCCTTGCACTGGTAGCTGAGATATTTGAAGAACCAGAACAAGTAGAAGAAGAATTTGTTGAGGCATCCTTTGACGAAGCACCTGAAGAATATTACAACACATCGCCAGAGGAAGAAGAACTCTTAAATAGTGTATTTAAACATCTTTTGCCTTGTGACATTCTTAAAACTTTTGCAGGTTATTTTGATTCAAACTATTAACCACCTTGTGAAGAAGAGAAAAAGTCTGACATAGAGGAGATGATTGATGTGACCAAGGAGTGGACTTTGGAGAATCTAACTGACATAACCGACAAAGCTCTAATGGCTAACGTGAATGAGGTAGTTACTGAGGATGCTTAGGAAGCTAGAGTCAAATCGGTTAATGTGTTAGTAAATGAGTCAGTAAAAGAAACACCTTGCACGAAGTGCAAAGAGCCATGCATTGAGTGTGTCGAAAAAGAAAAGAGATACAAAGAGCTGAAAAGTCATGCAAATAATTTGTCATGTGATTATAATACAACAAAAAAAGCACATGACAAATTAAGTAAAACAATCAATCAATTTGAACATGTAATCAGAGAAAATGACAAGACACTTTCAATGCTCAAGGCAAGTGTAATGGACAAACAAATGGCCATCATTATTCATTTAAATACAATTGCCAAGCTAAAAAGTGATCTAGAAAAAATGAAAATCGAAACTGAACAGGTTAACAAGTTGTTAAACAGTTATTCTACGAGTTCGTATGTCATTGATCACATTCTTTCGAAAATTGAAAGCAAGGAAGAAAATAAAATTGATGAACACAAAGGTGTAAGTTACGATTGTGTTCCACCGCCCTTGAGGAATAGCTATACAAAAAAGAAACCATCAGGGGTGGAAAACGCGCTCAATTTAAAATTGAAAACGGAGAAGAAAAACAAGTTGCCTACGAACATTGATGTAACATACACCAAAACAGAAAATGGTTGTGAATCTGAAGTGGTTAAAACTGTTGTCGAAATTTTTTTGGACTATGAGTCTGATAAATCTGAATTGGATGTTTTATCATCAGAAAATAGTTTAAACAATGATCCAAATGTAGCCGTGTACAAGTTGAACGGATCTGATAAACTATATTGCGATGAAGATTTCCCAATTCAGAATGTTAATCTTGATCGAGTTGATAAGTTGTTTTAGCTAGTTGACGTCAGTCATTCTGATTTAGAAAAACGAGTTGCATCATTTTATTCTAAATTAAAATGTATCTATAAAAACCACCATCAGAGGGACCGGGACTATCCTGAAAACAGGAGAGCAGTTTAGGTTTTCAAAAGCAAAAAAAGAACAACAAGTTTCAAAAGTTGAACTATGCAAAGAAAATTTATTTTGTCTATGGGACAAATACTGAAAAATTAAAAGAGAGCATTGGTAAAAAAATCCAATGATAAATTTAAGAAGGAAAACGAGTGTAGAAAACAAGATTTGGATTCCTCTGTTAGAAATGATAGCAGGACGTGCTACAAATGTAACAATGTCGGGCATATTGCATGACAATGTTCTCAAAGAAATCCAAAACCTGTTTCCAACTCAAGCAGATCTACAAAAGTTGTGAAGAAAAAATCATCTAAGTTTGTACCAAAACAAATTCTGAAAAGAAGTAATGAATCCAATAAAAATGTGACATCAAAAATTAACTTAATTCCAAATTTGAGTTTGGTGAAACTTCTAACAAGAATCATCAAAAGGATTCAAAATTCAAACTTCTACTAACACAAATTGGGTAACAAAAGTCAAACGATCTTCAGTAGAAATGAAAACACCTATTCTAGCTAAAACAGAAATCAAACAAAATGTCAAGATCAAAGTTCCAAAGTTTGATATTCCAAACCCACCCAAGACCCAGTAGGCTTGGGTTTCTCTATTTAAATAGTTTCTTCCATATGTGTGTACGGGCTCCCAATGTTAATCCTGTCAAAGTGGATTATGGACAGTGGAGCTTCCCGACACATGACAGGGATGTTTGCATTTATACGACATGCTATTCGGGGAGGATATGTTGGGTTTACTGGGACATAGGGTGGAAGAATAATGGGTGAAGGTATTCTCACAAACGGAGTGGTATCTTTCGACAAGGTGAACTACATTACTAAGCTTGAGAACAACCTACTAAGCATTTCCAAATTTGTGACAAGAAATTCACAACCCACTTCAATGACAAGGAATGCTTAATTCTCAAACCGGGATTCAAAGTTCCACGAGAAAATGATTTTTATGTCTTAGACATGAGCGTCGCATCCACTACGTCAAAGAAGGTTCAATGATTTGTTTCTAAAGCTACCGAGAAAGATTCAATCTTATGGCATCATAAGATGGGGCCCATTCACCTACGAAAGATGAATTATTTGGTGCATAACGACCTAGTGAAGGGTGTCAATTTCAAAAATTTTCACTTATCTGATGGTTGTCTGAGCTGCAAAAAGGGTAAGCAGCATAAGAAATCACACCCGAGAAAGTTGCTTAACTCTATCAAGCTTCCACTAGAAAGGCTTCATATGGATCTCTTTAGGCCAGTGAACGTGAAAAGTATCTCTAGAGATCTATATTGCCTAGTCGTGACAGATGATTATTCAAGATTCTCATCGGTTTTCTTCCTTGAGAGTAAAGATGAAACTTTTGAAAGTCTTACGATACTCTTTAGTAAGCTAAAAAACCTATATCACTTGCCAATCAAGAGAATCCGCATTGATAATGGTACTAAGTTCAAGAACAAGAGAATGCTCGAATTTTGCAACGATAAGGGTATTCTTCACGAATTCAGCGCTCCCTATACTCCTTAACAAAATGGAGTAGCTGAACTTAAGAATCGCACACTGATTGAGACTGCCAGAACAATGCTCACTGATTCAAAACTTCCAATTAGTTTCTGGAGCGAAGTAGTCGCATCTGCGTGTTACACCCTCAACTGTGTTTTGACAGTCAAGCCTCACAAGAAGACATGCTTTGAGCTACTAAACCATCGAACGCCGAACCTAGCATTTTTGGAATCTTTTGGATCGTATTGTACTGTTCTAGACCTAGACGGTAAATTTGGAGCTAAATCCTTGGAAGGATTTTTCGTCGGTTATGCTAGTCCACAAAGGAGAGTCTTCTTGTCGATTCTTCACCTGGTTATTCTTGCACAACATGTTGAATGTCAAAGATATATAACGCCTATGTAGAAACCTGGTGAACTGTGGCTGTTCAATTACGATTGGTTGTGGAATTCTTTCGACCTACTAGAAGTACCTTCAGAAGAAGAACTTGTTATGCTTTTTCAACAGCATAAAATCTCCAATCAAGAGCAACTTTCAAGAGCGTTAGTGATTTCCCCATCACTACCTGTCTCTAACACTTCCGAAGAAGGTCCGAGCAATACTCTGCAAGAATCAGTCAATGTACCAGTCTTGAATACTACTGAATCATCTGCCCATCAACCAGTTGATGCTAACTCTGATCGTGAACCTACTTTTGACGATGGAAGAAGCAGTTCGGATGAAGGATCCAAAAAAATTCAATGCTTTCTTAATACTCAAGCTAATGAATCAAATGTTAGAAATGAAGCTACATCCTCTAAACCGGTTGCTGATGAAGGAAGAAAGCCGGGTGGATGCAATTCAAGAAGAGTTGCTTCAATTCTAGAAACTTGGTGTCTGGAAGCTTGTTGACCTACCAGATCATCATAAAAAGATTAACACTCATTGGGTCTTCAAGTGCAAGAGAGATGATAGAGGTATTGTGGTTAGAAACAAAGCTCAGCTCGTGGTCTAGGGCTTCCATCAGCAAGAAAGGACAGACTACAATGAAGTCTACGCCCCTGTCGCACGTCTTGAATCTATCCGCATTTTCTTGGCCATTACATCGTGGAAAGGTTTGAAGGTGTATGAACTGGATGTGAAGTCTGCCTTCCTTTACGGAAAGGTAAACGACAAGGTGTACGTCGGCTAACCACTGGTGTTTGTCGATCTGGTACACAAGGATAAGGTCTATCTGTTGAACAAAGCATTATACGGACTGCACAAGGCCTGGATAGCCTGGTACGAGACGCTCTCCAAGCATCTTCTAGGAAACGGTTTCTCTAGAGGCATAGTAGACAGTACCCTCTTTACCAAGGAAGTGGGTGGAAATCTGATTATCATACAAATCTATGTGGATGATATCAACTTTGTATCGACAAATGATAAGCTGAGTAAATACTTTGAAGAAGTCATGAAAAGAAGTTCGAAATGAGTGCCATGGGGGAGATGAAGTTCTTCTTAGGACTTCAGGTTGAGTAATTGCCTGATGGTATCTTCATTCACCAAATGAACTATGTTCATGACATGTTTGAGAAATTTGACATGACAGGAACTAAGCTAACATCAACTCCATTAGCCACATCCACAGTATTTTTCGAGACGTTCATGGAGTCAAAGTCGATGAAAAATTATATTGCTCCATGATCGGATCCTTGATGTATCTCACAGCGTCAAGACCTGATATCATGTATCCTGCATGCCTTTGCGCCCGTTACCAGTCAAATCCAAGAGAGTCACACTTGTTAGCCGTCAAAAGAATTATGCGCTACTTGAAAGGATGTTCAAGAACTAGCTTGTGGTATCCTCGACATGACGACTTCAATCTCACGGGTTATTCAGATTCTGATTTCGGTTGCTGCAAGCTCAATGCCAAATCTACAACGAATGGTTGCCAGTTCTTCGGAACCCGTTTGGTAACGTGGCAATGCAAGAAACAGACCGCGGTCGCTCTCTCTACGTGTGAAGATGAATACGTTTCTGCTTCCAGTTGTTGTTCCCAAATACTCTAGATACAAAAGCAGATGTGAGTCTTCGGACTGCAATTTCTTGACACGCCCATGTATGTAGATAACAAGGCGGTTATTGATATCACTAAAAACCTAGTTCAACACTGACGCACTAAACACATAGAAATTTAACACCACTTTATCTGTGATTGTTACCAGAAAAAGTTGGTTAGAATTGAAAAAATCCATACTGATGACCAAAAAGCAGATTTTTACACTAAAACTTTGATAGATCAAGATTTAAAATTTTTTTAAAATTAAATGGTTTAAAAAATTTGACATCAGGGTTTGGAATTAAGGTTGATATTGAGGATGACGAGGACTTAACGTGATTCTCTTCGGTATGACATGTGTTTTTATGTAAATATTTTTGTTGCTTCCTTAAAAACTAAAAACCAAAAATATGTTTCTGATTTTAGGGGGAGAAAAGTTATGAGGAATACAAAAACATTAAAAAAGGAACAAAAAGAGTTTTTATGAAAAAGAAGGAATCATATTTCATCAGCGGATTTTCACAGTATGTTAAAGAAGTGGAATGATTTAAACAGTTAATTAAGCAGTTCTTATTGATGATGTGCTAATGGGCTTCACCCTTTCAGTAAATTGTTCTTCAAGATATAAACTTAAAAGAAAACCAGAGTAATTTGTGGGTCAACATCTCTTGGATATATGGACTTAGTACTCTGAGGTTTCATTTCAGAGAATGTCGGATTCTGTGATAGTAGGTCTTTATATTTAGTTGATATCTGGGATACTATAGGAGTTCTTCTGATTTCGCGTCGGCAATGACTTAGAACTTGTATAATACTTTGCACATTATTCATCTCCAAAAGCTGCATAAAAATGAATATATGTCATAAAAGATATGGTATCTACAGTTCAAAAGATTCCTAAACGGAAAAACACCTAAAGTCAAGCCTTCATATCTTTCTCTGTATGGAAATACTAACCTGAGCTCTCAAGTTTTCGCAATTAACCCCATTTACAGATATCAGTTAGATATATTCTAAGAGGGGAAACATAGTTACTTCATGTCCCTTAAAATTACGTAACATATCTTGAAAACAATTGAAAAACGGGTAGAGGTTTAAGTGGATAAGTACATTGGCAATCCAAGTAAATTTGTTTAAGGGCTTAATGTAAGTCCGGAAAACGGATCAAACAGGTATCACTAACCTAATCAGTAGCGGAAATAATGGTTAGGAAGAAGAACAACTTTTAATAAAATCAACTTGCATACACCAAAAGATGTATGATACAAGTTCTGTGAATAAAACTCTGTAACCCCCTTTCATTGACCTAACATATATATTTATAATGATTACCAAGCCCACTATTTACAACCCTAGGCCCATATGGCAGTAGGAAGCCCACAAGACAGACCAAAGCCCAAAACAATCCCTAATGTGTAAACCTTTAGCAATATAGGCCCAACAATCTCCCCCTAGGTTTACTACATTAGTCCTTCGGTTGAGCATCCACACCAAGCCTTCCAGCTATAATCCCTACTACAGCTGCAGTCCAATCTTTCGCACAAACTTCATACAGCTCTGCAGTTCTGATTTGATGAGACGCAAGAACATGCAAGTCTTCATCATGAAAGCTCACCAAGTCTACCACATCATTAACTCTGAATGCCTTCTCCTTCGTCACAATCGCAACACTGCCAACTTTGGGGTCGTATAACCAAAAATTAAAATTCTTGAGAATCCTGCGAGGAAATGTAGGAGCAACTGGTGTGACCAATTCTTTGTCAGTCGGTGGCCACATCACTGATTTAAATCTCTTCCCAGTATGTGCATCCCGAACACCTTTTGCAGCTCTCAGATATGGTTCGGCAGTCTTCATTGTCTTGAAACCACTTTTAACCTCACATTCTAGCTTCTTGAAAAACCTCCATCCAGGTCCACACTCAGTAGTATCATCGTCAGTATTCGGAGCCCGCAACAGATCAGTCAGAGGAACCTTTGTCCATGTCTCGAACTGTGATCCTTTTGAATAATACTCACATGTTCCATCTTGATGCACAATAATCCACGTATTCTTGACATGGTCATACATGCAGCTGAGCACCATGGATTTATTTCCCACTTTGCTGTAATAGCTGGACCCGAACTCCATCACATACCTTTTTGACTGATTCGTCGGATCTTTGAGCTGATAGTTCTCATCAAGGGGATTTACATTGACATTCTTCATCATAACCATTTGTTTCTTCTTCTGACCAGTTGCACGCTTTTGGATTGTAGTAAATTTCTTACGTGTATCGGCCAAGTAATCATTCAAAGCAGCTTCGCGTTCAGCAGCTAACTGTTCAGCTGCCAATCTCTCTGCTTCAGTCTCCTCAGCCTCTCTTTGTTGCGCACGTGATGCCTATGTTTGATATTCATCGGGTCGTCCGTCAGATCACTAAATTCCCTTCTGAATTTATTCTCTAGCTTAGCTTTCAAATCAAATACCAAGGTCATAAGCATAGTTACATCTCCCTGCAACTGATCGATAGTTTGATCTCTGATGTCCAAATGAGTTTGAAGTGAGGCAATTTGTGCATCCTTCAGTATAAATTCTTGTTCCAAGACGACCTTTACATCCACGACATCAACTTCCACATCATCATCATCATCACTATCCATCCCACCAAATTCAAACGCCCATTTTTCTGATCTACGCAAATAATCTTCAGAAACATCATCAGCATGACCAACACCACTTCCACCTGCTTCAGAACCTCCAGCACCAGATGAACTTCCCCCAAACTCAATTATTTGAAGTACCGTGTCAGCTGGAATAGAGACAACAGTAGAATGTGTAGTAATAGGAGTGATTGTTGGTTCAGATAATGCAGGGGTGTATCAACTATTGGACGATCAACGGCAGATGCAACAACTGTAGACATAACAACGGTATAAGTTATCAACTGAGATTCTGCAGTAGTGACAGCAATAGGAGCTTCAGGTTGGCTTGATGGAATACTCGGCTCGGTTCTTCTCCTTTTAATCGGTGGCACCTCATCTTCTTCATCTTCGTCATCTTCCTCAATCATATCAGCTAGAACAACAACAGATGGAATATCAAGTGGAGGATCATTCTGTTTCTCCTGAATATCCTTCAGATGAGCAATCAAAGCTTCTAAATTCTCCGAAGATAACTCTGGTTAAACGGGAGGCAAATTGGCGTTGAATTCTGTTAGATCATCAAGAAAAGTTTGCCCAGCATCAGCTTAGTCATCAGTAACCAAATCCTCTATCTCTATCTCTTTCTCTTTAGCAGGTATATCATGTTCTTCGGCTATTATTGCATTGACGGGAGGAGGAGCTGGAATGTCCAAACCAACGACTTCTGCAAACTTCCCAAACTTCTTCAGGGCAAATCGACCAACAAACACCGTTTTAGATGTTGAACGGTTCTTCTTCATCGTACTAAAAATGGTTGGCCCTATCGGCTTCATGTTTAGCAAGTTAGCATCTGACGCATCCTTTGCCAAGTCCGGGTAGCGGGCATCATGAATCAACTGAACGAAAAGCGGGTATAAAAGAAACATTCGCTTCTTGGACATTCCATAACCAAAGATACTATAGCTGATGTCTGCGCTTGGTTAGGTTGATCAAGACCTCCTTTGTTCTCCAAGACGCACTTCATAAACATATGAACCAGTAATCGGTAGTATGTTGGAAACATCTTCTTCAGTAACGACGGATACGAGCCTTCATAGCCCATCTCCATCAACACAGGTAGCACCTTCTCTTTAGCATATATTGTTGGATCGCTGAAAGTATCGACAATATGTAGCACCTCTCTAAAACACGCTTCATTCACCACTATCTCCTTTCCCTGTATCAGGGAATGAATGTATGGTCTCCCATCTGCGCCTCTTTGATGGAAACACTTTTTTTCCAGAATGAATGCACTAAGTCTCTGTATATGACAGGATTAGCTCGGAGAGCATAGAAAATCTTACAAGCGTTTAATCCCACAATTATGGATTGGAACTCCTTAAAGAAATCGGCTGGAGGATCTGAAAGATATCCCGCTTGGTTGTGGAATTGCTCCTAAACCAGCATCATAGCATCGAAAGCTTCTTCAACCATATCTGTCAAGATAACAACCAAGTTAAATCCCAACTAATAGAAGTTAACAAATTTACCAGAATGGTAGTTAAAGCTAACTGAATAGTTCAAGTCGATGTTAAGGTTCAAATAAATAAGAGTTGAAGTTAATTTTAGGGTTCAACAGTTGAAACGGTTCAAACCAGATGAAATGTTCAAAAACCTCAAATCCGGATTACTGACAAGTCAATTCTAATCCGGATGAACCCTTTCATCAATCCGGATTAGAAGGAAGTCAACTATATTTCGGACAAGGATGTAATCCGGATTACCCCCATAGTATCTCGGATGAATTATCATTCTGGATGAAGATTGTCCGAGATCCAATCCGAGATGAAATCCGAGTTCATCAATTCGGATGAATACCCATCCGGAATGAAATCCAAAATGCCTATGACCTTGAAGATCTATCCGAGATACTATCCGGAATGCTTTAAACATTAACATTATCATCCGGAATACATGAATTTAAGCAACATATACCTAATCCGGATGAATTTCCTAGATACATAGTTCAAAATAGAGAGAATCAGAGAAGAATTCGAATTTCGGAATTTTGTGGATAATCCGAAATGAAATTTCAGAGATACATATATACTTTCTGAAATGGGCTTGGGCCTAAAATTTCGAATCCGGATTGGCTTTGTGACAGGCCCAATCCGGAACAGTAACGGGCCTGTCCGAAAAGCAATCCAATTGGGCCTTTCCGGAAAAGCCCATTCCGGAACAGTACCATTTGGGCCTAAAGGAGCCCAATCCGGAACAGTAAGTACATAGTTCATTATGTTTATATCATTTGGCTTTCCCTTTCCGGTTGAGTTTTAGATCTACCGACACATCACTTTCGATACAAATATTTTCCTGCTTCAACAACTTACATGTGTTAGATAAACATTTTATCACCAAAAAGTATATCATTTCCCTATCCTTGCAAAAACTGTTTTTTTTTAGTTCTCCCCCTAAATTTGTTCATACACATGAAAAAATTTACGAAGCAATGAAAATAAAATAAGAACAGTAAACAAAACACAAAGACATAGGATGGCTAAGTAGAAAACCAAATCATTTTGAGAAGATCAACAAGCACTTGAAAACGCGCGTTGCTAACGGGTTTCGTGAACAAATTCGCCACATTTGCGTCAGTGTAGATTTGCTCAAGCTTTACGAGACCCTTTTCATAGCAATCACGGATAAAATGAACATTAATATTTATGTGCTTCGTTTTGGAGTGAAAAACAGGGTTTTTAACGATTTGGATAGCGGCATCATTATCACAGTAAATTGTTGTGTTTAGATAAGTCAAACTGTAATCCGCAAGCTGGTGTTGCATCCATAAAACCTGGGAGCAGCAAGCAGAGGCTGCGACATATTCGTCTTCTGCTGTAGAAAACGAGACCGTCTGTTGCTTCTTGCATTGCCATGAGACTAAGCGATCTCCCAGAAATTGACAACCAGCTGAAGTTGAGTGCATATCCCTATCTGTACCTCCAAGATTACTGTCAGACAAAGCAAACAGTTCAAATTCAGAATTTTTAGGATACTAGAGGCCCTGTGATGGAGCCCCTTTGAGGTACCTAAAAATTCGTTTAACAACATGTAAATGAGAGAGTTTAGGAGTAACCTGATAACTAGCACACTTGCAGACGGCAAACATGATATCTGGCCGGCTAGCAGTGAGATACATGAGTGATCCAATCATGGAGCGATACATAGTCGGATTAACAGGTGTTCCTTCAGCATCTTCATTTAGCAAAGTCCGTTCTTCTGTAGGTGAAACCATAGGCTTTGAATCTGTAAGCTTGAATTTGGCAAGAACGTCATGGACACATTTTCCTTGATGAATTAGGATACCCAGTGGGCTCTGACGAACTTGAAGTCCCAAAAACATGGTCATCTCCCCCAATTAGCTCATCTCAAATTTCTTCTTCATACTTTTTCAAATTCGCGGCACAAACCATCATTGGTAGAACCAAAATTGATATCATCAACGTAGATTTGAACAAGAATAATGTCCTTAACAACGCTTTTGATGAAGAGGGTTTGATCAATGGTTCCCCGAGTGTATTCATGAGCAAGCATATGATCTGTAAGAGTGGCGTACCATGCACGAGGCGCTTGATGCAACCCATACAAAGCTTTATCCAGTTTGTACGCATAGTCTGGCTTGTCGGGATCAGTAAAGCCCGGTGGTTGTGCCACGTAGATTTCCTCTTTCACCTTGCCATAGAGAAACGCGGTCTTGACATCCATTTGATAGACAGTGTAATTCATGTAAGATGCATAAGCCAAGAAAATGTGTATAGCTTCCAAACGTCGACAGGTGCGTAGACCCCAGCATAATCTAATCCTTCAATCTGTCGAAAACCCTGAACTACCAGTCGAGCTTTATTTCGAACGATAACTCCAATGTCATCCTCCTTGTTACGGAAAATCCAACGAGTTCCGAGAGCACGTTTTCCTTGAGGCAGCTTCACCAATTGCAAAACACCAAGCTTCTCAAATTGATTGAGTTCTTCATGCCTGGCATCCACCCAGCCTGGTTCCTGCAAGGCAACATCAATACTTTTAGGTTCAATTTGAGAAATGAAGCAAGAGTAGAGACATGTATTGATATCCCCAGATTGGCTGCGGGTTCGAACAACAGTGTTAACATGTCCAATGATATTTTTAATGGGGTGATTACGCTGTAAACGTTGCAGTATTGGTGTAGCGGGAACGGGAACATCTGTTTGCAAGTTGGTAACACTTGCTGAAGCTACTCCAGATGACTCCCCCTAAATAGAGGCACCAGTAGAAGTAGTTGCTGAGGAATCCACCGAACAATCGAGTGGAGTAGGCTCAGGAAACAGAGAAGAACCCAAGACATCGGGAGTAGGTCCTTTATGTGTCGTAGGAGGCTCTAGGTCAGAAACCGCAACTTCAGGAGGATCGGTCTGAGCAGGCGAATTGATAGTTGGTTCTTGAGATTGCGAAACGGGGGAGGAAGACGAGACAGCGTCATTAAATCCAGGAGGATCCACACTCAGCTGCTTTAAAGTCTCTTGTAGCTCGGCAGCGTCAACATCGTCTACGGATGAAATGGGCACCGTTGGAAGGGTAGAAATTGAACTGTTGCATGCAGACACATTGGAAGACACATCAATATGATTAAATAATGTGGAATAGTCATACAACTAGTCAGGACCAATGCGTGTGTCTTTGGGATTTTCCTCCAGCCAACCCACATTGTATGTTTCAACTACCATCTTCTTGATCTTGTTATAAACGCGATATGATGTATTTTTAGAATAGCCAATGAAGATGCAAGGATCCCCGTGTGATTCAAAATTTCCTTTTGCGTCCATGAGAAGGAGAACACAAGGGCATCCGAACTTGCGGAAATGCTTGACCAAAGGTTTGCGACCTTCAACCACTTCGTATGGAGTTTTCATATGTTGTTTATTGATCAGGGCATGATTTTGAATATAACATGCAATATTGATTGGTTCTGCCTAGAAAATAAGAGATAGCTCGGATTCAACCAGCATAGTGCGTGCAGCTTCAATGAGTGTGTGATTTTTGCGTTCTACAACCCCATTTTGTTGTGGGGTTCTGGCTGCACTAACCTGTCGGTCAATCCCCTTGGAGGAACAAAAAGAGTTTAAGGTAGAGTTTAAGGTAACATTCTTAAACTCTGTCCAATTATCACACCGAGTAGCCTTCACTGTAGAATCTGTCTGGTTTTCCATAAGCGTGACAAATTGTTTGAGTAACTCAACGGTTACACTTTTATGTGTAAGAAAGAAAACCCAGGTGAATCGAGAGTAGTCATCAATAATAACCAGACAGTAAGCCTTCCCGCCAATGCTCAGTATGTCTGTTGGACCAAAAAGATCCATATGTAGCAGTTCCAAGACTTGAGACGTTGAAGGAACGACTTTAGATTTGTGCGGTTGTCGACGTTGTTTCCCATGCGCACATGATTCACACTTTCCGATCTGCATGAAGTCACGAACTGGTAGATCTCTGACTAAACCACCTTTTGCAAGACGATTTAAGTTCTTCATGTTGATGTGTCCCAGTCTGCAAAGCCATAACATTGCATCATTTTCAGCTGTAGATGAGAAGAGGCAGGTGAGCTTGTCAGAGGGAGCCTGGTTCATATCAATAACATATGCATTTCCTTTTCGTACAACTTTAAGAAGAATCCAATCATCTGGAATAATTAGCCCTGGTTTCGCACATAACACCCTTTCTTGGTGAACAGAACATGTAAATGATTGTCGTAGAGTTGAGACACACTCAAAAGACTGTGCTTCTATTTTGGTACGTAATTAACATTCTTAAAGTTGAGGGCTCTGTTGCAAACAGTTCCTCGCATGGTAATCTTTCATGTATCTCCACCTGCGAAGGAAACAAACCCGCCATCGAAAAACTGAATGTCATTCAACTGCGAGATGTCTCTGGTCATGTGCCTGGAACAACCATTGTTAATGTACCATAGTCTAACAAGAGTTCGCCAGAGCTGTTCCTGAACATTTCAACAGGTTTTATTTAGAGACTCCAACCCAGGCCATTGAAGATCTGGGCTTGCCATTAGCAGCAACATAAGTAACCTCACGGAAAATCAAATTAGTTGAGGATGAGGTTGATGATGCTTTTGATTTAATTGAAATGGGCGTAGAAGATCGAGTCTTGGCCACTGACTTAGGCCTCCTGGTTACCGAATCAGAATTCTGCACAATCTTTGGAGTGCTCGAAGGATTCTGGGAAACTGAAGGTCTCAAGGGTTTGAAAGATTGTTTTTTGGCCAAGTTCCAGTCGTGATCAAAAGACTTAGCCACAACTCAAGCCTGAGGTGGGTGATTAGGCATAGTCTTCTGATGTCGTGAATACAAAGTTTTGAACGAGGTAAAGGTCTTTTGACAATTGCGAGCAATGTGCCCGGGAGATCCACAATTGAAACAAGTCTGCCTCTTCGGGAAGAAAACAGTCCGTTCATCTTGGGAAATTATGGGCAATTTGTCTGTTAGTTTCTTGCTTGCGGGTACTCACGACTGATACACGGTCTTGTTCTTGACGGTGTCCTACGCACAACCATCAGCACACTTGTTAGTTTTGTGATTAGAATTGGACAGTTTCGAACATGGAGATTTAGGCAAAATTTTAACTGATATCTATTCAAATGGTTGCTTACTACATTCAGTTTGCGACTGCTGAGTCGATTTCTCAGATTGATGAGGAGACCCAGCAGTTGTCGTTTCAATTGTCGAAGACGCCTATTTTGTTTTCTTTTTTTTTAGATCGGCGTGTTCTCCGTTTCTTAATCTAACTCTGTAAATCACATTTTGTGATAGATTCGGTAGAGGACACGGGTAGCTCTACAGGGACATCCTTTTCTGAAATTTTGGAAGATGAGCTTGATACAGTACATGAATGTGGAATTTCGCGATTTTGAAGAATTTGAGACTCTTATTTAGAATCAGTTCTAAGATTTTCATTTGTATCATGAGAAAAGGAGTGCTCATCATCTGTCGGTTCAGAATCAGTCCCTTGTGCTTGGTTAACATAAGCTGAGTCGCCGGAATCTTTTAGAATTATGTCAACATCAACGTTCACAGGGTCGGTCGGTTGGTTGGTCGACTTTTGCACTGTCAGTCCTAGGAGGCGCATCAACAGGCGAAACCTCTGGAGAAGAGCTTCCGGTCTCTTCAGCTGAAACTGATGAAACCGAATCATCTGTCGATGCTGACCCTGCATCTAAATTCATGTTTTCATCACAAGAGTTATTACAGTTATTAGCATCATTCAAAATATCAGCATTTGATGAAAAACTAGAATTAAAACTGTCTAAATTCTCAACACAACCAACACTGTTTAAGCATGTAAATTGTTCAGCAAGAAATTGATTTAAAATGTCAAAAGTAGGCTTATAAGATGCATAATCAGCAGCCGAATTGTCTGAATTTGTATTCAGACATACCTCTTGATCACCCTCTATGATATCCTCAACGAAAATTTCTTCTACACATGAGTTAGACACATTAGTATCGTCCACGAATTCAGTTTGAGTATCAGAAGATTCTTTTCCTTTAGGTTCTGTGGAGGATGTGGACTTCTCTGCCTCAGGAACTACCTTTTCAAAACCATCTGTACCACCAGAAGGATGATCACCAGTTTCATGTGAAAGTGGTGTGGATGTAACAAATACATCATCCCTCTTGAGTTCAGTGGATTTAGAGAACTTTGGATAATAGGGCGTCCATGGTTTAGATAGATAATCTGAAGGTTTACCATAAATCATTTTTTCTGCATTTTCTAAATCAGAACTCAGATTCAGGCATTCTAGTATAATTATGATTATATGGTGGAGGTGCCCTATTATACCCAAGACCTTTGGTAAAATTCTTTTGGTAGTTAAGCTGGAGGTCACATAAGTCCTTGACAAGTTTACTGGAAGTTTCAAATTTTTTAATGTTTACTTGATTTTCATGAAGCTTCCCTATCAAGGAATTTAGCTTGGCTAAGGCTGCTTAAAGTTCTACGTCCTTTTCAGCTAGTTTTAGCTTATAGTCGTAGACCCAACATTGTTGTGGGTTATAGTCTAGCTTTAGCTAAGCTAAATCTTGTTTCTGAGATTCGACCTTTTCCATAAGAAGCTAGTTCTTATGTTTAAGGTCGATGTTCTGTGACGCAGCTTGTTGGTATTCAGCTCCTAGAGTTGAATTATGGGTGCACATTTGTGATAATTTAAAACGACAACTTTCAGCACATAGAATTCGATTTACCGTTTCCGAAAGATCAGGCGTCTCAGTTGTCTGCGCCATCATGCAGTGGTTGCTGTTCTTGGGGAGATTTAATGTTTCCATTTGAGCTGCAGCATCTGCCCAGTTAAAACCTTCATGCTGTTGGGCCACCAATGTTGTTGACTTCCCGCCCGAGCTGCTCGAGGGACTCGTCGTAGACTTTGAGGGAGAGACGTGAACCAGTTGTCTATCACTACTTTGTATATCTGCCACTCTGGATGACACATACCCGGATGGCTGCTTCTTGCATTCCCTTGCAAAATGTCCTTGTTCGTGACATCTGTAGCATCTAAGTTTGTCCTTGGTGAGACCAGTCTTCAAGTTTGACAAGGGTTACCTTCCATACTTCTTCTAAAACTCGTTAACCCGAAAAGCAGCCATTGCTAGATTCCAAGAAACATCGATCTCGTCCAGATCCTCCTCCATGATTTGATCAACTTCGGTTGGAAAAATGGATGGAGGAGTCAGATCACCTGCCAGGAAGGCGTTTAAGCTTTTGATCATTGATGCCACAATAGCCAGTTTCTCCTCGTTTTCTTTAGTCAGAAACACATAGATGGATACAGGTTGAGCAGGTGCAGGCGCTGGTGCAGCAGTTTGATGAGTGTTGCCTTGTTGCACAGTTTTAGGAATTGCAGGACTGAACTAAATGTTGGGATACTGAGCATGGTACAGAGTGTTAACTTGAGCAGCCGAAACCATTGTGAGATTCTGAGATTGAAGACCATACACGTACTGGGTGTTCTATGGTGTGGCTATAGGACTATAAACCACGTTTGACCACCCGGTTTTTGCGAATTTTCTTACAGAGGGCTATAAATCAGATTTTGTGACATTAGAGCCGCATTTTGCCCTGTCATCCCTGCGGCCATCAAACAGCTTTGATGATTTATTTCTCTCTGCTTGTTATCAATCTCGCATGATTTGATAGTAGCTATCATCTCAGTGAGAGTGACATCATTCAAGTTCTTGGTCTTTTTGATCATTCCCACATCTTCATCCTAACTCTTGGGTAGTGAGTTCAATAACTGTCTGTTCATGGCACTCTTAGTGAGAGTAATCTCAGCTGAAATCATCTAGGAAACTAGCTTAACATAGCGACGAATCTAGTTTTCAATAGTTTCCCCATAGATGTGATTAAATGAGCTGAATTGCTAATTCAGCAGATTTAACCCTGCTTGCCTTCATGTCTACATTCTGTTCATAGAGATTTTGCAGCCCACTCCAAACTTCCTTTACGGTCTTACAGTTTCTAACAGCAATAGAGATATCGGGTCTAAGGGCCATGGTCAGAGTAGCCGAGGCCTTTTCATCTACCTCTATTATCTTAATATCCTCTGGAGTCCATAGGTGCATGGGCGTAGAAATTTTTGTGTCTGGATCTAACTTTATACTGTAGACTATTGTTCTTGGACCATTCATGATGCATCTCCACACATTAGGCTCTTTTTTCTTACAATACTGCTCAAAACGAAACTTCCATTTGTAATATTCTTCCCCATATAACAAACATGGCACTTTAGTGGAAGTGCCAATAACTTGATCCAGCTCTTGATGGAGGGCTAGAGTTTGCGATTACAGGGTAGCCAGAGTGGCATTCGTCAGATCTTGTGCAGTCATATATCCGGCCATCTTTATTAAATTGATTAAAAATTAACAAACAGATTTAAAATTAATTTATTTAAGGTTTCTTTAGATGAATAGTACTTAATCCGAAATCGATCCAGAATGGTCAACTCTAAAGTCAATTATGGTCAAATCAAGATGATGTGTCTGAATTGATGACAATCCAGATTGATGAGTCCGGATTGAAGAGTCCGAATTGAAAACCCAAAATGAAGAACCCGAAAACTGATGAATCCGAATTGACAAATCCGGAATAAAAATCCAAGCTGAGATAATCCGGAATAAACAAGTCTGAAGGTGAATCCGGAATGAATAAAATCTGGAATGCTTATCCTTATCTGATGAATCCGGAATCCTTATCCTTATCCGCAACAGTAATCCGCCTTTCTTGCAAAAGTAATCCAAAATCCAAGGAATAGATAACCGCAACAGTATCTCGGATAGTAATCCGGATAGAACAACAGTCCGGGATCAATCTGAAATGGATGATCTCCTTCGTGTTCTTCGGAATCCGGAACAGTAGCTGATCCGAGATGTGAGAACCTTCTTTGAGTTCTTTGGAATCCGTAACAGTAACAGGTCCAAAGTCTTCAAATCTTCATAGAGTTCTTTGGAACAGTAGCACTTCCGAAGACGAAGAGTGAATCAAAACAGTAACCAATCTGAGCAACAGCAACACACTTCGAAAAACAGCTTTTTCAATCAGCAATGCCCGGGGCCTGTATTTGAACAGCATGCTCTGATACCAATTGTAAGTCCCGAAAACGGATCAAACAGGATCACTAACCTAATCAGTAGCGGAAATAATGATTAGGAAGAAGAAAAGCTTTGAATAAAATCAACTTGCATACACCAAAAGATGTCTGATACAAGTTCTGTGAATACAACTCTCTAACCCCCTTTCATTGACCTAAGACATCTATTTATAATGATTACCAAGCCCACTATTTACAACCCTAGGCCCATAAGGCACTAGGAAGCCCACAAGATACACCAAAGCCCAAAACAATCCCTAATGTGTAAACCTTTAGCAATATAGGCCCAACAGTTAGAGTTTTTACCAAGATCAATGGTACTGGTGATTTGTCTAAATAACTAATGTGATCCTCTAACACGAACTCACTAAAATATCTATGTAAATACGTCTTTATTTACTTTATCTTTCTTTTCAGAAAAACCCAAAAAGATTTTCAGTTTTCTTTTAGCAAAACTTTGAAAAACACAAAATGATTTAATTTCTATCTTAGTTTTTAGTCTACCGATGATGAAAACACAGTTAGTCCAAGTCAAAGCAACAGTTGCTGAATGATACCTGAAAATCATGGGCTGGGAGCTAATCTAAAATGATGATAATCCTGTAACATCAAAAAGTTCATTAATTTGAAACTTTAAAATATTCAAAAATATTCTTGAAAAAACATCTATTTTGGTCAAACAGCGGTCAACCAAGGTCATTAACTTGGACTTGGTAGGCAAATTGGTTAATTAAAGGTCATTAACTTGGACTTGGTTAACTGAGTGGAAAGTAAAACAGATATTTCACAAAAATCATAAAGAAAAACAAGTGAAAGGAACTGGCTCTTACGAGTGATTAAAGGCTACATTCGTACGACTGGTGACTCGTACGAATGACCTGGTGAGTATAAAAGGGGCTTTCACTCGCACGAGTCACATAAGTGACTCTGTGCAATTGAAGATATCCTCTGTGCGATCAAGTTCCTACTTCGCATATTCTTGATCATATTACGTATCTTATACTTCTGGGAGGTTGATTTGCACACCTCTCACTATGGGAAAGGTACTAATTTAAGTTTTGAGCCATTATTATCGAAATTGGACCAAAAGGACTTAAAACGTAGATTCAGGATAATTGGAGTGGTAAAATGTAAAATAGAACTGAAAATCATACAAATCGGCCCATTTAGCCTCTAAATCATCATTCAGTTTGTTAAAATTTACACTTTTTATGTTCGGTTTGAAAAGGTGTTGTTTTGTGCAATCATAACTCGTGCGAATTGTTGCTCGTACGAGTAAGCTTTTTAAAAGTCAGATTATTATCCTCACTCGTATGAGTGATCGTTCGTACGAGCAAGTCCTTAATGTTTTAAGAACTCTTTGATTCATACGAGGCACCACCCGTACGAGTGAGTCTGTTTAAACATTAAAACTGTTAATTATCAATTATAACTTGTATGAATAAGTGACTCGTATGAGTGGGTTTTGTTCAAACTTGAACCTTTGTCTTATTGATTATCTGACTCGTACGAATGGTGACTCGTATGAGTGTTAAAGATTTGAAAATTTTGAAAAATTTTTTAAGTGTTTAAATGTTTGTGTATGCAGATCAAGAAGTCTACGTTCTCGCCATTCCACAACATCTGTTTTTTATTAGACGAGAACATTCCAAAGATCGCAGCGTATAGAGAAGTGTTAGATTGTTTTGAGCCGATTACCAGTTACAAAGGCTTTTACTGACAGACACACGGCTTACCGATCACAAGTCAAATATTTTTGGTAAGCCGCAAAGTAAAGTGAGGAAAAGAATTCTATTTTGTCTGCAGTGAGGATTGATAACGAGGATGTTCAAGTCAAAATCACTGAACATTTGATTAGAACGGTGTTAGAGTTCACGGATAGTGAAGAAGACCCCACCAGTTATTCAGAATACATGGTTAAGGGGTGCTTCTATCGGAATGGGATACGCAGGAATCCCAACACAACACCTTTTAAGAATGGAAATCTCAGTGCCCCTTTTCGGTATATCGCACACTGTATTATAAACGCCCTAAGTCACAGAAAGGGTGGTTTCGATGATTCCGATGATGATGATATTACAAATGTTGCCGGTGAGGGTAAGGATGACTTCCCAACCTTTAGCGAATTGTTCACAGCTGAAAGCGATGATTTGTTGAAGCGTAAAGTAGAAGAGGCTAGGATAAGGAACTTATGTTTTAAGGAGTTACTAGAGGAGCGTAAATTCAAATGTCCCCTAGCATTCTTCATACGTGATGCTGATATTTCTCAAGGGGACATTATTAGCTAGGGATGGATCGAGGATCTAGATGTATATGCGATAAAGAGGGTGTATGGGTTCCAGTACTTCTGACACTTGAGCGATATAAAGACCCTGTGGTTCTGGGATATAAAAGAACTGGTACAGACGAAGATGATTAATCTAAAGATGAAATTTCATGACCAATAGTTGTGGAAACTGATAAAGCATGAAGCAACTCGTGGTTTTAACTGCTGGAAGCCACATATCCCCAAAAGAGTAATGAAGGTGGATCCAGTTACTGAAGAACTATCTGAATCCGTCATTGCGCACAAACGTAGATATGGTCTATGTCGAGGTATTCGAGTACTAGACCCAATGTGGCTAGTCAACTACTCATAGAAGGATATCAAATGTTTATTCTTCGGTAAGATCAGTTATGAGGAGAGAGATAAAGAGCAGGCGCTGCAATTCAAGAAGCCTGTTAATGATTGTTTTGCTAACTATATACATTCAGGAACAACATGGAACTCTTTGTGGAGAAAGCTGGAAGAGAAGGAGCAGCGTAAGAAGAAGAAGAATGTTGAAAGAATTGCTGAGAGAGCTAGGATTATATCTCTTAGAAGTTTTCGGTTTGGCGATACGCCTCCTCCTACATACCAAACACCGATATCTTCTAAGGAGCGTCGCAGGCCACTGAAACATTTCTTTGGACGATAAATGTAAAATATGTTTAAAGAATTTTGAAGACTATCCAAGACTATGGCAACATCCAAGGGGGAGTTTGTTGGTGCATAATGTCTATTGCCTACGTCTAGGGTATGTCAGTTGTGTATATAATGCTTAGATTGTCATATGTTTATTTATTTTATATGGCTCATACGAGTGAGCTGTTGTGGCTCGTACGAGGCACCACTCACACGAGCCAACAACCTCACTCCTTGTGCGAGCCATGTTGGCCTATAAATAGTGGAACTTGAGTGTTGTGTTGTGATCAGTTGGTGTTGACTATGACGAAGCTCGGTCAATTTTGTTTACTCGTCATTAACTTTCACGTTTATTAATATACGAAGTAAAGGCGTCTAAGCAGCATACTTGATTGTTTATTTGTCCAACTCGCTAGCAATGAATTGTTCCTCTCTTAGCTGAGTTGAATCAGTCCAGTGCTCATAGAGGGGAGCTGATCCCCTCTCATAGTATCTACTAGCTAATTGTCTATAATTTTGTTAAAGATGAGATATTAAAGTAGAAACTAGATGAGAGGATTAAATAGATGGTATTTAATCACATGACATTCTGTTATCGATTAAACATTCTGCGATAATGACTAAGTACGTTGGGCATTAATTACTTGACACTAAGGCATCATTTACTTGTATCTTGTAATCCATAGGTCAATACTGGCCAAGACAACTTGTGGGAATTTGCTCATCTAAAAAGCTCAGGTCCTAATCTGTTTGCCTAGTTTAATATGCGCGAAATTCATATTAACTAGTGACAAATTCAAGATTTACTATTTAAACACTTTATCTCATTAATACTGATTAACGTTTACAACAATGTGAGAAATCTGAAAGGGCTTCGGCGTATCAGTCAACAAAACAACATACAGACTCAAGAACCTAGCACACCTATATATAGACTTTTCTCTTTGTGCGAGCTGAGTCTCTTCGCACGAGGTGAACTTCACTTCATACAAAGTGAACAATATACATACCAAATCAAATCTAACAGTTCAACCTATTACATACACAGACATGACCCTAAGACATAGGCGATAGACATTCTGCATCAACAAAATCCCCTTGAATATTGCCACATTCTTGGTCAGTCTTCAAAACCTTTATAACGTTAATTTTTCATCCTCCAAAGAAATTCTTCCTTGGTTTTCTTCTTTCTTCACTCGGTATGGTGTCTGATCAATCGTCGGAGCCAGCTTTAAGACCCGAATCTTCTGGTTGAATCTTTCTGTATAACTGCATCAATTCTTTCTTCTTTACAAATCTGTTTCATAAACTCAACCCTTTCCAGCTCACGTTATTTAGATCTCCACATTTTTCCTTAGTTAATACCATGTGCATAAAATACGTTGATTACACCTTGGTATTGCATCGCAAGAACCTTCTCTTTGGCTTGGTAACAGATCTTGTTGAAAAAACAAATATTCAACATCATTTTCCAAACAATTCACTAGTCACATTGGGTCTAGTATTCGAATAGCCCTCCATAATCCTTTAGCCTTTAGCAGAATCACTATTTCACTGGTTTCTATGTCATACTGCCACCATTTGAAGAATTCATTAAAGTCTTGCTCGATTTTCATCAGTGGCATATACTCCATTGCATGTGGTTGCTTCACAATTAAAGTGACATCTTTCTCTTTGGTGACCAGGTCTTTCTTGATTTTCTTCTTAGGAATATGCAAGACCCAATTCTGAAAACAGTGAGCAGCTTCATACTTGATCAATTTCTATAACCGTTGTTCATGAAACTTCATAAAAAAATTGATTATATTTGTTTGGCATAACTCTTCAATGTCCCACCATGGCAACGTTTTAATATCGCTTTATTATCTAAGATACTGTACACCAAACTCCCTCTTTATTGATACACATCTAGTTCAGGAATCCAACCACAGCTTAATATGGTTCCCAACAACTTATCTTGATCATGAGTGAAGAAGGCTAGCGGTCGACGACACTTTCTTTATTTTGGTAACTCCCTAAACCATGTCTTTTTCGTTTCAGCAATCTCTTCTTTAGTCAAACTTCTCGGCACATAACCATCTTTAACTGTTTCCACAACTCTTCTCTTCAATAGATCGTTCGTTTCTTCAGCAAACATTTCTTGGAAGGTTGGGAAGTCATCTGTATCTTAACCAATATATTTGACTTTTTTATCATCACAATCATCCTCCATGATAAACCTATCATAGTTACCTGCATCAGCCACACACCTGTATACTCTTTAGTCTTAGAAGCACTCATGCTGCTCAACTCGTCTTCAAAACAAAAATTAATGTAACTCTTATCAACTCCTAACATATTTGCAATTTCTTCTTTCGTATATATGTGGACGGACTCGCCCTCTTCCATGCCATGTTCAAGATAAAATACTTAGGGTTGTGGCAAATCAGAAACAACAATTATAGGTGAAACAACTGTGATGATTTCTGATTGCTCTGCATCGTTAACCGGATCTTTTTACTACCCCTGTCTTTGCGTATCATCTTCCTGGTTTGCATCATCATTCAGGAATGCATCATAATCGAACAAATCATTCATTTTCGCTTCATGCATTAACAAACTCATACCACCCTGTGTGTTGTCGTCGTCATCACCTTTATCGTAATCATCTTTCTTATCACTCTACTAAATCTTCATCATCATCCTCCTCATATCTATCTATCTCAGCATCAATCTCTGCTTCCGTCTTCTTTCTTTTTAAGTATTTTTGTTTCAAAGAAATCTTAGTAACATCAACAGGTTCTCTAACAAGCACATAGTTTACCAATGGTTCAGATTCAACTTCTGGCTCAATGGGTTCAGTTACCTAAATATTATATATCTTATTCTTTTCTTTACCCACTGCTAAAGCTTCAGCTTCAGCTTTTGCTAACTCATTCTACTACTCTAGCCTTGGCTTTTTCAATCTCAATCAAGTCATACTTAGAATAAAGCTTATCCCCAACTTTTTTCTCTAACACTTTATACAACACATCAAACTTCTTGGCATTCAAAGCTTTTTCAACTAAAAGATCCTTTACCACTTTATGAAGCCTCTCGTTCTCAGCAGTAACATTCGTAAGCATTAACAACAATTATACTCTGCTTCAAGATGCTTGACTCTGTTCTCCAAATCATTAACTTTCTGATCGTTGAACAAATCTCCCTCAAAGCCTGCGAATAACAAATCATCTTCATTAGTAGGGCCCGTGGGATGAAATCGTCGTTTTGAGTATAGTGAGGTGTTGATTGTTGACGTATGAGAGGTGTTGGTTGTATTGGTGGTGATGGTGGTAATTGTGGTGGTTGTTCGTGTGGTGGTGATGGTGGTTGTTCAATCGTAATCTCAGGCGTCTTCTTCTTTCTATACTTTTGTCTTGCTTTCTTTACTGCAGGAGACAACTGTTGTCTTTTTGTGCACATCAGAAGGCTTACTTTTCACACGTTTAGCTTTCTTAGTTGGCCTTTCCACTATCTCTTCTAGTTTAGAAGGCACATATGTATCATCATCGTCACCCAAAGCCTTTCGCTTTCATAACTATGCCATTTCGGCTGCACCTTTAACTTCAGGATCGATGCTTTCATTGGAACTATCTTCATTGTTGCCTTCGAAAGCTTGTTTCTCAACTTCAGTAGCAATCTTAACAACATTAACATCATCTCCTTCCTGATCAGAGTTGTGTAGAGCAATCATCCTCAACATTAGTTTCAACTTCAACATTCTTCTCAGCTTCAACGTTCACATCCACCTCTGCCTATTCGTCTGTTGTCTCGTCTCTTAGAACAGTTTCAACTTTTGTTTTCTTCTAAGCTTTCTTTTTCAGAGAAGTCTTTCTCTTTTTCGTATCCTCTTTCTCATACCAAGCACCCCCTCTTTGGAATATAATCTTCCATCTTTTCTTCTTCATTATCTAACTTACTATCATCATTCCTCCATTTGTCTTCTGACGATGCCTTGTTTCTTTTATCTTTGATAGCTCCAAAGAATTTTCTGGCAATTGGCTCAGCCTTTTACTTCAAGTACTGATTCAATCGGTTTAAAAACATATATGACATTTGATCTAGAGGTAACAAATCTTTCTTATCTTTTGCCAGGTTAGGAAATTGGTTGTCTAGCGTTATTTGGACGAACCATGGATACTACAAAAAATTGTCTTTCTTGATATTTGCTTTCATCTGCTCGAAGATTACTCTTGTGAAGTTGTAAGGCTTATTAAGAGTAAGAGTAGCTATCACGCACATCTGATAATCAAGGAGTGCATCGTATCCCCCCTTTCTATGAGTCAGCCCGGCAATGAAAAAATTAACGAAGAATTTATACGGCCTGCCTAGAAAAGTTTTGTTGAATGTCGTATTCACAAACCCCTTGTATTCGTTACGGTAAAAGCATCCTTTGCACATCCTTTCCAAATACATCATGGGATCGTCATCTTTGTCTTTAAAGTCTAACACTCGACGTATTAACGCTCTGTAATCAGCACCTACTTGTCTATGTTCCCTATTGAGGGTCCCGGATCTGGCGATTCTAGACGAAAGTTTGGTAGAAATAGAACTAGTTTGGTAAAATGTTATTAAGAAAGGAGTAGAAGCAGCGGAAGTCTAATGTTTCATTCATACCGAAAGAGTATACATCTTTACAACCTGGAGAAATTTTGCTAGCGTTTACCCTCATGGAACTCCAAAACTTACAAAAAAATGAACACACAACACATATATATAGACCTGACTCACTTGTACGAACTTAGCCTTTAACTTCGTACGCTCTGTTTCTTAATAACATTCTACCGAACTAGTTCTATTTCTACCCATACTTCCGTCTAAAGCCGTCGGATCCTGGATTCTCAATTGGTATCAGAGCTACGGTACCGATTTAATCGAACTAGTCATCGATGAATCACCTACGCTCATGGATTATGGACTTAGTAGGGTTTTATATGTAAAACATCAAATAGAAGTAAAATCCATGGACAAAAAGTAAAATTGAATCTATATGATTCTTAGAAAATGATTTTCGACAAGATCTGTGCTAGAATCATCATGAAATTCGAAGAAATAAAGATTTATATCAAAAAGTGTGAAAAAGAGTCAATTCAAAACAAGGATCCACTTCGCATGAAGTGAGGATCCACCTCGTATGAAGTGAAACTAAATGCCTAAAAAATGGTGACTGAAAATTTTTTCAGGATTTTAACGACAAATATGGGCTGTTCGGAGACACCATCAAGGGTTTCAGAGAATAGATATGATGATGCGATCACAGTGGGTTAAAGATATTGGTGTAGTCATTGATACCGATGTAGGAAGATGATATTTTTAGTATAGTGACTACTAATGGGCCTTAACGTAAAATTCGCATTGATGAAAAACTGAATTTTCCAGATCTGAGGGGGAATTTCAGTGAAAAATTTGGTACGGTTATATTTTGCAAAAATGAGGGGAAATAAAAATTTCACGTATATATTAAGATTTCGGGATTTTTGAAATTAGTGACTCTACAACAGCATTCGTGTTGGTGCATTGTGACAACAGCTTAGATTTGCTCTTTGGATGTCTTGAAATTAGTAAAATGATAAACTGTTAGCGGGTTTAGTTTTGTAATAGTTAATTAGAAGTAATAGGGCTGAACTAGACACTAAATAACACATGGCAGGCGAATTGGGCTTTAAACCCATTAGCAGTCCATGTAGGGAAACCCTAGCCCAGTTGCATAACGTATCCTTATATAAAGGGAGGTTTGCATTAGGGTTAAAGTTGATCATTTTGCTGGTTCTATTGCTATGTTGCTATTTTAATTGCTTAGAGAGAGTTGAGAGAGTATTGATTTGATTGTAAACACTTTGTGTTAGATAATCAATAGAAGACTGTGTGAAGGAAATTGTTCGTGTTCGTGTTCTTGTTTCTGTGAAATCGGATCTAATGGATTCCATACTCTAGATTAGATAGACGATTCTGTCAAGATCCATACGGACTAGGGGACCTAGAATTGGTATCAGAGCATTCGGCTCTTGATTTTACTCGGTTCAGAATTGTAACAGCAGAAAAAGTTGGGTTTTTGGACGTTTTGGAGGCTGTTCTTTAAGTTTGTGACGGCTGAATTAGGGTTTCGGCGGCTGTTCTAGGGTTTTCCAGCGATTTCGGATAAACTGCAAGGTATTTCGAATAGAAGGAGAGCATTTCGGATTAACAGCAAAGTATTACGGATTGGAGACTTGAATTTCGGACAAGAAAACTTGCATTTCGGATCAGAAAAGTGCAATTTGGATCAGAAAAGCCCATCTAGGATTCCATTTCGGATTGAATTTCGGATCAGAAGTTATTTCGGATTGAATTTTGGATCAGAAGCTACTTCGGATTCCATTTCGGATTAAATATCGGATCAGAATTGTCTTCCGATTTCATCTCGGATCAGTATAGTTTATTCTGGATTCCATCTCGGATCAGAATAGTTTATTCCGGATTCCATCTCGGATTAGAACTATTCCAGATTCTATTTCGGATCAGAACAGTGCATTCCGGATTTCATCTCACATCACTATTCCGAATCACCATTTCGGATTAGTAATTCGGATTACTATTCAGGATTCCTATCTTGGATTCACTATTCGAGCACTATTTCGGATTTAGTACTGTTCCGAGTTTTACATAAAAAGGTGGAAAGTCAACCAGTTGACGTAACCAGAGTTAAACGTTTTTGGACATGGAATTTGATCCACAAACATTCTTGACAAACCGGTTGCACGGTTAGGCTCGTGTGATTTTTAGGAAAAAAAAATCTTATCGTCGAGACAAGTCTAACAGTATAATTTGGTAACCACTCATTTCGAACAAGTTTTAATGTTTTTAACGAACGGGTTCTGTAAAAATGTCGAATATGTCTAACCTAAATAAGCTGTTAAGAATGGAGCAAGAGGCTAGCACCACAAACAAACCTCAAAAAATGCTGAAGGTAGAGAATTACCTAACATGGAAGGACAGGTTTCAATCGTTCATTGAATACCAGGGCACACGGATGTGGATCTGTATTCAAGATTGTAGGTCCCCTTAGTCCTTATGGATCTTGACAGAATCGTCTATCTAATCTAGATTGCGGAATCCCCTAGATTAGATTTCAAAGAATACACAAGAACACGAACACGAACACAAAGAATTCATTCAAACTGTCTTCTATCAATTATCGAACACAAAGTGTTTACAACCAATTCAAGACTCTCTCTCTAAACTCTCTGAAGCAATTCTTTCAGCACTGTACAATAGAACCAGCAACCTAAACCCTAATGCAAACCTCCCTATATATAGAGATAAGTTATGCACATGGGCTAGGGTTTCCTACATGGACTGCTAATGGGTTTTAGGCCCAATTCGCCTACCATGCTCTATTTAGTGTCTAGTTCAGCCTAATTACTTCTAATTTACTAATACAAAACTAAACCCACTAACCGTTTATCATTTTACTAATTACAAGATATCCAAAGACCAAATCTAAGCTGTTGTCACAAATATGCACCAACAAACTCCCCCTTGACAATAGCTTCATAAAATAACTTAGTCTTCAGTCTTCTTGCAATCTTTAACATCTTTGAAAAACGTTGATCTTTGGATAGCTTCAGCTTTAATAGCTGTTAGTGCATAATGTCTATTGCCTACGTCTAGGATACATCTGTAATGTTTATAAAGTTTACAAGTTAATCTTTAAATGAAAAAAATGTAAAGTTTATATGTTTTTACACTGTGATTCGCACGAAACAGAAGCATGTTTCGTATGAGTGAGTCACTCGTACGAAATACAGTTTCGTACGAATCATAGATGTTTGTTAGTGCACTCACTTTGGTAGGAGTCATGTCGACCTATAAATAGAGAAGTGTTGTGTTAGAGCTGAGTACGGATTTGTCATTTCATACGGCGAAGCTCTGTCAGTTTGTTTTACTTGCGTCTGTAACTTGAACGCCATTAATAGATCAGAAGCAGTTAAACAGTAAGTACTATCTTGTTTGTCATATCTACCTCTCTAGCAATGAATTCCGCCTTTGCTAGTTGAGCGAGATCAGGTCGATTGCTCATTTCGGGAGCTCGATCCCCATTCACAAGTAGTATCAGAGCCATGAGATCTGATCTACAGATAGACAATAAGTAGTTACTGTTCAGACTTGGACATATCTTCATCTTCATCATTTTTCTGACCTTTGTTGGATTTTGGACAAATTTCGGACGAATTCATGGACAAAATGGACTAGGATTTTAGTAATTCAAGTTAATCTTCATTCTAATCAATCCATACCATAATTCGAACATAAAATTGAACTAAATCCTGTTGAAATCGATAAAATTTGGTCAGTTTGAAGTTCGCACAAAATTAATGTAGGTCCCTTAGTCCGTATGGATCTTGACAGAATCGTCTATCCAACCTAGAGTGCGGAATCCCCTAGATCAGATTTCACAGAAAACACAAAGAACACGAACACGAATTTCTTTAAACAGACTTCTATTGATTATCCAACACTATGTGTTTACAATCAATTCAAGACTCTCTAGAAATCTCTCAGCCACTCTCTGTAGATTTCTTCCAACTGACTTCTGTCTTCTCTAAAACCCTAATGCATAACATGTATATATACTACATGTTTACATACTAGGCTTTAGACTTGGGCTAGGCCATTCTCCAAGCCCATTACAACTCTAAACAAGCTAAACACAAATACTAAGCCCAATATAAATATCCAAAGACTAACTATTAAACTATTAAGCTGTTGTCACTAATATGCACCAACAGACTCCCCCTTGACAATAGCTTCATAGTGTAACTTTGTCTCCAAAAATCTTGTGATCTTTTTGGTCTTTGGATAACATCATCTGTATGTAGATTCTGACAACAACAGACTCCCCCTAAGCTGATGCATCCAATCACCAAAACTTCATTCGTTGTAGATTAGCAAGCTAGCATTCTCTGGTTAAGCTCTTATATCCAAATTCCTCTATATCTCCCTTTGCAATGTAGTAGAAGGATCCTACCATGCACCTTCACATATTCTGCACTCCATTCTTAAAATGTACTTTACTTGAGTTCTACACTTCATTTTGATAACTGCATCAATCTGTTTAGAAATACAAGTAAGTAACTCGAAAAACCATTAGCCCTTTTCTACATTAAAGATAAACCGATATTTTATCTTATCATGCAAAAACAAACAACTTATCAGTTCAAACTGGGAGGCTTTAAAAACAAATCTTTTTGTATTTTTATATTTTCTGAAAACAAATAACTAACAAGAAAGTAAACACTCTATTTTTATGAGACTCACCATTAAGAAGATCATATCAGCAACATCAAACTGTTTTCACACTATCTGATTATTTTATATGCAATATTTATGAATAGCAGTTCAAGACGATTACCAGTATTGCTTATCCACTTAAACAAAATACATGAACATTTCAAGTTCCATTACCTCGTGGTCTGTTTAGATAAGTTATACTGATATACTAGTGTGTCCCACTTCAGGACATACCCCCGCGATCAAGGTATGCACAAAAATTCATCGTAGAAGGTGAGTATACCGAAATCCATCCTTTTTGATTTACAACGTTAGATAATTGGTGATCAGGTCAGTACTTCCATACAGCAAAGATACCAAATATCAAACGAGGGATAGGACAAATACCAAATTTTGGTACGAATAATGCAATTTGCACTTATGAGTGACTCTCTAGGAGAGCTTCTTCAATTTTTGGTATTTGGCATTTAGCTCTTTTAAGATATCCTGGTTGTGCCTAGGTCAGCATATATCTGGATGTAGCAGAAGGACAACCTTGATACCCCAGATGAAATAACGATATAAAGACCTAAAACCTCAGATTTTGGCAATCTATCAACGCAATATTTAAGGTTATAAAACCATATGCCACTGATATGTTCCCCACTCATACACAGTTCTTTTATATTTGTATCACAAAGGTAAGTTGTTATTTCATGCCTTTTGCCTACTGGTACATCATATGATGAAGCTGCTATCACACTTAAGCAATTTTCTTTTAATTTCAGTGTGACAGTCTAACTTGCTGATATACTATCATTTCTTCTTTTTCACACAGTAAAAACTCATTTTTTGATTTTTTGAAAAACTATACACTTTTCAACTTACTCCCCCTAACTCACACACTAACTAAAACTCTTTTTGGCTTAGGGAAATTTCTCCACCTAAATTTTTGTTTTTTATGGAGTAAAGTTTTAAAAACAGAAATTTAAACATAAACAGACTCCCACTTTAACCTGACACGGTTTTTCACTTTTAGTAAACATATTCTATCAAAGAAGTAAATAATTCGTTACCATGTGTAACCTACTATTCACCTCAGATGATTTACCGGAATAACCACTGTTGAACACATCAATAGTCCTTCTGGGTCATCCTGCACACACTTAACAACTTAGTCAGACTGGGGGACCCAAGCCTTAAAGGTCTTGGGTCATCCAGATTCAGCAACCACTGGAACATCAATCCAATATCCATCACACCGTACTGGTGTATTGGATGTCTTCCAAGTTGCTGAACCAGATTTATAATTTCCACCAGGTCTTTGATCATTGGAGTTCCAATAACCTCTCGGATTTTCCGACCTTTTAAAATTATTATCTCGAAACGTTTTTCTCCCATTACCATAATCTGATCTTTGAAAAATTTTTGGATTATGTTGAACATTCGAGTTACTAAAACCCCTGTATTCATTTCTTCTTTGAAAGTTTCGATTACAAGACGTTTGGTATCGATTTCGATATCCAAAGCTTTTCCTTGTAAAACAATTTGATTGTCCATTTACATGACTTGATTTACGAGAACATTTTCTTGGACCATCAAATCTTCTTGATGTTGAAGATTTAGGTTGAAATCTTGGTCGATTTGTCTGAGAACTTGGTTTAACATTCTTATTTGACCCAACCTGATTTTCATCCTTAACCTCAACCTCAGTCTCCAATTGCTTACCCTTTTTAAAAGGACAACAACTAGCCACATGCCATTTGTTGTGACATTTAAAATAGGATATCTTCTTAAAAGTTTTCTTTCTGTTAGATCCCTTTTTAAATGTTTTGACCGTTTCGTCTTCAGTATGCACATCCACTTTATGAGGTGTACTGTTTGACCTAACTGATTCTTTCAAAGAACCTGGACTATCAGGTATGTCAACAGTTATCGGATCCACTACAGCTGGTGTAGTAGGCATAAAATCTGTTAGCTCTTCTTCATTTGGTAAAAAGGAGTAATTCTGATCCTCAGAAGATAGAGCTTTACTAAACCCCACTCCTATTTTATCACTACTCCTTTTCAAAGTTTTCTGAATTTGAGTCCTGGCTAACGAGGATTCTCCAAATTTGTCTTACTTTCCATGAAGTTCAACAATTTTGGCCTGTGCACCAACCAATTCTGTGTACTTTTTAGAAAGCCTGTTAGTCTTATCCTTCACAGTTTCATGAGCCAAATCAATGATCTGTAAGAGTTCATTGACTTTGCTGGTCAAACTGATGATTTCCTGTTCATTTGAATTGAGTGTATCTAAAAATTGACTCCCTTTTACTCAAACGAACATTTGACTCTCTCAGTTTTTCTAATTTAACTAACATAATTTTGTTTTGCTCCGATAAATTGACTCCCTTTTACTCAAACGAACATTTGACCCTGTAGTTCAGTGCAATTATGACAAGTATGACTTACAGATTGAAATTGTACATGTACCTCTACTGTAAGCTCATCTGTATCATCCATGCACACTGTAGCTTTTGCATCATTGAGTTCCATTCTCTCCTTCTCAGCTTCCTTCTTCTGTTCCATCTTAGAAGCTTCTTCACCAATCTTCACAGCTGTAGTCTTAGTCACACATGTACTTTGTCTTGAAGTACTCTGAAAACTTTTTTCTAAAGCTTCCCACAGCTCTCTAGACGATCCATACCTATTACAGTTGTTTTTGTATCAAATGTCAAGGACATCTTTATCGCTGCTAAAGCCTTCTTCTCAGCATCATATACACGTTTCTCAAAATCTTCCATCTTCTCATATGAGAGAACCATAATTCTCCCGTTAACTCGACGTGTGGGAGTAATGTACCCATCGAGCATACAGTTCCACATCTTAGTATCTTCACTTAGAACCGAAGCCTCAAACTTCTTCCAGTCCACATACTATTCAGCATTTATTAGCTTTGGCCAGCTTTTAACACCCTCACTTAGATTGTTCAATTTGCCCATCTTTAATATGCAGCTAACAGTTTAAATGGATTTTGGTATACCTGTGTCAAAATCCAAATATAATCTCTCTTCTGGTCCTTTTTCGTGTTTTACCGTAACCGTACAGTTAAAAACGTTCAAAAATTTGTCCGAAAAGTGTGATTACCAAATTGTACCGTTAAACTCGTCTTAACGATACGAATCCAATGATATATTGTCCGATAGTTATTTTAGGATTTTCCATGCCTTTTTATATATAACTCGGAATAGTACCAAATCCAGAAAAGTAACTCGGATTTACAATCCGAAATGACAATCCAGAACAGTAATCCGAAATGCTAATCCGAAATGGTGATCCGGAATAGTGATCCGAGATGAAATCCGGAATGCACTGTTCTTTTCTGTAATGGAAATCCGGAATAGACTACTCTGATCCGAGATGGAATCCGGAATAGTTCTAATCCGAGATGGAATCCGGATTCCACTTCTGATTCTGATCCGAAATGGGAATCCGGAATAGACTTCTGATCCAAATTTCAGTCCGGAATAGCTTCTAATCCGAATTTCAGTCCGAAATGGAATCCGAAATGACTTTTCTGAAATCCGGAATACACTTTTGATCTGAATTTAAATCCGAAATGCAGCTTTTCAATCCGAAATTCAAGTCTTCCAATCCGAAATGCTAATTCTCTGATCCGAAATGCAAGACTTCTACCGAAATGCCTGTTGTTTATCCGAAATAGTGTCAAAAACCCTAATTAAGCGTCACAACCTTCAAGAACAGCCTCCAAAACGCCCAAAAATCCAATTTTTCTGCTGTCACGATTCTGAACCGAGCAAGAATCAAGAACCGAATGCTCTGATACCAGTTGTAGGTCCCCTAATCCGTATGGATCTTGACAGAAGCGTCTATCCAACCTAGAGTGCGGAATCCCCTGGATCAGATTTAACAGAAAAACACGAACACGAACAAGAACACGAGCACAATTCCTTCAAACTGTCTTCTATTGATTATCAAACACAATTGTTTTACAATCAATTCAAGACTCTTCTATCAATCTCTCTGAAGTAATTCTTGCAGCAACTGAACAATAGAACCCGCAACTAACTGAGCAACCATAACCCTAATCACAACCTCCCTATATATAGAGATAGGTTATGCTCATGGGCTAGGGTTTCCTACATGGACTGCGAATGGGTTTAATGGCCCAATTCGCCTACCATGCACTATTCTATGTCTAGTTCAACCCAAATGCTTCTAATTAACTATTACAAAACTAAACCCGATATCATTTTACTAATTACAAGTTATCCAAAGACCAAATCTAAGCTGTTGTCACAAATATGCACCAACAATTAAGCTGTTTTGATTTTGGTACGAACCAACTTAAAATTTCATACGGACCAGCTAACATTTCATAAAAACATACAATTTTTCAGATTTTCAACGTGTTTCGTACAAAATGATTTTGTTCGTACAAAATTCATCCGCACAAAAATTTACTCAGTTAAAAACACATGTTTCGTGTAAAAATGACTTGATTCGTACGGAATCATAATTTTGTGAAGAAAATTTGAATTATACAAAAAATTTGGTTTGTGCAAAATAGTTGTTTCGTAAGAAATATTTTGTCCGCACAAAATTTTTTCTAATCTGATCTGTTTGTTTTTGAGAAGTGTGTTCTAACTTTTTACAGGAAACATGTCTAAGGAATTTTACAATGCGTTCGTCACATTGGTTGTTCCTACTTCAGCAACTCAAAACATCAATTTAGAGAACGAAATGGGGACAATGACGAAACCTCCAAAGCTTATGAATCTAGAAGACTTTGATAGTTGGAGCGAGAGGTTTATGAACTGGGTTCAAGCTAACCATTTTACTTGCTGGTTTGCAATCGAGGCAAAATATATTGCACCAGTTGGCGAAAATGGACTTGAAAAGACCATGGCTCAATTCTCTGATGTTGAACGAGAAAGATTCAACAAAAAGAAAATGATGAACATTCTTCAACAATCGATTAAAGAAGACATCTTGGCTTTACAGCAACATGATCATGATGCGCAATCTTTGTGGAATGCTCTTCGACTCAAATTTCAAGGCAGTGCTCAACTCCGCAAAACCAAAAGGGCATTATTAAGCAAAGAGTTTGACGTATTCACACTGTCATCCGGTGGTTCATATGAAGAGAATGGGAATTTTGAAGACAACTGAAGAGCTTGTTGATAAGCTAGTTGATTCTCTGCCACAAGGTGAATGGTCAACTTACTTAACCATCTTGAAGAATGGAGTTGAATACAGCAATTTCTCGTTGCCTCGCTTTATCGAAAGATTGGAAGGTCATGAATTAGAGATGCAAAAGATGGCTAAAAACAAGATTGTTCAAATGCAACAAGATGTTAATCTTGATTTCAAAAACAGTTCTGTTGCTCAAATCCAAGCGCTAAAGATTCAAACTGCATTCAGTGCATATAGTTCACCAAGCACACCTCCAACTCAGTCAAGTGGTTTCCAATCATTCCCAATAGTCGATCCAAATACTCCTTCTAGTCAACAATTTTCTTTTGGATCAAATCAATCTCAGAACAATCAACCCACTTCATCATCCAATTCAAGTCAAAGAGTCTTGCAATGCAACATCGCCGTTGACTTTCAGAATGCGCAAAATTTTGACGAAAAGACAACAAAACAACATATGTCTCTACTAGCTTCAGTTCTTGAGTCATATGACAGTCTTGTTGCTGGAAAGATTGAAAATTCTGAAATGACATGTTAAGACTACGATCAAATTGATCCAGTTGAAATGGAATTGATAGATATAAAATGGTGCATTGCTTCGATCGTTCGACGAGCACAGAGATTTATGGAAATCACTGGTAAAGAAAATTTGGGAGGTTTGGATGGGAAACTTGGATTTGATAAATCCAAAGTTACTTGTTTCAAGTGTCAGGAGAAAGGTCACTTTAAAAGAGAATGTCCAAACCGAGAGGTTCAAGGAAATCATAATCCTTTCGCCGATGACTATTACAAAAGAGCGATCTACCACCGACCACAAAAAAGAACAAGAATTGTGCCGATTGAAGAAAAGCAACCTGAAACTAAAGATAAGGCGTTGGTTGTTACACAAGAAGACGAAGGGTTTAATTGGAACAAGTTTATTTCAAAGGGAGAAAGTTTGGCATTGATGATTGAAAATATTGAGGAACCGGAAGAAGAATCGGAGGCATCTTTTGATGAAGGACGTGAGGATGACGATTATTATTATCATACTTCATCAGATGAAGAGGAGCTTTTGAATGGTCCATCCAAACATCTTTTGCCTAGCGATGTTTTAAAACTTTTGCAGGATATTTCGCACCTACTCAACATTCAACAGATGAAGAGCAAAAGAAACCAGTTGAAGATGTCAAAGTGGATGAGAAAAAGGAATTGCTGAAAGAAGACATCATTAAAGCGTGCATGGCGAATGGAAATGAGGTAAACAAGTCACCTGAGAATGAAAAATCTTGTTCAAAGTGTGATGAACCATGTGGTGAGTGTCTTGTAAAAGACAAAGGATTTGCTGAATTGCAAAGTTTAACAGACAATTTGTCAAGCGATTACAAAACCACAAATGAAGCTTATGACAAATTGAGTGCGTCTGTTAAACAATATAATAAAGCACTCAGAGAAAATGACGCAACACTTATGATGCTTAAAGCAACAGTGATGGATAAACTAATGGCAATTAATATTCATCTAAACACTATTGCTAAGCTCAAAAGTGAGCTTGAGAAAATGAGAATTGAAACCGAACGAGTTAACAAATTGTTAATTAGTTATTCAACAAGCTCATACGTCATAGATCACATTTTACCAAAAATCAAAAATACTGAGGAATCTGAAAATGGAGAAATAAAAAGTGGTAGTAATTATCTAGTTCCTCCACCCATGTGGAACAGTTATGCATGCAAAAATCCATCTGGGGTGGAAAAGGCACTAAATCTTAAATTGAAAACCGAACAGCTGCCTGAGGATATCGATGTAACTTAAACTAAAAATGATGGTGAATGTGACTCTGAAGTGGTAAATAATGTGGTTGACAAAGTGTTAACAAATGAATCTGAAGTGGCTGAGTCTGAAAAATCTGAGAAGTCAAAGTCTGATGACAAATAAGAAAATAGTTTAAATGATGATCCCAATGTCATAGTTTATAGAATGAAAGGGTCTGATAAACTATTTTCAGATGAGGATTTTCCAATCAGGAATGTGAAAAGAGGTTGTGTAGATAAAATGTTCAAGCTGATGGAGGTAAGTCATGATGATTAAGATAAACATGATGCATCTTTCTATTCTAAATTAAAAACTGACCCGACCCTACTACCGAAAAATGGAGATTATCCGGAAAATAAATGGGCAGGGTTGGGTTTCTAGAAGCAACATAAAACCAATAGGTCCCAAAAATTGAATTTTACAAAGAAAAAATTTTGTATTTGGGAAAAAACCAAGAAAGAAAAAGAGATCATCGGAACTCAATCAAATGATGATTTTCTTAAAGAGAAACAAAAACAGAAACAGGTTTTTGACACCTTTGTTCATAAGGATAGCAGTACATGCTTTAAATGCAAGAAAGTTGGACATATCGCACGATATTGTTCACAAGAAAGTTCAAAACAAGTTTCTTCTCCGAAAAAGTTCACTAAGGATGAAAAGCAAAAAGCACCCATGTTTATGCCGAAAAATTCTTAAAAGAAAGATTGAATCTCATCAAAATGTTAAACCAATTATTAAACCTCAATCTAAGTTTGAAATTGGTGAAACATCACACAAACATCAACAAGAAGATTCAAAATTCTATGTGAAAAGGGCTAAACCACAAACACAGAAATGGGTTGCTAAAATTGTTAAAACCACATCATCCAAGGTTGAACTCAAACATGATGTTCCAAACAAAATTGAATTAAAAAGATTGAAAAGAACAAAGTGGGTCCAAAGTTCGACATTCCAAACCCACCCAAGACCAAACGGGCTTTGGTCTCTTTCTTTAAATGAATATTGTTAATCATGTGTGTAGGGGCCCCAACGTTCGATATTATCAAAATGGATCATGGATAGTGGAGCATCTCGCCACATGACAGGAATGCTTGCGCTGCTCAATGATGTTAAAGCTATTCGAGGAGGATATGTAGGATTTGCTAAAACGCAGGGAGGTAGGATTGTCGGAGAAGGGATTCTCTCGAGCGGAGTTGTATCGTTCGATAAAGTGAACTATATCGCCGAACTTGAGAACAATCTGCATAGTATCTCGCAAATTTGTGGCAAGAAGTTCACGACACATTTCAATAAAGAATGTCTAATTCTAAAACCCGATTTCAAGATTCCAGAAGAATGGATTCTGATGCGAGCTCCGCGAGAAAATGATTTATTTGTCCTTGACATGAGCATCGCTTCTACCACGTCAAAGAAAGTTCAATGCTTTGTTTCCAAAGCTACCGAGAAAAAGTATGGCATAGAAAAACGGGGCACATTCATCTTCGAAAGATGAATTTTCTTGTGCATAACGACTTAGTGGAGGGTGTCAATTTGAAAAGTTTTCATCTATCAGACGATTGTCTTAGCTGCAAAAAGGGGAAGCAGTATAAGAAATCACACCCGAGAAAGCTGTTGAATTCAATAAAGCTACCACTAGAAAGACTACACATGGATCTCTTTGGACCAGTCAATGTCAAAAGCTTTTATGGAGATCTATACTGTCTTGTCGTTATAGATGATTATTCTCGATTTTCATGGGTATTCTTTCTGGAGAGTAAGGATGAAACTTTTGAAACTCTTATGATTCTCTTCAGAAAACTCGAGAATTTATATCATTTGCCCATTAAGAGAATTCGCAATGATAATGGAATGGAATTCAAGAACAAGAAGATGCAAGAGTTCTACAATTAAAAGGGGATTCTTCATGAATTCAGTGCCCCTATACTCCACAACAAAATGGAGTAGCTGAACCAAAGAATCGCACGTTGATAGAAATTGCTAGAACAATGTTGGCTGATTCGAAATTACCGATCAGTTTTTGGAGTGAAGCAGTAGCATCAGCATGTTATACCCTAACTCGTGTGTTGACAGTTAAGCCTCACAAAAAGACATGTTTCGAGTTACTGAATCAAAGAAAGCCTAACTTAGCATTTTTGGAACCTTTTGCACCGTGTACCGTCTTGGACCCGGCTGGTAAATTTGGAGCCAAATCTTTGGAGGGTTTCTTTGTTGGTTATGCTACTCCTCAAAAACGTGTTTTCTTGCCGAGTCTGAACTAGGTAGTTCTAGCGCAACATGTAGATTGTCAAAGATATACAACGCCGACGCAGAAGCCTGGGGATCCGTGGCTGTTTAACTATGATGGATTGTGGGATTTGTTTGATCTACTAGATGTGCCAACTTAAGAAGAACATGTTATGTAATTTCAATAACATCAGTTATCTAATTAAGAACAAGTGCCTCGACCTTTGGTGATTTCTACATCATTACCAGTTAGCACGTCTGATGTTGGTCAAAGCTTTTCTGTTCTAAATCCAGTTCGTACTTCAAATTTCAAATGCTGCTGAATCTTCTGCCAAGCCAAGTGAAGATGCTGACTCTGATCGGGAACCAACTTTCGACGATGGAGGATCCAGTTCTGATGAAGGATCTGAACAGATTGAAAGCTTTCTAAACCAATAGGCTGATCAGTCTAATGCTAGGAATAAAGCTTCTTCATCTGTACCAGTTGTCGATGAAATTCTCACAAATTTGCAACCACAAGTAGATGTTCCAACTGAAGTGATGCCTATGACACTTTCATATCATCCGTCAGAGAACATCATAGGCAGTTTACAATCGGAAGTGCAAACTCGCAATCAGATTAATAAAGATCTAAGTTGTTTCTATACTAGTATTGCTCCACTTCGAGTCCGATTTTCTCATAGTTGTTTTGTTTCTTAGGTTGAACCGCGAAACTAGAAAGACGTGTTAAAAGAAGAAAGTTTGGTGGATGCAATGCAAGAAGAGTTACTCCAATTCCAGAAACTTGGAGTGTGGACGCTTGTTGACCTGCCAGATCATCACAAAAAGATTAACACAAGATGGGTCTTCAAGTGTAAAAGAGATGATAGAGGAGTCATCATGCGCAACAAAGCTTGACTTGTGGTTCAAGGTTTTCATCAGCAAGAAGGGATAGATTATACTGAAGTCTATGCCCCAGTTGCACGTCTTGAAGCAATTCACATATTCTTGGCCTTTGCCTTGTGGAAAGGGTTTAAGGTGTACTAATTGGATGTTAAATCTGCTTTCCTTTACGGGAAAGTGAAAGAGGAGGTGTACGTCGGCCAACCACCGGGGTTCGTTGATCTAGTGCACAAAGATAAAGTCAACCTCTTGAATAAAGCATTATATGGTCTTCATCAAGCCCCGAGAGCTTAGTATGAAACATTATCGATTCATCTTCCGGACAATGGCTTTATCAGGGGAACAGTAGATTCTACCCTTTCCACAAATGAAGTCAATGGGCATCTAATTATCGTACAGATATATGTGGATGATATTATATTTGGATCGACAAATGACAAGCTGTGTAAAGACTTTGAAGAAGTCATGAAGCGCAAATTTGAAATGAGTGCAATGGGGGAGATGAAGTTCTTTCTAGGACTTCAGGTTGACCAGTTGCCTGATGGTATTTTCATTCATCAGACAAAATATGTTCATGACATATTGGAGAAATTCAATATGACAGGAGCTAAACCAGCATCGACCCCGTTAGCTCCAAATCACGGCATTTGTCCAAATCTTACTGGAGAAAAGTTGATGAAACTTTATATCGCTCCATGATCGGATCCTTGATGTATCTTACTGCTTTTCGACTAGATATCATGTATCCAACGTGCCTGTGCTCCCGTTATCAGTCTAATCCAAGAGAATCACACCTGCTTATCGTTAAACGTATAGTGAGATATCTGAATGGTTTTCCAAGCACCGGCTTGTGGTACTCTAGACATGATGATTTTAATCTTGCAGGTTACTCGGATTCTGATTTCGGATGCTGCAAACTGAATACAAAGTCTACAACGGCCAGCTGCCAGTTCTTCGGAACTCGTTTGGTAACGTGGCGATGCAAGAAACAAACCGCGGTCGTTCTCTCTACCTGTGAGGCTGAATACGTTTCGGCATCCAGTTGTTGTGCTCAGATTCTCTGGATACAGCAACAGATGAGAGATTTCAGTTTGCAATTTCTTGATACGCCTATATATGTAGATAATTAGGCCGCGATCAATATCACCAAAAACTCATATCAACACTCACGTACTAAACATATCGAGATTCGACAGCACTTTATCCGTTATTATTATGAGAAAAAGTTAGTACGAATTGAGAAAATCCACACTAATGACCAAAAAGCAGATTTTTATACCAAAGCTTTTGAGAAAACAAAGTTTAAAAATTTGTTAAAGCAAAATGGTTTATAAAATATGATCTCAGGGGATGTATTTGAGGTTGAGTTTGAGGATGATGATGACTTGATGTGAATTTGTCATCGGTTAAACGTTTTCTGTACACTCTTTCTTATAATTTCTTAAAAAATCCAAAAATATGTTTTTCTTTTTAGGGGAGAATATTTGAGGAAAATACAAAAACATTTAAAAAATCTAAAAGAGTTTTGTGTAAAAAGAGTGATCATGGTAAATAAAAAATGATAGTCACAGTATGCTAAAGAATTGTATTGTTCTAAAGTAATTAAGCAAGTCTTACTATGGATCAGGGGATGTATTTGAGGTTGAGTTTGAGGATGATGACGACTTGATGTGAATTTGTCATTGGTTAAACGTTTTCTGTACACTCTTTCTTATAATTTCTTAAAAAATCCAAAAATATGTTTTTGTTTTTAGGTGGAGAATATTTGAGGAAAATACAAAAACATTTAAAAAATCTAAAAGAGTTTTGTGTAAACAGAGTGATCATGGTAAATAAAAATGATAGTCACAGTATGCTAAAGAATTGTATTGTTCTAAAGTAATTAAGCAAGTCTTACTATGGATATGCCAATAGACTCCACTCGTTCAGTAAATTGTATTTGAGATATAAACCTAAAACACAAAACTGATTAACTTGTGGGTTAACAACTCTCGGTTATATGCACTTAGTACTCCGAAATTTCGTTTGAGAGAATGCCAGATTCTGCGATACTAGGTCTTTATATTTGATTGATATCTGGGGTATTATTCGAGTTCTTCTGATTTGCTGAAGCAATGGCCTAGAACTCATATAATACTTTCGCATTATTTCCCCGAAAGCTGCATGAAAAATGATTATGTCTTAAACAATTATGACATTTGCAGTACAAAAGATTCCTTAATGGAACACCACCTAAAGACGAGCCTTCATCTCTTTGTTTATATGGTAGTAATAACCTGAGCTTTCAAGGCCTCGCATTCACCCTATATACAGATATCAATTCGATATATTCACATGTAAAATGACATTCTGGAAATCTCGATACGGGAGTATATTCTGAGTTGGGAAACACAGTTATTTCATGTTTATAATAATACCTTAACATATCTTGAAACAGTTGAGAAACGAGAAGAGGTTTAAATGGACAAATATATTGGCAATCTAGGTAAATTTGTTTAAAAAGCTTAAAAGGTGTTTCTAGACTAATGGTACTCATGACTTATATGTATGCTTGAAATGATCCTCTAAAAACACAAAATTCACAAAAATGTTATTCTTTATAAAATTTCTTAAAAAAACTCAAAAAGATTTTCAGTTTTCTTAGCTTGATAGTGTTATTTTTTTTTGCCGATGATAAAACACAGATGGTTGGATTCATAGCAACATCTTGCTGAGGAAAGCTTGGAATCATGGGTTGGGAGCTAATTTTTAGCAACAAAGTATACTCAAAAGTTAAGAAAGTTCATTAATTTGAAACTTTACATGTTAAAATAAATATGTTTTGTCAAACATGGTCAACCAAGGTCATTGACTTGGACATGGAAGGCAAATTGGATAACCAGGGTCATTAACATGGACTTGGTTAGTCAAGTGGATTTTTTAAATAGATAAAATTATTGAAAAATAAATAACAAATACAAAAATAAAATTGAAAATTGAAAAGTTTGAATTCTTTAGTTTTAATTCGTACAAAATTCAAATTTCATGTGGTTCATACTGTTTTTGTACGAAACAAGAGATAACGTTTTTGTGCGATTCATACTGATTTAGTATGAAACAGGGTGAGTATAATACTCTTTGTCTCGCACAGAAATGAAGTTTCTGTTCTTTGTGCACTGTTGAGCGACTCAGAGAGAATTTTGTCCGATTCGACTCTAAAACTTCATTTCTTGGTTCTTGTGTTTGTTATTCACATTGTTGGGGTTGATTTGCACACCTCTTACAATGGGCAAGGTAATTTCGTCAAGATCTCACTGTTATAATGTCGAAATTTCGTACGATTCGAACGAAAACTTAGATCTAGGGAAATTGGACCGATAAAACTTAAAATTGACCACAAAATTGTTAAAATCGGCTCTAATAACCTGAAAATCAACTATCAATTTGCTAAAAACAACAAGTTTTAGGTTCGGATTATATTTGGACAAATTTTGGGACGATGATGAATTTGGTACGATTGGACTGTTTCGCATGAAATAAAATTTTCAAAAGCAAAATGATTAAGTGAAGAATTTTTGTACGAAGCAAGTGAATCGTATGAATGTTATGAACTTCAATTTCAAATTTTGATCAAATGAATGTTTCGTATGAAACATAGTTTTCGTACGAAACAGAGAAAGAAATTTTAAATGGTTCAAAATTTGTTGACCAAGTGATTTTTTTGTACGAAACATAAGTTTTTGTACGAAACATAAGTTTTTGTACGAAACAAGAGAAAGAAACTTTGAAAGTTTAAAACTTTTGATCAATATAGTGTTTTCGTACGAAATAGAGAATTTAGTACGAATAAGTGAAGAAATTTTGTAAACGTTTGAAATTTTTTCTAACGGTTGATTGTTATTTGTCTTGAACAGGCCAAGAGATCCGGATTTTCTCCAGTACATAATATATGTTGTATCACAGATGCTAAAATCCCAGAGATAGAAGCATATCGAAGTATCTTGGATTTTCTTACAAGGATTAGACTGACGAAAGCGATAACTGATAGACACACGACATATCTGTCACATGTGGAATATTTCTGGAATGCTGCTGAGTATAGTATTGACGACAACGCCATTATATCAACAGTAAAGATTAACGATGTGGGTATTCAAGTGAAGATTACTGAAGAGTTGATTCAGAAAGTGTTGGAGTTTAAGGATAACAAGATGATCCAACAGGCTTTACTGAACATATGGTTAAAGGATGTTTTTACAGGATGGGATATACGGGTTTTGTGATTGCTGCTACTTTCAAGAAAGGAAATGTAAGTGCGGCGTTCAGATATCTTGCGCACGTTATTATTCATGGATTGGGTCACGTGAAGGGTGGTTTTGATGACTTGGTGGATTATCAGATGTGCATGATTACTTCGCTAGTGCTGAATCTTCCCTATACCTTTTCAAAAGTTATATCTACTCAGATGATCCAAAACATTCAGAAGGAAAGATTTTTGCAGTATCCAAGGTTTATACATATAATGTTAGACTATTTACATCCGGACTTGATGAAATCTCAAGACGATGTTCTTAAACATGAGCATATGGATGTTCAATCATTACGAAAGATAAACGTGCATTTGAAGTCTGCTCCCGTTGCTAAACCGATGTTTGGTGCTATTCTGAATAAAGATTATATTTCACCCGCACCTGGTAAATGGAGGAAGGACGATAGCAGTGACGATGAAGAGGAAGTTAAATCTTTATCATTATTTGTGGCAAAGAGAAGTCCGTGGTTCGTGAAAGACAGTGAAAAGGGTGGAAAAGCTACATACAAAGGGAGAAAGAGAAAAACTGCATCTGCTGCTGAAAGTTCAGGGTTGAGGGATGAACCTGAGGTTGAAGAAACAGTTGAAACGATGGAAGAAGATATAGAACGTCAGGCTTTCGGAGCTGATAAGGCAGCAGCTGAAGAAGTACTATCTTCTAGTACTGATTTAGAGGATAGACGAGCGGGAGAGAAGAAAAGAGCAGAGAAATTGGAAAAGAAACGTCAAAATGAGATGAAACGCAAAGCCGAAGAACGAAAGAGAAAAGCAACAGGCGAAGAAGACACAACTTACGTTCCGTCTGAATCTGAGCTTGAATCTGCGTTTAGAACTCCGGTCAAGAAAAAGTTAAAGAAGAATGAAATGATCGGCAGCTCGCATATCTCCAAACGTTGTTCTAGTTGCTGGGGCTGATCCTATTATCGAGGAAAATGTGGAGGAACCTTCGCAGAATATTCCATCTCCTCTACATCATATGCATCCAGAGCCAGATCAGCAACAAGTTGAACCAGAGATACCTGTTCAACAACCACCAGTCCCTGAACAAGAACCAGAACAACAACAACCAACACCGCAACCATTCGAATCAGAACCTATTCAACAACCTATGCATGATCCAGAGCCTGTCCAGCAACCAGCACCACAACAGTCGGCTCAACAATAGTCTCAACCATCTCATGCTCAACAATCTCTTCCTACATCACAGCCGTTTAATACACAAGCATTTTTTGACGAGATTAATTTAGACGATCTACCAGGAGGAGATGAGTTTCGGTTTGATAATCCTAGAATTGATGATTTGCAGAAACAAGTGACGATGAATGTTGTGCGCATAGCTGAATTACAAGAGCAGATAAACTTGTTAACGGCTGAGAAGTTTGAAATGATTGAAAGAATTAGAGGTTTAATCGTTGATAAGCAGCAACTTGAAGCAATGATGGCGAGTATTATTTCTGAAAATGAAAGATTACGTCTGCGGATGACTGAATACGAGGAAGAACGGTTGAGAAATAATCGTAAAAGGGATGTGTTTGAGAAGATTCTTGAAAAGAAGTTTGGTTTGAGTAAAATCTGCAGCGATGGATGAAATTGAACGTGAAGAAGCTATGGAAAGAGTTGTAGAACGAGAACGATTGGCTAAACAGCAATCTGATGCATTAGGGAAAGGAAAAGATAAGATAGTTGAGGATTCTGTGACTGAAGAAGCTGTGCCAGAAGCTGAATCTGGGCTACTACAATGTTGGGATATTGTAGGATATGAAGAACCAAAGAATTTTATTCTGATTGGAAAGCCTATTGATATGGATATATCTTTTCTTGATATTACACAAAGACATCGAGATTGGTTAATGAAGAAAAAGATAGGAAAAGACAGTAAAGAAAAGGTTGAAGAAACAGAAAAGGAGGAAGAGATAGAGGATACTAAAGATGTTAATGTTGATAAAGATTCTAGCAGTTCGGATGCTAATGATGATGATAATGTGGGAGGATCGGGTATTCGTGTAATAGATTCAAATATTAATGAATTAGTTGATCTTTCCAAGTATTTTGATGATTCTGCAAACCAAACTGCTGAAGAGGAAAGGATGAACAAATCTGATGAGACAGTAGATGCTCAGCAGGCAGGAATTTTCACAGAGAATGTTACATTTTCTATTCTTGTCATGCAAAAGCCATTTGTATTATATCTTGAGCATGATGTTGAAGAAGGGGAGTTTGTGCATAGTTATTCAAAAGAAGAAATAGCAGAAATGTTCGGAATCAGCGGAGAGAAGTTCTATTTTGATTTTAAAGACGAACTGAAAGAGATAGATGCTTTCGAACCAAATGCTTATGTTTTTGAAGATATAGAGGATGCAAATGTATATGATAATGTTTTCGTGGAAAGTGATTCTGATGAAGATGCTAATGATGCCATTCAGGGTACAGAGGATTTCCTAACGTTTATCGATTTATTTACAACAGAAAGCTCTGAGATGCTACAAAGAAAAGTATCAGAAGCTGTTAAAGAAGGAACGATTCCTAAAAAGATGTCTACAGCTGAGATTATCGAACAAAAGAAGAAATGGTTTCGGGAGAATTCAGCTGAGCGAAAGTTTAAGAGACCCCTAGCATTTTTCACAAGAGATGCTGATAATTCTTTAAGGGATATTTTGAGTTGGGGTTGGATTGAAGAGTTAAATGTTTATGTGATTAAAAGAAAATTTGGGATTCAATACTTCCGATATCTGAGTGACATCAAAACTCTGCCTTATTGGGACATAAAGGAACTTGTGAAAACCAAGATGATAATTATAAAGATGAAGTTCCATGACAAAAAGTTGTGGAGATTGATCAAGTTTGAGGCTAAGCATGGTTTGTTCACTGGAAACCGCATTATCCACGTCGTATTGTTAAAGTTGATCCAGTGACAAAGGAGAAGGATATTACTTTGATTGTAAAGAAGCCACAGGTGATGAAAAACATGCCGCTGATCAAAATGGAGCAAGATTTTATACAATCTTCAAGTTGTGGCATTATGATTCAAAAACAGGTGAGGTTGTTATATGTGTACACCCGGATAAAGATTCGTGGAAGATTTCAGAAGAATTAACTAAAGCCGTCGTAGCACATAAAAGATTATATGGGCTGTAGCGAGGCATTCGAGAACTAGACCCCATGTGGATAGTAAATTGTTCGAAAAAAGACATAGAATGTTTATTTTATAGCAAGATCAGTTTCGAAGAAAAGGATCAGGAGCAAGCACTTCAATTTCAAAATATGGTGAATGTGTGCTTTGTGAATGATATTCATTTTGGATCAGACTGGAAAACAACCTGGAGAAAGATTGAGAAGAAGGAGTTAAAGAAAACTGAAGAAAAAGAAGTTGGGATTGCTGAACGTTCAAGAATAGCATCGTTAAGGAGCTTTCAGTTTTTGAAGTGACATCCTCTGACCGATCAAACTCCTATTGCTTCTGAGGAACGTCGAAAGCCGGTGAAGAGATTTTTTGGACGTTAAACTCAAATCAAATTAAAGTTTTTGAAGATTATCCAGACTGGGCAACATCCAAGGGAAGTTTGTTAGTGCAAAATGTCTATTGCCTACGTCTAGGATCCATCTGTAATGTTTATAAAGTTTACAAGTTACTGTTTAAATGAAAAAAAATGTAAACTTTATATGTTTTTACACTGTGATTCGCACGAAACAGAAGCATGTTCCGTACGAGTGAGTCACTCGTACGAAATACAGTTTCGTACGAATCATAGATGTTTGTTAGTGCACGCACTTCGGTACGAGTCATGTCAACCTATAAATAGAGAAGTGTTGTGTTAGAGCTGAGTATGGATTTTTCATTTCATGCGGCGAAGCTCTGTCAGTTTGTTTACTTGCGTCTGTAACTTGAACGTCATTAATAGATCGGAAGCAATTAAACAGCATGTACTATGTTGTTTGTCATGTCTACCTCTCTAGCAATGAATTCTGCCTCTGCTATTTGAGCGAGATCAGGTCGATTGCTCATTTTGGGAGCTCGATCCCCGTTCACAATAGCTTCTATCAGCAACAGACTCCCCTAAGCTGATGTATCCAATCACCAAATCTTCTAAATCGTTAGCGTTTGAGTAAACTCCAGTTTAGTCCTTGCATAGAAATCTTCAAAAACTCTTCAACTTTGTCAGCGATATAGAAAGGAGGTTCTACCATGCATCCAAGCAAACTCCTCTTCAACAAACTTCTCAGCAACACACTACTACAATCTGTATACTATAAAACAAACATCTCAAGAAACCATAAGAATTTTTCAACACAAGTTAAACAAATTATTATTATTCAAGAGATAGTAAAACTGTATCACAGATTAAGCACTTCTCAACTCAAACCACATACTCAAAATTTTTAAGCACACATAACCTGCAAGATCGTAAAAATTTTGAACTCAGCTTCCAACATCGTCTCCCCCTATCGGTAACAACTCCTCCATGAACATCCAATATCCCATACATTAAGAATATACAAGAAAATGAAATATTTTTGGATTTTTATAATTTTTGAAAACAAATAAATAACAAAACAATAAACACTCTGTTTTTGTGAGATTCACCGTTAAGAAGATCATATCAGCTACATTAAACTGTTTTCACACTCTTTTATATTTCAATATGCAATATTCATGAATAGCAATCCAAGACGATTACCAGTATTGTTTATCGACTTAAACAAAATACATGAACATTTCAAGTACCATTACCTCGTGATCTGTTTAGATACATTATACTGATATACTAGTGTGTCCCACTACAGGACATACCCCCGCGATCAAGATATGCACAAAAATTGATCGTAGTAGGTGAGTATACCAAAATTCATCCTTTTTTATTTACAACGTTAGATAATTGGTGATCAGGTCAGTACTTCCGTATAGCAAAGAGACCAATATCCAACGAGGGTTAGGACAAATACCAAATTTTGGTACGAATAATGCAATTTGCACATTTGAATGACTCTCTAGGAGAGCTTCTTCAATTTTTTGGATTTGGCATTTTTGCTCTTTTAAGATATCTACGGTTGTGCCTAGGTCAGCATATATCTGGATGCAGCAGAAGGATAACCTTGATACCCCGGATGAAATAACGATATAAAGACCTAAAACCTCAGATTTTGGCAATCTATCAACGCAAGATTTAAGGTTATAAAACCATACGCCACTAATATGTTACCCACTCATACACAGTTTATTATATTTGTATCACCAAGGTAAGTTGATTATTTGCCTTTTTGCCTACTGGTACATCATATGATGAAGCTGCTATCACACTTAAGCAATTTTCTTTTAATTTCAGTGTGATAGTCTAACTTGCTGATTTACTATCATTTCTTCTTTTTCACACAGTGAAAACTCATCTTTGATTTTCTATTTTTTTATGTTTTTTATCTTTGAAAAGCAGTAAATTATTTACAAACAATTTTTATGGAAAAATGGTTATTCACTCTTTTTGATAGGACAGCAGCTAGCTACATGTCCCTTTTCATGACATTTGAAGCATTATTTTCTAGCCGAAGACTTCTTTACAGAAGCCTCTTGCTTAGATTCATCAGGCGATGATGATGATGACGATGCCTTCGAAGGATTTTGTTTAGTTTGCTTAACTTCTAATTTTTCTTTATTTTTATTTTTAGCAAATTGTACATTAGACTCTTTAGTAATAACAGGAACCTCTTCATTCATGTCACTCCCTTTAACAAAATCAACTTTTTTAACAAAAAATTGTTTTTGATTCTTAGGTTGTGTAATATTTGTTTTCAAAACCAGGTGTAGTTGACACAAAGTTTGTAAGCTCTTCTTCATCTGGTAAGATAGAATAGTCATGACCATGTGGTGGTGGAACTTCATTCAAACCTTTGAATCCCACACATGTCTTGTCATTACTCTTCTTCAAGACATTCATCATGTGTTTCATGACAAAAGATGAATCTCTGAATTGATTTAATTTCTTTTCAAGTTCACAAATTTTAAGTTGTGCTTCAGACAACTCATTGCATTTTTCAGAAATTTCGTTTGTTTTCTCACTCATCGTATCATGAGCTAAATCAATAACTTGAAGTTTTTCGTTAAGCTTACAGGTTAGAATATTGATTTCTTCTTCATAACCTTTAATTTTCTTCATGTATAATGACTCATTACGTTTTACGAAAAAGTTTGATTCTTTTAGGTTTGAGAGCTCATTAGAAAACTTTGGTTTTGTTGTGTTAATGTGTCAACCTCACTTTGTAGTCACAACATTTCAAACAAACAGAACTACCAGAGTTAGAATATACCTCGCCTGTTGATTTCCTTAGATCAGCCATGAAAGCAGCAAAATCAGCAGCCATCTTCTTCTCTGTGGTATTCTGTTCTCCATCAGCTTTTTCAGCTACCTTCTCTTGCTCTTGTTCTTCCTTAGCATCAGCTTTCACTTGTTCATCAGCAACAGGAGCTATCTCAGCCATGAATTCCTGTGAGGCATTGTTATCACTCTCCAGATGAACACTCCAATCATAAGAACCTTCTCTAGCAGTAGAAATCAGGGCCTTTGATCCAGTGTTGTTTGACGCATTCCTGTTGCTTGAACCATGACCAGGAAAATCTTGAAAGGATGAACTAGAACGAGATTCAGACATAGGTCTTTGACACTCTCTAGCGAAATGTCCATAGTTGTGATAGTTGTAGCACTTCACTTTTTACTTGTCAAAGCCCACACTCTTGCCAACGAACTTCCTGCCCGTACTGTTCATGAACCTCTTCACCCTTCTAGAGATCATGGCCATCTGCCATTGCAAATCCATCTCCTCTAAGTCATCAGGGTCGATCTGATCATAATCTTCATCAAACGTAGCAGGATCAGATATTTTTCCCTGAATATAGTTCTCGTAAGAAGCAACGAAAGAAGCAAGTCCAGGTGTTCTTCAGCACTTTTGACACTTAGAGGCATATACTTAGAACTGCTGTTACTTGATTGTTGTCTCTTAGCCCCTGACGAGCCTCCTGAAGCAGCAACAAAACATACTTCTCCATCAGAATTTGTCACTATCTGTTCATTCTTACATGAGAGAAATGCAGTCGCAGTGTGACTAGAAGCATTGTTGGAAGATGAAGGTGTAAGACCTTTATAAATTCCCGGATCTTGAACCTGATCATAACCCGTTTCCTTCTTCTTCATATTGAGCTCATAAGGTCTCAACTTCCCAACAACCTCTTCCAAGTCTTTCCTTTCATAATCAGCTTCACCCTTTATTATCAACGTGTAAATATCCCACTTTGCAAGTAAAGCATCCAGCAACTTGTCATTTATCTCCACATCTGTGTATTCCACAGTGTCATAATTGTCTATTTCTGACATCAGATGATAGTATCTCGTGATAATATCTTCAAGGGACTCATTTCTCATTCCTTTGAACACAGCAAATTGTTTCTTCTAAAGATCCACCTTGTTCTTCTTCACATCAGTATTGCCCTCATACCTCTTCTCCAGGGTATCCCACATCTCCTTCGATGTTGTATAACGCTTGAATGTATGTTTGATGCCATCAGGTAACGACATCTTTATAGCCGCTAAGGATTTCTTCTCAAACTCATACATTCTCTTCTCATCTTCAGACATTTTACATAAGCAGTAACACATTGTCTTCCCTCAAAATCATGCGTTGGGTTAGCGTACCCATCTTGAATACAAACCACATCCATGTGTCCTGATATTCAATAATGGATTAAAACCTATCCTTCCATGTTAGATAGTTCTCTACCTTCAGCATCTTTAGAGGTTTGTTTGTGGTGCCAGCCTCGTGCTCCATTCTCAACAATTCATTTAGGTTTTACATATTCGACATTTTTACCGGACCGGCTCGGTTAAAACGTTAAAACTTGTCCGAGATGAGTAGTTACCAAATTATACCGTTAGACTCGTCTCGATGATACGATTCTGATGATGTATATTGTCCGATTATGCTTTTTTTGTCCTAAAAATCACACGAGTCTAACTGTCCAATCGGTTCGTCAAAATTGTCTATGGATCAATTTCTTTGTCCGAATACGTTTAACTCTGGTTACGTCAGCTAGTTAAGTTTTCACCTTTTTATGAGTAACTCGGAACAGTGTCAAATCCGGAATGGTAAATCTGATTGACAATCGAAATGAAAATCCGGAACAGTAATCCGAATTACTAATCCGAGATGGTGATCCGGAATAGTGATCCGAGATGAAATCCGGAATGCACTGTTCTGATCTGAAATGGAATCCGAAATGGCTTTTCTGAAATCCGGAATACACTTCTGATCCAAATTTGAATCCGAAATGGCTTTTCTGATCCGAATTGCACTGTTTTCCAGATCCGAATTGCATATTCTGGTCTGAAATTCAAGTCTTCAATCCGAAATACTTTGCTTTTTGATCCGGAGTGCCTTTCTTAAATCCGAATTGCTTGCTGTTAATCCAAAATACCTGCAGAAAATCCGAAATCCCTGCAAAAACCCTAAAACAGCCGTAAAAACCCTAATTCAGCTGTCACAAACTTCAAGAACAGCCTCCAAAATGCCCAAAAACCCCACTTTTTTGCTGTCACGATTCTGAACCGAGCAATAATCAAGAGCCGAATGCTCTGATACCAATTGTAGGCCCCCTTAGTCCTTATGGATCTTGACAGAATCGTCTATCTAATCTAGAGTGTGGAATCCCCTAGATCAGATTTCATAGAAAACACAAGAACACGAACACGAACACAAAGAATTCCTTCAAACTGTCTTCTATTTATTATCGAACAAAAAGTGTTTACAACCAATTCAAGACTCTCTCTCTCTAAACTCTCTGAAGCAATTCTTTTAGCACTGAACATAGAACTAGCAACCTAAACCCTAATGCAAACCTCCCTATATATATAGATAAGTTATGCACATGGGCTCGTGTTTCCTACATGGACTGCTAATGGGTTTTAGGCCCAATTCGCCTACCATGCTCTATTTAGTGTCTAGTTCATCCCAATTACTTCTAATTCACAAATACAAAACTAAACCCACTAACCGTTTATCATTTTACTAATTACAAGCTATCTAAAGACAAAATCTAAGCTGTTGTCACAAATATGCACCAACAAAGATGGGTACGTTAACCCAACGCATGACTTTGAGGGCAGACAACGGGTTACTGCTTATGTGAAAATGTCAGAAGCTGAGAAAAGGATGTATGAGTCTAAGAAGAAAGCCTTGGCTGCTATAAAAATGTCATTACCTGATGGCATCAAACATACTTCCAAGCGTTATACTACGTCGAAGGAGATGTGGGATGCCCTAGAGAAGATGTATGAGGGCAATACTCATGTGAAGAAGAACAAGGTGGATCTGCTGAAGAAACAATTTGTTGTGTTCAAAGGAATGAGAAATGAGTCCCTTGAAGATATTATCATGAGATACTATCATCTGATGTCAGAAATAAACAATTATGACATAGAGGATACACAGATGTGGAGATAAACGACAAGTTGCCGGATGTTTTACCTGCAAAGTAGGATATTTACACGTTGATAATAAAGGGTGAAGCTGATTATCAAAAGAAAGACTTGGAAGAGGTTGTTGGGAAGTTGAGAGCTTATGAGCTCAATATGAAGAAGAAGGAAAGGGGTTATGATCAGGTTCAAGATCCGGGGATTTATAAAGGTCTTACACCTTCATCTTCCAACAATGCCTCAAGTGATAGTGCATCTGCGTTTCACTCATGTGAGAATGAGCAGATCGTGACAAATGCTGAGGGTGAAGTATGTTTTGTTGCTGCTTCTGGAGGCTCGACAGGGGCTAAGAGACAACAATCAAGTAATAATAACAGCAGTAATAGGTATATGCCTCTGAGTGTCAAAAGTGCTGCAGATCATCTGACATTGCTTGCTTCTTTAGTTGCTTCTACGAGAACTACATTCAGGGAAAAATATCTAATTCTGCTACGTTTGATGAAGATTATGATCAGATCGACCCTGATGACTTAGAGGAGATGGATTTGCAATGGCAGATGGCCATGATCTCTAGAAGGGTGAAGAGATTCATGAACAGAATGAGCAGGAAGTTTGTTGGACAGAGTGTGGGCTTTGACAAGTCAAAAGTGAAGTGTTACAATTTTCATAACTATGGACATTTTGCTAGAGAATGTCAATGACCAAAAACTGAATCGCGTTCTAATTCATCCTTTCAAGATTCTCCTGGTCATGGTTCAAGCAACTGGAATGCGTCAACCAACACTGGATCAAACGCCCTGATTTCTACTGCTAGAGAGGGTTCTTATGATTGGAGTGTTCATCTGGTGGGTGATAACAATACCTCACAGGCGTTTATGGCTGAGATAGCTCCAGTTGTTGATGAAGAAGTGAAAGCTGATGTTGAGGGAGAGCAAGAGAAGGTAGTTGAGAAAGCTGATGGAGAACAAAATGCTACACAGAAGAAGATGGCTACTGATTTTGATGCTTTCATGGCTGATCTAAGCAAATCAACATGCGAGGTATGTTCTAACTCTAATAGTTCTGTTTGTTTGAAGTATCGTGAACTACAAAGTAAAGTTGACACATTAACAAATCAAAACCAAAGTTTGGTAAATGAGCTCTCGAACGTAAAAGAATTAAACTTTTTTGTAAAAAGAAATGAGTCATTATACTTGAAGAAAATTAAAGGTTATGAAGAAGAACTCGATATTCTAACCTGTAAGTTTATGAAAAACTTCAAGTTATTGACTTAGCTCATGATACGATGAGTAAGAAAACAAAAGAAATTTCTGAAAAATGCAAAGAGTTGTCTGAAGCACAACTTAAAATTTGTGAACTTGAAAAGAAACTAAATCAATTCAGAGATTCATCTTTTGTTATGAAACACATGATGATTGGCCTGAAGAAGAGTAATGACAAGACATGTGTGGGATTCAAAGGTTTAAATGAAGTTCCACCACCTCTTGGGCACGACTATTCTTTCTTGCCAGATGAAGAAGAGCTTACAGATTTTGTGTCAACTACACCTTGTAGCTCCAAATCAGAAAATGTTGATGGTACTGAAAATGCCAAGAAGGACAATAACAGGGAACCAATACTGAAAACAAAGAATACACACCCTAAGAATCAAAAACAAATTTTTGTTAAAAATATTGATTTTGTTAAAGGGAGTGATATGAAAGAAGAGCTCACTATTATTACAAAAGAGTTTAATGTGCAGTTTGCTAAGAATAAAAATAAAGAAAAATCAGAAGTGAAGCAAAACAAACAAGATCCTTCTAAAGCATCATCATCATCATCGCTTAATGAATCTAAGCAAGAGCTTCAATTAAGAAGTCTTCGGCTAGAAAATTGTGCTTCAAATGTCACGAAAAGGGACATGTAGCTAGTTGCTGTCCTAACAAAAATAATGAAGCATAGGTAAGTGAGAGACAGATAAAAATCACCAGCAAAAAGTGGTGATGGTGAGACAAAGGTTAACTCACCAAAGATATCTGCTAGCAGGCAACACAGTGTTGTTGTTGGTGTAGATAAGGCTGAAAAAGGAACTCACCAAGTTCCTTGTTTTCAAAGAAATCAACAAAGATTTCATCATGAATCTACATAAGGCAGATATGACAGACCTAGAAGTAGTTCACCACGAATGAATAACTTTAATGGTCGATCAAGTAATTTCAGAAGTCAAGGTCAATATCAAACTCGATACCAAAATGTTGGTAGTCAAAATTTTTATAATGATGGCTTTAGAAATTATCATCATCAAAATTCATGGAACCAAAATCATAATTTCCAAAGGTCGCAAAGTCCAAACATGGTTAGGAAACCTCAGGACCAAAGACCTAGTGGAAATAAAAAACCATTTCCATCAACAGGTCTAAGATCCAAGACTCCTGTTAGGAGTGATGGATATTGGATGGATGTCCCTATGGTTGATGAATCTGGAAGACCCAAGACCATTAAGGCTTGGGGCCCCCAATATAATTAATTTTTTTGGGTAGTGCAGGAGCTGCTAAGGAGGATTATCAACTTGTGGTATGTTGATAGTAGTTGCTCCAGGCACATGACAGGAGATGCGAGGCTGTTGACTGAGTTTGAGAATATAGATGGTGGTTATGTGAATTTTGCAGGTGCTAAAGGAGGGCACGTTACTGGTCGAGGAAAAGTAACCAACGGGAAGATCACACTGGACAAAGTGAACTATGTTGAGCAGCTGAAGCACAATCTGATGAGCGTGTCTCAAGTCTGCGATAAGGGTCACTCGGTCCACTTTAAAAAGTCTGAAGCTTTGGTGTTGAAACCCGGTTTGATGATACCGGATGTTGGATAGTGATGAGAGCGCCAAGGAGAAACGACACTTATGTCATGGACATGGGTGCTAAGGATTTCTTCCACTGTGGTGGCGTATTTATTATTAAAAGCATCTGATGCTGAGTTATTGTTGTAACACAGACGCATGGCCCACATCCACTACCGAAAAATGAATTATATTATTTGTGACATCCCGGTTTTTCAGGTATCTTAAACGCACTACTTCACGGTTATTCATTCCTACGCTAATTTGATTCGGAGAATTAAATTACACGCTCGAAATAACTACGCTAACTTTGTGAACTCATCGAGTGAATTACGTGCTATGTGTTATTAGACATTTATAAGTTTTGTGAGTTATTATATCATGTTTTGATTTCGTGATTATTAGTTTATAAAAAAAATATATATTAAATAAATAGCCGAACCGAACCGAGCCGCGAAACGTGTCGACCTCACTTCCTTGTGGCCCAAGTAACTAGCCTAAACTTGAGGCCCAAGTTACCCACCCAAACCCCCCTTAGCGGCCGCAAACCCCACCTCTTCTCCTTTTCTTTTTTTTCCCTTGTTAGGTATAAATAGGCATGCATGGTTAGGTTTTCAAAAAAAAACGCACACACAAACCCTAGCTCTAAGAGCCGATGGCAGCCCCCCCCCCCTCTCTCACGGTCGCAACTTACTTCAAACCCGAATTGATTCCAACCTCGTTCCCGGTTCGCTAATCTTCATCGTATCAAGGTTACAATTTTAATTGTTTATCAAAACACATTAGGGTTTGTGAAATCTTGATCATAATTGTATGTATTGTTGTGAAAAGTGTTTTGATTTATGTTTAGATCGGTTAATTGTGTGAGTTTTTGCGATTGTGATGTTTGGATGAATACAAGAATCATAGGCTGCGTTTTGTGATAAAAATCATATTATATGATTAGGGTTTGCATGAGTATTGATGTACATGATGATATGTGACTAATAAACCTGTTCTTGATCATTATTAATTAGAGTCTTGATCGTTTAAGCGTGTTCTATTGCGATAAAAGCCGAAAACAGGTTGCTGAATGGTATTTACAGCCAACTTCAATTGGCTGTGACTTGGTCATTATTTATCGAAAAGTGGATTTTCTAAAGCCTAAAATGTATATTTTTTAAAAATGCTTCTAATGGCACTGGATTCATATTTTTCTGAGGTCTTTTGATATTTTTAAGTGGTCATTTTAGTGCAGTAACTGAAGCTGTGTAAATTCTGAAAATTTGTAAGTTGTTTATCGAGTCGGATCTCATAATCTGTAGAGGGTTGGGTCATGAAATTCGTACAGCAACTGGAGACGGAAATTTCCGGGAAACTCCCACTGGAATTTTGTTAATTGGATGAACGATGATTTTTAAATAATTTCTCCCGTGGACTGCAGTCAGAAAGCGACGAATCTGACTGCAGCCTAGTATATAAATGTTTATGAATAATTGGTAAAGTGTTAGGACTTGAAAAATTTACATAAAATTCTACAGTTTAGTTGACACCTTCTGTAAAAAAATTGGAATTTTTAGGACGTTGGAACTATTCTATGAAAATCCACGAAAACAGCGTAGTTATGAGCGTACAAGCTGAAACTTGATAACTTGCGAATGTGTGTAACAAAGTGTTGTATGAGTTGATTTGTGTTCATGATAAGTTGGTTTGATCACTATTTTGGTATGATAATACTTTGCATGCATGATTGTGTTTTCGAAGTTGTTATTATGTGTGCCGCATTGTGTGTTAGTTATGAGTAGGGTTTGTATCAGTGTGTTCACACACTAACTTTAAATCGATTGACTTGTTAGGACGCAATTAGCGGTCCCATCATTTGCTACTTCTGTATTACACTAACAGAGCAATTAAAGGTGAGTTCACGGCCCCTATTTTATCTGGTTTTAAACAACAGGGGGAGAAACATGTATACACTCTACAACTCTATCTCTTTACGTTATACGAAATTAACGTCGTTAAACTATTCGGTAACTAAGTTAATGTTAATGTACGTTATGGTCACTAAGCAGCTATATCACGGAAGTCCTCGACAAACTCTCGGATCGTTAGTATTGGGTTAGATAGCGGGGAAATTATAAGTAGTACTACTGGGCCCGACAAGCCCCACCCGAGCTAGTCGCGCTAGCCGACCAGGAATGGTCAACGGGTGATTAATTTGGCCTAACTTTCGCCATGGTCAGTGATAGGCCTGGCAACACGGAGGCACAACAGTCAGCTTCGATCACGAACACTTATGTGACATAACTTTAGGCTCGCTACCTACCTGTTAACATTGAACTTAATTACAAAACAACAATATTATTCCGGGTTAGGAATAATGGAACCAACAACAATATTATTCCGGGTTAGGAATAATGGAACCAACATCATTATTATTTCGGGTTAGGAATAATGGAACTATATCGTTATTCCGGGTTAGGGATAACGGGGGAAACAAACTTTTAACCGAACTAACGAACTTATAAAAACCTGTGAACTCACTCTTCTTTAATGTTGACACTTCTTTCTTTACATGTTTCTCAGGACGCTAGGAGCTCTAGGTGCACTCACTTGCATTGATCAAGACATCTTTTATCGAGTCTCATTTACGAATATTGTTTGGGTTTTTCTTTAGTTTTGGCGTTTGTGTTGGCGCCCGTTACTTTACTTTACTTTACTTTAATGCTTCCGCTCAACTTTAAAACTAATGCTTCCGCTAAACTTTGAAACCAAACTAAGATAATTTGAAAATAACTATGAATAGGTAAACAAATAATTTTTGGAAAACGTATAAACGAATCATATAGAGTCGTTCGATGTTACTAGTGTCTCTGATTCTGGTTTGTTCACACGCCTCGCTGTAAAACTCCGCAAGTGGAAATTTGAGGGTGTGACAGATTGGTATCAGAGCCTCTAGCTATAGAGAACCAGGTTTGCATTAAAAGTAGACCTAAACTATAGCTGATTACACGACAGTAGACTTAGTTTGGCACTGAACTGTGATATCTTGTTATGTGTTGTACTACAACTGTGTTATGTAAAATATAAATGCATATTGTGATGAACGCAACTCGTAACTAACTACACAACCCAACAGGCAATGTCATCATCATCATCCGACAAACCTTTACAACCAAGGGCGCCGGGGAAGGCACCTATGGTCGAACCCTCACCACCTCATGGCGTGGAGACACGCTCAGCTGCTAGGAAAAGACTCGCTCTAGGAGAGGAGTCGTCCTCACGCCCGACCACCGCTATGCCGGTCGAACCGGTTAACTCGTTAGAAGTAGGGGATGACCTACTTAGAGATATGATAAGAAAACAACAGGAACAACTAGAGAGAATGCAGGAAACTATCCTAGCACAGGGATGGATGATACGACAATTAACGGGTAAGATTGGAGAGCTCCAGGAAGAGCAATATGAGAATAAGATAGCTCGTAACACTTTAGCTAAAGATCTTCGTGCTGAGCAGCTGAGGGCTGACTGGCTCGAAGACAGAGTTCTTGAGTCCAGCTGGAGGATCCAAGAACTAGAACAAAATCAGGCACCTGTACCAGTACCCGCACCAGCACCGGACCCACCAGTGCCGGTAGAGGAAGAAGAGGAGGATCCAGAGGAGGATCCGGAGGAAGACCCGGCTGTAGAAGCTGGAAACGCCGCGGAGGATGACGGCAACGATAGCGATTTGGGAGATGGAGACGTAGAAGACTGACTCGTCTCGCTTATCCCCTTTTGTTTCCTTTAGTCTATTTATTTTGTACTTATGTTTGAACTTGAAATTTTATAATTAAACTGATATGTTTGGTTGGCATTTTGTGAGACGTTTCAATTTATTTAATCGAATGTTCCCTTTGATTGTTTAATTTATTGGGTTGACATAACTTGAGGGATGATTTAAGTGTGGAATATGATAACTATATGGGATATATATACTTATCGGTGTGTGTTTATGTTGTCTTGCGAAGATCTAAATGGCAACTGGACGTCGCGGAAACCTCAACATGACGCCTGAAGAATTAGCCGCAATGATCCAAGAACACGTGAATGCTGCTCTGGCAGGTGTTCAAAACCCACCAGCAGGTAACCATTATTAAATTTTCATGGGAAAATCTAATAGTTGGGCTAGTAGACTTTCTCGCTGACTACCTATCCTCTGTCAGCAGGAGGGGGTCTTAACCACTACAAGATGTTCCTCGATGCGAAACCGAGCAAATTCACGGGTGCAGAAGGACCCATAGGACTGGTCCGTTGGATTGAAAAGTCCGAATCGGTATTCGAGATGTGCAATTGCCTTGAGGCCAATAAGGTCAAGTATGTTGCCTCAACGGTCGAAGATGGGGCATTAACCTGGTGGAACGCGCAAGTCCAAACGCGTGGACTTATTGCCGCAAACGCAATGGCCTGGGCCGAGTTTAAGGCCCTAATCAAGGAGGAGTACTATCCGGGGACAGGGTTCAGCAGTTGGAGCAAGTGTTATGGAACCACAAGATGGTGGGATCTGAAATTGAAGCATACACAGCGAAACATCATGATCTGGTGTTCCTATGTCCTGATCTGGCTAGCACCGTTGAAAAACGACTTGAGTTTTATCTTGGGGGTCTGGTCCCTGAGATCCAGGGCATGGTGATGTCTAGTAACCCTGCGACGGAACATCAAGCAATCAGGTTGGCGCACAAACCCACCGATAAGGCGGTGGAACAAAGGAAGTTGCCATCTCGGGGTGCAACTGAAGTTGTCCCTGATAACAAAAGAAAGTTCGAAGACTCACCTGCTCGACAGTCTTCGTCAACCCAGACACAACAAGGAAATCAGAAGCGGTCCAACAATTTCAACCACAACCGGGGTCATAATAATCCGTCTGTCAACAACACACAAAACTCAGGCGGTTATGTGGGTCGAAAGCTGCAATGTAATCGTTGTAACCTCCATCATCACGGCCCTTGCGCTGGAAATCGCTGCCAACGATGTGGCAAAGTGGGACACGCGGCAAAGGATTGTCGCGGGGAAATCATGTCCCGACAAAATCAGAACCAGCACCAGGGTCAGCAGCAAGGTATTAACTGGGGGTGCTATCAGTGTGGTAGCACTGCCCACTTCAAACGAGACTGCCCACAGCTTCGCAACAACAACAACAATGGCGGGAACAATAACAACTACAACAACAACAACAACAACAATAACAACAATGGAAATGGTGGCACAGGAGGTGCCAAAGGTCGTGCATTTACGCTGGGCCGCGAGGAGGCCAGAAACGACTCGAACGTGGTCACCGGTAAGTTTCCCGTTAACGATCATTTTGCTACTGTACTTTTTTATACGGGTGCGGATAGGAGTTTTATATCTGAGTCTTTTCGGAAGAACCTAAATCTCACGCCTAAACCCCTAGAGACCCCTTACGTCATAGAACTAGCCAATGGTAAATCTGTAGATGTAACCCATTTAGTATCCGGCTGTCAACTCAAACTCGCGGGTCACACCTTTACCATTGATCTGATGACAACTACCCTGGGTAGTTTTGATGTGGTAGCCGGAATGGACTGGCTATCCGACGTCCGAGCTGAAGTTCTCTATTTCGAGAAAACTATCCGTATTCCGCTCTCTAACGACGAAATCTTGACGGTGCAAGGCGAGAAGGCAGGCGCCGTCACAAACATCATCTCTTACATACAAGCTCAGAAGTATCTTCGGAGGAAGAACTCTTTCGCTTTACTCGCACTGGTCACCGAGCAGCCTAAGGACGAGAAGCGTATAGAAGATATCCCCGTCGTCCGTGACTTTTCCGATGTATTTCGAGAGGAGTTACCTGGTCTTCCCCCACATCGACAAGTGGAGTTTGAAATCGAATTGGCGAACCATGCAACTCCTATCGCCAAGGCCCCGTACCGCCTAGCTCCAGCAGAGCTGCAAGAGCTGTCTACCCAACTTCAGGAATTGTTGGAAAAAGGATTTATCCGACCCAGTACCTCGCCATGGGGAGCTCCGGTCCTTTTTGTCAAGAAGAAGGACGGGACCATCCACATGTGCATCGACTACAGGGAACTCAATAAGGTTACCGTCAAGAACCGATACCCATTACCTCGCATCGACGATCTCTTCGATCAGCTTCAAGGGTCAAGCTACTACTCCAAGATTGATCTACGGTCTGGTTATCACCAGTTATGCGTCAGGGAGGAGGATATCTCTAAGATGGCATTTCGTACTCGGTATGGCCTTTATGAGTTCTTGGTCATGCCCTTGGTCTCACCAACGCACCCGCGGTGGTCATGGACCTCATGAACCGCGTGTGTAAACCGTATCTCGATAAGTTTGTCATTGTGTTCATCGATGACATACTCATCTACTCTAAAGATGAAGAAGAACATGCTGAACATCTACGATTACTGCTGAAATTACTTCAACAGGAGAAACTATATGCCAAGCTTTCAAAGTGTGATTTCTGGATTCGGGAAGTTCAGTTCCTCGGGCATATTGTGAATGAAAAGGGTATCCACGTTGATCCCGCCAAGATCGATGCTATCAAGAACTGGGAAGCACCCAGGACACCGACAGGGATCCGCCAATTTTTGGGTTTGGCTGGTTACTACAAACGTTTCAACCGCGTTTACTCAATTTTCGGGACGAAAATTCTTTCAACATGGGGATAATGTGACATCCTGGTTTTTCAGGTATCTTAAACGCATTACTTCACGGTTATTCATTCCTACGCTAATTTGATTCGGAGAATTAAATTACACGCTCGAAATAACTACGCTAACTTTGTGAACTCATCGAGTGAATTACGTGCTATGTGTTATTAGACGTTTATAAGTTTTGTGAGTTATTATATCATGTTTTGATTTCGTGATTATTAGTTTATAAAAAAATATATATTAAATAAATAGCCGAACCGAACCGAGCCGCGAAACGTGTCGACCTCACTTCCTTGTGGCCCAAGTAACTAGCCTAAACTTGAGGCCCAAGTTACCCACCCAAACCCCCTTAGCGGCCGCAAACCCCACCTCTTCTCCTTTTCTTTTTTCCCTTGTTTTGTATAAATAGGCATGCATGGTTTAGGTTTTCAAAAAATAAAAACTCACACACAAATCCTAGCTCTAAGAGCCGACGGCAGCCCCCCCCCCCCCCCTCTCTCACGATCGCAACTTACTTCAAACCCGAATTGATTCCAAACTCGTTTCCGGTTCGCTAATCTTCATTGTATCAAGGTTAGAATTTTAATTGTTTATCAAAACACATTAGGGTTTGTGAAATCTTGATCATAATTGTATGTATTGTTGTGAAAAGTGTTTTGATTTATGTTTAGATCGGTTAATTGTGTGAGTTTTTGCGATTGTGATGTTTGGATGAATACAAGAATCATAGGCTGCGTTTTGTGATAAAAATCATATTATATGATTAGGGTTTGCATGAGTATTGATGTACATGATGATATGTGACTAATAAACCTGTTCTTGATCATTATTAATTAGAGTCTTGATCGTTTAAGCGTGTTCTATTGCGATAAAAGCCGAAAACAGGTTGCTGAATGGTATTTACAGCCAACTTCAATTGGCTGTAACATGGTCATTATTTATCGAAAAGTGGATTTTCTAAAGCCTAAAACGTATATTTTTTAAAAACGCTTCTAATGGCACTGAATTCATATTTTTCTGAGGTCTTTTGATATTTTTAAGTGGTCATTTAAGTGCAGTAACTGAAGCTGTGTAAATTCTGAATATTTGTAAGTTGTTTATCGAGTCGGATCTCATAATCTGTAGAGGGTTGGGTCACGAAATTTGTACAGCAACTGGAGACGGGAATTTTCGGGAAACTCCCACTGGAATTTTGTTAATTGGATGAACGATGATTTTTAAATAATTTCTCCCATGGACTGCAGTCAGAAAGCGACGAATCTGACTGCAGCCTAGTATATAAATGTTTATGAATAATTGGTAAAGTGTTAGGACTTGAAAAATTTACATAAAATTCTACAGTTTAGTTGACACCTTCTGTAAAAAAATTGGAATTTTTAGAACGTTGGAACTATTCTATGAAAATCCTCGAACACAGCCTAGTTATGAGCGTACAAGTTGAAACTTGATAACTTGCGAATGTGTGTACCAAAGTGTTGTATGAGTTGATTTGTGTTCATGATAAGTTGGTTTGATCACTATTTTGGTATGATAATACTTTGCATGCATGATTGTGTTTTCGAAGTTGTTATTATGTGTGCCGCATTGTGTGTTAGTTATGTGTAGGGTTTGTATAAGTGTGTTCACACACTAACTTTAAATCGATTGACTTGTTAGGACGCAATTAGCGGTCCCATCATTTGCTACTTCTGTGTTACACTAACCGAGCAATTAAAGGTGAGTTCACGGCCCCTATTTTATCCGGTTTTAAACAACAGGGGGAGAAACATGTATACACTCTACAACTCTATCTCTTTACGTTATACGAAATTAACGTCGTTAAACTATTCGGTAACTAAGTTAATGTTAATGTAAGTTATGGTCACTAAGCAGCTATATCACGGAAGTCCTCGACAAACTCTCGGATCGTTAGTATTGGGTTAGATAGCGGGGAAATTATAAGTAGTACTATTGGGCCCGACAAGCCCCACCCGAGCTAGTCGCGCTAGCCGACCGGGAATGGTCAACTGGTGATTATTTGGCCTAACTTTCGCCATGGTCAGTGATAGGCCTGGCAACACAGAGGCACAATAGTCAGCTTCGATCGCGAACACTTATGTGACATAACTTTAGGCTCGCTACCTACATGTTAACATTGAACTTAATTACGAAACAACAATATTATTCCGGGTTAGGAATAATGGAACCAACAACAATATTATTCCGGGTTAGGAATAATGGAACCAACTTCCGGGTTAGGAATAATGGAACTATATCGTTATTCCGGGTTAGGGATAACGGGGGAAACAAACTTTTAACCGAACTAACGAACTTATAAAAACCTGTGAACTCACTCTTCTTTAATGTTGACACTTGTTTCTTTACATGTTTCTCAGGACGCTAGGAGCTCTAGGTGCACTCACTTGCATTGATCAAGACATCTTTTATCGAGTCTCATTTACGAATATTGTTTGGGTTTTCTTTAGTTATGGCGTTTGTGTTGGCACCCGTTACTTTACTTTACTTTACTTTAATGCTTCCGCTCAACTTTAAAACTAATGCTTCCGCTAAACTTTGAAACCAAACTAAGATAATTTGAAAATAACTATGAATAGGTAAACAAATAATTTTTGGAAAACGTATAAACGAATCATATAGAGTCGTTCGATGTTACTAGTGTCTCAGATTCTGGTTTGTTCACACGCCTCGCGGTAAAACTCCGCAAGTGGAAATTTGAGGGTATGACATTATTAAAAACGGTTTAGTGGAAGGGGTGCCAGTGCAGAGGTTTCACGTGGAAGATAAATGTCTTCCATGTCAAAAGGGAAAACAACATAAGAAACCTCACAAGTCTAAAACGGTAAATTCCATAGAGGCCCTTATGAATTACTTCATATGGATCTATTCGGTCCGGTGAACGTAAGGAGCATAGGTGGAAAGTACTAGTGTTTAGTTGCCACGGATGATTACTCACGATATTCATGGGTTTTCTTTTTAGGTACCAAAGATGAGACAGCGGAGATGGTGATAGATCTTTTTACAAAATAGGAAAATGTCCATGATGCACGGATCAAGAGGATATGGAGTGATAATGGATCGGAGTTCAAGAATCAGATTCTGGATCTCTATTGTCTTTGCAAAGGAATTGAACATCAATTTTCTGCTCCTTATACAACTCAACAGAATGGAGTCGCTGAGAGGAAAATAGGACGTTGATTGAAGCCGCAAGGATTATGCTATCTGATTCAAAACTTCCAGTTCTTTTCTGGGGAGAAGAAGTGAACACAGCTTTCTATGTCCTGAACAATGTTTTGATGGTTAAACGGTTTAACAAAACATGTCACGAACTATTTTTTAATCGAAAACCAAACTTAAAAGACTTTGAACCATTTGGATTAACTTGCACCATTGTGCGAAACAAAGATAAGCAAAAATTCGGTGAAGTACCTGATGATGGTTACTTTCTAGGCTACATGCCTGGAACACCGAATAAAAAGGGTTTTTAATCTAAAAACCGGTAAAATTGAGGTTGTGTTTAACATGGAAATCACTAGTTATTCACCTCAACAATCAACGAGTGGTCCTCCTATATTATATGATTATGACAGTGTTTTTAAATCATTTAATATTCCTGATATTTCCAATGTAGATGAGTCTCAAGTGATTCAGTCTGGGATCAGTGAAAATGGCAAGTGTGACTTCATGCCTAGATTGAGTGTATCGATGACAGATGCTCCAGAAACTTCTTCCAGTGCAGCTCCAGAGGACTCCAGTGATAGTGAGTCTGAACCTATTCAGGGGGAGGACTTCGAAGTTGTATCGAATCTAGGAGACAATCTATTTTTTGACACCAATGCTACCACACGTGTAAACAGAGACATCCAGTTGAAAACATCATTGTTGATGCAGCTACAGGTGTTCAGACTAGAAAAGCTGTGCTTGAAGGTTCCTGTTTGTTTACTTCGATTCAGAAGATGGGTTACTTCATGAATGTTTGTATAGCTGCTTTATTGCCCAAGAGGAGCCGAAGAATGTTCATATGGCTCTAAAAGACAATTTTTGGGTTGAAGCTATGCAAGAGGAACTAGCTCAATTCAAGAAGTTGAAAGTTTGGGAGCTAGTTGACTTGCCTGAAGGAGAGAAGGAAATAGGCACCAAGTGGGTGTTTAAGTGCAAGAAAGACGATCGAGGGATCATAATAAGTAATAAGGCTCGGTTGGTAGTGAAAGGGTTCAATCAGTAAGAGGGGATTGATTACAATGAAGTGTTTGCACTAGTAGCAAGGTTGGAAGCAATTCGTTTGTTCCTAGGTTTTGCTTCATTTAAGGGCTTCAAAGTTTTCCACCTTGACATGAAGAGTACGTTTCTTTACGGGGAAGTCCAAGAAGTGATGTATGTCTCACAGCCAGACGGGTTTACTGATCCAGACTATCCAGATCGAGTCTATCGACTTAATAAGGCATTGTATGGATTGCATCAGGCACCTAGGGTGTGGTATGAGACACTGTCAGACATTTGTTAAAACATGGTTAAGAAAGAGGACAGATTGACAGTACATTTTTCATTAAAAGGAAGAAGGAAGACTTTCTGCTGGTACAGGTATATGTAGATGACATCATTTTTGGGTCATCAGATGAGAACATGTGTCATGACTTCGAAGAGGTAATGAAAAACAAGTTTGAGATGAGTGGGATGGGTGAATTATACTTCTTTTTGGGTTTACAAGTTGAACAAAAGAAGGATGGGATGTTCATACATCAGACGAAGTATGTGTATGACATTTGGTCTCATTTCAAAAAGGAGGATTGAGCTACTTTCAAAACACCTATCTACGAGAATCACAATCTTGGTCCAGATCATGAGAGTGTGGAGGATGTTGATCCAACTCAATACTGGGCAATGATTGGTTCTCTTATGTACTTGACTGCTTCAACACCTGACATCATGTTCGCAGTATGTCTTTGTGCCAGATACCAAGCGAATCCAAAGGAATCCCACATGAAAGCAGTGAAGCGGATTCTTTGTTACTTGAAGGGGAAACCTAAACTTGGGTTATGGTATCCAGCTGCTAGTGATTTAAAGTTTGTTGCTTTCACTGATTCGGACTTTGGAGGATGCAAATCTACAAGGAAGTCTACCACAGGTGGTTGTCAGTTCTTAGGAGGGAGGCTAGTGTCATGGCAATGCAAGAAGCAGTCTTGCGTGTCTACCACAACATGTGAAGCTGAATATATTGCTGCGGGTAGCTGTTGCTCTTAGGTTCTCTGGATCCAACAGTAGATGCGCGATTATGGTTTGAATTTCAGTCATACTCCTATTATGATAGACAATAATGCCACTATATCAATCACGAACAATCCCGTAAAACATAATCGCACAAAACATATTAACATTCGTCATCATTTTATACGGGATTGTGCTGAAAAGAAATTAATTGAACTGCATCGAGTCGACACATTTGATAACCTGGCAGATCTTTACACAAAAGCTTTTGACATGCTCGTTTTGAACATTTGGTCGAACTCAACGGGATGAGGAATCCTGAATAACCATTTTTCCATAAAAAATTTTGTAAATAAATTACTGCTTTTCAAAAATCAAAAAAATAAAATAAATAGAAAATCAAAAATGAGTTTTTTCACTGTGTGGATAAGAAGAAATGACAGTACATCAGCAAGTTAGACTGTCACACTGAAATTAAAACTAAATTGCTTAAGTGTGATAGCAGCTTCATCATATGATGTACCAGTAGGCAAAAAGCATGAAATAATCAACTTACCTATGTGATACAAATATAATAGACTGTGTATAAGTGGTTAACATATTAGTGGCATATGGTTTTATAACCTTAAATCTTGCGTTGATAGATTGCCAAAATCTGAGGTTTTAGGTCTTTATATCGTTATTTCATCCGGGGTATCAAGGTTGTCCTTCTGCTGCATCCTGATATATGCTGACCTAGGCACAACCAGGATATCTTAAAAGAGCAAAAATGCCATATCCCAAAAATTGAAGAAGCTCTCCTAGAGAGTCATTCAAATGTGCAAATAGCATTATTCGTACCAAAATTTGGTAATTGCCCTAACCCTCGTTGGATGTTGGTCCCTTTGCTGTACGGAAGTACTGACCTAATCACCAATTATCTAACGTTGTAAATCAAAAAGGATGAATTTAGGTATACTCGCCTACTACGATGAATTTTTGTGCATACCTTGATCGCGGGGGTATGTCTTGAAGTGGGACACACTAGTATATCAGTATAAATTAACTAACCATATCACTAGGTAGTGGTACTTGAAATGTTCATGTATTTTGTTTAAGTGGATAAACAATACTGGTAATCGTCTTGAACTGCTTTTCATGAATATTGCATTTAGACTTATCAAATAGTGTGAAAACAGTTTGATGTTGTTGATATGATCTTCTTACCGGTGATACTCACCAAAACAAAGTGTTTATTATTTCATTATTTACTTGCTTTCAGAAAATATAAAAATCCAAAAAATATTTCATTTTCTTGTAAATTCTTAATGTACGTAATATGGTTGTTTATGGAGGAGTTCTTACCGATAGGGGGAGACGATGTTAGAAGCTGAGTTAAAAATTTTAAAATCTTGCAGGTTCTGTGTGTTTTAAAATTATAAGTATGTGGTTGAGTTGAGAAGTTCTTAATATATGATAGAGTTTTACTATCTCTTGAATAATAATAATTTGTTTAACTTGTGTTGAAAAATTCTTATGGTTTCTCGAGATTTCTTTTTATAGCATACAGATTGTAGCAGTGTGTTGCTCAGAAGTTTGGTGAAGAGGAGTTTGCTTGGATCCATGGTAGAACCTCCTTTCTACATTGCAGACAAAGATGTTAAAGAGTTTTATGCAAGGACAAAACTAGAGTTTACTCAAAAACTAACGATTTAGAATATTTGGTGCTTGGATACATCAGCTTAGGGGGAGTCTGTTGCTGACATAAGCTATTAAAGCTGAAGCTATCCAAAGACCAACTTTTTTAAAAGATATTGAAGATTGCAAGAAGACTTAAGACTAAGTTATTTTATGAAGCTATTGTCAAGGGGGAGTTTGTTGGTGCATATTTGTGACAATAACTTAGATTTGGTCTTTGGATATCTTGTAATTATTAAAATGATAAACGGTTAGCGGGTTTAGTTTTGTAATAGTTAATTAGAAGTAATTGGGCTAAACTAGACACTAAATAGCACATGGTAGGCGAATTTGGCTTTAAACGCATTAGCAGTCCATGTAGGGAAACCCTAGCCTAGTTGCATAACCTAACTCTATATAAAGGGAGGTTTGCATTAGGGTTAAGGTTGATTGTTTTGCTGGTTCTATTGCTGTGTTGCTGTTTTAATTGTTCAGAGAGAGTTGAGAGAGAGTCTTGAATTGATTGTAAACACTTTGTGTTAGATAATCAATAGAAGACTATTTGAAGGAAAAAGTTCATGTTTGTGTTCTTGTTTCTGCGAAATCTGATCTAGGGTATTCCGTACTCTAGATTAGATAGACGATTCTATCAAGATCCATACGGCCTAGGGGACCAACAATTCGGGTGGTTCCGACTTAAGATTATCTAGGGATGCAGAAGATCTAGTTTCGTTAGTTAGTGATCACAGGAGTTTCAAAATTTTCAGATCGTAATACAAATTGATGCTTAAGGGTTAGAGTCCTGATCTTTGATGGGGATCAGGTTAGAAGGATTAGTAGTTTTGTTCATACAAGAAGAAGATCTGAAGATGTTCAAGTTATATTGCATATACGAATGTTCAGTAATGGTCTTAGGTGTCAACAGACTAGCTCTCCAAAAATTACCAAGGAAATATGAGGTCATTCAAGTTATATTGCATACACGAATGATCGATGATAGCCTTGGTGCCATTATTTTTAGTCTTCAAGCAGATGAATTGTTCTTCTTGGACTAACAGCCGTTGAATGATGATGTTTGTTGATTAAGTTGCGCCGATTTAGCGGAGATAGCTATATATCTGTTATTATGAATGAAGAGGAAGAATGTGATTTTTATCTAGGAAGAATGTTTCTCAGATATGATGTGTTATCAGATGATTTGATTTCGATGAAGATATGCTGATTAAGAAGATTAGCAATTTGTTGATCTATCTTTCAAGAGTATGCTTAAATGTGATTATGTAAAACAGGATTTCAGATTTTCACGAGTATTCACAAACTTGAAGTTTAGCGGTGTGGTAATTCGAAGTTTCTTTCAATTTCAGGTTGGGTTTTTGAAGATTAGAGGATCGAGCATTGGAGTAGTGTGCTAAAACCGAACGCGGATATGGTTAAAGTTGAAATGGAGTTGCTGCGTTGTTTAATTTCGAGTTGGTGATTATTCAAGAAAATTTGTCCGTTAAGCAAATCAGAGGAGGTTGGGAACCATGCCAACAAAGACATGAAGATTGATTTCTAGAGGAATTATTTTTTAGGGGAATTGGTGCTTTATGAAGATAATACAAACTAAATCATCAATCAAGGGGGAATTTGTTGACGCGTTCTACGACATCGACAAATACCTGATTAAAGTTGTAGAATATTCAAACACGACTCATAATTTCAAGATCAAGATGAAGCTTCGAAAGCGACGTCCAAGGGGGAAATTGTTGGTGCATTTTATGTTCGTCACTGTATGAATAGGCTAGATAGAGCGTGTGTTGAATATTGTATAGATTAGATACCAACACACAACTTAAGTGAATTCACTTCATATAAAGTCAAATGCTCAGTTCGTACAAGGTGACTCAGGTTTATATGTATGTGTTGTGTGTTCATTGTTTTGTAAGTTTTGGAGTTCCCAGAGGGCTCCAAAAGCTGACAGGCAATTTAGAATTCACGAGCATTGTGCGTGCTGTTTCAATAAGAGTTCAGTTCTTTCATTAAGCGACTCCATTCTGTTGCGGAGTATAGGGCGCGCTGAATTCATGAAGTATTCCTTTGTCGTTGTAGAACTCTTCCATTCTTTTGTTTTTTAATTCAGTACCATTGTCACTATGAATCCTTCTTATCGATACATGGTACAAATTTTCCAACTTTAAAAGAATCATCAGATTTTCAAACGTCTCGTCTTTGCTTTCCAGAAATAGAACCCATGAAAATCTTGAGTAGTCGTTAGTCACAACAAGGCAATATAGATCATGAGATATACTTTTAACGTTAACTGGCCCAAATAGATCCATATGTAACCTCTCTAATGGTAGCTTATTAGAGTTCAGGAGTTTTATTGGATGAGATTTCTTGTGCTGCTTGTCGGTTTTATAACTAATACAATCATCACTCAAGTGGAAACTCTTAAGATTCACTTCCTCCACCAGATTGTTGTGCACCAGATAATTCATTTTTCATAAATGTATATGTCCTACTTTCTATGTCATAAAATCGACTCTTTTTCTATAGCCTTTGATACAAAACATTGTGCCGATTTCATAGTAGTGGATGCAATGCTCAAGTCAAGGAAATAGAGATCATTTTCTCGTGGAGCACGCATGAAGATCCACTCCTTGGGAATTTTGAATGTCGTCTTCAAAATGAGGCACTCTTTATCCGCAAAATGAGTTGTAAACTTCTTATCGCAGATTTTGAAGATACTTACCAAGTTATTCACTAATTCGGCAATGTAGTTGACTTTGTCGAAAGAAACCACGTCGTTCGTTGGTATTCTCTCTCTGATTATCCTTCCTCCTTGAGTACCCGCAAACCCTACGTAGACACCTTTGATTGATTTAATATCATATAAAAAGGCTAGCATCTCTATTATGTGTCGCGAAGCTCTGGTTTCCATTATCCACTTAGAAATTATTGACCTCGGGAGCCCCTGCATATGGAATTAAGAAATTATTTAAACAGAGATACCTAAGCCCTCTCGGTCTTGGGTGGGTTTGGAATATCAAACTTTGGTGTATTAATACTCTTAACTTCACTTTCAACAATTTATTCAACCTTTGACTTGGTTGCAACATATGTTTTGACTATCTTGAAGTTAGTTCAGTTTTGATCACCCAAGTTTGTTGTTTAGAAATTGCCTTTTTTCGCGTAAAATTTTGAATCTTTTTTATCTTTCTTGATCGATGATTCACCAGTTTCTTTGTTTAAAACATTAGTAGTTACTGGTTTCTCATTGTTGTCAGATTGAATTTTCTTTTCAAGATCTGTGTGGGAACAAACTTGGGGATTTGTTATTCACATCTTCTGATGCCCTCTTAGCATGGTAAACAGGCTTAGAATTGGAATAATGTCATGCAATGTGTCTGACTTTGTTACTCTTGAAACATGTCATGCTGGTAGTGACAGAGGATTTCTGAACCTGCTCACGATGCTTTTTCTCAGCGTAGAACTCATCATTATATTGTTCCTTTGCCAGACTCTCTTTCTCGCTCTTTGAGCATGTTCCAAAAACAACATTATTTTTCTTTTAAAATTCGGTTTTTGAAACTTATCATTCTGCTTCTTTACATACCCCAACCCTTTTTTCTTGTATTTAGGATAAGTTTTACCATTGTAATTGTTATTATTAGAACTTTTGGGTTTAGAGTAGTAAGTTGCATTCAAATTTCAAGAACTAAAAGACTCATTTCAATAATTTTAAAAACTTGTTTGGCCTTTTCAAGATTCACATTCTAAATTGGAAATTGTTGATTAGAATATAGTTTGTTTGATCCTTTCATTTTGTAAACAACCAGATTAGGATCATCATCCGGACTAGATTCCGATTTTCCTAGATAGTTCTTATGAAAGCTTTCTTCATTTTCAGAAAGTGAACTTAAACTGGTTTTTTCCAAGTTCGACTCAGCACTCTCAAATTCTATGCTGGCACTCTCAATTCCTAAAGCTTTTTCTACCACATTTTTCATCACATCAGATTCATAGTCATTTTCTGATTCAGTGTATGTTACATCGATGTTTTCAGGCAGCTCGTTCTTTTCATTTTTTAGTTTTAAATTAAGCACCTTTTCCACCCTAGATGGTTTTTTCTGGAATAGCTTTCCCACATGGGTGCTGGAACTTGACTGTAACATTCACCTTTGTTCTTACCATTCTTATTGTCTTCTTCCTTCTTGATTTTTCTGAAGAATAAGATCAATGATATATGAACTAGTGGAATAACTGATTAATAATTTGTTTTAACCCTTTCAATTTCAATTTTCATTTTCTCCAATTCACTTTTTAGCTCAGCAATTGTATTTAGATGAATGTTTATGGTCATTTGCGTGTCCATAACAGTTGCCTTGAGCATCGAAAGTGTGGCAGCATCTTCCCTATTAACTTTTTCATATTGTCTATTAGCTCTGCTTAATTTGTCATATGCGTCTTTAGTTATTTGCAATCACCTAAAAAAATTTTAGAAAGTTTTTTCAAATATTTATATTTTTTTTATCCTTTTCGAAAACATTCATTGCAAGGTTTTAAACATTTCTTGCAAGATCTTTCACTATCTTTTTCGAAAACATTCATTGCAAGGTTTTAAACATTTCTTATCCTCCTGGACTTCCTAACGAACTATGTCTTTCAAATTAGCCATCATTGCTTTGTTGGCTATCTGAGTTAGGTTCTCGACATTCATCTCTTTGTCCACATCTATCAGTTCCACAACTTCAGATTTTTGTTCTTCCTCACATTCTGTGTTCTAGCTTGTATGAAAGTAACCTACTAAAGTTGGAAACATATTAGGTGGAATTAAATGTCTAAAAGCACTATGTAAAAAAATTTCTTCTTCATGATGTTATTAATGATAATATTCTTCGATTATGGCCTCCTCAATAACTTTATAAAAAATTGCTTCAGAAAATTCTATTTCAGGTTCAGGTTGCTTTATTATATCTACTAACAACGCGAGACTTTGATTCTTTGAGATGTATTTGTTCCTATAAAACCCCTATTCTTTCCACGCAACTACTAAAGCTTTATCTTTCGAATATGGTGAACCATCTTCAATCTGAATTATCCTTGAATTTGTTTGAGGTTGTGGTCGATGATAAATAGCCTTCCTATAGTAATCATCTGCAAACGGATTCTGATGACAATTCACTTCACGATTTGGATATTATCTTTTAAAATGCCCCTTCTCCCAGCATTTGAAACAAGTAACCTTCGACTTATCAAAACCAAGTTTGCCATCAAGTCCTCCCGGACTGATTCCGCCTATGATCTTCATAAAGTGTTGGGCCCTTCGAACAATTGATGCCATGCACCACTTTATATCTATCAATTCGAGTTCTTCCGAATCGATTGATCGTAGTCTTCTTTTTTAATATTTGGGTTCCCGATATTTCCGGCCACCAGACTTTCGTATGATTCATGCATGGATGCAAGCAATGCCATGTGTTGTTTAGTAGTGTGTTCATTGAAATCTTGTGCATTTTCTAGATTCACGACAATGTTACGATGAAATGCCCCTCTTTCAAATTTTAACTTCTTGTTCTTTTTACCCAGTTTTAACAACCCACTAAGTTGACTGTTGGTGCATAATGTCTATTGCCTACGTCTAGGATATGTTGTTTATGTATATAGGGCTTAGAACGTCAAATAGTGTTTGTTAAAATATGATACATATGTTTTGTTCATGTCTCGTACGAGTGAGCTTCATTGCTCGTACAAGTGCACCTTGTTACTCGTACGAGGCATCACTCGCATGAGTCACATACACACACTCCTCCTGTGCGAGTCATGTTGACCTATAAATAGAGAAGGGGCATTTCAAACAAGAATGTCCAAATAGAGAAGTCCAGGGCAATCAAAACCCTTTTGCCGACGATTAGTACAAGAAAGCCATTTATCATCGTCCTCAACCCAAAACAAGAATGGTGCAAATCGAAGATGGACCATCAAACTCCAAAGACAAAACTCTAGTTATTACTCAGGAGGATGAAGGTTTCAACTGGAACAAGTACATCATGAAGGAAAGTTTGGCTTTGGTAACATAAATCATTGAAAAACCTAAAGAATATGCAGAGGCATCTTTTGACGAAGCTCCTGAAGAATATTATCACACATCGTCAGAAGAAGGGGAATTGTTAAATAGTGCTTTTAAAATTCTCCTGCCTAATGATATTTTGAAAACTTTTGCAGGTTATTTTGAGCCAAGCCATTGGTCGTCTTGTGAAGAAAATAAGAAGCCTGAAGAAGAAAAGAGAGTTGATGAGATGTTAAAAGAGTTGACTGAGAAGACCAACAAAGCTTGTATGGCGAATGTGAATGAGGTAAATGTGTCTAAAAATGAGTCGGTGAAAGAAATACCTTGCATGGTTATACCAAAACAAATTTTGAAAAGAAACATTGAATCTAACAAAATGTTAAATCAACGATTCGACTTAATTTTAAATTTGAAAATGGTGAAACATCCAATAAGAATCGTCAAAAGGATTCAAAGTTTTATTCTAAAAGGGCAAATTTGGAAACACAAACATGGGTTGCAAAAGTCAAACCATCTTTAGTAGAACTGAAACCATCTGTTCTAGCCAAAACAGAGGCCAAACAGAATGTCAAGATCAAAATTGGTCTAAAGTTTGATATTCCAAACCTACCCAAGACCAAGCAGGCTTGGGTTTCTCTATTTAAATAGTTTCTTCCTCATGTGTGTAGGGGTTCCCAAGGTCGATCATGTCAAAATGGATTATGGATAGTGGAGCTTCTCGACACATGACTTGATTTTTGCGTTGTTGCACGACGTCAAAGCTATCCGGGGAGGTTACGTTGGTTTTGCTGGAACTCAAGGTGGAAGAATTGTGGGAGACGGTATTCTTACAAATGGAGTGGTTTCCTTTGACAAGGTGAACTATATTGCGGAGCTGGAGAACAATCTACTGAGCATTTCGTAGATTTGTGACAAAAAGTTTACAACACACTTCAACGACAAAGAATGCTTAATTCTCAAGCTGGGATTCAAAATTCTTGAGGAGTGGATCCTCATGCGCGCTCCTAGAGAGAATGGTCTTTATGTTCTAGACAGGAGCGTCGCATCCACGACATTTAAGAAGGTTTAGTGCTTCATTTCTAAAGCAACCGAGAAGGAGTCAATACTAGGGCATCAGAAGATGGGGCACATTCACTTGAGAAATATGAAAAATTTTGGTGCACAATGACCTAGTGGAGGGTTTTTAATCTGAAGAATTTTCATTTATCTGATGATTATCTAAGTTGTAAAAAGCGGAAACCTCATAAGAAATCACACCCAAGAAAGCTTCTAAATTCTCCCAAGCTACCATTATAAAGGCTTCATATGGATCTTTTTGGGCCAGTTAATGTGAAAAGCATTTCTGGAGATCTATATTGCGTGGTCGTGACAGATGATTTTTCTAGATTCTAATGGGTTTTCTTTCTAGAGAGTAAAAATGAAACATTTGAAAGTCTTATGATTCTTTTGAAGAAGCTTGAAAACCTATATCACTTGCCTACCAAGAGAATCCGCAGTGACAATTGTACCAAGTTCAAGAACAAGAGAATGCTAGAATTCTGCAACGAAAAAGGGATTCTTCACGAATTCAGTGCTCCTTATACTCCTCAACAAAATGGAGTAGCTGAACTTAAGAATCGCACACTGATCGAGACTGCAAGAACCATGCTCGCTGATTCAAAACTTCCAATTAGTTTCTAGAGCGAAGCAATCGCATCGGCGTGTTACACCCTAATCGTGTGTTGACTGTCAAACCTAACAACAAGAGCTGTTTTGAGCTGTTAAACCATCAGAAGCCTAATCTTGCGTTTATGGAGCATTTGGATCGCGTATACTGTATTGGACCCGGACGTTAAATTTGGAGCCAAATCCTTGGAAGGATTTTTCGTCGGTTATGCTAGTCCACAAAAGCGTATCTTTTTTCCAAGTCAGAACCAGGTTATTCTTGCATAGTATGTTGATTGTCAACAATATACTACGCCAATGCAGAAACCTGGGGATCCACGGCTGTTCAACTACGAAGGTTTGTGGAATTCATTTGACCTACCTGAGGTTCCATCCGAAAAAGAACTTGATTTGCTCTTTCAACAGCACCAAATTTCTAATCAAGAGAAAGTTTCTAGACCGTTGGTGATTTCGCCGTCACTTCCTGTCTCTAATACTTCTGATGCGGGTCTGAGCAATACTCTAGAGGAATCAGTCTCTGTACCTATCTTGAACACTGCTGATTCGTCTACCCATCAACCGATTAATGCCGACTCTGATCATGAACCAACTTTTTATGATGGAGAATCTAGTTCCGATGAAGAATCTGAGCATATTGAAAGCTTTTTGAATGCTCAAGCTGATCAATCAAATGTCAGAAATGAAGCTACATCTTCTTCACCGTGTCTAATGAAGTGATCACGAATTTGCAAAGTCAAATAGATGTTCGGAGTGAGGTAATTCCAAGAACACTATCTTACCATCCATCGGAGAATACCATTGGCAGCTTACAAACCAGAGTGAAAACTCACAATCACATCAACAAGGATCTAAGTTGCTTTTATACCGGTATTGCTCCATTGCAAACCGTACTTTTTTATAATTGTTTTGTTTCATAGGTTGAACCCAGAAACTGGAGTGACACGTTAAAAGAAGAAAGCTGGGTGGATCCAATGCCAAAAGAGTTGCTTCAATTCCAGAAACTTGGAGTCTGGAAGCTTGTTGACCTACCGGATCATCATAAAAAGATTAGTACTCGATGGGTCTTCAAGTGCAAACGAGATGATAGAGGTATTGTGGTAAAAAACAAAGGGTATAGGGATTTCAACAGTAAGAATAGACTACACAGAAGTCTACGCCCCAGTCGCTTGTCTAGAAACTATTCGCATATTCTTGGCCTTTGCTTCTTAGAAAGGATTCAAGGTTTATCAATTGGATGTCAAATTTGCTTTCCTTTATGGCAAAGTCAAAGAGGAGGTGTATGTCGGCCAACCACCCGGGTTTGTCGATCTGATACACAAGGATAAAGTCTATCTTCTGAACAAAGCTTTATATGATCTTCACCAAGCCCCGAGAGCTTGGTATGAAACGCTTTCAAAACATCTTCTTGACAACGGCTTTCTCAGAGGAACTGTAGACTGTACCGTCTTCACAAAGGTAGTAGATGGTTATCTGATTTTGGTACAAAGATATGTGGATGATATCATCTTTGGATCGACAAATGATAAGTTTTGTAAAGACTTCGAAGAAGTCAAGACGATGAAATTTGAAATGAGTGCAATGGGGGAGATGAAACTCTTTTTAGGATTTCAGGTTGAGCAATTGCCGGATGGTATCTACATTGATCCGACTAAGTATGTTCATGACGTGTTAGAGAAATTTGACATGTCAGGGACTGCGCTAGCATCAACTCCATTAGCACCAAATCACGACATTTTTCCAGACACTCATGGAGTCAAAGTCGATGAAACACTATATCTCTCCATGATCGGATCCTTGATGTATCTTACAACTTCGCGACCTGATATCATGTATTCAACATGCCTTTGCGCCCCTTATCAGTCCAATCCAAGAGATTCGCACTTGTTAGCCGTCAAACGAAATATACGATACTTGAAAGGATTCCCACGCACCGACTTGTGGTATCCTCCATAAGACGACTTCAACTTTGCGGGTTACTCGAATTCTGATTTCGGCTGCTGCAAGATTAATGCCAAATCTACTATGGCTGGTTGCCAGTTCTTCGTACCTCGTTTGGTAACATGGCAATGCAAGAAACAGACCGCGGTCGCTCACTTTACATGTGAAGCTGAATATGTTTCAGCATCCAGCTGTTGTGCTCAGATACTCTGGATACAACAACAGATGAGAGAATACAGACTACAATTTTTTGATACACCAATTTATGTAGATAACAAGGCAGCTATTGATATCATCAAAAATCTTGTTCAACACTCTCGCACTAAACATATTGAAATTCGTCACCACTTTATACGTGACTGCTACGAGAAAAAGTTGGTTAGAATTGAAAAAATCCATACTGATGACCAAAAAGCAGATTTTTACACCAAAGCATTTGATCATTCAAGGTTTAAAAATCTTTTAAAATTAAATGGTTTAAGAAATCTGACATTAGGGGATATACATGAGGTTGAATTTGAGTATGATGAGGACTTGACGTGATTCTCATCAGTATGACATGTTTTTTTGTACATATATTTTCTTCAAAAACTAAAAACCAAAAAATATGTTTTTGATTTTAGGGGAAGAAAAAGTTATGGAAAATTCAAAAACATTAAAAAGTCAAAAAGAGTTTTTGTGAAAAAAGGGTAATCATATTACATCAGTTGACAATCACATTATGCTAAAGATATGGAATGTTTAAACAAGTAATTAAACAGGTCTGAGGATGTGCCAATAGGCTTCACTCGTTTAGTAAATTGTTTTTCAAGATATAAACTTAAAAGAAAAACTGAGTAATTTGTGGGTCAACATCTCTCGGATATATGGACTTAGTACTCCGAAATTTCGTTTGAGAGAATGCGAGATTATGCGATACTCGGTCTTTATATTTAATCGATATCTAGGGTATTATCCGAGTTCTTCTAATTTTGCATCGGTAATGACCTAGAACTTTATAATCCTTTACGCATCTTTCGCCTACAACAGCTACACAAAAAAATAAGTATGTCATAAACATTTACGACATCTGTAGTTCAAAAGATTCCTTAACGGAACACCACCTAAAGTTGAGCCTTCATCTCTTTGTCTGTATGGAATTACTAACCTGGGCTCTCAAGGTCTCGCAATTCACCCCATTTACAGATATCCGTTAGATATATTCACCTGTGAATGATATTCTGGGAATCTCGATGCGGGAGTATATTCTGAGATGGGAAACACGGTTACTTCATGTTCCTTAATATTACTTAACATATCTTGAAACAATTGAGAAACGTGTAGAGGTTTAAATGGATAAGTATATTGGCAATCTAGGTAAATCTGTTTAAGAAACTTAAAGATGCTACCAAGATCAACGGTACTTGTGATTTATCTAAATATGTGATATGATCCTCTAAACACAAAACTCACAAAAAATATGTATGTAAATACATCTTTACATGTTCTTTCTTTTCCGAAAAATCCCAAAAAGATTTTCAGTTTTTCTTTTAGCAGTCTACCGATGATGAAAATACCTTTAGTCCAAGTCAAAGCAACAGTTGCTAGAGGAAAGCTGATGAACACGGGCTGGGAACTAACCAGCAAAGAAAAAATTTCCTGAAATGTCAATAGTTCATTAATTTGAAACTTTACATTTTATAATAAATTTGTTTTGGTCAGACAACGGTCAACCAATGTCATTAACTTGGACTTGGTAGGCAAATAGGATAACCAGGGTCATTAACTTGGACTTGGTTAACCGAGTGGGTTATAAAAATAGATAAAATTTCATAACAAATCAAAAAGATTAACAGAGTGTATAAGAACTGACTCGTACGAGTGACATTAGGCTTCATTCGTGCGAAGCATGACTCCCCTGTCGTTGAGTATGATCCTCTGATTAACATCATCATTTAGATATGCATCATAATCAAATGACTCATTCAGCTTAGCATCCACAACTTTCAAACATGTACCACCCTCGGTGTTATCATCATCATCAGCCTTATCATCATCATTTTTCTTGTCATTCATAATCATCTTCATCATAAGCATCAACCTCCTCGTCAATCTCAGCTTCCCTCTTTTTCTTATCTAAATAATTTTTCTTCAAAGAAATCCAAGTACATCAACAGGTTCACCAACCAATACAAATTGGAAAATATCAACATCCACAGGCTCTGTCACTTTTTTCTGGTTCAGGCCTAGTAGGAATAATAACTAGTATTTCATCTATCTTGTTCTTTCCTTTACTTGCAGCTATATCTTCAGCTTTACCTTTATTTGCTCGTTCAGCAGCTCTATCCTTTACCTCTTCAATTTCTAACAAATCAAATTAAGCATCAAAATCAATACCTAGCTTCTTTGATAATACTGTTTGAAACAAATCAAACTTTCTTTCTTTCCTCAATCTCTCAGCTTCTTATTCTTCGACCAATCTTCGTAATCTTTCATTCTCTGATAGAAAACTTTCTTAAACAGCTTCAAAATTCATTATATCATCTTCAAGATACTTGATTCTGCTTTCCAACTCAGCAATCTTTGTATCGTTAAAGAAATCTCCATCTAATCCTTCTTAAAAGTTATTTCACCGAAATTATCAGTTGTTAAAGATTGACGTCTATGAGTAGATTGTGGAGTAGATTGTTATACGGAGGTGTAGGCTTCTTCTGTGGTGAAAAATAGGACATGGTGGTGTAACATGTGGTGGTGATGGTTGTTGTTCATGTGGTGGTGATTGTTGTTGTGCTTCAACTCTAGAAGTAACCATAATTTCAATTTCAGGTGACCTCCTCTTTCTGTGTTCACGTCTTGCTTTCTTGAGTGTAGGAGACCCTGTTATTTTCTTTACCATAACTGAAGGCTTTCTCTTTACTCTTCTTGCCTTTTTTAGTTGGCCTTTCAGCAATCTCTTCAGGTTCTGATGGTATATAAGTTTCATCGTCATTACCTAAACTCTTTTCTTTCTAAGTTCGGCTTTCTCATCTGCTCCTACTACTTCAGGATCAACACTCTCTTCAGAACTTTCTTGATCACCCTCTCCAAAAGCTTTTTTTCAACATCAGCAGCAATTTTCGTAACACTCACATTATCATGATCTTGATCTGATGTAGCGGAGAAAACATCGTCATGTACATTCACAGTATCATCAGCAGGCTCATTCATAGGATCATTCACCAGTGTTTCTTCATCAGATTTCCCATCAACCAACAAAGTTCTTTTAGTTGCACGCTTACGATTTTGTGTTTGAGTAGGTTGTTTCTTTGGAGTTGATCTTTTCTTTTTCTTCTCCTCTTTCTCAAACCAACTACTCCTTCGTGGAACATAACCATCTAACCGTTCTTCTTCATCATTCTTAGAATCACTTGTATCTTTCCCCCACTTAGGCTTTGGTCGTGCAACATAATTTTTATCATGTATAGCTCCAAAGAACTTCTTAGCTACCGGTTCAGTATCTTGGTTCAAGTATTGATTCAGCCTAATCAAAGTCTGACTGTCCATATGATTTAACTTCAACTCATCGGCATCTTTTTTCTCTAAGATTGGAAACATATCATCCAACATTATTTGTAAAAACCTTAGATACTGAAGCAACTTTTCTTTTGAAATATTTGACACCATCTGATCAAAAATTACTTTGGTGAAGTTGTATGGAAGATTTAGTGTCAGTGCTACGATCACACACATCTGATAATCAAGTATAACTTCAAAGCCTCCTTTTTTATGACTAAGTGTGAAAATCACATAATTTTTAGTAACTTTAGAGTTGTTTTGTAAGTTTTGTTGTATACTTTATTATTTTATATTGTTACAGGTCTCGGTGCGAAAATAATTTAATCCGAACTTAAATGATCAAGAAAAGAAAAGCTAGAAATCTTTAATGAAGTTCGGGGGACTAAGTTTGTCATTTGATGGCAAGTGGAAATTCCTGTTGCTATATTAATTAAAGACGAGGGACCGTAAATGGATAAAAGTTAGAAGTTGAATAAATGTTGCAACTTGCAAGTCACGACAAGGAGAAAAGAAATCAATGTATTTTGTGATTTATGATGTTATGTGGGTCCCACTGACCACAAATTACAAATTTGATCAACAAATAGAAAAACCATCTGTTGACCGAGTATTTCTAGTGTTGACCGTAGTATATGATAATAGCTGCGTTGGGCAGAATTGGAGCCTGGTATCAGCCCATTTTCCTTAATGATACACCATAATCGATACAATGATAAGTGGGCTTTCTATCAGGCCTTAATGGCGTTGGCAGCTTGGAATTGTGATACAATTAGAATACAAATCATACTATTTAATGGGGATATATATTGGCCCATAATCGACTGATAGACGGATGATATACCTGATACAAGGTACTAGAGGCGGCGAACAGAAGGAAGAGAGAGGGGCGACTAAAGAGAGAAAATTTATTGTTTCAACTTGAGAGTTGAAGGTCAAGATTCGAGTTTGGGTTTCTCAACTTGTTACTACAGTTTGATATTACTTTGTGTTTAATTTCAGATTTGATACTATGTTTTGTCATTACTTGTTTCTTGTTTTTTACTCTGATTTTTGGCTAATAACTTTTGCGATGCCTAGGTTGATTTATTAATACATCAGTTTGATTTAGTTTTGTCGGTTTATTGAATATAATATGGATTTAATAATAAAGTAACAAACTTTGGTTTTTAAGATCTTTTGTTTTTGCGTGCTTGAATTTAATCTTTGATCAATTATAGCTCTTCATGTTGCTTGGTGAATGTCTTACATATAATAGTTGCATGCTAGGTTGATGCTTGGTGCTTTTGACTATTAGATGGTTTGCTATCGTACATAGTAACCATTAGAGTTTAATTGTGATTGGTTTGAGTTTTAGTTTTCTACCAATTTTAATAGATGAGAAGCAAGAGGTTGTCGGTTAGTCTATAGTGATTAGATTGCTAGGTTAGGCACTTTGAGAGAAGGTCACCCTAGTTTTCCTATCACTTTTTGTTACCCAAGTTAGATCATAAACCTTAGTTGAGCTTTCATACCAAGAGGTAGTCGGTCACTTTAGGATGCTTTATTATTACCCATTGGAGAGCCATAGAGGGAGTCCTATAAATCGGTGTTTTCATAGCTTATTAGGTTGTCATAGGTGTCTTCTAGAGATGGGTTTAGGGTCCTGTTTGATTTTGCAATAAGTTAGAATATTAAGATTCCGGTTTCCACAGTAATTCATTAACCAATATAACCAGTCACTGTAGGATTCAGACCTAGGTAGTGGATCTCATCATCATCTGATTCTATCCTTAGCCATAGTTGGTGTTTAGTTAGTTCCTGATAGTTTAGCAGTTAAGTTCAACAGATTGATAGTAACCCCCCCCCCCCCAAACATAACATTAAGTCGAGTCAGTCTTGATAGTAAACCCCCAAACATAGTTACAGATTCTCGTGGTTCGTTACTTGGACTTACTTAGGCTATACTGTATTGATCGGTACACTTGCCGGTTGTGTGGTCTAGGTTTTAGCAAGTCCTAGTTTATAAATATAAAACTTAGAGTGACTACTTTAAGGTTAAAATTAGTTAGTTTATATAGACCGCTTTTAGCATATCATGTTTTTGAGACCGTTGTCGGGGACTCTTCGTGATTGCGTTTAGTAGCTCTGATTAGATGCATCTTCTAAATTTGTGCTACATGTCTTTTTGTTTTGTGTTTTTTCATGGTGAGTCTTGTGAGTCTACTTGGTTTTGTATATTGAGTCGTAGGAGTCTAATTTTCCGTGTATTTTATTTTTTTATTTTATTTTGAGTCTAGTAATATGTGTGAAATTTGTGGAGGGTCCCATTTTACTATTAAATGTCCACAATATGAGGGGTTCTTTGTAGATGATTATGCTAACCCCTTTGTGCGGCCACAATCATATCATTCATAGGGGTATTTCACATACCAATATAATGATCCGTATCAGCAGCCTCCAAACAATCCAGAGACATGTCTGATTTATGAAAAGTGGGGGATGATCATATCCTCTCATGGGAGACGGATTTTGGTGATGAGTTGGTTAATCTACCAACTCTAGTAGATGAGGAACTATTATCCCAGTTGGCGATTTGACCGAATTAGAAGCATTATTGGAAGTGAAGCCAACTATGGAGATCAAAAAGTCACCAAAAGTAGAAAAAGTGGTGGAAGAGGAAGAACACCATAGCTGGCTCGTGGTAATAGTGATAAATGAAACTAAAAAATCAAAACCACGGGAGAAGATAAGGAAAAGAAAATAAAGGAACGAAACCGGACGAGGATCGAAGGTTGGTGCACGACGAACAAGAAAAAGGAGCAATTAAGTTAAAGCATGATATATCTTCTCGTTACATTCCATACATCCGGTTCCTTCCAGGTAAGTTTCAATTCTGGTGGTCCAACCCATTTAAAAGTTTAAAACTTTTTATAATTATGTTATTTTTAATCGTTGATGAGGATCGGGTGGAATTGAACGGGTTGGATACGGTCTATGTCAAAGAAAATCCTCCTGATTAAGTTCATGTGTGGGGAGGTTTCATTGAGTTTGAATAGAGTCGTAGTTTTTGTATATTGAGTCTAAGTTAGTGGTTTTTGAGTCGTTTTTTAGAGTCGGTACTCCTGGGTTTTGCTTTGTTTTTTTATTGTGCAGGTTTAGATTGTACCACACGTACTCAATCTCCATTCGGGTGAATTCAGAGCTATTCATCATTTTTCAGGATAATATTGAGCATGTAAGTTGTCAGAGCCGATCGCGTATGGAATGCTATACGATCGAGCTGGATTGGACGAGAGTTTGGAGCTTACGTGATTGTTTAACTAGTTAAGTCCTTTTCAATTTGCCTATGTTTTTTATTCTTATTTATTTTAGTTTTTTTAGGTCAGTTTCTATTCCTACATTGAGGACAATGTAGAGTTTAAGTGTGAGGATGGGAAACTGTCGTTTGAGTCTGTGTACTTATTCATTTGAGTCATAAAATTTTGAAAATTAAAAAAAAATCAAAAAAGTAGAAAATGTTCCTAAAATTTTTGCAGATGATAGAAAAACTGGGATTGCTTTGTTTTCACAATATTATATATATGAGATAAAATAGATAAAAGAAATATTTTCCGGGATGTACCGGTAGGCCCAGCCGGTTTAGAAGGTTCCCTAGATTGTTTAAGCATACCTTAAATGTTAAATAATTAAGTCTTGTGGTACTCATCTAGGATAAATAGGGATACCAAAACCGCCAAAAATAGTATAAGGAACACCATTATAAGTTAAAACCACTAGAATTTTTAGTTATGTAAAAAAAATAGAATAAATGAGCTAGATGAAATAACGAAGCCTATGGAATCTTCCTTGGGGATGGTGACTCTGATCAAGAATCCCTCTAGGTTACGTTAGAAAAAAATTATGGAAAATGCTGAAGCTCACGTTGTCACTCTCGAGGATGATGATTCTGGTTGAGACAACCTCTAAGTTAGGCATAAAATGTCTAGTGCTCAATAAAAGAAAAAAACACAAAAAAATATATGATTTTAATTTCTCTTGGTTTTCTTATAAGACGGTTAGAAAATAGTTAATTAACTATTCCTTTAGTTTTATAAGCTTGAGGTGGGAGTAGGTGGATCTGTCGATTCCAAAGTGTGAGAACCTTTAGATAAATTCACTTGAATTTCATAATTACATGTGTGGGAGGATTGGCTTTCATCTGAAAGCATAGGACCCGACTTGAGCTAATTAATGTGCGCGTAATTCATGATTAACTAGCTGACAATGATAAGATATACTGTTTCAATGCCTCTGCATCATTAATCTTGATAAACGTGTATAAATCAGAGACAAAACAGACAGGGCTTCGCCTTACGATCAGGAAAAACGAAGGACTCAACACCCCTACTCAGCTATTTACAGACATGACTGCTTCGCACAAGGGTGTCCTGCCACTTCGTACTAGGTGAGGAACTCGTCATACGAAACCTCTGAGTTAGGCATAAAATGTCTAGTGCTCAATAAAATAAAAAAATACAAAAAAGTATATGATTTTAATTTCTCTTGTTTTTCTTATAAGGTGGTTAGAAAATAGTTAATTAACTATTCCTTTAGTTTTATAAGCTTGAGGTGGGAGTAGGTGGATCCGTGATTCCAAATTGTGAGAACCTTTAGATAAGTTCACTTGAATTTCATAATTACATGTGTGGGAGGATTGGCTTTCCTCCAAAAGCATAGAACCTAACTTGAACTAATTAATGTGTGCGTAATTCATCATTAACTAGCTGACAATGGTAAGATATACTGTTTCAATGCCTCTGCATCATTAATCTTGATAAACGTGTATAAATGAGAGACAAAACGGACAGGGCTTCGCCTACAATCAGAAAAAATCAAGGACTCAACACCCCTACTCAGCTATTTATAGACATGACTGCTTCGCACAAGGGTGTCCTGCCACTTCGTACGAGGTGAGCAACACGTCATACGAAGTGGCTCTATTACATAAAAATCAACACCAAATCTAATATTTAATCCTTGTTACATATATTACATGACCCTAAGACGTAGGCTATGACATTATTCACCAAAAAACTCCCCCTTGGATATCGACGCAGTCTTGGACAGTTTTCAAAATCTTTAACAGTTATCGGCCAAAGAAATGCTTTCTTGGTCTTCGACGCTCCTCAGATGGAATAGGCGTTTGATCTGCGAGAGGAGGTCTGTTATAGGTATCTCCATATTGAAACCTTCTCAATTATGCCTTTCTAACCTGTTCAACAATTCTTGCTTCATTCCGCTATTTCTTTCGTTGCTCTTTGCATTCCAGCTTTCTCCAATCTGAATTCCATATCTTTCCTGAATTAATATCGTTAGCATAACAAACATTGATAACCTATTGGAACTGCAACGCCTGCACTTTGTGTTTCTCTACAAAGCTAATCTTGCTGTAGAATAGACATTTTCCTTCTCGAGCAGTTTTGGGTCTAGTATTCGAATTCATCTCCATAAGCCATATATTCTTTTGTCTGAAATCACTGCTTCAATCAGTTCTTCTGTGATTTTCTAAGAATCATTATTTTGTACACAAATCATAGCTTTTCCTGTTTCAGAGTCATAATGCCACCACTTGAATATTGTATGAAAATTTTGTTCAATCTTCATCAACAACATATTCTTCATAACACGTGGCCTTTTCACAACTATTGTAACATCTTTCTATTTCATTACTGGATCAAACTTGATAATTCTTCATGGAATATGTGGCTTTCAGTACCTAAAACCATGTGCAGCTTCAAACTTTATCAATTTTCACGGACGTTGATCATGAAATTTCATCTTGAGATTGATACTTTTTGTCTAAACTAACCCTTCAATATCCCAAAATGGCAATGTCTTGAGGTCACACAAGTACCAGAAGTACTAAACACCGAACTCTCTCTTTATCGTATAAACATTCAACTCTTCTATCCATCCCCAACTTAGTATATCCCCCAAGGATTTGTCAGGTTCACGAGTAAAGAAAACTAATGGACCTTTGAACTTACTTTCTTGTGGCATCTCCTTGAAGCATAACTTCTTTGCTACAGATATCTCTTCTTTAGATAAGCATTTAGGCACGTTTCCTTCTGTACAAGAAGAAGTTCACATGGAACTGGTGGAGCAACATCAGCCGCCACTTGAGCCACCAAGGAGGAAACGAGGAGCACGTACGTCAGTATGTGCAGGTCAACGGTCGGGTTCGCTACCACCGTTAGCCAAAACTTACCCAACCATCCACGATGACCCACAAATGGGTGGACCCTCTAATGCTTCACCTATGGTGGAACCGGCACCACCACCATCGGTTTATAATAACCCTATCCCAACATATCCGAATGCATCTGGATATGATCCTTTGAACCCATCTACACCTGTTGATTATCAAGCATTGTCGCATGACCCTTAAATGCAAACAGTCATGCATAATGTACTTTACCCGTCTCCTTTCTCACTTACTTATCCACTTACTGGATATCCAACTTATGGGTACCAGTATCCTATTATGTCACAACCACAACCACAACCTCCGCCACCACTCGAGGCCATCAATGAGGCCTTGGAACGAATGAAAGAAATGCAACAACAAGCGGAGAAAATGGAGAAAAAGACAACCAAGTTCTTCAATAAACTCTCCAAGCTAGTTAAGGGAAAGAAGGACGAGTGAAGTCTCTTCTAATATATATGTTAGTCCCTACGAGGACATTGTTATTTTTTTAGTCCTTGCATGGACATTTTTATTTCTTTTAAGTCCTTGCATGGGCAGTTTGTTTCATTTATTTATTTCTAGTATTGTACTTCCTTATTTGGCATTTAATGAATTATTTTGGAATTTTATATATGTATTCATCCTCTTCAAGCGAACGTCATGATTTTACTCGAAATTTATGCTCTGCTATATAATTTCAAAAGATTTTAATGGATTTGATTATGCCAAGTGGCACAGACCACATATTGGCCAAGAAATGATAGTAAAGGATTAAAGGCCTTCTATCAGGATAGTTAAGGGAAGTTATCCTTCTATCTAGAGTTGGTGGACTAGGTTCAAGCCTCCAATTCATTCTTGTCCAAAGTGACCGGGACTATTAATCGACCATTAAGGTACTCTTATGTTAACATTAAGGAATGTTCATACTCCTGGTAGTGTGACTTGAGGAACCACACCAGCAGTTTAGGTAAAAGGACTACGTCCTAAGACCTATTATATAGCTTATGTGATCAATGTGATCCCAGCTAATGTCATCAATATGATGACGATTGAAAGGCCAAAGTGCCATATTTTGTCCATTTGGGGATAGGCCAAAGTGCCATAGGCCAACGTGCCATATGTTACGTCCAAAGTGACAGGCCAACGTGCCATATGATATGTCCAATGTGACAGGCCAACGTACCATATGTTACGTCCAAAGTGACAGGCCAACGTGCCATATGTTAAGTCCAAAGTGACAAGCCAACGTGCCATATGATATGTGCAATGTGACAGGCCAACGTGCCATATGATATGTCCAAAGTGACAGGCGAACGTGCCGTATTATTATGACCATTAGTGAAAGCCTGTGAGCTATATCTAATTGTGAAATGACAATGACAGTTGTGACATTACGATCCATTTTCTAATAATATATGGACTACATCCAGATTTAATTTGCCTTTGATGGTCACTTTTGAGACCTAGGCCAAATATAGATATGATAAGCCTAAGAGTTGTGATGTTATTCACACTAGCTTAAATAAGCGACGGATTGTTATATCCAATGTTTAAAGCCAATATGGTTACTAATACCATGGCTAAGAGAAGTTTTATTTGGTATTTAGAACCAAAGTTTCAAGAATGGCTAACTTGGACGAGGCACAAAGTAGCCACCGGGATGTTAAATCTGTCAACGCCGAAAACATATCCATCGATAATGATAATTTCCAAGCTCGCATTGACGCAGCTTTGGGAAAAGCCATGGAGAAATTTAAAGAAATGAGCACTACTCGCTCCAAACACTTATTCCACATTCCTCAGCTCATAAGGAGAGCTCTATTCACTCTTCAAATGCAAAGAGTGAACCAAAGAAACTAGATTTTACGGATAGGTCCTGTTCTTCTAAAGCCGGATGTACTTACAAATATTTCGTCTCCTGTAAGCCCCGAGATTTCAACGGGGAAAAGGAGCAGTAGAAGCCTTGAAATGGCTTGATGAGATGGAAACGATTGTAGATATCAGCGATTGTGCTGATAAGGATGTGGTAAAGTATGTATCACAATCCTTCAAGGGTGATGCCCTAATTTGGTAGAAGGCTATGATTCAATCTACAGGTAAGATACACCTGTACAACTTAGCATGGTCTAAGTTTGTCGATTTAGTCAAGGAGATTTACAGCCAACCTCATGAGGTGGAGAAGATAGAGTTAGACTTCTTGACTCTCACAATGAAGAACTTAGACTGTTAGAAGTATGTTTCTAACTTCAATTCTATGTCTAGGTTAGTTTCCTATTTGATTACCCATGACCCAAACGCATTGTGTGTTTCATTCATGGGTTAGCGCCTGCGATAAAGGGCATGGTAAAGGATGCTCAGCCTAGTACCTATAGATCTGCTGTTGACCTATCTCTCTCTCTCTCACCCTAGATTTGGTGAGACAAATGTCAATTAAAGCTAAGACTGACGGGAGGAGGAAGAGAGAGGATGATAGCTCCCAAATATTTAATAAGAAGAATAAAGGGAAATTTGGGTTCAGAAAGAACCCAGATAAGTTGGGCGTAACGCTGACATGTAAAAACTGTAACCTCAGGCATCGGGGACAGTGTAGTATTGATCCACAAGCTAGACTCTGTGGTATCTGTAAGAAAAAGGGGCATAAGACCCTGGAGTGCAAGGATCTTAAGAATGCTGTCTGCAACGGCTGTAATGAAAAGGGGCATATTAAGTTTTACTACCCTAAGAACCCAAGAAATTATGATGCAAAGCCTGGAGAGGCTAAGAAAGGGAATGCTCGTGACTTCCAGATGAATGCCAGGGAGGCCATTAATGACAACAACGTCATAACAGGTGCATTCCTCATCATTGACACATATGCTAGAGTTCATTTTTATTCAGGTGCAGATAAATCTTTTGTTGACCATAAGTTTAGTAAACTATTAAACTTGCCCATAAGAACTCTAGACATAACCTATGAGGTAGAACTCGCTGATAGAACGTTAGAGACAACATCTTCCATTCTTGATGGATGTTTTATATCCATTAAGAATCATTCTTTTCCCTATCTCTTTTTTGCTAATGAAATTGGTAGGATTAGATGTAGTTTTAGGCATGGATTGGTTATCCCATAACTAAGCCCGCATTGCCTGCGATAAGAAGCTCATCGAGATTAAAACCCCATCTGGTGAAATGATCACCATTCTAGGAGATTCACACTACGGATTGCCAGACAAGGTGTCGTTATTTAAGGCATCCAAGTGTTTGGGGAGAGGTTGTGTCATTTACATGGCACAAGTAACTATCAACGACCCTAAACCAGACATTAAGGACCTTCCAGTTATTTCAGAGTATTCCGATGTTTTCCCCAAAGAATTACCAGGCCTACCTCCAGATAGACAAGGGGAATTTAGAATTGATATCCTACCTGGATCAGCACCTGTAGCTAGGGCTCCGTATCGATTAGCAACAACGGAAATGAAGGAATTAAGGACACAATTAGATGAACTTTTAATGAAAGGCTTTATTCAGCCTAGTTCCTCACCTTGGGGAACTCCTATTCTTTTCGTAAAGAAAGACGGTTCAATGCGAATGTGCATTGCTTACCGTGAGTTGAACAAGTTAACAATCAAGAATCGATATCTCTTGCCCAGGATCTACGACTTGTTCGATCAACTTCAAGGTGCTAGCTACTTCTCTAAGATCTATTTGAGATCAGGATATGATCAGCTGAAGGTTAGGAACAAGGATGTTCCTAAGACGAACTTTAGGACCCGATATGGTCATTATGACTTATTGGTGATGCCTTTTGGGCTCACAAATGCACATGCCACATTCATTGATCTCATGAATAGAGTCTACAACCGTATTTGGATAAGTTTGTCATTGTCTTCATAGACGACATACTTATCTATTCTTGTAATCAAGTTGATCACGAGAAACACCTTCGGTGCATCCTAGAACTGCTAAGGCAAGCTTTATGCTAAATTTTCTAAGTGTGAATTTTGGCTTAGAGAAGTCTAATTTCTTGGACATGTTGTAAATGAGCGTGGTATCCAAGTAGATCCCGCTAAAATAGAAGCCATAATGAACTTTTCAAGGATAACCACTCCATCGAAGATTAGTATCTTCTTAGGATTGGCTGGTTATTATAGGATGTTCATTGAGAACTTTTCGAGGATAACCACTCCTTTAACTACCTTAACCCGTAAAAATGTTAAGTTTGTTTGGGGTCCGAAACAACAAGAATCCTTTGAGATTCTAATACACAAGTTGAGCAATGCTCCTGTGTTATCTCTACCTAAGGGTATTGAGGATTTTGTAGTTTATTGTGATGCTTCGCACACTAGCATGGGCTGTGTGCTAATGCAAAAAGGCAAGGTAATTGCTTATGTGTCACGACAATTGAAGGTGCATGAACACCACCCATGATTTGGAATTGAGTGCCGTTGTATTTGCACTAAAGTTGTGGAGACATTACTTATATGGCACAAAGTGTATTATATACACTGACCATAAGAGTCTCCATAATCTATTCAATCAAAAGGAATTGAACATGTGACAACGCCGTTGGATGGAAATACTTGATGATTATGATTGCGAAATACGCTATCGTCCCGGCAAGGCAAATGTCATTGCTGATGCCTTAAGTCGCAAGGAAAGGGTTAAACCCATTAGGACTAATACAAAGAGCATTAAGCTCAGAAATAGCTTGAATGAGAAGTTATTAGACGCACAAAAACAAGCGATGTTAGAGGCTAATATTCCTAATGAGGGATTAGGCGGGACTATTGATCAGTTAATGCCTGGAAACGATGGAATCCTTAGATTTAATGAAAGAATGTGGGTTACAATCTTTGGAGGACTTAGAGATCTAATCCTCCAGGAAGCACATAAATCAAGATACTCAGTTCACCCGGGTGGTGACAAGATATATCAGGATTTGAAAAAGAATTATTGGTGGATGGGTTTGAAGAAATCCATACCACTTATGTAGGTAAGTGTCTGGCGTGTTCGCAAGTTAAAGCTAAACATCAGAAACCATCAGGACTTCTGCAACAACTTGAGATTCCCACCTAGAAATGGGAAATGGCTTACCACTCGCAGACGGATGGACAAAGTGAGCATACTATTCAGACCTTGGAAGACATGCTTAGAGCATGTGTGATTGATTTAGGTGGAAGTTGGGATGACCACTTACCCCTAATAGAATTCTCCTATAATAATAGCTATTATACGAGCATCAAGGCTGCTCCTTATGAGGCCCTGTATGGGAGAAAATGTCGAACGCCCGTGTGTTGGGCAGAAGTTTCAGAAGCCCAACTATCAGGACTGGAGATTGTCCTGGAGACCACAGATAAGATTGTGCAAATCCGTGATCGTCTCAAAGCTGCCGGAGATAGGCAGAAGAGCTTTGCTAACAAGAGGCGTAAACCTCTTAAGTTCCAAGTAGGGGACAAAGTCATGCTGAAAGTATCACCTTGGAAAGGTGTAATGAAATTTGGAAAGAAGGGCAAGCTAAGCCCAAGATATATAGGACCATTCGAGATAAATTTGAATGTGTCGGCACTGTAGCTTATAAGCTTAAGCTGTCAGAGAAGCTTAGTGGAATTCATGATGTGTTCCACATCAGTAATCTTAAGAAATGTCTAACCGATGAATTGCTAGCAATATCACATCATGATCTGCAAATTGATGAAAACCTGAGGTTCGTGGAGAAACGGATTTCATTCGAGGATCGATAGGTTAAGAAGCTCCGAAGGAAATTGATACCTATAGTAAAGGTCAAATGGGATGCCCTTCTAGGTCCCGAGTATACATGGGAGGTTGAGGCCACTATGTGACAAAAGTACACCCATCTTTTTGAATAAAATCTCGAGGACGAGATTTCTTTTAAAGGGGTGAGGATGTAACACCTCGTAAAATCGTGTCAAATAGTATAGTGACACGTGTTGTATTTTTATTTTAGTCTACTAAAGACTAATATGGACTAAAGGTGTCAACATGCTCAAACTGAGCCTCTGAGTGACTTTCTAATGTCAACATGCATAAACATTAGCCTCTGAGTGACTGATATGTCAACATGCTTAAACTTAGCCTCTGAGTGACTGATATGTCAACATGCTTAAACTTGGCCTCTGAGTGACTGATATGTCAACATGCCCAGCCTCTGAGTGACATCAGATATGTCAACATCCTTTACGAAGTCCTAACTCTCATACGTACCACTTGTTGGACGATAGAGGTTAATTCTGTAAATATGTGAAAGTTGGATGATGGAGGGGTTAAAAGTGTTAACATGTTAATTTATACCTCTGAGTGACGTTTTAACGAATCGAGAGCTCGACAATGTCCGGGCATACTCCCGGGTTGCCAAATATTGGTTACAGAGGGCTAAATATGCTATAAAAGTGTTTTAGGAGGTTTTATAAGTTGAGGGGCTAAATGTGTCAAACTTTTAAACTAACCACGGGGAACTCGCGGGGCGTGAGAGGCAAGGCCCTGGCGTCTCACGGGGCGCGAGAGGCATGTGTCTGCAGAAAATTTGCCTTGGCCTCCACACATGTTGCCAAAAACCATTGTTTCGAAACCATGGACTTCCAAATAGCTATGCTATGTTTTAGGACACTTGTAAGCTCCCTCTAACACCCCTTAACACCTGACATTATCTCCTTCAAGCTCTTCAACTATAAATAGGTGCAATGCTTCACCTTTTGAACTTGCACCACTCTCATTTATCACTCTATCTCCCTCCTCTAGAAGTTCCTTACTGAAAGGAGCATCCAACTTAGTTCTATTGCATCCTAAGGATCACTTGTAAGTGTTCCTTTCTCTTGCATTTTCGTTTATAGGCTTTTATAGCCAAAAGGCAAATCGTTTTACGGAAAACGCCTTGACTTTTGGTTAAGCCCAGTATGGTCCAGCCATTGTTCATAACGAACATGGCTAAGTGATTGTAATAAGGTGGGTGTTAATCCCTATAAAGGGCACCTCCTGAAGATCATGTTTACTAGACCAATTGACGGGACAAAGTTATTATATTAAAAAGTCAAACATGCCATTTTTCAGAAATGTTATAATCTGAGTTTATATATGTTATGAAACATGTTTTGACACTTAAACAAGTTGGTAATAATTATTAGAACACGTAAGAACATGTTCGGCTCGTCAATTTTAGTTCTAGGGTCGGTTCACAACCGAAAGTCGCGAAGTTTAACTTCTATTTTGACTTTCGATTCTGACCTGATTTAGATTAGTTAGCTACTGATCTAAGATTGCATTATGATCGTAATATAATGTAACATAACCCCCTGAGGTTATATTACATGCTCATAATCAGAAACTGAGTTTATGCACAAGTTTCGTAATTATGCCATTTTGACTAAAATGCCCTTTTTGCATAAAATGAGGTTTAAAAATAATGAACTTGAAAATGAGTTTCCTAAATGACGACAAAGCCCAGTGGCTTATAAAATGGTTTAACCATATCTTTTCAAAGAAAATCTTTTACCCACTAATATTTTATATTAAATAACATATCTAATACATGCTCTTAACCTTAACATCAGTTTTCATTAAACATCGCATAAATCATCATTTTACGACATAAGCCCCGTTTCGGCGCATAGCATGATTTTAACCCATATTAATCAACCAAGACTTGTTACCTACTGATTTCAAAACTTATTTTAAATGTTTTTCCAGTAGGTAGATGATATAAACTCAGAATCCAAAATAATTTATAAAACTATGTGTAAAATGACCAAAATGCCCCTTCGGTGCATAGTTTGGTCATAAAAGATAAATTACAGATATGGTCAATATCAAACTGATATTATATCATTAATAAGTTATTTTTCCAAAATACTTATGGTCATAACATTAAATTATATTCGAGTTCCTTTTACACGGTATGAAATTACCAAAATGCCCTTATGAGGCATAATTTCATTTTAAACCCTTAACGGGCATGGAAGTTGATTTCCTACTGATATTACGACTTATTTAAAGTATAATGGCATATAGAACTTGTCCATGACTTATTTAAAGTATAATGGCATATAAAACCTTAACGGGCATGAAAATGATGTTTTTCGTCAATTTTAAGTTTTAAATCCATGACTTATCCGGTCACCCGATATCGCTGATATGCGTACGATTAAGTATATGTAACTAATTTATGAAAATTAACCGAAATGGATCTAAATTTGTCATTTAAGTCTCAAAATCCAGAATCTTCATAGTTTATCGATATTATACAAGTCAAAGTACTTGTTGGGTTTAAACTACATTCTATCCGGTCATCGTTTAATCTAGCATTATACGTTTTTAGCATGTACGCTAGTCGGTCTAAGTCTATAACTTAAATAAGACAGTTAGTATTTAATTGGTTAGCTTATGCCATAATATAGACTAGAGACTTCCGGTGAATGCTATCTGCACTTAGTTCATTTTGTGTATGGCTAAGTTATTAAATCTTGCATTTAAACGAAGATTAGCTCAGGTAAATACTCTCGACTTATTTCCCCTATACGGGATTGGGTTACGGTAAATTAATACCGCTTTGTCGGAAATGGGATCAATCTAATGCCGGATTGTGGCTAGTAAATCCGTATATTCTGTTTTAATCAGTTTTGTTTGATAACTTAAACATCGGGGGTTAACTTCCATGTCCTGGATATCCTCGGCTCATTACATTAGATAATGGCCACGACCTTAGCGCGTGTGTAGGTATACACCCGATAGACGCTCAAAATGCATTACCCACAAAGTTGGGGGAATAACTCCTTCGTGAGTTCAAAGTGGTGAGTACGTTAATCATGTCTCGGTCTCCGTACCGGGCCCTGTATGTATGGACAAACAAGTGAATCTGTTAACAAGGTTACAAAGTAAGTTTCCCATGTTATAAAAGATTTTGTGCCAACGTGCACTTAAAACATTTTTAAATGTTTTCAAAATGAGTCAGTTGGGTGTATTTACCAACGAAAGCTTACGTATTTTCAAAAGACTAAGCTTGCAGGTACAATACGAAAATAGGCTGGAAGTGCTTGGTAGTGATAAGAGGATCTTGCAAATCCTAGATCTGCCCAAAGTCTGTTATACATTTTTGTACATTTTATGATCCGCATGTGGATCTTCTATTACGAGTCATCTGTATATTATTTTGTACTTTGAACATTTGGTTTGTAATAGTAATTTTACTCCAAGACTTCCGTTATGATGTGTTTAATTATCTATGATGATATCAATTTACGTCACGATACTCCCCACCCGGGCCCACCGATGTTTGGATTGGCTGTGGAAAGCCGGGAGTGTGACAGATTGAGTGCACAAAGAATTTGTAAGGCCTACCAAGGTTTGCTTTCTTGAAATTTGTGGCATTTACATGGCCTTTGTAACCCATGCAATAAAAACATCCCTTGACCATTCTTTCTAGATAGCCCGTTGGATCAATTTCTTTTTCTTTGATGTCTAGCACTCTATGAATCAACTCAGTGATTTTGACTTCGAACTCTTCATTACCAATCTTAACTGCAGAAATAATAACTTTCAGATCTTCCTCATATCTAGCAGCACCCCAAAACGTTTAATATGTGATCGCTAGGCTTTGTGTCGATGAGTTAATGCCTTTTTATTGGTATTCGTCCCATAAACTCTAGAACATATTTGAAAGGAGCGATTTTTGGGATCTTATCGTCAAAAACACAACAAATATTATGAATAGGCTCAAACGACGTCTTCTTTTCTTGTAAAAACAACGATATCAACACTTTGAAAATTTTGGACGAAATTACTCAACATTTGGTGCGAGGTGTACTTGGTGCGGAGTTCACATATGTACTTCGTACGAAGTGGTATAAATCATCTAAACATTTTGATCAAGACACTTCGTAAGAAGTGGTTATTTATTTTTTTGCACATTTCACTTCATACGAAGTTGACATCGCACTTCATACAGAGTGACTCACTTTGCACAAAAATGTCTTTGATGACTATCATGTTTCAAACTTATGATTTTTAAGCAATTGATGGTGTCATTAGGTAGTATAGGCGCCGATTAACACATATATAAGTTCAATTTTAGATTTGGCCGGTTCGTTTTTCATAGATCTACATTGAATGGTCCAAGGTACCGAAATCATCAAATAAAACCGTTAAAAAGAGGTGCGTAGATCAACCTCCCCAAGGTATAGATTTGGCAGTAGTTCGTTAAAAATCACTCAAACACTTCATTTCACACTAACAGGCTCTCAACTCGCACAAACAGATTATGTGCACCTCGTGCAAGTTGGATCCTATTTATAGGACTAGGTCCACCTCGTATGAAGTAGCTCTTGATATGTGCGAGGTGTCCAACTCGTACGAAGTGGACTCCAATGCGTACGACGTGGACTCCCACTTCTATGAGGTGACTTCTAAACTATAAATTTTAAAATTTTTCGAGAATTTTATCAGTTTTAATGACCCGCTCAGTTGATCAAGTCCAAGTTAATGACCCTGGTTAACTGATTTGTCTACCAAGTCCAAGTTAATGACCTTTGTTGAACACTTTATGACCAAAATGATGTTTTCGTCAATTTTAAGTTTCAAATTAATGAACTTCTCATTTTCCATCATTAGTAGTTAAAAACTTAATATAGAAACAAAATCCTTTTGTATTTTCCAAGGTTTATGCTAAAACACAATAATTTTTTTGGGGTTTTATAGAAATGAATGTGAACTATGTACAAACATATTTGCACACATATTTTTGCGAGTTTCTGTTAGAGGATCATATCCGTTTTAAGACATATCACTACTACCGTTAATCTTTATAAAACTTTAAGTTCTAAATAAATTTACTTAGATTTTCGGTATATTGATTCACTTAAAACTCTACACATTTCTCAATTATTTCAAGATATGTTAGGTATCTTTAGGAACATGACTTAACTGTGTTTCCCATCTCAGAATATACTCCCGTATCGAGATTCCCTAGATTTCATCTCACAGGTTAATATATCTAACTGATATCTGTATCTGGGTAGTGCGAGACCTTGAGAGCTCAGGTTAGTACTACCATAAAGACAAAAAGATGAAGGCTCGACTTAAAGGTGGTGTTCCAAATTTAGAATCTTTTGTACTACACTTGTCGTATCTTTCGATATTTTCAATTTTGATGTAGTTGTAGGGCTTTTAATGCAAAAAGTATTATGCAAGTTCTAGGCCATTGCTAATGCAAAATTAGAAGAACTTATATAATACCCTGGATATCATTTAAATATAAAGACCTAGTATCTCAGAATCCAGCATTCTCTCAAACAAAAATTTCAGATTACGAAATCCATATGTCCGAGAGATGTTAAGCCACAGATTAATCCAAGTTATTCTTTTTAATTTATATCTCGAAAACAATTTACTAATGCGAAGCCTACTGACACATCATTAGTAAGACCTGTTTAACCACTTTTAAACATTACATTTCTTTAGCATACTATGATAGTCCATTGATGTACTATCATTTCCTCTTTTTACACCAAAAATCTTTTTAATCTTTTTTCATGTTTTTGTATTCTTTTGAATTTTTTAAATGTTTTTGTATTTTCCACAACTATTTCTCCCCCTAAAATCAAAAACATATTTTTTTTTTGTTTCTAAAGAAAGAAAATTTGAAAACTAATAAAGATACACCAATGAGGATCACGTCAAGTCATCGTCCATCTCGAATTCAACCTCATTTGCATTCCCTGATGTCAGATTTTTTAAACCGTTTAATTTCAAAAGATTTAGTATAAAAATATTCCTTTTGGTCATTAGTGTGGATCTTTTCAATTCGAACTAACTTTTTCTCGTAGCAATCATGGATAAGTGGTGTCGAATTTCTATATGTTTAGTTTTTTAGTGTTGAACCGGATCTTTTGTTATATCAATGGCTGCCTTGTTATCTACGTATAAAGGCGTATTAGGAAATTGTAGTCCGAAGTCTCTCATATGTTGTTGTATCCACAAGATTTGGGAACAACTGGATGTTGAAACGTATTCAGCTTCACAAGTAGAGAGAGCGACCGCAGTTTGTTTCTTGCATTTCCATGTTTCTAATCGTGTTCCGAAGAACTAGCAACCAGCCGTTGTAGATTTGGCATTATGTTTGCAGCAACTGAATCAGAATCTGAGTATCCTTCAAGACTAAAATCATTGTTCCGTTGGTACCACAAGCTGGTGCTTGGGCAACACTTTACATAGCGCATTATTCTCTTGACGATCAGCAAATGTGAGTCCCTCGGATTTGACTGATATCGGTCATAAAAGCATGTCGGATACATGATATCCAGCCTTGAAGCTGTAAGATACATCAATGATCCACTCATAGAGCGATAGAATGTTTCGTTGACTTTCAATCCATTAGTGTCGGGACAAATGCCGTGATTGATGGCCAACGGGATTAATGCTTGTGATGTCCCCAACATGTTGAATTTCTCCAATACATCTTGAACATAGTTCGGATGGATAAAGATTCCATCAGGTAATTGATCGACCTGAAGTCCCAAGAAGAACTTCATCTCCCCCATTGCACTTATCTCAATTTTTTTTCATGACTTCTTCAAAGGCTTTACACAGCGATTCCTTGGTCGAACCAAAGATGATATCGTCCACATAGATTTGTACGACAATCAGATGTCCATCCACTTCTCTAGTAAAGAGGGTATTGTCTACTGTTCCTCTAGTGAAACCGTTTCCAAGAAGGTGTTGAGAAAGCGTCTCGTACTAGGCTCTCGGGGCTGATGTAATCCGTAGAGTGCCTTCTCCAGTAGTTAAACCTCATCTTTGTGTATTGGATCGATAAACCCCGGTGGTTGTCCTACATACACTTCCACTTTAACTTTTCCATACAGAAAGGCAGATTTCAAATCCAACTAGTACACCTTAAACCCTTTCCATGACACAAAGGCCAGGAATATGTGGATAGCTTCTAGACGTGCAAGTAGAGCATAAACCTTAGTGTAGTCTATCCCTTCTTGCTGATGAAAACCTTCGACTACAAGCCGAGCTTTGTTTCTAACTACAATCCCTCTATCATCTTGTATGCACATGAAAACCCACAGAGTACTGGTTTTCTTGTGGTCATCGGGTAGATAACAAGCTTCCAGATTCTAATCTTTTCAAATTGTAACAACTCTTACTTCATTAATTCAACCCAGCTTTCCTCCTTAAGAGCTTCCTTATATGTCTTCGGTTCAACTTGTGAAATAAAACAACTATAAGAAATGGTATCTTGAAGTGGTGCTACTTCAGTATAAAAGAACCTTAGATCCTTATTGATCTGATGTCTCGTTTTTACTCCAGTTTGTAACTCTCCGATGATATTCTCTAACGGATGGTACGAATATGTTCTTTGCATCACTTCATTAGAGGCATTCACTTCACTTTCCATATTCGTAACATTTTGTTCAGCAACATGATTACTTGTTTAAGCATCGTTCTGATTGATAGGAGCTGCAGATTGATTCTTGTGATCTGCTCAAAACCTTCATCGGAGTTGGATCCCACCATTATTATCATAAGTAGGCTCTCTATCAGAATCCGAATCATCGAATTGATCGAAAGAGGGGGCTGCATTGTTTACAACTTGTTCGACGACGGGTTCTTGTTGAGAATTGCTCAGACCTGCTTTAGATGCATGTGTGCCGTCTTGAGGTTGTGAAATCACCAATGGTCTAGGAACTTGCTCTTGATTGGACACTTGATGTTGTTAATATAACATCACAAGTTCTTCAACTATTGGTTCATCCAGCAGATCAAAGAATTCCACTGACTCTCGTAATTAAACATCCAAGGATCACAAGGCTACTGTGTTGAAGACGTGTATTTCTGGCTGTCAACATATTGAACTAGAATTACCTGGTTTAAGCTAGGCATATAAACTCTCTTCTTAGGACTAGTTTATCCCACGAAAAATCCCTCCGGAGACTTAGCATAGAATTTACCATCTTGGTCAATGACCGTACATGGAGATCCAAAAGGCTCTAGAACTCCAAGTTTTGTTTTCGTTGGTTAAGCAGCTCAAAGCATGTTTTCTTGTGATCCTTGACTGTAGTACTTTGTTCAGTGTGTAATAAGCAAAGGCAAGGCTTCGCTCCAAATACTTACTTGTAACTTTGAATATGTGAGCGTCGTGCGTGTTGTTTCGATGAGAGCGCTATTCTTCCGTTCAACTACTCCATTTTGTTGCGGAGTAACTTTAGAGTTGTTTTTGTAAGTTTTATGCATACTTTATTATTTTATCTTGTTACGGGTCCCGGTGTGAAAATAATTAAATCCTTACTTAAATGATCAAGAAAGGAAAAGCTAGAAATCTTTAATGAAGTTCGAGGGACTAAGTTTGTCATTTGATGGAAAGTGGAAATTCTTGTTGATATATCAATTAAAGATGAGCGACCATAAATGGATAAAAGTTAATAGTGATATTAATGTTGCAACTTCCAAGTCACGACAAGGAGAAAGGAAATCAATGTATTTTGTTATTTATGATGCTATGTGGGTCCCACTAACCACAAATTAGATTTTTTGATCAAAAAATGTAAAAACCATCTGTTGACCGAGTATTTCTAGTGTTGACCGCTGTATATGATATTAACTGCTTTGGGCTGAATTGGAGCCTAGTATGATAGTAGCCCATTTTCGTTAATGGTACACCATAATCGATACAATGATAAGTGGGCTTTCTATGAGGCCTTAATGGCATTGGCAGCTATGAATTGTGATACAATTAGAATACAAATCGTACTATTTAACGGGGATATATATTGGCCTAAAATCGACTGATAGACGGGCGATATACCTATACAAGGTACTAGAGGCGGTGTACAGAAGGAAGAGAGAGGGACGATTCAAGAGAGAAAATTTATTGGTTCGAGTTGAGAGTTGAAGTTCAAGATTTGAGTTTGGGAACGCAACTTGCTATTACGTTTTGATATTAATTTTGGGTTTTATTTCAGATGTGATACTATGTTTTGTCATTCGGTTCAGACTTGTTTCTTGTTTTTGACTATGATTCTTGGCTAATAACTTATGCGCTACCTAGGTTGATTGATAAATACAATTGTTTGATTTAGTTTTGTCGGTTTATTGAATATTATGTGGATGGTTTTTAAGATCTTTTGTGTATGCATGCCTGAATTTAGTCTTTGATCAATTACAACTCTTCATGTTGGTTGGTGAATGTCTTTCATATAATAGTTGCATGCTAGGTTGACTGCTTGGTGCTTTTGCCTATTAGATGGTTTGCTAGCGTACGTAGTAACCATTAGAGTTAAATTGTGATTGCTTTGAGTTTTAGTGTTCTACCGACTTTAATAGCTCAGAAGCGAGAGATTGTCGGTTAGTCTATAGTGATTAGATTGCTAGGTTAGGCACTTCAAGAGAAGGTCACACTACTTTCTCTATCATTTTTAACCGAGTTAGATCATAATCTTAGTTGCCTAGACTTTCATACCGAGAGGTAGTCGGTCACTTTAGGATGCTTTATTATTACCCATTGGAGAGCTAGAGAGGGAGTTATGTAATCAGTGTTTTCATAGATTATTAGTTTGTCATAGGTGTCTTCTGGAGAAGGGTCTAGGGTCCTATCGGTTTTCCAATAAGTTAGAATATTAAGATCTCGGTTTCCATAGTAATTCAATAATCAATAGAACCAGTCAAACATCTGTAAGATTCAGACCTAGGTAGTGTATCTCATCTTCTGATTCTATCCTTAGTTGTAGTTCGTATCTAGTTAGTTCATGATAGTTAGCGGTTAAGTTCAGTAGATTGATAGTAAACCCCCCAAACATAAAAAACATTAAGTCGAGTTAGTCTTAGATAAGTTAGTCGAGTCTTGTAAACGTAGTTAGAGATTCTCGTGGGTTCGTTACTTGGACTTACTTAGGCTATACTGTATTCATCGGTACACTTGTCGGTTGTATGGTTTAGGTTTTAGAGTGTATTAGTTTATATATTTAGAACTTAGAGTGTCTTGTATAAGGTTAAAACTAGTTAGTTTTTATAGACCGCTTTTAGCACATCAGTAACCCATGGGATCGCCTGGGATCGCCATCTTTATCTTTGAAATCCAATACCCTTCATATCATCTTCAATAATTTTGACCTCAAACTCTTCATTGCTGGTTTTAACAACTGAATGTATGGCTCACGGATCAGGAACAAACTTAGCAGCATGCCAAACTCTTTCTATATGTGACCTGTAAACATTATGTTGATGCGTTAGCGCCTTCTTTATCGAAAATCAGTCCATAAACTCCAAAATATCTCTTGAAGGAGCCATTTCCGGTATCTTACTGTCAAGTACACATCACGTATTATGAACCTACTCAAATATCGATTTCTTTTCTTGCAAAACCATAACGACAACACTTAGACAAATTTGAAAAAAATTACCAAATATTTAGTGTGAAGTTCAGTTCGTGTGATGTGGATATTATTGACTTCGTACGATGTGGACTAACCAAAATTAACAAACATTCAAAATCACATCATGCGAAGTTGTTTAACATTTTTTTTAACAATTTCGTTTCGTGTGAATTGCATAATTCACTTCATACGAAGTGACTTCTACTTCATTCTAATCACCTGAATTTATCAAGAACATGAATTTGATCGACTACAATGAAATTCAAGGTCCTAACAACTTCTAACAACGCCGATTTACATAGATATGTGTTCAATTTTACTTCTTACCGGCTAGATTTCCATAGATCTACGTAGAAGTTCAGTAATACCAAAACGTTCAATTAAGGTCCAAATCTAGATCCTATACCTTCACCATTGTAAGGGTGTGTAAATCAACCTCCCCAATGTAAATTTTGGCAGCAATTCGACTTAGATCACACAAAATCTCTCAGATCGCACAAAGAACTCTCAGTTTGTACAAAACAATAAATGATTAGTTCGTGTGATCTGATCCTTTATATAGTTCATATGCTCACTTCGTGCAAAATGATTCACTTTGTGGGAAGTGTTTCAGTTCGTGCGATGTGGATACATTTCGTGTGAAGTGAGTCCAAGTTTCAGAACTTCAACTTTTTCAAACATTTATCAGTTTTAACAACCCACTTAGTTGAATAAGTCCAGGTTAATGACCCTGGTTAACTGATTTGTCTACCAAGCCCAAGTTAATGACCTTGGTTGAACACTTTATGAACAAAATGACGTTTTAGGCAATGTTAAGTTTCAAATTAGTGAACTTTTAATCATTTCAAAACATTTTCTCATTTCAGATTAGCTCCCAACCCATTGTCCATTGGATTTCCCTCAACATACAGCATCTCTGGATTTTGAAGATCCGCTTTCCATCATTGGTAGTAGAAACTAAGATAGAAATAAAATCTTTTTGATTTTACAAAGTTTATGCTAAAACACACTGAAAATCTTTTTGGGTTTTTCTGAAATGAAATGTATTATTTATGTACAAACATATTTACAGACATATTTTTGTGAGTGTGTGTTAAAGGATCATATCATTTTTTTAGACAAATCACTAGTACCGTTGATTTTGAAAACTTCATGTTTCAAACAAATTCACTTAGATTGTTAGTATACTGATCCACTTAAACCTCTACACATTGCTCAATTGCACCGAGATATGTTAATTAGATGTTTTAGAACTTGATTTAACAGTGTTTCCTATCTCAGAATATACCCCTGTATCAAGATTCCCTAGATTTCATCATATAGGTGAATATATCTAACTGATATCTGTATTAGGGTTGTGCAAGACCTTGAGAGCTCAGGTTAGTACCACCGTACAAACAAAGAGATGAAGGCTCGACTTAAAAGTGGTGTTCCAAATTTGGAATATTTTATACTACCATTGTTAGATCTTTAGATACTTTCAATTTGCTGCAATTTTGGGTTTTTAAAACAAAAGTATTCTACAAGTTCTAGGCCATTGTTGACGCAAAATCAGAAGAACTTGTATAATACCCCAGATATCAATTATCTATCAAGATCTAGTATCTCAGAATCCGGCAATCTCTCAAACGAAATTTTTGTTTATTAAGACCATATATCCGAGAGATGTTAACCCACTAATTAAGAAGTTTTTCTTTATGTTTATATCTCACAAACAATCTATTGAATGTGCGAAGCCTACTAGCCCATCCTTAGTGAGACTTGTTTAAACAATTTAACACTACAATTCCTTAGCATACTGTGATAGTCCACTGATATTTTTTCTTTTTACACCAAAACTCTATTTGTCTTTTTCATGTTTTTGTACATTTTCAAAAAAAATATATATATTTTTGTATTTTTCACAACATTTCTTCCCATAAAATCAAAAACATATTTTCGGATATTTTTTAAATAAAGAAATTCTAAAGACTATAAACTTTGACAAACCGATGAGGATCACGTCAATTCGTCATCCGCCTCGAAGTCAACCTCCTCTAAAATCCCCATGGTGTCCGATTTTTCAACCATTAAGTTTCAAAAGATATTTGAATTTAGCTCGATCAAACGCTTTGGTGTAAAAATATGGGTTTTGTTCATCAACGTGGAATTTTTCTATTCTAACAAACTTTTTCTTGTAACAATCACAGATAAAGTGGTATCGAATTTCAATATGTTTGGTTTTAGAGTGTTGAACTGGGTTTTTAGTTATATTAATGACAACCTCATTATCTACATATATGGGCTTATCAAGAAACTGTAATCCTTAGTCTCTCATTTGTTGTTATATCCACAAAATTTGGGAACAACTGGAAGCTACAATGTATTCTGCTTCGCAAGTAGAGAGAGTGACCGTGGTTTGCTTCTTGGTTTGCCACGTTACTAATCGTGTGCCAAAGAACTGGCATCCAGCAGTTGTAGATTTACCATTTAAATGGCAGCATACGAAATCAATCAGAATATCCAGCGAGGTTGAAATCATTGTTCCGTGGATACCACAAGCCGGTGCTTGGGCAATCCTTCAAATCGAAGAATCCTCTTTATGATCAGCATGTAAGACACTAGTGGACTTGATTGATATTGGGCGTAGAGGAATGTCGGATACATGATATCTGGCCTACATGCTGTGAGGTACATCAAAGATCAAATCATTGATCTACATAAGGTCTCGTCAATCTTCACTCCTTTTTCATCTGGTCCGATGCCATGATTTAGTGCCAATGGGGTGGACAATGGTGATGTTCCCGATATATCGAATTTCTCCAATATATTGTGTACATACTTCGTCTGATGAATGAAGATTCATCAGGTAACTGATCGACTTGAAGTCCCAAAATGAACTTCATCTCTCCCATTGAACTCATTTCAAATTTCTTTTGCATGACTTTCCCGAAGTCCTTACACAGTTCATCGTTAGTCGAACCAAAGATTATGTAATTCACATATATTTGTACAATAATTAGATGTCCATTCGTTTCCTGTGTAAAAAGGGTACTATCTATTCTTCCTCTGGTTAAACCGTTCTCTAGAAGATGTTGAGAAAGCGTCTCGTACGAGGCTCTCGGTTCCTGGTGCAAACCATATAACGCTTTATCCAGTAGGTAAACCTTTTCTTTGTGTATCGGATCCACAAACCTTGGCGGCTGTCCAACGTACACCTCCTATTTCACCTTTGCGTATGGAATGCGGATTCACGTCCAATTGGTATACCTTGAAACCTTTCCATGACGCAAACACTAGGAAAATACGGATAGCTTCTAATCGTGCGATAGGAGCGTAGACCTTTTTAATCAATGCCCTCTTGCTAGTGAAGACCTTGGACTACGAGTCGAGCTTAATTATGAACAACCACTCCTCTGCCATCATGTTTACACTTGAAGACCCACTTTGTACTCATGGACTTGTGGTTATCCGGTAGGTCGACAACCTTCCATACTCCAAGTTTTTCAACCTGTTGCAACTCTTCCTACATTTCGTTAACCCAAGTTTCTTCAGTAAGTGCGTCTTTGTGCGATTTAGGCTCAACCTGTGAAATAAAACAACTATATGAGCAAGCTTCTTGAGTAAGTGCATCTTTATTATAAAACAACTAAGATCCTTATTGATCTGATTTCTCATTTTTACTATAGTCTGCAACTCTCAGATAATGTTCTTCGACGGATGGTATGACAACATACTCGGTATAACTTCATTTGAGACACTCACTTTTTTTTTCCAAATTCGTATTATTCTTTTCAGCAACTTGAGTACTTGTTGATGTTTCATTCTGATTGCTTGGACCCGCGGATTGATTGAGTAAACTTGTAATCTGCTCTGAACCTTCATCAAAACTAGATCCTCCATTATCATAAGTTGGCTCGCCATCAGAATTAGAATCCTCGATTGATCAAAAGTGGGTGTTGTATTGTTCACATCTGGTTCGACTAGGGTTCTTATTGTGTGTTGCTCGGACCTGATTCAGAATCATTTATGCCAACATGTGATTGTGAAATAACCATTGGTCTAGGAACTTGTTCTTGAGTAGACGATTAGTAACAGCACAAGTTCATCATCAGCAGGTTCAGATGGCAGTTCAAAGGATTCCCACAAACTCTCATAGTTAAACAACCAAGGGTTACCACAATTCTGTGTAGTTAACGTATATCTCTGGCAGTCAACATGTTGAGAAAGAATAAACCGGTTTATGCTTGGAAGATAGACTGTTCTCAAAGGACTAGCATATCCCATGAAAAAACCCTCTAGAGACTTAGCTCTGAATTTACCATCCGGGTCAATAACTGTGCATCGAGATCCAAACTGTTCTAAAAACTTATTAAGCCATCGAAGCATGTCTTCTAATGAGACTTGACTTGCAATACTTGATTAAGTGTGTAACAAGTAGAGGTCACCGCTTCGCTCCAAAAGCTGATAGGAAATTTAGAATCTACGAGCATTGTGCGTGCTGTTTAAATAAGAGTTTGGTTCTTTCATTCAGCTACTCCATTCTGTTGAGGAGTATAGGGCGTGCTGAATTCATGAAGTATTCCATTGTCATTGCAAAATTCCAACATTCTATTGTTCTTGAAGTCGGTACCATTGTCACTACGAATCTTTCTTATCGGTTGATGGTAGAAATTCTCCAACTTTCTGAAAAGAATCGTCAAATTTCAAAGGTCTCATCTTTGCTTTCCAAAAATAGAAACCATTAAAATCTTGAGTAGTCGTCAGTCACAACAACGCAAGATAGATCACCAGATATACTTTAACCTTAACTAACCGAAAAAAATCCATATGTAACCTATCCAGTGGTAGCTTGATAGAGTTCAGGAGTTTTCTTGGATGAGATTTCTTATGCTGCTTGCCCTTTTTACAACTAATATAATCATCATTCAAGTGGAAACTCTTAAGCTTCACACCTTCCACCATATTGTTGTGCACTAGATAATTCATCATTCGTAAATGGATATGTCCCATCTTTCGATGCCATAAGATCGATTAATTTTTGTAGCCTTTAATACAAAACATTATGCCGATTTCGTAGTAGTGGATTCAATGCTCATGTCGAGGACATAGAGATCATTTTCTTGTGGAGCGTGCATGAGGATCAAATCTTCGGGAATTTTGAATCTCGGCTTCAAAATAAGGCATTTTTTATCTGTAAAATGAGTTGTAAACTTCTTATCGCAAATCTAGGAGATACTTAGCAAGTTATTCTCTAATTTGGCTATGTAGTTGACTTAGTCAAAAGAAACCACGCCGTTTGTTAGTATTCACTCACCAATTATCCTACATAGCCTTCTTTTATCGATTTAAGATCATATAATAAGGCTAGCATCCTTGTCATGTGTTGAGAAGCTCCACTATCTATTATCCACTTAGAAATTATTGACCTTGGGAGCACCTACACATGCAATTAAGAAATTATTTAAATAGTGATACCCAAGCCTTCTCGGTCTTGGGTGGGTTTGGGATATCAAACTTTGGTACATTAACATTCTTAACTTCAACAACTTGTTCAACCTTTGACTTGGTTGTAACAGATGTTTTGACTTCCTCAGAAGAGGGTTTAGTTTTGATCACCCAAGTTTTTTGTTTTGAAATTTCCTTTTTAGGGTAACATTTTGAATCTTTTTTTATCTTTCTTGATTGATGATTCACCAGTTTCTTTGTTTAAAACATTAGCTGTTACTAGTTTCTCATTATTGTTAGATTCAATTTTTCTTCTAAAAACTTGTGTTGGAACAAACTTTGGGGATTCGTTTTTCACATCTTCTGATGACTTCTTAGCATGGTAAACAAGTTTAGAATTGCGACATTGTCTCGCAATATGTCCGATATCATTACACTTGAAGCATGTGCTACTTTCAGTGACATATGATTTCTTAACCTTCTCACGACACTTTTTCTCATAGAACTCGTCGTTTGACTGTTCCTTTGCCAAATTCTCTTTCTAGCTTTATGAGATTGTTCCAAAAACACAGTGTTGATGCACTTTTGTGTCCGTCGCTTGTTCTTAGTTATGTCAGTAATTGTATGGTCTCATTTGTTATGTCTGTAAAGTTTGGTCGTGTCTATCAAATCAAGATATCCTCCTATTTTCATTTAGTACTACGTTAGTTTGTCTATGTTGTAAAACAGTTGCATGTGTCCATACTGTTAAGTTTTGGGTCTCTAATCTTGCTGGCTGTGCAGTACATCTGTTAGTAGGGTTATCCGTAAGAACCCCACATTCGTACAAGTGAACTTTGCTTCGTATGTACAATTTATATGTTCATACAAGCCATTGCATGTTCATACAAATGAACAATCAACAAAGACATTTGATTGTTCGTTCGAGAGAGTTACTTGTTCGTACGAGCGAGTTATTTATTCGTACAAGCCATAGGTTGTTCGTACGAGCAACTCTTTATGAACGTTCTTAATGGCCTTAGTAGTGCTTCGTATGGCCAGTAACATACTTCATATTGTTGCTGAGTGTTGAGCCTATATATAGACATGCACTTCACAGTTCACGTAAGAGAGAGCACAGAGAGAATGCCTTGAGTCTGTTTGACCATTGTGTTTATGTGTTTGTACTAGCTCTCTTTAGTTAATCAAAAGATAGTGAATCTTTGGTTACTTTGTGTTTACTATACTTTGCTTTGGTTTGCATATACACTTGGATTCCGCACTCGTGTGTGTGTTTAAACAACAAGGAAGTAGGTTATCTTGATCCTCCAAGTGGACCTAGAAGTGGTATCAGAGCTTTGGCTCTCTTCCTTGTTTAAAACCAAGCATAGTGTTGTGTTTGAGCAAGTTTTGAAGCCTTCTGGAAGTGTTCTTGAACTACAAGCAAGAAACTTAAGTTTTTACAAGAAAAGTAGGTTAAAACTTAGGTAAAACTTGTTGTTTTCAGAAAATTTTTATAAAAACCTTATTAAAATACATGAAGACATGTTAGGATATGGTTTTTCTTGAAATTTTCTATCAAAGTTTAGTTGGACACATTTTCGGGTGAAGCACTTGTCGGACAACTCACTGGAATATTCCTTTCGGGTTGACCATATCTTAAGATTTGACTGACTTGACTGAACAGCTAATTTTGGAATGTTTATCTTTTTAACCGAATCTATATTAGACAACTGACAACTTCCGAACAAACTCAGAAACAAGTTCCTGTTACAAAAGGAAACTTCTCACCAACCAACCCTGCAAAAAGATCCACTACGAAAGACCCCATCTATGAACAACCAACCGTACGAAGAACAAATTGTTCGTGCGAAGAACCAACTGTTCGCACAAAGAACTAATTGTTAGTACGAAGAACTTGTGGTTCGTACGAAGAACCATTTGACTCTTACGAAGAACTAGTGGCTCGTACGAATCAGTGGTTTGTACAAAGAACCAAGTTTTTTCGTGATTTGTTTTTGGTTGTTCATGACCAGTTTTTCAATAATTCGTGTTTTTAAAATCATGAACTTTAACAGTAAGACTTTTATTTCAAGTTAATTTTGGAATTTTAAGTGGATTTTAATAAACAAGCAAACAAAATGGGTACAAATCCTTGGGATTGGGGGTGTAGTTTAAGCACAAACCAAGACTCACCACAATCTAGCTCCGCAACCTCGTGGGTTAAATCACTGATGCCTTAGCAAACAGCCATGATTACTGCTAATCAATGGGTATGCGTGGAAAATCAAAATCAAAGCATTCCGACTCTTCTTATTAGCGAGAGTGAAACAGGAAGTAACAACCATCCACCGCAGTTAAACCATATGAAACATTATCCTTCATGAAAAGTCGTTTTTATACGTATGTTCTTGGTCAAAATACATAATTGTGGACATGTTTTACTACACCATACAAATAATCTCTCAAAGAAGCAGGATCAAATCCAACCTCTTTAGCCAACTTGGATGAAAATGATAAAAAGCTTATTATTTAGAAAAGAAGGCATTTGCTATCCACAAAACCCTGAAATGTATTTTGGAGGTATTAACACAGGCGTTAGTACCACTCAGCAACTAAAACTTCAAACAACGTTGGTGTCAAACGTTAATCCTTTTCTACCACAACCAATTCAAACAGATCAATCTGCTGGTTCAAGTACTCAAACCTATGGTCAAGTATTTGATCCTAAAGCCTTTCTACCACAACCGCAAGTTGTTACACCTTAAGTTCCACAACAAGCTTCTCAACAAGCTTTCTATGCTAACAACTTTCAACCTGCAAATCCTAATACCATCAGACTTGATACTTCACATCTTTTCAAGGTTAATGTAGAAGTTTCTCGGGAACACATGGAACTTCTGAACACTATGGTTAGTGCATATTGTGGACTAGTCATTGGTCAAATTGGAAACATCAATTTGACTAATAAGGACTATTAGAAAATAAATAGGGAATGGAGTTGATGGATATTAAGTGGGCATTTTCCACTGCGTTTAGAAAAGCTAAAGACTACATGAGTAGAACTAGAAGAACAAGTTTAAAAACCAAGAAAGACACAAAGTATGGATTTGATAAAGATGTTGTTACTTGTTTTAACTGTGGTGAAAAAGGTCATTTCAAACGTGAATGTACTAGACCTAGCAAGCAAGGAAATCAAAACCCTTTCCGAAATCAATCACGCTCATCCAACACAACTCAAGTTAACAATGAACAAAGTATAGTAGCTGTTAACAACCCAAACAACTCCAACCAGTCTGGGCCTTCAAACAACACAAGTAGAGCGTTAGTAGTTCAAGCAGATGAATGATGTGATTGGTCAGTACGGTTGGGAAACGAGAGTCAAGGAGGAACTGTATTTATGCTAAGATAATCAATCAGATCAAACATGTTCACAGCATTGATTCTTCTAATGATGATGATAGTTCTGGGTAAAATGGGAGTTCTGATGAGGAAAGCTCGTGGGTGGTTATGGATCAGATTCGGATATCAGGGAAAAGATTGATACTGAGGTCAGTAAGTTGCTAAAAGAAGCAGAGAAGCTGAAAAGCCAAAAGTCTGGGTTGACAAAGAAAGCAGAAGTTGCATCAAATGAAATGGAAAAACTCTTTATCAACAATCCATCCTTTTCTCATCATACTGCTTTTATGGCTAATGTTGGAGGTTCAACAAGTCAGGTAAAATCCGACTCTCCTAGGAAATGCAATGATTGTGCTAACTTAAAAACTAAATTTGAAAAAATTAATAGTCACAGTCAAAGCTTAGTAATTAAAATGTCAAGATGCAAAGAGGCAAATATGGCTTTAACTCGAAATGAAAATGAATTCAAATATGTAATTGAGACTCTTAAGAAAAGCGTGTCTGAGTTAACAAAAATAGTTTTGAACAAGCAAACTGGTATTAATAACTACATTAATATCCTTGAAGAAACAAAAAAAGGAGTTAGCCATTGCCAAATGTGAACATGATGCAATTAAGCTAAAATTGGAGAGTTATTCTAACTCCCGATATGTGCTTGATCACATCATTGACATTCAAAAGCTTAAGGGAGATGTCAGATGCATTGGGTATAAATCATGTCCACCACCATTGAAACACAATTATACCAAATTGCCTGATGAGGTGGAAATGCCACGTTTTGAACGATCTGTACCTCTTAATCCTGAAGAGTTTGCAGCAGGGTTAGGGTTTAAACTGGACAATCCCTCAGATGAATCCAGAAAGACGGAGAACTCATCATCTGTTAATGATCAAAGTCCACCTATAACAAAAGAGGATGATTTATCAGATGATGAGTCAAATGAGATCAATCAGGACCAATCTCTTGATAAAAAGAAAGGGGTAGAAATTCCAAATGAGAATCATATTTCATGTGATCCTACTAATCCCGTTATGCAATCTGAAACAAAACAAGAGATTGATCCTATCAAATCTGTCAAGACGATTGCTTCTACATTTACAAACGATAATGTGTTGTATACTTTAATTGGTGATGAGAAAATTTACTCAAACAAGGTTTTTCCGATAAAAAATGTTAATCCAACTTCAGTTGATCAAATTTTTGAAAATTCAACAACCAATTTTTTAGGGAAGAAGAATCCAATCAAATCACAACCATTAATCGCTTCTAAAAGTAGACAACAAAAAAGCAAGCTGAAAAACCTAAGGTATCACAACCAAAGGTTGAAGCTAAAAGAGCTCACAACAAGAAAAAAGGGAAGAATGTTAAATTTGTAGTCTTAACTGATACTGATAAAATCGAGACTTTTGAAAATATGTCAAATATTGATTTTGTAAATAAAGTTAAGATTTTAAAACGTAACAGTCAAAACAACTACACTCAACACACAAATGGGCGTGAAGATGGACCAAGTACTTCTAGGCCTACAAGTTCAACATCAAGTCATCAAACGGCATCTCCAAAATTTGTTGAAAGGAGAACATGTTTTAAGTGTGGAGAGTTTGGCCACATAATCTAAAATTGTACCAACTCAGCAAAACCCAAGTTTGTTGAAAATGCCCCTCCTGAAAAGAATTGCCAACGTCAATCTTTGTCACCTAAACAAGATAAACGTATTGTTAATAAACAAGAAGAAAAACAAAGACGTAAACAAGTAAAAATCATTGCAAAGGCATTAAAATCGGATGTTTTAGAGAAGAAACCAAGTTCATCAAGTTTATTAAAACTATAAGTGTCTAAACCTGTAAATAATAGTCAATCTGGTAAACGTCAACAATCTTGGAAACGTAAAACCAGTAATGTTTCAGGGGGAGGCACAAAGTTTCCAAATCATCAAGAAATATAAATCACATTTCTTGATGATAAGGGTCGACCCAAGACCACTAAGGCTTGGTTCCCGATCTCAAACTAATCGGGTAATGCACTGTGCAGGGTGTTCCAGGAGGAACTATGAATAGTCATTGGATTGTTGACAGTGGAGCATCATGGCACATGACAGGCGACTTAAGGCTCCTTTATGATATGAAAAGCATTAGGGGAGGCTATGTTGCTTTTGCTGGAGATAAAGGCGTTTACGTCACTTGAGAAGGAATTATTTCCAATGGTGTTGTTAGTTTTGACAAGATCAATTATGTTCGTCAAATTGATCACAATCTTCTGAGTGTTTCTCAAATCTTCGACAAGAAGTTCACGGTTCATTTTGATGATGACGACTGTTATGTGCTAAAACCTGGTTTCAAGATTCCCAAAGAATGGATTCTCTTGTCGGCTCCAAGAATTAATGACTTGTATATTCTTGACATGAGCCAAGCTATTACTACGTCTACACAAGTTACATGTTTTGTCTCCAAAGCCACTGAAAAGGAGTTAATCTCTTGGCATAGACGAATGGGACACATTAACTTGAGGAAAATGAACTATCTGGTGAAAAATAATCTTGTGAATGGTGTACCAGTAAAGAATTTTCATTTACAAGACGTCCGTGTATCGTGCCAGAAGGGAAAACAAGCAAAGAAGTCTCATCATGTGAAGAAAATTAACATTGTTAATATGCCTCTGGAACGTCTTCATATGGACCTTTGGGTGACTGTTATGGCACACAAGAATAAAGTTCCTGAAATCCTCAAGAATCTCCTCACGCTACTTGAAAATTTATACAATTTGAAGATAAGGAGAATCAGAAGCGACAATGGCACCGAATTCAAGAACCATGTTACAGATGAGTTCTGTTCTTCTAAGGGCATTTCACATGAATACAGTTCTCGTTATACTCCACAACAAAATGGTGTCGTTGAGAGGAAAAACAAAACTCTTATCAAGACTGCAAGAACTATGTTAGTAGAGTCAGAACTTCCTATTCAGTTTTGGTGGGAGGCTGTGGCCATTGCTTGCTATACAATGAATAGAGTTCTTATGGTGAAAAGGCATGGGAAAACATGTTTTGAATTGTTACATAAAAGAAAACCGGATGTGTCTTTCTTAGAACCTTTTGGAGCTCCATGCACTATGATTGATCCACATGGTAAATTCGGTCCAAAGGCTATCGAAGGTTTTTTCTTGGATATGCTACTCCAAATTTCAGAGTGTGGAATTGGTCAACGAAAAATATTGAGGAATGGGGTGAAGTTAAGGTTTAAAGATACACTGAATTAGTAAGAGCTCCGTGTGGTCCTTGGATGTTTGACTACGATGTGACTGTTTGACTCCTTCAATCTGCCAACTTTTGATGATGCGTCTTCAACAACTCAAATGTTAGTTCAAAGTGATACTTCAGTTGATTTATCTTTAGTATGACCAATTATTGTTAACCCACAAGTTTCTACTTCGGTTAATACTATTGTTCAAAATGAGGAATTTGAAGATGCTGCTGATTATAATGTTTCGCCAAAAGATGATGAGTTCCATGATGCAAATGAAGCTACTTCTGCTCATGTTCATCGAACTTCTGATGTAACTTCAAATGTGCAAAATCAAGGGATGACTGAAGGTCATGCTTCTACATCTTCGTCAATTCCATCCATCGACTTAGCTGTTGATCTGAATATCAACAATTTAGGTATAAATTCTCGAGTTCCTGATGTTCCTGAAACTCGAATCAATGATACTCATCCTCAGCAGAACATTATAGGAGATGTCAAGAGTGGAGTGCAGACACATAAGCGCTAAGGAACAACCTGAATGTTGGTTTGTATCCAACAATTAGAGAATCTGGGGAACAGAATGAGTAGTCTTTTGCCTGCTATGTTTGCCAAGTTGAACCGAAATCTTGGAAGGAGGCAATGAAAGAAGACTCATGGGTTGAAGCAATGAAAGAGGAACTTCGACAGTTTCAGAAGTTGGGTTTGTGGAAAATGGTTGATAGGCCCGACAACTACAACAAGATTTGTACTAGATGGGTTTACAAGTACAAGAAGGATGACCGAGGAGTTGTTGTCAGAAACAAAGCAAGATCGGTTGTGTAGGGCTTTAATCAGGTAGAAGGCATTGATTATAATGAGGTTTATGCACTAGTAGCACATCTTGAGGCCATAAGAATTTTCTTGGCTTATGCGTCCTATAAGAAGTTTACAGTTTATCAAATGGATGTGAAAAGTGCATTTCTTCATGGTGTGGTTGAAGAAGAAGTATATGTTGAGCAACCACCTGGTTTTGAAGATCCGATCCATCCTGACAAGGTTTGGCTTCTCAATAAGGCGTTATATGGACTTCATCAAGCTTCTCGAGTTTAGTATGAAACGTTGTCTTCCTATCTTCTCAAGAATGGTTTCCAATGAGGGTTGATCGACATACTCTTTACATAAAGAAATGAATGAGGATTTATTGATGGTTCAAGTGTATGTTGATGATATTATTTTTGGGTCTACGAATGATATAATGTGCAAAGAATTCTAGCGGGTGATGCAAGAGAAGTTCGAGATGAGCGCCATAGGAGAAATCACATTCTTTTTAGGTTTGCAGGTTTGTTAATATAAGGAAGGAATTTTTATTCATCAAACCAATTATGTTTGGGATATTCTCAAACGATTTCAAATGGAAGACTTGAAGGCTTTGGGAACTCCATTAGCTCAAATCATGGGAGTACTCCTGATGGAATGGGTGAACATGTGGAACCGTCTCTTTATCGTGCTATGATCGGATCTCTTATGTATGTTACTGCTTCAAGACCCGATATAATGTATCCAACATGTCTTCTAGCTCGCTACCAGTCAAATCCAAAAGTTTCTCATTTGATGGTTGTGAAAAGAATCTTTCGTTATTTGAATGGTCGCCCGGACACTGGTCTCTGGTACCCTAAGAATGATTGGTTTGATTTGCAGCATTTAGTAATTCTGATCATGGCGGCTGCAAGATCCATGCAAAGTCAACATCACCAGGATGTCAGTTCTTGGGAAATCGCCTAGTCACGTGGCAATGCAAAAATGCAGACTTGTGTAGCTACTTCAACATGTGAGGCTGAGTATATTTCGGCTTCTATTGCTGCTCTCAGGTTTTATGGATCCAACAGCAAATGCGCGACTACGGGTTTGAATTTCTAACTACTCCTATTTATGTTGACAATGAAGCTTCTTTACAGATCACTTGTAATCCTGTATAGCACTCAAAAGCCAAACACATTGAGATTAAGTATCATTTTATACGAGATTGTTATGAAAAGAAACTTATCAATGTTGTTAAAATCCACACTGATCACCAAGGTGCCGACCTGTTTACAAAAGCTTTTGATAAATCACGTTTTGATTATCTTCTTTTGGTCAATGGCATCAATGTGAAACCCGAGTAAATCATCCTTGGCTAATCGTTTTGGTAAATATTTTCTTCAAAACTAAAAATACAAAAACATTTCCATTTTTTTCTTTTTACATTTTAGGGGAGAAAATTTCAAGAAAATACAGAAACATAAGAAAATGCAATAATACAAAAATATGTCTTTTATTTAGTTATGTCTTTATTTATTTACTTTCTGCATTTAAGGGGGAGAAAATTTAGAAAAATTCAAAAACAATAGAAAATCTAAAAATAAAAAATGAGTTTCATGGAAAGATAAGAGAAGATGATGATACACTGGCGATCTGTCAAATACGGTCAAAAACATAAAATGAAAATTGATAAGTAGCTCTATTAATAATATATCGGTAGGCTCACAAGCAGATTAAAATGTGCAGGTTGATATAAACATAACGGACTGAAAGTCAGATGGGAACCATTCATTGGCATACGGTCTTGGCACCGAAATTTCGTTTGATAGTATATCGAGGCTCTGAGATATGCGGTCTTTATACTTGCTTATCATCTGGGTATCATGGTTGAATCTTTTACCGAAAAATAACAGGGACGCAAGTCTAGAGCTTCCATTATACCATTCATACGTGTAAATACTGCATTCGACCATCAATAAGTGACAAAAATATCACATTCACCCAATAAATAAGTGATAATATATCACAGCTTTATGGAGGAGTTAATTTTGTCTCTTTCTCGGTACAATGGTACTAACCAGTTCACGGACTTACTCCTGTGCCCTACATGCATTTGAAAATCAAGTTCCTCATCAATATGTGATTTAATCACATCGGGCTTGTTTTCATTCAAAATAAGTGAGTATCTCACAATCTATACATCAAAACAGATGATAAGCAGTATACTCACCTGTAAGATTTTCTCTAGTGCATGTCTTGATACAGGAATGTGTCATGAAGTGGTTGAACACCGGCTAGTAAGTATAATTCATACATTAATCATATCTCCTAATCATGGCTAAATCTGATAAGCTGAGCTTATGTGGACAACAATACCGATAATTATGGTAGAATATTTATTCAATTTTAAGTTCTAAACAAAAAACCGTTCTTGACAAGATTAAAAGCTGGTATGATTCTCTTACCTTGAAACTCAGAAAAAGATTGCTAATTAATGTACAGTTTGTTCTTATCCATTAGTATTTGTTTTAGTTTACACTGTTTTTAAAATTATTTTTAATTAGCCAAATTTGAAGCTTGAATGTTTTCTAGCAAGATACGCCCTAAAAATCATTTGTCTTGCTATCATAACTTCATAAAGTATCTTTTTGCAACGGGGTAAACTCATTACAAAGAGCAAAATCTATTTAATGTGCACATTTCCTGACTTGTGATCTGTGTGGATATGTGCGAAGATCTAAACCGGTCAACGAAAAACCTAAGGTCCACGAAGAACTGATGTTCCAGTTTAGAAGAACCTAGATTCGTATGAATCAGTTATTGCTCGTACGAATCAGAAGTTCCTCGTGCGATTGATAGTTACTCGTGCGAATGTGTCAATGATCACTCGTGCAAATGGGTTGTGCTTTGTACAAGACAGTCTTTGTACGGCTGGCAGTTCTTTGTTCGGACTAGGGTTCTTCGTGCGAGTAAAAGGTATGACGTATAAGAGGTAAAATAGTTTTTTAGTCTAACTTCACTTTCACCTTTTCACTTCATTCTTTCACTATTCATCATCTTCCTCAGTTAGAAGAAATCATCTTTCCAACCTTTCTTTTCTTTTTGTCGATCTATTTGTGATATCTTTAAGGTATGTTTGACAATGTTGGTATACCTTGAAGATGAGCAGTTGAACATTAACTGACTGCTTGTCATTACCTGACACGTACAACAAACTTCAGGCGAAGAACTTGTATTGATGAAACACAACTTCTTCATGAATAATCTTTACTTGAAGTTCTTTGTGCGAACAAGTTGACTCCTCTTTGTACGAGAGAATTATCCCTCGTACGAGTAACCTGTTGTTCGTACGAGCCAACCTCTTGTTTGAGAGAGTCAGTTGTTGTTCGTACGAGTCAGTTGTTCATGCAAGTAAGTTGTTCTTTGTATGAGTAAATTGTTATTTGTATGAGTCGGTAGTTCTTCGTCAAGGGGATGCATACTTACAGAAAGTTCATAGTAAAAACTTTTGAGTATGTTCCCTAGTGTATTTATGTTTCTTCTTATTCTGGTTATCTTTTGTGTACAGGATGGCACCAAAAGGGCAGAAAAGAAAGCCCGCAACGAAGAAAACTGACAAGTCAGAAGTGGAAATAATGTCAGAGCCGAGACACAACATGGTTGCCTACTTAGATCTGGAAGATAAATTTACTTAGTACAATGGTATAATGAAGTTTTTGCGCGACTCAAGGATACTTTATGCTACCACGCATAAAACTACAGTATACAAGAGATTGATCAAGGAATTTTGGGATTCAGATAAAGTTGTTGAAGTGAATGGACAAGAACTTATCCATGGAAGAGTAAATGGCTTAGACGCAGATATTTCCGTTGAAGTAATTAATTCTGCATTGCAACATGGCGATGATCCTGAAGCTCCATACTCAGTTCTGTAGAAGTGTCAACGTGGATGTTCGCTTCGAATGAGATGTGTCAGAGATTTTCTTGTCAGACAACTAAACAAAGTATGGTTGCCACTCTGATACAAGTTCTTTCTACATGTTTTAATTCAGTGTTTAAGCAACAGACGAAGTGGTTATGACATGGCTAATAACGACTTAGTTTGGATGATGATAACTTTGACATTGAACAAATCGTTCAGTGTTTCAAAGTATATTTTTGCAAACATGAAGGAAAACCTGAGAAGAACCGGATTTGGTGGAAACATGTTTTGGATGTATCATCGTTTTCTCCAGATGATCTTGAATATGCAACATCCGAATCTTCCAAAGAACGACAATGATGTTCTAAAAATTGACGTTATGATGGAACATTCGTTGAAGATACTTAGAGGAGTAGCAGCAAAATATTACAAGGAAAGCATCCTCTTAAGTTATTTGATTTTTTGGCAGATGATGAATATGTTGCAAAAGAAAACGAAAGTGGTGCCATGATGCTAGTCAGTTAGATAATGAAGAACCAACTTTGAAGAAGATGATCAAAGATAAGTTTGGTCGTCAAAAGGGAAAGGATAAAGGTGATGATGATGACATTAATGATGATAGTAATGATGACGGTAATGGTGGTGCGAGTGGTGTAGGTATTACAGGTGGTGATAAGGGTCAACAACTGGATGAAGAATCGGATTCTCATGACAATCCGCTTGAACCTGGGTATGAATGCTATGTTGATGAGCATGGGGTTAGGCAGATTTAAAAGATTCCAACAGATCAAGATGCTGACTATGTTCCATCCGATGTTGAGACTGAACGAGCTCACAAAAAGAAAATTGCGGTTCGTAGAAAGAAACAGAGCAAAAAGACTATGGAAACCTCATCAGTTCAACCTAGAATCACACAACAAGAAACCATACTGGAACAAATTGAAGAAGATCAGTCTGCCTCAACGGAGGAGGCTGAAACTTTATTATCGGAACCCAGTACAACCTCTGAATCACAACCTACAGCTACCACAGCAGCTGAAACACCTTTAGTTGCAACTACTACAGTTCAACCACAACCCACTACTTCTTCAGTTCAACAATCCCAGTCCGCAATTCATCTAAGTACAGAATGACGCAGTCATTTATTCTCTGAAATGGACAGGATGAGAAAGTGGATTTTCTATTCTCTCAGCTACAAGCTGCGGTAACTCAGATTAACAGGCACTCGTTATGTTTTCAAATCAGAATACAGTGATTAAGCAACAGTTGGAGATAAATTCTTTGAAGGAAACTGTTGGAAAGCAAGCTACCGAGATTGCGCAGTTAAGAGAGTACAACAGATGCAAGCGGTTGATAACGCTCGTAGGATTGAAATGAATAGGCGGAAAGAACGTGTGCGGCTGTACAACGATCTACCGAAACATTAACTGCTAAACATGATGACATGAGAGAATGGTATCGTACTCGTAATAATACACTGGTTAAAGGCTTTAATAGTATTAAAGACGGTTTTTAGATGAGCAAAAAGCGGGTAAACATTCTGTGAAATAAAAGATGCAAAGCATAGGAGATCCAGCGTAAGCGTGATCACGATAGTGAAAGCCTTGGTAATTCTGATGCTCCAGCTTCATCTGTGCAACTAGAAAATTCTGTTGCAACTCCAGTGGCAGAGTCTAGTGCACAGCAGATCATGGCCGATCCAGTTGCCTCGAGTGGTACTCAAAAGGAAACAGGAAAGGTTTGATGTTTCTGAGAGTATTTAGGATATTGTTCTTCAGTCAACATTGGTTGAAAGTGTTCAGTGAATGTGTGTGAATGGGGGATCGACTCCTCCGATGAGCAACCGGACTGATCTAACTCAACTAACAGAGGTGGAATTCATTGTTAGTGAGGTTGACAAACGAACAAGTGAGATCTACTGTTTAACTGCTTTGAATATATTGATTGACGTGAAAAAGTACAACGCAAGTAAACAATTCAGCAGCGCTTCACCACACCAGCTGGACTAACAGTAACTAGCTCTGACACAACACTCCTCTATTTATAGCTCAACATCACTCGCACGGGAGAGTGTGAAATAGAGACTGTGACTCGTGCGAGTGGCTGCCTCGTACGAGTGATAGAGTGTCACTCGTACGAGCCTTGTGACTCACTCGTACGAGCCTTGTGACTCACTCGTACAAGCCGACTACAAAACAAATAATCTATACAATAACATTACAATATGTCGTTCTAAACCCTATATACAAAATCAACATATCCTAGACGTAGGCAATAGACATTATGCACCAACAATGTGGGTGCAGCAATCCATTAGAAATGAAGACCGAAGACCAAGCAACAGTCAAGGGGGAGTTTGTTGATGCACTTTTCTGTCTGTCGCTTGTGCTTAGTTACATTAGTTATTGTACGGTCTTTGATTATTATGTCTGTAAAGTTTGGTCGTGTCTACCAAATCAAGATATCCTCCTATCTTGATTTAGTATGACATTTAGTTTGTATGTGTTGTAAAACAATTTCATGTGTGCATACTGTTAAGTTTTGTGTCTCTGATCTTGCTGACTGTGTAGTATGTCTAGCAGGGTTCCCTGTATGAACCCCACATTCGTACGAGTCAACTATGCTTCGTACGAACAAGTTACCTGTTCGTACGAGCCATTGCATATTCGTACGAATGAATATTCAGCAAAGACATTTGCTTGTTCGTACGAGAGAGTTACTTGTTCGTACGAGCGAGGTATTTATTCGTACGGGCAACTCTTTATGAATGTTCTTCGTGGCCTTAGTAGTGCTTCGTACGGCTAGTAACATACTTCGTGTGGTTGCTGAGTGTTGGGCCTATATACAGACATGCACTTCATAGTTCATGTAACAGAGAGCACAGGGAGAATACCTTGAATCTGTATGAACATTGTGTGTATGTGTTTGTACTAGCTCTCGTTAGGTAATCAAAAGATAGTGAATCTTTGGTTAATTTGTGTTTACTATACTTTACTTTGGTTTGCACATACACTTGGATTCCGCACTCATGTGTGTGTTAAACAACAAGGAAGTAGGTTATCTTGATCCTCTAAGTGGACCTAAACACATTTACTTTCTTTTGAAAATTTGATTTTCAAAATCTATCATATTGCTTCTTTACATACCCCAACCCTTTCTTTTTGTTCTCAAGGTAATTTTTACCTTTGTGATTGTCATTATAAGAACATTTGTGTTTAGATTAGTAAGATGCATTCAAATTTTCACGCTCTGAAGGACTCATTTCAATCATCTTAAACACTTGTTCGATCTTTTAAAGATTCACATTTTTAATCGGAAATTCTTGATTATAATATAGTTTGTAAGATCATTTCATTTTTTATGCAACCAAATTAGGATTATCATTCGAACTAGATTCCGATTTTCCAAGATAGTTCTTATGAAAACTTTCTTCATTTTCAGAAGATGAACTTGAACTGGTTTTCTCCAAGTTCGATTCAGCACTCTCAACTTCTATGTTGTCACTCCCACTTGCTAAAACTTTTTCAACCACATCAGATTCATAGTCATTTTCCGATTTAGTGTATGTTACATCGATGTTCTCTGGTAGCTCATTGTTCTTTTCAATTTTTACTTTAAATTGAGTGACTTTTTCACCCAGATGGTTTTTCCTTAAATAGCTTTCCCACATGGGTGGTGAAACTCGATTGTAACATGCACTTTTGTTCTTACCACTTTTATCAATTTCTTCCGTTGCAATTTTTGAAAGAATATAATGAATGACATATGAATTGGTAGAATAACTGATTAACAATTTGTTAACACGTTCTATTTTGATTTTCATTTTCTGTAATTCACTTTTTAGCTCAGCAATCGTATTTACATGAATATTTATGGCCATTTGCTTATCAATTACGGTTGCCTTGAGCATCGAAAGTGTGGCACTATCTTCCTTATTAGCTTGTTCATATTGTCTAATAGTTCTGCTTAATTTGGCATATGCTTCTTTAGTTTCTTTATAATAACTTGACAAATTATCAAAAAGTTTTTTCAATTTTTTGTATTTTTTATCTTTTTTCAAAACATTCATTGCAAGGTTTTTCAATTTCGACAATTTGAACTTTGACCTCTTCCTATACCAACTCCTTGACAGACTCTTCCACTGACTCGACTTTGTCATCCTAGACTTCCTCAGAGACTACCTCTTTTGAATTACCCATCAAAGCTTTGTTAACTATCTCTGTTAAGTTCTCGAAAGTCATCTCTTTGTTAACATCTATTAATTCCACAACTTCAGACTTTGGTTTTTCCTCACAGTATGCTTTGTAGCTTGGTTCGAAGTAACCTACAAAAGTTGGAAACATTTCAGGTGGAATTAAATGTCTAAAAGCACTGTGTAAAAGATTTTCTTCCTGAGAAGATTGCTCGTGACAGTATTCTTCAATTACAGCTTAATCAAAGATTGCTTCATAACATTCTTCTTCAGGTTCGGGTTCCTCCATTATCTCTACCAATAATGTGAGACTTTCGTTCTTCGAGATGTATCTGTTGCAATTAAACCCTTCATCCCCTTGAGCAACCACTAAGGCTTTATCATTAGAACTTGATGAACCATCTTCAATTTGAACCATCCTTGAAGTTGTTTGAGGTTGCGGTCGATAATATATAGCCTTCTTATACTAATCATCTACGAACGGATTCTGATTGCTGTTCACTTCATGATTTGGACATTCTCTTTTAAAATGCCCCTTCTCCCAGCATTTGAAACAAGTAACCTTCGATTTATCAAAACCAAGTTTTCCATCGAGTCCTCCGAACTACTTCTGCCTGTGATCTCCATAAAGCGTTGAGCCCTTCGAACAATTGAGCCATGCACCACTTTATATCTATCAATTCTAGTTTTTCCAAATGGATCTGATCATAGTCTTCTTTCGTCATATCTGGGTTCCCGATCTTTCAGGCCACCAGACTTTCATACAATTCTAGCACGGATGCAAGTAATGCCATGTGCTGCTTAGTAGTGTGTTCATTGAAATTTTGAGCATTCTCCAGATTCACGATAATGTTGCATTATATAATCCTCTGGTTTTAATTGGTTTAAGTGCTTTGGCCACTCTGAAAACTATTCGAGCTTTGTAAAGATTACGGTGTTTGAGGAGAGTTAGGTTCGTATGATGGAAATGACTTAAAACCTCTAGATTGGTTTGAAGACGGTCAAGAATTATTTGCACTGAAAGTTGTCTGTATCTTTGAACTTTGAGTGTTTGCTATAGAACTGCCTTTGTATTACGAGTTTACGTCTTGCTGAATATGCGATCCTTTGGTTTTCGCCATTTTCTACATCTCTAACTCATGACCATCCAATTCGATGAATATTGACAAATTAATAGTACTGTATTCCGAGCTATTTTTCAAGATCCTGAGATAAGTAGACCATTCACCTTCGGGCAGTGCATCAACAAGTTTGTCTACCAACTCTTCATTATCTTTCTGTATGGCCAACCGTTTCTTTTCGTCCACAAGATGACAATATCTATCTATCAACTGTTTCATGCTCTTACCTTTCAGTAGATTGAAGATATCAAATTCTTTCTTTAACAATGCCTTTTTGCTCTTTATCATCTAAGTACTCCCGTGGAATTTTACTCTCAAAGCATTCCATAATGATTGAGCATCACCGTCGTGTTGCAAAAGAGACAAGATATCTTCTTTAACAACTTGTGGAAGAATATTTAACATTTTCTTTTCATTTACAAACTTCTCCTTCTCTTTTGCTGTAAACTGCGTTAGTGTCTTTTCTAGTCCATTCTCACCCATTGGTGTAGCATTTTTTTCTTCAACTACATACCAACAGTTCAGATAATTAACTTGTACCGAATTTACAAATCTTTCCCTCCAACCATGATAATCTTCTAAGAACATTAGCTTCGGGGGTGTCGTCATAGTCACCATCTCATTTTCAAGGTTTATGTTTTAAGTTACCGCTGTCGTCAAAACTACTGACGTTAAACACATTGAAGAATTCGTTTCCATCTTGTCGGAAGAAATTAGGTCAAAAAACCTTTAGCGTATAAATCCACTTTAAACACATCTAACCAAATTTTTGATGTAGCATTTTCAAACATGTTTGGGCATTTAAGACTTATCATAGGACATGTTTAACCATCCGATCACACGTTTACACTAACGAGTCATAATGGGTCAAAAGCACTTAGGATCCTTTCCAAATCAGAATGTTAAGTTTGTTAAACCATATCACATGAGTTCCAACACTCATTTGGGTTATAAGACTTCATTCCATCCGATCTCCCGTTTATAGTCCTGACACGCTAACATATTTATCTGACACATTAGGACACGTTTGAGCTTTGTTTATTCCATTGATCAAGAACACTTTCGCAATCCCAAGTGAGTACATAGTTCCCCTCTTTTAAATTTTGCTAATTTTTTAGGGTGACTCATATGTGTTAAATCATTTTCAAGTTATCAAAAAAAAACTATGTCTACGGTTGATATATATGAAACAATACGATTTCAATAATGTGAACAACTTGTTGATGCGTTATCCATAACACGAATGACATTCATTAGCTTTGGCCAAGCCGACCAGTACTATTTTATGGTACCATAGGACATAGAATCCCACTATTGGATTGTTCGCTGGATTTGGTGGAAGTTTAGGTAATGATAGAAACTGATTCTGATTAACAAATCACTTGTTGATTTGTTAGTCTAGTTAAAGAGACCCTTTGGTGGTCTGTTAAAGATACCTTTTGGTGGTATAGTCAACACAAGTTTGAATATGTTTATTAAAGAACGATCAAAAGTTTTCACAATTAAAAACACGGACGATATGTTTATGACATGGATAATTGGTTTATGACACGGACGATTGATTTATAACACGGATGAATTGTTTATAACACAGAAAAATGGTTCTGAACAACTTACGCAATGATTTTCACTTAAAGATATAAACCATACGAAGTTTTCTTTTGAATCAATCTATTACAAGGTTTTTACAAAAGAAACGTTTTGGTCAAGATTCATGGCTATAAGGTTTTCACAACTCTAACCTACTTATTTTAGTTGGTTAATTGATTGTCATATCAACACTTTTGATAGGAAGTTTTCACTTAACAACTCTTGTAGTCGGATGAGGTGTTGCAATATGTAAACAAAGCCACGAATTTGACACACTCACAAAACCTATTTACTCGCCGGCATTTTTATGCTGACTCTCTTTTCACATATGTTTCAGGAGTCAATGCTTGATAATATGATACATGCTTCACATAGGAATGGACGCGTGCCTTAGTGACTTAAAACATGAAAGACAATTTATTTATGTGTCGTTTCTGTTTATCCCAAGATAATGTACACATTTAACTTAATAAAACAAAATTTTAAATTCCAGGAGTTGTGAAACAATAGTTTTGTGACATGACTCCCCGATGTTTTGCCGCGGTTCGTTATTTTAGGCGGTCGGGGTGTTACACTTTTCTTAAGATACGACTCAGTGGTCTTCATTGTTGGGAAGTTTTGAGATACTTCATGTTCCAGTTTTGAATGAAATGCCCATCTTGGACCGCGTTGATTTGGATCTGTATCAAAATAATGAGCCATCAGCAGACTTTTTAGAACAATCTTTGTCCATGACTCAAATTGTGTCTACTTGGAGTAGTATTCTCTGTGGCCGCTCTCCCTCGTGACTATCCATAGATTTCTATCATGATCGTATCTCTAACACTTTATCTCTGACTTGTTTCCGACATTGTCGTAATGGCTTGATCCTAGCTCATGACATACCAATCAGATACTTTTGATAGATCTTTTGGTTGGAAGTTTTCTTCGAGAGGATTTATGTCTTAATTCTTCATGACAAGCATTTTCTTGTTGTTTGGATTCTTTTTCTGAGGCTGCTTTCATTTCTTTGATTTTTCAGCTGTTAGATAGGCATTCAGACCTAATTCATATTCTACATCGGTTGTAGTCTTTTCCTTTTTGGTGCGCTCATGATATGCAACATTCTGAGGATCATCATTCTTATCTACAAATTCACCACCAAATTTTCTTCTGCAGCTTAGCTTTCATTTCATAGATCACTGTCATTAGAAAGCTCACATCACCCTAAAGTTGCTCAATAGCTTGATCTCTGATTGTTATTTGATTTTGTAAGGATGCTATCTGAGCGTTTTTCAATTCGTTCTCTTGTTCCAGCAGCACCACTCTTCGTTGTACATTCCCAATATCCATCACTTCATCGTCACCACTATTAGACTACTCAATGAATTTCATCTTTTCAGCAGCCATTCTCATTGCAGCCTCTTCATGTTCGAACAAACCACCATCAGAACTGCCTGCTTCACCACAAACTCCACTTAAACTTTCTGTCTGTGAGATTGGATCAGGAATAGGACTTGGGCTTGAAGGCTTGGGGCTATCAGGGGCTTCAGCTGCTAATTTTTTCTCTATTTTAGTTTCTTCAGCTACACTTCTTCGGAAGGAACGATGCCAAGAGGAGGGATACCAGAATCGCCTTAAGTGATGCAAGTAGTGCTTCAAGGTTCTCAGCAGAAATTGGTTATCTCTCTAACTGTTTCCTCAGCTATCTCTGTTTCAACCTGAGCAACCTCTTTTTCTTTCTCTTCGTCTAAAACAAGATCTTCAATGACTTGTTTGTCCGACGTGGTCCACTGACGATCTGAATGTCATTTTCTTTAGCTATGAATGTTGTCATAGCTTATATCTTCCAACAAACTTGACCTTTGCAGTATCCCGCTGTTTGTAGGCTGCTTCAAAATTGCTCGGTCCTAGCAACTTCAGATTCAGATAGTTTGTGCCCTTTAACAACTCTGGATATTTCTTGTCAATAATCATTTGCATGAACCTCGGATATAACAAAAACACCTTTTTCTTTGTGCTTTCTAACATACTCTACATGTTGTCGAAGATGAAAACTGAAAAGTTGCAGTCCCAGTCATTTACCAATGCAATGAGTGCTGCTGTTTTTGTCTGATTCAGATTATCCTGGCCACCTTTATTCTTGGAAATACACTGTAAGAAAGTATGAGCGAGACAACTCTAGTAAGGTGGGAATAGTTTCTCAACACTGTCGGATATGCTCCTTCAGCTCATGTGACGTAATGCTTTCATCACACTATCTCTATCAAATGCTGTTGGATGATGTTTGTTATCTCCAAACGACAGAGCTTCTCGGACATCTGTTTCCGAAACCTTGTCTCTTTCACCAATCTTTGATTCAATGTAAGCACCACCTCCTTTGACTTTAGCGTTAGTCTACAAGTCCTGAATCATGTCTTCATCAATGACTGGATTTGTCTATAAAGCATGACTAAGTCGGCAGTTGCTCAGTTTGTCTATCAAGGAATTGAATCTTTAACGATATTCAGGCGAAGGCTCAGATAAATAGAAAGCTTGATTGTGAAAGGCCTCAACTTCCCGCTTGTGTTTCTCCATCATTTTTTGTGCCTTTTCTGCACTTGAACAAAGTTGTCAGCATTTATCACAAAAATTAACTTTAAATGACCCTCTTGACCATTTGACAGATCAACTTAGTCGATAAGTTAACAGTTCAGGTGAAAAAGGTCAGAGATTAAAAATAAACTTGAACCAAAAGGTTCAAGGATTCACACCAGATTGAAATGGTTAGATAAACTCGGATGAGTCAGGTAAGACATCTCGGGTGACAAGGGTTGAACTCAATGACACCTTGTTGTCCGAGATACATAAGGTCCATATAAGTTCATCCAAGATGCATCTGAGATGAATTCGAGATGCATTGTAGATGCAAGAGTTCTACCTATGAGTCTGAGAGAAGAGAGATCCGAGATAATCAGATGCTCGAAATGACTCGAGATGGGCTTATAAAGACTCGAAATAGGGCAAGGCCCATCTCGAAATAGTAGTTCAAGATAGTTGGGCCTGGTCCATCTCAAAACAGTATTAAGAAACATAGTGGTTCGAGATGAGTGGGCCTAGTCGAAACAATTTTTTCAAGAAATATTTTGATCTTTTCGGGCTCCGCATTTTTACAAGACTTGAACAGTAACATATTTTTGCCAAAATCCGTGATCCAACAAACCAAGCAACCAGTTTTATTACAAAATAAGAAAATAATAATAATGATGATGATAATAATAATAATAATAATAATAATAATAATAATAATAATAATAATAATAATAATTATTAAAAAGATAAAGGGAGAGTTGCCTAGGGATCAAACCAATTCTTAACCGATTAAGGAACATTTTTCGGCATGAGCTTGGTTAAACGAGTCTTTGTGATTGCCGATATATATGTCCTTCTAAGCTTATCGTGTCAATCTTTAACTTTCAACCTTGTGACTTTATTGAGTGAGTACGCGATAACATCCGTGTGTCCCATATCAAGGCATACCCCCCGCGATCAAGGTAAGCACAATAGTTCATCGTAACAAGTGAATATACCGAGATCATCCTTTCATTTTACAACATCCGACTTCTTGGTGAGCAGGTCAGTACAATGTACTTCAAAGAGACCAAACAATATCAGACGAGGGTTAGGCATAATACCTTATATGGTATGTTTGACTTTTCAAGCACAAGGGATTTTCTTGTGATTAGATTTCCCCTTTATAAGGTTTTGTCTCTTCTATTTTAGCTCTTATAAGGATATCCTAAGTGTGCCTAGGTCTGCATATATCCAGATGCAATAGTAGGGCAGTCCTGATATCCAGGAGGCTTATCATCATAAAGACTTGAAACTTCAGACGTTGGCTATCTATCAACACCGGATTTAAGACCATGAAATCATATGCCGATGATATGTTACCCACGAGATGCATAGCTTGTAAAAGTTTGTCACTTGGTATCTTTTTTACTTTTGAGCAATAAGCCTATCAACACATCGCAGAAGATCCTCGCTTTAACAGCATCGATACCTTACATGTGTTAACCGAATTCATTAGATTGAGCAATATAAGTTTATGTTCCTATAATAGCAAATATTTGTCCCCCTAAATTTATGCAAAGGTAGAATACTTTATGCGTAAATTTAGTTATTTTGTTGAAAGAGATATACGTTTTTTTCAAGATAGAAAGGTTGCTTAGTCGGTGTAACGCATCATTTTTAAAAGGTCCACAAGCACCTTGATTCTCGAAGTGCTGAAAGGTTTTGTAAAAAGATCCACTATATTAGCATCAGTGTGGATCCGTTCAAGTTTAATCAAACCTCTATCGAAGCACTCTCGAATAAAATGAACTTTGATATCAATCTGCTTGGTTTTGGAATCAAAAACAAGGTTTTTGATGATTTGGATAGTCGCATAATTATCACAATAGATAGTAGTGTTAAGATAAGTCAAACCGTAATCCTCGAGCTAATGTTGCATCTAAATAACTAGGGAGCAGCATGCAGACGCTGCCACATATTCTGCTTCTGCGGTTAATAAAGACATTGTTTGTTGCTTCTTACATTGCCATGAAATAAGCATGTCTCCCAAGTTATTGGCATCCAGCTGACATGGACTTCATATCCCTGTCTGTCCCTCCAAGGTTTCTGTCAGAAAAGGCAAACAAATCAATGTTCTAATCTCTAGGATACCAGAGGCCAAATTTTGGAGCTCCCTTGAGGTATCTAAAGATTCGTTCAACGGCTGAGAGATGAGAAATTTTAGGATTAGCCTGATATCTGGCACATTGGCAGACAACAAACATAATATCCGGCCGACTTACAATTGAGTACATTAATGAACCAATCAAGGACCGGTACATTCTTTGATTGACCGGATCTCCTTCAGCATCCTCATTCAGAAATGGCCGTTCAGCAATGGGTGAGTCAATGGGCTTCAAGTTTGACATGTCGAATTTTGCAAGAACATCCTGAACATACTTTCCTTGATGAATCAAGAATCCTTGACTACTCTGACGAACTTGCAAGACTTGAAACATAGTCATTTCACCTAGTGAGCTCATTTCTAACTTCTTCATCACCTCCTCAAATTCTTTTCATAGCTCTTCATTGGTAGACCCGAAAATGATGTCGTCGACATAGATCTGAACAAGGATAAGGTCCTTGCAAATGCGTTTAATGAATAGCCCTTGATCTATCGTCCCCCATGCATAACCATGAGCAAGCAGATGCTCTGTTAAAGTCGCATACCATGCACGAGGTGGTTGGTGCAAACCATACAAAGCTTTATCTAACTTATATGCATATCCTTGCTTCTTAGGATTTGTAAAACCACGGGGTTGAGTGACATATATCTCCTCCTTGACCTTCCCGTACAGAAACGCTATCTTGACATCCATTTGATAAACTATGAAACCCATATAGGATGCATATGCCAAGAAGATGTATATGGCTTCTAGACGAGGTATTGGTGCGTATGCCTCATCATAGTCAAGACCTTCGATTTTTTTGAATCCCTAAACCACCAGCCGAACTTTGTTTTGCACGATCACTCTAGTATCGTCTTGTTTGTTTCTGTATACCCAATTAGTATCAGAGCTCATTTTCCCTCCAGCAATTTCACTAATTTCCACACTCCCAGCTTCTCAAACTGATTTCTTCATGCATTGCATCATCCCATCCAGGTTCCTCCAAAGCGACATCAATATTCTTAGGCTCAATATGTGAGATGAAACATGAATAAACATGTGTTAATGATTCCTGATCTACTGCATGTCTGAACACTGGCAGATAGAGGACCAATAACATTTGTAATCGGATGGTTTTGTGAACACTAACCCGGTTAGAAGAAATTCCTTACAATATCCAAGATTGCTCCACCTCATTTGATGCAGCAGCACTATTGATTACATGAGGATCCACTATGTAATCTGACGGAATCAGCTCCAGAAACAATGAAGCTCTTTGAACAATAGTATTTGAAGGGCCAACAACATTTTGTTGTGTAGAGGACTCATTGTTGAAGATAGTAGTAGGCTCAAGAACCGACTCTCGAATTTGTGAAGAAGGATGCATTTCTGTAGCAACTTCATGAAATCCCAGTGGATCCACAGTAAGCTTCCTGAAAGAGTCTTGAATAAGGATAACATCATCTTCAGCTATGATGCGAATATGTTTCACGGTACTTGAGACATCTTTAGCAACAATCACATCAGGTAGAATATTAAAAGTTTTTAAAAGAATAATGATATAACCAATCAGGTCCAAGCCGTGCATCTTTGGGATTTTCTTCCAGCCAATCCACATAGTATGTCTTCATGATTTGCTTCTTGATTTTGTTGTAAACTCGATATGAGGTGTTCTTTGCATAGCCGATGAAATAACATGGATGTCCTCTTGCGTCAAATTTTCCCTTGGCATCCATGATGATGAGAACACAAGGACAACGAAAAATGCGAAAATGTTGTATAGAGGGTTTCTGTCCTTCGACTATTTCCTAAGGTGTCTTCATGTGATGTTTGTTGATGACTCCATTGATTTTGTACATAGCAGGTTGTGTTCACTGCTTCTACCCAAAATATCAGAGTATGGGCTGCTTCGATGAGAGTTCTATTGCGTCTTTGTTCAACTCCATTTTGTTGAGGAGTTCGAGTTGTATTCTATTGACGATCAATTCCTTTTGAAGCACAAAAATTGTTCAGCTCGACGTTCTTGAACTCCATCCCATTTTCTCAACGCATAATCTTCACTCGCTCGTTTGCTTGGTTCTCCATGAGAGTGGCAAATTTCTTTATCAGATCTGCAGTTTCACTCTTCTATTCCAAGAAAAATACCCAATTGAAATGAGAGTAGTCATTAGTGCTGACCAAGCAATAAGCTTTTCTTCCAATACTCAGCACATTGACAAGACCAAAAAGATCCATGTGAAGTTCCAGAACTTTGGATGTTGTTGTGCATGAGCTTGGTCTTATGAGGCTTATAGTGCTGCTTCCAACGGGCACAAGGCTCACATTTTTCAATCTGCATAAAATCCTTGATTGGTAAGTCTCTGGCCAGACCACCCTTTGCCAGTCGATTAAGAGTCTTCATGTTAAGATGGCTAAGTCGTCGATGCCACAACGTTGCATCATGTTCACCAATTTCATAGAATAACCAAGTAACTTGATCAGTTAGGGCTTTGTTCATGTCGATCACGTAGGCGTTTCCCCGGCGTTCAGTTTCAATCAAGTACCAATCCTCTGGCATGACAATTCCATGCTTCAGAACCACGCATCCACCTTTTGTAAACAAGACCTCTAAACCGTTGTCACACATCTAAGAGACGCTGAGAAGACTGTGTTTGAGTTTAGGAACATAGTTGACATCAGAGAAGCTGAGGACCCCGTTTCTGACTGTGCCTTTTATAGTAACTCTTCCCGTTTCTCCACCTACAAAGGTGACAAATCCACCGTCAAATATTTTGATGTTGTTCAAATGGGAAATGTCCCTTGTCATGTGTCTAGAACAACCACAGTCGATAAACCAAAGTCTAACAACAGCCCTCCAAAGCCATTCCTACACACACAACGAGATTAGTGGGAGACGGGAACCCAGATCATTTTCAATTTGGGTGGATAATCACTCTTCATTCGCAAAGCCTCACAGAAGGTCACATAATGGTTAGTAAATTTTGAGATTTGAGAAGATGTGGATATAGAATTTGGCAAGTGAGAACACTCTGACTGAGACTAGCAATCTTTTTAGGTTTCCAAATCTTTAACTCTTTGTTTTGAAAAGACATGAGATGATGTTGCGATTTATTTCTTGTATTAATTGACGAAACCATTTGTGTTTGAACACTTTTGATTGTTTTTCTTTGCTAGATTCCAGTCTCCATCAGAGGGCTTTTGATATCCATGATGTCGATGGTGCGAAGCCATCTGATGGATAGAATTTTTGGATGGATAAGACACGAAGGGATGATGAACACAATTTTTAGCTATGTGCCTTGGAATTCCACAATTGAAGCAAGTATGTCTTTTGGAGAAAAAGACTCTTAATTCCGCTTGTGTTATTCTGCGGAGCTGATTAGGTTTCTTCTTTCCACTAGGTGCTGATTTCTTGTGTGCAAATTTACTCTTGGATGAAACCTGCTCACAATCACCAGCACAAAAGTGAGTATCGATAGTTTTAACCTTCAACCATGATTAGTTGGTTTTTGAGTTGGGTTTTTCTTTTGATCTATAGCACTTGAGGAAACTTCCTTTTGAATTTTCATTTTGCGCTATTTTCTGGTTCTTCTAGATGTTCTTTTCTTTGTAGGAGTGGATTTTGTGGGCCTAGCTTCATTTGAAACCTTTTTTCAGAAGCTGAGCTTTCTGAAACAACTGTTTCAGTTTCTTTTTGAAGCGATTTCATTTGACGGCTGAGCTTTTAGAATCAATGGATTCTTGTTCACCGGATGATGAGCATGTTTTGTCAATATTTTGACTCTCGTAGCCATCTTGCCCAGTATCCGATGAGTTAGAATCTTTGGTCTGATTCCTATAAATATCAGACGTCTCCTGTTCAGAAGCAATTTCATTCACCCAGTCCAACAGACTAATATTTTCAGTTTCACAAGATTTGGAAATATCTGAGGTATCCATTGAGGTTTCAGAAGAACTAGAACAGTTTTTGAATCATTCAAAACTGAAGCAGGAGACTCCATTGGAAAACCAGTTAAATCATAAGCTGAATCGAAAACCATATCATTCAAAGTTTCAGTTTCAGCAACACTAGAAAAACCCTGAGTCTCAAAAACCATAGACACAACAAAATTCCAAACATAGTCATCATGTTTATCACATAAAGAAACATCTGAGTCATCAGCAAGGTTCATCATCCACTTTTAACTGCTTCTCATCTATCACTGACTCTGCACATACACTAAAGCAGTTAACCCTTTTTAAAGAATCAGAGGTAGAAATCATTTTTTGTGGTTCTTCAGATGGAGTTTTGTTGACTCCTTTTCACCTTTCAAATTTTCAACTGATTCATTCAAGCACTCATGATTTATAATTTTTACAAAACGTATAGGATTTTGAAAATCAGTTGGTTGGGTATTCTTATGCTTGAAAGGTTCCCAAGGAACGTAGTCACTTGGTTTGCCATACATCATTTTATCATAATTTTCCAATTCTTGCTTAGTGAGCGGCATTCTGGAATAATTATGATTATATGGCGGAAGAACTTGTGAATAACCCAAGCCTTTTCCCTTGTTCTCTTTGTATACCATTTGTATATTGCAAAGATTACGAACAATGTCATGGGTGTATCATATTTTTTAATATTCAACTCATTTTTTTGAAACTTTCCAGTGAGAAGTCCTAGCTCAACTCTTACCAAGTCGCATTCCAAGGTTTTTGAATGTAGTTTTATTTTATAATCATGGACCTAAAATTTTTGTCGGTTTACGTCCCCGTGGAATTGAGCTATGTCCATCTTTAGGTCATTAATCTTTTCATAGAGAATTCTATTGTTCTCTAGAAGACCGATGTACTTTGACATGGCACTGTTGTAATCACTAATGAGATTCAAATTATGCGCTCTCATTTGTGCGATTTTATTTTCCAATCTTTGGAGCATAAGAGAAATTTTACTGTTTTTTAGTGAGATCTAGGCTCCTAAGTTTGTGCCATCAAGCATTTGAGAAGTTGAGAGATAACAAGACTGTAGACTATGTTTGCGTGCTGTGGTAATTGCTGAGCAATAATAGTAGTCAGAACAACTGAGTTGTTTTGGAAGAGACATGCCATAACCATAGTTTGTCTTCTGAGCTTGAAGTTGTGCTTGAGTCAATGGACTGAAAACAACATTTAGATTACTGTTCATCACGGGGCTAAAGATAAGGTTAGGATGACTTTGAGACATCAATGCAGTGTTAGAGCCAGTCACCCTTGCAGCCATCATGGAGTTCTTGTGGTTCAGTTCTCTTTGCTGGTTGTCTATTTCACATGATTTGATGGATCCGATCAGTTCAGTGAGGAGCAACTTCATTCAGATTTGTAGTACGTTTGATCATCAAAACAGCGGCATCCCAAGACTTTGGCAATAAATTCAACACTTGGCGATTCATCCCACTATTAGTGAGTGGTATTCCAGCACTGACCATCTATGAAATGAGTTTGACGAATCTCCTGATTTGATTCTCCACATTCTCCCCGTAGATGTGATTAATGAACTGAACTGCTAGTTCAACATGTTCACCCTGCTAGCCTTCATGTCAGTGTCTCCTTCGTACAGACTTTTTAGCACATCCGAAATTTCTTTCGCACTTGTGTAGTTTCTGATACCAATCGAGATGTCAGGACCACAAACTTTCCATAGCCTTATCATCTTCGTCCTTGATTTTTTGATCTTCGTCGGACCACAAACTTTCTAGTTTTGGAATTCGAGTGTCTGGATCATCTGTAGTTGTGTACATGATAGTGCGGGGGCCATCAGAATGCACCTCCACATTCCGGGTTCCTTGGTTTTGCAATACTGCTCAAAGCGCCAAGGCCACTAAAAATAATCATCTTCATACAGTAATCTTGGAATTTTGGTAGACGTTCCAACACTCTGGTCCAGTTCTTGATGCAACACAGGGGTCTAAGACTGAATGACCATTAAGGTAGCGTTGGTGAGATCCGTAGCCGTCAGAATACACGTTGGATTCATCAACATTTAATTATATTTAATTAAAATGTGAAAAGTCCAATCTGAGAAGTCAATTCGAAACACTAACAGACAACTTGAAATAGTGGATCTGAAATGGTAACAGTATCTCAAAAGAATAACATATCTAAGATACTTATGAAGATCCGAGATGGTTCTGATGATCTGAGATAGTAATGATGATCCGAGATGGTTTGAAGATGAAAACAAACTTCAAAACTAATGATCCGAGATAGATTCGAGATGCATGTTCATCATTCGAGTCTTTAAGAGTTCTATCCGAGATGAAGTTCGAGACAATTCGAGATGATCCGAGATGGTTTGAATCTTCAAGATATTATTGCCGGATGGTTTGAGATGTAATTCTTAGATCCGAGATCTTCAAGAAGATGATCCGAGTTCGTTCGAGAGGATTCGAAGAAAAGTAGAAACTCAACACCAGCTTCGAAACAGTAGTAGGTACAATCCAAACACAAGTGATATCAGATCTGAGCCTGGAAATAGGTTCAATCAGGCTCTGATTCCAATTGTAAGTCCCGAAAACCAGATCTTACGATATCACACTTAGCTTGAAAGGTGGCGAAATCACACAAACAAGCTAAGACTCAAATGAAAGAAATAAGATGAAAATAGAAAGGTTCAACTTGCATACAAATCAAGAATTTGTCTAATACAAGTGAAAATTAATCAAGGAGCCCCCAAACCCTAATACATAATTATCTATATATACTAGAGGGTTTTTTCTCCATAACCCTAAACCCCTTAGGCCCAAGGGCTTCCCCAAGCTCATTACAACATAATGTCCTATTTCCTAAAAGATACTAATGCATAAACCAATTTGTGCCTTACAAAAACAAAACTTTGAAATATTTGAATGGAGGGACATGAATTCACCGTTTTGCGATCCGTAAGTCGTACTATTGAAAGTAGAGCATTCGTACACGTGTGCAACCTACATGTGTACTAATTTTATTAGACACTTAGGTCTTGTTGGACCTCGTACAAGTTGTTCATCTTGAATTCTTGTTATGTATTTATTCATTATATTGAAACACCTTTAATTTTATTATAGTGTTGGTAGTTTGTTTGTTTGATTATTTATATATATATTTCACAAATATATATATATAATGGGCCTAGCCCAACTTGATTTTTTTATGAGTCCATATTGTTTATATTCTTGCACTTAGTAATACTTACTAAGTATAGAGTTTATATGTATTCACATATACTTATATAAAATTACTTAGAAACTTTTATACATTACAACTTTTCGGATTTTGTGATTGATAATCTATATTGGTTAAGTTTCTAAAAATACACTATTTTTATACGTATCGTAGTCATTTAATATATACGTTTTCGAGTTGAAAATCACCCATGTGTCGTAGTAGCTCCTGGTGGTGGTGATTTACTCGTTTGTTGTCGGTGAACGATATATATGTTCCTTTATCTACCGAATAATTTTTATGTCTTACTTGTCATTATAAGATATATATTGTTTTTTAGGAATATACTTTTATAAGTTCACCAATAGTCCGAGCTGTCCACTCGTCCGCTTATTCGTTTAAGGACATAATATAAGTAAGGTTTATATGTATATCTCATGTCTTTGCATTCCTTAGTATCTTTTGAGGATATTAGTGTACATGTATTTAAGTAGTATTTTATACTTGTTTTCTTACAAGTATTTTCGTGGTATGTATTTGTGTATTTCTTGTATTTATTTATCACCCTACATGCTAAATACATACACTTAGCATAGATCATATACACCTTCATGAATTCTCTAAACTCATATATATTTTCCTAAAAATATGCATATTTATAATTTTTAACATATAAAAATTACCATAAGTGTTTAAGAAAATACTTAGGAGTTTAACACTTAAACTTTGTACCAAAAAGTCTGTCTACTCATGATTAAGATCCCTAATTGTGATTAACCATTTTAATCACACTTTAATCCCCACTTAATCATGATTAAAATTTTAGAAAATTTTGCCACAGTTTCCCTAATACTGTGGACCTTTTCCACGTTTTAAAAACATATTTAAACCACATTCCAGTTTCCCAAATCATCGTCAATTCATCAAGTTCATCAAAAATCATTTTTCCATATAACATGCACAAAATGTTTCTTCAATTTTTTTTGAGCTTTTGTACATGAGCTTTGTATACAAGCTTGTCCTTATATATTTTTATACTTTAAATCCTCTAAAAATTCCATATCTTTTAAGATTATCAAAACACCAAGATTTTCGTGGACAAATTTTATAACAATTTTTATATAACTTGTTTTATATAAAAATCAACTTTACTAGCTTTCAAGATCCAAGTTTTAAGTCTCATCATGTATCATACTTTTTAAGAACAACATCAAGACCACATATATATAAAGCTCATGAACTTGAAGATGATGATTTTAGATGACTTAAACATATACTTGTTTAAATCAAACTTTTAAGCTTAATATAATAAGATCATCATTCTTGTAAAATACTACAACAAATAAACAACATGATCATCTTAAATCACATACTTTTATCTTGTTATTTCTTGTTATCTTTTAGAGTTTTTAGATGATTTCTTTCAAGATGTTCAAGATGAAGTTTACTTGTACTTTTGAAATCTACATATTATAAGAACTTGAATCATAAACAAGTGAACTTACATCTAGCACTAGGCTAGGGTAGATTCAAGAACAAGAGGATGATGAGAAGATGAAGATCAAGAAGGTAAGTAAGCTCCAAAGAAAGCTCTAAAGATCCTCCATCCTTGTAAACTCCATAGGTGTTCTTGTAAGGGCTTGAAAGGGGTTAAAAGAAGGTGTTTAAAGGTGGAAGATAGGTGGTTAATTGGGGTGTATGATGACCGAGATTTTGATGGAGTATGAGGGTTCCTTCTCTATTTTCTTAACTTATGGAAATGGTGCAAGTAACAGATGATGTGCTATAAATCTTTGTTCATCCACTTTGGTCAAATAAAATCCATGCACCAAATGGTGCAAGTAAGGTGGGTGTGTGGGGAGGGCCCACATTGGGGGTAAAGTGTAAATATTTTTATAAAATATCTTTTATAAAATATGATATGTGACGAATTTATTAATCTTTGTAGATATTTTGGTCATTAAATTAAACTTGGTTAATTAGAGGGTTAAAGGTAGTTTAGGATGTAAAGTGTTACTAACTTGTTCACTTAACTAGTTGGTATTTATTTTGAATGGTAAAAGTGCCTTCCGTTTAGTTATCTGGTGCATATTAGTAATTATATATTATACCGACGATTAATTCCGAAAATTGCCTTTTCGCAACCCTAAGATGTATGAAGGGGTTTCGAATCCCAAATGAAGCCTAACTAGTTCAACGAACTATTGAAGAAGGCTATCGCATAATGAAATCTTTGTTTGTTCGACAATCGGACGCCTTTCGGTCAAGTTGTGCATTGTTGGTCGTAGTACCGGAAGCAATGTATTAGATGCATTTTATATGTCCTCAAAGTTTTTCAGGCACTTGTCATTATTTAATCATAATTCTTGAGTCGCGAAAATGTTGAATTAGTGTTGCAGACGAGTTAAAATTGTTATTATATAGCTGAAACGGACAATTTGGTGATTTAAGTGTTATTTCGGAAAGTTATGTATTATTGCAAGTGAGGTTCCCACATTAGGATTATTATATATTTATATACACATATATATATACGCATATATATAGATATATATATATGTGTGTGTGTGTGTGTGTGTATATGGACTCAAATATGTTTTTCATATGTCATTATTCAATGTTCTGTTTTGTTTCAGAAATATTACTGACATGAATATTGTAACCGTGAATAGTGCGTCCAGCACTGTACCAACACTTTTAGGACATAGTTTAATTGGTTTTGTGACGCGGCAAAAACTAATATATGTTATAGTACGTTTAACTTGTCCTATCACTTTTATGTAGTGTATGACTCAGTTACATAATTAAATCATGTTAAATGCATGAGATTATGTAACAAGAATAGTGATTAGATTGTACGGAGTTATTGGTTATTTGCCGTTTGTCACATTTGAAGCATCACAATATACGACAAAGTCGTTGTTGCCATCGAGTAAGGATAGTATAGGAGCATCACAAAGCCTTTGTTTCAAGGTTTGGAAAGCTTCTTCTTGTTTGGGTCCCCACTCAAAGGTTTATTCTTTTGAGTCAAAGAAGTGAGGGAAACTGCAATCTTGGAGAAGTTTGCGATGAAATGGCGGTAATAGCCAGCAAGACCAAGAAATGAGCGAACTTCGGTAGGAGTAGTGTGTAACACACCGACCGCCTAAAACAACAAACCGCGGTGGAAACGTTAGGGAGTCATGTCACAGAACTATTGTTTCACAACTCATGGAATTTGAAATTATGTTTGATTAAGTTAAATGTTTACATTGTCTTGGGATAAATAGAAACAACAAATAAATAAATTGTCTTTCATGTTTTAAGTCCCTAAGGCCCGCGTCCATTCCTACGTGAAGCATGCATCATATTATCGAGTATTGATTCCTGAAACATGTGTGAAAAGAGAGTCCGCATAAAACTTGCCGGCGAGTACATAGGTTTTGTGAGTGTGTCAAATTCGTGGCTTTGTAAACATATTGCAACACCTCATCCGACTACAAGAGTCGTTAAGTGAAAATCTCGTATCAAAAGTATTTGATATTGCAATACAATTAACCAACAAAAATAAGTTGGTTAGAGTTGTGAAAACCTTGTAGCCATGAATCTTGACAAAAACATTTCTTTTGTAATAACCTTGTAATAGATTGATTCAAAAGAAAACTTCGTATGCTTTATATCTTTAAGTGAAAACAATTGCGTGACATTGTTCAAAACCATTCTTCCGTGTTATAAATCAATCGTCCCTGTTATAAACCAATCTTCCATGTCATAAACAAATCGTTCGTGTTTTTAATTGTGAAAACTTTTGATCGTTCTTTAATGAACACATTCAAACCTGTGTTGACTATACCACCAAAGGATATGTTTTATAGACCACCAAATGGTCTCTTTAACCAGACTAACAAATCAACGAATGATATGTTAATCAGAAACAGATTCTGTCATTACCCAAACTTCCACCAAATCTAGTGAAAAGCCGATAATGGGATTGTAAGTCCTATGGTACCATAACATACTACTGGTCGGCTCGGCCAAGGCTAATGAATGTCATTCGTGTTATAGATAACGCATCAACAAGTTGTTCACATTATTGAAATCGTATTTTTTTATATATAAACCATAGACAATGTTTTTAAAAACTTGAAATTTAGCACACATATGAGTCAACCCGAAACATTTTCTAAAACGTAAAAGAGGGGAACTATGTCCTCACTTTGAAAATCATTTTGTATATATAAACCATGTATATTGTTTTGAAATATTGTAAATAATTATAGGCACATAGGAATCACCCCAAAACATTTAGTGTAAAAGAGGGGAACTATGTACTCACTTTGAAAATCATTTTGTATATATAAACCATGTGTATTTTTTTGAAATCTTGAAAATAATTATAGGCACATATGAATCACCCCAAAACATTTAGAAAATGTAAAAAAGGGGAATTATGTATTCAGTTTGGATTGCAAAAGTGTTGATGATCAACGGAATAAACAAAGCTCAAACGCGTCCTAATGTGTCAGATAAAAATGTTAGCGTGTCGGGACTACAAACGGGAGATCGGATAGAATGAAGTCTTATAAACCGAACGAGTGTTGGAACTCAAGTGATATGGTTTAGCAAACTTAACATTCTTATTTGGAAAGGATCCTAAGTGCTTTTGACCCATTATGACTCGTTAAGGTAGTTTATGCTACTTTAACGGGTCATTAGCGTAAGCACGTGATCACATGGTTAAACATGTCCTATGATAAGTCTTAAATGACCAAACATGTTTGAAAATGTTATAACATCAGTTTATATGTCAAAAATTTGGTTACATTTGTTTAGAATGGATTTTTGCGTAAAAGGGCATTTTGGTCATTTTTTAAGAACGTAGAAGTGACTAGTCATAACTCTAACTAAATGACGTGACCATAAGGTATAACCTCAGTAAGTTATTCCCTATACAACTATGGTCACAAATATTTGTTTGGTCGGATCCTAAGATTGACCAAACGAGTCGGATTCGAAAGTCAAAGTAGTGGTCAAGACCGCTCGACATACGACCAAAAATAAGCACTAAACTAGAAGTGACGAGTTAGACATGTCAAAATATGTCTAACTAAGTTTATAAAACTGATTCGGTATCAAAACTTGGTGTTTTGATACCCGAAAATAGTTTCGTCAAAAAAAGCACATCATGCGCATTTTTGACCGAAACCTTGACTCGTCACTTCAACTAGTAAACGTGGTAATCAGATGGTGAAATCGTTAGGGATTATAGCCTTCTTGATTATGATCACGTTTCAAAGTTCAATTGAACTTTGACTTGACCAAATATGGTCAGAACCAAAAGTCAATCAGGAAGCTAAATTGTTCGACTTTTAGCTCAAAATAGCTAAAACAAATGAAAGAACTAGAAAGAGTACTTACTCGTGTTGAAGAACACTTTCGGAACTCAAGATAGGAGGCTTCCAAAGGCTGGAAACAAGCTCCAAGAAGGATAGAAAGAAGAACTTCACACTTTGCTTTGAAGCGTTTTGAAGTGGTGTGAAAAAAATGGAAGAATCATGGGGTATTTATAGTATTGTAGGATTAAGGAGGTGATGACAAGTGTCCTCAAGTGTGGATTAGTGTCCTAACATGTGATAACACCATATTAAGTGTGGCAAAGTGAGTGCTAGGTGTCAAAAATTGGAGATAGGTGGCAAACTTGGTGAAGAAGCAAAAATATTTATTATTTTTTTGACATTTTTGGCCCTCGGACATGTATTTTCACTTGTTTGCCATTTTTAACCTCTTTAACCTAATATTTAGGTTATATAAAGGTGTTAAGACATGTGTAACTTGGATTATGCATGAAAATGTCGTGGATGTCGGTTCATTCAGTTATACGGTTATGCGTTTCGCAAAATGCGTAAAACGCTTTAAAGAACACGAAAATGATCGAAATTGTGAAACGATTGACATTTTTGCATTCTCATCAATAAAATACAAGATTTTATTGAATACAAAATATTTGGAAATAAAACACAAGGTTTCATTGAATATGAAATTGTTTGTAATTGTGCAATGATTGAAAAGGCACAAATGTCACAGTCTCCCCTTTTTCGGAAATTTCGTCCCGAAATGTAATTAGAGGAAACTTTGTGAAACAGATGTGGATATTTCACTTTCATCTGATCCTCTCATTTCCAAGTAAATTCTGGGCCACATTTGGATTCCCAGCGAACTTTAACTATCGGTATACGTCTACGCTTGAGTTTCTTGAATTCACGGTCCACTATCTCCACTGGTTTCTCGACAAAGTGCATAGTGTCTTCAATGTGAATTTAAAATGTGGAGGTTTGTACTGGCTAAAAACTTTTTCAAATTGGACATGTGGAATGTTGGGTGAATATTCCCAAGTTCAGGAGGTAGCTCAATTCGGTAGGCCACCTTTCCGATTCTCTCAACGATCTTGAATGGTCCAATATATCGTGTTGCAAGTTTTCCCTTCTTTCCAAATCTAATCACACCTTTCCAAGGGATACCTTGACAAGGACATGATCACCAACTTGGAATTCCAAGGCTTGCGTCGATTGTCCGCATAACTCTTTTGACGGCTTCTAGCTGTCAGAAGGTTATCGCAAATTTTCTTGACTTTTTCTGTTGTGTCATGAATAAGTTCAGGCCCAGTTAGCTGAGCTTCACCGACCTCATTCCAGCAGACAGGTGAACGACATTTTCGACCGTATAGAGCTTCGAAAGGCACCATATTGATGCTGGCATGATAACTATTGTTGTAGGAGAATTCGACCAATAGTAGATGTGAATCCCAACTACCACCAAAGTTGATCACACATGCTCTAAGCATATCCTCCAGTTTTGAATTGTCCTTTCAGATTGTCTATCCGTTTGAGGATGATAAGCAGTGCTCAGAGTAAGTTTGGTTCCCATGGTAGATTACATGGTCTTCCAAAAGTGAGATGAGAATCGAGCATCTCGATTGGATATGATGTTCAAAGGAACACCATGACGAGATACAATCTCATCAATGTAGATCTTGGTGAGTTTGTCAGCAGATAGATCCTCATGAATTGCCAAAAAGAGTGCTGACTTTGTTAGAAGATCGATGATTACCCAAATGGCATCATGACTTCTAGGCGTGCATGGTAGTTTAATGATGAGATCCATCGCAATGTACTCCCACTTCCATACCGGTATTTGTGGTTGCTCAAGTAAACCTAATGGGCGTTGATGTTCCGCCTTAACTTTAAGACAAGTTAGGCATTTAGACACATATAAGGCAATGTCCTTCTTCATACCCGGCCACCAATACTGGGTACAGAGATCCTTATACATTTTGTCTGCACCAGGATGGATTGAATAACGAGACGTGTGAGCTTCGTCCATCATAAGGTGTAGAGATTGTCTTGACTAGGAATCCACAAACGATTCTTGTAGTAGAGTAATCCGCTATCTTTTGTTTCGAGTTGAAGTTCGAGAATTTATGGCAGCTCATTTTTCAACAAGCTTTGGGTCACACATGAATGTTGTGCTTGAAGGATACATGTCTGGATATCGGATTGAACTCAAACACAATGAATTTTGACATGTTCCTTAGGAGTAAGCGCATCAGCCACAACATTCGCCTTACCAGTATGGTAGCAAATCTCGCAATCGTAGTCGTTCAGAAGTTCGACCCAGCGTCGTTGTCTCATGTTAAGCTCCTTTTGATTGAATATATGTTGGAGACTTTTTTGGTCAGTGAAAACCACACATTTCGTACAGTAAAGGTAGTGTCTCCAAATTTTGAGAGCAAAAATTACGGCTCCTAACTCAAGATCATGAGTTGTGTAGTCCTTATCATGGATTTTCAATTGTCTTGATGCATAGGCTATGACTCTGTCTCTTTGCATGAGAACACAACCAAGGTCTAGGTTTGATGCGTCACAATAGACAGCAAAATCATCATTGTCGTTAGGTAAAGATAAAATAGGAGCATTACAGAGTTTTTGTTTCAGTAGGCTTCCTCTTGTTTGGGTCCCAACTCGAAAGGTTTATTCTTCTAAGTCAAAGTGGTGAGGGGAACCGTGATCTTTGAAAAGTTCGCGATGAATCATTGATAGTATCCAGCAAGACCAAGAAATGAACGAACTTCAGTAGGAGTAGTAGGTGTACTCCAATCCCTAAACGCACAAATTTTGGCGGGATCTACATGTATACCTTGTTCGTTAACAATGTGTCCCAAAAATAAACTTCTTTTAGCCAAAATTCACATTTGGAGAATTTAGCGTAAAGTTGTTCTTTCTTCTGGAGTTCCATGGTTAGACGGCGATGTTGTTCGTGATCGGCATGACACTTAGAATAAATAAGGATGTCGTCGATGAAAACAATGATGAACTTGTCTAAATAAGGTTTACAAGCCCTATTCATTAAGTCCATGAAGACGGCAGGAGCATTCGTCAAACCAAAAGGCATGATAGTGAACTCGTAATGGCCATATCGAGTGCGAAAAGCAGTCTTGGGAATATCTTCTTCGAGTATACGAAGTTGATGATAACCAGAAGGCAGATCAATCTTTGAAAAGCAGGTTGCACCTTATAGATGATCAAAGAGATCATCAATGCGAGGTAGGGGATATAGATTTTTGATTTTGAGTTTGTTGAGTTCACGATAGTCGATACACATACGGAAGGATCCATCCTTATATTTCACAAATAGGACAGGAGCACCCCAAGGTGAAAAGCTCGGATTAATGAATCCCTTGTATGAAAGTTCTTAAAGTTGCTTTGACAACTCTTGCATTTCAGACGGTGCAAGACGGTAAGGAGATTTGGTAATTGGGTTGGCACCAGGTACAAGGTCAATACGAAACTCAAGTTGACGAATTGGGGGTAAACCAGGTAGGTCTTCAGGAAACACCTCAGAATATTCTAGAACAATGGGGATGTCCTGTACAGTTTTGCCCTTGCCTTTTTCCTTTACAATATGTGCCAAGAAGGCTACATAATTCTTTCTTAGGTATTTTTGGGCCTGGTTACAGGTCATGAGTTTTAGGCTACTAGAGGGTTTCTCTACGTGAACTTCTAATGTTCCGCCAGACGAAAGAGGTATACGAACAACCTTTTTGAAATAGATCACCTCAGTATGGTGTTTGGTTAACCAATCCATTCCTATGATGATGTCAAAACTCCTGAGTTGCATTGGTGTGAGGTCAATGGGAAAATGATGGTTATCCAAGTTCAATTGGCAACTACGAATGACATAGTCGAGCACAAGGGGTTCACCACTAGCTATTTCCACCGTTAAGGGTTTTCGTAGTTTAGTTCTAGGCATCGAAAGCAAAGGTTCAAAGGCTAGTGATATAAAGCTTCTATCGACACCCGAATCAAAAAGAATACAAGAAGGATGATTGTTAACAAGGAATGTACTGTTAATGACTTCGTTATCTGCACGAGCCTCGTTGGCATTGACGTTGAATGCGCGTCCATGGGCAGGAATTGCATTCGCATTCACCAATTTTGGCAATTATTTCTAAAGTGACCCATCTCGCCATAATTGTAGCAAGAACTAGGTGGGAACGGAGGTCTAGCAGGTTTGGCTTGGGGTTGAACAGGGTTCTAAATAGCTTGTTTTGAGGCTGAATGACAAACATTGGCTAATCTAGAGTGATGTTAAAAATATCAACGAAATATAAGGATGGTGGTTATTCGTTCGTTACTTAAAAACAAATAAACGACACATGGTGACTAATCAAAGTAATCGGGTCTTTATAATGTATCGCGATGACATGCTTTAGCCTATAAGTGGACACTCACCCCAAGGTTTCCCAGGTAAGAGTGACTGGCCCGATAATGCAGATTTGTCTGAACACTCTAGCCTTAGACAAAAAACTTAGGGTACAGGCATCCACTCTTCCAGATTGCACGTGTTCACATTAATAAAACCCAAACTTTGACGGGATTTTGAAAACTTACAAGTCTTTAAGCCCAAACAATCATCTAAGGATAGATGATCGATTTTCAAAACAAATTTGTAACTTGTGTATTTGTTTTGGTAGTCACCTAAGGATAGGTGATCGTATTGTCTTAAGAATCTAAACGCAAGATAACTCGCGTTGGGGTCCTAGGAAGGTTATAGTCTAGGTCAGAGCATTACTAATAACCTAATTCCCTATAACCATAAGCTCTGATACCAATCTTTCAGTAACACCCCGACCGAGTAAAACAATGAACCGCGGCGGAAATGTCGGGGAGTCATGTCACAGAACTATTGTTTCACAACTCATGGAATTTAAAATTATATTTGATTAAGTTAAATGTTTACATTTTCTTGGAATAAACAGAAACAACACATAAATAAATTGTCTTTCCTGTTTTAAGTCACTAAGGCCTGCATCCTTTCCTACGTGAAGCTTGCATCATATTATCAAGTATTGATTCTTGAAACATATGTGAAAAGAGAGTCAACATAACAATTGTCGGCGAGTACATAGGTTTTGTGAGTGTGTCAAATTTGTGGCTTTGTATACATACTGCAACACCTCGTCCGACTACAAGAGTCGTTAAGTGAAAACCTCGTATTAAAAGTGTTTGATATTGCAATACAATTAACCAACAAAAACAAGTTGGTTAGAGTTGTGAAAACCTTGTAGCCATGAATCTTGACAAAAACGTTTCTTTTGAAATAACCTTGTAATAGATTGATTCAAAAGAAAACTTCGTATAGTTTATATCTTTAAGTGAAAATCATTGAGTGACATTGTTCAAAACCATTCTTCCGTGTTATAAATCAATCGTCCGTATCATAAACCAATTGTCCATGTCATAAACAAATCGTTGGTGTTTTTAATTGTGGATCGTTTTTTACTGAACACATTAAAACCTGTGTTGACTATACCACCAAAGGGTATCTTTTATAGACCACCAAAGGGTCTCTTTAACTAGACTAACAAATCAATAAATGATTTGTTAATCAGAAACAGATTCTGTCATTACCCAAACTTCCACCAATCCAGTGAACAGTCTGATAATAGGATTGTCAGTCCAATGGTACCATAACATACTACTAGTCGGCTCGGCCAAAGCTAATGAATGGCTTTTGTGTTATGGATAACGCATTAACAAGTTGTTCACATTATTGAAATCATATTGTTTTATATATAAACCATAGACATTGTTTTTAAAAACTTGAAAATGATTTAGCACACATATGAGTCACCCTGAAATATTTTCTAAAACGTAAAAGAGGGGAACTATGTCCTCACTTTGAAATCATTTTGTATATATAAACAATGTATATTGTTTTGAAATCTTGTAAATAATTATAGGCACATAGGAATTACCCCAAAGCATTTAGAAATTGTAAAAGAGGGGAACTATGTACTCACTTTGAAAATCATTTTGTATATATAAACCATGTGTATTGTTTTGAAATCTTGAAAATAATTATAGGCACATACGAATCACCCCAAAACATTTAGAAAATGTAAAAGAGGGGAATTATGTACTCACTTTGGACTGCGAAAGTGTTCTTGATCAACGGAATAAACAAAGCTCAAACGTGTCCTAATGAGTCAGATAAACATGTTAGCGTGTCGGGACTACAAACGGGAGATCGGGTAGAATGAATTCTTATAAACCAAACGAGTGCTGGAAATCATGTGATATGGTTTAACAAACTTAGCATTCTGATTTTGGAAAGGATCCTAAGTGCTTTTGACCCATCATGGCTCGTTAAGGTAGTTTATGTTACGTTAACGGGTCATTAGCGTAAACACGTGATCACATGGTTAAACATGTCCTATGATAAGTCTTAAATGCCCAAACATATTTGAAATTGTTATAACATCAGTTTATATGTCAAAAATTTGGTAACATGTGTTTAGAGTGGATTTATGCGCAAAAGGGCATTTTGGTCTTTTTTTAAGAACGTAGAAGTGACTTATCATAACACTAACCAAATGACGTGACCATAGGGTATAACCTCAGTAGGTTATTCCCTATACAACTATGGTCACAAATATGTGTTTGGTCGGATCCTAAGATTGACCAAACAAGTCGGATTCGAAGGTCAAAACGGTGGTCAAGACCGCTCGATTTACGACCCTAAATAAACAATAAACTAGAAGTGACGAGTTAGACATGTCTAACTAAGTTTATAAAACTGATTTGGTATCAAAACTTGGTGTTTTGATACCCGAAAATAGTTTCGTCGTAAAATGCACATCATGCGCTTTTTTTACCAAAACTTTGACTCGTCACTTCGACTGGTAAACGTGGTAATAAGATGGTGAAATCGTTAGCGATTATAAACTTCGTGATTACGATCATGTTTCAAAGTTAAATTGAAATTTGACTTGACCAAATATGATCAGAACCAAAAGTCAATCAGGAAGTCAAACTGTTCGACTTTTAGCTCAAAATAGCTAAACAAAATGAAAGAACTAGAAAGAGTACTTACTCCTGTTGAAGAACACTTTCAGAACTCAAGATATGAGGCTTCCAAAGGCTGGAAACAAGCTCCAAGAAGGATAGAAAGAAGAACTTCACACTTTGCTTTGAAGTGTTTTGAAGTGGTGTGAAAAATGGAAGAATCATGGGGTATTTATAGTATTTTAGGATTAATGAGGTGATGACAAGTGTCCTCAAGTGTGGATTAGTGCCCTAACATGTGTCAACACCATATTAAGTGTGGCAAAGTTAGTGCTAGGTGTCAAAAGTTGGAGATAGGTAGCAAACTTGGTGAAGAAGCAAAACTACTTATTATTTTTTTTGCCATTTTTAATCCCTTTAACCTAATATTTAGGTTATATAAATGTGTTAATACATGTGTAACTTGGATTATGCCTAAAAATGTCGTGGATGTCAGTTCGTTCGGTTGTACGGTTATGCGTTTCGCAAAATGCGTAAAACGCTTTTACGAACATGAAAATGATCGAAATTGTGCAACGATTGACATTTTTATATTCTCATCAATCCAATAAAAGATTTTATTGAATACAAAAATATTTGGAAATAAAACATAGGCACAAATGTCACATAGTGGGTGTACCTCAATCCTTAATCATAGTGGTTTTTGAAGGATCTACATGTATACCTTGTTTGTTGACAATGTGACCTAAGAATTGAACTTCCTTTAGCCAAAATTCACACTTGGAGAATTTGGCTAAAGTTGTTCTTTCTTTAGAAGTTCCATTGTTAGATGGAGATGACGTTTGTGGTCAGCTCGAGATTTTGAATAAATCAAGATGTCGACAATGAAAATAAATATGAACTTATCTAAAGAGGTTTACAAACCCTATTCATTAAGTTAATGAAGATGGCAGGAGCATTTGTCAAACCAAAGGGTATGAAAGTGAACTCGTAACGGTCGTATCGAGTGTGAAAAGCAGTTTTGGGAATATCTTCTTCGAGTACACGAAGTTGATGATACCTAGAACCAAGGTCAATTTTTGAAAAACAAGTAGCGCTTTGTAGCTGATTAAAAAGATCATCAATACGAGGTAGGGGATATCGATTTTTAATCGTCAGTTTGTTAATCACGATAATCGATTCACAAACAGCACTAGAGCACCCTAGGGGGAGAAACTTGGATAGATAAATACTTTGTCTGAAAGTTCTTGGAGTTATTTCGACAATTCTTGCATCTTAGATGGTATAAGATGGTACGGGGATTCGACAATTGGTTTTGCACAAGGCACAAGGTTTATCCGAAATTCCACCTGGCGTACCGGGGGGAAGCCAGGTAGTTCTTCAGGAATCACCTCGGGAAAATCTCGAATAATTGGGATGTCTTGAATACTCTTACTATTCCCTTTCTCCTCTACAATTTGTGCCAAAAAGGCTACATATTTTTTCGTATGTATTTTTGGGCTAGGGTACAAGTCATGAGTTTTAGGCTACTAGAGGGTTTCTCTCCATAAACTTCTAAGATTTCGCAAGATGGAAGAGGTATGCGAACAATCTTACCAAAACAAATCACTTCAGCATGATGTTTGGCTAAGCAGTGCATGCCTACTATGACGTCAAAACTCCCAAGTTGCATTAGCGTGAGGTCAATGGGAAGAAGATGGCTATTGAGGTTTAATTGGCAATTATGAATGACAGAATCAAGTACAAGTGGTTCGCCACTAGCTATTTCTACTATTAAAGGTTTTCCTAGTTTTATTCTAGGCATAGATATAAAAGGTTCAAAGGCTAGGGATACAAAACTTCTATCATCACCCGAATCAAAAAGAATAGAAGCTGGACGATTGTTAACAAGGAACATACCGTTAACTGGATCGTTGTTAACAGGAGCCTCGTTAGCGTTTATGTTAAATGCGCGTCCATGGGCTAGATTTTCATTAACAAGCTTTGCGCAATTATTCTTGAAGTTGCCCATCACGCCATAGTTGTAACAAGACCCAGATAGAAAGTGAGGTCAAGCAGGATTTGCTTGAGGGTGAACAAGATTTGGAATAGCTTGATTTGGAATAGATCGATAAACATTGGCCAAGTGACCGAATTTTCCATATGAGGTACATTGACGACAGGGTAATTGATTCTGGTGATGACCATTGCATTGGTTGCACAATGGTGCAGTGCCAGTGTATGGTTTCCTAACAAGAGGTTAAGCTGGTTGGTTTAGAGTAGCTTGATTGGGTTAAGTAGCAACAACAAAGCTCTTTAAAGCCTTACGCTTCCTTGAATTCTTGAAGGGTTCGATTTTGGTTTCCTTTTTGGTTTTTCCTGTGCAGTCTTGGCAGCTTGTTTCTTGTCACTCTTGCAAAAGAGTTTCTTTTTCTTGACTTAAGAGTCGGTTAGAGTTGCAGCTTGTTTGATAACCTCTCTAATGGTAGCTGGCTTGCTACCAGTGACTATACCTTGGACTGGGTCAAGGAGGCCATCAATGTATTTCTCAATTGCCTTATCCAAAGGCGTGACCATGGTGGGACAGAGTAAGCTTAACTCCTCGTATCGATCAGTACACGCATGATTTTCGCCGCTATCTTGTTTAAGATCGTGGAATTCATTCTCGAGTTCCCTTTGTTCATTGCATGGGCAGAACTCTTTCATCATTAGAGTTCTAAGCTTTTCCCATGTTTGTGCCATTTCTACGTCCGCACCTCTATCTCTCATAATTTCGTTCCACCACGTGAGTGCTCTCTTTTGGAAAACACTCGAAGCGAACTCTACCTTGCATTCATTAGGACACTGAATATGGTGGAAAGTGCTCTTGATGCTCTCAAACCATTGTAGGAGCCCAGTAGCTCCCTCAGATCCATTGAACTTGAGTGGTTTAGCAAAATTGAATTGTTTGTTGTCACAAGGAGTAGGTGCATTGTTGTTGTTATTGTAATTGTTGGTTTAGTTGAGTTGGGTCACAAGGTTTGGTAGTATCGCAGCCATTTGCTGAGCGATCATAGCCGCCGTTTCGACGTTTTGGGTAGCGTTGAGACGAGGAGGCATTCTAAAAGAGAGGAACTTATGAGTGGAAATGAGTAAGATTGATATCGGATAGTCAAAAAGAAATGTTTAAAAATATCGACGAAACATAAGGATTGTGATCATTTATTCGTTACTTAAAATGAACAAATGACAAGTTGATTGATCAAAGTAAATAGGTCTTTATAGTGTATCACGAAGACATGCTTTACCCTAAAAGTGGACAATCACCCAAGAGTTCCTAGGTAAGAGTGATTGGTTCGAATAAGTATATTTGTACGAACACTCTAGCCTTAGATAAAAAACTCAAGGTACAGGCATCCACCCTTCCAGATTGCACGTGTTCACATTATTAAAACTCAAACTTTGACGAGATTTTGAAAACATCAAAGGCTTAAAATCCTAGAAACAAATCATCTTAGGATAGATGATGATTTCTTGTAAAAAGTCTTTGAAAATTTTGACTTTTAAGATTGATGAATGGTTTTTAATTGTTTTGTAATCACCTAAGGATAGGTGATGGTATTCTATTAAGAATCTATACGCAAGTTACCTCCCGTTAGGGTCCTAGGAAGGTTATAGTCTAGGTCAAGCATTATAATAACCTAATTCCTTATAACCATGGCTCTGATATTTAGGATAGAATTTTGAATCTTTTTGTTCATTCTTGCTTGATGATTTACCAACTTCTTTGTTTGAAACATTCGAATTTGTTGATTTCACATTGTTAGATTTGTTATTACTTTTCAAAATATGTGTTGGAACAAACATAGGGGACTTTTGTTTCACATCTTCTAAAGACTTCTTGACGTTGTAAACTGATCTAGAGTTGGTCTGGGGACATGGGATTGCGATATTCCCGACTTGATTGCATTTGAATCATGTCCTACTGTCGTTTCCAACAAAGGATTCCTGATCCTATTCATGTCACTTCTTTCCAGCATAAAACTTATCATTTGACTGTGGCTTTAGCCAAACTTTCCTTCTCACTTTATGAGCTTGTTCCGAAAAAAAGTTTACATTCTTTTAAAAATTTGGTTTTCGAAATTTATTGTTATGTTTCTTAACATATCCCAACCATTTTCTCTTGTTTTCAGGATAATCTTTCCTTTATGATTTTTATTCTATGAACGTTCAGGTTTTGATAGTAAGATGTGTTCAGATTTTCAAGCTCAGACAGACTTACTTCTACTAATTTAAACACTTGTTCAACTTTTCAAGATTCACATTCTGAATCGGAAATTCATGATCAGAATATAGTTTGTCAGATCCTTTCATTTTATATGCAATCATTTTAAGATACTTATTATGAAAGCTTTCTTCATTTTCAGAAGGTGAACTTGAACTAGTTTTCTCCAAATTAGACTCAGTACTATCAAACTCAGTGCTATCACTTTCACTTCCTAAAACATTTTCAACTACATTTTTCACCACATCTGACTTATATTCATCACCGGATTTGGTGTAAGTTACATTGAGATTTTCAGGCAGCTAGTCTTTTTGTCAGTTTTCAATTTTAAATTGAGGGCCTTATCCACCCTGTTAGGATTTTTCTTTTAATAACTTTCCTACATCGGGGGTGAAACTCGATTGTAACTCATTCCTTTATTTTGAGAGCAATCATTTTCTTTCTTGTTAATTTTTTCTGGTTGTTTTGGAAGAATATGATCAATCACAAACGATGAAGTTGAGTAACTAATCAACAATTTGTTTACTCGTTCTGTTTCAATTCTTACGGCCTAATTCACTCTTTGCTTAGCAATCATATTAAGGTGAATGTTTATGGCCATTAGTTTATCTATGATAGTTGCTTTTAGCATAAAAAAGTGTAGCACCGTCCTCTCGACTTGCTTGTTCAACTGTTTAATAGTTTTACTCAACTTATCATATGCTTCGTTTGTTTCTTTATAGTCACTTGACAGATTATCAAAAAAAAAATTTAGTAGTTTGTATTTATCATCTTTTTCCACACATTCCTTGCAAGGCTCTGAACATTTCTTGCAAGGTTTTTCAACTTCAATTATCTTAACCTTACCCTCTTCTCGGACCGACTCATTTACCGTTTCTTAAACCTGTTCAGAGACTACCTCTTTTAAATTCGCCATTATTGCTTTGTTAGTAATTTCTGTAAGGTTCTCGATGGTCATCTCTTTGGTCACATCTATCAATTCTTCAACCTCTTTCTTTGGCTCTTCTTCCAAACGCACAACATAATTTGGATCAAAGAAACCTACAAATTTTTATACATGTCAGGTGGAACCAAATGTTTAAATGCACTATGAAAGATATCTTCCTCAAGAAAATAGTATTCATCAATTAGAGCTTCATCAAAGGTTGCTTCAGAATATTCTTCTTCAAATGGTTCTTCTCTAATCTCTGCCAACAATGCAACGCTTTCTGTCTTTCAAAATTATTTTTTTCCAATTGAAGCCCTCATCCTCTTGAGAAACAACAAGAGCTTTATCCTTTGAACTTGATGAACCATCCTCAATTGAATCATTCTAGTCGTATTAAGTTCACGATTCAGACACTCCCTCTTGAAATGTCCTCTCTCTTTACATTTAAACCACATGACGTTCGACTTATCGAATATGAGTTTTCCATCCAAACCTCCCAAACTATTTAGTCATGTGATCTCCATGAACTTTTGTGCTCTACGGACAATCAAAGCCACGCACCACTTGATATCCATCAATTCCAGTTCTTCCAAATCAATCTAATCATAATCTTTTTTGGTCATGTTCTGATTTCCTATTTTGTCGGCAACCAAAATATCATATGATTCAAGAACGGATGCGAGCAGTGCCATGTGTTGTTTTGCAGTAGTTTCTGTGAAATCTTGTGCATTTTCTAGATTTACGTCAATGTTGCATTGAAGAATTCTTTGGTTTGAGTTGGTCTGACTTTGAAAAGTGTTTGAGTTTTGCGAAGATTACGGTGTTTGAGGTGAATTAGGGTCAAAGGTCAGAAATGACTGAAAGCCACCACCAGAAAATTGGTTTGTAGCAGTATCAGCATTGAAACCCGTGTGGATTATAAGACTTGGAATATTAGCCGATGGACTTCCTTTATAGTAGAGATTCACATCTTGTTGTATTTGTGAACCCTTGGTCTTGGCCATTTTTTGCATCTCGAGTTCATGACCTTCCAACTTCTCTATAAATCTTGATAAACTGAGAGTACCATACTCTAAACTATTCTTCAAAATTGTAAGATAGGTTGACCATTCACCGTCTAGCAGTGCATCAGCAAGTTTATCTACCGACTCCTCGTTCTCCTTCTGAATTCCCAGCCTTTTCATCTCTACCACCAAGTGACATGCCTTTCTATCAATTGTTTCATCGTTTCACTTTTATGTAGATTGAAGATATTATATTCTTTCTTTAACAACGTCTTTTTGCTCTTGATCATTTGAGTGTTTCCTTGGAATTTCACCTTCAGAGCATTCCACACCGATTGAGCATCATTATCGTGTTGTAAGAGACCGAATATGTCTTCCTTGATTGCTTGTTGAAAAATGTTCATCATTTTCTTTTCTCAGACGAATTTGTCTTTTTCCTATGTAGTAAATTGTGTCAACATCTTCTCTAGCCTATTTTCTGCAACTGGTGCAGCATACTTCGACTTGATGGCGTACCAGCTATCAAAATAGTTAGCATGTACCCAATTAACAATTCTCTCGCTCCAGCCATAATAATCTTCAAAGCACATAAACTTCGGGGGTTTTGTCATCATCCCCATTTCATTTTCGAGATTTGTGTTTTAAGCTGTTACGGTTGTTGACGCTACTGACGTTGCGAATGCATTAAAGAATTCGTTCGCCATTTTTGTTGAAAAATTTGTTGAAAACTTGCTTCATGCGAACTGACCCTAGAACGAAGTAAATCACAAAAACAATTAAAGTTCACTTCGTGTGAAGATAAAGTCTAAAATTTGCAAGAATTTCACTTCTTGCGAAGTAAGTTTTTACTTTGTGCGAGGGTAAATTTTTAGAAAATTTCAATAGATATTCACTTCGTGAGAAGTTAAATTTCACTTCATGGGAAATGACTTTTAGATTGTGCGAATGTAAAGTTTAGATTCTCACTTTGCCATTTTTATGATGATACCAGTTGAATTAAGGTCTTATTTTTTCAATGTTTTGTTATTAGTTAATTTTAAGTAGTCCTGGAAAAGATCGGTCCATTTTATCCATTCAATGTTTGGGAAATGATAAAAAGATGAAAAATGAGTAGAAGAAGAAGTAGAATCTTGATGACAAGTTGTCAGATCAGCCCCCAAGCTCTAATACCACTTGTGAGGATCTGCTCATCCAAAAAGCTTAGGTCTTAATCTGTTTGCCTAGTTCAATATGCGCGGAATTCATATTAACTAGTGAGAAGTTCAAGATTTACTGTTTAAACACTTTATCTCATTAATACTGATTAACTTTGCAATCCTGTCTCACAGAGCTTCGTCGTACCAGTCAACAAAATAGCATACAGGCTCAAGAACCTAGCACACCTATATATAAACTTATCTCTTCGTGCGAGGTGCGTCTCTCCGCACAAGGTGAACTTCACTTCGTATGAAGTGAACCAGGTTACCTTTGTACGAAGTGAAACTTCACTTCGTGCAAAGTGAACCATATACATACAAAATCAAATCTAATAGTTCAGCCCTATTACATACACAAAAATGACCCTAAGACGTAGACGATAGACATTCTACATTAACACAACTATCGAAACGTCAACAAAACTGCGTAGGTCTTCACGGTACTTTTCGATTTTTATAAACATTATAGTTTTTAAGATATGACAAGAATACATAAAAGAATTATAATTTGTTGTGGAGGCGGAAAAGTATAACTAATTACTTATTATTATGTTAAAACTAATGGATTTAAGTGTAATAAGATGGGAGGCTAAAATATAATTGTTTTTTAAAAGACCAATTTACCCTCATTTTAGAGTGTATTTAAAAAATTAAGAGGGAAAAGGTTCTTATTTTTTAGGTATCTTAAAATACCCCTCTCTCATGTATTATAATATATTAGCAGGGTGCCCGCGCGATGCTGTGGGGAAGACAATTTACAATGTGATACTCATCATCGTTAGTTTATCAACCTCTATATGATATATTGCATAGTACTTTTGTCTGGTGGCTGGGTAGTGTAATATTATGAAATGACAACAATCTAACCACCTAAAAAACTTAACATAGCAAACAAATAAAAAAAAATTCAAATTCAAAAGGGAATGAATCAAAAAGAACTTTGTGTAATTATTTCTGTTAGTAACCTAATGGATCTTTGATGTGCGCAAAATGCAACATATAAATTACATCAAACAAGGCAGAAAATCAACCCTTTTTCGGTACTAATGTTGGAAAAAGCTTGTTTCTTTGTTTACTTTTAAACTAATAGATTAAGTGGGCTTAAACGAACGAAAGAAACAAATTAACAGCCAAAACCAACACAAATACAAAAAAGGAGGATTGACACCACTTGCCAAACCCCCATTCACCTCCAAAACAACAAAAATAACTAAGACAAAAGCTTAGGCACGGGGCCGTACCCACCAGGCATGAGGCCATGCCCAGTCAAAGAATCTCTACAGAACAAAACAACAGCAACACACAACCAACACGGGGCCGTGCCAAGTCAACATGAGCCGTGGTCAACTTTAAGATTTGCAGAATCTTGGATAGTACAGCAAGTACACTAACCATGGGGCCGTGCTCTGTCACCATGAGGCGTGTTAGTTCAAGACCTGACATCTAAAGTTAATGAAGGGAGAGAAAATTCCACCACGGAGCCGTGCCCACCTGGAATTGTGTCGTGGTCGCCTTTTATTTCCATCTATAAATAGAGGTGCTTGGTTCATGAGAAAGGTATCCCTTGGCAAACCACTTCTCTCACACTTGCCATCAGTCCACCACCACTACAACACCAACACCCACTACTATCATCCATCTTTCATCTTTTAGAGTGTGTAGTAGTCTCGGGATCCAAGATTGATCGTAGGAGTTCTTGTCAAACAAAGGCCATGCTTGGCTATATCTTTTACGTAATTTGGTGAAGACAAATCTTTTATGTATTACTTTTGATTTCCAATCTTTGGCAACTTTTATTTGATTATGTATGTATTATTGACTTTAATAACTAGTTTTTTATACTGAAAGTGAACTTTATTTAAACATTTATTCATGTTTCATTGATTCACTCATTCGTGTCTTTACAATTTATATAAAGCGCGTTAACTACCTATAAGGGGATTAGAAGGGTGTTTGGGTAAAGTTTTGTCTAGTTAAGTGTATATATCCTACAAGGACTTGGTTCAAGCTTATTAGGACTTTCCTTGAGGCAGATAACATCAAATTGGGAGAAGTAAGAACGGCTTGAACCCCTTATAAATAAACTATTATTAAAACTTTACCCGGCCTTGCGAGACTGTATTCATGATGACTCAGATTAATATGGTCGACGGTAACATTGCCTTCACAAGAGGATCCTACCACTTTTCGCATTAATAAATTACTTAATTATCTTCCAATATTCCGACCTTGCGGGACTATATCCCTGCTAACTCAGACCAACAGCTTGAGGGTAACGTTGCCTTCACAAGAGTGGCTTACTACTATAACTAAGATAATCTATTAAAATGCCCAAAGTGCGGAAATGATCAAAGGATATGTAAAAGAGTACTCGGAACCAAGTGATTATTTCTTGTCTATTTGTTTTCCTTTTTGTATACGTTTTTACTTTTATACCTTTTAAACTTTCAAAAATTTTATAAAGAAATTTGGTTAGATTAGACGTTAACGATAAGCAAGTATTAAAAGCTCTTGTATACTTGGACGACCTCAGTAACTTACCATCACTATACTATGTCCACGATGGGTGCATTTGCCTAACGTGTGTAGAGTGGTAGCATTGTATTGTGTTTTATACATTTAAAGCTTGATCTACGAGTAAAAAGTACCTAAAATATAACAAAATTTATAACCCGCTCGCACCACTTCAAGGTTTTGGCCTCGCTATCGGGGAAACAATGATTTTAAGAAAGCTTAAAATTAATGGCCTAATCCATTTTTATCTTTTCTTTTAATTTTTAGGATTTTTCGTTTTTTTTTTTTTTTGCATTTTCTACAAACTGCAGCACGGGGTTTTGTTAACCCAACACGGGGTCATGCCCTTAACTTCATCTTGCAAAACCGTTTTATGTCAGACTGTAGTTGCGACATGGGGTCTTGCTAACACCACACGAGGTCATGTCTCCCTAACAACAACTATAAAACAGGATCGTCTGATCCCAACAGTTAACAACATCTGACAAAAACATGGATGATATCGATTATTTTTACTTCTGCAACTCTATGGTGAATGGTGCCAATTATGTGGTGGGATTTATCTGGATTTAGAATGCTACTTTCTAAATTTCAAACCCACAACCTAATAGACTCATCGTTTTCCTGTGAAAGTCATCTTAATGATAACTATCAATCATCCAGATAACATATGCCAAATAGAAAAGAGGATTTTCAAGAAATTAAAAGAAATAGAGGGGTGTAAGTAAAAATGATAACTATCAATCATCTGAATGCCATCAAACTTCTTTTCAAAATAACATATGCCAAATAGAAAAGAGGATTTTCAAGAAATTAAAAGAAATAGAGTTTATGATCAATATAAGGTGTCCATCACAAGACACTAACAATGGAGAAGAATTGATAGGGCCCATTCAGTATTAAACAACATCGAGGCCACTATGTGTACCTCGACATCTTGTGAGGGCGAAAACGATAGTCGGCCTTGTTTCAATTGTGCCATAAAGGACTCGCCACCTCCGGTGCATACATAGACCAGAGCGATTCAACTCATACCTTCTTTAACAAGAGCCCGGAAAAGGTAAATAAAGGTTTGTTTCGCCCACCATACAGTTTAGGATTCTTCCTTTCCGACAACCTCTTGCATTTTCATGTAAATTATAAGCACTTTAGGTACATACGAGACTTTGGTGTGTGTTCCTACCTGTAAGGAGCCACTCGATAATATAAAACAACTAAAATAAGGCGAAAACATAATAAATCTTAAAAACAACATGGGCCATGCCCATAAGTCCCGCACCCGTGCCCATCTATTAAAATACCAAGGGGCCGTGCCAGGCCAACACGCCCCGTGGTCACTAACGGCCAAAAGTCCTTCTGACCCATTGAAGACCACGGGGTTGTGGCCACTATGCTCTCACTTTCTATAAAGTCAGCATGTGGCAGTATATCTTGGATTCATTCCAAAGACAGAGATCTTATCTGATTTTACACATATACCCCAAAAGTATATTCTTAAAAAGGTTTCATCAAATCTTCTTGTCTTTGACACTTTTATCTCTTTCCTTCTTTTCCAAGCATTCAAACCTCCATGAAAGCTTGGAACTTCAAAAGATTCAAGCTTCACCAACACAAATATATGATTTTAACCCAAGACTCTCTTAAATTAAACGTGTTATAACAATGTTTCAAGTTATTTAAGTTCAAAACTTTCATTAACCAAGTTTTAAATAACTTAAAAAAAATTCTAGGTTCAAAATCATAACAGAAGTGGAGGCACAAGGTCGTGCCTAGTTGGCACGGGGCCGTGGTGTTGTTCTGCGTAAATGACGGCTTCCTTGTTTTCTTAGAATGTCAAGCAGAAACAGTGGAACTTCGTCAACAACCCCTAGGAAAAACAGGTGGAGCAGAAGCCCTCCATTGAGGCTACTCTTTCCGTTATGTGACTGTGCTAAGGGAGGCCATGGAGGAGATGACAGCGGTGGAAGAGATCCTAGTTTGCCGGATAAACTACTTAACAATGGGACTTGAAACTATCTTCCAAGAAATCAACCTTTTGCACCAAAGGTTGAATATTCTTGCTATGCCTCCCATGTTCCAATCTTCCACAAGAAAATTGGAATCTAGAACAAGAATTTATCATCCCCACCGAGTGGGATGAACTTCCACTAAAACCATCTCTATACGCACTTTATGAGGTTCTCGTAACCATCAACCCTCTTCCACAAGAAGTTCTTCTTTCTCCTTAGGGAGATAGAGGAGATGCTCAATGACATTTGAGAGGGTACATCCCACCCGGAAAAACTCAATAGCCCTCTAACATCCGGAAACCACCTTCGGGTTTTTGTTGCACACTCGATTATTCTAGAGAGAGTTTTTATGGTTTTTATTTCTTGCCATTAAGACGCTAATCTATCTTAGGACTTTTAAATTATGTGCTTTTTTGCTTTTTCTTTTAGGTTGTAATGAATGGATGGTATTAATAAACGGGTGGTGTTTGTAACACTGGAAATGGTGAAATGAAGTGAAAAAGGGACCCCAAGCACGTAAACTAGAGCCTCCGGCTTCAAAAACTGTAGAGCAGAGTCTGCAGCACGAGGCCATGCCCACCAGGCATGCCCCTATTCCCAAATGTCTGGTACAAACTTTTCTACAAAAGAGGTGGCATGGGTCGTGCCCACCAGGCACGCCCCCCATGTCCATCACACTATAAGTTTTTGTTATAATTCGTTACTGGCACTTTGGCCATGGGGTCGCGCCCAGCTGACGCGCCCACGTGCCAAGTGAGAAGGAACCTTAAAATTTGTTGTTTGACCCCACTTTTTACATATTTAATCAAAACAAATCCTATTTGGTACACATTGAGGACAATGTGTAATTTAAGTGTGGGGAGATGTTAAAATCTTAAATTGTTTGTCCTAAAATCAAGCATTACACTAAACTCGCCTTGGAAAACCGCTAATCACTTCAAATGTTTTTTTTTAAATTCATTTTTTTACTTATCTTGGTTTAGTATGGAAAAATAAGTTTTAAAAATTATATTTTCACAAATTTACACGTGAACGTCGTGATAAAAAGAACCAATTAAGAAACTATAAAAACAGGCATAACAGATCTTTATAAATTTGATTATATATACCCTTTTACATTATAACCCTTTCTCACAAAAAAAAGAGTTTTTGAGCCTTTACCGAGCATACAAATACATATCTATACTAATTGCTCAATTTTTCATTTCTTGTGTGAATAGCCTGTTTGGTTCTTACAAATCTAGAACTTGTCAAAGCAATATGTTCCCGGTCCTTACCGACACTAATCCAAGTAAGTAAATGATAGAGGCACTAGGACTACAACCCATTTTTCCTTTTAAACCTTTTATTTTCCTTTTCATATCCCTCTAGTTAAAACTCTTTGAGCCTTAACCCTTTCGTTTCTAAACCCAAAAAATATAATTTTTTGCAAAAACAATCACCCACATCCACAAACATTTCTTTTTTTTAAACCATTTATTTTTAGTAACAAGTTCGGTTATAAATAACAAAGTATGGCTTAGTTTCAACTTAGCTAAAAAAAAAAGAAAAAAACTTGTTAAAGTTTTTTTTTCTATAAGCGATAAAAATTGTTCGAAAAAGCAGACACTTTTACGCTTTCCGCCATTACCCAAAAATACCTACACCTACCAAAACCTACCCTTTTAAAGTCCTATAGATATTTACAAAGATAAAATATCACAAAGGTGGAGGTTCAATTGTTTGTTCAAGCCTATAGTAGGCGTAAGCTATACAGCGGGCCCGAGCGATTTCACTTAAAACATCTTCGGCCAAGTGTTGAATGACCGCTTGTGAAGAATGTAAATATGTATAAAGCTAAATGAAATTTTATAAAGGCATGTTATGCCCAAAACAAATAATTTTTCTTAAAATATGTTCAAAATAAATCATGACCAATAAGATTGTTAATAAAATAAATACAAAAGAAATTTAGAACTTGGATACCCAACACTCAAAAGATAAACCCAGAAACTTTTCTTCTACCAATTTGGTTTGGGTGTGAAGCTATATTATAGACTTTTGCTTGAGTACAAGAAAAGATTCAAGTGTGGGGGTATATTATAGAGTTTTGCTTGAGGACAAGCAAAGATTCAAGTGTGGGGGTATTTGATGTGCGCAAAATGCAACATATAAATTACATCAAACAAGGCATAAAATCAACCCTTTTAGTTACTAATGTTGGAAAAAGCAAGTTTCTTTGTTTACTTTTAAATTATAGGACAAAAAGACGAACAAAAAAAGGAAGTTAACAGCCAAAACCAACACAATTACAAATAATGCAGATTGACACGACTTGCCAAACCCCCATTCACATCCAAAACAACAAAAATAACCAATATAGAAACGGAGCAGGGTAGTACCCACTAGGCATGGGGCCGTGCCCAATCAAATATTCTCTGTAGAAAAAGACAACAGCAACAGACAACCAACATGGGGCTGTGCCAAGTCAACATGTGTCATGGTCAAATATTCATAGAATTTGGGAAAGTATAGCAAGTACATTGATCACGGGATCGTTCTCTGTCACCACAGGGCATGTTAGTACAAGACCTGACATCTACAATTAATGAATGGACAGAAAAAGTCCACCATGGGGCCATACCCACCGGTCACTGAGTCGTGGTCGCGTTCTCTTTTCAGCTATAAATAGAGGTGCTTGGTTCATGAGAAAGGCATCCCCTAGCAAACCACTTCTCTCACACTTGCCATCAGTCCACCACCACTACAACACCAACACCCACTACTATCATCCATCATTCATCTTTTAGAGTGTGTAGTAGTCTCGGGATCCAAGATTGATCGTAAGAGATCTTGTCAAACAAAAGCCATGCTTAGCTAAATCTTTTACGTCACTTGGTGAAGACAAAATTTTATGTATTACTTTTGATTTCCAATCTTTGGCAAACTTTTTATTGGGGTATGTATTAATGACTTTAGTAAATAGTTTTTATATTGAAAGTGAACTTTATTTAATCATTTTTCATGTTTTGTTGATTCACTTATTCGTGTTTTTACGGTCATAATAAAGCACGTTAACTACCTGAAAGGGGGTTAGAAGGGTATTTGGTTAAAGTTCTTGTCTCGTTCAGTGTATAGATCTTGCGAGGACTTGGTTCAAGCTTATTAGGACTTCCCTTGAGACAGATTGCATCAAATCGGGGGAAATAAGAACGGCATGAAATCCTTATAAATAAAATACTATTAAAACTTTACCCGGCCTTGTGGGACTGTATTCCTACTGACTAAGACCCATGTGGCCGAGGGTAACGTCGCCTTCACAAGAGGGGCTACCACTTTTCGCATTAATAATTTACTTAACTATATTCCAATATTCCGACCTTGCGGGACTGCATCCCTGCTGAGTCAGACCAATAGGTTAAGTGTAACGCCGCCATCACAAGAGAGGCTTACTACTATAACTAAGATAATCTATTAAGATGCCCAAAGTGCGATAATGATCAAAGGATATGTAAAAGAGTAGTCGGAACCAAGTGATTATTTCTTGTCTATTTGTTTTCCATTTTATTTACGTTTTTAGTATTATACCATTTAAACTTTCAAAACTTTTATAAAAAAAAATTGGTTAGATTAGACGTTAACAATAAGCAAGTATTAAAATCTCTTGTGTACTTGGACGAACTCGGCATCTTACCATCACTATACTACGTCCACGATGGGTGCACTTGCCCTAACGTGTGTAGAGTGGTAGTATTATTTCGTGTTTTATAAATTTAAAGCTTGATTTAAGAGTAAAAAATATATAAAATATAACAAAATTTATAACCTGCTAGCACCACGTCGATCTTTCTAGCAATAAAGTCAACATATATATAAGCTGAATTAATGGCCAATTTCCATGAATCTTTCAAACAACATCTTTGTAATTACTTGGTTCTTGATGATCTCATTTGCAGAATACAAAACATGTGTTTTTCTTTTATAAAAATGATATTTTGTCATATTTATTAACTAAATAAATAAAGAAAATACCGAATAAGAATTTGCTCATCCCACAGTATTCACTAATAGAGAAATGACACAATTATACTTACATATAGAAGAACCATAATTGCCTATATTACACTTAAATTGATGTGCAGTCGTTGCATGTATTCTTCATTTGAATTCTTGCATCAACCTTCCAACTTATTGTTCACGTTATCATCATAAGCAAACAAGGAATAAAAAAACTATAAAAACAGGTTTGTCAATTGTGTAAGGTTTATCTGTTTTTTGTGTTTCAGTTTTCAAAACTTTATGGTTTTTAAAATTGTGAACTTTAAAAGAAGGCTGTTATTTTAAAAAATTTAATCTTTAAACCTTTTAATTTTCATAAACTAGAGCATATAATGGGTACAAATCCTTGGGATTGAGGGAGTGGTTCAAGCGCAAACGAAGACTTATCACAAAGCTCCGTAACCTCATGGGTTAAATCATTAATGCCTCAACATACAACCATGATTACCGCAAATCAATGGGTATGTGTCGTAAATCAAAATCAGAGCATTCAGACTCTTCTAATAAGCGAGAGTGAAACTGGGAGTAATAACCGTCCACCAAAACTACACTATATGAACAATTATCCTTCGTGGAAAATTCGTTTCCGTACATATTTTCTCGGATAAAATACAGAATTATGGACATGTTTTACTACACCATATAAGAAATCTCTCGAAGAAAGCAGGATCAAATCCAACTTCCTTAGCCAACCCAGATGAAAGCGATAAAAAGGCTTATGATTTAGAGAAGAAGGGGTTTGCTATCCTTACACAAGCACTTCATAAGATATTTATCATCAGTTTGTGTACTGTACCACCACCAAGAATCTATGGGTACTTTGGAAGCAAGAGGAGAAGGAAATGCTGCAACCAGAAAAATACGACATGATCTTCTAAAGAAGGAGTTTGAAGGTTTCATGTTCATCGAGAATGAAACACTGAACGACATGACAACACGTTTCTACCACCTGCTCAGTGAAATGTATTCATACAAAGTGTTAGCATCTCCATAGGAAATCGTGATACGTTTTGCTGACGCCTTACCGCCAAAGTGGAGTCAATTTATTGACTTACTAAGGCATACAGGTGTTTTGGATTTGATCAGTATCTATGAATTTGTTCAGAAGCTGGAGAACAAAAATGAAGAAGATATCAGGAAAGAAAAAAGGGTTTCTGTTTCACAAAACCCTTAGATGTACTTTGGAGGTATTAACACAAGTGTCAATACAATTCAGCAACCAAAACTTCAAACCGCGTTTGTGTCAAATGTCAACCCCTTTCTATCACCGCTAGTTCAACGGATCAATCTCTCGGCTCCAGTACTCAAACCTATGGTCAAGTATTTGATCCTAAAGCCTGTCTACCACAACCTCAAGTTCCACAACAGGCTTCTCAATAAGCTTTCTATGGTAACAACCTTTAACCTAGAAACCCCAATACAGTCAGACTTGACACATCACATCTTTCCAAGGCCAGTGTAGAAGTTGCTCAGGAACATATGGAACTTCTAACACCATGGTTAGTGCTTATTGTGGATTAGTCGTCGGTCAAATTGGAAACATCAATTTGACAAATGAAGACTACCAACAAATAGACAAAGATGAGATGGAGCTAATGGATATCAAATGGGTGTTTGTAAGTGCGGTCAGAAGAGCTAAGGATTATATGAGCAGAACTGGAAGAACAAGTTTGGAAAGCAAGAAAGATACAAAATATGGTTTTGATAAAGATGTTGTTACTTGCTTTAACTGTGGTGAAAAGGTCACTTCAAACGTGAGTGCACTAGACCCAGTAAACAAGGAAATCACAACCCTTTCTGAAATCAATCACAACCATCCAACATAGCTCATGTTAACAATGAACGGAGAATAGTAGTTGTTAACAACCTAAACAACACCAACCAGTCTGGGCCTTCAAACAACACAAACAGAGCTCTAGTAGTTCAAGCAGATGAAGGATGCGATTGGTTAGTACAATTGGGAAACGAGAATCAAGGAGGAACTACATGTTATGCCAAGATTATCAATCGAATCAAACATGTTCACAGCATTGATAATTCTGATGATGATGATAGTTCGGGGTATAATGGTAGTTCTGATGAGGAATGCTCGAGTGCAGATGGTTATGGATCTGATTCAGATATTAGGGAAGAGATTGATACTGAGGTCAAAAGGCTGGTTTGATGAAGAAAGCAGAAGCTGCATCGAAGGAAACGGAGAAAGTCTTTACAAACGGTGCTTCCTTCTCTCATCATACTGCCTTCATGGCTAATGTTGCAGGTTCGACAAGTCAGGTAAACTCCGACTCTCCTAAGATATGCAGTGACTGTACTGAATTAAGACCAAAATTTGAAACAATAAATAGTCACAATCAAAACCTAGTTGTTGAACTGTCAAAATGCAAAGAGGCAAATCTGGCTTTAACTCAAAACGAAAAAGAACTGAAATCTGTAATCGAGACTCTTAAGAAAAGCGTTTCTAAATTAATAAAAATAGTTTTGAATAAGCAAACAGGAATTAATAACTACATTAATATCCTGGCAGAAACGAGAAAAGAGTTAGCCACTGCCAAATGCGAACATGATGCAGTTAAGCTCAAATTGGAAAGTTATTCTTACTTTCGATCTGTGCTTGATCACATCATTGATGTTCAAAAACTTAAGGGAGATGTAAATGCATTGGGTATAAATCGTGTCCACCCCCTTTGAAACACAATTATACCAAATTGCCTGATGAAGAGGAAATGCCACGCTTTGAACCATCTGTACCTCTTAATCCTGAAGAGTTTGCAACAGGATTAGGGTTAAAGATGGACAATTCCTCAGTTGAATCAAAAAATCAGAAAACTCATATCTGTAGTTGATCAGAATCCTCCTAAAATAAAGGAGGATGATTCATCAGATGATGAGTCTGAGAAAATCGATCAGGATCAATCTCTTGATGAAGAAAAAGGGATAGAAATTTCTGCTACTCCCAATGTGAAAACTGTTGAAAATCAAGGGAATGATCCTATCAAACCTGTCAAGACAAGTGCGTATACATATGAAAATGATAATTTGTTGTATACTTTGATTGGGGACAAGAAAATTTACTCAAACAAAGACTTTCCGATAAAAAATGTAAATCCAGCCTCAATTGATCAAGTTTTTGAAAATTCAACAACAAAATTTTTTGAAAAGAAAAATCCAATCAAGTCACAACCATTATTCATTTCAAAAGAATAATAAAAAGAAAAGCAAGCTGAAAAAGCCAAGGTATCATAATCAAAGGTTGAAGCTAAAGGCGTTCGCTAGAAGAAGAAATTAAAGAATGTTAAATTTGGGGGTTCATCTGGTACAGATAGAATCAAGACTTTTGAAAGCATGTCTAATGTTGATTTTGTAAAACAAGTCAAGATTTTAAAGCGTAACAGTCAAAACATTATGCTCAGCACACAAATGGGTGTGAAGATGAACCAAGTAACTCTAGACCTACAAGTTCAACATCAAGTCATAAAACAGGATCTCCTAAATTTTGTTGAAAGGAGAACATATTTTAAATGTGGAGAGTTTGGCCACATAATCACAAATTATACCAACCCAGCAAAACCCAGATTTGTTGAGAAAGCCCCTCCTGAACCAACTTGCCAACGTCGATCTGTATCACCAAAACAAGAGAAATGTATTTTTAAAGAACAAGAAGAAAAACAGAGACGTAAACAAGTAAAAATAATTGAAAAAGCATTAAAACTGGATTTTTCATAAAGGAAACCAAGTTCTTCAAGTTTGATAAAACCAGAAGTATTTAAAAATGTAAATAATCATCATTCTAATAAATTTCAACAATCCTGGAAACCTAAGACTGGTAATGTTCCAGGGGGAGGCACAAAGTTTCCAAATCAACAAGAAATAGAAATCACATTTCATGATGATAAGGGTCTACCCAAGACCACTAAGGCTTGGGTCCCCATCTCAAACTGATCGGGCATTGAAATGTGCAGGGTGTTCCAGGAGGAACTGTGAATAGTCGTTTGATTGTTGACAGTGGAGCATCGAGCACATGACAGGCGACTTAAGGCTTCTTTATGATGTGAAAAGCATTCGAGGAGGCTATGTTGCCTTTGCTGGAGATAGGGGCGGATACATCACTGGAGAAGGAATGGTTTCCAATGGTGTTGTTAGTTTTGATAAGATCAATTATGTTCGTCAAATTGATCACAATCTTCTAAGTGTTTCTCAAATCTGGGATAAGAAGTTCACGATTCATTTGATGATGTCGGATGTTATGTGCTGAAACCTGGTTTCAAGATTCCCAAAGAATGGATTCTCCTGTCGGCTCGAAGAATTAATGACTTGTATATTCTTGACATGAGCCAAGCTATTACAACGTCTTCACAAGTCACATGTTTTGTCTCAAAAGCCACCGAAAAGGAATCAATCTCTTCGCACAGACGAATGGGACACATTCACCTGAGAAAAATGAACTATTTAGTGACAAAAGATCTTGTGAGAAGTGTACCTGTGGAAAACTTTCATTTACAAGATGTCTGTGTATCGTGCCAAAAAGGAAAGCAAGCTAGAAAATCATATCCTATGAAGAAGATTAACACGGTGAATATGCCTCTGGAACGTCTTCATATGGACCTTTTGGACCTATGAAACACAAGACTACCTTTGGTGATTCATATTGCTTAGTAGTTACTGATGACTACTCAAGATTTTCATGGGTGAATATGTTGGCACACAAGAGTGAAGTTCCTGAAATCCTCAAGAATCTCGTGAAGCTACTCGAAAATTTGTACAATTTGAAGATAAGGAAAATCAGAAGCGATAATGGAACTGAATTCAAGAATCATGTGTCACATCCCCATGTTATGCCTTTCGCATCAGAGCGGGGCGTGAACCGAATGGCATCTTCATCGCACAGCGGAAGCAGACATGATGGTCACTACGTGATTAATGGTTACCAATGGCATAATCCTACTTACGCATAGTGATCTGTTATAATCTAATCCCATATCTACATACCAATTGTTATAAATCTGTCTTATTGGGCCTAGCCCATGTTTTCTTGATTTTGGGCCTAGCCCATGTTTTCTTGTCATTGAGCCCAGCCCATGTTCTTTTGTCATTGGGCCTAGCCCATTTTTTCTTGTCATTGGGCCTAGCCCATGTTTTCTTGTCATTGGGCCTAGCCCATGTTCTTTTGTCATTGGGCCTAGCCCATGATATAAATAAAATTGGGGCCTCGCCCCTAGTTGTGACTATGACCGCTAGTCATAAAACTCATGCATGTTTCGAAAAGCTTTGTATACTTGTGAAAACCGGTAAATTTAGCATAAACCTTTCGTAAACCATTTGAATTCATTGAAATCTGTTTATAACATGGTTTAGAAATATATGATTTTCGTTCATCGAAACGTTTTATGCTTTCGCAAAAACTTGCATGTCTTTCCACCCCCGAAAACATTTATAAAAATGTAAAAAGGTAAAAAGTGGGGTTATGAACTCACTTGGATAATCCAGTGCAAAGCTAGCTTAATGTGATTTTCCATAGTGTTGTCTCCACAACTTGACTTGCTAGCATGCAATCTAGTGTATTCCTAAAATGGAATAACTTGTAAGTTTTTAAGAACGTCGTAGCTATACTACGTGATACCGAACTCTACCGAACCGTTAACCATACGATTCTATTAAATTTTCATTGTCTTAACTCGGTTAACCAATCAATGGTTTTCTTATAATTGTCTTAGTTTTCGAATGACTTGAAATATATGTTTACATATAAAAATAACTATATTTCATGAAAGCGTATTAGTGGTTATGTACATCGACGGATAATAGTACGGCCCTTCGTAGTTTTCGTAGATATAATGTATATACACTCGAAAATATATCCGTATAGAATATACATTTCGTATTCGCGCGAGAGCCTGGTGTTTATAATAAATAACTAATGATGTAATCGTACGCTTGTTATAGTCTTGCAGAGTCGCGTCGTACTTCGTTTAGCGTTTGAATCGAATAAAATCAATATACTATTGTTATAATATCATTCGAAAGTATTCGAGTCGTCGACGTTCGAAATAAATATAACTAAATTTATTTATAAAAGTATTTGATGTCTTGCCATTCGTATATATATAATATTCTTGTTATACGATTTCCGAATTCTGACGTTTGAAGTAATGCGCACCTTGTATTCGTCTTGTAAGAGCGTTCGGAATCCTTGGCGTTTTGAAATAAATATAAGCAATATACTTATTCTTATATAGTCGTTCGAATAAATTGTCGATGCTTGAAATCTAGTTTCCGAATTTCGACGTTGAATTAAATATGAACAAATATTACTTATCTTGTAGTCGTTTGCCGCACGTTTGTTATCTTGAAATCGCGCTCGTTGTTGAAAGTTTTAGTAGCGTCGACAAAATAAATATATACTTATATTTATTTTATAATCATCTTTTGAATTTGGACGTTTTATCTTTGAATTGAAACGCGTTTTGTATTACGTATTTTTTAGAAAATCGGGCAGAGTTTCCTCTGTTTTTGGACAATCCCGAGAAAACTAGTTGTCGATTTATTTATCAAAACACAACCTGCAATGTACGCAAACAAACAATATATATATAATTTTTCGTCGTGTTTTGATTATAACTTTCGCCAATTATAATTTTCCGTTTTTATATATTTAACGCCGATTATAATTCCGATTTATATAAGTATACCGGTTCTGTTTTTAACTAGTATTTCTAAACGAGTTACGCAGTCGGATCGATTGTTATATATTATTTATTTTCTTTGGCGATATATTATAGTTAACGGGTCGGGTCGAGCTCGGTTTCGTGACAAATTTAATGTTAAGATTTATATAAACTATATAGTTTAAATTTCACGTTGTAATTAAATTTTTACCGAGTCTCGCGTTGAATCATTGACTGAGTTTGACCAGTTGACCGAATCGAAACGAGACTGAACCTGAAACAAACATGCATCAGAACTGAAATAAACCCGAATCGAAACGAAAGTAATATATTGAAACTGTGTCAAACTTGAACCGGGTCGAACCGAGTCGAACCCGAAACCTGAACCGGAGGTGAACTGAACCGAAACCCGTTGAGTGTTTTGATCGAGTCGAACCGAACACATCTTGAAACATGTTGAACCATCACTGAACCGAGTCTCAATCCGAATGTGAACCAAAACTCGCACAAACCAAAACTGACCCGACTTGAACATGAAATACCTGAAGACACCACCATCATCGCCACCGTCTGTCGGCCCAGAGTCGTTGGCGATCAACACCGCTGTCAATTCAACTTTCATGATTTCAACCCGAACCAAAACTGAATCGAGAACATTATCTACCGTCGCCGCTGTGCCAGGCGAGCCGGAACCGGAGCCGCCACTTGATTGCAGCCTCGACCCAACCCCACTGCCGGAAAACCGCCACCGTTGAAACCCCCAACCCGACAAACCCAGCCCCGCTGTCGTCTGTCGAAACCCGTCGGAGACACGGCGGTTGCCGCCGCTAAGCTGCACCGCAGCCACCCCCTCTCTCGTCCGATCTCTCTCTCTCTCCCACTGCTCTGTCTCTCTCTGGCTATATGTATGTATGTATGAATGCGGGTGTGTGTGTATAGACAGGAGACAAGGACAAAGGAATATTGTAGGGTGTGGTGTGGGTGTATCGGAGAAGATGACCGGAGTCGCCGGCTTCGCCGGACTCCGGCGATCAGATCTTCAGAGGGAGAGAGGCAGAGATGTTGTTTTCGGATTTCTCAAAATGAGGGGATTTTAGGTTTAAGTTAGTTTAAATAGTTAGGGTTTTCGGTGGGCCGGGCCCAAAGCCCGTTAACGCATATGTAAGCCCAAACACATTTACGGCCCGATTTTACTCCTGAACCTGGTGATATATCATAACATGTTTATTTAGCGTTCAAAATACTTAAATTATGTCAGAGGTCAGTGTTTGGCACGATTGCTTGTTCGTTGCGTTAAAGTTTGCGTATTTTGCTACGGTTACCGTTTTTCGATCCGGTTTCTACCGCGAATAATAAAATTCAATTACGGAGCTAAATATATCATAATATATTAATGTCGATGTGTAATTCCATTCCGTTGTTGGTGCGTTCTGGTTTTCCGTGTAACTTCTGCGTTGTGCTTTGCGACGTTCAACTATCCAAATTTATCGCATAATTATAAATGTATGATAAATACCAGTATAAAATTCGTGTTTTTAGATGTTCTCAGTATTTGTCCGGCATCAGTTCACTTATCGCTGAATTTTGCGTTTAGTGTCTTTGATTTCGCCATATCGCGTAACGTGAAGCAAGTAGACGTTCCCAGGCTTTCCAAAGGCCTGATCGAGTAAATTTACGCTAATTATAATGGTATTACCATTTGATATGCACTAATTACAACCGGAAAACGCCGGTTGTCACATCATGTTATGGATAAGTTCTGTTCTTCTAAAGGCATTTTGCATGAGTACAATTCTCGTTACACTCCACAACAAAATGGTGTCGTTGAGATCAAAAATAGAACTCTAAATTGAAATTGCAAGAACTATGCTAGTAGAATCAGAACTTCGTGTTCAATTTTGGGGGGAGGCTGTGGCTGATGCATACTATACGATGAATAGAGTTCTTCTAGTGAAGAGGAATGGGAAACATGTTTCGAGCTGTTATATAAAAGGAAACTGGATGTGTTAGAACCTTTTGGAGCTCCTTGCACTATGATTGATCCACATGGAAAGTTTGGACCAAAGGCTATCGAAGGTTTCTTTCTTGGATATGTCACTCCTAATTTCAAAGTGTGGAATTTATCAACGAAAAAGATTGAAGAATGGGGTGAGGTTAAGGTTCAAAGATACACTGAATCAGTAAGAGCTCTGGGTGCTCCTTGGATGTTTGACTATGATGGACTGTTTAACTCCTTTAATCTGCCAACTTTTAATGATGCATCTGCGGGTGCTCAAATGTTAGTGGAATGTGATACTGCAATTGACTCGTCATTAGTACGACCAATTATTGTTAACCCTCAAGTGTCTACTTCGGTTAACAATCTTGTTCAGAATGAGGAATTCGAAGATGCTGCTGATTATAATGTTTCGTCAGAAGATGATGAGTTCCATGATGCAAATGAAGCTACTTTTGGTCTGGTTCCTGGAATTTCAGATGTCACGTCAGATGTGCAGAATCAAGGGACGGCTGAAGGTCATACCTCCACATCTTCGTCAAATCCAGCAAACGAATTAGTTGTTGTTCTGAATATCAACAATTTGGGTAAATTCTCGAGTTCCTGATGTTCCTGAAACTCGAATTCATAATCCCATTCTCAGTAGAATATTATAGGAGATGTCTTGAGTGGTGTGTAGACTCATAATCAGCTAAGGAATAACCAGAATGCTGGTTTGTATTCGTTTATTAGGGAATTTGGGGAACAGAATGATTGGTCTTTTGCCTGCTATGTCTGCCAAGTAGAACCAAAATCTTGGAAGGAGGCAATGAAAGAAGACTCATGGGTTGAGGCGATGCAAGAAGAACTTCAGCAGTTTCAGAAGTTAGGTGTGTGGAAATTGGTTGACATGCCTGACAACTACAAGAAGATTGGTACAAGATGGGTTTAGAAGTGTAAGAAGGATGATGAAGGTGTTGTTGTGAGAAACAAAGCAAGATTGGTTGTCTAGGTCTTTAATCAGGTAGAAGGCATTGATTACAATGAAGTTTTATGCACCGGTAGCATGTCTTGAGGCCATAAGAATTTTCTTTGCTTATGCGTCCTACAAGAAGTTTACAGTTTACCAAATGGATGTGAAGAGTGCATTTCTTCATGGTGTGGTTGAAGAAGAAGTATATGTTGAGCAACCACCGGGTTTTGAAGATCCAATCCATCCAGTTTGGCTTCTCAATAAGGTGTTGTATGGTCTTCATCAGGCTCCTCGGGCTTGGTATGAAATGTTGTCTGCCTATCTTCTGAAGAATGGTTTTCGACATGGATTGATCGACTGTACTCTCTTTATCAAGGAAGAAAATAAGGACTTATTGCTGGTACAAGTATATGTTTATGATATTATTTTTGGGTCTACAAACGAGAAATTGTGCAAAGAATTCGAGCAGGTGATGCAAGAGAAGTTCGAGATGAGTGCAATGGGAGAAATGACTTTCTTTTTAGGTTTGCAGGTTCATCAATCTAAGGAAGGGATTTTCATCCTCAAACCAAGTACGTCGGGGATATTCTCAAACGATTTCAGATGGAAGACTCAAAGCCTTTGGGAACTCCATTAGCTCAAAATCATGGGATTACTCCTGATGGAATGGTGAACATGTGGAACAGTCTCTTTATCGTGCTATGATCGGATCTCTTATGTATCTTACTGCTTCAAGACCCGATATAATGTACCCATCATGTCTTTTAGCTCGCTACCTGTCAAGTCCAAAGGTTTCTCATTTGATGGCTGTGAAAAGAATGTTTCGTTATTTTAAGGGTCGCCCGGACACTAGTCTCTGGTACCCTAAGGAGGATAAGTTTGATTTGACAGCATTCAATGATTCTAATCATGGTGGCTGCAAGATCGATGCGAAATCAACATCAGCAGGATGTCAGTTCTTGGGAAATCGCCTAGTCACGTGGCAGTGCAAAAAGCAGACTTGTGTAGCTACAACAACCTATGAGGCTGAGTATATTTCAGCTTCTAGTTGCTGCTCTCAGGTTCTATGGATCCAACAGCAAATGCGTGACTACGGTTTTTAATTTCTAAGTACTCCTATTTTTGTTGATAACGAAGCTACTTTGCAGATCACTCGTAATCCTGTACAGCACTCAAAACCAAAACACATTGAGATTAAGTATCAATTCATACAAGGTTGTTATGAAAAAGAAACTTATCAATGTTGTTAAAATCCACACCGAGTAAATATCGTTTTGATTATCTACTTTTGGTCAATGGCATCTAGGTGAAACCCGAGTAACTCATCCTTGGCTAATCATTTTTCATAAATATTTTCTTAAAAATCTAAAACGACAAAAAGATTTTCAATTTTCTCTTAGTTTTATATTTTAGGGGAGAAAATTCCAAGAAAAATACAAAAACATGAGAAAATAAAAAATTACAAAAATATGTCTTTTATTTATTTAAGGGGGAGAAAATTCATAAAAATACAAAAACAATAGAAAATCTAAAAATAAAAATGAGTTTCTTGGAAAGATAAGAGAAGATGATGATACACACCGGGATCTGTCAAAAACGGTCAAAAACATAAAACGAAAATTGATACGTAGCTTTACTAATGATGTATCGGTAGGCTGACAATCAGATTAAAATGTGCAGGTTGATATAAACATAACGGACTGCAAGCCAAGTGGCAACCATTCATTGTCATATGGTCTTGGTACCGAAATTTGTTTGATAGTATGTCGAGGTTCTGAGATATGCGGTCTTTATGCTTGCTTATCATCTGGGTTTCATGGTTGAATCTTTTACCGAAAAATAATGGTGACGCAAGTCTAGAACTTCCATGATACCATACATACGTGTAAATACTGCATACGACCATCAATAAGTGATAAAAATATCACATCCACCAAAAAATAAGTGATAATATATCACAGCTTTATGTGGGAGATAAGTTCGTCTCTTTGTCAGTACTAACCTGCTCACGGACTTAATCTTGTGCCCTGCATGCATCTGAAAATCAAGTTCTTTATCAATAAGTGATTTAATCACATAGGGCTTGTTTTCAATCAAAATAAGTGAGTATCTCACATCATATACGTCAAAATAGATGATAAGCAGTATACTCGCCACTAAGATTTTTTCACGTGCATGTGTTGATACAGGAATGTGTCATGAAGTGGTTGAACACCGGCTAGTAAGTATAAATCATACATTAATCATATGTCCTAATCATGATTACATAGATAAGCTGAGCTTAAATGGAAAACAATACTGATAATCATAGTAGAATGCTTATTTATTTAATATTGATGTTTTTAAGCAAAACTCGTTTTTGACAAGATTAAAAAGAATTGTCTAGTAAATATACATTTTATTCTTATATTTTAGTAGTTATTTTATTTTAGTTTACTCTGTTGTTAAATTAAAGTATTTCTAATTTAGCCAAAGATGGAAACTTAAAAGTTTTATACCGAGATTCGCCAAAAAAATCATTTGTCTTGCTATCATAACTTCATAAAGTACTTTCTTTCAACGGGTAAACTCATTTTAATGAACAAAATCTGTTTAACGAGCACTTTCCTAACTTAATTTGTTATTAGTGTGGATATGTGCAAAGTTCTAAACAGGTCAACGAAAAACCTAAGGTCCTCGTAGAACTAGAAAGTCCAATTTATAAAAAATTTGGACTCCTACAAATAACAGATCACTCGTACGAGACATTGTGCCTCACATGAATGACAACTGGGGTCTTGTACGAATGGAGTTCTTCGAACGAGCTAAGGTAGTTCGCACGAGTGTCTTAATGTGGTATAAAGGTGATGAAGTTCTTTGGTGGAACTTTACTTTCACCTTGCTCACGTCATCTTTCACCTCTCCTTAAGTTGTTTCTGATATCTTTAATGTATATGTGACAATGTTGGGATACTTTGAAGATGAACAATTTGAACACTAGCTGACCATGTGACTTTGACTGACATGAACAATAAACTTTAACCGAAGAATCTATAACGAAAAACAACCTCATGAATTATCTTCTCTTGAAGTTGTTTGTGCGAACAATATCCGTACGAGTGAAATACCACTCCGACGAGTAACATGTCGCTCGTATGAGCCAGTTACTCGTATGAGTAAATCACTTGTTTAACCAAGTCAGTTTTTCGTAAAAATTTGTTGTTCTTCATACGAATAAATTGTTATTCGTATGAGTCAGTAGTTCTTCGTCCAGGGAATACATACATACAAAAAGTTCGGAATAGAACTTTTTGTGTATATTCCCTAATGAATTTATGTTCTTATCCTTGTTGCTTATGTGTACAGAATGGAACAAAATGAACATAAAAGAAAACCCGCAACGAAGAGAACTGACAAGTCAGAAGTGGAAATTATGTCAGAACCAAGACATAACATGGTGGCCTACTTAGATCCGGAAGACAAATTTGCTGAGTACAACGGTATAATGAAGTTTTTGCGTGACTCAAGGATACATTATGCTATCACGCACAAGACTATAGTATACAAAACGTTGATCAAGCAATTTTGGGATTCGGCTAAAGTTGCTGAAGTGAATGGGCAGAAACTTATCCGCGGGAGAGTAAATGACTTGAACGTAGATGTCTCTGTTGAAATCATTAACTCAGTATTACAGCTCGGTGATGATTCTGAAGCTCCTTTCTCAGTATCGTTAAAGTGTCAATGTGTATGTTTGCTTCGAATGAAATGTGTTGGAGATTTTCTCATAGGACAACTAAACAAAGCATGGTTGTCACTCCAATACAAGTTCTTTCTACATGTCTTAATTCAGTGTTTGAGCAACAGACGAAGTGGTTATGACATGGTGAATAACGACTTGGTTGGAATGACATAGCTTTGACATTAAACAAACCGTTTAGTGTTTCAAAATATAATTTTGCAAACATGAAGGAGAACCTGAGAAGAACTGGATATGGTGGAAACAAGTTTTGGATGTATCCTTGTTTTCTCCAAATGATCTTGAATGTGCAACATCCGAATCTTCCGAAGAACGGCAATGATGTTTTAAAAGTTGAGGTTATGATAGAACAATCGTTGAAGATCTTTAGAGGTGTAGCAGCAAAACGTTACAAGAAAAGTACACCTCCTCGAAAATTGATCTGTTTTCTAGCAAATGATAAATATGTTGCACCAGAAAATGATAAGTGGCACCATGATGATAGTGAGTCAGAAAAGAAAAAGGTAATAATGATGACAATATTAATGATAGTAATGGTGGTGCAAGTAATGTAGGTGTTAGAGGTGATGATAAGGGAAGAAAGAAACAAATGAAAAAGACTATGGAAACATCGTCAGCAGAACCTGAAATCACACAACCTACAACTTCACATCAAGAACTGTACTGGAACCCATTGCAGAAGTCCAGTCTACTTTTACAACAGAGGAACTGAACCTGTAATGAAAGAACCCAATACAACCTCTGAACCACAACCATCAAATACCACAGCAGCTGAAACACCTTTGGCTGAAGATACTCCAGTTCAATCACAAGCTACTACTTCATCAGTCCAACAATCCCAGTCCATAACTCATCAACAAAATACAAAACGAAGCAATCGTCTATTCTCTGAAATGGGAACAGAATGAGAAAGTGGATTTTCTGTTCTCTCAGTTGCAAGCTGTAGCAATCCAGATTAACAAGCATTCAGAGTTTATATCTTCAAATCGAAACACAGTTGTCAAACAACAGTTGGAAATAAATTCTTTGAAATAGACTCTTAGAAAACAAGATTCTGAAATTGCTCAGTTAAGAAAAGAACATGAGCAACTGAAGGCTGCAGATGCTGAAAGGCCAAAACAGCTACAACAGATGAGAGCAGTTGATAACTCTCGGGGGATTAAGATAAATAGGATGAAAGAACCTACTACGGCTGTACAACGATCTACTGTAACATTAACTGCTAAACATAACGACTTGAGAGAATGGTACCATTCTCATAATGCTACACTAGTTGAAGGCTTTAATGGTATTAATGATGTGTTTGAAATAAGTAGAAAGCGAGTGAACACTCTATCGAATGAAAGATGCAAAGCACAAGAAATCAAACGTAAACATGATTAGGATAGTGTAGTTCCTTGTAATCTTGATGCTTAGCCTCTTCCTCACAACCAAAAGTTTCTGCTTCAACTCTAGTGGTAGAGTCTAATGTACACAGATCGTGACCAATCTAGTTACCTCCAGTGACACTCAAGAGGAAACAAGAAAGGTTTGATGTTTCTGGAAAAGTTTTGAAGACCTGATTATCAGTAAACGTTGGATTGAAGATTTTCAGGGGAGTTTGTTGATACAACAGACATTTCGGAATGAAGACTGAAGACCAAGCAACAACCAAGGGGGAGTTTGTTGATAACTTTTGTGTCTGTCGCTTGTTCTTAGTTATGTTTGTAATTGTACGGTCTTTGTTTATTGTGTTTGTATAGTTTGGTCACGTCGACCAAATCAAGATATCCTCCTATCTTGGTTTAGTACGATGATTAGTTTGTCTGTGTAAAATAGTTGCATGTGCGCACAATGTTAAGTCTTGTGTACGTCATGTCTGTTCGCACGTTCTGTTGATACACTTTTGTGTCTGTCGCTTGTTCTTAGTTACGTTTGTAATTGTACGGTCTTTGTTTATAGTGTCTGTATAATTTGGTTGTGTTTACCAAATCAAGATATCCTCCTATCTTGGTTTAGTATGACGTATAGTTAATCTGTGTTAAATAATTGCATGTGTGCATACTGTTGAATCTTGTACGTCATGTCTGTGACACGTTCTCCGAAGGAAACACTTTGTGCAAGTGGACATGCTTCGTACGAGAAAGGTGTTGCCCGTACGAGTCACATACCGTTCATACGAACAAGATATCAATTTGTGCAAGCCTGTTCATTCGTACGAGTCTATTTGGAGAATGTCTTTAGTGGTTTTTAGTGTTTTGTACAACCAGCAACATACTTCGTACAGTTGCTGAGCATGGACACTATATAAGTAGACATGCACTTCTTAGTAAGGGGTTGTTCTAGTTGAGTTGAGCGAGTAAGCAGCTAGAGAAAGAGACACAAGAGCACAGAGAGTGTTGCATGAGTCTTTATGAGCATTGTTTGTATATGTTTGTACTAGTTCTCTTCAGTTAATCAAGATATTGAATCTTTGGTTATCCTGTGTTCTTACTTTGTTGTGGTTTGCATTCTTACAAGGATTCTGCACTCGTATCTGTGTTATATGAACAAGGAAGCAGGTTTATCTTGATCCTCCAAGTGGACCTACAAGTGGTATCAGAGCTTTGGGTCTCTTCCTTGTTCAAAACAAAGCTTAGTGATTGTGTTTCAGCTAGTTGAGGTAGGAAACTTTAGTTTTTGAAAGATAACAAACTTAAAACTTGGTTAAAACCTGTTGTATCCAGAAAATTTTCATAAAAACCTAGTTAGAACACATGGGGACATGTAAAAATCTGGTTTTTCTTAAAATTTTCTTCTAAGTTGAACACACTTGTAGGAGAAACTCACCGGAATATTGTTGTAGGGTTGACCAAATATCTGACATTCTTGACTTGACTGTTAAAACTGAAAAGCTGATAGAATGTTTGTCTTTTTAACTAAAATTGTGTAGACAACAGAACACTTTCAAAAACCAGTCTGTGCAGAAAAGGAAATTTTTCACCAACCAGCCCTGCAAAACGATTCCTCTGCGAAAAACACATCTGTGCGAATAACCCATGCGCACGAAGAACCAAACTGTTCGTACGAAAGACTAGTCATCTGCACGAAGAACTTGGTTCGCACGAAAGACCTAGTTGATCGCGCGAAGTAGTCCTCTGTACGAAATACCTAATTCATACGAAGAACATATCATTTGTACGAAACAGTTTTTCATACGAAGAACAACTTTCTTTGTTTTCCATGTTTCAGTTTTTCAGCCCTTGTGATTTCTCAAACTTTTTGATTTCTAAAATTGTGAATTCTTAAAAGAGACACTGTTATTTTCAAAAATCAAATTTTAAACCTTTTAATTTTTCATAATCAAGAAAATGAGTACTAATCCGCGGGATTGGAGGAGTAGTTCAAGCACAAATCAGGACACGTCGCAAAGCTCCGCAACTTCATGGGTTAAATCAGTGATGCCTTAACATACAGCCATGATTACTGCAAATCAATGGGCATGTGCAGCAAATCAGAACCAAAGTATTCAGACTCTTCTTATGAGCAAGACTAAAACCGGGAGTAATAATCGTCCACCTAAGCTAAACCATATGAACGATTATCCTTTGTGGAAAAGTCGTTTTCACACATATGTTCTCGGTCAGAACACAGAATTGTGGACATGTTTTACTACACCCTAAAAAGAATCTCTCGAAGAAGCTGGATCGAATCCAACCTCCTTAGCCAATCTAGATGAAAGCGACAAAAAGGCTTACAATCTAGAGAAAAAGGCGTTTGCTATCCTTACACAAGCATTTAATAAAGACATTTACCATCAGTTTGTGTACTGTACGACCACCAAAAATCTGTGGGATACCCTGGAAGCAAGAGGAGAGGGTAATGCTACAACCAGAAAAATTCGGCATGATCTGCTAAAGAAAGAGTTTGAAGGTTTCATATTCATGGAAAACGAAACATTGAATGATATAACTACACAATTTTATCATCTTCTTAGCGAAATGTACTCTTACAAAGTGTTAGCATCTCCGAAAGAAATCGTGATGTGCTTTGCTGACGCGTTACCGCCAAAATGCGGTCAATTTATTGACTTATTGTAACATACAAGTGTTTTGGATTCCATTAGTATTTATGAATTTGTGCAGAAATTGGAGAACAAAAATGAAGATGAACTTCGAAAGGAACAAGGAATTACTGTTCCACAAAACCCTGAGATGTACTTCGGAGGTATTAATAAAGGTATTACTACAAGCCAGCAACCTAAGCTTCAAACCGCGTTTGTGTCGAACGTGAATCCCTTTCAACCACAACCTGTTCAACCAAATCAGTCTGCAAGCTCAAGTACTCAAGCTTATGGACAAGTAGTTGATTCGAAAGCCTTTCTACCACAACCACGAGATATAGCACCTCAAGTTCCATAGCAAGCTCCTCAACAAGCATTCTATGGAAACAACTTTCAAGCTGCAAACCCCAACACAGTCAGACTTGACACATCACATCTTTCCAAGGTCAGCGTAGAAGTTGATCAAGAATATATGGAACTTCTAAACACCATGGTTAGTGCTTATTGTGGATTAGTCGCTGGTCAAATAGGAAACATCAATTTGACTAATGAAGACTACCAACAAATAGACAAAGATGAGATGGAGCTAATGGATATCAAGTGGGCGTTTGCTAGTGCGGTAAGAAAAGCCAAGGATTACATGAGCAGAATGGGAAGAACCAGTTTGGAGAGCACGAAGGATACAAAATATGGTTTTGATAAAAATGTTATTACTTGCTTCAACTGCGGTGAAAGAGGTCACTTCAAACGTGAGTGCACGAGGTCTAGCAAACAAGGAAATCACAATCCCTTCCGAAATCAATCTCAACCATCCAACATAGCTCAAGTCAACAATGATAGAAGAATAGTAGCTGTCGGCAACCCAAACAATACCAACCAATTAGGACCTTCAAACAACACACACAGAGCTTTGGTAGTTCTGATAAAGTATGCGATTGGTCAGTACAGTTGGGAACTAAGAATAACGGAGGAACTGCATGTTATGCCAAGATCATCAGTCAAATCAAACATGTTCACCGCATTAATAGTTCAGATGATGATGATTCTTTAGGATATACTGGTAGTTCTGATGAAGAATGCTTAAGTTCAGGTGGTGTTGGATTTGATTCAGATATCAGAGAGGGAACTGATGCTAAGGTTAGAAAGTTGCTGAAAGAAGCTGAGAAGATGAAGAGTGAAAGGTGGGTTTGATGAAGAAAGCCGAAGCTGCATCAAAAGAAACAGATAGTGCAGCCTTCCCTGATCATACAGCCTTCATGGCGAATGTTGTCGGTTCGACAAGTCATGTAAATTCCAACTATCCTAAAGTTTGCAATGATTGTGCGGAATTAAAATCAAACTTTGAAACAATTAACAGTCATAATCAAACTTAGTTGTTGAACTATCTAAATGCAAAGAGGCGAACTTGGCTTTAACTCAAAACGAAAAAGAATTCAAATCTGTAACAGAATCCCTTAGGAAAGTGTTTCTGAATTGACAAAGACAGTTTTGAATAAACAGACAGGAATTAATAACTACATTAGTCTCCTAGAAGAAACAAAGAAAGAGTTAGCCATCACCAAATGCGAACATAATGCGATCAAGCTAAAATTGGACAGTTATTCAAATTCCTGATATGTGCTTGATCATATCATTGATGTTCAAAAACTAAAGGGAGATGTTAAATGCATTGGGTATAAGTCGTGTCCACCCCCGATGAAACACAACTATACCAAATTGCCTGACGAAGAGGAAATGCCACGCTTTGAACCCTCCGTACCTCTTAATCCTGAAGAATTTACAGCAGGACTAGAGTTCAAGCTAGACAATTCCTCGGTCGAATCAAGAAAGTCTGAGAACTCATCATCAGTTGTTAATCAGAACCTCTCTACAGTAGAGGAGGATAATTCATCAGATGATGAGTCGGAGAAAATTGACCAGGATCAATCTCTTGATGAAGAAAAGGGAATAGAAATGTCTGCTACTCCCAGTGTAAAGATTGTCGAAAATCAAGAGAATGATCCTAAGATATCTGTCAAGACAAAAGTGTCCACTATGAAAATGATAATGTGTTGTATGCTTTGGTTGGAGACAAGAAAATCTATTCTAACAAAGATTTTCCGATCAAAAATGTAAATCCAACCTCCATTGATCAAGTTTTTGAAAAGTCAACAACCAAATTTTTGGAGAAGAAAGACCCAATCAAGTCACAACCATTATCAGGTTCAAAAGAAAAACAACGAGAAAAGCAAGCTGAAAAACCTAAGGTATCACAACCGAAGGTTGAAGGCAAAGGCGCTCGTTACAAGAAGAAGTTTAAGAATGTTAAATTTGTGAGTTCTACTGATACTGATAAAGTCGAGACTTTTGAGGGCATGTCTAATATTGATTTTGTAAACAAAGTCAAGATTTTAAAGCATAACAATGAAAACAATTACACTCAACATACAAACGGGTGTGAAAATGAACCAAGTACCTCAAGACCCACAAGTTCAACATCAAGTCACAGAACACGATCTCCTAAGTTTCTTGAGAGCAGAATTTGTTTTAAATGTGGAGAATTCGGCCACATAATCAAGAATTGTACAAACCTAGCAAAGCCAAGATTTGTTGAGAAAGCTCCTCATGAACCAACTTGCCAACATCGATCTGTTTCTCCAAAACAAGACAAATGTATTGTTAAAGAACAAGAAGAAAAATAGAGACGTAAACAAGTAAATATAATTGAAAAAGCATTAAAACCGGATCCTTCAAAAAGACAACCAAGTTCTTCCAATTTAATAAAACCAGAAAGTGTTAAAATTGTTTATAATCGTCATTCTGGTAAATTCCATAAATCTTGGAAACCTAAGACTGGTAATGGTTCAAGAGGAGCCACACAATTTGCAAATCATCAAGAAATAGAAATCACATTTCTTGATGATAAGGGTCGACCCAAGATCACTAAGGCTTGGGTCCCCATCTCAAACTGATTTGGTTTTTGAAATGTGCAGGGTGTTCCAGTAGGAACTGTGAATAGTCATTGGATTGTTGACAGAGGAGCATAGACTCACATGTTAGGCACTTATGACTCCTTTATGATGTGAAAAGCATTAGGGTGGTTATGTTGCTTTTGCTGGTGACAAAGGTGGATACATCACTAGAGAAGGAATGGTCTCCAATGGTGTTGTGAGTTTTGATAAGATTAATTATGTTCGATAAATTGATCACAATCTTCTCAGTGTTTCTCAAATCTTCGACAAGAAGTTAACGGTTCATTTTGATGACACCGGATGTTATGTGCTGAAACCCTGTTTCAAGATTCCCAAGGAATGGATCCTCCTGTCGGCTCCAAGAATTAACGACTTGTATATTCTTGACATGAGCCAAGCTATTACCACGTTTGCATAAGTCACATGTTTTGTCTCAAAAGCCACCGAGAAGGAATCAATCTCTTGGCACAGACGATGGGACACATTCACCTGAGGAAGATGAACTGTCTAGTGAAAAACAATATTGTAAATGGTGTACCAGTGAAAAATATCATCCTCACGACGTCTGTGTATCGTGCCAGAAAAGAAAGCAAGCAAGAAAATCTCACCCTGTGAAGAAGATCAACACAGTGAATATGCCTCTAGAACGTTTCATATGGACCTCTTTGGACCTATGAAACACAAGACCACCTTTAGTGATTCCTATTGTTTAGTAGTTACTAATAACTACTCAATATTTTCATGGGTGAATATGTTGGTACACAAGAATGAAATTCCCGAAATCCTCAAGAATCTCCTAACTCTGCTTAAAAATTTGTACATTTTGAAGATAAGGAGAATCAGAAGCGACAATGGCACCGAATTTAAGAATTAAGTTATGGATGAGTTCTGTTCTTCTAAAGGCATTCTGCATGAATACAGTTCTCGATACACTCCACAACAAAATGGTGTCGCTGAGAGGAAAAATAGAACTCTAATTGAAACAGCAAGAACCATGCTAGTAGAATCAGAACTTCCTGTTCAATTTTGGGGAGAAGTTGTTGCTACTGCATGTTATACGATGAATAGAGTTCTTACGGTGAAGAGGCACAGAAAAACATGTTTCAAATTGTTACATAAAAGGAAACCGGATGTTTCTTTCTTAGAACCTTTTGGAGCTCCATGCACTATGATTGATCCACATAGTAAATTTGGTCCGAAGGCTATCGAAGGTTCCTTCCTAGGATATGCTACTCCTAATTTCAGAGTGTGGAACTTGTCAACAAAGAAGATTGAAGAATTGGGTGAAGTCAAGGTTCAAAGATATACTGAATCAGTAAGAGCTCCGGGTGCTCCTTGGATGTTTAACTACGATGGGCTGTTTAACTCCTTTAATCTGCCAACTTTTGATAATGCTTCTGCAGCTGCTCAAATGTTACTAGAAAGTGATGCTTCAATTGATTCATCATTAGTTCAACCAATTATTGTTAACCCTCAAATGTCTACTTCGGCAAACAATCTTGTTCAAAATGATGAATTCGAAGATGCTGCTGATTATAATATTTCCTTAGAAGATGATGAGTTCCATGATGCTAATGAAGCTAATTCGGCCCCCGTTCCTGAAATTTCAGATGTCACATCACGTATTAAGAATCTAGGGACGACTGAACGTCATGCTTCTACTTCATCATCAAATCCAGCAAACGAATTGACTGTTGATATGAATATCAACAATCTAGGTATAAACCTTCGAGTTCCTGATGTTCCTGAAACTGGAATTCATAATACCCACCCTCAGCAGAATATTATTGGAGATGTCCATAATGGTGTGCAGACTCATAATTAGCTAAGGAATAACCAGAATGCTGGATTATTTTCGGTTATTAGGGAATCTGGGGAACAAAATGATTGGTCTTTTGCCAACTATGTTTACCAAGTTGAACAAAAATCTTGGAAGGAGGCTATGAAAGAAGACTCATGGGTTGAAGCTACGCAGGAAGAACTTCAGCAATTTCAGAAGTTAGGCGTGTGGAAGTTGGTTGACACGCCTTACAACTATAAGAAGATTGGTACAAGATGGGTCTACAAATGCAAGAAGGATGACCGAGGTGTTGTTGTGAGAAAAAAAGCAAGATTGGTCATCAAGGGCTTTAATCAGGTCGAAGGCATTTATTAAAATGAAGTTTATGCACCGGTAGCTCGTCTTGAGGCCATAAGAATCTTTTTGGCTTATGTGTCATACAAGAAGTTTACGGTCTACCAAATAGATGTTAATAATGCATTTCTTCATGGTGTGGTTGAAGAAGATGTATATGTTGAGCAACCACCTGGTTTTGAAGATCCAATCCATCCTGATAAGGTTTGGCTTCTCAATAAGGCGCTATAGGGTCTACATCAAGCTCCACGGGCTTAGTATGAAACGTTGTCTTCCTATCTTCTGAAGAATGATTTTCGACATGGATTAATCGATTGTACTCTCTTCATCAAGGAACAGAATGAGGACTTATTGCTAGTGCAGGTGTATGTTGATATTATTTTTGGGTCTACAAACGAGAAGATGTGCAAAGAATTTGAGCAGGTTATGCAAGAGAAAATTGAGATGAGCGCTATGGGAGAAATGACTTTCTTTTTAGGTTTGCAGGTTCAACAATCTAAGGAAGGGATTTTCATCCATCAAACCAAGTACGTCGGGGATATTCTCAAATGATTTCAAATGGAAGACTCAATGCCTTTGGGGACTACATTAGCTCAGAATCATGGGATTACTCCTGACGGGATGGGTGAACATGTAGAACCGTCTCTTTATCATGCTATGATCGGATCTCTCATGTATCTTACTGCTTCAAGACACGATATAATGTACCCAACATGTCTTCTAGCTCACTACCACTACAGTCCGAAGGTTTCTCATTTGATGGTTGTGAAAAGGATTTTTCGTTATTTGAAGGGTCACCTAGACACTAGTCTCTAGTACCCTAAGGATGATAACTTTGATTTGACAGCATTCAATGATTCTGATCATGATGGCTGCAAGATCGATTCAAAATCAACATCAGCGGGATGTCAATTTTTGGGAAATTGCCTAGTCACATGGCAGTGCAAAAAGAAGTTTACCATAAGAATTTTCTTTGCTTATACGTCCTACAAGAAGTTTACGGTTTACCAAATGGATGTGAAGAGTGCATTTCTTCATGGTGTGGTTGAAGAAGAAGTATATGTTGAACAACCGCCGGGTTTTGAAGATCCAATCCATCCTGACAAGGTTTGGCTTCTCAATAAGGTGTTGTATGGTCTTCATCAGGCTCCTCGGGCTTGGTATGAAAATTGTCTGCCTAACTTCTGAAGAATGGTTTTCGACATGGATTGATCGACTGTACTCTCTTCATCAAGGAAGAAAATGAGGACTTGTTGCTGGTACAAGTATATGTCGATGATATTATTTTTGGGTCTACAAACGAGAAATTGTGCAAAGAATTCGAGCAGGTGATGCAAGAGAAGTTCGAGATGAGCGCAATGGGAGAAATGACGTTCTTTTTAGGTTTGCAGGTTCATCAATCTAAGGAAGGGATTTTCATCCACCAAACCAAGTACGTCGGGGATATTCTCAAACGATTTCAGATGGAAGACTAAAAGCCTTTGGGAACTCCATTAGCTCAAAATCATGGGATATTCCTGATGGAATGGGTGAACATGTGGAACAGTCTCTTTATCGTGCTATGATCGGATCTCTTATGTATCTTACTGCTTCAAGACCTGATATAATGTACCCATCATGTCTTCTAGCTCGCTACCAGTCAAGTCCAAAGGTTTCTCATTTGATGGCTGTGAAAAGAATATTTCGTTATTTTAAGGGTCGCCCGGACACTAGTCTCTGGTACCCTAAGGATGATAAGTTTGATTTGACAGCATTCAATGATTCTAATCATGGTGGCTGCAAGATCGATGCGAAATCAACATCAGCAGGATGTCAGTTCTTGGGAAATCGCCTAGTCACGTGGCAGTGCAAAAAGCAGACTTGTGTAGCTACAACAACCTATGAGGCTGAGTATATTTCAGCTTCTAGTTGCTGCTCTCAGGTTCTATGGATCCAACAGCAAATGCATGACTACGGTTTTTAATTTCTAAGTACTCCTATTTATGTTGATAATGAAGCTGCTTTGCAGATCACTCGTAATCCTGTACCGCACTCAAAACCAAACACATTGAGATTAAGTATCATTTCATACAAGGTTGTTATGAAAAGAAACTCATCAATGTTGTTAAAATACACAACGATCACTAACGTGCCAACCTGTTTACAGAAGCTTTTCATAAATCTCGTTTTAATTATCTACTTTTGGTCAATGGTATCAAGGTGAAACCCAAGTAAATCATCCTTGGCTGATCATTTATCGTAAATATTTTCTTCAAAATCTAAAATTACAAAAAGATTTCTATTTTCTCTTAGTTGTATATATAAGGGGAGAATATTTCAAGAAAATACAAAAACATGAGAAAATGTATAAATACAAAAATATGTCTTTTATTTAGTTTAAGTTTATATTACCTTCTTTATTTAAGGGGGAGAAAAATTTAGAAAAATAAAAAACAATAGAAAAACCAAAAATCAAAAATGAGTTTCTTGGATAGATAATTGAAGATGCTGAAATACACCAGTGATCTGTTATAAACAGTTAAAGACAAAGAACAAAAATTGATAAGTAGCTTTACTAATGATGTGTCGGTAGGCTCACAATCAGATTAAAATGTGCAGGTTGATATAAACATAACGGACTGCAAGCAAGGTGGGAACCATTCATTGGCATATGGTCGTGGTACGAAATTTCGTTTGATAGTATGCCGAGGTTCTGAGATATGTGGTCTTTATGCTGACTTATCATCTGGGTATCATGGTTGAATCTTTTGCCGGAAAAATAACGGTGACGCAAGTCTAGAACTTCCATGATACCATACATACGTGTAAATACTGCATACGACCATCAATAAGTCACAAAAATATCACATCCACCAAAAATTAAGTGATAATATATCACAGCTTTATGCGGGAGCTAAGTTTGTCTCTTTGTCATCACGATGGTACTAACCTGTTCACGGACTTACTCTTTTGCCCTGCATGCATATGAAAATCAAGTTCCTCAACAATAAGTGATTTAATCACATAGGGCTTGTTTTCAATCAAAATAAGTGAGTATCTCACATTATATACGTCAAAACAGATGATAAGCAGTATATTCACCGGTAAGATTTTCTCTCGTGCATATCTTGATATGGGAATGTGTCGTGAAGTGGTTGAACATCGGCTAGTAAGTACAAATCATACATTAATCATATCTCCTAATCATAATTACATTTGATAAGTTGAGCTTATGTGGACAACAATACCGATAATCATAGTAGAATGCTTATTTATTTTAATTTGATGTTTTAACAAAACTTATTTTTCACAAGATTAAAAGCTGGTATGATTCTCTTACCTTGAAACTGTGAAAAAGATTGTTTAGTAAATATATAGTTTATATTTTAGGAGTTGCTTTTGTTTAGTTTACTTTGTTGTTAAATTAAGTTCTTTTTGAATTAGCCAAAGTTGAAACTCAAAAGTTTTCTACCAAGATACGCCATGAAAACCATTCGGTTTGATATCACCACTTCACAAAAGTACTTTCTTACAACGGGTAAACTCATCTCAAAGGAAAAAAATCTGTTTTAACAAGCACTTTTCCTAACTAAAATTTGTGATTAGTGTGGATACGTGCAAAGTTTTTAAACAGGCCCGCAAAAAACCTAAGGTTCTCGAAGAACTTAAAGTCCAGTTTGTGTTTTCCAAACTTTGATGTTTCTGGAAAGTTTTGAAGACCCGATACTCTATCAATGATGTATAACAGATTTTCAAGGGGAGTTTGTTGACACTCCAGGCCATTCGAGTATGAAGACCAAGGACCAAAGACCAAGCAACAGCCAAGGGGGGAGTTTGTTGATACACTTTTATGTCTATCGCTTGTTCTTAGTTATGTCTGTACATGTACGGTCTTTGTTCACAGTGTCTGTATAGTTTGGTCATGTCGACCAAATCAAGATATCCTCCAATCTTGGTTTAGTACAACGTTTAGTTTGTCTGTGTTAAACAATTGTATGTGTGCATACTGTTGAGTCTTCTGTACGTCATGTTTGTGACACGTTCCCCGAAGAAAACACTTTGTGCAAGTGGACATGCTTCGTACGAGCAAGGTGTTGCTCGTACGAGTCACATACCGTTCGTACGAATGAGTTCATAGAATCAAGCATCCAGCTTGACTCGTACGAATAAGATATTGATTCGTGTGAGCGTGTTCACTCGTACAAATCTATTTTGAGAATGTCTTTCATGTTTTTAGTGTTTCGTACAACCAGAAACACACTTCATACAGTTTCTAAGCATGGACACTATATAAGCAGACATGCACTTCTTAGTAAGGGGTTGGTCTAGTTGATTTGAGCGAGTAACCTGCTAGAGAGAGAGACACAAGAGCACAGAGAGTGTTGCATGAGTCTGTATGAGCATTGTTTGTATATGTTTGTACTAGTTCTCTTCAGTTAATCAAGATATTGAATCTTTGGTTATCTTGTGTTCTTACTTTGCTGTGGTTTGCATTCATACGAAGAATTCCACACTCGTATCAGTGTTATATGAACAAGGAAGCAGGTTTATCTTGATCCTCCAAGTGAACCTACACGTTCTCCGAAGAACACATCCAAGTACGATTGAGAGATGCTTTGTACGAGCAAGATGTTGCTCGTACGAGCCACATTCCATTCGTACGAGTGGCTCATTGTAACAAGCATCTTGCTTGATTCATACGAGCCAGTTTGTGTTCGTACGAGCCATGGATTGTTCGTACGAGCATCCTTATGGAAAATGTTCTTCGTGACTTATGGTGTTTCGTACAACCAGCAACACAGAGGGTATTTCATGAGTCTGTATGAACATTTTTTGTATGTACTTCCACTAGTTCTTTTCTGTTAATCAAGATATTGTATCTTTGGTTATCCTGTGTTTCTTACTTTGCTTTGGTTTGCATACTTAGGAGGATTCAGCACTCGTATTTGTGTTCTATAAACAGGGAAGTAGGTTAATCTTGATCCTCCAAGTGGACCTACAATTCTTTACAAATTTATATCTATACACATGATTTCAACATTTATATTTATATGTAAAACCCCTAGCCCCATTACAACCCATTTTAAAGTCCTTTTGATTTGCATGAATGTTCAAATATTTTCTAGGCGAAGGTTCGATTGTTACACAAGCTTATGATTGTAGGATCACACATGTGCCTTGAGTGTATACTAGCACATTTTGCTAGCTACTATATATCACAATGTGGAGTGTTATTGTGAGGGGTTGTTGTGTAGATTTGTAATGGGAAGCATGTAAATTTGGGCGGGTGCTTATTTTGATTGGTACATTACATCATGTTAGGTGCTTCGGGTGGTTAAGTTAATTAATGAGTTGTTTTGAATGTGTTGCTCGAGGGCAAGCAATGGTTAAGTGTGGGGATGTGACGGGTGAACCGTAGGCGGATCTTTAAATTGATTAAATAAGAAAGAAATTGATATGTTGGATGTTTAAATTGGTGAATCTAGATGACTATGGCGTACTTGATGATTGTATGTTAAAAGAGATAAGCAGGTGCAAAGAAGAAGCACGGAACAAACGGGAGCTTAAAATGGAAGGAATACGGAGCATAAATGAAAAAATAACTTATTGGAATTAAAAAATTAAAAAGATACAATGATAGAGGATGAAATTATCAGAACGTGGGCGAAAACGATGAAGAAAACGTAGTTTAAATGAGAAAGTTATGATGAAAAGAAAATTGCTTAGTTGCAGCCTACCATAGCTTACGGTAGTTACTGTAAGCTACGGTAGACCCTGACAAAAAAATGTGCACCGTCGTACAGAAGGTCTCCACTATAGGCTTTTGAAGGCCACCATAAGCTATGGTAGCCACCGTAGCTTATGCTGGAGGCCAGACGCAGATTTTTGTTTTCCTTATAAAAATTGGTGTGGAATGACTTTTGGTGATCTTTTTCATTGTTTTCGGTTCAGAACTTGTGGGAGGCGAAATTAGGGTTCCAAGACATTATTTTGGGTATTTCTACGGTTGCTTTATCATCTATGATTCACATGAACAACATATTTGAAGTTATGATGATCAATCGAATGATGTGTGGCTAAGTGTTTTATGTTTTTCCCCGGATTGTAAGGTTTTATTATGAATGTTTTGTCATTGTTTATGTTATTTGTGGGATAGTAACTTAATCTTTTTGATTGTATTGCTATGGTGACAGTGAGTTTGATTAGTAACGCTTTGTATTGTTAGTTTGTTTTTTCTAAACCATTAGTTCTTGGTGTCGTTAGCAACAGGATTTATTGGGAGAGATTTGGGGTTGGTTATATGAAATTGATAATCAAGTGACAACCTTGTGTTCTTGTAATCCAAGTACTTAGTCCCATTTTATCACAATTAAACACACAATCAAGAACTATGTCTATGTAGTTCATGCCAATTAAACTTTGACATTCTTATATATAGAAAACCCGAAATGGGGGAAAACAGTCTTTCTCATATCTGAATACAAAACTTGTTAGTGATAATTAGTTAATCTAAATTTTTTAAATCAAACAAACCAAACTTTGAGATTACTTTTCTGCATTTTAATTTTATTAGTAGTAATTTGCAAGCTACATAATAAAAACATTTTCCACAAACTTTATGTGTTTGATATCCATTTACAACTATCTAATTAGTGTATTTGGTTTATTTTTAGTGAACTTCGACCTCACGTCACCGCGCTCAAAGGGGATAATTGTGATTTGTATGTCCTAGTGTTTCCTCTATTAAAAAAACTCCAAGCTTCTTGGAGACAGTTTAGCTTATTCTAATGCATCTGATTGTAGCTCTGAAGGGTAATCTTGTAAGCAACCAATTCTAGGTCCATCCCAACTGAGAATATTTTAACGCCAAGCAAGAATTATTTCACAAATGACCCACTCTTAGCAAAGATTTAGGATGGACAACACCAACATACAAAATGAAGCACGGAAAAAAATAAGTCATCATGTTAAAAGCTACATAGTATATTACATAAAATCTTCATCTCATACACCCCTGCTCCAGTTAGCCCATTGACAATTGTAAAGCCTCAAGTGTGTGTCCCTTTTGAATACCTTGTCGTTTTTACCAATATAGAAATCTTGAGGTTTCTTTAACCTTGAAAAGAGGGTAAATTAGGTCATACGCCAATATCAAGTGCAACCATGCCACCTAATAAATAAATTTAAAAAAAAATAAAATTGAACTCTTAAATTATAATGGAAATATTAAACCAAATCCATTTTGACCCTAAAATCCCATGATATTCTCCAAACATGTATTTATGATTCTTAAATTTGTGATAATCACTTATAGATTATGGTACAAAAAGGTTAAACTTTCAACTTTTCGTAATTAATTAAAAACTGAAAACTAAAAGTTTTAATATACAAATAATAATCATATATGAGATTCACATTCAGATAACACGATTTAAGTGATGTAAAAGAAAGGTTAAACCTTAAGCAAATGAGCATCCTAAGAATCCCATTGACCTATCTTGCTAGCCTGTTGCATTTCAAAGTCACGGTGTTTGAAAAATATAAAGCTAAAACTAATATGCTTACAGTCACTATTGCAAAGACTGTGGCATGTGCTTGTGTAGTTAAATAACATAAAGTTATCATTTTTTGCGTAATAATTACAGAACGTCTTGCTTTCTTCTTTTGTTGTGATGCCATTTGCTTTAAAAATTGTGCTAGAGCTTTCCTACCGCCTCTATATCTTGTTGATGCCCTCATCAGCGGCAATAGATATGACATCCGAGTCAAATAGAAAATGAAGCCATGGGACTTCTAGCCAATTTAAGTTGAATGAAAACTTCACCTCAGGTCTATTCAAGTTGAAGAACCCAATGGCAAAATTTAATCACTTAATTGTAAATAGTTTGGTCTTTAAAATTGATCTCAAACTTATAGTTTAGTCCTTAAAAATGATCTCAAATATATGATATCAAAAAAAGTTCCTGAAAGAATATTTGTATAATAAAAAGTCGCTCAGTAATAGTATTTGACCAATTTTCTTCTTTGCAGCTTGTATTATCACAAACGGAGTTGTCCTCAGGAGTTAGGACAACTCAACTCGACATCTAAATGCACTACTCAACGTCTGAAACCTTATCAGTTTGCCATAGATGTCTAATCCAAACAAATATAGTTTTAAATTAAAGCCTAAAAATGAGCAGTAGCGTAAATGAAAATTAATGGCTGATGATGTCGTTTTCCTGTGGTCTGTTAAAGATTACCTACTGATGGCTGATGATGTTGCTTTCCACTGGTTATCTTCGAAGCATTTCATGCAATAGCATAGTGTTATTTGAATGCTTCTTAGGGCAGTAAATTGGCTACATGAAAACAATAATTTGTCATCACTCACTAATAGAATCAACCTTAATAGAAGTTTAAAAACAAAACCAAAGAATCAAAGATGTAGGAGTGGAGATCAAATACAACCTAAGCCGACCCATAACTAAAGTTCTTATACCGATTTTGGTATATTTCAACTTGTGCACATTACCACTCAATAAACCTAACTTGCCCAGATAAACTTCTTCAAGTTCTGTGAGATTTGAGGCATTGATTTGGTCTTTAATGATCAAAAGAGGATGCAAGAACCAATTAGATTTAAAAAAAAAAAGGTGCATTCCCGGAAAAAATTTATGATTTGTTATGGGAAAAAATAAAGAAATAAAAAAAAGTTATAAATAATTAAATATGATATTAACAGGTCAACCCAAACCAACCTGTCCCACCCATCTTGCCATTTCTAGCCAACCTTGTATGACTATAGAATGAAAACAACCTATTATAATATACTAATCTTCACTTAATTTTTATTAACTACATTGAATACAAAAAACTCAAACATCTTTAAGCACTAAATCCCCAAAGTGCTTTTATTAAATATTAAGAAGCATATCGGCCAATGGAATCTTCAAAGAACTCATTTACAAACAATACCCAAGACCATTCAGTTTTGTAAATTAGTTTTGCTTCATATGATCAAGATTGCAAATACTGTAAAAATCATAGAAATTATAGGAAAATACCTTACCACTGCCTTAAAGACTTCCTCTATACACTGATCCAAAGCCACCCTTCCCCTAATACGCAACCAACTCTAAATTAACGAGTTGCAGCTGCAAGCTCACAGAATGATAATCTTATAGTTTGTTTATCACTATCTATGAAAATATATTTGTTTCAGTTCTTTAGGTTTCTATCTTTCATGTTTCTTATGGTTTGTTCATCGCTCGAAAATCACCCGTCTCATATTTTATACCGAACCGAGACTGATCTTTCGGGACTATCATTTGGTATCAGAGCCTCGGTGGCTCATTTCAGTTTCGGTCTGATCGGATCTACACCGAAAACCGTCGGAGACGTAAATGATGGCAGATCTGAAGTTTTTCTAGTTGTTTTGAGTTGTTTATCTTCCAGCCGCTTCATTTGTATTTATGAACATCTAGCATTTTTGTTCTTACGCTGAAGAGTGAAACCAACTTATTCATATTGTTTGTTTTGAGTAGTTTCGGTTTCAAATCTAGCAACTTTAGGCTCGATTCATCTTGCGAATTTGTTCATCAAGTGCAGAGAGAAAAAACTTTTGTTCATGAATCAATCTAGTTTTGTCATAATGGTGTTGCTAGTCTTGGCGGGGTTCAGTCATGAAGACTATGTGGAAGATTTGCACTACTAACTGGAATCAGTCTAATTTTTTTTCTATATTCATGATCCAGTGTACAGGGTTGCTCTTTGGAAGTCCGGTAGCATGGTTAACTTAGAAAGTATAAAGAGAGAAATAGAAAAGGGAGAGACGTAGAAAGTTTGAGCAGTCGAAGGGGAGAAGAAGGGGTGGCCATGGCCTCCGGCCAGCCATGGTTGCGTCTGCTCTCTTAGTTGTTCCGCCCAGGTTAGTTTTTCAGGTGAAACGGATGGAGGTTCCAGATAGCAGATGATGATGAGATTGCTAGTCAGAATTGATATTGTGCAAGGGTTGTTCTTGTAATCGGTGTTCGAGTGAACCTGATCGGAGGAAAAGTGGCGTCGGTGTTTAGGCTGGAAAATGTTGCGGCTAGGGTTTAGAGTGTAAGGCTGCAGGGCTAGACCCAATGATTTGCTGATAGTTATTTATTACTACAAAAAATTTATTATCCGTGAGGCCCCCTAAATTATATGAAATTCATGTTTACAAAACTTCATCGGGTATCTGATTTTTTTTGGGCCACATGCATACATAAAATAAGATTATATGCTCTTTTATTTGGGCCCATATGTGTTTGGAATTGATTTTTAACGGGTTATACGGTCTAAGTTGGTGTAAAATTTGGGTTCCTCTGTTGGAAGTGACAGTAGAACATGTTAGAAATGTAATAAAGTCGGGTATATTGCATGACAATGTACTTAAAACAACCTAAAATCTGTTTACAACATGAAGATCTATGGGTTTGTACCAACACAGTTCTTAAAAAGAAATAACGAATCCAACAAAATTGTGAAACCAACAATTCCAAATGGTTCAAAATTTGAAATTGGTGAAACATGAACAAAAAATGAACAAAATGATTCAAAATTCTATTTCAAAAAGGCAATTCTTAAAACACAAACTTGGGTGGTTAAAACAAAATCATCTTCTGCAGAAATCTAAACATCTGTTTCTGCTAAATCTGAGATTGGAAAAATGTTAAAGTCAAAGTTCCAAAGTTTGCATAAAGGTCATGATTTTAAACCATTGTTTACATGGTTACTCGAGTATGATAGCATGAATAGCACATGATAACATGCATGCTTGTTTGAATAATAAGTATACACGTGTGCATAAGGTATAAATGTTCATTATGATCGATGCCTCAGATTACAGGGTTGTAAGAAAATACTATATAGTAAGAATAAAAGTTTTCAAAAATAGAATTACAATTACACTTTCTATGTAAAGAAAGTACAAGAATGTGAGGTGTTACAGCCTTCCCTCCTTTAGGAAATTTCATCTCGAAATGTATTTCAAGAGGAAGACTCAACAAAGAGGTGTGGATGTTTGGTCTTCCTTTTACTCTCGAGTTCCAAAGTGAACTTAGCGCCACGTTTGCCTTCCCACCGAACTTTGACTATGGGAATGCGACTGCGCCTAAGCTGCTTAGTTCCTCAGTCCATGATTTCGACCGGTATTTCCACAAAGTACAAGGATTCATTGATTCGAATGTCATTGAGTGGAACGTGATGTCCTTCTTCAGCTAGGCATTTCTTTAGCTTCGAGACATGGAATGTTGGATGAACGTTGTTGAGTTCTTGAGGTAGATCCAGTCGATATGCTGCCTTGCCAATCTTTTCGAAAATCTTGAAAGGACCAACATAGCGAGGAGCGAGTTTGCGTTTCTTACCAAATCGACCTACACCCTTCCAAGGGGATACCTTGAGAAGTACAAAGTCACCAACGTTGAATTCCAAAGGTTTGCGTCTCTTATCTGTGCAGCCCTTTTGTCGACTTCTAGCCTTAGTAGATTGTCACGTATTTGAAAGATTTTGTTCGTTGTCTCTTGTATGAGTTCGGGACCAGTGATTTGAGTTTCACTAATCTCATGCCAACAGATAGGTGATCGGCATTTGCGTCCATACAATGCTTCAAATGGTGCCATTTGAATACTAGCGTGATAATTGTTATTGTATGAAAACTCTACCAAAGGTAAATGTGAGTCCCAATTGCCACCAACGTTGATTACGCATGAACGAAGCATATCCTCTAGAGTTTGGATAGTGCGTTTGGTTTGATCGTCAGATTGAGGATGGAAGGCGGTACTAAGGTTAAGGGGAGTACCAAGGGCTTTTTGAAATGTTTGCCCAAGACGCGAGGTGAAACGACCATCATGATCAGAAATGATGTCCATAAGGATACCATGCTGACAAAGGATTTCATTCGTGTAGATACGAGCCAATTTCTCGACCTTGTAATCTTCACAAATGTGGACGAAGTGAGCGGATTTGGTCAAACGATCAACGGCTACCCAAATACTATCATGACCAGAAGAGGTAAGAGGGAGTTTGGTGATGATGTCCATAGCTTTACTTTCACATTTCTAAACAGGGATTTCTGGTTGTTCGAGTAAGCCAGAGGGATGTTAATGTTCGGCCTTTACCTTGGAACAAGTAAGGCATTTCGAAACATAGGAGGCGATATCTTTGTTCATACCATGCCACCAGTAAGACATACGAAGGTCTTGGCACATCTTGTCAGCGCCGGGATGAATGGAATATTGGGATTTGTGAGCTTCCTTCATTAAGAAGTCACGAAGATTATCATGAATAGGAATCCAGACACGATTGAGATAGTAAGAAGACCATCAGGTTTAGTCTCGAGTTGATTTTCAGCACCTCACTTCATCTTGTTGTATAAGTCATTCTCGTTGGTGGATGAGTATTGGGCTTCACGGATACGTTCATGAAGATTGCTAATGGTTTGTAACAAGGGATACTCTTTACATGAGTCTTACGACTAAGAGCGTCGGCCACAACATTCACCTTGCCAGGGTGGTAGCGGATCTCGCAGTCGTAGTCGTTGAGCAACTCTACCCGTCGACGCTGATGCATGTTGAGTTCCTTTTGATTAAAGATGTGCTGAAGGCTCTTATGATCGGTGAAGACCACACACTTGGTACCATAAAGGTAGTGTTGCCATATCTTTAATGCAAGAAAACAACTACACCAAGTTCAAGGTCGTGAGTAGTGTAGTTATTCTCATGAATCTTGAGTTGTCTCGAAGCGTACGCGATAATCCTGTCTCGTTGCATAAGAATACAACCAAGACCGTATTTCGACAAGTTGCAATACACCACGAAATATCATTACCATTAGGAAGAGCAAGGATAGGAGCATTGTAGAGCAAGTCCTTGAGAGTATGAAAAGACTCCTCTTGTTCAGGACCCCAAACAAAAGGTTTATCTTTTTGAGTTAGCGAGGTAAGAGGAACAACGATTTTTGAAAAGTTCGAGATTAAACGACGATAGTAACCTGCTAAGCAAAGAAACAAACGAATATCAGACGGGTATTTAGGTGTGTTCCAATTCTTCACAGCTTTGATTTTCACAGGGTTGACGTGGATACCAAGTTCGTTGACGATGCGTCCAAGGAATTGAACTTCTTTCAACCTAAATTCACATTTGGAGAATTTGGCATAGAGACGTTCAACACGCAAAAGTTCAAGGGTCAGGCGTAAATAACGTTCCTGTTCGGCTTGAGTTTTCGAATAGATTAGGATGTCGTCTCACGAAATGGTCCAAGTAAGGTTTACAGACACGGTTCATCAAATCCATGAAAACCGCTAGTGCACTGGTCATACCGAAGGTCATGACCACGAACTCATAGTGACCATATCTAGTACGAAAAGCGGTTTTTGGGATATCTTCTATGAGAACTCGAAGTTGATGATAGCCAGAACGAAGATCGATCTTAGAGAAGCACATTGCGCCTTGGAGTTGATCAAAGAGGTCATTGATACGGGGAAGAGGATAGCGATTCTTAACAGTGAGTTTGTTGAGTTCGCAATAATCAATACACATACGAAAAGAACCGTCCTTCTTAACAAAGAGGACTGGAGTGCCCCAAGGAGAAGTACTAGGGCCTATAAAGCCTTTTTCAAGTAACTCTTGAAGTTGGCTCGATAGCTCATGCATTTCCAATGGTGTGAGACGATACGGGAATTTGGCAATAGGAGTTGCGCCATGAATGAGGTCAATACGAAAATCGACAGAACGAGGAGGAGAAGGACCAGGTAGATCCTCTGGGAAAACGTCTGAAAAGTTGCGCACGACAAGATTATCATTTATGCTTGGGCCTTTATCCTTCTTTTCCATAATGTGGGCAAGAAAGGCAAAGTATTCCATATGTAGGTATTTGTTCGCTTAAGTACAAGAAACAAGCTTGAGACCTTTAGAAGGTTTCTCACCATAGACGTGTAACGAATCACTAGAAGGTAGAGAAAGACGAATGAATTTCTCCGAACCAATGTCGAAGAAACTTTTATCTACACTTTAGCAAAGGTTCAAATTCAATGGATACACAACTTTTATCTGCGCCAGTATCAAATAAACACGAAGCATAGACATAGTTAACAAGAAACGTACCATCGATGACATCGTTGGCTTTCTACGCTTGAGCTGCCATGATGACGAAAGCTCTACCACGTGCTTGCTGTTGCTGCTGGTTATGTTGAGGACAGACATTGGCAAAATGATTAGAGCCTCCGCGTTTGAGGTAGGCTCATCCAGTGGCAACTTGAGATTGGGCTCGGTTTGGTGCGGGGTTTTAGGTTGTCGCAACGGTTTAGGTTTGGTTGGCAAGCGATTGTGGACCACTTCGACATTGAGGAGAAAAGTATCCAAACCTATTGCAATTAGTGCACAGACAGCAGGGTGCATTAACAGGGTGATGGTATGGGCATGTATTACACTTGGGATGAGGCCCAGTGTATGCTCTTTTGATAGGCTCAGGGTTGGTTGATGCAAACTACTAGAAGGGTTGAGGGTTTGGAAGAGTGACTATCACGCAGTTTTGGCTTGAAGCCTTCTGCTTTTTGCCTTTGTTGTTGTTTCTGAGTGGTTTAGATGGTGTAGGTTCCATGGAGGTTTCGGTAGTAGCTTGATGGGCATTCTTTGACAAATCCTTGGTGGAGGCTTCATGAAGAACACAGTTGTTGTTGAGTTTGGCGCCCAATTTGTAGGTATCCTCGAGGGTTTTAGGTGAGGCAGCCTTAACAAGGTTCATAATCGAAGGAGGGAGGCATTAGATGTAGTTCGCAATAGCCTTTTCGATGGTGTCAACTTGGCTAGGGCATATCTCACTTAGCTGTTTAAAGCAGGCTGTGAGGCCAGCGTTGTTGTTTCCTACTTGTTTCAAGTTCCAAAACTCATTCTCGAGTTTCTGAAGGAATGTTACTTCAATGGCGTGTTCACCTAACTTGAGGGTAGAATTTCGTGAAAAATCAAGATTCGCAGATTGAGAGTGTTCACCAAATTACTGGTTTCACCCCTATTTTGGTGAGGTCGTCTCGTTTGTATTATAAGTGTCTTCATATCTTTAAGTGTGTTCATGGTAGCCTTAGGAAAGGCATGTAATAATTAAGACAAAATAGTAGATAAGAAGCAAAATAGAAAGAATTTAAGCGTTTTAAACGGACCGAACAGTCCACTTCGCATGAAGTAGCTATCAACTTCGCACGAAGTGAACAAATTCCACTTCACACAAGGCTGACTTGTCCTCTTCGTGCGGAGCTGGTTTCACTTCGTACGAAGCGTCCAGTTTGCAAAGGATGGTTTAAGTTTGGTGCTTGGACTATAGACTAGGTCGAGCATGGCAATTCTACCTAATTCCCTATAGTTATGGCTCTGATACCAATCTGTCACACCCCAACCGATGGCGAAAACATCAGGGCGTGACGAAATAGATTGCTCAAGTCAATATAACACTAGTTTGCGACAATAGTTAAAATAACAAAATTTCATTTCATTTCAAAATTTGTCAAGTACAACATAAGAAATTTCAAAGTACAACATTTTAAAGATTCAAGTACAACAAAATTAACATATGCAACATAAAGTCTAGAAATTTCTAAGTTGCATTTGTAGGAAGTCCCTACTAAGTTTCATCGATGGCGCCATCCTTAACCTTCAACATGTTAAAAGTATAGTTCAACATAAAAGCATTGGTGAGTACACAAGTTTGATATAACATAAGTATGAAATAGTTTAAACGAATCCACATGTTAGGATAGTATACTAGATTAATGTAAACAAGGCATGCGATTTAAAAGTCATTCCTCAAGTGTCACCACAAAATAGAATAAACTTAACATGACCTCAAGAATACGGGCGGTGCGTTACTCCTATAGCGCTATGTTAGGATCTGAGTTTGAAACTGTTTATAAAAGTTCTAAAAAATGATAAATGAAAGATGATAAATCGGATGTAAACGCAACAGAATGATGAACTTTAGTTCATAACAGCCGATAGATTTTTTTCTATTATCATGCTCTTAGTGATTGTAATCACATGCATATAAATCACAATATCCCCCTCAGCCTAAGATCACTGATTTGTTCGTACATAATGGAAGGAAGAAATGTCAGATTGATAATTGATGAAAATGATCAAACAGAACAGTACAAACACTGTTCTATTTATAATACAATCCTAACCACTGAGCTTCTTATGATGATGTCAGCATGAAAGTGACACTTAACAAAATTAACAAACTAACAACATTTACTAAGCTAACCACTGCTATAAACTAAACATTACAAAGAGTGATACTAAAACACTGAAGAGACATCCTCTACTGGCCTTCAGTAGAGCTTTGCCTTGGCAGACCATTAGCTTTAATCTTCAGCAGAGGTTTGCTTTGGCAGACCATTAGCTTTAATCTTCAGCAGAGCTTTGCCTTGGCAAACTTTTAGCTTTAGACTTCAACAGAGCTTTGTCTTCAACAGAGTTTTGTTAAGCCAGACCTTTTACATTTAGTCTTCAGCAGAGCTTGACTTGGGCAAATGTGGTATTATTATTAGGATAAGAGGTTGTAGCATATTTTGGCTTTTGATCATCTGTTCTTTTGTAGGGTTCAATCTTCCCTTAGAACTGATGATGCCAAAACAAAAACTTTATTACTGATCTTTATTCCTCATCAATGATTCCCTTATTTGGCCTTTGAACTGAAGTTCATTGTCTAGGGCAATCATGTCATCTACATCCCTTTCAAGTTCAAGATTCAGCAAGTCTTGGAGATCAGCTGCATCCAGACCATATGCATCCTCCATCTTTATCTTTTGAACTCTACCATCTGACCTGAGCAATGTCAATTCATGGGTGTCTATATTAGACTTCCATTTTAGAACCTTGAGTCAGATGGTTTTCTTGGGAGTAGGGTTATTTGTGATGAGTTGGGGGAAATAGGTCTGCATACAAGTGTAGAAAGTGAGGCTCTAAGCTTGTCACTTGCAGCATCTGTGTGATACAAAATTTGATTTTTATGCCCTCCTTTCTTAGTTCTTCATGCATCATTTGATCTTCTTCTTCCATCTACTTTTGCCTCTTTGCTTGATTTAAGGCAATGGTGGATAAGCAAGAGGATGAAGTTGATCTTTTAGGAGCATGGGTTTGTTGAGGAGCGGTGGTTGATTGAGCATAGATTGGCTTTCTTAGGATGGAAGCTTCTGTAGGTATCTACCACCTTTTATTCTGGCCATCTAGCAATTTGCCTTGTTGTTCCAAATAGAGCATCAACAAGTTCACCTTTCATTCTTTTAATTTTAAGAGCATGGTCTTGCCTTTCAAGTTTGGCCTTTTTCGAAGTAGGAGGAGTAGGCTTCTTTGAAGGACCCTTGCGCATTGTATGAATTCTTTAAATTTCTTCCTTTAGATCATTTGCCAACCAGTCTTTAAATTGAGCTCATGTTGCCTTGTAAGGCTTATGCTTCATGATATAATCAAGATAATCTTCTTTCAATTCAGGATCATTAGTGGTTGGTTGTTCAGACATAGACTTACTCAACTCCTTAGCAAATTCTTCATTGCTTCTCTCTTTGCTCACTTGAAATTACAAGGAGATTTGTAAAGCCCTGCCATCTTTGTCTTTTGATTTGTCTTTTGCAATGTACTCAACTTGTCTAGCCTTTATCTTAAAATATTCATCAAGATTCTTAGGCTTTCGATACCCCAGCAAAGATGGAAATTCTCTTTGTTTCGGATCCTCTATCTTGTAGAAAGCTTTTATCTCTTCCTTAACGGCAAAAAGTTGCAAAGGGTATAGTACACCCATAGGAAGGAATGAGGATGATAAGTGCATGGTTGGAAATGGGGTTTCGGGATGTGGTAGTGATGAGGATGGTTGTGAAATGGATTATGATGAAGCAAGGAGTGGTAATTGGCTCTCTTCATCATCATCAACAACAAAAGTTTTTCTTTTGCATTGGAATTTAATTTTTGGAGATGGTGGATTTGTAGGAATTCGAGGTGGTGTGGATAATGGTTCGGTTAATGTTGGAAATGTGATTAGGGCAGTGGTTTGAGCAACATCTGTTGTTCCAGCATCTGCTATCACAACATCTGTCCAAACATCTGTTGGGGTTATGGTGACAGAGGATACTATAGTAGTAGCTTCAGTAGTGGTTTTAGAAGAGATGGGAGTTGGTTGTCTTGCTTTTCTTGTAGACCTTCTTTGCCTTGAAATACCAACATCTTCTTTTTCCATCTGCTTAGCTTTTTCTTCTTTAATGAGCCTCGAAGCTTTTTCTTTGAGTGTATCTTGTCTTTGCTGCTTTTCATTAGCAATCCTTTCAGCTTCTTTGTTTAAGGTCTCATCAATTTCTTTTCCCAAAGCAGCTTTAGATGCTTCAGCAGTGGTTTTAGTGGTTGATGGCTGTTGTTGCACCTTAGGTTTAACTTTTGAGTCAGGCTGTAACTTTCTCATGGAATCTTTCTCCCCCTTTTTGGCATCATCTTCTTTGTCATCTTGAAGAATGATAACCGGGGTAGAGCCAGTAGTTTTGAGCGAGTGGTCTTTAATGGCTTTAAGGTTGGCTTGTGTATCTTTATATCGAGCCTCGACCATATTGCGGATCAACTTCATAAAAGTCTCATGCTGAATATCTGCCAAGTTTCTCTGAGTTAGGATGATTGGTTGAACAATCTTCCATAGCTCTTCAGCATTTTGTGTTGGAGATGGTTGACTTTGGGAGTTTAGTAGGACTTGCTGCATCATGGTTTTGAGGTCATCAATTGATGATTCCATGGAAGACATCCTCTCCGTCAATGTTTTGTATCTTAATTCATCACCTAATTTAATAGGATCATCTGAATTCCTACTAGTGATAGTTGTATTTGGATCATCTACAGGAGTAAACTTCAGAGTATCAGAACCAAATGCCCCTTTTTCTTGGTTCTGGGAATTCCAACTGGCTCAAATGATATAATTGTAGTCTTAGCAGTTGTTGCCTTCAAGGAAGTCTTATGTATGTAACCACTGTCCAACTGCGCCACTGTTGTAGCAGCAGTTGTAGTAGTTGCTTCACTTGAACTACCACCAAGAGTTACATGTAACTCAAGGGGTGTAGCCTCCTCAATTGCTTGTGGGCTAGCAGATAGAGGTTTGTCAGACTCAGTCAAATGTTGAAATTGACTCTCTTTAATAGGTGAGTGAGAGGGACTGATGAGTGTCTGAGTTTTCTATATTGCCTCAAGCAAAGGTATGAATGTGGGTGGTATTGGAGAAGTGGGTATTGGAGTAGAAAGAGACATAGCCCTGGGAGAGGGGCTTGAGATCAAATGTTCAATTGAATCATCTACCTCATAGTGTGGTGTCCCTGTACTTACAACTTGTTCCTTTTGTGAGGAAGCAAGAGAAGCTTGTGATGGCGGAGATCTTTGAACCAATGGCTGTGAGGAAGTAGCACCAGTGGTTGTAAGTGACGTTGGTGTTGTCACAATTAAAACATCTAGGATCTCATCTTCCAGAGTTACCCTTTTTGGGTGTTTGGTGTGCTTTTTGGATTTTATGGGTTTCTTTTTAGGTTTTTCTGGTAGGGGCTGCACAACACTGGTTGTAGTGCCATGTTCACTAGGAGCAGTGGGCTCAGCAACAGAGGAAGGAGCAGTGGTTGTAGAAGTAGTCAAAATTTGCTTAGTCTCTGTTGCTTTAGTTTTCAACATCTTTGGTTTTTGTGTTGAGAGTCTAGTAAAAGTTTCATGTTTAAGGCTGCTAACTTCACAGATGAAACCTTGTTGAAAATCAGATTCATAAACTTTTTTTTGTAAATAGAAACTCAACAACCTAGGGTGTATCAAAAAATCTTTACCCTTTTTAAGATTATTAAAATTTGCAACCAAATCAGAAAACAATACCTGGGAAAAATTAAATTTCTATTTGGTTAGAATAGCATAACCCAGATATTGAATATTTAAAGGTATTTCGTTGAAAGCAGTTGTTTTGGCTGTTGTTTTGGCTGACAAGCATAATAAAAGGGTGTAGAAAAAGAATTTCATATCAGCGGGAAATTCAGTTTTGAAAATGGTAATACCTAATAACTGACCTTCATATCCTCACTCAACGAATTCTGCGTGTAAATCTTTCTTTGAGAAGAAGTGGGGTCATCAAGGTTGTTAAGACCGAATGTGGTGGAGATAGTAGATGGAGATATTTGAACAAGTGATTGCCCAATCTTGGAAGTGATGGCAAAAGGCTTTTTGTTCTAAACTTCAAGTTCAACATTTATCAATCGGAGCTTTGGCTAGTAACACATCTTTGTATGATGATGTTTGTAGAACATCAATCATGGATTGAAACGCAGTGCTATTATTGGTTTCTTAGAATATCAGAATGTAGTTGTGGAGAGTTTTGCTGATGAGATCCATGGTGAAAGAATGACTATTTAGGGTCTGGAAGAATATGAGAGTAATGGAGATTTTTATGGAGAAGTTTTTTGTTTTTGGAATTGAAACGACAAGTGTAACTCTTTTTGGATGAAACAGGGTTTATAAAGTGAAAAGTGAATGCTGATGTGGCAGCATTTTCAAAAAGATCTGATGGCTATCATCTGTGCATGTGTAAACTCTGTTGGATAATGGATGACAGTTGTTTGGAAACCTCTCTTGGAGACCTGCAGTGGTTGTGAACAGAGGAATGATCAGTTGTGATTTTACACTATCAGATGATAGATTATCAGTGGATTGGGAAAACAGTGGTTTCACCAATAGTGAATATTGAACAGAGGATACACTTTCAGTAACGGATAGATTTTCATGCCAAGCAGAGGTTTTGAGAAATATTGGTTATGAATAGACTTTAGAGATTTATTGAAAAATCTCAATTTTAGCTATTTTTAAGGATGAAATTTTGATTTTCTTAAAACAATTCAATGCTATTTATGCATGGAACACATTGCACGTTTAGCATACAAATTCTAGAGATCAGACTTTCAAAGGTATATGTATCTAGTGCTTTTGTTAGAACATTTGCCAATTAATCTTTAGTTGGAACATGATGCAGAGAAATAAACCTTTTTCATAGCAATCCCTCACAAAGTGATGTCTGATGTCAATGTGCTTTGTGGTAGAATGAGAAACTGGACTTTTAATGATGTTTTCAGTTGCTTGACTATCTAACATAAGAGGAGTCTCTAAAGTAGTTACAAAAAAATCCAATAGTTGATTTTGAAGCCATAGGAGTTGAGCAGTGCAGCTTGTGGCAGCAATATACTCAGCCTCTACTGTGGATGTTGATACTGCAACTTGCTTTTTGCTTTGCCAAGACACTAAGCAATTGCCTAGGAATTAACAGCCTCCTGAAGTAGACTTCCTTATGGTGTGACATCTAGCAAAATCACTGTTTGAAAAACTCAAAAACTCAATATTTCCATTAGCTGGACACCAGATACCAAGTGTGGGAGCACCTTTTATGTATCTGAAAATCCATTTTACAACAATGAGATTGGACTTCCTAGGTGCTGACTGGGATCTGGCACAAACACATGTTGCAAACATGATGTCTAGCCTAGAGGCAGTTAGGTATAATAAAGAAACTATCATGCTTCTATAAAGAGTTTGATCAACCAAGTTCTATTTATCATCAATAGTGACTAGCTTTGAGGTTGCCATGGGTGTGCTACATGGGGTACAATCGTTCATATCAATTTTTTAAGTAATTCTTTGACATACTTACTTTGGTGAATGAATGTACCATTTTACAATTGTTTTACTTGGAGACCAAGAAAACATTGGAGCTCACTCATTGCACTCATTTCAAACTCTGCTGCCATGAGTTTTCTGAACTCTTCACATATGGCAGTGCATGTGGATCCAAAAATGATGTCATCCACATAAATTTGGACAAGCATCAAATGCTTCTCTCCATTTTAGAAATAAGGTTTTTTCAATTTTACCCCTTTTAAAACCAATGGATAAGAGAAAGGTGGAAAGAGTTTCATGCCAGGCTCTTGGTGCTTGTTTCAAGCCATACAAAGCTTTGTTAAGCTTGTGGACATGATCAGGATAAAATGCGTCTTCAAAGCCAGGAGGTTGACCAACATATACTTCTTCTTTGATCTTACCATACAAGAATGCACTTTTGATATCCATTTGAAACACCTTAATGTTATGGTTGGCCGTAAAGGCTAAGAACAATCTGATGGCTTCTAATCTTGCTACAAGAGCAAAGGTTTCGTCATAATCAATGCCTTCTTCTTGCCTGTAACCTTGAACCACAATCCTAGCTTTATTCTTAACAACAATACCCCTTTCATCAATTTTGTTTTTGAAGACCCATTTTGTGCTAATTAGACATACATCCTTTGGCAATGGTACAAGTTCCCATACTTGTTGTCTTTTAAACTGAAGGAGCTCTTCTTGCATGGCTTCTACCCAACATGTTGTCTTTCAGTGCCTCTTGGTACTTGACAGGTTGTGTGAGAGATAGGAACAAGCAACAAGACAAATGTTTGGGATTGACTTCTAGTGAGCACCCCTTCATTGATGTTGCCAATGATAAGATCAGGTGGATGGTTTTTAACGTAGATAAGATCTCCCTTATATGGAATAATGGCATTTTGAGGTGAAGGCTGCAGATGGGAATCATCTGAGCTAACATCAGTTGGTAATTTTGAAAAAATATCTGTTTGACATGGAGGTGGAGGTATTGATAAGAGAGGTTTAAAAACATGATGACTTTTATCCACAATGGTTGGACTTTTATCAACAGCGGTGGTTGATCCAGCAGTGGAAGAGTTTTCATAGTTGTTAATAACATATGTTCCTCTGGTGGTGGATGTGGCTGTATACTATGGAATCACAATGCCATATCCATAGTCTTGTTGTGGAGACTGTGGTGTACCTGCAGGGTCAGGCTTAACAGAGAACTTCAAATGTGAATTTGTCTAAATGAAAAAGTTCAGCAGGATTTGCTGGGATTTTTAATGAAGAAAGTTCATTAAACTTAACATCAAGGTCTCTCCACACACCTAGTCATTGAATTAAAGACTCTATAGACTTTAGTGGTGTTTGAGCATCCAAGAAAATAACCACAGTCTACTTGGCTTCAAATTTTTAGATAGAATCTTTTAGATTTAAAATGAAGCATGGGCAGCCAAAGATTTTAAAATATGAGATCAGTTGTTTGATCTTGAACAGAGTTTCATAAGCCGTGGACTGATGCCTAGGGTTGATCAAAACTCTGTATTGAACATAACAAGCGGTGTTTATAGCCTCTGCCCGAAAGGACAAGGGCAAACCAGAATCTACAAGCATGGTTCTAGCAACTTCAATTAAAGTCCTGTTTTTCCTTTCAAGCACTCCATTTTGTTCTGGTGTTCCTAGAATGTTATATTGCCTTGCAATTCCTTTTGACACACAAAACTCATCTAACTCCTTATTTTTAAACTCTATGCCATTAATCACTCCTGAATACTTTTACTGGCAGGTCAAATTGCTTTTCAACTTGTTTCACAAATCCTTGCAAGATACCTACAATCTTATCTTTGGAGTGCAAAAAGTAAGTCCATGTAAACCTTGAAAAATCAACAACTATGACAAGACAATATCTCTTTTTACATAGACTCATGATATTTACAGGGCCAAACAAGTCCATGTGTAACAATTGTAAACACTGACTTGTTTTGGACTCAACAATGGGTTTGTAAGAACTTTTATGTTGTTTTCCTTTAAACAAAAAACACAATGTTCTTCTTTTGTGAAAAAATTTTGGGGTAAGCCTCTTACAAGGCTTTGTTTAGAGAGTGTGGTGATAGTTGTCAGATTTGTGTGTCCAAGTCATCTGTGCCATAGTTCTGTCTCTTTGTTAGAGTTAGCTGAGAAAAAACAGGTATCAATCATTGGATTAGCCTTCAACATATCAACCACATACACATTGCCACTCCTATGAGGAACGAGTTGTACTTTGCTCTTAGCTATGATTTGATCAATCTTTTTAACCACTTCTGGCCCAACAATCTGACAAGTTTTCTTTGTGAAGAATGGCCCATAGCCCTTGTCACTCATTTGTGAAACACCAAGAAGATTAAATTATAGATTGTCAATAAGATTGAAATTTTCAAATTTGAGTTTCCCAACCTGAACTGTTCGTGACCCAAGCACCTTCCCTTTTGAATTATTACCAATGGATATATCACCCCCTCCATGAGCCATGAAGTATTTAAGAAGGGCTCTACATCCTGTCATATGCCTAGAGCCTCCACTATCTACATACCATAAACTATCAAGGCAAGTACAAGCTCCCTACAAAGTGGTAAATAATTAGTTTAGGTGGGTTTCCAAAACCAAAATGGCTTTGGAAGGGGTCACAAACATGTCAGTCTCAAATCTGGAAGAATGAGTAAAGGTTTGAACATATCTTTGTAACATCTATTGAGGCCCACCTCCTACTAGATGATAGTAACCATGAAGATGCCTATTTACTCTTGGTTTTGAGGGCTTTTTGTAACCCTCATAACTAAAAGGTACCTTTTGGTAAATTGGTTGGCCATATCCTCTTGGGCACTGGTTTTCAGGTGGCGCATTTGTTACCTAGACCTCTCTAGGAGTAGAGGTTTTGTGCAGTGATTTGGTAACAGGTGTTTCAACAGGCACAAAGGTCTGCTTAGACTTTCCTTTTGAAGTACTAGTCTTTGAGCTCTCCAGTGTTTTGGATTTATACTATTTTTTTTCACATCAAAGTTTTTGAGATAAACACACTCTTGAGATTTATAATTTGTTTTATTACAAATTGTGCAATTTGGAGAATCAATGATCTCACTTGTTTTGTTGATATCATAAGCTTTTAGAAAAAAAAACTTTTTAGTAACATGGTTCTTTTCACAAAAGTCACAAAACAAGTTTATGATCTTTTCTTTCTTTTTACCTTTTCAGGCTTTTTGTCAGCAAATGTAACATCTGCTGGTAAATTTGTTGTAGGAATGATTCTTGCCTTTAGTGCTTTGACACCTTCAATGGTTGGAAAATCCATTGGCTTGGAATTTTCAAGAATGACAGATTCATCAGACCATTTGGGTTTAGATTGATATTTCTCAATCTTCTCAAAAGTTGAGGATCACTCGTGTCTTTATAAAACTATTTTATTTCCATTTTATCAGTGACTTTGATTTCTTGACCAGCCAAGTTTGTTGGAATAATTTCAACCACACTAGAATCTTTTTTAGTAAGATTTTCAGAAACTTGGTCATTTTTCTAGAATCCTATGCCAAATTTTATGTTACTTTTGACCTGGTTTTCTAGAAAAATCTCATAACCTTTACAGGATTCCACCCATTTTTCACAAGTGATTTGGGTGGATTCCAACTCCTTTTTGCAAACCTGGTATTTTTCTATCATAGTTTGGAGTTGATCCTTGGTTATGCTGGCTTCATGTTTTAAGTTGCTTATTTCACATTCTTTTTCAAGCAATTTTGTTTTTAACTCTTTTGAAAGCTATTCAAATTGCAATTCGTCATCTAAAATCTTATTCCTAAGGTACTCATTCACCTCTTTTATGTGAACATAGATCTTTTAAGACCTGAGGACATACCTTGGTAACAGCCATCATGGCACAATCACATTCACCTTCACAAACAATAGCATCCCATGGGTTAAATAGAGGTTTCACATCTTCATCAACACTTTCTTATGTAACCATTGTTTCATCATGAACATTAGACTTAACAGATTTAGACTCCACTTCCTCAAATTCAATACCCTCAACTATAGATTCTAATGCCATAAAGCAAAATTCATTTTGTTTCTTTTCAGTGTCAGCAATTAGAGCCAAGTTTTCATCAGTCAGATCCTCAGGCAAGCTACTCCAATCAACAAAGCTCGTAGTAAAGAAGCTCTGTTGATTAACCTCTTCATGAGCAGTGGTTTGAGTAACTTGTTGTGCAGGTTGCCTTTGAACCTAAGGAGTTGGTGCTTGAACATTATTGAGTTTGACAAACAGTGGTTTGAACATATTGCACAGGAACAGTGGTAGTAGGGTGTGCAAAATGAGCAGTATTTTGCATATAAAGAGCAAGGGTATATTAGGAATAATGGATAGTGTTTTGAGGTCTAGGGCTAGGATGTGTGACAATTGGTCCAAATGGTTGAGACTTACATTCTCTAGCAAAGTGTCCTAGCCTATTACATATATAACACTTAATTTTTTACTTATCCAGCCCAACTTTTGTCCCCCCCCATGCAACCCTGGAAATTTTCTACCAGTTCTCTTGTAATAGTTTTTGGCCTTGAAACCTAACAGAGCATAAGTTGAAGGTCACTCAACTCAAGGCATAAGTTTTTGTTGAGACTTACATTCTCTAGCAAAATGTCCATCTCTTCCAAATCTAAAGGATCAAAATGTTGAAGGTCACTCAACTCAAGGCATAAGTTGTTAGAAGTTTGGCTTTCCCCATTAGCAGCAAAAGCATAATTAGGTGTTTAAGGGTTAGAGTTGAAGCTAGAAGTTATATCAATGAAATGATCATAACTCTGATCCGTACTACTGCCAGTGACTTCTTCTTGGCCAAAGAGTGCTGTACTACCGAATGCATAGTCAGTCATCAACCACTTTGTCAGACTCTTGTACTTCTTTTCTGTTCCAGCTCTCTCTCATTAATGAGGAGCCTACCATGAAGCTGAGTAAGACTCATTTCTTTGAACCCAAGTGAATATCTAGTTACAAAAGCTATATTGTCCAACTTGTCTGGTAATGATCTAAGAAAATAATTATTTAGAGTCGAATTTGCAACTGTAACATTTACCAGTTTAAGCTCACTACTGAGACAGCTAAATCTTTCAAACTATTGGGTTATTGACTCTCCTTTTACATGACAAAACGTTTCATATTGTTGATTCAGAACCTCTCTATTGTTTTCAATGACTTCCTCAGTCTCGCCGAATTGCTCTTTCAAAGCATCCCATAATTCCTTTGCAAAATGTTGGAATGCAACAAGCCAGCGTAGATATCATTTGGCAATGCAGAGGCCACGATGCTAAATACCTTTGCATCTAGCTCAATTTTTTGGAAGTCTTGCTCGGAAAATTATTTTTAGGATTCTTTGGTATTTGGACTTTAGGGTCCTTTGTACTCTGTATCATTGGAACATGAGGTCTAAAGATGACCGGCTTCCAGCAACCAGTATTTTGCTGAGCAAGGACATGACCCATCCGTCTTTGTCAGATATTATACTCAGATCTGACAAGAATCGGTGGTTTAAACATATTGCCAGTGTTATGAGGAACTTGTGAAGTGTGTGACATTCTAATTGTTTATAAACAGTTTTTGTTTAAAAACTTTGAAAACGTGATTAATCTCTGTTTTTCAATAAAAATGAATAAACCGAATTAGCAGCAAGAGCTGATCTATTTAAATCAAATTGATTGTTAAATTAAATTCGATTGACCAAGCTCTAATACCAATTGTTAGGATCTGAGTTTGAAACTGTTTATGAAAGTTCTAAAAATGATAAATGAAAGATGATAAATCAGATGTAAATGCAGCGGAATGATGAACTTTAATTCATAACAGCGAGATATTGATTTTCATTATCATGCTCTTAGTGATTGTAATCACAAGTATGTAAATCACAATCTCCCCCTCAGCCTAAGATCATTGATTTGTTCGTACATAATGTAAGGAAGAAATGTTAGATTGATAATTGATGAAAGTAATCAAATAAAACAGTACAAACACTGTTATATTTATAATACAACCCTAGCCACTGAGCTTCTAATGATGATGTTAGCATGAAAGCGACACTTGACAAAATTAACAAACTAAAAACATCTGCTAAGCTAACCAGTGCTATAAACTAAACATTACAAAGAGTGATACTAAAACAGTGAAGAGACATCCTGTGCTAGCCTTCAGCAGAGGTTTTCCTTGGTAGACCTTTAGCTTTCATCTTTAGCAGAGCTTTGCCTTGGTAGACCTTTAGCTTTAATCTTCAACAGAGCTTTGCTAAGGCAGACCTTTTACATTTAGGCTTCAGCAGAGCTTAACTTTGGTAGATGTTATATTATAATTAGGATCAGAAGTTGTAGCATATTTTGGTTTTCTATCATCTGTTCTTTTGTATGGTTCAATTCCAACACGCTCTACATGTTAAGGGAGGCTCGTACGAAGTTAATGACAAGTCGTGTCACATAAGAATGTTCCAAGTATACGAATCACGTATCACGTATCTTTGGCATGTATGATGGATTGTTTGTGTGTTTGCATAAAAGTATAAGTGTGATTGTGTGTATTTTTGATAAATTAAACATGTTGCACCCAAAAGTGCAAGAGGGTATCCGAGTGTACTCACAGTGATGCAAGCTTCCTAGTATTCCGTGCGTAGAGTGCTCAAGTGATGCAACCCGAAGTTACCCTACATGTGGTAAACAGGTGGGCGTGAGTATACTGAGTCAGATGATATATCCGGATTCTGAAGCAGAATGTACGGAAAGAAAACGGGAAAAATGTCACTTCGTACGAAGTGGACTGACCACCTCATCCGAGCTGACTTGCAACTCATACGAGTTGACTAGTATCTTGTACGAGTTGACTTGCACCCCGTACGAGTTGACTATTCACCTCGTGCGAGGTGATAGTTCTGGAATGTGTTAGCCTATTTTATACCCATTTCAGCACTGATTTATGTGAACGAGGGTCATGATAACGAGGCAGGATAGTCCGAGTCATAACACGAGATTAGATTGTGATTAATATTATGTCCAGATCAGTCTATAAGTAAAATAAGTATAGTTTAGTCAAGTTTGTCCTAGAAGTCAAGCATGGAGATGTCAAATCTCTTTATATGATTCACCAAACCACAAGGTTTGTCATCCCGGTTGGTCATGAATTACAGAAATTTAGAGTCATCTAAAACATTATCAGCCAAGTGAGCGAGCTAGGTGTGTGCATCCCGAACATAATGGTGTTTGGGGATGTGTCGTAGCCTTGTCACATTAATGAAGACCGAATAGGTTTTAGGAGTAAAACATGTACAAATAGTGGTGGAACTTAATTCGGAAAGCCTTAGCTTCCAACGTTCTCACACTAGCTTAACACTTAGTTACTTATAACTTGGTTTAGCACAAATGTTTGTACGAAAGAAAAATTGGAGGAAGTATGAAGAATTTGGAGAGGTTTGTAAGTAAAGTGAGCTAAAACTCACTTAAAAGTCGAGAATAATCTGCCATGAGAGAATTTTCGGAAGGTTAGAAATGGAGGGGAAGTGTTTGATTTATAGGAGAAGGGAGTTGGCAGAAACACTTGTGCGAGGTCTCAATTCGTACGAGTTGTGCTCCACCTCATGCGAGGTGAGCACACTTCAGACAAGGTGAACTTAACCCGTACGAGATGCTTGGTTTAAGCTAAGTTTTTGCATTTTAGTCAGTTTAAAGCATTTTTAAGCATTAGGATGTATCTTGTGTGTATAGCATGTATCTTGAATGTAGATTTGCATAAATTTAAACGATTGTTTGCATGGTTACTCGAGTATAAATGTATGAATAGCACATGATAACATGCATGTTTGTTTGAATAATAAGTATACACGTGTGCATAAGGTATAAAAGTTCATTATGATCGATGCCTCAGATTACAGGGTTGTAAGGAAATACTATATGGTAAGAATAAAAGTTTCCAAAAATAGAAATACAATTACACTTTCTATGTGAAGAAAGTACAAGAATGGAAGGCGTTACAACAACTCACTTCAATAATAAAGAATGCCTACCTCTGAAGCCAGGATTCAAAATTCCTGAGAGTGGATTCTCATGCGAGCTCCATGAGAAAACGATCTTTATGTCCTTGACGTGAGCGTCGAATCTACTACCTCGAAATCGGCACAATGTTTTGTGACAAAGGCGACTGAAAAAGAATCAATCTTATGGCATCAAAAGATGAGGCATATCCATTTGAGAAAAATGAATTATCTGGTAGAGGGTGTTAATCTCAAAAGTTTTCATCTAAGTGACGCTTGTCTTAGCTGCAAAAAGGGGAAGCAGCACAAGAAATCACACCCGAGAAAACTTCTGAATTCTATCAAATTACCACTGGAGAGGCTTCATATGGATCTTTTCGGTCCAGTAAACATCAAAAGTATATCTGTTGATCTACATTGTCTTGTTGTGACAGACGACTACTCGAGATTCTCGTGGGTTATATTTCAGGAGAATAAAGATGAGACATTTGAAAATCTTATGATTCTCTTTAGAAAGTTAGAGAACTAGTACTATCTTCCAATCAGAAGGACTCGAAGTGACAATGGTTCTGAGTTCAAAAATAATCGAATACTCGAATTCTGTAATGATAAAGGTATTCTTCATGAATTCAGAGCCCCTTATACTCTGCTGCAAAATGGAGTAGCTGAACCAAAGAATCATACTCTCGTCGAAACAACACGCACGATGCTCGCGGATCCAAAGTTACCAGTCAGTTTCTGGAGTGAAGCCATTGCCTCTACTTGCTACACGTTAAACAGGGTTTTCACCATCAAGGCTCATAAGAAGACATGCTTTGAGTTGCTTTACCAGCAAAAGCCGAATTTAGAGTTTTTGGAGCCATTTGGATCTCCGTGTATGGTGATCGACCAAGATGGTAAATATGGTGACAGATCTTTGGAGGGATTTTTCGTGGGTTATGCTAGTCCGTTGAGAAGAGTATATCTTTCGAGTTTAAACCAAGTTATTCTTGCTCAACATGTCGACTGTCAGAAATACGCAAAGCCTGGTGATCCCTAGATGTTTAACTATGAGAGTTTATGGAATTCATTCGATCTGCTAGAAGAGCCAAATGAAGAGGAACTTGTGTTGTTATATCAACAATAGCAAGCGTCTAATCAAGAATAAGTTCCAAGACCGTTAGTGGTTACTCAACCACCTGGCACAAATAATTCTGGTGCAGGTCCGAGCACTACTCAAACAGAACCACCCATCATCGAACCAGAAGCAAATAACACAGAGCCCCCTTTTGACCAGTCTGATGATTCTGATTATGAAGCTGGGCAGACGTATGATAATGATAGTGGATCCAGTTCCGATGAAGGTTCTGAGCAGAAAACAAGTCTACTAAATCAATCTGCAGGTCCTAGCAATCAGAATGAAGCTTCAACAATTAATCAGGTTGCTGAAAAGAACATTACAAATTTGGAGGTGAAGTGAATCTTCATAATGAAGTAATGCCAAGGAATTTGTCATACCACCCATCTCGGAGAATTTTATTGGAGAGCTGTATGCTGGACTTAAAACACGCAATCAGATCAACAAGGATCTAAGTAGTTTTTACACCAAAATTGCACCAATTCAAGATATGTGCTTACATCGTTGTTTTATTTCGCAGATTGAACTGAAATCGAATAAAGAAGCTCTTGCCGATGAAAGCTGGGTAAACGCAATGCAAGAGGAGCTGCAATAATTTGAAAAGCTTGGTGTCTGGAAGCTTGTTGACCTACTCGCTAATAACAAAGCTATCGCTACAAAATTGGTTTTCAAGTGCAAAAGAGACGATCGAGGGGTAATTGTGCGCAACAAAGCTCGACTACTTGTCAAAGGTTTTCAACAGCAAGAAGGCATAGATTATATAGAGGTTTATGCTCTGGTCGCACGACTTGAAGCTGTCCGCAGTTTCCTGGCTTTTGCGACATGGAAAGGTTTTAAGGTGTACTAGTTTGATGTAAAATATGCTTTCCTTTACGGAAAAGTGAAAGAGCTAGTGTATGCCGGCCAACCACCGGAGTTTGTCGATCCAGTGCATATAGACAAGGTTTACTTATTGGATAAAGCATTATACGGGTTGCATCAGGCCCCGAGAGCCTGGTATGAGACACTCTCTCAATACCTGTTAAGCAATTGCTTTATTAGAGCACTGTTGATAGCACACTCTTCACAAAGGAAGTAAACGAACACTTGATGATCATACAAATTTATGTAGATGATATCATATTTGGGTCAACGAACGATGCTTTATGCAAGGATTTCGAAGAGGGACTTCAGGTCGATCAGTTGCCTGATGGTATCTTCATCCATCAGACGAAGAACGTCCATGATATCTTGGAGAAATTTGAAATGTCAGGAATGTCACCATTATCTACCCCATTGGCATCAATCATAGCATCTATCCAGATGAACACAGAGTCAAGATAGATGAAACCTTATACATATTGATGATTGGATCATTGATGTATCTGACAGCATCTAGACCAAGCATCATGTATCCAACATGCCTTTGCGCCCGATATCAATTGATTCCTCAAGTGTCATACCTGATGATAGTCAAGCGGATTTTCAGATATCTGAAGGGTTGCCCAAGCACCGGCTTGTGATATCTGTGACACGAACTTCGACCTCGATGGATAATCTGACTTAGATTTCGGATGTTGCAAACTTAATGCCAAATCTACAACGGCTGGTCGCCAGTTCTTCGGAACACGCTTAGTAACGTGGCAATGCAAGAAGCAAACCACGGTCGCTCTATCTACTTGTGAGGCAGAATATGTTTCAGCTTCCAGTTGTTGTTTCTAAATCTTGTGGATACAACAACAGATGAGAAACTTTGGATTGCAGTTTCTTGATACGCCTATGTATGTAGATAACAAGGCTACCATCGATATAACTAAAAATCCGGTTCAACACTCTAAAACTAAACATATAGAAATTCGAAAACACTTTATCCGTGATTGCCATAAGAAAAAGTTGATTCGAATAGAAAAGATTCACACTAATAAACAAAAGGCAGATTTTTGTACAAAACCATTTAATCGAACCAAATTTAAATATCTTTTGAGACTTAATGGTTTAAAAAATCTAACATCAGATGGGGAAATTAAGGGTGAATATAGATCGGATGATGAGTTTCCGTTATCCTCATTGGTTTGTCACATTTTATAGTTTTTAGCTTCTTTCTTTAAAAGAAAAAATTCAAAAATATGTTTTTGATTATTAGGGGGAGAAATGTTGTAGAAAATACAAAAACATTAAAAATACAAAATGTACAAAAACATGAAAAAGGTAAAAAGAGTTTTCGTGTGAAAAGAAGAAATGATAGTACATCAGTGGACTATCACTGTATGTTAAAGAATTGAAATGTTAAAAAGTTTAAACGGATCTTACTTTGGATGTGCCAGTAGGCTTCGTAGATTCAATAGATTGTGTGGGTCCCTGTAACGGTGGTTCTAGACGGAAGCTTGGGCGTATGATAGTACCGATTCGGTAGAACGATATAAGAAAAGGAGTAGAAACATAATCAGCGAAAGCATTCATTCATTCATACCGAAAGAGTATACATCTTGTCTGGCTGGCGGAGTTCCTGAAGAGAATCCGCCAGCGTTTCCCCTTAGGGAACTTCCAAAACTTGACAAACAATGAGCACACAACCCATATATATAGACATGACCAACTAGTGCGAATGGTTGCTTGTATGAGTGACAAGATGTCACTTGTACGAACCACATAAGCTCACTCGTATGAGTGAGATGTTTATCACTCGTACGAGTCACATTTTCACTCGTACGAGTGACATTTTCACTCGTACGAGCCAGTTCTCATTCGCACTTGGGTCGTGTGTTCGTATCTAATCTACACAATATTCAGTACGCACTCTTTCTAGCCTATTTGCAGAGTGATGGACATAAAGTGCATCAACATATTCCCCCTTGGACGTCACTATCGAAGCTTGATCTTGATCTTGAAATCTGAGATCCGTGTTTGAATATTCTACAACTTCAATCAGGAATCTGTTGACGTCGTAATTCACCCTGATTGATGATCTGAGTTTGCATTATCTACGTTAAGCAACATTCCCTATGAAATAATTTTCTCCAGAAATTAATATTCAGGTCGTTATTTTCACGGTTCAAGACCTCCTCTGATTTGCTTAATCTACAAATTTTCTTGAATAATCACCAACTTCAAATTAAACAATGCAGCTTCTCCGTTTCAACGTGAACCATATCCGCGTTCGGTTTAGCGCACTCCTCTGATGCTCGATCCTCTGATCTTCCAAATCCAACCGGCAATTGATAGAAATTTCAAATTACCACAACAATAAACTTCAAGTCAATAAACATCCGCATAAATCTGAAATCCCGATTTTCGTAATCACAACTGATCAGCAAATCGGTAATCTTCTCAATCAGTAAATCATCATCGGAATCATACTATCTGGTAGCACATCGAATCTAAGAAACATTCTTCGGCAATCAGAATCACATTCTTCCTTTTTAGTCACAAAAACAGATGTATAGCTATCTCCGTTGGAATTGGCAACTGAAACTACAAGACATCCTTGTTTCCTGGCGGTTAGTCCTAAAAAAAGTTCATTTGCCTTGCAGTTAAAGATAAGCAGTCGTATGTGCTTCTACTTCCACATCGGAGATTAGGCATTTAACCCTTGAGCATCAATTTGTATCATGATCTGAAAATTCTAAACATTCTTTGATCACACATTCTGCCGCAATAAGAATCACATTCTTCCTTTTTTAGTCACAAAAACAGATGTATAGTTATCTCCGCTGGAATAGGGCAACCGAAACTACAAGACATTCTTGTTTCCTAGCGGTTAGTCCGAAAAACAGTTCATTTGCCTTGCAGAGTTAAAGATAAGCAGTCGTATGTGCTTCCACTTCCACATCATGGATCAGGCATTTAACCCTTGAGCATTAATCTGTATCATGATCTAAAAATTCTGAACATCTTTTGATCACGAGACTCCAAATGTATAGTCTATTTCGTGAATAGACATAAACGTTACCTCAATACTAATGAATCTTCGGTTCTTTGTGTTTCCCAGATAATCTGCAATCGGAACCACCCAGATACTGTTGCATCGTCACGAATTTTAAGAATGCCAGAATTTTAACATCTACGTGAAAATTTTTATTCCCTCTCATTTTTGCAACTTCTGACGTCTTGAGTTCTTATGGGAATGAAGATTATGGTGACACTATAGTATATGGTACTCAAATTTTGCGGAAAATTTCTCAAAATTACAGTTTTGATCAAACGTTGATTTAACGTTAAGGCCCATTAATAGTCACTACACCGGATGCTCAACGTTTTGCGCAGGTATCTGTGACTACCCCAAAATCTTCATCATTTTGTGACTGTATCATCAAATATATACTCTGAAGCTCTAGACGGTGTCCCCGAACAGCCCGTGTTAGACGTTAAAATCTCGAAAAAATTTGTAATCACCAAATTTTTCCTTCGCATTCGTCTCGTCGATATGATCACCAATTTTTTTTTCTTGGTCACCACTTCGTACGAGCTGGACTTTGTACTAGTGGTACTTCGTAAGAGTGGTGCTTCTACGAGTGACCAATTGTCACTCGTACGAGCGACAGAGGCTCACTCGTACGAACAAAACTAATTATGTTTTTCGATCCAAAATCTTCATTTTTTTGAATTTCAACATGATTATTTGCACAGATCTGGTCGAAATCAGTTTCTAACAATCCTGTGATTTCAATTTTACATTATGTCCATGGATTGTCCGATTATTTGACTTTTACGTCTATAACCCCTCATACGTCTAAAATTCATGAGCGTAGGTGATTCATTAACTCTTAGATTGAATGAACCGGTACCGTGGCTCTGATACCAGTTGTGGGTCCCGGTAATGGCGGTTCTAGACGGAAGCTTGGGCGTATGATAGTACCGATTCGGTAGAACGATATAAGAAAAGGGTAGAAACAGAATTAGTGAAAGCATTCATTCATTCATTCATACCGAAAGAGTATACATCTTGTCTGGCTGGCAGAATTCCTGGAGAGAATCCGCCAACGTTTCCCCTCAGGGAACTTCCAAAACTTGACAAACAATGAGCACATAACCCAATTATATAGACATAAGCAACTCGTGCGAATGGTTGCTCATACGAGTGACAAGATGTCACTCGTACGAACCACATAAGCTCAATCATACGAGTGAGATATTTATCACTCGTACGAGTCACATTGTCGCTCGTACGAGTGACATTTTCACTCGTACGAGCCAGTTCTCATTCGCACTTGGGTCATGTATTCGTATCTAATCTATACAATATTCAATACACAATCTTTCTAGCCTATTCGCACAGTGACGGACATAAAATGCATCAACATATTGTTTCTGAGATATAAAGATAAAAGTATAACTTCTTAATTAGTAGTTTAACATCTCTCGGATATATGGTCTTAGTAACGAAATTTCGTTTGAGAGGTTGCCGGATTTTGAGATACTAGGTCTTCATAGATAATTGATATCTATGGTATTATGCAAGTTCTTCTGATTTTGCGTCAGCAATGGCCTAGTTCCAGCAATTGCAGTAAAAGATTCCAAATTGTAACACTTTTAAGTCGAGCATTCATCTCTTTGTCGGTACGGTGGTGCTAACCTGAGCTCTCAAGGTTTCGCATTACCCAACTACATGTATCAGTTAGATATATTCACCTGTAAGATGAAATCCAAGGAATCTTGATACGGAGTATATTATTAGGTGAGAAACACGGTTAAGTCAAGTTCCTAAAATTACCTAACGTATCTCGGAACAATTGAGAAATGTATAGAGGTTTAGGTGGATAAGTATACTGACGATCTAAGTGAATCTGTTTAGAATTAAAGTCTTATTAAGGTCAACAGTACTAGTGATATGTCTCAAAAACTGAAATGATCCCCTAACACAAACTCACAAAATATGTTTGTAAATATGTTTATACGTAGTTTATTACATCTTATTTCAGAAAAGCCCAAAAATATTTCCAGTGTGTTTTAGCATAAATTTTGGAAAAACGAAAAAGATTTTATTTCTATCTTAGTTTCTTACTACCGATGATAGAAAGCGAATCTTCAAAATCCAGTGATGCTTAATGCTGAGAATACTAGAGGACAACGGGTTGGGAGCTTATCAGAATTGTGAAAATGTTTTGGAAATATTAAAGTTCACTAAGTTGATACTTTACATTGCCTAAAAACAACAGTTTGTTCACAAGTGTTCAACCAAGGTCATTAACTTGGACTTGGTAGACAAATCAGTTAACAAGGGTCATTAACTTGGATTTGGTCAACTGAGTGGATCGTTAAACTGATTAAATTGAATGAAAAGTTAAAAATTAGAAAACCTGGATTTACCTTCGCATGAGCATAATTACCTTCGCACGAAGATAAATGCCTATATAAGGCACTTCACACAGAGATAAATCATATGTTACTGTGCATTCTCTCTGTGCGAAGATAAAATCTGTTAAGCTAACAACAAACTGTTGTCCAAATCATAGCTTGTAGTGGTTGATTAGCACACCAAGAACAATGCCGAAGGTAGATTGGACTTGATTGAACTTGAATTGAACCTTAAATTGACCCTTTTCAGTAAACCGGTTATAAAAACGTAGATCTAGGACAATTTAACGGGCCAAAATTAAAATTGAACATATATTCATGTAAATCGGCACTGTTAGGTTATTTTAGAATCATAAATTTCATGGAAAATGAAGAAAAGTTTTCAAGTTTTCTTGAGTTTACCTTTGCACGAAGATAATATATCCTCTCACGAAGATAAAGTACAAAATTGTTAATATGGTCATTCATCTTCGCACGAAGTTAAATGGTAAAATTTTTGAAATTTTTCTAAGTGTTCGTATTCGGGTTTCTGCAAGATAAAAAAGTCTAACTTCCAAAAGAACACAACATCTAGTGTGTTATTGATGAGTAAATACCAGAGATCGCTCTGCTCAAATTGATTTTGAAGTTTATCAGCGAACTTCCGATTGTCAAAGCACTTACTGATCCTCAAAAAGCCTATCGTTCACATGCTGAAAGATTTTGGGAGCATGCAAAGTACATACAAGAACATAAAGCCATTAGATCGTTTGTACGGGTCAAGAATGAATAAAGATTTGATCACTAAAGATCTAATTCATCGTTTTTTAGACTTCAAAGACAAAGATAGTGATCCGATGATGTACACCGAGCATATGTGTAAAGGATGTTTTTACAGGATGGGCTACAAGGGTCATGTTAATACACAGTTCAACAAAGCCTATTTTGGGAGACCGTACAAGTTCTTTGTGCACCCAGTTATTTCTGCACTGAGTCATAGGAAAGGAGGAGGCGATGCGATTATTGATTATCAGATGTATATGATTGCTGCACTTGCGCTGAACAAGCCGTATAACTTCACAAATATGATTTTTGAGCAAATGAAGTTAAATATTGATAAAGAGAAGTTTCTACAGTATCCTAGGTTTATTCAAATGATATTGGACGATCATTTTCCTAACTTGGTGAAGGATAAGAAAGATGTGATGCCGCTTGATCATATGATAGGCTTGTCTCTGGTTAGATTGAATCAGTACTTGAAACAAACGACAAAACCAGTTGCAAGGAAAATTATTTGGTAGATTCAAGGATAAAAGTACAAAGCACCTTCGAAAGACAAATGGAGAAATGATGGAAGTGATTCTGATAATGAAGCTACGCAAATGGAAGGTTATGAACCTGTATGAGAAAGAAGATTCAAAGAAAAGGCAACTCCTAAAGCGAAAGCTCGAAAACGAAAGATCGAAACAGTACTTAGGGATTAAGCTACTGATGAAGAGGTGGAAACTGAGCAGTTAATAGAACAGAATGTTGAAACAGAGGTGAATGTTGAGGATGAAGTGTTTTCTACTACCTCAGATCATGAGAAAGAGAAAGAAACAGTTGGTTATGATAATGAAAAAGCTTCAGATGATAGTTTTGATATGGCAATAAGAACTGTAGAACAACAAGAAAAGGAAGCAACGGCTCAAGGAAAGAGAAAGGTGGTAGGTGAAGACGATGATGTTTATGTTCCGTCTGATCAAGATACTGAAGATGAAGCTAAAAGGCCTATTAAAAAGGCTCGAAGAGTTAAGAGTAAGCCTGATACAAAGAAAAAGACAACTGGATCTCCTACTATCAAGAAAGCTAGAAGAAAGTATAGAAGAAGGAAGACGCTAGAAGTTGAAAATATTGAACAATCACCTATATCACCTATTCATGATTCACCACAGCACGTACAACTACCATCACCACAACACGTACAACCACCATCACCACAACATGTCACACCTCCACAACTGTCATCACAAAAACATCAAACACTTCCTGTACAACAACGCTCTACACCACAATCTGGCCCAAGGTGTTCTTTGACTAATAAATTTTCTGACGACTTTGGTGATATTCTATTTACTAAGGGATTTGATGAAGACATGTTTAACGATACAAAGATTGCAGAACTGGAAAGTCGGGTTAAGTTTTTAGAAGATGATCGAAAGAATCTTGAAGTCGTTTTATCAAGTTTTCTATCTGAAAATGAAAGATTAAGAAGGTTGATTGTGGAATATGATTCTAAGCGTCTGTGCAACACTAGAAAGATGGATTTATTCAAGAAGATTCTGACTAGGAAGCTTGGGATTGATTTCAAGGTTGAATGTGATTTGATTGAAAGGGAAGAAGTCAAAGAAAGAGTTGCAGAACGAGAAAAGAAATCAGAAGCTGAAGCTGCAGCATTGGGCAAAAGGAAAGAAAAGATTGATGAAGTTCTTGTGATTGTACAACCTGAGCCAGAAGCTGAATCTTCGCTAGAAGTGATTTCTGAAATAGTTGAGAATGTAACAGAAGTTGATATTGAAACTGATTCTGAGCCAGTGAATTTTGTGCTTATTGGAGGATTAGTAGATGTTTCTAATATGTCTCTGAGGTAAAAGATTAAACAGAAGAGAATCTATGCAGAGATGATGCTGAGATTGATGGGTTTGACGATGACGAGGAAGAGGATGATGAAAAAGATAAAGATAATAAGAAAGACAATAGTAAAAAAGATCACGATGATAAAGGAGATGATGATGATAACACTCAGGGAGGTACTGGAGTAACGGTAGTTGAAACTTCAAAAATAAACCAATCGTTTGATTATGATGCGTATTTGCAAGACGATGTTAATGAGGAGAATGAAGCTCAGAGACAGGGGGAGTAGAAAGATCAAGTTCACAATGAAGTACATTTAGGAATCTTCACAGCTACTACAATAACAGTTGTTCCTGATTGTTAACCGCCGCCGAGTTTTCTATCTCAAGCATAAAGTTGAAGAAGGTGAGTTTGTACACAACTACACCAAAGAAGAGATAGTTATTATGATGGGAGTTGAAGAAGGTAAGTTCAAGTTTGACTTTGAAAGCGAACTGAACAATATCAATGCATCTGATCCTATTGATTACAAGTACTATTATATTCCAGTGCTGATATTTATGACAGAGTTATCATTGAAGATGCATCAGATGACGACGACGATGCATCTAACGTTTCAAGAGTTATTTTCTGACGCATCTGATGAGTTGTTGAGACAAAGGGTTGAGGAAACAATGAGAGAAGGTTGTGTTCCTAAACATCTTTCAAAGAATAAATCCCTGAAGGCAAGAGATCGTGGTTCAAAGAATTGACTGAAGAATGAAAGTTTAGACGTCTACTAGCATTCTTTACACGAGATCCAGAAAAATCACTTGGAGATATACTGACTTGGGGTTAGAAAATCTGAATGTGTATGCTATCAAGAGGGAGTTTGGAGTGCAATACTTCCGATACCTCTGTGATGTTAAGACGCTACTGTATTGGGATGTAGAAGAGCTTGTGCAGACCAAAATGATTAGCTTTCATATGAAATTTCATGATCAACGCTTATGGAAGCTTATCAAGTACGAAGCAGCTCACAGATTTAACATTGGAAGCCACATATTCAAAAGAAACGCATAAAGATTGATCCGGTAACAAACGAAAAAGGTGTAACGCTGATCATCAAATGACCATACACAATGAAGAACATGCCACTAATGCCGATCGAACAATATTTTCATGTATACTTCAAATAGTCGTAGTATGATATTGAAACTTGCGAAGCAGTGATTGTATTGGAAGATGAGAATGTTTGGAAGACGATTCGTGTACTAGACCCAATGTGGCTAATGAACTGTTCAGAGAATGTTTATTCTTCAACAAGATTTGCTATGAAGTGCTAGAGAAGACACAAGCGATGCAATACCAAGGTGTGATCAATGTTTGCTATGCACATGGTATTAATTCAGGAAAGATGTGGAAGTCTAAGTGGAGGGAGCTTGAACGTAAAGAATTTATGAGCCAGATAAGGAATGAAGAGCGTATAGAAGAAATGTCAAAGGAAGCACACCTTAGAAGATTCCTTGAACTCCTACGAGTGATTAAATATCGATTCCGTCTGAATAGAGAAGAAAATCGAGGAAGGAACTTCTTTGGACGTTAAATTTAAATGATTGAAGTTTTTGAAAACAGACCAAGACTACGGCAACATCAAAGGGGGAGTTTGTTGGTGCATTATGTCTATTGCCTACGTCTTAGTGTTGTGTCTATGTTTTTAATAGGGCTAGGTTGTTAGATTTGATTTTGTCGTGCATGTATTTAACTTCGCACGAAGGTAGCTTACCTTCTTACGAAGGTAAATTACCTTCATACGAAGATAAACATTACCCTCGCACGAAGGTAAATAGGAAGTCTATAAATATATGTGTTAGGGTGATGAGTCTGTACTTTTGGTGACTGATACGGCGAAACCCTGTCGGATTTCACGGTGCTGTGTAACTGTTAAACAATCAATGAAATCAGTAAATTGATAAGTGATCTTCTTAATTGTCACTAGTTAATATGAATTCCGCGCATATGGACTAGATAATCAAATTAGGACCTTTGCTTTTGGACAAAACGATCCTACACATAGACCTGAAGCTCTCATCATCTGATTTAAGGTGATCATCTTCTCTACTTATGGAAACATAGATCTGGAGCTCTCATCACCTAGTATATACTATATGTAAGTTGTTAACGTAGGCATCTCAAAAGACCAGAAGGACATAAAAGTTTAACCGAACATGTGTGGGGTCCACTAGCTTTATCCTAAGTTTACACAAAACATAATAATTAATCACCAAATGTATGTTGAAAGAATGGTGCATGGATTTAAATGGACAAACATACCAGAAATTGTTCTTGAGTTGTAGATATCCTAAAGAAAGTTGAAGTGTGACTAGGCTTTTCAAGTTGGTATGATCTCGTATCCGATCTGTTATATATCTCAAAGGTTGGAAGTTAAAAAATTTCTAAAATTCAAGAATATTTTGATTTATGTATAGTTTTTTTTTATATCTTCCATATCATATCAATTGTGTCTCAAACCGTTTGAGATACTTATTTGATTGCACACGACAGATGAATACGGTTTAGTCTGTATGTTGAATTTATCTTAAAGAAAATTTGGAGTTGTGTTGTGATTGTGAACAGGTTACTTCGACTATTTGCTACAATGATGGCCGATCAATTTGAGCAAGATACCAGAACAAAGCACTTGTTTCCTAAAGATTGTAGAAGATATCGAGCTATGAATCCTCCTTTTATGTCTTTTGATTCACTCAAGAATGAGCGGTAGAAAAGTTTGTACCAGCTTGTCAAAGCTGATGCATGCAAAAAGGGGGAGCTTATCAAGATAAGGTACTCAAAGACCAAGGTGTCAAAAGAAGATTTTCAGTAAAGATAATTTGGAAAGCATCAGTCTAGGGGGAGATTGTTGGATCTAAAATTGAGACCGGAGCTTGCCAAATTGAAGATTACAACACGCATGAAGTTGACGGTTCTAAAGATGATACAAGAGTTTGATAACATTAGCCTAAGGGGGAGATTGTTGGCTCTAAAATGTGTAGTCTAATGTTATCAACGAATTAAGTCAACAAACTCAACCTCAACAAGTCAAAGTCAATGTGTAAGTCGACACGAGAAGATCGAAGAAAGATATGGCGTGTAGAAGTTCGAGATCTGATAGTTATATTGCTTTGGTTAATTAAAATTATTTTGTTTAGACAAAATATATCTATTATCTTAGTTAATTTGTTTCATGTTTAGTGCTACTTTTGGTAAGTTATTATCTCTAGGGACTAAATGTAATTAGCGTAAGTGGTTTAGGCTATAAATAGAATGAGATATTAGGGTTTTGAGGTAACACACTTAGAGAGAGATCTGGGGGCTAATTTGTATTTATCTTTTGCAAATCAATTAAGGGTTTTAAAGCTTTATTTTGTGTGTGTTCATCTTGATTTCTTTATCAAAATCAAATGTTAGCTCGATTTGATCTAAAAATTTGGTATAAGAGCTTTGTATTCAAATTTGGGATTTAACAATCTTCAAATTCATCCTAAAAATCTGATTTTTATTTGAAAAGTTTTGAAATTTTTGGGGTTTTTGATCTTATTCATTTTTCTTCAAAATCTTGTTTTTAAAAGGTTTAAATTATGTGTTTGCTGATTGGGAACTGAGACTGGTGTGATTAGAAAGAAACGGAGTGTTTTTCATATCATTAAAAGAGGTTTTGTTTCAGAACAAAAAGTTTTTATGTGGTTTTGAAGTTTCTTCTCAGATTAGGGCGTTTTTATCTTGAAGACGTACTTTTCCGTCATATTTGCACTTTTCCGGCAACTTTAATTTTTCCGACGAGTTTAAAGCTTGAACGAGAGTTCAAGTTGCCCGACATATTTGATAAATACGCCTTTAAGTCAACCTTTTCCCACGTCGTTATTTCGGTGAACTTTTTTTCATCCAGCATAATTAAGGTTTCAGAGAGCAAGAGATAGAGTAGAAAGACAAATATTTTAGGGTTTCAATTTTGCCCTTTGATTCTATCAGCTGGACATCACCCTTTAGCACCAAACAGTATCAACACACACCGCCGCACCTAACCTCCTCATCTCCATAAAACCTCCGGTAAACCACCGTGAACAACGACCATAACCGCAAACCCCTCGCCAATATGCAAACCACCGTTCACCACCAACGACCATCAACACCCTCATCATCCGACCATCATCGTGCACACCCCACCGTTCGTAACACACATTAAGCCATCACCATCACAAAACCCGCAACACTCGTCTTTGGCAACCACCATCTTCCGACCATTAGCACCAACCTACGATACCTCCGACCATAACCATCCGCCACCACTCGAACCACCATCATCCACCATTGTCAGCTCTGAACATCACCAACAGCCACCAAACACCAACCTCTTTCCACCACCAACCACCACCAACCACCACCAAGATCCTTGTTGTAGCTGTTATATTCAGTTTTTTTAAATGAAACAGAGTAGAAGCAGATCCAATAGTTTTATTTAAACCTAAGTAGAGAGAGAGACTAAGAGGGTGGCAGCTGGGTAAGTTTTAAAAGATTAGGGTCTAATGTTTGGCTTGTGTGCATAGAGAGAGGGAGAGAGAAAAGGACGTTACATACTTACAACTGTTGTTTTGAAAATTTTAGTTTTCTTTAGTTTGTCTTGTTGAAGACAAAAAGAAATAACTTAAAAAAGGGATTTGGTATTCTCGGGAATACACATCAAACAGAATACTCATATAAAATGTTTCTTTTTAATTCATTCTTAAAAAAATCTTAGTTTATTATTAACAAAACAATAATGATAAGAGTAGAATTGAAGAGATCTCTCAAACATTAAGAAAAGGAAAAGCTAAAACATGCTTTTTCACATTTGAATTCTATTTCATATTAGTGCTTAGCTAATTTTTGGATGATAATCTTGTATTTTGTTTATTACTATCTATGAAAATATATTTGTACCTAAAAAAATAATAATATTGTTGGGTCAATATGGAGAATGATGTTATCACTTACGACGCCTTTAATTTAGTGACATTATTATTTGTATGTTTTAGCGTGTTTAGTAGTTCTTCCAAGCAAGGGGTGGCTTGCTTGGAGGACAAGGCTCATGGGCTATAATAGATTACTAAGCATCATTTGTAGAGTGTGCATTTTGTGAGCCACCATCCCAGGGGAGCTCACCCGAGGTGGATGATAATATTGTTGTTTGTTTATCACTATCTATGAAAATATCTTTGTTCCATTCCTTTATGTTTCTATCTTTCATTTTTATTATGGTTTGTTCATGACTCGAAAATCACCCATCCGAGACTGAAATAGGATCATTCGGACCTATCATTTGGTATTAGAGCCTCGGTGGCTCATTTCAGTTTTAGTTTGGTCGGATCTACACCGAAAACCGACGGAGAAGTAAATGATGGCAGATCTGAAGTTTTTTTGTTGTTTTGAGTTGTTTATCTTCCAGCGGCTTCATTTGTAGTTATGAACATCCAGCATTTTTGCTCTTTCGCTGAAGAGTGAAACCAACTTATTCATACTGTTTGTTTCGAGGTGTTTCAGTTTCAAATCTTGCGACTTTAGGCTAGATTCATCAAGCGAATTTGTTCATCAAGTGTAGAGAAAAAAAAACTTTGTTCATGAATCAATCTAGGTTTGTCTTAATGGTGTTGCTAGTCTTGGCGGGGTTCAGTCATAAAGACTGTGTGGAAGATTTGCACTACTAACTAGAATCTAGTCTATCATTTTCTATATTCATGCTCCAGTGTACCGGGTTTCTCTTTGAAAGTCCGGTGGCATGGTTAACGTAGGATTCCTACGGAGAGAAGGAAGAAAATGAGATACTAAAAGGTATAAAGAGAGAAATAGAAAAGCGAGAGAGAGAGAGATGTAGAAAGTTTGAGCAGTCGAAGGTGAGAAGATGGGGTGGCCATGGCCTCCGGCTAGCCATGGTTGCGTCAACTCTCTCAGTTGTTCCGGCCAGGTTAGTTTTTCAGGTGAGACAGGTAGAGGTTCAAGATAGTGGATGATGATGATGATGAGGCTGCTGGTCAGAATTTGTATTGTGCAAGGGTTGTTCTTGTAATCAGTATTCGAGTGAACCCGATCGGAGGAAAAGTGGCGTCGGTGTTTACGGCTGGAAAATGTTGCAGCTAGAGTTTGAAGTATAAAGGCTTCATGGGCTAGGCCCAATGATTTGCTGATCCTAATTCATTACTGCAAAAGATTTATTATACTCGGGGCCCACTAAATTATAGGAAATTCATGTTTACAAAACTTCAGTATTTGATTTTTTTTGGACCCACATGCATGCATACATTAAATCAGATTACATTCTCTTTTATTTGGGCATTATGTATATTTTCTTAAGTCCACCTACACAGGTATAAAATATTTGGATGGGACTTATTTATTTCAAACATGGGAATAGATTAGATTGATTTGTTACGAGTTTATTTAATAAGCTTTTATTGGTTTGGAAGCCAATGGTTATGGGGTATATCTTATGGGGTAGGACATTAGAGATTTTTAGCAAAATGTGTGAAGATGGTTGTGGGTTTATTTCTAGGTTGTTAGGCTTACGGTTTATCTAAGGCCCATATGTGTTTGGAATTAATTTGTAACGGGCTATACAGTCTAACTGGGCAGTGTCTGGAGTTTATAATCAAGAGACTTTATGTCATTCTTGGCTGACAATATAATATATTTTTGGCCGGGATTTATTATACATTTCTCTTGGGCCGTGACCAAGACTGAACCGTCAATTTTTATGATATTTGGCGACTTTAGCAGTGGATCAGGAGCTAAATGTAATCTGACAAAATTGAAGATCCTCACAATGAAACAAATTATGTGATTTTTATCATTGGAGTTCGAACCTTATCATATGCCTATTACAATATTATTGGGTATTCAAAAGATTTGTGAAGATTCGAAGATAATGTCGGATATAATTTGGAGGATCATATGAAGAATTGATAGCATCATTCTCGGGGGAATATTGTTGGGTCAAAATTGAGAATGATGTTATCACTCACGACGTCTTTAGTTTATCGTATTGTTTGTATATTTAGCGTGTTTAGTAAGTTTTCCAAGCAAGAGGCGGCTCACTTGGCGGACAAGGCTCAGGGACTGTAAATAGATTACTAAACATCATTGGTAGGGAGTGTATTTTGTGAGCCACCACCCCAGGGGAGCTAACCCAGATGGATGATAATCTTGTAGTTTGTTTATCACTATCTATGAAAATATCTTTGTTCTATTCCTTTATGTTTCTATCTTTCATGTTTATTATGGTTTGTTCATGGCTCAAAAATCACCATTCTCATATTTTATACCGAACCAAGACTGAAATTGAATCATTTGCACGTATCATTCCTCAAACTCACATTATTTGTAGCTTTCAGTCTATCGACACCTGCAAATCCAATCATTTTATACCAATAAAACCAATTCCATATACATAATATTAATAACTACACAATTCCATTAGATCTCTCAAAACTAAAAAGCATATAACATATACACTGGTGTCACCGTATTTGTTTATAGTTTAGTCATAGAGAAATGAAACTGATGTTTCTATCATATAACCTAATGGGTCTACACCAACAAAGCAATAATCAATTAGTCATGGAAGACACAAAAGGGATTGCTAATAGATACAAAGACAGATCAGAAAAAATCAATGTTGTATATCTATTTGAATATCAGACTATGAATAAAATTATTAAACAAACACACGTACCAGAAGGTAATTTAGAAATGTGATAAGGCAGGTGAGGGAACTAGGGGGCGATCCGCCCCAACTTTTTGACAAATTGAATTTTCTTTCAGTAAAAAAATACCCATTAATCAAATAATGTCTTTCTTTCTATCTCAAGCTCTCAACAAGTTCAGATTAAAGGTCAGAAGCGACAAAGGAAGTAGCAAGGGCATAGTGGTTTTTCAGCTTCATCACGTTTATGTGTTAATTGATTAAGTTTTGTTAGTTTCTTTTGAAATTTGAATAATCCTTTAAATTATATTTTTTGTTAGTTTTTATATTCGACTAAACTAGGGAGTTTTGTTAGTTTTTCTTGACATTTCACATTTGACTAATCCTTTCGATTAGAAAGTTTTGTTAAAATTTTACTTAAGTATAAAGAAATTGTTTAATTAATTATTTGACAATAGTTTTAATTTTAAAAAATTTTTAACGAAAATGTTATAGAACTAACTGTTTAACTTGTTGGATGATTGTATAAGTTTAACTCATCATAAAATATCACATGGATATGTTTACACGTATGTGTTCAAATATATTTTTTAAATAAATCTCTATAACGTATAAGCTATTAAACATTTTATGGCATTAACGGTATTTAATCACTTGACATTCTGTCGCTATTAAACATTATGTGATAATGACCAAGTACGTTGGACTTTAATCACTTATACACTAAGGTATTATTTACTTGTATCTTTTAATCCGCACGTCAATACTGACCAATACAACTATCGAAACGTCGACAAAAATAAGTAGGTTGTCACGGTACCTTTGGATTTTTTTAAAACATTATAGCTTACAAGATATAACAAGAATACGTAAAAAATTATAAGTTTGTAGTGGAGGGAAAAAAGTGTAACTAATTTTTCATAATTTTATTAAAACTCAAGGATTTAAGTGTAATAAGATTATGAGCTAAAATATAATTAGTGTTTAAAATACCAATTTACCCTTGTTTTAGAGGTGTGTCTACAAATTAAAAAAAAATTATTTTTTTGGTATTTTAAAATGTCATTACCCATGCATTCTATAAAAATATAGATAGTTCGATAGTAATAGTAATATCACATGTAATAATAATAATAAAAGAAACAATAAAATACCAATTTACCCTTGTTTTATAGGTGTGTCTACAAATTAAAAAAAATTATTTTTTTATATTTTAAAATGTCATTACCCATGCATTCTATAAAAATATAGATAGTTCGATAGTAATAGTAATATCACATGTAATAATAATAATAAAAGAAACAATAAAAGTTGAGTTTTTTAAAGAGTGTTAATGAAAAAATATTTATAATAAGTGATTTAAAAAATATTTATCAAAATATGTATTTTACATTATTAGTTTATTTTAACTAATCTATCATGTTTCTTTATTTTATTTTTTATTCATCTACTATCTCTTTTTTTCTTAAAAAAAACTCATTATACATTAGCACACTATAAATTACCAACATGTTATTACTTTATATTGTTTTACCTAATTTATAGGATGTTTTTCCAAAAAAAAAAGTTTGATTTTTCATTATCAACTCAAAAGTTTTTTACATTTTAACCCCTTTAATTTTTTACTTTTAACCCAAAGTTTTTCATCTATTCAGTTTAACACAAACATTTTTTATGTTCAACTTTAGCCCCCCTTATTTTTAAATTTCGTAAATTTTTCGTTTTACGTTTCATTCTAAATTTGCAAGTCAACATGCCGCAACGTGCGTTTGGGGTTCAATGTTTTCATCTATTTTTTTTGTTTGACAGGTCCGTCGCAACGCATCTATTTTTCTCCGTTTAAAAAGTTCATCGCAACAGGCGGGTTATAGATCGACTTAGTTATTCTTTTCTACGTTTTATGCTACGGTCTAATTTTTCGCATTATTTTTATTTATTTTTTATCGTCCTTTTCTTTTTACTTTTCTAATGCTTTTCTTTTTATTCCCTTTCATGTTGACTGAAGAGAAATCATTTTTATATTAAATTTACTCTTTAAATGAATCGAACGAACATGAATAGGGTATGTTCATGTTCGTTCATTTAACTTTTATCAACTTATAGAACATAAACAAGCATAAATCGACCAATTTATACGAATTTAAATGAACGAACGTAAGATGACGTTCCCTAACATAAATAAATGAATAAAATATGGGTTCATGTTTGTTCATTTAACTAACTTAAAAAATTGGCAATGGTGACCATTAAAACTGATTATTGAGATGAAATATCATGCTAGTAAGATATTATGAACCAACTAATCTATGAAACCGAGTAACATGTTGCCCAGTGGCTATTTACAAAATTAAGATAACTTTAGGAAATAAAATGAAATATTGAGTTTATAATCATGTTCAGGAACAATAGTAAATGAATATCCCCTCCAAAAATATATAAATAAAAGCAGTAGGTGAGGGTGTTTGTATTTGAAAAAAAAGAGTTTTTAGCAGCCATGCGTTGTGACGGGACCGTTAAACCTAACAAATAATAGATGAAAAAATATTAAACCACACACGTGCATTACATAGTGTTAAATCAACAATAGAACTAGTAATAAGACCTGTGCGCGTTGCAGCGAGGGTACATCGCAAACGTCGGACGGATTAGTTCAAGCGTTATGTGATGTGTTAATCATATAATAATGTGTGTTTCGACGTATCTGACTAAACTCAATGTAACCTAAAGATGTGTGCAATTGGATTAAAATGTAAAGCAAAGCAGTTTATACCATATAATCATAACGTATTATATGCGACTTGACTTACTCGAATTTATACGATCACCCGATTCATATGTAGAAAACATATAAAATAAAGCCCTAGAGCGTATACCAAATTTACGTCAAAATATAAAAAACAAAGTTTAAAAGTTAAAAGGTCTGTATAAAACATATATGCTAAAATCGTAAATTATCAAAGTATGGATATAAAAAAATCCAAGTTACTAGAGGGTAAAAAAAAAATTCAATAAAAATTTGAAATTCAAACATTCATGGTTTCACCGACTTTGTATTTATAGAAATATGGAAAGTGTTAATTTTAACCTCTTGTTCCACTAATTGAAATTTCATTTTACTTTAATAAAATGACGCTTTCTTTTTTGTAACCCTCCAAAAACAATATAAAAGGTGATTTGTAATATTAACATTTCATCAATTTATCAAACGTCGATATTTACCTTGACCATCTTTTCAGACGCACCTTCGTTTATTTATTTATTTTTATTCACATTTCATCCATCAAGTTCTGATAGACAAATTTTTATATTATAAAAAGTAATTATAAGTAAAGAAAAGAGAAAATATTACTTTTTATCTATATATTTGAGGGACACTATTCACCAACTATAATTTTTTAATATGTTTTAAAAGTGGTTATAAGTCAAGATGAAAGAAAAAGGTAATCATAAAGGTATAAAAAATATTATTTAATTACAAAAAGAGAGAAAATTTTGTTGTTTTTAATAAAATTATAAGGTATAATATAATGTATAGAATGCGAATGCTCTAATATTTTATGTTGAACATGGTTTTCAATACCATAGTTTTAACCTCTACATATCTCTCAACTATAATCACCACCATAGAATTGCCACCGCCACCAACTATAGCAACACCGGCCACCACCGCACCACTACCATCACAACACCACTACTAACGTCTTTCACGAGCGTCGAACCCTCCCCACCCAAACCCCTTACAATTGCCACCATAGCTACCATCGTCTCACTCGCAAGATCCGCCGATTTCTCAAAAAACAAAATTTAACGCTCTATCAAGACGTGGTGAAAATTGGATGTTGAGAAACGATGTAAGGGAATTAGTAAGAGAGGGAGAGAGCTTGGTTCTTCTTATGATTTCAATGATATGTCAAGGTTAGAGGTGAACGTAGAAACCAAGTGGAGTAGTGGAGAATGGTTGTGGCACGTGAAGGTGTGTGCTGCATCTTTGTGTAAACCAATCAGATGAATTCAAAACTGAACAATAAATTATGAGGAAGCAAGAAACTTGCTAAATTATAGAGAGAAAATAGAGTTCGACAATCTTAATTCTTAAGTTGTTATAAGATGGTCAGATTAAAAAAAAGGAAATAATTATTATAAGCAAGTTAATTTATATAATATCATGAACTAATAGAAGAAAAAAAATATATAGAAGTGACGGTAATTAAAAAAATAAAAGAGAATAATAATATATTAGTGAAAAACAAAGAAATAATAAAAAAATATACATTTTGATAAATATGTTTCAAATCACCTATTTTTATAAATATTTTTTTACCAACACCCTTTTAAAAAAAACTCATAAAAGTGTTAATTTGTAATATAATGATTTGATAATTAATGACGGATACTGCCAATAAAGAGAGCGAGTGCATTTGGTAAAACCTCATACGGATTGTGAGTTCAATTCCCCATGCCTTCATTTTTCTTCTCTTTGAAATTCCAATCCAATATTTTTTTCAAACTTTAACTTAGAGCTGTTTAAAAAGCCTATGGCGCTATGCTCATTCAAAAAAAAAATTTAAAAAATTTGGCTTGAAGTCAGCTCGTTTTAAATGAGCTAGCTTGGCTCGGCTTGTAAACGAGCCAAGCCCGAGCTAAGGTAGGTTTGGTTCGTGACTCGCTCGTTAGTTGGCTCGTTGACTCGCTCATTGTCACACCCCAAAAACGTTGCAGCGGAAATATAAACGTAGTGGTGACGAAAGTTAGTGCCTATAAGTATCTTGGTGGACGATGCATCATTAATTTTGGACATTCAACTTAATTAAATCATAATTTAAAGTTTAAAGTTTAATTGCAAACCACAATCATAACGTAGTTAAGTTGTCTTGATTCTTATGAATCTTAATACATTTGTTCCCAAACAGTTTTAAAAGTTGTCCAGAACATTATTAAACATGACATTGCATCCACTACCACAAGATACGCTAAAATCCTGAAACCGAACTCATGTACCTGAAGAACATGTTAAAATGAAGTGTCAACACAAAGGAGGGTGAGTTCACATATTTAAATTATAAATAACTTGTTTTAGGGAAAACATCTTTATTAAATGTTTAATAATAAAACATACATATAATTTTAAGAAATGCAATTTTACTTTCTTTATAAAAATCTGAGGGTTAGATTATCGCAAGCGTTTTCTAAAAACCTTCGATACAATTCATCTTCCCGAGGTTTACATATTAAATTAATAGCATCAAACGTTCAGATTCATAAGTTTGTAGGACATTACGAGCTTTGGGTGACACTCACCTTTTTAAAGGCATGTTTTTCCCCAAAACGTATATAAAATAGTAAAAGAGGGGTTAGTGACACTCACCTTTAGGTGCGTATTTATATTAGTGCAATTCCACAAATTGATCTGCACGTCCTAATTTAAGTAGGGACGATTTAATAACCAATATTTCACAAAATATCTAAGTTTTTCCAATACTTAGAATTTTTCACATAACTTTGAGATTTTCTCAAAAAGTCTTTATTTTTTATTATGTTTATGTTGGTGTATATATATATATATATATATATATATATATATATATATATATATATATATATATATATATATATATATATATATATATTTGCTAAGAATTTTGTAACTTGAACGATTTTATAGGTGACCCACATTATATTATATCCGTTATCACACCCGTTTATAAGTAATATATCTACAATTTGCGCTTCGTAATATATATACATAAACGTGAACATATTATCGAATATCGTAATAAACGTATCTGGTCAAACTTGTATATTTTATCATTTTTAAAGCATTTATACATTAAATAACTCATCAAGTTAACCTATGTATTATTTTCATGCTCGAAAAATAAGTTACATACTTAACGTGACTTTTGACGTAATTACCGTTTCAATCTAACAAGTGTACATGCATGGTCTTAAATCCTACCAGCATGTCAACACTTAACATAATACGTTACACATACTCATATTCACACATCATATCATATCACATAAAGTTCACTCTTGAACAACCATTTTCGTGTACATTGAAATGTGCGTATTTTAGCATTTTCGGGCGTCGAAAGTCACGTATGACTAGCCAATCACCATGGATACTCAATATAAGTTAAAGCACTTATATTTATCTCAAAAATATTATTTGATATTCTGATGTAAAACAGTTTTGAAAAATCACTTTAAAAACCGATTTTTACCGTTTTTAACGCATAGTCTTGCACCGAACTTTACTATAATCATTCTGAATCTTAATGACTTGATATCTTAACATATCACATGTTATTTACTGAATAAAATGGTACTTATACTAATGTTAGTGCAGATTTCATGTAAGTCACATAAATCATGCGATTTCACATATTTTACTACTTTTTAAGCTACATGTACAACATACGAAGCTATATAACTTATGACATAATTTTATATCGTCATAATACATCATTTAGCATCATTTTAGCATGCTTATATTCTAGTTTATTCCATCTTTATCATAACATATCAAGTTCACCAACTTATGATCATTTAATCATCACATATGCTTATGTACAAGTTTCTAATGGATGATTATTATATCATCATCATCCAAGAATTAAATGCATATATCATACATTTATTTCATTTCCATATAATCCAAACATCATCTTTATCTAATCATTATCAAATCATTTCATGCATTTATTCTTCACGTTTATGAACATTCAAACAAAAACCCATATGAACATGCATACATATATATATATATACACGACACACACATATGCGCATAAATACTTCCAAAAATTTACCTTTTTATATATTCATCATCCATCATGTGAACTTTATTCAAAACCCTTTTTGATCATTCATACAACAATATTCCAAGAATCACATCAATCAAGAACCAAAAAAAATCAAAACACAATCTCTAACACACACTCATACATACCATGACCTCACACACATACATATATACTTCCATTTTTGCTTGATTAAAACCATTTATTGTTTAGATTTCAAGTTTGTGAAGAACTCCAATCTTTTGAGAAACAATCTTTTGTAAATCAATATTTACAAATAAGATCAAGAATAAGAAAAATGAAGGTTTATACCCATGATGAACACTATAATTAGTATGACTTTTGTATTAATATTCTTGAAAAATTCTTCAAAAGGGCTTGGATCTTCATTTTCAAAGTAGTAAATCACCAAAAGCTCACTAATGGAAGATGTATGAGAGCCCTAATACTTGAATTTGATCATCAAAAGGAAGTAAGAGGGTGTGGGTGTGTGTTCTACGATTTAGAGGGGAAAGAAAGAGAGTTATGGAGTTGTATGTGTAAGAAGTTGAAATGCATATGAGACACTTATCTCCATTTTACATTTTATAAGACTTGATAATCATGAGGGTGAGTGTATAGGAAGCTCCTTGGGCCGCCACCTATCCCCGTACACACACATCTTATATATACACACACTTATATATATAATATATTTAGTTAAATACATGTATTTAACTGGCTATCAGGTATTTTATCTCGCATTTTCGTCGCTTTTTAAGGCATTTTAAAATTATTTTTATCACTTTATAAAAATAAACTCACCCTAATATTGTTAAACAATGTTTTATTTGACTGGACTAATTACATAATCTGTATTTTAATATAGCGCGGTATTGCGTAGTACGCGCTTAAACTCAGAAAATAGAGTTTTTAAGCGTTTTAATTAATTTTTCTTCACGGATATGATTAAAAATAACATTTTAATCATAATGGAATATTTTTAGGATTTAACATTAATCGGGCGGTCACTGACTTTCGTTTCACATTTTGTCTGTGCATGTCCCAAAAACTGGATCTCACGATATCACATGAGGCTTGTTTTGTGGTGGAATCACACAAACAAGCTATGAATCAAATAGAAAAGAAATAAGATGAAGTAGAAAGATCAACTAACATACAAATGTTGTAATTTGTCTAATACTAGTTGTAGAGAGAAACTACCAAAAAGCTCCTAACCCTAAGTCCCAAAAGCCTTCCCCAAGCCCATAATTACATTGTAGTCCACACCACTAATGTAACTAATGCATAAACCTTATTAGGGCCTAACAATCTCCCCTAGGTTTAGTGCATTAGTGTCGCTAGCTGCTTCCGGATCTGCCAGCTCCGCTGCTTCCAAGTAAAGGACCTGGATTTTCATAAAGCTTGTTGTTGATCACGTTTGCTACAACACTAGTCCAGGATTTTGCACAAACTTGATACTAATCGTTTGTGTGAATTTGACCCAAGATCTTGATATCTGCCTCGTGAAAACTGATAAGCTCCAACGTGTAAGCCAATCGGAATGCTTTTTCTTTAGTTACAATTACAGCCTCTGCCATCCTTGGATCGTAAGCCCAGTAGCTGAAGTTCTTTAGCACTCCTTTTTGAAATTGAGGGGCAGCTGGAATCACTTTCTCTTTATCGGTTGGAGGCCAGATGACTGATTGCATGCGTTTGTGGGTATGTGGATCACGGATACCAGGATTCTTCTTGAGATAATATTCGGCTATCTTCATAGTAGGAAAGTCGTGAGTTACTTCGTGCTCAAGCTTGGAGTGAAATGCCCATCCAGGACCACATTGATTCAGATCTGAATCATAATGAGGAGCTCTCAATAGACTTTTTAGATCAATCTTTGCCCATGATTCATATTGCGACTGCTTTGCATAATACTCCCTGTGGCCACTTTCCGACGTCACCAACCATAACTTCCTACCATGATCATATCTCCAGCATTGACTTCAAATTTGTTGCCGACATTGTCATACAAGCTTGATCCTATTTCCATCACATATCTATCGGACATCTTTGTTGGATCCTTGAGCTGAAAGTTTTCATCAAGTGGATTCAGATCTTGGTTTTTCATGATGAGCATCTATTTGTTGCTTGGCTCCTTCTAAGTCTGGTTTCTTTTCTTTTTTTTTTTGTTCTACATGCATTTAAACCAGCTTCTCTTTCAGCATCAGCTGCTGCTTTCTCTTCTGAAGTTTACTCATGATGAGCAACGTTCTGTGGATCATCATCTTTATCAGCAAAATCTTTTCCAAACCTTTTCTACAGCTTGGCCTTTAATTCATAGATCTCTACCATAAGTAAGCTCACGTCACCCTAAAGTTGTTCGATTGCTTTATCTCTGATAGTTACTTGATTCTGGAGGCATGATATTTGAGCGTCCTTTAAAGCAGCATCTTGATCTAGAATAACAACTCTTCGCTGCAGCTTTTTTACATTCACATCTTCATCATCATCGCTGTTGATTGCTCTACGAACTTAATTTTCTCTTGAGCCATTCGCATTTCCGCTTCATCTTATTCAGAAATCCCTCCACTAGAACTGCCTGCTTCTAAAAGAGCTCCACTTGAGCTTTCTGTATGTGATCTAGTGGAAGAGAAGTCAGGAATGTGTGTTTCTCTATCAGTAGTTGTGAGTTCAGGGGCATCTTGAGTGATTGGTTCAGGAATGGCACTTGAGCTTGTGGGCTTGGGGTTAATGGGAGTTTCTGGTTCAGTTCTCTGTCTTTTACTAGATTAATGCTCTTGAAAATGATCATCTTCTGACTGTGTTTTCTCCAATAGGAATGATTTTAGGAGGAGGGACCAATAAATCACCCTGTAGTGAAGCAAGAAGAGCAGCAAGATTCTCTTCACTCAACAAATTCAGTTCTTTGATGGTTTCTTCAGCTTTCTCTGACTCAACATGTTCCAACTCATCTCTGTTCTCTTCACCTGTCACAAGATCTTCAACTTCAGGTTTTGGTTTCTTTGCAGCATCAATGATTTTAATATCATGTTCTTCAGTAACTGTGACATTTACTGGTTTTGGTGCAGGCATGACTTATTTGAACTTTCCTTGTTTCTCCATAACATACTTTCTAGTAAACTTTACCTTTGTTGTATCCCGATCTTGAACGCGGCTTCAAAGCAACTAGAACCCATTGGGTTTAGATTAAAAAAGTTATCGCTCTTCACTAGATCTGGATATTTTTCACCGAGAATCATTTGAGTAAATCTTGGGTAAAGTAGGAAGACCTTCTTCTTGAGGTTCTCCAACATGTTCCTCATATTGTCAAAAATAAATGTGGAATAGTTGTAATCCCAGTTGTTTACAGGGGCTACTAATGGGCTGATTTGTGTTTGGTTGAGCTGATCCAGTCCGCCTTTGTTTTCTGATATGCATTTCAGGAAGATGTCAACGAGACATCTCCAATACGACAGAAATATCTTCTTTAATAAAGTCGGATAAGTGCCTTTGTAGCTCATGCGTCTCAATGCTTTGAGTACATTATCTTTATCAAAACCGCTTGGATGATGTTCTTGATCTCAAGTCTTTAACACTTCTCGTACAACCATCTCTGAAATCACAATATCCCTTTTCTGGATCTTCGACTAGATAGTTCCTCCACCCTTCTTAACTTTTCCGTTTATCCAAAAATCTTGAATCATATCATCGTAAATCAAAGGATTTGTCTTTAATGCGTGAGGGAGGCGGCAGGAGTTCAGGCCAACGATCAGTGAATGAAACATCTTGTAATACTTTACTGGAGGATCAGATAAGTAACAGGCTTGATTATGAAAATCCTCGACCTCAAGCTTTCGTTTTCCATCATTTTCTACGCCATTTTCTACACTTTGAACAAAAATATCAAGCTTTGTAGCAAAAATCAACTTAATTCAGATGCACCGTTGATACCAAGATTCTTCTTCAGATAAGATTCGGCTGTCTTCGTAGTAGGAAAGTCGTGAGTTACTTCGTGCTCAAGCTTAGAGTGAAATGCCCATCCACGACCATGTTGATTCAGAAATCATAATAAGGAGCTCACAAAGACTTTTCAAATCGATCTTTGTCCATGATTCAAATTGCGACTGCTTTGCGTAATACTCCCTGTGGCCACTTTCCCTCGTCACCAACCACAACTTCCTACCATGATCATATCTCCAGAATTGACTTCAAATTTGTTGCCGACATTGTCATATAAGCTTGATCCTATTTCCATCACATATCGATCAGACATCTTTGTTGGATCCTTGAGCTGAAAGTTTTCATCAAGTGGATTCAGATATTGGTTTTTCATGATGAGCATCTATTTGTTGCTTAGCTCCTTCTAAGTCTGCTTTCTTTTCTTTTTTTGTTATGCATGCATTTAAACCAGCTTCTCTTTCAGCATCAGCTGCTGCTTTCTCTTCTGAAGTTTGCTCATGATGTGCAACATTCTGTGGATCATCATCTTTATCAGCAAAATCTTTTCCAAACCTTTTCTGTAGCTTGGCCTTCAATTCATAGATCTTTGCCATTAGTAAGCTCATGTCACCCTAAAGTTGTTCGATTGCTTGATCTCTGATAGTTACTTGATTCTGGAGGATGATACTTGAGCGTTGTTTAAAGCAGCATCTTGTTCCAGAATAACAACTCTTCCCTGCAGCTTCTTTACATTCACATCTTCATAATCATCACTGTTGATTGCTCTTCAAACTTAATTTTCTCTTGAGCCATTCGCATTGCCACTTCATCTTGTTCCGACATCCCTCCACTAGAACTTCCTTCTTCTAAACGAGCTCCACTTGAGCTTTCTGTATGTGATCTAGTGGAAGAGAAGTCAGGAATGTGTGTTTCTCTTTCAGTAGTTGTGAGTTCAGGGGCATCTTGAGTGATTCGTTCAGGAATGACACTTGACCTTGTGGGCTGTGGTTAATGGGAGTTTCTGGTGCAGTTCTCTGTCTTTTACTGGATTAATGCTCTTGAAATGATCATCTTCTGTCTATGTTACTCCAGTAGGAACGATTTTGGGAGGAGGGACCGCTGACTCACCCTGTAGTGATGCAGGAAGAGCAGCAAGATTCTCTTAACTCATTAGATTCAGTTGTTTGATGGTTTCTTCAGCTTTCTCTGACTCAACATGTTCCAACTCATCTTCATTCTCTTCATCTGTCACAAGATCTTCAAGTTCAGGTTCTGGTTTCTTTGCAGCATCAAGATTTGAAAATCATGTTCTTCACCAACTATGACGTTTACTGGTTTTGGTGCAGGCATGACTTCTTTGAACTTTCCATGTTTCTCCATAACATACTTTCTAGTAAACTTTACCTTTGTTGTATCTCGTTGCTTGCATGCGGCTTCAAAGCAACTGGAAACCATTGGCTTTAGATTAAGAAAGTTATTGCTCTTCACTAGATTTCGATATTTTTCATCGAGAATCATTTGAAAAAATCTTGGGTTAAGTAGGAAGAACTTCTTCTTGGGGTTCTCCAACAAGTTCTTCATATTGTCAAAAATAAATGTGGAGTAGTTGTAATCCATTTGTTTACAAGGGCTACTAGTGGGCTGATTATGTTTGGTTGAGCTGATCCAGTCTGCCTTTGTTTTCTGATATGCATTGCAGGAAGATGTCAACGAGACATCTTTAATACGACAGAACATCTTCTTTAATAAAGTCAGATAAGTGCCTTTGTAGCTCATGCGTCTCGATGCTTTGAGTACATTATCTTTAACAAAACCGGCTGGATGATGTTCTTGATCTCAAGTCTTAACACTTCTCGTACAACCGTCTCTGAAATTACAATATCCCTTTTCTGGATCTTCGACTAGATAGTTCCTCCACCCTTCTTAACTTTTCCGTTTATCCAAAAATCTTGAATCATATCATCGTCAATCAAAGGATTTGTCTTTAATGCGTGAGGGAAGCGGCAGGAGTTCAGGCCAACGATTAGTGAATGAAACATCTTGTATTACTTTACTGGAGGATCAGATAAGTAACAAGCTTGATTATGAAAATCCTCGACCTCAAGCTTTCGTTTCCATCATTTTCTACGCCATTTTCTGCACTTTGAACAAAAATATCAAGCTTTGTAGCAAAATCAACTTAATTCAGATGCACCGTTGATACCAGGATTCTTCTTTAGATAAGATTCGGCTGTCTTCGTAGTTGGAAAGTCTTGAGTTATTTCGTGCTCAAGCTTAGAGTGAAATGCCGATCCACGACCACGTTGATTCAGATCTGAATCATAATAAGGAGCTCTCAATAGATTTTTCAGATTGATCTTTGTCCATGATTCAAATGGCGACTGCTTTGCGCAATACTCCCTGTGGCCACTTTCCCTCGTCACCAACCACAACTTCCTACCATGATCATATCTCCAGCATTGACTTCAAATTTGTTGCCGACATTGTCATACAAGTTTGATCCTATTTCCATCACATATCGATCAGACATCTTTGTTGGATCCTTGAGATGAAAGTTTTCATCAAGTGGATTCAGATCTTGGTTTTTCATGATGAGTATCTATTTGTTGCTTCGCTCCTTCTAAGTCTGCTTTCTATTCTTTTTTTGTTCCGAATGCAATTAAACCAGCTTCTCTTTCAGCATCCGCTGCTGCTTTCTTTTCTGAAGTTTGCTCATGATGTGCAACGTTTTGTGGATCATTATCTTTATCAGCAAAATCTTTTCCAAACCTTTTCTTCAGCTTGGCCTTTAATTCATAGATCTCTGCCATTAGTAAGCTCACATCACCCTGAAGTTGTTCGATTGCTTGACCTCTAATAGTTACTTGATTCTGCAGGTACGATATTTGAGCGTCCTTTAAAGCAACATCTTGTTCCAGAATTACAACTCTTCGCTGCAGCTTCTTTACATTCACATCTTCATCATCATCACTGTCTGATTGCTCTAAAACTTAATTTTCTATTGAGCCATTCGTATTGCCGCTTCATCTTGTTCAGACATCCCTCCACTAGAACTGTCTGCTTCTAAACGAGCTCCACTTGAGCTTTCTGTATGTGATCTAGTGGAAGAGAAGTCAGGAATGTGTGTTTCTCTGTCAGTAGTTGTGAGTTCAGGGGCATCTTGAGTGATTTGTTTAGGAAGGACACTTGAGCTTGTGGGCTTGGGGTTAATGGGAGTTTCTCGTTCAGTTCTCTGTCTTTTACTGGATTAATGCTCTTGAAAATGATCAACTTCTGACTGTGTTTATCCAGTAGGAACGATTTTAGGAGGAGGGACCGCTGAATCACCCTGTAGTGATGCAAGAAGAGCAGCAAGATTCTCTTCACTCAACAAATTCAGTTCTTTGATGGTTTCTTCAGCTTTCTCTGACTCCACATGTTCCAACTCATCTTCGTTCTCTTCGTCTGTTACAAGATCTTCAACTTCAGGTTTTGGTTTCTTTGCAGCATCAATGATTTGAATATCATGTTTTTTAGCAACTGTGGCGTCTACTAGTTTTGGTGCAGGCATGACTTCTTTGAACTTTCCATGTTTCTCCATAACATACTTTCTAGTACACTTTACCTTTGTTGTATCTCATTGCTTGCAGGCGGCTTCAAAGCAACTGGAACCCATTGGCTTTAGATTAAGAAAGTTATCTCTCTTCACTAGATCTGGATATTTGTCATCGAGAATCATTTGAATAAATCTTGGATAAAGTAGGAAGACCTTTTCTTGGGGTTCTCCAACATGTTCTTCATATTGTTAAAACTAAATGTGGAGTAGTTGTAATCCCAGTTGTTTACAAGGGCTACTAATGGGCTGATTGAGTTTGGTTGAGCTGATCCAGTCCACCTTTGTTTTCTGATATGCATTGCAGGAATATGTCAACGATACATCTCCAATACGACAGAAACATTCTTTAATACCGTTGGATAAGTGCCTTCGTAGCTCATGTGTCTCAATGCTTAAGTACATTATCTTTATAAAAACCAGTTGGATGATGTTCTTGATCTCAAGTCTTAACACTTCTCATACAACCTCGTCTCTGAAATCACAATATCCCTTTTCTAGATCTTCGACTAGATAGTTCCTCCACCCTTCTTAACTTTGGCGTTTATCCAAAAATCTTGAATCATATCCTCGTCAATCAAAGGATTCGTCTTTAATGCGTGAGGGTGGCGACAGGAGTTCAGGCCAACGATCAGTGAATGAAACATCTTGTAATACTTTACTGGAGGATCAGATAAGTAACATGCTTGATTATGAAAGTCCTCGACCTCAAGCTTTCGTTTTTCCATCATTTTATGCGCCATTTTCTGCACTTTGAACAAAAATATCAAGCTTTGTATTAAAAATCAACTTAATTCAGATGAACAAAAATAACAAGTAAAAGTGTTCAAATAAAGGAGGTCAAGGGGTCAACATGTCAAAGGTTCAAAATGGTTTTGAACTGGTCAACCAACAAAAGGTTCAAAAGATTGAACTGGTTAACATGATTCAGATGAACTGGGTCAAAAGGATCTCGGATGGACAAGGGTTCATATGCAACTTGAATGACCCGTTGTCAGTCATCCGAGATGACCTATCATATCCGAAATCCGTTCGAGATGCGAGAATTCATCCGAGACTCATCCGAGTTGCTTTGATTCCATCCGAGATGCCATGATGTTCATCCGAGTTCCATCCGAGATGTTAGGGAGAAACCAAACCTATGAGTTTAAGTCAATATGTCTGAGATGAGTTAGGGAATTCGAAATGACTTAAGATTATTCGAATTAGACTTTTAATAGACTCGAATTGGGCCTGACCCATTTCGGAACACTAGCCCGAGATGGGTGGGCCTGCCCATTTGGAACAGTAACTCTAATATGCAAGCCTGTTCGAGATAGGTGGCCCATCCGAAATAGTAATTCTCACCGTGTGGCCCCACTCTTTTTCAGAACAGTACAACCTTTTGTCAAAATCCGCGATACAACCAACCGAGCAGCCCATTTTTTAAAATAATAATAATAATAATAATAAATAAATAACAAAAGAAAAAAATTGCCATGGGATCAAACCGTTTTTTACCCGATTAAGGAACTTTTTTCAGCACGAGCTTAGTTAGGCTGTTCCGTGGGAATGCTGATATATTTGTCCACTTAAACTCACCACGTCAACCTTCAATTTTCAACCTTGCGACTTAATTAATTAATTTTGCTATAACATCCGTGTGTCCCATATTAAGGCATATCTCTGCGATCAAGGTAAGCCCAACAGTTCATCGTAACGGGTGAGTATACTAAGGACATCCTTTCAATTACAACATCCGACTTGTTGGTGCACAGGTCAGTACATCGTACCGCAAAGTGACCAAACAACATCAGATGAGGGTTAGGCTTAATACCTTATATGGTATTTTTGTAGGATCGTTTTTTCCAATAGCAAATATCCTAATTTGAATATCTAGTCCTTACGCGCGGAATTCATATGAATTAGTGAGAATTAACATGATTATTTCATCAATTAACTGATTTCATTTAATGTTTAACAGTTACAAAAGACCAGGAAATTCGACAAAGCTTCGTCATCTCAGTTGCAAAAGTTCTACACACTAACACCTCACACAACTTATATATAGACATGCTACCTTCATGCGAGGGTAGTTTATCTTCGCACGAAGGTAGCTTATCTTCGCACGAAGGTAGTTTATCTTCGCATGAAGGTAGTTTACCTTCGTGGGAAGGTAGACTCACCTTCAAGCGAAGTTAAATACAAAAAACGTAATATCTAATAGTTTCGCCCTATTGCAAATATAGACACATCCCTAAGATGTGGGCAATAGACATTATGCACCAACAAACTCCCCCTTGGATGTTGTTGTAGTCTTGGTCTGTCTTCAAAAAACTTCAAATATTTAACTTTAACGTCCCAAGAAATTGTTGCGCGGCTTCCTACGCTCTTCAGACGGTATTGGTGTTTGATCAGTCGCAAGAGCCCACTTCATAAACTGAAATCTTCTTAAACGAGCTTCTTTAGACTTTTCTTTGATCTTCTCCAATCTTTGTTCCTCTTTCATAAACTCTTCTTTCTCTAACTCTCTCCATGTTGATTCCCACATTTTTCCTGAATTAATACCATGCGCATAGCAAATATTAATCACGCCTTGGTATTGCATTACTTGCGTTTTCTCCTTCACATCATAACAGATCTTGTTGAAGAATAAACATTTTATATCTTCCTTTGAACAATTTACTAGCCACATCGGGTCTAGTATACGAATAGTTCTCCACAAACCCCCTATCCTCCTTCGTTGGATCATTTCTAGATTCAAATCTTCAGTAATATCCCAGGTATCATCAGCTTTCAACACAATAACAACTTCACCTATTTCAGAATCAACTTGCCACCACGAAAAGAATTCATGGAAATCTTGTTCGATCTTTATCAACGACATGTTTTTCATCACACATGGCCATTTCGTCACAAGCGTGACATCTTTCTCTTTAGTAATTTTGTCAATATTTATCTTTTTCTTTGGAATCAATCGTTTCCATTTGTTAAAACTATGAGCTGCTTTGTATTTGGTTAACTTCCATAATCTTTGATCATGAAACTTCATTTGGAAGTTAATACTCTTCTTCTGTATGAGCTCTTCGATATTGCAGTATGGTAACGTCCTCAAATCATTCAAGTACCTGAAGTATTGAACACCATATTCCCTTTTGATCGCATAAACATTCAATTCGTGTTTATTTGGGTCAATCTACCTTAGGCATTGTTAGTGGTGTGTCAATCAACCACTACAAGGCAACAATCAGACACCACTTCATGCGAAGATAATATATATAGTCATGCTATCTTCGTTCAAGGATAGTTATCTTCGTGTGAAGATAACTTCTTTGAGCGAAGGTAAAACTAATTTTTAACATTTTGTCCATTTTAACCAGTTTTAACGACTCAATCAGTTGACCAAGTCCAAGTTAATGACCCGGTTAACTGATTTGTCTACGAAGTCTAAGTTAATAACCTTGGTTGAACACTTTGTGATCAAACTGATGTGTTAGGCAATGTAAAGGTTCAAGTTAATGAACTTTTGATTTTTTCAAAGTATTTTCACAATTCAGATAAGCTCCCAACCTGCTATCTTCCGGAATTCTCAACATTCAGCATCTCTGGATTTTGAAGATCCGCTTTCCCTCATCGGTAGTCAAAACTAAGATAAAAAATAAGATCTTTTTGGTTTTTCCAAAGTTTATGCTAAAACACACTGAAAATCTTTTTGGGATTTTCTAAAATAAGATGTAATAAACTATGTACAAACATATTTACAGACATATTTTTTGTGGATTTGTGTTAGAGAATCATATCAGTTTATGAGACATATCACTAGTACCGTTGACCTTTGTAAGACCTTAAGTACTAAACAAATTCACTTAGACTGTCCGTATACTTGTCCACATAAACCTCTACACATTTCTCAATTGATCTGAGATACATTTAGGTAATTTTAGGAACTTGACTTAACCATGTTACCCACCTTAGAATATACTCCTGTATCAAGATTCCATGGATTTCATATTACAGGTTTATATATCTAACTGATATCTGTATCTGGGTAATGCGAGACCTTGAGAGCTAAGGTTAGTACCACCGTACCGACAAAGAGATGAAGGCTCATCTTGAAAGTAGTGCTCTGATTTGGAATCTTTTACTGCAATTGTTGGATCTTTCGATACTTACAATTTGTTGCAGTTTTTGGGTTTTAAAAGAAAACGTATTCTACAAGTTCTAGTCCATTGCCGAATCAAAATCATAAGAACTTGTATAACACCCCAGATATAATTTATTTATAAAGACCTAGTATATGATAATCTAGAAATCTCTCAAACGAAATTTCAGTGTACTAAGACCATATATCCGAGAGATGTTAAGCCACTAATTTAGAAGTTTTTTCTTTGAAGTTTATATATCAGAAACAATCTACAGAATGTGCGAAGGCTACTTGCACATCCTCAGTGAGACCTGTTTAAACTTTTTAACACTACAAATCTTTAGCATATCGTGATAGACCATTGATGTACCATCATTTCCCCTTTTCACACAAAAACTCTTTTTATCTTTTTCACGTTGCATTTTTAAATGTTTTTATATTTTCTACAACATTTCTCCCCCTAAAATCAAAAACATATTTTTGAATTTTTGTTTTTAAAGAAAGAAATTCTAAAAGAACTAAATAAAATGTGACAAACCGACGAGGATCATGAAACCTCATCATCCAATCCGTATTCAACCTCTAATTCCCCATCTGATGTTAGATTTTCATACCATTAATTCTCAAAAGATATTTAAATATGGTTCGATTAAATAGTTTGGTATAATAATCTGCCTTTTGTTCACTAGTGTGGATCTTTTCTATTCGTATCAACTTTTTCTTGTGGCAATCACGGATAAAGTGATGTCGAATTTCAATATGTTTAGTTTTAGAGTGATGAATCGAGTTTTTAGTTATATCGATGGCAGCCTTGTTATCCACATATATGGGCGTGTCAAGAAATTGTAATCCAAAGTCTCTCATCTGTTATTGTATCCACAAAATTTGGGAATCTAAAGTCAAAGTTGCGATGCTACAATTGCAAGAATCAGGGTCACTTCAAGAGAGATTGCCCACTGTTGAAGAACGAGGATGCTGAGATTGCCCTAGCTAGAAGGCCAATTGCTATTGAGGGAAATGAGAATACTGTTGATAACACCCCAAAGGCACTGGTGGTAGAAGATTATGATTTGGCTAAAGAAATTGTTGAGGCAAAGGAAGAAGTCAATAAGGCTCTTATGGCTAAAATCTCTACTGGATCAGTCTCATCTTAATCAAACTGTGTTGGGAAACAAGCTACAGGTATTCCTAAGGGCGACAAAGTTATAGATAAAGTCTTGAAGAGCATAGTCGCTCCTACTGAACCGTCAACAGATAAGGGAAAGAAAGAAGCTGCGAAGCCTGAACCGAAGAAGAAAGCCCAAGAAGCAACTAGCAGCATCAAGAATGAGAAAGCTGAAGCTCCTGCAACCGCCATGAAAGCTGAATATACATAGGAGAAAGAGGATAAAGATTTGGTATACGGCATATTGTATGAATTTAAAGCAAAACTATGCTCCCAACCATGTTTGAACGTCGTGGCATATTATAAATCACTCATCCGTGACCTGATTAGAGAAAAAGAAAAGGTTTTGCAATTTAACAAAGAACTGAAAGAAAATGAAGCTGCATATCAGAGAAAGTTGAATCCAGCTTACCTGAAATGCAGACTTTAAAAGAATTCGTTTTTAGAAAAGATTTTATCATAAATGATTTAACTGAAAGATTAGAAAAATCTCAAAATGAAAACAATAGATTGCAAATCAAGATCAATAAATGGAAAACTAACCAAATGGCACAGGTTGACATTAAAAATTGCCAACAACCGACATACGTGAAGGATGGGATTGGGTACAAGGATAAGCTCGGAAACGAAAGAAAAATCTTTCGTCCTCCGCACAACAAAAACTATGTACCTATGCCATGTCCTCATCCTAATAATGTATTTAATTGATAAAAATGATCTTTTTGCTCAAATTATCTCTTACGAAAATGACAAAAATGCTAACATTTTTTAAAGTAATACAGATGTGTTTGAGCGTAAAGAAGATGTGTGCAATGAGGATGATGACTGTGGAGGATCGAAAATAGGGATAGTATGTCACACCCCGACCCGCAGCGAATAAGAGTCGGGACATAATTGGGTTATCACCAAAGCTCATGATGTTTACTAATATGTTTCATATTTATTAAATTCAAAATTACATCCTCAATATTCCAAACAAGTTCATACAATTACAAAGAAAAGTAACTAAATAAACAATCCAAAGTCTAAACCGATTTATTCTTCTAAGCCATCCTATATGTTTCTTGCTGCAACTGGATCACCTGTATCATGTGTAAAAAAATGGGGGGTTTTTGGGTCAACAAAAGTTGGCGAGTGAACCTTGTTAGAAAACGTTTATTATTGATTTCTTGTTATAATTAATATAGAAAAATTATGCAATAATCATATGTGAGCAAATGTAAATAAACATACAATAACAATAACAATAACAATAACAATAACAATCCACTTTGCATGAGTATATAACATGAATCATAATGTATATGTTGGCAACGTCACGTTCCGCTCATAGGTAATGGGGAACGGACGGCCTATGATGATGTATGTACGATCAAGGCTCAATCAAACGGAGCCGATCGTATGTTGGCAACGCCTCGTTCACGCTCATAGGTAATGGGGAACGGTTCACGCTCATAGGTAATGGGGAAAGGCGGCCTATGATGATGTATGTACTGAAAATGATAAATTTAATCTAAACGTTAAACACACAAACAGTTGATACATATTGAATACACATTTGATCATGGATACGATGGATGCATAAGTGTTTAACTGTAATAAATAATAAGACACATGATACACCCCAAAATGTGATTAAAACGGGGAATTTGTAGAGATTCACTCACATTGGGTGCGTTCGTTTGAAGATGTTGAATGCGCACGAGTTTAGAGGGTTGATCGGCGAGGAATAACTAACCTAAATAATAACGAAAAGGTACGGTAAATAAGTGGATTTTATTAACAATTTTAATAGGGTTTTTAGATTTTTTTTTGAGTTTAAGGTTATATTCTAACTTTAAAAACATTATTTTTATGTATTTTTAACTGATTTTTAAATTAAATAAATAAATAAAAATATAAAAAAAATGTTGACTTTTTGGGTTGACCGTTGACCATTGACTGTTGACCGGTTCGGTCGTGTATTTGTTTGCACTGAGTGAGGTTCGAACTTGTGACCTCCCGTACGCGTGCACGCAGCTCTACCAACTGAGCTACGTGTCTAACCCGAAATATTTCTGTTTTTAATTATATTTATATACTATTTAATTTTATTCAAAATTCGTTTATTTTAAAAAGGATTTTAATTATATCGAACCGGTGTGCATAACAGGTCTCGAACCCGGGACCTATTGTTTAACGTTGCACACAGTCCACCGCTGGACTGTGTGTCTAACCTGGTTAATATACTGATTTTTATTAAACTTAACATCTTACAGCGAGTTGATCCGGTTTGGTTTAAAAAGAACATTTTTTTATTTCAGAGAGTGAGGTTGTGTCAGGGATCGAACTCGAGATGTGTGCTAATTGTTTGCACACAGTCCACCACTGGACTGTGTGTCTAACCCGGTATATTTACTGATTTTAAATCCCTATAAACTCATTTCAACTTCATCTTCTTCATTCACGTACACTGACAACCGATTCTTGACAGTTCTTGTTTAAATCATTCATCTAACATATAACTGACTGAAATGAAATAGATAGAGAGGGTTTTGGAAATGAATGTACAGCAACAGATGTTTTTTCTCAGAGCTCCGGCAAAGGTCGTCGGCTCTGATTTATGAATTCCGTCTGATTGAATCAATTAACCGTTTTGATCGATTAGTTGCGAAATTGAGTTACTAAACAATGATTATCAGAAGGTTTAAATGATTATACCGATTCACAGCGTGATTTAGGAATTTTTCTGAAATCTTCCGGCGAGTGCTGATTATCCGATATCGTCGTCTGGGACTGATTCTGGTTGAAGGGTTTGAGTTAGTAAAAGTCTAACAATAGATAGAAGATGAAAGAATTGATAAATTTACCGTTTTGATGAATGACACGGTTTTCCGGCGAAAGTCCGGTGATATCAGATAGCGATTCCGACGATCAGAAATTAGAGCAAAAGTGAAATTGGAGGTTCTGTGAGTGTTATTGAGTCGCGAGATGATGATATTGATAGAGTAAATCAGAAAGTAAAAGATTTCGGTTCTTAACTGCCAAACTCATATGAATCGAAACAATAAAGACTGAATTTGATTAAGAACGTGCGTCGTAATGGTTTCATCGGTTATTATCAGTAATTGTGATCACTCAATCGTCTAGAAAGTTGAAAGCCGATGAACGGTTTCAGTTTTGGCGCAAACAGATGATTTCATAGGTAGAGTTAAGTATTATTTGTTCCCTAGATTACACAAAGACAGCAAGTGGCGGAGTGGTTAAGTGTTTGATGTTAGTGTCTTCCGGCTGACCCGGGTTCGAAACCCGGCAGCCCCTTTTCATTTCTAATTGCTTTATTTTTATTTTCTAACAATTTTAATTTCCATATTCTAAAATGTTTATTAGTTATGTATTGTTTTAAAATTAAAATAAGCATTAAATGAGCAACGAAAATTTGAAACTGATTATTCGATTAATAAACGAAGCGGGTTTTGAAAACCCGTTTTTCGACGGATGTTACAGTATCCCCTACTTTTAGAAATTTCGTCCCCAAATTTAAGTAGTAGTGGTAACAGGAAAAAGATGTGGGTATTTTTCGCGCATTGAGTCTTCACGTTCCCAAGTAAACTCAGATCCTCGTTTCGACTCCCAGCGTACCCTAACAATTGGAATACGACTCCGTCTTAAACGTTTTTCTCCAAAGTCCATGATCTCTACTGGTCTTTCAATGAAATGCATAGATTCATCGATCTGAATATCTTCCAGGGGAATATGGAGGTTTTCATCGGCGAGGCACTTCTTCAAGTTTGATACGTGGAATGTGGGGTGAATTCTGTTGAGTTCTTCTGGTAGATCAAGCTTGTATGCTACAGGTCCTACTCTTTCGAGTATCTTGAAAGGTCCTACGTAGCGTGGTGCTAGCTTGCCCTTCTGGCAAAAACGAACTACTCACTTCCACGGTGACACTTTTAAAAGTACATGCTCACCAATGTTAAACTCCAAAGGCTTTCGTCGTTTGTTTGCATAACTCTTTTGACGACTTTGTGCCGCTAGAAGATTGTTTCTAATTTGATGGATCTTGTCTGTGGTTTCTTGAATCAATTCTGGACCGGTGATTTGAGCTTCTCCAATTTCGTGCCAACATATTGGTGATCGGCACTTACGACCATATAAAGCTTCGAAAGGTGCCATGCCGATACTTGAATGATAGCTGTTGTTGTACGAAAATTCAACCAATGGTAGATGAGCATCCCAATTTCCCTTGAAGTCTATGACACATGCTCGAAGCATGTCTTCAAGCGTTTGGATGGTGCGTTCAGATTGTCCCTCAGTTTGAGGATGATAAGCGGTACTGAGGTCTAATCGTGTACCCAACACGGCTTGTACGGCTTGCCATGTTCGTGAAGTGAAACGACCATCACGATCTGAAAAAATGCTTAACGGTACACCATGACGGCTTACGATCTCGCTGATGTAGATACGAGCTAACTTCTCATTCTTGAAGTCCTCACGGATTGGAATGAAGTGAGCTGATTTTGTAAGACGATCAATGATTACCCATATAGTGTCATACCCACCGGAGGTGCGAGGTAACCCGGTAATGAAGTCCATGGTTATGTTTTCCCACTTCCATACAGGTATTTAAGGTTGGACTAGAAGTCCTGAGGGTCTTTGATGTTCAACTTTTACTTTGGAACATGTAAGGCACTTGGAAACAAAAACAGCAATATCCTTTTTCATTCCAGGCAACCAGTAGGTGTATCGAAGGTCTTGATACATCTTGTCGGCTCCTGCGTGTATAGAATATCGTGTTTTGTGCGCCTCATTCATAAGGAAATCACGAAGGTTATTGTGGTTAGGAATCCATATGCGATCTAGATAGTACAGAATACCGTCGGATTTAGTTTCAATTTTAAGTTCAGCTCCACAAGACAGCTCCTTTCGTATGTCGTTTTCCGTTACTGAAACATGTTGGGCTTCTCGAATTTGATCTTTGATGTCGGTTATGATTTGCGAACATAGAAGACGAATGGAGTTCGCATAACCCTTTCGACTGAGCGCATCGGCCACCACATTTGCCTTACCAGGATGATACCGAATTTCACAGTCGTAGTCATTAAGAAGTTCGACCCATCTCCGTTGTCTCATGTTTAACTCCTTTTGGTTGAAGATATGTTGGAGGCTCTTGTGATCAGTGTATATTTCCCACTTAGTACCGTAGAGGTAATGTCTCCATATCTTAAGAGCGAACACAATGGCTCCAAGTTCTAGGTCGTGGGTGGTGTAGTTCTTCTCATGAGTTTTGAGTTGTCTAGAAGCATAAGCTATCACCTTTCCTCTTTGCATTAGAACACAGCCTAGTCCTTGCCCTGACGCGTCGCAATAAACCACGAAGTCATCACAACCTTCAGGAAGTGTGAGGATAGGTGCGTCACAGAGTTTTTGTTTAAGGGTTTGGAAGGCTTCTTCTTGTTTGGGTCCCCATATGAAGGGTTTTCCTTTATGTGTTAAAGCCGTGAGTGGTACAGCGATGCGGGAGAAATTTGCAATGAAACGGCGATAATAACCAGCCAAACCAAGAAATGATCTTACTTCGGTAGGTGTACGTGGCGCTTGCCATTCCTGTACCACCTTGAATTTTGAGGGATCAACATGAATTCCCTTGTCATTGACGACGTGTCCAAGGAATTGTACTTCCCTTAACCAGAACTCACATTTCGACAACTTAGCGTACATCTTTTCTGTCCTTAAGAGTGTAAGGATAAGTCGAAGGTGTCGTTCATGATCAGACTTAGACTTTGAGTAAATGAGGATGTCGTCGATGAAGACAATAACAAAGTGGTCGAGATAGGGTTTGCAGACTCTGTTCATTAGATCCATGAAGACAGCTGGAGCGTTGGTTAAACCAAATGGCATGACCATGAATTCATAATGACCATAACGAGTCCGGAAGGTGGTCTTTGGGACGTCTTCTTCATGTACTCTGAGTTAATGATAACCAGAACGAAGGTCGATTTTTGAAAAACAGCTGACGCCTTGAAGTTGGTCAAGAAGATCATCGATGCGAGGTAATGGGTAGCGGTTCTTAACCGTTAACTTGTTGAGTTCTCTGTAGTCGATACACATGCGAAACGTTCCATTTTTCTTCTTCACAAAAAGGACAGGTGCACCCCAAGGCGATGAGCTAGGACGTATGAATCCTTTGTCAGTCAGCTCTTGCAATTGACTGGCTAGCTCTTGCATTTCGGATGGGGCTAACATAGAAGGAGATTTTGCAACTGGTGTAGCTCCAGGTATAAGATCAATGCAGAATTCGACTTCTCTCACGGGAGGAAGTCCTGAAATGTCGTCAGGAAAAACTTGCGGAAAATCCTTTACTACTGGAATGTCTTCGAGTTTCTTCTCCTTGATTCCCTTTTTGACGACATGAGTTAGGAATAAGACATAATTCTTGCGGAGATATTTTCGGGCTTGAGACAGGACATTAATTTGAGTCCCTTCGAAGTGGTTTCTCTAAAGATTCGTAGAGTCTGACCGTTTGCAACAGGAATGCGAATGAACTTTTCGCGGCATACAACTTCAGCATGATGTTGGCTGAGCCAGTCCATACCAATTATAATGTCGAAACTTCCCAACTTCATAGGAATGAGGTCAACTGGAAAATCGTGATCGTTTAGGGTGAGAGTACAATTGCGTATAATAGAGTTTAATGAGACCGGTTTTCCGTCAGCAACTTCTACCGTTATGGATTCCATGAGTTTATCACGAGTTTGGTTGAGGATGGGTTCAAATTCTAAGGACACAAAACTCCTATCCGCGCCAGTATCAAATAACATGGATGCATAACTACCATTGATGAGAAACGTACCGTTAACCACATTGTTGTCAGCCTTAGCTTGATTTGCGTTGATGTTGAAAGCTCTTCTTCTTGCAGATGGAGGAGCTTGGTTTGCCTGGTTTACTGGATTAGCTTGAGCTTGGGCATGGATAATGTTCACCAAGCGTGGACAGGTGTTCCTGAAATGGTTCGGGTCTCCACAGTTGTAACAAGCCCGCATAGGTTGCACCATGGGATAGTTGGGTTAGTAGTAGGATTGGGCTACATGTTGGGCAGGTGGTAGGAGTAAAGGTTGTTGGGCTTGACCCACTATCTGATGGTGAGTTTGGGTTGAGGGCTGATGGCGGTTCGTTCGCTGAAGTACGCGACAGGTTTGAATGGTGTGACATGCGCGGCCACAGCCGGTGCAATGCTGGCAGGGATGATCAGGAAAGTGATGGTATTGGCATCGGTTGCATTTTGGGTATGGGCCGGAGTATGGCTTTTTATATGGTGCAGGTGAGGGGGCAACTTGAGTGATGGGTGCAGCAGGGATGGGGAAATTTGTTTGTGTGACAGCAAAGTTTCTGGTGTTTCGTTTCGTCTTATTAGCAAACTTTGAGGAGGAGGTGGAATGGTTTGAAGTTTGGCCCTCGATGGGAGCTTTCTTTTTCTTGTCCTTAAATTTGCCGTTACGAATACAATTCTCAGTAAGCTCGGTAGCTAGTTCCATAGCAGCTTCAAGTGTTGCAGGCGAAGTGCTTAGAACTGAGTCTTGAATTTTCGAGGGGTGGCCTCGAATATAGTTTTCGACTAAGCGGTATACTGGGGTGAACAAGTTGGGGACCATTTGGTTCAACTCTAAAAACCGTTTGTTGTAGGAAGTATGATCTCCCTCCTTTTGCTTCAACGAGTGAAATTCATCCTCTAACTTTTTGATCTCGCTTCTTGGACAGAAGCGTCTCGTCATGATTTCCCTTAACTCCTCCCACGTTAAGGCCATTGCATCTTCGATTCCTCTCTTACCTTTTTCAGTATTCCACCAGGTAAGAGCTACTCCAAATAGTCTCCCGGTTGCGTAACGTACCTTGCGATCCTCGGGACAATCGCAATTGAGGAAGGTGTTTTCCATTTCCTCAAACCAGTGGAGGAGAGCAGTGACACCTTCGGTCCCTTCAAATTTCGGGGGATCGCAAGACTTGAAGTGTTGAATGAGCACTTTTTGGAGGGAGGGTTGTCGACGTTCTGGTCTTCTTGCTGGGGAGGATTGATGGGATTTACGGCGAGAGCTTGTTGGACTTGAACTACGATGTCAGGAAGCACCGCGGCCATTTGTTTTGCGATTTTGGTGGCCAAGCGTTCGTTTGACCTTCCTGACCTTCTACCCCCACGTTGCTGCCTAGCCGACATCTACAGGAACATACATAAGAAGATTGTGAGTTTAAAGAGTCTTTGTAGGTGTCATGTGTCGTAAAAAAATAAAAATAACATAAACATCAATAATGCAACTACATCCATAGGATGTCTTGGGTTTGCTCATGTTTGGGCCTCCAATGTCCCCCATACCATCACCTGTATAGTCATGTGGGCCCCCATGACTATTGGCTTAGTAGGATTCACATTGGTATTGGCGGTTTAACACTCGCATCTCCCGAATGAAAACCATGAAATATGTTTGCGAGATGTATGGTCGGAGGGTGTCCAGGTGTAGACACAATGAAAATTCAAAGTGGGGTTAGCTCACACGACGTTTGGTATAGCATGCTTTGGCCTAATAGGTCTTTCGTACTCTCATCGTTAGTCCCCAGGTAGGCAAACTGGTCCTTTATTTTGGATTTATACGAATGCCAAGCCTAGATAGGACGTTCCGACTACCGGTACTTGTACCTTCCAGTTACTACATGCCCGTCATGATAACTCACTTTGATGTGATTTGAAAATACAAAAATCGTTGCAAAAATCATGGAAATTGTGTGGTGTGTGCTCTCATGGATATGATATGTTATGAGAATATGATTCATGATAGGCATTGTATAATAATATGTACTTATGAACATGCTTGCATAACATTGAATGTAACAATAAACATAAAGCATATAAACATCATGAATTTTGCATGTAACACACAAACAATTTAAAAATTCTAATCAACTATAGTATAGGCTCTAAGGGTCTAATAACCTATCCTATATCCCTATAGTCATGGCTCTGATACCAATCTGTCACACCCTGACCCGCAGCGGAATAAGAGTCGGGACATAATTGGGTTATCAACAAAGCTCATAATGTTTACTATTGATTTCTTGTTATAATTAATATAGAAAACGTTTATTATTGATTTCTTGTTATAATTAATATAGAAAAATTGTGCAATAATCATATGTGAGCAAATGTAAATAAACATACAATAACAATAACAATAACAATAGCAATAGCAATAGCAATAGCAATAGCAATAGCAATAACAATAACAATAACAATAACAATAACAATAACAATAACAATAACAATAACAATAACAATAACAATAACAATAACAATAACAATAACAATAACAATAACAATAACAATAACAATAACAATAACAATAACAATAACAATAACAATCCACTTTGCATGAGTATATAACATGAATGATAATGTATATGTTGGCAACGTCACGTTCCGCTCATAGGTAATCGGGAACGGACGGCCTATGATGATGTATGTGCGATCAAGGCTCAATCAAACGGAGCCGATCGTATGTTGGCAACGCCTCGTTCACGCTCATAGGTAATGGGGAACGGTTCACGCTCATAGGTAATGGGCAACGGCGGCCTATGATGATGTATGTACTGAAAATGATAAATTTAATCTAAACGTTAAACACACAAACAGTTGATACATATTGAATACACATTTGATCATGGATATGATGGATGCACAAGTGTTTAACTGTAATAAATAATAAGACACATGATACACCCCAAAATGTGATTAAAACGGGGAATTTGTAGAGATTCACTCACATTGGGTGCGTTCGTTTGAAGATGTTGAATGCGCACGAGTTTAGAGGGTTGATCGGCGAGGAATAACTAACCTAAATAATAACGAAAAGGTACGGTAAATAAGTGGATTTTATTAACAATTTTAATAGGGTTTTTAGATATTTTTTTTTTGAGTTTAAGGTTATTTTCTAACTTTAAAAACATTATTTTTATGTATTTTTAACTGATTTTTAAATTAAATAAATAAATAAAAATATAAAAAAAATGTTGACTTTTTGGGTTGACCGTTGACCGTTGACCATTGACTGTTGACCGGTTCGGTCGTGTATTTGTTTGCACTGAGTGAGGTTCGAACTTGTGACCTCCCGTACGCGTGCACGCAGCTCTACCAACTGAGCTACGTGTTTAACCCGAAATATTTCTGTTTTTAATTATATTTATATACTATTTAATTTTATTCAAATTCGTTTATTTTAAAAAGGATTTTAATTACATCGAACCGGTGTGCATAACAGGTCTCGAACCCGGGACCTGTTGTTTAACGTTGCACACAGTCCACCGCTGGACTGTGTGTCTAACCTGGTTAATATACTGATTTTTATTAAACTTAACATCTTACAGCGAGTTGATCCGGTTTGGTTTAAAAAGAACATTTTTTTATTTCAGAGAGTGAGGTTGTGTCAGGGATCGAACTCGAGACGTGTGCTAATTGTTTGCACACAGTCCACCACTGGACTGTGTGTCTAACCCGGTATATTTACTGATTTTAAATCCCTATAAACTCATTTCAACTTCATCTTCTTCATTCATGTATACTGATAACCGATTCTTGACAGTTCTTGTTTAAATCATTCATCTAACATATAACTGACTGAAATGAAATAGATAGAGAGGGTTTTGGAAATGAATGTACCGCAGCAGATGTTTTTTCTCAGAGCTCCGGCAAAGGTCGTCGGCTCTGATTTATGAATTCCGTCTGATTGAATCAATTAACCGTTTTGATCGATTAGTTGCGAAATTGAGTTACTAAACAATGATTATCAGAAGGTTAAATGATTATACCGATTCACAGCGTGATTTAGGAATTTTTCAGAAATCTTCCGGCGAGTGCTGATTATCCGATATCGTCGTCTGGGACTGATTCTGGTTGAAGGGTTTGAGTTAGTAAAACTCTAACAATAGATAGAAGATGAAAGAATTGAGAAATTTACCGTTTTGATGAATGACACGGTTTTCCGGTGAAAGTCCGGTGATATCAGATAGCGATTCCGACGATCAGAAATTAGAGCAAAAGTGAAATTGGAGGTTCTGTGAGTGTTTTTGAGTCGCGAGATGATGATATTGATAGAGTAAATCAGAAAGTAAAAGATTTCGGTTCTTAACTGCCAAACTCATATGAATCGAAACAATAAAGACTGAATTTGATTAAGAACGTGCGTCGTTATGGTTTCATCGGTTATTATCAGTAATTGTGATCACTCAATCGTCTAGAAAGTTGAAAGCCGATGAACGGTTTCAGTTTTGGCGCAAACAGATGATTTCATAGGTAGAGTTAAGTATTATTTGTTTCCTAGATTACACAAAGACAGCAAGTGGCGGAGTGGTTAAGTGTTTGATGTTAGTGTCTTCCGGCTGACCCGGGTTCGAAACCTGGCAGCCCCTTTTCATTATTAATAGCTTTATTTTTATTTTCTAACAATTTTAATTTCCATATTCAAAATGTTTATTAGTTATGTATTGTTTAAAATTAAAATAAGCATTAAATGAGCAACGAAAATTTGAAACTGATTATTCGATTAATAAACGAAACGGGTTTTGAAAACCCGTTTTTTCGACGTATGTTACATAGTATATTCGGGCGACAGTCATTCCACCGTTAACTAGTTCGCCTGGAGTTGCAATAAGAAAAACAGTACTTCTATTCGGGATGACTGTAATGGTTTGACTAGGATGGATGACTGTAATGGTTGTGTGCCTAAATTTAACATTCGGGATGATCTTAATGGTCGTGTGCCTACATTTAAGACCAACAACCACGAGAATGTAGTGGTTGAATGTCATGACTTCAATTCTTTTTTTTTTTTGTGATGAAAAAGTTGTGTGTGAACCTCTTGTGTTTGTTCCCGAATTAAAACAAAACAGATTTGGGAAATTCCTCACCTAGGAAATTCCAGAATTTGTTCCATCTCACACAGGTAAATCAAAGACAGAAATGAAAATCAATGAAGACAACAGCAGCAAGGACTCATTCACCGCAACTTCAGAAGATGATGGAGAAGATTTCCGTTCTTCTAATGATCTCGGTTCAAATATATCAAGTAAAGAACAAGAAGCAGATTTTTCATCAGACACCGACAATGACGAAGATTGTTCAGATGATGAAATCGCATTGACAAGAAAATGAAGAAAGTCAAAAGTTCAAGCTACATTGCATCATCAGACAATGCTCAAGTTGCTCAAGATTCTCTTCACATACATCATCTTCACACACGGAATCTACCAAAAAGAAAAGAGCAAATTGCAAAGCATGTTTTCACTGTGGTCATTTAGGATATACGGCGAAACCTTGCTAGAGCACGAAATTTTCTGAACCTAAACAAGATCTTGTCAAAAGCTTCACAGAACAGTTTGATCGTTTTAAGAAATCAATAAAAAATTTAGTTAATACAAGTTGTTATTAGAAAAGAAAAGAAGATTTTGTCATCCAAAATCATGATAGATTAAAAAAGAAGCAAATCTGGGTTCCGAAATCTAACTAACATGTATATATTTCGAGTTTGTTGTTGTGTAATATAATAAACTGTAAAAATGACTTCGAATGCTCATGGAATATATTTGGCATGTGGACAGTGGATCCTCAAGGCATATGACCGTGCTGAAGGAACTACTCAAGAACTTCTGATTTATTGATGGCGACTTTGTATCCTTTGCTGGGGATGAAAAGGGAGGGAAGATAGTTGGAGTTGGAGATGTTGTTTCTGAAGCACTTACTTTTGGAAAATGTCAACTATGTCCAAGAATTGTGCTACAACCTCACGAGTGTATCACAAGTTTGTGACAAAGGAATTTCCATGCTATTCAATGACGTTGAATGTCTCTTTCTCAAGCCTGAATATTCAGTTCCTACGGAAATGATTATGCTCACAGCTCCTCGTCAAAACAATACCTATGTCATCAACATGAAAAACGCCAAAACCAATGAGAAAATAACGTATTTGATATCTAAGGCATCCGAAACGGAATCACTACTTTGGCACAGGCCTTTTGGGGCATGTCAATTTCAAAAACATGAATAACTTTCTAAGTTAAATTTAGTGATAGTTACCCATAAAAGAATTTCCATTTTCAAAAAAATGTATCGCATGCGCCCAAGGCAAGCAACATAAAAAGCCGCACAAATCAAAAGAAGTGAATACGATAACCGCACCATTGCAATTGCTGCCTATTGATATTTTCAGTCCTATTAGTGTTAAAAGTTTGGCTAAAAGATCGTATTGCTTGGTGATTATAGATGACTTCTTTCGATTTTCATGGGTGTATATTCTTGAAGCCAAAAGCGAGACCGCCTCCACTTTCAAGACCTTCATTTCCATGATCGAAAATGTGATCAAACTGAAGGCCAAATCAGTCAGAAGTGACAATGGATATGAATTCAAAAATCAAATGTTTATCTCTTTCTACGAAGAAAAGGGAATTCGCCTTCAGTACAGTGCAGCTAGAACTCCTCAACAAAATGGGGTAGCAGAACGAAAGAATAGAACACTCATTGAAGCTGCTCGAACTATGCTTGTAGACTCCAAGCTGCCAATCATCTTCTGGGCAGAGGCAATCAACAAACATGCTACGTCCTAAATCTAGTTCTCATTGTTAAACCTCACGGAAAAACTGCTCATGAACTTCTTTTCAAAAGAAAGCCTCTAATAGACTTCTTCAGACCTTTTGGCTGCTCATGTACTCTTCTGAACACTTAAGACAATCTAATAAAGTTTGAAACTGTTGGCGATGTGTGTGTGAGAGGGGATCGGCTCTCCTCCAACAAGCACCGGACTGATCTGACTTATCTAAAAGAGGCGGAATTCATTGTTAGCAAGTTGGACAAACAAACAAGAGAGATATACTGCTTAAACGCCTTGAATTGTATTGATAAACGTGAACAGTTACAGAACGCGTAAACAGTCTGACAGGGTTTCAAATTAGACGCACATCAACAGATCTCTAACGCAACACTCAAGCTCCTTTATTTATAGGTCAACATGACTCGCACAGGAGGAGTATGTGTGTGTGTCACTCGTGCGAGTGGTTGCTCTTATGAGTGATAAGGTGTCATTCATACGAGCCATGATGCTCACTCGTATAAGCCATGTTACAAACATATAAATCAAATACACACATACAATGTTTGACAAACTAAGCCCTATATACATAACCAACATATCCTAGACGTAGGCAATAGACATTATGCACCAACAAACTCCCCCTTGGATGTTGTCGCATTCTTGGATAGTCCTCAAAAAATTCTTCAATGATTTGACAATTAACGTCTAAACTGAAAGCGCTTTAGTGCCGCAATTCGCGTACGCTCAGCAATCCTCTCCTCCTTCTTCTCTTTCTTTCGTTTCTCAATCTCTTCCAGCTTCCTCCAAGAAGTGTTCCATGTTGTTCCTGAGTGTATATCATTAGCATAACAGACATTAACAATCTTCTGGAACTAGAGAGCTTGTTCTTTGTCTTTCTGTTCGAAACTAATCTTGCTATAGAGCAACCATTCAATATCCTTCTTCGAACAATTGACTAGCCACATCGGGTCTAGTACTCGAATGCCATGCCATAGACCGTATATACGTTTGTGTGCTATGACGGCTTCGGTTAATTCCTCAGTAATCTTCCAAGAATCATCATCTGGATGAACAAATATAACAGGTTCACCTTTACTTGAATCGTAGTGCAACCATTTGAAGATCTTGAAGAAATCCTGTTCCATCATGATTAGAGGCATATTTTTCATCACTTTCGGCCTCTTTACGATCAATGTAACATCTTTTTCTCTCGTCACTTGATCGATATTCGTGATTCTTTTCGTTAAATGTGGCTTACAGTGTATAAATCCATGAGTAGCTTCAAGCTTGATCAGTTTCCATAGCCGATGGTCATGAAATTGCATCTTAAGATTAATCATCTTTGTCTGTACAAGCTCTTTGATATCCCAGAACGACAGGATCTTGATATCGCTTAAATATCGAAAGTACTAGATCCCATATTCCCGTTTAATCTCATAAACATTCAGCTCTTTGATCCATCCCCAGCTTATAATATCTCCCAAAGAAATGTTAGCATCACGCGTAAAGAATGCTAAGGTGCGTTTGAATTTTTGTTCAGCTGGTACTTCTTTAAACCACCGCTTCCTCATTTTAGCAATTTCTTCAACAGACAAATGTTGAGGAATGGTTCCTTGTTTGACAGCCTCTTCAACTTTACGCTTCAGAAGATCATCATTTTAGGCTGCAAATAGATCACTGAAAGTTGGGGAGTCATCTGTACCCTTGTCGGCAAGATTTGTATCATCGTCATCAGAATCATCCTCCACAATAACTTTATCATACTCATGTACATCAGCAATATGTTCGAAGACATAATCAACAGGCTCGAAAGCACTGATGTCATTAAGCTTTTCTTCGAAATCAAACACAAAATCTTCTTTGTCCATGCTAACATTTGAGCAATCTCTTCCTTTGTGTAGCTATGGACAAACTCACCTTCTTCAACATCATGCTCTAAATATAAAATCTTCGGTTTGGGCATGATAGGAACGGTAGACATTTCGGACACCGTGAAGATTCCTGCCTACTTAGCATCCTTAGAGCTTTCAGACCTTCCCTGATCCTGACCTCCTTCCATTTGATTAGCAAAATCAACCAAGTACACAGAACAATCGATATCATCATTCAAATTAGATTCTGTTACAAGGACACCTGAACCACCCAAGTCATCATCACCACCATCATTATCATCATCAGACTTACCAGAAAATATGTCATCGAAATCGTCCAAGTCTTCTTTTTCTTTCTCAGGATCTTCAACAAACTCATCAACCTCGGCTTCTATTTCTCTCTCCTACTTTCTCTTAGTAAGCCATTCTCGATCTTTAGCTGAGATATTTGACATATCAATTTCAACATCTTTAGGCTTTCCAACCAACACAAACTTCTTCAAAACTGCATACACCACCACCCCAGAAGATACTGACACAGATTCAGCTTCTGGTTCAATTATATCAATCACGGGTTCCTCACCATTTTGCCTTACCCTTGCCCTGAGCATCAGATAATTCTTTGGCAATACGTTCCCGCTCGGCAACCCTTTCTCTAGTTCTTGCTTTTTCTATCTCATCAATCTCAGCAGCTAAATTGATTCCGAGTTTCTTCGTGAGAATTTTCTCGAATACGCTGATCTTTCTCTGATTTCTGAGACGTTCTTCATCATATTCTTCCATGCGATTTCTCAAACTTTCATTCTCAGATATGATACTCGCCAAAATAGCCTCCAGCTAGTTTTTCTGCATTAAGCCCATTGAGTTGCTCTTGTAGCTCGGCAATCTTGACACTGTTCAGCAATACTTGCTTTTCTAATTCTTCAATGCGTGAATCGTTGAACATGTCTGCCAAGAAATCTTTCCCCCCAGAATATCACCAAAATCAAAGTCAAAATCGAACTGGGGTTGAGACTGAGACGGTTGAGCTTCAAGGTAGGTTGTGTTGTTGGTTGAGGTGGTGGAGATGGTGGTGCTTATGGAGTTGGTTGAGGAGATGGTGATGGTGGCGGTTGAGAAATTGGTTCAACATTCTCTTCTTCAACAACTTTTTTCTACACTTTTCTTTTGGAGAATCAGTGCTACAAAAAGCTGGCCTTTTGAGACGTCTAGAAGATTTCTTAGAAGTTTTGCGAACAGGAGTATCACTATCAGAACCCGAAGGAACATACACCATATCATCTTCTCCTGACGCTTTATGTCTCTTCTCCTCTGCTTTACATTTAAGTTCAGCCAGACGTTCAAGTTCTTTTTCTTTTGCTCTTTCTCTCTCACTAACAATCCTATCCTCTGAATCAGTACTTGAGAAGGATGCTTCTTCAACTATCCATTCATGTTCTCCGAACGCTTCTCGCTTGATATCAGTAGCCAGAGTTTCAACATTCTCTTCCGGCTCTGATTCATCAACCAATCTCGTGCTTTGAGATGCACGCTGTTTCTTTGAAGGGGCATTGGAGGAAGATGTGGACGTTTGATTTCTTTTCATCCCCTTACCCCTTTCTTCTCATCCTTAGAGAACCAAACGCCTCTCTTTGTAATAAAACCATCCAACAATTCCAACTCTTCATCTTCATCACCACTATCGTCTTTCCTCCACTTCCCTTTTGGCGGTGCCACATAATCTTTATCAAGAATAGCCCCGAAGATAGGCTTGGCATTTGGAAAGGCTTTAAGATGTAGATTTATCTTCTTCAAAGTTGACACATCCATATGTTCCAGCTTCAAAATATCATCTTTCTTTTTGTTCAAATTTGGATGTAAATGTTCGATCAACATCTGAATAAAACGAGGATATTGCAAGAACTTGTCTCGTTGAATAGTTTGGACCATTTGGGAGAAGATCACTCTCGAGAAATTGTAGGGCAAGTTCAGAATAAGTACAATGATCATGCACATCTGATAATCAACTAAATCATAAAATCCGCCCTTTGGGTGACTTAGAGCATGAATCACACAATGTGCAATATATCGAAATGGTGCACTCAGATTTGCCTTTTAAAACTGAGCTACATTGACAAACCTGCATAACCCATTCTGTAGAAGCATCCTTTAATCATATACTCCAGAAAACCAGTAGGGTTTTCTTCATGATTGTTAAATTCTAACACTGTTCTGATCAAGTCATCAGTTATCTTGACTTGAATATCTTCGTTGTCAATTCTTACAGCAGACAAAATCACGTTCTTCTTCATCAAATTCAGCAGCATTCCAAAAATATTCTAAACGAGAATGATAGGTTGTGTGACGATTAGTGAGAGCTTTGGTGATCGGAAGACGATTTAAAAACTCTAAAACTTCTCGGTAAGCTACGATTTCAAGAATATTTTCATACAGAAGACAACATATGTTGTGGAATGGAGAAAACCACGACTTCTTGATCTACAACCATAGACATTTAAAACACTTAGACTATTTTCAAAAGATTTAAATTCTTAATAACTCGTATGAGTCATCCTTTGTTCGAGTAATATACATAGACAAGAAATTAAGTCTGAGTCAAAACCCCACTCGTACGAGTAAATACTTCGTATGAATGAATAAAATACTTCCAAAATTTCAAGAGTTTTGACCAAACTTCTTCGTACGAGTGATTCGTGCGAGTCATCAATGTATAAACGTTTAAGGACCTACTCGTACGAATGATCACTCGTATGAGTGAATATGATAAACATTTGAAATCCTTGCTAGTAGGAGTGATGATTCGTACGAGTTACGAACCGCACAAAAAAACACCTAATTAAACCGAACTTAAAACATGTAGATTTTAACAATTTGAATATTGATTATAGGTTAACAGGGTTGATTTTAACATTTTTGAGGTCAATTTTATATTTTACCGGTCCGATTATCCTAAATCTATGTTTTATGTCCTTTTGGTCCAATTTTCGCATTATAACGGCTCAAAACAAGTATTAGTACCTTGCCCATTGAAAGAGGTGTGCAAATCAACCTCCCGAAAGTATAGATACGTGATGTAGATCAAGAAAAATAAGTGACAAGAACTGGTTTGCACAAAGTATGCTCTCAATCGCACAAAGTCAATAGTATGACTCGTGAGAATGAGCATTCCTTTATACTCATTCAAGGGTCACTCGTACGAGTGATGGTTCGTGCCAGTGAAGACTTTTATAACTTATACGAGTAAATGTGTTGCTCGTACGAGTCAGTTCACACACTTTGTTAATCTTTTTGATTTTTTTATGAAATTTTATTTGTTTTTATATCCCACTCAGTTAACCAATCCAAGTTAATGACCCTGGTTATCTGATTTGCCTGCCAAGTCCAAGTTAATGACCTTGGTTGACCGATGTTTGACCGAAACATATTTATTTTAATATGTAAAGTTTCAAATTAATGAACTTTTGACGTTTCAGGAAATTTTTCTTTACTGATTAGCTCCCAACCCCTGAACTTCAGATTTCCTCCAGCAAGTGTCGCTTTGACTTGGACTAACGGTGTTTTCATCATCGGTAGACTAAAATCTAAGATAAATTGCTAAAATAAGCTGAAAATATTTTTGGGATTTTTCTGAAAAGAAAGAATAAGTAAAGAAATATTTACATACATATTTTTGCGAGTTTTGTGTTTAGAGGATCATATCAAGTTTTTAGACGAATCACAAGTACCGTTGATCTTGGTAGTAACTTTAACTTCTCAAACAGATTTACCTGGATTGCCAATATACTTATACATTTAAACCTCTACACGTTTCTCAATTGTTTAAAGATATGTTAGGTAATATTAAGGAACATGAAGTAACTGTGTTTCCCATCTCAGAATATACTCCCGTATCGAGATTCCCAGAATATCATTTCACAGGTGAATATATCTAACTGATATCTGTAAATGGGGTGAATTGCGAGACCTAGAGAGTTCAGGTTAGTATTTCCATACCGACAAAGAGTTGAAGGCTCGACTTTACGTGGTGTTCCATAAAGAAATCTTTTGAACTACAGATGTCGTAAATGTTTGTGACATACTCATTTTTGTGCAGCTTATGTAGACGAATAATGCGTAAAGTGTTATGCAAGTCTAGGTCATTGACGATGCAAAATCAGAAGAACTCGGATAATACGCCAGATATCGATTAAATTAAAGATCTAGTATCGTAGAATCTGGCATTCTCTCAAACAAAAATCCGGAGTACTAAGTCCATATATCTGAGAGATGTCGACCCACAAATTACTCAGTTTTTCTTTTAAGTTCATATCCTGAAAAACAATTTACTGAACAAGTGAAGCCTATTGGCACATCCTAATTAAGACCTGTTTAATAACTTGTTTAAACATCCTATATCTTTAGCATACTGTGATAGTCAACTGATGTAATACGATTACCCCTTTTCACAAAAACTCTTTTTGACTTTTTGATGTTTTTGAATTTTCCACAACTTTTCTCCCCCGAAAATCAAAAACATATATTTGGTTTTTAGTTTTTGAGGAAAAGATATTTATAGAAAGACATATCATACCAATGAGAATCATGTCAAGTCCTCGACATCCTCAAATTCAACCTCATTATATCCCCTGTTGTCAGATTTCTTAAACCATTTAATTTTAAAAGATTTGTAAATCTTAAACGATCAAATGCTTTGGTGTAAAAATATGCTTTTTGGTCATCAGTATGGATTTTTTCAATTCTAACCAACTTTTTCTCGTAGTAGTCACGGATAAAGTGGTGTCGAATCTCAATATGTTTAGTGCGTGAGTGTTGAACAGGATTTTTGGTGATATCAATAGCCGCCTTCTTATCTATGAAAATTGGCGTATCAAGAAATTGCAATCATAGTCTCTCATCTGCTGTTGTATCCAGTGTATCTGAGCACAACAGTTGGATGCTGAAACGTATTTTGTTTCACATGTATAGATAGCGATCGCGATCTGTTTCTTGCATTGCCATGTTACCAAACGAGTTTCGAAGAACTGGCAACCAACCGTAGTAGATTTGGCATTAAGCTTGCAGCAGCCAAAATCAGAATCCGAGTAACCCGCAAGGTTGAAGTCGTCATATCTAGGATACCACAATCTGGTGCGTGGAAATCCTTTTAAGTATCGCATGATTCGTTTGACGACTAACAAGTGTGAATCCCTGGGAATGGGATGATAATGGCCGTATAGGCATGTTGGATACATAATATCAGGTCGCGAAGCTGTAAGATACATCAAGGATCCGATCATGGAGCGATATAAAGTTTCTTCGAATTGACTCCATAAGCGTCTGGACAAATGTCGTGATTTGGAGCTAATGGAGTTGATGTTGGCACAGTTCCTGACATGCCAAATTTCTCTAACACATCCTGAACATACTTCGTCTGATGAATGAAGATACAATCAGGCAATTGATCAACCTGAAGTCCTAAAAAGAACTTCATATCCCCCATAGCACTCATTCCGAATTTCTTCTTCATGACTTCTTCGAAGTCTTTGCACAACATATCATTTGTTGATCCAAAGATGATATCATCCACATATATTTGTACCAAAATCAGATTAATATCCACTTCCTTTGTAAAGAGGGTACAATCTACAGTTCCTCTAAGAAAGCCGTTGTCAAGAAGATGACTTGAAAGAGTTTCATTCCAAGCTCTCGGGCTTGGTGAAGACCATATAAAGCTTTGTTCAGAAGGTAGGCTTTCTCCTTGTGTATCAGATCGACAAACCCCGGTGGTTGGCCGACATACACCTCTTCTTTGACTTTGCCGTAAAGAAAAGCAGATTTGAGATCCAATTGATACACCTTGAATCCTTTCCAAGAAGCAAAGGCCAAGAATATGCGAATAGCTTCTAGACGAGCGACTGGGGCGTAGACTTCAGTGTGGTCTATCCCTTCTTGCTGGTGAAAGCCCTGGACCACGAGCCGAGCTTTGTTTCTGACCACAATACCTCTATCATCTTGTTTGCACTTGAAGACCATCGAGTACTAATCTTTTTATGATAATCCAGTAGGTCACAAGCTTCCAGACTCCAAGTTTCTGGAATTGAAGCAACTCTTCCTGGATTGCATCCACCTAGGTTTCTTCTTTCAACGCGTCTCTCCAGTTTCCGGGTTCAACCTGTGAAACAAATCAACTGTAAGAAGTATAAAAGCAACTTAGATCATTGTTGATCTGATTGCGAGTTTTCACTCCGTTTGTAAGCTGCCAAGGATATTCTCCGATGGATGGTAAGAAAGTGTTCTTGGCATTACTTCACACGGAACATCTACTTGACTTTGCAAATTCGTGATCACTTCATCAGCAACAGGTGTAGAAGATGTAGCGTCATTTCTTCTGATGCCATAAGATTGACTCCTTCTCGGTTGCTTTAAAAACGAAGCATTGAACCTTCTTAGATGTAGTGGATGCGACGCTCATGTCTAGAACATAAAGATCATTCTCTCTTGGTGCGCGCATGAGGATCCACTCCTCAGGAATTCTGAATCCCAGCTTGAGAATTAAGCATTCTTTGTCATTGAAGTGTGTTGTAAACTTTTTGTCACAAATATGCGAAATACTTAGTAATTGTTCTCTAGCTCTGCAATGTAGTTAACCTTGTCAAGGGAAACCACTCCATTCGTAAGAATTCCTTCACCTACAATTCTTCCACCCTGAGTTCCAGCGAAACCAACGTAACCTCCCCGGATAGCTTTGATGTCGTGCAACAACACAAGCATCCCGGTTATGTGTCGGGAAGCTCCACTATCCATAATCCATTTTGACATGATCGACCTTGGGAGCCCCTGCACACATGAGGAAGAAACTATTTAAACAGAGAAACCCAAGCCTGCTTGGTCTTGGGTGGGTTTGGAATATCAAACTTCAGACCAACTTTGATTTTGACATTTTGTTTGACCTCTGTTTTGGCTGGAACAGATGGTTTCAGTTCTACTTTAGATGGTTTGACTTTTTCAACCTATGTTTGTGTTTTCAAATTTGCCCTTTTAGAATAAAACTTTGAATTCTTTTGACGATTCTTGGTGGATGTTTCACCAATTTCAAATTTAGAATTAATTCGAATCGTTGATTTAACATTTTTGTTGGATTCAATGTTTCTTTTCAAAATCTGTTTTGGTACAATCATGGGTGCCTTTTTTTTCACATCTTTGGTAGATCTGTTGGAGTTAGAAACAGGTTTTGGATTTCTTTGTGAACAATGTCGTGCAATATGCCCAACATTTTTACACTTGTAGCACGTCCTGCTGTCTTTTTGGAAAGAGGAATCCAAAACTCGTTTTTTACTCTCTTTTTCTTTCTTGAACTCATCATTGCATTGTTTACCAATAATCTCTTTTTTTCTTTCTGTGGTTGTCCCTTAGAGAACGTTGATTTTGTTTCTAAAGTTTAGCTTTTGAGACTTGTTATACGTTCTTTTCTTTTGAAAACCCAACCGAGCTCTCCTATTTTCAGGATAACCTCTGTTCCTTTGGTGGTAGGGTTTATTAACACATTTTGATTTAAAATAAAATGATGCATCTTATTTTTCTAAATCAGAATGGCTCACCTCAACAAGTTTGAACAACTTTTCAACACGATCCATATTGACATTCTAAATTGGGAAATCCTCATCAGAATATCATTTATCAGATCCATGCATTTTGTATACGATGACATTTGGATCATTGTTTAAACTATTTTCTGATGATTCACCATCCATTTAAGATTTATCAGACTCTCTCCAGAACTTTTTCAACCATAGTTTTAACCACATCAGGAACACATTCATTTTCTTGTTTAGTGTAAGTTACGTCAATGTTCGCAGGCAACTCATTTGTCTTTTCAATTTTCAATTTGAAGTTGAGCGCCTTTTCCACCCCGATGGTTTCTTAGTAGCATAGCTATTCCACATGGGTGGTGGAACACGATCATAACTTACACCTATGTTTTCATCAATATGATTTTCTTCCTTCTTTTCAATTTTTGGAAGAATGTGATAAATGACGTATGAACTTGTAAAATAACTGATTAACAATTTGATAACCCGTTCTGTTTCTATTTTCATTTTCTCAAGTTTATTTTTAGCTTGGTGATTGTATTTAAATGAATATTAATGCCCATTTGTTTGTCCATTACAGTCGCCTTGAGCATCGAAAGTGTTCCGTCATTTTCTCTGAATATTATAAGCTTCTTTTGTTGCCTTATAATCACATGACAAGTTATATGTATGACATTTTAACTCATTGTATCGTGTTTCTTTTTCAGCACACTCACTGCATGGCTCTTGGTATTTCATGCAAGGTGTTTCATTCACCGACTCATTTTCAGACACAATTACCTCATTCACATTCGCCATATAAGCTTTGTTGGTCTTGTCAGTAAGCTTTACCAACGTCTCACCAACTCCCTTTTCTTCTTCAGGCTTCTTCTTTTCTTCACAAGACAATCAATGGCTTGGCTCAAAATAACCTGCAAAAGTTTTTAGAATATCAATAGGTAAGAGATGTTTAAATGCACTATTTAACAATTCCTCTTCTTCTGACGATGTGTTGTAGTATCCTTCAGGAGCCTCGTCAAAAGATGCCTCTGCATATTCTTCAGGTTCTTCAATGATTTCTGCTACCAAAGCCAAACTTTCGTTCTTCGTGATGTACTTGTTCCAGTTGAAACCTTCGTCCTCCTAAGTCACGACTAGAGCTTTGTCTTTGGAGCTTGACAGTTCATCTTCGATTTGCACCATTCTTATTTTGGGTTGTGGACAATGATAAATGGCTTTCTTGTAATAGTCATCAGCAAAAGGGGTTTGATTACCCTGTACTTCTCTGTTTGGACATTCTCGTTTGAAATGCCCCTTCTCTCGACACTTGAAACATGTAACTTTAGGCTTGTCGAAGCCAAGTTTCCCATCAAGTCCTCTCAAATTGTCTTTGCTAGTAATCTCCATGAAACCTTGTGCTCTTCTGACGATTGAAGCCATACATCATTTGATGTCAATCAATTCCATCTCTACCGGATCAATCTGATCATAATCCTCTCTTGTCATCTCTAAATTCCTAATTTTTCCTGCTACTAAACTATCATATGAGTCAAGAACCGAGGCAAGTAATGACATGTGTTGCTTCGCGGTTTTCTATTTGAAGTTTTGAGCATTATGAAAATCAATAGCAATATTGCATTGTAGAACCTGTTGATTTGGATTAGATTGATTATTCTGGTGATTCTGTCAATTGCTTGAACTGTGGGATGATTGTGGGCCTGGAGGCGTATTTGGGTTGACAGACGCAAAAGATTGAAATCCACTTGCTTGACTTGACAATGGACTTGGTGTGTTGAAAGCGCTGAAGGTAGTATGGATTTTTGGAGACTGTATCTGTGTGGCAGGACTACCCTTGTAATACAGATTTACATCTTGTTGCATTTGGGCGCCTTTACTCTTTGCCATTTTCTGCATCTCGAGTTCGTGCCCTTCCAATCTCTCAAAAAATCTTGGTAATGAGAAATTACCATACTCTGTGCCATTCTTTAGAATAGTCAAGTAAGTAGACCATTCTCCTTGAGGTAGAGAATCTGCCAACTTATCGACCAATTCTTCATTGGTTTTCAGAATTCCCATGCGCTTCATTTGGACTACCAAGTGACAGTATCGTTCAATCAATTGTTTTAACCGTCTCTCCCTTGATTAAAGTAAAGATATCGAATTCTTTACTTAATAATGCTCTCTTCCCCTTACGAAGTTGTGCACTTCCCTGGAATTTTAACCGTAAAGCATTCCATAATGATTGTGCATTCATCATGATCATGCTGTAGGAGCGTCAAGATTTCTTCTTTGATGGCTTTCTATAAGATATTCATCATCTTCTTCTCATTAATGAACTTTTCCCTTTCGAATTCCGAGAGTTGAGCTAACATTTTTGAAAGAACATTTTCTCCAATCGGTGCTTGATATTTCTCTTCAGTGGTAAACCAGCAGGTGAAATGATTCGCTTGAACCCAATTCATAAATCTTTCACTCCAGCTATCAAGTTTTCAAGATTCGTCAGCTTTGGAGGCTTTGTCATCATGCCCATCTCATTTTCAAGATTCATATTTTGAGCTGCGGTGTTTGTAACTTCTGAAGCAGCAAAAGGATTGTAAAATTCTTCTTCCATTTTTTCTTCAAGATTTCAGAAACACATTTTCGGAAAACACTGATTTGAATGACAAAAGTTACGATAGAATGTTCTTCGTGCGAGTGACCAGTTGCTCGTACGACTCAGTTGGTTCGTGCGAGTAAGATACTCATTTGAATCAAGGGATTCGTGTGAGCGAGATGTTGGTACAACTGAAAGGTTACTCATGCGAGTGACCACTTTATGTGAATCACTGCTTCGTACAAATGATAATTTTAAACTTGTAAATTTTTAAGAAAACTTGTTTGCTTGTTCGTACGAATGACTTAATCTGTACGGATGTCCGTTTGTACGAGTTGTCTCTCTACTCATACGAATTAGCTCAGGTCACCAAACGGATGATTTTTACAATTTTTTACATGAATTAGGTTGATTTTAGATATGAAATATTCAAGGATTGATTAGAGTTGATTTTAACGTGATATACTAAAATCCTAGTCCAATTTGTCCATGAATTCGTCAAAATCTGAGATCTATGTGAGAAAGTGTAGATGTAGAAAACTCCAATGGTTGAATCTGGATCTGAAACTATTGGTGGCATACTAAAACTTGTTGTTTGTCCTCAAATCAGGCCTCAAGGCTCTGATACCAGTTGTGGCCCGGTGACAGTAGTTCTAGACGGAAGCTTGGGAGTACAATAGTACGATTCGGTAGAATGAGAGTAGAAACAGAATCAGTAGAAGCATTCATTCATTTAAACGAAAGAGTATACATCTTGTATGGCTGGCAGAATTACTGGAGAGAATCCGCCAGCGTTTGCCCTTAGGGAACTTCCAAAACTTAACAAACAATGAACACATAACACCTATATATAGACATGACTAGCTCGTACGAATGGTTGCTTGTACGAGCGACAAGATTTCACTCGTACGAACCACATAAGCTCACTCATACAAGTGAGATGTTTATCACTCGTACGAGGCATGCTGTCACTGGTACGAGTGACATTTTCACTCGTACGAGCCAGTTCTCGTTCGCACTTGGGTCGTGTGTTCGTATCTAATCTATACAATATTCAATACACACTCTTTCTAGCCTATTCGCACAACGGAAATAAAGTGACTCAACAATTTCTCCCTTGGACATCACTGTCGAAGCTTGATCTTGATCTTGAAATCTGAGAGCTGTGTTTGATATTCTGAAACTTCAATCAGGTAACTATTAACGTCGTAATTCTCCCTTGATTGATGATCCGGGTTTGCATTATCTACTTTAAGCAACATTCCCGCTGAAATAATTTTCTCCAGAAATTAATCTTCAGGTCTTTGTTTGCACGGTTCTAGACCTACTCTGATTTGCTTAATCTACAAATTTTCTCAAATAATCACCAACTTGAAATTAATCAATGTAGCATCTCCGTTTCGACGTTAACCATATCCGCATTCGGTTTATCGCACTCCTCTGATGCTCTATCCTCTGATCTTAAAAACCCAACCGGAAATTAAAAGAAACTTCGAATTACCACAACGATAAACTTTAAATCAATGGATATCCGCGTAAATCTGAAATCCCGATTTCCATAACATGATTTATCAGCGAATTGGTAATCTTCTCAATCAGCAAATCATCATCGGAATCATACTATCTTGCAACACATCGAATCTGAGAAACATTCTTTGGCAATCAGAATCACATTCTTCCTTTATAGTCACAATAACAAATGTATAGCTATCTCCGTTGGAATGGGGCAATTGAAACTACAAGACATCCTTGTTTCCTAGCGGTTAGTCCAAAAAATAGTTCATTTGCCTTGCAGAGTTAAAGATAAGCAGTCGTGTGTGCTTCCAATTCCACATCGGGGATCAGGCATTTAACCCTTGAGTATCAATCTGAAACATGATATGAAAATTCTGAACATTCATCGATCACACATTCTGCTGCAATCAGAATCACATTCTTCCTTTCTAGCCACAAAAAGAGATGTATAAATATCTCCACTGCAATGGGCAACTGAAACTACAAGACATCCTTATTTCCTGGCGGTTAGTCCGAAAACATTTGCCTTGCAGAGTTAAAGATAAGCATTTGTATGTACTTCCAATTCCACATCGGGGATCAGGCATTTAACCCTTGAGCGTCAATCTGTAACATGATATGAAAATTCTGAACATTCTTTTGATCACGACATTCCAAATAATGAATCTTCGATCCTCTGTGTTTCCCAGATAATATGCAGTCGAAACCAACCGGATACAGTTGCATCGTCACGAATTTCAAAAATGCCAGAATTTAAACATATACGTGAAACTTTTTATTCCCCCTCATTTTTGCAAATTCTGACATCTTGTGTAGTTATGGGGATGAAGATTATGGCGCGACTGCAGCATATGGTACTCAAATTTTGCGGAAAATTTCCCAAAATTGCAGTTTTGATCAAATGCTGATTAAAGGTTAAGGGCCATTAATAATCACTACACTAGATGATCAACGTTTTGCACAGGTATCAGTGATTACCCCAAAATTTTCATCCTTTTGTGACCGTATTATCAAGTCTATACTCTGAAGCTCTAGAAGGTGTCCCCGAACAGCCCGAATTAGACGTTAAAATCTTGAAAAAATTTGTAATCACAAATTTTTTTCTGGACACTCGTCTCGTCAATACGATCAAAAAATGCCTTCGTACGAGTTGCGCTTCGTACGAGAGTTTTGCTTCGTACGAGCCACAAAGGCTCGCTCGTACGAACGAAACTAATTACGTCTTTTCGATCCAGAATCTTCATTTCTTTGAATTTCAACATGATTTTTGCACAGATCTGCTCGAAAATCAGTTTCTAAAAATCATGTGGTTTCAATTTTACATTATGTCCGTGGATTTTCCGATTATTTGACGTTTTACGTCTAAAACCCCTTATACGTCCAAAATTCATGAGCATAGGTGATTCATCAACTGTAAGATTGAATGAATCGGTACCGTAGCTCCAATACCAGTTGTGGCCCGGTGACAGCGGTTCTAGATGGAAGTTTGGGCGTATGATAGTACTGATTTAGTAGAACGAGAGTAGAAACAGAATCAGTGGAAGCATTCATTCATTCATACCGAAAGAGTATACATCTTTTCTTGCTGGCGGAATTCCTGGAGAGAATCCGCCAGCGTTCCGCCTCAGGTAACTTCCAAAACTTAACAAACAATGAACACACAACACCTATATATAGACATGACCAGCTCGTGCGAATGGTTGCTCGTACGAGTGACAAGATATCACTCGTACGAACCACATAAGCTCACTTGTACGAGTGAGATGTTTATCACTCGTACGAGGCACACTGTCACTCGTACGAGCCAGTTCTCATTCGCACTTGGGTCGTGTGTTCGTATCTAAACTATACAATATTCAACACACACTCTTTCTAGCCTATTCGTATAGTGACGAACATAAAGTACATCAACAGTGTGTTACTCATGGGATATTCATCTACTCGGAATGCGTATCGTGTTTACAACAACCGAACCAAGATGGTGCTTGAATCATACTATGTCGACTTTCAAGAAGAAAACACCACGAACAATAGAAATTCTCCAAACTGGTTTTATGATGTAGATGTTGTCTTCAACGCTCTCGCAGAAGGGTTTCAAAGACAACATAGGATCTCATCACCGGTAAAGGCAAAGTTACATGGGTCATCGAGCTTGCTAAAGTTGAAACAAGAATTAAGATCCCTCCAGAGATTCCTATGACGCTCACCGATTTCAAGAAATGGTTCTATGACGGCAAAACAGGTGAAGCTGTCATCAGATCCAACACTAATGAAGATATCTGCATTCTGGATCCAATGGATGTCTTTATGTTCTGTTTGTCCGATTTGAATGTTCTCTATGGCCACAAGATTCATGTTGGTGCGGGAAACGAGTGCAAAGAAGAAGGCATGCTATCTCAAAGGGCGGTAGAATGAGTGAGGGAACGAAAAATTAAAATGATGGACATTCTGAAAAGAATTGAAAAAAAGGTGAAAGAGGAAGCTAAGAAAAAAGAAAAAGAAGCAGAAGTCTACAACAAAGTAAAAGGATCCATCACCCACTCTAGTTGCATCAGAATCTCAACCTCCAGCCTCATCCACATATGAGGCCACTACGGAGGATCCACCTATCACTAGTGAAGCTGTTATCAACCAAACTGAAGCACCACCTGAACCGACTGCAATCAAATCCAAAAACCAAAGCTCAAGAATGAAGAATAAACTAATATGCAACGATCTAGGGGGATATTATTAGAACTTTTGAGCGTTGGTACTTAGTTTATAGGTATTGGATTGTTTTGTTATGTTTTATAGTAATCTAGAAAGTTCAGGGGCTAAAGTGTAACTACCAGGAAAACTTCCTTGTAGCGGCGTAATTAAGTATCTAGCGTATATGTTAGTAATGGAAACCCTATTTCAAGGTTCTTAGACAAGTTTTGGTGATTTCTCTTGTGTTGTGATTATTGTTCTTGTGCTAAATCCGAACATCCAGGTGCTTTTAGTGATTATATCTTTTGGGATTCCATATACAACACTTGTTGTTTGATCCATACAAGAATCATCATCTTCATCTTTTAGTTTTTCTTAACTTTTACACATTAAAGTAACTAATGTATAGTTTTTGGGTGATAACAATCAAACCACCGTGATTCGAATCTATTTTGGGACTCACATTGTTCGTCACCGTTCTGAAAACAAGGTTAGGATGACTCTGAGACATCAATGCAGCATTAGAACGGGTCACCCCTGCAGCAATCATGGGGTTCTTGTGGTTTAGCTCTCTCTACTGGTTGTCGATTTCACATGATTTGATGGTAGCGATCAGTTTGGTGAGAGATGAAGGCTCATCTTGAAAGTAGTGTTCCAATTTGGAATCTTTTACTACAATTGTTGGATCTTTTTTATACTTACAATTTGCTGCAGTTTTTGGGTTTTAAAAGCAAAAGTATTCTACAAGTTCTAGTCCATTGCTGACGCAAAATCATAAGAACTTGTATAATGCCACAAATATTATTTATAAAGACCTAATATCTAAGAATCCAACAATCTCTCAAACAAAATTTTGGTGTACTAAGACCATATATCCGAGAGATATTAAGCCACTAATTTAGAAGTTTGTTCTTTTAAGTTTATATATCAGAAACAATCTACTAAATGTGCGAATGCTACTGGTACGTCCTCAGTGAAATATGTTTAAACTTTTTAACACTACAAATCTTTAGCATATCGTGATAGACCACTGATGAACCATCATTTCCTATTTTCACGCGAAAACTCTTTTTATCTTTTTCATGTTTTTGTACATTTTTGCATTTTTTAATGTTTTTGTATTTTCTACAACATTTCTCCCCCTAAAATCAAAAACATATTTTTGGACTTTTGTTTTTAAAGAAAGAAATTCTAAAAGAACTATATAAAATGTGACAAACCGATGAGGATCATGAAAACTCGTCATCCAATCCGTATTCAGCCTCTAATTCCCCATTCGATGTTAGATTTTTCATACCTTTAGTTCTCAGAGGATATTTAAATTTGGTTCGATCAAATAGTTTGGTATAAAAATCTGCCTTTTGTTCATCAGTGTGGATCTTTTCTGTTCGAATCAACTTTTTTTCGTGGCAATCACGGATAAAGTGATGTCGAATTTCAATATGTTTAGTTTTAGAGTGATGAATCGAGTTTTTTGTTATATCGATGGCAGCCTTGTTATCTACATATATGGGCGTGTCAAGAAATTGCAATCTAAAGTCTCTCATCTGTTATTGTATCCACAAAATTTGGGAATCCAAAGTCAAAGTTGTGATGCTACGATTGCAAGAATTTGGGTCACTTCAAGTGTTGATGCACCTTACGTCCGTCATTGTGCGAATAGGCTAGAAAGAGTGTGTATTGAATATTGTATAGATTAGATACAAACACACGACCCAAGTGCGAACGAGAACTGTCTCGTACAGGTGAAAATGTCACTTGTACGAGTGACAATGTTCCTCGTATGAGTGATAAACATCTCACTCGTACGAGTGAGCTTATGTGGCTCGTACGAATGACATCTTGTCACTCGTACGAACAGCCATTCGCACGAGGAACTCATGTCTATAAATATGTGTGTGTGTTCATTGTTTGAAAAGTTTTGGAAGTTCCCTGAGGGGAAACGCTGGGGGATTCTCTCTAGGAACTCCGCTAGCAAGAAAAGATGTATACTCTTTCGGTATGTATGAATGAATGCTTCCATTGTTTCTGTTTCTACTCCCGTTCTACCGAACCGGTACTATCATTCACAAAACCTCCGTCTAGAACTGCCGTCACCGGGACCACAACTACTATCAGAGCCTTGAGGCTTGATTTGAGGACAAACATCAAGTTTTAGTAGACAACCAACAGTTTCAATAGTTGTAGATCCAGATTCAACCATTAAAGATTTTCTACGTCTATTCTTTTTCACACTGATCTTAGATTTAGACGAATTCATGGACGAATTGGACTAGAATTTTAGTATTACATGTTAAAATCAACTCTAACTAATCCCTGAAACTTTCAGCTCTAAAATAAAACTAAATCATGATGAAAATTATAAAAATCATCCATTTGGTGACCTAAGCTGACTCGTACGAGTAGAAAGACAACTCGTACGAACGGCCATCCGTCGAATTATACACTCGTACGAACATGTAAACAATTTTTTCTTAAAATCTACAAGTTACAAAACTGTCATTCGTACGAGGCAGTGATTCGCATGAAACGGTCATTCGCACGAGGATCTCGCTCGCACAAATCTTTGATTCGCACGAGTATCTTACTTGCACAAGCAACTGGTCATTTGCACGAAGAACATTTTTAGAAATTTTTCTTAAATTTCGTATCTCTTGTCATTCTAATCAGTGTTTTTTGAAAGAGTGTTTCTGAAATTTTGCAGAAAAATGGAAGAAGAATTTATAATGCATTTGCTGCTTCAGTAGTTACAACCACCGCAGCTCAGAATATGAATCTTGAAAACGAGATGGGCACAATGAGAAAGCCTACAACGCTGATGAATCTTGAAGACTATGATAGCTGGAGTGTAAGATTTATGAACTGGGTTCAAGCGAATCACTTCATCTACTTGTTTGCTATGGAATCAAAATATCAAGCTCCGAATGGAGAGAATGGTCTTTAGAAAACGTTAGCTCAACTCTCGGAATTCGAAAGAGAAAAGTTCATTAACGAGAAGAAGATGATGAACATCTTACAGCAAGCCATCAAAGAAGACATCTTGGCGCTTTTACAACATGATGATGACGCTCAATCTTTATGGTATGCTTTACGTTAAAAATTCCAAGGAAGTGCTCAGCTAAGAAAGGGGAAGAAAGCGTTACTAAGTAAAGAATTCGAATCTTTACTCTAATTAAGGGAGAGACGGCGAAACAATTGATTGAACGATACTGCCAGTTGGTGGTCCAAATGAAGTGCATGGGAATTGTGAAAACCAATGAAGAATTGGTCGTTAAGCTGGCAGATTCTCCATCTCAAGGAGAATGGTCTACTTACTTGAATATTCTAAAGAATGGCACGGAGTATGGTAATTTCTCATTATGAAGATTTATTGAATCGTTGGAAGGTTACGAGCTAGAGATGCAAAACATGGCAAAAAGCAAAGGCGCCCAGATACAAGAAGATGTAAATCTATATTACAAGGGTAGTCCTACCGCACATATACATAGTCCAAAAATTCAAACTGTCTTCAGGGCCTTCAAAACACCAAGTCCACAATCAAGTTAAACCAATGGATTTCAATCTTTTGCCTCTATCAACCAAAATACGCCTCCAGGCCCACAATCATCCCATAATTCAACCAATCCACATAACAACCATAGCAATCAGTCTAATCCTAATCAACGGGTTCTACAATGCAATATTTTTGTTAATCTCCAAAATGCTCAAAACTTCGACGAAAACACCGCAAAGCAACACATGTCATTACTTGTGACATCCCGGCTTTTCGGATAACTTAAACGCAATACTTGTCGAATGAATTATGTGCTACGTATTAAACGTTTATAAATTGGTGCGTTATTATGTGATATACGAGTTCGTGTTTTATGTTAGTTATAATGTATAGACGTAGTAAATAAACAAATGAATTGAGCCGAACCGCGACACGAGCCGGCCTCTTTTCTTGCGACTCAAGGAACTAAACTTGGGGATCAAGTTCTAACCCAAACCTTAAACTCAAACTATTCGGTCGCGAGCAAACAACCCAAACCGACCCACCCAAGTCCCTTCGGCCGCGAGAACAAACCCAAACCGCAACCCATTCTCTTCATCTCTTGCGCCTATATATACCAACACATGCATGCTTCATTCACAACACAAAAACCCTAATATCTAAGAATCCGACGGCAGCCTTGTTACACTTCCTTCGGTCGCGAGCAGCCTCTTCCTTCATCATCTCGATCTGATCAGCCCTACATCACCTTCTCGATCGCGAGCAGCTTGTCCCTTTTCATCCTCTCGGTCGCGATCTAGCTTGAACATCCGAATCAGTCCCGTCCAAGTCTCGGCTTATTCACCGTTATTAAAGGTTAGGATTTATAATTGTTTACAAGATCATATTCGGATTATATGTTTGAATGTAAGGTTAGGTTAGCCGGTTTATTGATGATGTTTGTTCGAAATCTGGAATCATAGGCTGTGTATGTTTATAAAAACTAGAGATATTGATTAGGGTTTGCATGGATGTGATATATGTATTGATCTATGATTAGAAAAATCAGTTCTTGATCACCTAGTTTCATTGTATTGACGGTTTATGCGAATTAGTGGTGATAAAATGCTGAAACAGGTTGCTGAGTGATAGTTACAGCCGACTTCATCTGGCTGTAACTCGGTCATTAGTTGTCGAAAAACGGATTTTCTGAAGTCTAAAACGTAGATATTTGAATAATGAATCTAATGGCGCTGGATTCATATTTTTCTGAAGTCGTTTGATATTTTTAAGTGGCCAATTAAGTTCAGTAACTAAAGCTGTGAAAATCCTGAAATTTTGTTAGTTGTTTATCGAGTTGGATTTTATAATCTGTAGGGAGTCGAATCATGAAATTTGTACAGAAACTAGGTATGGAAATTTCCGGGCAACTCCCACTGGAATTTTGTTAATTGGACGATCAGTGATTTTTAAATAAATTCTTCCGTGGACTGCAGTCAGAAAGCGATGAATCTGACTGCAGCCTAGTATATTAATATTTATGGTTAATTGGTAAAGTATTAGGACTTGAAAAATTTATATAAATTTCTACAGTATAATGGTCACCTTCTGTAAAATAATTGGAATTTTTGGAACGTTGGAACTATTTTATAAAAATCATAGAAAACAGCCGAATTATGAGTATGTAAGCTGAAACTTGATAACTTGTGAATGTGTGCACCAAAGTGTTGTATGGATTGGATTATGTTCATGATAAATTGTTTTGATTACTATGTTCACATGAGGATACTTGCATGCATGTTTGAGTGTTAGGAATTTTGATTGTGTGTATCATTTTGTGCGTAAATTATGTGTAGAATTTGTATTAGTGTGTTCACACACTGACTTGGAATCAATTGGTTTATTAGGACGCAATTAGCGGTCCCATCATTTGCAACTTCTGTGTTACACTAACCGAGCAACTAAAGGTGAGTTCACGGCCCCTAACTTTATCCGGTTTTTAAACAACAGGGGGAGAAACATGTATACACTCTTCAAACTCAATCTCTTTACGTTATACGAAATTAACGTCACATAACTATTCGGTAACTAAGTTGATGTTAATGTAATGTTATGGTCACTAAGCAGCTATATCACATAAGTCCTCGACAATCTCTCGGATCGTTAGTATTGGGTTTTAATAGCGGGGAAATTATAAGTAGTACTACTGGGCCCGACAAGCCCCATCCGAGCTAGTCGCGCTAGCCGACTGGGTATGGTCAACGGGTGAATAATTTGGCCTAACTTCGCCATGGTCAGTGATAGGCCTGGCAACACGGAGGCACAACAGTCAGCTTCGATCGCGAACACTTACGTGACATAACTTTAGGCTAGCTACCTATATATGTTAACATTGAACTTAATTACGAATCAACTATATTATCCCAGGTTGGGGATAATGGAAACAACAACTATATTATCCCGGGTTAGGGATAATGGAAACAACAACTTTATTATTCCGGGTTTGGAATAATGGAACCAACATCATTATTATTCCGGTTAAGGAATAATGGAACTATCGGTATTATTCCGGGTTGGGAATAATGGAACTAAATCGTTATCCCGGGTTAGGGATAACGGGGAAACAAACTCATAACCGAACAAACGAATTTATGAAAACCTGTGAACTCACTCATCTTTAATGTTGACACTTGTTTCTTTACATGTTTCTCAGGACGCTAGAAGCTCTAGGTGCACTCACTTGCATTGGTCAAGACATCTTTTATCGAGTCTCATTTACAAACATTGTTTTGGGTTTTTCATTTGTTTTGGCGTTTGTGTTGGCGCCCGTTTCACTACTTATTCTATGCTTCCGCTCAACCATAAAAACTAATGCTTCCGCTAAACATTGGTAACTAACTAAGACAATATAAAATCTACGATGAATGGTTAAACAAATGATTTTTGGAAAACGTATTATCAAATCATATAGAGTCGTTCGACGTACTAGTGTTTCAGATTCTGGTTTGTTCACACGCCTCGCGGTAAAACTCCGCAAGTGGAAATTGAGGGTGTGACAGATTGGTATCAGAGCCACTAGCTATAGAGAACCATGTTTGCATTAGAAGTAGACCTAAACTATAGCTAAATACACGACACTAGACGTAGTTTGGCACCGAACTGTTATATCTTGTTATGCGATGTACCACAACTGTGTTATGTAGATTATGACTTCATAATAAGAAATGAAAACAACTCGTAACTAACTACACAACCTAACAGGCAATGTCATCATCATCATCGTCATCATCATCCGACAAACTTACGCCACCAAGAGCGGCAGGAAAGGCACCTATAGTGGAACCCTTACCATCTTATGGCGTGGAGACACGCTCAGCTGCGAGGAAAAGGCTCGCTCCGGGGGAGGAGTCGTCATCACGCCCAATAATCGTTGTGCCGGTCAAACCGGTTAACTCTGTAGAAGTAGGAAATGACCTACTTAGAAACATGATACAGAAACAACAAGAACAATTAGAAAGAATGCAGGAAACCATCCTAGCACAGGGATGGATGATCCGACAACTGACAGGTAAAACCGACTCGCTCGAGGAAGAGCAACATACGAGAAAGATAGCTCGTAACACCTTAGCCAGAGATCTGCGTGCTGAGCAGATAAGAGCCGACTGGCTCGAAGACAGAGTCCTGGAAAATAGTTGGAGGATTCAGGAGCTAGAGCAAAATCAAGCACCTGCACCAGCACCGGCCCCTCCAGTGCCGGTAGAGGAGGATCCAGAAGAGAATCCAGAGGAGGACCCTGAAGAAAATCCAGAAGAGGATCCAGAAGAGGACCCAGAGGAGGACCCAGAGGAGGATCCAGAGGAGGATCCGGAGGAGGACCCAGCTGTTGAAGCCGGAAATGCCGCGCAGGATGACGGCAACGATAGTGATCTGGAGGATGGAGACGTAGATGACTAACACATCTCGCTTATTTTATTTACTTTCCTTTAGTCTATTTATTTTTCCACTTGTGTTTAAACTTGAGAGTTTATAGTGAATTCATATGTTTGGTTGGCACTTTGTAAGACGTTGAAACTTCATTTAATCAAGTATTTCTTTTGACTATTTAATATAATTGAGTTGACATAACTTGATAATTATGTAAGTACGAAGTAGGATAACTATATTGGATATATAGACTTATCGGGGTGTGTTTATGTTGTTTTTCGAAGATCTAAATGGCAACTGGACGATGTGGAAACCATAACATGACGCCCGAAGAACTAGCTGCCATGATTCAAGAGCACGTGAACGCAGCTCTAACGGGTGTTCAGAACCAACCGGCAGGTTACCATTATTAAATTTTCAGGAGAAAATCTAATAGTTGGGCTAGTAGAATTCCTCGCTGACTACCTATCCCCTGTCAGCAGGAGGGGGTTTTAACCCCTACAAGATGTTCCTCGACGCGAAACCAAGCAAATTCTCAGGGGCAGAAGGACCCATAGGACTGGTCCGCTGGATCGAAAAATCTGAATCTGTATTTGAAATGTGCAACTGTCTAGAGGCCAACAAGGTCAAGTACGCAGCCTCAACACTGGAAGATGAGGCACTAACTTGGTGGAATGCATAAGTCCAAACGCGTGGACTTATTGCTGCAAATGCAATGGCCTGGACCGAGTTTAAGGCCCTAATCAAAGAGGAGTACTGTCCACGAGACAGAGTGCAACAGTTGGAGCAAACCTTATGGAACCACAAGATGGTGGGATCTGAAATCGAAGCATACACAGCGAAACATCACGACTTGGTATTTCTGTGTCCCGATCTGGCTAACACTGTGGAGAAACGGCTCGAGTTCTACCTTGGGGGTCTGGTTCCGGAGATTCAGGGTATGGTAATGGCTAGTAACCCTGCAACTGAACATCAAGCAATCCGATTGGCGCACAAACTCACCGATAAGGCGGTGGAACAAAAGAAGTTGCCAGCTCGGGGTACAACTGAAGTTGCCCCTGATAATAAAAGAAAGTTTGAAGACTCGTCTGTTCGACAGTCTTCGTCATCCCAGCCACAACAGGGGAACCAGAAACGGTTCAATCATTACAACAGCCACCGGGGTCACCAAAATCAGCCCGCCAACAACAACAACCAGAACGCAAGCGGCTATGTAGGTCGAAAGCCGCAGTGCACCCGCTGTAATCTTCCTCATCACGGCCCTTGTGCTGGGAATCGCTGCCAACGATGTGGCAAGGTGGGACATGCGGCTAAGGATTGTCGTGGGGAAATCATGTCCCGACAGAACCAAAATCAACCCCAAGGCCCACAACAGGGTGTTAACCGGGGATGCTATCAGTGTGGTAGCACTGCCTACTTCAAAAGAGACTGCCCACAGCTCCGCAACAACAACAACAATGGTGGGAACAACCACAACCACAATAACCACAACAACAACAACAACAACAACAATGGAAATGGCGGCACAGGAGGTGCCAAAGGTCGCGCATTTACATTGGGCCGCGGAGAGGCCAGAAACGACTCGAATGTGGTCACCGGTAAGTTTCCCCTTAATGAACATTTTGCTACTGTGCTTTTTGATACGGGTGCGGATAGGAGCTTTATATCTGAGTCTTTTAGGAAGAACCTAAATCTCACGCCTAAACCCTTAGAGACCCCTTATGTCATAGAACTAGCAGATGGTAAATCCGTAGATGTGACCCATATAGCATCCGGCTGTCAACTCAAACTCGCAGGTCACACCTTTACCATTGATCTGATGACAACTACCCTGGGTAGTTTTGACGTGGTAGTCGGAATGGACTGGCTATCCGACGTCCGAGTTGAAGTCCTCTGCTTCGAAAAATCTATCCGTATTCCGCTCTCTAACGACGAAATCTTGACGGTACAAGGCGATAAGGCAAGCGCCGTCACCAACATCATCTCTTACATGCAAGCGCAGAAGTATCTTCGGAGGAAGAACTCCTTCGCTTTACTCGCACTAGTTACCGAACAGCCTAAGGACGAGAAACGTATAGAAGACATCCCTGTCGTCCGTGATTTTTCCGATGTATTCCCAGAGGAATTACCTGGTCTTCCACCCCATCGACAATTGGAGTTTGAAATCGAATTGGCGAACCATGCAACTCCTATCGCCAAGGATCCATACCGCCTAGCTCCAGCCGAGCTGCAGGAGCTATCTACCCAACTTCAGGAGCTGTTAGAAAAGGGATTTATCCGACCAAGCGCTTCGCCATGGGGAGCTCCAGTCCTTTTTGTCAAGAAGAAGGACGGGACCTTCCGCATGTGCATCGACTACAGGGAACTCAACAAGGTTACTGTCAAGAACCGATACCCGTTACCTCGCATCGACGACCTCTTCGACCACCTCCAAGGGTCAAGCTACTATTCCAAGATTGATCTACGGTCCGGTTACCACCAGCTACGCGTCAGGGAGGAGGATATCTCTAAGACGTCATTTCGTACTCGGTATGGCCATTATGAGTTCTTAGTCATGCCCTTCGGTCTCACCAACGCACCCGCGGTGTTCATGGACCTCATGAACCATGTGTGTAAACCATACCTTGACAAGTTTGTCATTGTGTTCATCGATGACATACTCATCTACTCTAAAAGTGAAGAAGAACATGCTGAACATCTACGATTACTGCTAGGATTACTTCAACAGGAGAAACTATATGCCACGCTTTCGAAGTGTGATTTCTGGATTCGGAAAGTTCAGTTTCTCGGGCATATCGTAAATGAAAAGGGTATCCATGTCGACCCTGCCAAGATTGAAGCTATCAAAAACTGGGAAGCACCCTAGACACCGACGGAGATCCGCCAATTTTTGGGTTTGGCTGGTTACTACAGACGTTTCATCGAGGGATTTTCAAAGATCGCACAACCGGTTACTACCCTCACCCAGAAAGGCATCAAGTATGCTTGGGGTGACAAGCAGGAAGCGGCATTTCAATTGCTGAAACAGAAACTTTGCAGTGCACCCATTCTGTCCTTGCCGGAAGGGACAGATGACTTTGTAGTATATTGTGATGCTTCCATTCAGGGGTTGGGATGCATACTCATGCAACGCGATAAGGTCATCGCGTATGCGTCCCGCCAATTGAAGGTTCACGAGAAAAACTACATGACGCATGACCTGGAATTGGGAGTAGTAGTGTTTGCACTTAAGATTTGGAGACACTACCTCTATGGAACGAAGTGCACAATCTTTACAGACCACAAGAGCCTCCAACACATTTTTGATCAGAAGGAGTTGAACATGCGACAGCGTCGCTGGGTCGAACTCTTGAACGATTATGAGTGTGCCATTCGGTATCACCCGGGTAAAGCTAACGTGGTAGCTGATGTTCTCAGTAGGAAGGAACACTTGAAACCTCGTCGTGTACGAGCATTACAACTCACTATTCATTCGGGGCTACCCGAACAAATACGCGACGCCCAGTTAGAAGCAGTTAAGGAGGAAAACATCAAGGCCGAATCGGTGGGAAAAATGGAACGCGATTGGGAAGTAAAATCCAATGGAGCCCGGTATTTCATGAATCGCATATGGGTACCTCTCTACGGAAACCTCAGAGAGCTAGTCATGGACGAAGCTCACAAATCCCGATACTCTGTCCATCCTGGTTCGGATAAGATGTATCAAGACCTTAAAGCTGCGTATTGGTGGCCCAACATGAAAGCTGATATAGCCACCTACGTGAGTAAGTGTTTGACTTGTGCAAAGGTCAAGGTAGAGTATCAAAAGCCATCGGGGCTACTTCAACAACCTGAGATCCCAGTATGGAAATGGGATCAGATCTCGATGGACTTCATCACTAAACTCCCACGAACTTTGGGTGGTTGCGATACCATCTGGGTGATTGTGGATCGTTTAACTAAGTCCGCACACTTCCTAGCTATTAAAGAAACATATAAGATGGAGAAGTTGACTCGCATCTACATTAAGGAAGTAGTTTCTCGGCACGGAGTGCCAACATCCATCATCTCAGACAGAGATGCTCGCTTCACGTCCAACTTCTGGCAGTCACTCAAGAAAGCGTTGGGAACACGCTTAGATATGAGCACAGCCTATCACCCTCAGACTAATGGTCAAAGCGAAAGGACCGTACAGACCTTGGAAGACATGCTTAGGGCATGCGTAGTAGACTTTGGAAATAGTTGGGAAATCCACCTGCCTTTAGTGGAATTCTCATATAACAACAGTTATCATACGAGTATTTCGGCAGCACCGTTTGAGACATTATACGGTCGTAAATGTAGATCACCGGTCTGTTGGGCAAAAGTCGGTGACAGTCAACTCACAGGCCCTGAGTTAATACTTGAGGCTACTGAAAAGATTGTACAAATCAGAAACCGCATGGCGGCGGCACGAGATCGACAGAAAAGTTACGCTGATCAACGACGCAAACCGCTCGAATTTCAAGTAGGCGACCGCGTCCTACTGAAGGTGTCACCCTGGAAGGGTGTAATCCGCTTCGGAAAACGGGGCAAACTAAACCCATGGTACGTAGGTCCGTTTGTAATCTTGAAACGTATTGGACCCGTAGCTTATCAATTAGACCTTCCTGCCGAACTCAGCGGAGTTCACAACGTATTTCACGTGTCAAATCTGAAGAAGTGTCTATCAGATGAAACTCTAGTCATTCCATTGGATGAGATTCAAGTGGATGAACAACTGCACTTTGTGGAAAAGCCTATCGAGATCATGGATTGTGAGATCAAGACTCGAAGGCACAGCAAGATTCCGATCGTTAAGGTTCGTTGGGACTCTAAGCGTGGACTGGAGTTCACGTGGGAAAGAGAGGACCAAATGAAAAGCAAATACCCACACCTCTTCGCAACTGAGCAGCAAACTAACGATACCAACAACTAAATTTTCGGGACGAAAATTCTTTCAACATGGGGATGATGTGACAACCTGGAAATTTCTCATACTTTCGCGTACCATTGTTAACTAAATCCTTGTGCATGGCACTTGGGAATCTTTGTGCATGGCACTTGGGAACTTCTTGTAACTTCGCGTACCATCGTTAACGAACTAACTCGTGGCACTCTAAAACATGTACGCTGCATTCTAAACCGCGTTTACACAATTTTAGGGACGAAAATTCTTTCAACATGGGGATAATGTGACATCCTGGCTTTTAGGATAACTTAAACGCAATACTTGTCGAATGAATTATGTGCTACGTATTAAACGTTTATAAGTTGGTGCGTTATTATGTCATATACGAGTTCGTGTTTTATGTTAGTTATAATGTATAGACGTAGTAAATAAACAAATGAATCGAGCCGAACCGCGACACGAGCCGGCCTCTTTTCTTGCGACTCAAGGAACTAAACTTGGGGATCAAGTTCTAACCCAAACCTTAAAGTCAAACTATTCGGTCGCGAGCAAACAACCCAAACCGACCCACCCAAGTCCCTTCGGCCGCGAGAACAAACCCAAACCGCAACCCATTCCCTTCATCTCTTGCGCCTATATATACCAACACATGCATGCTTCATTCACAACACAAAAACCCTAATATCTAAGAAGCCGACGGCAGCCTTGTTACACTTCCTTCGGTCGCGAGCAGCCCCTTCCTTCATCATCTCGATCTGATCAGCCCTACATCACCTTCTCGATCGCGAGCAGCTTGTCCCTTTTCATCCTCTCGGTCGCGATCTAGCTTGAACATCCGAATCAGTCACGTCCAAGTCTCGGCTTATTCACCGTTATTAAAGGTTAGGATTTATAATTGTTTACAAGATCATATTCGGATTATATGTTTGAATGTAAGGTTAGGTTAGCCGGTTTATTGATGATGTTTGCAAATTGATGTTTGTTCGAAATCTGGAATCATAGGCTGTGTATGTTTATAAAAACTAGAGATATTGATTAGGGTTTGCATGGATGTGATATATGTATTGATCTATGATTAGAAAAATCAGTTCTTGATCGCCTTGGTTCATTGTATTGACGGTTTATGCGAATTAGTGGTGATAAAATGCTGAAACAGGTTGCTGAGTGATAGTTACAGCCGACTTCATCTGGCTGTAACTCGGTCATTAGTTGTCGAAAAACGGATTTTCTGAAGTCTAAAACGTAGAGATTTGAATAACGAATCTAATGGCGCTGGATTCATATTTTTCTGAAGTCGTTTGATATTTTTAAGTGGCCAATTAAGTTCAGTAACTAAAGCTGTGAAAATCCTGAAATTTTGTTAGTTGTTTATCGAGTTGGATTTTATAATCTGTAGGGAGTCGAATCATGAAATTTGTACAGAAACTTGGTATGGAAATTTCCGGGCAACTCCCACTGGAATTTTGTTAATTGGATGATCAGTGATTTTTAAATAAATTCTTCCATGGACTGCAGTCAGAAAGCGACGAATCTGACTGCAGCCTAGTATATTAATATTTATGGTTAATTGGTAAAGTATTAGGACTTGAAAAATTTATATAAATTTCTACAGTATAATGGTCACCTGCTGTAAAATAATTGGAATTTTTGGAACGTTGGAACTATTTTATAAAAATCCTAGAAAACAGCTGAATTATGAGTATGTAAGCTGAAACTTGATAACTTGTGAATGTGTGCACCAAAGTGTTGTATGGATTGGATTATGTTCATGATAAATTTTTTTGATTACTATGTTCACATGAGGATACTTGCATGCATGTTTGAGTGTTAGGAATTTTGATTGTGTGTATCATTTTGTGCGTAAATTATGTGTAGAATTTGTATTAGTGTGTTCACACACTGACTTGGAATCAATTGGTTTATTAGGACGCAATTAGCGGTCCCATCATTTGCAACTTCTGTGTTACACTAACCGAGCAACTAAAGGTGAGTTCACGGCCCCTAACTTTATCCGGTTTTTAAACAACAGGGGGAGAAACATGTATACACTCTTCAAACTCAATCTCTTTACGTTATACGAAATTAACGTCACATAACTATTCGGTAACTAAGTTGATGTTAATGTAATGTTATGGTCACTAAGCAGCTATATCACATAAGTCCTCGACAATCTCTCGGATCGTTAGTATTGGGTTTTAATAGCGGGGAAATTATAAGTAGTACTACTGGGCCCGACAAGCCCCATCCGAGCTAGTCGCGCTAGCCGACCGGGTATGGTCAACGGGTGAATAATTTGGCCTAACTTCGCCATGGTCAGTGATAGGCCTGGCAACACGGAGGCACAACAGTCAGCTTCGATCGCGAACACTTACGTGACATAACTTTAGGCTAGCTACCTATATATGTTAACATTGAACTTAATTACGAATCAACTATATTATCCCGGGTTGGGGATAATGGAAACAACAACTATATTATCCCGGGTTAGGATAATGGAAACAACAACTTTATTATTCCGGGTTTGGAATAATGGAACCAACATCATTATTATTCCCGGGTTTAGGAATAATGGAACTATCGGTATTATTCCGGGTTGGGAATAATGGAACTAAATCGTTATCCCGGGTTAGGGATAACGGGGGAAACAAACTCATAACCGAACAAACGAATTTATGAAAACCTGTGAACTCACTCATCTTTAATGTTGACACTTGTTTCTTTACATGTTTCTCAGGACGCTAGGAGCTCTAGGTGCACTCACTTGCATTGATCAAGACATCTTTTATCGAGTCTCATTTACAAACATTGTTTTGGGTTTTTCATTTGTTTTGGCGTTTGTGTTGGCGCCCGTTTCACTACTTATTCTATGCTTCCGCTCAACCATAAAAACTAATGCTTCCGCTAAACATTGGTAACTAACTAAGACAATATAAAATCTACGATGAATGGTTAAACAAATGATTTTTGGAAAACGTATTATCAAATCATATAGAGTCGTTCGACGTACTAGTGTTTCAGATTCTGGTTTGTTCACACGCCTCGCGGTAAAACTCCGCGAGTGGAAATTGAGGGTGTGACATTACTTGCCTCGGTACATGAATCGTACGAAAGTTTAGTAGCAGGAAGAATTGGGAATCCAGAGATGACGAAAGAGGATTACGATCAGATTGATCCTGTTGAAATGGAATTGATTGACATTAATTGGTGTGTGGCTTCCATCGTTAGAAGAGTTCAACGTTTCGTAGAGATTATCGGAAAAGATAATTTGGGAGGACTTGATGGGAAACTAGGTTTCGATATCTCCAAGTTTACATGCTTCAAATGCCGAGAGAAGGGGCATTTTAAACGAGAATGTCCAAATAGAGAGGTCAAGGGAAATTAGAACCCTTTTGCTGACGATTATTACAAGAAAGCCATTTATCATCGACCTCAATCAAAAACAAGAATGGTGCAAATTGAAGATGGACCATCAAATTCCGAAGACAAAGCTCTCGTCGTCACTCAAGAGGACGAAGGTTTCAACTGGAACATGTACGTCACGAAGAACGAAAGTTTGGCATTGGTAGTAGAAATCATTGAAGAACCTTAAGTTACTAAAGAATATCCAGAGGCATCTTTTGACGAAGCTCCTGAAGAATATTACAACACATCGTCAGATGAAGAGGAATTGTTAAATAGTGCATTTAAACATCTCTTGCCTAATGACATTCTTAAAACTTTTGCAGGTTATTTTGATTCCAGCCATCGATCGCCTTGTGAAGAAGAGAAGAAGCCTGAAGTAGAAGAGAGGATTGATGTGACATTGGAAAATCTGACTTAAAAGACCAGCAAAGCTTTTATGGCAAATGTGAATGAGGTAAATGTGTCAGTAATTAGTTGGTGAAAGAAACACTTTGCATGAAGTGCGAAGAGCCATGCATTGAGTGTGCTGAAAAAGAAACACGATACAAGGAACTGAAATGTCATACAGATAATTTGTCATGTGATTCTAATTCAACAAAAGAAACTTATGAAAAATTAAGCAAAACAATTAAACAATTTGAAAATGTGATCAGAGAAAATCACAGGACACTTTCAATGCTCAAGGCAACTATAATGGACAAACAAATGGCCATTAATATTTATTTAAATACAATTGCCGAGCTAAAAACTGAACTTGAGAAAATGAAAATAGAAACAGAATGGGTTAACAAGTTGTTAATCAGTTATTCTACAAGTTCATACGTCATTAATCACATTCTTCCAAAAATTAAAAGCAAGGAAGATAATAAAATTGATGAAAACAAAGGTGCAAGTTACAATCGTGTTTCACCACCCATGTGGAATAATTATGCTAAAAAACCATCGAGGGGTGGAAAAGCCGCTCAATTTAAAATTTAAAACTAAAAAGACAAACGAGCTGCCTGCGAACATTGATGTAACATACACCAAACCAGAAAAAGAATATGATTCCTATGTGGTTAAAACTATGGATGAAAAAGTTCTGGAGAATGAGTCTGATAAATATGAAGTGGATGGTGAATCGTCAGAAAATAGTTTAAACAATGATCCAAACTTCATCGTATACAAAATGCATGGATCTGATAAATTATATTCCGATGAGGATTTCCCAATTCAGAATGTCAATTTGGATCATGTTGATAAGTTATTCAAGCTTGTTGAGGTGAGCCATTCTGATTTAGAAAAACAAGATGGATCATTTTATTCTAAATCAAAATGTGTCAATAAACCCTACCATCAGAGGAACAAAGACTATCCTGAAAACAAGAGAGCAGGGTTGGGTTTTCAAAAGCAAAGAACGAATAACAAGTTTCAAAAGTTGAACTTTACAAAGAAAATCAATTTTGTCTATGGGAGAACTACCGAAAGAGAAAAGGAGGTCATTGGTAGATAATCCAATGATGAATTCAAGAAGGAAAAAGAGAGTAGAAAACGGGATTTGGATTCCTCTATTAGAAAAGACAACAGGATGTGCTACAAGTGTAACGTTGTTGCGCATATCGCACGATAATGTTCTCAAAGAAATCCAAAACCTATTTCTAACTCCAACAGATCTACTAATGATGAGAAACAAAAAGAACCCATGTTTATACCAAAACAAATTCTGAAAAGAAATGATGAATCCAATAAAAATGTAAAATCAATGATTCAACTAAATTCTAAATTTGAAATTGGTGAAACTTCCACCAAAAATCGTCAAAAGGATTCAAAGTTTTATTCTAAACAGGCAATTTTGAAAACACAAACTTGGGTAGCAAAAGTCAAACCATCTTTAGTAGAACTGAAACCACCTGTTCCAGCCAAAACAAAGTTCAAACAAAATGTCAAGATCAAAGTTGGTCCGAAAGTTGATATTCCAAACCCATCCAAGACCATGCAGGATTGGGTTTCTTTGTTTAAATAGTTTCTTCCTCATGTGTACAGGGGCTCCCGAGATCGATCATATCAAAATGGATTATGGACAGTGGAGCTTCCCGACACATGACTGGGATACTTGCGTTGTTGTACGACGTCAAAGCTATCCGAGGAGGTTACGTTGGTTTTGCTAGGACTCGGGGTGGAAGAATTGTGGGAGAAGGTATTTTTACGAATGGAGTGGTTTCCTTCGACAAGCTAAACTACATTGCAGAGCTGGAGAACAATCTACTGAGAATTTCGCAAATCAGTGACAAAAAGTTCACAACACACTTCAATGACTAAAAATGTTTAATTCTCAAGCCGAGATTCAAAATTCCTGAGGATTGGATCCTCATGCGTGCTCCACGTGAGAATGATCTTTATGTTCTAGACATGAGCGTTGCATCCACTACGTCAAAGAAGGTTCAGTGCTTCGTTTCTAAAGCAACCGAGAAGGAGTCTATCTTATGGCATCAGAAGATGGGTCACATACACCTAAGAAAGATGAATTATTTGGTGCACAACGACTTAGTGGAGGGTGTTAATCTAAAGAATTTTTATTTATCTGATGTTTGTCTGAGCTGTAAGAAGGGGAAACAACATAAGAAATCACACCCATGAAAGTTGCTTAACTCTATTAAGCTAGCACTAGAAAGGCTTCATATGGATCTTTTTGGGCCCGTAAACGTGAAAAGCATTTCTGAGATCTATATTGCCTGGTCATGACAGATGATTTTTCAAGATTCTCATGAGTTTTCTTTCTGGAGAGCAAAGATGAAACGTTTGAAAGTCTTATGATTCTCTTCAGGAAACTAGAAAACTTGTATCACTTGCCTATCAAGAGATCCCGCCGTGACAATGGTACTGAGTTCAAAAACAAGAGAATGCTCGAATTCTGCAACGTAAAGGGAATTCTTCACAAATTTAGCGCTCCCTATACTCCTCAACAAAATGGAGTAGCTAAACGTAAGAATCGCACACTAATCAAGACTGCCATAACCATGCTCGCTGATTCAAAACTTCCAATTAGTTTTTAGAGAGAAGCAGTCGCATCTGCGTGTTATACCCTCAACCGTGTGTTAACAGTCAAGCCTCACAACAAGACCTGTTTTGAGCTGCTAAACCATCGGAAGCCTAACCTCGCCTTTTTGTAGCCTTTTGGATCGCCGTGTACTATTCTGGACCCGGACGGTAACTTTGGAGCCAAATCCTTGGAAGGATTTTTTGTCGGTTATGCTAGTCCACAAAAACAAGTCTTCTTGCCGTGTCTAAACTAGGTTATTCTGGCACAGCATGTTGATTGTCAACGATATACTATGCCAACGCAGAAACCTGGGGATCCATGGCTATTGAACTACGAAGGTTTGTGGAATTCTTTTGACTTACCGAAAGTACCATCAGAAGAAGAACTTGTTATGCTATTTCAACAGCATCAAATCTCAAATCAAGAGCAAGTTTCTAGACCGTTGGTGATTTCCCCGTCACTTCCTATCTCTAGCACTTCTGATGTAGGTCCGAGTAATACTCTGCAGGAATTAGTCTCTGTACCAATCTTGAACACTACTGAATCATCTGCCCATCAACCGATTAATGCCGACTCTGATCGTGAACCAACTTTTAATGATGGATGAACCAGTTCCGATGAAGGATTTGAGCATATTGAAAGCTTTCTGAATACTCAAGCTGATCAATCAAATGTTAGAAAAGAAGCTACATTGTCTGAACCGGTTATTGATGAACTGGTCACGAATTTGCAAAGTCAAGTAGATGTTCCGGGTGAAGTAATGCCAAGGACACTATCTTACCATCCATCAGAGAATATCATTGGCAGCTTATAAACCGGAGTGAAAATTCGCAATCAGATCAACAAGGATCTAAGTTGCTTTTATACCAGTTTTGCTCCATTAAAAACCAGACTTTCTTATAGTTGTTTTGTTTAGGTTGAACTAGGAAACTGGAAAGACTTATTAAAAGAGGAAAGCTGGGTGGATGCAATGCAGGAAGAGTTGCTTCAATTCTAGAAACTTGGTGTCTGGAAGCTTGTTGACCTATCAAATCATCATAAAAGGATTAATACACGATGGGTCTTCAAGTGCAAGAGAGATGACAGAGGTATTGTGGTCAGAAACAAAGCTCAGCTCGTGGTCCAGGGCTTTCACCAGCAAGAAGGGATAGACTACACTGAAGTCTATGCCCCTGTCGCTTGTCTTGAAGCTATTTGCATATTCTTGGCCTTTACTTCTTGGAAACGTTTCAAGGTGTATCAACTGGATGTCAAATCTGCTTTTTTTCGATAAAGTCAAAAAGGAGGTGTATGTCGGCCAACCACCAGGGGTTGTCAATCCGATACATAAGGATAAAGTCTACCTTCTGAACAAGGCGTTATATGGTCTACACCGAGCCCCGAGAGCTTGGTATGAAACGCTTTCAAGAAATATTCTAGACAACAACTTTCTCAGAGGAACTATAGACTGTACACTCTTCACAAAGGAAGTAGATGGATATCTGATTTTGGTACAAAACTATGTGGATGATATCATCATTGGATCGACAAATGATAAGCTGTGCAAAGACTTCGAAGAAGTCATGAAGAAGAAATTCGAAATGAGTGCTATAGGGGAGATGAAGTTCTTTTTAGGACTTCAGGTTGAACAATTGCCAGATGGTATCTTCATTCATCAGACAAAGTATGTTCATGACGTGTTAGAGAAATATTACATGTCAGGAACTACGCCAGCATCAACTCCATTAGTACCAAATCACGGCATCTGTCTAGACGCTCATGGAGTCAAAGTCGATGAAACATTATATCGCTCCATGATAGGATCCTTGATGGATCTTACAACTTTGAGACCTGATATCATGTATCCAACATGCCTATGCGCCCGTTATCAGTCCAATCCAAGAGATTCACGCTTGTTAGTTGTCAAACGAATCAAGCGATACTTGAAAGGATGTCCACTCACCGGCTTGTGGTATCCTCTTCATGATGACTTCAAACTTACGGGTTACTCAGATTCTGATTTCGGTGCTGCAAGCTTAATACCAAATCTACTACGGTTGGTTGCAAGTTCTTTAGAACTCGTTTGGTAACGTGGCGATGCAAGAAACAAACTATGGTCGCTCTCTCTACATGTGAGACTTAATACGTTTCAGCATCCAGCTGTTGTTCCCAGATACTCTGGATATAACAGCAGATGAGAGACTACGAACTGCAATTTCTTGATATGCCAATTTACATAGATAATAAGGCGGCTATTGATATCACCAAAAACCCTGTTCAACACTCATGCACTAAGCATATTGAAATTCGACACCACTTTATCCGTGATTGTTACGAGAAAAAGTTGGTTAGAATTGAAAAATCCTCACTGATGACTAAAAAGCATATTTTTACACCAAAGCATTTGATTGATCAAGATTTAATCTTTTAAAATTAAATGGTTTAAGAAATATGACATCAGGGGATGTACATGAGGTTGAATTTGAGGATGATGAGGAGTTGACGTGATTCTCATCGGTATAACATGTCTTTCTTTAAATATTTTTCCTTCAAAACTAAAAGCCAAAAATATGTTTTTGATTTTAGGGGGGGAAAAGTTGTGGAAAATTCAAAAACATTCAAAATGGATAAAAAGAGTTTTTGTGAAAAAGGGGTAATCATATTACATCAGTAGACTATCACACTAAAGATATGGAATGTTTAAACAGGTAATTAAGCAGATCTTACTAATGATGTGCCAATAGGCTTCACTCGTTCAGTAAATTGTTCTTCAAGATATAAACCTAAAAGAAAAACTGAGTAATTTGTGGGTCGACATCTCTCAGATATATGGACTTAGTACTCCGAAATTTCGTTTGAGAGAATGCTAGATTCTATGATACTAGGTCTTTATATTTAATCGATATCTGGGTATTATCTGAGTTCTTCTGATTTTGCGTCAGCAATGACCTAGAACTTGTATAATACTTTATGCATTATTTGCCTACAAAAGCTTCACAAAAAAATTAGTATGTCATAAGCATTTACGACATCTGCAGTTCAAAAGATTCCTTGATGGAACACCACATAAATTTGAGCCATCATCTCTTTCTCTGTATAGAAATACTAACCTGAGCTCTCAAGGTCTTGCAATTCACCCCATTTACATATATCAGTTAGATATATTCACATGTGAAATGAAATTCTGGGAATCTCGATGTGGGAGTATATTCTGAGATGGGAAACATAGTTACTTCATGTTCCTTAATGTTACCTAAACATATCTTGAAACAATTGAGAAAAGTGTAGAGGTTTAAATGTATAAGTATATTGGCAATCTAGGTAAATCTGTTTAAGAGCTTAAAGTTACTACTAGATAAACGGTACTTGTGTTTTGTCTAAATATCTGATATGATCCTCTAAACACAAAACTCACAAAAATATGTTTGTAAATACATCTTAATTAACTTGTTCTTTCTTTTCGGAAAAATCCCAAAAAGATTTTTAGTTTATCTTTAGAATTCTATCTTAGATTTTAGTCTACCGATGATGAAAGTTCCGTTAGTCCAAGTCAAAAGCGACAGTTGCTAGAGGAAAGCTGAAGTTCATGGGCTGGGAGCTAATCAGAAAAGAAAATATCCTGAAACGTCAAAAAGTTCATTAACTTGAAACTTAATTTTTTAAAATAAATTTGTTTTGGTTAAACATCGGTCAACCAAGGTCATTAACTTCGACTTGGTAAGCAAATCGGATAACCAGGGTCATTAACTTGGACTTGGTTAACTGAGTGGATTATAAAAACAGATAAAATTTCACAAAAATCAAAAGTATAAACAAAGTGCACAGAACTGACTTGTACGAGTGACAAAAGGCTTCATTGGTGCGAATCATCACACGTACGAGTGAACTTGAAGGAGTATAAAAGGACTACTCATTCGAACGACTCACACTATTGACTCTGTGCGATTGAGAGCTTACTCTGTGCAACTCAGTTCTTACTACTCACTTTCTTGATCTTTGTTACGTATCTATACTTCGGGGAGGCTGATTAGCATACCTCTTATGATGAGAAACGTACTCCTAGAAATTTTAAGCCGTTATAATGCCGAAATTGGACCAAAAGGACATAAAATGTAGATTTAGGATAATCAGACTGGTAAAATATAAAATTGAACTCAAATTTGTAATAATCAGCCCTTTTAGCCTATAAATCGACATTCAATTTGTTAAAATCTACACGTTTTAAGTTCGGTTTGATAAGGTGTTATTTGGTACGATTCGCAAATCAACGAATCATCACTCGTACGAGCAAGGATTTCAAATGTCTGATTATCATATTCACTCATAGGAGTGATCGTTCATACGAGTATGTCCTTAAATGTCTTAAATATCTTTGACTCGTACTAAGCACCACTCGTACGAGCAAGTCTGTTCAAATCCTAAAATGTCAAGTTCTTAGAATAACTCGTACGAAGAGAGACTCGTACGAGTGGGTTTTGATTCAGACTTGAATCTTTGTCTAAGTATCTGACTCGTACGGATGGTGACTCGTACGAGTGTTTAAGAGTGTTTAAGTCTTGTCTACTAGATGAGACTATTCCTAAGATCACAGCATATAGAGAAGTGCTAGATTTTTTGAGCCGACTTCCAAGTACCAAGGCTCTTACTGACAGACACACGGCTAATCGATCACACGTTGAATATTTTCGGGATGCCGCTAAATACAGTGAGAAAGATAACACTATTTTGCCGGCAGTGAGGATTAATAATGAAGATATTCAAGTCAAAATTACTGAAGATTTAATCCGAATGGTGTTAGAGTTCAAGGATCGTGAAGAAGATCCAACTGGTTTTCCAGAATACATGATCAAGGGGTGCTTTTATAGAATGGGTTACTCTGGTTTTGTTAATGCTGCACCTTCAAGAAGGGAAATCTTAGTGCTCCATTCCGATACATCTTATTTACTATCTATAACGTTTCGCCTTTGTAACTTTCCGTTTTTAGTAAGATCGCTTCGTGTTTCTATTTTTGAAAGGTCCAAAACCTTGTAATCGTATTTCTATTTCCAATCCGTTGTAATCTAAGGCTTTGATTTTAATCAAGATTAATCAATTATGCGAAACTCGCAAACTTTGTTCATGTTTAAACTTATGATCATACGATACTTTATTTCTTCAAAAATCAATCCGAAACGACTTGTAAATGCTTGTTAAATGTTTAAAAATCTTAATACCAAACTCAAGCAAGACAAATTAAGGCTTAATAAAAGTTATTCGAGCTTTCGTTGTCACAAAAATCTTGTCGCATTTGTGTTTAGTATATACTTGTTAACAAGTCTTATTTTTGGATTTTAAAACACTCCCACACTTGACCCAAACCTACCATAGGAACCCTAAAGACGTCACATGCAATGTACAAGGTTTAAAGACTAATATATACCAAATGTATAATTAAAGAACAAAAAACAAAAAGTAAGCTAACAGCTTGCGGCCTCAAGTTGTTGTGCTTGTTTCCCACTTCTTTTTAATTTAAAACTCCCACCTAAATGCATTAAATACAACCCTAATCCTTACCCTAATCTTTCCCCTATATAAGCACATGTTCCTCCATCCATTTCTCACTTTTTGCAAGCCTCCACACACCTCAAACAAGTCCCAAAATCCAGAATTTCTCTGCTGAAACACAACAGCTTGCAAGTGAGTTTCGACTCACTTTCCTTCTTTTTTTCGTTGTTTTTCCTTCTAACACTCTTGGGTAACCTCTAGGAAGGTTCTCACAAGTTTTCTTGGGCAAACTAAGGTGAAACCACACCATTTTGAGGTCCAAAAGTGTACAAACTTTCTGCCCAAATTTTTATCTTTCAAACTTCAAATTTTTCAATGTTTTCACTTTGTTTTCTTCCTCAACATTGTTTTCTAAGCCCTATGGATGTTACCATAGGTTTTCCATGGAAAACCAAGGTGGAATCGCACCATTTTAGGGGCCAAACTTTCTGTTTTGGAAGATGACTTATAAAACTTTTTCGAACTTATTTTTAACATAAAAAATCTATGCTACTTATACCACTAACCAAGCTTATGGTTAGTGTGTTAAGCTAGACTTGTTCACACATAATCAAGAGGCATAACATGTCTCTAAACTTGTGGTTTTTGCTAGGGTTTCAAACCCACAAGTGTTGAGCCATCCAAGCTTACAAGCTTGTGTTGGTGTAGGTGTGATTACATGAAGGCCTTGGCCATTCAACTATTCAATCCACCCTTCACTTGATGATTTCCATAATTCTTGACCATCCAGATTGTCCTTGTGTCAATCTTGTGTAATGGTGAATCTTACGAAAGAGGTTTAGGATGGTTATCCTCCTACCTCCATGCATGACTTATATGACTTACATGATATCTATGAAATACATGAACTATATGATAAATTAGTAATATATAACTATATGTAAATACTTAATATAACCGAACCTTTGACAATGACCAAATGGTTATTTGTCCTAAAAGTAGGTTATTTTATCTTAGACCTAACAATTGTTACGATTCTATTGGGCATGACCCATAAAAAGACAATTACCCTTCAGGGCTTATTAGTGCAAAAAACGAGCGTTAATGTCTAGATAAATACTTTCGTTTATATATACTTTCTATGCATATTTTAAGTTCCTAAAGTCATTGAACTCCACCGTCAATCTAATACTCACACACCTACGTTGCCTTGTGTAGGATAAACTTCGTGTTCCTTCCCCTAAATCAACCTAACTCTCTCACGGATATTACTTTGCAAAACCATGAGTACCCTTGACCCCTTTTTATGATTTCCACTATTTGGGGTGCAATATGTTAATTTACTAAAACTACACTAAATCACACTTTATTTTATGTTTTCACACAAACAATCCATCAATATGCTTTAGTCTTATGCTACTTGAATTGTTACTTGGTATATTCTTTTGTGATCTAAATGCCATTAACTTCGATCAAGCCACCCTTAACATGTATAGCGCTATAGGAGTAACACACCGCCCGTTACTTATGGTCATTGTTAAGTTTTAATCTATTTTGCGGTACACTAGAGGATTGACTTGTAGATTCACATGCCTTGTTTACACTTATATTGTATGCTAGCTATTCATGTGGATTTGTTTAAACTGGTTTTATACTTATGCTATGATATTAAACTTGTGTACTCGCCAATACTTTGTTATTGAACTATACTTTTTAACATGTTGCAGGTTGATGAAGTTGTTATGATGGAACTTAGTAAGAATGGCATAGAAAAACGCGTTGAACACTAAGTTAATCATTATGTTATTGTTGAATTTATTTCGTTGTTGTTTCTTGTATATGAATATTCGGTGTAACCTTGACAATTTTGATGCTATGAAATGAAATGGGTTGTTAAATTAAATATTGTCGCAAATAGTGTTATGATGTCTCTAGCAATCTAGTTCGTCACACTCTGATGTATTCGCCATCGGTTGGGGTGTGACACTATCAGATGTGCATTATAATTGCATTAGTTCTTAACCTGCCCTACAATTTTTCAAGACTTGTCTTTTCTCAGATGGTACAGAATATACAATGCAAGAAATTTCTACACTACCCAAGATTTGTACAAATGATTCTGGATCATCTACATTCAAATCTGAAGAAGAAGAAGGATGATATTCTGAGGCTGGTACATATGGATGTGTCGACGCTGAAAAAGATAAAGTTGCATCTAAAAGCCTTCCCCGATGCCAAGCCTGTATTCAGGGCTATCACTGACATAGACTATGTGGCACCGCCGAAGGAGAAGTGGCGAAAAGATGAAAGTGGGGAGGAGGCTGACAAATTAGAAGCATTAGATGGTTTTATTGCAAAAAGGAGCGTATGGTTTTCTAAGGAAGATAAGAAGGGGGTAAGGGGACAAAGCGAAGGCAAACTTCTACATCTTCCTCCACTGCCCCTCAAAAGAAGAATAGTGCATCTGGTAGCACTAGTTTGTTAGACGAGCCAGAGCCAGAAGAAAATGTCAAGACATTGGATGCTGATATCGAACGAGAAGTGTTTGGTGTTCAAGAAGGTGTAGTTGAAGAGGCATCCTTCTCTAGCACTGATGAAGGGGATATGATCGCCGGAGAAAGAGAGAGCCAAAGAAAGAGAATTAAAACGATTGGCTGAGATACAACGTAAAGCTGAGGAGTAGAAACGAAAAGCAACAGGGGAAGATGATACTACTTATATACGTTCAGATTCTGAAAGTGACACCCATGTTCGCAAATCTTCAAAGAGACCAACTAAACGTGTGAAGAGGCCATCAGTTAGAAGTTCTGATTCTCTGAAAGCTTGATTAAAGAAGAAGTTGAAAGAAAAAGTTGATATTGCACAGAATGTTGAGCCTACTCCTCAACCACCACCATCTCCACCACCACAACCTACACCTCAACCTCAACCTACTCAATCTCAACCCCAGTTCTCAACAGGAAGCAAGTTAGAAGATCAGTTTGACTTCGAATTTGGTGATATTCCAGGGGGAAGAGTTCTCAGTAGACATGTTCAATGATTCACGCATTGAAAAGTTAGGGAAACAAGTAATGCTGAACAATGTCAAAATTGCTGAGTTACAAGAGCAAATCAAAGGGCTTAACAAAGAAAAACAGCATCTAGAACCTATCTTGGAGAGTATTGTATCCAAAAATGAACGTTTGAGAAATCGTATGGCAGAATATAATGTAGAACGTCTGAGAAATCAAAGAAAGATGAGCTTAGTTGAGAAACTACTCACAAAGAAACTTAGAATTAATTTGGTTGCTGAAATTGATGAGATAGAGAAAGAAGAAGCCTGACAGAGAGTTGCCGACCGAGAACGTATGGCTAAAGAACTTTTAGACACTCAGGGCAAGGGTAAAGAGAAGGTGGGAGAGGAACCTGTGATTGATATAACTAAGTCAGAAGATGAATCTGTGCCAGTATCTTCTGATGAATCTGTGCCAGTATCAAGAGTGGCTAAGGAAAAGAAAGATGAAAAAGAGATTGAGGAAGAATTAGATGAGTTTTCTGAAAATCCGAAAGAGATAGACGAAGACTTAGACGGAAAAGATGATAAGTCTGATGATGATGATGATGATGGTAATGATGATAATGATATGGGTTGTTCGGGAATCCTCGTAACATAATCGGGCTTGGATGAAGGTATCGATTTTTCTGTGTACTTGGACGATTCCGCTAACCAAGTGGAAGGAGATAAAGAACAGGGAAAGGCACCTGAAAGCTCTAAGGATTCTACACAGTCAGGGATTTTCACAGTGACCAATGTGTTAGTTGTTCCTGCCGTGCCCAAATCAAAGATCTTGTATGTAGAGCATGATGTAGAAGAGGGTGAGTTCGTCCATAGTTATAAAAAGGAAGAGATTGCACAATTGTTAGGCGTGGACAAAGAGGATTTTAAATTCGATTTCGAAGACGACCTTAATGACATCAGTGCTTTTCAGCCTGAAGATTATGTCTTCGAACATGTTTCTGACGCACATGATTATGACAAAGTTGTCGTGGAAATATTGCCGAAGAGGGTACAGATGACTCCCCAACTTTCAGTGAATTGTTTACAGCCGAGAATGATGATTTACTAAAGTGAAAGGTTGAAGAGGCTGTCAAACAGGGACAGTTCCTCAAAGTTTATCTAAAGAAACAATTGCAGAGATGAGAAAACTGTGGTTTAAAGAACTACCAGCGGAGCGTAAATTCAAACGTCCCCTAGCATTCTTAACGCGTGATGCTAACATTTCTCTGGGGATATCATTAGTTGGGGTTGGATTGAAGAGCTTAATGTTTATGCAATTAAATGGGAGTATGGGCTCCAGTACTTTCGATACTTAAGTGACATAAAGACTCTGCCATTATGGGATATCAAAGAGCTTGTTCAAACTAAGATGATTAATTTGAAGATGAAATTTCATGAACAGCGACTGTGGAAATTGATAAAGCTTGAGGCTACACATGGTTTTAATCATTGAAAGCGACGTATCCCTAAAAGAATCATGAAGATTGATCCAGTACAAAAGAAAAGGATGTTACGTTGACTGTAAATAGGCCACGAGTAATGATGAATATGCCTCTGATTAAAATGGAACAAGATTTTCAAATGGTGGCACTATGATTCGAACACAGGCGAAGCTGTAATTTGTGTCCAACCAGATGAAGATTCTTGGAAAACTACAGAACTTTCTGAATCCGTCATTGCACATAAACGTATCTATGGATTATGGCGTGGTATTCGAATACTAGACCCGATGTATCTTGTAAACTGCTTGCAAAAAGATATTGAATGTTTATTCTTTAGCAAAATCAGTTTTGAAGAAAAAGACAAAGAGCAGGCTCTCCTGTTCTATAAGATTGTTAATGTTTGTTTTGCTAATGACATACATTCAGGAACAGCATGGAACACTTCTTGGAGGAAGCTGGAAGAGATAGAGAAGCGAAAGAAGAGAAGAATAAGGAAAGGATTGCAGAGCGTATGTGGATTGCTTCGCTTTCAGTTTAGACCTTACCTGTCAAATCTTTGAAGATTTTTTTGAAAACTATCCAAGACGGTTGCAATATCCAAAGGGGTGTTTGTTGGTGCATAATGTCTATTGCCTATGTCAAGGATATGCCGGTTATGTATATAGGGCTTAGAATGTCAAATATTGTACGTTTGTATATGTTTTATACATTTTAAAATTGGCTTGTACGAGGCACCACTCGCACGAGTCAAACACACACTCCTCCTCCTGTGCAAGTCATGTTGACCTATAAATAGTGGAGCCTGAGTATTGTGTGTCCTCTGTTGGTGTGTGACTACGGAGAAGACCTGTCAAAGTATTTACTCGTCCGTAACCATTCACGTTTATTAATACAAATCAAGGCGTTTAAGTAGCATATCTTTCTTGTTTGTTTGTCCAACTCACTAAGAATGAATTCTGCCTCTGTTAGCTGAGTCAGATTAGTCCGATGCTCATAAGAGAAAGCCAATCCCCTCTCTAATCAAGAGAGATTGCCCACTGTTGAAGAACGAGAATGCTGAGATTGCCCTAGCGAGACGATCAATCGCTATTGAGGGAAATGAGAATGCTGGTGATAACACCCCAAAGGCACTAGTGGTAGAAGATTGTGATTGGGCTAACGAATTGTTGAGGCAAAGGAAGAAGTCAACAAGGCTCTTATGGCTAAAATCCCTACTGGATCAGCTCATCTTCATCAAACTGTGTTGGGAAACAAGCTGCAGGAATTCCTAAGGGCGACAAAGTTATAGATAAAGTCTTGAAGAGCATAGTCGCTCCTACTGTACCGTCAACAGATAAGAGAAAGAAAGAAACTGAGAAGTCTGAACCAAAAAGAAAGCCCAAGAAGCAACTAGCAGCATCAAGAATGAGAATCCTGATGCTCGTGCAGCCGCCATGAAAGTTGAATCTGCAAAGGAGAAAGAGGATAAGGATTTGGTATACAGCATACTGTATGAATTTAAAGCAAAAATATGCTCCCAACCATGTTTGAACATCATGGCACATTATAAATCACTCAATCGTGTCCTGATTAGAGAAAAAGAAAAAGTTTTGCAATTTAACAAAAACTGTAAGAAAATGAAGCTGCATATCAGAGAAAGTTGAATCCAATGTTAGCTGAAATGCAGACATTAAAAGATTTCGTTTTTAGAAAAGATTTTATCATAAATGATTTAACTGAAAGATTAGAAAAATCTCAAAATGAAAACAATAGATTGCAAATCACGATCGATAAATGGAAAATTAGCCAAAAGGCACAGGTTGACATTAAAAATTGCCAACGACCGATATACGTGAAGGATGGGATTGGGTATAAGGATAAGCTCGGAAACGAAAGAAAAATCTTTCCTCCTCCGCACAGCAAAAACTATGTACCTACGCCATCTCCTCATCCTAATAATGATTTAATTGATAAAAATGATATTTTTGCTCAAATTATCTCTTACCAAAATGACAAAATACTAACATTTTTTAAAGTAATACAGATGTGTTTGAGCATAAAGAAGATGTGTGCTATGAGGATGATGACTGTGGAGGACCGAAAATAGGGATAGTATATTCGGGCGATAGTTATTCCACCGTTAACTGGTTCGCCGGGAATTGCAATAAGAAAAATAGTACTTCTATTCGGGATGACTGTAATGGTTGTGTGCCTAAATTTAACATTTGGGATGATTGTAATGATTGTATGCCTACATTTAAGACCCACAACCACGAGAATATAGTGGTTGAATGTCATTACTTAAATTCTGCTTTTTGTGATGAAAAAGTTGTGTGTGAACCTCTTGTGTTTGTTCCTGAATTAAAACAAAACAGATTTGGGAAATTTCTCACTGAGGAAATTCCAGAATTTGTTCCATCTCGCACAGGTAAATCAGAGACAGAAACAGAAATGAATGAAGACAGCAAAAGCAAGGACTCATTCACCACAACTTGAGAAGATGATGGAGAAGATTTCAGTTCTTTTAATGATCTCGGTTCAAATGTATCAAGTAAAGAACAAGAAGCAGATTTTTCAACAGACACCGACAATGACGAAGATTGTTCAGATGATGAAAATCACATTGACAAGAAAAGGAAGAAAGTCGAAAGTTCAATCTACATTGCATCATCAGACAACGCTCAAGCGGCTCAAGACTCTCATCACATACATCAACTTCACACGCGGCATCTACCAAAAAAGAGCAAATTGTAGAGAATGTTTTCCCTGTGGTCATTTAGGATATACGACGAAACATTGCAAGAGCAAGAAATTTTCTGAACCTAAACAAGATCTTGTCAAAAGCTTTACCTAACAATTTGATAGTTTTAAGAAATCAATAAAAATTTTAGTTAATAAAACTTGTTTTTGGAAAAGAAAAGAATATTATATCATCCAAAATCATGATAGATTAAAAATGAAGCAAATCTGGGTTCCGAAATCTAACTAACATGTATATATTTCGACTTTGCTGTTGTGTAATAGAATAACTTGCAAAAATGGCTTCGAATGCTCATGAAATATATTTGACATCTGGACAGTGGATGCTAAAGGCATATGACCGGGCTGAAGGAACTACTCAAGAACTTCCGAGTATCGATGGCGACTTTGTATCCTTTTGCTGGGGATGAAAAGGGAGGAAAGATAGTTGGAGTTGGAGATGTTGTTTCTGAAGCACTTACTTTGGAAAATGTCAACTGTACCCAAGAATTGTGCTACAACCTCATGAGTGTATCACAAGTTTGTGACAAAGGAATTTCCGTGCTATTCAATGATGTTGAATGTCTCTTTCTCAAGCCCGAATATTCAGTTCCTACCGAAATGATTATGCTCACAGCTCCTCGTCAAAACAATACCTATGTCATCAATATGAAAAACGCCAAAACCAATGAGCAAATGACGTGTTTGATATCTAAGGCGTCTGAAACGGAATCACTACTTTGGCACAAGCCTTTGGGGCATGTGAATTTCAAAAACATGAATAACTTTCTAAGTTAAATTTAGTGAGAGTTTTACGTATAAAAGAATTTCCATTTTCAGAAAGATGTATCGCATGCGCCCAAGGCAAGCAACACAAAAAGCCACAAATCAAAAGCAATGAATACGATAACCACACCATTGCAATTGCTGCATATGGATCTTTTCGGTCCTATTAGTGTTAAAATTTTGGCTAAAAGATCGTATTGCTTGGTGATTACAGATGACTTCTTTCAATTTTCATGGGTGTATATTCTTGAAGCCAAAAGCAACTGCCTCCACTTTCAAGACCTTCATTTCCAGGTTCGTAAATGTGATCAAACTGAAGGTCAAATTAGTCTGAAGCGACAATGGATATGAATTCAAAAATCAAACGTTTATCTCTTTCTGCGAAGAAAAGGGAATTCGCCTTCAGTATAGTGCAGGTAGAACTCCTCAGGAAAACGAGGTAGCAGAACGAAAGAATAGAACACTCATTGAAGTTGCTCGAACTATGCTTGTAGACTCCAAGCTGCCAATCATCTTCTGGGTAGAGGCAATCAACACAACATGCTACATCCTAAATCGAGTTCTCATTGTTAAAGCTCACAGAAAAACTGCTTATGAACTTCTTTTCAAAAGAAAGCCTCGGATAGACTTCTTCAGACCTTTTGGTTGCTGATGTACTCTTCTGAACACTGAAGACAACCGAATGAAGTTTGAAGTTGTTGGCGATGTGTGTTACTTCATGGAATATTCATCTATTCGGAAGGTGTATTGTTTTTACAAAAAACGAACCAAGATGGTGCTTGAATCATACCATGTCGACTTTCAAGAAGAAAATACCAGAACACTAGAAATTCTCTAAACTGGTTTTACGATGTAGATGTTGTTTTCAACGCCCTCGCAGAAGGGTTTCAAACACAATAAAGGATCCCATCACCGGTAAAGGCAAAGTCACATGGGTCATCGACCCTGCTAAAGTTGACACGAGAATTAAGATCCCTCCAAAGATTCATGTGATGCTCATCAATTTCAAGAAATGGTTCTATGACAGCAAAACAGGTGAGGCTGTCATCAGATCCAACACTAATGAAGATATTTGCATTCCAGATCCAATGGATTTTTTATGTTTTGTCTGTCCGATTTGAATGTTCTCTATGGCCACAAGATTCATGTTGGTGCTGGAGACGAGTACAAAGAAGAAGGCATGCTATCTCAAAGGGCGATAGAATGAGCGAGGGAACGGAATATTAAAATGATGGAAGGGAATGAAAAATTAAAATGATGGACAATCTAAAAAGAATTGAAAAATTGAGAAAGAGGAAGCTAAGAAAATGAAAAAGAAGCAGAAGTCTCCAACAAAGCAAAAGGATCCATCACCCACTACAGTTGCATCAGAATCTCAACCTCCGACCTCATCCACATATGAGGCCACTACGGAGGATCCACCTATCACAAGTGAAGTTGTTATCAACCAAACTGAAGCACCGCCTGAACCGACTGCAGATCAAGTTGCATCAAATCCAAAAACCAAAGCTCAATAATGAACAATAAACTAGTACGAAACGATCTAGGGGGATATTGTTAGAACTTTTGAGTGTTGGTACTTAGTTTATTGGTTTTGGATTGTTTTGTAAAGTTTTTTAGTAATCTAGAAATTTAGGGGCTAAGGTGTAACTACTAGGGAAACTTCCCTGTAGCGGCATAATTAAGTACCTAGCGTATATATATGTTAGTAATGGAAACCCTAGTCCAAGGTTCTTAGACAGGATTTGGTGATTTCTCTTGTTTTATGATTATTGTTCTTATGCTAAATCCGAACATCCAGGTGCTTTTAGTGATTATGTCTTTTGGGATTCCATATACAACACTTGTTGTTTGATCCATATCTGAATCATCATATTCCTCTTTTGGTTATTCTTAACTTTTACACATTCAAGCAACTAATCTATAGTTGTTTGGGTAATAATAATCAAACCACTGTGATTCGAATCTGTTTTGGGACTCACATTGTTCGTCACCGGGCTGAAAACAAGGTTAGGATGACTTTGAGACATCAAGGCAGCATTAGAACCGGTCACCCCTGCAGCAATAACGGGGTTCTTGTGGTTTAGCTCTCTCTACTAGTTGTCGATTTCACATGATTTGATGTTAGCGATTAGTTTGGTGAGAGTAATTTCATTCAGATTTGTAGTACATTTGATCATTGAGACATCGGCATCCTAGCTTTTTGGCAGTGAGTTTAAAAGTTGGCGATTCATCCCACTGTTAGTAATGGATATACTAGTACTGATCATCTGTGAGACAAGCTTGACAAACCTCCTGATTTGGTTTTCCACAATCTCCCAGTAAATATGATTAAACGAACTGAATTGTTGGTTCAACATGTTTATCCTACTAGCCTTCATGTCGTTGTTTCCATCATATAGATTCTTCAGCATATCCCAGATCTCTTTCGCATTTGTATTGTTTCTAACAACAATCGAGATGTCAGGACCGAGAGCCATAGTAAGATTCGCCATTGCCTTATCGTCTTCGTCTTTGATTCTTCGAACGTCGTCCGTCCATAAACCTTCAGGTTTCGGAATCTGAGTGTGAGGATCATCTTCAGTTGCGTACATGATAGTACGGGGACGATCACGAATACACCTCTAGATACCGAGTTCCTTAGCTTTGCAATACTGCTCAAAACGCCAGGTCCACTCAAAATAGTCATCTCCATACAACAACCTCAAAATTTTGGTAGCGTAGGCGAGATCCGAGATTGAATAGCTGTCAAGGTAGCGTAGGCGATATCCACAGCGGTCAAAATACCATCTGGTTTCATCATTTTTAATTTTCCAAATAGTGATTAATTATATTTTTATTAAAAATGAGAACTCCAATTGGTCTAATCTGAAATGGTCAACAAAATCAACTCGGATAAGTGATTTCGAACAGCAACTCGATTTTTAATAGTAACTTGATTCCGAACAATAATCCAATTCGGAACAGTAATCTCCAATTCGAATACTCAATTTGGAACAGTAAATTGGAATAATAACTCGAATAGTATCTCGACTCGGAACAGTGATCTATCCAAGATACTTGATGATGATCTGAGATGATGATCTGAGATGCTTGATGATGATCCGAGATGGGTTAAAGATGCAAGTATTTTATCCGAGGTGTGTTAGTGTTCTTTAAAATATGATCCAAGATGTTCAAGAAGATGATCCGAGTTGATCCGAGATGATCTGAGTCTTCAAGAAGATGATCCGAGATGCTACCGAGATCCAACCAAAACTCAACAAAAATTCAAAAATAGTAGCAACTGCAGTCTGAAACAATGTGATATCAGATATGAGGTTGGAAACAGGTTCAAACAGGCTCTAATACCAATTGCAAATCCCGAAAACCGGATCTCACGATATCACACGAGGCTTATTTGGTGGAGGAATCACACAAACAAGCTATGAGTCAAATAGAATAGAAATAAGATGAAGTAGAAAGATCAACTTGTGTTGTAATTTGTCTAATACAAGTTGCAGAAAGAAACCACGAAAAAGCTCCTAACCCTAATACATCATTATCTATTTATACTGGAGGGTTAGAGCACCATTAACCTAAAACCCTAAGGCCCAAAAGCCTTCCCCAAGCCAAAAATTACAATGTAGCCCACACCACAAATGTAACTAATGCATAAACCCTATTAGTGCCTAACAGTCTGTTACACGATAAGCGTGTATCTTATTATTACCAACATAATTTTTAATAAATTTTGAATTTACGAACACCTCAAATATCATCAATTAACACCAAATTCAATAAAATATTGCCTTTATTTATTCATAACATGTGTCACACTAGTACGGTATAGACTCAAAATAGCCGGGTGTAACAGTCTCCCCCTGTTTAGGAAATTTCGTTGGAAATTTTTACAATATAGGTCTCGATTTTGCATTAGAAGGAAAGAAATAGGGATATTTTTGTTGCATCTTGTCCTATCGTTCCTATGTGAACTCGGATCCACATTTGGAATTCCAGCAAACCTTGACCAACTTAATCTGAGTCCTCCTAAGCTTCTGAATCTTCCAATCCAGAACTTCTAAAGGTTCCTTGATAAATCTAAGTTTATCGTCTAGTTGGAACCTCATCAGGGGTATGATCAGTGTCGTCTAGCAGACACTTTTTTAGGTTGGACACATGAAACACATCATGTAGTCCACTAAATTCATGTACTAGCTTAAGCCTATAATCGACTAATCCAACTTGAGATCGGCTCTCAAAAGGACCTATATAACACGGGCTCAGCTTTCCCCTTTTCCCAAACGTAACAACACCTTTCCGAGGGGACACCTTCAATAGAACACGATCACCAACCTGAAATTGCAACGGTTTCCTTCGGTTGTCTTCATACCTCTTTTGTCGATCGGCGGTAGCTTTCAACCTTCCCTTAATATGGACAACCTAATAAGTGGTTTCCTTGATAAGCTCGGTTCTGGTTTATTACCTTTTGTCAACTTCAGCCCAACAAAGGGGTGATTGACACTTCCATCCGTACAAAGCTTCAAACATAGCAGCTTTGATACTCGCGTGATAACTATTGTTCTAGGAAAACTCAGCTAACGGTAGATGAGTGTCCCAACTTCCACTGAAGTGTATCGCACACGCTCTCAACATCTCCACCAAAGTTTGAATGGTTCTTTCACTTTGACCATCAGTTTGAGGATGATACGTAGTACTCATGACCAACCAAGAACCCAGCGACTCATAAAGAGATCGCCAAAATCTAGAGTTAAATCGTCCATCTCTATTAGAGATAATTGACACTTGTACTCTATGTCGGGCTACAATCTCGCTAAGGTACGACTAGGATATCTTCTCCATCTTGTCTGTTTCCTTAATGGTAAGAAATTAGCAGACTTTGTCAATCGATCCACAATTGCCCAAATGGTGTCATGTCCACATGACGTACGAGGTAATTTGGTGATAAAGTCCATCGTAAGATGCTCCCATTTTCAATTAGGAATCTCTGGTTGCTGCAAAAGCCCAGACACCTTCTAATGTTCAGCCTTAACCTTCGAGCACGTTAGACAATTACTAACATAAACTACAATATCTTTCTTCATATTCGGCCACCGGTACAACTCCTTGATGTCCTGATACATTTTGGTAGAACTTGGGTGAATAGAATATCTGGATTTATGAGCTTCGTTCATAACCAGTTCACGTAGGTCACATCCAAGCGGAACCCAAACCCAGTTCATGAAGTACATCACTTCGCCCGCTTTCGGTATCAGTTCACATTCTAAACCTCTTAAACCTTCTCTACTCAAATTCTCATCTCTTAAAGCTTCTCACTGTGCATTACAAAATTGAACAGTCAAACTCGTCTGTATGGTTAAACCTAAAGCACAAACACGAAGAGGCTTTTCCCGTTCTTCCTATTAAGCGCATCAACAACAACGTTTGGTTTACCTGGGTGATAGCGAATATTAAACTCGTAATCGTTGAGTAACTCTACCCAACGCCGTTGTCTCATATTGAATTCATTCTGATTGAAGATATGCTGGAGGCTTTTATGGTTAGTGTAAATCGTACACTTCATGCCATACAGGTAATGTCTCCGACTCTTCAAAGCGAATACAACAACTGCTAACTCTAAATCATGAATTTTGTAGTTCTTCTCATGCACTTTCAGTTGTCTGGATGTATAGGCTATCACTTTATCCTTCTGCATAAGCACGCAACCAAGGCCCAAACGTGCAGCATCGCAGTATACAACAAAACCATCATTTTCCTCTAGCAGGGAAAGAATAGGTGCACTACACAACTTTTCTTTCAACAACCGAAAAGCTTTCTCCTGCTTCTCTGTCAAATCAAACTTCTTATCTTTCTGGGTCAATAGGGTCAATGGATGCGCTATTCTAGAGAAATTCTTGATGAATCTCTGTTAGTACCCAACAAGTCCTAAGAATTATCGTACCTCTGAGGGAGTCATTGATGCTTTCCAATTCTTTATTGCTTCAATCTTCAACGGTGCTATCCCAAAAGATCCTCCAATCACAGGAATACCTCTATCCAACTCGTTGACAACAGGCGCAGTACCAGATGATTGTACAATCTCATAAACTGAGGGAGGAACATAATTATCTTCGTCAATCCAACCGTTACTTGTATGAGCATAACGAGTGTCAACCTGACTGACAAATACAGTGAGGCGACATAGATTGAGATTTAAAACCGGCCATTTCAACAATCTGTGGAGTAGTGTGTGGTATCTCTTTCAGGACTGAGGTTGGTGAGATCTCGAATTCATGCTCGCTCTCTTAGTCGTGAATCTCAAAAATCTCGTGGGGAATGCAACATTTGTGACACAATATAACCGTACTATATCTGTGTGTGTTCAAATGAAAAACAATAACACATAAGGCACAAATAAAAAGATTAAAATGTATGCACATAAACTCTTCATAGTTTTGATACATGATCAAAATCCATGTTTATTTCAAATTATTGGCTTCGCGAATTTTAGGATTCAATTTCCAAAATTTCATCGGTTGAAGTCTAGAGTTTTCCCCAAAAAACATCTAGTTCGCTAACAACCATTGGCTCTGATACCAACTTCTGTCACACCCCAAAAACGTCGCAGCGAAAATACAAACGTAGTGGTGACGGAAGTTCATGCCCATAAGTATCTTGGTGGACGATGCATCATTAATTTTGGACATTCAACTTAATTAAAACATAATTTCAAGTTTAAAGTTTGATTGCAAACCACAACCATAACGTAGTTAAGTTGTCTTGATCCTTATGGATCTTAATACATTTGGTCCAAAACAGTTTTAAAAGTTGTCCAAAACATTATTAAACATGACTTTGCATCCACTACCACAAGATACGCTAAAATCTGGAAGCCGAACTCATGTACCTAAATAACACGTTAAAATCAAGTTTTAACATAAAGGAGGGTGAGTTCACATATTCAAATTATAAATAATTTGATTTAGGGAAAACTTCCTTATTATGTGTTTAATAATAAAACATCCCTATAATTTTAAGAAAGGCAATTTTGCTTCCTTTATAAAACATCCATATAATTTCAAGAAAGACAATTTTCTGAAAACCTTCGATACAATTCATCTTCCAAAGGTTTACATATTTTAAACGACAAAATTGATGCAAGTGCCCGTAATGGGTCACTTATAATGCATGTCTCGTGAACAATATATATATATTCTACTACAATTTGATAAATTTAGAATTTTGTGTTGTACGAATTTCCCGAAGTTCCCACCGAAACATAAACCATAACTGATACTTACTCTCTTAAGACCGAGAAAAGTAGTCATAACTTTAGATTTAAGCATTTTTAAATCTACAAGGTCGTTTCCTCTGAAAAACTGTAAAATCCCGGTTTCACCCGAAACGTATATATATTCAATCACATTTCCAAAACCATGTTTCTCCTCAAGAACGTAACATGTCATTTCCAAAATTATATTTTCCACGAAACATATTTATGAGTTATTCAAAGGAAAATTTCATACAAAAACGTATAATCATCCTTTTAAAGGCGTGTTCTTCTCCCAAAATGTATATAAAACAGTAAAAGAGGGGTTAGTGACACTCACCTTTGGGTGTGTATTTATATTAGCGCAATCCCACAAATTGATATACATGTCCTAATTTAAGTAAAGACGATTTAATAACCAATATCCACAAAATGCCTAAGTTTCTCGGATACTTAGAATTTTTCACATAACTTTGAGATTTTCTCAAAAAGTCCTTATGTTTGATTATGTTGACATATTTTTATATATATGCATTCATATATATATATATATATGTATAAGTTAAGAATTTTGCGACTTGAACGATTTTATTGTTGACCCTCATTATGTTATATCTGTTATCACACCCGTTTATAAGCAATATATCTATGATTTCTATATATATATATATATATATATATATAAACGTGAACATATTATCGAATATCGTAACACACGTATATCGTCAACTTATATATTTTTATCATTTTTAAAGCATTTATGCATGAAATAACTCATTAAGTTAACCTGTGTATTATTTTCATGCTCGACAAATAAGTTACATACCTAACGCGACTTTTAACGGAATTACCATTTCAACTGAACAAGTGTACATGCATGGTCTTAAACCCTACTATCATGTCAACACTTAACATAACACATTACACATACACATATTCACACATCATATCATATCATATCATATCACACAAAGTTCACGCTTGAACAAACCATTTTGGTGTACATTGAAATATGCGTATTTTAGCGTATTCTGTAACGTTTTCGGGCGTCGGAAATGACATATGACTAGCTAATCACTAAGGATACTTAATATAAGTTAAAATAATTATATTTTTCTCAAAAATATCAGTTAAGACAGTTTTGTAAAAATCACTTTAAAAGCCGATTTTTACCGCTTTAAACGCATAGTCTTGTACCGAACTTTACTATAATCATCCCAAATCGTAATGACTTGATATTTAAACATATTGCCTTTTATTTAATGAATAAATGGTACTTAACTCATGTTAGTGAAGGTTTATTGTAAGTCACATAAATCATGCGATTTCACCCATTTTACTACTTTTTAAGCTACATGTACAACATGCAAAGTTATCTAACTTATGACATAATTTTATATCATCATAATACATCATTTAGCATCATTTTAGCATTTTATATTCTAATTTGTTGCGTATTTATTATAACATATCAAGTTCACTAACATATGATCATTTAACCATCACATATGCTTATGTACAAGTATCTAATGCATGATTATTATAGCTTCATCTAAGAATTAAATGAATCTATCATACATTTATTTCATTTCCATATAATTCAAACATCATCTTTATCTAATCATCATCAAATCATTTCATGCATTCATTCTTCACATTTATGAACATTCAAACAAAAACCCACATGTACATGCATACATACATATATACATGAGACACACATATGCACATATATACTTCCAGAAATTCACCTTTTTATATATTCATCATCCATCATGTGAACTTTATTCAAAACCATTTATGATCATACATCAACAATCTTCCAAGAATCACATCAATCAAGAACCAACAAAAATCAAAACACCATCTCTAACACACACTCATACATACCCACAGCCTCACACACATACATATATACTTCCAAATCTTCTTGATTAAAACCATTTTATTGTTTAGATTTGTTTGTGAAGAATTCCAAGATTTTGAGAAACAATCTTTTGTTAATCAGTATTTACAAATAAGATCAAGAATAAGAAAAATGACGGTTTATACCCATGATGAACTCTATAATTAGTATGAGTTTTGTATTAATATTCTTGACAAGTTCTTCAAAAGGGCTTGAATCTTCATTTTCAAAGTATTAAATCATCAAAAGCTCACTAATGGAAGATGTATGAGAGCTCTAATACTTGAGTTTGATCACCAAAAGGAAGTAAGAGGGTGTTGGTGTGTGTTCTACAGTTTAGAGGGGAGAGAAAGAGAGTTATGGAGTTGTTTGTGTAAAAAGTTGAAATGCATATGAGACACTTGTCTCCATTTCACATTTTCCAAGACTTGGTGATCATGAGGGTGAGTGTATAGGAAGCTCCGTGGGCCGCCACCTACCCCCATACATACACTTATATATATAATATATTTAGTTAAATACATGTATTTAACTGGCTACCGGCTATTTTATCTCGCGTTTTAATTGCTTTTTAAGGCGTTTAAATTTTTTGTATCACTCTATAAAATAAACTCACCATAATATTGCTTAACAATATTTTATTTGTCTTGACTGGCTGCGTTGTCTGCATTTTGTAATATAGCGCGGTATTGAGCAGTACGCGCTTAAACTCGAAAAATAGAGTTTTTAAACGTTTTAATTAATTTTTCTTTACGATTATGATTAAGAATATCATTTTCATCATAACGGAATATTTTTAGGATTTTAACATTAATCGGGAGGTCACCGACGTTCGTTTCGCATTTTGTCCGTTACGCGATAAACGTTTATCTTATTATTGTCAACATAATTTTTAACAAAGTTTGAATTTACCAGCACATTAAATACCATCAATTAACACCAAATTCAATAAAGTATTGTCTTTATTTATTCATAACACGTAACAAACTAGTACGGTATAGACTCAAAATAGCCGGATCATTTAAATTAAACCCTAAATTATGTGTTTGTATATATTCTAATAAATTTAAGCAATGTTGTTTAATTAGTAATATGCTTATTTTTCTATCGAAAGAAATAGATTGTTAAGCTATGGTTTTACTTTTACTTGGTAATACTGATTTAAAAAAACATAATTTAAGGTAATTAACATGAAATTTTTTCTTGTTTGTTAATTTATAGTTTGCCCAAATTTACTATTCTATTCGCCTAATTAATATTTTATTTATTGTTTTTTGTTTTAATGTATCATTATGTGTAAAAAAAATACAAAAATGTAAATTTTTTTAAACAAATGAACCGGCTTGATGAGTCACGAGCTGGCTTGAGGTTTTGACGAGTAGCGCCGGAGCCCAACTTTCCAACTCGTTAAAAAAATGAGCTGGATCGTCTCAATTCGATTTTGAACGAGTCGAGTCTGAGCCCACTATAGTTTAAATCGGTTCGGTTCATTTACAGTCCTACGCCAACGCAAAAGTGAATAAGTTTTTTTCTTATTTGTTCTAAATCTTTAGTTTAGCTTTAACGTATTTAGTTTATTCAAATTATTAAAGTTGGTCGTTTTCTTTTTTGTTCTTTATGAATGAAATTGACACTGTTTATTTTTAGATTTTCTTTTTCATTTCCTATGAACCGATACCGATTGGAATTCTGTTGCGGGTTGAATCCTACCGGTTTATAATTAAATAAGGTTGTTTTAGGTGTAAGAAGATATAATTAATTTAAGAGAAAACAATAATAATAAAGATATACCCTTGTTACCATGATGGCACTTTTCCCTGGGCAGATCACATGTTCCCTTCGTCCTTCACCCTCCATGTGCGTCAAACTTGAACTTTAGTGTTTAAAAAAAAAAATTGCAACTCTACCTTGGCAGCAACTTGGTCTTCGTGTTGCAACCCATATATTCTTTTTTTTTTTTTGTCACTTGTCAACTATCCATTGATTTATAATTCTTTTTTATAAAACTTATTTTATATAAAAGTGAACAGTATTATATATTATTGTTTTTCACCGTGAAGCTCATGGCAAGGAGAAGAATTAGGGGGTTTCTCCTTGTTGATGCAGAATATTTATATCCTACGGGTCATGTCGAATCATTGTAATAGGGTTAAACATGTTAGATTTGAATTTTCGATGTTTTGTAGATCACTTCGCACGAAGTGATGTTCAATTCATACGAAGTGGCAAGACCAACTCGTGAGCTGTCATGTCTATAATTAGCAAAGTGAGTCCACTTTGTACAAACTGGGAAGACCAACTCGTGCGAAGTTATCATGTCTATAAATAAAAGATTTGTGGTCTTGAGTCTGTAACAGTTTTGTAGCATGTATGGCGAAGCCCTGCACATTTTGTTTCAGGATTGTACATGTTATTTACATTAATGAAATAGTAAAATTTAAACAGTAATCTTGATATTGTCACCTGCTATAAAATGGATTCCGCACATGTTATAACTAGTTAATCAGATTAGCTCCTATGCTTATTGGATAAGAAGATCCTACAATTGATACCAGAGCTACAAATGGCCTGATTTAAAGACTTAATCAAGATTCTACATTTCTATTCTACTCATACTTCTCATTTTTTTACTTTTTCACCGATTTCATGGACAAAATGGACTCAATATAATATGTAAATCCACTATAGCCAAACCCTTAAAAAGGTCAAAGCTTAAAACAATGAAATCATTACAAAAATTGCAAAAAACATGAAATTTTAGACACACTTCGCTCGATCTCATACCTCACTTTACACGAAGTGACCATCCACTTTGCACGAAGTGACATTTTGCTAATATTGAAATTCTCACTTCGCACGAGGTGACTTCCAACTTGCACGAAGTGAACTTTTATTAGTGCTTTTTATTGTTTGAAGTTTCAGATCGCACGAAGTGTCACTTCGCACAAGATTCACTTCGCACAAAGCATATTTTGACCAATTGTAGGTCCACTTAGAGGATCAAGATAACCTACTTCCTTATTTATGTAACACACATACGAGTATGAAATCCACGTAAGTATACAAACCAAAGCAAAGTAAGAAACAGAAGATAACCAAAGATTCACTATCTTAATTAATATAAGAGAACTAGTACAAACACATACAAACAATGTTCATACAGACTCAGAAAATACTCTCTGTACTCTCTTTCTTGTGCTCTCAGTGTCTCACATGCGTCCCCTATCGACACTTGAAGTGCATGTCTGTTTATATAGTGCCCACACCTAGCAACAATATGAAGAATGTTACTGGTCGTACGAAACACTATAAGTCACGAAGAACATTCTGAAATGGTTGCTCGTACGAACAGGAACTGGCTCGCACGAACAAGCAAAGAGCTTGTTGAAAGGGGCCACTCGTACGACTAGAGGATCACTCGTACGAACGGCAAGTGGCTCATATGAGCAACAAATTACTTGTACAAAGCACCTTTCACTCGTATGAAGAAGGGTTCTTTGGAGAATGTGCTAACAGACATGCCGTACACAAGATTTAACAGTATGCATACATGCAACTGTTTTACAACACAGACAAACTAAACGTCGTATTAATCAAGATAGGAGGATATATTGATTTGGTAGAGACGACCAACTATACAGACATAATAAACAAAGACCGTACAATTATAGACGCAACTCAGAACAAGCGACAGACACAAAAGTGTATCAACAAACTCCCCCTTGGCTGTTGCTTGGTCTTCGGTCTTCATTTCTAATTGCCTGTTTCTTCCATGATTAATGAAAATCTTCAATCCAAAGTTGATTGAGAATCCAGGTCATCAACATTCCCTAGACACATCAAACCTTTCCTGTTTCCTCTTGAGTACCACTGGAGGCAACTGGATCGGTCACGATCTACTGTACATTAGACGATACCACTGGTGTTGAAGCAGAAACTTTTGGTTGCGAGGATGAGGCTGAAACATCAGGATTACCATTGTCTTTACTATCCTGATCATATTTACGTTTGATCTCCTGTGCTTTGTATCTTTCATTCCACATAATGTTCAGTCGTTTTTTGCTCATTTCAAATATGTCTTTAATACCATTAAAGCCATCAACCAGTGTAAAATTCGAGAATGATACCATTCTCTCAAGTCATTATGTTTGGTAGTTAATGTTTCGGCATATCGTTGTACAGCCGCACTATGTTCTTTCAGCCTATTCAATTCAATCCTAGGAGAGTTATCAGCTGCTCTCTTTTGTTGTAGCTGAGTTGTCTTTTCAGCATCTACAGCCTTCAACCACTCATTTTCTTTTCTTAACTTCGCAATCTCAGAATCCTGTTTTCTAACAGTCTCTTTCAAAGAATTTATCTCCAACTGTTGTTTGACAACTGTGTTCCAATTTGAAGACATAAACTCCGAATGCTTGTTAATCTGAATAACTGCAGGTTGCAGCTAAGAGAACAGAAAATCCACTTTCTCATACTGTTCCATTTAAGAGAATAAACGACTGCTTCGTTTTGTATTTTTTTGATGAGTTGTGGACTTGGATTGTTGAATAGATGAAGTAGTAGGTTGTGATTGAATTGGAGTAGTTTCAGCCGAAAGTGTTTCAGCTGCTGTGGTATTTAAAGGTTGTGGTTAAAAAAATGTAGTGGGTTCCGTCATTACAGGTTCAGTCTCCTTCGTTGTAAAGGTAGACTGCGCTTCTGCAATTTGTTCTAGTACAGTTTCTTGATGTAAGGTTGTAGGTTGTGTGATTTCAAGTTGTGCTGACGATGTACCCATAGACTTTTTGCTTTGTTTCTTTCTACCCTTATCACCACCTATAGTACCTAGATCACTTGCACCACCATTACCATCATTATCACCGTCATCATCATCACATTTTCCCTTTTGACGGCCAAACTTATCTTCAATCTTTCAAAGTTGGTTCTTCATTATCTGACTCACTATCATCATGGCGCCACTTATCGTTTTCTGGTGCAACATATTCATCATTTGCTAGAAAACCGAACAATTTACAAGGAGATGTGCTTTCCTTGTAACGTTTTGTTGCTACACCTCTAAATATTTTCCACGAATGTTCCATCATAACCTCAACTTTTAGAACATAGTTGTCGTTCTTTGGAAGATTCGAATGTTGCACATTCAAGATCATCCGGAGAAAATGATGATATATCCAAAGCTTGTTTCCTCCATATCCAGTTCTTCTCAGGTTTTCCTTCATGTTTGCAAAAATATACTTTGAAACACTGAATGGTTTGTTCAATGTCAAAGCTATCATCATTCCAACTAAGTCATTATTCGCCATGTCATAACCACTTCGTCTGTTGCTCAAACACTGAATTAGAACATGTAGAAAGAACTTGTATCGGAGTGGCAACCATGCTTTGTTTAGTTGTCCTACGAGAAAATCTCCAATACATTTCATTCAAAGCAAACATCCACGTTGACATTTCAACGGAACTGAGGATGGAGCTTTAGGATCATCGCGAAGTTGTAATACTGAGTTAATGATTTCAACAGAGATATCTACGTCCAAGTCATTTACTCTTCCGTGAATAAGTTCCTACCCATTCACTTCAACAACTTTAGCTGAATCCTAAAATTCCTTGATCAACGTCTTGTATACTGTAGTATTGTGCGTGATAGTATAATGTATCCTTGAGTCGCGCAAAAACTTCATTATACTGTTGTACTCCGCAAATTTATCTTCCGAATCTAAGTAGGCCACCATGTTGTGTCTTGGCTCTGACATGATTTCCACTTCTGACTTATTAATTCTCTTTGTTGCGGGTTTTCTTTTATGTTCTTTTTGTTCCATTCTGTACATAAAAGACAACCAGAATAAGAACATGAATTCATTATGGAATATATACAAAAGGTTTTATTGCAACTTTCTGTATGTATGTATTCCCTACACAAAGAACTGTTGACTCATACGAATAACAATTTATTCGTACGAAGAACAGCTGATTTGTACGAACAACAAATTTTGTTAAACAAGTTATTTAGTCGTACAACTAACTGGCTCGTACCAGCGGCAGGTTAATCGTGCGAGTGATAATTCACTCGTACGAAACAAGGTTAACTTGTTCGCACACAGAACTTCAAGAGAAGATTATTCATGAACAACTTGTTTTTCGTTAAAAGGTTCTTCACTTAAAGTTTGTTGCTCATGTCAGGCAAGGTCATACAGTCAGATAATGTTCAAATTGTTTATCTTCAAGGTATGCCTATATTTTCAATCATACCTTAATGATATCAGAAATAACTTAAAGAGGGATGAAAGGATGATGTGAGCAAGGTGAAAATACATTTGTTCCAAAGAACTACATCACCCTTTATACCAAATTCTTGTACTCGCACGAAGAACACTTAGGTCGTACGAAAACTTCCAATCATACAAAGACTGTTTTGTACCAAGGAACATGGTCTCATTCGTATGAAGCAATACCAATCGTACGAGTAACCTCTGATTCGTACAAATCCAAGTTTTTCAAAACTGGACCTTAGGTTTTTTGTTGACCTGTTTAGATCTTTTCACATATCCACACAGATTCACAATTTATGTTAGGAGAAGTGCTCATTACATAAATTTTGTTCTTTGAAATGAGTTTACCCATTGTAAGAAAGTACTTTATGAAGTTATGATATCAAAGCAAATGGTTTTCAAGGCGTATCTTGGTGGGAAAACATTTGAGCTTCACCTTTGGCTAAATCAAAAGTAACTTAATTTACAAACAGAGTAAACTAAAATAACTACAAACAAATAACAACACAATGTACATTAACTTAGCAATCTTTTCTAAGTTTCAAGGTAAGAGAATCATACCAACTTTTAATCTTGTCAAAAATGAGTTTTTGTTTGAAACATTAAATTAAATAAATAAGTATTCTACTATGATTATCAGTATTTTTATCCACGTAAGCTCAACATATCAGATTTAGTCAGAATTTAGAGATATGATTAATGTATGAATTTACTTACTAGTCGGTGTTCAACCACTTCATGACACATTCGTGTATCAAGACATGCTCGAGAGAAAATCTTACCGGTGAGTATACTGCTTATCATCTGTTTTGACGTATATGATATGAGATACTCACTTATTTTTTATTAAAAACAAGTCCTATGTGATTAAATCACTTATTGATGAGGAACTTGAATTTCAGATGCATGCAGGGCACAAGAGTAAGTCCGTGAACAGGTTAGTACCATCGTACAGACAAAGAGATAAACTTAGCTCCTGGATAAAACTGTGATTATTATCACTTATTATTGGGTGAATGTGATATTTTTATCACTTATTGATGGTCGTATGCAGTATTTACACGTATGTATGGTATCATGGAAGTTCTACACTTGCGTCATCGTTATTTTTCGGTAAAAGATTTAACCATGATACCCAGATAATAATCAAGCTTAAAGACCGCATATCTCAAAAACCTCGGCATACTATCAAACGAAATTTCGGTACCAAGACCATATGCCAATGAATGGTTCCCTCCTGGCTTTAACTCCGTTATGTTTATATCAACCTGCACATTTTAATCTGATTGTGAGCCTATCGATAAATCATTAGTAAAGCTACTTATCAATTCTCGTTTTATGCTTTTGACAGTTTTTGACAGATCACAAGTGTATCATCATCTTCTCTTATCTTTCCAAGAAACTCATTTTTGTTTTTGGATTTTTCTATTTTTCTAAATTATTCTCCCCCTTAAATACAGAAGGTAAATAAATAAATAAAAACTTAACTAAATAAAAGACATATTTTTGTATTTTTCACATGTTTTTGTATTTTTCTAGAAATTTTCTCCCCCTAAAATATAAAACTAAGAGAAAATGGAAAATCATTTTGTATTTGTAGCTTTTTAGAAAATATTTACAAAAAAGATTAGCCAAGGATGATATACTCGGGTTTCACCTTGATGCCATTGACCAAAAGAAGATAATTAAAATGTCATTTATCAAAAGCTTTTGTAAACCGGTCGGCACGTTGGTGATTGGTGTTGATTTTAGCAACATTGATAAGTTTCTTTTCATAACAATCTCGTATGAAATGATACTTAATCTCAATGTGTTTGGTTTTCGAGTGCTATACAGGATTACGAGTGATCTGTAAAGCTGCTTCGTTGTCAACATAAAAAGGAGTAGTTAGAAATGCAAAACCGTAGTCGCGCATTTGCTGTTGGATCCATAGAACCTGAGAGCAACAACTAGAAGCTGAGATATACTCAGCCTCACAGGTTGACATAGCTACACAAGTCTGTTTTTTGCACTGCCACATGACTAGGCGATTTCCCAAGAACAGACATCCTGCTGATGTTGATTTTGCATCAATCTTGCAGCCACCATTATCAGAATCACTAAATGCTGCCAAATCAAACTTATCATCCTTAGGGTACCAAAGGCTAGTGTCCGGGCAACCCTTCAGATAACAAAAGATTCTTTTCACAGCCATCAAATGAGAAACTTTTGGACTTGAATGGTAACGAGCTAGAAGACATGTTGGGTACATTATATCGGGTCTTGAAGCAGCAAGATACATTAGAGATCCGATCATAGCACGATAAAGAGACGATTCCACATGTTCACCCATTCCATCAGGAGTAGTCCCATGATTTTGAGCTAATGGAGTTCCCAAGGGCTTTGGGTCTTCCATTTGAAATCGTTTGAGAATATCCCTGACGTACTTGTTTGATGGATGAAAATCCCTTGCTTAGATTGATGAACCTGCAAACCTAAAAAGAAAGTCATTTCTCCCATTGCGCTCATCTCGAACTTCTCTTGCATTACCTGCTCGAATTCTTTGCACATTTTCTCGTTTGTAGACCCAAAATTAATATCATCAACATATACTTGTACCAACAATAAGTCCTCATTCTCTTCCTTGATGAAGAGAGTACAGCCGATTAATCCACGTCGAAAACCATTCTTGACAAGATAGGAAGACAACGTTTCATACCAAGCTCGAGGAGCTTGATGAAGACAATATAACGCCTTATTGAGAAGCCAAACCTTGCCAGGATGGATTGGATCTTCAAAACCAGGCGGTTGCTCAACATACACTTCTTCTTCAACTACACCAAGAAAAATGCACTCTTGACATCCATTTGATAAACTGTAAAGTTCTTATAGGACGCATAAGCCAAGAAAATTCATATGGCCTCAAGACGTGCTACCAGTGTATAAACCTCATTATAATCAATGCCTTCTACCTAATTAAAGCCTTGGACAACCAATCTTGCTTTGTTTCTCACAACAACACCTCGGCCATCCTTCTTACACTTATAAACCCATCTAGTACCAATCTTCTTGTAGTTGTCAGGCCTGTCAACCAATTTCGACATGCCCAACTTCTGAAACTGCTGAAGTTCTTCTTGCATTGCTCCAACCCATAAGTCTTCTTTCATCGTCTCCTTCCAGGATTTCGGTTCTACTTGGCAAACATAGCAGGCAAAAGACCAATAATTTTGATCCCCAGATTCCCTAATAGCCGAATACAAACCAGGATTCTGGTTGTTCCTTAGCTGATTACGTGTTTGCCACTCTGGACATCTCCTATAATATTCTACTAAGTATTATGGATTCGAGTTTCAGGAACATTGGGAACTCGAGAATTTATACCTAAATTGTTGATATTCAAATTAACAGCTAAGTCGATTGCTGGATTTGATGAAGATGTAAATGCATGTCTTTCAGTCGTTCCTTGATTTTGTACATTTGACGTGACATAAAAATATCTAGGAATAGGAGCAGAAGTAGAATCATGTGCATCATGGAACTCATCATCTTCTGACGAAACATTATAGTCAGCAGCATTTTCAAATTCCTCATTTTGAACAAGATTGTTAACCGAAGTAGACAGATGAGGGTTAACAATAATTGGTCGTACTAATGACGATTCAACTACAGTATCACTTTCTAGTAGCATTTGAGAAGCTACAGATGCATCATCAAAAGTTGGCAGATTAAAGGGGTCAAACAGTCCATCGGAGTCAAACATCCAAGGAGCACCTGGAGCTCTTACCGATTCAGTGTATCTTTGAACCTTAACTTCACCCCATTCCTCAGTCTTTTTAGATGACAAATTACACACTTTGAAATTAGGAGTAGCGTATCCAAGAAAGAAACCTTCGATAGCATTAGGACCGAATTTACCATGTGGATCAATTATAGTATATGGAGCTCCAAAAGGTTCTAAGAAAGACACATCCAGTTTCCTTTTATGTAACAATTCGAAACATGTTTTCTCATGCCTCTTCACTGTAAGAACTCTATTCATTGTATAACATGCAGTAGCCACAGCCTCTATAAATAGGGGTTAATCGTCAGACTGTAAATGTTATTGTTTGTTTTATATATTTTGTAGCAGACATGTACGAGTGAGATGCTTGACTCGTACGAGTGACACTCTTTCACTCGTACGAGGTACACACTCGCACGAGTCACAATCTCTGTCTCACACTCTCCTGTCCGAGTCATGTCGACCTATAAATAGAGGAGTGTTGTGTCAGAGCTAAGTTGTGTTAGTCCAGTTGGTACCGCGAAGCCCTGCTGAATTGTTTACTTGCGTTGTACTTTGCACGTCAATCAATATATTCAAAGTAGTTAAACAGTAGATCTCACTTATTCTTTTGTCAATCTACCTAACAATGAATTCCGCCTCTGTTAGTTGAGTTAGATCAGTCTAGTTGCTCATCGGTGGAGCCGATCCCCAATTCACAAGTGGTATCAGAGCCTTGAGGTCTGTTCTGCTGACAAGCGTCAAGTTTTTACAGGCTACCAACTGTTTCAGATTCAAATTCACTGTTCCAGCTTTCTACTTCTACACTTTCCCAAACTGATCTCGGAATTGGACGAAATTATGGACAAGTTGGACTAGGATTCTAGGATATCACGTTAAATTCTATTCTAATCAATCCTTAACAATTTCAGTTCTAAGATCGAGCTTAATCATGTCGAAATTGGATAAATTCATCCGTTTGGTAACCTAAGTTGTTTTGTACGGGTAGAGAGACAACTCGCACGAACGACTGACCATACAAGTTAATGCATTCGTACGAATGAGTAATTAGAAGTTCTTAAAATTTACAAGTTAAAAATTTAAAACTGTGATTCGCACAAGTTATACACTCGTACGAGCAACTCATTGGTACAAGGGAAGTTTTCATTTGCATGAGTTGCTTCTTTGTTCACACGAGTAGATTTCTTGTTTGAATCATCTTATCCGCCAAATTTTTGGGTCGTACGAGCTAATCTTGGTCGCCCGAATTAATTTGTCATCTGCACGAAGAAATTTATCATACTAATCAGTTTTTTTGAAAGTGTGTTTCTAAATCTTTAAAGAAAAGTGGCAGAAGAATTTTATAACGCATTTGCTACATCAGCAGTCACGACTACTGCAGCACAAAACATGAACCTCAAGAACGAAATGGGTACTATGACGAAACCACCATAATTAATGAACCTCGAAGACTTAGATAGTTGGAGTGAACGTTTCATGAATTGGGTTCAGGTAAATCATTTTACCTATTGGTTTGCTATCGAAGAAAAGTATAAATCTCTTGTTGGAGAAAACGGTCTCGAAAAGACATTGGCTCAACTTTCAGATTTTGAGAGAGAAAAGTTTATAAACGAGAAGAAAATGATGAACATTCTTCAACAATCCATCAAAGAGGACATACTGGCGCTATTACAACATGGTGATGCACATCATTATGGAATGCACTTCGATTGAAGTTCCAAGGTAGTGCACAATTGTGAAAGAGCAAAAGGGCATTGTTGAGTAAAGAATTTGACATCTTTATGTTGATCAAAGGAGAGATGGTAAAAAACCTGATTGAAAGATACTGCCATCTTGTTTTGCAAATGAAGCGAATGGGAATCATAAAGACGAACGAAGGACTTGTTGATAAACTCGATTTCTTGCCACAAGGCGAATGTTCTACTTATTTGACAATTTTGAAGAATGGAACTGAATATGGTAATTTCTCATTACCACGATTCATTGAAATATTGGAGTGACATGAACTAGAAATGTAGAAGATGGCGAAGAAAAAAGGCGATCAAATGCAACAAGACGTCAATCTTTATTTCAAGAATAGTGCTACTGCTCAAATTCGATCTCCAAAGATCTAGACTGCCTTTAACACTTACAGCACACCGAGTCCCCCGTCAAATCAAAACAATAGTTTTTAATCATTTGCTACGGTCAATCCGAACACGTCTCAAAGCCCACAATCATCACATGGATCGAGCAATCCCCATCTCAACCAGAACAGTCAATCAAATCCTACTCAGAGGGTACTACAGTGCAATATCGCTGTTGTTTTCCAGAATGCACAAAACTTTGATGAGAAGACCGCTAAGCAGCATATGTCACTATTAGCATCGGTTCTTGAATCTCACGACAGTCTTGTAGCAGGAAAGATTGGAAATTATGAAATGACCAAAGAGGACTATGATCAGATTGATCTGCTAGAGATGGAGCTGATCGACATCAAATGGTGTATGGCATTTATTGTTCGACGCGCACAACGCTTTATGGAAATCACGGGGAAAGAGAACTTGGGAGGTTTGGATGGAAAACTTGGATTCGACAAGTCCAAAGTTACTTGTTTTAAGTGTCGGGAGAAGCGACATTTTAAACGTGAATGCCCAAACAGAGAAACTCAGGGTAATCAGAACCCATTTGCCAACGACTACTACAAGAAGGCTATCTATCACCGTCCCCAAGCAAGAACTTGAATGGTGCAGATCGAAGATAGACAGCTAGAAGCCAAAGACAAAGCGCTTGTGGTAACTCAAGAAGATGAGGGCTTTAACTGGAACAAATACATTTCAAAGAATGAGAGTTTGGCGTTGGTTGCTGAAATAATCGAAGAACCTGAATAAGAATCTGAGGCGTCTTTTGACGAGGCACCTGAAGAAGAGTTTTATCATACATCATCAGAAGAGGAGGAACTTTTAAATAGTGCATTTCAACACCCTTCCTAATGATATCTTGAAAACTTTTTCAGGTTAATTTGGGCTAAGTCATCGAACATTCTGTGACGAACAGAAGAAGCCTGGTGTTGAACAGAGAGTTGATGAAAAGATGGAGAAGTTGGCTGATGAGACTAACAAAGCATGCATGGCAAACATAAACGAGGTAAATGAGTCTAAAAGTGAGCTAGTGATCGAAAACCCATGTTTAAAATATGCTGAGCCATGCAATTAATGTGTTGTAAAAGACACATGATATATAGAGCTTAAAAGTTTAACATACAATTTGTCTAGTGATTTTAAATCAACTAAAGAAGCGTACGAAAAATTGAGCAGAACTATTAAACAGTATGAAAAGGCACTAAGAGAAAATGCGAGACTCTTTCTATGCTCAAAGCGACAGTAATGGACAAGCAAATGGCGATTAATATAAACTTAATTACTATTGCCGAGCTACAAAGTGAGCTTGAGAAGGTAAGAATAGAAACTAAACGGGTTAACAAGTTGCTATTAAGTTATTCAACAAGGTCTTACGTCATTGATCACATTTTACCAAAAATCAAAAATAAAGAAGAATCTAAAAATGCTGAACACAAGAATGCGAGTTACGATCGTGTTCCACCCCCTATGTGGAATAGTAATCCTTGTAAAAAGCCATCAGGGGTGGAAAAGGCACTCAATGTAACACTAAAAACTGAACAATCAAACGAGCTGCCTACAAACCTCGATGTAACTTACACAACATCTGAATCTGAATTTGACTCTGGGGTGGTTAAAATAGTGGTCGAAAATGTCTTAAAAAGTGAATCTGACAAGTCTGTATCTGAGGTTTAAACATCGGAAGCTAGTTTAAACAATGATCCAAATGTCATAGATTATAAAATACATGGACCTGTTAAACTATTTTCTGATGAGGACCTTCCCATCCAGAATGTGAATCTGGATCGTATTGTTAAATTGTTCAAGCTTGTGGAGGTAAGCCATTCTGATTTAGATAAACATTATGCATCATAATGAATCTGGATCAAAATGTGTCACTAGACCTCACCATCACAGAAACAAAGATTATCCAGAGAATAGGAGGGCGGGTTTGGGTTTTCAAAAGCGAAGAATGAACAAAAAGTCCCAAAAGCTAAACTTTACAAAGAAAATCAATTTTGTTTTTGGGACAACAACAGAAAAGGAAAAAGAAATCATCGGAACACAATCAAATGATGATTTTAAGAAAGAGAAAGAGAAGATGAAACAAGTTTTGGATTCCTCTGTCCGTAAAGATAGTAGGACATGCTACAAATGTAAGAATGTTGGGCATATCGGACGATATTGCTCACAAATATATTCAAAATCTGTTTCTAATTCTAAAAGGTTTACCAAGGATGAGAAACAAAAGGCACCTACGGTTGCACCTAAGCAAATTTTGAAAATAAACAACGAATCCTATAAAAATGTTAAATAAATGATTCAACGTAATTCTAAATTTGAAATTGGTGAAACATCAACTAAATATTGTCAAACGGATTCAAAATTCTACGATAAAAGGGCTAATTTGAAAATGCAAACATGGATTGTAAAAGTCAAACCATCCAAGGTAGAACTGAAACCTTCTGTTCCAAACAAAACCGATCCTAAAATGAAAGTAAAAAACAAAGTAGGTCCAAAATTTGACATTCCGAACCCACCCAAGACCAAGCAGGCTTGGGTTTCTTTGTTTTATAGTTTCTTCCGCATGTGTGCAGGGGCTCCCGCGATCGATCATGTCTAAATTGATAATGGATAGTGGAGCTTCCAGGCACATGACAGGGATGCTTGCGTTGTTACACGACATTAAAGCTATCCGCGAAGGGTACGTAGGTTTTGCCGGAACGCAAGGAGGAAGAATTATCGGTGAAGGACTTCTCATGAATGGAGTTGTTTTGTTTGATAAAGTGAACTATATCTCAGAACTTGAGAACAATCTACTTAGCATTTCGTGGATTTGTGACAAGAAATTCACAACGCACTTCAATGATAAAGAATGCTTGATCTTAAAGCCGGGATTCAAGATTCCGGAGGAATAGATTCTCATGCGTGCTCCGAGAGAAATTGATCTTTATGTTCTCGATATGAGTATCGCATCAACAACATCAAAGAAGGTTCAATGCTTTATTTCTAAAGCTACCGAGAAAGAGTCTATTCTATGGCATAGGAAGATGGGGCGCATTCATCTGAGAAAGATGAATTATCTTGTGCATAACGACCTAGTGGAGGGTGTTAATATGAAAAGTTTTCATTTATTCGATGATTGTCTGAGCTGTAAAAAGGGGAAACAAAATAAGAAATCACACCCACGAAAGCTGTTGAATTCTATCAAGCTACCACTAGAGAGGTTACATATGGATCTTTTCAGGCCAGTGAACGCCAAAACCATTTATGGTGATCTATATTGCCCAGTCGTTAGCAATGATTTCTCAAGATTCTCATGGGTTTTCTTTATGGAGAGCAAAAATGAAACATTTGAAACTCTAGTGACTCTCTCCAGAAAACTTGAAAACCTATATCACTTGCCAATCAAGAGAATCCGCAGTGACAACGATACAGAGTTCAAGAACAAAAGGATGCTGAAATTCTGCAATGAAAAGGGGATTCTTTTTGAATTCAGTGCTCCTTATACTCCACAACAAAATGGAGTAGCTGAATGAAAGAATCTCATACTGATCAAGACTGCTAGAACCATGCTCGCCGATTCGAAATTGCCAATTAGTTTCTAGAGTGAAGCAGTCGCATCAGCGTGTTACACCTTGAATCATGTTTTAACAGTTAAGCCTCACAACAAGACTTGTTTCGAGTTACTTAATCAGCGAAAGCCTAACCTTGCGTTTCTTGAGCCTTTTGGATCACCATGTACTGTGTTGGACTCGGATGGTAAATTGGAGCCAAATCCTTGAAAGGATTTTTCGTCGGCTATGCTACTCAACAGAAACGTGTCTTCTTACCGAGTATGAACAAGGTTATTCTTGCGCAGCATGTTGATTGTCGACGTTATACTATGCCAATGAAGAAACCTAGGGATCCATGGCTGTTTAATTACGATGGTTTGTGGAATTCTTTCGACTCACCAGACGTGCCATCTGAAGAAGAACTTGTTATGCTCTTTCAACAACATCAAATATCTAATCAAGAACAAGTCTCTAGACTATTGGTGATATCCCTGTCACTTCCTGTCAACACGTCTGATGTAGGTCCGAGCTCTACTCGTCAAGAATCTGTATTTGTACCAGTCTTGCCCACTGCTGAATCATATTCCCAGCAATCACCAAATGTCGACTCTGATTGTGAACCGTCTTTCGATGATGGAGGATCTAGTTCCAACGAAGGATCTGAGCAGATTGAAAGCTTCTTGAATACTCAAGCAGATCAATCACACGTTAGGAATGAAGCTTCTTCTTCTGCACCAGTTGTGGATGAAGTCATCAAAAATTTGCAAACACAAGTAGATGTTCCAAATGAAGTGATGCTGAGGACGCTTTCATATCATCCTTTGGATAATATTATTGGTAGCTTACAAACGAGAGTGAAAACTCGCAATCAGATCAATAAGGATCTAAGCTGTTTTTATACTCGTGTTGCTCCATTACAAACCAGACTTTCTAATAGTTGTTTTGTTTCTCAGGTGGAACCCGGGAACTGGAAAGACGCGTTAAAGGAAGAGAGCTGGGTGGAAGCAATGCAAGAGGAATTGCTTCAATTCCAGAAGCTGGGAGTCTGGAAGCTTGTTGACCTACCAGATCATCACAAAAAGATAAACACTAGATGGGTCTTTAAGTGCAAGCGTGATGATAGAGGAATCGTGGTTGAAAACAAAGCTCGACTCGTGGTACAAGGTTTTCATCAGCAAGAAGGGATAGATTATACTGAAGTCTATGCCCTAGTCGCCTGTCTTGAAGCGATCCACATATTCTTGGCCTTTGCTTCTTGGAAAGGTTTCAAGGTGTACCAGTTGGATGTGAAATCTGCTTTCCTGTACGGTAAAGTTAAAGAGGAGGTGTACGTTGGCTGTTGGGCTTATATTGTTGAGGTTTACACATTAGTGCTACATTTGGGCTTACTAGAGGGTTTTGGGCTTCCTAGTGCCTCATGGGCCTAGGGTTATAACTAATGGGTTAGATGGTTGGAAAAATATATGTATTAGGTTAATGTTTCAAGGTTAGAGAGTTATTATTGAAAAACTTGTATCAGACACTATTCTGGTGCATGCAAGTTGTTTTTTATTCAAGAGTTGTTCTTCATCTTAATCATTACTTCCGCAATTGATTAGGTTTACGATACATGTTAGATCCAATATCGGGACATACAATTGGTATCCGAGCCTGCTGTATAATACAGGCTACAAGTATCGCAGATTGAAGAACTGTTCAGTGTAGGTCCCCTAGTCCGTATGGATCTTCACAGAATCGTCTATCTAATCTAGAGTGCGGAATCCCCTAGATCATATTTCACAGAAACAAGAACAAGAACACAAACAATTCCTTCAAACAGTCTTCTATTGATTATCTAACACAAAGTGTTTACAATCAATTCAAGACTCTCTCTCTAAACTAGCAACACCAGCAACTGAGCAATGGAACCAGCAACATAAACCCTAATGCAAACCTCCCTTTATATAGAGATAGGTTATGTGTTATGCTCATGGGCTAGGGTTTCCTACATGGACTGCTAATGGGTTTATAGCCCAATTCGCCTACCATGCACAATTTCGTGTCTAGTTCAGCCCAATTACTTCTAATTCACACTAAATCCCCTAACCGTTTATCATTTTACTAATTACAAGATATCTAAAGACCAAATCTAAGCTGTTGTTATAAATATGCACCAACAAATTCCCCCTTGACAATAGCTTCATAAAATAACTTAGTCTTCAGTCTTCTTGCAATCTTCAGCATCTGTGAAAAACGTTGGTCTTTGGTGTAACACCCTATAAAATCATGTCCAATAGTATAGTGACACGTGTTGTATTTTAAATATAGTCTGTTAAATACCAATAAGGACTAAAGGCGTCAACATGCTCAATCTGGGCCTCTGAGTGACGGTCCGATGTCAAAATGCTTAAAACTTGGCCGCTGAGTGACTGATATGTCAACATGCCCAGCCTTTGAGTGGCATTCGGAATCAACATGCTTATAATAAGCCTTTGAGTGATCCTTTACGTAGTCCTGACTCTCATATGTCCATTTTATTGGACAAGAGTGATCAAATCCATTATTATATGAAAGTTGGATAATGGAGGGATTAAAAGTGTTAACATGTTAATTTATACCTCTGAGTGACCTTTTAACAAACCGAGAGCTTGGAAGACATGCTTTGGGCATGTGTGATTGATTTAGGTGGAAGTTGGGATGACCACTTACCCCTAATAGAATTCTCCTACAATAAAAGCTATCATACAAGCATCAAGGCTGCTCCTTTTGAGGCCTTATAAGGGAGAAGATGTTGAATGCCCGTGTGCTGGGCAGAAGTTGGGGAAGCCCAACTATCAGGACCTGAGATTGTCCTTGTGACCACGGAAAAGATTGTGCAAATCCGTAAACGTCTCAAAGCTGCCAGAGATAGGTAGAAGAGCTATGCTGACAAGAGGCGTAAACCTCTTCAGTTCCAAGTAGGAGACAAAGTCATGCTGAAAGTATCACCCTGGAAAGGTGTGATGTGTTTTGGAAAGAAGGGCAAGTTGAGCCCAAGATACGTAGGACCCTTCGAGATAGTCGAATGTGTCGGCACTATAGCTTATAAGCTCAGGTTGCCAGAGGAGCTTAGTGGAATCCATGATGTATTCCACATATCTAACCTTAAGAAAAGTCTAGCCGATGAGTCGCTAGCAATGTCGCACGGAGATGTGCAAATTGATGAAAACCTGAGGTTCATTGAGAAACCAATTTCGATCGAGGATCGATAGCTTAAGAAGCTCCGAAGAAAATTGATACCCATAGTAAAGGTTAAGTGGCATGCCTTTAGAGGCCCCGAGTATACATGGGAGGTTGAGTCCACTATGCGACAAAAGTACCCCCATCTTTTTGAATAAAATCTCGAGGTCGAGATTTCTTTTAAGGGGGTGAGGATGTAACACCCTGTAAAATTGTATCAAATAGTATAGTGACACGTGTTGTATTTTAAATATAGTCTGTTAAGGACCAATAAGGACTAAATGCGTCAATATGCTCAATCTCGGCCTCTGAGTGACGGTCCGATGTCAACATGCTTCAAACTTGGCCGCTGAGTGACTGATACATCAACATGCCCAGCCTCTGGTGACATTCGGAATCAACATGCTTATAATAAGCCTCCGAGTGATCCTTTACGTAGTCCTGACTCTCATATATCCAGTTTATTGGAAGAGAGTGATTAAATTCATTAGTATATGAAAGTTGGATAATGGAAGAATTAAAAGTGTCAACATATTAATTTATACCTCTGAGTTACCTTTTAACGAACCGAGAGCTCAACAATGTCCGGGCATAATCCCGGATATGCCAAGTATTGGCTACGGAGGGCTAAATATGCAAAAATGTTGTTTTAGAAGGCTTTTATAAGCTTTAATAAGTTAAGGGGGTTAAAGTGTGAAATATTGGAACTGGCCGTGGGGCGGTCGCGGGCCGCGAGAGACCAGGCCTGGGTCTCTCGCGGGGCGCGAGAACAGGTCTGCTGCAGCAAGTTTTGTTTGTAGACCAAGCAAAACTCTAAAACCATTAATTCGAAACCATGGCTTCTCTAAACTGCTATGCCATGTTTTGGGACACTTGTAAGCTTCTTCTTACACCCCTAAACACCTGGCTTCACCTCCTTTGAGTTCTCCAACTATAAATAGGTGATCAAGTTCATCATTTGAACTTGCACCTTTCTAAATCATAACTCTTCTCCCTTCTCTGGAAGTTCCTAGCTAAAAGGAGCATCTAACTTAGTTCTCTTGCATTATAGGAACCTCTTGTAAGTGTTCCTTGCTCTTGCATTTTTGTTTATAGGCTTTTATAGCCAAAAGTCAAGCATTTTTCAGAAAACGCTTTGACTTTCGGTTAAGACCCTTATGGTCCAGCCATTGTTCAAAATAAATATGGCTAAGTGATCGTAATAAGGTAGGTGTTAGTCCCTATAAAGGGCACCTCCTGAAGATCACGTTTGCTAGACCAATTGACGGGTCAAAGTTATGAAAAAAAGTCAAACACACCATATTTTTTGGAAAAATCATAAATTGATCTTATATATGTTATGAAACCTGTTTTGACACTTAAACAAGTTGGTAATAATTATTAGAACACGTAAGAACATGTTCGGCTCGTCAATTTCAGTTCTAGGGTCGGTTCGGAAACGAAAGTCGCGAAGTTTGACTTTTGTTTGACTTTCGATTCTGACCCGATTTAGATTAGTTAGCTATTGATCTAAAGTTGAATTATGATCATAATATTATGTAGCATAACCCCCTGAGGTTATATTACATGGTCCTAATCAGAATCCAAGTTTATGCGCAAGTTCCATAATTATGCCATTCTTTACTAAAATGCCCTTTTTGCATAAACAAGGTTTTAAATAATAATGAACTTGAAAATGAGTTTCCTACTGATGTAAATTATAAGTACGATTATTTGGGATGTTAAACTAAGTTATAAAACTTATTTTTAAACATATTTACAGTAGGTACATATTTTAAACTCATAATCCCAAATGATTTATAAACTATTTGTAAAATGACCAAAATGCCCCTTCGGTGCATAGTTTGGTCATTAAAGATAATTTACACATATAATTGATATCTTACAGATATTATATCATAAATAAAGTATTTTTCGGAATATTTACTATCATAACATTAAATTATATTCAAGTTCCTTTTATATGGAATGAAATTACCAAAACGCCCTTATGAGGCATAATTTCATTTGAAAACCTTAACGGGCATACAAGTTGATATCCTACTGATATCTTAACTCACTTAAAGTATAATGGCATATAGAACTTGTCCATGACTTATCCGGTTACCCATTATCGCTTATGAGCGTACGGTTGATTATGTGTACTAGTTTACGGAATTTAACCGAAACGAGTTTAACCTTGTCATTTAAAGTTTCAAAATCCAGAATGTTTATGTTTACCATATTATACAAGTCAAGTACTTGTCGGGTTTAAACTATATTCTATCTGATCATGGTTCAATCAAGCGTTATACGTAATGATCATGTACACTATTCGGTTTATAAGACCGTTAGTAATTAATTGGCTAGCTAATGCCATAATCCAGACTAGAGCCTTGCCGGTAAATGCTATCTGCACTAGGTACTTTTGTATACGGCTGAGTTATTAAAAAATAAAAGAAGAAGACTAGCTCAGGTAAATACCCTCGACTTATTTTCCCTATACGGGCTTGGGATACAGTAAATTATTACCGCTTGGTCAAAAATGGGGTCAATCGAATGCCCGCATGTGGCTAGTAAACCCACATATTCCGTTTTAATCTGTTTTGTTTGATAACTTAAACATCGGGGGTTAAATTACCGTCTCCTGGATATCCTGGGCTCAATACATTAGTTATTGGCCACGACCTTAGCACGGGGTGTAGGCATACACCTTTTGATGCTCATATGCAATATGCCCAAGACGTTGGGGATGACTCCTTCGTGAGTACCTGAGTGGTGTGTACTTAATCATGTCTCGGTTTCTGTCCCGGGCCTGTATGTATTGACAAACATGTGAATCTGATACAAGGTTGCAACGTCAACTTTCCCAAGTTAATAAAAGATTTTGTGCCGTTTTGAACTTGCAAATCATTGTAAAGTTTTCAAAATGAGTCAGTTGGGTGTATTTACCAGTGTAAGATGACGTATCGTCCAAAGGCTAAACTACAGGTACAATACGAAATAGGCAGGAAGCTGCTCGGTAGTGATAGAGGATCTTACAAATCCTAAATCTGCCTAAAGTCTGTTTTATATTCTTTCTTGTACATTTTAATGATCCGCCTGTGGATCTTCTATTACAAGCTTGTATATTATTTTGTATTTTCGAACATTCAGTTTGTAATACTAATTTTACTCCTAGACTTCCGTTGTGCCATGTTTAATTGACTATGATGATTATCAACTAATGTCACGATACTCCCCAACCGGGCCCACGGGTGTATGGATTTCGGGTTGGAAATCCGGGGTGTGACAGGTTGGTATCAGAGCCAACGTTTGAGAAAATTAAACACTAGCCTTTTGTGTTTAGTCGCAAACTTACATGTGCACATTCCTTAGACTTCCGAGTCTAGGCAATGACCTAGGATTACTCATTTCATTATTAAGTTATTAGTATGTTTTTGAATTGATTTTTAACAGGAAAATGCCACCATGTGTGAGAGGACAAAGTGGATGAGGAAAAGGTCCAATGAGAGGAGGACCATCGGGACACATTCCCCCTCAACCTCATAATACAGATGCTTACCAAAAATCAGGAGATTCATCTCCTTGGTAACCAGCGAGACGTTCTGTCTCTAATAGACACTCGCCCTCACATTCCCAAAATTCTTACCACTCCTACCATTCACACCACTCCCACCATTCTCATCATTCTTATCATGATGAGTTCAACCCAAACCAATACCTAAATACCCCTCCAGCTGATCAGAATCAGTTGAATAAACCTAACCCTATGGACGAGGACTCCGACCCGGAGATGCCACCATCTGGATCGAACGCGCATCCTATCGAAATTTCGAGCGATTCAAACTCTTATGTTGGATCACCTTATCAAGGTCCTAATGAGTGGGACCAATACTAGGGCCAATTTACTTTTGCAAATACTCCTTCCCACCATTCACAACCACCTCCCATACAGGAAGATGTCCACATGGAACCCGTGGACAAACCCTAACATCCACCTGAGCCACCAAGGAGGAAGCGTGGAGCACGTATGTCGGTACGTGCAGGACAAAGGTCAGGATCGCTGCAACCTTTGCCCAATTCCTACCCCACAATTCAAGAGGACCCACAAATGGGTGGACCCTCTAATGTTTCACCTATAGTGGAACCAACACCAAGACCAGTGGTTCAACAACCACCATCAAGTTATAATAACCTAATCCCAACGTATCTGGATAACACTGGATACGATCCTTTTAACCCAACTACCCCTATTGATTACCAAACACTATCACATGATCCTTACATGCAAGCAATCATGCATAATGCACTTTACCCGTCTCCTTTCCCACCTACTTATTCACCGACTGGAAATCCAACTTATGGATACAGTATCCGGTTATGACGCAACCTCAACCACAACCTCTGCCACCACTAGAGGCCATTAATGAGGCCTTAGAAAGAATGAAAGAAATGCAACAGTAGGCGGAGAAGACGGAGAAGAAGACAAATAAGTTCTTCAAGAAACTCTCCAAGCTAGTTAAGGGAAAGAAGGACGAGTGAAGTCTTTTCTAATATATATAGTCCCTACGTGGACATTGTTATTTCTTTAGTCCCTATGTGGACATTTTTTTTCTTTAGTCCTTGCATGGACAATCAGTTTTATTAATTTATTTCAAGTATTGTAATTTCTATTTGAAATTTTATGAAGTATTTTGGAATTATATATATATATACATATTCATCCTCTTGAAAGCGATCGTCTCAATATACTCGAATTTTTGCTCTGCGATAATTCCAAAAAGATCTTAATGGTTTTGATTTGCCGAGTACAACAGACCACATATTTGGCCAAATATATAAATGATAATTAAGAATGGAAGGGTCTTCTATCATGATAGTTAAGGGAAGTTATCCTTCTATCTAGAGGCGGTGGACTAGGTTCAAGCCTCCAAGTCATTGAGGTCAATGCGACCGGAACTATTAATCAACCGTTAAGATCCTCTTATGTTAACATTCAAGTAATGTTCATACTCATGGTAATGTGACTTGAGCAATCACACTAACCTTCAAGGTAATGGACTATTTCCTAACCTTATATAGCCCTTGTGATCTGTTTGATCCCGGCTAAATATCACCAGTGTGGTGATGAATAAGACATCCATTAGATATGTATTTTATATAGCCCTTGCGATCTGTTTGATCCCGGCTAAACATCACTAGTGTGGTGATGAATAAGACATCCATTAGAGATGTATTTTATATAGCCCTTGTGATCTGTTTGATCCCGGCTAAATATCACCAGTGTGGTGATGAATAAAACATCCATTAGAGATGTATTTTATATAGCCATTGTGATCTATTTGATCCCGGCTAAATAGCCCTTGTGATCTGTTTGGTCCCGGCTAAATATCACCTGTGCGGTGATGAATAAAACATCCATTAATGATGTATTTTATATAGCCCTTGTGATCTATTCGATCCCGGCTAAATAGCCCTTGTGATCTGTTTGATCCCGACTAAATATCAATATTGCGATGATGAATAAAACATCCATTAGAGATGTATTTTATATAGCCCTTGTGATCTATTTGATCCTGGCTAAATAGCCCTTGTGATCTGTTTGATCCCGGCTAAAAATCACCTGTGCGGTGATGAATAAAACATCCATTAGGGATGCATTCTATATAGCTCTTGTGTTCTATTTGATCCCGGCTAAATATCATCAGTGCGATAATAAATAAAACATCCATTAATGATGTATTACCCTTTTCGGGTTATGAATTATTTTATATAGCCCTTGTGATATATTTGATCTCGGCTAAATATCACCAGTGCGGTGATGAATAAAACATCAATTAGTGATGTATTGCCCTTATGGCTATGATTTATTTTATATAGCCTATGTGATCTCTCTGATCCCGGCTAATATAGCCAGTGCGGTGATAAATAAGACATCCATTAGTGATGTAGTGCCTATGTCCCATATCTTATGTCCATTAGTGACAGGCCTATGTGCCATATTTTATGTCCATTAGTGACAGGCCTTTGTGCCATATTTGATGTCCTTCGTGACAAGCCTATGTGCTATATAATTGTCAAAAATGACAATGACAATTGTGACATTGCGATCCCTGTCTAGTAATTAATGGACTATGTCCAGATTGTAATTTGCCTATGATAGTCCTATTAAGATCTTGGCCAAATATAGGTATATTAAAACTAAGAGTTGTGATGTTATTCACACTAGTATAGGCAATGGATTTTCTTATATCCAATGTTTAAAAGCCGATATGGCTAAGAGAAATTTTATTTGGTATATAGAACCAAAGCTTTGAAGAATGGCCAATTCTAATGAGGCACAAAGTAGCCATCGGAACGTCAAAGACGCCAAAAATATAGCCATAGATAATAATGACTTCCAAGCACGCATTGATGCGGCTGTAGAAAAGGCCATGGGTAAGTCCATAGAGAAGTTAGAGAGTCGAGTGCTACTCGCTCTAAGCCATTATCAATTCCACCATCCTCAGCTCATAAGGAGAGCTCTGTTTACTCATCAAATGCGAAGAGTGAACCTAAGAGGATAGAGTATGCTGATAGGTCCCGTTCTTCTAAGGACGGATGCACCTACAAGTACTTTGTCTCCTGGAAACCCCGAGACTTTAATGGGGAAAAAGGAGCCGTAGAAGCCCTAAAGTGGCTGGATGAGATGGAGACCATTGTAGACATCAGCGCTTGTGCTGAAAAGGATGTGGTCAAGTATGTATCACAGTCCTTAGAGGGCGATGCCCTAACATGGTGGAAGGCCATGATTCAGTCAACAGGTAAAGTATACCTGTATAATCTGGGATGGTCCAAGTTTGTGGACCTTATTAAGGACACCTACTGCCCACCCTATGAGGTGGAGAAAATAGAGACAAATTTCTTGTCTCTTTCAATGAAAAACCTTGACTGTCGGAAGTACGCTTCCGATTTTAATTCCATATCTAGGTTAGTTTCCTACCTAATCACTCCAGAATCTAAATGCATTGCGCATTTTATTATTGGATTAGCGCCCGAGATTAATGGCATGGTAAAGGCTGCTCAGCCTAAAACCTATAGGACTGCTGTAGACCTATCTCTCTCTCTCTCTCACCCTTGATCTTGTAAGACAAAAGTCAGTTAAGCCAGAAACTGACGGGAAAAGAAAGAGAGAAGAAAACAACTCCCATAAGTTTAAAAAGAAAAATAAAGGGAGATTCGGGTTCAAAGGGAACCAAGGCAAGTCGGTTGTGGTGCCATTCTGTAAGGCTTGCAACCGAAGACACTAGGGACAGTGTAATCCTGACCCACAAGCTAGACCTTGTGGTATTTGTAAAAGGAGAGGGCATAAGACCCTAGAATGTAAAGATCTTAAGGATGCTGTTGCTTTATCTGCAATGAAAAACGGCATATTGCGACTAACTGCCCTAAGAATTCGAGGAATAATAATTCGAAGCCTGGAGAGGCCAAGAAGGGAAATGCACGCGCTTTTCGGCTGACTGCTAAGGAAGCTGTTAATGACAATAACGTCATAACAGGTACTTTCCTCATTAACGATATTTATGCTAGAGTTCTTTTTGATTCGGGTGTAGATAGATCTTTTGTTGATCATAAGTTTAGTAAACTATTAAATTTACCCATAAGAACTCTAAATAAAACTTATGAGATAGAACTTGCCGATGGAACCTTAGAAACTGCTTCTTCCATTCTTGATGGATGCTCTATATCCATTAAGAATCATTCCATCCCTATCTCTCTTTTGCCAATGAAATTGGCAGGGTTCGATGTTGTCTTAGGCATGGATTGGTTATCTCATAACCAAGCCCGCATTGCCTGCGATAAAAAGCTCATCGAGGTTAAGACCCCATCTGGTGAAATGATCACCATCCATGGAGACTCACACTATGGATTGCCAGACAAGGTGTCGTTATTTAAGGCATCCAAGTGTTTGAGAAGAGGCTGTGTCATCTATATGGCACAAGTTACCATAAATGAACCAAAGCTGAATCTTGAAGATCAACCAGTTATCTCAGAATATCCCAATGTATTCCCAGAAGAATTACCAGGACTTCCTCCAGATAGGCAAGTGGAGTTCAAGATTGATATTATACCAGGATCAACACCTATAGCTAGAGCTCCATATAGGCTAGCACCTAATGAAATAAAGGAGTTGAGGACGCAACTAGACGAACTCCAAGGGAAAGGCTTTATACAACCTAGTTCCTCGCCTTGGGGAGCTCCAATCCTCTTCGTTAAAAAGAAAGACGGATCAATGCGAATGTGCATTGACTACCGTGAGCTGAACAAGTTAACAATTAAGAATAGATTCCCTTTGCCCAGGATCGATGATTTATTCGACCAACTTCAATGGGCTAGTTACTTTTCTAAGATTGATTTGAGATCAGGATATCATCAATTGAAGGTTAGGAATGAAGATGTTCCTAAGACAGCCTTCAGGACCTGTTATGGTCATTTTGAATTCTTAGTGATGCCTTTTGGGCTCACAAATGCACCAGCAACATTCATGGATCTCATGAATAGAGTCTGCAAGCGATATTTCGATAAGTTTGTCATTGTCTTTATAGACGACATTCTTATCCACTCTCGTAACCAAGATGATCACGAGAAACATCTTCGGTGCATCCTAGAACTGCTAAGGCTGCAGAAGCTTTATGCTAAGTTCTCTAAATGTGAATTTTGGCTTAGAGAAGTCTAATTCCTTTGACATATGGTAACTGAGCGTGGTATCCAAGTGGATCCCGCAAAGATTGAGGCCATAATGAATTGGGAAGTGCCCAAGACCCCATCTGAGATTCGTAGTTTCTTAGGATTGGCAGGTTACTACAGAATGTTCATTGAGAACTTTTCAAGGATAGCCACTCCTCTAACTACCTTAACCCACAAGAATGTTAAATATAATTGGGGTCCAAAACAACAAGAATCTTTTGATGTCCTTAAACACAAGTTGAGCAATGCTCCTATGTTATCTCTACTGGAGGGTGTTGAAGACTTTGTAGTCTACTGTGATGCGTCACACACTGGCATGGACTGTGTGCTAATGCAAAAAGGCAAAGTGATTGCCTATGCATCACGACAGTTGAAGGTGCATGAAAGGAATTGCACCACCCACGATTTGGAACTGGGTGCCGTTGTATTTGCACTAAAACTATGGAGACGTTACTTGTATGGTACAAAGTGTGTTATATACACAGACCATAAAAGTTTCCAGCATCTGTTCAGTCAGAAAGAATTGAACATGCGACAACGCCGTTGGATGGAAACTCTTAATGATTATGATTGCGAGATTCGCTACCATCCTGGCAAGGCAAATGTAGTTGCTGACGCCTTAAGTCGCAAGGAAAGGGTTAAACCTATTAGGATTAACGCCAAGAGCATTGAGCTCAGAAATAGCTTGAGCGAGAAGCTATTAGATGCGCAAAAGCAAGCCTTGTTAGAGGCTAATATCCCTAATGAGGGATTAGGCGGAACTGTTAATCAGTTAACGCCTGGAAAAGATGGAATCCTAAGATTTAATGATAGAATTTGGGTTCCGATCTTTGGAGGACTTAGGGATCTAATCCTCCAGGAAGCGCATAATTCAGGATACTCTGTTCACCCGGGTGGTGACAAGATGTATCAAGACTTAAAGAAGAATTATTGTTCGATGGGTTTGAAGAAATCAATAGCCACTTATGTAGCAAAGTGTCTGACGTGTTCGCAAGTTAAGGCCGAACATCAGAAACCGTCAGGACTTCTACAACATCTTGAGATTCCCACTTGGAAATGGGAAATGGTAACTATGGATTTGATTACCAAGTTACCTAAGACCAAAAGTGGAAATGACACTATTTGGGTCATTGTAGACAGACTGACTAAGTCAGCTCATTTCTTGCCAGTTAAAGAAACTTATAATTCTGACAAGTTGGCTAAGTTGTACGTGGACAAGATTGTGTACCTACATGGTGTGCCATTATCTATAGTATCTGATAGAGATACTAGATACACATCTCACTTTTGAAAAAGTTTCCAACAATCGTTAGGCACACGATTAAATTTTAGTACGGCTTACCATCCACTGACTGACGGTCAAAGTGAGCGTACTATTCAGACGTTGGAAGACATGCTTAGGGCCTGTGTGATTGATTTAGGTAGAAGTTGGGATGACCACTTACCCCTAATAGAATTCTCCTACAATAACAGCTATCATACAAGCATCAAGGCTGCTCCTTTTGAGGCCTTATATGGGAGAGAATGTTGAATGCCCGTGTGCTGGGCAGAAGTTGGGGAAGCCCAACTATCAGGACCTGAGATTGTCCTAGTGACCACGGAAAAGATTGTGCAAATCCGTGATCGTCTCAAACCTGCCAGAGATAGGCAGAAGAGCTATGCTGACAAGAGGCGTAAACCTCTTCAGTTCCAAGTAGGGGATAAAGTCATGCTGAAAGTATCACCCTGGAAAGTTGTGATGCGTTTTGGAAAGAAGGGCAAGTTGAGCCCAAGATATATAGGACCCTTCGAGATAGTCGAATGTGTCAGCACTGTAGTTTATAAGCTCAGGTTTCCAGAGGAGCTTAGTGGAATCCATGAGGTATTCCACATATCTAATCTTAAGAAAAGTCTAGCCGATGAGTCGTTAGCAATGTCGCACGGAGATGTGCAAATTGATGAAAACATGAGGTTCACTAAGAAACCAATTTCGATCGAGGATCGACAGCTTAAGAAGCTCCGAAGAAAATTGATACCCATATTAAAGGTTAAGTGGGATGCCTTTAGAGGCCCCGAGTATACATGGGAGGTTGAGTCCACTATGCGACAAAAGTACCCCCATCTTTTTGAATAAAATCTCGAGGTCGAGATTTATTTTAAGGGGGTGAGGATGTAACACCCTGTAAAATCATGTCCAATAGTATAGTGACACGTGTTGTATTTTAAATATAGTCTGTTAAAGACCAATAAGGACTAAAGACGTCAATATGCTCAATCTGGGCCTCTAAGTGACAGTCCGATGTCAACATGCTTCATATTTGGCTGCTGAGTGACTGAAACGTCAACATGCCCAGCCTCTGAGTGACATTCGGAATCAACATGCTTATAATAAGCCTCTGAGTGATCCTTTACGTAGTCCTGACTCTCATATGTCCAGTTTATTGGACGAGAGTTATTAAATTCATTATTATATGAAAGCTGGATAATGGAGGGATTAAAAGTGTCAACATTTTAATTTATACCTCTGAGTGACCTTTTAATGAACCGAGAGCTCAACAATGTCCGGGCATAATCCGGGGTATGCCAAGTATTGGCTACGGAGGGCTAAATATGCCAAAATGGTGTTTTAGAAGGCTTTTAGAAGCTTTAATAAGTTAAGGGGGGTTAAAGTGTCAAATTTTGAAACTGGCCGTGGGGCAGTCGCGGGCCGCAAGAGACCTGGCCTGGGTCTATCGCGGGGCGCGAGAACTGGTCTGCTGCAGAGAGTTTTGTTTGGAGACTAAGCAAAACTCCAACACCATTAATTTGAAACCATGGTTTCTCTAAACTTCTATGCCACGTTTTGGGACACTTGTAAGCTTCTTCTTACACCCCTAAACACCTGGCTTCACCTCCTTTGAGTTCTCCAACTATAAATAGGTGATTAAGTTCACCATTTGAACTTGCACCTTTCTAAATCATAACCCTTCTCCCTCCTCTGGAAGTTTCTAACTAAAAGGAGCATCCAACTTAGTTCTCTTGCATGATAGGAACCTCTTGTAAGTGTTCCTTGCTCTTGCATTTTCGTTTATAGGCTTTTATAGCCAAAAGTCAAGTGTTTTTCGGAAAACGCTTTGACTTTCGGTTAAGACCATTATGGTCCAGCCATTGTTCGAAATAAACATGGCTAAGTGATCGTAATAAGGTAGGTGTTAGTCCCTATAAAGGGCACCTCCTAAAGATCACGTTTGCTAGACCAATTGACGGGTCAAAGTTATGAAAATAAAAAGTTAAACAGGCCATATTTTTTGGAAAAATCATAAATTGATCTTATATATGTTATGAAACCTGTTTTGACACTTAAACCAGTTGGTAATAATTATTAGAACACGTAAGAACATGTTCGGCTCGTCAATTTCAGTTCCAGGGTTGGTTCGCAACCGAAAGTTGCAAAGTTTGACTTCTGCTTTGACTTTCGATTCTGACCCCATTTAGATTAGTTAGCTATTGATCTAAAGTTGCATTATAATCATAATATTATGTAGCATAACCCCCTGAGGTTATGTTACATGGTCATAATCAGAATCCAAGTTTATGCGCAAGTTCCATAATTATGTCATTCTTGACTAAAATACCCTTTTTGCATAAAACAAGGTTTTAAATAATAATGAACTTGAAAATGAATTTCCTACTGATGTAATATTATGATTAGGATTATTTTGGATGTTAAACCAAGTTATAAACTGAGTTTTCAAGCAAATCCTTAAACTATGTCGAAAAATGACAATTTTAGCCCATGTGGCTTATAAAATGGTTTTAATCAATCTTTTCAAGGTAAATCAACTACCTACTGATATGTTATACTAAATAACATATTTTAAACATTTTAATCTGACCTTAACATCAGTTTTCGTAAACATCACTTAAAGACGTCATTTTACGACATAAGCGCCGTTTCGGCGCATAGTATGGTTTTAAACCATATTATTCACCAAGACTTGATACCTACTGATTTTAAAACTTATTTTTATACATATTTACAGTAGGTACATATTATAAACTTAGAATCCCAAATAATTTAAAAACTATGTGTAAAATGACCAAAATGCCCCTTCGGTGCATAGTTTGGTCATTAAAGATAATTTACACATAGAATTGATATCTTACTGATATTATATCATAAATAAAGTATTTTTTCAGAATATTTACAATCAAAACATTAAATTGTATTGAAGTTCCTTTTATATGGTATGAAATTACCAAAACGCCCTTATGAGGCATAATTTCATTTTAAAACCTTAACGGGCATACAAGTTGATATCCTATTGATATCTTAACTCATTTAAAGTATAATGGCATATAGAACTTGTCCACGACTTATCCGGTTACCCATGATCGCTTATGAGCGTACAGTTGATTAGCGTACTAGTTTACGGAATTTAACCGAAACGAGTTTACCCTTGTCATCTAAAGTTTCAAAATCCAGAATGTTTATAGTTTACCCATATTGTACAAGTCAAGTACTTGTCGTGTTTTAACTACATTCTATCTGATCATGGTTTAATCAAGCGTTATACGTAATGATCATGTACACTATTCGGTTTATAAGAGCGTTAGTAATTAATTGGCTAGCTTATGCCATAATCAAGACTAGAGCCTTGCCGGTAAATGCTATCTGCACTTGGTACTTTTGTATACGGCTGAGTTATTTAAAAATAAAAGAAGAAGACTAGCTCAGGTAAATTCCCTCGACTTATTTTCCCTATACGGGCTTGGGACACGGTAAATTATTATCGCTTGGTCCAAAATGGGGTCAATCGAATGCCCGCTTGTGGCTAGTAAACCTGCATATTTCGTTTTAATCAGTTTTGTTAGATAACTTAAACATCGGGGGTTAAATTACCGTGCCCTGGATATCCTGGGCTCAATACATTAGTTATTGGCCACGACCTTAGCACGGGGTGTAGGCATACACCTTTTGATGCTCATATGCAATATGCCCAAGACGTTGGGGATGACTCCTTCGTGAGTACCTGAGTGGTGTGTATTTAATCATGTCTCGGTTTCTGTCCTAGGCCCTGTATGTATTGACAAACATGTGAATCTGATACAAGGTTGCAAGGTCAACTTTCCCAAGTTAATAAAAGATTTTGTTCCGTTTTGCACTTACAAATCATTTTAAAGTTTTCAAAATGAGTCAGTTGGGTGTATTTAACAGCGTAAGCTGACGTATTGTCCAAAGGCTAAACTGCAGGTACAATACGAAATAGGCCGGAAGCTGCTCGGTAGTGATAGAGAATCTTGCAAATCCTAAATCTGCGTAAAGTCTGTTTTATATTCTTTCCTGTACATTTTAATGATGCGCCTGTGGATCTTCTATTACAAGCTTGTATATTATTTTGTATTTTCGAACATTCGGTTTGTAATAGTAATTTTACTCCTAGACTTCCGCTGTGCCGTGTTTAATTGACTATGATGATTATCAACTGTCGTCACGATACCCCCAACCGGGCCCACCGGTGTATGGATTTCAGGTTGGAAATCCGGGGTGTGACATTTGGATAACTTTAGCGTTAATAGCTTCTGTGAGCAACAGACTCCCCCTAAGCTGATGTATCCAATCACCAAATCTTCTAAATCATTAGCGTTGAGTAAACACTGGTTTAGTCCTTGCATAGTAATCTTCAAACTCTTCAACTTTGTCTACAATGTAGAAAGGAGGTTCTACCATGCATCCAAGCAAACTCCTCTCCACCAACCTTCTCGGCAACACACTGCTACAATCTGTATACTATAAAACAAACATCTCGAGGAACCATAAGAATTTTTCAACACAAGTTAAACAAATTATTATTATTCAAGAGATAGTCAAACTGTATCACAGATTAAGCACATCTCAACTCAAACCACATACTCAAAATTTTTAAATACCATGAACCTGCAAGATCTTAAAAATTTTGAACTCATCTTCTAACACCGTCTCCCCCTTCGGTAACAACTCCTCCACGAATAACCAATATCCGTACATTAAGAATACACAAGAAAATGAAATCTTTTTGGATTTTTATATTTTCTGAAAGCAAATAAAACACGAAATAATAAACACTATGTTTTTTTTTAGTATCACCGTTAAGAAGATCATATCAGCAACATCAAACTGTTTTCACATTATTTGATAATTCTATATGCAATATTCATGAAAAGCAGTTTAAGACGATTGCCAGGATTGTTTATCCATTTAAACAAAATACAGAAACATTTCAAGTACCATTACCCAGTGATCTGTTTAGATAATTTATACTGATTTACTAGTGTGTCCCACTTCAGGGCATGCGTGATCAAGGTATGCACAAAAAATCATCGTAGTAGGTGAGTATACCGAAATTCGTCCTTTTGAATTACAACGTTAGATAAGTGGTGATTAGGTCAATACTTCCGTACAACAAAGAGACCAATATCCATTGAGGGTTAGGGAAAATACCAAATTTTGGTACGAATAATGCAATTTGCACATTTGAATGATTCTCTAGGAGAGCTTCTTCAATTTTTGGGATTTGACATTTTTGCTCTTTTAAGATATCCTGGTTGTGCCTAGGTCAGCATATATCTGGATGCAGCACAAGGACAACCTTGATACCCCGGATGAGATAACGATATAAAGACCTAAAACCTCAGATTTTGGCAATCCATCAATGCAAGATTTAAGGTTATAAAACCATACGCCACTGATATGTTACCCACTCATACACAGTTTATTATATGTATATCGCACAGGTATTATTTCATGCTTTTTACCTACTGGTACATCATATGATGAAGCTGACATCACAATTAAGAAATTTACTATTAGTTTCAGTGTGACAATCTAACTTACTGATGTACTATCATTTCTTCTTTTTCACACAGTGAAACTAATTTTTTTAATTTTTTGAAAAAAACTTTAAACTTTTCAACTTACTCCCTCTAAACTCACGCACTAACTAAAACTCTTTTTGGCTTAGGGAAATTTCTCCCCCTAAATTTTTGTTTTTATGGAGTAAGGTTTTAAAAACAAAAATTTAAATACAAACAGACTCCCACTTCAACCTGACAAAAAGTTTTTCACTGTTAGTAAACATTTTCTATCACAGAAGTAAATAATTCATTGCCATGTGTAACCTACTATTCACCTCAGATGATTTACACGAATAACCACTGTTGAACACATCAATAGTCCTTCTTGGTCACCCCGCACACACTCAACAACTTAGTTAGACTGGGGGACCCAAGCCTTAAAGGTCTTTGGTCATCCAGATTCATCAACCACTGGAACATCCATCACACCCAACTGGTGTCTTGGAAGTCTTCCAAGTTGTTGGACACGATTTATAATTTTCACGAGATCTTTGATCGCGAGAATTCCAATAAACTCTCGGATTTTTAAACCTTTGAAAATAATTGTCTCAAAACCTTCTTCTCCCATTACCATTATCTGATCTTTGAAAAATTTTTGGATTGTTTTGAACATTTGAGTTACTAAAACCCCTATATTCGTTTCTTCTTTGAAAGTTTCGATAACCAGAAGTTTTGTATCGATTTCGATATCCAAAAGTTTTACTTTGAAAAGAATTTTATTGGCCATTATCATGATATGATTTAGGAGAAGAGTTTCTTGAACCAACAAGTCTTCTTGATGTTGAAGGTTTAGGTTGAAATCTCGGTTGATTTGTCTGAAAATTGGATTTAACATTTTATTTGAACTAACCTGATTTCCATCCTTAACCTTAACCTCAGCCTCTGCTTTCTTACCCTTTATAAATGGACAACACTAGCCACATGTCCTTTGTTGTGACTTTTAAAACAAGATCTTTTGTTAAAAACTTTCTTCCGGTTAGATCTCTTTTAAAATGTTTTGACTGTTTGGTATTCAGTATCCTCATCCACTTTATGAGGTGTACTGTTAGACCTAACTGATTCTTTCAAAGAAACTGTACTATTTGGTATGTCAACGGTTATCTGATCCACTACATCAGGGGTAGTAGGCGTAAAATCTGTTAGCTCATTTTCATTTGGAAAAAATGAATAATCCTGATCCTCAGAAGATGAAGCTTTACTAAACCCCGCTCCTGTTTTATCACTACCCCTTTTCAAACTTTTCTGAATTTGAGTCCTGATAACGAGGATTCTCCAAATTTGTCTAACTTTCCCTGAAGCTCAACAATTTTAGCTTGTCCACTATCCAATTCTATGCACTTTTCTGAAAGCTCGTTAGTCTTATCTTTCACAGTTTCACGAGCCAACTCAATGATCTGTAACACTTCATTGACTTAGCTTGTCAAACTGTTGATTTTTTGTTCATTTGATTTAAGTTTATTTAACCTATTTGACTCACTTTTACTCAAAAGAACGTTTGACTCTTTCAGTTTTTCTAATTCAGCTAACAAAATTTTGTTTTGCTCCGATTGTTTGTCAACTTTACCTTGTAGTTCAGTGCAATTCTGACAAGTATGACTTACAGATTGAAATTGTACCTGTACCTTTGCTGTAAGCTCATTTGTATCATCCATGCACCCTGCAGCTTTTGCATCCTCGAGTCCCATTCTCTCTTTCTTAGCTTCCTGCTTCTCTTCTTTCTTAGCAGCTTCTTCACCAATCTTCACAACTGCAGTTTCACTCACACATGTACTTTGTCTTGAAGTACTCAGATAACGTTTTTCTAAAGCTTCTCACAGCTCTCTAGACGATCCATACCTATTACAAATGTTTTTCATATCAAATGGCAAGGACATCTTTATCGCTGCTAAAGCTTTCTTCTCTGCATCATATATACGTTTCTCAGAATCTTCCATCTTCTCATATGAGAGTACCATAATTCTCCCGTTAACTCGACGTGTGGGAGCAATATACCCATCGATCATACAATTCCACATCTTAGTATCTTCACTTAGAACCGAAGCATCATACTTCTTCTTCCAGTCTACATACTGTTCAACATTTATCAGCTTTGGCCAATTTTTACCATCCGCACTTAGATTGTTCAATTTGACCATCTTTAACACACAGCTAACAGTTTAATGGATTTTAGTATACCTTTGTCAAAATCAAAATCTAACCTCTCTTCTAGTCCTTCTTGGTGTTTTACCGTAACCGTACCGTTAAAAACGTTCAAAATTTTGTCCGAAAAGGGTGGTTACCAAATTGTACCGTTAAACTCGTCTCGACGATACGAATCCACTGATGTATATTGTCCGATAGTAATTTTAGAAATTTTCGTGCCTTTTTTTGTCCTAAAAATCACACGAGCCTAACCGTGCAACCGGTTTGTCAAGAATTTTTGTGGATCAAATTCTATGTCCGAAAACGTTTAACTCTAGTTACGTCAGCCGGTTAACTTTCCACCTTTTTGTGTATAACTTGGAACAGTGTCAACTCTGGAACAATAACTCGGATTGACAATCCGAGATGAAAATCCGGAACAGTTATCCGAATTGATAATACGAAATGGTGATCCGGAATAGTGATCTGAGATGAAATTCGGAATGCACTGTTCTGATCCGAAATGGAAATCTAGAATAGACTATTCTGATCCGAGATGGAATCCGTAATAGTTCTGATCCGAGATGAAATCCGGAATAACTTCTGATCCGAAATTTAATCCGAAATAGCTTCTAATCCGACATTCAATCTGAAATAGAATCCGAAATGGTTTTTTCAGATCCGAGTTTCACTTTTCTGATCCGAAATGGGTTTTTCTGATCTGAATTTCAAGTCTGCAATCCGAAATGCTTCACTCTTTAATCTAGAATGCAAGTCGTCAATCCGAAAAACCTTGCAGTTTATCCGAAATCTCTAGAAAACCCTAGAACAGCCTCTGAAACCCTAATTCAGCCATCCCAAACTCCAAAACAGCCTCCAAAACTTCCAAAAAACCCAATTTTTCTGATGTCACGATTTTGAACCGAGCAAAATCAATAGCCGAATGCTCTGATACCAATTGTAAGTCCCCTAGTCCGTATGGATCTTCACATAATCGTCCATCTAATCTAGAGTGCGGAATCCCCTAGATTAGATTTCACAGAAACAAGAACACGAACACGAACAATTCCTTCAAACAATCTTCTATTGATTATCTAACACAAAGTGTTTACAATTAATTCAAGACTCTCTCTCGAAACTAGCAACAACAGCAACTGAGCAATAGAACCAGCAACCTAAACCCTAATGCAAACTCCCTTTATATAGAGATAGGTTATGCGTTATGCTCATGGGCTAGGGCTTCCTACATGGACTGCTAATGGGTTTAAAGCCCAATTCGCCTACGAGGCACTATTTAGTGTCTAGTTCAGCCCAATTACTTCTAATTCACTATTACAAAACTAAACCCACTAACCGTTTATCATTTTACTAATTACAAGATATCCAAAGACCAAATCTAAGCTGTTGTCACAAATATGCACCAACATTCAGATTTGAAAGTTGTTGCTGTTCAACCCGGATTACTATCCAGAGTTGAAGATCGTTGTTATTTGATCGGAATTGCTACTATTCCAAAGAACTCGAAGAAGGATTGAGGATTTCGGATTCGATACTGTTGAACATGAAGAAGTTTCAAAGATTTCGGATTGGCCACTGTTGAAGATCCCGAAGAACACGAAGGAGATCATCCATCTCGGATTGATCCAGACTACTGTTCCTGGAATATTTTCAACAACCTAATCCGGATTGCTATTATTTAGGATACGGATCACTGTTTGTGTTTATCTGTTGCAGAGAATTCAAACTGCTGTTACATTCTCCGAATTAAATTTCATTCTAGATCAAGTTTATTCCGGATCAGGTCAGAATCCGGATTCATTCTCATTCTGGACCAAGTTTCATTTCAGATTCATTCTTATTTCAGATCAAGTTTCATTCCAGATTCATTCTCATTCCGGAACAAGTTTCATTCCGGATTCATTCTCATTCAGGACCAAGTTTCATTCAGATTTCTCTATTTCGGATTTACACTGCTTTTCGGATTATCATCTCGGACTTATTTTGGAATTATCTATCTCGGAGTGATTTCGGATCTGGCTATCTCGGAATTGTCTATCTCGGACTGATTTCGGATCTGCCTATTTCGGAATTGTCTATTTCGGACTCATTTCGGACCCATTTATCTTGGACACCTCTTCAGATCACTGTTTGTTATAAGAATTCAAAATTAACTTTAATTTAACTTACTTGGTAATTTTAATAAAGTTAACCATGATGAACAGTTATATGACCACTCAAGATTTGACCAATGCTACTTTGGCTGCACCGCAATCACACACAACAGTCTTACTCTGGCCCTTCATCAAGAACTAGATCAAGTTATTGGCACTTCAACTAAGGTGCCCCGTCTGTTATACAGAGATAAATACTATGAGTGGAAGTTCAAATTCGAGCAGTACTGCAAGGCTAAAGAGCCTGGGGTTTGGAGATGTATTATGAATGGTCCTCGAACAATTGTTTACAGTACCGATCAAGATCCAGATACAAAGATTCCAAAGCGAAGTCACTTGTGGACTCCAGAAGATGTGAAAATTATTGAAGAACATGAAAAGGCTTCAGCTGTGTTAACAATGGCTCTTGGACCTAACATATCTATAACGGTCAGAAATTGCAAGACCGCTAAAGAAGTGTGGAGTGAATTGCAAAATCTTTATGAGGGACATACTGATATGAAGGCCAACAGAGTTAATCAGCTGAATCAACAATTATGCTCGTTTAATCACATTTATGGGGAAACCATTGAGAACCAGATTCGAAGATATGTGAAGCTCGTTTCTCAGATGATATCAGCTGAAATTACTCTTACCAACAGTGCTCTGAACATACAGTTGTTAAATTCATTACCGAAGAGTTGGGATGCTGATGTTGGAATGATCAAGAAGATGAAAAATCTGAATGATGTCACTCTCACAGAAATTATTGAAACTATTAAATCTTATGAGATAGATAATAAGTAGAAAGACATCAATCATCAGAGTAGTTTGATGGCGGCTGGTATTACAGGTCATAATGCAGCATTAATATCATAAAATCTTGTTTATAGGCCTTTGCAAGGAAGTTCTCACACACCGGGAAGCTCAAACGTGGTGTACAGTCCTTTTGCCACACCATAGAAGACTCAGTACGTCTATGGTCTTCAGTCTCAGACTCCTACTATGATTTCTTCAGTGCAAGTTCAGACACAATACCACGCTCAGTATCTTAACATGGTGTTTAGTACCGCCATTCCAGTTGCAGCTCAACAAGGCGAGATTCCTCAATCAGCTGCTCCTACACCAGCACCTGCTCAAGCTGTGTCCAATTTTGCCTTTCTTACTAAGGAAAGAGGAGAAATTGGCCATAGCTGCCTCAATGATTAACAAATTAATTGCCTTTCTAGCAGGTGACCTGTCACACCCTGGTCGTAGCGGAAGCGCAAGTGTGTGACTACTAGGTAATCAACGCATCCAATATAGCAAAAATTATAAGTTAACATACTGTTATCTGCTAATCCATAGCTAACATACTGTTTTGACATGACATGTATTTCCCCTCGATAGTTTAAAACAAAACTTGAAATAATTGAAAGGAGGGACATGAACTCACAGTTTTTGCGTTCCTTTTAAGTCGTACAGTCTAATTCTTGGTGTCTGCAACGTAGGTAACCTACATGCGTATCGGTTTCATTAGACACCTAGGTCTCAATGGACCTTGTACACGTTGCATATTGAATCCTTGTTATTTACTTACTTGTTATGATTGAACAACTTAAAATGTAATCTTAGTGTTGGTAGTTTGTTTGTTCGATTAATATTGCTATATATATTTCTTTAAAATATATATATATATATATATTATTGTTTTCAAATCATGTGTGAACTGGGTCTTGCCCTTCACATGTCATTGGGCCTAGCCCATGTTTTCTTGTCATTGGGCCTAGCCCATGTCATCTATGCCTTTGGGCCTAGCCCATGTTTTCTTGTCATTGGGCCTAGCCCATGTTTTCTTGTCATTGGGCCGAGCGGTTGTGCAACCTTGGAGAAATTTTCAATATCTCATGTAGTATCCCGCTAATCCTAGGAATTGTCGTATTTCATGGGAGTTTTTGGCGTGGTCCAGTTCTTTATTGCCTCGATCTTCGAGGGGTTGACATGGATTCCGTTCTTGTTTACCACATGGCCAAGAAATTGCACATCACAAATCCAAAATTCGCATTTCGAGAACTTGGCGTATAACTTTTCTTGCTTCAACAATACTAAAATGTTCTAAGGTGTTGTTCGTGCTCTTTCTTGGTGCGTGAGTATATCAGTATATCATCTATGAAGACGATCACGAATTTGTCAAGGTATGGCTTACACACTCGGTTCATCAAATCCATGAATACTGCAGGGGTGTTCGTTAGGCCAAAGGGCATAACGAGGAACTCATAATGATCATAACGAGTCCGAAATGATGTCTTAGGAATACTTTCCTCCTGGATTCTCAATTGATGATAACCGGATCTCAAATCGATCTTCGAGTAAAAACTCGACCCTTGCAACTGGTCGAATAGATCGTCAATTCTTGATAATGGGTACCGGTTCTTGATAGTTAACTTGTTTAACTCCTCGTAGTCGATGCACATGCGAAATGTTCCGTCTTTCTTCTTGACAAACAGCACCGGAGCTCCCCAAGGTGAGAAACTCGGTCGTATGAAACCTTTGTCGAGCAACTCTTGCAATTGCGTAGATAACTCCTGCATTTCCGAGGGCGCTAGACGGTATGGAGCTTTTGCCACAGGTGCAGCTCCTTGCACTAAGTCGATACGGAATTCGACCTGTCGCTGTGGGGGTATTCCCGGCAAGTCTTCCGGAAAGACCTTGGGGTATTCCGTCACTATCGGTATGTCTTCAATCGTGTGCTCCTCGGCCTTCTTATCAACCAGGTGGGCAAGAAAAGTGATGCATCATTTCCTCAAGCATTTCTGTGCCTTCATGCAGTTTATGATTCAAAGAGGTGTGTCATGCTTCTCCCCATGAATCAACAAATGTTCTTCGTTGGGTAAGGGAATGCGAATGATCTTTTCATGACATATAACCTCGGCTCGATTATTGGATAGCCAATCCATTCCAATGACAACATCAAAACTACCCAGTTGGACTGGTAATAGATCTATATCAAACTTTCGTTCACCCAACTCTAACGTACATTTCTTTATTATTTCTTTCGACTCTACTAATATTCCGTTAGCTAGCTCAATCGAGTAGGGAACATCTAGTTTACTCGAATTAACCGCGAGTATATCTCTAAACTCTTTAGAAATAAAACTGAAATCGACCCCGGCATCAAAAAGAATAGATGCAAAGTGATCATTGATAAGGAACGTACTGGTGACCACGTTTGTATCCTGACGAGCATCCTTAGCTCCAATTACAAATGCTATTCCTCGTGCTTGATTCGCTTTTGGGCAGTCTTTGTTGAAATGTCCTTTATCTCCGCAACCATAGCAAACTTGATCTCCAGTATTGGTCCCCCGGCACGCTTCGGTGCGATGACCAAATTTGCCACATTTTCCACACTTGGGGCCACGACACTCCCCGTGATGGTGGAAAGGACACTTGGGACATTTCGGTGCGTCTGCAGCATAACCTTTCTTAACCGCAGTATTCATGGTTGTGGTAACATATGCTTTGGTTTCCTTAACTTCTCTTGCGGATTGTCTCTTGTCACTGTTGTTGTTACCACGAGAACCTTCCTTGAAGTGAGAAAATTTTTGTTTATTGGAATAAGTGGTCTCCTTAGTAAGTTCTTTCTTGTTTCCACCATTCTTAGGCAACCTTCCCTGACGTACAGCCTCTTCGGTCAGACTGACAGCTAGCTCAATAGCTTCACCAATCTCTGTGGGTTTCGAAGAGGTAACCAAACTCAGAATTTCGGGGGCAAGTCCCCAAATGTACCTCTCAATACGTTTGAATTCTGGTTCCACTAGATATGGCACCACTCGGGATAAATCATGGAATCGCTGTGTATACCCAGAAACGTCTGAACCGACCATTTTCAGATTCCAGAATTCTGTCTCCAACTTTTGAATTTCCGATCTGGAACAATATTTCTTCTTCATCATCTCCTTTAGTTCCTCCTAGGTCAGGGCATATGCAGCATCATCGCCCTTGGTTTGGACCTGGAGGTTCCACCATGATAGAGCTCCATCCACAAAGAGTCTGGTAACGTAGGTGACTCTTAATTCAGTCGGGCACTTACTCATTTGGATGACTGAGTCTGTCTTCTCAGTCTAGCGTACGAAGGCTATAGCGCCTCTGGTACCATTGAAGTTCAGAGGTCTACAGTCAAGAAACTTCTTATATGTGCAACCTGAAATCATTGGATACACCATTTAAGCATGACTAAGTAGCAAGAATAAGATGGATGAGAGTGTATCGAGGTTTTATGAGAAACCGTGTGTTACCAGTGGGAGGATTTACTCCTGTTGAACCTCCTGTACCGCCGCTATGCTCAGAGCGGTTTGCCTCGTATTGTGCAATGGCTTGTGAGATACGTTCATTCAGCTCCTATTGTGTGGTGGGTAGGGGTTGTTGTTTGAGCTTCTTCTGCGGGGCAGCATTGTCTTCTAACACGTGTCACTCAATTAGTCGAACAATACTTTCATGTTATTATTACAATTTGTTTATTTATTTATTTATTGTTATTAGTATTATTATTATTATTATTATTATTATTATTATTTTATTTTATATGTGCAACAGCACATCGGAACATGATAAATAAATAAATGAACATATGCAAACGCTATGCGCACACCCATCATCATCATACACATAGCTCGCCACATCATAAAGTATAAATCATAACATCACCACCGTGCAATGCATCAATCATAAAATCACCACATCATGACATAATCAACCATAACATAAAAGAAACACAATGTAACTTAAAGAAAACACACTTTTATACAATGGCAACTTGTTACAATTTGTTCGCGAAGAGCCAAAAAGGACTTAGGGGTACACAACCCTAGTCAATACAAGTTTTTACATTACAAAAGTACCATTTTCTACTACATTGCTTCTTCACGTCAATAAGTTGTCTTCCAAAAGCTGGGATCTTCAAGGCTGAGTCTTCATGAGCCAAAACAACAAAAGTACTGTTGATCCCCAAAAGATATCTACAAACCTGCTACTAGGGTGGAGGGGGTGGTGGAAATGGCGACCGTGGGAACATGCTGTTATAGTAGGCCATCTCCTCCTCGAGGCTAGAAATGCGCCTAGTAGCATCTGTCTGAAACTGCTCTAGCTCCTGTACTCGTGCCTCGGACGGGCATGACGAGTGATGGAATGGGCAGTAGAAAGGTGGAGTCGGTGGTGGTGATAGAGGTAGTGGTGGTGGTGATGGAGGTGGGTATGATGGTGGGGGTGGTATCGGTGATGACAGTGGTGGAGGTGTCACTCTCGTAGTAGTGTGAGTAGTACGCTGCGACTCTATCTCCCAAATCATACAAAAGATCAGAGAGAGCTGTAGGTCATGTGAAGTCACCCTTTCCTCCATAGGGATCTGAGGAAAGCGTGAGGGATGATAAGGGTCTGAAGGGCTCATGCCCGGTGGAGCTATCGGGGTGAACATACTTGCTGGAGGTGGTGTGGTTCGTGGGTCATACATGGGTGGTACTCTATCAGAGAATGAAGGTCCTGGCATATGAGAAGGTCCGGCTGCAGATGGGTTGAAAACGGGGTGGTACATGGACCTCTTAGAAAAGTAGGGTGGTGGCAGCTCGAGGGCACGTGGAGTGCCACTCAGAGAGTAGTAATGGGTAGGTCGTGTATAATGAATGGGTCCAAGGGTCGGGACTCTGACAGGGAACGGACTGACGCGAGCCGATGAGGCCACCAGGGGTGAATACATGGATGCAGGGGTGCCTGGGATGGCGGATGAAGCATTGTCCGCCTCATGCTCGCTAGGAGCAGCATCAGTAGATGACGAGATGTCCACGACTGGAATATTTGGGGGTGGGATCTCTAGTATAGCGATATCGTCGAAGACCTCACCGTCTCCCAGGTCGTCCTCCATGTGTTCCACGTGGAACACTGGTTTCTCGTCGTCGTCATCATCCAAATCAATCACGGGCGGGACCACAGCAAGGGTCACCGCCAGGTGTACTATAGCGTGTTCACCCTCCGGGTGACCATACACTATGATGTCGTGCGGTGGCTAAGGGACGGCCAACACGTCGTCTGCTGGGGGTGCATCAACCTCCATAAGATCGATCAGTGCCAGTGGTTGAAAGTCCCTGTCGTCTCCATCTTCGGCTCCATCCTCTAAAGGTTAGGCCTCGGCAGCAGGATCATATCCATCATCGGATATATATTCCTCTGGGTCTTCCTCATAACTTGATGCTGAAGACATAGTCCTGGCAAATAATCCGTACAATACATATATATACATGTTAGTAATTTATGATATATTTTAAATTAATCACCATTTCTCATGCAAGACATGTTCTCTTTTGTATTCCATGTAATCTTACTGTTTTGTGTCTATCCATTATTGACTACTCATGCATTGACTCTGCTCATTACTTAAAGTTGAGCTCGTGTGATAGATCCTTGTGTTATAGTGACACAATGAAAACCTTTTTGTTATTTGGTTTTAATTGTAACGTATTTCTATCATGTTTTAAACCTTGTTTCATGTGTGAGCCCCTAGTGATTTTAGACCAAACTTTTAATAAAAGTTTTCCCCGGTTCACTACAATCGGAGCTCTGATACCAGCCTGTGACACCCTGGTCGTAGCGAGAGCGCAAGTGTGTGACTACTAGGTAATCATTGCATCCAATATAGCAAACATTATAAGTTAACAACGATGCATGCCATTCATAAGTATCACTTCATATTTACAATCATCAAAAGGTGAAATCACATTGTTACCAGTTTCAAATTACCATTACAAACATAAAAAAAACATTTATCCAAAATAGAATAGTGTTTTCATCACAGTTTCATGTTGAGGCTTTGACCTCTATATACCCAACGAGGTTAGGATATAAAGAGCACACAAAGTAATACGTCGTTGTCTTGCAAGTCCCACACCCAGATCCTATCACCAGCTCAAGTGCTGCGTCCTGAAACACATGTAATTTTAAAAGTCAACATAAAGTTGGCGAGTTCATGTAGTTTAATGTTTTCGTATAAAAATGTCATCCTTGAAAAGTTGTATTGAATCCAAGTATGTTATTAGCATCAATGAGTTAATTAAGGATCTATCAGTGTGTCGCGAGCACCCTGATATACTTGTGCCATAAGTAAGTAACCAAACCGAGACTACTTTGACATCATTGGGATCACAAAAGCACTCCGAAGGGTATACCAACCAGGAGTGGAGCGGGTCTCAAACTCAATAGATCTACCTCTTTTGCACCTTGGTCACTAAGTGATTAATGGTTACTATTGTCATCATCCTACTTACGCACAGTGATATATTATCTGCTAACCCATAGCTAACATACTGTTTTGACATGACATGTATTTCCCTCGATAATTTAACACAAAACTTGAAATAATTGAAAGGAGGGACATGAACCCACAGTTTTTGCATTCCTTTTAAGTCGTACAGTCTAACTCTTGGTGTCTGCAACGTAGGTAACCTACATGCGTATCGGTTTCATTAATCACCTAGGTCTCAATGGACCTTGTACACGTTGTTCATCTTGAATCCTTGTTATGATTGAACAACTTAAAATGTGATCTTAGTGTTGGTAGTTTGTTTGTTCGATTAATATTGTTATATATATTTCTTAAAAATATATATATATAATTTTTTTCAAATCACGTGTGAACTGGGCCTTGCCCTTCACATGTCATTGGGCCTAGCGCATGTCATCTATGCCTTTGTGCCTAGCCCATGTTTTCTTGTCATTGGGCCTAGCCCATGTATTTTATGTCTTTGGGCCTAGTCCATGTATTTTTATATGTTTTTGGGACTTTATTAGTTTTGGGCCTTTATTAGTTTTGGGCCTCATTCATAACTATTATGGAATTTGGGCCTAATATATGATTTTCACAATTTGGGCCCAGCCCAAATGTATGTATATGTAAGCCCATTTTTATTATAAGTGTTTACTTATAATATTTCTAACATTTTAATACACTTAACTTTCCGGATTTTTCATTTCGATAACATATACATATATGTGAATGCCTAAATATATTTAGGGTTGTCGTAGGCATCGTTTATTACATGTTTGTTTCCGTGGAGAACCGTTCGTTGTCGTCGACGTGAAAGTGAAATCTTGAATGTCAGCTTATTTTTCGCATTGCCTTAATTGTCTGATTTATTGTTTGACGCTTTATGAGGATGTATTTATTACGACACCAATGCTTAGTATGTTGTTTAAGTGTTTGTATTATGTATAAGATTGTGTATTTTATTGTGTATACCCTAAGTTTCTAATACATACATATACAATACACACATGTATACATATTATTTATTAGCAACATGTATTTATACAAACACTTGTATGATTTCCATATAAGAATATATATATATATATATATATATATATATATTTATATATATATATATATATATATTTGTATTTGTAAAAGTATTTATTTTTCTTATAAATATATATTTGTGACTTTCTTTAAACACTTAGTTATTTAGGGATAACCCTTGTCATTAAAGCCCACTTAATGACCTTTTAAGTTACTAATCACGTTAGTCCCACTAATCACCCCACTAATCATATTTTAATCGCGATTAGATTTTTAGAAAATTTCGTCAAAGTTTCCCCTAAACTATGACGTTTTCCATGTTTTAGAAACGTTTTTAAAACCTGTTTCAACTCATAATCATCATCAACAACTCATCTAATATTTATTTAACATAATCTACATATCATCATCCATGAATTTTTGTTGTTAAAAACCCTAATAAATCAAGAGGGTTTTTAATGTTCATTATTCTTTTCAAAACAATACTTTAGTAGGTTGTTTAAACAAGTTCATGCATGTAATCCCTTTGATTACTACACATTTTTGATGTGATTACAACTTATACCCATATGTTTATTTCTTATAAAAATCATTCTTATGTATAAAAATTATGTTTAAGTTGTAGTATTTACATGGATGATGCAAGTGATGATCTTGGTTAGATTTAAACCTTATCATGTTTAAATCCTTATTTTTATACTAAATCATACAAGATCATCTTACTTTTATCTCACAATATCAACATAAACAACTTCAATATACATTCTAACAATCATATGAGCAAGAAATCAACACAAAATAATCAATATCTATTGTTAATATTATGTTGGATTTTAGGGTTTTTGATGTATATTTTCTTGATTTTCAAGATGATCAACTTGTACACTAATAATCTAAGCATGAAAATAAGTTAGATTATGGAGGAGATTAGCTCACAATGGGTGCATAAGATTCATGAAGATTATGGAAGAAAATAAGCTCCTTAGAAGACCCTAATGAACTCCATCCACGCAAGCTCCCTTAGAGGTCTTGATCAAGCTTCAAAGTGTGATTAAAGTGGTGTTCTAAGGTGGTTTAATGGTGGTGCTATGGTGGATGTATGGAGCCGTGGGATAGGGAAGAAAGGAAAGAGAAGTTTGCAAATTTTTTTTTGAATAAATGATAAGAACACATGAGAATTCTTTATATAAAAATCATGTCATCTTTTCAAGATCATTACACAGCTAAACACCATACTTCTAATCTCAAAATTTCAACAAAATCAAGTGGGGTGGGACCCACTTGTGACCGTCAACTATGGGGGGGGGTAAAGTGTAATTTATTTTTTTACCACATGTTGAAATTTAACATATTTTGGTGTTTAAGTTAATTATGGTGATTAGGGTTAATCTTCTAGCATCTTAAGCATATAACTTGTGTTTAGGGTGTAATTATATGGCATTTAATCCATATGATCTTTCAAAATCAGTTTCGATGACGGATATGTCGCTAGATCGTTCATTGTCGAAGTATTCGTTAATAAACGGAACTATATATTTATTACCGGAAGCGTTTAATTTCAATTACCACAACTAATATGGTGTCAAATTAGTGCATTTCCGGTCCAAAAATATTCACGACTAGTTTGCTAGATGAACACACGATGAATTAGGGTTGCCGATATGTCTTCTGTTCAACCGTTTGATCAATATCGACACTTTTCTGATCCAGCATCGTACTTTTCCGAAAGTTGTGTTTCCGTGACCTCATGTTAGTTGAATGGATTCCGAGTTCCAAATATGCTTAACTAGTTCACTAGACGCTCGGATGAGGCTATCGGCCACTAAAATATTCGTCGTTTCGACGATCAGCCGCTTTCCGGTCAAATTGTGCACTGTTTGCCGAATGACCGGAAACGATGCGTTATGTGCATTTTTGCTATTCTCACATTATTTTAGGATGTTTAGCATTGTTTTATTCTTATCTTGACATCCGGAAACCTCCGAATTAGTCTTGCGGACAAATCGCCATTTGTCGCCTTTTCGGTCGAAACGGACAATATTGCAATTTAGGCGTTATACGGAAAGTTATGTATTATTGTAGTAGTTGTTCTCAAATATGTATTTTCATTTGTATATGGACTCAGGTATGGCATTATCATGCCGTTATTTCTTGTTCAGATTCGTTTCAGCGGGTTTCCGACACGGTTAGTGTCACCGCATTAGTGCATTCAGCACTTTCTACCAACACTTTTAGGGCAATGTTTTGGTCTGTTTCTTGTCGTAATAGAAATCAGTATATGTTATGATCAGATTTACTTGCTCTAATAACGTACGACTCAGTTTTGAATTTCAAGTACGATAATCATGCATGAGATTAAAATGCGGAATTAGTGATTACATTATACGGAATTTTCAGTTATTTGCCAGTTGTCACATGACCTGACTCCCCATCATTTCTTCCAACTGAAGTAGATCAAATAATGGAGGAGGATTTGGACGAGATTGACGTGTCCTAGAATCTTGCAATGGTTGCTTTCCGCGTCAACAAATTTCAAAAGAACTACGAGAGGCAACCTTTTTCAAATCTGAAGATGGGCTGACAAAGGATAAGCTCAGGTGTTATAGATGTCATGAGCCAAGAAATTTTGCATGGGAATGAAAGAACCCGCCATATGGATATGTGTCGTCCAGAGTAGCTGACATACAGAGAAGTGACAGACAGCTTGTGCCAGTCTCTCCTTCAAAGTCTACTACAAGTCTCTCTGGCAGCTTTGGTGGCACAACAGCACGAAGGATTCAACTGGGTAGATGCTACAACTCAGATGGAGACTTTGAATCTTTCTAAGAACAACAACCACTGCATGATGGCGTAGAAAACCGAGACACCTGATCTTTCGGAAGGGTAAAGCGAATTCTCTGTTCATATAATTGTTGTTTAAAATTATCACAAATGCGCGCCGATAATTCAACTCTTGTAGCTGAATATCAGCAAGCTGCATCACAGAACATCGCCCTTAAACATAAGAACAAACTTCTTTTGGAAAAGGTCAAAACTCAAAAACAAGATATAGCTCAGCTAAAGCTTGACTTGAACCAACAGCAATGTTGGGTATACGACTATAAGCTAAAATTAGCTGAAAAGGACGTAGAACTTCAAGCATCCTTAGCCAAGCTAAATTCCTTGAAGGAAGTTTCAAGAAAATGAAATAAATATTAGAAAATTTGAAACTTCCAGCAAGCTAGTCAAGGACTTGTGTGACCTACATCTTAATTACAATAAAATTATACAAAAGGTCTTGTGTCCAATAGGGCTCCTCCACCATATAATCATAACTATACAAGAATGCCTGAATCAGAGGCGGATCTAGAAAATGCAGAAAATCTGATGTATGGTAAACCATCAGATTATCTTACTAAACCGTGGAAGCCCTATTACCCAAAGTTGTCGAAGCCACCTGAAATCAAGAGGGATGGTGTTTTCTATACTTCCACACCATTTTTACACAAATCTGGTGACCATCCATCTTGTAGTTCAGATGATTTAGAGAAAATGACGCCTAAGGTAGAGGCAGCAACATCAGCCACAAAATCAAAAGGAGAAAATTCTTCTAAAACTGAAACTGACTCAGTGAACGCTAGTAATGTTTCTACCTCATGTGCAGAAGAAATATTAGTTGAGGATATTACAGATGGTGATCAAGAAGAATGTCTGAATTCAAATTCAGACAATTCAGCTGCTGATTATGATTTTTATAAACCTTCTTTTGACATTTTGAATCAATTTCTTGCTAAAGAATTTAAATTCTCAGACAGTGTTGGTTGTGTTGATAACGCAAACGGTGTTAATTCTCGTTTTTCATCTAATGCTGATGTTTTGAATACTGATAACAAATGAGATAAATTTTGTGATGAAAACATAAATTTTGCTACAGGTACAACATCGACAGATGATTCGGTTTCCTCAGTTCCAACTGAAGAGACTGGAAGTTCTTCTCCAGAAATTTCGTCTGTTGATGCAAATCCCAGGGTTGACAGTGAGGAATTCAACCAACCAACAGACCCTGTGAAGAATGACGCTGGCATAGTACTAGAAGAATCGGGCAAATCAGCTTCTTTAAACAAAGAACGATGGACTAATTCTGAAATGAAAGAAAATGAGCATTCTCTTCATGCTGATTCAGATAAAAATCTTGAAACTGAATCTGAATCGGACTCTCAAACTTTTCAATATTTAGAGATTCCTCTTACTTTTAATGTTTCAAGCTCATTTTCTGGCAGTTCAGAAAAGGATGTCCTTGCTGAGCCACCCGTCTCCTCTGCAGAATCTGCCACGCAAAATGATTTGAAAACTAATAATAAGAAACGGAGAACACGTAGATCCAAAAAGAAGAAAACCAAACAGGCGTCTCAGACAAATGAAAAGATGACTGCTTAGTCACTTCCACATTTTGAGAAATTAACTCAGCAGCCCCAAACTGAATTTGTTAAGCAACCAGCTGAACAGAAATCAGTAAATTTGTGCCTAAGTCTACTCACTCTGTATTGTCTAATTCAAATCACAAAACTAACAAGTGTGCTGATGGTTGTCCGCAGGCAACGGCCAAGACCAAAATCTTGCACCAGCCATCAGTACCAGAAAGCAAGAAACTGACAGACAAAGTGCCTAGAATTTCCCAAGCTGAACGGACTGTTTTCTTCCAGAAGAGGCAGACCTGTTTCAACTGTGGATTTCCCGGGCATATTGCGTGAAATTGTCAAAAAGCTTTTACACCTTTCAAAGCATTATACTCAAAATATCAGAAAGCTATGCCTAATCGCCTATATCAGGCTCGATTTGCTACGGCTAAGCCTTCTGATCAAGACTGGAACATGGCCAAGAAACTAACTCACAAATCTCTAAGACATTCAGGTTTTCTGAATCCTTCTAGCACTCCAAAGACTGTGGAGAATTCTGACTCGCTAACCTGGAGGCCTAAGATCTTGACCAAGATTCAGTCTTCTGCCCGAAAATCAGACAAATCAAAAGCATCATCGACCTCATCCTCAACTAATTTAATTTTCCGTGAGGTTACTTATGTTGATGGATATGGCATGCCCAGATCGTCAATGGCCTGGGTTGCAGCTTCTAACTAAAACCTGTTGAAATATGCAGGAACAGCTCTGGCGAACTCGCGTCAGACTCTTGTATATTGACAGTGGTTGTTCCAGGCACATGACTGGGGAGATCTCATAGTTGAATGACATTCAGTTTTTCTATGACGGGTTTGTCTCCTTCGCAGGTGGTAAGACAGGAAAGATCACTATGAGAGGAACAGTATGCAACGGAGCTCTCAGCTTCAAGAACATGAATTACGTAACAGAGTTGAAGCATAGTCTTTTGAGTGTGTCTCAGCTCTGTGATAATCATTTGGATGTTCTCTTTACCAAGAAAGGGTGTTATGTACTGAAACCAGGCCTCATCATTCCGGATGAATGGATTATTCTAAAGTAGCTCTAAAAGGCAATGCGTATGTCATCGACATGAACAAATCTCCCACTGACAGGCTTACTTGCTTGTTCTCGTCGACTGCTGAGCATGATGCAATGTTATGGCATAGTCGATTCGGCCACATGAACATGAAGAACTTAAATAGACTTGCAAAAGGTGGTTTAGTCAGAGATCTACCAGTTCGGGACTTTATGCAGATTGAAAAGTGTGAATCATGTGCACGTGGGAAACAACATCGACAGTCGCACAAGTCTAAACCCGTACCTTCCACGTCTCAAGTCTTAGAATTGCTTCATATGGATATTTTTGGTCCTACAGATGTTCTGAGCATTGGTGGGAAGGCATACTGTCTGGTTATTATTAATGACTACTCACGATTCACTTGGGTTTTCTTTCTGTTACAAAAAAGTGAAACCGCTGAGTTACTAAAACAGTTCATCGCACTTATGGAAAACCAGACTGACACCACTGTGAAGGCTATTCGTTGTGATAATGGAACAGAGTTTAAGAATGCTACCTTAAATTCTTTCTGCTCCTCCAAGGGTATTGATCGTCAGTTTAGTGCAGCCAGAACTCCACAACAAAATGGGGTTGCAGAACGGAGAAATCGAACACTGATTGAAGTTGCACGTACTATATTGGTTGAATCCGAGCTACCTCTTATTTTCTGGGCAGAAGCAATCAATACTGCCTGTTATGTTCAGATTCATGCCCTGATCAACAAAAGACACATGAAAACACCGTACGAAGTGGCTGAAGATCGCAAAACCTTCGGTTAAGCATTTCTGCAAGTTCGGATGCCCTTGTATTCTTCTGCTCATGGATGCCAAAGGGAAATTTGAAACACATGGAGATCCATGCATTTTCGTTGGATATTCTAAAAATACTTCTTATCGTGTCTATAATAAGATCAAGAAAATGGTATTTGAGACCTACAATGTGGGTTGGCTGGAGGAGAATCCTAAGGACACACGCATTGGTCCTGACTGGCTGTATGATTATTCCTCTTTGTTTAACCATGTTGATGTTTCTTCTAATGTGACTGCATGTACAAGCAAAATTTCTGACCTTCCAACGATGCCTATCTTACCTGAAGACGATGTCGATGCTGCACAGCTGCACGAGACTTTTAAGCATCTGAGTTTTGATCCACCTGGATTAATGAAGCTATATCTACACCTTCCCCAGTATCGTAGCATCAGGAAACGGCATCTAACAGACTCCTCAGGATAATTCCCCTGAAGTTGAGGCTCCAAACACAAAACCTCCTGTGACAAATGATGGGCTTACACCTCCTGATGTCTTAGGCTCATCTCTGTTTCCTGAGCCTACACCGCCAGAATGTTATGTTGATTCATCAGTCAACACTTCTACTGGTGCAACTAATGAGGGGGAGTTATCTGGAGTTGTCTCACCGAGTGTTACCAACTTGAAAACATATCTCCTTGTCGCTGCTACACCGATACCACAACGTCTACAGCGCGATCATCCAATTGAAAATGTTATTGTTCCTGTTACTGCTGCCGTTCGAACCTGCAGTCAATCAAGGGATATCAATACTTTTCTTTACTCTTGCTTTATCTCACAAATTGAACCTAAAAGCATTGATGTCGCCTTACATGAACCCGGCTGGGTTGACGCTATACATGAAGAACTCAATCAGTTTAAGAAGCTTGGTGTATGGAAATTGGTGAAGCTTCCTCAAGGAAAACATGCTCTTGGAACTCGCTGGGTATTTCACAATGAACAGGATGACACTAGAGTTATTGTTAGGAACAAAGCTCGACTGGTGGTTCAGGGTTTCCGTCAGATTGAAGGATTGGACTACGATGAGTTTTATGCACCGGTAGCTCGATTGGAGGCTATTCGCATTTTCTTAGCATACGCGTCTTACATGGATTTCACCGTCTATCAAATGGATGTCAAGACTGCTTTTCTCTACAGCACGGTGAAAGAGGAAATATACGTGGCACGACCATCGGGTTTTACTGGTCCTGATAAGCCATACTATGCATACAAATTGGACAAAGCTTTGTATGGATTGCATCGAGCGCCTCACGCATGGTACACAACTCTAACATAGAATTTGCTTGCGCGTGGATATACTCGAGGAACCATTGATCAAACTTTGTTCATCAAACGTGTTGACAAGGACGTTATTCTTGTTCAAATTTACGTTGATGATATTATTTTTGGTTCTACGAATGATGGTCTGTGTCGGGAATTTGAAGAAATCATGAAGAAGAAATTTGAGATGAGTTCACTGGGGGAGATGACTATGTTTTTGGGACTTCAAGTTCGTGAAAGCCCGCAAGGAATCTTGATTCATCAAGGAAAATATGTCAATGACGTTCTTGCGAAATTCAAGCTTACAGACTCAAAGCCTACGACTTCAGCTATTGTAGAACGGCCTTTGCTAAATGAAGACGCTAAAGGAATGCCTATCAATCTAACTATGTACCAATCTATGATTGGTTCACTCATATATCTCACTACAAGTCAGCCAGATATCATGTTTGCCGTTTGCCAGTGTGCTCGATATCAGGCTACTCCTAAACTCTCTCATTTACATGTTGTTAAAAGAATCTTTAGGTACCTCAAAGGGTCACCATCACTGGGCCTCTGGTATCCTAAAATTCTAAATTTGAACTCTATGCTTTCTCTGACAGTAATCTTGGAGGTACAAATAGGGATATGCGCTCAACTTCAGCTGGATGCCAATTCTTGTGAGATAGATTAATCTCTTGGCAATGCAAGAAGCAGCAAACGGTCTCGCTTTCTACAGCGGAAGTAGAATATGTCACAGCATCTACTTGCTGCTCCCAGGTTTTATGGATGCAACACCAGCTTGCGGATTACGGTTTGACTTATCTAAACACAACAATTTCTTGTGATAATGATGCCGCTATCCAAATCGTCAAAAACCATGTTTTCCACTCCAAAACCAAGCACATAAGTATCAAAGTTCATTTTATTTGTCATTGCTATGAAAAGGGTCTCATTAAACTTGAGAAATCCACACCGATGCAAACGTGGCAGATTTGTTCACGAAACCTGTTAGCAACGCGCGTTTTAAACTGCTTGTGGATCTTCTAAAAATGATCTGGTTTTCTAACTGAGCATCCTCTATTCTTTCCGTTAGTTTGTTGTATTTCTTTCATTTCTGTTTGCTTCGTAAATTTGTTCATATACATGCACAAATTTAGGGGGAGAAATATTCAAAAAAAACATTTTTTTAGTTTTAAACAACTTTTGCAATGATTGGGAAATGAAATACTTTTTCATGAGAAAGTTTCAGACTAACACATGTAAGGTGTTGTAGCGGGAAAGACTTGAACTGAAGGTGAAATGTTGATAGGTCTAGATCTCAACCGGATAGTGGAAGCCAAATGATATAAACATAAAGAACTATATATTCGGCGGGTCACACACTGTAGGCATATGATTTCATGGTTTTAAATCATGTGTTGATAGATAGCCAACGCCTGAGGTTTTGGTTCTTTATGCTGTTGAGTCATCCGGGGATATATTGGCTGCCCTTTTGTTGCATCCAAATTATATGCAGACCTAGGCACAGTCAGGATATCCTTTAAAAGAGCCAAAATAGAAAGGCCAAAACCTAAAAGAAAGGAAATCTCTAAATCTCTTCATGAGAAAATTCCATGAATTTCTACTTACCACATAAGGTATTTGCCTAACCCTCGTCAGATACTATTGGTCACTCTGCTGTACGAAAGTACTGACCTGTTCTCCAATAGTCTGACGTTGTAAAAGATAAAGGATGATCTCAGTATACTCACCTACTATGATGAATCGTTGTGCTTACCTTGATCGCGGGGGTATGTCATGGTATGGGATACACGGGTATCATAATATAATACTACCTTAAGCATATCATGAATCTAGAACTGGAGGGTTGAGTTTTAGACTTAAATGGACAAGTATATTGGCAATTGCTTAGACTAGTCTGACCCAGCTCAGACTGAAAAATGCTCCTTAGTCGACTTTAGAAATGATTTGATCCCTTAGCAAGGCTGTGTTTGTATTTGTATTTGTGTTTGTGTTTGTGTTTGTGTTTGTGTTTAAATATCTTACTTACTTTCATAGTTGGTAAAGAGTGGTTGGATGCTTGGTTAGTTAAATTGCTAGCTTTTGGTTAGATGGTTTCTGTCAAGGGATATTGGACTGGTCTGCTAAGTTTGAAGTTGGGCCAATTCAATAGAATTTCTGAAAATCTCAAAATTGAACAAGTATGGATAATGAGGGTACTATTCCGGATTAGGCTTTCAAACACATTCCGGATAGGCCCACCGACTAGTCACTACTCCGGATTAGGCCTGACATAAGCCCAATCCAGATCGTTTGGTAATTAGGATGATGGATTCCGGATTGACTTGGGCCCAAAAGGTTTTAGCCCCAAGCCCATTCCGGAAAAATTCTTAAATGAATCAGAGTTGCATTTCGGATTATTCACAAAAATTTTCCGAAATCCTCTGATATTCTCTGATTATCTCTGAACTCACTGTTCATCTTCCTTTCGGATTTTTATCTTAGATTTCATCTGGATTAGGTATATAATGCTTTACAATTATGAAATTTAATGATAATCTTCAAGTATTCATGCATTTCGGATAGCATTTCGTATTGGTCTTCCAAGAGACTGGTATTTCGGATCTCATTCCAGATGGACATTCACCCAAATTGATGAACTCGGATATCATCTCGGATGATGTTCATCTGGATTGATGTAAGGTTCATCCGAATTACTGTTGACTGTTTGCGAATCCGGATTGATGAAAGGTTCATCTGGATTACTGTTGAAATGTTTGTGAATCCGGAGTCCAGTGTCTGAACTTTGAGCTCTTTTGAAGCTTTCCAAGTTATTGAACCTCTAAAACTGGCTTGAACCTTTTTTTAAATAATTGAACCTTTGAAATCTGTTTGAACCCTCCGATTTATGTTGACCCTTAATCCTGATGAACTCCCTTAATTTCTGTCAGTTAGTTGTGTGGAAATTGAGTTAACCTGGGTATTGTTTTTTGACAGAAATAGTGTAAGAAGCATTTGATGAAGTCATGCTGGTGGAGGAACAGTTTCATAATCAAGCGGGATATCTATCAGATCCACCAGCAGAATTTTTTCAAGAATTCAAATCCATGATGGCTGGGTTAAATGAGTGCAAGATTGCGTATGCACTTCGTCCAACCCGGTGATATATAGAGATCTGGTGCACACCTTTTGGAGGAAAGCTAGATTCCACTTGAGAGGAGCTGATGGGAGGCTGCACATCAGTTCTCAGATTCACGGTAAAGAGATTCTAGTGAATGAAGCCTGTGTTCGAGAGGTATTACAGTTTATTGACGCTACAAGTGATCCAACCGTGTACGCAAAGGAGAAAGTATTGCCTATTCTTACTGAGATGAGTTATGAGGGAACATATCCGCCGCTGCTCAAGAAAATGTTTCCCGCTTACTGGAGATTGCTGGTGCATATGTTTATGCAATGTGTTTCTGAGAAAAAGGGAGGGTTAGACCAACCGAATCAAACTCAAACTTCAGCGAATGTGGCTCTTATTATGGATTGGAAATATAACTTCTCAGGTTATATTTTCGAAAATATGAAGAAGATCATAGAACAGTCAAAGAAGAGGATGTTTTTGCTATATCCGCTCTTTGTGCAGTTGATTTGGATGCTCGATATCCCGATCTAACCAAGGATGCTTCTGATGCGAATCTGTTAAATATGAAGCCAATGGGACCGACTATTTTTAGCACTATGAAGAAAAACTGTTCGACATCGAAGACTTTTTTGTTGGTCGTTTTCCATTGAATAAGTTTGGAAGGTTTGCTGAGGTGATCGGACAGGATGTTCCAACTCCTACACTAGTTAATGCTATCGTTGTTGAGGAACATGATATACCTGTGAAAGAGAAAGAGATTGAGATTGAAGATCTGGTTACTGATGCGGACACAAACGAGGAACAAGCTTTCTTAGACGACATTACCGAATTTAATGCTAATCTGACTCCAATTTTGCTAGAACTTTTTCAGAGAACCTGGAAGCTCTTATTGCACACTTGAAAGAAATTCAAGAGCGACAAGGTGATCCTCCTCTTGGGATACCTTCTGTTGATATTCCTGTCAGTGTGATTGAGTCTGACGAAGAGGTTGAAAAAGACGAAGTGCCATTGATAAAGAGATGGCGAACGGAGACTGTTAAAAAACCAAGTCATTCTGAAGTTCACATTGGTAGTATTGCTGAAGAATCTACACCAGTGACATCTAGTCCTACTTTATCTTCATTTACTGTATCCTTGACGAATGCTCCGATGATTGACCCTACTATTCCTTCTGAACCAAGAGTCGCTCATATTGCTACACAATCTACGGTCGTGTCTGTTCTAGCAGACTCTATATTGCGAATGATGGATTTTGGTGGTAGTTCAGTGGGTGCTGAGGGATCTGGAGTAGATGGAAGTGGTTCAGGTGGTGTTGACGGTGATGCTGCAGAATATGCACGGAGATCAGAGAAACGCGCCTTTGAGTTTAGTGGTCTGGATAGTGATGATGAAGATGTAGAGGTTGATGTTGTTGATTTGAAGAAGCCAGTGATTGTACTTGAACATGAGGTTTACTTAAAGATGCTCAGATTGCTTCATTGTAGACACGCTTAGACGTTAGGGACCAAACGATTGATCCGTTGCAAGGGGACGTTACTATGTTGATGACTTTGGTGTTTGACTTGAAGGCTAAGTTGGAGAACAAGTTTGGGCGAGAATTTTCTGACCCTACTGATGATCCAATGAATATTGAACATCGCGATAGAGCGGCCGAGCAGAGAGCAGCCAAACAAAGTGAAGCGGAACAGTTAGCTTCTGATCGACAAGCTGGTTTAGATGAGTATTTACGTGATCCAAGGAAGAAGTACACTGCTAGCCAAAAACGTTCAACAACATAAAAGAAAAAAACATATGGTTTTGATGACAAATGTTGACGTAAATCCGCTTGATGAAAATTTTCAGTTGAAGGATCCTTCCAACCAATCTGAACGGTATGTAATGGAACTCGGTTCGAGTTATTATAGCAAAGTCGGAATAAGTCAAAAGTGCTTAGTTGGATGTACCATCACGTGAAGAAGATGTGGATCATTGTCAGGCAGGATCGTACGCGTGAATATTATTATAAGGAGTCCCAATTTGAAACGTCGACAAAGATTGCATTGACTGATATGTTACGTGCTCCTTATTCTGATGATGATACTACCGAACGAGGTCCAGGTTGGAGGTTTTCCAAACGTTTGGAACAGGAAGTGAAGACTGGGTTTAAGACAATGAAAACGGCTGAGCCATATCTGTGAGCAGCAAAGGGGGTTCATGATGCAAGGACTGGGAGGCGGTTTAAATCGGTAATGTGGCCTCCGACGGATAAAGAACTCGTTATACCAGTTGCTCCGACATTCCCAAAAGGAATTTTGAAGAATTTTAATTTCTTGATATATGATCCTAAGATTGGGAGTGTGCCGTTCGTGACGAAAGAGAAGGCTTTTCGGGTTAATGATGTGGTCGATCTGGTGAGTTTTCACGGTGAAGATCTACAGGTTCTTGCTTCAAATCAGATTCGAACGACAGAGTTATATGAAGCTTGTGCTAAAGACTGGACAACTGCTGTGGCTAGAATAATTGCTGGAGGATTGGGAGTTGATGCGCAACCTAAAGATTAAAAGGCCTAATGTTGTAAACCTAGGGGGAGATTGTTGGGCTTATATTATTGAGGTTTACACATTAGTGCTACATTTGGGCTTAGAGGGTTTTAGGCTTCCTAGTGCCTCGTGGGCCTAGGGTTGTAACTAATGGGCTAGATGGTTAATATAAATATATGTATTAGGTTAATGTCTCAAGGTTAGAGAGTTACTATTGAAAAACTTGTATCAGTCACTATTCTGTTGTATGCAAGTTGTTTTTGATTCAAGAGTTGCTCTTCATCTTAATCTTTACTTCCGTAATGGATTAGGTTTACCATACCTGTTAGATCTGATATCGGGACTTACATCGGCCAACCACCGGGGTTTGTCGATCCTATACACAAAGACAGTTTACCTTCTGAACAAAGCCATATATGGTCTTCATCAAGCCCCGAGAGCTTGGTATAAAACGTTGTCACGATATCTTCTAGACAATGGCTTTATCAGAGGAACTGTAGATTCTAAGCTCTTTACAAAGGATGTGGATGGGCATTTGATTATAGTGTAGATATATGTGGATGATATCATCTTCGGATCGGCAAATGACAAGCTGTGTAAAGACTTCAAAGAAGTCATGAAGCGCAAATTTGAAATGAGTGCGATGGGAGAGATGAAGTTCTTTCTAGGACTTCAAGTCGATCAATTTCCTGATGGTATCTTTATCCATCAGACGAAGTATGTTCATGATATATTGGAGAAATTCGATATGACAGGAACTAAACCAACATCTACCCATTAGCTCCTAATCACGACATTTGTCCAAATCTTAATGGAGTCAAAGTTGACGAAACATTATACCGCTCCATGATCGGATCCTTGATGTATCTCACTGCTTCTCGACCAAATATAATGTATCGCACATGCTGATGCATCCGTTTTCAGTCTAGTCCAAGAGATTCGCACTTGCTCGCCGTCAAACGTATTATGAGATATTTGAAGGGATTTCCAAGCACCGCCTTCTGGTACCCTTGACATGACGACTTCAATCTTGCGGGTTACTCGGATTCTGATTTCGGTTGCTGCAAACTTAACGCCAAATCTACGACGGCTGGTTGCCAGTTCTTCGAAATTCCTTTGGTAACGTGGCAATGCAAGAAACAGACCGCGATCGCTCTCTCTACCTTTGAAGCTAAATACGTTTTAGCATCCAGCTGTTGTTCCCAAATTCTCTAGATTCAACAACAGATGAGAGACTTCAGACTGCAATTTCTTGATACGCCCATGTATGTAGATAACCAGGCTGCAATTGATATCACTAAAAACTCATGTCAACACTCTCGAACTAAACATATTGAGATTCCACACCACTTTATCCATGATTACTACGAGAAAAAGTTGGTTAGAATTGAAAAAATCCATACTGATGACCAAAAAGCAGATTTTTATACAAAAGCATTTGATCGTACAAGATTTAAAAATCTTTTAAAATTAAATGGTTTACGAAATCTGACATGAGGGGATATACATGATGTTGAGTTTGAGGATGACGAGGACTTGACGTGATTCTTATCGGTTTGACGTAATTCTGTACATTCTTTCTAAAAAATTCTAAAAATCCAAAAATATGTTTTTGATTTTAGGGGGAGAAAGTTTGGGAAAATACAAAAACATTTTAAATGTCAAAAATAGTTTTTGTGAAAAAGAGAGATCATATACATCAATATGACAGTCACAGTATGCTAAAGATATGGAATGATTAAACAAGTAATTAAACATGTCTTACTGAGGATGTGCCAATAGGCTTCACTCATTCAGTAAATTGTTTTCAAGATATAAACTTAAAAGAAAAACTAAATAACTTGTGAGTTAACATCTCTCGGATATATGGACTTAGTACTCTAAAATTTCGTTTGAGAGAATGGCAAATTCTGTGATACTAGGTCTTTATATTTAGTTAATATCTGGGGTATTATCCGAGTTCTTCTGATTTTGCATACGTAATGGCCTAGAACTTGTATAATACTTTGCGCATTATTCACCTACAAAAGCTGCATAAAATATGATTAAGTCATAAACTTTGTGGCATTTGCAGTTCAAAAGATTCCTTTAAGGAACACCACCTAAAGACGAGCCTTCATCTCTTTGTTTGTATGGAAATACTAACCTGAGCTCTCAAGGTCTTGCAATTCACCCCTTTATAGATATCAGTTAGATATATTCACATGTGAAATGAAATTATGGGAATCTCGATGCGGGACTATATTCTTAGATCGGAAACACAGTTATTTCATGTTCCTAATATTACCTAACATATCTTGAAACACTTGAGAAACTAGAAGAGGTTTAAGTGGATAAGAATTTTGGCAATCCTGGTAAATCTGGTTAAAAGCTGAATGAGTATACCAAGATAAACGGTACTAGTGATTTGTTAAAACTTGATATGATCCTCTTAAACAAAACTCACACAAAAATGTATGTATATACATCTTTGTTTTAGTCTACCGATGATGAAAACACTGATAGTTGAAGTCATAGCGACGTCTTGCTGAAGGAAATCTGAAGACCACGGGTTGGGAGCTAATCTTGAAAAGAAAGAGTTTTAGCTGAACATCAACAAAGTTCATTAATTTGAAACTTTATAATTTAAAATAAATCTGTTTTGGTCAAACATGGTCAACCAAGGTCATTAACTTGGACTTGGTAAATAAATCAGAAAACTAGGGTCATTAACGTGGACTTGGTTAACTGAGTGGGTTTTAATCAGATAAAATTTCATAAAAAAAATCGAAAAAATTTTAGAAGTATTAGAACTGACTCGTACGAGTGGCACTAACTCGTACGAGTAACATTATTTATCATTCGCACAACTCTTTGATTAGTACGAGCGAACTGAATGTTTATAAAAACCCTCTTCATTCGCACGAGTCGACTTTATGTCACTATGCGACTGAGAAATAACTACTGTGCGAACCAGTTCTATACTTTGATTTTTCTTGACGTATGCCGTGTACCAATACATTGGGGAGGTTGATTCGCACACCTCTTACGATGGGAAAGGTACTATTGCTTGTTCTTAGCCATTATAATGCCAGATTCAGACCAAACAGACATAAAATGTAGATTTAGGGAAATTAGACCGATAAAACTTCAAATTGATCTTAAAATCGTTAATATCGGCTCCAATAGCCTATAAATCAACTATCAATTTGTTAAAAATAACACGTTTTAAGTTTGGTTTAAACTTGGTGTTATTTGGTACGGTTTACAATTCGTACGGATGTCCACTCGTACCAGCGGGGTTTTCAAAATGTTCCAAATATTGTTTTCACTCGTACGGGGCATCGTTCGTACGAAGAAAGTTTGATTAAAACCTTTGAAAAATTCTTAAATCTTAGCCACTCGTACGAAGTAGTGACTCGTACGAATGATGATGTTTTGATTCAATCTTGTAAAATTTTCTAAGTGTTGAATCATATGAATATATGGATTGTACGAGTGACCTTGTAAGTTGAAATTTGTGAAAATTTTTCTAAGTTTGAACTCTCTATGTGTGCAGGTCAAGAAAACATCTTTTTCTCCGTTCCACAACATATGTTGTCTGTTTGATGAATCTATTCCGGAGATTGCTGCTTACCAAGACGTGTTTGATTTTTTGAGTACAATCCCGATTGCTAAAGCTCTCACTGATCGCCATACTGCGTATAGATCTCATGTAGAGTATTTTTGGAACGCAGCAGAGTTTGATTCCAAGGAGAATGCGATAGTCTCAGCAGTAAGGATTGACGATGAGGATATACAGGTGAAAATTACAGAGGATTTGATCAGGACGGTTTTGGATTTTAAAGACAACGAAGACGATCCGATAGGGTTTTCAGAGTATATGGTGAAGGGTTGCTTTTACCGCATAGGATACTCCGAATTTGTGAATGCCGCTCTTTTAAAGAGGGGTAACCTTAGTGCGCAGTTTTGATATATCGCACATGTTGTTATACATGATTCGAGTCATCATAAAGGAGGTTTTGATGATTTGATTGACTACCAAATGTGCATGATTACCGCACTTGTTCTAAATCATTCGTATAACTTTTCGAAGGTTATATTCACTCAGATGGTGCAGAATAGTCAGAGAGAAAAGTTTTAGCAGTACCCGCTTTTCATTCAGATACTGCTAGATCCTCTGTATCCAAACTTGAAGAAGAAAAAAGATGACGTGTTAAATTTGGAACACATGGATGTCTCCAGCTTGAAGAAGATGAATTTACATCTAAAGACTTTCCCCAATGCCAAGCCAGTGTTTGGAGCTATTATTGACAAAGATTATATTGCTCCGGTACCAGGAAAGTGGAGGAAGGAAGATAGTGGGGATGAAAATGAAAAGTTGACTTCGCTAGACGGTTTTGTTGCTAAGCGTAGTTCTTTGTTTATTAAAGATGGAGAAAAGGGTGCAAAGAGAAAGGCAAAGGCTACATCTTCCACATCGACTTCTCAAAAGAAAAACCAAGCAGCTGAAAGTTCTGGATTGAGAGATGAACCAGAGATTGAAGAAAATATTGAAGATATAGGTGCATAAATTGAGAGGCAAGCTTTTGGTGGTGATAAAGTGCCTGAAGAAGTGTCGTCTTCTGGCACTTATTCTAAAGATAGACGAGCAGGTGAAAGAAAAAGAGATAAAATGATAGAAGCCAAACGACTTGCAGAGAAAAAGAGAAAAGCTGAAGAGAAAAAGCGCAAAGCGGCAGGATAGGACGATACGACTTATATGCCTTCGGGTTCAGATTATGATACTCCTGTACGCAAGCCGGCAAAGAAAAAGTCTCGACGTTTGAAACAATCGGCTGAGAGAGGCACTGATTCTCCTAACGTCAAATCCAAGGAAAAAGTGCAAGAGCAGATAGTGGAAGAAGAGGTACATGTTGAGCAACTCCACCAACACCACCATTGGCTTGTCAATAAACACCTCAGCCAGAACCATCTACACCACGTCAATCTCCACCACGTCCATCTCCATCACAAAAGCAAGCAACACAACAGACACCGCAACCTATGCCGCAACCCTCGAAGTCACAGCCTTATTTTGATTTTGGTGATATTCTAGTGGGCGAAGACTTTTCGCTGACATGTTAATGATCCTCGCGTTGAAGACTTACAGAAACAGGTCATGCTAAACAATGTCAAGATTGCAGAGTTATCGGAGTAGCTCAATGCACTAAACGAAGACAAACAGCATCTCGAAGCTATGCTAGCCAGTATTGTGTCAGAAAATGAGCGCTTATAAATTTGAATGGCTGAATATGAGGAAGAGCTACTCAGAAGCGATAGAAGGATGAATCTTTTTGAGAAGATACTGACGAAAAAGCTGGGAGTTAATATCGCTGCTGAGATAGATGAGATTGAACGAGCTGAAGCCAAAAAGTGTGTAGCTGAACATGAATGTCTTGCTAAGGAATCATTAGATGCGCAAGGCAAGGTAAAGCCAAAGTGGGTGAGGATCCTGTGAACGTCACAACTGAGCCAGAAGCTGAATCTGCGCCAGTTATTACAGATATCGTGGTGTATACAGTCTCGAATAAGTTTGTTCTGGTCGAAAAACCTAAAGATGTGGATATTCACACGACAGAGTTTTCAGATAGACATCGAGAATGGCTGTAGAAAAAGAAGTTAGAAAGAGATATTGAGGCAATAGCTGATGAGTTTGATGAAGACGCTGAGAAATAGGCTGAGGATTTAGATGATTTATTGTCTGGTGAGTCTGATTCTGATAGTGGTGATGATGATGATGATAATGTAGGTGGTACAGGTGTTCATGTAACATAATCTATTTTAAATGAAGATGTTGATTATTCTGCTTAACTGGATGATTTTGTGAATCAAAGACTGAAGATAGAGATAGGGTAAAACTGAAGGTTCTTCTGATGCTCAGCAGGCAGGAATCTTCATGGTAACCCATACATCTACCGTTCTTGCCGTGCAAAAACCGAAGATGTTTTATCTTGAGCATGATGTTGAGGACGGAGAATTTGTCCACAGCTATTCTAAGGAAGAGATTGCAGAAATGTTAGGCGTGGATGAAGAAAACTTCGAGTTTGATTTCGAAGACGAGCTGAATGAGATTAGCGCTTTCGAGCCAAGTGATTATGTCTTGGAGCACGTTGAAGAAGCAAATGATTATGATAGAGTTGTCGTGGAGGATTATTCTGATGACGATGTTTCTAATCTTGCCGATCAGGGTACAGATGACTCCCCAACTTTCACTAAGTTGTTTGCAGTAGAAAATGCCGATGTTCTTAAACGAAAAGTTAAAGAAGCTGCTAAACAGGGTACCATTCCTCAACAGTTGAATAGATCTGAAATTGCAGAAACGAGGATGAAGTAGTTCAAAGTTTCACCAGCAGAGCGCAAGTTCAAACGTCCTCGAGCGTTCTTTACGAGTGATGCAAATATCTGTCTAGGGGATATAATCAGCTGTGGTTGGATCGAAGAACTAAATGTTTACGCTATCAACAGGGAGTTTGGGTGAGCCACATCAAATCCTTGCCATTTTGGGATATTAAAGAGCTCGTGCAAACGAAGATGATAAATCTGAAGATGAAATTTTACGACCAACGGCTTTGGAAGCTGATCAAGCTTGAAGCTGCACATGGATTTACACTGGAAACCTCACTTTCCGAAGCGTATTACGAAGATTGATCCAATTACTAAAGAAAAAGATGTTACGCTCATTGTGAAGAGGCCAAAGGTAATGAAGAATATGCCAATGATTCAGATGGAGCAAGATTTCCACAAAAACTTCAAGTGGTGGCACTATGATTCTAACACGGGAGAAGCTGTGATTTGTGTGCACTCTGATGATTCGTGGAAGATAACTGAGGAGCTTACCGAAGCCGTCATAGCTCATAAACGAATATATGGGTTGTGGCGTGGCATTCGAGTACTAGACCCGATGTGGCTAGCAAATTGTACGAAGAAAGATATAGATTGTGTGTTCTAAAGTAAGATCAACTACGAAGAGAAAGACAAAGAACAAGAACTTTACTTTCAGAAGATTGTTAATGTCTGTTTCGCAAATTATATACATTATGGATCAACATGGAACACTTAGTTGAGGAAACTTGAGGAGATCGAGCAAAAGAAGAAGGAAAAGCAGGAAGCAAGGATTGCTGAGTGAGCTTGTATAGCGTCGCTGAGAAGTTTTCGGTTTGGCAATACAGTTAACCGACCTCTTCCAATAGATCAAACACCAATTGCTTTTGAGGAGTGCCGTTGTAACGCCTCACTTTTTCGTACTTTCCTTAATTAGAAAGTATAATCTTATTTCTATTTATGGAAACTTGTATTCGTATTTCTTTTCCCAAATTTGTAATCCGAGACTTGAATCGTAATAATAAAATCATACTTGTTATATGTGCTTTACATACATTCAATCATTTAAGCTAATACTTGTTATACATGATTTACATACATACAATCGTTTTACGTGCAAAGACTCGCACAATCACATTCGATACTCAAATCATACGTATATGCGCTATACATGCAAAAATGACAGGTTATAGCCTGAAATGAAAGATAAACTAAGGTCAAGGACTAAAAATGGTTTAATCCACATATTCTTGTTTCTATCTCATGGATTAGGCAAAAGTGTGTTTGTTGGATTGTGTTTCTTGCATTTAATACTCACCTAACTCAACCCCCAAACCTCAACTATAAATACCCACCTCCTCCCACTCTCATTTCACACCTCAGACACTTCTTTCCCACTCTCTCTCTGTCTAAAGCTCTCTCTCAATCAAGAAAGTTCAAGACTTTCAAGATAGCTCGGTGTTCCTCCAACTCTCCAAACCCTTCACGGAATACTCAAGTGGAAGCTTGCAAAAGCGTGAGTACACTTGACCCATTTTCCCTTTTTACACAATTTGGGTTGTAACATGTTAACTTACAAAAATACACGAATACACACTACATGCTTTATACACTTTATCCGTTATACATGCTTATTACTATGCTTAGGTTCATGCTAAATTCATACATGCTTATTGTCATTAACTTAGCTAGCCCCAACTTAACATACATAGCACTATAGGAGTAGCACACCGCCTGTCGGGGTATTGTTAAGTATTAAGCTGATTCTTATTCTTATTCATACTTTAGTCTCGTTACTTCGTGTGACGAGGGACACATTCATTCTTGTGGACACTTGTGTTTGACAATTAGTATTGCATGCTAGCTTTCCTTGTATACAATTGCCATGTGGGTTTGATTAAATTCTTTTATATCTATGCTATGTACATAAACTTGTGTACTCCCCAATACTTTTGTATTGAACTATACTTTTAACATGTTACAGGTTGATGATGATGCTTATGACAAATCTAGTAGGGACGACATAGAAACGTACCTAGAATATTAGGCTTTCATGTTGTAATTTTGTTGAAGTTGTTGTATTTTGATTTCTGTTGTAATTGAAAATTTTTATATGAAATGAACAAGTTTTTATTTAAATATTGTCGCAAACAGTGTTATGATGCATTGATCAATCTATTTCGTCTCACTCTGATGTTTCCGCCATTGGTTGGGGTGTGACAGATTGGTATCAGAGCCATAACTATAGGGAATTAGGTAGAATTGCCATGTTCGACCTAGTCTATAGTTTAAGTGTCCAACTTGACCCTTCTTGACTCATGCATAGAAATGTTAATTCTTCCTATTTGCTTCTTCCTGTTTCTTTTGGTCTTAATGTATACAATATGTCTTTCCCAATACATTTACACAATGCACACACTTGGAGACTTGAAGATACTCATACTAATGAGACGAACTCGCCAAAATAGGGGTGAAACTCTCACTTTGGTGATCACTCCCAATCCTCGTATTCGATTTTTCACGAAATTACACCATCAAGGTAGGAGTGATATCCATACCTTGATGGAAAATTTCCATTTCATGCTCTAGTGGACCCTTATCAACAAGTCGGAATTCGCTCCTCGTTTGGTAAGTACTAACCACGCTTAGGGTACGATGTTGTCAAGTTAGGAGTGAAATCCGCACCGTGTTAACTAGCCCCGCTCCTTGATTTTTGTATCTCGCCAAGGTTTCGATTTTTTTATCAATTAGAGACGTGTAGTAACTAAAATGGTAAAATGCCATTAATCGCTTCTCGACGAGAGCATTTTACCTATAGGACAAAGCATGTTCCTCTAATTTGAAAGGATATTCGATTCACTTTGGAATAGTCAACGCTTCTCAACCCAAGCACTCCAATATTTTACTAAGCCTATCTTTTATGCTATCTCAATTTCTATGTGTTTTAATACTTATTACCTCATTCATTTCGAACCCAATGCACAGTTCGCACATCTTTCACAATAAAAAACAATAATAATTCTCGCAAACCAACTAAATTCATACTCCTTACGCAATCATACGTGTTTATACTATTGAATACTTGTTATGCTTATGTCACCTATGTGAACTCATACATGTTATACAATACTTACATGCTCAAACGTGATTTTTATTGTCGATCACCTAGATGTCTTTTTCGCAAAACTAATGTTGGAAAATAAGTCGAAGTCCAACTCCAACTCGACTATTTTCATAACAATCACTATATCAAAACTTATACCTAAACCTTTTATCATTGTTTCAATTTTTCTCATTTATGCATAAACCTTGAACCTTACTATTTTATCCAAATGATTTCTCACCCTACAACATATTTACGTAAATTACATACACGAAACTCTAATGACACTTTAAACGTTTCTTTCAAAATTTTTCAAAAACTTTATTAAATGCTACCCATCAACTTAGTTGGTCAAACGAACCTCTTGCCCTCGATTTTCACAACTCGTCCAAAACACACTCACTTTATACTACCATTCTAAAGACATTTTATTTCCAATACGAAAACAACGAAAACTTTCTCTCACATACGTATAAATACTTTGCTAAAAATTTAAGTTTTACATGAAATTTTCAAAACACGACTTTTCTTGCATCAATAAAATGAAAAAAATAAAATAAAGTAAGCTCACTATTTTACAACCTTTTCAAAATACACAAACTAAATCTAAACACATGGGCACGAAAATTACATATGCGAATACAAATTTTAAAATAAAAGTAGCAATTTTTTTACAAACCACATTTTACATCAAAAATTAATATTTTCTCAATATTCACCCGACATTCACAAATTTGGTCCTTTAGTCCCAACAAACCCGACCTAATTTTTTTCGACAAACTCAACGTTTTGACTCAAAAACCATACCCATGCATATCATCATACACGATTCAATATATGCAGTCAATATTTCATAGGAATCCTACACGTATCATTGTTACTTTTTTTTATTTATACATCCAAACTATATACTAAATTTATATGTGCTTAACGCCATGTAAATTTCAACTTACACGTTCTATACTACATGCTAATTTTATGCGTATTTTTCATCAACCATACACAAAACTCATACATTCACACTACTTGGTAGTCATACTTGAAATCCATAAGGAGGCATCACCTGAGTGGTTTCGCCTATATTTAACACACTTGTGCATACATACAATCATGCTTACATGCATAATTTTATATGCTATCTTACACACCTTTTGCTTGTAATACTAAATGTAACCTGAGCCGTACACTACTAGTACAAACTATGCAGGTCAGGCACAAACCAAAATAATCACGGGTGCATACGAGATTATATTGGTAAGCGCATGAAAACCATAGTGAGTTCTACTGTGTATCGTAACACGGAACTTAACATGACACTGAATAGCGAAACGGACCTAACATGGTGTGAGCATGGTGGTTACACCGCTGGTACTTCCTATATATAAGTGTCCCTACCATGTTACCAAACTTCCGTAAAATGTGCCATGAGAAATTCAGTGATTTCCCAGACCTTGATAAATACCTTTGATTCATAAAAAACTTTGGTGATCCACTTCGAAATGATTAATACTCGATTATCCATGAAAAAGTTTAATTCTCATAATCGTTAGCTTTAACCGCCGCAACTACCACTATTATCTCTCAACATTCCATGTCGCATTTTATCCGATATTCATACCATTTTTACCCTCGAATACACCTACCGAATCGTTCACAACCATACCACGATATTCCCAATTCTTCCCTTAACCTTTCATCCAAACTTTATTTACAGCAAATCAGCCTAAAACGTTCAATCCATTTTTTATAAAACGTCCCCACTGGCTCAAATTGGTCAAAATGTTCCTTTTCTTTTAAAAACTATCTTTCAATCTTATCTACGCGCAAACTTCAACCAGTCGGTCTATTACCACCAAAACCTTTTAAAAACCATAAATATTTACCATCCTAGCTCTCTCCAATAAGCATTTTTTTCTACAACAAGTGATTTTACTAATACGCCTTAGAACTGACAAAACTTTTCTTACAAATTTCGGTGCGGACCGCTCATTTTAATCAAAATACATCCTTAGTCATACTAAAACCTTCCTCTTAGGTCGCTCTCTTTTAAAATATTCTTTCCAATGAGTTGTCCAGACATAGTCAAACTCACTTGCTTACTCACACATACACATTTTTTACTTATCCTTACAAACGTTTACGATTGGTGTCTCAAAAAAACCATAGTCAAACAAATTACTTTCACGAACCTACCATTTTTATCCTTCAAGATTTCGATACATATTGACTCACTTATACATGAACTCCGCAAAAATATTAAACTTCAAAATCTTGATTTGGGATAAACATTTTTACCAAAATGACATCTTTTCCAAAGTCTTCCTCTTGAATAAATTTCGGGACGAAATTTCCTAAAGAAGGGGAGACTGTAACGCCTCGCTTTTTCGTACTTTCCTTAATTAGAAAGTATAATCGTATTTCTATATATGGAAACTTGTATTCGTATTTCTTTTCCCAAATTTTTAATCCGAGACTTGAATCGTAATAAAAAATCATACTTCTTATCTCTACGTGCTTTACATACATTCAATCATTTAAGCTAATACTTGTTATACATGATTTACATACATACAATCGTTTTACGTGAAAAGACGTGCACAATCACATTCGATACTCAAATCATACTTATATGTGCTATACATGCAAAAATGACAGGTTATAGCCTGAATGAAAGATAAACTAAGTTCAAGAACCAAAAATGGCATAATCGCAGATTCTTGTTTCTAGCTCATGGATTGGGCAAAAGTGTGTTTGTTGGATTGTGTTTCTTGCATTTAATACCCACCTAACTCAACCCCCAAACCTCAACTATAAATACCCACCTCCTCCCACTCTCATTTCACGCCTCAAACACTTCTCTTCCTCTCTCTCTGCCTAAAGCTCTCTCTCAATCAAGAAAGTTCAATACTTTCAAGATAACTCGGTGTTCCTCCAACTCTCCAAACCCATCACGGAATACTCAAGTGGAAGCTTGGAAAATCGTAAGTACACTTGACCCATTTTCTCTTTTTACACAATTTGGGTTGTAACATGTTAACTTACAAAAATACACTAATACACACTACATGCTTATACACTTGATCCATTATACATGCTTATTGCTATGCTTAGGTTCATGCTAAATTCATACATGCTTATTGTCATTAACTTAGCTAGCCCCAACTTAACATATATAGCGCTATTGGAGTAGCACATCGCCCGTCAGGGTATTGTTAAGTATTAAGCTGATTCTTATTCTTATTCATACTTTAGTCTCATTACTTCGTGTGACGAGGGACACATTCATTTTTGTGGACACTTGGGTTTGACAATTAGTATTGCATGCTAGCTTACCTTGTATACAATTTCCATGTGGGTTTGAGTAAATTCTTTTATATCTATGCTATGTACTAAAACTTGTGTACTCGCCAATACTTTTGTATTGAACTATACTTTTAAATGTTACAGGTTGATGATGATGCTTATGAAAAATCTAGTAGGGACGACATAGAAACGTACCTAGAATGTTAGGCTTTCATGTTGTAATTTTGTTGAAGTTGTTGTATTTTGATTTCTGTTGTAATTGAAAATTTTATAAATGAAATGAACAAGTTTTTATTTAAATATTGTCGCAAATAGTGTTATGATCCATTGATCAATCTATTTCGTCTCACTCCTCTGTTTCCGCCGTCGGTTGGGGTGTGACAGTCGCAAGCCACCGAAGCGGTTTTTTGGTCGTTAAACTTCAGATCTTATGAAGATTTTTTGAAGACTATCCAGACCCCGGCAACATCCAAGGGGAGTTTGTTGGTGCATTATGTCTATTGCCTACGTCTAGGATATGTCGTTATTATATATAGGGCTTAATCGTCAGATTGTAAATATTATTGTTTGTTTTATATATTTTGTAGTAGACTTGTACGAGTAAGATGCTTGACTCGTATGAGTGACACCCTATCACTCATACGAGGCAGACACTCACACGAGACACAATCTCTATTTCACACTCTCCTGTGCGACTCATGTCGACTTATAAATAGAGGAGTGTTGTGTCAGTGCTAGGTTGTGTTAGTCAAGTTGGTACGGCGAAGCCATACTGAATTGTTTACTTGTGTCGTACTTTGCACGTCAATCAATATATTCAAAGCAGTTAAACAGTAGATCTCACTTGTTCGTTTGTCAACCTCACTAACGATGAATTCCACCTCTGTTAGTTGAGTTAGATCAGTCTGGTTGCTCATCAGAGACGCCGATCCCCCATTCACATTCTCCCCAAAATTGAACAGGAAGTTCTGATTCTACTAACATAGTTCTTGCAGTCACGATAAGAGTTCTATTTTTCCTCTCAGCGACACCATTTTGTCGTGCAGTGTAACGAGAACTGTACTCATGTAAAATTCCTTTAGAAGAATAGAACTCATCCATAACATGGTTCTTGAATTCGGTGCCATTGTCGCTTCTGATTCTCCTTATCTTCAAATTATACAAATTTTCAAGTAGTGTGAGGAGATTCTTGAGGATTTCAGGAACTTCACTCTTGTGTGCCATCATATTTACCCATGAAAATCTTGAATAGTCATCAGTAACAACTAAACAATATGCATCACCAAAGGTAGTCTTATGTTTCATAGGTCCAAAATGGTCCATATGAAGACGTTCCAGAGGCATATTCACAGTGTTTATTTTCTTCACAAGATGAGACTTTCGAGCTTGCTTTCCTTTTTGTCATGAAAAAGAGACGTCTTGTAGATGAAAACTCTTCACTGGTACACCGTTCACAAGATTATTTTTCACCAAATAGTTCATTTTCCTCAAGTGAATGTGTCCCATTCGTCTATGCCAAGATATTGATTCCTTTCCAGTGGCTTTCGAGACAAAACATGTAACTTGTGCAAACGTAGTAATAGCTTGGCTCATGTCAAGAATATACAAGTCATTAATTCTTGGAGCTGACAGGAGAATCCATTCTTTGGGAATCTTGAAACCAGATTTCAGTACATAACAACCGGCATCATCAAAATGAACCGTGAACTTCTTGTCGCAGATTTGAGAAACATTCAGAAGATTGTGATCAATTTGATGAACATAATCAATCTTACCAAAGCTAACAACACCATCGGAAACCATTCCTTCTCCAGTGATGTATCCGCCTTTATCTCCAGCAAAGGCAAACCTCCCCTAATGCTTTTGACATCATATAGGAGCCTTAAGTCGCCTGTCATGTGCCGTGATACTCCACTGTCAACAATCTAATGACTATTCACAATTCCTCCTGGAACACCCTACACATTACATTACCCGATTAGTTTGAGATGGGGACCCAAGTCTTAGTGGTCTTGGGTCGACCCTTATCATCAAGAAATGTGATTTCTATTTCTTGATGATTTGGAAACTTTGTGCCTCCCCATGAAACTTTACCGGCTTTAGTTTCCAAGATTGTTGATATTTACCAGATTGACTATTATTTATAGATTTAAATACTTCTGGTTTTATAAAACTTGATGAACTTGGTTTCATTTCTGAAACATCCGGTTTTAATGCCTTCTCAATTATTTTAACTTTTTTACGTCTCTGTTTTTCTTCTTGTTCCTTAACAATGCGTTTGTCTTGTTTAGGTGGCACAGATCGATGTTGGCAATATGTTTTAGAAGGGGCTTTTTCAACAAACTTCGGTTTTGTTGGGTTGGTACAGTTTTTTATTATGTGGCAAGCTCCCCCACACTTAAAACATGTTCTCCTTTCAACAAACTTAGGAGATTCTGTTTTTTGACTTGATGTTGAACTTGTGCATGTAGAGGTACTTGGTCCATTTTCACACCCATTTGTGTGTTGAGTGTAATTGTTTTTATTGTTATGCATTAAAATCTTGACTTGTTTTACAAAATCAATATTAGACATTCTTTCAAAAGTCTCGATTTTATCAGTACCAGTTGAACCCACAGATTTAACATTCTTAAATTTCTTCTTGTAGCGAGCTCCTTTAGCTTCAATCTTTGGTTGTGACACCTTAGGTTTTTCATCTAGCTTTTCTTGTTGTCTACTTTTGGAATAGATCCATGGTTGTGACTTGATTGGATTCTTCCTTTCCAAAAATTTGGTTGTTGAATTTTCAAAAACTTGATCAATTGAAGTTGGATTTACATTTTTGATCGGAAAGTCTTTGTTTGAGTAAATATTGTCATCCCTAATCAAAGTATACAACACATTATCATTTTCAGATATCGACATTGTTGTCTTCACAATTTTGATAGGATCATTCTCTTAATTTGCAGCAGATTTTACATTAGGAGTAGCAGAAATTTCTACCCCTTTTTCTTCATCAAGAGATTGATCCTGATCGATTTTCTCTGACTCATCATCTAATGAATCATCTTCCTCTATTATAGATGGATTTTGATCAACAATAGATGATGAGTTCTCTGTTTTTCTTGATTCTTCTGAGGAATTTTCCAGCTTAAACCCTAATCCTGCTGCAAACTCTTCAGGATTAAGAGGTACAGATGGTTCAAAGCGTGGCATTTCTTCTTCATCAGGTAATTTGGTATAATTGTGTTTCAATGGAGGTGGACACGATTTATACCCAATGCATTTGACATCTCCCTTAAGTTTTTGAACGTCAATAATGTGACCAAGCATATATCGGGAGTTAGAATAACTCTCCAATTTTAGCTTAATTGCATCATGTTCGCATTTGGCAATGGCTAACTCCTTTTTCGTTTCTTCAAGGATATTAATGTAGTTATTAATTACTGTTTGCTTGTTCAAAACTGTAGGTCCACTTAGAGGATCAAGTTTAACCTACTTCCCTTTTATGTAACACACATACGAGTGCGGAATCCACGTAAGTATGCAAACCAAAGCAAAGTAAGAAACTAAAGATAAACAAAGATTCACTATCTTGATTAATAGAAGAGAACTAGTACAAACACATACAAACAATGTTCATACAGATTCAGGAAATACTCTCTGTGCTCTCTCTCTTGTGCTCTCAATGTCTCATAGCTTGTCAACTTGTCTTACTAGGGTCTAACATACACTGAGAAGTGCATGTCTGTTATATAGTGTCCACACCTAGCAACAGTACGAACAATGTTGCTAGTCGTACGAAACACTATTAGACATGAATAAAATTCTCCAAAGGATGCTCGTACAAACGACCCATGGCTCGTACAAACATGAACTGGCTCGCACGAATAAAGCAAGGTGTTTACTTAAATGAGCCACTTATATGACTTGAGAATCACTCGTACGAGCAACAACTTGCTCGTACACTTCTCACTCGTACTTGAAAGTGTTCTTCAGAGAACGTGCCAATAGACATGACGTACACAAGAATCAACAGTATGCAAACATGCAACTGTTTTACAACACAGACAAACTAATCGTCATACTAAATCAGGATAGAAGGATATCTTGATTTGGTCGACATGACCAAACTATGCAGACACAATAAACAAAGACCGTACAATTACAGACGTAATTAAGAATAAGAAACAGACACAAAAGTGTATCAACAAACTCCCCCTTGGCTGTTGCTTGGTCTTTGGTCTTCATTCCGAATTGTCTGTTATATCAAAAAACTCCCCCGGAAAATCTTCAATCCAACGTTGATTGATAATCACGTCTTCAATACTTTCTAGAAACATCAAAGCTTTCCTGTTTCCTCTTGGGTGTCACTAGAGGTAACTTGATTGGTCACGATCTGCTGCACATTAGACTCTACCACTAGAGTTGAAGAACAAACTTTTGGTTGCGAGGATGATGCTGAAGCATCAAGATTGCCAGGGTCTTCACTATCCTGATCACGTTTACATTTGATCTGTTGTGCTCTGCATCTTTCATTCCACAGAATGTTCACTCGCTTTCTGCTCATTTCAAACATGTCTTTAATACTATTAAAGCCTTCAACAAGTGTAGCATTACGATATTGATACCATTCTCTTAAGTCGTTATGTATAGAAGTTAATGTTATGGCAGATCGTTGAACAGGCGCACTACGTTCTTTCAGCCTACTCAACTCAATTCCCCGAGAGTTATCAGCTGCTCTCATCTGTTGTAGCTGAGTTGTCCTTTCAGCATCTGTAGCCTTCAGCCGCTTATTTTATTTTCTTAACTACGCAATTTCAGAATCCTATTTTCTAACGGTCTCTTTCAAAGAATTTATCTACAACTGTTGTTTGACAACTATGTTTCAATTTGAAGACATAAACTCCGAATGCTTGTTAATATGGATTGCCGTAGCTTGTAACTGAGAGAATAGAAAATCCACTTTCTCATCCTATTCCATTTCATAGAATAAACGACTACTTCGTTTTGTATTTTGTTGATGAGTTGTGGACTGGGATTGTTGGACGGATGAAGTAGTAGGTTGTGATTGAACTGGAGTATGTTCAGCCGAAGGTGTTTCAGCTGCTGTGGTATTTGAAGGTTGTGGTTTAGAGGTTGTAGTGGGTTCCGTCATTACAGGTTCAGTCTCCTCTGTTGTAAAGGTAGACTGGACTTTTGCAACTTGTTCCAGTACAGTTTCTTGAAGTGAGGTTGTAGGTTATGTGATTTCAGGTTGTCCTGAAGATGTTTCCATAGGCTTTTTGCTTTGTTTCTTTCTTCCCTTATCACCACCTGTAGCACCTACATCACTTGACCACCATTACCATCATTATCACCGTCATCATTATCACCTTTTCCCTTTTGACGACAAAACTTATCTTCAACCATCCTTTTCAAAGTTGGTTCTTCATTATCTGACTCACTGTCATCATGGCGCCACTTATTGTTTCTAGTGCAACATATTCATCATTTCCCAGAAAACCAAACAATTTACGAGAACGTGTGCTTTCCTTGTAATGTTTTGCTGCTACACCTCTAAAAATCTTCAACGAATGTTCCATCATAACCTCAACTTTCAAAACATCGTTGTGGTTTTTCGGAAGATTCAGATGTTGCGCATTTAAGATCATTTGGAGAAAATGAGGATACATCCAAAACTTGTTTCCACCATATCCGATTATTCTCAGGTTTTCCTTCATGTTTGCAAAAATATACTTTGAAACATTAAACGGTTTGTTCAATGTCAAAGCTATCATCATTCCAACCAAGTCGTTATTCGCCATGTTATAACCACTTCGTCTGTTGCTCAAACACTGAATTAGAACATGTAGAAAGAACTTGTATTGGAGTGACAACCATGCTTTGTTTAGTTGTCCTACGAGAAAATCTCCAACACATTTCATTCGCAGCAAACAGCCATGTTGATAATTCAATGGAACTGAGAATGGAGCTTCAGGATTATCCCCAAGTTGTAATACTGAGTTAATGATTTCAACAGAGACATCAGCGTTCAAGTAATTTACTCTCTCGCGGATAAATTCCTGCCCATTCACTTCAGCAACTTTAGCCGAATCCCAAAATTCCTTGATCAACGTCTTGTATACTGTAGTCTTGTGCATGATAGTATAATGTATCCTTGAGTCGTGCAAAAACTTCATTATATCGTTGTACTCAGCAAATTTATCTTCCGGATCTAAGAAGGCCACCATGTTATGTCTTGGTTCTGACATAATTTTCGTCCTTACTTGTTAGTTCTCTTTGTTGCGGGTTTTCTCTTTATGTTCTTTTTGTTCCATTCTGTACACAAAAGATAGCAAGAATAAGGACATAAATTCATTAGGGAATATACACAAAAAGTTTTATTTCAAACTTCCTGTATGTATGTATTCCCTGGACGAAGAACTACTGACTCATACGATTAATAATTTATTCGTACGAAGAACAACTGATTTGTACGAACACCTGACTTAGTAAAACAAGTGATTTACTCGTACGAGTAACCGGCTCGTACGAGCGACGGGTTACTCGTGCGAGTGGTATTTCACTCGTACGAAGGAAGGTAAATTGTTCACACATAGAACTTCAAGTGAAGGTGAAAGGATAATGTTCAAATTGTTCATCTTCAAGGTATGCCAACATTGTTAAATATACCTTAAAGATATCAGAAACAACTTAAGGAAAGGTGAAAGGATGATGTGAGCAACATGAAAGTAAAGTTACACCAAAGAACTTCATCACCCTTTATACCACATCATGATACTCGTATGAAGAACTACCATTTGTACAAGACACCAAAATTAGTCGTACGAGACATAATCACTCGTACGAGTGACCTTTGATTCATACGAGTCCATGTTTTTCAAAATTGGACATTTAGCTCTTCGTGAACCTTAGGTGTTTCGTTGACCTGTTAAGATTTTTGCACATATCCACACTAATCACAAGTTAGGAAAAGTGCTCGTTAAAAAGATTTTGTTCTTTGAGATGAGTTTACCCGTTGTAAGAAAGTACTTTATGAAGTTATGATATAAAAGGTAAATGGATTTCAAGGCGTATCTTTGGGAGAAAACATTTGAGCTTCACATTTGGCTAAATCAAAAGTAACTTAATTTAAAAGCAGAGTAAACTAAAATAACACACAGTTCCTCATTGGTTCTCGTTCCCCAACTATACTGACCATTCGCATCCTTCATCTGCTTGAACTACTAAAGCTCTATTTGTGTTGTTTGAAGGCCTAGAATGATTAGAGTTGTTTGGGTTGTTAACAGCAACTATTTTTCGTTCATTGTTAACTTGAGTTTTGTGGATGGTTGTGGGATGGTTGTGATTGATTTCGGAAAGGGTTGTGATTTCCTTGTTTGCTGGGTCGAGTACATTCACGCTTGAAGTGACCTTTTTCACCATAGTTGAAGCAAGTAACATCATCTTTATCGAAACCGTACTTCATATCTTTCTTGCTTTCCAAACATGTTCTTCATGTTCTTCTCATGTAATCCTTAGGTCTTCTGACCGCACTTGCAAATGCCATTTAATATCCATCAACTCTATCTCGTCTCTGTCTATTTGTTGGTAGTCTTCATTAGTCAAATTGATATTTCCAATTTGACCAGCGACTAATCCACAGTAAGCACTAACCATGGTATTCAGAAGTTCCATGTGTTCCCGAGCAACTTTTACACTGACCTTGGAAAGATGTGATATATCAAGTCTGACGGTATTAGGGTTGAAAGTTGTTATCATAGAAATCTTGTTGAGAAGCTTGTTGTGGAGCTTGAGGCGTAACAACTTGAGTTTATGGTAGAAAGGCTTTAGGATCAAATACTTGACCATAGGTTTGAGCACTTGAGCCGGCCAATTAATCTGTTTGAACTTGTGGTGGTAGAAATGGGTTAACATTTGACACAAAGGCAGTTTGAAGTTTTGGTTGCCGAGTTGTACTAACACCTGTGTTAATACCTCCAAAATACATCTCAGGGTTTTGTGGAACAGAAACCCTTTTTGCTTTCCGGATTTCTTCTTCATTTTTGTTCTCCAGCTTTTGAACAAATTCATAAATACTAATCACATCTAAAACACCTGTATGCCTTAGTAAGTCAAAAATTGACTCCATTTTGGCGGTAAGGCGTCAACAAAACGCATCACGATTTCTTGTGGAGATGCTAACACTTTGTATGAATACATTTCACCAAGCCAATGGTAGAAACGGGTTATCATGTCGCTCAATGTTTCATTCTCCATGAACATGAAACCTTCAAACTCTTTCTTTAGCAGATCATTTCGTATTTTTCTAGTTGCAACATTTCCTTCTCCTCTTGCTTCCAAAGTATCCCACAAATTTTTGGTGGTGGTACAGTACACAAACTGATGATAAATATCCTTATGAAGTGCTTGTGTAATGATAGCAAATCCCTTCTTCTCTAAATCATAGGACGTTTTATCGTTTTCATCTCAGTTGGCTAAGGAGGCTGGATTTGATCCTGCTTCTTCGAGAGATTCCTTATATGGTGTAGTAAAACATATCCATAATTCTATAATTTGACCGAGAACATATGTATGGAAAAGACTTTTCCACGAAGGATAATCGTTCAGATGGTTCAGTTTTGGTGGACGGTTATTGACCGAGAACATTCTGTTTCACTCTCGCTGATAAGAAGAGTCTGAATACTCTGATTTTGATTTGCTACACACGCCCATGATTAGCGGAATCATAGCTGTGTGTTGAGGCATTAGAGATTTAACCCATGAGGTTGCGCAGCAATGTGATGAGTCTTGGTTTGTGCTTGAACCACTCCCCCAATCCCAAGGATTAGTACCCATTATATGTTCTTTTTTTATGAAATTAAAAGGTTTAAAGAGTAATTTTTGAAAATAACAGTTTCCTTTTAAAGCTCACAATTTTAAAAACCACAAAGATTTGAAAAACTGAAACACGAAAAACAGATCAAAGAAGCTTTTTCTTCGCACGAATCAGTGATTCGTACGAGTCACACTTCTTCGTATGAACCAGGTTGTTCGTACGAACAAGAATCTTTCGTGCGAGCAACTGTGCTTCGTGCAAACAAGGTCCTTCATGCGGATGACTTGGTCTTTCGCACAGACAGTCTTGTTCTTCGTGCGGATGGGTTATTCGCATGGATGTTTTTCACTGAAGTTTGGTTTTTGCAGAGAGGAATCTTTTGCAGGGTTGGTTGGTGAAAAATTCCTTTTCTAACAAAGACTTGTTTCTGAGTTTGTTCGAAAGTGGCCAGTTGTCTACACAATTTTGGTTAAAAAGACAAACATTCCATATCAGCTTTTCAGTCAAAATAGTCAAGTCCAGAGATTTGGTCAACCCTACAAGAATATTCAGTGAGTTTTCCGGCAGTGTTTCACCTGAAAATATGTCCAACTCAACCTTTATAGAAACTTTTAAGAAAAAACAAGATTCTAACATGTCTCCATGTATTCTAATAAGGTTTTTATGAAAATTTTCTAACATGTCTTGTGTACGTCATGACTGTTGGCACGTTCTCTGAAAAACACTTTCAAGTACGAGTGAGAATCACTCGTACGAGCAACAACTTTCTCGTACGAAGCACTTATCACTCGTACTTGAAAGTGTTCTTCGGAGAATGTGCCAACAAACAAGATGTACAAAAGATTCAACAGTATGCATACATGCAACAGTTTTACAACACAAACAAACTAATTGTTGTACTAAATCAAGATAGGAGGATATCTTGATTTGGTCGACACGACCAAACTATACAGACACATTAAACAAAGACCGTACAATTACAGACCTAACTAAGAACAAGCGACATACACAAAAATATATCAACAAAAATTGTTTTTGTTAATCCTGAAACGCTTTTCTTAAGAGTCTCAATTACAGATTTGAATTCTTTTTCATTTTGAGTTAAAGCCAAATTTGCCTCTTTGCATTTTGACTGTTCAACAACTAGGCTTTGATTGTGACTGTTTATAGTATTAAATTTAGTTTTTAATTCAGCAAAGTCGTTGCATATCTTAGAAAAGTCGGATTTTACCTGACTTGTTGAACCTGCAACGTTAGCCACGAAATCTGTACGATGAGAAAAGGATGCATTGTTGGTTAAGATTTTCTCCATTTCATTTGATGCAACTTCTTTCCTTGTCAAACCATCCTTTTGACTTTTCAACTTTTATGCTTCTTTCAGAAACTCATTGACCTCAGTATAAATCCTTTCCCTGACATCTGAATCAAATCAATAACCACCTACACTTGAGCTTTCCTCGCCAGAACTCCCATTATACCCGGAACTATCATCGTCATCAGAGGTGTCAATACTGTGAACATGTTTGATCTGATTGATTATATTGGCATAACATGTAGTTCCTCCTTGATTCTCATTTCCCAACTATACTGACCAATCGCATCCTTCATCTCCTTGAACTACTAATGCTCTGTTTGTGTTGTTTGAAGGCCCAGACTAGTGAGAGTTATTTGGGTTGTTAACAACTACTATTCTTCGTTCATTATTAACATGAATTGTGTTGGATGGGCTTGATTGATTTTGGAAAGGGTTGTGATTTCCTTGTTTACTAGGTCGAGTACACTCACGCTTGAAAATGACCTTTTTCTTCACAGTTGAAGTAAGTAACAACATCTTTATCAAAACCATACTTCGTATCTTTCTTGCTTTCCAAACTTGTTCTTCTAGTTCTGCTCATTTAGTCTTTAGCTCTTCTGATCGCACTTGCAAATGCCCATTTAATATTCATCAACTCCCTCTCATCTCTGTCTATTTGTTGATAGTCTTCATTAGTCAAATTGATGTTTCCAATTTGACCAGCGACTAGTCCACAGTAAGCACTAACCATGGTGTTTAGAATTTCCATGTGTTCCTGAGCAACTTCTACACTGACCTTAGCAACTTCTAAACGGGTTCTCATGTCACTCAGTGTTTCATTCTCCATGAACATGAATCCTTCAAACTCTTTCTTCAGCATATCATGTCGAGTGATTCCTTGTATGGTGTAGTAAAACATGTCCATGAAGGATAATCGTTCATATGGTTCAATTTTGGTGGACGGTTATTACTTCCTATTTTACTCTCACCTATAAGAAGAGTCTGAATGCTCTGATTTTAATTTGCTATGAACGCCCATTGATTGGCATTAATCATGGTTGTGTGCTGAGGCATTAGTGATTTAACCCATGAGGTTGTGGAGCATTGTGATGAGTCTTGGTTTGAGCTTGAACTACTCCCCCAAGCCCAAGGATTAGTACCCATTTTGTTTTCTTGTTTATGAAAATTAACTAAAAAGTTTAAAGATTAATATTTAAATGACAATCTAATGTTAAAGTTCACAATTTGAAAAACTGGAACACGAAAAATAGATCACAAAGAATCTTTGTTCTTCGTATGAATCAGTGATTCGTACAAGTCACTATCCTTCGTACGAACAACCTGGTTCGTACGAACAACTATCTTTCGGGTGAGCAACTTATGCTTTGTGCGAACAAGGTTCTTCATGTGAGTGATTTTTCGCACGAACAATCTTGTTCTTCATGCGGATGGGTTATCCGCACGGAAGTTTTTCGCTGAAGTTTGGTTTTTCGTAGGGAGGAATCTTTTTGCAGGGTTGGTTGGTGAAAATTTCCTTTTCTAACAGAGACTTGTTTCTGAGTTTGTTCGAAAGGGGTCAGTTGTCAACACAATTTCGGTTAAAAAGACAAACATTCCAATATCAGCTTTTCAATCAAAACAGTCAAGTCCAGAGATTTGGTTAACCCTAAAAGAATATTTCGGTGAGTTTTCTGGCAGATGTTTCACCTGAAAATATGTCGAACTGAACTTTGATAGAACGTTTTAAGAAAAAGTATATCCTAGCATATCTCCATGTATTCTAACAAGGTTTTTATGAAAATTTTATGGATACAACAAGTTTTACCTAAGTTTTAAGTTAGTTATCTTTTAAAAACTTAAGTTTCTTGTTATGAGTACAAGAACACTTCCAGAAACCTTCACAACTAGCTCAGACAGAACACTAAGCTTGGTTTTTAAACAAGGAAGAGAGCCAAAGCTCTTATACCACTTGTAGGTCCACTTGGAGGATCAAGATAACCTACTTCCTTCTTTATGTAACACACATACGAGTGCGGAATTCACGTAAGTATGCAAACCAAAGCAAAGTAAGAAACACAAGATTACCAAAGATTCACTATCTTGATTAATAAAAGAGAACTAGTACAAACACTTACAAACAATGTTCATACAGACTCAGGAAATACTCTCTATGTCTGTTTATTGTGCTCTCAGTGTCTCATATGCGTCCCCTGTCGACACTTGAGGTGCATGTCTGTTTATATAGTGCCCACACCTAGCAACAGTACGAAGAATGTTACTGGTCGTACGAAACATTATATAAGTCACGAAGAACGTTCTGCAGTGGTTGCTCGTATGAACAGGAACTGGCTCACACGAACAAGCAAAGATCTTGTTGAAAGGGGCCACTCGTACGAATGACAAGTGGCTCGTACGAGCAACAACTTGTTCGTACAAAGCACCTTTCACTCATATGAGGAAGGGTTCTTCATAGAACATGCTAACAGACATGCCGTACATAAGACTTAACAGTATGCACATATGCAACTGTTTTACAACACAGACAAACTAAACGTCGTACTAAATCAAGATAGGAGGATATCTTGATTTGGTCGACACGGCCAACTATACAGACATAATAAACAAAGAGTGTACAATTACAGACGCAACTAAAAACAAGCGACAGACAGAAAAGTGTATCAACACCAATATTCTCGACAAAATGGAAAACGAGTTCTTCAATGTATTCGCAACATCCGCTGTTACAACTGCAGCCGTACAAAATCTAAATCTTGATAAAGAAATGGGGACTATGACGAAACCACCAAAGCTGATGAACATAGAAGATTATGATGGTTGGAATGAAAGGTTTATTAATTGGGTACAAGAAAATCATTTTACTTGCTGGTACGACATTGAAGAAAAATGCATTGCACCGGTTGGTGAAAATGGACTGGAGAAGACATTGACTCAGTTCACAATAATAGAAAAAGACAAGCTCGTAAATGAAAAGAAAATGATGAATATATTACATTAATCGGTTAAAGAGGATATTTTGACTGTTTGCAACATGAAGATGATACTCAATCTCTGTAGAACACTTTGGAATTAAGTTTCAAAGAAGCTCTCAAATGAGAAAGTGTAAAAAAGCACTGCTGAAGAAAGAGTTTGATATCTTCAACCTGCTAAAGGTGAAAACATGAAGCAGTTGATCGAGAAATATTGTCATCTTGTCGTTCAGAGAAAGGATGAGGATTTAGAAAACCAACGAAAAGTTAGTAGGACTAGATGATGCCTTGCTAGAGGGAGAATGGACTACTTATTTGACAATTCTGAAAAACGGTTCAGATAATGATTCTCTCAACTTGTCGAGGTTCATAGAAAAGCTAGAAGGTCATGAGCTGGAGATGAAGAAAATGGTGAAAACCAAAGGTGCTCATATACAGCAAGACATAAACTTGTATTACAAAGGCCTTCAGTGCAAATAATTTCTCAAGTCCGTCATCAAACCAATCTGAAGGTTTTCAATCATTTCCATCATATGAACCTAATTCTCCTCCAACACCGCAATCCTCACAAAGCTTGAACAGTTTTCAAAGAGGCCAAAGCACATAAGCCAATTCAAATCAGAGGATTCTACAATGTAACATTGTGAATCTAGAATATGCACAAGATTTCAATGAACACACTGCTAAGTAACACATGGCATTGCTTATATCCATGCTTCAATCTTATGAAAGTCTTGTGGCCGGAAAGATCGAGAAGCCAGATATGACAAAAGAAGACTATGATCAAATCAATTCAGAAAAATTGGAATTGATAGATATAAAGTGGTTCATGGCGTCAATTGTTCGAAGGGCACAACGCTTTATGGAGATCACAGGCAAACGTAGTTTGGGAGGACTCGATGGCAAACTTGGTTTTGATAAATCAAAGGTTACTTGCTTCAAATGCCGTGAGAAGGGGCATTTTAAAACTGAATGTCCAAATCATGAACTGAATGGCAATCAGAATCCATTTGTAGATGATTACTATAAGAAAGGTCTATATCATCGACTGCAACCTCAAACAAATTCAAGAATGATTCAGATTGAAGATGGTTCATCAAGTTCGAAAGATAAAGCCTTAGTGGTTTCTAAAAAAGATGAGGGGTTCAATTGGAACAAATACATCTCAAAGAATGAAAGTCTCGCGTTGTTAGTAGAGATAATCGAGGAACCCGAACCTGACATAGAATGTTAAGAGCAATCTTTGATGAAGCCATTGGTGAAGCCATAATCGAAGAATATTATCAAGAACAAAGCTCTCAAGAAGAAAATCTTCTACATAGTTCTTTTAGGGATTTAATTCCACCTAATATGTTTCCAACTTACGCATGTTACTTCGTTCCAAGCTACAAAGCACAATGTGAGGATGAACCTAAGTCTGAAGTTGTGGAGTTGATAAATGTGAATAAAGAGATGAATGTCAAGAACCTAACTGAAATAGCCAACAAAACTATGATGGCTAATGTAAAAGAGGTAGTTCCTTAGGAAGTCCAGGAGGATAAGGTCGAGTTAGTGAAAGAGTCTGTTAACGAGTCGGTAAAAGAAGTGGTTAAAGTTCAAATAGTTGAAATTGATAAACTTTGCAAGAAATGTTTAGACCTTGTAATGAATGTTTTGAAAAAGATAAAAAATACAAAGATTTGAAAAAGTTTTCTTATAATTTGTCAAGTGATTACAAAGAAACTAAAGAGGCATATGACAAATTAAGCAGAGCTATTAGACAATATGAAAAAGTTAATAGGGAATTTGGTGTCACACTTTCGATGCTCAAGGCAACCGTTATGGAAAAGTATATGGCCATAAACATACATCTAAATGCAATTGCCAAGCTAAAAAGTGAATTAGAGAAAATAAAAATTGAAACTGAAAGGGTTAACAATTTGTTAATCAGTTATCCACCAGTTCATATATCATTAATCATATTTTTCTGAAAATCGAGAAGGAAGAAGATGATAAGAATGGTAAGAACAAAAGTGAATGTTACAGTCGAGTTCCACCACCCATGTGGGAAAGCTATTCTAGAAAAAAAAACCATCTAGGGGTGGAAAAAGCACTAAATTTAAAACTAAAAACTGAAATGAACAATGAGTTGTCTGAGAACATCGATGTAATATACAGTAAATCAGAAAATGATTGTAAATCTGATGTGGTGAAAAATGTGGTAGAAGAAGTTTTGGGAAGCGAGAGGGACAGCACAGAATTTGAGAGTGCTGAGTCGAACTTGGAAAAAACCAGTTCAAGTTCACCTTCTAAAAATGAAGAAAGTTTTCATAAGATCTATCTTGGAAAATTGGAATCTAGTTCGGATGATGGTCCTAATCGGGTTGCTTATAAAATGCAAGGATCAGACAAACTATATTCTGATTAAGACTTTCTGATATGTGAATCTTTAAAAGGTCGAACAAGTGTTCAAAATGATTGAAATGAGTCTTTCAGAGCTTGAAATTTGAATGCAACTTACTACTAAACCCCAAACTTTTTATAATAACCATTACAAAGGTAAAAATTATCCTGAATACACGAGGAAAGGGTTGGGGTATGTAAAGAAGCAGAATGATAAGTTTCAAAAACAGAATTTTAAAAGAAAAGTAAATTTTGTTTTTGGAACAAGCTTGGAAAACAATAAAGAGAGTCTGGCAAAGGAAAAATCGAATGATGGGTTCTACCCTTAGAAAAAGCATCGTGAGTAGGTTCAGAAATCCTCTGTTTCTGACAGTAGGACATGCTTCAAGTGTAATCAAGTCGGTAATATTACACGACATTGTTCCAATTCTGAACCTGTTTACCATGCTAAGAAGTCAACATAAGATGTGAAAAACAAATCCCCAAAGTTTGTTCCAACACAGATCTTGAAAAGAAAAACTGATAACAATAAGAAACTAGTAACTGCTATTATTTCGAATAAATAAGCTCGTGAATCATCAATCAATAAAGATAAAAAAGAATCAAAATTTTACTCAAAAAAGGGAATTTCTAAAAACCAAACTTCGATGATCAAAACTAAACAAAGTTCGGAGACAATCAAAACATTTGTTGTAACCAAGTCAAAGGTTGAACAAGTTGTTGAAGATAAGACAGTTATTACCAAAGTTTGGTATCCCAAACCCACTCGAGACCGAGAGGGCTTGGGTATCTCTGTTTAAATAATTTCTTAATTGCATGTGCAGGGCTCCCAAGGTCAATAATTTCTAAGTGGATAATGGACAGCGAAGCTTCATTACACATGATAGGAATGCTAGCCTCGTCATATGATGTTAAATCAATCAGAGGTGGCTATGTAGGGTTTGCGGGTACTCAAGGTGGAAGGATAATCGGAGTGGGAATACTAACGAACGACATGGTTTCTTTCGACAATGTTAACTACATTGCCAAATTAGAAATAACTTCCTAAGTATCTCCCATATCAGCGATAAGAAGTTTACAACTCATTTTACGAATAAAGGGTGCCTCATTCTGAAGCCGGGATTCAAAATTCCCGAGGAGTGGATCCTCATGCGTGCTCCATGAGAAAATGATCTTTATGTCCCTTACATGAGCATTGCACACAGTACTACGAAATTGGCACAATGTTTTGTATCATAGGCTAAAGAAAAAGAATCGATCTTATGGCATCGAAAGATGGGACATATCCATTTACGAAAGATGAATTATCTGGTACACAACAATATGGTGGAGGGTGTGAATCTTAAGAGTTTCCATTTGAGTGATGATTGTATTAGCTATAAAAGGGCAAGCAGGCACAAGAAATCTCATTTAAAAAAATCCCTAACTCTATCAAGCTGCCACTAGAGAGGTTACATATGGATTTGTTTGGGCCTGTTACTGTTTAAAGTATATTTGGTGATCTATATTGCCTTGTTGTGACTAACCACTACTCAAGATTTTCATGAATTCAGCATGCCCTATAGTCCGTAGTAGAATGGAGTTGTTGAATGAAAGAATCGAACTCTTATTGAAACAGCACGCACAATGCTTGCAGATTCTAAATTGTTGTCAGCTTTTGGAGCGAAGCGGTTGCCTCTTCTTGTTACACACTCAATCGAGTATTAACAGTTAAGGCTCATAAGAAGACATGCTTTGAGTTACTTTATTAGCGAAAACCAAATTTGGAGTTTTTAGAACTGTTTGGATCTCCGTGCATAGTTATTGACCCGGATGGTAAATTCGGAGCTAAGTCTCTAGAGGGGTGTTTCGTGGGATATGCTAGTCCTCTGAGAAGATTCTATCTTCCTAGCATAAACCGGGTTATTCTTGCTCAACATGTTGACTGCCAGAGATACACGTCACTTACACAGAAGCCTAGTGATCCTTGGTTGTTTAATTATGAGAGTTTGTGGGATTCCTTTGAATTGCCGAATGAACCTACCGAAGGGGAGCTTGTATTGTTATATCAGTAACAACAATCATCTGCTCAAGAGCAAGTTCCAACACCAATAGTAATTTCACAATCACATGTTGGCACAAAGGATTCTAAGGCAGGTCCGAGCAACACACAAGAAGAACTCGTAGTCTAATCAGATGTGAATAACACAGCACTCACTTTTGATTTCTGGTACTAATGGTGAGCCAACTTATGATAACAGAGGGTCCAGTTTCGATGAAGGTTCAGAGTAGATCACAAGTTTATTTAATCAATATTCGGGTCCAAGCAATCAGAATGGAGCATCAACGAGTAATCAGGTTGCAGAACAGAATATTATGAATCTAGAGAATGACGTGAGTTTCTCTAATGAGGTTATGCCGAGGACGTTATCATACCACCCTTCAGAGAACATAATTGGAGAGTTGCAGGTTGGAGTAAAAATGAGAAATCAGATCAATAAGGATATAGCTGTTTTTTTACTAAAATTGCACCTATTCAAGATACTTGCTTATATAGTTATTTTATTTCACAAGTTGAGCCTAAAACGTACAAAGAAGCGCTTACCGAAGGAAGCTGGGTAAACGCAATGCAGGAGGAGCTTCAACAATTCGAGAAACTTGGAGTCTTGAATCTTTTCGATCTACCTGAGAATCACAAGTCAATCAGTACTAGGTGGGTCTTCAAGTGTTAAAGATACAACAAAGGAGTCATTGTACTCAATAAAGCTCGACTGGTTGCCCAAGGTTTTCATTAGCAAGAGGGCATTGATTATATAGAGGTCTACGCTCCTATCGCACGACTAGAATCCATCTACATATTCTTGGCCTTTGTTTCATGGAAAGGGTTTAAAGTGTACCAACTTGATGTTAAATCCGCTATCCTTTATTGAAAAGTGAAAGAGGAAGTGTATGTCATCCAACCACTAGGTTTGTTGATGAAGTGCATAAAGAAAAGGTTTACTTACTAGATTAAGCATTGTATGGTCTGCACCAAGCCCCGAGAGCCTTGTATGAGACACTCTCTTAGCACCTGTTGAATAACGGTTTTATCAGAGGCACTGTTGATAGAACTCTCTTCACATGGAAGTGAAAGAACATTTGCTTATTGCACAAATCTGTGTTGATGACATCATCTTTGGTTCTATTAGCACATCTCGAGTTAGCATAATATTTCACCGAATCGCTAACCAAATGACTTCCAAAACAAAATCTGATGTGGTAACCAAAGTAGTCAAAAATGTTTTCGAAAATGAGTCTGACAGCATAGTTTATGAAAGTGCATAGTCAAGCAATGTAGATATACTTCATACGAAGTGAACAAATTTGTACGAAGTGAAACATGCACTATATAAAGGATCTAGACCGCACGAAGTGGTCATTCACTAGTTAGTGATGAGAGTCCTTAGTGCGATTTGAGATTTTCGAACAATCTAAGACGAAGTACTGCTAAAATTAACATTGGGGAGGTTGATTAGCACACCTCTTACAATGGTGAAGGTAATAGGACTCGAATTGGACATTAATTGGACGTTTTTCGGTAAACGATACATAGAAAAGTAGATCTAGGAAAATCTAGCTGGCCAAAATTAAAATTGAACATATATTCATGTAAATTAGCATGTTTAGGATCTATTGGAATCTTCAATTTCATAAAATCATAAAGTTTTAAAAATGAGATCATAACTGTGTTGGAACGAAGTGAGGACACTTCGTACGAAGTGGAATGTCCACTTCACACGAAGTGCAATTGTTGAATTGTTTTAAAACCATTCCGCATGAAGTGTTATTTGGTCAAAAGTCAGTCTTTATTAAACCACTTCGTACATAGTGAAAATGACCACTTCGTACCAATGTCACATCGCATGAAAATTTGTTAATTTTTGTCTAATTTTTTATGTTTTGCAGGAACCGAAAACGTTGTTCGAGCCAATACACAACTCATATTGTGTACTTGACGATACTATACCAGAAATGGCTCCGTTCAAAGTTAATTTAGAGTTTATGGATCAAATACCAATCAAGAAGGCGTTGATACGTAAACACAAGGTGTATAGGTCACATATCGAACGTTTTTGGAATGCTGCAAGATTTGTTTCTGAACATAGAGCGATACATTCAATGGTTACAATCGGAGATAAAGAGTTCAAGGTCAAAATCACCAAACATTTAATTTGAAGGGTTTTGGGTTTAAAAGATAAAGATGGTGATCCCACGGGCTACTCCGAAAGAATGATGAAAGGGTGTTTTTATAGGATGCGATATAAAGGATTTGTGAATGCCCCGAACTTCAAGAAAGCTAATGTTAGTAGGCCATATAAATTCTTTGTACATTCAGTAATACATGTGTTCAGTCACAGAAAGGGGAGTTTTGATGATATACTTGACTATCAGATGTGCATGATTGCAGCACTGACGTTAAATCTACCATACAACTTCACCAAAGTTACTTTTTATTAGATGGTGTCAAAAATTACAAGAGAAAAGTTTCTACAGTATCCAAGATTCTTATAGATGATGTTGGATGATTTGTTTCCAAACTTAGAGAAAGAAGAGGATGATGAGCTCATACTTAATCATATGGGTAAAGAGACGTTGATTAGTTTGAATCAATATCTGAAGTAAGAGTCTGAGCCTGTGGTAAAGAAATTCTTTGGAGCTATTCATGACAAAACTATGTTGCACCACCAAAGCATAAGTGTAGAAAAGATACGAGCCGCTCCGAGAATGATGAGGAATGCTTCAATGGTTTTATTCCAAGGAGGAGTAGTTGGTTTGAGACAGAAGAAAAGAAAAAGAAACCTCAACTCCGAAGAAAAAGCCTACTCAAGCAAAGAAACATGCAACTACACTAATGATGCTTATTGATGAATAGTTAGAAGAAGAGATGCAAGTGAATGTAACCGTGAATGAACTAGTAGGTGGAAACGTGAACGTACATGGTGATGTTTTCTCTACTACATTAGATCAAGATCATGATGACGTGAATGTTATAGAAAAAGACAACAAGGTCTCATTCAGCAAAGAAAGCCCGTCCAAGTTTTTTGAAAACGTTGAATCTGTTATTCCACCATCACTACCACAACATCCACCTCCATCACCACAACATGCTACACCAACACAACCATCGTCAACGCCAAAACAACCAACACCTCTGGTACAACAAAGAACTTCACAATCTACTCAATGTCATCAATCCTTTCCAACAGATGATTTTGATGGAATTCCTTATAATCAGTTTGAAGGAGGATTAGATGGTGATTTCTTCAATGACACAAAGATTGCAGAGTTAGAAAGCTGAATCAAGTTTCTTGAAAATGATAAGAAGAACTTAGAAGCTGTGTTAGCAAGTTTATTTTTCGGAGAATAAAAGACTGAGAAGATTAGTTGAAGAATATGAAGCTGAAAGACATCAGAATGATAGAAAGTTTGATATGTTTCAGAAGACATTAACCAAAAGGTTGGGTATAGATTTTGAAGCTGCAACTGATCTGATAGAGATTGAGGAAGCAAAATAAAAAGCTGCTGAAAGAGTGCGCAAAGCTAAAAAAGATGCAACAACAACGGGTAAAGGAAAGGGAAAGATAGATGAAATTCCTGTTATTATTCCAACTAAGCCTGAAACTGAAGCTAAACCATTAATCAACTATGTGCTGGTTGGAGGACCTGTTGACGTTTCTGGGATTTCAGCGAAAGAAAAGTACTTGGAGATGAAAGGCGGGATGTTGAAATTGATGAAGAGGTTGATGGTTATGATGAGGATGATGTTGAAGATGTTAGTTGAAATGATAAGAAAGATGACGATGATAAAGGTGATGATGATGACAACACTCTAGGTGGTAAAGGGGTGAAAGTTGTAGATGCGATGTTGAATGAGTCGTTTGATTATGATATATACTTGATAGATAATGTGAATGAAGAAGATAGTTCTCAGAGACAGGGGGAGCAGAAGGATCCGTAAACGATGCAGAGCAATCAGGAATCCTCATAGCAGCACCTATATTGGCTATTCCTGATTTTCCAAAGCCTAGAGTTTTCTACCGAGTCGAAGAAGGTGAATTCGTTCATAACTACACCAACGAGGAAATTGTAGAAATGTTGGGTGTTGATGAAAATTCATTTGATTTTGATTTTGAGGAAGAGTTGAATCACATCAGTGCATCTGAGCTGAAAGATTATGTATACAAATATCTTGCTTATGTTGATAGTTACAACAACGTTGTCGTGGAAGATGATTCCGATGATGAAACAGTTAAATATTCTAGAGAGAATACATATGACTTCCTAACCTTTGAGGAGTTGTTTGTTGAGGCTTCTGATGATTTATTGAGACATAGGGTTGAGGAGACTACAAATGAAGGAAAATTCCCAAAACGTTTATCAAAAGAAGAGATAGCTGAAACGAAGACATCATGGTTCAAAGAGCTTCCCAAAGAACGTATATTTCAAAGATCGGTGGCTTTCTTTACACGAGATCAGGATAAATCATTGGGTGATATTCTTAGCTGTGGTTGGATTAAAGAACTGAATGTTTATGCTATCAAGAGGGAGTTTGTAGTGCAATATTTCAGATTTCTCTATGATATTCAAACATTACCCTGGTGGGATGTGGAAGAGTTGGTACAAACGAAGATGATCAATTACGAGATGAAGTTTCATGATTAAAGACTATGGAAGCTAATAAAGTATAAAGCTTATCACGGTTTTAATCATTGGAAAACGCATATACCTAAAAAGAAGATAAAGAGAAAGAGAAGGATGTGACTTTGATTGTTAAGTGTCCACGCACTATGAAAACATGCCTCTAATGAAAATAAAACAAGATTTTCATGAATTCTTCAAGTGGTGGCAATGCGATGTTGAAACGGGCAAGCAGTTATTGTTTTAAAGAATGAAGATTTATGGAGAGCAATACGAATACTAGACCCGATGTGGCTAGTGAATTGTTTAGAGAAAGATGTGGAGTGTCTATTCTTTAACAAGATATGCTACGAGACACGAGAAAAGACTCAAGCGATGCAATAGCAAGGTGTTATTAACGTTTACTACGCACATTAATTCAGGGAAAATATGGATGTCAAAATGGAGAGAGCTAGAACGTAAAAAGTTTATGAAGCAGATGTGTAACGAAGAGAGAATTGATGTTGTTACACAGAAAGCTCCTCTCAGAAGATTAAAGTTTATGAAATGGGCACCTCTGACTGATGAAACACCTATTCCAAGTGAAGAGTGTCTGAAGCCTAGAAAGAATTCGTTCGGTGTTGATACATTTTTGTGTCTGTCGCTTGTTCTTAATTATAGTTGTAATTGTACGGTCTTTGCTCAAGTGTTTGTATAGGTTTGGTCATGTCGAATAGATCGAGATATCCTTCTATCTTGATCTAGTATGACATCTTAGCTTATCTGTGTTAATCGGTTGCATGTGTGCATACTGATAAGTCTTGTAAACGTCAAGTATACACACGTTCTCCAAGAAGATGAATTCTGTGCGAGTCAGAGTTTTCATACAAATCAGGTGAATCATACGAAATAATTGAGTAACAATTTTGTTACTTGTTTCGTACAAAATAAGTATTTTGTACGAAACAGTGTCTCGTACAAAATCCTGGAGTTGTGACTCGTGTGAAATAGTGTGTTCAGTATGTCTAGACTCGTATTTCATACGAAACTAGACAGACACTATATAAGCAGACACGTACCTCATAGTTGGGTATTGCCTGAGAACTAGTTGCATGATAGCTAGTTGGTCAGCCCGGAGAGCTTGTTACCCTTCGAGTTGGTTATCTCTATAGACGAAGACACAAGAACACAGCAAGTTTGTTTGAGTCATACAAGCATTGTGTGTATATGTTTGTACTTTTTCTCAATCATTAATCAAGATAGTGAATCTTTGGTTACCCCGTGTTCTTTACTTTGCTTTGGTTGCATGCACACTTGGCTTCCGCACTTGTGTGTGTGTCATATGAACAAGGAATTGGTTTAACACCATCCGCAGGTGGACCTACATTCGGTCATTAATGTTCTAATGTTATGAAGATTTTGAAGACCGAGCAAGATATGACAATATCCAAAGGGGGAGTTTGTTGATGTAAAATGTCTATAGCCTACGTCTTAGCGTCATGTCGAATCATTGTAATAGGGTTAAACATGTTAGATTTGAATTTTCGATGTTTTGTAGATCACTTTACATGAAGTGAGTCCACTTCGTATAAAGTGAGTCCACTTCGTACGAAGTGGCAAAACCAATTCCTGTGAAGCTGTCATGTATATAAATAGGAGAGTTGTGGTCTTGAGTCTGTAACAGTTTTGAAGAGTGTACGGCGAAGCCCTTCACAGTTTGTTTCAGGATTATACACGTTATTCACATTAATAAAACAATAAATTTAAAAAGTAATCTTAATAGTTTCGCTTGTTATAAAATGGATTCTGCATATGTTATAACTAGTTAATCAGATTAGGTCATGTGCTTATTGGATAAGATCCTACACTCCTTGTAACCACTCTCCGACGTGAGAATAAGAACTTGTTTTGAGGATAAAAGTGTGTGTATTAAGTGAGAGAGTAATAAAGCGATTCTTAAACCTGGAGATGAAGTTATTTATTTATAGCGAAAGAGATTGTGAAGGATATGGGCTAATGGGCCATGGGCCTGACATCGACAACAAGGAATATCCCGTTTGTCTCCTTAAACACGAGCGTTATTGATTGCAGGCGTGAGGGAAGTAAGCGCATCCTGAATGGATTCACGTGGCTCGTAAATTGTTCTTATTGTCGAGTATGTCATAGTGTTTAAATGGAGATCATGAAGCAATCTTCGATGCTGGCACACCCTGCAAAATCAGAGTTGCTGTGATCTGAATGTATCTTAATTGCATAGTGGTAGTATTTGACACGAAAACTTTTAGAAAGTGAACGCCCGTTTATTACGTGAATTTCCATGGGTTCTACTATTCGAACCATGCCATAATTTGAATATGTAACCTGAGAAAGAACATGCGAAGAATCAACATAAAGTTGGGAGTTAAATGTTGTTGAGAAAACGTAATAAAACCATTTTTTCTAGGCATGTCAATTGAAAACTTTGTATATGTAAAACTTGTATAACTGTCGCTGTTCGCGTATGACCAAGACGACATGCCCAGGAGCCTATAACCCACCCCGTGCTAGAGAGTGCCTCGCCAAACCGTTTACTCAGACGCTGGACTAGTAGGCGATTGTAGTTTCAATATGTAGCGAGGACTTCATTGTACATTTTTAAGAACCCTACGACTCTTACGGTTGAGTATAGGATAATTCAGCGCTCATATTTGAAGTGAGGACAGTCCAGTCCTCAAAATTGAAGCGAGGACAGTCCAGCCCTCGAAATTGAAGCGATGACAAACCAGAGCTAGTAATTGATGCGAGGACAAACCGGTCCACGTAATTGAAGCAATAACTAACAAGTCCTCGTAATTGAAGAGGCACAACCCAGTCCCGTTGTTACTAGGACAATCCCATCACTAGTCATGAAATTCATGCTCATTTCGAAAATATGCATGTGTTTTGTAAAACCGGTATATTTAGCATAATCCTTTCATAAACCATTTGAGTTTGTTGAAATCGTTCGTATCAATTTTAGAAACATATAGTTTTCATTCATCGAAATTTTGTATACTTTTGCAGAACTTGCATGTCGTTTCACCCCCCAAACATTTATAAAAATGTAAAACTATAAAAGTGGGGGTTATGAACGCACCTCGAGCAAGCATAATATGATTCCAAATGTCCTTTCCGAAGCGTAAAGTCGCAAGCATGCAATCTATAACGTTCCTAAGGAAGTAAACTTATAAGTCTCTACTAAAAGCGTAGCTAAACTACGTGTCATTGAGCTCTATTGAATCACTAACCAAATGACTATTAATGCCAATATCCCCACTTTTTTTGCTTGCGACTTTCCGTTTTGGAAAGGACATTTTGGAATCATATTATGCTAGCTCGAGGTGCGTTCATAACCCCCACTTTTTATAGTTTTACATTTTTATAAATGTTTTCGGGGGTGAAAAGACATGCAAGTTCTGCAAAAGTATATAAAATTTCGATGAATGAAAACTAGACGTTTGGAATATAAATTCCGAATTCAAGACGTTTGTTATATTTTCTTTATAAAAGCATTCGCGTTTCGTTAACTAGTAAACCATAATTGTTTGAAGGGTTATAATCCCGTTTCGTATATATTTATTCTGAAAAACACTTGAATCGCATTATGTTTCCATCGGTTTTGAAATGATAACATATATCTTTATATTTTAACGAAAATCTGGCAGAGTTTCCTATATTTTTTGGATAACCCGATAAATCAAGTTTTCGATATTTCATAAAAACACAATGATTTCAAGATTCAATAATTCAATACGAAAATTATATAACATGAATACTATTATATGTCCGGTATGTAGATAAATACTTCGAAGTTTTAAGTTTGATATAAGTATGATATACATATATATATGCATGTATACATATATTGATGGTCAAAACGCCATGTTATCGGTGGATAGATGAACTAATAATTCCAATATCCCCAAAAGTGAAAATGTATAATCGTTAGTCGGTCGGGTCGAGCTCGGTTCTGCGATAAAGTGATATTTATAGAAAACAATAATAAGTTCACGTCGTTAATGTTTTACCAAGCTTCACATTGACTGTTTTGACTGAGTGGACTGCGTTGACCAGCAGTTGCCTAGTTGACTTGTGTTGACCTGGACCAAATATGCTTGCGTTGACCGATTTTGACCGGAACATCAAAACTAAAATGAAACTACCCGTTGACTGTTGTTGACTTGTGAACCGAACCGAGCTTAACCGAGTTGAACCGAGTCGAGCCAAGTTGTGTTGGTTCATATTTGTGACAACATCTTAGATTTGGTCTTCGGATATCTTGTAATTAGTAAAATGATAAACAGTTAGCGGGTTTAGTTTTGTAATAGTTAATTAGAAGTAATTGGGCTAAACTAGACACCATAAAGCATATGGTAGGTGAATTTGGCTTTAAACCATTATCAGTCCATGTAGGGAAACCCTAGCCCAGTTGCATAACCTGTCTCTATATAAAGGGAGGTTTGCATTAGGCTTTAGGTTGCTGGTTTAGTTGCTTATTAAGTTGATCAGAGAATTATTTAAGAGAGAGCTGAAAGAGAGAGTCTTGAATTGATTGTAAACATTTGTGTTGGATAATCAATAGAAGACAGTTTGAAAGTCTTTGTTCGTGTTCGTGTTCTTGTTCGGTATTCTGTGTAATCTGATCTAGGGGGTCCCACACTTTAGATTGTATAGATGATTCTGTGACGATCCATATGGATTGGGGGACCTATAATTGGTATCAGGGCATTCAGCTCTTGTTTTTGCTCGGTTCAGAATCGTAACATCAGAAAAAGTTGGGTTTTTGGACGTTTTGGAGGCTGCTTTGAAGTTGTGACAGCTGTTTTAAGGTTTCGGCGGCTGTTCTAGGGTTTTTCCATCGATTTCGGACTAACAGCATGGGATTTCGAATATAAGTCTTGCATCTCGGATGATGCATTTCAGATTGAAAGCTTGAATTTCAGATCAGGAAGCTTGCATTTCGGATCAGAAAAGTGAAATTCGGATCATCAGACTTGTAATTCGGATTATCAGAGTTGTATTTCAGATAAGAACAGTCTATCTCCGATTAAGATCAGTCCATTTCGGATTTCATCTCGGATCAGCAGTCTATTCAGAACTCCATTTCGGATCAGAAGTCTATTCCGGATTCCATTTCGGATCAGAACACACTCTGGATTCCATCTCGGATCACTATTCCGAATCACCATCTCGGATAAGCAATTCGGATTACTATTCTGGGTTTTCATCTCGAATTGTTAATCCGAATTACTGTTCCGAATTTAGAACTGCTCTGAGTTCTATACAAAAAGGTGGAAAGTTAATCAGCTGACGTAACCGGAATTAAACATTTTCGAACATAGAAGTTGATCCATAAACAATCTTAACATTGGATTCGTATCGTCGATACGAGTTTAACGATACAATTTGTTAAACACACTTTTTGGACAAATTTTTGAACGGTTTTAACGGTACAGTTATGGTAAAACACGAAGGACTAGGAGAGAAGTTAGATTTGGATTTTAACACAGGTATAACAAAATCCATTTAAGCTGATACTTTGTGTGTTAAAGATGGCCAGATTGGACAATATGAGTGAGAGTGTAAATAACTACCCAAAGTTGATAAATGCTTAATATTATCTAGACAGGAAGAAGAAGTTTGAGGCATTTGTTCAAAATGAAAATTCTAAGATGTGGAACTGTATGATTGATGGGTACATTGCTCCCACACGTTGAGTTAACAGGAGAATTCTGGTACTTTCATATGAGAAGATGGAAGACTCTTAGAAACAGATATATGATGCTGAGAAGAAAGCTTCAACAACGATAAAGATATCCTTGCCAACTGAGATGAAACACATTTGTAATAGGTATGGATCGTCTAGAGAGCTGTGGGAAGCTTTAGGAAAACACTATCAGCGTTCTTCAAAACAAAGTACATGTGATCAAGCATGTTTAGCTGAGACTACAGCTGTGAAGATTGAAGAAACAACTGCTAAGAAAGAAGAGAAGAAGGAAGCTGAGAAGGATGCAAGAGCTACAGTGTGCAAGGATGATACAAATGAGCTTACAGCAAAAGTACATGTATAATTTCAAACGGTATGTCATACTTGTCATAATACGCTCAACTACAAGGTAAAATTGACAAACTATCAGAGCAAAACAAAATTCTGTTAGCCGATTTAGAAAAACAGAAAGAGTCAAATGTTATTTTGAGCAAAATGGAGTCAAATTGTGATAAAACAGGAGTAGGGTTTAGTAAAGCTTCATCTTATGACGATTCGGATTACTCCTTTTTACCAAATGAAAATGAGCTAACAGATTTTGTGCCTACTACACCAGATGTAGTGGATCTGATAACAGTTGACATATCTAATAGTCCAGGTTCTTTGAAAGAATCATAATGTCCATGAACAGTTGCTCCTGGAGTAGCCAAATAAGGCTTAGCTGATCGTATTACCACAGAGTCAACTTGAAGAATTAGAACTTGACCTGATTTTAAATGCGGTCCTTTTTTGGCTATACATACATTTTCACAAAGAAACTGCCCAAGACTAACGATTGTAGATGTCTCTTCACAATAATTGTAATGGAGAAAATACCAATTCAATTTGAATGGATTCAAAATGATGTTACTGTATGAATAGGGATTATAAATTTTACCATTTTCATCCAGTAAATAATATTTAAGTATTTGAAAAATCTGTTTTAAATTGTCAAGTTGCAAATAGTTCGTTACCAAGATCTGATTCCCAATCGCCCTCCCGGAGGGATATGTGCATCTAAAAGATCTTTCATACTGTGCCCAATCCCAAAATTAGTTCATTTATTTCATATCTAAAATTCTAAATTAAAATGCTAAAGGATTTGGTATAGTTAGTCGTCATATTCTATCCTTCCCCTCTTTGCCTTCTACCCCTACCCCAAAAGAAAAAGTGTTAACTAATTAGTAGTTACCAGAGTAAAACATACAATTTTTTTGACAAAAAGTAATCAGTTAGGTCTAACAGTACACCACATAAAGTGGATGAGGATACTGAAGACAAAACGCTCAAAACATTTAAAAAGGGATCTAGAGGAAGAAATTTTTTAAGAAAATATCGTGTTTTAAATGTCACAATAAAGGACATGTGGCTAGTTGTTGTCCTTTTAAAAGGGTGTGAGAGTGCGAGACAGAGAGAAAAATCACCAGCAAAAAGTGTTGAAGGTGAGAAGAAGGTTATTAACTCATCAAAGATATTTGCTACCAGGCAACAGAGTGTTGCTAAGGGTGTAGATAAGGCTGAAAAAGGAACTCACCAAGTTCCTCATTTTCAAAGAAATCAACAAAGATTTCAGCTTGCATCTACATCAAGCAGATATGAAAGACCTCGAAGTAGTTCACCAAGATTGAATAACTTTAATGGTCAATCAAGTAGTTTCAGAAGTCAACGTCAATATCAAACTCGATACAAGAATATTGGTAGTCGAAATTTTTATAACAACGGCTTTAAAAATTATTATCATCAAATTTCATGGAACCAAAATCAAAATTTCCTAAGGTCGCAAAGTCCAAATGTTTAGGAAACCCCAGGACCAGAGACCTAGTGGAAATCAAAAACCATTTCCATCAACAGGTCTAAGATCCAAGACTCCTGTTAGGAGTGATGGATATTGGATGGATGTTCCCATGGTTGATGAATCTGGAAGACCCAAGACCATTAAGGCTTGGGTCGCCCAATCTAACTAATTTTTGTTGGGTTATGCAGGAGCTGCTAAGGAAGATTATCAACTTGTGGTATGTTGACGGTGGCTATACCAGGTACATGACGGGGGATGCGAGATTGTGGACTGAGTTTAAGAATATAGATGGTGGTTATGTGAGTTTTGCAGGTGCTAAAGGAGGGCACATTACAGGTCGAGGAAAAGTGACCAATGGGAAGATCACGCTGGACAAAGTGAACTATGTTGAGCAGCTGAAGCACAATCTGATGAGCGTGTCTCAAGTCTGCGACAAGGATCACTCGATCCACTTTACTAAATCTTAAGCTTTGGTGTTGAAACCTGGTTTGGTGATACCGGATGATTGGATAGTAATGAGAGTGCCAAGGAGAAACGACACTTATGTCATGGACATGGGTGCTAAGGATTCTTCCACTGTGGTGGCGTGTTTACTATCAAAAGCATCTAAGGCTGAGTAATTGCTGTGGCACAGACGCATGGCCCACATCCACTACAGAAAAATGAATTATATTATTAAAAACGGTTTAGTGGAAGTGGTGCCAGTGTAGAGGTTTCACGTGGAAGATAAATGTCTTCCATGTCAAAAGGGAAAACAACATAAGAAACCTCAAAAGTCTAAAACAGTAAATTCCTTAGATGCCCCTTATGAATTACTTCATATGGATCTGTTCGGTCCGGTGAACGTAAGGAGCATAGGTGGAAAGTACTATTGTTTAGTTGTCACAGATGATTGCTCACGATATTCATGGGTTTTCTTTTTAGGTATAAAAGATGAGACAGTAGAGATGCCGATAGATCTTCTTACAAATTTGGAAAATGTCCATGATGCATAGATCAAGAGGATAGGGAGTGATAATGGCACAGAGTTCAAGAATCAGATTCTGGATCTCTATTGTCTTTGCAAGGGAATTGAACATCAATATTCTTCTCCTTATACACCTCAAAGAATGGAGTCGCTGAGAGGAAAAACAGGTAGTTGATTGAAGCAGCAAGGACAATGCTTTCTGATTCAAAGCTTCCATTTCTTTTCTAGGGAGAAGCTATGAACACAGCTTGTTATGTCATGAACAAAGTTTGATGGTTAAACAGTTTAACAAAACATGTCACGAACTATTGTTTAACCGAAACCAAACTTAAAAGGCTTTGAACCATTTGGATTACCCTGCACCATTGTGCGAAATAAAGATAAGCAAAAATTCAGTGAGGTAGCTGATGAGGGTTACTTTCTAGGCTATATGAATGGAACACCGAATAAAAGGTTTTAATCTAAAAACTGGTAAAATTGGGGTTGTGTTTAACATGGAAATCACTAGTTATTCACCTCAACAATCATCGAGTGGTCCTGTTATATTATATGATTATGACAGTGTTTTTAAATCATTCAATATTCCTAATTTTTCCAATGTAGATGAGTCTCAAGTGATCCAAACTGTGATCAGTGAAGATGGAGAGTGTGACTTCATGCCGAGATCGAGTATATCGATGACATATGCTCCAGAAACTTATTCCAGTGCAGCTCTACAAGACTCTAGTGATAGTGAGTTTGAACCTATTTAGGGGGAGGACTTCACTAATTCGTTTGCTAATATTTAGGGGGAGATTGGATCTAATCTGGGAGATAATCTAGTTGTTGACACCATTTCTACCACACGTGTACACAGAGATCATCCAGTTGAAAATATCATAGGTGATGCTGTTGCAGGTGTTCAGACAAGAAGAGGTGTGATCAAAGGTTCCTGTTTGTTTACTTAGATTCAGAAGACTAGGTTGATTCATGAGTGTTTGTATAGCTGCTTTATTGCCCAAGAGGAGCCGAAAAATGTTCATATGGCTCTAAAAGACAATTGTTGGGTTGAAGCCATGCAAGAGGAACTAGCTCAGTTTCAGAAGATGAAAGTTTGGGAGCTAGTTGACTTCCCTGAAGGAGAGAAGGAAATAGGCATCAAGTGGATGTTTAAGTGCAAGAAAGACGACCGAGGGATCGTGAGAAGAAATAAGGCTCGGTTGGTGGTGAAAGGGTTCAATCAGCCAGAGGGGATTGATTACAATGAAGTGTTTGCACCGGTAGCAAGGTTGGAAGCAATTTGTTTGTTCATAGCTTTTGCTTCATTCAAGGGCTTCAAAGTTTAACAACTTGACGTGAAGAGTGCGTTTCTTTACGGGAAAGTCCAAGAAGTGGTGTATGTCTCACAACCAGATGTGTTTACTGATCCAGATTATCTAGATCGAGTATATCGACATAAGACATTGTATGGATTGCATCAGGCACCTAGGGCGTGGTATGAGACACTGTCAGCTCATTTGCTAAAGAATGGTTTTGAAAGAGGACAGATTGACAATACACTTTTCATTAAAAGGTAGAAGGAATACTTTCTGCTGGTACAGGTATACGTAGATGACATCATTTTTGGGTCATCAGATGAGAACATGTGTCATGATTTCGAGGATGTAATGAAGAGCAAGTTTGAGATGAGTGCGATGGGTGAACTATCTTACTTTCTGGGTTTACAAGTTGAACAGAAGAAGGATGGGATGTTTATACATCAGACAAAGTATGTGTATGACATTTTGTCTCGTTTCAAAATCGAAGATTGCGTTACCTTCAATACACCTATCTGTGAGAATCACAATCTTGGTCCAGATCATGAGAGTGTGGAGGATGTTGGTCCTACTCAATACAGGGCCATAATTGGTTCTCTAATGTACTTGACTGCTTCAAGACCCGATATCATGTTCGCAATGTGTCTTTATGCTAGATATCAAGTGAATCCAAAAGAATCCCACATGAAAGCGGTGAAGCAGATTCTTCGTGACTTGAAAGGGAAACCTAAACTTGGGTTATGGTATCTAGCTGCTAGTGATTTGAAGTTTGTTGCTTTCACTGATTCGGACTTTGGAGGATGTAAATCAGCAAGGAAGTCCACCACAGGTGGTTGTCAGTTCTTAGGAGGGAGGCTCGTGTCATGGCAATGCAAGAAGCAGTCTTGCGTGTCTACCTCTACGTGTGAAGCTAAATATATTGCTGCGAGTAGCTGTTGCTCTCAGGTTCTCTGGATCCAACAGCAGATGCGCGATTATGGTTTGAGTTTCACTCGTACTCCTATTATGATAGACAATAATGCCACTATTTCAATCACCAACAATCCTGTAAAACACAGTCGCACAAAACATATTGACATTCGTCAACATTTTATAAGGGATTGTGCTGAAAATAAATTAATTGAACTGCATTGAGTCGACACACTTGATAACCTAGTAGATCTTTACACAAAAGCTTTTGACAGGGCTCGTTTTGAACATTTAGTCGAACTCAATGGGATGAGGAATCCTGAATAACCATTTTTCCATAAAACTATTTTGTAAATAATTTAGTGCTTTTTACAAATCAAAACAAAAAAAATAGAAAATCAAAAATGAGTTTTCACTGTGTGGAAAAGAAGAAATGATAGTACATCAGCAAGTTAGACTGTCACACTGAAATTAAAATTAAATTGCCTAAGTGTGATAGCAACTTCATTATATGATGTACCAGTAGGCAAAAACCATAAAATAATCAATTTACCTTGGTGATATAAATATAATAAATTGTGTATGAGTGGGTAACAAATCAGTGGCGTATGGTTTTATAACCTTAAATATTGCGTTGATAGATTGCCAAAATCTAAGGTTTTAGGTCTTTATGTCGTTGTTTCATCTGGGTATCAAGGTTGTCATTCTGCTGCATCCAGATATATGCTGACCTAGGCACAACCAAGATATCTTAAAAGAGCTAAAATGCCAAATCCCAAAAATTGAAGAAGTTCTCCTAGAGAGTCATTCAAATGTGCAAATTGCATTATTCGTACCAAAATTTGGTATTTGTCCTAACCCTCGATGTATATTGGTCTCTTTGTTGTATAGAAGTACTGACCTGATCACCAACTATCTAACGTTATAATTCAAAAGGATGAATTTCAGTATACTCACCTACTACGAGGAATTTTTGTGCATACCTTGATTGTGGGGGTATGTCCTGAAGTGGGACACACTAGTATATCAGTATAAATTATCTTATCATATCACTAGGTAATGGTACTTGAAATGTTCATGTATTTTGTTTAAGTGGATAAACAGTATTGGTAATCGTCTTGAACTGTCTTTCATGAATATTGCATATACAATTATCAAATAGTGTGAAAATAGTTTGATGTTGCTGATTTGATCTTCTTACCCGTGATTCTCACAAAAATAGAGTGTTTATTATTTTGTTATTTACTTGCTTTCAGAAAATATAAAAATCCAAAAAGATTTCATTTTCTTGTAAATTCTTAATGTACGGATATTGGTTGTTCATGGAGAAGTTGTTACCGATAGGGGGAGACGATGTTAGAAGATGAGTTCAAAATTTTAAAATCTTGTAGGTTCTGTGTGCTTAAAATTTATGTATGTTTTTGAGTTGAGAAGTGATTAATCTGTGAAACAGTTTTACTATCTCTTGAATAATAATAATTTGTTTAACTTGTGTTGAAAAATTCTTATGGTTTCTCTAGATGTTTGTTTTATAGTATACAGATTGTAGCAGTGTGTTGCTGAGAAGTTTGGTGAAGAGGAGTTTGCTTGGATGCATGGTAGAACCTCCTTTCTACATTGCAGAACATTGAATAGTTTGAAGATTGCTATGCAAGTGCTAAACTGGAGTTTACTCAAATGCTAACGATTTAGAAGATTTGGTGATTGGATACATCAGCTTAGGGGAGTATGTTCATGACAGAAGCTATTAAAGCTGAAGCTATCCAAAGACCAACATTTTTCAAAGAAGTTAAAGATTGCAAGATGACTGAAGACAAAGTTGTTTAATGAAGCTATTCTCAAGGGGGAGTTTGTTGTTGCATATTTGTGACAACAGCTTAGATTTGGTCTTTGGATATCTTGTAATTAGTAAAATGATAAACAGTTAGCGGGTTTAGTTTTGTAATAGTTAATTAGTAGTAATTGGGCTAAACTAGACACCATACAACATATGGTAGGCGAATTGGGCTTTAAACCCATTAGCAGACCATGTAGGGAAACCCTAGCCGAGTTGCATAACCTGTCTCTATATAAAGGGAGGTTTGCATTAGGGTTTAGGTTGCTGGTTTAGTTGCTTATTTAGTTGATCAGAGAATTATTTAAGAGAGAGTTGAAAGAGAGAGTCTTGAATTGATTGTAAACATTTGTGTTGGATATTCAATAGAAGACAGTTTGAAAGTATTTGTTTGTGTTCTTGTTCGGCATTCTGTGTAATCTGATATAGGGGATTCCGCACTCTAGATTAGATAGACGATTTTGTGATCATCCATACGGATTAGGAGACCTACAAGTTGCACCGAGTTCAGTACTCTAAACAAATCTAACCAAGTTGTCCATGTAATCCAAACCAAACCTGACCCGAAACTAACCCACCACCACTCTCGTGGTGTAACCTACGGCCACCGCCACCATCGGCCTCTATCACTGCCACTACCGGCATCACGGCTGGCAGCCACCAAACACCTTAACAGAAAATAAACAAAACAAAAACAAAAGGGAGCTTTTAAACTGAAGGGTATGTCGATCTGAAAAGGGAAGAAAGGGAGGCCTTCTTACCAGAGAAAGACCTTGATTCGCGATTTCCGGAGCTAAAAACAACCACTATTGTCGCTCAAATAGTAAAATGGATGCAGGAATCGGGTTTAGAAGGCTTTTTTAGAAGGGGTACGTGGCGCCATGCGCCAGAAAACGGTGCCGGACCTCCGTCGTCGGGGCTCTGTTGTGGCCGGCCGGTTTCCGGGGCACAAAAGTCCTTTATTTATAGGTCGACATGACTCGTACTGGAGTGTGTGCATAACAGAGATGTGCTTCATACGAGCAGCTGATCCGTACGAGTGACTGAGAGTCACTAGTATGAGCCACCTTGACTCACTCGTATGAATCATACAAAAAGTATAAAATAACATTTATCATATATACATTCAACATTAAAGCCCTATAAACAATATAGACACATCCTAGACATAGGCAATTGACATAACGCATCAACAAACTCCCCCTTGGATGTTGTTGCAGTTTGGATAGTCTTCAACTGATTTGATGCTAACGCCCTATGAATCTCATCGGTGGCTTGCGACGCTCCTCAGATGCAATCGCCGTTTGGTCTGTTGGAGGAGGTCGTTTTGTTGTATTGCCAAATCGAAAGCTCCTAAGCGATGCTATCCGAGCACGCTCTACAATCCGAGCTTCATTCTTCTCTTTCTTTTTCTTCTCTATCTCCTCAAGCTTCCTCGATGAAGTGTTCCATGACGATCCAGAGTGAATATCAATTGCAAAGCAGACATTAACGATCTTCTATAATTGGAGAGCTTGTTCCTTATCCTTCTCCTCAAACTTATCTTGCTATAGAATAAACATTCGATATCCTTCTTGATACAATTGACTAGCCAAATAGGGTCTAGCACTTGAATGCCACACCATAACCCATATATACGCTTGTGGGCTATAACGGCTTCGGTCCGCTCTTCAGCAATATTCCATGAATCTTCAGGGTGTACACAAATGATAGCCTCTCCTGTGTTAGAGTCGTAATGTCACCACTTGAAGTTCGAATAAAAATCTTGCTCCATTCGTATCATTGGCATGTTTTTCATTGCTTTGGGCTTTTTGACGATGAGCGTTATATCCTTCTCTTTTGTTAATGGATCAATCTTTACGATATGCCGAGGAAAGTGAGGTTTCCAATGAGCAAAACCATGCATAGCCTCTAGCTTAATCAATTTCCATAGCTGCTGATCTTGAAACTTTATCTTTAGGTTTATCATCTTTGTCTGAACCAATTCTTTGATATCCCAGAACGACAAGGATTTGATGTCGTGTAGATATTTGACATATTGAATTCCAAACTCCCTCTTCACCGCATATATGTTTAGTTCCTCGATCCACCCCCAGCTTATAATATCCCCTACAGATATGTTAGCATCACGTGTGAAAAATGCTAGGGGACGTTTAAACTTTCGCTCGGCTGGTACATTTCGAAACCACTTCTTCCTCTCTTCAGCAATTTCAGCACTAGACATTTGGTGAGGAATTGTGCCTTGTTTTGCAGCTTCAGCAACTTTTCTCTTCAATACATCAGAATTTTCAGCTGCAAATAACTCATCGAAAGTTGGGGAATCATCTGTTCTCTGATCAGCTAAATTTGCATTGTCATCAGAATCATCTTCCACGACAACTCTATGGTAATCATTTGCGTCTTCAACATCTTGAAATACGTACTCGTTTGGCTCAAATGCGTCTATCTCATTCAACTCATTTTCGAAATTAAATTCGAAATTTTCTTCACTTACTCCGAACATCTCAGCTATCTCTTCCTTAGTATAACAATGAATGAATTCTCCCTCTTCCACATCATGCTGAAGATAAAATACCTTAGGTTTCTGCATGACATGAACGAAAGATATGTCTATCTCCGGGAAGATTCTTGTTTGCTGAGCATCAAAAGATTCATCAACTCTATCATTCCCTCCTTCTTCTGTAGTCTTATTAACATAGTCATCAACGTATACAGGAAAATCAATTTCATCATTAACGCTCGATTCAGTAACCCGTATACATGTACCTCCTATATTATCATCATTATCATCATCACTATCAGAACTACTAGAATCATCAACATTTATCTCTGCATCATCATCTTCAGCTTCTTCATCAAATTCTTCAACAACATCCTCTATCTCTTTTTCAAGCTTTTTCTTTAACAGCCATTCACGATGCCTTTGAGACAGATCTAACAAGTCAATATCAACATCAATCGACTTGCCAATAAGAATAACATTGTTCAGCTCTTGATAAACCACCATACACGTGCATGTAACTGGCGCCGATTCAGCTTCTGGCTCAGTTTGTTCAATGATAGGATCCTCAACAACTTTAGCCTTTTCTTTACCGTAGGCGTCAGACTTTTCTTTCGCTAGACGTTCTCTCTCGGCAACACGTTCGCGAGCCTCTGTACGTTTTAATTTCGTGAATCTCAGCCGCTATATTCACACCGAGTTTCTTTTCCAAAATCTTCTCAAATAAACTCATATGTCTATTGCTGCGAAGTCTCTCTTCCTCATACTCAGCCATTCTCAATCTCAATCTTTCATTCTCCGAGACAATACTTGCTAACATAGCTTCAAGCTGCTGTTTATCTTGAGATAAAACATTAACTTGCTCAAGCAACTCTTGTTTTTCTACAGTTAACACATTGATCTTTTCTTGTAGTTCGGATATCCTCACTGTGTTCAACAAAACTTGTTTTTGCAAATCGCCCACCCGTGGATCATTAAAAGTAAAATCTTCACCCCTGTACATCACCAAAATCAAAATCAAAGTCAAAATGGGGTTGTGAAGTCTGAGAAGAAGGCAGTGGTTGTTGCGGTGTTGGCTGCTGTTGTGGCGTTTGCTGGCATTGTTGTGGTGTTGACTGCTATTGCGGTTGTTGCGTTGTTTGCTATTTGTTGTGGTGTTTGCTGCGGTGTAGATTGGACGATGATTGAGGAGCTTGTTGTGGTGGTGAAGTAGGTATTTGCTGCATAGACTCAACCACAACTTCTTTAGCTGTTTGTTCTGATTCAGTCTCTTTAGATCGAACTGTGGGAGACTCTCTTGATGCAGGATGTTTAAGCCTTATTTGTTTCTTCTTATCAGGAGTTCGAAATGGCGTATGAGGATCAGAAGCTGATGGGACATAAGTCGTATCGTCTTCTCCTGTTGCTTTATGTTTACGTTCTTCAGCTTTTCTTTTCAATTCGGCTTGGCGCTTTTTCCCTAGCTTTGGCGCTTGTTTCTTCTCACCAGCCCTTCTTTCATCAGAATTCGTGCTCGAAGATGAGACATCTTCAGCTTCTTTTTCTTCCCCGAATGCTTGGCGTTCAATATCTGTTGCTATATCTTAAATATTTTCTTCTGTGTCTGGTTCATCTAGCAAACCAGAACTCTCAGCAGCAGCTTTCTTTTTCGGTTGTGCTGGTGCAGAAGTAGAAGTAGTAGCTTTTCGTTTAGCACCTTCCTCACCATATTTAATAAACCAAGGACTACACTTCATAATAAAGCCAGATAAAGAAGTTAATTCCTCTCTTTCATCACCATTGTCGTCCGTTCTCTACTTGGTAGGTGCCGGAGAGATATAATCTTTATCTATAATCGCACCGAAAACAGGCTTGGCATTAGGAAAAGCTTTCAGATGCAAATTCATCTTCTTCAGCTTAGATATGTCCATATGTTCCAATCTCAGAATATCCTCCTTCTTTTTCTCCAGATCCGGATGTAGATAATCTAACATCATCTATACAAGTCTCGGATACTGCATGAATTTCTCACGCTGGATGTTCTGTACCATCTGTGTAAAAATAACTTTTGCAAAGTTATACGGTAAATTCAGAATCAACGCTGTAATCATACACATTTGGTAGTCAACAAGATCATCAAACCCTTCTTTCCTATGACTCAGGGTATGAGCAACGACGTGAGCAAGATAACAATATGGTGCACTGAAATTTCCTTTCTTGAAAGGTGCTGAATTAACAAATTGGGCATATCCCATTCGAAAGAAGCAACCTTTAACCATATACTCAGAAAAACCTGTGGGATTATCTACATTATCTTTGAAAACTAGAACCGTGTGTATCAACTCCTCAGTAATTTTTACTAGAATATCAACATCGTTAATCTTCCGGCAGAAACAATCACATTATCTTCGGCACTATAGTCAGCAACGTTCAAAAAATATTCAACATGTGATCTGTAAACAGTATGTCTATCAGTTAGAACCTTCATAATCCGAATACATGTAAGAAAATCTAATATGTCCGGGTACGCGGTAATCTCCGGAATAGTGTCATCAGTCAAGCAACAGATGTTGTAGAACAGTGAAAAGGACGATTTCTTGACATGTACACATAGATAAAAACAAACCTTTATAAAAATTTTAAACATTTCAAAACTAACACATCATTTGTACGAACTACAGCTTTGTACGAATCAACCACTTAGCATACGAATACATATTCGTACGAATCATCATCACTTAGAATAATTTGGAAATCAACTATTAAGACTTTGCTTCGTACAAAACAGTCCTTCGTACATATGAAAATAATAAAACTTGAAAAGCTTGCTTCGTACGAACGACTTCTTCGTACGAATCTTTAATCGTTCCAAAATTAACCAAGTTTAATCTGAACCTAAAACTTGTAGATTTTTAAAAATTGATATTTGATTTACAAGTTATAAGAGCCGATATTAACATTTTTGTGATCAATTTTAAGTTTTACCGGTCCAAACTCCCTAAATCTAAGTTTTAAGTCCGAGTGGTTCGATTTCGACATTATAACGACTTGGTTTCAACAAAATTACCTTGCCCATTGCAAGAGGTGTGCTAACCAACCTCCCCAATGTAATAGGAATTAAAATGTGTCAAGAAATGAAGATTTCAGAACAAGTTCGTACAAAATTCTCTCTAGTTCGCACAACAGTACTCACCATAACATAAAGTTATTTCGTACCAAGTATGTGAACTTATATACAAGTCCGAGTTGCTTTGTACGAAACATCATTTCGTGCAAAGTTATGAAACTTTCTTCGTACAAATTTAGTATACATCGCACGAAGCATTCTGAAACCTTCTATAAACTTTTTGATTTTTAATTTTTGTATTATACAATTTTATCTGTTTAAAACCCACTTGGTTAACCAAGTCCAAAGTTAATGACCATGATTTTCTGATTTGCCTACCAAGTCCAAGTTAATGACATTGGTTAACCATTTTTGACCAAAACAGATTTATTTTCTTATGTGAAGTTTCAAATTAATGAACTTTATTGACGTTTAGGTAAATTCTGATGAAGATTAGCTCCCAACCCATGGTTTTCAGCTTCCACTTAGCAAGATATCGCCATGATTTCAACCATTAGTGTCTTCAACATCGGTAGACTAAAAATAACACTACAAAGCTAAGGAAACTGAAAATCTTTTTGAGTTTTTTAGAATTTTATCGAAACAACAAAAATATTTTTGTGAGTTTTGTGTTGAGAGAACCATATCAAGTATTTAACAAATCATCAGTACCGTTGATCTTGGTATACTCATTAAGCTTTTAAACAGATTTCCTTAGATTGCCAATATACTTGTCCTATTAAACCTCTTCTCATGTCTCAACTGTTTCAAGATATGTTAGGTATTTTTAAGAACATGAAATAACTGTGTTTCCGTCTCAGAATATACTCCCGTATCGAGATTCCCAGAATTTCACTTTACAGGTGAATATATCCAATTGATATGTGTAAAAGGGTGAGTGCGAGACCTTGAGAGCTCAGGTTAGTATTTCCATACAGACAAAGAGATGAAGGCTCATCTTTAGGTGGTGTTCCATTTAGGAATCTTTTATACTACAGATGTCACAAAGTTTATGACATAATCATTTTTTATACAACTTGGGCGAATAATGCGAAAAATATTATACAAGTTCTAGACCATTGCTCACGCAAAATAAGAAGAACTTGGATAATACCCCTAATATCGATTAAATATAAAGACCTAGTATCGCAGAATCTGACATTCTCTCAAACGAAATTTCGGAGTACTAAGTCCATATATCCGAGAGATGTTAACCCACAAGTTATTCAATTTTGACTTTTAGGTTTATATCTTGAAAACAATTTACTGAACGAGCGAAGCCTATTAGCACATCCTCAGTAAGACTTGTTTAATCACTTGTTTAACATTCCAATTCTTTAGCATATTGTGACTGTCTTTTTGATATAATCTGATCACTCTTTTTCACAAAAACGCTTTTTGAATTATAATGTTTTTGTATTTTCCCCAAACATTCTCCCCTTAAAATCAAAAACATATTTTTTGTTTTTTAGAATTTTTAAGAAAGAATGTAGAAAAATATGTCAAACCGATGAAAAATTCAAATCAGGTCATCATCATCCTCAAACTCAACCTCATGAACATCCCCTGATATCAGATTATTTAAACCATTCAACTTTAAAAGATTTTTGAATCTTGTTTTATCAAAAGCTTTGGTATAAAAATATGCCTTTTGGTCATCAGTATGGATTTTCTCAATTCTAACCAACTTTTTCTTGAAGCAGTCACGGATAAAGTGGTGTTGAATCTCAATATGTTTAGTGCGTGAGTGTTGGCATGAGTTTTTGGTGATATGGATCGGGACCTGATTATCTACACATATTTACGTATCAAGAAATTACAGTCCAAAGTTTCTCATCTTCTGTTGAATCCAGAGAATCTGGGCACAACAGCTGGATGCTGAAATGTATTCAGCTTCACAAGTAGAGAGAGCGACTGCGGTCTGTTTCTTGCATTGCCACGTTACCAAACGAGTTTCGAAGAACTGGCAGCCGGCCATTGTAGATCTGGTATTTAGTTTGCAGCAACCGAAATCTGAATCTGAGTATCCTGCAAGGTTGAAATCGTCATGTCTAGGGTACCACAAGCCGGTGCTTGGAAAACCCTTCAGATGTCCCATAATGCGTTTGACGGCAAGAAGGTGCGACTCTCTTGGATTTGACTAATAACGGGCGTACAGGCACGTTGGATATATGATATCAGGTCGAGAAGCGGTAAGATACATCAAGGATCCGATTATGGAGCGATATAAAGTCTCGTCAACTCTTTCTCCAATAAGATCTGGACAAATATTTGGAGCTAATAGGGTAAATGCTGGTTTTGGTCCTGTCATATTGAATTTCCCTAATATGTCATGAACATACTTCGTCTGATGGATAAAGATACCATCAGGCAACTGATCGACCTGAAGTCCTAGAAAGAACTTCATCTCCCCCATCGTGCTCATTTCGAATTTGCGCTTCATGACTTCTTCAATGTCTTTACACATCTTATCATTTATCGATCCAAAGATAATATCATCCACATATATCTACAGTTCCTTGGTAAAAAGAGTAGAATCTGCAGTTCCTCTGATAAAGCCGTTGTCTAGAAGATGACTTGACAATGTTTCATACCAAGCTCTCGGGGCATGATGAAGACCTTATAAGGCTTTGTTCAGAAGGTAGACTTTGTCTTTGTGCACTGGATCGACGAACCCCGGTGGTTGCTGACATACACTTCCTCTTTAACTTTACCATATAGGAAAGCATATTTAACATCTAATTGGTACACCTTGAACCCTTTCCATGAGGCAAAGGCCAAGAATATGCGAACTAGGGAGTAGACTTTGGTATAATCTATCCCTTCCTGCTGGAGAAAACCTTGAACCACAAGTTGAGCTTTGTTTCGGACTAAAACTCCCCTATCATCACATTTGCACTTGAAGACCCATCGAGTGTTTATCTTTTTGTGATGATCTGGTAGGTCAACAAGCTTCCAGACTCCAAGTTTCTGGAATTGAAGCAATTCCTCCTGCATTGCATCCACCCAACTTTCTTCCTTTAACGCATCTTTCCAGCTTCTCGGCTCAACCTGAGAAACAAAACAACTATTAGAAAGTCAGGTTTGGAGTGGAGCAATACTAGTATAGAAACAGCTTAGATCCTTGTTGATCTGATTGTGAGTTTGCACTCCGGTTTGTAAGCTACCTATAATGTTCTCCGACGGATGATATGAAAGTGTCCTAGGCATCACTTCGGTTGGAAAATCTACTTGCAGTTGCAAATTCGTAAGAACTTCATTGACGACCGGTACAAACGAAGATGCTTCATTCCTAGCATTAGCTTGAGCAGCCTATTTGTTCAAGAAGCTTTCAATCTGTTCAGAATCTTCATCAGAACTGGAGCCACCATCGTTGAAAGTAGGTTCCAGATCAGAGTCAGCATCAGCATTTCGGTTAGGCAGATGATTCGGCAGTATTGACATTTGGTGCAGTAACAGGAACTTGTTGACAAGAGCTTTGACCGACATCAGACGTGTTCACAGGAAGTGAAGTAGAAATCATCAACAGTCTAGAGACTTGTTCTTGTGTAGATATTTGATACTGTTGAAAAAGTATAACAAGTTCTTCATCTAATGGCACATTTGGCAGGTCGAATGAATTCCACAATTCATCGTAGTTAAACAGCCACGGATCCCTAGGTTTCTGTGTTGGCGTCGTATATCTTTGACAATCAATGTGTGGCGCTAGAATGACCTGGTTCAGACTCGGCAAGAAAACACATTTATGAGGAGTAGCGTAACCCACTAAAATCCCTTCCAAGGATTTGGCTCAAAATTTACCATCCGGGTCCAATACAGTACACGGAGATCCAAAAGGTTCCAAAAAACCAAGGTTGGGCTTTCGCTGATTTAGTAACTCGTAACACGTTTTGTTGTGAGGCTTAACTGTTAACACACGATTTAATGTATAACACGCTCATGCGACTTCTTCACTCCAGAAACTGATTGGCAATTTCGAATAATCTAACATTGTTCTGGCAGTCTCGATCGGTGTGCGGTTCTTACGTTCAGCTACTCCATTTTGTTGAAGAGTATAGGGGGCACTGAATTCATGAAGAATCCCTTTTTCATTGCAAAATTCTAGCATCTTCTTGTTCTTGAACTCTGTTCCGTTGTCAATATAGATTCTCTTGATTGGCAAGTGATATAGGTTTTCAAGTTTTCTGAAGAGGATCATAAGAGTTTCAAACGTTTCATCTTTTCTCTCCAGAAAGGAAACCCATGAGAATCGCGAATAATCATCTGTAACGACAAGGCAGTATAGATCACCAGAGATACTTTTGACGTTGACTGGTCTAAATAGATCCATGTGTAGCCTTTCTAGTGGTAGCTTGATAGAATTCAATAGCTTTCTCGGGTGTGAATTCTTCAAATTGACACCCTCCACTAGATAGTTATGCACAAGATAATTCATCTTCGTAGATGAATGTGCCCCATCTTTCGATACCATAGAATCGACTCTTTCTCGGTAGCTTTAGATACAAAGCATTGAACTTTCTTTGACGTGGTAGAAGCGATGCCCATATCAAGAACATATAAGTCATTCCCTCATGGAGCACGCATTAGGATCCATTCCTCCGGAATTTTGAAACCGGGTTTTAAGATCAAGCATTCTTTATCGTTCAAATGCGTCGTGAACTGCTTGTCACAAATTTGTGAGATGCTAAGTAGATTGTTCTCAAGTTTAGCGATGTAGTTCACCTTGTCAAATGATACTACTCCGTTCATGAGAATCTTTTCTCCAACAATCGTACCTCCCTGCGTTCCAGCAAAATCCACATACCCTCCACAGATAGCTTTAACGTCGTTGAGCAACGCAAGCATTCCTATCATGTGGCGAGAAGTTCCGCTATCCATTATTCATTTTGACATTATCGAACGCTGGAGCCCCTGCACACATGCTGAAGAGACTATTTAAACAAAGAAACCCAACCCTGTTTGGTCTTGGGTGGGTTTGGATGTCGAATTTTGGACCCACTTTGTTTTTATCAAAATTTTAAGCTTAGTTTTGTGTGAAACAGAAGGTTCAGGTTCAACCTTGGATGATTTAACTTTAGCAAACCAGTTTTGCTATGAGGTTTAGCCTTTTTAACATAAAATTTTGAATCTACTTGATGATTTTTGTTTGAATAATTCGTTTAATATTTTTGTGAGATTCGTTGTTTCTTTTTAAGATTTGTTTTGGCGCAATCATGGGTGCTTTTTGTTTTTCATCATTAGTGAACTTTTTAGGATGAGAAACAGGTTTTGGACTTGGTTGTGAGCAATATCGTGCGATATGCCCAACATTCTTACATTTAAAACACGTCCTGCTGACCTTTTGAACAGAGGTATCCAAAACATGTTTCTATTTCTCTTTTTCTTTAAGAAAATCATCGTTTGATTGAGTACCGATAATCTCCTTTTCTTACTCAGTTGTTGTCCCAAAAACAAAGTTAATTTTCTTTGTAAAGTTTAGTTTTTGGGACCTGTTGTTCATATGTCGCTTCTGGAAGCCCAAACCCACCCTTTTATTTTCAGGATAATCTCTATTTTTATGACAGTTACACTATAACTTTTTTATTTAGAGTAGAAAGATGTATCATGTTTATCTAAATCAACGTGACTTACCTCCATAAGCTTGAACATTTTATCCACACGATCCATGTTCACAGTTTGGATCAGAAAGTCCTTATCCGAAAATAGTTTATCAGATCCTTTCATTTTATAAACTATAAAATTTGGATCAATATTTAAACTACCTTCTGATATATCATCAGACTTAGACTTGTAAGATTTTTTAGACTCAGACTTGTCAGAATTTTTAGACTCAGACTTGTCAGATTTTTCAGACTCAAAATTTTCAGATTCATTTTTCAACACATATTCAACCACTGTGTTTACCACTACAGAGTTACATTCACCTTCAGATTTAGTATAAGTTACGTCGATATCCACAGGCAGCACATTATAAGTTACGTCAGTTTTCAACATTAGTTTAAGCGCCTTTTCCACCCCAGACGGCTTTTTGCATGCATAACGATTCCACATGGGTGGTGGAACACGATCGTAACTCGCATTTTTAGTTTCACCATTTTTAGATTCATCGTTATTTTCAATTTTGGCAGAATTTGATCGATGACGTATGAGCTTGTTGAATAACTGATTAACAGTTTTTTAACCGGTTCAGTTTCAATTTTAATTTTCTCAAGCTCACTTTTGAGCTCAGCAATAGTGTTCAAATGAATGTTAATAGCCATCTGTTTTTCCATCATTGTTTCTTTAAGCACTCAATTTGTCATGAGCTTCCTTAGTGGATTTGTAATCACTAGACAAATTGTCTGTTAAAGTTTGAAGTTCAGGAAATCATGTATCTTTTACAAGACAATCTCTGCACATTTTAAACATGATTTTTCATCCACAGACTCAGACATTGACTCATTTACCTCATTGCCATTTGTCGTGCAAGCTTTAATGATGTCTTTTGATAAGTTCTCCATCTTTTCATTGGCTTTTCTCTAATCAACTTGCTTCTTTTTCTCTTCTCCTGATGAATGCTGGCTTGGTGCAAAATATCCTGCAAAAGTTTTTAAAATATCATTAGGCAAAAGGTGATTGAACGGACTGTTCAAAAGTTCCTCCTCCTATGACGACGTGTGATATTAGAAATCATCATCATCAGGACCCACATCAAAGGAGGCCCTTGATTCTTCTTCAGGTTCTTCTGTGATCTCAGCAACAAAAGTCAAACTTTCTCCCTTTGAGATGTATTTGTTCCAGTTTAAGCCCTCATCTTCTTGAGTAACAACCAGTGCTTTATCTTTCGTCTCTAGTTGTTTGTCTTCAATCAGCACCATTCTTGTTCTTGGCTGAGGGTGATGGTAGATTGCTCTCTTGTAATAATCATCGATGAAAGGATTATGGTTTCCTTGAACCTTTCTGTTCGGACATTCACGCTTGAAGTGTCCTTTCTCCCAACATTTAAAACAAGTAAATTTGGATTTATCAAACCTAAGTTTCCCATCAAGACCTCCCAAGTGGTCTTTTCCTGTTATCTCCATGAATCTTTATGCACGACGAACAATTAATGTCATACACCACTTTATGTCAATCAGCTCCATTTCAACCGGATCTATCTAATCATAGTTTTCTCGTGTCATTTCAGAGTTTCCAATTTTCCCTGCGACTAGACTGTCATAAGACTCGAGAACTGAAGCTAGTAAAGACATATGTTGCTTGAGCAGTCTTCTCATCAAAATTTTGCGCATTCTGAAAATCTACAGCAATGTTGCACTGCAAGACTCTTTGATTAGGATGAGATGATGAAGTAGTCTGGTTGGTCTGGGGGATGATTTGAACCATAAGATGACTGTGGGCTTCAAGGCGTGTTAGGATCAACTAACGGGAATGATTGAAAGGCACTGTTCTGGTTTAATGGTGGTGAACTTTGCGAACAGAAAGCGCAGAAAGCTGTCTGGATTTTTGGTGACTGAATTTGAGAAGCAGAATTGTTCTTGAAGTACATATTAACATCTTGTTGTACTTGGACGGCTTTGTTCTTTGCCATCTTCTGCATTTCGAGCTTGTGTCCCTCCAGCCTTTCAATGAAATGCAGTAAAGAAAAATTTCCATACTCGGTTCCATTCTTCAGTATGGTCAGATAAGTAGACCATTCGCCTTGTGGAAGAGAATCAGCCAACTTATCAACAAGTTCTTCATTGGTCTTTATAATTCCCATTCTTTTCATCTGAATCACCAAACGACAGTATCTCTTTATCAATTGCTTCAGAGTTTCACCTTTAATCAACGTGAAGATATCAAACTCTTTGCTAAGCAACACCCTTTTACTCTTGCGAAGTTGAGCACTTCCCTGAAACTTCAGACGGAGAGCATTCCACAATGATTGAGCATCATCATCCTGTTCAAGTAACGCCAGTATGTCTTCTTTAATGGATTGTTGCAGAATATTCATCATTTTCTTCTTGTTGATGAACCTTTCCCTTTCGACATCTGAAAGTTGAGCAAGAGTCTTCTCGAGGCCATTTCACCAACCGAGGCTTGATATTTAGCTTCAATCGTGAACCAACAAGTAAAGTGATTTGCCTGGACCCAATTCATGAACCGCTCACTCCAGCTATCGAAGTCCTCTAGATTCATTAACTTTGGCGGTTTGGTCATTGTTCGTCTCGTTTTCGAGATTGATGTTTTGTGCCACTGTGTTCGTAACAACCGATGTAGCAAAGGCGTTGTAAAATTCTTCAGAGATTTTCTGTTAAAATTCAAACACACTTTTTGTACAAATTGATTAGTGGGAAAAATTACTTTGTGTGGATGACAACCAATACGTGCGAATGAGATCCATTCGTACGAACCACGAAATTTTAAGAACAAGATGATTTTCACAAAACAGTTACTCGTGCGAACCAGCAGTTCGTGCGAGTGGTCAAGATTTGTTCGTATGAGTGATGTGCTAGTACGGAAGTAAGGTTTGTGCAAATCACACTTGTAAATTTTGAAACTTGTAAATTTTATAAACTTCTGAGAACTTGTTCATACGAAAGGTTCAAATTTTAAGAATGTTTTTTTGTGCGAGTGGTCCTTCTACTCGTACAAAACAGCTACGTCTCCAAACGGATGAATTTTACCGATTCGACATGATTAAGTCCAATTTTAGGTCTGAATTTGTTAAGGATTGATTAGAATGTAGTTTAACGTGAATTCCTAGAATCCTAGTCCATTTCGCCCGTAAATTCGTCCAAAATCCAGTTCAGTTCGGGAATGTGTAGAAGAAGAAGATGAATCCAAGTCTAAAACAGCTGATAGCCTGCAATTTCTTGTCGTTTGTTAGTAGATCAGATTTCAAAGCTCTTATACCACTTGAGAACAAGGATCGGGCTCCTTCGATGAGCAACTTATCTGATCTAACTCAACTAGCAGAGGCGGAATTCATTGCTAGAGAGGTTGACAAAACAAATAAGATAGAACTCTCTATTTAACTGCTCTGTTGTATTCAAAGACGTGCAAAGTACAGACGCGAGTAAACAAACTAGCAGGGCTTCGCCGTACTATTTGAACTGACTAACTAGCTCTGACACAACACTCCTCTGTTTATAGGTCGACATGACTCGTACTAGAGTGTGTGTATAACAGAGATGTGCTTCGTACGAGCAGCTGATCCATACGAGTAACTGAGAGTCACTCGTACGAGCCACCTGACTCACTTGTATGAATAATACAAAATGTATAAAATAACATTTATCATATATACATTCAACATTAAAGCCCTATAAGCAATACATACACATCCTAGACGTAGGCAATAGACATAACGCATCAATAGATGTAACTTATACCAAAATAGAAAAAGACTGGGAATCTGATGTGGTAACCAAAGTGGTCAAAATGTTTTCAAAAATGAGTCTGACATCACAGTTTATGAAAGTGTGGAGTCAAACAATGAGAAGTCTGAGTCAAGTTCACACTCTGGAAGTGAGAAAAGTGTTCACGAGAACTTCATTTCAGCATCAGAGAATGGATTAAATAATGATCCTAATGTAGTGGTCCATAAATTGAAAGGATCAGATAAACTATACACCGATGTGGAATTTCCAATCCAGAATGTAAACTTAGACCGCCTTGACAAGTTCTTTAAGCTGACTGAAGTCAACACCTCTGATCTTGATAAGCAAGATGTCGTTTTTTACTCGAAACCAAAAAGCTCTCACGAAAACATACATCTGAGTGGTAGAAACTATCCTGAGTACAAAAGGAATGGGATAGGGTATGAAAAGAAGAAAAACAACAGATTCCAAAAGCAAAATGTTACAAGGAAAATTGACTTTATCTATGGAACTAACACTGTTAATGAAAAGGCAATCATTGGTAAACAATCAAACAAAGAATTTGAGCAAGAAAGAGAACTCCGTGATCAAGTTTCAGAAGCCTCTGTTGGAAAAGACAGTAGGACATGTCACAAATGTAACAAAGTTGGGCACATTGCACGTCAATGTACACCAAACAAAACAAAACCTGCTCATGAAGTTAGAAAATGCACATAAGATGTTAAGTAGAATGGTCTAGAGTTTGTGCCAAAAAAAAATTTTGAAACGAAATGTTGAGTCCAACTTAAATGTGAAACCAATCACTCCAAATTTTTCGAATTTTTGAATTGGTGAATCATCAAAGAAAAATGAACAAAAGAATCCTAAGTTCTACTCAAAGAAAGCTTTTTCAATTGCACAAACCGAAGTTGCTAAGAATAAATCATCTTTAGTTGCTGTGAACGCTACCGCTGTTCCAATTAAACCTAAAACTGAAAAGGGATCAAAGTTTGAACAATGGGTGGAGGTGAAAAAAGAGGTTAAGAAAAATGCCGAGCCAGAGTGTGATATCCCAAACCCACCCAAGACCAAAATGGATTGTGTTTCTCTGTTTAAGATATTTCTTATTCACATGTGTGAAGGGGCTCCCGAGGTCAATTATTTCAAAGTGGATTATGGACAGTGGAGCTTCTTGACACATGACAGGGATGCTAGCATTATTGTACGATGTGAAAGCTATACGAGGAGGATATGTTGGGTTTGCAGTTACACAAGGAGGCAGGATCATGGGTGAATGTATTCTCACTAACGGTGTGGTTTCATTCGACAAAGTGAACTATATCGCTGAGCTTGGGAACAACATACTAAGCATCTCGCAAATTTGGGAGAAAAAATTAACTACCCACTTCAACGACAAGGAATGCTTAATTCTTAAATCGGGATTCAAAATTTCCGAGGAGTGGATCCTCATGCGCGCTCCACTACTTCAAAGAAGGTTCAATGCTTTGTATAAAAAGCTACTGAGAAAGAGTCAATTCTATGGCATCGTAAGATGGGGCACATTCACCTAAGAAAGATGAACTATTTGGTGCATAACGACTTAGTGGAGGGTGTTAATCTCAAGAATTTTCACTTGATAGATAATTGTCTTAGCTGAAAAAAGGGGAAGTAGCACAAGAAATCACACCTGAGAAAGCTGCTTAACTCCATCAAGCTTCCACGAGAAAGGATTCATATGGATCTCTTTGGACCAGCAAACGTGAAAAGTATCTCTTGAGATCTAACTGCCTAGTCGTGACAGATGACGACTCAAGATTCTCGTGGGTTTTCTTTCAAGAGAGTAAGGATGAAACATTTGAAAATCTTATGATTCTCTTTAGAAAGTTGGAAAACCTATATCACTTACCAATCAAGAGAATCTAAAGCGATAATGGTACTTAGTTTAAGAACAGGAAAATGCTCGAATTCTGCAACGCTAAGGGTATTCCTCACGAATTCAGCGCCCCTATACTCCTCAACAAAATGGAGTAGTTGAACGTACGAATCGCACACTGATTGAGACGGCTAGAACAATGCTCCCGGATTCAAAACTTCTTATTAGTTTCTAGAAACATTTGGATCGACGTGTACTGTTCTAGACCCGGACGGTAAATTTGGGGCCAGATCCTTGGAAAGATTTTTCATGGGATATTCTAGTCCGTAAAAGAGATTCTTCTTGCCGAGCCTAAACCAGGTTAATGTAGCCCAACATCAACGCCCATCTGGTTTACTTGAGTAACCAAAAATACTGGTATGGAAGTGGGAGAACATTGCGATGGATCTCATCACTAAACTCGCCAAGATCTACATTGATGAGATTGTATCCCGTCATGATGTTCCTTTGAACATTATATCCGATCGAGATGCTCGATTCTCAAGTCAGTTTTGTAAGACCATGGAATATGCCATGGGAACCATACTTAATCTGAGAAATGCTTATCATCCTCAAACGGATGGACAATCTGAAAGGATAATTCAAACACTGGAGGATATGCTTAGAGCATGTGTGATCGACTTTGGTGGTAGTTGGGATTCGCATCTACCATTGGTCGAATTCTACTACAACAATAGTTATCATGCCAGCATCATATGGCTCCTTTTGAAGCTCTATACAGTCGAAAATGTTGTTCACTTATCTGCTGGAATGAGGTCGGTGAAGGTCAGCTCACTGGACCAGAACTCATTCATGACACAACAGACAAAATCAAGAAAATTCATGATAACCTTCTGACAGCTAGAAGCCGTCAAAAGAGTTATGCGGACAAACGATTCAAGCCCTTGGAATTTCAAGTTGGTGATCACGTCCTTGTCAAGGTATCCCCTTGGAAAGGTGTGATTAGATTTGGAAAGAAAGGAAAACTTGCACCACGATATATTGGACCATTCAAGATCGTTGAGAGAATCGGAAAGGTGGCCTACCGACTTCAGCTACCTCCTGAACATGGGAATATTCACCCAACATTTCACGTGTCCAATTGGAGAAAGTGTTTAGCCGATACAAACCTCCACATTCCCCTCGACAAAATTCATGTTGATGACACAATGCACTTTGTCGAGAATCTGGGAGATATTGGACCGTAAAGTAAAGAAACTCAAGCGCATAAGTATACTGATAGTTAAAGTTTGCTAGGAATCAAAATGTGGCCTAGAATTACATGGGAACGAGTGGATTAGATGAAAGCGAAATATCCACATCTGTTTCATAAAGTTTCCTCGAATAAAATTTCGGGACAAAATTTCCAAAAGTAGGGTAGACTGTGACATTTTTGACTTTTCAATCATTGCACAATTACAAACAATTTCGTATTTAATGAAACCCTATTTTTTATTTCCAAATATTTTTGTATTCAATAAAATCTTGTATTTTATTGATGATAATACAAAAATGTCAATCGTTGCATAATTTCGATCATTTTCGTGTTCGTTAAAGCGTTTTACGCATTTTTCGAAACACGTAACCGTACAACCGAACAAACCGACACCCACAACATTTTTAGACATAATCCAAGTTACACATGTCTTAACACCTTTATATAACATAAATATTAGGTTAAAGGGGTTAAAAATGGCAAACAAGTGACAATACAAGTCCAAGGGCCAAAATTGTAAAAAAAAATTAATAAAAATTTTTTTTCTTCACCAAGTTTGCCACCTATCTCCAATTTTGACACCTAGCACTCATTTTGCCACAATGAATTTGGTGTTGACACATGTTAGGACACTAGTCCACACTTGAGGACACTTTTCATCACTTCCTTAATCCTAAAATACTCTAAATACCCCATGATTCTTCCATTTTTTCACACCACTTCAAAGCAAAGTGTGAAGTTCTTCTTTCTATCCTTCTTGGAGCTTGTTTCCATCCTTTGAAAGCCTCCTATCTTGAGTTCCAAAAGTGTTCTTCAACACGAGTAGGTACTCTTCCTAGTTCTTTCATTTCATTATTTTAGCTATATTGAGCTAAAAGCCAAACAGTTTGGCTTCTTGTTTGACTTTTAGTTTTGACGATATTTGGTCAAGTCAAAGTTCAATTGAACTTTACAACGTGAATGTAATTACGAAGGTTATAATCCATACCAATTTCACCTTCTGATTGCCACGTTTACTTGTCGAAGTGACGAGTCAAAGTTTCGGTCAAAAATGCGCATGATGTGTATTTTACGACGAAACTATTTTCGGTTATCAAAACACAAAGTTTTGATACCAAATCAGTTTTATAAACTTAGTTAGACATATTTTGACATGTCTAACTCGTCACTTCTAGTTTAGTGCTTATTTAGGGTCGTAAGTCGAGCGTTCTTGACGACTGCTTTGACTTTCGAATCCGACCCGTTTGGTCGATCTTAGGATCCTATAAAACACATATTTGTGACCATAGTTATATAGAGAATAACCTACTGAGGTTATACTTATGGTCACGTCGTTTGGTTAGTGTTATGATAAGTTACTTCTATTTTCTTAAAAAAATGATGACCAAAATGCCCTTTTGCGCAAAATCCATTTTAAACACATGTAACCAAATTTTTTACATATAAACTGATGTTATAAGACCTCCAAACATGTTTGGACATTTAAGACTTATCATAGGACGATCACGTGTTTACGCTAATGACCCGTTAATGTAGCGTAAACTACCTTAACGAGTCATAACAGGTCAAAAGCACTTAGGATCCTTTCCAAATCAGAATATTAAGTTTGTTAAACCATATCACATGAGTTCCAACACTCATTTGGTTTATAAGACTTCATTCTATCCGATCTCTCATTTGTAGTCCCAACACGCTAACATATTTATCTAACACATTAGGACACGTTTGAGCTTTGTTTATTCCGTTGATCAAGAACACTTTCGCAATCCCAAGTGAGTACATAGTTCCCCTCTTTTACATTTTAAATGTTTTGAGGTGATTCATATGTGCTAAACTATCTTTTCAAATCTACATATTTACTACGCAAGGCTTATGTGAGTTCATAGTTCCCCTCTTTTACGTTTTACAAATGTTTTTGGATGATTCATATGTGCCTGTAATTATATTCAAGATTTCTAAACAATATACGTTGTTTATATATACAAAATAATTTTCAAAGTGAGTACATAGTTCCCCTCTTTTACGTTTTGCAAATGTTTTGGGGTGACTCATATGTGCTAAATGATTTTCATGTTTTCAAAAACAATGTCTATGGTTTATATATAAAACAATACGATTTTAATAATATGAGCAACATGTTGATGCGTTATTCATAACACGAATGACATTCATTAGCTTTGGCCTAGCCTACTTGTAGTATGTTATGGTACCATAGGACTGACAATCTCATTTCGGACTGTTCACTGGAGTTGGTGGAAGTTTGGGTAATGACCGAAACTGTTTCTGATTAACAATTCATTTGTTGATTTGTTAGTCTAGTTAAAGAGAGCCTTTGGTGGTCTATTTAAGATACCCTTTGGTGGTATAGTACACACAGGTTTGAATGTGTTCATTAAAGAACGATCAAACGTTTTCACAATTAAAAACACAGACGATTTGTTTATGACATGGACAATTGGTTTATGACACGGACAAATAGATTATAACATAGACAAATGGTTTTGAACAATGTCACGCCATTTTCACTTAAAGATATAAACCATACGAAGTTTTCTTTTGAATCAATCAGTTACAAGGTTTTTACAAAAGAAATGTTTTGGTCAAGATTCATAGCTATAAGATTTTGACAACTCTAACCAACTTGTTTTAGTTGGTTAATTGTATTGCAATATCAAACACTTTTGATATGAGGTTTTTATTTAACGACTCTTGTAGTCGGACGCGGTGTTGCAATCTGTATACAAAGCCACGAATTTGACACACTCACAAAACCTATGTACTCGTCGGCATTTTTATGCTGACTCTCTTTTCACATATGTTTCAGGAGCCAATGCTTGATAATATGATGCATACTTCACGTAGGAATGGATGTTGGCCTTGGTGACTTAAAACATGAAAGACAATTTATTTATGTGTTTTTCTGTTTATCCTAAGACAATGTAAACATTTAACTTAATAAAACAAAATTTTAAATTCCATGAGTTGTGATACAATAGTTCTGTGACATGACTCCCCGTCGTTTCCGCCACGGTTTATTGTTTTACGCGGTCGTGGTGTTATAGAAAGATTGGTATCAGAGCTTATGGTTATTGAGAATTAGGTTATTAGTAATGCTTTAACCTAGACTATAACCTTCTTAGGACCCTAACGCGAGTTATCTTGCGTTTAGATTATTAAAACAATACCGTCACCTATCCTTAGGTGATTACCAAAACAAATACACAAGTTACATTTTTTTTAAAATCATTCATCTATCCTTAGATGATTTGTTTTGGCTTAAAGCCTTGTATGTTTTCAAAATCCTGTCAAATTTTGGGTTTTATTAATGTGAACACGTGAAATCTGGAAGGGTGGATGCCTATACCCTGAGTTTTCTGTCTAAGGCTAGAGAGTTCATACAAATCCGCATTATCGGACCAGTCACTCTTACCTGGGAACTCTTGGGGTGAGTGTCCACTTATAGACTAAAGCATGTCTTCGCGATATATTATAAAGACCTATTTACTTTGATTAGTCACCGTGTGTCGTTTGTTTGTTTTTAAGTAACGAACGAATGACCACCATCCTTATATTTCTTCGATATTTTTAACATCTCTCTTCATTATCCAATGTCAATCACACATATTTTCCCTCATGTTTTCTTCTAGATGCCTCCTCGATGTAATACAACTCAAAATGACGAAATGACAGCTATGATCGCTCAGCAAATTGCTGCTGTACTCCCAAACCTAGTGATCCAGATAAACAAATCAAACAATAACAATAATAACAAAAACAATGCACCCTTACCGTGCAACTACAAACAATTTAACTCGGCTAAACCACTCAAGTAAACTGGGTCCGAAGGAGCTACTGGACTCCAGCAGTGGTTTGAGAGTCTCGAAAGCACATTTCGTCATGTTCAATGCCCGAATGAGCAAAAAGTCGAGTTTGCATCGAGTGTATTCTAGAAAAGAGCGCTTACATGGTGGAACGGTGTGATGAGAGATAGGGGTGCCGATGTGGCAATGGCACAAACGTGGGAAGGGCTTAGAGCTCTAATGATGAGGGAATTCTGCCCACGTCATGAACAACGGGCACTGGAAGATGAATTCCACAATCTTAAACAAGATAGTGGAGAGCATCGTGCCTACACTGACCGTTACGAAGAATTGAGCTTGTTGTATCCCGCCATGGTCACCCCTTGGATAAAGCAATCAAGAGGTACATCGATGGCTTGCCTGACCCCATTTAGGACACTGTTATTGGTAGCAACCCTACCGCTGTTCGACAGGCTATTGAATTAGCTGCTACCCTGACTAAGTCTCTAGTCAAGAAGGGGAAACTGTTTCGCAAGGGCGATAAGAAAATAGGCAACTAAGACAACTCAAGAGAAAACAAAGGAGAACAAAGCTGAGTCTTCTAAGAAGTCGAGGAAGCGTAAGGCTTCATAGAACTTTGTAGTTGTTGCACAACCAACCAGAACACTTAAAACCAGCCAGCACAAGCTCATGCGAGGAAACCCTACGATGGTCTTGCACCATTGTGCAACCGGTGCAATGGTCACCATCAAGCTCACATACATTCTCTCCAATGCACATCATGTGGGAGATTCAGTCTCATAGCCAATGTTTGTCATTCGGCCCCAAAAGAAGATGTTCAGAACCCTGTTCCACCCCAAGCGAACCCTGTTAGACCTCCGTTCCCACCTGGTTCTTGCTACAACTATGGCAAGATGGGTCACTTTAGAAACAACTACCCAAAATTGGTGAACGCGAACGCAAATCCAGCCCGTGGATGCGCATTCAACATCAATGCCAACGAGGCTTGTGCTGATAACAAAGTCATTAACGGTATGTTCCTGGTTAACAATCATCCTACTTCTATTCTTTTCGATTCTGGTACCGATAGAAGCTTTATATCACTAGCCTTTGAACATTTGCTTTTGATGCCTAGAACTAAACTAGGAAAATCCTTAACCATGGAAATAGCTAGTGGTGAACCCTTGTGCTCGACTATGTCATTCGCAGTTGCCAATTGAACTTAGATAACCACCTTTTCCCATTAACCTCACACTAATGCAACTTAGAAGTTTTGACATCATCATAGGAATGGATTGGCTAACCAAACACCATGCTGAGGTGATCTGTTTCGACAAGGTTGTTCGTATACCTCTTTCATCTGGTGGAACCTTAGAAGTTCACGGAGAGAAACCCTCTAGTAGCCTAAAACACATGACATGTACCTAGTCCCAAAAATACCTACAAAAGAATTATGTAGCCTTTTTGGCACTTATCGTAGAGGAAAAAGGCAAGGGCAAAACTATCAGGACATCCCCATTGTTCGGGAATATCCTGAGGTGTTTCCTAAAGAGCTACCTGGTTTACCCCCTATTCGTCAACTTGAGTTTTGTATTGACCTTGTACCTAGTGCCAACCCAATTGCTAAATCTCCGTACCATCTTGCACCGTTTGAAATGCAAGAGTTGTCAAAGCAACTCCAAGAACTTTCAGAGAAGGGATTCATTCGTCCGAGCTTTTCACCTTGGGGCGCTCATGTCCTATTCGTGAAAAAGAAGGATGGATCCTTCCGTATGTGTATCGATTATCGTGAGCTCAACAAACTCACAACAAAAAATCGATATCCCCTACCTCGCATTGATGATCTCTTTAATCAGCTACAAGGTGCGACCTGCTTTTCAAAGATTGATGTGTGTTCTGGGTATCATCAACTTCGTGTACTCGAAGAAGATATTCCAAAGACTACCTTTCGAACTCGATACGGCCATTATGAGTTCACTGTCATGCCTTTTGGTTTGATGAATGCTCCTGCCGTCTTCATGGACTTAATGAATACGGTTTGTAAAAGATTATTTAGACAAGTTCATCATTGTTTTCATCGACGACATCCTCATTTATTCTATGTCTCGAGCCGATCACGAACAACATCTCCGTCTAACAATGGAACTCCTGAAGAAAGAACAACTTTACGCGAAATTCTCCAAGGGTGAATTTTGGCTAAAAGAAGTACAAAAATTTTGGGACACATTGTTAACGAACAAGGTATACATGTAGAACCCGCTAAAACTAGTGCAATTAGGGATTGGGGTACACCTACTATTCCTACCGAAGTTCGTTCATTGATTGGTCTTGCTGGATACTATCAACGATTCATCGTGAACTTTTCAAAGATCGCGGTTCCCCTCATGACTTTAACTCAGAAGAATAAACCTTTTGAGTGGGGACCCAAACAAGAGGAAGCCTTTCAAACCCTGAAACAAAAACTCTGTAATGCTCCTGTTTTATCTTTACCCGACGACAACGACGATTCGTTGTCTATTGTGATGCATCAAACCTAGGCCTTGGTTGTGTTCTCATGCAAAGAGACAAAGTCATAGCCTATGCATCAAGACAATTGCAAATCCATGAGAAGAACTACACAACTCATGATCTTGAGTTAGGAGCCATAGTTTTTGCTCTCAAAATTTGGAGACACTACCTTTACGATACGAAATGTGTGGTTTTCACTGTCCACAAATAGTCTCCAACACATATTCAATCAAAAGGAGCTAAACATGAGACAACGAAGTTGGGTCGAACTTCTGAACGACTACGACTGCGAGATTCGCTACCATCCTTGTAAGGCTAATGTTGTGGTTGATGCGCTTAGTCATAAGGAACGTGTCAAACTTCATTGTATTCGAGTTCAATCTAATATCCAGACACGTATCCTTCAAGCACAACATACATGTGTGACCTAAAGCTTGTTGAAAAATGAGTTGCCACAAAATCTCCAACTTCAACTAGAAACAAAAGACAATGAATTACTCTACTACAAGAATCGTTTGTGGATTCATAGTTAAGACAATCTCCGCACCTTATTGATGGACGAAGCTCATAAGTCTCGTAATTCAATCCATCCTGGTGCAAAAGGATCTCCGTACCCAGTATTGGTGTCCGGGTATGAAGAAGGACATTGCCTTGTATGTGTCTAAATGCCTAACTTGTCTTTAAGTTAAGGCAGAACATCAACGCCCATCTTGTTTACTTGAGCAACCAAAAATACTGGTATGGAAGTGGGAGAACATTGCGATGGATCTCATCACTAAACTCGCCAAGATCCACATTGATGAGATTGTATCCCGTCATGATGTTCCTTTGAACATCATCTCCGATCGAGATGCTCGATTCTCAACTCACTTTTGTAAGACCATGGAATCTGCCATGGGAACCAAACTCAATCTGAGCAATGCTTATCATCCTCAAACGGATGGACAATCTGAAAGGACAATTCAAACACTGGAGGATATGCTTAGAGCATGTGTGATCGACTTTGGTGGTAGTTGGGATTCGCATCTACCATTGGTCGAATTCTACTACAACAATAGTTATCACACCAGCATCAAAATGGCGCCTTTCGAAGCTCTATATGGTCAAAAATTTTGTTCACCTATCTGCTGAAATGAGGTCGGTAAAGGTCAGCTCATTGGACTAGAACTCATTCACGACACAACAGACAAAATCTAGAAAATTCGCGATAACCTCTGACAGCTAGAAGCCGTCAAAAGAGTTATGCTGACAAACGACGCAAGCCTTTGGAATTCCAAGTTGGTGATCACGTCCTTGTCAAGGTATCCCCTTGGAAAGGTGTTATTAGATTTGTTAAGAAAGGAAAACTTGCATCACGATATATTGGACCATTCAAGATCGTTGAGAGAATCGGAAAGGTGGCCTACCGACTTGAGCTACCTCCTGAACTTGGGAATATTAACCCAACATTCCACGTGTCCAATTGGAGAAAGTGTTTTGCCGACACAAACCTCCACATTCCCCTCGACGAAATTCATGTTGATGACACAATGCACTTTGTCGAGAAACCTGTGGAGATGTTGGACCGTAAAGTCAAGATACTCAAGCGTAGACGTATACCGATAGTTAAAGTGTGCTAGGAATCCAAACGTGGCCTAGAATTTACTTGGGAACGAGAGGATTAGATGAAAACGAAATATCCACATCTGTTTCACAAAGTTTCCTCTAATTAAATTTCGGACGAAATTTCCAAAAGTAGGGTAGACTGTGACATTTTTTACTTTTCAATCATTGCACAATTACAAACAATTTTTTCAATGAAACCCTGTGTTTTATTTCCAAATATTTTTGTATTCAATAAAATCTTGTATTTTATTGATGATAATTCAAAAATGTCAATCGTTGCACAATTTTGATCATTTTCGTGTTCGTTAAAGCGTTTTACGCATTTTTTTGAAACGCGTAACCGTACAACCGAACAACCGACATCCACAACATTTTCAGACATAATCCAAGTTACACATGTCTTAACACCTTTATATAACCTAAATATTAGGTTAAAGGGGTTAAAATTGCAAACAAGTGAAAATACAAGTCCAAGGGCCAAAAATATCAAAAAAATAATAAATATTTTTGCTTCTTCACCAAGTTTGCCACCTATCTCCAATTTTTTACACCTAGCACTCATTTTTCCACATTGAATTTGGTGTTGACATATGTTAGGACACTAATCCACTCCTGGACACTTGTCATCACCTCCTTAATCCTAAAATACTATAAATACCACATGATTCTTCCATTTTTTTCATACCACTTCAAAACATTTCAAAGCAAAATGTGAAGTTCTTCTTTCTATCCTTCTTGGAGCTTGTTTCCAGCCTTTGGAAGCCTCCTATCTTGATTTTGAAAAGTCTTCTTCAACACGAGTAAGTACTCCTCCTAGTTCTTTCATTATTTTAGCTATTTTGAGCTAAAAGTCAAACAGTTTGGCTTCTGGTTGACTTTTAGTTTTGACGATATTTGGTCAAGTCAAAGTTCAATTGAACTTTGCAACGTGATCGTAATTATGAAGCTTATAATCTCTAACAATTTTACCTTCTGATTACCACGTTTACTTGTCGAAGTGACGAGTCAAAGTTTCGGTCAAAAATGCGAATGATGTGCATTTTACGACCAAACTATTTTCGGTTATCAAAACACCAAGTTTTGATACCAAATCAGTTTTCTAAACTTAGTTATACATATTTTGACATGTCTAACTCGTCACTTCTTGTTTAGTGCTTATTTAGGTTCGTAAGTCGAGGGGTCTTGATGACCGCTTTGACTTTCGAATCCGACCCTTTTGGTCGTTCTTTGCATCCTACTGAGGTTATACCTTATGGTCACGTCGTTTGGTTAGTGTTATGATAAGTTACTTCTATGTTCTTAAAAAATGATGATCAAAATGCCCTTTTGCGTATAAATCCATTTTAAACACGTGTAACCAAATTTTTGACACATAACTGATGTTATAACATTTTCAAACATGTTTGGACATTTAAGACTTATCATAGGACGATCACGTGTTTACGCTAATGACCCGTTAATGTAGCGTAAACTACCTTAACGAGTCATAATGGGTCAAAAGCACTTAGGATCCTTTCCAAATCAGAATGTTAAGTTTGTTAAACCATATCACATGAGTTCCAACACTCGTTTGGTTTATAAGACTTCATTCTATCCGATCCTCGTTTGTAGTCCTGACACGCTTACACATTTATCTGACACATTAGTTCCCCTCTTTTACGTTTTAAATGTTTTGAGGTGATTTATATGTGCTAAACTATCTTTTCAAATCTACATATTTACTACACAAGGATTATGTGAGTTCATAGTTCCCCTCTTTTATGTTTTGCAAATGTTTTGGGGTGATTCATATGTGCCTGTAATTATACTCAATATATCTAAAGAATATACAATGTTTATAAATACAAAATGATTTTCAAAGTGAGTACATAGTTCCCCTCTTTTACGTTTTGCAAATGTTTTGGGGTGACTCATATGTGCAAAATCATTTTCGAGTTTTCATAAACAATGTCTATGGTTTATATATAAAACAATACGATTTTAGTAATATGAGCAACATGTTGATGCGTTATCCATAACACGAATGACATTCATTAGCTTTGGCCTAGCCGACTTGTAGTATGTTATGGTACCATAGGACTAACAATCTCATTATCGGACTGTTCCCTGGAGTTGGTGGAAGTTTGGGTAATGACCGAAACTGTTTCTGATTAACAAATCATTTGTTGATTTGTTAGTCTAGTTAAAGAGAGCCTTTGGTGGTCTATTTAAGATACCCTTTGGTGGTATAGTCCACACAGGTTTGAATGTGTTCATTAAAGAACGATCAAAAGTTTTCACAATTAAAAACACAGACGATTTGTTTATGACATGGACAATTGGTTTATGAAACGGACAAATGGTTTATAACACAAATAAATGGTTTTGAACAATGTCACCCCGTTTTCACTTAAAGATATAAAACATACGAAGTTTTCTTTTGAATCAATCTATTACAAGGTTTTTACAAAAGAAACGTTTTGGTCAAGATTCATGGCTATAAGATTTTCACAAAGCTAACCAACTTGTTTTAGTTGGTTAATTGTATTGCAATATCAAATACTTTCGATACGAGGTTTTTATTAATGACTTTTGTAGTCGGACGAGGTGTTGCAATATGTATACAAGCCACGAATTTGACACACTCACAAAACCTATGTACTCGCCGGCATTTTTATGCTGACTCTCTTTTCACATATGTTTCAGGAGTCAATGCTTGATAATATGATGCATACTTCATGTAGGAATGGACGTGGGCCTTAGTGACTAAAAACATGAAAGACAATTTATTTATGTGTTGTTTCTGTTTATCCTAAGACAATATTAACATTTAACTTAATAAAACAAAATGTCAAATTCCATGAGTTGTGAAACAATAGTTCTGTGACATGGTGTAGAACTTTGACCAAAATGCCCAAATTCCATGAGTTGTGAAACCATAGTTCTTGGTAAGGTCAAAACGTAATATATTTTAAGCTTTCATAACGTGGTGTAGAACTTTGACCAAAATGCCCCTCCCATTTATACGATCCAAACACAAGATTTAAACACTTAAGGGGCATTAGCCTAAAACAACTGTATCAACTTCAAACTTAAAGTTTACCACAAATACATTAGTAAAATTTCGAACACAATTTACATCCCAAAGGTATCTCTTTGACCCATTAGTATCAAAACTTGAGACAGAAGCGTGTAAAAGGGCGATGTGGTGTCTGTTCGTTCGAAGTATGCCAATATCAAGATTGCGATTTCCCTATCATACACAAAATAAATGCATTCGTTAGTATGACTTGTTAACACAAAATTCTCATCCTTCCCTTACTCCCTTAACTGACTCGTAAAAAAAGTCATGATGTTGTAACATTCTTCCTACTCACATTTCTAACTTATAACAATTTCGCCTACAACGAAATCGTAGTTTTCATTCTTATAACACCAAATACACAATTCATTCGACCCGACCATACGGGTTCATACAACAAACATTTCATCCTTATTGACACGTTACAACGAGTCAACGTGTTCTTTTTGACCTGTTTGGAATGGGGCAAAGCACGTACTTTACTATACCGTTATTTAACAATTTCCTTTTTATATCAATCATTTCATCTTTCCAAACCTCAAAGAATAACGAACAGACTAATAATTCTATAAGACGAAGTTCGTAAGAACTTACCTTTGCTTTACGTTGCTTGCAAACCGGATTGACTTGTACCTTCTTCCTTCACACCTAAATTTCATATTTAACATTCTTTCAATATCATACTTTTATCTCACATTTACATTAACATGGTGAGCTAACAATTCGTCATTTTACTAATTCAAATCAGTTACCATCATATGCATATGATATTATCTTTACTACTTAAAACCAATATCCAAGCATTTCATCAAACACCTGGAGTGCATACCACTAACAAGGCATAGAGTACAAGTACCTTATGCATTTCTTGACTTATTCATATCTAGACCATCAAATTCAACTAATTTCATTTAACATTCTTTCATTATCAAATTACATCTACCAAATACTCATTGTAAGTAACCTCCTACATAATCAGTACCTTTATTTGTACCTAATTCATCACTACCATTAACAACATCCCCATTTCAAGTGGGTTTTCAAATTTAATCATCTCTTTAGCCAATTTCAAGCATAATTCATGTTCTATGGTATGATTCTCACTCACAATTGCATAAATTTTCATATGAACTCCTAGATGGGTTGAGACCCACTTTCTACAAATCATCAAATCAACAATTTCGACTTACCACTTGATAGACAAGCATAGATGATTACTTATTAGGGCACATGCATAAGATTGGCATCAATTTCTTCCTTCAATTTGTTGAAATTCTCAGATCTTAGTTTTGTTCTTCTTGCCCCTCTACATACATACATACATAACTTAATTTTCTACATTTTCCTTTCTTAAACCCTCATTTTCCAAAGTATCACATTCAACCCTTATGTTTTTAGAACATGTCACTTGATACTTAACTATCGTCTAGATTATTGTTATTCATTCTAATTAATTTAACCTACTAGCATAATTAACCGACTATTATTATTAAACTAGTCTTAAGAACACCATCTATTTCTCACGACATTATACATATAATATCATAATAGGACCTGTGTTACAAGTCCACCCCCCTTAAAGAATGTTTCGTCCCTAAAACCTGAATACGTACCAAATAATGATGGGTAATGCTCTCGCATTTCTTCTTCTAACTCCCATGTAAGGTCGGATCCCTTTCTATGTTGCCATTGTACTAACACTTGTTTAATAGATTTATTACGTAGGTACTTCACCTTGGAATCTTTAATGGCTATAGGCTTTTCAATATAATTCATTCGTTCGTCAACCTCTACGTCATCTAGAAGTACATGAGCCGTTTCGTCTGCAAGACACTTTCTTAATTGTGACACATGAAACGTGTCGTGTATTCCATCTAAAGATGGAGGCAATTTGATCCGGTAAGCCACTCTTCTGACCTGTGGTAGGACCTTAAAAGGTCCTATGTAACGTGGTCCCTACTTTCCCCGTTTGCGAAAATGAAATATACCCTTCCAAGGAGAGACTTTCAGGAAAACACGATGTCCCACTTGAAATTCAATAGGACGCCTCCTATTGTCCGCGTATGTTTTCTGCCGGTCTTGTGCTGCTTTTAAACGTGCTCGTACATGATCAATCTTTTCATTTGTTTTAGCTACCACTTCCTTTGGTGCAAGCTCCCTTTGCCCAACCTAACCCCAACACTCAGGAGTCCTACATTTTCGTCCGTACAACATCTCGTACGGTGCCATTTGGATGCCATGGTGATAGCTATTGTTGTAGGAGAACTCCACTAATGGTAGATGTTCATCCCAATTTCCACCAAAATCCATTACGCATGCTCTCAACATATCCATAAGTGTTTGGATGGTCCTTTCTGACTGACCATCCATTTGGGGATGATAATCGGTACTTAAGTGTGGTTTAGTAGCCATCCTTTCGTGGAAATTTTGCCAATAACGAGAGGTAAACCTTGTATCCTCGTCTGACACAATTGACACTGGCACTCCGTGACGGGATATAATTTTATTCACAAATATTTCTGCCATCTTTTCATAGGGGTAAGTTTCATGAATAGGTAGAAAATGGGCACTTTTAGTGAGACGGTCAACGATGACCGATATAGCATCATACTTTTTCCTCGTTCTCGGGGCTTATTTACGAGGTCCATGGTTACGTCCTCCCACTCCCACACCGGGATTTTCAAGGGTTATAACTTCCCATACAGTTTTTGATGTTCCGCCTTTCCTTGAGAACATGTCAAACATTTCATGACATACTTTACAATGCCACGCATCTTTCCCGGCCACCAATAGTTTTTTCTTAAATCTTGACATTTTTGTGACTCCCGAGTGAACCGAGTATCGTGACTTATGAGCTTCCTCAAAAAGCAATTCCTTTACATCACAACACCAAGGTACCCAGATTTGGCCATACCTTGTTTTAATCCCATTCACATTCTCTTCTAACTTATGTGTGAATCCTTTAGTTCTTTCTTTTCTTGGATTATCAGCATTTAACAACTTGATTTGAGCTTCTCGTATTCTTTCAATGAGATTTGGTGTAACAGTCATTTTCATTAATTTTATCCGAATTGGAGGCGGATATTCCCTTCGACTTAGAGCGTCTGCCACGACATTAGCCTTACCGGGATGATAGTGGATGTCACAATCATAATCTATAATAAGTTCTAGCCATCTCCATTGCCTCATATTAAGATCTTTCTCCTCGAAGAAGTATTTGAGGCTTTTATGATCTGAGTAGATCGTGCACTTCGATCCATACAAGTAATGCCTCCATATCTTTAGAGCGAACACCACCGCAGCTAACTCCAAATCGTGAGTCGGGTAGTTTCCTTCATGTTTTTTAATTGTCTAGAGGCATAGGCAATGACCTTACCTCTTTGTATCAAGACGCATCCCAAACCTTGATGCGAAGCATCTGTTTACACAACCAAATCTTCTGCACCATCAGGTAATACTAGCACCGGCGAACTTGAAAGTTGTTCCTTCAAAGTCTTAAAAGCCATATCTTGATCCGTATCCCAATCAAACTTTTCATTTTTCTTTGTTAGCTTAGTCATGGGCAAGGGTATCTTAAAAAAATTCTGAATGAATCTCCTTTAGTAACCGGCTAAGCCCAAGAAACTTCTTACTTCACTTGGGTTCTTTGGAGGAACCCATTTCATTAGGCCTCAACCTTAGAAGGGTCTACTTGAACTCCTTATTCATTAATCACATGGCCGAGAAATTGCACTTCTCTTAGCCAAAATGCGCACTTGGAAATTTTAGCATACAACTTTTCTTTATGAAGCTTTTCTAACACCTCACGTAAATGGCAGGCATGATTGGATTCACTTTGGGAGTATACCAATATATCATCTATGAAGACTATCACAGACTTGTCCAACATATTCCGACATACTTTATTTATTAGATCCATGAATGCAGCTGGTGCATTTGTCAACCCAAAAGACATTACCAAGAACTCGTAATGTCCATATCATCTATGAAGACTATCACAGACTTGTCCAACATATTCCGACATACTTTATTTATTAGATCCATGAATGCAGCTGGTGCATTTGTCAACCCAAAAGACATTACCAAGAACTCGTAATGTCCATAATGGGTCCTAAACGCAGTCTTTGCTATATCTTCCTCACGTACCCGTAGTTGGTGATATCCCGATCGAAAATCGATTTTTGAGAACCAACTCACTCCTTGCAACTGGTCAAATAAGTCATAAATTCTAGGCAATGGATAACGGTTCTTAACTGTCAATTTGTTTAGTTCTCGGTAATCAATGCACATTCGCATTGGGCCATCTTTCTTTTTCACAAAAAGCACGGGTGCACCCCATGGTGATATAATTGGGCGTATGAAACCCTTGTCGAGTAATTCTTGTAGTTGGTTCATCAATTCTTTTATCTCGGTAGGAGCTAATCGATAGGGTGCTTTAGCCACCGGCTTTGCACCCGGATTTAATTCAATCCGAAATTCTACCTTGCGTTCCGGTGGAAGCCCCGAAAAATCGTCTGGGAATACATCAAGATATTCATTTACAATTCTTACCTCCTCAAATCTAGGGGCCCTTTTGTGGGTAATGACCACACGGGCCAAATATACCTTACTCCCATTTTGGACGTATTTAACCACTTGAATAAGGGTGCACAATGTAGGTTTTATTGCTCTTTCCCCACATACAGTTATCTGTTTGCCACTAGGCATTGTCATGTGAATGGCCTTACTTTCACGTTGGATTTCGGCATGATGCCGAGACAACCAATCCATACCAACCACTACCTTGAATTCCCCCAAGATCATGGGAGTGAGGTCAATATCGAATTCTTCATCTTCAACTATTATCTTGCAACCCCTACATATTTCATGCAACAGATAGCGTTTACTGTCGGGTATTTCTACTTCTAAGGGTATCGACATCTTTTCAGTTCTGAATGAGGTGAGATATAATATCACTTGACACAAATGATTTAATAGCCCCGGTATCAAAAAATACGTACATGGGCATTGAATTTAGTAAAAATATACCTGAAACAACGTTTGGGAAAGTCTTGGCTTCTTTAGATGACATCTGAAACATCCTGCCCCGAACCTTTAGAACTTCTTCCTTCTTTCATTCCTTGCCCGTCTTCTGTTGATGTTTTGGGCATTCATCCTTGATATGACCCGGTTGAAAACAATTGTAGCAAGTTCTAGAAGGGTTAGGACACTTGTAGTACCGGTGTCCTTCTTGACCACAATTATGACATCCATTCTTACCCATTAGACACTCTCCCGTATGGAGTTTTCCACAAGTCTTGCATTTGGGAATACCTCCCTTCACTTTATCCTTCTTAGCATGATCTTGAAACTTCTTCTTCTTTGACGGACTTAAACTGGTGAACTTCTCAGATGCTCTTTTCTCACCCCTTTCCACTTGTCATTTCAGTTCGATCTCCCTATCCCGGGCCCAATTGATGCGCTCGTTCCGGGATTAACATTTTGATGGGGTGATGATTCTCTAAACTTAGCCTTCAACTTGTAGTGGTATCGATTTATCTTCATTTTTTCTGACTTCACGAGATCTTGAGAAAACTTCAACTTGTCAAGAAATATATTTGTAATCTCATCGATCGACTCCTCCTTTTGTCGAAGACGCAGGAAGTCTTCTTAAATTCTATCAATCGCTGACTATGGGCAATGATATTTTAAGAACGACTCTTTGAACTCTTGCCATGTTAAGGTTTGAAGCTTATCCTCACCTAACTCCTTACAATGAGCATCGCACCAATCCTTGGCCTCAAGCTGAAGTTGGCCCATAGCAAACATCACTTGATCTTCTTTTTCACGTCGACTACGGACAAAGACGACCTCCATGTTGGCAATCCATCTCTGGCATTTTATTGGATCGATTTCATCATTGTACGACGCGGGGTTGCATGCCATAAAATCCCGATACGTACACCTACGAGTTCCCTTCTTGCTTTGGGATTCAGAGATCATATCTTTCAATTCTTCCATCTTACTTGCCATCATGTTTCAATCGCTTCTAAAACACGGCTTTCGATTTCTTGAGCCATTTGAGGAAGGTTGGCTTGAATGGCTTTCCCTACTTCTTCTGAGATTTATCGTTCATTGCTTCTTGTTTTGCTACTACATCAATTCTTGTATTTAATTCGTCTGCCATCTTTCCTGAACATGCATTTCATTCATTAATTTACATGCTTTACTTCATCATACATTAACTCATGCCATCGCTATTGTATTCTATTGACTTTGGATTCTTATCACTATTATCATCGACAATCATGGCGGATTGTAGTATGCATACATTCTAGTTGTAAGGATCGAGAATCCTTCCCCTTTCTTATTTATGTACTCACATCACGCATTTTGCAAAACGCGATCACATAACATAATTAATTCGTATCATTTTCTTATATGTTAAGTTACTTTTGAAAGTTTATTATGGCCCTAACATCGGTCTTAGGGGATTACAAAATTTTGGGACATATTAGGTACCCAAAAATCAAACTTTTATCATTTAGCAGGACCGCCGTAAGCTACGGTTTCACTACTGTAACTTACGGTGGTCATTTGATTCTTTAACAAGAAACCGTTGACTATACGTTACGGCCACCTGCCGTAGCCTACGGCACCTTAAATCCTTGCACTTCATACTTGCTGTAAGCTATGGTACGTCTACCGTAGCTTACGGTAGTGATACTTACCGAACAAAACAATCAGATCATCTCCACAGTAGCCTACGGCCATTTGCCGTAGCTTACGACCAGTATTTGTTGTTGATTAAACAACTATTTATACTTCACCGTAAGCTACAGTGAACTTACCGTAGCTTATGGTTGTCCCCTGCAAATCTAATCTTCCATTTTATTCAAATCATTTAAGAATTGGCTTGATTAAACCAATCCCCAAGGTCTTCCAATCATACCATTAACTTGATTTCACTTCTTCTTAATTTTCTCCTAACATAACTAAATTCATATTTAAATCTATAAAGGAATAACTAAATGCTTACCTTCCTGTTGCGTCTTGAAGCGAACACACACACCTCTTCGAGAGCTTTCGGTTTGAGTTCGAGCACGTCATCTCGTGCTCGAATTCCCTCAAAGCGAGGCTCTGATACCAACTTGTAATGCTCATTTCTTGGTAATGTCAAAACGTAATATGTTTTAAGCTTTCATAACATGGTGTAGAACTTTGACAAAAATGCCCCTCCCATTTATACGATCCAAACACAAGATTTAAACAATTAACGGGCATTAGCGTAAAACAACTGTATCAAATTCAAACTTAAAGTTTACACACGAGTACATAAGCAAAATTTCAAACAACATTTACATCCCAAAAGTATTTCATTTACCCATTAGCATAAAAACATGAGACAGGATCGTGTAAAAGGGCGATGTGGTGTCTGTTCGTTCGAACGCCATTATCAAGATTGCGATTTCCCTATCATACACAACACAAATATATTCGTTAGTATAACTTGTTAACACAAAATTCTCATCCTTCCCTTACTCCCTTAACTGACCCGTAAACAATGTGTTGATGTTGTAACATTCTTCCTACTCACATTTCTTACTTATAAAAATTTCACCTACAACGAAATTGTATTTTCCATTCTTATAACACCAAAGACAAAATTCATCCGACCTGACCATACGGGTTCATACAACAAACATTTCATCCTTATTGACACGTTTACAACGAGTCATCTTGTTCATAATTTTACCACCTCACTGGCCATTCTTTTTGAAATGGGGCAAAGCACGTACTTTACTATACCGTTATTTAACAATTTCCTTTTTATATCAATCATTTCATCTTTCCAAACCTCAAAGAATAACGAACGTACTAATAATTCTATAAGACGAAGTTCGTAAGAACTTACATTTGCTTTACGTTGCTTGCAAACCGGATTGACTTGTACCTTCTTCCTTCACACCTACAATGTCGTATTTAACATTCTTTTAATATCATACTTTTATCTCACATTTACATTAACATGGTGAGCTAACAATTCATCATTTTACTAATTCAAATCAGTTACCATCATATGCATATGAAATTATCTTTACTACTTAAAACCAATATCCAAGCATTTCATCAAACACCTGGAGTGCATACCACTAACAAGGCATAGAGTACAAGTACCTTATGCATTTCTTCACTTATTCATATCTAGACCATCCAATTCAACTAATTTCATTTAACATTCTTTCATAATCAAAATACATCTATCAAATACTCATTGTAAGTAACCTCCTACATAATCATTACCTTAATTTGTACCTAATTCATCACTACCATTCACAACATCCCCAATTCATGTGGGTTTTCACATTTAATCATCTATTTACCCAATTTCAAGCATAATTCATGTTCTATGGTATGATTCTCACTCACAATTGCATAAATTTTCATATAAACTCCTAGATGGGTTGAGACCCACTTTCTACAAATCATCAAATCAAGAATTTCGACTTACCACTTGTTAGACAAGCATAGAGGATTACTTATTAGGGCACATGCATAAGATTGGCATTAATTTCTTCCTTCAATTTGTTGAAATTCTGAGATCTTAGTTTTGTTCTTCTTGTGCCTCCTTCTGTCCCTCTGATCAACACATACATACATACATACATACATACGTACGTACGTACGTACGTACATACATACATACATACATACATACATACATACATACATACATACATACATACATACATACATACATACATACATACATACATACATACATACATACATAGAATGAAGATATTCAGGTTAAGATTATTAGGATACAACTGAGTATAATGAAGAAAAAAATGATATCCTTTCTACGGTACGGATTAACAACGAAGATATTCAGGTTAAGATTACTGAAGATTAGATTCGGAGGGTGTTAGAGTTTAAAGACAGTGCGAAAGGCCCCACTGGATACCAAGAGTATATGGTTAAGGGTTGTTTTTACAGAATGGGATATGCTGGTTATGTTAAGGTAACATCGTTTAAGAAGGGAAATCTGAGTGCACCATTCAGATACATCGCACACTACGTCCTTTACGCACATAGTCACCAGAAAGGAGGGTTTGATGATATGGTCGACTACCAGATGTGCATGATAGCAGCACTAATCCTCAAGCTGCCATATAACTTCTCCAAGTTAATCTTCATGCAGATGGTGTAGAACATAGACAGAGAGAAATTCCTATGATACCCGAGATTTGTTTAGATGTTGCTGGATCATCTTCACAAGAATTTGAAGAAAGAGAAAGAGGATATTGTGAAGCTTGAACATATGAATTTACATTTAAAAGTTTTTCCGAATGCTAAGCCGTTGTTTGGAGCAATCATTGATAAAGACTATGTGGCACCTCAAGAGGGGAAGTGGAGAAAAGATTCTAGTGGTGATGAGAATGAGGAGCTTGAAGCTTTAGATGGTTTTGTGTCAAAGTGAAGTGCCTAATTTACAAAGGAAGATACAAAAAGGAGCAAGGGTACTAAGAGAAAGCAAGTTGTTGGATCATCATCCTCTACTCCTCACCAAAGGAAGCGTGCTACAGTTAGAACAGGTCTGATTGATGAACCAGAAGTTAAAGAGATACACGAACCAGTTCAGGCTGATGAGAATGTTGAAACTATTGCTGCAGATATTGAGCAACAAACGTTTAGAGGAACTGAATGAGAAGATGGTGAAGATGAAGGGCCATCCTCCACAAATAAAGATATTGAGGATAGGATTGCAAGCCAAAGGAAAAGGGAGAAAGAGAAGGAATTTAAGCATCAGGAAGATGAACGACGATGAGCTGAAGAGAGAAAGAGAAAAGAGACAGGAGATGATGATGCGACATACGTACCGTCAGATTCTGAAGTTTATTTTTCTATTATTAAGCCTACTAAGAAGCCAGCAGCCAAGCGTTCAAAGAGACCAGCAACCAAGAAAACAGATTCACCAACAACACATTCGAAGTTCAGACTGAAGAGAAAGGCTGATAAAGTATTAGTTGTTACACCTAGTATTGAGTCCACTCTCCAACCACCTCCATCACCACCACCACAACCTACTACACAACCAGCACCACAACCTACTACACAACCACCACAACAACCTACTACATAACCAACTCCACAACCTACTACACAACCACCAGCACAACCTACCACACAACCACCACCACAACCTACCACATCACCAACTCCACAACCTTGTACGCAACCAACTCCACAACCACATCCAACTTAACCTCAACCATAGTTTTCAAGTAGTTCGAGGTTGGAAGATCAGTTTGACTTTAACTATGGGCAGGTTCTAGGGTGAGAAGATTTCACTGCTGACATGTTCAATGATTCAAAGATGACAGAGTTGCATAACTAAATTATGTTGAACAATGTGAAGATTGCTGAGTTGGAGGATCGTATCAAGTATCTGGAGAAAGATAGAAAGAATCTGGAAGCTGTGTTAGCATGTTTTCTATCTGAGAATTAGAGGCTTTGAAAGCTTATTGTGGAATACAATGAAGAACGCCTGAGAAACAAAGACATATGGATATATTTCAGAAGATTCTCATCAAGAAACTTGGTATTAACTTTGCAACAGAGGTCGATGAGATTGAAATGGAGGAGGCTAGAGAAAAGGTAGCTGAGCGCAAAAGACTTGCCAAAGCTTTATCTGATGCTCAGGGAAAAGTTAAGAAAAAGATTGGACAGGATCATGTTATAGAAAACTTTGCGCCAGAAACTAAGTCTGTGCCAAAATCTACTACTATGGTTGTATATGTGCTGCCAATCAACTGTGTTTTGATAGGGCAACCATGAGAGGTGGAAGTTGATATGGCGAGTCTTCCTGAGAAGCATAGGAAGTTATTACAGAAAAGGAAGATGTTCAAGGAAATCGACGACATGATTGATTCTTACGACGAAAACCTTGAAGAGGATGATGAAGATAAAGACGAAGCTGGTGAAGCATCTGGAAAGAAACTAGATAGTGGTAGGAAAGACGATGATAGTAGTCAGGGTTGACCGGGTGTACATGTAACAGATTCTGGTGTTAATGATAATATTGATGTTTCTATGTACTTGGATGACTCTACGAACCAACTTGATACTGAAGAGGATCAGGGGGAGTCTCATGATGCAGCACATCAGCAAGCAGGAATCCTCACAATGACTTCTACGTCGATTGTTCCTACTGTGCCAAAGCCAAGGATCTTTTACTTGGAACATGATGTTGAGGAAGGAGAATACATCCACAACTATACAAAAGAAGAAGTTGCTAAAATGAGCTTTTGAAGATTCTTTTGATTTTGACTTTGAAGATGAGCTTAACAACATCAGTGCTACTCAGCCTTAAGATTACCACTTCGAACATATTTCTGAAACTAATGATTATGATAGGGTTGTCGTGGAGGTTGATTCTGATAGTGTTGATACTGGAAAATACGCTGGTGATGGTACGGATGACTTCCCAACCTTCGATAAGCGAAGAGTGGAAGAGGCTGTAAAACAAGGTAGTGTACCCAAACGTTCATCTAAAGAAGAGATTGCAGAGATGAGAAAGTTATGGTTCAAAGAGGTGCCCGAAGAACGAAAGTTCAAATGTCCCCTAGCAATCTTTACACGTGATCCTGATGTCTCTCTGGTGGACTTTATCAGTTGGGGCTGGATTGAAGTGTTGGACGTATATACAATCAAAAAGGAATATGGCATACGGTACTTAAAGACTTTGCCGTTCTGGGATATTGTAACACCCTGTAAAATTGTGTCCAATGGTATAGTGACACGTGTTGTATTTTAAATATAGTCTACTAAAGACTAATATGGACTAAAAGTGACAACATGCTCAAACTGAGCCACTGAATGACTTTCTGATGTCAACATGCATAAAAACGTAGCCTCTGAACAACCATTAATGTCGTTATGCATAAAACATAGCCTGTGAATGACCATTAGTGTCGTTATGCTTAAACTTGGCCTCTAAGTGACCGTTGTGTCAACATGCCTAGCCTCTGAGTGACATTGGAGTCAACATGCTTATACTGAGCCTCTGAGGGATCCTTTATAAAGTCCTAACTCTCATATGTCCCGTTTATTGGACGAGAGTGATTAAATCCAATGAAAGGTGGATAATGGAGGGGTTAAAAAACATTTTAATTCTTACCTCTGAGTGACCTTTTAAACGAACCGAGAGCTCGACAATGTCCGTGCATAATCTCTGGTATGCCTAGTATTGGCTACGGAGGGCTAAAAGTGCCAAAAGGGTGTTTTAGAAGCTTTAATAAGTTAAGGGGTTAAAAGTGTCAAACTTTGAAACTGGCCAAGGGGCGGTCGCGGGCCGCGAGAGACCAGTCCTGGGTCTCTCCGGGGCGCGAGAACAGGTCTGCTGCAGAAAATTTTGCTTGGCTCCCAAACAAAGCTCCAAAACCATTAATTCGAAACCATGGACTTGTAATCAGCTATGCCATGTTTTAGGACACTTGTAAGCTTCCTCTTACACCCCTAAACACCTGGCTTCACCTCCTTTGAGCTCTCCAACTATAAATAGGTGTTCAAGTGCTTCATTCCAACTTGCACCTTTCTTATTCACCCAAACAAAGCTCCCTCCTCTGGAAGTTCCTAGCTAAAAGGAGCTCCTTCTTTATGCATTTTCATTTATAGGCTTTTATATCCAAAAGTCAAGCGGTTTACGGAAAATGCTTCGACTTTTGGTTAAAACCATTATGGTCTAGCCATTGTTCGAAACGAACATGGCTAATAGATCGTAATAAGGTAGGTGTTAATCCTTATAAAGGGCACCTCTTGAAGATCACATTTGCTAGACCAATTGACGGGTCAAAGTTATGATATTAAAAAGTCAAACCGGCCATTTTTCGGAAAATCCATAAATTGATCTTATATATATTATGAAAACTGTTTTGACACTTAAACAAGTTGATAATAATTACTAGAACATGTATAAACGTGTTCGGCTCGTCAATTTCAGTTCTAGGGTCGGTTCGCAACCGAAAGTCACGAAGTTTGACTTTTACATTGACTTTCGATTCTGACCCAATTTAAATTAGTTACATACCGATCTAAATTTGCATTATGATTGTAATATAATGTAGCATAACCCTCTGAGGTTATATTACATGATCATAATCAGAATCCAAGTTTATGTGCAAGTTCCATAATTATGCCATCTTTGACCAAAATGTCCTTTTTGCATAAAACAAGGTTTTAAATAATAAACTTGAAAATGAGTTTCCTACTGATGTAATATTATAAGTAGGATTATTAGGGATGTTAAACTATGTTATAAACTAAGTTTTCAAGCAAGTCTTTAAACTATGTCGATAAATGATGGTTTTAGCCCTTGTGGCTCATAAAATGATTTTAATCAATCTTTTTCAAAGTAAATCATTTACCTACTGATATATTATATTAAATAACATATTTTAAATATTTAAAGCCATCCCTAAAGTCAGTTTTCATTAAACGTTGCATAAGAGGTCATTTTACGACATAAGCGTCGTTTCAGCGCATAGTATGGTTTTAAACCACACTATTAACCAAAACTTTTTACCTACTTATTTAAAAAACTTATTTTTAATATATTTACATAGGTACATGTTATAAACTCATAATCCTAAATAATATATATAAACTATGTGTAAAATGACCAAAATGCCCCTTCGGTGCATATTTTGGTCATAAAAGGTAAATTACACATATAAGTTGATATCCTACTGATATCATAACTTATTTAAAATATAATGGCATATAGAACTTGTCCATGACTTATCTGGTTACCCGATATCGCTTATATGCGCATTGTTATGTATAAGTAACTATTTTACGGAAATTAACCGAAGCAGGTTTAACCTTGTCATTTTAATCTCAAAATCCAGAATGTTAATTGTTTACCCATAATATGCAAGTCAAGGTACTTCGGGTTAAACTACATTCTATCCGATCATCATTTAATCAAGCGTTATACGTGTTGATCATGTACACTATTCAGTTTATAAGACCGTTAGTATTTAATTGGCTAGCTTATGCCATAATCCAGACTAGAGCCTTGCCGGTAAACGCTATCTGCACTTGGTACTTTTGTATACGGATGAGTTATTAAAATAAAAAGAAGAAGACTAGCTCAGGTAAATACTCTCGACTTATTTTTCCTATATGGGCCTTGGATACGGTAAATTATTACCGCTTGGTCCGAAATGGGGTCAATCGAATGCCTGTTTGTGCCTAGTAAACCCCATATTCTGTTTTAATCAGTTTTGTTTGATAACTTAAACATCGTAGGTTAAATTACCGTGTCCTTGATATACTCGGCTGAATACATTAGTTATTGGCCACGACCTTAGCGCGGGGTGTAGACACACACCTGACAGACGCTCATATGCAATATTCCCAAGACGTTGGGGATGATTCCTTCGTGAGTTCCTGAGTTGTGTGTATTTAATCATGTCTCGGATTCTGTACTGGGCCCTGTATGTATTGACAAACATGTGAATCTGATTCAAGGTTGCAAGGTCAACTTTCCCAAGTTAATAAAATATTTTGTGTCGTTTTGGAATTAAAAATCATTTTAAAATTTTCAAAATGAGTCAGTTGGGTGTATTTACCATCGTAAGCTGACGTATCGTCCAAAGACTAAATTGCAGTACGAGATAGGCCGGAAGCTGCTCGGTAGTGAATAAGAGGATCTTGCAAATCCATAGATATGCCCTAAAGTATGTTTTATATTCCTTCTTGTACATTTTATGATCCGCTTGTGGATCTTCTATTACGAGCCTGTATATTATTTTATATTTCGAACATTTGGTTTGTAAAAGTAATTTTAACTCCAAGACTTCTACTGTGCTATGTTTAATTGACAATGATGTTATCAACTTACATCACCATACTCCCCACCTGGGCTCACCGGTGTATGGATTTCGGGTTGGAAATCCGGGGTGTGACAGGTTGGTATCAGAGCAAACGTTTGAGAGAATTAAACACTATCTTTCTTGTGTTTAATCTCAAACTTACACGAGCACATTCCTTAGACTTTCGAGTCTAGGCATTGACCTAGGATTTACTCATTTCATTATTAAGTATTTTTTTTTAGTTGATTTATTTAACAGGAAAATGCCGCCACTTGTACGAGGACAAAGTGGAAAAGGAAAAAGTCCAATGAGGGGAGGACCATCGGGGCGTATTCCCCCTCAACCTCACAACTCAGATGCATACCAAGAATCAGGAGATTCGTCCACTTGGCAACCAGCGAGGCGTTATGTCTCTAATATACACTCACCCTCACATTCCCAAAATTCTTACCATTCTCACCACTCCTATCATACACACCATTCTCACCATTCCCATTCTCATCACTCTTAACATGAGGAATTTAACCCTAACCATTATTTGAACACGCCTCCAGCCGATCAAAATTAGTTGGACCAGCCAAACCCTATGGACGAGGACTCCGACCCGGAGATGCCGCCATCAGGATCGAACGCGCATCCTATAGAAATCTCCAGCGATTCGAACTCTTGTGCTGGATCGCCCTACCAAGGTCCTAATGAGTGGGACCAATAGTGGAACCAATTCACCTTCGCCCACACTCCTTCTCATCACTCTCAACCACCCCCAGTACAAGAAGATGTCCACATGGAACCGGTGGACCAACCTCAACCACCACCTGAACCACAAAGAAGGAAGCGTGGAGCACGTATGTCGGTACGTACCAGACAAAGGTCAGGATCGCTGCCACCTTTGCCCAACTCATACCCCACAATTCACGAGGACCTACAAATGGGTGGACCCTCTAATACCTCACCTGTAGTGGAACCAACACCTATGGTTCAACAACCACCAATGGGCTATACTAACCCAATCCCCACATATCCAGACATGCCTGGATATGATCCTTTTAACCCATCTACATTGGTAGACTATCAAGCATGGTCGCAAGACCCCTACATGCAGGCAGTTATGCACAATGCACTTTACCCATCTCCTTTCCCACCTACTTATCCACCGACTGGAAATACAACTTATGGATACCAGTATCCGGTTATGCCACCACCTCCGCCAGAACTTGAGGCCATTAATGAAGCCTTAGAAAGAATGAAAGAAATGTAGCAACAGCCGGAGAAAACGGAGAAGAAGACAAGCAAGTTCTTCAAGAAACTCTCCAAGTTGGTCAAGGGAAAGAAGGACGAGTGAAGTCTCTTCTAATAATATGTAGTCCCTGTAAGGACATTATTATTTCTTTAGTCCCTGCGTGGACATTTTTATTTCTTTAAAGTCCTTGCATGGAAAGTTTTTTTCATTTTCTAGTATTATAATTTCTTATGAAAGTTTAATGAATTACTTTGGAATTATATATATGTATTCATCCTCTTGAAAACGAGCGTCTCGATTTTACTCGAATTTATGCTCTGCGATATAATTCCAAAAAGATCGTAATGGTTTTAATTTAGCCAAGTGGCACATACCACATATTTGGCAAAATATATAAATGATAGTTAAGAACGGAAGGGTCTTCTATCATGATAATTAAGGGAAGTTATCCTTCTATCTAGAGGTGGTGGACTAGGTTCAAGCCTCCATGTCATTAAGGTCAATGCGACCGGGACTATTAATTAACCATTAAGATCCTCTTATGATAACATTCAAGTAATGTTCATACTCTTGGTAGTGTGACTTGAGGAATCACGCTAGCCTTCAAGGTGATGGACTATGTCCCAACCTTATATAGCCCTTGTGATCTGTTTGATCCCGGCTAAATATCACCAGTGCGGTGATGAATAAGACATCCATTAGAGATGTATTATATAGCCCTTGTGATCTGTTTGATCCCGGCTAAATATCACCAGTGCGCAGATGAATAAAACATCCATTAGAGATGTAGTTTATATAGCTCTTGTGATCTATTTGATCCCGGCTAATGTCATCAGTGCGATGATAAATAAAACATCCATTAGTGATGTATTACCCTTTCGGGTTATAATCTATTTTATATAGCCCTTGTGATCTATTTGATCCTGGCTAATATCATCAGTGCGATGATAAATAAAACATCCATTAGTGATGTATTACCCTTTCGGGTTATAATCTATTTTATATAGCCCTTGTGATCTATTTGATCCCGGCTAATATCATCAGTGCGAAGATAAATAAAACATCCATTAGTGATGTATTACCCTTTCGGTTTATGATTTATTTTATACAGCCCTTGTGTTCTATTTGATCCCGGCTAATATCATCAGTGCGATGATAAATAAAACATCCATTAGTGATGTATTACCCTTTCGGGTTATAATCTATTTTATATAGCCCTTGTGATCTATTTGATCCTGGCTAATATCATCAGTGCGATGATAAATAAAACATCCATTAGTGATGTATTACCCTTTCAGGTCATAATCTATTTTATATAGCCCTTGTGATCTATTTGATCCCGGCTAATATCATCAGTGCGATGATAAATAAAACATCCATTAGTGATGTATTACCCTTTCGGTTTATGATTTATTTTATATAGCCCTTGTGTTCTATTTGATCCCGGCTAATATCATTAGTGCGATGATAAATAAAAAATCCATTAGTGATGTATTACCCTTTCGGTTTATGATTTATTTTATATAGCCAATGTGATCTATTTGAACCCGGCTAATATCATCAGTGCGATGATAAATAAAACATCTATTAGTGATGTACTACCCTTTCGGGTTATAATCTATTTTATATTGCTCATGTGATCTGTTTGATCCCGGCTAATAACACCAGTACGGTAATAAATAAAACATCCTTAGTGATGTAGTGCCTATGTGCCATATTTTACGTCCATTAGTGACAGGCCTATGTGACATATTTTAGGTCCATTAGTGACAGGCCTGTGTGCCATATTTTACGTCCATTAGTGACAGGCCTATGTGCCATATTTTAGGTCCATTAGTGACAAACAGGCCTATGTGCCATTTTTACGTCCATTAGTGATAGGCCTATGTGCCATATTTTAGGTCCATTAGTGACAGGCCTATGCGCCATATTTGATGACCTTTGTGACAAGCTTATGTGCTATACAATTGTCATTAATTACAATGATAGTTGTGACATTGCGATCCACTATCCAATAATATATGGACTACGTTCAAATTGTAATTTGCCTATGATGGTCCTATTAAGACCTAGGCTAAATACAGATACTTTAAGCCTAAGAGTTGTGATGTTATTCACACAAGCATGATTAGGCGATGGATTTTTTTATATCCAATGTTTAAAAGCCTATATGGTTATTATACCATGACTAAGAGGAATTTTATTTGGAATATAGAACCAAAGCTTTGAAGATTGAATAATTCTAATGAGGTACAAAGTAGCCATCGGAACGTCAACTCTAAGGACGCCGAAAATATAGCTATAGATAAAAATGACTTCCAAGCACATATTGATGCGGCTGTAGAAAAGGCCATGGGTAAGGCCATAGAGAAGTTAAGAGAGTCAAGTGCTACTCGCTCTAAACCATTATCAATTACCCCCTCTTCAGCTCATAAAGAGAGCTATGTTCACTATTCAAATGCGAAGAGTGAACCAAGGAAAGTAGACTTTGCTGATAGGTCACCTACAAATACTTGATCTCCTGTAAGCCCCGAAATTTTAATGGGGAAAAAGGAGCTGTAGAAGCCCTAAAGTGGTTGGACGAGATGGAACAATCGTAGGTATCAGCGGCTGTGCTGATAAGGATGTTGTCAAGTATGTATCACAGTCCTTTAAGGGCGATGCCCTAACTTGGTGGAAGGCCATGATACAGTCAACAGGTAAAGTATACCTGTATAATCTGGGATGGTCTAAGTTTATGGACCTTATTAAGGAAACCTACTGCCCACCCATGAGGTGGAGAAAATAGAGATAGATTTCTTGTCTCTTTCAATGAAAAACCTAGAATGTTAGAAGTATGTCTCCGATTTCAATTCCCTATCTAGGTTAGTTTCCTATCTAATCACCCCAGAATCCAAACACATTGCGCGCTTTATCAATGGATTAGCGCCCGAGATTAAGGGCATGGTAAAGGCTGCTCAGCCTAATACCTATAGGTCTGCTGTAGACCTATCTCTCTCTAACCCTTGATTTAGTAAGACAGAAGTCAGTTAAGTCTGAAACTTACGAAAAAAGAAAGAGAGATAAAGACAATTCCCAAAGATATAATAAGAAAAATAAAGGGAGATTCGGGTTCAAAGGGAACCAAGGCAAGTCGGCTATGATGCCATTTTGCAAGACTTGTAACCGCAAACACTGGGGACAGTGTAATTCTGATTCACAAGTTAGACCTTGTGGTATTTGTAAAAGGAGAGGGCATAAGACCCTAGATTGTAAAGATCTTAAGGATGTTGTATGTTATATCTGCAATGAAAAATGGCACATTGCAACTAACTGCCTTAAGAATTCAAAGAATAATAATCCGAAGCCTGGAGATGCCAAGAAGGGGAATGCACGCGCTTTTCGACTGACTGCTAAGGAAGCTGTTAATGACAATAACGTCATAACAGGTACTTTCCCCACTAATGATATTTATGCTAGAGTTCTTTTTTATTAGGATGCAGATAGATCTTTTGTTGATCATAAGTTTAGTAAACTATTAAACCTGCCCACAAAACTCTAGATAAAACCTATGAGATAGAACTTGCTGATGGAACAATAGAATCCACATCTTCCATTCTTGATGGATGCCCTATATCCATTAAGAATCATTCCATCCCTATCTCTCTTCTGCCAATGAAATTGGCGGGATTCGATGTTGTCTTAGGCATGGATTGGTTATCTCATAACCAAGCCCGCATTGCCTGCGATAAGAAGCTCATCGAAATTAAAACCCCATCTAGTGAAATGATCACCATTCCCGGGGACTCGCACTATGGACTGACAGACAAGGTGTCGTTATTTAAGGCATCCAAGTGTTTGAGAAGAGGCTGTGTTATCTACATGGCACAAGTAACCATCAATGAACCTAAGCCGAACCTTGAGTATCAATCGGTTATCTCGGAGTATCCGGTGTTTTCCCTTAGGAATTACAAGGCCTACCTCCAGATAGACAAGTGGAGTTTAGGATTGATATTATACCAGGATCAGCACCTGTACCTAGAGCTCCATATAGGCTAGCACCAACGGAAATGAAGGAATTGAGAACGCAGCTAGACGAACTTTTGGTGAAACGCTTTATTCAGCTTAGTTCCTCGCCTTGGGGAGCTCCTATCCTCTTTGTTAAAAAGAAGGACGGGTCAATGCGGATGTGCATTGACTATCGTGAGCTGAACAAGTTAACAACTAAGAATAGATATCCTCTGCCCGGGATCGATGATTTATTCGACCAACTTCAAGAGGCTAGTTATTTTCAAAAAATAATTTGAGATATGGATATCATCAGCTGAAGGTTATGAGTGGGGATGTTCCTAAGACAGCCTTGAGGACCCGCTATGGTCATTTGAATTTTTGGTGATGCCTTTTGGGCTCACAAATGCACCAGCACCATTCATGGACCTCATGAATAGAGTCTGCAAACCGTATTTGGATAAGTTTGTCATTGTCTTCATAGACGACATACTTATCTATTATCGTAATCAAGCTGATGACGAGAAACATCTTCGGTGCATCCTAGAATTATTAAGGCAGGAGAAACTTTATGCAAAGTTCTCTAAATGCGAATTTTGGCTTAGAGAAGTCTAATTCCTTGAACATATGGTAAGTGAGTGTGGTATCCAAGTGGATCCCACTAAGATAGAAGCTACAATGAATTGGGAAGTTCCCAAGACTCCGTATGAGATTCGTAGTTTCTTAGGACTGCTGGTTATTATAGAAGGTTCATTGAAAACTTCTCAAGAATAGCCACTCCTCTAACTACCTTGACCCAAAAGAATGTTAAATATAATTGGGGTCCAAAGCAACAAGAATCTATTGAGATTCTAAAACACAAGTTGAGCAATGCTCATGTGTTATCTATACAAGAGAGTATTGAGAATTTTGTTGTTTATTGTGATGCATCACACACCGGTATGGGCTGTGTGCTAATGCAAAATGGCAAGGTAATTGCCTATGAATCACAACAATTAAAGGTGTATGAAAGGAATTACACCACCCATGATTTGGAATTGGGTGCTGTTGTATTTGCACTAAAAACTGTGGAGACATTACTTGTATGGTACAAAGTGTGTTATATACATAGTCCATAAAAGTCTCCAGCACCTGTTCAATCAGAAAGAATTGAACATGCGACAACGCCATTGTATGGAAACTCTTAATGATTATGATTGCGAGATCCGCTACCATACTGGCAAGGCAAATATAGTTGCCGATGCCTTAAGTCGCAAGGAAAGAATTAAACCTATTAGGATTATCGCCAAGAGCATTGAGATCAGAAATAGCTTGAGTGAGAAGCTATTAGATGCGCAAAAACAAGTCCAGTTAGAGGCTAATATTCCTAATGAGGAATTAGGCAGAATTGTTGATCAATTAACGCATGCAAAGGATGGAATCCTAAGATTTAATGACATAATTTGGGTTCCAATCTTTGGAGGACTTAGAAATCTAATCCTCCAGGAAGCGCATAATTCAAGATACTCTGTTCACTCGGGTGGTGACAAGATGTATCAAGATTTAAAGAAGAATTATTGGTGTATGGGTTTGAAGAAATCCATAGCCACTTATGTAGCTAAGTGTCTGACGTGTTCGCAGGTTAAGGACGAACATCAGAAACCGTCAGGACTTCTATAAAAATTGAAAATTCCCACTTGGAAATGGGAAATGGTAACAATGGACTTGATTACCAAATTACCGAAGACCAAATATGGTAATGACACTATTTGGGTCATAGTGGATAGGCTGACTAAGTCAGCACATTTCTTGCCAATATAGGAAACGTATAATTCAGATAAATTGGCTAAGTTGTATGTCGACAAGATTGTATCCCTACACGGTGTGCCAGTATCTATTGTATCTGATAGAAATACTAGATACACATGTCACTTTTGGAAAAGTTTCCAACAATCTTTAGCCGCACGATTAAACTTTAGTACGGCTTACCATCCACAGACTGATGGTCAAAGTGAGCGTACTATCCAGACACTTGAAAACATGCTTAGGGCATGTGTGATTGATTTAGGTGGAAGTTGGGATGACCACTTACCCCTAATAGAATTCTCCTACAATAATAGCTATCATACAAGCATCAAGGCTGCTCCGTTTGAGGCCTTGTATGGGAGAAAGTGTAGAACGCCCGTGTGCTAGGCAGAAGTTGGGGAAGCCCAACTATCAGGACAAGAGATTGTCCTGGAGACCACAGAAAAGATTGTGCAAATCCATGATTGTCTCAAAGCTGCCAGAGATAGGCAGAAGAGCTATGCTGACAAGAGGCGTAAACCTCTTAAGTTCCAAGTAGGGGACAAAGTCATGCTGAAAGTATCACCCTGGAAAGGTGTGATGCGTTTTGGAAAGAAGGGCAAGTTGAGCCAAAGATATATAGGACCCTTCGAGATAATTGAACGTGTCAGCACAGTAGCTTATTAGCTCAGGTTGCCAGAGGAGCTTAGTGGAATTCATGATGTATTCCACATATCTAACCTTAAGAAATGTCTAGCCGATGAGTCGCTAGCCATGTTGCACGAAGATGTGCAAATTGATGAAAACCTGAGGGTTATTGAGAAACCAATTTCGATTGAGGATCGACAGGTTAAGAAGCTCCGAAGAAAGTTGATACCTATCATAAAGGTTAAGTGAGACGCTTTTAGAGGTCCCGAGTATACATGGGAGGTTGAGTCCACTATGCGACAAAAGTACCCCCATCTTTTTGAATAAAATATGGAGGTCGAGATTTCTTTTAAGGGGGTGAGGATGTAACACCTTGTAAAATCGTGTCTAATAGTATAGTGACACGTGTTATATTTTAAATATAGTCTATTAAACACTAATATGGACTAAAAGTGACAACATGCTCAGACTGAGCCTCTGAATGACTTTCTGATGTCAACATGCATAAAAACGTAGCCACTAAACGACCATTAGTGTCGTTATGCATAAAACCTAGCCTCTGAATGACCATTAGTGTCATTATGTTTAAACTCGACCTCTGAGTGACCGTTGTGTTAACATGCCTAGCCTCTGAGTGACATCGGAGTCAACATGCTTATACTGAGCCTCTGGGAGATCCTTTATAAAGTCCTAACTCTTATATGTCCCGTTTATTGGACGAGTGATTAAATCCATTATTATATGAAAGTTGGATAATGGAGGGATTAAAAGTGTCAACATGTTAATTCTTACCTCTGAGTGACCTTTTAAACGAACCGAGAGCTCGACAATGTCCAGGCATAATCCCGGGTATGCCAAGTATTAGCTACGGAGGGCTAAAAGTGCCAAAAAGGTGTTTTAGAAGGCTTTTAGAAGCTTTAATAAGTTAAGGGTTAAAAGTGTCAAACTTTGAAACTGGCCAAGGGGTGGTCCCGGGGCGTGAGAGACCAGGCCTGGGTCTCTCACGGGGCGCGAGAATAGGTCTGTTGCAGAAAGTTTTGCTTGGCTCCCAAACAAAGCTCCAAAACATTAATTCGAAACCATGGACTTGTAATCATCTATGCCATATTTTGGGACACTTGTAAGCTTCCTCTTACACCCCTAAACATCTGGTTTCACCTCCTTTGAGCTCTCCAACTATAAATAGGTGTTCAAGTGCTTCATTCCAACTTGCACCTTTCTTATTCATACTCTTTTCCCTCCTCTGGAAGTTCCTAGCCAAAAGGAGCATCCAACATAGTTCTTTTGCACCTTAGGAATCACTGGTAAGTGTTCCTTCTTTGTGCATTTTCGTTTATAGGCTTTTATATCCAAAAGCCAAGAATTTTACGGAAAACGCTTTGACTTTCGGTTAATACGATTACGATCCAGCCATTGTTCGAAACGAACATGGCTAAGTGATCGTAATAAGGTAGGTGTTAATCCCTATAAAGGGCACCTCCTGAAGATCACGTTTGCTAGACCAATTGACGGGTCAAAGTTATGATATTAAAAAGTCAAACAGGACATTTTTCGGAAAATCCATAAATTGATCCTATATATATTATGAAAACTATTTTCACACTTAAACAAGTTGATAATAATTATTAGAACATGTATAAACGTGTTCAGCTTGTCAATTTCAGTTCTAGGGTTGGTTCGCAACCAAAAGTCACGAAGTTTGACATCTGTTTTGACTTTTGATTCTAACCCGATTTAGATTAGTTAGATATTGTTCTAAAGATGCATTATGATCGTAATATAATGTAGCATAACCCTCTGAGGTTTTATTACATGATCATAATCAGAATCTAAGTTTATGCGCAAGTTCCATAACTATGCCATCTTTGACCAAAATGCCCTTTTTGCATAAAACAAGGTTTTAAATAATAAACTTGAAAATGAGTTTCCTACTGATGTAATATTATAAGTAGGATTATTTGGGATGTTAAACTAAGTTTTCAAGCAAGTCTTTAAACTAAGTCGATAAACGACGGTTTTAGCCCTTGTGTCTTATAAAATGATTTTAATCAATCGTTTCAAAGTAAATCATTACCTACTGATATGTTATTAAATAACATATTTTAAACATTTAAATCTGACCCTAAAGTCAGTTTCATTAAACGTCGCATAAGACGTCATTTTACGACATAAGCGACGTTTCGGCGCATAGTATGGTTTTAAACCACACTATTAACCAAAACTTGTTACCTACTGATTTTAAAAACTTATTATAAATATATTTGCAGTAGGTACATGTTATAAACTCAGAATCCCAAATAATATATATAAATTGTGCGTAAAATGATGTTGATACAGTTTTGTGTCTGTCGCTTGTTCTTAATTACAGTTGTAATTGTACGGTCTTTGCTCAAGTGTCTGTATAGGTTTGGTCTTGTTGAATAGATCGAGATATCCTTCTATCTTGATCTAGTATGACATCTTAGCTTGTCTGTGTTAATCAGTTGATGTGTGCATACTGATAAGTCTTGTGTACGTCAAGTCTACACACGTTTTCCAAGATTAAGGATTCTGTGCGAGTCAGAGAATTCGTACGAATCATGTGATTTGTACGAAATGTTTGAGTAACAAGTGTGTTACTTGTTTCGTACAAAATAAGTATTCCGTACGAAACAGTGACTCGTACCAAATCCCTGGAATGTGTCCCATGTGAAATAGTGTGTTCCTTATGTCTGGATTCGTGTTTCGTACGAACTCTAGACGGACACTATATAAGCAGACATGCACCTCGCAGTCAAGGCAACTGGTGGACTTGCGTGTGAGAGTTAGCTAGCTAGTTGGTCAGACTAGAGAGCTTGTTACCCTTTGAGTTGGTTATCTCTGAAGACGAAGACAAAAGAACACAGCAAGTTTGTTTGAGTCATACGAGCATTGTGTGTATATGTTTGTACCTGTTCTCAATCATTATTCAAGATAGTGAATCTTTGTTTACCCAGTGTTCTTTAATTTGCTTTGGTTGCATGCACACTTGGATTCCACACTTATGTGTATGTCATTTGAACAAGGAACTGGTTTAACACCATCCGCAGTTGGACCGACAAATGACCAAAATGCCCCATCGGTGCATAGTTTGGTCATAAAAGGTAAATTACACATATAAGTTGATATCCTACTGATATCTTAACTTATTTAAGATATAATGGCATGTAGAACTTCTCCATGACTTATCCAGTTACCCTATATCGCTTATTTGCGCACAGTTATGTATATGTAACTATTTTACAGAAATTAACCGAAACGGGTTTAATCTTATCATTTTAATCTCAAAATCCAGAATGTTAATTGTTTACCCATAATATACAAGTCAAGGTACTTGTCGGGTTAAACTACATTCTATCCGATCATCGTTTAATCAAGCGTTACACTGATTGTGAAGAATCCACGGGTGATAAAGAACATGTCGTTAATCAAGATGGAGGAAGATTTTCACAAAATCTTCAAATGGTGGCATTACGACTCAGGTACTAGCGAAGCAGTGATATGTGTCCAGGTAGATGAAGACTCATGGAAATCACCGACGAACTAACATAATCCGTGATTGCACACACGCAGATTTATGGTTTATGTTGTGGAATTCGAGTGCTAGACCCAATATGGCTAGTAAACTGATCTAAGAAGGATATCGAATGTCTATTTTACATAAAGATCAATTATGAAGACAGAGACAAAGAGCAGGCGTTGCAGTTCTAGAAGATTGTTAATGTTTGTTTTACTAACGATATTCATTCAGATAGAGCATGGAACACTTCTTGGAGACAGTTTGAAGAAAAAGAGCAATGTAGAAAAGATAAGAACATAGCAAGGATTGCTGAAAGGTCTAGGATTGCATCCCTCCGAAGTTTTCAGTTTGGCAACACTTACAATCGACCTCCTCCTACTGATCAAACGCCGATACCATCCGAGGAGAGTTGTAAGCCGCCAAAGCATTTCTTGAAGACTATCCAAGAATGCGGCAACATCCAAGGGTGAGTTTGTTGGTGCACAATGTCTATTGCCTATGTCTAGGATATGTTGGTCGTGAAATAGGGCTTATATTTGTCAAATGTTATGTTTGATAGGTTTTTTAGATGGCTCGTACGAGTAAGCATACGTGGCTCATACGAGTGACACTTTGTCACTCGTACGGAGCACCAGTAGTCCGAGTTAGCACTTCCACTCCTTGTACGAGCCATGTTGACCTATATATAGTGGAGCTTGGGTGTTGTGTCAACTACTGTCGATGTGTGACTGAGGCGAACCCTGTCCATCTGTTTACACGTCTGTAACTTTCCACGTTTATTAATAGAAGAAGTGATGATGTTTAAGCAGTATACTCTATTGTTCATTTGTCAAAAACTCTCTAACAATGAATTCCACCTCTGTTAGTTGGTCAAGTTGGTCTAGTACTCACGGAGGAGAGCCGATCTCCTTCCACGGTATTTATTGTTAGGGTTTTAGTGTGTTGGCCCCAAGGCCTACTAGCGTGTTTCTAATTATTTGTGCGGCCTAGAAGCATTTCCAAGGCCCGTTTCAAACCCAAACTTTGTAAAATGTCGTATAACATTATTTTAGGGTCAAAAAGACATGAAATGATGTCGGTAGTCGATATTAATCGCGTACGTTCGTCAGTTGCATAAAAATCACGCAAAATGCTTCGGGGGTCGTTCCTAATCCATTTTTTGATCAGATTACAACTACGAATATTAAAATTTAATTATGAAGTTAAATATATCATAATATTTCAGTTTTTAAGCTAATATAGGAGTCCGATGCTTCCGTTCCATTTCGTTCACGTATACATTTTGTGACGTTTGAAAGCATGACAATTTCGCAAAACCAAATTCATGTGTATAAAATATACGTATAAAACTCGTATTTTTTGGCGTTTTCATTATTTTATCCGGTGTAAGTTCGTTATCGTTTGACGTTCAGTAGTTTTCGCGCAAATCACCATTCGCGTACTATAAAGCCGAATAAGCGTTCCTAGGCACCCCAAATGCCTAACTAAGTTAGTTTGCGTCTTAAAACACTACTTATAATCGTTTGAATGTCTATTTTACGCATAAGTATGAACCTAAAATTACCGGTTCTCACGGGTGATTGGTTACACGTTAGTTTCCTTGTGTACTTCTTATCTCCTGCACGATTGCTTATCATGAGGCATTGTTGGATACAGCCTGGCATGCGCCTATTGACCGCTTACTCTGACAGTCGTACTAGATGCGTCATTTGATTTGTATCTTGTTGGTAACATGATTCCCGCGCTGCTTAAGCACGCGCCATTTGACTGAAAAGGGCTTAAGTACAAGATACATCTGATTTGGATATGATTCCTTGCGTGCGACCTAAGCTTGCATCATGTAGTCGGCATAGAATTTGGGACCATACCCCTTCAACTCCCCCAGTCCAGTGCTTCTTCCATGCGTGGAGGCAAGTGGTTGGAGCTCTAGACTATAAAAGTTAGAGTTATATGCGCTTTATATCGAAACATTTGCTTTCAAGGACTGGCCTTAAACCATAGCGCGCTTGATCTGCTTGTTATGTTTTGTAGCGCGGTTATGAGGCTTATCGGAAACAATAAAATTTAGGTTGCACACCTTCTTGCTTTTGAAATTTTTGAAAAGAGAATCTTCTGACAGGTTTGTGGGCAAAGTTGGTACATATTATGTATGTCTGCCACTATGGGAATACGCTAGATAGAGCATGTGTTGAAAATTGTATAGTTGAGATACGAACACAGGACTTTGGATAGGACAAGAGAGGTTCGTGAGGAGGTAACCTCCAGGAGTAGGTAACCTTCATGAGGAATTCGTGAGGAGGTAACACCCTCATGCAGAGGTGACACCTTCGTACGGAGGTAACTACCTCCGAACGGACTAAAATCTTCGCACGGACTAGTACATCTGCCCCAAACCTCAAGTATAAATAGTGTCGTGTGTTCGTTAGTTGTTAAGTTTTGGAGTACCAAGAGGGGAAATGTTGGAGAAATTTTGTTTCTCCAGCTTGAAAACAATGTAAACTCTTTTGGTATGAATGGAAAGCTTCCGCTTCTACTCCTTCTTAATAACCTTCTACCGAATTAGATCTACCCCATCCAAACTTCAATCTAGACCCACCGGATTCTGGACTTTCAATTGGTATCAGAGCTACTGTACCGATACAATAGATCTAACAATTGATTGAATCAATTATGGACTTTTAAGGTTTTTAGACGTAAATTATCAAATACACGGACAATCCATGGACAAAATTTAAAATTGAAACCATAGGATTGTTTAGAAATGAATTTCGAACGAGTCTATGAAAGAATCATCATAAAAGTCGAAGAAATAAAGATTTTAGATCGAAAAATGTGATCAGATTTGTTTGAACCGCACGAAGGTAGTTACCCTCATACCAAGGTAGCCAAAATGTCTAAAAGGCATTTTTTGATTGTAGTGATGAGACTAGTGTCTAGAAAAAATTTGGTGATTGAAATATCTTTGGAGATTTTAACGATAAATACGTGTTGTTTGGGAACACCGTCGAGGGCTTCAGAGAATAAATTTGATGATAAGATCACAAAGTGTTAAGAGAATGGGGTAGTCACGAATACCTAAGTAGAAGGTTTATCATTTGGAGTAGTGACCATTAATGGGCCAACAAGAAACAACCTGCATTGATGAAAAACGCACATTTATAGACCAAAATGCCATATTTTCCGCATAATTGAGTTTTTCAGTAAAAAGATAGGACTGAAATTGCCAAGTTGGAGGGAGAAATTTAGTGATAAGTTTTAGAGAGGTTAGAATTTACAAAAATGAAGGGAAATAAAAATTTCATAGAATATTTGAAATTCCGGGATGAGTGATTGATGATCGCGCGTTAGCTTGTAAGTTGCCATCTTCATTCAACATGGTGTTGGTAAGTCTGGTTAACTTTTCTTTGTTAACCGTTATAAAAGTTACTTGACCTAAGGTTTACTTTGTTTGTGGAGAGATAGAGCTCTATCATCGAGCTTTTCCGGCAGGCTCTGGAACGACGGGTGTTATACCACTGGGTGAGGGGGAGCAGTTATGGTATGACCAAATTCGGGGAACTTTATGTACCCGTGCGTTATGCTGTTTTCTACACCCCCATCTCGAACTGAAGGTGCACTTTTTTTGAATCCTAGACCGTGTAGGACTATAACTCCTGCTGGGGAAGCATTTGTTATGTTCTCCAATGGGGAGTCGATAGTTTCGTCTAAGCATGGGTTGACATCCCTTAGGTGTGATTGTTAGGTTTGGACCTTGAATGTCAAAAAGTTAAGAGGTTGTCTAAGAAAAAACCTACCACGGCCGTTGGAGGATCCAAGACAAAGAAAGTTGAGACCACCGCTGTAGTATCTGATGTTGTGTCGCACAAAGGTGTTGATCGCCCTCATCAACATAGCTAAGATGATTATGTTTATGTTGCTGACTCCTTGGAGGACCTAGATTTGCTAGATTTGTTGGTGGTACAAAGAGCTTTAGCAGCGTAGGGTCTAAGGAGCAACACTCTTGCGCTACTCCCACTTCTTCTCCTGCCATTGAGAAGGGAGCGATCAGATTGAGTTCTGTAAAAGAGCGCATGCGCAAGAACACTGGGAAGCGTGAATTGGAGGAAACGCTACCCTACCCTTTGCCGGCAGTGAAGAAGGTTTCCTTCTAGAAGCTTCCCGTGATTAGGAAGAAAGGTCACTTAGGATCCTTATGTAAAAACATTCACCATGTGAACAGTCTTGTAATTTTCATGTCATGCCATGCTTTAGTCTCATTTGTGTTCTCATAAACCATATGTGTTATGTAGAGCCGAGGGTGGCGCAACCCAAAATTCAGATAATACATTCTAAATCTGTGCCTCCACCACCTCCGCCCCTCCAACTGATGCCACTATAAGGGTGGAGGTCATGCCCGAGGAAACTCGTGAAAAGCCTATAGAGGTTGGAAAACCAATTGCTGAAGGTGTCACTCCTAGCAGCGAACCTATTAAAGTAGTTGAAGAGACTGGTCGCATGGAGAGGGTGGCGCCAGGCCACTCTTCTACTCGAGAAAGTGAGGCTAAGAAAACTGTTGAAGTGGCGATGAGGGTAATAAAGCTAAGGACCAACAGGCTTTTGCGTCCGGCACAGATGCTGGGAAGGTTAGTTCTTTTAGTGCTACACCCACAGAACCTTCGCCCACCCGCCCCAAGGATACGCCTAGAGACTAATATTATTGTTCTTATGACGAAAGTCGTGCGGGGGAGGTGCATGATCTCATATGGACACTGAAGCAAGGAGATACTTTCAGCACATTCGCCACATGTCACTAGTGGTTCATGAGTGCCTTTCTCCAGTAGAAGTGAACCACATGAGAGAATGGCGAACTATGCACCGTGAGTAGGCTACTTTTGAAGAATATAGGCGTCGCCTACCGCTGATGCTAAAAACTTTGAAAAGGCTAAGGCAGAGTTGGCTTTCATACATGATAAAAAATCCCTGTTTATTTTAATACATGATCAAAAATCCATGTCTATTTTAATTATTAGGTTTGTTAATTTTGGGAGACAAAATTCTATGGTTTAAGTCAACACAAAAGGCTAGTGAGTTCACTTATTTAAATCGTAAACAACCTATTTATAGAAAACTTTCTTATTAAAAATTTTATATGAGAACATCCATATATAATTAAGAAAGTCAAATTTATTTCCTTATTAAATCCAAGGGTCGGTTCTCTGATCGCAAGCATTTTCTCTAAAAATCTTCAACACAAATCATCTTCCCAAGGGTTTAATTATATATTAAATTTCTAGCACCAAGTTTTCTGATTCATAGAGTTGCAAGGTCATGAGCTATACAACCACTGAATATCAATTTGATGTTTGACATGACACGGAGCTACCGGTCATGATGGGGTGGTCAACCCGATAGATCTATCAATAATTTTACACATACCGGTATTAATAATTAAAAGGCTAAATTCGCGCAAAGTGCAACATATCAGGTCACATATAGTGCCTGCCTCATGAACAATATATTTGTCCCACTAAATGAAAATTTTAATATTTTGCGTTGTACGAATTCCTCGAAGTACCAACCGAGACGTAGGCCTATTTTGATACCTACTCTCTTGAGATCAATCAAATTCATCACAACTTAGATTTAAATATTTTTAAATCTATATGGTCGTTTTACCCAAACACTCTAATCCTCCCTGTTTCTCCCCAAACAATTATAATTATATTCCACTAAATCTCATTTTCCTCGAAAACAATTTATATCATTCTCATCGCAAAACCATGTTTTCCTCGAAAACACAACACATTACTTTCAAACCGTATTTTCCTCGAACATATATTGATATTTGATTTAAAGGCATGTTTTATACAAAAACATATTATATCCTTTTAAAGGCATGTTCTTCCCTCAAAACGTTATACAAAACAGTAAAAGAGGGGTAGTGACACTCAACTTTGGATGCATTTTCAACAAGCACAATTCCACAAAATTGGTCTACATGTCAAAATTTCAAGTAGGAAGGATTTATAACCAATTACTCAATAAGTCCCTAAGTGTTGGTGCATATTATGTATGTCACTATACGAGTAGGCTTGATTGAGCGTGTGTTGAATATTGTATAGATTAGATACGAACACAAGACTTAAGTGCGAACGTGAGAGGTTTATAAGTGTTAAATAAACTCACTTCGACAAGATCTTTGAAAGAATCATCATGAAATTCGAAAAAATAAAGATTTTGGATCAAAAATTGTGATTATTATGGAATTATCTTCGCATGAAGGTACTCTCTTCGCATGAAGATAAATTACCTTCGCACGAAGGTAAATTACCCTCGTACGAAGATAATCAAAAATGCCTAAAAAGGCATTTTTTTATCGTGGCAATGAGACGAGTGTTAAGAAAAAATTTGGTGAGTGAAATTTTTTTCGAGAACTTAAAGACAAATACGGGCTATTCGGGGACACCGCTGAGGGCTTCAGAAAACAAGTTTGATGACACGATCACAGAGGGTTGAAAAGATTGGGGTAGTCACGGATACCTATGAAGAATGAGTATCATTTGGTATAGTGACTATGAATGGGTCTTAATGTAAAATCCACATTGATGACAAACACACTTTTATGGACCAATATGACATATTTTCCGCATAGTGGAGTTTTTCAGTGAAGAGTTTAGAGACATCAGAATTTGCAAAAAATAGGGGGAATAAAAATTTCATAGAATATATTGAAATTCTAACATTTTTAAAATTCGGGACTTGCAATAGTATTCGGGAGGTTCCGACTCGAGATTGTCCGGGGACGCATTTGATCTAGATTCGTTAGTTCGTGATCACAGGAAGTTCAGATTCTTCAAGATCGAGAACAGATTGATGTCTTGTGGTTTGAATCCTAGGTCTTCGTCAACTGGGTTAGCAAGATTAGCATCAGAAGATGCAACTGTATTATCAGCACGTATAAGATATCAGAGAGTGTTCAAGTTATACTGCATACACGAATGCTCGATGATAGTCAAAGATGTTAGGATGTTTAGTGTTCAAGCAGTGGAATTGTTTTTCGAACTAACCGGGAAATGACGATGTTTGTTGATTAAGTTGCTGCCGGTCTAGTGGAGAAGACTATATATCTGTTATTATGACCAAATAGGAAGAATGTTTCTCAGATCTGAATGTGTTACCAGATGATTTGATTCTGATGAAGATTTGCTTGCTAATTGAAGAGATTACCGTTTTGCTGATCAATCAAACAGCAGTATGCTTAAGCGTGCTTATAGAATACAGTATTTTAGAATTTTATGGGTATTCACAGACTTGAAGTTTTTCAATGTCATATTCGAAGTTTCTGTCATTTGTCGGATGGGTTTTTGAAGATCAGAGGATCGAGCATAGGAGTGCGCTAAAACCGAACGCGGATGTGGCTAACGAAGAAACAGAGATGTTGTATTCATTAGTTTAGAGTTCGTGATTATTTGTGAAGATTATAGTTAAGCAAATCAGAGGAGGTCGGGAACCGTGCAAACAAAAACCTGAATATTTATTAAGGGGGGATTATTTCAAGGGGAATTTGTTGAAGAAATTGCAAACCCGAATCATCTATCAAGGAGGAATTTGTTGACGCGTTCTACAACATTGACAGATACCTGATTGAAGTTGAAGAATATTCAAAGATGGCTCTCATATTTCAAGATCAAAATCAAGCTTCGACTTTGACGTCCAAGGTGGAAATTGTTGGTGCATATTATGTCTGTCATTGTGCGAATAGACTAGATAGAGCGTGTGTTGAATGTTGTATAAATTAGATACGAACACACGACTTAAGTGTGAATATGTGAGGTGTATAAGTGTCACTTTGTACGAAATGGTCACTTCGTACGAAGGTAACTCACTTCGTACGAAGGTAAATAAGCTCACTTCGCATGAGGGTAATTTGTCTATAAATAGCGTTTTGTGTTCGTGAGAAGTTAAGTTTTTGTTGGCGTGTTTATATATATATATGTGTGTGTGTGTGTGTGTTCATATATATGTATATATATATTATGTTTTCGCGACTTGAACAATTTTATTGGTGACATTTATTGTGTTATATCCGTTATCACACCCGTTTATGTAAAATATATCTACAATTTGCGATTTGTAACATATTTACACAAATGGTAACGTATCATCAAATATTGTAGTGAACGTATTCTATCAACTTATATATTTCATCATTTTTATAGCATGTATACATGAAACAGTTTAACAACTTAACTTATGTATTATTTTCTTGCACGACAAATAAGTTCCATATTAACGTGACTTTTAACAATTACTGTTTTTACCGTACAAGTAAACATGCATAGTCTTACCTCCCACTATCATGTTAACACTTATCATTCCACATTATAAATACCCATATTCACATATCATATCACAACATGCAAAGTTCACCCTTGAACAACCCGTTTTCGTGTACGTCAAATTATGCGTATTTTTAACGTTTTTAGGCGTCCGAAGTCACATATGACTAGCCAAATATCATGGATACTTAAGAAGTTTGAATACTTGTATTTATCATAAAAATATAATTTTTATAGCTTGGTCTAAAACGGTTTTCCAAAAATCACTTAAAAAGATGATTTTTACCGTTTTTAACGCATAGTCTTATATCGAACTTTACTATAATCATCCCAAATTGTCACAACTTCATATTTCAACATAATACATGTTATTTACTGAATAAAATGGTACTAATATCCATATTAGTGTAGATTTCATGTAAGTCACATAAATCATGCAATTTCACCCGTTTTACCACTTTTTAAGCTTCATGTACAACATGCAAAGCTATTAAACTTATGACATAACTTCATATTATCCATACACATTATTTAGCATCATTTTAACATGATTATAATCTGATTTAGCTTACTTTTATCATTTCATTTCATTACAAGTTCATTATCATATGATCATTTAATTATCACCAACACTTATCTACAAGCACTTCATGCATGACCATCATATCTTCATCATACTAGAACTTAAATGCATCCAACATAAATTTATCACATCTTCAAATAATCTAAAACATCATCTTCATCTAATCATAATATCATAGCATGCATTCATTCTTTCACATTTATGAACAACCAAACAAAAACCCCCATGTTCATGCATATACTTCCAAAAACCACTTTTATTTGTTCATCTTTAATCATATTAACCTTTATCAAAACCCATTTTGATCATGTATGCAATCATCTTTCAAGAATCACATCAATCAAGAACTAACTAGAAATCAAAACACAACCAATAACCCACATACATACTCACGGCCATACGCATATATGATTGCATGCTTGTAAACATGCATTTTAACCATGACTTTTAACAATTACTAATAACCCACATACATACTCACGGCCATACCAATAACCAATAACCCACATACACACTTACATTTTTGTTTGATTAAAACCATTTTCTTGTTTAGATTTTAACTTTGTGAAGAATTCCAAGCTTTTAAGAAACTATCCATCATCATCATCATCATCGTCATCAAGAAACAAGAACATAATTTTTAGTAGTGGGTTTATACCTTACAAGAATTTTAGTGGGTTTTAATGAGATTTTTGATGATGTTATGCTTGAACCTCCTTGGAAACTAGCTTGGAATGGATTTGATCTTCAAGAAAAAGGTTAAAATTTTGAAAATGGAATGGTGGTGGTGGGGTTTCGGCCGAGAATGAGGGAGGGAGAAAGAGATGAAGAGTTTTGATGTTGGGAATTGTTAAGTGTTGCGTGTGTTCAAGGATTAAATGATTGCATGCTTCCATAGTCTAAGCACTTGGAAAAAAGAAAGAAAAGGTGGGCACCCAATGGGCCGCCACCTACATGCATACACAAATACATCATATATAAATAAATAAATGAATAAATATACATATATATACATAGTTAAAAACAAGTATTTAACCGACTACCGGGTATTTTATTTCGCGGTTTAGGGCGTTTTAAATTATCTTTATCACTTTATAAAAACTAACTCACTATATCTTTACAATATGTTATTTGTCTCAGGGGATGTTTGTTTACCTCTTAACGAGGCTCCTAATGGTTCAGACCTCTTACTGGTTTAGCTGTTAATGGGTCAGACTGTTTGTTTCGCATGCAGATGTCTGAATGGTTCAGACATTTGCCTCTGAATGGTTAAGATTTATATTAAGTCTGAATGGTTAAGACCTCTAATCTGAATCAGTCAGACATTTGCCTCTAAACGGTTAAGTGTTATACTGGCTATTAGTGGTTCAGACCTCTTACTGGTTCAGCACTTAATGGTTCAGATCTCTTACTGATTTAGCACTTAACCATTCAGAAGTTTTCAAATAGCCCCTCAACTAGCTTTGCCTTTTATATTTTGTAAGATATGCGCGGTATCTATAACATCCTGAAATTTAATTAATGTTAGATAGTCAAATATTCACCTAAATGGTAAGTAGTAAAAGCATGTAAGTAGAGAAAATTCAACCTACTTAATATGTATAATAGAACTTTAATTATATCTCTAGTAATAATCCTTTTAAAATAAAAACCCCAAACTTGAGTGGCCAAAAGGGGAAAGTTAGAATCTCTTGGATTATATGGAAATATAAAACACAATACACAAACACTTAGTGTGTGTGTGCGTCGATCAGAGCAGGAAAAAGGGGTCAAACCCCTCAATGATCTTAAATCACCAAATTGAAGGAGAAATCGTGCCTCAAATTCATGCATGAACGTAAATTTGATCACCTAGACTAAGGGATCATAAGGTATGTCAAAATTTGATATTTGGTGATGTTATGAAAATTCATGAAATCCATAGATTTGTATTCTTACATGGATTTGTGGAAATTAGTATAAGTTATAAGATGTAAACAAGCTTAGGAACAAACCCTATGTGGAAGATTATGAATCAAATGCTAAATTTTATGTGTTTGAATGAAATACAATGTATATGTAAGTAAGTTTTGGTGGATGAGTAGAACACATGATGTATAATAATGAAAATGATGTGTTTGATGAATTGAGTTTTAGGTGCTAATTGAACATATCAATCATTTTTTGATGTTATGAGATGTATATACATGGTAAATTGCGGTTACTTGACTTAACAAAGATAGTGATCTTGCACATAAGGTGTATGATAAAATGCTTAAATAAATGTTAAAATGTTGATATGTATGACAATTGTGAATGAGAACATATGATCATGTGATTGGCAACTTTCTAAGTTCGGTTATAAACCGGAGGGTTTTAATGATGTTGGGTTGTTCTTTTTAGGCAACTCGGGTGAAGTGTCGGGTAGCCAAGCCGAGACGAACACTTGGTTGAAGGATAAATTGTACATGGTTTTATGCTTCGTATAATTTCGTTAAATTATGTGGTATTGGTATATGTTGAACAAGGAACTAATAGTAATAACGTTTTCTCGATCATAAGTGATGGGTTTCACACGAATGGACCAAACGGGTCGAATAAAAGAATAATGAGTTTGGTCGATCATAAGTGTTGATGCATAATGTCTATCGCCAACGTCTTGGGTCATGTCGAGTATGTAATAGGGCTTAAATGTTAGATATTTGTTTTGTATGTTTAACTTCACTTCATGCAAAGTGAGGACTCTATCCTTGCACCAAGTGGGAAGTCTATATTGTCTTGAGTCTGTAGCTGTTTTTGTAGACTGGTACGGGGAAGCCCTGTTAGATTTCTCTCAGGATTGTAAACGTTGATCTGAATTAATGAAATGTAGAGATTAAATAGTAAATCTTGAACTTGTCACTAGTTTAACATGAATTCCATGCATATTGAACTAGGTAAACAAATAAGGACCTGAGCTTATTGGATGAGCAGATCCTTACAAGTGGTATCGGAGCTTGGAGGCCTGATTTGAAGACATTTGATCAAGATTCTACTTCTCTTCTACTCGCTTTTCATCTTTCTATCATTTCCCAGAGATTGAATGGACAAAATGGACTGATCTTTCCAGGACTACTTAAAATTGACTAATAAGAAACCCTTGAAAAAATCAGAAATAAAATCAACCGAAATTATGATAAAAATGTCGAAAAATATGAAATTTTAAAACCCACCTTCGTACGATCTTAAAATCAACTTCGCACAAAGATAATTTTATCTTCGCATGAAGTGAAATTTATTGTTAAATCTTGAAAAGTTACCCTCACACGAAGTTAAATCTAACTCCGTACGAAGTAAAACTCTTGCAAATTTTGGATTTTATCTTCGCACGAAGATAGATCTAAAATTGGTATTTTATTTCTCACAAAGTGAAGCTTAATTGTTTTAGTGGTTACTTCGTCCCAGGTTATCTTCACACAAAACCTACTTCGCACCAAGCAAGTCTTCAACAAATTTTAACGACAAAATGGAGAACAAACTCTTCAACGCATTCGCAACGTCTACAGTCTCAACAATTGTAGCAGCTCAAAACATAAATCTCAAAAAAGAAATCTGGACGATGACAAAACCCTCGAAGCTTAAGTGCTTAGAAGATTACTTTCAATTGTTAGTACACTATTCATGTGGCCATAGTAAATATCTAATTGTATATGTATTGTCAAGTTTCATAAGTATGTATTATACCGAACATAGATTTTGCTAGGTTGTGTTAGGATTTGTTAGATCAGGTTAGGATTTGTATGATACGATACGATACGATACGATACGATGAGAGAGGATTTGATCAGACATGATGTCATCATGCAAGATGATGACATCATATCTTATACATCATCATTATACATGGATGGGATATAAAAGCACGTACGGAGGAAACAACAAGATCGCACGAAGTGATCAAGATCATACGAGTTGATATTATCAAGATCTTCACTTCGCACATGCAAAACTTCAAGTTTGTACGATGTGCATGCCTATATATATATGGTGAACGACTCCGCACAGACATAACACTCCGTACAAACAGATATCATCAACACTCTTCAACTTTGAATCTAGATTAGGTGTTTTCGTATCGATTAGCATCAAAACTCTGTCCGGTTAACGATTGATACGTAATAAAACGTTTGTTATTTACGTTCGTGTAACGATTATGGTTCAGTTTAACGGATTCCGCATGTTAAACCGAGCTAATTGTTGATCTTGTGTTCTTTGGTGAACCGATCCGGACCTTCAATTGTTATCAGAGCTATGGAAGCTCTGTGTGAAATCGTGTTCGAATCGGACGAGTTTCAAACTATTTCGGTTGAATTTAGGATTGAATCGGTTCAAATTTGGTGAATTTCGGACTGATTCAATCAATTTCGGTTGATGTTTAGTGTAATGTTTGTGAATTTCAAACTGTTTTGTGATATTTGGTAAAGTCTTGATAATCTCGGGTTGTTTTCGAATTGGTTTTCATGAATAATATCGACTAAAATCAACGTATATTGCTCATAAGATCATTTTCATCATCATCCGTTTAAAAATATCTAAATCTTTTATTAAAAAACGAAAGAGAAAAGGAATTGTTTTAGATCTGTTTGTTGTTAGATCTTCTGTTCTATGAATCTGAATATAAAAGTCTGAATTTGTTGTGATAGTATTGGCTAAGATATTGTTCGAGAATCTAGTTCTTGCTAAGAGAACTGAGATCTTCCAGATTTGATAGGATTGTAGGTTGTAGTGACTGAATTTGAAATAGTTTGTTGAGTCGGAATCCGAATTAGAAAAGAAGAGCAACTTGTTGTAGTGGAGTAAATCGAAGGTGTTTTTGTAATGGTAATATCAGAGATGAATCACCAAATTTCTGGTACATTATTCAACGAAGGAACATAGCTATATATAATAGCTTTACAATGACTCAATCAAAAAGAAATAAATACTGACGAACACACTACCACCACTACTTTACCCATGATCCCCTAATAACTAGGGCAACCATAAAGACATAACTGAAAGCAATAAACAAGGACAACCAAAAAAACAACCATAACGTGCATGCACACATGCAAACCCTAACACCACCTTGGGAAGAAGCCCATTATTTTTACTGGACTGGGCTAAGAGACAAAGATGACACGTTACATATCCTCCCCTAACTGAAGATGGGTTAAACCCTTCAGTTTAATCTTCAATTTAACGAACTCCCAGCTTCGTCCTCAATTTTTCAAACACGTCCAACTTGACTGGTTTTATCATGATGTCAGCAACTTGATCATCAGTAGAACAAAAACTCAAATGCACCTTTTCTCATTAACCGAATCTCTCAAGTAGTGATAACGTACATCGATATGCTTGGTTCTTCTATGTTGCACTGGGTTTTTGGAAAGTTTGATAGTAGAGCTGTTGTCACACTGAATATCAATGGTGGTATTGATTTCATTACTTATTTCTTCCAGTAGACCCTTAAGCCACATACAATGACCAGCACAAATTGTTGCAGCCACATATTCTGCCTTCATGGAAGAAAGCGTCACAATGTCTTGTTTCCTTGAACTCCAACATATGGCTGCATGACTGAGAATACGTACATATCCAGAAGTACTTCTTCGGTCCTCCACATCTCTAGCATAATCACTATCTGTGAACACCTGTAGTTTACTTCCACCCCATTGATCATATTTCAACCCATAATCATGAGTTTCCTTAACATACCTTAGGATTCTTTTAGCTAATTTCATATGCTCTTCTCTTGGATTTGACATGAATCTTGAGATGAAACTGACTGAATACATAAGATCAGGTCTTGTAACTGTGAGATATATCAGACTATCCACTAACCTTTTATACTCGGTCTCATTTACTTCCCCTCGTACACCACCCTTAGTTACTGTTATCCCGGGTACTATAGGATTCTTGACACCATTACTTTCCCACATGTCAAAACGCTTCAAGACCTCCTAAGCATACTTCTTCTGACAGACACTAATTCCTTTCTTGCCTTGACTTACTTCAACACCCAAGAAGTACTTCATTATGCCTAAGTTAGTCATTTAAAACTCATGCATCATAGAGACTTTGAACTTCTCGCACAATTCTTCATTATTACCTGTGTAAATTAAATCATCAACATATAGACTTACAATCACTATTCCTTCATTCAGCCTTTTAATGAATAGCGTATGATCAAATTGGCTTCTCAGAAAACCTTCTCTAAAAAAATATTTTTTGATCTGATTAAACCAAGCACGAGGTGCTTGTTTTAACCCATACAATGCTCTATTCAACTTGCACACTTTGAGTTCTTCACCTTCTTTGATGTAGCCTTGAGGTTGATTTATGAATACCGTCTCCTTCAACTTACCATTCCGGAAAGCACATTTTACATCTAGTTGATAGATGTTCCACCCTCTATACGCAACCATTGCCAATATACTTCGAACAGTATCCCAATGAGCAACAGGAGCATATACTTCATCATAATCTATTCCCTTCCTCTTCGCATACCGTTTCACGACAAGCCTAGCTTTGTGTTTAGTCACCTCTCCTCGTTCGTTAAGCTTAGTCTTAAATAACCATTTTACACCAATAGGCTTGGCTCCCTCAGGAAGATCAACCAACTCCACATGTTGTTCTTCATTATAGACTGCATCTCACTTTCCATTGCAATAACCCATTTTGTTTCTTTCCCTGCTTCCTCAAAACTGATCGGATCTTCTAGTGAGCTAAACATAGCAAAATCAACTTCATCTTCCGAAAGCCCTTCCCCACTGCTATAGTCCCTTAACCATGCTGGAGGCTGAATGTTTCTTCTTGAAGTTCCAGCCCTTGTACTTTGTTGAACAACTTCATTTTGAATCGGCTGTAAGGAGGGATTAATAGGAGGTGTAGAATTTGTGGTAGGGTGTGTGAGGTTTTGTGAGGAATGACTCTCTTTATCTGTATTTTCAAGATTATTTTGACTTTCTGGACTTTCGAGTGAAATATAACCAACCTCATGATCAATCACATCACCTTGGGCTTCCTCATCTTCGCTCTCTTCCCTTTCACGACTTTCAACATCTGGAATTAATAATTAACTAACACCAAAAATATCTTTGTCCCATTCCCACCTTTCACTTTCATCAAATTTATCATCTTTACTAATTAATATTTTCTTATGTATAGGATCGTAGATCCTATAAGCTTTGGATTCTTTACTAAGTCCCAAGAATATGCACTTGACACTTGTTTCATCTAACTTGGACCTTAGTTGAGAGGGTACAAACACATACCCTATACAACCGAAAATTTTGAAATCTTCCACATTCTACCTTCTACCTGACCAACATTCTTCAGGAACCATATCCTCCAACAAAGTGGTAGCACATCGATTTATAATGTGACACCCCCAGCTAGAAGCTTCAAGCCAAAACCACTTTGGCATGTGATTCTCGATAAATAGGCATCTAACCATGTTCATCAAGGTTAACTTTCGTCTTTCCGCCATTCCATTTTGTTGCAGAGTGTAAGCAATTGTTAGTTGCCTTTTGATCCCATGATTTTCACAAAATTCGTTGAAATGCTTGGAAGTGATAAATTCGACATACACCTTGTTTGATGATAATATCAACATTCTTTTCTTGTAATTGACTGATACTTAGTAAATTGGATGTTAGTTCAGGTACATAGTATACCTTTGTGAAGACTTGGGTTATGCCATCCACTTCTAGTCTCACATCTCTGATGCCTTTGACAGACAATCGAAGGTCATTTCCAAGCTTCACCGTGTGAGTAAATCCTTCGTTTAGGTTCAAGAACCATCCCTGCTTCCCGGTCATGTGGTTCGAGCACGCTGAGTCGAGGAACCACATACCTATCTTTCGCTCATAATCAACTATTGCATGCGTCATCAACAACAAATTCTCCCCTTCATCGAACTCCGCATAGTTCAATGGTTTCTCTCCTCGGTTACACTCATATGCAAAGTGACTCGTTTGATGACATCGATAACATTCAACAGTTGATTTGTTAAAGTCAGATCTTGGCCTATCGCGACCACGACCTCATCCTCTGTTAGGGAAGCCTCTTCCACGTCCTCGTCCACGTCCGCCTGATGATTCAAGTTCGGTTTTCAACACTTGGTCATTAGCTGTTCTTCGAGAAAGCTTTTGTTCATGCACAAGCAATGAGCTTTGGAGCTCATCAACCGTCATATTGTCTATGTTATTGGATTCTTCGATCGAACATACAACGAAATTGAAATTCTTAGTTTGAGATTTGAGAATCTTATCCACCACCTTGACATCAGACATTTCTTCACCGAAGTTTCACATCTCATTCGCCACTATCATTACTCGACTAAAGTATTCCGTGACGCTTTCACCATCTTTCATCTCTAGGGTTTCGAACACTCTTTGTAACCGTTGTAACTGCGCTTTCTTCACTCGAGTATTTCCCTAGTACTTACTTTTCATGGCATCCCATATTTGCTTAGGAGTCTCTTTATGCGTCATTATTTTAACTATCTGTTTGTCAATAGACTGAAACAAGTAGTTTTGTGCTTTCAGATCTTTAAGCCGCATGCTCTCCAGTAGGGCTTGTTGGGAAGCCGTGAGTTCCACCCCCTCTCGGGGTTCGTCGTACCCTGGGTCAATAACAACCCAAAATTCCTTCGAATGTTCATAATCACCGTCAAACTTTGGGACGCTTGGGAAATCAGCTGCCATATCTTTCACTCAAATTCTCCCCAGATTTGCTCTGATACCACTTGTAATGGTAATATCAGAGATGAATCACTCAAATTCCTGGTACATTATTCAAAGAAGGAACATAGCTATATATAATAGCTTTACAATGACTCAATCAAAAAGAGATAAATACTGTCGAACAGACTACCACCACTACTTTACCCATGATCCCCTAATAACTAGGGCAACCATAAAGACATAACTGAAAGCAATAAACAAGGACAACAAAAAAGACAACCATAACGTGCATGCACACATGCAAACCCTAACACCGCCAAGCCCATTATTTTTATTGGACTGGACTAAGAGACAAAGATGACCCATTACAGTTTTATGTGCGACCTTATTGAATTAGGAAGCTTGATATTCTAAATCAAAAGTTGCATCAAATCAATTCTTGAATAAACTTGAGTTACTGAATTGTATTCGGTATATAGAAAATGAAGAATATAGTGAAAACTTTTTGTGACGTTTGGATAATGTTTTTGTTATCATAAAGGTGACAATAAATAGCTTTTGCAAAGTATTCGTTTTTTTTTTCATAAAGTGAAAGACAAATCGTAGTAGGGTTTGGTAGGTTTTCTAAATAATAAAAAAGGTGTTTGATTTTTGGTTGATTTAGTGTTTAGATTTTTTTATGTTGTAAAGACTATTAGAGACAGATGTAGCGTTAAGAAAGATAAAAAGATTTAAGGTTAGTGTTATAAATGTAATGAAGAAAAATTTTAAAATTGAAACAATAAAAAAATCTCTTGAAAATTGAAATCTGTCTATGAAATAAGAAAGACAATTGACATTTCATTGTTTCATTGTATGTGTTAATTATTTTTTTTTTTGACAAATCATAATAAAATCTAAAAAATTGTAAGGTCAAATTGGGTTGACAGGTTATTTTCTTTGAAATCATTTGGGCTGAACAGTTTGGGCTGCAATTAGTTTGGGCTAAAACTTTTAAAAAATTGTACTCTTTTTGGGTCGATACAAGTTTTAGTTACTTTTGGAACTGAAATTTTGGGTTTCTGAACTAACTTTAGATAAGTGGATCGGGTCATTTGAGTACAGTTTGGACCATAATTTTTTTATTTTGGGTAAAGTGTTTTGAAACAGGGTTTTATTCTACAATATTTTTTAGAGTTTGATTGTTTGGGTTCAAGAGAAAACATAGTTTAACAAGGTAAAAGAGATTTTTTGATTGTCAAGTGAAAATTTAAAAAATGAATGACTGGGAAGAAGTGTCTTTATATGTAAACTCTCAAGACCGTAAAAATATTTGGTTAAGAGATTTGAAAATTTTATATGTAAAAAGGATGAATCTGTGAATAATTTGATAGAACGATTTTTTGTGCTGGTTAACAAGTTAAAAGAGTTCGAACCCAAGTTAAGATTTCAGGATTATCAGAAAATATTGAAATTAAAAAATGCTTTACCTTCAAAGTGGGATTTATTTTTGGTGATTTGAAAAAGAATCCTACATATCCAATGTTTACTATACATGAGTTTTCAGAAAAGATTAAAGATCACATCACCGAAATTGAAAAAATAAAAGTCTTGAAGCTAAAGATGGAGAGAGAAGGAATGATGGTGAAGAACTGTGAAGTCGAGGATTGAAGTATATCTACAAATTATGCTTCAAGTTCTAAACCAATCTATCCAAATTATGATGAGTTGAATGATTATCTGGCAGAATATGTCAAACTCTTGATTAATTTTTAGAGTTTGTCATTACAAAATAAACATTTAAAAGAAAATGAAAAAGGAATTCAATTCAATCTAAAAAGTTTACAAAATGAAAAATTACAAATTGAAAAATATTTTAAAAATCAAATAAAAATTTTAGAAAATGAAAAACTAGTTTTAAATTAAAATATTTTTGAAAAATAAAAAGAAATAAATTCAAATCTTGGAAAAGTAACTTAACTTGAAAATGATGTTAAGATTGCTAAAAGTAAATTGAAAGGTTTTGTCACTTCATTGTTAATGCTAGATGATATAGTTACAAAACCGATTAATAAAAATAAAAATACTTCTTCAGTTGATATTCCAATAAGTGCTAAGAGCGCAAACTATGACGATGTCGTAATTGAATATTGTGATGATGATACTGATGATAATAAAATGATAAAAAATGAAATATTTTTTAAACTAAAAGAAAATTTTCAAGAAATTGTGTCACCGTATGCTGAAAAAGTTGAATATTCAACTTCTAAGCAAAAATGGGGAACAAAAACAAAGTGTTACAAATTCTAAAAATTTTTATGGTAACAATAAAAGATAATTAGTTCAATAATCCAATCATTATAAAAAATCACAAAAATTTAAAAATCTAAACTCACAAAAATTTGATAATAAGTGGTGTAGGTTTGACTACAGTGCTTCAAAGACAAATCATTTTAATCGAAGAAGCTGGAATGACGACTATAACACATCAAGTCAATACTATGATTTGGTGTATGGTTTGATCGAGATTGGTGCGATAACAGGGTATATTTCAACTGTGGAATAAGTGGACACATTACTGTAAGTTATTTGAAACAGAGATTTGATATGAGAAGATGCTACAATTGTCAAATCAAAGGTTATATTGCTAGAAATTGTCTAACACGTTTGAGGAGAGGATCGTTGGATAAATCTTAGGGGGAGCTGAAGAAAATTGAAAAAGGAAATTTTCACAAGGGCAAAAAATAGATTCATAAAGCAGAAAAAGAAAGCAAGAGATTATTTGAAAAAGATTTTGTCTTCGGATATGCCGATTAATTCCAACACAAGTTATAGAGAATCGTTTCATAATACTCAAAGTTGCAAAACTTCTAGTGAAACAAGTTCATCAGATACAAATCTGAAGACAAAAGTGAAGTTAGAAGAGAAACGGTAGAAAAGAAAATTGTTTATCAAACAGTTACAAAACCCAAGCAAGTTTACCAAGCTAAGGTTTTGGATGATTCAGAAGAAATTTTGAAACTGTTTGATGACAAACGAGATTGTAAATGGACTAACGTTTCTTATGTTGATGAATCTTGTCAACCCAAATCCAATATGGATTGGGTTCCAATTCAAAACTAATTAAGTTCATTTACGTGTGCAAGATGACCAAGCTTCAAGCAAACGCATTTTCAGAAGCAGCGATTGTTCGTGCAGTGGAAATGAGATGAAAGATTTGGTGTTCCACACAAGCAAATTGGTAGTCTCGCATTCATATTCGTAAAAAGTCGTTACATGGTTAAAATGGTAGATTCTTATTTTCAATTCGAAATGATGTTTTCAATTTTAGGGGGAGAAAAATTTTAATCTCAAAATTTCTATAAAACTGAAAAACATCATTTCAGATAGATAAAAATTTTCAAAAAGGCAAAAACAATAGAATGTCTCAAATGTCAAAAAACTTTGAAAAATGAAAATGAGATTACTTGTGTAAAAAGAGGAAATGATAGTACATAAGTGGATTATTAATGCATGCTAAAGATATGTATTGTTTTAAATGGTTAAATATTCTCACTAAAGATGTGTCGGTAGACTCAGCTAGACTAGTAGTTTTGCGATAACGATACCAAATTAAATAGAAAAAGCCTAGTTCTAGTGGGAAACGCGGTTGAAAGCATAGTACTTAGTTTTGTCCATGGTGACTGTGTACCTACTCGGTAATCGCTGAATGCTAAAAAGCATAAAACTGGTCAGTTCGTAAACTTTCACAACTTACTTAAAAAGTTATTCTGATTGTGTATTTCATTTTCAAAAGACTTAAACTTGTTTTATTTCTTTATTTTGTTTAAGCATTGGACATCCTCTGTGTATACGAAAGTATCAAACATGTTGTTAGTGCCTGAACGTTTCTGCTTTATTTACTTGGTGTTTCCTTTAAATATTGGATCACCTCTGCGTATATGAGAATATCGAACTGGTGGTTAAGATCTAAACAATTTCAACTTGTTTTTATTTCTTATTTTGTTTAAAAATTGGACTTTCTCTGTGTATCGAAAGATCGACCTGATTGTTAATGTTTAAACATTTTACGTTATTTTTACACATATCACAGTTGATGAAAGTTTAAAGGAATTATTGAGTCAGTGTATTACATGATGAGGGGATATGCTGAGATCGTGGGGTCCATAAGAATTTAGTATAAACTAATGTACCTTAATGTATTAATAAGCATTACGGAAGTTTTTAGATTGAGTTTAAGTGGACTACAATATCGACAAGCCACTTAAAGATTAATGGTGCAGCTGATACGCCTCAGTAAACTGATAGTAAACTGATATGATCTCTAGCACGTTTTCTCACAAAAATATAAATTGTAAATATTACACTTCAATTTGTTTACATTTCTGCATTCAAAATTCAAAATCAAAAAAGATTTCTTTCAAAATCTTCCATGGTAACCTGATAATGTTGAATGTGAGCCGGAACAATGAGACTGTTAAGATATTGTTTGTGTGTGGATGCGTGTGTTAGTTTGTTAACATAAAATCTTAGAGCTTTGGAGCATCATTCAACAAGGAGACTACCGTTTCATTTGAAGATGTTATCCAAGGCAGTTCAACTTGTAGGATCGGCTCATCCAAATAAGCACAAGACCTAATTTGATATCTCGTCAAAATGTGTAGAAATCATGATTAGCTAGTGACAATATTATTATTATTGTTTAAATGCTCAGTTTCATTAATATTGTTAGGTCCTAGAAGTGTGAGACTGACGCATCAAACATATGCAACGGTCTATGGTAGCTAACTGGGATTAACTGGGTTAGTTTGTATTAGGTTTGGACCTTTATAGGTCATGTGGGCATGCCATAGGCCATGTGGGCCAGGCAAGCCCATGAGCGGCATGCTCTTACCCTAGGTATATAAGCTAAGTTTATGTCATTATTTGGTTAGACTTTTGGGATTTCTCTAGAGAGTCTATATCTTGTACTAGACGGTTTGCTTGTTCAAGTAATAGAATCGTATGCAAGGTGTTAAAGTTGATTCGTATTGTTCTTTCATCTTTTCAGCTTTCTACAAATATTAATCAACATGTTACAAGTCTAAGACAAACTGGACAGGGCTAGTCTTTCACAATCAGCCAAACAGCTAATGACTCAAGATCACAACTCGGCTATATATAGACATGAACGCTTCGCACGAGGTGGACTTGCCACTTCGTACGAGGTGTGCACTTCGTGCGAAGTGGCCTTTACATACAACAAAATCATAATCTAACAATGCGTAGCCCTATTAGATTGACACAACATGACTCTAAGACGTAGGCTATAGGTATTCTACATCAACAAACTCCCTCTTGCATATTGTTGTAGTCTTTATCAGTCTTAAAAAACTTTACAACTTTAAACATTCAGCGTCCAAAGAAATTCTTCCTCGGCTTTCTGCATTCTTCAGATGGTATCGGTGTTTGATCAGAAGCCACTGCCCACTTAATGAATTGAAATCTTCTAATAGAAGCTTTCTGCATAATAGCATCAATTCTTTCCTTTTTTTAATCTACTTCTTAAACTCTTTACATTCCAGGCTCTCTCCATTTCGATTGCCACATCTTCCCTAAATTTATACCATGAGCATAACACACATTGATCACTCCTTGGTATTGCATCACTTGAACTTTTTCTCTAGCTTCGTAACATATCTTGTTAATGATCAAACACTCTACATCCTTCGTAGAACAATTAACTATCAGCATGCGTATCACTCTCCATAATCCTTCATTCTTCAATACAACCAATGCTTCGCCCCTTTCAAGTCACATTATCACCACTAGAAGAATTCATAAAAATCTTGTTCTGGACGTTTAACTATCAAAGTCACATCCTTCTCTTTCGTTACCGGATCAATCTTGATTCTCTTCTTCGGTGCGGTTTCCAGTGACTGAAACTGTGAACTGCTTCATACTTTATAAGCTTCCACAAACGTTGGTCAAAAAACTTCATTTCATGGTTGAGCATCTTCGTTTGTACCAACTCTTCCACATCCCACCATGGCAATGTTTGGATATCACATAGAAATTTGAAGTATTGACACCAAACTCCCTCTTTATTGATAAATATTAAACTCTTTGATCCAGCCCCAACTCAAAATATCACCAAGTGATTTATCTTGATCTCGTGTAAAGAAAGCCAATTGTCTTTGAAATTTTCGTTCTTTGGGAAGCTCTTTAAACCATGACTTCTTTGCATCAGCTATTTCTTCTTTTGTTAACCGTTTAGGAATATTACCTTCATTCACAGTCTCCTTGACTCTATCCCTCAATAAGAAGATTCAGCAAACAAATCCTGAAAGGTTGGGAAGTCATCCGTATTTTCACTAGAATATTTGACTGTCTCATCGTCAGAATCATTATCCACGATAACCTCGTTATAACTATAAGCATCGGCTACATACTTGTATACATAGTCGTTAAGCTTAGATGTACTGATGTGATTTAACTCTTCCTCAAAATCAAAATCGAACGAATTCTCATCAACTCCTAACATTTCAACAATTTCCTCCTTGGTGTAATTGTGAACGAATTCACCTTCTTCAACTCCATGCTCCAAGTAGAAAACTCTAGGCTTTGGCAAATTAGGAATAGATAATATAGGTGCAGCTAGGAAGATGTCATCTTCTTGATTCACTGTATCGTTCAAAATAGCATCACAGTCGAATGATTCATTCATCTGAGCATCCACCACTTTCACACGTGTACCACCCTAAGTGTTATCATCTTCATCATCCTTGTCATCATTATCCTTTTTACCATCACCTCCAACATCTTCATCATCATTCTCATCAAAATCATCAATCTCTTTTTTCTAGATCTTCAAGCTCTTTATCGGCTTCCAACTTCTTTCTTTCCAAGTACTTATGCTTTGCTGAAACCTCAGGAACATTAACAGGTTAACCAATCATCATATAATTCACTAACAGTTCTGTTTCAACTTCATCTTCTTTTTCTGGCTCAGTGGGAACAACAACTTCAGCTTCAGTTTCAACTAGACTTCTGATTCAGGCTTAATTAGAACAATAACAGGTACTGCATCTCTCTTTTCCTTTCCCTTTCCCAACGCTCCAGCTTCAGCTTCTACTTTACGTGTATGCTCAACAACTTTTGCCCTTGCCTCTTCAATCTTAATTCCAGCATATTCAGAATTGAAATTCATGCTGAATTTCTTCTCTAACACTTTAAATAACATATCAAACTTTTCAGCGTTCGCCATCTTCTCAACTTCAAGATCTTTGACAACTATGTGTAATATTTCATTTTCTATAGTATCTCTTGTAAGCAAAGACACCAGCTCCATATTCTCAGTCTCAAGCTGTTTAATACTGTCTTCATGTGCTTTGATTTTGCTTTCAATCTCCGTAACTCTATTGTCATTAAAAAGATCTGTATCAAACCGACATGTAAAAGGAATTTCACCAAAATCATTAGGAAAACGTTCATTCAACGATCTTCTGGCTGCAGATTGAGGTGTTGATCGTGATTGGATAGGTAGTGTTGTTTATTTCGGATGTGGTGGTGGTGTAACATGTTGTGGTGATGGAGGTGGTTGTTGTGGTGTTGTAACATTTTGTGGTAATGGAGGTGGTTGTTGTGGTGATGACGGTGGAATAACATATTCAACATTTGTAGTAGCTTCCAATTCAGGTGTCTTCCTGACTTTCAAAAACTTTTGACAAGCTTTCTTTGCCGCATGAGACCCTGTTGTCTTTTTCTTAACTTAAGAAGCATTGCTTTTAGTACGTTTGGCTTTCTTAATAGGCCTCAGAATAGATTCTTCTTCAGGATCAGTAGGCACATATATCTCGTTATCATCACCCAAAGCCTTTCTCTTTCTTTGTTCGGCTTTTTAAGTTGCTCCGACTACTTCTAGATCAACACTATCCTCAGAACTTTCCTTGCCATCTACCTCAATCACATTTTTTTCAACCTCAACAACTTTTTTCTCAACATTCACATCTCTTTCGTTATCTGATGTTGCAGAGAATACTTCTTGATGTACATTTTCCTCAACAGGTTTAATCACTAAAGACTCTTCCTCAATTTTTCGTCTATAAGCATCGTTTGTATAGTTGTGACGACCGGCAAAAATAATGATAATTCCGTACAACTTAACAACTTAATTATAAATTTAACTGCGTTCTTTACGACTTAATTTAAGAATGATTAGGTCGCATAAAGTCTAGCAATCATAGGACATGGTTACCTATATCAAATACTATCGTTACATTCTCTGCGTCGCGAGAAAACTACAAACTATGTCTAAATATGTGGGCAAAATGCTGAAAACACTATTCATGCCATCTAGTTGTGAAAATGGTTCAAACGAGCAACGAATGGCACAGAAGCATATTATAGTTTAAATACAAATAAAACCCCTAATTAGGGGCACCAAATGCTAAAACACATAAACTTTCCGGAAAATGCACATAAACATAAAGTGTTCGATCTGCGCCAAACTTTGGAGCTTTCATATCATCGTAATCTTCATCTAAAGCTCATTAATCCTTTGTATTTGTAAGATGATCAACTACTATTTTTTTAAGCTTGTTATAATATGTAGTTTACTAAAGTACATGTAAATTATCTTGAACTCCAAGAATATAAAGCTTAAAAACACTAATCTCAACTTAAAAAGTCTATAATAATTATATATTATGTGTTGATTATGTTGCTTTGTGCTTGTGCTTTTGATGGTTATGTTAAAGTAGGATGATTAAAAACGGTTGATCTTGTATAAACTAGGCTACACAAGATGATCTACATCTTTTGATGTTTAGATCTTAACAAGATCACCATGTTCATAATCCATAAACTTTACTACAATGTAAAAGTGATTTTTAACATGCTATGACTTTTATAAATATTAAAGATCATGATTTACACTATAATGGTTTTAAAAGGGTGTTAACCAAAGTGTTTAAATAAATGATAAAGACTATAAAGTGTGTTAAATATGATGGTGTGGGTAATCTTTGTTGGATCTACTGAACCCTACAAAAGAACAGATGATTGAAAAGCCAAAACAATCTCTAACATCTGATCCTCTATAATAAAGGTCTGCTACTCCAACCCTGCTGATACTTAAAGACTATTCATAAGATCTGATCAACGGTTAAGATATCCTTGAATCCAAAGTCTATTGATAAAAACCTCTGATGAAGATAAAGTCTATTGAAGTAAAGTCTGCTGAGGACTAACAAAGGATAAAGCCCAAAAGAGGATATCTCAACAGTTATTTTCATTAGAGTTTATATTGTATTTTAATGTAACAGTGTTTAGGCCTAGCAGAGTTTTAGAGTTTGTTAGTTTGCTAAATGTCACTTTCATAGTGACGTCAGCCAAAGATACTAAGTGGTTTATAATGTACTTTAAATAGAACAATGCCTATACTATTCTATCTATCACTTCTTCTGCACATTCTGTACGAACAAATTAGAGTAATCTTAGGCTGAGGGGGAGTTTGTAATTTGCATGCACACATGATTAGTATTACAAAAGCATGTCAATGAAAACAATGTTTCTATTGTTGTGATTTCAAAGTTTTACACATTTTCAGTGCACTGTTTCATTGATCATTATCTTCTTTCATTGATTTTAACTTAAACAATCACTTCAATATCAAACTCGGATCTTAACAATTGGTATCAGAGCTTGGCCATTTAAATTTGGTTTAACAATCAATTTGATATAAAATGGTCACCTCTCATTTTTAATTCGTTTGTTCATTTGTATTGAAAACATAGTAAGAGTTTATTTACGTTCAAAGTTTTTAAAAAAAAACCTGTTTGTAAACAATCAGAATGTCTCAAAATCAACAAGATCCACACAACACTCGCACCATGTACAAACCTCCGATACTTGTCAGATTGGAGTACAATATCTAGCAACGACGGATGGGTCACACACATGCACCACATAATACTGGTTGCTAGAAAACGATTATTTTTGGACCACATGTTCCGATGGTACCGAGTGCCGAAGACCCAAAAGTTCAAGTTCCATAGAGTCCTTAACATACTATGAGAAAGATTTTCAGAAAATTGAGCTAGATGCAAAGGCATTTAGTATCGTGGCAACTGCTTTGCCTAATGATATCTATGTTGGCCTGTTACACTATAACAATGAAAAGGAGTTATGGGATGCTCTAAAAGAACAATTTGCTGGCACTAAAGTGGTTACTGAAAATAACAAAGAAGTTTTGAACCAACGGTATGAAACATTTTGTCATGTGAAAGGAGAATCATTAACTCAACAATTTAAAAGATTTAGTTGTTTCATTAGTGAGTTGAAATTGGTAAAAGTCGAATATCCAAATTACACTTTGAATAGTCGATTTCTAAGATCTCTACCAGAAAAATGGGATACTATTTCCTTTGTAACTAGAACCACTGTTGGGTTCAAAGAGATGAGTTTGACTTAGCTTCATTGTAGGCTTCTCATTTATGAGAGAGAGCTTAACCAGAAAAAGAAGCTACAAGAGTCAGGAAAAGTGGCTGATGATTATTCTTTTGGTAGTATAACACCTTTTGTAGCATTTAATCTTTCACTTAGCCAAAACATTTGTACGATTTAATCTTTGACTTATACAATCATAGTGTATATTGTATTTTAATTTAATAGCGTTTAGACCTAGCAGAGTTTAGAGTTTGTTAGTTTGTTAAATGTCACTTTCATAGTGACGCCAGCCAAAAATACTCAGTGGTTTGCAATGTACTTTAAATAGAACAGTGCTTGTACTATTCTATCTATCACTTTCTCTACACATTCTGTACGAACAAATTAGAGTGATCTTAGGCTGAGGGGGAGTTTTTAATTTGCATGCACACGTGATTGGTATTACAAAATCATGTCAATGAAAACAATGTTTCTATTGTTGTCATTTCAAACTTTCACACATTTTCGTTGCACTGTTTCATTGATTATTATCTTCTTTCATTGGTTTTATCTAAAACAATCACTTCAATATTAAACTCAGATCCTAACAATCTTGTTAAAAGATTTAAAAGTTTTATCCTATTGTTATTAAAAATATGGTTAAAAATATATATAAAGTTCAAGGATTATGTGGATAATTATGTGAGAATTGTTACATGTAAAAATTGAGTTTTGGAATTGATTCGAAGATTGATTGTGATTATGGGTTTAAACATGATTACATACGCTTTTTTAACGTGGAAAACGCCATAGTTTAGGGGAAACTATGGCGAAATTTTCTAAAAATCTTATCACGATTAAAGTATGATTAACGGTGCTAAATGCGATTAGTGACCTTAATCATCATTAAGGAAGTTTTAATAAAAAGAGTTAAGCCCTAATCATCCAATAACTTTAATAAACAACTTATATATTTTTATAAGTTAAAAAGGGTGTAATTATATATATATATATATATATATATATATATATATATATATATATAATTACACCCTTTTTAACTTATAAAAATATATGAGTATATTTTATAATCATCATATGTGTATGTGTATAAATACATGAATATTAGGTGTATGTAGTAGAGTTAGGACCCTACTAACAAAATACACAAAAATAACACATATGAAACACACCTACACGATACCCGTAAACAGGACACGGATAACGGACAATCGGACATCGAACTAACCGTAAAAAACATATATATTGACAAGATAATAATACATATCCAAAACCGACGCCAAATATAAAATAAACACGCTAACGAAATAAACACGTCGTCACCGGTAACGATCTCTCTAGTGTCACGACGAGGAGCATGCACGTATCACGGACAACATTTGGTCACTTTCAAAATGAATATATTTATATATATATATATATATATATATATATATATATAATATATATATATATATATATTCGTCTAGTACAACAAAACACTAGAAATAATATAATTCTTAGACTCGAAAATATATATTTTCAAAACAACGAAATTCCGAAAAGTGTAAAGTGCAAATTTCACTAAGTGTAACCTATGGAAGATAAGAATTGAACGACTATACGAGTACACATAAAAATACGTACGAGAATACAATTGGTGGAATTGTAAGAAAACAAGAAATGTACATGTACACGAATATGTATAAATACGACATAAATACCAATAATAAAATATAAAAATACAAGTATATATACGGAATACGTATATGTATAAAATACGCAAGTACATAGTGATGTACTCGAATACACTTGTTGAAGTGTACTCTCACAAAAGTCTGATACATATACGTCAACGTATATACAATGTTAAAAATAATTTTTTTAACACTTATATCTATAAAAGGTACATAAATATTTTGAAACAAATATACATTTCTGGAATCGAACATATATTACAAGTGAACCAGGTTCACTAAACTTATAATATAATTTGAACAATATTTATATCACACATAATGAACGTAAGCCGTGCGTGGCACAGAGATGCTGATGGGCTAGGCCCACTCACACCGTGTAGATCACGGAGACTCAAATGGGCTAGGCCCATTCTCACTTGTGCAAGGCACAAAGACTATAAGTGGGCTAGGCCCACTTATACTCGTGCGAGGCATAAACACTTACGAAGGGCGAGACCCGTTCGTACACCTTATTAATGCAAGGTATATATATAAGAAGTGTATATATTAAAAGGAAACACACCAAACGAATGCCAACATCTTTAAAATACACAAGGGTTACAAATACATAACAAATGCAATAACGTTCAAGATGAGCAATGTGTACACATTTAACAAAAACCTAAGTGTCTAATGAGTTAGAGCACTTGTAGGTTACACGCTTTTCGATACCCGATTTGCTAGCATTTATACGGACGCAAACTTGTGAGTTCATGTCCCCCTTTCTCTTAACTCTTTGGGGAAATACATGTTCCGATGGAATGGATTAGCTATGGGATGAAATATTAGATCATGTACGAATAGGGTGTTTCTTAAGTGCCATTAATCTCTTATAAGACCGTAGAACAAGTGTGTTAGATCTATCGGGTGTAGGCGAGCCCCACTCATGGATCCTTGTGTGGCCGCATGTAATGCTTTTGTTGTCCTAGCCGAGTGGACCAAATTGAAATTGTCTAGGGTTGAGTGCTTCATATGTCGTCACACCTATTAATGTCCTTGGAAAACATTAATGATCATCAAGTTTATTGACTCTTTACATACGACATGTTCACACAATGATATTTCAAATGTTTTTAAGATCATTATATGCGCATTTAAAACACATGAACTCGCCAACTTTTGTTGATGTTTTTAAACTCACATGTAATTAGGAAATTAAAGTGGATCTTGGTGTGGTCGATTACAAGGCTTACAAGGTTATCAAGAAGTAGATGTCATCCATATTTTGAAGGGTTTGGTCTATATATTCCATCTTCGAACGAAATATAGGATGCAAAGCCTTGATGTTTAAAAAAAATTATACTTTGAATAAGTCTGTTGTAAAAACTTTTAACTTATGTTGTCTTGTACCTTGAACAACTTATGATGTGTATCTCTTAATTATGTCAATGGATGAACATTGTGTTTGTTTTTAATCATATAATTGTTTACTTATATCGTATGCGATTATTATTCATCAAGTTTACATCGCGCGCTTCCGCCTATGAACGGGTGTGATAGATTGGTATTAGAGATTCGATTGTAGTGAACCCGGATTCTTTCTCAAGTATAGTCTACAATCACTAGGATCCTCTCATGAAAACTCTTTGATTTTGTAAAAATATTTTCATTTCATATACAAAAATGCAAGCGTCACTATCAAAACTCTTTTTAATGAAAGGACATTATTTGGGGCATTTTCTATATGGGATAGACTTGCTAAACAAGATTGATTCGCACTAACCAATGAGATTATATTGATATTCCCATATTTATATATATAATGAGTAAAAGATATATATATATATATATACATGTTGTACGAATTATTTTGCTAGGGTATGATGGCTTCTTCTACCAGTAGTGGCCTCTACAATGATGTCGACCCGTTGGAGGTCGCATCGGACGACGAGTATCCACATGTTATCAAGATCATTTCTTCCTCTAATGAGTTGGTCCCCGAGGAGGACCTCGACTATGCTTCTTACGATATTGTCATTGATGACGTCCCTATGGAGGATGATGTTTTAGCTGCACCACCTCAGCTCCATGATATAATTATTATTGGCTACCCCATGGTGAGCATCTCGTGGATATTATACCCATTGATGTGATCCCTCTTGCTATTGTCCCACGCATTATTAAGTTATCTGACGACAAGGACGAGGTCCCCGTCTTCCATGTGGACCACCTAGATGATGATCTAGGCGATGGCGAGGTTCTTGTGTCACACCCTCAATTTCCGCTTGCGGAGTTTTGCCGCGAGGCGTGTGAACAAACCAGAATCTGAAACACTAGTACGTCGAACGACTCTACATGATTTGATAATACGTTTTCCAAAATCATTCGTTGTAGATTTTATATTAATTACCAATATTTAGCAGAGCATTAGTTTTAAAGTTTGAGCGGAAGCATAAATAAGTAGTGATGCGGGCGCCAACACAAACGCCAAAACAAATGAAAAATCCCAAAACAATCTTAATAAATAAGACTCGATAAAGATGTCTTGTTCAATGCATGTGCGTGCACCTAGAGCTCCTAGCGTCCTGAGAAAACATGTAAAGAAACAAGTGTCAACATTAAAGATGAGTGAGTTCACAGGTTTTCATAAATTCGTTTGTTCGGTTATAGTTTGTTTCCTCCGTTATCCCTAACCCGGGATAACGTATCAGTTCCATTATTCCAACCCGGAATAATAAGTTGTTGCTTCCAATATTCCAAACCCGGAATATTATGTTGATTCGTAATTAAGTTCAATGTTAATATATATAGGTAGCTAGCCTAAAGTCATGTCACGTAAGTGTTCGCGATCGAAGCTGACTGTTGTGCCTCCGTTTTGCCAGGCCTATCACATGACCATGGCGATGTTAGGCCAATTATTCATCCGTTGACCATACCCGGTCGGCTAGCGCGACTAGCTCGGATGGGGCTCGTCAGACCCAGTAGTACTACTTATAATTCCCCCGCTATTAAACCCAAATACTAACGATCCGAGAGATTGTCGAGGACTTAAGTGATAAAGCTGCTTAGTGACCATAACATTACATTAACATTAACTTAGTTACCGTATAGTTATGTGACGTTAAATTCGTATAACGTAAAGAGATTGAGTTTGAGAGTGTATACATGTTTCTCCCCCTGTTGTTTAAAAAACCGGATAAAGTTAGGGGCCGTGAACTCACCTTTTGTTGCTCGGTTAGTGTAGCAAAGATGTTATAAGAGATGGGACCGCTAGTGGCGTCCTAACAAACCAATTAATTCCACGTCAGTGTGTGAACACACCAATACAATTTCTACACGTAGTTTACTCACAAAGTGATACACACAAACAACATATCTAACACTCAAACATGCATGCAAGTATCCTCATGTGATCATAGTAATCAAACAACTTATCATGAACATATCCCAATCCATGCAACACTTTGGTGCATACAATCACAAGTTATCAATTTTCTGTTTAACACTCATTATTCAGCTGTTTTCTAGGATTTTTATAAAATAGTTCTAACATTCCAAAAATTCCAATATTTTTACAGTAGGTGACATCTATACCATAGAAATTTATATAAATTTTCCAAGTCCTAGATCTTTACCAATTAACCATAAATATTAATATGCTAGGCTGCAGTCAGATTTACCGCTTTCTGACTGCAGTCCACTGAAGAATTTATTTAAAAATCACTGATCATCCAATTAACAAAATTCCAGTTGGAATTGCCCAGAAATTTCCATACCTAGTTGCTGTACAAAAATCATGACTCAACTCCCTACTGATTTTAAAATCTAACTTGATAAACAACTAGCAAAGTTTCAGGATTTTCACAGTTTTAGTTACTGAACTTATTTAGCCCTTTAAAAATATCAAACGACTTCAGAAAATTATGAATCCAGCGCCATTAGATTCCTTATTCAAATCTCTACGTTCTAGACATCAGAAAATCCGTTTTTCGACAACTAACGACCGAGTTACAGCCAGATGAAGTCGGCTGTAACTATTATTCAGCAGACTGTTTTCAGCATATCTTTATCATAAACTCGTGTAACCCATTCATGCGATTAATCTAGGCGATCAAGAACCGATTTTTAATCATAGATTGATACTAATAACCTATCCATGCAAGCCCTAGTTCTTACTTCTAGTTTTTACAAACAAAACATACTTGCACTTATGATATCCGCAAACAATTATACACATGAACACAATCAAGACAGCCGGTTACATTCAACATATAAAATCCAAAGCAAACTAATCAATTAATCATTCAAGCATATATTTATCGAACATGATTTCGTAATCAAGGATAACCCTAACCTTGAATAACTAGGTAGACAAGCCGGGACTTGGACAAGGAGTATCCTGCTGTTCCAAGAAGGTTGCGACCGAAAGGATGTTGATAAAGTGGGCTGTTTGATCGACTAGAGGTGAACAAAGACTGATCTCACGATTGAATGAAGGTGAAGATGGAGATTGTTGCTGCTGCTGCGACCGAGAGGAATAAACGAACAAGGAAGGCAGCTGATTGCGATCACAAGAGGCGAGAACAAGCTGCCGACGGCTGTTTTTCTTTAGGGTTTTGTGTTTATGTGAATGAGTGCATGTGAGTTGTATATATAGGTGCAACAAGATGATAAGGTTTACGGTTTTAGATAAGTATTCGTGGCCGAGGATAATTGGGTTGGTTTGGTTTGGGTTTGGGCTTGATCTCGCGGCCAAAGACTAGGGTGAGTTGGTTTGGTTTTGATCTTGGCCGAATGGTTCTAGGTTTTGCATGCAATGGTTTTCGGTTTAGGTTGTTCTCGGCCGAGTAGTTAGAACTTTAAGTCTAGGTTTGATCCTTGTTTTCTTTTGGCCGAAGACTTGGGTTCAAAGTTTAAACTTTGTTAACTCCTAGAGTCACAATGAATCAAAGCTGATTCGTGTCGCGGTTCGGTTCAGTTCGCGTACATATATACCCTACTTACTCTATAACTAAAACAATCACACAACACACAACACGTATTCATTTAACTCGTGCACGTTTAATACTTAGCATATACATTATTCGACAAGTGTCACGTGTAAGTTATCCGAAAAACCCGGGATATCACATTATCCCCATGTTGAAAGAATTTTCGTCCCGAAAATTGAGTAAACGCGGTTTAGCATGTAGCGTACATGTTTAGAGTGCCACGCACAAAGAGTTAGTTCATTTACAAGAAGTTCCCAAGTGCCATACACAAAGATTTCCAAGTGCCATGCACAAGAATTTAGCTAACAATAGTACACGAAAGTATGAGAAGTTTCCAGGTTGTCACATCATCCCCATGTTGAAAGAATTTTCGTCCCGAAAATTTAGTTACTGGTATCGTTAGTTTGCTGCTCAGTTGCGAAGAGATGTGGGTATTTGCTTTTCATTTGGTCCTCTCTTTCCCACGTGAACTCCGGTCCACGTTTAGAGTCCCAACAAATCTTAACGATCGGAATTTTGCTGTGCCTTCGAGTCTTGATCTCACGATCCATGATCTCGATAGGCTGTTCCACAAAGTGCAGTCGTTCATCCACTTGGATCTCATCCAATGGAATGACTAGAGTTTCATCTGATAGACACTTCTTAAGATTTGACACGTGAAATACGTTGTGAACTCCACTGAGTTCGGCAGGAAGGTCTAATTGATAAGCTACAGGTCCAATACGTTTCAAGATTTCAAACGGGCCTACGTACCGTGGGTTAAGTTTGCCCCTTTTCCAAAGCGGATTACACCCTTCCAGGGTGACACCTTTAGTAGGACGCGGTCGCCTACTTGAAATTCGAGCGGTTTGCATCGTTGATCAGCGTAGCTTTTCTGTCGATCTCGTGCCGCCGCCATGCGGTTTCTGATTTGTACAATCTTTTCGGTAGCCTCAAGTATTAACTCAGGGCCTGTGAGTTGACTGTCACCGATCTCTGCCCAGCAGACCGGTGATCTACATTTACGATCGTATAATGCCTCAAACGGTGCTGCCGAAATACTCGTATGATAGCTGTTGTTATATGAGAATTCTACTAGAGGCAGGTGAATCTCCCAACTATTTCCGAAGTCCACCACGCATGCCCTAAGCATGTCTTCCAAGGTTTGTATGGTCCTTTCACTTTGACCATCAGTCTGAGGGTGATATGCTGTGCTCATATCCAGGCGTGTTCCCAACGCTTTCTGGAGTGACTGCCAAAAGTTTGACGTGAAGCGAGCATCTCTGTCTGAGATGATGGACGTTGGCACTCCGTGCCGGGAAACTACTTCCTTAATGTAGACACGAGTCAACTTCTCCATCTTATCTGTTTCTTTAATAGCTAGGAAGTGTGCGGACTTAGTTAAACGATCCACGATCACCCAGATGGTATCGCAACCACCCAAGGTTCGCAGGAGTTTAGTGATGAAATCCATTGAGATCTGATCCCATTTCCACACTGGGATCTCAGGTTGTTGGAGTAGCCCCGATGGCTTTTGATACTCCACCTTGACTTTTGCACAAGTCAAACATTTACTCACGTAGGTGGCTATATCAGCTTTCATGTTGGGCCACCAATACGCAGCTTTAAGATCTTGATACATCTTATCCGAACCCGGATGGACAGAGTATCGAGATTTGTGAGCTTCATCCATGACTAGCTCTCTGAGGTTTCCGTAGAGAGGTACCCATATGCGATTCATAAAATACCGGGCTCCATTGGGCTTTACTTCCCAATCGCGCTCCATTTTTCCCACTGATTCGGCTTTGATGTTTTCCTCCTTAACTGCTTCTAACTGGGCGTCGCGTATTTGTTCGGGTAGCCCCGAATGAATAGTGAGTTGTAATGCTCGTACACGACGAGGTTTCAAGTGTTCCTTCCTACTGAGGGCATCAGCTACCACGTTAGCTTTACCCCGGTGGTACCGAATGGCACACTCATAATCGTTCAAGAGTTCGACCCAGCGACGCTGTCGCATGTTCAACTCCTTCTGATCAAAGATGTGTTGGAGGCTTTTGTGGTCCGTAAAGATTGTGCACTTCGTTCCATAGAGGTAGTGTCTCCAAATCTTAAGTGCAAACACTACTGCTCCCAATTCCAGGTCATGCGTCGTGTAGTTTTTCTCGTGAACCTTCAGTTGTCGCGACGCATACGCGATGACTTTATCGCGTTGCATGAGTACGCATCCCAATCCCTGAATGGAAGCATCACAATACACTACAAAGTCATCTGTCCCCTCCGGCAAGGACAGAATAGGTGCGCTGCAAAGTTTCTGCTTCAGCAATTGAAATGCTGCTTCTTGCTTGTCACCCCAAGTATACTTGATACCTTTCTGAGTGAGGGTAGTGAGCGGTTGTGCGATCTTTGAAAATCCCTCGATGAAGCGTCTGTAGTAACCAGCCAATCCCAGAAATTGGCGGATCTCCGTCGGTGTCTTAGGTGCTTCCCAGTTTTTGATGGCTTCAATCTTGGCAGGGTCTACGTGGATACCCTTTTCATTCACGACATGCCCGAGAAACTGAACTTCCCGGATCCAGAAATCACACTTCGAGAGCTTGGCATATAGCTTTTCCTGTTGAAGTAATCCTAGTAGTAACCGTAGATGTTCAGCATGCTCTTCTTCACTTTTGGAGTAGATGAGTATGTCATCGATGAACACAATGACAAATTTGTTGAGGTATGGTTTACACACGCGGTTCATGAGGTCCATGAACACTGCAGGTGCGTTAGTGAGACCGAATGGCATGACCAAGAACTCGTAATGGCCATACCGAGTGCGAAATGCCGTCTTGGCGATATCCTCCTCCCTGACGTGTAGCTGGTGGTAACCGGACCGTAAATCAATCTTAGAGTAGTAGCTGGACCCTTGAAGTTGGTCGAAGAGATCGTCGATGCGAGGTAACGGGTATCGGTTCTTGACTGTAACCTTGTTGAGTTCCCTATAGTCGATGCACATGCGGAAAGTCCCGTCCTTCTTCTTGACAAACAGGACTGGAGCTCCCCATGGCGAAACGCTTGGTCGGATAAATCCTTTTTCTAATAGCTCCTGGAGTTGGGTAGACAGCTCCTGCAGCTCGGCTGGAGCTAGGCGATATGGAGCCTTGGCGATAGGAGTTGCGTTGCTTGCCAATTCGATTTCAAACTCCAATTGTCGATGTGGTGGAAGACCAGGTAGTTCTTCTGGGAATACATCGGAAAAATCACGGACGACAGGGATGTCTTCTATACGTTTCTCGTCCTTAGGCTGTTCGGTAATTAGTGCGAGTAAAGCGAAGGAGTTCTTTCTCCGAAGATACTTCTGCGCTTGCATGTAAGAGATGATGTTGGTGACGGCGCTTGCCTTATCGCCTTGTACCGTCAAGATTTCGTCGTTAGAGAGCGGAATACGGATAGATTTTTCGAAGCAGAGAACTTCAGCCCGGACGTCGGATAGCCAGTCCATTCCGACTACCACGTCAAAACTACCCAGGGTAGTTGTCATCAGATCAATGGTAAAAGTGTGGCCCGCGAGTTTGAGTTGACAGCCGGATACTATTTGGGTCACATCTACAGATTTACCATCGGCTAATTCTATAACATAAGGGGTCTCTAATGGTTTAAACGTGAGATTTAGGTTCTTCCTAAAAGACTCAGATATAAAGCTCCTATCCGCACCCGTATCAAAAAGCACAGAAGCAAATGTTCATTAAGGGGAAACTTACCGGTGACCACGTTCGAGTCGTTTCTGGCCTCTCCGCGGCCCAATGTAAATGCACGACCTTTGGCACCTCCTGTACCACCGTTCCCATTGTTGTTGTTGTTATTATTGTTGTTGTGGTTATTGTGATTGTTTCCACCATTATTGTTGTTATTACGCAGCTGTGGGCAGTCTCTTCTGAAGTGAGCAGTGCTACCACACTGATAGCATCCCCGGTTTATACCCTGCTGCTGACCCTGGGGCTGATTTTGATTTTGTCGGGACATGATTTCCCCACGACAATCCTTTGCCGCATGTCCTATCTTGCCACATCGTTAGCAACGATTTCCGGCACAAGGGCCGTTATGATGGAGATTACAGCGGTTGCACTGCGGCTTTCGGCCTACATAGCCGCTTGCATTCGGGTTGTTGTTGTTGTTGTTGTTGTTGGCGGGCTGATTTTGATGACCCCGGTGGCTGTTGTAGTGATTGAACCGTTTCTGGTTCCCTTGCTGCGGATGAGATGACGAAGACTGTCGAATAGTTGAGTCTTCAAACTTTCTTTTGTTATCCGGAGCAACTTCAGTTGTACCCCGTGCTGGCAGCTTCTTCTGTTCCACCGCCTTATCGGTGAGTTTGTGAGCCAATCGGATTGCTTGATGTTCAGTTACAGGGTTACTAGCCATTACCATACCCTGAATTTCCGGAACCAAACCCCCGAGATAGAACTCGAGTCTCTTCTCCACCGTGTTGGCCAATTCGGGACACATAAATGCTAGGTCATGGTGTTTCGCGGTGTAAGCTTCAATTTCCGATCCCACCATCTTGTGGTTCCATAAAGCTTGCTCTAACTGTTGCACTCTGTCTTGTGGACAGTACTCCTCTTTAATTAGGGCCTTGAACTCAGCCCATGCCATTTCATTCGCAGCTAGAAGTCCACGTGTTTGGACTTGTGCATTCCACCATGTCAGTGCCCCATCTTCCAGTGTTGAGGCTGCGTATTTGACCTTGTTGGCCTCGAGACAGTTGCACATTTCAAAAACGGATTCCGATTTTTCGATCCAGCGGACCAATCCAATGGGTCCTTCTGCCCCCGAGAATTTGCTTGGCTTGGCGTCAAGGAACATCTTGTAGGGGTTAAAACCCCCTCCTGCTGACAGAGAACAGGGAGTCAGCAAGAAATTTTTCTAGCCTCACTATTAGATTTTCACGCGAAAACTTAATAATGGTTACCTGCCAGTTGGTTCTGAACGCCCGCTAAAGCTGCGTTCACGTGCTCTTGAATCATGGCAGCTAGCTCTTCGGGAGTCAAGTTGAGGTTTCCACGTCTTCCGGTTGCCATTTAGCTCTTCGAAACACAACACAAACACACCCCGATAAGTCTATATATCCAATATAGTTATCCTACTTCGTACTTTAATAATTATTAAGTTACGTCAACTCAATATATTAAATAGTCAAAAGAAATACTTGATTAACTGAAATTTCAACGTCTTACAAGAATGCAAATCAAACATACGAATTCACTATAAAGTCTCAAGTTTAAACACAAGTGGGAAAATAAATAAACTGAAGGAAAACAAATAAAATAAACGAGATGTGTCAGTCGTCTACGTCTCCATTTCCCAAGTCACTGTCGTTGCCGTCATCCTGTGCGGCATTTCCAGCTTCTTCAGCTGGGTCCTCCTCCGGATCCTCCTCAGGGTCCTCCTCTGGATCCTCTTCTAGGTCCTCCTCTACCGGCTCTGGAGGGGCCGGTGCTGGTGCAAGTGCTTGGTTTTGTAGCTCCTGAATGTTCCAACTATTTTCCAGGACTCTGTCCTCAAGCCAGTCGGCTCTTATCTGCTCAGCACGCAGATATCTGGCTATGGTGTTACGAGCTATCTTGCTCGTACGATGCTCTTCCTCGAGCGAGTCGGTCTTTCTTGTAAGGTGTCGGATCATCCATCCTTGTGCTAGGATGGTTTCCTGCATTCTTTCTAACTGTTTTTGTTGTGTATGTACCAGGATTCTAAGCATGTCCATTCCTATTTCTACAGGATTAACCGGTTCAACCGGTACAGCAATGGTTGGGCGTAACGACGACTCCTTCCCCAGAGCGAGCCTTTTCCTCGCCGCTGAGCGTGTCTCCACGCCATAAGGTGGTATGGGTTCCACCATTGGTGCCTTTCCTGGTGCCCTTGGTGGCGTAAGTCTGTCGGACGATGATGACGATGAGGATGATGACATTGCCTGTTAGGTCGTGTAGTTAGTTATGAGTTGTTTTCATTCCTTATTATGAAGGCATAATCTACCAAACACAGTTGGGGTATATTACATAACAAGATATAATTAGTTCGGTGCCAAACTAAGTCTAGTGTCGTGATATCAGCTATAGTTTAGGTCTACTTCTAATGCAAACCTGGTTCTCTATAGCTAGTGGCTCTGATACCAATCTGTCACACCCTCAATTTTCGCTTGCGGAGTTTTACCGCGAGGCGTGTGAACAAACCAGAATCTGAAACACTAGTACGTCGAACGACTCTACATGATTTGATAATACGTTTTCCAAAATCATTCGTTGTAGATTTTATATTAATTATCAATATTTAGCAGAGCATTAGTTTTAAAGTTTGAGCGGAAGCATAAATAAGTAGTGATGCGGGCGCCAACACAAACGCCAAAACAAATGAAAAATCCCAAAACAATCTTAATAAATAAGACTCGATAAAGATGTCTTGTTCAATGCATGTGCGTGCACCTAGAGCTCCTAGCGTCCTGAGAAACATGTAAAGAAACAAGTGTCAACATTAAAGATGAGTGAGTTCACAGGTTTTCATAAATTCGTTTGTTCGGTTATAGTTTGTTTCCTCCGTTATCCCTAACCCGGGATAACGTATCAGTTCCATTATTCCAACCCGGAATAATAAGTTGTTGCTTCCAATATTCCAAACCCGGAATATTATGTTGATTCGTAATTAAGTTCAATGTTAATATATATAGGTAGCTAGCCTAAAGTCATGTCACGTAAGTGTTCGCGATCGAAGCTGACTGTTGTGCCTCCGTTTTGCCAGGCCTATCACATGACCATGGCGATGTTAGGCCAATTATTCATCCGTTGACCATACCCGGTCGGCTAGCGCGACTAGCTCGGATGGGGCTCGTCAGACCCAGTAGTACTACTTATAATTCCCCCGCTATTAAACCCAAATACTAACGATCCGAGAGATTGTCGAGGACTTAAGTGATAAAGCTGCTTAGTGACCATAACATTACATTAACATTAACTTAGTTACCGTATAGTTATGTGACGTTAAATTCGTATAACGTAAAGAGATTGAGTTTGAGAGTGTATACATGTTTCTCCCCCTGTTGTTTAAAAACCGGATAAAGTTAGGGGCCGTGAACTCACCTTTTGTTGCTCGGTTAGTGTAGCAAAGATGTTATAAGAGATGGGACCGCTAGTGGCGTCCTAACAAACCAATTAATTCCACGTCAGTGTGTGAACACACCAATACAATTTCTACACGTAGTTTACTCACAAAGTGATACACACAAACAACATATCTAACACTCAAACATGCATGCAAGTATCCTCATGTGATCATAGTAATCAAACAACTTATCATGAACATATCCCAATCCATGCAACACTTTGGTGCATACAATCACAAGTTATCAATTTTCTGTTTAACACTCATTATTCAGCTGTTTTCTAGGATTTTTATAAAATAGTTCTAACATTCCAAAAATTCCAATATTTTTACAGTAGGTGACATCTATACCATAGAAATTTATATAAATTTTCCAAGTCCTAGATCTTTACCAATTAACCATAAATATTAATATGCTAGGCTGCAGTCAGATTTACCGCTTTCTGACTGCAGTCCACTGAAGAATTTATTTAAAAATCACTGATCATCCAATTAACAAAATTCTAGTTGGAGTTGCCCAGAAATTTCTATACCTAGTTGCTGTACAAAAATCATGACTCAACTCCCTACTGATTTTAAAATCTAACTTGATAAACAACTAGCAAAGTTTCAGGATTTTCACAGTTTTAGTTACTGAACTTATTTAGCCCTTTAAAAATATCAAACGACTTCAGAAAATTATGAATCCAGCGCCATTAGATTCCTTATTCAAATCTCTACGTTCTAGACATCAGAAAATCCGTTTTTCAACAACTAACGACCGAGTTACAGCCAGATGAAGTCGGCTGTAACTATTATTCAGCAGACTGTTTTCAGCATATCTTTATCATAAACTCGTGTAACCCATTCATGCGATTAATCTAGGCGATCAAGAACCGATTTTTAATCATAGATTGATACTAATAACCTATCCATGCAAGCCCTAGTTCTTACTTCTAGTTTTTACAAACAAAACATACTTGCACTTATGATATCCGCAAACAATTATACACATGAACACAATCAAGACAGCCGGTTACATTCAACATATAAAATCCGAAGCAAACTAATCAATTAATTATTCAAGCATATATTTATCGAACATGATCTCGTAATCAAGGATAACCCTAACCTTGAATAACTAGGTAGACAAGCCGGGACTTGGACAAGGAGTATCCTGCTGTTCCAGGAAGGTTGCGACCGAAAGGATGTTGATAAAGTGGGCTGTTTGATCGACTAGAGGTGAACAAAGACTGATCTCACGATTGAATGAAGGTGAAGATGGAGATTGTTGCTGCTGCTGCGACCGAGAGGAATAAACGAACAAGGAAGGCAGCTGATTGCGATCACAAGAGGCGAGAACAAGCTGCCGACGGCTGTTTTTCTTTAGGGTTTTGTGTTTATGTGAATGAGTGCATGTGAGTTGTATATATAGGTGCAACAAGATGATAAGGTTTACGGTTTTAGATAAGTATTCGTGGCCGAGGATAATTGGGTTGGTTTGGTTTGGGTTTGGGCTTGATCTCGCGGCCAAAGACTAGGGTGAGTTGGTTTGGTTTTGATCTTGGCCGAATGGTTCTAGGTTTTGCATGTAATGGTTTTCGGTTTAGGTTGTTCTCCGCCGAGTAGTTAGAACTTTAAGTCTAGGTTTGATCCTTGTTTTCTTTTGGCCGAAGACTTGGGTTCAAAGTTTAAACTTTGTTAACTCCTAGAGTCACAATGAATCAAAGCTGATTCGTGTCGCGGTTCGGTTCAGTTCGCGTACATATCTACCCTACTTACTCTATAACTAAAACAATCACACAACACACAACACGTATTCATTTAACTCATGCACGTTTAATACTTAGCATATACATTATTCGACAAGTGTCACGTGTAAGTTATCCGAAAAACCCGGGATATCACATCTTGATATCACCATTCTGGAGGTGTCGTCTCCTATTATATCAGCCATGGACATATCTTCATCTTCTTCGGACGCGAGTGATCGTGCTTCTTCATCGGCCATCCGTCGCGGCGGCTATGGACGTATGCCACAGATTGTAGCTTTGATACTACCCCCATAGCAACACCGACTCCACCACCCATACCCACCCACACAACCAATGGTACTGCCACTCCCACTTCTACACCACATGTTACCCTTCCTCTCATCATATCTCCAACACTCCTACTGATGCTCATACCCTCGTGCTGATACCCAGCGACCTAACGACCATTGTACTTTGAGACCCATTCATCACATGGATACATCTCCATCTTTACCCATGAGATTCCTGCTCCTCGCCCAGGAGAGGGCCCATCCCACCAGCAAGTTCACTCATTTTCCCTTGTCGCAAATAGGCATCTTTCGACACGATACTCTCCTTCAAGTATGCCTACTTTAAATCCGTACCACGCGAGTAACCATTCTCCCTACACTTTGGCTGATTTCGTCCACTCCTTGCAGCTATAGATTCAACTCCTTTCCAGGAAGGTCTGGAATCTAGAGCGTTTTAGGGACGCTATGCCACCACCACCACCACCACCTACTCCACCACCACCCCTATCTCCACCACACCACACACCATCTGCTGAACCTGATCTTCGAGCACTCATCCAGGTGCTTCAGTTGCAGGTGACTACACTTGCTCGTCGTGTATATGACCTAGAGGAGGAGTGTATCCACCTTCATAGCCTGATTTTTCCTTCTCTACTTCCAACTCCTCCTGACCCATAGACTTTTATTACATGTAGTTAGAGTACAGGATTAGAAGACCCGCTTTTGGTGTATATATGAAGATTAGGTACGAGCTGAAGACCCTTGAAGATTTGAATACTTGTGGAAGAATAGACTTTTTCCTATTTTATGTGTTATAAACTTGTATGATCGGGGTCATGTATCCCCGAGTCCTTTTGTTTTTTCTTCTTTCGCTAAAAACAATGTAACAAGTTGGTCTAATATATGAAAGCTCGGTAGTTATTTTCTTTACTACACATTGTTTATTTACCTATGCATGTATTGCTATTGTGGTTGTGGGATTGGATGATGTGATTATCTATGCAACTTCAAGAGTTGTTAGATAAAGGATTCATTAGACCGAGTTCTCACCTTGGAGAGCTTTGGTATTATTTGTTAAAAGATGGACGAGAGCTTGCCATGTGTATAGACTACCGCGAGTTGAACAAAATTACTATCAAGAACCGATACCCCCTGCCTAGAATTGATGACTTGTTGGACCAATTACAAGGCTCAAGTTTCAATTCAAAAATCGACTTACGATCGGGTTATTATCAATTGCATATTCAAGAAGAAAGTATACCCAAAACGGCCTTTCGAACTCGTTACGCTCACTATGAGTTTCTTGTTATGCCGTTCGGTTTAACAAATGCACTAGCGGTGTTAATGGACCTTATGAACCATGTGTGCAAGCCGTATTTGGACAATTTCATGATAGTATTTATTGACGATACATTAATATATTCACGGTCGAAGGACGAACACAAGCAACACTTGTGGACTATTTTGGAGCTTTAGAAGAAATAACAACTTTACGCGAAGTTCTCCAAATGCGAATTTTGGATTTGTGAGGTACAGTTTCTTGGATACGTGGTGAACGAGAAAGGAATCCATGTTGATCCTACCAAAATTGAAGCGATAAAGAATTGCGAAGCGCCTAAGACACCAATGGAAGTGCGACAATACTTGGGATTTGCGAAAATTCTTGGGATTAGCGGGTTATTATACATGATTTAAAGAGAACTTTTCAAAAGTTGCTTAACCGCTAACGTACCTAACATAAAAGGATAAGAAGTTTGACTAGGGCGGGAAACAAGAAGCGTCTTTCCAACTTCTAAAGAATAATGTGACATTTGTACATTTTAATTATTGAACAATTCCGAAAAATTTTCGTATTTAATAAAATCTTGTGTTTTATTTGCGAGAATGTATATTTATAAATCATTATACAATGCCAGACATTTTTTTCAATAAAATCTTTCATTTTATTTGTAAGAATGCAAAAATGTCAATCATTACACAAATTCGGTCATTTTCAGGTTCGATTAAGTTTTATACTTTATTTACGAAACGTGTAACCCTACAATCTAACGAACCGACATCCATGACATCTTAAGACAAAATTCAAGCCTTAACGCCTTTATATAACCTAAATATTAGGTTAAGAGGGGTTAAAATGACAAAACACGACAATACAAGTCCAGGGGCCAAAATTATCAAAAACAAAAGTTTGCTTTATCACCAAGTTTGCCACCTATCTCCAAATTTTGACACCTTGCACTCATTTTGCCACACTTAATTTGGTGTTGACACATGTTAGGACACTCCACACTTGGTAACACTTGTCATCACCTCCTTGATCCCAAAACACTCTAAATACCCTTTGATTCATCCATTTTTTTTTCACACCACTTCAAAACACTTCAAAGCAAAGTGTGAAGTTCTTCTTTCTATCCTTCTTGGAGCTTGTTTCCAGCCTTTGGAAGCCTCCTATCTTGAGTTCTGAAAGTGTTTTTCAACACAAGTAAGTACTCTTCCTAGTTCTTTCATTATTTTAGCTATTTTGAGCTAAAAGTCAAACAGTTTGGCTTCCTGTTTGACTTTCGGTTCTGGCCATTTTGGTCAAGTCAATGTTGAAATTGAACTTTGCAACTTGATTATAATCACGAAGGTATTAATCCCTTGCGATTGCACCTTCTGATTACCACGTTTAGTAGGCGATATGACGAGTCAAAGTTTTACGAGTTAAAAGTAATAAATATATATATACATATACATATATATATATTACATATATATATATGTATGTATGTACACATATATATATGTATATATATATATACATACATACATATATATATGAATATACACACATATATATATGCTAGTCATTTATCCGCGCGATGTGTAACACCACGACCGTGTAAAACAAAGAACCGCGGCGGTAACGTCAGGGAGTCATGTCACAGAACTATTGTTTCACAACTCATGGAATTTAAAATTAGGTTTGATTAAGTTAAATGTTTATATTGTCTTGGGATAAACATAAACAACACATAAATAACTTGTCTTGCATGTTTTAAGTCACTAAGGCCGGCGTCCATTCCTACGTGAAGCATGCATCATATTATCAAGTATTGATTCCTGAAACATATGTGAAAAGAGAGTCATCATAAAAAATTGCCTACGAGTACATAGGTTTTGTGAGTGTGTCAAATTCGTGGCCTTGTATACATATTGCAACACCTCGTCCGACTACAAGAGTCGTTAAGTGAAATGCAATACAATTAACCAACTATAACAAGTTGGTTAGAGTTGTGAAAACCTTGAAGCCAAGAATCTTGACAAAAACATTTCTTTTGTAAAAACCTTGTAATAGATTGATTCAAAAGAAAATTTGGTGTGGTTTATATCTTTAAGTGAAAATCAATGCATGGCATTGTTCAAAACAATTTGTCCGTGTTATAAACCATTTGTCAGTGTTATAGATCAATGGTCCGTGTCATAAACCAATTGTCCATGTCATAAACAAATCGTCCGTGTTTTTAGTTGTGAAAACTTTTGATCGTTCTTTAATGAACACATTCATACCTTTGTTGACTATACCACCAAAGAGTATCTTTAATAGACCACCAAAGGGTCTCTTTTACTAGACTACCAAATCAACAATTGATTTGTTAATCAGAAACCGTTTCTGTCATTACCCAAACTTCCACCAAATCCAGTGAACAGTCCGATAATGCGATTGTCAGTCCTATGGTACCATAACATACTACTGGTCAAGTTGGCCAAAGCTAATGAATGTCATTCGTGTTATGGATAACGCATCACCAAGTTGTTCACATTATTGAAACCGTATTGTTTTATATATAAACCATAGACATTGTTTTTGAAAACTTGAAAATGATTTAGCACATATGAGTCACCCTAAAACATTTGCAAAACATAAAAGAGGGGAACTATGTACTCAATTTGAAATTCATTTTGTATTTATAAACCATGTATATTGTTTTGAAATCTTGAAAATAATTATTGGCACATGTGAATCACCCCAAAACACTTCAAAATGTAAAGGGGGGGGGGCTATGTTTGAAAATCATTTTGTATTTATAAACCATGTATATTGTTTTGAAATCTTGAAAATAATTACAGGCACATATGAATCACCCCAAAACATTTGAAAATGTAAAATAGGGTGGGGCTATGTACTCACTTGGGATTGCGAAAGAGTTCTTGATCAACGAAATAAACAAAGCTCAAACGTGTCCTAATGTGTCAGATAAATACACTAGCGTGTCGGGACTACAAACGGGAGATCAGATAGAATGAAGTCCTATCAACTAAACGAGTGTTGGAACTCATGTGATATGGTTTAACAAACTTAACATTCTGATTTGGAAAGGATCCTAAGTGTTTTTGAACCATTATGACTCGTTAAAGTAGTTTACGCTACTTTAACGGGTCATTAGCGTAAATGTGTGATCAGATGGTTAAACATGTTCTATGATAAGTCTTAAATGCCCAAGCATGTTTCAAAATGTTAAAACATCAGTTTATATGTCAAAATTTGGTTACATGTGTTTAAAATGGATTTATGCGCAAAAGGGCATTTTGGTCGTCATTGTTTTTAGAACATAGAAGTAACTTATCATAACACTAACCAAACAATGTGACCATAAGGTATAACCTTAGTAGGTTATTCCCTATGTAACTATGGTCACAAATATGTGTTTGGTAGGATCCTAAGATCTACCAAACTTGTCGGATTCGAAAGTCAAAGCAGTGGTCAAGACCACTCGACTTACGACCCTAAATAAGCACTAAACTCGAATTGATGAGTTAGACATGTCAAAATATGTCTTTCTAAGTTTATAAAACTGATTTGGTATCAAAACTTGGTGTTTTAATACCCGAAAATAGTTTTGTCGTAAAATGCATAGCATGTGCATTTTTTTTACCAAAACTTTAACTCGTCACTTCGACTAGTAAACATGGTAATCAGAAGATGAAATCGCTAGGGATTATAACCTTCGTGATTACGATCACGTTGCAAAGTTCAAATGAACTATGAATTAACCAAATATGGTCAGAACCAAAAGTCAATCAGGAAGCCAAACTGTTCGAATTTTAGCTCAAAATAGCTAAAAAATTAAAGAACAAGGAAGAGTACTTACTCGTGTTGAAGAACACTTTTGGAACTCAAGATAGGACGCTTCCAAACGTTGGAAACAAGCTCCAAGAAGGATAGAAAGAAGTACTTCACACTTTGCTTTGAAGTGTTTTGAAGTGGTGTGAAAAAAATGGAAGAATCATGGAGTATTTATAGTATTTTAGGATTAAGGAGGTGATGACAAGTGTCCTCAAGTGAGATTAGTGTCCTAACATGTGTCAACACCATGTTAAGTGTGGCAAAGTGAGTGCTAGGTGTAAAAAATTGGAGATAGGTAGCAAACTTGGTGAAGAAGAATAATATTTATTATTTTTTTGACATTTTTGTCCCTTGGACTTGTATTTTAACTTGTTTGCCATTTTACCCATTTAACCTAATATTTATGGTATATAAAGGTGTTAAGAAATGTGTAACTTGGATTATGCCCAAAAATGTCATGGATGTCGGTTCGTTCGGTTGTACGGTTATGCGTTTCACAAAATGCGTAAAACGCTTTAACGAACACCAAAATGATCGAAATTGTGCAACGATTGACATTTTTGCATTTTCATCAATAAAATACAAGATTTTATTGAATACAAAAATATTTGGAAATAAAACACAGGGTTTCATTGAATACGTAATTGTGCAATGATTCATACTCGTTTACCGTTAGTTTATCAGTCGTCTGGTGATAAATTGTATAGTACTTAAGTTAGTTTTCTTATTCGTGACATGTTGGCACTAGTTTTTCTATTAATTTATCAATTCTTTGGTGATGCACTTTTCCTAATTGTTTTTGTTGTAGCTTGGGCGTGATCGATATACAGGAAAGGTACAAAACAAGGAACTTGATGTTTTAAAAAAAACAGTTAATAAAATAAAATGCATTAGGGTATTTTATGATCGTCACTTAAAAGAATAATAAATTGTTGGTACCTCCCATTTCTCCTTCAGTGTTGTCATTGTTGCGAACCTCATCAATCGATACTCCATGAAGTGGTATGTTAGCATGCCAACCCGACTCACCATTAGGAAAAAACAGAGGATACGACAATGGATCATAACAACTGAAGTACCACTGAATAGTATGGCTATATTCAGACCTACCGTATATAACAATACTTTATTTATACGAAGTGATATTGTCATTACCTTCAACCCAAATACCAACAACCTATATAATCGTCAACTATAAGTAAGTAAAATAAGAAATACTATTAAATAATTGTAATTAGTATAATCTTTGATGTTAGATAAACACTATTAATAACATCAGATGTTAGGCAAACACTGTTGATGTTGCTAACCTCTGATGGAGTAACAACATCAGATGTTAGGCAAACACTGTTGGTGGTAGAAAACCACTACTGGACAACCACTGCTGAGTATAACATCAGTGGTTAGTGAGTCTGTGGTTGAATAAGTGGTTTTGCTATATAACTCCGATGTCGTTGGTCGGTTGGACACCCTTTGGTCAAGGTCAACCGAAGTATTCAAAGTGACTTTGGGAGATCTCACCACTCCCAAATATTCGACTTTGTTATTTTCTTTGTGTGCAGCATAGTATCTTTTGTTATACTCTTTTCATTTTTTGGCTATAGTAGATGCACTCGAGCTAGAAGCATGACTAAGATGATTTGGTTGTCCATTATTCATTGTGAATTGATAAAGTGTCAAATACCTTGCAAATTAAATAAAAGATAGTCATAATAGATGATGAAATAAAGTCAAACTACTGATGAGCCAACATCTAAAAGAATCCTTGCCAAACCTCTGATGAGTTTGCTAACCTCTGATAGAGTAATAACATCAGATGTAAGACAAACACCAATGATGTTGCTAACCTCTGATGGAGTAAAAATATAAGATGGTAGGCAAACACTGTTAGTGGTAGCCAACCACTTAGTGAGTCTATGGTTGAATCCGTGGTTTTGCTATACAACTATTGTTGGTGTGTTAGTAGTGGTTTGTCATCAGTGGTCCCTGATCAGTGGATGCGACTGACGTGTTGCAGATTAAACAGATAAAGCTGAACAAACAGTAACTTAATGATGGGACATGCCATCTTTATTACTGAGCAAACAGTAACTTATAGAAAATTCTCGCCCGAACTACGCGCCAAAAACATCTTATATAAACAACCTTAGGCCGTTCCATTGATTACACCAAAAGCAAACGCCATAAGTTACTAAATACCATATGGCAAACCTCGTTTCTTGGAGATTCAGTTTTGTTCTCGATAAAGTTTCACAGAATGAGGTGGACAACATTCTTCGGTCATTATTAAGTGAGCATCACATTGTTGTTCATCTCATTCATCAAAATTTTAAAGTTCAAAATAACAGAAGACAAGCCTGTAAGCTGTGTGTTCTCCATGAAGTTTCGCTGAATGGATTCTTAGGTGAGGGGGATAACTCAATAAGACTTTGCTGAATAAAATGGACAAATCCTCAAGAAAAAGAGACTGATGACAGTGATATGTCATTTTTTTGCTTTGTTCTTGAGAAAGGTTGGATGAGAAGAAGAGACCTATGCCGGTGTAAACGCTATTTTGGACTCCATTTTAAATTATGAAGAGTGGGATGTGCATGAAGATGATGGCCAAATATCATCCAAGCGAAAAATCCACTCACAATCACACCCCAATAATAACATCACAAAACAGCATCGATCTATGTCTCCAACATCCATAAAACCACTTCAACAGTCAACAACAAAAGATCGCACCAAAAACTAAAACGCCATATTTTGTTGAATGATCAGCTTCTCCTAGAGCAGGGCCTTTCAGCTGTGTAGGGAAATCGGCACCTATCTAAGAAATTCAAAGGTTCAGGGGTCAAAACATCAAGAATAAGAGACTGATGGCAGTGAAGAATTGGATGAGAAATTGGAATAGCATTTCTTTTCTATATTTTTTTTGGTGTCATTTTCTATGGTTTGTTATATAATTTTCAGCTAATAAAATACATTATTTCACTAATTACTTATAAAAAGCCAAAATGCCACAAACGCCAAACACCAAAACTATAATAAAATTCTTTTAATCACGTATTTTTATTAACTCCAAATAATTACTAAACTGTATAAATAAGGTGCAAGAGAATAGAACAAAAGGGTGCCTTACAAAAGTTTAATTTTGCCATCTTTATCTATAAAACGCTATTAAAATACAAAACGCCAAACTTAAAAAGATGATACGTGTTACAGCCTTAATAGATAAAGCTGAAGAAACAGTAACTACAGACAGTCCTGAAATGATGGAAAATTTATTACTAACATTTATTATATTAAAAACCATACCTTGGCAATTGAATTTTTATATATTTACAAAACCCCATATTTACATGTCACATTATAGGTCTACATCCTACATCACACGACAAGAGATACAAAAAGTATACATCAAAAAAAATATTACTATTGTTTTTAGCGCCAAAAACATATATCTAGCTCTCGCCAAAAAAGGTCATTAATAAGTAGAACAAGTAAACAAACTTAGCACTCCACAAATTGTCTAAACATGTCACAAATTGATGATGAGATTCATGGTGAAGAAGTGAGTGATTAGGGTTTTGAGAAGAAAGAGAGTAATGGAGTCATTTATGAGTGATTTTTGTTTCTTGATATCGAAACGGCAAGTGGAAACTTTGTTTGGAGGAAATCGGGTTTATAAAGGTCTGATGGCTATCATCTGTGCACGTGTAAACTCTGTTGGATATTAAATTACAGTTTTTTGGAAACCTCTGCTGGAGAGCAGTAGTGGTTCTGAACAGAGGAATGATCAGAGGAGATTTTACTCTATCAAAAGATAGATTATCAGCGGATTCGGAAAACAGTGGTTTCACCAACAGTGGAAGTAGGAATGGAGGATACACTTACAACAACGGATAGATTTTCATGGAGTGATAACATTAGATGTTAGGCAAACACTATTGGTGGTAGACAACCACTGCTGGACAACCATTGCTGAAGTTTTAGTATATTATGGGCATATGTTACATTATTGTTAGGATCAGAGGTTGTCTATTGCAGACCAGCAGTGGTTCTAAATAGAGGAATGATTAGAGGAGATTTTACACTATCAGAGGATAGATTATCAGTGGATTGGAAAAACAGTGGTTTCACCAACAATGGAAGTAGGAACAAAGGATACACTTTCAGCAACGGATAAATTTTCATGGAGTAATATCATCAGATGTTAGGCAAACACTATTGGTGGTAGACAACCATTGCTGGACAACCACTATTGAGGTTGTATTATATTATGGACAGATGTTTCATTATTTTTTGGATTAGAGGTTGTAGTATATTTTGGCTTTTTATAATCTGTTTTTTTGTAGGGTTCAATTCCAACATACTTTTATTAACTTTTTTAGCTATTAGTTTATCAATCTTTCCATCATCAATCCTAAATCCTAAATACATAATGCTTTAACCATTCTTTATTAATCGATACAAATACGAAATGCAATATGCTGAACATTATAAATTTGCTAACAAAATTATAACTATAAACATTAATCGATAAAAAATAGATATTATAAATTTTTAATAATAATTACAACAATTTGTTTATGAGGATCTCTTATGATAATGTTTTTTATAATTTTTTTTCGCTTTGTAGGAGGAAGATGGGTGCTTCTATCCATAGCATGAAATTTTCTCAGCTAACTTCCCTTGATAAAAAAAACACACGTTTCACTCATCAAGAGAAGCACCTATCTTCACCCTAAAACGAAAAGAAAACATATCACACAATTTAAACCTTCTTTCAATTTCTCTTCATCATAATCAAATGTGCTAGATTCAGTTGTTGATCTAATCTGAAAAGAGTATACTACCATTTTTAGAAATGGTTATTAACTAAATAAAATGTGGCATGTACGAGTGATGTAACACCATGTAGAATTTTACATTATTGTAATGAACATAGTTATTGAAAACCAGAACATTGACCTAGACTTGAGCATCATTAGGGCCTAGACTTTTTAGAAAAAAATCAAAAATAAGAACCTGGTGTAAATAACTTATTAGATGTGGAGAATTTTGTATAAGTAGAAACCTAGAAAAGGACGATGGTAAGGCTGAATTTAAAGGTTCTTGAACCAACCCGCAGTGTTGTCTCTTTCACCTTATTGGTGCATAATGTCTATTGCCTATGTCTAAGATATGTTGTTTATGTATATAGGGCTTAGTACGTCGAATAGTGTTTGTATATATATGATTTATATGTTTGTAGTTTGACTAGTATGAGTGAGTCTTGTGGCTCGTACGAGTGACACTCTGTCACTCGAACGAGGCACCACTCGCACGAGTCACTCAGACACATACTCTTCTGTAGGAGTCATGTCGACCTATAAATAGAGGAGCCTAAGTGTTATGTCAGTATCTGTTGGTTGATGCACGGCGAAGCACTATCAAACTGTTTACTTGCTCTGTACTTGTTCACGTTTATCAATACAATTCAAGGCATTTAAGCAGTATATCTTACTTGTTTGTTTGTCAAACTCACTAACAATGAATTCCGCCTCTGTTAGCTGAGTCAGATTGGTCAGGTGCTCATCGGAGGAGAGCCGATCCCTTCTCACACACCTGCTCATTTTAAACTATATTCTCATTTCCAGAAAACAAAAATATATACTCTCTCGATATATCCATTCAAAAAACATTAAAAAAACAAAACAAACACATATCTGAAAGTAATATAACAGATTCGACAAAGATGTTTAAAAAAAACTTACAAGATATAAAATTTAGCAAACAAAAACGATAGCTAGGGTAAAAAATGCTACCAATCTTGCCCACAACCACAGATCTGGCGTCATGTTCTCACTTCCACCTGTTCATCGGTCTTCATTTTCAACTATATTCGCATTCCAATATGAAAACATGCTGAAATCTTCCCTTGAGAGAGAAAAAGACTCAGATCTGAGCTTCAAAATCAACAAAAACGTAAGACGCTTACAAAAATCAACAAAAACGTAACAACGGATGCAAGTATCTATTACCGGTTGGTGTCAGATCAAGCACTTGAACGATAATTTCTAGAACATAAATGATTTTGAGAGAAGATGCCATAAACCCTAGATCTACAAAATCTCCTGGATTTCAAAGACATTTTGCTTCGTATGTTGACTTAGTATACCTAGTACCCGATTTCAAAGACTTTTTTACTTCGTATATTGACTTAGCATACCTAGTACATGATTTCAAAGACATATTTGCTTGTTATATTGACTTAGTATGCCAAGTACATGATTTCAAAACATTTTCATGACATGCTTACATTGTTCAAGACATATTGGTGCGTTGAATTTACAATGATACATTCATTAACATTGATCATGCCGACCGGTACTATGTAATGGTACCATAGGATTGACAATCTTGTTCCCACTTCCTAGGTTTGTTTGGAAGTGACTTTAGGGAATGACAGAATCCGATGAACATTTCATAAACCTTTGTCTTTATAAGGGTTTATCCGATCGTCAACAACGCTTGAATATATTCGCCAACAATCCATATATATGTGTCTGCACAATAAAAGCAATTGATTTCTAGGGCAAGAGTTTTTGTTTAAACAAGACCTTTGTTTATTCAAAACACCTATTTTTACAAGAAATTTTGACGAGACAAGACATTTTATTTATTTTATACTAGACATTTATTTTATGGTTTAAAAAAGACTTTTTTTTCATACAAGATATTAGTTTATACATAGACATTTGTTTATAAAAGAAATTTTGTTAATACATGTATTGGTTTATACATGACATTGGTTTAAACAAGACCTCTCATTTGTTCACTCATGGTAAGTGATTTAAATGATGAGAGTGTAATATGATAAAAGCATAGTGGATACGTTGCTGGTACTTCCTATATAAAAGTGCTTTCGTTATATTACATACCATAGCGTTATCTAAACCACTTCAAACAAAATACAAGACATGACATATTTTATGCAAGGCGCGAGTTATTTTGGTTATTTAAGTTAACCAAGCATCATTTCTTTTAAATCATTTGATTTTCATATGATTTCATAAAAGAAACATTTTTATAAAGGATCATGGCTACTTTTGTAATAGTTGAACACTTCTTTTAACTTTCAAAGCCATGAATCTTCATCACAAAACATATGTTACTCACAGGCATTTTTATGCTGGCGTTTTATTTCACATATGTTTGAGGAACTAATGTTTAACTTTGACCATGCTTCACATAAAGCAGACTTGGGCCTTAGTGACTTTAAAATTTGCAAGACAATTGTTATGATTTTATTTCGTTCTCCCAAGACAATGTAAACAATGAAATTCAATAATACAAAACTTTATGTACCATGTGTTGTGAAACAATAGTTTTGTGACATGACTCCCCGACGTTTCCGCCATAGTTTATTGTTTTACACGGTCGGGGTGTTACAGTAAGATTGGTATCAGAGCTCATGGTTATAGGGAATTAGGTTATTAGTAATATTTTGACCTAGACTATAACCTTCCTAGGTCCCTAACACAAGTTATCTTATGTTTAGATCTTAAAACAATACCATCACCTATTAATAGGTGATTCAAAACCTCAACAAGCTTTTATAATGAAAACAATCTTTTGCTATGGAGTAATAAAACTGTTTGGAAACTTATGATTTCACTTTTGGAAACTTGTAAACATTGGTTGCAAATTAATATAAGTATGGCATCGTTGTTGATTTACACTTGTTTACATGATTGGATGCAATGATTAACTCATAGTCACGACTCTTCCGCTACGACCAGGGTGTGACAGATTGGTATCAGAGCTCCGATTGTACTGAACCATGGAAAAACTTTTATTAAGTTTGGTCTATAATCACTAAGGACTCTCACGTGAAAGCAAAGTTTATAACATCAAAAAAAAAATATTTTCAGAAATATGACAAAATGACAAAAGGTTTTCATTATATCACGATAACATGAGGATCTATCACACGAGCTCGACCATAAGTAACGAGCATGGATCAATATAGACACAAAACATTAAGGATTACACTTGAAACCAGAGAACAAAATTTGCATGAATATTTGTTGATTAATACAAACTATATCATAAGTAATAATAAATTACTAACATATATATATGCATTGTAAGGATTATTTGCCAGGACCATGTCTTCTTGGTCAAGTTACGAGGAGGATCTGATGGAGTACGTGTCTGACGACGGATACGGCTCCAATACTTAGGCCATACCCCATGAGGACGGAGCCGACCATGAGGTCCCTAACGATGAGGACCTTGACGATTTCTAGCCTTTTGCCCTCCTCGACCCCGTGGCGGACGACGCCCCACAGGGAGATGATGTATTGGCCATCCCGCAGCCTCCATGTGTCGTGATTGTCTATGGTCACCCTGAGGGAGAGCACGCGATAGTATACCTAGCCATACCTCTAGCCATTGTCCCTCCCGTTATTGATCTGGATGATGACGACGATGACATCCCGTATTCAACGTCGACCATCTGGAGGACGAGCTCGAAGATGGCAAGGTCTTCGACGACATAGCCATCTTTGAGATACCATCCCCCGTCATTTCCATTGTCGATATCTCATCATCCTTAGCTACTGCCGAGAGCGAGCACTTAGCGGATGATGCTTCTTACGCCACCCCAGCTCCACCCTCACAGATGCACTCACTCCCTGTAGCCTCACTTGTCCTTATTAGCCCTTTCCTACTAGTACCCCTACTCATGGACCTGCTCCATATACTAGACTCGCACGACACTACTCTTTGAGCGGTACCCAACATTACCCTGAGTAGCCACCCCCACTTTTCACTGGAAGATCCACTTATCACCCTATACACAACCCCTATGCGACTTGACTCTCTCACATGGCCGGACCCTCACCCTCAGTTGGACCACCTCTCATGTATACAACCCATCCCACACCACCTGTTGCTGGCATGCATACCCCTACACCCCCACAGGGCATGAGCCCGTCTGACCTCTACCATCCCTCTCACCTCCTTCTAGCAACTGTGGAGGAGAGGGTGATGTCTCACGACCTTCAGATCTCTGTGATATTTCTGAGAATTTGAGAGCTGGAGACCCAGCGTGCTGCTCGTACCCTACTAGCGCCCCACCCCACCACGATCATCAACCCACCACCCCTACCATCGTACCCACCACCATCACCCCCACCACTACCATTGTCACCACCACCGACCCCACCATTCTACTGTCCGTTCCACCACTCGTCCTGCCCATCTGAGGCACAAGTACGTGAGTTGGAGCGCTTCTAGACTATCGCCACTAGGCACATCTTTGGCTAGAGGAGGAGGTAGCATATCATCGTAGTTTACTTCACCGATCACCACCCCCTCCACCGCAGTAGTATGTTTATTATATCTTTTAGGGGATTAGACCCACTTTTGACTATCTAGCTTTTGAAGACTCAGCTTAGAAGATCCTGACTTTTGAAGACAACTTGAAGACATGGAGAAACAATGTAAAAGAAAATTTTAGTTTTGTATTGTAAAACTTGTATCGACTAGGGTTATGTATCCTTAAATCCTTTTGATCTTCATGAACAAAATGTAACAAGTTGTCATTATATATGAAAGTGTATTTTCTTTATTTTACATTATATTTGTTTTATGTTGAGGTTTATATTATTGTGAGGTGGTGATGTTACGGTTGATATAATTATGATGTGGTGAACTTATGGTTGATGATTTTTTTTATGATGTGGTGATTATCTACATGTTGAGTTTACATGGTTATGGTGATGATTGGTGTGTTCTTGCATATTCGTAATCATGTGGTTACGCCATATAATTATATATTTTTCTTATTTATTATATTCCCAACGTGTTTATATATATTTTTTTAATATGTGTCTAATTGTGATTGATACTTTATACTAGAAGACGATGCCGCCTCGCCGAAAAAGTACCAACACTAACATGCTAGTGACGACTCAAGAAGAGTTAAACGAACGCATTTCTCAGGCAATCGCCCAGTACGAAGCCAACCGCTATGAACATAGTGGTGGCACCGGAGGCAACCCTCCAACTGGCAAAATTCGGTTATTCATAAAACCACATGATATTCTCATTTATTCCCTTCATGCTTTTGATATACCCACTCTTGAATTTGTACATATAATGTAACACCCCAACCGCGTAAAACAACGAACCACGACGGAAACATTGGGGAGTCATGTCACAGAATTATTGTTTTACAACTCATGGAATTTAAAATTTTGTTTCATTAAGTTAAATGTTTACCTTGTCTTGGGATAAACAGAAAAAAACATAAATAAAATGTCTTTCATGTTTTAAGTCACTAAGGCCCGCGTCCATTCGTACGTGAAGCATGCATCATATTATCAAGAACTAACAACTGAAACATATGTGAAAAGAGAGTCAACATAAAAATGTCGGCGAGTACATAGGTTTTGTAGGTGTGTCAAATTCGTGGCTTTGTATACATATTGCAACACCTCGTCCAACTACAAGAGTCGTTAAGTGAAAACTTTGTATCAAAAGTGTTTGATATTGCAATACAATTAACCAACTAAAACAAGTTGGTTAGAGTTGTGAAAACCTTGTAGCCATGAATCTTGACCAAAACGTGTCTTTTGTAAAAACCTTGTAACATATTGATTCAAAAGAAAACTTCGTATGGTTTATATCTTTAAGTGAAAATCATTGCATGACATTTTTCAAAACCATTTGTCCATTTTATAAACCATTTGTCCATGTTATAAACCATTCGTTCGTGTTATAAACCATCCGTCCGTGTTATAAATCAATCGTCTGTGTTTTTAATTGTGAAGACTTTTGATCGTTCTTTAATGAACACATTCAAACCTGTGTTGACTATACCACCAAAGGGTATCTTTAATAGACCACCAAAAGGTCTCTTTAACTAGACTAAGAAATCAACAAATGATTTTTTAATCAGAAACAGTTTCTGCCATTACCCAAACTTCCACCAAATCCAGTGAATAGTCCGATCATGCGATTGTCAGTCCTACGATACCATAACATACTACTGGTTGGCTCGGCCAAAGCTAATGAATGTCACTCGTGTTATGGATAACGCATCAACAAGTTATTCACATTATTGAAATCGTATTGTTTTATATATAAACTATAGACATTGTTTTTTAACACTTGAAAATGATTTAGCACATATGAGTCACCCTAAAACATTTTCAAAACATAAAAGAGGGGAACTATGTACTCACTTTGAAAATCATTTTGTATATATAAACCATGTATATTGTTTGAAAATCTTGAAAATAATTATAGGCACATATGAATCACCCCAAAACATTCAGAAAAAGTAAAAGAGGGGAACTATGTACTCAATTTGGATTGCAAAAGTGTTCTTGATCAACGAAATAAACAAAGCTCAAATGTGTCCTAATGTGTCACATAAATATGTTAGCGTGTCGGGACTACAAACGGGAGATCAGATAGAATGAATTCTTATAAACCAAACGAGTGTCGGAACTCATGTGATATGGTTTATCAAACTTAATATTCTGATTTGGGAAGGATCTTAAGTGCTTTTGACCCATTATGACTCGTTAAGGTAGTGTATGCTATTTTAACGGGTCATTAGCGTAAATGCGTGATCGAATGGTTAAGCATGTCCTATGTTAAGTCTTAGATGTCCAAACATGTTTGAAAATATTATAACATTAGTTTATATCTAAAAAAAGTTGGTTACATGTGTTTAAAATGGATTTATGCGCAAAAGGGTATTTTGTTCATTATTTTTTTAAGAACATAGAATTAACTTATCATAACATTAACCAAATGACGTTAACATAATGAATAACCTTAGTAGGTTATTCCCTATAAAACTATGTCACAAATATTTGTTTGGCCAGATCCTAAGATCGACCAAACATGTCGGATTCGAAAGTCAAAGCGGTGGTCAAGACCGCTCGACTTATGACCCTAAATAAGCACTAAACTAGAAGTGACGAGTTAGACATTTCAAAATATGTCTAACTAAGTTTATAAAACTGATTTGGTAATAAAACTTGGTGTTTTGATACCCAAAAATAGTTTCGTCGTAAAATACACATCATGCGCATTTTTGACCGAAACTATAATTCGTCACTTTGACTAGTAAATGTAGAAATCAGATGGTGAAACCGCTAGGGATTATAACCTTCATGATTACGATCACGTTGGAAAGTTCAATTGAACTTTGACTTGACCAAATATGGTCAGCACCAAAAGTCAATCAGGAATCCAAACTGTTCGACTTTTAGCTCAAAATAGCTAAAATGATGAAAGAATTAGGAAGAGTACTTACTCGTGTTGAAGAACACTTTCAGATCTCAAGATAGGAGGCTTCCAAAGGTAGGAAATAAGCTCCAAGAAAGATAGAAAGAAGAACTTCACACTTTGCTTTGAAGTGTTTTGAAGTGGTGTTAAAAAATGGAAGAATCATGGGGTATTTTAGTATTTTAGGACTAAGGAGATGATGCAAGTGTCCTCAAGTGTAGATTAGTGTCCTAACAAGTGTCAACACCAAATTAAGTGTGACAAAATGAGTGCTAGTTGTCAAATTGGAGATAGGTGGCAAACTTTGTAAAGAAGCAAAAATCTTTTTTTTTTTTTGACATTTTTGGCCCTTGGACTTGTATTTTCACTTGTTTGCCATTTTAACCTCTTTAAGCTAATATTTAGGTTATATAAAGGTGTTAAGACATGTGTAACTTGGATTATGCCCGGAAATGTCGTGGATGTCGGTTCGTTCAGTTGTACGATTACCGTTTCGCAAAAATGCGTAAAACGCATTAACGAACACGAAAATGATCGAAATTGTGCAAGATTGACATTTTTGCATTCTCATCAATAATATACAAAAGTTTATTTAATACAAAAATATTTGGACTGATAAATGGTTCGTATGTTGAATACGGACCAACTGACTTTCGCAAAATGAAAATAGTCCCTGGACTTGTATAAGCGTGTTTTTTGTCATATCTAACCCTTCAAAACTTATATCTAAGTTATGAAAAGGGTATTTACGGTTTGTGTAGCTTATGTCCTTGTTTCGGAGTGTACGTTGCATTAAACTGATTGTGTTTGATTGTCAGTTAACGAATTACTTCCACAAAAATTTTTGAGGGTTCGAAATGGTGCAAGAAATTGAAATTGTGCAAATGTCTTAGATAATTATACAAATTTCAGAAACAAAACACAGGGTTTCATTGAATATTAAATTGTTTGTAATTATACAATGATTGAAAAGGCATAAATGTCACATATAATGAATTCAGGTTGCACTTACAAGCAGTTCTTAGACTTCAAACCTCTGAATGATGACGGTACTGGAGGTGCCATTGCTTTCGTACATCGGGCCGAGAAGAGTGACTCGGTTTTTGGATGAGCAAGATCCCTTCTGATCAAATAGTCACTTATGTCACTGGACTCTTCATAGATGGAGCACTATCATGGTGGAACCTCCAGGTCCAAACTAAGGGCGACGATGCTGTATACGCCATGACCTTGGAGGAAGTTAAGGAACTCATAAGGAAAAAGTATTGTTCGAGGTCGGAAATTCAGAAGTTAGAATTCTGGAATTTAGAGATGATTGGTTCAGATATCGCCGTGTACACGTAGCGATTTCATGATTTTTCTCGAGTGGTTCCATACTTGGTGGAACCCGAATTCAAAACGGTCGAGAGGTACATCTGGGGACTTGACCCCGGAATTTTAAACCCACGGAAATTGGAGAAGCAATCAATTTAGATGTTAGCCTTACTGAGGAGGTTGTGCGTTAGGGAAAATTGCCTAAGTGTGGAGCGAAAAAAAAAGGAAACTACTGTGGAGACTACGGACTCCAACAAAAGGAAATTGTCCCATTTCAAGAGAGGCTCAAAAGGTAGTAATAATAACAACAACAAAAGACATACCACGAGGGAAGTCAAAGAAACGACGGCATATGTTACCACCACTTCAAACAATACTAACAGGAAGCCTTATACTGGGGATGGTTCGGTAAATTTTTTATGGTCCACGGTGAAAAACATGACACACCACAACAAATTATTAATTGTATGAAGGCTCAAAAATTTTTGAGAAAAGGGTGCATCCCGTTCCTTCCCCGTGTGGCTGACAAAAAGGCCGAGGAGCGCAAAGTGGAGGACATACTTGTATTAAAGTAATACCACGAAGTCAATCAAGAAGACTTGCCTGGACTGCCTCCACAACGACATGTCAAATTCCATATCGACCTAGTGCTAGGAGCTGCACCTGTGGCGAAAGCCCCATATCGACTAGCATCCTCAAAGATGCAAGAATTAGGGACTCAGCTTCAGGAGTTGCTTGACAAAGGATTCATAAGACCGAGTTTCTCGCCTTGTGGAGCTCAGGTGTTGTTTATGAAAAAGAAGGATGGAACCTTCCGAATGTGCGTTGACTACCGGGAACTAAACAAGTTAACCATCAAGAATTGGTACCCATTACCGAGGATTAATGATCTATTCGATTAATTACAAGGGTCGAGTTTTGATTCAAATATTAATTTAAGATCTGGGTATCATCAATTAAGAATCCAAGAGGAAGGTATTCATAAGATGCTGTCTAGGACTCGCTATGGTCATTACGAGTTCCTTGTTATGCCTCTGGTTTAACAAACGCTCTCGAAGTATTTATGGATTTAATGAACCGGGTATGTAAGCCATACCTCGACAAGTTTGTTATCGTATTTATTGATGACATATTAATGAATTTGCAAACTGAGGAAGAACACGAACAACACTTGAGAACTATATAAGAGCTGCTAAAGAAGAAACAATTATATGCCAAGTTCTAGAAATTCAAATTTTGCATTCGGGAAGTACAGTTTCTCGGACACGTGGTGAATGAGAAAGGGATACACGTTGACCCATCTAAGATAGAAGCCATAAAGAACTGGAATGCTCCAAAGACTCCCACCGAAGTACGACAATTTCTAGATGCTAAAGAAGAAACAATTATATGCCAACTTCTCAAAAGTTGTTCAGCCGTTAACCTCGCTTACACAAAAGGTTAAAAAGTTCGAATGGGGAGAAAAGCAAGAATCGACATTTCAACTATTAAAGGAAAACTTTTGTAAGGCGCTGATATTATCACTTCCGGACGGTATCGATGACTTTGTGGTGTATTGTGATGCATCACATCAAGGCTTGGGGTTCGTGTTAATGCAACGAGAAAAAGTCATCGCGTACGTGTCACGTCAGTTTAAAGCTCACGAAAAGAATTATACCACTTATAACCTAGAACTAGGCACAGTGGTATTTGCTTTAAAAATCCGGCGTCGTTATTTATATAGCACTAAGTGTACCATATTCACATATCATAAAAGTCTGCAACACATATTCAATCAAAAGGAACTTAATATGCATCAACGGCATTGGGTATTGTTGAATGATTATGACTGTGAGATCAAGTATCACTCAGGCAAGGCAAATGTGGTGGTAGATGCCTTAAGCCAGAAGGAACAAGTCAAACCTCTACGAGTACGAGCTTTAGAAATGACGATTCAGACGAACTTTATGACTCGAGTGCACGATGCACAACAAGAAGCTCTAAAACCCTAAAACATTCAAGCAGAATCACTATGGGGAATTGAGAAACAAATGGAACTAAACAAGGATGGAACTTTATATTTCATGGGAAGGATCTAGATTCCCTATTTTGGTGGTCAACGAGACTTGGTGCTGGACGAAGCACACAAGTCAAAATACTCGATACACCTAGGATCTGATAAAATGTTTTAAGATTTGAAAGAGTATTATTGGTGGCCTACTCTCAAGGGAGATTTTACGACTTATGTTGGGAAATGCCTAACTTGTGCAAAGGTCAAGGCCGAATACCAAAAGCCATCTAGCTTATTACAATAACCTGAGATCCCTGTTTGGAAATGGGAGCAAATCTCCATGGATTTTATTTCAAAACTATCACGGACCTCATGAGGTCATGACATGATTTGGGTTATCATTGATCGGCTAACCAAGTCAGGTAGCTCACTTCTTACCAATCCATGAGAAAGACAATATCGAGAAGTTAGCTGAACTTTATCTTAAGGAAATCGTGGCACGTCATGGAGTGCCAATCTTGATATCTCAGATAGAGATGGTCGCTTTGTGTCGCGGATTTGGCAATAATTTCAAGCTTCGGTTGGTTCTCGCTTAGATTTAAGCATGACTTTTCATCCGCAGACCGAAGGTTAAAACGAGCATACCATCCAAACGTTGGACGACATGCTTCGTGCCCGTGTGATGGATTTGGGTGGAAACTGGGATACTCATTTACCATTGGTAGAGTTTTCTTACAACAACAGTTATCACACAAGTATCAAGGTTGTGCCATTCGAAGCACTTTACGGACAAAAGTGTCGATCTCCGCTATGTTGCGCGGAAGTCGGTGACACACAGATCATTGGTCCAGAACTAGTCTAAGAGACCACAGACAAAATATTCAAAATCTGCGAGCGTATCAAGGCAGCCCTGGATAGACAAAAGAGCTACGCAGATTGAAGACGCAAATCATTATCCTTCGAGGTTGGAGAAAAAGTTTTACTAAAAGTCTCGCCTTGGAAGGGTGTAGCTAGATTCGGTGCGTTAAAAGCTAAACTCGGGACACATTGGGCCTTTTGAAATTCCGGCAAAGGTTGGTACAGTGGCTTACAAGCTAAAACTGCTAGAAGAACTCAACAACGTACACGACACATTTCATGTGTCTAATCTAAAGAAAAGCACGACTAATGACACGGTTATAATCCCAGCGGATGAAATTCATATTGATGACAAGCTCCAGTTTACCGAGGAACAGTTCAGGTTATGGACTGGAGAGTTCAAAGGACAAGGAGAAGTTGAATTAAACTAGTCAAAGTCAGCTGGAACTCCGGACCCGAGTATACGTGGGAATGCGAAGATCAAATCAAGACAAAGTACCCCCACCTGTTCAAGAAAAGTCCTTCAGAGGATACCTCAAGGTGAATTTCGGGACAAAATTCTTTTTAACAGGGGAGTATGTGACAAACGGCAAATAATCAGCAATTCCGTACAATCATATAACCAGTATTAGGGCAAGTGAAACATGCTATAGCATATATTGCTTTCCTTCATGACGCGAAACAAATCAAACTATGTCGTAAAAATGTTGGTAGAAAGTGTTGGGCGCACTATCCACGGTTACACTATTCATGTCAACAAAACTGCTGGAACAAGACAGAACGAGGAATAACGGCATACGAATGACATAACTGAGTCCATATATACCTGAAACACTAATGTGGGAACACATATTGCAATAATACATAACTTTACGGTTTATCACTTAAATTTTAAAAGTGTCCATTTCGGCTAAAAATGTAACAATTTCAATTCGTCTGCAACACTAATTCGGCATTTCCAGGACTCCAGAATTATAGCAGAATAATGACAAGCACCTTAAACAATATGAGGATATCAAAAATGCATAAAAGACATCGTTTCTAGTATTAAAACAAGCAGTGCACAACTTGACCGGAAAGCGAGCGATTGTCGAACCGACAAAGATTTAAATACCCGATAGTCTCATACATTAATCTACAGAGCTAGTTAAGCTTTATTCGGGATCCATAACCCCTTCATACATCTCATTGTTGCGGAATTTTCCATTGGTATAATAGAAAAGTGCCGTTATCGAATTGTTAACGAAACGGAAAGCGTTTCTACCACTTAAACTCAACATCTACTAGACTAGCGAACTAGTTAACCATATTTTGATATCAGAAGTATCCTAAATAAATGCCATAGCTCTTATGGTAAACTAAAACCAAAGGTTCCAGTTCTAAATAATATCTTTTGTATATCAACCGGTATCGAACTCATGGACGAACTAGTGGTATTTATACCATCTAAAACTAACACAAACTAGTCAACAGAACTAATTAATATTACTTAACATCCTAAACCCTAATTACTCCCTAATGATGCAAGACCAACCTCTAATTCTCATACTTAAGTTAAACCCCTAAATATCTAGTAAACTAATTCATGTTATAAAATAAATTACATTTAACCCCCCTTCTAGTTCACGGTTTTGGTGGATCCCCCTTGACCCACCACTTGCTTGATTTTGATAAGATGATGAAGGTATGGCACATGAAGATTTCTATTGACCTTGGAAGATTTATATAATTATAACAACATCACCATTCTTTCTATCAAAACAAGAACACCTCTAGTCTCTTTCTCATTCTCGGTCCATCACCACCACCTTAAACCACCATACAACCACCACTAAACACCACATTCTAAGCTTATAAACCCCATTCCAAGAGCATCTAAGGTGTTGCAAGAATGGAGGAGCATTAGGGCCTTTTTGGAGCTTTCTCATCATCTTGATCTTCATTTTCTCACCACCATCTTAATCTTGAATCATCCCTAGCCAAAGAGCTAGTAGTAAGTACACTTGTTTATAATTTCAAGTTCTTATAATATGTAGATTTCAAAAGTACAAGTAAACTTCATCTTGATCATCTTGAAAGAAATTATCCAAAAACTCTAAAATATAACAAGAAATAACAAGATAAAGATATGTGATTTATGATGATCATGTTATTTATTTGTTGTAGTACTTTACAAAAGTGATGAGCTTACTTAATTAAGCTTAAAAATGTAATTTAAACAAGTATATGCTTAAATCATGTAAGATCATCATCTTCAAGTTCATGAGCTTTATATATATGTGGTCTTGAAGTTGTTCTTAAAAAGTCTGATACATGATGAGACTTGAAACTTGGATCTTGAAAGCTAAGTAAAGTTGATTTTTATATAAAACAAATTATATAAAAATGGTTATAAAAGTTGTCCATGAGAACCTTGGTGTTTTGATAATCTTAAAAGATATGGAATTTTTAGAGGCTTTAAAGTATAAAAATATATGAATAAAAGCTCATGAAATGTTGAAGAAAAGTTATGTGCATACTACTTGAAAAATGAGTTTTACTAAGCTTGATGAATTAGCGATGATTTGGGAAATTGAAAAGTGGTTTAAATACGTTTTGAAACGTGGAAAACGCCATAGTTTAGGGGAAACTATGGTGAAATTTTCTAAAATCTAATCGCGATTGAAGTATAATTAACATGATGATTAACGTGGCGAAACGCGACTAGTGACCTAAACCGTCATTAAGGAAGTTTTAATGATAAGGGTTAAACCTTAACCTTCCAAGGATTTAATAAATACTTACATATTTTTTTACAAGGTAAAAATGAGTATTTTTTATTACATATATATTTTTTGGAATAAAAATATATGTATAAACTTTGTACCGTCATAAGTGAATGTGTAGAATACATGTTTATCTATATATATGTATCTAGAATTCCTAGGGTATACAATATAAAATACCCAACTAATACAACACACCAACTACTTGAAACTTACCAAGTATAAATTACATGAACACACACACTTTTATACAACTCTTGAAACAAAAAATCGTTGAGCGTACTATTCAGACAATGGTCAAATTTATACAATACACTATTTCATCGTCGATCAACGACCATATCACCATCATGAAGAGCTACTACGGCACGTGGGCGACTTTCGACGCGGAAATATATATATTAAATGACCACGACGACATGTCTAAAAATAATATATTTGTAGACGCTTAACGAATATATATTATCGATAAACAAAATCTGGAAAGTTGAAATATATCAAAGTTTCCAATAGATTTTATATAAGTATAATAGAATACTTATAAACTACTAGATTTATGGAAATTATAAAAATGCAAGAATATATATTTTGGACTTGGGTAATTAATTTTGGGCTAGGCCCATTTCATTAATACGTGGGCTAGACCCAATCACATAAACACATAGGCTAGACCCAAGGACATAAAAAACATGGGCTAGACCCAATCACATAATTTCATGGGCTAGGCCCAATCACATAAATACATGGCCTAAGCCCAATGACATACATGACATGGGCTAGGCCCAATGACGCACGTCTGGCACGAGGACATGTGAAGGGCAAGGCCGTTCACACATGATCAAATAATGACAATATACACATATATTTGTGAAATATATGTATATAAATAATAATCGAACAAACGAGCTACCAACACTATAATAACATTAAAGTTGTTCTAATATGATAAAATACACAACAGGAATTCAAGATGAACAACTTGTACAAGGTCCAACGAGACCTATGTGTCAATGAAGTTAATACACATGTAGGTTACACACTTGTACGGACCCTCGAATTCCAATAAGTACGACTTACGGAATGCAAAACAGTGAGTTCATGTCCCTCCTTTCAATTATTTCAACGTTTTGTTTTTAAAACCATCGAGGGGGAATACATGTCATAACGGACGATATGTTAGCAATGGGTTTAGACGATAACATGATTAAATGTGCGTAAGTAGGATGATGACAATAGTAACCATTAATCACTTAGTGACCAAGGTGCAAAAGGTATAGATCTATTGAGTTTGAGGCGCCCTCAACTCCTGGTTGGTAAACACTTTGGAGTGCTTTTGTGATCCTAATGATGTCAAAGTTGTCTGGGTTTGGTTGCTTACTAATGGCACATATGTCAGGGTGCTCGCGACACACTTATGGATTCTTAAATTCCATGAATGCTAATAACATACTCAGATTTCATTACTGGATTACAAACATGACATTTTATAAGAAAACAATAACTACATGAACTCACCAACTTTTGTTGACTATTTAAAATTACATGTATTTTAGGACGCAAGACTTGAGCTGGTGAAAAACTTTGGGACATGGGAATAACATGACAACGAATGCCACCTTTTGGAGGATTTGCCTCTTATATCCAAATCTCGTATGGGTATATAGGAGTCAAAACCTCAACAAGCTTTTATGATGAAAACAATATTTTATAGTGCTAACTAAACTCTGGCATACGCAACCGTTTTCCAGGCTGTCGGAGCCGCACTCTGTCATCGATTTAGCGCCAGCCCTGCGTTACCCTGTCGTGACCATCACTGCATCATTAAGGTTTGGTTAGCGACCCGAATATCAATTAAGATCAGTTTGTTTTTTGAATACCACTCTTTAGACACTTCGATTTATATATTTTACTCGTTTCGGTGATCGACACAGTAGGCTGCGACCATCACTGTCGTTTTACTCGTTACTGTTTGATCATCCGAAGCTCTAGTCGTTGGTGTTCAGTCAACTCTGTTTGGCGGTTAAGGTACCCAATTGATCCCTGGTCTGTTTCGAATTTTGACCTTCAAATTCCAGTCGAAGTTCATACTGCCGACGAAAATAAAAATTGAATTAGCTAAGTCGTTTAAAAACTTGCATGTATGGAGTTGAATTAGGTTTTTGTGCTTGTCCGCTATTGTTCAATTTAAGCCACACAAATCATTAGTTATATAATTAGTTCCATGGCATCTACATGACATAGTATATCACTATATTGTTGGTTATTTAAATAAGATAATTTTGTTTATATATAACATCATATGCTATATATTACGGGTTTGAAACTGAGTTCTGGGTTGTCCTCTGATGCTCCACGTAATAATAAGTATATATAGTTTAGAAATTAGCAACCACGCTTCTTAAATGGTTATAGCAACATTTTATAATTTGTTAACTACTAAATTTTCAATAACTACGGAATTGAGTATTTTCCTAAATTATATTTTTTTCTTTTCTGCAGATATATTATAGGAACTTGGTGGTACAATGTTTGGAATTTAAAATAGTGAATTATAGTGAATGTACTGATTGTTAAATATAGTTATATAACTGTTCACTAATTTTGGGGTTCCTAAGGAATTGATCATAAATCACGTGCATGGAAGCACTTCATACAAAAAATAGCTTTAGTAGAATAAAATAAATAGTGTGTTATTCATAACATTTGGAATAATTAGGATCCGGGTCTAATTATTAAAATTCGGATTTTGTCACCGGGAAGCTCTTAGTAAACAAATCGAGTAACATTCATAAAACTGATTTAGGTTGTAACGGGATTTCAAGTTCTTGATTTTTCGAGATCGACTTGATTAATTGGTCTTGCTTTGCTTGCTATAAGGTACCTATTCTTTTAAGTGACATCATAGTATTTTTGTTCAAATCCGTTACTTTGTAGTACAGATGTTTTGGTCAATATTTTTTGTTTCCTATTGTTATATGACCAAATAATATTGTAGCATGCAATAGACCTTATACCTTGTGCTCGTTATTGCATGTTCCCTTTAGACTTATGTCAAGATACTTTTATTTCTCATACGCTTTGTACTCTGTCACCCGAGCAATTATATGTTTAGACTTGTCGTTGGGGCGTCAACGACATGGCACTCATCGTGACGGTGCATAACTAAAGTTCACGACGTCTCTAGTTTGTACTTGTGTAGCACCTGGCCGCTAGAGGCGCATAGATCGATCTTAGCTCAGACTCCTAACTCCGATTGAGATGGAATAATGTGTGTACGCCTACACGCACCGTCTCAGTGCATGGACTATAGCCATGTACCCCTCTACTTAGGCTCGTGAATGCTTCTATATTAGGTGAGTTGATTTACTGTTATATGTTGTCACGTATGTCTTATCTGTTATGGTATGTTTATATGCATCTGATTATGTTTAGTATTTGTTACCTGTTTATTATAAGTTTTGGGATTCAAATTATATAAGTATCCGTTTCAGTGCCATATTTAGATTTGTTAGTATAACGTTAGTACCTTCCCATTTTTATTTCTCTATGCTTGCCTTACTTTCACTGTTGATTTCTCCGTTATTGAGCAACTTTTTGGCTCAGCCGTAGTTTCTTTCTAGTGTTTTTCTTGTGTATTTACAGGTAATCAGAGGAATCGGGGATGAGTGAGAGGATTATGAAGTTCAAGTTTCTAAAGCTTTTCGTTTTCTTTTTATTTCGGTAATTGAATAATATAAGACTTAGGCTTTATGGTTGATTCGAGACTTTTTGCTTTTAGATTCTTTCTCTTACTGAAACTCGTTGGTTTTTGATATCTGTAACAGTGATATGCAAGCCTATTCCGGGTTGGGGTGAGTGGGGTTCTCATATAATAATAGTTATCACACTAGCATCCAGGCCGCCCCATTGGAAGCTTTATACGGACGAAAGTAGTAGTTACCCATATGTTGGGCGGAGACTGGAGACAAGCAACTCATTGGTCCGGAATTAGTCCAAGAGACTACGGACAAAATCTTTCAGAGAAGAGACCATATCAAGGTGGCTCATGATCGACAAAAGAGCTATGCCGACAAACGACGAAAACCACTATCTTTTGAAGTCGAAGACAAAGTGTTATTGAAAGTCTCGCCTTGGAAAGGTGTAGCAAGATTTGGTAAACGTGGAAAGTTGAACCCACGCTATATTGAACCTTTTGAAATCTTGGAAAGGATTAGAACCGTGGCTTATAAGTTGAAATTACCGGACGAGCTAAGTAGCATGTATGACACATTTCATGTGTCTAATCTCAAGAAAAGTCCTACCCAAGAAATGGTTATCATTCCAGCGGATGAGATTTATGTTGACGACAAACTCCAATTTACAAAAGAACCTGTTGAGGTGACGGACTAGAAGGTCCAAAAGACACGGAGAAGTCATATTAAACGGGTTAAAGTTTGTTGGAACTCATGTCACGGCCCTGAGTATACGTGGGAATGTGAAGATCAAATCAAGTCCAAGTACCAACATTTGTTTCAAAGCTCCCATGCAAACGGTAACACAACTTGAATTTTTAACCACCGAGGGAGAATGTGACAACCGGAAAAAATAATGGTAATTTGGTACAACATAACAACTTAATTATACATTTAGTTGTGTTTATTACGACTTAATTAAAGCATGATTAGGTTGCGTAAAGTCTAGAAATCATAGGACATGGTTAAATATGTCAAATAATATCGTTACATCATTGTGTGGCGAGAAAACTACAAACCATGTCCAAATATGTGGGCAAAATGCTGAAAACAATATTCACCGGAACACACTATTCATGCCAGCTAGTTCTGAAAAAGGTCCGAACGAGCACCAAATGCTAAAACACATAAACTTTCCGGAAAATGCACATAAACATAAACTGTCCGATCCACGCCAAACTATAACAAAAATAATTTGTCCGCAACATTAAAATACAACATTTTAATACTCGTAAGACTTGTATATAAGATTGTACATCCTAAATAAGCTTAGGAATTTAAATGGGATACCCGAAACATAAACTCCCGGTGTTATGACTCAACTTTCACAACTTGTACAAATTCGAGCCGATAGACGAACAAACTATATTTCTACCATCCTATTGCCTAAAGTAGTAACCTAGCGAACTAGTTAGCCATATTTTGACGTCGTAAACGCCTTAAATAAACGTCATAGCGTCGATGGTAAAAGAAAACCCTAGCTCCCGATATTATATTACAACTTGAATATAACACCCGATATCGAACCAACGAGCAAACTAGTTAGACTTTATTCAAAACCATAAACCACCATTAGCACCCTAATTACTAAAATATCTAACAATTTAACATTTTGTCACATTATATATATATATATGCAACCACCTTGTACACCCCCCATTCGACCATACCTTCTATCCATTACACAAGATTTTATTTGATGGACATGTATGATGATGCTAGATCTTGTTGACTAGTAATTCAAAAAAAAACTTATAACATCACTTTTCCATCATTCTTTCATTCTCTTACAACTTTCCAACATTTAACACCCCTATTTCTTCTCCTCTAAACTCAGTAGCCCAAACACCCATCATCTCCTCCTAATCTTCATCTGAAGCTCATTAATCCTTTGCAAAATTGTAAGATCATCTGCTATTATTTTTTTAAGCTTGTTATAATATGTAGTTTATGTTAAATCATCTTGAACTTCTGGAAAACAAAGCATAAAAACACTAATCTCAACTTAAAAAGTCTATAATAATTATATATTATGTGTTCATTATGTTGCTGTGTGCTTATGCTCTAGATGGTTTTGTTAAAGTAGGATGATTAAAAACGGATGATCATGTATAAACTAGGCTAGACAAGATGATCTAAACCTTTTGACGTTTAGATCTTAACAAGATCATCATGCTCATAATCCATAAACTTTACTACAATGTAAAAGTAATTTTTAACATGTTATGACTTTTATAAAGATTAAAGATCATTTAAAAGGGTGTTAATCAAAGTTGTTTAAATGAAAGATAAAGACTTCAAAGTTGTTAAAAGATTTAAAAGTGTTATCATATTGTTACTAAAAATGTGGTTAAAAATATATATAAAGTTAAAGGATTATGTGGATAATATGTGAGAATTGTTACATGTAAAAGTTGAGTTTTAGAACTTGAGATTGATTGTGATTATGGGTTTAAAATGGATTAAATACGTTTTTTTTTAATGTGTAAAATGCCATAGTTTAGGGGAACTATGGCAAAAATTTTTAAAAATCTAATGGTGATTAAAGTATGATTAACGGTGTGATTAACTGGGCTAAACGCGATTAGCGACCTTAATCGTCGTTACCAATGTTTTAATAAAAAGGGTTAAGCCCTAATCATCCAAAAACTTTAATAAACAACTTATATACTTTTATAAGTTAAAAAGGGTGTACTTATTAAGTATATATATATATATGGACAAAAATATATGAGTATATTTTATAACCATCATAGTGTATAAATACATGTATATTGGGTGTATGTAGTAGAGTTAGGACCCTACTAACAAAATACACAAAAATAAACACATATGAAACACACCTACAGGATACCCGTAAACAGGACGTGGATAACGGACAATCAGACATTGGACAAACCGTACAAAAACATACATATTGACAAGATAACTATATATATCCAAAACCGACGCGATGATGTCCCTTGAATATATATATATATATGCGGTTACTACAACGAAACACTAAAAATAATATAATTCTTAGACTCCAAAATATATATTTTCAAGACAACGAAATTCTAGAAAGTGTAAGCTGTAAATTTCACTAAGTGTAACCCATGGATGTTAAGAATTGTGTAGGATCGATTTGTCTAATAGCAAAGGTCCTAATTTGAGTATCTAGTCCATACGCGCGGAATTCATATGAATTAGTGACAATTAACAAGATTATTTCATTAATTAATTGATTTCATTCAATATTTAACAGTTATAAATCATCAGGAAATCCGACAGAGCTTCGTAATCTTAGTCGCAAAAGTTCTATCTACTAACACCTCACACTTAATATATATAGACATGCTACCTTGTGCAAGGGTAGCTTATCTTTGCACGAAGGTAATTTACCTTGGTGCAAAGGTAGACTTTACCTTGGTGCCAAGTTAAATACAAACATCGTAAAATCTAACATTTTTGCCCTACTACAAAATAAAGACACAACCCTAAGACGTAGGCAATAGACATTATGCACCAACAAACTCCCCTTGGATGATGCCGTATTCTTGGTCTGGCTTCAAAATATTCAAATGTTTGACTTTAACACGCAAAGAAATTCTTGTGCGGCTTCCTACACTCTTCAGATGGGCGTTTGATCAGTCGCAGGAGCCCACTTCGTAAACTGAAATCTTCTTAAACGAGCTTCTTTTGAATTTTCTTCAATCTTTTGCAAACATTGCTCTTCTTTCAAAAATTCTTCTTTCTCTAACTCTCTATAAGACGATTCACACATCTTATCAGAATTAATACCATATGCATAGAATACATTGATCACAATCCCCATATCGGGTCTAGTATACAAATAGTTCTCCACAATCCCCATATCCTCTTTCGTTCAATCATCTTTGGATTCAAATCTTTAGAAATATCCCACGTGTCATCAGCTTTCAAGACAATTACAACTTCACATGTTTGAGAATCCACTTGCCACCACTGAACATTTTTCATGGAAATCCTGTTCGATCTTCATCAACGACATGTTTCCCATCACACATGGCCGTTTATCACAAGCGTGACATCTTTCCCTTTTGTAACTTTGTCAATCTTTATTCTTTTCTTCGGAATCAACGGTTTCCACTTGTTAAAACCATGAGATGCTTCTTATTTGATTAACTTCGATAATCTTTGATCATGAAACGTCATTTGGAAGTTAATACTCTTTATCTGTACAAGCTCTTCGATATCCCAATAAGGTAATGTCTTCAAATCATTCAAGTACCTGAAGTATTGAACACCACATTCTCGTTTGATCACATAAACATCCAACTCAGGAATCCATCCCTAGCTCAAAATAACACCCAAAGATTTTCTTTTATCGTGTGTGAAGAATGCTAATGGTCACCTGAACTTCCTTTCTTTTTGTAGCTCTTTAAACCATATTTTTTAGCTTCAACAATTTGTTGACATTTAGGAATACTTCCCTCTACAACTGTCTCTACAGGCCTTCTTTTTAACAAGTCAGCATTTGCTTTAGTGAATAACTCTTCAAAAGTTGGAAAGTTATCAGTTCCTTCACCAGAATACTTGATCGCTTCATCATCATCAGATGCATCTTCAATAATCACCCTATCATACATGTTAGCATCCCGTACATGCTTGTAAACATAATCATTTGGCTCGAATGCTCTGATGTTATTCAGTTCCTCTTCAAAGTCAAATTTGAATGAATCTTCATCAACTCCAAGCCTAATAGCAATCTCTTCTTCTGTATAATTGTGCACAAAGTCACCTTCTTCAACATTCTGGAACCATCAATTTCATGAAAATCAACAAAAAATTATGTTCGGATCTTAACAGTTTACTTTGTACGAAGTGAAAACGAATAGGTTAAATTTGTTAAAGACCACTTCACATGAAGTGGAACTTGAAACAGGTCAAAGCATGTAACTGTTATCTTCGTACAAAGAGGAAAAATCACTTCGTACATGCGCCTTCGCACAAAGGTTTTGCGAAATTTTTGACTAATTGTTTGTCGTTTGTGTTTTCGCAGGAAAAGAAATCGAATTTTGAACCCAAACACAACATCTGTTGCGTGTTGGACGATACTATCCCGGAAATGGAGCCATTTACAGAAATATTGGAGTTTAAGGGACGGCGGTCGATCAAGAAGACTCTTACAGACCAAAATAAAGCTTATCGTTCACACGTTCAGGGGTTCTAGGATCATGCGAAGTCTGTGCTAGAGCAGAAAGCTATTAAATCGAGTGTGAGAATCGAGATTGAAGATTAAGAGGTTCTTATTACGAGGCATTGATTCGAAAAGTGTTGGATTTTAAACATAAAGATGACAATCCAACAATGTATTCTGAATGTATGTGCAAAGGTTGTTTTTACCGCATGGGATACAAAGGGATGGTGAATGTGCCCAACTTCAACAAATATTTTCTAACAAGGTCGTATAAGCTTTTCATTCATTCTGTTGTTCATGCCCTTAGTCATAGAAAAGGATGATTTGATGCACTTCTAGATTATCAGATGTGTATGATCACGGCTCTCACTCTTAATAGGCCGTACAACTTTACAAGGTTGATATTCAAGTAGATGAAGGGCAACATTACAAAGGAGAAATTTTTGCAATATCCAAGGTTTGTACAAATGATGCTGGATGATCAGTTCCCAAACCTTGAGAAGAGTAAGAAAGATTTGCTGAATCTGGAACACATGTTAGGTCTATCCCTAATTCGGTTGAATCAATATCTGAAGCAAACCACCGTACCTGTCATGAAAAAATTCTTTGGAGCAATTAAAGAAAAAATTTTTAGAACACCAACCAAAGATAAATGGAGAAATTGTTACGCTTTGCATTTTTTACTTTCCTTATTTAGAAAGTGTAATCGTATTTCTATTAATGGAAACTCGTATCCATGTCATGTTTGTATTTCGTTTCCAACTTGTAATCTGAGACACTAATCATAATGAAAATTCATATTTTATTCATATGTTGGATCTATTGAACCCTATAAATAACAGATGACTGGAAAGCCAAAATTCTATATATCATCTGATCACAGTAAACAGTGCTTTGAATATCTAACTCTTCCTAAAGGCAAAGACTTCAACATCTACTACTCAAAGGTCTCTAGAAGCTAAAGTCTATCATACAAGATTTGTTGAAGACAAGCTATGCTCAAAGTCTAAAGTCTGCTGAAGAGAATCTCTGTTACTGAAGAATTAAAGAACTATTGAAGCAAAGGTCTATTGGACGAACAGAGGTTAAAACTCATTAGAGTTTCAATCAATAGATGCTGGATCAACAGAGTTTTATAACAGTGTAACAGTGTTTTAGTTTTAGCAGATGTTAGAGTTTGTTAGGTCGTTTGATATCACTGTCAAGGTGACGACAACCTAGATGCCATAGTGGTTTGCATCGTACTATAAATAGAACATCGCATTTACTGTTCTATTCATCACTTTCCTTCTAACATTATGTACGGACATATTAGATTGATCTTAGGCTGAGGGGGAGTTGTAATATTTGCCTGCCTACATGAATTAAAGCTTACAAAAACATGTTGATGATGATTTGAATGTTTATTATTTCCGCTACACTATTTTACTTTTTATCTTCTTTCATTGATTTCCATCTTAAACAATCACAACAATATCAAACTCAGATCATAACATCATACTTGTTATACATCCAATCGATCATTTAAATATGCGTTTTTCCTGCAATCAACACTTGTTATAAGTGCAATACTCATACGTTACATCTTTATACTTGGAATACATGAAAACGGACTAAAGTACGCAAATAGGACCCAACCCGATGCCCTCATGTTAACTTGAACTCACTCCACACGAAGTAGACACTTCGCACGAAGAGGATTCACTTCATACAAAGTGAACTCACTTTGCATGAAGTGAAGCTAGCAGCAACCCCTCCGCTATAAATAAGAACACTCCTTCACTCCTTAACACTTTCCAAATCTTCACACTTTCGCTCGAATTTACAAGTTGTTGGCAGAAACTTCTCAGCCATTCTAAGTGAGTTTTAGCTCACCTAATGTTATTTTTACTTTCCTACAATTTCTTCTTTATTCAAACACTCTTGTTCTTGTACTTTACCTTTCTGATTTAAAAATATGAACCAAATGTTGAAACCTACCAAGTTCACCATTCTTGGAGTGGATGACCTTGTGTTTTAGTAAATGTGTGAACGATAGAAGCCTTGGCTTTCCGAATTAAGTTTCACCCCTCACTTGTACACATTATGTTAAATAGTTATATTTCCTTCTGTACATTCATGACCGACCGAGTTTATCAATAATGTTGATAAACTTTTTGCTTTGGTGAACCATATAATGAGGTATTCATACCTCCTTGCTTGACCACTATGACATTTCTAAAGGACTATGGATGTAATATATATATATATATATATATATATATATATATATATATATATCTGCCCGAGTTCATGATGCTATCCGACTTATGGTTAGGTGTTATGAGTCTGGATTATTCTGTCTCATTTCTAAATTCCTTGTTTACAAAATTCAGTGTCAAAACGAGTATTAGACGAGCCACATATTCAAAATCTGTTAATTTCGTACGAAGTGGACTATCACTTCGCACGAAGTGGACTATCTGTTGGTACATTATGTCTATCGCCTACGTCTTAGGGTCATGTCTAAGTATATAATAGGGCATAACTGTTAGATTTGATAATTGTATGTTTATGGTTCACTTTGCACGAAGTGAAGTCTTACTTCGTACAAAGGTAACCTAGTTCACTTTGTACGAAGTGAAGTCAGCTCGTGTGATGAGACTCACCCTCGCATGATGAGGCAAGTCTATATATAGGTTTATTGGGTCTTGAGTCTGTAATGTTGTTTGTTAACCAGACGGCGCGATACTCTGTTCATGTGTATTTAGGATTGTAAACGTTTATCACATCAACAAAATGAACAAGTTGAAACAGAAATCTTGATATTGTAAGTAATTAATATGAATTCAGTACATATAAACTAGGTTAAACATTTTAGTGCCTATGTTTATTGTATAAGAAGATCCTACAAGTGGTATCAGATCTACGGATGGCCTGATTTGAAGGCTTTGATCAAGATTCTACTTCTTCTTCTACTGATTTTTCTTCTTTTTATTATTTCCCTTACTTTGGATGGAGATAATGGACTTAATTTTTCCAGCACTATTTAAAAAGGACTACTAACAAACCCTTGAAAAAATCAGACCTTAATTCAACTAGAATTATGATAAAAATGGCAAAAAACTTGAAAATTTGAACATTATCTTCGCACGAACTGAAAGTCACTTCCCACGAACTGGAAATCACTTCGCATGAACTGAAAATCACTTCGCACGAAGAGACATTTCACTTCCCACGAAGTGAATATTTGTTGAAACTTTCTGAGAAACTACCATCGCACAAAGAGGAAACTTACTTCGCACCAAGTGAAACTTTGGCAAATTTTAGAATTTCTCTTCGCACGAAGATAAATCTTAATTTGGTAATTTTACTTCGAACAAAGTAACCTCAATTGATTTTTGTGATCACTTCATTCCAAGCTCACTTAGCTCAAAAGTCCACTTCGCATGAAGCAAGTTTTCAGCAAATTTTCGGAAAAAATGGAAAATGAATTCTTCTATGTATTCGCAACATCCGTCGTTACAACTACCACAGCACAAAACACGAATCTTGAAAATGAAATGGGGACAGTAACCAAGCCCCTAAAACTGATGTGCTTAGAAGATTACCATGAATGGAGCAAAGATTTGTAAATTGGGTACATGAGAATTATCTGAACAATTGGTACGCAATAGAAGAAAAATATGCTACAGCAATGGGCGAGAATGGGCTAGAAAGACATTGACACAGTTTACACCAACAGAGAAGGAGAAGTTCATAAATGAAAAGAAAATGTTAAACATTCTTCAATTAGTTGTTACAAAATATATTTTAGCACTTCTACAACACGATAGACATGATCAATCACTTTGGAAAGCTTTGACAGTTGAATTCCAAGGAAGCACTCAAATGATAAAGAACTGTAAAAGGCACTATTGAAGAAGGAGTTTGATATATTCAATCTTCTGAAAGGTGAAAGAAGAAGCAGATGATCGAGAGGTACTGTCATCTTGTAGTCGAGATGAAAAGGTTGGGCATACAGAAAGATAATGAAGAGTTTGTAGACAAATGTGCTGATGCACTAGCTGAAGGTAAATGTTCTACTTATCTCACGATCTTGCAAAACAGCCTGAAATACAATACAATCAATTTATCAAGATTTATCGAATAGTTAAAAGGTCATGAGTTGGAGATGTAGAAAATGACGAAAACCAAAGGATGGCATATTCAGCAAGACGTAAACTTGTATTACAAAGGCAGTTCTGTAGCAAACACTCAAAATCCAAAGATACAAACAACCTTCAATGCAAATAATTCTTCAAGTCTGTCTTCAAACCAATATGGAGGTTTTCATTGATTTCCATCATACGAACCTAATTCTCCTCAAACATCGCATTCTTCGCAAAGCTCGAATAGTTTTTAGAGTGGCCAAAGCACTCAAACCATTTCAAACCAGAGGCTTTACAATACAACATTGCGGTGAATCTAGAGAATGCTAAAGACTTCAACGAATAAACTTCTAAGTTGCACATGGCATTGCTTTCATCCGTGCTAGAATCGTATGAAAGTCAGGAGGCAGGAAAGATCAGGAACCCATATATGACAAAAGAAGAATTGGAATTGATAGATATAAAGTGGTGCTTGGCGTTAATTGTTCCATGGGCTCAACGCTATATGGAGATCACATGTAGAAGTGTTTGGGAGGACTTGATGGCAAACTTGGTTTTGATAAATCGAATGTTACTTGCTTTAAATGCCGTGAGAAGGGGCATTCGAAAAAACAATGTCTAAACCGTGAAGTGAATAGAAATCATAATCTGTTTGCATATGATTACTATAAAAAAGCTATATATCATCGACCACAACCTCAAACAACTTTGAGGTCCCTCGAGTTCGAAAGACAAAGTTTTAGTGGTTGTTCCAGAGGATGAAGGGTTTAGTTGGAACAAATACATCTCGAAGAATGAAAGTCTTGCGTTATAAGTAGAGATAATCGAGGTACCTGAACCTAAAGAAGAATGTTCTGATGCTTTAATGAAGCTATAACTGAAGAATACTATCATGAGCAACGTTCTGAAGAAGAAAACCTTTTACCCAGTGCTTTTATACATTTAATTCTAGCTGAAATGTTTCCAACTTTTGTAGGTTATTTTGATACAAGCAATAAAGCAGAATGTGATCAAGAACCAAAGTCTATAGATGTGGAACTGATAGATATGGACAAAGAGATGACAATTGAGAATTTAACCGAGATAGCCAACAAAGTTATGATGGCTACTTTGAAAGAGGTAGTCCCTGAGGAAGACTAGGAGGTCAAGTCAGTGAAAGAGTCTATCAAGGAGTCGGTAAAGGAAGAAGTTAAAGTTCAAATTGTTGAAATTGAAAAAGCTTGCAAGAAGTGCGTATCTTGGAAAATCGGAATCTATTTCGGATGATGATCCAAATTTGGTTGAAATGTGTCGGGCAAGTGTTTAAAATGATTAAAATAATTCTTTCAGAGCTTAAAAATTTGAATGCAACTTACTACTCTAAACCTAAATACTCTTATAAAAACAATTACAAAGGTAAAAAATACCCTGCGAACATAAGGAAAGGGTTAGGGTATGTAAAGAAGCAGAATGATAGATTTCAAAAACCCAATTTTTAAAAGAATGTAAATTTGTTTTCGTAACAAGCTTGGAAAGTGAGAAAGAGAGTTTGGCAAAGGAACAATCGAATGATTAGTTTTACACTAAGAAAAAGCATCGTGAGCAGGTTTAGAAATCCTCTGTCACTGACAGTAGGACATGCTTCAAGTGTAATGAAGTTGGACATATAGCAAGACGATGTCCCAATTCTAAACCTGTTTACCATGCTAAAAGTCATTAGAAGATGTGAGTAACAAATCCCTAAAGTTTGTTCCAACACAGATCTTGAAAAGAAAAACTGAATCAAATAACAATGAGAAATCAGTAACTACTAATGTTATAAACAAATAAACTAGTGAATCATCGATCAAGAAAAATAAAAAAGATTCAAAATTTTATTCTTAAAAGGCAATTTCTAAGAACAAACTTGAGTGATCAAAACTAAACCATCTTCTGAGACAGTCAAAACATCTGTTGCAACAAGTCAAAGGTTGAACAAGTTGTAGAAGTTAAGATTGTTAGTGTGCCAAAGTTTGATATCCCAAACCCACCCAAGACCGAGAAGGCTTGGGTATCATTGTTTAAATAATTTCTTAATTGCATGTGTAGGGCTCCCGAGGTCATTAATTTCTAAGTGGATAATGGACAGCATAGCTTCTCGAAAGATGTTAGGGATGTTGGCCTTGTTATATGATGTTAAATCAATATAATGAGACTATGTAGGGTTTGTAGGTACTCAAGGAGGAAGGATAATCAGTGAGGGAATACTAACAAACAACGGGTTTCTTTTGACAAAGTCAACTATATAGCCAAGTTAGAGAATAACTTGCTAAGTTGTGACATTTGTGCCTTTTCAATCATTGCACAATTACAAACAATTTCGTATTCAATGAAACCCTGTGTTTTATTTCCAAATATTTTTGTATAATAAAATCTTTTATTTTATTGATGAGAATGCAAAAATGTCAATCGTTGCACAATTTTGATCATTTTTGTGTTCGTTAAAGCGTTTTACGCATTTTTGCGAAACACATAACCGTACAACCGAACGAACCGACATCCATGACATTTTCCGGCATAATCCAAGTTACACATGTCTTAATATCTTTATATAACCTAAATATTAGGTTAAAGGGGTTAAAAATGGCAAACAAGTGAAAATACAAGTCCAAGGGCCAAAAATGTCAAAAAAATAATAAATATTTTTGCTTCTTCACCAAGTTTGCCACCTATCTCTAATTTTTGACACCTAGCACTCACTTTGCCAAACTTAATACTGTGTTGACACATGTTAGGACACTAGTCCACACTTGAGGATATTTGTCATCACCACCTTAATCCTAAAATACTATAAATACCCCATGATTCTTCCATTTTTTTCACACCACTTCAAAACACTTCAAAGAAAAGTGTGAAGTTCTTCTTTCTATCCTCCTTGGAGCTTGTTTCCAACCTTTGGATGCCTCCTATCTTGAGTTCCGAAAGTGTTCTTCAACAGAGTAAGTACTCTTCCTAGTTATTTAAATTTTTTTATCTATTTTGAGCTAAAAGTCTAACAGTTTGGCAATCTGATTGACTTTTGGTTCTGACCATAATTGGTCAAGTCAAAGTTCAATTGAACTTTGTAACGTGATCGTAATCACGAAGGTTATAATCCCTAGCGATTTCACCTTTTGATTACCACGTTTACTAGTCGAAGTGACGAGTTCAAGTTTTGGTAAAAAAATATACATGATGTGCATTTTACGACCAAACTATTTTCGGGTATCAAAACACCAAGTTTTGATACCAAATCAGTTTTATAAACTTAGTTAGACATATTTTGACATGTCTAACTCGTCACTTCTAGTTTAGTGCTTATTTAGGGTCGTAAGTCGAGCGGTTTTGACCACCGCTTTGACTTTCGAATCCGACCCGTTTGCTCGATTTTAGGATCTGACCAAACACATATTTGTGACCATAGTTGTATAGGGAATAACCTACTGAGTTTATACATTATAGTCACGTCGTTTGGTTAGTGTTATGATAAGTCACTTCTATGTTCTTAAAAAAAGACCAAAATGCCCTTTTGCACATAAATCCATTCTAAACACATGTAACCTAATTTTTGACATATAAACTGATGTTATAACATTTTCAATCATGTTTGGGCTTTTAAGACTTATCATAGGACATGTTTAACCATCCGATCACGTGTTTACGCTAATGACCCGTTAAAGTAGCGCAAACTACCTTAACTAGTCATAATGGGTCAAAAGCACTTAGGATCCTTTCCAAATCAGAATGTTAAGTTTGTTAAACCATATCACATGAGTTCCAACACTCATTTGGTTTATAAGACTTCATTCTTTCCGATATCCCGTTTGTAGTCCTGACACGCTAATATTAATCTGACACATTAGAACACGCTTGAGCTTTGTTTATTCCGTTGATCAAGAACATTTTCGCAATCCCAAGTGAGTACATAGCCCCCCCCTCTTTTACGTTTTCAAATGTTTTGGGGTGATTCATATGTGCCTATAATTATTTTCAAAATTTCAAAACAATACACATGGTTTATGTATACAAAAATGATTTTCAAAGTGAGTACATAGTTCCCCTCTTTTACGTTTCACAAATGTTTTGGGGTGACTCATATGTGCTAAATTATTTTCAAGTTTTCAAAAACAATGTCTGTGGTTTATATAAAACAATACGATTTCAATAATGTGAACAACTTGTTGATGCGTTATCCATAAAACGAATGACATTCATTAGCTTTGGCCAAGCCGACCAGTAGTATGTTATGGTACCATAGGACTGACAATCCCATTATCGGACTGTTCACTGGTTTTGGTGGAAGTTTGGGTAATGACAGAAACTGTTTCTGATTAACAATCATTTGGTGATTTGTTAGTCTAGGTAAAGATACCCTTTGGTAGTCTATAAAAGATACCCTTTGGTGGTATAGTCAACACAGGTTTGAATGTGTTCATTAAAGAACGATCAAAAGTTTTCACAATTAAAAACACGGACGATTTGTTTATGACATGGACAATTGGTTTATGACACGGACGATTGATCTATAACACGGACAAATGGTTTATAACACGGACAAATTGTTTTTAACAATGTCACGCAATGATTTTCACTTAAAGATATAAACCATACAAAGTTTTCTTTTTAATCAATCTATTACAAGTTTATTTTACACAAGACACGTTTTGGTCAAGATTCATGGCTACAAGGTTTTCACAACTCTAACCAACTTGTTTTAGTTGGTTAATTGTATTTCAATATCAAACACTTTTGATACGAGGTTTTCACTTAACGACTCTTCTAGTCGGACGAGGTGTTGCAATATGTATACAAAGCCACGAATTTGACACACTCACAATTACAAACAATTTCGTATTCAATGAAACCTTGTGTTTTATTTCCAAATATTTTTGTATTCAATAAAATCTTGTATTTTATTGATGAGAATGCAAAAATATCAATCGTTGCACAATTTCGATCATTTTCATGTTTGTTAAAGCGTTTTACGCATTTTGCGAAACGTGTAACCGTACAACCGAACGAACCAACATCCACGACATTTTTGGGCATAATACAAGTTACACATGTCTTAACACCTTTATATAACCTAAAATATTAGGTTAAAGGGGTTAAAAATGGCAAACAAGTGAAAATACAAGTCCAAGGGCCAAAAATGTCAAAAAAATAATAAATATTTTTCCTTCTTCACCAAGTTTGCCACCTATCTCCAATTTTTGACACCTAGCACTTACTTTGCCACACTTAGTATGGTGTTGACATATGTTAGGACACTAATCCACACTTGAGGACACTTATCATCACCTCCTTAATCCTAAAATACTATAAATACCCCATGATTCTTCCATTTTTTTCACACCACTTCAAAACACTTCAATGCAAAGTGTGAAGTTCTTCTTTCTATCCTTCTTGGAGCTTGTTTCCAACCTTTGGAAGCCTCATATCTTGAGTTCCGAAAGTGTTTTTCAACAGAAGTAAGTACTCTTCCTGGTTCTTTAATTTGTTTTAGCTATTTTGAACTAAAAGTCGAACAGTTTGGCTTCCTGATTGACTTTTGTTTCTGACTATATTTGGTCAACTCAAAGTTCAATTGAACTTTGCAACGTGATCGTAATCATGAAGGTTATAATCCTAGCGATTTCACCTTTTGATTACCACATTTAATAGTCGAAGTGACGAGTTAAAGTTTCGATAAAAATGGACATGATGTGTATTTTACGACCAAACTATTTTCGGGTATCAAAACACCAAGTTTTGATACCAAATCAGTTTTATAAACTTAGTTAGACATATTTTGACATGTCTAACTCGTCACTTCTAGTTTAGTGCTTATTTAGGGTCGTAAGTCGAGAGGTCTTGACCACCGCTTTAACTTTCGAATCCGACCCGTTTGGTCGATCTTAGGATCTGACCAAACACATATTTGTGACCATAGTTGTATAGGGAATAACCTACTTAGGTTATATTTTATGGTCACGTCGTTTGGTTAGTTTTATGATAAGTCACTTCTATTTTCTTAAAAAAAGACCAAAATGCCCTTTTGCACATAAATCCATTCTAAACACATGTAACCTAATTTTTGACACATAAACTGATGTTATAACATTTTCAAACATGTTTGGGCTTTTAAGACTTATCATAGGACATGTTTAACCATCCGATCATGTGTTTACGCTAATGACCCGTTAAAGTAGCGTAAACTACCTCCATGAGTCATAATGGTTCAAAAGCACTTAGGATCCTTTCCAAATCAGAATGTTAAGTTTGTTAAACCATATCACATGAGTTCCAACACTCATTTGGTTTATAAGACTTCATTCTTTCTGATCTCCCGTTTGTAGTCCTGACACGCAAACATATTTACCTGACACATTAGAACACGCTTGTGCTTTGTTTATTCCGTTGATCAAGAACACTTTCGCAATCCCAAGTGATTACATAGCCCCTCCCCCCTCTTTTACGTTTTCAAATGTTTTGGGGTGATTCATACGTGCCTATAATTATTTTCAAAATTTCAAAACAATATACATGGTTTATGTATACAAAAATGATTTTCAAAGTGAGTACATAGTTCCCCTCTTTTACGTTTCACAAATGTTTTGGGGTGACTCATATGTGCTAAATTATTTTCAAGTTTTCAAAAACAATGTCTGTGGTTTATATAAAACAATACTATTTCAATAATGTGAACAACTTGTTGATGCGTTATCCATAACACGAATGACATTCATTAGCTTTGGCCAAGCCGACCAGTAGTATGTTATGGTACCATAGGACTGACAATCCCATTATCGGACTGTTCACTGGATTTGGTGGAAGTTTGGGTAATGACAGAAACTGTTTCTGATTAACAATCATTTGGTGATTTGTTAGTCTAGGTAAAGAGACCCTTTGGTAGTCTATTAAAGATACCCTTTGGTGGTATAGTCAACACAGGTTTGAATGTGATCATTGAAGAACGATCAAAAGTTTTCACAATTAAAAACACGGACGATTTGTTTATGACATGGACAATTGGTTTACGACACGGACGATTGATCTATAACACGTACAAATGGTTTATAACACGGACAAATTGTTTTGAACAATGTCACACAATGATTTTCACTTAAAGATATAAACCATACGAAGTTTTCTTTTGAATCCATCTATTACAAGTTTATTTTACACAAGACACGTTTTGGTCAAGATTCATGGCTACAAGGTTTTCACAACTCTAACCAACTTGTTTTAGTTGGTTAATTGTATTGCAATATCAAACACTTTTGATACGAGGTTTTCACTTAACGACTCTTCTAGTCGGACGAGGTGTTGCAATATGTATAGAAAACCACGAATTTGACACACTAATAAAACGTATGTACTCGCCGACATTTTTATGCTGACTCTCTTTTCACATATGTTTCAGGAGTCAATACTTGATAATATGATGCATGCTTCACGTAGGAATGGATGCGAGCCTTAGTTACTTAAAACATGAAAGACAATTTATTTTTGTGTTGTTACTGTTTATCCCAAGCCAATGTTAACATTTAACTTAATCAAACATAATTTTAAATTCCGTGAGTTGTGAACCAATAGTTTTATGACATGACTCCCCGACGTTTCTGTCGCGGTTTGTTGTTTTACTCGGTCGGGGTGTTACATAAGTATCTCCCAGATTTGCGATAAGATGTTTACAACTCATTTTACGGATTAAGTGTGCCTCATTCTGAAGCCGGGATCAAAATTCCCTAGGAGTGGATCCTCATGCAAACTCCACGAGAAAATGATCTATATGTCCTTGACATGAGCATTGCATCCACTACTACAAAATTGACACAAGTTTTTTGAATCAAAGGCTATATAAAAGGAATCGATCTTATGGCATCGAAAGATGGGACATATCCATTTACGTAAGATGAATTATCTGGTGCACAACATTCTGGAGGAGGGTGTGAACCTTAAGAGTTTCCACTTGAGTGATGATTGTATCAACTGTAAAAATATCATCCAAGAAAACTCTTGAACTCTATAAAGATGCCACTAGAGAGGTTACATATGGTTTTGTTTACGCTAGTTAATGTGAAAAGTATATTTGGTGATCTATATTGCCTTGTGTGACTGACGACTACTCAAGATTTTCATGGGTTCTAGTTTTGGAAAGCAAAGATGAGACCTTTGAAAGTTTGATGATTCCTTTCAGAAAGTTGGAGAATTTGTACTATCTACTGATAAGAAGGATTCGTAGCGACAATGGTACTTAACTATGAGAGTTTGTGGGATTCCTTTAAACTGCTGAACGAACCTACTGATGAGGAACTTGTGTTGTTATATCAATAACAACAAGCGTCTGCTCACGAAAAAGCTCCTATACCAATAGTAATTTCACAATCACATGTTGACACAAACGATTCTGAAGCAGGTGCAAGCAACACACAACAAGAACCCATAGTCGAACCAGATGTAAGAATACAACACCCACTTTTGATCAATCAAATGATTCTGATACTGATGTTGAGCCAACTTATGATAATGGAGGATCAAGTTCTGATGAAGGCTTAGAGCAAATCACAAGTTTACTTATTCAATCAGCGGGTTCAAGTAATCAGAATGGAGCATCATCGAGTAATCAGGTTACTGAACAAAAATATTACGAAGATGGAGAATTAAGTGAGGGTCTCAAATGAGGTTATGCCAAGGACGTTGTCATATCATCCTTCAGAGCACATAATTGGAGAATTGTAATCTGGAGTAAAAACGAGAAATCAGATCAACAAGGATCTAAGCTGTTTTTATACTAAAGTTGCACCTATTCAAGATGCTTTCTCATATAGTTGTTTTATTTCACAGGTTGAGCCAGAATCACACAAAGATGCGCTTCTTGAAATAAGTTGGGTAAACTCAATGTAGGTAGAGCTGCAATAGTTTGAAAAACTTGGAGTCTAGAAGCTTGTTGATCTATCGGATAGTAAAAACTCTATAAGTATATGGTGGGTCTTCAAGTGTAAATGAGATGATAGAGGAGTGGTTGTACGCAATAAATCTCGACTCGTATTCCTAGATTTTCACCAGCAAGAGTGCCATTATTATACAGAGATCTACACTCATGTCGCTCGATTAGAAGCTATCTACATTTTCCTAGCGTGTGTGTCATGGAAAGGTTTCAAGGTGTAACAATTGGATGTAAAGTGCGCATTTCGATACGGAAAGGTAAAAGAGGAGGTGTATGTTGGACAGCCGACAGGGTTTTTTGATTTGATAACAAAGAAAAAGTTTACCAACTGGATAAGGCGTTAAACGGTTCGAAACATGCCCCGAGAAACTGGTACGAGACGCTTTCTCAACATCTTCTGAAGAACGGTTTCACCAAAGGAATAGTAGATATTACCCTCTTTACACGAGAAGTGGATGGATATCTGATTATCATACTAATCTATGTGGATGAAGTAATCTTTGGTTCGACCAACAATAAGCTGTGTAAAGACTTTGAGAAAGTCATGCAAAAGAAATTTGAAATGAGTTCAATGGGAGAAATGAAGATCTTCTTGAGACTTCAGGTCGATCAGTTACCTGATGGAATCTTCATTCATCAGACGAAGTATGTGCACGATGTATTGGAGAAATTTGATATGTCAGGCACATCACCTTATCTATCCATTGGCACTTAACCACGACATTGGACAAGATGAGAAAGGAGTGAAGGTTGACGCGACCTTATATCGATCAATGATTGGATCTTTAATGCACCTCAGAACATCAAGGCCGAATATCATGTATCTGACATGCCTCTGTGCCCGATATCAATCAAGTCCATGAGTGTCTCACATGCTGATCATTAAACAGATTCTTCGATATTTGAAGGGTTGCCCAAGCGCTGGCTTATGGTATCCGTGGAATGATGATTTCAACCTCGCTGGATATTCTGATTCTGATTTAGGATGCTGTCGCTTAAATGCTAAATCTACAACTACTGGTTGCCAGTTCTTTGGCACACGATTAGAAAGTGGCAATGCAAGAAGCAAACCACAGTTGCTCTCTCTAGTTGCATAGTAGAATACGTTTCAGCTTCCAGTTGTTGCAGCCTAATACTGTGGATACAACAACAAATGAGAGACTATGTATTGTAGTTTCTTGATACGCTAATATATGTAGAAAACAAGGCTACCATTAACAAAGCTAAAAACCTGGTTCAACACTCTAAAACTAAACATATTGAAATTCGACACCACTTTATCCATGATTGTTACTAGAAAAAGTTGGTTAGAATTGAAAAGATCCACACTGATGAACAAAAGGCAGATTTTACACCAAAGCCTTTGATAGAGCTACATTTAGATATCTTTTGAACCTTAACGGGTTGAAAATCTAACATCAGGGGGGATTTTAGAGGAGGTTGAATTCGAGGTGGATGACGAGTTGACGTGATCCTTATTGGTTTGTCAAGTTTATAGTTTTTTAAATTTCTTTTTCTAAAAAAATCCAAATATATGTTTTTAATTTTAGGGGAGAAATGTTGTAAAAAATACAAAAACATATAAAAATTTGAAAATATACAAAAACATGAAAAAGACAAAAAGAGTTTTTGTGTAAAAGGAGGAAATAATAGTACATCAATGGACTATCACAATATGCTAAGTAAATGTTGTGTCAAAATGTTTAAACAAATCTCACTGATGATGTACCTATAGGCTTTGCACATTTAGTAGGTTGTTTCTAAGATATAAACATAAAGAAAAACTTCTTAATTAGTGGCTTAACATATTTGGATATATGGTCTTAGTACACCGAAATTTCGTTTGAGAGATTGCCGGATTCTGAAATACTAGGTCTTTATTAATAATTGATATATGGGGTATTAAACCCGAAAACTCCATAAATTGAAAGTGTCAAAAGATCTAACAATTGTAGTAAAAGATTTCAAAATTTTGGAACACCACTTTTAAGTCGAGCCTTCATCTCTTTGTATGTATGGTGGTACTAACCTGAGCTCTCAAGGTCACACACAACCTAGATATAGATATCAGTTAGATATATTCACCTATAAAATGAAATCCAAGGAATCTTGATACGAGAGTTATATTCTTAGGTGGGAAGCACTATTAAGTCAAGTTCTCAGTCATCTAATTAATATATCTCGGAGCAATTGAGCATTGTGTATAGGTTTAAGTGGATCAGTATACAGACAAGCTAAGTGAATTTGTTTAAAACATAAAGTTTTTATCAAGATCAAGGGTACTAGTGATTTGTTTCATAAACTGATAGATCCTCTAACACAACTCACATAAATATGCCTATAAGTATGTTTGTACATAGTTATCGCATTCCATTTAAAAAAACCCTAAAACATTTTTAGACTGTTTTAGCATAAACTTTGGAAAAATCAAAAGGATTTTTTTTTCTATTTTAGTTTCGACTACCGATGACGGAAAGCAGATATTTAAAGTCCAAAAATACTGGTTGCTGAGAAAATCTATAGGACAACGGATTGGGAGCTTATCTGAAATGAGAAAATATTTTTAAATGATATAAAGTTCATTATTTTGAAACTTAAAATTGTCTTAAAACATCAGTTTTTTCATAAAGTGGTCAACCAAGGTCATTAACTTGGACTTGATAGACAAATCAGTTAACCAGGATCATTAATTTGGACTTGGTAAACTGAGTTGGTAGTTAAAGCTTGTTTACATTGAACAAGTTTTAAAATTTTAAAAATGTGAATTTCACTTCGTACGATAAGAATTCGGTCATCTGTATATCTCTTCGCATGAAGAGAAGTGCATTGTTACTGTTTTGCTCTTCGTGCGAACTGAAGTTTTTTTGTAAACCTAGAGACGAAGTGCTACCCGATTATAGACATGAAGTGGTTGATTGGTACACCACTAACAATGCCGAAGGTAGTTTGCACAAGATTGGAGTCGAATTTGACGTTAAATTGATGTTTTCGGTAAACCGAACCTAAAGAGCTAGATCTAGGACAATTTAACAGGCCAAAATTAAAATTGAACATAGATTTGTGTTAGTAAGCATTTGTACTACATGATAGAACTACCAATTTCATGGAAAACGTAAAAAAAATCAAAATGTTTTAAGAATCACCTTCGCACGAAGTAGGAATTCACATCACACGAAGAGAATGTCCACTTCGTACTGTAACATTTGTAAAAATCGGGTTTTCAAAACCCGCTCCGTTTTGTAATCGAATATCAATTTATAAAAGTTACGTTGAATATTTATGATTATTTTGATTTAAAACGATACATAATTAATAAATAAACTAAACTATAAAAATTATATTTGATAAAAAGTTAAAACAAAATAAATAAAAGAATTTTGTTGCTGCCGGGACTCGAACCCGGGTAACCCAAGAACAACTCCAACGCCTTAACACACACTCACATCACCACTCCGCCGTTTTGTGTTTTCTGTTATCTCTAGGAAACAAATGAGATTTATACACAAACTCGGTTAAAACCGGTTGCGCCAACTGAGAAACTGAAATCGGCAATTCAATCGTCTAATCGTTTGATTAATCGTTCATTCACATTTTATAACCGATGAACCGAGGATTTTAATCAATTCAGAAGTGATTGAACATCAATTTTCTTTATTAATCGGTTTTTATAATCGAAATGAATCAAGTCACAATTACTTCAATTCCAGACCTCTCTCGCGACTCAGAAACGTCATAACAATACTCCATTTCATTTTCGTCACATTTTCAGACCATCAGAACGCTTAAATCAGCTCGCCGGAATTTTCTGCAAATCTCGCCGGAAAACCGTATTCATCCTCAAACGGTAAATCTCTCAATATTATTGCAGTTCAACAATTCTTAAGCTATTTCTAACTTAAACCACTCAATTGAAATCGAATTCAGGTGCTGTATTCAACTAATTTCAGTTCGCCGGAAAGATTCTGAAAGTCTTTATTTCCGTCTGTGAAACGGTAAGGACCTTCAAACACATCGTTAACGTTTGTTTATCACTTCAATTCCACAATGGACTAATAAAAAACGGCTAATCGTCTGTTCATTTGAGGTGCACAAAAACAGAGACCGACGCCTGCCGAAACTCTGTAACTAATCGTTCACCGGTATGTTTTTCCTCTAATTGTCATCCCTGCTATCTCTTATCAGTTTGTGTAATGCTTAGCAATCAAATTAACGAGTTTTAGTGATGTAAACTGCCGTCGGTAAAAATCCAGTGAAGAAGATGAACTTTGGCAATACTATAAGTATAATTAAAATTGGTAGTTTAAACGGGTTAGACACACAGTCCAGCGGTGGATTGTGTGCAAAATACACACGCAAGTCCCGAGTTCGATCCCTGCTATACGCACTCCTTATATAATAAAATGCCTTCTTGTTAAAAACTAAACAGGGTTAACTCAGTTAGTTGTTAAGTATAATAAAAACCGAGATAATAACCAGGTTAGACACACAGTCCAGCGGTGGACTGTGTGCAACATCAAGCCATACGTCGCGCGTTCGAAACCCGTCACTAGCACCGGTCCGTTGAATTAAAATGTTTTTGAAATTAAAAAAATTTCGGTTAAACTGAATAAGTGTATACATATAATTAAAAACAAGATTATTTCGGGTTAGACACGTAGCTCAGTTGGTAGAGCTGCGTGCACGCGTACGGGAGGTCTCGGGTTCGAGCCTCACCCAGCGCAAACCATGTCCTGACCGAACCGGTCAACAAGTCAACAGGTCAACGGTCAACGGTCAACGCAAAATAAACAATTTTTTTTATATTTTTATTTATTAAATTTAATTTAAAAATCAATTAAAAATACTTAAAAATAACATTTTTAAAGATAGAAAATAGCCTTAAACTCACAAAAATATACCTAAAAATTTCATTATTAAAATCCACTCATTTAATATATTTTTCCGTATTATTTAGGTTAGTATTTCTCGTTGTTCCGCTCATCTAATTCGTGCGCATCTCACCATCTCCAATCCAACGCACCCAATGTGAGTGAATCTTTACAAATTCCTCGTTAATCATGTTTTGGGGTGTATCATGTGTCTTTGTATATATATTATAGTTAAACCATTGTGCATACATCATATCATGAACATGTGTATCCAGTTTGTTTATGTTGTATTGTTAGATGCAAATTTATTATTTTCAGTACATGCAATTTCATAGGCCGCCGCTCCCCATTACATTATGAGCGTTGAGCATGTTCCCCATTTCATTATGAGGTTGAACCTGGCGTGCCCACATACGACCGGCTCCGTTTGATTGAGCCTTGATCGCACAGACTTTTTCATTTTCAGTACATGCAATACGATCGGCTCCGTTTGATTGAGCCTTGATCGCACAGTTTCATTTATGTTATTCATAGTATGATGTTGGTAGGTTCATGTATGCTGTCATATGTTATTGTATGTTATAGTTGTGACTGCTATTTGCTACTGCTTGATTATTTACATTTGCTCATCTATGATTATGCACAATTTTTCATTGATAAACTAACAGGTAATTCCTTAATAAATGTTTATCTAATAAGGTTCACTCGCCAACTTATGTTGACCCAAAAACCCCCATTTTTACACATGATACAGGTGAACCAGCAGCAGCTAGGAAAACATAGGACTTGGACTAGAAGAATAAAACGATTTAGAGTTGGGATTGTTATGTTGGTTTATTTTCTTTGTATTGAATGAACATGTTTGGATTTTTGGAAATGTAACTTTGACTTTATTAAATATGAAACATATTAGTAAATGTCATGAGCTTTGGTGATAACCCAATTATGCCCCGACTCTTATTCCGCTGCGGGTCGTGGTGTGACAGATTGGTATCAGAGCCATGACTATAGGGATATAGGATAGGTTATTAGACCCTTAGAGCCTATACTATAGTCGATTAGAAACTTATAAGATTTTTGTGTGTTACATGCCAAATTTCATGATGTTTATATGTTTTATGTTAAATGTTACATTTAATATTGTGCAAGCATGTTCATAAGTATGTATTATCATATAATGCCTATCATGAATCGTATACTCATAACATATCACATTCATGAAAGCACACACCACATCATGATTGCTTTTACAATGATTTTCGTGTTTTCAAATCTCATCAAAGTGAGTTCTCATGACGGGCATGTAGTCCTGTCTAGGCTGGCATTCGTATAAATCCAAAATAAAGGACCAGTTTGCCTACCTGGGGACTAACGATGAGAGTACGAAGTACCTATTAGGCCAAAGCATGCTATACCAAACGTCGTGTGAACTAACCCCACTTTGAGTTGTCATTGTGTCTACACCTGGACACGTTCCGACCAAACATCTCATGAACATATTTTGTGGTTTGCATTCGGGGGATGCGAGTGTTAAATTGCCAATACTAATGTGAATCCTACCAAGCCAATAGCCATGGGGGCCCACATGACTATGTAGGTGAAGGTATGGGGGACATTTGAGGCCCAACATGAGCAAACCCAAGACATCCTATGGATGTAGTTGCATTATTGATATTTATGTTATTTTCATTTTCTTAAAGACACATGACACCTAAAAAGACATCATAAACTCACAATCTTCTCATTGTATGATCCTGTAGATGTCGTCTAGACAGCAACGAAGGGGTAAAAGATCGGGAAGGTCTCAGGAACGTTTGGCCACTCAGATCGCGAAACAAATGGCCACGATACTGCCTGACATTGTGGTCCAAGTACAACCAGCCCTTGCTACAAATCCTACTAACCCTCCCCAACAACAGGACCAGAACATCGACAACCCTCCTACCAACAAGTGCTCTTACAAACATTTTAAGTCTTGTGATCCTCCTAAATTTGAAGGGACCGAGGGTGTCACTGCTCTCCTACATTGGTTCGAGGAGATGGAAAACACCTTTCTAAACTGCGATTGTCCTGAGGATCGCAAGGTTCGATATGCCACCGGGAGACTATTTGGGGTAGCTCTCACTTGGTGGAATACTGAGAAAGGGAAGAGGGGAACTGAAGATGCGATGGCCTTAACTTGGGAGGAGTTAAGGGAAATCATGACTAGGCGTTTCTGTCCTAGAAGTGAAATTAAAAAGTTGGAGGATGAATTTCATGCTCTAAAGCAAAAGGAGGGTGATCACACTACCTATAACAAGAGGTTCTTGGAGTTGAACCAAATGCTTCCAAATTTGTTCACCCCAACCTATCGTCTGATCGAGCACTATATTCGAGGACTTCCCTCGAAAATCCAAGATTCAGTTCTCAGCGTTTCACCAGTAACACTTGAAGCTGCTATGGAGTTAGCAACTGAACTGACCGAAAACCGAATTCGCAACGGGAAGTTCAAAGAAGAGAAGAAGAAAGCCCCTGTTGAGGGACAAACTTCAAACCACCCCATTCCTTCCTCTAAGTTTGCTAATAAGAGGAAGCGCAACACACGAAATTTTGCAGTTACCCAAACCAATTCCCCTATTCCTGCTGCACCCATTACTCAAGTCACTCCTTCACCCGCACCATACAGAAGACCCTACACTGGCCCGTTACCAAAATGTAACCGTTGCCAATATCACCATTCCCCTGAACATCCTTGCCAATATTGCACCGGCTGCGGTCGCGCAGGACATACTGTTCAAACTTGCCGCATGCCTCAACGAACGAACCGCCACCAACCTTTAACCAAAACCCACCAACAAATAATGGGCCAAGCCCAACAACCCCTACCATTACCACCCACCCAACCTTTAGCCCAAACATATTACCAGCCCAATTATCCTATGGGTCAACCAATGCGGGCTTGCTACAATTGCGGTGACCCGAGTCATTTCAGAAACACATGTCCAAGGTTGGTTAACATTATTCATGCTCAGGCCCAAGCCAACCCGGTGAACCAAGCAAACCAAGCTCCCCCACCTGCAAGAGGGAGAGCTTTCAATATCAACGCTAACCAGCCAGAGCTGACGGCAATGTGGTCAACGGTACATTCCTTATAAATGGTAGATATGCCTCTATATTATTTGATACTGGTGCGGATAGAAGTTTTGTGTCTTTAGAATTTGAACCTATCTTAAGCAAAAATCGGGATAAGCTCACGGAATCCATAACAATAGAAGTTGCGGACGGGAAACCAGTTTTATTAAACTGTATTTTACGCAACTGTACACTCACCTTAAACGACCACGATTTCTCAGTCGATCTTATTCCTATGAAGCTGGGAAGTTTTGACATCATAATCGGTATGGATTGGCTCAGTCAACATCAGGCGGAAGTTGTATGTCGTGAAAAATTTATTCGTATTCCTCTTTCAAACGGTCAGACTCTTCGAATCATTGGAGAAACCTCGTCGAAAGGGCTCAGCTTAATGTCTTGTCTCCAAGCTCAAAAATATCTTCGCAAGAATTATGTAGCGTTTTTAGCTCATATCATCAAGAAGGGAACCATGGAGAAGAAGCTTGAAGACATTCCTGTAGTAAAAGACTTCCCACAAGTTTTTCCTGACGACATTTCAGGACTTCCTCCAGTTAGAGACGTCGAATTCCGTATTGATCTTATACCTGGTGCTACACCAGTTGTAAAGTCTCCTTATAGGTTAGCCCCCTCTGAAATGCAAGAGCTAGCCAGTCAATTGCAAGAGTTGACTGACAAGGGATTCATACGTCCTAGCTCGTCGCCTTGGGGTGCACCTGTCCTTTTTGTAAAGAAGAAAGATGGATCGTTTCGTATGTGCATCGACTACAGAGAGCTCAACAAGTTAACAATAAAAAATCGCTATCCTTTACCTCGCATTGATGATCTTCTTGACCAACTACAAGGTGCCAGCTGCTTTTCAAAAATCGACCTTCGATCTGGCTATCATCAACTTAGAGTGCATGAAGAAGACGTCCCTAAGACTGCGTTTCGGACTCGTTATGGCCACTATGAATTCATGGTTATGCCATTTGGTTTAACCAACGCACCAGCTGTCTTCATGGACCTAATGAACAGAGTCTGCAAACCTTATCTTGACCGATTTGTAATAGTATTCATCGACGATATTCTTATTTATTCAAAATCTAAATCTGATCATGAGCGTCATCTTCGACTTGTTCTTGCACTTCTCGAAAAGGAAAAGCTTTATGCCAAATTCTCCAAATGTGAATTCTGGTTAAAAGAGGTGCAATTCCTCGGGCATGTAGTCAATGACAAGGGAATACATGTTGACCCTTCAAAGATCAAAGCGGCTCAAGAATGGCAAGCTCCACGTACACCAACTGAAGTAAGATCTTTTCTTGGACTAGCTGGCTATTATCGTCGGTTCATTTCAAACTTCTCTCGCATTGCTGTACCACTAACGGCTTTAACTCATAAGGGAAACCTTTCATATGGGGACCCAAGCAAGAAGAAGCCTTTCAAACTCTTAAACAAAAACTTTGTGATGCACCAATCCTCACTCTTCCTGAAGGTTGTGATGATTTTGTAGTCTATTGCGACGCGTCAGGGCAAGGATTGGGCTGCGTTCTAATGCAAAGAGGAAAAGTTATAGCATATGCTTCGAGACAACTCAAGACACATGAAAAGAACTACACCACTCATGACCTAGAACTTGGAGCCGTTGTGTTCGCTCTTAAGATATGGAGACATTATCTCTATGGTACTAAGTGTGAAATATACACTGACCACAAGAGTCTTCAACATATCTTCAATAAAAAAGAGTTAAACATGAGGCAACGAAGATGGGTCGAACTCCTAAATGATTACGACTGTGAAATTAGATACCACCCTGGTAAAGCAAATGTGGTGGCTGATGCACTTAGTCGAAAGGGTTATGCGAACTCCATTCATCTTCTATGTTCGCAAATTGTAACCGACATTAAGGATCAAATTCGAGAAGCCCAACACGTTTCAATAACGGAAGAAGATGTGCGAAAGGAGATGTCCTGTGGAGCTGAGTTAAAAATTGAAACTAAATCTGACGGTATTCTGTATTACCTAGATCGTATCTGGAGTCCTAACCACAACAATCTTCGTGAAACTCTTATGAATGAAGCTCACAAAACGCGATATTCTATACACCCAGGAGCCGATAAGATGTATCAAGACCTACGATATACCTATTGGTGGCCTGGAATGAAGAAGGATATTGCTGTATTTGTTTCTAAGTGCCTTACATGTTCCAAGGTGAAGGCTGAACACCAAAGACCCTCAGGACTTCTAGTCCAACCGGAAATACCTGTATGGAAGTGGGAAAATATAACCATGGATTTCATTACCGGGTTACCTCGCACTTCTGGTGGGTATGACACTATATGGGTGATTATAGACCGACTTACAAAATCAGCTCACTTTATTCCTATCCGCGAATATTTCAAGAACGAAAACCTTGCACGTATTTATATCAACGAAATCGTAAGCCGGCATGGGGTACCGTTAAGCATTATTTCTGATCATGATGGTCGTTTTACTTCACGAACATGGCAAGCAGTACAATCCGCTATGGGCACGCGATTAGATCTCAGTACCGCCTATCATCCTCAAACTGAGGGACAGTCTGAGCGCACCATTCAAACCCTTGAAGATATGCTTAGAGCATGTGTCATAGACTTCAAGGGAAATTGGGACGCCCACCTACCATTAGTTGAATTTTCGTACAACAACAGCTATCATTCGAGCATCGGCATGGCACCTTTTGAAGCCTTATATGGACGTAAGTGCCGATCTCCTGTATGTTGGCACGAAATTGGGGAAGCTCAAATTACTGGTCCAGAATTGATCCAAGAGACCACAGACAAGATCCATCAAATTCGAAACAATCTTCTAGCGGCTCAAAGTCGTCAAAAGAGTTATGCAGATAAATGACGGAAGCCGTTAGAGATTAACATTGGTGATAATGTACTTTTAAAAGTATCACCGTGGAAGGGAGTAGTTCGTTTTGGTCAAAAGGGCAAGCTAGCACCACGTTACGTAGGACCTTTCAAGATACTCGAAAGAGTAGGTCCTGTAGCATACAAGCTTGATCTACCAGAAGAACTCAACAGGATTCATCCCACATTCCACGTGTCGAACTTGAAGAAGTGCCTCGCTGATGAGAACCTCCACATTCCGCTGGAAGATATTCAGATTGATGAATCTATGTATTTTATTGAAAGACCTGTAGAGATCATGGACTTCGGAGAGAAACGTCTACGACGGAGTCGCATTCCAATTGTTAGGGTACGCTGGGAGTCGAAACGGGGACCTGAGTTCACTTGGGAACGTGAAGACTCAATGCGTGAAAAATACCCGCATCTTTTTCCTACTACTTCAACTACTTAAATTTCGGGACGAAATTCCTAAAAGTAGGGGATACTGTAACATTTGTAAAAATCGGGTTTTTAAAACCCGCTCCGTTTTGTAATCGAATATCAAGTTATAAAAGTTACGTTGAATGTTTATGATTATTTTGATTTAAAACGATACATAATTAATAAATAAACTAAACTATAAAAATTATATTTGATAAAAAGTTAAAACAAAATAAATAAAAGAATTTTGTTGCTGCCGGGACTCGAACCCGGGTCAGCCAAGAACAACTCCAACGCCTTAACACACACTCACATCACCACTCCGCCGTTTTGTGTTTTCTGTTATCTCTAGGAAACAAATGAGATTTATACACAAACTCGGTTAAAACCGGTTGCGCCAACTGAGAAACTGAAATTGGCAATTCAATCGTCTAATCGTTTGATTAATCGTTCATTCACATTTTATAACCGATGAACCGAGGATTTTAATCAATTCAGAAGTGATTGAACATCAATTTTCTTTATTAATCAGTTTTTATAACCGAAATGAATCAAGTCACAATTACTTCAATTCCAGACCTCTCTCGCGACTCAGAAACGTCATAACAATACTCCATTTCATTTTCGTCACATTTTCAGACCATCAGAACGCTTAAATCAGCTCGCCGGAATTTTCTGCAAATCTCGCCGGAAAAACCGTATTCATCCTCAAACGGTAAATCTCTCAATATTATTGCAGTTCAACAATTCTTAAGCTATTTCTAACTTAAACCACTCAATTGAAATCGAATTCAGGCGCTGTATTCAACTAATTTCAGTTCGCCGGAAAGATTCTGAAAGTATTTCTTTCCGTCTGTGAAACGGTAAGGACCTGCAAACACATCGTTAAAATTTGTTTATCACTTCAATTCCACAATGGACTAATAAAAAACGGCTAATCGTCTGTTCAGTTGAGGTGCACAAAAACAGAGACCGACGCCTGCCGAAACTCTGTAACCAATCGTTCACCGGTATGTTTTTCCTCTAATTGTCATCCCTGCTATCTCTTATCAGTTTGTGTAATGCTTAGCAATCAAATTAACGAGTTTTAGTGATGTAAACTGCCGTCGGTAAAAATCCAGTGAAGAAGATGAACTTTGGCAATACTATAAGTATAATTAAAATTGGTAGTTTAAACGGGTTAGACACACAGTCCAGCGATGGACTGTGTGCAAAATACACACGCAAGTCCCGAGTTCGATCCCCGCTATACGCACTCCTTATATAATAAAATGCCTTTTTATTAAAAACTAAACCGGGTTAACTCAGTTAGTTGTTAAGTATAATAAAAACCGAGATAATAACCTGGTTAGACACACAGTCCAGCGGTGGACTGTGTGCAACATCAAGCCATACGTCGCGCATTCGAAACCCGTCACTAGCACCGGTCCGTCGAATTAAAATGTTTTTGAAATTAAAAAGAATTTCGGTTAAACTGAATAAGTGTATAAATATAATTAAAAACAAGATTATTTCGGGTTAGACACGTAGCTCAGTTGGTAGAGCTACGTGCACGCGTACGGGAGGTCTCGGGTTCGAGCCTCACCCAGCGCAAACCTTGTCCTGACCGAACCGGTCAACAAGTCAACAGGTCAACGGTCAACGGTCAACGCAAAATAAACAATTTTTTTATATTTTTTTTATTAAATTTAATTTAAAAATCAATTAAAAATACTTAAAAATAACTTTTTTAAAGATAGAAAATAGCCTTAAACTCACAAAAATATATCTAAAAATTTCATTAAAATCCTTAATAAAATCCACTCATTTAATATATTTTTCCATATTATTTAGGTTAGTATTTCTCGTTGTTCCGCTCATCTAATTCGTGCGCATCTCACCATCTCCAATCCAACGCACCCAATGTGAGTGAATCTTTACAAATTCCCCGTTTTAATCATGTTTTGGGGTGTATCATGTGTCTTTGTATATATATTATAGTTAAACCATTGTGCATACATCATATCATGAACATGTGTATCCAGTTTGTTTATGTTGTATTGTTAGATGCAAATTTATTATTTTCAGTACATGCAATTTCATATGCCGCCGCTCCCCATTACATTATGAGCGTTGAGCATGTTCCCCATTTCATTATGAGGTTGAACCTGGCGTGCCCACATACGATCGGCTCCGTTTGATTGAGCCTTGATCGCACAGACATTTTCATTTTCAGTACATGCAATACGATCGGCTCCGTTTGATTGAGCCTTGATCGCACAGTTTCATTTATGTTATTCATAGTATGATGTTGGTAGGTTCATGTATGCTGTCATATGTTATTGTATGTTATAGTTGTGACTGCTATTTGCTACTGCTTGATTATTTACATTTGCTCATCTATGATTATGCACAATTTTTCATTGATAAACTAACAGCTAATTCCTTAATAAATGTTTATCTAATAAGGTTCACTCGCCAACTTATGTTGACCCAAAAACCCCCATTTTTACACATGATACAGGTGAACCAGCAGCAGCTAGGAACACATAGGACTTAAACTAGAAGAATAAAACAATTTAGAGTTGGGATTGTTATGTTGGTTTATTTTCTCTGTATTGAATGAACATGTTTGGATTTTTGGAAATGTAACTTTGACTTTATTAAATATGAAACATATTAGTAAATGTCATGAGCTTTGGTGATAACCCAATTATGCCCCGACTCTTATTCCGCTGCGGGTCGGGGTGTGACACGTACGAAGTGAAACATCCATACCGCACGAAGTGAATCTAAAATGTATGAGACTTGATATGCCACTTCGCACGAAGTAGTAATGTCACTTCATTCTAAATCTACTTCGTACGAAGTGAATTTGGATAGTTTGAAAATTTTCGTCTAAATGCTTGCATTGTGTTTTTTGCAAGAAAAGAAATCTAATTTTGACTCGAAGCATAACATCTGTTGTGTTCTCCATGAGAAAATTCTCAAGATTGCACCATTCTAGTCAATATTGAAGTTCATGGATGAGTTGCCGATCAAGAAAGGATTAACTGATCAACACAATGCTTATCGCTCGCAATTAGAAAGATTTTGGGAACATGCACAGTTGTACCAGAAAAGAAAGCTATACACTCGTGGTGTATGCAAAACGAATGTGCAAAGGTTACTTTTATAGGATGGGATACAAGGGGCATGTGAATACAACGTTCAACAAAGCGTATCAGGGCAGGCCTTACAAATTTTTCATTCATTCTATTACATCTGTTTTGAGTCGCAGGAAGGGAGGGGGTGCTGCATTAGTTGCTTATTAGATGTGCATGATCGCCGCCCTAGCATTGAACAAACCATACAACTTCAATTAGATGATATTTGAGCAAATGAAGTTGAATATTGAAAAGGAGAAGTTTCAACAATATCCAAGGTTCATTCAGGTGTTGCTTAATGATCAGTTCCCGAAGCTATTAAAAAATAAGAAAGATTTGTTACCACTAGACCACATGTCAGATCTGTCTTTGAACCGTTTGAATCAGTGTTTGAAGCAGAAGACAGAGCCAGTTGCAAGGAAATTTTTTGGAAGATTTAAAGATGAGAACTACAAAGCACATTCAAAAGATAAATGGAGGAATGATGATAACAACTCAGACAACGAGGAAGATAAGATGGAGGAGTATGTTGCGAAAGAGGTGTTTGGTATGAGAACGAGGAGACTAAGAAGAAAAAGTCTACACCGAAAAAGAAAGCGTCAAAAAGAAAGGTAGAGACTATGCTTAGAGACGAGGCAACTGATGATGAGGTTGAGGGGAATATTGAAGTGATTGTGGAATAGAATGTTGATGTAGAGATGGATATTGAGGACAAAGTATTTTCTACTACGTCTAATAATGAACAAGAAAATGTGAATGTTATTAACATTGTGGCTGATGTTGAAAAACATGCGTTTGGAGATGTTAAAAAAAGTTCTGACGAAAGTATAGATCCTGAAGCTCAAGGAGAAGCAGTAGGTTTGTTCTAGGATCTGATAGCTCAGGCACTAACTTGAATAACTTAGTATAAATGTGCAGAATCCGATTTATAGTTAGGTGACATTATTAACAAGATTGATTCATTTTATAACTGTTGTTTATTAATCGTCTTGAATGTTAGAGATCCGGAAACAACTTGACAGCGCTTCGTCGTCCTGATTACACAAAACTCCTTAACACTAACACCTCTAGCCTATTTATAGGAAAACCTATTTGCACAAGTCAAGGTGTTCACTTCGCACGAGGTGGCTTCACTTTGTAGGAAGTGTCTTCTCTTCGTACGATGTGGACTTCACTTCGTGCAAAGTGATCATACAACATACAAATTCTAACTTAACTTTGTGCTCCTATTACAGACTCAATTCTATTCAATGACGTAGGCGACAAACATATGCATCAACAGTCTCCCCCTTCTGATTCTTTCTTCTAATCTTTTAAGTCTTTACTCATCTTCAAATCTTTAATGCTTGAATTTCTTCAATGTGCTTGTTCAACATATCATCAATAGTCTCCTCTTTAATTCCATACTATGATCTTTGACTTGTAAACATTGAATATTAGCATGTTCCCCCTTTCTTTGAGTTTCCTATTCTTTATTCAACATTTTGATCTGCTCCTCCTATTAGTCTGCATTCTATTTATTCTTATATACATTCAAATAAACATTTTAGATTCAACCTTCAAAATTTTAAACACGAACTTTTTATCATTTTCCAATTTTCAAATTTTAATCACTTAATCATCTTAGTTAACCAAGTCTAAGTTAATGACCTTGATTATCTGATTTATTAACCAAGCTCAAACGCATGATCTTGGTTGATCATTTTGTTAAGAAACTAACGTATTTATCAAATGTAAGTTTCAAATTAATGAACTTTTATCATTTTAGAACAATTTCTCATTTCAAATTTTGTTTAACAACTTTAGACTTTGAATTTCAACTTTCCATCATCAGTGGTTGAAACTAAGATAGAAACAAAATCTTTTTTATTTTTCGAAAGTTTATGCTAAAACACACTGAAAATCTCTTTAGGTTTTTCTTAAATGAAATGCAATAACTATGTATAAATATGTTACAAATATATTTTTGTGAGTTTGTGTTGGAGGATCATATCAGTTTTTGAGACATATCACTAGTACCGTTGACCTTGATTATACTTTAGGTTCTAAACAGATTCACTAAGATTGTCAGTATACTGATATAGTAAAACCTCTACACATTTCTCAATTGCTCCGGGATACGTTCGGTAATTTTAAGAACATGGCTTAACCATGTTTCCCACCTCAGAATGTATTCCCGTGTCAAGATTCCCTGGATTTCATCTTACAGGTGAATATATATATATATATATATATATATATATATCTGGGTTATGCGAGACTTTGAGAGGCCAAGTTAGTACCACCATACAGACACCGAGATGAATGCTCGACTTAAAAGTGATGTTCGAAATTAGGAATCTTTTGTACTACAATTGTTAGATCTTTCGATACTTTCAATTTTGTGCAGTTTATGGGTTTAAAAGAAGAAGTATTCTACAAGTTCTAGTCCATTACTGACGCAAAATCAGAAGAACTTGTATAATACCCCAGATATCAATTATCTATAAATATCTAGTATCTCAGAATCCGAAAATCTCTTAAACGAAATCTCATTGTACTAAGACCGTATATCCAAGAGACGTTAAACCACTAATTAAGAAGTTTTTCTTTATGTTTATATCTTAGAGACAATTTATTGAATGTGTGAAGCCTACTAGCACATTGTGACATTTGTACATTTTTAGTCATTGAACAATTCTGGAACATTTGCGAGGATGTATATTTATCAATCATTATACAATACCGGACCTTTTTATTCAATAAAATCTTGCATTTTATTGGTAAGAATGCAAAAATGTCAATCATTGCACAAATTCGGTCATTTTCGTGTTCGATAACGTTTTATACTTTATCTACGAAACGTGTAACCATACAATCGAACGAACCGACATCCACGACATTTTCGGACAAAATCCAAGTTACACAGGCCTTAATGCCTTTATATACCTAAATATTAGGTTAAGAGGGGTTAAAATGACAAAACGCGACAATACAAGTCTAGGGGCCAAAATTGTCAAAAAAAAGTTTGCTTCATCACAAAGTTTGGCCACCTATCTCAAATTTTTGACAACTGCACTCATTTTGCCACACTTAATTTGGTGTTAACACATGTTAGGACACTAATCCACACTTGGTAACACTTGTCATCACCTCCTTGATTCTAAAACACTATAAATACCCTTTGATTCATCCATTTTTTCACACCTAAACACATCAAAGCAAAGTGTGAAGTTCTTCTTTCTATCCTTCTTGGAGTTTGTTTCTAGCCGTTGGAAGCTTCCTATATTGAGTTCTGAAAGTGTTCTTCAACAGAAGTAAGTACTCTTTCTAGTTCTTTCATTATTTTAGCTGTTTTGAGCTAAAAGTCAAACAGTTTGGCTTCCTGTTTGAGTTTTGGTCCTGACCACTTTACAACGTGATCGTAATCACGAAGGTATTAATCCCTTGCGATTGCACCTTTTGATTACCACGTTTAGTATGCGAGATGACGAGTCAAAGTTTTACGAGTAAAAAGTAAACAAAAAATGTATAAAAATGCATTTTATGACGAAAATGTTTTTGGGTATTAAAACTTAGGGTTTTGACACCGAATCAGTTTTATAACATTATTAGACATGTTCAAACATGTCTAACTCATAATTTCTAGTTTAGTGCTTATTTCTTAGTCATAAATCGAGCGGTTTTACTACCGCTCTGACTTTCGAATCTGAACCGTTTGGTCAATCTTAGGATTCGACCAAGCGCATTTTTATGGCCATAGTAATTAGGGATCGACCCTATGAGGTTATACCTTATAGTCATATAGTTTGGTTAGTTATATGATGAGTCGATTTTATGTCCTTTTAAAATGTTGAAAACACCCTTTTGGCGCATACAATGGTTTTAAACATGTAAGACCATAGTTTTTACATCTAAACTAATATTATAACATAATCAAACTTTTTTTGACATATAAGACTCATCGTAGGAATTATTTAACCATCCAAACCCATAGTTACGATTACGACCCGTTAAAGTGTCGTAAACCATTTTAACAAGTCGTAACGGGTCAAATCACTTAAGAACTCTTCCAAATCAGAATGTATGCTATTATAAACTATATCATATGAGTCCCAACACTCGTTTGGTTTTTAAGACATCATTCTATCCAATCCTCTGAGTAAAGTCTCGCACACTAACATAGTATTCCGATACATTAGGACACACTTGAACTCTTCAATCATTGAGCTTTGTTTGATCATTTGAACAAGACATTTACGCAATCCCAAGTGAGTACATAGCCCCCTCTTTTATGTTTTCAAATGTTTTGGGGTGATTCATATGTGCCTATCACTACTTTCTTGTTTTCATGACATTATACATTTTTTGCTTATCTAGTATATATACTACATGATTTGAAAGACATTTTTGCTTCATATGTTGACTTAGCATACCTAGTACATGATTTCAAAGACATTATAGCTTAGTATATTGACTTAGTATGCCAAGTACATGATTTCAAAACATTTTCATGACATGCTTACATTGTTCAAGATATATTGGTACATTGAATATACAATTATACATTGATTAAAATTGACCACGCCGACCGGTAGTATGTATATGTACCATAGTATTGACAATCCCATTCCCGCTTCCTAGGTTTGTTTGTAAGTGACTTTAGGGAATGACAGAATCCGATGAACATTTGATAAACCTTTGTCTTTATAAGGGTTTATCCGACAGTCAATAAGGTTTGAATGTATTTGCCAACAATCCATATATATGTGTCTACAAAATAAAAGCAATTGAGTTATAAGACAAGAGTTTTTATTTAAACAAGGCCTTTTTTTATTCAAAACACCTGTTTTATACAAGACATTTTGACAAGCAAGACATTTTGGTTATTTTATACATGACATTTATTTTATGGTTTAAACAAGACTTTTGTTTGCTATACAAGACATTGGTTTACATATAGACATTTGTTTATAAATGTTGGTGCGTTATGTCTATTGCCTATGTCTAGGATATGTCGATATTGTATATAGGGCTTAAACGCCATTTGTATAAATGTTTTTATTTGTTTATATGTTTTGTAGATGACTCGTACGAGTGAGTCATTTGGCTCATACGAGTCACACTCTGTCACTCGTACGAAGCAACCACTCGCACGAGTCACAACCTCTGTTTCACACACTCCAGTGCGAGTCATGTCGACCTATAATTAGAGGAGTGTTGTGTCAGAGCTAAGTAGTGTTAGTTCAGTTGGTACGACGACCCCCTTCTGATTTGTTTATTTGCGTCTGTACTTCGCACGTCATTCGATACAATTCAAAGCAGTTAAACGGTATGTCTCTCTTGTTCGTTTGTCATCCTCTATAGCAATGAATTCCGCCTCTGCTAGCTGAGTTAGATCAGACCGGTTGCTCATCGGAGGAGCCGACCCCCAGTTCACAGGTGGTATCAGAGCTTTGAGGCTTGATCTGCTGACAAACGTCAAGTTTCTATAGAGCTACCAACTGTTTCAGATCAGATTCACTGTTGCAGCTTTCTACTTCTGCATTTCTCCCAAACTGATCTCATATTTGGATGAAATTAAGGACAAATTGGACTAGGATTCTAGGATATTCCGTTAAAATCAATTCTAAACAATCCTTAACAATTCCATATCTAAAATCGAGCTAAATCATGTTAAAATCGGTAAAATTCATCCGTTTGGAAACTTAGTTGTTTTGGACGAGTAGAGAGATCACTCGCATGAACAACTGATCATACGATTTAGGCTATTCATACAAGCATCTCGTTCGTACGAGTGAAACTTCATTCATACGGATTGCATTCTGGTTCACACGAGTTACTTGTTTCAATCACCTTGACCGTACGAATTTCTGGTTCGTACGAACGGATCTTGATCGCACGAATTGTTTTTGTTATCCGCACGAAAGAAGTTTTCCACACTAATCAGTTTGTTCGAAAAGTGTGTGTCTAAAGTTTTATAGGAAAAATGGCTAAAGAATTCTACAACACATTCGCTACATCTACAGTCACGACCACAACGGCTCAAAACATGAATCTCGAAAACGAGATGGGTACAATAACCAAACCGCCGAAGTTAATGAACCTAGAAGACTTCGACAGCTGGAGCGAACGGTTCATGAATTGGGTCTAGGAAAATCACTTTACTTGCTGGTTCGCTATCGAAGTAAAATATCAAGCTCCTGTAGGTGAAAATGGCCTCGAAAAGACTCTAGCTCAACTCTCGGATGTTGAAAGGGAAAGGTTCATAAACGAAAAGAAAATGATGAATATTCTACAACAACCCATCAAAGAAGATATTATGGCGTTATTACAACACGATGATGATGCACAATCATTGTGGAAAGCTCTTCGTTTGAAGTTCCAGGGAAGTGCTCAGCTACGTAAGAGTAAACGGGCGTTGTTAATAAAGAGTTTGATATCTTTACGTTAATTAAAGAAGAGACAATGAAACAATTGATCGAAAGATACTGTCATTTCGTGGTGCAAATGAAGAGAATGGGAATCATCAAGACCAACGAAGAACTTGTTGATAAGTTGGTAGATTCTCTACCGCAAGGCGAGTGGTCTACTTATTTGACCATCTTGATGAATGGAACGGAGTATGGTAACTTTTCATTACCACGTTTCATTGAAAGACTAGAGGGAAATGAACTTGAAATGCAAAAGATGGCGAAGAATAAAACCGTCCAAGTTCAACAAGATGTTAATCTGTACTTCAAGAACAGTTCTACTACTCAAATTCAGTCTCCGAGGATCCAGACCGCCTTTAGCACTTAAGCACGCCAAGTTCACCATCAAACCAAAACAGTGGCTTTCAATCATTTGCTACAGTTAATCTTCACACGTCTCAAAGCCCACAGTCGTCATATGGATCAGATACTCCTCAAATAAACTAGAACAGTCAGTCAAATCCTACTCAAAGGGTTCTTCAGTGCAATATCGCAGTGGATTTCTAGAATGCACAAAACTTCGATGAGAAAACCGCGAAGCAACACATGTCTTTATTAGCATCGGTTCTCGAATCCTGTGATAGTCTTGTAGTAGGAAGAATTGGAAATTCTGAAATGACAAGAGAGTACTACGACCAGATTGATCCAGTAGAGATGGAGTTGATCGACATAAAGTGGTGTATGGCATCTATCGTTCGACGCGCACAACGCTTCATGGAAATTACGAGAAAAGAGAACTTGGGAGGTTTGGATGGAAAACTGGGATTCGACAAATCCAAAGTTACTTGTTTTAAGTGTCGAGAAAAGGGTCACTTTAAGCGTGAATGTCCAAATAGAAAAGCTCAAAGGAATCAGATTCCATTTGCCGGTGACTATTACAAGAAGGCTCTATACCACCGTCCTCAACCAAGAACTCGCATGGTGCAGATCGAAGTTAAACATCCATAGACTAAAGACTAAGCGCTAGTAGTTACTCAAGAAGATGAGGGCTTTAACTAAAACAAATATTTTTCCAAGAATGAGAGTCTGGATTTGGTTGCTGAGATAATCGAAGAACCTAAAGAAGAACAGAAGGCAGCTTTTGATGAGGCACCAGAAGATGATTATTACTATCGCTCATCATCAGAAGAAGAGGAAATTTTAAACAGTGCTTTTAACACCTCCTTCCTAACGATATGTTGAAAACTTTTGCATGTTATTTTGCACCAAGTCCTCAATCATTTTTCAAAGAACAAAAGAAGACTGTTGATGAGTTGATGAAAAGATGGAGAAGTTGTCTGATGACATCAGTAAGGCATGCTGGCAAACGTCAATGAGGTAAATGAGTCTAAGAGTGAATCTGTGGTCAAAATACCATGTCTAAAATGTGTTGAGCTGTTTAATGATTGTGTTGTAAAAGACACATGATATACTGTACTCAAAAGTTTAACAGATAATTTGTTAAGTGATTACAAATCAACTAAAGAAGCATACGACAAATTAAGTAACTCTGTTAAACAATACACAAAATCACTCAAAGAAAGTGACGCAACACTTTTGATGTTCAAAGCGATAGTAATGGACAAGCAAATGGCCATTAATATTCACTTAAACACTATCGTTGAGCTAAAGAGTGAGCTTGAGAAAGTAAGAATCGAAACTGAACGGGTTAACAAGTTGTTAATCAGTTATTCAACAATCTCTTATGCCATTGATCACATTTTACCTAAAATTGAAAACAAAGATGAATCAGAAAAGGTTGAAAACAAGAATGTGAGTTACGATCATGTTCCACCCCCTACGTGGGATAGTTATGCATGTAAAAAGCCAGCTGGGGTGGAAAAGGCACTCAATCTAAAACTATAAGTTGAACAATCAAATGAGTTGCCTAGAAACATTGACGTAACTTACACAACTTCTGAAAGTGAATGTGACTCTAAGGTGGTTAAAACTGTGGTAGAAAAAGTTATAAATAGTGAACCTGAAAAATCTAAGTCTAATGCTGAAACATCAGAAAAAAGGTTGACTAATGATCCAAACGTCGTAGTTTATAAAATAAAAGGATCAAATAAACTATTTTCTGATGAGGACTTTCCCATCCAGAACGTGAATCTGGATCGTGTTGATAAATTGTTCTAGCTTGTGGAGGTAAGTCATGCTGATTTAGGTAAACACGATGCATCTTTCTACTCTAAATCAAAATGTGACAACTGACCCTACTATCATAAAAATTGAGATTATCCTGAGAATAAAGGGCATGGTTGGATTTCCAAAAGCGATGAATGAACAACAAGTCCCAAAAACTTAACTTTACAAAGAAAATCAACTTTGTTTTTAGGACAACAACAGAGAAAGAAAAAGAAATCATCGGAACACAATTGAATGATGGTTTCAAGAAAGAAAAAGAGAATAGGAAACAAGGTTTGGAATCTTCTGTTCGAAAGGACAGTAAGACTTGTTACAAATGTCAAAATGTTGGGCACATTGCAAGATATTGCTCACAAGGATCTCCAAAACCTGTTTCTCTTTCTAAAAAGTTCACCAAGGACGAGAAACAGAAGGCCCCTATGGTTGCGCCAAAGCAAATCTTGAAAAGAACCAATGAATCCTACAAAAATGTTAAACCAACTATTCAACGTTATTCAAAATTCAAAATTGGTGAAACATCAACTAAATATCGACAAATGGATTCTAAATTATATGCTGAAAAGGCAAATCTGAAAACGAAAAAATGGGTCGCGAAAGTAAAACCGTCCAAGGTAGAACCAAAATCCTCTGTTCCACACAAAACCGAGCCTAAAAAGAAAGTCAAAAACAAAGTAGGTCCAAAATTTGACATTCCGAACCCACCCAAGATCAAGATGGCTTGGGTTTCTTTGTTTAAATAGTTTCTTCCGTATGTGTGAAGGTACTCCCATGATCGATAATGTCTAAATGGATAATGGATAGTGGAGCTTCTAGGCACATGACATGATGCTTGCGTTGTTACATGACGTTAAAGCTATCCATGGAGGGTATGTAGGTTTTGCCGGAATGCAAGGAGGAAGGATTGTCGATGAAGGAATTATCACGAATGGAGTTGTGTCATTTGATAAAGTGAACTAAATTGCGAAACTTAAGAACAATCTACTCAGCATTTCACGTATTTGTGACAAGAAATTCACAACACACTTTAATGATAAAGAATGCTTGATCATAAAACCGGGTTTCAAGATTCCGGAGGAATGGATTCTGATGCGTGCACCAAGAGAAAATGATCTTTATGTTCTAAATATGAGTGTGGCATCAACAACATCGAAGAAAGTTCAATGCTTTGTTTCCAAAGCTACCTTGAAAGAGTGGATACTATGGCATAGAAAGATGGGGCACATTCATCTGCGAAAGATGAATTATCTTGTGCATAACGACCTAGTAGAAGGTGTTAATCTGAAAAATTTTCAATTATCCGATGATTGCTTGAGATGTAAAAAGGGGAAGCAGCACAAGAAATCACACCCACAGAAGCTGATGAATTGTATTAAGCTACCACTAGAGAGACTACATATGGATCTTTTCGGACCAGTAAATGTCAAAAGCATATCTGGTGATCTATATTGTCTTGTCGTTATAGATGATTATTCAATATGTTCATGAGTTTTCTTTCTGGAGAGTAAAGATGAAACATTGGAAACTCTAATCATTCTCTTCAGAAAACTCGAAAATCTATATCATTTGCCAATCAAGAGAATCCGTAGTGACAACGGTACAGAGTTCAAGAACAAGAGGATGCTCGAATTCTACAATGAAAAGGGGATTCTTCATGAATTCAGTGCTCCTTATACTCCACAGCAAAACATAGTGGCTGAACGAAAGAATCGCACACTGATTGAGACTGCCAGAACTATGCTAGTCGATTCGAAATTGCCAATCTGTTTCTGGAGTGAAGTAGTCGCGTCAGCGTGTTATACCTTGAATCGTGTGTTGACAGTTAAGCCTCACAACAAGACGTGTTTCGAGTTACTGAATCAGCGAAAGCCCAACCTTGCATTTCTGGAGCCATATGGATCCCCGTGTATTGTATTGGACCCGGCTGGTAAATTTGGTGCCAAATCCTTGGAAGGATTCTTCGTGGGTTATGCTACTCCTCAAAAACGTGTTTTCTTGGTGAGCTTGAACCATGTTATTCTTGCACACCATGTTGATTGTCAAAGATATACGATGCCAACGCATAAACCTTGGGATTCGTGGCTGTTTAACTATGATAGTTTGTGGAATTCTTTCAACCTGCCAGATGTCCCATCAGAAGAAGAACTTGTTATGCTCTTTCAACAGCATCAAATATCTAATCAAGAACAAGTTACCAGATCGTTAGTGGTTTCCCCGTCACTTCTTGTGTCTACCACGTCTGATGTAGGTCCGAGCTCCACTCTTCAAGAATCAATGCCTATTCCTAATGTCAACACTGCCGAATCATCTGCCCAACAACAGCCAAATGCTAACTCTGATCGGGAACCAACTTTCGATGATGGTGGATCCAGTTTCGATTTAGGATCTGAGCAGTAGGAAAGCTTCTTGAACACACAGGCTGATCAGTCAAATGACAGGAAGGAAGCTTCTTTGTCTGTACCGGTTATGGATGAAGTCATCACAAATTTGCAAACGCAAGTAGATGTTTCGAATGAAGTGATGCTGAGGACGCTTTCATATCATCCTTCGGAGAATATTATGGGCAAATTACAAACGGGAGTACAAACTCGCAATCAGATCAACAAGGATATAAGCTGTTTCTATACTCGTATTGTTCCACTTCAAACCAGACTTTTTAATAGTTGTTTTGTTTCTCAGGTTGAGTCTGGGAACTGGAAAGACGCGTTAAAGGAAGAGAGTTGGGTGATGCAAGAGTAGTTGCTTCAATTCCAGAAACTGGAAGTCTGGAAGTTTGTTGACCTACCTAATCATCACAAAAAGATAAACACTAGATGGGTTTTCAAATGTAAGCGTGATGATAGAGGGATTGTAGTGCGCAACAAAGCTCGACTTGTGGTTCAGGGTTTCCATCAGTAGGAAGGGATAGATTACATAGAAGTCTATGCCCCGGTCGCCTGTCTTGAAGCGATCTGCATATTCTTGGCCTTTGCCTCATGGAAATGGTTCAAGGTGTACCAGATAGATGTCAAATCTGCTTTCCTATACGGAAAAGTAAAAGAGGAGGTGTATGTCAGCCAACCACCGGGGTTTGTTGATCCAATGCACAAAGATAAAGTCTACCTTTTGAACAAAGCCTTGTATGGTCTACATCAACCCCCGAGAGCTTGGTATGAAACGCTGTCACGACATCTTATAGACAATGGCTTTATCAGAGGAACTGTAGATTCTACCCTCTTTACGAAGGAAGTGGATGGGCATTTGATTATCGTACAAATATATGTGGATGATATTATAATTGGATCGACAAATGAAAAGCTGTGTAAAGACTTTGAAAAGAGTCATGAAGCGCAAATTTGAAATGAGCGTGATGGGGGAGATTAAGTTCAGTCTAGGACTTCAGGTCAATTAGTTGCCTGATGGTATCTTTATTCATCAGGAAAAGTATGTTCATGACATATGGCAGGAGTTAAATCAGCATCAACCCCATTAGCTCCTAATCACAACATTTGTCCAGATCTTACTGGAGTCAAAGTTGACGAGACTTTATACCGCTCCATGATCGGATCCTTGATGTATCTCACTACTTCTCGAGAAGATATCATGTATCCAGCATGCCTTTGCGCCCGTTATCAGTCCAATCCAAGAGATTCGCACTTGCTCGCATCAAACGTATCATGATAAATTTGAAGGGATTTCCAAGCACCGGCTTTTGGTACCCTAGACATGATGACTTCAATCTTGTAGGTTACTCGGATTCTGATTTCGGTTGCTACAAACTCAACACCAAATCTAAGACGGCTGGTTGCCTGTTCTTCGGAACCCGTTTGGTAACATGGCAATGCAAGAAACAGATTGCGGTCGCTCTCTCTACCTGTGAGGCTGAATACATTTCAGCATCCAACTGTTGTTCCCAGATTCCTTGGATTCAACAGTAGATGAGAGACTTCAGACTGCAATTTCTTGATACGCCAATATATGTAGATAACTAGGCTGCGATCGATATTACTAAAAACTCATGTCAACACTCTCGAACTAAACATATTGAGATTCGACACCACTTTATCCGTGATTGCTATGAGAAAAAAGTTGGTTAGAATTGAAAAAATCCATATTGATGACCAAAAAGCAGATTTTTATACCAAAGGATCGTACAAGATTTAAAAATCTTTTAAAATTAAATGGTTTATGAAATCTGACATCAGAGGATTTACACGAGGTTGAGTTTGAGGATGATGACGAATTGACGTGATACTCATCGGTTTGACGAATTTTTTGTACATTCTTTCTTAAAAATTCTAAAAATCCAAAAATATGTTTTTTGTTTTTAGGGGGAGAAATTTTGGGAAGATACAAAACATTATAAAAGTCAAAAAGAGTTTTGTGAAAAACGAAGATCGTATTATATCAATATGACAGACACAATATGCTAAAGAATTGGAATGATTAAACAAGTAACTAAACATGTCTTACTGAGAATGTGCCAATAGGCTTCACTCGTTCAGTAAATTATTTTCAAGATATAAACCTAAATGAAAAACTAAATAACTTGTGGGTTAACATCTCTCGGATATATGGACTTAGTTCTCCGAAATTTCATTTAAGAGAATACCAGATTCTACGATACTAGGTCTTATATTTAATCGATATCTGGGGTATTATCCAAGATCTTCTGATTGTGCGTCAGCAATGGCCTAGAACTTGTATAATACTTTATGCTTTATTCGCCTACAAAAGTTACATAAAAAATGATAATGTCATAACATTTGTGACATCTGCAGTTTAAAAGATTCCTTTAAGGAACACCACCTAAAGACGAGCCTTCATCTCTTTGTCTGTGCGGTAGTACTAACCTGAGCTCTCAAGATCTCGCAATTCACCCATTTAAAGATATCAGTTAGATATATTCACCTGTGAAATGAAATTCTGGGAATCTCGATATGGGAGTATATTCTGAGATGGGACACACAGTTATTTCATGTTCTTAAAATTACATAACATATCTTGAAACAATTGAGAAACGAGAAAAAGTTTAAGTGGATACGAATATTGGCAATCTAGGTAAATCAGGTTAAAAACTTAATGAGTGTACCAAGATCAACAGAACTGATGATTTGTTAAACACTTGATATGATCTTCTTAAAACAAAAAAAGTTACAAAAATATGTATCTTTCTTGTTATTTCGTAAAATTCTTAAACCCAAAAAGATATTCAGTTTCCTTAGCCTCTTAGTTTTGTTTTAGTCTTCCGATGATGTAAAAACGGATAGTTGAAGTCATAGCGACATCTTGCTAAAGGAGATCTGAAAACCATGGGTTTGGAGCTAATCTTTAAGGAAAACTTTCCTGAATGTCAATAAAGTTCATTAATTTGAAATTTTACAATCTAAAATAAATCTGTTTTGGTCAAAAATTTGTCAACCAAGGTCATTAACTTGGACTTGGTAGGCAAATCAGGTAACCAGGGTCATTAACTTGGACTTGGTTAACAGAGTGGGTTTTAATACAGAAACTTTTTTGTAAAAATATGAAAAAAATATATCAAAGAGTTAACCAAGTTTCAAAACTTATTCGTACGAGTCTCACTAACTCGTACGAACCACGTTTGGAATTCAATCGCACGAACCATTCGTTCGTACGAACGACCCTAACTAGTATAAAAGGTCCCTTTCTTCGCACGAATCAAGTTTATGCTACTGTGCAAACCGAGTGAACTTTTGTGCAAATACGTTCTTAACTTCACTTTTCTTGACATTTACCAAGTACTATTACATTGGGGAGGTTGATTTGCACACCTCTTTCAATGGGAAGTTAATTTTGCTCAATCTTAGCCGCTATAATGCCGAATTTGGACCAAACGGACTTAAAACATAGATTTAGGGAGTTGGACCGGTAAAACTTAAAATTGACCTTAAAAACGTTAATATCAGCCCCAATAGTCTATAAATCGACTATCAATTTGTTAAAAACATGTTTTAGGATCGATTTAATCTTGGTGTTTTTGGAACGGTTCATTGTTCGTACGAAGGACCATTCGTACAATCTGGGTTTTGCTAAGTTTTGATGATTCGTATGAAGCATGGTTCCTACGATGGTAGTTTGGTAAAGCTGTTAAAATGTCTCATTCTTAAATCACTCGTACGAAGTAGTGATTCATACGAATGATAACTTGTTCCAAACTTGTAAAAAAATCTAAGTGTTGACTCGTACGGATGCTTGGCTCGTACGAATGATCTTGAAAGTTGAACATTTTGAAAATATTTCTAATGGTTTGAATCCTTTTTATACAGGTCAAGAAAACGTTATTTTCTCTGTTTCACAACCTTTGTTGTCTGATTGACGAGACTATTCATGAGATAGCTGCGTACAGAGATGTATTAGATTTTTTTAGCAGGATTCCGATCACAAAAGCGCTCACAGATCGTCATACCGTTTATAGAACTCATGTTGAATATTTCTAGAATGCAGCATAGTACGATTCTAAAGAAAATGCGATAGTGTCGGCGGTAAAGATTGATGACGAGGATATCCAGGTTGAGATAACAGAATACTTGATCCAAATAGTTTTGGATTTCAAGGATAATGCAGATGATCCTACCGGGTTTTCGAAACACATGGTGAAGGCTTGTTTTTACAAGATGGGATATGCTAGTTTTGTCAATGCCGCGCCGTTCAAGAAAGGAAATCTCAGCGCGCCATTCCGTTACATTGCTCATGTGGTTGCTCACGCTTTAAGCCATCGGAAAGGAGGGTTTGACGATTTGATTGATTATCAAATGTGTATGATTACTACACTGGTCCTAAATGTGCCATTTAACTTCTCCAAAGTTATATTTACACAGATGGTGCAAAACTACAGAGGGAAAAGTTCTTGCAATACCCTCTGTTTGTACAGATGTTGTTAGATCATTTGCATCCTAACTTGAAGAACAAGAAGGACAATGTGTTAAAGTTAGAACACATGGATGTTTCTACACTCAAGAAAATGAATTTACATCTGAAGACTTTTCTGAATGCTAAACCCGTTTTTAGTGCTATAGTCAACAAAGATTACATTTCTCCAGTACCGGGTAAATGGAGAAAATATGACAGTGGTGATCGTGGTTTGTGAAAGAAGGCGAAAAGGGTGTTAAGAGAAAAGCTACTGCTACATCTTCTGCTTCTGCACAACCAAAGAAAAAGTCAGCTACTGAAAGATCTGGATTGCGCGACGAACCTGAAGTTGAAGAAAACATTGAAGACATCGCTATAGATATCGAGCGACAAGCATTTGGTGGAGAGAAAGAAGCTGAAGACGCATCGTCTTCGAGCACTGTCACACCCTCAATTTCGACTTGTGGAGTTTTACCGCGAGGCGTGTGATCAAACCAGAATCTGAGACACTAGTAATATAGACCGACTCTATATGATTTATTTAAACGTTTTCCAAAAACATTTGTTTAACCATTCATAGTCATTTTCAAAATGTCTTAGTTTCAAAATTTAGCGGAAGCATTAGTCTCAAAGTTTAGCGGAAGCATTAGAGTAAAGTAACGTAACGGGCGCCAACATAAACGCCAAAACCAAAAATCCCAAACATTATTCGTAAATAAGACTCGATAAAAATGTCTTGATCAAATGCAAGTGAGTGCACCTAGCGCTCCTAGCGTCCTGAGAAACAAGTGTCAACATTAAAGAACAGTGAGTTCACAGGTTTTTATAAGTTCACAAGTTCGGTTTAAAAGTTTGTTTTCCCCCGTTATCCCTAACCCGGGATAACAATATAGTTCCATTATTCCTAACCCGGAATAATAATGTTTGTTCGTAATTAAGTTCAATGTTAACATGTAGGTAGCGAGCCTAAAGTTACGTCACATAAGAGTTCGCGATCGAAGCTGACTGTTGTTGCCTCAGTGTTGCCAGGCCTATCACTGACCATGGCGAAAGTTAGGCCAAATTAATCACCCGTTGACCATACCCGGTTGGCTAGCGCGACTAGCTCGGGTGAGGCTTGCCGGGCCCAGTATTACTACTTATAATTTCCCCGCTATCTAACCCAATACTAACGATCCAAGAGTTGGTTGAGGACTTTCGTGATATAGCTACTTAGTGACCATAACGTACATTAACATTAACTTAGTTACCGAATAGTTTAACGACGTCAATTTCGAATAACATAAAAGATAGAGTTTTAGAGCGTATACATGTTTCTCCCCCTGTTGTTCAAAACAGGATAAAATAGGGGCCGTGAACTCAACTTAAATTGCTCGGTTAGAATAACACAAAAGAAGCAAATGATGGAACCGCTAATCGCGTCCTAACATGCCAACCGATTTAAAGTTAGTGTGTGAACACACTGATACAAAACCCTACGCATAACTAACACACAGTGCGGCACACTTAATAATCAATTCGAAAACACAATCATGCATGCAAAGTATCATCATACCAAAATAATGATCAAACCAACTTGTCATAAACACAGATTAACTCATACAACACTTTGGTACACACAAACGCAAGTTATCATGTTTCAGCTTGTACGCTCATAACTGGGCTGTTTTCGAGGATTTTTATAAAATAGTTCCAACGTTCCAAAAATTCAAATTTTTTTACAGGAGGTGTCAACTAAACTGTAGAATTTTATGTAACATTTTCAAGTCCTAACGCTTTACCAATTATTTATAAACATTTATATACTAGGCTGCAGTCAGATTCGTCGCTTTCTGACTGCAGTCCACGGGAAAAATTATTTAATGATCATCGTTCATCCAATTAACAAAATTCCAGTGGGAGATTTCCGGAAATTCCCATCTCCAGTTACTGTACAAATTTCGTGACCCAACCCCCTACAGACTATGAGATCTGACTCGATAAACAACTAGCAAATTTGCAGAATTTACGCAGCTTCAGCTGCTGCACTAAATGACCACTTAAAAATAGCAAACGACCTCAGAAAAATATGAATCCGGCGCCATTAGAAGCGTTTTTCAAAAATACATGTTTTAGGCTTCAGAAATTCACTTTTTGATAAATAAAGATCAGGTTACAGCCAATTGAAGTTGGCTGTAAATGTCATTCAGCAAACTGTTTTCGATTTTTATCGCATTAGAACATGCTTAAACAATCATGACGCTTAATAATAATGATTAACAACAGGTTTATTTGTCAAATATCATCATGTATATTAATATTCATGCAAACCCTAATTATATAACATGATCTTTATCACTAAAACGCAGCTTATGATTTTAGTATTCAACATAACATCACAATGGCAAAGATTCGCACAATCATCCGAACTAATCATAAATCACAACACTTTTCATACTAATAATCCTACCATTACACATAATCATGATTAAGATTACACTAACCCTAATGTGAATCGAAAAACAATTAAACCCTAACCTTGAAACGATGATGATTAGCGAACCGGGACAAGATTGGAATCAATCCGGGAGTTGTAGGGTTTTGCGATCGTGAGAGGGGGGGTTGCTGTCGCCTTCCTCTAGGTGCTAGGGTTTTGTTGTTTTTTTTAAACACATCTCATGCATACATACAATTATATAACACAAGGGAAAAGAGGAGGGTGGGGGGCGCGACATCAATAGGGGGGGGCGGTTTGGGTAAGTGGCTTGGGCCTCAAGTTTAGGTTAATTCCTTGGGCCGCAAGGAGGTGAGGTCAACATGTTTCGCGGATCGGTTCGGTTCGGCTATTTATTTATTATTTTTTTTATAACTAATAATCGTGAAATCACGGCGTGATACAATAATCTACAAACGTCTACTAACACATAGCACGTAATTCACACAATAGATTCACAAAGTTAGCGTAGTTATTGCGAGCGTGTAATTTAGTTCTCCGAATTAAATCAGCGTAGGAATGAATAACCGTGAAGTAGCGCGTTTAAGATAGGATGTCACATTATCCCCATGTTGAAAGAACTTTCGTCCCGAAAATTGAGTAAACGCGGTTTAGAATGCAACGCACAAAGATTCAGTTTGTTAGCAATGGTACAAGAAATTCCCAGGCTGTCACATCATCCCCATGTGGAAAGAATTTCGTCCCGAAATTTAGTTGGCGGTAACGTCAGATTGCTGCTCAGCTGCAAAAAGGTGTGGGTATTTGCTTTTCATTTGGTCCTCTCTTTCCCACGTGAACTCCGGTCCACGCTTAGAGTTCCAATGAACCTTGACGATCGGTATCTTGCTGTGCCTTCGAGTTTTAATCTCACGATCCATGATCTCGATAGGTTGTTCCACAAAATGTAGTTGCTCATCCACTTGAATCTCATCCAATGGAATGACTAGGGTCTCATCTGATAGGCACTTCTTCAGATTGGACACTTGGAAAACGTTGTGAACTCCACTGAGTTCGGTAGGAAGGTCTAACTGATAAGCTACGGGCCCGATACGCTTCGAAATCACAAATGGGCCTACGTACCGTGGGTTTAGTTTGCCTCGTTTCCCAAAAAGGATTACACCCTTCCAGGGTGACACCTTCAGTAGGACGCGGTCACCTACTTGAAATTCGAGCAGTTTGCGTCGTTGATCAGCGTAACTTTTCTGTCGATCTCGTGCCGCTGCCATGCGGTTTCTGATTTGCATAATTTTTCAGTAGCCTCAAGTATCAACTCAGGACCTGTGAGTTGACTGTCACCGACTTCTGCCCAACAGACCGGTGGTCTACATTTGCGACCGTATAATGCTTCAAACGGTGCCGCTTGAATACTCGTATGGTAGCTGTTGTTATACGAGAACTCCACTAAAGGCAGATGGATTTCCCAACTGTTCCCGAAGTCTACCACACATGCCCTAAGCATGTCTTCCAAGGTCTGAATGGTCCTTTCACTTTGACCATCCGTCTGAGGTTGATAAGCTGTGCTCATATCTAAGCGTGTACCCAACGCTTTCTGAAGTGACCGCCAAAAGTTGTACATGAAACGAGCATCTCTGTCTGAGATGATGGACGTTGGCACCCCGTGCCGAGAAACTACTTCCTTAATGTAGATGTGAGTCAACTTATCCATCTTATCTGTTTCTTTGATCGCTAGGAAGTGTGCAGACTTAGTTAGGCAATCCACGATTACCCAGATGGTATCGCAGCCACCCGGAGTTCGTGGGAGTTTAGTGATAAAGTCCATCGAGATCTGATCCCATTTCCACACTGGGATCTCAGGCTGTTGAAGTAGCCCTGATGGCTTCTGGTTTCCACCTTGACTTTCGCACAAGTCAAACACTTGCTCACGTAGGTGGCTATATCCGCTTTCATGTTGGGCCACCAGTACGCGGCCTTAAGGTCTTGATACATCTTATCTGAACCAGGATGGACATAGTATCGGGATTTGTGAGCTTCGTCCATAACTAGCTTCCTGAGGTCTCCGTAGAGAGGTACCCATACACGATTCATGAAATACCGGGCACCATTGGGATTCACTTCCCAATCGCGTTCCATCTTTCCCACAGATTCGGCCTTGATGTTTTCTTCCTTAACTACTTCTAGCTGCGCGTCGCGTATCTATTCGGGTAACCCAAAATGAATTGTGAACTGTAGTGCTCGTACTCGACGAGGTTTCAAGTGCTCCTTCCTACTAAGGGCATCAGCTACCACGTTAGCTTTACCTGGGTGATACCGAATGGCACATTCATAATCGTTCAGGAGTTCGACCCAGCGACGTTGTCGCATGTTCAACTCCTTCTGGTCAAAGATATGCTGGAGGCTCTTGTGATCCTTGTAGATTGTGCACTTTGTTCCATATAGAGGGTGTCTCCAAATCTTTAGTGCAAACACAACTGCTCCCAATTCTAGGTCATGTGTTGTGTAGTTTTTCACGTGAACCTTCAACTGTCGGGATGCATACGCGATTACCTTATCATGTTGCATGAGTACACATCCCAATCCCTATATGGAAGCGTCACAATATACCACAAAATAATCTGTCCCTTCTGGCAGGGACAAGATGGGCGCACTGCAAAGTTTCTGCTTCAGTAATTGAAATGCTGCTTCCTGCTTGTCACCCCAAGCATACTTAGTGCCCTTCTGAGTGAGAGTGGTAAGCGGTTGTGCGATCTTTGAAAATCCCTCGATGAACCGTCTGTAGTAACCAGCCAAACCCAAAAATTGGCGAATCTCTGTCGGTGTCCTGGGTGCTTCCCAGTTCTTGATAGCATCGATCTTGGCGGGATCAACGTGTATACCCTTTTCATTCACGATATGCCCGAGGAACTGAACTTCTCGAATCCAGAAATCACACTTCGAAAACTTGGCATATAGTTTCTCCTGTTGAAGTAGTTCCAGCAATAATCGTAGATGCTCAGCATGTTCTTCTTCACCCTTAGAGTAGATGAGTATATCATCGATGAACACGATGACAAACTTGTCAAGATACGGCTTACACACGCGGTTCATGAGGTCCATGAACACCGCGGGTGCATTGGTGAGACCGAAGGGCATGACCAAGAACTCACAATGGCCATACCGAATACGAAATGCCGTCTTAGATTGATCTTGGAGTAGTAGCTTGACCCTTGAAGCTGGTCGAAAAGATCGTCGATGCGAGGTAATGGGTATCGGTTCTTGACGGTAACCTTATTGAGTTCCCTATAGTCGATGCACATGCGGAAGGTCCCGTCATTCTTCTTGACAAAAAGAACCGGAGCTCCCCATGGCGAAGTACTGGGTCGGATAAATCCTTTTTCCAACAAATCCTGAAGTTGGGTAGACAGCTCTTGAAGCTCTGTTGGAGCTAGTCAGTACGAGGCCTTGGCGATAGGAGCCGCATGGTTCGCCAATTCGATTTCAAACTCCACTTGTCGATGTGGTGGAAGACCAGGTAACTCCTCTGGAAACACATCGGGAAAGTCACGGACGACGGGGATATCTTCAATCCGCTTCTCGTCCTTAGGCTGCTTGGTGACCAGTGCGAGCAAAGTGAAGGAGTTCTTTCTCCGAAGATACTTCTGAGCTTGCGTGTAAGAGATGATGTCTGTGACGGCGCCTGCCTTCTCGCCTTGCACCATCAAGACTTCGTCGTTAGAGAGCGGAATACGGATAGCTTTCTCGAAACAGAGAACTTCAGCTCGGACGTCGGATAGCCAGTCCATTCCGGCTACCACATCAAAACTACCCAGGGTAGTTGTCATCAGATCAATGGTAAAGGTGTGACCCACGAGTTTAAGTTGACAGCCGGTTACTAAATGGGTCACATCTACAGATTTACCATCGGCTAGTTCTTTGACGTAAGGGGTCTCTAGGGGTTTAGGCGTGAGATTTAGGTTCTTCCTAAAAGACTCAGATATAAAACTCTTATCCGCACCCGTATCAAAAAGTACAGTAGCAAAATGATCGTTAAGGGGAAACTTACCAGTGACCACGTTCGAGTCGTTTCTGGCCTCTCCGAGGCCCAGCGTGAATGCACGACCTTTGGCACCATTTCCATTGTTGCCATTGTTGTTATTGTTGTTGTTGTAGTTGTTGTTGTTGTTGTTGTTCCCACCATTGTTGTTGTTGCGAAGCTGCGGGCAGTCTCGCTTGAAATGGGCAGTGCTGCCGCACTGATAGCATCCCCGGTTATTACCTTGCTGATGACCCTGGTGCTGATTCTGATTTTGTCGAGACATGATTTCCCCGCGACAATCCTTTGCCGCGTGTCCCGCTTTGCCACATCGTTGGCAGCGATTTCTGACGCAAGGGCCGTGATGATGGAGGTTACAACGAATACATTGCGGCTTTCGACCCGCATAGCCGCTTGAGTTCTGGGTGTTGTTGGCAGACTGATTATTATGACCCCGATTGTTGTTGAAATTGTTGGACCGCTTCTGGTGTCCTTGTTGTGGTTGGGCTGACAAAGACTGTCGAGCAGGTGAGTCTTCAAATTTTCTTTTGTTACCAGGGACAACTTCAGTTGCACCCCGATGTGGCAACTTCCTTTGCTCCACCACCTTATCGGTGAGTTTATGCGCTAGCCTAATTGCTTGATGCTCCGTAGTAGGGTTGCTAGACATTACCATGCCCTGGATCTCAGGGACCAGACCCCTAAGATAAAACTCAAGTCGTTTTTCGACGGTGTTAGCCAGATCGGGACATAGGAACACCAGATCATGATGTTTTGCCGTGTACGCTTCAATTTCAGACCCTACCATCTTGTGGTTCCATAACGCTTGCTCCAACTGCTAAACTCTGTCCCGCGGACAGTATTCCTCCTTAATTAGGGCCTTAAACTCGGTCCAGGCCATTGCGTTCGCCGCAACAAGTCCACGCGTTTGGACTTCTGCGTTCCACCAGGTTAATGCTCCATCTTCTAACGTTGAGGCAACATACTTGACCATATTGGCCTCAAGGCAATTGCACATCTCGAACACCGATTCAGACTTTTCAATCCAACAGACCAGTCCTATGGGTCCTTCAACACCCGTGAACTTGCTCGGTTTTGCATCGAGGAACATCTTGTAGGGGTTAAGACTCCCTCCTGCTGGTGGGTTTTGAACACCTGCCAGAGCAGCATTCACGTGTTCTTGGATTAATGCAGCCAATTCTTCAGTTGACATGTTGAGGTTTACCGGTTGCCATTTCAGATCTTCGCATGACAACACAAACACACAGCGGTAAGTATATATCCAATATAGTCATCACATTCCACACTTCAATAGTCACACAAATTATTTCAACCCAACAAATTAAACAATCAAAAGGAACATTCGATTAAATAAATTGCAGTGTGTCAAAAAATACCAACCAAACGTCTCAGTTTAATTATAAAATTTCAAGTTCAAACAAAAGTGGAAACAAACAATCTAAAGGCAACCAAAATGGGGATTGGCGAGACGAGTTAGTCTTCTACATCTCCATCTCCCAAGTCGCTATCATTGCCGTCATCCTCTGCGGCGTTTTCAGCTTCAACAGCCGGGTCCTGTTCCAGCTCTTCTTCCTCCGGATCCTCCTCCGGGTCTTCCTCTGGATCCTCCTCTGGGTCTTCCTCTAGATCCTCCTCTTCATCCTCTACCGGCGCTGGAGGGGCCGGTGCTGGTGCGGTACTGGGACAGGTGCTTGATTCTGCTCCAGTTCTTGAATCCTCCAACTGGACTCAAGAACTCTGTCTTCGAGCCAGTCAGCCCTCAGCTGCTCAGCACGAAAGTCCTTAGCTAAATGTTGCGAACTTTCTTATTCTCATATTGCTCTTCCTCGAGCTCTCCAGTTTTACAAGTTAGATGACGTATCATCCATCCCTGTGCTTCAATAGTCTCCTGCATTCTCTCTAACTGTTCCTGTAGTTTCCTTAACATATCCCTAAGTAGATCGTCCCCTACTCCTAACGAGTTGACCGGTTCGACCAGTATAGCGGTGGTTGGACGGGAGGACGACTCCCCTCCTAGAGCGAGTCTTTTCCTAGCAGCTGAGCATGTCTCCACGCCACGAGGTGGTGAAGGTTCGACCATGGGTGCCTTCCCCGGCGCCCTTGATTGTCGAGATTTTTCGGATGATGATAATGACATAGCCTGCTGGGTTGGTGTAGTTAGTTACGAGTTGCGTGCATCACAATATACATATATATCTCACATAAAGCAATTGTAGTATAACACATAACAAGATATCACAGTTCGGTGCCAACTAAGTCTAGTGTCGTGTAACAGCTATAGTTTAGGTCTACTTTTAATGCAAACCTGGTTCTCTATAGCTAGAGGCTCTGATACCAATCTGTCACACCCTCAATTTCCACTTGCGGAGTTTTACCGCGAGGTGTGTGATCAAACCAGAACTGAGACACTAGTAATATAGAACGACTCTATATGATTTATTTAAATGTTCTCCAAAAACATTTGTTTAACCATTCATAGTCATTTTCAAAATGTCTTAGTTTCAAAATTTAGCGGAAGCATTAGTCTCAAAGTTTAGCGGAAGCATTAGAGTAAAGTAACGTAACGGGCACCAACATAAACGCCAAAACCAAAAATCCCAAACATTATTCGTAAATAAGACTCGATAAAAATGTCTTGATCAAATGCAAGTGAGTGCACCTAGCGCTCCTAGCGTCCTGAGAAACATGTAAAGAAACAAGTGTCAACATGAAAGAAGAGTGAGTTCACAGGTTTTTATAAGTTCACAAGTTCGGTTTAAAAGTTTGTTTTCCCCCGTTATCCCTAACCCGGGATAACGACATAGTTCCATTATTTCTAACCCGGAATAATAATGTTGGTTCGTAATTAAGTTCAATGTTATCATGTAGGTAGCGAGCCTAAAGTTACGTCACATAAGAGTTCGTGATCGAAGCTGACTGTTGTTGCCTCAGTGTTGCCAGGCCTATCACTGACGATTGCGAAAGTTAGGCCAAATTAATCACCAGTTGACCATACCCGGTCGGCTAGCGCGACTAGCTCGGGTGGGGCTTGTCGGGCCCAGTAGTACTACTTATAATTTCCCCGCTATCTAACCCAATACTAACGATCTGAGAGTTGGTTGAGGACTTCCGTGATATAGCTACTTAGTGACCATAACGTACATTAACATTAACTTAGTTACCGAACAGTTTAACGACGTAAATTTCGCATAATGTAAAAGATAGAGTTTTAGAGCGTATACATGTTTCTCCCCCTGTTGTTCAAAACCGGATAAAATAGAGGCCGTGAACTCACCTTAAATTGCTCGGTTAGAATAACACAAAAGAAGCAAATGATGGAACCGCTAATCGCGTCCTAACATGCCAACCGATTTAAAGTTAGTGTGTGAACAGACTGATACAAAACCCTACTCGTAACTAACACACAGTGCGGCACACGTAATAACAAATTCGAAAATACAATCATGCATGAAAAGTATCATCATACCAAAATAATGATCAAACCAACTTGTGATAAACACAGATTAACTCATACAACACTTTGATACACACAATCGCAAGTTATCATGTTTCAGCTTGTACGCTCATAACTGGGCTGTTTCGAGAATTTTTATAAAATAGTTCCAACGTTCCAAAACTTCCAATTTTTTTACAGATGGTGTCAACTAAACTGTAGAATTTTATGTAAAATTTTCAAGTCCTAACGCTTTACCAATTATTTATAAACATTTATATACTAGGCTGCAGTCAGATTTGTCGCTTTCTGACTGCAGTCCACGGGAAAAATTATTTAAAAATCATCATTCATTCAATTAATAAAATTCCAGTGGGGGATTTCCGGAAATTCTCGTCTCCAGTTACTGTACAAATTTCGTGACCTAACCCCCTACAGACTATGAGATCCGACTCGATAAACAACTAGCAAATTTTGAAGAATTTACACAGCTTCAGCTGCTGCACTAAATGACCACTTAAAAATAGCAAACGACCTCAGAAAAATCTGATCTTGCGCCATTAGAAGCGTTTTTCAAAAATACACGTTTTAGGCTTCAGAAAATCCACTTTTCAATAAATAATGATCAGGTTACAGCCAATTGAAGTTGGCTGTAAATGTCATTCAGCAAACTGTTTTCGACTTTTATCGCATTAGAACATGCTTAAACGATCATGACGCTTAATAATAATCATTAACAACAGGTTTATTTGTCAAATATCATCATGTATATCAATATTATGCAAACCCTAATTATATAACATGATCTTTATCGCTAAAACGCAACTTATGATTTTAGTATTCAACATAACATCACAATCGCAAAGATTCGCACAATCATCCGAACTAATCATAAATCACAACACTTTTCATACTAATAATCCTACCATTACACATAATCATGATTAAGATTACACTAACCCTAATGTGAATCGCAAAACAATTAAACCCTAACCTTGAAACGATGATGATTAGCGAACCGGGACAAGATTGGAATCAATCCGGGAGTTGTAGGGTTTTGCGATCGTGAGAGGGGGGGGTTTCGAGGATTTTTATAAAATAGTTCCAACGTTCCAAAACTTACAATTTTCTTACAGATGGTGTCAACTAAACTGTAGAATTTTATGTAAAATTTTCAAGTCCTAACGCTTTACCAATTATTTATAAACATTTATATACTAGGCTGCAGTCAGATTTGTCGCTTTCTGACTGCAGTCCACGGGAAAAATTATTTAAAAATCATCATTCATTCAATTAATAAAATTCCAGTGGGGGATTTCCGAAAATTCTCGTCTCCAGTTACTGTACAAATTTCGTGACCTAACCCCCTACAGACTATGAGATCCGACTCGATAAACAACTAGCAAATTTTGCAGAATTTACACAGCTTCAGCTGCTGCACTAAATGACCACTTAAAAATAGCAAACGACCTCAGAAAAATCTGATCTGGCGCCATTAGAAGCGTTTTTCAAAAATACACGTTTTAGGCTTCAGAAAATCCACTTTTCAATAAATAATGATCAGGTTACAGCCAATTGAAGTTGGCTGTAAATGTCATTCAGCAAACTGTTTTCGACTTTTATCGCATTAGAACATGCTTAAACGATCATGACGCTTAATAATAATCATTAACAACAGGTTTATTTGTCAAATATCATCATGTATATCAATATTATGCAAACCCTAATTATATAACATGATCTTTATCGCTAAAACGCAACTTATGATTTTAGTATTCAACATAACATCACAATCGCAAAGATTCGCACAATCATCCGAACTAATCATAAATCACAACACTTTTCATACTAATAATCCTACCATTACACATAATCATGATTAAGATTACACAAACCCTAATGTGAATCGCAAAACAATTAAACCCTAACCTTGAAACGATGATGATTAGCGAACCAGGACAAGATTAGAATCAATCCGGGAGTTGTAGGGTTTTGCAATCGTGAGGGGGGGGGGCTGCCGTCGCCTTCCTCTAGGTGCTAGGGTTTTGTTTTTTTTTTAAACACATCTCATGCATACATACAATTATATAACACAAGGGAAAAGAGGAGGGTGGGGGGCGCGACCGCAATAGGGGGCGGTTTGGGTAAGTGGCTTGAGCCTCAAGTTTAGGTTAATTCCTTGGGCCGCAAGGAGGTGAGGTCGACACGTTTCGCGGCTCGGTTCGGTTCAGCTATTTATTTATTATTTTTTTTATAACTAATAATCGCGAAATCACGGCGTGATACAATAATATACAAAATCTACAAACGTCTACTAACACATAGCACATAATTCACCCAATAGATTCACAAAGTTAGCGTAGTTATTGCGAACGTGTAATTTAATTATCCGAATTAAATCAGGGTAGGAATGAATAACCGTGAAGTAGCGCGTTTAAGATACCTGAAAAGCCGGGATGTCACAAGCACTAATTCTCACGAGAGACGTGCTGGTGAACGTAAAAGAGCCAAAAAGATTGAGGCAAAGCATCAGGCTGAGATAAAGAGGAAAGCAGAAGAGTGAAAGCGCAAGGCGGCAGGATAAGATGATACAACGTATGCACCTTCAGGTTAAGATACAGATACTCCTGTTTGCACACTGATGAAGAAAAAGGCACGAAGGTTTAAGCGCCAAGCTGCCACTGAGTCTCCAAGTGTTAGATCTAAAGAGACTATGCCAGAACAAACGATTGAGGAAGAGGTTATTATTGAACCAGCTCAGCAAATTCCAACATCACCAACTCGTCAGGCATTACCACAATCGCCACCACTATAATCTACTCTGCCACGACAGTCTGCACCTCAACCGCCTCCACAACCAACACCAAGACAAGCTACACCGCAACCGCCACCACACACTTCACAGCCCCAATCTCAGTTTCATTTTGACTTTGACTTTGGAGATATTCCAGGAGGGAAGATTTTTCATTCACGACCCGCGTGTTGATGAGTTAAAGAAACAAGTTTTGTTGAATACTGTGAAGATAGCAGAGTTGCAGGAACAGATTAATGTGTTGAATGAAGAAAAACAGGAGTTGCATGAGCATATTAATGTGTTGACTAAAGATAAACAGCAGTTAGAAGCCATGCTTGCAAGTATTATGTCTTAGAATGAACATCTACGTCTTCGAATGACTGAGTATGAGGAGGAAAGGCTCCGTAGTGATCGTAGAATGAATTTGTTTGAGAAGATTTTGGTGAAATAGCTGGGAGTGAATATAGCCGCGAAGATTGATGAGATAGAACTAGCAGAGGCTAAAGAATGATTTGCTGAAAGGGAACGCCTTACTAAAGAGTTATCTGACGCGCAAGGCAACAGAAAAACGAAGGTTATAGAGGATCCTGTGAATGTTGAAACTGAGCCAGAATCTGAATCTGCACTAGTTACTATTACTGATATCTTTGTGTACCAAGCGCCAAACAAGTTTATACTGATTGGGAAGCCTAAGGATGGAGAGATTGATCTGTCAGTGTTATCTGCGAGACACCGTGAATGGTTTTTGAAGAAAAAGTTAGAAAAAGAAATTGAGAAAGCAGCTAAAGAGTTTGAGGAGGATGCTGAGAAGGAAGATGAAAATTTAGATGTTGATGATGATTCTGATACAGATTTTGATAAGGGTAATGATGATGATGATAATGTTGGAGGTACTGGTATTCGTGTAACTGATTCTGATGTGAACAAAGAGATTGATTATTCAGTGTACCTTAATGATTCTGCAAACCAAACTACTGAAGAAGGTGTTAAATATAGGACAGAAGGTTCTTCATATGCTCAGCAGGCAGGAATCCTCTCAGTGATTGATACTTCTACCGTTCCTGTCGTGCCAAAACCAAATATTTTCTATCTTGAGCATGATGTCGAGGAAGGCAAATTCATTCACAGTTATTCTAAGGTAGAGATCACAAAAATGCTAGGTGTGAATGAAGAATAGTTTGAGTTTGATTTTGAAGATGAGCTGAAAGTGATTAGCGCGTTCGAACCAAATGATTATGTTTTTGAACATGTTGAATATGCTAACGATTATGATCGAGTTGTCATGGAGGATGATTTTGATGACGAAACTAATATTTCCGATCAGGGTATAGAGGACTCCCTAACTTTTACCGAACTTTTTGTAGCAGAGAATGCAGATGTGCTGAAACGTAAAGTTGCAGAAGCTGCTAAGCAAGGAACTATTCCTCAATAGTTAAACAGTGCTGAGATTGCCGAGATGAGGAAGAAGTGGTTCAGGAATGCACCAGCAGAGCGTAAATTCAAACGTCCTCTAGCGTTCTTTACCCATGATGCTCATATATCTCTAGGGGACATCATAAGCTGGGGTTGGATTGAAGAGCTTAACGTTTATGCGATCAAAAGGGAGTTTGGTATTCAGTATTTCCAATATCTGAGCAACATCAAGTTCTTACCTTACTAGGATAATAAAGAGTTGGTGCAGACAAAGATGATCAATCTCAAGATGAAATTTCATGAGAAGAGGCTTTACATGGATTTACACACTAGAAACCTCACTTTCCAAGACGCATCACGAAGATCGATCCAGTGACTAAGGAGAAGGATGTGACACTCATCGTAAAGAGGCCGAAAGTAATGAAGAATATGCCTATGTAACGGATGGAGCAGGATTTCCACAAGATCTGCAAGTGGTGGCATTATGATTCGTGTGACAACCGGCGTTTTCCAGTTGTGATCAGGCCTCTTGAGAGCCTAGGAACGTCTACTTGCTTCACGTTACGCGATTTGGTGACAGTCGAGAACTTTAACGCGAATTTGAACGATAAGAGAACGGATGCCAAAGAATACTGACAACGTCGAAAAATACGAATTTTGTACTTGTATTTGTCATACAGTTATAATTATGCGAAAAATTTGGATCGTTGAACGTCGCAAACCACAACGCGGAAGTTACGCGGAAAGCCGGAACGCACCGACAACGAAACGGAAGCCACGGACTAGAGATACATCTAAATATTAATATCTTACGATATATTTGGCTTCGTTTTCAAATCTTAATACACGCAGTTGAAACCTGAACGAAAAAACGGATCAGAAACGACAAACAGGGCAACTACGCGATTTTTAACGCAACGAACGGATTACGCGTCAAAACCCGACCTCCGACATAATTTTAAGCACTCTCAATCCAAATAACTAAATCACAACTTTTGGGTTATGAAAACAGGCTTTGGAATACGTATTGGGCTTACACACGATAACGGGCTTCAGGCCCAACCCGCTTAAAATCATAGACCTATATAAACACATTAACCCTGATTCCCTCATTTCTCTTGTGAAACCCTAGCCCCCACATCAAAAAACATCCCCTGCTCTCTCTCTCTTCCAGTCGCCAGACTCCGACAACAAAAACTGGTGACTCTGGTCACCCCTCCGGCGCACACCACCTACACACGACACCCCTCGTCTTTCCGGCCGACTACCACAAACCACCTTCAAACCCCTTGTACCTCCTTATACACACACCCACATACATATGTTAGAGCCAGAGAGAGAGCAACAGGTAAAGGAGAGAGAGAGTGGCGGAAGGAGAAGGACAGTGGCGACAGGCCCCGCGTCTCAGCGGCATGGCTTTGCTGCGTCGGCGGCAACAGTGGCGGTTTTCGGCGAGGTGACAACAGACGGCGACGGTAATGGTGGTGATTGGTTCGAGTTTGGTTCGACTCGTTTCAAGTTTGGTTCAGATCTGGATTGTTTTGGGCTGGGTTTGTCGGGATGGGGGTGTCAGCGGCGGCGGTTGTGCGGTTCCGGCGGCGCACAGTAGCAGCGGCGACGGCAACGCCGCTATCGGCGATGGCCGCGGCGGTGATGGTACTCGGTTCAATTCACTCAGGTCTCAGATCTCGGTTCAGTTCTGATTCGTTTCCGGTTCAGATTCAATATTTTAGTTTCGTTTCGATTTGGGTTCGCATCGGTTCAGTTTAAATGTTTAAATGTTTGATTTCAGGTTCGGTTCGGTCAGATTCGTCGGCACCGGAAATGTGCGGGTTGACTCGGTCAACACCGAGTCAACTCGGTCAAACATGGTCAACACCGAGTCAACTCGGTCAACTGGTCAAACCCGGTCAACTGTCAAGTCAATCGGTTGACTTAGTTTATAAATATTGATAATAGTTATCGTGAAACCGATCTTAAAACCGAACCCTAAACGAATACTTATCGCCAAAAAGTTAAAAATAACAATCGATCCGACGATAATATTCGCGTAAACAACAATAGTTAAAATTGAACCGACGGCGTTAAATATATGAATCGGACGTATAACTGGCGAAAATTATATTCGAAACACGACGGAAAAGTAATATATATTGTTTGCGTACATTGAATATTGCATTTTAATAAATAAATCAACAACTAGTATTGTCGGGATCCTCCGAAAACAGAGGAAACTCTGCCCGATTCTCGTAAAATACGCAATACGAAACGCGTTACATTTCAAAGACAAAGCGTCCGATTCAAGCGATAATTATAAAAATAAATATAGATATAATTATTTTGTCGATGCTATTAAAACTTTCAACATCGAGCCGAAAACATTTCAAAGGAGCGCGATTACAAGATAACAAGATTCGGCAATCGATTATAAAATAAATAATATTTATTTATGTTTAATTCAAAGTCGAAACTCGGAAACTAGATTTCAAACATCAATAATATATTCGAACGATGATATAAAAATAAGTATATTGTTTATATTTCTTTCCAAACGCCAAGATTTCCGAACGCGTTTACAAGATGAATAGAAGGTGCGTATTAGTTCAAACGACAGAATTCGAAAATCTGAAAAACACACATATAACTATATATATTCGAATGTCGAGATTTTGAATACTTTTATAAAATAAATATAGTTATATTTATTTCAAACGTCGACGACTTGAATACTTTCGAAGGATTTTGTAACAATAATATATATTGGTTATATTCGATTCAAACGCCTAAACGAAGTACGACGCAACTCCGCAAGACTATAACAAGCGTACGGTTACATGGTTATTTATTTATTATAAATGATACGCCAAACTCTGCTCGGATACGAAATGTATTATCAGTACGGGTATATTTACAAGTATATATATACAATATACCTTACGAAAACTACGAAGAGTCGTACTATTATCCGTCGACGTACATGACGAGTAAATATGATTTCATGAAATATAGTTATGTTTATATGTAAACATATATTTCAGGTCGCTCGAAAACTAAATCGTTTCTAAGAAAACCATAGATTGGTTAACCGAGTTAAGTCAATAACACATTCATAGAATCGTATGGTTAACGATTCGGTAGAGCTCGGTGACACGTAGTTTAGCTACGTTATATCTAGAAACTTACAAGTTATTCTATTTTAGGAATACCTTAGATTGCATGCTAGCAAGTCAAGATGTGGAGACAACACTATGGAAATCACATTAAGCTAGCTTCGCATAAGGAAATCAAGGTGAGTTCATAACCCCCACTTTTTACCGTTTTACATGTTTATAAATGTTTCCGGGGGTGGAAATTCATGCAAGTTTTGTGAAAGCATACAATGTTTCGATGAACCAAAATCATATATTTCTAAACCATGTTACAAGCATATTTAAATGAACTCTAATGGTTTACGAAAGGTTTATGCTAAACTTACCGGTTTTCACAGCTAGACAAAGCTTTTTTGAAACATGCATGAGTTTTATGACTAGTGAAAGGATTATCATAGTCACAACTAGGGGGTGATACCCCAATTTTATTTATAACATGGGCTAGGCCCAATGACAAGAAAACATGGGCTAGGCCCAATGACAAGAAAACATAGGTTAGGCCCAATAATACAGATTTATAACAGTTGGTATGTAGTTATGGAATTAGATGATAACAGATCGATGTGTGTCAGTAGGATGATGAAAATAGTAACCATTAATCACGTAGTGACCAAGGTGCAAAAGTTATAGATCTATCGAGTTTGAGACACGCTCCACTCCTGGTAAGTGAACCGGTTAGGAGTGATTTTGTTATCCCAATGATGTCAGAGTTTTCTCGGGTTGGTTAATTATGGCACATAGGCCAGTGTATTAACTACACACTGAGTGATCCTTAGATTTTATAGGCATTCTACATACTAAGAATTTCAATACTGGTTTATAAATATAACAAGAAAACATTTCAATACCGGTTTATTTACACATACAATTGAAAACATTTTATCACCGGTTTATAAACATAACAGTTAAATGCATGGATTTGCAAACAACATGGAAAACATTTCAATACTGGTATACACACATGATATTTCAAATGCTTTGGGATACTATGATCCCACAAAATGGTTTTTCGAATGCAAGACTTTTAAATGTTTTATGATTCATTTGAAACAAAAATAGACAAACTATGAACTCGCCAACTTTATGTTGATTTTTTTGCATGTTCTTTCTCAGGTTATGATTACAAGTATGGCACGGTTGGAAAAGTGGAACCCATGGGGATTCGAGTAGTTAGCGGGCGTTCATTTACTAAAAATCTTAGCTCTCACGTTACTTCCGCTGTGCAATGAAGATACCAGTTTAGTTCACGCTCCGCTCTGATGTGAAGGAATTATAGGTGGTGTGACAATTCTAACACAGGAGAGGCTGTTATTTCCACGCACCCGGATGAAGACTCGTGGAAAATTACTGAAGAGCTAACCGAAGTCGTCATCGCTCATAAACGCATATATGGGTTGTGGCGTGGCATTCGAGTACTGGACCCGATGTGGCTAGTCAATTGTAAAAAGAAAGACAAAGAATGCTTGTTCTGCTGCAAGTTCAGTTATGAAGAGAAAGATAAAGAGCAAGCATTCCATTTTCAAAAGATTGTTAATGTCTGCTACGCCAATGACATACATTCTGGATCGGCATGGAATACATCTTGGAAAAAGCTGGAGAAAAATGGACTAAAGAAGAAGGAAAAGAAGGAAGCTAGGATTGTTGAGCGAACTTGCATAACATCGCTACGAAGATTTCGGTTTGGCAATACAGTGAACCGACCTCCTCCAACAGATCAAACGCCAATTGCTTTTGAGGAGCGTCGCAAGCCACCGAAGAGATTTTTTGGTCGTTAATAGTCAAATTTTGTGAAGATTTTTTGAAGACTATCCAGACTACGGCAACATCCAAGGGGGAGTTTGTTGGTGCGTTATGTCTATTGCCTACGTCTAGGATATGTCGATATTGTATATAGGGCTTAAACGTCATTTGTATAAATGTTATTATTTGTTTATATGTTTTGTAGATGACTCGGATGAGTGAGTCAGTTGGCTCGCACGAGTGACACTCTATCACTCGTGCGAAGAAACCACTCGCACGAGTCACGGCCTCTGTTTCAGACTCTCCAGTGCGAGTCATGTCGACCTATAAATAGAGGAGTGTTGTGTCAGAGCTAAGTATTGTTGGTTCAGTTGGTACGGTGAAGCCCTGCTGATTTGTTTATTTGCATCTGTACTTTGAACGTCATTCAATACAATATCGAGTAGTTAAACAGTATCTCTCTCTTGTTCTTTTGACATCCTCTCTAGCAATGAATTCAGCCTCTACTAGTTGAGTTAGATCAGACTGGTTGCTCATCGGAGGAGCCGATCCCCGGTTCACAACCAGTTATGGCCCCGTGGTTGGCGGCGGTTCTGGACGGAAGCTTTGGGGATAGAACAGATTCGGTAGAACGAAATAGACATGTAGGCACAGAATCAGCAGAAGCTTTTCATTCATTCATACTGAAAGAGTATACATCTTGACTGGCTGGCGGACATCGTTTCCCCTAAGGGAACTTCCAAAACTTGACAAATAATGAACACACAACACCAATTATAGACATGATAGCTCGTGCGAACCAAGCATGTTGTCACTCGTACCAAGGGTCATTCAGAGTCACTCATACGAAGCACAAAGTTACTCGTACGAGGCACATGTCACTCGTATGAGCCAGTACTTGTTTGCACTTGGGTCGTGTGTTCGTATCTAATCTACACAATGTTCAATACACACTCTCTCTAGCCTATTCGCACAGTGACGGCCACAAAATGCATCAACAATAAATAACATTTGGTTTATACACAGACATTTTTTTATAAAAGAGTGGTTTATACATGGCATTGGTTTATACATAACATTGGTTTAAACAAGATATCTCAATTGTTGGTTCATGGTAAGTGATTTAAATGACGAGACGTATGTAATATGATAAAAGCATGGTGGATACACCGCTGGTACTTCCTATATATAAGTGCTTTCAGTATATTACATAACGTAGCGTTATCGAAACCACTTCAAACAAAATACAAGACATGACATATTTTATACAAGGCACGATTTATTTTGGTTATTAAGTTAACCATATATTTTTTCTTTTAAATCATTTGATTTTTATATGATTTCATAAAAGTAACATTTTTGTAAAGGATCATGGCTACTTTTGTAATAATTGAACATTTCTTATAACTATTAAAGCCATGAATCTTCATCACAAAACCTATGTTACTCACAGGCATTTTTATGCTGACGTTTTATTTTCACATATTTTTCAGTAGCTAATGTTTGACCTTAAGCATGCTTCTCATAGGGCGGACTTGGACCTTAGTGACTTTAAAATTTGCAAGACAATTGTTATGTTTCTATTTCATTCTCCCAAGACAATGTAAACAATTAAATTCAATAATACAAAACTTTATGTACCATGTGTTGTGAAACAATAGTTCTTGGACATGACTCCCCAACGTTTCCGCCGCGGTTTGTTGTTTTACACCGTCAGGGTGTTGTAGACATCATCATCGAGACCTTTTTAAACATTTTATCACAACATTTCTTTATCATATTATGATAGTTCAGTTATGTACTATCATTTCCTCTTTTTACACGAAAACTTTTTTCTGGTTTTCATATTTTGTACTTTTTTTACTTTTATATGTTTTTGAATTTTCTCAAATTTTTTTCTCCCCCTAAATTCAAAAACATATTTTTTTATTTTTGTTTTTAAAGAAAGAAAGATTCACCGTCCAATGAGAATCACTTCAATTCGTCATCTATTACTGCTTCACATTTTTCTTTTAAGCTCTCTTCCCTTCATGATAACAAAACTTTGACACTTCTGATTTTATAAACTTAAACCATTATGTCTTTACTATTTAACAAATAAACGTTAAAACCCATTATCGTCATGTGCCACCTTGATTACTTCGATCTTGGAAGTTCCTACACACAAATATAAACAATCAGTTGAATAGAGATACCCAAGTCTTTTAAGTTTTGGATGTAATTTCTTCGACTTTAACTTTCTCTACCCAATCAGTTTTATTTGAACTTTTCTCGATTTTAGGAAATTCCTGTAAACTCTCAGTCGCCACTAACAATTTAATTTCTTCTAAAATTTCTTTTTCTTTCATCACCCATGTTTGGTTTCTCTTTAAATCTTTCTTGAAATACAATGTAGAAACTTTTTATGCATTACTTTTCGAGGTTTCATCAGTTTTAAATTTGAGAACTTAGTAATGGCTAGTTTCACCTTGTTTGTAGATTATGAACATTGTTTCCAAACTTGTGTTGGTACAAACATTTGTAATGATCTTTGTTTTAAATCTTCAAAATTTTCTTGACATCCTGTACAGGTTTAGGATTATTTTGGGGACATTTTCGAGCAATGTGTCTGATTTTGTTGGATTTAAAGCACATCCTATTATCTGTGACAACAGAGGATTCCTCAACCTATTTACTTTGTTCTTGTTGTTTGAAAAAAAAATCCATTAGATTGTTTGAAAATTTGACTTTCTGTAGGTACACTTGGAGGATCAAGATAGCCTACATCCTTGTTGTTTAACACACACACGAGTGCAGAATCCAAGTGTATATGCAAACAAAGCAAAGTATAGTAAACACAAAGTAACCAAAGATTCACTATCTTTTTATTAACTGAATAGAGCTAGTACAAACACACACACACGCAATGTTCATACAGACTCATGGTATTCTCTCTGTGCTCTCTCTTACGTGAACTGTGAAGTGCATGTCTATATATAGGCCCAACACCCAGCAACATCACAAAGATTATCATTGGTCATACGAAGGACTTCAAAGACCATGAAGAACATCCGTGGATGAGTTGCTCGTATGAACAACCTATGGCTCATACGAATAAGTAACTTGCTCGTAAGAACAAGTAACTCTTTCTTGAATGTTCATTCGTACAAACATGCAATGGAAGAAGTTTCTGGAGTCCTCTGGAACTGCACTATCACTGGAGTTCCTTGTTGATTTCATTGATCCTCCCAAGTCCGAATCAGTGAAAGCAACAAGCTTCAAATCACTAGCAGCTGGATACCATAACCCAAGTTTAGGTTTCCCCTTCAAGTAACAAAGAATTCGCTTCACCGCTTTCATGTGTGACTCTTTTGGATTCGCTTGATATTTAGCACAAAGACATACTGCGATCATGATGTCGGGTCATGAAGCAGTCAAGTACATCAGAGAACCAATCATTGCCCTGTATTGAGTTGGATCAACATCCTCCACACTCTCATGATCTGGACCAAAATTGTGATTCTCACAGATAGGAGTATTGAAAGTAGCGCAATCTTCCATTTTGAAACGAGACAAAATGTCATACACATACTTCGTCTGATGTATAAACGTCCCATCCTTCTTCTGTTCAACTTGTAAACCCAAAAAGTAGGATAATTCACCCATCGCACTCATATCAAACTTGCTCTTCATTACCTCTTCGAAATCATGACATATGTTCTCATCAGATGACCCAACGATGATGTCATCGACGTATACCTGTACCAACAAAAAGTCTTCCTTCTTCCTTTTGATGAAAAGTGTACTGTCAATCTGACCTTTTTCCAAACCATGTTTTAACAAATGTGCTGACAGTGTCTCATACCACGCCCTGGGTGCCTGGTGCAACCCATACAATGCCTTATCAAGTTGATAGACTCGACCTGGATAGTCTGGATCAGTAAACCCATCGGGTTATGAGACATACATCTTGGACTTTCCCGTAAAGAAATGCACTCTTCACGTTGAGTTGGTAAACTTTGAAGCCCTTGAATGAAGCAAAAGCTAGGAACAAACGAATTGCTTCCAACCTTGCGACTGGTGCAAACACTTCATTATAATCAATCCCCTCTTGCTGATTGAACCCTTTTACCACCAACCGAGCCTTATTTCTTATCACGATCCCTCAGTCGTCTTTCTTGCACTTGAACACCCACTTAGTGCCTATTTCCTTTTCTCCTACAGGCAAGTCAACTAGCTCCCAAACTTTCAACTTCTTGAACTAAGCTAGTTCCTCTTGCATAGCTTCTACCCAACAATTTTCTTTTAGAGCCATATGAACATTCTTCGGCTACTCTTGGGCAATAAAGCAGCTATACAAACATTCATGAATCAAACCCCGTCTTTTGAAATGAGGTAAACAAGCAGGAACCTTCGAGCACACCTCTTCTTGTCTGAACACCTGCAGCAGGATCACCAATCATGTTTTCAACTGGATGATCTCTATGTACTCGTGTGGTAGCAATGGTGTCAACAACCAGATTATCTCCCAGATTAGATCCAACCTCCCCCTAAATATTAGCAAAAGGATTAGTGAATTCCTCCCCCTAAATAGGTTCAGACTCACTATCACTGGAGTCCTCTGGAACCGCACTGGAAGAAGTTTCTGGAGCATATATCATCGACATACTCGATCTAGGCATGAAGTCACACTCTCCATCTTTACTGATCACAGTATGGATCACCTGAGACTTATCTGCATTTGAAACATCAGGGATATTAAATGATTTAAAAACACTTTCATAATAATATAATATAGCAGGACCACGCGTTGATTGTTGAGGTGAGTAACTAGTGATTTCCATGTTAAACACAACCTCAATTTTACCAGTTTTTAGATTAAAAACGCTTTTATTCGTGTTCCAGTCATATAGCCTAGAAAGTAACCTTCATCAGCTACCTCACCAAATTTTTGCTTATCTTTGTTTCGCACAATGGTGCAGGGTAATCCAAATGGTTCAAAGCCTTTTAAGTTTGGTTTTCGGTTAAACTATAGTTCGTGACATGTTTTGTTAAACCGTTTAACCATCAAAACTTTGTTCAGGACATAACAAGTTGTGTTCACAGCTTCTCCCCATAAAAGAACTGGAAGCTTTGAATCATATAGCATAGTCCTTGCGGCTTCAATCAACGTCCTGTTTTTCCTCTCAGCGACTCCATTCTGTTGAGGTGTATAAGTAGCAGAATATTGATGTTCAATTCCCTTGCAAAGACAATAGAGATCTAGAACTTGATTCTTGAACTCCGTGCCATTATGACTCTTAATCCTCTTGATCGGTGCATCATGGACATTTTCCAATTTTGTAAAAAGATCAATCTCCGTTGTCTCATCCTTTGTACCTAAAAAGAAAACCCATGAATATCGTGAGTAATCATCAGTGACAACTAAACAATAGTACCTTCCACCTATGCTTCTTACGTTCACTGGACCGAATAGATCCATATGAAGTAATTCATAAGGGGCATCTATGGAATTTACTGTTTTAGACTTGTGAGGTTTCTTATGTTGTTTTCCCTTTTGACATGGAAGAAATTTATCTTCCACGTGAAACCTCTGCACTGGCACCCCTTCCACTAAACCATTCTTAATAATATAATTCATTTTTCGGTAGTGGATGTGGGCCATGCATCTGTGCCACAACAATGACTCAGCCTCAGATGCTTTTGATAGTAAACATGCCACCACAGATGAAGAATCCTTAGCACCCATGTCCATGACATAAGTGTCATTTCTCCTTGGCGCTCTCATCACTATCCAGTCATCCAGTATCACCAAACCAGGTTTCAACACCAAAGCTTCAGACTTTGTAAAGTGGACCGAGTGACCCTTGTCGCAGACTTGAGACACGCTCATCTGCTTCAGCTGCTCAACATAGTTCATTTTGTCCAGTGTGATCTTCCCGTTAGTCACTTTTCCTCGACCGGTAATGTGCCCTCCTTTAGCACCTGAAAAATTCACATAACTACCATCTATATTCTCAAACTCTGTCAACAGCCTCGCATCCCCCGTCATGTTCCTGAAGCAGCCACTATCAACATACCACAAGTTGATAATCCTCCTTAGCAGCTCCTGCACCATCCAACAAAATTAGTTAGATTGGGGGACCCAAGCCTTAATGGTCTTGGGTCTTCCAGATTCATCAATCATAAGAACATCCATCCAGTATCCATCACTCCTAACAGGAGTCTTGGATCTTAGACCGGTTGATGGAAATGGTTTATGATTTCCACTAGGTCTGTGGTCCTGAGGTTTCCTAACCATGTTTGGACTTTGTGACCTTTGAAAATTATGATTTTGGTTCCAGGAATTTTGATGATGATAATTTTTAAAGCCATCGTTATAAAAATTTCGACTACCAACATTTTGGTATCGATTTTGATATTGACCTTGACTTCTGAAATTATTTGATTTACCATGAAAGTTATTCATTCTTGGTGAACTACTTCTAGGTCTATCATATCTGCCTGATGTAGATGCAGGCTAAAATCTTTGTTGATTTCTTTGAAAACGAGGAACTTGGTGAGTTCCTTTTTCAGCCTTATCTACACCAACAACAACACTGTGTTGCTTGGTAGCAGATATCTTTGGTGAGCTAACCTTCCTCTCACCATCACCACTTTTTGCTGGTGATTTTCTCTCTGCCTCTCACTTACCTACGCTTCACTCTTTTTGTTAGGACAGCAGCTAGCTACATGTCCTTTTTTATGACATTTGAAACATGATTTTCTAGCCGAAGACTTCTTTACAGAAGCCTCTTGCTTAGTTTCACCAGGCGATGATGATGAAGATGCCTTTGAAGGATCTTGTTTAGTTTGCTTAACTTCTGATTTTTCTTTGTTTTTGTTCTTAGCAAACTACACATTAGACTCTTTAGTAAGAAAAGGGACCTCTTCATTCATGTCACTCCCTTGAACAAAATCAACCTTTTTAATAAAAACTTGCTTTTGGTTTTTAGGGAGTGTATTCTTTGTTTCAAAACTGGTTCCCTGTTATTATCCTTCTTGACATTTTCAGAACCATCAACACTTCCTGATGTGGAACTACCAGGTGTAGTTGACATAAAGTCTGTAAGCTCATCTTCATCTGGCAAGAAAGAATAGTCATGACCAAGTGGTGGTGGAACTTCATTCAAACCTTTGAATCCCACACACGTCTTGTCATTAATCTTCTTCAAGCCATTCATCATGTGTTTCATGACAAAAGATGAATCTCTGAATTGATTTAATTTCTTTTCAAGCTCACAAATTTTAAGTTGTGCTTCAGACAACTCTTTGCACTTTTCAGAAACCTCTTTTGTTTTTTCACTCATCGTATCATGAGCTAAGTCAATAACTTGAAGTTTTTCATTAAGCTTATAGGTTAGAATATTGATTTCTTCTTCATAACCTTTAATTTTCTTCAAGTATAATGACTCATTTTGTTTTATGAAAATGTTTGATTCTTTTAAGTTTGAGAGCTCATTAGCCAGACTTTTGTTTTGCTTTGTTATTGTGTCAACTTCACTTTGCAATTCATAACACTTCAAACAAACAGAACTACCAGAGTTAGTACATACCTCTCCTGTTGATTTTCTTAGATCAGCCATGAAAGCTCAAAATCAGCAGCCATCTTCTCCTCTGTAGCCTTCTGTTCTGCATCAGCTTTTTCAGCTACCTTCTCTTGCTCTCCCTCAGCATCAGCTTTCACTTCTTCATCAACAACTGGAGCTATCTCAGCCATGAACGTCTGTGAGGCATTGTTATCACTCTCTAGATGAACACTCCAATCATAAGAACCCTCTCTGGCAATAGAAATCAGGGCCTTTGATCCAGTGCTGTTTGATGCATTCCTTTTGCTTGAACCATGACAAGGAGAATCTTGAACAGATGAACTAAAACGCGATTCAGACTTTGCTCTTTGACACCCTCTAGCAAAATTTCCTTAGTTGTGACAATTGTAACACTTCACTTTCGACTTGTCAAATCCCACACTCTCTCCAACGAACTTCCTGCCTGTTCTGTTCATGAACCTCTTCACCCTTCTAGAGATCATGGCCATCTGCCATTGCAAATCCATCTCCTCTAAGTCATCAGGGTCGATCTGATCATAATCTTCATCAAACATAGCAGGATCAATATTTTTCCCTGAATATAGTTCTCGTAGGAAGCAACGAAAGAAGCAAGCAATGCCAGGTGTTCTTCAGCACTTTTGACACTCAGAGGCATAGACTTAGAACTGTTGTTATTTGTTTGTTGTCTCTTAGCCCCTGACGAGCCTCTTGAAGTCGCAACAAAACATACTTCACCCTCAGCATTTGTTATGATCTGCTCATTCTCACATGAGAGAAACGCAGTTGTAGTATCACTTGAAGCATTGTTGGAAGATGAAGGTGTATGACCTTTATAAATCCCTGGATCTTGAACCTGATTATAACCCGTTTCCTTCTTCTTCATATTGAGCTCATAAGCTCTCAATCTTCCAACAACCTCTTCCAAGTCTTTCTTTTCATAATCAGCTTCACCTCTGATCATCAAAGTATAGATATCCCACTTTGCCGGTAAAGCATCCATCAACTTGTCGTTTATCTCCACATTTGTGTATCCCTCTATGTCATAGTTATCTATCTATGACATCAGATGATAATATCTCGTGATAATATCTTCAAGGGATTCATTTCTCATTCCTTTGAACACAGCAAACTGTTTCTTTAGGAGATCAACCTTGTTTTTCTTCACATCGGTGTTGCCCTCATACCTCTTCTCTAGGGCATCCCACATCTTCTTTGATGCTGTATAACGCTTGAATGTATGTTTGATGCCATCAGGTAATGACATCTTGATAGCAGCTAAGGCTTTCTTCTCAGACTCATACATTCTCTTCTCAGCTTTAGACATACTCACATAAGCAGTAACTCGTTGTCTGCCTTCAAAATCATGCGTTGGGTTAGCGTACCCATCTTGAATTCAGATCCACATCCGTGTGTCCTGATATGCAATAAATGATTGAAACCTATCCTTCCAAGTAAGATAGTACTCTACCTTCAGCATCTTTGGAGGTTTGTTTGTGGTTCCAGCCTCATGCTCCATTCTCAACAGCTCATTTAGGTTAGACATATTTGACATCTTTACCGAACCGACTCGTTAAAAACGTTAAAACTTGTCTGAAATGAGTGATTACCAAATTATACCATTAGACTCGTCTCGACGATACGATTCTAACGATGTGTATTGTCCGATTCTAATGATGTATACGTTACACGAGTCTATCTGTCCAATTGGTTCGTCAAAATTGTCTATGGATCAAAATCTATGTCAGAAAACGTTTAACTCTAGTTACGTCAGTTGGTTAAGTTTCCACCTTCTTGTGTGTAACTCGGAACAGTGTAAAATCCAAAATGGTAACTCTGATTGACAATCCGAAATCAAAATCCGGAACACTAATCAGAATTACTAATCCGAGATGGTGATCCGAGATGAAATCCGGAATGCACTATTCTGATCCAAAATGGAAATCCGGAATAGTGATCCGAGATGAAATCCGGAATGCACTATTCTGATCCGAAATGGAAATCCGGAATACACTTCTGATCTGAATTCAATCCGAAATGGCTTCTGATCCGAAATTCAGTCCAAAATTCAATCCGAATTGCAATTTTCCAGATCCGAATTGCAAGTCTGATGATCTGAAATGCAGATTCTGATCCGAAATCCAAGTCTTCAATCCGTAATGCTATGCTTTCAATCCGAAATACTAAGCTTTTTAATCCGAATTCCTGCTGTTAATCCGAAATCACTGCAGAAAATCCAAAATACTTGCAAAACCCTAAAACAGCCGTCAAAACCCTAATTCAGCTGTCACAAACTTCAAGAAAAGCCTCCAAAATGCCCAAAAACCCAATTTTTTCGGCTGTCACGATTCTAAACCGAGCAATAATCAAGAGCCGAATGCTCTGATACCAATTGTAGGTCCCCTATTCCTTAGGATCTTGACACAATCGTCTATCTAATCTAGAGTGCAGAATCCCCTAGATCAGATTTCACAGAAACAAGAACACGAACAAGAACAAATTCCTTCAAACAGTCTACTATTGATTATCTAACACAAATTGTTTACAATCAATTCAAGACTCTCTCTTTAAACTCTCTGAAGCAATTCTCTCAGCAACTGAACAATAAAACTAGTAACCTAAACCCTAATGCAAACCTCCCTTTATATAGACATAGGTCATACACATGGGCTAGGGTTTCCTACATGGACTGCTAATGGGTTTAAGGCCCAATTCGCCCACCATGTGTTACATTATGTCTAGTTCAGCCCAATTACTTCTAAATCACTAATACAAAACTAAACCTACTAACCATTTATCATTTTACTAATTACAAGATATCCAAAGACCAAATCTAAGCTGTTGTCACAAATATGCACCAACTATGCACACATGCAACTTTTTACAACACAGAAAAACTAAACGTCGTACTAAATCAAGATAGGAGGATATCTTGATTTGGTCGACACGACCAAACTTTACAGACACAACAAACAAAGACCATACAATTACTGACGTAACTAAGAACAAGCGACAGACAAAAAAGTGCATCAACTAACTCCCCCTTGACTAGCGCTTGGTCTTCGGTCTTCATTTCTAATGGACTGCTGCACCCACATTCACGCAACACTTTCAACCAACGTTGACTGAAGAACAACACCCTGAATACTCTCTAAAACATCAAACCTTTCCTATCTCCTTTTGAGTACCACCCGAGGTAACTGGTATCACTAACCTAATCAATAGCGGAAATTATGATTAGGAAGAAGAACAGCTTGAATAACTTGAATAATATAACTTGCATACACCAAAGGATGTCAGATACAAGTTTTGCTATCAACTCTCTAACCCCTACTAAATGACCTAACCCCTCTCTTTATAAACATCACAAAGCCTAAAAATACAACCCTACGCCCACTAGGCACTAGGAAGCCCAAACTAATCTCAAAAGCCCAAATACACTATAAATGAATAAACCTTTAAAGCTCCAAGCCCAACATTCTCCCCCTAGGTTTCTTCATTTGTCCTTCGGTGCCGCATCCACACCCAAACGTCCAGCAATAATACGAGCAACTGAAGTCGTCCAATCTTTAGCACACACCTCATATAGCTCTGCAGTACGTATTTGATGAGAAGCCACTACTTGTAAATCTTCATCATGAAAGCTAACCAGATCCACCACATCATTTACCCTAAACGCCTTTCTTTTGTTACAATAGCAACACTTCCGACTTTCGGATCGTACAACCAAAAGTTGAAGTTCTTCAAAATTCTCTTTGGAAAGGTAGGAGCAACAGGAATAACTAACTCTTTGTCTATGGGCGGCCACATCACAGATTTAAACCTTTCGCATGTGTGCGCATCGCGAACACGCTCAGCTGCTCTCAAGTACGGTTCAGCATCTTCATACTCTTAAATCCGCTCCTAACCTCACGTTTAAGCTCTAAAGAATTTCCAACCTGGTCCACGCCTGTAGTGTCATCGTCTGTGTATGGAGCTCTTAAAAGATCAGTCAGTGCAACTTTAGTCCAGGTCTCAAACTGCGATTCTTTCGAATAATATTCCCTTGTTCCATCCTGGCGCACAATGATCCACATGTTTTTAACATGATCATACATCCAACTCAGCACCTTCTACTTGTAGCCCACCTTACTATAATAACTGGATCCCAACTCCATCATGTATCTCTCAAATTGATTTGTTGGATGTTTTAGCTGAAAATTTTTGTCCAGAGGATTCACATTAACATTCTTCATCAATACCATTTGCTTCTTCTTCCTCTGATCTGCGGTACGTTTCTGACTGGCAGTGAACTTTTTGCGTGGATCGCTTAAATAATCATCAAGACCGGCTGGACGTTCGGCTGCTAACTGCTCAGCTGCCAACGTCTGTTCTTCAGTTTCTTCTGCCATACGCTGCTGTGCTGCACGATGTCTAGTTTCAACATTCATTGGATCATCCGTAGGGTTGCTAAACTCCCTGCCAAACTTGTTCTCCAGTTTGCCCCTTAAATAAAACACAATAGCCATAAGCATCGTTACATCGCCCTGCAGCTGATCGATAGTTTGATCTCGAACATCCAAGTGATTCTGCAGCACCACTACCCGTTTCTTCAACATAACCTCTTGTTCCAGCACCACTACCTGTGTCTTCAAATCAACTACATCCACCTCTGTATCATCATCATCACTGTCCAAGCCCCCAAACTCGAATGCCCTCTTCTCAGATCTACGCATATAATCGTCAGCAACAGCATTAGAATAACCAACTCAACTACCACCCGCTTCCGAGCCACCGGCACCAGACGAACTACCTCCAAATTCCATCATTTGCAATGCTGTGTCAGCAAGAATTGAAACAACTGTGGACTGTGTAATGATAGGAACGGTTTGCTGTTTAGAAATAATAGGCGTGTCGAACATCGATGTACGAGCAACAGATTCAGCAGTAGTAACCTCAGCAACAGTGATCTCAGCATCAGTAGATGTAATCAAATCAGTAGCAGCAACAGTAACAACAACAGGAACTTCAAGTTTACTAGATGAACTGCTCGGCCAAGTTCTTCACCTCTTGATCAACGGTATTTCATCTTCTTCATCTTCGTCATCTTCTTCAGTCTGAACGGTTGGTGCAACAATAAACGGAATGTCAAGTAGGGGATTACCTTGTTTCTCTTGACTATCCTTCAATTGAGCGATCAAGGCAGCTAGGTTCTCAGATGATAGCTCTGGTAGAAAAGGAGTTAAAGTAGCATTGAACGCAACAAGATCATCCAGAAAGGCTTGGCCAACATCATCCTCACCATCTGTGACTAAATCCTCGACTTCTGTCTCCTTTTCCTTTGCCGGTACATCGTGTTCTTCAGCCACAATAGCATTTACTGGAGGAGGAGGTGGTGGAGCATGCAAACCAACAACTTCAGAAAACTTTCCAAACTTCTTCAGAGGAAACCTACCTACAAATACCATCTTCGAGGTAGAGCGGTTCTTCTTCATAGTTGCAAAAATAGTAGGCCCCATTGGCTTCATATTCAGTAGATTAGCGTCTGTAGTATCCTTCGCTAAATCTGGATAACGGGCATCAAGTATCGACTGGATAAAACGTGGATATAATAGAAACATCCGTTTCTTTGACTGCTCTAAGATTTTCTTCATATTATCAAAGATATAACCAGAATAGTTATTCTTCCAGTCCATGACTAATGAAACTATCGCAGATGTCTGTGCCTGATTTGACTGTTCCAGTCCGCCTTGTTTTCCGATACACACTGCATGAACATGTGTATGAGTAACCTCAAGTATGCCGGAAACATCTTCTTTAGCAGTGGCCGATAAGAACCCTCATATCCTATCTCCATGAGTACCGGCAGAACCTTTTCTTTGACGTACGTTGTTGGATCACTGAAGGTATCTGTCAGCTGTAGCACCTCCCTCACACAGGCCTCATTTACCACAATCTCCTTCCCTTGAATCTGCGAAGGTATAAAAGGTCTACCATCATCACCCCTCGGCTGTATCTGCACTCTTTTCCAAAACGAGTGCACTAAATCTCTGTATATCACGGGGTTCGCACGGAGAACGTATGCAATTTGGCAAGTATTGAGTCCCACGATCATCGCCTAAAATTCCTAAAAATACTCAGCTGGTGGGTCTAAGAGTTACCCAGCCTGGTTGTGAAACTGTTCCTCAACCAGCATCACTGCGTCAAAAGCTTCTTCCACCATATCTGTCAAAAATCAACAAAGTTAAAAACCAACTAGCGGAAGTTAATTGAGTTTATCTATATGGCAGTCAAAACTAACTGGGCAGGTCAAACAGAAGTCAAGGTTCAAATTAATACTAGTTCAAATTAGTTAAGGGGTTCAACAATTGAAAAGGTCCAAATTTCACATCCGGATTACTGACAGTTCAGAATGAATCCGGAATAAACATTCATCAATCCGGATTGAGGAGGTCAAATAGCATGGTCAAAGATACAATCTGGATTATGTAACTCGGATAAATATGCATCCCGGATGAAGATCCAATCCGAAATGATATCCGAGTTCATCATTTTGGATGAATACCAATCCGGAATGTAATCCGAAATGCTTAGTATTTGAAGATTAATCCGGAATGTCATCCGAAATGCATTATTCATTAAGTTCATCTGGAATACACATGTACCTAATCCAGAATGAGCTGTCCGAAATGCTTAATTTGTGAGAAAATCATAGAAGACAATTTGTAATTCGGATTTCGGATAATCCGAAACGAAATCAGAGATGCAAATATATATCTCCGAAATGGGCTTGGGCCTGGATTGTTGAATCCGGATTGGGCTTGTGACAGGCCCAATCTGGAATAGTAACACAATGGGCCTGTTCGAAAATATCCAAATAGGCCCTTCCAGACAAGTCCAATCCGGAACAGTAACCCTTTGGCCCAAGTGAGCCCAATTCGGAACAGTAACCTAAAATTTAGTTTTCAGACTTTAAACCAATTTCATTAGGCTGGCCTAAATCCCAAAGCACACTGGGCCAGTCCAATATTTCTTGTCAAAAAAACATCCCACCAAAATTCATCAAGTAAACTAACCAAGCATCCAACCATCTATTAACATTTCACAAGGAGAACTTATTGAAACAGACATAAGCAGTTAACACAGCCTTGCTAAGGGATCAAATCGTTTCAAATGCTAACTAAGGAACATTTTTCAGTATGAGCAGTTTCAGATGCTCTAAGCGATTGTCAGTATACTTGTCCTGTTAAATCTAAAACTCAACCCTTGTAGTTTAGGCATCATGATACGCTTAAGGTAATATTATACTAAGATACCCGTGTGTCCCATACCATGACATACCCCCGCGATCAAGGTAAGCACAACAGTTCATCGTAGCAGGTGAGTATACAGTGGTCATCCTTTATTGTACAACATCAGGCTATTGTGAACAGGTCAGTACTTCCTATAGCAGAGAGACCAATAGTGACTGACGGGGGTTAGGCAAATACCTTATGAAGTACATAAGAACTTAGAAAGAAACTTTTGTTCTCTTAGGTTTTGGCCTTTCCATTTTGGCTCTTTTATAAAGATATCCTGACTGTGCCTAGGTCTGCATGTAATCTGGATGCAACAAAAGGGTAGTCAAGATATCCCCGGATGACTCAACAGCATAAAGACCCGAAATCTCAGATGTTAGCTATATATCAACGCCAGATTCAAGACCATAAAACCATACGCCTATAGTAAGTGACCCACTGAGTACAAAGTTCGTTATGTTTATATCATTTGACTTTCCCCATCCGGTTGAGTTTTAGACCTACCGACACATCACTTTCGATCCAAATCTTTTCCGCTTCTGTACCTTACATGTGTTAGTTAAACATTTTATCACGAATATTCATTTCATTTCTGTATCATTGCAAATCTTCTTCTTTTTTTAATATTTCTCCCCCTAAATTTGTGCATATAGAGATGAAAAAATTTATGAAACAACGTAACGAAAAGAAAAACAGTAAACAAACACGAAGACAGTAGATGCTAGGTAGAAAACCAAATCATTTTGAGAAGATCCACAAGACTTGAAAACGTGCGTTGCTAACGGGTTTCGTGAGCAAATCCGCCACATTTGCATCAGTGTGAATTTGCTCAAGCTTTACAAGACCCATTTCATAGCAATCACGGATAAAATAAACTTTAATGTCGATGTGCTTGGTTTTGGAGTGGAAAACAAGGTTTTTAACTATTTGGATTGTGGCAAAATTATCATAATAAATTGTTGTGTTTAGATAAGTCAAACCGTAATCCGCAAGCTGATGTTGCATCCATAAAACCTGGGAGTAGCAAGCAGAAGCGGCAACATATTATGCCTCTGCAGTGGAAAGCGAAACCGTCTGTTGCATTGCCACGAAATTAAGCGATCTCCCAGAAATTGGCAACCAGCTGAAGTTGAGCGCATGTCCCTATCTGTACCTCCAAGATTACTCTCAGAGAAAGCAAACAGTTCAAATTCAGAATTTTTAGGATACCATAGGCCCAGTGATGGAGCCCCTTTGAGGTACCTAAAAATTCGTTTAACAGCATGTAAATGAGAAAGTTTAGGAGTAGCCTGATAACGAGCACACTGGCAGACGGCAAACATGATATCTGGTCGACTAGCAGTGAGATACATGAGTGACCCAATCATTGAGCGATACATGGTTGGATTAACAAGCGTTCCTTCAGCATCTTCATTTAGCAGAGGTCGTTCTACAATAGGGGAAGCCATTGGCTTGGAATCTGTAAGCTTAAATTTGGCAAGAACCTCGTGTACCTATTTTCCTTAATGAATGAGTATACCCTGTGGGCTCTTACGAACTTGAAGTCCTAAAAACATGGTCATCTCCCCCAATGAGCTCATCTCAAATTTCTTCTTCATGATCTGTTCGAATTCGCGACACAAACCATCGTTGGTGGAACCAAAAATAATATCATCAACGTAGATTTGGACAAGGATAATGTCCTTATCAAAGCGTTTGATAAACAGAGTTTGGTCAATGGTTCCCCGTGTGTAGTCATGAGCAAGGATATGCTATTTAAGAGTGGTATACCATGCGCGAGGCGCTTGATGCAGCCCGTATAAAGCCTTGTCTAGTTTGTAGGCATTATCTGGCTTGTCAAGATCAGTAAAGCCCGTATATTTCCTCTTTCACCTTGCCGTATAGAAACGCAGTCTTGACATCCATTTGATAGACAGTAAAATCCATGTAAGATGCTTATGCCAAGAAGATACGTATAGCCTCCAAAAGCGCGACAGGTGCATATACCTCATCATAATCTAAACCTTCAATCTGTGGAAACTCCTGAACCACCAGTCTAGCTTTATTCTGAACGATAACTCCAGTGTCATCCTGCTTGTTGCGAAAAACCCAGCGAGTTCCAAGAGCGCGCTTTCCCTGAGACAGCTTCACCAATTGGCAAACGCCAAGCTTTTCAAATTGATTGAGTTCTTCGTGCATGGCATCAACCCAGCCTGGTTCCTACAACGCACATCAATACTTTTAGGTTCAATTTGGGAAATAAAGCAAGAATAGAGACATGTATTGATATCCCTAGATTGACTTCGTGGCGAACAACAACGTTTACAGGACCAATGATATTCTCAATGGGGTGATCATGCTGTAAACGCTATTGTATTGGTGTAATGGGAACCAAAACATCTATTGGCAAGTTGGTGATACTAGCTGAAGCAACTTCAGATGTCTCCCCCTCAACAGGGGCACCAGTAGAGGTAGGTGGTGAGGAATCCACCGCACAGTCGAGGGGAGTAGGTTCGGGAAACAAAGGGGAGCCCAAAACATCAGGAGGAAGGCCTTCATTTGTCGTAGGTGGCTCTGGAGCAGAAACCACATCTTCAGTAGAATTCGACTGAACAGGGGAACAGATACGTGGGTCTTGAGAATGTGAAACTATGGAGGATGGCGAGACAGTGTCATTGAATCTAGGAGGATCCACACTTAGCTGCTTTAGAGTCTCATTTAGCACGGTAGCGTCAGCATCATCTTCAGAAGTAATGGGCACCGTTGGAAGGAGAGAATTCGAGCTATTACCTGTAGGCAAATTAGAAGACACATGAAAATGATTAAATAAGGTAGAGTAGTCATACAACCAGTCAGGACCAATGCGTTTTTCCTTGGGATTTTTCTCAAGCCAACCCACATTGTAGGTTTCAACTACCATCTTCTTGATCTTGTTATAAACGCGAATGTCGTATTTTTAGAATAACCAACGAAAATGCAAGGATCCCCGCGTGCTTCAAACTTTCCTTTAGTGTCCATGAGCAGGAATACAAAAGGACATCCAAATTTGTGGAAATGCTTGACCGAAGGTTTGCAACCTTCAACCACTTCGTATGGAGTCTTCATGTGGCGTTTGTTGATCAGGGCATGATTATGAATATAGCATGTAGTGTTAATTACTTCTTCCCAGAAGATGATAGGTAGCACGGATTCGACGAGCATAGTTCATGCAGCCTCAATAAGTGTGCGATTTTTGCGTTTTGCAACCCCATTTTGTTGAAGGGTTCTGGCTGCACTGAACTGTCGGTCAATCTCCTTGGAGGAGCAGAAAGAGTTTAAGGTAAGATTCTTAAACTCTGTCCCATTATCACACCGAATAGCCTTCACCGTAGAATATGTCTGGTTTTCCATAAGAGTGGCAAATTGTTTCGCTAGCTCAGCTGTTTCACTTTTATGTATGAGAAAGAAAACCCATGTGAATCGAGAGTAGTCATCAATAATAACCAGACAGTAAGCCTTCTCTCCAATGCTGCGAATGTCTGTTGGACCGCAGAGATCCATATGGAGCAGTTCTAAGACCTGAGAAGTGGAGGGTATGGCTTTGGTTTTATGCGGCTGACGATGTTGTTTCCCACGTGCACATGATTCACATTTTTTGATCTGCATGAAGTCACGAACTGGTAGATCTCTGACTAAACCAACTTTTGCAAGATGATTTAAATTCTTCATGTTGATGTGACCCAGTCTGCAATGACATAGCATGGCGTCATCTTCGGCTGTCGAAGAGAAGAGGCATGTGAGCTTGTCAGAAGGAGTCTAGTTCATATCAATGACGTACGCGTTTCCTTTTCTTGCAGCTTTCAGAAGAATCCAATCATCTGGAATGATTAAACGTGGTTTTAGCACATAACATCCTTTCTTTGTGAAGACAACATCTAGATGATTGTCATAGAGTTTAGACACACTCAACAGACGGTGCTTCAATTCTGGTACATAATTGACATTCTTAAAGCTCAGGCTCCATTGCAAACAGTCCCTCTCATTGTGATTTTCCCGGTTTCTCCACCTGCGAAGGAAACAAACCTGCCATCGAAAAACTAAATGTCATTCAACTGTGAGATGTCTCCTGTTATGTGCCTGGAACAACCGCTATCAATATACCATAATCGAACAAAAGCACGCCAGAGCTGTTCCTACACATTTCAACAGGTTTAAGTTAGAAACGGGAACCCAGGCCATGGAAGATCTGGGTTTGCCTTTTGCATCAACATAAGTAACCTCACGAAAGATCAAATTAGTTGAGATGAGGTTGACGATGCTTTTGATTCATTAGACAAGGGGTTAGCAGACTGATTCTTGGCCACTAACTTAGGCCTCCAGGTTACCGAATCAGACCTCTACAGATTCTTAGGATTGCTGGAGGGATACCAATTGTAAGTCCCGTAAACAGATCAAACAGGTATCACTAAGTTCATCAATAGCGGAAATTATGATTAGGAAGAAGAACATCTTGAATAACTTGAATAATATAACTTGCATACACCAAAGGATGTCAGATACAAGTTTTGCTATTAACTCTCTAACCTATACTAAATGACCTAACCCCTCTATTTATAAACATCACAAAGCCCAAAAATACAACCCTAGACCCACTAGGCACTAGGAAGCCCAAACTAATCCCAAAAGCCCAAATGCACTATAAATGAATAAACCTTTAAAGCTCCAAGCCCAACAAAGCTGAAGCATCAGGATTACCAGGTTCTTCACTATCGTGATCACGCTTACGTTGGATCTCATGTGCTTTGCATCTTTCATTCCACAGAATGTTTACCCGCTTTCTGCTCATTTCAAAACCGTCTTTAATACTATTAAATCCTTTAACTAGTGTAGTATTACGAGAATGATACCATTCTCTCATGTCGTCATGTTTAGCTGTTAATGTTTCCGCAGATCGTTGTACAGCCGCACTACATTCTTTCAGCCTATTCATTTCAATCCCATAAGCGTTATCAGCCGCTCACATCTGTTGTAGCTGAGCTGCCCTTTCAGCATCCGCAGCCCTTAACCGCTCATTCTCCTCTCTTAATTTCGCAATCTCAGTAGCCTGCTTTCCAACAGTTTCCTTCAAAGAATTTATCTCCAACTGTTGCTTAATAACTGTATTCCGATTTGAAGACATAAACTTCGAGTGCTTGTTAATCTGAGTTGCCGCAGCTTGTAGCTGAGAGCACAGAAAATCCACTTTCTCATCTTGTTCCATTACAGAGAATAAACGATTGCGTCATTCTGTACTTTGTTGATGAATTGCGTATTGGGATTATTGAGCTAAAGAAGTAGTGGGTTATGGTTGAACTGGAGTAGTCGCAACTGAAGGTGTTTCAGCTGCTGTGGTAGCTGCAGGTTGTGATTTAGAGGTTGTAGTGGGCTCCGACATTAGAATTTCAGCCTCCTCTTTTGTGAAGGCAGATTGAGCCTCTACAATTGGTTCTAGTATGGTTTCTTGTTGTGTGGTTGTAGGTTTTGTTATTTCAGGTTGAGCTGATGAAGTTCTCATAGACTTTTTGCTTTGTTTCTTTCAACGAACCGCAATTTTCTTTTTTCGAGCTTGTCCAGTCTCAGCATCGGATGGAACATAGCCAGCATCTGGATCTGTTGTAATCTTTCTAATCTTCCTAACCCCATGCTCATCAACATAGCATTCATACCTAGGTTCAAGCAGATTGTCATCAAAATCCGATTCTTTATCCGGTTATTTACCCTTATCACCACTTGTAGTACCTACACCACTCGCACCACCATCACCACCATCACCGTCATCATTACTATCATCATTACTGTCATCATTATCACCTTTATCCTTTCCCTTTTGACGACCAAACTTATCTTCTATCATCTTCTTCAAAGTTAGTTCTTCATTATCTGACTGACTATCATCATGGTGCCACTTATCGTTTTCTGGTGCAACATATTCATCATTTTCCAGAAAACCAAACAACTTACGAGGAGGTATTCTTTCTTCGTAACGTTTTGCTGCTACTCCTCTAAATATCTTCAATGAATGTTCCATCATAACATCAACTTTTAGAACACCGTTGTCATTCTTTGGAAGATTCAGATGTTGTATATTCAGGATCATCTGGAGAAAATGAGGATACATCCAAACCTTGATTCCACCAAATCATACCAGATTTTAATCTTCCCAACAACGGTTTTATGTTCAGAACATAAAATTAAATAAATATTCTACCATAATTATCGGTATTGTTGTCCACATAAGCTTAGCTTATCAGATGTAGTCATGATTTGGAGATATGATTAATGTATGAATTATACTTACCAGCCAGTGTTCAACCACCTCATGATACATTCCCGTATTAAGACATGCACGAGACAAAATCTTATCGGTGAGTATACTGCTTATCATCTCTTTTGACGTATAGATTGTGAGATACTCACTTATTTTGATTGAATTCTATGTGATTAAATCACTTATTGATGAGGAACTTGATTTTCAGATGTATGTAGGGCACATGAGTTAGTCCTTGAACAGGTTAGTACCAACGTACCGACAAAGAGACGAACTTAACTCCCACATAAAGTTGTGATATATTATCACTTATTTATTGGGTGAATGTGATATTTTTATCACTTATTGATAGTCGTATGCAGTATTTACACATATGTATGGTATCATGGAAGTTCTAGACTTGTGTCACCATTATTTTTCGGTAAAATATTCAACCATGATACCTAGATGATAAGCAAGCATAAAGACCGTATATCTCAGAACCTCGGTATACTATCAAACGAAATTTCGGTACCAAGACCATATGCCAACGAATGGTTCCCACTTGTCTTTCAGTCCGTTATGTTTATATCAACCTGCACATTTTAATCTGACTGTGAGCCTGCCGATACATCATTAGAAGAGCTACTTATCAATTTTCGTTTTATGTTTTTGACGTATATGACAGATCACCGGTGTATCATCATCTTCTCTTATCCTTCCAAGAAACTCATTTTTGAATTTTAGGTTTTCTATTGTTTTTGCATTTTTCTAAATTTTCTCCTCCTTAAATGCACAAAGTAAATAACTAAAGACATAACTAAATAAAAGACATATTTTTGTATTTTTGCATTTTCTTATGTTTTTGTATTTTCTTGAAATTTTCTCCCCCTAAAATGTAAAAAGAAAAAAATGGAAAATCTTTTTGTATTTTTAGTTTTGAAGAAAATATTTACGAAAATGATTAGCCAAGGTTGATTTACTTGGGTTTCACCTTGATGCCATTGACCAAAAGAAGATAATCAAAACGTGATTTATCAAAAGCTTTGTAAACAGGTCAGCACATTGGTGATCTATGTGGATTTTAACAACATTGATAAGTTTCTTTTCATTACAATCTCTTATGAAATGATACTTAATCTCAATGTGGTTGGTTTCTTAGTGCTGTACAGGATTACGAGTGATCTGTAAAGCAGCTTCATTGTCAACATAAGTAGGAGTAGTTAGAAATTCAAAACCGTAGTCCCGCATTTGTTATTGGATCCGTAAAACCTGAGAGCAGCATCTAGAAGCCGAAATATACTCAGTCTCACATGTTGAAGTAGCTACACTAGTCTACTTTTTGCATTGCCATGTGACTAGGTGATTTCCCAAGAACTGACATCCTGCTGATGTTAACTTTGCATCGTTCTTGCAGCTGCATGATCAGAATCACTGAATGCTGTCAAATCAAACCTATCATCCTTAGGGTACTAGAGACCAGTGTCCGGGTGACCCTTCAAATAACGAAGGATTCTTTTTACAGCCATCAAATGAGAAACTTTTGGACTTGACTGGTAGCGAGCTAGAAGACATGTTGGATATATTATATCGGGTCTTGAAGTAGTAAGATACATAAGAGATCCGATCATAGCACGACAAAGAGACGGTTCCACATGTTCACCCATTCCATCAGGAGTAATCCCATGATTTTGAGCTAATGGAGTTCCCAAAGGCTTCAAGTCTTTCATTTGAAATCGTTTGAGAATATCCCCAACATACTTCGTTTGATGAATAAAGATGCCTTCCTTAGGTTGATGAACCTGCAAACCTAAAAAGCATTTCTCCCATGGCGCTCATCTCGAACTTCTCTTGCATCACCCGCTCGAATTATTTGCACATTATATCATTTGTAGACCCAAATATAATATCATCAATATACACTTGTACTAGCAACAAATCTTCATTCTTTTCTTTGATGAAGAGATTGCAATCGATCAACCCACGTCGAAAACCATTCTTGAGCAGATAGTAAGACAATGTTTCATACCAAGCTCGTGGAGCTTGATGAAGACCATATAACGCCTTATTGAGAAGCCAAACCTTGTCAGGATGGATTGGACCTTCAAAACCAGGCGGTTGCACAACATATACTTCTTCTTCAACCACACCATGAAGAAATGCACTTTTCACATCCATTTGATAAACTGTAAACTTCTTGTAGGACGCATAAGCCAAGAAAATTCTAATGGCCTCAAGATGTGCTACCAGTGCATAAACCTCATTATAATCAATGCCTTCTACCTGATTAAAGCCCTGGACAACCAATCTTTCTTTGCTTCTCACAACAACTCCTTGGTCATCCTTCTTGCACTTGTAAACCCATCTGGTACCAATCTACTTGTAGTTGTCGGCACTGTCAACCAATTTCCACACGCCCGACTTCCAAAACTGCTGAAGTTCCTCTTGCATTGCTTCAACCCATGAGTCTTCTTTCATTGCCTCCTTCAAATATTTAGGTTCGACTTGGCAAACGTAGCAGGCAAAAGACCCATCATTCTATTCACCAGATTCTCTAATTGTTGTATACAAACCAGCATTCTAGTTGTTCCTTAGCTGATTACGTGTCTTCACTCCACTATGGACATCTCCTATAATATTCTGTTGAGGATGAGTATCATGGATTCGAGTTTCAGGAACATCAGGAACTCAAGAATTTATACCCAAATTATTGATATTCAGATCAACAACTAATTCGATGGCTGGAATCGATGAAGATGAAGATGCATGACCTTCAGTTGTCCCATGATTTACGCATTTGAAGTCACTTCAGAATACCAGGAACAGGAGCAGAAGTAGCTTCATTTGCATCATCGAACTTATCATCTTCTGACGAAACATTATAAACAACAGCATCTTCAAAGTCCTCATTCTGAACAATATTATTAACCAAAGTAGACACTTGAGGGTTAACAATAATTGGTTGTACTAAAGATGAATCAACTGCAATATCACTTTCAAGTAACATTTGCACTGCTGCAGACGTATCTTCAAAAGTTGGTAGATTGAAGGAGTCAAATAGTCCATCGTAGTCAAACATCCAAGGAGCACCCAGAGCTATTACTGATTCAGTGTACCTTTGAACCTTAACTTCACCCTCACTCCTCAATCTTTTTCGTTGACAAATTCCACACTCTGAAATTTTGAGTAGCATATCCAAGAAAGAAACCTTCGATAGCCTTCGGACCAAATTTACCATGTGGATCAATCATAGTGCATGGAGCTCCAAAAGGTTCTAAGAAAGACACATATGGTTTCCTTTTATGTAACAGTTCAAAACATGTTTCCCATGCCTTTTTACCGTAAGAACTCTATTCATTGTATAGCATGCAGTAGCCAAAGCATCCCCCCAAAACTAAAAATGAAGTTCTGACTCTACTAACATAGTTCTTGCAGTCTCGATAAGAGTTCTATTTTTCTCTCAGCGACACCATTTTGTTGTGGAGTATAACAAGAATTGTATTCATGTAAAAGCCCTAGAATAATAGAACTCATCTATAACATGGTTCTTGAATTCGATGCCATTGTAGCTTCTGATTCTCCTATCTTCAAATTGTAAAAATTTTCAAGTAGCGGCAGGAGATTCTTGAGGATTTCAGGAACTTCACTCTTGTGTGCCATAACATTCACCCATGAAAATCTTGAATAGTCATCAATAACAACTAAACAATATGCATCGCCAAAGGTAGTCTTGTGTTTCATAGGTCCAAAAAGGTCCATATGAAGACGTTCCAGAGGCATATTGACAGTGTTAATTTTCTTCACAGGATGAGACTTCTTTGCTTGTTTTCCCTTTTGCACGATACACAAATGTCTTGTAAATGAAAATTTTTACTGGTACACCATTTACAAGGTTATTTTTCACCAAATAGTTCATTTTCCCCAAGTGAATGTGTCCCATTTGTCTATGCCAAGAGATTGACTCCTTTTTAGTGGCTTTTGAGACAAAACATGTAACTTGTGCAGAGGTACTAATAGCTTGGCTCATGTCAAGAATATACAAGTCATTTATTTTTGGAGCCGACAAGAGAATCCATTCTTTGGGAATCTTGAAACCAGGTTTTAGCACATAACAACCGACATCATCAAAATGAACCGTGAACTTCTTGTTGCAGATTTGAGAAACACTTAGAAGATTGTGATCAATTGATGAACATAATTGATCATGTCAAAACAAACAACACCATTGGAAATCATTCCTTCTCTAGTGATGTAACAACCTTTATTGTCTTGGGTCGACCCTTATCATCAAGAAATATGATTTCTATTTCTTGATGATTTGGAAACTTTATGCCTCCCCCCTAAACCATTACCGGTTTTAGGTTTCCAAGATTGTTGGTGTTTACTAGATAGACTATTATTTACAGGTTTAGACACTTCTGGTTTTAACGTACTTGATGAACTTGGTTTTTTCTCTACAACATCCGGTTATAATGTCTTTTCAATTATTGTAACTTGTTTAGGTCTTTGTCTTTCTTCTTGTTCCTTAACAATATGTTTGTCTTGTTTAGGTGACATAGATCGATGTTGGCAATTCTTTTCCAGAGGGGCATTTTCAATAAACTTGGGTTTTGCTGAGTTGGTACAATTTTTTATTATGTGGCCAAATTCCCCACACTTAAAACATGTTCTCCTTTCAACAAATTTAGGAGATGCTGTTGGATGACTCGATGTTGAACTTGTAGGCCTAGAGGTACTTTGTTCATCTTCACACCCATTTGTGTGTTGAGTGTAATTATTTTGACCGTTACGTTTTAAAATGTTGACGTGATTTACAAAATCAACATTTGACATATTTTCAAAAGTAAACATTCCATATCTTTATCATACTATGCTTGTCATATTGGTGTAATATGATCTCTCTTTTTCACCAAAAATCTTTTCTCTTTTATATGTTTTTGTATTTTCCCAATCTTTCTCCCCCTAAAATTAAAAACATCTTTTTTGGATTTATAATATTTAAGAAAGTATGTATAGAAATACATGTCATACCGATGAGAATCACGTCAAGTCCTCGTCATCCTCAAACTCAACCTCATGAATATCCCTGATGTCAGATTTCTTAAACCATTTAATTTTAAAAGATTTTTAAATCTTGTACGATCAAATAATTTGGTATAAAAATCTGCTTTTTGGTCATCAGTGTAGATTTTTTCAATTCTAACCAACTTTCTCGTAGCAATCACGGATAAAGTTGTGTCGAATCTCAATATGTTTAGTACGTAAGTGTTGGCATGAGTTTTTAGTGATATCAATCGCAGCCTTGTTATCTACATAAATGGACGTATCAAGAAATTGCAGTCTGAGTCTCTCATCTGCTGTTGAATCCAGAGAATTTGGGAATAAAAGCTGGATGCTGAAACGTATTCAGCTTCACACGTAGAGAGAGCGACCGCGGTCTGTTTCTTGCATTGCCACGTTACCAAACGGGTTGCAAAAAACTGGCAATCCGCCGTGGTAGATTTGGTGTTAAGTTTGCAGCAACCTAAGTCAGAATCTGAGTAACCCACAAGATTGAAGTCGTCATGTCGAGGATACCACAAGCTGGTGCTTGGAAATCCTTTCAAATATCTCATAATACGTTTGACGGCTAGCAAGTGCGAATCTCTTGGACTGGACTGAAAACAGGCGCATAGGCATGTTGGATAAATGATATCAGGTCGAGAAGCAGTTAGATACATCAAGGATCTGATCATGGAGCGGTATAATGTTTCGTCAAATCTCCATTTAGATCTGGACAAATGCCATGATTAGGAGCTAATGGGGTAGATGCTGGTTTAGTTCCTATCATATCAAATTTCTCCAATATGTTATGAATATACTTTGTCTGATGGATAAAGATACCATTAGGCAATTGATCGACCTGAAGTCCTAGAAAGAACTTCATCTCCCCCATCGCACTCATTTCAAATTTGCGCTTCATTAAACAACTTGTCATTTGCCGATTCAAAGATGATATCATCCAAATATATTTGCACAATAATCAAATGCCCATCCACTTCCTTAGTAAAGAGGGTAGAATCTACAGTTCCTCTGATAAAGCCATTCTCTAGAAGATGTCATAACAGCGTTTCATACCAAGCTCTCGGGGCTTGATGTAGACCATATAAGGCTTTTTTCAGAAGGTAGACTTTGTCTTTGTGTATGGGATCGACAAACCACGGTGGTTGGCTGACATACACCTCCTCTTTTACTTTTCCGTATATGAAAGCAGATTTGACATCCAACTGGTACACCTTGAACCCTTTCCAAGAGGCAAAGGCAAAGAATATGCGGATTGCTTCAAGATGGGCGACTAGGGCATAGACTTCGGTGTAGTCTACCCCTTCCTGCTGATGGAAGCCTTGAACCACGAGTCGAGCCTTGTTGCGCACTACCATCTCTCTATCATCACGTTTGTACTTGATGACCCATCTAGTGTTTATCTTTTTGTGATGATCTGGCAGGTCAACAAGCTTCCAGACTCCTAATTTCTGGAATTGAAACAATTCCTCCTGCATTGCGTCCACCCAGCTCTTTTCTTTTAACGCGTCTTTTCAGTTCTTGGGTTCTACCTGAGAAATAAAACAACTATTTGAAAGTCTGGTTTGCAGTGGAGCAATACGAGTATAAAAACAGCTTAGATCCTTATTGGTCTGATTGCGAGTTTGCACTCCCATTTGTAAGCTACCAATAATATTCTCCGATGGATGATAAGAAAGTGTTCTCGGCATCATTTCACTAGGAACATCTACTTGAGTCTACAAGTTCTTGATTACTTCATCAACAACTGGTGCAGATGATGAAGCTTCATTCCTGACGTTTGACGGATCAGCTTGAGTATTCAGGAAACTTTCAAGCTGCTCAGATCCTTCATCGGAACTAGATCCTCCATCATTGAAAGTTGGTTCACGATCAAGTCGGCATTTCGTTGTTGTTGGGCAGATGATTCAGTAGTGGTGACAATTGGTACAGGTACAGATTCTTGACGAGTATTGCTCGTACCTACATCAGACGTGTTGATAAGTAGTGACAGGGAAATCACCAACGGTCTTGAAACTTGTTCTTGATTGGATATTTGATGCTGTTAAAAAAGCATAACAAGTTCTCCTTCTGATGGCATGTCTGGTAGGTCGAAAGAATTCTACAAACCATGGTAGTTAAACAACCACGGATCCCTAGGTTTCAATGTTGGCGTAGTATACCGTTGACAATCAACATGCTGCGCAAGAATAACCTGGTTCAGACTCGAAAAGAAGACACGTTTTTTTAGGAGTAGCATAACCGATGAAAAATCCTTCCAAGGATTTGGCTCCAAATTTACCATCTGAGTCCAATACAGTACACGGTGATCGAAAAGGCTCCAGAAATGCAAGGTTAGGCTTCTGTTGATTTAGCAGTTCAAAACACGTCTTGTTGTGAGGCTTGACTGTTAACACACGATTAAGGGTTTAACACGCTGATGCGACTGCTTCACTCCAGAAACGTATTGGCAATTTCAAATCGGCGAGCATGGTTCTAGCAGTCTCGATCAGTGTGTGATTCTTACGTTCAGCTACTCCATTTTGTTGTGGAGTATAAGGAGCACTGAATTCATGAGGAATTCCCTTTTCATTGTAGAACTCGATCATCCGTTTGTTCTTGAATTTTGTACCATTGTCACTGCGAATTCTCTTGATTGGCAAGTGATACAGGTTTTCGAGTTTTCTGAAGAGAATCAATAAAGTTTCAAATGTTTCATCTTTGCTCTCCAGAAAGAAAACCCATGAGAATCTTGAGAAATCATTTGGAATGACTAGGCAATATAGATCACCAAAAATGCTTTTGACCTTTACTGGTCCAAAAAGATCCATATGAAGCCTCTCTAGCGGAAGCTTGATAAAATTCCACAGCTTTCGTGGGTGTGATTTCTTATGTTGTTTCCCCTTTTTGCAGCTCAGACAATCATCAAAGAAATGAAAACCTTTTAGATTAACACCCTCCACTATGTCGTTATGCATAAATAAATATGCCCCATCTTCCTATGCCACAGAATAGACTCTTTCTAGGTAGCTTTAGAAACAAAGCATTGAACCTTCTTTGATGTTGTAGATGCGACACTCATATTGAGAGCATATAGATAATTTTCTCTCAGAGCATGCATAAGAATCCATTCATCAGGAATCTTGAATCCTTGTTTTAAGATCAAGCATTTATTATCATTGAAGTGCGTTGTGAATTTCTTGTCAAAAATCTGCGAAATGCTGAGTAGATTGCTCAAAGTTCTGCGATGTAGTTCACTTTATCAAATGAAACTACTCCACTCGTGAGAATTCCTTCACCGACAATTCTTCCTCCTTACGTTACGGCAAAACCCACATATCCTCCTCGGATAGCTTTAATGTCGTGTAACGACGCAAGCAACACTGTCATGTGCCTGGAAGCTCCAGTATCCATTATGCATTATCCATTTAGACATTATCGATCGTGGGAATCCCTGCACACATGATGAAGAAACTATTTAAACAAAGAAACCCAAGCCTGCTTGGTCTTGGGTGGGTTCGAAATGTCAAATTTCAGACCTACTTTTGTTTTTAAGGTTCATTTTAGGCTTGGATTTGTGTGGAACAGAAAGTTTTGGTTCTACCTTGAATGATTTTACTTTTGCAACCCATGTTTGTGTTTTCATATTAGCCTTTTTAGGATAAATTTTTGAATCCATTTGTGGATATTTAGTTGATGTTTCACCAATTTCAAATTTAGAACTATATTGAATCATTGGTTTAACATTTTTATAGGATTCGTTGTTTCTTTTCAAAATTTGCTTAGGTGCAACCATAGGTGCCTTTTGTTTCTCATCCTTGGTAAACCTTTCAGAATTAGAAACATATTTTGGATATTCTTGTGAGCAATATCGTGCAATATGCCCAACCTTATTACATTTGTAGCAAGTCCTACTGTCTTTTCGGACATAGGAATCCAAAACTGGCTTCTTATTCTCTTTCTCTTTCTTGAAATCATCATTCGATTGAGTTCTGATTATTTCTTTTTCCTTTTCTGTTGTTGTCCCAAAAAAAATTGATTTTCTTAGTAAAGTTTAGCTTTTGGGACTTGTTGTTCATTCTTCGCTTTTGGAAACCCAAACCCGCCCTCCTATTCTCTGGATAATCTTTGTTTCTTTGATGGTAGGGTCTGGTGACACATTTTGATTTAGAGTAATATGACGCATTATGTTTATCTAAATCAGAATGGCTTACCTCCACAAGCTTGAACAATTTATCAACACGATCGAGATTCACATTCTGGATGGGAAAGTCCTCATCAGAAAATAGTTTATCAGATCCATGCATTTTATAAACTATGACGTTTGGATCATTGTTAAAACTATCTTCCGATGTTTCAACATCAGATTCAGATTTTTCAGATTCACCTTTTAAAACACTTTCAACCACTGTTTGAACTACCTCAGAATCACATTCACTTTCAGGTTTTGTGTAAGTTACGTCGATGTTCGTAGGCAACTCATTTGACTGTTCGGTTTTTAGTTTTAGATTGAGCGCTTTTTCTACCCATGATGGCTTTTTACAAGCATAGCTATTCCACATAGGGGTGGAGCATGATCAAACATGCACTCTTGTTTTCCTCATTTTTAGATTCATCTTTGTTTTCAATCTTGGGTAAAATGTGATCAATGACGTAAGAGCTTGTGGAATAACTGACTAACAACTTGTTAACCCGTTTGGTTTCTATTCTTACCTTCTCAAGCTCACTTTTTAGCTCAGCGATAGTATTTAAGTGAATATTAATGGCCATTTGCTTCTCCATTACTGTCGCTTTGAGCATAGAAATTGTTCCGTCATTTTCTCTAAGTGCTTTTTCATACTGTTTAACAGATTTACTAAATTTATCGTACACTTCTTTTGTTGATTTATAATCGATTGACAACTTATTTATTAAACTTTTGAGCTCATTATATCGTGTGTCTTTTACAACACATTCACTACATGGCTCAGCATATTTCAAACATGGTTTTCTACCACAGACACACATTTAGACTCATTTACCACATTTGTGTTTGCCATACACGCTTTGCTGGTCTCATCAGACAACTTCTCAATCTTTTCATCAACTGTCTTTTCAACATTAAGTGTATTCGGTTCTTCGCAAGATGATCGATGGCTGGGTCCAAAGTAACCTGCAAAAGTTTTCAAGATATCGTTATGCTGGAGATGTTTTAATGCACTGTTTAAAATTTCCTCCTCTTCTGATGATGTATGATAGTAATAATCACTTTCTAGAGCGTCATCAAAAGATGCCTATGATTCTTCTTCAGGTTCTTTGATTATTTCAGCAACCAACGCCAAACTCTCATTCTTGGAAATGTATTTGTTCCAGTTAAAGCCCTTGTCTTCTTGAGTTACCACAAGCGCTTTATCTTTGGCTTCTGGCTGTCTATCTTCGATCTGCACCATTTGAGTTCTTGGTTGGGGACGGTGGTAGATAGTCTTCTTGTAGTAGTCGTCGGCAAATGGGTTCTGATTACCCTGAGCTTCTCTGTTTGGCATTCACGTTTAAAATGTCCCTTCTCCCGACACTTAAAACAAGTAACTTTGGACTTGTCGAATCCCAGTTTTCCATTAAAACCTCCCAAGTTCTCTTTCCCCGTGATTTCCATGAAGTGTTGTGCGCGTCTAACAATAGATGCCATACACTATTTGATGTCGATCAACTCCATCTCTACCGGATATATCTGATCATGGTCCTCTCTGGTCATTTTAGAATTTCCAATCTTTCCTGCTACAAGACTATCATAAGATTCAAGCACCGATGCTAATAGTGACATATGCTTCTTTGCGGTCTTCTTATCTAAGTTTTGTGCATTATAGAAATCAACAGCGATATTGCACTGTAGTACCCTCTAAATAGGATTTGATTGACTGGTCTGGTTGATCTGGTGTTGATACAGTTTTGTGTCTGTCGCTTGTTCTTAATTACAGTTGTAATTGTACGGTCTTTGCTCAAGTGCCTGTATAGGTTTGGTCGTATCGAATAGATCGAGATATCCTTCAATCTAGATCTAGCAGGATATTTTAGCTTGTCTGTATTAATCAGTTGCATGTGTGCATACTGATGAATCTTGGAAATGACATGTCTACACACGTTCTCCAAGAATCAGGATTCTGTGCAAGTCAGATGATTTGTATGAATCAAGTATTTTGTGCAAACCACAGGATTCGTACGAAACAGTCTCAAGTAACAAGTGAGTTACTTGTTTCGTACGAATGAAGTATTTCGTACGAAACACCTGTTCCGTACCAATTCTTTTGGAGATTTGTCTCATGTGAAATATTGTGTTCAGTATGTCTAGACTCGTATTTCGTACGAAACTAGACGGACACTATATAAGCAGACATGTACCTCTTAGTTGGGAGTTGCCTGGTTAGCTAGTTGGTCAGCCCAGAGAGCTTGTTACCCTTTGAGTTGGTTATCTTTGAAGACGGAGACACAAGAACACAACAAGTTTGTTTGAGTCATACGAGCATTGTGTGTATATGTTTGTACTTGTTCTCAATCATTAATCAAGATAGTGAATCTTTGGTTACCTTGTGTTCTTTACTTTGCTTTGGTTGCATGCACACTTGGATTCCGAACTTGTGTGTGTGTTATTTGAACAAAGAACTGGTTTAACACCATCCGCAGGTGGACCTACAAGTGGTATCAGAGCTTTGGCTCTTTCCTTGTTCAAAACCGAGCTTAGTTGTGTCTGAGCTAGTTTGAATATTTCTTAAGTGTTCTTGAGCCTCCAGCAGAAAACTTAAGTTTTGGATAGATAACTAACTTAAAACTTGGTTAAAATCTGTTGTATACAGAAAATTTTTTGGTAAAATTTTTCTGTAGAACACCCTTGAAGAAAAAATCTGCAAAAATTTAAATCTGATTAGTTTTGGTAGGGTTGACATTTTCTGACTTGGATCTGGACTTGGACTGTTGACTGATTAAAAATCTGTGTTTTAACTAAAAGTGGGTAAGATAACATGTAATTTCGAAAAAGCAGGTCTACACAAGAAAGGAAATTTCTCACCAAACCATTTCTGAAAAGATTCCTCTGAAAAACGCTAAACGAAACAGTTTGTGAGACTGAAAATATTCGTGCGAATCATCTGACCCGCACGAACCACCTGATCCGCATGAAACATCCTTGTTTCGTGCGAAACAGTTGTCTTGCACGAAACTGTTTTTGATTGTTTTTCGTGTTTTTCAAAGCTTTGTGATTTTAAGAATTTGTCATATTTTCAAATCTGAAAATTTTAAAAAGGTAATTATAATTTTGAAACTTTAAACCTTTAAATTTTCATTAAACAAGAAAATATAATGAGTTCTAACTCGTGGGATTGGAGTTGTTCAAGCTCAAATCAGGAGTCTTCGCAAAGCTCCGCAACATCATGGGTAAAATCTTTGATGCCACAACATACAGAAATGATCTCTGCAAATCAATGGGCTGTGTTGCGAATCAAAATCAAAGCATCCAAACTCTGCTAATGAGCGAAAGTGAAACTGGGAGTAATAATCGACCGCCGAAGTTAAATCACATGAATGATTATCCTTCATGGAAAAGTCGTTTTCATACGTATATTATCGGTCAAAACACGGAATTTTGGACATGTTTCACTACCCCCTATAATGAAGCACTTGAAGAAGCTGGATCAAATCCAACCTCATTGGCCAATCTAGTCGAAAGTGACAAGAAAGCTTACGATCTAGAGAAAAAGGCATTTGCTATCCTCACACAAGCTCTGCATAAAGACATTTATCATCAGTTTCTGTATTGTGCTACAACGAAAAATTTGTGGGACACTTTGGAAGCAAGAGGTGAAGGTAACGCTGCTACCAGGAAGATTCGGCATGATCTGCTCAAGAAAGAGTTTGAAGGTTTCATGTTCATGGAAAATGAAACCTTGAATGACATGACCACTCGGTTTTATCATCTTCTCAGCAAAATGTACTCGTATAAAGTGTTATCAGCACCACAAGAAATTGTGATGCGATTTGTTGATGCTTTACCTCCAAAATGGGGTCAATTTATTGATCTATTAAAACATACAGGTGTTTTGGACTCAATAAGTATTTATGAATTTGTGCAGAAACTGGAGAACAAGAATGAAGAAGAACTCCAGAAGGCACAATGAGTCTCTACTCCACAAAACCCTGAGATGTACTTTGGAAGTATTAATGCAGGTACAAGCTCAAGTCAGCAACCGAAGCTGCAAACCGCGTTTGTGTCAAACGTGAACCCTTTCCTACCCCAGCCTGTCCAATCAAGTCAATCTACAAGTTCGAGTAATCAAGCCTATGGATAAACTTTTGATCCGAAAGCCTTCCTTCCACAGCCAAGGATTTAGCGCATAAAGCTCCACAGCAAGCTCCTCAACAAGCTTTCTATGGAAGCAACAGTCAATCTGCAAATCCCAACACTGTCAAATTTGACACGTCAAATCTCTCCAAAATCAACGTAGAAGTTGCAAAGGAACATGCAGAACTTCTAAATACCATGGTCAGTGCATATTGTCGTTTTGTTACAGGTCAAATAGGGAACATCAATTTGACAAACGAAGACTATGAACAAATTGACCGAGATGAAATGGAGCTGATGGACATCAGTGGGCATTTGCAAGTGCTATGAGAAGAGCGAAGGTTTATATGAGAAGAATGGGTAGAACCAGTTTGGAAAGCAAGAAGGATACAAAATACGGCTTTAACAAAACCGCCGTTACTTGCTTTAACTGTGGATAAAGAGGTCACTTCAAGCGGGAATGCACAAGACCCAGCAAGGAAGGAAATCTCAACCCCTTTCGTAATCAGTCTCAACCATCCAACACAACACAGTACAACAATGAAAGAAGAATTGTAGCTATTGGCAACTCTAACAATACCAATCAGTCAGGACCTTCAAACACGCACAGAGCTTTGGTAGTTCAGTCTGATGAAGGATGCGATTGGTCAGTACAGTTGGGAACTGAGAACAACGGAAGAATTACATGCTATGCGAAGATCGTGGATCAAATCAAGCATGATCACAGCATCAATACTCCAAATAACGATGATACATCTGGGATGCTGGTAGTTCTGATGAAGAATGTTCAAGTTCAGATCGTTATGGATCTGATTCCGATGTGAAGAAAGGAAGTGATGCTGAGGTTGAGGAGTTGCTGAGTGAAGCTGAGATGTTGAAATCTGAAAAGGTAGGTATGACGATGAATGCAGAAGCTGCGGAAAAAGAGACAGAGACACTCTCTAAAGATGGTACAGCTTTTCCTCATCATACTGCCTTTATGGCAAATGTTGAAGGTTCCTCAAAACAGGCAAATTCTGAACCTCCTACTGTTTGCAATGACAATGTTGAATTAAAAATAAAGTATGAAACCGTCAACAGTCATAATCAGAATTTAATTGTTGAACTATCAAAATGCAAAGAGGCGAATTTGGCATTAACTAGAAATGAAAAAGAATTCAAATCTGTAATAGAAACCCTTAAGAAAAGTGTTTCTGAATTGACAAAAACATTTTTGAATAAACAGACAGGAATTAATAACTACATTAATCTCCTAGAAGAAACAAAGAAAGAGTTAGCCATCGCCAAATACGAATATGATTCGGTCAAACGCAAATTGGAAAGCTATTCTAACTCCCAATATGTGCTTGATCATATTATTGAAGTTCAAAAACTAAAGGGAGATGCTCAATGCATAGGGTATAAGTCGCGTCCACCCCCAATGAAACACAACTATACCAAAATGCCTAATGAAGAGGAGATGCCTCATTTTGAACCCTCTGTACCTTTAAATCCTGAGGAATTCACAGCAGGGTTAGGGTTCAAACTAGGCAATTCATCTCAAGAACCAAGCAAGCCAGAAAGTTCATCATCTGATGAAGAAGAGGATGATACATCAGATAATGAATCAAGAAATAATGATCAGGATCAGCCTCTTGATGAAAGGAAAAGAGTAGAATTGTCTGCTACTCCTAGTACTCAATCTGTTGAGAATCAAGAGACTGTTCATAAGAAATCTGTGAAGACAAGTGTGTCTACACAAGAAGTAGATAATGTGTTGTATACTTTGGTTGGAGATAAGAAAATCTATTCAAACAAAGATTTTCCAATTAAAAATGTAAATCCAGTCTCTATAGATCAGGTTTTTGAAAAGACAACAACCAAACCTTTAAAGAAGAAAAAGTCAACCAAATCACAATCATTATCCGCTTCAAAAGAAAAACAATGGAAGCAAGTTGAAAAGCCTACAGTTTCTAACCGAAGGTTGAAGCAAAAGGCTCTCATTACCAGAAAAAGGCCAAAACTGTTAAATTTGTGAGTTCTAAAGGTACTAATAAAGTCGAAACTTTTCAAGGAAAATCTAATGTTGATTTTGTAAAGAAAGTTAAGATTTTGAAAAGAAATAGTCAAAACAATTACACCCAACACACTGATGGATGTAATGAAAACGAACCAGTAGCTCAGGATCCACAAATTCAACATCAAGCCGAGAACTTTGGATATGCATGCTTAACAACTTATAATCCATAACAAGCTTAAAATTGGTTCTTTAAAAATCATTAAAGTGGTTAATAAAATGGTTTTATTAAAAATTAATGATTCTATAAAAAAATAGGTTTTATTAAAAGAACCATGAAAATTGGTTTTCACAAAGGTACCATGAATTTGAATGCATGCAAATGTATGGTACATAAAGTTTTCTAAAACTATAATTTTTGAAAACATAAAATACCTTTTATAAAACAAGTCAAACACCATCCTTTTATACAACACTCGAATCACTTGGGAATTCTTTGTGGGATAAAGATCACCTAACCATATTTGAAGGAACTTGTGTGTTTGAGGTAGGCTTACAATATTTGTGGGATAAAGGTCACCTAACCACTTGTATGTGTAAACTTACATGTGTGTGTAAGTAAGATGATTTGATTTGGAAACCATGTGCTTAGGGTCACCGAAGCATGGCGTACAAAGGTGTTGATGGGATTAAACATGCCAACTAAACATAAAGATGTTTAACCGATCCCATATGGCTAGAAATTGCAAAGAGTTGCAATCGTCAAACGTTGACTACCTTGTTAATTTAAATAATGGGATAAAGGTCACCTAACCAATATTTAAATGTAACGTGGATTCTAGATTTTAATTATTTATTGTCTATGAGACACAAAATGGTATTAATAATTAAAATTTAATAATATCAAAAATACTAAAAATTGAACTTTGTTAAAATTTTGTAGATGGTCGCTAACAATGCAAACACAATTACACAAACCGTATGTAACCTATCACTAAGAACCATCCTTGAAAAGGATCGTCTCAACCATAACAACTTCATGGATTGGTATCGAAACTTGAGAATCATTCTCAAGCAAGGAAAGATATCCTATGTGTTGGACGACCCCATTCCCGATGAACCTAACATGGAAGATGTGGAAGCCTATAGCGATTGGGTTAAGTATACCGAGGACTCCATACAAGCCTCTTGCCTCATGTTGGGAACTATGATTCCCGAGATTCAAAAGGATTTGAACATCATGGGGCATACGACATGATTACCCAATTGAAGGAAATGCTCCTTCAACAAGCAAGGTAGAACGCTTCGAAACGGTTCGGGCGCTTCATGCATGTCGTATGGAGGAAACCCAATCGGTCTCATCTTATGTCCTTAAGATGAAGAGCCACATTGATCGCCTCGAAAGGCTTAATTGTCCCGTCTCTAAAGAGTTGGCTACGGATTTGATCCTCAACTCTTTAACAAAGAAGTTTGAGACTTTCGTCATGAATTATAACATGAATGGATGGGACAAGAGCAATGGTTAGCTTCATGCAATGCTCAAAACTGCCGAGGCGGGCATGGGTAAAAAGGCTTTACCCGTTCTAACGATCAATGAGGGAGGCAACAATAAGAGGTCCCACCCCGACTCCAAGGCAAGTTTTGCCAAAAGGAAGGGTCACGTCAAAGGGAAAGGGAAAGGAAAGGTTAAAGCGGAACCCACAAAACCAAAAGAAACGAAGCAAAAGGTTGCTTCGACTGACTCATGCTTTGAGTGTGGAGAGATAGGACATTGGAAAAGAAATTTTCCAACCTATCTCAAGGAGTTGAAAAACAAGAGGGATGCGGGGCAAACCTAAGGTACAGTCTTTATGATACATATTGACCTTAATGTTATTTCTTCAAACACATGGGTATTGGATACCGGGTGTGGAACTCATATATGCAATTTGTTGCAGGGGTTCAAAAGAAATAAACATTACAAGAAGGGAGACATTAGTCTCTTCATGGGCAATGGAGCAAAGGTTCAAGTTGTAGCCCGAGGAGACTATGTTTTGAAACTTCCAAGTGGTTTGGAAATCATCTTGAAAAATGTTTTGTATGCTCCTAGTTTGACTAGGAACATTATTTCAGTTTCCCACTTGCTAAAATATGGTTTTAATTTAAAGTTTGTAAATGATGACATTTATGTTTGATGAATGACATGTTTTACTTTAAAGGTATGCCTTCAAATGGTATTTATGAATTGGTTCATGATAATACATTTGATAGTTCAATGTACCAAGCAACCACCAAGAAACTCAAATTAGATTTGAGTGATTCCTATCTTTGGCATTGTCACCTTGGACATATAAACAAAAATCGTATGCAAACACTTTGAAAGAATGGTCTTTTGGAAACAAATGGAGATGATTCATTTGATGTATGTGAATCTTGTTTACAAGGAAAAATGACTAAGGCACCCTTCAATGGCACCTTTGAAAGCGCAAAAGACTTATTAGGTATCATACATTTGGATGTATTTGGTCCTTTTAAGCCAATGACTAGGAATGGTGAAAGATACTTCATTAGTTTTACCGACGACTATAGTCGTTACGGTTATGTGTACTTGTTAAGACACAAAGATGAAGCATTTGAAATGTTCAAAGATTTCAAAAGTGAAGTAGAAAATCAACTCAAGAAAACAATCAAAGTCCTTCGTACCGATAGAGGAGGTGAATAACTTAGTGATGCTTTTCAAGATCATCTTAGGAGTTGTGGGATTATCTCACAACTTACTCCACCTAGAACACCACAACATAATAGTGTGTCTGAAAGGAGGAATCAAACTCTATTGGATATGGTTCGATCTATGATGGCTAGAAGCACATTGCCTCTATCATTTTGGGGTTACGCTTTGCTCTCTGCGGCCCGTATACTGAATATGGCCCCAACCAAGAAAGTGGATAAGACACCTTTTGAAATATGGTATGGAAAGGCTCCATCATTATCATATTTGAAGGTATGGGGTTGTGAAGCTTATGTGAAGCAATACACCCCAAACAAATTGGAAGTACGATCCACTAAGTGTATCTTTGTAGGATATCCAAAAGATGATATAGGATATTACTTTTACGATCCAACAGAGCAAAAGGTATTTGTTGCTCGAAAGGGTATGTTCTTGGAGGCTAAGTTCCTTATGGAAGGAATTAGTAGTAGAACAGTGAAACTTGATGAGGATCAAGAACCACAAGCTGATACACGTTTGGTTGATACTAGCACTCAACAAGAGGTTGTTGAAGAGGATCAAGTGGTTGATCAACGCACACAAAACGTTCGCAGATCTGGTAGAATTAGTAATCAACCCGAAAGATATGATTTTTCATGGATGGATGCTACGTGGTAGATTCGGATGAACCAACCACATACCACGATGCAATGTAACAATCCGATTGTGACAAATGGCTTGAAGCCATGAACGTAAAGATGCAATCCATGTATGACAACCAAGTATGGGAATTGGTTGTACCACCTCTTAACTCCAAAATAGTTGGAAGTAAGTGGGTTTTCAAGAAGAAAACTGATATGCATGGTAACTTGGATACTTATAAAGCGAGACTTGTAGCAAAAGGTTTCACTCAAACTCAAGGGGTCGATTATGATGAGACCTTCTCGCCCGTGGCGATGCTAAAGTCAATTAGGATATTATTTGCCATAGTTGCATACTACGATTATGAGATTTGGCAAATGGATGTCAAAACGGCTTTCCTCAATGGATATCTTAATGAAGATGTCTATATGATTCAGCCTAAAGGTTTTGTCGATCCAAAACATCCTAACAAAGTATTCAAGTTAAAGAAATCAATATATGGATTGAAACAAGCATCTAGAAGTTGGAATCATCGTTTTGATGAAGAAATTAGGAATTTTTTATTCATCAAGGACGTCGATGAAGCTTGTGTATATAAGAAGGCTAGTGGGAGCATCATCACTTTCCTAGTACTGTATGTCGATGACATTCTACTATTTGGAAATGATATTCTAACCATGGAAGGTGTTAAAACCTGGCTTGGAAGTTGTTTTTCCATTAAGGATCTTGGTGAAGCCGCCTATATTTTGGGAATAAAGATCTATAGGGATAGATCAAGGCGCTTGATAGGTTTGAACCAAAGTGCATACACTGACAAAGTCTTGAAAAGGTTCAAGATGGAGAACTCTAAGAAAGGTTTGGTACCTATTCAAAAGGGAACGATATTGAATGCGTCTCAATGTCCAAGCTCAAAGGATGAGCAAGAGAGAATGAAAGGAGTCCCGTATGCGTCTGCTATAGGATCCATCATGTATGCAATGATATGCACTAGACCGGACGTGTCATGCGCCTTAAGCATGACAAGTAGATACCAGCAAAATCCAGGTAAAAGTCATTGGATGGCTGTTAAAAGCATATTGAAATACCTTAGAAGGACTAAGGATATGTTTCTAATATATGGATCTAGTGACGAGGAACTCGTTGTAAAGGGTTACACGGATGCGAGTTTCCAAACTGACCGAGATGGTTCTCGATCACAATCTTGGGTATGTCTTCATTTTGAATGGAGCTGCAGTCTCTTGGAAGAGCTCGAAGCAGGATGTTGTAGCATTGTCCACTACAGAATCAGAATACATCGCCGCTTCATTGGCAGCACAAGAAGCTGCATGGTTGAAGAAATTCATCACCGACCTAGGGGTAGTCCCTACCATTCAGGATCCCCTAGAAATCTTTTGTGATAACGAGGGTGCAATTGCACAAATTAAGGAACCTCGTGCACATCAAAAGACTAGGCACATTGAGCGGAGATTCAACTACATAAGGGATGAAGTTGAAAAAGGAAAGAAATGTATTCGCAAAGTTCACACCGATCAAAACATTACGGATCCTCTCACGAAGCTCCTTGAACGGCCAAAGCATGAGGGTCATACTTATGCCTTAGGACTTCGATAATCTAGTGATTGGATTTGATCTATTTAGTATTTGGATATCGGAACAATTGTTATTATGACTCATTTAATGATTATGGCATTTTGAGTTATGTTCCGATTTTAGCATGTTTAAATCCATGAATAAGTTAATTATTCTAAATGTCCGTAGTCGATCATATTTGTGGGAACAAATATGAAGGTAAGACTATTATGAACTTGGATTGGTGGATTTTCTTAGGTATGAATATAGAGCAAAGTGTTGCTGTCAAAGTTCATAAATATTTGTGGGATACAAATATTGGACTGACCCGCTCTCAAATATTACTACATGGAATCTTTGAGATTGATCATAAGTAAACTTGAGTAAAGGCGAATATCATTGTATCCTCTGACCTGAGATACATATTGGGTCTTGATATTCACCAAATATTGTACTTTGACTTGGTTCTTTGCTGTCAGTAATATGGCAGTACATAAGGCTAAGCTCAGGTGTGGTACGAGGTGATTGTGAGAGACGTATGTAGTCAAGATGGGATTTGTTCCTCTTATTCATTGAGAGTAAGATGTCTAAGGCCTGCTAAAGTTAAATCAATAGAGAATGATCATACTATGTCTCGTGATTTGACATGACATCTGTAACGAAAGGATAAATGATCGTTTCACCTAAAGCATGTTCAAGTAAGGGACTTGAAGGGGATGATGTTATTGAATGGCACTTCGTCATACGTATTAGGGGTAGTAAACCGTTGTTAGGCGGTATTTGCTACTTGCATCAATCTTCTATGTATCTTGTGCAAGTGGGAGAGTGTTGGAATCGGTATGCCCAAGACCCATATTAAATTGATGTGGCTATTACGTTATGATCCAAGTCGGGTCATACCCAATAACAAGCTAGACAAACACACATAATATTTATTTATGATGTGATCAAACAAATAAATATTAACACTTAGAATATTTAAAAATTGGTTTTCTAAATAAATGCATTTGAGAAACTAATAAATTATATGGATAATTTATTTTGAGAGAATATTTTATATTGTTATTTAATGGGTTAAGTAACATTATAAATAATTGTGATATGTTGCATAAGTCTTATAACATGTGATGTTATAATTTTATAAAAGGTTATAAAATAAATATAAGACTTATTTTATAAAAAATGAAATATTTGGGTGACAAAAACAAGGCCATATGGCCGAAAATTTTGGGGCTTCCCAAGGTGGTCTTCCACCATTCATTTTGCATGCAATCTTCATCAAATCCAAGACTAGATCTTACAAGATTATATGTAGGATTTTGATGTTTAATTAATTAATGATCACACACATATTCTCTCAAGTATAATTCAAGTGCAAGAACTCATTCTAGAGCTCATATATTTTCGGCCAAAGGTGGTTGTCAATAGGGTTTTTCAAGTGAGTTCATAAGTGTAAAAATCCTAGCAATCTTGTGGTGTTTGTTGGAAAGCTTGGGGTATACAAGCTTGAGGTCTTCTACTTAGAAGATTACCATTCAAGAAGCATCATCCTTTTCATCTACTTGTTATTGAAAGGTAGCATTCTTGAAACACCCTATGGTTGTGTTTTGATAGCATGCATGTTCATATATGGATTCGGGTTTTGGGATTTAGTTACAAAATGAGCTTTGTATCAACACAAGTAACATGTTTTAAATAATTATCCCGCTGCGTTTTTATTTTATACGGATAAAATAACTTTGATAAACATGTTCAAAACCCAACACGAAAATGATGTAAATCCAATACTGCTCATTTTATACTGAAAATCAGTTCATTTTGTCTAAACTGGTTTTTACATGTTATACTGAAAAATAACCAAGGGTTTGTCTAAACTGGTTTTTACATGTTATACTGAAAAATCAGTTCATTTTGTCCATGAATTCATGTTCAAAAGTGAAAAGTAAGAAGAATGAGTAGAATAAGAAGTCTTCAAAGGTTGAATCTTGATCAAATGTCTTCAAATCAGGCCTCCATGGCTCTGATACAACTTGTAGGATCGGCTCATCCAAATAAGCATAGGAACTAACTTGAAATCTAGTCAATATATGCGGAATTTATAATTAACTAGTGAAAATATGATCGTTACTGTTTAAATTCAAAGTTTCATTAATATGGTTCAACGTTTAACAATTCTGAGACAAATTGGATAGGTTTTCGCCTTCACAGTCAACAAAACAGCTAGCTAACCAAGACCACAACTCGCCTATTATAGACATAACACTTCGTGCGAGTTCGCCTTGCCACTTCGTAGGAGTTGGACACTTCGTATGAAGTGGCCCTATTACATACAAATAAACACAAAATCTAACACCGAAGCCCTATTAAATCAACATGACATGACCCTAAAACATAGGCTATAGACATTCTGCATCAACAAAAGTGTTAGAATGGTTAATCTTCAAGCAAATGAGTTGTTTTCTAGACTAACCATCAGGAAATGATGATTTTTGTTGATTAAGTTGATGTCGGTGCTAACGGAGAAGACTATATATTTGTTATCGTGACTGAAGAGGAAGAATGTGAATTTTATCGTGGAAAAATGTTTCTTAGATCACAATGTGTTACTAGATGATTTGTTATCTAATGAAGATTTGCTAATTATGGAGATTACCGTTCACACTAATAAGTTATTCAAGATGGGCACAAAGATGATTATGGAAGACTGGGATTTCAGATTTTCGTGGGTATTCACAGACTTTAAGTTTACCAATGTGGTGTTCGAAGCTTTTATCAATTTCCGATTGGGTTTTTTAAGATTAAGAGATTGAGCTATGAGAGTCAAATCAAAAACCGAACGCGGATATGGTGAAAGTTGAAATGGAGAAGTTACATTGTGTAGTTTCAAGTTGGTGATTGTTCGTGAAGATTGCGGTTTAGCAAATTAGAGTAGGTCAGAAACTATGCAAATAGAGAACTGAAGTGTGGATTCATTTCAGGGGGAATATATTGGAAATAATACAAACCTAAATCATCAATCAAGGGAAATTATTTGAAGATATTTACAGCACTTGAATGAAGTTGCAAAATATTCAAACACGGCTTTAATATCTGAAAATTAAGATTTGACAGTGACATAAAAGGGGGAAATTGTTAGTGCATATTGTGTGTGTCCGTCACTATACGAATAGGCTAGATAGAGCATGTGTTGAATATTGTATAGTTGAGAGTGAGATATGAATATATGACACTTTGGAGAGGACGAAACTTTCGAGAGGACGACACCTTCCCAGAGGATGAGACTTTCGAGAGGATGACACCTTTCGAGAAGATGACATGTTCAAAAGGACGAGTGCACATCCACACGAATGAGTACTCATTTGCACGGATGAGGACTCATCCACATGGATGAGTCATCCGCTCCAAACAGTCATATCTATAAATAGGATGTCATGTATTTGAAGTTCATAAGTTTTGGGAAACAGCTAGAGAGACGTCAGATTTCTCTTCAGTTTGTAAAATGATGTATGCTCTTTTGATATTAATGAAAGCTTCTACAATCTTGTTATCTAAATGTTATGATGCCGAAAATTCTACCAGAGTAGCTTTATTTTATCCAAAATTCCGTCTAAACCGTCATTCCGGATCTTAACAGAAGTTATGTGTTTACATTGATTTTGGTTATAATTTGTTTCAAAATTTTTGTAAGGCTTCACACTCAATGCCTACTGTCCAAATTTGTTTTCTTATTTTCCTTTGATCTTGTGAGCATTCCTTATAATTGGGTATTGGTATGCGGATAAGGACTTCCTTGTGAGGTTCCAACAATTGGTGTGCTTCAAAGGTTAATCCCTTTTTTTCTTTTACCAGACTTGTGATCATATTATCTCTTTTATGGTACAGACCGGCACTTGACAGATATGGTAATGACTTGATTTAACTCGCTAGAAAGGGGAAAATTGATCCGGTGATAGGCAGAGATCATGAAATCAGATGTTGTATCCAGATATTATCTAGAAAAACTAAAAATAATCATGTTATTACTGTTGAGACTCAGACACGTTTGCAGCGGAGTTAAACGACGAATATGAATCGGTATTCATTATGAACAGAGAATAATTTTGCAAGAATGACGAGCAACAGAGAAAATGAAAAATTATGGAAATGGACAATTCTGAATAACGAAAAATTGTCTTGGTGCCGGAACAATTTGCCAGACATTACATATATATATGAGTGATGTTTGGCAGTTCCATTTTTGGCGGGAGTAACTGCTTATAGCAGTTTAAATATACCCGCTTATCATCATCATCATAAATTATCATATCTATCGGAATCATATAAGTTATAAACTAATACACACATAAAAGCATAATTAAGTTCAATTATATGTCTAATACTTTCCCTAAACTTGATTATGCTTGGCTGCATACTTGAGCACACTTTGATTTGCTTCATCAACGGCCTTCATCGCCTGCTTGAAATCAAACCTCCAACGTTTCTTTTCCATCTTAAAGGCTCCTTCCCAGTCATTCCCAGCATATAAGGCATAATGTTCCATGGCCGCTTCATCTTTTACAGCATCAGCACTCATTCTTCTTTCATGACAACCGGCCAATGAGCTTTCACTTTCCCTTATCATTTCTTTGTCGATCGCCTTCCCTTGCACCTTCTTGAACCTGTAATAATACACCAATACATCGAGATACATGGCATAGATGATTCTCATGAACTTGCAGTCATGATACTCGTATCCCATGTCTTTTGCAATCACCGGCCACATGTTATTATCGGTGACATTCTGGTAGCCACCATCACGTTCAACCACCATATACAATCCCAGTAGATCCACTTTCTTGTTATCAGTCGCGTAGGGAGGAATAGGTCTTGTGGAAATTCCCAGTTTGACGGTAATGAACCACGTTTGAATTTTCCCTCCAGTTCGTGTTTATACTTCAACACAAATTTGCTATCTTCCATCATCTCCAGTAATGACTTACAGTCGGTGAAATCATGCAATTCCATTGCATGTATGATCATCAGACTCCAATCAGGTTCTTGAGAGGATATATTCAGATCCTCAAAATAAGAATTGAGATAATTTTCTTTCTATTTTTCATTCACATCACTTAATTCCACCACCCTCTGTTTCTCTTTTAATCCTAGTTCCTCCTCTTTGGTCAGACCACTCGCATCATTTACTGTGTTCATAACCGGTGCAGAAAACATCGGAAAAATCTTACAAGTGTCACCGATTTTATTAACCGTATACCCTTGCAAGGTTAGTTGATTCATACTCGACACATTCCGGTCTAATTTCGGCGTATAGAATACACTTTGTATTCTTAACATTTCATTACTTGATTTGATTTCCACTGCCCCTATACTCCGAATGAACAAGAAATTACTTTCCTCTGATTTGGTTTCCACCCCAACCAAATGTTTGATACGCTTAAATACATTCAAATTTCCAGCATAGTGACGAGGAAATGTAGAACTTACGTACCATATATCGCCTCATTGGCCACCCTCTGTTCCAGTAACAATCATCTCATCACGGCAGACTGCTTCACCCTCTTGACCATGAATTCCGGCATTGACCGCTTGATTGATCAATTGAGTTGCTTCGTCATTTTCTTTCGATATGCACGAATATATCTGATGGTCGGGCTGATGGCAATAATAGCATAGCCTTACACGGGGAAGTCTCCTTTTCATATTTCTCATTGAGACAATGTTGACAGGGCATTGTTATCGATGTTGGTTGAATTTTTTCCTTCCTTGAGAATGTGGCTCTAATACCACTATGTTGAGACTCAGACACGTTTGCAGCGGAGTTAAACGACGAACAGAATCGGTATTCATTATGAATAGAGAACAGTTATGCAAAAATGATGAACAACAGAGAAAATGAAAAATTATGGAAATGGACAATTCTAAATAACAAAAAATTGTCTTGGTGCCGGAACAGTTTGCCGGACATTACATATATATATGAGTGATGTTTGGCGGTTCCAATTTTGGCGGGAGTAACTGCTTATAGCAGTTTAAATATACCCGCTTATCATCATCATCATAAGTTATCATATCTATCGGAATCATATACGTTATAAACTAATACACACATAATACCATAATTAAGTTTAATTATATGTCTAATAATTACCGGTGAGCCTAGTGTTGGGAAAACTATAATTGTTGAAGGGTATGTTATTGATCTTGATTTTTGCATGTACATGTCTTCATGTTTCGATAACACAGTGAGTTGTAAATTATGGAAATTTATATATAATGTAGATTAGCTCAAAGAATTATGCATGGAGATGTCCCTGAACCTCTCAAGAATTGTAAGGTTACGCAACTTTCCGAGTTCTAATCTATATTTTGGTTATAAATTAGCATTTGTGGTCAAAATTACGAATTTTTTTAATCATTTGAACAATATATCTCTCTGGATATGGTTCTTTGCTTGCTGGTTGTAACACCCTATAAAATCGTGTCCAATAGTATAGTGCCACGTGTTGTATTTTGAATACAGTCTGTTAAAGACCAATAAGGACTAAAGGCGTCAACATGCTCAATCTGAGCCTCTGAGTGACGGTCCAATGTCAACATGCATAATAGCAGCCTCTGAGTGACTGATACGTCAACATGCTTGAAATTTGGCCTCTGAGTGACTGATATGTCAACATGCCCAGCCTCTGAGTGACATCGGAATTAACATGCTTATAATAAGCCTCTGAGTGATCCTTTGCGAAGTCCTAACTCTCATACGTGCCATTGTTGGACGAGAGGGTTCAATTTTGTAAATATGTGAAAGTTGGATGATGGAGGAATTAAAAGCGTCAACATGTTAATTTATACCTCTGAGTGACCTTTTAACGAACCAAGAGCTCGACAATGTCCGGGCATAATCCCGGGTATGCCAAGTATTGGCTACGGAGGGCTAAAAGTGCCAAATAGGTATTTTAAAAGGTTTTTATAAGCTTTTACAAGTTAAGGGCTAAAGTGTCAAGTTTTGAAACTGGCCGTGGGGCGGTGGCGGGCCGCGAGAGACCAGGCATGGGTCTCTCGCGCGTGAGAACAGGTCTGACGCAGAAAATTGTTTGGCAGCCAAGCAAAGCTCCAAAACCATTTAAATTCGAAACCATGGACTTGTAATCAGCTATGCCACGTTTTGGGAAACCTGTAAGCTTCTTCTTACACCCCTAAACACCTGGCTTCACCTCCTTTGAGTTCTCCAACTATAAATAGGTGATCAAGTTTACCATTTGAACTTGCACCTTTCTAAATCATAACTCTTCTCCCTCCTCTGGAAGTTCCTAACTGAAAGGAGCATCCAACTTAGTTCTCTTGCATTCTAGGAACCTCTTATAAGTGTTCCTTGCTCTTGCATTTTCGTTTATAGGCTTTTATAGCCAAAAGTCAAGCGTTTTACAGAAAACGCTTTGACTTTCGGTTAAGACCATTATGGTCCAGCCATTGTTCGAAACGAACATGGATAAGTGATCGTAATAAGGTAGGTGTTAGTCCCTATAGAGGGCACCTCCTGAAGATCACGTTTGCTAGACCAATCGACGGGTCAAAGTTATGATATTAAAAAGTCAAACATGCCATTTTTTCTGAAAAATCATAAAGTAATCTTATACATGTCATGAAACCTTTTTTGACACTTAAATAAGTTGATAATAATTATTAGAACATGTCACATGTTCGGCTCGTCAATTTCAGTTCTAGGGTCGGTTCGCAACCGAAAGTCGCGAAGTTTGACTTCTGCTTTGACTTTCGATTCTGGCCCGATTTAGATTAGTTACCTACTTATCTAAAGTTGCATTATGATCGTAATATTCTGTAGCATAACCCTCTGAGGTTATATTACATGATCATAATCAGAATCCAAGTTTATGCGCAAGTTCCATAATTATGCCATCTTTGACCAAAATGTCCTTTTTGAATAAAACAAGGTTTTATCTACTGATACGTTATATTAAATAACATATCTAAAACATTTTAATCTGACCTTAATGTCAGTTTTCATAAACATCGCATAAAGACGTCATTTTACGACATAAGCGCCGTTTAGGCGCATAGTACGGTTTTGAACTATATTAATGGACCAAGACTTGTTACCTACTGATTTTTAAAACTTATTTTTAAACATATTTACAGTAGGTACATGTTATAAACTCAGAATCCCAAATAATTTATAAACTTTGTGTAAATGACCAAAATGCCCCTTCGGTGCATAGTTTGGTCATAAAAGATAATTTACACATATAATTAATATCCTACTGATATTATATCATAAATAAATTATTTTCCAGAATACTCATGATCATAAGCTTAAATTATATTCAAGTTCCTTTTATATGGTATGAAATTACCAAAACGCCCTAATCAGGCATAATTTCGTTTTAAAACCTAAACGGGCATACAAGTTGATATCTTATTGATATCTTAACTTATTTAAAGTATAATGGCATATAGAACTTGTCCATAACTTATCCGGTTACCCGATATCGCTAATATACGCACAGTTACATATATGTAACTATTTTACGGAATTAACCAAAATGGGTTTAACCTTGTCATTTAAGTCTCAAAATCCAGAATGTTTACAGCTTACCCATATTATACAAGTCAAGGTACTTGTTGGGATTAAACTACATTCTATCCAATCATCGTTTAATCTTGCATCACACGTTTTGATCAAGTACGCTAGTCAGTCTAAGTCAATGATTTAAATAAGACCGTTAGTATTTAATTGGTTAGTTTATGTCATAATCCAGACTAGAGACTTGCCGGTAAATGCTATCTGCACTTAGTCCTTTTTTGTGTACGGCTGAGTTATTAAAATTAAAGAAGACTAGCTCAGGTAAATACTCTTGACTTATTTCCCCTATACGGGCTTGGGTTAAGGTAAATTATTACCGCTTGGTCGGAAATGGGATTCAATTGAACGCCAGTTCGGAGATAATAAAGCCGCATATTCTGTTTTAATCAGTTTTGTTTGATAATTTAAACATCGGGGGTTAACTACCGTGTCCTGGATATCCTTGGCTCATTACAATAGAAATGGCCACTACCTTAGCGCGGGTGTAGGCATACACCTGATAGACGCTTAATTATGCATTCCCACAAGGTTGGGAGGAATTGACTCCTTCGTGAGTCCAAAGTGGTGTGTACGTTAATTGTGTCTCGGTCTTTGCACCGAGCCCCATATGTATAACAAACATATAAGTCTGTTAACAAGGTTGGACGGTCAATTAACCCAAGTTATAAAAAGATTTTGTGCTAATACGCACTTAAAACATTTTTGGAATGATTTCAACATGAGTCGGTTGGGTGTATTTACCAGCGAAAGCTGACGTATTTTCAAAAGACTAATCTGCAGGCACAATACGAAAATAGGCCGGAAGTGCTCGGTAGTGATAGAGGATCTTGCAAATCCTAAATCTGCCCAAATTCTGTTTTGAATTCTTTCCATGTACAATTTGTGATCCGCCTGTGGATCTTCTATTACAAGCTTGTATATTAATTTGTCTTTTCGAACATTCGGTTAGTAATTTTACTCCAAGACTTCCGATGTGCCATGTTTAATTGACTATGATGATTATCAACTGACGTCAGGATACTCCCCACCCGGGCCCACCGATGTATGGATTTGGGTTGGAAATCCGGGGTGTGACAGGTTGGTATCAGAGCCAACGTTTGAGAGAATTAAACACTATCCTTCTTGTGTTTAATCTCAAACTTACTCGAGCACATTCCTTAGACTTCCGAGTCTAGGCATTGACCTAGGATTTACTCATTTCATTATTAAGTTATTAGTATGTTTTTGAATTTATTTTTAAACAGGAAAATGCCATCACGTGTGAGAGGACAAAGTGGAAGAGGAAAAGGTCCAATGAGGGGAGGACCATCGGGGCGCATACCCCCTTCAACCTCATAACTCAGATGCCTACCAAGAATCAGGAGATTCGTCTCCTTGGCAACCAGCGAGACGTTTTGTCTCTAATAGACACTAACCCTCACATTCCCAAAAATCTTACCATTCTCACCACTCGTATCATTCACACCATACCCATCATTCTCATTCACATTCTTACCATGAAGAATTTAACCCTAACCATTATTTTAACACGCCTCCAGCCGATCAAAATCAGTTGGACCAGCCACATCCTATGGACGAGGACTTTGACCTGGAGATGCCGCCGTCGGGATCAAATATGCATCCAATTGAAATTTCAAGCGATTGGAACTCGTATGCCGGATCGCCCTACCAAGGTCCTAATGAGTGGGACCAATATTGGAATCAATTCACCTTCGCCCACACTTCTTCCTATCACTCTCAACCACCTCCTGCTCAAGAAGATGTCCACATGGAACCTGTGGACCAACCTCAACCACCACCTGAACCACCAAGAAGGAAGCGTGGTGCACGTATGTCGGTACGTGCAGGACAAAGGTCGGGATCGCTACCACCTTTGCCCAACCCTACCATTCAAGAGGACCCACAAATGGGTGGACCCTCTAATGTTTCAACTATAGTGGAACCAACACCAACACCTGATGTTTAACCACCACCATCGGGTTATACTAACCCAATTCCCACATATCCAGACACGTCTGGATATGATCCTTTTAACCCGTCTACACCGCTTGACTACCAAGCATGGTCGTAAGACCCCTACATGCAGGCGGTTATGCACAACGCACTTTACCCGTCTCCTTTCCCACCTACTTATCCACCGACTGGATATCTAACTTATGGGTACCAGTATCCAGTTATGCCACAACCACAACCACAACCTCCACCACCACTTGAGGCCATAAATGAGGGCCTTGGAAAGAATGAAAGAAATGCAACAGGAGGAGAAAACGGAGAAGAAGACAAATAAGTTCTTCAAGAAACTCTCCAAGTTAGTCAAGGGAAAGAAGGACGAGTGAAGTCTCTTCTAATAATATGTAGTCCCTGCGAGGACATTGTTGTTTCTTTAGTCCCTGCATGGACATGTTTATTTCTTTAAAAGTCCTTGCATGGACAAGTTTATTTCATTTTCCTAGTATTGTATTTCTTATGGAAACTTAATGAACTACTTTGGAATTATATATATGTATTCATCCTCTTGTAAACGAGCGTCTCGATTTTATTCAAAAATTTATGCTCTGCGATATAATTCCAAAAGATCTTAATGGATTGATTATGCCAAGTGGCGTAGACCACACATTGGCCAAGAAATGATAGTTAAGTATGAAGGGGTCTTCTATCAGGATAGTTAAGGGAAGCTATCCTTCTATCCAGGGGTTAGGGACTAGGTCCAAACCTCCAAGGTCGTTAAGGTCGAAGGTGACCAGGACCATTAATTAATCATTAAGATACTCTTATGTTAACATTAAGAAATGTTCATACTCTTGGTAGTGTGACTTGAGAATCAGGCAAGCCTTCAAGGTAATGGGGTCCTAACCTTATATAGCCTTTATGATCTATTTGATCCCGACTAATATCATCAGTGCGGTGACTAAACATCTGATATGATGTAGGCCAATGTGCCCAATTAATTGTCCAGCAGGACAGGCTGATATGCCAAATACATCTGATATGATGTAGGCCAATGTGCCCAATTAATTGTCCAGCAGGACAGGCTGATATGCCAAATACATCTGATATGATGTAGGCCAATGTGCCCAATTATTGTCCAGCGGGACAGGCTGATATGCCAAATACATCTGTTATGATGTAGGCCAATGTGCTCAATTAATTGTCCAACGGGACAGGTTGATATGCCAAATACATCTGATATGATGTAGGCCAATGTGCCTAATTATTGTCCAGCAGGACAGGCTGATATGCCAAATACATCTGATATGATGTAGGCCAATGTGCCCAATTAATTGTCTAGCGGGACAGGCTGATATGCCAAATACATCTGATATGATGTAGGCCAATGTGCCCAATTATTGTCCAGCGGGACAGGCTGATATTCCAAATACATCTGATATAATATAGGCCAATGTGCCTAGTTAATTGTCCAACAGGACAGGCTGATATGCCATATACATCTAATATGATGTAAACCAAGGTGCCCAATTTATGTCCAAAGTGATAGACTGATGTGCCATATATATATATATATATATATATATATATATATATATATATATATATATATATATATATATATATATATATATATATATATATATATATATATATATTATGTCCAATATGACCGGCCAAGGTGCCCAATTATTATGTCCATTAGGGACAAGCCTATGAGCTATATATATAATTGTCAATGATGACAATGACAGTTGTGACATTGCTATCCACTATCCAATAATATATGGACTACGTCAAAATTTTAATTTGCCTATGATGGTCCTATTAAGACCTAGGCATGTTAAGCCTAAGAGTTGTGATGTTATTCACACTAGTATAGGCAATGGATTGTTATATCCAATATTGAAAGCCGATATGGTTGATGCACCATGGATAAATGAAGTTTTATTGGTATATAGAAACCAAGACTTAAAGATCGCTAATTCAAATGAAGCACAAAGTAGCCACAGGAATGTTGAATCTAAAAACGCTGAAAACAAAAATATAGACGATGATTTTCAAGCTCGCATTGAGGCTGCTGTCGAAAAGGCCATAGAAAGGGTAAGAGAGTCGAGTGCCACTCGCTCTAGACCCTTATCTATTCCACCATCTTCAGCTCATAAGGAGAGCTCCGTTCACTCTTCAAACGCGAAGAGTGAACCAAAGAAACTAGATTTTGCAGAAAAGTCCTGTTCTGCCGCGAGACTTTAATGGGGAAAAAGGAGCTGAGGAAGCTCAACTGTGCTGATAAGGATGTGGTCAAGTACGTACAACAATCCTTCAAGGGCGATGCCCTAATATGGTGGAAAGCTATGATTCAATCAACAGGTAAGGTACACCTGTACAACTTGGGATGGTCCAAGTTTGTTGATTTGGTAAAGGAAACTTACTGCCCACCTCATGAGGTGGAAAAGTTAGAGACAGACTTCTTGTCTCTTTCAATGAAAAACCTGGATTGTTGGAAGTACGTTTCGGACTTTAACTCCCTATCTAGGTTAGTTTCCTATTTATTCACCCCCGAATTTCAAACGCATTGCGCATTTTATAAATGGATGGCGCCCAAAATAAAGGGCATGGTGAAGGCTGCACAGCCTAGCACCTATAGGTCCGCTGTAGACCTATCTCTTTCCCTCACCCTAGATCTAGTAAGACAAAAGTCAGTTAGGACTGAAACTGACGGAAAAACGAAACGGGAGGATAATAACTCCCAAAGATTTAAGAAGAAAGGAAATTTCGGGTTCAAGAAGAACCAGCACACGTCTAATGACAAACCTGTGTGCAAGAATTGTAAGTATAGGCATTGGGGACAGTGTAGTATAAATCCACAAACCAACCCTTGTGGTATCTGCAAAAGAAGAGGGCATAAGACCTTAGATTACAAGCATCTTAAGGATGCAGTTTGCTATAACTACAATGAAAAAGGACATATAACGTACAATTGCCCCAAGAAACCCAAAAGTAATGATGCAAAGCCTGGAGAGGCCAAGAAGGGGAATGCCTGTGCCTCTCAAATAAATGCGTTGATGACGACAATGTCATAACAGGTACTGTCCCCATTAATGATATTTATGCTAGAGTTCTTTGTGATTCGGGTGCGGATAAATCTTTTGTTGATCATAAGTTTAGTAAACTATTAAACTTACCCATAAGAACTCTAGACAAAATTTATGAGATAGAACTCGCCGATGGAACCTTAGAAACTGCATCTTCCATTCTTGATGGATGCTCTATAACCATTAAGAATCATTCCATCCCTATCTCTCTTCTGCCAATGAAATTGGCGGGGTTCGATGTTGTCTTAGGCATGGATTGGTTATATCATAACCAAGCCTGTATTGCCTGTGATAAAAAGCTTATCAAAATTAAAACCCCATCTGGTGAAATGATCACCATCCCCGGAGACTCACACTATGGACTGCCAGAAAAGTTGTCATTATTTAAGGCATCCAAGTGTTTGAGAAAAGGTTGTGTCATCTACATGGCACAAGTCACTATAAATGAGCCTAAGCCAAATTTGGAAGACCTCCCAGTCATCTCAAAGTATCCCGATGTATTCCCTGAGGAATTACCAGGCCTACCTCCAGACAGACAAGTGGAGTTTAGAATAGATATCCTACCAGGATCAGCACCAGTAGCTAGAGCTCCATATAGGCTAGCACCAACGGAGATGAAGGAATTGAGGAAGCAGCTAGACGAACTCTTGGAAAGGCTTTATACAGCCTAGTTCCTCACCTTGGGGAGCTCCTATCATTTTCGTTAAAAAGAAAGACGGTTCAATGCGGATGTGCATTGACTACCGGGAGCTGAACAAGCTAACAATCAAGAATAGATATCCTTTGCCCAGGATTGACGATTTATTTGAACAACTTCAAGGGGCTAGTTATTTCTCCAAGATCGATTTGAGATCCGGATATCATTAACTAAAGGTTAGAAGTGAGGATGTTCCCAAAACCGCCTTCAGGACCCGCTATGGTCATTTTGAATTCCTGGTAATGCCTTTTGGACTCATCAATGCACCAGCAACATTCATGATCTCATGAATAGAGTCTGCAAACCGTATTGGATAAGTTTTTCATTGTCTTCATAGACGACATACTTATTTATTCTCGTAATCAAGCTGATCACGAAAAACATCTTCGGTGCATCTTAGAACTGTTAAGGCAAGAGAAGCTTTATGCAGAGTTCTCTAAATGCGAATTTTGGCTTAGAGAAGTCCAATTCCTTGGACATATGGTAAGTGAGCGTGGTATGCAAGTGGATCCCACCAAAATTGAAGCCATCATGAATTGGGAAGTGCCCAAGACCCCAACGGAGGTTCGTAGTTTCTTAGGATTGGCTGGATACTATAGGAGGTTCATTGAGAACTTTTCAAGAATAGCCACCCCTTTAACTTCCTTAACCCGTAAGAATGTTAAGTACAATTGGGGTCCAAAGCAACAAGAATCTTTTGAGGTTCTTAAACACAAGTGGAGCAACGCTCCTGTGTTATCTCTACCTGAGGGTATTGAGAATTTTGTTGTCACACACCCGACCCGCAGCGGAATAAGAGTCGGGGCATAATTGGGTTATCACCAAAGCTCATGATATTTACTAATATGTTTCATATTTATTAAATTCAAAATTACATCCTCAATATTCCAAACATGTTCATACAATTACAAAGAAAGATAATCAACTAAACATTCCAAAGTCTAAACCAGTTTATTCTTCTAAGCCATCCTATATGTTTCTTGCTGCAGCTGGATCACTTGTATCATGTGTAAAAATGGGGGTTTTTGGGTCAACATAAGTTGGCGAGTGAACCTTGTTAGAAAACATTTATTATTGATTTCTTGTTATATTTATTATGGAAAATTGTGCAATAATCATATGTGAGAAAACGTAACTAATCATATAATAACAATAACAACAACAACAATAACATACAATAACAAACCAACTTGCATGAATATATAACATGAATGATACTGTATATGTTGGCAATGTCACGTTCACGCTCATAGGTAATGGGGAACGGACGGCCTATGATAAATGTCTGTGCGATCAAGGCTCAATCAAACGGAGCCGATCGTATGTTGGCAACTCCTAGTTCACGCTCATATGTAATGGGGAACAGCTCAACGCTCATATGTAATGGGGAGCGGCGGCCTATGATAATGTATGTACTGAAAATGTTAAATTTAATCTAAACATTAACCACCCAAACAGTTGATACATATTGAATACACATTTGATCATGAATATGATGGATGCACAATAGTTTATATGTAATAAATGATAAGACACATGATACACCACAAAAACGTGATTAAAAAAGGGGAATTTGTAGAGATTCACTCACATTGGGTGCGTTCGGTTGAGGATGATGAATGCGCACGAGTTTAGAGGATTGATCGACGAGAATTAACTAACCTAAATAATAACGAAAAGGTACGGTAAATGAGTGGATTTTATTAATAATTTTAATAAGATTTTAGATATATTTTTTGTGAGTTTAAGGCTATTTTCTAACTTTAAAAACATTATTTTTAAGTATTTTTAATTGATTTTTAAATTAAATAAATAAATAAAAATATATAAAAAAATGTTGACTTTTAGTTCACCATTGACCGTTGACTGTGAATGTTGACTGTTTGACCGGTTCGCTGGTGTGCAAGTATGCGCCGGGTAAGGGTCGAACCCGAGACCTCCCGTACGAGTGCACGCAGCTCTACCAACTGAGCTACGTGTCTAACCCGAAATATTTCTGTTTTTAATTATATTTATATACTGTTTTAATTTATTCAAAATTCATTTATTGTTAAAAAGGATTTTAATTATCGAACCGGTGCCGTCAACAGGTCTCGAACCCGGGACCTGTGATTTAGTGTTGCACACAGTCCACCGCTGGACTGTGTGTCTAACTTGGTTAATATACTGATTTTTATTATACTTAACATCTTCAGTGAGTTAACCCGGTTCGGTTCTTAAAAAAAATATTTTATTTCCGAGAATAGGGTCGTGATAGGAATCGAACTCGAGACGTATGTTTATTGTTTGCACACAGTCCACCGCTGGACTGTGTGTCTAACCCGTTTATTATACCGATTTTAATTAATCTTATATTCATAATCGACTTCGTCTTCTTCACTCAAGAACACAGACAAACGATTAATCAATTGAACTTGCTTAATTTGATTAACAGGCGTATGAATGATTAAAATGTAACGAATAGGAAAAGGTTTTGGGAAATGAACATACCGGAATGACGACTTTTCACAGAACTTCGGCAATGTCGTCGGCTCTGTTTTTATGAACTTCTTCTGGGCGGACCAATTAACAGTTTTGATTAGCTAGTTGTGGAATTGAAGTACAAAACAAGAGTTATCAGAATGTTTGAATGACTATACCGTTTCACAGCGAAATCTGGGAATTTTCAGAAGTTTTCCGGCGAGAGTTGATTATCCGATAACGTCGCCTGAAACTGATTCTGATTGCAGGGTTTGAGTTAGTAAAAGCCTAACAACTGATAGAAAGTAAAAGAATTGCGAAACTTACCGTTTTGATGATAGACACGGTTTTCCGGCGAAAGTCCGGCGAGTTCAAAAAGCGATTCCGACGATCAGAAATTAGAGTAAACGTGAAATTAGAAGTTCTGGGAATGTAATTGAGTCGCGAGATGAGGATTTTGTTGAAGTAATTCCAGAAGTGAATGTTTTCGGTTATAAAACCGAACATCACATGAATTCAAGTTCATTAACGACTGAATTGATTAAGAATGTCGGTTTATCAGTTATAATCGAGAATCCGCGATCACTCAAACGTCTTGGACGGTTGGAAGCCGATATCGGTTTCAGTTTGGCGCAACAGGTTGATTCACGGTTGTACATATGTTTTAATTGTTTCCTAGAACTCACAAAAACATCAAGTGGCGGAGTGGTTATATGTGCGCGAGTTAAGTTGCTAGGCTCACCCGGCTGACCCGGGTTCGAATCCCGGGAGCCGGTTTTCTTTTTTATTTATTTTATTTTCACTTTTTATCAATTATAGTTTTTACATTCTAATTTGTTTATTTATTTTGCATCATTTAAAATTAAAATAAACATAAATACGCAACGAAAAATTTATAACTTGATATTCGATTACAAACGAAGCGTGTTTGGAAAACCCGTTTTTTTGACAAATGTTACAGTATCCCCTACTTTTAGAAATTTCGTCCCGAAATTTAAGTAGTAGTGGTAATAGGAAAAAGATGCGGGTATTTTTCCCGCATTGAGTCTTCACGTTCCCAAGTAAACTCAGGTCCCCGTTTCGACTCCCAGCGTACCCTAACTATTGAAATACGACTCCGTCTTAAACGTTTTTCTCCGAAGTCCATGATCTCTACTGGTCTTTCAATGAAATGCATAGATTCATCAATTTGAATATCTTCCAGGGGAATATGGAGGTTTTCATCGGCGAGGCACTTCTTCAAGTTTGATACGTGGAATGTGGGGTGAATTCTGTTGAGTTCTTCTGGTAGATCAAGCTTGTATGCTACAGGTCCTACTCTTTCGAGTATCTTGAAAGGCCCTACGTAGCGTGGTGCTAGCTTGCCCTTCTGGCCAAAACGAACTACTCCCTTCCACGGTGATACTTTTAAAAGTACATGATCACCAATGTTAAACTCCAAAGGCTTTCGTCGTTTATCTGCATAACTCTTTTGACGACTTTGAGCCGCTAGAAGATTGTTTCGAATTTGATGGATCTTGTCTGTGGTTTCTTGAATTAATTCTGGACCGGTGATTTGAGCTTCCCCAATTTCGTGCCAACATATGGAGATCGGCAATTACGACCATATAAAGCTTCGAAAGGTGCCATGCCGATACTTGAATGATAGCTGTTGTTGTACGAAAATTCAACTAATGGTAGATGAGCGTCCCAATTTCCCTTGAAGTCTATGACACATGCTCGAAGCATATCTTCAAGAGTTTGAATGGTGCGTTCAGATTGTCCATCAGTTTGAGGATGATAAGCGGTACTGAGGTCTAATCGTGTACCCAAAGCAGCTTGTACGGCTTGCCATGTTCGTGAAGTGAAATGACCATCACGATCTGAAATAATGCTTAACGGTACACCATGACGGCTTACGATTTCACTGATGTAGATACGAGCTAACTTCTCGTTCTTGAAATCTTCGCGGATCGGAATAAAGTGAGCTGATTTTGTAAGACGATCAATGATTACCCATATAGTGTCATACCCACCAGAAGTGCGAGGTAACCCGGTAATGAAGTCCATGGTTATGTTTTCCCACTTCCATACAGGTATTTCAGGTTGGACAAGAAGTCCTGAGGGTCTTTGATGTTCAGCCTTTACCTTGGAACATGTAAGGCACTTGGAAACAAAAACAGCAATATCCTTTTTCATTCCAGGCCACCAGTAGGTGTATCGAAGGTCTTGATACATCTTGTCGGCTCCTGGGTGTATAGAGTATCGTGTCTTGTGTGCCTCATTCATAAGGAATTCACGAAGGTTGTTGTGGTCAGGAATCCATATGCGATCTAGATAGTACAGAATACCGTCGGATTTAGTTTCAATTTTAAGTTCAGCTCCACAGGACAGCTCCTTTCGTACGTCGTCTTCCGTTACTGAAACATGCTGGGCTTCTCGAATTTGATCTTTGATATCGGTTATGATTTGCGAACATAGAAAACGAATGGAGTTCGCATAACCCTTTCGACTGAGTGCATCGGCCACCACATTTGCCTTGCCAGGATGATACCGAATTTCACAGTCGTAGTCATTAAGAAGTTCAACCCATCTTCGTTGCCTCATGTTTAACTCCTTTTGGTTGAAGATATGTTGAAGACTCTTGTGGTCAGTGTATATTTCACACTTAGTACCGTAGAGATAATGTCTCCATATCTTAAGAGCGAACACAACAACTCCAAATTCTAGGTCGTGGGTGGTGTAGTTCTTCTCATGAGTTTTGAGTTGTCTAGAAGCATAAGCTATCACTTTTCCTCTTTGCATTAGAACACAGCCTAGTCCTTGCCCTGACGCGTCGCAATAAACCACGAAGTCATCACAACCTTCAGGAAGAGTGAGGATAGGTGCGTCACAGAGTTTTTGTTTAAGGGTTTGGAAGGCTTCTTCTTGTTTGTGTCTCCATATGAAGGGTTTTCCTTTATGAGTTAAAGCCGTGAGTGGTACAGGAATACGAGAGAAATTTGCAATAAAACGGCAATAATAACCAGCCAAACCAAGGAATGATCTTACTCCGGTTGGTGTACGTGGCGCTTTCCATTCCTGTACTGCTTTGATCTTTGAGGGGTCGACATGTATTCCCTTGTCATTGACGACATGTCCAAGGAATTGTACCTCTTTTAACCAGAATTCGCATTTGGAGAATTTGGCGTAGAGCTTTTCATTCTCTAAGAGTGTAAGGATGAGTCGAAGGTGTCGTTCATGATCAGACTTAGAATTTGAGTAAATGAGAATGTCGTCGATGAAGACTATAACAAAGCGATCGAGATAGGGTTTGCAGACTCTGTTCATTAGATCCACGAAGACAGCTGGAGCGTTGGTTAGACCAAATGGCATGACCATGAATTCATAATGACCATAACGAGTTCGGAAGGCGGTCTTTGGGACGTCTTCTTCATGTACTCTGAGTTGATGATAACCAGAACGAAGGTCGATTTTTGAAAAACAGTTGGCGCCTTGAAGTTGGTCAAGAAGATCATCAATGCGAGGTAATGGGTAGCGGTTCTTGACCGTTAACTTGTTGAGTTCTCTGTAGTCGATGCACATGCGAAACGTTCCATCTTTCTTCTTCACAAAAAGGACAGGTGCACCCCAAGGCGAGGAGCTAGGACGTATGAATCCTTTGTCAGTCAACTCTTGCAATTGACTGGCTAGCTCTTTCATTTCGGAGGGGGCTAACCTATAAGGAGATTTTGCAACTGGTGTAGCTCCAGGTATAAGATCAATGCAGAATTCGACTTCTCTCACGGGAGGAAGTCCTGAAATGTCGTCAGGAAAAACTTGTGGAAAATCTTTTACCACTGGGATGTCTTCAAGTTTCTTCTCCTTGGTTCCCTTTTTGACAACATGAGTTAGAAATGCGACATAATTCTTGCGGAGATATTCGGGCTTGAAGGCAGGACATTAATTTGAGCCCTTTTGATGGGGTTTCTCCAAAGATTCGTAGAGTCTGACCGTTTGTAAGAGGAATGCGTATAAACTTTTCGCGGCATACAACTTCAGCATGGTGATGGCTGAGCCAGTCCATACCAATTATAATGTCAAAGCTTCCCAACTTCATAGGTATAAGGTCAACTGGAAAATCGTGATCGTTTAAGGTGAGAGTACAATTGCGTATAATAGAGTTTAATGAGACTGGTTTTCCGTCAGCAACTTCCACCGTTATGGATTCCATGAGTTTATCACGAGTTTGGTTGAGGATGGGTTCAAATTCTAAAGATATGAAACTTTTATCCGCGCCAGTATCAAATAACATGGTTGCGTAACTACCATTGATGAGAAACGTACCGTTAACCACATTGTTGTCGGCCCTAGCTTGATTGGCGTTGATGTTGAAAGCTCTTCCTCTAGCAGGTGGAGGAGCTTGGTTAGCTTGATTCACCGGATTTGCTTGAGCTTGAGCATGTATAATGTTCACCAAGCGTGGACAAGTGTTTCTAAAATGGTTTGGGTCTCCACAATTGTAGCAAGCCCGCATAGGTTGCACCATGGGATAGTTGGGTTGGTAGTAGGATTGGGCTATATGTTGGGTAGGTGGTAGTAGTAGAGGTTGTTGGGCTTGACCCACTATCTGATGGTGGGTTTGGGTTGAGGGCTGGTGGCGGTTCATTCGCTGAGGTATGCGACAGGTTTGAATGGTGTGACCTGCGCGACCACAACCGGTACAATGTTGGCAGGGATGATCAGGAAAGTGATGGTATTGGAAATAGTTGCATTTTGGGTATGGGCCAGAGTATGGCATTTTATATGGTGCAGGTGAGGGGGCAACTTGGGTAATGGGTGCAGCAAGGATAGGGAAATTTGTTTGTGTGACAGTAAAGTTTCTGGTGTTACGTTTCCTCTTGTTAGCAAACTTAGAGGAGGAGGTGGAATGGTTTGAAGTTTGGCCCTCAACGGGGGCTTTCTTTTTCTCCTCTTTAAATTTACCGTTGCGAATTCGATTCTCGGTAAGCTCAGTAGCTAGTTCCATAGCAGCTTCAAGTGTTGCAGGCGAAGTGCTGAGAACTGAGTCTTGGATTTTCGAGGGGAGACCTCGAATATAGTGTTCGACTAAACGGTAAACTGGGGTGAACAAGTTAGGGACCATTTGGTTCAACTCTAAAAACCTCTTGTTGTAGGAAGTATGATATCCCTCCTTTTGCTTCAACGAATGAAATTCATCCTCTAACTTTTTGATCTCGCTTCTAGGACAGAAACGTCTCGTCATAATTTCCCTTAACTCCTCCCACGTTAAGTCCATTGCATCTTCGATTCCTCTCTTACCCTTTTCAGTATTCCACCAGGTAAGAGCTACCCCAAATAGTCTCCCGGTTGCGTATCGTACCTTGCGATCCTCGGGACAATCGCAATTGAGGAAGGTGTTTTCCATTTCCTCAAACCAGTGGAGAAGAGCAGAGACACCTTCGGTCCCTTCAAATTTCGGAGGATCGCAAGACTTGAAATGTTTATATGAGCACTTTTTGGCAGGAGGGTTGCCGATGTTCTGGTCTTCTTGTTGGGGAGGATTTATGGGATTTGCGGCGAGAGCTTGTTGGACTTGAACTACAATGTCAGGAAGCACCGCGGCCATTTGTTTCGCGATTTGGGTGGCCAAGCGTTCGTTTGACCTTCCTGATCTTCTACCCCCTCGTTGTTGCCTAGCCGACATCTACAGGAATATACATAAGAGGATTGTGAGTTTATGGAGTCTTTTTAGGTGTCATGTGTCTTAAAAAAATAAAAATAACATAAACATCAATAATGCAACTACATCCATAGGATGTCTTGGGTTTGCTCATGTTGGGCCTCAAATGTCCCCCATACTTTCACCTGCATAGTCATGTGGGCCCCCATGACTATTGGCTTAGTAGGATTCACATTAGTATTGGCGGTTTAACACTCGCATCACCCGAATGAAAACCATGAAATATGTTTACGAGATGTATGGTCGGAAGGTGTCCAGGTGTAGACACAATGACAACTCAAAGTGGGGTTAGCTCACACGACATTTGGTATAGCATGCTTTGGCCTAATAGGTCCTTTGTACTCTCATCTTAGTCCCCAGGTAGGTAAACTAGTCCTTTATTTTGGATTTATACGAATGCCAAGCCTAGACAGGACGTTCCGACTACTGGTACTTGTACCCTTCCAGTTACTACATGCCCGTCATGAGAACTCACTTTGATGTGATTTGAAAATACAAAAATCGTTGTAAAAATCATGGAAATGATGTGGTGTGTGCTCTCATGGATATGATATGTTATGAGAATATGATTCATGATAGGCATTGTATAATAATATGTACTTATGAACATGCTTGCATAATATTGAATGTAACATTAAACATAAAACATATAAACATCATGAATTTTGCATGTAACACACAAAAATTTTTAGAAATTCTAATCAACTATAGTATAGGCTCTAAGGGTCTAATAACCTATCCTATATCCCTACAGTCATGGCTCTGATACCAATCTGTCACACCCTGACCCGCAGCGGAATAAGAGTCGAGGCATAATTGGGTTATCACCAAAGCTCATGATATTTACTAATATGTTTCATATTTATTAAATTCAAAATTACATCCTCAATATTCCAAACATGTTCATACAATTACAAAGAAAGAGAATCAACTAAACATTCCAAAGTCTAAACCAGTTTATTCTTCTAAGCCATCCTATATGTTTCTTGCTGCAGCTGGATCACCTGTATCATGTGTAAAAATGGGGGTTTTTGGGTCAACATAAGTTGGCGAGTGAACCTTGTTAGAAAACATTTATTATTGATTTCTTGTTATATTTATTATGGAAAATTGTGCAATAATCATATGTGAGCAAACGTAACTAATCATACAATAACAATAACAACAACAACAATAACATACAATAACAAACCAACTTGCATGAATATATAACATGAATGATACTGTATATGTTGGCAACGTCACGTTCACGCTCATAGGTAATGGGGAACGGACGGCCTATGATAAATGTCTGTGCGATCAAGGCTCAATCAAACGGAGCCGATCGTATGTTGGCAACGCCTAGTTCACGCTCATATGTAATGGGGAACAGCTCAACGCTCATATGTAATGGGGAGCGGCGGCCTATGATAATGTATGTACTGAAAATGATAAATTTAATCTAAACATCAACCACCCAAACAGTTGATACATATTGAATACACATTTGATCATGAATATGATGGATGCACAATAGTTTATATGTAATAAATGATAAGACACATGATACACCCCAAAAACGTGATTAAAAAAGGGGAATTTGTAGAGATTCACTCACATTGGGTGCGTTCGGTTGAGGATGATGAATGCGCACGAGTTTAGAGGATTGATCGACGAGAATTAACTAACCTAAATAATAACGAAAAGGTACGGTAAATGAGTGGATTTTATTAATAATTTTAATAAGATTTTAGATATATTTTTTGTGAGTTTAAGTCTATTTTCTAACTTTAAAAACATTATTTTTAAGTATTTTTAATTGAGTTTTAAATTAAATAAATAAATAAAAATATATAAAAAATTGTTGACTTTTAGTTGACCATTGACCGTTGACTGTGAATGTTGACTGTTTGACCGGTTCGCTGGTGTGCAAGTATGCGCCGGGTAAGGCTCGAACCCAAGACCTCCCGTACGCGTGCACGCAGCTCTACCAACTGAGCTACGTGTCTAACCCGAAATATTTCTGTTTTTAATTATATTTATATACTGTTTTAATTTATTCAAAATTCATTTATTGTTAAAAAGGATTTTAATTATCGAACCGGTGCCGTCAACAGGTCTCGAACCCGGGACCTATGATTTAGTGTTGCACACAGTCCACCGCTGGACTGTGTGTCTAACTTGGTTAATATACTGATTTTTATTATACTTAACATCTTCAGTGAGTTAACCTGGTTCGGTTCTTAAAAAAACATTTTTATTTCCGAGAATAGGGTCGTGATAGGAATCGAACTCGAGACGTATGTTTATTGTTTGCACACAGTCCACCGCTGGACTGTGTGTCTAACCCGTTTATTATACCGATTTTAATTAATCTTATATTCATAATCGACTTCGTATTCTTCACTCAAGAACACAGACAAACGATTAATCAACTGAACTTGCTTAATTCGATTAACAGGCGTTTGAATGATTAAAATGTAACGGATAGGAAAAGGTTTTGGGAAATGAACATACCGGAATGACGACTTTTCACAGAACTCCGGCAATGTCGTCGGCTCTGTTTTTATGAACTTCGTCTGGGCGGACCAATTAACAGTTTTGATTAGCTAGTTGTGGAATTGAAGTACAAAACAAGAGTTATCAGAAGGTTTGAATGACTATACCGTTTCACAGTGAAATCTGGGAATTTTCAGAAGTTTTCTGGCGAGAGTTGATTATCCGATAACGTCGCCTGAAACTGATTCTGATTGCAGGGTTTGAGTTAGTAAAAGCCTAACAACTGATAGAAAGTGAAAGAATTGCGAAACTTACCGTTTTGATGATAGACACGGTTTTCCGGCGAAAGTCCGGCGAGTTCAAAAAGCGATTCCAACGATCAGAAATTAGATTAAACGTGAAATTAGAAGTTCTGGGAATGTAATTGAGTCGCGAGATGAGGATTTTGTTGAAGTAATTCCAGAAGTGAATGTTTTCGGTTATAAAAACCGAACATCACATGAATTCAAGTTCATTAACGACTGAATTGATTAAGAATGTCGGTTTATCGGTTATAATCGAGAATCCGCGATCACTCAAACGTCTTGGACGGTTGGAAGCCGATATCGGTTTCAGTTTGGCGCAACAGGTTGATTCACGGTTGTACATATGTTTTAATTGTTTCCTAGAACTCACAAAAACATCAAGTGGCGGAGTGGTTATATGTGCGCGAGTTAAGTTGCTAGGCTCACCGGCTGACCCGGGTTCGAATCCCGGTAGACAGTTTTCTTTTTTATTTATTTTATTTTCACTTTTTATCAATTATAGTTTTTACATTCTAATTTGTTTATTAATTATGCATCGTTTAAGATTAAAATAAACATAAATACGCAACGAAAAATTTATAACTTGATATTCGATTACAAACGAAGCGGGTTTGGAAAACCCGTTTTTTTGACAAATGTTACATTTGTTGTCTATTGTGATGCATCACACACCGGTATGAGCTGTGTGCTAATGCAAAATGGTAAGGTAATTGCCCATGCATCATGACAATTAAAGGTGCATGAAAAGAATTACACCACCCATGATTTGGAACTGGGTGCCGTTTTATTTGCACTAAAACTGTGGAGACATTACTTATATGGCATGAAGTGTATAATATACACTGATCATAAAAGGCTTCAACACATGTTCAATCAAAAAGAATTGAACATGCGACAACGTCGATGGATGGAAACGCTTAATGATTATGATTGCAAGATTCGCTACCATTCTGGCAAGGCAAATGTCGTTGCCGACGCCTTAAGTCGCAAGGAAAGAACTAAGCCCATTAGGATTAATGCAAAGAGCATTGAGCTCAAAAGTAGCTTGAATGAGAAGCTATTAGATGCGCAAAAGCAAGCCTTATTAGAGGCTAATATTCCTAATGAGGGATTAGGCGGAACTGTTGATCAGTTAACATCTGGAAAGGATGGAATCCTAAGATTTAATGATAGGATCTGGGTTCCAGTCTTTGGAGGAATCAGAGATCTAATCCTCTAAGAAGCGCATAGTTCAAGATACTCTGTTTACCCGGGTGGTGACAAGATGTATCAAGACTTGAAGAAGAAATATTGGTGGATGGGTTTGAAGAAATCCATAGCCACTTATGTAGCTAAGTGTCTGACATGTTCGCAAGTTAAGGCCGAACATCAGAAAACCGCCAGGACTTCTACAACAGCTTGAGATTCCCACTTGAAAATGGGAAATGGTAACTATGGATTTGATTACCAAGTTTCCTAAGACCAAATGTGGTAATGACACTATTTGGGTCATTGTGGATAGGCTGACTAAGTCAGCACATTCTTGCCAATTAAAGAGACTTATAGTTCTGACAAATTCGCTAAGTTGTACATGGACAAGATTGTGTCCCTACACGGTGTGCCAGTATCTATTGTATCTGACAGAGATACTAGATATACATCTCACTTTTGGAAAAGTTTCCAACGATCGTTAGGCACACGATAAAACTTTAGTACGGCTTACCATCCGCAGACTGATGGTCAAAGTGAGCGTACTATTCAAACTTTGGAAGACATGCTTCGGGCATGTGTGATTGATTTAAGTGGAAGTTGCGATGACCACTTACCCTTAATAGAATTCCCCTACAATAATAGTTATCACTCAAGCATCAAGGCTTCTCCTTTTGAGGCCTTATATGGGAGAAAATATAGAATGCCCGTGTGCTAGGCAGAAGTTGGGGAAGCCCAACTATCAGGACCTGAGATTGTCCTGGAGACCAGGGAAAATATTGTGCAAATCCATGATCGTCTCAAAGCTGCCAGGGATAGGCAGAAGAGCTATCCTGACAAGAGGCGTAAACCTCTTAAGTTCCAAGTAGGGGACAAGGTCATGCTGAAAGTATCACCCTGGAAAGGTGTGATGCGTTTTGAAAAAAGGGCAAGTTGAGCCCAAGATATATAGGACCCTTCGAGATAATCGAATGTGTCAGCACTGTAGCTTATAAGCTCATATTACTAGAGGAGCTTAGTGGAATTCATGATGTATTCCATATATCTAATCTTAAGAAATGTCTAGCCGATGAGTCGCTAGCAATGTCGCACAATGAGGTGCAAATTGATGAAAACCTGAGGTTTGTTGAAAAACCAATTTCGATCGAGGATCGATAGGTTAAGAAGCTCCGAAGAAAAATGATACCTATATGAAAGGTCAAATGGGACGCTTTTAGAGGTGTCGAGTATACATGGGAGGTTGAGTCCACTACGAGACAAAAGTACCCCCATCTTTTTGAATAAAATCTCGAGGTCAAGATTTCTTTTAAGGGGGTGAGGATGTAACACCCTGTAAAATCGTGTCCAATAGTATAGTGACACGTGTTGTATTTCGAATACAGTCTGTTAAAGACCAATAAGGACTAAAGGCGTCAACATGCTTAATCTGAGCCTCTGAGTGACAGTCCAATGTCAACATGCATAAATAACAGCCTCTGAGTGACTGATACGTCAACATGCTTGAAATTTGGCCTCTGAGTGACTGATATGTCAACATGCCCAGCCTCTAAGTGACATCGGAATCAACATGCTTATAATAAGCCTCTGAGTGATCCTTTGCGAAGTCCTAACTCTCATACGTGCCATTGTTGGACGAGAGGGTTCAATTTTGTAAATATGTGAAAGTTGGATGATGAGTGATTAAAAGCGTCAACATGTTAATTTATACCTCTGAGTGACATTTTAATGAACCAAGAGCTCAACAATGTCCGGGCATACTCCAGGGTATGCCAAGTATTGGCTACGAAGGGCTAAAAGTGCCAAAAAGCTGTTTTGAAAGGTTTTTTTAAGCTTTTACAAGTTAAGGGGCTAAAGTGTCAAGTTTTGAAACTGGCCGTGGGGTGATCGCGGGCCGCCGAGAGACCAGGCCTGGGTCTCTCGCGAGGCGTGAGAACAGGTTTGACGCAGAAAATTGTTTGGCAGCCAAGCAAAGCTGCAAAACCATTTAAATTCGAAACCATGGACTTGTAATCAGCTATGCCACGTTTTAGGACACTTGTAAGCTTCTTCTTACACCCCTAAACACCTGGCTTCACCTCCTTGAGTTCTCCAACTATAAATAGGTGATCAAGTTCACCATTTGAACTTCCACTTTTCTAAATCATAACTCTTCTCCCTCCTCTAGAAGTTCCTAGCTGAAAGGAGCATCCAACTTAGTTCTCTTGCATTCTAGGAACCTTTTGTAAGTGTTCCTTGCTCTTGCATTTTCGTTTATAGGCTTTTATAGCCAAAAGTCAAGCGTTTTACGGAAAACGCTTTGACTTTTGGTTAAGACCATATGGTCCAGCCATTGTTCGAAACGAACATGGCTAAGTGATCGTAATAAGGTAGGTGTTAGTCCCTATAAAGGGAACCTCCTGAAGATCACGTTTGCTAGACCAATTGACGGTCAAAGTTATAATATTAAAAAGTCAAACAGGCCATTTTTCGGAAAAATCATAAATTAATCTTATACATGTTATGAACCTGTTTTGACACTTAAATAAGTTGATAATAATTATTAGAACATGTAAGAACATGTTCGGCTCGTCAATTTCAGTTCTAGGGTCGGTTCGCAACCGAAAGTCGTGAAGTTTGAATTCTGATTTGACTTTCGATTCTGACCCGATTTAGATTAGTTACCTACTGATCTAAAGTTGCATTATGATCATAATATTATGTAGCATAACCCCCTGAGGTTATATTACATAATCACAATCAGAATCCAAGTTTATGCGCAAGTTCCATAATTATGCCATCTTTGACCAAAATGTCCTTTTTGCATAAAACAAGGTTTTAAATGGTAATGAACTTGAAAATGAGTTTTCTACTGATGTAATATTATAAGTAGGATTAATTGGGATGTTAAACCAAGTTATAAACTGAGTTTTCAAGCAAGTCCTTAAACTATATCGATAAATGGCGATTTTAGCCCTTGTGGCTCATAAAATAGTTTTAATCAAATCTTTTCAAGGTATCTTTTATCTACTGATATGTTATATTAAATAACATATCTAAAACATTTTAATCTGACCTTAACATCAGTTTTCATAAACATCGCATAAAGACGTCATTTTACGACATAAGCGTCGTTTAGGCGCATAGTACGGTTTTGAATTATATTAATGGACCAAGACTTGTTACCTACTGATTTTTAAAACTTATTTTTAAACATATTTACAGTAGGAATATGTTATAAACTCAGAATCTCAAATAATTTATAAACTTTGTGTAAATGACCAAAATGCCCCTTCGGTGCATAGTTTGGTCATAAAAGATAATTTACACATATAATTAATATCCTACTGATATTATATCATAAATAAATTATTTTTCCAGAATACTCATGATCATAAGCTTAAATTATATTCAAGTTCCTTTTATATGGTATGAAATTACCAAAACGCCCTTATCAGGCATAATTTCGTTTTAAAACCTTAATGGGCATACAAGTTGATATCTTAACTTATTTAAAGTATAATGGCATATAGAACTTGTCCATAACTTATCCGGTTACCCGATATCGCTAATAGACGCACAGTTACGTATATGTAACTATTTTACGGAATTAACCAAAACGGGTTTAACCTTGTCATTTAAGTCTCAAAATCCAGAATGTTTATAGCTTACCCATATTATACAAGTCAAGGTACTTGTTGGGATTAAACTACATTCTATCCAATCATCGTTTAATCTTGCATCACACGTTTTAATCAAGTACGCTAGTCGGTCTAAGTCAATGATTTAAATAAGACCGTTAGTATTTAATTGGTTAGTTTATGTCATAATCCAGACTAGAGACTTGCCGGTAAATGCTATCTGCACTTAGTCCTTTTTTGTGTACGGCTGAGTTATTAAAATTAAAGAAGACTAGCTCAGGTAAATACTCTTGACTTATTTCCCCTATACGGGCTTGGGTAAAGGTAAATTATTACCGCTTTGTCAGAAATGGGATTCAATCGAACGCCAGTTCGGAGATAATAAAGCCGCATATTCTGTTTTAATCAGTTTTGTTTGATAATTTAAATATTGGGGGTTAACTACCGTGTCCTGGATATCCTTGGCTCATTACAATAGAAATGGCCACTACCTTAGCGCGGGTGTAGGCATACACCCGATAGACGCTCAATTATGCATTCCCACAAGGTTGGGAGGAATTGACTCCTTCGTGAGTCCAAAGTGGTGTGTACGTTAATTGTGTCTCGGTCTTTGCACCGAGCCCCATATGTATAACAAACATATAAGTCTGTTAACAAGGTTGGACGGTCAATTAACCCAAGTTATAAAAAGATTTTGTGCTAATACGCACTTAAAACATTTTTGGAATGTTTTCAACATGAGTCGGTTAGGTGTATTTACCAGCGAAAGCTGACGTATTTTCAAAAGACTAATCTGTAGGTACAATACGAAAATAGGCCGGAAGTGCTCGGTAGTGATAGAGGATCTTGCAAATCCTAAATCTGCCCAAAGTCTGTTTTGTATTCTTTCCATGTACAATTTATGATCCGCCTGTGGATCTTCTATTACAAGCTTGTATATTAATTTGTATTTTCGAAAATTCGGTTTGTAATAGTAATTTTACTCCAAGACTTCCGTTGTGTCGTGTTTTATTGACTATGATGATTATCAACTGACGTCATGATACTCCCCACCCGGGCCCACCGGTGTATGGATTTGGGTTGGAAATCCGGGTGTGACACTGGTGCAGAGTAGATTTTGAGGAACGGCATAAAGTTGTTTGAAGGAGGTCACAACTTTCAATGGGTAAATAGTTTTATTCATCGGTGAAATTCACAATGTAGTTGGTGCAAGTAAGAAATTCTACTCTTTTAATGTGTTTAATGTTCAATAATTTTCATCTTTTTCCTCATTAAGGTTTGAGATAATGTGATGGTTACTTGTGTTACAGGAGCTACTTGGTGGAGCAATGGATGCTGGAAATTTACCATAGCCGATGTAGGGTGGAGGTAAGCTTCGATGTATCAGAGCAACAACATTGAACGAATACTGATGATACATTGAAATAGACCCAACTCTCGAACATAGATTTCAACAAGTATTTTGTGATCCATCGTCAGTTGAAGACACAATATCCATTCTTGGTGGATGCGTGAATGATATGACCTGCATCATGGGGTCAAAAATATCTGATGGTGCTATGTTTTCTGCCGTTGTTCTTGCAGATCGATACATAACAGAACGGTTTTTACCTGACAAAGGTTAGAACATATAGTAGCACTAAATAATATAAATGTCTAATATATAATTTCAAATGTTCTTTTTTTATTAATGATATTATTCATAATTGCAGAAATTGATCTGATTCATGAATCCACTACAAAACTAAAAGTGGAGATTAATTTTAAGCCCAATTAATTAGATGAGATAGATGAGCTATGTTAAAACTCGAGATGAGAGGCTGTCTTTAAAGAACGACATTGATAAAGCATCAAAGAAAAGGTTGACTAAACTCGAAAGCGATTTGCAATCTTGGAAAGAGAAACAAAAAGAGTTTAATGAACAGTGGGAGCATACGATCAATCAAGGAGAATGTAATTAACAGATAACATCAATTCTCCCGGTTGTTATATTATTTTATTTGATTTTTCAATTCATTGTAGTTTTCTTAGAAAGATTGATAGGGTAAACCAAGAAATGGAAGCTGCTGAACGTTATTATGATCTTAATCGTGCTGCTGAGCTCAAATATGAAACACTAATGACTTTTCAACGCCAGGTGGAAGAAAGTGAGAGAAATCTTTCTAATTACCAACACTCAAGGAAATCTTTGCTTCGTGAGGAGGTTAACATAAGTGATGGAACATTTCTTTAATTTCAAATTTTATGTCAACAGTGTTAAATATTATATAAGTTAAAGAGGACTGCAGTTAACATTCAATGCATGATATTTCGCAACATGAGAAGCTGTATGGGGAGTTTCATTTATAAAATTTTTACAGCCTTATGCTAGCGATAAAGAATAAAAACAGTTCATGTCATTATTGATGGTTGGGAATGACACTTCATGTCTTTACAACAAATGGTAAGCCCATAATTGCCTTCACAGCTCTTCAACCCTTGGGTATCAAAACTAGGTTCGTTCTTGCAAACTATGGTTTTCTTTACGGTGGTTGATTGTTTGCGTTCCATTGACTTGATTTGTAAGAAGATGAGCTGATTTATTTAAATGAGAAAGGAGATGATATCAAAACGGGTATTTTTTATGGGTTGGGTAAACTTGAAAAACCTTCAATCGTTTATAAAAGATTGTATATGTTAAATATGAATTAAAAAATTACATTATCACATAAATAATATATTTTGATAAATAAAATAATTTAGGATGTTATATTAAGAACACACATCTTGCAAAAAGTCCATTTTTTTAAGCTCGGCTTTTTTATATTTACACATTTGACGCTTAGAAATAAAACCAACTCTCATTTATAAGTAAACGGGTCAAATTTTCCAATTTTTTATCAAACAATAACTTGAGGTAATTATTAAGTGTGAGTTTGTGGAAACAATAGCCGTCTTTCTATTTGGGGCTTTGCTATATTGCAGTTGAGTTTGTAGAAATAATATTTATAGACTGGATTCGACAACATTCGTTGTAATTCGGTATTGTTTTGGTGTGATACTTTAAATCTTGACCACTTCCTAGCATCTATATCAAAAGGGAAAAACCAAAAAGCCCAATAAAGAGGGTATGTAATGGAACAGGTCGGGTGCACCTTAACCACTTTTTGTGTATTTGTTGAATAGTTAGTGTGTCAAATGTCATCTTTTAAATAATTAGCATGTAGTAGGTCAGGCAGGTTGACCTGAATCACCTGTTGTCCAAGTTAATTGGTGTGTCATATTTGATTATAAATGCGTATAACAGGTTGGGTCGTTTCTTTCGCAGACTACACAAGCAAACCAAGGTCACTAACGTAGGCACGGAAATCTCCAATGACAATCTCATGGCATTTGCAAATTTTGAGGCTTTTTGTGATGTTCTTTGAGCTACGTTTCGGGCGCTGAAAATTTGAAGTCCAACAGCTCCGATTGAATCTCAAGATGTTTTGGCGTATGATCGGTTGTCCACGATGTCTCCAGTAAATTCTAGGTTTCTATTTATCCTATACAGTTGCTAAGGCTATGTGAGCATATACTTAAGTTGCTTACCATGGTGTGGACAAAGTGTATGTGGTTATACTAATGCATGCTGGTGTTACACAACTCTACAATGTATGTCTTTATACAGATTGGCTAGAGCTTTCTTTGCCTTTTTCCCTTTTCTAAATATGGCCTAATATTAAACTTATCACTTATGAATCAGGTATGTGGTAGTCGATGAAGCTCACAGGTATAGGAAGCATTTGGATGCCATGCGGGTCTTTGTAAAGGAGGCTACGTCGGCTCGGTGCTTATGGTACGTGATTTCCGCATAAAAAATCATGTAATCATTGGTTATCATGAAACAAATTTGCTAGAAAGTAGCAATTTTTAAGGGCGAAATTAATTTTAAACTTGGTATAAGATTAAACTATTACATATTTTTTGAAAAAAAAAAGAAAAAAAAAAACCTTCTCTTAATCTCTTTTTTCTTTTTATAATGCTAGGTGTTAAACAAAGTCTTATCCCACCCACAAGATACCACTAGGCTATAAAGCCATTGTGTCAATGTTTCTTCTGCAACCCTTTGATAGTAATGCTCCCGATGAGAAGAAAAAGAAGGTAATACTCTAAAAGATATTGCTCCTTTGTGTGTTTGATGCACGCTGAACTATTTGAACGTAAATATAAAGTAGCAGCAACTAAATTATATTAGACGGTTTTCAAGTTTGTTCCAATCCTTTGAACTTTTTAGGATTTGATATTATTTTACATGCATAAAAGGGATATATCTTTCCTCTTTGGATATTCATTTGCTTTTTTGTGAGTTTTTCACTAATTATATTGTGGCTGCTATGGTTTAATTAGATTCAAGTGCATATATGGTACTAGAGGACAACTAGTGAGGATGCCTTTGCAATAAAAAAGTGGTTGGTGTTGCTTATGGTTCGAAATTTTATGGTTCGTTTTATTTGGTGAGGTAAGATTTCCAGACAGTTTGTTTAATCTTTAATGCTTTAAATTTGTCATAATTCTTAGTCATGATGATTGTATGAAAACCGACCTGTAAAAACTCGAAACCGGACCTTACCCTAAGTATATGCGGACAGGTTAAGCTCCTTTTAGTAAGGTTCAAGTTAAGATCTTGGGTCAGTTAAAAGTAAAGGTTTTGTGCCAGACATGATATGATCAGGTAGAATTTAGTTGTGAGTTTAGTTGTTCTCTTTATTTCATTTAATTGTTTGTGGTTATAATATTATATCTACTTTAATCATTTGTTTTGTGAGGGTTAATCTTAGTTAAGTTTTATATATTTTGAAAAAATAATTTTAAGGGTAAATTACACTTTCCGTCCTTTATGTTTATACCTGATTGCAACGAATAATATTTAACTTCAATAATTACAGTCACAATCCTTCATTTGCAAAACCCGTTACAGCTTACGTCCTTTAGTGCTAATCAGATTAAAATTTTCAATTATGTTTTTTCACTTAAGGCTATTTTTGTCCTCGTGTTTTTATTTAAATATTTAATAAATAAAGCCAAAAAATTTACACACACTTAATCTTCCCCAATTTCTTAACCCTAACCACTGCATCTTGTCAGCACCACCTCATCATGTTGCCACCACCACCACATCCTGCCGCCACCACTCTGGCCACACCCACCGCCCCTAACCCTTTAGAGATCTGCAACCCAGCTGTTTCCGAAAGTCAAATACGCTAAAACTGGGGAAGATGAAGTGTATATGCAAAACTCCGGCCACACCCACCGCCCCTAACCCTTTGCGTCTCGCTTGCCGTTTTTTTCCATTAGCGGCTGTTGCTTTAACGACGCTGCCGGAACCTACTCCGGCTAGGTTGATTTTGATGTCGAAAAAGTTGTGGAGTCTAACGTAAACAAGGCTAACGAACCTTTTCAAATGTGAATTTGTTCTACCGTTTGTTCTAGCATTTTGATTTAGGATCTAAATCGGAAAGTTTCTGATTTTCTGAGTTGCCTTGGAAGTTGTAATTATATTTTATCAATTCTTGAATTTTTTAACAACTTGAGTTTGAATATCGAGTTGTTGAATTTTGACTTTTTTTAGTAAAACTTCGCAATAAAATTTACACTAAGCACCGATTCACCGACTTCAATCGAATGTTGCAACGAATTGAATCCAAGAGCTGTGAAGTTTTGATTTCGATTTGAATAGAATGTTGGGTTGGAAATTATAATAAGAATAGAAATTAATTTAGTAATAATTAATGAGACTTTTCATGGTTACAAATTCTTGAGTAGAGTTTTTTATGTCACTTTATTAGTTTTTATTAAAGTTTTTATATTTCTAATTAAATCACTAATTAAATGAAACTTTTTACCATCCACAACTCTTGTAAATATGGTAGGTTATGTGATTCATTGGATTTATGAGAAAAATACAAGAAAAGTATTACAAGGAAACAAATGAATTTATGAAGAGTTCTTGAAAAGAAGAGATACTTGAATACCCATGTGTTGGGTACTTAGAGATATAACTTTTCTCTACTCAATTTCATCTCCTTCGTATCATTATTTTTTCCCAAGTTCTAACACTATAATTTTATATGGTGTAACCTCGGGCGCGTGGCCATTTCCTGCAATATAGACTGCTCCGGCTGTTGTACCCTGGGAGACAGACGCGTCATCTTTAGTAGAGACGCGAACTCTGTTTTAAGGGAAGCGTGTTGAACACGTGCCTCAGCCACAACTGTCAGCACTTGTTTGTTCGTTTTGTAGGAAATTATTGTATAAGAAGATGTGGTTCAAAACCTCGTTGAAGCCCACACAAATGATCATACAAGGAGACGTGATTCAAGAGTTCGTTGAAGACTACACAACGAACCATACAAGAAGAAGCGATTAAGGCTCTTGTTGAAGACTATGGCTTGAATTAATTTAGTTATATATGTTGTATTTTATATATTATTTCATTTAGATTTGTTCATGGTACGTGTACTATAATTTCTCAAATATGTAAGGAGAGTATCTTTACTATTTTTATTTATATAATTTTTTATTAAAATTGTGACCCATATCCTACAAACTTAAAACAGATTTAGTGAGATTGTTCCTACAATCTTAAAACCTTATTTATAAGGATTTTGGGTTCGCGAAAGGATTTATAATAAAGAAAATATTTTTAGGGATTATGTTCTTATAAATATTGTTTTGGGAAATATATATGTAGTACAACTTGTGGCGTTTGGATTTATTGAGATTGAGATACAATCTTAAATCATATACCGTGATACAAAACGAATAATTTTGGTTCAACTGTTTGGTTTTTGAAACGATTTTGTAATAGTTAATATTTTCTAACTTTTATGTTAGATCGGGTTTATTAGTATAAACCATACATTTTTTGTAAACGTTAAATTCTCTAACTTGTGCGTTAGACCGGCTTTATTTTTATAAACAATACGTTTTTTTGTAAACGTAAAATTCTCTAACATGCTTGTTAAAAATGATCATATTATTTAGATAATATGATTTAAAAAATGAGTGTTAAAAATAAGTTTATTTTATATGAACTAATAAGCCTTATAATGATTTTTGTAATCATTTATTTCTACACGATCGTGTTAGAATTGGGTTTCTTATATAAACTAATAAGTTTTATGACCGTTCTGTAATTGTTTATTTCTAACGAGCTTGTTAGAACTTATTTATTGATAAGCTTTACAACAATTTGTAATTGTTTACTTCTAACAAAAGTGTTAGAAACAGTTTATAAAATCGCTAAATAAGAAAACGATTAAAGCGTTAGTTTGGAAGCAATTTTCTTGTTTATTTTCTAACGTGTGTATTGGAAATGACTTATTTATTTGAACCATATATGTGTTTATAACAAGTCGAATTAACATTTTGTGGAAATGTTAACATTTCTAACGTGCGCATTAGAATTTCTTTTATTTTAACATGATTGTTAAAAATTGTTAAAATACAAATGCTTTGAAATGTTTTATGTCAACATTTTATATAACTAATTTGTTGTAGCATTGATTTTAATGAATATAAATACATTATATAATTCTTATATGGTTTAGAAATAAAAAGACATACATTAAAGTTGATGTTTGATTGACTTCAATAATTAAGTCACCATAAAGTGACAGTTTTGTTGTGTGGGATTTTCCACCTACTTTGGTTTTGGATTTTTGAATTCAAATAGTCATTATTTGTATATATAAAATGACTTTAATTTTCTAACATGTGTGTTAGAAAACATGTATCAGGAATACAAGTCTAGAGATTGTTCATAAGCCTTGATGAAGGAAAATGTTTTATGTAAACATTTAGTTGCTTATGTGTGCATTAAGAACGATTAGAAATAGTTTATTTTATAAACTATATCGTTCGAAAACATTTTCTGTAAACGTCCAATTTAAAATGTGCCTGTCATAACATTTTTTTTAACATGCGTGTTAGAAAACGTTTAGTACATGCAAAGTAAGACAAAACAATATAACGCCGTTTGATGTTTTGGGTTTTTGATCTATGTTTTCATAAACCTTACGTGATATTATTAATATAGTATATTGTAAAACAAAGGAAATCTTTTAGAATAATTTTTAAAAAAAAGTTTTGCATAGCATTAATAATTCAAATGGTTTACTATTTTTGATAGAAGTAGCATATAGTGAACAAAGTAATAATCTCGTGATATTATTTGGTGGAAATTTAATTTCTTAAGTATACTACTTAAATGTAGTCTTTGTAACAACTTTGTGTTGTTTTAAGTATGATTGTCGAAGTTTATAGTTTCAAGATGAAATGGGAAACTTATACTTACGAGTGCATAGAGTTTTATTAAGGGAGTACCTTAAGACATGCTATGGGACAATATCTTTGCAAAGATTTTGGTCAGATTATTAAGTGTTGAAGATAAAAGCACTTTGATATTTGATGTCTACAGATCGTCTATACTGCCGATTAAATCTTAAAAGTGTTTGGCACTTATGATTTAATTTCGAATGTATTTTATTGTTTTGTATTCAATATCTTCGGATAACACATGCAATTTTTACAAAGAAATAAATCACTAATGTTTGTGCCGTATAAATTATTTTTGTGGAAAATAATTACAACGTTAGTTATACATTATTTAAAAGAACATGGTTTTAAATTGATAGTACATGGAAATACTTGGACATAAACAACTTAAGAGTTGTTGCATTGACTAAAAGTCAAAGACGAGACATCAAATGTGTAACCACATCACGAGTGAGTAGTGAGTGTATTGAGATGAATAGATAAACAAGATTCATGTCGAAATACTTCGTTAGAAGTCATTGGAAAATTCACAAGTTTGAATTTTAACCTATGAAAGTAAAAGTACTATATGTTATTGTTTACCTTTAATAAATCTTGCGAGATTTATATGTAGATGCGTCTACCACTTGAATATAGAAATTTTACCTTCATTTGGGAGAACATCCTAAATATACATATCTCCTAATGAATAACAATAGACGTGCGCAAATCACTTATGGCAAAATTATGAATGCCAAGTTGTTGAGTGTGGATCTAGTTGACTCTATCTTCCACATAATAGTGATTGTAAACGAGGAACATTAATATTGTTGGCGATGAGTGTGTTCACCAAGTGACTAGAATTGAGACTTATGTTTAAGTACTTATGAGTCAATGGTAAAGCGTTGGAGATCAAAGGTAAACATTTTATATTCCTTAATTGAATGATAAAACTTAGTTATGTGCTATATACAAAAATTTGTGAGACCTTCCTAAATATTGAAGTTTTAGGATTATGAATAAGTCTCATTATTTTGTCTTCACAAGGGATGAATGTTGCAAAGTGATATTATGATATCCTTGGGGCTGTGAAGAATCAGAATGATGCATCTTCTGTTCACATGCTAAAGTATTTTAGTCTAAAGCATGCTAGACTAGTAATTGGTTAATTATGGGTCTTGACGGAGACTAATTAACTTTAAACATTCAAATGTGTATGAACACAAAAAGAATTTGTGTATAGACATAGTTGAGGGAGAATTTTCATTCATTATAAGGAAAAGACATGTAACTTTTGAAGAGTTTGTTTAAAAAGCTAATGAGGAGAACTCATTGTCTAGGCTTATTCTAGATGTTAAATTAAAATATATCTAAGTTGGTGACAAACTTATGACAATGGCATGTGTTGCTTGGGTCAGCTCGGAAACTTATATAAGCTAATGCAATATGAGTTGAATTCACTGATATAATAAGGTTGATCTTGTTCAATCATATGCGTATAAATGTCGTCATAAGTGAAGTTACAGAAATGTTGATCAAATGGAAAGAAATGTGGGGGTGATCCATTTAAAAAAAACAACCCTATAAGGGTATGTAGAAATGGTTTTTGTTGCTCCATCTGAATGTTATTCGATAATACTTAAATGTGGGGTTGTCTTGCATTTGTACCATAATATTGTGGCAATAAGGATTTTGTAATCCAATCTAACATTGCAAACAAACGACTAAATAGAAGACACAAAGGTCATAGTGCATAATGGAGATGTGTTTGCCTTAAATTATAAATGTATCATTCTAAGACAAATATTATAACTAGATTCAGATGGCCACTGAGGTTATAGTCTTAGAAATTGACAATAGGCAATGTTAACTTACGAGTTACAAACACGTCATGACAATTGATCTCAACTACAAAGTTATCTTTAGTGACTTGTCAATGACAAAGATAATGTTATGGATCCAACAACCTGAGGGTTTATTAGAGATCAAGTTGTGGAATGAGACTAAAGCCCATGGAAAAAGGGTGTGTGAAGGAAACCTAACTTAGTTGACTGGAGATCTCAAAATCTAAGTTAAATAGGACAACGAATTCATATGCCTAAGGGTGGTCACTGTGGGGGCATAGCTGATATGCATAAGCTAGTATATATAGTTATATATATATCCCCTAAACGATAAAGTGGTGTTTAAATACGTCCTAGTTCATTCCTATAAAATTTAGTGACAAATTGTGAGGCTAAGCATATTATGTGGTAAATGATTTTGCTTAATCATGGTAGAGCTCTCGCAGAACTAGGAAAGTGTTCCATGACCATTATTGGACACGACTATGAAGAAATGACCTGACTAAGGAGAGTATTGTTTGAAGTATATTGTTGTCTACACAAATAAGGGTTTGTTCAAGGACATCACATCTACAAACCGCTAGGAGACTAAGTATGCTTCACAATGGAAAGTTCAAAGGGAACACCTACTTATCCGGCAATACTCAACTATCCAGGTTCCATTGGAAATTTATGTGTTTTGAACGATCTCCATTCATGTAGGGGATTGTTGAAAATTTTGAAAATGTGAATGGAAATTAATTTAGTAATAATTAATAATTTTCATGGTGACAAACTCTTGAGTAGAGTTTTTATGTCACTTTATTAGCTTTCATTAAAGTTTTTATATCTCTAATTAAATCACTAATTAAGTGAAACTTTTCACTATCCACAACTCTTGTAAAAATGGTAGGCTATGTGCTTCATTGGATTTATAAGAAAAATACAAGAAAAGTAATACAAGAAACACATGAATTTATGAATTCTTGAAAAGAAGAGATACTTGAATACCCATGTGTTGGGTACTTAGAGGTATAAGTTTTCTCTACTCAATTTCATCTACTTCATATCATTATTTTTTCCACAAGTTCTAACACTATAATTTTATCCGGTGTAACCTCAGGCGCGTGCCATTTCCGGCAGTACAGACTGCTCCAACTGTTGTACCCTGGGAGACAGACGTGTCATCTTTAGTAGAGGCGCGGACTTTGTCTTAAGGGAAGCGTGTTAAACACGTGCCTCAGCCACAACCGTCAACACTTGTTTGTTCATTTTGTAAGAGATTATTGTATAAGAAGATGTGGTTCAATACCTCGTTGAAGTCCACACAAATGATCATACAAGGAGACGCGATTCAAGAGTTCATTGAATACTACACAACAGACCATACAAGAAGACGCGGTTAAGGCTCTTGTTGAAGACTATCGCTTGAATCTATTTAGTTATATATGTTGTATTTTATATATTATTTCGTTTAGATTTGTTCATGGTACGTATACTATAATTTCCCATATAAGAGTATCTTTACATTTTTATTTATATAGTTTTTTATTAAAATTGTGACCCATATCCTACATGTTGCGATTATTTGAAGTTTTATTTATAACGGAAATTGATATAAATTAAGTGAGTTTGATTATTAGATAGGAATTATATGCAGATTATGATTAAATGGCTAATTTTTTATTCTTGATCATTGCAGTTTTAGCATATTTGACTTCCGGAAACATCTGGGTTGCAGATCTACAAAGGGTAGGGACGGTGGGTGTGGCTGGAGTGGTGGCGGCAGGATGAGGTGGTGGTGGTGGCAAGATGTGGTGCTTAGGGTTTTAGGGTTAGGAATTAGAGGAAGATGAAGTCTATATGCAATTTTTTTGTTTTATTTATTAAATAGTTAAATAAAAACATGAATTGACCAAAATACCCTTAAGTGAATAAACTTAACTGAAAAATTTAATCTCGTTAGCACTAAAGGACGTACACTGTAATAGGTTTTGCAAATAAAGGATTGCGACTGTAATTATTGAAGGTAAAGGCTATCTGTTGCAATCCGGTACAAACATAAAGGACGAAAAGTGTAATTTACCCTAAATTTAATTTTTACATGGGCGTTTACGATTGAATTTTACTGAAGTCAGAGACTCGCAAAGATTAACATACGAGTATTTTTAGCGAAAACCTATTTGATAGATTGATCTAGGTTGTATGTTATCTCAGAGACATGCAAGGATTAACATACGGTGTATCCCTCAAGAAAACCTATTTGCCATATTGAATCTAGGTTGGTATGTTATCTCAGTAACATCCACACCGAACAAGGTGCATTAAGTTTGTTTTTAGTAATAGTTTTTCTTATTGGAAACGGTCTTTGTTCTAACCAGTTGGATTCTACTCTAGGTAAATAGGTATGTCTGTTAATAGCCAACATGAACCGGACCAGGTACAGGATTACGCATATAGTTTTTGATGCAGTTTCGGAAGTGATCAAATGGCTCAAGAATCAATTGATTAATCAAAGACGATAAACGAACTCAAAGGTTCAAGAACAATGTTCATCAAATATTAATCAACCAAAAAACTAACTAAAATATAAACCCTAGATCCTTATTTATAATGAATAAAAAAAGAGATAAACTAAGAATTGAAATCCCCACAAAATAGGCAACTAAATAAAAAGATTAAAATTTAAGTATGAGATAATATTGCATCATACTCCCCGTCTTTTGAAAAACTCGTCCTCGAGTTTTCTTCCGAACTAAAACCATCTAGGTCGAAAGGAAAATCAACCTGATTCCTCTGCACTCCTATCACGACTAGCCTAAACAATTCAACTTCACGGGTCTTCTCGCTTGACGTTATACCTGTGCCACCTGGATCAAATGGAAGTCTCACATTCACTCGTGATTTTAATTTTTCGTTCCAATAATATCGAACATATTTTTTCCCAAGCGAACTTTCGTCAGCAAGATTATCTACATTATTCACGCCATCACCTTTTTGTTTATTTACATGCACCATCATATTCCGCCCATCCATTTTGTGGAAGGGGATCGGCTCTCCTCCGTGAGCACCGGACCGACTTAACTCAACTAACAGAGGCGGAATTCATTGTTAGAGAGTTTGACAAACGAACAATAGAGTATACTGCTTAAACATCGTTACTGTCACACCCCCACCCGCAGCGGAAATGGTGATCGGGGCATGATTGGGTTTTCATCAAAGCTCATGACATTTATTATAATGTTTCATATTTATTATTTCTTTTTAAAGGAGAATCATTACAATCAATCATACTAGTACAACATGTTCTATACATTTTTCAAGACTTCATTATTTTTCTTCTAAGGCAATTTCCTATGTGTTCCTTGCTTCAACCTGTCCACCTGTATCATGTGTAAAAATGGTTTTTGGGTCAACAAAAAGTTGGCGAGTGAATCCTATGAAAACATTTAAACGTGTTTATTGTATCGATTATAAAATAAAGTGCATAACCACATATGCGTAAACGTAAATGTAAATTAAATCACAATTCACATAATATTAATTAATACACACGCACACACCAAATGTTTATTTTTGAGGCACGCGTTGTTCAACTCGTCTCCCACGAGGAACTGATGGGCCTAATGAATGATTTTGAGGCACGCGTTGTTCAACGAAATGATAGGCCTAATGAATGTTTTTGAGGCACGCGTTGTTCAACTCGTCTCCCACGAGGAACTGATGGGCCTAATGAATAATTTGCACACAACTTGACATTATGTAACACATCACAACAAACAATATTTACATTCTAAGTTTAGATCATATAATGGTATAGCACGAGTTTGAATAAGCGGATTAATTTAAGCGACACATGATACACCCCAAAACATGAATAAAAAGGAGAATTTGTAAGAATTCACTCATAGTGGGTGCGTTTCTTGGATTGATGATGAATGCGCACGAATTTGGATTTAATCGGCAAGGAAACTAACCTAAATAATAACATAATAATTCGATAAATAAATAAACTTTTATTTGAGATTAATATTTTTAATTAGTGTTCTTAATGGGATTGTTAGATTTATTTTTATGAGTTCAATGAAATTTTCTAACTTCAAAAATATTATTTTTAAGTGTTTTTAATTGATTTTTAAATAAAACAAATAAATAAAAAGAAAATAAAATTTTTGACTTTGTGACCGTTGACCGTGTGTTTGTATGCGCTGAGTGAGGTTCGAACTCGTGACCTCCCGTACGCGTGCACGCAGCTCTACCAACTGAGCTACGTGTCTAACCGAAATATATTGAAATTTAATTATACATATACACATACTAGAGCTAACATATTTTTATTTAATTTAAAAAGGTTTGGATAATTTCAGGGGCGGTGTAACTAACTCGAGACCTTGGCTTCGTGTTGCACACAGCCCGACCAATTGGGCTGTGTGACTAACCCGAAGGATATAAGATTTTTATTAAATTTATATATTTACTAGATTATTTCGTTAACTGGTTTTAAAAAGGTTGTGTATAATTGGCGAACCGGAAAGCATGTACAGACTCGAACTCGGGACCATGGTTTGAAATTTGCACACAGTCCACCACTGGACTGTGTGTCTAACCCGGTATATTTACCGATTTTAATTTCCCTTAAACACATTTCGAACTTCATCTTCTTCAATTCATGAAACCAGAGCATTAACCCGACTGGTTAATCAAATCTTATTGAATTAGTTGATTGATTATTACTGAAATGAAAATAATTTAAACAGAAAAGGATTTAAGGATGTTATACCGAAAAGGTGTGATCTCCGATGAAGTTCCGGTGACGGAAAGAAATTCCGGCGAAGTGTATCTTGCGACAGAGGTTCTATCAGAAGTTTGAGGTGAGTGTGGTGCTTTCTGTCTGAGCTCTAGAAGTCTTATTTTAGAGTAAGGCAGAAGAGATGAAATGGGTTCGGTTTTCCGGCGACTTGCAGAGAATTCCGGCGATGTTTCAGAAACAGCAAAATTGCACAGAGGGTAAGGTTTGAGAGCTTGCGCGAGTTGTTTTGGATGATTAGAGTCGGTATTTATAGAGTTACAACATCCTGCCTAAATTATTTCGGTTTCAAGATTTCCGGTTAAGTCCTGGAATTGACTGTAGACGTCGGTTATAACCGATGTCGTAGTCGGTTATAACGTTATAGTCAAAAGGAAAATGGCTAAACTCGCGGATTGCCGGATTTTCCGGTGATCGCGAGTTCTGTCGCGCTGAAAGTCCGGATTTTGATTTCGAGTTTTATGTTAAGTATTATTTATTTCAGTATTAATCCAAACTTAAGCGTGTGGCAGAGTGGTGTGTTGGTTGCTTGTTGAACCGGCTGACCCGGGTTCGAAACCCGGCAGCCTCAAATATTTTTTATTCTCTTTTTTTATGATTTATTAATTATGTTTTAAAATTCTAACAATGTTTATTTATTATATATCGTTTAAAATTAAAATAACCAATATATACGCGACGAAAATTATGACTGACTATTCTGTTAATAAACGAAGCGGGTTTTGGAAACCCGTTTTTTGACGGATGTTACAGTATCCCCTACTTTTAGAAATTTCGTCCTGAAATTTAAGTAATAGTGGTATATTTGACTTGTGGAGAGGGTGTTTTAATTTGACAATTACATAATCAGAAGAGGGTGAAAGTTTAAATTTTATTGGAGGCGGTAACGTTCCTTGTAAGGGTTGGATACAGGAATCGCTTTTTGATGCCTAAGATAAGGAATATTGATAAACATAGTTGATTGACTAGGTATGATCTCATGCACAAGAGTTTTGAGAGAATCGATACATCTGGAAAGATAAGGTTATATCCTAAAACAAAACTTCTACCACTAAAACCTACATGGAACCTCTCATAACCGCCTGACAATGCCTCTGATCCTTTGGCAAGAATACTTATATATAGAAGTACCAGCGGCGTATCCACCATATTCTTGTCAAATTTTCATTGGCTTTATCAGTAAGTTATGATTAGTTCTATGTGACTCTAGAACATAAACAAACACAACAACCAAAGCTTGAGTCTTAATTCTGAAAGTATACATGTTTGAATGATGACAGTACCTCTCTCATTTGTTATGATGAAGAGGTTAGTCTATGTAGAAGTGAGACACAACCCAACTTCTTTGAATGATGAGATTGAAATACGTTGAGATGTATGATGATAGGAATGCTAAATCAGTGAGTATAAAACAAACTTCAACCATGACATTACTAAATCCTACATGGAACTTCTCATAACCGCCTGACAATGCCTCTGATCCTTTGGCAAGAATACTTATATATAGGAAGTACCAGCGGCGTATCCACCATATTCTTGTCAAATTTTCATTGGCTTTATCAGTAAATTATGATTAGTTCTATGTGACTCTAAAACATAAACAAGCACAACAACCAAAACTTGAGTCTCAAATCTGAAGGTATACATGATTGAATGATGATAGTACCTCTCTCGTTTGTTATGATGAAGTGGTTAGTCTAGGTAAAAGTGAGACACAACCCAACTTCTTTAAATGATGAGATTGAGATACGTCGAGATGTATGATGATATGAATGTTAAATCAATGAGTATAAAACAAAACTGAAATAGTAATTTGCATTAAGATTCTTGGATAAATTTCCAATTTATAATTAAGATACGTGAAGATTGAGATACAAAGAAAACATAAAAACTAAGCGGTTGGAGTTGAATCTTGATTTTTGGTGAAGAAAACTAGTTGGGTGGTTCGTTTGGGCCGTTATTATCTTCAACAGGATTGGCGTTGATGTTGTAAGCTCTTCCTCTTGCTGGTGGCCTAGTGGTTAGGTTTTCTTGATTTGCTTGGCTAACTGGGTTTGCTTGAGCTTGGGCGTTTATGATGTTAACCAATCGGGGGCACGTGTTTCTAAAGTGGGTAGGGTCGCCACAATTAAAACAAGCTCGAACATATGGAAACATGGGGTATTGTGGTTGTTGATATGTTTGGATCATGTTTTGAGTAGGGGGTGAAACTTGGTTTTGAGAGGCGCGACAAGTCTTGCTCAAATGACCATAACGCCCACAATTTGCACATAGTCGACAAGGTAAGGTAGATGGATGGTGATAAAAACAGGTGCTGCATTGAGGGTGAGGTCCAATGTAAGGTTTCTTATTTGGGTAAGTAGAGTTGGGTGCTACTTGAGTGATTGGGATAGCTTGGAGGGGTATGGCTTGTGAAGCTGGTTGATTGCCTTGGGTAATGGCGAAAATTTGTCCATCTCGTTTTCTCTTAGTAGTGGGTTGAGAAGAGGATTCGGTTTAGGTGGCATTTGAGGTTTCGGTTGATGCTTTATCCTTCTTCTTTTCCTCTGTGAAGTCTTTATTCCGTATGCGGTTTTCGGTGAGCTCTGTAGCTAACTCCATTGCTGCTTCCAACGTTGCAGGTGTGGTACTTATTACAGGGTCTTGAATTTTTGAAGGAAGACCTCGAATGTAGTGCTCGATCAAACGGTAGAGGGGAGTGAACAAATTGGGGACCATTTGATTTAACTCAAGGAATCTCTTGTTGTATGTGGTGTGGTCGCCCTCTTTTTGTTTCAAAGAATAGAACTCATCTTCCAATTTCTTGATTTCGCTTCTTGGACAGAAACGTCTTGTCATGATTTCCTTCAACTCTTCCCAAGTCAAAGTCATAGCATTCTCAGTACCTCGCTTGGCCTTCTCTGTATTCCACCATGTAAGTGCTACTCCAAACAAACGACCGGTAGCATATCGCACCTTGCGATCATCGGGACAGTCGCAATTGAGAAAAGTGTTTTCCATCTCCTCAAACCAATGGAGGAGAGCGGTGACACCTTCGGTCCCTTCGTATTTTGGAGGATCGCAGGATTTGAAATGCTTGAAGGTGCATTTAGTGGCTTTTGGGAGAGGGTTGACAATGTTTTGATCTTCTTGGTTAATTGGGGTGACGGGATTAGCGGTAAGGGCCTGTTGAACTTGAACCACGATGTTGGGTATTACGGCAGCCATTTGTTGAGCGATTTGGGCAGCCATGCGCTCGCGGGATTTTCCTGCTTTCATTTTTCTACGAGCGAGACTAGAAGACATCTACAAGGAATACGTATCAAGAGTATGAGTTTTTAGGGGTCATGTGTCGTATTTAGGAATGAACATTCATCAAATAAATGATGAATAATACATTTACTACATCCATAGGATGTCTTGGGCTTTGCTTGTAATTGGGCCTTGCATGCCACCATACTTCACCTTCGTAATCATGTGGGCCCCCATGATTACCGGGTCTTTCATATGGTTCGCATGTTTTAGCCTGGTAACGTACACTAAAACCCGGAGAAAATCGAGAAATATGTATGTAACGTATGGAATTCGGAGTGCATCCAGGTGTGGACACGGTGATACCTCAAAGTGGGGTTAGTTCGAACGACGTTTGGTGTGGCATGCTTTGGCCTAATAGGTCCTTCGTACTCTCATCGTTAGTCCCCAGGTAGGCAAACTGGTCCGTTATATTGGATTTATATGAATGCCAACCTGGACAGGACGTTCCGACTATCGGTACTTGTACCCTTACAGTTACTACATGCCCGACGTAGAACTCACTTTGATGAGATTGAAAAATGAAAAATGCGACAAAATCTTGAATAAAGGAATATGAGGATAACTTGAATATGTGAACATTGAAATAGGCGTGATGAATGTATATGTAAGCTTGTTATGTTTGACAATAAGTATAACTCATTAAATACCTCACAATATGATAGTGGAAGTGTTTGCATGCATTTGTGTATGTACTAAATATGAAACAAATAAACATCATGAGTTTGCATGTAACCACATAAACAATTAAAATCTAATCAACTATAGTATAGGCTCAAAGGGTCTAATAACTTATCCTATATCCCTATAGTCAAAAGCTCTGATACCAGTCTGTCACACCTCGACCCGCAGCGGAAATGGTGATCGGGGCATGATTGGGTTTTCATCAAAGCTCATGACATTTATTATAATGTTTCATATTTATTATTTCTTTTTAAAGGAGAATCATTACAATCAATCATACCAGTACAACATGTTCTATACATTTTTCAAGACTTCATTATTTTTCTTCTAAGGCAATTTCCTATGTGTTCCTTGCTTCAACCTGTCCACCTGTATCATGTGTAAAAATGGTTTTTGGGTCAACAAAAAGTTGGCGAGTGAATCCTATGAAAACATTTAAACGTGTTTATTGTATCGATTATAAAATAAAGTGCATAACCACATATGAGTAAACGTAAATGTAAATTAAATCACAATTCACATAATATTAATTGATACACACGCACACACCAAATGTTTGTTTTTGAGGCACGCGTTGTTCAACGAACTGATGGGCCTAATGAATGTTTTTGAGGCACGCGTTGTTCAACTCGTCTCCCACGAGGAACTGATGGGCCTAATGAATAATTTGCACACAACTTGACAATATGTAACACATCACAACAAACAATATTTACATTCTAAGTTTAGATCATATAATGGTATAGCACGAGTTTGAATAAGCGAATTAATTTAAGCGACACATGATACACCCCAATACATGAATAAAAAGGGGAATTTGTAAGAATTCACTCACAATGGGTGCGTTTCTTGGATTGATGATGAATGCGCATGAATTTGGATTTAATCGGCAAGGAAACTAACATAAATAATAACATAATAATTCGATAAATAAATAAACTTTTATTTGAGATTAATATTTTTAATTAGTGTTCTTAATGGGATTGTTAGATTTATTTTTATGAGTTCAATGAAATTTTCTAACTTTAAAAATATTATTTTTAAGTGTTTTTAGTTGATTTTTAAATAAACTAAATAAATAAAAAGAAAATAAAATTTTTGACTTTTTGACCGTTGACCGTTGACCGGTCGGACCGTGTGTTTGTATGCGCTGAGTGAGGTTCGAACTCGTGACCTCCCGTACGCGTGCACGCAGCTCTACCAACTGAGCTACGTGTCTAACCCGAAATATATTGAAATTTAATTATACATATACACATACTAGAGCTAACATATTTTTATTTAATTTAAAAAGGTTTGGATAATTTCAGGGGCGGTGTAACTAACCGGATTCGAACTCGAGACCTTGGCTTCGTGTTGCACACAGCCCGACCAATTGGGCTGTGTGACTAACCCGAAGGATATAAGATTTTTATTAAATTTATATATTTACTAGATTATGACCAATTGGGCTGTGTGACTAACCCGAAGGATATAAGATTTTTATTAAATTTATATATTTACTAGATTATTTCGTTAACTGGTTTTAAAAAAGGTTGTGTATAATTGGCGAACCGGAAAGCATGTACAGACTCGAACTCGGGACCATGGTTTGAAATTTGCACATAGTCCACCACTGGACTGTGTGTCTAACCCGGTATATTTACCGATTTTAATTTCCCTTAAACACATTTCGAACTTCATCTTCTTCAATTCATGAAACCAGAGCATTAACCCGACTGGTTAATCAAATCTTATTGAATTAGTTGATTGATTATTACTGAAAATGAAAATAATTTAAACAGAAAAGGATTTAAGGATGTTATACCGAAAAGGTGTGATCTCCGATGAAGTTCCGGTGACGGAAAGAAATTCCGGCGAAGTGTATCTTGCGACAGAGGTTCTATCAGAAGTTTGAGGTGAGTGTGGTGCTTTCTGTCTGAGCTCTAGAAGTCTTATTTTAGAGTAAGGCAGAAGAGATGAAATGGGTTCGGTTTTCCGGCGACTTGCAGAGAATTCCGGCGATGTTTCAGAAACAGCAAAATTGCACAGAGGGTAAGGATTGAGAGCTTGCGCGAGTTGGTTTGGATGATTAGAGTCGGTATTTATAGAGTTACAACATCCTGCCTTTAATTATTTCGGTTTCAAGATTTCCGGTTAAGTCTCTCCGGCGGTTACGTCTGGATTGACTGTAGACGTTGGTTATAACCGATGTCGTAGTCGGTTATAACGTTATAGTCAAAAAGAAAATGGCTAAACTCGCGGATTGCCGGATTTTCCGGTGATCGCGAGTTCTGTCGCGCTGAAAGTCCGGATTTTGATTTCGAGTTTTATGTTAAGTATTATTTATTTCAGTATTAATCCAAACTTAAGCGTGTGGCGGAGTGGTGTGTTGGTTGCTTGTTGAACCGGCTGACCCGGGTTCGAAACCCGGCAGCCTCAAATATTTTTTATTCTCTTTTTTTTTATAATTTATTAATTATGTTTTAAAATTCTAACAATGTTTATTAATTATGTATCGTTTAAAATTAAAATAACCAATATATACGCGACGAAAATTATGACTGACTATTCGGTTAATAAACAAAGCGGGTTTTGGAAACCCGTTTTTTGACGGATGTTACAGTTACTTCTTCTATTAATAAACGTGGAAAGTTACAGACGCGTAGACAGACCGACAGGGCTTTACCTTAGTCTCACATCAACCGCTCTCAGACACAACACCCAAGCTCCACTATATATAGGCCAACATGGCTCGCACAAGGAGTGTGAGTGCTGACTCGTACGAGCCACATATGCTCACTCGTACGAGCCATCTAAAAAACCTATCAAACTTAACTTTTGACAAATATGAGCCCTATTTACTCGACCGACATATCCTAGACGTAGGCAACAGACATTGTGCACCAACAAACTCCCCCTTGGATGTTGCTTCAGTCTTGGATAGTCTTCAAAAATTTCTTCAAAATTCTTCAAAAGCTTTTGACGTTTAGCGTCCAAAGAAATGCTTTGGTGGCTTACGACGCTCCTCGGATGGTATCAGCGTTTGATCAGTAGGAGGAGGTTGATTGTAAGTGTTGCCAAACTGAAAACTTTGCAGGGATGCAATCCTAGACCTTTCAGCAATCCTTGCTATGTTCTTGTCTTTTCTACGTTGCTTTTTTTTCAATCTTTCTCCAAGAAGTGTTCCATGCTTTACCTGAATGAATATTGTTAGCAAACATTAACAATCTTCTGGAACTGCAACGCCTGCTCTTTGTCTCTGTCTTCATAACTGATCTTTATGTAGAATACACATTTGATATCCTTCTTAGAGCAGTTTACTAGCCACATTGGGTCTAGCACCCAAATTCCACGCCATAAAACATAAATCTGCTTGTGTCCAATCACGGATTCTATTAGTTCCTTGGTAATTTTCCATGAGTCTTCATCTGGCTGGACACATATCACTGCTTCGCCAGTACCTGAGTCATAATGCCACCATTTGAAGATCTTGTGAAATTTTGCTCCATCTTGATTAACGGCATGTTCTTTATCACCCGTGGCTTTTTCACAATCAGTGTAATATCTTTTTCTTGAGTCACTAGATCGATCTTTGTAATTCTTTGAGGAATGTGCGGCTTCCAATGATTGAATCCATGTGTAGCTTCGTACTTTATCAACTTCCACAGCCGATGATCATGATATTTCATCTTTAGATTGATCATCTTGGTTTGCACTAGTTCCTTAATATCCCAGAACGACAAAGTCTTTAAGTCACTCAGGTATCTAAAGTACTGTATCCCATATTCCCTTTTATTGCATATACGTCCAACTCTTCAATCCAGCCCCAACTGATCATGTCCCCCAGAGAAACATCAGGATCACATGTAAAGAATGCTAGGGGATGTTTGAACTTTCGTTCTTCAGGCACCTCTTTGAACCATAACTTTCTCATCTCTGCAATCCCCTCTTTAGATAAACGTTTGGGTACACTACCTTGTTTTACAGCATCTTCCATTTTTCGCTTCAACAAATCATCATTAGTGGCTGAAAACATCTCATCGAAGGTTGGAAGTCATCCGTACCATCACCGGTGTTTTTGGCAGTATCATCACTATCAGAATCATCCTCCACGACAACCCTGTCATAATCATTAGCTTCGGAAATATGTTGGAAGTGATAATCTTCAGGATGAGTAGCGCTGATGTTGTTAAGCTCATCTTCGAAGTCAAAATCAAAAGACTCTTCATCCACTCCTAGCATTTTAGCAACTTCGTCATAAGAATCAATCATATCGTCGATTTCCTTGAACATCTTCTTTTTCTCCAATAACTTCCTATGCTTCTTAGGAAGACTTGTCATATCAACTTCCATATCTCTTGGTTGCCTTATCAAAACAAAGTTGATTGGCGGCACATATACAACCATAGTAGTAGATTCTGGCACAGACTCAGCTTCTGGCGCAGACTTTTCTATCAAGGGATCATGTCCAATTTTTTGCTTACCTTTTCCCTAAGCATCTAATAAAGCTTTGACAAGTCTTTCGCGCTCAGCTAGCTTTTCTCTAGCCTCGTCCTTTTCAATCTCATTGACTTCTATTGCAAAGTTAATACCAAGTTTCTTGATGAGAATCTTCTAAAATATATCCATCTGTCTTTGGTTTCTCAGGCGTTCTTCATCGTATTCCACAATAAGCTTTCGAAGCCTTTCATTCTCAGACAGAAAACTTGCTAACACAGCTTCTAGATTCTTTCCATCTTTTTCCAGATAATTGATACGATCCTCCAGCTCAGCAATCTTCACATTGTTTAACATAATATGGTTTTCTAACTCTGTCATCTTTGAATCATTGAACATGTCAGCAGTAAAATCTTCTCCCCCTGGAATCTTCTCAAAGTCAAGTCGAACTGATCTTCCAACCTCTAACTATTTGAAAATTGTGGATGAGGTTGAGTTGGATGTGGTTGTGGAGTTGGTTGTGTAGAAGGTTGTGGAGTTGGTGATGTAGTAGGTTATGGTGGTGGTGATGGAGGTGGTTGGAGAGTGGACTCAATACTACGTGTAACAACTGATACTTCAGCAGTCTTTCTCTTCAGTCAGAACTTCGAACGTGTTGCTAATGAATCTGTTTTCTTGGTTGTCGGTCTCTTTGAACGCTTGGCTGCTGGCTTCTTAGCAGGCTTAATAACAGAAATATCACCTTCAGAATCTGACGGTACGTATGTCGCATCATCATCTCTTCTCTTTCTCTTTTCAGCTCGTCGTCGTTCATCTTCCTGGCGCTTAAATTCCTTCTCTTTCTCCCTTTCCCTTTGGCCTGCAATCCTATCATCAGTATCTGTACTTGAAGAGGACGACCCTTCATCTTCACCATCTTCTCCTTCAGTTCCTCCAAACGCTTGTTGCTCAATATCTGCGGCAACAGTTTCAACATGCTCTTCAGTCTGAACTGGTTCTTCGACCTATATCTCTTCAACTTCTGGTTCATCAATCAGACCTGTTCAAACTGTAGCACGCTTCCTTTGGCGAGGAGCAGAGGATGAGGATCCGACAGCTTACTTTGTTTTAGTACCCTTGCTCTTTTTTGTGTCTTCCTTTGAAAACCAGGCGCTTCGCTTCGACACAAAACCATCTAAAGCTTCAAGCTCGTCATTCTCATCACCACTAGAATCTTTTCTCCACTTCCCCTCTGGAGGCGACACATAGTCTTTATCAAGGATTGCTCCAAACAACGGCTTAGCATTCGAAAAAAAATTTAAATGTAAATTCATCTTCTTCAGCGTAGATACATCCATATGTTTAAGCTATAGAATATCCTCTTTCTCTTTCTTCAAATTCTTGTGAAGATGATCCAGCAACATCTGAACAAATCTCGGGTACTGTAGGAGTTATTCTGTTTATCACTCGTACGAGTCACATTGTCACTCGTACGAGCCAGTTCTTTACACTTGGTTTCTTTTCGAACTTTTGTGAATTTATCTGTTTTAACGACCCACTCACTTGACCGAGTCCAAGTTAATGACCCTGGTTAACCGATTTGCCTACCAAGTCCAAGTTAATGACCTTGGTTGACCACTGTTTGACCAAAACAAATGTTTTTTGTGAATTTTTAAGTTTCAAGTTAATGAACTTTTTAGCGTTTCAGGACTCTCTCTTTCTAGATTAGCTCCCAACCCGTAATTTTTCAGCTTTCCTTCAGCAACTGCCGCTTTGGACTTGGAAAACGGTATTTTCATCATCGGTAGTTGAAAAAACTAAGAGAGAAACAAATCTTTTTGTGTTTTCCAATGATTTTGCTAAAAATACACTGAAAATATTTTTGGGTTTTTCTGAAAAGAGAAATACAGCAAGTAAAAACATATTTACAGACATATTTTTGTGAGTTTGTGTTAGAGGATCATATTAATTTTTTAGACAAATCACCAGTACCGTTGATCTTGGTAAAACTTTAAGTTCCTAAACAGATTTACTTAGATTGCCAATATACTGATCCACTTAAACCTCTACACATTTTTCAATTGTTTCAAGATATGTTAGGTAATTTTAAGGAACATGAAGTAACTGTGTTTCCCATCTCAAAATATACTCCCGTATCAAGATTCCCATAATTTCATTTCACATGTGAATATATCTAACTGATATCTGTAAATGGGGTGAATGTGAGGCCTTGAGAGCTCAGGTTAGTACTTCCGTATAAAGAAAGATATGAAGGCTCGACTTTAGGTAGTGTTTAGTTTAGGAATCTTTTTGTACTGCAGATGTCGTATCTTTTTATGACATATACTCATTTTTATGCAGCTTTTGGGGGTGAATAACGCGCAAAGTATTATACAAGTTCTAGGCCATTGCCGACGCAAAATCAGAAGAACTCGGATAATACCCCAGGTATCAACTAAATATAAAGACCTAGTATCACAAAATCTGGCATTCTCTCAAACGAAATTTCAGAGTACTAAGTCCATATGTCCAAGAGATGTCGACCCACAAATTACTCAGTTTTTTTTCTTTTAAGTTTATATCTTGAAAAAACAATTTACTGAATGTTTGAAGCCTACTGGCACATCATTAGTAAGACCTGTTTAAATACTTGTTTAAAAACATTCCATTTTTAGCATACTGTGATAGTCCACTTATTTACTATCATTACCTTTTTTACACAGAACTCTTTGTGTCTCTTTTTTTAAGGTTTTTGTATTTTTCACAACTTTTCTCCCCCTAAAATCAAAAACATGTTTTTGGATTTTTTTAAGAAAGCAAGAAAAGTATTTACATAAAAACATGTGTCATACCGATGAGGATCACGTTAAGTCCTCGTCATCCTCAAATTCAACCTCACTTACATCCCCTGATGTCAGATTTCTCAAACCATTTAATTTCAAAAGATTTTTAAATCTTGATCTATGAAACGCTTTGATGTAAAAATCTGCTTTTTGGTCATCAGTGTGGATTTCCTCAATTCGAACCAACTTTTTCTCGTAACAATCACGGATAAAGTGGTGTCAAATTTCAATGTGTTTAGTGCATGAGTGTTGAACCGGGTTTTTAGTGATATCAATGGCCGCCTTGTTATCTATATATATGGGTGTGTCAACAAATTGCAGTCCGAAGTCTCTCATCTGCTGTTGTATCCACAGTATCTGGGAACAGCAGCTGGATGCTGAAACGTATTCAGCTTCACAAGTAGAGAGAGCGACCACAGTCTGTTTCTTGCACTGCCACGTTACCAAACGGGTTTCGAAGAACTGACAACCAACCATTGTCGATTTAGCATTGAGCTTGCAGCATCCGAATTCAGAATCTGAACAACCCGCAAGATTGAAGTCGTCATGTCGTGGATACCACGACCCGGTGCTTGAGTATCCTTTCAAGTAGCGCGTGATCCTTTTGACGGAAAACAAGTGTGAATCTATTGGATTTGATTGATAACGGGCACAAAGGCATGTAGGATACATGATGTCGGGTCTTGAAGCTGTGAGATACATCAAGGATCCGATCATGGAGCGATATAATGTCTCATCGACTTTGACTCCATGAGCGTCTGGACAAATTTCGTGGTTGGTGGCTAATGGAGTTGATGCTGGCTTAGTTCCTGTCATGTCAAATTTCTCTAACACATCATGAACATACTTCGTTTGGTGAATGAAGATACCATCAGGCAATTGTTCGACCTGAAGTCCTAAGAAAAACTTCATCTCCCCCATAGCACTCATTTCAAACTTCCTTTTCATGACTTCTTCTAACTCCTTACACAGCTTCTCATTTGTCGATCCAAAAATGATATCATCCACATATATTTGTACGATGATAAGATGTCCGTCTACTTCCTTGGTAAAGAGGGTATTGTCTACTGTTTCTTTGGAGAAGTCGTTTCCCAAAAGATGTTTGGAAAGCGTCTCGTACCAGGCTCTCAGGGCCTGGTGTAGTTCGTATAACGCCTGGTTTAGAAGATAGACCTTATCCTTGTATATCGGATCGACAAACCCCGGTGGTTGGCCGACGTACACCTCCTCTTTTACCTTCCCGTAAAGGAATGTAGACTTCACATCCAACTGTTACACCTTGAAACCTTTCCACAATGCAAAGGCCAGGAAAATGCGGATAGCTTCAGGACGTGCGACTAGGGCATAGACCTAGTTGTAGTCTATCCCTTCTTGTTGATGGAAGCCTTGTACTACGATACCTCCATCGTCTCTTTTGCACTTGAAGACCCATCGATTATTAATCTTCTTGTGATTGTCAAGTAGATCAACATGCTTCCAGACTCCAAGTTTCTAGAATTGCAACAATTTTTCTTGCATTGCATCCACCCAGCTTTCTTCCTTAAGAGCGTCTTTCCAGGATCCTGGTTTCACCTGAGAAACAAAACAACTATGAGAAAATCTGGTTTGAAGTGGAGCAACTTTTGTATAAAAGCAACTAAGATCCTTATTGATCTGATATCGTGTTTCACTCCAGTTTGTAAGTCGCCAATAATATTTTCTGACGGATGGTAAAAGAGTGTTTTTGGCATCACTTCGCCTGGAACATCTACTTTACTTTGTAGATTTGTGACAACTTCATCAGCAACCTGTTATGAGGACGTAGCTTCATTTCTATTACTGGATTCTGCAGCTTGATTGTTTAGAAAACTTTGAATTTGTTCTGAACCTTTTCATTAACAGTGTTAGTTCCATAGACAAAGTCAATTTTCTTTGTAACATTTTGCTTTTAGAATTTGTTGTTTTTCTTCTTTTCATACCCTATCCCATCCCTTTTGTACTCAGGATAGTTTCTACCACTCGGATGTATGTTTCTGTGAGACCTTTTTGGTTTTAAGTAAAAAGCGGCATCTTGCTTATGAAGATCAGAGCTGTTGAATTCAACCAGCTTAAAGAACTTGTGAATGCGGTCTAAGTTTACATTCTGGATTGGAAATTCCTCATCAGTGTATAGTGTATCTGATCCTTTCATTTTGTAGACGACTACTTAGGATCACTATTTAAACCATTCTTTGATGCTGAAATGAAGTTCTCATGAAAGCTTTTCTCATTTCTAGAAAGTGAACTTGACACAGACTTCTCATTGATTGACTCCGTACTTTCATAAACTGTGCTGTCAGACTCATTTTCGAAAGCATTTCGACCACTTTGGTTACCACATCAGATTCACAATCTTTTTCTGTGTTGATATAAGTTACATCTATGTTTTCAGTCAGCTTATTACTCTTTTTAGTAAACAAATTTAAGTTTAGCGCCTTTTCCACCCCATCTGGCTTTTTCTTTGCATAGCCATTCCACATGGGTGGTGGAACACGATCGTAACCTTTACCTCGGTTATTAACAACTTTCTTACCTTGTTTAACCTTGATTTTCGAAAGAATGTGATCAATGGCATATGAACTGGTAGAGTAACTAATTAACAATTTGTTATCCCGTTCAGTTTCAATTTTCATTATCTCCAGTTCACCTTTCAGCTCAGCAATCGTATTTATATGCATGTTTATGGTCATTTGTTTGTCCATAACGGTTGCTTTGAGCATAGAAATTGTATTTTCATCTTCTTTGATTGCTTTCTCATATTGTCGAATTGTTTTGCTTAATTTTTCATATGCTTCTTTTGTTGTGATATAATCATATGACAAATGATCTGCATGTGTTTTGAGTTCTTTATGTTTCTCGTCTTTTTCAACACACTCCTTGCATGACAATTTGCATTTTATTCATGGAATTTCCAATTCGACATTATGAGTATCTTCATTCTTTTTCAAAGTTTCACTTACCGACTTATTTACCAATTCAACACTTTCTACCTAGGCTTGCTCAATAACTACCTCGTTCAAATTTGCCATTAAAGCTTTGTCAGCAATATCAGTCAGAGTTTTAACGGTCATCTCCATGGTTACATCAATCAATTCGACAACGTCTGGCTTTGGTTCTTCCTCACATGTTGGTTGATGACTTGAATTGAAATATCCTGCAAAAGTTTTAAGAATATCAGTAGGAAAAAGATGTTTAAAAGCACTGTTAGAAGTTCTTCTTCCTCAGATGAAGTTCCATAAAATTCTTTGGGTGCCTCATCAAAGGATGCCACTGTATATTCTTCAGTATGTTCAGGTTCTTCAATAATTTCAGCTACCAATGCCACACTTTCACTCTTTGTGATGTACTTGTTCCAATTAAAACTTTCATCTTCTTGAGTGACAACAAGTGCTTTATCTTTCAAGTTTGACGGACCATCTTCAATCTGCACCATTCTAGTTTGAGGTTGAGGTCGATTATATATGGCCTTTTTGTAGTAATCATCAGCAAAAGGGTTATGATTGCCCTTGACCTCTCGATTTGGACATTCTCTTTTGAAATGCCCCTTCTCACGGTATTTGAAGCACGTAACCTTGGACTTAACAAAGCCTAGTTTGCCGTCAAGTCCTCCAAAATTATCTCTTCCAGTAATTTCCATAAAGCGTTAAGCTCTTCGGACAATGGAAGCCATACACCACTTGATATCGATCAATTCCATTTCAACCGGATCAATCTGATCGTATTCTTCTTTTTTTCATCTCTGGATTAGATTGATTGGATGTTGCATTGTAGGATTCGTTGATTTGGATTAGATTGATTGTGCTGGTTGTTCTGTGGATTGCTTGAGTTTTGGGATGATTGTGGTCCTTGAGGCGTATTTGGATTGAGGAAGCAAAAGATTTAACTCCACTCGTTTGGCTTGAACGTGGACTTGGTGTGTTGTTTTCACTAAAGGCAGTTTGAATCTTGGGACTCTATATGTTTGCGGCAGGACTACCCTTGTAGTATAGATTCACATCCTGTTGTATCTGTGTGCCTTTGCTTTTTACCGTCTTTTGCATTTCCAGCTCATGCCCTTCTAATCTTTCAATGAATCTTGGCAATGAGAAATTACTATACTCGGTGTTGTTCTTTAGAATAGTCAAATAAGTGGACCATTCTCCTTCAGGTAGAGAATCTACAAGTTTATCGACCAATTCTTCGTTTGTTTTTAAAATTCCCATATGCTTCATCCGTACCACCAGGTGGCAGTACCTTTCAATCAACTGTTTCACTCTCTCCCTTGATAAGAGTAAAAATATCAAATTCTTAACTCAGTAGCGCTCTCTTGCCCTTCCGCAGTTGCGAACTTCCTTGGAATTTAAAATGTAAGGCATTCCATAAAGACTGAGCATCGTCATCGTGCTGTAATAGTGGCAAGATATCTTCTTTTATGGCCTGCTGCAAAATATTCATCATCTTCTTTTCATTAATGAATTTTTCTCTTTCGAGCTCTAAGATTTGTGCTAGCGTTTTCTCAGGACTAGTTTCTCCAAACAGGAGCCTGATATTTAGACTCAATCGCAAACCAGCAAGTGAAGTGGTTAGCTTGAACCCAATTCGTGAACCTTTCGCTCTAGCTATCGTAATCTTCTAGATTCATAAGCTTTGGAGGCTTCGTCATTGTTCCCATTTCATTCTCGAGATTCATATTTTGTGTTGCGGTAGTAGTAACAGCTAAAGCAGCAAACGCATTAAAAATTCTTCTTCCATTATATCTGCGATTTTTCAGAAAAAAAACTTTCGACAACACTAATTAGATATAATTTGACAAGAACAGGATAGTTAGGAAAACTCTTTAGAATGTCCCTCGTGCGAGTGAACTAAGACTCGTGCGAGTCAGGTGCCTTGTGCGAGCAAGGCCTCGTGCGAGGGACAAAAACAGTTTTTTAGAAATTTACTCGTGCAAGTGACTCTTCGTGCGAATCACTATTCGTACGAGTGATTTTTTTTAGAAATTTAAATTTTTAGGAAAAATGTTTTCTTGTGAGTGACTGGTCATACGAGTGGCTATTCGTACGAATGGCTATCTGTACGAGTTGTCCTTCTGCTCGTACGAGTAGCTCAGGTCATCAAACGGATGTTTTCAGCAATTTTGTCATGATTTTGTTTGATTTTAGATCTGTAAGTTTCAGGGGTTTGTTAATGTTGACTTTAACATGTTATACTAAAATCCTAGTCCAATTCGTCCATGAAATTCTTTAGATCTGAAACATGTATGAAGAAAGAGTAGATATAGAAATCTTCAATGGTAGAATCTTGCTTTTCAAATGCTGAAACTTGTTGTTTGTCCTCAAGTCAGGCCTTAAGGCTCTGATACCACTTGTGGAAGGGGATCAACTCTCCTCCGTGAGCACCGGACCGACTTGACTCAACTAACAGAGGCAGAATTCAATGTTAGAGAGTTTGACAAACGAACAATAGAGTGCTTAAACGTCGTTACTTCTTCTATTAATAAACGTGGAAAGTTACAGATGCATATAACATACCAACAGGGCTTCGCCTCAGTCTCACATCAATCGCTCTCAGACACAACACTCAAGCTCCACTATATATTGGCCAACATGGCTCACACAAGGAGTGGGAGTGCTGACTCGTACGAGTGGTACTCCGTACGAGTGACAAAGTGTCACTCGTACGAGCCACATATGCTCACTCGTAAACTTAACTTTTGACAAATATAAGCCCTATTTACACGACCGACATATCCTAGATTTACGCAATAGACATCGTGCACCAACACATTTGTTGTTTACCATAACCTTTTTTGATTTTCCATTGGCCAAACACAAGTCCCCATGGAGTTTCCATGCAAACCACATATGTATGCATCTTTTAAACCCGTGAATGACTATACACTTTGAGGCCCACCACAAAATTTTGTTTACCCCCACATTTGGAAAGAATGACGACTTCATCACAACTTCAATCGATTTATTCATATCCATGATTTTGTCCTTAAGAATATCTTTCATTCAATTAGAACATTTGAAATAATAGATACCTTATTTATTCCATTTTGAATACCCAAAATAATAGGAGGTATACTATTATTTTGACATTGTTCATCCAACTTTAAAGGACTTACCACATATTGCAACCAACTACCACTACAAGCCGTAGAATCACCTATCATGATCGTAAGGCCGTCATTAGTTATCGCCTCGCCAACAAGAGCCATCGCAACACAAGTGTTTTCAGCCGGTGTAACACCTACTTTTAGAACCCACTTCATCACCCGGTAATCCCGTAACCCAAGAATACCATTCGTCGTCCCCGTATACGTCATACACAGGAGGAGAATCATAGATAATGTCGCCATTGGTAGGATGCTCCTCATCCCGGACAAATTCTTTCGGTTCCATTTTCTTCCATGACGAAGAGCCCTCAAGATCCTGGATCTGTTTCTTGAGTCGCCTAATCTCGTGTTGTAACTTGAGATCTCAGACTCGTTTTCGGAACCTTTTGATCTTAAGATCTCACGGTCGGGATAGATTCTACAACTGCCTTTGTCGGCGGGTCTATTAGTAGAATATCGATCTCAACTGTGGGCACGTGAATCAAACATACTTCTTTCGTTGCCTCTTTCAGCGATTCTACGATCAAGCAAGCATCTCTCTCCACGCAAAGACATTTGACAAACCAAAGCTCTGATACCACCTGATGCAATTTCGCGTGCAATCAAATGGCTCAAGAAACTAATGATAATCAAAGACGATAAATCGAACTAAAGGTTCCAAGAACAAAGTTCTTTTTGTAATAATCAAATCAAAAACTAACTAAACAATAAAACCTAACTCCTAATTTATAATGAATGAAATAGAGATAAATTAGGAATCCAAATCCCCACAAAATAGACAACTAAATAAAAAGACTAAAATTCAAATACTAAAGCATTAAAATTGTTTGTGCTTGTATCCGGATGCTCCTGCATCATACCTAATGCAGTTTCATATGCAATCAAATGGCTCAAGAAACTAAAGATAATCAAGGACGATAAATCGAACCAAAGGTTCCAAGAGCAAGGATTTTTTTTATAATAATCAAATCAAAAACTAACGATAAACCCTAACTCCTAATTATTAATGAATGAAATGGAGATAAATTAGAAAATTCAAATCCAGACAAAATAGGTAACTAAATTAAAAGACTAAAATTCAAATAATAAAGTATTAAAATTATTTGTGCTTGTATCTGGATGCTCCTACATCATGCTCTCCATCTTCGAAAAACAACTCGTCCTAGAGTTTTGTCTTCGATCAAAGCCACCTAGATCAAATGGAACATCAACCCAATTCCTAGTTATTATTACCAACACGATACCACTTAAACACCTTATGTTCAAAGGTCACCTCGCCCAAACATTAGACCTGTACCACCTGGATTAATGGAGCACTGGACCGTTTCTTGTTCGGTAGTGATTTGACCTCACTAAATATTTTAGCTCCAACTTTCGTGCTGGTGTTTTTAGTATTAACTAAAGTAACTTTGAAACTGTCAAGAATGAACCATATTGGATTTGTTTTCTTCAATTGTTGATCCATCAGCTTCTAATCCGAAAACTAATCCATCCATTTGTGGCCCATGAACTAGATAACTCAAATAGTCTCAACACCATTTTGTAGGACACCCGCTAGCTTCATATTTTCCCCCATGAGTTGCATGTAAGCCACGTACAGTTGATGCATTTTTTTTTCATAATTATGATGTATATTATTCAGTTGTTTTCTTTCAGAAATAACTCCAATCATTGACCCAATTTTTGAAGAATAATCATTGCTATTTTCATGAAGCTTATCCACCTTTTTGGTAACCCTAATATTATCCATATATTTAAAATTAAATTTGATAGAAGATTTGAAGATTTTTCGATTCTACGGTAATTGACGGCTTAAGATCTTAAATACTTCGAAAATCAAACCTTCCATACTTGTTGGCAAGATTGTTGAATCATCCAACAAAGGTGTTTGACAACTTGTAGCCACCGCATCAGCATTGATATTCACCATAACACCATCGTCTTTTATAACAACTTCAACATTAAGAATTTTAGAATCCGATTCATCACCTGGTAAGTTCCGATCAACACCGGTAACCCAAGAATACCATTCCTCATCCTTGTATTCTTCAAAACAAGGAGGTGACAGATAGATAACGCTACAATTTCCTACAATTTCCAGGATACTCCTCCTTCCCATAGTTCTCATCCCGGATGAAAGCCTCTGAGTCGGTTTCTTGAAACTTGTAACCATCGCAGTCTTTAGGATGTTCCTCTTTCCCAACGATCTCATCCCAGATGACATCCTTTGAGTCAGTTTCCTGGATTTTATGATCTTGCGAATCGAAGAGGACTTTATCCGGTCGGCGATTTGACGAGTAAAAACGTAGTTCGCTTCATGTAAAGCCATTTGAATAACCAAAGCTCTGATACCAACTGATGTAGTTTCAATTGATTAATCAAAGACGATAAACGAACTGAAAAGTTCAAGATAATGTTCTTCAAATATTAATCAACAAAAAAACTGACTAAAACATAAACCATAGATCCTAATTTATAATGAATAAAAAAGAGATAAACTAAGAAATTGAAATCCCCACGAAATAGGCAACTAAATAAAAAGATTAAAATTTAAATTACGAGATAACTTGCATCGGTTTTACTCGACATCAGAATGTAGTGTCAGAGTAGTAGTCTTGTCCCATAGAATAAATAGTCGCATTTTTTAAGCTGGGCTGTAGGAACTAAGTTTAAGGTTTGCAAAAAAAAAAAACCGTAGTTTAAGGTTTCGTTATTTTCTCGGCTTATGTTTTTCACACTTATATGTAAACTCTATAAAGATTGGTATATTCATTCATTCGTAAGTATAATAATCATATAACATGTTTCAAAACGTTTATCCAAATATAAGTAACGGAACCTTTCTTTCATTTCAAAGTTTATGTCAACACTGTTAGATAATACAATTTACTTTAAATAACCCGTGTAACGCACGACTGCTTAAACTTATAAATATATTTAGAAACATCACAAAAATGAGTATTGTGGCGCACGTTAGCTTTGGGAACATATTTATCTTAACTAAATCCAAAAGAGATTAGTGTATAAATTCAAGTGCCTCATTTACAAAGCATTTTGGCAAAATTTTGAGGCAGAGTCATCTACTCTACTTCTAAAACGTTTTGTTACCTGTTTAAATCAAGATCATACAATGCCCAGAAGTTCTACCAATCGAATTATATTCGGTACGGTGGCTCACACCCATGATATGATTTCGATATCAAGTGGGTCTACTTCTTGAAAACTTGCTACACGAGACGCTATAGTCAGGTGGAACATACGGCGTGTTATTATCAGTGTTGTCAATGGTGCTAAACGAGTCCCGGGTGCTTTATGTGGTGAAAGATGCATCGTCCGAGCTTGTAAATATCGACCAGTCACTTGATGCAGCATCTGAAAAGTCGACCCATGATGGTGTCCGGTTTTGGTTTAACAGAGTTTGTTGACCCGAGGTTGACTTAGGAGCTCTAGAAGCTTTCGGTTTTCCTGTACACGTTCTTAGGGGTCGAGGGGATGATCTGTGACGAAAACCCGTCAGGCATTTCAATCTAGGATGAAACTAAAAGGAGGGTTTGATAAGATAGATTGGTTACCTCATGTAGAATAATATGTATGCGCCTTCTGACATCACTTGGCTCAACGGGACGGGTTGAACCTGTGTGTCGTCTATCCTGAACCAATTGCCTTGAAGATCTTTCACATATGAGATATAATGACCCGAGAATGATGCATTCATTGTGTCTAAATGCACAACACCACCATAAAGCATGTATAATGGAGGAACATCATCTGTCCCGGTCATATACGGGATCATATCCAACATGTCGGGAAATGTTATACACTTGTTTATCTTCCCGTAGCTTCCCTCCTGAAATATCAGAAGAAACACTTTTGAGTAGGTGTGTAAACAAGCCGAGCCACTCACGAGCTACTCGCAAAATGTTTGAAACGAGCCAAGCATAAACGAGTTTGAGCCCAAGTTCAAGCCTAAACTGGAGCTCATTTAATTAACGAATTTGAGCCCGAGCTTTACCTTAACGAGCCTGTGACATATATATATATATATATATATATATATATATATATATATATATATATATATATTATATATATAGTAACATTTATTGTGTATGTTTATTATGTAATATACGTCTATCATACATAACAAATGTTAACATTTGTTATGTATGATAGACGCATATTTACATAAACAATATTATGGATAGAAGTATTATAATATTAGCTAAATAATAATATTATATTAACTGTATAAAACTATAATTACATTAATATATATATATATATATATATATATATATATATAATTATGTATGTATGTGTATATAAAACAGATAAATTATTAAAGATAAAATAAAAACAAGCCAAGCCTGAGCCTTTACCTGAGTCGAGCTCAAGTTTGAAAAGATTAATGACCCAAGCTCGAAGCGAGTTAAGCTCAAGCTTGGGCTTGGCTCGGCTCAGCTCGTTTACACCCCTAGTTCTAAATACCTGAAATCTCTTCAAAACAATGGTGAGAATATTTGGAGCCTCTTGTATAGCTAACTGCTTTTGTGCCCGAACATACGCAGCACACCTTTAGAAAGATACATCAAACATATTACAAAAATGCCACTTATCAAGTTCAGGTAGTGTAAGAAATCACCAAAAACAGCCCGTTTAGAGCCGTACCCATTTTCGTCAAAGCCCGTAATCCAAACCAAGATGTCCAGTTTTAAAACGAACCCGTTCTGAGCTGTTACCAGCCCGACCGTTTTGCAAGATATACTACTGCAAATGTAATCAACAAACCTTGCACATCTATACATGTTTTCTCCTTCCAAATCTTCAGGGCTTGTAAATTGAGTCAATGCATCTTCCAACGATTCAACCCACCCGAATATCTCCAGTGTAAGATCCATAATGTTTTCATATCTATTTGACTCGCGGTTGCATCTCAAGCACTTGACCTGGTTTTCAACAAGAAATATATAGTAAACTGATAATTTAAATAAACTCTATCAAAAAGAAAGATGTTTTCCGGTTTCCACCTTTGATCGAAGCTGCCCCCCAAACGTATGCTGAATAAAGGTCGTTTCTTGCAGTTTGGGATCGACAGATTCGCCACAAAAACCCTCAAGACATATAGATTGCATTGAAGTAACTAGAAGCCTAAATCGATATAAAAAATAAAATAAATATCATAAAAAATGAAGAAATTTAGAGGGGAGTGAAAAACAGACCTTAAAAACTCGTGTGCATCTTCTTGACTTCCATCCCCCATTTTATTATTAACAACCCGCATATTCGAAAGAATTCTACTGAGTGACAGTGGGTCTCCATTATCGCATAACAGTAACACATGATGTTCGAGATCACAAATAAGGCACCAATCTCTTGCACCACCTAATGTTTAACAATAATGACGATTAGAAATGTTAATGTGATGTATAATATGTGTTACATGTTAATTCACAATTAATTGTAAGAATATGAGATGTTTGAATTACAAGATTTAGAATGTGATCGGTGGAGTAAATAGATGGTCAAAGGCTTGGTAGAGGTCAAACATTGCAGCACAGCATTCGCGTAGCAGCTGCAAAAACATATAAAATGGCAACATATGTATTTATTAAAATTAAAAGCAGTTACTACATTTATTGGGTTTTTTTTTCATTATAGGCATGCAGTATGGGAGTACCTGTTCCCACAATTTACGAGCCCCCTTGGCAAAAAGTTAAAAGCTTCATACTGAAAGAACTTCACAAACTCTTCATATGGGAATAGCATCTGCATTATAAAGAGAGGATAGTTTAAAAATGTAAAATGGAAAACCGGTAGTTAAACTTGTCAATTAGAAAAAATATAGTTTACACCATTTGTCAATTTAATGGTACTGACAATAGTGCTACTGATATATCTCATTTGTGCTATATGTATACCGATGAGTGTTCAATACATAACCAGTTTTAAGTATATATTGCTTTTAACTATGATGCGTAACTACATAAGGCGGTTATGTAACCGCATAACCCTCCACTATCTTTCTCCCACTTAGCCTGTCAAGCGATAAGTACAAGTGTTTTTATAATATAATGGTCCGTTCAATACATAACCAATTTTAGGTAGATAACCACATAAGCACTTGTATTTGTATGTTACGCACTGGTATCACTGTATGTAACACTGAAAATATCGTGGGAGAGAGAAAGAAAGATGGTTAAGTTGTTACATAAACGCCTTATACATCACAGTTAAAACACTAGATTGCAACTCCCTGTTACAAATTGATTCTCTATTGAGCAAGCATCTATACACACACACAAACACAAACACACATGCTAGTTACAACAAAGTGCTACTAATAACTTACTTCTATTTTCTTATGTCTGTCACTAATAACCTCCACGTGTTCCACTCTGTCATGCTTTGATGACCTCTTTAGACCAATCATCTTCATAAAACCTTTGTAAACAATGCGACCTCCTTCATGTGGAGAGTTTACATCACCCATTTTAACATCCTCTGCGTTACATCGTAAAACAGAAACCTAAAACTTTTATTGAACTACATACAGAAAATCAAATAGCTAGGTCTTTATCGCAAAAAAGAGTTGGTATTTGACTATTAAAAATCCACTTTTGTATGAAATATGATAATTTGCTTTCACAAATACCACATTAGATGTCCAAAATAAATAAAAACTTGTTTTGAACATACCCAATGCATTGTCAACTTGAACCATACTTTCCCTTTTGGAACATGTTTGATCTCTTGACCATTTCGTTGTTGATTTATGCATTGCAGCTCTCGGAGAATGTGATGTTAATTTCACCATATTACTTTTCTTTGTATGGCTTCTTTCACTGCATACTTCACCTTTTGGTAAGCTCCATCCGTCCACCAATTCCTTTTCAACATCTAACGAATGTCACATTACTTTCTTCTTTCGGGAGCACAAGACGTCCCTGTTTTGGCTGCAATATTATTAAGTTAAAGTAAATTCCCTACAAAACACAATATTATATTATATTATATATAATTTTTTATGAATAAGTAGAACCTTATGTCTGACGAAAGTTCCCTTTGAAGTGGAACATGTATCTACAGACAGCTCAACAACCACATTCTCTTCTTTTCTTGGCATCTCCCTATACGAATTGAAAGAAGTATGCATATCATCAGATGCAGCTTTCTCGTGAAACTGATGGAAATCCAACGTTTCACTTGATAAAAACTGTTCATCAACAAATTCTTCAGAATTTGGAGATCCACAGCTACTATTGTACTCCAAAAGTTGGCACTCTTGTTTGTGACCTTGTCTCCAATGAATTATTTGACACTTGCCAGAACTGCATGCATATAACACTTTTTATGGATGTTATTAATTTGATTCAGAGGCGAAAAGTTACCGGGATTTTCTTTTCCTTGTCATTATTTTTAAGATTCAATAAAAAGGTCTACGGGTCGCTCATAGCAAGTACTTTATCTAAGAAGACTAAACTTTAAACATTGCCCGTTTTGACCAATTACCCAACCTAACTAACTCACTTCTAGTATTTCCTTTGACTACGCGATCCTTGTTATTCACTAACTTAAAGCTGCAAAAAGTGTGTTAAGATAAAATTACCAGTATCGGGCAGATTTGCAACGAGAACAGCGGGTTTTGGCTGGCCCAAAGCATCGAGCACATTGATGAAACCCCTTATTTAACTTTAACACGGGTACAAGAGGAATAGCAACAACGGCTTCTGCTCGGAAAGCTTCTTCAGCAGCAATTTGAGCAAGCTTGCTAATCTTTACTTTCTTTTTGAGAACTCGCCCCATTTTCCTATTAAAATGTAAGCAACAAGAGGAAGTACAACCAACACCAGAAACAGGAATGGTAAATCAGTTTCTCTTGGCTGGAGCATGTCCCCACCAGCATACTCATGTCCAATTTCCTCCCACTCGCTAACTACCTACAACTTTCAAATAAATTACGATCTTCAAAAAGTAATAGATGAACAGAAAAGGAGGCTCGGATATCTAACCTGTGGAAAACGATATCCCAATTAGATCATAGTGGAAGATAGCATAGCATTGCTACCTTACTATATAAACAAGGTGCCACTTTCGACCCATGAATGGGTTGATATTAAACGGGGTCATAGAGAAAATGTAGCTAAGAAGGGAGACTACCCAAACGTAAAGCTATTTTCAATACATACAGCCTCCTAAACTATTTTAAAAATTTTAGATTAGCCACTGTTATGTAATCACAATTTACACAATACTTATTTTTTTTAAATATATCTATCTCTATGTGTGTATAGAACGGACCAAAAGGTTTGTGGATCAACCCAAACCATATCCCATTTTGACAAGTACTAAAAGATGATAAATTTCAACTTGAACACATTTTGACCCGTTACTCAACCAATAACAAAAAGTACACAGAAATTTGTATTTTCCTCACAATGATGTCATCCGCATTCCCATTTTCCCCTTTTTGAGTAAACGATTCAGGTAAAGTGGACAATAAAACATGGATGATTTCAATTAGAAACACATACAACACACCGCACTAAATGTTTCAACTTGCATCTAAACATAAATTTTCACAATAAGAGAATTATGGTTTTCCTAGATTCCTCAAAATTTGTTGACTTTTAACACAAATCCTCAATATGGGTCAGCATGACTTTTTCTTACTCAAAGTCAACAAGCTATTTCTTGTGGTCTAAAGTTCTTTAGCTTTTATCTACTGGTCTATATCCTAAAAGAAAGTAGCTCAAATAATTCACTAATCTGAACCTGAATTTAAAAAAAAAATTAAATCATCATTCTGTTCCTAAACAATGGCATTAATCAAGAAACACTTCAAAAGCAGAAATTATCCACAAAGTAGTAAACTTTCCATAAAACCCAGCACCAAAAAATGAAGAAATCAAACAAGATGCAAGATTGAACTGAAAATGAGAAAAGGGCCACACCTATATTGCTTGTGAAGATGAAATCTGTGAAACAAACCCTTGGTCCAGAGAAAATTGAAAAAAGATTCCTCTGGCGTCAACAAGTAAGTCCTGTTTTCACACACAGTCTCTCGTGAATACGTACGTACAGATGTTGCTTCACACCCTTTTTACCACTTTGAGATTCGTGACGTTTTATATTCTATACAAAACCGTTGTCTCAATAGTTTTGTTTTGTGGGGGTGTAGAAACCAATTAACAATAACTTCACCATCACTTTCTTCTATAGGGTGCGGTTCACGTAGAAAGCCGAGTAGGGAGGATAAGTTTAAAGGGATGGGCATAAGATGTGGATGATGTTTTTTTTTTATTTTTAACTTTTATTTATTTTTTAAATATCTAGTTTAAATATTGTGTTTGGGGTAAAACGACTTTTTAAAAACATTTAAATCTAAGTTGTGAAGAATTTATTTGATCTCAAGAGAGTAGGTATCGTAATAGGCCTATGTCTGTGGGGACTTTGGGGAATTCGTACGAAGCAAAATATTAAATTTATCATTTTAGTATGATATATATATATATATATATTGTTCATCATTAATACCGGTATGTATAGAATTGTTGATAAATATATCAAGTGGACTATCACATCGTGGCCGGTAGCTCCGTGTCAAGTCAAACGACGAATTGATATGCTGTGATTGTCTAGCGTTGATTATAACCTTATTGTTAATGTATAGCTCATAAGCATTGGAACCCTATGAATAAGAAAACTTTATGCTATAAATTTAATATATAATTAAACCCTTTAAAAGATTTGTGTTGAAGGTTTTTAGAGAAAACGCTTGCGATCAGAGAACTGGCCCTTGAATTTTTAATAAGGAATAAATTTGACTTTCTTAACTATACATGGATGTTTTGATATAAAGTTCATAATAAGAAAGTTTTTCTAAAACAAATTGTTTATGATTTGAATAAGTTTTCCTTTTGTGTTGACTTCAACCTAAGAATTTTGAGAATTAATCCCAAAATTCATGAAGCCAATAATTAAAATAAATATGAATTTTTTATCATGTATGAAAACCATGGAGAGTTTATGTGCATACTTGTTAATTTGTTTATTTATGGCTTATGCGTTACTTTCATTTGAACACACACTTACTTAGTACAGTTACATTGTGTCACATATGTCACACTCACACGAGATTATCGAGATTCACGACTCCGATAGTGAGCATGAATTCGAGACCTCTCCAACTTCCGTTTTACCAGAGTTACCACGCACTACCTCACAGCTCGTTCACATAGCTTGTCTCACTTCGTCATTTTTTGTCGGCCTTACTGCTTTTGCCAATCAGGTTGACCCACGTTACGCACATACGAGTAACGGGTAGATTGATGACGATGACACGATTGTTCCTCCCTCAGTCTTTGAGATTGGCCAATCATCGGGACAACGCCAGTAGTCGATGAGCCGACTAGAGGTATACCTATGATGGGAGGATCATTTGGAGTAGCACCGGTTGTGGACGCCACTGTTGTCACGACTCAACCGTTAAAGCCATTGGTAGTCCCTCCCACCATCGCTACTAAGCCTGTATTTGAGATCCCTCCGCCTGTCATATCCGAGGACGTCCGTTTCGCATTCTGAGTTGTGAGTTTCCACTACTCCTTTACTAGTTTACACTCGCCGTAGGAAGAGAACTCAAACCGCCAGAGACATTGCATCGACGTCCAAGGCCATTAATGAGCCTGCTTTGAAGAAGTAGAAAGGAGTCTGGGTTGACCGATGTTCTCACGATGATAGTTAGATCGCTACCTTACGCGGAGACTTAGAGACAACCAAGGGAAAGGTTCAAGATCTTGAAGGCCAAATGGATTGGTATGATGAGATTCAAAAGTTGGATGACAGTGCTATAGATCAGATGTACTGGAGGATTGTGGAGTTAGAGGAGCTGGTTAGGCGTCTTTTGGAGTTTTTTTGCTTTTAAGTGATGGAAGGTTGTTTTGTATCTTTTGGTAACCCTTCTAGGCTTGCATACCAATTAGATATTTTAGTAGGAAATTCAATGAAACTTGTTGAATGGTGTTTGATTATATTCACACCAAATTTTGTTAGTCCTTTGTGAACTATGAACAAGAGATGTAATTTCCATGATAAAATATCATATGATGGGATTTGGGTTAAATTCTTCTAATTGTTATGTGGTTGTGATTACATATGTATTATTTAATCCACTCACATTGAATGATTGAATTATTTAAGTATTGTCTTACGTTGTTATTATTGTTACAATAATAGAAACGTCAATATACCACCAAAAGCGAGACAGGGACCCACTACCGAGTGTAAACATTTATTTCGTTTTGTTAATTATATTTACACTTACCAAGTGTAAAACATTAATATTTTAAAATTTTCATGTAGAAAAGCAACTTGGTTTATTTATAAAAATATTTTGGTTAAGTTTTAGGAAAAATACTTATGATCTAAAGTATAAAATTTACTAAAAGTAATGATTATATTTTACTTTTAATTTTTATAAAATCATTTTTTTTGAGGTTAGAAAATTTTTATCGTCACCATGTGCCCTCAATTCAAATTTGCCGAACTTTGGGCACAGGTTACGAAAGTGATTAAGGTTGTGACGTTCAAGTCATAATGGACGACTCGTTATGATTTAAAACATACTACCAATAATCATGTCATTACATTTGTATTTGAAAATTCATAAAAACTTTATTTTTTAACGTGATGGAGTGGGGTATTATTTTCAGATATATTTTAAGTATTTTTCACTCGTTTATTCAAGCTTTAAATTTATAAGAACACGATATCACTTTCTACTTCATGCTAGGGCAAGTGCACCCAAATGTTTTTAGTAAGTAAACATAAACTGAGTAATAAAGGAAATAAATAGACAAGATAGAATCACTTGGTTCCGACTAATTATTTACGTATCATTTGATGATTTCCATTCTTTGGGGTTTTTAAGAGATTATCTTAGTTATAGTGGCATGCCCCTCTTTTGGAGCGATAATACCCTCAGCCATATTGGTCTGAGTCAGCGGGGATACAGTCCCCAAAGCCGAAATATTGAAAGATAATTAAGTAAGTTTATTGATGCAAAATACGGCATGTCCCTCTTTTGGAGGCAACGCTACCCTCGGCCGTATTGTCTGAGTCAGCATGGATACAGTCCCGCAAAGCCGGTTTAAAGTTTTAATAGTAGTTTATTTATAAGGGACTTAAGCCGTTCTTACTTCACCCGATTTGATGTTATCTTCCTCAAGGGGAGTCCTAATAAGCTTGACCCAAGTTCATGCAGAATCTATACCCTGAACGAGGCAAGAACTTTACCGATACCACCCTTCTAACCCTCTTGCAGGCAGTTAACGTGTTTTATATAGATCGTGAAGACACTAATGAGTGAATCAACGAAGCATGAAAGATGATAAAATAAAGTTCATTTTCAATATAAAAAAATTAGTTATTAAAGTCATTAATACATACCCAATTAAAAAGTTAACCAAAGCTAAGAAATCAAAAGTAATACATAAATAACTTGTATTCACCAAGTGATGTAAGATATTAGTCAAGCATGACCTTTGTTTGACAAAAACTCTTACGATCAATCTTGGATCCCAAGACTACTACACACTCTAAGTTGAATGATGGATGGATGATGATGGTATTGTGGTGGTGGAGGAGTGGTGGTAGGTGTGAGGAAGTGGTTTGCCAAGGGATGAGTTGAATTGAAACCAAGCACCCCTATTTATAGCTGGAAACAGTGACCTCACACGGCCCCGTGCCTGCAGGGCACAACCCCGTGCCTTCCTTCTTCTCTTTCTTCATTTAATTCTGTTGTTAGATCAGCCTACTACACGGCCCCGTGAGTCAACAGCATGACCCCATGGCCATTGTACTTGCTGTACTATCCAAGATACGCGAATTTGGAAGTTGACCACGGTTCGTGCCCAAGGGGACACGACCCCGTGTCTCTAGTCTGCTTTTGTTTGTCTTCTTCTGATCTGGAATCTTGAAAGCGCACGGCCCCGTGCAAAACTTCTGTTTTGTTGTTTTTGTTCTTGGGGTGAAGCTCGGAGGGTTGGTTTCGTGTTTTGTCTTCTCGTCTTTCATACTTATGCTGGATTTTGTCATTAATTTATTTCTTTTGTACATTTAAGCTTTTTTAATCTTGAAAATCAAAAGTATATAAAGAAACGCATTTTTTCCAACATTACTAATAAAAATGGGTTGATTTTATACCGTATTTGATACAAATTATATATTGCATTTGGCGCATATCAACTACCCCCACACTTGAATATTTTCTTGTTCTTAAGAAAAACTCTTTCATTATTGATTACACATCCAAATGGAATTGGAAGAGAAGAATTCTTTAAGTCTTGTTTGTAGAGTGTTAGGAATCCAAGTTCTTTTTATTCTTGTTTTTATATTATTTACAATCATATTCGACATGATTTATTTCAAACACTTTTAAGAAAAAATAAATATTTTTGGGCATAACATGCCTTTATAAAATTCTATTTAGCTATATACAATTTCACACACCTCACAAGCGATCATTCAACTCTCGGCCGAAGATGTGTAAGTGAAACGCTCGATTCTGGTATGGAACTTACTCCTACCATATGCTTGACAAGCAATCAAACCTTCTACTTTTTAACATAATTTTTGTAAATATCAAGAGAATTTTAAATGGTAGGTTTTTGGTTAGTGGTATGGTAGTTTTATTGGAAAGTGGATAAAAACGTAAAATGTATGTTTTCTTTTGAAAATGTATTTATTTGTGACTTAGTTACAAACTAAGGGCTTATAAGCAATAATTTTGCTTATTTATTTCAATCAACTAGAGTTTTTTTTATATAGAATAAAACTAAGTCACCTCTTTTTATATAATTTTCCAAAAGAACCACATTTTACTAAAATTAGGGGTGAAGAGGAAAAACTGGTTTTGTGTTGGTGCATGATGTCTATTGCCTACGTCTTAGGGTTGTGTTTGTATTTTGTAATAGAGCGATAATGTTAGATTTTACATTGTTTGTATTTAACTTTGCACGAAGATAAATTACCTTCGTGCGAAGATAAACTACCCTTGCACGAAGGTAGCATGTCTATATATAGATAGCGTGAGGTGTTAGTGAAAAGAACTATTGCGATTGAGACAGCGAAGCTGTCGGATTTCCTGATCGTTTGTAACTGTTAAACATTGAACGAAATCAGTTAATTGATGAAATAATCTTGTTAATTGTCACTAACTCATATGAATTCCACGCGTATGGATTGGATACTAAAATTAGGACCTTTGCTATTGGACAAAACGATCCAAAAGGCAGTATAAGAGCACAAGTTGCCTGATTTGAAGACAATTGTTCAAGATTCAGCCTAGAAGACTTCTTATTCTACTCATTCTTTTTCACTTTTTAAAATGAATCCATGGTCAAAAGGAACTGATTTTCAAGTATAATACGTAAAAATATGTTTAGATAAACCCTTGAGAAAATCAGAGCTGAAAACAAACAAATTCATGTAGAAAATTGTAATAAATGTCAAGTTTTGAACCTACCTTCGCACGAAGGTGAACCTATCTTCGCACAAACATAACTTTACGTTCGCACGAAGATAAAAATTGTAAAGGTTTAAAATCATTTACCTTCACAAGAAGATAAATCTATCTTCGCACGAAGATAAATCAATTTTTGACATTTTTACTTCACTTGAACCCTGTCAACTGCTAATGTATTAGCTACAGCCGCACAAAATCTAAATTTAGAGAACGAAATGGGAACAATGGTGAAACCCCCAAAGTTGATGAATTTGGAGGATTATGACAGCTGGAGTGAATGGTTTGTTAACTGGGTGCAAGCGAATCATTTTAACTGCTGGTTTGCTATAGAAGAAAAATATACCGCACCAATTGGGGAAAATGAATTTGAGAAGACGTTAACTCAGTTCACACCGGCTGAAAAACAAAAATTCGTCTATGAGAATAAAATGATGAGCATATTGCAACAATCAATCAAAGAAGATATCTTAGCATTGCTACAACATGATGATAATTCACAATCATTATGGAGTGCATTAAGGTTGAAGTTCTAGGGAAGTTCACAAATGAGGAAGAGCAAAAAGGCACTACTTAGAAAAGAGTTTGATATTTTCAACCTTTTGAAAGGCGAAACTATGAAGCAGTTGATCCAGCATTACTGTCACCTAGTTGTTCAAATGAAGAGGTTGGGAATTCATAAAAGAAACGAGGAGTTAGTCGACAAGTTGGCAGATGCTTTGCCTGAGGGAGAGTGGACTACGTACTTGACAATTCTGAAAAATGGTGTAGAGTATAGTGGTTACAGCCTATCAAAGTTCATAGAAAAGCTCGAAGGTCATGAACTAGAAATGCAGAAGATGGCCAAATCAAAGGTGCTCAAATACAACCAGATGTAAACATTTACTTTAAAGGCAGTTCTGTTGGTACTCAAAGTCCGAAATTTCAAACCGCCTTCAGTGCTGATAGTTCTGTAAGCCCATCTTCTAATCAATCCGGTTTTCAATCATTTTCAAGCTTTGAACCAAATTCACCCAAAACACCTCAGTTTTCACAGAGCTCAAACAGTTTTCAAAGTCAACAATCTGGTCAATCAAACTCAAACCAGAGGATTTTACAGTGTAACATAGCTGTGAATCTCCAAAACGCACAAGATTTTAATAAACATACTGCCAAGCTGCACATGTCGTTGCTCGCATCTGTTCTTGAATCTTACAAAAGCCTGGTTGCTGGGAAGATAGGAAATCCAGATATAACCAAGGAAGATTATGATCAAATAGATTAAGAAGAATTTGAGCTTATTGACATCAAATGGTGCATGGCTTCTATAATTTGAATAGCTCAGAAATTTATGGAGATTACAGGCAGAAATAGTTTGGGAGGTTTGGACGGGAAGCTTGGATTCGACAAATCAAAAGTTACATGTTTCAGATGCAGAAAGAAAGGACATTTCAAATGGGAATGTACTAATCGAGAAGTCAACAGTAATCAAAGTTCTTTTGGTGATGATGTAACACACTGTAAAATCATGTCCAATAGTATAGTGACACGTGTTGTATTTTAAATACAGTATGTTAAAGACCAATAAGGACTAAAGGCGTCAACATGCTCAAACTGAGCCTCTGAGTGACGGTCCGATGTCAACATGCATAAATAACAGCCTCTGAGTGACTGATATGTCAACATACTTGAAATTTGGCCTCTAAGTGACTGATATGTCAACATGCCCAGCCTCTGAGTGACATCGGAATAAACATGCTTATAATAAGCCTCTGAGTGATCCGTTGTGAAGTCCTAACTCTCATTCGTGTCATTTGTTGGACAAGAGAGTTCAATTTTGTAAATATGTGAAAGTTGGATGATGGAGGGATTAAAAGTGTCAACATGTTAATTTATACCTCTGAGTGACCTTTTAACGAACCGAGAGCTCGAAAATGTCGGAGCATAATCCCGGGTATGCCAAGTATTGGCTACGGAGGACTAAATATAATGTAGCATAACCCTTTGAGGTTATATTACATTATCATAATCAGAATCCAAGTTTATGCGCAAGTTCCATAATTATGCCATCTTTAACCAAAATGTCCTTTTTGCATAAAACAAGGTTTTTAATGGTAAGGAACTTGAAAATGAGTTTTCTACTGATGTAATATTATAAGTAGGATTATTTGGGATGTTAAACCAAGTTATAAACTAAGTTTTCAAACAGGTCCTTAAACTATGTCAATAAATGACGATTTTAGCCCTTATGACTTATAAAATGGTTTTAATCAAATATTTTAAAGGTAAATCATTTACCTACTGATATGTTATATTAAATAACATATTTAAAACATTTTAGTCTGACCTTAACAACAGTTTTTATTAAACTTCGCATAAAGACGTCATTTTACGACATAAGCGCCGTTTCGGCGCATAGTATGGTTTTAAACCACATTATTGACCAAGACTTGATACCTACTGATTTTAAAACCTATTTTAAATATAATTACAGTAGGTACAGGTTATAAACTCAGAATCCTAAATAATTTATAAACTATGTGTAAAATGACCAAAATGCCTATTCGGTGCATAGTTTGGTCATAAAAGATACACATATGAATGATATCCTACTGATATTATATCATAAATAAAGTAGTTTTCTAGAATACTTATACATATAACATTAAATTATATTCAAGTCTCTTTTATACGATATAGAATTACCAAAATGCCCTTATGAGGCATAGTTTCATTTTAAAACCATAACGGGCATAAAAGTTGATATCCTACTGATATTACAACTTATTTAAAATATAATGGCATATAGAACTTGTCCATGACTTATCCGGTTACCCGATATCGCTAACATGCGTACGGTTAAGTCTATGTAACTAGTTTACGGAAATTAACCAAAACGGGTTTAACCTTGTCATTTAAGTCTCAAAATCCAGAATGTTTATAGTTTATCCATATTATACAAGTCAAGGTACTTGTTGGGATTAAACTACATCTATCCAATCATCGTTTAATCTAGCGTCATACGTTTTGATCAAGTATGCTAGTCAGTCTAAGTCAATGACTTAAATAAGACCGTTGGTATTTAATTGTTTAGTTTATGCCATAATCCAGACTAGAGACTTGCTGGTAAATGCTATTTGCACTTAGTCCTTTTGTGTACGGCTGAGTTATTAAAAATTTAAAAGAGGGTAATACTCTCGACTTATTTCCCCTATACGGGATTGGGTTACGGTAAATTATTACCGCTTGGTCGGAAATGAGATTAATCAAATGCCGGGTGCGGCTAGTAAATCCGCATATTCTGTTTTAATCAGTTTTGTTTGATAACTTAAACATCGGGAGTTAACTACCGTGTCCTGGATATCCTCGGCTCATTACAATAGAAATGGCCACGACCTTAGCGCGGGTGTAGGCATACACCCGATAGACGCTCAATTATGCATTCCCACAAGGTTGGGAGGAATTGACTCCTTCCTGAGTCCAAAGTGGTGTGTACGTTAATTGTGTCTCGGTCTTTGTACCGGGCCCCGCATGTATGGACAAACATGTGAATCTGTTAACAAGGTTGGACGGTTAATTAACCCAAGTTATAAAAAGATTTTGTGCTAATACGCACTTAAAACATTTTTGAAATGTTTTCAAAATGAGTTAGTTTGGTGTATTTACCAGCAAAAGCTGACGTATTTTCAAAAGACTATACTACAGGTACAATACGAAAATAGGCCGGAAGTACTCGGTAGTGATAGAGGATCTTGCAAATCCTAAATCTGGCCAAAGTCTGTTTTTATATTCTTTCCATGTACAATTTATGATCTTCCTGTGGATCTTCTATTACGAGCCTGTATATTATTTTGTATTTCGAACATTTGGTTTGTAATAGTAAATTTTACTCCAAGACTTCTGTTGTGCCGTGTTTAATTGACTATGATGATTATCAACTGACGTCACGATACTCCCCACCCGGGCCCCCCGGTGTATGGATTTGGGTTGGAAATCCGGGGTGTGACAGGTTGGTATCAGAGCCAACGTTTGAGAGAATTAAACACTATCCTTCCTGTGTTTAATCTCATACTTACACGAACACATTCCTTAGACTTCCGAGTCTAGGCATTGACCTAGGATTACTCATTTCATTATTAAGTTATTAGTATAGTTTCTGAATTGAATTTTTAACAGGAAAATGCCGCCACTTGTACGAGGACAAAGTGGGAGAGTAAAAGGTCCAATGAGGGGAGGACCATCGGGGCGCATTCCCCCTCAACCTCACAACTCAGATGCTTACCAAGAATCAGGAGATTCATCTCCTTGGCAACCAGCGAGAGGCTCTGTCTCTCATAGACACTCGCCCTAACATTCCCAAAATTCTTACCACTCTCACCACTCCTATCATTCACACAATACCCAATTCCCATTCACATTCTTACCATGAAGAATTTCACCCTAACTATTACTTTAACATGCCTCCAGCCGATCAAAATCAGTTAGACCAGCCAAACCCCATGGACGAGGACTCCGACCCGGAGATGCCGCCGTCGGGATCGAATATGCATCCCATTGAAATTTCAAGCAATTCAAACTCTTATGCCGGATCGCCCTACCAAGGTCCTAATGAGTGGGACCAATACTGGAACCAATTCACCTTCGCCCACATCCTTCCCATCACTCTCAACCACCTCCTGTTCAAGAAGATGTCCACATGGAACCGGTGGACCAACCTCAACCACCACCTGAACCACCAAGAAGGAAGCATGGAGCACATATGTCGGTACGTGCTGGACAAAGGTCGAGATCGCTGCCACCTTTGCCAAACTCCTACCCCACAATTCAAGAGGACCCACAAATGGGTGGACCCTCTAATGTTTCACCTATAGTGGAACCAACACCAACACCTGCTGTTCAACCACCACCATCGGAATCCCCACATATCTAGACATGTCAAGATATGATCCTTTTAACCCGTCTACACCGGTAGACTATCAAGCATGGTCGCAAGACTCTACATGCAGGCGGTTATGCACAACGCACTTTACCCATCTCCTTTTCCTCCTACTTATCCACCGACTGGATATCCAACTTATGGTACAAGTTCCGGTTATGCCACAACCTCAACCACAACCTCCGCCACCACTTGAGGCCATTAATGAGCCCTTAGAAAGGATGAAAGAAATGCAATAACAGGCGGAGAAAATGGAGAAGAAAGCGAATAAGTTCTTCAAGAAACTCTCCAAGTTGTCAAGGGAAAGAAGGACGAGTGAAGTTTCTTCTAATTATATGTAGTCCCTGCAAGGACATTGTTGTTTCTTTAGTCCCTGCTGGACATTTTTATTTCTTTAAAAGTCATTGCATGGACAGTTTATTTCATGTTTCTAGTATTGTAATTTCTATTCGAAATTTAATAAAATATTTTGGAATTATATATATATATATGTATTCATCCTTTTGAAAACGAGCACCTCGATTTTATTTGAAATTTATGCTCTGCTATATAATTCCAAAAAACCTTAATAGATTTGATTATGCCAAGTGGTGTAGACCACATATTGGCCAAGGAATGATAGTTAAGTACGAAGGGGTCTTCTATCAGGATAGTTAAGGGAAGTTATCCTTCTATCCAGAGGTGGGGACTAGGTCCAAACCTCCAAGGTCGTTAAGGTCGAAGGTGACCGGGGCCATTAATCAATCATTAAGGTACTCTTATGTAACATTAAAGAATATTCATACTCTTGGTAGTGTGGCTTGAGGAACCACACTAACAGTCCATTGGGACAGGCTGATATGCCAAATACATCTGATATGATGTAGGCCAATGTGCCCAATTTATGTCCAATGGGACAGGCTGATATGCCAAATACATCTGATATGATGTAGGCCAATGTGCCCAATTTATGTCCAATGGGACAGGCTGATATGCCAAATACATCTGATATGATGTACGCCAATGTGCCCAACTTATGTCCAATGGGACAGGCTGATATGCCAAATACATCTGATATGATGTAGGCCAATGCGCCCAATTTATGTTCAATGGGACAGGCTGATATGTCAAATACATCTGATATGATGTAGGCCAACGTACCCAATTTATGTCCAATGGGACAAGCCGATATGCCGAATACATCTGATATGATGTAGGCCAATGTGCCCAATTTATGTCCAATGGGACAGGCTAATATGCCAAATACATCTGATATGATGTAGGCCAATGTGCCTAATTTATGTCCAATATGACCGGCCAATGTGCCCAATTATTATATCCATAGGGACAAGCCTATGAGCTATATAATTGTCAATGATGACAATAACAGTTGTGACATTGCGATCCACTGTCCAATAATATATGAACTACGTCCAAATTGTAATTTGCCTCTGATGGTCCTATTAAGACCTAGGCCAAATATAGATATGTTAAGACTAAGAGTTGTGATGTTATTCACACTAGTATAGGCGATGGATTATTATATCCAATATTGAAAGCCGATATGGTTGATACGCCATGGCTAAACGAAGTTTTATTGGTGTATAGAAACCAAGACTTAAGGATGGCTAACTCAAATGAAGCATAAAGTAGCCACAGGAATGTTGAATCTAACAAAGCCGAAAACAAAAATATTGATGATGATAATTTTCAAGCTCACATTGATGCGGCTGTCGAAAAGGCCATGGGAAAGGCCATAGAAAGGCTTAGAGAGTCGAGTGCCACTCGCTCTAGACCCTTATCTATTCAACCATCTTCAGCCCATAAGGAGAGCTCCGTTCACTCTTCAAATGCGAAGAGTGAACCAAAGAAAATAGATTTTGCTGAAAGGTCTCGTTCTGTTAAAGACGGATGCACCTATAAGTATTCGTCTCCTGTAAGCCCCGAGACTTTCACGGGGAGAAAGGAGCTATGGAAGCCCTAAAGTGGTTAGACGAGATGGAAACAATAGTAGATATCAGCAACTGTGCTGATAGGGATATGGTCAAGTACGTATCACAATCCTTCAAGGGCGATGCCCTAATATGGTGAAAAGCCATGGTCCAAATTTTTGGACCTTGTTAAGGAAACTTACTACCCGCCCCATGAGGTGGAGAAATAAGAGACCGACTTCTTGTCTCTTTCCATGAAAAACCTAGATTGTCGGAAATATGTTTTTGATTTCAATTCCCTATCTAGGTTAGTTTCCTATTTGATTACCCCGGAGCCCAAACACATTGCGCGTTTTATTAACGGGTAAGCGCCCAAGATATAGGGCATGGTAAAGGCTGCTCAGCCTAGTACCTATAGGTCCGCTGTAGACCTATCTCTTTCCCTCACCCTTGATTTGGTAAGACAAAGGTCAGTTAGGACTGAAACTGACGGAAAGAGGAAACGGGAGGATATAACTCCCAAAGATTTAAAAAGAAATGAAATTTCGGGTTCAAGAAGAACCAGTACACGTCTAATGACAAACCTCTGTCAAGAACTGTAAATATAGGCATTGGGGAAAGTGTGACATAAATCCACAAACCAAGCCCTGTGGTATCTGCAAAAGAAAAGGGCATAAAACCTAAATTGCAAAGATCTTAAGGATGCAGTTTGCTATAACGCAATGAAAAAGGGCATGTAACGTACAATTGCCCCAAGAAACCCAAAAGTAATGATGCAAAGCCTGGAGAGGCCAAGAAGGGGAATGCTCGTGCCTTTCAAATAAATGCCAGGGAGGCCGTTAATGACAACAACGTCATAACAGGTACATTCCTCATTAACAATATTTACGCTAGACTTCTTTTCGATTTGGGTGCGGATAAATCATTTGTTGAACATAAGTTTAGTAAACTATTAAACTTACCCATAAGAACTCTAGATAAAACTTATGAGATAGAACTTGCTGATGGAGCGATAGAAACAGCATCTTCCATTCTTGATGGATGCTCTATATCCATTAAGAATCATTCCATCCCTATCTCTCTTCTGCCAATGAAATTGGCGGGGTTTGATGTTGTCTTAGGCATGGATTGGTTATCTCATAACCAAGCTCGCATTGCCTGCGATAAGAGTCTCATCAAGAGTAAGACCCCATCTGGTGAAATGATCACCATCCCCAGAGAATCACACTATGGATTGCCAGACAAGGTGTCGTTATTTAAGGCATCCAAGTGTTTGAGAAGAGGATGTGTCATTTACTTGGCACAAGTTACCATAAATGAGCCTAAGCCAAACATGGAGGACCTACCAGTCATCTCAGAATATCCCGATGTATTCCCAGAAGAATTACCAGGCCTACCTCCAGACATACATGTGGAGTTCAAGATTGATATCCTGCCACGGTCAGCACCCATAGCTAGAGCTCCATACAGACTAGCACCAACAGAGATGAAGGAATTGAGGACGCAGTTAGACGAACTCTTGGAAAAAGGCTTTGTTCAGCCTAGTTCCTCGCTTTGGGGAGCTCCTATTCTGTTTGTAAAGAAGAAAGACGGTTCGATGCGAATGTGCATCGACTACCGAGAGCTGAACAAGTTAACAATCAAGAATAGATATCCTCTGTCCAGGATCGATGATTTATTTGAACAACTTCAAGGGGCTAGTTACTTCTCCAAGATCGATTTAAGATCTGGATATCATCAGCTGAAGGTTAGGAGTGAGGATGTTCCTAAGACAGCCTTCAGGACCCGTTACGGTCACTTTGAATTTTTGGTGATTCCTTTTGGGCTCACAAATGCAACAGCAGCATTCATGAATCTCATGAATAGAGTCTGCAAGCCATATTTGGATAAGGTTGTCATTGTCTTTATAGATGACACACCTATCTACTCTCGTAATCAAGCTGATCACGAGAAACATCTTCGGTGCATCTTAGAACTGCTAAGGCAAGAAAAACTCTATGCTAAATTCTCTAAGTGTGAGTTTTGGCTTAGAGAGGTCCAATTTCTTGGACACACGGTAAGTGAGCGTGGTATCCAAGTGGATCCCGCCAAAATTGAAGCCATCATGAATTGGGAAGTACCCAAAACCCCATCGGAGATTCGTAGTTTTCTAGGATTGACTGGTTACTACAGGAGGTTCATTGAGAACTTTTCAAGGATAGCCACTCCTTTAACTACCTTAACCTGTAAGAATATTAAGTATAATTGGGGTCCAAAGCAACAATAATCTTTTGAGGTTCTTAAACACAAGTTGAGCAATGCTCCTGTGTTATCCCTACCAGAGGGCGTTGAAGATTTTGTAGTCTACTGTGATGCATCGCACACTGGCATGGGCTATGTGCTAATGCAAAAAGGCAAAGTGATTGCCTATGCATCACGGCAGTTAAAGGTGCACGAAAGAAATTACACCACCCACGATTTGGAATTGGGTGCCATTGTATTTGTACTAAAACTGTGGAGACATTACTTGTATGGTAGAAAGTGCATTATATACACAGACCATAAAAGTCTCCAGCATCTGTTCAATCAGAAAGAAGGAACATGCGACAACGTCGATGGATGGAAACGCCTAATGACTACGATTGCGAGATTCGCTACCATCCAGGCAAAGCAAATGTAGTTACGGATGCCTTAAGTCGCAAAGAACGAGTTAAACCTATAAGGATTAACGCAAAGAGCATTGAGCTTAGAAATAGCTTAAGTGAGAAGCCACTAGATGCGCAGAAGCAAGCTATACTAGAGGCTAATATCCCTAATGAGGGATTAGGCGGAACTATTGATCAGTTAGCGCCTGGAAAAGATGGAATCCTTCGATTTAATGATAGAATTTGGGTTCCAATCCTTGGAGGACTTAGAGATCTAATCCTCCAAGAAGCGCACAACACAAGATACTCAGTTCACCAGGAGGTGACAAAATGTATCAAGATCTGAAGAAGAATTATTGGTGGATGGATTTGAAGAAATCTTAGCCACTTATGTAGCAAAGTGTCTGACGTGTTCGCAGGTTAAAGCCGAACATCAGAATCCGTCAGGACTTCTACAACAATTAGAAATTCCCACATGGAAATGGGAAATGGTAATTATGGACTTGATTACCAAGTTACCCAAGACCAAAAGTGGAAATGACACCATTTGGGTCATTGTGGATAGGCTGACCAAGTCAGCACATTTCTTGCCAATAAAGGAAACATATAATTCAGACAGATTGGCTAAGTTGTTTGTGGACAAGATTGTGTCCCTACATGGTGTGCTAGTATCTATTGTATCTGACAGAGATACTAAATACACATCTCACTTTTGGAAAAGTTTCCAACAATCTTTAGGCATACGATTAAATTTTAGTATGGCTTACAATCCGCAGACTGATGGTCAAAGTGAGCGTACTATCCAGACACTAGAAGACATGCTTAGGGCATGTGTGATTGATTTAGGTGGAAGTTGGGATGACCACTTACCCTTAATAGAATTCTCCTACAATAACAGTTATCATACTAGCATCAAGGCTGCTCCTTTTGAGGCCTTGTATGGGAGAAATGTAGAACGCCCGTGTGTTGGGCAGAAGTTGGGGAGGCCCAACTATCAGGACCAGAGATTGTCCTGGAGACCACGGAAAAGATTGTACAAATTCGTGATCGTCTCAAAGCTGCCAGGGATAGGCAGAAGAGCTATGCTGACAAGAGGCGTAAACCTCTTAAGTTCCAAGTAGGGGACAAGGTCATGCTAAAGGTGTCACCCTGGAAAGGTGTGATGCATTTTGGAAAGAAGGGCAAGTTGAGCCCAAGATATATTGGACCATTCAAGATAGTCGAATGTGTCGGCACTGTAGCTTATAAGCTCAGGTTGCCAGAGGAGCTTAGTGGAATCCATGAAGTGTTCCACATCAGTAACCTTAAGAAATGTCTAGCTGATGAGTCGCTAGCAATGTCACATAAAGATGTGCAAATAGATGAAAACCTGAGGTTTATTAGAAACCGATTTCGATCGAGGTTGACAGGTTAAGAAGCTCCGAAGAAAAATGATACCTATAGTAAAGGTTAAGTGGGACGCTTTTAGAGGTCCCGAGTATATATGGGAGGTTGAGTCCACTATGCGACAAAGTACCCCATCTTTTTGAATAAAATCTCGAGGTCGAGATTTCTTTTAAGGGTGTGAGGATGTAACACCCTGTAAAATAGTGTCCAATAGTATAGTGACACGTGTTGTATTTTAAATATAGTATGTTAAAGGCCAATAAGGACTAAAGGCGTCAACATGCTCAAACTGAGCCTCTGAGTGATGGTCCGATGTCAACATGCATAAATAACAGCCTCTGAGTGACTGATATGTCAACATGCTTAAATCATTAGCCTCTGAGTGACTGATATGTCAACATACTTGAAATTTGGCCTCTGAGTGACTGATATGTCAACATGCCCAGCCTCTGAGTGACATCAGAATCAACATGCTTATAATAAGCCTTTGAGTGATCCTTTGTGAAGTCCTAACTCTCATTTGTGCCATTTGTTGGACAAGAGAGTTCAATTCTGTAAATATGTGAAAGTTGGATGATGGAGGATTAAAAGTGTCAACATGTTAATTTATACCTCTGAGTGACCTTTTAATGAACCGAGAGCTCGAAAATGTCCAGGCATAATCCCGGGTATGCCAAGTATTGGCTACGGAGGACTAAAAGTGCCAAAAAGGTGTTTAAAAAGGTTTTCAGAAGCTTTATAAAATTAAGGGGTTAAAATTGTCAAAACTTGAAACTGGCCATATGGCGGTCATAGGCTGCGAGAGACCAGGCCTGGGTCTCCCGCGGGGCGCAGAAGGCCTTGTCTGCAGAAAGTTCTGCTTGGCTCCCAAACAAAACTCCAAAAAACCATTTGATCGAAACTATGGACTTGTAATCAGCTATGCCACGTTTTGGGACACTTGTAAGCTTCCTCTTACACCTCTAAACACCTGGCTTCACCTCCTTTGAGTTCTCCAACTATAAATAGGTGATGAAGTTCACCATTTGAACTTGCACCTTTCTTATTCACACTCTTCTCCCTCCTTTGGAAGTTCCTAGCTAAAAGGAGCATCCAACATAGTTCTTTTGCACCCTAGGAATCATTGGTAAGTGTTCCTTCCTTATGCATTTTCGTTTATAGGCTTTTATAGCCAAAAGTCAAGCGTGTACCAAAAACTCTTTGACTTTCGGTTAAGACCATTATGGTCCAGCCATTGTTCGAAATGAACATAGCTAAGTGATCATTATAAGGTAGGTGTTAGTCCCTATAAAGGGCACCTCTTGAGGATCACATTTGCTAGACCAATTGACGGGTCAACGTTATGATATTAAAAAGTTAAAAAGGCCATTTTTCGGGAAAATCGTAAATTGATCTTATATACGTTATGAAACTTGTTTTAACACTTAAACAAGTTGGTAATAATTATTAGAACATGTAAAAACACGTTTGGCTCGCCAATTTCAGTCCTAGGGTCGGTTCGCAATTGAAAGTCGTGAAGTTTGACTTCTGCTTTGACTTTCGATTCTGACCCGATTTAGATTAGTTACTTACTGTTCTAAAGTTGCATTATGATCATAGTATAATGTAGCATAACCCTCTGAGGTTATATTACATGATCATAATCAGAATCCAAGTTTATGCGCAAGTTCCATAATTATGCCATCTTTGACCAAAATGCCCTTTTTGCATAAGTAGGATTATTTGGAATGTTAAACCAAGTTATAAACTGAGTTTTCAAACAGGTCCTTAAACTATGTCGATAAATGATGATTTTAGCCCTTATGAATTATAAAATGGTTTTAATCAAATATTTTCAAGGTAAATCATTTACGTACTGATATGTTGTATTAAATAACATATTTAAAACATTTTAATCTGACCTTAACATCAAGTTTTATTAAACATCGCATAAAGACGTCATTTTACGACATAAGCGCCGTTTCGGCGCATAGTATGGTTTTAAACCATATTATTGACCAAGACTTGATACCTACTGATTTTAAAACCTATTTTAAAGATAATTACAGTAGGTACATATTATAAACTCGGAATCCCGATAATACTATGTGTAAAATGATCAAAACGGTGCATAGTTTGGTCATAAAAGATAAAGTACACATATGAATGATATCCTACTGATATTATATCATAAATAAAGTAGTTTTCCAGAATACTTATAACTATAACATTAAATTATATTCAAGTCTCTTTTATACGATATAGAATTACCAAAATGCCCTTATGAGGCATAGTTTCATTTTAAAACCATTACGGGCATAAAAGTTGATATCCTACTGATATTACAACTTATTTAAAATATAATGGCATATAGAACTTGTCCATGACTTATCCGGTAACCCAATATCGCTAACATGCGTACGGTTAAGTCTATGTAACTAGTTTACGGAAATTAACCAAAACGGGTTTAACCTTGTCATTTAAGTCTCAAAATCCAGAATGTTTATAGTGTATCCATATTATACAAGTCAAGGTACTTGTTGGGATTAAACTACATCGATCCAATCATCGTTTAATCTAGCGTCATACGTTTTGATCAAGTACGCTAGTCGGTCTAAGTCAATGACTTAAATAAGACCGTTGGTATTTAATTGCTTAGTTTATGCCATAATCCAGACTAGAGACTTGCTGGTAAATGCTATCTGCACTTAGTCCTTTTGTGTACGGCTGAGTTATTAAAAATATAAAAGAAGACTAGCTCAGGTAAATACTCTCGACTTATTTCTCCTATACGGGATTGGGTTACGGTAAATTATTACCGCTTGGTCGGAAATGGGATTAATCAAATGCCGGGCGCGGCTAGTAAATCCGCATAATCTGTTTTAATCAGTTTTGTTTGATAACTTAAACATCAGGGGTTAACTACCGTGTCCTGGATATCCTTGGCTCATTACAATAGAAATGGCCACGACCTTAGCGTGGGTGTAGGCATACACCCGATAGACGCTCAATTATGCATTCCCACAAGGTTGGGAGGAATTGACTCCTTCCTGAGTCCAAAGTGGTGTTTACGTTAATTGTGTCTCGGTCTCCGTACCGGGCCCCGCATGTATGGACAAACATGTGAATCTGTTAACAAGGTTGGACGGTCAATTAACCCAAGTTATAAAAAGATTTTGTGCTGATACGCACTTAAAACATTTTTTAAATGTTTTCAAAATTGCAAATCCTAAATCTGTCCAAAGTCTGTTTTATATTCTTTCTATGCACAATTTATTATCCGCCTGTGGATCTTCTATTACGAGCATGTATATTATTTTGTACTTTCGAACATTCGGTTTGTAATAGTAATTTTACTCCAAGACTCCCGCTGTGCCGTGTTTAATTGACTATGATGATTATCAACTGACGTCATGATACTCCCCACCCGGGCCCACCGGTGTATTGATTTGGGTTAGAGATCCGAGGTGTGACAGATGATTACTACAAGAAAGCTATCTATCATAAGTCGTCACCACCACAATCAAATTCAAGGATGATTCAAATAAAAGACGGTCCATCTAATGCTAAAGACAAAGCTTTAGTAGTCGCCCAAGAAGATGAAAGATTTAACTGGAGCAAGTACATTTCTAAAAACGAAAGTCTCGCACTTCTCGCAGAGATAATCGAAGAGCCTGAACCTTAAACAGAAGATTATTCTGAAGTAGTATTCGATGAAGCTCTTGAGGAAGCTGTTCTTGAAGGATATATTCATGAACAACTTGCTGAAGAAGAGATTATATTGCATAATGCTTTTAGAAATCTGATTCCACCTAAAATGTTTCCATCTTTTGCAGGATATTTTGATTCAAGTTATCAAGTGCAAGCAGAAGAGGATTCAAAGTCTGAATGTGTAGAATTAATAGATGTGGAAAAAGAGATGAATGCCGAGAATTTGACAGAGACTGCAAATAAAGCAATGATGGCAAACCTTAAAGAGGTAGTTTCTAATGAAGTCAAGAAAGAGTTAGTGACTGAATTTGTCAAAGAGTCGGTAAGGGAGGTTGTCAAAGTTTAGGTTGTTGAGGTTGAAAACCATGCAAGAGATGCCAAGAACCTTGCATGGAATGTGTCGAGAAAGCTAAAAACCATTCTGAACTGAAAAACCTTTCAGATAATTCGTCAAGTGATTATAACGAAACTAAACAAGCTTATGAAAAATTATCTAAAGCACTTAAACAATATGAAAAGGTTAACAGTGAAGATAGTGCAACTTTGTCGGTGCTTAAAGCAAACTCTCATGGATAAACAAATGGCAATTAACATTCATTTGAACAAAATTATTGAACTTAAAAATGAGCTTGAAAAATTGAAAATCGAAACGGAAAGGGTTAACAAATTGTTAATCAGTTATTCCACCAGTTCATATGTCATTGATCATATTCTTCTGAAAATTGAAGTCATTGATCATATTCTTCTGAAAATTGAAAAGGAAGAAGATGATAAGAAAGGTAAGAACAAAAGTGTTGGTTACAACACTGTTCCACCACCCATGTGGGAAAGCTTTGCTAGAAAGAAACCATCAGCGGTGGAAAAGGCGCTTAATCCAAATTTCAAAACTGAAAAGAAAAATGAGTTGCCCGAGAACATTGATGTAACATACACTAAATTAAACAATGAATGTGAACCTGATGTGGTTAAAACAGTGGTTGAAAAGGTTTTGGGAAGTGAAAGTGATAGCACATAGTATGAAAGTGCTGAGTCGAACTCGGAGAAAACTAGCTCAAGTTTACCTTCTGAAAATGAGGAGAGTTTTCACAAGAATTATCTTGATAAATCAGATTCTAGTTCGGATGATGATTCTACATTGGTTGCTTATACCCTGAAAGGATCGGACAAACTATATTCTGATCAAGAATTTTCGATTCAGAATGTGAATACTAAGAAAGTAAAACAAGTGTTTAAGCTAACAGAAATCAATTTTTCTGAACTGGGAAATTTGAATAAGTCTTACTACTCTAAACTCAAAAGCTTTTGTAAAAAATAATCGTGAAGGTAAAAATTATCCTGAAAACAAGCGTAAAAGGTTGGGGTATGTTAAGAAGAAAAATGATAAATTTCAAAAATCAAATTTTCAAAAAAAGTTAACTTTGTGTTTGGATCAAGCACGGTAAGTGAAAAAGAAAGGTTGGGAAAGGAACAATCAAATGACGAGTTCCATGCAGAAAAGAAACGTCGTGAGAAAAATTTGAGTTCATCTACTGATTGTGACAGTAGAACATGTTGAAAATGTAACAAAGTTAGGTATATTGCACGACATTGTACTCAAAGCAACTCAAAATCTATTTACAACGCAAAGAAATCCACAGAAGATGTGAGACAAAAGAAACCTGAGTTTGTTCCAAAACAAATCTTAAAAAGAAATAATGAATCCAACAAAATTGTGAAACCAACAATACCAAATGTTTCAAAGTTTGATATTGGTGAAACTTTAATCAAAACCAAATAAAAGGATTCAAAATTTTATTCAAAAAAACGAATTCTAACAACACAAACTTGGGTAGTTAAAACCAAAACTTTTATAGAAATCAAAACACATGTTAAATCTGAAGTTAAACAGGATGTTAATGTCAAAGTTCAAATGTTTGATATTCCGCCCACCCAAGACCGAGAAGGCTTGGGTTTCACTATTTAAGTAATTGCTTATTTACATGGGTTTCACTTTATACATTCTGGGAATATTTTTCCTAAATTTTATATATCTTTACCAAATTATATAAGAAGTTTCAGAATTTTACAAGTTATATACATTGACTAACAATTTTTAAGATTAAAATTGCATTATTTAATTAAAACCGGCAATTTTAAACGCGTAACGAACCTGCCGGAACAGTAAATTGACCGATGGCTAAATTGGTGATAATTGAAACATCATAGTTATTCCAGATTGTTCCGAGGTAAAATGGGTACTTCGGATGCTTTACACGTCAGTTTGGGAAATTCCCCGACGTCGAAAACGGGAACTAAAAATTGGGCAACCTGGGTCCCCCAAACGCCCGAACTCCCTTAATATAAAATTAATTAATATACAATACATTGGAACCCTCCATATGATCATATCATTCTCCAAACATGTAGAACAAGCAACCGTGACCGTCACGCAAAACGGGGCACAGAAGCCGAAATGAACTTTGACACTAAGATAATACCCACAACCCTATCGTTATGTTATAGGTCGATTCTCGGATGAATATACCCATCCGAGCACAAGTTATGACTATTACCGATCTGGACCCTGATTTCGGTAATTAACCCAAAACTGCCTGGTACTAGGACTGAAGTACTATTGGTCTAACAAACCCAATTGAGCTTGGCATGAATGCCATGGGTTCTATTATAATTGTACATGTCCATGCACTCTCTGTGAGCACGCTATGTGGTGTTAGACATAGCTACATGGGGTGGAAAAGTGCTGAGGTGTCAGATGTGGGACACGACACTTGTTAACAGTCATGGTTTCACTTGTGGGCTCAGTATAATATAATCAATGTGTCAAACTTGAACTACATTTTCAACTGTATAATGCAAACTAAAACAGTGAAAATCACCAACTATATATAGTTGACCTTTTTTCCAAACTTAACATGCTTTTCAGGTTACTTGATATTTGTGTTTGCTGATACAAAAATTGCTCTACAACTGAATACATGTATAGAAGCATACGGATTAGAAGATTTACTTGATCTGCAAGAATGTATTCTAATAGCATTCTTCTAGTATGGAATTAACAATGTAAATTGATGTACCTTTGGAATGCAATACAATATCTTTTTAAATAACGTGTTAATACCATGTGTCTGTTAGACCTCGCGTGCGCTTCTGCTGCAAGTCGGGGTGTAACAGTAATTAAGTAAATTATTAATGCAAAATATGGCATATCCCTCTTTTGAAGGCAACGGTACCCTTGGCCATATTGGTCTGAGTCAGCAGGGATAAAGTCCCGCAAGGCCGGTTTAAAGTTTTAATAGTAGTTTATTTATAAGCGACTCAAGCCATTCTTACTTCCGCCAATTTGATGCTATTTGCCTCAAGGGAAGTACTAATAAGCTTAACCCAAGTACTCGCAGAATTATGCACTGAATAAAGCAAGAACTTTACCCATACCACCCTTCTAACCCCCTTCCAGGCATTTAACGTGTTTTATATAGACCGTAAAGACACGAATAAGTGAATCAACGAAACATGAAAGATGATAGAATAAAGTTCATTTTCAATATAAAAACTAGTTATTAAAGTCATTAATACATACCCAATTAAAAAGTCAACCAAAGCTAGGAAATCAAAAGTAATACATAAGTAACTTGTATTCACCAAGTGATTAGCCAAGCATGACCTTCGTTTGACAAAAACTCTTACGATCAATCTTGGATCGCGAAACTACTACACACTCTAAGGTGGATGATGGATGGATGATGATGGTATTGTGGTGGTGGAGTGGTGGTAGGTGTGAGAGAAGTGGTTTGCCAAGGGATGAGTTGAAATAAAACCAAACACCCCTATTTATAGCTGGAAACAATGACCTCACACGGGCCCGTGCCTTCCTTCTTCTCTGTCTTCATTTAATTATGCTGTCAGATCAGCCTGCTACACGGCCCCGTGCGTCAACGGCACGTCCCCGTGGCCATTGTACTTGCTGTACTATCCTAGATACGTGAACCTGGAAGTTGACCACGGCCCGTGCCCAAAGGGGACATGGCCCCGTGTCTCTTGTCTGATTCTGTGTGTCTACTTCTGATCTAGAGTCTTGAAGGGGCACGACCCCATGCCGACGAGGCACAGCCCCGTGCCAAACTTCTGATTTGTTGTTTTTGTTCTTAGGGTGAAGCTCGGAGGGTTGGTATAGTGTGTTGTCTTCCTGTCTTTCATACTTATGCAGGATTTTGTTGTTAATTTGTTCCTTTTGTACATTTAAGCTCTATTTATCCTGAAAATCAAAAGTGTACAAAGAAACACACTTTTCCTAACATTAGTACTAAAAAAGGGTTGATTTTATATCGTATTTGATACAATTTATATGTTGCATTTGGCGAGTATCAGTTTTATTCAAAATGAACTCATTGTATAAGAGCTTGTGGGTTGCACACCACGTCATGGTTGTCTGGTGATGTGGATGAGTGCTCGTCCACGTGCCTTCTAGTTATCTTGATTCTCTAGGTTGGCTTGAATGGACCGACTGTAAGGAACGAGTTGGGTGTTTGGCTGGTCAAATGGAGGAGTGTGTGCGTTGAATGGAGTCTTAGGTGATTTGGTTTGAGGGTTATAGCTCCGACAAGTGTCGATTAAGTGACCATTTTGTCCACAATAAGTGCAAATGTGGCGCAAGGAGTTGACTGGGTGATGACGACGGTGGAGAGAAGGCGACATCTGCAAGATAACATAAGTAAGGTGTACGACCCATAACGAGAATAGACGGTCGGATGAACCAGAGTTCATGGATGTGAAAGAATATAGAATTTAGGGAAAATCCCATATTCAAGAATTCAAATCACCTGAAAGTATTATGGAATATCAAAGTATAGCAAAAGTCTAACCCTTTGACAAAGTATAAAAAGATAGGGTGATTTATTTGAAAAATCATTAGAATCCCGTGGAATATTATAAATTTACTCTGGTTGTTTATATGCAAAACGATATAATAACATGGAATATGATAAATAATAAAACTTATGATAAACTAATATGTCATCACCAAATGTTGAAAATCATAGGTTTGGCACATCATAGGGTTTAATATGACTTTCGTGCGTCACTTTCATAATTACGTATGCACTAGTGATTACCAAGCTTTCGCATGGTACCCATATGTTTGCCCATTGACATACAACTTAACCCGAAGGAAATCGTGAATTAATAAATTACTCGAGTTTTGGGGTGTTGATAAACAATGTTTAGGATAGTATCAATGAATTAACACAGACACGTTTGACGTATCAAAGTATTGTTAGTTCACGTGACGTTTGGTGTGACATGCTTTAGCCTAACAAGTATCGTACCCTCATCGTTAGTCCCCAGATAGGCAAACTGGTCCATTAATTGGATTTATACGAATGCCTGGCTAGACAGAACGTCATGTCACACCCCGGATTTCCAACCCAAATCCATAAGCCGGTGGGCCCGGGTGGGAGTATTGTAACGTCAGTTGATAACATCATAGTCAATTAAACACGGCACAACGGAAGTCTTGGAGTAAAATTACTATTACAAACCGAATGTTCAAAATAAAATAATATACAGGCTCGTAATAGAAGATCCACAAGCGGATCATAAAATGTACAAGAAAGAATATAAAACAGACTTTAGGGCAGATCTAAGGATTTGCAAGATCCTCTTATTCACTACCGAGCAGCTTCTGGTAAATTTCGTATTGTGCCTGCAGTTTAGTCTTTGGACGATACGTCAGCTTTCGCTGGTAAATACACCCAACTGACTCGTTTTGAAAACTCTAAAAAAATGATTTTTAAGTGCAAAACGACACAAAATCTTTTATTAACTTGGGAAAGTTGACTTTGCAACCTTGTATCAGATTCACATGTTTGTCAATACATACATGGCCCAGTACAGAAACCGAGACATGATTAAATACACACCACTTAGAACTCACGAACGAGTTATCCCCAACATCTTGGGTAATTTGCATATGAGCGTCTGTCAGGTGTATGCCTACACCCCACGCTAAGGTCGTGGCCAACAACTAATGTATTGAGCCGAGGATATCCAGGACACGATAATTTAACCCCCGATGTTTAAGTTATCAAACAAAACTGATAAAAATGGAATATGCGGGTTTACTAGCCACAAACGGACATTCGATTAACCCTATTTCAGAACAAGCGGTAATAATTTACTGTATCCCAAGCCCATATAGGGAAAATAAGTCGAGAGTATTTACCTGAGCTAGTCTTCTTTTAAATTTCAATAACTCAGTTGTATACAAAAGTACTAACGTGCAGATAGCATTTACCGGCAAGGCTCTATTCTGGATTATGGCATAAGCTAACCAATTAAACACTATCGGTCTTTATTTAAGTCATAGACTTAAACCGAGTAGTGTACATGATCAATATGTATAACGCTTGATTAAACGACGATTGGGTAGAATGTAGTTTAAACCCGGCAAGTACTTTGACTTGCATAATATGGGTAAACAATTAACGTTCTGGATTTTGAGATTAAAATGATAAGGTTAAAACCGTTTCGGTTAAATTCCGTAAACTAGTTACGTATAATCAACCGTATGTATATAAGCGATAATTGGTAACCGGATAAGTCATGGACGAGTTCTATATGCCATTATATTTTAAACAAGTTAAAAATATCATTAGGATATCAACTTATATGCCCGTTAAGGTTTTAAATCGAAACTATGCCTCATAAGGGCATTTGGTAATTTCATACCATATAAAAGGAACCTGAATATAATTTAATGTTATAATTATAAGTATTCTGGAAAAATAATTTATTTATGATATAATATCAAAGGATACTAATTATATGTGTAATTTACCTTTTATGGCCAAACTATGCACCGAAGGGGCATTTTGGTCATTTTACACATAGTTTATAAATTATTTGGGATTCTGAGTTTATAACATGTACCTACTGTAGACATGTTTAAAAATAAGTTTTAAAATCAGTAGGTAACAAGTCTTGGTCCATTAATATGGTTTAAAACCGTACTATGCGCCGAAGCGGCGCTTTTGTCGTAAAATGACGTCTTTGTGCGATGTTTATGAAAACTGATGTTAAGGTCATATTAAAATGTCTTAGATATGTTATTTAATATAACATATCAGTAGGTAAAAGATTTACCTTGAAAGGATTTGATTAAAACTATTTTATGAGCCACAAGGGCTAAAGTCATCATTTATCGACATAGTGTTTGAAAACTCAGTTTATAACTTGGATTAACACCCCAAATAATCATACTTATAATATTATATCAGTAGGAAACTTATTTTTAAGTTCATTATTATTTAAAACCTTGTTTTATGTAAAAGGGGCATTTTGGTCAAAGATGGCATAATTATGGAACTTGCGCATAAACTTAGATTCTGATTATGATCATGTAATATAACCTCAGAGGGTTATGCTACATTATTTTATGATCATAATGCAACTTTAGATCAGTAGGTAACTAATCTAAATCGGGCCAGAATCGAAAGTCAAAGCAGAAGTCAAACTTCGCGACTTTCGGTTGCGAACCAATCCTAGAACTGAAATTGACGAGCCGAACATGTTCTCACATGTTCTAATAATTAACTTTTTTAAGTGTCAAAACAGGTTTCATAACATATAAAAGATCAATTTATGATTTTTCCGAAAAATGGCCTGTTTCACTTTTAATATCGTAACTTTGACCCGTCAATTGGTCTAGCAAACGTGATCATCAGGTAGGGATTAACACCTACCTTATTATGATAACTTAGCCATGTTCATTTCGAACAATGGCTGGACCATAATGGTCTTAACCGAAAGTAAAAGCGTTTTCCGTAAAATGCTTGACTTTTGGCTATAAAAGCCTATAAACGAAAATGCACAATGAAGGAACACTTACCAGTGATTCCTAGGTTGCAAAAGAACTATGTTGGATGCTTCTTTTAGCTAGGAACTTCCAGAGGAGGGAGAAGAGTGTGAATAAGAAAGGTGCAAGTTCAAATGGTGAACTTCATCACCTATTTATAGTTGGAGAACTCAAAGGAGGTGAAACCAGGTGTTTAGAGGTGTAAGAGGAAGCTTACAAGTGTCCCAAAACGTGGCATAGCTGATTACAAGTCCATAGTTTCGATCAAATGGTTTTTTGGAGTTTTGTTTGGGAGCCAAGCAAAACTTTCTGCAGCAGAGGCTCTCTCGCGCCCTCTAAGAGACACAGGCCATGTCTCTCGCGGCCCGCGAACGCCCCACGGCCACTTTCAAACTTTGACACTTTTAACCCCTTAACTTATTAAAGCTTCTAAAAACCTTTTTAAACACCTTTTGGCAATTTTAGCCCTCCGTAGCCAATACTTGGCATACCCGGGATTATGCCCGGTCATTGTCGAGCTCTCGGTTCGTTAAAAGGTCACTCAGAGGTATAAATTAACATGTTGACACTTTTAATCCCTCCATCATCCAACTTTCACATATTTACAAATTTGAACCCTCTCGTCCAATAAATGGTACGTATGCGAGTTACGGCTTCACAAAGGATCACTCAAAGTCTTATTATAAGCATGTTGACTTCGATGTCACTCAGAGGCTGTGCATGATGACATATCAGTCATTCAGAGGCGAAATTTCAAGCATGTTGACATATCAGTCACTCAGAGGCTAATGAATTAAGCATGATGACATATCAGTCACTCAGATTCTGTTATTTATGAATGTTGACATCGGATCGTCACTCAGAGGCTCAGTTTGAGCATGTTGACGCCTTTAGTCCTTATTGGTCTTTAATAGACTATATTTAAAATACAACACGTGTCGCTATATTATTGGACACGATTTTATTGGGTGTTACACATCCAACTACCGGTACGTAACCCTTGAAGTTACTACATGTCCGGTACAAAGACACACTTTGAAAAGAATGAAATATTAATTAAAATTAGAAAACCAAAACGAAATAAAAACAATTCAAAAAAAAAAAATTTAAATGCATTAAAAGAAAATTCATTGACTCAAGACTTTGGATACATAGGAATAAGAATTAGAATATTGATTATTCTAAGTGTGTGCATATATGAAAAAAAAAAAATAGTTAACCATGGTTAAATAATGAAGCAAATTTTGTCATATAAGGTATATAACGTTTAGCATATAACAATTAAAAATGCTCAGATGTATATGTGTGTGACTTTAGAAAAACTTAATCATATATACTTTAATTTTTTTAAGCTAAGATAATTAAGCAATTAAGCACATAAGGTACCTAATCAACTATAGTCTGAATCTAAGGGTTTAATAACCTAAACCTAGTTCCCTATAGTAATTGGCTCTGATACCAATCTGTCACACTCCGACCCGCAGCGAAATGGTATAGGACATAATGATTGCCTGTAGCTATGACACTATTATAAGTTTAGATATTTAAAGTCACTAAACTAAATTTGTCATACATAATCATATAAAACATTTTACATATTTCATACATTATTCAAAAGATAAATAATTATGATAAATGTCCAATTTATTACTAAGGCATGTACTATGTGTATTTGCCTTCAATTCTATCTCCTACTTGTATATTTGTATCAAATGTAAAAAGGTTTTTGGTCAACAAAATGTTGGTACTAAATCCAAATTTTAATTAAAACGTTTTGCTTTATTATTTGAATTATTTTACTTTGAAAACTTTTAAAAGTATATTTAACATGCAATATCATGTGTTTTAAAACATCTATAATCACAACAACCACAACTACTATCAACCAATCACCACAATCACAATATAGATACAATAAAAACAATAGGACTCAAAAACTATATCATGCAATAGACTCAAGCCCCGAAGAGCGAGTTTAATACTGGTGGCGATACTAGGCTACAGCCCATGGCCGTAGAGAACCTAGTCTAGTCAGCCAGATGAATCCACACAAAATCTATAACACAAAGCGAGTAAACACATAAATACATACAAATGCAACAATAATTTAAGTGATAAAACTCAAAAAGAGGTAGATCTACTAACCTCTAAAAGTTGTGCGAATTACTATAAAAAGAAGATGAGATGCGAATCCTAGTATGGCGTCAATAGCCTTGATAGCGAATCTTAGCAATGGAAGTATATCTTAACTCTTCGACAATTGTTAATAGAACTACCACATTATGGTGTTCCAATTTAGGCTTAAATAACATATTTATTAATATCATTTGATTTGTCTCATGTGACACTTAGGCTTTTGGTGACAAATTAAAATGTATTTCCTAGAGCGTACAACAATAATTCACCCGTTTAATTTAATTAGCAAAACTATGATTTCATGAATACGTAACTCAAATATAATAAGGTTTATTAAGAATGGTTTTAATTAATTACCAATGTAAGGAAAACAACATAGTTAGAATTAGTAATCAACTGGAAAATAAAAAGAATATATAGTTATCCGGTTTAGTAAAAACGTTTAAAATAATTTATTATAGTACTCATAACTATAACTAGTAGAAAAAATGCATATTTATTTAGAAAAAAAAAAAAGCTTAGCATCATTTGAAAATCTATCTAGTCAAAATATTAAATAATGGTTTAAAGACTTAATAGCCCAATTGGCTAAATGTGTTGATCGAAAAGAAAAAAAAAACATCTCATTAATAATAAAAAAACACTTCATCTTCTTGGTTTAGAAATAAAACAATTACAAAAACACGAATTCTGTTATGTTCATCGAACCTAAGTATGAACCTCATATTACTTTAATTCATAGAAGAATTGTGTTCATACCTAAAAGTATGAACATATTATTACTTTAACAAGTCAGACTTCGAAGGCCATATTCAAACAAATTATTTTAAACAGTAATGTCGAATATATTTAGAATTTGGGAAGGGTCGAAAATGTTACCGCGTGAATCGAATATATAACAATGATCATGCGAATCGTGGTGATGCACGAATGTGTAGTGGTGGCTGGGTCATGAAATCGAACTCCATATCGACGACGCCAAAGCTAAACGCAACGGTCACCAAACTGAGCACGAAGAAAATGTGCGGCTGTGTTTGATACTAATTTTAACAGCCGTTGCGGCATGCTGTGGCAGCACGGCTATGGCGTACGGCAATTATGGGTAACACGGTGAGCAGAGGTTGTATGAATTCCATTCGCCAGGACCGATAAATAGTATAAATACGCAGAAGCGGAAAAAAAAAGAAACATGTACACTGCAACACGTCGTCGGATGCTTGTAACTTGCGTGACTCGTTTCGTTTTTGAAAACTTAACATACCTTCTCAGTTATGAAAAGGATAATCATTGATTTAAGTTATAAATTCTGTCATAAAGCGTCGGTTACAAAACGAAAAAAATGACGGGCGGTTACGAACAAGAATAGACCAAGAAGATCAGGAAAACATGAAGAGTTCTGCGAATTGCTTTCTCGTTCAATTATCCGTTTAAAAAAAAAGAATATGATGGCAGGTCTTATTATTATGATAATAATGGTGGTGAAGATTTGTTAGTGGGTTGAGTTAAAAAAAAAAAGAATATGGTATTTTCACAAGTGACGTATGATGATTATTATTGTACTATTCTTTATAGCTAAATATAAAACATGCGTTAGTTGGTGGTGTTAACTGTTAGTGATCATGCATAAAATCTTGAGATTTCGGCTGAGATTTTACGAATCTGCATTAATAATATACATAATTTAAGATTTACTTGCGGAAAACTGTTGGAAAACTCTAGCTGTTGCCGATTTGACTTAGATTTATGCAACATTAATTTCTAGGGTTTCAGATCTTAGATCTCAGTTTAAGGTATCATTATTTGCGATTATCATTTAAAAGTTTTATTTAATTTAACATGTTTATATGAAATTATGATTATATGTAGATTTATGTTCCTATTTTGTACCTTTTTTTAGAAATAAATCGTTTTAACATGTTAATATTTTTTAATTAAATTTGATTTATATATAGATGTGTTATATATAACATTAAAACGATTTAACCTTTTCAAATAACATTCTCTGTACGTTTCATTGATTTTTTGTAGTTTAACCTCTAGATTTTGCTCTTAACTTGATTTAATTGTGTGTAATTTCATTATTCTAATTGCAGTTAACATGACTTTGATGTGTGTGTATGTGTGATTTGATTTTAAGTTTATTATGACTCTGAAAATGCCTGATGGTTTTATTGATATTGTTGTTAATAACGTATCATTTTGAATCATATTTTAAACTGTAATAGCACTGCACTCATGTTATCTAGGTTAGATGTTATCATATTGTTCTTGATTAGCAAATGTTTTTTGTTGTTTTTAGATGTTTTAGTGGTTTGTTGTTAGTAATGCATCTTCTGAATTGTGATTTAAAGTATGATAAAGCTCTGTTCATGTTGTCTAGGTTAGATCATGCTCTCAACTATCAATAATTATATTTTTATTTTTGAATTTAAAGTTAATTTCTAATAGTAGATACTGATTTTAAATAGTTATACATATATGACATTATAGTTTGTACTTATTTAACGTATCATAAATATTCGCAATGATATATTGTCGGGAAAGCTCCTAACCTTCTCCGAGTTGATATATCTCCAATCTCACCCGGATCACTCATGATCTAGGAAACCATGATTACACAAGACGTACATTGCGATTAATAAAAATTAAAATAATAATCAATCAATATAATTCGTTGTGCTTATATCAGATACAACACATAAAGTTGAAATAATCAATGATATACTTTATATTTCTTAGTGTTATAATTTATCATATGTTTATTAACTTTAGATTAGTATAACTGTTTGATTAATATCTTCATGCATTAATACTTATATGTCAATTATATTAAATTTTGCTATAATAAAACTTCTAAACTTTTTAGTTCAAATTACCTATTTATCTTTCTTGGAGCTGTTTGAAGTGATTCTTGTTGGTCTTTATAACCTTAGAAGGTCAAAGGACAAACTAACAGAATCTTATGGCTGATTTTTCTGATCAGAAACTTGTAGCCCTAAGTGAAGGCTACAAGTCTGATCCGCTTCGAGTTATACACACACCCGAGTGAGTTCATTCTTTTCTTATTTTACTTTCCTGTTACATTGCATTCTTGTGTCTAGGCATGCTCTGTTGCCGAGTTAGTTAGATCGGTGTTTGATCAAGTCTCTATGCTCTATTGGTTACATAGTTTGTCTGTCATTTTATTTAGATGATGTACATTATAAGATTAGTAAATTTAATAATGAATCAATATAATTTGTTATACTGTTATTAGATACAAATGTAAAGTTGAAAAATTGCGTAGGTTGTTTGGCGTTTCATTTAGGTGATGTATATTATAAGATTATATGTATGCAGTTAGTAAAAAAATAATTATTTAACATGCTAAGAAAATATTCGGTATTAATAATAAATATTCACAATGGTATATTGTCGGGAAACTTTAACCTTCTATGAGGTGATGTATCTCCGATCTCACCCGGATCACTCGTGATATAGGAAACCAAGGTGACACAGGATGTACCTTGCATTTAATAGAAATTAAAATAATAATTACTCAATATAATTCGTTGTGCTTATATCAGATACAAAATGTAAAGTCGAAAAATTACATAGTCTGTTTGGCATTTCATTTAGTAACGTGTATTACAAAATTAGATGTATGAAGTTAGTAAAAATAATTATTTAACGTGTTAAATAAAATATTCCATATTAATGATAATTATTCGCAATGGTATATTGTCGGGAAAGCTCCTAACCTTATATGAGGTAATGTATCTCCGATCTCACGTTGATCACTCGTGATCTAGGAATTCATGGTGATCCAAGACGTACCTTGCGATTAATAAAAATTAAAATAATAAATAATCAATATAATTCGTTGTGCTTATATCAGATACAAAATGTAAACTTAAAAATTGCATAGTTTTTTTGGCATTTCATCTTTTATAAGATTAATAAAAATAATAATGAAGAAACCGGCTGAACCGAGAGGTATCCGGAGATATCATAGTTACAACCTAGTTTTTCTGCATAAAAGGTTGTCTCTCGTTCGCTCTTCTAGGTGATCTCACTTCAAGCTGATCTGCAAAACTAGTAACGCCGTTAGCCTCGTCACGACAAAAGGGGAGGGTTTTCTCCGTGACCACACTCCAGCATGAGAATAAGTCTTTGTGATTGAAAGGTAATAGCAAGTAAGTAGTAAGTTCGTATATGAGTAGATGGTTTTACCTTGTGGTTCGATACTCATTTTACAGCCGAAAATAAGTAGGTTTAGGAGGTGGCTGATGGGCTTTAGGCCTGGCCCAGACGAACAGGGTTATTCGTTCTGTCCCTCTGTAGCGATCATTAAGTGATCCCTGGCAGGAGGTATGCTTTGTCGGATGTTGAATGGTGCCACGTGTTATGGCAGCTGTCCCTGGTGTCAGACCTATCATCAAGCGAAAGTGGAGAATATGTGACAGTCACTGGCGTGAGTATGGTTGGTGTACAGTCTGGCCTCTGCATTACTGTTCATGCGACGCAGTCTGACACAACCTGTCGAGCAACCATTGGGTCACAGCTCTGCCACTTTGTACCCTTGTATTGGTCAACACCTATTTGCGCTTTCACTTCCGCGTGGCTTTCAGTTTTTCTAACCAGCGCAGAGTTGTAGGGATTAATTTTTTTGTTCTCAAGACTATGAGTTGCTCTCATGTTTGTCTTGGCCTTGTGCAAGGTTTTAGGACTTTGCGGCTAGAGGGTTTGTTTGATCCGCGTAGGGTCAAGGAGTTTGCGCATATAAGTTTAACTTGCCGTTGCGCCATGTACACAAGGTTCATTGTGCGACTTGTATATGTTGGTCTAACTTGCCGTTGCGCTGAGTGCGCAAGGTTCGTTGTGTGACCTACATGTGTTGGTCTAACTTGCCATTGCGCTGAGTGCGCAAGGTTCGTTGTGTGACCTGCATCTATTGGTCTAGCTTGCCGTTGCGCTGAGTGCTCTAGGTTCGTTGTGTGACCTACATGTGTTAAGGTTGCATTACCATTGCACATTGCACGCAAGGTTGTTGGGCAACCTGTTGATTCCAAGAATGGTGCACCGTTGCGTATTGTGGGCAAGGTTACTTTTGTAGTATGTTGTTGTTGAGGGTATGATCCTTTGCGCAGGCGTAGAGGTTTTAGGGCCATACCCCTCCAAGTCCCCCCAGTCCAGTGCTGCTCCTATGCGTATGTTGGGAAGTAGGTGGAGTGCTGGACTATAAGAATTGTTCTATGCTCGCTTATTTCAGCAGCAAAAATTCAAGAACAGTTGGAGGAAACCTTTGTGTGAGGGAAACCTTTTCGTAATGATGCCTTTGAAATTTAAATCTCTATCACGCTGACATTGAAGGTGGGTTGGTGAGAAAAAGGGTGCCCTGGAGGTGCCATTTGACAGCTGTGGCACGCTGTCAACATTGCAGCCTCACTTTCATTAATGAATTGGTAGGGGAAGTGGCGGCCACGCGCGCATGAGAACCGTCAGTTGCCACTTACCTGCCACGCGTCCTGCGTAGATTGGTGGTTAATTCTACGCGTGCGTCACAATTCCCCATCGCATTAAATGCGATGAGTATAAATAGGGGTGAACCGTCTAGGGTTTCATTCACGCCTTCAACTTTTCCTTTCAAATTTTCTCTTAGATCTTGAGTTCTTGAGTCTTCTTGTCTTCAAGTCTTCTTGTTTTCAAAACTTCTCTTTTCTTCTTGATTTCCATGGCGACTAGGGGTCTTGAGACCGTTTCTACTGCAGAGGCTTCGACCTCTTTGCCGATTCTCAAATGGAACCAACCCAGTTTCCAGCGCCTAGTTTTCGGCTACCGGTTCTATAAGGACTAGGATGCCCGGTACCCGGCCGAGGGGGATACAGCCGCCGATGCTCCGGCCGGCTACATCACCCTATTTCTTGATTTTTTTTACTGACCGTAACTTCAGGTTACTTGTTACGAAATTTTTTCTTCAAATATTGGATTTTTACAAATTCCACATCTTCCAACTCAATCCAACGGGGATGGTGAAAATAAAGCATTTTGAGTTTTTGATCCGGTCAATGGGTGTTACCCCAACCGTCGAACGTTTTCGGATTTTTATCAACTCCATTGTTCTATGGGGTTTTATTCTTTTCAACACCGTGTACATGCGAAGAAAATTTTACTTTCCCCTCCCAAGTCTTTCCATGACTGTAAGACTAAATTTTTTTATGTGAGGGCTGGTGGGATTCCCCTCCGGATGCACTTCCAAGGGGTGGAGGAGATCCCTGCTGAGACCGTCCCTGTACCAGTGGTGGATTCCTGGTACAAGGATTTGAAGGAGATCCCAGCGATCCAACTGCCAGAGAGGGCATTGGTGGCGGCTGGGAAGAGTTTAGTGTGGAAACCCAACCGCTAGGAGAGGCCAGTTTACATGGAGGGGGATAAGAGTAAGTACCTCTGGCTTCTTGTTACATTATTTCTTGATTTCACCTTGTGTGTAGACTAACCGTGTGTTCTTCTTTTGCAGTGGTGCCACTGTTCTTTGTGGCATTCCAAAGAAAGGAAGGGCACATTGAAAACATTGCCCTTGGCCCGGAGGAGCCCACCTCGTACGCACAAATCTTGGGGAATTTGAACGCCCCAAGAATGAAGATTGGTTGGCCCCCGCGTCTGATACTGGTAAGTCCTCATATTGTTAAGTGTTTACGTCTTTGCAGACAACTTATTATGTTGCACCATTGTGCAGGCGCTTTAAAGGACTTAGGCATTCGCCCTGATCCAAAGAAGAAAAGGCGCGCGGGGCCCAGCGCGGCGGCTGAGAAGATGGTTCCTCAAGCAGGGTAGACCCGCCCAAAGGTAAGCGTATAGTGTCCGATCATTAGAAAGACTATGTAGTAGTCTCTGACTCATTGGAGGGTCTTGCGCCTGTAGGTGTGAGGAAGCCCAAGCTGGATCCAGTGGTGATCCCGAATGCCAAACCGGACGACCCGGTGGAGGTCGAGTCCAGCCTGGAGCCCCTCAAGTAGAAGAGCAGTCCGAAGAGCGACATCTCTGCAGCCCTCCAAAAAGGCTGCTCAGAGGGTAATAGGGAAACGCGGGAGCTTGGACGCGCTTGCTGCTAAAATCTCCTTAGGTAACCACCTTCTAACTTGTTATTTCACCACTTTCCTTCTTTTTCATTTATCTAACTGTTTGTCATCTCACAGGGGGAGGGGAAGCAGCTTTTGTGGTTCCCACCACTCCGGCCGTGCCCAAGGATACTCCAATGCCCCCACATGTGGGTGAAAGCGCACAAGCGTCCACTGCACAGGGTGGGGATTCAACTGCTGGGGAAGCGGAGGTGGAGGTTGAGGCTATAGAGCCTGAGGTGGTGGTGAAAGACGCTGGGGTTGTTTTTGAGGAGACAGAACCGATGGAGCTTGCTGATGATGTTGTTGAGGAGGTAGGTGGTAAGGGTGTTTTTGAGGAGACAGAACCGATGGTGGTTTCCGGTGATGGTGCGTAAGCTGATGCTCCACAGGGGGTGCATGCAGAAGAGCCAGCACCCGGGGGTGAGGCTGGGAGATTTGGTAGAAGCCCTTCCACAGAAGGATCTCCAATCCACCCGGACGAAACCCCGGGTGATTATTACTACAGGGTGTGTCATGCAGGCTGTGCTGAAGAGCTTCACACCCCTGTGTGGAAGCTAAAGAAGTGAGATGACTTCTCTCACTGGCCGGCGTGCCGTGAGTGGTTCAAGGGGACCTTCTCCTAGCGGATGTGCACGTGCGCGCTAAAAATGTCATCAACAAACTTACCGCGCGTACCTCCAGACAGCAGCTAGCTCCGCCTGGGTAACGCACAAGATTGCAAGGGAATGGTGGAGCTTGCAAAAAGAGCAAGACTAATTTGAAGCTGCTAAGGCTGACCTGGTCTAGGAGCAAGCCCAAGTGGCTGCGCAAAAATCTGAGTTTGAGGCAGATAAGACTACATTCGCCGAAACTCAACGGATAGAAGAATGGTCTGCGCTGGGTGGAAGAATAGGGCCGAAAGCTCCGCTGCCACACTTGCTGGGAGTGCAAGTTGTGGAGGGAGGCTTGTGAACGAGACAACAACGCGAAAAAATCTTTGAAGGATGAAGTGGCCCGGTTGCGCAGAGAGGTAGAGCGCGAGAGGAAAGCGAGGGAGGCAGCTTCTGCTGCGCCCGCGGAGGCCAGGGTGCACGGCGAGCGCAGTGAACAGAAGGAGGTAAAAACTTTCCCCTCTATATTTATTTGTTTTGTATGATTCATAAGGTATGAAACTAACCTTGTTGTAAATAACCAGGTTGCAGCTTGCGCCCTTTGGAGGGCGCAAAGAAGGATCGCCAGGTGGCCTTGGTGGAAAAGGCCGAATTACAACACAGGCACCTGGAGGACAAGGAGCGGCTGCAATTGGCGGAGGCCAAGGTGGACGCGGGCGAGAAAAGATTTGAGAATTCTGAAGTCGTGCCCGCCATCTTCGAGTCGCTGGTGGAGTCGCTCGCCAATAACATGCTGTAGATGTAACATCATAGAGTTGTCAATGTAAGTATTCCGTTTGTTCTTCAATCATTTTGTCTTGATTCTAACCCTGTTCTTGTATTGCAGATCGCAAACTCCATTCTTAATTCCGCGGAGCTGGACGGCACAGTGGCCAAGCTGATAGTCACTGCGCGCCACGACGGGTATGCGCAGGGCTATGCTGAGTGTGCGCATCATGTCACTCATGCACTGGACGTTCAATGGGACAATAGCCACGCTGCCACTCATGGTGTTGATACCGAAGCTGCCTTCTCTCAGGCTAAGTGGGAGTATGACCGTTTACAGCTCTCGGCTATAAAATTGGTGAGCGAGGCACTCCAACACGACGACTTTGTTGTTCGCCTTAAAGATATATTTTCGGAAGAAGCGAGGCTGCTAGGGATGAAGACTAGTGTAGGATCTTTATTGTAATATCTTTGATGTAGCTTGAATGTAACTGAGCACTACGCATCTTTGTAAATATTTTTCTTTTAGTGAAATAGATGTTTTTCTTTCTTCCAAGTTACAATATTTGCGTGAAAAGAACCAACTTTGTTTAGGTATAGCAAATGAAACTGGTAATGAACTCATGTATGAACATCCCCTCCCATGCGCATGCAGTAGGTAGCGAATTTCATGAGTCATTGTGTAACATGGTGTTTTCGCGACCAAAGTGGTTTCGTACATTTGTAACAAAATATCTAGATAAAGAAATAAATGCATCCATTGTCTTTATTGATCAATAAGGCATAAGAGCCATGTACAAAGTAGACAATAAGATATAGGTTTGCTAATTTACATGTAGCACCTTCATAACTGCTGCGCATTCCATGTCCTAGGGACGTTTGAGCTGTCCATACATTTAAGGGTGTATGCGCCCTTTCCTAGGACTTCATGGATAATGTAGAGACCTTCCCACTTAGGTGTGAGCTTTCCAGGACTTTCAGCATTAGATGCCTCGTTGTCGCATAGAACGAAATCACCTGGTAGGAAGGTACATATGCGGACTAGCGCGTTGTAGTATTTCTCGAGCTTGGATTTGTATTTTGCTTCGTTGATAGCGGCGTTTTCGCACCTTTCTTCAAGAAGATCCAAGTCGAGCCTGCGCTCGTCTTCATTGTTGTGGCTTTGCGCAGCCAGCATGCGTGGTGATGGGAGACCTATCTCTGCGGGAATCACTGCCTCCGTCCCAAACATTAGGCTGAAAAGAGTTTCACCTGTGCTGGTTTTTGGCATGGTTCGATGAGCCTATAAGATGCTTGGAAACTCATTTACCCAGCCTCTTCACACCGTACCCAATCTTGTCTTGATCCCTTCGACGATGCTCTTGTTTATACTCTCCACTTGGTCGTTCCGGGATGTGCGGCCGAAGTGAAGACATGCTCGATATGCATTTCCTTCATCCATTGTTGTAGTTCTTCAGCTGCAAAGTTGGGGCCGTTATCACTGACTATGCGCAGGGCAACCCAAAACGGCATGTGATGTGCTCCTAAATGAATTTCCGGACTACAGTTGCTGTGGTGGATGCAAGGGGTTTTGCTTCTACCCACTTGGTGAGGTAACCGACTGCGATGATTATGAACTTCACCGCTCCCGGGGAATCTGGGAAATGTCGCACCATATCAATTGCCCATTGCTGGAAGGGCCATGCTGTTGTCACTGGGACTAAGCGATTCTTGGGGTGCAATGTCGCATGGTGTTGGCATGATGCGCACTTCCGCAGTGTTTCGACTGCATCTAGGTGCATGCCAGGCCAGTAGTAACCGGCGTTCATGATCTTTGCTACGACCATGCGTGGACCGGCGTGAATTCCGCATAACCCTTCATGTATTTCGCGTATCAAGTGTTGCGCGTCTTGCGGTGAACGCAGCGGAGGAGCGGTCCAAGGTATCCGGTATAGAATACCATCCACCATTTCGTAGTTGAGCACCTTGTTCTGGACCTTCCTTGCTTCCGCTTTGTTTACAGGGAGGGTCCCGTGTTGCAAGAACATGATTATGGGGGACACCCAGGAAGGGTTCCCCACTTCGATGATGTTTACTTGACGCAAAGGAACTGAAGGGTTTTTGAGTACCTCAATGCACAGTTCACGCGAGAGGTGCTTGAAGCTTGTAGCGGATAATTTGCAGAGCGAGTCGGCATGTTTATTCTCGCTTCGGTTGACATGGGTTATTTTGTAGTGTTGGAATTTGGTTATTAAGGCTTGCGCTTGTTCAAGATACAAGGCTATCGTTTCGCTTTTTGCGATGGGTTATTTTGTAGTGTTGGAATTTGGTTATTAAGGCTTGCGCCTGTTCAAGATACAAGGCCATCGTCTCGCTTTTTGCGTCGTATAGGCCTTTGACCTGTCCTGCGACTAAAAGGGAATCAATGTTTGCTTCCAAATTCTATGCGTCCATTTTGATGGCTAACTGAAGGCCTTCCAGAAACGCTTCGTACTCAGCTTCATTATTGGTGCTCTTGAATTCCAACCTGATGGCATAGGTGAATTCTTGATTATCGGGGCTTATTAGGTGGAGACCTGCCCCTGCGCCATCATTGTTGGATGCGCCGTCTGTGTGATGTATCCACGCGCGGTCGTCTATAACCAGCGTTAGATTCTGTACGGCTTCACACTCTTGCGCTTTATTCACTGGTACTTTTGTAACAAGATATGCCGGTAACTGACCTTTTATTGCTAGGCGTGGTTTGTACACGATGTTGTGTCCACCAAGCTCAATCGCCCATTTTGCTAGACGACCAGATATGTATGGCTAGACAAAATTTGGCCTAAGTGATAGTTCGTGAGAACTATTATCACATGGCTGGAAAAATACCGACGCAACCTACGCGATGCGTGGACCAAAGCTAGAGCAAGCTTTTCCATCATATGATACTGTGTCTCAGGGTCAGTTAGCATTTTGCTGACGTAGTAGATCGGAGTTTGGACTCCTGCGCGCTCTACTAGCAAGACTGCGCCCAGAGCGATATCTGATGCGGAAAGGTAAGGAATCAGTGGCTCGTTCTTTTGCGGTGCCATGAGCGTAGGAAGCTGAATCAAGCACTCCTTCATTTGTGTGAAGGCCTTCTCCGCATCCGGAGTCCACTGAAACTTGTTTTGCTTTACACAATTCTGCAAAGTGCTGATGAATGGGAAGGACTTCATTGCGTGGTTGGCCAAAAACCTGTTCAGCGCAGCCAATCGCCTCGCCAACCGTTGCATTTCTTTGATGGTTGAGGGGGAAGGCATACGTTGAATCGCTTGCTTTCTCGGGATTAACTTTGAAACCGTTGCGCATGACGATAAATCCTAAAAATTTGCCTTCCTCCATTCCAAATGAGCACTTTCTGGGGTTCAGCTTCAGGTTTGTCTTGCGCAAGGATGCAAACGTTTTCGGAACGTTTGTCAGCATCTTCTTCTCATCCGAGCTCATGATGACGAGGTCATCAATGTATACTTCTACGGTTTCGCCAATGTCGTCCCCGAAGACATGGTCCATTAAACGCTGATAGGTGGCTCCTGCGTTGCGCAATCTAAAGGGCATCTTTGTGTAACAAAAGATCCCTTGTCAGTGCGGAAAGCGGTCTTGTCTTCATCCTCTTTCTTCATTTGTATTTGGTGGTAGCCTTTGTAGTAATCAAGGAAGCATTTCACCTAAATGAAGCGAGGGAGTCCATCTTTTTGTCGATTTCTGGTAAAGAGTAGTAGTCCTTGGGACATGCCTTGTTAAGATCTTTGAAATTGACGCACATGCGCCAACTGCCGTTGTGCTTTTGGACCATGAGTGGGTTGGCTAACCATGTCTGATTTTGTACTTCTCAGATGATTCCGGCTTGGATAAGCTCTGAAACTTGCTCATTCAGTGCGCGTGTCTTTTCAGGACCGAAGATACGTTTCTTTTGAACGATAGGCTGAACTGAGGGGAATGTGTGTAGTGCGTGCTCAGCGATTTCCCTTGGTACCCTGTCATATCCACCAGTGACCAACCAAAAATATCTACGTTGCGGAACAAAAGTAGTTTCAACCGCGCCTTGACTGCGGGGGTCATGGCGGGTCCTAGCAGGACTGTTTGTTTCGGGTACTTGTTGTTTAGTACCCATTTCTCTAGTTCGCCGTTGGATGATGACTTCAGTAGCTTCGTCGGCGGTTCCTCTTCGACGGACATGATCTTATTCCTTACGTACATGATGGCTACCCCGGTTTCTGTTGGAAACCCGCAGGCAGCATGAGGAGCAGAAGTGACCATGCTGAACTCTCTTTGGGCGCGCCGGCCCAACAACACGTCATGGCATGAAGTCACGGGCATGACCATGAAATTGACCGAGACCATGCGCGAGTGTCGCCCGTCGGAAAAATTCACCGGAAAAGTGATTTGGCCAAGTGGAAAGACGGCCTCGTTGTAGAAACTAGTGAGTGGGAAGTCCACCGGCTCTAAGCGTGCCTTGTCTTTTGGGTCCAGTTGTTGGAAGCACTGTTCATAGATGTTGTCCATAGAGATCCCGGGATCTATAACATGTAATCGGTGTGATAATGGCCAAAGATGCCAGTTATCACGACCGGACGGTCCTCCTGCGGGCCCCCAGGGACTACGAGGAAGATGACCTGTTGCTCGCGCCACTGATGCGTGCAACTCTTCTGGTGGCCACGATTGTGTGACAGGCCACCTTGGATCATATAAACAGACCTCAACTTCTTGTTACTCGGGCCCTCGCCGCCTCGGCGCACCTCCTAGCGCACATTTTGAAGTAAGTGGGCGAGCTTCCCCTTTTTAGCGCCTTCTCGATCTCCATGCGCAAGGAGATGCAATTGTCGGTTGTATGCCCCGTATCTTTGTGATAATCGTAGAAAAGGTTGGGGTCTTGACCTTTCTTACTACGCATCGGTGGCAATTGTTTGAATTGGTGATCTTCAGTGCTGAGTACCCCCGCCGGTGTTTTCGTCAGTGGTGTCCACTGACGATCGCGATTATCCTGCTTTATGACTTGCTGGGTAGCGATTTTATTGATGGTCGCTCGGGCGTCGACCGGCGAGTAGGGAGAGTTTTTGCTGTGTTCCCTCCAACTCTTATTCTTCTTCCCAAAACTTTTGCTCATGTCTTGGGGATGGAAAGAGGAGGACTGTTGTTATTGAGATTGTGCTCTATCTGCAGATAACTTCTCCCAGCTTTATGACTTTGCTGCCGCCATTAACTTCTCCCAGCTTTTTGGAGGCCGGTAGTTCCCGACAAACTTTGATCATCTCGTCACAGCAGACAACATACTTGAACTGTGCCCGAATCAAGTCTTCGTGCACATCCCCTATCTCCAACACCTCTTTATTGTAGCGGGTGATGAAGTCTTCGCGACTTTCTTCATCACGCCTCCAGATGTTCATTACATCAGAGGAATCTCTTACGTAACGCCGCTGTTGGCATAAGTACGTCAGGAACTTGTCTTTAAGGTCGTTCCATGACGCGAGCTTGCCAATGGGCAAGTTGTCAAACCATAGGCACGCAGCGCCTGTGAGAGTTTGGACGAACAAGTGACACCACATGGGCAGCGTCCAGCCTCCGATCAGTCCGGCGCCGGTGAACAGGCACAGGTGGTCATCTGGGTCTGTCAACCTATTGTATTTTCCCACGTTGGAGGGAAGTTTTGCGTGCTCCAGCGATGCGACCGCTATCTCCTTGATAAATTTTGAGTGTTTGGCTACTTCAGCCGACCTATAGATCAAATTTTAGTTGTACTCCGCCTCCAGGTTGCAAACAGCCCGTGGCGCAGATCTGTAAGCAGCATGATCTTTTGGTAGCCGATGAAACACACTGGCGCTATCACCCTCACCATATGTCTTATCCTCTTCACCTTGGGTGTATCGCCCCTCGAGAGGATGCGGGCCCAACCGTGAGTGGATGGACGCTCGCCTATGAGTGTGACACTCAGGTTTAGGCAGCGATTGAGAGTACTCCATCTCTCGGGTAGACGTTCTGATGGGACGCTTGCTCCAGCCGGCGATTCGTAGCTATGTACTCTTGGTGCATGCGAAGCATGCACCTGATCAGTTGGCTACACCGGTGCAGCATAAGCATTTATTTGTGCGCAGTGTTGCGCGTAAACGACATTTAGAGCCGTTTGAAACTTGATGTACCAAGACATTGGAGTCTCACCCGGGGGTAAGACCGATGTGATTGGTACGAAAGGAGTCTCCATTTGAGGTCCGGGGGTTACCGGGATGTTCACACGACCGGAGTCGTGGTGAGCACCGGCATTTCCGGAAGAAGCTTCATCCACTTGTTCGTCATGTCGAGGGGCATGAACTGGGTTCTTGCTTTCGGCTCGAGGACATCGTGGTGTGTTGGATGGAAAATCAGCCATTTGTAAGTGAGGGTTGAGAAAAAACCAAATGAGAAAACACATGTGAGAATAAAAGAGCGGATGGCGCCAATGAAGAAGCACCGGCTGAACCGAGAGGTATCCGGAGATATCTTAGTTATAGCCTAGTTTTTCTGCATAAAAGGTTGTCTCTCGTTCGCTCTTCTGGGTGATCTCACTTCGAGCTGATCTACAAAACTAGCAATGCCGTTAGCCTCGTCACGGGAAAAGGGGACGGTTTTCTCCGTGACCACACTCTGGTGTGAGAACAAGTCTTTGTGATTGCAAGGTAATAGCAAGTAAGTAGTAAGTTCGTATGTGAGTAGATGGTTTTACCATGTGGTTCGATACTCATTTTATAGCAAAAAATAAGTGGGTTTAGGAGGTGGCTGATGGGCCTTGGGACTGGCCCAGAAGACCAGGGTTATTCGTTCTGTCCCTCTGCAGCGATCATTAAATAATCCCTGGCAGGAGGTATGCTTTGTTGGATGTTGAATGGTGCCACGTGTTATGGCAGCTGTCCCTGGTGTCAGACCTGTCATCAGCCGAAAGTGGAGAATGTGTGACAGTCACTAGCGTGAGTATGGTTGGTGTACAGTCTGGCCTCTGCATTACTATTCATGCGACGCATTCTCACACAACCTGCCGAGCAACCATTGGGTCACAACTTTGCCACTTTGTACCCTTGTATTGGTCAATGCCTCTTTGCGCTTTTCCCTTCCGTGTGGCTATTAGTGCTTTCTGACCAACGCAGAGTTGTAGGGGTTAAATCCTTTTGTTCCCAAGACTATGAGTTGCTCTCATGTTTGTCTTGGCCTTGTGCAAGGTTTTAGGACTTTGCGGCTAGAGGGTTTGTTTGATCCGCCGCGCAGGGTCAAGGAGGCTGCGCGTATAAGTCTAACTTGCCGTTGCGCCATGTACACAAGATTCATTGTGCGACTTGTATTTGTTAGTCTAACTTGCCGTTGCGCTGAGTGCGCATGGTTGGTTGTGTGACCTGCATGTGTTGGTCTAACTTGACGTTGCGCTGAGTGCGCCAGGTTCGTTGTGTGACCTGCATGTGTTGGTCTAAATTGCCGTTGCGCTAAGTGCGTAAGGTTCATTATGTGACCTGCATGTATTGGTCTAACTTGCCGTTGCACTAAGTGCGCAAGGTTCGTTGTGTGACCTGCATGTGTTAAGGTTGCATTATCATTGCACAATGCGCGCAAGGTTGTTGGGCAACATGTTGATTCCAAGAATGGCGCACCATTGCGCATTGCGCGCAAGGTTATTCTTGTAGTATGTTGTTGTTGAGGGTATGATCCTTTGCGCAGGCGCAGAGTTTTTAGGAGCATACCCCCCAATAATATATCAATATAATTCGTTATACCTATATTAGATACAAAATGTAAAGTTGAAAAATTGAATAGGTTGTTTGGCATTTCATTTAGGTGATGTATATTATAAGATTACATGTATGCAGTTAGTAAAAAATAATTCTTTAACATGTTAAGAAAATATTCCGTATTAATAAAAGATATTCACATGGATATGTTGTCAGGATAGATTCTAACCTTCTACGAAGAGATGTATCTCTGATCTTACCCGCATTACTCTTTTCTACGAAACCAAGGTGACACAAGACGCACCTTGCGATCAATAGAAATTAAAATAATAATTCTCAATATAATTCATTGTGCTTATATCAGATACAAAATATAAAGTTGAAAAATTACATAGTCTGTTTGGCTTTTCATTTAGGTAACGTGTGTTATAAAATTAGATGTACGCAGTTAGTAAAAATAATTATTTAACATGTTAAGAAAATATTCCATATTAATGATAATTATTCGCAATGGTATATTGTCGGGAAAGCTCCTAACCTTATACAGGTAATGTATCTTCGATCTCACGTTGATCACTTGTGATCTAGGAATCCATGGTGACACAAGACGTAACTTGCGATTAATAAAAATTAAAATAATAATTAATCAATATAATTCGTTGTGCTTATATCAGATACAAAATGTAAAGTTGAAAAATTGCATAGTTTGTTGGCATTTCATTTAGGTGAAGTATATTGTAAGATTACATGAATGCAGTTAACAAAAATAGTTATTTAACATGTTAAGAAAATATTCCGTATTAACAAAAAATATTCACATGGATACGTTGTCGGGATAGCTTGTAACCTTCTACGAGGTGATGTATCTCCGATCTCACCCGCATCACTCTTGATCTACGAAACCAAGGTGACACAAGACGCACCTTGTGATCAATAGAAATTAAAATAATAATTCTCAATATAATTTATTGTGCTTATATCAGATACAAAATGTAAAGTTGAAAAATTACATAGTCTATTTGGCATTTCATTTAGGTAACGTGTGTTATAAAATTAGATGCATGCAGTTAGTAAAAATAATTTAAAACATGTTAAGAAAATATTCCATATTAATGATAATTATTCGCAATGGTATATTGTCGGGAAAGCTCCTAACCTTATACAGGTAATGTATCTCCGATCTCACGTTGATCACTCGTAATCTAGGAATCCATGGTGACACAAGACGTAACTTGCGATTAATAAAAATTAAAATAATAATTAATCAATATAAATCGTTGTGCTTATATCAGATACAAGATGTAAACTTGAAAAATTGCATAGTTTGTTGGCATTTCATTTAGGTGAAGTATACGTAAGATTACATGAATGCAGTTAGCAAAAATAATTATTTAACATGTTAAGAAAATATTTGGTTTTAATGATAATTATTCGCATTGGTATGTTGTCGGGAAAGCTCCTAACCTTTTACTAGGTGATGTATCTCCGATTTCACCCGAATCACTCGTGATCTAGGAAACCATGTTGACACTAGACGTACCTTGTGATTAATAAAAAAATTATAATAATAATTAATCTATATAATTCGTTGTGCTTATATCTGATACAAAACGTAAAGTTGAAAAATTGCAAAGTTTGTTTTGGCATTTCATTTAGGTGATGTTTATTATAAGATTACATGTATGCAATTAGTAAAAACAATTATTTAACATGTTAAGAAATATTCCATATTAATGATAATTATTCGTAATGGTATATTGTCGGGAAAGTTGCTAACCTTCTACGAGGTGATGTACCTCCAATCTAACCTTGATCACTCGTGATCTAGGAAAGCATGGTGACATAAGATGTACCTTACGATTAATAGAAATTAATATAATAATTAATCGATATAATTTGCAGTGCTTATATAAGATACAAAATATAAAGTTGAAAAATTGCATAGCTTGTTCGGAATTTCATTTAGGTGATGTATATTATAAGATTACATCAGTTTGTAAAGAATAATTATTTAACATGTTAATAATATATTCCGTATTAATGATAATTATTTGTAATGGTATATTGTCGGCAAAGCTTCTAACCTTCTACGAGTTGATGTATCTCCGATTTGACCTGGATCACTCATGATCTAAGAAACCATGGCGATACAAGATGTACCTTGCGACTGCTAAATATAAAAATAAAAAATAATCAATATAGATCGTTTTGCTTATGTCACATAAAAAATATAAAGTTGAAAATCAATGATATAATTTATGTTTCTTAATATTATAATTTTATCATTTGTTTATTAACTTTGGAATAGTATAACTGTTTGATTCATATGTTCATGAATTAATACCTGTATGTCAATTATATTAAATTTTGCTCCAATAAAAATTCCAAACTTGTTAGTTTAAATTATGTATTTATGTTTTTTGGAACTGTTTGAAGTGATTCTTGTTGGTTTTTATAATCTTAGAAGGTCAAACGACAAACCAGTAGAATCTTGTAGCTCTAAGTGAAGGCTACAAGTCTGATCCGCTTCGAGTTATGCACACCGTCGAGTGAGTTCGTTCTTTTCTTATTTTACTTTCTTGTTACATTGCATTGTTGTGTCTAGGCATGCTCTGTTGCCGAGTTAGTTAGATTGGTGGTTGATCGAGTCTCTCTGCTCTATTAGTTACATAGTTTGTCAGTCATTTTATTTAGATGATGTACATTGTATGATTAATAAAAATAATAATTAATCAATATAATTCATTATACCTATATCAGATAAAAAATGTAAGGTTGAAAAATTGCATAGGTTGTTTGGCATTTCATTTAGGTGTTGTATATTATAAGATTATATGTATGCAGTTAGTAAAAAATAATTATTTAACATGCTAAGAAAATATTCCGTATTAATAATAAATATTCTCAATGATATATTGTCGGTGATAGTGCATTATTCGTGTGGCCATAAAAGAAATCTATATGTATATGTAATGTCAAGTGTCTTGGGTCTGTAAAATACCGGACAAAGGTTTCACTAGGGATCATTAGGAATGGTTAGGATCTAGGATTCGGTACGATGCTGTAACGCCTTGCATTTCCGTATTCCTATTTTTAGAAAGTTCGTATACGCATTCTATTTTTAGAAACCTTACAATCGTACTCTATCTCCGTTATCACAATTTGAGGCGTTAATCGTAATGAAAATTTATTTTTATACTTATACATATACATGTTACATACTTGTGTTATACGCTACAATCTCGAATACGTGTTTATACGCAAAAATCGACACTTGAAATACTTGAAATCATTAATTATACGTGCTTTATACTCATACGTTACTTTGATACACTTGGAATACCTAAAAACATGCTTAATTATGAGTTTCTAGCATAAAATAATGGAATTATCAAACTCTAGAGATCAAACTGCAAATTCTAGAAAGTTTTGTAAATTATACAGGTAGTGCACGGCCATGCAACTAAGGCACACGACCATGCACACTGCGATCTGCATGACCGCACACCTGATGTGCACCACCCTGCGATCCGCGATCCGCACGACCGTGCACATGATCCGCACGGCCGTGCAAAATGACTAGGTCTGGCGGAATCTTTTAAAATACGCGAATTCTGGCAGAATCTTTCACCACCAATCACCTCCCAACTTCATTAATTACCAAAAATAGGATTAAAATTCTGCTTTCATTTATACTTTTGTATCTTGCTTTTCTTGATTAAAACTTGTTTGAATCTTGTGCCTACTAGTTCTTAAACCTATCTAAGGTTATGAGACTTGTTAGGAATAGATTCTTATGAGTTTAAGAGGTGCAAACACCTTTAAACTTTCTGTTTTTGGAAAGGTTTATGCAACCCACAAGTGATGAAACCATCCGAGCTTGCCATGAAGTTGATGGCAAGACTTGTGTCTTGATATAGGTGTGAATACTTGGAAGCCTTGGTATCCTACCTTCATTCTACCACATTACTTGATGTTTTACAATTGCTATCCCAAGTGGTTTGCTAGCTTGAAAGTGACATAACCCCGCAAGCCTCCGACACTTAGTTAACTCTTTCTATGTTGATGCCGGCTCACGCAGGTTAAAGGTTACTTGGTATAGTAATTATTGTACATTTCCTTTTCATTCATGACCATCCGAATCATCCTTGTAATGATTTGTGTATTGGTGAATCTTACAATGAGGTTAAAGGATGGTTATCCTCCTACCTCCATGCATGACATATATGACAATCTATGATATCCTTGATGGACTTAGCTTAGAATTATTATATAAACTATACGATAAATATATATACATAACCAAATCCTTGATGATGATCAACATGGTTACTTATCATGGTAATAGGTTATATTATCTAAGTCTTGAACGTCTCGTTAGCGATTCTAATGGGCAATTACTTTAAATTCCAATCTGAATCCTCCGTTAACATTCCGAATACTCACACACCTTCACTCTCCTATTCATATCAACTCGCCAAAACATGGATAATCAGGAAGCTTTGCAAATTGTGAGTATACATGACCTTTTTACTTTTCGACACTTTTTAGGTGCAATACTTATTCCTTATTAAAAACGCACACATACACTTACAAACTTGCTTACAAACAAACAATCCGTCATACATGCTTAAAACGTTATGCTAGAATTCATATATGCTAGAATCGTTACATGTGCTATGCTTTGTCATTAACTTGTTTCAAGCCTTCCTTAACATGTATAGCGCTATTGGAGTAACGCACCGCCCGTATTCGGGAGGTCTTGTTAAGTAAACAAAATGGTCTAGTCATTGCTATGATTAGATTACGCTAGCGGTAAACTTTGGGTTGACACGTATAGTTGCATGCTAGTATTGTATGATAATTTAAGTTAACTATTATGCCATGTGCATTCGTTTAAACTTTTATACTTACGCTAGTATTCAAACTTATATGCTCGCCAATACTTTTGTATTGAACTATACTCTAATACATATCGCATGAATTCTATGATGATGACGACGAATGGAACTTGATAGGAAGGACTAGAAACGCACCAAACTTTAAATTCATGTTTATAGATTAGTCATGCAATTTTGGTGTATTTTTGTTTTTCAATTCATGTACTTGAACCATTATCAATGAAATGAAATATTATATATTAAATACTTGTAATATTTAGTGTTATGAAGTCTCGAGCAATCCATTTACGTCCGTCCCAATGATTCTGCCATCGATTGGGGTGTGACAGATTGGTATCAGAGCCATAACTATAGGAATTTGGAAATTTTGCCATGATTTGACCTAGTTTATAGTCTAAGTACTCATACTTGACCATTCTTGATTTCATGCTTCAAATACTCAAATTCTCCCTATTTGCTTCTATCTCATCTTTTGTCTTAAAATTTCATATGTCTTTCCTACAACAATTTACCATACACAAATGAGGACGTAAACACACTCGCATTATACAAATGAGACGACTTCATCAAAATAGGAGTGAAACCCTCACTTTGGTGAAAGACTCTCAATCCGCATTCTTGATTTCCATGAAATTATACATCAAGTTAGGAGTGACATCCTCATTGATGAAATTTCGCCATGCTTATTCTAGTGGACCCTTACCAATGAGCCGGATTTAAGTCCTTAGCTCTTTTGATAAGTATCAACCACACTTAGGGAATGACGTTGTCAAGTTAGGGGTGATACCCGCACCTTCATAATTAGTCCCACTCCTTGATTTTCGAATCCCGCCAAAGTCTCCAACTTTCAATTGACTAAGGACATGTAGTAACCGGAAGGGTGAATACCGTTAACCAAAATTTTGGCGAGAGTATTTTACCTATTAGGCCAAAGCATGCTTCCCAAAGTCCAAAGAACTTTCGATCACTTTGGTTAGTCAAGGTTTCGTTTCGGAACAATCCAAGTCTTAGTTAAAACCATCATTATGTTATATCAATTTTATGCACAATGTAATTCAAACATCCCTTTCTTTCAAAATTCAAATTATTTTCACAATAATTACTCACGTATCATACTTATACTTTTCATGTACCTTACACCCTATTTATAAATATGATTTCAAAAATGTCGCCCATAAGATAAACACTACTCGCATTCCCAAAAATGGAAGTCTTATCATCAAAATAGGAGTGAGTCCCTTACCTTGACGAGTTGACTCCGCCCATTTCTCGAAGGAATCTTGTCCTTGAGATAGGAGTGATGTCCACACCTCAAATGAAGATCAAATCACAACTCGACTATTTTCGTGACAATCACTAGATCAAAACTTATACTGAAACCTTTTATCATTGTTTCAATTTTTCTTATTTATACATAAACCTCGAACCTTATTATTTTATCCAAACGATTTCTCACCCTACAATTTATTTATGTAAATCACATAAACTCCTAATGATACTTTAAACGTTTCTTTCACAATTTTCAAAAGCTTTATGAAATGCTACCTATCAACTTAGTCGGTCTAACGAACCTCTTGCCCTCGATTTTCATAACTCGTCCAATCGCAAAAACACACTCACTTTATGCTACCATTCTAAAGATATTTTATTTCCAACAAGAAACCAACGAAAACTTTCTGTCACATACGTATAAGTCCACTTTACTAAAATAATTTTCAAAACCCAAGTTTCCACGAAAATTTTGAAAACACAACTTTCCTTATATCAATATAAAAATAAAGCAAGCTCACTATTTTACAACCTTTTCAAAAATCACTAATACGCAAATCTAAAATCTGAACACATGGGCAAGAAAATTTCATAAAATTAGATAACCTACGACGTATGCGAATACAAATTTTTAAACACAAAAGTAGCATTTCTTTTTACACCACATCTTACATAAAAAATTAAACTTTTCTCAATATTCACCCGACATTCACAATTCTAGTCCTTCATTCCTGACAAACCTGACTTATTTTATTTCAACCAACTCAATGTTTTGACTCAAGCAAACCATACACATGCATATCGCCTTACATGTTTTCATTTATGCAGTCAATATTACATGTGAATCTTACACATATCACCATTACACTTCGTATTTTACACACTTGCAACTTCATGGTAACTTATAGATGCTAAATCCCATTTTATTCCACCTATACGCTCGATACTACATGGTAATGTTATACATATTTGTCTTCAGTCATACTCAAACTTTATACATTCGCACTACTTGGTAGTCATACTTGAAATCTATAAGTAGGCATAACCTGAGTGGTTTCGCCTACATTCGACACACTCATACATACATACAATCATGCTTACATACTTAATTTTTATACGCAATCTTACACATATATTTTGCTTGTAATACTAAAATGTAACCTGACCCATACACTACTAGTACAAACTATGCGGATCATGCACAAACCAAAATAATCGCAGGTGCACACGGGATTATATTGGTAGGCGCATGAAAACCATAGTGGGTTCTACTGTGTATCGCAACATGGAACGTAACATGACATCGTATAGCGAAACAGACGTAACATAGTGTGAACATGGTGGATACACCGCTGGTACTTCCTACATATAAGTGTCCCTACCATGTTACCAAACTTTCGTAAAATGTGCCATGAGAAATTCGGTGATTTCCTGGACCTTGTTAAATACATTTGATTTATAACAAACTTTGGTAACCCAACCTCAAAATGCTTGGTACTCGATTATCCATGACAAAGCTTCATTCTCAAAATCATTAGCTTTAACCGCTACAACTATCACTAGCATCTATCAACTTTTGTGTTCGTATTTCATCCAATATCCACACCATTCTTACCCTCTCTTACACCCACCGAATCATCCATACGCTCTCATACCACAAATATTCCCAAATTCCCCCCTTAATATTTCATCCAAACTTTATTTTCAGTAAATCGGCCTAAATGATTTATCCATTTTTACAAACATCCTCACTAGTTCATATCAGTAAAAAAATACTTTTAAGATATCTTTCATCCTTTATTATGCGCAAACTTCAACTAGACGGCCTACTACCGCTAAAATGTTCTGAAACCATAACTACCTACCATCCTAGCTTCTCACCTGTAAACCTTTTTTTTCTACATGTGATTTTAGTAATACGCATTTGAATCAATGAAAGTTTTTCCTACAACCTACGGCGTGGGCTACACATTTTGTCAAACTACATCCTTTTAAAACATTTCTCCCAACTGAGTTGTTTCGCTTTGTAGTACACACACATACACGTCTTACTTATTCTTGCACTCACTTACATTTGAAGCCTGAAAACATCTTAGTCAAATGAATTACTTTTACAAACCTAGCTTTTTATCTCACGCAATTCCCATACATTTCAACTCTCTTATACATAAACCCCACGTAGACTTTAAGCTTCAAATTTTGATTTTAGCCAAATGTTTTAATCAAAATGCTTTTTTTCAAAAATTCTTCCTTTTGAATAAATTTCGGGACGAAATTTCCTAAAGTATGGGAGATTGTAACGCCTCGTATTTCTGTATTCCTATTTTTAGAAACTTCGTATTCGCATTCTATTTTTAGAAACCTTACAATCTTACTCTATCACCGTATCACAATTTGAGGCATTAATCATAATGGATATGTTTTTATACTTATATGTATACATGACACATACTTGTGTTATATGCTACAATCTCGAATACGTGTTTATACTGTAATTCCCGATAACGAATCTAACAGGTATCACAAACCTAATCAGTAGGAGAAATAATGATTAGGAAGATGAACAAACTCTTGAATTAAGAACAATTTGCATACACTAGCAAAGTGTCTGATACTAGTTTTGCAAATACAACTCTCTAACCCTTTAACCTTGACCTAGACATGTATTTATACTACTCACTAAGCCCACCATTTACAACCCTAGGCCTAAAAGGCAATAGGAAGCCCAAAAACCACATTGAAGCCCAAATGTAGCTCTAATGTGTAAGCCTTTGTTATATAAGCCCAACAATCTCCCCCTAGGTTTACAATATTAGGCCTTCTAGTCTTTCGGTTGCGCTTCACTCCTAGCCTTCCAGCAATAATACCTGCCACAACGGTTGTCCAGTCATTCACACACACCTCATATAACTCTGTAGTTCAGATCTGATGAGAAGCAAGAACCTGCAGGTCTTCATCGTGAAAGCTTACTAAGTCAACCACGTCATTCACCCTGAACGCCTTTTCCTTTGCTACAATCGCGACACTGCCGACCTTAGGATCATACAACCAAAAGTTAAAGTTCTTTAGAATCCCTCGTGGAAATGTTGGAGCGACCGGTATAACCAATTCCTTATCTGTTGGTGGCCACATCACTTATTTGAGTCTTCTCCCTGTGTGCGCATCACGAACTCCCTTTGCAGCTCGCAAGTAGGGTTCGGCAGTCTTCATCGGCTTAAACCCGTTTTTCACCTCATGTTCCAGTTTCTTGAAGAATCTCCAGCCTGGGCCATGCTTAGTTGTGTCATCATCAGAATACGGAGCTTGCAATAAATCAGTAAGAGCGATTTTCGTCCATGTCTCGAACTGAGATTCCTTAGAATAATACTCTCGAGTCCCATCCTGACGAACAATGATCCACATTTTCTTGACGTGATCATACATCCAACTTAATACCTTCAATTTATTCCCGACCTGGCTGTAGTAGCTAGAACCGAGCTCCATCACATAGCGTTCCTATTGATTTGTTGGATCTTTTAACTGGAAGTTTCGTCAAGAGGATTAACATCAACATTCTTCATCAATATCATATGTTTCTTCTTTTGAGTTGCTGAACGCTTCTGGCTTGCTGTATATTTCTTTCGTGGATCACCTAGATAATCATCCAATCCAGCTTGGCGTTCAGAAGCCAACTGTTCCGCCGCTAACCTTTCAGCCTCACTTTCCTCTGCCGCTCGTTGTTGAGCAACTCGGTGTTTATACTCTATATTCATCGGATCGCCCGTAAGGTCAGAAAATTCCCTCCCAAACTTGTTTTCCAATTTGGCTTTCAAATTAAACACCATGGTCATTAGCATAGTAACGTCTCCCTGCAGTTGATCTATTGTTTGGTCTCTAACATCCAATCGTGTTTGCAATGATATGATTTGAGCATCCGTCAATATAACCTCCTGCTCTAAAACGACCACCCGTTTCTTCAGATCTACAACATCAACTTCCACATCCTCATCATCACTATCCAACCACCAAATTCAAACGCACGCTTTTCCAATCTTTGCAAATATTCTGCAGAATCATCATCACCACGACCTATACCACTTCCACCTGCCTCAGACCCTTCAGCACCCATGAACTTCCCCCAAAATCCATCATTTGTAGTACTGTGTCTGCTGGAATCGAGACAACTGTAGAATGCGTAGCAACATGAGTGGTGGTCGGTTCAGATAAAATGGGATTATCACCTTTTGGAGTGTCTGTAACAGATGCAACGACTGAAGATAAAACAGCAATAGACGTCACCAAAGTAGACTCTTCAGCAACACTAACAACACAAGCTTCAGATTGACTTGATTGAACACTTGGCTCTGTTTACCTCCTCTTAAGTAATGGAACTTCGTCCTCTTCATCTTCGTCATCATCTTCAACCATACCAATCGGAGTAGCAATAGATGGAATTACCAGTGGAGGATCACCCTGTTTTTCTTGGATTCCTTTAAATGAGCAATTAAGGCTTCCAAGTTCTCTGAGTACAGTTCTGGCAAAACTGGAGTTGAATTGGCATTGAACTCTGTAAGATCATCTAGAAAAGCTTGTTCTACGTCAGTATCTTCGTCTGTAACCAGATCTTCTACCTTGATCTCTTTCTCTTTGACTTGCACATCATGTTCTTTTGCCACAATGGCGTTTACCGATGGAGGAGCTGGGACGTCCTGGCCAATAACCTCAGCAAATTTTCCAAATTTCTTCAGTGCAAAGCGACCAACAAATACATTTTTTGACGTTGAGCAATTCTTCTTCATTGTGCTGAAAATGGTTGGTCCCATCAGCTTTATATTTAACAGATTCGCATCTGAAGCATCTTTTGCCAGATCAGGATATCGAGCATCGAGAATCAACTCTACGAAACGTGGATACAAGAGAAACATTCTCTTCTTGGACTGCTCCAAAATTTTCTTCATGTTTCGAAGATATAACCAGAGTAGTTATACTTCTAGTCCATAACGAGAGATACAATAGCAGAGGTCTGGGTTTGGTTCAGCTGATCGAGACCTCCTTTGTTTTCTGAAACGCACTGCATAAACATATGTACTAATAATCGCCAGTATGCAGGAAACATCTTCTTAAGTAACGGAGGATACGACCCTTCATAACCCATCTCCACTAGTACCCGGCACCACCTTTTCTTTTGTGTATACCGTTGGGTCGCTAGTAGTATCAACAATCTGTAGAACCTCTCTAACGCAAGCTTCATTGACCAAAATCTCCTTTCCATGTATCTGAGAACTGATATATGGTCTCCCATCCAGGCCTCTCTGATGAAATCGAGTTCTCTTCCAGAATGAATGCACTAAAACTCTGTATATGACTGGATTGGCCGGAGTGCATAGCATCTTGCACGCGTTCAAACCTGCTATCATTGACTGGAACTCCTGATAAAATTCAGCTGGTGGGTCCGAAAGATATCCTGCCTGGTTGTGGAACTGCTCCTCAACCAACATAATTGCGTCAAAAGCTTCTTCAACCATTTCTGTCAAAACAATAACCAGGTTAAATCACAACTAACAAATATTAACGGAGTTTAACAGGTTGAAAGTCAACACTAACTGGATAGTTCAAACAAATTTTGAAGGTTCAATTATTGAAAAGTTCAAATCATTTTGACGGGTTCAAGCAGTTGAAAAAGTTCAAAACGATTCAAAGGTTCAAAACCTAAAATCCGGATATACTAACAAGTTAACACTAATCCGGAAGAACCTTTACATCATTCCGGATTAGCAAGAGGTCACTCGTATTTCGGATAAAACAGCAATCCGGATTAGCCAACAGTATCTCGGATAACTCATCAATCCGGATGAAGATTATCCGAGATGAAATCCGAGTTCACCAATTCGGATGAATATCCATCCGGAATGGGATCCGAAATGCATGTTTCTTTGAAGATCAATCCGAGATGCTATCCAGAATGCTTTAAACATGAAAATTATCATCCAAATTTTATGTTTTTAAGCAAATTTACCTAATCCGGATGAGTTCCGAGATGAACAGTGAAAAATAGAGAGAGAGTCAGAGAAGAGTAGGGATTTCGGAATTTTGTGAATAATCCGGAATGATATTTCTGAATCACTTATATACCTTCCGGAATGGGCTTGGGCCTCACATTCCAAAGAATCCGGATTGGGCTTTTGTCAGGCCCAATCCGGAACAATAAAGTCCAAGTGGGTCTGTTCGGGAAAGCCCAATCGGGAACAGTAATCCAAGTGGGCCTGTCCGGAAAAGCCCAGTCCAGAACATTAATCCAAATGGGCCTGTCTGGAAACTTGTGTAAAAGCCCAATCCCGGAACAGTAATACTGTAATTCTGAATTTTCAATTTTTAAGACTTTCAGAAATTCTATTAGATTGGCCCAAATTTGAAACTTAGTAGGCCAGTCCAATATCCGTTGACAGAAACCATCTAACCAAAAATCATCAAGTTGACTAACTAAGCATCCAACCACCTTTTACCAATCTACAAAGAGAAGACATTTTAGCACACACAAAAACATTAACACAGCCTTGCTAAGGGATCAAATAGTTTCAAAGGTCGACTAAGGAACATTTTTTAGTATGAGCAGGGTCAAACTAGTCTAAACGATTGTCAATATACTTGTCCATCTAAATCTAAAATTCAACCCTTCCAGTTCAAGCTTTATGTTACGCTTAAGGTAGTATTATACTATGATACCCGTGTGTCCCATACCATGACATACCCCCGCGATCAAGGTAAGCATAACAATTCATCATAGCAGGTGAGTATACAGTGGTCATCCTTTATATTTTACAACGTCGGGCTATTAGTGAACAGGTCAGTACTTCCGTACAGCAGAGAGACCAATAGTGATTGACGAGGGTTAGGCAAATACCTTATGTGGTACGTATGAACTTATGGAATATTCTCATGAAGAGACTTCCTTTCTCTTAGGTTTTGGCCCTTCAATTTTGGCTCTTTTTAGAAAGATATATTGACTGTGCCCAGGTCTGCATATAATCTGGATGCAACAGAAGGACATCCAAGTTATCCCCGGATGACTCAACATCATAAAGACCCGAAACCTCAGACGTTGGCTATCTATCAACACAGGATTTAAGACCATGAAATCATACGCCTATAGTAAGCGACCCACTGAGTACGTAGTTTGTGTTTATATCATTTAGCTTACACTATCCAGTTGAGTTTTAGACCTACCGACACATCACATTCGATCCAAGCCTTTTCCCGCTTCAACACCTTACATGTGTTAGTCAGACATTTTATGATGAAAAAGTATTTTATTTGCCTATCATTGCAAAAACTGTTTTAAACACAAACCCTTTTTTTTTAAGATTTGTCCCCCTAAATTTGTGCATATACATGAACAAATTTATGAAGCAAAGAACATTGAATGAAAGACAATAATCAAAACGAAAAGAACATAGGATGCCTAGTTAGAATACCAAATCATTTTGAGAAGATCCACAAGCACTTGAAAACGCGCGTTGCTAACGGGCTTCGTGAACAAATCTGCCACGTTTGCATCAGTGTGGATTTGCTCAAGCTTCACGAGACCCTTTTCATAGCAATCGAGGATAAAATGAACTTTAATATTTATGTGCTTGGTTTTGGAGTGAAAAACAAGGTTTTTGACGATATGGATAGCGGCATCATTATCACAATAGATGGTGGTGTTTAGATAAGTCAAACCGTAATCCCCAAGCTGGTGTTGCATCCATAAAACCTGGGAGCAGGAAGCAGAGGCTGCGACATATTCTGCTTCCGCAGTAGAAAGCGAGACCGTCTATTGCTTCTTGCATTGCTACGAGATTAAGCGATCTCCCAAGAATTGACAGCCAGCTGAAGTTGAGCGCATATCCCTATCTGTACCTCCAAGATTACTGTCAGAGAACGCAAACAGTTCAATTTCAGAATTTTTAGGATACTAGAGGCCCAGTGATGGTGCCCCTTTTAGGTACCTAAAAATTCGTTTAACAACATTTAAATGAGAGAGTTTAGGAGTAGCCTGATAACGAGCACACTGGTAGACGACAAACATGATATCTGGCCGACTTGCAGTGAGATATATGAGTGAACCAATCATTGAGCAATACATAGTCGGATTAACAGGCGTTCCTTCAGTGTCTTCATTTAGCAAAGGCCGTTCTACAATAGGTGAAGCCATGGGCTTTGAATCTGTAAGCTTGAATTTCACAAGAACGTCTTGGACATATTTTCCTTGATGAATCAAGATTCCCTGTGGGCTCTGACGAACTTGAAGTCCCAAAAACATGGTAATCTCCCCTAATGAGCTCATCTCAAATTTATTCTTCTTCATAATTTCTTCAAATTCGCGACACAAACCATCATTTGTAGAACCAAAAATGATATCATCAACGTAAATTAGAACAAGAATAATGTCCTTGTCAACACGTTTGATGAACAGGGTTTGATCAATGGTTCCCCAAGTGTATCCATGAGCAAGAAGATGCTCTGTGAGAGTTGCGTACCATGCGCGAGGCGCTTGATCCAACCCATACAAAGCTTTGTCTAGTTTGTATGCATAGTCTGGCTTGTTAGGATCAGTAAAATCCGGTGGTTGTGCCACGTAGATTTCCTCTTTCACCGTGCCATAGAGAAACGCAGTCTTGACATCCATTTGATAGACAGTGAAATCCATGTAAGATGCATATGCCAAGAAAATGCGAATAGCCTCCAAACGAGCGACCGGTGCGTAGACCTCATCGTAGTCTGATCCTTCAATCTGGCGAAAATCCTGAACCACCAGTCGAGTTTTATTTCGAACAATGACTCCAGTGTCATCCTGTTTGTTACGGAAAACCCAGCGAGTTCCGAGAGCACGCTTTCCTTGAGGCAGCTTCACCAATTGCCAAACACCAAGCTTCATAAATTGATTGAATTCTTCATGCATAGCATCCACCCAGCCTGGTTCCTGCAAAACAACATCAATACTTTTAGGTTCAATTTGTGAAATGAAGCAAGAGTAGGGACAAGTATTGATATCCCCTGATTGGCTGCGGGTTCGAACAACAACATTAATAGGACCAATAATATTTTCAGTAGGATGGTCATGCTGTAGACGCTACGGAATTGGTGTTGCAGGAACAGGAAGATCCGGTTGCAAGTTGGTAACACTAGCTGAAGCAACTCCAGATGACTCCCCCTCATTAGTTGCACCAGTAGGAGTATTGGTGGATGAATCAATAGAACAATCTGGCGGAGTAGGCTCAGGAAACAAAGATGAACCCAAGACATCGGGAGGAGTAGACCCTTCGTTTGTCGTAGGAGCATCTGTGACAGAAGCCTTAACTTTAGGAGAATCATCCTGAGAAGTCTGATTGAGTGCTGGTTCTTGAGATTGCGAAACTGGGGAACAAGTAGATACAGCATCATTAAATCCAGGTGGATCCACAGTCAGCTGCTTTAACGTCTCATGTAGTTGTGCAGCATCAGCATCGTCTTCAAGAGAGATGGGCATTGTTGGAAGGTCAGAAATTGGACTTTTACCTGCAGACACAGTTGAAGGAACATCAACATGGTTAAACAATGTGGAATAATCATACAACCAGTCAAGACCGATGCATGTGTCCTTGAGATTTTCCGCCAGCCAACCCACATTGTAGGTTTCAACCACCATTTTCTTGATCTTGTTATAAACATTGTATGAAATATTTTTGGAATATCCAACAAAGATGCATGGGTCCCCCCGTGATTCAAATTTCCCTTTAGCGTACATGAGCAGGAGAACACAAGGGCATCCAAACTTGCGAACATGCTTGACCGAAGGTTTGCGACCTTCAACCACTTCGTATGGAGCTTTCATGTGTCGTTTGATAAGGGCATGATTCTAAATATAATATGCAGTATTGATTGCTTCTACCCAGAAAATGAGAGGTAGCTCGGATTTAACCAGCATAGTACGTGCAACTTCAATTAGCATTCGATTTCTGTGTTCTGCAATCCCATTCTGTTGTGGTGTTCTGGCTGCACTAAACAGGCGGTCAATACCCTTGGAGGAACAGAAAGAATTTAAGGTAACATTCTTAAATCCTGTTCCGTTATCACACCGAATGGCCTTCACAGTTGTGTCTGTCTAGTTTTCCATAAGCGTGACGAATTGTTTGACTAACTCAGTGGTTTCACTTTTATGTGTAAGAAAGAAAACCCAGGTGAATCGCGAGTAGTCATCAGTAATAACCAGACAATATGCCTTCCTACCAATGCTCAGAATGTCTGTCGGACCAAAGAGATCCATGTGAAGCAGTTCTAAGACTTGAGACGTGGAAGGAGCGGCTTTAGATTTGTGTGGCTGTTGATGTTGTTTCCCAGGTGCACATGATTCACACTTTTCAACCTGCATAAGTCACGCACTTGCAGATCTCTGACTAAACCACCTTTTGCAAGACGATTTAAGTTCTTCATGTTGATGTGTCCCAGTCTACTATGCCATAGCATTGCATCATGTTCAGCTATAGACGAGAATAGGCAAGTGAGCTTGTCAGAGGAAGCCTTGTTCATGTCGATGACATATGCATTTCCTTTTCGAGCAGCTTTAAGAAGAATCCAATCATTCGGAATAGTAAGACCTGGTTTTATCACATAACACCCTTTCTTGGTAAACAGGACATCCAAATGATTGTCACAGAGTTGAGACACATTCAAAAGACTATGCTTCAATTCTGGTATGTAGTTAACATTCTTAAAGCGGAGGGCTCCGTTGCAAACTGTTCCTCTCATAGTAATCTTCCCTGTCTCACTACCTGCGAAGGAAACAAACCCGCCATCGAAAAACTGAATGTCGTTCAACTACGAGATGTCTCAAGTCATGTGCCTGGAACAGCCACTGCAATATACCAGAGTCTGACAAGAGTTCGCCAGAGCTGTTCCTGCACATTTCAACAGGTTTTCGTTAGAGGCTGCAACCCAGGCCATTGAAGATCTGAGCATGCCATTTCCATCAATATAAGTATCCTCACAGAAAATTAAATTAGTTGAAGATGAGTTTGATGATGCTTTTGATTGATTTGTAATAGGGGCAGAAGACTGAATCTTGGTCAATGTCTTAGGCCTCCAGGTTAACGAATCAGACTTCTACACAATCCTTGGAGTGCTAGAAGGATTCTGGGAACCCGAAGGGTTTAAAGACTTGAGAGATTCTTTCTTGGCCAAGTTCCAGTCTTGATAAGAAGACTTAGCCATAAATCCAGCCTGAGGTAGGAAATTAAGCATAGTCTCCTGATATTGTGAGTATAATGTCTTAAACGGTGTAAAGGCCTTTTGACAATTTCGTGCAATATGCCCGAGAAATCCACAATTGAAACAGGTCTGCCTCTTCTGGAAGAAAACAGTCCGTTCAGCTTGGGAAATTCTAGGCAATTTGTCTGTCAGTTTCTTGCTTGCGGGTACTGACGGTTGATGCACAGTGTTGTTCTTGACTGTTTCCTGCGCACAACCATCAACACACTTGTTAGTTTTGTGATTTGAATTTGACAATTTGGAATGTGTAGATTTAGTTGTAACTTTAACTGATTTCTATTCAACTGTTTGCTTAACAGATTTAGTCAGTGGCTGCTGAGTCAATTTCTCAGAGAGATGAGGGGACTCAGCAGTTGCCTTTTCGTTTGTCAGAGATGCCTGTTTGGTTTTCTTCCTTTTGGATTGGCGTGTTCTCCGTTTCTTATTCTTATTTTTCAAATCACATTTCATGACAGATTCTGTAGAGGACACGGGTGGCTCTGCAGGGACATCCTTTTCTGAATTTTCAGAAGATGAGCTTGAAACATTATAGGTAGGTGGAATCTCTAAATTTTGAAAAGTTTGAGAATCCAATTCAGAATCAGTTTGAAGATTTTCATCTGAATCATCAGAAAAAGAATGCTCATCATCTTTCGTTTCAGAATCAGTCCCTTATGCTTGGTTTGAAGAAGCTGAGTCGCCCGAATCTTCTAGAATTATGCCAACATCAATGTTCACAGGGTCGGTTGGTTGATTGACTTTCTCACTGTCAACCCTGGGATTCGCATCAACAGATGAAACCTCTGGAGAAGAACTTCCAGTTTCTTCAGTTGGAACTGATGAAACCGAATCATCTTTCGATGCTGGACCTGTAGCTAAATTCATGTTTTCATCACAAGAGTTATCACAGTTATTAGTATCATTCAAAACATCAGCATTCAATGAAAAACCAGAATCAAAACTGTCTGTGTTATCAACACAACCAACACAATCTGAGAATTTAAATTGTTCAGCAAGAAAATGATTTAAAATGTCAAAAGCGGGCTTATAAAATTCATAATCAGCAGCTGAATTGTCTGAATTTTCATTCAGACATTCCTCTTGATCACCATCTTGATATCCTCAACTAAAATTTCTTCTACACATGAGGTAGACACATTAGTATCGTTCACTAATTCAGTTTCAGTTTCAGAAGACTTTTCTCCTTTAGATTCTGTGGAGGATGTTGATTCATGTGCCTTAGGTGTTACTTTCTCCAAGTCATCTGTACTACAAGAAGGATGATCACCAGATTCATGTGAAAGTGGTGTGGAAGTAATGAAAGCACCATCCCTCTTGAGTTTAGTTTGTTTAGAGAACTTTGGGTAATAGGGCTTCCATGGTTTAGAAAGATAATCTGAAGGTTTACCATAAATCATTTTTTCTGCATTTTCTAGATTAGCCTCATATTAAGGCATTCTTGTATACTTATGATTATATGGTGGAGGAGCCCTATTATACCCAAGACCTTTGGTGAAAATTTTCTTGTAATTTAGCTGAAGGTCACATAAATCCTTGACTAGTTTGCTGGAAGTTTCAAATTTTTTTATGTTTATTTCATTTTCATGAAACTTCCCTGTCAAGGAATTTAGCTTGGATAAGGCTGCTTGAAGTTCTACGTCCTTTTTAGCTAGTTTTAGCTTATAGTCGTATACCCAACACTACTGTTGGTTCAAGTCTAGCTTTAGCTAAGCTATATCTTGTTTTTGAGCTTCGACCTTTTCCATAAGAAGCTTGTTCTTATGTTTAAGGGCGATGTTCTGCGACGCAGCTTGCTGGTATTCAGCTACAAGAGTTGAATTATGGGTGCGCATTTGTGATAATTCAAAACGACAACTATCAGAACAGAGAATTCGATTTACCATTTCTGAAAGATCGGGCGTCTCAGTTGTCTGCGCCATCATGCAGTGGTTGCTGTTCTTGGAGAGATTCAAAGTTTCCATCTGAGCTGCAGCATCTGCCCAGTTGAATCATCCGTGCTATTGTGCCACCAATGCTGTTGATTTCCCGCCCGAGCTGCTCGAGGGACTCGTAGTGGACTTTGAGGGAGAGAGTGGCACCAGCTGTCTGTCGTTGCTCTGTATGTCTGCCACCCTGGATGACACATATCCGGATGGCAGCTTCTTGCATTCCCTAGAAAAGTGTCCTGGTTCATGACATCTGTAGCACCTGAGTTTATCCTTTGTAAGACTAGTCTTCAGATTTGACAATGGTTACCGTCCATACTTCTTTAGAAACTTGTTGACACGAAAGGCAGCCATTCCAAGATTCCAGGACACATCGATCTCGTCCAGATCCTCCTCCATTATTTGATCTACTTCGGTTGGAAGAATGGATGGATGAGTCAGATCACCGGCCAAAAAGGCGTTCAAGCTATTGATCATCGAAACATCAATAGCCAATTTTTCTTCGTTTTCTTTAGTAAGAAAAGTTGAGTTGGACACAGGTTGAGCAGGTGCAGGCGCTGGAGTAGCAGATTGGGGAATGCTACTTTGTTGAACTGCTTGAGGAATGGCAGGACTGAAAACCATGTTGGGATACTGAGCATGGTACTGTGTCTGAACTTGAGCAACAGAAATCATAGTGGGAGTCTGAGATTGAAGACCATACATGTACTGCGTTTTCTGTGGCGTGGCGAGAGGACTATAAACCACATTTGAGCTACCCGGTGTTTGAGAATTTCCTTGTAGAGGGCTATAAACCAATTTTGTGAAATCAATGCTGCATTTTGCCCTGTTATCCTGGCGGCCATCAAACTGCTCTGATGATTTATGTCTCTCTGCTTGTTATCAATCTCACACGATTTAATAGAAGCTATCATTTCTGTGAGAGTGACATCATTCAGGTTCTTTGTCTTTGTGATCATTCCAACATCCGCATCCCAACTCTTTGGCAGTGAATTTAACAACTGTCTGTTCATAGCACTATTTGTGAGAGTAATCTCAGCTGATATCATCTGAGAAACAAGCTTTACATATCTACGAATCTGGTTCTCAATGGTTTCTCTGTAGATGTGATTAAATAAGCTGAATTGTTGATTCAGCTGATTTACCCTGCTCGCCTTCATATCTGCATTTCCCTCATAGAGATTTTGCAGTTCACTCCATACCTCTTTAGCGGTCTTACAATTTCTTACCGCAATAGAAATATCGGGTCCAAGCACCATAGTCAGTACAGCCTAGGTCTTTTCTTCTTCCTCAATTATTTTAACATCTTATGGAGTCCACAGTGACTGGGCTTAGGAATCGTTGTGTCCGGATCTTGATCGGTACTATAAACTATCGTTCGCGGACCATTCATAATACACCTCCACACACCAGGCTCTTTTGCCTTGCAATATTGCTCGAATCAAAACTTCCATTCGTAATACTCATCTCCATACAACAAACGAGGCACTTTAGTAGAAGTGCCAATCACTAGATCTAACTCTTGACGGAGGGCCAGAGTTTGTGATTGCAGGGCAGCCAGAGTGGGATTGGTTAAATCTTGTGCTATCATGTAGCCGTTCATCATGATTAAACTAATTAGAATTACCAATCAGATTTAAATTCAGTTTATTTCAAGTTTTCTAAAATGAATAGTGATTGGTCCGAAATCAATCTGGAATGGTAAACTCTGAGATGGATAAATCCGAAAACAATCCGATATGGTCAAATCTAAGTTGGATAAATCCGAATTGGATAAATCCAAATTGAATCCGAGATGATTAATCCGAATTGAATCCGAGATGATTAATCCGAAATTGAATCCAAGATGATTAATCCGAAATTGAATCCGAGATGATAACTCCGAATTGAATCCGAGATGATTAATCCGAAATTGAATCCGAGATGATTAATCCGAAACTTAAAAATCCGAGTTGATGATCCGAAAACCTGTGAATCCGAAATGAGAAATCCGAAATGATCAGAATCTGGAATAAAGAGAATCCGGAATAATGAGAATCCGGAATGAAATCCTTATCCGAATGCAATAGTGATCTGAAATCTATGCAACAGTAATCCGACTTCCAAGCAACCGATAACCACCAACAGTATCTCGGATCCGGAAAAATAGCAATCCGGATTGAACAATATTCCGGGATCAATCCGAGATGGATAATCTCCTTCGTGTTCTTCGGAACCCGTAACAATAGCAGATCCGAAATACGTGAATCTTCTTCAAGTTCTTCGGAATCCGTAACAGTAGCAGATCCGGAATCTTCAAATCGTCTTCGAGTTCTTCGGAACAGTAGCAATTCCAAAGAAAAACTAGTGATTCTTCGATTTTGAACAGTAATCCGGATGAACAACAGCAACACCACTTCGAAACAACTCTTCAATCAGCGATACCTGGAGCCTTTATTGAACAGCAGGCTCTGATACCAATTGTAAGTCCCGATAACGGATCTAACATGTATCACAAACCTAATCAGTAGCGAAAATAATGATTAGGAAGAAGAACAAACTCTTGAACTAAGAACAACTTGCATACACTAGCAAAGTCTCTGATACAAGTTTTGCAAATACAACTCTCTAACCCTTTAACCTTGACCTAAGACATGTATTTATACTACTCACTAAGCCCACCCTTTATAACCCTAGGCCCACAAGGCACTAGGAAGCCCAAAAACCCCCCATTGAAGCCCAAATGTAGCTCTAATGTGTAAACCTTTGTTAATATAAGCCCAACATATACGCAAAAACCAACACTTGAAATACTTGAAATTATCAATTATACATGCTTTATACTCATACCTTACTTTGATACACTTAGAATAAGTAAAAATATGCTTAATTATAAGTTTCTAGCATTTAAAAATGGAATGACCAAACTCTAGGGGTCAAACTACAAATTCTAGAAAGTTTAGTAAATTCTGCAGGTAGTGCACGACCATGCAACAAAGGCGCACGACCATGCACACTGCGATACGTATGACCGCACACCTGATGTGCACCACCCTGTGATCTGCGGTCCGCACGACCGTGCACATGATCCGCACGGCCATGCAAAATGACCAGGTCTGGCATAATCTTTTAAAATACGTGAATTTTGGCTTCATTTCTCTTTTTCCACCTTTTTCACCACCAATCACCTCCAACTTCATTAATTACCTAAACCCTAATTCCCCATTATAAATAGGAGCCTCCATACACTCCTAAACACCCTCCAATCACTCAAATCACTCTCAAATCTTCTTGGTTACTCTCTAATTTCCAAGACTTGGTAGACTGTTGCAACCAATCTAAGTGAGTTTTAGCTCACTTTTCTTCTTATTTTCTACTTGGATAACCTCTAGGAAGGTTTTCATAAGCTTGCCTTGTCAAACTAAGGTGAAACCTCACCACATTTGAGGTCTAAAGTAGGATTAAAATTCTGCTTTCATTTATACTTTTGTATCTTGCTTTACTTGATTAAAACTTGTTTGAATCTTGTGCCTACTTGTTCTTAAACCTGTCTAAGGTTATGAGGCTTGTCAGAAATAGATTCTTATAAGTTTAAGAGGTGCAAACACCGTTAAACATTTTGTTTTTGCAAAGTTTTATGCAAACCACAAGTGATGAAACCTTCTGAGCTTGCCATGAAGTTTATGGCAATACTTGTGTTTTGGTATAGGCGTGAATACTTGGTGCCTTGGCTATTCTACCTTCATTTCACCACCTCACTTGATGTTTTACAATTGCTATCCCAAGTGGTTTGCTAGCTTGAAAGTGATATAACCCCCTCAAGCCTCCGACACTTAGTTAACTCTTTCTATGTCGACGCCGGCTCACCCGGGTTAAAGGTTACTTGGCTACTTGGTATAGTAATTATAGTTAATTTCCTTTTCATTCATGACCATCTGAATCATCCTTGTGATGATTTATGTATTGGTGAATGTTAGGTCCTAGAAGTGTGAGACTAACGCATCAAATATACGCAACGGTCTATGGTAGTTAACTGGGATTAACTAGGTTAGTTTGTATTAGGTTTGGAGCTTTATAGGTCATTTGGGCATGCCACATGCCATGTGGGCTAGGCAAGCCCATAGGCAAGCCCATGAGGGGCATGCCCTTACCCTAGGTATATAAGCTAAGCTTATGTCATTTCTAGGGTTAGACTTTTGGGATTTCTCTAGAGAGCCTCCATCTTGTACCAGACGGTTTTGCTTGTTCAAGTAATAGAATCATGTGCAAGGTGTTAAAGTTGATTCGTATTGTTCTTTCATCTTTTCGGTTTTCTTAAATATCATCAAGTTTGGATTCTGCCCATCCTTGGTGATCGTGTGATATCAGTGTTTGATCCGGATTTTTGGGACATACAATTGGCAACAGAGCCTGTTTGAACCTGTTTCCTGGCTCAGATCTGATATCACACAGTTTTCTGATCGTATCTGCTTCTGTTTTGGTTTTTGGTTGAAGATCTCGGACCATCTCGAATAGTCTTCTTGAAGATCTCAAACCATCTCGGACTCGGGTCATCTTCTTGAAGAACTCGGATCTAAGAATTACATCTCGGACCATCTCGGATTATCTTCTTGACTTTCTCGAATCAATGGCTTGCATCTCGAACCATCTCGAACTATCTCGGATCAAAGGCTTGCATCTCGAATCATCTCGAACTGTATCTCGGATAGAACTCTTGAAGACTCGAATGATGAACATGCATCTCGAATCTATCTCGGATCATTAGTGTTGAAGTTTGTCTCCATCTTCAAACCATCTCGGATCATCAGAACCATCTCGGGCCATCACCATCACGGATAAGATACTATTCCGAGATACTATTTATAGTCTATTGTTTTGAGTTCGAGATACTATTCGAATTCGATATACGATTTGAAAACAGGCCAAAAAAATAAAATAAGGCACGAAAATTCCGAAAATGGTCTTTGACATTATATATCATTGGATTCGTTACGTCGAGACGAGTCTAACAGTACATTTTGGTAAAAACTGTTTTCGGACATTTTTAACGTTTTTACTGATACGGTTTCGATCATCCGAAGATTTTATAGCCCAAGCTCAGTATTCAAACATAGTTTTCAGCCCATTATGTAATCCAAAGCCGAATGCAAATCCAAACATTGTCTTTAGCCCACTGATCAAAGCATCCGTTAACAGCACTTCACCCCGGGCACAAAATCAAAACCCAAACTTGCGGGATCAATTGAAGGAAAAGCTTAATGAGCTTATTGGAAACTACAATGTTGATCCAGATGCTGACTATGTGATGCGTTTTCTTGAACGTGGGAGGCGAAAAGATGAAGTAAGGAATGAGATGAATAGCTTTTTGGGTGATGACAAAGATTCCTTTGTATCTTGGTTATGGGATCATTTACAATCAAACAAAGATATCCAAAATCTATGCGCAAAATCAACAGAGTCTAATCCTGAAGAAGTGTCCGAACAGAAACCTTAAGCCCAGCAAGCAACAATCTGTAGCCCGACACTCCAAACTCTACCTCAAGCCCAAACTCACACTGACAAACCAAGATCGCTCATTGACACAGTCACCTACCTTTTGTGCACTGAACCTTGCAGGAATAGGGTTGCTCAACTCAGGGCACTTAATTCCAAAATGTCTAATGATTACAACAATGCAATGGATCAGTGCATCGGTCTTCGAGAAAGTAACAAGTTACTCACTAGAAAAGGTGGAAGCACAAAAGAAAGACATAGCTCAACTCCACCTAGACGTAAATCAACAGAAATGTTGGATTCATGATTACAAAATCAGATTACATTCAAAAACTATGGAATGCGACTTGGTAATAGTTGAGCTCGGACTACTTGCTGGAAAATACCAACAAAACGAAGTTAATATAAAGAAGTTTGATACATCTAGCAAGCTCATTCAAGACGTGTGCAATGTGCAGCTGGCATATAAAGAGAACAAGGGGAAGGGTTTGGGATTCAATTAGGTTGCCCCACTGTATAATCACAACTACACGACAATGCCTGAAACCAACAAAGAAATTGAGAGAGCACAACATATGGTGTATGGTAAACCAGTGATTATACGTCAGACACACGGGAACCATCTGGTGCTGTTGACTTTTCTAATGATTCAGCTGGAGTGTCTGGTCTTTCATCTGATAAACCAAGACTCTCTAATTTTATCAAAACTAATGAAGAGAGAGCTGCCGTGAACAAGGCTCCAAGTGCGCAAACTAAACAATCTGAACCTTCTGCTTGTGATGAAAAGGTTCAAAGCAAGCTAAAGGAGCAGAAACGAGAAAATCAGAGACGAAGAAAGCAGAAGTCCAAACGTCAAGAACAGTCACGCTCTCCAAAATCCTCAATGGGTAGCAACTCAAAAGGCTAGTGATGTGAAAAATGATTTTGTTAAGCCGGTCATTAATGGTAAATGTGAAAAAAAATGCTTTTGACCGTGGTAGCAAAGCTTTTGGAAAGGTTGGGGAGATTTCTGAACAATACTTGCAGTCTAAACAAAACAAGAAGAATAAAAAGAAATCTCCACAATAGAAGAAGGCCCCTGCAAACTACAAGTACAAACATCCAAATTCATCTTCGTCTACAAGAAACGTGCAAGGAAATAAAGCACAAAAGGGATAAGTTCATCCTTCATGGCCTGCAAGAGCTACACATGCTAATCAGAATGCCTTATACGTAAAGAGACAAACATGCTTCAATTGCGGCATTCCGGGTCACATTGCTCGGAACTGCACACATAGTCCCTTTGTTTCGTATCATGCTCAAAATCAGAAGGTTACACCAAAGGATAACAATCATTCCAAGCCATTGAAGGTGTCATCACCTAAGGCAATGAAGAATGTGAATCCAAAGGTTAAACCATCTAATAGGGATTGGAATGCTGCTAAAGCTAAAAAGGTACAAGCTTTGAAACCTACAAAAGTCTTCAAAAATAACAAGGTTAAAAGGCCAACTACTTTTCCAAAGGCATCTAAGAAATTAGAACACCTAAAAAGATTTGGAAAGTAAAACAAAAAGCAGCACAATCACCAATCCTCAAAACAAAAGGGGACTTGTGTTTAAAGAAAGTGTCTTATTTTGATGCTTCAGGGAAACCCAGGACCATGATGGTCTAGGTCCCATTGTCTTACTAATCTCCTTATTTTTCGGGGACAACCAAGGAGGAGCTGTTGACAATCTCTGGAATGTTGATAGCGGTTGTTCCAGGGATATATCGGATAACATCTCACTGTTGCAAAAAGTTCAATTTTTTTTACGAGTGCGATGTTTCCTTTGGAGGAGATGAGGTAAGAAAAGATCAGCGAAAAGGTACAAATTTAAATTTCGTACTTTAATTTTGAAATTGATTAGTGTTTAATCTAATGACTGAACGGTTAAGCAAAAATAACAAAAACATTTTCCTTTTATTTCGTTTAAAACTTCGTACATACGTTTTCTTTATTAGGTAAACTTGTGCATAAAGTGTGATGCACAAATTTAAGGGGGAAGAGAGAGATCTATGTATATATGCATTGTTTGATGGGGAGAAAATCAGAAAAATACTAAAACATTTGAAAAACAGAAAAATACAAAAACTTTTGAAAAACTGAAAAATCCAAAACGTCTTTTTGCATCAAATGGGAAATGAAATGAATATTTGTGATAAAGGGCATGACTGACACATGTAAGGTGTCATAGCTGAAAAGACTAGGATCTAATGTGATATTTCGGTAGGCTTAACGCTCAAAGTGATTAAAAGATACTAAGTGATATAAACATAACGAACTATGTATCTTGTGGGTAACATACTATCGGCGTATGATTTCATGGTCTTAAATCCTGCGTTGATAGATAGCCAACGTCTGAAGTTTCAAGTCTTTATGCTGATGAATTATCATGGATATCAGGGTTGCCCTTCTGTTGCATCTGGATATATGCAGACCTAGGCACAATCAATATATCATTAAACGAGCCAAAATAGAAGGGCCAAAACCTTACAAGAAAGGAAATCTCATCACGAGAAAATTCCATGTGCTTGAAAAGTCAAACATACCATATAAGGTATTTGCCTAACCCTCGTCAGATATTATTGGTCACTCTGCTATATGAATATACTGACCTGTTCACCAATAGTCTGACGTTGTAAAAGATAAAGGATGATCTCAGTATACTCAACTGCTACGATGAATTGTTGTGCTTACCTTGATCGCGGGGGTATGTACATGGTATGAGACGCACGGGTATTATAGTATAATACTACCTTAAGCATATCACGAAACAAACATATTGGCAATCACTTAGACCAGTCTGAATAAGTTCGCACTGAAAAGTGTTTCTTGATCCGCCTAAAAACGATTTGAACCCATTGTAATTGTATAGTTGTAACTACTGAGTTAATTTCTTCGTTTATTTGCGTTTCTGATTATATTCTTATATTTAAAAAAATTAAAAATAATATAGAAAATTCAAAAAAAAAAACCAATATAGTGTCTTGTTTTTACTAAATAAAAAGTGCTTTATTTGCTTATTAAAAATTATCAACCATTCTTGAAGATTTGACTAATCTTAAAAAAATAAAAGAAATTTGAATTTTGATCCGAGTACAAGTACTTGGATGTCCAAGTGTTCATGCGGTACTCCCCCTGTTGCATAAGAATGTTTGCTTACAAATTTTTGAGAATTGTGCAGATCTTGATTTAGATCAAGAAACAGAGGTTGCTGAAATTGAGATGCTGATAGTTGCCGACAAAGCATGAAGTATCACAACAGCAAAGTGTACCTGAGTCAAAAGAACCAGATGCCAGTCATCGTCTGACAGTGATAGTACATTTGAAGAAGTACCTGCGAACCTGCTTGCTTGAAAGAGAAGGATTGAAGAAGAAAAGAGCTACTGAGATTCCTCCTCTCACATTCTTTTTGACAAAGATGTTTCAAGCAAGCTAATCAAGATCCTAATATGAAGCTAACCACAAGAGCAGAAGAAAGAGACCCGGTGCCGAGAGTTCGTTGAAGTGTGAGGTCCTAGAAGTATGAGACTGACTTCCACAACACTTACAGCATAGCGACAACCATAGACTCTATTTAAGACGTTGCTAAATTTATGCTATGAATAAAATTTGATGCATCAGTCTAGGGGAAGATTGTTAGTCCTAGAAGTGTGAGACTGACGCATCAAATATACGCAACGACCTATGGTAGTTAATTGGGATTAACTAGGTTAGTTTGTATTAGATTTGGACCTTTATAGATCATTTGGGCATGTCACAGGCCATGTGGGCCAGACAAGCCCATGAGGGGCATGCCCTTACCCTAGGTATATAAGCTAAGCTTATATCATTTCTAGAGTTAGACTTTTAGGATTTCTCTAGAGAGCCTCCATCTTGTAACAGACGGTTTTGCTTGTTTAACTAATAGAATCGTGTGCAAGGCGTTGAAGTTGATTCGTATTGTTCTTTCATCTTTTCGTTTTTCTTGAATATCATCAAATTTGGATTTCGTCCATCCTTGGTGATCGTGTGATATCATTGTTTGATCCGGATTTTCAGGACTTACAGAACTATACTTTAATACGTATTACAGGGATTCTATGATGATGAAGACGAATGAAATTTGATAGGAAGGACTAGAAACGCACCAAACTTTAAATTCATGTTTATAGATTAGTCATACAATATTTGTTGTATTTTTGTTTTCAAATTCATGTACTTGAACCATTATCAATGAAATGAAACATTATTTATTAAATACTTGTAACATTTAGTGTTATGAAGTCTCGAGTAATCTATTTACGTCCGTCCCGATGATTCCGTCATCAGTTGGGGTGTGTTAGGTGCGTTGGGAGCGGAGATGACCGGTATGATATCATCATTACTCACACATCATCATTACATCATAATTATATCATGTCCATGAGGTCATCTTCTGAACAATAGCATAGAAGTTAACTACAAATGAAACGTATGTATGGACAATCAATCAAGATCGTATGAAGTGATGATTATGAATCAAGATAGCACGATGTGGAACTCTTTCATTCAAACGAAGTGGACAAGATTTATATATACATGACAGCTTCGCACAAGAAGAATAGAACAACTTCGCACAAGCATCTCCTTCAAGCTCTTCATCAAGATCCGATCTAGATTAGGTGTTTTTGTGTTGTAGAGCGTCGAAACTCTGCCCGGTTGTCGTTAGAACGTAATAAACAAACGATTGTTATTTACTTTCGTGTTAACGATTACAGTTCGGTTTAACTGATTCCGCATGTTAATCCGAATTAAAAACAGATCTTGTGTTCGGTATCGAACTGATCCTGAAGTCACAAGTGGTATCAGAGCTATGGAAGCTCTGCGTGTAATTGTGATCGATTCAGATGAGTTTCGGTGAAATCGGATTGATTTCTATTGATTATCGGTGAATTTGGATATTTCTGGACTGATTCGATTGAGTTTAGTGTTAAAAGTTGATTCACAGAACACTGAATTGAGGTATGTATTTCTGTATGTTTCATTACAAAGAAAGGTTTTAATTTATACACAAAACCGTAATCTAAACATAGAAGACAGCAGCTGATTACTAGCTGTTTTTAACATTGCTGCGATTTGCTGTTGATTAGCTGGATGTCCGGCTGTTGATTAGCTGCCGCAGGATGTCCGGCTGTTGATTAGCTGCGATTACCTCCAAGGTTTGACTTTCCTTTCTAACACTCCCCCTCAAGTTGAATAGTTGGATTTCCAAAATTCAACTTGCCCAAACAATCGTTGAAAATTTTCCCGTTAACTGCTTTTGTTAGAATGTCAGCAAGCTGATCCTTTGATCGAACGAATGGTAGTTCGATCGTACCATCTTCCAATTTTTCTTTGATGAAGTTCCTATCAACTTCCACGTGTTTTGTTCGATCATGTTGTACTGGGTTTTCTGAAATCTGAATTGCAGCTTTATTATCACACATAATCTTACTTGTTTCTTTTGACGGAAAACCAATCTCAGCTAAGAGTCTCCGCATCCACATGGCTTCTGTTAAACCTCGAGCTATACCTCTAAATTCAGCTTCTGCACTTGAAAGAGCAACCACCTTTTGTTTTTTACTTCTCCAAGTAACAAGATTCCCTCCAACTAAAGTGAAGTAGCCTGTTGTTGATCTCCGACTTCCCTTATCTCCTGCCCAGTCTGCATCGGTATAGATTTGAACATTTAGGTGTCCATGTGATTGAAACAGGACTCCATGACCCACTGTTCCTTTGAGATATCTAATAATTCTCCAAACTGCTTCCATATGTGACTGTTGAGGTTGGTGCATGAACTGACTTACTACCCCTACAGCATAGGCGATGTCTGGACGAGTATGTGAGAGATATATTAGTTTTCCCACCAGCCGTTGGTATCTTTCTTTATTTGCTAATTTTGCTCCTTCCTCCATATAAAGCTTTTGGTTCACACTCATAGGAGTGTCTGCTGGTTTGCAATCGATCATTCCGATCTCTGCCAACAAGTCTAAGACATACTTCTTCTCGCTAATGAAAATTCCTTGTTTTGACCTCAGTACTTCGATTCCGAGGAAATACTTAAGTCTGCCCAAATCTTTCATTTCAAATTCAGCAAACAAGTTTTCTTTGAGTCTTACCATTTCTTCTTTATCGTTCCCTGTAATGATCATATCATCTACATAGATAATTAGGCAGGTTACGAATTTTCCTCTTTTTTTGAGAAACAAAGTATGATCGGCATTACTCTGTGTATATCCAAACTTTTTCATAGCCACCGTAAATCTGCCAAACCAAGCCCGGGGGGATTGCTTCAAACCATAAAGAGACTTCTTTAGATGGCAAACTTCTCCAGTTTTGAAATCTTTTGTGAATCCTGGAGGAGCATCCATAAATACCTCTTCATCTAGGTCCCCGTGTAAAAAGGCATTTTTTACATCAAACTGTTGAAGCGGCCACCCTTCATTTGCAGCTATCGAAAAAAGAACCCTAATTGTGTTCATTTTTGCAACTGGGGAGAACGTTTCAGCATAGTCAATCCCATGTGTCTGGGTATACCCTTTTGCTACCAGTCGGGCTTTATATCTTTCAATTGTACCATCTGGTTTATACTTAACCGTATAGACCCAACGACACCCCACGGATTTCTTTCCCAATGGAAGAGTACACTTTTCCCAAGTATTGTTCTTGATTAGGGCTTCCATTTCCGTTTTCATTGCTTCCTTCCAATGTTTAGATTTTAAGGCTTGATCCACGTTTGTAGGAGTTTCTTCGGAATAAACAGATGAGATAAATGCTTTGGCTTCCTTAGTGAAATTTCCATCGGCCACACTAGCTATAGGATAACTAGATCTTCTTGGTTCTTTTTCAGGAGAATACCGTTTCGGAGGAACCCCTCTGTTTGTTCTAGGGGGTAACACATATCTTGATGGTGGTTCTTCTTGTCTGGATTCATCTGCCTGCAAATTTTCAGTTTGTTCTGTGGCAGAAGTATTGGTATCCTCGGAGTCATTACCATCAGCCTGAATAGGGTGAGTATTACTTACCTCGGACACCAGGTTAGGAGGAACATTAGGACCGTCAGTGGCACTGAAATTGAAGTCTGGTGACTCTGTAGTAGGTGACTCTTTAGTTGGTACATAGGGAACATATTTTAACCAGCTTAGTGTGTCTAAACACTCCTTCTCCCCCTGACCACTGAGTTGGGAATTGTAGTAATACTCGGTTTCAAGAAAGTCACAGTTTATTGTGGTGAACATATGACGTGTTTTTGGATTATAACATCTGTATCCCTTTTGATTCATTCCATACCCAATAAAGACACATTTTTCAGCACAAGGGTCAAGTTTGGTTCGATCTGATTTAGGTATGTGAACAAAGGCAGTACATCCAAAGATTCGTGGTTGAAGAGTAAGAACTGAGGGTAGTTTGAAGAATTTTGAAAGGGTGTGTAACGGAGTGTTAAGCTTTAGGATTTTTGTTGGGAGTCGGTTGAGAAGATAGGTAGCAGTAGCAAGGGCTTCAGGCCAAAAATATTTCGGGACCTGGGATTCAATTAGGAGAGCTCGTGTCATTTCTAGCAAAATGCGATTTTTCCTTTCGGCGACACCGTTTTGTTCTGGGGTGTTTAGGCATGTGGTTTGGTGGATTATTCCCTTGTCTTGGAAAAAGGATTTAAACGAGGTATTAACAAACTCACCGCCATTATCAGATCGGAATATTTGGATGTTTGTTTGAAATTGGGTTTGGATCATGGCGTAAAAAATAGTGAACTTTTCAAATACTTCGGATTTGTTTTTCAAAAAATAAACCCAGGTCATTCGGGTACAATCATCAACGAACATCACAAAGTACCGAAGGTTTTGCCCCCCAAGAACTGGGGCAGGACCCCATACGTCAGAATGGATTAATGAAAATGGCAAAGCCGCCTTAGTATTATTGGGTTTAAAAGTTTTTCTATGGCTTTTTGCTAAAACGCATGTTTCACAATGTGTCATAGAATTAACTGGAAATAGTTTTGGAAATAAAATATGCGAATAACTTGTAGAAGGATGACCTAATCTTCGGTGCCATAGCCACGCTTCTCGTTCCGATGTCCCATGAGTCAGCATCACAGCACCACTTTGAGTCACCTCATCCACATAGTACAACCCTTGCTTTTCAGTGCCACGCCCAATGATTACTCCCGTCCTGATATCCTGTAAAATACAAAACGTAGGGTACATTAGGACAATACAGTTGAGTTCCTTTGTGACATGGCTGATGGAAAGCAGTTTATGTGATAACGAAGGAACATAAAGGCAATTAGAGATTTTTATTGTGGGTGAAATCTCAATGGTCCTCCCGATTTTACATCCATTATCCCTCCATTCGCCGTTTGAATATGTGTTTTTTCTGGTTTAGTTGTTGAAATAATATCCAATGACTCATAAGTCATTGTGTCGGTTGCGCCACAATCGAATATCCATCGTTTTTGTTTTCCACGATGTTTTTGGGCCATATTAGCATTCCCATTATTTTCAGGGACCAAATGTGACATATTCACATTCTTGTTATATATGCACGGTTTATCTGCCCCAACCCTATCCGCCCCAAACCCGTTCCCTTTTTCTTCTTCTTCTCCGCCTTTACCTAACCATTCTTCTCCTTCGTCTGTTGCGTCGGCCATTCCGCCGAAACCCACCCTACTCCGGCTTCCATCTCCTGGAACCTCTCGGTTGCCGGTGCTGGGTGATTTTTCTTTCTCGTGAGCAGTGGCCTTTGTGCCCTTCTTGTCAGACCACCAATCGGGATATCCGACGAGTCTGAAACATTGTTCCTTGGTATGCTTAGTCATGCCACAATGGTCACACTTGAGGTGAGTTTTGTCGTCTTTACTTGTTCCGATTCTTTTTCCATCGGTCCGTCGGTAGCCCTTTGACGCTAGCCCTAATCCGTCAATTTCAGAGGCCATTAGACCCACTGTGATACCCTGTGTGTCATTGAGAGGTGTTCCCAGAATGTTCTGGTGAGCGGCCTCCTTGCGGACAGTGGCGTATTCAGTTTCTACGGTTGGAAGGGGTTCTAACCGGAGTATTTCCCTTTTTATAGGGTCATATTTCCGGTTGAGAGCGTTTAGAAACTGAAACAGTTTCTGTTCCGTCCTGATTTTGTGATACGCTTGGATATCGGCTGGGCAGGTCATAGGGTTTGGGTCAATCCGATCAATTTCTCCCCATACTCCTTGGAGTATAATCCACAATTCTTCTAGGGAGAGATTGTTCTGTTTGATTTCATTCGCTTTGACATGTAGGTTGAAAGTTTGGAGCTTGTCACGCCCACTGCTATATGTTATAGCCAGGGCATCCCACAGCGATTTTGCTGTCGGAAATTCGGTTAGATTGCTGGCGAGGGTTGGTTCGATGTTTTGTATGAGCCATGAGAAGACGACTAGGTCGTCTTGTTCCCATTGTTCATATTCTTCGCTGGTTTGGTTTGGTGGATTGGTTGACAAATGGTTTAGAAAGGCTTTTGATTTGCCGCCTATGGCTACCCTCATCATTCGGGTCCATAGAGCATAATTCTGGCTGTTGAGCTTGAGGTTTATTTGAAGGTTATCGGATAGTTTCGGGTTTCGGTTTTGTGGGTTGAGGCCATTCCTGAGCAGATTGGCGATTTGAATTGATAGATCTTCTCCCAAGTTACCGGCTTCGGCCATGGCAGCTTGGTTGAGAGGATGATTGGTTTGGGTGAGCAAGGTAAATGATGAACAGGTCAAGAACGACACTGCTCTGATACCATGTTAAAAGTTGATTCACAGAACACTGAATTGAGGTATGTATTTCTGTATGTTTCATTACAAAGAAAGGTTTTAATTTATACACAAAACCGTAATCTAAACATAGAAGACAGCAGCTGATTACTAGCTGTTTTTAACATTGCTGCGATTTGCTGTTGATTAGCTGGATGTCCGGCTGTTGATTAGCTGCCGCAGGATGTCCGGCTGTTGATTAGCTACGATTACCTCCAAGGTTTGACTTTCCTTTCTAACATTTAGAACTGTTTCGGTTGACTTTCTGTTCGAGTCAGTGATTTTCAGTGTTAGATTCAAACTTTTCAAACATTTGTGATTGTTTTCGATTAGATTTTTAGAATTGTGAAAGATTTGAACATTACTATTGATATCAATTTCGGAACGTCGATAACAGTTTTAACATTTCTATTAATATCAGTTTTGTTGTCGATCAAAGTTTGATATCAGTTTGTTTTTTAATCAAAATTTTGAACATTTCTGTTGATTCAGATCTGCTTTACGACTGATACTTTGAATCTGATTGTGTCTGAGATTTTAAATCTGAAGTTGAAAACAGTGATTTTTGAATATAGATCTGTGTCGTCGTTGTACGAAGTTCCACAGGTGTTGTAGGTTGTTGATTGATATTCGTGTTTGTGTAAATTGATAATCGAAAACAAAAAAATGCAGATTGTCGATGTAGAAGAAAGTAGTGTAATTTGTATTAAAAAATTGAAGTTGTTTTGGAGTCGCAGGTTACTATTCAACGAATAACGAAGAAGAGGAATATGTTTTGTAACGTGATGAAGAAGTTGTGATACACGGTTTACGGCTGTGTTGATTGGAAGTTTTGATTTTGCAGGTTTTTCAAGGAAAAAGAGAATAGTAGTGTTTGTTGTTGTTCAAAGAAGATCTTGAGTTGTCGATTCTGTTGATTCGTGTAGATCTGAACTGAAGAAGAGGGCTGAATATTGTTGTTTACAGTTGAATGAGGAGCTGAAATTGTTATAGAATTTGCAGGTTTACGTTCGAAGATAATATAACAAGAGTTAGCGACAGGTTAAAGTGCTGTTAAAAAGAAAAAAAATATGATTTACACCTAGCTCTGAAAACCGAGTTGCAGGTTGTTGAAGTTTACAAGTGAAAGGATTATAATTTTGACGTTATTTTTGGTTGGTAAAGGCTGGTTTAGTGACAAAAAGTGAAGGGGTAGTTGTCGGCTGAATAAAAACATTAGGGTTTTAATAGTTTAAAAGAGGAGAGCTGAAAGTTTGTTTTTATGTAAGGTGGCTTGAATATTAAGTGACGGTTTTGAAAAAGTGAAAAGATAGTTTAAAAATAAATAAAAAAATATGATAGTTTTGCGGCTAAGATACAAGATATTCTCTAGTTGTTTGAAAAAATAATAAAACATGAATAATCATTGTTGATGTCGAGATTATGAAAGGAAAAAAAGTGACCTTTTATAACACATCACAGTCGGTTAAATTTTTTAATTAATAAAAAATGTTTGACAAAATTTTAATATTTAGGTCGTTCCAGCCGCGTCGTGCGGCGACGACGCCCCGAACACCACATCGGGTGGCCCGTCGTCGTCGCTGGTGTCTTCCGGAGGACGTGTGAGACGGAGCGTGTATATATATATTTTAAATATATAGCCGTTGATAAACAACTAGTTTTAATAAAAAAAAATTAAATTAATAATTTTACCTATAAATACCCCAATACCATCCAATTTTTTACACACTTTCTTTACCTCTTTCTCACAAATTTATAAAACCATTCCCATCTTTTTATAACTCTCCAACCTTTTTTAAAATCTTCAACTTTCGTCATGGATCCATACAAGCCGAGCAACCCGAACCCAAATCCATACAAGCGAGCAACCCGAACCCGAACCCAAATCCAAACCCGAACCAAACCCAAACCAAAACATTTTCTCCGTTCTCGGCTACTATCCTAGTATGGAGTCAAGTTGGTCATCGTCTCAATTTCATTCAACGCTTTTGGGGGTTTTCAACAAAGCCCGAACGCGTTTTCGCAAATGAGCGAAGTGCAACAAATGCAGTCGGTTCAACAAATGATGATGCGAAACCCTTTCAATTTGCAACCACAACCCGAAGAGGACGTTCAAGAATTTGTTCCGGAGACCCAACCTCAATCGTCCAAACGAAAAAAAAGGGAAACAAACTATGGTTGTTTCAGAACAACCTTCGAGAGGGAAGGCGAAACTCTGAACGAAGACGGAGGAGGAGGTCTTAGCCAAGACGTGGGTTAGCACTTCCAAAAGCCCCTTGTTACATAACTAAACTTTTATAAAATATACCAAAAATTGATACACTAAACTTTTTTTAATTATAACTTTTGCTACAATTTAAAAATATAGGTAACAACCAAACCGGCGACGGGTTTTGGAAGGAAGTACTGTCGAAGTTTCTTGCGATAATGGAACAAGGTCATATCGTGACATCGATTCCGTCTCTTCCAAGTGGAGGAAGATGCATCCGGTCGTGAACCGGTTTTCGGCGATTTACAATAACTTGTTTACTGGTCGCCGTAGTGGGATGAGTGATGAAGACGTGTTTAAAGAGGCGATGCGTCGATATGAAGATACGCATGCAACCGTTTTCCCCCACATACGTGCTTGGGAAATTTTGCGAACCAGCAACAAGTGGGCACCGGTCCCAAATGAGGTTGCAACCGCCAAACAAACAAAAACCTCGGAGACCGGTAGTTACAGCGCGGGTGGAGGCTCGGACGCCCGTTGCCAAATAAATATAAACGACGAGCCCGAATTCGATGATGAAGAGTTTGTGGTTAGAGAGGAGGAGCGTCCCCCGGGCAGGGACAAATCAAAAGGGCGGCAGCTGGAAAAAACATGCCGCGCCGGGCCCAGTTCCAAAATGGACGACCTTATGAATCAGTTCAGAGTGTTCACCGAGGTCACGGCTCAAAAGGTGAAAGTGAAGAAACGCGAGGTCGAGTTTAAAGAGTGGGAGATCATGACAGCCGATATAAACGCATATCCTGAAGAAGATCGGCCGATTTTGCGAAAAATGAAAGAAAAAATCGCAAAAAAGTGGAGTTCATAGGTTTTTTTAGGTTATGTTTATTATCTTTTTCAGTAATTTTTTATTTTTTACCTTTTTTAGGTTATGTAATGTGTGTTTTTTAATATAAAATTATTTTATTTATATAAGTAAATGTTAAAAAAACTAGTTTAATTAATAAAGAAAAATAAAAAAACTAGGTGGAGCCGGGTCGTCATCCATTTCCAAGCTTCCATCCCAGGAGAGGCGTTCTCCAAGCTCTCTGACGCGTTTACTGATATAGCGGGTCATCCTGAAAAGAGTCCCGTCACCCACATCGAGTAACCTTAGAAAAAGTTTTGGATTGACAATGACATTTCATTGAGTATAGCTGTTATTGAAATTCATTTGTGGTGAAGGTTGTATGTCAGAAAAGCAAGTATTCAAATGGGTCGTTTTTTATTGTTGGATTGTTTTTAATAGAATTGTTGAGTTAAATAGTAGATTGTTTGGGCTGAAGTTGAACTGATTTTGGGTCGTGAAGCTGTTAAGTGATTGGGCTACAATATTAGATCAACTTGCTATTGGGCCAAGTATTATACATCGTTTGGGCTAAATATTGGGTTTCAAGTTGAACCAAGTTTAACTAACTGAATCATTTGAGTACAGTTTAGACCGTGATTTTTAACAATGGGCGAAAAGTTTTTGAACCGTGATTTTAATCTACAAAATTTTTGAATTGAACTATTCGGGTTCAAGAGACTAAAAATTTTCAAATGGGGAGTTATTCAAATGAAAGACAGATGTTAAAAAAATAAATTTGAAAATTTCACGATTCTATAAAATGCATCAGTTATAAAGATGACGGAACTGTACCTAATGATTTATTATATGACATGAAAGAGTATGGTGTCGAGATTTCAGATACTGAGAAGATATTGAAATTTGCAGATGCTTTACCTTCAGAGTGGGATGATTTTATGTTCATATTAAAGAAATATTCTGATTTGTTTGAAATTAGTGTATATGAGTTTCTTGGAAGCGTAAGAACTCATGAACCGATAGCAAAATAGAAGAAAAGGATGGAAACAGAAAAAATAATGATGGTGAAGAATTGTGATGTAAAAGATTCAACTACATCTATAAATGAAGCTTCAAGTTCTAAAACAATTTGCCTGAATTATGATGAAGATTTGAATGATTATCTGGTAGATGATGTCAAACTCTTGAATGATTTGGAGAGTTGACATTAGAAAATAAAAAAATTAAAAGAAAATGAAAAAGAATTACAAAACAAAATAAAAAAGTTAGAAAATAAAAATTAGTTTTAAATGAAAATATTTTCGAAAAACAAAAAGAAATAAATTCTTATCTTGAAAAAATAACTCAACTTGAAAATGATGTTGAGATTGCTGAAAAAAATTGAAAGGTTTTGTTATCTCGTTGTTAATGATATATCATATAGTTCCAAAACCGATCAATAAAAATAAAGATACTTCTTTAGTGCAAATTCCAACAAGTGACAATTTTCCAAATTATGATGATGTCATAATTGAAGATTGTGATGATACCGATGATGAAAAAGACAAAAATAATAAAAATGAATATTTTTAAAAATAAAAGAAAAATTGGCTGGAAAATGTGAATGTTCAACACAAAAACCTTTTAAATAGAATGGGGAACAAAAACAAAAGCAAAAACAAAATTTTAAAAATGTTCAAAACAACAATAAAAGTTCATAAGTTCAAGCATCCAATCATTATCACACAAAGTCACAAAAAATTCGAAAAACAAAAATCACAAAAATTTGATAATAAATGGTGTAGCTTTGGCCATAGTTCTTCAAAGTCAAATCAAATTTACAGAAGAAGCAGGAAAGATGACTATTACACATCAAGTCAATGTTATGATTTGAGTGTATGGTTTGATAGAGAAGAATAGTGTGATGACAGGGTGTGTTTCAATTGTGGAATAAGTGGACACATTACTGTAAATTGTTTGAAACAGAGATTTGATACAAGAAAATGCTATAATTGTCAATTCAAATGTCATATTGCCAGAAATTGTTTGATAAATTCGAAGAGAGGATCATTGGATAAATTTCAGGGGGAGAAAAGAAAAGCTGCGAAGAAAACTGAGAAAGTAGGGGAAAAGCCCAAAGAACAGAAAATGAAATTATCACAAGGGAAGAATGTAACGCCCTGTAAAATCGTGTCCAATGATATAGCAACACGCGTCGTATTTTTATTGTAAGTCTATTAAAGACTAATAGGGACTAGAAGCATCAACATGCTCAAACAAAGTCTCTGAGTGATCTTCTGATGTCAACATGCATAAATCAAGCCTCCGAGTGACCATTAGTGTTAAAATGCTTAAAACATAGCCTCTGAGTGACCATTAGTGTCAACATGCTTAAAAGCTTGGCCTCTGAGTGACCGTTGTGTCAACATGCCCAACCTCTGAGTGACATCGGAGTCAATATGCTTATAATGAGCCTCTGAGTGATCCTTTACAAAGTCCTAACTCTCATATGTCCCATTTGTTGGATGAGAGAGATCAAATCCATAATTATATAAAAGTAGGACAATGGAGGGGTTAAAAGTGTCAACATGTTAATTTATAACTCTGAGTGACCTTTTAACGAACTGAGAGCTCGACAATGTCCAGGCATACTCCCGGGTATGCCAAATGTTGGTTACGAAGGGTTAAATATGCTAAAAAGGTGTTTTAGGAGGTTTTATAAGTTGAGGGGCTAAAAGTGTCAAACTTTGATTCTGGCCATGAGGCGCTCGCGGGGTGCGAGAGACCAGGCGCGGGTCTCTCGCGGGGCGTGAGAGGCCTGTATCTGCAGAACTTTTGCTTGGCCTCCACACATATTGCCAAAAACCATTAACTCGAAACCATGGTCTTCCAAACAGCTATGACACGTTTTAGGACACTTGTAAGCTCCCTCTTACACCCCTTAGCACCTTGAATCACCTCCTTCAAGCTCTCCAACTATAAATAAGTGCCAAGGTTCACCATTTGAACTTGCACCTTTCTCATTCACAACTCTATCTCCCTCCTCTAGAAGTTTCTAACTGAAAGGAGCATCCAACTTAGTTCTATTGCATCCTAGGAATCACTTAGTATTCCTTCCTCTTACATTTTCGTTTATAGTCTTTTATAGCCAAAAGTCAAGCGTTTTACGGAAAATGCTTTGACTTTCGGTTAAGACCATTACGGTTCAGCCATTGTTTGTAACGAACATGGCTAAGTGATCGTAATAAGGTGGGTGTTAGTCCCTATAAAGGGCACCCCCTGAATATCACGTTTGCTAGACCAATTGACGGGTCAAAGTTATTATATTAAAAAGTCAAACAGGCCATTTTTCGGAAATGTTATAATTTGATCTTATATATGTTATGAAACCTGTTTTGACACTTCAAAAAATTGGTAATAATTATTAGAACATGTAAGAACATGTTTGGCTCGTCAATTTTAGTCCAAGGGTTGGTTCTCAACCGAAAGTAGCAAAGTTTGACTTCTGCTTTGACTTTCGATTCTAACCCGATTTAGATTAGTTAACTACTGATCTAAAGTGCATTATGATTGTAATATAATGTAGTATAACCCTTTGAGGTTATATTACATGATCATAATCAGAATCTGAGTTTATGCACAAGTTCCGTAATTATGCCATTTTGACTAAAATGTCATTTTTGCATAAAAAGAGGTTTAAATGATAATGAACTTGAAAATGAGTTTTCTACTGATATAATATTATAAGTAGGATTATTTGGGATGTCAAAGCAGATTATAAACTGAGTTTATGAACAAGTCCTTGTATTGTGTCGATAAATGATGATAAGGCCCTTGTGGCTTATAAAATGGTTTTAATCACATCTTTTTAAAGTAAATCTTTTACCTACTGATATGTTATATTAAATAACATATCTAAGACTTGTTAATCTAATCATAACATCAGTTTTCATTAAACATCGCATAAATCGTCATTTTACGACATAAACGCCATTTCCGCGCATAACATGGTCTTAAACCATATTTATCAACCAAGACTTGTTACATACTGATTTCAAAACATATTTTAAACATTTTTATAGTAGGTATATGATATGAACTCAGAATCCCAAATAATTTATAAAACTATGTGTAAAATGACCAAAATGCCCTTTTGGTGCATAGTTTGGTCATAAAATATAAATTACACATATAATTAATATCCTACTGATATTATATCATAAATTAATTATTTTTCCAGAATACTTATGATTATAACAATAAATTGTATTCAAGTTCCTTTTATACGGTATATAATTACCGAAATGCCCTTATGAGGCATAATTTCATTTTAAAACCTTAACGAGCATATAAGTTGATATCCTACTGACATTACAACTTATTTAAAGTGTAATGGCATATAGAACTTGTCAATGACTTATCCGGTTACCCGATATCACCGATATTCGTTCGGTTAAGCATATTAACTAGTTTACGAAAATTAACCGAAACGGGTCTAACCTTGTCATTTAAGTCTCAAAATCCAAAATGTTTATAGTTTGCCCATATGACACAAGACAAGGTACTTGTGGGGATTAAACTACATTCTATCTGATCATCGTTTAATCTACCGTTATACGGTTTGATCAAGTACGCTAGTCGGTCTAAGTCTATGACTTAAATAAAGACCGTTAGTATTTATTGGTTAGCTTATGCCATAATCCAGACTAGAGACTTGCCGGTAAATGCTATCTGCACTTAGTACGGCTGAGTTAATAAATCTTGTATTTAAATGAAGAATAGCTTAGGTAAATACTCTCGACTTATTTTCCCTATACGGGCTTGGGATACGGTAAATTATTACCACTTGGTCGGAAATGGGATCAATCGAATGTCGAATTGTGGCTAGTAAATCCACATATTCCGTTTTAATCAATTTTGTTTGATAACTTAAACATTGGGGGTTAACTACCGTGTCCAGGATATCCTTGGCTCATTATATTAGATAATGGCCACGACCTTTGCGCAAGGTGTAGGCATACACCTAACAGACGCTCAAATGCATTTACCCACACTTTTTGGGGATAACTCCTTTGTGAGTTCATAAGTGGCGTGTACGTTATCATGTCTCAGTTTTTGTACTGGGCTATGTATGTATGGACAAACATGTGAATCTGTTAACAAGGTTGGACGGTCAACTTTCCCAAGTTATAAAAGATTTTGTGCTAATACGCACTTAAAACATTTTTGAAATATTTTCAAAATGAGTCAGTTGGGTGTATTTACCAGCGAAAGCTGACGTATTTTCAAAAGACTAGACTAAAGGTACAATACGAAAATAGGCTGGAAGTGCTCGGTAGTGATAAGAGGATCTTGCAAATCCTAGATCTGCCCAAAGTCTGTTTTATATTATTTCTTTTGTACAATTTATGATCCGCCTGTGGATCTTCTATTACGAGCCTGTATATTATTTTGTATTTCAAACATTTGGTTTGTAATAGTAATTTAAATCCAAGACTTCCGCTGTGATGTGTTTAATTGACTATGAAGATATCAACTTACGTCATGATATTCCCCACCCGGGCCCACCGGTGTATGGATTTGGTTGGAATCCAGGGTGTGACACAGAAAGACAGATTCAGGAAAAAAAGAAAGCAAGCGAAAGAGTATTTGGAAAAGATTTTTTCCTCAGATACGACCGTTTTAGATAAAAGTTTTGAAGAATTGTTTTACTCTACAAAGAGTGATCAGTCAAGTAAAACGAATTCATCAGATACAAATTTGAGAACAAAAGAAAGAACAATGGAGAAAAAATTGGTTAATCAAATAGTTAAAAAATCAAATGTTGGAATTGAACCCTACAAAAGAATAGATGATAGAAAGCCAAATTATACTACAACCTCTGAACCTAATAATAATGTAAGATCTGTCTGAGTCAAGCTCTGCTGAAGACTAAATGTCAAAGGTCTACCATAGCAAAACTCTGTTGAGACAAAGCTCTGCTAAAGTCTAAAGCTAAAAGTCTGCCAAGATAAAGCTCAGCTGAAGACTAAGCTAAGGTGTGCCTTACAAAGCTCTGCTGAAGACTAAGCTAAGATCTGCCTTACAATGCTCTACTGAAGCCCAACAAAGGATGTCTCATCAGTGTTTTCCTAATCAGTCTTTGTAATGTTTAGCTATAGCAGTGGTTAGCTTAGCAGATGTTGTTAGTTTGTTAATATTGTTATATGTCACTTTCCAGCTGACATCATCATAAGATGCTCGATTGTTAGATTTGTAGTATAAATAGTACAGTGCCTGTACTGTTCTATTCGATCACTTTCCATCACTTATCAATCTAACATTTCTTCCTTATATTCTGTACGAACAAATTAGTGATATTAGGCTGAGGGGGAGATTGTGAGTTATATACAAGTAACTATATTTACGAAAGCATGACAATAAAAACAATCTCTCAATTATTATGAATTAAAGTTCATCATTCCACTGCATGTTCATCTGATTTATTATATTTCATCTTTCATCCTTTGAACTTTCATAATAGTTTCAAACTTAGATCCTAACAATTGATATCAGAGCTTGGTCAATCGAATTTGATTTAATAATCAATTTGATTTGAATAGATCAGCTCTCACTCCTAATTTGGTTTGTTCGTTTTTATTGAAAACATAGTTTAATTACATTATCAAAGTTTTAAACAAAAACTGTTTGTAAACAATCAGAATGTCACACACTTCACAAGATCCTCATAACACCGGCAACATTTTAAACCACCGATCCTTGTAAGATCTGAGTGTAATATCTAACAAAATGGATGGGTTATGTCCTTGCTCAGCAAAACACTGGTTGCTGGAAGTCGGTCATCTTTGGACCTCATGTTCCAATGATACCGAGTACATAGGACCCTAAAGTCCAAGTATCAAAGAATCCTGAAAATTATTCCGAGCAAGATTTCCAAAAAATCGAGCTAGATGAAAAGGCATTTAGCATCGTGGCCTCTACATTGCCAAACGATATCTATGCTGGCCTGCTGCATTGCAACAATGCAAAGGAATTATGGGATGCTTTGAAAGAGCAATTCGGTGGGACTAAGGTAGTGAATGAAAACAACAGAGAGGTTCTGAATCAACAATATGAAACGTTTTGTCATGTAAAAGGAGAGTCACTAACCCAACAGTTTGAAAGATTTAGTTGTCTCATTAGTGAGCTTAAACTGGTAAATGTTACACTTGCAAATTCGACTTTAAATAGTCTTTTTCTTAGATCATTACCAGACAAGTGGGACACTATAGCTTTTGTAACTAGAAATACAGTTAGGTTCAAAGAAATGAGTCTTACTCAGCTTCATGGTAGGCTCCTCACTTATGAGAGAGAGCTGAACCAGAAAAAGAAGCTGCAAGAGTCTGGCAAAGTGGCTGATGACTATGCATTCGGTAGTACAACACTATTTGGTCAAGAAGAAGTTACTAGCAGTAGTAAGGATCAGAGTTATGATCATTTCATTGATATAACTTCTGATGGTAATTTCAACTCTGACCCTTACACACCTAATTATGCATTTGCTGCTAATGGGAAAAGCCAAACTTCTGATAACTTATGCTTTGAGTTGAATGACCTCCAACATTTTGCTCCTTCAGATCTGGAAGATATGGACATTTTGTACCAATTGGCTCTATTAAATGTTAGGGCTAACAAATATTACAAGAGAACTGGTAGGAAGTTTCCACGGTTGCATGGGGGGACAAAAGTTGGGCTGGACAAGTCAAAGATTAAGTGTTATAAATGTTATAGGCTAGGACACTATGTTAGAGAATGTAGGTCTCAATCAACTAAACCAGTTGTCACACATCCTAGCCCTAGACCTCAAAACACTGTCCATTATTCCCAAGATATCCCTGCTCCTCATATGCAAAACATTACTCATTTTGCACACCCTGCTACCACTATTCCTATGCAATATGTTCAAACCAGTGCTCCTCAAATTCAATATGTTTAAGCACCAGCTCCTCAGGTTCAAATGCAACCTGCACAACAAGTTACTCAAACCACTGCTCAGACAGAGGTTAATCAACAAAGTTTCTTTACTCAGGGCTTTGTTGATTAGAGTAGCTTGCTTGAGGATCTGACTGATGGAAACTTTGCTCTAATTGCTGAAAAAAGAAACAAAATGAGTTTTGCTTTTTGGCATTAGAGTCTATAGTTGAGGGTGATGAATTTGAGGAAGTGGAGTCTAAGTCTGTTGGGTCTAATGTTCATGATGAAACAGTTGTTACAAAAGAAAATGTTGATGAAGATTTTAAACCTCTGTTTGACCCATGGGATGCTAGTGTTTGTGAAGGTGAATGTGATTGTGCCATGATGACTGCTACTAAGGTATCTCCTCAAGACTTAAAAGATCTTTGTTCAGTTAAATGCATCATAGCTTTTGCTAACACAAAAGAGGTGAATGAAAACCTTAGGAACAAGATTTTAGATGATGAATTGCATTTTAAAAAGCTTTCAAAAGAGCTAAAAACTAAACTGTTTGAAAAAAAATCTGAAATCAGCAACTTAAAACATGAAGCCAGCATAACCAAGGATAAACTCCAAACTATGATAGAAAAATATCAGGTTGCAAAAAGTAGTTGGAATCCACCCAAATTACTTGTGAAAAATGGGTGGAATCCTATAAAGGTTATGAGATTTTGCTAGAAACCGGGTCAAAAGTAACATAAAATTTGGCATAGGATTCATGAAAATGACCAAGTTTCTGAAAATAATTTTGGTGTGGTTGAAATTGTTCCAACAAACTTGGCTGGTCATGAAATTAAAGTCACTAATAAAAATGTAAATAAGATTGTTTTAGAAAGACATGAGGGATCCTTAACTTTTGAGGAGATTGAGAAACATCAATTTAAACCTACATGGTCTGATGAATGTGACATTCTTGAAAACTTCAAGCCAATGGATTTTTCAACCATTGAAGGTGTCAAAGCACCAAAGTTACAATATCTACTGACAAAAAGCCTGAAAAAGGGAAAAAGAAAGAAAGATCAAAAACTTGTTTTGTGATTTTTGTGAAAAGAAGAACCATGTTACCAAAAACTGTTTTCTTCTAAAAGCTTATGACATTAACAAAACAAGTGTGATCATTGATTCTCCAAACTACATAATTTGTAATAAAAAAATCATATAACTCAAGAGTGTGTTTATCTTATAAACTTTGATGTGAAAAAGATGAGTATAAATCCAAAACACTGGAGAGTTCAAAGACTAGTACTTCAAAAGGAAAGTCTAACAGACCTTTGTGCCTGTTGAAACACTTGTTACCAAAGCACTGCACAAAACCTCTGCTCCCAGGGAGGTGCAGGTAATAAATGCACCACCTGCTAATCAGTAACCAAGAGGATATGGCCAACCGATTTATCAAAAAGGTACCTCTTAGTTATGAGGGTTACAAAAAGCCCTCAAAACCAAGAGTAAATAGGCATCCTCATGGTTACTATCATTTGGTAGGAGATGGGTCTCAACAGATGTTACAAAGATCTATTCAAACCACTGACAATTCTTCCAAATTTGAGACTAACATATTTGTGACCCCTTCCAAAGCCATTTTGGCTTTGGAAACCCACCTAAACTAATTATTTATCACTGTGCAGGGAGCTTCTACTTGCCTTGATAGTTTATGGTATGTAGATAGTGGAGGCTCCAGGCATATGACAAGATGTAGAGCCATTCTCAAAGACTTCATGGCAGGTGATATATCCTTTGGTAATAATTTAAAAGGGAAGGTGCTTAGGTCAGGAATAGTTCAGGCTGGGAAACTCAAATTTGAAAATGTCAATCTTATTGACAATCTAAAATTTAATCTTCTTAGTGTTTCAAAAATGAGTGATAAGGTCTATGAGTCATTCTTCACTAAGAAAACTTGTCAGGTTGTTGGGCCAGAAGTGGTTAAAAAGATTGATCGAATCATAGCTGAGAGCCAAGCATAACTTGTTGCTCATAGGAGTGTCAATATGTGTGTGATTGATATGTTGAAGGATAATCTACTGACTGATGCCTGTCTATTCTTAGCTGCCTCTAACAAAGAGACAGAACTATGGCATAGAAGACTTGGACACACAAATCTGACAACTATTACCACACTCTCTAAACAAGGCCTTGTAAGAGGCTTACCACAAAATTTTTTCACAAAAGAAGAACATTGTGTTTCCTGTTTAAAAGGAAAACAACATAAAAGTTCTTACAAACCCATTGGTGAGTCCAAAACAAGTCAATGCTTACAATTGTTACACATAGACTTGTTTGGCCCAATAAAAATCATGAGTCTAAGTAAAAAGAAATATTGTCTTGTCATAGTTGATGATTTTTCAAGGTTTACATGGACTTACTTTTTGCATTCCAAGGATGAGACTGCAGGTATCTTGCAAGGATTTGTGAAACAAGTTGAAAAGCACTTTGACTTGCCAGTAAAAGTCTTTAGGAGTGACAATGGTACAGAGTTTAAAAATAAGGAGTTGGAGAATTTTGTGTGTCAAAAGGAATTGTAAGGTAGTACAACATTCCAAACACCAGAACAAAATGGGGTGGTTGAAAGGAAAAACAGAACTTTAATTGAAGCTGCTAGAACCATGCTTGCAGATTCTGGTTTAGCCTTGTCCTTTTGGGCAAAGGCTGTAAACACTACTTATTATGTTCAAAACAGAGTTTTGATCAACCCCAGGCATCAATCCACAGCTTATGGAACTCTGTTCAAGATCAAACCACTGATCTAATACTTTAAAATCTTTGGTTGCCCTTGCTTCATTTTAAATCTAAAAGATTCAATTTCAAAATATGCAGCCAAATTAGGTTGTGGTTATTTTATGGGATATTCAACCACTGCCAAAGCCTACAGAGTCTTTAACTTAAGGACTAGGTGTGTGGAAGAGACCTTGAATGTTAAGTTCAATGAACTTTCTTCATTAAAAATTCTACTGAACTTTTTGATTTAAACAAATTCACATTTGAAGTTGTGTCTATTAAGACTGACCCTACAGGTACACCACAGTCTCCACAACAAGACTATGGATATGGCATTGTGATTTCACAGTATAAAGCCACATCCACCACCAGAGTAGTAGATGTTATTAACGATTGTGAAAACTCTACCACTATTGGATCAACCACTGCTGATCCTCAATCCTCTGCCATCTCATCAACTATAACCATTTTGGATAAATGTCATCATGTTCTCACACCTCTCTCACCAATACCTCCACCTCAAAATGCCATTATTACATATAAGGGAGATCTAATCTACCTTAAAACCATCCATTTGATCTCATCATTGGCAACATAAATGAAGGGGTGGTCACTAGAAGTCAATCCCAAAACATTTGTCCTTTTGCTGGTTTCCAATCTCTCACACAACCTGTCAAGTACCAAAAGGCACTAAAAGACAACATTTGGGTAGAATCCATGCAAGAAGAGCTCCTTCAGTTTAAAAAACAACAAGTATGGGAACTTGTACCATTGCCAAAGGATGTATGTCCCATTAGCACAAAATGGGTCTTCAAAAACAAAACTGATGAAAGGGGTATTGTTGTCAAGAATAAAGCTAAGCTTGTGGTTCAAGTTTACAGACAAGAAGAAGGCATTGACTGTGATGAACCTTTCCTCCTGTAGCAAGATTAGAAGCCATCAGATTGTTCTTAGCCTTTGCTGCCAACCACAACATCAAGGTGTTTCAAATGGATATCAAAAGTGCATTTTTTGTATGGTAAGATCAAAGAAGAGGTATATGTTTGTCAACCTCCTTGTAACATCCTTCGAGAAACGGGTTTTCAAAACCCGCTTCGTTTATTAATCGAATAGTCAGTTTCAAATTTTCGTGCTTATTTAATGCTCATTTTAATTTTAAACAATACATAACTAATAAACATTTTAGAATATGGAAACTAAAATTGTTAAAAAGTAAAAATAAAGTAAATAAAAATAAAAATAAAAATAGGCTGCCGGGTTTCGAACCCGGGTCAGCCGGAAGACACAACCAACACACAACTCAACCACTTAGTTCTTTTGTGTAAACAAGGAAACAAATAAAACTTAAGTTCCCCGTGAATTCATCTGTTGCGCCAAAACTGAAACCGATCATCGGCTTTCAACTATCCAATGACGTTTGAGTGATCGTGGGTTACTGATTATAGCCGATAAAATCATTACAACCCACGTTCTTAATCAATTCAGTCTTTATTGAACTCGATATATGATTTTCGAGTTTAATAACCGAAATCATTTACCTCCAATTTGCACCGGTAATATCATTGTCTCACAACTCAGAAACACTCACAGAACCTTCAATTTCACTTTCGCTCTAATTTCTGTTCGCCGGAAACGTTTTCTGATATCGCCGGACTTTCGCCGAAAAACCGTGACATTCATCGAATCGGTAAGTTTCTCAATTCTTTCATCTTCTATCCATTGTTAGACTTATACTAACGTAAATCCTTCAACCAGATTCGGTCCCAAACGACGTTACCGGATATTCAGCAATCGCCGGAAAATCTCTGGATATTTCCGAAAACACGCTGTGAATCGGTACAAACATCTAAACTCTCTGATAATTCTTGTTTAGTCACTTAATTTCACAATTAGCTAATCAAAACTGTTAATTGGTCCGCTCAGACGGAATTCATAAACAGAGCCGACGACCTTTGCCGGAGTTCTGAGAAAATCATCTTTCTGGTACACTCATTTCCAAAACCTTCTTTATCCATTTTCATTTTAATCATTTATATGTCCGTTAATCGAATTAAACAAGAACAGTCGAATAATTGTTGTTCTGTGTCTTTGAACGAAGAAGATGAAGTCTGATCAGTCTATGAATATAATTAAAATCGGTGTTTTAAACGAGTTAGACACACAGTCCAGCGGTGGACTGTGTGCATTTCATGCTATTGATACCGAGTTCGATTCTTACACATAAACGGTTCCTGCGATAAATCCCAATTTTTTTAAAGGCCCCAGAACACCTTCCAGTTAGTATATAAGATTAATAAAAACAAGTATTTTAACCAGGTTAGACACACAGTCCAGCGGTGGACTGTGTGCAAAGTTAAACCACAGGTCACGGGTTCGAAACACATCATGCGCACCGGTTCGACTAGTTTAAAAACCTTTTTAATTAAATAAAATTCTGAATAATCTAAGTAGTATATAAATATAATTAAAAATATAAATATTTCGGGTTAGACACGTAGCTCAGTTGGTAGAGCTGCGTGCACGTATACGGGAGGTCACGAGTTCGAACCTCACTCAGCGCAAACAAACACAAAGTCCGAACCGGTCAACAGTCAAAGTCAAACGGTCAACGGTCAACAAAAAAGTCAACATTTTTTTTATATTTTTATTTATTTATTTAATTTAAAAATCAGTTAAAAATACTTAAAAATAATATTTTTAAAGTTAGAAAATGACCTTAAACTCACAAAAATAAATCTAAAAATCCTATTAAAATTGTTAATAAAATCCATTTATTTACCGAACCTTTTCGTTATTATTTAGGTTAGTTATTCCTCGTCGATCAACTCTCTAAACTCGTGCGCATTCAACATCATCAAACGAACGCACCCAATGTGAGTAAATCTCTACAAATTCCCCGTTTTAATCACATTTTGGGGTGTATCATGTGTCTTATTATTTATTACATGTGCATCCATCATATCCATGATCAAATGTGTATTCAATATGTATCAACTGTTTGTTTAATGTTTAGATTAAATTTATCATTTTCAGTACATACATCATCATAGGCCGTCTGTTCCCCATTACCTATGACCGGAACCGTTCCCCATTACCTATGAGCGGAACGTGGCGTTGCCAACATACGATCGGCTCCGTTTGATTGAGCCTTGATCGCACATACATCATCATAGGCCGTCCCTTCCCCATTACCTATGAGCGGAACGTGACGTTGCCAACATATACATTATCATTCATGTCATATACTCATGCAAGGTGGTTTGTTATTGTATGTTTATTTACGTTTGCTCACATATGATTATTGCACAATTTTTCCATATTAAATATAACAAGAAATCAATAAATGTTTTCTAACAAGGTTCACTCGCCAACTTTTGTTGACCCAAAAACCCCCATTTTTACACATGATACAGGTGATCCAGTTGCAGCAAGAAACATATAGGACGACTTAGAAGAATAAATTGGTTTAAGCTTTGGACTGTTTATTTAGTTACTTTTTCCTTGTAATTGTATGAACTTGTTTGGAATATTGAAGTTGTAATTTTGAATTTAATAAATATGAAACATATTAGTAAACATCATGAGCTTTGGTGATAACCCAATTATGCCCCGACTCTTATTCCGCTACGGGTCAGGGTGTGACAGATTGGTATCTGAGCCATGACTATAGGGATATAGGATAGGTTATTAGACCCTTAGAGCCTATACTATAGTTGAATAGAATTGTTTAAATTGTTTATATGTTACATACAAAATTTATGATGTTTATATGCTTTATGTTTATTGTTACATTCAATGTTATGCAAGCATGTTCATAAGTACATATTACTATACAATGATCATCATGAATCATATCCTCATAACATATCATATCCATGAGAGCACACACCACACAATTTCCATGATTTTTACAACGATTTTTGTATTTTTTTCAATCACATCAAAGTGAGTTCTCATGACGGGCATGTAGTAACTGGAAGGGTACAAGTACCGGTAGTCGGAACGTCCTGTCTAGGCTTGGCATTCGTATAAATCCAAAATAAAGGACCAGTTTGCCTACCTGGGGACTAACGATGAGAGTACGAAGGACCTATTAGGCCAAAGCATGCTATACCAAACGTCGTGTGAGCTAACCCCACTTTGAGTTGTCATTGTGTCTACACCTGGACACCCTCCGACCATACATCTCGCAAACATATTTCATGGTTTTCATTCGGGTGATGCGAGTGTTAAACCGCCAACACCAATGTGAATCCTACTAAGCCAATAGTCATGGGGGCCCACATGACTATGCAGGTGAAGGTATGGGGGACATTGGAGGCCCAAACATGAGCAAACCCAAGACATCCTATGGATGTAGTTGCATTATTGATGTTTATGTTATTTTTTTTTAAAACGACACATGACACCTAAAAAGACTCCTTAAACTCACAATCTTCTTATGAATGTTCCTGTAGATGTCGGCTAGGCAGCAACGTGGGGGTAGAAGGTCAGGAAGATCAAACGAACGCTTGGCCACCCAAATCGCAAAACAAATGGCCGCGGTGCTTCCTGACATCGTAATTCAAGTCCAACAAGCTCTCGCCGCAAATCCCATCAATCCTCCCCATCCAGAAGACTAGAACGTCGACAACCCTCCCTCCAAAAAGTGCTCATACAAACACTTCAAGTCTTGCGATCCCCCGAAATTTGAAGGGACCGAAGGTGTCACTGCTCTCCTCCACTGGTTTGAGGAAATGGAAAACACATTCCTCAATTGCGATTGTCCCGAGGATCGTAAGGTACGTTACGCAACCGGGAGACTATTTCTTGTAGCTCTTACCTGGTGGAATACAGAAAAAGGTAAGAGAGGAATCGAAGATGCAATGGCCTTAACATGGGAGGAGTTAAGGGAAATCATGACAAGACGCTTCTGTCCAAGAAGCGAGATCAAAAAGTTAGAGGATGAATTCCACTCGTTAAAGCAAAAGGAAGGAGCTCATACTTCCTATAACAAAAGGTTTCTAGATGTGACATCCCGGCTTTTCGGATAACTTAAACGCAATACTTGTCGAATGAATTATGTGCTACGTATTAAACGTTTATAGGTTGGTGCGTTATTATGTGATACACGAGTTCGTGTTTTATGTTAGTTATAATGTATAGACGTAGTAAATAAACAAATGAATCGAGCCGAACCACGACACGAGCCGGCCTCTTTTCTTGCGACTCAAGGAACTAAACTTGGGGATCAAGTTCTAACCCAAACCTTAAACTCAAACTATTCGGTCGCGAGCAAACAACCCAAACCGACCCACCCAAGTCCCTTCGGCCGCGAGAACAAACCCAAACCGCAACCCATTCCCTTCATCTCTTGCGCCTATATATACCAACACATGCATGCTTCATTCACAACAAAAAAACCCTAATATCTAAGAAGCCGACGGCAGCCTTGTTACACTTCCTTCGGTCGCGAGCAGCCTCTTCCTTCATCATCTCGATCTGATCAGCCCTACATCACCTTCTCGATCGCGAGCAGCTTGTCCCTTTTCATCCTCTCGGTCGCGATCTAGCTTGAACATCCGAATCAGTCCCGTCTAAGTCTCAGCTTATTCACCGTTATTAAAGGTTAGGATTTATAATTGTTTACAAGATCATATTCGGATTATATGTTTGAATGTAAGGTTAGGTTAGCGGTTTATTGATGATGTTTGAAATTGATGTTTGTTCGAAATCTGGAATCATAGGCTGTGTGTGGATGGATGTGATATATGTATTGATCTATGATTAGAAAAATCCGTTCTTGATCGCCTAGGTTCATTGTATTGACGGTTTATGCGAATTAGTGGTGATAAAATGCTGAAACAGGTTGCTGAGTGATAGTTACAGCCGACTTCATCTGGCTGTAACTCGGTCATTAGTTGTCGTAAAACGGACTTTCTGAGTCTAAAACGTAGAGATTTGAATAACGAATCTAATGGCGCTTGATTCATATTTTTCTGAAGTCGTTTGATATTTTTAAGTGGCCAATTAAGTTCAGTAACTAAAGCTGTGAAAATCCTGAAATTTTGTTAGTTGTTTATCGAGTTGGATTTTATAATCTGTAGGGAGTTGAATCATAAAATTTGTACAGCAACTAGGTATGGAAATTTCCGGGCAACTCCCACTGGAATTTTGTTAATTGGACGATCAGTGATTTTTAAATAAATTCTTCCGTGGACTGCAGTCAGAAAGCGACGAATCTGACTGCAGCCTAGTATATTAATATTTATGGTTAATTGGTAAAGTATTAGGACTTGAAAAATTTATATAAATTTCTACAGTATAATGGTCACCTTCTGTAAAATAATTGGAATTTTTGGAACGTTGGAACTATTTTATAAAAATCCTAGAAAACAGCCGAATTATGAGTATGTAAGCTGAAACTTGATAGCTTGTGAATGTGTGCACCAAAGTGTTGTATGGATTGGATTATGTTCATGATAAATTGTTTTGATTACTATGTTCACATGAGGATACTTGCATGCATGTTTGAGTGTTAGGAATTTTGATTGTGTGTATCATTTTGTGCGTAAATTATGTGTAGAATTTGTATTAGTGTGTTCACACACTGACTTGGAATCAATTGGTTTATTAGGACGCAATTAGGGGTCCCATCATTTGCAACTTCTGTGTTACACTAACCGAGCAACTAAAGGTGAGTTCACGGCCCTAACTTTATCCGGTTTTTAAACAACAGGGGGAGAAACATGTATACACTCTTCAAACTCAATCTCTTTACGTTATACGAAATTAACGTCACATAACTATTCGGTAACTAAGTTGATGTTAATGTAATGTTATGGTCACTAAGCAGCTATATCACATAAGTCCTCGACAATCTCTCGGATCGTTAGTATTGGGTTTTAATAGCGGGGAAATTATAAGTAGTACTACTGGGCCCGACAAGCCCCATCCGAGCTAGTCGCGCTAGCCGACCGGGTATGGTCAACGGGTGAATAATTTGGCCTAACTTCGCCATGGTCAGTGATAGGCCTGGCAACACGGAGGCACAACAGTCAGCTTTGATCGCGAACACTTACGTGACATAACTTTAGGCTAGCTACCTATATATGTTAACATTGAACTTAATTACGAATCAACTATATTATCCCGGGTTGGGGATAATGGAAACAACAACTATATTATCCCGGGTTAGGGATAATGGAAACAACAACTTTATTATTCCGGGTTTGGAATAATGGAACCAACATCATTATTATTCCGGTTAAGGAATAATGGAACTATCGGTATTATTCCGGGTTGGGAATAATGGAACTAAATCGTTATCCCGGGTTAGGGATAACGCGGGAAACAAACTCATAACTGAACAAACGAATTTATGAAAACCTGCGAACTCACTCATCTTTAATGTTGACACTTGTTTCTTTACATGTTTCTCAGGACGCTAGGAGCTCTAGGTGCACTCACTTGCATTGATCAAGACATCTTTTATCGAGTCTCATTTACAAACATTGTTTTGGGTTTTTCATTTGTTTTGGCGTTTGTGTTGGCGCCCGTTTCACTACTTATTCTATGCTTCCGCTCAACCATAAAAACTAATGCTTCCGCTAAACATTGGTAACTAACTAAGACAATATAAAATCTACGATGAATGGTTAAACAAATGATTTTTGGAAAACGTATTATCAAATCATATAGAGTCGTTCGACGTACTAGTGTTTCAGATTCTGGTTTGTTCACACGCCTCGCGGTAAAACTCCGCAAGTGGAAATTGAGGGTGTGACAGATTGGTATCAGAGCCACTAGCTATAGAGAACCAGGTTTGCATTAGAAGTAGACCTAAACTATAGCTGAATACACGACACTAGACGTAGTTTGGCACCGAACTGTTATATCTTGTTATGCGATGTACCACAACTGTGTTATGTAGATTATTACTGCATAATAAGAAATGAAAACAACTCGTAACTAACTACACAACCTAACAGGCAATGTCATCATCATCCGACAAACTTACGCCACCAAGAGCGCCAGGAAAGGCACCTATGGTGGAACCCTTACCATCTTATGGCGTGGAGACACGCTCAGCTGTGAGGAAAAGGCTCGCTCTGGGGGAGGAGTCATCATCATGCCCAATCATCGCTGTGCCGGTCAAACCGGTTAACTCTGTAGAAGTAGGAAATGACCTACTTAGAAACATGATACAGAAACAACAAGAACAATTAGAAAGAATGCATGAAACCATCCTAGCACAGGGATGGATGATCCGACAACTGACAGGTAAAACCGACTCGCTCGAGGAAGAGCAACATACGAGAAAGATAGCTCGTAACACCTTAGCCAGAGATCTGCGTGCTGAGCAGATAAGAGCCGACTGGCTCGAAGACAAAGTCCTGGAAAATAGTTGGAGGATTCAGGAGCTAGAGCAAAATCAAGCACCTGCACCAGCACCGGCCCCTCCAGTGCCGGTAGAGGAGGATCCGGAAGAGAATCCAGAGGAGGACCCTGAAGAGGATCCAGAAGAGGATCCAGAGGAGGACCCAGAGGAGGACCCAGAGGAGGATCCAGAGGAGGATCCGGAGGAGGACCCAGCTGTAGAAGCCGGAAATGCCGCGCAGGATGACGGCAACGATAGTAATCTGTGGGATGGAGACGTAGATGACTAACACGTCTCGCTTATTTTATTTACTTTCCTTCAGTCTATTTATTTTCCCACTTGTGTTTAAACTTGAGACTTTATAGTGAATTCATATGTTTGGTTGGCACTTTGTAAGACGTTGAAACTTCATTTAATCAAGTATTTCTTTTGACTATTTAATATAATTGAGTTAACATAACTTAATAATTATTTAAGTACGAAGTAGGATAACTATATTGGATATATAGACTTATCGGGGTGTGTTTATGTTGTTTTTCGAAGATCTAAATGGCAACTGGACGACGTGGAAACCTTAACATGACGCCCGAAGAACTAGCTGCCATGATTCAAGAGCACGTGAACTCAGCTCTAGCGGGTGTTCAGAACCAACCGGCAGGTAACCATTATTAAATTTTCAGGAGAAAATCTAATAGTTGGGCTAGTAGAATTCCTCGCTGACTACCTATCCCCTGTCAGCAGGAGGGGGTTTTAACCCCTACAAGATGTTCCTCGACGCGAAACCAAACAATTCTCGGGGGCAGAAGGACCCATAGGACTGGTCCGCTGGATCGAAAAATCTGAATCAGTATTTGAAATGTGCAACTGTCTAGAGGCCAACAAGGTCAAGTACGCAGCCTCAACACTGGAAGATGGGGCACTAACTTGGTGGAATGCACAAGTCCAAACGCGTGGACTTATTGCTGCAAATGCAATGGCCTGGACCGAGTTTAAGGCCCTAATCAAAGAGGAGTACTGTCCACGAGACAGAGTGCAACAGTTGGAGCAAACCTTATGGAACCACAAGATGGTGGGATCTGAAATCGAAGCATACACAGCGAAACATCACGACTTGGTATTTCTGTGTCCCGATCTGGCTAACACTGTGGAGAAACGGCTCGAGTTCTACCTTGGGGGTCTGGTTCCGGAGATTCAGGGTATGGTAATGGCTAGTAACCCTGCAACTGAACATCAAGCAATCCGATTGGCGCACAAACTCACCGATAAGGCGGTGGAACAAAAGAAGTTGCCAGCTCGGGGTACAACTGAAGTTGCCCCTGATAATAAAAGAAAGTTTGAAGACTCGTCTGTTCGACAGTCTTCGTCATCCCAGCCACAACAGGGGAACCAGAAACGGTTCAATCATTACAACAGCCACCGGGGTCACCAAAATCAGCCCGCCAACAACAACAACCAGAACGCAAGCGGCTATGTAGGTCAAAAGCCGCAGTGCACCCGCTGTAATCTTCATCATCACGGCCCTTGTGCCGGGAATCACTGCCAACGATGTGGCAAGGTGGGACATGCGGCTAAGGATTGTCGTGGGGAAATCATGTCCCGACAGAACCAAAATCAACCCCAAGGCCCACAACAGGGTGTTAACCGGGGATCCTATCAGTGTGGTAGCACTGCCCACTTCAAAAGAGACTGCCCACAGCTCCGCAACAACAACAACAATGGTGGGAACAACCACAACCACAATAACCACAACAACAACAATAACAACAACAATGGAAATGGCGGCACAGGAGGTGCCAAAGGTCGCGCATTTACATTGGGCCGGAGAGGCCAGAAACGACTCGAACGTGGTCACCGGTAAGTTTCCCCTTAATGAACATTTTGCTACTGTGCTTTTTGATACGGGTGCGGATAGGAGCTTTATATCTGAGTCTTTTAGGAAGAACCTAAATCTCACGCCTAAACCCTTAGAGACCCCTTATGTCATAGAACTAGCAGATGGTAAATCCGTAGATGTGACCCATATAGCATCCGACTGTCAACTCAAACTCGCAGGTCACACCTTTACCATTGATCTGATGACAACTACCCTGGGTAGTTTTGACGTGGTAGTCGGAATGGACTGGCTATCCGACGTCCGAGCTGAAGTCCTCTGCTTCGAAAAATCTATCCTTATTCCGCTCTCTAACGACGAAATCTTGACGGTACAAGGCGATAAGGCAAGCGCCGTCACCAACATCATCTCTTACATGCAAGCGCAGAAGTATCTTCGGAGGAAGAACTCCTTCACTTTACTCGCACTGGTTACCGAACAGCCTAAGGACGAGAAACGTATAGAAGACATCCCTGTCGTCCATGATTTTTCCGATGTATTCCCAGAGGAATTACCTGGTCTTCCACCCCATCGACAATTGGAGTTTGAAATCGAATTGGCGAACCATGCAACTCCTATCGCCAAGGCTCCATACCGCCTAGCTCCAGCCGAGCTGCAGGAGCTATCTACCCAACTTCAGGAGCTGTTAGAAAAGGGATTTATCCGACCAAGCGCTTCGCCATGGGGAGCTCCAGTCCTTTTTGTCAAGAAGAAGGACGGGACCTTCCGCATGTGCATCGACTACAGGGAACTCAACAAGGTTACTGTCAAGAACCGATACCCGTTACCTCGCATCGACGACCTCTTCGACCAACTCCAAGGGTCAAGCTACTATTCCAAGATTGATCTACGGTCCGGTTACCACCAGCTACGCGTCAGGGAGGAGGATATCGCTAAGACGGCATTTCGTACTCGGTATGGCCATTATGAGTTCTTAGTCATGCCCTTCGGTCTCACCAACGCACCCGCGGTGTTCTTGGACCTCATGAACCGTGTGTGTAAACCATACCTCGACAAGTTTGTCATTGTGTTCATCGATGACATACTCATCTACTCTAAAAGTGAAGAAGAACATGCTGAACATCTACGATTACTGCTAGGATTACTTCAACAGGATAAACTATATGCCAAGCTTTCGAAGTGTGATTTCTGGATTCGGGAAGTTCAGTTTCTCGGGCATATCGTAAATGAAAAGGGTATCCATGTCGACCCTGCCAAGATTGAAGCTATCAAAAACTAGGAAGCACCCAGGACACCGACGGAGATCCGCCAATTTTTGGGTTTGGCTGGTTACTACAGACGTTTCATCGAGGGATTTTCAAAGATCGCACAACCGCTTACTACCCTCACCCAGAAAGGCATCAAGTATGCTTGGGGTGACAAGCAGGAAGCGGCATTTCAATTGCTGAAACAGAAACTTTGCAGTGCACCCATTCTGTCCTTGCCGGAAGGGACAGATGACTTTGTAGTATATTGTGATGCTTCCATTCAGGGGTTGGGATGCGTACTCATGCAACGCGATAAGGTCATCGCGTATGCGTCCCGTCAATTGAAGGTTCACGAGAAAAACTACACGACACATGACCTGGAATTGGGAGCAGTAGTGTTTGCACTTAAGATTTGGAGACACTACCTCTATGGAACGAAGTGCACAATCTTTACAGACCACAAGAGCCTCCAACACATTTTTGATCAGAAGGAGTTGAACATGCGACAGCGTCGCTGGGTCGAACTCTTGAACGATTATGAGTGTGCCATTCGGTATCACCCGGGTAAAGCTAATGTGGTAGCTGATGCTCTCAGTAGGAAGGAACACTTGAAACCTCGTCGTGTACGAGCATTACAACTCACTATTCATTCGGGGCTACCCGAACAAATACGCGACGCCCAGTTAGAAGCAGTTAAGGAGGAAAACATCAAGGCCGAATCGGTGGGAAAAATGGAACGCGATTGGGAAGTAAAACCCAATGGAGCCCGGTATTTCATGAATCGCATATGGGTACCTCTCTACGGAAACCTCAGAGAGCTAGTCATGGACGAAGCTCACAAATCCCGATACTCTGTCCATCCTGGTTCGGATAAGATGTATCAAGACCTTAAAGCTGCGTATTGGTGGCCCAACATGAAAGTTGATATAGCCACCTACGTGAGTAAGTGTTTGACTTGTGCAAAGGTCAAGGTAGAGTATCAAAAGCCATCGGGGCTACTTCAACAACCTGAGATCCCAGTATGGAAATGGGATCAGATCTCGATGGACTTCATCACTAAACTCCCGCGAACTTTGGGTGGTTGCGATACCATCTGGGTGATTGTGGATCGTTTAACTAAGTCCGCACACTTCCTAGCTATTAAAGAAACATATAAGATGGAGAAGTTGACTCGCATCTACATTAAGGAAGTAGTTTCTCGGCACGGAGTGCCAACATCCATCATCTCAGACATAGATGCTCGCTTCACGTCCAACTTCTGGCAGTCACTCCAGAAAGCGTTGGGAACACGCTTAGATATGAGCACAGCCTATCACCCTCAGACTGATGGTCAAAGCGAAAGGACCATACAGACCTTGGAAGACATGCTTAGGGCATGCGTAGTAGACTTTGGAAATAGTTGGGAAATCCACCTGCCTTTAGTGGAATTCTCATATAACAACAGTTATCATACGAGTATTTCGGCAGCACCGTTTGAGGCATTATACGGTCGTAAATGTAGATCACCGGTCTGTTGGGCAGAAGTCGGTGACAGTCAACTCACAGGCCCTGATTTAATACTTGAGGCTACTGAAAAGATTGTACAAATCAGAAACCGCATGGCGGCTGCACGAGATCGACAGAAAAGTTACGCTGATCAACGACGCAAACCGCTCGAATTTCAAGTAGGCGACCGCGTCCTACTGAAGGTGTCACCCTGGAAGGGTGTAATCCGCTTCGGAAAACGGGGCAAACTAAACCCACGGTACGTAGGTCCGTTTGTAATCTTGACACGTATTGGACCCGTAGCTTATCAATTAGACCTTCCTGCCGAACTCAGCGGAGTTCACAACGTATTTCACGTGTCAAATCTGAAGAAGTGTCTATCAGATGAAACTCTAGTCATTCCATTGGATGAGATTCAAGTGGATGAACAACTGCACTTTGTGGAACAGCCTATCGAGATCATGGATCGTGAGATCAAGACTCGAAGGCACAGCAAGATTCCGATCGTTAAGGTTCGTTGGGACTCTAAGCGTGGACCGGAGTTCACGTGGGAAAGAGAGGACCAAATGAAAAGCAAATACCCACACCTCTTCGCAACTGAGCAGCAAACTAACGATACCAACAACTAAATTTTCGGGACGAAAATTCTTTCAACATGGGGATGATGTGACAACCTGGAAATTTCTCATACTTTCGCGTACCATTGTTAACTAAATCCTTGTGCATGGCACTTGGGAATCTTTGTGCATGGCACTTGGGAACTTCTTGTAACTTCGCGTACCATCGTTAACGAACTAACTCTTTGTGCGTGGCACTCTAAAACATGTACGCTGCATTCTAAACCGCGTTTACTCAATTTTCGGGACGAAAATTCTTTCAACATGGGGATAATGTGACATCCCGGCTTTTCGGATAACTTAAACGCAATACTTGTCGAATGAATTATGTGCTACGTATTAAACGTTTATAAGTTGGTGCGTTATTATGTGATATACGAGTTCGTGTTTTATGTTAGTTATAATGTATAGACGTAGTAAATAAACAAATGAATCGAGCCGAACCGCGACACGAGCAGGCCTCTTTTCTTGCGACTCAAGGAACAAAACTTGGGAATCAAGTTCTAACCCAAACCTTAAACTCAAACTATTCGGTCGCGAGCAAACAACCCAAACCGACCCACCCAAGTCCCTTCGGCCGCGAGAACAAACCCAAACCGCAACCCATTCCCTTTATCTCTTGCGCCTATATATACCAACACATGCATGCTTCATTCACAACACAAAAACCCTAATATCTAAGAAGCCGACGGCAGCCTTGTTACACTTCCTTCGGTCGCGAGCAGCCTCTTCCTTCATCATCTCGATCTGATCAGCCCTACATCACCTTCTCGATCGCGAGCAGCTTGTCCCTTTTCATCCTCTCGGTCGCGATCTAGCTTGAACATCCGAATCAGTCCCGTCCAAGTCTCGGCTTATTCACCGTTATTAAAGGTTAGGATTTATAATTGTTTACAAGATCATATTCGGATTATATGTTTGAATGTAAGGTTAGGTTAGCCGGTTTATTGATGATGTTTGCAAATTGATGTTTGTTCGAAATCTGGAATCATAGGCTGTGTATGTTTATAAAAACTAGAGATATTGATTAGGGTTTGCATGGATGTGATATATGTATTGATCTATGATTAGAAAAATCAGTTCTTGATCGCCTAGGTTCATTGTATTGATGGTTTATGCGAATTAGTGGTGATAAAATGCTGAAACAGGTTGCTGAGTGATAGTTACAGCCGACTTCATCTGGCTGTAACTCGGTCATTAGTTGTCGAAAAACGGATTTTCTGAAGTCTAAAACGTAGAGATTTAAATAACGAATCTAATGGCACTGGATTCATATTTTTCTGAAGTCGTTTGAAATTTTTAAGTGGCCAATTAAGTTCAGTAACTAAAGCTGTGAAAATCCTGAAATTTTGTTAGTTGTTTATCGAGTTGGATTTTATAATCTGTAGGGAGTCGAATCATGAAATTTGTACAGAAACTAGGTATGGAAATTTCCGGGCAACTCCCACTGGAATTTTGTTAATTGGACGATCAGTGATTTTTAAATAAATTCTTCCGTGGACTGCAGTCAGAAAGCGACGAATCTGACTGCAGCCTAGTATATTAATATTTATGGTTAATTGGTAAAGTATTAGGACTTGAAAAATTTATATAAATTTCTACAGTATAGTGGTCACCTGCTGTAAAATAATTGGAATTTTTGGAACGTTGGAACTATTTTATAAAAATCCTAGAAAACAGCCGAATTATGAGTATGTAAGCTGAAACTTGATAACTTGTGAATGTGTGCACCAAAGTGTTGTATGGATTGGATTATGTTCATGATAAATTGTTTTGATTACTATGTTCACATGAGGATACTTGCATGCATGTTTGAGTGTTAGGAATTTTGATTGTGTGTATCATTTTGTGCGTAAATTATGTGTAGAATTTGTTTTAGTGTGTTCACACACTGACTTGGAATCAATTGGTTTATTAGGACGCAATTAGCGGTCCCATCATTTGCAACTTCTGTGTTACACTAACCGAGCAACTAAAGGTGAGTTCACGGCCCCTAACTTTATCCGGTTTTTAAACAACAGGGGGAGAAACATGTATACACTCTTCAAACTCAATCTCTTTACGTTATACGAAATTAACGTCACATAACTATTCGGTAACTAAGTTGATGTTAATGTAATGTTATGGTCACTAAGCAGCTATATCACATAAGTCCTCGACAATCTCTCGGATCGTTAGTATTGGGTTTTAATAGCGGGGAAATTATAAGTAGTACTACTGGGCCCGACAAGCCCCATCCGAGCTAGTCGCGCTAGCCGACCGGGTATGGTCAACGGGTGAATAATTTGGCCTAACTTCGCCATGGTCAGTGATAGGCCTGGCAACACGGAGGCACAACAGTCAGCTTTGATCGCGAACACTTACGTGACATAACTTTAGGCTAGCTACCTATATATGTTAACATTGAACTTAATTACGAATCAACTATATTATCCCGGGTTGGGGATAATGGAAACAACAACTATATTATCCCGGGTTAGGGATAATGGAAACAACAACTTTATTATTCCGGGTTTGGAATAATGGAACCAACATCATTATTATTCCGGTTAAGGAATAATGGAACTATCGGTATTATTCCGGGTTGGGAATAATGGAACTAAATCGTTATCCCAGGTTAGGGATAACGGGGGAAACAAACTCATAACCGAACAAACGAATTTATGAAAACCTGTGAACTCACTCATCTTTAATGTTGACACTTGTTTCTTTACATGTTTCTCAGGACGCTAGGAGCTCTAGGTGCACTCACTTGCATTGATCAAGACATCTTTTATCGAGTCTCATTTACAAACATTGTTTTGGGTTTTTCATTTGTTTTGGCGTTTGTGTTGGCGCCCGTTTCACTACTTATTCTATGCTTCCGCTCAAACATAAAAACTAATGCTTCCGCTAAACATTGGTAACTAACTAAGACAATATAAAATCTACGATGAATGGTTAAACAAATGATTTTTGGAAAACGTATTATCAAATCATATAGAGTCGTTCGACGTACTAGTGTTTCAGATTCTGGTTTGTTCACACGCCTCGCGGTAAAACTCCGCAAGTGGAAATTGAGGGTGTGACACTAGAGTTGAACCAAATGATCCCCAACTTGTTCACCCCAGTATACCGTTTAGTCGAACACTATATTCGAGGCCTCCCTTCGAAAATTCAAGACTCAGTTCTAAGCACTTCGCCTGCAACACTTGAAGCAGCTATGGAACTAGCTACCGAGCTTACCGAGAATCGTATCCGTAACGGCAAATTTAAGGACAAGAAAAAGAAAGCCCCCATTGAGGGCCAAACTTCAAACCATTCCACCTCCTCCTCAAAGTTTGCTAGTAAGAGGAAACGAAACACCAGAAACTTTGCTGTCACTCAAACAAACTTCCCCATCCCTGCTGCACCCATCACCCAAGTTGCCCCCTCAACTGCACCATATAAAAAGCCATACTCCGGCCCATACCCAAAATGCAACCGTTGCCAATACCATCACTTTCCTGATCATCCCTGCCAACATTGCACCGGCTGTGGCCGCGCAGGTCACACCATCCAAACCTGTCGCGCACTTCAGCGAACGAACCGCAATCAACCCTCAACCCAAACCCACCATCAGATAGTGGGTCAAGCCCAACAACCTTTACTCCTACCACCTACCCAACATGTAGCCCAATCCTACTACCAACCCAACTATCCCATGATGCAACCTATGCGGGCTTGTTACAACTGTGGAGACCCGAATCACTTCAGGAACACCTGTCCACGCTTGGTGAACATCATCCATGCCTAAGCTCAAGCTAATCCAGTAAACCAGGCTAACCAAGCTCCTCCACCTGCAAGAGGAAGAGCTTTAAACATCAACGCAAATCAAGCTAGGGCTGACAACAATGTGGTTAACGGTACATTTCTCATCAATGGTAGTTATGCATCCATGTTATTTGATACTGGCGTGGATAAGAGTTTTGTGTCCTTAGAATTTGAACCCATCCTCAACCAAACTCGTGATAAACTCATGGAATCCATACGGTAGAAGTTGCTGACGGAAAACCGGTCTCATTAAACTCTATTATACGCAATTGTACTCTCACCCTAAACGATCACGATTTTCCAGTTGACCTCATTCCTATGAAGTTGGGAAGTTTCGACATTATAATTGGTATGGACTGGCTCAGCCAACATCATACTGAAGTTGTATGCCGCGAAAAGTTCATTCGCATTCCTCTTGCAAACGGTCAGACTCTACGAAACTTTGGAGAAACCCCTTCGAAAGGACTCAAATTAATGTCCTGTCTTCAAGCCCGAAAATATCTCCGCAAGAATTATGTCGCATTCCTAACTCATGTCGTCAAAAAGGGAACCAAGGAGAAGAAACTCGAAGACATCCCAGTAGTAAAAGATTTTCCGCAAGTTTTTCCAGACGACATTTCAGGACTTCCTCCCGTGAGAGAAGTCGAATTCTGCATTGATCTTATACCTGGAGCTACACCAGTTGCAAAATCTCCTTATAGGTTAGCCCCATCCGAAATGCAAGAGCTAGCCAGTCAACTGCAAGAGCTGACTGACAAAGGATTCATACGTCCTAGCTCATCGCCTTGGGGTGCACCTGTCCTTTTTGTGAAGAAGAAAGATGGAACGTTTCGCATGTGTATCGACTACAGAGAACTCAACAAGTTAACGGTCAAGAACCGCTACCCATTACCTCGCATCGACGACCTCCTAGACCAACTTCAAGGCGCCACCTGTTTTTCAAAAATCGACCTTCGTTCTGGTTATCATCAACTCAGAGTACATGAAGAAGACGTCCCAAAGACCGCCTTCCGAACTCGTTATGGTCATTATGAATTCATGGTCATGCCATTTGGTTTAACCAACGCCCCAGCTGTCTGCATGGATCTAATGAACAGAGTTTGCAAACCTTATCTCGACCGTTTTGTTATAGTCTTCATCGACGACATCCTCATCTACTCAAAGTCTAGGTCTGATCATGAACGACACCTTCGACTCATCCTTACACTCTTAAGGACAGAAAAACTGTACGCTAAGTTTTCGAAATGTGAATTCTGGTTAAGGGAAGTTCAATTCCTTGGACACGTCGTCAATGACAAGGGAATTCATGTTGATCCCTCAAAAATCAAGGCAGTACAGGAATGGCAAGCGCCACGTACACTTACCGAAGTAAGATCATTTCTTGGTTTGGCTGGTTATTATCGCCGTTTCATTGCAAATTTCTCCCGTATCGATGTACCACTCACGGCTTTAACACATAAAGGAAAACCCTTCTTATGGGGACCTAAACAGGAAGAAGCCTTCCAAACACTTAAACAAAAACTCTGTGATGCACCTATCCTCACACTTCCTAAAGGTTGCGATGACTTCGTGGTTTATTGCGACGCGTCAGGGCAGGGACTAGGCTGTGTACTGATGCAAAGAGGAAAGGTGATAGCTTATGCTTCTAGACAACTCAAAACTCATGAGAAGAACTACACCACCCATGACCTAGAACTTGGAGCCGTTGTGTTCGCTCTTAAGATATGGAGACATTACCTCTACGGTACCAAGTGTGAAATATACACTGACCACAAGAGCCTCCAACATATCTTCAACCAAAAGGAGTTAAACATGAGGCAACGGAGATGGGTCGAACTTCTTAATGACTACGACTGTGAAATTCGGTATCATCCTGGCAAGGCAAACGTGGTGGCCGATGCGCTCAGTCGAAAGGGTTATGCGAACTCCATTCGTCTTCTATGTTCGCAAATCATAACCGACATCAAAGATCAGATCTGAGAAGCCCAACATGTTTCAGTAACGGAAAACGACGTACGCAAGGAGCTGTCTTGTGGAGCTGAACTTAAAATTGAAACTAAATCCGATGGTATTCTGTACTATCTAGATCGCATATGGATTCCCTATCACAATAACCTTCGTGATTTCCTTATGAATGAGGCGCACAAAACACAATACTCTATACACCCAGGAGCCGACAAGATGTATCAAGACCTTCGATACACCTACTGGTGGCCTGGAATGAAAAAGGATATTGCTGTTTTTGTTTCCGAGTGCCTTACATGTTCCAAAGTAAAAGCTGAACATCAAAGACCCTCAGGACTTCTAGTCCAACCTGAAATACCTGTATGGAAGTGGGAAAACATAACCATGGACTTCATTACCGGGTTACCTCGCACCTCCAGTGGGTATGACACTATATGGGTAATCATTGATCGTCTTACAAAATCAGCTCACTTCATTCCGATCCGCGAGGACTTCGAGAACGAGAAGTTAGCTCGTATCTACATCAGCGAGGTCGTAAGCCGTCATGGTGTACCGTTAAGCATTATTTCAGATCGTGATGGTCGTTTCACTTCACGAACATGGTAAGCCGTACAAGCCGCTTTGGGTACATGATTAGACCTCAGTACCGCTTATCATCCTCAAACTGATGGACAATCTGAACGCACCATCCAAACACTTGAAGACATGCTTCGAGCATGTGTCATAGACTTCAAGGGAAAATGGGACGCTCATCTACCATTAGTTGAATTTTCGTACAACAACATCTATCATTCAAGTATCGGCATGGCACCTTTCGAAGCTTTATATGGTCGTAAGTGCCGGTCTCCAGTATGTTGGCACGAAATTGGAGAAGCTCAAATCACCGGTCCAGAATTGATTCAAGAAACCACAGACAAGATCCATCAAATTCGAAACAATCTTCTAGCGGCACAAAGTCGTCAAAAGAGTTATGCAGACAAACGACGAAAGCCCTTGGAGTTTAACATTGGTGATCAAGTACTTAAAAGTATCACCGTGGAAGGGAGTAGTTCGTTTTGGCCAGAAGGGCAAGCTAGCACCACGTTACGTAGGACCTTTCAAGATACTCGAAAGAGTAGGACCTGTAGCATACAAGCTTGACTTACAAGAGGAACTCAACAGAATTCACCCCATGTTCCACGTATCAAACTTAAAGAAGTGCCTCGCCGATGAAAACCTCCATATTCCCCTAGAAGATATTCAAATCGATGAATCTATGCACTTCATTGAAAGACCAGTAGAGATCATGGACTTCGGAGAAAAACGTTTAAGACGGGGTATTGTTGTCAAGAATAAAGCTAAGCTTGTGGTTCAAGTTTACAGACAAGAAGAAGGCATTGACTGTGATGAACCTTTCCTCCTGTAGCAAGATTAGAAGCCATCAGATTGTTCTTAGCCTTTGCTGCCAACCACAACATCAAGGTGTTTCAAATGGATATCAAAAGTGCATTTTTTGTATGGTAAGATCAAAGAAGAGGTATATGTTTGTCAACCTCCTTGTAACATCCTTCGAGAAACGGGTTTTCAAAACCCGCTTCGTTTATTAATCGAATAGTCAGTTTCAAATTTTCGTGCTTATTTAATGCTCATTTTAATTTTAAACAATACATAACTAATAAACATTTTAGAATATGGAAACTAAAATTGTTAAAAAGTAAAAATAAAGTAAATAAAAATGAAAATAGGCTGCCGGGTTTCGAACCCGGGTCAGCCGGAAGACACAACCAACACACAACTCAACCACTCCGCCACTTAGTTCTTTTGTGTAAACAAGGAAACAAATAAAACTTAAGTTCCCCGTGAATTCATCTGTTGTGCCAAAACTGAAACCGATCATCGGCTTTCAACTATCCAAGGACGTTTGAGTGATCGTGGGTTACTGATTATAGCCGATAAAACCATTACAACCCACGTTCTTAATCAATTCAGTCTTTATTGAACTCGATTCATATGATTTTCGAGTTTAATAACCGAAATCATTTACCTCCAATTTGCACCGGTAATATCATTGTCTCACAACTCAGAAACACTCACAAAACCTTCAATTTTACTTTCGCTCTAATTTCTGTTCGTCAGAAACATTTTCTGATATTGCCGGACTTTCTCCAGAAAACCGTGACATTCATCGAATCGGTAAGTTTCTCAATTCTTTCATCTTCTATCCATTGTTAGACTTATACTAACATAAATCCTTCAACCAGATTCGGTCCCAAACGACGTTACCGGATATTCAGCAATCGCCGGAAAATCTCTGGATATTTCCAAAAACACGCTGTGAATCGGTACAAACATCTAAACTCTCTGATAATTCTTGTTTAGTCACTTAATTTCACAATTAGCTAATCAAAACTGTTAATTTGTCCGCTCAGACGGAATTCATAAACAGAGCCGATGACCTTTGCCGGAGTTCTGAGAAAATCATCTTTCCGGTACACTCATTTCCAAAACCTTCTTTATCCATTTTCATTTTAATCATTTATATGTCCGTTAATCGAATTAAACAAGAACAGTCGAATAATTGTTGTTCTGTATCTTTGAACGAAGAAGATGAAGTCTGATCAGTCTATGAATATAATTAAAATCGGTGTTTTAAACGAGTTAGACACACAGTCCAGCGGTGGACTGTGTGCATTTCATGCTATTGATACCGAGTTCGATTCTTACACATAAACGGTTCCTGCGATAAATCCCAATTTTTTTTAAAGGCCCCAGAACACCTTCCAGTTAGTATATAAGATTAATAAAAACAAGTATTTTAACCAGGTTAGACACACAGTCCAGCGGTGGACTGTGTGCAAAGTTAAACCACAGGTCACGGGTTCGAAACACATCATGCACACCGGTTCGACTAGTTTAAAAACCTTTTTAATTAAATAAAATTCTGAATAATCTAAGAAGTATATAAATATAATTAAAAACAGAAATATTTCGGGTTAGACACGTAGCTCAGTTGGTAGAGCTGCGTGCACGTATACGGGAGGTCACGAGTTCGAACCTCACTCAACGCAAACAAACACAAAGTCCGAACCGGTCAACAGTCAAAGTCAAACGGTCAACGGTCAACAAAAAAAGTCAACTTTTTTTATATTTTTATTTATTTATTTAATTTAAAAATCAGTTAAAAACAATTAAAAATAATATTTTTAAAGTTAGAAAATGACCTTAAACTCACAAAAATAAATCTAAAAATCCTATTAAAATTGTTAATAAGATCCATTTATTTACCGAACCTTTTCGTATTATTTAGATTAGTTATTCCTCGTCGATCAACTCTCTAAACTCGTGCATCTATCATATCCATGATCAAATGTGTATTCAATATGTATCAACTGTTTGTTTAATGTTTAGATTAAATTTATCATTTTCAGTACATACATCATCATAGGCCGTCTGTTCCCCATTACCTATGACCGGAACCGTTTCCCATTACATATGAGCGGAACGTGGCGTTGCCAACATACGATCGGCTCCGTTTGATTGAGCCTTGATCGCACATACATCATCATAGGCCGTCCCTTCCCCATTACCTATGAGCGGAACGTGACGTTGCCAACATATACATTATCATTCATGTCATATACTCATGCAAGGTGGTTTGTGATTGTATGTTTATTTACGTTTGCTCACATATGATTATTGCACAATTTTCCATATTAAATATAACAAGAAATCAATAAATGTTTTCTAACAAGGTTCACTCGCCAACTTTTGTTGACCCAAAAACCCCCATTTTTACACATGATACAGGTGATCCAGTTGCAGCAAGAAACATATAGGACGACTTAGAAGAATAAATCGGTTTAGGCTTTGGACTGTTTATTTAGTTACTTTTTCCTTGTAATTGTATGAAGTTGTTTGAAATATTGAAGTTGTAATTTTGAATTTAATAAATATGAAACATATTAGTAAACATCATGAGCTTTGGTGATAACCCAATTATGCCCCGACTCTTATTCCGCTGCGGGTCGGGGTGTGACACTCCTGGCTTCGAAGATGCATTTTATCCTGATCATGTATACAAGCTTAACAAAGCTTTGTATGACTTGAAACAAGCACCAAGAGCCTGGTATGAAACTCTTACCACCTTTCTCTTATCTATTGGTTTTACAAAGGGTAAAATTGACAAAACTTTATTTCTGAAATGGAGAGGAAAGGATTTGATGCTTGTCCAGATTTATGTGGATGACATCATTTTTGGATCCACATGCACTTCCATGTGTGAAGAGTTCAGAAAAAACTCATGGTAGCAGAGTTTGAAATGAGTGCAATGGGTGAGCTCTAATGTTTTCTTGGTCTCCAAGTAAAACAATTGCAAAATGGTACATTCATTCAACAAAGTAAGTATATCAAAGAACTACTTACAAAATTCAATATGAATGAATGTAAACCATGTAGCACACACATGGCAACCAAGTCACTGTTGATGACAAAGATGACTTGGTTGATCAAACTCTTTATCGAAGCATGATAGGTTCTTTACTTTTCGTAACTGAATCAAGGCCAGACATCATGTTTGCAACATGTGTTTGTGCCGAATCCCAGTCAACACCTAGGAAGTCCAATCTCATTGCTGTAAAAAGGATATTGAGATACATAAAAGGTGCTCCCACACTTGGTATCTAGTATCCAACTAATGGACATATTGAGCTTTCAGATTATTCAGACAGTGATTTTTCTGGATGTCACACCACAAGGAAGTCAACCTCAAGAGGATGTCAATTTCTAGGCAATTGCTTAGTGTCTTGGCAAAGCGAAAAACAAGCTGCAATATCAATATCCACAGCAGAGGCTGAGTATATTGCTGTTGCAAGCTGCACTACTCAACTCTTATGGCTTCAAAATCAAGTATTGGATTTTGGTGTAACTACTTTAAAGACTCCTCTCATGTTAGTCAAGCAGCTGAAAACATCACTAAAAATCCAATATCTCATTCTACCACAAAGCACATTGACATCAGACATCAATTTGTGAGGGATTGCTATGAAAAAGGTTTGATTTCTCTGCATCATATTCCAACTAAAGATAAACTGGCAGATGTTCTAACAAAAGCATTAGATACAACCACCTTTGAAAGTCTGATCTCTAGGATTCGTATGCTAAACATGGAATAAAAACAAATTTTTGTTTTCCATGTGTACATAGCATCAAAATGTTTTCAGAAAGTCAAAAATCCATCCTTAAAAATATCTAAAATTAAAAATTTTCAATAACTCTCTAAAGTCTGTTCCTAACCACTATTTCTCCAAACTTCTGCTTGGCATGAAAATCTATCCGTTGTTGAAAGTGTATTCTCTCTTTAACATCCACTGTTGGTGAAACCACTGTTTTCCCAATCCACTGATAATCTATCCTCTGATAGTGTAAAATCACCACTGATCTTTCCTTTGTTCGGAACCAGTGCTGGTATCCAGCAGAGGTTTTCAAACAACTATCTTCCATCATCCAACAGATTTTACACGTGCACAGATGTTAGCCATCAGATCTTTTGGAAACCACTGCACGTCAGCATTCACTTTTCCCTTTATAAACCATGTTTCATCCAAACAGAGTTCCACTTGCCGTTTCGATTTTAAAACTTCTCCATAAAATCTCTATTACTCTCATCTTCTTCCAAACCCTCAATAATCACTCTTTCACCATGAATCTCATCATAAAAACTCCCCACAACTACTGTTCGATATTCGAAAAAACCAATAATAACACTGTGTTTCACTCCATGATTGATGTTCTACAAACATCATCATACAAAGATGTGTTATTGGCCAAGGCTCCAATTCATCTCGACACCCTTCGCCAATTTTGGGCAAATGCTGAACTCGAGGTTCAAAACAAAAAGTCTTTTGCCATCACTTCATAGATTGGACAGTCACTTGTTCAAATCTCTCCATCTACCATCTCCACCACATTTGGTCTTAACGACCTCGATGACCCCAATTCTTTCCCAACGAAAGATTTACACGCTAAATTCATTGAGCGAGGATATGAAGGTCAATTATCAGGTATTACCATTTTTAACCTGAATTTCCCGCTGACATAAAATTCTTTTTCCACACACTTTTATTATGTTTGTCAACCAAAAATACTGCTTTTAATGAAATACCTTTAAATATTCAATACATGGATTATACTATTTTACCCAAATCAAAATTTAACTTTTCTAATTTAGTTGCAAATTTTAATAATATTAAAAAGGGTAAAGCTTTTTTGATACACCCTAGGTTGTTGAGTTTCTATTTGCTAAAACAAGTTTCTGAAACTGAATTTCAACAAGGCGTCATTTGTGAAGTTAGTAGCCTTAAACATGAAACTTTTACTAGACTCTTAACACAAAAACCAAAGCTGTTGAAAACAAAAGCAACAGAAAATGAGCATGTTTTAACTGCTACAAATCCACTGTATCTTCCTCTGTTGCTGAGCCCAATGCTCCTGGTGAACATGGCACTACAACCAGTGTTGTGCAACCCCCACCAGAAAAACTCAAAAAGAAACCCACCAAATCCAAGAAGCCCACCAAACACCCCAAAAAGGTAACTCTGGAAGATGAGATCCCAGATGTTTTACCTGTGACAGCACCAAAGTCACTTACAACCACTGCTGCTACTTCCTCACAATAGTTGGTTTAAAGATCCCCACCATCACAAGCTCCTCTTGCTTTCTCATAAAAGGAACAAGTTGTAAGTACAGGGACACCAAACTGTGAGGCAGATGATTCACTTGAACATCGGTTCTCCAGCCCCTCTCCCAAGGCTATGTCTCTTTCTACTCCATTACCCACCTCTCCAATTCCTGCCACATTCTTACCCCTGTTTCAAGCTATTGAGAAAACTCAGATTACAAGCAGCCCCTCTCAATCACCCATCACTGAGAGTTTAACTCCAGCATTGACTGAATCTAAGAAAACTCAATTAGCCAACCCAGAAACAGTTGAGGAGGTTACACCCCATGAGTTAGATGTAACTCTTGGTGGTAGTTCAAGTGAAGAAACTACTACAACTGCTGCTACAATAGTGGCTCAGTTGGACAGTGGTTACATACATAAGACTTCCTTGAAGGCAACAAATGCTGAGGCTACAATTGTATCCTCTGAGCTAGTTGAAAGTCCCAGTACCACGAACAAGGGGCGTTTGGTTCTAACAACATTGAGACTCCTCATGTTGATGATCCAAATACAACTACCTCTGGTAGGAATTTATATGATCCTATTCATTTGGGTGTTAAATACAATATCAAGAATTTACGGAGAGAATCAATACCATGGAATCATCTATTGATGAAATCAAATCCATGATGAAACAAATGCTCAACAATTCTCAGCCTCAACCATCTCTAACACAAATTGTTGAAGATCTATGGAAGGTTGTTCAACCAATCATCCTAGCTCAGAGATAATTGGCAGATATTTAGCATGAAACCCATATGAAGTTGATCCGTAATATGGTCAAGGCTCGATATAATGATACACAAGCCGACATTAAAGCCATCAAAGACCACTTGCTAAAAACTACTGGCTCTGGCATGGTTATCATTCTTCAAGATGACATAGAAGATGATGCCAAAAGGGGGGGGGATGATCACATTAGAAAGTTGCAGCTTGATTCAAATGTTAAATCAAAGGTGCAACAACAGCCAACAACCACTGCAACCACTACTGAAGCATCCGAAGCTACTTTGCGAAAAGGGATTGATGAGACCCTAAACAAAGAAGCTGAAAGGATTACTGTTGAAAAGGAGAAAAGACAAGATACACTTGAAGCTAAAGCTTTGATGCTCATTGAAGAAAAAAAGCTAAGTAGTTGGAAAAGGAAGATGTTGGTATTTCAAGATAAAGAAAGTCTGCAAGAAAAGCAAGATAACCAACTCCTATCTCTTCTATAACCACTGCTGAAACTACTATAATTGTATCCTCTGTCACCATAACCCCAACAGATGTTGTTCAAACCACTGCCCTACTCACATTTCCAACATTAACCAAACCCATATCCACACCACCTCGAATTTCTACACATCCACTATCCCCAAAACTTAAATTCCAATGCAAAAAACTTTTGTTGATGATGATGATGATGATGAGAGTCAATCACCACTCCCTGCATCATCACAATCCACTTCACAACCATCCTCATAACTGCCATATCTAGAAACCCCAATTCCACCCATGCACTTATCATCTTCATTCAATGGGTGCACTATACCCTTTGGAACTTTTTGCTGTTAAAGGATAGATAGAAGCTTTTTACAGGATAGAGGATCCGAAACAGAGAGAATTATCATCCTTGTTAGGGTATCGAAAGCCTAAGAATCTTGATGAATATCTTAAGTTAAAGACTAGACAAGTCGAGACCATTGCAAAAGATAAATCAGAAGATAAAGATGATAGGGCTTTACAAATCTCCTTGCAATTTCAACTGAGCAAAGTGAGAAACGTTGAAGAATTTTCTAAGGAGTTGAGTAGGTCTATGTCTGAAAATCCCACTTCTGATGATCCAGAGCTAAAGCAAGATTATCTTGATCATATTATGAAGTTCATGCCTTACAACACAACAAGGGCTCAATTTAATGATTGGTCGGTAAATGAACTAAAAGAAGAAATTGAAGGAATTCATACAATGCTCAAGGATCCTTCAAAGAAGCCTACTCTCCTACTTGGAAAAAAAGGCTAAACTTGAAAGCGAAGACCATGCTCTAAAGGTTAAAAGAATGAAAGCTAAACTTGTTGATGCTCTATATGGAACAACAAGGAAAATTGCTAGATGGTTAGACTCTAAAGTGATCGATACCTACAGAAGACTGGATGAGCTAAGAAAGAAAGATCTTTCTGTCCCAAGAAAGCTAATCTATTCTCAACCAACCACTGCTCCTCAACAGACCCATGCTCCTAAAAGATCAACTTCAACCTCTGGCTTACCCACCATTGCCTTAATTCAAGCAAAGAGGCAAAAGTAGATGAAATAAGAGGATCAAAGGATGCATGAAGAACTAAGAAAAAAGGGGATAAAGAAATATTTTGTACCACACAGATGCTGCAAGTGATAAGCTTAGAGCCACATTTTCTACACTTGTAAGCAGACCTATCTCACCCAACTCATCAAAAATAACCCTACTCCCAAGAAAACCATCTGACTCAAAAATTCTAAAATGGAAGTCTTCCATAAAAACCGATGAATTGACACTTTTCAGGTCAGATGGTAGAGTTCAAAAGACAAAAATTGAGGACGCATATGGTCTGGATGCAGCTGACCTCCAAGACTTGCTGAATCTTGAACTTGAAAGGGATGTAGATGATATGATTGCCCTGGACTTTGAACTTCAGTTCAAAGGATAAATAAGGGAATCATTGATGAGGAATAAAGATCAGTAATAAAGTTTTTGTTTTGGTATCATCTGTTCTAGGATGAGATTGTTTAAATTGAACCCTACAAATAGAAACCAAAATATACTACAACCTTTGATCCTAATAATAATATAACATATGTCTGAGTCAAGCTCTGCTAAAGACTAAATGTCAAAGGTCTACCAAACAAAACTCTATTGAAGACAAAGCTCTGCTGAAGTCTAAAGCTAAAGGCCTGCCTTACAAAGCTTTGCTTAAGTCTAACAAAGGATGTCTCATCAGTGTTTTCTATCAGTCTTTGTAATGTTTAGTTAAGGCAGTGGTTAGCTTAGCAGATTTGTTAGTTTGTTAATATTGTTAGATGTCACTTTCCTACTAACATCATCATAAGATGCTCAGTGGTTAGATTTGTAGTAGAAATAGAACAGTGCTTGCACTGTTCTATTCGATCAATTTCCATCACTTATCAATCTAACATTTCTTCCTTACATTATGTAAGAACAATTCAGTGATCTTAGGCTGAGGGGGAGATTGTGAGTTATATGCAAGTAATTATATTTACGAAAGCATGACGATGAAAACAATCTCTCGATTATTATGAATTAAAGTTGATCATTCCACTGCATGTTCATATGATTTATTATCTTTCATCTTTCATCCTTTGAACTTCCATAATAGTTTCAAACTCAGATCCTAACATCAAAAAAGTTAATTTTCAGATAAAGTTTTTATCAAAGTGTTTAAATATAAGAAAGAGTGTGAATGTTTTTTTTACTTCAGGTGTTAATGAATTTGGTAAACCGAAATCCAGAATGGATTGGGTTCCAATTCATAACTAATTGCTGTTTGTTTAAATGTGAAGGATAACCAAGCTTCAAGCAAGTGTCATTTTAGAAGCAGTGGTTGATCATGCAGAGAGACATGAGTGATATTCCACACAGACAAAATGGTAGTCTCGCGTTTACATTCGCAAAAAGTCATTAAACGGTTAAAATGGAAAATTTTTATTTTTGATTTAGAAAAGATGTTTTCAATTTGAGGGGGAGAAAAATTCTATTGAAAATTCCCATAAAATTGAAAACATCATTTCAAAATCATCTTAGATAGATAAAATTTTTCAAAAAGCCAAAAACAATAGAAAATCTCAAAAGGTCAAAAACATTGAAAAATGAAAAATGAGATTACTCTTATGAAAAGAGTAAATGATAGTACATCAGTGGACTATCAATGCATGCTAAAGATATGTATTGTTTAAAATGGTTAAACAATCTCACTAAAGATGTGTCGGTAGGCTCAACTAGACTAGCAGTTTTGCGATAATGATATAAAATTAAATAGAAAAGCCTAGTTCTAGTGGAAAACACGATTGGAAGCATACTTAGTTTTGTCCTTCGTGACTGTGTACCTACTCGGTAATCACTAAATGCTGAAAAGCATAAAAACTAGTCAGTTTGTGAACTATCATAACTTACTAAAAAAGTCAATGTGATTGTGTATTTCATTTTCAAAATATTTAAACTTGTTTTATTTCTTTATTTTGTTTAAGCATTGGACATCATCTGTGTATACGAAAGTATCGAACTGGATGTTAGTGACTGAACTTTTCTGCTTTGTTTTACTTGGTGTTTCGTTTAAATCTTAGATCAGCTATGTTGTATATGAGAATATCGAACTGGTGGTTAAGATTTAAACAATTTCAGCTTTTTTTATTTCTTATTTTGTTTAAACATTGGACTTTCTCTGTCTATCGAAAGATCGACCTGATTGTTAATGTTTAAACATTCTGCGTTATTTTTACACATATCACAGTTGATGAAAGTTTAAAGGCGTTACTTGAGTCAATGTATTATATGATGAGGAGATATGCTGAGATCGTGGGGTCCATAAGAACTTAGTGCAAATTTATGTACCTTAAAGTATCGGTAAGCATTACGATTTTTAGATTGAGTTTAGTGGACAACAATACCGACAATCTATATGAATTGCTTAAACTAAGTGTTTCATCTATATCAACGGTGCAGCTGATATATCTTAGTAAAACTGATATGATCCTCTAGCACATTTTCTCACAAAAATAATACATTACTGTAAATATTATATTTCAGTATGTTTACATTTCTACATTCAATATTAAAAATCCGAAAAGATTTTCTTTCACAAACCTTCCATGGAAACCTGATAATGTTGAATGTGAGCCGGACCAACTAGGCTATTAAGATACTTTTTATGTGTGGATACGTGTGTTTGTTCTTAAACGTTAAAACTTAGAGATTTGGAGCATCATTCAAGGGGGAGACTTCGGTTTCACTTGAAGATGTTATCTAAGACAGTTCAAAACTAAACATCGCAGATTTCTCAACTATGTCTAAGGGGGAGATTGTTAGTGCATTATTCGTGTGTCCATAATAGAAATCTATATGTATGTGTAATGTCAAGTGTTTTGGGTCTGTAAAATACCGGAAAGAGGTTTCACTAGAGATCATTATGGTTAGGATCTAGGATCCGGTACGGTGCGTTGAGAGTGGAGATGATCGGTATGATGTCATCATCAAAGGTGATGACATCATTACTCACACATCATCATTACATCACAATTATATCATATGCATGAGGTCATCTTCTGAACAATAGCATAGAAAGTCAACTACAAATGAAACGTATGCATGCATGATGTATGGAAAATCAATCTAGATCGTACGAAGTGATGATTATCGATCAAGATTGCCCGATGTGGAACTCTTTCATTCAAATGAAGTGGACAACATCTATATATTCATCACAGCTTCGCACAAGAAGAATATAACAACTTTGCACAAGCATCTCCTATAAGCTCTTCATCAAGATCCAATCTAGATTAGGTTTTTTTGTATCGTAGAGCGTCGAAACTCTGTCCGGCTGTCGTTAGAACGTAAAAAGCAATTGTTATTTACTTTCGTGTTCACGATTACGGTTCGGTTTAACGGATTCCGCATGTTAAACCGAATTAAACGCAGATCTTGTGTTCGGTATAGAGCCGATCCGGAACTCGCGGTTGGGAAAGCTCCTGACCTTTTACGAGGTGATGTATCTTCGATCTCACCCGCATCACGACACGAAACCAAGATGACACAAGACATACCTTGCGATTAGTAGAAATTAAAATAATAATTACTCAATATAATTCGTTGTGCTTATATCAGAATCAAAATATAAAGTTAAAAAATTACATAGTGTGTTTGGCATTTCGTTTAGGTAATGTGTATTAGATGTATGCAGTTAGTAAAAGTAATTATTTAACATGTTAAGAAATATTTCATATTAATGATAATAATTCGCAATAGTATATTGTCGGGAAAGCTTCTAACCTTCTACGAGATGATGGATGTCCGATCTCACCTTGATCACTCGTGATCTAGGAATCCATGGTGACATAAGACGTAACTTACAATTAATAAAAATTAAAATAATAATTATTCAATATAATTCGTTGTGCTTATATTAGATGCAAAATGTAAAGTTGAAAAATTGCATAGTTTTTTGGCATTTCATTTAGGTGAAGTATATTTTAAGATTACCAGAATGCAGTTAGCAAAAATAATTTTTTAACATGTTAAGAAAATATTTCGTATTAATGATAATTATTCGCAATGGTATATGTCGGGAAAGCTATTAACCTTCTACGAGGTGATGTATCTCCTGAATCACTCGTGATCTAGGAAACCATGTTGACACCAAACGTGCCTTATGATTAATAAAAAATTAAAATAATAATTAATCAATATAATTCGTTGTGCTTATATCAGATACAAAATATAAAGTTGAAAATTGCAAAGTTTGTTTGCCATTTCATTTAGGTGATGTGTATTATAAGATTACATGTATGTAATTGGTAAAAAAAAGTTATTTAACATGTTAAGAAAATATTCCATACTGATGATAATTATTTGTAAAGGTATGTTGTCGGGAAAGCTGTTAACCTTCTAGGAGGTGATGTATCTCCGATCTAACCTTGATCATTCGTGATCTAGGAAATCATGCTGACAAAAGACATAACTTGCGATTATTAGAAATTAATATAATAATTAAACAATATCATTTGTTGTGTTTATATAAGATACAAATATAAAGCTAAATTGCATAGCTTGTTTGGCATTTCATTTAGGTGATGTATATTATAAGATTACATGTATGCAGTTAGTAAAGAATAGTTATTTAACATGTTAAGAATCTACTCCGTATTAATGATAATTATTCGCAATGGTATTTGGTTGGCAAAGCTCCTAACCTTCTACGAGGTGATGCATCTCCCATCTCACATAGATCACTCATGATCTAGGAAACCATGGCGTCACAAGATGTACCTTGCGACTAATAAAAATTAAAATAATAATTAATCAATATAGCTCGTTGTGCTTATGTTAGATTACGTGTATACAGTTAGTAAAAATAATTATTTAACATGTTAAGAAAATATTAGGGGTTAATGATAATTAATCGCAATGGTATATTCTTGGGAAAGCTCCTAACCTTTTACGAAGTGATGTATTTCCGATCTCACCTAGATCACTCGTGATCTAGAAAACCATGGCGACATAAGACGTAACTTGCGATTAATAAAAATAAAATAATTATTAATCATTGTAATTTGTTGTGCCTATATTATATACAAAATGTGAAGTTGAAAAAAATACATAGCTTGCTTGAAATTTCATTTAGGTTATGTATATTGTAAGATTAAATGTATGCACTCAGTAAAAACAATTATTTAACATGTTAAGAAAATATTCCGTATTCATCATTAATATTCGCAATGGTATATTGTCGGGAAAGCTCTTAAGCCTCTACGAGTTGATATATCTCCGATCTCACCCGAATCACTCGTGATCTAGGAAACCATGATGACGACGTACCTTGCGATTAATAGAAATTAAAATAATAATTACTCAATATAATTCATTGTGCTTATATCAGATACAAAACATAAAGTTGAAAAATTTCATAGTTTGTTTGGCATTTTATTTAGGTGATGTGTATTATAAGATTACATAAATGCAGATAGTAAAAAATAATTATTTAACATGTTAAGAAAATATTCGGTATTAATGATAATTATTCGCAATGGTGTATTGTCGGGAAAGCTTCTAGCCTTCTACGAGGTGATGCATCTCTGACCACACCCGAATCACTCGTGATCTAGGAAACCATAGCGACTCAAGACGTGCGATTAAAAATTAAAATAATAATTAATCAATATAATTTGTTGTGCTTATAACAGATACCAAATGTAAAGTTGAAAAATTGCATAAGATTACATGTATGCAATTAGTAAAAGCAATTATTTAACATTTTAAGAAAATATTTTGTATTAATGATAATTATTATCTGAAATTTAATATATAATTTAGTTAAATAAAGTTGAATCGAACTTAGTTGATTAGTACAAAATTTAATTTAACATGTTTGGTCAAATAAAGTCAAGTAGAGTTTAGTTTTTCAATGTAAAATCTCATTTAACATTTTAAATTATTTAACTTAAAATTTTAAGGTTCCTTGGACTCTACACAACTTTATTTTCATATTTTGAACTATAATCCAAAATTTAATATATAATTTGGAAAAATAAAATTGAATCGAACCTCGCTGATCAATGCAAAATTTCATTTAACATGTTAAAGTTTATCCTACAAAACTTGTTTTAACATGTTTGGTCAAATAAAGTCGAATCAAGACTAATTGTTCAATGAGAACGCTCATTTAAAATGTAAAATTTACTTATTTTAATATTTGGATACCCTTGTGAAACCAAGCTCCATATGGAAGTGAAACACCCCAAGTCGTGTGCTAGCTAATTAATAATTTAGTGTGTTAATACGTTTTTACTCATCAAACCAATGAGTAAGCACACATGAAGATTTAACCTCTTTGATTCTAGTTTGGTAACTAAATACAAATTCAGAAGTCAAATTTCGACGTCCCGTTTCATAGAAAACTACACTCATAATTTTAAGTCCAAGTTTGGATCTTGAGATTCGTAACTCGAAGTAAGTTTAGAACAACTAACATAAACTTTCTAGAGGTAACCCTGAATCAAAATCATTTCTCATAACATAATAACTCATTAAATGTTTCCGTCTAGCTATAAAAGTCACAACACAATAATAAATAAATTAAACACTACATGTGTGCCAAGACGCCTACATGTTCTTCAACGGTTATAGCTAATAATGTCTTCCTAGAATCCTTGTATAAACCATCTTCGACATTATTCTATATAATATTTGCTTTGTTTCTCTAAAACTACAAATAAGAAATAAGAACTCACTGAGGTTGATAATTAGTTGCATTTTCCTCAATATTCACTACTTGGGCAGCAATCAATGTTTCTCTTTGCCACGCTACAACAAAAATTAAGCATTAATCCAGATCAACTGGTCCAACACTAAATCAACCAAATAAAAACCCATTGATTCATTAGGAACACTCACGTGGAATACACTGAATCTGCAAGAATTGAACAATGTAGCAAACCAAACAGAACAGAAATGAACTATAAAAACACAAATTAAAAACAGTAAATAAGAAGACTTTATTAATCTTATATTTTGTAAACCTAACCAGAATGAGTCTTTAATATGCAAATCAAATCATGTTCTCACGAAAAAAAATACTTAATTACTTACTTCACTACATTTAACTGCGAAGGTTTGAGAGTAACAATTGTACCATTTGAGTAGAAGAGTAACAACTGTACCATGGTGGAAATCTGAACGTCGATGGATGGATGGATGGATTAGCGTCCAGTTTTGGATAACATCAGCATAGGAGGAAGCAAAGTAGAAACCAAACTCACAGGGAGGTGCCGAGGTTGGCAATGTGCGACGCCAACATGGTGTTGATACAAACTCATCCTTCTCCAACTACATTTATGATACTCCCAAAAGATAATGCCTGAGACCCAAAATGACCAACTGACATATCAACTAGTATTTCTTGCCAAAAAAGAACACACATAGTTATGAAACACATATAATGGATTGCCATGCTAAAAAAGACAGATTATAATTCTCTACTAATTGAAACTTCATCAAGTTAAAACTTGTAATTTGGCTTTCTATAAACACGATATAAGGAAATAATGAAAAAGACAAATTATATTTCTCTATTAATTGAAACAAATTATAACCTGAACCAGAACCACCGCATAACGCGTTTGCTATACAACTCCTTGCTCTAGATGGTTCAACTCTAGAACCTATCATTCATACAAGTATCAAGACTAACATTAACAAAAATAACATCAGCAACTTGACTTTAGTTTTCATCTTTTCACAATTTCATATCAAGATCCCAAAACCTTAATGTATTGTTTCATAAAAATTAAATCAAGTTCATCCAGATTAACCAAAATAACTAGTCTCTAACTATATTAACATATCAATTTCACACCAATCACATATGATATATAAACATGATATACGAAAGTGTAATCCTAACTATATGATCTGCATCTAAGAATCTGAACAATTAAATAATGAACTTTAATTTAGCCACATGAATTTCATGCATCGAATTACTAAAACTAATTACTATTGTAGCTAACAGGCAATTGACATCACTTCATAAAGTAAACTGAATCAACTTCAACCAGATAACCCAAAAAAACTAGCCTCTGAACTGTATTAACATGAAAAATGTAAATCATATTATCAAGTCTGATTACTATAGCTTGCAGATAGATGTAAATCATATTATAAAACTTCCATTACTCTACTTCAAAATGAACATCAAAGGAATATATGAGGATGTGTGTAAACCTCAAATGAAAAAAGTTCAGAGAACATTGTTATTTTTAGTTTAATTGAATAACTGAGACTATAAAATTATAAATTACCTTAAACATGTATTAAATTTATTGGCACAAATAAGGAATTTAAATTTAACATGTTAAGGAATTCAAATTTAACATGTAACACCATCAATGACTGTGTTCTTGAATTAATCCACTAACTTGAATGATAATTTAAGAACAAACTTTCAAATCCGAATTACCTTTTGTTTTTTCATATTATCTACTTCATACATTCTAGATCTGAACAATCTTCTTTCAATACATCAATTTCGAATTATTGTTTCACAAACCACGGCGGAAACGTCGGGGAGTCATGTCACAGAATTATTGTTTCACAACTCACGGAATTTAAAGTTTTCTTTTATTAAGTTAAATGTTTACATTGTCTTGGGATAAACAGAAACAACACATAAATAAATTATCTTTCATGTTTTAAGTCACTAAGGTCCGCGTCTATTCCTACGTGAAGCATGCATCATATTATCAAGCATTGACTCCTGAACCATATGTGAAAAGAGAGTCATCATAAAAATGCCGGCGAGTACATAGGTTTTGTGACTGTGTCAAATTCGAGGCTTTGTATACATATTGCAACACTTCGTCCGACTACAAGAGTAGGTAAGTTAAAACCTCGTATCAAAAGTGTTTCATATCGCAATACAATTAACCAACTAAAACAAGTTGGTTATAGTTGTGAAAACCTTGTAGCCATGAATCTTGACCAAAATATTTCTTTTGTAAAAACCTTGTAATAACTTGATTCAAAAGAAAACTTCGTATGGTTTATATCTTTAAATGAAAATCATTGCGTGACATTGTTCAAAACCATTTGTCCGTGTTATAAACAATTTTTCCGTGTTATAAACCATTTGTTCGTGTTATAAACCAATCGTCCATGTCATAAACCAATCGTCCGTGTCATAAACAAATCGTCCGTGTTTTTAGTTGTGAAAACTTTTGATCGTTCTTTAATGAACACATTCAAACCTGTGTTGACTATACTACCAAAGGGTATCTTTAATAGACCACCAAAGTGTCTCTTTAACTAGACTATCAAATCAACAAATGATTTGTTAATCAGAAACAGTTTCTGTCATTACCCAAACTTCCACCAAATCCAGTGAACAGTCTGATAATGGGATTGTCAGTCCTATGGTACCATAACATACTATTACCGGCTTGGCCAAAGCTAATGAATGTCATTTGTGTTATGGATAACGCATCAACAAGTTGTTCACATTGTTGAAATCGTATTGTTCTATATATAAACTATTGACATTGTTTTTGAAAACATGAAAATGATTTAGTACATATGAGTCAGCTCAAAACATTTAGAAAATGGAAAAGAGGGGAACTATGTACTCACTTTGAAAATCATTTTGTATATATAAACCATGTATATTGTTTTGAAATCTTTAAAATAATTATCAGCACATATGAATCACCCCAAAACATTTAGAAAATGTAAAAGAGGGGGCTATGTACTCACTTTGAAAATCATTTTGTATATATAAACCATGTATATTGTTTTGGAATCTTGAAAATAATTATAGGCACATATTAATCACCCCAAAACATTGCAAAATGTAAAAGGGGGGGGGGGGGCTATGTACTCACTTGGGATTGCTAAAGTGTCTTGATCAGCGGAATAAACAAAGCTCAAACGTGTCCTAATGTGTTAGATAAATAGTTAGCGTGTCGGGACTACAAACGGGAGATCAGATAGAATGAAGTCTTATAACCAAACGAGTTTTGGAACTCATGTGATATGGTTTAACAAACTTAACATTTTGATTCGGAAAGGATCCTAAGTGCTTTTGACCCATTATGACTCGTTAAGGTAGTTTACGCTACTTTAACGGGTCATTAGCATAAACACGTGATTGGATGGTTAAACATGTCCTATGATAAGTCTTAAATGCCCAAACATGTTTGAAAATGTTATAACATCAGTTTATATGTCAAAAAGTTTGTTACATGTGTTTAGAATGGATTTATCCGCAAAAGGGCATTTTGGTCATTTTTTTAAGAACTTAGAAGTGACTTTTCAACACACTAAACAAATGGCGTGACCATAGGGTATAACCTCAGCAGGTTATTCCCTATATAACTGTGGTCAGAAATGTGTGTTTGTTCGAATCCTAAGATCGACCAAACTGGTCAGATTCGAAAGTCAAAGCAATGGCCAAGGCCGCTCGACTGACAACCCTAAATAAGCACTAAACTAGAAGTGACGAGTTAGACATGTTAAAATATGTCTAACTAATTTTATAAAACTAAGTTGGCATCAAAACTTGGTGTTTTGATACAGAAAAAGATTTTCATCGTAAAATGCACATCCGACCGAAACTTTGACTCGTCACTTCGACTAGTAAACGTGGTAATCAGAAAGTGAAATCATTAGGGATTATAACCTTCATGATTACAATCACATTGCAAAGTTCAATTGAACTTTGGCTTGACCAAATATGGTCAGAACCAAAAGTCAATCAGGAAGCCAAACTGTTCGACTTTTAGCTCAAAATAGCTAAGAAAATGAAAGAACTAGGAAGAGTACTTACTCGTGTTGAAGAACACTTTGGAACTCAAGATAGGAGGCTTTCAAAGGCTAAAAACAAGCTCCAAGAAGGATAGAAAGAAGAACTTCACACTTTGCTTTGACATGTTTTGAAGTGGTGTGAAAAAATGGAAGTATCATGCGGTATTTATAGTATTTTAGAATTAAGGAGGTGATGACAAGTGTCCTCAAGTGTGGATTAGTGTCCTAAAATGTGTCAACACCATATTAAGTGTGGCAAAATGAGTGCTAGGTGTCAAAAATTTGAGATAGGTGGCAAACTTGGTGAAGAACCAAAAATATTTATTATTTTTTTTAACAGTTTTGACAGTTTTGACACTTTTGGCCCTTGGACTTGTATTTTCACTTGTTTGCCATTTTTAACCACTTTAACCTAATATTTAGGTTATATAAAGGTGGTAAGACATGTGTAACTTGGATTATGCCCGAAAATGTTGTGGATGTCAGTTCGTTCGGTTTTACGGTTATGCGTTTCGTAAAAATGCATAAAACGCTTTAACGAACACGAAAATGATCGAAATTGTGCAACGATTGACAATTTTGCATTCTCATCAATAAAATACAAGATTTTATTGAATACAAAAATATTTGGATTGATATACATGGTTCATATGTTTCATACGGACCAACAGACTTTCGCAGTTTGATGAAAATAGTTCTTGGACTTGTATAAGAGTGTTTTTGTCATATCTAACCCTTCAAAACTTATATCTAACTTATGTAAAGGGTATTAAGGGTATGTATAGCTTATGTCCTTTTTTCAGAGTGTACGTCGCTTTAAACTGACTTCGTTTGAGTGTCAGTTAACGAATTACTTCTACAAAAAAAATTTGAGGTTCGAAATCGTTCAAGAAATTGAAATTGTGCAAATGTCTTAGATAATTACACAAATTTCGGAAATAAAACACAGGGTTTCATTGAATAAAAAATTGTTTGTAATTATACAATGATTGAAAAGGCACAAATGTCACAGTATTAACATGAAAAATGTAAATCATATTATCAAGCCTGATTACTATAGCTTGCAGATAGATGTAAATCATACCCCCACGATCAAGGTAAGCACAACGATTCATCGTAGCAGGTGAGTATACTGAGATCATCCTTTATCTTTTACAACGTCAAACTATTGGTGAACAGGTCAGTACTTTCGTACAATAGAGTGACCAATAGTATCTGATGAGGGTTAGGCAAATACCTTATTTGGTATGTTTGAATTCATGGAATTTTCTCATGATGAGATTTCCTTTCTTTTAAGATTTTGGCCCTTCTGATTTGGCTCTTTTAAGGATATCCTGACTGTGCCTAGGTCTGCATATAATCTGGATGCAATAGAAAGGCAGCCAAGATATCCCCTGACTCAACAACATAAAGACCCGAAACTTCAGATGTTGGCTATCTATCAACACAGGATTTAAGACCATGAAATCATACGCCGATGGTATGTTACCCACATATACATAGTTCGTTATGTTTATATCATTTAGTATCTTTTAATCACTTTGAGCGTTAAGCCCATCGACATATCACATTAGATCCTAGTCTTTTCAGCTACGACACCTTACATGTGTTAGCCACACCCTTTATTACGAATATTCATTTCATTTCCCATTTGATGAAAAAAGACTTCTTTATTTTTTGATTTTCAATTTTTTTGTATTTTCCTGATTTTCTCCCCCTTAAACAATGCATATATACATATATCGTCCTCTTCCCCTTAAATTTGTACATCATACTTTATGGACAAATTTACCTAATAAAAAAACATATTCACAAAGTTTTAAACGAAAGGAAAAGAAAATATATTTGTTGTTTTTGCTTAACCGTTCCGTCATTAGATTAAAGACTCATCAATTTCAAAATTAAAGTTTGAAATTTAAATTTGTACATTTTCGCTGATCTTTTCTTACCTCATCTCTTCCAAAGAAAACATCGCACTTATTAAAAAAAATTGAACTTTTTGCAACAGTGAGATGTTATCCGATATATCCCTAGAACAACCGCTATCAACACTCCAGAGATTGTCAACAGCTCCTCCTTGGTTATTCCTAAAAAATAAGAAGATTAGTAAGACAGCGGGACCCAGGCCATCGTGGTCCTGGGTCTTCCTGAAGCATCAAAATAAGACACTTCTTTCAGACACAAATCCGCTTTTGTTTCAAGGATTGGTGATGTTGCTACTGCTTTAGATTTGAGTTTCCAAATCTGTTTCGCTTTAACAAACGCGGTTGTTCCCTTTGATTGAGCAACTTTGGCTATTTCAGATTTAGTCGTTTTAGAAAAAAATATTTTTGTTTCTGAACAGCCTTGCGTTTGTTTTTGGCAACATTCCAATCCCCATCAGATGGTTTAACCTTGGGATTCACATTCTTCATTGCCTTAGGTGATGATACCTTCATCGGCTTCGAATGATTGTTATCCTTAGGTGTAACCTTCAGATTTTGAACATGATACGGAACATGGGGACTATGTGTGCAGTTTCGAGCGATGTGACCAGGAATGCCACAATTGAAGCACGTTTATCTCTTCACATGTAAAGCATTATGATCAGCTTGATTTGCTCTTGCAGGCCCTGAAGGAAGAACTGATCCCTTTTGTGCTCGATTTCCTTGCACGTTTCTTGTAGAAGAAGATGAATTTGGATGTTTGTACTTGTCGTTTGCATGGGCCTTCTTCTGTTGTGGAGATTTCTTTGGATTCTTCTTGTTTTGTTTAGACTGTAAGTCTTGTTCAGAAATCTCTCCAACCTTTCCAAAAGCTTTGCTAGCACGGTCAAAAGCATATTTTTCACATTTGCCATTAAATACCGGCTTAACAAAGCATTTTTCACAACACCAGCCTTTTGAGGGCTATTTCTGCCCACAGATGATTTTGGAGAGCGTAACTGTCCTTGATGTTTAAACTTCTGCTTTCTTTGTCTCCGATTTGCTCGTGTCTGCTCTTTTAGCTTGCTCTAAACCTTTTCATCAGAAGCAGAAGGTTCAGATTGTTCAGTTTGCGCACTTGGAGCCTTGTTCACGTCAGCTCTCTCTTCATCAGCTGAATCATTAGAAATGTCAACAGCACCATATGGTTCCCGTGCGTCTGACGTATAATCACTAGGTTTACCGTACACAATATTATGTGCTCTCTCAATATCATCGTCGGTTTCAGGCATTGTCGAGTAGTTGTGATTATACGGTGGGGCAACCTGATTGAATCCTAAACCCTTCCCCTTGTTCGCCTTATATGCCAGCTGCACGTTGCACATGTCTTGAATGAGCTTGCTGGATGTATCAAACTTCTTTATATTAGCTTCCTTTTGTTGATATTTTCTAGTAAGAAGTCCTAGTTCAACTCTTACCAAGTCGCATTCCATGGTTTTTGAATCTAATCTGGTTTTGTAGTCATGGACCCAACATTTCTGTCGATTTACGTCCAGGTGGAGTTGAGCTATGTCTTTCTTTTGTGCTTCAACCTTTTCTGTGAGTAACTTGTTACTTTCTCGAAGGTTGATGCATTGAGCCATTGCAAACGTTGTAATCATCAGCCATTTTGGAATTAAGTGCCCTGAGTTGAGCAACCTTATTCCTGCAAGGTTCAGTGCACAAAAAGTAGTTGACTGTGTCAATGTGCGAGCTTGGTTTATCAGCGTGAGTTTGGGCTTGAGGTAGAGTTTGGGGTAGTGGGCTGCTGATTACTACTTGCTAGGCTTGAGGTTTCTGTTCGGACACTTCTTCAGGATGAGACTCTGTTGATTTAGCGTAGAGATCTTGGAGATCTTGGTTTGATTGTAAATGATCCCACAACCAAGATACAAAAGAGTCTTTGTCATCTCCCAAAACGCTATTCAACTCATCTCTTACTTCCTCTTTTCGCCTCGCACGTTCAAGCAAACGCATCAATAGTGAGCAACCGGATCAACATTGTAGTTTCCCATAAACTCATTCAGCTTTTCCTTCACTTCATCCCATAGGTTCGGGTTTTGATTTTATGCTGGACTGAAAACTATGTTCGAGTACTGAGCTTGGGCTGTAAACATTTTCGGATAATCAAAACCGCACTGGTAAACATGATAAAAATGTCCAAAAACTGTTTTTACGAAAATGTACCATTAGACTTGTCTCGACGATACGAATCAAATGATATATAATCTCTGAAAGTGATTTTAGGAATTTTTGTGCCTTTTTTTGTCCTAAAAATCACACGAGTCTAACCGTGCAACCGGTTTGTCCAGATTGTCTATGGATCAAGTTCTGTGTGCGAGAACGTTTAACTCTAATTACGTCAGCTGGTTAACTTTCCACCTTTGTAGGTAAAACTCCGAACAGTAGCGAATTCGAAACAGTAACTCGGATTAACAATCCGAGATAGAATCCGGAAACAGTGATCCGAGATACTAATCCGAGATGGTGATTCGGAACAGTGATCCGAGATGGTATCCGAGATGCACTGTTTCAATCCGAGATGCAATCCGAGAGGCAATCCGAGATGCTATCCGAGAGGCAATCCGAGATGCAATCCGAGAGGCAATTCGAGATGCAATCCGAGATGCAATCCGAAATAAGAGCCTGATCTGAAATAACAGATCCTTATCCGGAATACGAGTAATCCGGATAAGGTTGTTGAGAAGGCTGATGAACAGTTGTTCGGAATCAATCCGAGATGGATGATCTTCTTCGTGTTCTTTGGGATCTTCAACGATTTCGAATCCAAAATTCAACAAATTAATCCGAAATCAATTCGAAATTCAAAGAATTTATCCAAAATCCTTGAATGTTGACCCGAAATGCTTGTTTTTCAGCAGAAACCAAACAGAATCCGTGTGATATCAGATCTGAGCCTAGAAATTAGGTTCAACAGGCTCTGATACCACTTGTAACTCCCGATAATCCGGATCTGACAACGATATCACACGATCACCAAGGATGGGCGAAATCCAAACTTGATGATATTCAAGAAAACTGAAAAGATGGAAGAATAACATGAATCAACTTTAACACCTTGCACACAATTCATTACTTGAACAAGAAAAAACGTCTGGTACAAGATGGAGGCTCTCTCTCTTGAGAAATCCGAAAAGTCTAACCCTAGAAATGAATAAGCTTAGCTTATATACCTAGGGTAACGGCATGCCCCTCATGGGCTTGACTATGAGCTTGCCAGGCCCACATGGCCTATGGCATGCCCAAATGACCTATAAAGGTCCAAACCTAATGCAAACTAACCCAGTTAACCCAAGTTAACCACCATATATCGTTGCGTATATTTGATATGTCAATCTCACACTTCTAGGACCTAACGGTTATATAAAGGTGTTAAGACATGTGTAACTTGGTTATGCCTGAAAATGTCATGGATGTCGGTTCGTTCGGTTGTACGATTACGCGTTTTCCAAAAATGCGTAAAACGCTTTAACGAACACGAAAATGATCGAAATTGTGCAACGATTGACATTTTTGCATTCTAATCAATAAAATACAAGATTTTATTGAATACAAAAATATTTGGGTTGATACACATGGTTCGTATGTTGAATACGGATAAATAAACTTTCACAGTTTGACGAAAATAGTCCCTGGACTTGTATAAGAGTGTTTTTATCATATCTAACCCTTTAAAACTTATATCTAACTTATGTAAAGGGTATTTAGGGTTATAGCTTATATCCTTTTTTTCGGAGTGTACGTCACGTTAAACTGACTGCATTTGAGTGTTAGTTAATGAATTACCTCTACAAAAAAATTTGAGTGTTCGAAATCGTTCAAGAAATTGAAATTGTGCAAATGTCTTAGATAATTACAGAAATTTCGGAAATAAAACATAGGGTTTCATTGAATACAAATTTTTTTGTAATTGTACAATGATTGAAATGGCAGAAATGTCACAGTCTCCCCTACTTTTGGAAATTTCATACCGAAATTTAATTAGAGGAAACTTTGTGAAAACGGATGTGGATATTTCACTTTCATTTGATCCTCTCGTTCCTAAGTAAATTCTGGGCCACATTTGGATTCCAAGCAAACTTTAACTATCGGAATACGTCTACGCCTGAGTTTCTTGACTTCACAGTCCAATATCTCCACAGGTTTCTTGACAAAGTGCATAGTGTCATCAACATGAACTTCATCGAGGGGAATGTGGAGGTTTTTATCGGCTAAACACTTTTTCAAATTGGACACGTGGAATGTTGGGTGAATATTCCCAAGTTCAGGAGGTAGCTCATTTTTCAACAAGCTTTGGGTCACACATGTATGTTGTGCTTGAAGGATACGTGTATGGATATCAGATTGAACTCGAACACAATGAACTTTGACACGTTCCTTACGACTAAGCGCATCAGCCACAACATTCACCTTACCAGGATGGTAGCGAATCTGGCAGTCGTAGTCGTTCAGAAGTTCGACCCAGTGTCGTTGTCTCATGTTTAGCTCCTTTGGATTGAATATGTGTTGGAGACTTTTGTGGTCAGTGAAAACCACACATTTCGTACTGTAAACATAGTGTCTCCAAATTTTGAGAGAAAAAAAGTACGGCTCCTAACTCAAGATCATGAGTTGTGTAGTTCTTCTCGTGGATTTTCAATTGTCTTGACGCATAGGCTATGACTTTGTCTCTTTGCACGAGAACACAACCAAGGCCTAGGTTTGATGCGTCACAATAGACAACGAAATCATCGTTGCCGTCAGGTAAAGATAAAACAGTAGCATACGAAATCGTCGTTCACGAATAGGATTAGGAGCGCCCCAAGGTGAAAAGCTCGGATGAATGAATCCATTGTCCGAAAGGTCTTGGAGTTGCTTTGACAACTCTTGCATTTCAGACGGTGCAAGACGGTAAGGAGATTTGGCAATTGGGTTGGTACCAGGTACAAGGTCAATACGTAACTCAACTTGACGAATTGGGGGTAAACCAGGTAGCTCTTCAGGAAACACCTCAGGATATCCCGAACAACGGGGATGTACTGAACAATTTGTCCTTGCCTTTTTCCTCTACGATATGTGCCAAGAAGGCTACATAATTCTTTCATAGGTATTTTTGGGCCTAGGTACAGGTCACGAGTTTTAGGCTACTAGAGGGTTTCTCTCTGTGAACTTCTAAGGTTCCGCCAGACGAAAGAGGTATACGAACAAGCTTGTCGAAATAGATCACCTCAGCATGGTGTTTGGTTAAGCAATCCATTCTTATGATGATGTCAAAACTCCCGAGTTGCATTGGTGGAGGTCAATGGAAAAAGGTGGTCATCCAGGTTCAATTGGTAACTACGAATGACATAGTCGAGCACAAGGCGTTCACCACTAGCTATTTCCACCATTAAGGGTTTTCCTAGTTTAGTTCTAGGCATCAAAAGCAAAGGTTCAAAAGCTTGTGATATAAAGCTTCAATCAGCACCCGAATCGAAAAGAATAGAAGCAGGATGATTTTTAACAAGGAACGTACCGTTAATGACTTTGTTATTAGAATTTATTTTTTATAATGCAATAATATATTCTTCTAGAAGAAAACATGATGTGAGATTGACATTGGATAATCAAGAGAGATGTTAAAAATATCGACGAAATATAAGGATGTTGGTCATTCGTTCGTTACTTAAAAACAAACAAACGACACACGGTGACTAATCAAAGTAAATGGGTCTTTATAATGTATCGTGAAGACACGCTTTAGCCTATAAGTGGACACTCACCCCAAGAGTTCCCAGGTAAGAATGACTGGTCCGATAATGCGATTTTATACGAACACTCTAGCCTTAGACAGAAAACTCAGGGTACAGGCATCCACCCACCCAGATTGCATTTGTTCACATTAATAAAACCCAAACTTTGATGGGATTTTAAAAACTTACAAGGCTTTAAGCCAAAACCAATCATCTAAGGATAGATGATTTATTTTCAAAACGAATTTGTAACTAGTGTATTTGTTTTGGTAATCACCTAAGGATAGGTGATGGTATTGTTTTAAGAATCCAAACGCAAGATAACTCGCGTTAGGGCCCTAGGAAGGTTATAGTCTAGGTCAAAGTATTACTAATAACCTAATTCCCTATAACCATAAGCTCTCATACCAATCTTTCTGTAACACCCCGACCTCGTAAAACAACAAACCGCGACGGAAACATCGGGGAGTCATGTCACAGAATTATTGTTTCACAACTCATGGAATTTAAAGTTTTGTTTTATTAAGTTAAATGTTTACATTGTCTTGGGATAAATAGAAACAATACATAAACAAATTGTCTTTCATGTTTTAAGTCACTAATGCCCGCGTCCATTCCTACGTGAAGCATGCATCATATTATCAAGCATTGACTCCTGAAACATATGTGAAAAGAGAGTCAGCATAAAAATGCCGACGAGTACATAAGTTTTGTGACTGTGTCAAATTCGAGGCTTTGTATACATATTGCAACACTTCATCCGACTACAAGAGTCGTTAAGTGATAACCTCGTATCAAAAGTGTTTCATATTGCAATACAATTAACCAACTAAAACAAGTTGGTTAGAGTTGTGAAAACCTTGTAGCCATGAATCTTGACCAAAACATTTCTTTTGTAAAAACCTTGTAATAACTTAATTCAAAAGAAAACTTCGTATGGTTTATATCTTTAAATGAAAATCATTGCGTGACAGTTCATAACCATTTGTCCGTGTTATAAACCAATCGTACGTGCCATAAACCAATCGTCCGTGTCATAAACAAATCGTCCGTGTTTTTAGTTGTGAAAACTTTTGATCGTTCTTTAATGAACACATTCAAACCTGTGTTGACTATTACACCAAAGGGTATCTTTAATAGACCACCAAAGGGTCTCTTTAACTAGACTAACAAATCAACAAATGATTTGTTAATCAGAAACAGTTTCTGTCATTACCCAAAGTTGCACTAAATCCAGTGAACAGTCTGATAATGGGATTGTCAGTTCTATGGTACCATAACATACTACTTGTCGGCTCGGCCAAAGCTTATGAATGTCATTTGTGTTATGGATAACACATCAACAAGTTGTTCACATTGTTGAAATCGTATTGATTTATATATAAACTATTGACATTGTTTTTGAAAACATGAAAATGATTTAGCACATATGAGTCAGCTCAAAACATTAGAAAATGGAAAAGAAGGGAACTATGTACTCACTTTGAAAATCATTTTGTATATATAAACCATGTATATTGTTTTGAAATCTTTAAAATAATTATCAGCACATATGAATCACCCCAAAACATTTAGAAAATATAAAAGAGGGGGCTATGTACTCACTTTGAAAATCATTTTGTATAAATAAACCATGTATATTGTTTTGAAATCTTGAAAATAATTATAGGCACATATGAATCACCCCAAAACATTGCAAAACATAAAAGAGGGGGGGGGCTATGTACTCACTTGGGATTGCTAAAGTGTCTTGATCAGCGGAATAAACAAAGCTCAAACGTGTCCTAACATGTTAGATAAATAGTTAGCGTGTCGGGACTACTAATAGGAGATCGGATAGAATGAAGTCTTATAAACCAAACGAGTTTTGGAACTCATGTGATATGGTTTAACAAACATAACATTCTGACTTGGAAAGGATCCTAAGTGCTTTTGACCCACTATGACTCGTTAAGGTAGTTTACGCTACTTTAACGGGTCATTAGCGTAAACACGTGATTGGATGGTTAAACATGTCCTATGATAAGTCTTAAATGCCCAAACATGTTTGAAAATGTTATAACATCAGTTTATATGTCAAAAAATTGGTTACATGTGTTTAGAATGGATTTATCCGCAAAAGGGCATTTTGGTCATTTTTTAAGAACATAGAAGTGACTTATCAATACACTAAACAAACAGCGTGACCATAAGATATAACCTCACTAGGTTATTCCCTATATAACTATGGTCACAAATATGTGTTTGGTCGAATCCTAAGATCGACCAAACGGGTCGGATTTGAAAGTCAAAGCGGTGGTCAAGACCGCTCGACTTACAACCCTAAATAAGCACTAAACTAGAAGTGACGAGTTAGACATGTCAAAATATGTCTAACTAATTTTATAAAACTGATTTGGTATCAAAACATCCGAAAATATTTTCGTCGTAAAATGCACATCATTCGCATTTTTGACCGAAACTTTGACTCGTCACTTCGACTAGTAAACGTGGTAATCCGAAGGTGCAATCGTTAGGGATTATAACCTTCATGATTACAATCACATTGCAAAGTTCAATTGAACTTTGGCTTGACCAAATATGGTCATAACTAAAAGTCAATCAGGAAGCCAAACTGTTCGACTTTTAGCTCAAAATAGCTAAAAATGAAAGAACTAGGAAGAGTACTTACTCGTGTTGAAGAACACTTTCGGAACTCAAGATAGGAGGCTTCCAAAGGCTGGAAACAAGCTCCAAGAAGGATAGAAAGAAGAACTTCACACTTTGCTTTGAAGTGTTCTGAAGTGGTGTGAAAAAAATGGAAGAATCATAGGGTATTTATAGTATTTTAGGATTAAGGAGGTGATGACAAGTGTCCTCAAGTGTGGATTAGTGTCCTAATATGTGTCAACACCATATTTAGTGTGGCAAAGTGAGTGCTAGGTGTCAAACTTAGTGAAGAACAAAAAACATTTATTATTTTTTGACACTTTTAGCCCTTGGACTTGTATTTTCACTTGTTTGCCATTTTAACCCCTTTATCCTAATATTTAGGTTATATAAAGGTTTTAAGACATGTGTAACTTGGATTATGCCTGAAAATGTCGTGGATGTCGGTTCGTTCGGTTGTACGGTTACGCGTTTCGCAAAAATGCGCAAAACGCTTTAACGAATACGAAAATGATCGAAATTGTGCAACGATTAACATTTTTGCATTCTCATCGATAAAATACAAGATTTTATTGAATACGAAAATATTTGGATTGATACACATGGTTCGTATGTTGAATATGGACCAAAAGACTTTCGCAGTTTGAGAAAATAGTGCTTGGACTTGTATAAGAGTGTTTTTGTCATGTCTAACCCTTCAAAACTTATATCTAACTTATGTAAAGGGTATTTAGATTTGACTCTTTCAATACGTCAATTTAAGAACAAACTTTCAAATCCGAATTACCTTTTGTTTTTTCATATTATCTACTTCAAACATTCTAGATCTGAAAAATCTTCTTTCAATACGTGAATTTCGCGTCCATTCACCACTACAAATCGATGCAGAAAATATAATTGAAGAGAGGATAATGAGATCAGAGCTTGAGGCGCTATTTATCTTGATCGGAGTTGCGAAATCGATTAGTCCGGAGGAGTTTTTACGTTGATGCTTAGCGAAATCAATGACGGTGATTGATGATTAATTTGGACGAGTTCACAAACTCTATCGAGATGGCAATTGAAGTACGAGTTTGGAGGAGTTCAGAATGATGAACTCTAGGTGTTCTTCATGGAAGTTGTTTCACATTCAAAAGAAGAGATCATTTTTTTCTAATTCCAAAACTACCCTTCCTATTTTTTTCTTTACAAAAGACATGGGAGGCTGAAATTTAATCCCTGCCATTAAAATCAATGATCTAAGTGTTTTAAAGATAGTTCTCCTGTTCACCACTTTTTTGGTGTTCCCCAATTAATCATACACTATAGATGTGTGTGTGTGTGTATATATATATATATATAGGGGAGGTTCATTTTAAAAGAAAATTTAATTGAGAAAAAAAGAATAAAAGGAATAATTGTAAATTATTAAATAGTTTTTCTTTGATCACATCATTACTATCTTTAACTAATTAATTTAGTTATAAAGACCATCATCATCATCATCTACACTAGTTTTTTCCTACTCACATAAGAAATTATCATATACATTTCTAAATTTATCTTACATATATTTAAATTTATCCTATACAACTCGTAATTTATCCAACACACCTAGCAATTTGTCCTACAGTCTAAATATTAAAATTACATACATATATATATATATATATAGATATATGTAAGATTACAAATACACCCTTATATTAAAATTAAATCCAAATATTAAATAGAGTAAAATGAAACATTTTTATTGGTTTAAATTTCTTCTTACAAAAAATTTCTTCTCATTTGACCCCCCGATATATGTATATATATATATATATATATATATAATGAGAAAACTAGTTTAAACGAAAAAAAAATAAAAAAAACTAACTAAAAAAGCCTAAAAACATATCAATTTTTTGAATTTTTTTAATAATAATCTCTATATATAATATATAAAAAAAACTTTTTTTGTTTAAAAAAAAGTTGTAATACACATGTGTATTAACATGAAAAAGGCTAAACCACCTAACCGACCCCTACCGACACCCCCAAAAATCTAAACCCCCACCCCCACCACCAAAAAACTTAAATCCACCCTCCCACCAAAAGTCTAAATCCCCACACCCCAACTCCTTAAAAAACCTAAACTAAACCCTAAACGTAAACCCCCAAAAAAACCTAAACCCCCCACCCGCGACCCTCAAAAAACCTAAACCCTCTCCCCCACACCCAAAAACCTAATCCTAATCCTAACACCCAAAAAACCTAACCCTAAAAGTTAAACAAAACTCAAAAGCTAAATATAAGCATATAATGCACATGTGCAGCACATACATATAATACACAAGTGTAGTACATATATAATGCACATGTGCATTCTAAAAAAGTTTTTTATACAAAAAGTGATTTTTATAAAAAAATTGTAAAAAATTGGTATGTTTTTAGGCTTTTTTATTTAGTTTTTAGTTTTCTCACTTATATGTAGTTTTCTCGTGATCCTCTCCCTATATATATATATATATATATATATATATATATATATATATATATATATATATATATATATATATAAGGATCATTACAGAACACTAACTTTTGCTAGCATAAAAAGAACAACTATCAAACACTAAATTTTGTGATTCAAGATTCACATTTTTAAAATTTTATATTTCTTACATTCATATGTATATTATATATACATAAAAAACCATATATTCTACCCATACACAGCCTAAATACATGTCGATACTTTAACCTACATAACACCTATATATGTGTAGGTTATACAAAAAGTGAATATTTTCCATATTTTGTCTTGAATTATAGGGTAAAAAACAACAAATCTTACATTTGTAACATTTTTATTGACTTTTTAGGTTTTTAGGATAATTAATTGTGTTCTGTGTGCTCTCGCAATTTTTTGTGTTCTACATAGAACCTTCTCCTATATATATATAGATATGTCTATCACCTACGTCTTAGGGTCATTTCTGTGTATGTAATGGGGCGAAACTGTTAGATTTTGTGATTTATAATGTTAACTTCGCACGAATTAAAGTTCACTTCGTATGAAGGTAATGTCTATGTCTATAAATAGCTGTGCAAGAGTCTTGAGTTTGTAGCTGTTTTGTTGACTTACATGGCGAAGCCCTGTCAGATTTTACTCAGGATTGTAAATGTTAATCAGTATTAATGAGAGAAAGAGTTTAAACAATAGATATTGAACTTGTCACTAGTTTAACATGAATTCTGCGCATATTGAACTAGGCAAACAGATTAGAACCTAATATGAGCTTATTGGATGAGCAGATCCCCACAAATGGTATCAGAGCTTGGAGGCCTAATCTGAAGACTTGTCATCAAGATTCTACTTCTTCTTCTACTCATTTTTCAATTTTTTTTTATCATTTCCTAGTCATTGAACCGACAAAATGGATTGAATTTTTCCATGACTACTTAAAATTGACTAATAACAAACTCTGGAAAGAATCAGACCTAAAATCAACTGTAATAATGATAAAATTGTTGAAAAAAATGAAAATCTAAAATTTACCTATGCACGATCTTAAAGTTACATTTGCACGAAGATAATTCTATCTTCACACGAAGTGAAAATTGTTGTTTAAGCTTGTAAAGTTACCTTCGCACGAAGTTAAAATTTACTTCGCATGAAGTGAAACTCTTGCAAATTTTTGACTTTATCTTCGCACGAAGATAGATTCGAAATTGTCATTTTTTACTTTGCACAAAGAGAAAATTGTTTTTGTTGTTTTACTTCGTTCCAGGTCACTTCGCACCAACAAGTTTTGCAACAAATCTTCTAACAAAAAAGGAGAATGAATTCTTTAACACATTTGTAACGTCAGCAGCGTCAACAACCGTAGCAACTCAACATAAATCTCGAAAATGAAATGTGGACGATGACAAAACCCCGTGAAGCTTATGTGTTTAAAAGATTACTTTTGTTGGAATGAGAGATTTGTCAATTGGGTACAAGCTAACTACTTTGATAGCTGGTGCACCATCGAGGAATTGGAGAGAACATATTAAAGAAGACGTTGACATAGTTTACACCAAAGAGAAAGATAAATTCATCCGAGAAAAGAAGATGATGACATTCTACAACAAGCCATCAAAGAAGACTTATTTACTAACCTACAACACGATGGTGATGCTCAATCAGTGTGGAATACTTTGAAGGTGAAATTTCAAGGCAGCACCCAAATGATCAAGAGCAAAAAGGCGGGAAAGAAAGAGTTTGATATCTTAAATCTGCTTAAAGGTGAAACGATGAAACACTTGATAGAAAGGTATTGTCACCTAGTTGTAGAAAAGAAAAGATTGGGCGTTTAGAAGGAAAATGAAGAATTGGTGGATAAACAGGCTAATGCATTGCCCGAGGGAGAATGGTCAACTTATCTTACTATCTTAAAGAATAGCTCAGAATATGGTAATCTTACTTTGTCAAGATTTATAGAGAAACTTGACGGTCATGAGCTTGAGATGTAGAAGATGGCTAAGACCAGAGGTTCACATATTCAACAAGACGTGAATCGGTACTTCAAAGGTGGTTCAACAGTCAATACTCAGAGTCCCAAAATACACACTTGTTTCGGTGTGGATAGTTCTTCTAGTCCTTCTACAAATCATTCATCTGGAAGTGGTTTTCAATCATTCCCATCTTATGATCCTAATTCACCGCAAACACCACAATTTTCAAAGAACTCGAACAATAGCCAAAGCAACCAAACCAATTCAAACCAGAGAATTTTACAATGCAACTTTGCCGTGAATCTAGAAAATGCTCAAGATTTCACAAAGAATACCGCAAGACAACATATGGCACTACTTGCATCTATTCTAGAATCGTATGAAAGTCTAGTGGCCGGAAAAATTGGAAATCCTAACATGAAAAAAGAAGAGTATGACCAAATTGATCTGGAGGAGCTGGAACTAGTTGATATCAGGTGGTGCATGGCTTCGATTGTTCGCAGAGCACAAAGGTTCATCGAGATCATGGGTCAAAACAGTTTGGGAGGTTTGGATGGAAAACTTGGATTTGACAAGTCGAAAGTCACATGTTTTAGATGCCGAGAGAAATGACATTTTAAGAGAGAATGTCCGAATCCTGAAGTCAATGGAAATCTAAATCCGTTTGCTGACAACTATTACTAGAGGGAGATTTATCATAAAACATCACCACCTCAGACTACATCAAGAATGATTCAGATCGAGGATGGTTCGTCAAGAAAGGATAAAGCTCTCGTTGATTCCCAAGAAGACAAAGGCTTCAACTGGAACAAATACATTTGAAAGCCGGAAAGAATTGCATTATTGGCTGAGATTAGAGAAGAGCCAGTTGAAGAAGAATACTCTGAAGCAACCTTCGACAAAGCTCCAATTGATGAATACTATTCTCCTAAGGAAGATATCTTTCATAACGCATTTAAACATTTGGTACCACCTGACATATATAAAAATTTTGCAAGTTTCTTTGAACCAAATTATGTTGTCCGTTGTGAACAAGAGCAAAAGAAAGAGGTTGAACAATTGATTGACTTGAACAAAGATATGACCGAAGAGAACCTTACCGAGATTGCTAACAAAGCAATGATGGCGAACTTAAAAGAGGTAGTGTCTGAACAAGTTCAAGAAATGGTAAAAGAGTCGTTTAGAGAAGAGGGCAAGGTTAAGATAATTGAAGTTGAAAAACCTTGCAAGAAGTGCTCAGAGCCTTACAAGGAATGTCCCGAAACAGATGATAAATATAAACTACTGAAAAAACTTTCTGATAATATGTCGAGTGATTACAAAGAAACAATACAAACATATGATATGTTGAGAAAAACCATTAAACAATATGAATAAGTAAGTCATGAAGACGGTGCTACACTTTCGATGCTTAAAGCAACTGTTATGGATAAACAAATGGCCATAAACATTCACCTTAACACGATTTCTATGCTAAAAAGTGAATTAGAGGCTATAAGAATTGAAACAGAAAAGGGTCAACAAATTGTTGATCAGTTACTCAACTTAATCGTATGTGATTGATAATCTTCTTCCAAAACAACCAGAAAAAATAAAACGGAAGAAAATGATTGTTCTCAAAACAAAGGTATGAGTTATAATCGAGTTCTACCCCGATGTGGGAGAGTTATTTAAAGAAGAAACCTGACAGGGTGGAGAAGGCCCTAAACTTGAGACTTAAAACTAAAACAAAAAATGAGTTGCCTGAAAATCTCGATGTAACTTACACCAAATCTAATGAAGAGTGTAAGTCAGATGTGGTAAAAAATGGAGTTGAAAATATTTTGGGAAGTGAATTTCAGAGTGCTGAGTCTAATTTGGAGAATACTAGTTTAAGTTCACCTTCTGAAAATGAAGAAAGCTTTCACAAGAATTATCTTAAAAAATCATAATCCAGTTTGGATGATGATCATAATATGGTTGCATACAAAATAAAAAGATTTGACAAACTATATTCTAATCAAGAGTTCCGATTCAGAAAGTTAATCTTGAAAAAGTTGAACAAGTGTTTAAGTTGGTTGAAGTAAACTTGTCTGAACTTGAAAATCTGAATGCATCTTACTATTCTAAACCCATACGTTCTAACAATAATATTTATAAAGGAAAGAATTATCCAGATTACAAAAGAAAAGGGTTCGGATATGCTAAGAAACATAACGACATATTTCAAAAACCAAAATTTTCAAAGAATGTAAACTTTGTTTTCGAAATAAGCTCAGAAAGTGAGAAGGAAAGTTTGATTAAGTCCCAGTCAAATGATGAGTTTTATGCCGAAAAGAAGTGTCGTGAACAGGTTCAGGATCTTTTGTTGGAAATGACAACAGGATGTGCTTCAAATGCAATTAAGTCGGGCATATCGCAAGACGATGTCCCAAGACCAACTCCAAACATGTTTACAATGTCAAGAAGTCTTCAGAATATGAGAAACAGAAAACCCCAAAGTTTGTTTTAATACAGACTTTGAAAAGAAACAACGAATCTAACATTGTGAAACCAACAAATTCTAATGTTTCAAACAAAGAAGTTGGTGAATCTTCAAGCAAAAATGAACAAAAAGATTCAGAATTTTATCCTAAACAGGCATTTTCAAAACAAAAAACCTGGGTAGTTAAATAAACCATAATCTGAGAAAAGAAAAACAACTATTTCAACCATGAATAATAAAAAGGTTGAGGTTGAACAAGTTGCTGAAATCAAGAAAGAAAGAAAGAAAGAGTGTTTGTGAACCAAAATATGATATCCCGAACCTACCCAAGACCGATAAGGCTTGGGACTCTCTATTCAAGCAATTGCTTAATTTTATGTGTAGGGGCTTCTGAGATCAATAATCTCAAAATGGATAATGGATAGTAGAGCTTCTTAGCACATGACGGGAGTGTTGTCCTTGCTATACGATGTTAAATCTATTAGTGGAGGCTACGTTGGGTTCACGGGTAATAAAAGCAGGATGGATAGTTGGTGAGGGGATACTAACAAACGGTGTGGTGTCTTTTGAGAAAGTCAACTACATAACAGAGATAGAGAACAACTTGCTGAGTATTTCTTAGATTTATGCCAAAAAGTTCACAACACACTTCAAAGATCAAGAATGTCTAGTTCTGAAGCCAGGATTCAACATACCTTAGGAATGGATCCTGATGCGAGCTCCTCATGAGAATGATTTGTATGTCTTCGATATGAGTGCTGCGACATCAACGACAAAATCTGCGCAGTGCTTCATGTCTAAAGCAACATAAAAGAATCGATCATGTGGCATAGAATAATGGGGCATATTCATCTCAGAAAGATGAACTTTTTAGTTCACAACAATGTAGTTGAGGGGGTTAATCAGAGTTTTCATCTGAGTGATGGTTGCACTAGTTGTAAGAAAGGTATACAACACAAAAAGTCACACCCGAGGAAACTCTTGAACTCTATCAAGCTCCCACTAGAGAGACTTCACATGGATCTCTTTGGACCTGTCAACGTTAAAAGTATATTTGGAGATCTATATTGTCTCGTTGTGATAGACGATTATTCAAGATTTTTGTGGTGATGTTTCTAGAGACCAAAGATGAAACATTTGAAAGTTTGATGATCTTATTCCGAAAATGGAGAACCTATATCAGTTACCAATTCGTCACATTCGCAGTGACAATGTTACGAAGTTCAAGAATAATTGAATGGATGAGTTTTGTAACAAGAAGGGAATTTTGCATGAATTCGGTGTACCATAAACACCACAACAAAACGGTGTAGCTGAACGTAAAAACAAAACCCTGATAGAGATAGCTAGAACCATGCTCGCTAATTCTAAACTTCTAGTCAGTTTTTAGAGAGAAGCAGTGGCTTCTACGTGCTATACTTTGAACAGAGTTTTGACGGTCAAGCTGCACAAGAAAACGTGTTTCGAGCTGCTTAACCAACAAAATCTAAATCTAAAGTATCTAGGACCATTTGGGTCACCTCACATGGTAATCGATATTGATGGCAAATTTGGGGCTAAATCTTTGGAGGGGTTCTTCATGGGATATGCTAGTCCACTATATAGAGTATATCTTCCTATCATAAACCAGGATATAGTTGCTCAAAACATTGATTGTTAAAGATACACGTCTCCAACTCAAAAAACAGGATATGCTTGCTATTCAACTATGATAGTCTCTTGGATTCCTTCGAGCTTCCAGCCGAACCAATAGAGGAGGAACTATTAGTTCTTTATCGGCAACAACAAGCGTCATCACAAGAACAAGTTCCAAGACCAATCGTTATTACTCAAACACCTATTGGTACTCATGATGCTGAATCAAGTACAAGTACTCAACATCTGGGATCTCAAACTATAGGAACAAGTGATCCCACTGCAAACCAAGAGATGAATGAACTAGCTCCCATGTTTGATCAAAGTGATGATCCTGATGTTGAATCAACATATGACAATGATTGATCTAGTTTTGATGACGGTGTAGAACATATTCAAAGTTTACTCAACAACCAAGCTGCGAGTCCAGCTGTTCAGAATGAGGCATCCAAGAGTAATCAAACCGCTGATCAAAATATCACTAATCTAGAACATCAAGTGAGTGTCTCAAATGAAGTTATGCCGAGGACGTTGTCTTACCACCCATCGGAAAACACCAAGTGAGATTTGCAGAGTTGAGATCAATAAGGATCTTAGTTGTAATATTCTAAAATTGCACGTGTTCAAGAAACTATCTTATGTAGTTGCTTTATTTCGCAGGTATAGCCCAAAACGTACAAAGAAGCTCTCACAGAAGAAAGTTGGGTTAATGCGATGCAAGAAGAGCTACAACAATTTGAGAAACTTGGAGTTTGGAAGCTTGTTGTCTATCAGATGACCACAAGAAAATTAGTACAAAGTGGGTCTTCAAGTGTAAGCATGTTGTCCAAGGAGTGATTGTATGCAATAAAGCTCGACTTGTCGCTCAAGGATTTCATCAGCAAGAGGGAATTGATTATACTTAGGTCTATGCTCCTGTAGCCAGATTGGAAGCTATCCGCATTTTCCTAGCATTTGCGTCATGGAAAGGATTTGAGGTGTACCAATTGGATGTGAAGTCCGTGTTCCTATACGAAAAGGTGAAAGAGGAGGTGTATGTCGGACAACCACCATGGTTTGTCGATTCGATACACAAAGAAAAGGTTTACCTACCGGATAAGACATTTTACAATTTGCATCAGGCCTCAAGAGCCTGGTAGGAGATGCTTTCTCAACATCTTCTTAAGAAGGATTTCACCAGATAAATAGTAGATAGTACCCTCTTTACATGGGAAGCAGATGGACATTTGATTATTGTGCATATTTATGTGGATGACATAATCTTTTGTTCGACCAACGATGAGCTGTGTAAAGACTTCGAGAAAGTCATGTAAAAGAAATTCAAGAAGAGTTCAATGGGAGAAATGAAGTTCTTCTTGGGACTTTAGGTTGATCAGTTACCTGATGGAATCTTCATCCATCAGACAAAATATGTGCACGACATTCTGGAGAAATTCAATATGTCGGAATCATTACCATTGTCTACTCCATTGGCTCTCAATCACGGCATCAGACCTGATGAAAAAGGAGTGAAGATTGATGGGACCTTATATCGATCAATAATTGGAACTTTAATGTACCTCACAACATCAAGGCCAGATATTATGTATCCGACATGCCTCGGTGCCCGATATCAGTCAAATCCTTGAGTGTCACACATGCTGATCGTCAAACGGATTCTTCGTTATCTGAAGGGTTACCCAAACACCGGCTTGTGGTATCCATGGAATGATGATTTCAACCTCACTGGATATTCAGATTTTGATTTAGGGTGTTGCCGTTTAAATGCTAAATCTACTACTGCTGGTTGCCAGTTCTTTGGCACACGATTAGTAACGTGGCAATGCAAGAAGCAAACCACAGTCGCTCTTTCTACTTGCGAAGCAGAATACGTTTCAGCTTCCAGTTGGTGTCCCTAAATTTTGCTGATACAACAATAGATGTGAGACTATGGATTGAAGTTCTTGATACACCCATTTAGAAGATAACGAGGTTGCCATTAACATCACAAAAAAATAGGTTCAACACCCTAAAACTAAACATATTGAAATTCTACAACACTTTATCCGTGATTGCTATGAGAAAAAGTTGGTTAGAATAGAAAAGATCCCCACTGATGAACAAAAGGCAGATTTTTACACAAAAGCGTTTGATCAAGCTAAACTCAGATATCTTTTGAAACTTAATGGAATGACAAATTCTGACATGAGTGGCGGATTTAGAGGTTGAATTCGAGGCGGATTTAGAGGTTGAATTCAAGGCGGATGACGAGTTGACGTGATCCTCATCGGTTTGTCAAGTTTTTAATTTTCAAATTTCTTTTTTTTAAAAAACAAAACTCCAAAAATATGTTTTTTGATTTTAGGGGGAGAAATGTTGTGAAAAATACAAAATGTTAGGTCCTGGAAGTGTGAGACTGACTCATCAAATATATGCAACGGGCTATGCTAGCGAACTGGGATTAATTGGTTAGTTTATATTAGGTTTTGGACCTTGTATAGGTCATTTGGGCATGCCTTAGGCCACGTGGGCCGGTCAAGCCCAAGGGGAGCCCGTGAGGGTCATGGACTTACCCTAGGTATATAAGCTAGTGTTATAGCATTTCTAGGTTTAAGCCTTAAGAGAAGACCTTTAAAGGAGCCTCCATAGAGAAACCCTAGACTAGGGAAAGAGAGATGGAAGAACTTGTATCAGATGGTTTTGTTATTCGATAGTAATACAATCGTATCCAAGTTTGATAATGATTTATGTGTTATTCTTGTTCATCTCGTTTCTCTTATTTTTTGGTTTTCTTGAATCTCACAAAGTTTGGAGTCCGCCCCATCCTTGGTGTGTGATTATATGATATCATTGTTAGATCCGGATTATATGGGTCTTTCAATTGGTATCAGAGCCTTTAGAACCTGTTTCTAGGCTGGTTTGATATCAAACATTTAAGTTTCCGAAATTTTTGGTTGGTGTTCTTCGTAGTGTTCATCAGAATTTTTGAAAATCATCCCTTTGCTTTTCGATCTTGCTAAAAAGTGTTAAAAGGTTTTAAAAATAATCTTTTGTGTAGGAGGATCAGCTTTTCTCCGAAAGCACCAGACCGGACTTGAACTAATTCATTGTTAGCAAGTTGACAATGATCAGTAATACCGTATAAATGCTTCTGCCTCTTTGTATTAATAAATGTTGAAAAATACAGATACAAACTGACAGGGCTTCACCACAATATCAGAAAAAACAACTACAGACTCAACACCCTTCAACTTCTATATATAGACATGCTCAACTCGCACAAGGGTGGAAGGGGTCAACTCGTACGAGGTGCAACTCGTACGAAGTAGCAAGTAGCACTTCGTAGGGGGCAAACATCAACCCGTATGAGGTGACCTTATAACAAACAAAACATAATAAAATCTAACATTTTAAGCCCTATTACATGTATGACATGACCCTACGACGTAGGATATATACATTCTACACTAACAAACTCCCCCTTGGATATTGCCGCAGTCTTGGTTAGTTTTCAAAATCTTTTGACATTAATGCTTCCTCGGTCTTCGACTCTCCTTAGATGGAATAGGTGTTTGATCTGTGGGAGGAGGTCAGTTGTAAGTATCTCCAAACTGAAATCTTCTATAAGAGGCCTATTTTATATTTTCAGTAATTCTAGCTTCAGTTCGATCTTTCTTCCATAGCTCTTTGCCTTTTATCTTTCTCCATTTGGTGTTCCAGATTTTACCTAAGTTAATATCATTAGCATAACAAACATTAATAACCTTCTGGAACTGCAACGTTTGATCCTTGTCTTTCTATTCAAAATCGATTTTGCTGAAGAAGAGACATTCAACATCTTTCTTGGAGCAGTTGACCAGCCACATTGGGTCTAGTACACGTATACCTCTCCACAAACCATAAATCCACTTATGAGCAATCACTGCTTCTGTCAACTCTTTAGTGATCTTCCGGGAGTCATCATCATGTTGTACACAAATTACCGCTTCTCCTGTCACAGAATCATAATGCCACTACTTGAAGAGCTTAAGGAAGTCTTGTTCAATCTTTATCAGTGGCATATTCTTCATAACCCGAGGCTGCTTCACAATCAGCGTTACATCCTTCTTCTTTGTCAGTGGATCAAACTTGATAACTCTTCAAGGAATATGCGGTTTCCAGTATCTAAAACCACGTGTTGCTTCAAACTTTAATAGCTTCCATAGATTTTGATCATGAAATCTCATCTTGAGATTTATACATTTTGTCTGCACTAACTCTTCGACATCCCAAAACGGAGATGTCTTTATATCACTTAGGTAACTGAAATTTTGAACACCAAATTCTCTTTTAATTGCATAAACGTTCAGCTCCTCAATCCACCCCCAGCTAAGTATATCTCCCAAAGATGTTTTTGGATCATGTGTAAATAAAGCTAATGGACGTTTGAACTTTCTTTTGGGAGACATCTCTTTAAAACAATATTTCTTATCTGCAGCAATCTCCTCTTTGGATAAATGCTTTGGCACATTTCCTTCTTTCACGGCTTCCTCGACCTTCCTTCTCAACATATCATCATTCGCTACCGAAAACAACTCTCCAAAGGTTGGGAATTCATCTGTTCCTTCACCAGAATATCTAGCATTATCATCTTTGTTAGAATCATCCTCCACGAAAACCTATCATAATTATCAGCCTCTTGCACATACTTATAGAGACAATCATTAGGTTGTGAAGCACTAATGCCACATAATTCATATTCAAAATCAAATACAAAGGATCCTTCATCTACACCCATACTATTTCTTCTTTAGTGTAACTATGAACGAATTGTCCTTCTACATCATGCTCCAAGTAGAAGACTCTTGGATTTTGCCCATCAGGAATAGCCGAAATAGGGACAGCTGTGAGGATTCCTGATTTCTCAGCTTCGGTTACAGGGTCCTTCCTCTCCCCCTGAACTTGTGATTCATTCTCTTGGTTAGCTGAATCATTTATGAAGGCATCATAATCAAGAGTTTCATCACTCTTTGCAGTTTCAACAATCAATCCAATACCCCCTTAATCATTATCATCATCACCTTTATCATCCTCATCCTTTTTCTCATTCTTGTCACCACCATCTTTGTCACCTTCCTCTTTATCGTCTTCATCATCGTCCTCGAAAAAAGAATCTACCTCAACATCGATTTCTACGTGCAATCTCTTTTCCTCTAAATACTTCTGATGACTTTCTGAGATCTCTGTAATATCAACAGGTTTACCGATAAGCACAAAGTTCACTGGTGAAGGTGACCCACCTTTTATAATAGAACTAGAATCTTGCACAGACTCAGCTTCTGTCGTAGATTGAACATTCAAAGGAATCTCAGCAATGTTGGCTTTCCCTTTACCAGCAACAACAACTTCAGCTTCAGCTATACGTGCACATTCAACTGCTCTGGCTTCTTCAATCTCAATTTCATTATGTTCAACAACGAAGTTGATATTATATCTCCTGTGTAGTACTTTAAACAACGTATCAAATTTCTTGGCATTTTCAGCTTTTTAAGTCTCCAATTCTTTAACCACCAGATGTAACCTTTCATTCTCAGTAGTGACAGTTGAAAGCATTGACAACAAGTTCATGTTCTCTATCTCAAGCTGTTTCATCGTAGCATCATGTTCTTTGATCTTGCTTTTCAGTTCACCCATCTTTTCAGTATCATCCACCAATACTACCAGCAACGCTTCCAATCTTTTTAATTCTTCCTCAAGAAACTTGATTCAGCCTTCATATTCTTTCATTTTTAACTCTATCTCATTAATCTTGCTGTCATTGAACATATCACAATCAAAGCCTTCTTAAAACGGAATATCACCAAAATCAGTGGGAGATTTATCAGCTAAAGATTGTCTTGGTCCAGATTGAGGAATAGATCGTGATGGCATAGGTGGTGTTGGTTGTGATGGAGGTATAATCGGTTGTGGTGATGTTGGCTGTGGTGGTGATTGTGGAGGCTGTTGTATGTGTGGTGGAGATGGTGGAATAACCGACTCAACAATCCCACAAGGAGCAACCATATCTACTTCAGGGTTTTTCTTCTTTTCATATTTCTTCCTTGCCCTTTTAGTAGCCGGAAAACAAGTAGTTTTTACAGCATCTGAAGCTTTACTCTTTGTACTCTTAGCTGGCTTCCGTGCAGGTTTGACAATAGTAATCTCTTCTTTAGACTTCGAAGGTATATACACATCATCATCATCCCCCAGTGCCCCTTTCTTCTTTAACTCTGCCTTCTTAGTTGCACCCTCAGCTTCAAGATCAGGGCTATCATCAGACGACCCTTCGTCATCTCCATCATCTCCTCTAGCACCAGCTGTGCTCACAACATTCTCACTTTGCTCACTATCCTATTCAGAAGTAGAAGAAAAGACATCATCATGGACGTTCTCTGTCACATTCACATTAGCTTGAAGTTCAACATTCACCGGCCCTTCTACTTGTACTTCTTCTACCTCTGGCTCATCAACAAGCAATGTTCGAATGGTAGCACACTTTCTTTGGGGTGTTGAGGAAGTAGTGTTGGTAGATTGCTTTTCTGAAGATGCACGTCGTCGTTTCTTTGTTTCCTCCTTTTCATACCGACTGCCACGTTTAGCAACACCCTTTTAAGCACACAACCTCATCTCTTTAATCCCCACTAGTAGCTTTTCTCCACTTTCCCTTTGGGGGTGCAACATAGTCTTCGTCATTGATAGCTCCAAACATGGGCTTAGCAATCGGTTCATTTGTCTGCTTCATGTAACGATTCAAATGGACCAGTGTCTCAATATCCACGTGCTCTAAAACCAGTTCATCATCAGCATTCTTTTCTAGATTTGGAAACTGATCATCTAGCATAATCTGTATGAATCTTGGATACTGTAAAAACTTCTCTCTGTTAATATTCAGCCCCATCGGCTTAAAGATCTACTTGGTGAAGTGGTATGGCAGGTTTAGAATAAGAGTTGTAATCATGCACACCTGATAGTCGATAATGTCGTAAAAACCTCCCTTTCGATGACTAAGTGCGTGAATCACAGAGTGCACGAAAAATTTGTAGGGTCTGCCAAGATTCGCTTTCTTGAAAGGTGAGGCATTTACGTGACCTTTATACCCCATCCAATAGAAGCAATCCTTAACCATCATTTCCGGCTAGCAAGTTGGATCACTCTCTTTGTCTGTAAGTCTCAGTACTCTTCGTATTACGTCTTCAGTTATCTTAACTTCAAATTCTTCATTACCAATCATTACTTCAAACAGTATTGCTCTCGGTTTTTTGTGAAGTTCAGCAGCTGCCGAAAAAGTGCAACGTGCGAGCGGTAGGCTTTATGTCTATTAGTTAGTGCCTTTGTAATCGGTAATCGTTCCATAAATTCTAGCACATCTTTGAAAGGTGCGATTTCCGAGATCTTATCATCAAGAAGACAACAGATATTATGTATCGGCTCGAATGACGTCTTCTTTTCCTGCACATACACGACAACCCAACACTTAGACAAATTTTCAAAAATTTCAACACATATCACTTCGTATGGAGTGTGCATATGCACTTCGTACTAGGTGTGCATAAAGTTCAACATTTTTGAATATAGTCACTTCATACGAGGTGTGCTTATGCACTTCGTACGAGGCAGATACTTTAGAAACATTTAGCAATTAACACTTCGTACGAAGTGTACATCCTCCTCGTACGAGGTGACACCACGCACAAAACAACGGTCATGAACACCAAACACCAAATTTCTGATTTTCATGAAACTGAAAGTTCCGTAACATCCTAAAGACACTGATAAGCACTACGGTGTGTTCAATTTTGATTTTAGCTGGTTAATTTTTCTTAGATCTACGTTTAAAGGTCCTTTAGGCTGAACACCTCAAAATTAGCGGTTGATTCGTGATTATTTACCTTAACCATTGTAAGAGGTGTGTAGATCAACCTCCCCAAGGTGTATATAGGCTGTAGTTTGATAAAAATGCTCAGAGTGTTCGATTCACACAAAGGGTTCCCTCAACTCGTGCAAGCAAATAATGATCGCTTCGTACGAGTTGGCCCATATATATATATATATATATATATAGGACATGGTTCACTTCGTACGAGGTGGCTTCTGATTTGTGCGAGGTATCCAACTCGTACAAGGTGACCTTTAAACTTCAAACTTTCAATTTTTTTACGTGTTTTATCAACCCACTCAGTCGACCCAATCCAAGTTAATGACCATGGTTAACTGATTTGACTACGAAGTCCAAATTAATGACCTTGGTTGAACACTGTATGACCAAAATGATGTATTTTTGTCAATTTTAAGTTTCAAATTAATGACTTCTCAACATTTTTAGGACATTTTCTCTTTCTGGATTAGCTCCCAACCCACAATCCTTCAGATTTCTTTCAGCAACTGTCGCTTTTGATTTAGAAGATCGGTTTGTCCATCATCGGTGGTTAAAACTAAGATAGAATTTTGTTTGTATTTTGCAAAGTTTATGTTAAACACACTGTAAACCTTTTTGGGTTTTCTAAAAAGAAATGTAAGTACTGTACAAACATATTTTTGTGAGTTTATGTTAGAGGATCATATCAGTTTTTAAGACATATCACAAGTACCGTTGATCTTTGATAAAACTTTAAGTTTTAAACAAATTTACTTAGATTGTCAGTATACTGATCTATTTAAACTTCTACACATTTCTCAATTGTTTCAAGATATGTTAGGTAACTTTACAAACATGAATTAACTGTGTTTCCCACCTCAGAATATACTCACGTATCGAGATTCCCTAGATTTCTTCTTACAGGTGAATATACGTAACTGATATCTGTAAGGGATAGTGCCAGGCCTTGAGAGCTCAGGTTAGTACTTCCGTGCAGAGAAAGAGATGAAGGCTCGTCTTGTAGGTGGTGTTCTATATTAGGAATCTTTTATGCTGCAATTGTTGATACTTTTTTGACATATATATTTTTTAATCTTTTGATGCAGCTTTAGGATGTAAATGCGAAAAGTATTATACAAGTTCTAGGCCATTGCTGACGCAAAATCAGAAGAACTAGTATAATACCCTAGATATAAATTAAATATAAAGACCTAGTATCTCAGAATCTGGCATTCTCTCAAACGAAATTTCAGAGTACCAAGTCCATATATCCAGGAGATGTTAAACCACAGATTAATCATGTTTTCTTCTTTTTAGTTTGTATCTTGAAAGCAATTTACTAGATGTGCGGAGCCTACTGACACATCATTAGTAAGATCTGTTGAAACACTTTTTAACATATTTCTTTAGCATACTGTGATAGTCCACTAATATACTATCATTTCCTCTTTTCACATGAAAACTCTTTTTGTCTTTTATCACGTTTTTGTAGTTTTAGAATATTTAAATGTTTTTGTATTTTCCACAACCTTTTCTCCCCCTAAAATTCAAAACATATTTTTGAAACGGATAATTTAAAACGTAAAACAAAAAAAGAATGTAACACACCGATGAGGATTACGTCAAGTCCTCATCATCCGCGAATTCAACCTCAACTCCATCCCTGGATGTCAAATTTCTTAAACCGTTAATTTCAAAAGATTTTTAAATCTTGGTCTATTAAAAGCTTTGGTATAAAAATTGGTCATCGATGTGGATTTTTTCAATTCGCACCAACTTTTTCTCATAGCAATCACGGAAAAAAGTGGTGTCGAATATTTATATGTCTAGTTTTAGAGTGTTGAACCAGATTCTTTATGACATCAATGGCTGCCTTATTATCTACGTATATTGGCGTGTCAAGAAATTGCAGTCCAAAGTCTCTCATCTGTTGTTGTATCCACAGTATCTGGGAACAACAACTGGATGCTGAAACGTATTCACTTTCACAAGTAGAGTGCGACTGCGGTTTGTTTCTTGCACTGCCACATTACTAAACGAGTTCCGAAGAACTGGAAAATAGCCATTGTAGATTTAGTATTAAGTGTGAGAGGGGATCTGTTCTCCTCTTTTGAGCACCATACTGATCTGACTCAGCTAACAGAGGCGGAATTCATTGTTAGCGAGTTGGACAAACAAACAAGAAATATATACTACTTAAACTCCTTGATTGTATTGATAAACGTGAACGGTTACCGAACAAGTAAACTGTTTGACAGGGCTTCACCATCGTTACACACCAACAATTCTCTAACACAAAACTCAGGCTCCACTATTTATAGGTCAACATGACTAGCACAGGAGGAGGATTGTGTGTTTTACTCATGCGAGTGTGTGTACGAGCCATGTAGAAAACATATAAATCATATATTAACATACAATGTTTGACATTCTAAGCCCTATATACATAACCGACATATCCTAGACGTAGGCGATATACATTATGCACCAACAAACTCCCCCTTGGATGTTGCCGTAGTCTTGGATAGTCTTCAAAAAAAAATTCTTCAAAAAATTTGACAGTAAAGGTCTAAACTGAAAGCGCCTTAGCGAAGCAATCCGCATTCGCTCTGTGGTTGGATACAAATTACAGGTTTGCCTGTGTTCGAATCATAGTGCCACCATTTGAAAAACATGTTCCATTTTAATCAGAGGCATATTCTTAATCACTCGTAGCCTCTTTACAATCAACGTAACATCCTTTTCTTTCATTACCGGATCAATCTTTGTGATTCTATTAGGCATATGTGGCTTCCAGTGAATAAAACCATGTGTAGCCTTAAGCTTTATCAATTTCCATAGCCGCTGGTCATGAAATTTCATCTTCAAATTAATCATCTTAGTGTGAACAAGCACTTTGATATCCCAGAACGGCAGGGTCTTTATGTGGCTTAAGTGTCGAAAGTACTGGATCCCATACTCCCGTTTAATTGCATAATCATTAAGCTCTTCGATCCATCCCCAACTTATGATGTCCCCTAGAGAAACGTTAGCATCACGAGTGAAAAACGCTAGGGGACGTTTGAATTTATGCTCTGCTGGGACTTCCTTAAAACACAGTTTCCTCATTTCAGCAATTTCTTCTTTAGACAAACTTTGAGGAACTGTTCTCTGTTTGACAGCCTCTTCAACCTTTCGCTTCAGTGGATCATCATTCTCGGCTGCAAAGAATTCACTAAAGGTTGGGGAGTCATCTGTACCCTCTCCGGCAATATCTGCATCATTGTCATCAGAATCATCCTCCACGACAACCTTGTCATAATCATGCGCATCAGAAAAATGTTCGAAGACATTATCTTCAGGCTGAAAAGCACTAATGTCATTAAGCTCGTCTTCGAAATCGAATTCAAAAGTCTCTTCGTCCACGCCCAATAATTGTGCAATCTCTTACTTTTTATAGCTATGGACGAACTCACCCTCTTCTACATCATGCTCTAAATACAAGATTATCTTTGATTTGGGCACGACATGAACAGCTGAGACATCGGTCACTGTGAAAATCCCTGCCTGCATAGAATCTTTAGAGCTTTCAGGTGCCTTTCCCTGTTCTTTATCTTCTTCCACTTGGTTAGGGGAATCGTCCAAGTACACAAAAAAATCGATATCTTCATCCAAGCCCAATTATGTTACAAGGATTCCCGAACCACCCATATCATTATCATCATTACCATCATCATCATCATCATCAGACTTATAATCTTTTCCATCTAAGTCTTCGTCTAACTCTTTCGAATTTTCAGCAAACTCATCTAATTCTTCCTCAATCTCTTTTTCCATCTTTCTTTTTCTTAGCCACTCTTGATGTTTTGCAGATAAATTTGACATGTCATTATCAATCATAGATTCCTCACCAACCTTCTCTTTACCCTTGCCCTGAGCGTCTGAAAGTTCTTTAGCCATACATTCTCGCTTGGCAACCCTCTGTCGGGCTTCTTCTTTCTCTATCTCATCAATCTTAGCAACTAAATTAATTCCCTGTTTCTTCGTGAGGAGTTTCTCAAATAAGCTCATCTTTCTTTGATTTCTTGGGCGTTCTGCATCATATTCTGTCATACGATTTCTCAAACGTTCATTTTCGGATACGATGCTCGCCAAGATGGTCTGTAGATGTTGTTTTTCGTCGTTAAGCCCATTGATTTGCTCTTGTAACTCAGCAATTTTGACATTGTTCAGCATTACTTGTTTTTCTAACTCTTCAATGCATGAATCGTTGAACATGTCTGCTAAGAACTCTCCCCCCTGGAATATCACCAAAGTCAAAGTCAAATTGATCTTCTAACCTGGTTCTTATTGAGAATTGGGGTTGAGATTGGGTAGGTTGAGGTGGAGGTTGTGGTGATGGTTGTGGAGATGATGGTGGTTGAGGAGTCGGTTCAACATTCTCTACCTTATCAACCTTTTTCTGCACGTGCTTCTAACAGCTGGCTTTTTTAGACGTTTAGTTGGCCTCTTTGAAGATTTGCGAACAGGGGTGTCACTGTCGGAACCTGAAGGCACATAAGTAGTATCATCCTCCCATGTTGCTTTTCTTTTCTTCTCCTCAGCCTTACGTTGTATTTCAGCCAATCTTTCTAATTCTCTTTGTTTGGCTCTTTCTCTTTCTCCGGCGATCCTATCCTCTTCATCAGTGCTAGAGGAGGATGCCTCTTCAACTACACCTTCTTGAACACCAAACACTTCTTGTTCGATGTCAGCAGCCAATGTCTCGACATTTTCTTCTGGCTCTGGCTCGTCTATCAAACTAGCGCTAGAAGATGCATTTTCTTCTTTTGAGGGGCAGTGTAGGAAGATGTAGTAGTTGTTTGCTTTTGTTGTCCCCTTACCCGCTTCTTATCTTCTTTAGAAAACCACGCGCTTCTCTTCGCAACAAAACCGTCTAACGCTTCTAACTCTTCAGCCTTGTCTCCACTTTCATCTTTACGCCACTTCCCCTTTGGCGACGCCAAATAGTCTTTGTCAATAATAGCCCCAAATACAGGCTTGGCATTAGGGAAGACTTTAAGGTGCAAATTCATCTTTTTTAGTGTTGACACATCCATATGTTCAAGCTTCAGAATATCATCCTCCTTCTTCTTTTTCTACATATTTGGATGAAGATTATCCAACAACATTTGTACAAATATCGGGTACTGAAGAAATTTCTCACGATTTATATTCTGTACCATTTGAGAGAAAACAAGTCTTGAAAAATTTTTGGTAGTTGAGAACGAGTGCAGTCATCATGCACATCTGATAGTCTATAAAATCATCAAAGCCACCCTTTCTGTGGCTGAGGGCATGTTTGATACAATGTGCAATGTAACGAAACGGAGCACTTAGATTTCCCTTCTTGAACGGAGCTGCGTTGACGAATCCTGCATATCCCATCCGATAGAAGCACCCCTTGACCATGTATTCTGAATAACCTGTTGGGTCTCCTCCACGATCTTTGAACTCTAACACTGTTCGGATTAAATGTTCAGTAATTTTGACTTGCATATCTTCATTATTAATCCACACTATAGACAAAATAACGTTCTCTTCTTCACTGAATTCAGCGGCATTCCAAAAATATTCGACGTGTGATCGGTAAGCCGTGTGTCAGTCAGTAAGCGCCTTGGTAATTGGAAGACGGCTCAAAAAATCTAGCACTTCTCTATAAGCCGCAATCTCAGGAATAGTCTCATCAAAACACCAAGTTTTGATACCAAATCAGTTTATAAACATAGTTAGACATATTTTTACATGTCTAACTCGTCACTTCTAGTATAGTGCTTATTTAGGGTCATAATTCGAGCGGTCTTGACCACTGCTTTGACTTTCGAATCCGACCCGTTTGGTCGATCTTAGGATCCGACCAAACGCATATTTGTGACCATAGCTGTATAGGGAATAACCTACCGTTTTGCGCATAAATCCATTTAAAAAAAAAAAAAATGATGACCAAATCCCATTTTGCGCATCGTTTGGATAGTGTTATGATAAGTTACTTCTATATTCTTAAAAAAAATGATGACCAAATCCCATTTTGCGCATAAATCCATTTAAACACATGTAACCAAATTTTTGACATATAAGCTGATGTATAACATTTTCAAACATGTTTGGGCATTTAAGACTTATCATAGGACATGTTTAACCATCCGATCACGCATTTACGCTAATGACCAGTTAAAGTAGCATAAACTACCTTAACGAGTCATAATGGGTCAAAAGCACTTAGGATCCTTTCCAAATCAGAATGTTAAGTTTGTTAAACCATATCACATGAGTTCCAACACTCGCTTAGTTTATAAGATTTCATTCTATCCGACCTCCCGTTTGTAGTCCCGACACGCTAACATATATATCTGACACATTGGGACAAATTTGAGCTTTGTTTATTCCGTTGATCAAGAACACTTTCGCAATCCCAAGTGAGTACATACTTCCCCTCTTTTACATTTTCTAAATGTGTTGGGGTGATTCATATGTGCCTATAATTATTTTCAAGATTTCAAAACTATATACATGGTTTATATATACAAAATGATTTTCAAAGTGAGTACATAGTTCCCCTCTTGTACGTTTCAAATGTTTTGGGGTGATTCATATGTGCTAAACTATCTTTTCAAATCTACATATTTACTACGCAAGGCTTATATGAGTACATAGCCCCCTCTTTTACGTTTTAAAATGTTTTGGGGTGATTCATATGTGCCTATAATTATTTTCAAAATTTCAAAACAATATACATGGTTTATATATACAAATTGATTTTTAAAGTGAGTACATAGTTCCCCTCTTTTACGTTTTAAATGTTTTGGGGTGATTCATATGTGCTAAACTATCTTTTCAAATCTACATATTTACTACGTAAGGCTTACGTGAGTACATAGTTCCCCTCTTTTACGTTTTGCAAATGTTTTGGGGTGACTCTATGTGCTAAATCATTTTCAAGTTTTCAAAATCAACGTCCAAGGTTTATATATAAAACAATATGATTTCAATAATGTGAACAACTTTTTGATGTTATCCATAACACGAATGACATTCATTAGCTTTGGCAGAGCCGATCAGTAGTATGTTATGGTACCATAGGACTGACAATCCCATTATCGGACTGTTCACTGGATTTGGTGGAAGTTTGGGTAATGACAGAAACTGTTTCTGATTAACATATCATTTGTTGGTTTGTTAGTCTAGTTAAAGAGACCTTTTGGTGGTCTATTAAAGATACCCTTTGGTGGTATTATCAACACAGGTTTGAATGTGTTCATTAAAGAACATAAAAAGTTTTCACAATTGAAAACACGGACGATTTGTTTATGACATGGATAATTGGTTTAGGACACGGACGATTGATCTATAACACGGATAAATGGTTTATAACACGGACAAATGGTTTTGAACAATGTCACGCAATGATTTTCACTTAAAAATATAAACCATACAGAGTTTTCTTTTGAATCAATCCATTACAAGGTTTTTTAAAAGAAACGTTTTGGTTAAGATTCATGGCTATAAGGTTTTACAACTCTAACCAACTTGTTTTAGTTGGTTAATTGTATTGCAATATCAAACACCTTTGATACGAGGTTTTCACTTAACGACTCTTGTAGTCGGACGAGGTGTTGAAATATGTATACAAAGCCACGAATTTGACACACTCACAAAACCTACGTACTCGCCGTCAATTTTATGCTCACTCTCTTTTCACATATGTTTCAGGAGTCAATGCTTGATAATATGATGCATGCTTCGCGTAGGAATGACGCGGGCCTTAGTGACTTAAAACATGAAAGACAATTTATTTATGTGTTGTTTCTGTTTATCACAAGACAATGTGAACATTTAACTTAATAAAAGAAAATTTTAAATTCCATGAGTTGTGATACAATTGTTTTGTGACATGACTCCCTGACGTTTCCACTGGGGTTCGTTGTTTTACGTGGTCGGGGTGTTACATCACATCCACTACATCGAATTCGGCACAATGTTTTGTCAAGAAAGCAAATGAAAAAAGAATTGATCTTATGGCATCGAAAGATGAGGCATATCCATTTGAGAAAAATGAACTATCTGGTGCACAACAATCTAGTGGAGGGTGTTAATCTCAAAAGTTTTCATCTGAATAACGATTGTGTTAGCTGCAAAAAAAAGGAAGCAGCATAAGAAATCGCACCTGAGAAAACTTCTAAATTCTATCAAATTACCACTAGAGAAGCCTCATATGGATCTTTTCGGGCCAGTCAACGTCAAAAGCATACTAGTGATCTATACTGCCTCGTTGTGACAGACGACTATTCGAGATTCTCGTGGGTTATCTTCCAGGAGAGTAAAGATGAGACATTTGATAATCATATGATTCTCTTCAGAAAGTTAGAGAACTTGTACCATCTTCCAATCAGGCGAATACGAAGTGATAATGGTACTGAGTTTAAATAATTGAATGCTCGAATTCTGTAACGACAAAGGTACTCTTCATGAGTTCAGCGCCCCCATACTCCGCAACAAAATGGAGTAGCTGAACGTAAGAAGTGAACTCTCATTGAAACTACACAAACGATGCTCGCTGATTCAAAGTTACCAGTTAGTTTCTGGAGCGAAGCCGTTGCCTCTGCATGTTACAAGTTGAACAGGGTTTTAACCATCAAGGCACATAAGAAGACATGTTTCGAACCTCTTAACCAACAAAAGCTGAACATAGAGTTTTTGGAACCATTTGGATCTCCATGTACGGTTATTGAACCAGATGGTAAATTTGGTGCCAGATCTTTGGAGGGATTTTTCGTAGGCTATGCAAGTCCGTTGAGAAGAGTATATTTGCCAAGTTTAAATCGAGTTATTCTTGCTCCACATGTTGATTGCAGAAGTATACAATGCCTACTAAAAAGCCTAGTGATGTTCAACTACGAGAGTTTATGGAATTCTTTCGATCTACCAGAACAACCAAATGAAGAGGAACTTGTGTTGTTATATCAACAACAGCAAGCGTCTAATTAAGAACAAGTTCCAAGACCAATAGTGGTTACTCAACCATCTACTGCACAAATAATACTAGAGCAGGTCTGAGCACGACTTAAACAGAACCCGTTGTCGTACCAGTAGTGAATGCCACAAAGCCCACTTTTGACCAGTCTGAAGATTCTGGTTCTATCACTGGGGTGACATATGATGGTGAATCTAGCCCCGATGAGGGTTCTAGGCAGATAACAAGTCTCCTAAATCAATCTGAAGGTCCTAGTAATTAGAATGAAGCTTCAACAAGCAATCAGGTCGCTGAACAAAACATTATGAATTTGGAGAGCGAGGTAAATGTACCTAATGAAGTAATGCCAAGGAATTTATCCTACCACCCATCGGAGAACTTCATCTTGGTGTTAAAATGCGCAATCGAATCAACATGGATCTTAGCTGTTTTTATACCAAAATTGCACCAATTCAAGATATATGCTTACATCGTTGTTTTATTTCGCAGATTGAGCCGAAATCGAATAAAGAAGCATTTGCCGACGAAAGCTGGGTAAATGCAATGCAGGAGGAGCTGCAACAATTCGAAAAGCTTGGTGTCTAGAAGCTTGTTGACCTACTGGCAAATCACAAAGCTATTGCTACTAAATGGGTCTTCATGTGCAAAAGAGATGATCGAGGGGTAATTGTGCGCAATAAAGCTCGATTGGTTATCTACAAGAAGGCATTGATTATACAGAGGTTTATGCTCCGGTTGCAACACTAGAAGCAATCCGCATATTCCTGGCGTTTGCGTCATGGAAGGTTTTAAAGTGTACTAGTTAGATGTCAAATCAGCTTTCCTTTACGGGATAGTGAAAGAGGACATGTATGTTGGACACCCGCTAGGGTTTGTCGATCAAGTGCATAAAGACAAGGTTTACTTACTAGATAAGACGTTATACGAGTTACATCAGGCCCCGAGAGCGTGTATGAGACACTCTCAAAACACTTGTTAAACAACGAATTTACCAGAGGTACTGTTGATAAAACACTCTTCACATGAGAAGTGAAAGGACATCTGATGATCATACAAATCTATGTGGATGACATCAACTTTGGCTCTACGAACGATGCACTATGTATAGAATTTGAAGAAGTCATGAAAAAGAAATTTGAAATAAGTTCAATGGGAGAGATGAAGTTCTTCTTGGGGCTTCAGGTCGATCAGTTGCCTGATGGCACCTTCATCCACCAGACAAAGTACGTCCATTGATATCTTGGAGAAATTTGGATGTCAGGAACGTCACCGTTATTTACCCCATTGGCAATTAATCATGGTATCTGTCCAAACTAAATGGAGTCAAGATATATGAAACCATATATCGATCGATGATTGGATCACTGATGTATCGTACAGGATCAAGACTAGACATATGTATCCAACATGCCTTTACGCCTGATATCAAATGAGTCTTCGAGTGTCACACCTGATGATAGTCAAACGAATTTCCAGATACTTGAAATTACAACTTTGACCTTGCAGGATATTCAGACTCAGATTTCTGATGCTGCAAACTTAATGCCAAATCTACAACGGCTGGTTGCTAGTTCTTCAGAACACGCTTAGTAATTTGGTAATGCAAGAAGCAAACCATGGTCGCTCTCTCTACTTGCGAGGCTGAATACATTTTGGCTTCCAATTGTTGTTCCCAAATCTTGTGGATCCAACAACAGATGAGAGACTTTGGATTGTAGTTTCTTGATACGCCCTATATGTAGATAACAAGGTTGCTAATGATATAGCTAAAAACCTAATTCATCACTCTAAAACTAAATACATTGAAATTCGACATCACTTTATCCGTGACAATCACGAGAAAAACTTGATTCGAATAGATAAGATCCACCCTGATAAATAAAAGGTAGATTTTGATACCAAACCATTTGATCAAACTAGATTTAAATATCTTTTGAGAATTAATGATATGAAAAATCTAACATCATATGGGAATTAGAGGTTGAATACGGATCAGATTCGAGTTTTCGTGATCCTCATCGGCTTGTCACATTTTATAGTATTTTATTTTAGGGGGAGAAATGTTGTAGAAAATACAAAACATCAAATAATGCAAAAATGTACAAAAACACAAAAAGAACAAAAAGAGTTTTCGTGTGAATAGAGGAAATGATTGTACATCAGTGGGCTATTAAAGTATGGTAAAGAAATGTAGTATCAAAAAGTTTAAACAGGTCTCCCTTACGATGTGCCAGCAGGCTTCACACATTCAATAGATTGTTTCTGAGATATAAACATAAAGAAAAACTTCTTAATTAGTGGCTTAACATCTCTCAAATATGTGATCTTAGTACACCGAAATTTCGTTTGAGAGATTGTCGGATTCTGAGATACTAGGTCTTTATAAATAATTTATATCTGGAGTATTGTACAAGTTCTTATGATTTTGCATCGGCAATGGACTAGAACTTGTAAATCCTCTGGAGTAATACAAGTATTATCCTTGCACGAAGATAGGCGACTATAGATATTATCTTCGCAAGAAGATAATACATAGTCATTGTTACAAATCCTCTAGAGCGAAGATAATTTTGAAAAGCAAATAACGAAGTGCTACCCAAATTTTAGCTTGTAGTGGTTGATTGGCACACACACTAACAATGCCTAAGGTTGATTTGACTGAATTGAACTTAAGTTGAACATAAAATTGATGTTTTGGGTAAACGAACTTAAAAACGTAGATCTAGGACAATCTAATGGGCTCCTCCTACTGATCAAACACCGATTCCATCAGAAGAGAGAAGAAAGCCACGAAAGAACTTCTTTGGATGTTAAAGTTACATACTTGAAGATTTTGAAGACAGACCAAGACTATGGCAACATCTAGGGGGAGTTTGTTGGTGCCAATGTCTAGTGCCTACGTCTTAGGGATGTGTATGTGTTTGTAATAGGAATGAAAATGTTAGATTTTACGTTGTATGTATTTAACTTCGCACGAAGGTGAATCTACCTTCGCATGAAGGTAAATTACCTTCGTGCAAAGACAAACTACCCTCGCACAATGGTAGCCTAGCATGTCTATAAATAGGTCGTGAGAGGTGTTAGAATGTAGAACTTTTGCGACTGAGACGGCGAAGCTCTGTCGGATTTCCTGGTCATTTGTAACTATTAAACATTGAATGAAATGAGTTAATTGATGAAATAATCGTGTTAATTGTCACTAATTCATATGAATTCCGCGCGTATGGATTAGATACTCAAATTAGGACCTTTGCTATTGGAAAAAAGATCCTACATTAATTCTCAATGTGAGTTGCTCTCGCAAAAACTTGTAAGTTCGATTACATAGAGGTTGAAACTGCAGAAGAGTTGATTAGTAGGTTGACCCAACTGCTTTCTAAAATAGAGAAGATCTAATTAAACGTGACACGTGGTAGGATCAACAAGATGTTTCTATATGGTTTGTCATGAAACAAGACATGGGACTATTGTGTTGTAGTTATCATGACGACTTACAATTATTGTGAAACGAAACCAAGAGATGTGATCTCCTTAGTCAACGAATATGTTTAGGTGGACAAGCAGAGAAGTTAGACTCATGAAAACTGTCTTCATTGTCATCATCGACAACTCTATATTATCATCATCACCGTCGACTACCACCTCCTACGACCACCGTCGGGCGTCAACCATAAACATCACCTCTAACCATCGTATTACATCCTCCGCTGTCACTAAACACCCATATAACAAGCATTCCACACCATCACATAACCTCCACTGTGCATCATCATTCATCTCCACATCATCTTTTCCGATCAACCACCTTTCAACACGTGCATCACCACTCCTCATCACTGTATCTCTATTCATCATGACCGTTAACCTTTTACATGTCACCATTAGCCACCACCTCCAATCATCATCATCACGTGATCACCATCTTCATCATCGTCATTTCGTTATACACCGACCACCATACGGACCTCCATAACCACCACCTACAATTGCCATCACGATCATCACCACCTTCGTCATCAACACACCATGTAATAGTACTCACCGTTCATCGATATCGACCGACCTCCTCACCTCCGGTCATCAACAACCACCCTGACCACCTTACATCACCATCACATAATCATATCACCACTCCCATCATCTTCTTTAAACAATACTTGATCCATCCATTCGGCTGTTTATTTGAAAGCTATTAGGTACTATCCCTGTTGCATAGAAATGTTTTCTTATGAGTTTATGAGCTTGTGTCGAACTTGATTTAGATCAATAAATAGGGGTTGTTGAAGATTGAGATGTTGTTAGCTGCTGAAAAAGCATGAAGCATCACAACAACCAGATGTACCTGAATTAGAAGAACCAGACACGAGTTATCGTCTTACAATGATAGTACAATTGAAGAAGTACCTGTAAACCTGCTTGCTTGAAACAGAAAGATTGAAGAAGAAAAGAGTTGTTGAGAATCCTCTTCTCGCATTCTTTTTGACAAAGACGTTTCAAGCAAAGCTGATCATGATCCTGATATGAAGCTAACCATAAAAGAAGATAAAAGAGACCCAGTGCCGAGAGTTCAAAAGTCAAGAACTTCCACAACATCTACAGCATAGCGACAACCATAGACCACATTGAAGACGTTGCTGAATTAATGCTATGAAGACAATTTGATGCATCAGTCTAGGGGGAGATTGTTAGGTCCTAGAAGCGTGAGACTGACACATCAAATATACGTAACGCGCTATGCTAGCGAACTCGGATTAATTGGCTTAGTTTATATCAGGTTTTGGACCTTGATAGGTCATTTGCGCATGCCTAAGGCCATGTGGTGCATTACCCTAAGTATATAAGCTAGTGTTATAGCATTTCTAAGGTTAAGCCTTTAGAGAAGACCTTTGTAGGAACCTCCATAGAGAAACCCTAGACTAGAGAGAAAGAGAGAGAGGCGGAAGAACTTGTATCAGACGGATTTGCTATTCGATAGTAATAGAAGCAAGTTTGAAAGTGATTTGCGTGTTATTAGTTTTCATCTCGTTTCCCTTATTTTTCGGTTTTCTTGAATCTCACCAAGTTTGGATTCCGGCCATGCTTGGTCTGTAATTGTTTGATATCATTGTTAGATCCGGATTGTTCAGGACTTTCACAAAAAACATAAACAAATTTGAAAAATGTACAAAAATATGAAAAGGACAAAAAGAGTTTTCGTGTAAAAAGAGTAAATGATAGTACATCAGTGGACTATCGCAGTATGCTAAGGAAATGTAGTGTCAAAATGTTTAAACAGGCGTCACTGATGATGTGCAAGTAGGCTTCGCACGTTTAGTAGATTGTTTCTAAGATATAAATATAAAGAAAAACTTCTTAATTAGTGGCTTAACATCTCTGGGATATATGGTCTTAGTACACCGAAATTTCGTTTGAGAGATTGCCGGATTCTGAGATACTAGATCTTTATAGATAATTTATATCTGGGTATTATACAAGTTCTTCTGATTTTGCATCTGCAATGGCCTAGAACTTGTAGTATACTTTTACTTTAAAAACCTAAAACTACAGCAAATTGAAGGTATCGAAAGATCTGACAATTGTAGTAAAAGATTCTAAATTTGGAAACCAATTTTAAGTCGAGCCTTCATCTCTTTGTTTGTACGTTGGTATTAACCGGTGCTCTCAAGATCTCACACAACTCAGATACACATACCAGTTAGATATATTCATCTATAAGATGAAATCTAGGAAATCTTGATATGGGAGTATACTCTAAGGTGGGAAACGCTATGAAGTCAAATTCTAAGACATCTAATTAACGTATCTTAGAGCAATTGAGAAATGTGTAGAGGTTTAAGTGGATTAGTGTACTGACAATCTAAGTGAATTTGTTTAAAACTTAAAGTTTTCAAGATCAACGGTACTAGTGATTTGTCTCAAAAGCTTATATGATCCTCTAACACAAACTCACAAAAAAATGTCTATAAATATGTTTGTACATAGTTATTGCTTTTCATTTCAGAAAAACCCGAAAAGATTTTAAGTGTGTTTTAGCATAAACTTTGGAAAAATCAAAAAGATTTTATTTCTATCTTAGTTTCGACCGTCGATGATGGAAAATAGATCTTCAAAATCCAAAAATGCTGAATGCTGAGAGAAATCCAGAGGACAACGAGTTGGGAGCTTATCTGAAATGAGAAAATGGTTTGAAATAATCAAGAGTTCATTAATTTGTAACTTAAAAATGTCTAAAAACATTAGTTTGTTCATAAAGTGTTCAACGAATGTTATTAACTTGGACTTGGTCAACTGAGTGGGTTGTTAAAACTAGTTAAAACGAACGAGAAACTAAAAAGTTTGAAAGTGAGGAGTTCACTTCGCATGAAGTGAAAAATTCACTTTGCACGAAGTAAACATTTCACTTCGTACGAAGTGAAAACCTTCTCCTATATATATGTCACTTCCCATGAAGTGAACCATTATTCATTGTTCAAGTGCTTAGTACGATCTTAAGAATTTGCAAAGCTAGTAACAAAGAGCTGCAAAATTTTTAGCTTGTAGTGGTTGATCCGCACACCACAAACAATTCCTAAGGTAGTTTGGAGGAGATTGGACCGTAGATTTATGGAATTTGGATTTTTCGGAAATAGGAACTTAAAAACTTAGACCTACGGTGTTTTAATGGACCAAAATTAAAATTGAGCATAGATCTAGGTTAACCGGCGTGTATAGAACATGTTAGAACCATCAATTTAATCTAAATCGCGAAAAAAATATGTTTTGCTCTTAACAGTTTACTTCACACGAAGTAAACATTCATTTCTTACGAAGTGAAATTTTACTTTGCACAAAGTGAAAATGCTTAAATGTTTAATTTACTTTGCACGAAGTAAGAATTGATTTTGGTCAAAATGCTTGTCAACTTCACATGAAGTGAAATGCCCATTTTGTTTTAAGTTACCTTCGTTCTAGATGTGTTTCTATTTTTTGTGAAATTTTAGTCTAAGAGTTTGTTCGGAATGTGTTTGCAGGAAAAGAAGTCTAATTTTGAGCCTAAGCACAACATTTGTTGTGTGCTAGATGAAACGATTCTAGAGATGGCACCATTTAAGGATGTTCTAAAGTTTATGAATGAGTTGCCAATAAAGATAGCTTTAATGGATCAACACAAGGCATATCGCTCCCACATACAAAGATTTTTGGATCATGCTAAATACATGCTTGAGCAGAAAGCCATTTAGTCATTCGTGAGGATAGGGAACAAACACAAGGAGGTGCTGATAACCGAAGCACTGATTAGATGAGTGTTGGACATCAAAGACAAAGATGACGATCCTACCATGTATTCTGACAAGATGTGCAAAGGATGCTTCTACCGCATGGGATATAAAGGATTTGTGAACATGACATTTAATAAATCATATTTGGGCAGGCCGCACAAGTTTTTTGTTAATTTTGTGATTGCTACCCTGAGTCATCGAAAGGGAGGTTACGATGCACTACTCGATTATTAGATGTGCATGATAGCTGCTCTATCTCTTAACAAGCATTACAACTTCACATGAGTGATTTTTGAGCATATGAAGATGAACATTGAGAAGGAAAAGTTTTTGCAATATCCGAGGTTCATTGAAATGATGCTAGACGACCAATATCCAAACCTTGTGAAAGAGAAGAAAGATTTGTTACCGCTGGATCATATGTTTAATCTGTCTCTTGTTCATCTTAATCGGTATTTGAAACAGAAAACTGAGCTTGTCGCGAGAAAATTCTTTGGAGCTATCAAAGATAAGAGATACAAGGCACCACCCAAAGACAAATGGAGGAATGATGGAAGTAATTCGGATAATGAAGAAGATCAGATGGCTGATTACATTCCAAAAGGGGTGTCTAGTATGAAAGGAAGAGACAAAAAAAGAAAAAGACTACTCCTAAGAAGAAAGCTCAAAAGAGAAAGAAAGCTGAGACTTCATTAATAGACGAGGCAACAGACGAAGAGGTTGAGGTTGATATGAATGTTGGAGTTGAGACAAATGTTGAAGATGAAGTGTTTTCTGCAACCTCTGACCAGGAACGTGATGATATAAATGTTGTTAATATTGCTGCTGAAGTTGAAAAACAAGCGTTTGAAGACGACGATGAAGATAGTTATGATGAGAGTATTGATCTTGAAGCCAAAGCAGCAGTCGAAAGGGCAGAGTTGAGAAAGAAAAAGGCTTTGGGTGACGATGACAAGACATATGTGCCTTCTAAACCTGAGGAGATAGTTTAAAGACTAACAAAGAAAGAAATGAGAGCAAAGAGCAAGCCTACTGATGTTACTAAGAAATCAACAGGGTCTCCAGCTGTTAAGAAAGCAAGACAGAAGTATAGGAAAAGGAAGACGCCTGATACTGAATCTGTACAACCACCATCACCACCACAAAAATGCCACCATCACTACAACAACCACCATCACCACAAGTTCATCATGTTACACCACTACATCCAACATCACCACCAAAGCAGCCAACACCAACAAGACAACAATCAACACCGCAATCTGCTTAGAGACATCGACCTCATCTCCAGGTCCTACAAACGTTGATGATGATCTATTACTTGCTGGATTTGATGGAGATTTCTTTAATGATCAGAAGGTAACTTATTTAGAAAATAGAGTCAAGCATCTTGAAGTAGAGAATGTATAATTGATTTCAATGCTTACAAATGTTACTACTGAGAACGAGAGGCTTCATAAAGTTGTACAGGATTTGCTAGAAGAAAAAGCTTTGAATACCAAGAAGTTTGAAGTTCTTTACAAGGTCTTTGAGAAAAAGTTTGAAATAAACTTCGGTGCTGAGTATGATATGATTGAGATCGAAGAAGCCAAGGCTAGAGCAGTAGAAAGAGTTAGAAAAGCTGAAACTGAAGCTGCAGCTATGGGTAAAGGAAAGAATAAGATAGATGATATTCCGGTTAATATAACCACTAAGCCAGAAGCTGAATCTGAACCATTGGTCAACTATGTGCTTGTTAGAGAGGAAGTAGATTTGGCAAGAATTTCTCAGAAACATAAATATTTAGAGAGAAAGAAAATGGAATCAGAGATTGACAAATAGATAGATGAATACTGACGTGATGCGAGCGGATTATAAATTTATTATATTTTAGGTACTTTTTCCTCGTAGATCAAGCTTTAAATTTATAAAACACGATACGATACTACCACTCTTCATACGATAGGGCAAGTGCACCGATCGTTGATGTAGTATAATAATGGTAAGATACCGAGGTCATCAAAGGACACAAGAGCTTTTAATACCGGCTTATCGTTAATGTCTAATCTAACTAAATTTTTGATAAAAGTTTTGAAAGTTGAAAAGATAAAAAAGTAAAAAAAAGGAAAACAAATAGACAAGAAAGAATCACTTGATTTCGGCCCCTCTTTTACATATCCTTTGATGACTACCGCATTTTGGGCATTTTAAGAGATTATCTTAGTTATAGTAGTAGGCTCCTAGTGTGAAGACGACGTTACCCTCAACCTATTGGTTTGAGTCATTAGGGATACAGTCCTGCAAGGTCGGAATATTGAAAGATAATTAAGTAAGTTATTATTGTGAAAAGTGGTGGGCCCCTCTTGTGAAGGCGACGTTACCCTCGGCCATATTGGTCTGAGTCAGAAGAGTTACAATCCCGCAAGGTCGGGTAAAGTTTTAATAGTAGTTAATTTATGAGGGCTTCAAACATTCCTACTTCCCCCGATTTGATGCTATCTATCTCAAGGGAAGTCGACGTTACCCTCGGCCATATTGGTCTGAGTCAGAAGAGTTACAATCCCGCAAGGTCGGGTAAAGTTTTAATAGTAGTTAATTTATGAGGGCTTCAAACATTCCTACTTCCCCCGATTTGATGCTATCTATCTCAAGGGAAGTCCTAATAAGCTTGAACCAAGTCCTCGCAAGATCTATACAATGATCGAGATAAGAACTTTACCCAAACATCCTTTTAACCACCTTCCAGGTAGTTAACGTGCTTTATATAGACCGTAAAGAGACAAATGAGTGAATCAACGAAACATGAAGAAGTGTTTAAATAAAGTTCGCTTTCAATATAAAAAAATAGTTATTACAGTCATTAATACATACCTAATAAAAAGTTGCCAAAGATTGGTAATCAAATTAAAACATAAAAGATTTATCTTCACCATGTGATGTAAGAGATTTTCCCAAGCATGGCCTTTGTTTGACAAGAACTCTTATGATAGTGGTGGGTGTTTGTGCTATAGTGGTAGTGGACTGATGGCAAGTGTGAGAAGTGGTTTGCCAAGGGATGCATTTCTCATGAAGTAAGCATGTCTATTTATAGCTGGAAACAGAAGGCGACCACAACCCCGTGCTCGCCTGGCATGGCCCCGTGGTGGACTTTTTCTCTCCCTTCATTAACTGTATATGTTAGGTCGTTGTACCAACATGCCCCGTGGAGGTAGAGCACAGCCCCGTGGTCAGTGTTCTTGCTATACTATCCTATATTCTTTGCATCTTAAAGTTGCCCATGGCCCATGTTAACTTGGAACAGCCCCGTGTTGGTTGTCTGTTGCTGTTTTCTTTTTATGTAGAAAATCTTTGACTTGGCACGGCCCCATGCCTGGTGGGCACGACCCCGTGTCTAAGCTTCTATCTTCGTCATTTTTGTTGTTTTCGACCTGAATGGGGGTTTGGCAAGTTGGGTCAATCCTTCTTCTTTGTATTTGTGTTGGTTTTGGCTATTAATTTGCTCCCTTTATTTGTTTAAGCTCTCTTTTGATCCTGTAGTTTAAAAGTAAACAAAGAAACATGCTTTTTCCAACACTAGTACCGAAAAAAGGGTTGATTTATGTCTTGTTTGATGTAATTTATATGTTGCATTTTGCGCACATCAATTACCCCCACACTTGAATCTTTGCTTGTCCTCAAGCAAAACTCTATAATATGGCTTACACACCCAAACGGAATAGGTAGAAGAGAAGTTTTTGGCTTATCTTTAGAGTGTCGTGAATCCAATCCAATTTCTAAATTTATTTTGTTTTTATTTAATTTACAATTTTATTCGTCATGATTCATTTAGAACATATTTTAAGAAAAATTATCTTTTTTGCACATAACATGCGTTTATAAAATTCTATTTAGTTCTATACAAATTTACCTACGTCACAAGTGGTCACTCAACACTTGGTCGAAGGTGCTTAAGTGAGATTGCTCGGACCTGATGTGGTGCTTACGCCTACCATAGGCTTGTCAAACAATCAAACCTCCTCCTTTGTGACATTTAGTCTTCGTAAATATCAAGAGGGATTTAAAAGGGTAGGTTTTGGCTAGTGGTAGGTATTTTTGGGTAAAAATGGTGAAAAGAGTAAAAGTGTAGGTTTTCTTTGAACAATTTTTGTGGCTTATAAAAAAAACTTTAACAAATGTTTTTTTTAGCTAAATTTGAAACTAAGCTATACTTTGTTATTTACAACCGAACTTGTTACTAAAATAAATGGTGTAAATAAAAAGAAATTTTTGTGGATGTGGGTGGCTGTTTTTGCAAAAGTTCATATTTTTGCGGGTGGAAAAAGGGTTAATGCTCAAAGGGGTTTAACTTGGGGGATATGAAAAGGAAAATAAAGGTTTAAAATGAAAAATGGGTTATAATCTTAATGTCTCTATCATTTACTTACTTGAATTAGTGTCGGTAAGGATTTGGAACGTATTGCTTTGGCAAGTTCTAGATTTGTAAGAACTAAACGGGCTATTCACACAAGAAATGAAAAATTGAGCAATTAGTACAGATATGTGTACGCTCGGTAAAGGCTCAAAAACTCACTTTTGTAGGAAAGGGTTATAACGTAAAAGTGTATATATAGTCAAGATTTGATATGCCCGTTTATATAATTTTCTTAATTGGTTCTTTTTATCACGACGCTATGAGGTGTAAATTTGTAAAAACATAATTTTTCCCAAAGTAAATCAAGAAAAGTAAAAAATGAAAAATTTTGAAAAATATTTAGGGTGATTAGTGGTTTTCCAAGGCGAGTTTTGTGTAAGGCTTGATTTTAGGACAAACTATTCAGGTTTTAACATCCCCCCAAACTTTTAAATTACACATTTTCCTCAATGTGTCCCTAATTTGTTTTGATTAAACATGCAACAAGTGGGGTTAAAACAAAATTTTTTTAGGTTACTAGGCATGGGGGCGTGGAAGATGGACATGGTCTCGTGGCCAAAGTGCCAGTAACGAATTCTAATGACACGAGGGCGTGCCTGGTTGGCACAACCCGTGCCACCTCTTCTGCAAAAAAAATTTGCTTCAGACATTTGGGCACGGGGCGTATTAGGTGGGCATGGCCCCGTGCCGCAGACTCTGTTCTGCAGTTTTTGAAGCGAGAATCTCTGGTTTACGTGCACGAGGTCACTTTTTCTCAAATTTTCACATCATTTCAGCATCACTCGTGTTATAAACACCACCATTTTATTTATACCATCCATCCATTATAACCTATAAATGAAAAAGTACATAATTTAATGTCCTAAGCTAGATTAGCCTCCCAATGACAAGAAACAGAAACCCAAAAAGCTCTCCTTAGAATAGTCGAGAATTCAACAAAAACCCGGAGGTGGCTTCTGGATGTTAGAAGGCATTTGAGCTTTTCTGGGAGGGACACACCCTCTCAAATGTTGTTGAGCATCTCCTTGATCTCCCTAGGGAGAAATAAGGGAGGCTCATCATCCATAATTGTTGTGGGAGAGGGTTGATGGTCACTAGAACTTTATAAAGGGCTTATAGAGGTGGTTTCGGCGGAAGTACATCCCACCCGGTGGGAATGGTGACTTCTTGTGCAAGATTCCAACATTCTTTTGGGAAGATTAGTTCTATGGGAGGCATAGCCAGAATATTCAACTGTTGGTGCAAAAGGTTAATTACTTGGAAGCTAGCCTTAAGTCCCATTGTTAAGTAGTTGATCTGATCAATTAGGACCTCTTCCACCAAAGTCATCTCCTCATGGCTTCCCTTAGTGCAGTCACATAACGGACAAGAGTAGCCTCAATGGAGGGCCTTCTGCTCCTCCTGTTGTTCCCAGAGGTAGTTGACGAAGTTCCACTGTTTCTGCTTGACATTCTAAGAAAAACAAGGGAGCCGTTATTTACGCAGAACATCACCACGACCTCGGGCCTCCACTTTTGTTACGATTTTGAACCCATAATTCTCTGTTTTAAGTTATTTAAAACATGGTTTATAAAAGTTTTGAATTTAAATAACTTGAAACATTGTGGTAAAACATTTAATTTAAGAGAGCCTTGGGTTAACATCATATATTTGTGTTGATGAAGCTTGAAGCTTTTGAAGCTTCAAGCTTTTATGGAGGTTTGAATGTTTAGAGAAGAAGGAAAGAGATAAAAGTGGCAAAGACAAGAAGGTTTGATGAAACCTTTTTAAGAATATACCTTTTGGGGTATATGTGTAAAATCAGATTAGATCTTTGTCTTTGGAATGAGTCCAAGACATGTTGTCACATGCTGACTTTATAGAAAGTGACAACACAGTGGCCACGGCCCCGTGCCTGGGTGGAATGGCCCGTGTTACTTTTTGAGATTTACAAAGTTTCATCTCTTTTTTAAGGTGTTTTATTTTATCGGGTGGTTCTTTACTAGTGGGGACAACACCAAAGTGCCGGATGTACCTAAGGTGTTTGTGATTTAAGTGAAAATGCAAGAGGTTGTCGGATTGGTGAATCCTAAACTAAATAGTGGCGAAACCAACCTTTATTTACCTTATCTGGGCTCTTGTTAAAGAAGGTATGAGTCGAATTGCTCTATCTATGTATGTACCGGATGTACCTGGTGGCGAGTCCGTCATGGCACAATCGAAACAGGGACGACTATTGCTTTCAACCCTACAAGATGTCGAAGTACTCGTGGCCTCGATGTTGTTTAATTCTGAATGGGCCCCCTCAATTCTTCTCCATTGTTAGTGTTTTGTGATGAACACCTAATATTCATCATAAAATCTATTTCTTTTATTTTTTGGAGAATCCTCTTTTCTATTTGGTATATGTCATCTGAGGTTATGTCATTTTGAAAAGTGGTTTGATGGCATTCAGATGAATGATAGTTATCGTTTTTACTTTCGCCCCTCTTAAGGTGACTTTCACAGGAAAACAATGGGTCTATTAGGTAATGGGGTTTGAAATTTAGAAAGTAGCATTTTAAATCCCAAAACCCATCACATAATTGACACCATTCACCATAAGAGTTGGAAGTAAAAATAATTGATATCATCCATGTTTTCGTCAGATGTTGTTGACCTTTGGGATCGGATGGTCCTGTTTTATAGTTGATGTTAGGGAGACACGACCCCGTGTTGCAACAACTGTCTATCTTAAAACGGTTTTGCCAGTTGCAGTTAAGGGCACGGCCCCGTGTGGGGTTAACACTGCCATGTACTACAGTCAGCAGAAAAAGCAAAAAACAAGAAAAATCCTAAAAATTTAAAAGAAAAGATAAAAATGGATTAGGATGTTAATTTTAAGCTTTCTAAAAATTCTTGTGTCCCCAGCAACAGTGCCAAAAACTTGACGTGATGCAAGCAAGTTATAAATTTTATTAAATTTTAGGTACTTTTTACTCGTAGGTCAAGCTTTAAATTTATAAAAGACAATGCAATACTTCCACTCTACACAATTTAGGGAAAGTGCACCAATTGTGGATGTAGTATAGTGATGGTAAGATACCGAGGTCGTCCAAGGACACAAGAGCTTTTAATACCGGCTTATCGTTAACGTCTAATCTAACCAAATTTTTGACAAAAGTTTTTAAAGTTTAAAAGATTTAAAGGTAAAAAAATGTAAATAAAATGGAAAACAAATAGACAAAAAAGAATCAATTGATTTCGACTCCTCTTTTACATATCCTTTGATGATTTCCACACTTTGGGCATTTAAGAGATTATCTTTGTTATAGTAGTAGGCCCCTCTTGTGAAGGCGACGTTACCCTCAACCTATTGATCTGAGTCTGGAGGGATACAGTCTGCAAGGTCAGAATATTGAAAGATAATAAAGTAAGTTATTAATGCAAAAAGTGCCAGGCCCCTCTTGTGAAATTGACGTTACCGTCGGCCATATTGGTCTGAGTCAGCAGGGATACAGTCCTGCAAGGCCGGGTAAAGTTTTAATAGTAGTTTATTTATAAGGGGTTCAAGCCATTCTTACTTCCCCCGATTTGATGATATCTACCTCAAGGGAAGTCCTAATAAGCTTGAACCAAGTCCTCGCAGGATTTCTACACTGAACGAGACAAGAACTTTATCCAAACACCCTTCTAGCCCCTTCTAGGTAGTTAACATGCTTTATAAAGACCGTAAAGAAACGAATGAGTGAATCAATGAAACATGAAGAAATGTTTACATAAAGTTCACTTTTAATATAAAGGACTAGTTATTAAAGTCAGTAATACATACCCAATAAAAAGTTACCAAATATTGGTAATCAAAGTAATACATAAAAGATTTGTCTTCACCAAGTGATGTATGAGATTTTGCCAAGCATGGCCTTTGTTTGACAAGAACTCTTACGATCAATCTTGGATCCCGAGACTATTACACACTCTAAAAGATGAAAGATGTATGATAGTGGTGGGTGTTGGTGTTGTAGTGGTGGTAGACTGATGGCAAGTGTGAGCGAAGTGGTTTTCCAAAGGATGCCTTTCTCATGAACCAAATACCTCTATATATAGCTGGAAATAGAAGGCGACCACGGCCCCGTGCCCGCCTGGCACGGCCCCGTGGTGGACTTTTTCTCTCCCTTCATTAAATGTATATGTTAGGTCGTTGTACCAACACGCCCCGTGGTAGCAGAACACGACCCTGTGGTTAGTGTACTTGCTGTACTATCATAGGTTCTTCGAATATTAAAGTTTTCCACGGCCCATGTTGACTTGGCATGTCCCTGCGTTGGTTTTCGGTTGCTGTTATCTTTTTCTTCAGAGAATACTTGACTAGGCACGACCCTGTGCCTTCAGCTTATGTCTTTGTTATTTTTGCTGTTTTGGATGTGAATGGGGTTTAGGAAATCGTGTCAATCCTTCTTCTTTGTATTTGTGTTGGTTTTGGCTATTAATTTGCTTTTTTTTTCATTTAAGCTATTTTGATCCTTTAGTTTAAAAGTAAACAAAGAAACATGCTTTTTTGACCAAGAGTACCAAAAAAGGGGTTGATTTTATGCTTTGTTTGATGTAATTTATATGTTGCATTTTGTGCACATCAAATACCAAGAGGATGATGATGAGGATGTTGGTGGAGGTGATAAAAAGGATGATGATGATGATAAAGGTGATGACGACGACAATACAAAGGTGGTACGGGTCTATTAGCTCATGAAGCCAAAATGAATGATTCTTTCGATTTTGATGCATTCCTAAACGATGAAGCTAATCAAGAAGATGACTCTCAATGACAGGGGGATATTAAGGATCCGGTTAACAATGTAGAGCAATTTGGAATTCTAACAGTTGTTTCTCCGATCATGGTTGTTCCTGATTTGACATAACCTAGAGTCTTCTATCTTGAACATGGTGTGGAAGAGGGGGAGTGCATCCACAACTATACTAAAGATGAGATTGCAAAGAGGTTAGGGGTGGATGAAAATGAGTTTGAGTTTGATTTTGAAGATGAGTTGAACAACATTAGTGCATCTAAGCCTAAAGATTATGTGTATAAGTATGTGGCGGATGCTGATAAGTATGATAGGGCTGTTGTGGAGGATGAATCTGATGATGAGACAGTCAAATACACCGGTGAAGGTACATAGGGCTTCCCAACCTTCCAAGAAATGTTTGCTGAAGAAACGAACGATTTGTTGAAAGGAAGAGCTGAGGAAATGATAAAGGATGGAATGTGCCAAGACGTTTGTCTAAAGAAGAAATTGTTGAAGCGAAAAAGACATGGTTCAAGGAGTTTCCCAAAGAACGAGAGTTTCGATGACTGCTAGCCTTTTTCACTCGTGATCAAGATAAGTCGTTGGGAGACATACTATACTGGGGTTGGATTCTGAACTAGATGTTTATGCAATAAAGAGGGAGTTTGGCGTACAATATTTCAGATACTTGAGCAATGCCATAGTGGGACATTGAAGAGTTGTGCCAAACAAAGAAGATCAACTTTTTAACGAATGTTCATGATCAAAGACTATGGAAGTTAATCAAGTATGAAGCTGCTCACGGTTTTCACAATTGGGTCTCACACATTCCAAAGAAGAAAATCAAGATAGACCCGGTCACCAAGGAGAAAGATGTTACGTTAATTATGAAGCGGCCAAGTGTAATGAAAAATATGCCGCTGATGAAGATAGAGCAAGATTTCAATTAGTTCTTTAAATGGTGGTAGTACCATATCGAAATCGGTGAAGCCGTGATAGTTCTAAAGGCTGAAGGTTTATGGAGGGCTATTCGAATACTAGACCCGATGTGGCTAGTTAATTGTTCAAAAAAAGATGTTGAATGTTTGTTTTTCAACAATATTTGTTACGAGGTAAAAGAGAAGGTTCAGGCTATGCAATACCAAGGTGTGATTAATGTATGATATGCACATTGTCTTAACTCGGGAAAAATGTGGAGATTAAAATGGCGTGAGCTGATACGTAAAGAAGAAAGGATTGACATAGTTACAAAAAAATTGTAAAAAACAATTGGTATGTCTTTTAGGCTTTTTTAGTTACTTTTTTAGTTTTTCATTTATATATAGTTTTATCATGATTCTCTCCCTATATATATATATATATATATATATATAGTATGAGTTTCATTCGGGAACACTTTTAAAAATTTAACTTAACATGTTAAAAGTCAAATTTTTTAAAAACTTTTACCGCAGTTCTCCTTATAAAATACTTGTAGAAGCAGTTTTAGTAAAAAAATCAAAAACTAAAAATATAAAAAAAACAGTTTAAAAAGGCTAAATTTTTTTTAACAAAAATTGTTTTTTTTATTTCGAATAGTTTCTACCCATTTTTATAAGGAAAAGCGCTGAAATGTTTTTATAAAAAATTGATTTTTAACATGTTCAGTTAATTTTAAAAGATATATATTTTTTAGTTGTTTTTGAACATTTTTTTATATTTTTCTTTTTTGAATTTTTATTAAAAATGTTTTCTAAATGTATTTATAAGAAAAAGAGCCAAAAATATTTAGAAAAAAAAATAATTTTTAGATGTTAAGTATAATTTTTAAGAGTGTTTCTCGATTCTCCACTTTTTTAGTGTTCACCAGAGAAACCTCCCATATATGTTATATATATGGTTCTTTAAATAATTATTATTTTTGTATAAAAACAATAATCTATTATCATAAATATTTAAATTTAAAATTTTCTATTATAAAAAAACATTAGTATACTTATATTGGAAGTTTGGGATTGAATTTACAAAATTGGGCAAGTTTCAAGGATCCGTTTTTAGCGGATGTTACAGTATCCCCTACTTTGGGAATTTGGTCCCGAAATTAGGAGGAAACTTCTCGTGTAAGAATTAGTGCAAGGTCTTCCATAGGCGTAAACGACATCGGCTTCATTTAGTAATCGCATTAAGAACTCCAATTTTAGAATCAGATTTTTCCATCGGAATATCAGGTAACAAGTGTTAAACACAAATCCTAACATTGCTTAGAATACGTTTGAACTATGATATATCAAAAGGTGTAGATCTTTTTGAGGCGGTAGCGTTCCTACCAAGGGCTACCACCCAATTAAGGAATCACATCCAAATGCCATGGATGTAGAAATGAAGAGCCTTAACTTTTATTTACAAGATAGTCGGTCATAAGCTCTACGATCAATATGATTGCCTAGCATAAGATTGGCGTATGGAGGATTAATTGTAGGTTAAGAGAAAATCATGTCCCAAAGAAGACTTGTAACTTGAGAGTTTGCAACCAAGTCGTTAAGTATACTCATGATGCCTAAACTTCAATCCGTGACATATCTTGGGATCTTAAAAAAGAATTCTCATAAAATGATACAATTTGAGTTATATGAGCGAAATCTTAGAATTTGAATTCTATAATCACAGAACCAAAACAAACTAACTAAAACTCTCATTATGAGTCTAACGCTGCTTTTGAAAATTTGACAAACATACTTATATATAGGAGGTACCAACGTTGCATTTAAACTATATTTCCCACAACTTATGGTAAGGATTAATTCCTTATGACTTTACCCATTATTCGAGCTTTCTAAACTTGCGTTTTGCGCTCCCTTTACCTGGTTTGGGTTTGCACTAGTTTGACCCGTTTGGCTAACTTTGGACAAACTTAAATTCACTTTTATTTACCTTGAGGAATTCACATCCTCTATATTTTGATTCATTCCTTGGGTTCACCATCATATAATCCAGGTTCCCGTACTCGGTTTACGCTATTCTACCCATTTTGTTCGTTCGTGTAAAATCCATCACTTATGATCGACTAAACTCATTATTCTTCTATTCAACCCATTTGGTCCATTCGTGTGAAATCCATCACTTATGATTGACCAAACGTTATTATTATTACTTCCTTGTTCAACATATACCAATAACTCATAATTTAACGAAATACTACCAAGCATAAAGCCATGTACCTTAAAGTTTATCCTTCAGCTGAGAGTTCATCCCTGCTTGGCTACCTGATGCTTCACACGAGTTGCCTAAAAAGTACAACCCAACATCATTAAAACCATCTGTTTTATTACCAAACTTAGCAATTTGCCAATCACATGATGATTTGTTCTCATTAAAAATCATCATACATAACAACATTTTAACATTCATTTAGGCATTTTACCATAAACCTGTCGTGCAAGATTTTTATACTATCTTTATTAAGTCTAGTAACCAACAATTTACCATGTATATACATCTCATAACACCAAATGGATTGATATGTTCAATTAGCACCTAAAACTCAATGCATAGAACATCATTTTCATCATTATACTTCATGTGTTCTACACATACACCAAAACCCAGTTATTGTGAACGGGGGATCGGCTCCTCCGATGAGCAACTGGTCTGATCTAACTCAGCTAGCAGATGCGGAATTCATTGCTAGAGGGTATGACAAACGAACAAGAAAAATCTTACTGTTTAACTACTCTGAATTGTAGTAATGACGTGCAAGTACAGACGCGAGTAAACAAATCAGCAGGGCTTTGCCGTACCAACTGAACTTACACTCTAGCTCTGACACAACACTCCTCTATTTATAGGTTGACATGGCTCGCACTGGAGTGTGTGTTAAATTGAGACGTGATTCGTACGAGTAGCTACTTCGTATGAGTGACTGAGACTCACTCGTATGAGCCAACCTGTCTTGCTCGTACGAGCCATACAAACTATATACAATAAACATTATCATATATACATTCGACACTTAAGCCCTATAAACAATACAGACACATCCAAAACGTAGGCAATAGACATAATGCACCAACAAGCTCCCCCTGGGATGTTGCCGCAGTCTGGATAGTCTTCAAAAAGTCTTCACAAGATTGACACTAACGCCCAAAGAATCTCTTTGGCGGCTTGCGACGCTCCTCAAATGCAATTGGCGTTTAATCTGTCGGAGGTGGTCGGTTCATTGTATTTGCCAAACCGAAAGCTCCTAAGCGATGTTATACGAGCATGCTTCCCAATCCTAGCTTCGTTCTTCTCTTTCTTTTTATGCTCCGTCTCTTCAAGCTTCCTCCATGAAGTGTTCCATGTCGATCCTGAGTGAATATCATTTGCAAAACAGACATTAACAATCTTCTAGAATTGGAGAGCTTGTTCTTTATCCTTCTCCTCGAAACTAATCTTGCTATAAAATAGACATTCAATATCCTTCTTTGTGCAGTTGACTAGCCACATAGGGTCTAGCACTCAAATGCCACACCATAACCCGTATATACGTTTGTAGGCTACAACGGCTTCGGTCAGCTCCTCTGCAATATTCCACGAATCTTCGTCTGGGTGCACACAGATGACAGCCTCTCTTGTATTAGAATCGTAATGCCACCACTTGAAGATCGTATAAAAGTCCTGCTCCATTCGTAACAGAGGCATATTTTTCATCACTTTAGGACGTTTTACGACGAGCGTTACATCTTTCTCCTTTGTCACTGGATCGATCTTTGTGATGTGTCTGGGAAAGTGAGGTTTCTAGCTAGTAAAATAGTGTAAAGCCTCCACCTTGATCAATTTCCATAGCCTCTGGTCATGAAACTTCATCTTGAGATTTATCATTTTTGTCTGCACCAATTCTTTAATATCCTAGAAAGGCAAGGACTTGATGTCGCGTAGATATTGGAAATACTGAATCCCAAACTCCCTCTTGATCGCTTAGACATTCAGCTCTTCAATCCATCCCCGGCTAATGTTATCCCCTAGAAATATGTCAGCATAACGATTAAAGAATGCTAGGGGACGCTTGAACTTATGCTCGGCTGGTGCATTCCTAAACCATTTCTTCCTCATTTCAGCAATTTCATCACTGGATAATTGTTGAGGAATAGTACCTTCCGTTGCAGCTTCTGCAACCTTGCGCTTCAACACATCTGAATTTTCAACTGCAAATAATTTGGCAAAAGTTGGGGAGTCCTCTGTACTCTGATCAATAATATTCACAGTCATCAGAATCATCATCCACAACAACTCTGTCATAATCGTTCGCGTCTTCAATATTCTCAAACACGTAATTTTTCGGATCGAATGCATCTATCTCATTCAGCCCATTCTCAAAATCAAACTCGAAGTTATATTCATTCACTCCTAGCATTTCAGCTATCTCCTCATTAGAATAACTGTGAACAAATTCACCTTCTTCGACGTCATGCTCAAGATAAAAGATCTTAGGTTTCTGCACGACAGGAACGGTGGATAAGTCAATCACCGAGAAGATTCCTACATGCTGAGAATCTACAGATTCTTCAACTCTATCTTTAACTCCTTCCTCAGTAGCCTGATTAGCATAATCTTCGAGGTACACTGAATAATCAATATCTTCATTAACGCCCGAATCAGTAATACGTACACCCGATCCTCCTACATTATCATCGTCATCATCAGTACTATCAGAACTACTAGACAACACATCATCTATCTCTGCATCATCGTTCTCAGCTTCCTCTTCAAACTCTTCAACGACTTCTTCAATCTCTTTTTCCAGCCTTTTCTTTCACAACCAGTCACGATGCCTCTGAGAAAGATCTAACATGTCGACATCCACATCTATCGGCTTTCCAATCAATATAAACCTGTTATGCACCTGATGAACCACAATATCTGTACATGTAACTGGCATAGACTCAGCTTCTAGCTCAGTTTGAACAATAATAGGTTCCTCAACAACCATTGCTTTTCCCTTTCCCTGTGCATTGGATTGCTCTTTTGCGAGATGTTCTCTTTCTACAACATGTTCTCGAGCTTTCGCACGTTCTATCTCATTGAACTCAGTTGCTATTTTTACACCAAGCTTCTTTGTCAATTTCTTTTCAAACAAACTCATTCTTCTGTCACTTTGAAGCCTTTCTTCTTCATACTCTGCCATACGAAGACGTAATACTTCGTTCTCAGATACAATACTCGCAAGCATGGCTTCAAGCTGCTGTTTATCTTCAAAAAAAACATTAACCTGCTCAAGCAACTCCTGTTTCTCTTCAATTAGCACATTAATATGTTCTTGTAGCTCAGCTATCTTTACTATATTCAACAAAACTTGTTTCTGCAACTCATCCACACGCGGATCGTTGAACGAAAAATCTTCACCCCCATGAATATCACCAAAATCAAAGTCAAAATCAAACTGGGGTTGTGAAGTCTGTGAAGTTCGTGGTGGCTGTTGTGGTGTTTGGTGTGGCGTTGGTTGTGGTGGCGGTTGTGGTGGCGGTTGTGGAGCCTGTTGAGGTGGCGAAGTTGGCATTTGTTGAGCTGGCTCGACCACAACTTCTTCTTCAACTGTCTGTTCTGAGATAGTCTCTTTCGATCTAACGGTTGGAGACTCAGAACTTCTCGATGCTGAACGCTTAAACTTTCTAGCCTTTTTCTTGACAGGTGTTCTCAGAGGAGTATCTGGATTAGAACTCGAAGGAACATAAGTAGTATCGTCCTTACCTGTTGCCTTACGCTTTTGTTCCTCAGCCTTTTTCTTCAGCTCAGCTTGACGCTTTTTCTCAATCTTCTTCGCTCTTTTCTTTTCACCAGCTCGTCTTTCGTCAGAATTTGTGCTCGAAAACGAAGCGTCTTCAGCTGCTTTACCTTCTCTGAAAGCCTGACGTTCAATATCAGCAGCTATATCCTCAACACTCTCTTCAGTGTCTGGTTCGTCTCGCAAACCTGAACTTTCTGCTGCGCTAACTCTTCACTTTCGTCACCGCTATGATCTTTCCTCCATTTGCCAGGTGCTGGAGAAATATAATCTTTGTCTACGATCGCTCCGAAAACTGGTTTTGCATTAGGAAATGCCTTCAAGTGAAATTCATCTTTTTCAGTGTTGACACATCCATATGTTCCAGTCTAAGCATATCCTTCTTCTTCTTCTTCTTCTTCTTTAGATTTGGATGTAGATGGTCTAACAACATCTGGACGAAGCGCGGATACTGTAAGAATTTCTCTCGTTGAATATTTTGCACCATCTGAGTAAAAGTAACTTTCGGAAAGTTATACAGCAAGTTTAGGACTAGTGCTATGATCATACACATCTAATACTCAACTATCATCAAAACCTTCCTTCTGGTGGCTAAGGGCATGAGCAACGACATGTGCGATATAACGAAAAATTGCGCTCAAATTCCCCTTTTTGAACGGTGCAATATTCACGAAGCCATCATATCCCATCCGATAAAAGCATCCTTTGCCCATGTATTCCGAAAAGCTAGTAGGATCATCTTCGTTATCTTGAAGTCCAATATTGTTCGGATCAACTATTCAGTTATCTTCACAGGAATATCGACATCATCAATTTTTACGGCTGACACAATCGCGTTATCCTCAGCACTAAATTCAGCAGCGTTCCAGAAATATTCAACGTGCGAACTATAAACGGTGTGACGATCTGTAAGTGCCTTCGTGACTGGAATTCGGCTAAGAAAATCTAATACCTCATGGTAATCTGCAATCTCAGGAATACTTTTCTCTATCAAACAACAAATGTTGTGAAAAGGCAAAAATGACGATTTCTTGACTTGTACATAGAGAGAGAGCAATAAACCATTAGAAAAATTTTCAAACAATTAAAAATCATAACATCATTCGTAAGAGCCACAACACCGTAAGAATCAACACTTTGTCATTTTTTACAAGTTTGAATCAACCATCATTCATACGAACCACTACTTCGCACGGATGACTTAAGAGTTAGAAAAATTTTAAACATATTTATCCAAACTTGCTTCGTACGAACATAGCTTCTTACGAATCATCAGCACTTAAGATAATTTTGAAATATTTAACATTTAAGGATTTCTTGGTACGAATCAGTTCATTCGTACCAATGAAAAGAAGATAACATTGAAAAACCTTGCTTCGTACGAACAACCTCTTCGTACGAATCATGAACCATTCCAAAAGTACCAAGTTTAATCCAAACCTAAAACATGTAGATTTTAAAAATTGATAGTCGATTTATGGGTTATTAAGGCCAATATTAATGTTTTTATGGTTATTTTAAATCTATGTTTTAAGTCTGTTTGGTTTAAATTCGGCATTATAACGGCTTAGAGTGAGTAAAATTACCTTTCCCATTGCAAGAGGTGTGCTAATCAACCACCCCAATGTGATAGCAATCGAAATATGTTAAGAAATGTGAAGTTTTAGAACATGTTCGCACAAACGCTCTCTCAATTCGCACAAAGTTCATACAGTAACATAAACTTTGTTTGTGCGAATAATGAGCCCTTTTATACTTGTTTGGATTCGTTCGTACGAACCAGCTGTTCGTGCGAAGCAAACCCAAACCTTGTTCATACGAATTAGTGTGATTCCTACGAATAAGTTCTGAAACTTTTAAACTTTTTTGATTATTTTATTTTTTATGCAATTTTTTATCAATTTTTATTTGTTTAATACCCACTCAGTTAAGCAAGTCCAAGTTAATGACCCTGGTTATCTGATTTGCCTACCAAGTCCAAGTTAATGGCCTTGGTTGACCATTTTTGACCAAAACAGATTTATTTTAATTTTAAAGTTTCATATTAATGAACTTTATTGACGTTCAAGAAATTTTTCAATTAAAATTAGCTCCCAACAGCAAGATGTCGCCATGACTTCAACTATCCGTGTTTACATCATCGGTAGACTAAAAATAAACTAACAAGCTAAAGAAACTGAAAATCTTTTTGGCTTTTGGAATTTTTTCGAAAAGAAATAATCAAGTAAAGATACATATTTTTGTGAGTTTTATGTTTCAAAAATGATCATATCAAGTGTTTAACAAATCACTAGTACCGTTGATCTTGGTATACTCATTAAGTTTTAAACCAAATTTACCTAGATTGCCAATATTTTTATCCTCTTGTACCTCTTCTCGTTTCTCAACTGTTTCAATATATGTTAGGTAATATTAGGAACATGAAATAACTGTGTTTCCCATCTCAGAATATACTCCCGCATCGAGATTCCCAGAATTTCATTTCACAGGTGAATATATCCAATTGATATCTATAAAGGGGCGAGTGCGAGACCTTCAGAGCTCAGGTTAGTATTTCCGTACAGACAAAGAGATGAAGGCTCGTCTTTAGGTGGTGTTCCATGAAGAAATCTTTTGAACTGCAGATGTCGTAAGTATTTATGACATGTTCATTTTTTATGCAGCTTGGGCGAATAATGCATAAAGTATTATAAAAGTTCTAGGCCATTGCTCACGCAAAATCAGAAGAACTCAGATAATACCCCAGATATCGATTAAATATAAAGACCTAATATCGCAGAATCTGGCATTCTCTCAAACGAAATTTCAGAGTACTAAGTCCATATATCCGAGAGATGTTAACACACAACTTATTCAGTTTTTCTTTTAGGTTTATATCTTGAAAACAATTTACTGAATGAGTGAAGCCTACTGGCATATCCTCAGTAAGACCTGTTTAATCACTTGTTTAACATTCCAATTCTTTAGCATACTGTGACTATCATATTGAAGTAATATGATCACTCTTTTTCACAAAAACTCTTTTTAAATTTTATAATGTTTTTGTATTTTCCCCAAACATTCTCCCCCTAAAATCAAAAACATATTTTTGGATTTTTAAGAAAGAATATACAAAAAATTCATCAAACCGATAAGTTATCACGTCAAGTCGTCGTCATCCTCAAACCCAACCTCGTGTATATCCCCTGATGTCAGATTTCGTAAACCATTTAATTTTAAAAGATTTTTAAATCTTGTTTGATCAAAGGCTTTGGTATTAAAATATGCTTTTTGGTCATCAGTGTCGATTTTTTCAATTCTAACCAACTTTTTCTCGTAATAATCACGAATAAAGTGGTGTCGAATCTCAATATGATTGGTTCGAGAATGTTGACATGTGTTTTTCATGATATCGATTGTAGCCTGGTTATCTACATATATTGGCGTATCAAGAAATTGCAGTCTGAAGTCTCTCGTCTACTGTTGAATCTAGAGTCTGGGCACAACAACTGGATGCTGAAACGTATTCAGCCTCACAGGTATAGAGAGCGACCGCGGTCTATTTCTTTTATTTCCATGTTACCAGACGGATTCCGGAAAACTAGCAACCAGCCGGCGTAGATTTAGTGTTGAGTTTGCAGCAACCGAAATCAGAATCCGAGTAACCCGCAAGAATGATGTCGTCGTGTCTAGGGTACCACAAGCCGGTGCTTGGAATTCCCTTCAAACATCTCATGATACGTTTGACAGCGAGCAAGTGCGAATCTCTTGGATTAGACTGATAACGAGCGCACTGGCATGTTAGATACATGATATCAGGTCGAGAAACGGTAAGATACATCAAGGATCCAATCATGGAGCGATATAAAGTCTCGTCAACTCTTTCTCCAATAAGATCTAGACAAATGCTGTGATTAGGAGCTAATGGGGTTCATGCTGGTTTAGCTCCTATCATATTGAATTTCTCCAAGATGTCATGAACATACTTGGTCTGATGAATAAAGATATCATCAGGCAACTGATCAACCTGGAGTCCTAGAATGAACTTCATCTCCCCCATCGCACTCATTATGAATTTGCGCTTCATGACTTCTTCAAAGTCTTTACACAGCTTGTCATCTGTCAATCCAAAGATAATATCATACATATATATTTGTACGATAATTAAATGCCCATCCACTTCCTTTGTAAATAGGGTAGAATCTACTGTTCCTCGGATAAAGTCGTTGTCTGTAGGATGACTTGACAGTGTTTCATACCAAGCTCCCGGGGCTTGATACAGACCATATAAGGCTTTGTTTAAAAGTTAGACCTTGTCTTTGTGCACTGGATCGATGAATCCCAGTGGTTGGCTGACATACACCACCTCTTTTACTTTGACGTACAGGAAAGCAGATTTGACATCTAACTGGTACACCTTGAACCCTTTCCACGAGGCAAAGGCCATGACTAAGCGGATTGCTTCAAGACGTGCGACCAGGGCATAGACTTCGGTGTAATCTATCCCTTCCTGCTGATGGAAACCCTGAACCACAAGTCGAGCTTTGTTGCGCATGACAATCCCTCTATTATCACGTTTAAACTTGAAGACCCATCTAGTGTTTAACTTTTTGTGATGATCGGGCAGGTCAACAAGCTTCCAGACTCCAAGTTTCTGGAATTGAAGAAACTCTTCTTGAATCACGTCCACCCGGTTTTCTTCCTTTAACGTGTATTTCCAGCTTCCCAGCTCAACCTGAGAAACAAAACAAATATTAGAAAGTCTGGTTTGAAGTGGAGCAATACGAGTATAGAAACAACTTAGATCCTTGTTGATCTGATTGCGAGTTTGCACTCCTGATTGTAAGTTGCCTATAACATTCTCTGGCGGATGATATGAAAGCGTCCTCGGTATCACTTCATTTGGAACATCTACTTGCGTTTGCAAATTTCTGATGACTTCATCCACAACCGGTACAGATGATGAAGCTTCATTCCTGAGATTTGACTGATCAGCCTGTGTGTTCAAGAAGCTTTCAATCTGTTCAGATCCTTCATCGGAACTGGATCCACCATCGTCGAAAGTTGGTTCCCGATCAGAGTCAACATTTGGTTGTTGCTGGGCAGATGATTCGGCAGTGTTGACATTAGGTACAAGACAGAGCCTTGAAGAGTAATGCTTGGACCTACATCAGATGTGGTACACACAAGAAGTGACGATGAAATCACTAATAGTCTGGAAACTTGTTCTTGATTCGATATTTGATGCTGTTGAAAGAGCATAACAAGTTCTTCTTCTGATGGCACATCTGGCAGGTCAAAAGAATTCCACAAACTATTGTAGTTAAACCATCACGGATCCCCCGCTTTCTGCGTTGGCGTTGTACATCTTTGACAATCTACATGTTGTGCAAGAATAACCTGGTTTAGACTCGGCAAGAAGACATGTTTCTGAGGAGTATCATAACCCACGAAGAATCCTTCCAAGGATTTGGCACCAAATTTACCAGCGGGGTCCAATATAGTACTTGGCGATCCAAATGCCTCTAGAATGCAAGGTAGGCTTTCGCTGATTAAGTAACTCGAAGCACGTCTTGTTGTGAGGCTTAATTGTTAACACACGATTCAAGGTATAATACGCTGATGCGACTGCTTCACTCCAGAAACTGATTAGCAATTTTGAATCGGTTAGCATAGTTCTAGCAGTCTGATCAGTGTTCGATTCTTTCATTTAGCAACTCCATTTTGTTGTGGAGTATAAGGAGCACTGAATTCATGAAGAATCCCCTTCTCATTGCAGAATTCGAGCATCCTCTTGTTCTTGAACTCTGTACCGTTGTCACTACAGATTCTCTTGATTGGCAATTGATATAGGTTTTCGAGTTTTCTGAAGAGGATCATAAGAGTTTCAAATGTTTCATCTTTGCTCCCTAGAAAGAAAACCCATGAGAATCTTGAATAATCATCTGTAACGACAAGGCAATATAGATCACTAGAAATAGATTTGACGTTTACTTGTCCAAAAAGAGACATATGTAGCCTCTAGTGGTAGCTTGATAGAATTCAGCAGCTTTCGTGGGTGCGATTTCTCATGCTGATTCCCCTTTTATAACTCAAGCAATCATCGGATAATTGAAAATTCTTCAAATTTACACCCTCCACTAGGTCGTTATGCACAAGATAATTCATCTTTCACAAATGAATGTGCCCCATCTTTCTATGCCAAAGGATTGACGCTTTCTCAGTAGCTTTGGAAACAAAGCATTGGACTTTCTTCGATGTGGTTGATGCGACACTCATATCTAGAACATACAAGTCATTTCCCTCGGTGCACGCATCAGAATCCATTCTTCCGGAATCTTGAAACCCGGTTTTAAGATCAAGCATTCTTTATCGTTGAAATGCGTCATGAATTTCTTGTCACAAATCTGTGAAATGCTGAAGTTCTCAAGCTCTGCGATGTAGTTCACTTTGTCAAACGATATAACTCCGTTCATGAGGATTCCTTCACCTAAAATCCTTCCTCCTTGTGTTCCTACAAAACCTACGTATCCTCCGCGGTAGCTTTAACGTCATGTAACAACGCAAGCATCCCTGTCATGTGCCCGGAGGCTCCACTATCCGTTATCCATTTAGACATTACTGATCGTGGGAGTCCCTACACATAAATGGAAGAAACTATTTAAACAATGAAACCCAAGCCATCTTGGTCTTGGGTGGGTTTGGAATGTCTAATTTCGGACTACTTTGTTTTTAACTTTCTTAAGCTCGGTCTTGTTTAGGAACAGAAGGTTTTGGTTCTACCTTGGATGATTTCACTTTTGCCACCCATTTTTGTGTTTTCAGATTTGCTTTTTTTGCATAAAATTTAGAATCCACTTGGCGATGTTTAGTTGATGTTTCACCAATTTCAAATTTTGAATGACGTTGAATAATTGGTTTAACGTTTTTGTAGGATTCATTTGTTCTTTTCAATATTTTCTTTGGCACAACCATAGGGGGCTTTTGTTTCTCGTCCCTCCAGAACTTTTTAGAATGAGAAATAGGTTTTGGAGCTTCTTGTGAGCAATATCTTGCAATGTGCCCAACATTTTGACATTTGTAGCAAGTTATATTGTCCTTTCGAACGGAAGATTCAAAAACTTGTTTCCTTTTCTCTTTCTCTTTCTTGAAATCATCATTTGATTGAGTACCGATGATTTCTTTTTCTTTCTTTGTTGTTGTCCCAAAAAAAAGTTGATTTTCTTGGTAAAATTAAGTTTTTGAGACTTGTTGTTTATTCGTGGCTTTTGGAAACCCAACCCTGCCCTCTTATTTTCAGGGTAATCTTTGTTTTTATGATATTAGGGTCGGTTGTTACTTTTTTATTTAAAGTTGAAAGATGCATCATGTTTATCTAAATCAGCATGACTTACCTCCACAAGCTTGAACATTGTATCAACATGATCCATGTTCACGTTTTGGATTGGAAAGTCTTCATCCGAATATAGTTCATCATATCCTTTCATTTGATAAACTATGGCGTTTGGATCAATATTTAAACTATCTTCCGATGTATTATCAGACTCAGACTTATTAGATTTTACAGAATCAGAATTTTCAGATTCACTTTTTAGCACATTTTCAACCACAGTTTTTACCACTTAAGAGTCACATTCATTCTCAGATTTTGTATAAGTTACGTCGATATCCGAAGGCAGCTCAATTGACGGTTCAGTTTTCAACTTTAGGTTAAGTGCCTTTTCCACCCTAGATGGCTTTTTACATGCATAACTATTCCACATGGTTGGTGGAACACGATCGTAACTCGCACTTTTTGTTACACCATTTTTAAATTCATCATTATTTTCAATTTTGGGCAGAATGTGATCAGTGACGTACGAGCTTATTGAATAACTGACTAACAACTTGTTAACCCGTTCAGTTTCGATTCTTACCTTCTCAGGCTCATTCCATAGCTCAGCGATAGTGTTTAAGTGAATATTAATGGCCATTTTCTTGTCCATTACTGTTGCTTTGAACATCAAGAGTGTTGCGTCACTTTCTCTAAGTGCTTTTGTGTATTGTTTAACAGAGTTACTTAATTTTTCGTATGCTTCTTTAGTTGATTTGTAATCGCTTGGAGAATTATCTGGTAAACTTTGGAGTTCAGCATATCATGTGTCTTTTACAAGACAATCACTACATGGCTCTGCACATTTTAGACACGGTTTTTCAACCACAAACTCACTCTTAGACTCATTTACCTCATTGCCATTTGCCATGCATGCCTTGATGATGTTATCTGACAACTTCTCCATCTTTTCATCAACTCTTTCTACATCAACTAGCTTCTTTTGTTCTTTGCATGATGATTGCTGACTTGGTGCAAAATAACCTGTAAAAGATTTTTTAGGATATCATTAGGCAAGAGGTGTTTAAAAGAACTGTTCAAAAGTTCCTCCTCCTCTGACGATGTATGATAGTAAAAATCATCTTCAGACCCTCGTCAAAAGATGCCCCTGATTCCTCCTCAGGTTATTCAATAATCTTGGCAACCAAAGCCAAACTTTCATTCTTTGAAGCCCTCGTCTTCTTGAGTCACCACCATGCGAGATCTTGGCTGAGGACAGTTGTAGATTAATCTCTTGTAGTAATCATCAGCAAAAGGGTTATGGTTACCCTGAACTTCTCTGTTTGGACATTCACGCTTGAAGTGTCCCTTCTCCCGACATTTAAACAAGTAACTTTGGATTTATCAAACCCAAATTTTCCATCCAGACCTCCCAAGTTATCTTTCCCAGTTATTTCCTTGAATCTTTGTGCACATCGAACGATCGATGCCATACACCACTTGATGTCAATCAGCTCCATTTCAACCGGATCTATCTGATCATAATCTTCTCTTGTCATTTATGAGTTTCCAATTTTTCCTGCGATTAGGCTATCATATGACTCGAGCACCGAAGCTAGTAAAGACATGTGTTGCTTCGCGGTCTTCTCATCAAAATTCTGCGCATTCTGGAAATCTACAGCAATGTTGCATTGTAAGATTCTCTGATTAGGATTAGATAGAGTAGTCTGATTTATCTGGAGCTTGTTTGAGCCATAAGATGATTGTGGGCTTGGAGGCGTGTTAGGATCAACTGATGTAAAGGATTGAAAGCCACTGTATATATGATGGTGAACTTGGCGTGCTGTAGGCGCTGAAAGCTGTCTGGATCTTCGGAGACTAAATTTGAGTAGCAGAACTGTTCTTGAAGTACAGATTAACATCTTGTTGAACTTGGACAGTTTTGTTCTTTGCCATCTTCTGCATTTCGAGTTCATATCCCTCCAGTCTTTCAATGAAACGTGGCAATGAAAAATTACCATAATTAGTTCCATTCTTCAATATGGTCAGATAAGTAGACCATTCGCCCTGCGGTAGAGAATCTACCAACTTATCAACAAGTTCTTCGTTGGTCTTCATGATTCCCATTCTCTTCATTTGTACCACCAAATGACAGTATCTTTCGATCAATTGCTTCACAGTCTCTCCTTTAATCAGTGTATAGATATCAAACTCTTTACTCAACAATGCCCGCTTTCTCTTTCGAAGCTGAGCACTTCCCTGAAACTTCAAACGAAGAGCATTCCACAATGATTGAGCATCATCATCTTGTTATAGTAAAGACAAAATATCTTCTTTGATAGATTGTTGCAGAATGTTCATCATTTTCTTTTCTTTTATGAACCTTTCCCTTTCAACATCCGAGAGTTGAACTAGAGTCTTTTCGAGGCCATTTTCACCTACAGGAGCTTGATATTTAACTTCGATAACGAACCAGCGAGTAAAGTGATTTGCCTGGACCCAATTCATGAACCGCTCACTCCAACTGTCGAAGTCTTCTAGATTCATTAACTTTGGAAGTTTGGTCATTGTCCCCAACTCATTTTCGAGATTGATGTTTGGAGCCGCTGTGGTTGTAATGCCGATGTAGCGAATGCGTTGTAGAATTCTTCAGCCATTTTCCTGTGAAAATTCAAAAACACACTTTTTGAACAAACTTATTAGTATGGAAAAATTCCTCGTGCCGATGACAAAAACAATTCGTGCGATGGAAATCAGTTCGTACGAACCAGAGATTTGTAAAACAAAGTAATTTGCACAAAATAGTTACTCGTGCGAACAAGATGTTCGTGCGAGTGACCGGAATCTGTTCGTACAAGTGAGATGTTCGTACTGATGCATAGTTCGTGCGAATCACACTTGTAAATTCTGAAACTTGTAAATTTTAAGAACTTCTGGTTACTTGTTCGTACGAATGGTTCAAATCAGCTGTTCGTGCGAGTGGTCTCTCTACCCGTACGAAACAACTAAGTCTCCAAACGGATGAATTTTACTGATTTTGACATGATTAATCTCGATTTGAGATCTAAAATTGTTAAGGATTGTTTAGAATTGATATAACCGAATATCCTAGAATCCTAGTCCAATTTGTCCATAATTTCGTCCAAATTCGACATCAGTTTGGAGAAATGTAGAAGTAGAAAGCTCAACAGTGAACCTGAGCTGAAACAGTTGGTGTAGCCTGCAGAACTTGACGTTTGTCAGCAGATCAGGCCTCAAGGCTCTGATATCACTTGTGAACGGGGATCGGCTCCTCCGATGAGCAACTGGTCTGATCTAACTCAGCTACCAGAGGCGGAATTCATTGCTAGAGAGGATGACAAACGAACAAGAAAGATCTTGCTGTTTAACTGCTCTAAATTGTATTAATGACGTGCAAGTACAGAAGCAAGTAAACAAATCAGCAGGGCTTCACCGTACCAATTGAACCAACACTCTAGCTCTGACACACCACTACTCTATTTATAGGTCGAAATGACTCGCACTAGAGAGTGTGTTAAACAGAGACGTGATTCTTACGAGTAGCTGCTTCATACGAGTAACTGAGAGTCACTCGTACGAGCCAACCTGTGTCGCTCGTACGAGCCATACAAACTATATAAAATAAACATTACCATATATACATTCGATGCTTAAGCTCTATAAACAATACAGACACATCCTAGACGTAGGCAATAGACATAATGCACCAACAGTTACATATACATTGTATTTCATTCAAACACTTAAATTTAGCATTTGATTCATAATCTTCCACCTAGGGTTTGTTCCTAAGCTTGTTTACATCTTATAACTTACACTAATTTCCACAATCCATGTAAGAATAGAAATCTATGTATTTCATCAATTTTCATAACATCACCAAATCTAAAATTTTTGACATACCTTATGATCTCCTAGTCTAGCTGATCAATAATTTAGATTCATGCATGAAATAGAGGCGTAATTTCTCCTTCAATTTGGTGATTTAAGATTAATAAGGGGTTTGCCCCCTTTTTTCCTGCTCTGACGAGACACGCACACACTAGTGTGTGTGGTGTTTTCTTTTTCCATATAATCAAAGAGATCCTAATTTCCCCTTTTTGGCCCCTCAAGTTTGGTTTTATTTTTAAAGGATTATACTAGCGATTCAATTAAAGTTTTATTATACATACTAAATAGGTTGAATTTTCTCTACATACATGCTTTTACTACTTACCATTTAGGTAATATTTGATTATCTAACATTAATTAAATTTCTGGGTGTTACAAGTCCACCCCCTTGAAAAGGATTTCATCCCCGAAACGTGTGTTCCCGAAACGTGTATAAGTACCAAAAAGAGAAGGATATAGCCTCTTCAATTCTTCTTCGGACTTCCAAGTGGTGTTTGTTCCCTTCCGGAGTTCCCATTTAACCTTCACTTAATTGATCTCCTTGTTTCTTAAGCGTTTGACCTTCCGGTCAAGAATTGTAATAGGCTTGCCACGTAAATGAGTTTATCGTCCACTTCTCTGTCATCATAACGAACATAAGCCGTTTCATCAGCCAAACACCTTCGGAGATGCGAGACATGGAACGTGTTGTGTATTCTGCTCAATTCTCCTGGTAGTTACAGTCGGTAAGCCACTTTGCCCACTTGATCAATCTCTTTCTAAAATGAATGATCCCCTTCCATGGAAATACCTTCAAGATTACTTTATCCCCTATTTGAAATTCAATAGGCCTTCGTCTTTTATCTGCATTTGACTTTTGTCAATCTCGAGCCGCTTTAAAGTGGGCTCTCACCAAGTCAATCTTTTCACTTGTGGATTGAATCACATCTTTGTAAGCGAGTTCTCAAGGGCCCATTTCACCCTAACATACCAGGGTTCGGCATTTCCTACCATAGAGCATTTCATATGGGGCCATACTAATACTTAAATGGTAACTATTATTGTATAAAATTCGACTAATGGTAGGTAAGCATCCCAACTACCACCAAAATCAATAATACATGCCCGAAGCATATCTTCTAAAGTTTGAATCATTTACTCGCTTTACTCGTCGGTTTGAGGGTGATATGCAGTACTAAGGGTTTATCGTCTAAGGGTTTCTAACACTTCCTGTAAATGACGAGGGCGATTCGCCTCGGTTTTCGAATATACGAGAATTTCATCGATGAACACTATCAAAAACTTGTCCAATCCGTCCCAACCACCACCTAGAATTCCCCCATTGACATGGGTATCAAATGAACCAAGTAATCCTTGCCATCAACATTTAATTTGCATTCCCAACATATATCACAAACAATAAACCTTTTATTATTACCCACTTCTACTTCCTTAGGCATAGGTAATTTTGTTAATGTAAACGAAGGATGTTGAATAAATCTATGAGAAAAATAAGATTTATTTGCACCCGTATCAAATAAAATACATGCTGGTATGGAATTCACGGTAAACATACCTGAAACCACATCGGGTTCAATTTTGGCCCCTGCTGCGCTTATGCGAAAAGATCTTGCCCATGTCTTTAGGGTTTCATTCTTTAAATCAATCGCTTCCTTCTTTCCTACCAACTCCAGCATTCAGATTTCTTATGACCCGGTTTGTAACATTTAAAGCAAACCGATACTTTGGTAGGGCAATTTGAGGGCGCATCTCCCATCTTCCCACACATGCCACATGGTTTGTTTTTGTAGAAACACTCGCCCCGATGGAAGCGTCTTCAAATCTTGCAACTAGGCGATTATCCTTTCACATTTCCTTTCTTTGGAGATTCGTTGACCTTCTGTTTCTTTGTGGGGCTTGGGTTCGCATCCAACACCCTCTTTTCTCCTCGTTCCCGAGCGGTGTTAATAATCTCGTAAGATTTTCATATTTTGAAAGAGTCATAAACTCTCAGTATTCGAAACTCAACATATTTTAGTAATAATAATTTTTTTCTCTTTTGTTGCATCAACTTATCACAAAACCTCAGCTTGTCAAGGAATATTCCCTTGATCTTGTCAATCGTTTCGCCTTTTTGCCTTAGCTGGATAAACTCTTCTTTAATTTTGTTAATCACGGCTTTAGAATTGCCTCTTTCTTGATTGAGACTCTCCTCTAGTTCGTTTATTCTATCTTCTACTGTGGATAGAATTGTTGTTTGTATCCTATCCATAAATCCTAGTAGGATAGCTTCTAGGGCTTTTCCGACTTCCTCGGAAATCGTTTCTCGTATCTCCTCCGTAATGAGGGATATTGTATCATCACTCGTTCCTCCTAACATCTCTTTAACTATAAAGTACATAACAATTTAATAGATAACTTGTTTGATCATTCCCATACTATTATATGGAAATTTATCATCATCACTTGGTATTACACGTGATGTATCTTTTTTTTCGGTTTGGTCAAGTATATAAACTCCTTAAGCGCTTATGCTTAGTACATTTCCCGGGTTCGAGTGTATTAATACCCCCCTCCCATACACTTAAAATTTTAATCTTTTCTAGTATTTTCAATTAAAATTAATTTTGTAACTAATTCTTACCGGATGTCTTGATCAAGCCTCGAACCGAACACATTTAATCTTTAACCTACCAAGTTGTAATACCCAAACTTAATGTATATAAAGTATTTTATAAAAGTTTGCATTGATATATTTATAATGCAAATACATAGCCATACACAAATTCTATGTTATTTAAAACTTCATAAGTATTTAAAGGCATTACTACATGGTAATGATGTTTAGTTTTACAAAACGCTTAAACAAAACGTGGAAGCTTGAGTTTTGATTGTGTTTGGTTCTTCATGGTGCTTGATCATCATTCTTAACTTCATGTCAACCACCTAGATTTCAAAATCATCAAAAAAGTTAGTCATACGGAGTTTATTACATATCTAAATAAGTCCGAATATCAAAACATGTAAAACAAAACATTATTGCCAAAAACACGCCGTAAGGTACGGCACTCTGTCGTAGCTTAAGACAACGTTGCTTGTTTTAATCAGCAGACTCCTGCCATAACTTACGGAAGATTGCCATAGCTTATGGCAGGCTGGGGTTGCAGATTTCCAGCTTTGCCCTTTTTCTGTAAAGACTCTGTAACTTCTCAAATATTCATATGTTTCGCTTCAAACTTGTTTCTAAATGACCGTAAAACAGTCGCCTACATAATTAACCTGGATTCTTAATTGTTATGAAACACGCTACCGTTACCCGGTTCATGCGCATATTTCTTCGACCCATTTCTCCTATTTAAGCATTTAAACTATGTTTCCCACATCTTATGGTGAAGATTAATTCCTTACGACTTACCCATTGTCCGGGCTTACTAAACTTGCATTTTACGCTCCCGTTACTCGGTTTGCATTCGCATTAGTTTGACCCGTTTGGCTAACTTTGGCCAAACTTAACTTTCACTATTATTTACCTTGATTAATTCACATCCTCTATATTTTGACCCATTCCTTGGGTTCACAATCTTATAATCTGCGTTCCCATTACTCGATTTACGTTATTCGACCTCTTTGGTTTGTTCGTATGAAATCCAACACTTATTGTGAGGATATGCTCATCCAATAAGCTTAGGTCCTAATTTTTTTACCTAGTTCAATATGCGCGGAATTCATGTTAAACTAGTGAAAAGTTCAATATTTATTATTTAATCTCTATATTTCATTAATTAAGATCAACATTTACAATCCTGAGAGAAATCTAACCAGGCTTCGCCGTATCAGTCAACAAAAACATCGATAGACTTAAGACCCTAGCACACCTATATATAGACTTCCCACTTCATGCGAGGATAGAGTCCGCACTTCGTACGAAGATAGTTTATCTTTGTACGAAGGTAACAGGCTACCTTCGTACGAACTCAACAACACTTCATGCAAAGTTAAACCTACAAAACACATAATCTACATTTAAGCCCTATTACATACAAGACATAACCCAAAGACGTAGGCGATAGACATTCTGCGTCAACAAACTCCCCCTTGGATATTGCCGCAGTATTGGTCAGTCTTCAAAACTACAAAAATCTTCATAACGTTAATCTTTTATCTCCCGAAGAATTCTTCCTTGGTTTTCTTCGCTCTTCACTCAGTACTGGTGTTTGATCTGTCGCCTGAGCCCACTTCAAGAATTAAAATCTTAGATAGATACTTTCTTTCTAGCTCTATCAATCTGTTCTTCTTTTCCTATTTGCTTCATAAATTCAACTCTTTCCAGTTCTCTTCATTTCGATCTCCACATCTTTTCTAAGTTAATTCTGTTTGCATAACAAACATTAATCACACTTTCGTATTGCATAGCCTGAACTTTCTCCTTAGGTTCATAACAAATCTTGTAGGTCCCGGTGGCTGCGGTTGTAGACGGAAGTTTGGGTGTATCATAGTACCAATTCGGCAGAACGTTATTAAGAACAGAATCAGCAGAAGTATTCATTCATTCATACCGAAAGGGTATACATCTTGTCTGGCTGGCAGAATTTCTTGAGAGATTCTGCCACGTTTCCCCTCTGGGAACTTCAAAAAACGTGCAAAACAATGAACATACAACACATGTATATAGACCTGAGCACCTTGTATGAAGTGAGCATTCCACTTGTACGAGATGATACAACTCGTAGGAAGTGACACTTTTGCTCCAGTTCGTACTTAGGTCGTGTGTTCGTATCTAATTTATACACTATTCAACACACGCTCTATCTAGCCTATTCGCGTAGTGACGGACATAAAGTGCATCAACAATTTTCCCCTTGGACGTCACTGTCGAAGCTTGATCTTGATCTTGAAATCTGAGAGCCGTGTTTGAATATTCTACAACTTCAATCAAGGTATCTGTCTATGTCAGAGAATGCATTAACAAATTCCCCCTTGATTGATGATCCGGGTTTGCATTATCAATCATTAAGCAACATTCCCCCTGAAATAACTCTCTCCAGAAATTAATCTTTAGGTCTTTTGTTTGCAAGGCTACGACTTCCTCTTATTTACTTAATTGACAAATTTTCTCGAATAATCACGAACTATAAATTAATCAATGCAGCATCTTCGTTTCAAATTTACCACATCCGTGTTCGGTTTAGCCCACTATGCTTGATCTTCTGATCCTCAAAAATCCAACTAGCAATTCATAAAAACTTTGAATTACCACAACGGTAATTTCAAATCAATGAATGCCCACAAAAATCTGAAATCGCGATTTCCGTAATCACGTTTAAGCATACTCTTGAATGATTGACTAGAAAATCGGTAATCTTCTCAATCAGCAAAGCATCATCAGAATCAAATCATATGGTAACACATCAAATCTAAGAAACATTTGTCCGTGATCAAAATCACATTCTTCTTCTTCATTCACAATAATAGATATTTAGCTCACTTCACAGGAATGGTGCAACTGAAACTACAAAATATCCTCATTTCCTGGTGGTTAGTCAAAAAAATAGTTCATATGCCTTGCAGAGTTAAATTGGATACTTTGTACCACTAAGCAGTCGTGTGTGCAACCGCCTTGTATGAAGACTCAAGCATCAACATGATCACAACTACAGAATCAGATAAACAACTCCTCCAAGACTCAGTTATGCAACCCCACTTTTATGAAAAATAGATATCAACTTTATCTCATTAGTAATGAATCTTAGATGCTCTACATTTCCCAGATTAATCTACAGTCGGAACCATCCGAATACTGTTGCATGGTCATGAATTTCAAACATGCAAGAATCTTCATATATACGTGAAATTTAATCCCCCCTCATTTTTGCAAATTTTGAGCATACCAAATTTTTCACTGATATTCCCCCTCAAATCTGGAAAAATCAGTTTTTATCAAAAGTTGATTTAACGTTAAGGCCCATTAATAGTCACTACACTAGATGATTAAAATTATTCATAGGTATCAGTAACTACCCCAATATCTTCAACATTTTGTGACCGTATCATCAAATCTATACTCTGAAGCTCCAGAGGGTGTCACCGAACAACCCGAATTAGACGTTAAAATCTCGAAAAAATTGTAATCACAAAACTTTTTATAGACACTCGTCTCGTCGGTACAATCAAATTTTTTCTGGACACTTCCTCTGAGTTTTTTAGGCATGTCACACTTCGTATGAGGTGTATAATTACATCGTGCGAAGTGGATTCTCACTTCGTGTGAAGTGTCACCTCGTGCAAAAGTGTCACCTCATGCGAACTGCCTCTTCGTACGAGCAGGCCTGATTACATTTTTCGATCCAAAATCTTCATTTCTACGAATTGCTCGATGAATTTGGCACAGACTTTTTTGAATATCAGTTTCTAACAATCCTATAAGTTCATTTTTACATTTTGTCCATGGATTGCCTCTTCATTTTATCTTTTACGTCTAAAACCCCTCATAAGTTCAGAAATCTCCAAAATTCAAGAGCGTAGGTGATCCAATCGACTTTTAAATCAATTAAATCGGTACCGATTCGGTAACACATTATTAAGAACAGAATCAAGGGAAGCATTCATTCATTCCTACCGAAAGAGTATACATCTTGTCTGGCTGGCTGAATTCCTGGAGAGATTCCGCCAGCGTTTCCCCTCTGGGAACTTCGAAAAACTTGAAAAACAATGAACACACAACACATATCATGAGCACCTTGTACGAAGTGAGCATTCCGCTTCATACGAAGTGGCAACCACTTTGTACGAGGTGATACAACTCTTACAAAGTAACACTTTTGCTCCTGTTTCGTACTTTTGTCGTTTGCTTGTATCTAATTTATACACTATCAACACATGCTCTATCTGCCCTATTTGCACAGTGACAGACATAAAGTGCATCAATAAATCTTGTAGTAGAATAAAGATTCAATATGTTTTTCCAGGGAGTTCACTAGCCACATCGTGTCTAGTATCCTAATAGCCCTCCAAATACCTTCAGACACTAGAACTATCGCTTTTTCACCCGTTTCATTGTCGTATTGCCACAACTTAAAGAATTCATGAAAATCTTGTTCTATCTTCATCAGCGGCATATTTTTCATTGCACGTGGCCGCTTCTCAATTAGAGTAACAACTATCTCTTTGGTAAGCGGGTCTATCTTGATTTTCTTCTTTGGAATATGCGGGACCCAATTATGAAAACCATGAGCAGCTTCATACTTGATCAACTTCTAGATCCTTTGATCATTAAACTTCATCAAATAGTTAATAGACTTTATTTGGCACAATTCTTCAATGTCCCTCCATGGCAACATTTTAATATCACTCAAATACCTGAAGTACTTTACTCCAAACTTCGTCTTTACTGCATAAACATTTAGTTCAGGAATCCAACCCCAGCTCAACATCTCTCCCAATGATTTATCTTGATCACGCATAAAAACGCTAGTGATCGTCGAAATTTTCTTTTGTTTTGGAAGCTCTTTGAACCACCTCTTTTTCACTTCAAGTATTTCTTCCTTAGACAACCTTCTCAGTACATTACCATCCTTTACTGTTTCTTCAACTCTTCGTTTCAACAGATCATTAGTTTATTCGAAAAACATTCCATGAAAGATTGCAAAGTCATCTATTCCTTAACCAGTATATTTAATCGTTTCATCATCAGAATCATCCTCAACGACAACCCCATCATATCTATCAACATCTGCCACATACTTATATATATAATCTTCTTGTGTAGAAGTACTACGTTGATCAATTTCTCTTCAAAATCAAAGTCAAACAAACTTTCATCAACCCCTAACATCTTGGCAATCTCTTATTTGTATAATTGTGGACGAACTTCCCCTCTTACACACCATGTTCTAAATAGAAAACTCTGGGTTATGGCAAATCAGGAACAACCGTTATAGGTGTAACAACTATGAGGATTACTGATTGCTCTGCTTCGTGAGTAGAATCCTTTTGCTCTCCTGTCTCTTGTGAATCATCTTCTTGACTGGCTTCATCATTCAAGAATGCATCGTCGTCGAATGGTTCATTGATTTTGGCTTGAACTACCAATCTATTACCTCCTTGGGTGTTATTGTCGTCGTCACCCTTATCATCATCATCTTTCTTTCCATCACCACCCACATTATCATCATTTTGATCGTTATCATCATTATGGTCATCCTTTTCCTCATTATCTTCATCATTAAACAACACGATATCTCTAATTCGCTTTTTAACCTTTTCAGCAACATACGAAACATCAACAATCGATCCAACCAACACAAACTTTAATATATCTATCTTAGGCTCTGGCTCTTGCTGGACAGGTGTAACCACTTGAACAACATCTATATTCTCTTACCCTTTTCCTTCACCTGCAGCATCTACTTCAGCCTTTTTGGCTCTCGCAGCAGCCCTAGCTTTAGATTCTTCTATCTCTATTAGATCATATTCAGCATCGACTTTATGTTAAATCGCTTCTCCAGCACCTTGTATAGCACATCAAGCATCTTTGCATTTACCGATTTTTCTACTTCAAGATCTTGTACAACTTTATATAGTCTCTCATTTTCAGAAGTAACATTCATGAGCATTGAGACTAATTACACATTCTTAGCTTCAAGTTTCTTTACTCTATTTTCCAAATCTTGAACTTTTTGATAGTTAAAGAAATCTCCATTAAAACCCGCAAAGTTCAAATCTTCTTCGAATATTGTAGGGCCTGTGGGGTGAGATTGACGTCTAGCTGATTGAGGTGTTGATCGTTGTTGAACTGGAGGTGTTGTTTATTTAGGAGTTGTTTGTTTTGGAGGTTACGGTGGATGTGGTGGTGTAGACTGTTGAGAGGATATGTTGGACGTTATGGAGATGTTGGTGGTGTAGATAAAACAACTATTTCCTTAATAACTTCCACCTCTTGTGTCTCCTTCTCCTGACTTACTAATTTAGCTTCAGTAGTCTTTCTCTTGAGATATTTCCTTCTAGCTCGCTTAACATTTGGAGAACCTATTGTCTTTGCCACATCTACGCTTTGCTTTTAACTCGTTTAGCTTTCTTCATTGGCCTTTCGATGATCTCCTCAGGTTCCGAAGGCACATATGTTTCATCATCATCACCTAACGCCTTTCTTTTTCTTTGTTCAGCTTTCTCTGCTGATGCTCTTGCCTGAAAATCTATGCTTTTGTTAGAACTCGAATCATCTTTGTTCTTATCTTAATAAGAAGTTGCTGAGAATACCTCATCTTCAACATTTGTTTCTATTTCAACATTCATTTCTATCTCAACATTCTCGGTAGTCTCTATCTTCATTAGTTGCCTCATCAACCAGTAGTGTTGCAGCTTTTTTAGATGCTCGTTTTTGTTGTGCAGCTGGCTTTTTCTTGGGAGTAGATTTCTTTTTCTTTTCTTCTTTTCCGTACCAGAAACCCCTCTTTGGAATGAATTATCTAAATGATCTTCTTCAGAGTTTTCAGAGTTAATACCATCATTTCTGTCACACCCCAACCGATGGCGGAAACATCATGGGGGACAAAATAGAGTTCTCGAGACTTCATAACACTAGGACATGACAAGTATTTAGTTAATGAAATTTGATTTCATTTCTATTTCAAGTACAAAATTTGGAAGCAAAGTACAAGACATGGAAACAAAGTACAACAACATAATAAGAAACACGATCCAACATTAAAGATAAAATTTAAAATGGGTTTCTAGTTCATCCTACTAGATTCCATGCATCCTCGACATCCTCAAATTCCTGCAACATATATTAAAGTATAGTTCAACACACAAGGCATTGGCGAGTTTACAAGTTTTAATACTAGATAATAACAAAAATTTAAACATTCCACATGCATAAACGCTACTTAAAAACTATCATACAATACTAGCAATGCAACTATTCATGTCAACCCAAAGTTTCCCGCTAGCTAATCTAATCATCGCAATGACTAGGCCGTTTTGATTAATTAACATGACCTCAAGAATACGGGCGGTGAGTTACTCCTAAAACGCTGCACATTTTAAGGGAGGTTGTATAAAACCTTCGAATTCTAGCATATACAAGTATTCAAGTATCACGTATTAAGCATGTATGAAAGAAGGTTTGTTTGTGACTAAGCATAATGTATGTGTGTTTTAGTGGTTTTGATAGTTCATATATGTTGCAGCCTAAAAGTATAAAAGATAAGAAGGGGAGTTGAGTAAATTCACGGTTTTGCAAAGCTTTCTGAGCAATCCGCGAGTCGCTATGTTGGAGAGTAGGATACCGAAGTTACTCTACATGAGGGAACAAAGGTGAATGAATATTCTGATTTGGTAAAGGATCTAGATTCAGAATTGAAAATTATGTATAAAGTATACGTTAGAAAATACTACTCTGTTTTGACACTGAATTCTATAAACGAGGAATTTAGAAACAAGACAGAATAACCCAAACTCATAACACCTAACCATAGGTCGGTTAGCATCATGAACTATATATATATATGTATATATATACATATATGTATATGTATATATATATATATATATATCTATACATATATGTATATATATGTATATATATATATATTATATCATATAGATTACGTCCATAGTCCTTCAGAAACGTCCTAGAGGTCAAGCAAGGAGGTATGAATACCTCATTATATGGTTCACCAAAGCACAAAGTTTATCAACATAGCTGATAAACCCGGTTGGTCATGAATGTACGGAGTGAAATATAACTATTTAACATAATGTGTATAAGTGAGGGGTGGAACTTGATTCAGAAAGCCAGGCTCCCATCGTTCACACATTTACTAAAATACAAGTTCATCCATTTTGAGAATGGTGAACTTGGTTAGTTTCAACACTCGGTTCATATTTTTAAATTAGATAGGTAAAGTACAAGAACAAGAAGGTCTGAATAAAGAAGAAAGTGTAGGAAAGTGAAAAATATATTTGTAAGTTAAAACTCACTTAGAATGGTTGAGAAGTTTCTGCCAACAACTTGCAAATTTGAGCAAAAGTGTGAAGATTCAAAAAGTGTTAAGGAGGAAGGAGTGTTCTTATTTATAGCAGAGGTGTTGCTGCTAACTTCACTTCATGCGAAATGAGTTCACTTCATGCGGAGTGAGTTCCAGTACGTACGAGGGCGTCGGGTTGTTGGTGCATAATATCTATTACCTATGTCTTAGGGTTGTGTCGTATTTTGTAATAGGGCAAAACTGTTAGATTTACGTTGGTTGTATTTAACTTCAAACGAAGGTGAAGTCTACCTTCGTACGAAGGTAAATTACCTTCGTGCATTGATAAACTACCCTCGCACAAAGGTAGCATGTCTATTTATAGCTAGTGTGAGGTGTTAGTGTGTAGAACTTTTGCGACTGAGACGACGAAGCTTTGTCGGATTTCCTAGTCAATTGTAACTGTTAAACATTGAATGAAATCAGTTAATTGATGAAATAATCTTGTTAATTGTCACTAATTCAAATGAAATCCGCGCGTATGGACTAGAAACTCAAATTAGGACCTTTGTTATTGGACCCAAAACGATCCTACAAATGGTATCAGAGCTGAAAACAAACGAATTCATGTTGAAAATGAATTGATTTTCATGTATAATACGTAAAACATGTTTAGATAAATGCTTGAGAAAATCAGAGCTGAAAACAAACGAATTCATGTTGAAAATTGCAAAAAATATCAAGTTTTGAACCTACCTTCGCACGAACATAACTTTACCTTCGCACGAAGATTATTTTATCTTAGCACGAAGATAAAATTTATAAAGGTTTAAAAATCATTTACCTTCACACGAGGATAAATATATCTTCGCACGAAGATAAATCAATTTTTGACATTTTTACTCACTCGAACCGAAATCTTAATTGTTTAGCATTTAACGTTGTTTCAGGCTAGTAAAATAGAGAATGAATTTTACAGCGCGTTTGCTATATTAACTGTTAATGTATCAGTTTCATCCACACATAATCTGAATTTGGAGAATGAAATGGGGACAATGGTGAAACCATTTTAACTGCTGGTTTGCTATAGAAGAAAAATATACCGCACTAATTAGGGAAATGAATTAGAAAGGACGTTGACTCAGTTCACAACGGCTGAAAACAAAAAAATTGTCAATGAGAAGAAAATGATGAGCATATTGCAACAATCAATCAAAGAAGATATCTTAGCGTTGCTGCAACATGATGGTAACTCACAATCATTATGGAATGAATTAAGAATGAAGTTTTAGGGAAGTTCACAAATGAGCAAGAGCAAAAAGGCACTGCTTAGAAAAAGAGTTTGATATTTTCAACCTTTTGAAAGGCGAAACTATGAAGCAGTTGATCGAGCATTACTGTCATCTAGGTATTCAAACGAAGGATTTGGGAATTCAGAAAACAAATGAGGAGTTAGTCGACAAGTTGGCAGATGCTTTGCCTAAGGGAGAGTGGACTACGTACTTGACGATTCTGAAAAATGGTGCAGAGTATAGTTGTTACAGCCTTTCAAGTTTCGTAGAAAAGCTCGAAGGTCTTGAACTAGAAATGTAAAAGATGACCAAATCAAAAGGTGCTGAAATGCAACAAGATGTAAACTTTTACTTTAAAGGCAATACAACTTGTACTGAAAGTCCAAAGTACAAACCGCCTTTAGTGCTGATAGTTCTACAAGCCCATCTTCTAATCAATCTGGTTTTCAATCATTTTCTAGCTTTGAACATAATTCACCAAAACACCCCAGTCTTCACAGAGCTCAAAGAGTTTTTAAAGTCAACAATTCGGTCAATCTAACTCAAATAAGAGGTTTTTAAAGTGTAACATAGCTTTCAATATTCAAAACACACAACATTTTAGCGAACATGCTGCCAAGCAGCACATGCCGTTGCTCGTATCTGTTGTTGAATCTTATGAAAGCGGGGTTGCTGGCAAGATAGGAAATCCAGATATGACCAAGGAAGATTACGATCAAATATATTAAGAAGAATTAGAGCTTATTGACATCAAATGGTGTATGGCTTCTATAGTTTGAAGAGCTCATAAATTTATGGAGATTACGGATAGAAATATTTTGGGAGGTTTGTATGGGAAGCTTGGATTCGACAAATCAAAAGTTAACTGTTTAAGATGCAGAGAGAATGGACATTTCAAACGGGAATGTACCAATCGCGAAGTAAACAGTATGTTTCCATCTTTTGCAGGATATTTTGATTCAAGATATCAAGTGCAAGCGGAAGAGGAATCAAAGTCTGAATGTGTAGAATTAATAGATGTAGAAAAAGAGATGAATGCCGAGAATTTGACAGAGGTAGCAAACAAAGCAATGATGGCAAACCTTAAACATGTAGTTTCTAATGAAGACAAGGAAGAGTCAGTGACTGAATTTGTCAAAGAGTCGGTAATGGAGGTTGTCAAAGTTCAGGTTGTTGAGGTTGAAAAACCATGCAAGAGATGTCAAGAACACTTGCAAAGAATGTGTAGAGAAAGATAAAAACTATTCAGAACTGAAAAAACTTTCAGATAATATTTCAACTGATTATAAAGAAACTAAACAAGCTTATGAAAAATTATCTAAAGAAATTAAACAATATGAAAAGGTTAACAATGAAGATAGTTCAACTTTGTCGATGCTTAAAGAAACTGTTATGTACAAACAAATGGCAGTTAACATTCATCTAAACAAAATTGCTGAACTTAAAAATGAGCTTGAAAAAATGAAAATCAAAACGGAAAGGGTTAACAAATTGTTAATCAGTTATTCCACCAGTTCATATGTCATTGATCATATTCTTCCGAAAATTGAAAAGGAAGAAGATGATAAGAACGGTAAGAACAAAAGTGTTGGTTACAACCGTGTTCCACCACCCATATGGGAAAGCTAAGCTAGAAAAAAACCATCAGAGGTGGAAAAGGCGCTCAATCTAAATTTGAAAAATGAAAAGAAAAATTAGTTGCCTTAGAACAATAATGTAACATACTAAATCAGATAATGACTGTGAATCTGATGTGGTTAAAAGAATGGTTGAAAAGGTTTTGGGAAGTGAAAGTGATAGCACAAAGTATAAGTGCTGAGTCGAACTTGGAGAAAACTAGCTCAAGGTACCTTCTGAAAAGAGGAGATCTTTCACAAGAATGTTTCGAACTTTTGAGATCGTTGGTACTTGGTTTTAATAGGTTTTGGATGGTTTTGTAATAGCTAATTGTATTCTAGAAAGTTCAGGGGTTGAAAATGTAAACAGGGAAACTTCCCTTAGCGGCATATTTTATATCCCAGCGTATTATACACTGGGTAGTCAGTGTGTATATATGTGTTCACTGAAAACCCTAGTCCAAGGTTCTTGGACAAGTTTTGGTGATTTATGTTGTGTTGTGATTATTGTTCTTGTGCTTAATCCTAACATCCATGTGCTTTAGTGATGATCTCTTTTGGGATTCCATATACAACACATTTTGTTTAATCCATACACGAATCTCATCTTCATCTTTTAGTTTTTCTTAACTTTACACATTCAAGCAACTAATCTATAGTTGTTTGGGTGATAACAATTAAACCACTATGATCCGAATCTATTTTTGGGACTCACAATTTGGTATCAAAGCCTTTGTGCTCTTGATTGTTTGAGTTTTTGTTAAGTTTATTCAAGTTTTGAAGGTTTTTCAAAAGTTTTCAAAGTTTCAAGGTTTTTCAAACATTTATACATAAAATGGCTTGATCTGGTGTGTTTAATTGGGTTGTTGTTAATCAATGTTTTGGTGAACATTTAGGTCATTTTGGTACAAAGAAACATGGATCTTGTCATGTTTGGGTGCTTAGAGGGTTTTTGTTCGTACTTAAACCCTTCTGGGCATATTTAAATTTGAAATCAGTGATAAATTTGAATATAGCGTATTTAGTTTGAAGTTCGCGTAATTAACAAATAGGCCGGCAATATACCAGCGCATTTGTTGATTCCCAGCGTCAGCGTGTTTAATCGAAGGCGACTTCGAAGTCAGTGATAAAGATCTTAAGTGATTTTATCACGGTGATCGGCGTATTTAGCCAATCTCATGTTTTTTTGTCTGTTCCAGCGGATTTAGCTATTGTCGCCGGTCCAACAAGCCAAAAATCATCAGCATAATTACTATATTCAGCGTATTTGCTCACTGATCTCACAAATTCCGTCCTAATTAATCTTCACCAGCGATTTTAAGCACAGTAACTTAAAAACCAGCGTAATTAATCCCTGACCAAAACCTTGAACTTGAAATCAAACGAAAATGTCACTTAATCAACTGAATCCAATCGCTCAAACCAAACTTGAAATTGGAACTGCAACTAGGCCTCCTAAGTTTAAAGGATCTGAAGATTTCAACAGCTGGAAGAATTGAATCAAAGCATTCTTTAAGTATACGGACTATAGTCAATGGATGTCTATCACTGTAGGACCCCATGACCCTATGGTAATTCGTGACGACGTTCGTACAATCAATGAAGATCCCTCAACCTTCATTGATGAAGATAAGACTCTCATCCAACGCGACCGTAGGGCTCACACTGCTCTAACAATGGCTCTATCAAAGGATGACAACAACTTGTTTGACGAATACACCTCGGCTCATGAACTATGGTTGGCTCTTATCGACCACTATGAAGGCAACGACGAACTGGTGGATAATAAGAGAGATATGGTTCAGAAAGAATACGACATGTTCGGAAGTGTTCGAGGTGAAAGTTTTTCAGATCACATTAGCCGCTTTTTGAATGTGTTAACAAAAATGAAGAAAGTTGGTAATCCCATTACCGACTATGCTTCAATTAAAAAGCTTTTGGACTCTCATCCAAAAGAATGGAGCCTACAGTGCATGATGATCAAAAGAACCTTCCTAACCAGTATGACTGTAGTTACCCTTTCAGAATTGATCAACACTCTAAAAGCTTTCGAAATGGACGTGCTCAAAAGAGAGATGAACCAAACAGGATACTCACAACAAAAGTCTGCTCAATCCGCTTCTGCTATTATGCCTAAGAACATGGAATTCGTTGCCCCCACAGTCTCTGGGAGCTCAAGCTCTCAAAGTGTCGGTGCATCTTACTTCACCGCTTCCACAAACTCTGCTAAGGCTTCACAATACAATGAGAAAGCTACTATGGTCAGTGACGCTCAAGCACTAAAGATCTCGACTGAACATGTTGCACTGTTTAACACCTTCCTCAGCAGCTATGATGTTTTTATGTCGGGTGAATTGAAACGGAATTTCCTTTCAGCTGAAGACATGTACCAAGTTGATCCAGATGATATGGAAGAAATGGATCCCAAATGGCAGATGGCTATGATCAAGAATGTTAACTTTGTAGTCTAAACTAGTACTAATAAAATCGAGACTTTTTGTTGGTGCATAATGTCTATTGCTACGTCTAGGATATGCCGTTTTTGTATATACGGCTTAAAACGTCAGATTGTAAATGTTGTTGTTTAGAATATATGTTTTGTAGCAGACTCTTGCGAGTGAATCACTTGAATCATACGAGTGACACTCTGTCACTCGTACGAGGCAGCCACTCGCATGAGTCACAGTCTCCGTATATTCTCTCCTATGCGAGTCATGTCGACCTATAAATAGAGGAGTGCTGTGTCAGAGCTAGCAAGTGTTAGTCCAGTTTGTACGGCGAAGACCTACTGAATTGTTTACTTGTGTTGTACTTTGCACGCCAATCAATACATTCAAAGAAGTTAACAGTAGATCTCACTTGTTCGTTTGTCAACCTCACTAAAAATGAATTATGCCTCTGTTAGTAGAGTTAGATCAGTCCGGTTGCTCATTGGAGGAGCCGATCCCCCATTCACAAGTGGTATCAGAGCCTTGAGGTCTGATCTGCTGACAAACGTCAAGTTTCTACAGGCTACCAACTGTTTCAGATTAAGATTCAATGTTGCAGCTTTCTACTTCTACACTTTCCCAAACTGATCTCAGAATTGGATGAATTTATGGACAAATTGGACTAGGATTCTAGGATATCACGTTAAATTCTATTCTAATCAATCCTTAACAATTTCAGATCTAAAATCGAGCTTAATCATGTCAAAATTGGTAAAATTCATCTGTTTGGTGACATAAGTTGTTTAGTACGGGTAGAGAGACCACTCGCACGAACGACTGACCATACAAGTTAATTCATTCGTACGAACGAGTAATCAGAAGTCCTTAAAATTTACAAGTTAAAATTGAAATTGTGATTCGCACAAAGTAACCACTCATACGAGAGACTTACTCGTACAAACCAAATTGTCATCTCTAAGAACAGCTTGTTCACACGAATACTTCCTCCATACAAATCAACTCATTCGCACGAATTTATCTTGGTCGCACGAATTGTTTTGTTATCTACACAAAGAAAGTTTTTCATACTAATCAGTTTTTCAAAAAGTGTGTCTTAAGATTTTTACAGAAAAATGGCAGAAGAGTTCTATAACGCATTTGCTATATCAGCGGTCACGACTACTGCAGCACAAAACATGAACCTCGAAAACGAAATGGGTACGATGACGAAACTGCCGAAGTTGATGAACGTCAAAGACTTCGATAGTTGGAGCGAACGTTTCATGAATTGGGTTCAGGCAAATCATTTTACCTGTTGGTTTGCTATCGAAGAAAAGTATCAATCTCCTATTCGTGAAAATGGTCTCGAAAAGACATTGGCTTAACTTTCAGATTTTGAAAGAGAAAAGTTTATAAATGAGAAGAAAATGATGAACATTCTGCAATAATCCATCAAAGAGGACATACTAGCGTTGTTGCAACATGATGCTGACGCCCATTCATTGTGGAATGCTCTTCGATTGAAATTCTAGGGAAGTGCCCAGTTACGAAAAAGCAAAAGGGCGTCATTGAGTAAAGAATTTGACATCTTTACTTTGATCAAAGGTGAGACGGTAAAACAACTGATTGAATGATACTGTCATCTGGTCGTGAAAATGAAGCAAATATGAATCATCAACGAAGAACTTGTTGATAAACTCGCCGATTCCTTACCACAAGGCGAATGGTCTCCCTATTTGACCATTTTGAAGAATGGAACTGAATATGGTAATTTCTCATTACCACGATTCATTGAAAATTGGAGGGATACAAACTAGAAATGCAGAAGATGGCGAAGAACAAAGGCGTTCAAATGCAACAAGACGTTAATCTTTATTTCAAGAATAGTTCTACCTCTCAAATACAATTTCCAAAGATCCAGACTGCCTTTAGCGCTTACGGCATACCGAGTTCCCTGTCAAATCACATGGATCGAGCAATCCCCAGATGTAGGTCCACCTACGGATGGTGTTAAACCAGTTGCTTGTTCAAATAACACACACAAGTGCGAAATCCAAGTGTGCATGCAACCAAAGCAAAGTAAAGAACACGGGGTAACAAAAGATTCACTATCTTGATTAATGATTGAGAACAAGTACAAACATATACACACAATGCTCGTATGACTCAAACAAACTTGTTGTGTTCTTGTGTCTTTATCTTCAGAGATAACCAACTCAAAGGGTAACAAGCTCTCAGGGCTAACCAACTAGCTAACCAGGCAACTCCCAACTAAGAGGTACATGTCTGCTTATATAGTGTCCGTCTAGTTTCGTACAAAAGACAAGTCTAGACATATTGAACACAATATTTCACACGAGACACATCTCCAAAAGAATTGGTACGGAATAGGTGTTTCGTACGAAATACTTCATTTCGTACGAAACAAGTATCTCACTTGTTACTTGAGACTGTTTCGTACGAATCCTGTGGTTCGCACAAAATACTTGATTCGTACAAATCCTCTGACTCGCACAGAATCCTGATTCTTGGAGAACATGTGTAGACATATCGTTTCCAAGATTCATCAGTATACACACATGCAACTGATTAACACAGACAAGCTAAGATGTCATACTAGATCAAGATTGAAGGATATCTCGATCTATTCGACACGACCAAACCTATACAGACACTTGAGCAAAGACCGTACAATTACAACTGTAATTAACAACAAGCGACAGACACGAAACTGTATCAACAAACTCCCCCTTGGATGTTGCTTGGTCTTCGGTCTTCGGTCTTTTGTCTTCACATAGAATGGTTTGGAGTATCAACAAACTCCCCCTGAAGATCTGTTATCCATTGATAGATCTGCTATCCAATGATTAGAGCATCAGGTCTTCGAACTTCTAAAAAACTTCAAATCTTTCTTGCTTCCTCCTCTGACTTGTCAGAGTTCTTCGTTGCTTGTCTTTGTTCATGTTCTTTTGTATCAATCTGTACTCATAGACAAACATAATTAGAACACAAATTTCTCAAGGGATACACACGAAAGACTTATCATAAAATCTTCGTATGATTGTATTCCCTGAACGAGATACACACACTCGTACGAATTCCAACAGCAGATTTGAGAAAAACAAGTGACCAGGTCAAATTAAATGACTAGGTTCATTCGTATGAGATGCACACACTCAAATGAATTTCGGATTTTTGATTTCTTTGATGGATCACTTATTGCAAGATATTACTTTTATGAAGTTGCGATATCAAACAGATGGTTTTCCGGCGTATCTTGGTAGAAACTCTCGAGTATCAACTTTGGCTAACTTTCAAAAAGTAATTACATAAGCAACTAAGTAAACTAGACCTAAAATCAAAATATACATATAAACTACAATCTTTTTCGAGTTTCAAGGTAAAGGAATCATACCAGCATTTTAATCTTTGTCAAAAACGGTATTAGGTTTTCAAAATTAAACAGATAAATATTCAACTATGATTATCGGTATTGTTGTCCACGTAAGCTCAGACTTATCAGATGGAATCATGATTAGGAGATATGATTAAGGTATGGATTTATGCTTACTAGCCGATGTTCAACCACATCACCACACATTCCCATATCAAGATATGCACAAGAGAAAATCTTACCGGTGAGTATGCTGCTTTATCATCTGTTTTTACATATATGAATGATGTGAGATACTCAATTATTTTTTATTGAAAACAAGCCCATGTGATTTAATCACTTATTGATGAGGAACTTGACTTTCATATGCATGCTGGGCATAGGAGTAAGTCCGTAAACAGGTTAGTACCATCGTACTGACAAAGAGACGAACTTAGCTCCCGCATAAAGCGGTGATATTTTATCACTTATTTTGGGGATGTGATATTTTTATCACTTATTTGATGGTTGTATGCAGTATGTACACGTATGTATGATATCATGGAATTCTAGACTTGCGCCACCGTTATTTTTTGGAAAAAGATTCAACCATGATACCCAGATGATAAGCCAGCATAAAGACCGTATATCTCAGAACCTCATCACTCTATCAAACGAAATTTCGGTACCAATACCATATGCCAATGAATGGTTTCCACCTGTCGTTCTGTCTGTTAAATTTATATCAACCTGCACATTTTAATCTGATTGTGAGCCTACCGATACATCATAAGTAAAAGCTACTTATCAATCTACTTTTTATGCTTTTAACAATTTCTGATATATTTACCGGTGAATTTCATCATCTTCGACTTATCCAACAATCTCATTTTTGATTTTCTAATGTTTTTGTATTTTTCTGAATTTTCTCCCCCTTAAACAAAGAAGGTAAACAAAAAGACATATTTTTGTATTTTCTTAAACTTACTCCCCCTAAAATATAAAACTGAAAATCTTTTTGTATTTTTAGATTTTTAGAAAAGTATATACAAAAATAGTTAGCCATTGTTGAGTTACTCGGGTTTCACCTTGATGCCATTGACCAAAAGTAGATAATCAAAACGTGATTTATCAAAGGCTTTGGTAAAAAGGTCAGCACGTTGGTGATCAGTGTGGATTTTAACAACATCGATAAGTCTCTTTTCATAACAATCTCATATGAAATGACACTTAATCTCAATGTGTTTTGTTTTTGAATTTTGTACAGGATTCCGAGTGATCTATAAAGCAGCTACATTATCAACAAAAATAGGAGTAGTAAGAAATTCAAACCGTAGTCGCGCATTTGCTGTTGAATCCATAGAACTTGAGAGCAGCAACTAGAAGCTGAAATATACTCAGCCTCACATGTTGATGTAGCTACACAAGTCCGCTTTTTGCATTGCCACGTGACTAGGCGATTTCCTAAGAACTGACATCCTGTTGTTGTTAACTTTGCATCGATTTTGCAGCCGCCATGATCAGAATCACTGAATGCTGTCAGATCAAAGTTATCATCCTTAGGGTACCATAGACCAGTGTCAGGACGACCCTTTAGATAACGAAAGATCCTTTTCACAGCCATCAAATGAGAAACCTTCGGACTAGACTGATAGCGTGCCAGAAGGCATGTTGGGTACATTATGTCGGCTCTTGAAGCAGTAAGATACATGAGAGATCCGATCATAGCACGATAGAGAGATGGTTCTACATGTTCACCCATTCCATCTGGAGTAATCCCATGATTTTGAGCTAATGGAGTTCCCAAAGGCTTTGAGTCATCCACCTTAAATCGCTTGAGAATATCTCCGACGTACTTGGTTTGATGGATAAAAATCCCTTCCTTTGATTGTTGAACCTGCAAACCTAGAAAGGAAGTCATTTCACCCATTGCTCTCATCTCAAACTTCTCCAGCATAACCTGTTTGAATTCTTTGCACATTCGAGTGTTAGTAGACCCAAATATAATATCATCAACATAAATCTGTACTAGCAGCGAGTCCTCAGAGCTTGATAAAGACCATATAACGCCTTGTTGAGAAGACAAACCTTGTCAGGATGGAGAGGATCTTCAAAACCTGGCGGTTGCTCAACATATACTTTCTCGTCTACCACACCATGAAGAAATTCACTCTTCACATCCATCTATGATAAACGGTGAAATTCTTGAAGGACGCATAAGCCAAAAAGATTCTTATGGCCTCAATTCGTGCAACCGGTGCATAAACTTCATTGTAATCGATCCGTTCGACCTGATTAAAACCTTGAACAACCAATCGCGCTTTGTTTCTCACAACATCACCTCGGTCATCCTTCTTGCACTTGTACACCCATCGTGTACCAATCTTCTTATAGCCGTCAGGCCTGTCAACCAATTTCCAGACGCCTAACTTCTGAAATTGCTGAAGTTCTTCCTGCATGACTTCAACCCACGAGTCTTCTTTCATTGCCTCCTTCCATGATTTTGGTTCTTCTTGGCACACATAGCAGAGAAAAGACCAATCATTTGGGACACCAGATTCCCTGATTTCCGAATACAATCCAGCATTCTGGTTGTTTCGAAGCTGATTACGAGTCTTCACACCACTCTGGACATCTCCAATAATATTCTGCTGAGTATGGATATTATGAATACGAGTTTCTGGCACATCAGGAACTCGAGATTTGATATCCGAATTGTTGATATTCAGATCAATAGTTAAATCGATAGCTGGATTTGATGACGTTGTAGATGCCTGACCTTCAGTCGTTCCTTGAGGTTGAATATTTGACGTATCATTTGAAAATCCAGGAACCGCACCAGAGGCAGCTTCATTTGCATCATGAAACTCATCGTCTTCTGATGAAACATTTTAATCCGTAGCGTCTTCGAATTCCTCATTTTGAATAAGATTGTTAACCGAAGTCGACACTTGAGGGTTAACAATAATTGGTCGAACTAATGACGAGTCTACAGCAGTATCACTTTCCAATAACATCTGAGCAGCAGCTGTTGCATCATCAAAAGTTGGTAGATTAAAGGAGTCAAACATCCAAGGAGCACCCGGAGCTCTAATAGCTTCTGTATATCTCTGAACCTTGACTTCACCCCATTCTTCAATCTTCTTCGAAGACAAATTCCACACCCGTAAATTAGGAGTAGCATATCCAAGAAAGAAACCTTCGATAGCCTTGGGACCAAACTTTCCATGTGGGTCGATCATAGTACATGGAGCTCCAACTCAAAGCATGTCTTCCCATGTCTCTTCACCGTCATAACTCTATTCATCGTGTAGCACACAGTAGCAACAGCTTCTCCCCAAAATTGAACGGGAAGTTCTGATTCTACTAACATGGTTCTTGCAGCTTCAATAAGAGTTTGATTTTTCCTCTCAGTGACACCATTTTGTTGTGGAGTGTATCGAGAACTGTACTCATGCAGAATACCCTTTGAAGAACAGTACTCATCCATAACTTGATTCTTGAATTCTGTGCCATTGTCGCTTCTAATTCTCCTTACCTTCAGATTGTACAGATTTTCCAACAGAGTCAGGATATTCTTAAGGATAGTAAGAACTTCACTCTTGTGTGCCAACATGTTTACCCATGAGAATCTTGAATAGTCATCAGTAACTACAAGACAATAAGAATCACCAAAGGTTGTCTTGTGTTTCATAGGTCCAAAGAGGTCCATATGAAGACGTTCCAGTGGCATATTTACAGTGTTGATCTTCTTCACGGGATGGGACTTTCTTGCTTTCTTCCCTTTCTGGCATGATACACAAATGTCTTGAAGATGAAAATTCTTTGCTGGTACACCATTCACTAGATTGTTCTTCACCAAATAGTTCATTTTCCTCAGGTGAATGTGTCCCATACGTCTGTGCAAAGATATTGATTCCTTCTTGGTGGCTTTGGAGACAAAACATGTGACCTGTGCAGATGTTGTAATAGCTTGGCTAATATCAAGAATATACAAATCATTAATTCTTGAGCAGACAGGAGAATCCATTCCTTGGGGATATTGAATCCAGGCTTCAGCACATAACATCCGACATCATCAAAATGTAAGGTACTCTTTGTCGCAGATTTGAGAAACGCTAAGAAGATTGTGATCAATTTTCCGCACATAATTGATCTTGTTGAAACTCACAACACCATTGCAGACCATTCCTTCTCCAGTGATGTATCTAACTTTGTCACCAGCAAAAGCAAAATAACCACCCCTAATACTTTTCACATCATATAGGAGCCGCAATTCGCCCGTCATGTGCCTTGATGATCCACTGTCAACAATCCAATGATTGTTTACAGTTCCTCCTGGAACACCCTGCACATTGCACAAACAAGATTAGTTTGAGATGGGGAAAGCTTTCTCAACCGCTTTTACTTGTTTACATTTTTTTTCTCTTTTTGATCTTTAATAATTCGTTTATCTTGTGTCGGAGAAATATATTTACGTTTGCAAGTTGTATACATCTTGATTTGGCTGGATTTTGACAATCCTTTATAATGTTGCCAAATTCTCCACATTTGAAACATGTTCTCCTTTCAACAAAACTAGGAGATCATGTATCATCTAAACAACCATAAATAAATAATCATACAAGCATAACACACAAAACAATAGGTGCATAACCATGGCCAACTATTTTGACAACACTTGTTAGCCGAAACAAGTGTGCCAAAAGGTCCTTCCTAAAGGGTGAATATTGACACAAGAAATGTGGATCTTCTTTTACAATGAAGTATCCTAATACATTTTTCTAGTAAAATAAAATGCACCTAATCTATTTATTTACATATCAAATGAAAATAAATAAATTACAACCTTACAAATGGAAGAACAAAGATAATTAATTATTACAACCCATTGAAATAATTAAATAAATCACAACACAATCATTCAACATATTTAAACACAAGGTCACGGCTAGGTTATGAACACCAAATATATATATATATATCCACATATATATTTAAATTCAAGAGCAAAAAATGGTTTCCTTTTATAACCCAATTTTCGGCCAAGGGAAAAACCGAAAAGATGGGTTTTTGTCCAAACAAACAAATCATCCAAATGATATAATTTTTCAAGATACTTTTATGCATGTATAATAAACATCTTGAAAAACAAAAGGAAAACCATGATTAAAATTTTCGGCCATAGGGTTTCCAAAAACCCAAAATCCCGAAATTTTTAAATCCATTGAAGCATGCATTCATATAAGCGGCTCTGATACCACTGTTGGGTTTTGAACATGTTTATCAAAGTTATTTTATCCGTATAAAATAAAAACGCAGCAGAATAATTATTTAAAACATGTTACTTGTGTTGATACAAAACTCATTTTGTATGTAAAACCCAAACCCGAATCCATATATGAACATGCATGCTATCAAAACACAACCATAGGGTGTTTTAAGAATGCTACCTTTCAATAACAAGTAGATGAAAAGGATGATGCTTCTTGAATGGTAATCTTCTAAGTAGAAGACCTCAAGCTTGTATACCCCAAGCTTTCCAACAAACACCACAAGATTGCTAGGATATTTACACTTATGAACTCACTTGAAAAACCCTCTTGACAACCACCTTTGCCCGAAAATATATGAGCTCTAGAATGAGTTCTTGCACTTGAATTATACTTGAGAGAATATGTGTGTGATCATTAATTTATTAAACATCAAAATCCTACATATAATCTTGCAAGATCTAGTCTTGGATTTGATGAAGATTGCATGCAAAATGAATGGTGGAAGACCACCTTGGGAAGCCCCAAAATTTTCGGCCATATGGCCTTGTTTTTATCACCCAAATATTTCATTTTTATAATAAGTCTTATATTTATTTTATAACTTTTCATAAAATTATAACATCACATGTTATAAGACTTATGCAACATATCACAATTATTTATAATGTTACTTAACCCATTAAATAACAATATAAAATATTCTCTCAAAATAAATTATCCATATAATTTATTAGTTTTTCAAATGCAATTATTTAGAAAACCAATTTCATGAATAAATATTATGTTTGTTTGTCTAGCTTGTTATTGGGTATGACCCGACTTGGATCATAACTTACTAGCCACATCAATTTAATATGTGTCTTGGGCATACCGATTCCAACATTCCGAGCTATGATCCAAATACTCCCAGTACTCCACAGTCATCCAAAAGTTCTAACAACTATAATAGTAGCCAGAACAACCAATCAAATAAAAATCGAAGGGCTCTTCAGTGCAACATAGCTGTGAACTTGGCAAATGCACAAGACTTCACTGAAAATATAGCTAAGCAAGATATGGCTCTACTTGTATCCGTGCTTGAATCTTATGAGAGCCTTGTAGCCGGTAAGATTGGGAAGCCTGACATGTCAAAAGAGGATTATGATCAAATCGACTTTGAAGAACTAGAATTAATTGACATCAAGGCCAGTATAGTTAGAAGAGCTCAGCGCTTTATGGAAATTGTCACACCCCGATTTTCGATGTAGCGGAAGCGTGCGCGAGGTGTGGCCAGAGCGGCAATCGTTGCATTCAACCAAGTAAACGACAGTTGTATTACATTACAAAACGTTCATCCATACTTTTTAGTTAACACAAAATTTACATAATAACTTTCGTCTTTAAAACATAACACAAGTTTAACATCATTATTTAAAATTCAAACATGAGTTTATAAAACATAACAACGAAAGACTGGATGAAACACAACATCTTGACTTCACAACAAACGAACAAGATTTTCCCTGAAGGTCATTCACTAGCTTCCTGTAATACATGTTAGTTTTGAAAACAACGTCAACAAAAGCTTATGAAATCATGTTATAAATTTTTGTATTAAATGAATCTCCAAAAACATTTGAAATAATAAATTTGTTTAATATAGCTTAATGAAACTTGTAAGATCATTAGTGTGTTGCAGGGACACTAATCTGTATGTCGAATAAGGTGGTAACCAACCTTTGATGATTTCATTGTGTCTGAGACGCTTGTTTTAGACACAAAGGCACTCTAATACAATCTGTTCGCCCAAACCCAATAGATCTATCCCCTTGTTCCTTGGTACTTGTTATTCATTAATGGCCCAAATGCTTGAGCCTTATTCACATGTGATCTAAATATTTTCATTTTCCCAGCTATATTAATTGTAACATGTATACATTCCCGCACGTTTAAAAACCATAAAACGTTAAAATAAAAGGGGAAAACATGTACTCACAGATTTGCATTCCGTGAAAATCTCTATTCGATTTCTGATACTTCGTTCATTTCTTGACCTACAAGTGTTCTAATCTATTAGACACCTAAGCTTTCATTCGTTTCTCGTACATGTATCTATCTTGAATTTCATACTTGTAATTGTTGGTTTTTCTTTGTTCGTATATATATATATATAGATATATATATATATATACATATATGTATATATACATATATACATATATACATATATGTATATATACATATATATATATATTACATTGATTACATGTAAATGGACCTAGTCCATAATTTAATTGTAAGAATTCAATCTAAGAGTTTATTACATATGGGCCTAGCCCAATAGCTTTTGTAAGTATAGGTCTAGCCCAATTTGCTTACTTTGTGTGGGCCTAGCCCAATTCGTTTCATATATGTGGGCCTAGCCCAACCTAATTTTGTTTAATACTAGGTTAAGCCCAATTGATTTATAAAAGTTGTCACACCCCGACCCGCAGCGGAATAAGAGTCGGGGCATAATTGGGTTATCACCAAAGCTCATGATATTTACTAATATGTTTCATATTTATTAAATTCAAAATTACATCCTCAATATTCCAAACATGTTCATACAAATACAAAGAAAGATAATCAACTAAACAATCCAAAGTCTAAATCAGTTTATTCTTCTAAGCCATCCTATGTGTTTCTTGTTGCAGCTGGATCACCTGTATCATGTGTAAAAATGGGGTTTTTGGGTCAACATAAGTTGGCGAGTGAACCTTGTTAGAAAAACATTTATTATTGATCTCTTGTTATCTTTATCAGAAAAATTGTGCAATAATCATATGTGAGCAAACTTAATTAAATCATACAATAACAATATCAACAACAAACAATAACTTACAATAACATACAATAACAAACCAACTTGCATGAATATAACACATGAATGAAACTGTATATGTTGGCAACGTCACGTTCACGCTCATAATGTAATGGGGAACGGACGGCCTATGATGAATGTCTGTGCGATCAAGGCTCAATCAAACGGAGCCGATCGTATGTTGGCAACGCCTGGTTCACGCTCATAATGTAATGGGGAACAGCTCAACGCTCATAATGTAATGGGGAGCAGCGGCCTATGATAATGTATGTACTGAAAAATGATAAATATAATCTAAACAATAACCACACAACCAGTTAATACATGTTGAATACACATTTGTTCATGGATATGATAGATGCACAATAGTTTAAATGTGATAAATAATAAGACACATGATACACCCCAAAAACGTGATTTAAAACGGGGAATTTGTAGAGATTCACTCACATTGGGTGCGTTCGGTTGAAGATGATGAAATGCACACGAGTTTAGAGGATTGATCGACGAGAATTAACTAACCTAAATAACAACGAAAGGTATGGTAAATGAGTGGATTTTATTAATAATTTTAATAGGATTTTTAGATATATTTTTGTGAGTTTGAAGGCTGTTTTCTATCTTTAAAAACATTATTTTTAAGTATTTTTAATTGATTTTTAAATTAAATAAATAAATAAAAATATATAAAAATGTTGACTTTTGCGTTGACCTTTGACCATTGACCATGACTGTTGACTGTTTGACCGGTTCATGTGTGTGTGCCGGGTAAGGCTCGAACCCGAGACCTCCCGTACGCATGCACGCAGCTCTACCAACTGAGCTACGTGTCTAACCTGAAATATTTCTGTTTTTAATTATATTTATATACTGTTTTAATTTATTCAAAATTCATTTATTTTTAAAAAGGATTTTAATTATCGAACCGGTGCCGTCAACAGGTCTCGAACCCGGGACCTGTGATTTAGTGTTGCACACAGTCCACCGCTGGACTGTGTGTCTAACTTGGTTAATATACTGATTTTTATTATACTTAACATCTAATTGCGAGTGGATCCGGTTCAGTTTAAAAAAAAAACATTTTTATTACAGAGAATGTGCGTGTGTCAAGGATCGAACTCGGGACGTATGCATATTGTTTGCACACAGTCCACCGCTGGACTGTGTGTCTAACCCGTTTATAATACCGATTTTAATTAATCTTATAATCATAATAGACTTCATCTTCTTCGTTCAAATCACAGGCAACGGTTAAGCCAACTGTTTCTTGTTTAATTCGGTAATGAACATTATAAGAAATTGAAAGGTAATGAACGGAGAGGGTTTGGGGAAAGGATGTACCGAACAGGTGTCTTTCACAGAACTCCGACAATGATTCGTCGGCTCTGTTTTGTAAACTTCGGCTGTTAGGATCAATTAACTGTTTTGATTGATTAGATATGAAATTAAACTACTGAGCAACGATTATCAGTAGGTTTAAATGATCGTACCGGCTCACGGCGTGATTCTGGAAATTTCAGAAGTTTTCCGGCGAAAGCAGAATTTCCGACAACGTCGTCTGGGATTGATTCTTGGTGATGGATTGATGTTAGTAATGGTCTATCAATGGAATGGAACAGAAAGAGTCGAGGTATTTACCGTTTTGAGGTGAGTCTCGGTTTTCCGGCGACTTGCAGAGAATTCCGGCGATGATCAGAAAGTAATTCCGACGACCAGAAAATAGAGTAAACGTAAAATTAGAAGCTCTGGGAATGTAATTGAATCGCGAGATGAGGATTTTGTTCAAGTAATTCCAGAAATGAATGTTTTCGGTTATAAAAACCAAACATCACCTGAATTCAAGTTCATTAATGACTGAATTGATTTAAAAAGTCGGTTTATCGGTTATGATCAAGATTCCGCGAGCACTCAAATGTCTTGGACGGTTTGAAAGCCGATATCGGTTTCAGTTGGCGCAACAGGTTGATTCTCAGTTGAACATATGATTTAATTGCTTCCTAGAACTCACAAAAAGATCAAGTGGCGGAGTGGTTATATGTGCGCGAGTTAAGGCTTTGACTCACCGGCTGACCCGGGTTCGAATCCCGGCAGCCGGTTTTCTTTTTTATTTATATTATTTTCACTTTTTATTAATTATAGTTTTTAAATTCTAATTTGTTTATTAATTATGCATCGCTTAAAATTAAAAATAAACATAAATACGCAACGAAACATATATAACTTGATATTCGATTACAAACGAAGCGGGTTTGGAAAAACCCGTTTTTGACAAATGTTACAAAAGTGGGTCTAGCCCAAGTTAAAATGAAAGATTGGGCTAGCCCAATATAGTTTATAAAAATTAAATCAGCCCAAGTTTAGTTTTATAAAAGTGGGCTTTAGCCCAAAGTTAGTTTTTATAGAAATGGATTAGCTCAATTTATTTCTTTATAAAAGTGGGCTTGGCCTAAAATTAACTTTTATTTAAATGAGTCTAGCCCTTGTAAACTTTTATAAAAGTGGGCTTAGCCCAAATTTAATTTTATAAAAGTGGGCCTTAGTCCAACTAATTTATATAAATGGGCTAGTCCATATATTTTAATAAAAATAGTTTTAGCCCAATATAGTTTTTATAACAATGGGCTTAGTATAATAATTGTTTAGTTGGGCTTATCTAAAAATATTTACTAGTATTTGTTATAACTTATAAAAAATTATTATGAAAACTATTAGTGTAAGTTATAGATTTAAAAATTCTAGTAAATATAAAGTGTGTCGGTTTATTTGTTCGTTTTGACCGTTAGGTTCGCGCCAACTATTTTATTCGTTTCGTCTTTGTCGTTTGTTTCGTTTATACCATATATTTTATTTTGTCCGAATTGTCCAAGTTGTCCGACTTGTCCGAAATATTATTTAATCAAAATTTGAACACTTACACATTTTGTATTCAATTTAATATAATCAAAATATATAGTTTTTATACAATAATACATGTACATATATAAGATGGTTAAAAATATATATTTTATCAAAAATATATATTTATCTCATTTTTAGTTTTATACGATATAAGTAATTGTGTTCTTAACTTTTTCATCCAAACCTTTATCTAAACATGATTCAAAGTTCCTAATCACTTTTAATCACCAAATCTTTAGTTTAATCATATCTTAATCAAAATTAATTTTTATAAAAATTTTGCCATAGTTTCCTTTAAATATAAGTTTCCCATGTTTTTATAAACATGTTTTAAATAATTAAACTAACTCAAATCATCATCAATCACAAATATTATATAAATGTATTAACAAACTGTCATGAAATTGTTCTAATTTTAATCTTTCTTAAAATGGAATCTTTATATTCATTTTAAACAAAATTTCTAATCATAACTTTTATTTAATGATCTAATACTTTTATGATCATCTTTAAAATATAAAAAGGGACTGTCAATACATGCTAAAGAAATGTTGTTAAACAGTCTCACTAAGGTAGTGTCAGTAGGCTTCGCACATCTAGTAAATTGTTTTCTTGATATAAAGATAACGAAACTTCTTAATATATGGTCAACATCTCACAGATATATGGTCTTGGCAACGTAATTTCGTTTGAGAGATTGCCTGATTCTGAGATACTAGGTCTTTATAACTAGTTGATATCTAGGGTATTATACTTGTTCTTTTGAATTTGTGAAAGCAATGGCCTAAAACTTGTAGAATACTTTGCAAAAGCACATTGATTGTGTGCAAACCCTAAAAGCGGATATTTCTTCTTCTAAACTGCATTAAAATTGAAAATACCAAATGATATGACAATTGCATTAGAAGATTCCAAATTAAGGAACACTACTCTCAAAGTCGAGCCTTCAACTCTTTGTGTGTACGATGACATGAGCTCTCAAGGCCTCGCATTAACCCAGATACAAATATCAATTTGATATATTCACCTGTAAGATGAAATCTAAGGAATCTTGATACGGGTGTATATTTTGAGGTAGGGAATATAGTTAAGTCATGTTCTAAAACATTTAATAACTGTAACTTGAAACAATTGAAACATGTGTAGAGGTTTAAGTGGATAAGCAACACAGACAATTTATATGAACAAGTTTAAAGCTTAAGTTTCATAAGATCAACGATGTATGTGTCAAGTCTCATTAAACTGATATGATCCTCTTACACAAACTCAGAAAAATATGTTTGTAAATAGTTATTTTTCATTTAAAAAAACAAAAATATTTCGAGTGTGTTTTAGCATAAATTTGAACAAGACAAAAAGATTTTATTTTATCTTATTTTTGGATACCGATGATTAGATGCTAGTCTTTGAAAATCGAAAGTTGATAAAACCTAAAGCATAATGGGCTGGGAGTCAATCTTAAATGAAAATTATTTAAAATGATTACTAGTTCATTAAATTGAACTTAACATTGTTTGAAAAATATCAGTTTGTTCTTAAAGTGTTTAACCAATGTCATTAATTTGGACTTTGTTAGCAAATCAAATAATCGGGGTCACTAATTTGGACTTGGTTAACTGAGTGGGTTGTTAAAACTGAAAACAGTTAAAAATGTTAAGAAATGAAATTTTGAGTTGTTCATACGAATGAGCAATTTGAACAGACGAGTCTATCCGCACGAACGAGTCTAGATCGAAGGACTCCTTCACACGAATGACTAGTTCATTCGCACAAAAGAGCCTCAATCGCACAGATTACTTATTCACTGACATAAAAATCATTCACTCAGTCGAGACACTCATTCACACCAGGAAACTCAATCGCACAAAAAAAAGTTTGTCAATTTCAAAAATACTTGTTTTACGTCAAATTGCTTCAAAAATTTCATTAGGTTTGTTGATTTGGACAATAACTAACAATATGAATGTATGAAATTTATTAGATTAAGTGATTCAATGTTCGTAATTTTGATTTGAAGATTTGGAATGATAAGGGCATTTGGAGATAATTTGAACTTTGTTAGATGTTTAGACATATCATTTGGACTTTAATATGTCGTTCATAACTTCGAACAAACAAAATTGAATTGAACAAAAGGAATAAAACAGAACCCTAATTATATATCTGATAGGTTTTTAATGGTTTAATCTATTATTAGAACGGGGTTTATGTTAATCGATAATGTTTGATTGTTTTGGTAACAAAATTATGGTAAAACTTCTTTGAAATTGTTGTTTGTGATTTGCAACTTGGAAACTGTTAATTTGGGATGGAGGAGTTCGTTCGTACTAATGAGGATTCATCCGTACGAATGACCCATAAGCATGAAATAGGTCATTCATTCAAAGTAACCGGTCATCCGTTTGAAATCCGTTTTAACAATGCCATCCGTTTGAAATAACTTGTCTGCTTGAAATTGATTTGTTTGAAATGATTCATCTGTTCCAAGTGTTATCTGTTTCAAATGTGATTCATTCTAATAAGTTTCTTCCATTTGAAAGTCTTAAAATGTCATCCGCATGAAATGATTTTCATTCGTTTCTGTTCTCATTCATTCCAAAAACTTACATTGTTAAATTTGTAATTTGATTTATTTTGTAATATTTTGCAGGTTAAAGCTCACGATTTTGATTCCAAGCACAATATATGTGCTTTGTTAGACAAGAAAGAGAAAAATATGGAACCTTTTGCTGAGATGATTCCTTTTTAGAGGGATCACGCATTCACAAGGCAATTACAATAGATTGCACTCCATATGAAGATCTTATCCGAAATTTCCAGGAATGAAGAGATAAACCCACCAGAAACTCATTCGATCAAGAATGAAAAGGAGGTGATCATTACTTAAGAGTTGATTACGCAGGTACTAGTGTTCAGAGATAGTTCTGATGATCCGACTGGTTTCTCATAAAGGATGGTGCAGGGCTGCTTCATTAGAATGGGCTACAAGGGTTACGTGAACGCAACTAATTTTGCAAAAAGATGTATTTCGAGGCCATACAAATTTCTAATGCATGTGGTGATTCATGGTTTGGGCCATCGAAAAGGAGGATACGACGTTGCTATAGAATACATTATGTGTATGATTGCTGCTTTATGTCTAAACTTAAGGTACAATTTCTCAAATGCAAATGATGAGCAACATAGCTGAAGACAGATGGTTGATGTATCCATGGTTTGTACAAATGTTTATGGATTATTTGTTACCTGATCTTCTCCAGAAAGAGTGTGAGAAGATGCAGCTAGAACACATGAACAACATTTCTCTTGAGCATCTAAACACTTATAAGGGTAAGAAGGAAAGTGATATTCCTAAGTTTAAAGGTTTATTTGGCGCATTAAAGAAAGTTGACTATGTTTCTCCGCCTGAGGGTAGATGGAGAAAAGATGGTAGTGGGTCTGATAATGAAGAACCTTTAATGAAAGCATTTCAAGACAACTTGAAGTAAGTGGTTTATTAAAGAAGAGAAAAACAGGAAAATTCAGAAGAAGAGAAAGCATGCTTCATAGAAAGAACTTAAAGATGAAGATGAAGATGAAGTCATTTCTGCAACATCTGAAAAAGAAACACCTGAAGTCCTAGAGACAGAAGCTAACAAAGAAGTTATGAAAGAGTTGGTATTGTTGCTGATGATGAATACAGAAAGTGAATGATATTTTGACTCACAAAGGTCTATATCCTAAAAGTGGAAAGATTACATCAAAGAGTGATTGACCTAAACCAATAGAGGAGGAAAAAGATGAGACACACATTCCTCCAGAGCCTGTAGTTAAAGCAGAGACTGTGAAGAAGTCTATTGGATGGAAGAAAACTAGTATTAGTTCAGGCGTGAAAAAAACAGGTTCTCCTGCAGCAAAGATATCGAGAAAATCATCTTGTTTGAGCCTGATAGATGAGGAAGAACCTTCAACTAAACAAGCTACTTGAGTTGAACCAGTAGTTACAGAAACTGAAGCAGAGAGGGTGCTAGAAGAGATGGGTGTTGATCCAAAAGCTAATACTTCGAATACTAGTACACCTACAGTAGAAGAGGGGATTGTAGATCTTAAAACAACAATGAATATTCGTATTAAAACTCCTACTTTGATTCTGTCTCAACCAATTCTACTACAACCACAACAATCAAAGAAGCCTGATCAAACAGGTCATCAACAGGTGCAGCGTTTATGAATGAAGAAGGTCCATCATTCCCACACATCGGTTCAATGGGAGAGTTTGAATTTTTCGATGATCTAAATAAGAAAAAAAATTGAAGAACTTGAAGAGAAGGTTGCTCATATGAGAGTGATTATAGAGAGCTTGGTACTAAAAAGGATAGACTGACAAGGCTAACGCAAGAGCATGATGCAAGCAGACGAATCCAAGTGAGCATGTTGACCAAATATCAGAATTGGCTTAAAGTTCTTGAAAAACATATCAGAATTAGTTTTGATGAAGAGGTAAAAAAGATGGAGCCTGAAGTTGCTGAGACTACTGCTCCAGAGAATGTGAAATAGTATATGTGCGTGTTGTCATTGATAAAGGAAAGAGAGCAGTAGATGTTATACCAGAGATTGTCCCGGATGACGTGTCTGTTAAATCTCACACAAAGAGATTTCAAAAACAACGAAACAAAAGATTGTTAAAGATTCAGATAATGTTGATATTCTTCTTGTTTATGCTATTCATGAAGCAAAGTTTGTACAAGAGGGCAAGAGAATGTTAGTTCTTGAGCTGAACAAGAAAAATCAACTGAGACTGAAGCTGTTTATGGTCCTAAAATTGAGCCTCGAGATGATGAGAATGATGATATAGAGGACGAAGAGAAAGTTGATTACGATGGTTCTGATCATGATGATGGTAATGATGATGATAATCAGGGAGTTGCAGGAATTATAACCAAAAAGACAAATCTGAATTTGAAGCTCCTAAACTCATGTTGAAGTTGAATATAATAATGATATTATTAATGAAGAGGTATTTGGAGTTGGGGGGAGCAGGAAGATGATGTTAGTTTGGTGAAGATACTTTAGGAATTTTCACCATGTTGTACCAATCACATCTGTTCCTACAAGTCAAAGAACCATTTATCTATGCCCTGATGATCTTCAAGAGGGTGAATTCGTTCACAACTATACAAAAGAGGAATTGGCAAAGCTTTGTGAAGTTAATGAAGAAGAATTTGAATTTGATTTTTAATACGGGTTGTTAAATACTGTGATTGATAAGCCTGATGAATATGTCTTCACGTTAATACCAAAGGCAAATGATATGATGAAGTGATTGTGGAAGATGATTCTGATGAAGAACCAGTTCATTATTTAAGCCAAGATACTAAAGAATTTCCTACTTTCACAGAAGTGTTTGCTGAGGAAGCTGATGATATACTGTGGCGAAAAATTGAAGAAATAATAAAGATTGGGGTTCCGCCAAGAAGGAAGAAAGATGAAACTAAACATGCTAGGCGGAAGTGGTTCAAAACAGTTCCTTCTGAACAAAAGCTTAGAAGACCATTGGCGTTTTTCACAAGAAACAAAGATATGATATAATAAGCTGGGGATGGATTCCAGAGTTAAAGGTGTTTGCTATTAAGAGAGAGTATCGAGTTCAATACTTCAAGCAGCTCAACAACATTAAGAGTCTACCATGGTAGGATGTGGAAATTGGAGATCAATTCGAATATATGATCTGATGTGGATTGTGAATATGTCTGGGAAGGATATTGTGATGCTATTATACAACATGATCTATTTTGTTGTTAAGAAATAGTTCGACCGATGCAATTTCAGAAGGTGGTCAAAGTGTGCTATGTATATGACATACACTCTGGAAGAAATTGGGATTCGAAATGGAGAACAATAGAGAAGAAAGAACATATAAATGACAAGAAGAGAGAATAGGAAATTGAAGAAAGATGACTGAAAGCTTCAATCTCAAGATTCAAGTTTATGAAATTGGCTCCAAAGACATATTAAACTCCAACAGAAGGATTAGAGATAAGACGTAAATCATATCAGAAAAATTTCTTTGGAGGTAAAGATTGAAAATTTTGGAAGATCGAACAAGACTTCAGAAACATCAAAGGCGGAGACTGAAATATGAATGTTTGAAGATTAACTGTTAGTGCATATCATCTGTGTCCGCCACTGTATGAATAGGCTAGATAAAGCGTGTGTCGAATATCATATAGTTGAGAGTGTGATACGAACATATAACAATTATAGAGTATGACACTTTCGAGAGGATGACACCTTTCGAGAGGATGACACTTTTGAGAGGACGACATGTTCGAAAGGATGATTACTCACCCGAAAGGATGAGGATGACATGTTCGAAAGGCTCTCATCCGCACGAACTAGTATCATTCGTTTTAAATCATATTAGTAAACTGCACGAAGGAGTCCCACACAAACGAGTCATCCGCTCGAGGACTCTCACACGCGAAAAAACTGTTTGAGGCTGTAGAAAAGGCATGAAAATTCCGACATTTCAAATTGTGATAATTTGTTTTTATGACTTATTTGAGGGGGAAAGTGTCTAGAAAAAAATTTGTGATGAAAAATTTTCTAGGGTTTTCAACGTTTATGCTGGAATTTTCAGAGAGAATAAAATAATTATGAATTCACCGACATAATGTTGATAGAGAGTGGGGTAGTCACGAAGACCTATTCATAATGATTATCATCTGGTGAAGTGACTATTAATTACCCAAAATTGTTAAATCCGCAAGAAACCTATTTTGAGGGGGAAATTTAGTGATGAGTTTAGAGATGTCAGAATTTGCCAAAATGATGGGGAATAAAAATTTTTCAAATATTAGAATATGTTTGGAAATTCAGACAGGAAAAACGTGCAACACTATTAGGGTGGTTCAGACTCAAATTGACTAGGGATGCATAAGAACTTGGATTCGTTAGTCCGTGATCATAGGAAACTCTGATTCTTTAGATCGTGATCAGCTTGATGTCTGGGGGCTTGATATTCGAGTCTTCGTACAAGCCGGTTAGCAGGATTAGCATCAAGAGGAAGCATTAGTATCGTCGATACTTAAATGATATCAAAGCGCTTTCAAAAATATACATGATAGTTCTATGATAGTCTAAAGTTGTAGCATCGTCTCATCCAAATAAGCATAGGACCTAACTTGAAATCTAGTCAATATACGCATAATTTATGATTAACTAATGACAATATGATCATTACTGTTTAAATGCTCAGTTTCATTAATATCGTTCAATGTTTCACAATTCTGAGACAAACTAGACAGGGCTTCGCCTTCACAGTCAACAAAACAGCTAGCTAACCAAGATCACAACTCACCTATTTATAGACATAACACTTCATGCGAGTCGGCCTTGCTATTTCGTACGAGTTGGACACTTCATACGAAGTGGCCCTATTACATACAAATAAACACAAATCTACATTTAAGCCCTATTACATCGACATGACATGACCCTAAGACGTAGGCTATATATATTCTACATCAACAAACTCCCCCTTGGATATTTTCATAGCATTGGTCAGTCTTCAAAACTTTATAACTTTAATATTTAGCGTCGAAAGAAATTCTTCCTCGGCTTTCTACGTTCTTCAGATGGTATCGATGTCTGATCAGTAGCCGGTGCCCACTTGATAAATTGAAATCATCTAAATGCAAATTTCTTCATCATATCAGCAATCCGTTCTTCTTTTCTGATTTGTTTCATGAACTCTTAATGTTCCAATTCCCTCCATTTCGATTGCCACGTCTTTCTGGAGTTAATCCCATGAACATAACAAACATTGATCACTCACTAATACTGCATCGCTTGAATTTTCTCTCTAACTCCATAGCATATCTTGTTAAAGAACAAACACTGTGTATTTCTGAGAATAGTTGACTAGCCACATCAGGTCTAGTATGCATATCATTCTCCATAAACCTTCATTCTTCAACACTATCACCGCCTCACCTGTTTCTTCATCATATTTCCACCACTTAAAGACTTCATAGAAATCTTGTTCAATTTTCTTAAACGGCATATTCTTCATGGCATGTGGGCGTTTAACAATCAGCATAACATCCTTTTCCTTCAACATCCCAAATAGTAACGTCTTGATATCAGACAAGTATCTAAATACTGTACACCAAACTCTCTCTTGATCGCATATACGTACAAATCTTCAATCCATCCCCAACTGATAATATCCCCAGTGAGTAATCTTGGTAACGTGTAAAGAAAGCCAGTGGACGTCTGAACTTCCTTTCTTTTGGCAATTCTTTAAACCATGTCTTTTTAGCTTCAGCTATCTTTTCTATTGATAACCTCTTAGGCACACAACCATCTCTCACCATCTCTTCAGCTCTACGTTTTAACAATTCTTCCGTTGCTTCATTAAACATCTCCTGGAAGGTTCGGAAGTAATCTGTACCTTCACTGGTATATTTCTCCGCTTCGTCATCAGAATTATCCTCCACGACAACCTTATTATAGTTGTGAGCTTCAGCTACATATTTATACACGTAATCTTCAGGTTTTAAAGCATTGATATTGTTTAATTCATCTTCGAAATCAAACTCAAAAGATTCTTTGTCTACGCCCAGCATTTTGGCAATCTCTTCCTTGGTGGAATTATAAACGAATTCTCCCTCTTCAACATCATGTTCAAAGTAGAAAATCTTTGGTTTTGCCACATCCGGAACAGCTATTAATGGTGCAATTGTGGGGATTCCAGATTGCTCAACATCATTCACAGGGTCCTTCGTCTACTCCTGTCTATCAGCTTCCCTCTCTTCATTCACATTATCAAACAAGTAAGTATCTTAATCAAACGACTCATTCATTTTCGCATCCACCACTTTCACACCTATACCACCCTAGGTGTTGTCATCATCGCCACCCTTATCATCATCGTCTTTCTTATCTTTATCATCTTTTTCTCCCTCACCATCAACATCATCGTCATCTTCATTTTTGTCAAACGCATCAAGTTCTGCATCTCTCTTCTTTTTATCCAAGTACTGTTGGTGTCTAGCAGAAATTTCAGTAACATCAATAGGTCCACCAACCATTACATAGTTGATTTCTAGTAAAGCTTCAATTTCAACGTCAACTTCTTTTTAGTTTCTTTCAGTGTACCACCTCAACTTCAGTCTCAACAATTACTTTTGTTTCAGGCTCAGTTGGCACAATAACAGGCACTTCTTCAATTTTGTTCTTTCTTTTTCCCAATGCTACAACCTCTTCTTTAGCTTTTCGCGCTCTTTCAGTAGCTTTGGCTTTCGCTTCCTCAATTTCTATTAACTTAGATTCAACTTTAAAGTGTATGCCCAACTTCTTAAATAAGATCTTCTGATACATATCCATTTTTTTATCGCATCAAATTCATTCAGCTTCATAATCAGATTCAACTTCAAACTTGACAACACTACTTCTAGATTCTTTCGACCATCTTCCAAATACTTGATCCTTCTTTCTAATTCTACAATCTTAGTATCATTGAAGAAATCACCGTCTAACCCTCCTTCTTACTAAGTATCAGGATATCACCAAACGTATTTGTTGGGAAAGATTGACGTCTTTGATCGGATTGTGGCGTTTTTTGTTATACTTGAGATGTTGGTTGTTTAGGTGTTTAAGATGGTCTTCGTGTTATAACATTTTGTGGTGATGTAGGTGGTTGTTGTAATGGTGATGTGATAAATGGTGGCGTAATTTGTCGTTGTTGTTCGTGTGGTGGTGATATAGGTGGAATAACAGCCTCAACGTTTTCTGTAGCAACATTTTATGCGCTTTCTTTGCCACAGGAGACCCTGTTGTTTTCTTCTGAATCTCAGATGCTTTGCTCTTAACTCGTCTTGTTTTCTTAACTGGCCTCTCAGTCACCTCCCTAGTCTCTGAATCTCTAGATCAATACTGTCATCTGAGCTATCCTCATTATCACCCTCAACAACCTCTTTCTCGGCTTCAGTAGCAATTTTCTCAACATTCACCTCACGATAATTATCTGACGTAGCCGAAAAGACTTCTTCATGCACATTCACATGATCATGAACAGGTGTCTCTTCATCAGATTGTTCGTCTCTAACATAGTTAGTACCGTTGCACGTTGGCGAACTTGTGTAGGCTTCTTCTTTGGAGTTGCCCTTTTACTTTTCTTTTCCTCCTTCTCGTACCAACTGCTATGCCTTCGAATAAGATCTTCAAGACACTCTGCTTCATCCCTTTCAGATCTACTAGTATCGTTTCTCCACTTTCCTTTTGGAGGTGCCACATAGTTCTTATCTTTAATTGCTCCAAACACTGGCTTTACAACAGGCTCTGAATCTTGTTTTAAATACATATTCTATCCGACCATTGTTTCTTTATCCATATGAGTCAACTTCAGCTCATCTTCCTCATTCACATGGCCTTTATACCCCATTCGATAGAAACGTCCCTTGACCATTCTCTCTGGGTAGCCCGTAGGATAATCATCGTTATCCTTTAAATCTAAAACCCTTTGAACTAACTCTTCCGTAATCTTAACCTTAATTCCTCTTCACAAATCTTTACTGCTGAATGAATAGCTCTTGGTTTCTCGACATATCTTGCAGCATTCTGGAATCGTTCGATACGGGACCTATAGGCCTTACGCTGACGAGTTAGAGCTTTTATCACTAATAAGCGGCCCATAAACTCAAGTACTTCTCTAAACGGAGCTATCTTGGGAATAGTTTCATCTAACACACAACATGTATTGTGCGTCTTTTCAAACAGCAACTTCTTTTCCTGCGAAAAGAAATCAACGAACACTTAGAAACTCAATACTTAGAAAAATTTGTCTCAAAAAAATATCCTAACACTTATACGAAGTGGCATAAGTACGAATGGTAATTTACACTTCGTACGAAGTGTGCAATTAACAATATACACTTTTAATAGACCCACTCGATGCGAAGTGGTAATTTTTTTACCATATTTCACTTCGTACAAAGTAACGTTGTCACTTCGGATCAACTGTATTGAGCACATTTTACCAAACTTGATGATTTTGTTAAATTGATGTTTATAATGGACACTACTATTGCCGATTTACACAATTGTATATATATATATTCAATTTTAATTTTGGTCGGCTAGATTTTCCTAAATCTAAGTTCTAATGTCCAGGTGACGAAACTAGTGTTTTCACGTTCAATTCACTGTCCAACACCTTCACCATTATAAGAGGTGTGTGAATCAACCTCCCCAATGTTAAATTTGGCAGAAATTCGTTCTACAATGTTCAATAAACTCAAATCACTCTAACAAATTCGTAGATCGCACGAATTGGTGAATGGATACTTCGTGTGATGTGGCTACTATGTATAGGAATAGGTTTTCACTTCGTACGAAGTGGTTAAGTTTGTGTGGAGTGATCCTCTTCGTACGAAGTGGATACCAAAATTTCAAAATTTTTCCAACTTCTCGTTTTAACCGGTTTTAACAACCCACTCAGTTAACCCAGTTCAAGTTAATGACCCTAGTTAACTGATTTGTCTACCAAGTCCAGGTTAATGACCTTGCTTGAACACTCTATGAACAAACTGACGTTTTCAGACAATGTTAAGTTTCAATTAAATGAACATTTGATCTTTTCAAAACATTTTATCATTTTAGAAAAGCTCCCAACCCGTTGTCTTCTAAATTTTCCTCAGCAGACAACATCTTTGGACTTTGAAGATCTGCTTTCCATCCTCGGCAATCGAAACTAAGATAGAAATAAAATCTTTTTGATTTTTCCAAAGTTTATGCTAAAACACACTGAAAATCCTTTTGGATTTTTCTACAATGATATACAAGTTATGTACAAACATATTTACAGACATATTGTTGTGAGTTTATGTTAGAGGATCATATCAATTTTTTTAGACATATCACAAGTACCGTTGACCTTTATAAGACTTTAAGTTCTAAACAGATTCACTTATATTGTCATTATACTTTTCCACTTAAACCTCTACACATTTCTCAATTGCTCCAAGATATGTTAGGTAATTTTAAGAACTTGACATAACCATGTTTCCCACCTCTGACTAAATCAAGATTCCCTAGATTTTATCTTACGGGTGAATATATCTAACTGATATTTGTATATGGTTGTGCGACCCCTTGAGAGCTCAGTTTAGTACCACCGTATAGACAAAGAGATGAAGGCTTGACTTAAAAGTGATATTCCAATTTGGAATCTTTTTACTGCAATTAATGGATCTTTCGATACTTACAATATGCTGCAGTTTTCGGGTTAAAAAGCAAAAGTATTCTACAAGTTCTAAGCCATTGCTGACGCAAAATCAGAAGACTTGTATAATACCCCATATATCAATTATCCATAAAGACCTAGTATCTCAGAATCCGGCAATCTCTCAAACGAAATTTTGATGTACTAAGACCATATATCCGAGAGACGTTGAACCACTAATTAAGAAGTTTTTCTTATATTTATATCTCAGAAACAATCTACTGAATGTACGAAGCCTACTGACACATCATCAGTGAGACCTGTTTAAACATTTTGACATTACATTTATTTAGCATACTGTGATAGTCCACTAATGTAATATCATTTCCTCTTTTCACACGAAAACTCTTTTTGTCTTTTTCATGGTTTTGTACATTTTTAAATTTTATATGTTTCTGTATTTTCCACAACATATCTCCCCGTAAAATCAAAAACATATTTTTTGATTTTTTTTAAAGAAAGAAATTCTAAAACACTAAAACATGACTAAACCGATGAGGATCATGTCAACTCGTTGTCCCCCTCGAATTCAACAACCTCTAGAATCCCCCCTGATGTCAGATTTTCAACCTATTAAGTTTCAAATTATATCTGAATGTAGCATTATTAAAAGCCTTGGTGTTAAAGTCTGCCTTTTGTTCATTAGTGTGGATTTTCTCAATTCTAACCAACTTTTTCTTGGGACAATCATGAATAAAGTGGTGTCGAATTTCAATATGTTTCATTTTAGGGTGTTTAACCAGGTTTTTTGTTATATCAATGGCTGCCTTATTATCTACATATATAGGCGTATCAAGAAACTGCAAGCCATAGTCTCTCATCTGTTTTTGTATCCACAAGATTTGGAAACCACAACTGGAAGCTGAAACGTATTCTGCTTCGCAAGTAGAGAAAGAGACCGTGGTTTGCTTCTTGCATTGCCACGTTACTAAATGTGTTCCAAAGAACTGGCAACCGGCCGTTGTAGATTTAGGATTTAATTTGCAGCATCCGAAATCAGAGTAAGAATATCCATCGAGATTGAAATCATCGTTTCACATATACCACAAGCCGGTGCTTGGGCAACCCTTCAAGTATCTGAATATTCGCTTGACGATCTCCAAGTGTGACACTTGAGGATTTGATTAATATCGGGGCAAAGGCATGTTTGATACATGATATCCGACCTTGATGTTGTGAGGTATATTAATGACCCAATCATCGATCTGTACAAGGTCTCATCAATCTTCATTCCATGAATATCTGGTTCTATGCCAAGATTAACTGCCAAGGGAGAAGATAATGGTGACAATCCCGACAAATTGAATTTCTCTAAAACATCATGAACGTACTTCGTATGATGGATGAAAATACCATCAGGCAACTAATCGACCTGAAGTAAGACGAACTTCATTTCTTCCATTGAACTCATTTCAAATTCTTTTTCATGACCTCTTAAAATTCTTTGCAAAGCTCGTCATTCGTAGAACAAAATATGATGTCATCCACATAGACTTGTACGATCAGCAAGTGTCCATTCACTTCCCATGTCAAAAGAGTGCTATCAACAGTGCCTCTGATAAAATCGTTGCTCAACAGGTGTTGAGAGAGTATCTCATACCAGGCTCTTGGGGCTTGGTGCAGACCATACAACGCCTTATCTAGTAAGTAAACCTTTTCTTTATGCACTGGATCAACAAACCCTGGTGGTTGGCCGACCTACACTTTTTCTTTCACCTCGCCGTATAGGGAAGCAGACTTAACATCAAGTTGGTACACCTTAAAACCTTCCCATGATGCAAAAGCCAGGAATATGAGGATGGCTTCTAGTCGAGCGCATAGGGGCGTAACCTCGGTGTAATTAATACCTTCCTATTGATGAAAGCCTTAGATAACCAGTCGAGCTTTATTGTGTACGATAACTCCTCTGTCGTCTCTCTTACACTTGATGACCCACCTAGTACTGATTGACTTGTGATTATCAGGTAGATCTACAAGGGGGATCGTGCTCCCGAAATGAGCAACTGGCCTGATCTCGCTCAACTAGTAGAGGCGGAATTCATTGCTAGAGAGGTAGACAAAACAAACAAGATAGTACTTACTGTTTAATTGCTTCTGTTGTATTAAAAGACGTTCAAATACAGACACGAGTAAACAAACTGGCAGAGCTTTGCCGTACCAACTGACAAATCACTGACTAGCTCTAACACAACACTCCTCTATTTATAGGTCGACATGACTCGTACAGGAGTGCATGTTGTAACAGTGACTATGCTTCGTACGAGTATGTGCTTCGTACGAGTGAGACACTCGTACGAACCACTTAGATTTGCTCGTACCAACCAATCTAACACAACATATAAAATTTACATTTTAACATATAAACATTGACATGAAAGCTCTATATACATTACAGACACATCCTAGACGTAGGCAATAGACATTATGCACCAACAAACTCCCCTTGGATGTTGCCACAGTCTGGATAGTCTTCAAAAAATATTCTTTAAAAGATTTGACTATAGCGACCAAAAAATCTCTTCGATGGCTTGCGACGCTCCTCAAAAGCAATTGGTGTTTGATCTGTAGTAGGAGGTCGGTTCATTATATTGCCAAACTGAAATCTCCTAAGTGATGCTATTCTAGCACGCTCCGCTATTCGAGCTTCATTCTTTTCTTTCTTCTTTGTCTCTCTTTCTTCAAGCTTCCTACAAGAAGTATTCCACGTCGATCCTGAATGTATATCATTTGTAAAGCAGACATTGACAATCTTCTGGAATTGGAGAGCTTGCTCCTTGTCTTTTTCCTCAAAACTTATCTTACTGTAAAATAGACATTCAATATCCTTCTATGAACAATTTACTAGCCACATTGGGTCTAGTACTCGAATGCCACGACATAGACCGTATAATCGTTTATGTGCAACGACGGCTTTGGATAATTCCTCAGTAATTTTCCAAGAATCATCATCTGGTTGAACACGTATAACAGTTTCTCCCGTACTCGAATCGTAGTGCCACCATTTGAAGTTCTTGTAAAAATCTTGTTCCATCTTTATGAGAGGTGTGTTCTTCATCACACAAGGCTTCTTTACTATTAATGTAACATCATTCTCATTCGTCACTGGATCAACTTTAACAATATGATGAGGAAAGTGAGGTTGCCAATGTGTAAAACCATTCATTGCTTCTAGCTTAATCAATTTCCAAAGCCGCTAGTCATGAAATTTCATCTTCAGATTAATCGTCTTGGTATGAACTAGCTCCTTAATATCCCTGTACGACAAGGTTCTGAACTCGGGTCAGTTTTAGTTGGTGCGAGTTTTGGTTCACATTCGAATCTAGACTCGGTTCAGTGAATGTTCAACATGTTTCAAGATGTGTTCGGTTCGACTCGATCAAAACAATCAACGGGTTTCGGTTCAGTTCATCTTCGGTTCAGGTTTTGGGTTTCACTCGGTTCGACCCGGTTCAAGTTCGAAACAGATTTCGATATTTCAGTTCATTTTGATTTGAGTTCATTTTCGGTTTAGTTTAAACTGTTTTGTTTTAGGTTTGGTGTTTGGTTCGGTTCGGTCAACAAATGTCAACTTGTCAACTGGTCAAACCCAGTCAACACGAGTCAACCTAGTCAAACCAGGTCAAACCCAGGTAACGGGACAACCCACGACTCGGTAAAAATTAATTACGACGCGAAATTATATAGTTTATATAAATCGTAATAATAAGTTATCGCCAAACCGAGCTCGACCCGACCCGTAACCGATTACTTATCGCCACAATTAAAAATAATAAATCGAACTGACTACGTTTTTCGCGTAAAACTATTTGCTAAAAATCAAACCGACGTCGTTAAATATATAAATCGGAAAAATTAATCGGCGAAAACTTAATATTTGAAAACGACGAAAAATTATATATATTGTTTGATTGTGTACATTGCATGTTGTGTTATGATAAATAAATTGACAACTTGTGTTGTTGGGATCGTCCGAAAACAGAGGAAACTCTGCCCGATTTTTGTAAAAATAAGTAATACGAAAACGCGACACATTTCAAAGATTAAACGTCCGATTTCAAATGGTTATTGTAAAATAAATATAGGTATGTATTTATTTGACGACGATATGAAAACTTTCAAAACTCGAGCCGACAACTTTTCAACGAGCGCGATTTCAAAATGACAAATGTTTGGCAATCGACTACAAGATAAATAATATTTATTTATGTTTGATTCAAAGTCAAAACTCGGAAACAAGATTTCAAACATTGTTAAATTATTTGAACGATGATAGAAAATAAGTATATTGTTTACATTTATTTCGAACGCTTTTACAAGACGAATACAAAGTGCGTAGTATTTCAAATGACGAAATTCGGAAATCGTATATCAAAGACATCTCGAATTCTGCAATCGTATAACACAAATATAATTACATATACATACGAATGGCAAGACGTCAAATACTTTTATAGAATAAATATAGTTACATTTATTTCTAACGTCGACGACACGGACACGTACGAATACTTTCGAATGATATTATAATAATAATATATTGTTTATATTCGATGTCAACTCCAAACGAAGTACGACGCAACTCTGCAAAACTATCATGCGAATACGAAACGTATTATCTTACGGATATATTTTCGAGTATATATACATTATATCTACGAAAACTACGGAGAGTCGTAATATTATCAGTCAACGTACGTAACGTATTATCTTACGGATATATTTTCGAGTATATATAAACATATATTTCAAGTCGCTCGAAAACTAAGACAATTCTAAGAAAACCATAGGTTGGTTAATCGAGTTAAGTCAATAAAAATTTCATAGGATCATATGAGTAACAGTATAGCTACGTCATTCTTAGAAACTTACAAGTTATTCCGTTTCAGGAATACACTAGATTGCATGCTAGCAAATCAAGTTGTGGAGACAACACTATGGAAAATCACATAGCTAGCTTTGCACTGGATTATCCAGGTGAGTTCATAACCCCACTTTTTAACGTTTTACATTTTTATAATTGTTTTCGAGGGTAGAAAGACATGCAAGTTTTGTGAAAGCATACAACGTTTCGATGAACAAAAATCATATATTTCTAAACCATGTTACACAGATTTCAATGAACTCAAATGGTTTATGAAATTTTTATGCTAAACTTACCGGTTTTCACAGCTATACAAAGTTTTTTCAAAACATGCATGAGTTTTATGAATAGTGACGGGATTGTCATAGACACAACTAGGGGGCGAGACCCGAATTTTATTTATATCATGGGCTAGGCCCAATGACAAGAAAACATGGGCTAGGCCCAATGACAAGAAAACATGGGCTAGGCCCAATAACAAGAAAACATGAGCAAGGCCCAATAACACGGATAACAGATTTATAACAATTGGTATGTAGCTATGGGATTAGATGATAACAGATCACTGTGCGTAAGTAGGATGATGACAAAAGTAATATTTAATAACATAGTGACCAAGGTGCAATCTATCGAGTTTGAGACATGCTCCACTCCTGGTATGTTAACCAGTTAGGAGTGCTTTTGTGATCCCAATGATGTCAAAGTTGTCTCAGTTTGGTTACTTACTTATGGCACATAGGTCAGTGTATTAGCTACACACTGACAGATCCTTAGATTCCATAGGCAAACTACATACTACAATTTCAATACCGCTTTACAAAGATAACAGAAAACATTTCAACACCGGTTTACAAAGATAACAGAAAACATTTCAATACCGGCTACAGATACGATTGAAAACATTTTATCACCGGCTTATAAACATAACAGTTATATGCATGGATTTTGTAGGTCCACCTGCGAATGGTGTTAAACCAGTTCCTTGTTCATATGACATAGACACAAGTGCGGAATCCAAGTGTGCATGCAACCAAAGAAAAGTAAAGAACACAGGGTAACCAAAGATTCACTATCTTGATTAATGATTGAGAACAAGTACAAACATATACACACAATGTTGTTATGACTCAAACAAATTGTGTCTTCGTCTTCAGAGATAAGTAACTCAAAGGGTAAGAAGCTCTCTGGTCTGACCAACCCTTGACTGAGAGGTGCATGTCTGCTTATATATTGTCTGCGTAGATTTTTCGTACATACCACGAATCTAGACAAACTGAACACAATATTTCACAAGAAACACATCTCCAGAATTTGGTACGAGTCAGTGTTTCGTACGAAATGCTTGTTTTGTACGAAATACTCTTTGTTTCGTAGAAACCCTGTGTTTCATACGAAATCTATGACTCGCACAGAATTCTCATTCTTGGAGAACGTGTGTAGACGTGACGTACACAAGACTTATCAGTATGCACACATGCAACTGATTAACACAGACAAGCTAAGATGTCATACTAGATCAAGATAGAAGGATATCTCGATCTATTCAACACGACCAAACCTATACAGACACTTGAGCAAATACCTTACAATTACAACTGTAATTAAGAACAAGCGACAGACACAAAACTGTATCAACAAACTCCCCCTTGGATGTTGCTTGGTCTTCGGTCTTCGATCTTTGGTCATCATAAGTTGGTCGTCACATGAATGGTCTGGAGTATCAACAAACTCCCCCTAAAGATCTGCTATCCATTGATAGATTTGCTATCCAATGATTAGAGCATCAGGTCTTCGAACTTCTAAGAAACATCAAATCTTTCTTGTTTCCTCTTCTGACTTGTCAGATTTCTTTGATGCTGGTCTTTGTTCATGTTCTTTTGTATCAATCTATACAATAGACAAATATAATTAGAACACAACTTTCTCAGGGAATACACACGAAAGACTTATCATAATTTCTTCGTATGACTGTATTCCCTGAACGAGATACACACACTCGTATGAATTCCAGCAGCATATTTGAGAAAGACAAATGACCAAGTCAGATCAATTGACTAGGTTCATTCGTATGAGATACACACTCAAACGAATTTCAGATTGTGGTTTTCTTTGATGGATTACTTGTTGCAAGATATTACTTTATGAAGTTGCGATATCAAACAGATGGTTTTCTGGCATTATCTTGGTAGAAAACTTCCGAGTATCAACTTTGGCTAACTTTCAAAAAGTAATTACATAAGCAACTAAGTAAACTGGACATAAAATCAAAGTATACAAATAAACTACAATCTTTTTCGAGTTTCAAGGTAAAGGAATCATACCAGCATTTTAATATTTGTCAAAAATGATATTTGGTTTACACTTCAAAATTAACCATATAAGTATTTAACTATGATTATCGGTATTGTTGTCCATGTAAGCTCAGACTAATCAGATGTAATCATGATTAAGAGATATGATTAAGGTATGGATTTATACTTACTAGCCGGTGTTAAACCACATCACGACACATTCCCATATCAAGATATGCACGAGAGAAAATCATACCGGTGAGTATACTGCTTTATCATCTGTTTTGACGTATATAAATGATGTGAGATACTCACTTATTTTTTATTGAAAACAAGCCCTTTGTGATTTAATCACTTAGTGATGAGGAACTTGCTTTTCATATGCATGCAGGGCACAGGAGTAAGTCTGTGAACAGGTTAGTACCATCGTACCGACAAAGAGACGAACTTAGCTCCCACATAAAGCTTTGATATTTTATCACTTATTTTGGGGATGTGACATTTTTATCACTTATTTGATGGTTGAATGCAGTATGTACACGTATGTATGGTATCATGAAAGTTCTAGACTTGCGTCACTGTTATTTTTTGGCAAAAGATTCAACCATGATACCCAGATGACAAGCCAGCATAAAGACCGTACATTTTAGTCTGTTAAGTTTATATCAACCTGCACATTTTAATCTGATTGTGAGCCTACTGATACATCATAAGTAAAAGCTACTTATCAATTTACTTTTTATGCTTTTAACCATTTCTGACAGATTTATCGGTGAATTTCATCATCTTCAACTTATCCCTGTGTTCCGTACGAAATCTATGACTCGCACAGAATTCTCATTCTTGGAGAACGTGTGTAGACTTGACGTACACAAGACTTATCAGTATGCATACATGCAACTGAATAACACAGACAAGCTAAGATGTCATACTAAATCAAGAATGAAGGATATGTCAATCTATTGACACGACCAAACCTATACAGACACTTGAGCAAAGACTGTACAATTACAACTGTATTTATGAACAAGCGACATACACAAAACCGTATCAACAATTATTTATCCACTTAAACAAAATACATGAACATTTCAAGTACCATTACCTCGTGATATGTTTAGATATTTTATACTTGATATACTAGTGTGTCCCACTTCAGGACATACCCCCGCGATCAAGGCATGCACAAAAATTCATCGTAGTAGGTAAGTATATCGAAATTCATCCTTTTGAATTACAACGTTAGATAATTGGTGATCAGGTCGGTACTTCCGTACAGAAAAGAGACCAATATCCAACGAGGGCTAGGACAAATACCAAATGGTGGTACGAATAATGCAATTTTGCACATTTGAATGACTCTCTAGGAGAGCTTCTTCAATATTTGGGATTTGGCATTTTAGCTCTTTTAAGATATCCTTGTTGTGCCTAGGTCAGCATATATCTTGATGCACCAGAAGGACAACCTTGATACCCCGGATGAAATAACGATATAAAGACCTAAAACCTCAGATTTTGGCAATCTATCAATGCAAGATTTAAAATTATAAAACCATACGCCCCTGATATATTACCCACTCATACATAGTTTATTATATTTGTATCACAAAGGTAAGTTGATTATTTCATGCCTTTTGCCTACTGGTACATCATATGATGAAGCTGCTATCACACTTAAGCAGTTTTCTTTTAATTTCAGCGTGACAGTCTAACTTGCTGATGTACTATCATTTCTTCTTTTTCGCACAGTGAAAACACATTTTTTATTTTCTATTTTTTTTATTTTGTTTTTGATTTTTGAAGCAGTAAAGTTATTTACAAACAATTTTTTTTGGAAAAATGGTTATTCAGGATTCCTCATCCCATTGAGTTCGACTAAATGTTCAAACCGAGCCCTGTCAAATGCTTTTGTGTAAAGATCTGTCAGGTTATCAAGTGTGTTGACTCGATGTAGTTCAATAAATTTCTTTTCAGCACAATTTCATATAAAATGATGACGAATGTCAATATGCTTTGTGCGACTGTGTTTTACGGGATTGTTGGTGATTGATATAGTGGCACTATTGTCTATCATAATAGGAGTACGAGTGAAATTCAAACCGTAATTGTGCATCTGCTGTTGGATCCAGAGAACCTGAGAGCAACAGCTACCCGCAGCAATATATTCATCTTCACACGTCGAGGTAGACACGCCAAGACTGCTTCTTGCATTGCCATGAGACTAGCCTCCCTCCTAAGAACCGACAACCACCTGTGGTAGACTTCCTTGTAGCTTTGCATCCTCCAAAGTCCGAGTCAGTAAAAGCAGCAAACTTCAAATCACTAGCAGCTGGATACCATAACCCAAGTTTAGGTTTCCCCTTCAAGTAACGAAGAATCCGCTTCATAGCTTTCATATGGGACTCCTTTGGATTTGCTTGATATTTGGCACAAAGACATACTACGAACATGATGTTAGGTCTTGAAGCAGTCAAGTACATCAGAGAACCAATCATTGCCCTGTATTGAGTTGGATCAACATCCTCCACACTCTCATGATCTGGACCAAGATTATGATTCTCACAAATACGTGTGTTGAAAGTAGCGCAATCCTCCATTTTGAAATGAGACAAAATGTCATACACATACTTCGTCTGATGTATAAACATCCCATCCTTCTTATGTTCAACTTGTAAACACAAAGAGTAGGACAGTTCACCCATCGCACTCATTTCAAACTTGCTCTTCATCCCTCCTCGAAATCATGACACATGTCCTCATTAGATGACCAAAAATGATGTCATCTACACCAGCAGAAAGTCTTCCTTCTTTCTTTTAATGAAAAGTGTACTGTCAATCTTACCTCTTTCAAAACTATTCTTTAACAAATGTGTTGACATGGTCTCATACCACACCCTAGGTGCCTGATGCAATCCTCCATCTTGAAATGCAATCCTCACAGATAGGTGTATTGAAAGAAACGCAATCCTCCATCTTGAAACGAGACAAAATGTTATACACATACTTCGTCTGATGTATGAACATCCCATCCTTCTTCTGTTCAACTTGTAAACCCAAAAAGTAGGATAGCTCACCCATCGCACTCATCTCAAACTTGCTCTTCATTACCTCTTCGAAATGATGACACATGTTCTCATCAGATGACCAAAAGATGATGTCATCGACGTATACCTGTACCAGCAGAAAGTCTTCGTTTTTCCGTTTAATGAACAGTGTACTGTCAATCTGACCTCTTTCGAAACCATGTTTTAACAAATGTGCTGACAGTGTCTCATACCATGCCCTAGGTGCCTAATGCAACCCATACAATGCCTTATCAAGTCGATGGACTCGATCTGGATAGTCTGGATCAGTAAACCCGTCTGGCTGTGAGACATACACCACTTCTTGGACTTTCCCGTAAAGAAAGGCACTCTTCACGTCAAGTTGGTAAACTTTGAAGCCCTTGAATGAAGCAAAAGCTAGGAACAAACGAATTGCCTCCAACCTTGCGACTCGTGCAAACACTTCATTGTAATCAATCCCCTCTTGCTGATTAAACTCTTTCACTACAAACCGAGCCTTATTCCTTATCACGATCCCTCGATCATCTTTCTTGCACTTAAACACCCACTTAGTGCCTATTTCCTTTTCTCCTTCATGTAGATCAACTAGCTCCCAAACCTTCAATTTCTTGAACTGAGCTAGTTCCTCTTGCATAGCTTCAACCCAACAATTGTCTTTTAGAGCCATATGAACATTTTTCGGCTCCTCTTGGGTAATAAAGCAACTATACAAACATTCATTTATCAACCCAGTCTTCTGAATTGAAGTAAACAAACAGGAACTTTCGAGCACACCTCTTCTTGTATGAACACCTGAAGCAGGATCACCGATGATTTTTCAGCTGGATGATCTCTGTGTACTCGTGTGGTAGCAATGCTGTCAACAACCAGATTATCTCCCAGATTAGATCCAACCTCCCCCTGAATATTAACAAATGGAGTAGTGAAGTCCTCCCCCTGAATAGGTTCAAACTCACTATCACTGGAGTCCTCTGGAGCTGCACTGGAAGAAGTTTCTTGAGCCTCTGTCATTGATACACTCGATCTAGGCATGAAGTCACACTCACCATCTTCACTGATCACGGTATGGATCACTTGAGACTCATCTGCATTAGAAAAATCAGGAATATTAAATGATTTAAACACACTGTCCTAATCATATAATATAGGAGGACCACTCGTTGATTGTTGAGGTGTATAACTAGTGATTTCCATGTTAAACACCGCCTCAATTTTACCAGTTTTTAGATTAAAAACCCTTTTATTCGGTGTTGTAGGCATATAGCCTAGAAAGTAATCCTCATCAGCTACCTCACCGAATTTTTGCTTATCTTTGTTTCGCCCAATGGTGAAGGGAAATCAAAATGGTTCAAAGCCTCTTAAGTTTGATTTTCGGTTAAACAATAGTTCGTGACATGTTTTGTTAAACCGTTTAACCGTCAAAACTTTGTTCAGGACTTAGCAAGCTGTGTTCACAGCTTCTCCCCAGAAAAGAACTGGAAGCTTTGAATGAGATAGCATAGTCCTTGCGGCTTCAATCAACGTCCAGTGACTCCCTTCTGTTGAGGTGTATAAGGAGCAGATATTGATGTTCAATTTCCTTGCAAAGACAATAGAGATCCAGAACTTGGTTCTTGAACTCCGTGCCATTATCACCCTTATCCTCTTGATCCGTGCATCATGGACATTTTCCAATTTTGTAAAAAGATCAATCAGCATCTTCGCTGTCTCATCTTTTGTACCTAAAAAGAAAAACCATGAATAACATGAGTAATCGTCAGTGACAACTAAACAATAGCACTTTCCACCTATGCTCCTTATGTTCACTAGACCGAATAGATCCATATGAAGTAATTCATAAGGGGCATCTATGGAATTTACTGTTTTAGACTTGTGAGGTTTCTTATGTTATTTTCCCTTTTGACATGGAAGACATTTATCTTCCACTTGAAACCTCTGCACTGGCACCCCTTCCACTAAACAATTTTTAATAATATAGTTCATTTTTCGGTAGTGGATGTGGGCCATGCGTCTGTGCCACAACAAAAACTCCGCCTCAGATGCTTTTGATAGTAAACACGCGACCACAGTCGATGAATCTTTGGCACCCATGTCCATGACATAAGTGTCATTTCTCCTTGGTGCTCTCATCACTATCCAGTCATTCGGTATCACCAACCAGGTTTCAACACCAAAGCTTCAAACTTTGTAAGGTGGACCGAGTGACCCTTGTCGCAGACTTGAGACAGGCTCATCAGATTGTGCTTCAGCTGCTCAACATAGTTCACTTTGTCCAGTGTGATCTTCCCGTTGGTTACTTTTCCTCGTCCTCTAATGTGCCCGCCTTTAGCACCTTCAAAATTCATATATCCACCATCTATATTCTCAAACTCAGTTAGCAACCTCGCATCCCCCGTCATGTGCCTGGAGCAGCCACTATCAACATACCACAGGTTGATAATCCTCCTTAGCAGCTCCAGCACCATCCAATAAAATTAGTTAGATTAGGGGACCCAAGCCTTAATGGTCTTGGGTCTTCCAGATTCATCAGGAACATCAATCCAGTATCCATCACTCCTAACAGGATTCTTGGATCTTAGACCTGTTGATGGAAATGGTTTTTGATTTCCACCAGGTCTGTGGTCTTGAGGTTTCCTAACCAAGTTTGGACTTTGCGACCTTGGGAAATTATGGTTTTGGTGCCATGAATTTTGATGATAATAATTTCTAAAGCCATTGTTATAAAAATTTCGATTTCCAACATTCTGGTATCGATTTTGATATTGACCTTGACTTCTGAAATTATTTGATGGACCATTAAAGTTATTCATTCTTGGTGAACTACTTCTAGGTCTATCATATCTGCCTGATGTAGATGCAGGATGAAATCTTTGTTGATTTCTTTGAAAACGAGGAACTTGATGAGTTCCTTTTTCAGCCTTATCTACACCAACAACAACATTTTGTTGCCTGGTAGCAGATATCTTTGGTGAGTTAACCTTTTTCTCACCATCACCACTCTTCTCTGGTGATTTTTCTCTTTGTCTCTCAGTTACCTATGCTTCACTCTATTTGTTAGGACAACAACTTGCTACATGTCCCTTTTCATGACATTTGAAACACGACTTTCTAGCCGAAGACTTCTTAATTGAAGCCTCTTGCTTAGATTCACCAGGCAATGATGATGATTATGATGCCTTTGAAGGATCTTGTTTAGTTTGCTTAACTTCTGATTTTTCTTTGTTTTTATTTTTAGTAAACTGCACATTAGACTCTTTGGTAATAACAGGGACCTCTTCATTCATGTCACCTCCCTTAACAAAATCGACCTTTTTAACAAAAAACTGTTTTTGATTCTTAGGGTGTGTATTTTTCGTTTTCAAAACTGGTTCCCTATTATTATCCTTGTTGGCATTTTCAGTCACATCAACATCCTCTGATGTGGAACTACCAGGTGTAGTTGACACAAAGTCTGTAAGCTCTTCTTTATAAGGCAAGAAAGAATAGTCGTGACCAAGAGGTGGTGGAACTTTATTCAAACCTTTGAAGCCCACACAAGTCTTGTCATTACTCTTCTTCAGGCCATTCATCATGTGTTTCATGACAAAAGATGAATCTCTGAATTGAATTAACTTATTTTGAAGCTCACAAATTTTAAGTTGTGCTTTAGACAACTCTTTGAACTTTTCAGAAACCTCTTTTGTTTTCTCACTCATCGTATCATGAGCTAAGTCAATAACTTGAAGTTTTTCGTTTAGCTTACAGGTTAGAATATTTATTTTTCTTCATAACCTTTAATTTTCTTCAAGTATAGTGACTCTCGTTTTACGAAAAAAATTGATTCTTTTATGTTTGAGAGCTCATTTACCAGACTTTGATTTTGTTGTGTTAATTTGTGAACCTCACTTTGCAGTTCACGACATTTCAAACAAATAGAACTACTAGAGTTAGAACATACCTTGCCTGTTGATTTGCTTAGATCAACCATGAAAGCATCAAAATCAGCAGCCATCTTCTTCTCTGTAGTAGTCTATTCTCCATCAGCCTTCTCAGCTACCTTTTCTTGCTCTCCCTCAGCATCAGCTTTCACTTCTTCATCAGCAACTGGAGCTATCTTAGCCATGAACCCCTGTGAGGCATTGTTATCACTCTCCAGATGAACACTCCAATAATAAGAACCCTCTCTGGCAGTAGAAATCAGGGCCTTTGATCCAGTGTTGTTTGATGCATTCCTATTGCTTGAACCATGACCAGGAGAATCTTGAAAGGATGAACTAGAACGTGATTCAGATTTTGCTCTTTGACATTCTCTAGCAAAATGTCCATAGTTGTGACAGTTGTAACACTTCACTTTTGACTTGTCAAAGCCCACACATTTGCCAATGAACTTCCTGCCTGTTCTGTTCATAAATCTCTTAACCCTTCTGGAGTTCATGGCCATCTGCCATTGCAAATCCATCTCCTCCAAGTCATCAGGGTCGATCTAATCATAATCTTCATCAAATGTAGCAGGATCAGATATTTTTCCCAGAATATAGTTCTCATAGGAAGCAACAAAAGAAGCAAGCAATGCCAGGTGTTCTTCAGCACTTTTGACACTCAGAGGCATAGACCTAGAACTGCTGCTATTTGTTTGTTGTCTCTTAGCCCCTGACGAGCCTCCTGAAGAAGCAACAAAACATACTTCTCCATCAGAATTTGTCATGACCTGTTCATTTTCACATGAGAGAAACGTAGTTGTAGTGTCACTAGAAGCATTGTTGGAAGATGAAGGTGTAAGACCTTAATAAATCCCTGGATCTTGAACCTGATCATAACCCGTTTCCTTCTTCTTCATATTGAGCTCATAAGCTCTCACCTTCCCAACAACCTCTTCCAAGTCTTTCTTTTCGTAATCAGCTTCACATTTTATCATCAACGTGTAGATATCCCACTTTACAGGTAAAGCATCCAGCAACTTGTCGTTTATCTCCACATCTGTGTATCCCTCTATGTCATAATTATCAATTTCTGACATCAGATGATAATATCTCGTGATAATATCTTCTAGGGATTCATTTCTCATTCCTTTAAACACAACAAACTGTTTATGCAGCAGATCCACCTTGTTCTTCGTTACATCAGTATTGACCTCATATCTCTTCTCTAGGGCATCCCACATCTCTTTCGATGTAGTATAACGTTTGAATGTGTGTTTGATGCCATTAGGTAACGACATCTTGATAGCAGCTAAGGCCTTCTATTCAGATTCATACATCCTCTTTTCAGCTTCAGACATGTTGACATAAGCAGTAACACGCTGTCTTCCCTCAAAATCATGCGTTGGGTTAGCGTACCCATCTTGAATACAGATCCACATCCGTGTGTCCTGATATTCAATAAGGATTGAAATCTGTCATTCCAAGTAAGATAGTTCTCCACCTTTAGCATCTTTGGAGGTTTATTTGTGGTACCAGCCTCATGCTCCGTCCTTAACATCTCATTTAAGTTTGACATATTCGACATTTTTACCAAACCGGCTCGTTAAAAACGTTAAAACTTGTCCGAAATGAGTAGTTACCAAATTATACCGTTAGACTCGTCTCGACGATACGATTCTAATGATGTATAATGTCTGATATAATTTTTTTCCTAAAAATCAACCGAGTCTAACTATCCAAACGGTTCGTCAAAATTGTCTGTGGATCAATTTCTATGTCCGAAACGTTTACCTCTGGTTACGTCAGCTGGTTAAGTTTCCACATTTTGCCAGCTGGAACAGTGTCAAATTTGAAATGGAACCTCTGATTAACAATCCAAGATGAAAATCCGGAACGGTAATCCGAGTTGACAGTCCGAAATGATGATCCGGAATAGTGATCTGAGATGAAATCCGGAATGTACTGTTCTGATCCGAAATGGAAATGAGGAATAGGCTACTCTGATCTGAGATGGAATCCGGAATAGTTCTAATCCGAGGTGGAATCCAGAATACAATTCTAATTCGAAATTTCAATCTGAAATGGAATCCGAAATGGCTTTTTTGATCCGAATTGCACTGATTTCCATATCTGAATTGCAGACTCTGGTCCGAAATTCAAGCCTTCAATCCGAATTACTATGCTTTTTAATCCGGAATGCCTATCTTCAATCCGAATTAATCCGAAATACCTAAAAATCCGAATTACCTACAAAACCCTAAAATAGCCGTCACAAACCCTAATTTAGCCGTCACAAACTTCAAGAACAGCCTCCAAAAACGCCTACAAAACCAATTTTTCTGTTGTCACGATTCTGAACCGAGCAATAATCAAGAGCCGATACCAATTTTAGGTCCCCTAGTCCTTATGGATCTTGACAGAATCGTCTATCCAACCTAGAATGCGGAATCCTCTAGATCAGATTTCACAGAAAACAATAATAACACGAACACGAACACAAAGAATTCCTTCAAACTGTCTTCTATTGATTATCAAACACAATTGTTTTACAATCAATTCAAGACTCTTTAACTCTTCTCTCTCTAAGTCTCTGAAGCAATTCTTGCAGCAACTGAACAATAAAACCAGCAACTAACTGAGCAACCTCAACCCTAATCACAACCTCCTTTATATAGAGATAGGTTATGCTCATGGGCAAGGGTTTCCTACATGGACTACTAATGGGTTTAAAGCCCAATTCGCCGACCATGCTCTCTTTTGTATCTAGTTCAGCCCAATTACTTCAAATTTACTATTACAAAACTAAACCCGCTAACCGATTATCATTTTACTAATTACAAGATATCGAAAGACAAAATCTAAGCTGTTGTCACAAATATGCACCAACAGTATAGCACGCAGTAGCCATAGCCTCCCCCCAAAACTGAACAGTAAGTTCTGATTCTACTAACATAGTTCTTGCAGTTTTGATAAGAGGTCTATTTTTCCTCTCAGCGACGCCATTTTGTTGTGGAGTGTAATGAGAACTGTATTCATGTAAACTGCCCTTAGAAGAACAGAACTCATCCATAACATGGTTTTTGAATTCTGTGCCATTGTCGCTTCTAATTCTCCTTATCTTCAAATTGTATAAATTTTCAAGTAGCGTGAGGTGATTCTTAAGGATTTCAGGAACTTCACTCTTGTGTGCCATAGCATTAACCCATTTTGAATAGTCATCAGTAACAACTAAACAATATGCATCGCCAAAGGTGGTCTTGTGTTTCATAGCTCCAAAAAGATCCATATGAAGACGTTCTAGAGGCATATTGACAGTGTTAATTTTCTTCACAGGATGAGACTTTCGAGCTTGCTTTTCTTTTGGCACGAAACACATACGTCTTGTAAATGAAAATTCTTCACTGGTACACCATTCACAAGATTATTTTTCACCAAATAGTTCATTTTCCTCAAGTGAATGTGTCCCATTTGTCTATGCCAAGAGATTGACTCCTTTTTAGTGGCTTTTGAGACAAAACATGTAACTTGTGCAGACGTAGTAATAGCTTGGCTAATGTCAAGAATATACTAGTCATGAATTCTTGGAGCTGACAGGAGAATCCATTCTTTGGGAATCTAGAAACCAGGCTTCAACACATAACAACTGGAACTTCTTGTCGCAGATTTGAGAAACACTCAGAAGATTGTGATCAATTTGAGGAACATAATTGATCTTGTCAAAACTAACAACACCATCGGAAACCATTCCTTCTCCAGTGATGTAACCGCCCTTATCTCCAGCAAAAGCAACATAACCTCCCCTAATGTTTTTGACATCATAAAGGAGCCTTAAGTCGCCTGTCATGTGTCGTGATGCTCCACAGTCAACAATTCAATAACTATTCACAATTCCTCCTGGAACACCCTTCACATTGCATTACCTGATTAGTTTGAGATGGGGACCCAAGCCTTAGTGGTCTTGGGTCAACCCTTATCATCAAGAAATGTGATTTCTATTTCTTGATGATTTGGAAACTTTGTGCCTCCCCTAAAACATTACCAGTTTTATGTTTCCAAGATTGTTGATGTTTACCAGCTTGACTATATTTACAGATCTAGACACTTCTGGTTTTATCAAACTTGATGAACTTGGTTTCTTTTCTAAAACATCTAGTTTTAATGCCTTTTCAATTATTTTAACTTGTTTATGTCGCTGTTTTTCTTCTTGTTCCTTAACAATACGTTTGTCTTGTTTAGGTGACACAGATCGACGTTGGCAATCCTTTTAAAGAGGGGCTTTTTCAACAAACTTGGGTTTTGCTGGGTTGGTACAATTTTTGATTATGTGGCCAAACTCTCCACACTTAAAACATATTCTTCTTTCAATAAACTTAGGAGATGCTGTTTGATGACTTGATGTTGAACTTGTAGGCCTAGAGGTACTTGGTCCATCTTCACACCCATTTGTGTGTTGAGTGTAATTGTTTTGACTATTTCGTTTAAAATCTTGTCTTGATTTACAAAATCAATATTTGACATATTTGCAAAAGTCTCGATTTTATCACTACCAGTTGAGCCCACAAAGTTAACATTCTTTCCTTTTTTCTTGTTGCGACCTCCTTTAGCTTCAACCTTTGGTTGTGACACCTTAGTCTTTCTGCTCGCTTTTCTTGTTTTCTACCTTTAGAAGCTTTCAATGGTTGTGGTTTGATTGGATTCTTCTTTCCAAAAAATTTGTTTGTTGAATTTTAAAAACTTGACCAACTGAAGTTAGATTTTCATTTTTTATCGGAAAGTCCTTGTTTAAGTAAATTTTCTCATCACCAATCAAAGTATACATCACATTATCGTTTTCAAATGTAGACACAATAGTTTTGACAGATTTGATAGAATCAATACCTTGATTTGCAACAGATTGAATTGTAGAAATTGCTACCCCTTTCTCTTCATCAAGATATTGATCCTGATCGATATGCCTGGGAACACCGAATAAAAGGGTTTTTAATCTGAAAACTGGTAAAATTAAGGTTGTGTTTAACATGGAAATCGCTAGTTATTCACCTCAACAATCAATGAGTGGTCCTGCTATATTTTATGATTATGATAGTGTCTTTAAATCATTTAATATTCCTGTTTTTTCCAATGCGAATGAGTCTCAAGTGATTCAAACTGTGATTAGTGAAGATGAAGAGGGTGACTTCATGCCTAGATCAAATATATATAAATGACAGATGCTGCAGAAACTTCTTCCAGTGCAGCTCCACAAGACTCAAGTGATAGCGAGTCTGAACCTATTCACGGGGAGGACTTTACTAATCCGTTTGCTAATAAGAACATTCAGGGGGAGATTGGATCTAATCTGGGAGATAATTTAGTTGTTGACACCATTGCTACTACACGTGCAAACAGAGATCATCCAGTTTAGAACATTATAGGTGATGCTGCTGCTGCAGGTGTTCAGACAAGAAGAGGTGTGATCGAAGGTTACTGTTTATTTACTTCGATTCAAAAGACTGGGATGTTAAATGAGTGTTTGTATAGCTGCTTTATTGCCCAAGAGGAGCCGAAGAATGTTCACATGGCTCTAAAAGATAATTGTTGGGTTGAAGCTATGCAAAAGGAACTAGCTCAATTTAAGAAGTTGAAGGTTTGGCAGCTAGTTGACTTGCCTGAAGGAGACAAGGAAATAGGCACCAAGTGGGTGTTTAAGTGAAAGAAAGATGACCGAGGGATAGTGATAAGGAATAAGGCTCGGTTAGTGGTGAAAGAGTTTAATCAGCAGGAGGGGATTGATTACAATCAAGTGTTTGCACCAGTAGCAAGGTTGGAGGCAATTCGTTTGTTCCTAGCTTTTGTTTTATTCAAGGGTTTCAAAGTTTACCTACTTGACATGAAGAGTGCATTTCTTTATGGGAAAGTCCAAGAAGTGGTCTACATCTCACAACCAGATGGGTTTACTGATCCAGATTTTTCCAGATCGAGTCTATTGACTTGATAAAGCATTGTATGGATTGCATCAGGCACCTAGGGTGTGGTATGAGACACTGTCAACACATTTGTTAAAGAATAGTTTTGAAAGAGGTCAGATTGACAGTACACTTTTCATTAAAAGGAAGAAAGAAGACTTTCTGCTGGTGTAGATGACATCATTTTTAGGTCATCTAATGAGGACATGTGTCATGATTTCGAGGAGGAATGAAGAGCAAGTTCGAAATGAGTGCGATGGGTGAACTGTCCTACTCTTTGTGTTTACAAGTTGAACATAAGAAGGATGGGATGTTTATACATCAGACGAAGTATGTGTATGACATTTTGTCTCATTTCAAAATGGAGGATTGCGCTACTTTCAACACACATATTTGTGAGAATCACAATCTTGGTCCAGATCATGAGAGTGTGGAGGATGTTGATCCAACTCAATACAGAGTAATGATTGGTTCTCTAATGTAATTGACTGCTTCAAGACCAGACATCATGTTCACAGTGTATCTTTGTGCCAGATATCAAGCGAATCCAAAGGAGTCACACATGAAAGCGGTGAAGCGGATTCTTCGTTACTTGAAGGGGAAACCTTAATTTGGGTTATGGTATCCAGCTGCTAGTGATTTGAAATTTGTTGCTTTCACTGATTCGGAATTTGGAGGATGCAAATCAATCAGAAAGTCTACCACAGGTGGTTGTCAGTTCTTAGGAGAGAGGATCGTGTCACGGCAATGAAAGAAGTAGTCTTGCGTGTCTACCTCTACGTGTGAAGCTGAATATATTGCTGCGGGTAGATGTTGCTCTCGGGTTCTCTGGATCCAACAACAGAAGCGCTATTATGGTTTGAATTTCACTCGTACTCCTATTATGATAGACAATAATGCCACTATTTCAATCACCAACAATCCCGTAAAACACAGTCGCACAAACACATATTGACATTCGTCATCATTTTATACGGGATTGTGCTGAAAAGAAATTGATTGAACTGCATCGAGTCGACACACTAGTAACCTGGCAGATCTTTACACAAAAGCATTTGACAAGGCTCGTTTTGAACATTTAGTCAAACTCAATGATATGAGGAATCTTGAACAACCAGTTTTCCTTAAAATTTTTGTAAATAATTTACTATTTGTAGGTCCACTTGGAGGATCAAGATTAACCTACTTCCCTGTTTATGAAACATACATACGAGTGCGGAATCCACATAGGTATGCAAACCAAAGCAAAGTAAGAAACACAAGATAACCAAAGATTCACTATCTTGATTAATAGGAGAGAACTAGTACCAACACATACAAATAATGTTCATACAGACTCAGGATTATACTCTCTGTGCTCTTGTGCTTCAGTGTCTCTCTCTAGTGTCTAGCATTCACTACTACTGTCCTCTAGTCACTGAGAAGTGTATGTCTGGTTATATAGTGTGTATACCTAGCAACAGTATGAAGAATGTTGCTGGTAGTACGAAACACTATCAGTCATGAAGAACATTCTCCAAAGGATACTCGTACGAACAACCCATGGCTCGTACGAACATGAACTGGCTCCTACGAATCAAGCAAGATGCTTGTAGAAATGAGCCATTGTACGACTGGAGAATCACTAGTACGAATGGTATATGGCTCGTACGAGCAACAACTTGCTCGTACGAAGCACTTCTTGCTCGTACTTGAAAGTATTCTTTGGAGAACGTGCCAACTGACATGACGTACACGAGACTCAACAGTATGCATACATGCAACTGTTTTACAACACAGACAAACTAAGCATCGTACTAAATCAAGATAGGAGGATATCTTGATTTGGTTGACATGATCAAACTATACAGACACATTAAACAAAGATCGTACAATTACATGAGAAATTAAGAACAAGCGACTGATAGAAAAGTGTATCAAAAAACTCCCCCTTCGCTGTTGCTTGGTCTTCGGTCTTCATTCTGAATTGCCTGTTGTATCAACAAACTCCCCCTGAAAATCTTCAATCCAACGTTGATTGATAAACAGGTCTTCAATACTTTCAAGAAACATCAAACCTTTCCTGTTTCCTCTTGAGTGTCACTAGAGGCAACTGGATCGGTCACGATCTGCTGTACATTAGACTTTAGCACTAGAGTTGAAGCAGAAACTTTTGGTTGCGAGGATGAGGCTGAAGCATCAGGATTGCCAGGGTCTTCACTATCCTGATCACGTTTACGTATGATTTCCTTTGCTCTACATCTTTCATTCCACAGAATGTTCACTCGCTTTCTGCCCATTTCAAACACGTCTTTAATACCATTAAAGCCTTCAACCAGTGTAGCATTACGAGAATGATACCATTCTCTTAAGTCGTTATGCTTAGCAGTTAATGTTTTGGCAGATCATTGAACAGCCGCACTACATTCTTTTAGCCGATTCAACTCAATTCCCCGAGAGTTATCAGCTGCTCTCATCTGTTGTAGCTGAGTTGCTCTTTCAGCATCTGCAGCCTTCAGCCGCTCATTTTCTTTTCTTAACTGCGCAATTTTAGAATCCTGTTTTCTAACAGTCTCTTTCAAAGAATTTATCTCCAACTGTTGTTTGACAACTGTGTTCAGATTTGAAGACATATAATGCTTGTTAATCTGGATTGCCACAGCTTGCAACTGGGAGAACAGAAAATCCACTTTCTCATCCTGTTCCATTTCAGAGAATAAACGACTACTTCGTTTTGTATTTTGTTGATGAGTTGTGGATTAGGATTGTTGGACTCATGAAGTAGTAGGTTGTGATTGAACTGGAGTATCTTCAACCGAAGGTGTTTAAGCTGCTGTGGAATTTGAAGGTTGTGGATCAGAGGTTGTAGTGGGTTCCGTCGTTACAGGTTCAGTCTCCTCCGTTGTAACGGTAGTCTGGACTTCTACAACTTGTTCCAGTACAGTTTCTTGATGTGAGATTGTACGTTGTGTGATTTCCGGTTATGCTGACGATGTTTCCATAGGCTTTTTGCTTTGTTTCTTTCTTCCTTATCAACACATGTAGCACCTACATCACTTGCACCACCATTACCATCATTATTATCGTCATCATCATCACATTTTCCCTTTTGACGACCAAAATTATCTTCGATCATCTTTTTCAAAATTGGTTCTTCATTATCTGACTCACTGTCATCATGGCGCCACTTATTGTTTTCTGGTGCAACATATTTATCATTTTCCAGAAAACTGAACAATTTACGAGAAGGTATGCTTTCCTTGTAACGTTTAGCTGCTACATCTCTAAAAATATTCAACGAATGTTCCATCATGATCTCAACTTTTAGAACATCGTTGTCGCTCTTCGGAAGATTCAGATGTTGCACATTTAATATCATTTGGAGAAAACGAGGATACATCCAAAACTTGTTTCCACCATATCCGGTTCTTCTCAGGTTTTCCTTCATGTTTGCAAAAATATAATTTGAAACACTAAAGAGTTTGTTCAATATCAAAGCTATCATCATTCCAACCAAGTCGTTATTCACCATGTCAAAAGCACTTCGTCTATTGCTCAAACACTGAATTAGAACATGTAGAAAGAACTTGTATCGGAGTGGCAACCATGATTTGTTTAGTTTTCCTACGAGAAAATCTCCAACACATTTCATTCGAAGCAAACATCCACGTTGACAATTCAACGAAACTGAGAATGGAGCTTCAAGTTCGTCGCCAAGCTGTAATACTGAGTTTATGATTTCAACAGAGACATCTACGTTCAAGTCATTTACTCTCCCGCGGATAAGTTCCGGCCCATTCACTTCAGCAACTTTTGCCGAATCCCAAAATTCCTTGATCAACGTCTTGTATATTATAGTCTTGTGCGTGATAGCATAATGTATCCTTGAGTCACGCAAAAACTTCATTACACCATTGTACTCAACAAATTTATCTTTCGGATCTAAGAAGGCCACCATGTTATGTCTTGGTTCCGAAATAATTTCCACTTCTGACTTGTTAGTTCTCTTCGTTGCGGGTTTTCTTTTATGTTCTTTTTGTTCAATTCTGTACAAAAAAGATAACAAGAATAAGGACCTAAATTCATTAGGGAATATACAAAAAAAGTTTTATTTCAAACTTCCTGTATGTATGTATTCCCTGGACGATGAACTACTGACTCATACGAATAACAATTTATTCGTATGAAGAACAACTGATTTGTATGAACACCTGACTTAGTAAAACATGTGATTTACTCGTACGAGTAACTGGTTCGTATGAGCGACATGTTACTCGTGTGAGTGATCATTCACTCGTACGAAGCAAACTTAACTGTTCGCACACAGAACTTCAAGTGAAGATTATGTATAAAGAACTTGTTTTTCGTTAAAAGGGTCTTCATTGTTCATGTCAGACAGAGTCACATAGTCAGATAATGTTCAAATTGATCATCTTCAAGGTATGCCAATATTGTCAAATATACCTTAAAGATATTAGAAACAACTTAAGGATAGGTGAAAGGATGACGTGAGCAAGGTGAAAGTAAAGTTCCACCAAAGAACTTCATCAACTTTTATACCACATCATGATACTCACACGAAGCACCTAAGTTCGTACGAAGTACTGCCATTCGTACAAGACACCAGTGGTCATTCGTACGACGCATAATCACTCGTACGAGTGACCTTTGATTCGTACGAGTCCATGTTTTTCAAAACTAGACTTTCAGTTCTTTGTGGACCTTAGGTTTTTCGTTCACTTGTTTAGATCTTTGCACATATCCACACTAATCACAAGTTAAGTTAGGAAAAATTCTTGTTAAATAGATTTTGTTCTTTGAGATGAGTTTACCCGATGTAAGAAAGTACTTTATGAAGTTATGATATCAAAGCAAATGGTTTTTAGGGCGTATCTTTGTAGAAAACTTTTGAGTTTCCATCTTTGGCTAAATCAAAAATACTTTAATTTATCAACAGAGTAAACTAAAATAAAATAAAATAAAATAATTACTAAAAATAAAATAACTACTAATAGATAAGAATAAACTGTATATTTACTAGGCAATCTTTTTCAGAGTTTCAAGCAAAGCGAATCATACCAGCTTTTAATCTTGACAAACACAAGTTTTTGTTTAAAACATCAAATTAAATAAATAAGCATTCTACTATGATTATCAGTATTGTTGTCCACGTAAGCTCAGCTTATCAGATGTAATCATGATTCAGAGATATGCTTAATGTATGAATTATACTTACTAGCCGGTGTTCAACCACTTCATGACACATTCCCGTATCAAGACATGCACGAGAGAAAATATTACCGGTGAGTATACTGCTTATCATCTGTTTTGACGTATATGATGTGAGACAGTCACTTATTTTGATTGAAAACAAGCCCTATGTGATTAAATCACTTATTGATAAGGAACTTGATTTTCAGATGCATGCAGGCACAGGAGTAAGTCCGTGAACAGGTTAGTACCATCATACCGACAAAGAGACGAACTTAGCTCCCGCATAAAGCTGTGTTATATTATCACTTATTAAGATCATCTGGAGAAAACGAGCATACATCAAAAACTTGTTTCCACCATATCCGGTTCTTCTCAGGTTTTCCTTCATGTTTGCAAAAATATACTTTGAAAGACTAAACGGTTTGTTCAATGTCAAAGCTATCATCATTCCAACCAAGTCGAATAAGTTCCTGCCCATTCACTTCAGTAACTTTAGCCTAATCCCAAAATTCCTTGATCAACGTCTTGTATACTGTAGTCTTGTGCGTGATAGCATAATGTATCCTTGAGTCGTGCAAAAACTTCATTATACCGTTGTACACACAAAATTTATCTTCTGGATCTAAGAAGGCCACCATGTTGTGTCTTGGTTCCGACATAATTTCCACTTCAGACTTGTCAGTTCTCTTTGTTGCAAGTTTTCTTTTATGTTCTTTTTGTTCCCTTCTGTACACAAAAGATAACAAGAATAAGAACATATATTCATTAGGAAATATACACAAAAAGTTTTATTCCAACTTTCTGTATGTATTTATTCCCTGGATGAAGAATTACTAACTCATACGAATAACAATTTATTCGTACGTAGAACAATTGATTTGTACGAACAAATGACTTAGGTAAACAAGTGATTTACTCGTGCGATTAACTGGCTCGTACGAGCGACAGCTTACTTGTGCGAGTGACAGTTTACTTGTATGAAGCAAAGTTAACTGTTCGCACATAGAACTTCAAGTGAAGATTATGTATGAAGAACTTGTTTTTCGTAAAAGGTTATTCGCTTAAAGTTTGTTGTTTATATCAGGCAAAGTCACATAGTCAGATAATGTTCAAATTGTTCGTCTTCAAGGTATGCTACATTGTCAATCGTACCTTAAAGATATCTGAAACAACTTAAGGAGGGGTGAAAGGATGACATGAGCAATGTGAAAATACAGTGGTTCCAAAGAACTACATCACCCTTTATACCACATTCTTGTACTTGCACGAAGAACCTCAGCTCGTACGAAGAACTTCCACTCGTACAAAACACCAGTGGTTCATTCGTACGAGGCATAATCACTCGTAAGAGTGACCTTTGATTCATACGGATCAATTTTTTTCAAAAATGGACTTTCAGTTCTTCGTTGACCTTAGGTTTTTCGTTGACCTGTTTAGATCTTTGCACATATCCACACAGATTCACAAGTTATGTTAGGAAAAGTCCTCATTAAACAGATTTTATTCTTTGAAATGCGTTTACCCATTGGAAGAAAGTACTTTATGAAGTTATGATATCAAAACAAATGGTTTTTAGGGCGTATCTAGATGGAAAACATTTGAGCTTCAACTTTGGCTAAATAAAAAATAACTTAATTAACAACAGAGTAAACTAAAAATAACTACTAACAGATAAGAATAAACTGTATATTTACTAGGCAATCTTTTTCAGAGTTTCAAGGTAAGAGAATCATACCAGCTCTTAATCTTGCCAAAAACGAGTTTTTGTTTAAAACATCAAATTAAATAAATAAGCATTCTACTATGATTATCGGTATTGTTGTCCACGTAAGCTCATTTATCAGATGTAATCATGATTAGTAGGTATGCTTAATGTATGAATTATACATACTAGCCGGTGTTCAACCACTTCACGACACATTCCCGTATCAAGACATGCACGAGAGAAACCGGTGAGTATACTGCTTATCATCTATTTTAACATATATGATGTGAGATACTCACTTTTTTTTATTGAAAACAAGCCTTATGTGATTAAATCACTTATTGATGAGGAACTTGATTTTCAGATGCATGCAGGGCATAGGAGTAAGTCCGTGAACAAGTTAGTACCATCGTACCGACAAAGAGACGAACTTAGCTCCCGCGTAAAGCTGTGATATATCATCACTTATTTTTGGGTTAATATGATATTTTTATCACTTATTGATTGTCGTATGCAGTATTTACACGTATGTATGGTATCATGGAAGTTCTAGACTTGCGTCACCGTTATTTTTCGGTAAAAGATTCAACCATGATACCCAGATGATAATCAAGCATAAAGACTGCATATCTCAGATCCTCGACATACTATCAAATGAAATTTCGGTACCAAGACCATACGCCAATGAATGGTTCCCACCTGGCTTTCAGTCCGTTATGTTTATATCAACTGCACATTTTAATGTGATTGTGAGCCTACCGATACATCATTAGTAAAGCTACTTATCAATTCTCGTTTTATGCTTTTCACTGTTTTTGACAGATCACCGGTGCATCATCATCTTCTCTTATCTATCCAAGAAACTCATTTTTGATTTTTGATTTTCTATTGTTTTTTTTATTTTTCTAAATTTTTTCCCCTTAAATACAGAAGGTAAATGAATGAAGCTTAACTAAATAAAAGACATATTTTTGTATTTTAATATTTTTGAATTTTCTCATGTTTTTGTATTTTTCTTGAAATTTTCTCCCCCTAAAATATAAAACTAAGAAAAAATGGAAAATATTTTTGTCGTTTTATATTTTAAGAAAATATTTACGAAAATGACTAGCCAAGGATGATTTACTCGGGTTTCACCTTGATGCCATTGACCAAAAGAAGATAATCTAAACGTGATTTATCAAAAGCTTTTGTAAACAGGTCGGCACGTTGGTTATCGGTGTGGATTTTAACAACATTGATAAGTTTCTTTTCATAGCAATCTCGTATGAAATGATAGTTAATCTCAATGAGTTTGGTTTTTAGTACTCTACAGGATTTCGAGTGATCTGTAAAGCAGCTTCGTTGTCAACATAAATATAGTCGTACATTTGCTGTTGGATCCATAGAACCTCAGAGCAACAACTTGAAGCTGAAATATACTCAGCCTCACAGGTTGACGTAGCTACACATGTCTGCTTTTTGCACTGCGACGTGACTAGGCGATTTCCCAAGAACTGACATCCTGCTGATGTTGATTTTGCATCGATCTTGCAGCCACCATGATCAAATCATTCCTGTTTCCTCTTGATTGCCGCTGGAGGTAATTGGATCGGTCACGATCTGCTGCACATTAGACTCTACCACTGGAGTTGAAGCAAAAATTGTTGGTTGCGAGGATGAGGCTGAAGCATCAGGATTATAAGGGTCTTTATTATCCTATTCACATTACGTTTGATCTCCTGTGCTTTGCATCTTTCATTCCATAGAATGTTCACCCACTTTCTAGTCATTTCAAACACGTCTTTAGTACTATTAAAGCCTTTAACTAGTGTAGAATTTCGAGAATGATACCATTCTCTCAAGTCGTTATGCTTAGCAGCTAAAGTTTCGGCAGATCTTTGTACAACCGCACTACGTTCTTTCAGCCTATTCAACTCAATCCCTTAAGAGCTATCAGCTGCTCTCATCTGTTGAGCTGAGTTGTCTTTTCAGCATCTGGAGCCTTCAACCGCTCATTTTCTTTTCTTAATTGCGCAATCTCAGAATCTTGTTTTCTAACAGTCTCTTTCAAAGAATTTATCTCCAACTGTTGTTTGACAACTGTGTTGCGATTTCAAGACATAAACTCCGAGTGCTTGTTAATCTGAGTTGTCATAGGTTGCAGCTAAGAGAACATAAATTCCACTTTCTCATCCTATTCCATTTCGGAAAATAAACGACTGCTTCGTTTTGCATTTTGTTGATGAGTTGTGGACTAGGATTGTTGAACTGAAAAAGTAGTAGGTTGTGATTGAACTGGAGTAGTTTCAACCGAAAGTGTTTCAGCTGCTGTGATATTTGAAGGTTGTGGTTCAGAGGTTGTAGAGGGTTCCGTCATTACAGGTTCAGTTTCCTTCGTTGTAAAGGTAGACTAGGCTTCTGCAACTAGTTCCAGTACAGTTTCTTGATGTGAGGTTGTAGGTTATGTGATTTCAGATTGTGCTGATGATCTTCCAATAGACCTTTTGCTTTGTTTCTTTCTACCCTTATCACCACCTGTAGCACCTACATCACTTGCACCACCATTACCATCATTATCACCATCATCATCATCATCACCTTTTCCCTTTTGACGACCAAACTTTTCTTCGATCATCTTTTTCAAAGTTGATTCTTCATCATCTTTTTTAAAATCATTAGGATATATTATTAATGTATGAATTATACTTACTAGCCGGTGTTCAACCACTTCACGACACATTCTCGTATCAAGACATGCACGAGAGAAAATCTTATCGGTGAGTATACTGCTTATCATCTGTTTTGATGTATATGATGTGAGATACTCACTTATTTTGATTGAAAATAATCCCTATGTGATTAAATCACTTATTGATGAGGAGCTTGATTTTCAGATGCATGTAGGGCACAAGAGTAAGTCCGTGAACAGGTTAGTACCAACGTACCGACAAAGAGACTAACTTAGCTCCCGCATAAAGTTGCGATATTTTATCACTTATTGATGGTCGTATGCAGTATGTACACGTATGTATGGTATCATGGAAGTTCTAGACTTGCATGGGTAATGTCACACCCCGACCCGCAGCGGAAAAGGTGATCGGGGCATGATTGGGTTATCATCAAAGCTCATGACATTTATTATGCGTTTCATATTCATTTAATACAATTTAATAGAAATTTACAATAAATATTACAACATGTTCTAACTATCAATCTAAGCTTCTTTGTTCTCTTCTAAGGCATTTCCTATGTTTTCCTCGCTTCAACTTGTTCACCTGTATCATGTGTAAAAGGGTTTTTGGATCAACATAAAGTTGGCGAGTCAATCCTATGGAAAACATTTGAACAAGTTTATTTAAATTGCTTATGAAATATGTGCACAACCAAACATGAGTAAAAATAGATGTAAACTTATTCAACAATCATAAGATATTAAATAAAGTACACATGAACAATAATGGAACATTTAGAGGCACGCGTTGCTCAACTCGTCTCTCACGAGGAACTGATGGGCCTAATGAATGAATTGCATAAACATGATAATATGAATGACACAACTACAAACAATATAAACTCAATGATACACACATGAACAATAATGAATTGGTTTTGAGGCACGCGTTGTTCAACTCGTCTCCCACGAGGAACTTGGGCTTAATGAATGAATTTCATATAATTTGACAAAATGAAATGAGTAATCACAACAATATAAACAATCTAAGTTTAGGTCACGATATGGTATGGCACAAATTTAAATAAACGAGTTAATTAATTTGTGACACATGACACACCCCAAAACGTGTAATTAAAAAGGTTGAGTTGTAAGATTCACTCACAGTGGGTGCGTTCGGTTGATGATGTTGAATGCACGCGAAGTGGTTTTAACCACGAGTGAGATTAACCTAGATAAATCGCATTATGGTTTGGTAAGTAAACGGATTTTATTAATCCATTTTAGTAGAATTGTTGGGTGTATTTTTGTGAGTTTAAGGCTATTTTCTAACTTTAAAAATGTTATTTTTAAGTATTTTTAATTGATTTTTAATTAAAATAAATAAATAAAAATAATAAAAAAATTTGATTTTTTTGCTACAGTTGACCGTTGACTTTGACCGTTGACCGTTGACTTTGACCGGTTCGAATCGTGTAATTGTGCTGAGTGAGGCTCGAACCCGAGACCTCCCGTACGCGTGCACGTAGCTCTACCAACTGAGCTACGTGTCTAACCCGTCATATATCTGTTTTTAATTATATTTATATATTAATTAAGTTAAACAGAAAATCCTTTTATTTTAAAAACGATTTAATTGAATCGGACCGGTGCGCTCCACAGGTCTCGAACCCGGGACCTGTGGGTTATGCTAACACACAGTTCACCGCTGGACTGTGTGTCCAACTTGTTAACTAAACTGATTTTTATTATTCTTAAATACAAACTGAACATTTTCTTTTCTGACTTCAATAAAAAGTTTAATAATTATCCGGGCCGGTGCGGTAGCCCGGACTCGAACTCGTGACCTACGTTTAAACATACACACAGTCCACCACTGGACTGTGTGTCTAACTTTGTTATTATTCCGGTTATTAATATACTTAACATATACCAGTGGCGACTCCGGTTCGGTTAACAAAACAAAAAGGCATTTTATTAAGGCAGCGTGTGTGGAACAAGATTCGAACTCGAGACCTTTGTGTGTTTAATGTGCACACAGTCCACCGCTGGACTGTGTGTCTAACCCGAGTTATAACTTGATTTTAATTATATTTATATGTTACAGATACATCGTCTTCTTCGTCAGTTTTTAACCAGGAACGATGACGATCTGGTTCGGAGTTTTAATCAGGTTTCTTTAGCGTTTTTTAGTTAATTACAGATGAGATTAAGTAAAAAGAATGAAGATTTAAGCGTGAGTTATACCGACTAGATTCCTCTGATATTCCGGCAGCACTCCGGTGACAGCAACCACTTCCGGCGACGAGTGTCTTGCAGCAGAGAGTCTTCAGAAAGCTTACAAAGTATGTGGGTGACTTCGGTATAAGTTCAGAGGGTTTAGTAAGGCTTAGAAGTTAAGAACTCGGTTTTCCGGCGATGAGCAGAAATATTCCGGCGAGTGATTTTTCGTCGAGAAAGGGTTCGGTTTGAGCGAAAATGTTTGCAGAGGTTCGATGGGGTATTTATAGTGCAGGTTATCGATGAACTTGGTCTGATTTTCAACTTGATTCGTTGGTTTGAATTTCTCCGGCGGTTATAGAAGGTGTCGCGGACTCAGACGTCGGTTATAACCGATGTCCTAGTAAATGTTTACGTTATAACTGAAGATGTCGTTTAAAACTCGCGAGATTGCCGGGATTTCCGACGACTGAACTTTGGACGCCGGTTTTGAATTCGGAAAGATACTTTATGAATTAAATGATCTTAATAATTAACAGATAATACAAGTGGCTCAGTGGTTCAAGTGTTGTGAGTTAAGTTGTTTGTTGAACCGTGACTGACCCGGGTTCGAAACCCGGCAGAAACAATTTATTTTTATTTTGCGATTTTCAACAGTTTTTCAAAAACAACTTATATATTCCAATATAATAATTGATTTTGTATCGTTTAAAATTATTTTGGGCATTTAATTCGCAACGAAATTTTTGACTGATTGTTCGGTTGATAAACGGAGCGGGTTTGGTAAAATCCGTTTTTTGACGGATGTTACAGGTAAAAGATTCAACCATGATACCCAGATGATAACCAAGCATAAAGACCGCATATCTCAGAACCTCGCATACTATCAAACGAAATTTCGGTACTAAGACCATATGCCAATGAATGGTTCCCACCTGACTTTCAGTCCGTTATGTTTATATCAACCTGCATATTTTAATCTGATTGTGAGCTTACCGATACATCATTAGTAAAGCTACTTATCAATTTTCGTTTTATGTTTTTGACCGTTTTTGACACATCACTTGTGTGTATCATCATTTTCTCTTATCTTTCCAAGAAACTCATTTTTTATTTTTGGGTTTTCTATTGTTTTTGTATTTTTCTAAAATTTTCTCCCCCTTAAATGCAGGAAGTAAATAAATAAAAACATAACTAAATAAAACACATATTTTTGTATTTCTAGAAATTTTCTTCCCCTAAAATATAAAATATAAAAATAAAAGAAAAAGAAAAAGAAAACGAAAATGAAAAATCTTTTTGTAATTAGTTTTGAAGAAAATATTTACGAAAAACGATTAGCCACGGATGATTTACTCGGGTTTCACCTTGATGCCATTGACCAAAAGAAGATAATCAAAGCGTGATTTATCAAAAGCTTTTGTAAACAGGTTGGCACATGGTGATCGGTGTGGATTTTAACAACATTGATAAGTTTCTTTCATAACAATCTCGTATGAAATGATACTTAATCTCAATGTGTTTTATTTTTGAGTGCTGTACAGGATTACGAGTGATCTGTATAGCAGCTTCGTTATTAACATAAATAGGAGTAGTTAGAAATCCAAAACAGTAGAAACTAGAAGCTGAAATATACTCAGCCTAGAAGCTGAAATATACTCAGCCTCAAAGGTTCGTGGCTACACAAGTCTGCTTTTTGCATTGCCACGTGACTAGGCGATTTCCCAAGAACTGACATCCTGCTGATGTTGATGTTACATCAATCTTGCAGCCACCATGATCAGAATCACTGAATGCTGTCAAATCAAACTTATTATCCTTAGGATACCAGAGACAAGTGTCTGGGCGGCCCTTCAAATAACGAAAAATTCTTTTCACAACCATCAAATGAGAAACCTTTGGACTTGACTGGTAGCGAGCTAGAAAACATGTTGGGTAGATTATATCGGGTCTTGAAGTAGTAAGATACATAAGAGATCCGATCATAGCACGATAAAGAGACGGTTCCACATGTTCACCCATTCTATCAGGAGTAATCCCATGATTTTGAGCTAATGGAGTTCCCAAAGGCTTTGAGTCTTCCATTTGAAATCGTTTGAGATTATCCCCGACGTACTTGATTTGATGGAAGAAAATCCCTTCCTTAGATTTTGAAACTGCAAACCTAAAAAGAAAGTCATTTCTCCCATTGCGTTCATCTCGAACTTCTCTTGCATCACCTGCTCAAATTCTTTGCACATTTTCTCGTTTGTAGACCCAAAAATAATATCATCAACATATACTTATACCAGCAATAAGTCCTCATTCTCTTCCTAGATGAAGAGAGTACAGTCGATCAATCCACGTCGAAAACCATTCTTTAGAAGATAGGAAGACAACGTTTCATACCAAGCCCGAGGAGCTTCATGAAGACCATATAACGCCTTATTGAGAAGCCAACCTTGTTAGGATGGATTGGATCTTCAAAACCAGGCGGTTGTTTAACATATACTTCTTCTTCAACCACACCATGAAGAAATGCACTCTTCACATCCATTTGATAAACTGTAAAATTCTCGTAGGACGCATAAGCCAAGAAAATTCTTATGGCCTCAAGACGTGCTACTGGTGCATAAACTTCATTGTAATCAATGCCTTCTACCAATCTTGCTTTGTTTCTCACAACAACACCTCGTTCATGCTTCTTACACTTGTAAACCCATCTTGTACCAATCTTCTTGTAGTTGTCAGGCCTGTCAACCAATTTCCACACGCCTAACTTCTGAAACTGATGAAGTTCTTCTTGCATTGCCTTAACCGATTTCATTGCCTCCTTCCAAGATTTCGGTTCAACTTGGCAGACATAGAATGCAAAAGACCAATCATTCTGTTCCCTAGATTCCCTAATAGCCGAATACAAACCAGCATTCTGGTTGTTCCTTAGCTGATTACATGTCTACACACCACTCAGGACATCTCCTATAATATTCTGCTGAGGGTGGGTAATTCGAGTTTCAGGAACATCGAGAACTCGAGAATTTATACCCAAATTGTTGATATTCAAATCAACAACTAATTCATTTGTTGGATTTGACGAAGATGTAGATGCATGACCTTCAGTTGTCCCTAGATCTTGCATATTTGACGTGACATCTGAAATTCTAGGAATCGGACCAGAAGTAGCTTCATTTGCATCACGGAACTCATCATCTTCTAACAAAACATTGTAATCAGCAGCAACTTCGAATTCCTCATTTTGAACAAGATTGTTAACCGAAGTAGACACTTGAGGGTTAAAAATAATTGGTCGTACTAATGACGAGCCAACTGCAATATCACTTTCCAATAGCATTTGAGCAGCTGCAGATGCATCATCAAAAGTGGGCAGATAAAAGGAGTCAAACAATCCATCGTAGTCAAACATCTAAGGAGCACCCGGAGCTCTTACTGATTTAATGTATCTTTGAACTTTAACTTCACCCCATTCTTCAATCTTTTTCGATGACAAATTCCACACTCTGAAATTTAGAGTAGCATATCCAAGAAAGAAACCTTCGATAGTCTTAGGACCGAATTTACCATGTGGATCAATCATAGTGCATGGAGCTCCAAAAGGTTCTAAGAAAGACACATCTTGTTTCCTTTTCTGTAACAACTCAAAACATGTTTTCCCATGCCTCTTCACCGTAAGAACTCTATTTATCGTATAACATGTAGTAGCCACAACCTCTCGCCATAATTGAACAGGAAGTTCTGATTCTACCAACATAGTTCTTGCAGTTTCAATCAGAGTTCTATTTTTCCTCTCAGTGACACCATTTTGTTGTGGAGTGTAACGAGAACTGTACTCATGCAAAATGCCTTTAGAAGAACAAAACTCATCCATAACATGATTCTTGAATTCGGTGCCATTGTCGCTTCTGATTCTCCATATCTTCAAATTGTACAAATGTTCGAGTAGCGTTACGAGATTCTTGAGGATTTCAGGAACTTCACTCTTGTGTGCTAACATATTTACCCAAGAAAATCTTGAGTAGCCATCAGTAACTACTAAGTAATATGAATCACCAAAGGTAGTCTTGTGTTTCGTAGGTCCAAAGAGGTCCATATGAAGACGTTGCAGAGGCATATTCACCGTGTTAATCGTCTTCACAGGATGAGATTTTCTAGCTTGCTTTCCCTTTTGGCACGATACACAGACGTCTTGTATATGAAAGTTCTTCACTGGTACACCACTCACAATATTATTTTTCACCAAATAGTTCATTTTCCTCAAGTGAATGTGTCCCATTCGTCTATGCCAAGAAATTGGTTCCTTTTCTGTGGCTTGTGAGATAAAACATGTAACTTGTGAAGACGTGGTAATAGCTTGGCTCATGTCAAGAATATACAAGTCATTAATTCTTGGAGCCAACAGAAGAATACATTCTTTGGGAATCTTGAAACCAGGTTTCAGCACATAACAACCGGTATCATCAAAATGAGCCGTGAACTTCTGGTCGCAGATTTGAGAAACAGTCAGAAGATTGTGTTCAATTTGACGAACATAATTGATCTTGTCAAAACTAACAACACCATTGTAAACCATTCCTTCTCCAGTGATGTGTCCGCCCTTATCTCCAGCAAAGGCAACATAACCTCCCTTAATGTGTTTCACATCATAAAGAAGCCTTAAGTCGCCTGTCATGTGCCTTGATGCTACACTATCAACATTCCAATAACTATTCACAGTTCCTCCTGGAACACCCAACACATTTCAATACCCGATCAGTTTGAGATGGGGACCCAAGCCTTAGTGGTCTTGGTTCGACCCTTATCATCAAGAAACGTGATTTCCATTTCTTAATGATTTGAAAACTTTGTGCCTCCCCCTGAAACATTACCGGCTTTAGGTTTCCAAGATTGTTGAAGTTTACCAGAATTACTATTATTTACAGTTTTAAATACTTCTGGTTTTATTAACATTGATGAACTTTGTTTCCTTTCTAAAAAATCCAGTTTTAATGCTTTTTTAATTATTTTTACTTGTTTACGTCTCTGTTTTTCTTCTTGTTCCTTAACAATTCGTTTGCCTTGTTTAGGTGGCATAAATCGATGTTGGCAAGTTGTTTCAGAAGGGGCTTTCAACAAACTTCGGTTTTGCTGGATTGGTACAATTTTTGATAATGTGGCCAAACTCTCCACACTTAAAACATGTTCTCCTTTCAACAAATTTATGACTTGATGTTGAACTTGTGGGTCTAGAGGTACTTGGTTAATCTTTACACCCATTTGTATGTTGAGTGTAATTGTTTTGACTGTTACGCTTTAAAATCTTGACTTGATTTATAAAATCAATATTAGACATGCTTTCAAAAGTCTCGATTTTATCAGGACCAGTTGAACTCACAAATTTAACATTCTTCAATTTCTTCTTGTAGCGAGCTCCTTTGGTTGTGATACCATAGGTTTTTTAGCTCGCTTTTCTTGTTGTTTTTCTTTTGAAACGAATAATGGTTGTGACTTGATTGGATTCTTCTTTTACAAAAATTTGGTTGTTGAGTTTTTAAAAACTTGATCTATATAGGTTAGATTCACAAATTTGATCGGAAAGTCTTTGTTTGAGTAAATTTTCTTATCCCCAATCAAAGTATACAACACATTATCATTTTCGATTGTAGACTCAATTGTCTTGACAGATTTCATAGGATCATTCTCTTGATTTGCAACAGATTTCACATCAGGAACAACAGAAATTTCTACCTCTTGTTCTTCATCAAGAGATTAACCTTAATCGGTTTTCTCTGACTCATCATCTGATGAATCCTTCTCCTCTATTGTATAATGATTCTGATCAACAACTGATGATGAGTTCTCTGATTTTCTTGATTCAACATAGGAATTGTCCAGCTTAAACCCTAATCCTGCTGCAAACTCTTCAGGATTAAGAGGTACAGATGGTTTAAAGCGTGCCATTTCCTCTTCATCAGGCAATATGGTATAATTGTGTTTCAACGGAGGTGGACATGATTTATACCCCATGCATTTGACGTCTCCCTTAAGCTTTTGAACGTCAATGATGTGATCAAGCACATATCGAGAGTTAGATTAACCTTCCAATTTTAGCTTAACTGGATCATGTTCGCATTTGGCAATGGCTAACTCCTTTTTCATTTCTTCAAGGATATTAATGTAGTTATTAATTCCTGTTTTCTTGTTCAAAACTATTTTAGTTAATTAAGAAACGCTTTTCTTAAGAGTTTCAATTACAGATTTGAATTCTTTTTTGTTTCGAGTTAAATCCAGATTTGCTCTTTGCATTTTGATAGTTCATCTACTAGGCTTTGATTGTGACTATTTATTGTTTCAAATTTCGTTTTTAATTCAGCACAGTTACTGCATATCTTAGGAGAGTCTGATTTTACCTGACTTGCTGAACCTGCAACGTTAGCCATGAAAGCGGTATGATGAGAAAAAGGACGCATTGTTGGCAAAGATTTTCTCCATCTCCTTTGATGCAACTTCTGCTTTCTTTATCAAACCAGCCTTTTGAATTTTCAACTTTTCTGCTTCTTCCAGCAACTCATTGACCTCAGTATCAATTCTTTCCCTAACATCTGGATCAGATCCATCAGAATTATACCAAGAACTATCATCATCATCAGAATTGTCAATACTGTAAACATGTTTGATCCGATTCCATGTGTTCCCGAGCAACTTCTACACTAACCTTGGAAAGATGTGACGTATCAAGTCTGATGGTATTAGGATTTACAGGTTGAAAGTTGTTACCACAGAAAGCTTGTTGAGAAGCATGTTGTGGAACTTGAGGTGTAATAACTTGAGGTTGTGGTAGAAAGGCTTTAGGATCAAATACTTGACCATAGGTTTGAGTACTTGATCCGGCATATTGATCTATTTGAACTGGTGGTGGTAGAAAGGGGTTGGATTTGTCGTTTTCATCTAAATTGGCTAAGGAAGTTGGATTTGATCCTGCTTCTTCGAGAGATTCCTTGTATGGTGTAGTAAAACATGTCCATAATTCTGTATTTTGAACGAGAACATATGTATGGAAACGACTTTTCCACGAAGGATAATCGTTCATATGGTTCAGTTTTGGTGGACGGTTAAAACGTCCTGTTTCACTCTCGCTTATAAAAAGAGTCTGAATGCTCTGATTTTGATTTGCTACACACGCCCATTGATTTGCCGTAATCATGGCTATATGTTGAGGCATTAGTGATTTCACCCATGAGGTTGCGGAGCTTTGTGATGAGTCTTGATTTGTGCTTGAACTACTCCCCCAATCCCAAGGATTAGTACCCATATGTTTTCTTGTTTATGAAAATTAAAAGGTTTAAAGTTTAATTTTTGAAAATAACAATCTCCTTTTAAAAGTTCAGAAATTTTAAAAACCACAAAGATTTGAAAACTTGAAACACGAATAACAATCAAAGAAGGTGGGTTCTTTGTACGAATCAATGATAAGTACGAGCCACTATCTTTCGTATGAACCACAGTCTTTCGTGCGATTAACCTGTGCATCATGCGAACAAGGTCCTTCGTGCGGATGACTTGGTCTTTCGCATGAACAATCTTGTTCTTCGTGCGGATGGGTTATTCGAACGGATGTTTTTTGCTGAAGTAGTGTTTTTCGCAGAGGAATCTTTTTGCAGGGTTGGTTGGTGAAAATTTCCTTTCTAACACAGACTTTTTTCTGAGTTTGTTCGAAAGTGGTCAGTTGTCTACACAATTTTGGTTAAAAAGACAAACATTCCAATATTCGCTTTTCAGTCAAAACAGTCAAGTCCAGGGATTTGGTCAACCCTACAAGAATATTCCGTTGAGTTTTCCAGTAGTGTTTCACCTAAAAATATGTCCAAGTCAACTTTGATAGAGGATTTTAAGAAAAACCAGATTCAAACATGTCTCCATGTATTCTAACAAGGTTTTTATGAAAATATTCTGGATACAACAAGTTTTAACTAAGTTTTAAGTTGGTTATCTTTTTAAAAACTTAAGTTTCCTGTTGAAAGTTCAAGAACACTTATAGAAACCCTCACAAACAGACATAACACTAAGCTTGGTTTTAAAAAAGGAAGAGAGCCAAAGCTCTGATACCCCTTGTATATCCACTTGGACGATCAAGATTAACCTACTTCCTTGTTTATGTAACACACATACGAGTGCGGAATCCATGCAAGTATGCAAACCAAAGCAAAGTAAGAAACACAAGATAACCAAAGATTCACTATCTTGATTAACAGAAGAGAACTAGTACAAACACATACAAACAATGTTCATACAGACTCAGGATATACTCTCTATGCTCTTGTGCTTCAGTGTCTCTCTCTAGTGTCTAGCATTCACTACTATTGTCCTCTAGTCACTGAGAAGTGCATGTCTGTTTATATAGTGTGTATACCTAGCAACAATATGAAGAATGTTGCTGGTCGTATGAAACACTATCAGTCACGAAGAACATCCTCCAAAGGATGCTCGTACGAACGACCCATGGCTCGGACGAACATGAACTGGCTCGTACAAATCAAGCAAGATGCTTGCTTGAAACGAGCCACTTGTACGACTGGAGAATCATTCGTACGAATGGTATATGGCTCGTACGAGAAACAACCTGCTCATACGAAGCACTTCTCACTCGTACTTGAAAGTGTTCTTTGGAGAACGTGCCAACAGACATGACGTACACAAGACTCAACAGTATACATACATGCAACTATTTTACAACACAGACAAACTAATCGTCGTACTAAATCAAGATAGGAGGATATCTTGATTTGGTTGACATGGCCAAACTATACAGACACATTAAACAAAGACCGTGCAATGACAAAATTAAGAACAAGCGATAGACACAAAAGTGTATCAACACTATTTTTCAAAAATCAAAACATAAAAAAATAGAACATCAAACATGAGTGTTCACTGTGTGGAAAAGAAGAAGTGATAGTACATCAGCAAGTTAGACTGTCACACTGAAATTAAAATTCAATTCCTTAAGTGTGATAGCAGCTTCATCACATGATGTACCAGTAGGCAAAAGGCATGAAATATCAACTTACCAAAGTGATATAAACATAATGAACTATGTATGAGTAGGTAACATATCAGTGGGGTATGGTTTTATAACCTTAAATCTTGCGTTGATAGATTGCCAAAATATGAGGTTTTAGGTATTTATATCGTTCTTTCATCCGGGGTATGAAGTTTGTCCTTCTGCTGCATCCAGATATATGCTGACCTAGGCACAACCAGGATATCTTAAAAGAGCTAAAATGCCAAATCCTAGAAATTGAAGAAGCCTCCTGAAGAGTCATTCAAATGTGCAAATTGCATCAATCGTACCAAAATTTGGTATTTTCCCTAATCCTCATTGGATATTGGTCTCTTTGTTGTATGGAAGTACTGACCTGATCACCAATTATCTAACGTTGTAAATCAAAAAGGATGAATTTCGGTATACTCACCTACTATGAGGAATCTTTGTGCATACCTTGATCGTGGGGGTATGTCTTGAAGTGGGACACACTAGTATATCAGTATAAAATTATCTTAACATATCACTAGGTAATGATACTTGAAATGTTCATGTATTTTGTTTAAGTGGATAAACAATACTGGTAGTGTGAAAGCAATTTGATAATGCTGATATGATCTTCTTCCCGGTGATTCTCACAAAAACAAAGTGTTTATTATTTTGTTATTTATTTGTTTTCAAAAAATATAAAAATCCTAAAAGATTTCATTTTCTTGTAAATTCTTAAAGTACAGAATATAGTTGTTCGTGGAGGAATTGCTACCGATAGGGGGAGACGGTGTTAGAAGATGAGTTCAAAAATTTTAAAATCTTGCAGGTTCTGTGTGCTCAAAATTTAAGTGTTGGTTTGAGTTGAGAAGTGCTTAATATGTGATACAATTTTATCATCTCTTGAATAGTAATAATTTGTTAACTTGTGTTGAAAAATTCTTATGGTTTCTCAAGATGTTTGTTTTATAGTATACAGATTGTAGCAGTGTTTTGCTGAAAAGTTTGGTGAAGAGGAGTTTGATTGGATGCATGGTAGAACCTCCTTTCTACATTGTAGACAAAGTTGAAGAGTTTGAAGCTTGCTATGCAAGTACTAAACTAGAGTTTACTCAAACGCTAACAATTAAGAAGATTTGGTGATTGGATGCATCAACTTAGGGGGAGTCTGTTACTGACATAAGCTATTAAAGCTGAAGCTATCCAAAGACCAAATACGTTGAAGATTGCTAGATGACTGAAGACAAAGTTATTTAATGAAGCTATGGTCAAGGGGGAGTTTGTTGGTACATATTTGTGACAACAGCTTAGATTTGGTCTTTGGATATCTTGTAACTAGTAAAACGATAAATAGTTAGTGGGTTTAGTATTGTAGTAGTTGATTAGAAGTGATTAGGCTAAACCAAACACAATATAGTGAGTGGTAGGCGAATTGGGCCTAGACTAATTTGCAGCCCATGTGGTTAAACCCTAGCCCAGTTGCAAACCTATCTCTATATAAAGAGAGTTTTGCATTAGGGTTAAGGTTGCATAGTGAATCACTTCAGAGAGAGTTGAGAGAGAATTCTTCTGGTCTAGATTGATTGTAATCATTGTGATAGATAAGCAATAAAGATCGGGTTTATAGTGATTGTTGTTCTTATTTGTTTTCTGTTAAATCTGATCTAGAAGATTCCACAGTCTAGGTTGGATAGACGATTCTGTAAAGATCCATACGAATTACGGGACCTACAAATCTTCTTAATGCAATTGTAGGTCCACCTGAGGATCAAGTTAAACCTATTCCTTATTTATGCAACACATGCAAATGTGGAATCCAAGTATGCATGCAAACCAAAGCAAAGTAAGAATACGGGATAACCAAAGATTCACTATCTTGGTTAACTTATGAGGATTAGTACAAACATATACAAACAATGCTCATACAACTCATACAAACTGCCTGTGCTCTTGTGTATTCGTCTGCACCAGAAATGACAACTGTTCAGCTCACCAACTAGTTGAACAACCAACACTGACTGAGAGGTGCATGTCTGCTTATATAGTGTCCATGCTGGTCATTCGTACGAAGTACGTTACCAGACATACGGAACACACTATTATACAAGAACTGCTCCAAAGATGCTCGTACAAACATTCGGGTTCATACAAAGCATACACTCCTTCCTACGAAACAAGTAAGCCACTTGCTTATCTTGTATCCTTCGTATGAAGCTGGTGGCTCGTACGAGCAGCATCCTGCTCGTACGAAGCATTCCCACTCGCACAGAATGGTTACTTCGGAGAACGTGTCACAGCCATGACGTACACAAGACATAATAGTATGCACACATGCAACTATTTAACACAGACTAACACGTCGTACGAAACCAAGATAGAAGGATACCTTGATTTGGTCGACACGACCAAACTTATACAGACACTTGAGTAAACACTGTACAATTAAAAATGTAACTAAGAACAAGCGATAGACACAAAAGTGTATCAACAACAATTGTTAGATCTTTTGATACTTTCAATTATGTACAGTTATCGGGTTTAAAAGGAAAAGTATTACATGTTCTAGGCCATTGTAGACACACAATCAGAAGAACTTGTATAATACCCCATATATCAATTATCTATAAAGACATAGTATCACAGACTCCAACACCAAGAGATGTTAAACCACTAATTAAGAAGTTTTTCTTTATGTTTATATCTTAGAAACAATCTACATAATGTGCGAAGCCTACTGGCACATCATTAGTGAGACTTGTTTAACCATTTTGACATTACATTTCCTTAGCATACTGTGATAGTCTAGTGATGTACTATCATTTTCTCGTTTTACATGAAAACTCTTTTTGTCTTTTTCATGTTTTTGTACAATTTTTTGAATTTTATATGTTTTTTTTTTTCACAATATTCTTGCCCCAAAAATCAAAAACATATTTTTGAATTTATGTTTTTAAAGAAAGAAATTCTAAAAAAACAATAAATTGTGACAAACCAATGAGGATCACGTTAACTCGTCATCCACCTCGAATTCAACCTCCTCTAGAATCCCCCTGATGTTAGATTTTTCAATCTATTAAGTTTCAAAAGATATCTGAATGTAGCTCTATCAAAAGCTTTGGTGTAAAAATCTGCCTTTTGTTCATCAGTGTGGATCTTTTCAAGTCTAACCAACTTTTTCTCGTAGCAATCACAGATAAAGTGGTGTCGAATTTAAATATGTTTAGTTTAGAGTGTCGAACCGGGTTTTTAGTTATGTTTATGGCAGCCTCATTATCTACATATATAGGCGTATCAAGAAACTGCAATCCATAGTCTCTCATCTGTTGTTGTATCCACAGTATTTGGGAACAACAACTATAAGCTGGAACATATCCTACTTTACAAGTAGAGAGAGCGACCGTGGTTTGCTTCTTGCATTGCCACGCTATTAATGGTGTGCCAAAGAACTAGTAACCAAGAGTTGTAGATTTAGCATTTAATCGGCAACATCCGAAATCAGAACTAGAATACCCAGTGCAGTTGAAATCATCGTTTCGCGGATACCACAAGTCGGTGCTTGGGCAACCCTTCAAATATCGAAGAATACTTGATGATTAGCATGTGTGACACTCGTGGACTTGATTGATATCGGGCGTAGAGGCATGTCGTATACATGATATCCGACCTAGATGCTGTGAGGTACATCAAAGATCCAATCATAGATCGGTATAAGGTCTCATCAATCTTCACTCTATTTTAATCTGGTCCGGTGCCGTGATTTAGTGCCAATGGGGTAGACAATGGTGATGTTCCCGACATATGAAGTTCTCCAATACATCATACATATACTTCGTTTGATGGATGAAGATTCTAGAAAGAACTTCATCTCTCCCGTTGAACTCATTTCAAATTTCTTTTGCATGACTTTCTCGAAGTCTTTACACAGCTCATTGTTTGTCGAAACAAAGATTGTATCATCCACATAGATTTGTACGATAATCATATGTCCATCCGTTTCCCGTGTAAAGAGAGTACTATCTACTGTTCCTCTGGTGAAACCGTTCCCCAGAAGATGTTGAGAAAGCATCTCGTACCTGGATCTCAGAGCCTGGTGCAAGCCGTATAACGCCTTATCCAATAGGTAAACCTTTTCTTTGTGTATCGGATTGACGAACCCTGGTGGCTGTCCAACGTACACCTCCTCTTTCACCTTTCCATATAGGAATGCGGACTTCACATCCAATTGGTACACCTTGAAACCTTTCCATGATGTAAACACCAAGAAAATGCAGATAACTTCTAATCGTGCGACAGGAGCGTAGACCTCTGTGTAATCAATGCTTCTTACTGGTGCAAACCTTGGACTACGAGTCAAGCTTTATTGCGTACAACCACTCCTCCGTCATCACGTTTACACTTGAAGACCCACTTTGTACTGATGGACTTGTGGTTATCCGGTAGGTCGACAAGCTTCTAGACTCAAAGTGTTTCAAACTATTGCAGCTCTTCCTGCATTGTGTTTACCCAACATTCTTCAGTAAGCGCGTCTTTGTGAGATTTAGGCTCAACCAGTGATATAAAACAACTATATGAGCATGCTTCTTGAATAGGTGCAACCTTAGTATAAAACAGCTAAGATCTTTATTGATCTGATTTCTCGTTTTTACTCTAGCATGCAACTCAACAATAATGTTCTCCGATGGGTCGTATGGCAACGTCCTCGGCATAACGTCATTTGAGACACTCACTTCGTTCTCCAGATTCGTCATATTCTGTTTGGCAACTTGATTACTCGTTGATGCTCCATTCTGAAAGATTGGACCCGCATATTGATTAAGTAAATTTGTGATCTACTCAGAACCTTCATCGGAACTGGATCCCCCATTATCATAAGTTAGCTCACCATCGGAATCAAAATCATCTGATTGAACAAAAGTGGGTGTTGTATTATTCACATCTTGTACGACTACAGCTTCTTGTTGTGTGTTGCGGACCTGCTTCAGAATAAATGGTGCTAACATGTGATTGCGTAACACCCCAAAATCTTTGTATATGTGAATATCATAAAATAAGAATATATGTAAACATAAGTATTGTTTAAATGGTGATTAGAATTATGATCCTAGTTAAGGTGTAGGTAAAGTTTTAACTTAAAGGGGCGGGTTTGGCCATAATAATATAAAATCAAACTAGAGGGACCAATATTGAGATGAATGGAAAGATGAAATTATAAAACAAATCTAAAAACAAACACACACTTCAGGTGTGTGTGTGTGTCGCCAGGAGATAAGAAAGAAGGGGGAAACCCCTTGCCATCACAAAATCAACAATTGAAAGAGAAATTGAAGATCTAATTTAAGCATGAACCAAGTTTTGTGACAATCTAAGTGTCCTTATCATCAAGTTAGTTAAATTTCATGACTTAGTGATTTTTATGAAATGGGTCATGTGTAATCCATGAATGTTTGATGAAATTAAACATAAATGTTAGTTAAAACCAACATGTAGGAGATGAAGTATGTCTAATTTTGGTTATTTTGATGATTTGAAGTGCAACCCATTTGATGTAGTATTATGTTGAAACATGATGATCAATAAGGTGCAAATTTGTTTAAGAATTGATGGATGAATTGTGTAGTAGAGTAATTGTTGGAAGGGATTGATATTGAATGAAGGATTATTTAAAACTTATAGATTTGATGAATTTTAATGTGATTTAGTAGGTTATGCATAGAACACTTGTACATGGTGCTTAAAGTATTGTACGCATACCAACTGTTCGACAAAATGCCTATGAGACGAATTATCTAGCTTTGTATGAATTAAGAGTTTATTTCTATAAAGATGATATGGAAATTGAACTTGATAAGAAATATGTTGTAAAAAGCAAGTTATGAGTGAATGTGGTTGCATATAAGCGAAAAGGTAATCTAAGTATGAATGGATTACGTGTAGGATTGAATGAAGAAGGAAAAGCTTCGAAAAGTAACAAAAGACTCAAGATCGAGGTACGTTGATTACTTACTTGAGGTTAATATGTAGTTGTGGTTGGACTACGTTATAACTATCTGAAAGATTAATACTTGTTAATGCCATGACCAGTAGTTGGTTAAAATTGGCAAGACAAATTCGAAGTGAAAAGAATGGTTTCATGTTGATTCGTCGAGAACGGATCAATCGGATAAGAATGAGAAAGTAAAAAAAGAATGGTTTCGTGTTGATTCGTTGAGAACGGGTCAACTGGATAAGAATGAGAAAGTAAAAAGAATGGTTTCATGTTGATTCGTTAAGAACCGGTCAACCGAATAAGAATGAGAAAGTAAAAAGAATGGTTTCGTGTCGATTCCATGAGAACGGGTCAACCGGGTAAGAATGAGAATGTAAGAAGAATGGTTTCGTGTTGATTCGGAGAGAACGGGTCAATCGGATAAGAATGAGAAGGCAAAAAGAATGGTTTCATGTCGATTCATTAAGAACAGGTCAACCAGATAAGAACGAGAAAGGATAAAGAATGGTTTTGTGATGAACCAATACAATTGGGTCAACTATTAATGTTGTTTTAGTCTAGCAATATTTAAGGTTAAGAATGGGATGATAGAGTGATTATAATATTTTTTTAGTAGCTAGTATTATGAATATTACATGAAAAATGTTAACCGAACTTGTTGTGGTGTTTAGGTAAAGCTTTTATTAATTGGTCGCGCCTCACTTGGAACGAACACACTCCATGACGCCATTAATGCGCTTCCAAATGTACTTATGAAAATGGAATAAAAATAGTTTTGGGATTTTGGTATATCATGTTTAGTTGTAAAATAAGTTATCTAAAAACTTATGTTTAACCTATTTTGTAAATGTTGGATTTCATGTAACTAGTTAGAAACGATCAACTCCTTAAGCTTGGTCAAAGTTTTCATAAGAATATATAAAGTTCAAATTAGTCGTATTTTTATATTCAAGTTATTGGAAAATTGCAAAGAATGAAACTTTGGGCGTTACGGTATCAGAGCTCAGGTTTGAGGGATTCAAGCATGAGTTGAAGTGCTTAAACTCAAACCGAAAGCTTGTGTATAAGTGTGTTCACTCTGAGGTGTCATTCAAGTAAGTCTCTTTTAATTATTAGTCATATATATGACGAGTTATTGCATGGGATGACTACGGAGTGTTATGGGATGTTACGGACATTATGGGTGTTCGAGTTGGAATAGGGCTTGTAAACTGGTATATAAGCTGATTCGAGGGAAAAACAGTGTCTGCAACACAGAGGGGGTGTCGCCGACGGCCACCCTATGCGTCACCGACGCTGCCTCCTACCCCCGACGCCTAAACCACTCTCTACGCAGTTAAGCCCCAACGCATCAACCTGAATGCGTCGCCGATGCTATATATGGGCGTCGCCGACGACCCTCACAATCCAACCATATTTTCTTTTTCACATCCCGAGTTCCGTACCTCCTAAAACACGTTCCGTAACCCTTAAAGAACCTCAAAAAGTAAAATTTATCATAAAGAAGTTATGTGAATTTAATTGAACCGTGATAAGGCATGTCGGGAATGTAACGTCCGGGAAAGATGGATAAGAATGCATGAAAAAATAAGTCCTTCGACTTATTGATGGCACGTAGATGATTCGTGACCGCTTTTGATCATTTTATAGAATGAACACCTCAAGTATGAATCATGATAACAATCGCTGCGAATGACCATAACAAAGCTAATGAATGAATATCCTAACGAAAGAAAAATAATACCTGTGTAGATAACGAAGAAAGAGATCTGAACGATAACAACTTGGCACATCAAGAAGCGATGAACGAAAAGATCTCAGAGGAAGATGCAAATGTTGTGCAAGCTAACCTACCTCAACTAGCACAAGAGGTAGAAAGTCATGTTTTAGAAACAGCAGAGGCTATCACGACTAGCAAGATAGAAGAGCTAAAAGAATGTATGAGTGGGGTCCAAAGATAAAAGGGGACCCGTAGATGCACATATAGGGACTTCATGGCTTGTAACCCTACAACATATGAGGGAAAAATCGATCCTATCATATGCCAAAGGTGGATCTCCAACTTGGTGGCCGTGTTTATACGAAGTAGGTGCGAGAAAGATGATCAAGTAATGTTTGCAACGGCAACTCCAACTCCAACTCCAAGCAAAGGATTGGTGGGGCGCCCATTGCAAGGATTTGGGAGAAGAGAAGCTTCAAGAGTTAACATGGCAAGAGTTTAAAGAACCTTTCTTAAAGTTCCATTGCTCGCAATCCATAGTTGATCGGATTCAAGAGGAGATTTTACGCCTTCGGCAAGGTAAGGAGTCTATCGATGAAATTACAAATGTGTTTCTTGACAAATTAAAATTTTGCCATGATCTTATGAAGACAGAAAGAATGAAGATTAACCAGTATCACGACATCTTAAGGGCGGAATTTAGGGAGTTTATCACTCCCTCGAAGTGAGAAACCCTAAATCCGCTGATCAATCGGGCAAGGGATCGAGAGATAGAGCTCAAGTGTCAAATAGAGCGGGGGGAAAGATGTCACATTTGTGCCTTTTCAATCATTGCACAATTACAAACAATTTCGTATTCAATGAAACCCTCTGTTTTATTTCCAAATATTTTTATATTCAATAAAATCTTGTATTTTATTGATGAGAATGCAACAATGTCAATCGTTGCACAATTTCGATCATTTTCGTATTCGTTAAAGCGTTTTACGCATTTTGGAAACGCGTAACCGTATAACTGAACGAACCGACATCCACAACATTTTCGGGCATAATACAAGTTACACATGTCTTAGCACCTTTACATAACCTAAATATTAGGTTAAAGGGGTTAAAATGGCAAACAAGTGAAAATACAAGTCCAATGGCCAAAAATGTCAAAAAATAATAAATATTTTTGCTTCATCACAAAGTTTGCCACCTATCTCCAATTTTTGACACCTAGCACTCACTTTACCACACTTAATATGGTGTTTACACAAGTTAGGACACTAATCCACACTTGAGGACACTTGTCATCACCTCCTTAATCCTAAAATACTATAAATACCCTATGATTCTTCCATTTTTTTACACCACTTCAAAACACTTCAAAGCAAAGTGTGAAGCTCTTCTTTCTATCCTTCTTGGAGCTTGTTTCCAACCTTTGGAAGCCTCCTATATTGAGTTTCGAATGTTTTCTTCAACACGAGTAAGTACTCCTCCTAGTTCGTTAATTTTTTTATTAGCTATTTTGAGCTAAAAGTCGAACAGTTTGGCTTCCTGGTTGACTTTTGGTTCTGACCATATTTGGTCAATTCAAAGTTCAATTGAACTTTGCAACGTGATCGTAATCACGAAGGTTATAATCCCTAGCGATTTCACCTTCTGATTACCACGTTTACTAGTCGAAGTGACGAGTTAAAGTTTCGTTAAAAAATGTACATGATGTGCATTTTACGACCAAACTATTTTCGGGTATCAAAACACCAAGTTTTGATACCAAATCATTTTTATAAACTTAGTTAAACATATTTGACATGTCTAACTCGTCACTTCTAATTTAGTGCTTATTGTCGTAAGTTGAGCATTCTTGACCACCGCTTTAACTTTCGAATCTGACCTGTTTGGTCGATCTTAGGATCCTACCAAACACATATTTGTGACCATAGTTATATATGGAATAACCTACTGAGGTTATACCTTACGTTCACATCGTTTGGTTAGTGTTATGATAAGTTACTTCTATGTTCTTAAAAAATATGACCAAAATGCCCTTTTGTGCATAATTCCATTTTAAACACATGGAACCAATTTTTTTATATATAAACTGATGTTATAACATTTCCAAACTTGTTTGGACATTTAAGACTTATCATAGGACATGTTTAACCATCCGATCACGTGTTTATGCTAATGACCCGTTAAAGTTGCGTAAACTACCTTAACGAGTCATAATGGGTCAAAAGCACTAAGGATCCTTTCTAAATCAGAATGTTAAGTTTTTAAACCATATCACATGAGTTCCAACCCTCGTTTGGATTATAAGACTGCATTAGATCCGATCTCCCGTTTGTAGTCCCGACACGCTAACTATTTATCTGACACATTAGGACACGTTTGAGCTTTGTTTATTCCGCTGATCAAGAAGACTTTCGCAATCCCAAGTGAGTACATAGTTCCCCTCTTTTACGTTTTAAATGTTTTGGGGTGATTTATATGTGCTAAACTATCTTTTTAAATCTACATATTTACTACGCAAGGCTTATGTGAGTACATAGCCCCCCTCTTTTATGTTTTCAAATGTTTTGGGGGGATTCATATGTGCTTACTGTTATATTCAAAATTTCAAAACAGTATACATGGTTTATGTATACAAAAATGATTTTCAAAGTGAGTACATAGTTCCCCTCTTTTAGGTTTTGCAAATGTTTTGGGGTGACTCATATGTGCTAAATCATTTTCAAGTTTTCCAAAACAATGTCTATGGTTTATATAAAACAATACGATTTCAATAATGTGAACAACTTGTTGATGCGTTTTCCATAACACGAATGACATTCATTAGCTTTGGCCGAGCCGACCAGTAGTATCTTATTGTACCACAGGTTTGAATAACACGAATGACATTCATTCTACTAAAGATACCCTTTGGTGGTATAGTCAACACAGGTTTGAATTGTGTTCATTAAAGAACGATCAAAAGTTTTTACAATTAAAAACACGGACAATTTGTTTATGACATGGGTAATTGGTTTATGACACGGACGATTGATCTATAACATGGACAAATGGTTTATAACATGGACAAATTTTTTTGAACATTGTCACGCAATGATTTTCACTTAAAGATATAAACCATACGAAGTTTTCTTTTGAATCAATCTATTACAAGATTTTTTGCAAAAGAAATGTTTTTTGTCAAGATTCTTGGCTACATGTTTTCACATCTCTAATCAACTTTTTTTAATTGGTTAATTGTATTGCAATATCAAACACTTTTGATACAAGGTTTTCACTTAACGACTCTTGTAGTCGGACGAGGTGTTGCAATATGTATACAAGGCCACGAATTTGACACACTCACAAAACCTATGTACCCGCCGACATTTTTTTATGCTGACTCTCTTTTCACATATGTTTTAGGAATCAATACTTGATAATATGATGCATGCTTCACGTAGAAATGGACGCAGGCCTTAGTGACTTAAAACATGAAAGACAATTTATTTATGTGTTGTTTCTGTTTATCCCAAGACAATGTAAACATTTAACTTATAAAACAAAATTTCAAATTCCATGAGTTGTGAAACAATAGTTCTGTGACATGACTCCCCGACGTTTTCGCCGCGGTTCGTTGTTTTACGCGGTCGGGGTGTTACAAAAAGATTGGTATCAGAGCTTATGGTTATAGGGAATTAGGTTATTAGTAATGCTTTGACCTAGACTATAACCTTCCTAGGACCCTAACGCGAGTTATCTTGCATTTAGATTATTAAAACAATACCATCACCTATCCTTAGGTGATTACCAAAACAAATACACAAGTTACAAATTTGTTTTGAAAATCAATCATCTATCCTAAGATGATTTGTTTTGGGTTAAAGCCTTGTAAGTTTTCAAAATCCCGTCAAAGTTTGGGTTTTATTAATGTGAACATGTGCAATCTGGAAATGTGGATGCATGTACCCTGAGTTTTCTGTCTAAGGCTAGAGTGTTCGTACAAATCCGCATTATCGGACCAGTCACTCTTACTTGGGAACTCTTAGGGTGAGTGTCCACTTATATGCTAAAGCATGTCTTCGCGATACATTATAAAGACCCATTTACTTTGATTAGTCACTGTGTGTCGTTTGTTTGTTTTTAAGTAACGAACAAATAACCACCATCCTTATATTTCGTCGATATTTTTAACATCTCTCTTCATTATCCAATGTCAATCACACATATTTTCCTTCATGTTTTCTTCTAGAATGCCTCCTCAACGTAATACAACTCAAAATGCCGAAATGGCGGCTATGATCGCTCACCAAATTGCTGCTGTACTCCCAAACCTAGTGACCCAGATAAACCAAGCAAACAATAACAATAATAATAACAACAATGCACCCGCACCGTGCAACTACAAACAATTTAACTCGGCTAAACCACTCAAGTTTACTAGGTCCGAAGGAGCTACTGGACTCCTGCAGTGGTTTGAGTCTTGAAAGCATATTTCGTCATGTTCAATGCCCGAATGAGCGAAAAGTCAAGTTTGCATCGAGTGTATTCAAGAAAAGAGCACTTACATGGTGGAGTGGTGTGATGAGAGATAGGGGGGGCGTTGTGGCAATGTAAAAAACATGGGAAGAGCTTCGAGCTCTAATGATGAGGGAATTATGCCCACGTCATGAACAACGGGCACTGGAAGATGAATTCCACAATCTTAAACAAGATAGTGGAGAGCATCATGCCTACACTGACCGTTACGAAGAATTGAGCTTGTTGTGTCCCGCCATGGTCACCCCGTTGGATAAAGCAATCGAGAGTTACATCGATGGCCTGCCAGACCCCGTTCAGGACATTGTTACTGGTAGCAACCCTACCACTGTTCAAACATGCTATCGAATTAGCTGCTACCCTGACTGAGTCTCAGGTCAAGAAGGGGAAACTGATTCACAAGGGCGACAAGAAAAAGGCAGCTAAGACTACTCAAGAGAGAACAAAGGAGAAAAAAGTTGAGTCTTCTAAGAAGTCGAGGAAGCGTAAGGCTTCACAGAACTTTGCAGTTGTTGCACAACCCAACCAGAACACTCAAAACCAGCTAGCACAACCTCCTGCGAGGAAACCCTATGCTGGTACTGCACCGTTGTGTGACCGGTGCAATGGTCACCATCTAGCTCACATACAGTGTTGCCAATGCAGGTCATGTGGAAGATTCGGTCACATAGCCAATGTTTGTCGTTTGGCCCCAAAACAAGCTGTTCAGAACCATGTTCATCCCCAAGTCAACCATGCTAGACCTCCGTTCCCACCTGGTTCATGCTACAACTGTGACGAGATGGGTCACTTTAGAAACAACTGCCCAAAATTGGTGAACGCGAATGCAAATCCAGCCCATGGACGCGCATTCAACATCAATGCCAATGAGGCTCGTGCTGATAATGAAGTCATTAACGGTACGTTCCTTGTTAACAATCATCCTGCTTCTATTCTTTTTGATTCGGGTGCCGATAGAAGCTTTATATCACTAGCCTTTGAACCTTTGCTTTTGATGCCTAGAACTACTAGGAAAAGCCTTAACGGTGGAAGTAGCTAGTGGTGAACACCTTGTGCTCGACCATGTCATTCGTAGTTGCCAATTGAACTTCGATAACCACCGTTTTCCCATTGACCTCACACCAATGCAACTCGGGAGTTTTGACATCATCATAGGAATGGATTGGTTAACCAAACACCATGCTGAGGTGATCTGTCTCGACAAGGTTGTTCGTATACCTCTTTCGTCTGGCGAAACCTTAGAAGTTGACGGAGAGAAACCCTCTAGTAGCCTAAAACTCATAACCTGTACCCAGGCCCAAAAATACCTACGAAAGAATTAGGTAGCCTTTTTGGCACATATCATAGATAGGAAAGGCAAGACTGCTCAGGACATCCCCATTGTTCGGGAATATCCTGAGGTGTTTCCTGAAGAGCTACCTGGTTTACCCCCAATTCGTCAAGTTGAGTTTCATATTGACCTTATACCTAGTGCAAACCCAATTGCTAAATCTCCTTACCGACTTACACCTTCTGAAATGCAAGAGTTGTCAAAGCAACTCCAAGAACTTTTAGAAAGGGGATTCATTCGTCCGAGCTTTTCACCTTGGGGCGCTCCTGTCCTATTCGTGAAAAAGAAGGATGGATCCTTCCGCATGTGTATCGATTATCGTGAGCTCAACAAACTCACAATCAAGAATCGATATCCCCTACCTCCCATTGATGATCTCTTTAATCAGCTACAAGGTGCGACCTTCTTTTCAAAGATTGATCTGCGTTCTGGGTATCATCAACTTCGTGTACTCGAAGAAGATATTCCCAAGACTGCTTTTCGCACTCGATACGACCATTACGAGTTAACTGTCATGCCTTTTAGTTTGACGAATGCTCCTGCCGTCTTCATGGACTTAATGAATAGGGTTTGTAAACCTTATTTAGACAAGTTCATTATTTGTTTTCATGGACAACATCCTCATTTATTCTAAGTCTCGTGCCGATCACGAACAACATCTTCGTCTAATGATGGAACTCCTGAAGAAAGAACAACTTTACGCCAAATTCTCTAAATGTGAATTTTGGCTAAAGGAAGTTCAATTTTTGGGACACATTGTTAACGAACAAGGTATACATGTAGATCCCGCCAAAATCAGTGCGATTAGGGATTGGAGTACACCTACTACTCCTATCGAAGTTCGTTCATTTCTTGGTCTTGCTGGATACTATTGACGATTCATCGCGAACTTTTCAAAGATCGCGATTCCCCTCACCACTTTGACTCAGAAGAATAAACTTTTCGAGTGGGGACCCAAACAAGAGGAAGCCTTTCAAACACTGAAACAAAAACTCTGTAATGCTCCTGTTTTATCTTTACCCGACGGCAACGATGATTTCGTTGCCTATGGTGATGCATCAAACCTAGGCCTTGGTTGTCTTCTCATGCAAAGAGACAAAGTCATAGCCTATGCGTCAAGACAATTGAAAATCCATGAGAAGAACTACACAACTCATGATCTTGAGTTAGGAGCCGTAGTTTTTGCTCACAAAATTTGGAGACACTACCTTTACGGTACGAAATGTGTTGTTTTCACTGACAACAAAATTCTCCAACACATATTCAACCAAAAGGAGCTTAACATGAGACAATGACGTTGGGTCGAACTTCTGAACGACTATGACTGCGAGATTCGCTACCATCCTGGTAAGGCGAATGTTGTGGCTGATGCTCTTAGTCGTAAGGAACGTGTCAAACTTCATTGTGTTCGAGTTCAATCTGATATCCAGACATGTATCCTTCAAGCACAACATACATGTGTGACTGAAAACTTGTTGAAAAATGAGCTGCCACAAAATCTCGAACTTCAACTTGAAACAAAAGATAACAGATTACTCTACTACAAGACCGTTTGTGGATTCCTAGTCAAGAAATCTCCACACCTTATTGATGGATGAAGCTCATAAGTCTCGTTATTCAATCCATCTTACTGCAGATAAAATGTATAAGGATCTCCGTACCCAGTATTGGTGGCCAGGTATGAAGAAGGACATTGCCTTGTATATATGTGTAAATGACTAACTTATCTTAAAGTTAAGGCAGAACATCAACGCCCATCTGGTTTACTTGATCAACCACAAATACTGGTATAGAAGTGGGAGAACATTGCGATGGATCTCATCACTAAACTACCGCGCACACCTAGAGGTCATGATGCCATTTGGGTAATCATCGATTGTCTAACAAAGTCAGCACACTTTTTGGCAATTCGTGAGGATCTATCTGCTAACAAACTCGCCAAGATCTACGTTGATGAGATTGTATCTCATCATGGTGTTCCTTTGAACATCATATCCGATCGAGATGCTCGATTCTCATCTCACTTTTGGAAGACCATGAGCACTGCTTATCATCCTCAAACGGATGGACAATCTGAAAGGACAATTCAAACACTGGAGTATATTCTTAGAGCATGTGTGATCGACTTTGGTGGTAGTTGGGATTCGCATCTACCATTGGTCGAATTCTCCTACAACAATAGTTATCAAGCCAACATCAATATGGCACCTTTCCAAGCTCTATACGGTCGAAAATGTCGTTCACCTGTCTGCTGGAATGAGGTCGGTGAAGCTTAGCTCACTGGGCTTGAACTCATTCACGACACAACAGACAAAGTCAAGAAAATTCGTGATAACCTTCTGACAGCTAGAAGCCGTCAAAAGAGTTATGCGGACAAACGACACAAGCCCTTGAAATTCCAAATTGGTGATGACGTCCATGTCAAGGTATCCCCTGGGAAAGGTGTGATTAGATTTGGAAAGAAAGGAAAACTTGCACCACGATATATTGGACCATTCAAGATCGTTGAGAGAATCAGAAACTCAAGCGTAGACGTATATCACTGGGAATCCAAACGTGGCCCAGAATTTACTTGGGAACGAGAGGATCAGATGAAAGCAAAATATCCACATCTATTCACAAATTTTTCTCTAATTAAATTCGGGACGAAATTTCCAAAAGTAGGGGAGACTGTGACATTTGTGCCTTTTCAATCATTGCACAATTACAAACAATTTCGTATTTAATGAAACCCTGTGTTTTATTTCCAAATATTTTTGTATTCAATAAAATCTTATATTTTATTGATGAGAATGCAAAAATGTCAATTGTTGCACAATTTCGATCATTTTCGTGTTGGTTAAAGCGTTTTATGCATTTTGCAAAACGCGTGACCGTATAACCGAACGAACCGACGTCCACGACATTTTCGGGCATAATACAAGTTACACATGTCTTAACACCTTTATATAACCTAAAAATTAGGTTAAAGGGATTAAAATGGCAAACAAGTGAAAATACAAGTCCAAGGGCCAAAAATGTCAAAAAAAAATAATAAATATTTTCGCTTCTTCACCAAGTTTGCCATCTATCTCCAATTTTTGACACCTAGCACTCACTTTACGACACTTAATATGGTATTGACACATGTTAGGACACTAATCCACACTTGAGGACACTTGTCATCACCTCCTTAATCCTAAAATACTATAAATACCCCATGATTCTTCCATTTTTTTCAAACCACTTCAAAACACTTCAAAGCAAAGTGTGAAGTTTTTCTTTCTATCCTTCTTAGAGCTTGTTTCCAACCTTTGAAAGCCTCCTATCTTGAGTTCCGAAAGTGTTCTTCAACACGAGTACGTACTCTTCCTAGTTCCTTAATTTTTTATTAGCTATTTTGAGCTAAAAGTCGAACAGTTTGGCGTCCTGATTGACTTTTGGTTCTGACCATATTTGGTCAAGTCAAAGTTTAATTGAACTTTGCAATGTGATCGTAATCACGACGGTTATAATCCCTAGCGATATTACCTTCTGATTACCACGTTTACTAGTCGAAGTGACGAGTTAAGGTTTCGGTTAAAAAATGCACATGATGTTTATTTTACGTCGAAACTAATTTCGGGGATCAAAACACCAAGTTTTGATACCAAATCATTTTTATAAACCTAGTTAGACATATTTTGACATGTCTAACTCGTCACTTCTAGTTTAGTGCTTATTGTCGTAAGTTGAGCGGTCTTGATCACCGCTTTAACTTTTGAATATGTCCCGTTTGGTCGATCTTAGGATCCTACCAAACACATATTTGTGACCATAGTTATATAGGGAATAACCTACTATGGTTATACCTTATGGTCACATCGTTTGGTTAGTGTTATGATAAGTTACTTCTATATTTTTAAAAAAATGACGAGCAAAATGCCCTTTTGCGCATAAATCCATTTTAAACACATGTAACCAAAATTTTGACATATAAATTGATGTTATAAAATTTTTGTTTGGACATTTAAGACTTATCATAGGATATGTTAAACCATCCGATCACGTGTTTACACTAATGACCCGTTAACGTAGTGTAAACTACCTTAACGAGTCATAATGGGTCAAAAGTACTTAGGATCCTTTCCAAATCTGAATGTTAAGTTTGTTAAACCATATCACATGAGTTCCAACACTCGTTTGGTTTATAAGACTTCATTCTATCTGATCTACCGTTTGTAGTCCCAACACGCTAACTATTTATCTGACACATTAGGACACGTTTGAGCTTTGTTTATTCCGCTGATCAAGAAGACTTTCGCAATCCCAAGTGAGTACATAGTTCCCCTCTTTTACGTTTTAAATGTTTTGGGGTGATTCATATGTGCTAAACTATCTTTCAAATCTACATATTTACTATGCAAGGCTTATGTGAGTACATAACCCCCCTCTTTTACGTTTTCAAATGTTTTGGGGTGATTCATATGTGCTTACTATTATTTTCAAAATTTCAAAACAATATACATGGTTTATGTATACAAAAATGATTTTCAAAGTGATTACATAATTCCCCTCTTTTACGTTTTGCAAATGTTTTGGGGTGACTCATATGTGCTAAATCATTTTCAAGTTTTCAAAAACAATGTCTATGGTTTATATATAAAACAATACGATTTCAATAATGTGAACAACCTGTTGATGCGTTATCCATAACACGAATGACATTCATTAGCTTCGGCCAAGCCGACCAATAGTATGTTATGGTACCATAGGACTGACAATCCCATTATCGGACTATTCACTGGATTTGGTGGAAGTTCGGGTAATGAAGAAACTGTTTCTGATTAACAAATCATTTGTTGTTAGTTAGTGTAGTTAAAGAGACCCTTTGTAGGTCTATTAAAGATACCATTTGGTGGTATAGTCAACACATGTTTGAATTGTGTTCATTAAAGAACGATCAAAAGTTTTCACAATTAAAAACATGGACGATTTTTTATGACATGGGCAATTGGTTTATGACATTGACGATTGATCTATAACACGGACAAATGGTTTATAACACGGACAAATTGTTTTGAACATTGTCACGCAATGATTTTCACTTAAAGATATAAACCATACGAATTTTCTTTTGAATCAATCTATTACAAGATTTTTACAAAAGAAATGTTTTTGTCTAGATTCTTGGCTACAAGTTTTTCACATCTTTAACCAATTTGTTTTAGTTGGTTAATTGTATTGCAATATCAAACACTTTTGATACCAGGTTTTCACTTAACAACTCTTGTAGTCGGACGAGGTGTTGCAATATGTATACAAGGCCACAAATTTGACAAACTCACAAAACCTATGTACTCGCCGGCATTTTTTTATGCTGACTCTCTTTTCACATATGTTTTAGGAATTAATGCGTGATAATATGATGCATGCTTCACGTTGAAATTGACGTGGACCTTAGTGACTTAAAACATGAAAGATAATTTATTTATGTGTTGTTTCTGTTTATCCCAAGAAAATGTAAACAGTTAACTTATAAAACAAAATTTCAAATTCCATGAGTTGTGAAACAATAGTTCTGTGACATGACTCCCCGTCGTTTCCGCCGCGGTTCGTTGTTTTACGCGGTTGGGGTGTTACAGAAAGAGAACGATAGAAAGGGGTAGTAACCCGAGTCCGTCCAAGAACCGAAAGTCCATGAATATAAAAAGAAGGATAACATGAAGAGTGGGGTTTCCCGATGCAAAACTTGTGGGAAGCTTCAATCGGGAGAATGTCTGTTGGGTAAGAAAGGATGCTACAACTGCAAACAAGAAGGGCACCCTTACTACAAATGCCCAAAAATGGCTAGAACTTGTTTCAACTGTTTTTCATCAGGACATGTCAAGGCAGATTGCCCAAAGCTGAAGGAAAAAGAGGGTAGGGATGGGAAGAAGGATGATGCCCCAAGAGCTAGGGAAGGATGTTCCAAATTACTACCGAAGAAGCTAAGGCACTTCTGATTGTTGTGTCAGGTATTTTGTTAATTAATTTAATACCCACGAATGTGTTGTTTGATTCCAGGGCAAGTAGGTCATTCGTATCACACGAACTTATAAGTCATCCCTCCTTTAAAATTGAACGAATGCCTATCCCTTTAGAAGTAGAAGTAGCTGATAGCAAGAACTACTTATTCAACGAAGTATGTAAAGGATGTAAGATCGTTATACAAGACGAGGAATTCGAAATATATCTTGTGCCCATGGTATTAGGGGAGTTCAAAGTAGTTGTGGGCGTGGATTGGCTATCCCGATACCATGCAGGATTTCAATGCGAAACTAAGATCATTCGAGTGCTATCACCTAGTGGGATATGGGTAAGCATCTATAGGGAAAGAAAGCTCGAGATGAAGCTATGTACCATTGTAGAGGCAGTCAAGTACGTACAAAATGAAGGCAAGGCGTTCCTAGCTTATATAGTAGATACCACTAAGGACGCACCAAAATTTGATGATGTTAAAATTGTAAATGAGTATCCGGATGTGTTTCCGGATGAATTACCGGGCCTCCCACCCAAGCGGAAGTTAATGACACAGATACAAGAATTGCTTGATAAGGGCTTTATACGCCTGAGCATGTCACCTTGGGGAGCCCTTGTATTATTAGTGAAAAAAAGGATGGTTCGATGCGCATGTGCATCGACTATTGAGAATTAAACAAATTAACGGTTAAGAATCAATATCTCCTACCTCGAATTGACGACCTTTTTGACCAATTGTAAGGGGTAAGTTGGTTCTCAAAGATCGACTTGCGCTCGGGATATCACCAATTACGGGTACGAGAAGAAGATGTGGCAAAAACTGCGTTTAGAACTTGATATGGGCATTACGAGTTCATGGTAATGTCTTTCGGGTTAACTAATGCGCCGGCTGCGTTTATGGACCTTATGAATCGAGTATGCCAAGCCATGCTAGATAAATGTGTAATATTGTTTATAGATGACATCTTAGTGTATTCTCGAAGCAAGGCCAATCATGCAATCCATTTGCGTAAAGTATTAGAAACTCTCCTTAAGGAAGAAATATATGCGAAGTTCTCTAAGTGTGCCTTTTGGCTCAGAGAAGTACAATTTCTTGGCAACGTGATTAACGAAGATGGTGCTTTAGTGGATCCGTCAAAGGTAGAAGCAGTCATGAAATGGATTCCTCCGAAGAATCCAAATGAAGTAAGAAGTATTTTGGGGTTACTTGGGTACTACCAAAGATTTATTCAAGATTTATCCAAATTAGCCCTACCCATGACTAAGCTACAGAAGAAAATTGAGAAGTTTGTATGGGGATCCGAACAAGAGAAAGCATTTCAAATTTTTAAAGAGAGGCTGTGTAATTCACCAGTGCTAACTTTACCAGATGGGACGGAAGATTTAGTTGTGTACACTGACGCTTCGCGTCAGGGGCTAGGAGGTGTTTTAATACAACAAGGTAAAGTTATAGCATACGCCTCAAGACATCTCAAACCACACGAAGGAAATTACCCAACGCATGATCTGGAATTGGCCGCTGTGGTGTTCACATTAAAACTATGGCGACATTAATTATATGGAACAAAGTGTACCATATACTCGGATCATAAAAGCCTCTAATACTTCTTCGAACAAAAGGATCTCAACATGAGACAACGAAGGTGGTTAGAACTGACAAAGGATTACAATTGTAAAATCCTTTATCATCCTGGCAAAGCAAATGTAGTGACGGATTCCCTAATTCAAAAGGACCATCCACCCCGATTCGAGTGAAGTCTATGAGAATGATAGTTATGCCTTATCTCCTCGAGATGATACGGGAAGCATAAATTAAGTCATTAGTTGTAGTCGATCCTAAGAAAGAAAGGACAAAAGGGATTGCGAATAAATTGGAGGAAAATGCAAGTGGAATCAAAACTCGGTTTGGGTGGATCTAGATTCCTTGGTTTTGCGAAGTAAAAGGAAATATTACTCGAAGAAGCTCATAAATCACGATACTCGATACATCCAGGAGCAACGAAAATGTATCGGGATTTAAAGAAGAATTACTGGTGGCCAGGAATGAAACGAGATATTGTTAAACATCACTAAGTGCTTAACATGTTCACAAGTGAAGGCACAACATCAGAAGCCGTACGGTAATTTGCAACCAGTAGAAATTCCGATGTGGAAATGAGAAGACGTGACAATGGATTTGATGACTAAGCTTCCCAAAACACGAAAAAGGCACGATGCCATATGGGTAGTTGTGGATCGACTCACCAAGAGTGCCCACTTCGTACCTATCCGAGAGGCCTATTGTCAGCAAGGATGGTAGAGATTTTTACGAATGAAATTATAGCTCGTCATGGAGTAACCGTCTCTATTGTGTCGGATCAAAACATTAGATTTACATCACGGTTTTGGCAAAAGTTCCATGAACAAATGGAAATTAAACTCTATTTTAGTATCGCCTACCACCCACAAACGGATGAACAATTAGAAAGGACAATCCAGACACTTGTGGATATGTTGAGAGCATGTGTCTTAGACTTTGGGGGAAATTGGGACAACCATTTGCCATTAGTTGAATCCGCATACATTAATAGCTATCATAATAGCATCCAAATGGCACAATAAGAGATGTTGTGTGGGAGAAAATGTAGAACCCCCGTATGTTGGGGGAAAGTAGGACAAAGAGATATCGCGCCCAAAGACGTAGTGGCCAAGACTAACTAAAAGATTGATATCGTACGGGCCCGATTGAAGGCGGCACAAGACCGACAAAAAGCCTATGCGGATAGAAGAAGACGAACCATGGAGTTTCAAGTAGGGGACCACATGCTATTAAAAGATTCACCATGGAAGGGAGTAATTCAGTTCGGTAAATGAGGAAAGCTCGGTACCCGTTACATTGGGCCTTTTAAAATCATAGATCGGATTGGAAAAGTGTGTACCAGTTCGATTTACCATTGGTGTTAGATGAAATAAATAACATATTTCATGTCTCACAACTGAGAATATTTCCCGTGGATGAAACCGCTTACGGGCCTTTCGATGATATCGAATTGGATAAAAAAATTGCGTTATATTGAAAGACCGATGGCTATAAAGGATTTAAAGTGAAGCACCTTCGCAACAATGCCATCAGACATGCATGTTAGTTAATACCAACATGTAGGAGATGAACTACATCTAAAATTTTGGTTATTTTGATGATTTGAAGTGGAACCCATTTGATGTAGTATTATGATGAAACATGATGATCAATATGGTGCAAATTTGTTTCAGGATTGATACTTGAATAGTGTAGTAGAGCAATTGTTAGAAGGGGTTGATATTGAATGAATGAATTATTTAAAACTAATTGATTTTATGAACTTTAATGTGATTTAGTAGGTTATGCATAGAACACTTGTACATGGTGCTTAAAGTATTGTACGCACACCAAGTGTTCCACAAAATGCCTAAGAGACGAATTATATAGCTTTGTATGAATTGAGAGTTTATTTGTATAAAGATGATATCGAAATAGAACTTGATATGAAAATGTTGTAAAAAGCAAGTTATGAGTGAATGTGGTCGAATATAAGCGTACAAGGTAATCTAAGTATGAATGGATTATGTGTAGGATTGAAGGAAGAGGGGACAAGCTCCGAAAAGCAACAAAAGACTCAAGATCGAGGTACGTTGTTTACTTGCTTGAGGTTATGATGTAGTTGTGGTTGGACTACGTTATAACTTGTGAGACATTAATACTTGTTAATGCTATGGCCAATAGTTGGTTAAAATTTGTAAGACAAATTCTAAATGAAAAGAATAGTTTTGTGTCGATTTGTTAAGAATGGGTCAACCGGATAAGAACGAGAAAGGATAAAGAATGGTTTTGTGTTGAACCGATGCGATCGGTCAACAAATTAATGTCGTTTTAGTCTAGCAAGATTTAAGGTTAAGAATGGGATGATAAAATGATTATAATATATTGTTAGTATCTAGTATTTAGAATATTACATGAAAATGTTAATCGAAGTTGTTGTGGTGTTTAGGTAAAGCTTCTACTTAATTGGACGCGTCTCGCTTGGTACGAACACACTCCATGACACCATTAATGCGCTTCCGAACGTACTTATGAAAATGGAATAAAATGGTTTTGGGATTTTGGGAGATCATGTTTAGTTGTAAAAAAAGTTATCTAAAAACTTTAACATCTTTTGTAAATGTTGGATTTCATGTAACTAGTTAGAAATGATCAACTCCCTAAGTTTGGTCAAACTTTTCATAAGAATATATAAAGTTCAAATTAGTCGCATTTTATAATGTTCAAGCTATTGGAAATTGCAAAGAATGAAACTTTGGGCGTTACAGATTGTGAAATCACTATCGGTCTAGGAACTTGTTCTTGAGCAGACGATTGTTTTTGTTGTTATATAACAACACACGTTCCTTATTAGTAGGTTAATTTGGCAGTTCAAAGGAATCCTACAAAATGTCATAGTTAAACAATCAAGGATCACCAGATATCTGTTTAGGTGACGTGTATCTCTACTAGATAACATGTTAAGCTAGAATAACCAAATTTATGCTAGGAAGAAAGACTCTTCTCAAAGGACTAACATATCCCACGAAAAACCCCTCTAGGGACTTAGCACCGAATTTACCATCCAGGTCAATAACTGTGCACGGAGATCCAAACGGTTCTAAAACTCAAAATTTTGTTTTCGTTAATTAAGCAACTCAATGCATGTCTTCTTGTGAGCCTTGATTGTTAATACTCGATTAAGCATGTAACAAGCGGAGGAAACTACTTCGCTCCAAAAGCTGACAGATAATTTAGAATCTGCGAGCATTATGCGTGTTGTTTCAATAAAAGTTCGGTTATTTCGTTCAGCTACTCCATTCTATTGGCGGAATATACAGCACACTGAATTCATGTAGTATTCCTTTGTCGTTGCAAAACTCCATCATTCTGTTGTTTTTGAATTCAGTACCATTTTTGCTACGAATCCTTCGTATCGGTAGATGGTACAAATTCTCCAACTTTATGAAAAGAATCATCAAACTTTCAAACGTCTCATCTTTGCTTTCCAGATATAGAACCCATGAAAATCTTGAGTAGTCGTCAGTCACAACAAGGCAATATAGATCACTAGATATACTTTTGACGTTAATTAGCCTAAACAGATCCATATGTTACCTCTCTAGTGGCAGCTTGATAGAATTCATGATTTTTTTGGATGAGATTTCTTTTCCTGCTTGCCCTTTTTGCAGCTGATACAATCATCACTCAAGTGGAAACTCTTAAGATTTACACCCTCCACCAGATTGTTGTGCATCGGATAATTCATCTTTCATAAATGGATATGTTCCATCTTTCGATGCCATAAGATCGATTCCTTTTTAGTAGCCTTTGGTACAAAACATTGTGCCGTTTTCGTAGTAGTGGATGCAATGCTCATGTCGAGGACAAAAAGATCATTTTCTCATGGAGCGCGCATGAGGATCCACTCCTCGGGAATTTGAATCCCGACTTTTGAATGAAGCATTCTTTATCCGTAAAATGAGTTGTAAACTTCTTATCGCAAATCTAGGAGATACTTAGCAAGTTATTCTCTAATTCGGCTATGTAGTTGACTTTGTTGAAAGAAATCACGTGGTTCGTTAGTATTCCCTCACCGATTATCCTTCCTCCTTGAGTACCCGTAAACCCTACATAGCCACCTTTGATTGATTTAACATCATATAACAAGGCCATCATCACTGTCATGTGCCGAGAAGCTCCACTGTCCATTATCCACTTAGAAATTACTGACCTTTGGAGCCCCTTCACTTGCAATTAAGTAATTATTTAAAAAGTGATACCCAAGCATTCTCGGTCTTGGGTGGGTTTGGGATATCAAACTTTGGTACACTTACACTCTTAACTTCGATTTCAACAATTTGTTCAACCTTTGACTTGGTTGTAACAAATGTTGTCATTTGATCAAAAAATGGTTTTGTTTAGATCACCCGAGTTTGTTATTTAGAAATTGCCTTTTTAGGGTAAAATTTTGAATCTTTTTGATTGATAATTCACTAGTTTCTTTGTTTAAACATTAGTAGTTTCTGGTTTTTCATTATTGTTAGATTTAGTTTTCCTTTCAAGATCGGTGTTGGAACAAGCTTTGGGGATTGTTTTTCACATCTTCTAATGACTTCTTAGCATGGTAAACAGGTTTAGAATTGAGATATTGTCTTGCAATATGTCCAAATTTGTTACACTTGAAATTGTCCTGCTGTTAGTGATAAAGGATTTCTGAACCTACTCACGACGCTTTTTCTCAGCATAGAACTCATCGTTTGACTGTTCTTTTGCCAAACTCTCTTTCTCGCTTTACGAGCTTGTTCCGAAAACAAAGTTTACTTTCTTTGGAAAATTTGGTATTCAAAATCTATCATTCTGCTTCTTTACATACCCAACCCTTTCCTTTTGTTTTCAGGATAATTTTTATCTTTGTGTTTGTTATTATAAGAACTTTTGGGTTTAGAGTAGTAAGTTGCATTTAAATTTTTAAGCTCTGAAAGACTCACTTCAATTATTTTAAACACTTGTCTGACCTTTTCAAGATTCACATTCTGAATCGGATACTTTTTATCAGAATATAGTTCATCCGATCCTTTCATTTTATAAGCAATTAAATTAGGATCATCATCCGAACTAGATTCAGATTTTCCAAAATAGTTCTTATGAAAACTTTCTTCATTTTAAGAAAGTGAACTTGAGCTAGTTTTCTCCAAGTTAGACTCAGCACTCTCAACTTCTGTGATATCACTCTCACTTCCTAAAACCTTTTCTACCACATTTTTCACTACATCAGATTCACAGTTGTTTTCTAATTTAGTGTATCTTACATAGATGTTCTCAGGCAGCTCACTGTTCTTTTCAGTTTTTAGTTTAAATTGAGTGCCTTTTGCACCCCAAATGGTTTTATCCTGGAATAGCTTTCTGACATGGGTGGTGGAACTCGATTGTAACATGCACTTTTGTTCTTATTATTCTTATCATCTTCTTCCTTCTCAAATTTCGGAAGAATATGATTAATGACATATGAACTGGTGGAATAACTGATTAACAACTTGTTAACCCGTTCTATTTTGATTTTCATTTTCTCTAATTCACTTTTTAGCTTGGCAATCGTATTTAGATGAATGTTTATAGGCATTTGCTTGTCCAAAACGGTTGCTTTGAGCATCAAAAGCGTGGCACCATCTTCCCTATTAGCTTGTTCATATTGTCTAATAATTCTGCTTAATTTGTCATATGCTTCTTTAGTTTCTTTATAATCACTTGACAGATTATCAGAAAGTTTTTTCAATTCTTTGTAGTTTTTATCTCTCTCAAAACACTCATTGCAAGGCTCTACGCACTTCTTGCAAGGTTTTTCAATTTCGACAATTTGAACTTTAACCTCTTGCTTTACCAAAGCCTTGATAGACTCTTCTACTAACTCGACTTTATTCTCCTGGACTTCCTCAGAGACTACCTCTTTTAGATTAGCCATCATAGCTTTGTTGGCTATCTTAGTTAAGTTCTCGACACTTTGTTAACATCTATAGTTCCACAACTTCAGACTTTGGCTCTTCCTCACAGTGTGCTTTATAGCTAGGATCGAAGTAACCTTCAAAAGTTAACAACATTTCATGTGGGATTAAATGTCTAAAAGCACTGTGTAAAAAATTTTCTTCCTCAAGATTGTTCGTGATAGTATTCTTCATCTATAGCTTCATCAAAGATTGCTTCAGAACATTCTTCTTTAGGATCTAGTTCTTTGATTATCCTTGCCAAAAATGCAAGACTTTCATTCTTCAAGATGTATTTGTTCCAGTTGAACCCTTCATCCTCTTGGGTAACCCCTAAGGCTTTATCTTTCGAACTTGATGATCCATCTTCAATTTGTACCATACTTGAAGTTGTTTGAGGTTGTGGTCGATGATATATTCTTATAGTAATCATTTGCGAACGGATTCTGATTGGCATTAACTTCAAAGGTTGGACGTTCCCTTTTGAAAAGCCCCTTCTCCTGGCATTTCAAACAAGTAACCTTCAATTTATCAAAACCAAGTTTGCCATCGAGTCCTCCCAAACTGCTTCTGCCTGTGATCTCCATAAAGCGTTGTGCCCTTCGAACGATTGACGCCATGCACCACTTTATGTCTATCAATTCCAATTCTTCCGAATCAATCTGATCGTAGTCTGCTTTCATTATATCTGGGTTCTCGATCTTTCCAGCCACTAGACTTTCATAGGATTCTAGCATGGACACAAGCAATGCCATGTGTTGCTTAATAGTGTGTTCATCGAAATCTTGTGCGTTTTCTAATTCAAAGCAATGTTGCATTGTAGAATCCTCTGGTTAGAATTGGTTTAAGTGCTTTGGCCGCTCTGAAAACTGTCCGAGCTTTATGAAGATTGTAGTGTTTGAGGAGAATTAAGCTCGTATGATGGAAATGACTGAAAACCTCAAGATTGGTTTGAAGACAGACTTGAAGAATTATTTGCACTTAAGGCTGTCTGCATCTTCGTACTTTAAGTGTTTGCTACAGAACTACCTTTGTAATATAAGTTTACGTCTTACTGAATATGCGATCGTTTGGTTTTCGCCATTTTCTACATCTCCAACTCATGACCTTCCAACTTTTTGATGAATCTTGATAAGTTGATTGTGCTATATTATGGGCTGTTTTTCAAAATTGTGAGATAAGTAGACAATTCACCTTCTAGCAGTGCATCAACAAGTCTGTCTACCAACTCTTCATTATGTTTTGTATACCCAACTGTTTCATCTCGACCATAATATAGCAATATCTCTCGATCAGCTGTTTCATACTCTCACCTTTTAGTATATTAAAGATATCAAATTCTTTCTTTAATAACGCCTTTTGCACTTTATCATATGAGTGCTTCCTTGGAATTTAACTCTAAAGCATTCTAGAGTGATTGAGCATCACCGTCATGTTGCAACAGGGACATAATATCTTCTTTCACAGCTTGTTGACGAATATTTAACTATTTCTTTTCATTTACAAACTTCTCCTTCTCTGTTGCTATAAACCGCGTCGGTGTCTTCTCTTATCCATTTTCGCCATTGGTGTATAATATTTTTCTTCAACTGCATACCAATAGTTCAGATAATTCGCTTGTACCCAATTTACAAATCTTTCGCTCCAACCATGATAATCTTCTAAGCACATGAGCTTCAGGAGTTTCGTCATAATCCCCATATCACTTTAAAGGGTTATGTTTTGAGCTGCTGCCATCGTCGTTGCTGCTGACATTGCAAACGCATTGAAGAACTTGTTTTCCATCTTGTCGGAAGAAATTAGGTCAAACAATCTTTTGAAGTGAACTTCGTGCGGTGTGACGCTTCTTGCGAACTGAAATCAAACAAACACAAACAATGATTAAAAATCCATTTCATGCGAATTGAAGGTCACTGCGTGCGAAGTGAAAGTTTCAGTTTCCACAAAGAATCACTTCGTGCGAAGTGAATGCTCTCTTCGTGTGAAGTGAGGATATCAGTTCGTGCGAAGTGTGTTCACACTTTCACGTTTTTTACTATTCTATCATGAATTTGGTTGTTTTTAGCTCTGCTCTTTTCAAGGTTTTTACTATAATGGATTTTACGTATTATATTGGAAAATCAGTCCATTTATCCATGAAAATTGTTGAAAAATGAAAAAAATTAGAAGTATGAGTAGAATAGAAGTGAAGAATCTTGATCAAGTCTTCTAATCAGGCCATCCGTAGCTCTGATACTACTTGTAGGATCTTCTTATCCAATAAGCATACGACCTAATTTGATTAACTAGATATAAATGTGCGGAACCCATTTTATAACAAGCGACAATATCAAGACTACTTTTTAAAGTTTACTAGTTTCATTAATGTGGTAAATGTGTACAATCTTGAAACAAACTAGGCTGGGCTTCGCTGTACCACTCAGCAAACTATTACACATTCAAGACCGCAACTCAACTATATATAGACATGTCCAGATCGCACGAGTTGGATCTTGTCACTTCGTAGGAGGTGCATAATTGCACTTCATATGAGGTGAACATCACTTCGTGCGAAGTGGCCTAACAAAACATCAAAAAATGTTATTCTAACAATGAAAAGCCCTATTACATACTCAACATGACCTAAGACGTAGGCTCACTCCAGCTTGTAAAGATGTATACTTTTTTGGTATGAATGAATCACTCGACTTTTGCTTCTACTCAGTTCTTAATAACATTCTACCGAATTAGTTCTTTTCTACCCAAACTTCCGTCTAATCCCACCGGTTCCTATACTATCAATAATTTGTCATTAAATAGATACTTTGTATAAATTTATATCTTTAACCATTTTTAGACTTATATTCATGATCGATATTAATAAACCTACATTTGTTCTAAATCATTATTTGTTTGTATTCTTAGTCAACCTTGATATATATATAAATATATATAATATAAGTATTGGTAGAAAAACCTTTTAATTGAGAAAACCTAGGAAACTATAACCTCTCGATATTTTTGATTTTGAAAAAATCGCACATGTAATATACACGTTTTAAGAGTTTTGAGCAAAAAAAACTAAAAAGCGCTGAGTTGATATTTTTTTTTAAAATAAACAAGTTTTGCGCAACACGACTATAACATATGTTGAATGTAACATTAGTTACACAAAACCTTGTTTATTTTTTTAAAAAAATCTAGTCAACACTTTTTTGATTTTTTTCCTCAAAACCCTGAAAAACATATATATTGTGTATTTCTTTCAAAATAAAAATGCCAGGAGCTTAGAGTTTCCTGGGTTTTCTATCTATCCTTTCAATATACATATCTAATATATATATATATATATATATATATATATATATATATATATATATATGTGTGTGTGTGTGTGGATGGATCATGAAAAAATTAGTTTAAATGAGAACGTTGTACTACATATGTGCAATAATACGAAAAAAACCTAAACCACCTAACCCACCCACCCCTACCCACCAAAAATCTAAACCCCCCACCCCACCCCTCAAAACCTAAATCCACCCTCCCACCAAAAGCCTAAACCGCCCCACCCCAAAAAACCTAAACCCCCCAAAAAAACCAAAACTAAACCCTAAACATAACCCCAAAAAACCTAAACCCCCTTCCCCTACACCCAAAAACCTAATCCTAATCTAGCAACAGACCTTGCATTACAATACTGTTGATGGACAACCACTTTTGGATATACTGGCTTCTTTTGAACTGTAGGATCCTTTTCTTTCAGCTGTTCAAGTTTCTTGTATGTTTTGTTTTGGACTCTGACCATCTAGCAACAAAACTTGCATTACCATACTTTGCAGCAACTAGCTCTTCGCTCATTCTCTTCAACTTCAATGCCTTGTTTTGATTAACTTGTTTGTATTTCTTCCAGTTTGGTGGAGTTGGCTTATTAAAGGATCATTGAGCATCTTTTGAATTCTTTCTATTTCTTCTTTGAGAGCATCTATTGACCAATCTTTGAACTGTGCTCTTTTTGCTTTGTATGGTTTAGATTGCATGATTGGATAAAGGTAATCCTGTCTCAATGCCTTATCAAACTCAACATTTATTGGCTTCTCAGACATGGACTTGCCCATAATCTTCTATCTTTGTCACCTTGCTAAGTTTAGTGACAAGATTCCTTGAGCAGTCTTGTTATCCTTCCCTTTGCACTTCTCCTTTCCAATATTCTCAGTCTGTCTTGCTTTCAACTTGAAATATTCATCTAAGTTTTTAGGCTTGCGATAACCAAAGAGAGATGGGAAGGACAATAGTGATGTATCCTCCGTTGAATAAAAAGATTCAATTTCACCTTGGATTATAGGAATATCCAGAGGATACTGAGTAGCCAGTGGGATAATTTTTAATGGTGGTTGAGTGGATGGAAATGATGAGAGTGGTGTGGTTGGAATGGAGGCAGATGATAAGGGGATTGGTGATGGAACCACCTCATCATCTTCTTGCACAACAAAAGTTTTTCTTTTGCATGTGAATTTGATTTTAGGTGAAGGTGGACGTGTTGGAATTCATGGTGGTGTGGGTAGTGGTTGTGTTGTTATAGGGAAGGTTATCATGGTAGTGGTTTGTGGAACATTTTCGGATACATCTGTTGTACCAGCATCCGTTGGTTGATTTGGTGGTGATGGTTTCTTTTGAGGTGGTTTTTGTGGTGAGGGTTTGGTTTTGCTGAGGATACATTTCTTATAGACCTAGCAATGGTTTTAGGAGGATTGGTGATTGGCTGTCTATCATTTCTTGTTGACTTCCTTTTTCCTCTGCATGGTCTATTCTTTTTCAATTAGAATAAAAGCTTTGCTTTCGAGTGTATCTTGCTTTCTCTACTTTTCTGAGGCAATCTCTACAACTATCTTGTTTAGTGTCTCATCAATCCCTTGTTCACTTCTAGCATCTGATGCCTTAGTAGAGGTTTTAGTTAGTTTTTCAGGAGCAGACCCTTACTTTTGTTGTTGTGCCTTTAATGTTTTTGCTTGTGATGAAGGCTGCAACCTTCTCACCTTTCATTCTCCCCCTTTTTGATATCATCTTTCACTTCTTCTTAAAATATAGTTGGAGGGGCAGAGCCAATATTCTTTAAAAGATGTTTCCTGATGACCTTGATATCGGCTTGTGTAATTTTGTACATGGCCTCAACCATGTTTCTTATCAATTCCATGTGTGTGTGTTGTGATTAATATCAGCCAAATTCCTTTGAGCTTGGATTATTGGTTGCACTGATTTCCATAGCTCATTTGCAATTTGCTGAGTTGAAGGTTGACATTCTGAATTCTTCAACATTTGTTTCATCATGCTTTTCATTTCTTCCATTGAGGATTCCCTAGATGTCATACTTTCCGTCAATTCCTTGTATTTTAATTCATCACCTAACTTAATAGGATCATTTGATTCCTACCAGATGTAGTTTTATTGGTTCCATAACAAGAGATGACTCCAAATTATCAGAACCAAATGCCTTTTTTTTCTTGGTACTTGGGACTTCCAACTGAAACAGAGGTTACAATTTTATCCTCAACAGTTGTTGCCTTCAAGGAAGACTTATAGATGAAACCACTATCCTACTGAAAAACTGTTGTTTCACTAGTTTTAGTGGCTGCATCACTTGAACTACCACCAAGAGTTACATGTAACCCAAGGGGTGTAGCCTCCTCAGCTGTTTGTGGACTAGCAAGTTGATTTTTCTCAGACTCAGTCACTTGTGGAAGTTTGCTCTCTTTAATTGGTGAGGGAGAGGAATTGATTTGTGTCTAAGTGTTATCAATTGCATCAAACAGAGGTATGAATGTTGGTGGAATTAGAGTGAACACTTATCTGAAATCAACAGTATAACGAAATTCCTACAACAGATAAACACAGCTTAATTTAAATACTAATCCTTACCCGGAATGCGAGTAATCCGGATAAGGTTGTTGAGAAGGCCGATGAACAGTTGTCTGGAATCAATCCGAGATGGATGATCTTCTTCATGTTCTTTGGGATCTTCAATGATTCCGGATCTGAATTGCTTGAATCTCCTTCAGTTTTCTCGGAACAGTAGCAGCCCGAGATGACAAAGCAGCAGCAATCTTAAATAGATCCTTAACAGGGATATTCCAAGATGACTAACAGCAACAGTTCTTCGAGAACTAAATAGTTCTTCTTCAGTCCGTGACACCAAGAGCATGTATCGAACAGCAGGCTATGATACCAATTGTAAGTCCCTAATTCAGATCTGTACACGGTATCACAGCAACTAATCAATTGGGAAAATAAAGATTAGATGAACAGAACAAGAACAATCTCTGATTAATCAACTTGCATACACCGAATGGTGTCTGATACAAGATATCTTAATAAAAACTGACAAGCAACCTAAACCCTAACCTTAATACTTATATTTATACTAATCTCAAAACCCACTAATTATAACCCTAGGCCCATAAGGCTCTAGGAAGCCCATTCCTTCACTCTTAGCCCAAAATGGAACACTAATGTGTAAACCTTTTAGCAAGGGGCCCAACAGTGAGGGCCCTGCAGCAAACGGGTCTAGGTAAGAACTGAATGTCAGTGTAACAGTAGTACAAATAGATCCAGCAAAAGGATAAGGAAATACATGATCAGCGAACTGAGAAGTACTAGCAAGAGTATAATGGGATGGTCAAATTGAAGGGTGATATATCCGGTGATCAGTGTGGTGTGTGACATCTCCCAAAGGATGCAATGGTGGTGCAGACTCAGATAAATGATCGATGTAGAATGTGTCCGGTAAAACGGTATCAACATGCGTAGGCAAGATATCTGAAGTTGGTGGTACAACGGTATCGCGTGAAGGCATAGGTGATAGGCTCAGAGGTGTGGAAGGTGCAGATGATGTAATGTCAATAACTGTAGCCTCTGGCTGGGATTCCTCTAACATAATGATGTCAAAATCCTCACCAATGCCAAGGTCATCGTCAACATGGTCAACATGTATGACTGGAATGACATCATTTTCAACATCAACAATAGGAGGTACGGGGTGTCCGTCGTCATCGACAACATCATCAAAAGGATCTACCACGTTAAGTGGTATGGCAACATAAGCAACGACATGTTCACCCTCAGGGTGACCGAATATGACCAGCTCATGAAAATGAGGTACAACCAATACATCATCCTCTAAAGGAATATCGGCATGATCAGGCTCAGGTAAGGCAAAAGGATGGAAGTCGATGTTCATCCACTCATCGTCCGAAAGCTCGTCATCGGAGATGATGATGATAATAGGTGGCGCAGGATCATCTAATGGTATGTAATCGGTGTTCGAAGCATATCCCATGGAATCCGTGTCGGAGTCGGAAGACATGGTCCTGGCAAAATAATTCGTACAACTCATATATGTGAACAACTTATAAAAAAATTGGCCAATTATATTTCAGTTTCATTGCACGTCATGTCATCTATCATTCTGATTCATCTTACTGTTATCGTCTCTAATCCTCAAAGACTATCTCGTATAATATCTTTGCATTATTGTTTTGATTTATCATTTAGTACTAGTGGACCTTCGTATACATGCCGTGGGGATAACTCTTGTTGCATTTTCGCAAACAATTTATGACTTTCATAAAAAGACCATTTTGAAATTGTAGACTAGACTGGAAAGAATCTTAGTTCAATTAAATTGATGATCTGATACCAGGTCTGTCACACCCCGATTTTCGATGTATTGGAAACGTGCGCTAGGTGTGGCCGGAGCGGCAATCGTTGGATTTAACCAAGTAAACGACAATTGTATTACATTACAAAACGTTCATCAATACTTTTTATTTAACACAAGATTTACATAATAACTTTCGTCTTTAAAACATAACACAAGTTTAAAATCGTTACTTAAAATTCAAATATGAGTTTATAAAACATAACAATGAAAGACTGGATGAAACACAACCCCTTGACTTCACAACAAACGAACAAGATTTTCCCCAAAGGCCATCCACTAGTTTCTGGTAATACATGTTAGTTTTGAAAACAACGTCAACAAAAGCTGGTGAATTCATGTTATAAATTTTTGTATCAAATGAATCTTCAAAAACATTGAAATAATAAATTTGTTTAATATAGCTTAATGAAACTTGTAAGATCATTAGTGTGTTGCAAGGACACTAATTTGTATGCCGAATAAGGTGGCAACCAACCCTTGACGATTTAATTGTGTCTGAGACACTTGTTTTAGACACAAAAGCACTCTAATACGATCTGTTATTACTGTCGTAATAGAGTGGGGCTCGCCCGAACCCAATAGATCTATCCCCTTGTTCCTCGGTAATTGTTATTCATTAATGGCCCCAATGCTTGAGCCTTATTCACATGTGATCTAAATATTTTTATTTTCCCAGCTATATTAATTGTAACATGTATACATCCCCACACGTTTAAAAACCATATAACGTTAAAATAAAGGGGAAAACATGAACTCATAGATTTGCGTTCGTGCAAATCTCTATTCGATTTCTGATACTTCGTTCGTTTCTCTACCTACAAGTGTTCTAATCTATTAGAAACTTAGGCTTTCATTCGTTTCTCGTACAAGTATCTTATCTCGAATTTCATACTTGTAATTGTTGTTTTTTCTTTGTTGATAACATATATATATATATATATACACACACATATATATATGGATCTAGTCCATAATTTATTTGTAAGAATTCATTCTAAGAGTTTATTACATATGGGTCTAGCCCAATTTGCTTACTTTGTGTGGGCCTAGCCCAATTCGTTTCATGTATGTGGGCCTAGCTAACCTAATTTTGTTTAATGGTAGGTTAAGCCCAATTGATTTATAAAAGTAGGTCTAGCCCAAGTTAAAATGAAAGATTGGGCCTAGCCCAATATAGTTTACAAAAATTTATTTAGCCCAAGTTTAGTTTAATAAAAGTGGGCTTTAGCCCAAAGTTAGTTTTTATAGAAACGGATTAGCCCAATTTATTTCTTTATAAAAGTGGGCTTGGCCCAAAGTTAACTTTTATTTAAATTAGTCTAGCCCATGTAAACTTTTATAAAAGTGAGCTTAGCCCAAAGTTAATTTTATAAAGTGGGCCTTAGTCCAACTAATTTATATAAATGGGCTAGTCCATATATTTTTATAAAAATAGTTTTAGGCCAATATAGTTTTTATAAAAATGGGCTTAGTCTAATAATTGTTATGTTGTGCTTATCATAAAATATTTACTAGTATTTGTTATAACTTATAAAAATTTTATTTATGAAAACTACTAGTTATAAGTTATAGATTTAAAAATTCTAGTAAATACAAAGTGTGTCGGTTTATTTGTTCATATTGACCGTTAAGTTGGCGTCGAATATTCTATTTGTTTCGTCTTTGTCGTTTATTTCGTTTATACCATATACTTATTTTGTCCGAATTGTCCAAGTTGTCTGAATTGTCCGATATATATTTTATCAAAATTTGAACACTTACACATTTTGTATTCAATTTAATATAATCAAAATATATATACTTTTTATACAATAATACATGTACACATATAAGATGGTTTAAAAATATATATTTTATTAAAAATATATATTTATCTCATTTTTAGTTTAAGAAGATATAAGTAATTATGTTCTTAACTTTTTCATCCAAACCTTTATCTAAACATGATTTAAAGTTCCTAATCACTTTTAATCAACAAACCTTTAGTTTAATCATATCTTAATCAACATTAATTTTTATAAAAATTTTGCCATAGTTTCCTTTAAAATATAAGTTTCCCATGTTTTTATAAACATGTTTTAAATAATTAAACTAACTCAAATCATTATCAATCAAAATATTATATAAATGTATTAAAAAAATGTCATGAACTTGTTATAATTTTAATCTTTCTTAAAATTGAAATTATTGGTGCATAATGTCTATTGCCTACGTCTAGGATATGTTGGTTATGTATATAGGGCTTAAAATGTCAAACATTGTATGTTAATATATAATTTATTGGTTTTTTAGAAATTCGTGTACGAAGAACTTTTTGAGAAATTTTTTTCATTCGAATCAGTGTTTTTTTCGAAAGTGTGTTTCTGAAAATTCTTGTAGAAAAAAACGGAAGAAGAATTTTACAATACATTTGCTGCTTCAGCAGTTACAGCCACCGCAGCTCAGAATATGAATCTTGAAAATGAGATGGGCACGATGACAAAGCCTCCAAAGTTGATGAATCTTGAAGACTATGATAGCTGGAGTGAAGATTTAAGAACTGGGTTTAAGCGAATCATTTCACCTGCTGGTTTTCCATTAAAGCCAAATATCAAGCACCGATTGGAGAAAATGGTCTTCAGAAAACGTTACCTCAACTCTCGGATTTCAAAAGGGAAAAGTTCATTAACGAGAAGAATATCATGAACATCTTATAACAAGCCATCAAAGAAGACATTTTGGCGCTCCTACAACATGATGCTGACGATCAATCATTATGGAATGCTTTACGGTTGAAATTTCAAGGAAGCACACAACTGCGAAAGGGGAAGAGAGTGGTACTAAGCAAAGAATTCGATATCTTTACTTTAATCAAGAGAGAAACGGTGAAACAATTGATTGAACGATACTGTCACTTAGTAGTCCAAATGAAGCGCATGGGAATCGTAATAACCAATGAAAAATTGGTCGATAAGTTGGCAGACTCTCTACCTCAAGGAGAATGGTCTACTTACTTGACTATTCTAAATAATGGCACAGAGTATGGTAATTTCTCATTACCAAGGTTTATTGAGAGATTGGAAGAGCACGAACTCGATATGCAAAAAATGGCAAAGAGCAAAGGCGCCCAAATGCAACAAGATGTAAATATGTATTACAAAGGTAGTCCTGTTGCGCAGATACAGTCTCCAAAAATTCAAACTGCCTTCAGTGCTTTCAACACACCAAGTCCGCAGTCAAGTCAAGCAAGTGGATTTCAATCTTTTGCGTCTGTCAACCCAAATACACCTCTAGGCCCACAATCATCTCATAGTTCAGTAATTCACAAAACTACCAGAACAATCAATCTATTCCAAATCAACGGGTTCTATAATGCAATATTGCTGTTGATTTCCACAATGCTCAAAACTTCAACGAGAACACTGCAAAACAACACATGTCATTAGTTTCCTTGGTACTTAAGTCGTACGATAGTTTAGTAGCAAGAAAAATTGGAAATTCAGAGACGACGATAGAGGATTACGATCAGATTGAACCGGTCAATATTGAATTGATTGACATCAAATGGTGTATGTCTTCCATCGTTAGAAGAGCGCAACGTTTCATGGAGATTACCGAAAAAGACAATTTGGGAGGACTTGATGGGAAACTTGGCTTCAACAAGTCTAAAGTTACGTGTATCAAATGTCGAGAGAATGAGCATTTCAAATGAGAATGTCCAAATAGAGAACTCCATGGCAATCAAAACCCTTTTGCTGACGATTACTACAAGAAAGCCATTTATCATCATCTTCAACCCAAAACAAGAATGGTGCAAATTGAAGATGGACCGTCAAACTCCAAAGACAAAGCTCTAGTCATCACTCAAGAGGACGAAGGTTTCAACTGGAACAAGTACATCACGAAGAACAAAAGTTTGGCTTTGGTAGCAGGAATCATTGAAGAACCTGAAGAATATGCAGAGGCATCTTTTGACGAGGCTCCTGAAGAATACTACAACACATCATCAGAAGAAGAGGAATTGTTAAATAGTGCATTTAAACATCTCTAGCCTAGTGATATTCTTAAAACTTTTGCAGGTTATTTTGAACCAAGTCATCGATCGTCTTGTGAAGAAAAGAAGAAGCCTGAAGAAGAAGAAAAGAGGGTTGAAGTGAAGTTGGAAAATCTAACAGAAAAGACCAAAAAAGCTTGTATGGCAAATGTGAAAGAGGTAAATGTGACTGTAACTGAGTCGGTAAAAGAAACACCTTGCATGAAGTGCCAAAAGCCATGCAGTGAGTGTGTTAAAAAGGAAACACCATACAATTAGCTGAAATGTTATACAGATAATTTTTCATGTGATTATACGGCAACAAAAGAAGCTTATGACAAATTAAGCAAATGGCCATTAATATTCATTTAAATACAATCATCGAGCCAAAAATGAACTTGAGAAAATGTAAATAGAAACAGAACGGGTTAACAAATTGTTAATCAGTTATTCTATAAGTTTATATGTCATTGATCACATTCTTCCAAAAATTGAAAACAAGGAAGGAAATCAAATTGGTGAAAACAAAGGTGCAAGTTATGTTCGTGTTCCACCACCTATGTGGAATAGCTATACTAGTAAGAAACCATTGGGGGTTGAGAAGGCACTAAATTTAAAATTGAAAACTGAAAAGACAAATGAGCTGCCTGCAAACATTGACGTAACTTACACTAGACTAGAAAATGAATGTGATTTTGATGTGGTTAAAACTATGGTTGAAAAAGTTCTGGAGAATGAGTCTGATAAATTTGAAGTGGATTATAACACCCCGACAGCGTAAAACAACGAACCGCAGCGGAAACATCGGGGAGTCATGTCACAGAACTATTATTTCACAACTCATGGAATTTAAAATTTTGTTCTATTAAGTTAAATGTTTACATTGTCTTGGGATAAACAGAAACAACACATAAATTAATTGTCTTTCATGTTTGAAGTCACTAAGGCCCGCTTCAATTCCTACTTGAAGCATGAATCATATTATCAAGCATTGACTCATGAAACATATGTGAAAAGAGAGTCAACATAAAAATGCCGGCGAGTACATAGGTTTTATGAGTGTGTCAAATTCGTGGCTTTGTATACATATTGCAACACCTCGTCCAACTACAAGAGTCGTTTAGTGAAACCTCGTATCAAAAGTGTTTGATATTGCAATACGATAACCAACTAAAGCAAGTTGGTTAGAGTTGTGAAAACCTTATAGCCATGAATCTTGACCAAAACGTTTCTTTTGTAAAAACCTTGTAATAGATTGATTCAAAAGAAACCTCTGTATGGTTTATATCTTAAAGTGAAAATCATTGTCTGGCATTGTTCAAAACCATTTGTTTGTGTTATAAACCATTTGTCCGTGTTATAAATCAATCGTCTGTGTCATAAACCAATTGTCCATGTTATAAACAAATCGTCTGTGTTTTTAATTGTGAAAACCTTTGATCGTTCTTTAATGAACACATTCAAACCTGTGTTTACTATACCACCAAAGAGTATCTTTAATAGACCACCAAAGGGTGTCTTTAACTAGACTAACAAATCAACAAATGATTTGTTAATTAGAAATAATTTCTGTCATTACCCAAACTTCCACCAAATCCAGTGAACAGTCCGATAATGGGATTGTCAGTCCTATGGTACCATAACATACTACTGGTCGGCTCGACCAAAGCTAATGAATGTCATTTGTGTTATGGATAATGCATAAAAAGTTGTTCACATTATTGAAACCAAATTGTTTTATATATAAACCATAGACATGGTTTTTGAAAACTTGAAAATGATATAGCACATATGAGTCACCCCAAAACATTTGCAAAAGGTAAAAGTGGGGAATTATGTACTCGCTTTGAAAATCATTTTGTATATATAAACCATGTATATTGTTTTGAAATCTTGAAAATAATTATAGGCACATATGAATCACCCCAAAACATTTAGAAAATGTAAAAGAGGGGGCTATGTACTCACTTTGAAAATCATTTTCTATATATATACCATGTATGTTGTTTTGAAATCTTGAAAATAAATATAGGTACATATGAATCACCCCAAAACATTTAGAAAATGTAAAAGAGGGGGCTATGTACTCACTTTGAAAATCATTTTGTATATGTATACAACGTATATTGTTTTGAAATCTTGAAAATAAATATAGGCACATATGAATCACCGCAAAACATTTAGAAAATGTAAAAGAGGGGGCTATGTACTCACTTTGAAAATCATTTTGTACATATAAACCATGTATATTGTTTTGAAAACTTGAAAATAAATATAGGCACATATGAATCACCCAAAAACATTTAGAAAACATAAAAAAGGGGGCTATGTACTCACTTGGGATTGCGAAAGTATTCTTGATCAACAGAATAAACATAGCTCAAACGTGTCCTAATATGTCAGATGAAAATGTTAGCGTGTCGGGACTACAAATCGGAGATCGGATAGAATGAAGTCTTATAAACCAAACGAGTGTTGGAACTCATGTGATATTGTTTAACAAACTTAACATTCGGATTTGGAAAGGATCCTAAATGCTTTTCAAACGTGCGATCAGATGATTAAACGTGTCATATGATAAGTCTTAAATGCCCAAGCTTGTTTGAAAATGTTATAACATCAGTTTATATTTAAAAAATTTGGTTACATGTGTTTAAAATGGATTTATACGCAAAAGGGCATTTTGGTCATTTTTTTAAGGACATAGAAGTAACTTATCCTAACACTAATCAAATAATGTGACCATAAGGTATAATCTCAGTAGGTTATTCCCTATATAACTATGGTCACAAATATGTGTTTGGTCGGATCCTAAGATCGACCAAACGGGTCGGATTCGAAAGTCAAAGCGGTGGTCAAGACCGCTCGAATTACGACACTAAATAAGCACTAAACTAGAAGTGACGAGTTAGACATGTCAACATATGTCTAACTAAGTTTATAAAACTGATTTGGTATCAAAACTTGGTGTTTTGATACCCGAAAATAGTTTCGTCGTAAAATGCACATTATACGCATTTTTTATCGAAACTTTGAATCGTCACTTTGACTAGTAAACGTGGTAATCAGAAGGTGAAATCGTTAGGGGTTATCACTTTCGTGATTACGATCATGTTTCAAAGTTCAATTGAACATTGACTTGACCAAATATGGTTAGAACCAAAAGTCAACCAGGAAGCTAAACTGTTCGACTTTTAGCTCAAAATAGCTAAAAAATAAAGAACTAGGAAGAGTACTTACTCATGTTGAAGAACACTTTTGGAGCTCAAGATAGGAGGCTTCCAAAGGCTGGAAACAAGCTCCAAGAAGAATAGAAAGAAGAACTTCACACTTTGTTTTGAAGTGGTGTCAAAAAAATGGAAGAATCAAGAGGTATTTATAGTATTTTAGGTTTAAGGAGGTGATGACAAGTGTCCTCAAGTGTGGATTAGTGTCCCAACATGTGTCAATACCATATTAAGTGTGGCAAAGTGAGTGCTAGGTGTAAAAAATTGGAGATAGGTGGCAAACTTTGTGAAGAAGCAAAAATATTTATTAATTTTTTGACATTTTTGGCCCTTGGACTTGTATTTTCACTTGTTTGCCATTTTAACCCCTTTAACCTAATATTTAGGTTATATAAAGGTGTTAAGACATCTGTAACTTGAATTATGCCCGAAAATGTTGTGGATGTCATTTCGCCCGGTTGTACGGTCGCAAAATTGCGTAAAACGCTTTAACGAACACGAAATTGATCGAAATTGTGCAACAATTGACATTTTTGCATTCTCATCAATAAAATATAAGATTTTACTGAATACAAAAATATTTGGAAATAAAACACAAATACGAAATTGTTTGTAATTCTGCAATGATTGAAAAGGCACAAATGTCACATGGATGGTGAATCATCAGAAAATAGTTTAAACAATGATCCAAACGTCATCGTATACAAAATGCAAGGATCTGATAAACTATATTCTGATGAGGAAAATAGTTTCCCAATTCAGAATGTCAATCTGGATCATGTTGAAAAGTTGTTCAAGCTTGTTGAGGTGAGCCATTCTGATTTAGAAAAACACGATGTATCATTTTATTCTAACACCAAAGGAACATAGACAATCCTGAAAACAGGAGACCTGGGTTGGGTTTTCAAAAGCAAAGAACAAACAACAAGTTTCAAAAGCTGAACTTTACAAAGAAAATCAATTTTGTCTATGGGACAACTACAGAAAAGGAAAAAGAGATTATTGGTAAACAATCCAATGATGAATTCAAGAAAGAAAAGGAGAGCAGAAAACGGGATTGGGATTCCTCTATTTAAAAAGACAGTAGGAAGTGCTAAAAGTGTAACATTGTTTGGCATATTGCACGAAAATGTTCACCAAGAAATCCAAAACCTGTTTTAAACCCCAACAGATCTACCAAAGATGTGAAACAAAAGGCACCCATGATTGTACCAAAACAAATTCTGAAAAGAAACAATTAATTCCATAAAATATCTAAGATCAACGACTCAACTTAATTCTAAATTTTAAATTGGTGAAACTTCCACCAAGAATCGTCAAAAGGATTCAAAGTTTTATTCTAAAAAGGCAAATTTGAAAACACAAACATTGGTTGCAAAAGTTAAACCATCTAAAGTAGAACTGAAACCATCTATTCCAGCCAAACAGAGGCCAAGCAGAATGTCAAGATCAAAGTTGGTCCAAAGTTTGATATTCCAAACCCACCAAAGATGAAACAGGCTTGGGTTTCTCTGTGTAAATAGTTTCTTCCTCATGTGTGCAAGGGCTGCCAAGGTCAATCATGTCAAAATGGATTATGGATAGTGTAGCTTCCCGACACATGACTTAGATGCTTGCGTTGTTGCGCGACGTTAAAGCTATCCGGGGAGGTTACATTGGTTTTGCTGGAACTTAGGGTGGAAGAATTGTAGGAGAAGGTATTCTTACGAATGGAGTGGTTTCCTTTGACAAGGTGAACTACACAGCGGAGCTGGAGAACAATCTACTGAGTATTTCGCATATTTGTGACAAAAAGTTCACAACACATTTCACAGACAATGAATGCATAATTCTCAAGCCGGATTCAAAATTCCTGAGGAGTGGATCCTCATGCGTGCTCCAAGAGAGAATGATCTTTATGGTCTAGACATGAGCGTCGCATCCACTACATCTAAGAAGGTTCAGTGCTTCGTTTCTAAAGCAACCGAGAAGGAGTCAATCTTATGGCATCGGAAGATGGGGCACATTCACTTGAGAAAGATGAATTATTTGGTACACAATGACCTAGTGGAGGGTTTTAATTTGAATAATTTTCATTTATCTGATGATTGTCTGAGCTGTAAGAAGGGGATACAACATAAGAAATCACACATAAAAGGCTTCTAAATTCTATCAACATACCACTAGAAAGGCTTCATATGGATCTATTTGGGCAAGTAAACATGAAAAGCATTTCTAGAGATCTATATTGCACCACCATCTCCACCACCACAACCTACTCCTCAAGCTCAACCTTCTCAGTCTCAACACCAGTTTTCCACAGGTACCAGACTTGAAGATCAATTCGACTTCGATTTTTGTGATATACCAGGGGAGAAGAATTTTTTGCAGATATATTCAATGACACGCGTTTTGAAGAGTTGGAAAATAAAGTTATGCTAAATAGTGTAAAGATTGCTGAACTCCAAGAACAAATTAAAGGGCTGAAAGAAGAAAACCAACATCTTGAGGCTATTTTGGCTAGTATCGTGCCAGAGAATGAAAGACTAAGGAACATAATGAAAGCATACAATGAAGAACGCCTCGGCAATCAGCGAAAAATGAGCTTATTTGAGACGTTTCTTACGAAAAAGCTTGGAATTAATTTGGCTGCAGAAATAGATGAGATTTAAAGAGCAGAGGCTAGAGAAAGGGTTGCTGAGCGAGAACGCATTGCAAAAGAGTTATCTGATGCTCAGGGGAAGGGTAAAGTAAAGGTTGGTGAGGAACCTATAACTGTTATAACTGAGCCAGAAGCTGAATTTATGCATGTATCTTTTGTAGAGGTGGTGTGTGCAAATACAAAGAAATTTGTATTGATTGGAAAGCCTAAGGATGTTGACATTGACGTGATAATCTTTCAGCTAAACATCGAAAATGGCTCAATAAGAGAAAGTTGGAGAAAGAGATAGAAGTAGAGATAGATGAATTTGTTGAGAATCCGGAGAAGGAAACTAAAGACTTAGATGATATCGATGATGTTTTTTCTGATAAGTCTAATGATGATAGTGATGGTGGTGATGATGGTAATTTCATAGTTCTGGTATCCTTGTAACATAATCTAATTTAAATGACGATATCAATTTTCTGTGTACTTGGATGATTCTGCAAATCAAGTAGAAGAAGGAAAAGATTAGGGAAAGCATGAGAGCTCTAAGGATTCAAGGCAGGCAGGAATCCTCACAGTGACTGAAATGTCATTTGTTCCTGTCATGCCCAAACCAAAGATTTTGTATTTAGAGCATGATGTAGAGGAAGGGGAGTATGTCCACAGTTATTCTTAAGAGGAAATTGCTAATATGCTGGGCGTGGACGAAGAAAACTTTGAGTTTGATTTCGAAGAGGAGCTTAACGATAGCAGTGCTTTCGAGCCTGTTGATTATGTCTTCGAACATGTTGCAGATGCACATGAGTATGATAAAGTTGTTGTGGAGGATGATTCTGATGATGATGATGATGATGATGAAAATGTTGCCGACGAGGGTACAGATGACTCCCCAACTTTTAGTGAATTGTTTGCAGCCGAGAATGATGATCTTCTAAAGCTTAAAGTTAAAGAGCCTGTCAAACAGGGAACCATTCCTCAACAATTGTCTGTAGAAGAAACTGCTGAAATGAGGAAGCGGTTGGTTTAAAGAAGTACCAGCTGAACGTAAATTCAAACGTCCCTTAGCATTTTTTACGCGTGATGCTAACATTTCTTTGGGGGATATTATAAGCTAGGGATGGATCGAAGAGCTGAATGTTTATGCGATTAAACGGGAATATGGGATCCAGTACTTTCGATACTTAAGCGACATAAAGACCCTGCCATTCTGGGATATCAAAGTAAGATGAAATTTCATGACCAGCGGTTGTGGAGATTGATAAAGCTTGAGGCTACACATGGTTTTATTCACTGGATGCCACATTTCCGGAAAAGAATCTCGAAGATCAATACAATGATGAAAGAAAAGGATGTTACGTTGATAGTGAAGAGGCCGAAAGTTATGAAAAATATGCCTCTAATCAAGACAGAACAGGATTTCTTCAAGATCTTCAAATGGTGGCACTATGATTCAAGTATAGGTGAATATGTTATTTGTGTCCAACCAGATGATGATTCTTGGAAGATTACCGAGGAATTATCCGAAGCCGTCATAGCACAGAAACGTATATATGATCTATGGCGGGGCATTCGAGTACTAGACCCGATGTGGCAAGTAAATTGTTCAAAGAAGGATATTAAATGCTTGTTTTATAGCACGATTAGTTTGGAAGAGAAAGACAAAGAGCAGGCTCTCCACTTCCAGAAGATTGTTAATGTCTGTTATGCTATGATATACACTCAGGAACAACATGGAACACTTCTTGGAGGAAGCTGGAAGAGATTGAGAAACGAAAGAAAGAGAAGAAGGAGGAGGGGAATGCAGATCGGACGTGAATTGCTTCGCTAGGGCGCTTTCAGTTCAGACGTTAACTGTCAAATTTTTGAAAATTTTTTGAAGACTATCCAAGACTGTGGCAACATCCAAGGGGGAGTTTGTTGGTGCATAATGTCTATTGCCTACGTCTAGGATATGTTGGTTATGTATATAGGGCTTAGAATGTCAAACATTGTATGTTAATATATGATTTATTGGTTTTGTACATGGCTCGTACGACTGAGCATTGTGGCTCGTACGAGTGACACCTTGTCACTAGTACGAGGCACCACTCGCACAAGTTATACACACACACTCCTCCTGTGCGAGTCATGTTGACCTATAAATAGAGGAGCTTGAGTGTTATGTTGGATATCTGTTGGTGTGTGACTAAGGCTAAGCCCTGTCAAACTGTTTACGCGTTCTGTAACCGTTCACGTTTATCAATACAATCAAGGAGTTTAAGCAGTATATATTTCTTGTTTGTTTGTCCAACTCGCTAACAATGAATTCCACCTCTGTTAGATGAGTCAGATCAGTCTGGTGCTCATTAGAGGAGATCCAATCCCCTCTCACAAAAACTTTATTATCATTTTTAAATAAAATTTCTAAATCTTAGCTTTTATTTAATGACCTAATACTTGTATGATCATCTTTAAAATATAAAATATGTTCATGACTATTTATGTTAATGAATCTTGCTAATCTAAACATGCATGCGTTTAGATCATCTTTTTATTAATAATTTTACAAGATTCAAGTTTACTAATTTATAACAAATTCAAGATCATCCAAAATCATCAATATAATAATTATGTTAGTGATCATAGATTTATTAGTGTTTTTCAAGTAGGTTTTTATATATCTTTAATGATGATCTTGTGAAATTTTATAAAATATAAAGTATAAGATGAAGTTTAAAGATCTTACTACTAGCACAAGGCTAGGGATGATCTAAAAGATGAAGAAAATAGGTTGATCAAGAGTTCCAAGCTTCCAAAGTGAGCTTCTAATCTTTGCAAACTCTTTAGATCTTCATGCAAGCTTAACGTTCTTGTGTTAGGATTTTAAAAAATAATGAAGGTGAAGATGATATACTTTGGCCAATTTTGGGAGCAAAATGGAAGGAGTGTTGTGAAGTTTTTGGTGTTATGAGAAATGAAGGATTGGAAAGTGATTATAATCTTGATTGTTTGTTTAGGTTCTAACACCTCATTGTACACCAACAATCTTTACAATTTGCCAACACATATTGTGTGGAAGACACCATGTAGCCGTGGGTTGGGGGGTTGGTTTATATATATATATATATATATATATATATATATATATATATATATATATATATATATATATAAATATATATAATTTTATAAACTTTAATAATTATATATATAAGTTTATAAAAACTGATGCCCTAACACTTTAAATTGATGTTATAACATGCCAAAATAACTCATTAGTCTTATTGTTTCGTTGTTTGGTTGATAAAGTTAGTTCGGGTCTTGTACCGGGTGAAATACTGACATATTGTTTTACTTATAAAATTTTATGTTCATTATAATTCTAGTACAATTTTTATTGTCCCGTTAATTAATCTAGCTCTTCAGACTAATAAATTTGTAATTTGGAGTTCAGTTTTTGTACCGGCTTTGTTGTCAGTTTTTACTGAACAAACCATATAGCTTTAAATAATAAGATTTATATATGGGTTTTATACTATTTCTAACACCCATTATTATTCTTTAGCTAAAAATATAATTTTGGGTTTTCGGACATTTGCTGAATTTTGCTGAAGAATGCTGAATTTTGCTGCAGACTTGCACAATTTGGTGTTTTAAATAAAATTTTTATGGTATACCAATACAAACATATTTTATGTTCTAATTCTGAAATATCAGACTGTACCGTACCTAGTTCTGATATTTATTTCGTGTTCGTGTCTTTGTCATCTGTCTTGGATATGGTTTTTATATATTCGTGATTGTGACGAATCCATTATCAAACCAAGTTAAGATTTGGTTAAATCCCTAGACTTTTAAGACTTAAAATAAAAAACAAAGTCATATTATACGATAAATAGACAATGTACTAGTTGTTCAGGTTATACAGAGTTACCGGAATTTTGCTAGTTGTCAAAGAAATAACAGGGCCGTAATAGTTTGGGAGGACTAGATGGTCAACTGGGATTGATAAAGCAAAGGTGACATGTTTAAATACAAAGAGAAGGGTCACTTTAAGCGTGAATGCCCAAACCGAGAAGTCCAGGGTAATCATAATCCGTTTGCGGATGATTACTACAAGAAAGCGATCTATCACAAGACTTATCCTCCTTAAATACATCAAAGCTTATTCCTATTGAGGATCCTCATGCGCGCTCCATGAGAAAATGATCTCTATGTCCTTGACATGAGTGTCACAACCAATACTACAAAATTGGCTCAATGTTTTGTATCAAAGGCTACAGAAAAAAGGATCGATCTTATGGAATCGAAAGATGGGGCATATCCATTTATGGAAGATGAATTATCTGGTGCACAACAATCTTAGGAGGGTGTAAATCTTAAGAGTTTCCACTTGAGTGATGATTGTATCAGTTGTAAAAAGTGCAAGCAGCACAAGAAATCTCAACCAAGAAAACTCCTGAATTCTATCAAGCTGCCTCCGAAAAGGTTACATATGGATCTGTTTGGGCCAGTAAATGTCAAGAGTATATCTGGTGATCTATATTGTCTTGTTGTAACTGACGACTACTCAAGATTTTCATGGATTCTATTTCGGGAAAGCAAAGACAAGACGTTTGAAAATCTGATGATTCTATTGGAGAATATATAATCTACTGATAAGAAGGTTTTGTAGCAACAATGGTACTGAATTCAAAAAATCAAATGAATGGAAAAATCTTGCAACACAAAGGAATACTTCATGAATTCAGCGCGCCCTACACTCCGCAATAGAATGGAATCGTTGAACGAAAGAACTGAACTCTTATTGAAACAGCACGCACAATGCTCGCAGATTCTAAATTACCTATCAGTTTTTGGAGCGAAGCGATTGCCTCTACTTGCTACACGCTTAATTGAGTATTAACAGTCAAGGCTCAATAGCGAAAACCAAATTTGGAGTTTTTAGAACGTTATCTCTGTGCATATTCATTGACCGAGATGGTAAATTCGAAGCTAAGTCTCTAGAGGGGTTTTTTGTGGGGTATGCTAGTCCTTTGAGAAGAGTATTTTTACCTAGCATAAACCAGGTTATTCTAGCTCAACATGTTCACTACTAGAGATATACGTCACCAACACAGAAGCCTGGTGACCCTTGGTTGTTTAACTATGAGACCAGAAGAACCTACTTAAGAGGAGCTTGTATTGCTATATCAACAACAACAATTGTCTGCTCATGAACAAATTCCGAGACTAATAGTGATTTCACAATCACAAGTTGGCACAAATGATTCTGAAGCAGGTCTGAGAAATACTTAACAAGAACCTTTAGTCGAAGCAGATGTGAATATCACAACACCCACTTTTGATCAGTCTGATGATTCTGATTATGATAGCGAGCCAACATATGATAATGGAGGATCTAGTTCCGATTAAGGCTCAGAGCAGATCACAAGTTTACTTAATCAATCTTCGGGTCCTAGCAATCAGAATGAAGCTTCAATGAGTAATCAGGATGCTGAACAAAACATTACAAATCTAGAGAATGAAGTGAATGTCTTTAATGAGGTGATACCGAGGATGTTGTCATATCACCCTTTAGACAATATTACTGGAGAGTTGCGGCTCGAATAAAAACGAGAAATCAGATTAACAAGGATCTAAGTTGTTTTTATACTAAAATTGCACCTATTCAAGAAAAATTGTAATATAGTTGTTTTATTTCACAGGTTGAGCCTAAAACGTACAAAGAAGCGCTTACCAAAGAAAGTCAGGTAACCGCAATGTATGAAGAGCTGCAACAATTTGAGAAACTTGGAGTGTGGAATGTTGGCGCATAATATCTATTGCCTACGTCTAGGATGTGTCTGTAATGTATATAAAGCTTTCATGTCAATGTTTTTATGTTAAAAAGGTAAATTTTATATGTTGTGTTAGATTGGTTCGTACGAGCAAATCTAAGTGGTTTGTACGAGTGTCTCACTCGTAGGAAGCACATACTCGTACGAAGCATAGTCAATGTTACAACACGCACTCCAGTACGAGTCACGTCGACCTATAAATAGAGGAGTGTTGTGTTAGAGCTAGTCAGTGATTTGTCAGTTGGTACGGCGAAGCTCTGCTAGTTTATTTACACGCGTCTGTATTTGAACGTCATTTAATACAACAGAAGTAGTTAAACAATAGGTACTATCTTGTTTGTTTTGTCTACCTCTCTAGCAATGAATTCCACCTCTGCTAGTTGAGCGAGATCAGGTCAGTTGCTCATTTCGGGAGCATGATCCTGTTCACAAGTGGTATCAAAGCTTTGGGATCTGATCTACTGACAAACGACAAGTAGTTGCAGGCTACCAACTGTTTTAGACTGGATTTACTCTCATCTTCATCACTTTCCTGAACTGAACTAGAGTTTGGACGAATTTATGGACGAAATGGACTAGGACTCTAGGAATTCATGTTAATCTACATTCTAATCAATCCTTAACAAATTCAGACCTAAAATCGGACTAAATCATGTTGAAATCGGTAAAAATCATCTGTTTGGAGACTTAACTATTTCGTATCAGTTGATATTTCGTACGAACGAATTCTAAAAAGTTCATAAATTTTACACATTTTCAGAATTTACCAAGTATTTCGTACGAACTTGACAATTGTATGAGAAGTTTGCTCACATGAACAACTTCTTCGCACATGTTTTTGTTGTGAGAATTTCATATTGTTTTGAACTTTGTGATTCGTACGAACGAGTTTCATTCGCACGAAGTATTTGTCATCCGCACGAAAGATTTTTCCACACTAACCGGTTAGTTTCGAAAGTATGTTTGTTAAATTCTCACAAGAGAATGTCTGAAGAATTTTATAACGCATTTGCCACATCAGTCGTCACAACCACAGCAGCTCAGAATATCAATCTTGAGAACGAGATGGGCACTATGAGGAAACCGCCAAAGCTCATGAACTTAGAAGATTTTGATAGCTGGAGTGAGCGTTTCATGAATTGGGTGCAGGCTAATCACTTTACTTGTTGGTTTGCAATTGAAGCGAAATATATAGAAGACCCTTGCTCAATTCTTAGATGTCGAACGTGAAAGGTTTATCAATGAAAAGAAAATGATGAACATTCTGCAACAATCGATTAAAGAAGATATTTTGGCTTTACTTCAACACGAGGATGATGCTCAATCATTGTGGAATATTCTTCGACTGAAGTTCCAAGGAAGTGCTCAACTTAGAAAAAGTAAAAGGGCGTTACTGAGCAAAGAGTTTCATATTTTCACACTCAGAAAAGGTGAAACTGTGAAGCAGCTGATTGAGAGAAACTGTCATTTAGTGGTTCAAATGAAAAGAATGGGAATCATAAAAACCAATGAAGAACTTGTTGATAAATTGGCAGATTCTGTACCGTAAGGCGAATGGTCTACTTATTTGACCATACTGAAGAACGGAACTGAGTATAGCAATTTCTCGCTACCTCCATTCATAGAAAGACTAGAGGGTCATGAACTGGAAATGCAAAAAATGGCAAAGAACAAGACTGTACAAGTTCAAGAAGATGTTAATCTTTACTTCAAGAACAGTTCTGCTGCTCAAATTCAGGCGCCAAAGATCTAGACTGCCTTCAGTGCTTACAGCTCGCCAAGCACACCACCAAATCAGACTAGTGGCTTCAATCATTTCCAACAGTTGATCCAAACACGCCTTCAAGCCAACAGTCATCTTACGGATCAAGTTAACCCCAGAACAACCAGAGTACTTCATCATCTCATTCTAATCAAAGAGTTTTGAAATGCAACATTGCCGTCGATTTTCAGAATGCATAAAATTTCGATGAGAAGACAGCGAAGTAACACATGTCTCTGTTAGCTTCAGTTCTTGAGTCTTATGATAGTCTAGTTGCTGGGAAGATCGGAAATTCTGAAATGACATGAGAGCATTATGATCAAATAGTTCCAGTTGAGATGGAGTTAATAGATATAAAATGGTGTATGGCTTCGATTGTTCGTCGCGCACAGAGATTTATGGAGATTACTGGTAAAGAAAACTTGGGAGGTTTGGATGGGAGACTTGTATTTGATAAATCCAAAGTTACTTATTTTAAGTGTCGGGAGAAAGGTCACTTCAAGAGAGAATGTCCTAACAGAGAGGTTCAAGGAAACCATAATCCTTTCACTGATGATTACTACAAGAGGGCGATCTACCACCGACCTCAGCCAAGAACAAGAATGGTGCGGATTGAAGACAAGCAGCCAGAAACCAAAGATAAAGCATTGGTTGTTACTCAAGAAGATGAGGGACTTAACTGGAACAAGTATATTTCAGAAGGAGAGAGTTTAGCTTTGGTTGCTGAGATCATAGAGGAACCTGAAGAAGAATCAGGGGTATCTTTTGATGAAGGATCTGATGATGATGATTACTATTACCACACTTCATCAGAAGAGGAGGAACTTTTGAACGGTCCATTCAAACACCTTTTGCCTAATGATATCTTAAATACTTTTGCAGGTTACTTTGCAACAAGTCAACATTCACCATGTGAATAGCGAAAGAAGTCGGTTGAAGAAGTCAAAACCAATGAGAAGATGGTAAAGTTGTCAGAAGACATCATTAAAGCTTGCATGGCCAATGACAATAAGGTAAACAAGTCAACGTCCAAGACTGTGGTTGAAAAATCATGTTTAAAATGTGCAGAGCCATGTGGTGAGTGTTGTGTGAAAGACACACGATTTACTGAATTACAAAGTTTAACAGACAATTTGTCCAGCGACTACAAATCCACAAAAGAAGCCTATGACAAATTGAGTGCATCTGTTAAACAATATAATAAAGCACTCAGAGAAAATGACGCAACACTTATGATGCTTAAAGCAACAATGATGGATAAACAAATGGCTATAAACGTTCATCTGAACACTATTGCTGAGCTCAAAAGTGAGCTTGAGAAAATTAAAATTGAATTTAAACGGGTTAACAAACTGTTAATCAGTTATTCAACAAGCTCATACGTCATCGATCTCATTTTACCCAAAATCAAAAAGATTGATGAATCTAAAAATGATGAAACAAAAAGTGCGAGTTATGATCGAATTCCACCACCCATGTGGAATAGTTATGCATGCAAAAAGCCATCTGGGGTGGAAAAGGCGCTTACTTTGAAATTGAAAATTGAATTATCTAATGAGCTGCCTTCGAATATCGATGTAATTTACACTACAATTGATGGGGGATGTGACTCTGAGGTGGTAAACAATGTGGTTGAAAAAGTTCTAAAAAGTGAATCTGAGAATTCTGAGTCTGTAAATTTAATGAGTCTAAGTCTGATGATATATCAGAAAATAGTTTAAATGTTGATCCCAATGTCATAGTTTACAAAATGAAACGATCTGATAAACTATTTTCGGATGAGGACTTTCCGTTCCAGAATGTGAAAATGGATTGTGTGGATAAAATGTTCAACCTAATGGAGGTAAGTCATGATGATTTAGATAAACATGATGCATCTTTTTATTCTAAATCAAAAACTGACAACCGACCCTACTATCATAAGAATAAAGATTATTCGGAAAACAAACGGGCAGGGTTGGGCTTCCAGAAGGAACATAAAAACAACAGGTCCCAAAAATTGAACTTTACAAAGAAAATCAATTTTGTTTTGGGACTACAACCGAGAAAGAAAAGGAGATCATCGGAACGCAATCAAATGATGATTTTCTTAAAGAAAAAGAGAAACAAAAACATAAGCAAGTTTTAGATACCTCTGTTCATAAGGACAGAAGGACATGCTTTAAATGTAAGAAATTTAGGCATATCGCACGATATTGCTCACAAGAAAGTCCAAAACCTGTTTCTTATCCGAAAAAGTTCACCAAAGATGAAAAGAAAAAACACCCATGTTTGTGCTCAAACAAATTCTTAAAAGAAATAATGAATCTCATGAAAATGTTAAACCAATTATTCAAAGTCAATCTAAATTTGAAATTGGTGAAACATCAAACAAAAATCGTCAAGTAGATTCGAAATTCTATGTTAAAAAGGCTAAACCTCAAACGCAGAAATGCGTTGCTAAAGTTGTCAAAATCAAATCATCCAAGGTTAAACAAAAACCTTCTGTTCCAAACAAAACTGAGCTTAAAAAGATTGATAAAAAAAGTGGGTCGAAAATTTGACATTCCAAATCCACCCAAGACCAAATAGGCTTGGGTTTCTTTGTTTAAATAGTTTTGTTAATCATGTGTGCAGGAGCTCCAGTGTTCGATACTGTCAAAATGGATAATGGATAGTGGAACGTCTCGCCACATAACAGGAATGCTTGCTCTTCTGATGTAGGTCAACACGTCTGATGTCGGTCAAAGCTCTTCTATCAAGTTCCTGTTCCAGTACCAAATGTCAATATTGTCGAATTGTCTGTCCAACCAAATGCTTATGCTGACTCTGATTGGGAACCAGCTTTTGACGATGGAGGATCCAGTTCCGATGAAGGATCTGAACAGAATGAAAGCTTTTTGAAACAACAGGCTGATCAGTCTAATGCTAGGAATGAAGCCTCTTCATATGTACCGATCGTTGATGAAGTTCTAACGAATTTGCAAACGCAAGTAGATGTTCCAACCAAAGTGATGCCAAGAACACTTTCATATCATCCGTCGGAGAACATTATAGGCAGCTTACAAACTGGAGGGCAAACTCGCAATCAGATCAATAAAGATCTAAGCTGCTTCTATACTAGTATTGCTCCACTTCAAACTCAACTTTCTAATAGTCGTTTTGTTTCTCAGGTTGAGCCGGGAAGCTGGAAAGACGCGTTAAAGGAAGAAAGTTGGGTGGATACGATGCAGGAGGAGTTGCTTCAATTCTAGAAACTTGGAGATTGGAAGCTTGTTGACCTGCCAGATCATCACAAAAGATTAACACAAGATGGGTCTTCAAGTGTAAAAGATACGATCGAGGTTGTGGTACGCAACAAAGATCGACTTGTGGTTCAAGGTTTTCACCAGCAGGAAGGGATAGACTATACTGAATTCTACGCCCCAGTTGCTCGTCTTGAAGCGATTCGCATATTCTTGGCCTTTGCCTCATGGAAAGGGTTCAAGGTGTACTAATTAGATGTTAAATCTACTTTCTTATACGGAAAAGTGAAAGAGAAGGTGTACGTCGGCCAACCACCGGGGTTTGTTGATCCAGTGCATAAAGACAAAGTTTACCTTCTGAACAAAGCCTTATACGGTCTTCATCAATCCCCGAGAGCTTGGTATGAAACATTATCAAATCACCTTCTAGACAACGGCTTTATCAGAGGAACAGTAGATTCTACCCTCTTCACAAAGGAAGTAGATGGGCATTTAATCATCGTACATATATATGTGGATGATATTATCTTTGGATCGACAAATGATAAGCTATGTAAAGACTTCGAAGAAGTCATGAAGCGCAAATTTGAAATGAGCGTAATGGGGGAAATGAAGTTCTTTCTAGGACTTCAGGTCGATCAGTTGCCTGATGGTATCTTTATTCATCAGACGAAGAATGCTCATGACATATTGGAGAAATTCAATATGACAGGAACTACATCAGCATCTACCCCGTTAGCTCCAAATCATGGCATTTGTCCAGATCTTATTGGAGAAAGAGTTGACGAAACTTTATATTGCTCCATGATCGGATCCTTGATGTATCTTACGGCTTCTCAACTTGATATCATGTATCCAACAACTTGTGCGCCCATTATCAGTCTAATCCAAGAGAGTCACACCTACTTGCCTTCAAACGCAAAATGAGATATCTGAAGGGTTTTCCAAGCATCGGCTTATGATACTAGACATGATGATTTTGATCTTGCAGGATACTCGGATTCTGATTTCGGATGATGCAAACTCAATACTAAATCTACAACGGCCGGCTACCAATTCTTCGGAACCCGTTTGGTAACGTGGCAGTGCAAGAAACAGACCATGGTCGCTCTCTCTACTTGTAAAGCTGAATACGTTTCAGCATCCAGTTGTTGTGCCCAGATACTCTGGATTAAACAACAGATGAGAGACTTCGGACTACAATTTCTTGATACGCCAATTTATATAGATAATCAGGCTGCGATTGATATCACCAAAAACTCTTGCCAACACTCACGCACTAAACATATCGAGATTCGACACCACTTTATCCGTGATTGCTATGAGAAAAAGTTGGTTAGAATTGAGAAAATCCACACTAATGACCCAAAGGCAGATTTTTATACCAAAGCTTTTGATAAAACAAGATTTAAAATTATTTTAAAGTTAAATGGTTTAAAAAATATGATATTAGGGATATACATGAGGTAGAGTTTGAGGATGATGACGACCTGATATGATTTTTCATCGGTTAGACGCTTTTCTATATATTCTTTCTTAAAACTTCTAAAAATCCAAAAATATTTTTTTGATTTTAGGGGGAGAATGTTTGGGAAGATCCAAAAACATGATAAAATTCAAAAAGAGTTTTTGTGAAAAGGAGATATCATATTATATCAAAAAGACAGTCACAATATGCTAAAGAATTGGAATGATAAACAAGTTGATTAAGCAGGTATTACTAAGGATGTGCCAGTAGGCTTTACTCGTTCAGTAAATTGCTTTCGAGATCTAAACATAAAAAGTCAAACTAAATAATTTGTTGGTTAACATCTCTCGGATATATGGTCGTAGTACTCCAAAATTTCGTTTGAGAGAATGCCAGATTCTGCGATACTAGGTCTTTATATTTGATCGATATCTGGGGTATTATCCGAGTTCTTCTGATTTTACGAAAGGCCTAGAACTTGTATAATACTTTATGCATTATTCAACCAAGCTGCATAAAAATGATTATATCAAAATCTATGTGACAAATGCAATATAAAAGATTCCATGTATGGAAAACCACCAAAAGACGAGCCTTCATCTCTTTGTCTGTATGGAAATACTAACCTAAGCTCTCAAGGTCTCGCACTCACCCATTTACAGATATCAATTAGATATATTCACCTGTAAATGATATTCTAGGAATCTCTATGCGGGAGCTTATTCAGAGATGGGAAACACAGTTATTTCATGTTCTTAAATTTACAGAACATATCTGAAACAATTGAGAAACGACAAGAAGTTTAAAAGGACAAATATATTGGCAATCTAAGTAAATCTGGCTAAAAACTTAATGAGTATACCAAGATCAATGGTACTGGTGATTTATTATGTACTTGATATGATTCTCTAAAAAACACAAAACTCATAAAAATATGTATGTCATTTTCGATAAATTTCTCAAAAAACTCAAAAAGATTTTCAGTTTTTCTTAGCTTGTTAGATTTATTTTAGTCTACCGATGTTGGAAACACTGATGGTTGAAATCAAAGCAACATCTTGCTAAGTGAGAACTGAAACCACGGGTTGGGAGCTAATCTCTATTGGAAATTCATCTAAACGTCACTAAAGTTCATTAATTTGAGAACTTTACATGTTCAAATAAATCTGTTTTGGTCAAAAACGGTCATCCAAGATCATTAACTTGGACTTGGTAGACAAAATCGGGTAACCAGGGTCATTAACTTGGACTTTGTTAACCGAGTGGATTCTAAACAGATAAAAATGGTTAAAAATGAAAATTTAAAAAATTAAAAATCAAAAAATCAAAAAAAATTCAAGTTTTTAGCAACGATTCGTACGAAATTCTTTACTTCGTATGAAATAGGAATGGTTATTTCGTACGAACAAACAAGTTCGTACCAAGCTAGCTGCCTACTATATAAACCTCTGAACTTCGTACGAAATAAGTTTATTTGTCTCTGAGAACTGTTGAACGAGTTAGAGGATTTTGTACGAAACATCTGCTGAAATCTCATTTCTTGGCTAATTTTGGATTCTAATCACATTGGGAAGGTTGATTTGCACACCTTTTGCATTGGGAAAGATAACTTTGCAGAAACCAAGTTGTTATAATGTCAAATTTGAACAAGTCGGACATTAAACTTAGATCTAGGGAGATTGGACCGATAAAACTTAAAATTGACTTCAAAAACGTTAATATCGGCACTAATAACCCGAAAATCGACTATTAATTTGTTAAAATCTACAAGTTTTTATTCTAGTTACACTTGGTTATTTTGGAACGACGAATTGGTTCGTACAAAGAATTGGCTCGTACGGAGCAAATCTTTCATTTTTTTGATGATTTGGTTTGTACGAAGAAATTTTTTCGTACGAAGTAAGTGTTTGTTTCGTATAAAATTATGTTTCGTACGAAGTAAACATAAAATGTTGAATTTTAGAAGTTTTTTAAGTATTTGCTTCGTACAAGATTATGTTTCGTACGAATGAAAGTGTTAATTTGAAAAGTTTAATATTTTCCTAACAGTTGTTTGTTAGTTTTGTGAACAGGCCAAGAGATCTTCATTTTCACCGTTTCACATTATCTGCTACTTAACTAATGGATCAGTTCCAGAAATTGCTGCTTATAGAGAAATTATAGATTTTCTAACATGTCTATGGGTGACTAAAGCGTTTACCAATAGACATACTGTTTACCAGTCACATGTTGAATACTTCTTGAATGTTGCAGAGTTTAGTATAGAGGATAATGCTATTGTGTCTGCTATGAAGATTAATGGCGATGATATTCCTGTCAAGATTAACGAAGAATTGATACAAACGGTGTTAGATTTCAAAGTCAATGAGAATGATCCAACATGATTTTCGGAGTACATGGTGAAAGGTTGCTTTTATCGTATGGGAAATGCTAGATTTGTGAATGCTGCACCTTTCAAGAAATCCAATTTGAGCGCACCTTTTAGATATCTTGCTCATGTTATTGCCCACGGTCTTAGTCATCGTAAAGGAGGATATGATGATCTTCTGGATAACCAGATGTGCATGATCACAGCGTTGATACTGAATTTTCCATGCAACTTTTCTAAGGTTATTTTTACGTAGATGGTACAGAACATTCAAAGGGAGAAATTCTTGCAATAGCTGAGGTTTGTACAGATGATGCTTGATTATTTACATCTTGATTTGAAGAAAAGTGCAGATGATATTTTGAAGCTTGAGCATATGGGCGTTCTACTTTGAGAAAGATGAATTTGCATCTTAAGACTGCTCCTAACGCTAAACCTGTGTTCGTTGCTATTGTTGATAAAGATTGTGTTTCACCACCAGGTCAATGGAGGAAGGATGATAGTGGTGATGAAGACGAAGAACTTGAAGCTTTATCAATGTTTGTTGCGAAAAGAAGTTCGTGGTTTGTGAAGGATGGTGAAAGGGTGCTAAGCATAAAGCTGCTACAACGTCCACATCAACACCAAAAGTTCGGAAAAAGAAAGCTATAGGAGCTGCTGAAAATTCTGGTCTTCGTGATGAACCAGACACTAAAGAGAACGTTGAAGATATAGTTGCGAATATTGAGCGTTAAGCGTTTGGTATTGAGAAAGTAGTTGAGGATGTTTCTTCGTCGAGTACTAATTCTGATGAACGCATAGAAGGAGAAAGAAAGAGGGCGCAAAAGATAGAGAAAAAACGTCAGGCTGAACTTAAACGTAAGGTTGAAGAGCGAAAACGTAAACCTACAGGAGAGGATGATACAACATATGTACCATCTGAATCTAATTCTGAAGCTATCTTTACCACGCCAATCAAAAGGCAAAGGAGGATGAAATGATCTGCTGCTCGAAGTTCTAAATCTCCAACGATCAGATTCAAAGAGACTACTTCTGAACCTATTGTTGAAGAAGTCATGGTCGAATCTTCACGACAAATACCATCAACACCACCATAACAAGCCCCACAATCTCCACCGCAACCACAGCAGCAACCGACACCACCACAACAACAAGTTCCTCAGCAACAACCTCAACAACGAACGCCTCAACGACAAAAGCAGACTCCACAACAATCACTGCATATTTCATAAACATCACCATCACAGTTTGATCTTAACTTTGATTTTGGTGACCTTCTAGAGGGTGATGATTTTACATTTAATGATCTGCGGGTGGATGAGCTGCAAAAGCAGGTTTTGCTTAACACAGTGAAGATTGTCGAATTGCAAGAACAAGTCAATGTGTTGACAGCTGAGAAACATGAAATGGTTGAACAGATTGAAGGTTTATCTGAAGAAAAGCAACAGATAGAAGCTACGTTTGCTAGCATTGTTTCGGAAAATGAGAGGTTGAGACTTCGAATGACAGAATATGAAGAAGAAAGATTGCAAAGTGATAGGCGAATGAGTTTGTTTGAAAAGATTTTAGTGAAAAAGCTGGGCGTGAATATTGCTAAAGAAATTGATGAGATTGAGCGATCTGAGGCCCGAGAGCGTGTTGCGGAAAGATAAAGACTTGCAAAGCAACAATCTGATGCTCAAGGAAAGGGAAAGGCTAAAGTTGTGGAGGACCCTATCACTGTTCATAATGAGCCAGAAGCCGAATCTGTGCCAGTAACTTGCATGGATAATGTTGTATATTGGAGCCGAGAAAGTTTATTTCTGATTGGACGACCAATGGATGTCGATATTGATTCGCTTCATATTTCTCAGAGACAACGCGGTTGGTTGTTGAAGGAAAGGATTGAGAAAGAGGTTGATGATGCTGCTGAAAAAGTTGAAAAAAGATTGAGAGTTAGAGGAGGCTAATATAGATGTTATTAATCCTAATAGAACTAATGGTAACGATGATAACGATGATAATGTAGGTAGTTCTAGAATTCGTGTAACAGAGTCAAATATGAATGAAGATGTGGATGTTTCTAAGTATCTTGATGACTCTGCTAATCAGATTGTTGAAGAGGGAAGGAAGGATCGAGGTAATGAGTCTGTTAATGCTCAGCAGGCAGGAATCTTCCCATAAATAGAAGTATTATATGTTCCTGTCATGCCAAAGCCCAAAGTACGGTATCTTGAGCACGACGTAGAGGAGGCAGAATATGTGCATTGTTATACAAAGGAGGAGACTGCAGAGATGTTGGGAATAAATGAAGAAAATTTTGAGTTCGATTTTGAAGACGAATTGAACGAAAAAGATGTGTTTGAACCGAACTCATATGTATTTGAAGAAATTGAGGATGCAAACGTGTACGATAGATTTATCGTGGAAGATGATTCTGATGACGATGCTAATCAAGCTGATCAGAGTACAGATGATTCCCCAACTTTTGCAGATATATTCGCAGCTGAAAGTTCCGAAATGTTGAAAAGAAAAGTTTCTGAAGCTGTTAAAGATGGAACTATTCCTCAACAAATGTCAAGTGCTAAAATAACAGAGAAGAGGAAGAAATGGTTTCATAATGTTCCAGCTGAGCGTAAATTTAAAAGACCTCTAGCATTCTTTACTCGAGATGATAATATTTCGTTAGGGGATATTTTGAGCTGGGGATGGATTGAAGAGCTGAATGTCTACGTGATAAAGAGGGAGTTTGGTATTCAATATTTCCAATATCTACGCGATATACCCAAAGACACCACCATCATCGCCGCCGTCAGCCAGCCCAGATTCGCCGGCGGTCGCCACCGCTGTCTATTCTACTTTCACGATTTCAACCCGAACCAAAACTGAATCGAAAACATCCTCTACCGCCGCCGCCGTGCCAGTCGAGCTGGAACCGGGGCCGCCACTTGTTTGCATCCTCTACCCAACCCCACTGCCGGAGAACCGTCGCCGTTGAAACCCCCAACCCGAAAAACCCACCCCCGCTACCGTCGATCGAAACCCGTCGGAGACACGGTGGCTGCCGCCGCGAAGATGCGCCGCAGCCGCACCGCAGCCGCCCCCTCTCTTGTCTAATCTCTCTCTCTCTCTCCCACTGCTCTGTGTCTCTCTCTCACTACTCTGTCTCTCTCTGGCTATATGTATGTATGAATGCAGGTGTGTGTGTGTATTAGATAGGAGACAAGGACAAAGGAAGAGTGTGGGGTGTCGTGTGGGTGTATCGGAGAAGATGACCAAAACCAGAGCTAAATCTGGCGACCGGATTTAGTAGAGAGAAGGCAGGGGTATTCTTTGGTGTGCTAGGGTTTCAATTGAGTGAAAAATGAGAGAAGTTAGGGTTAAGGTAGCTCATATACTAGGGTTTCTTTAAATGGGTTGGCCCCAAGGCCCGTTAATCATGTTCGAGCCCAATACGTCTCTACGGGCCGATTTTACTCCCGAACCTCGTGAAATATCATAACACGTTTATTTAGCATTCAAAATACTTAAAGTTATATCAGGGGTCGGGTTTTGCCGTGTAATCCGTTCGTTGCGTTATACATCGCGTGGTTGCCCTGTTTGTCGTTTCTGATCCGTTTTTCATTCTGGTTTCAACCGCGAGTACTAAAATTTGAAAATGAAGCCGAATATATTGTAATATATTAATATTTAGACGTATCTCTAGTTCTTGGTTTCTGTTTCGTTGTCGGTGCGTTCCGACTTTCCGTGTAACTACCGTGTTGTGCTTTGCGACGTTCAACGATCCAAATTTATCGCATTATTATAACTGTATGACAAATACAAATACAAAATTTGTGTTTTTAGGCGTTGTCAGTATTATTTCGGCATCAGCTCGCTTATCGTTCAAATTCGCGTTTATTGTTCTCGATTGTCGTCATATCGCATAACGTGAAGCAAGTAGACGTTCCTAGCCTTTCCAAAGGCCTGATCGAGTTAATTTACGTCTAATTACGCTAATTATAATGGTATTACTGTTCATTACACGCTTAATTACAACCAGAAAATGTCGGTTGTCACACTATTTGACTCCTTCAATCTGCCTGATGATGCGTCTGTAGTAGCTCAAATGTTACTTGAAAGTGATATTGCAGTTGACTCGTCATTAGTGCGACCAATTACTGTTAACCTTCAAGTGACTACGTCGGTTAATAATATTGTTCAGAATCAGGAATTTGAAGATACTTCTGATTATAATGTTTCGTTAGAAGATGATGAGTTCCATGGTGCAAATGAAGCTACTTCTGCTCAGGTTCCTGGAATTTCTGATGTAAACTCGATTGTGCAAAATCAAGGGATGACTGAAGGTTATGCTTCTACATCTTCGTCAATTTAAGCCATCAAATTAGTTGTTGATCTGAATATCAACAGTTTGGGTATAAATTCTCGAGTTCCCGATGTTGTAGAACCTCGAATCTGTTACAAATGGCAAATAACTAGTAATTCAGTACAATTTAAATCACTAATGATGCTTTATAATCTAATGCATATTATCATAATTTAATTGCGTAACTGAGTCGTACGTCTTTAGGAAAAGTAAATCTGATCATAACATATACTGGTTTCCGTTACGACGTGAAACAAATCAAAACAATGCCCTAAAGGTGTGAAAGTGTTGGGCGCACTGGGTGGCACTAACTGTGTCCGTAAATCCGCTAAAACGAATCAGAACAGGGAATAACAACATGTTAATGCCATGCCTGAGTCCATATATAAATGAAACATTTAATTGAGATCAACCATGACAATAATACATAACTTTCCGGTACAACGCCTAGATTGCAAAATCGCCGTTTCGACCAATAAGGCGACAAATGTCGGTTTGTCCGCAAGACTAATTCGGAGGATTCCGGATGTAAGAATAAGAATAAAACAATGTTAATCATCCTAAAACGATGTGAGAATAGCAAGAATGCACAAGACATCGTTTCCGCTCATTTGTCAAACAATGCACAATTCGACCGAAAGGCGACCAATTGCCGAAACCACAAATTTTTTAGTGGCCGATAGCCTCATCCGGGCATATAGCGAACTAGTTAGACCTCACTTGGGACTCGAAATCCATTCAACTTACATGAAGTCACCGAAACACAACTTTTGGAAAAGTTCGACGGCGGAACATAAAAGTGCCAATATTGATCGAACGAAAGACATTTTGGCCATCCTAGCTCATCGTATATTCGTCTAGTGAACTAGTTATACAGATTTTTAGGTTGGAAGTGCACTATTCGTAGGGGACGAAAACAAAAGCTTCCGATGAGCGACCTAACAACATTTCCGTCATCCGAAACTTATATTAGAGGACCAAGTGGATAAATTAGCATGTAATAACACAATAAACCCTAATCGTATGCTAAGGATGCTAGGTCATAACCCCTAATTCTCATACTTAGCATAATGACTAAAATATCTACATTTAAAACATGTGTAAAAAAAGTTACAATCTACCCCCACCCCCTTTTGACGGTTCAAGTGGGCCCCATGCCCACTTGATTTTGTTGACAAATTGAAAATTTGAAGCATGGTGTTGAGGAGGGTGATCTTGAAAGTTTATGTCATTAAATATATATCATACCACACATTTAATCCTTATAATTTTACACCAAAAAAATTGCAACTTTCCTTCCCTCCCTCCCACTAAAGCTCACGGAACCACCACCACCTTGAGCCACCACTTAGCCACCTTAATACACCACATTTTATCCACTTTAAAGCCTAATCAAGATCACTCAAGAAGCTAGCAAGAATGGAAGATCATTAGGGCTTTTTAGAGCTTCATATTTCTTCAAAAATCATCATGAACTTGTGCACCCTTTGTAAGCCAAACTCATACATAATCTAGCTTATTTTTATGCTTAGAATAATAATGTACAAGTTGATCATCTTGAAAATGAAGAAAATATTAACCAAAAACCCAAACTCACACCATAATAACAACACTAAATATTTATTATTTTGTGATGATTATGTGTTTATATGGTAGTTCGTTAGCATGTTGAAGTTATTTATGATGAAGTATGATATAAAAGTTGGATGATCTTGTATGATTAAGTACAAAAATGAAAATTTAAACATGATAAGGTTTAAATCTAAATAAGATCATCAACTACATCATCCATGAAGAATACTACAACTTAAAGAAAAATTTATGTACATGAATGATTTTTATAAGAAGTAAACATTTGTATTTAAGTTGTAATCATCTTAAAAATGTGTAGAAATCAAGAGGTTAAAGGTATGAACTTGATTAAATGACATGATAAAAGTAGTGATTTGAAAGTGTTAATAAATATTGAAAACCCTCTTGATTTAATAGAATTTTTAACACTAGAAAGTCATGCATGATGATGTCTTGATGTTGTAGAATAAATATTAGATGGATTGTTGATGTTGATTATGGGCTTAAACAGGTTTTAAATACGTTTTTGAAATGTGGAAAACGCCATAGGTTAGGGGAAACTATTGCGTAATTTTCTAAAATTCTAATGGCGATTAAGACATGATTAATGAGGTGATTAGTGGGACTAAACGCGATTAGTAACTTAAATCGTCATTAACGAGGCTCTAATGACAAGGGTTAAACTCTAAAATACCCAAGTGTTCAACAAAGTTATTTATATATATATATATATATATATATATATATATATATAAGTAAAAATAAATACTTTTTACAAATATATATATTTACTTGGGAAATAGTACAAGTATATACATTTGTCACCAAAGAACTTGTATGAATACATATGTGTATAGTAATTGTATATATTTAGAAGCCTAGGGTATTCACAATAAAATACCCAATAATATACAAAAATACAAACACTTGAATATAATACTAAGTGTTGGTGGTATAACAAATATATTCTTGCGATGCGTCTAAACAATAATCGGATAAACGAAACAATGCGAACCATAGGCAAACATTAAAGATTACATCGTCGTGTCGACGACCAACGGGTGAATCACCGACACCAAAGTCCATTATGACAACAGGCGATTTTCAACGAAAACAAGCACTTAATAATTAACGTCGACCACAAGTCCAAATATATATATTTAGACGTTTAACATATATATATGTAATCGAAATCAAAATCCGGAAATTTAAAAATATAAAAAGCTAAAAATATTATAAGTCTAATACTCATAAGAAAATGGGCCTTTATAAATAAATTTGGGCTAGGCCCAAATTGTAAAAGTAGTGTGCAAGGCCCAATTCCATAATATTTATGGACGAGGCCCCAAACGAATAAAAGCCCAAAAACATATAGAAACATGGGCTAGGCCCAAAAATATAAATTACATGTGCTAGGCCCAAAGATATAAATTACAAGGGCTAGGCCCAATGACATAAAAACATGGGCTAGGCCCAAAGACATAAATTACATGGGCTAGGCCCAATGACATAAAATCATGGGCTAGGCCCAAAGACATAAATTACATGGGCTAGGCCAAATGACAAGAAAACATGGGCTAGGCCCAAAGTCATAGATAACATGGGCTAGGCCCAATGACAAGAAAACATGGGCTAGGCCCAATGACATAGTAACATGGGTAAGGCCCAATGACACGTGTGCAAGGCACGAGGATATATGAAGGGCAAGGACCAGTTCACACACGATCCGAATACAACTATATATATATATGTATATTTTTGAGAAATATATATAGCAATATTAATAGAACAAACAAACTACCAAAACTATGATACAATTTAAAAGTTGTTCTATCGTAACAAAGAAATACATAACAAGAATTCAAGATGAACAACGAGTACAAGGTCAATTGAGGTCTGGGTGTCTAATAAACTCAATACACATGCAGGTTACACACATGGACGGACACCGACTGATACTAGTACGACTTACGGGAAGCAAAATTGTGAGTTCATGTCCCTCCTTTCAATTATTTCAAGTTTTTTTTAAAACTATCGAGGGGAAATATATATCATAACAAACAGTATGTTAGCTATGGGTTAGTTGATAACACGATCATTTATGCGTAAGTAGGATGATGGCAATAGTAACCATTAATCACTTAGTGACAAAGGTGCAAAAGAAGTAGATCTATTGAGTTTGAGACCCGCTCCAATCCTGATTGGTATACCCTTCGGAGTACTTTTGTGATCCCAATGATGTCAAAGTTGTCTCGATTTGGTTACTTACTTATGGCACATATATGTCAGGGTGCTCGCGACACACTGATAGATCTTTAATAACTCATTGATGCTAATAACATACTCGGATTCAATACAGGATTTCAAGGATGAGATTTTTATAAGAAAACATTTAACTACATGAACTCGCCAACTTTATGTTAACTTTCTAAAATTACATGTATTTTAGGACGCAAGGCATGGGCTGGTGATAGGATTTGGGTATGGGGAATTGTCAAGACAACGATGTATCACCTTTTGGAGGGTTTGCTTTTATATCCCAACTTGGTATGGGTATATAGGGGTCAAAACCTCAATATGAATTTGTGATGAAAACAATGTCTTATTTAGAAACAATGTATTTTAAATTATGTCTTATGATGACATGCTAAAACAGATAACAATGTGATTTCACTTTTGATGGTTGTAATTATGGAATGAAACTTATGAATGGCATGGCATCGTTGTTAATTTATAATGTTTACTAGATTGGATGCAATGATTACCTAATAGTCACACACTTGCGCTTCCGCTACGACCATGGTGTGACAGAATCTATAATACCCATCTTCAGCAGAATATTATAGGAGATGTCCAGAGTGGAGTGCAGACACGTAATCAGCTAAGGAACAACTCCAATGCTGGTTTGTATACGGCTATTAGAGAATCTGGGGAACAGAATGATTTGTCTTTTGCCTGGTATATTTGCCAAGTTGAACCGAAATCTTGGAAGGAGGCAATGAAAGAAGACTCATGGGTTGAAGCAATGCAAGAAGAACTTTAGCAGTTTCAGAAGTTGGGCATGTGGAAATTGGTTGACAGGCCTGACAACTACAAGAAGATTGGTACTGGATGGGTTTACAAGTGTAAGAAGGATGACCGAGGTGTTGTTGTGAGAAACAAATCAAGATTTGTTGTCCAGGGCTTTAATCAGGTAGAATGCATTGATTATAATCAGGTTTATGCACTGTGTGAGGGGGGATCGTGCTCCTCCGATGAGCAACCGGTCTGATCTAACTCAACTAGCAGAGGCGGAATTCATTGCTAGAGAGTTTGACAAAACAAACAACAAAGATCTTACTGTTTAACTGCTTCTGATTGTATTGAATGACGTGAACAAGTATAGATGCGAGTAAACAAATTAGTAGGGCTTCGCCGTACCAACTGAACTAACACTCACTAGCTCTAACACAAAACTCCTCTATTTATAGGTCGCAATAACTCGCATTGGAGTGTGTGTTAAACAGAAACATTGGTCGTACGAGTGGCTGGTTCGTACAAGTGACTAGTCACTCGTACGAACCATCTTGTCACGCTCATACGAGCCATACGAATTGTATAAAATAAACATTTAACATATAAACATTAGACTCTTAAGCCCTATATACAATACATACATATCCTATACATAGGTAATACACATAATGAACCAACAAACTCCCCCTTGGATGTTACCTTAGTATGGATAGTCTTCAAAAAGTCTTCACATGATTTGGCACTAACGCCCAAAGAATCTCTTCGGTGGCTTGCGACGCTTGTTAAATGCAATTGGCGTTTAATCTGTTGGAGGAGGTCAGTTCACTTTATTGGAAAGCTCCTAAGTGATGTTATACGAGCATGCTCCGCAATCCTATCTACGTTCTTTTCTTTCCTTTTCTGCTCAGTCTCCTCAAGTTTCCTCCACGAAGTGTTCTATGTCGACCCTAAATGAAGATCATTTGCAAAGCAGACATTAACAATCTTCTGGAGTTGGAGAGCTTGTTCTTTATCCTTGTCCTTGAAACTGATCTTACTATAGAACAAACATTCAATATCCTTCTTTGTGCAGTTGACTAGCCACATCAGGTCTAGCACTCGAATGCCACGCCATACCCGTATATGCGTTTGTGGGCTATAACGGCTTCTGTTAGCTCCTCTGCAATCTTCCACAAATCTTCGTCTGGGTGCACGCAGATAATAGCCTCTCCTGTATTAGAATCGTAATGCCACCGCTTGAATATTGTATAAAAATCCTGCACATTCGTAACATAGGCATATTTTTCATCACTTTAGGCCTCTTTACGACGAGCGTCACATCTTTCTCCTTCGTCACTGGATCGATCTTTGTGATGCGTCTAGGAAAGTGAGGTTTCAAGTGAGTAAAACCGTGTAAAGCCTCTAGCTTGATCAACTTCCCAAGCCTCTCGTCATGAAACTTCATCTTTAGATTTATCATCTTTGTATGCACCAATTCTTTAATGTCCTAGAAAGGCAAGGACTTGATGTCGCGTAGATATCGGAAATATTGAATCCCAAATTCCCTCTTGATCACATATACATTCAGCTTTTTGCTCCAACCCCAGCTAATGATATCCCCTAGAGATATGTCATCATCACGAGTGAAAAATGCTAGGGGACACTTAAATTTACGCTCAGCTGGTGCATTCCTAAACCATTTCTTCCGCATTTCAGCAATTTCAACGTTGTTCAATTGTTGAGGAATAGTACCTTCCTTTGCCGCATCTTCAACCTTTCGCTTTAACACATCTGAATTTTCGGCTGCAAATAATTCGGCAAAAGTTGGGGAGTCCTCTGTACTCTGATCAGCAATATTCGCATCGTCATCAGAATCATCCTCCACGACAACTCTGTCATACTCGTTCGCATCTTCAACATTCTCAAACACATAATCATTCGGCTCGAACGCATCTATCTCGTTCAGCTCATTCTCAAACTCAAACTCAAAGTTATCTTCATTCACACCGAACATCTCGGCTATATCCTCCTAGAGTAATAGTGAACGAATTCACCTTCTTCGACGTCATGCTCAAGATAAAAGATCTTTGGTTTTTGCACGACAGGAACGGTGGATAAGTCAATCACCGAGAAGATTCCTGCCTGATGAGCATCTACAGATTCATCAACTCTATCTTTAACCCCTTAATCTGTAGCCTGGTTTGAAGAATCGTCGAGGTACATGAATAATCGGTTTCTTCATTAACACCCGAATCAGTAACACGTACACCCGATCCTCCTACATTATCATCATTATCATCATCACTATAGTCAGAGTCACTAGACAAAACATCATTTATCTCTTTGTCATCTTTCTCAGCTTCCTCTTCAAACTCTTCAACAGCTTCTTCAATCTCTTTTTCCAACTTTTTCTTCAACAACCAATCACGGTGCCTTTCAGAAAGGTCTAACATGTCAATCTCTACATCTTTCGGCTTCCCAATAAGTACAAACTTGTTCCGCACCTGATACACGACAATATCTGTACAAGTAACTGGCACAGACTCAGCTTCCAACTCAGTTTGAACAATCATAGGATCTTCAACAACCTTCTCTTTGCCCTTTCCTTATGCATATGATTGCTCTTTGGCGAGACGTTCCCTCTCATCGACACGTTCTCGAACTTCAGCACGTTCGATCTCGTCAATTTCAGCAGCAATATTCACTCCTAGCTTCTTTGTCATGATTTTCTCAAACATACTCATCCTCCTATCATTCAGAATCCTTTCTCCTCATACTCTGTGATTCGAAGTCTCAACCATTTGTTCTTAGACACGATACTGGCAAGCATGGCTTAAAGCTGTTGTTTATCTTCAGACAAAACACTAATCTGCTCATGCATTTCCTGTTTTTCTTCATTTAACACATTAATCAATTCTTGCAGCTCAGCTATCTTCACTATATTCAACAAAACCTGTTTTTGCAACTCATCAACACGTGGATCATTAAATGAAAAATCTTTACCCCCAGGAATATCACCAAAGTCAAAATCAAAATCGAAATGTGACGGGCTGTGAAGAACGTGATGGCTCCTGCGGTGTAGTTTGCGTTGTGTTGTCTACGTTGTTTGCTGTGGCATTGGTTGTGGTGGCGGTTGTGGATCAGCCTGTCGAGGTGGCGAAACGAGAATTTGTTGAGCTGGTTCGACCACAACCTCTTCTACAACTGTTTGTTATGGCATAGTCTCTTTTGATCTGACAGTTGGAGACTCAGAGCTTCTTGTTGCTGGACGCTTTAACCTTCTTGTCTTTTTCTTTACAGGTGTGTGCATAGAAGTATCTGGATCAGAACCCGAATGTACATATGTGGTATCATCCTCACCCGTAGCCTTACGCTTTCGCTCCTCAGCCTTTTTCTTTAGCTCAGCCTGACGCTTTTTCTCTATCTTTTGCGCCTTTTTCTTCTCACCAGTACATCGTTCATCTGAGTTAGTGCTCGTAGACAAAGCATCTTCAGCAGATTTTCCTTCACCGAAAGCCTAACATTCTATATCAGCAGCAATATCTTCAACATTCTCTTCAGTGTCTAGTTCGTCATGTAATCCAGAACTTTCTGCTGCTGCCTTTTTCTTTGGCTATGCTGATGCAGAAGTTGTAGCAGTAGCTTTTCGTTTAACTCCCTTCTAACCATCTTTTATAAACCATGGACTGTGTTTTGCAACAAAACTATCTAACGTAGTTACCTCTTCACTTTCATCGCCACTATCATATTTTCTCCATTTGTCAGGCGCTGTAGAAATATAATCTTTGTCCACCATGGCTCCGAAAAGCGGTTTCGCATTAGGAAATGCCTTCAAGTGAAGATTCATATTTTTCAGAGTTGAAATATCCATGTGTTCAAGTTTCAGCACATCCTCCTTCTTCTTCTTTAGATTCGGATGTGAATGGTCTAACAACATCTGAACGAACCGCGGATACTGTAAAAAAATCTCTCTCTAATTATTTTGCACCATTTGAGTAAATATAACTTTGGAGAGTTATATGGAAAGTTTAGGATAAGTGTTGTGATCATACACATCTTGTAGTCCACCAGATCGTCAAAACCTCCCATCTGATGGCTTAGAGCGTGAGCCATGACATGTGCAATATACCGAAAAGGCGCGCTCAGATTCCCCTTCTTAAATGGTGCTGCATACACGAAACCTGCATATCCCATCCGGTAGAAACATTCTGTCACCATGTATTCCGAGAAGCCAGTACGTCCCGGTTTTTCAGGTACCTTAAACGCGCTACTTTATATTTATTCATTCCTACACTAATTTAATTCGGAGAATTAATTACGCACTCGCGATAACTACGCTAACTTTAGTAATTAGGGAATACACAATGTTTGGAAATTCTAACGGGTCGTATCTGAATTACGTGCAACGTGTTATTAGATGTTTGTGAATCTATTGAGTCACACTCCAAATACGTGATTTAATATTTTATAAACTTCGTGTCGCGAATAATTGTCAAGTCATATAGTGTGTAGTTATTTATCAGGTTATAATTATCGGTTAGTGAATTCTATTTATAAGGCGAACCAAACCGAGCGTGTGAAACGTTTCAACTTCGCGACCAAGCAAACCCAACCCGCCACCACACCCCCTTGCGGCCCACACTCCATGCAGCCCAAGGACAAGCCCAAACCACCCCCTTGCCCTCTTATATATGTATACGTATGTATGCATGGGGTTTTAAAAAAATAGCAAACCCTAAAACCTTCTCCCCTTGTGGTGTGCGACGGCAGCAGGCCCCCCTCTCTCGGTCGCGCAAACAGCCCTACGCCCCTCGGATCGATTCCAAGCTTGCCCCGGTTTGCTAATTGTCATCGTTTCAAGGTTAGGGTTTAATTGTATTACAATTCACACTAGGTTTTATGTAGTCTTGATCATGATTATGTGCTTGTATGATATTACTATGAAAAAGTGTTGTGGTGTATGATTAGTTCGGATGAATATGCAAATCCTTGCGGTTATGATGATATGTTTGAGTATTAAAATCATAGGCTGTGTTTTATCTATAAGATCATGATATATGCTCAGGGTTTGCATGAATACTGATATATTAGATGATATCCGATACAATAACCTGCTACAAATCGATACAACGAAGTGTCATGGCCGTTTAAACATGTTCTAATACAATAAAGTCGAAAACAGAAAGCTGATTAACATTTACAGCCAACTTCAGTTGGCTGTAACCTGATCATTATTTATTGAAAAGTGGATTTTCTGAAGCCAAAAACGTGTATTTTTGAAAAATGCATCAAATGGCGCTGGATGAACAATGATTTTTAAAAGATTTTTCTCGTGGACTGCAGTTAAAAAGCGACGAATTTGACTGCAACCTAGTATATAAATTTTTATAAATAATTGGTAAAAATTTAGGATTTGAAAATTTTACACTAAATTTTACAGGCTAATTGCACCCTCTGTAAAAAGAATGGAATTTGTGGAACAAGGGAACTATTTTATAAAAATTCTTGAAAACAGCACAATTATGAGTGTACAAGCTGAAACATGATAACTTACGTTTGTGTGTGTCTAAGTGTTGTATGAGTTATCCTGTGTTTGTGACAAGTTGATTTGGTTGTTATTTTGTATTGTGATGCTTTGCATGCATGATTATGGTTTCGAATTAGTTATTACGTGTGCCGTACTATGTGTTAGTTATGCGTAGGGTTTTGTGTCAGTGTGTTCACACACTAACTTTGAATCGGTTGACATGTTAGGACGCGATTAGCGGTTCCAACCTTTACTTCTTTCGTGTTTATCTAACCGAATAATTTAAGGTGAGTTCACGGCCCCAATTTATCCGGTTTTTGAACAACAGGGGGAGAAACATGTACAAGGTCTACAACTCTATCTTTTACGTTATTCGAAATTAACATTGTTAATTATTCGGTAACTAAGTTAATGTTAATGTATGTTATGGTCACTAAGTAGCTTTATCACGGAATTCCTCAACCAACTCTTGGATCGTTAGTATTGCGTTAGATAGCGGGGAAATTATAGTAGTACTACTGCGCCCGACAAGCCCCACCCGAGCTAGTCGCGCTAGCCGACCGGGAATGGTCAACAGGTGATTAATTTGGCCTAACTTTCGCCATGGTCAGTGATAGACCTGGCAACACAGAGGCAACAACAGTCAGCTTCGATCGTGAACTTTTACGTGACGTAACTTTAGGCTCGCTACCTACATGTTAACATTGAACTTATTTACGAACCAACCTTATTATTCCAGGTTAGGAATAATGGAACTATGTCGTTATTCCGGGTTAGGGATAACGGGGGAAACCAATCTTTTAAACCGAACATGTGAACTTATAAAACTTGTGAACTCACTCTTCTTTAATGTTGACACTTGTATCGTTGCATGTTTCTCAGGATGCTAGGAGCGCTAGGTGTACCCACTTTGCATTTGATCAAGACATTTTTTATCGAGTCTTTATTAACGATTATTTTTGGGATTTTGGTTTTAGCGTTTATGTTGGCGCCCGTTACTTTATTCTATTGCTTCCGCTAAACTTTGGAACTTTGAAAATGACTATGCATGTTTACAATAAATGTTTTTGGAAAACGTTTAAATAAATCATATAGAGTCGTTCGACATTGCTAGTGTCTGAGATTCTAGTTTGATCACACGCCTCGCGGTAATACTCCGCAAGTGGAAATTGAGGGTGTGACATATCTTCACTATCTTTGAAGTCCAACACTGTTCGGATCAACTCTTCAGTTATCTTCACTGGAATATCTTCATCATCAATCTTTACAGCTGACACAATCGCGTTATCCTCAGCATTGAACTCAGCGGCGTTCCAGAAAAATTCAACGTGCGATCTATATACTGTGTGACAATCTGTAAGTGCCTTCGTGATTGGAATTCGGCTAAGAAAATCTAATACATCTCCGTAAGTTGCGATCTCTGTATAGTTTCGTCTATCAAACAACATATGTTGTGGAATTGCGAAAATGACATTTTCTTGACATGTACACAGAGAGCAACAAACCATTAGAAAAATTTTCAACATTTCAAATTCACTATATCATTCGTACTAGCCACATCTCAGTATGAATCAGCACTCAGACATTTTTTACAAGTTTGAAACAAACAATCCTTCGTACGAACCACTACTTCGTAAGGATGACTTTTAGAATTTGAAATTTTTTCAAATTTTTCCAAAATTGCTTCGTACGACTCATCTAGACTTAACAAAATTTTGAAAATTTAACTTTTAAGGATTTTGCATGGTATGACTCAGTTCATTCGTACGAAACGAAGAGAATATAACATTGAAAAAACTTTGCTTCGTACGAACGACTTCTTCGTACGAATCATGAACCGTTCTAACAACACCAATTTTAAACCGAACCTAAAACTTGTAGATTTTAACAAATTGATAGTCAATTTATGGGTTATTAAGGCTGATATTAATGTTTTTATGATCAATTTTAAGTTTTAGCAGTCCAATCTGCCTAAATCTATGCTTTATGTCTGTTTGGTCTAAATCTGGCATTATAACGGCTTAGATTGAGTAAAATTACCTTTCCCATTGCAAGAGGTGTGCAATCAACCTCCACAATGTGATAACAATCCAAATATGTCAAGAAAATGGAAGTTTAGAACGTGTTTGAACAAAAGTTCTCTCAATTCGCACATTGACATAAAGTTGGTTCGTGCGAATTAAGCGACCTTTTATACTAGTTAGGATTCCTTCGTACGTACCATATGTTCATGCGAATGAATTACCAAACCTTGTTTGTGCGAATTAGTGTGATTCGTACGAATCAGTTCTGAAACTTTTAAACTTTTTGAATTTTTATTATTTTTTAAGAAAATTTTATCTGTTTGAAACCCACTCGGATAACCAAGTCCAAGTTAATGACCCTAGTTATCCGATTTGCCTAACAAGTCAAGTTAATGACCTTGGTTGACCATATTTTACCAAAACAGATTTATTTTAACATGTAAAGTTTCAAATTAATGATCTTTATTGACGTTCAGGTAATTTCCTTTAAAGATTAGCTCCCAACCCATGGTTTTCAGCTTTCACTCAGTTAGATGTCGCCATGACTTCAACTATCTGTGTTTTCAACATTGGTAGACTAAAACAAAACTATAAAGCTAAGGAAACTGAAAATCTTTTTGGGCTTTAGGATTTTATCGAAACAACAAACATATTTTTGTGAGTTTTGTGTTAAGAAAATCATATCAAGTATCTAACAAATCACAAGTACCGTTGATCTTGGTTTACTAACTAAGCTTTTAACCAGATTTACTTAGATTGCCAATATACTTGTCCATTTAAACCTCTTCTCGTTTCTCAACTGATTCAAGATATATTAGTTAATATTAGGAACATGAAATAACTGTGTTCCGAGAAGCCAGTACGTCCCGGTTTTTCAGGTACCTTAAACGCGCTACTATATATTTATTAATTCCTACACTAATTTAATTCGGAGAATTAATTACACGCTCGCGATAACTACGCTAACTTTAGTAATTAGGGAATACACAATGTTTGGAAATTCTAACGGGTCGTATCTGAATTACGTGCAACGTGTTATTAGATGTTTGTGAATCTATTGCGTCACACTCCAAATACATGATTTAATATTTTATAAACTTCGTGTCGCGAATAATTGTCGAGTCGTATTGTGTGTAGTTATTTATCAGGTTATAATTATCGGTTAGTGAATTCTATTTATAAGCCAAACCGAACCGAGCCTGTGAAACATTTCAACTTCGCGACCAAGCAAACCCAACCCGCCACCCACACCCCCTTGCGGCCCAAGGACAAGCCCAAACCGCCGCCTTGCCCTCTTATGTATGTAAACGTATGTATGCATGGGGTTTTAAAAAAATAGCATACCCTAAAACCTTCTCCCCTTGTGGTGTGCGACGACAGCAGCCCCCCCCCCTCTCGGTCGCGCAAACAGCCCTACACCCCTCGGATCGATTCCAAGCTTGTCCCGGTTTGCTAATTGTCATCGTTTCAAGGTTAGGGTTTAATTGTATTACGATTCACACTAGGTTTTATGTAGTCTTGATCATGATTATGTGCTTGTATGATATTATTATGAAAAAGTGTTGTGGTGTATGATTAGTTCGGATGAATATGCAAATCCTTGCGGTTGTGATGATATGTTTGAGTATTAAAATTATAGGCTGCGTTTTATCTATAAAGATCATGATATATGCTCAGGGTTTGCATGAATACTTATATATTAGATGATATCCGATACAATAACCTGCTACAAATCGATACAACGAAGTGTCATGGCCGTTTAAACTTGTTCTAATACAATAAAGTCGAAAACAGAAAGCTGATTAACATTTACAGCCAACTTCAGTTGGCTGTAACCTGATTATTATTTATTGAAAAGTGGATTTTCTGAAGCCAAAAACGTGTATTTTTGAAAAACGCTTCAAATGGCGCTGGATTCATATTTTTCTGAGGTCGTTTACTATTTTTAAATGATCATTTAGTGCAGCAGCTGAAGCTGCGTAATTTCTGCAGAATTTGCAGGCTGTTTATCGAGTCGGATCTCATAGTCTGTATGCAGTTAGCTAACGAAATCGGTACAGTAACTGGAGACGGGAGTTTCCGAAAATCTCCCACTGGAATTTTGTTAATTGGATGAACGATGATTTTTAAATGATTTTTTCTCGTGGACTGCAGTCAAAAAGCGACGAATCTGACTACAGCCTAGTATATAAATTTTTATAAATAATTGGTAAAGATTTAGGATTTGAAAATTTTACACTAAATTTTACAGGCTAGTTGGCACCCTCTGTAAAAAGCTTGGAATTTGTGGAACAGGGGAACTATTTTATAAAAATTCTTGAAAACAACCCAGTTATGAGTGTACAAGCTGAAACATGATAACTTACGTTTGTCTGTGTCTAAGTGTTGTATGAGTTATCCTGTGTTTGTGACAAGTTGATTTGGTTGTTATTTTGTATTGTGATACTTTGCATGCATGATTATGGTTTCGAATTAGTTATTACGTGTGCCGTACTGTGTGTTAGATATGCGTAGGGTTTTGTGTCAGTGTGTTCACACACTAACTTTGAATCGGTTAACATGTTAGGACGCGTTAGCGGTTCCAACCTTTACCTCTTTCGCGTTTATCTAACCGAGCAATTTAAGGTGAGTTCACGGCCCCTATTTATCCGGTTTTTGAACAACAGGGGGAGAAACATGTATACGCTCTACAACTCTATCTTTTACGTTATTTGAAATTAACGTTGTTAATTATTCGGTAACTAAGTTAATGTTAATGTATGTTATGGTCACTAAGTAGCTTTATCACGGAAGTCCTCAACCAACTCTTGGATCGTTAGTATTGGGTTAGATAGCGGGGAAATTATAGTAGTACTACTGGGCCCGACAAGCCCCACCCGAGCTAGTCGCGCTAGCCGACCGGGAATGGTCAACGGGTTATTAATTTGGCCTAACTTTCGCCATGGTCAGTGATAGACCTGGCAACACAGAGGCAACAACAGTCAGCTTCGATCGTGAACTCTTACGTGACATAACATTAGGCTCGCTACCTACATGTTAACATTGAACTTATTTACGAACCAACATTATTATTCCAGGTTAGGAATAATGGAACTATGTCGTTATTCCTGGTTAGGAAAAACGGGGGAAACCAATCTTTTAAACCGAACATGTGAACTTATAAAACTTGTGAACTCACTCTTCTTTAATGTTGACACTTGTTTCGTTGCATGTTTCTCAGGACGCTAGGAGCGCTAGGTGCACCCACTTTGCATTTGATCAAGACATTTTTATCAAGTCTTTATTAACGATTATTTTTGGTATTTTGGTTTTGGCGTTTATGTTGCCGCCCGTTACTTTATTCTAATGCTTCCGCTAAACTTTGGAACTTTGAAAATGACTATGCATGTTTACAATAAATGTTTTTGGAAAACGTTTAAATAAATCATATAGAGTCGTTCGACATTGCTAGTGTCTGAGATTCTAGTTTGATCAAACGCCTCGCGGTAATACTCCGCAAGTGGAAATTGAAGGTGTGACATATCTTCACTATCTTTGAAGTCCAATACTGTTCGGATCAACTCTTTAGTTATCTTCACTGGAATATCTACATCATCAATCTTTACAGCTGACACAATCGCGTTATCCTCTGCATTGAACTCAGCGGTGTTCCAGAAAAATTCAACGTGCGATCTATATACTGTGTGACGATCTGTAAGTGCCTTCGTTATTGGAATTCGGCTAAGAAAATCTAATACATCTCCCTAAGTTGCGATCTCTGTATAGTTTCATCTATCAAACAACATATGTTGGGGAATGGCGAAAATGACATTTTCTTTACATGTACACAGAGAGCAACAAACCGGTAGAAAAATTTTCAACATTTCAAATTCACTATATCATTCGTACGAGCCACATCTCAGTATGAATCAGCACTCAGACAGTTTTTACAAGTTTGAAACAAACAATCCTTCGTATGAACCCCACTACTTCGTAAGGATGACTTTTAGACTTTGAAATTTTTTCAAATTTTTCCAAAATTGCTTCGTACGACTCATCTAGACTTAACAAAATTTTGAAAATTTAACTTTTAAGGATTTTGCTTGGTATGACTCAGTTCATTCGTACGAATGAAGAGAACATAACATTGAAAAAACTTTGCTTCGTACGAACGACTTCTTCGTACGAATCATGAACTGTTCTAACAACACCAATTTTAAACCGAACCTAAACCTTGTAGATTTTAACAAATTGATAGTCGATTTATGGGTTATTAAGGCTGATATTAATGTTTTTATGATCAATTTTAAGTTTTACTGGTCCAATCTGCCTAAATCTATGCTTTATGTCTGTTTGGTCTAAATCCGGCATTATAACGACTTAGATTGAGCAAAATTACCTTTCCCATTGCAAGAGGTGTGCAATCAACCTCCACAATGTGATAACAATCCAAATATGTCAAGAAAATGGAAGTTTAGAACGTGTTTGAACAAAAGTTCTCTCAATTCGCACAGTGACATAAAGTTGGTTCGTGCGAATTAAGCGACCTTTTATACTAGTTAGGATTCCTTCGTACGTACCATTGGTTCATGCGAATGAATTACCAAACCTTGTTTGTGCGAATTAGTGTGATTCGTACGAATCAGTTCTGAAACTTTTAAACTTTTTGAATTTTTATTATTTTTTATGAAAATTTTATCTGTTTGAAACCCACTCGGTTAACCAAGTCCAAGTTAATGACCCTAGTTATCCGATTTGCCTAACAAGTCCAAGTTAATGACCTTGGTTGACCATATTTTACCAAAACAGATTTATTTTAACATGTAAAGTTTCAAATTAATGATCTTTATTGACGTTCAGGTAATTTCCTTTAAAGATTAGCTCCCAACACATGGTTTTCAGCTTTCACTCAGTTAGATGTCGCCATGACTTCAACTATCTGTGTTTTCAACATTGGTAGACTAAAACAAAACTATAAAGCTAAGGAAACTGAAAATCTTTTTGGGCTTTAGGATTTTATCGAAACAACAAACATATTTTTGTGAGTTTTGTGTTAAGAAAATCATATCAAGTATTTAACAAATCACCAGTACCATTGATCTTGGTATACTAACTAAGCTTTTAACCAGATTTACTTAGATTGCCAATATACTTGTCCATTTAAACCTCTTCTCGTTTCTCAACTGATTCAAGATATATTAGGTAATATTGGGAACATGAAATAACTGTGTTTCCCATCTTAGAATTACTCACGTATCAAGATTCCCAGAATTTCATTTCACATGTGAATATATCCAATTAATATCTATAAAGGGGTGAGTGCGAGACCTTGAGAGCTCAGGTTAGTATTTCCATACAGACAAAGAGATGAAGGCTGTTCTTTAGGTGGTGTTCCTTAAAAGAATCTTTTGAATTGCAGGTGTCGTAAATATTTATGACATATTCCTTTTTTATGCAGCTTGGACGAATAATGCGTAAAGTATTATACAAGTTATAGGCCATTGCTGATGCAAAATCAGAAGAACTCAGATAATACCACAAATATAGATTAAATATAAAGACCTAGTATCGCAGAATCTGGCATTCTCTCAAATGAAATTTTAGAGTACTAGTCCATATATCCGAGAGATGTTAACCCCAAGTTATTCAGTTTTTCTTTTAGATGTATATCATGAAAAACAATTTACTGGCACATCCTCAGTAAGACCTGTTTAATAGCTTGTTTAACATTCCAATTCTTTAGCATACTGTGACTATTATATTGATATAATATGATCACTCTTTTAACAAAAACTCTTTTTGAATTTCCCAAACTTTCTCCTCCTAAAATCACATATTTTTGGATTTTTAGAATTTTTAAGAAAGAATGTACAGAAACACGTCATACCGATGAAAAATTCACGTCAAGTCATCATCATCCTCAAACTCAACCTCATGAACATCCCCTGATGTCAGATTTTTTAAAGCATTCAATTTTAAAAGATTTTTAAATCTGTTTTTATCAAATGCTTTGGTATGAAAATCTGCTTTTTTGTCACCGGTGTGGATTTAATCAATTCTAACCAACTTTTTCTCATAGCAGTCATGGATAAAGTGGTGTCGAATCTCGATATGTTTAGTGCTTGAGTGTTGGCATGAGTTTTTATTGATATAGATCGAGTCTGGTTATCTACGTATATTGGCGTGTCAAGAAATTGCAGTCCGAAGTCTCTCATCTGGTGTTGAATCCAGAGGATCTGGGCACAACAGCTAGATGTTGAAACGTATTCAGCTTCACAAGTAGAGAGCGATGATGGTCTGTTTCTTGCATTGCCACGTTACCAAACGAGTTCCAAAGAACTGGCAACCAGCCGTCATAGATTTGGTATTTAGTTTGCAGCAACCGAAATCAGAATCCAAGTAACCCGCAAGATTGAAGTCGTCATGTCTAGGGTATCACAAGTCGGTGCTTGGAAATCCCTTGAGATATCTCATGACACGTTTTACGATGAGCAAGTGCGAATCTCTTGGATTTTATAGATAACGAGTGCACAGGCATGTTGGATACATGATATCTGGTCGAGAAGCGGTGAGATACATCAATGATCCAATCATGGAGCGGTATAAAGTCTGGTCAACTTTTTCTCTAATAAGATCTGGGCAAATGCCGTTATAAGGACTAATGGGGTTGATGCTGGTTTAGCTCCTGTCATATTGAATTTCTCCAATATGTCATGAACATACTTTTTCTGATAAATAAAGATACCATCAGGAAACTGATCGACCTGAAGTCCTAGAAAGAACTTCATCTCCCCCATCGCGCTCATTTCAAATTTACGCTTCATGACATCTTCAAAGTCTTTACACAACTTATCATTTGTCGATCTAAAGATAATATCATCCACATATATCTGTACGATGATTAAATGCCCATCTACTTCCTTAGTAAAGAGGGTAGACTTTGTCTTTGTGCACTGGATCAATGACCCGACATACATTTCCTCTTTAACTTTACCGTATAAGAAAGCAGATTTAACATCTAACTGGTACACCTTGAAACCTTTCCAAGAAGCAAAGCCGAAGAATATGCGGATCGCTTCAAGACAAAAAACTGGGGCATAGACTTCGGTATAATCTATGCCTTCCTGCTGATGGAAACCCTGAACCACAAGTCGAGCTTGTTGCACACTACAATCCCTCTATCATCACGTTTGAACTTGAAGACCCATCTAGTGTTTATCTTTTGGTCATGATCGGGTAGGTCTACAAGCTTCCAGACTCCAAGTTTCTGGAATTGAAGCAACCCTTCTTGCATCATGTCCACCCAGCTTTCTTCCTTTAACGCGTCTTTCTAGCTTCCCGACTCAACCTGAGAAACAAAACAACTATTAGAAAGTCTGGTTGGAGTGGAGCAATAGGAGTATAGAAACAACTTAGATCCTTGTTGATCTGATTGCAAGTTAGCACTACCATTTGTAAGCTGCCTATAATATTCTCCGAAGATTTATATGAAAGTGTTCTTGGCATCACTTCGGTTGGAACATATACTTGCGATTGAAAATTCGTAAGAACTTCATCAACGATCGGTATAGATAAAGAGACTTCATTCCTGGCATTTGACTGATCAGCCTGTTTCTTCAAGAAGCTTTCAATCTGCTCAGACCCTTCATCGGAACTGGATCCACCATCGTCGAAAGTCAGTTCCCGATCAGAGTTAGCATTCAGTTATTGCTGGGCAGATGATTCGGCAGTATTGACATTTGGTGGAAGAACATGTACTTGATGAGAAGAGCTTTGACTGACATCAGACGTGTTGACAGGAAGTGATGTAGACACCACCAACGGTCTAGATACTTGTTCTTGAGTAGAAATTTGATGTTGTTGAAAGAGCATAACAAGTTCTTCATCTGATGGCACATCTGGCAGGTCAAGTGAATCCCACAACCCATCGTAGTTAAACAGCCATGGATCCCCAGTTTTCTGCATAGGCAAAGTATATCTTTGACAATCAACATGTTTCAAAATCGGCAAGAAAACACATTTCTGAGGAGTAGTATAACCGACGAAAAATCCTTCCACGGATTTGGCTCCAAATTTACCATCTGGGTCCAATGTAGTACACGGAGATCCAAAAGGTTCCAAAAATGCAAGGTTGGGCTTTCGCTGATTCAGTAACTCAAAACACGTCTTGTTGTGAGGCTTAACTGTTAACACACGATTCAAGGTATAACACGCTGACGCGACTGCTTCACTTCAAAAACTGATTGGCAATTTTGAATCGGCTAACATTGTTCTAGCAGTCTTGATCAGTGTGCAATTCTTAGGTTCAACTACTCCATTTTGTTGAGGAGTATAGGGAGCACTGAATTCGTGAAGAATCCCCTTTTAATTGCAGAATTCTTGCATCTTCTTGTTCTTGAACTCTGTTCCATTTTCACTGTGGATTCTCTTGATTGGCAAGTGATATAGGTTTTCAAGTTATCTTAACAAATTATTAGAGTTTCAAAAGTTTCGTCTTTACTCTCCAGAAAGAAAACCCATGAGAATCTTGAATAATCATTTGTAACGACAAGGCAATATAGATCACCAGGAATACTTTTAACGTTGACTGGCCCAAATAGATCCATGTGTAGCCTCTCTAGTGGTAGTTTGATAGAATTCAACAACTTTCTCGGGTGCGATTTCTTATGCTGCTTCCCCTTTTTGCAGCTCAGACAATCATCAGATAGTTAAAAATTCTTCAAATTAACACCCACCACTAGGTCGTTATGCATAAGATAATTCATCTTTCATAGATGAATGTGCCCCATCTTCCGATGCCACAGAATAGACTCTTTCTCGATAACTTTAGATATAAAGCATTGAATTTTCTTCGATGTGGTAGAAGCGATACCCATATCAAGAACATATAAATCATTCTCTCGCGGAGCACGCATTAGAATCCATTCCTCCGGAATCTTGAAACCGGGTTTTAAGATCACGCATTCTTTATCGTTGAAATGCGTCGTGAACTTCTTGTCACAAATCTGCAAAATGCTGAGTAGATTGTTCTCAAGTTAGTGAGAATTCCTTCACCAACAATCCTACCTCCTTGCGTCCCTACAAAACCTATGTACCCTCCTCGGATAGCTTTGACGTCGTGTAGCAACGCAAGCATCCCTGTCAAGTGTCTTGAAGCTCCACTATCCATTATCCATTTTGACATTATCGAATGCTGGAGCCCCTGCACACATGATGAAGAGACTATGTAAACAAAGAAACCCAAGCCTTTTTGGTCTTGGGTGGGTTCGGAATGTCGAATTTCGGTCCTACATTGTTTTTATCATTCTTTTTAAGCTCGGTTTTGTGTGAAACAGAAGGTTTTTGTTCATCCGTGGATGGTTTGACTTTGGCAACCCATTTTTGCGTTTGTAATTTTGCCTTTTTAATATAAAACTTTGAATTTGAATCCACTTGACCGTATTTGGTTGATGTTTCACCAATTTAAAATTTAGAGTGACGTTGAATATTTGGTTTAACATTTTTGTGGGATTCGTGTTTTCTTTTAGGATTTGTTTTGGCGCAAACATGGGTGCTTTCTGTTTTTCATTTTTGGTGAACTTTCTAGAATTAGAAGCAGGTTTTGGACTTGTTTGTGAGCAATATCATGCAATATGCCGAACATTCTTACATTTATAACATGTCATACTGTCCTTATAACACGTCATAACATGTTATGATTGAGACCCGATGATTTCCTTTTCTTTCTCGGTTGTTGTCCCAAAAACAAAGTTGATTTTCTTTGTAAAGTTTAGTTTTGGGGATTTGTTGTTCATTTTACGCTTCTGGAAGCCCAAACCCACCCTTTTATTTTCAGGATAATCTCTATTTTTATGATCGTAGGGTCGGTTGCCACTTTTTGATTTAGAGTAGAAAGATGTATCATGTTTATCTAAATCAACATGACTTACCTCCACAAGCTTGAACATTTTATGAACACGATACATATGCACGTTCTGGATCAGAAAGTCCTCATCCGAATATAGTTTATCAGATCCTTTCATTTTATAAACTATGACATTTGGATCAATATTTAAACTATCTTCAGATGTATCATCAGACTCAGACTTTTCAGATTTTCAGACTCAGAATTTTCAGATTCACTTTTTAACACATTTTCAACCACTGTTTTCACCACTTCAGAGTCACATTCATTCTCAGATTTGATGTAAGTTATGTCGATGTTCGCAGGCAGCTAATTTGATGGTTCAGTTTTGAATTTTAGGTTAAGCAACTTTTCCACCCCAGATGGCTTTTTACAAGCATAACTATTCCACATGGGTGGTGGAACACGACTGTAACTCGCACTTTTGGTTTCACTATTTTTAGATTCATCATTATCTTCAATTTTTGGTAGAATGTGATCAATGACGTACGAGCTTGTTGAATAACTAATTAATAAAGTGTTAACCCATCCAGATTCGATTCATATTTTCTCCATCTCACTTTTTAGCTCAGTGATAATATTCAGATGAATGTTAATGGCCATCTGCTTGTCCATAACTATCGCTTTAAGCATCAAAAGTGTTGCGTCATTTTCTCTGAGTGCTTTTGTACATTGTTTAACAGAATTACTTAATTTGTCATATGCTTCTCTAGTAGATTTGTAATCGCTTGGCAGATTATCTGTTAAACTTTGGAGTTCAGCATATCGTGTTTCTTTTACAAAACAATCACTACATGGCTCGGCACATTTCAGACACGGTTTTTCAACTACAAACTCACTCTTAGACTCATTTACCTGATCGCCATTTGCCATGCATGCATTGATGATGTCTTCTAATAACTTTCCATCTTTTCATCGACTTTTTCTTCATCAACTGGCTTCTTTTGTTCTTCACACAATGATTGATGACTTGGTACGAAATAACCTGCAAAAGTTTTTAAGATATCATTAGGCAAAAGGTGTTTGAATGGAGTGTTCAAAAGTTCCTCCTTCTCTATTGATGTGTGATAATAAAAATCATCTGCAGGTTCCTCGTCAAAAGATGCCCCTGATTCTTCTCAGGTTCTTCAATAATCTCAACAACCAAAGCCAAACTTTCATTCTTTGAAATATATTTGTTCCAGTTGAAGCCCTCATCTTCTTGAGTCACCACCAGTGCTTTATCTTTGGTCTCTGGCTGTTTGTCTTCGATCGGACCATTCGTGTTCTTAGTTGAGGACGGTGATAGATTGCTCTCTTGTAGTAATCATCAGCGAAAGGGTTATGGTTACCCTGAACTTCTCTGTTCGGACATTCACGCTTGAAGTGTCCCTACTCCTGACATTTAAAACAAGTAACTTTGGATTTATCAAACCCAAGTTTTCTATCCAGACTTCCCAAGATATCTTTTTATGTTATCTCCAAGAATCTTTGTGCATGTCGAACGATCGATGCCATACACCACTTGATGTCAATCAGCTCCATTTCAACTGGATCTATCTGATCGTAATCTTCTCTTGTCATTTCTGAGTTTCTGATTTTTCCTGGGACAAGGCTATCATATGACGCGAGTACCGAAGCTAATAAAGACATGTGTTGCTTCACGGTCTTCTCATCAAAATTCTGTGCATTCTAGAAATGTTGCACTATAAGACTCTTTGATTAGGATGAGATTGAGTAGTATGGTTGATCTGGGGATTGTTTGAACCATAAGATGACTGTGGGCTTGAAGGCGTGTTAAGATCAACTGATGTAAAGGATTGAAAGCCACTGTTCTGGTTTGATGGTGGCGAACTATAGGCGCTGAAAGCTGTCTGGATCTAGGTGAGCAGCAGAACTATTCTTGAAGTACAGATTAACATCTTGTTGAACTTAGACGGTTTTGTTCTTTGCCATCTTCTGCATTTCGAGTTCATGTCCCACTAGTCTTTCAATGAAACGTGGTAATGAGAAATTACCATACTCGGTTCCATTCTTCAATATGGTCAGATAAGTAGACCATTCGCCCTGCGGTACAGAATCTGCCAACTTATCAACAAGTTCTTCGTTGGTCTTCATGATGTCCATTCTCTTCATTTGAACCACCAAATGATAGTATCTTTCGATCAATTGCTTCACAGTCTCTCCTTTTATCAACGTAAAGATATCAAACTCTTTACTAAGCAACGCCCATTTACTCTTTTGAAGATGAGCACTTCCTTGAAACTTCAAACGGAGAGCATTCCACAATGATTGAGCATCATCATCGTGTTGTAGTAACGCCAGAATATCTTTTTTAATGGATTGTTGCAGAATATTCATCATTTTCTTCTCGTTTATAAAACTTTCCCTTTCAACATCCGAGAGTTAAACTAGAGTCTTCTCGAGGCCATTTTCACCTACAGGAGCTTGATATTTGACTTCAATCGCGAACCAGCAAGTAAAGTGATTTGCCTGGACCCAATTCATGAACCGCTCACTCCACCTGTCGAAGTCTTCTAGGTTCATTAACTTTGGCGGTTTGGTTATTGTACCGATCTTGTTTTCGAGATTGATGTTTTGAGCAGCTGTGGTTGTGACACCCGATGTAGCGAATGCGTTGTAAAATTCTTCAGCCATTTTTCTGTTGAAAATTCAAAAAACACACTTTTCAAACAAACTTTATTAGTACGGAAAAATTCCTTTGTGCGGATAATAAACAATTCGTGCGATTGAGATCCATTCATACGAATCATAGATTTGTATGGATAAGATGAGTTAAACAAGTAACTCGTGCGAGCAATGAGATTCACTCGTACGGATGAAGAATTTTATTCGTACGAATGAGATATTCATATGGATGTGTAGTGTAACATCCGTCAAAAAACGGGTTTCCAAAACCCGCTTCGTTTATTAATCGAATAACCAGTTAAAAATTTTCGTTGCTTATTTAATGCTCAAATAAATTTTAAACAATACATAATTAATAAATATATTAGAATTTAAAATCTATAATTGAAAATTTATAAAAATATGAGAATAAAAAAATAAATGAGGCTGCCGGGTTTCGAACCCGGGTCAGCCGGTTCAACAAACAACCAACACACCACTCCGCCACACATTCCATTTGTAACAAATACATAAACAAATAACATTTAAGTAAACCCGAAACTCAAAATCAGTAATCAGCGCGCCCAAATCCGCAGTCGCCGGAAAAACCGAAGATTTCGCGAATCACGACCGTTTCTTTGACTAAAACGCGTGAGCTAAATTTGACATCGGTTATAACCGATGTCTAACCCCCAATTTCACTCGTAACCGCCGGAAAAGTTTTGACCGTGAATCAAGACAAAATTTCGACCCAATACATCCTGTTCTACCCTATAAATACCCCCCAACCTTCCGGGAATCCTTTCGTTCAAGACCGCACACCTTCTCGTAGTTGAAGTGCTCAGAAACTCGTCGCCAGAGATTTCCAATTTCGCCGGAATTGGTCACCAGAAAACCGAACCCATCTCATTTCTTTGCCTTACTCTAAAATAAGACTTCTAGAATTCAGACAGAAGTCCCCTCACTCACCTTAAACTTCCTGTAGATCCTCTGTCGCAAGTCACACTTCGCCGGAAATTCTTTCAGTCACCGGAACTTCATCGGAGATCACACCTATTCGGTACAACATCCTTAAATCCTTTTTTCTAATTATTTCCGTTATCAGTAATAATCAAGCAATTAATTCAATAAGATTTGATTCAACAATCGAGTTATGTTTCTGGGTATTAAGTCGATTGAAGAAGATGAAGTTTGAAATGTGTTTAAAGGAATTTAAAATCGGTAAATATACCGGGTTAGACACACAGTCCAGTGGTGGACTGTGTGCAAATTACAAAGCATGCGTCTCGAGTTCGATCCTTGACACAACCCTATCCTCTGAAATAAAAATGTTCTTTTTAAAACCGAAGCCATATTAACTCGCTGTAAGATATTAAGTATAATAAAATTTCAATATATATCGGGTTAGCCACCCTGCCCAGTTGGTTGGGCTGGGTGCAACACAACAGAAGGTCGCGGGTTCGAGTGTTAACAGGCATGCCGGTTCGATTGGATTAAAAACCTTTTTAATTAAATAAAATTTGGTATAATCTAAATAGTATATAAATATAATTAAAATCAGAAATATTTCGGGTTAGACAAGTAGCTCAGTTGGTAGAGCTGCGTGCACGTATACGGGAGGTCACAAGTTCGAACCTCACTCAGCGCACATAATTAACACGGTCCGACCGGTCAACGGTCAACGGTCAAAAAACGGGTTTCCAAAACCCGCTTCGTTTATTAATCGAATAACCAGTTAAAAATTTTCGTTGCTTATTTAATGCTCAAATATATTATAAACAATAAATAATTAATAAATATATTAGAATTTAAAATCTATTATTGAAAATTTATAAAAATAAGAGAATAAAAAAATAAATGAGGCTGCCGGGTTTCGAACCCGGGTCAGCCGGTTCAACAAACAACCAACACACCACTCCGCCACACATTCCATTTGTAACAAATACAGACAAATAACATTTAAGTAAACCCGAAACTCAAAATCAGTAATCAGCGCGCCCAAATCCGCAGTCACCGGAAAAACCGAAGATTTCGCGAATAACGACTGTTTCTTTTGACTAAAACGCGTGAGCTAAATTCGACATTGGTTATAACCGATGTCTAACCCCCAATTTCAGTCGTAACCGCCGGAAAAGTTTTGACCGTGAATCAAGACAAAATTTCAACCCAATACATCCTGTTCTACCCTATAAATACCCCTCTCAACCTTCCGGAAATCCTTTCGTTCAAGACCGCACACCTTTTCGTAGTTGAAGTGCTTAGAAACTCGTCGCCGGATATTTCCAATTTCGCCGGAATTGGTCACCGGAAAACCGAACCCATCTCATTTCTTTGCCTTACTCTAAAATAAGACTTCTAGAATTCAGACAGAAGTCACCACACTCACCTTAAACTTCCTGTAGATCCTCTGTCGCAAGTCACACTTCGCCGGAAATTCTTTCAGTCACCGAAACTTCATCGAAGATCACACCTGTTCGGTGCAACATCCTTAAATCCTTTTCTGTTTTAATTATTTCCGTTATCAGTAATAATCAAGCAATTAATTCAATAAGATTTGATTAAACAGTCGAGTTATGTTTCTGGGTATTAAGTCGATTGAAGAAGATGAAGTTTGAAATGTGTTTAAAGGAATTTAAAATCGGTAAATATACCGGGTTAGACACACAGTCCATTGGTGGACTGTGGCAAATTACAAAGCATGCGTCTCGAGTTCGATCCTTGACACAACCCTATCCTCTGAAATAAAAATGTTCTTTTTAAAACCGATGCCGTATTAACTCGCTGTAAGATGTTAAGTATAATAAAATATCAATATATATCGGGTTAGACACCCAGCCCAGTTGGTTGGGCTGGGTGCAACACAACAGAAGGTCGCGGGTTCGAGTGTTAACAGGCATGCCGGTTCGATTGGATTAAAAACCTTTTTAATTAAATAAAATTTGGTATAATCTAAATAGTATATAAATATAATTAAAATCTGAAATATTTCGGGTTAGACAAGTAGCTCAGTTGGTAGTGCTGCGTGCACGTATACGGGAGGTCACAAGTTCGAACCTCACTCAGCGCACATAATTAACACGGTCCGACCGGTCAACGGTCAACGGTCAAAAAGTCAAAATTTTTATTTTTCTTTTTATTTATTTTATTTAAAAATCAACTAAAAACACTTAAAAACAATATTTTTGAAGTTAGAAAATTTCCTTAAACTCACAAAAATAAATCTAACAATCCCATTAAGAACTCTAATTAAAAATATTAATCTCAAATAAAAGTTTATTTATTTATCGAATTATTATGTTATTATTTAGGTTAGTTTCTCTCGTGGTTAAATCCAAATTCGTGCGCATTCATCATCAATCCAAGAAACGCAACCACTGTGAGTGAATTCTTACAAATTCCCCTTTTTATTCATGTTTTGGGGTGTATCATGTGTCGCTTAAATTAATTCGCTTATTCAAACTCGTGTTATACCATTATATGATCTAAACTTAGAATGTAAATATTGTTTGTTGTGATATATTACATATTGTCAAGTTGTGTGCAAATTACTGATTAGGCCCATCAGTTCCTCGTGGGAGACGAGTTGAACAACGCGTGCCTAAAAAACATTCATTAGGCCCATCAGTTCGTTGAACAACGCGTGCCTCAAAATCATTCATTAGGCCCATCAGTTCCTCGTGGGAGACGAGTTGAACAACGCGTGCCTCAAAAACAAACATTTGGTGTGTGCGTGTGTATTAATTAATATTATGTGAGTTGTGATTTAATTTACATTTACGTTTACTCATATGTGGTTATGCACTTTATTTTATAATCGATACAATAAACACGTTTAAATGTTTTCATAGGATTCACTCGCCAACTTTTTGTTGACCCAAAAACCATTTTTACACATGATACAGGTGGACAGGTTGAAGCAACGGACACATAGGAAATTGCCTTAGAAGAAAAATAATGGAAGTCTTGAAAGATGTATAGAACATGTTGTACTTGTATTATTGATTGTAATGATTCTCCTTTAAAAAGAAATAATAAATATGAAACTTTATAATAAATGTCATTAGCTTTGATGAAAACCCAATCATGTCCCGATCACCTTTTCCGCTGCGGGTCGTGGTGTGACAGATTGGTATCAGAGCTTTTGACTATAGGGATATAGGATAGGTTATTAGACCCTTAGAGCCTATACTATAGTTGATTAGATTTTAAATTGCTTATGTGGTTACATGCAAACTCATGATGTTTATTTGTTTCGTATTTATTACAACATACAAATGCATGCAAACACTTCCACTATCATATTGTGTGATATTTAATGAGTTATACTTATTGTCAAACATAACAAGCTTACATATACATTCATCACGCATATTTCAATGTTCACATCTTCAAGTCATCCTCATAGTTCCCTTATTCAAGATTTTGTCGCATTTTTCATTTTTCAATCTCATCAAAGTGAGTTCTACGACGGGCATGTAGTAACTGGAAGGGTACAAGTACCGGTAGTCGGAACGTCCTGTCTAGGTTGGCATTCATATAAATCCAATATAACGGACTAGTTTGTCTACCTGGGGACTAACGATGAGAGTACGAAGGACCTATTAGGCCAAAGCATGCCACACCAAACGTCGTTCGAACTAACCCCACTTTGAGGTGTCACCGTGTCCACACCTGGATACGCTCCGAATTCCATACGTTACATACATATTTCTCGATTTTCTCCAGGTTATAGTGTACGTTACCAGGCTAAAACATGCGAACCATATGAAAGACCCGGTAATCATGGGGGCCCACATGATTACGAAGGTGAAGTATGGCGGCATGCAAGGCCCAATTACGAGCAAAGCCCAAGACATCCTATGGATGTAGTAAATTTATTATTCTTCATTTATTTTATGAATGTTCATTCCTAAATACGACACATGACCCCTAAAACGTCCAACTCATACTCTTGATACGTATTTCTTGTAGATGTCTTCTAGCCTCTCTCGTAGGAAAATGAAATCAGGAAAATCCCGCGAGCGCATGGCTGCCCAAATCGCTCAACAAATGGCGGCCGTAATACCCAACATCATAGTTCAAGTTCAACAAGCCCTTACCGCTAATCCCGTCAACCCAATTCACCAAGAAGATCAAAACATTGTCAATCCTCTCCCAAAGCCACTAAATGCACCTTCAAGCATTTCAAATCCTACGATCCTCCAAAATACGAAGGGACTGAAGGTGTCACCGCTCTCCTCCATTGGTTTGAGGAGATGGAAAACACTTTTCTCAATTGCGACTGTCCCGATGATCGCAAGGTGCGATATGCTACCGGTCGTTTGTTTGGAGTAGCACTTACATGGTGGAATACAGAGAAGGCCAAGCGTGGTACTGAGAATGCTATGACTTTGACTTGGGAAGTGTTGAAGGAAATCATGACAAGACGTTTCTTTCCAAGAAGCGAAATCAAGAAATTGGAAGATGAGTTCTATTCTCTGAAACAAAAGGAAGGCGACCACACCACATACAACAAGAGATTCCTTGAGTTAAATCAGATGGTTCCCAACTTGTTCACTCCCCTCTACCGTTTAATCGAGCACTACATTCGAGGTCTTCCTTCAAAAATTCAGGACCCTGTAATAAGTACCACACCTGCAACTTTGGAAGCAGCAATGGAGTTAACTACAGAGCTCACCGAAAACGGCATATGGAATAAAGACTTCACGGAGGAGAAGAAGAAGGATAAAGCATCAACCAAAACCTCAAACTCCACCCAAACCGAATCCTCTTCTCAAACCACTCCTAAGAGAAAACGAGACGGGCAAAATTTCGCTATTACCCAAGGCAATCAACCAGCTTCACAAGCCATACCCTCCAAGTTATTCCAATCACTCAAATAGCACCCAACTCAACTTACCTAAATAAGAAACCTTACTTTGGACCTCACCCTCAATGCAACACCAGTTTTTATCACCATCCATCTACCTTACCTTGTCGACAATGTGCGAATTGTGGACGCTATGGTCATTTGAGCAAGGTTTGCCGCACCTCTCAAAACCAAACCTAACCCCCACTCAAAACATGATCCAAACATATCAACAACCCCAATACCCCATGTTCCCATATGTTCGAGCTTGTTTTAATTGTGGTGACCCTACCCACTTTAGAAACACGTGCCCTCGATTGGTTAACATCATAAACGCCCAAGCTCAAGCAAACCCAGTTAACCAAGCAAATCAAGAAAACCTAACCACTAGGCCACCAGCAAGAGGAAGAGCTTACAACATCAACGCCAATCCTATTGAAGATAATAACGGCCCAAAAGAACCACCCAACTAGTTTTCTTCACCAAAAATCAAGATTCAACTCCAACCGCTTAGTTTTTATGTTTTCTTTATGTTATCTCAATCTTCACGTATCTCAATTATAAATTGGAAATTTATCTAAGAATCTTAATGCGAATTACTATTTCAGTTTTGTTTTATACTCATTGATTTAACATTCATATCATCATACATCTCGACGTATCTCAATCTCATCATTCAAAGAAGTTGTGTTGTGTCTCACTTTTACCTAGACTAACCCCTTCATCATAACAAACGAGAGAGTTACTGTCATCATTCAATCATGTATACCTTCAGATTTGAGACTCAAGTTTTGGTTGTTGTGTTTGTTTATGTTTTAGAGTCACATAGAACTAATCATAATTTACTGATAAAGCCAATGAAAATTTGACAAGAATATGGTGGATACGCCGCTGGTACTTCCTATATATAAGTATTCTTGCCAAAGGATCAGAGGCATTGTCAGGCGGTTATGAGAAGTTCCATGTAGGATATAGTAATGTCATGGTTGAAGTTTGTTTTATACTCACTGATTTAGCATTCATATCATCATACATCTCAACGTATCTCAATTTCATCATTCAAAGAAGTTGGGTTGTGTCTCACTTCTACATAGACTAACCTCTTCATCATAACAAACGAGAGAGGTACTGTCATCATTCAAACATGTATACTTTCAGAATTAAGACTCAAGCTTTGGTTGTTGTGTTTGTGTATGTTCTAGAGTCACATAGAACTAATCATAACTTACTGATAAAGCCAATGAAAATTTGACAAGAATATGGTGGATACGCCGCTGGTACTTCCTATATATAAGTATTCTTGCCAAAGGATCAGAAGCATTGTCAGGCGGTTATGAGAGGTTCCATGTAGGCTTAGTGGTAGAAGTTTTGTTTTAGGATATAACCTTATCTTTCCAAACGTATCAATTCTCTCAAAGCTCTTGTGCATGAGATCATACCTAGGAAATCAACTCTGTTTATCAATATTCCTTATCTTAGGCATCAAAAAGCGATTCCTGTAGCAGGGTATCCAACCCATACTAGGAACGTTACCGCCTCCAATAAAATTTAAACTTTCACCCTCTTCTGATTATGTAATTGTCAAATTAAAACACCCTCTCCACAAGTCAAATAGACCACTATTACTTAAATTTCGGGACGAAATTTCTAAAAGTAGGGGATACTGTAACATCAGTCAAAAAACGGGTTTCCAAAACCCGCTTCGTTTATTAATCGAATAACCAGTTAAAAATTTTCGTTGCTTATTTAATGCTCAAATATATTATAAACAATAAATAATTAATAAATATATTAGAATTTAAAATCTATAATTGAAAATTTATAAAAATAAGAGAATAAAAAAATAAATGAGGTTGCCGGGTTTCGAACCCGAGTCAGCCGGTTCAACAAACAACCAACACACCACTCCGCCACACATTCCATTTGTAACAAATACAGACAAATAACATTTAAGTAAACCCGAAACTCAAAATCAGTAATCAGCGCGCCCAAATCCGCAGTCACCGGAAAAACCAAAGATTTCGCGAATAACGACTGTTTCTTTTGACTAAAACGCGTGAGCTAAATTCGACATCGGTTATAACCGATGTCTAACCCCCAATTTCAGTCGTAACCGCCGGAAAAGTTTGACCGTGAATCAAGACAAAATTTTAACCCAATACATCCTGTTCTACCCTATAAATACCCCTCTCAACCTTCCGGAAATCCTTTCGTTCAAGACCGCACACCTTTTCGTAGTTGAAGTGCTTAGAAACTCGTCGCCGGATATTTCCAATTTCGCCGGAATTGGTCACCGGAAAACCGAACCCATCTCATTTCTTTGCCTTACTCTAAAATAAGACTTCTAGAATTCAGACAGAAGTCACCACACTCACCTTAAACTTCCTGTAGATCCTCTGTCGCAAGTCACACTTCGCCGGAAATTCTTTCAGTCACCGAAACTTCATCGAAGATCACACCTGTTCGGTGCAACATCCTTAAATCCTTTTCTGTTTTAATTATTTCCGTTATCAGTAATAATCAAGCAATTAATTCAATAAGATTTGATTAAACAGTCGAGTTATGTTTCTGGGTATTAAGTCGATTGAAGAAGATGAAGTTTGAAATGTGTTTAAAGGAATTTAAAATCGGTAAATATACCGGGTTAGACACACAGTCCATTGGTGGACTGTGTGCAAATTACAAAGCATGCGTCTCGAGTTCGATCCTTGACACAACCCTATCCTCTGAAATAAAAATGTTCTTTTTAAAACCGATGCCGTATTAACTCGCTGTAAGATGTTAAGTATAATAAAATATCAATATATATCGGGTTAGACACCCAGCCCAGTTGGTTGGGCTGGGTGCAACACAACAGAAGGTCGCGGGTTCGAGTGTTAACAGGCATGCCGGTTCGATTGGATTAAAAACCTTTTTAATTAAATAAAATTTGGTATAATCTAAATAGTATATAAATATAATTAAAATCTGAAATATTTCAGGTTAGACACGTAGCTCAGTTGGTAGAGCTGCGTGCACATATACGGGAGGTCACAAGTTCGAACCTCACTCAGCGCACATAATTAACACGGTCCGACCAGTCAACGGTCAACGGTCAAAAAGTCAAAATTTTAATTTTTCTTTTTATTTATTTATTTTATTTAAAAATCAATTAAAAACACCTAAAAATAATATTTTTGAAGTTAGAAAATTTCCTTAAACTCACAAAAATATATTTAACAATCCCATTAAGAACCCTAATTAAAAATATTAATCTCAAATAAAAGTTTATTTATTTATCGAATTATGTTATTATTTAGGTTAGTTTCTCTCGTGGTTAAATCCAAATTCGTGCGCATTCATCATCAATCCAAGAAACGCAACCACTGTGAGTGAATTCTTACAAATTCCCATTTTTATTCATGTTTTGGGGTGTATCATGTGTTGCTTAAATTAATTCGCTTATTCAAACTCGTGCTATACCATTATATGATCTAAACTTAGAATGTAAATATTGTTTGTTGTGATGTATTACATATTGTCAAGTTGTGTGCAAATTACTCATTAGGCCCATCAGTTCCTCGTGGGAGACGAGTTGAACAACGCGTGCCTCAAAAACATTCATTAGGCCCATCAGTTCGTTGAACAACGCGTGCCTCAAAATCATTCATTAGGCCCATAAGTTCCCCATGGGAGACGAGTTGAACAAGGCGTGCCTCAAAAACAAACATTTGGTGTGTGCGTGTGTATTAATTAATATTATGTGAGTTGTGATTTAATTTACATTTACATTTACTCATATGTGGTTATGCACTTTATTTTATAATCGATACAATAAACACGTTTAAATGTTTTCATAGGATTCACTCGCCAACTTTTTGTTGACCCAAAAACTATTTTTACACATGATACAGGTGAACAGGTTGAAGCAAGGGACACATAGGAAATTGCCTTAGAAGAAAAATAATGAAGTCTTGAAAGATGTATAGAACATGTTGTACTTGTATTATTGATTGTAATGATTCTCCTTTAAAAAGAAATAATAAATATGAAACTTTATAATAAATGTCATGAGCTTTGATGAAAACCCAATCATGCCCCGATCACTTTTTCCGCTGCTGGTCGGGGTGTGACATGTAATTCGTGCGAATCATACTTGTAAAATTTTGAAACTTGTAGATTTTAGAAACTTCTGGTTACTTGTTCGTACGAATGGTCCAAATTTTAAGAAAAGTTGTTTGTGTGAGTGGACTCTCTACTCGTACGACGCAACTACTTCTCCAAACGGATGAATTTTACCGATTTTGACATGATTAAGTTCGATTTTAGATCTGAAATTGTTAAGGATTGATTAGAATGTAGTTTAACGTGAATTCCTAGAATCATAGTCCATTTCACATGTATATTCATCCAAAATCTAGTTCAGTTCGGGAATGTGTAGAAGAAGAAAGTGAATCCAAATCTGAAACAGTTGGTATCTTGCAATTACTTGATGTTTGTCAGCAGATCAGACCTCAAAGCTCTGATACCACTTGTGAGGGGGGATCATGCTCCTCGATGAGCAACCAGTCTGATCTAACTCAACTACTAGAGGCAGAATTCATTGCTAGAGAGTTTGACAAAATGAACAAGAAAGATCTTACTGTTTAACTGCTTCTGATTGTATTGAATGACGTGAACAAGTATAGACGCGAGTAAACAAATCAGCAGGGCTTCGCCGTACCAACTGAACTAACACTCACTAGCTCTGACACAACACTCCTCTATTTATAGGTCGACATGACTCGCACTGGAGTGTGTCTTAAACAGAGACATTGGTCGTACGAGTGGCTGGTTCGTACGAGTGACTGAGAGTCACTCGTACGAGCCATCTTGTCTCTCGTACGAGCAATACAAAATGATAAAATAAACATTTAACAAATAAACATTTGACTCTTAAGCCCTATATATAATATAGACATATCCTAGACGTAGGAAATAGACATAATGCACCAACACACCGGTAGCACGTCTTGAGGCCATAAGAATTTTCTTGGCTTATGCGTCCTACAAGAATTTTACAGTTTATCAAATGGATGTGAAGAGTGCATTTCTTCATGGTGTGGTTGAAGAAGAAGTATACGTTGGGCAACCGCCTAGTTTTGAAGATCCAATTCATCCTAAAAAGGTGTGGCTTCTTAATAAGGCATTGTATGGTCTTCATTAAGCTCCTCGGGCTTGGTACGAAACGTTGTCTTCCTATCTTCTCAAGAATGGTTTTCAACATGGATTGATCGACTGTCCCCTCTTCATCAAAGAAAAGAATGATGACTTATTGTTGGTACAAGTATATGATGATGATATTATTTTTTGGTCTACAAATGAGAAAATGTGCAAAGAATTCGAGCACGTGATGCAAGAGAAGTTCGAGATGAGCGCCATGGGAGAAATGACTTCCTTATTAGGTTTGCAGGTTCATCAATCTAAGGAAGGGATCTTTATTCATCAAACCAAGTATGTTGGAGATATTCTCAAATGATTTCAAATGGAAGACTCGAAGCCTTTGGGAACTCCATTAGTTCAAAATCATGGGATTGCTCCTGATGGAATGGGTGAACATGTGGAACCATCTCTTTATCGTGCTATGATAGGATCTCTTATGTATCTTACTACCTCAAGAACTAATATAATTTACCCAACATGTCTTCTAGCTCGCTACCAGTCAAGTCCAAAAGTTTCTCATTTGATGGTTGTGAAAAGAATCTTTCATTATTTAATGTGACAAATGGCAAATAACAAGTAATTCCGTACAATCTAATCACTACTTTTAGTACATAATCTCATGCATTATATCGTAATTTGATTATATAACTGAGTTTTACGTCATATCACAAGTATTAGGACAAGTAAATCAGGTCATAACATATACTGGTTTCCGTTACGACACGAAACAAACCAAACAATGCCCTAAAAGTGTTGGTAGAAAGTGTTTGTAAATAAACATAAGAAAACGTCGGGGAGTCGTGTCACAGAACTATTGTTTCACAACTCAAGGAATTTAAAATTATGTTTGATTAAGTTAAATGTTTACATTGTCTTAGGATAAACAGAAAAAACACATAAATAAATTGTCTTTCATGTTTTAAGTCACTAAGGCCCGCGACCTTCCTACGTGAAGCATGCATCATATTATCAAGTATTGATTCCTGAAACATATGTGAAAAGAGAATCAGCATAAAAATGCCGGCGAGTACATAGGTTTTGTGAGTTTGTCAAATTCATGGCCTTGTATACATATTGCAACACCTGGTCTGACTACAAGAGTTGTTAAGTGAAAACCTCGTATCAAAAGTGTTTAATATTGCAATACAGTTAACCAACTAAAAGAAGTTGGTTAGAGTTGTGAAAACCTTGTAGCCATGAATCTTGACAAAAAAACATTTATTTTGTAAAAACCTTGTAATAGATTGATTCAAAAGAAAACTTCGTATGGTTTATACCTTTAAGTGAAAATCATTGCGTTACATTGTTCAAAACAATTTGTCCGTGTTATAGATCAATCGTCCGAGTCATAAACCAATTGTCCATGTCATAAACAAAATCTTCCGTGTTTTTAGTTTTGAAAACTTTTGATCATTCTTTAATGAACACATTCAAACCTTTGTTGACTATACCACCAAAGGGTATCTTTAATAGACCACCAAAGGGTCTCTTTAACTAGACTAACAAATCAACAATTGATTTGTTAATCGGAAACAGTTTCTGTCATTACCCAAACTTCCACCAAATCCAGTGAACAGTCCGATAATGGGATTGTCAGTCCTATGGTACCATAACATACTACTGGTCCGCATGGCCAAAGCTAATAAATGTCATTCGTGTTATGGATAACGCATCAACAAGTTGTTCACATTATTGAAATCATATTGTTTTATATATAAACCATAGACATTGTTTTTGAAAACTTGAAAATGATTAGCACATATGAGTCACCCCAAAACATTTGCAAAACGTAAGAGAGGGGAACTATGTAATCACTTTGAAAATCATTTTGTATACATAAACCATTTATATTGTTTTGAAATTTTGAAAATAATTATAGACACATATGAATCACCCCAAAAAATTTGAAAATGTAAAAGAAGGGGGGAGGGCAATGTACTCACTTGGGATTGCGAAAGTGTTCTTGATCAACAAAATAAACAAAGCTCAATCGTGTCCTAATGTGTCAGATAAATATGTTAGCGTGTCGGGACTACAAACAGGAGATCAGATAGAATGAAGTCTTATAAACCAAACGGGAGTTGGAACTCATGTGATATGGTTTAACAAACTTAACATTCTGATTTGGAAAGGATCCTAAGTGCTTTTGACCCATTATGACTCGTTAAGGTAGTTTACGCTACTTTAACGGGTCATTAGCATAAACGTGTGATCGGATGGTTAAACATGTCTTATGACAAGTCCTAAATGCCCAAACATGTTTGAAAATGTTATAAAACCTCAGTTTATATGTCAAAATCTGGTTACATGTGTTTAAAATGGATTTATGCGCAAAAGGGCATTTTGGTCATCATTTTTTAAGAACATAGAAGTAACTTATCATAACACTAACCAAACGATGTGACATAAGGTATAACCTCAGTAGATTATTCCCTATATAACTATGGTCAGAAATATGTGTTTGGTAGGATCCTAAGATCGACCAAACGGGTCAGATTCGAAAGTCAAAGCGGTGGTCAAGATCGCTCGACTTACGACCCTAAATAAGCACTAAACTAGAAGTGACGAGTTAGTCATGTCAAAATATGTCTAATTAAGTTTTTAAAACTGATTTCGTATCAAAACTTGGTGTTTTTATACCTGAAAATAGTTTCGTCGTAAAATGCACATCATGCGCATTTTTGACCGAAACTTTGACTCGTCACTTCGACTAGTAAACGTGGTAATCAGAAGGCGTTAGGGATTATAACCTTCATGATTACAATCTCGTTTCAAAGTCCAATTGAACTTTGACTTTACCAAATATGGTCAGAACCAAAAGTCAATCAGGTTGCCAAACTGTTTGACTTTTAGCTCAAAATAGCTAAAAAAAAAGAAAATTAAAGAACTAGGAAGAGTACTTACTCGTGTTGAAGAACACTTTTGGAACTCAAGATAGGAGGCTTCCAAAGGTTAGAAACAAGCTCCAAGAAGGATAGAAAGAAGAACTTCACACTTTGCTTTGAAGTGTTTTGAAGTGGTGTGAAAAAAATGGAAGAATCATGGGGTATTTATAGTATTTTAGGATTAAGGAGGTTATGACAACTGTCCTCAAGTGTGGATTAGTGTCCTAACATGTGTCAACACCATATTAAGTGTGGCAAAATGGGTGTTAGGTGTCAAAAATTTGAGATAGGTGGCAAACTTGGTGAACAAGCAAAAATATTTATTATTTTTTTTGACGTTTTTGGCCCTTGGACTTGTATTTTCACTTATTTGCCATTTTTAACCCCTTTAACCTAATATTTAGGTAATATAAAGGTGTTAAGACATGTGTAACTTGTATTATGCCCAAAAAGGTCGTGTATGTCGGTTCGTTCGGTTGTACGGTTATGCGTTTTGCAAAAATTTGTAAAACGCATTAACGAACACGAAAATGATCGAAATTGTGCAACGACTGATATTTTTGCATTCTCATCAATAAAATACAAGATTTTATTGAATACAAAAATATTTGGAAATAAAACACATGGTTTTATTGAATACGAAATTGTTTGTAATTGTGCAATGATGAAAAGGCACAAATGTCACAGTCTCCCCTACTTTTGGAAATTTCGTCGCGAAATTTAATTAGAGGAAACATTGTGAAACAGATGTGGATATTTCGCTTTCATTTGATCCTCTCATTCCCAATTAAATTCTGGGCCTTGTTTGGATTCCCAGCGTACTTTAGCTATCGGTATACGTCTACGCTTGAGTTTCTTGACTTCACAGTCCACTATCTCCACAGGTTTCTCGACAAAGTGCATATTGTCTTTAACGTGAATTACATCGAGGGGAATGTGGAGGTTTCTATCGGCTAAACACTTTTTCAAATTGGATACGGGGAATGTTGGGTGAATATTCCCAAATTCAGGAGGTCGCTTAAGTCAGTAGGCCTCCTTCCCGATTCTCTCAACGATCTTGAATGGTCCAATATATCGTGGTGCAAGTTTTCCTTTCTTTCCAAATCTGATCACACCTTTCCAAGGGGATACCTTGATAAGGACGTGATCACCAACTTGGAATTCCGAGGGCTTGCGTCGTTTGTCCGCATAACCTTCTAACGGCTTCTAGCTGTTAGAAGGTTATCACGAATTTTCTTGACTTTGTCTGTTGTGTCGTGAACGAGTTCAGGCCCAGTTAGCTGAGCTTCACTGACCTCATTCCAGCAGACAGGTGAATGACATTTTCGACCGTATAGAGCTTCGAAAGACGCCATATTGATGCTCGCGTGATAACTATTGTTATAGGAGAATTCGACCAATGGTAGATGCTAATCCCAACTACCACCAAAGTCGATCACACATGCTCTAAGCATATCCTCCAGTGTTTGAATTGTCCTTTCATATTGTCCATCCGTTTGAGGATGATAAGCAGTGCTTAGATTGAGTTTGGTTCCCAAGGCAGATTGCATGGTCTTCCAAAAGTGTGATGAGAATCGAGCATCTCGATCGGATATGATGTTCAAAGGAACACCATGACGAGATACAATCTCACCAACGTAGATCTTGGTGAGTTTGTGAGCAGATAGATCCTCATGTATTGCCAAAAAGTGTGCTGACTTTGTTACATGATCGATGATTACCTAAATCGCATGATGACCTCTAAGTGTGCGCGGTAGTTTAGTGACGAGATCCATCGCAATGTTCTCCCACTTCCATACCGGTATTTGTGGTTGCTCAAGTAAACCAGATGGGCATTGATGTTCTACCTTAACTCTAAGACAAGTTAGCCATTTTGACACATATAAGGCACTGTCCTTCTTCATGACCGGCCACCAATACTGGGTACGGAGATCCTTATACATTTCGTTATACATTTCGTCTGCACCAGGATGGATTGAATAATGAGATTTATGAGCTTCGTCCATCGATAAGGTGCGGAGATTGTCTTGACTAGGAATCCACAAACGGTTCTTGTAGTAGAGTAATCCGTTATCTTTTGTTTCGAGTTGAAGTTCGAGATTTTGTGGCAGCTCATTTTTCAACAAGCTTTCGGTCACACATGTATGTTGTGCTTCAAGGATACGTGTTTGGATATAAGATTGAATTCGAACACAATAAAGTTTGACACGTTCCTTACGACTAAGCGCATCAGCCACAACATTCGCCTTACCAGGATGGTAGCGAATCTCGCAGTCGTAGTCATTCAGAAGTTCGACCCAGCGTCGTTGTCTCATGTTAAGCTCCGTTTGATTGAATACGTGTTGGAGACTTTTGTGGTCAGTGAAAACCACACATTTCGTACCGTAAAGGTAGTGTCTCCAAATTTTTAGAGCAAAAACTACGGCTCCTAACTCAAGATCATGAGTTGTGTTGTTCTTCTCATGGATTTTCAATTGCCTTGATGCATAGGCTATGACTTTGTCTCTTTGCATGAGAAGACAATCAAGTCCTAGGTTTGATGCATCACAATAGACAACGAAATCATCGTTGCCGTCGGGTAAAGATAAAACAGGAGCATTACAGAGTTTTTGTTTCAATGTTTGAAAGGCTTCCTCTTGTTTGGGTCCCCACTCGAAAGGTTTATTCTTCTGAGTCAAAGTGGTGAGGGGAACCGCGATCTTTGAAAAGTTCGCGATGAATCGTCAATAGTATCCAGCAATACCAAGAAATGAACGAACTTCGGTAGGAGTAGTAGGTGTACTACAATCCCTAATTGCACTGATTTTGGAAGGATCTATATGTATACCTTGTTCGTTAACAATGTGTCCCAAAAACTGAACTTCTTTTAGCCAAAATTCACATTTGGAGAATTTAGCGTAAAGTTGGTCTTTCTTCAGGAGTTCCATCGTTAGACGAAATGTTGTTCATGATTGGCACGAGACATAGAATAAATGAGGATGTCGTCGATGAAAACAATGATGAACTTGTCTAAATAGGTTTACAAACCCTATTCATTAAGTCCATGAAGACGGCAGCAGCATTCGTCAAACTAAAAGGCATGACAGTGAACTCGTAATGGCCGTATCGAGTGCGAAAAGCAGTGTTGGGAATATCTTCTTCGAGTACACGAAGTTGATGATACCCATAACTGTCACACCCTCAATTTCCACTTGCGGAGTTTTACCGCGAGGCGTGTGAACAAACCAGAATCTGAAACACTAGTACGTCGAACGACTCTATATGATTTGATAATACGTTTTCCAAAAATCATTTGTTTAACCATTCATCGTAGATTTTATATTGTCTTAGTTAGTTACCAATGTTTAGCGGAAGCATTAGTTTTTAAAGTTGAGCGGAAGCATAAAGTAAAGTAAAGGAACGGGCGCCAACATAAACGCCAAAACTAAAGAAAAACCCAAAACAATGTTTGTAAATGAGACTCGATAAAAGATGTCTTGATCAATGCAAGTGAGTGCACCTAGAGCTCCTAGCGTCCTGAGAAACATGTAAAGAAACAAGTGTCAACATTAAAGAAGAGTGAGTTCACAGGTTTTCATAAATTCGTTTGTTCGGTTATAAGTTTGTTTCCCCCGTTTTCCCTAACCCGGGATAACGGTTTAGTTCCATTATTCCCACCCCGGAATAATACTGATAGTTCCATTATTCCCAACCCGGAATAATAATGATGTCCCATTATTCCTATCCTGGAATAATAACGTTGTTGGTTCCATTATCCCTAACCCGGGATAATATTGTTGATTCGTAATTAAGTTCAATGTTAATATATATAGGTAGCTAGCCTAAAGTTATGTCACGTAAGTGTTCGCGATCGAAGCTGACTGTTGTGCCTCCGTGTTGCCAGGCCTATCACTGACCATGGCGAAGTTAGGCCAAATTATTCAACCGTTGACCATACCCGGTCGGCTAGCGCGACTAGCTCGGATGGGGCTTGTCGGGCCCAGTAGTACTACTTATAATTTCCCCGCTATCTAAACCCAATACTAACGATCCGAGAGATTGTCGAGGACTTGTGTGATATAGCTGCTTAGTGACCATAACGTACATTAACATTAACTTAGTTACCGAATAGTTTAATGACGTTAATTTCGTATAACGTAAAGAGATTGAGTTGAAGAGTGTATACATGTTTCTCCCCCTGTTGTTTAAAACCGGATAAAGTTAGGGGCCGTGAACTCACCTTTAGTTGCTCGGTTAGTGTAAGACAGAAGTTGCAAATGATGGGACCGCTAATTGCGTCCTAACAAGTTAATTGATTTCAAGTTAGTGTGTGAACACACCAATACAATTCCTACACATAATTACGCACAAAGCGGTACACACAACCACAAATCCTAACACTCAAACATGCATGCAAGTATCCTCATATGAACATAGTGATCAAAAAAATTTATCATGAACATAATCCAATCCATGCAACACTTTGGTGCACACATTCGCAAGTTATCCAGTTTCAGCTTATATACTCATAATTCGGCTGTTTTCGAGGATTTTTATAAAATAGTTCCAACGTTCCAAAAATTCCAATTATTTTATAGAAGGTGACAACTATACTGTAGAATTTTATATAAATTTTTTAAGTCCAAACACTTTACCAATTATTCGTAAATATTAATATGCTAGGCTGCAGTCAGATTCGTCACTTTCTGACTGCAGTCCACGGAAGAATTCATTTAAAAATCACCGTTCGTCCAATTAACAAAAGTCCAGTGGGAGTTCTCTGGAAATTTCCATATCTAGTTGCTGTACAAATTTCCTGATTCGACTCCCTACCGATTATTAGATCCGACTTGATAAACAACTAACAAATTTTCAGGATTTTCACAGACTTAGTTACTGAACTTAATTGGCTGCTTAAAAATATCAAACGACTTCAGAAAAATATGAATCCAGCGCCATTAGAATCGTTTTTCAAAACTCTACGTTTTAGACTTCAGAAAATCCGTTTTTCGACAAATAATGACCGATTTACAGCCAGTTGAAGTTGGCTGTAACCACCATTCAGCAATCTGATTCAGCACTTTATCGCAATCTAACTCGCTTAAACCGTCGATACATTGAACATATGCGATCAAGAACAGAATTTCCAATCATATACTATCATGTATATTATACCCATGCAACCCTAATCATAACCTATAGTTTTTATCAATCCGAAAACAACACACTTGCAAACTATGATTTCCGAAAACAACACACTTGCAAACTATGATTTCCGAAAACAACACACATGCAAACTATGATAAATCAGCCGATTAGCAACATAACACTACATTCAAACATATAAATCCGATTATGATCTTGCAAACAATGATAAATCCTAACCTTTAATAACAAGATTAATGAGCTGAGACTTGGACAAGAGCCGATTCGGATTGAAGGTAGATCGCGACCGAGAAGATCCGCGACCGAGAAGAGATGTTGTTCGCGACCGAGAAGGGGTGTAGTAGGCTGTTTTGCGATCGAGGGAACAAGTGGAAGAGATGGGCTGCCGTCGGCTTCCTTAGATACTAGGGTTTTGTATGTTTTTGTTTTGTGAAGAAAGACTCATGCATGTGTGTGTATATATAGTGCAAAGGATGAAGGTAAAGGGAATGGGTTTGCGGTTTGGGGTGCACGCGGCCTAGAGGGTTTGGGTGGGGCGATTTGGGTTTAAAAATTGATCCCCAAGTTTGGTTAACTCCTTGAGTCGCAAGGAAATGAGGCCGGCTCGTGTCGCGGTTCGGTTCGGTTCGTCTATATATTTACTATATATATTTTATAACTAAAACAATCACGAAATCGAACATCACATAATAATTCGCCAACTCATAAACGTTTAATACACATAGCACAAATTCGTTTGACAAGTTCATGAGATTATCGTAATTATTTCGAGCGTGCAAATTTAAGTCTCCGAATCAATTTAACGTAGGAACGAATAACCGTGAAGTAGTGCGTTTAAGATATCCGAAAAACCGGGATGTCACATTATCCCCATGTTGAAAGAATTTTCGTCCCGAAAATTGAGTAAACGCGGTTTAGAATGCAGCGTACATGTTTAGAGTGCCACGCACAAAGATTTAGTTCATTGACGATGGTACGCGAAATTACAAGAAATTCCCAAGTGCCATGCACAAAGATTCCCAAGTGCCATGCACAAGGATTTAGTTAACAATGGTACGCGAAATTATGAGAAATTTCCAGGTTGTCACATCATCCCCATGTTGAAAGAATTTTCGTCCCGAAAATTTAGTTGCTGGTATCGTTAGTTTGCTGCTCAGCTGCAAAGAGGTGTGGGTATTTGCTTTTCATTTGGTCCTCTCTTTCCCATGTGAACTCCGGTCTACGCTTAGAGTCCCAACGAACCTTAACGATCGGAATCTTGCTATGCCTTCGAGTCTTGATCTCACGATCCATGATCTTGATAGGTTGTTCCACAAAGTGCAGTTGTTCATCCACTTGGATCTCATCCAATGGAATGACTAGGGTTTCATCTAATAGACACTTCTTCAGATTTGACACGTGAAAAACGTTGTGAACTCCACTGAGTTCGGTAGGAAGGTCTAGTTGATAAGCTACGGGTCCAATACGTTTCAAGATCATAAACGGACCTACGTACCGTGGGTTTAGTTTGCCTCGTTTTCCAAAGAGGATTACACCCTTCCAGGGTGACACCTTCAGTAGGACGCGGTCGCCTACTTGAAATTCGAGCGGTTTGCATCGTTGATCAGCGTAGCTTTTCTGTCGATCTCGTGCCGCCGCCATGCGGTTTCTTATTTGTACAATCTTTTCAGTAGCCTCAAGTATCAACTCAGGGCCTGTAAGTTGGCTGTCACCGACTTCTGCCCAACAGACCGGTGATCTACATTTACGACCGTATAATGCCTCAAACGGTGCTGCCGAAATACTCGTATGGTAACTGTTGTTATACGAGAATTCCACTAAAGGCAGGTGGATTTCCCAACTATTTCCAAAGTCTACTACGCATGCCCTAAGCATGTCTTCCAAGGTCTGTATGGTCCTTTCGCTTTGACCATCAGTCTGAGGGTGATAAGCAGTGCTCATATCTAAGCGTGTGCCCAACGCTTTCTGAAGTGACTGCCAAAAGTTGGACGTGAAGCGAGCATCTCTGTCTGAGATGATGGACGTTGGCACTCCGTGCCGAGAAACTACTTCCTTAATGTAGATGCAAGTCAACTTCTCCATCTTATCTGTTTCTTTAATAGCTAGGAAGTGTGCGGACTTAGTTAAATGATCCACAATCACCCAGATGGTATCACAACCACCCAAAGTTCGCGGGAGTTTAGTGATGAAGTCCATCGAGATCTGATCTCATTTCCACACAGGGATCTCAGGTTGTTGGAGTAGCCCCGATGGCTTTTGATACTCTACCTTGACTTTTGCACAAGTCAAACACTTACTCACGTAGGTGGCTATATCAGCTTTAATGTTGGGCCACCAATACGCAGCTTTAAGGTCTTGATACATCTTATCCGAACCAGGATGGACAGAGTATCGGGATTTGTGAGCTTCGTCCATGACTAGCTCTCTGAGGTTTCCGTAGAGAGGTACCCATATGCGATTCATGAAGTACCGGGCTCCATTGGGTTTTACTTCCCAATCGTGTTCCATTTTTCCCACCGATTCTGCCTTGATGTTTTCCTCCTTAACTGCTTCTAACTGCGCGTCGCGTATCTGTTCGGGTAGCCCCGAATGAATAGTGATCTGTAATGCTCGTACCCGACGAGGTTTCAAGTGTTCCTTCCTCTGAGGGCATCAGCTACCACGTTAGCTTTACCCGGGAGATACCGAATGGCACACTCATAATCGTTCAAGAGTTCGACCCAGCTACGCTGTCGCATGTTCAACTCCTTCTGATCAAAGATGTGTTGGAGGCTCTTGTGGTCTGTAAAGATTGTGCACTTCGTTCCATAGAGGTAGTGTCTCCAAATCTTAAGTGCAAACACTACTGCTCCCAATTCCAGGTCATGCGTTGTGTAGTTTTTCTCGTGAACCTTCAATTGTCGGGACGCATACGCGATGACCTTATCGCGTTGCATGAGTACGCATCCCAACCCCTGAATGGAAGCATCACAATATACTACAAAGTCATCTGTCCCTTCCGGCAAGGACAGAATGGGTGCACTGCAAAATTTCTGTTTCAGCAATTCAAATGCCGCTTCCTGCTTGTCACCCCAAGCATACTTGATGCCTTTCTGGGTGAGGGTAGTAAGCGGTTGCGCGATCTTTGAAAATCCTTCGATGAAACGTCTGTAGTAACCAGCCAAACCCAAAAATTGGCGGATCTCCGTCGGTGTCCTGGGTGCTTCCCAGTTTTTGATAGCTTCAATCTTGGCAGGGTCGACGTGGATACCCTTTTCATTTACGATATGCCCGAGGAACTGAACTTCCCGAATCCAAAAATCACACTTTGAAAGCTTGGCATATAGTTTCTCCTGTTGAAGTAATCCTAGCAGTAATCGTAGATGTTCAGCATGTTCTTCTTCATTTTTAGAGTAGATGAGTATGTCATCGATGAACACAATGACAAACTTGTCGAGGTATGGTTTACACACACGGTTCATGAGGTCCATGAACACCGCGGGTGCGTTGGTGAGACCGAAGGGCATAACCAAGAACTCATAATGGCCATACCGAGTATGAAATGCCGTCTTAGCGATATCCTCCTCCCTGACACGTAACTGATGGTAACCGGAACGTAGATCAATCTTGGAGTAGTAGCTTGACCCTTGAAGTTGGTCGAAGAGATCGTCGATGCGAGGTAACGGGTATCGGTTCTTGACAGTAACCTTGTTGAGTTCCCTGTAGTCGATGCACATGCGGAAGGTACCATCCTTCTTCTTGACAAAAAGGACTGGAGCTCCCCATGGCGAAGCGCTTGGTAGGATAAATCCTTTTTCTAACAGCTCCTGAAGTTGGGTAGACATCTCCTGCAGCTCGGCTGGAGCTAGGCGGTATGGGGCCTTGGCGATAGGAGTTGCATGGTTCGCCAATTCAATTTCAAACTCCAATTGTCGATGGGGTGGGAGACCAGGTAATTCCTCTGGGAATACATCGGAAAAATCACGGAAGACGGGGATGTCTTCTATACGTTTATCGTCCTTAGGCTGTTCGGTAACCAGTGCGAGTAAAGCGAAGGAGTTCTTTCTCCGAAGATACTTCTGCGCTTGCATGTAAGAGATGATGTTTGTGACGGCGCCTGCCTTCTCGCCTTGCACCGTCAAGATTTCGTCGTTAGAGAGCGGAATACGGATAGATTTTTCGAAACAGAGGACTTCAGCTCGGACGTCGGATAGCCAGTCCATTCCGACTACCACGTCAAAACTTCCCAGAGTAGTTGTCATCAGATCAATGGTAAAGGTGTGACCCGCGAGTTTGAGTTGACAGCCGGATACTATATGGGTCACATCTACAGAATTACCATCGGCTAATTCTATGACATAAGGGGTCTCTAAGGGTTAGGCGTGAGATTTAGGTTCTTCCTAAAAGACTCAGATATAAAACTCCTATCCGCACCCGTACCAAAAAGCACTGTAGCAAAATGTTCATTAAGGGGAAACTTACCGGTGACCACGTTCGAGTCGTTTCTGGCCTCTCCGCGGCCCAACGTAAATGCGCGACCTTTGGCACCTCCGGTGCCACCATTTCCATTATTGTTGTTATTGTGGTTGTGGTTGTTCCCACCATTGTTGTTGTTGTTGTTACGGAGCTGTGGGCAGTCTCTTTTGAAGTGGGCAGTGCTACCACACTGATAGCATCCCCGGTTAACACCCTGTTGCTGGCCCTGGGGTTGATTTTGGTTTTGTCGGGACATGATTTCCCCGCGAAAATCCTTTGCCGCATGTCCCACCTTGCCACATCGTTGGCAGCGATTCCCGGCACAAGGGCCGTGATGATGAAGATTACAGCGATTGCACTGCGGCTTTCGACCTACATAGCCGCCTGCGTTCTGGTTGTTGTTGGCGGGTTGATTTTGGTGACCCCAGTGGCTGTTGTAATGATTGAACCGTTTCTGGTTCCCCTGTTGTGGCTGGGATGACGAAGACTGTCGAACAGACGAGTCTTCAAACTTTCTTTTATTATCAGGGGCAACTTCAGTTGTACCCCGAGCCGGCAACTTCTTTTGTTCCACCGCCTTATCGGTGAGTTTGTGCGCCAACGTGATTGCTTGATGTTCGGTTGCAGGGTTGCTAGCCATTACCATACCCTGAATCTCCGGAACCAGACCCCAAGGTAGAACTCAAGCCGTTTCTCCACAGTGTTAGCCAGATCGGGACATAGAAATACCAAGTCGTGATGTTTCGCAGTGTATGCTTCGATTTCAGATCCCACCATCTTGTGGTTCCATAATGTTTGCTCCAACTGTTGCACTCTGTCTCGCGGACAGTACTCCTCTTTGATTAGGGCCTTAAACTCGGCCCAGGCCATGGCATTTGCAGCAATAAGTCCACGCGTTTGGACTTGTGCATTCCACCAAGTTAGTGCCCCATCTTCCAATGTTGAGGCTGCATACTTGACCTTGTTGGCCTCCAGACAGTTGCACATTTCAAATACTGATTCAGATTTTTCGATCCAGCGGACCAGTCCTATGGGTCCTTCTGCCCCCGAGAATTTGCTTGGTTTCGCGTCGAGGAACATCTTGTAGGGGTTAAGACCCCCTCCTGCTGACAGAGGACAAGTAGTCAGCGAGGAATTCTACTAGCCCAACTATTAGATTTTCCCATGAAAATTTAATAATGGTTACCTGCCGGTTGGTTCTGAACACCCGCTAGAGCTGCGTTAACGTGCTCTTGAATCATTGCAGCTAATTCTTCGGGCGTCATGTTAAGGTTCCCGCGACGTCCAGTTGCCATTTGGATCTTCGTAAGACAACATAAATACACACCGATAAGTCTATATATCCAATATAGTTATCCTATTCCGTACTTAAATAATTATCAAGTTATGTCAACTCAAATAAATTAAATAGTCAAAAGAAATACTTGATTAAATAAAGTTTCAACGTCATACAAAGTGCCTACCAAACATATCAGTTTACTATAAAGTCTCAAGTTTAAACACAAGTGGGAAAATAAATAGACTGAAGGAAAGTAAATAAAATAAGCGAGACGTGTCAGTCTTCTACGTCTCCATCTCCCAAATCGCTATCGTTGCCGTCATCTTGCGAGGCATTCCCAGCTTCTACAGCTGGGTCTTCCTCCGGATCCTCCTCTGGATCCTCCTCTGGATCCTCTTCTGGATCCTCTTCCGGATCCTCCTCTGGATCCTCTTCCGGTACTGGAGGGGCCGGTGCTGGTGCAGGTACTGGTGCAGGTGCTTGATTTTGTTCTAGCTCCTGAATTCTCCAACTAGATTCCAGGACTCTGTCTTCGAGCCAGTCGGCCCTTATCTGCTCAGCACGCAGATCTCTGGCTAAAGTGTTACGAGCTATTTTACTCGTATGTTGCTCTTCCTCGAGCGAGCCAGTTTTACCTGTCAATTGTCGGATCATCCATCCCTGTGCTAGGATGGTCTCATGCATTCTTTCTAATTGTTCTTGTTGCTTCTGTATCATATTTCTAAGTAGGTCATTCCCTACTTCTACCGAGTTAACCGGTTCAACCGGCACAACTATGATTGGGCGTGATGACGACTCCTCCCCCAGAGCGAGCCTTTTTCTCGCAGCTGAGCGTGTCTCCACGCCATAAGATGGTAAGGGTTCCACCATAGGTGCCTTTCCTGGCGCCCTTGGTAGCGAAATTTTGTCGGACGATGATGATGATGATGACATTGCCTGTTAGGTTGTGTAGTTAGTTACGAGTTGTATTCATTTCTTACTATGCATTCATGTTCTACATACACAGTTGTGGTACATCACATAACAAGATATAATCAGTTCGGTGCCAAACTACGTCTAGTGTCGTGTAATCAGCTATAGTTTAGGTCTACTTTTAATGCAAACCTAGTTCTCTATAGCTAGTGGCTATGATACCAATCTGTCACACCCTCAATTTCCACTTGGGGAGTTTTACCGCGAGGCGTGTGAACAAACCAGAAATCTGAAACACTAGTACGTCGAACGACTCTATATGATTTGATAATACGTTTTCCAAAAATCATTTGTTTAACCATTCATCGTAGATTTTATATTGTCTTAGTTAGTTACCAATGTTTAGCGGAAGCATTAGTTTTTAAAGTTGAGCGGAAGCATAAAGTAAAGTAAAGGAACGGGCGCCAACATAAACGCCAAAACTAAAGAAAAACCCAAAACAATGTTTGTAAATGAGACTCGATAAAAGATGTCTTGATCAATGCAAGTGAGTGCACCTAGAGCTCCTAGCGTCCTGAGAAACATGTAAAGAAACAAGTGTCAACATTAAAGAAGAGTGAGTTCACAGGTTTTCATAAATTCGTTTGTTCGGTTATAAGTTTGTTTCCCCCGTTATCCCTAACCCGGGATAACGATTTAGTTCCATTATTCCCACCCCGGAATAATACTGATAGTTCCATTATTCCCAACCCGGAATAATAATGATGTCCCATTATTCCTATCCTAGAATAATAACGTTGTTGGTTCCATTATCCCTAACCCGGGATAATATTGTTGATTCGTAATTAGGTTCAATGTTAATATATAGGTAGCTAGCCTAAAGTTATGTCACGTAAGTGTTCGCGATCGAAGCTGACTGTTGTGCCTCCGTGTTGCCAGGCCTATCACTGACCATGGCGAAGTTAGGCCAAATTATTCAACCGTTGACCATACCCGGTCGGCTAGCGCGACTAGCTCGGATGGGCTTGTCGGGCCCAGTAGTACTACTTATAATTTCCCGCTATCTAAACCCAATACTAACGATCCGAGAGATTGTCGAGGACTTGTGTGATATAGCTGCTTAGTGACCATAACGTACATTAACATTAACTTAGTTACCGAATAGTTTAATGAAATTAATTTTGTATAACGTAAAGAGATTGAGTTGAAGAGTGTGTACATGTTTCTCCCCCTGTTGTTTAAAACCGGATAAAGTTAGGGGCCGTGAACTCACCTTTAGTTGCTCGGTTAGTGTAAGACAGAAGTTGCAAATGATGGGACCGCTAATTGCGTCCTAACAAGTCAATTGATTTCAAGTTAGTGTGTGAACACACCAATACAATTCCTACACATAATTAACGCACAAAGCGGTACACACAACCACAAATCCTAACACTCAAACATGCATGCAAGTATCCTCATATGAACATACTGATCAAAACAATTTATCATGAACACAATCCAATCCATGCAACACTTTGGTGTACACATTCACAAGTTATCCAGTTTCAGCTTATATACTCATAATTCGGCTGTTTTCGAGGATTTTTATAAAATAGTTCCAACGTTCCAAAAATTCCAATTATTTTACAGAAGGTGAAAACTATACTCTAGAATTTTATATAAATTTTTCAAGTCCTAACACTTTACCAATTATTCGTAAATATTAATATGCTAGGCTGCAGTCAGATTCGTCACTTTCTGACTGCAGTCCACGGAAGAATTCATTTAAAAATCACCGTTCGTCCAATTAAAAAAATTCCAGTGGGAGTTCTCCGGATATTTCCGTATCTAGTTGCTGTACAAATTTCCTGATTCGACTCCCTACCGATTATTAGATCCGACTTGATAAACAACTAACAAATTTTCAGGATTTTCACAGCTTTAGTTACTGAACTTATTTGGCTGCTTAAAAATATCAAACGACTTCAGAAACATATGAATCCCTCGCCATTAGAATCCTTTTTCAAAACTCTACGTTTTAGACTTCAGAAAATCCGTTTTTCGACAAATAATGACCGAGTTACAGCCAGTCGAAGTTGGCTGTAACCACCATTCAGCAATCTGATTCAGCACTTTATCGCAATCTAACTCGCTTAAACCGTTGATACATTGAACATATGCGATCAAGAACAGAATTTCCAATCATATACTATCATGTATATTATACCCATGCAACCCTAATCATAACCTACAGTTTTTATCAATCCGAAAACAACACACTTGCAAACTATGATTTCCGAAAACAACACACATGCAAACTATGATAAATCAGCCGATTAGCAACATAACACTACATTCAAACATATAAATCCGATTATGATCTTGCAAACAATGATAAATCCTAACCTTTAATAACAAGATTAATGAGCCGAGACTTGGACAAGAGCCGATTCGGATTGAAGGTAGATCGCGACCGAGAAGATCCGCGACCGAGAAGAGATGTTGTTCGTGACCGAGAAGGGGTGTAGTAGGCTGTTTTGCGATCGAGGGAACAAGTGGAAGAGATGGGCTGCCGTCGGCTTCCTTAGATACTAGGGTTTTGTATGTTTTTGTTTTGTGAAGAAAGACTCATGCATGTGTGTGTATATATAGCGCAAAGGATGAAGGTAAAGGGAATAGGTTTGCGGTTTGGGGTGCACGCGGCCGAGAGGGTTTGGGTGGGGCGGTTTGGGTTTAAAACTTGATCCCCAAGTTTGGTTAACTCCTTGAGTCGCAAGGAAATGAGGCCAGCTCGTGTCGCGGTTCGGTTTGGTTCGTCTATATATTTACTATATATATTTTATAACTAAAACAATCACGAAATCGAACATCACATAATAATTCGCCAACTCATAAACGTTTAATACACATAGCACATAATTCATTTGACAAGTTCATGAGATTATCGTAATTATTTCGAGCGTGCAAATTTAAGTCTCCGAGTCAATTTAACGTAGGAACGAATAACCGTGAAGTAGTGCGTTTAAGATATCCGAAAAACCGGGATGTCACAATAACGCAGATCAATCTTTGAAAAGCAGGTCGCACCTTGTAGCTGATCAAAGAGATCATCAATGCGAGGTAAGGGATATCGAATTTTGATTATGAGTTTGTTGAGCTCACGATAATCGATACACATACGAAAGGATCCATCCTTCTTTTTCACGAATAGGATAGGAGCGCCCCAAGGGAAAAGCTCGGATGAATGAACCCCTTTCTGAAAGTTCTTGGAGTTGCTTTAACAACTCTTGCATTTCAGACAGTGCAAGTCGGTAAGGAGATTTAGCAATTGGGTTTGCACCAGGTACACGGTCAATACGAAACTCAACTTGACGAATTGGGGGTATACCAGGTAGCTCTTCAGGAAACACCTCAGGATATTCCCGAACAATGGGGATGTCCTGAACAGTCTTGCCCTTGCCTTTTTCCTCTACGATATGTGCCAAAAAGGCTACATATTTTTCATAGGTATTTTTGGGCCTAGGTACAGGTCATGAGTTTTAGGCCACTAGAGGGTTTCTCTCCATGAACTTCTAAGATTTCGCCAGATGAAAGAGGTATACGAACAACCTTCTCGAAACATATCACCTCAGCATAGTGTTTGGTTAACCAATCCATTCCTATGATGATGTCAAAACTCCCGAGTTGCATTGGTGTGAGGTCAATGGGAAAAAGGTGGTTGTCCAAGTTCAATTGGCAACTACGAATGACATAGTCGAGCACAAGGGGTTCACTAATTTTGGGCAGTTGCTCCTAAAGTGACCCATCTCGCCACAATTGTAGCAAGAACCAGGTGGGAGCGAGGTCTAGTAGGGTTGGCTTGGGGTTGAACAAGGTTCTGAACAGCTTGTTTTGGGGCCAAACGACAAACATTGGCTATATTACCGAATCTTCCACATGATGTGCATTGGCGACACTGTATGTGAGTTTGATGGTGACCATTGCACCGGTTGCACAACGGTGCAGTACCAGTAGGGTTTCATCATAGGAGGTTGTGCTGGTTGGTTTTGAGTGTTCTGGTTGGGTTGTGCAACAACTAAAAAGTTCTGTGAAGCCTTACGCTTCCTTGACTTCTTAGAAGACTCAGCTTTGTTCTCCTTTGTTTTCTCTTGAATGGTCTTAGCTGCCTGTTTCTTGTCGCCCTTGTGAAACAATTTCCCCTTCTTGACCTGAGACTCAGTCAGGGTAGCAGCTAATTCGATAGCCTGTCGAACAGTGATAGGGTTGCTACCAGTAACGATGTCCTAAACGGGGTCAGGCAGGCCATCGATGTACCTCTCGATTGCTTTATCCAACGGGGTTACCATGGTGGGACACAACAAGCTCAATTCTTCGTAACGGTTAGTGTTGGCACGATGCTCTCCACTATCTTGTTTAAGATTGTGGAATTCATCTTCCAGTGCCTGTTGTTCATGACGTGGGCAGAATTCCCTCATCATTAGAGCTCGAAGCTTTTGCCACGTTTGTGACATTGCCACATCGGCACCCCTGTCTCTCATCACACCATTCCACCATGTAAGTGCTCTTTTTTGTAATACACTCGATGCAAACTCGACTTTTCGCTCATTCGGGCATTGAACATGACGAACTGTGCTTTCAAGACTCTCAAACCACTGCAGGAGTCCAGTAGCTCCTTCGGACCCAGTAAACTTGAGTGGCTTAGCCGAGGTAAATTGTTTGTAGTTGCATCGTGTGGGTCCATTGACGTTGTTGTTATTATTGTTATTGTTTGCTTGGTTTATCTGGGTCACTAGGTTTGGGAGTACAACAGCAATTTGCTGAGCGATCATAGCTGCCATTTCGGCATTTTGAGTTGTATTACATCGAGGAGGCATTCTAGAAGAAAACATGAAGGAAAATATGTGTGATTGACATTGGATAATGAAGAGAGATGTTAAAAATATCGATGAAGTATAAGGATGGTGGTCATTCGTTCGTTACTTAAAAACAAGCAAATGACACACGGTGACTAATCAAAGTAAATGGGTGTATATAATGTATCGCGAAGACATGCTTTAGCCTATAAGTGGACACTCGCCCCAAGAGTTCCCAGGTAAGAGTGACTGGTCCGATAATGCGAATTTGTACGAACACTCTAGCCTTAGACAGAAAACTCAGGGTACAGGCATCCACCCTTTCAGATTGCACATGTTCACATTAATAAAACCCAAACTTTGACGAGATTTTGAAAACTTACAAGGCTTTAAGCCAAAACAAATCATCTAAGGATAGATGATTGATTTTCAAAATGAATTTATAACTTGTGTATTTGTTTTGGTAATCACCTAAGGATAGGTGATGGTATTGTTTTAATAATATGAACGCAAGATAACTCGTGTTAGGGTCCTAGGAAGGTTATAGTCTAGGTCAAAGCATTACTAATTACCTAATTCCCTATAACCATAAGCTCTGATACCAATCTTTCTGTAACACCCCGACAGCGTAAAACAACGAACCGCGGCGGAAACGTCGGGGAGTCATGTCACAGAACTATTGTTTCACAACTCATGGAATTTAAAATTATGTTTGATTAAGTAAATGTTTACATTGTCTTGGGATAAACTAAAACAACACATAAATATATTGTCTTTCATGTTTTAAGTCACTAAGGCCCGCGTCCTTTCCTACGTGAAGCATGCATCATATTATCAAGTATTGATTCCTGAAACATATGTGAAAAGAGAGTCAGCATAAAAATGCCGGCGAGTACATAGGTTTTGTGAGTGTGTCAAATTCATGGCCTTGTATACATATTGCAACACCTCGTCCGACTACAAGAGTTGTTAAGTGAAAACCTCGTATCAAAAGTGTTTAATATTTCAATACAAATAACAAACTAAAACAAGTTGGTTAGAGTTGTGAAGACCTTGTAGCCATGAATCTTCACTAAAACATTTCTTTTGTAAATACCTTGTAATAGATTGATTGAAAAGAAAACTTTATATGGTTTATATCTTTAAGTGAAAATTATTGCGTTACATTGTTCAAAACAATTTGTCCGTGTTATAAACCATTTGTCCGTGTTCTAGATCAATCGTCTGTCTCATAAACCAATTGTCCATGTAATAAACAAAATCGTCCGTGTTTTTAATTGTGAAAACTTCTGATCGTTCTTTAATGAACACATTCAAACCTTTGTTGACTATACCACCAAAGGGTATCTTTAATAGACCACCAAAGGGTCTCTTTAACTAGACTAACAAATCAACAATTGATTTGTTAATCATAAACAGTTTCTGTCATTACCCAAACTCCCACCAAATCTAGTGAACAGTCCGATAATGGGATTGTCAGTCCTATGGTACCATAACATACTACTAGTCGGCTTGGCCAAAGCTAATGAATGTAATTCGTGTTATGGATAACGCATCAACAAGTTGTTCACAATATTGAAATCATATTGTTTTATATATAAAACATAGACATTGTTTTTGAAAACTTGAAAATGATTAGCACATATGAGTCACCCCAAAACATTTCCAAAATGTAAAAGAGGGGAACTATGTACTCACTTTGAAAATCATTTTGTATACATAAACCATGTATATTGTTTTGAAATTTTGAAAATAATTATAGGCACATATGAATCACCCCAAAACATTTGAAAATGTAAAAGAGGGGGGAGGGCTATGTACTCAATTGGGATTGCGAAAGTGTTAGCGTGTCCTAATGTGTCAGATAAATATGTTAGCGTGTCGGGACTACAAACGGGAGATCGGATAGAATGAAGTCTTATAAACCAAACGAGAGTTGGAACTAATGTGATATGGTTTAACAAACTTAACATTCTGATTTGGAAAGGATCCTAAGTGCTTTTGACCCATTATGACTCGTTAAGGTAGTTTACGATACTTTAATGGGTCATTAGCGTAAACGTGTGATCGGATGGTTAAACATGTCTTATGATAAGTCTTAAATGCCCAAACATGTCTGAAAATGTTATAAAACATCAGTTTATATGTCAAAATCTGGTTACATGTGTTTAAAATGGATTTTTGCGCAAAAGGGCATTTTAGTCATCAACTTTTAAGAACATAGAAGTAACTTATCATAACACTAACCAAACGAATTGACATAAGGTATAATCTCAGTAGGTTATTCCCTATATAACTATGGTCACAAATATGTGTTTGGTAGGATCCTAAGATCGACCAAACAGGTCGGATTTGAAAGTCAAAGCGGTGGTCAAGACCGCTCGACTTACGAACCTAAATAAGCACTAAACCAGAAGTGACGAGTTAGACATGTCAAAATATGTCTAACAAAGTTTATAAAACTGATTTTGTATCGAAACTTGGTGTTTTGATACCTGAAAATAGTTTCGTTGTAAAATGCACATCATGCGCATTTTTGACCGGAACTTTGACTCGTCACTTCGACTAGTAAACGTGGTAATCAGAAGGTGAAATCGTTAGGGATTATAACCTTCATGATTACAATCACGTTTCAAAGTCCAACTGAACTTTAACTTGACCAAATATGGTCAGACCCAAAAGTCAATCAGGTTTCCAAACTGTTCGACTTTTAGCTCAAAATAGCTAAAAAAATTAAAATTAAAGAACTAGGAAGAGTACTTACTCGTGTTGAAGAAAACTTTTGGAACTCAAGATAGGAGAATTCGAAAAGGATGGAAACAAGCTCCAAGAAGTATAGAAAGAAGAACTTCACACTTTGCTTTGAAGCGTTTTGAAGTGGTGTGAAAAAAATGGAAGAATCATGGGGTATTTATAGTATTTTAGGTTTAAGGAGGTGATGACAAGTGTCCTCAAGTGTGGATTAGTGTCCTAACATGTATCAACACCATATTAAGTGTGGCAAAGTGGTGCTAGGTGCCAAAAATTGGAGATAGGTGGCAAACTTGGTGAAGAAGCAAAAATATTTATTATTTTTTTTGACATTTTTGGCCCTTGGACTTGTATTTTCACTAGTTTGCATTTTTAACCCCTTTAACCTAATATTTAGGTAATATAAAGGTGTTAAGACATGTTTAACTTGTAGTATGCCCAAAAATGTCGTGGATATCGGTTCGTTCGGTTGTACGGTTAAGCGTTTCGCAAAATGCGTAAAACGCTTTAACGAACACGAAAATGATCGAAATTGTGCAACGATTGATATTATTGCATTGTCATTAATAAAATACAAGATTTTATTGAATACAAAAATATTTGGAAATAAAACACAGGGTTTTATTGAATACGAAATTGATTGTAATTGTGCAACGATTGAAAAGGCACAAATGTTACAGTCTCCCCTACTTTTGGAAATTTCGTCGTGAAATTTCATTAGAGGAAACATGGTGAAACAGATGTGGATATTTCGCTTTCATTTGATCCTCTCGTTCCCAAGTAAATTCTTGGCCACGTTTGGATTCCCAGCGAACTTTAACTATCGTTATACGTCTACGCTTGAGTTTCTTAACTTCACGGTCCACTATCTCCACAGGTTTCTCAACGAAGTGCATAGTGTCTTCAACGTGAATTTCATCGAGGGTAATGTAGAGGTTTGTATCGGCTAAACACTTTTTCAAATTGGACACGTGGAATGTTAGGTGAATATTCCGAAGTTCAGGAGGTAGCTCAAGTCAGTAGGCCACCTTCCCGATTCTCTCAACAATCTTGAATGGTCCAATATATTGTGGTGCAAGTTTTCCTTTCTTTCCAAATCTAATCACACCTTTCCAAGGAGATACCTTTACAAGGACGTGATCACCAACTTGGAATTCCGAGGGCTTGCGTCGTTTGTCCGCATAACTCTTTTGACGGCTTCTAGCTGTCAGAAGGTTATCACGAATTTTCTTGACTTTGTCTGTTGTGTCGTGAATGAGTTTAGGCCCAGTGAGCTGAGCTTCACTGACCTCATTCCAGCAGACAGGTGAACAACATTTTCGACCGTATAGAGCTTCGAAAGGCGCCATATTGATGCTGGTGTGATAACTATTGTCATAGGAGAATTCGACCAATGGTAGATGCGAATCCCAACTACCACCAAAATCGATCACACATGCTCTAAGCATATCCTCCAGTGTTTGAATTGTCCTTTCAGATTGTCCATCTGTTTGAGGATGATAAGCAGTGCTTAGATTGAGTTTGGTTCCCAAGGCAGATTGCATGGTCTTCCAAAAGTGAGATGAGAATCTAGCATCTCTATCGGATATGATGTCCAAAGGAACACCATGATGAGATACAATCTCATCAACGTAGATCTTGGCGAGTTTGTGAGCAGATAGATCCTCATGAATTGCCAAAAAGTGTGCTGACTTTGTTAGACGATCGATGATTACCTAAATCGCATGATGACCTATAAGTGTGTGCGGTAGTTTAGTGACGAGATCCATCGCAATGTTCTGCCACTTCCATACCGGTATTTGTGGTTGCTCAAGTAAACCAGATGGGCGTTGATGTTCTGCCTTAACTCTAAGACAAGCTAGGCATTTTGACACATATAAGGCAATGTCCTTCTTCATACCCGGCCACCAATACTGGGTACATAGATCCTTATATATTTCATCTGCACCAGGATGGATTGAATAACGAGACTTATGAGCTTCGTCCATCAATAAGGTGCGGAGATTGTCTTGGCTAGGAATCCACAAACAGTTCTTGTAGTAGAGTAATCCGTTATCTTTTGTTTCGAGTTGAAGTTCGAGATTTTGTGGCAGCTCATTTTGAACAAGCTTTTGGTCACACATGTATGCTTTGCTTGAAGGGTACGTATTTGGATATCAGATTGAATTCGAACACAATGAAGTTTGACACGTTCGTTACCACTAAGCGCATCAGCCACAACATTCGCCTTACCAGGATGGTAGCGAATCTCGCAGTCATAGTCACTCAAAAGTTTGACCCAGTGTCGTTGTCTCATGTTAAGCTCCTTTTGATTGAATATGTGTTGGAGACTTTTGTGGTAAGTGAAAACCACACATTTCGTACCGTAAAGGTAGTGTCTCCAAATTTTGAGAGCAAAAACTACGGCTCTTAACTCAAGATCATGAGTTGTGTAGTTCTTCTCATGGATTTTCAATTGCCTTGACGCATAGGCTATGACTTTGTCTCTTTGCATGAGAACACAACCAAGGCCTAGGTTTGATGTGTCACAATATACAACGGAATCATCGTTGCCATCGGGTAAAGATAAAACAGGAGCGTTACATAGTTTTTGTTTCGGTGTTTGAAAGGCTTCCTCTTGTTTGGGTCCCCACTCGAAAGGTTTATTCTTCTGAGTCAAAGTGGTGAGGGGAACCGCGATCTTTGAAAAGTTTGTGATGAATCGGCGATACTATCCAGCAAGACCAGTAAATGAGCGAACTTCGGTAGGAGTAGTAGGTGTACTCCAATCCCTAATCACACTGATTTTGGCGGGATCTACATGTATACGCGTTTCGCAAAATGCGTAAAACACTTTAACGAACACGAAAATGATCGAAATTGTGCAACGATTGATATTTTTGCATTCTCATCAATAAAAAACAAGATTTTATTGAATACAAAAATATTTGGAAATAAGACACAGGGTTTTATTGAATACGAAATTGTTTGTAATAGTGCAATGATTGAAAAGGCACAAATGTCACGTAAACCCTAATTACTTGCTAATGATACAAGATCAACCCCTAATCATCATACTTAAGTTAATTACCAAAATATATAACAAATAAATACATGTTATAAATAATGTTACACTTAACCCCCCCCCCACATTTGGTGGATTCAAGTGGATCCCACACCCACTTGATTGTGTTGAAAAGATGACATTAGAAGCATGGTGTAAGATATTATGTTGACATTTTGAAAGATTTGTAATTAAAAAGAAGATTCATGATCTTTATAACAAATCCACCATTTCTCATCATCATTTTACACCTTGCAAAACACACACACAACTCCTATCTCTCTCTCTCTTGCTCACGGCTAGAAACCAACACCACAAACCACCACCACAAACCACCACATCTCCACCAATAAACACCTCATTTTATACACTTTAAAGCCATTTAACGATCATCCAAAGTGTTCGCAAGGATTGAGAATCATTAGGGCTTTCTTGGAGCTTCATTTTCTTCCTGGATCTTCACTAAACTTGTGCAACCATTGTAAGGCAAATCTCTTCATATTCTAGCTTCTTACCATGTCTAGTTTAAGGAAGTACAAGTTGATCATCTTGAAAATGAAGAAAAAACATAACCTAAAAAAACCCTAAATCTTACCTTAATAATAACACTAAATATAGTTTATTTTGTGTTAATTATGTGTTTATATGTTAAGTAGTTAGCATGATGATGTTGTTTAGGTTAAAGTAAGGTGTATAAGTTAGATGATCTTTTATGGATAAATATGAAAATGATGATTTAAACATGGTAATGTTTAAGTCTAAACAAGATCATCAACTTCATCATCCATAAAGATTACTACAATCTACAAGTAATTTTATTACACATGAGTAACTTTTATAATGAATAAACACTATGATTTAAGATGTAACCATCTTAAAAAGTGTAGTAATCAAATTAGTTTAAAATAAAGGACTTGATCTAATGATGTAACAAAAATGATGGTTTAAAAATGCTAATAAATGTTGAAATCTCATTAAATTTTTAATAAGATTTTGACTACCAAAAGCTTTGGATGATGATGTACATAAGTTGTAAACAAAATAATATGGAAGCTTTAAATCATGTGTTGATCTTGATTATGAGTTTAAACAGGGTATAAATACGTTTTAAAAACGTGGAAAATGTCAAAGTTTAGGGAAACTATGGCGAAATTTTCTAAAAATCTAAACACGCTTAGTAACTTAAACCGTCATTAGGTAAGTTCAAATGACAAGGGTTAAACCCTAAACACCCAAGTGTTTAGCAAGTATATAAATATATATTTTTACAAGTTAACAAAAAGTGATCCTTATAAATATATATATGGATTCTTCTCGAAACTAAAGTATATATGCATATTTTGTCACCAAGAACCATGTGTAATGACTTTTGTGTATTTATGTGTATGTATTAGAAAGTTAGGAAAATACTAACTAAATACCAATGCACCACACATGAGAACGTTCAAATACTTGGAGATGAACAAATATAATAATGCATACAACTGTACAATTTGCATATACAATGCAGTATTTGCGTATACCTTAAAACAAATGTATACAACGGAACAATTTGTATATACAATGCAGTATTTGCATATACATACAACGGAACAATTTGCATATACAATGAAGTAGTTGCATATACCTTGAAACAAATGCATACAACGGAACAATTTACATATACAATGCAATATTTATATATACAATGGTGTAGGTGCATACAATAAGACAATTTGCATATACCTAATATTTGCATATACCATTGAACAAGTGCACACAAAGTGAAACGAATGTATTTATACATGAGAACGAGGTACACTATACTTAAAATATCTTTGAAGAATTATATATATATATATTATGGACTCTTGAAAATAAATTACATGGGCTAGGCCCAATCACATAAAGTCATGGGCTAGACCTAAAAACATAAATTACATGGGCTAGTCCCAATCACATAAAGACATGGGCTAGGCCCAATGATATAAATAAAATAGGCTAGGCCCAATCACATAAATTATAAGGGCTAGACCCAATGACCTAAAGATATTGCCTAGGCCCAATGACATAAATTACATGGGCTAGGCCCAATGACATAAAGACATGGGCTAGGCCCAATGACATAAAATCATGGGCTAGGCCCAATGATATAAAGACATGGGCTAGGCCCAATGACATAAATTACATGGGCTAGGCCCAATGACATAAATGACATGGGCAAGGCCCAATGACATAAAAATATTAATTGAACAAACGAACTACCAACACTATGAAAACATTAAAAGTTGTTCAAAGTGATAAATAAATACACAATAAGAATTCAAGATGAACAACTGGTACAAGGTCCAACGAGATCTAGGTGTCTAGTGAAGTTAATACACATGTAGGTTACACACGTATACGGACACCGAACTTTGATAAGTACGTTGTACGGAATGCAAAGTTGTGAGTTCATGTCCCTCCATTCAATTATTTAAAAGTTTTGTTTTGAAACTAACGAGGGGAAATACATGTCATAACAAATGGTATGTTAGCTATGGGGTTAGCTGATAACACGATCAATGTGCATAAGTAGGATGATGACAAGAGTAACCATTAATCACTTAGTGACCAAGGTTCAAAAGGTATAGATCTATAGAGTTCCTGGTTGGTGTACCCGTCGGAGTAATTTTGTGATCCCAAATGATGTCAAGAGTTGTCTTGGTTTTGTTACTTACTTATGGCACATATGTTAGTGTGCTAGCTACACACTGATAGATCCTTAAACTCCATGAATGCTAATAACATACTAAGATTTCATTACTGGATTACAAACAAGACATGTCATACAAAAACAATAACTACATGAACTCGCCAACTTTATGTTGACTTCTTAAAAATACATGTATTTCAGGACGCAAGACTTGAGCCGATGAACACTTCGGGAAAAGGCAGTGACATGACAACGAATGCAACCTTTTGGAGGATTTGCCTCTTATATCCCAACCTCGTATGGGTATATAGGAGTCAAAACCTCGACATGCTTTTACGATGAAAACAATCCTTTATTATGATGTAATGTATTTCAAACCACATTTTTGATGACAATGTGAAACTATTTTGGAAACTCATGATTTCAGTTTTGGAAAGTTGTAAACATTGGTTGCAAGTTATTATAAGCATGGAATCGTTGTTGATTTATAGTTGTTTACATGATTGAATGCAATGATTACCTCATAGTCACACGTTTGCGCTTCCGCTACGACCAGGGTGTGATAGATTGGTATCAGAGCTCCGATTGTAGTGAACCGGGGAAAAACTTTTATTAAAGTTTGATCTACAATCACTAAGGGCTCTCACATGAATACAAAGTTTATAACGAAACAGAAATGTTTTCGGAATTATGACAAAAATGACAAAAGGTTTTCATTGTGTCACGATAACGTGAGGATCTATCACACGAGCTCAGCCATAAGTAACGAAAAAGGATCAATACATGATTAGTCTATGAGAAATAGACACCTTACGTTATAAGACTATGTGTCGTGGACACGTTACAAAAGATAGAAATTCTGGCTAGATGGGATTTTATGTGATTATATATATATCTGTGTTGTACGGAATATTTTGCCAAAAACAAAATACCTTCGACTACGGATATTATTATTATCCTTGACTCGCACAATGAGAATATCGACCTCACGTCTATTGCGGAGCTTATGGCGAACGTGGTTCTTAAGTGAGACCTTAGGATCGATTCCATATAAGGTGGTTGCTTTTCCCGCGGATGCAGAGATGCCTGGCTTCGGTAGTGACGAATAGGCGGAGGTGGTAGCCTTGGACGACAACTCTATTAGCGGGACGGGGTTCCTGTAACCCATATTAATCATTAATAATGACACTCTTGTCAAGACAAGGAATGTGAAGTACTCATCTTGAACATGCCCCTCCACTTCTTATTATTGCAAATTCTCTCTAATTCTAAATTTGTCTAACGACGTGCACTTTCGCGAGTAATATCAATGGACGATAGCCTGTGGACCATCACGAAGGTCCCTTCTATGTTGAAGGTCTATAGAAAATAGTGTCCTCTCTCTAACTGATCGTTTTCTTTGAACGGTCGAACACTAGAGTAACCATGTAAGGCAATTTATTATTACAGGGGCCCCCGTAATAAAACTTGTAGTGGATGAGAATCCTGGTGGGATCTGCGGGTCAAGCTAATGATCACTACCCATTCGAAATTGTAAAGTTGTTCGAGTGTCTATCTAGTGGGACACTAACCAGGGTGATTGCTGTAACACCCTACGATAGATAAACACCACACATATTTGTTTGCATCTAACATTGATCTATATCACGAGTTGATTGAGACTAGTCATCTAAACAAACAAAAACTGATTGGCCACCCAAGGAGGATATTTCCTAAACGACATAGATTTCTTGTACATGGGTTGGTTCCCTAATGTCTATGGCACCTCATCTTATTTATTGGAAAGATATTACATTAAACTCTGTCATTTGACATTTGTCTTATTCCAAGGGATAGTATGGCACGAGCCATGCTTTAACACCCTCACTGCATTCTATTTGATATCTATGGAATAATAACAATCTAGTTGAAGCTCGTGGAGCTCAAGGGATATCAACATATTCGTCACATAGGTTGGTGTGACGGAGGAATTTTTTCCTACTTTGGATGATCGAGGTCCACAAAGTATGGAATACATGCCATAAGGTTGGAGACGACAGTTTGGTTTCTCCTCCTCAACGAGTTGTTTGCTTTCCACTTAGACATATGGACGATACACGTAAGAGGTACTATGAATTTTCGATTGTTGTTGTTCATGTTATCATTGTTCTAAACATGTATGAATAATACAATCTTGAGATTTCCATGATCGAATGGCATTCTTTATTCTTAGGCGCATGGTAGACTATATTTATCCAAATGTATGTCTACCTTTTCTTAATCTTGGGTTTAAGAAGAAACGTGGTGCCAAAAGGAAGGTCTACACCCAAAAGGGGTTAGTTAATCCATGACTTACTTGGTAAGCCGAACTAGAGTTCTGATGGAAGGACATACAGTTACGGAAATCGCACGAAAATAGAGTAATTTAGTCAACACAAGTGACGAAACTGGTGGTACCGGTAGTTCAAATGGTTCGGATCCCAATAGATGCGATAATACAAGGTTTTAAATTCTAAGACTTTCCTGGACTATAAGCTGCGAGACCTCATTGGTGCGAGAGGTACGATAGGTTATGTGCGCTAAATAAAGACAAAGGAGTCAGCTAGAAGTGCTAGTAAATGCACTCCTGAGTAAACGATTAGGTAAACAAAGAGTCTCCTACTGAATGCAGCATTAACTTGGTGAAATCCTCAACTAAAACCTTAATGAGTGATACTACAAAGAGGTCATCATGGGAAGAACTCAAATATCTTATGCGAGAAGAGTATTATTCACTGACTGGAATTCCAAGTGTAGAAACGCGACTAGAACTTGATCATGATTGTAGCCAATGTTGTTAGTTACAGTCGACACTTTCACGATCTCTCAAGGGTTGTTCCATACTTGGGAACACCTGAAATCTAACGCATTGAGCGCTAAATTTGGGGTTTAGCCTCTAAGAACCAAAACATGACCACATCATCCCACCCTACCTTCATTACTCAAACAGTAACTCTCACAATTAGTCTCATCAGGGATGTGGTGAGAATGGGAATTACCAGAGAAAGGTGCGGAAAGGAAGGAAATGCATGTAGAATCTACTAGCGACAAAAAGCGAAAATACACACCCCTTAAGGTAGGATAGACAGTGAGTAACAAACGAAAGGGAACTCCCGTGATAATAAAACGAAGGCAATTGCTGCCACATATGATGCTAGCACGAAGAAATGGTGCTGATAACTTACCGAAATCTTAAATGTGATAAGTGAAAATTTCTTCATCCGAGCACTTGCAAAAGTGCCAAGAGTAGAAGTATGGTGAATGAAGACACAAAACATAAACCAATAGGTTAGTAAGACTCAACCAAGAACAAGGATGTTAAGTGTGGCATGAAGGCCACTTCAAGCATGAACGTCTCAAGAATGAATCAGGCAAGTGAATTAAAGTATGAGTGAGCAGAAACTATGGATACCCCACAAGATCCTGATGTCGTCATGCGTACGTTTTACTCTACATTCATTAGTGTCAATTCTTTTTGATACCAACACTGAGCTAGCTAGTGTCTTTAGTTGTTAAGCTTATACTCGGATTTGATTCTTGTAAATTAGACACGTTATCAAGTTAGCTAATGGAGAATTAGCGTTAGACTCGTCTCGTCAATACGAACCAGTGATATATAATGTCCAAATTTTTTTCCTAAAAATCACACGATTCTAACCGTGCAATCGGTTTGTAAAATTGTTTATGGATTAATTTATGTGTACCAAAACGTTTATTACTTAGCCAGTTAATTTTCCACCTTTTCGATTTCAACTCGGAACAATACCCAATTTGAAACAATAGTCCGAGATGGTAATCCGAATTGCTATCCGAGATGGTGATCCGAGATGGGAATCCGTCAGAAATAAGGTATCTGAGATGTAACTTGCGCTGCAGAAATCATAGTAGGAGTTTGAGACTGAAGACCGTAGACGTACTAAGACTTCTGTCGTGTGGCAAGAGGATTGTACACCATGTTTGAGCTTGCGGTGTGTCAGAACTTCCATGCAAAGAGCTATAAACCAGATTTTGTAACATTAATGCTCCATTTTGCCCTGTGATACCGGTCGCCATCAAACTACTCTGGTGATTGATGTCTCTCTGCTTATTATCGATCTCACAAGATTTAATAGTTGCAATCATTTCTGTGAGAGTAACATCATTCAGATTTTTCGTCTTCTTGATCATTCCAACATCAGCATCCCAACTCTTCGGTAATGAATTTAACAGCTGTCTATTCATAGCACTGTTGGTAAGAGCAATTTCAGCTGATATCATCTGAGAAACGAGCTTCACATATCTTCGGATCTGGTTCTCAATGGTTTCTCCATAGATGTGATTAAACAAGCTGAATTGTTGATTCAGCTGATTAACTCTACTGGCCTTCATATCAGCATTTCCCTCATAAAGATTTTGCAATTCACTCCATACTGCTTTAGCTGTCTTGCAATTTCTGACCGCAATAGTAATGTCAGATCCAAGAGCGATTGTTAACACAGCTGAAGCCTTTTCTCTTCTTCAATAATTTTCACAACTTTCAGAGTCCACAAGTGACTGGGCTTTGGAATCTTTGTATCTGGATCTTGATCGGTACTGTAAACAACCGTTCGAGGACCATTCATAATACATCTCCAAACCCCAGGCTCTTTGGCCCTGCAATACTGCTCGAATCTAAACTTCCACTCATAGTACTCATCTCCATATAATAGATGGGGCACCTTAGTTGAAGTGCCAATAACTTGATCTAATTCCTGATGGAGGGCCAGAGTCTGTGATTGAAGTGCAGCCAAAGTGGCATTGGTTAAATCCTGAGTGGTCATATAACTATTCATCATGGTTAACTTTATTAAGATTACCAAGTAAATTAATGTGTCCGAAATGAGTCTGAGATGGACAACTTTGAGATAGGCAGATCCGAAATGAGTCCGAGATGGTCGAATCCGAGATAGCCAGATCCGAAATCAGTCCAAGATGGTCGAATCCGAGATAACCAGATCCGAAATCAATCAGAGATAGACTATGCCGAAATAAGTCCGAGATTATAATCCAGAAAGTAGTGTATATCCGAAAAAAATGTTATTTCTGAAGACTGGGCTTACAAAAGATAAACTCAGGTGTTAAAGATGTCATGATCTAGGACATTTTGCAAGGGAGTGCAAGAAGCCGCCATCTGGATATGTGGCACAACAGCACGAAGGATTCAACTGAGATGGTGCAGACAACTGAGACACCTGATCTTTCAGAAACGGTAAATCGAATTCTCTGTTCAGATAGTGGTCATTTTAAATTATCACAAATGCGCGCCCATAATTCAACTCTTGTAGCTGAATATCAGCAAGCTGCATCATAGATCATAGCCCTTAAACATAAGAACAAGCTTCTTATGGAAAAGGTCAAAGCTCAAAAACAAGATATAGCTCAGCTAAAGCTTGACTTGAACCAACAACTAGGTTGGGTATACGACTATAAGCTAAAATTAGCTGAAAAGGACGTAGAACTTCAAGCAGCCTTAGCCGAGCTAAATTCCTTGACATGGAAGTTTCAAGAAAATGAAATAAATATTAAAAAATTTGGAACTTCAAGCAAGCTGGTCAAGGACTTGTGTGATCTACAGCTTAATTATCAGAAAAATTATACAATAGGTCTTGGGTATAATAGGGCTCCTCCACCATATAATCATAACTATACAAGAATGCCTGAATCTGAGGCTGATTTAGAAAATGCAGAAAATATGATGTATGGAAAACCATAAGATTATCTTTCAAAACTGTGGAAGCCCTATTACCCAAAGTTCTCCAAGCCAACTAAACTCAAGAGGGATAATGTTTTCGTTACTTCCACACCACTTTCACACGAATCTGGTGACCATCGATCTTGTAGTTCGGATGATTTAGGGAAAATGATGCCTAAGGCAGAGGTAGCAACATCATCCACAGAGTCAAAAGGAGAAAATTCTTCTGAAACTGAAACTGACTTAGTGAACGATACTAACGTTTCTACCTCATGTGCAGAAGAAATATTAGTTGAGGATATTATAGATGGTGATCAAGAAGAATGTCTGAATTCAAATTCAGACAATTCAACTGTTGATTATGATTTTTATAAACCTGCTTTTGACATTTTGAATCAACTTCTTGCTGAACAACTTAGATTCTCAGACAGTGTTGGTTGTGTTGATAACACAGACGGTTTTAATTATGGTTTTTCATCCAATGCTGATGTTTTGAATGCGAATAATAAATGTGATAACTCGTGTGATGAAAACATGAATTTTGCTATTGGTACAACATCGACAAATAATTCGGTTTCCTGAGTTTCTACTAAAGAGACTGGAAGTTCTTCTCCCGAAGTTCCGTCTGTTGATGCTAATCCCATGGTTGACAGTGAGGAATTCAACCAACCAACTGACCCTGTGAAGAATGACGCTGGCATAGTACTAGAGGAATCGGGCGAAATAGCTTCTTCAAACAAAGAATAATGGACTAATTCTGAAATGACAGAATATGAGCATTCTCTTCCTACTGATTCAGACAAAAATCTTGAAACCTGAATCTGAATCGGACTCTTAAACTTTTCAAAATGTAGAGATTCCTCCCGCTTTTAATGCTTTTAGCTCATTTTCTGGCAATTCAGAAAAGGATGTCCCTGCTGAGCCACCCGTCTCCTTTGTAGAATCTGCCACGCAAAATGATTTGTGAACTAATAATAAGAAACTGAGAACACGTAGATCCAAAAAGAAGAAAACCAAACAGGCATCTCAGACAAATGAACAGGCGACTGCTGAGTCACTTCCTCATTTCGAGAAATTGACTCAGCAGTCCCAAAATGAATCTGTTAAGCTACCAGCTGAATAGAAATCAGTTAAATTTGTGCCTAAGTCTACTCGCTCCGAATTGTTTAATTCAAATCATAAAACTAACAAGTGTGCTATTGGTTGTGCGCAGGCAACAACCAAGACCAAAACCTTGCAACAGCCGTCAGTATTAGCAAGCAAGAAACTGACAGACAAAGTGCCTAGAATTTCCCAAGTGGAACAGACTATTTTCTTCTAGAAGAGCCAGACCTGTTTCAACTGTAGATTTCCCGGGCATATTGCACGAAAATGTCAAAAAACTTTTACACCAGTTAAAGCATTATACTCAAAATATCAGAAAGCTATGCCTAATCGCCTATATTAAGCTTGATTTACTACGGCTAAGCCTTATGATCAAGACTAGAACATGGCCTAGAAAAAAACTCACAAATCTCTAAGACCTTTAGGTTTTCTGAATCCTTCTTGCACTCCAAGGACTGTGCAGAAGTCTGAATCGCTAATCTCGAGGCTTAAGATCTTGCCCAAGATTCAGTCTTCTCCTCAAAAATCAGACAAATTAAAAGCATCATCGACCTCATCCTCAACTAATTTAATTTTCCGTGAGGTTACCTATGTTGATGCACATGGCATGCCCAAATCGTCACTGGCCTGGGTTGCAGCTTCTAACTAAAACTTGTTGAAATGTGTAGGAACAGCTCTGGCGAACTCTCGTCAGACTCTGGTATATTGACAGTGGATGTTCCAGGCACATGACTGGGGACATCTCACAGTTGAATGACATTAAGTTTTTCGATGGCGGATTTGTCTCCTTCGTAGGTGGTGAGAGAGGAAAGATCACTATGACAGGAAAAGTATGCAACGGAGCTCTTAGCTTCAAGAACGTGAATTACGTACCAGAGTTGAAGCATAGTCTTTTGAGTGTGTCTCAGCTCTATCAATCATTTGGATGTTCTCTTTACCAAAAAAGGTTGTTATGTACTGAAACCAGGCTTCATCATTTCGGATGATTGGATTCTTCTAAAAGTCGCGCAAAAAGGAAATGCATATGTCATCGACATGAACAAAGCTCCCTCTAACAAGCTTACTTGATTATTCTCGTCGACAGCTGAGCATGATGCAATGCTATGGCATAGCCGACTCGGACACATCAACATGAAGAACTTAAATCGTCTTGCAAACGGTGGTTTAGTCAGAGATCTACCAGTTCGCGACTTTATGCAGATTGAAAAGTGTGAATCATGTGCACGTGGGAAACAACATCGACAGCCGCACAAATCTAAAACCGTCCCTTCCATATCTCAAGTCTTAGAATTGCTTCATATGGACCTTTTTGGTCTGACAGATGTTCTGAGCATTGGCGGGAAGGCATACTGTCTGGTCATTATTGATGACTACTCCCGATTCACTTGGGTCTTCTTTCTGACACAAAAATGTGAAACCGCTGAGTTAGCTAAACAGTTCATCACAATTATGGAGAACCAAACAGACACCACCATGAAGGCTATTCGTTGTGATAATGGAACAGAGTTTAAGAATCCTACCTTAAATTCTTTCTGCTCCGCCAAGGGTATGGATCGACAGTTTAGTGCAGCCAGAACTCCACAACAAAACAGGGTTGCCGAACGGAGAAATCGAACACTGATTGAAGCTGCACGTACTATGTTGGTTTAATCTGAACAACCTCTTATTTTCTGGGCAGAAGCAATTAATACCGCCTGTTATATTCAGAATCATGCCATGATCAACAAAAGACACATGAAAACACCGTACGAAGTGGTTGAAGGTCGCAAACCTTCGGTCAAGCATTTCCGCAAGTTCGGATGCCCTTGTGTTCTTCTGCTCATGAATGCCAAAGGAAAATTTGAATCACACGGAGATCCATGCATTTTCGTCGGATATTCGAAAAATACTTCTTATCGTGTCTATATTAAGATCAAGAAAATGGTAGTTGAAACATACAATGTGGATTGGCTGGAGGAGAATCCCAAGGACACATGCATTGGTCCTAACTAGTTGTATGATTATTCATCCTTGTTTAACCATGTTGATGTTTCTTCTAATGTGATTGCAGGTACAAGCAACATTTCTAAACTTCCAACGATGCTACCTAAAGATGATGCCGATGCTGCACAGCTGCATGATACTTTTAAGAAGCTGAGTGTGGATCCACCTGGATTTAGTGAAGCTATATCTACACCTTCACTAGTATCGCAGCATCAGGAAACGACATCTGACCAGACTCCTCAGGATGATTCCCCTGAAGTTGAGGCTCCAAACACAGAGCCTCCTATGACAAATGATGGGTCTGCTCCTCCCGATGTCTTAGGTTCATCTCTGTTTGTTGAGCCTACACCGCCAGAATGTTCTATTGATTCATCAGTCAACACTTCTACTAGTGCAACTAATGAGGGGGAGTCATCTGGAGTTGTCTCACCGAGTATTACCAACTTGCAAACAGATCTCCTTGTCCCTGCTACGCCGATACCACAGCGTCTACATAGCGATCATCCAATTGAAAATGTTATTGGTCCTATTGCTGTTGTCGTTCGAACCTGCAGTCAATCAGGGGATATCAATACTTGTCTTTACTCTTGCTTTATCTCACAAATTAAACCTAAAAGCATTGATGTCGCCTTGCAGGAACCAGGCTGGGTTGATGCTATACATGAAGAACTCAATCAGTTTGAGAAGCTTGGTGTATGGGAATTGGTGAAGCTTCCTCAAGAAAAACGTGCTCTTGGAACTCGCTGGGTATTTCGCAATAAACAGGATGACACTGGAGTCATTGTTCGGAATAAAGCTCGACTGGTTATTCAGGGTTTTCATCAACTACGATGAGGTTTATGCACCCGTAGCTCGTTTGGGGGCTATTCGCATTTTCTTGGCATATGCATCTTACATGGACTTCACCATCTATCAAATGGATGTAAAGACTGCTTTTCTCTATGGCACGGTGAAAGAGGAAATATACGTGGCACAACCATCGGGTTTTATTGATCCTGAAAAGCCAGACTATGCCTATAAATTGGACAAAGCTTTGTGTGGGCTGCGTCAAGCACCTCGTGCATGGTACACAACTCTAATAGAGCATTTGCTTGCTCATGGATATACTCGGAGAACCATTGATCAAACTTTGTTCATCAAACGTGTTAAGAAGGACATTATTCTTGTTCAAATTTACGTCGATGATATTAGTCGGGAATTTGACGAAATCATGAAGAAGAAATTTGAAATGAGCTCACTGGGGGAGATGATTATGTTTTTAGGACTTCAAGTTCGTCAGAGCCTGCAAGGAATCTTGATTCATCAAGGAAAATATGTCAATGACGTTCTTGCGAAATTCAAGCTTATAGACTCAAAGCCTACAGCTTCACCTATTGCAGAATGGCCTTTGCTAATTGAAGACGCTGAAGGAACGCCTATTAGTCCAACCATGTACTGATCTATGATTGGTTCACTCATGTATCTCACTGCAAGTCGGCCAAATATCATGTTTACCGTTTGCCAGTGTGCTCGCTATCACGCTACTCCTAAACTCTCTCATTTAGATGCTGTTAAAAGAATATTTAAGTACCTCAAAGGGGCACCATCATTAAAACGAATTGATAGGGATAGATAGGGATATGCGCTCCACTTCAGCTAGATATCAATTCTTGGGAGATCGATTAATCTCGTGGCAATGCAAGAAGCAGCAGACGGTCTCGCTCTCTACAGCGAAAGCAGAATACGTCGCAGCATCTACTTGCTGCTCCAAAATTTTATGGATACAACATCAGCTTGCGTATTATGGTTTAACTTATCTAAACACCACAATTTATTGTGATAAGGATGCCGCTATCCAAATCATCAAAAACCATGTTTTTCACTCCAAAACCAAGCACATAAATATCAATGTTCATTTTATTCGTGATTGCTATGAAAAGGGTCTCATTAAACTTGAGAAAATCCACACCGATGCAAACGTGGCGGATTTGATCGCGAAACCCGTTAGCAACACGCATTTTCAAGTGCTTATGGATCTCCTCAAAATGATCCATTTTTCTACCTGAGCATCCTCTGTCCTTTCTGTTTAGTTTATTGTCTTCCTTTCATTTTTGTTTGCTTCGTAAATTTGTTCATATATATGCACAAATTTAGGGGGAGAAATATTCAAAAAAAATATTTGTTTTAAACAGCTTTTGCAATGACTAGGAAATGAAATACTTTTTCGTGATAAAGTTTTTGACTAACACATATAAGGTGTTGAAGCGGGAAAGACTTGAATCAAAGGTGATATGTTGATAGGTCTAGATCTCAACCGGATAGTGTAAGCCAAATGATATAAACATAAAGAACTATATATTCAGTGGGTCACACACTATAGGTGTATGATTTCATGGTCTTAAATCTTTTGCTGATAGATAGCCAACGCCTGAGGTTTCGGGTCTTTATGTTGTTGAGTCATCCGGGGATATCTTGGCTGCCCTTTTGTTGCATCTTGATTATATACAGACCTAGGCACAGTCAGGATATTCTTTTAAAGAGCCAAAATAGAAGGGCCAAAACCTAAAAGAACGGAAATCTCTTCATGTGAAAATTCCATGAATTCCTACGTACCACATAAGGTATTTGCCTAACCCTCGTCAGATACTATTGGTCACTCTGCTGTATGAAAGTACTGACCTGTTCATCAATAACCTGACGTTGTAAAAGATAAAGGATGATCTGAGTATACTCACCTGCTCCAATGAATCGTTGTGTTTACCTTGATCGCAGGGGTATGTCATGGTATAGGACACATGGGTATCATAGTATAATACTACCTTAAGCATATCACAAAGCTAGAACTGAAGGGTTGAGTTTTAGATTTAAATGGATAAGTATATTGGCAATTGCTTAGACTAGTCTGACCCAGCTCACACTGAAAAATGCTCCTTAGTCGACTTTAGAAACGATTTGATCCCTTAGCAAGGTTGTGTCTGTGTCTGCGTTTGTGTTTTTGTTTTTTTGCTTAAATGTCTTACTTACTTTTGTAGTTGGTAAAAGGTGGTTGGATGCTTGGTTAGTCAAATTGCTGATTTTTGGTTAGATGGTTTCTATCAAGCGATATTGGACTGGTCTGCTAAGTTTTGAAGTTGGGCCAATCCAATAGAATTTCTGAAAGTCTTAAAATTGAACACTTATGGTTAATGAGTTACTGTTCCGGATTGGGCTTTCAAGCACCTTCCGGATAGGCACACTAAGTAGTCATTATTCCGGATTGGGCCTGACAAAAGCCCAATCCAGATCATTTGAGAATTCGGATGATGGATTCCGGATTAAGTTGGACCCAAAAGGTTTTAGGCCCCAGCCCATTCCGGAAAAATACTTAACTGAATCAGAGATGCATTTCGGATTATTCACAAAATTTTCCGAAATCCTCTGATATTCTCTTATCATCTCTGAACTCACTGTTCATCCTCATTTCAGATTTTTATCTTAGATTTCATACAGATTAGGTATATAATGCTTTAAAATTATGAAATCTAATATTAATCTTCAAGTTTTCATGCATTTCGGACAGCATTTCGGATTGGCTTTCAAAGAAACTAGTATTTCGGATCTCATTCCAGATGGACATTCAGCTGAGTTGATGAACTCAGATTTCACTCGGAAAATGTTCATCTGGATTGACGTAAGGTTCATCTAAATTACTGTTGACCTATTTGCGAATCCGGATCCTAAGGTCTGAACCTTTAAGCTCTTTTGAACCTTTCCAAGTGATTGAACCCCTCAAACTGGTTTGAACCTTTTTAATAATTGAACCTTTGAAATCTGTTTGAACTGTCTGATCCGTGTTGACCCTTTATCCTAATGAACTCCCTTAACTTCTGTTGGTTGCGTTAAAATTGAGTTAACCTGGTTATTGTTTTGACAGAAATGCTGAAAGAGGATTTTGATGCAGTCATGCTGGTGGAGGAATAATTTCATAATCAAGCGGGATATCTATCAGATCTACCAGCGAAATTTTTCCAAGAGTTTAAATCCATGATGGCTGGGTTGAATGCATGCAAGATTGCGTATGCACTTCGTGCCAACCTGGTGATATATGGGAGGCCATAAATTAGTTCCTAGATTCAGGGTAAAGAGATCTTAGTGAATGAAGCCTGTGTTCGAGAGGTATTACAGTTTACAGACGCTACAAGTGATCCAACTGTGTACGCACAGGAGAAAGTGTTGCCTATTCTTATAGAGATGAGTTATGAGGGATCATATCCGCCGTTGCTCAAGAAAATGTGTCCCGTTTACTTGAGATTGCTTGTGCATATGTTCATGCAATGTGTTTATGAGAACAAGGGGGTTGGACCAACCGAATCAAACTCAAACATTCACGATCGTAGCTCTTATTATGGATTGGAAATATAACTTTTCAGGTTATATTTTCGAAAATATGAAGAAGGTTTTAGAACAATCATAGAAGAGGATGTTTTAACTATATTCGCGCTTCGTGCAATTTATTTTGGATGCTCGATATTCCAATTTAGCCAAGGATGCTTCTGATGTGAATTTGCTAAATATGAAGCCAATGGGACAAACTATTTTTAGCAATAAGAAGAAAAACTGTTTGACATCAAAGACTGTATTTGTTGGTCGTTTTCCATTGAAGAAGTTCGGAAGGTTTGCTGAGGTGATCGGACAGGATGTCCCAGCTCCTACACCAGTTGATGCTATCGTTGCTGAAGAACATGATGTGCCTGTGAAAGAGAAAGAGATTGAGGTTGAAGATCTTGTTACTGATGCGGTCACAGACGAGGAACAAGCTTTCTTAGACGGCCTTACCAAATTTAATGCTAATCTGACTCCAGTTTTGCTAGAACTTTCTTCATAGAACCTAGAAGCTCTTATTGCACATTTGAACGAAATCCAAGAGCGACAAGGTGATCCTCCTCTTGTGATACCCTTTGTTGACGTTCATGTCGGTGTGATGGAGTCTGATGAAGAGGTTGAAGAAGACAAAGTGCCTTTGATAAAGAGACGGCGGACATAGACTATTAAAGAACCAAGTTATTTAGAAGTTCATGCTGTTAGTATTACTGAAGAATCTACACTAGTAACTTCTACTCCTACTTTATCTTCATTTACTGTATCTTTGACGGATGCTCCGATGGTTAATCCTACTATTTCTTCTGAACCGACAACTGCTCCTATTGCTACACGTTCCACGGTTGTATCGTTCCAGCGGACACTGTATTACCAATGATAAATTTTTGCGGTAGTTCAGTGGGTGCTGAGGGGTGTTCTTGTTAACCGAAAACCGAAAACCGAACCCGACCGAGATTACCCGACTCGAAAAACTAGCTTACCTGATTAACCCGAACCCGATAAACGGCTATACCCGAACCCAAGTCTACATTGCATATCCCTTTTGCAACACAAATATAGCCAGACAAACCCTTCTAAACGGAAAAAATAACACCTCCTTTTTAGCCAATTTTCTAACCCAATCTAAACCCGACCCGAAGAACCCGAACCTAGAAAGGGTTGGTTATCGGGTTATATATTTAGCTTTGAAAACCCGAAAACATCCGACCCGAAAAACCCGAAACCTGATTAAAAAACCCGAAGAACACCCCTAGTGCTGAGGGATCTGGAGCGGGTGGAAGTGGTACAAGTGGTGTTTAGGGTGATGCTGCAGAATATTTACGAAGATCAGGGAAACGTGCCTTTGAGTTTGGTGGCTTGGATAATGATGATGAAGATGTAGAGGTTGATGTTGTTGATTTGAAGAAGCGAGTGATTGTACTCGAACAGGAGGTCGTACTTAAAGATGCTCAGATTGCGTCATTGCAGACACGCTTAGACGTGAGGGACCAAATGATCGATCAGTTGCAAGGGGACATTACTATGTTGATGAATTTGGTGTTTGATTTGAAAGCTATGTTGGAGAACAAGTTTGGGCGAGAATTTTCTTACCCTACTGATGATCCAATGAATATAGAACACCGCCATAGAGCGGCCGAGAAGAGAGCAGACAAACAAAGTGAAGTGGATCGGATAGCTGCGGAACAATTGGCTTCTGACAAACAAGCTGGTTTAGATGATTATTTGCGTGATCCGAGAAAGAAGTACACTGCCAGTCAAAAACGTTCAACGGCACAACAGAAGAAGCAGATGATTTTGATGAAAAATGATGACGTTAATCCGCTTGATGAGAATTTTCAGTTGAAAGATCCTTCCAACCAGTCTGAACGGTATGTCATGAAACTCGGCTCGAGTTACTATAGCAAGGCTGGAAATAAATCAAAAGTGCTTAGCTGGATGTGCGACCACGTGAAGAGGATGTGGATTATTTTCAGACAGGACGGTACTAGAGAATATTATTCTAAGGAGTCTTAGTTTGAAACTTGGACGAAGATCGCCTTGACTGATCTGTTACGAGCTCCTTACTCTGACGTTTACTTAACGAGGTCCAGGCTGGAGGTTTTTCTAAAGGTTAGAACATGATGTATAGACTGGGTTCAAGATGATGAAAACGTCTGAGCCATATCTGCGAGCAGCGAACGGGGTGTGTGATGCAAGGACAGGGAGGCGGTTTAAGTCGTTGATGTGGCCTCTGACGGATAAAGAACTTGTTATTCCAGTTGCTCCAACATTTCCAAAAGGAATTTTGAAGAATTTCAATTTCTGGCTATATGATCCTAAAGTTGGAAGTGTGGCAATTGTGACCAAAGAGAAGGCGTTTCGGGTTAATGATGTGGTCGATTTGGTTAGTTTTCACGATGAAGATTTGCAGGTTCTTGCTTCAAATCAGATTCAAACAGCGGAGCTATATGAAGCTTGTGCTAAAGACTGGACAGTTGTTGTGGCTGGAATCACTGATGGAAGATTGGTAGTTGATGCGCAACCTAAACATTAAAAGGCCTAATGTTGTAAACCTAGGGGGAGATTATTGTGCTTATTCTATTGGAGGTTTACACATTAGTGCTACATTTGGGCTTATTAGAGAGTTTTGGGCTTCCTAGTGCCTTTTGGGCCTAGGGTTGTAATTGTTGGGCTAGATGGTTAGTATAAATATATGTATTAGGTTAATGTTTCAGGGTTAGAGATTTATTATTGAAAAACTTGTATCAGACCCTATTCTGGTGTATGCAAATTGTTTTTGATTCAAGAGTTGTACTTCATCCTAATCATTATTTCCGCAATTGATTAGGTTTACGATACCTGTTAGATCCGATTTCGAGACTTACAGAACAATAATCCGAGATACTCCGAAATCAATACCAAAGATCTGAGATGCACTGTTTTGATCCCTGAGTCATGAGAAATCATTAAAAGGTCACCGGCACGTTTCCTATCAACCAACATCTCGCATCTATCTTGTTTGATACTTGTGCCAATTTTAGTTCGTCTCCATAGAATTCAAAATATACTTGACCTAGAGTCAAGTAAGATAGACATTCCCTCATTCTATAGGATTTGCTAATGGTAAATTAGTCAAGTCATGGAAAGTTTAAAAACAATGAATGCACTTTGGAACATGGAGAACAATAATTTAATATCGATCTTTTACCTGTTTATCTGGGTTGTTACGACGTAGCTTTTGGCATAGAACTGTTGACGTATAACCGAGCGGAAGTAGGTTGTCCTGAGAAAACTATCAGCATCTCCCTGCCAGACGAAGAAACACTTGTAGTACACGAAGAGAAGCACGAGACGCCGTTACGAATCATTAAGTGCATGAAGGCCAGAAGTGCCTACAAAAAGGTTGCATAGCCTTTCTAGCTCAAGTAGTCGACAAGGAAAATGAGGAGCCAAGATTGGAGGAACTAACTGTTGTGAAGGAATTCCCTCGAAGTCTTTCCATTAGACTTGTCTGGATTACCTCTGCAATGACATGTCAACTTTCGCATTGATTTGGTGCCGGTAGCCGCACCAGTAGCGAAGCCTCCATACCAATTAGTTCCATCATAAATACAAAGACTATCTACAAAAAGTTTTCAGAAAAAGGATTAATTAGAACGAGTTCGTCACTAAAGGGAGCTCCGGTGCCTTTTGTCGAGAAGAAGGATGGATTCTGAATGTGCATCGCCCCTGCCGGAAACTAAACAAGTTAACCATCAAGAATCGTTACCCATTACTGAGGATTGACGATCTATTCAATCAATTACAAGGGTTGAATTTTACTCAAAGATTGATTTAAGATTCAGGTATCATCAATTGAGAATTCAAGAGGAAAGTATTCCTAAGACGACGTTTAGGTTTAGCTATGGTCATTACGAGTTCCTTGTTATGCCTTTTGGTCTAACAAACGCCCATGCAGTATTTATGGATTTGATGAACTGGGTATGTAAGCTATACCTCGATAGGTTCGTGATCATTTTTATCGACAACATAGTGATATACTCGCGAATTGAGGAAGAACACGAACAACACTTGAGAACTATACTGGGGTTGCTAAAGGAGTAGCAATTATATGTCAAGTTCTCAAAATGCGAATTTTGGATTCGTGAAGTACAGTTTCTCGGTCACGTGGTGAACAAGAATGGGATATACGTCGACCCCTCAAAGATAGAGGCTATAAAGAATTGGACCGCGCCAAGAACCCCCACGGAAATACGACAATTTCTAGGTTTAGCGTGAAATTATAGGAGATTTATTGTTCTCTAAAGTTGATCCGCCGCTAACCTCACCTACACAAAAGGATAATAAGTTCGATTGGGGAGAAATTCAAGAATCGGCATTTCAACTATTAAAGGATAAATTATAAGGCACCGATATTATCACTTCCAGATGGTATCGATGACCTTGTGGTGTATTGTGATGCATCGCATCAAGGCTTGGGTTACGTGTTAATCCAACGAGAAAAAGTCATCGCGTACGCGTTTCGTCAGTTGAAAGTTCACGAAAATAACTATACCACTCATGACCTAAAACTAGGTGCAGTGGTATTTGCTTTAAAAATTTGGCGTCATTATTTATATGGCACTAAGTCTACCATATTCACATATCATAAAAGTCTTCAACACGTATTCACTCAAAAGGAACTAAATATGTGCCAACGGCGTTGGGTAGAAGTGTTGAATGATTATGACTGTGAGATCAAGTATTACTCGGACAGAGCAAATGTAGTAGTAGATGCTTTGAGCTGGAAGGAATGAGTGAAAACTTTACGCGTTCGAGCTTTAGAAATGACTATTTAGACGAACTTTACGATTCAAGTGCACGATGCACAAAAAGAAGCTCTAAAGCCGGAAAACATTCAATCGGAATCATTATGGGGAATGGAAAAAAATGGAACCAAACAAGGATGGAATTTTATATTTCATGGGACGGATCTAGATTCCCTAATTTGGCAATCTACGAGGCTTAGTGCTGGACGAAGCACACAAGTCAAAATACTCCATACACCCAGGATCCGATAAAAATGTATTAGGATTTAAAGCAATATAATTGGTGGCCTAATCTCAAGGGAGATATTGCGACCTATGCTGGGAAACGCCTAACTTTTGCAAATGGTCAAGGCCGAATACCAAAAGCCATATAGCTTATTACAACAACCTGAGATCCTTGTTTTGAAATTGGAGCAAATCTCAATGGATTTTATTACAAAATACCACGGCCTCACGAGGTCCTTCCATGATTTGGGTTATCATTGATCGGTTAACCAAATCAGCTCACTTCTTACCCATTCGTGAGAAAGACAGTATCGAGAAGTAAGTTGAACTGTATCTTAAGGAAATTGTGGCATGTCATGGAGTGCTAATCTTGATAATCTCCGATAGAGATGGTTGCTTTGTGTTGCGGATCTGGCAATCATTTCAAACTTCGTTTGGTTCTCGCTTAGATTTAAGCACAGCTTTTCACCCGCAGACCGATGGTCAAAGCGAGCGAACCATCCAAACGTTGGAAGACATGCTTCGGGCCTGTGTGATCGATTTAGGCGGAAACTAGGATACTCATTTACCGTTGGTAGAGTTTTCCTACAATAACAGTTATCACACCAGTATCATGGTCATGCTATTCGAAGCACTATATGGACGAAAGTGCCAATCTCGGCTATGTTGGGCGGAAGTCGGCGACAGACAACTCATTGGTCCTGAACTAGTTCAAGAGACCACAGACAAAATGCTTAAGATCTGTGAGCATATCAAAGCGGCTCGAGATAGACAAAACAGCTACGCGGATTGGAGACGCAAACCATTATCCTTGGAGGTTGGAGACAAAGTGTTACTAAAGGTCTCACCTTGGAAAGGCGTAGCTAGACTCGGGAAGCGCGAAAAACTAAACCCGAGAAACATTGGGCCTTTTGAAATTCTAACAAACGTTGGTACAGTGGCTTACAAGCTAAAACTGCTAGAAGAAATCAACAACGTACACGACACATTTCATGTGTCTAACCTAAAGGTAAGCCCGATTAATGACTCGGTTATCATCCCAGCGGATTGAATTCATATTGACAAAATCCAGTTTACTGAGGAAACCGTTAAGGTTATGGACTGGAAAGTTCAAAAGACAAGGATAAGTCGAATTAAACTAGTCAAAGTTCACTGGAACTCACATCATGGACCCGAGTATACGTTGGAATGTGAAGATCAAATCAAGAGAAAGTACTCCCACCTGTTCAAGGAGACTCCTTCAGAGGATACCTCAAGGTGAATTTCAAGATGAAATTCTTTTTAACAGGGGGAGTATGTGACAAATGGAAAATAACTAGTAATTCTGTACAATCTAATCACTACGTTTAGTACATAATCTCATGCATTAAATTGTAATTTGATTATGTAACTGAGTCGTACCTCATATCACAAGTATTAGGACAAGTAAATCAGGTCATAACATATACTGGTTTCCGTTATGACGCGAAACAAACCAAATAATGCCCTAAAAGTGATGGTAGAAAGTGTTGGGCGCACTATTGGCGGTTGCACTGTTATGTCAGCAAAACCGCTCGATGCACTATGATTTATCCACATGGTAAATTTTGTCCAAAGGCTATCGAAGGTTTCTTTCTTGGATATGCTACTCCAAATTTCTGAGTGTGGAATTTGTCAACGAAAAATATTGAGGAATGGGGTGAAGTTAAGTTTCAAAGATACACTGAATCAGTAAGAGCTCTGGGTGCTCCTTGGATGTTTGACTACGATGGACTATTTGACTCCTTCAATCTGCTAACTTTTGATGATGTGTCTCCAGCAACTCAAATGTTACTTGAAAGTGATACTGCAGTTGACTCGTCTTTAGTGCGACCAATTATTGTTGACCCTCAAGTATCTACTTTGGTTAATAATATTGTTAAGAATGAGGAATTTGAAGATGCTGCTGATTATAATGTTTCGTCAGAAGATGATGAGTTCCATGATGCTAATGAAGCTACTTCTGCTCCGGTTCCTGGAATTTCTGATGTAAACTCAAATGTGCAAAATCTTGGGATGACTGAAGGTCATGCTTCTACATCTTCGTCAATTCCAGCCATTGAATTAGCTATTGATCTGAATATCAACAATTTGGGTATAAACTCTCGAGTTCCCGATGTTGCTGACACTCGAATCCATAATACCAATCCTTAGCAGAATATTATAGGAGATGTCCAGAGTGGAATGCAGACACGTAATCAGCTAAGGAATAACCAGAATGCTGGTTTGTATACGGCTATTAGAGAATCTGGGGAACATAATGATTGGTCTTTTGCCTGCTATGTTTACCAAGTTGAATCGAATCTTGGAAGGAGGAAATGAAAGAAGACTCATGGGTTGAAGCAATGCAAGAAGAACTTCAGCAGTTTCAGAAGTTGGGCGTGCGGAAACTGGTTGACAGGCCAGACAACTACAAGAAGATTGGTACTATATGGGTTTACAAGTGTAAGAAGGATGATCGAGGTGTTGTTGTGAGAAATAAAGCAGGATTGGTTGTCCAGGGCTTTAATCATGTAGAAGGCATTCATTATAATCAGGTTTATGGACCGGTAGCACGTCTTGTGGCCATAAACATTTTCTTGGCTTATACGTCGCCAAGAAGTTTACAGTTTATCAAATGGATGTGAAGAGTGCATTTCTTCATGGTGTGATTGAAGAAGAAGTATACATTGAGAAACCGCCTGGTTTTGAAGATCCAATTCATCCTCACAAGGTTTGGCTTCTTAATAAGGCGTTGTATGGTCTTCATCAATTTCCACGGGCTTGGGATGAAACATTGTCTTCCTATCTTCTCAAGAATGGTTTTCAACGTGGATTGATCGACGGTCCTCTCTTCATCAAAGAAAAGAATGAGGATTTATCGTTGGTACAAGTATATGTTGATGATATTATTTTTGGGTCTACAAACGAGGAAATGTGCAATGAATTCGAGCAGGTGATGCAAGAGAAGTTCGAGATGAGCGCCATGGGAGAAATGACTTTCTTTTTAGGTTTGCAGGTTCATCAATCTAAGGAAGGGATCTTTATTCATCAAACCAAGTATGTTGGAGATATTCTCAAACGATTTCAAATGGAAGACTCGAAGCCTTTGGGAACCCCATTTGCTCAAAATCATGGGATTACTCCTGATGGATTGGGTGAACATGTGGAACCATCTCTTTATCGTGCTATGATCGGATCTCTTATGTATCTTACTGCCTCAAGACCCGATATAAAGTACGAAACATGTCTTCTAGCTCGCAGTCAAGCCCAAAAGTTTCTCATTTGATGGTTATGAAAAGAATCTTTCATTATTTGATGTGACAAATGACAAATAACCAGTAATTCCGTACAATCTAATCACTACTTTTAGTACATAATCTCATGCATTATATCGAAAATTGGTTATGTAACTGAGTCGTACGTCATATCACAAGTATTAGGACAAGTAAATCAGATCATAACATATACTGGTTTCCGTTACGACGCGAAACAAACCAAACAATAACCTAAAAGTGTTTGTAGAAAGTGTTGGGCGCACTATTCGCGGTTGCACTAATATGTTAGCAAAACCGCTAAAATGAAACAGAACAACGAATAACAGCATGCTAATGCCATAATTGAGTCCATATATATACATGAAAACACTAATGTGGGAACACCTATTTCAAAAATACATAACTTTCCGGTACAACGTCTAAATTACAAAATTGTCTGTTTCGACCAAAAAGGCGACAATTTCAAATTGTCCTTAATATTAATTTGGTATTCTGGATTCCAGAGTTATAACAAAACAATGGTGAACACCCTAAAACAATATGAGAATATCACAAATACGTAAAAGACATTGTTTCCGGTCGTACGACAAGCAGTGCACAAGTTGACCGGAAAGCGACCGACTGTCGAACCCACAAAGATTTTAATGGCCGAGAGCCTCATACATTAATCTAGAGAGCTAGTTAAGCTTCATTTGGGATCCGAAATCCCTTCAACTATCTTGAGGTCATGGAAACACAAAACCTGGTAATGTTTGACGGTAAAATATTTAAGTGTCGTTATTGAGCGAACAATGAAACGGAAAGCGTTTCGGTAACCCAAACTCAACAACACTCGACTAGTGAATTAGTTAACCACATTTCTATGTCAGAAATGCCCTAAATAAATGCCATAGCACTTATGGTGGTCGAAAACCAAAGCTCCCGGTATGAAAAAATAAATTTTGCATATTAGCCGATATCGTACGGATGAGCGAACTAGTAACGTTTTTGACATCTGAAACTAATACCAATTAGTCAAGAGGACTAATTAAGATGGATTAACACCCTAAACCCTAATTACTTGCTAATGATACAAGATCAACCCCTAATCATCATACTTAAGTTAATTACCTAAATATCTAATAAATAAACACATGTTATAAAAATGTTACACTTAACCCCCCCTCACATTTGGTGTATTCAAGTGGGTCCCACACCCACTTGATTTATGTTGAAAAGATGAGATTAGAGGCATGGTGTAAGACATTATGTTGACATTTTGAAACATTTGTAATTATAAAGAAGATACATGATCTTTATAACAAATCCACCACCATTTCTCATCATCATTTTACACCTTGCAAAACACACACACAACTCCTATCTCTCTCTCTTGCTCACGACTAGAAACCACCACCAAAAACCACCACATCTCCACCAATAAACACCTCATTTTATACACTTTAAAGCGATTTCAAGATCATCCAAAGTACTTGCAAGGATGGAGGATCATTAGGGCTTTCTTGGAGTTTCATTTTCTTCTTAGATCTTCACTAAACTTGTGCAACCATTGTAAGATAAATCTCTTCATATTCTAGCTTCTTACCTTGTCTAGTTTAAGTAAGTACAAGTTGATCATCTTGAAAATGAAGAAAAACATAACCTAAAAAAACCCTAAATCTCACCTTAATAATAACACTAAATATAGTTTATTTTGTGATAATTATGTGCTTATATGTTAACTAGTTAGCATGATGATGTTGTTTAGGTTAAAGTAAGGTGTATAAGTTAGATGATCTTGTATGGATAAATATGAAAATGATGATTTAAACATGGTAATGTTTAAATCTAAACAAGATCATCAACTTCATCATCCATAAAGATTGCTACAATCTACAAGTAATTTTATTTCACATGATTAACTTTTATAAAGAGTAAACACTATGATTTAAGATATAACCATCTGAAAAAGTGTAGTAATCAAAATGGTTTAAAATAAAGGACTTGATCTAATGACGTAACAAAAATGATGGTTTAAAAATGCTAGTAAATGTTGAAATCTCATTATATTTTTAATAAGATTTTGACTACCAAAAGCTATGGATGATGATGTACGTAAGTTGTAAACAAAATAATATGGAAGCTTTAAATTATTTGTTGATCTTGATTATGAGTTTAAACAGGGTTTAAATACGTTTTAAAAACATGGAAAACGCCATAGTTTAGGGAAACCGTGGCGAAATTTTCTAAAAATCTAAACGTGCTTAGTAACTTAAACCGTCATTAGGTAAGTTCTAATGACAAGGGTTAAACCCTAAACACCCAAGTGTTTAGCAAGTATATAAATATATATTTTTACAAGTTAAAAACAAGTGATCCTTATAAATATATAAATGGATACTTGTGGAAATAAAAGTATATATACATATTTTGTCAACAAGAACCATGTGTAAATACTTGTGTGTATTTATGTATATGTATTAGAAAGTTAGGAAAATACTAACTAAATACCAATACGCAACACATGAGAACCTTCAAATACTTGGAGATGAACAAATATAATAATGCATACAACTCAACAATTTGCATATACAATGTAGGATTTGCATATACCTTAAAACAAATGTATACAACCGAACATTTTGCATATATAATGCAGTATTTGCATATACCTTGAAACAAATGCATACAACGGAACAATTTGCATATACAATGCAGTACTTGCATATACCTTGAAACAAATGCATACAACAGAACAATTTACATATACATTGCAATATTTGCATATACAATGGTGCAAGTGCATACCATAAGACAATTTGCATATACGATGCAGTATTTGTATATACCATAAAACAAGTGCATACAAATTGAAACGAACATATTTATACATGAGAACAAGGTACACTATACTTAAAATATCTTTGAAGAATTACATATATATATATATATATATTATGGACTCTTGAAAATAAATTACATGGACTAGGCCCAATGACATAAAGACATGGGCTAGGCCCAATGACATAAATTACATGGGCTAGGCCCAATCACAAAAAGACATGGGCTAGGCCCAATGACATAAAGACATGGGCTAGGCCCAATGACATAAATATGCTGGGCTAGGCCCATTGATATAAAGACATCGGCTAGGCCTAATGACATGAAAACATGGGCTAGGCCCAATGACATAAATGCCATGGGCAAGGCACGAGGACATGTGTAGGGCAAGGTCCAGTTCACGCACGATCTAAGAATAACTATATATATATATATATATATATATATATATATATTTTTGAGAAATATATATATATATAAATATTAATCGAACAAACGAACTACCAACACTATGTAACATTAAAAGTTGTTCTAAGGTGATAAATAAATACACAATAAGAATTCAAGATGAACAACTGGTACAAGGTCCAACGAGATCTAGGTGTCTAATGAAGTTAATACACATGTAGGTTACACACGTCTACGGACACCGAACTTTGATAAGTACAACGTACGGAATGCAAAGTTGTGACTTCATGTCCCTCCTTTAATCATTTAAAAGTTTTGTTTTAAAACTATGGAGGGGAAATACATGTCATAACAAAGGGTATGTTAGCTATGGGGTTAGTTGATAACAAGATCAATGTGCGTATGTAGGATGATGACAAGAGTAACCATTAATCACTTAGTGACCAAGGTGGAAAAGGTATAGATCTATAGATCTTGAGGCACGCACCACTCCGGGTTGGTATACCCTTCGGAGTGCTTTTGTGATCCCAAATGATGTCAAGAGTTGTCTAGGTTTGGTTACTTACTTATGGCACATATGTCAGAGTGCTAGCTACACACTGATAGATCCTTAAACTCCATGAATGCTAATAACATACTAAGAATTTCATTACTTGATTACAAACAAGACATGTGATACCAAAACAATAAATACATGAACTCGCCAACTTTATGTTGACTTTTTAAAATTACATGTTTTTGAGGACGCAAGACTCGAGCTGGTGAACACTTCGGGAAATGGGAATGACATTACAACGAGTGCCACGTTTTGGAGGATTTGCCTCTTATATCCCAACCTCGTATGGGTATGGAGGAGTCAAAACCTCAACATGCTTTTACGATGAAAAAAATCTTTTATTATGTTATAATGTATTTCAAACCACATTTTTGATGACAATGTGAAACTATTTTGGAAACTCATGATTTCACTTTTGGAAACTTGTAAACATTGGTTGCAAGTTATTATAAGCATGGCATTGTTGTTTATTTACAATTGTTTCCATGATTGGATGCAATGATTACCTCATAGTCACACGTTTGCGCTTCCGCTACGACCAAGGTGTGACATTTGAAGGGTCGCCCGGACACTGGTCTCTGGTACCCTAAGGATGATAAGTTTGATTTGACATCATTCAGTGATTCTGATCATGGCGGCTGCAAGATCGATGCAAAATCAACATCAGTAGGATGTCAATTCTTGGGAAATCACCTTAGGGTTGATATAAACATAATGACTGAAAGCCAGGTGGGAACCATTCATTAGCATATGGTCTTGGTACCAAAATTTCGTTTGATAGTTTGCCGAGGTTCTAAGATGTGCGGTCTTTATGCTTGCTTATCATCTGGGTATCATGGCTGAATCTTTTACCGAAAATTAACGAGGACGTAAGTCTAGAACTTCCATGATACCATACATACGTTTAAATACTGCATAAAACCATCAATAAGTGATAAAAATATCACATTCACCCAATAATAAGTGATAATATATCACAGCTTTATACGGGAGCTAAGTTCGTCTCTTTGTCGGTACGATGGTACTAACCTGTTCACGGACTTACTCATGTACCCTGCATGCATTTGAAAATCAAGTTCCTCATCAATAAGTGATTTAATCACATAGGGCTTGTTTTCAATCAAAATAAGTATCTCACATCGTATACGTCAAAACAGATGATAAGCAGTATACTCACCGATAAGATTTTCTCTCGTGCATGTCTTGATACGGGAATGTGTCGTCAAGTGGTTGAACACCGGCTATAAGTATAATTCATATATTAATCATATCTCCTAATCATGATTACATCTGATAAGCTGAGCTTATGTGGACAACAACACCGATAATTGTAGTAGAATACTTATTTATTTGATTTGTTGTTTTAAACAAAAACTCGTTTTTGGCAAGATTAAAAGCTGGTATGATTATCTTACCTTGAAACTCAGAAAAAGATTGCTAGTTTATGTAAAATTTGTTCTTACCTTGTAGTAGTTATTTTAGTTTACTCTGTTTTTAAATTAAATTAAATTATTTTTTATTTATCCAAAGTTGAAGCTCAAATGTGTTCCACCAAGATACGCCCTAAAAATCACTTATCTTGCTATTATAACTTCATAAAGTATCTTTTTTACAATGCGGTAAACTCATAACAAAGAACAAAATTTGTTTAATGTGCACATTTCCTAATTTGTGATATGTGTGGATATGTGCGAAGATCTAAACTGGTCAGCCAAAAACCTAAGGTCCACGAAGAACTAATGTTCCAGTTTGGAAGAACCTGGATTTGTACGAATCAGAGGTTCCTCATGCGAATGACAACTCTTCGTACGAATGAATCAATGATCACTCGTACGAGTGTTTATGCTTCGTACGAAAGGCCTTGGTTCTTTTGTTCAAGACAGTCCTTCGTGCGAACTTGTGTTTTTCGTGCGAGTATAAGAATGTGGTTCTTTAGTACAACTTTACTTTCACCTTACTCACTTCATCCTTTCACTCTTGATAAGTTGTTTCTGATATCTTTAAGGTATGTTTGACAATGTTCAATACCTTGAAGATGAGTGGTTTGAACATTACCTGACTGTTTGACATTGCCTTACACGAACAACAAACTTTAAGCGAAGAACCTATTGACGAAAAACGAGTTCTTCATGCATAATATTCACTTGAAGTTCTTTGTACGAACAAGTTGATTCTTATTCATACGAGTGCATTATCACTCGTATGGGTAACTTGTGGTTCGTACGAGCCAGTTACTTGTACGAGTGAATCACTTGTTTGATCGAGTCAGTTGTTCTTTGTACGAATAAATTGTTATTCATATGAATCAGTAGTTCTTCGTCTAAGGCATACATACTTAAAGAAGTTTGAAATAAAAACTTTTTGTGTATGTTCTCTAGTGAATTTATGTTTTTATTATTCTGGTTATCTTTGGTGTACAGGATGTCACAAAAGGAACATAAAAGAAAGCCCGTTACAAAGAGAACTGACAAGTCAGAAGTTGAAATTATATCAGAGCCAAGACACAACATGGTTGCCTACTTAGATTCGGAAGATAAATTTATTGAGTACAATGGTATAATGAAGTTTTTGCACGACTCAAGGATATATTGTGCTATCACGCATAAAACTACAATATACAAGACATTGATCAAGGAATTTTGGGATTCAGCTAAAGTTATTGAAGTGAATGGACAGGAACTTATCCACGGAAAAGTGAATGTCTTAGACGTAGATATTTCCGTTCAGTAATTAATTCAGCATTGCAGCTTGGCGATGATCCTGAAGCTCCATACTCAGTTCTGTTGAAGTGTCAACATGGATGTTTGCTTTGAATGAGATATGTTGGAGATTTTCTAGTAGGACAATTAAACAAAGCATGGTTGCCACTCTGATACAAGTTCTTTCTACATGTTTTAATTCAGTGTTTAAGCAACAGACGAAGTGGTTATGACATGGCTAATAACGACTTAGTTGGGATGATGGTAGCTTTGACATTGAACAAACCGTTCAGTGTTTCAAAGTATATTTTTGCAAACATGAAGGAAAACCTGAGAAGAACTGGATTTGGTGGAAACAAATTTTTGACGTATCCTTGTTTCCTCCAGATGATCTTGAATATACAACATCTGAATCTTCCGAAAAACGACAACGATGTTCTAAAAGTTGATGTTACGATGGAACATTCGTTGAAGATATTTAGAGGAGTAGCAACAAAACTTTACAAGGAAAGCATACATCCTTGTAAGTTGTTCGGTATTCTAGCAAATAATGAATATGTTGTACCAGAAAATGATAAGTGGCGCCATGATGATAGTCAATCAGATAATGAAGAACCAACTTTGAAGAAGAAGATCGAAGATAAGTTTGGTCGTCAAAGGGGGAAAGGTGATGATGATGACAGTGATGATGATGGTGATGGTGGTGCGAGTGGTGTAGGTACTACAGGTGGTGATAAGGGTAAACAACCATATGAAGATTCGGATTCTGATGACAATCCTCTTGATCTTGGGTATGAACGCTATGTTGAGGAGCGTGGGGTTAGGCAGATTAGAAAGGTTCCAACAGATTCAGATGCTGACTATGTTCCATCTAATGCTGAGACTGAACGAGCTGGCAAAAAGAAACTTGTTGTTCGTAGAAAGAAACAGAGCAAAATTTCTATGGAAACTTCATCAGCTCAACCAGAAATCACACAACCTACATCCACACAACAAGAAATCATACTGGAACCAATTGCAGAAGATCAGTCTGCCTTCACAACAGAGGAGTCTGAAACTCTAATATCGGAACCCACTACAACCTCTGAACCACAAACTACAGCTACCACAACAGCTGAAACACCTTCAGTTGAGACTACTCCAGTTCAACAACAACCCACTACTTCTTCAGTTCAACAATCGCCGACCGCAATTCATCAACATATTACAAAATGAAGCAGTCGGTTATTCTCTAAAATGGAACAGGATGAGAAAGTGGATTCTCTATTCTCTCAGCTACAAGCTGCGGTAACTCATAATAACAAGCACTCGGAGTTTATGTCTTCAAATCGGAATACAATTATTAAGAAACAGTTGGAGATAAATTCTTTGAAAGAAACTGTTGGAAAGCAGGCTACTGAGATTGCATAGTTAAGAAAGGAGAATTAGCAGTTGAGGGCTACAGATGCTGAAAGGGCAGCTCAGCTACAACAAATGCGAGCGGCTAATAACGCTCGAGGGGTTGAAATAAATAGGCTGAAAGAACGTAGTCAGCTGTACAACGATCTGCTGAAATATTAACTGCTAAACATGACGACATGAGAGAATGGTATCACTCTCGTAATACTACACTGGTTGAAGACTTTAATGGTATTAAAGACTATTTGAAATAAGCATAAAGCGGGTAAACATTATGTGGAATGAAAGATGCAAAGCACAGGGGATACGGCGTAAACGTGGTCATGATAGTGAAGATCATGGTAACCAGAGAGCTATGTTGCAACTCCAGTGGTAGAGTCAAGTGCACAGCAGATCGTGGCTGATCCAGTTGCCTCCGGTGGTACTCAAGAGGAAACAGGAAAGGTTTGATGTTTTTGGAGAATGTTGAAGACTTTGATCCTCAGTCAACGATTGGTTGAAAGTGTTCAGTGAATGTGGGTGCAACATTCCTTTAGAAATGAAGACCGAAGACCAAGAACAGCCAAGGGGGAGTTTGTTGATGCACTTTTATGTCTGTCGCTTGTTCTTGGTTACGTCAGTAATTGTAAGGTCTTTGTTTATTGTGTCTGTATAATTTGGTCGTGTCGACCAAATCAAGATATCCTCCTATCTTGATTTAGTACAACATTTAGTTTATCTATGTTGTAAAACAGTTGCATGTGTGCATACTGTTAAATCTTGTGTTTCTGATCTTGTTGTCTTTACAGCATGTCTGATCGCACGTGCTCCGAAGAATACTTATTCGTGCGAGTGAACAGTGCTTCGTACGAGCCATTACTTATTCGTACGAGTGATTCTCATGATCGTACGAGTGACCCTATCAACAAGAACTTTGCTTGTTCATACGAACAAGCTACTTATTCGTACGAGGGATAAGTTGTTCGTATGAGCAACCATCACTGAATGTTATTCGTGGTATATGGTACTTCGTACGTACAGTAACCTTCTTCGTACTGTTGCTGGGTGTTGGTACTATATATACAGACATGCACTTCTCAGTTCAAATGAGACACTCTAGAGACACTAAGGCACAAAAGAGAGAAAAAGCACAGAGAGAATATCCTGAGTTAATATGAACATTGTTTGTATGTGTTTGTACTACCTCTCTTCATTTAATCAAGATAGTGAATCTTTGGTTATCTTGTGTTTGTTACATTGCTTTGGTTTACGTACTTACATGGATTCCGCACTCGTATGTGTGTTAGATAAACAAGGAAGTAGGTTATCGTAATCCTCCAAGTGGACCTACAAGGTGAAGTTATGATAGTATTGAAAGAAGATGGCTTGTGGAGAGGGATACGATTTCTAGATCCTATGTGGTTGGTAAATTTAGCTTAAAAGGATATCGAATGTATATTTTACAACAAGATTTGTTATCAAGAGCAGGAGAAAGTACAAATGATGCAATATCAAGGTATAAATGTCTGCAATGCTCATGTATAAATTCTAGAATGATGTTGAAATCGAAATAGATAGAGTTTGAAGGAAAGAAATTCCTGAAAGAAGCTAGAAAAGAAGAGAGCCTTGATGCGAAGATAACGAAAGCTTCGGTTTTAAGGTTCAAGTTTATGAAGTGGGTTCCTCCAATAGATCAAATGCCTATTACATCTTAAGAGAGACGTAAACCGTGAAAGAATTTCTTTGGGCGTTAAAGTTTAAAGTTATAAAGTTTTTGAAGACTGAAGACCGATCAAGATTGTGGCAACATCCAAGGGGGAGTTGTTGATGCATATGTCTGCTACATACGTCTACGAGTCGTGTCCAAGTCTGTAATAGGTCAAAGTTGTTAGATTTCTTGTGTATGTATGTTACTTCGTATAAAGGTAGTTCAAAGTTACTTCTTATGAAGGTATTCAAAGTTAGTTCGTACGAAGGTAGGAGTCTTAGTCCGTACAAAGTAGAATGTCCTATAAATAGGTGTGTGGTCTTTGAATCTGTAGTATTGTTTTGCGAACACGACGGCGAAGCTCTGTACATGTTTTAATTCATTGTTTAAGCAACATACGAAGTGGTAATGACATGGCTAATAACGACTTAGTTGGGATGATGGTAGCTGTGACATTGAACAAACCGTTCAGTGTTTTAAAGTATATTTTTGCAAACATGAAGGAAAACCTGAGAAGAACAAGATTTGGTGGAAACAAGTTTTGGATGTATCCTTGTTTTCTCCAGATGATCGTGAATATACAACATCCGAATCTTCCGAAAAACGACAACGATGTTCTAAAAGTTGATGTTACGATGGAATATTCGTTGAAGATATTTAGAGGAGTAGCAACAAAACGTTACAAGGAAAGCATACCTCCTGGTAAGTTGTTAGGTTTTCTGGCAAATAATGAATATGTTGCACCGAAAACGATAAGTGGCGCCATGATGATAGTCAGTTAGATAATGAAGAACCAACTTTGAAGAAGATGATCGAAGATAAGTTTGTCGTTAAAAGGGGAAAGGTTTGATGATGATAGTGATGATGATGGTGATGGTGATGGTGATGGTGGTGCGAGTGGTGTAGGTACTACAGGTGGTGATAAGGGTAAACAACCAGATGAAGAATCAGATTCCGATGACAAACCGCTTGAACCTGGGTATGAACGCTATGTTGATAAGCGTGGGGTTAGGCAGATTAGAAAGATTCCAACAGATTCAGATTCTGACTATGTTCCATCTGATGCTGAGACTGAACGAGCTCGCAAAAAGAAACTTGCGGTTCGTAGAAAGAAACAGAGCAAAAATTATATGGAAACTTCATCACCTCAACCTGAAATCACACAACCTACATCCACACAACAAGAAACCATACTGGAACCAATTGTAGAAGATCAGTCTGCCTTCACAAGGGTGCCTTACTCACGTTAATTTTGCCATGTTTATCTATAAAGATGGATTAAAATAAAAACGACAAACTTTAAAAGATGGGACGTGTTATAGCCTTAATAGATAAAGGTTAACACACAGTAACTGCAAACAGTCCCTGACACGACGGAAGACTCATTAATAACATTTATTATATTAAAAACCACACTTTGGCAATTGAATTTTTTTACATTTTCAAAACACCATAATTACATGTCACATTATAGGGTTGCCTACTACATCACACGACAAGAGATACAAGAAGTACACATCAAAATAAAATTACTATTGTGGTTGAATCATTGCTGAGTATAACATCAGTGGTTAGTGAGTCAGTGGTTGAATCAGTGGTTTTGCTATACAACTACTGCTGGTGTGTTAGCAGTGGTTTGCATCAGGGGTTTCTAGAAGCAATTAAGGCACACCATCTACTAACTGACCTTCGCCACTGATACGAATGCGGTTCATCAATCATGTAACACTTCCTGGTAGACAACATTTGATGTGTAAACTCCGGGTTGTTTAAAATATTTTGCGAGACGTACCAACACCTTCGTATTTTGTCTTGAAATCCCTCTTGATAATGCCACATAAAGTTGTCCATGTGAAAATACAAAATCTGGTAAATAAACACCAACGCACGGAATAGTTTGATCTAGAGCTTTATTAATCGTCATGGAAAAGACCAGTCTAATTGGAAACTGTTTTCTTTTCAGCTTGACTGGGAACATGTCATCTTTAGAATGGGTTAGAGGGATTCTTGGCAAAAATACTCGTTTACCGGCATGCTGGCCGACTACAATTTCTGCATCAATAACATTTGCATGAAGCCTTTACATATCAACCACGTGCCATTACACAAGCTATGTGATGGATCGATATTCAGTAACAATATTATTGGGCATCCAATTTTTAAATGAAGCTTATGAGGCGGTGAACCACTAACATTTAGCGTGTTTAAGAACTCGATCGGATAGAAGTTGTGCTGATCGTCTTCAGCTTTATCAAAACTGTAATACCCTTTTTCCTCCCCTTGAAAAATGTCGATCATTTGATTATTAATCTCGTCAACACTCTCATTTTTAGTGGACAATATCGCTCTAGAGATTATATAAACTGAAGAGTATACACTAGCTTCAATTGATGGAAAGATGGCATTGATCAATTCTTTTATAGAGTTTTCTCTATTGGTGTACTGAATTGTGATGTCATCGGGTATGCGCATATAGTTTCCTTCGATTGGTTCTTCAGTTCCATTGCCGACTCTTAAAAGAAATTCAGAAAACCATGGATCTTTCAACACTCTCATATGTATGGTCAACAACATTAGTTTAGTCAAAGAGCAAAGAGGTGACATTCGTAGGCTTGAGTCTACGATCTGTGCTCAAGTGCCACGTTTAATACCAGCAACACTTGTCTAAAGTCACCTCCCATAACCATTATCTTCCCACCAATGAGAGACTAACACCTATAATGTCCTGAAGTGTATGATCAACTGCCTCTATCGCCCGTGGCTTAGCCATCAACGCTACATCCCATATGATTATTTTGGCAGACCAGATTAGTTTAGCAGCCCCACTTTGTTTTTTGATACCGCACATTGAATTATTTTCAAGATTAATAGGAATCTTGAATCTCGTGTGAGTCGTCCTACCTCCGAGCATATTATTAGCCGCATCACCTGATTAAGCTGTTGCGAGAGCAATAAGACCACGTGACCGAATTTCAGCAAGCAAGGTATTGTACAAAAATGTTTATCAAGTTCCACCCGGACCATCAATACAGAAGACGCGTGGAAGATCATTATCAACATGCATCATGATCTCATCAAACACATTTTTTAGGGCCGAGTTAAGTTCATCTTTGGCACGCAAGTGTTCAGGTTCCAAACAATCCCATACTCCTCTTGTAACTCACGGTAACCTACATCCTGTAAGTTAACATCATCAGTTATCTTAGGAATGTCGAATTCATTGATATTTTTACTCATGGATTGTAGAAAGACACTAATTTCGGTAAGAACCATATTCTAAACTCCTTCGATACTTTGACAATGTAACCGATGATCTTTAGAAAGTTAATCAAAGTGGTCATTCCATAACTTTCGAATATCTCCAAGTTGGCAAAAAAATCATTATGGTCGCAAATAACCTTCTAAGAGCATTGGAAAACTGGAATATAGAGGCTTCTTTGAGACATTATGATAGATATTCATCGTTTCTATTAAGCCTAACTCAATAGCTGCTTTTTGAAATGCCTCACACCTTTGACCATTAACCGTGCAAAGATGTTCAAAAGAAGTAGGCCCTCTGACATTTGACAAAAGTAGGCGTAAGTAGTACCTTTCTCCTTCGACTGAATTTGCGGAAACTATACGACCTCTCTATTTTTACCCAAACGAACATTCCACTAGCGCATGCTTCCATTCCACGTGAAGTGTTTTGGAAAATCTTTATACATATATACCCTTGTTTTCTTCATCGATTCTATTTTCTCAAAACAGTTGTTAGCATGGTTCTCTTATACTTTTCCCTATCAACAATATTAGAAATTATCTCATCATCTTTAAATCTAACCATCTGATTATTTGGTAGATGAAGTTGTAAGGCTAGAACATAAGGAAAGATTTGAGAAAGAGAGAAGGAAAAAATGCGCCACATAGCCTCTGGGGTCGATATGTAGCGTGCGTCTTGAAATCTCTTTATCTCATTAATAACAACCCCTTGCTCACTTTGATTAACTTAAATAACCTGTTTGTCATGTCCTTTATAAACATTTGAAAAGATATTTCACAGATTTTATACTTGAGCAAACTTCAACATTGATGTGGCAGTTAAACATCATCAAAATATGGTGTGACATTTGTGCATTTTCAATCATTGCACAATTACAAAAAAATTTCGTGTTCGTTAATGCGTTTTACAAATTTTTGGGAAACACGTAACCGTACACCTGAACGAACCGACATCCATGACATTTTTAGGCATAATCTAAGTTACACATGTATTAACACCGTTATATAACCTAAGTATTAGGTTAAAGGGGTTAAAAATGGCAAACAAGTGAAAATACAAGTCCAAGGGCCAAAAATGTCAAAAAAATAATAAATTTTATTGCTTCTTCATCAAGTTTGCCACCTATCTCCAATTTTGACACCTAGCACTCACTTTGCCACACTTAATATGATGTTGACACATGTTAGGACACTAATCCACACTTATGGACACTTGTCATCACCTTCTTAATCCTAAAATACTATAAATACCCCATGATTCTTCCATTTTTTTTCAACACCACTTCAAAGCAAAGTGTGAAGTTCTTCTTTCTATCCTTCTTGGAGCTTGTTTCCAGCCTTTGGAAGCCTCCTATCTTGAGTTCCGAAAGTGTTCTTCAACACGAGTAAGTACTTTACCTAGTTCTTTCATTTTTTAGCTATTTGAGCTAAAAGTTGAACAGTTGGCAACCTTATTGACTTTTGGTTCTGAACATATTTGGTCAAGTCAAAACTCAATTGAACATTGAAACGTGATTGTAATCATGAAGGTTATAATCCTTAACGATTTCACCTTCTGAATATCATGTTTACTAGTCGAAGTGACAAGTCAAAGTTTCGGTAAAAAATGTGCATGATGTGCATTTTACGACGAAACTATTTTTGGGTATCAAAACACCAATTTTTGATACCAAATCAGTTTTATAAACTTAGTTAGACATATTTTGACATGTCTAACTCGTCACTTCTAGTTTAGCGCTTATTTAGGGTCGTAAATCAAACGGTCTTGACCACCACTTTGACTTTCGAATCCGACCCGTTTGGTCAATCTTAGGATCCGACCAAACACATATTTATGACCATAGTTGTATAGGGAATAAGCTACTGAGGTTATACCTTATGGTCACGTTGTTTGGTTAGTGTTATGATAAGTTACTTCTATGTTCTTAAAAAAATGATGACCAAAATGCCCTTTTGCGCATAAATCTAATTTAAACACATGTAACCAATTTTTTAACATATAAACTGATGTTATAACATTTTCAAACATGTTTGGGGCATTTAAGACTTATCATAGGACGATCACGCGTTTACGCTAATGACCCGTTAATGTAGCGTAAACTACCTTAACGAGTCATAATGGGTCAAAAGCACTTAGGATCCTTTCCAAATCAGAATGTTAAGTTCGTTAAACCATATCACATGAGTTCCAACACTCGTTTGGTTTATAAGACTTCATTCTATCCGATCTCTCGTTTGTAGTCCCGACACGCTAACATATTTATCTGACACATTAGGACACGTTTGATCTTAGTTTATTTCGTTGACCAAGAACACTTTTGCAATCCAAGTGAGTACATAGCCGCCCTTCTTTTACTTTTTCAAATGTTTTGGGGTGATTCATATGTTCCTATAATTATTTTCAAAATTTCAAAACAATATACATGATTTATGTATACAAAAATGATTTTCAAAGTGAGTACATAGTTCCCCTCTTTTATGTTTTGCAAATAATTTTGGGGTGACTCATATGTGCTAAATCATTTTCTAGTTTTCAAAAACAATGTCTATGGTTTATAAATAAAACAATATGATTTCAATAATGTGAACAACTTGTTGATGAGTTATCTATAACAAGAATGACATTCATTAGCTTTGGCCGAGCCAACCAGTAGTATGTTATGGTACCATAGGACTGATAATCCCATTATCGGACTGTTCACTAGATTTGGTGGAAGTTTGGGTAATGACAGAAACTGTATCTGATTAACAAATCATTTGTTTATTAATTAGTCTAGTTCAAGAGACCCTTTGGTGGTCTATTAAAGATACCCTTTGGTGGTATAGTCAACACAGGTTTGAATGTGTTCATTAAAGAACGATCAAAAGTTTTCACAATTAAAAACACAGACGATTTGTTTATGACAACTGACAAATGGTTTTGAACAACATCATGCAATGATTTTCACTTAAAGATATAAATCATACGGAGTTTTCTTTTGAATCATTCTATTACAAGTGTTTTACAAAAGAAACGTTTTGGTCAAGATTCATGGCTATAAGGTTTTCACAACTCTAACCAACTTGTTTTAGTTGGTTAATTGTATTGCAATATCAAACACTTTTGATACGAGGTTTTCACTTAACGACTCTTGTAGTCGGACGAGGTGTTGCAATATGTATACAAAGCCACGAATTTGACACACTCATAAAACCTATGTACTAGCCGGCATTTTTATGCTGACCCTTTTTTCACATATGTTTCAGGATTCAATGCTTGATAATATGATGCATTCTTCACGTAGGAATGGACGCGGGCCTTAGTGACTTAAAACATGAAAGACAATATGTGTTGTTCCCATTTATCCCAAGACAATGTAAACATTTAACTTAATAAAACATAATATTAAATTCCATGAGTTGTGAAACAATAGTTCTTTGACATGACTCCCTGACGTTTCCTTCGTGGTTCGTTGTTTTACGCGGTCGGGGTGTTACAGAAAGATTGGTATCAGAGCTTATGGTTATAGAGAATTAGGTTATTAGTAATGCTTTGACCTAGACTATAACCTTCGTAGGACCCTAACGCACGTTATCTTGCGTTAGATTATTAAAACAATACCATCACCTATCCTTAGGTGATTACCAAAACGAATACACAAGTTACAAATTCTTTTTGAAAATCAATCATCTATCCTTAGATGATTTGTTTTTGCTTGAAGCCTTGTAAGTTTTCAAAATCCCATCAAAGTTTGGGTTTTATTAATGTGAACACGTGCAATCTGGAAGGATGGATGCATGTACCCTGAGTTTTCTATCTAAGGCTAGAGTGTTCGTACAAATCCGCATTATCAGACCAGACACTCTTACCTGGGAACTCTTGGGGTGAGAGTCCACTTATAGGCTAAAGCTTGTCTCCGCGATACATTATAAAGACCCATTTACGTTCATTAGTCACCGTGCGTCGTTTGTTTGTTATTAAGTAACGAACGAATGACCACCATCCTTATATTTCGTCGATATTTTTAACATCTCTCTTCATTATCCAATATCAATCACACATATTTTCCCTCATGTTTTCTTCTAGAATGCCTCCTCTATGTAATAAAACTCAAAATGCCGAAATGGCAGCTATGATCGCTCAGCAAATTGCTGCTGTACTCCCAAACCTAGTGACCCAGATAAACCAAGCAAACAATAACAATAATAACAACAACAATGCTCCCGCATCGTGCAACTACAAACAATTTAACTCGGCTAAACCACTCAAGTTTAATGGGTCCGAAGGAGCTACTGGACTCCTGTAGTGGTTTGGGAGTCTTGAAAGTACATTTCGTTATATTCAATGCCCGAATGAGCGAAAAGTCGAGTTTGCATCGAGTGTATTCCAGAAAAGAGCCCTTACATGGTGGAATGGTGTGATGAGAGATAGGGGTGCCGATGTGGCAATGTCACAAACATGGTAAGAGCTTCGAGCTCTAATGATGAGAGAATTCTGCCCACCTCATGAACAACGGGCACTGGAAGATGAATTCCACAATCTTAAACAAGATAGTGGAGAGGATCATGCCTACATTGACCGTTACGAACAATTGAGCTTGTTGTGTCCCGCCATGGTCACCCCGTTGCATAAAGCAATTGAGAGGTACATCGATGGCCTGCCTGACCCCGTTCAGGACATTGTTACTGGTAGCAACCCTACCACTGTTCGACAGGCTATCAAATTAGCTGCTACCCTGACTGAGTCTCAAGTCAAGAAGGGGAAACTGTTTCGCAAGGGCGACAAGAAACTGGCAGCTAAGACCACTCAAGAGAAAACAAAGGAGAACAAAGCATAGTCTTCCAAGAAGTCGAGGAAGCGTAAGGCTTCATAGAACTTTGTAGTTGTTGCACAACCCAACCAGAACACTCAAAACCAGCCAGCACAACCTCCTGCAAGGAAACCTTATGCTGGTACTGCACCGTTGTGCAACCGGTGCAATGGTCACCATCAAGCTCACATACAGTGTCGCCAATGCACATCATGTGGAAGATTCGGTCACAAAGCCAATGTTTGTCGTTCGGCCCCAAAACAAGCTGTACAGAACCCTGTTCAACCCCAAGCCAACCCTGCTAGACCTCCGTTCCCACCTGGTTCTTGCTACAAATGTGGCGAGATGGGTCACTTTAAAAACAACTGCCCAAAATTGGTGAACGCGAATGCAAATCCAGCCCGTGGACGTGCATTCAACATCAATGCCGACGAAGCTTGTGCAGATAATGAAGTCATTAACAGTACGTTCCTTGTTAAAAATCATCAAGCTTCTATTCTTTTTGATTCGGGTGCTGATAGAAGCTTTATATCACTAGCCTTCGAACCTTTTCTTTCAATGCCTAGAGCTAAACTAGGAAAACCCTTAATGGTGGAAATAGCTAGTGGTGAACCCCTTGTGCTCGACTATGTCATTCGTAGTTGCCAATTGAACTTGGATAACCACCTTTTTCCCATTGACCTCACACCAATGCTACTCGGGAGTTTTGACATCATCATAGGAATGGATTGGTTAACCAAACACCAGGCTGAGGTGATCTGTTTCGACAAGGTTGTTCGTATACCTCATTCATCTGGCAAAACCTTAGAAGTTCACGGAGAGAAACCCTCTAGTAGCCTAAAACTCATGACTTGTAACCAGGCCCAAAAATACCTACGAAAGAATTATGTAGCTTTTTTTGGCACATATCATAGAGGAAAAAGGCAAGGGCAAAACTGTTCAGGACATCCCCATTGTTCGGGAATATCCTGAGGTGTTTCCTAAAGAGCTACCTGGTTTACCCCCAATTCGTCAAGTGGAGTTTCGTATAGACCTTGTACCTAGTGCCAATCCAATTGCTAAATCTCCTTACCGTCTTACACTGTATGAAATGCAAGAGTTGTCAAAGCAACTCCAAGAACTTTCAGACAAGGGATTCATACCTCCGAGCTTTTCACCTTGGGGCGCTCCTGTCCTATTCGTGAAAAAGAAGGATGGATCCTTCCGTATGTGTAACGATTATCGTGAGCTCAACAAACTCACAATCAAAAATCGATATCCCTACCTCGCGTTAATGATCTCTTTGATCAGCTACAAGGTGCGACCTGCTTTTCAAAGATTGATCTGCATTATGGGTATCATCAACTTCGTGTACTCGAAGAAGATATTCCCAAGACTGCTTTTTGCACTCGATACGGTCATTACGAGTTCACTGTCATGCCTTTTGGTTTTACGAATGCTCCTACCGTCGTCATGGATTTAATGAATAGGGTTTGAAAACCTTATTTAGACAAGTTCATCATTGTTTTCATCGACTACATCCTCATTTATTTTAAGTCTCAAGCCGACCACGAACAACATCTCCGTCTAACGACGGAACTCCTGAAGAAAGAACAACTTTACGCCAAATTCTCCAAATGTGAATTTTGGCTAAAGAAGTTCAATTTTTGGAACACATTGTTAACGAACAAGGTATGCATGTAGATCTCGCCAAAATCAGTGCGATTAGGGATTAGAGTACACCTACTACTCCTACCGAAGTTTGTTCAATTCTTGGTTTTGTTGGATAATATCGACGATTCATCATGAACTTTTCAAAGTTCGCGGTTCCCTCACCACTTTGACTCAGAAGAATAAACCATTCGAGTGGGGACCCAAACAAGACGAAGCCTTTCAAACACTGAAAAAAAAACTATGTAATTCTCCTATTTTATCTTTACCCGATGGCAACGATGATTCGTTGTCTATTGTGAAGCATTAAACCTAGGCCTTGGTTGTGTTCTCATGTAAAGAGACAAAGTCATAGCCTATGCGTCATGACAATTGAAAATCCATGAGAAGAACTACACAACTCATGATCTTGAGTTAGGAGCTATAGGTTTTGCTCTCAAAATTTGGAGACACTACCTTACGGTACGAAATGTGTGGTTTTCACTGACCACAAAAGTCTCCAACACATATTCATAAAAAGGAGCTAAACATGAGACAACGACGCTGGGTCGAACTTCTGAACGACTACGACTGCGAGATTCGCTACCATCCTGGTAAGGCTTATGTTGTGGCTGACGCACTTAGTCGTAAGGAACGTGTCAAACTTAATTGGGTTCGAGTTCAATCTGATATCCAGACACGTATCCTTCAAGCACAACATACAGTGTCGCCAATGCACATCATGTGGAAGATTCGGTCACAAAGCCAATGTTTGTCGTTCGGCCTCAAAACAAGCTGTACAGAACCCTGTTCAACCCCAAGCCAACCCTGCTAGACCTCCGTTCCCACCTGGTTCTTGCTACAAATGTGGCGAGATGGGTCACTTTAAAAACAACTGCCCAAAATTGGTGAACGCGAATGCAAATCCAGCCCGTGGACGTGCATTCAACATCAATGCCGACGAAGCTTGTGCAGATAATGAAGTCATTAACAGTACGTTCCTTGTTAACAATCATCAAGCTTCTATTCTTTTTGATTCGGGTGCTGATAGAAGCTTTATATCACTAGCCTTTGAACCTTTTCTTTCAATGCCTAGAGCTAAACTAGGAAAACCCTTAATGGTGGAAATAGCTAGTGGTGAACCCCTTGTGCTCGACTATGTCATTCGTAGTTGCCAATTGAACTTGGATAACCACCTTTTTCCCATTGACCTCACACTAATGCTACTCGGGAGTTTTGACATCATCATAGGAATGGATTGGTTAACCAAACACCAGGCTGAGGTGATCTGTTTCGACAAGGTTGTTCGTATACCTCATTCATCTGGCAAAACCTTAGAAGTTCACGGAGAGAAACCCTCTAGTAGCCTAAAACTCATGACTTGTACCCAGGCCCAAAAATACCTACGAAAGAATTATGTAGCTTTTTTGGCACATATCATAGAGGAAAAAGGCAAGGGCAAAACTGTTCAGGACATCCCCATTGTTCGGGAATATCCTGAGGTGTTTCCTAAAGAGCTACCTGGTTTACCCCCAATTCGTCAAGTGGAGTTTCGTATTGACCTTGTACCTGGTGCCAATCCAATTGCTAAATCTCCTTACCGTCTTACACTGTATGAAATGCAAGAGTTGTCAAATCAACTCCAAGAACTTTCAGACAAGGGATTCATACCTCCGAGCTTTTCACCTTGGGGCGCTCCTGTCCTATTCGTGAAAAAGAAGGATGGATCCTTCAGTATGTGTAACGATTATCGTGAGCTCAACAAACTCACAATCAAAAATCGATATCCCTACCTCGCGTTAATGATCTCTTTGATCAGCTACAAGGTGCGACCTGCTTTTCAAAGATTGATCTGCATTATGGGTATCATCAACTTCGTGTACTCGAAGAAGATATTCCCAAGACTGCTTTTTGCACTCGATACGGTCATTACGAGTTCACTGTCATGCCTTTTGGTTTGACGAATGCTCCTACCGTCGTCATGGATTTAATGAATAGGGTTTGAAAACCTTATTTAGACAAGTTCATCATTGTTTTCATCGACTACATCCTCATTTATTTTAAGTCTCAAGCCGATCACGAACAACATCTCCGTCTAACGATGGAACTCCTGAAGAAAGAACAACTTTACGCCAAATTCTCCAAATGTGAATTTTGGCTAAAGAAGTTCAATTTTTGGAACACATTGTTAACGAACAAGGTATGCATGTAGATCCCGCCAAAATCAGTGCGATTAGGGATTAGAGTACACCTACTACTCCTACCGAAGTTTGTTCAATTCTTGGTTTTGTTGGATAATATCGACGATTCATCGTGAACTTTTCAAAGATCGAGGTTCCCTCACCACTTTGACTCAGAAGAATAAACCATTCGAGTGGGGACCCAAACAAGACGAAGCCTTTCAAACACTGAAAAAAAACTATGTAATGCTCCTATTTTATCTTTACCCGATGGCAACGATGATTCGTTGTCTATTGTGAAGCATTAAACCTAGGCCTTGGTTGTGTTCTCATGCAAAGTGACAAAGTCATAGCCTATGCGTCATGACAATTGAAAATCCATGAGAAGAACTACACAACTCATGATCTTGAGTTAGGAGCTGTAGGTTTTGCTCTCAAAATTTGGAGACACTACCTTACGGTACGAAATGTGTGGTTTTCACTGACCACAAAAGTCTCCAACACATATTCAATAAAAAGGAGCTAAACATGAGACAACGACGCTGGGTCGAACTTCTGAACGACTACGACTGCGAGATTCGCTACCATCCTGGTAAGGCTTATGTTGTGGCTGACGCACTTAGTCGTAAGGAACGTGTCAAACTTAATTGGGTTCGAGTTCAATCTGATATCCAGACACGTATCCTTCAAGCACAACATACAGTGTCGCCAATGCACATCATGTGGAAGATTCGGTCACAAAGCCAATGTTTGTCGTTCGGCCCCAAAACAAGCTGTACAGAACCCTGTTCAACCCCAAGCCAACCCTGCTAGACCTCCGTTCCCACCTGGTTCTTGCTACAAATGTGGCGAGATGGGTCACTTTAAAAACAACTGCCCAAAATTGGTGAACGCGAATGCAAATCCAGCCCGTGGACGTGCATTCAACATCAATGCCGACGAAGCTTGTGCAGATAATGAAGTCATTAACAGTACGTTCCTTGTTAACAATCATCAAGCTTCTATTCTTTTTTATTCGGGTGCTGATAGAAGCTTTATATCACTAGCCTTTGAACCTTTTCTTTCAATGCCTAGAGCTAAACTAGGAAAACCCTTAATGGTGGAAATAGCTAGTGGTGAACCCCTTGTGCTCGACTATGTCATTCGTAGTTGCCAATTGAACTTGGATAACCACCTTTTTCCCATTGACCTCACACCAATGCTACTCGGGAGTTTTGACATCATCATAGGAATGGATTGGTTAACCAAACACCAGGCTGAGGTGATCTGTTTCGACAAGGTTGTTCGTATACCTCATTCATCTGGCAAAACCTTAGAAGTTCACGGAGAGAAACCCTCTAGTAGCCTAAAACTCATGACTTGTACCCAGGCCCAACAATACCTACGAAAGAATTATGTAGCTTTTTTGGCACATATCATAGAGGAAAAAGGCAAGGGCAAATATGTTCAGGACATCCCCATTGTTCGGGAATATCCTGAGGTGTTTCCTAAAGAGCTACCTGGTTTACCCCCAATTCGTCAAGTGGAGTTTCGTATTGACCTTGTACCTGGTGCCAATCCAATTGCTAAATCTCCTTACCATCTTACACTGTATGAAATGCAAGAGTTGTCAAAGCAACTCCAAGAACTTTCAGACAAGGGATTCATACCTCCGAGCTTTTCACCTTGGGGCGCTCCTGTCCTATTCGTGAAAAAGAAGGATGGATCCTTCAGTATGTGTAACGATTATCGTGAGCTCAACAAACTCACAATCAAAAATCGATATCCCTACCTCGCGTTAATGATCTCTTTGATCAGCTACAAGGTGCGACCTGCTTTTCAAAGATTGATCTGCATTATGGGTATTATCAACTTCGTGTACTCGAAGAAGATATTCCCAAGACTGCTTTTTGCACTCGATACGGTCATTACGAGTTCACTGTCATGCCTTTTGGTTTGACGAATGCTCCTACCGTCGTCATGGATTTAATGAATAGGGTTTGAAAACCTTATTTAGACAAGTTCATCATTGTTTTCATCGACTACATCCTCATTTATTTTAAGTCTCAAGCCGATCACGAACAACATCTCCGTCTAACGATGGAACTCCTGAAGAAAGAACAACTTTACGCCAAATTCTCCAAATGTGAATTTTGGCTAAAGAAGTTCAATTTTTGGAACACATTGTTAACGAACAAGGTATGCATGTAGATCCCGCCAAAATCAGTGCGATTAGGGATTAGAGTACACCTACTACTCCTACCGAAGTTTGTTCAATTCTTGGTTTTGTTGGATAATATCGACGATTCATCGTGAACTTTTCAAAGATCGAGGTTCCCTCACCACTTTGACTCAGAAGAATAAACCATTCGAGTGGGGACCCAAACAAGACGAAGCCTTTCAAACACTGAAAAAAAAACTATCTAATGCTCCTATTTTATCTTTACCCGATGGCAACGATGATTCGTTGTCTATTGTGAAGCATTAAACCTAGGCCTTGGTTGTGTTCTCATGCAAAGTGACAAAGTCATAGCCTATGCGTCATGACAATTGAAAATCCATGAGAAGAACTACACAACTCATGATCTTGAATTAGGAGCTGTAGGTTTTGCTCTCAAAATTTGGAGACACTACCTTACGGTACGAAATGTGTGGTTTTCACTGACCACAAAAGTCTCCAACACATATTCAATAAAAATGAGCTAAACATGAGACAACGACGCTGGGTCGAACTTCTGAACGACTACGACTGCGAGATTCGCTACCATCCTGGTAAGGCTTATGTTGTGGCTGACGCACTTAGTCGTAAGGAACGTGTCAATCTTAATTGGGTTCGAGTTCAATCTGATATCCAGACACGTATCCTTCAAGCACAACATACATGTGTGACCCAAAGCTTGTTGAAAAATGAGCTGCCACAAAATCTCGAACTTCAACTCGAAACAAAAGACAACGGATTACTCTACTACAAGAACCGTTTGCGGATTCCTAGTCAAGACAATCTCCACACGATATTGATGGATGAAGCTCATAAGTCTCGTTATTCAATCCATCCTGGTGTAGACAAAATGTATAAGGATCTCCGTACCCAGTATTGGTGGCCGTGTATGAAGAAGGACATTGCCTTATATGTGTCTAAATGCTTAACTTGTCTAAAAGTTAAGGCAGAACATCAATGCCCATCTGGTTTACTTAAGCAACTACAAATACCGGTATGGAAGTGGGAGAACATTGCGATGGATCTCATCACTAAACTACCGCGCACACCTAGAGGTTATGATGCCATTTGGGTAATCATCATCGACTAACAAAGTCAGCACACTTTTTGGCAATTCGTGAGGATCTATCTGCTGACAAACTCGCCAAGATCTACGTTGATGAGTTTGTACCTCGTCATGGTGTTCCTTTGAACATCATATCCGATCGAGATGCTCGATTCTTATCTCACTTTTGGAAGACCATGCAATCTACCATGGGAACCAAACTCAATCTAAGCACTACTTATCATCCTCAAATGGATGGATAATATGAAAGGACAATTCAAACACTGGAGGATTGTGAGTCCCAAAACAGATTCGGATCACAGTGGTTGATTGTTTTCACCCAAACAACTATGGATTAGTTGTTTGAATGTGCAAATACTAAGAAAAACCAAGCAAAGAAGATGAAGAATCTTATTTGGATCAAATAACCAGTGTTGTATATGAAATCCCAATAACATGTAATCAATAACAACACCTGGATACTCTGATGAAAGCACAACAACAAAAATCACAACATAGGAAGATCACCAAAATCTGTCCAAGAAACTTGGACAAGCCATTCATTCAAGAACACTTTTATACAAACTGACTACCCAGCGTAACTAATAATTACACTGGATAGTTAAATACGCCGCCAACATTTAAGTTTCATATAATTACACTTTTGACCCCTCAACTTTGTCTAACTAATATAAACCAGCTCAAACTATGGATAATCAAGTACCAACGGTCTCAAAATGTTCTAACAATATCCCCCTAGACCGTTGCGTGCTTGAGTTTCTTCAATCTTGTTTCGGAGCTTCAGGATTTGCGGCTGATTCTTCGTCCTTGTTTTGTGCAGCTTGAACGATAGGTCGATCTGTGGATGCTTTGGTTATTTCTTCAGAGCTTAGATTAACAATAGCTTCACTTGAGGGTTGTTGTAACTCCGTAGTGGCTTCATATGTGGATGAAACCGGATGGTGAGATCCAGCTTGAGATGGTGAGGAGGCTTTCTGTTGTGATGATGACTTATGCTTTCTTTTTCTTTTTCTTGCCTCCTCCTTTTCTGTCTGCTTCTGAATCCTAAGAACAATTTCCATCATCTCTATCTTCCTGTCTCAACCTCGTTCCACAGCCCTTTGGAATAGCATTCCTTCTTCTCTATACTCATTTCCGGCTCCAACGTGGATTTTGTGACCAAGAGAATGTTGAGATCGGAGAGGCAGAACATGAAAACATCCATCGGGTCTAGAATTCGAATATCTTCGTTAGATGCTAATGGGATCACTGCTTCTCTTGTCTTCCCATCGTAAAACCATTTCTTGAAGTGTGTAAGCATGACAGGCTGTTCAGGTGGAATTTTGAATTTCGTTTCGACCTTAGCAGGATCAATCACCTATGTAACCATTCCTTTTCCTGTGATGGGATCTTTTGTCGTCTTTGACACTCTTCTTCGTGGGGTGCGGCTTGAAAACGGTGAAGCCCCGATTGCATTCTCTTAAAATGAGTCTTTCAAAGTCAGCTCTGATGCTACTGTTGGTTGGGTTTATCAGGTCTAGCCTCCCCAGTTCTCAAATGTCCCATTTTAGAAGGCTTTTCATGTCAGCTCCAGTCTTAAAATGCTGAATAACACCACCTTGTCTCATTACAATGAACATCCCTTTGAGATTGCAGTACTTCCAAATTATTATTTTATCAGTGACTTCAGATTTTTCAATAGTAACCACCTGATAGAAGTCTGGAAGCTTTTCCCTTTCTTTTCTGAACCATTCTGGATGCATTGGAGTTACTGCTTCACCGCCCTCAGTTTCATAAATAGTATCTTCTTCCAAGCCCCACTCAACAAATCTTGCTGGCATTTCATCTCTGTCTACCTCATCCTCCTCACTTTTGTCATCCTCAGTGACGTTCACAGCCGATTCTAGGCGCCTTTTCTTCTTTTCTGCAGCCTTAGCTTTTTGTCTTTCCTCTTCAGTTTTAAACTTTTCATAATAAAAAATATCAACAGATGAGAACATTGGTGGTATGTTTACTTTGGTGCAAAGTTCTATGATCATACGGTACATCTTTTCCATCTCATCCTGCTGGAATCTCACAAATCTCGTCTGTTCTTTGACGTATGCGTGAAGCTCTTTGTTTTTCCTTCTTTATTCCCTCAGCTTCTCGCGAAGAATGTTAGTGTTGTTTACTTGATGTTTCAGCAGACATATTTCCTGAGCCGGACCTTTCCCAATGTCTTTTGCTAGCTTATCGTACAAGTCTTGAAATGGACGAGGTCTGCGAGGAGCTTGTTGCGGCATTTGTCTTGGTGGTTCCTCTGTCGAAGGTCATTCCCCAGTTTTCTTACGTTTCTGTGGGGGAGATAGACTTGAGGCTTCTGGATCATCAATCAACTGATCTACAAACTCGTCTAACTGCTCTTGCTCGGGGGTGATCGTCACCGGTGTTTCAGATTCTTTCATATGACGTCTCTTTCTGCTAGTTTCTCTCTTCTCTCTTTCTTGAGCCTCATGAATTGCGCGGAGATTCTCTATATGCTCGCGATGTTCTCTAGTGCCTCTAGCCCTAAAATTGCTTTCCATTAATCGTTCTTGAGGAACATTGTCTTTCTGTTTCTTTGAGGAGTCCCCTTCCTTCATAATTTTCTTTCCTTTATTCTTTTTGACCAGCTGCTCGGTTTCTTCTTCTTCCTCCTCTACTTCCTTATCACCATCTCCTTGTCTCTTTTTCTTTACACGTTCTCTGTATTACTCATAGGCTGCTTTCACGACAGGATATCTTTCCTCCCTATACATCCACTGATGCAACAGTACCCATTCCTCAGTTTTTTGCTCGGTGATCTGACGCCCTGTTGGCAGCTGGAACTTGTATAGGTCACCGTCATGAGGAAGATTTGGATATTGGTTATTGATGATGAGCTGAACAAAACGAGGGTACATGGCCCATGTGGAGGAATTTGCATTATCAACCATGCAGTAGAAAATGAGGCCAGATATTGAATGACTGCTTTGTGCAGAGGCTAAGCATAGCAGCCGACCATTACAAGTTCAAACCGTCATATCCTCCTTTCCTATATGCCAAGCTCATAGCGAATACATGAAGAATGAATCTCCAGTCCTTGGTAAGCCCCTTTCTTTTGATCTCATTTTTCTCTCTGAAGTCTCCAATATACCTCATTCCTTTAAACCCATCTAGGATGTCGTCCTTCTTCATTCTGAGCAAATCATTATTCTTGTCTCCAAGAATGAGGTCTCTGCGTATGTTTTCCTCTGTAACTACTATCTTCTTATTTCTGACAGTAGCTATGATTCTTTTAATTTCGTTGACGGTCGACACTTTGGCTGTCTTCCAAAACTCTTCGACGTGGATGCTATAGATGATAGGATCGGCTTGTACATCGTAGCTGATCGTACTTGAATTTATCCACTCTGCTACATCTTCAAAATCGATTGGAGGTTGGACCAACTTGCATGGCTGATTGTGCTTTGGAGTTTTATTCGAAATAATCTCCTTCACCATTTCTGAAATCAAAAACAAGCTAAGTTAGATTTTTGTTCGTAGAAATATATATATATATATATATATATAAGTATAAGCATATACAAATATATAATAATAATATAAACAAATATATAAAAGAAACTGGCAAATCCGCTACTAAATAAGCCGGGCAAAACAGTTAAGTTCGCCGGACACAAGACTAAGTTCGCCGGACAAAAGAAACTGACACACCTACACTGAGTAAGAATTATTTACGTTGCACACGACTAGTGGATTTAAACTTTGACTCGAGAATGAGTCCAGCGAAGATAATTATCTACACTAGATTACCGGCGTAATTTTCAATTACGCCGGTTGCTTGAACTCGCGTTCAAGACTTAAATCCACTGGTTCAGGTTTGTGATACCTACGCCAATTTTAAATTATCTACGCTGCATTCATAGTAAATATGCTGGCTTCAAAGATTTCTTGATAAACCCCTTAAAAACCGGAAAACAAGATTCAATTGAATATGCATTAAGACCGTATATTGAAACCAACACACTATATCAACAAATACTCCACATTATAAGACCTAGAACATACCGATATCGATCTAAACGAAATCCGATTGAATTATTCAATGATGAATGAACAAGAGTTTTGGGTTTTAGGAGATGTAAGAAGAAGATGAAGATAATTTGAAAATGGTTTGCAAAGAAAATGAAAATGGATTATATATATACATGATTACCTTCCAGCGTATTTATTAAATATGCTGCAACAATAAATACGCGTTGATATGTTTGTAAGATATCTTCATTTTTAAGAAAGCTAAGAAACAAATACGCTCGAAGATTTCAACTTTTCCCGAAAAACGTGCCCTTTTTGATTAAAATAATAGTGCAAAAATTTAAAATAATCTTAAGAGAAGAGAAAAATTGCAATCTGGATCCTGAAAGTTGTTTTTGGGTCCGAAAGCCTCCTTTTTCACATAAAGTTTATGCTAACTGACTTAAATCATGTGACTTTCCTATGAAAGATCATACTGGTAACCCTTCATTCAATTAAGCTAAAATGTTAGAAATATATAGGAAAAAAAATTAAGGCACAAGAAAAACTGTCAATATGTTTGTCCTTTTAAATTCATGCACCTATCTTTCAACATGCGATCGGAGAGTCTTTTTATCAGAATATTGTGCCCGTGAGTCCGACTTCAGGACATACCCCCGCGATCAAGGTATGCACAAAGATTCCTCATAATAGGTGAATATACTGACTTCATTCGTTTTTGAGATTTCAACGTTTGACAGTTGGTGTTCAGGTCAGTAGTTTCGTACAGCAAAGAGACCAAGGTCTAACGAGGGCTATGGCAGATACCAGATGCGGTACGATTTAAGCACTTGAATAATTCTCAATGAGAGATTCATTTGTGTAGGGTTTTGGCTGAATAGGCTCTTTTTAGGAAAGATATTATAGCTATGTCTAGGTCAGCATATATTTGGATGCAGCAGAAGAGCAACTATGATATCCCAGAATGATTAGCCAATATAAAGACCCAAAATCTCAGACTTTGGCAATCTATCAACGCAAGATTTAAGACCATTAAGCCATACGCCGCAACGTGTTACCCGCAAGTTGCACAACATTGTGGGTATTCAGAATTCTTGTGTGATCATTAGAGTTTGTCTCCGTTTCACAGTTTACTTCAAGGAATTGCTGAATCTACCGACATGTCGTTGCTTGAGGCCTTAATCTTGTTATGTTTTAAGATCAAAACAAAAGTGTTAGCAGTTTTTCTATCATTTCTCATGCAAGAGCCAAAGAAAAGATTTAGTCTCAATAATATTTTCTGGAAAGCCTCCCCCCTTAAAATTGTATTTTTGAGAATCCATTGCTTGAAAAGAAATTTTTAACTTTGCAGAAAATCTTTTTGCTGGACACATTTTATGAGATTGTTATTTATTATGAAAACCGTTTTTTTAACCAAAAGTCAGTTCCACTCAAGGAAATTCAACATTTCCAACCAGGTTACCAACTGGTCGAATCGAGCTTTATCGAAGGCTTTCGTAAATATATCAGCTTTTTGTTGTACTGAATCTACTGGCACCACTTGGATGTATCCTTTCTCGTACGCATCTCTAATCGCATGAATGCGGATTTTGATGTGTTTGGTTCTGGAGTGTTGGATAGGATTCTTCACAATCCCGAGACACACTTCATTGTCGATGAATATTGGAGTCTTCATGATGTTGATCCCATAATCCAACAACTGATTCTGTATCCAAAGGACTTGTGAACAGCAATTGTAAGCTGCCGTGTATTCAGCCTGAGCGGTAGATGTAGAGAACGTTGTCTGCTTTTTGCTCTGCCACGAAATAAGACGATTTCCCAAGAATTTGCAACCTCCGGAGACAGATTTTCTATCTACTTTGCAACCTGCATGATCACTGTCAGAGTAAGCAATTAGATCAAAGTTACTATCTTTAGGACACCACAAACCAAGCTTTGGAGTTCCTCTGAGATAGCGAAAGATTCGCTTGACAGCACCATTATGTGATTCTTTGGGATTTGTCTGAAAGCGGGCACAGAGACAGACAACCCACATTATGTCAGGCCTACTGGCGGTCAGATACATTAACAAGCCAATCATTGATCGATAGAGAGATTTGTTCACAGGCTTTCCTTGAAGATCTGAAGTGAGTTCCGTCTGAGCAACAAAACGAGTGCTAGAGGATTTGCAATCATTCATGCTCTGCTTTAAAAGAATATCTCTGACATACTTAGTCTGATGAATGAGGATACCATCTTTTCTTTGATTCACTTCCAATCCTAAGAAAAACATGAGTTCTCCCAGCATACTCATTTCAAACTTTGCTTTCATCACCTTCTCGAATTCTCTACAAAGGGCTTCATCTGTCGACCCAAAAATGATATCGTCTATGTAACATACGTCAAAAACCGGGTTAACCAAACCCGCTTCGTTTATTAACCGAACAACCAGTTAAAAATTTCGTTGTGTATTTAATGCTTAAATTAATTTTAAACGATACATAATTAATAAGTATATTAGAATATAAAATTTATATTTGAAAATGTATTAAAAATAGTGAAATAAAAATTAATTACTGATGCCGGGTTTCGAACCCGGGTAAGCCGAGAGTATCACAAAGTCTTAACTCACATCCATCCAACCACTCCGCCACTTGTGTTGTTTGATAACATATTGAAACAATTAATACATATAATAAAACTGGAAAATCAAACCCAGTCAACAGCGCGCCCAAATCCGTAGACGCTGGAAAATCCGATGCTTTCGCCAATAATCGTCGGTTACTTTTGACTTAACGTAAGAATTAACGACGCCATCGGTTATAACCGATGTCCAGTTCCGCGACATCCGTCGTAACCGCCAGAGAACGGCTGACCAATGAATCGAGACTAGAAACAGACCCAATTAAACTTGATTCTTCCCTATAAATGCACACCCTAACATCTGGTAAACTTTTCGCTCAAAATCGCACCGATTCTTCAATCAATTTCACTCGCCGGAATTCTCTGCAAGTCGCCGGAAAACCGAGACTTTCATCAACACGGTAAATACCTCGACTTTTTCTGTTTCATTCCATTATTAGACTAATTCTAACATCACTCCATCACCCAGAATCAACCCCAGACGACATTGCCGGATTTTCTGTTTTCGCCGGAAAACTTCTGGAATTTCCAGAATCTCGCTGTTAATCGGTATGATCATCTAAACATCCTGATAATCGTTGCTCAGTAATTCAATTTTATATCTAATCAATCAAAACTGTTATTTGACCCGAACAGAGGAAGCTCACAAAACAGAACCGGCGATCCTTGCCGGAGTTCTAAAAAAGACGACCTGTTCCGGTACTTTCTTTCCCCAAACCCTCTCCGTTCATTACCTTTCAATTGCTCATAATATTCGTTAACCGAATTAAACAAGAAACAGTTGGTTTAGTCGTTGTCTGTGTTTTGAACGAAGAAGACGAAGTCGTGTATGATATAAGATTAATTAAAATCGGTATTATAAACGGGTTAGACACACAGTCCAGCGGTGGACTGTGTGCAAACAATACGCATACGTCCCGAGTTCGATCCTTGACACACGCACATTCGCTGTAATAAAAATGTTTTTTTTAAACCGAACTGGATCCACACGCAGTAAGATGTTAAATATAATAAAAACCAGAATAATTACCAAGTTAGACACACAGTCCAGCGGTGGACTGTGTGCCAAACTAAACCACAGGTCCCGGGTTCGAGACCTGTGGAGAGCACCGAGTCGATACCATTAAATTCTTTTTAAAATAAATGATTTTCGATTTAACTTAAATAGTGTATAAATATAATTAAAAACAGAAATATTTCGGGTTAGACACGTAGCTCAGTTGGTAGAGCTACGTGCACGCGTACGGGAGCTCACGGGTTCGAGTCTCACTCAGTGCAAATATATACTCGACCGAACCGGTCAACGGTCAACAGTCCTGGTCAACGGTCAAAGTCAAAAAGTCAACATTTTTTTTATTTTTTTATTTATTTATTTAATTTAAAAATCAATTAAAAATACTTAAAAATAACGTTTTTAAAGTTAGAAAATAGCCTTAAACTCACAAAAATATATCCAAAAATCCTACTAAAATTGATTAATAAAATCCGCTTATTTACCGAACCGTTATGTTATTATCTAGGTTAGTTTCTCTCATGGTTAAATCCAAATTCGTGCGCATTCATCATCAATCCAAGAAACGCAACCACTGTGAGTGAATCCTTACAAACTCCCCTTTTTATTCACGTTTTGGGGTGTATCATGTGTCGCTTAAACTAATTCGTTAATTCAAACTCGTGCTATACCATATTATAATCTAAACTTAGAATGTAAATATTGTTTGTAGTTATGTATTACATATTGTCAAGTTGTATGCAAATTATTTGTTAGGCCCATCAGTTCCTCGTGGGAGACGAGTTGAACAACGCGTGCCTTAAAACTCATTCATTAGGCCCATCAGTTCGTAGAACAACGCGTGCCTCAGAACTCATTCATTAGGCCCATCAGTTCCTCGTGGGAGACGAGTTGAACAACGCGTGCCTCAAAACTATCTATTATTGTATGTGTGTGCATTATTTAATATTAAGTGTTTTGTGAATAAATTTACATCTACATTTACTAATATGTGGTTATGCACTTTATTTTATAATCAATTCAATAAACTTGTTTAAATGTTTTTCATAGGATTCACTCGCCAACTTTTGTTGATCCAAAAACCATTTTTACACATGATACAGGTGAACATGATGAAGCAAGGAAAACATAGGAAATGCCTTAGAAGAAAATAATGAAGTCTAGAAAGATATATAGAACATGTTGTAATCATGATTGTATGATCTCCTTTAAATTGTAATAATAAATATGAAACATTATAATAAATGTCATGAGCTTTGATGAAAACCCAATCATGCCCCGATCACCTTTTCTGCTGCGGGTCGGGGTGTGACAGATTGGTATCAGAGCTTTTGACTATAGGGATATAGGATAGGTTATTAGACCCTTAGAGCCTATACTATAGTTGATTAGATTTTAATTGTTTATGTGGTTATATGCAAACTCATGATGTTTATTTCTTTCATATTTATTACATACACAAATGCATGCAAACACTTCCAATACTACATTTTGTGATACATAATGAATTATACTTACAGTCAAACATACATACATACATACATATTCATCATACATATTTCAATGCTCACATATTCAAATCATCTTCATACTTCCGTTATTCAAGACTTTGTCGCATTTTTCATTTTTCAAATCTCATCAAAGTGAGTTCTGCGACGGGCATGTAGTAACTGTAAGGGTACAAGTACCGGTAGTCGGAACGTCCTGTCTAGGTTGGCATTCGTATAAATCCAATATAACGGACCAGTTTGCCTACCTGGGGACTAACGATGAGAGTACGAAGGACCTATTAGGCCAAAGCATGCCACACCAAACGTCGTTCGAACTAACCCCACTTTGAGGTGTCACCGTGTCCACACCTGGATACATTCCGAATATCATACGTTACATACATATTTCTCGATTTTCTCCGGGTTTTAGTGTACGTAACCAGGCTAACACATGCGAACCATATGAAAAACCCGGTAGTCATGGGGGCCCACATGATTACGAAGGTGAAGTATGGCGGCATGCAAGGCCCAATTACGAGCAAAGCCCAAGACATCCTATGGATGTAGTAGATTTATTATTCTATATTTATTTTATGAATGTTCATTCCTAAATACGACACATGATCCCTAAAACATCCAACTCATACTCTTGATATGTATTCCTTGTAGATGTCTTCTAGTCTCGCTCGTAGGAAGATGAGATCAGGAAAAGCCCGCGAGCGCATGGCTGCCCAAATCGCTCAACAAATGGCTGCCATAATACCCAACATTGTAGTTCAAGTCCAACAAGCCCTTACCGCTAATCCCGTCAATCAAGAAGATCAAAATGTTGTCAACCCTCCCCAATTACCACTAAATGCACCTTCAAGCATTTCAAATCCTGCGACCCTCCAAAGTACGAAGGGACTGAAGGTGTCACCACACTCCTCCATTGGTTTGAAGAAATGGAAAACACTTTTCTAAATTGCGATTGCCCCGATGATCGCAAAGTGCGATATGCTACCGGTCGTTTACTTGGAATAGCACTTACCTGGTGGAATACAGAGAAGGCCAAACGAGGTGTTGAAGATGCTATGACTTTGACTTGGGAAGAGTTGAAGGAAATCATGACAAGACGGTTTTGCCCAAGAAGTGAAATCAAGAAATTAGAGGATGAGTTCTATTCCTTGAAACAAAAGGAAGGCGACCACACCACATACAACAAGAGATTCCTCGAGTTAAATCAAATGGTTCCCAACTTGTTCACTCCCCTCTACCGTTTGATCGAGCACTACATTCGAGGTCTTCCTTCAAAAATTCAAGACTCTGTAATAAGTACCATACCTGCAACCTTGGAAGCAGCAATTGAGTTAGCTACAGAGCTCACCGAGAACCGCATACGGAACAAAGAATTCAAGGAGGAGAAGAAGAAGGATAAAGCATAAACTGAAACCTCAAACTCCACCCAAACCGAATCCCCTTCTCAACCCATTTCTAAGAGAAAACGAGATGGGCAACTTCTTGCTGTCACCCAACGCAATCAACCAGCCTCACAAGCCGTACCCCTCCAAGCTATCCCAATCACTCAAGTAACACCCAACTCAACTTACCCAAATAAGAAACCTTACCTTGGACCTCACCCTCAATGTAACACCTGTTTTTATCACCATCCATCTACCTTACCTTGTCGACTATGTGCGAATTGTGGACGCTATGGTCATTTGAGAAAGGTTTGCCGCACCCCTCAAACTCAAATCTCACCCCCTACTCAAAACATGATCCAAACATATCAACAACCCCAATACCCCATGTTACCTTATGTTCGAGCTTGTTTTAATTGTGGCGACCCTACCCATTATAGAAACACGTGCCCTGGATTGGTTAACATCATAAACGCTCAAGCTCAATCAAACCCAGTTAACCAAGCAAATCAAGAAAACCCAACCACTTGGCCACCAGCAAGAGGAAGAGTTTTCAACATCAACGCCAATCCTGTTGAAGATAATGACAGCCCAAACGAACCACCCAACTAGTCTCCTTCACCAAAAATCAAGATTCAACTCCAACCGCTTCGTTTTTATGTTTTTCTTTATGTTATCTCAATTTTCACGTGTCTCAATTATAAATTGGAAATTTATCCAAGGATCTTAATGCGAATTACTACTTCAGTTTTGTTTTTATACTCATTGATTTAACATTCATATCATCATACATCTCAACGTATTTCAATCTCAACATTTAAAGAAGTTGGGTTATGTCTCACTTCTACATAGACTAACCTCTCCATCATAACAAACGAGAGAGGTACTGTCATTATTCAAACATGTATACTATCAGAATTAAGACTCAAGCTTTGGTTGATTGTGTTTGTTTATGTTTTAGAGTCACATAGAACTAATCATAACTTACGGATAAAGCCAATGAAAATTTGACAAGAATATGGTGGATACGCCGCTGGTACTTCCTATATATAAGTATTCTTGCCAAAGGATCAGAGGCATTGTCAGGCGGTTATGAGAAGTTCCATATATGATTTAGTAATATCTTGGTTGAAGTTTGTTTTATACTCACTGATTTAGCATTCATATCATCTCATCATTTAAAGAAATTAGATTGTGTTCTATTCCTACATAGACTAACCTCTCCATCATAACAAACGAGAGAGGTACTGTCACCATTCAAACATGTATACTATCAGAAGTAGGACACAGGCATTGGTTGTTGTGTTTATTTATGTTCTAGAGTCACATCATAGAACCAATCATAACTTACTGATAAAACCAATGAAAATTTGACAAGAATTTGGTGGATACGCCGCTGGTACTTCCTATATATAAGTATTCTTGCCAAAGGATCAGAGGCATTGTCAGGCGGTTATGAGAAGTTCCATGTAGGTTTTAGTAGTAGAAGTTTTGTTTTAGGATATAACCTTATCTTTCCAAACGTATCCAAACTCTTGCGCATGAAATTATACTTGGTCAATCAACACTATTTCTAAATATTCTTTACCGTAGGCAACAAAAAGCGATTCCTGTAGCAGGGTACTCAACTCTTACAAGGAACGTTACCGCCTCAAGCAAAAATTTAAACTCTTACTCCCTTCTAAGTATGTAATTGTCAAATTAAAACACCATCCTTTTGAGTCAAACATGCCACTACTTAAATTTCGGGACGAAATTTCTAAAAGTTGGGGATACTGTAACATCCGTAAAAAACCGGGTTAACCAAACCCGCTTCGTTTATTAACCGAACAACCAGTTAAAAATTTCGTTGCGTATTTAATGCTTAAATTAATTTTAAACGATACATAATTAATAAGTATATTAGAATATAAAATTTATATTTGAAAATGTATTAAAAATAGTGAAATAAAAATTAATTACTGATGCTGGGTTTTGAACCCGGGTCAGCCGAGAGTATCATAAAGTCTTAACTCACATCCATCCAACCACTCCGCCACTTGTGTTGTTTGATAACATATTGAAACAATTAATACATATAATAAAACTGGAAAATCAAACCCAGTCAACAGCGCGCCCAAATCCGCAAACGCCGGAAAATCCCACGATTTCGCCAATAATCGTCGGTTACTTTTGACTTAACGTAAGAATTAACGACGCCATCGGTTATAACCGATGTCCAGTTCCGTGACATCCGTCGTAACCGCCGGAGAAATGGCTGACCAATGAATCGAGACTAGAAACAGAACCAATTCAACTTGATTCTTCCCTATAAATGCACACCCTAACCTCTGGTAAACTTTTCGCTCAAAATCGCACCGATTCTTCAATCAATTTCACTCGCCGGAATTCTCTGGAAGTCGCCGGAAAACCGAGACTTTCATCAACACGGTAAATACCTTGACTTTTTCAATTTCATTCCATTATTAGACAAATTCTAACATCACTCCATCACCCAGAATCAACCCCAGACGACATTGCCGGATATTCTATTTTCGCCGGAAAACTTCTAGAATTTCCAGAATCTCGCTGTTAATCGGTATGATCATCTAAACATCCTGTAATCATTGCTCAGTAATTCAATTTTATATCTAATCAATCAAAACTGTTATTTGACCCGAACAGAGGAAGCTCACAAAACAGAGCCGGCGATCCTTGCCAGAGTTCTGAAAAAGACGACCTGTTCCGCTACTTTCTTTCCCCAAACCCTCTCCGTTCATTACCTTTCAATTGCTCATAATATTCGTTAACCGAATTAAACAAGAACAGTTGGTTTAGCCATTGTCTGTGTTTTGAACGAAGAAGACGAAGTCGTGTATGATATAAGATTAATTAAAATCGGTATTATAAACGGGTTAGACACACAGTCCAGCGGTGGACTGTGTGCAAACAATACGCATACGTCCCGAGTTCGATCCTTGACACACGCACATTCGCTGTAATAAAAATGTTTTTTTTAAACCGAACCGGATCCACACGCAGTAAGATGTTAAGTATAATAAAAACCAGAATAATTACCAAGTTAGACATACAGTTCAGCGGTGGACTGTGTGCCAAACTAAACCACAGGTCCCGGGTTCGAGACATGTGGAGAGCACCGAGTCGATACCATTAAATTCTTTTTAAAATAAATGATTTTCGGATTAACTTAAATAGTGTATAAATATAATTAAAAACAGAAATATTTCGGGTTAGACACGTAGCTCAGTTGGTAGAGCTGCGTGCACGCGTACGGGAGGTCACGGGTTCGAGTCTCACTCAGTGCAAATATATACTCGACCGAACCGGTCAACGGTCAACGGTCAACGGTCAAAGTCAAAAAGTCAACATTTTTTTTATTTTTTTATTTATTTATTTAATTTAAAAATAAATTAAAAATACTTAAAAATAACGTTTTTAAAGTTAGAAAATAGCCTTAAACTCAAAAAAATATATCCAAAAATCCTACTAAAATTGATTAATAAAATCCGCTTATTTACCGAACCGTTATGTTATTATCTAGGTTAGTTTCTCTCGTGGTTTAATCCAAATTCGTGCGCATTCATCATCAATCCAAGAAACGCAACCACTGTGAGTGAATCCTTACAAACTCCCCTTTTTATTCACGTTTTGGGGTGTATCATGTGTCGCTTAAACTAATTCGTTAATTCAAACTCGTGCTATACCATATTATGATCTAAACTTAGAATGTAAATATTGTTTGTAGTTATGTATTACATATTGTCAAGTTGTATGCAAATTATTTGTTAGGCCCATCAGTTCCTCGTGGGAGACGAGTTGAACAACGCGTGCCTTAAAACTCATTCATTAGGCCCATCAGTTCGTAGAACAACGCGTGCCTCAAAACTCATTCATTAGGCCCATCATGATGCTCGTGGAGGACGAGTTGAACAACGCGTGCCTCAAAACTATCTATTATTGTATGTGTGTGCATTATTTAATATTAAGTGTTTTGTGAATAAATTTACATCTACATTTACTCATATGTGGTTATGCACTTTATTTTATAATCAATTCAATAAACTTGTTTAAATGTTTTTCATAGGATTCACTTGCCAACTTTTGTTGATCCAAAAACCATTTTTACACATGATACAGGTGAACAGGATGAAGCAAGGAAAACATAGGAAATGCCTTAGAAGAAAATAATGAAGTCTAGAAAGATGTATAGAACATGTTGCAATCATGATTGTATGATCTCCATTAAATTGTCATAATAAATTTGAAACATTATAATAAATGTCATGAGCTTTGATGAAAACCCAATCATGCCCCGATCACCTTTTCCGCTGCGGGTCAGGGTGTGACAGTCTACGTAGATTTGAACCAACATCACATCTTCTCCAATCCTTTTTGTGAAGAGAGCCATGTCAATTTTGCCTCTTGAGAATCCACACTCCAGAAGATATGTTGACAAAGTCTCGTACCATGCTCTAGGTGCTTGGTGAAGACCATAGAGAGCTTTGTGAAGCTTGTAGTATTTCGTGGGAGAATAAGGATCTTCGAAACCTGGAGGTTGATAGACATAAACTTCTTCTTTCACTTTCCCATACAGAAAATCACTCTTTACATCCATTTGAAACACCTTAAAGTTTTTAAACGAAGCATAGGCCACGAAGATTCTGATGGCTTCTACCGTGCAACAGGTGCAAAAACTTCCTCGTAGTCAATCCCTTCTTCCTGTCGAAACCCTTGAACCACAAATCTATCCTTATTCTTGATAACCACACCACGATCATCCATCTTATTACGAAACACCCACTTGGTACCAATAGGATACTTTCCGTCTGGTAGGTCAACAAGTTCCCAGACTTTATGTTTCCGAAATTGTGCCAATTCTTCCTGCATAGCTTTCACCCAACTTGAATCTTGAATAGCTTCTTCGATATTGTGACATCCCGGTTTTTCAGGTATCTTAAACGCACTACTTCACGGTTATTCGTTCCTACGCTAAATTGATTCGGAGATTTATTTTACATGCTCGAAATAACTACGCTAACCTTGCGAACTTATCGAGTGAATTACATGCTATATGTATTAGACGTTTATAAGCTTGGTGAGTGATTATGTTATGTTTTGATTTGGTGGTGATTAGTTAAAAAAAATATATAGTAAATAGATAGACGAACCGAACCGGGTCGCGAAACGGGTTGACCTCACTTCCTTGCGACTCAAGGAGTTAAGCAAAACTTGAGGTTCAAGTTAAAGACCCAAACCGCCCCACCCAAACCCCTTTGCGGCCGCAAGCACAAAATCGCCCCAACCCTTTTCCTTTTTCTTTGCCCTCTTGCACTATATATAGACATGTATGCATGTGTTATGTTTAAAAAACACACACACAAACCCTAGCCCCAAGGAGCCGACAGCAGCCTTCTTCCCACTTTTCTTCTCGGTCGCGACCTTCTTCTTCATCCGATTCGACTCCCATCTCGTTCCCGGTTCATTAATCTTCATTGTTAAAGGTTAGGGTTTTGTCATTGTTTTGCAAAGTCATATTAGGGTTATAAACTCTTGATCATGCTTGTATGTAATGGTAGAATTATTATTATGAAAGTGTATGATGTTAGTTCGATAAATTATGCGAGTTTGCGAATATGATGATTAGTTGGAATCAAGAATCATTAGGCTGCGTTTTGTGATAAAAACCATATATTATGATTAGGGTTTGCATGAGTATGATGTACATGATGATATATGATTGATAAATCTGTTCTTGTTCGTTTATATTTAACGTCTCGATTGTTTAAGCGTGTTATATTGCGATAAAATTATGAAATCAGGATGCTGAATGGTGTTTACAGCCAACTTCAACTGGCTGTAACTTGGTTATTATTTATCGAAAAACGGATTTTCTGAAGCCTAAAACGTATATTTTTGAAAAACGCTTCTAATGGCGCTGGATTCATATTTTTCGGAGCTCGTTTGATATTTTTAAGTGGTCAATTAAGTGCAGTAACTGAAGCTGTGAAAATTCTGAAAATTTGTTAGTTGTTTATCGAGTCGGATCTCATAATCTGTAGAGAGTCGAATCACGAAAATTGTACAGAAACTGGAGATGGAAATTTCCGGGAAACTCCCACTGGAATTTTGTCAATTGGATGAACGGTGATTTTTAAATAAATTCTCCCGTGGACAGCAGTCAGAAAGCGACGAATCTGACTGCAGTCTAGTATATTAATAATTATGAATAATTAGTAAAGTGTTAGGAATTGAAAAATTTATATAAAATTCTACAGTTTAGTTGAGACCTTCTGTAAAAAAATTGGAATTTTTGGAACGTTGGAACTATTTTATAAAAATCCTCGAAAACAGCCTAATTATGGGTATACAAGCTGAAACTGGATAACTTGCGAATGTGTGTACCAAAGTGTTGCATGGATTGATTTGTGTACATGATAGGTTGGTTTGATCACTATGTTGGTATGATAATACCTTGCATGCATGATTGTGTTTTCGAAATTGTTATCATGTGTGCCACATTGTATGATAGTTATGTGTAGGGTTTGTATCAGTGTGTTCACACACTAACTCTAAATCGATTGACTTGTTAGGACGCGATTAGCGGTCCCATCATTTGCTACTTTTGTGTTACACTAACCGAGCAACTAAAGGTGAGTTCACGGCCCCTAATTTTATCCGGTTTTAAACAACAGGGGGAGAAACATGTATACACTCTACAACTCTATCTCTTTACGTTATACGAAATTAACGTCATTAAACTATTCGGTAACTAAGTTAATGTTAATGTACGTTATGGTCACTAAGAAGCTATATCACACAAGTCCTCGACAAACTCTCGGATCGTTAGTATTGGGTTAGATAGCGGGGAAATTATAAGTAGTACTACTGGGCCCGATAAGCCCCACCCGAGCTAGTCGCGCTAGCCGACCGGGAATGGTCAACGGGTGATTAATTTGGCCTAACTTCGCCATGGTCAGTGATAGGCCTGGCAACACGGAGTCAAAACAGTCAGCTTCGATCGCGAACACTTACGTGACATAACTTTAGGCTAGCTACCTACATGTTAACATTGAACTTAATTACGAATCAACAATATTATCCCGGGTTAGGGATAATGGAACCAACAACGTTATTATTCCGGGTTAGGAATAATGGAACATCATTATTATTCCGGGTAAGGAATAATGGAACTATCAGTATTATTCCGGGTTGGGAATAATGGAACTAAATCGTTATCCCAGGTTAGGGATAACGGGGGAAACAAACTTATAACCGAACAAATGAACTTATGAAAACCTGTGAACTCACTCTTCTTTAATGTTGACACTTGTTTCTTTACATGTTTCCAAGGACGCTAGGAGCTCTAGGTGCACTCACTTGCATTGATCAAGACATCTTTTTATTGAGTCTCATTTACGAATATTGTTTGGGTTTTTCTTTAGTTTTGGCGTTTGTGTTGGCGCCCGTTCCTTTACCTTACTTTAATGCTTCCGCTCAACTTTAAAAACTAATGCTTCCACTAAACATTGAAACCAAACTAAGACAATTTAAAATTAACTATGAATGGTTAAACAAATGATTTTGGAAAACATATAAACAATTCATATAGAGTCGTTCGACGTTACTAGTGTCTCAGATTCTGGTTTGTTCACACGCCTCGCGGTAAAACTTCGCAAGTGGAAATTGAGGGTGTGACAGATTGGTATCAGAGCGTCTAGCTATAGAGAACCAGGTTTGCATTAAAAGTAGACCTAAACTATAGCTGATTACACGACACTAGACTTAGTTTGGCACTGAACTGTTATATCTTGTTATGTGTTATACCACATCTATGTTATGTAAAATATGAATGCATAATTGAAACGAATGCAACTCGTAACTAACTACCCAACCCAACAGGCAATGTCATCATCATCATCCGACAAACTTTTGCAACCAAGGCCGCCGGGGAAGGCACCTATGGTGGAACCCTCACCACCTCATGGCGTGGAGACACGCTCAGCTGCGAGAAAAAGGCTCGCTCTAGGGGAGGAGTCGTCCTCACGCCCAACCATCGCTGTGCCGGTCGAACCGGTTAACTCGTTAGAAGTAGGGAACGACCTACTTAGAGATATGATAAGAAAGCAACAAGAACAACTAGAGAGAATGCATGAAACCATCCTAGCACAGGGATGGATGATACGACAATTAACAGGTAAGACTGGATCGCTCGAAGAAGAGCAACATGAGAGTAAGATAGCTCGTAACACTTTAGCTAGAGATCTTCGTGCTGAGCAGCTAAGGGCTGACTGTCTCGAAGACAGAGTTCTTGAGTCTAGCTGGAGAATTCAAGAACTAGAACAGAATCAGGCACCTGTACCAGTACCCGCACCAGCACCGGCCCCTCCAGTGCCGGTAGAGGAAGAAGAGGAGGATCCAGAGGAGGATCCGGAGGAAGACCCAGCTGTAGAAGCTGGAAAGGCCGCGGAGGATGACGGCAACGATAGCGATTTGGGGGATGGAGACGTAGAAGACTGACACGTCTCGCTTATTCCATTTGCTTTCCTTTAGTCTATTTATTTTCCTACTTATGTTTAAACTTGAGATTTTATAGTAAACTGACATGTTTGGTTGGCATTTTGTAAGACGTTGAAATTTTATTTAATCGAATATTTCTTTTGACGGTTTAATTTATTTGGGTTGACATAATTTGAGGAATTGTTTAATTATGGAATAGGATAACTATATTGGATATATAGACTTATCGGTGTGTGTTTATGTTGTCTTACGAAGATCTAAAATGGCAACTGGACGTCGCGGAAACCTCAACATGACGCCCGAAGAATTGGCCGCAATGATCCAAGAACACGTGAATGCTGCTCTGGCAGGTGTTCAAAACCAACCAGCAGGTAACCATTATTAAATTTTCATGGGAAAATCTAATAGTTGGGCTAGTAGGCTTTCTCGCTGACTACCTGTCCTCTGTCAGCAGGAGGGCGTCTTAACCCTACAAGATGTTTCTCGATGCGAAGCCTAGCAAATTCACGGGTGCAGAAGGACCCATAGGACTGGTCTGCTGGATTGAAAAGTCCGAATCAGTGTTCGAAATGTGCAATTGTCTGGAGGCCAACAAGGTCAAGTATGCTGCCTCAACGTTGGAGGATGGGGCACTAACTTGGTGGAATGCACAAGTCCAAACGCGTGGACTTATTGCTGCAAATGCAATGGCCTGGGCCGAGTTTAAGGCCCTAATCAAAGAGGAGTACTGTCCGCGAGACAGGGTTCAACAGTTGGAGCAAACATTATGGAACCACAAGATGGTGGGATCTGAAATTGAAGCATACACAGCGAAACATCATGACCTGGTATTTCTATGTCCCGATCTGGCCAACACCGTGGAGAAACGACTCGAGTTTTACCTTGGGGGTCTGGCCCCCGAGATCCAGGGTATGGTAATGGCTAGCAACCCTACGACTGAGCATCAAGCAATCAGGTTGGCGCACAAACTCACCGATAAGGCGGTGGAACAAAAGAAGTTGCCATCTCGGGGTACGACTGAAGTTGCCCCTGACAATAAAAGAAAGTTTGAAGACTCGTCTGCTCGACAGTCTTCGTCAGCCCAGTCACAGCAAGGGAACCAGAAACGGTTCAATAATTTCAACAGTCACCGGGGTCAGCCCGCCAACAACACTCAGAACACAAGCGGCTATGTAGATCGAAAGCCGCAGTGTAATCGCTGTAACCTTCATCATCACGGCCCTTGTGCCGGAAATCGCTGCCAACGATGTGGCAAAGTGGGACATGCGGCAAAGGATTGTGGCGGGGAAATCATGTCCCGATAAAATCAAAATCAACACCAGGGTCAGCAGCAGGGTATAAACGGGGGGTGCTATTAGTGTGGTAGCACTGCCCACTTCAAACGAGACTGCCCACAGCTTAGTAACAACAACAACAATGGTGGGAACAACAACAACCACAACCACAATAACCACAACAACAATGGAAATGGTGTCACAGGAGGTGCCAAAGGGCGTGCATTTACGCTGGGCCGCGGAGAGGCCAGAAACGACTCGAACGTAGTCACCGGTAAGTTTCCCCTTAATGAACATTTTGCTACTGTGCTTTTTGATACGGGTGCGGATATGAGTTTTATATCTGAGTCTTTTAGGAAGAACCTAAATCTCACGCCTAAACCCCTAGAGACCCCTTACGTCATAGAACTAGCCGATGGTAAATCTGTAGATGTGACCCATATGGTGTCCGGCTGTCAACTCAAACTTGCGGGTCACACCTTTACCATTGATCTGATGACAACTACTCTGGGTAGTTTTGACTTGGTAGTCGGAATGGACTGGCTATCCGACGTCCGAGCTGAAGTTCTCTGCTTCGAAAAATCTATCCGTATTCCGCTCTCTAACGACGAAATCTTGACGGTGCAAGGCGAGAAGGCAGGCGCCGTCACAAACATCATCTTTTACATGCAAGCACAGAAGTATCTTCGGATGAAGAACTCCTTCGCTTTGCTCGCACTGGTTACCAAACAGCCTAAGGACGAGAAACGTATAGAAGATATCCCTGTCGTCCGTGATTTTTCCGATGTATTTCCAGAGGAGTTACCTGGTCTTCCACCACATCGACAAGTGGAGTTTGAAATTGAATTGGCGAACCATGCAACTCCCATCGCCAAGGCCCCATACCGCCTAGCCCCAGCTGAGTTGCAAGAGCTGTCTACCCAGCTTCAGGAATTGTTAGAAAAAGGATTTATCCGACCCAGTACTTCACCATGGGGAGCTCCAGTCCTTTTTGTCAAGAAGAAGGACGGGACCTTCCGCATGTGCATCGACTACAGGGAACTCAGTAAGGTTACTGTCAAGAACCGATACCCATTACCTCGCATCGACGATCTTTTCGACCAACTTCAAGGGTCAAGCTACTACTCCAAGATTGATCTACGGTCCGGTTATCACCAGTTACGTGTCAGGGAGGAGGATATTGCTAAAACGGCATTTCGTACTCGGTATGGCCATTATGAGTTTTTGGTCATGCCCTTCGGTCTCACCAACGCACCCGCGGTGCTCATGGACCTCATGAACCGCGTGTGTAAACCATATCTCGACAAGTTTGTCATTGTGTTCATCGATGACATACTCATCTACTCTAAAGGTGAAGCAGAACATGCTGAACATCTACGATTACTGCTGGAATTACTTCAACAGGAGAAACTATATGCCAAGCTTTCAAAGTGTGATTTCTGGATTCGGGAAGTTCAGTTCCTCGGGCATATCGTGAATGAAAAGGGTATCCACGTCGACCCCGCCAAGATTGAAGCTATCAAAAACTGGGAAGCACCCAGGACACCGACGGAGATCCGCTAATTTTTGGGTTTGGCTGGTTACTACAGACGTTTCATCGAGGGATTTTCAAAGATCGCGCAACCGCTTACCACCCTCACCAGAAAGGCATCAAGTATGCTTGGGGTGACAAGCAGGAAGCGGCATTTCAATTGCTGAAGCAGAAACTTTGTAGTGCACCCATTATGTCCTTGCCGGAAGGGACTGATGATTTTATGGTATATTGTGATGCTTCCATTCAGGGATTGGGATGCGTACTCATGCAACGTGATAAGGTCATCGCGTACGCGTCCCGACAATTGAAGGTTCACGAGAAAAACTACACAACACATGACCTGGAATTGGGAGCAGTGGTGTTTGCGCTTAAGATTTGGAGACACTACCTATATGGAACAAAGTGCACAATCTATACAGATCACAAGAGCCTCCAACACATCTTTGACCAGAAAGAGTTGAACATGCGACAGCGTCGCTGGGTCGAACTCCTGAATGATTATGAATGTGCCATTCGGTATCACCCGGGTAAAGCTAACGTGGTAGCTGATGCCCTCAGTAGGAAGGAACACTTGAAACCTCGTCGGGTACGAGCACTACAATTCACCATTCATTCGGGGTTACCCGAACAGATACGCGACGCGCAGTTAGAAGCAGTTAAGGAAGAAAACATCAAGGTCGAATCGGTGGGAAAAATGGAACGCGATTGGGAAGTAAAACCCAATGGAGCCCGGTATTTCATGAATCGTATATGGGTACCTCTCTACGGAGACCTCAGAAAGCTAGTCATGGACGAAGCTCACAAATCCCGATACTCTGTCCATCCTGGTTCGGATAAGATGTATCAAGACCTTAAAGCCGCGTACTGGTGGCCCAACATGAAAGCTGATATAGCCACCTACGTGAGCAAGTGTTTGACTTGTGCAAAAGTCAAGGTAGAGTATCAGAAGCCATCGGGGCTACTTCAACAACCTGAGATCCCAGTGTGGAAATGGGATCAGATCTCGATGGACTTCATCACTAAACTCCCGCGAACTTTGGGTGGTTGCGATACCATCTGGGTGATCGTGGATCGTTTAACTAAGTCCGCACACTTCCTAGCTATTAAAGAAACAGATAAGATGGATAAGTTGACTCGCATCTACATTAAGGAAGTAGTTTCTCAGCACGGAGTGCCAACATCCATCATCTCGGACAGAGATGCTCGTTTCACGTCCAACTTTTGGCAGTCACTTCAGAAAGCGTTGGGTACACGCTTAGATATGAGCACAGCTTATCACCCTCAGACTGATGGTCAAAGCGAAAGGACCATACAGACCTTGGAAGACATGCTTAGGGCATGCGTGGTAGACTTCGGGAATAGTTGGGAAATCCATCTTCCTTTAGTGGAATTCTCGTATAACAACAGTTACCATACGAGTATATCGGCAGCACCGTTTGAAGCATTATACGGTCGTAAATGTAGATCACCGGTCTGTTGGGCAGAAGTCGGTGATAGTCAACTCACAGGCCCTGAGTTGATACTTGAGGCTACTGAAAAGATTGTACAAATCAGAAACCGCATGGCGGCGGCACGAGATCGACAGAAAAGCTACGCTGATCAACGACGCAAACCGCTCGAATTTCAAGTACGCGACCGCGTACTAGTGAAGGTGTCACCCTGGAAGGGTGTAATCCGTTTTGGGAAACGAGGAAAACTAAACCCACGTACGTAGGCCCGTTTGTGATCTTGAAACGTATCGGACCCGTAGCTTGTCAATTAGACCTTCCTGCCGAACTCAGTGGAGTTCACAACGTTTTTCACGTGTCAAATCTGAAGAAGTGTCTATCAGATGAAACCCTAATCATTCCATTGGATGAGATTCAAGTGGATGAACAACTGCACTTTGTGGAACAACCTATCGAGATCATGGATCGTGAGATCAAGACTCGAAGGCACAGCAAGATTCCGATCGTCAAGGTTCGTTGGGACTCTAAGCGTGGACCGGAGTTCACGTGGGAAAGAGAGGACCAAATGAAAAGCAAATACCCACACCTTTTTGCAGCTGAGCAGCAAGCTAACGATACCACCAACTAAATTTTCGGGACGAAAATTCTCTCAACATGGGGATGATGTGACAACCTGGGAATTTCTTGTAATTTCGTGTACCATTGTTAACGAACTAAATCTTTGTGTGTGGCATTCTAAACCTGTGCGTTGCATTCTAAACACTAAATCTTTGTGCGTGGCATTCTAAACCTGTGCGTTGCATTCTAAACCGCGTTTACTCAATTTTCGGGACGAAAATTCTTTCAACATGGGGATAATGTGACATCCCGGTTTTTCAGGTATCTTAAACGCACTACTTCACGGTTATTCGTTCCTACGCTAAATTGATTCGGAGATTTATTTTAAACGCTCGAAATAACTACGCTAACCTTGCGAACTTATCGAGTGAATTACGTGTTATATGTATTAGACGTTTATAAGCTTGGTGAGTGATTATGTTATGTTTTGATTTCGTGGTGATTAGTTATAAAAAATATATAGTAAATAGATAGACGAACCGAACCGGGTCGCGAAACGGGTTGACCTCACTTCCTTGCGACTCAAGGAGTTAAGCAAAACTTGAGGTTCTAGTTAAAGACCCAAACCGCCCCACCCAAACCCCTTTGCGGCCGCAAGCATAAAATCGCCCCAACCCTTTTCCTTTTTCTTTGCCCTCTTGCACTATATATAGACATGTATGCATGTGTTATGTTTAAAAAAAAACACACACACACACACAAACCCTAGCCCCAAGGAGCCGACGGCAGCCTTCTTCCCACTTTTCTTCTTGGTCGCGGCCTTCTTCTTCATCCGATTCGACTCCCATCTCGTTCCCGGTTCATTAATCTTCATTGTTAAAGGTTAGGGTTTTGTCATTGTTTTGCAAAGTCATATTAGGGTTATAAACTCTTGATCATGCTTAATGGTAGAATTATTATTATGAAAGTGTATGATGTTAGTTCGATAAATTATGCGAGTTTGCGATTATGATGATTAGTTGGAATCAAGAATCATTAGGCTGCGTTTTGTAATAAAAACCATATATTATGATTAGGGTTTGCATGAGTATGATATACATGATGATATATGATTGATAAATCTGTTCTTGATCGTTTATATTTAACGTCTCGATTGTTTAAGCGTGTTATATTGCGATAAAATGATGAAATCAGGATGTTGAATGGTGTTTACAGCCAACTTCAACTGGCTTTAACTTTGTTATTATTTATCGAAAAACGGATTTTCTGAAGTCTAAAACGTATATTTTTGAAAAACGCTTCTAATGGCGCTGGATTCATATTTTTCTGAGCTCGTTTGATATTTTTAAGTGGTCAATTAAGTGCAGTAACTGAAGCTATGAAAATTCTGAAAATTTGTTAGTTTTTTATCGAGTCGGATCTCATGATCTGTAGAGATTCGAATCACGAAAATTGTACAGCAACTGGAGATGGAAATTTTCGGGAAACTCCCACTGGAATTTTGTCAATTGGATGAACGGTGATTTTTAAATAAATTCTCCCGTGGACTGCAGTCAGAAAGCGACGAATCTGACTGTAGTCTAGTATATTAATAATTATGAATAATTAGTAAAGTGTTAGGACTTGAAAAATTTATATAAAATTCTACAGTTAAGTTGACAACTTCTGTAAAAAAATTGGAATTTTTGGAACGTTGGAACTATTTTATAAAAATCCTCCAAAACAGCCTAATTATGGGGATACAAGCTGAAACTGGATAACTTGCGAATGTGTGTACCAAAGTATTGCATGGATTGATTTGTGTACATGATAGGTTGGTTTGACCACTATGTTGGTATGATAATACCTTGCGTGCATGATTGTGTTTTCGAAATTAACGTCATTAAACTATTCGGTAACTAAGTTAATGTTAATGTACGTTATGGTCACTAAGCAGCTATATCACACAAGTCCTCGACAAACTCTCGGATCGTTAGTATTGGGTTAGATAGCGGGGAAATTATAAGTAGTACTACTGGGCCCGACAAGCCCCACTCGAGCTAGTCGCGCTAGCCGACCGGGAATGGTCAACGGGTGATTAATTTGGCCTAACTTCGCCATGGTCAGTGATAGGCCTGGCAACACGGAGGCACAACAGTCAGCTTCGATCGCGAACACTTACGTGACATAACTTTAGGCTAGCTACCTACATGTTAACATTGAACTTAATTACGAATCAACAATATTATCCCGGGTTAGGGATAATGGAACCAACAACGTTATTATTCCGGGTTAGGAATAATGGAACATCATTATTATTCCGGGTAAGGAATAATGGAACTATCAGTATTATTCCAGGTTGGGAATAATGGAACTAAATCGTTATCCCGGGTTAGGGATAACGGGGGAAACAAACTTATAACTGAACAAATGAACTTATGAAAACCTGTGAACTCACTCTTCTTTAATGTTGACACTTGTTTTTTACATGTTTCCCAGGACGCTAGGAGCTCTAGGTGCACTCACTTGCATTGATCAAGACATCTTTTTATCGAGTCTCATTTACGAATATTGTTTGGGTTTTTCTTTAGTTTTGGCGTTTGTGTTGGCGCCCGTTCCTTTACCTTACTTTAATGCTTCCGCTCAACTTTAAAAACTAATGCTTCCACTAAACATTGAAACCAAACTAAGACAATTTAAAATTAACTATGAATGGTTAAACAAATGATTTTGGAAAACGTATAAACAATTCATATAGAGTCGTTCGACGTTACTAGTGTCTCAGATTCTGGTTTGTTCACAAGCCTCGCGGTAAAACTCCGCAAGTGGAAATTGAGGGTGTGACAGATATCCTTTGGGACAGACTGCGAAAGAAAGGCTGCATACAGTCCTGTGTTGATGGTATGTGTTTGACCACGTGTTCGAACTCCATCTTCAACAGAACCGATGACATTTTCAATTGGATGGTTTCGATTGGTCTTGTACCCTGCATTGGTGTGAGTTTCAACTTGTTGAGGTAGATTAGAGAAGTGTTCGTCGACGTAGATGATTGGAGTTTCGTCTTCTTTGGGTGGTTCATTCACAGCCTGCTATGAAGAAGAATAATCATGTGCAGATGTGTCACCATTTACTTCGAACGGCGGAAGAGTAGGAGAGGCAGAGAAAGGGGTGAAACGGGTTGTAAACGGAGTAAAACCAATGTCTGAGGCATCAAACAAAGGTTCCAATGGAGTGGATTCTACAGATTCGGATTCAGTGATGGGTTCATTGATGCTGAAAGTGTTGAATATAATATCCATATCATAAAACCAATTCAGAGCGATTCCAGTGTTAGTGGAGTTTCCTTCTTGAAAATCATCATAGTATGATTCAATCACCATCTTGGTCCTTTTGTTGTAGACTCGATATGCATTTCGAGAAGATGAATAGCCCATTAAGTAGCACACGTCACCGACTGCATCAAACTTGATGAGATTGTCTTCAGTGTTGAGAAGTGTGCTTGAACATCCAAACGGTCTGAAGAAATCTATCAGAGGCTTTCTTTTGAAAAGTAGTTCATAGGCTGTCTTTCCATGAGGTTTGATGATAAGAACACGATTCAAAACATAGCATGCTGTGTTGACCGCTTCAGCCCAGAAGATTATGGGAAGCTTAGAGTCGACAAGCATAGTTCTTGCAGCTTCGATGAGAGTTCTGTTTTTGCGTTCTGCTACTCCATTTTGCTGAGAAGTCCTAGTAGCACTGTATTGGAGGCGAATTCCCTTATCTTCACAGAAGGAGACAAACGTATGATTTGTAAATTCAGTTCCGTTGTTGCTTCTGATGGAGTTGACTTTCAGCTTAATCACGTTTTCAATTAAGGGAATGAAGCTCTTCAGAATGGATAATACCCATGAAAACCGTGAGAAATCATCTGTAATCACCAAATTTTAGCTAGACTTTTAACGCTAATTGGGCCAAAAAGATCCATGTGAAGTAATTGTAGAGGAGTAGATATCGTATTCACTGCTTTGGACTTATGATGCTTTTTATGCTGCTTTCCTTGGGCACATGCTATGCACTTTTCTGAGAAAGGAAAATCTTTCATAGGTAAACCTCTTACTAGATTTAATTTAGAAAGTTTATTTATGTTCTTAAAATTCACATGCTCCAAACGCCTGTGCCACAACAATGATTCCGATTCCGATGCTTTTGACATAAGACATGTCATTGGCTCATTTGATTTGGCATTCTTCATATTTAGCACGTAGGTGTTATTTTGATGAGGAGCTCTAAGCATGATCATCTATTTTGGGAAGGAGTAACCGGGTTTGAGGAATAAGCACTCCGTGTCAGTGAACAGCACCCCGATTCCTTTGTCACAGACTTGTGAAACACTCATAAGATTGTAACACAATTCTGGAACATAATTCACATTCTCCAAAGTGAGTGCTTCTGACACTACGTCACCCATTCCGACGATTTTTCCTCCCTTTTCGTCTCCGGCAAAGGATATAAAGTCACTATCAATAACTCGAAAGTTGGTAAGCAGATCCTTTAGCCCGGTCATGTGCCTGGAGCAACCGTTGTCAACGTGCCAGAAATATTCCATGAGCATCCGAAGCCATTTCTGAATTTTATTCTATTATACAACAACAACAACAATAAAATATGTACAATTAGCTAGTTTTTGGAACCCAGACTTGCTTTATATTCGTTCTCCAGCAAAAACAGGTTGAGTCAACTATGTATTTTACTGATTTCTTTAAACTGTCAAATTGATCAGTGAAACTTTTAACTAGATCTTGACTAGGTTTAGAAAATTTCTTGCTTTTACAATGTTTCACCGTATGTCCTAAATGACCACAACGAAAACATTGTTTTTGACTCGATCGTTTCTTCCTGGGTGCTGAGTGTGAAGATGATGTATGTGATGAAAGTTTGGAGCATCTTGAGGAGTTTGATGATGTAATGTGGCTTGAATCTTTAGCTTTCTTCAGTTTCTCTTCAGGATGATGTTTATCTTCAATGTCGACTTCATTGTGCTCACTGTCTGATGAGGAGAATGATTATTGACTTTCATCTGACCTTTCTTCATTGCTTTATGTTGTTGTGCTTGAGTCTGCAGTGAAATCTACCTGCAATTGATGGATCAAATTCTGGAATTTCCTCTGTCAGGAACTTTCCAAAACTGTTTTTCTTTAACTCTTGCACAAATACATGAGATTCAAGCATAACATTTTCATCATTGAGAGCAATAGGTCATGACCCTCAACCTTGGCAAACCTTGGTTGTGAGCCTTAAGTGTAGGCACATTGCCATTACAGTCATCCGTCCTAGATAAACTATTAAAGTTATCTTGAATAGAAATTTGGTTCGTCTTATCACAATTCTAGGCGAACCAGTTAACAGTTGAATAACAGTCGCCTGAAAAGCCTATTCCTATTTTCATCCCTCCACAATCATCTTCCCCATCGCACACATCTTCCTTACTCTCGCACACATCTGCATTACTTTCATAAAGGTTAGTGTTGTTTTCGGATTTATAAAAAATACTTTGATCCAAAAGATCATTTTTATTGATTAAGTCGTTCTTAGGATGAGGAGATGGCATATGAACATAATTTTTGCTGTGCGGAGGAGGAAATAATTTTCTTTCGTTTCCGAATTTATCTTTACATCTAATTCCATCCTTTATGAATGTCGGTCGTTGCCAGTTTACAATGTCAACCAGTGCTTTTTGGCTAATTTTCCATTTATCAATAATGATTTGTAACTTATTGTTTTCGTTTTAAGATTTTTCTAGCTTTTCGGTCAAATCATTTATGATAAAGTCTTCTCTGAAAAGAAATTCCTTTATACTCTGCATTTCAGCTATGGTTGAATTTAACTTTCGCTGATATGCAGCCACATTTTCTTTTAGCTCTTGATTTGTTTTCAAAACTTTTTCTTTTTGTTTAATTATATCACAGTTGAGTGATTTGTAGTGTGCCACGACGTTCAAACATGGTTTTAAGCACAACTTTGCTTTACCAAATCCTTATCTTCGGCTTCTGATTTCATGGCGGTAGAGGATGTTCCAATCGCTGCATTCTTGCTGGTACTGATGACTTCTTGAATAGCAGGCTTCGACTCATTTAATTCAGCTTTCTGTTGTCTCTTCTCTGAGGCAGGAGATATGATGCTTTTCTAACCAGTGTCATCTTTTGAAATCTTGGAGATTTGTTTTTCAACATCATGTGAGGCAGATGTGGCTGAGACAGTGGTAATGTTTGCCATGAGGGCCTTGTTTACTTAACCTTTTGCCCCAGCTATCTCCTCCAACCAATCATAATCTTCCACCACTAAAGCTTTACGATTAATTTTAGCAGCGTCATTATTTCCTTCAATGGCAATCGGCCTTCTTGCCTGGTTGATTTCGGGATTCTCGTTCTTCAACAACGGACACTCTCTCTTGAAGTGGCCCAAGTCTTTGCAGTTATAACATCTAAGCTTGGATTTGTCAAATCCAGCTTTTCCAAGAGCCAACCTCTTTCCTGTTTTATCCTGGAATTTCTTCAATCTTAGAGTAATCATTGCCAGCTGCCATTTAAGATCCATCTCCTCCATGTCGTCTGGATCTACTTGATACATGTCTTCTGATGTTAGGAATTCTCTCTTCAACTCTCCTGACATAAGCGCCTCATAGCTACTTAAGAAAGTATTAAAAAGAGCTACATGTTCTGTGGAAATTTTAAGTGCTTGAGTATCGCTGGCCATGTTGGTCTTCTCGGAAGATGACGAGGCCTTTACAGAGTTTGCGGAAGCATTTAAATAGGATTCGACAGCACTTTGGGGATTTGATCCACATGAGGTGACAGGAGCAAGAAATGCCATATTCTTGGGGACCGAGGTTGCAGCAGCTTGCTGAGGCATCTTCTGAGAATATCCAGTTTGATTCATTTCTCTTTTCACGATATCCATTTCAAAGGCTTTTAAAGTGTTAATCAATTCTGAGAGAGTAACTGGAGTTGTGCTGGTGAGGAAAGTTCTCTTAATCATCATACATTGAAGACTCCATTCTTTTGGTAGAGAATCTAGCAGCTTCTTGATCGATGCATAATTTACGACTGGGTTTCCCACCTTCTTCATTTTGGTTAACACCCTCAGAAATCTTCTTATGTGATCGGAAAAGCTTTCGCCATGAATACTTCCAAACATATCATATTCTTTCTGTACCATGTCTCGTTTGTTCTCCCTGAGTTCCTCATTGCCTTCATAATGATCGATTAGAGCCAACCATAGTTCATGTGCCGAGGTATATTCTTCAAACAGATTGTTATCATCCTTTGACAGAGCCATAGTAAGAGCAGCGTGAGCCCTCCTGTCACGTTGAATGAGTGTCCTATCTTCATCTGTGAATGTTGAAGGATCTTCATTGATAGTACGAATGTCGTCACATATTACCATAGGAACATGCTGGCCCTCAGTGACTGACATCCATTGAGTATAATCGGTATACTCGAAAAAGGACTTGATCTTGTTTTTCCAGCTGCTAAAATCTTCCGAGCCTTTCAACTTTGGTGGCCTTGTAGCAGTTCCAGTTTCTAGTTCGGCTTGAGCAATCGGATTGAGTTGATTGAGAGACATGATGGATGAATGATGATCAAATATGCTCAGATTTATTGGATCAGATAACAATTACGCTTGCTAGAAGGTAATTACGCTGCACCAAAGATTTAAATACGCTGCACTTGGAATAATTACGCTGATGGGATCGGCGATTTTGTCCTGCAAAAGGCTAAATCCGCTGATATTCGAAAACAAGCAAAGGTTTAGTTAATTTCGCTGAACACCATGACAAAATCGCTGAGGATTAGTATCACTGATTTCGAAGTCACCTTCGAGTAAATTCGCTGAATAATAACGCTTCCAATATGATAACTACAATGATTTAAGACCAGCGTAGTTGTTATCTATGCTTAATTCAAATTAAATACGTTGGATTCAAAATAAATACGCCAACTTCAAAAATATCTACGCTATCTTCATCATTAAGTACGCCCAGAGGGTTTTAGTACGAACAAAAACCCTCTAAGAACCCAAAAACGACCCAAAATTCATGTTTCTTTGTAGCTAAATGACCAAAATGTTTACCAAGTTACTGATTAACAACTCCCCAAAGATTAAACACACCAGATCAAGCCATTTAACCCAAAAATAATTTGAAAAACCTTGAAACTTTGAAACTTTTGAAAAATCTTCAAAACTTGAAGAATCTTAATAAAAACTCAAACAATCAAGAGCACAAAGGCTCTCATACCAAATTGTGAGTCCCAAAACAGATTCAGATCACATTGGTTGATTGTTTTCACCCAAACAACTATGGATTAGTTGTTTGAATGTGCAAATACTAAGAAAAACCAAGCAAAGAAGATGAAGAATCTTGTTTGGATCAAACAACCAGTGTTGTATATGAAATCCAAATAACATGTAATCAATAACAGAACCTGGATACCCTGATGAAAGCACAACAACAAAAATCACAACACAAGAAGATCACAAAAATCTGTCCAAGAAACTTGGACAAGCCATTCATTCAAGAACACTTTTATACAAACTGACTACCCAGCGTAATTAATAATTACGCTGGATAGTTATATACGCTGCCAACATTTAAGTTTCATGTAATTACACTTTTGACCCTTCAACTTTGTCTAACTAATATAAACCAGCTCAAACTATGGATAATCAAGTACCAACGGTCTCAAAATGTTCTAACAAAGATATGCTTAGAGCATGTGTGATCGACTTTGGTGGTAGTTGGGATTCACATCTACCATTGGTCGAATTCTCCTACAACAATAGTTATCACGCTAGCATCAATATGGCGCCTTTCGAAGCTCTATACGGTCGAAAATCTGGTTCACTTGTCTGCTGGAATGAGGTCGGTGAAGCTCAGCTCGCTAGACCTGAACTCATTCACGACACTACAGACAAAGTCAAGAAAATTCACGATAACCTTCTGACAGCTAGAAGCCGTCAAAAGAGTTATGCGGACAAATGACACAAGCCCTTGGAATTCCAAGTTGGTGATCACGTCCTTGTCAAGGTATCCCCTTGGAAAGGTGTGATTAGATTTGGAAAGAAAGGAAAACTTGCACCATGATATATTGGACCATTCAAGATCGTTGAGAGAATCAGAAAGGTGGTCTACCGACTTAAGCTACCTCCTGAACTTGGGAATATTCAACCAACATTCCACGTGTCCAATTTGAAAAAGTGTTTAGCTGATACAAACCTCCACATTCCCCTCGATGAAATTCACGTTGATGACACTATGCACTTTGTCAAGAAACCTGTGGAGATATTGGACCGTGAAGTCAAAAATTCAAGCGTAGACGTATACCGATAGTTAAAGTTCATTGGAAATCCAAATGTGGCCCAGAATTTACTTGGGAACAAGAGGATCAGATGAAAGCAAAATATCAACATCTGTTTCACAAAGTTTCCTCTAATTGAATTTCGGGACGAAATTTCCAAAAGTAGGGGAGACTGTGACATTTGTGCCTTTTCAATCAATTCAAAATTAATTACAGACAATTTCGTAATAAATGAAACCCTGTGTTTTATTTCCAAACATTTTTGTATTCAATAAAATCTTGTATTTTATTTATGAGAATGCAAAGATGTCAATCGTTGCACAATTTCGATCATTTTCGTTTCCGTTAATGCGTTTTACAAATTTTTGCGAAACACGTAACCGTACAACTGAACAAACCGACATCCATGATATTTTCGGGCATAATCCAAATTACGCATGTCTTAACACCTTTATATAACCTAAATATTAGGTTAAAGGGGTTAAAAATGGCAAACAAGTGAAAATACTAGTCCAAGGGCCAAAAATGTCAAAAAAATCATAAATATTTTTGCATCTTCACCAAGTTTGCCACCTATCTCCAATTTTTGATACCTAGCACTCACTTTGCCACACTTAATATGGTGTTGACACATGTTAGGACACTAATCCACACTTGAGGACACTTGTCATCACCTCCTTAATCCTAAAATACTATAAATACCCCATGATTCTTCCATTTTTTTAACACCACTTCAAAACACTTCAAAGCAAAGTGTTAAGTTCTTCTTTCTATCCTTCTTGGAGCTTGTTTCTAGCCTTTGGAAGCCTCCTATCTTGAGTTCCGAAAGTGTTCTTCAACACGAGTAAGTACTCTTCATATTTCTTTCATTTTTTAGCTATTTGAGCTAAAAGTCGAACAGTGTGACAACCTGATTGACTTTTGGTTCGGAACATATTTGGTCAAGTCAAAGCTCAGTTGAACTTTGAAACGTGATTGTAATCACGAAGGTTATACTCCCTAACGATTTCACCTTCTGATTACCACGTTTACTAGTCGAAGTCACGAGTCAAAGTTTCGGTCAAAAATGCACATGATGTGCATTTTACGACGAAACTATTTTCGGGTATCAAAACACCAAGTTTTGATACCAAATCTGTTTTATAAACTTAGTTAGACATATTTTGACATGTCTAACTCGTCCCTTCTAGTTTAGTGCTTATTTAGGGTAGTAAGTCGAGTGGTCTTGACCACCGCTTTGACTTTCGAATCCGACCCGTTTGGTCAATCGTAGGATCTGACCAAACACATATTTGTGACCATAGTTGTATAGGGAATAAGCTACTGAGGTTATACCTTATGCTCACGTCGTTTGGTTAGTGTTATGATAAGTTACTTCTATGTTCATAAAAGATGATGACCAAAATGCCCTTTTGCGCATAAATCCATTTTAAACACATGTAACCAAATTTTTAACATATAAACAGATGTTATAATATTTTCAAACATGTTTGGGGCGTTTAAAACTTATCATAGGACGATCACGCGTTTACGCTAATGACCATTTAAAGTAGCGTAAAGTACCTTAACGAGTCATAATGGGTCAAAAGCACTTAGGATCCTTTCCAAATCATAATGTTAAGTTTGTTAAACCATATCACATGAGTTCCAACACTCGTTTGGTTTATAAGACTTCATTCTATCCGATCTCCGGTTTGCAGTCTCGACACGCTAACATATTTATCTGACACAATAGGACACGTTTGATCTTAGTTTATTTCGTTGATCAAGAACACTTTCGCAATCCCAAGTGAGTACATAGCCCCCCTCTTTTACTTTTTCAAATGTTTTGGGGTGATTCATATGTGCCGATAATTATTTTCAAAATTTCAAAACAATATACATGGTTTATGTATACAAAAATGATTTTCAAAGTGAGTACATAGTTCCCCTCTTTTACGATTTGCAAATAATTTTGGGGTGACTCATATGTGCTAAATCATTTTCTAGTTTTAAAAAAAATGTCTATGGTTTATATATAAAATAATACGATTTCAATAATGTGAACAACTTGTTGATGCGTAATCTATAAGTCGAATGACATTCATTAGCTTTGGCCGAGCCGACCAGTATTATGTTATGATAGCATAGGACTGACAATCCCATTATCGGATTGTTCACTGGATTTGGTGGAAGTTTGGGTAATGACAGAAACTGTTTCTGATTAACAAATCATTTGTTGATTTGTTAGTCTAGTTAAAGAGACATTTTGATGGTCTATTAAAGATACCCTTTGGTGGTATAGTCAACACAGGTTTGAATGTGTTCATTAAATAACGATCAAAAGTTTTTACAATTAAAAACACGGACGATATGACATGGACAATTGATTTATGACACGACAATTGATTTATAACACGGACAAATGGTTTTGAACAATGTCACGCAATGATTTTCACTTAAAGATATAAACCATGAGGAGTTTTCTTTTGAATCAATATATTACAAGGTTTTTACAAAAGAAACGTTTTGGTCAAGATTCATGGCAATAAGGTTTTCACAACTCTAACCAACTTGTTTTAGTTGGTTAATTGTATTGTAATATCAAACACTTTTGATACGAGGTTTTCACTTAACGACTCTTGTAGTCGGACGAGGTATTGCAATATGTATACAAAGCCACGAATTTGACACACTCATAAAACCTATGTACTCGCTGGCATTTTTATGCTGACTCTCTTTTTACATATGTTTCAGGAGTCAATGCTTGATAATATGATGCATGCTTCACGTAGGAATGGACGCGACCTTAGTGACTTAAAACATGAAAGACAATTTATTTATGTGTTGTTCCTGTTATCCCAAGACAATGTAAACATTTAACTTAATAAAACAAAAGTTTAAATTCCATGAGTTATGAAACAATAGTTATGTGACATGACTCCCCGACGTTTCTGCCGCGGTTCGTTGTTTTATGCGGTCGAGGTGTTACATATGGGACCACCCATCTATTATCAAGTTTTTTCCTCATACGTCCACTTCTGTTTCGATGTCTCTCCTTCGATACAACGGATACGCATCTCCTCCTTGTGTTGTCTCTTCATTAAATTGTCTAGGGTAGTGAAAACGACAAATTTTAGGATCACCCTGCGTACAAGGACTGCTTAATCGTAAACCACTGCAAGGTCCGTGAATCATTTGCTTCACAACATTCTCATGCAGCTTGGAGTGTCTTAGTTTGTTAGGAATCTTAGCACACACAACCTTATTATAATGGTCCACGTTATTGATTTTGTGTTGCGGGTACATGATAAGGAGAAAATGTGTGTGCGGCAACCACGCTTTTGAAATTCGATGACATAAACTTATGCCTTAACCTCCCTGAGGATATGTTTCTTGAAGAGTTGTTCCTTAAGATCTTCTAATTTAGCACGAAACACTCTTTAAATAAGGTCCGGACGATCTTGTGTAGTTTGACCAACATGTAAATTATCACATATCTCAGGTCACATAGGATTACACGTCATTGTAAGGAATATATCAGGCTTGTTGTTATCCTGAACTAAAGTCTTCGCATCTAGAAACCGATGTCGCATGTCGTGAGGCCCTCCGATGAAAGATGCAGGCAACATAATTCTTTTTCCCACTCTTCTTGCATGAAACTCACCACCATTGACGCAATCCACAATACCTTGGTACAAGTCGGCATGTATCTTAGCCTGGTTTCTCTAACAAAATTCTAAACGCGACATCTCAATCTTTAGTGAACATCTACCACAAACTATTGTAGTAGTCTACCACCGAACAGAAGCACGTTTTTTGTAGAACGAATCTGGAACTTGTAACAGTAGTACTCTCGCATTGCCACGATTGTTCCACCACTTTGTGTGTTAGCCTCTGAACGATGAATATAAATTGTTGGTACCTTCCATTTCTCATTCGATGTTGTCGTTGTTGCGAACCTCATTGATCGATACTCCATGACGTGCTATGTTAGCATGCCAACCCGACTCACCATAAGGAAAAAATAGAGGATACAACAATGGATCGTAACAACTGAAGTACGGCGGAATAGTTTGGCTATATTGATATCTACCGTAAATAACAATACTTCGTCTATACGAAGTGATATTGTCATTACCTTTAACCCAAATACCATCAACCTATATAATCGTCAACTATAAGTAAGTAAAATAAGCAATACTATTAAATTATTGTAACTAATACAATATTTTATGTTGAAGAGAGTAACAATCCAGTTGGTCAAATAAGGTAAATAAAGTCAAACTACCAATGAGCCACCATCTGATGGAATAAAGGCAAACCTCTGATGAGTTTGTTATCCTTTGACAGAGTAATAACATCAGATGTTAGGCAATCACTGATGATGTTGTTAACCTCTGATGGGGTAATAACATCAGATGTTAGGCAAAACATTGTTTGTGGTAGACAACCACTGCTGAGTATAACATCAGTGGTTATTGAGTCTATGGTTGAATCAATGGTTTTGCTATATAACTACTGTTGGTGTGTTAGCAGTGGTTTGTCATTAGTGGTTTCTGATCAGTGGTAGTTTGTGATCAATTGTGTATACTTCACGGTGTTTTTATAACATTTTATATACCTCTAAAGTCGTTGGTCAGTTGTACACCTTTGGTCAAGTTCAACCGAAGTATTCAAAGTGACTCTATAATTGTCCAGAGGTCCTAGTTCCGCAAGTCTTCGAAATGTATCGACATATGGGTTTGTACAAAGAACGCATGTCAAAATCTGAGTAATACGTCGATCAAGATTTGGCCATTGGAGTCTGAGATCTAACTCCGCATCAGGATCATAAAAATACAACTGCAGGTACCTAGGGGTTCCATCCCCCCGAACTAATTGGTCGATTTTGTGATATATTCCTCTATGTGCATGAAAAGTATATACATCATCTCTCATATTGCTCAATGTATCATCCAACGTCACTCCCATTGAGGCAAAAGAAAAATTGGTGTTATAAGCACAAATGTTTTGCCTAAAAGTATTTCCAATTTCATCTTGCAATGTGAAAAGCCGGTGCAATTCCTCTGGAATTTCTGAATTTGCTAACACCGTTTTCCCACCCATAAAACAAAACGTATCAAATTCAAATTGAAAACGTTTTGCTCCACAATCAGGACATGCACCCTGTTCTTTTAAAACACGATGCTCTCTAGGTAAACGATTGTAAACAAAGTTATATGGATCATCTTCTATGTTCTCCACTTAGAAGGAAGGTTGATCAACTACTTCACAAAATTGAGGAAAAAGTGTACACAGTTGAATTTGAACACCTAAAAAATCATTGTCTTAAGTAAGGAACGTTGTTAAAGATGCCAAGTTTGACAAATAGATCATTATTAAATAAATAGGAACAACGTGATGTTCTACGCACGACTTCATCAATTACAGAGGGGAATGTGCTTGACGCGCTCTCATTTGTCATTTGGGTAAATTGAGTAATATTACTTTCTAAACTTCTTAAGGGTGTCCTTTCTATTGATCTATTACTCATTAAAGATATTGATGAAGAACTTCGGGAGACCTCACCACTCCCAAATTTCGTGACTTTGTTATTTTCTTTGCGTCCAGCATAGTATCTTTTGTTATACTCTTTTCGTTTTTCGGCTCTAGTTGATGCATTCTAGCTAGAAGCATGATTAATATGCTTTGGTTGTCCGTTATTTATTGTAAATAGATAAAGTGTCAAATACGTTGCATATTAAATAAAAGATAGTCATAATAGATGATGAAATAAAGTCAAACTACTAATGAGCCACGATCTTAAAGTATCCGTGACAAACCTCTGATAACTTTGCTAACCTCTGATAGAGTAATAACATGTCACACCCCGGATTTCCAACCCAAATCCATACACCGGTGGTCCCGGGTGGGGAGTATTGTGACGTTAGCACATCATAGTCAATTAAACACGGCACAGCGAAAGTCTTGGAGTAAAATTAATATTACAAACCAAATGTTCGAAATAAAATAATATACAGGCTCGTAATAGAAGATCCGCAGGCGGATCATTAAAATGTACAAGAAAGAATATAAAACAGACTTTACGGCAGATCTAAGGATTTGCAAGATCCTCTTATTCACTACCGAGCAGCTTATGGCCTATTTCATATTGTACCTACAGTTTAGCCTTTGGACGATAGTCAGCTTTCAATGGTAAATACACCCAACTGACTCATTTTGAAAATATTTTGAAATGATTTTAAGTGCACAGGGCACAAAATCTTTTATAACTTGGGAAAGTTACTGTGTAACCTTGTTAACAGATTCACATGTTTGTCCATACATACAGGGCCCAATACAGAGACTGAGACATGACTAAATACACACCACTTAGAACTCACAGAGGAGTTATCCCCAACGTCTTGGGTAATTTGCATTTGAGCGTCTGTCAGGTGTATCCGTGCACCCCATGCTAAGGTCGTGGCCATTAACTAATCTAATGAGCCGAGGATATCCAGGACATGGTAATTTAACCCCCTATGTTTAAGTTATTAAACAAAACTGATTAAAACAGAATATGCGGATTTTGTCACCCCCTGGTCGTAGCGGAAGAGCAAGTGTGTGACTATTAGGTAATCATTGCGTCCAATTTAGTAAACAGTATTAACAACAACGATGTCACGCCATTTCTAAGTTTCATTATACATTTACATCCTTCAAAAGAGAAGCCACATTGTTATCAGTATCAGATTACCATTACAAACATAGTTTAAAACACATGTTCCAAAATAAATATTGTTTTTATCACAAAGTTATGCTGAGGCTTTGACCTCTATATACCCAAACGAGGTTGGGATATAAAAGGCAAACCCTCCAAAAGGTAGTACATCGTTGTCTTGACAATTCCCATGCCCGGATCCCATCACCAGCTCAAGTCTTGCGTCCTGAAACACATGTAATTTTAAAAAGTCAACATAAAGTTGGCGAGTTCATGTAGTTTAATGTTTTCATATCAAAATGTCATCCTTGAAAACCTGTATTGAATCTAAGTATGTTATTAGCATCAATGAGTTAATTAAGGATCTATCAGTGTGTCGCGAGCACCCTGACATACTTATATCATAAGTAAGTAACCAAACCGAGACTTTTTTGACAGTTTGGGATCACAAAAGCACTCCAATTGGTATACCAACCAGGAGTGGAGCGGGTCTCAAACTCAATAGATCTACCTCTTTTGCACCTTGGTCACTAAGTGACTAATGGTTACTATTGTCATCATCCTACTTATGCACAGTGATCTGTTATCTGCTAACCCATAGCTAACATACTGTTTTGACATGACATGTATTTCCCCTCGATAGTTTAAAACAAAACTTGAAATAATTGAAAGGAGAGACATGAACTCACAGTTTTTGTGTTCCTTTTAAGTCGTAGTGTTTATCGATCGGTGTCTACAACGTATGTAACCTACATGCGTATTGGTTTCATTAGACACCTAGGTGTCAATGGACCTTGTACTTGTTGTTCATCTTGAATTCTTGTTATGTATTTGTTTGTTATGATTGAACAACTTTTAATGTTATCATAGTGTTAGTAGTTTGTTATTCGATTAATATTGTTATATATATATATTATTGTTTTCAAATCATGCGTGAACTGGGCCTTGGCCTTCACATGTCATTAGGCCTAGCCCATGTCATCTTTGTCCTTGAGCCTAGCCCATGTTTTCTTGTCATTGGGCCTAACCCATGTTTTCCTGTCATTGGGCCTAGCCCATGTAATTTATGTCTTTGGGCCTAGCCCATGTTTTTGTATCTTTGGGCCTAGGCCATGTAATTTATATCTTTTTGGGCTTTTATTATATTTGGGCCTCATCCATAAATATTATGGGATTGGGGCCTAGCTTATGATTTTTTACAATTTGGGCCAAGCCCAAATTTATTTATAAAAAGCCCATTTTTCTTATAAGTATTTACTTATAATTTTTCCTAACTTTTTATACTTTTAACTTTCCAGATTTTGATTTCGATAACATATATATATGTTGAATGCCTAAATATATATTTAGACTCGTCGGCAGCGTCGTTCACTACATGTTCGTTTTCATCGAGAATCGTCCGTTGGTCGTCGACGCGAAGGTGTAATCTTGAGCATCCACCTATTGTTCGCCTTGTTTCAATTGTCCGATTTATTTTTTCGACGCTTAACAAAAATATATTTATTATGTTACCAGTACTTGGTGTATTGTTCAAATGTTTGTATTTTGTATATGGTGGGGCATTTTTATTGTGAATACCTTAAGTTTCTCTAATACATACACATACAATACGCACATGTATACATACATTTTGTTGGCAACAATTGGATAAATATATATACTTGTATTATTTTCCAAATAGAAATATATATTTGTAAAAAGTATTTATTTTTACTTATAAATATATATTTATAACTTTGTTTAAACACTTGGTTATTTATGGATAACCCTTGTCATTAGAGCCTACTTAATGACGATTTAAGTTACTAATCGCGTTTAGTCCCACTAATCATGTCTTAATCGCTATTAGATTTTTAGAAAATTTCGCCATAGTTTCCCCTAAACTATGGCGTTTTTCATGTTTTAAAAACGTATTTAAAACCTGTTTAAACTCATAATCATCAACAACAAACCACCTAATATTTATTTTACATAATCAAACCATCATCATCCATGACTTTTATGGTTTAAAAATCCTAGTAAATCAAGTGGGTTTTTAATATTTATTAACCTTTTCAAAACACTACTTTTATCATGTTGTTTAGATAAGTTCATGTACTTAACCCCTTGATAACTACACATTTTTAAGGTGATTACAACTTAAATATAAGTGTTTACTTCTCATAAAAGTCATTCATATGTATAAAAATTATCTTTAAGTTGTAGTATTTTTCATGGATGATGTAGTTGATGATCTTGTTTAGATTTAAACCTTAACATGTTTAAATCTTAACTTTTATACTAAATCACACAAGATCATCTCACTTTTATATCATACTTTCAACATAAACAACTTCAACATGCAATCTAACAATCATATAATCAACACAAAATAAGCAACATTTATTGTTATTATTATGTTGTGAGTTAGGGTTTATGATTTATCTTTTCTTGATTTTCAAGATGATCAACTTGTACACTAATAATCTAAACATAAATATAAGCTAAATTATGGAGGAGTTTAGCTTACAATGAGTGCGCAAATTTCTTGAAGATTATAAAAGAAAATGAAGCTCCTTAAGAATCCCTAGTGATCTCCATCCATGCTAGCTTCTTTAGGGGTCTTGTTTAAGCTTCAAATGGTGTAAAACGTGGTGGATTTTGGTGGCTAAATGGTGGTGCTATGGTGATGGTAGTGGAGCCATGAGGTAGGGGAAGAAAGAAGGAGAAATAGTTGCAATATTTTTGTTGAAGTAAATGATAAGAATGAGGCGTATGATATGATATATAATTCTCATCATTCACCAAGTCCATCAACTATCAAACACCAAACATAAGATCTCATATATTCAACAAAATCAAGTGGGGTGGGACCCACTTGTAGCCGTGAACCATGATGGGGGTGAAGTGTAACTTTCCATTTTTACACATGTTAAAATTTGAGATATTTTGATAATTAGGATAAGTATAGTGATTAGGGTTAATATTCTAGCATCTTAAGCATAAGACATGAGTTTAGGGTGTATTTATATGGTATTTAATCCACATGATCCTCCAATATAAGTTTCGGATGACGAATACGTCGCTAGATCGCTCGTCGTCGTAATAATCACTAATAAACGGAACTATTTATTTAGTACCGGAAGCGTTTGTTTTCGACTACCACAATGGATATGGTGTCTAACTAGTTCATTTCCGATCCAATAATAAGCATGACTAGTTCGCTAGACGAATATACGATGAGTTAGGATGGTCGATATGTCTTTCGTTCGACCGTTCGATCGATATCGGCACTTTTATGTTCCACCGTCGAACTTTTCCGAAATTGTGTTTCCGTGTCCTCATGTTAGTTGAATGGATTTCAAGTCCCAAATAATGCTTAACTGGTTCACTAGACGCCCGGATGAGGCTATCGGCTACTAAAATGTTTGTCGTTTCGACGATCGGTCGATTTCCGGTCAAGTTGTGCATTGTTTGCCGAATGAATGGAAACGATGCCTTTTGTGTATTCTTGCTATTCTCACATTATTTTAGGATGTTTAATAGTGTTTTATCTTGACATTCGAATCCTCCGAATTAGTCTTGCAGACAAATCGCCATTTGTCGCCTTTTTGGTCCAAACGGACAATTTTGCAATTTAGGTGTTTTACCGGAAAGTTATGTATTATTGTAATAGATTTTCTCAAATATGTGTTTTCATTTGTATATGGACTCAGATATGGCATTAACATGCCGTTATTCCTTTTTCTGATTCGTGTTTGTGGATTTACTAACACGGTTAGTGTCACTGCATTTAGTGCACTCAGCACTTTCTACCAACACTTTTAGGGCATTGTTTTGGTTTGTTTCGTGTCGTAACGGAAATCAGTATATGTTATGATCATATTTACTTGCCCTAATAATGTACGACTCAGTTTTGAATTTAAATTATGATAACTATGCATGAGATTATAATATAAAATTAGTGATTAAATTGTACAAAATTACCAGTTATTTGCCAGTTGTCACAGATTTACTAGCCACACTCCGGCATTCGATTGATCTCATTTCTGACCAAGTGGTAATAGTTTACCATATCCCAAGCCCGTATAGGGAAAAATAAGTCGAGAGTATTTACCTGAGCTAGTCTTCTTTTAATTTCAATAACTCAGCCATATACAAAAGTACTTAATTGCAGATAGCAATTACTGGCAAAGCTCTAGTCTGGATTATGGCATAAGCTAACCAATTAATACTAACGATCTTTATTTAAGTCATGGACTTAGACCGAGTAGTGTACATGATCAATACGTATAACGCTTGATTAAACGATTATCGGATAGAATGTAGTTTAAACTTGACAAGTACTTTGACTTGCATAATATGGTTAAACAATTAACATTCTGGATTTTGAAGTTTAAATGACAAGGTTAAACCCGTTTCGGTTAAATTCCGTAAACTAGTTTCGTATAATCAACCGTACGCTTATAAGCGATAATGGGTAACCGGATAAGTCATGGACAAGTTCTATATGCCATTATATTTTAAATAAGTTAAGATATCAGTAGGATATCAACTTGTATGCACATTAAGGTTTTAAAACGAAATTAAACCTTATAGGGGCATTTCGGTAATTATATACCGTATAAAAGGAACTTGAATATTATTTAAGTTTATATTCATAAGTATCCTGGAAAAATAATTTATTTATGATATAACATCAGTAGGATGTCAATTATATGTGAAATTTATCTTTTATGACCAAACTATGCACCGAAAGGGCATTTTGGTCATTTCACACATGGTTTATAAATTATTTGGGATTCTGAGTTCATAACATGTTCCTAATGTAGATATGTTTAAAATAAGTTTTATAATAAGTAGGTAACAGGCATTGGTTAATTAATATGGTTTAAAACCATACTATGCGCTGAAACGACGCTTATGTCGTAAAAGGACGTTTTATGCGATGTTTAATAAAAGGGTCAGATTAAAATATCGTCGATATGTTATCTAATATAACATATCAGCTGGTAAAAGATTTACCTTGAAAAGATTTGATTAAAACTATTTTATGGGCCACAAGGGCTAAAATCGTCATTTATCGACATAGTTTAAAGACTTGCTTGAAAACTCAGTTTTTAACTTGGTTTAACATCCCAAATAATCCTACTTATAATATTACATCAATAGGAAACTTATTTTCAAGTTCATTATCATTAAAACCTTGATTTATGTAAAAAGGGCATTTTGGTCAAAGATAGCATAATTATGGAACTTGCACATAAACTTAGATTCTGATTATGATCATGTAATATAACCTCAGAGGGTTATGCTACATTATATTATGATCATAATGCAACTTTAGATCAGTAGGTAACTAATCTCAATCGGGTTAGAATCGAAAGTCAAAGCAGAAGTCAAACTTCACGACTTTCGGTTGCTAACCGACCCTAGAACTGAAATGACGAGCCGAACATGTTCTAATAATTATTAGCAACTTGTTTAAGTGTCAAAAGTATATAAGATCAATTTATGATTTTTCCAAAAAAATTGCATGTTTTACTTTTTAATATCATAACTTTGACCCATCATTTGGTCTAGCAAACGTGATTTTCGGGAGGTGCCCTTTATAGGGACTAACACCTACCTTATTACGATCACTTAGCCATGTTCATTTTGAACAATGACTGGACCATAATGGTCTTACCCGAAAGTCGAATCGTTTCGTAAAATGCTTAACTTTTGGCTATAAAAGCCTATAAACGAAAATGCAAGAGCAAGGAACACTTACAAGAGGTTCGTAGAATGTAAGAGAACTAAGTTGGATGCTCCTTTCAGCTAGGAACTTCCAAAGGAGAGAGAAAGTGTATGAATGAGAAAGGTGAAAGTTGGAATAGTGAACTTAAGCACCTATTTATAGTTGGAGAACTCAAAGGAGGTGAAGCCAGGTGTTTAGGGGTGTAAGAGGAAGCTTACAAGTGTCCCAAAATGTGGCATTGCGGTTTGGGAAGCCATGGTTTCGATTTAATGGTTTTTGGCATTTTTGTTTGGAAGCCAAGAAAACTTTCTGTAGCAGAACCTCTCTCGTGCCCCGCGAGAGACCTAGGCTAGGTCTCTCGTGGCCCGGACCGCCCTTGGCCAGTTTCAAAAATTGACACTTTAACCCCCTTAACTTTATAAAGCTTCTGAAAATCTTTTAAAACACATTCTTGGCACTTTTAGCCCTCTATAGCCAATACTAGGCATACCCGGGATTATGCCCGGACATTGTCGGGCTCTCGGTTTGTTAAAAGGTCACTAAGAGGTATAAATTAACATTTTGACACTTTTAATCCTCCATCATCCAACTTTCATATATATACGAAATTGAACCCTCTTGTCCATCAATTGGCACGTATGAGAATTAGGACTTTGCAAAGGATCAATCAGAGACTTATTATAAGAATGTTGATTCCGATGTCACTCAGAGGCTGGGCATGTTGACATATCAGTCACTCAGAGGCCAAGTTTCAAGCATGTTGCCATATCAGTCACTCAAAGGCTAATGATATAAGCATGTTGACATATCAGTCACTCAGAGGCTGTTATTTATGCATGTTGACATCGGACCGTCACTCAGAGGCTTAGTTTGAGCATGTTGACGCCTTTAGTCTTTGTTGGTCTTTAATAGACTATATTTAAAATATGTTTCACTATACTATTGGACACGATTTTACAGGGTGTTACATCCTTACCCCCTTAAAAGAAATATCGACCTCGAGAATTTATTAAAATGATGGGGAGTACTTTTGTCGCATAGTGGACTCAACCTCCCATGTATACTCGGGACCTCTAAAAGCATCCCACTTAACCTTTACTATAGGTATCTTTTTCCTTCAGAGCTTTTTAACCTGTCGATCCTCGATCGAAATTGGTTTCTTAGCAAACCTCAGGTTTTCATCTATCTGCACATCTTTGTGCGGCATTGCTAGCGACTCATTGGCTAGACATTTCTTAAGGTTAGATACGTGGAATACATCATGGATTCCACTAAGCTCCTCTGTCAACCTGAGCTTGTAAGCTACAGTGCCGACACTTTCGATTATCTCGAATTGTCCAATATATCTTAGGCTCAACCTGCCCTTCTTTCCAAAACGCATCACACCTTTCGAGGGTGATACTTTTAACATGACTTTGTCCCCTACTTGGAACTTAAGAGGTTTACGCCTCTTGTCAGCATAGCTCTTCTGCCTATCCTGACAGCTTTGAGACGATCACGGATTTGCACAATCTTTTCCGTGGTCTCCATGACAATCTCTAGCCCTGATAGTTGGGCTTCCCCAACTTCTGCCCAACACACTGGCGTTCTACACTTTCTCCCATATAAGGCCTCAAAAGGAGCAGCCTTGATGCTCGTATGATAACTGTTATTGTAGGAGAATTCTATTAGCGGTAAGTGGTCATCCCAACTTCCACCTAAATCAATCACGCATGCCCTAAGCATGTCTTCCAGTGTCTGAATAGTACGCTCACTTTGACCATCAGTCTGCGGATAGTAAGCCGTACTAAAGTTTAATCGTGTTCCTAAAGATTGTTGGAAACTTTCCAAAAGTGAGATGTGTATCTAGTATCTCTATCAGATACAATAGATACTGGCACACCGTGTAGGGACACAAACTTGTCCACATATAACTTAGCCAATTTGTATGAATTATACGTTTCTTTAATTGGCAAGAAATGTGCTGACTTGGTCAGCCTATCCACAATGACCCAAATAGTGTCGTTCCGCTTTTAAGCTTGGGTAACTTGGTAATCAAGTCCATAGTTACCATTTCCTATTTCCATGTGGGAATTTCTAATTGTTGGAGTAGTCCTGACGGTTTTTTATGTTCGGCCTTAACTTGCGCACACGTCAGACATTTGACTACATGAGTAGCTATGGATTTCTTCAAACCCATCAACCAATAATTCTTCTTCAAATCTTGATACATTTTGTCACCGCCTGGATGAACTGAATATCTTGTGTTGTGCACTTCTTGGAGGATTAGATCTCCAAGTCCTCCAAGGATTGAAACCCAAATTCTATCATTAAATCTAAGGATTCCATCCTTTCAAGGCACTAACTGATCGACAGTTCCGCCCAATCCATCCTTAGGAGCATTAGTCTCAAATAAGGCTTGCTTTTGCGCATCTAATAGCTTCTCATTTAAGCTATTTCTGAACTCAATGCTCTTGGCATTAATCCTTATAGGTTTAACCCGCTCCTTGCGACTTAAGGCATCAGCAACAGCATTTCCCTTGCCTGGATGGTAGCGAATCTCGCAATCAAAATCATTAAGCGTTTCCATCAATCGACGTTGTCGCATGTTCAATTCCTTCTGATTGAACAGATGCTGGAGACTTTTATGGTCTTTGTATATAATACACTTTGTGCCATACATGTAATGTCTCCACAGTTTTAGTGCAAATACAACGGCACCCAATTCCAAATCGTGGGTGGTGTAATTCCTTTCGTGCACCTTTAACTATCATGATGCATAGGCAATCACTTTGCCTTTTTGCATTAGCACACAGCCCATACCAGTGTGCGAAGCATCACAATAGACTACAAATTCCTCAATACCCTTAGGTAGACATAACACAGGAGCGTTGCTCAACTTGTGTTTAAGAACCTCAAAAGATTCTTGTTGCTTTGGACCCCAATTATACTTAACATTCTTATGGGTCAAGGTAGTTAAAGGAGTGGCTATTCTTGAAAAGTTCTCAATGAACCTCCTATAGTAACCAACCAATCCTAGGAAACTAAGTATTTCTGTTGGGGTCTTGGGTACTTCCTAATTCATTATGGCCTTAATTTTGGCCAGATCCACTTGGATACCACACTCACTTACCATGTGTCCAAGAAATTGGATCTCTCTAAGCCAAAACTCACTTAGAGAATTTAGCCTAAAGCTTTTCTTGTCTTAGCAGTTCTAAGATGCACCGAAGATGTTTCTCGTGATCAGTTTGATTACGAGAATAGATAAGTATGTCATCTATAAAGACAATGACAAACTTATCCAAATATGGGTTGCAGACTCTATTCATGAGATCCATGAATGCTGCTAGCGCATTTGTGAGCCCAAAAGGCATCACCGAAAATTCAAAGTGACCATAGCGGGTCCTGAAAGCTGTATTAGGAACATCCTCGTTCCTAAGCTTTAATTGATGATATCCGGATCTCAAATCAATCTTGGAGAAGTAACTAGCGCCTTGAAGTTGGTCAAATAAATCATCGATCCTGGGCAGAGAATATATATTCTTGATTGTTAACTTGTTCAGCTCTCGGTAGTCGATGCACATTCGCATCGAACAGTCTTTCTTCTTTACAAACAAAATAGGAGCTCCCCAAGGCGAGGAACTAGGCTGAATAAAGCCTTTCTCCAAGAGTTCGTCTAGTTACGTCCTCAATCCTTCATTTCCGTTGCTACTAGCCTATATGGAGCTCTAGCTACGGGTGTTGTCCCTGGTATGATATGAATCCTGAATTCCACTTGCCTGTCTGGAGGTAGACCTGGTAATTCTTCTAGGAATACATTGGGATATTCTGAGATGACTGGGAGGTCTTCCATATTTGGCTTAGGATCATTTATAGTGACTTGTGCCATGTAGATGACACAACCTTTTCTCAAACACTTGGATGCCTTAAATAATGACACCTTGTCTGGCAGTCCATAGTGTGAGTCTCCGGGGATAGTGATCATTTCATCAGATGGGGTTTTAATTTCGATGAGTTTATTATCACAGGCGATGCGGGCTTAGTTATGAGATAACCAATCCATGCCTAAGACAACATCGAACCCCACCAATTTCATTGGCAGAAGAGAAATAGGGATGGAATGATTTTTAATGGATATTGAGCATCAATCAAGAATGGAAGATGTTGTTTCTAAACTTCCATCATCAAGTTCTATCTCATAAGTTTTATCTAGAGTTCTTAAGGGAAGGTTTAACAGTTTAGTAAACTTATGATCAACGAAAGATCTATCTGCACCCGAATAAAAAAGAACTCTAGCATAAATATTGTTAATGAGGAATGTACCTGTTATGACATTGTCGTCATTAACAGCCTCTCTTGCAGTTATTTGAAAGGCACGAGCATTCCTCTTCTTGGCCTCTCCAGGCTTTGCATTATTATTCTTAAGAACTTTAGGGCAGTTAGTCTTAATATGCCCTTTTTCATTGCAGACGTAGCATACGACATCCTTAAGATCCTTACATTCTAGGGTCTTATTCCCCTTTCTTTTACAGATGCCACAGGGGTTGGCATGTCACTGTCCCTAGTGTCTGCAGTTGCAAATTTTGCATGTTGGTATCACAGCCGTCTTGCCTTGGTTCCCTTTGAACCCAAATCTCCATTTATTTTTCTTATTAAACCTATGGGAGTTGTCATCTTCTCTCTTTCTTTTCCAGTTAGTTTCAGACTTAACTGACTTTTGCCTTACCAAATCCAAGGTGAGGGAGAGAGATAGGTCAACAGAAGACCTATAGGTAGCAGGCTGAGCAGCCTTTACCATGCCCTTTATCTCGGGTGCTAACCCATTATTAAAACGACAATGCGTTTGGGCTCTGGGGTAATCAAATAGGAAACTAACCTAGATAGGGAATTGAAATCGGAAACATATTTCCGACAATCTAGGTTTTTCATGGAAAGAGACAAAAAGTCAGTCTCTAATTTCTCCACCTCATGAGGTGGGCAGTATGTTTCCTTAACAAGGTCCACAAATTTGGACCACCCCAAATTATAAAGGTGTACTTTACCTGTAGATTGGCATGGCTTTCCACCAGATTAGGGCATCGCCCTTAAAGGACTATGATACATACTTGACCACATCCTTATCAGCACAGTTGCTGATGTCTACAATTGTTTCCATCTCGTCTAGCCGCTTTAGGGCTTCTACAGCTCCTTTCTCCTCGTTAAAGTCTCTTGGCTTACAGGACACAAAGTACTTATAGGTACATCCGTCTTTAACAGAACGGGACTTTTTAGTAAAATCTATTTTCTTTGGTTCACTCTTCGCATTTGAAGAGGGAACGGAGCTCTCCTTATGAGCTGAAGATGGTGTAATAGATAAGGGTCTAGAACGAGTAGCACTCGACTCTCTAAGCTTTTCTACGGCCCTACCCATGGCCTTTCAACTACCGCATCAATGCGAGCTTGAAAATTATCATTATCGATATCTTTGTTTTTGGCTTTACTAGATTCCACATTCCGGTGGCTATTTTGTGCTTCATTTGAGTTAGCCATCCTTAAGCTTCGGTTCTATACACCAATAAAGCTTCACTTAGCCATGGTATGTCAACCATATTGGGCTTAAAACATTGGATATAACAATCCATTGCCTATTCTATTATGAATAACATCACAACTCTTAGGCTTAACATAACTATATTTGGCCTAGGTCTTAATAGAACCATCAAAGAAAAATTACAATTTGGACATAGTCCATATATTATTAGACAGTGGATCGTATTGTCACAACTGGCATTATCAAAATTGACAATTATATTTAGCTCATAGGCTTGTCTCGGAGGATATAAATTAGGGCACATAGGCTTGTCACTAATGGTCATAAAATATGGAACATAGGCAATACCTCACTAATGGATGCTTAATCATAGCCCCAAGGGCAATACATCACTAATGGATGTTTTAATCATAGCCCAAGGGCAATACATCACTAATGGATGTTTTAATCATAGCCCCAAGGGCAATACATCACTAATGGATGTTTTAATCATAGCCCCAAGGGCAATACATCACTAATGGATGTTTTAATCATAGCCCCAAGGGCAATACATCACTAATGGATGTTTTATCATAGCCCCAAGGGCAATACATCACTAATGGATGTTTTAATCATAGCCCCAAGGGCAATACATCACTAATGGATGTTTTATCATAGCCCTAAGGGCAATACATTTGTAATGGATGTTTTGATCATAGCCCCAAGGGCAATACATCACTAATGGATGTTTTAATCATAACCCCAACGGCAATACATCACTAATGGATGTTTTATCATCGTACTGATGATATTAGCCGGGATCAAATTTGATCACATGGGCTGTATAAGGTCAGGACATAGTCCTTTACCTTGAAGGCTGGTGTGATTTCCTCAAGTCACACTACCAATAGTAGGAACATTCTTGAATGTTAACATAAGAGTACCTTAGTGGTTGATTAATAGTCCCGGTCGCACTGACCTTAACGACTTGGAGGCTTGAACTTAAGTCCACCACCTCTGGATAGAAGGATTACTTCCCTTAACTATCATGATAGAAGACCCCTTCGTACTTAACTATCATTTAAAATTTGGCCAAATGTGTGGTCTGTGCCACTTGGATAATCAAAACCAATAAGATCTTTTTGGAATTTTATCACAGAGCATAAATTTCGAGTAAAATCGAGACGCTCGATTGAAGAGGATGAATATATATATATATATAATTCCAAAATACTTCATTAAATTTCAACTTATAAATTACAATACTAGAAAATGAAATAAATTGTCCATGCAAGGACTTAAAAGAAATAAAAATGTCCATGCAAGGACTAAAGAAATAACAATATTAGAAGAGACTTCACTCGTCCTTCTTTCCCTTGACCAACTTGGAGAGTTTCTTGAAGAACTTGTTTGTCTTCTTCTCCATTTTCTAGGCTTCGTTAATGGCCTCAAGCGGTGGCGAAGGTTGTGGTTGTGGTTGTGGCATAACCCGGGTACTGGTACTCATAAGTTAGATATCCAGTCGATGGATAAGTAGGTGGGAAAGGATACAGGGAAAGTGCATTGTGCATAACTGCTTACTACCGGTGTAGACGGGTTAAAAGGATCATATCCAGACGTGTCTGGTCTGGATATGTGGGGATTGGGTTAGTATAACCGATGGTGGTTGTTGAACAGCAGGTGTTGGTGTTGGTGTTGGTTCCACTATAGGTGAAACATTAGAGGGTCCACCCATTTGTGGGTCCTCTTGAATTGTGGGGTAGGAGTTAGGCAAAGGTGGCAGCGATCCCAACCTTTGTCCTGCACGTACCGACATACGTGCTCCATGCTTTCTTCTTGGTGGTTCAGGTGGTGGTTGAGGTTGGTCCACCGGTTCCATGTGGACATCTTCTTGAACTGGGGGTGGTTGAGAGTGATGAGAAGTAGTGTGGGAGAAGGTAAATTGGTTCCAATATTGGTCCCACTCAATAGGACCTTGGTAAGGCGATCCGGCTAAGAGTTCGAATCGCTTGAAATTTCTATGGGATGCGTATTCGATCTCGACGGCGGCATCTCCGGGTCGGAGTCCTCGTCCATAGGGTTTGGCTAGTCCAACTGATTTTGATCTACTAGAGGCATGTTAAAGTAGTGGTTAAGGTTAAATTCTTCATGGTAAGAGTGTGAATGGAAATGATTAGAATGGTGTGAATGGTAGGAGTGGTGAGAGTGGTAAGAATTTTGGGAATGTGGGGGCGAGTGTATATGAGAGACAGAGTGTCTCGCTGGTTGTCAAGGAGATGAATCTCCTGATTCGTGGTAGGCATCTGAGTTGCGAGGTTGATGGGGAATACATCCTGATGCTCCTCCTCTCATTGGACCTTTTCCTCTCCCACTTTGTCCTCGTACACGTGGCGGCATTTTCCTGTTAAAAAACAATTCAAAAACAATACTAATAACTTAACAATGAAATGAGTAGTCCTAGGTCAATGCCTAGATTCGGAAGTCTAAGGAATGTGCTCATGTAAGTTTGAGATTAAACAGAGGTCGTAGCCTTCTTGTGTTTAATTCTCTCAAACCTTGGCTCTGATACCAACCTGTCACACCCTGAATTTCCAACCCAAATCCATACACCGGTGGGCCTGGGTGGGGAGTATTGTGACGTCAGTTGATAAAATCATAGTCAATTAAACACGGCACAGCGGAAGTTTTGGAGTAAAATTACTATTACAAACCAAATGTTTGAAATAAAATAATATACAGGCTCGTAATAGAAGATCCACAGGCGGATCATTAAAATGTACAAGAAAGAATATAAAACATACTTTAGGGCAGATCTAAGGATTTGCAAGATCCTTTTATTCACTACCGAGGAGCTTCCGGCCTATTTTATAGTACCTGCAGGTTACCCTTTGGACGATACGTCAGCTTTCGCTGGTAAATACACCCAACTGCCTCATTCTGAAAATATTTTGAAATGATTTTAAGTGCACAGGGCACAAAATCTTTTATAACTTAGGAAACTTACTTTGTAACCTTGTTAACAAATTCACATGTTTGTCCATACATACAGAGCCCAGTATAGAGACCGAGACATGATTAAATACACACCACTTAGAACTCACAAAGGAGTTATCCCCAACGTCTTGGGTAATTTGCATTTGAGTGTCTGTCAGGTGTATGCCTACACCCCGTGCTAAGGTCGTGGCCACTAATCTAATGAGCCGAGGATATCCAGGACACGGTAATTAACCCCCGATGTTTAAGTTATCACACAAAACTAATTAGAACAGAATATGCGGATTTACTAGCCACAATCTAGCATTCGATTAATCCCATTTCTGACCAAGCGGTAATAGTTTACCGTATCCCAAGACCGTATTGGGAAAATAAGTCGAGAGTATTTACCTAAGCTAGTCATCTTTTAATTTCAATAACTCAGCCGTATACAAAAGTACTTAATTACAGATAGCATTTACCGGCAAGGCTCTAGTCTGGGTTATGGCATAAGCTAACCAATTAATACTAACGGTCTTCATTTAAGTCATAGACTTAGACCGAGTAGTGTACATGATCAATACGTATAAAGCTTGATTAAACGATGATCAGATAGGATGTAGTTTAAACCCGACAAGTACTTTGACTTGCATAATATGGGTAAACAATTAACAATCTGGATTTTGATGTTTTAATGACAAGGTTAAATCCGTTTTGGTTGAATTCCGTAAACTAGTTACGTATAATCAACCGTACGCTTATAAGCGATAATGGGTAACCGAATAAGTCATGGACAAGTTCTATATGCCATCATATTTTAAATAAGTTAAGATATCAGTAGGATATCAACTTGTATGCCCATTAAGGTTTTATAACGATACTAAGCCTTATAGGGGGCATTTCGATAATTATATACAATATAAAAGGAACTTGAATATATTTTAAGTTTATAATCATAAGTATTCTGGAAAAATAATTTAATTATGATATAACATCAGTAGGATGTCAATTATATGAGAAATTTATCTTTTATGACCAAACTATGCACCGAAGGGGCATTTTGGTCATTTCACACATAGTTTATAAATTATTTGGGATTCTAAGTTCATAATATGTTCCTACTATAGATATGTTTAAAATAAGTTTTAAAATCAGTAGGTAACAAGTCTTGGTTAATTAATATGGTTTAAAACCATACTATGCGCTTAAACGGCGCTTATGTCGTAAAAGGACGTTTTATGCGATGTTTAATAAAAGGGTCAGATTAAAATGTCTTAGATATGTTATTTAAAATAACATATCCGCAGGCAAAAGATTTACCTTGAAAATATTTGATTAAAACTATTTTATGAGCCATAAGGGCTAAAATCGTCATTTATCGACATAGTTTAAAGACTTGCTTGAAAACTCAGTTTATAACTTGGTTTAACATCCCAAATAATCCTACTTATAATATTACATCAGTAGGAAACACTCTTGAAATAAGGTCAGGACCATCTTGTGCAGTTTGACCAACATGTAAATTATCACATATCTTAGTCCACTTAGGATTACACGTCATTGTAAGGAATATATCAGGCTTGTTGTTATCCTGAACTAAAATCATCGCATCTAGAAACTGACGTCGCATGTCGTGAGGCCCTCCGATGAAAGATGCAGGCAACATAATTATTTTTCCCACTCTTCTTGCATGAACCTCACCACCATTGACGCAATCCACAATACCTTGGTACAAGTCGGCACGTATCTTAGCCTGGTTTCTCTAACAAAATTCTAAACACGACGTCTCAATCTTTATGTAAACATCTACCACAAACTGTTGTAGCAGTCTACCACCAAATAGAAGCACGTTTTTAGTAGATCGAATCTAGAACTTGTAACAGTAGTACTCTCGCATTGCCACGATTGTTTTGCCACTTTGTGTGTTAGCCTCTGAATGATGAATATATTTTAAAAACAAACAGTTAATAAAATCAAACGCATTAGGGTACTTTTATGATCGTCACTTAAAAGAATAATAAATTGTTGGTACCTTCCATTTCTCCTTCGATGTTGTCGTTGTTGCGAACCTCATCGATCGACACTCCATGACGTGCTATGTTAGCATGCCAACCCGACTCACCGTAAGGAAAAATTAGAGGATACAATAATGGATCGTTACAACTGAAGTACGGCTAAATAGTTTGGCTATATTGACATCTACCGTAAATGACAATACTTCGTCTATACGAAGTGATATTGTCATTACCTCCAACCCAAATACCAGCAACCTATATAATGGTCAACTATAAGTAAGTAAAATAAGCAATACTATTAAATAATTATAACTAATACAATATTTTATGTTGAAGAGAGTAACAATTCAGTTGGACAAATAAGGTCAAATAAAGTCAAACTACAGATGAGCCACCATCTGATGGAATAAAGGTAAACCTCTGATGAGTTTGATATCCTCTGAAAGAGTAATAAAATCATGTGTTAGGCAATCACTGATGATGTTGTTAACCTCTGATGGGGTAATAACATCAGATGTTAGGCAAAACACTGTTGGTGGTAGACAACCACTGATGAGTATAACATCAGTGGTTATTGAGTCTGTGGTTGAATCAATGTTTTTGCTATATAACTACTGTTGGTTTGTTAACAGTGGTTTATCATTAGTGGTTTCTGATCAGGGGTAGTTAGTGATCAATTGTGTATGTTTGACGTGATGTCGTTGTCTCTCACAAATTTAATCCAAATACTGCTACTAGTTAGCGGTAAGTGGGTATTGAACACAAGGAATTGTGGAAATTGGGCTATCAAAAGGTTGTGCCACTTTAACTAATTACCTGATTTGCAAGAAATTAGTTTCAGAATTGGTTGATGTTTTTATATTTTAACTACTAAGACTCAAAAAATGATGTTTATAACTGATTAAAAGGGACGTGATCATCTTCAGTTTCTGGTTCAAAAACGCATGTCTTTCAATTTAACTAGAAAGAGTCACATAGACATGACTCGTGATTGATTAATTATTTGTGATAAAAGGGAACCAAGTACTCTGATTATTACAACGCATGGTCGTTACCCGATGACCAATTGAATAATATCCAACTAGTAAACCTCCGTGTGATATCTCGATTGTCAACGACACCAAGAACGTACGAAACAAGCAATGAGTAAAATTTCAATCAACAATTTACAAATAATCAATGAGCACCATAACAACCATAACATAGCAATTATTCGAGAAAACATAAATTGAAACACAATTGTTTAACAAACCTTCCACAAAAGATGATCACCTCGAATTCTAGCCTCTCATGTTCTTGCAATCAAACATACTTCAAATGTTTTGTTAATACGAATCAACAACACCAAAATAATGTATAGAACTTGTTTAGAATCAATAAAACACTCAAAAATCGCCCCTTTTTGCTTTGTTGTTCGTCTCCAATGTTTGGATATGTGAAAAGACACCTTCTTCGACTTAAATTGAGCAGTTACAACTTTCCCGTAGCTCACCACCGTAAGCTACGTCGCCCACCGTAGCTTACGGTGGGCAAAAATTCCATTATGGCATTCAACCACTGTCTTACAGTGGGTTTTGAGAGAGGACTCCACCGTACACATCGCCACTCAATCAAAAAGCATTTAATCTCTAAAGTACATCTATGTGGCTCAATCCTTACCAAGAACAGAATAAAAAGGGATACCGATGTGTAATATATATTATGGTAGTACCTTCAAACTTTTGCAACTGTTTAGTTCAACTCACACAAAACACTTTTTAAAATCCAAAAATTTCCCCCATCCCCATACTTGGGATACATTGTCCCTAATGTATGGTTTTGGAGGATTGATCACTCATTTACTCCCAACATCACCTTTCATTCAAAATCTCAAATCCCATATATTTTTGTTTTTTTATATAAACATGAAAACTCAGCCACCAAACCTCATACCCAACATAACTATCAAACATAATACACCCCCTTCCTTCCCAACCAGAAACAAAGTGCAACAAAATAAAGCTACAATACTGTACAAAGGAAACATACGACCTGATTAATAATAGCGTGGCTGAGGAGGTCCGAAGATAGAAGTCATCGTCTTCGAAAACTCATTGAATGCGAACGCGCCACCTCCACTTCCTCCTTCTTGTTGTCCGAAGCTCTGCTACTACTGCTGCCCATACCGTGGATCCACCCATTAAGAGTGATGCATTGGCGGCGTTGGATAAGAAACACTACCATCATACGGTGGTAGGGTTGAGTAATCAACTGGTGGAGGGTCTAAAACCACCGGACGCCTTGCATGCCAATCATCATGCATCCTCCGGTTCTGATCATCCAAATATCGGTTATTGATTTCCTGCTCAAAGGCATAAGCATGAGTACGGTTCCAGGATTCTTGTCGATCAAAATTGTGCCTCAATGCACGTTCCATGCTTGCACCCATGAATGTCTGAGGATCTAAAAACGTCCGCTCAGCCTCACTCCTGCTATCGAATACTGAAGGCTTTGACTCTCGATTACTGCTTGCATTATACCTTCGTGAACCCAATTCGACTCATACGGATATCTCGAAAAGTCAAAGAAACCTTTGGTTGGAATACTACTCGATTCTCCTTGCTCAGCATGCATTGGAGCAACATGTGGGTCATCCATATAGTCCTCATCCCCACCTGGGTCCTCTTCCTTACTTTCCGGTTCATCCTCTTCACCCGGTAAAAGTGGCCGCGCGTCAGCCTTAAGAACTCTCCATCATTGCCCCTCACTTTTCAACTTATGGTACCTTTCAAATTCCGTATATTTCCACCCACCCCCAACTGTCGAATGTCAAACGGCTTGAATTGTTTATAAGACCCCTTATCATCTGCACCAATCACCCAATACATTTTCAAGAGATCAGTGATGAGGCGGCAATGCGGAATGATTTTCCGCTGATCGGGTTCCTACTGATCCATACATTGTTCATTACCAGAAAGGGAAACGGAAACATGGGGCCCCAGTCAACAAGGCATAGAGCATCGGCACTTCCGGCCGTCGAACTTCGGTTTTGTCACCCCGCCTCAGGATAACATTCTACATGCAAATAGCCAACATCAACTTTCCCTCAATCCTTAAATTCTTCCGGTATAGCTTTCCGTGCGTAGTACCCGGTAAGAACAGATAATCTAACATGGTATTCCAACGCTGATGCTTCTCGGGTTCAAAATAGAGGTCTTCCAATCTTGGAAGCATGTACTGATTAAACGGCTTACTATCAAATTTCGCAACCCGCCTTAAAGAATCAAAGGACATCTCTACCTCGATACCATTCATAGTGCCAATCAACCTCATCTTCGACGTTCCATCCCTGTATGAAAGACACTTAAGAGTGACCATCCACTCCTGAATTTCAGTATCATACAAGTTGGTGCCTTCATAATCGTAACACTTTAGAGCCGCCTCCCATCCTAATGCCCGAAATTTATCTGTAATCCCAAACGGTCCAAAATCCGCTTCTCTCACCTCCTTTTCACAAATAAACGCCTCTTTTCTTTATGCCAACCTATTAATCTGGTCGTTGAATAATTCAACCTGCCACTCTTGCGGCTGATCATGTAACGGACTGGATGTCAATTGTGGCTTTGGGCCCCGATCAGGCACATCCTCTTCTGTGTCTTCATCACTACCACCCTGCATGACTAACCTTCTATTTCTTGGTGCCGGGTTACTTGAAGAACCCACTTTTTCTTTTCCTTTTCGCACCATTCTAACTCTGTAAAGCATCGACATGACAAACACATATTATTCATCTTCTCAAAACCCACATTATCCCCACAATTGCGTATTACTATAGTCATGGAAACTAGTCAACACATTAATCCATCATGTGCAAAAATTTGAACAACATTCTCCTAAATTAGTAAAATTTTGCCCAAAATCATATTTTCATCACAAAACTACCTTCCATAACCATAATCATTCAAAACCCAATCAAGTTCATCTCAAAATAATCAACTATAAGCAAGCATGGGTTCATGATAACTTAGTACTTACAATCCTACAATGCAATTATAATAATAATAGAAATTCATACCTTGGCTTTGTAGAAAAGGAAGAACACTAAAAACTTGAAGATTAACAAAAACCCACAAGAACCCTAAAAATTTCAGATCAAAAAGTTCCAACATTATCCCCCAAACGATGGATTTGACCAAATGCAAGCACACAATCGAAATCCTTGTAAAATTTAGCCAATATCGACCCAAAAATCACTCGATTTGGTAAGAAATTGAAGGATTTATGTGGATGAAGGTGGGTGTTCTTGAAGATAAATAAGGGGAAAGAAGAATGAAGTTATGGCTGAAAGTTGTGCAGAAAATAGGTGGGTAGGGATTAATTCCAGTGTTTAGAACACCGTTTTGCGGACCCTAGAAACCCAGTGGCCACTGTAAGCTATGGTGGTCACCATAAGCTACGGCGGCACCATAAGCTACGGTGGCAACTAGGCATTTTCAAATTTTTTTTTAAACATAATAGCAATTTTATCTATTTTAACCTACCACCCCCCTCGAAAACCTGTGTTGTCCTCAACACCGTGTATTAGAAGTTTCGAAAAACTTCCCACACTTGTTTACACACAAATCAACAAGTACGGGTAATGACTCGAAACAAACTAAACACACAAACAACAACAAATTATTTTACATTACCAAACCTGGGCCTTTTACGTTTAAATTCACATCCAATGGCCGTAAAATGTAGCCCACTTTATCAAGTTAAAGATGCTTAATATCATTCCCCTCCAAATACGGTTTGAGCCGATGCCCATTCGCCGTTTGCTTCTTGTTGGTCCGTTCATCCACGATATCAACATCTCCAAACTTTCTCACACGTGTAATCACATAGGGGACCATCCACTTGCTTTTTAATTTGCCCGCGAACATCTTTAACCTTGAATTGAAAAACCACACCTTTTGACCCGTTTCAAGAGTTCGCTTCCGAATCTTTGCATCGTGAATCTTCTTGAGTTTATCCTTGTATGCAGCTGCACACTCATATGCTTCATCTCGAATCTCTTCGATCTCACTCAATTGAAGTTTCCGGATCTTCCCCGCTTCATCATAATCGGCGTTTACCGTCTTGATGGCCCAATGCGCCCTATGCGCCAACTCCGTTGGTAAATGACACCCCTTCCCAAACACCATCCGGTAAGGAGTTGTACCAATAGGAGTTTTGTAGGTCGTTTGGTATACCCACAACGCATCATCTAATTTACTTGACCAATCCTTTCAGTCCATTCGCACCGTCTTCATTAAAATTTCTTTAATTTGACGGTTAGACAATTCGACTTGTCCACTTGTTTGTGGATGATACGGTGTGGCATCTCGGTGGTTCACATTGTATCTCTTCAATAACTTCCCAAATTAAAATTCTTAAAATGCAAACCACCATCACTGATTATAACACGTGGAATTCCAAAACGAGCAAAGATATTTGATTGCACAAACTTGCATACAACCGAATGATCATTAGTCCGTGTTGGTATGGCTTCAATCCACTTCGAAACATAGTCCACGGCCACCAATATATACAAAAACCCATTTGAACTTGCAAACAGCCCCATGAAATCTATCCCCCACACATCAAAGATTTCTACCACCAAGGTAGGTTACATGGGCATTTCGTCCCTCTTTGAAATACTCCCCATCTTTTGGCAATTTAGACAATTCCGGGCAAATTCACACGCGTCTTTAAAAATTGTAGGCCAATAGAACCCCATGTGAGCACCCGGTATCCTGTCTTGTGACCACTAAAGTGTCCCCCAGAAGCACAGGAGTGAGCATGGGTTAAGATTTCGGCCACTTCCGTTTCCAGAACACACCTTCTAATTACTTGATCGGGCCCAATTTTGAACAAGTCTGGTTCATCACAAATGTACTGTTTAACTTGTACCATGAACTGTTGTCATCTTCTCTTTGTCCAATGATCGGGAATAGCACCCGTGGCCAAATAGTTTACATAATGTGCGTACCACGGGGCCGTAGAAGTAGAGACAGCGAGCAACCATTCATCAGGAAACCGTTCATTAATCTCACTTAAATTGTCAGCCCCTTCAATTGGAATCCGAGACAAGTGGTCCGCCACCACATTTTCACTTCCATTTTGTCTCGAATTTCCAAGTCGAATTCTTGCAACAAAAGTACCCATCGAATCAACCGAGGTTTAGCATCCTTCTTCTCCATTCAATACCGAACTGCGCTATGATCAGAATATATGACCACTTTGCTCCCCCCAATATAGGACCGAAACTTGTCTAAGGCATACTCCACCGCTAATAATTCTTTCTAGGTTGGGGTGTAATTCAGTTGCGCCTCGGACAGAGTTTTACTTGCATAATAGATCGCCACCAGCTTCTTATCAACCCTTTGCCCCAAAACCGCTCCAATAATTGTATCGCTGGCGTCACACATAATTTCGAACGGCTTTGACCAATCTTGTGGCTGCAATATAGGGGCCTTCACCAACTATTCCTTCAAAACATTAAAGGCTTGCAAACATTCATCAGTAAAATCAAAGGGAACATCTTTCAATAATAAATTACATAAGGGTTTAGTAATAACACTAAATCCCTTAATAAATCTTCTATAAAAACCAGCATGCCCCAAGAACGACCTTACCCCTTTAACATTTTTAGGAGGAGGTAGCGACGAAATTACACGAATTTTTGCTTTGTCTACCTCCATCCCTTTTTCGGACACAACATAGCCCAACATAATACTTTCCTGAACCATGAAATGAATTTTCTCCCAGCTCAGCATTAAGTTCTTCTCGACACATCTTTTAAAACTTTTTCTAGTTTGTCGAGACACGACTCAAAGCTTGTGCCAAAAATAGAGAAGTCATCCATCGACACTTCAAGCGACTCTCCAACCATGTCCGAGAAAATACTCATCATACATCGTTGAAAAGTTGCCGGAGCGTTGCACAAGCCAAATGGCATTCGCCTAAAGGCGAAAGTACCATAATGACATGTAAAGGTGGTTTTGTGTGGTCATCTAAACAGTAGTATCCTGAATAACCATCCAAAAAACAGTAGTATTTTTTACTCGAAAATTTTTCAATTATTTAGTCAATGAAGGGTAATGGGAAATGGTCGTTAGAGGTTGCGGTATTCAATTTTCTATAATCGATACAAACACGCCACCCGGTGACCGGTCGGGTGGTGTTTGTTCACCATTTTCGTCCTTAATAACTTGAATACCGGCATTTTTAGGCACCACTTGGGTAGGACTTACGCAAGCACTATCAGAAATAGGGTAAATAATACTTGCATCCAACCATTTAATTACCTCCTTTTTCCCTACCTCGCGCAGATTCGGATTCAACCTTCTCTGTGCTTCCCTTGACGGCTTATCCTCCTCATTTGTAATTATCTTGTGCATAACAAAAGATAGGTTGATTCCCTTCAGATCAGCGATTGTCCATCCTATGGCCGCCCGATTCGCTTTGAGTACCCTTAGCAATTCATGCTCTTGAGCCACCTCTAAATTAGAGGCAATAATGACTGGCAATGTGTCACTATCCCCTAGAAATGCGTATTTCAAGTGGCTCAGCAATTCCTTCAACTCTAAGATTGGGGGCTCCTCCAAAGTGGTTTCGTACCCGAACTAATTTCCGCCGGTAGACTCTCGAACTGATGAGTCCACGGCGGTCGCCCTTCTTTCATTGCCATCACATCCACTTTTTCTTCCTCCACTCGCAAATCATTAGCATGTACCTGCTCAGACACATCACAAACACAAACACAAACATCCTCTTCCGCATATTCATGTGGGTCACACCCATCCACTAAATCTACCATGAAACACTAATCAACACCAACAAGAATTAGATGTGTTAGTAAAAACATTTAATCGCATATTTCTATTACCGAATGTCATGTCACTTATACCAAGTCGACAATCAATTACGGCGTGAGTGGTGCTTAAGAATGGCCGACCCAAAATAACGTTTTGTTGTTGGTTTGGGTCAGCGGACGAGTAGTCAAGTACTAAAAAGTCTACCGGCTAGTAAAATTCATCAACCTTCACAATTACATCTTGGACTATCCCTCAGGGTAACTTGTGAGACAAATCGGCCAAAACAACCGTTGTCTCGACCCAAGCCAATGGACCAAAATCATATTGGTCATACAACCCACCGGGTAGTATACTTACTCCGGCTCCAAGATCTAACAACGCTTTAGACATTGGAAAATTTCCAACTTGAATATTTATTAACGGCGTTCCCGGATCTTGGAGCTTGGGAGGAAGAATCCCTTTCAGCACCGCACTAACCTGTCCGGTAAGATCTACCCGCTTAGGCAATTTCTTCTTTTGTTGTCTTTTCTGTGTGCATAATTCTTTTAAGAATTTTGCAAAAGCGGGTACTTGCTTAATAGAATCAAGCAATGGGAGGTTTACCTTAACTTGTTTATACACATCCAAAAGTTCTTCCTTTTGAGGACCCCTTGTTGAAATAAAATTTTTCTTTCCCGGGTCAATTAAAGCGGAAGGAAAGGAGATTTGACTTGGTCCCCCTTCCTCCTTTGTTTCATTTAAGATTTCACCCAAACACGGTATTAATCACATTTTCAACAATAGGGTCCCTTGACACATTTGGTGATGGGACATCATCCTCATCACTCTCATTACCCGTAATATCTTCAACCACCCCTTTTTCAACTAAACCCGGTTCCAAATTTGTTTTAAATTCTTTACCGCTTCGTAAAACACTTACATGGTTAATATTACTATTACGCGAAGTGTTGTGAGAGGGATTTACCTTTGTGTCACTCGGAAGTTGACCCTTACCTTTTTTAAGTGACGCTACCTCGGATGCGAGTTGGCCCATTTATGTGGTGAGTGCTTGGATACTTTTGTCACGGACTTCATCCTTTTGCATACGATCTTCGTCGAGTTGATTCCTCCATTGCATGTCTTGTTGCATCATTCGGAGCATATCCATAACCTCATTACCGCTCGATGAACTTTGACCCATATTTCCACTTTGGTCACACCTTTGTTGAAATTGACCTTGATACCCTTGACCATTTCCGCCCTAAAATTCCCTTGATTATATTATGGACGAGGAGCAAAACTCCATTGAGCTCCTTGGAAATTAGGGTTGGCTTAATTCGCGGGGTTCCCATAGCGGAAATTTGGATGATTCCGTAATCCGGGGTGGTACGTGTTCGAATTCATGTTGAAGTTTCGACCACCCCCTCCAATTGCATTCACTTCCTCGACTTGATTTGCACTTACTCCCACTAAGCATATCTCAGCTGCATGACCTAGTTCATTACAGTTAGTACAAACATTATATACCTGATTTGATGTTTGTGCTTCTCCATCCTCCACCGCATACACTTGAGGTCTTGTGATTACATGTCTAGCCCGCCTTGACGATTGTGCTTTCCTTTTTGATGTGACCGCCATTTGCTCTAGAAACGCCCAATCATCTTGCTCATAGTTTGTTCCAAATGTACCATTTGTGATAGACATCAAATCACGAGCATCCTCTAAGCTCAAGCCTTCGTGGAATGCATTCAACAACTCCCACAATGCTATGCCGTGATGAGGGCAATTCTTCAACATCATGTTGAATCTTTCAAATGCCTCATGAAACATTTCACCCTGTTGTTGTTAGAAACTACGTAAGCTCTGCCTTGCTTCATTTGTCTTTTGGGCCGTAAAAAATTCTTCAAGAAACTTTGTTGCATATCAGCCCAAGTGTAAATCGATGCGGATGGTAGAGTGTGAAACCACCTCTTTGCCTTATCTTCCAACAAAAATTGAAACAATACCAATTTAACATCATCCGCTAAAAAACCTTGCCCCCCGATTGTGTTGCAAATGGAGTCATAAGTTTCCAAATGGAAGTACGGTTCCTCCGTTGCTAGACCCTTGTACTTCGGCAAGCTTTGTAATGCGGTCGTCCTAACCTCAAATTTTCTTCCATCCGGGCGTTGTGGTATCACTACTGGAGAGGGATTATTAGTAATAACCGGAGAAAAACGTGCTTCATCCCCCTTACTACCTCTCGATGATGTCTTCACCCTTGAGGTACTCTTGGTCGACCCGCTTAACCTTGTCTTAACCCTTGAGGTACAAAGTGTTGTTGAGGTTGATGCATCGGTCTTTGAAATTGATGTTATTGATGTTGACCTTGGACCTGTTGTAAAGGAATTGGTTGTTGGAACGGTGGTCCTTGAGGACGAACTTGTTGCACCCCCGTAGGTTGCCTTTGTGGGTAACCCATTCCCCCTTGCGGTCCCAAGTTACCCCCATCACCCCCATAATAGTAACCTTCATCTTCATACCCTCCGAATTCTTCTTCGTAACAATCATCATACCCATCTCCTCCTATACCCGGTGTTTGCACAAACTGTGAGGAAGGATTATGGAAACCAGGTTGGGTTGGTGGTTGAAATGTGGAAGAGTTATGGATAACGGTTGAACTTGGTAAATTTTGACTTGGCAATTGTGGTTGAGTAGATGATGATTGACCGGAGGTTGGGAAAAAGGATGAGAATGGTGGAACCATTGATGTGGTATTGGGAGGATTGACTTCATGTGTTGAGGGTGGATAGGTGGTAGTAATCGGTGGAGGTGTAGATGGTGTTCTTTTGCTTGTGGTAGCAGGTAATGATTCCATAATGTTGAGTGGTGTTATTGGTGTAGTAGGTGTAGTTGGCGACCCAATAACCTTGTTTTCTTGTAACAAAACCCTGTTGCGTCGTAAGGTTCGTTCAATCCCCGGATCATATACCAATGGTGATAGCAAACTATACTAGCTCAAGACAATAGCACACGTTGCGCACAAGTCCCCGGCAACGGCGCCAAAATTTGACGTGATGTCGTTGTCTCACGCAAATTTAATCCAAATATGCTACTAGTTACCGGTAAGTGGGTATCGAACACAAGGAATTATGGAAATTGTGCTATTAAAAGGTTATGCCACTTTAACTAATTACCTAATTTGCAAGAAATTAATTTCAGAATTGGTTGATGTTTTTAGATTTTAACTGCTAAGACTCAAAAATTGATGTTTATAACAAATTAAAAGGGAAGTGATCATCTTCAGATTCCGGTTCAAAAACGCATGTGTTTCAATTTAACTAGAAAGAGTCACATAGACATGACTCGTGTTTGATTAATTATTTGTGATAAAAGGGAACCAAGTACTCGGATTATTACAATGCGAGGTCGTTACCCGATGACCAATTGAATAATATCCAACCCGTAAACCTCCCGTGATATTTCGATTGTCAACGACACCAAGAACGTACGAAACAAGCAATGAGTAAAATATCAATCAACAATTTACAACAATCAATCAACACCATAACAACCATAACATAGCAGTTATTCTAGAAAACATAAATTGAAACACAATTGTTTAACAAACCTTCCACAAAAGATGATCACCACGAATTCTAGCCTCTCATGTTCTTGCATTCAAACATACTTCAAATGTTTTGTTCATACGAATCAACAACACCAAAATAATGTTTAGAACTTGTTTAGAATCAATAAGAACACTCAAAAATCTCCCCTTTTTGCTCTGTTGTTCGTCTCCAATGATTGGATATGTGAAAAGACACCTTCATTTGACTTAAATTGAGCAGTTAAAACTTTCCCGTAGCTCACCACCGTAAGCTACGGTGCCCACCGTAGGTTACGGTGGGCAAAAATTTCATTACGGCAGTCAGCCACTGTCTTACGGTGGGTTTTGAGAGAGGACTTCACTGTAAGCTATGGCGCCCACCGTAGCTTACGGTGGTCAGCTTGATATTCTCATTTTGCCCTTCGTTCAATCTCTTGAGTCCCATCTTCAATTAGGCTCTTACAAATACCCGATAAAACACCTTTAAGCACCCTTGTTATGCTCTTCAGTACCTGAAAACCATACACACCGTAGACATCAAATCGTAATAATTAAACATTTAAAGCGTGGAATATTAATCATTTTATCGTACTTACGGGTTGTCCAAAAGACGACCCATCAATATTTCACGGTGTTTTTATAACATTTTATATACCTATGAAGTCGTTGGTCAGTTGTACACCCTTTGGTCAAGTTTAATCGAAGTATTCAAAGTGACTCTATAGTTGTCCAGAGGTCCTAGTTCCGCAAGTCTTCGAAATGTATCGGCATATGGGTTTGTAGAAAGAATTCATATCAAAATCTGAGTAATACGTCGATCAAGATTTGGCCATTGGAGTCTGAGATCTAACTCCGCATCAGGATCATAAAAATACAACTGCAAGTACCTAAGGGTCCATCCCTCGAAACTAGTTGGTCGATTTTCTGATATATTCCTCTATGTGCACGAAAAGTATATACACCATCTCTCATATTGCTCTATCATCCAACATCACTCCCATTGAGGCAAAAGAAAAATTGGTGTTAGAAGCACGAATGTTTTTCCTAAAAATATTTCCAATGTCATTTTGCGATGTGAAAAGCCGGTAAAATTCCTCTAGAATTTCTGAATTTGCTAACACTGTTTTCCCACCCATACAACAAAAGGTATCAAATTCAATTGAAAACGTTTTGCTCCACAATCAGGACATGCACCCTGTTCTTTTAAAACACGATGCACTCTAGGTACACGATCGTAAACAAAGTTATATGGATCATCTTCTATGTTCTCTGCTTTGAAGGAAGGTTGATCAACTACTTCACAAAATTGAGGAAAAAGTGTACGCAGTGGAATTTGAACACCTAAAAAAATCATTGTCTTATGTCAAGTTCGACAAAGAGATCATTATTAAATAAATAGAAACAACGTGATGTTCTACGCACGACTTCATCAATTACAGAGGGGAATGTGCTTGACGCGTTCTCATTTGTCATTTCGGTAAATTGAGTAATATTACTTTCTAAACTTCTTAAGGGTGTCCTTTCTGTTGATCTATTACTCATTAAAGATATTGATGAAGAACTTCAGGAGACCTCACCACTCCCAAATTTCGAGACTTTGTTATTTTCTTTGCATGCAGCATAGTATCTTTTGTTATACTCTTTTCATTTTTCGGCTCTAGTAGATGCATTCAAGCTAGAAGCATGATTAATAGGCTTTGGTTGTCCGTTATTCATTGTAAATAGATAAAGTGTCAAATACCTTGCAAATTAAATAAAAGATAGTCATAATAGATGATGAAATAAAGTCAAACTACTTCTGAGCCACGATCTGAAAGAATCCATGACAAACCTCTGATGACTTTGCTAACCTAGAGTAATAACATGTCACACCCCGGATTTCCAACCCAAATCCATACACCGGTGGGCCCGGGTGGGGAGTATTGTGACGTCAGTTGATAACATCATAGTTACTTAAAAACGGCACAACGAAAGTCTTGGAGTAAAATTACTATTAGAAACCAAATATTCGAAATAAAAGAATATACAGGCTCGTAATAGAAGATCCACAGGCGGATCATTAAAATTTACAAGAAAGAATATAAAACAGACTTTAGGTCAGATCTAAGGAGTTGCAAGATCCTCTTATTCACTACCGAGCAGCTTCCGGCCTATTTCGTATTGTACCTGCAGTTTAGCCTTTGGACGATACGTCAGCTTTCCCTGGTAAATACACCCAACTGACTCATTTTGAAAATATTTTGAAATGATTTTAAGTGCACAGGGCACAAAATCTTTTATAACTTGGGAAAGTTACTTTGTAACCTTGTTAACAGATTCACATGTTTGTCCATACATATAGGGCCCAGTACAGAGACCGAGACATGATTAAATACACACCACATAGAACTCACAGAGGAGTTATCCCCAACATCTTGGGTAATTTGCATTTGAGCGTCTGTTAGGTGTATGCCTACACCCCGCGCTAAGGTCGTGGCCATTAACTAATCTAATGAGCCGAGGATATCTAGGACACGGTAATTTAACCCCTGATGTTTAAGTTATCAAACAAAACTGATTAAAACATAATATGCGGATTTACTAACCACAATCTGACATTCGGTTGATCCCATTTCTGACCAAGCGGTAATAGTTTACCGTATCCCAAGCCGGTATAGGGAAAATAAGTCGAGAGTATTTACCTGAGCTAGTCTTCTTTTAATTTTAATAACTCAGTCGTATATAAAAGTACTTAATTGCAGATAGCATTTACCAGCAAGGCTCTAGTCTGGGTTATGGCATAAGCTAACCAATTAATACTAACGGTCTTTATTTAAGTCATAGACTTAGACCGAGTAGTGTACATAATCAATACGTATAAATCTTGATTAAACGATGATCGGATAGAATGTAGTTTAAACCCTACAAGTACTTTGACTTGCATAATATGGGTAAAAAATTAACAATCTGGATTTTGAAGTTTAAATGACAAGGTTAAACCCGTTTCGGTTAAATTCCGTAAACAAGTTACGTATAATCAATCGTACGCTTATAAGCGATAAAGGGTAACCGAATAAGTCATGGACAAGTTCTATATTCCATTATATTTTAAATAAGTTAAGATATCAGTACGATATCAACTTGTATGCCCATTAAGGTTTTTAAACGAAATTAAGCCTTATAGGGGGCATTTCGGTAATTATATACCATATAAAAAGAACTTGAATATATTTTAAGTATATAATCATCAGTAGGATGTCAATTATATGTGAAATTTATCTTTTATGACCAAACTATGCACCGAAGGGGCATTTTGGTCATTTCACACATAGTTTATAAATTGTTTGGGATTCTGAGTTTATAACATGTTCCTACTGTAGATATGTTTAAAATAAGTTTTAAAATCAATAGGTAACAAGTCTTGGTAAATTAATATGGTTTAAAACCATACTATGCGCCGAAACGGCGCTTATGTCGTAAAGTGACGTTTTATGCGATGTTTAATAAAAACTGACATTTGGGTCAGATTAAAATGTCTTAGATATGTTATTTAATATAAAATATCATTAGGTAAAAGATTTACCTTGAAAAGATTTGGTTAAAACTATTTTATGAGCCACAAGGGCTAAAATAGTCATTTATCGTCATAGTTTAAAGACTTGCTTGAAAACTCAGTTTATAACTTGGTTTAACATCCCAGATAATCCTACTTATAATATTACACCAGTAGGAAACTTAATTTCAAGTTCATTATCAATAAAACCCTGATTTATGTAAAAAGGGCATTTTGGTCAAAGATGGCATAATTATGGAACTTGCGCATAAACTTAGATTCTGATTATGATCATGTAATATAACCTCAGAGGGTTATACTACATTATATTACAATCATAATGCAACTTTAGATCAGTAGGTAACTAATCTCAATCAGGTCAGAATCGAAAGTCAAAGCAGAAGTCAAACTTCGCAACTTTTTGTTGCGAACCGACCCTAGAACTGGAATTGACAAGCGGAACATGTTCTTACATGTTCTAATAATTATTACCAACTTGTTTAAGTGTCAAAACATATATAAGATCAATTTATGTTTTTCCAAAAAATGGCCTGTTTTACTTTTTAATATCATAACTTTGACCCGTCAATTGGTCAAGCAAACGTGATCTTCAGGAGGTGCCCTTTATATGGACTAACACCTACCTTATTATGATCACTTAGCCATGTTCATTTCGAACAATGGCGAGACCATAATGGTCTTAACTGAAAGTCAAATCATTTTCCATAAAACGCTTGACTTTTGGCTATAAAAGCCTATAAACAAAAATGCAAGAGGAAGGAACACTTACATGAGGTTCCTAGAATGCAAGAGAACTAAGTTGGATGCTCCTTTCAGCTTGGAACTTCCAGAGGAGGGATAAGAGTGTATGAATGAGAAAGGTGCAAGTTGGAATGGTGAACTTAAGCACCTATTTATATTTGGAGAACTCAAAGGAGGTGAAGCCAGGTGTTTAGGGGTGTAAGATGAAGCTTACAAGTGTCCCAAAATGTGGCATAGCAGTTTGGGAAGCCATGGTTTTGATTTAATGGTTTTTGGCATTTTTGTTTAGAAGCCAAGAAAACTTTCTGCAGCAGAGCTTCTCTCGCGGCCCGCGACCGCCCTTGGCCATTTTCAAAATTTGACACTTTAACCCCCCTTAACTTTATAAAGCTTTTAAAAACCTTTCAAAACACCTTTTTGGCACTTTTAGCCCTCCGTAGCCAATACTAGGCGTACTCGGGATTATGCCCGGACAATGTCGAGCTCTTAGTTTGTTAAAAGGTCACTCAGAGGTATAAATTAACATTTTGACACTTTAATCCCTCCGTCATCTAACTTTCATATATTTACGAAATTGAACCCTCTTGTCCAACAATTGGCACGTATGAGAGTTTGGACTTTGCAAAGATCACTCAGAGGCTTATTATAAGCATGTTGATTCCGATGTCCCTCAGAGGCTGGGAATGTTGACATATCAGTCACTTAGAGGCCAAGTTTCAAGCATGTTGACATATCAGTCACTCAGAGGCTAATGATTTAACCATGTTGACATATCAATCACTCAGAGGCTGTTATTTATGCATGTTAACATCTGACCGTCACTCAGAGGCTTAGTTTGAGCATGTTGACGCCTTTATTTCTTATTGGTCTTTAATAGACTATATTTAAAATAAAACACGTGTCACTATACTATTGGACACGATTTTACAGGGTGTTACATAACATCAGATGTTAGACAAACACTAATGATGTTGCTAACCTCTAATGGAGTAATAATATCAGATGTTAGGCATACACTGTTGTGGTAGCCAACCATTACTGGACAACCAGTGCTGAGTATAACATCAGTGGTTAGTGAATCAATGGTTTTGCTATACAACTACTGTTGGTGTGTTAGCAGTGGTTTGTCATCAGTGGCTTTGCTTAAAACAGGATTAAAATTAAACAACAACATATTTAAATTTAAACTAATACATAATTAAGAGTAAAACAACTACATGATTAATATTCAAACTAATTCAAGAAAAAAGAGTACATGGAAATAAAATAAGTAACCCATAATAAGATATTAGATAGACCACAAATTATATCATTATCATCATCATTTTGGTGGAGGCAGCCATCATCAAAATTGATGTAAGGCTCCGAAATCATTTCTTCATCCAACGGTGGTTCGTATTCCGCCCCAGGGTTAGTTTCGTACCCTTCAGCCCAACTCATCAGTTATTGTGTTTGACTGGGATTTTCGATATGAGGGCGGTTAGAAGGTGGAGGATGTTGTGGCGGTACACAAGTGTTTGCCACTGGTTGGTGATGCCCCTCCCCAATTCGTAGTCCACCAAATTATAGTTGAGCAAAGGTATAGTTATACGCCCAATTCAACTCTTTATCCGTAAAAAACCAAGGATCATCATGTTCAGCGTTTGTCACCGACAGAGGGTTTGTCACCGGTGAAGGGTTTGTAACCGGTGGAATTGAATAAGGAGGAATTGGATAACCATCACCCATAGCTCCCAGATGATATGTGTTCGGAGTGGATTGTGAACTGAAAATCAATTTTAAGGCAATATAAAAATATCTTGGTTATATATAAAGAAAAATTTAAAGATTTATAAATTAACTTTACATATTTAAATTTATATATAAGTATTATTTCTAATTACACCTGTATATAAAGATACTAATTACAAAAACCAATAAATAAGCATTGTGATAGGTATGTTTATAGCAGTTAAAAGTTACAAAACAAGCCAATAAAAGCGAGAAAGGTTACAACAATGCAAGACCCAGAAGTAGAAAAGCTTACAACAACGTAAGACCCCGAAGTAGGAAAGCTTACAACAATGCACTCTAGACTATAATGTGGAGTGACGGTAGAGTCTTACAGAGTTATAGAGCTCCAAGCATGCTTTACCACCCACCCAGTCACTGTTTAGTTTATAGCTATAAAAGCAAATAGTGAAGGCAAGACTGATAGGTTAAGTAGTAAAAAATCTAAAGTACTGCAGTACAAAATGAAAAGATTCTCTGACTTAGGGAGTTGCTATTTGAAAAGGTTAATATTTCACAGCTGTTAAACCAAACCTGGTACTCAGAAGAGTAACTGAGAATATGTCAGTTTAAGGTAGATTATAACTAACTGTAACTAAAAGGTTTGGTATTGAAAAGGTCTCTATTCATGATAGGTGTACGAAAAGTTGACTATAACATTAGTGGTTAGTGAGTCAATGGTTGAATCAATGGTTTCTAATTAGTGAGTCAGTGGTTAGTGAGTCAGTGGTTTTGCATCAGTGGTCATCATCTGTTCTTGTAATGTTTAGCGTACAACAAGTAATCATAATAAAGTTCTTTTAATGTTTAGTTTTGGCATCATTACTGTTCTATTTGATCACTTTCATCGATTATCAATCTAAGCCATCTTCCTTACATTTTGTACAAACAAATCAGTGATCTTAGGCTAAGGGGGAGATTGTGAGTCATATGCAAGTAATCATAATTACGAATTCATGACAATGAAAACAATCTCTCAACTGTTATGAAAACCACTAAGTAGTAAAAAATCTAAAGTACTGCAGTACAAAATGAAAAGATTCTCTGACTTAGGGAGTTGCTATTTGAAAAGGTTAATATTTCACAGCTGTTAAACCAAACCTGGTACTCAGAAGAGTAACTGAGAATATGTCAGTTTAAGGTAGATTATAACTAACTGTAACTAAAAGGTTTGGTATTGAAAAGGTCTCTATTCATGATAGGTGTACGAAAAGTTGACTATAACATTAGTGGTTAGTGAGTCAATGGTTGAATCAATGGTTTCTAATTAGTGAGTCAGTGGTTAGTGAGTCAGTGGTTTGCATCAGTGGTTAGTGACTATAACATCAGTGGTTAGTGAGTCAGTGGTTTTCATAACAGTTGAGAGATTGTTTTCATTGTCATGAATTCGTAATTATGATTACTTGCATATGACTCACAATCTCCCCCTTAGCCTAAGATCACTGATTTGTTTGTACAAAATGTAAGGAAGATGGCTTAGATTGATAATCGATGAAAGTGATCAAATAGAACAGTAATGATGCCAAAACTAAACATTAAAAGAACTTTATTATGATTACTTGTTGTACGCTAAACATTACAAGAACAGATGATGACAAAACTAAACTTTATTACTGATCTTTATTTCTAATCAATGATTCCCTTATTTGGCCTTTGAACTGAAGTTCAAAGTCCAAGGCAATCATGTCTTCTACGTCCCTTTCAAGCTCAAGATTCAGCAAGTCTTGGAGATCAGCTACATCCAGACCGTATACATCCTCCATCTTTATCCTTTGAACTCTACCATCTGACCTGAGCAATCTCAATTAATGGTTGTCTTTGTTAGACTTCCATTTTAGAATTTTTGAGTCATATGGTTTTCTTAGGAGTAGCGTTATATTTGATGAGTGGGGTGACGTTGGTCTACGTACAAGTGTGGATATTGAGTCTCTAAGCTTCTCACTTGCAGCATCTAAGTCGAACAAAATTTGGTTCTTTATTCCCTCTTTTCTCAATTTCGCATGCATCCTTTGATCTTTTTCTTCTACCAACTTTTGCCTCTTTGCTTGATTCAAGGCAATGGTGGATAAGCTAGTGCTTGAAGTTAATCTTTTAGGACCAAGGGTCTGTTTAAGAGCAAAGGTTTTTTGCTCATAGATTGGCTTTATTGGAATAGAAGGATCTTTTTTTCTTAATTCTTCCAACCTTCTGTAGGTATCTACCACTTTAGATTCTTACCATCTAGCAATCTGCCTTGTTGTTCCATATAAAGCATCAACAAGCTCGGCTTTCATTCTCTTAATCTTCAGAGCATGGTCTTGGCTTTCAGTTTTGGCCTTTTTCCAAACTGGAGGAGTAGGATCTTTTTTTCTTAATTCTTCCAACCTTCTGTAGGTATCTACCACTTTAGATTCTGACCATCTAGCAATCTGCCTTGTTGTTCCATATAAAGCATCAACTAGCTCGGCTTTCATTCTCTTAATCTTCAGAGCATGGTCTTGGCTTTCAGTTTTGGCTTTTTTCCAACTGGAGGAGTAGGCTTCTTTGAAGAGTCTTTGAGCATAGAATGAATTCTTTCAATTTCTTCTTTAAGCTCATTAGCGGACCAGCCTCTAAATTGTGCCCTTGTTGCTTTGTATGGCTTATGCTTCATGACATGATCAAGATAATCTTCTATCAGTTCTGGATCATCAGTGGTTGGTTGTTCAGACATAGATTTACTCAGCTCCTTAGCAAATTCTTCAATGCTTCTGACTTTGCTCAGTTGGTATTGCAAGGAGAGTTGTAAAGCCCTGTCATCTTTATCTTTTGAATTTTCTTTTGCAATGTATTCAGCCTGTTCAACCTTCAGCTGAAGATACTCATCCAAGTTTGTAGGCTTTCTATACCTAGCAAGGAAGGAAATTCTCTTTTTTTGGATCTTCTATTTTTTAGAAAGCTTCAATCTCACCTTTAACTAATAAAATATCCAATGGGTATATTGCATCCAATGGGAGGAATGAGGAGGGTTGGTGTGCATGGTTGAAAGTGGGGGAAATGGAGTTTGAGAGTGTGGAGGTGATGAGGATGGTTGTGATATGGATTGTGATAAGGTGGGAAGTGGTGATTGGTTGTCTTCATCATCATCAAGAACCAAAGCTTTTCTTTTGCATTGGAATTTAATTTTTGGAGAAGGTGGATGTGTGGGAATTTGGATTGGTGTGGGCAGTGGTTCAGTTGTGGTTAGAAAAGTGATCAAGGCAGTGGTTTGAACAACATCTGTTGGAGCAGTTGTTGTTCCAGCATTTGCTGTCACAACATCTGCCCTAACATCTGTTGTTGGTAGAGTGACAGAGGATGCATTTGTAGTAGTTGCAGCCTTGGTTGAAGGAGAGATGGGAGTTTCTTGTCCTGCTCTTCTAGCAGACCTTCTATGCCTTGAAATTCCAACATCTTCCTTTTCCATTTGCTTAGCCTTTACTTCTTTTACGAGTCTCAAAGCTTTTTCTTCGAGTGTATCCTATCTTTCTTTCTTGTCATTTGCAATCCTTTCGGCTTCTTTGTTTAATGATTCATCAATTTCTTTACCCGAAGTCGCTTCAGATGCTTCAGCAATTGTTGTTGTTGCTGGGTGTTGTTGCACCTGAGGTTTGACTTTTGAGTCAGGCTGCAACTTTCGCATTGAATCTTTCTCCCCCTTTTTGGCATCATCTTCATTGTCATCTTGAAGAATGATTACCGGGGCAGAGCCAGTAGTTTTGAGTAGATGGTCTTTGATGGCTTTAATATCAGCTTGTGTATCTTTATATCGAGCCTCGACCATGTTACGGATCAGCTTCATATGAGTTTCATGCTGAATATCTGCCATATTTCTCTGACCTAGGATGATTGGTTGAACAACCTTCCATAACTCTTCAGCATTTTGTGTTGGAGATGGTTGAGGTTAGGAGTTTTGGAGGACCTGCTTCATCATGGTTTTGAGGTCATCTATAGATGATTCCATGGAAGACATCCTCTCCGTCAATTCTTTATACCTTAATTCATCACCTAATCTAATAGGATCATCTGAATTCCTACCAGAGGTAGTTGTATTTGGATCTTCTATTGGAGTTAACTCCATAGTATCAGACCCACATGCCTGTTGTTCTTGGTTCTGGGGACTTCCAACTGGCTCAGAGAATACAACTGTAGCCTCAGCAGTTGTTGCCGTCAAGGAAGTCTTAATTATGTGACCACTGTCCAACTGAGCCATTGTTGTAGCAGCAGTTGTAGTAGTTGCTTCACTTGACCTACCACCAAGAGTTACATGTAACTCTTAGGGTGTAACATCCTTAATTGCCTGTGGGCTAGCAGATAAAGTTTTCTCACACTCAGTCAAATGTGGAGGTTGACTATCTTTAATGGGTGAGTGAGAGGGACTGTTGAGTGACTGAGTTTTCTCTATTGCCTCAAGCAAAGGTATAAATGTGGGTGGAATTGCAGTAGTGGGTACGTGAGTAGAAAGAGACATAGCCCTGGGAGAGGGGCTGGAGAACAAATGCTCAAGTGAATCATCTGCCTCATAATGCGGTGTCCCTGTGCTTACAACTTGTTCCTTTTGCGAGGAAAGAAGAGGAGATTGTGATGGTGGAGATCTTTGAACCATCTGCTGTGAGGAAGTAGCAGTAGTGGTTGTAAGTGACTTTTGTGATGTCACAAGTAAGACATCTGGGATCTCATCTTCCAGAGCTACCTTTTTGGGGTGTTTGGTGGGCTTGGTGGATTTGGTTGGTTTCTTTTTCGGTTTAACAGGTGGGGATTGCACAACACTGGTTGTAGTGCTGTGGTCACAAGATGCATTGGGCATAGCAATAGAGGAAGGAGCAGTGGTTGTAGAAGTTATCAAAATCTGCTCAGTTTGAGTTGAAAGCCTAGTAAAAGTTTCATGTTGAGGCTACTAACTTCAAATGTGACACCTTGTTTAAAACCAGACTCAAAAACTTGTTTTTGTAAATAGAAACCAACAATATATCAAAACATTTTTACCCTTTTTAAGATTGTTAAAACTAGCGACCAGGTCAGAAAACAATGCCTGAGAAAAGTTAAATTTTGATTTTGTTAAATAGCATAACCCAGGTATTGAATACACAAAGGTATTTCGTTGAAACCGGTTGTTTTTGCTGACAGGCTCAAAAAAAGGGTGTGGAAAAAAATTTCATAGCAGCGGGAAATTCCGGTTTGAAAATCATAAAACCTTAAAGCTGACCTTCATATCCATGATCTATGAATTCTGTGTGTAAATATTTCTTTGAGAAAGATGTGGGGTCATCAAGGTCATTAAGACTAAAAGTGGTGGAGAGAGTAGAAGGAGAGATTTGGACCAGTGTCTATCCAATCTTTGATGTGATGGCATCGACCTTTTTGTTCTACATTGTGAGTTTAGTGTTTGCCCAGAACTGGCGAAGGGTGTCGATGTAGATGGAGGCTTTTGCAAGTAACACATCATTTTATCATGATGTTTGTAGATGTAACACCCTGTAAAATCCTGTCCAATAATATTGCGACACGTGTCGTATTTTTATTTTAAGTCTACTAAAGACTAACAGGGACTAAAAGCGTCAACATGCTCAAACTAACTCTCTGAGTGATTTTCTGATGTCAACATGCATAAACCAAACCTCCGAGTGACCATTAGTGCCAACATGCTTAAAACATAGCCTCTGAGTGACAATTGGTGTCAACATGCGAAAAACATAGCCTCTGAGTGACCATTGGTGTCAACATGCTAAAACTTGGCCTCTGAGTGACCGTTGTGTCAACATGCCCAGCCTCTGAGTGACATCGAAGTCAACATGCTTATAATGAGCCTCTAAGTGATCCTTTACGAAGTCCTAACTCTCATATGTATCATTTGTTAGACGAGAGAGATAGAATCCATAATTATATGAAAGTTGGACAATGGAGGGGTTAAAAGTGTCAACATGTTTATTTATACCTCTGAGTGACCTTTTAATGAACTGAGAGCTCGACTATGTCTGGGCATACTCCCGGGTACGCCAAATATTTGTTATGGAGGGTGAAATATGCTAAAAAGGTGTTTTAGGAGGTTTTATAAGTTGAGGGGCTAAAAGTGTCAAACTTTGATTCTGGCCATGAGGCGCTCGCGAGGCGCGAGATACTAGGCCTGGGTCTCTCTCGCGCGCAAGAGACCAGGCTTGTGTGTGCAGAAAATTGCCTTGGCCTCAACACAAATTGCCAAAAACCATTAAATCGAAACCATGGTCTTCCAAACTGCTATGCCATGTTTTAGGACACTTGTAAGCTCACTCTCACACCCCTTAGCACCTGGCATCACCTCCATCAAGCTCTCCAACAATAAATAGGTGCCAAGTTTCACCATTTGAACTTTCACCTTTCTCATTCACAACTTTATCTCCCTCCTCTAGAAGTTCCTGACTGAAAGGAGCATCCAACTTAGTTCTGTTGCATCCTAAGATCCACTTGTAAGTGTTCCTTCCTCTTGCATTTTCGTTTATAGGCTTTTATAGCCAAAAGTCAAGTGTTTTACAGAAAACGCCTTGACTTTCGGTTAAGACCATTATGCTCCAGCCATTGTTCGTAACGAACATGGCTAAGTGATCGTAATAAGGTAGGTGTTAGTCCCTATAAGGAGCACCTCCTGAAGATCACGTTTGCAAGACCAATTGACGGGTCAAAGTTATTAAATTAAAAAGTCAAACAGGCCATTTTTCGGAAATGTTATAATTTGATCTTATATATCTAATACATGTTTTGACACTTAAACAAGTTAGTAATAAGTATTAGAACATGTTCGACTCGTCAATTTCAGTTCTCGGGTCGGTTCGCAACCGAAAGTCGCAAAGTTTGACTTTTTCTTTGACTTTCGATTCTGACCCGATATAGATTAGTTAGCTACTGATCTAAAGTTGCATTATGATCGTAATAATATGTACCATAACCATCTGAGTTTATATTACATGCATAATCAGAATCTGAGTTTATGCACAAGCTCTGTAATTATGACATTTTGACTAAAATGTCCTTTTTGCATAAAAAGAGGTTTAAATGATAAAGAACTTAAAAATGAGTTTCCTTCTGATGTAATATTATAAGTAGGATTATTGGGATGGTAAAACAGAGTATAAACTGTGTTTATGAACAAGTCCTTATATTTTTTCGATAAATAAAGATAAGGCCCTTGTGGCTTATAAAATGGTTTTAATCACATCTTTTCAAAGTAAATCTTTTACCTACTGATATGTTATACTAAATAACATATATAAGACATATTAACCTGACCTTAACACCAGTTTTCATTAAAATCACACAAATCGTCATTTTTCGACATAAGCGTCGTTTCGGCGCATAGTATGGTTTTAAATCATATTTACCAACCAAGACTTGTTACCTACTAATTTTAAAACTTATTTTAAATATTTATATAATAGTTACATGATATAAACTCAGAAATCCAAAAACATTTATAAACTATGTGTAAAATGACCAAAATGCCCCTTCGGTGCATAGTTTGGTCATAAAAGATAAATTACACATATAATTAATGTCCTACTGATATTATATCATAAATAAGTTATTTTTTAGAATACTTATGGCTATAACAATAAATTATATTCAAGTTCCGTTTATAAGGTATGAAATTACCAAAATGCCCTTATGATGCATAATTTCATTTTAAAACTGTAACAGGCATATAAGTTCATATCCTACTGATATTACAAATTATTTAAAATATAATGGCATATAGAACTTGTCCATGACTTATTTGGTTACCCGATATCTTTAATATACGTACGGTTAAGCATATGTAACTAGTTTACGGAACTTAACCAAAACGGGTCTAACCTTGTCATTTAAGTTTCAAAATCCAGAATGTTTATAGTTTACCCATATTATGCAAGTCAAAGTACTTGACGGGTTTAAACGACATTCTATCCGATCATCGTTTAATCAAGCGTTATACGTTTTGATCATGTACACTACTCGGTCTAAGTCTATGACTTAAATAAGACCGTTAGTATTTAATAGGTTAGCTTATGCCATAATCCAGACTAGAGCCTTCCGGTAAATGCTATCTGCACTTAGTTCATTTTGGATATGACAGAGATATTAAATCTTGCATTTTTAAATCAAGACTAGCTCAGGTAAATACTCTCGACTTATTTTCCCTATACGGGCTTGGGATACGATAAACTATTACCGCTTGGTGAGAAATGGGATCAATCGAATGCCGGATTGTGGCTAGTAAATCCGCATGTTCCGTTTTAATCATTTTTGTTTGATAACTTAAAGACCGGGGGTTAACTACTGTTTCCGGTATATCCTCGACTCATTACATTAGATAATGGCAACGACCTTAGCGCGGGGTGTAGGCATACACCTGACAGATGCTCAAATGCATTTACCCACACTTGTTGAGGATAATTCTTTCGTGAGTTCATAAGCGGTGTGTACGTTAATCATGTCTTGGTTTTTGTACCAGGCCCTGTATATAAGGACAAACATGTGAATCTGTTAACAAGGTTGAAACGTCAACTTTCCCAAGTTATAAAAGATTTTGTGCTGATATGCACTTAAACATATTTTCAAATGTTTTCAAAATGAGTCAGTTGGGTGTTACCAGTGAAAGCTGACGTATTTTCAAAAGACTTGGCTTGCAGATACAATACGAATATAGGCTGGAAGTGCTCGGTAGTGATAAGAGGATCTTGCAAATCCTAGATCTAAAGTCTGTTTTACATTCTTTCTTTTGTACAATTTATGATCCGCCTGTGGATCTTCTATTACGAGCCGTCTGTATATTATTTTGTATTTTTGAACATTTGGTTTGTAATACTAATTTAAATCCAAGACTTCCGATGTGCTGTGTTTAATTGTCTATGATGATATCAACTTACATCACGGTATTCCCCAACCGGGCCCACCGGTGTTTGGATTTGGTTGGAGATCCGGGGAGTGATATGTTGGTATCAGAGCCAACGTTTGAGAGAATTAAACACTAGCCTTTTGTGTTTAATCTCAAACTTACACAAGCACATTCCTTAGACTTCCGGATCTAGGCATTGACCTAGGATTACTCACTTCATTATTAAGTTATTAGTATTGTTTTTGAATTGATTTTTAACAGGAAAATGCCGCCAAGAGTAAGATGAAGAGGAAAAGGACCAATGAGGGGAGGACCTTCAGGACATATCCCTTCACATCCCCATCACCTGAACCCTTATGAAGATTCAGGGGATTCATGGCCATTATCGCAACATTCACCTTCTCATACTCAAAAATCGTACCATTCCTATCATTCGCATCATTCACACCACTCCCACCATTCCCATCCTTCTTATCACGATGAATTTAACCCTAACCAATACTTTAATACACCCCCAGCCGACCAAACCCAATTAGACCAACCCAATCCCATGGACGAAGGCTCCGATCCAGAAATACCGCCATCAGGATCACACAAGCATCCCATAGAAATCTCAAGCGATTCGAACTCTTATGTTGGATCACCTTATTAAGGTCCTAATGAGTGGGACCAACACTGGAACCAATTTACCTTCGCTAACACTTCTTCCCATCACTCCCAACCACCTCCCGTGCAAGAAGATGTGCACATGAAACCGGTGGAACAACCCTAATCGCCACCTAAACCACCAAGGAGGAAAGGGGGAAAATGTATGTCGGTACGTGTGGGCCAACAGTCAGAATTGCTGCCACCTTTACCTAAACCTTACCCTACTATTCACGAGGACTCACAAATGGGTGGACCCTCCAATGCGTTACCAGTGGTGGAACCAACACCACCACCAGTGGTTCAACCACCACCATCATGTTATAATAATCCTATCCCAACATATCCGGATACGTCTGGATATGATCCTTTTAGCCCAACTACACCTGTTGATTACCAAGCATTGTCGCATGACCCTCAGATGCAAGCGGTCATGCATAACGCACTTTACCCGTCTCCTTTCCCGCATGCTTATCCACCTACTGGATATCCAAGTTATGGATACCAGTATCCTATTATGCCACAACCACAACGACAACCTCCGCCACCACTCGAGGCCATCAATGAGGCCTTAGAACGAACGAAAGAAATGCAACAACAAGAGGAGAAAACGGAGAAGAACATGAATAAGTTCTTCAAGAAACTCTCCAAGTTGGTTAAGGGAAGGAAGGACGAGTGAAGTCCTTTTCTAAGTATATTTAGTCCCTGCGAGGACATTGTTATTTCCTTAGTCCCTGCGTGGACATTTTATTTCTTTTAGTCCTTGCATGGACAGTTAAGTTTTATTTATTTTCTTCAGTTAATGTAACTTTTATTGACTTTTAATGAAGTATTTTTGGAATTATATATGTATTCATCCTCTCCAACGCAAACGTCTCGATTTTACTCAAAAATAGTTCTCTGTGATATAATTCCAAAAAGATCTTAATAGTTTTGATTAGCCAAGTGGCACATACCACATATTTGGCCAGCTTATAAATGATAGTTAAGGATGAAAGGGCCTTCTATCATGATAGTTAAGGGAAGTTATCCTTCTATCCAGAGGTGGTGGACAAAGTTCAAGCCTCCAAGTCGTTAAGGTCAAATGTGACAAGGACTATTAATCAACCATTAAGGTACTCTTATGTTAACATCCAAGAATGTTCACTCCTGGTAGTGTGACTTGAGGAACCACACTAGCCATCTAGGTGAATGGACTATGTCCTAAAACCTATTATATAGCCAATGTAATCAATGTGATCCCTGCTAATATCATCAATAAGATGATAATGATTGACATCCAATAGAGATGTAGGCCAATGTGCCATATTTTATATCCATTAGTGACTGGCCAATGTGCCACATTTTGTGTCCATTAGTGACAGGCCAATGTGCCATATTTTATGTCCATTAGTGACAGGCCAATGTGCCATATTTTATGTCCATTAGCGACAGGCCAATGTGCCATATTTTGTGTCTATTAGTTACAGGCCAATGTGCCATATTTTATGTCCATTAGTGACAGGCCAATGTGCCGTATTTTATGTCCATTAGCGATAGACCAATGTGCAATATTTTAGTGTCTTCCGTGACAAGCCTATGAGCTAATTATAATTGCTTAATGGTAATAACAGTTGTGATATTACGATCCACTGTCTAATAATATATGGACTACGTCCAAATTGTAATTTACCTTTGATGGTCCTTTTGAGACCTAGCCCAAAAATAGATATAATAAGCCTAAGAGTTGTGATGTTTTTCACACTAGTTTGATTTGGCGATGGATTGTCATATCCAATGTTTACAGCCAATATGGTTATTAATACCATAGCTAAAAGAAATTTAATTTGGTGTTTAGAACCAAATCTTTAAAGAATGGGTAACTCGGAAGGCGCAAAGTAGCCACCGGGATGTTAACTCTAATAACGCAGAAAGTATAGCCATTAATAATGTAGAATTCCAAGCTCGCATAGACGCAGCTGTAGGAAAGGCCATGGAAAAGGCCATAGAAAAAGTTAGGGAGTCGATTGCTACTCGCTCCAAACCATTATCAATCACGCCATCCTCAGCTCACAAAGAGAGCTCAGTTCACTCTTCAAATGCGAATAGTGAACCAAAGAAAATAGCTGATAGGTCCCGTTCTTCTAAAGACGGATGTACCTACAAATATTTCGTCTCCTGCAAGCCCCGGGATTTTAATGGGGAAAAAGGAGCTATAGAAGCCTTGAATGGCTGGACGAGATGGAAATGAATGTGGATATCAGCGGTTGTGCTGAAAAGGATGTGGTAAAGTATGTATCACAATCCTTCAAAGGTGATACCTTAATTTGGTGGAAGGCTATGATCCAATCTACAGGTAAAATATACCTGTATAATTTGGGATGGTCCAAGTTTATGGACCTTGTTAAGGAAACTTACTGCCCACCCCATGAGGTGGAAAAGATAGAGTCAGACTTCCTGACTCTCATAATGAAGAACCTAGATTGTCGGAAGTATGTTTATGATTTCAATTCCCTTTCTAGGTTAGTTTCCTATTTGAATACCCCGAAACCCAAACGCATTGCACATTTTATTAATGGGTTAGCGCCCGAAATAAGGGCATGGTAAAGGCTGCTCAGCCTACTACCCACAGGTCTGCTGTTGACCTATCTTTTTCCCTCACCTTGGATTTGGTGAGGCAGAAGTCAGTCAAGACCGAGAGTGACGGAAAAAGAAAAGGGGAGGATGATAACTCCCAAAGGTTTAAGAAGAAAGGAAATTTTGAGTTTAAGAAGAACCAACACAAGTCTGATGATAGACCTTTGTGCAAGACCTGTAACCGCAGGCATTGGGGACAGTGCAATACCAACTCCCAGATTAAACCATGTGGTATTTGAAAAAGAAAAGGGCATAAGACCCACGAGTGCAAAAATCTTAAAGATGCCATCTGTTATTAGTGTAATGAGAAAGGGCATATTAAGCCTAATTGCCCTAAAAACCCCAGTAATAATGATGCAAAGCTTGGAGATGCTAAGAAGGGGAATGCTCGTGCCTTCCAGATGAATGCCAGGGAGGCCATTAATGATAACAACGTCATAATAGGTACTTTCCTCATCAATGATGTATATGCTAGAGTTCTTTTCGATTCGGGTGCAGAAAAATCTTTTGTAGATCATAAGTTTAGTAAACTATTAAACTTACCCATAAGAACTCTAGATAAAACTTATGAGATAGAACTTGCTGACAGAACCTTAGAAATAGGAACTTCCATTCTTGATAGATGCTCTATATTCATTAAGAATCATTTGTTCCTATCTCTCTTTTGCCAATGAAATTGGCAGGGTTCGATGTAGTTTTAGGCATGGATTGGTTATCCCATAACCAAGCCCGCATTGACTGTGATAAAAAACTTATCGAAATTAAAACCCCATCTGGTGAAATGATCACCATCATTGGAGCTTCACACTATGGATTGCCAGACAAAGTGATGCTACTTAAGGCATCCAAGTGTTTAAGGAAAGGTTGTGTCATTTACATGGCACAAGTCACTATCAACGAATCTAAGCCGAATATTCAAGAACTTCCGGTTATTTCGGAGTGTTCCGATGTCTTTCCCGAAGAACTGCCAGGTCTACCCCCAGATAGGCAAATAGAGTTTAGGATTGACATCCTACCAGGATCAGCACCCGTAGCTAGAGCTCCATACCGATTAGCACCAACGGAAATGAAGGAGTTGAGGGCACAGTTAGACGAACTTTTGGAGAAAGGCTATATTCAGCCTAGTTCCTCACCTTGGGGAACTCCAATTCTTTTTGTTAAAAAGAAAGATAGTTCAATGCGGATGTGCATTGATTACCGAGAGTTGAACAAGATAACAAATAAGAACCGATATCCTCTGCCCAGGATCGACGACTTGTTCGATCAACTTCAAGGTGCTAGCTATTTCTCTAAGATTGATTTGAGATCAGGGTATCATCAGCTGAAGGTTAAGAACAACGATGTTCCTAAGACTGCCTTCAGGACCCGATATAGTCATTTTGAATTTCTAGTGATGCCTTTTGGGCTCACAAATGCACCTGCAGCATTCATGAACCTCATGAATAGGGTCTGCAAACCGTACTTAGATAAGTTTGTCATTGTCTTCATAGACGACATACTTATCTATTCTTGTAATCAAAATGATCACGAGAAACACCTTCGGTGCATCTTAGAATTGCTAAGACAAGAGAAGCTTTATGCTAAATTCTCTAAATGTGAATTTTGGCTTAGAGAAGTCCAATTTCTTAGACATATGGTAAGTGAGTGTGGTATCCAAGTGGATCCCGCCAAAATAGAAGCCATAATGAATTAGGAAGTACCCAAAACCCCATCGGAGATTCGTAGCTTCTTAGGATTGACCGGTTACTATAGAAGGTTCATTGAGAACTTTTCAAGGATAGCCACTCCTTTAACTACCTTGACCCGTAAAAATGTTAAGTTTATTTGGGGTCCAAAATAACAAGAATCCTTTGAGATTCTGAAACATAAGTTGAGCAATGCTCTTGTGTTATCCCTACCTGAGGGTGTTGAAGACTTTATTGTTTATTGGTGATGCATCGCACACTGGCATTGGCTGTGTGCTAATGCAAAATGGCAAAGTGATTGCCTATGCATCACTATAATTAAAGGTACACAAAAGGAATTACACCACCCATGACTTAGAATTGGTTGCCGTTGTATTTGCACTTAAGTTATAGAGACATTACTTGTATGGTACAAAGTGTATTATATACACTGGGCATAAGAGCCTCCAACATCTGTTCAATCAGAAGGAATTGAACATGTGATAGTGTCGTTGGATGGAAACACTTAATGATTATGATTGTGAAATTCGCTACCATCCGGCAAGGCAAATGTAGTTGCTGATGCATGAAGTCAGAACGGGTTAAGCCTATAAGGATTAACTCTCAAAGCATTGAGCTCAGAAATAGCTTGAAGGAGAAGCTATTAGATGCATAAAAGCAAGCCCTATTAGAGGCTAATATTGCTAATGAAGGATTAGGAAAAACCGTTGAACAGTTAATGCCTGGAAAAGATGGAATCCTTAGATTTAGTGAAAGAATTTGGGTTCCAATCTTTGGAGGACTTAGAGAACTAATCCTCCAAGAAGCACATAATTCAAGATACCCTGTTCACCCGGGTGGTGACAAGAAGTATCAGGATCTGAAAAGGAATTATTTGTGGATGGGTTTGAAGAAATCCATAGCCACTTTTCTAGCTAAGTGTTTGATGTGTTCGCAAGTTAAGGCCGAAACTCAAAAACCGTCAGGACTTCCACAACAGCTAGAAATTCCCACTTGGAAATGGGAAATGGTGATAATGGACTTAATCACCAAGTTACCAAAGACCAAACGTGGTAATGACACGATTTGAGTCATTGTGGATAGGCTGACTAAGTTAGCACACTTCTTGCCAATCAAAGAAACGTATAATTCTGACAAATTGGCTAAGTTGTATGTGGACAAAATTGTGTCCCTACATGGTGTGCTAGTATCTATTGTATCAGATAGAGATACTAGATATACATCTCACATTTGGAAAAGTTTCCAACAATCCTTAGGCACAAGATTAAACTTTAGTACGGCCTACCATCCGCAGACTGATGGTTAAAGTGAGCGTACTATCCAGACATTGGAAGACATGCTTAGGGCATGTGTGATTGATTTAGGTGGATGTTGGGATGACCACTTACCCCTAATAGAATTCTCCTATAATAATAGTTATCATACAAGCATCAAGGCTGTTCCTCATGATGCCTTGTGTGGTAGAAAATGTCGAACGCCCATGTGCTGGGCAGAAGTTGGGGAAGCCCAACTATCAAGATCGGAGATTGTCCTGGATACCACGGATAAGATTATACAAATCCATGATCATCTCAAAGCTACCCGTGATAGGCAGAAAAGTTATGAAGACAAGAGGCGAAAACCTCTTAAGTTCCAAACAGGGGACAGAGTATTATTGAAGGTATCACCGTGGAAAGGTGTGATGCACTTCAGAAAAATGGCAAGTTAAGCCCGAGATATATTGGACCATTCGAGGTAATCGAATGTGTCGGTTTTGTGGCTTATTAGCTTAGGCTACCCAAGCAACTTAGTGGAATTCATGATGTGTTCCACATCAGTAATCTTAAAAATGTCTAGCTGATGAGTCGCTAGCAATGTCACATAAAGATGTGCAAATAGATGAAAACCTGAGGTTCATTGAGAAACCAATTTCGATCGAGGATCGACAGGTCAAGAAGCTCCGTAGGAGATTACTACCTATAGTAAAGGTTAATTGGGATGCCCTTCGAGGTCCCGATTTTACATGGGAGGTTGAGTCCACTATGCGACAAAAGTACTCCATCTTTTTTAATAAAATCTCGAGGTTGAGAATTCTTTTAAGGGGGTGAGGATGCAACACCCTGTAAATCGTGTCCAATAATCTAGCGACACATGTCATATTTTTATTTGAAGTCTATTAAAGACTAACAGGGACTAAAAGTGTCAACATACTCAAACTAAGTCTCTGAGTGATTTTCTGATGTCAAAATGCATAAACCAAGCCTCTGAGTGACCATTAGTGTCAACATGCTTAAAACATAGCCATTGAGTGACCATTGGTGTCAACATGCTAAAACTTGGCCTTTGAGTGACCGTTGTGTCAACATGCCCAGCCTCTGAGTGACATCGAAGTCAACATGCTTATAATGAGCCTCTGAGTGATCCTTTACTAAGTCCTAACTCTCATATGTCCCATTTGTTGGACGAGAGAGATCAAATCCATAATTATATAAAAGTTGGACAATGGAGGGGTTAAAAGTGTCAACATGTTAATTTATACCTCTGAGTGACCTTTTAATGAACAGAGAGCTCGACAATGTCTGGGCATACTCCCGGGTACGCCAAATATTGGTTACGGAGGATTAAATATGCTAAAAAGGTGTTTTAGGAAGTTTTATAAGTTGAGGGGCTAAAAGTGTCAAACTTCGATTCTGGCCATGAGGCGCTCGCGGGGCGCGAGAAACCAGGTATGGGTCTCTCGCGGGGCGCGAGAGGCCTGTGCCTGTAGAAAATTGCCTTGGCCTCCACACAAATTGCCAAAAACTATTAAATCGAAACCATGGTCTTCTAAACTGCTATTCCACGTTTTAGGACACTTGTAAGCTCCCTCTTACACCCCTTAGCACCTGGCATCACCTTGTTCAAGCTCTCCAACTATAAAAAGGTGCCAAGCTTCACCATTTGAACTTGCACCTTTCTCATTCACAACTCTATCTCCCTCCTATGGAAGTTCCTAACTAAAAGGAGCATCCAACTTAGTTCTATTGCATCCTAGGAACTACTTGTAAGTTTTCATTCCTCTTGCATTTTCGTTTATAGGCTTTTATAGCCAAAAGTCAAGCGTTTTACGGAAAACACCTTGACTTTCGGTTAAGACCATTATGGTCCAGCCATTGTTCATAACGAACATGGCTAAGTTATCATAATAAGGTAGGTGTTAGTCCCTATAAAGGGCACCTTCTGAAGATCACGTTTGCTAGACCAATTGATGGGTTAAAGTTATTAAATTAAAAAGTCAAACAGGCTATTTTTCGGAAGTCGCAAAGTTTGACTTCTACTTTGACCCGATATAGATTAGTTAGCTACTGATCTAAAGTTGCATTATGATCGTAATAATATGTAGCATAACCCTCTGTGGTTATATTATATGATCATAATCAGAATCTGAGTTTATGCACAAGTCCTGTAATTATGCCATTTTGACAAAAATGCCCTTTTTGCATAAAAAGAGGTTTAAATTATAAAGAACTTGAAAATGAGTTTCCTACTGATGTAATATTATAAGTAGGATTATTGGGATGTCAAAACAGATTATATACTGAGTTTAAGAACAAGTCTTTATATTATGTCGATAAATAACCATAAGGCTCTTGTCGCTTATAAATGGTTTTAATCACATCTTTTCAAAGTAAATATTTTACCTACTGATATGTTATACTAAATAAGATATCTAAGACATATTAACCTGACCTTAACACCAGTTTTCATTAAACATCACACAAATCGTCATTTTTCGACATAAGCGTCTTTTCGGCCCATAGTATGGTTTTAAATTATATTTAACAACCAAGAGTTGTTACCTACTGATTTTAAAACTTATTTTAAATATTTTTATAATAGGTACATGATATAAACTCAGAAATCCCAAGTAATTTATGAACTATGTGTAAAATGACCAAAATGCCCCTTCGGTTCATAGTTTGGTCATAAAAGATAAATTACACATATAATTAATGTCCTACTGATATTATATCATAAATAAGTTAGTTTTCCAGAATACTTATAGTTATAACAATAAATTATATTCAAGTTCCTTTTATAAGGTATGAAATTATCAAAATGCCCTTATGAGGCATAATTTCATTTTAAAACTTTAACGGGCATATAAGTTGATATCCTTTTGATATTACAACTTTTTTAAAATATAATGGTATATAGAACTTGTCCATGACTTATTCGGTTACCCGATATCTTTAATATGCGTACGGTTAAGCATATGTAACTAGTTTATGGAAATTAACCGAAATGGGTTTAACCTTGTCATTTAAGTTTCAAAATCCATAATGTTTATAGTTCACCCATATTATGCAAGTCAAAGTACTTGATAGTTTTAAAATACATTCTATCCGATCATCGTTTAATCAAGCGTTATACGTTTTGATCCTGTACACTAGTCGGTCTAATCCTAGATCTGCCCAAAGTCTGTTTTACATATTTCTTTTGTACAATGTATGATCCGCCTGTGGATCTTCTATTACAAGCCGTCTGTATATTATATTGTATTTTTGAACATTTGGTTTGTAACAGTAATTTAAATCAAAGACTTTTGTTGTGCTGTGTTTAATTGTCTATGATGATATCAACTTACGTCACGGTATTCCCCACCCGGGCCCACCGATGTTTGGATTTGGTTGGAAATCCAGGGTGTGACAGTAGAACATCAATCATGGAGTGAAACGCACTATTATTGTTGGTTTTCTCGAATATTGAAGGTAGTTATGGGTAGTTTTGAGGATAAGATTCATGGTGAATTTAGGGTTTGAAAGTAGAAAAGAGTAATGGAGAAATTTATGGGAGACTTTTGTTTTTGAAATTGAAACGACAAGTGGAAACTCTGTTGAGATGAAACAGGGTTTATAAAGGGAAGAGTGAATGCTGACGTGGCAACGGTTTCCAAAACATCTTATGGCTATCATCTGTGCATGTGTAAACTCTACTGGAGACCAGCAGTGGTTCTGAACAGAGGAATAATAAGAGGATTTGGAAGACAGTGGTTTCACCAATAGTGGATTGGAAAAACAGTGATTTCACTAACAGTGGATTGGGAAAACAGTGGTTTCACCAATAGTGGAATTAGGAATAGAGGATACACTTTCAGCAATGGATAGATTTTCAAGGAGTAATAACATCAGATGTTAGGCAAACATTATTGGTGGTAGACAACCACTGCTGGACAACCACTGTTGAGTATAACATCAGTGGTTAATCAGTGGTTTTTGCTATACAACTACTGTTGGTGTGTTAGCAGTGGTTTGTCATCAGTGGTTTCTTGTCAGTGCATATGGTAAGTTCAGGGGGCGTTTATGTCAAGTTTGCAGTTATGTAAATGGATAGGATTACAAGGACTTATACTTATTGTCTTAAGTAATGAAGGTTGTTAAAGACAAGTGTAAAGAAACTTGACTATATTAACAATGGTTCAAATGATAGGTGTAAGAAAAGTTAACTATATTGAGAACGGTTCAAATGAAGTTATTTGTATATTGTTAGGATCTGAGTTTGAAATTGCTTATGTAAGTTCTAAAAATGGTAAATGAAAGAAGATAAATCAGTGGTTAGTGAGTCAGTGGTTTGCATCAGTGGGCATTTATGTCAAGTATGCTTTAATTCATAACAGTTGAGATCACTAATTTGTTCGTACATAATGTAAGGAAGATAACTTAGATTGATAATCGATGAAAATTATCAAATAGAACAGCACAGGCACTGTTCTTTTATACTACAATCCTAACCACTGAGCATCTTATTATGATGTCAGCATGAAAGTGACACTTAACAAAAATAACAAACTAATAACATCTGCTAAGCTAACCACTCCTATACACCAAACATTACAAGGACTGATAGAAAACACTGATGATACATCCTCTATTGGTCTTCAGCAGAGCTTTGCCTTGACAGACCTTTAGCTTTGATCTTCAGCAGAGCTTTGTCTTGGCAGACCTTTTACCTTTAGTCTTTAGCAGAGCTTTGCCTTGGCAGTCCTTTAACTTTAATCTTTAGCAGAGCTTTGCCTTGGCAGGCCTTCAGCTTTAGACTTCACCAGAGCTTTGTCTTCAACAGAGTTTAGATAGGGCAGACCTTTGACATTTAGTCTGCAGCAGACCTTGACTTGGGCAGATGTTACATTATTGTTTGGATCAGAGGTTGTAGTATATTTTTGCTTTATATCTTTGTGCTTTTGTAGGGTTCTATTCCAACATATATCTTATATCCAACACATATTTTTACTGAATTTAGTGTAGTTTGACAGATTACATATATAAATTTTCTTTGCCTTGTAAGGCGAACATGAGTGGTTCTCTCCACAGGGCTTACAAAACACAGGTTATGTGCAGCAGTCCGCCATATTTAACATATAAAGTTTTTATATGTTAAATAAGGCGGGCTGGCGCCAATAACCTGTGTTTTGTAAGCCCTAGGAGAAAACCACCTATCTTCCCCCTAAAAAGCAAAGACAACATATCACGCAATTTAAACCTTCTTTCAATTTCTCTTCATCATAATCAGACGTGCTACACTCAGTTACTAATCTAATCTAACAAATAATAACGGTTAGTATTAATGTCATTTCTTGAGTTATGGTTTACGAAATCATTTTAGTGGAAGTGCACCTACCGCTTACTGTATAAACTTGTTGCGGCTGCGCTGGCTGCGGCGTTGCATCTACCTGAAACAAAGACAGGTCAAGATTTAGGTTTTCTTTTACCATAAAGTTCTAACTTGAATTAATAAATGGTTTTATTTAGCATACCTTAATTTGCACCATTCAACTTCTAGGCGAGTGACCTGATCTTCAGATGAGCTATAAAGAATTATATTAAGAACATTTAAAATTTTGTCTACAAATTCAAAAATAAACAATATAATTACCATGCGAGAGGAAATGTTGGTACTCACCAAGATCTGGATCTTGAATGGATGAAGAAACAGAGAGAATGAGATGAAAATAAGAGCTCTGAACCTGAGATGAGATGAAAATGAGAGAGGGTCAGTGAAGATCTCAAATCGTTTGGATCTATCTATCGATTGGATCTTGTGAAACCTTGAACATCTTGCGAAATTGATAGAGAGAGAAAAGGGCCAAAGGATTTTGAAAATGAAGAATGAATCTAGAAAACCCTTGATATATATCTGTAGCAGGGATGTATGGGGAACTGGGATGAGCGGGAATTGAAAAATTGAATGCAAAATTTGGCCGCTCAAACATAATGTGCTTAAAGATATTGTACTTCATGCATTAAAGGAGTTCTAAGGGAAGTGGCAAATTACCTTAAGTTATCCTTTGGATATGTTTTTTTATATAGTATAGAATATAGATAGAAAATGACTTTTAGTTTTTTAATCCAAAAACCCACACATCTTCACACCTTTTTACACATACTAACACCCATATCAGTTGATCCACAAAATTTATGGCCAAGAACAAGCATGAAATCAAGGTATATACTTCATTTTAATGAGTTTTTACAGTTAAAATCATTTTCAAACATGATTATGACAAAAAAATAAGATTTTGATCATGAAACATGAGTTCTTGACCATTCAAGGCTGTTCTAAACTAGGTTCAAGATGTTAAGATCATACATGGCTTTTGGCTTGTTAAAAACATGGGTTATGATACCAAAACATGGATTATTCGACAAGAATCGAACCAAACAAACCTTGATTGAAAAAGAATGGATTTAAGGCTTGATTGACATGTTTTTGCGTATTTGTGTTGTTTATGATGTATAGGTTCTGAAATAAGCTTATCTCACTTCTGGACACACAAGGATTGCGTAAAAACCCAAGTTTCGCTAGGTATGATTTCCAAAAATCTAAATTAGAGCATTGAAATTTACATATAGCATAACTTTGTCCGTGGCTGTTCTTTGAACTTGAAAATTGGTATGGTGATCATATGGGTTGAAAGTATGTCCCTTGTAACTTTTCAGAATTTTCTTAATCTTTGGTGATTTTTGGTGAATTTTTAACATCTTTAAAGGAATAAATTTGCCAAAAATACTAAACAAGCGCAATAAATCACTACCAATTACAGGGATATTAAGTTTAATATGGAAAACATTCTGGAAAGGTTGGCGGACCATTGAGAATGTTTGAGTTTGGTTTCAAAAATCGTGTTGTCGCGAAGTTTTGATAGCTAGAAACGCGGGGTAACGAAATTGGGAAAATCTCAAATTTTTCGAGGAAGTTCCTAGATATATTGGGACACTATTATGAATTTTTGGAAATTTTTGAAAGTCGGATCATTTTGGGCGTAAATTGTTCGATTAAAATACAGTTTTACGCAAATTTATTAAAATTAATAAATTGGTTTTATAAATTCTGAAAATATTTTTCCATAATTCTTTATATTGAGTAATGAATTTATATCAAAGCCTTCAGAATTTTATAAAATATTTACATTGAGTGATGATTTTTATAATTAAAAATCTTATTACTTAATACAAAACCGGCAACTATAAACGCGTAACGAATATGTGGGAACAGTGAACTTGTCGGGTTTTGAACATGTTTATCAAAGTTATTTTATCCGTATAAAATAAAAACGCGGCGGAATAATTATTTAAAACATGTTACTTGTGTTGATACAAAACTCATTTTGTATGTAAAACCCAAAACTCGAATCCATATATGAACATGCATGCTATGAAAGCACAACCATAGGGTGTTTCAATAATGCTACCTTTCAATAAAAAGTAGATGAAAAGGATGATGCTTCTTGAATGGTAATATTCTAAGTAGAAGACCTCAAGCTTGTGTACCCCAAGCTTTCTAACAAACACCACAGGATTGCTAGGATTTTTACACTTATGAACTCACTTGAAAAACCCTCTTGACAACCACCTTTGGCCGAAAATATATGAGCTCTAGAATGAGTTCTTGCACTCGAATTATACTTGGGAGAATATGTGTGTGATCATTAATTAATTTAAAATCAAAATCCTACATATAATCTTGTAAGATCTAGTCTTGGATTTGATGAAGATTGCATGCAAAATGAATGGTGGAAGACCACCTTGGGAAGCCCCAAAATTTTCGGCCATATGGCCTTGTTTTTGTCACCCAAATATTTCATTTTTATAAAATAAGTCTTATATTTATTTTATAACCTTTTATAAAATTATAACATCACATGTTATAAGACTTATGCAACATATGACAATTATTTATAATGTTACTTAACCCATTAAATAACAATATAAAATATTCTCTCAAAATAAATTATCCATATAATTTATTAGTTTCTCAAATGCAATTATTTAGAAAAACAATTTCTAAATATTCTAAGTGTTAATATTTATTTATTTGATCACATCATAAATAAATATCATCTGTGTTTGTCTAGCTTGTTATTGGGTATGACCCGACTTGGATCATAACGTACTAGCCACATCAATTTAGTATGTGTCTTGGCCATACCGATTCCAACAATCTCCCACTTGCACAAGATACATAGAAGATTGATGCAAGTAGCAAATACCACCTAACAACGGTTTACTACCCCTAATACATATGACGAAGTGCCATTCAATAACATCATCCCCTTCAAGTCCCTTACTTGAACATGATTTAGGTGAAACGATCATTTATCCTTTCGTTATAGATGTCATGTCAAATCCAGAGACATAGTATGATCATTCTCTGTTGATTTAACTTTAGCAGGCCTTAGACATCTTACTCTCAACGAATAAGAGGAACAAATCCCATCTTGACTACATACGTCTCTCACATTCACCACGTACCACACCTGAGCTTAGCCTTATGTACTGCCATATTACTGACAGCAAAGAACCACGTCAAAGTACAATATTTGGTAAATATCAAGACCCAATATGTATCTCAGGTTAGAGGATACAATATATTCGCCTTTACTCAAATTTACTTATCTTCAATCTCAAAGATTCCATGTAGTAATATTTGAGAGCGGGTCAGTCCAATATTTGTATCCCATAAATATCTATGAACTTTGGCAGCAACACTTTGCTCTATATTCATACCTAATGAATATCCACCAATAAATTCATAATAGTCTTACCTTCATATTTGTTCCCACTAATATGATCGACTACGGACATTTAGACTAATTAACTTATTCATGGATTTAAACATGCTAAAATTTGAACATAACTCAAAATGCCATAATCATTAAATGAGTCATAATAACAATTGTTCCGATATCTAAATACTAAATAGATCAAATCCAATCACTAGAATATCGAAGTCCTAAGGCACAAGTATGACCCTCATGCTTTGGCCGTTCAAGGAGCTTCGTCAGAGGATCCGCAATGTTTTGATCAGTGTGAACTTTGCGAATACATATCTTTCCTTTTTCAACTTCATCCCTTATGTAGTTGAATCTCCGCTCAATGTGCCTAGTCTTTTGATGTGCACGAGGTTCCTTAATTTGTGCAATTGCACCCTCATTATCACAAAAGATTTCTAGGGGATCCTGAATGGTAGGGACTACCCCTAGGTCGGTAACCATGCAGCTTCTTGTGCTGCCAATGGAGCGGCGCTGTATTCTGATTCTGTAGTGAACAATGCTACAACATCCTGCTTCGAGCTCTTCCAAGAGACTGCAGTTCCATTCAAAATGAAGACATACCCAGATTGTGATCGAGAACCATCTCGGTCAGTTTGGAAACTCGCATCCGTGTAACCCTTTACAACGAGTTCCTCTTCACCAGATCCATATATTAGAAACACATCCTTAGTCCTTCTAAGGTATTTCAATATGCTTTTAACAGCCATCCAATGACTATTACCTGGATTTTGCTGGTATCTACTTGTCATGCTTAAGGCGCATGACACGTCCGGTCTATTGCATATCATTGCATACATGATGAATCCTATAGCAGACACATATGGAAAAACAACTTTCAAGCCAGGTTTTAACACCTTCCATGGTTGGAATATCATTTCCAAATAGTAGAATGTCATCGACATACAGTACTAGGAAAGTGATGATTCTCCCACTAGCCTTCTTATATACACAAGCTTCATCGGCGTTCTTGATGAATCCAAAATTCCTAATTTCTTCATCAAAACGATGATTCCAACTTCTAGATGCTTGTTTCAATCCATATATTGATTTCTTTAACTTGCATACTTTGTTAGGATGTTTTGGATCGACAAAACCTTCAGGCTGAACCATATAGACATCTTCATTAAGATATCCATTGAGGAAAGCCGTTTTGACAACCATTTGCCAAATCTCATAATCATAGTATGCAGCTATGGTAAATAATATCCTAATTGACTTTAGCATCGCCACGGGCGAGAAGGTCTCATCATAATCAACCCCTTGAGTTTGAATGAAACCTTTTGCTACAAGTCTCGCTTTATAAGTATCCAAGTTACCATGCATATCAGTTTTCTTCTTGAAAACCCACTTACTTCCAACTATTTTGAAGTTAAGAGGTGGTACAACCAATTCCCATACTTGGTTGTCATACATGGATTGCATCTCTACGTTCATGGCATTAAGCCATTTGTCACAATCGGATTGTGACATTGCATCGTGGTATGTGGTTGGTTCATCCGAATCTACCACGTAGCATCCATCCATGAAAAATCCATATCTTTCGGGTGGATTACTAATTCTACCAAATCTGCGAACGTTTTGTGTGCGTTGATCAACCACTTGATCCTCTTCAACAACCTCTTGTTGAGTGCTAGTATCAACCAAACGTGTATCGACTTGTGGTTCTTGATCCTCATCAAGTTCCACTGTTCTACTACTAGTTCCTTCCATAAGGAAGTTAGCCTCCAGTAACTTACCCTTTCGAACAACAAATACCTTTTGCTCGGTTGGATCGTAAAGTAATATCCTATATCATCTTTAGGATATCCTACAAAGATACACTTAGTGGATCGTACTTCCAATTTGTTTGGGGTGTATTGCTTCACATAAGCTTCACAACCCCATACCTACCCCATACCTTCAAATATGATAATGATGGAGCCTTTCCATGCCATATTTCAAAAGGTGTCTTATCCACTTTCTTGGTTGGGGCCATATTCAGTATACGGGCCGCGGAGAGCAAAGCGTAACCCCAAAATGATAGAGTCAATGTGCTTCTAGCCATCATAGATCAAACCATATCCAATAGAGTTCGATTCCTCCTTTCAGACACACCATTATGTTGTGGTGTTCCAGGTGGAGTAAGTTGTGAGATAATCCCACAACTCCTAAGATGATCTTGAAAAGCATCACTAAGATATTCACCTCCTTTATCAGTACGGAGGACTTTGATTGTTTTCTTGAGCTGATTTTCTACTTCACTTTTGAAATCTTTGAATATTTCAAATGCTTCATCTTTGTGTCTTAACAAGTACACATAACCGTAACGACTATAGTCGTCGGTAAAAATAATGAAGTATCTTTCACCATTCCTAGTCATTGGCTTAAAAGGACCACATACATCCAAATGTATGATACCTTATAAGTCTTTTGACCTTTTAAAGGTGCCATTAAAGGGTGCCTTAGTCATTTTGCCTTGTAAACAAGATTCACATACATCAAATGAATCATCTCCATTTGTTTCCAAAAGACCATTCTTTCGAAGTGTTTGCATGCAATTTTTGTTTATATGTCCAAGGAGACAATGCCAAAGATAGGAATCACTCAAATCTAATTTGAGTTTTTTGGTGGTTGATTGGTACATTGAACTATCAAATGTATTATCATGAACCAATTCATAAATACCATTTGAAGGCATAGCTTTAAAGTAAAACATGTTATTCATCAAAACATAAATGTCATTGTTTACAAACATTAAATTAAAACCATATTGTAGCAAGAGGGAAACTGAAACAGTGTTCCTAGTCAAACTAGGAGCATACAAAACATTTTTCAAGATGATTTCCAAACCACTTGGAAGTTTCAAAACATAGTCTCCTCGGGCTACAACTTTAACCTTTGCTCCATTGCCAATGTCTCCTTTCTTGTAATGTTTATTTCTTTTGAACCCCTGCAACAAATTGCATATATGAGTTCCACACCCTGTATCCAATACCCATGTGTTTGAAGAAATAACATTAAGGTCAATATGTATCATAAAGACTGTACCTGAGGTTTGCCCCGCATCCCTCTTGTTTTTCAACTCCTTGAGATAGGTTGGACAATTTCTTTTCCAATGTCCTATCTCTCCACACTCAAAGCATGGGTCAGTCGAAGCAACCTTTTGCTTCTTTTCTTTTGGTTTTGTGGGTTCCGCTTTCACCTTTCCTTTCCCTTTCCCTTTGACGTGACCCTTCCTTTTGGCAAAATTTGCCTTGGAGTCGGGGTGGGGCCTCTTCTTGTTGCCTCCCTCATTGATCGTTAGAACGGGTAAAGCCTTTTTACCCATGCCCGCCTTAGCAGTTTTGAGCATTGCATGAAGCTCACCAATGCTCTTTTCCCATCCGTTCATGTTATAATTCATGACGAAAGTCGCAAACTTCTTTGTTAAAGAGTTGAGGATCAAATCCGTAGCTAACTCTTTAGAGACGGGACAATTAAGCCTTTCGAGACGATCAATGTGGCTCTTCATCTTAAGGACATAAGATGAGACCGATTGGGTTTCCTCCATACGACATGCATGAAGCGCCCGAACCGTTTGCGAAGCGTTCTACCCTTGCTTGTTGAAGGAACATTTCCTTCAATTGGGTAATCATGTCGTATGCCCCATGATGTTCAAAATCCTTTTGAATCTCGGGAATCATAGTTCCCAACATGAGACAAGAGGCTTGCATGGAGTCCTCAGTATACTTAACCCAATCGTTATAGGCTTCCACATCTTCCACGTTAGATTCATCGGGAATGGGATCGTCCAACACATAGGATATCTTTTCTTGCTTGAGAACGATTCTCAAGTTTCGATACCAATCCATGAAGTTGTTATGGTTGAGACGATCCTTTTCAAGGATGGTTCTTAGTGATAGGTTACGGACGGTCTGGGTAATTGTGTTTGCATTGTTAGCGGCAATCTACAAAATTTTAATAAAGTTCATTTTTAGTATTTTTGATATTATTAATTTTTAATTATTAATACCCTTTTGTGTCTCTTAGACAATTAATAATTAAAATCTAGAATCCAACGTTACATTTAAATATTGGTTAGGCGACCTTTATCCCATTATTTAAATTAACAAGGTAGTCAACGTTTGACGATTGAAACTCTTTGCAATTTCTGGCCATATGGGATCGGTTTAAACATCTTAATGTTTAGTTGGCATGTTTAATCCCATCAACACCTTTGTACGCCATGCTTCGGTGACCCTAAGCACATGGTTTCCAAATCAAATCGTCATACTTACACACACATGTAAGTTTACACATACAAGTGGTTAGGTGACCTTTATCCCACAAATATTGTAAGCCTACCTCAAACACACAAGTTCCTTCAAATGTGGTTAGGTGACCTTTATCCCACAAAGAATTCCCAAGTGATTCGAGTGTTGTATAAAAGGATGGTGTTTGACTTGTTTTATAAAAGGGATTTTATGTTTTAAAAAATTCTAGTTTTAGAAAACTTTATGTACCATACATTTGCATGCATTCAAATTCATGGTACCTTTGTGAAAACCAATTTTCAAGTTCTTTTAATAAAACCCATTTTATTATAAAATCATTAATTTTTAATAAAACCATTTTATTAACCACTTTAGTGATTTTTAAAGAATCAATTTTAAGCTTGTTATGGATTATAAGTTGTTAAGCATGCATATCCAAATATCATCTAAACAACCATAAATAAATAATCATACAAGCATAACACACAAAACAATAGGTGCATAACCATAGCCAACTATTTTTTACAACACTTGTTAGCCGAAACAAGTGTGCGAAAAGGTCCTTCCTAAAGGGTGAATATTGACACAAGAAATGTGTCGTTGAACTCCCACTAAAACCCGCATCCAAATGCTTCAAGTATTCCTTTTGTGTTGCGATTTCTTCACTTTCTTTGGGCTACCAAATGGACTTTATATTCAGCTCCAAACTCTTTTGAGCCTCAAAAATGTGTTTTGATTATTGGGCTAAAATCCCGTTAAGAACCATGAGGTTCTTTAGGCCCAAAATTGGCCAAAATCAAAACCCATTTTGTGTGCATCTTCTTTTACAATGAAGTATCCTAATACATTTTTCTAGTAAAATAAAATGCACCTAATCTATTTATTTACATACCAAATGAAAATAAATAAATTACAACTTTACAAATAGAAGAACAAAGATAATTAATTATTACAACCCATTAAATAATTAAATAAATCACCACACAATCATTCAACATATTTAAACACAATGTCATGGCTAGGTTATGAACACCAGAAATATATATCCAAATATATATTTAAATTCAAGAGCAAAAAATGGTTTCCTTTTATAACCCAATTTTCGGCCAAGGGAAAAACCGAAAAGATGGGTTTTTGTCCAAACAAACAAATCATCCAAATGATGTAATTTTTCAAGATACTTTTATACATGTATAATCAGTATCTTGAAAAACAAAAGGAAAACCATGATTAAAATTTTCGGCCATAGGGTTTCCACAAACCCAAAATCCCGAAATTTTTAAATCCATTGAAGCATGCATTCATATAAGCGGCTCTGATACCACTGTTGGGTTTTGAACATGTTTATCAAAGTTATTTTATCCGTATAAAATAAAAACGCGGCGGAATAATTATTTAAAACATGTTACTTGTGTTGATACAAAACTCATTTTGTATGTAAAACCCAAAACTCGAATCCATATATGAACATGCATGCTATGAAAACACAACCATAGGGTGTTTCAATAATGCTACCTTTCAATAAAAAGTAGATGAAAAGGATGATGCTTCTTGAATGGTAATATTCTAAGTAGAAGACCTCAAGCTTGTGTACCCCAAGCTTTCTAACAAACACCACAGGATTGCTAGGATTTTTACACTTATGAACTCACTTGAAAAACCCTCTTGACAACCACCTTTGGCCGAAAATATATGAGCTCTAGAATGAGTTCTTGCACTCGAATTATACTTGGGAGAATATGTGTGTGATCATTAATTAATTTAAAATCAAAATCCTACATATAATCTTGTAAGATCTAGTCTTGGATTTGATGAAGATTGCATGCAAAATGAATGGTGGAAGACCACCTTGGGAAGCCCCAAAGTTTTCGGCCATATGGCCTTGTTTTTGTCACCCAAATATTTCATTTTGATAAAATAAGTCTTATATTTATTTTATAACCTTTTATAAAAATAACATCACATGTTATAAGACTTATGCAACATATCACAATTATTTATAATGTTACTTAACCCATTAAATAACAATATAAAATATTCTCTCAAAATAAATTATCCATATAATTTTTTAGTTTCTCAAATGCAATTATTTAGAAAACCAATTTCTAAATATTCTAAGTGTTAATATTTATTTGTTTGATCACATCATAAATAAATATTATGTGTCTTTGTCTAGCTTGTTATTGGGTATGACCCGACTTGGATCATAATGTAATAGCCACATCAATTTAATATGTGTCTGGGCATACCGATTCCAACAGAAGTGACTAACGACTAAATTGGCAATAAGTGGAACACCAGAGTCATTCTAGACTGTTCTGGGGCAAAATGGATACTTGGGGTACATTACACGCTAGTTTGGGAGATTCCTGTTGGGCCCCTAGGTAAAACGTTTACACATTAGTGTTGCATGTTGGGCTAAGGTTGGGAGAATGGGCTTCCTAGAGCCTTATGGGCCTAGGGTTGTACTTACTAGGTTAATCAATTAGTATAAATACATATGTTAGGGTTGTATTTTGGTTGCTAGTCAGTTTGTTATTCTAAAATCTTTTATCAGACACCATTTGGTGTATGCAAGTTGTTTAATCGAAGATCGTTCTTGTTCTATTAATTATAATCTTTGTTTCCACAATCGATTAGTGGTTGTGATACCGTGTAGATCTGAATTGGGACTTACATTGGTATCAGAGCCTGTTGTTCGATACAGGCTCTCGGTGTCACAGATTGAAGAACTGTTCAGATCTCAAAGACTGGTTGCTGTTCGTTATCTCGGATTTTCACTGTTGAATAGTTCGAAGATTGCTGCTGTTCTCATCTTGGACTGCTACTGTTCCGAGAAAATCGAAGAAGATTCAAACATTCTGGATCCAAAATTGCTGAAGATCCCGAAGAACTTGCTGAAGATCCCGAAGAACACGAAGTAGATCATCCATCTCGGATCATCACCTATTTCGGATTTCATCTCCATTCCGGATTGATTTTTCATCTCTGACTAAGGAAGTATTTTGGACTCATCCGAGTTACTGTTGCTGTGTTTCTGATTGCATTCCGGATTCTCATTTAGGACCATTACATCGGACTTGTTGAGGACTGTTCAAAATTTGAAAATAAAATTGAATTTAATTCTGCTTGGTAAAATTTAAAATGAACAGTTACATGACAACTCAGGATCTGACTAATGCCACCCTGGCAGCATTGCAGTCGAAGACACTAGCTCTTCATCAAGAGCTAGACCAAGTCATTGGCACTTCTACGAAGGTGTCTCGTATGCTATATGGTGATGAATACTGTGAATGGAAATGCAGGTTTGAGTAGTACTGCAAGGCTAAAGAGCCAGGGGTTTGGAGATGTATCATGATGGTCCTCGAACCATAGTTATAGCACTGCTGAAGATCCAGATACAAAGATTCCCAAACCAAGTCATTTGTGGACTCTAAAGGATATGAAGATAATCGAAGAGGATGAGAAAGCCTCAGTTGTTTTAACAATGGAACTCGGACCCGACATTTCCATAGTTGTCAGAAATTGTAAGACGGCTAAGGAGGTGTGGAGCAAACTGTAAAATCTTTATGAGGGAAACGCTGATATGAAGGCAAGTCGGGTTAATCAGCTGAATCAACATTTCAGCTCATTTAACCACATATATGGAGAAACCATTGAGAATCAAATTCGAAGATATGTGAAGCTTGTCTCTTAGATGATTTCAGCCGAAATTTCCCTCACGAACAGTGCTATGAATCGACAGCTGTTGAACTCTTTGCCCAAGAGCTGGGATGCTGATGTGGGCATGATAAAGAAGACGAAAAACCTAAACGATGTCACTCTTACGAAAACAATTGCAACTATCAAGTCATGTGAGATAGACAATAAATAGAGAGACATCAATCATCAAAGCAGTCTGATGGCAGCTAGTATTGTAGGGCGGAATGTGGCTCTAATGTCTTAGAATCTTGTCTACAGCCCTCTGCAAGGAAGCTCACACACACCGGGTAGCTCTAACTTGGTGTACAATCCTCTCACCTCTACATAGAAGACTCAGTATATTTATGGTCTTCAATCTCAGACTCCTACGATGATCTCTGCGGCACAATACCAGGCACAATATCATGCCCAGTACCCTAACATGGTCTATAGTCCTTCTATTCCTGCTACAGTTTAACAAGGTAGCATCCCCCAATCTACTATTCCCGCACCAGTTCCTACTCCTACTGTGTCAAATTATGCTATTTTGTCTACAAATTGAAAAATAAACAATACAATTACCATATGAAAGAGGAAATGTTGGTACTCACCAAGATCTGGATCTTGAATGGATGAAAAAACAGAGGGAATGAGATGAAAATAAGAGCTCTAAACCTAAGATGAGATGAAAATTAGAGAGGGTCAGTGAAGATCTCAAATCGTTTGGATCTATCTATCGATTGGATCTTGTGAAACCTTGAAGATCTTGTGAAATCGCTAGAGAGAGAAAGGGGCCAAAGGATTTGAAAAATGACGAATGAATCTAGAAAACCCTTTATATATATCCGTGGCAGGGGTGTATGGGGAACTAGGATGAGCGGGAATTGAAAAATTGAATACAAAATTTGGCCACTCAAACATATGTGCTTAAAGATGTTGTACTTCATGCATTAAAGGAATTTTAAGGGAAATAGTAAATTACCTTAGGTTACCTTTTGGATAAGCTTATTAGTATAGTATAGATTATAGATAGAAAATGACTTTTAGTTTTTTTAATCCAACAACCTAAACATCTTCACACCTTTTTACACATACTAACACCTATATAAGTTGATCCACAAAATGTATTGCCAAGAACAAGCAAGAAATCAAGGTATAAACTTCATTTTAGTGAGTTTTTACGATTAAAATCATGTTCAAACATGATTATGACAAAAAAATAAGATTTTGATCATGAAAACATGAGTTCTTGACCATTCAAGGCTGTTCTAAACTGAGTTCAAGATGCTAAGATCATACATGGTTTTTGGTTTGTTAAAAACATGGGTTATGATACCAAGACATGTATTATTCGACAAGAATCGAACCAAACAAACCTTGATCGAAAAAGAATGGATTTAAGGCTTGATTGACATGTTTTTGCATATTTGTGTTGTTTATGATGTATAGGTTCTGAACATCAGCTTATCTCACTTCTGGACACACAAGGATTGCGTAAAAACGCAAGTTTCGCTAGGTATGATCTCCAAAAATCTATATTAGAGCATTGAAAATTACATATAGCAAAACTTTCTCCGTGGGTGTTCTTTAAACTTGAAAATTGGTATGGTGATCATACGAATTGAAAATATGTCCCTTGTATCTTTTAATTTTTTTAATTTTTGGTGATTTTTGGTGAATTTTTAATAGTTTAAAGGAATAAATTTGCCAGAAATACTAAACAAGCGCAATAAATCACCACCAATTATAAGGATGTTAAGTTTAATATGGAGAACATTCTGGAAAAGGTTAGGGATCATTGACAAAGTTTGAGTTTGGTTTCAAAAATCGCGTTGTCGCGAAGTTTTGATAGCCACGAAATTGGAAAAATCTCAAATTTTTCCAGGAAGTTCCTAGATATATTGGGACACTATTATGAATTTTTGGGAATTTTTGAAAGTCGGATCATTTTGGGTGTAATTTGTTCGATTAAAATACATTTTTACGTGAATTTTTTAAAACTTAATAAATTGGTTTTATAAATTCTGAAAATATTTTTCCAGAATTCTATATATTGAGTATTGATTTTTATAATTAAAAATCTTATTATTTTATGCAAAACCGGCAACTATAAATGCGTAATGAATATGCGAGAACCGTGATTTGACTAACGACTAAATTGGCATTAAGTGGAACACCAGAGTCATTCTAGACTGTTCCGGGGAAAAATGGATACTTGGGGTACATTACACGCTAGTTCGGGAGATTCCCCTATGGGAAAAACGGAAAACTTAAAATCGGGCAACTTGGGGTCCCCAAAACGACCGAACTCACTTAATATAAAGTTAATCATTTCTAATATGCAACTCATTGGTACGCTCCATATGATCATACCACTTTCCGAACATCTAAAATAAGCGACTTCGACTAGCACGCAAAACCGTGCCTAGAAGCTAAACTGAAATTTGACACTAAGATAATACCCACAACCCTACTGTTATGCTATAGGTCAATTCTCATATTATTATTCTCATCTAAACCCAAGTTATTGCAAGTACCGATTTGAAACATGTATTCGGTAGTTAACCAAAAACGAACTAATACCAGGGCTGAAGTGATAGAGCCCTAGTACATACACATCTTGTGATTGTTGTGCTTATATACTAGGTTAGTTTCATTACCGCACTTTCAATTACTGTTTTGCTTGGGGTGAAATGCATGTTACATACGTACATACTTGCACATACATACATGTTGTGATGTGAATTATCTGAGTATACAAACACACGAAAAGTCCCCACAAACACGAGTGATCAACTATATGTCGGTTGATATGTGAATAGTACTATTGGTCTGATAAATCCAATTGAGCTGGCACGAATGCCATAGGTTCTACTACAATTGCACATGTCCATGCACTTTCTGTGAGCATGCTCTGAGGGGGTTAGACATAGCTACTTGGGGTTGAAAAGTGTTGAGGTGTCGGATGTGGGACACGACACTTGTGAACAGTCAAGGTTTCACTTATGGGCTTCGTATAATATTCAATCAAATGTGCAAAATAATCAATTCAAACTTATTTCTGGAACAAACAAAAACAGTGAAACTCGCCAACTATTTGTAGTTGACGTTTTCCAAACTTAACATGCTTTTTAGGTGACTTGAGACTTGTGTGATACTTGTGTTTGTTGTTACAAGAACTGCACTACAACTGAATACATGTATAGAAGCATACGAATTAGAAGATTAATGTGATCTGCAAGAACGTACTGTGACCGCACACTTGTAGTATGGAATCAACAATGTAAATTGATGTACCTTTGGAATACAATATAGGATCTTTGTAAATAACGTGTCTGTTCCATGTGTTTATTGTTCTCCGGGTCGTTTTCTGCTGCGAGTCGGCGTGTGACACTTAAGGATTGAGTGTTTGCATAAGATTGTATGTAGTGTATGTGAATTTAGTATGTTTACATGTTACAACCCAAATAGTGATTAAAACTAAAAATGGGTCAAGTATGCTCACAATTTGCAAAGATAAGTTCCACAAATGCAAGTAAGCGGTTTGAGAGAGTGAGATCAGCAAGTTACCCTAAAAAGGATAAACGAAGGTGTATAGGTATAATAGGTTGGATGTTGGAAAGTAAACGGGAATTATATGCATATGAAAGTACACAAAACATACCTTGTGTTGGACACTTAAGTTGGAAAATATTGTTAATTTTTTCATGAGTACTAAGTCACCCATTAGAAGTCCAACCTAAGGAATCCAAATCTAAGGTATTTCCACCTTAACACATGACATTTAACCATGGCTTGGTTAATGTCACGATTTGGTTTTGGAGATATTTATATCATATCATATATATATATATATACATATAATTACGTATAGATCAAGTATTAGTCTAGTCATGTATTGTCATGCATAGGTTTGATATATCCATTAACTTTATGAGTTCATCAATGCACAAATCATCACATGGATGATTCAGATGGTCATGAATACAATATAATAACATAACTTAATCATCTAATTCACCAAGTAGCTGTCACACCCTGGTCGTAGCGGAAGCGCAAACGTGTGACTATGAGGTAATCATTGCAACCAATTGTGTAGTCAAAAGTAAATCAACAACGATGCCGTACTAGTATAAATATTGCATTCCAACTTTTACAGTTTACCAAAAGCAATTTCATAGTTTTCACCGGTTTCACATTGTCATCAGAGACATAGTTTGAAATACATTACTTCAAAATAAAATATTGTTTTCATTGTAAATGCATAATGAGGTTTTGATTCCTATATACCCATACGAGGTTGTGATATAAGAGGCAATTCCTTCAAAAGGTGGCATTCATTGTCATGTCATTTCCCATATCCCGAAATGTATCACCAGCTCAAGTCTTGTGTCCTGAAATACATGTAATTTTAAAAGTCAACAAAAGTTGGCGAGTTCATGTAGTTATTGTTTTCTCATAAAATGTCATGCTCGTAATCCAGTAATGAAATCTGAGTATGTTATTAGCATTCATGGAGTTTAAGGATCTATCAGTGTATAGCTAGCACCCTACATATGTGCCATAAGTAAGTAACCAAACCAAGACAACTCTTGACATCAATTGGGATCACAAAAGCACTCTGAATGGTATACCAACCAGGAGTGGAGGGCGCCTCAAACTCTATAGATCTATACCTTTTTGCATCTTGGTCACTAAGTGATTAATTGTTACTATTTTCATCATCCTACTTATGCACATTTGATCGTGTTATCATCTAAACCCATAGCTAACATACTGTTTGTTATGACATGTATTTCCCCTCGATAGTTTTAAAACAAAACTTTGAAAAAATTGAAAGGAGGGACATGAACTCACAGCTTTGGATTCCGTACGTCGTACTTATCAAAGTTCGGTGTCCGTACATGTGTATAATCTACATGTGTATTAACTTCATTAGACACCTAGGTCTCGTTGGACCTTGTACCAGTTGTTCATTTTGAATTTTTATTGTGTATTTATTTATCACCTTAGAACAACTTTTAATGTTATCATAGTGTTGGTAGTTCGTTTGTTCCATTATGATATTAAATTTTCAACAAAATCAAGTGGGGTGGGACCCCCTTGAGCCGTGAACCATGAGGGGGTGAAGTGTAACTTTGATTTTTCACACATGGTAAAATATGAGATATTTTGGTAATTATGATAAGTATAGTAATTAGGGTTAATCTTCTAGCATCTTAAGCATAAGACTTGAGTTTAGGGTGTATTTACATGGTATTTAATACACATGATCCTCCAATATAAGTTTCGGATGACAGATACGTAGCTAGATCATTTATCGTCGTAGTAATCGCTAATAAACGGAACTATTTATTTAGTACCGGAAGCCTTTGTTTTCGACTACCATGATTAATATAGTGTCTAATTAGTGCATTTCCGATCCAAAAATATGCATGACTAGTTCGCTAGACGAATATACGATGAGTTAGGATGGCCGATATGTCTTATGTTCGACCGTTTGATCGATATCGGCACTTTTATGTTCTGTCGTCAAACTTTTCTGAAAGTTGTGTTTCCGTGACCTCATGTTAGTTGAATGGATTCCGAATTCCAAGTAAGGCTTAACCAGTTCACTAGACGCCCGGATGAGGCTATCGGCCACTAAAATATTCGTCATTTCGACAATCGGTCGCTTTCCGGTCGAATTATGCAGTGTTTGACGAATGACCGAACACGATGTGTTTTGTGCATTCCTATTATTCTTACATTTTTAGGATTTTTAACATTATTTTATCCCTATTCTGACATCCCGAGTTCTCCGAATTAGTCTTGCGGACAAATCGCCATTTGTCGCCTTTTTGGTCGAAACGAACAATTTTGCAATTTTGGCGTTATACCAGAAAGTTATGTATTATTGTAATAGTTGTTCTCAAATATGTGTTTTCATTTGTATATGGACTCAGGTATGGAATTAACATGCCGTTATTCCTTGTTCTGATTCGTGTTTGCGGATTTACCGACACGGTTAGTGTCACCGCATTTAGTGCGTCCAGCACTTTCTACCAACACTTTTAGGGCATTGTTTTCGTTTGTTTCATGTCATAACAGAAACCAGTATATGTTATGATCAGATTTAATTGCCCTAATGACGTACGACTCAGTTTTGCATTTAAATTACGTTAACTATGCATGAGATTATAATATAAAATTAGAGATTAAATTGTACGGAATTACCGGTTATTTGCCACTTGTCACATACTCCCCCTGTTAAAAAGAATTTCGTCCCGAAATTCAGCTTGAGGCATCCACTGAAGGAGTCTTCTTGAACGGGTGGGGGTATTTTGACTTGATTTGATCTTCACGCTCCCACGTATACTCGGGACCGTGACGCGAATCCAGCGAACCTTCACCAGTTTGATTTGGCTTCTTCTTGTCTTTTGGACCTTCCAGTCGATGACTTCAACTGGTTCTTTGGTGAATTGTAATTTGTCCTCAACATGAATCTCATCTGCTAGAATGATAACGGTGTCATTAGTCGGACTTTTCTTTAGATTGGACACATGAAATGTGTAATGCATGTTATTGAGTTCCTCTGGCAGTTTTAACTTGAAAGCCACTGTACCAATCTTTGCCAGAATTTTGAAGGTCCGATATATCTTGGGTTGAGCTTTCCGCGCTTCCCGAATCTAGCTACACCTTTCCAAGGTGAGACCTTTAACAATACTTTGTCTCCCACCTCGAAGGATAATGGTTTGCGTCTTCGATCCGCGTAGCTCTTTTTTCTATCTCGGGCCGCTTTGATACGCTCACGTATCTTAAATATCTTGTATGTGGTCTCCTGTACTAGTTCGGGACCAATGAGTTGTCTGTCACCGACTTCCGCCCAACATAATGGCGATCGGCACTTTCGTCCATATAGTGCTTCGAATAGCGCGGCCTTGATACTGGTGTGATAACTGTTATTGTTGGAAAACTCTACCAACGCTAAATGAGTATCCCAGTTTCCACCTAAATCCATCACATAGGCCCGAAGCATGTCTTCTAATGTCTGGAAGGTTCGCTCGCTTTGACCGTCAGTCTGCAGGTGAAAGGCTTAAATCCAAACGAGAACCAAATGAATTTTGAAATGATTGCCAGATGCGTGACACAAAGCAACCATCTCTATCAGAGATTATCGAGATTGGCACACCATGACGTGCCACAATTTCCTTCAGGTACAGTTTAGCTAGTTTCTCTGTACTGTCTTTCTCACGGATGGGTAGGAAGTGAGCTGATTTGGTTAGCCGGTCAATGATAACCCAGATCATGTCATGACCTTGAGAGGTCCGGGGTAATTTCGTAATGAAATCCATTGATATATGTTCCCACTTCCAAACAGGGATCTCCGGTTGTTGTAATAACCCAGATTGCTTTTAGTATTCGGCCTTGACCTGTGCACAAGTTAGGCATTTCCCAACATAGGTCGCAATATCTCCCTTGAGGTTAGGCCACCAATAATATTCTCTCAGATCTTGGTACATTTTGTCCGATCCTGGGTGTATCGAGTACTTGGACTTGTGTGCTTCATCTAGCACCAAGTCTCGCAACTCACCATAATAGGGAATCCAGATCCTTCCCATGAAATATAGAGCTCCATCCTTGTTTGGTTCCAATTGAATTTCCATTCCCTTTAATGATTCCGCTGGAATGTTTTCTAGTTTCAATGCTTCTTGCTGTGCTTCACGCACTCGAGTAGTGAAGTTTGTCTGGATCGTCATTTCTAAAGCCCGCACCCGTAGTGTTTTGACTCGTTCTTTTCTACTCAAAGCATCTGCCACAACATTTGCTTTGCCCGGGTGATACTTGATCTCACAGTCATAATCATTCAACAGTTCCACCCAACGTCGTTGGCGCATATTCAGTTCCTATTGGTTGAATATATGTTGAAGACTTTTATGGTCTGTGAATATGGTACACTTAGTGCCATATAGATAATGACGCCAGATCTTCAAGGCAAAGACCACGGCACCCAGCTCCAGGTCATGTGTGGTATAATTCCTTTCATGAACTTTTAACTGTCGTGACGCGTACGCGGTGACTTTTTCTCGTTGCATTAACACGCAACCCAAGCCTTGATGCGATGCATCGCAGTACACCACAAAGTCATCGGTACCGTCCGGGAGGGATAGTATTGGTGCTTTACATAGTTTCACTTTCAATACTTGGAACACCGATTCTTACTTTTATCCCCAATCAAACTTTCTATCCTTCTGGGTAAGCGAGGTTAGCGGCTGTGCAACCTTGGAGAAGTTCTCAGTTAATCTCCTGTAATATCCTACTAATCCTAGGAATTGTCGTATTTTCGTGGGGGTTCTTGGCGTAGTCCAGTCTTTATTGCCTCGATCTTTGAAGGGTCAACATGTATCCGTTCTCGTTCACAACATGGCCGAGAAATTGTACCTCGCGAATCCAAAATTCGCATTTCGAGAACTTGGCATATAACTGCTCTTTCTTCAGCAATTCCAAAATGGTTCTCAGGTGTTGTTCGTGCTCTTTCTTGGTGGTGAGTATATCAGTATATCATCTATGAATACGATCATGAATTTATCAAGATATGGCTTACATACTCGGTTCATCAAATCCATGAATACTGTGGGGGCGTTCGTCAGGCCAAAGGGCATAACAAGGAACTCGTAATGACCGTAACGAGTCCGAAAGGCTGTCTTAGGAATGCTTTCCTCTTGGATTCTCAATTGATGATACCCGGATCTTAAATCAATCTTCGAGTAAAAACTCGACCCTTGCAACTGATCGAATAGGTCATCGATTCTTGGTAATGGGTACCGGTTCTTGATAGTTAACTTGTTTAACTCCCGGTAATCGATGCACATGCGAAAGGTTCCGTCCTTCTTTTTCACGAATAGCACCGGAGCTCCCCAAGGCGAGAAACTCAGCCTTATGAAACCCTTTTCGAGCAGCTCTTGCAACTTCGTAGATAATTCTTGCATCTCCGAGGGCGCTAGTCGATATGGAGCTTTTGCCACAGGTGCAGCTCCTGGCACAAAATCAATACGGAATTCGACCTGTCTCTGAAGAGGTAGCCCTGGCAAGTCTTCTGGAAAGACCTCGGGATATTCCCTCACTACTGGTATGTCTTCAATCATGCATTCCTCGGCCTTCTTATCCACCATGTGGCAAGAAAAACGATGCATCCTTTCCTTAAACATTTTTGCGCCTTCATGCAATTTATGATTTGCAGGGGGTGTCATGCTTCTCACCGTGAATTATCAAGTGTTCTCCATCGGGTAAGGGGATGCGAATGATTTTCTCATGACATATAACTTCGGCTCGATTATTGGATAGCCAATCCATCCTAATAACAACATCAAAACTACCCAGTTGAACTGGTAATAGATCTATATCAAACTTCTGTTCACCCAATTCTAACATACGTTTCTTTATTATTTCTTTCGACTCTACTAATATTCCGCCAGCTAGCTCAATCGAGTAGGGAACATCTAGTTTACTCGACGTTACCCCAAGTATATCTCTAAACTCTATAGAAATAAAACTGAAATCTGCCCCGGTATCAAAAAGAATATATGCAAAGTGATCATTGATAGGGAACGTACCAGTGACCACGTTTGGATCCTAGCGAGCATCCTTAGCTCCAATTACAAACGCTCTTCCCCGTGCTTGATTCTCTTTGGACAGTCTTTCTTGAAATGTCCTTTGTCTCCGCATCCAAAGCAAACTTGATCTCCAGTATTAGCTCGGCACACATCGGTGCGATGTCCAATTTTTCCACATTTTCCACACTTAGGGCCTCGACATTCCCCATGGTGGTGGAAAGGACATTTGGGACATTTCGGTGCGTCCCCAATGTAAGACTTCTTAACCGCAGTGTTCGTGGTTTTGGTAACATATGCTTTGGTTTCCTTGAATTCTCTCGCGGCTTGTCTCTTGTTACTGTTGTGATTACCACGAGAGCCTTTCCTGAAATGAAAAAATTTCAGTTTGTTGGAATCAGTGGTCTCCTCAGTAGATTCTTTCTTGTTTCCACCATACTTAGGCAACTTTCCCTAACGTACAGCCTCCTCAGTCAGGCTGACAGCTAATTCAATTGCTTCACCAATCTCTATGGGTTTCGAAGAGGTAACCAAATTTAGAATCTCGGGGGTAAGTCCCCAAATGTACCTCTCAATACGTTTAAATTCTGGAACCACTAGATATGGCACCATTCGGGATAAATCATGGAATTGCTGTGTATACCCAGCAATGTCTGAACCAATCATTTTCAGATTCCAAAAATTTGTCTCCAACTTTTGAATTTCCGATCTGGAGCAATACTTCTTCTTCATCATCTCCTTTAGTTCCCCCAGGTCAGGGCATATGCAGCATCATCACCCTTGGTTTGGACCCGAAGGTTCCACCATGATAGAGCTCCTTCCACAAAGAGTCCGGTAACATAGGTGACTCTTAGTTCAGTCGGGCATTTACTCATTTGGATGATTGAATCTGTCTTCTCAGTCCAGCGTACGAAGGCTATAGCGCCTCCGCTACCATCGAAGTTCAGAGGTTTGCAGTCAAGAAACGGCTTATATGTGCAACCTGAAATCATTGGATACACCATTTAAGCATGAGTAAGTAGCACGAATAAGATGGATGAGAGTGTATTGTGGTCTTATGAGAAACCGTGTATTACCAGTGGGAGGATTTACTCCTGTCGAACCTCCGGTACCGCAACTATGCTCAGAGCGGTTTGCCTCGTACTGTGCAACGGCTTGGGATATACATTCATTCAGCTCCTCTTGTGTTGTGGGTAGGGTGTTATTGTTTGAACTTCTTCTGTGGGGCGGCATCGTCTTCTAATACAATATCTCGCTCACAATTTGCCGAATAATACTTTCATGTTACTATTACTATTTATTTATTCATTATTACTATTATTATTATTATTATTATTATTATTATTATTTTTAAACATATGCAACAGCACATCGGTACATGATTAATAAATAAATGAATATATGCAAACGCCATACGCACACCCATCGTTATCATACACATAGCTCGCCACATACATAGTCGCCACGTCATAAGATATAGATCATAGTATCACCACAGTACAATGCATCAATATAATATCACCACATCATGTCATAATCTACCATAACATTAAAGAAATACAATGTAACATAAAGAAAATACACTTTTATACAATGACAACTTGTTACAATTTGTTCGCGAAGAGCCAAAAAGGACTTAGGGGTACACAACCCTAGTCAATACAAGTTTTTACATTACAAAAGTACAATTTTCTCCTACATTGCTTCTTCACGTCAATAAGTTATCTTCCAAAAGCTGGGATCTTCAAGGCTAAGTCTTCATGAGCCAAACATCAAAAGTACAACTGATCCCCAAAAGATATTCAAGGGGTGAAGGGGTGGTGGAAATGGTGATCGTGGAAACAAATTGTGATAGTAGGCCATCTCCTCCTCGAGGCTAGAAATGCGCCTAGTAGCATCTGTCTGAAACTGCTCTAGCTCCTGCACTCGTGCCTCGGATGGGCATGACGAGTGGTGGAATGGGCAGTAGAAAGGTGGAGTCGGTGGTGGTGACAGGGGTAGTGGTGGTGGTGAGGGTGGTGGGTGTGACGGTGGGGGTGGTATCGGTGATGACGGTGGTGGGGTTGTCACTCTGGCAGTGGCGTGAGCAGTACGCTGAGACTCTAACTCCCAGATCCTTCGGAAGATCAGAGGGAGCTGTAGGTCATGTGAAGTCACTCTTTCCTCCACAGGAATCGGAGGAAAGTGTGAGGGATGATAAGGGTCAGAAGGGCTCATGCCCGGTGGAGGTGTCGAAGTTAACATGCCTGCTGAAGGTGGTGTGGGACGTGGGTCATACATGGGGGGTACTCTATCAGAAAAAGAAGATCCTACCATATGTGAGTGTCCAGCTGCAGTCGGGTTGTAAATAGGGTGGTATGTGGACCTCTCAGAGAAATATGGTGGCGGCTGCTCTGGGGCACGTGGAGTGCCGCTCAGTGAGTAGTAACGGGCAGGTCTAGTATAGTGAGTGGGTCCTAGGGTCGGGACTCTGACTGGAAATGAACTAACGCGAGCCGGTGAGGCCGTAGAGGGTGAATACATAGATACAGGTGTGCTTGGGGCAGCAGATGAGGCATCGTCTGCCTCATGCTCACTCGGAGCAACATCGGTGGATGACGAGATGTCAACTACTGGGATATCACAGGGTGGAATCTCGAGTATAGCGATATCATCAAATACCTCGCCATCGCCAAGGTCGTCCTCCATGTGCTCAACGTGGAACACGGGTGTATCGTCGTCTAGATCAATAACTGGAGGGACTACAGTAAGAGGCATAGCCAAATGTACGATAGCATGCTCGCCCTCTGGATGGCCATACACGATAATGTCATACGTGGGCTGTGGGGCAGCCAGCACATCGTCTGTCGGGGGTACATCTACCTCCATATTGTCGATCAGGGCAAGTGGCTGAAAGTCCTCAAAGTCTCCGTGTTCGGCTCCATCCCCTAAGGGTAGGGCCTCAGCAGCGAGGTCATATCCATTGTCGGATACGTAATCCTCAGGGTCTTCTTCATAGCTCGAGGATGAAGACATAGTCCTGGCAAATAATCCGTACAATGCATATATATACATGTTAGTAATTTATGATATATTTTATATTAATCACTAATTCTCATGAACGACTTGTTCTCTTTTGTATTCCATGTAATCTTACTGTTTTGTGTCTATCCATTATTGATTAACCATGTATTGACTCTGCCCATTACTTATAGTTGAGCTCGTGTGATAGGTCCTTGTGTTATCGTGACACAATGAAAACCTTTTTGTTACCTTGTTATAATTCCAAAACATTTCTAACATGTTTTAAACTTTGTTTTCATGTGTGAGCCCCTGGTGATTGTAGACCAAACTTTTTAATAAAAAGTTTTTCCCAGGTTCACTACAATCGGAGCTCTGATACCAACCTGTCACACCCCGGCCGTAGCGGAAGCGCAAGTGTGTGACCATTAGGTAATCATTGCATTTAATTTAGTAAATAGTATTAACAACAACTATGTCATGCCATTACTAAGTTTCATTACACATTTACAATATTCAAAAGTGAAACCACATTGTTATTTGTCTCAGATTACCACTTACAAACATAGTTTAAAAACACATTGTTCCAAAATAGACATTGTTTCCATCACAAGTTCAAATTGAGGCTTTGACCTCTATATACCCAAACAAGGTTGGGATATAAAAGGCAAACCCTCCAAAAGGTAGTACATCGTTGTCTTGACTAATCTCATACCCGGATCCCATCACCAGCTCAAGCCATGCGTCCTGAAATACATATAATTTTAAAAAGTCAACATAAAGTTGGTGAGTTCATGTAGTTTAATGTTTTCGTATCAAAATGTCATCCTTGAAAACCTGTATTGAAATCCAAGTATGTTATTAGCATCAATGAGTTATTTCAGGATCTATCAGTCTGTCGCGAGCACCCTGACATACTTGTGCCATTAGTAAGTAACCAAACCGAGACTTCTTTGACATTTTGGGATCACAACAGCACTCCAAAGGGTATACCAACCAGGAGTGGAGCGGGTCTCAAACTCAATAGATCTACTTCTTTTGCACCTTGGTCACTAAGTGATTAATGGTTACTATTGTTATCTTCCTACTTACGCAAAGTGATCTGTTATCTGCTAACTCATAGCTAACATACTGTTTTGACAAGACATGTATTTCCCCTCGATAGTTTAAAACAAAACTTGAAATAAGTGAAACGAGGGACATGAACTCACAGTTTTTGCGTTCCGTTTAAGTCGTACTGGTTTATCGATCGGTGTCTGCAACGTATGTAACCTACATGCGTATTGGTTTCATTAGACACCTAGGTCTCAATGGACCTTGTACTCGTTGTTCATCTTGAATCCTTGTTATGTATTTCTTTGTTATGATAGAACAACTTAAAAATGTTATCATAGTGTTGGTAGTTTGTTTGTTTGATTAATATTGTTATATATATTTCAAATCATGTGTGAACTGGGCCTTGCCCTTCACATGTCATTGTCCTAGCCCATGTTTTCTTGTCATTGGGCCTAGCCCATGTTTTCTTGTCATTGGGCCTAGCCCATGTTTTCTTGTCATTGAGCCTAGCCCATGTTTTTCTTGTTATTTGGCCTAGCCCATTTTTTCTTATCATTAGGCCTAGCCCATGTTTTCTTGTCATTGGGCCTAGCCCATGTAATTTATGTCTTTGGGACTAGCCTATGTAATTTATGTCTTTGGGCCTAGCCCATGTTTTTATGTAATTGGGCCTAGCCCATGTTTTTGTATCTTTGGGCCTAGCCCATGTTTTTGTATCTTTGGGCCTAGCCCATGCAATTTATATCTTTTTGGGCTTTTATTATTTTTGGACTTTGTCCATATATATTATGGAATTAGGCCTTTGTCCAAGACTTTTATAATTTTTCTAACTTTTTATATTTTTAACTTTCTAGGTTTTGATTTCGATAACGTATATATATGTGTTGAACGTCTAAATATATATTTAGACTCGTCGTCGGTGTCGTTTATTACATGTTCGATTTCGTCAGGAATCGCCCGTTGGTCGTCGGCGCGAAGGTGTAATCTTGAATGTCCGCCTATTGTTCGCATTGTTTCGATTGTCTGATTTATTGTTTCGACACTTTTCAAGAATGTATTTATTATGTTACCAATACTTGGTGTATTGTTTTAAGTGTTTGTATTTTGTATATGGTGAGGTATTTTTATTGTGAATACCTAAGTTTCTAATACATACACATACAATACACACATGTATACATACAATTTATTGGCAACAATTGTATAAAAATATATATACTTGTATTATTTTCCAAGTAGAAATATATATTTGTAAAAGCATTTATTTTTACTTATAAATATATATTTATAACTTTGTTAAGCACTTGGCCATTTAGGGATAACCCTTTTCATTAGAGTATACTTAATGACGATTTAAGTTACTAATCGTGTTTAGTCCCACTAATCACCCCGCTAATCATGTCTTAATCGTGATTAGATTTTTAGAAAATTTCGCCATAGTTTCCCCTAAACTATAGCGTTTTCCACGTTTTAAAAACGTATTTAAAACCTATTTAAGCTCATAATCATCATCAACAAATCATCTAGTATTTATTTTTCATAATCAAACCATCATCATCCATGACTTTTTATGGTTTAAAATCCTAGTAAATCAAGTGGGTTTTTAATATTTATTAGCCATTTTAAAACACTACTTTTATCATGTTGTTTAAAGAAGTCCATGCACTTAACCCCTTGATTACTATACATTTTTAAGGTGATTACAACTTAAATATACAAGTGTTTACTTCTTATAAAATCATTCATATGCATAAAAATTATCTTTAAGTTGTAGTATTTTTCATAGATGATGTAGTTGATGATCTTGTTTAGATTTAAACCATACATGTTTAAATCTTCATTTTTATACTAAATCACACAAGATCATCTCACCTTTATATCATGCTTCTAACATAAACAACTTCAACATGCTATCTAACAATCATATAACCATATAATCAACACAAAATAAACAATATTTATTCGTATTATTATGTTGTGAGTTAGGGTTTTTTATTTATCTTTTTTTTTATTTTCAAGATGATCAACTTGTACACTAATAATCTAAACATAAACATAAGCTAGATTATGGAGGAGTTCAGCTTACAAAGGGTGCACAAGATTCTTGAAGATTTAGAACAAAATGAAGCTCCTTAGGAAGCCCTAATGATCTCCATCCTTGCTAGCTTCTTTAGGGGTCTTGATTGAGCTTCAAAAGGTGTAAAAAGTGGTGGATTGTGGTGGGTAAATGGTGGTGTATGGTGATGGTAGTGGAGCCGTGAGGTAGGGGAAGAAAGGAAAGGAAAATGTTGCAACTTTGGTTGATGAAAGTGATAAGATCATGTAGGATTTTCTTATATAATCAAGTGCATCATTCAAGTTCCATCAAGTATTTAAGCACCATATTTATGATCTTCAATTTTCAACAAAATCAAGTGGGGTGGGACCCACTTGAGCCGTGAACCATGAGGGGGTGAAGTGTAACTTTGATTTTTCACACATGGTAAAATATGATATATTTTGGTAATTATGATAAGTATAGTAATTAGGGTTAATCTTCTAGCATCTTAAGCATAAGACTTGAGTTTAGGGTGTATTTACATGGTATTTAATCCACATGATCCTCCAATATAAGTTTCGGATGACGGATACGTCTCTAGATCGCTCATCGTCGTAAAAATCGCTAATAAACGGAACTATTTATTTGGTACCGAAGCCTTTGTTTTCGACTACCACGATTAATATGGTGTCTAATTAGTGCATTTCCGATCCAAAAATATGCATGACTAGTTCGCTAGACGAATATACGATGAGTTAGGATGGCCGATATGTCTTTCGTTATCGATATCGGCACTTTTATGTTCCGCCGTCGAACTTTTCCGAAAGTTGTGTTTCCGTGACCTCATGTTAGTTGAATGGATTCCGAGTTCCAAATAAGGCTTAACTAGTTCACTAGACGCCCGGATGAGGCTATCGGCCACTAAAATATTTGTCGTTTCGACAATCGGCCGCTTTCCGGTCGAATTGTGCAGTGTTTGACAAATGACCGGAAATGATGTGTTTTGTGCATTCCTATTATTCTTACATTATTTTAGAATGTTTAACATTATTTTATCCATATCCTGACATCCGGAGTTCTCCGAATTAGTCTTGCGGACAAATCTGCCATTTGTCGCCTTTTTGGTCGAAATGGACAATTTTGCAATTTAGGCGTTATACCGGAAAGTTATGTATTATTGTAGTAGTTATTCTAAAATATGTGTTTTCATTTGTATATGGACTCAGGTATGGCGTTAACATGCCGTTATTCCTTGTTCTGATTCGTGTTTGCGGATTTACCGACATGGTTAGTGTCACCGCATTTAGTGCGTCTAGCACTTTCTACCAACACTTTTAGGGCATTGTTTTGGTTTGTTTCACGTCGTAACGGAAACTAGTATATGTTATGATCATATTTTCTTGCCCTAATGACGTACGACTCAGTTTTGCATTTAAATTACCATAACTATGCATGAGATTATAATATAAACTTAGTGATTAAATTGTACGGAATTACCGGTTATTTGCCATTTGTCACATCGTCGTTGTCCTTTAATGTATATTTTCTTGCATCGAAAATCACCCATCGTCGTAGTAACTCTGCATGTTGATGATTTGTTCGCTGGTCGACGACGCGACGGCGTATTTGTGTACGTTTGCCCATTGTCCACATTGCTTCGTTTGTCCGATCATTATTTTGACGTAATGTAAAAATGTATGTATATTGTGTCATCTACACTTGGTAATACTTTCAGGTGTTTGTAATATTTGTATATAAGTTGGGTATTTTGTGGTATATACCCTAAACTTCTAGATACATACACATGTATTTACACATAATTTTTTGTGACAAAATATGCATATACATATGTTTTTATTTTCACGAGTATTTATATATATATATATATATATATGTGTGTGTGTGTGTGTGTGTGTGTGTGTGTGTGTAAGAATTACTTATTGTTAACATGTAAAATATATATACACTTGTTAAACACTTGGGCATTTAGGATTTAACCCTTATCATTAAAACTTCCTTAATGACGGTTTAGGTCACTAATCGCATTTAGTCCCGTTAATCACCCCGTTAATCATACTTTAATCGTGATTAGATTTTTAGAAAATTTTGCCTTATTTTCCCCTAAACTATGGCGTTTTCCACGTTTTAAAAACATACTTAAACCATGTTTAAACCCATAATCAAGATCAACTAACAATTTATGGTCACATACTACTTTGTTTACAAATTATGCACATCATCATCCATGGTTTTTGGTAATTATATTCTCACTATTTTTCTTTAAAATGCAATGAGATTTCAACATTTTTTTAGCATTTTAAGCCATCATTTTTGTTTCATCATTAAATCAAGTCTTTCATTTTAAACTCCCTTGTTTACTACACTTTTTAAGATGATTACATCTTAAATCATGGTCTTTATTATTTATAAAAATTGTTCATGTGTAATAAATCACTTTTAAGTTGTAGTAATCTTCATGGATTATGAGGTTGATGATCTTGTTTGGATTTAAAAATCATCATGTTTAAATCATCATTTATATATTTATTCATACAAGATCATCTACTTTAAACACCTTATTTTATCATAATCAACATCATCATGCTAACTAGTTAACATTTAAGCACATAATCAACACATAATAACTATATTTAGTGTTATTATTCTTGTGAGGTTTAGGGTTTTTGAGTTATATTTTCTTCACTTTCAAGATGATCAACGTGTACTTCCTTAAACTAGACATTGTAAGAAGCTAAAATATGAAGGAATTTATCTTACAATGGTTGCACAAGATTAGTGAAGATTTAGGAAGAAGATGAAGTTCCAAGAAAGCCCTAATGTTCCTCCATCTTTGCTAGCACCTTGGATGTTCTTGAAATGGCTTTAAAGTGTGTGAAATGAGGTGTTCATGGTGGACTAGTGGTGGTGTAGTGGTGGTGTTGGTGGCCATAGGGTATGAGGGAGAAGGAAGGAGGTTGTTTAATTTTTATTTTTTTTTGAGAAATGATGGAAAAACATGAAGTCATATATGTTTATAATGACCACCTTTCAAAGATTACATCCATGCTTTGCACCATGCTTCTAATCTTGAAATTTCAACACAATTCAAGTGGGTGTTGGACCCACTTGAATCCGCCATTTGGTAGGGGTAAAGTGTAACTTTCTTTTGTAACATGTGACTATTTATTCGATTTTTAGGTAATTAACTTAAGTGTTATAATTAGGAGGAGTTGATCTTGTATCATTAGCTAGGGTTTAGGGTGTTAATCCATGTTAATTAGGTCACTTGACTAATTGGTATAAGTTTTCCAATAGCGAAAACGTCACTAGTTCGCTCATCGACACAATATTCGCTAATATACGAACCTTATAATTTAGTACCAGAAGCTTTGTTTTTTCGACCACCATAAGTGCCATGGCGTTTATTTAGAGCACTTACGACATAGAAATATGATTAACTAGTTCACTAGTCGAGTATATGTTGAGTTTGGATGGTCGAAACGCTTCCCATTCAATTAGTCGCTCAATATCAGCACTTATATATTTTGTCGTCGAACATTCCCAGGACTTGTGTTTCCGTGACCTCAAGATAGTTGAAGGGATTTCGGATCACAAATGAAGCTTAGCTAGCTCTCTAGATTAATGTATGGGGCTATAGGCCATTGAAATCTTTGTCGGTTCGACATTCGGTCGCTTTCCGGTCAAGTTGTGCACCGCTTGTCGTACGACCGGAAACGATGTCCTTTATGTATTTATCATATTCTCATATTGTTTTAGGGTGTTTATCATTGTTCAGTTATAATTATGGAATCCGGAACATACCGAATTAATGGTGCGGACGAATAAAAATTGTTACATTTTTAGTCGAAACGGACGATTTTGTAATTTAGGCGTTGTACCGGAATGTTATGTATAATTGCAAGATGTGTTCCCACATTAGTGTTTTCATGTATATATGGACTCGTTTATGGCATTGGCATGCCGTTATTCATTGTGCTGTTTCGTTTTAACGGTTTTGCTGACATGAATGGTGCATCCGCGAATAGTGCACCCAACACTTTCTACCAACACTTTTAGGGCATAGTTTGATTTGTTTCATGTCGTAATGGAAAGCAACATATGTTATGGCATGATTCACTTGTCCTACGCTTATGATATGATGTATGACTCAGTTACGTAATCAAATGATGATATAATGCATGAGATTATGTACTAAAAGTAGTGATGAGATTGTACGAAATTACTGGTTATTTGCCATTTGTCATAGTAGCCAAGTGAGTTTAACTAGACGAGTGCTTCCAACATGGTTATGGTTGGAGACTTGGTGTAGTTTGTTCACTTTGTTTGCTTGTAAGTTACTTGGTGACTTAGGTTGTATTTCTGGAAAAAAAACTTCAATCCAAACATGTCCAATATAGGGATTTGCTGGCAACTTGAAAATGTTCCCAATGTTGAAGAAATTCTTAACAAAACTTAAGAAAAATCCTAACTTTGGACCTCAAAATGGTGATGTACCATCTTTGTTTACCTTGGTAAACATGTGGTAATACTCCTAGAGATTATCCAACGAAGGAGAAGCAAGAAAACAAGAAGAAAAGTTGCATAAACAAACTTAAAAGTCATTGTTTTAAACTTGGATGAATTTGCCTAAGCTTGAGAATTTTGAAGATTTGGGAGTGCTTGAGAGAGTGATTTGAGTGTGGGAATGTTTAGGAGGTGGGGAAGCATTGTATTTATAAGTGAGTATTAGGGTTTGGTCTTTAATGAATGTTATTGGGAGTTAGGAAGGAGGGAAGATATGTGAAGTTAGAGAGCTGAAAATAGAGTCTGCAAGACTAGGTCCTTGTTGACTCCATATGTAGAAAGTTTTATTCGCATTTCTATATTTAGAAACTTGTTTTCTTATTTCATTTCAATCCTTGTAATCCCGAGAGTTTGATCATAATGGAAATCTTATTTTATATCAACCTTGTTTAATCATACATGCATAATATGTAATCAATCGTGATATACATGTTTTAATTTAAAACCAAGACATATATCGAGATTATAATTTTGTCGAAATCACATTCATAACTAAAATACTTGTAACATACTTGCGTACAACTTTATAGCATAAAATAACCAACAATACAAGTGCCAGGAATAAAAATGAAAATCCACCTTCATTAACTCCCAACCACCGTCATAGTTATGGGTTTGTGTAGTGGTTGATTTCCACAAGAAAAAGGCTCAAAACCTTTATAAAATATTGCCCTAAAAAGTCCCAAGTGACTTCAAAGTGTTGGAACCATCCAAGCTTTCAACCTTCAAAGTTGAAAGACTTGTGTTTTGTTCAAGGTGTGAACAATGGAAGCCTTGACTTTCCAACCATGATTCCACCTACCTCACTTGTTTTAGTGGCGAGAATACCTAACTAGCTTTCAAGAATCAATGTAAGATAACCCCACGTCGCCTCCAACATATGCCATGTTGTGTATGACACACCCGGGTTGTTCTTACTTGGCTACTTACCAACTTAGTTAGTTGTATTTTTCTTATTTTATTCATGACCAACTAGGTCGGCAACTAAGTTGATGACTTTGTGCTTTGGTGAATCATACAATGAGGTTTAATCCTACCTTCATGCTTGACTTACATGATAATACATGATGGACTAGATTATAACATATCCTATATAATATATGATACATACCCATAAACCGAATTCTTGATACTAACCGGTTTGTGGTTAGATATCTTGAACTTAGCTTTTATCATTTTTGTTCTAACTCCTCGTTTGTGATTCTAGTGGGCAAGTTAGGGCCCATGAAACTTAGTGTCCAAACGAGTATTTAGACAAGATATATTTTCGTGTACATGACCCCTTTTTACTTTTCGACACTTTTGGGTGCAATACTTATGATTTATTAAAACGCACACAATCACATACAAACATGCTTGACACAACAAACAATTCGTGTACATGCTCAATATGTTATGCTAGAACTCATACATGCTAGAATTCTTACTTGCTCTATATTTTGTCATTAACTTCGTACAAGCCTCCCTTAACATATATAGCGCTATAGGATTAACGCACCACCTGTATTCTTGAGGTCATGTTAAGTTAAACAAAACAGTCTCATCGTTGCTACGATAAGATTACGATAGTGGGAAACTTTGGGTTAACAGTTTAAGTTGCATGCTAGTATTGTTATGTTAAATCTTAGTTTACGATTTTCCCATGTGGATTTGTTTAACACATTTACACTTATGATAGTACTTAAACTTGTATGCTCGCCAATAACTTTATGTGTTGGCATGTACTTTAATGCATATTGCTGGAAATTGATGATGATGATGATGAACAGAATCTAGTAGGATGGCTAGAGACCCACTTAAATTTTAGTATTTGTTGTTGTATTTTGTTTCTTTGATCAGCTTGTGTATTTGCTTCAAACAATGTATTTTGCCTTAGTAATGAAATGAAATCTTATATATTAAATACTTGTCACAAGTAGTCATTATGAAGTCTCTTGTAATCTATTTTATCCCGTCCTGTTGTTTCCGCCATCGGTTAGGGTATGACAGATTGGTATCAGAGCCATAACTATAGGGAATTAGGAAAAATTGGCATGATTTGACCTAGCCTATAGTATAAGTACCCATACTTGACCATTCTTGATTTTCATGCTAAAAATACTTGAATTCTTCCTAATTTGCTTCTTATCTATTCTTTTGTCTTCAAATTATACATGTCTTTCCTAAGGTAAACACAATATAAACATGAAGACGTGAAGACATTCATACTTCCAAAAGAGGCAATCTCACCAAAAATAGGAGTGAAAACCCACAATTTTTGGTGAAGTCCCTCAATCCACGTTATTCAATTTTCCACGAAATTGTGCCATCAAGTTAGGAGTGACATCAACACCTTGATGGAGAATTTCCCATTCTAAATCTAGTGGACCCTTACCGACGAGTCAGAAATTTATTTCCTTCACTCGTTCGGCAAGTATTAACCAAACTTTGGGTACGATGCTATGAAGTTAGGGGTGAAACCCACAACTTTGTAACTAGTCCCACTTCGATTTTCAATCCCGCCAAAGTCTCGAATTTTTGATTGACTAGGGACATGTAGTAACCGGAAGGGTGAATACCATTAACCGCTCCTTGATGAGAGTATTCTACCTATTAGGGAAAGCATGTTTCCCTAACTCAAAAGGATTTTCAAGCACTTTGAAATAGTCTTAGTTTCGTTCCGAGAGACTCTAAGTTTTACATCGAATCTCATTTATGCTATATCAATTTCAATGTGTTTTACATTTGATAAGTTTCTCATTTCAAAGTCGAAATCATAAATCGCACGTTACTCGCAATCTAAAACAATACTAATAATCGAGAACAAACTAAATTTACAATCCTTATCATCTTTATACGTAAATATACAAAGTGAATACATGCTATGCTATGCGAATTATGTGAAACTTATGAAATACTATTATGCTCGTTTATGCAAACAACACTTTACTTTTCAAACACTTTATGATCAAGTCTCATCCTTTTCCTCATTTCAAACTTATAGATGTCTTCTAGCCGATCTTTCAACTCCAAGTCGAGTTCCAAGGCTAGCACCAACAAGAAGATGATGGCGTTCATGGCCAAGCAAATGGCCAAAGTAATACCCAATATCGTTAGCAAGATTAACGCCACCAACTCCCCGCATAACACTGACTCCCCCATGCCTCGGTTGACTCCAAAGTTAACCCTCCAAAGTCAACCTTTACTTTTAAGCAATTCAATTCATGCAGTCCAATGCCAATTATGGGCGAAGATGGAGCGACGAAGATCCTCCAATTGTTTGACTCCATAGAGGTCAGCTTTTGTCAAGTAAGTGTCCCGAGCATCCTCGCATCACCAACACCACTAGCATCTTCTGATCGAGGGCACTCAATTGGTAGACTATTGTACGTAACGTACGCGGAGTCTCTACCGCTTACGTATTGACTTGGTCTAGCTCAAGAAGCTCATGAACGATGAGTTTTGTCCTCCCACGAGCTCCAACAACTCAAGAACGAGTTTTGGAACATCAAGCAAGTCGGGAGCGACAACACTGGTCTCACCATTAGGTTCAAGCAACTTAGCGCCTTGTGTCCGGGCAAAGTCGACACCATTGAAAAAGCCATCGCCAAGTACATCCATGCCCTCCCACCCTCTGTTTCAAACTTTGTTGGGTCTGCCCAACCCAAAACCCTCAAAGAAACCTACTGACTAGCCGCCAAGTTCAACCACAATCGAATCTTGGATGGAACCTTGAACAAAAGGGTTCAACCAAAATCATTCACCAAGCCACTACTGAGTCAACCGCTAAACCCACACCATCCAAACCGTCACCCAAAACCAACCCCAATGGTAAGAAGCAGAAGGCTTCAAACCGAAGTTGTGCGCCAATTACTCTGCAAAACCCACCTACTCCATAACAGCAACTTGCTTTAACCCAAAACCCTGAACTGGCTAAACGAGCCTACACTGGGACTTAACCCAAGTGTAGCTTGTACTTATCACCATCTAACCCACACACTGTGCCTCCTTTGCACCACGTGCAATAGGTTTGGGCACTTTAACACCCATTGCCGAAATAGCCAAAAACCATTAGGCAACCAAACCCAAACTCCAGCCCAGAACAACAATCAAGCACTGGCAAACAATGGTCGCACATGTTACAGGTGTGGTGACCCAAACCATCTCAGCACTGAATGTTCGAAACGCAACAATCAGTAGCTAGCTCCTTGCAAACAAGCTTTTGTCATCACCGCCGCTCAGGCGCAGAACAAAAACGATGTCATCAATGGTACATTTATGGTAAACGATGTCATCAATGGTACATTTATGGTAAACGATGTTTATACTTCTCATCTTTTTGATACTGGTATGGATAAAAGTTTTATATCCATAGGATTTGAACAATTTCTTAAGTGTAGACGCTCTAAGGTGCCAAAATCCTTCACCGTCAAAGCCGCAAACGGGAAATCTATAACCATCGATTCCATTCTTCATAATTGTACCCTTAACCTCAACGAGCACAAATTCTCAATCAACCTCATACCCATGCAATTGGGTAGCTTTGATATCACAGTAGGCATGGATTGACTTCGAAGAGTTCGTGCCGGAGTTGTTTGTTCTCAGAAATTTATTCGCCTTCCCCTTCCATCCGGTGACTCGTTACACGTCTACGGTGAGAAACCCTCAAAGGGTCTCAAACTTATGTGTGTACTCAAGTGAAGAAATGCTTGTGTAAAGAGTACTTTGCCTTTCATGCCCACGTTATGAGAAAGAAGGACAAAGGAAAAGACGTGAGTAATGTTACTGTGGTTTGCGATTTTCCCAACGTCTTTCCCGATTATCTACCTGGTCCTCCTCCTCGTTCCGTTGACTTTTGAATTGACCTCATACCCGACGCTACACACGTTGCTAAATCTCCATACCATCTCGCACCTTCGGAGATGCAAGAGCTATCGAGCCAACTTCAAGAATTACTTAATAAAGGCTTCATACGCCCTAGCACTTCTCCTTGGGGCGCTCCAGTACTCTTCGTCAAAAAGAAAGATGGGTCATTCCGAATGTGTATTGACTATCGTGAACTCAACAAGCTTACCATCAAGAATCGTTACCCACTTCCTCGCATTAATGACCTCTTCGATCAACTTCAAGGTGAAACGTGTTTTTCTAAAATCGATCCTCGTTCCAGTTATCATCATATTCGAATCCTCAAAGAAGATATTCCTAAAACAACGTTTCATACTAGATATGGTCACTACAAATTTGTGGTCATGCCTTTCGGTTTAACCAATGCACTCGCGGTCTTCATGGATTTAATGAACCATGTGTGTAAGTTATACATGGACCGCTTCGTGCTCATTTTCATAGATGATACCTCATCTATTCTAACCCAAGCCGAACACGAGCGTCACTTGCGTCTAATCCTCGAACTCCTATGTGCCGAACAACCATACGCCAAATTCTCTAAGCGTGAATTTTGGCTAAAAGAAGTTCAATTTCTCGGTCACATTGTGAACGAGAAAGGCATACACGTGGATCTAGCTAAGATCAAAGTCGTCAAGAACTGGATTGCACCAACGTCTCCGTCTGAAATTTGTTCATCCCTTGGATTGGCTAGTTATTACCATCAGTTCATCTCCAACTTTTCAAAAATCGTTGTTCCTCTCACTTCGTTGACTCCAAAAGATAAACCTTTTATTTGGGGTTCCAAACAAGAGGAGTCTTTTCAAATGCTGAAGGACATGCTTTGCAATGCTTCTATTCTCGCTTTTCCCGATGGTAAAAACAGTTTCCTTGTGTAATGTGATGCATCTAACCAAGGTCTCGGTTGTGTCCTTATGTAACGAGAGAAGGTTATCGCGTACGCATCGAGACAACTCAAAATAGATGAGAAGAACTACACTACCCACAACCTTAACTTGGTGCTGTTGTTTTTGCGTTAAAGATTTGGCGACACAACCTTTACGGTACTAAGTGTGTGGTCTTCACCGACTGTAAGAGCCTACAACACATCTTTAACCAAAACGAGCTCAACATGTGTCAACGCCGATGGGTAGAGTTGCTCAACGACTACGACTACGAGATTCGCAACCACCTTGGTAAAGCAAATGTCGTGGCTGACGCTCTTAGTCGAAAAACTCATGTAAAGAGTGTGCGTTGTTTCCAAATATGAAACAATCTCCAAGATCACATTCATGATGCACAATACTCATCTGTCAACGAGGAAAACTTGTACAAAGAGATGAAGTGTGGTGCCGAAAGCCACCTCACATCCAAATCCAAAGGTATTATTTACTATCTTGATCGCATTAGGTTCTGAACCGAGACGACCTCCATGACTTCTTGATGAAAGAAGCTCACAAATCACAATACTTTCATCCTAGTGCCGACAAGATGTACCAAGATCTTTGTACGTCTTATTGGTGGCCTGGTATGAAGAAAGATGTCGCTACCTTCGTATCCAAATGTCTCACGTGTACCTAGGTGAAAGCTAAACATCAATGTCCCTCTGATTTACTCAAACAACTAGAAATTCCGGTCTGGAAATGGGAGAGTATAGCTATGGAATTCATCACTAAACTTCCTTGAACCTCATCCGGTTATGATAGTATTTCGGTAATAGTCAATCGTTTGACCAAACACTTCCTCCCCATTCCTACGGGTTGGATGGCTCGTGTGTCCACAGGACAAATCCCATTTGAAACGGATGATGTGACTTTGTGAAATGCTCAACAAGCCACTAAATTAGCGGCACATAAACTATGTTCGTCAACCAAGTTTGTTCAGTGGTCATAACGTAATTAGTTAGTGGAGGAAAAGCGGCCGGGATTCAAAAGAATTAGACGAAGTGTTTATTCCTGAACGACGGAAGTAGAAAGACACTAAGGGAGAGGGATCGTGAAGACTACTGAGTTGAGAAATTAGCTCGTATCTACACGAATGAAGTCCTTTGTCATCATGGTATTCCCATTGACATCATTTCTGACCGTGATGGTCGTTTCACCTCGTATCATTGGCTAACCTCTAAAACCACTCTTGGTACTCAACTCAATCTTAGTACGGTGTTTCATCCTCAATCGGATGGTCAAAACGAGCGTATTATCCAAACCCTCGAGGATATGCTTCGTTCTTGCGTATTCAATTTTGGTGGCAACTGGATATACACTTACCTTTGGTAGAATTCTCATACAATAATAGTTATCACGCTAACATTCAAATGGCTCCATTCGAAACTTTGTAGGGTCATAAGTGGCGTTCACCTATTTGTTGGCACGAGATTGGAGATGCACAAATCACCGGTCTCGAGCTCAAACAAGAGACCACGGACAAGATCTTGAAAATTCATGACAACCTACTCAAAGCTAGAAGCCAACAAAAGAGCTACGCCGACAGAAGACAAAAAACTTTTGAATTCAACGTTGGTGATCACGTACTCTTCAAAGTATCCCCTTGGAAAGGAGTTGTTCGATTTGGTAAGAAAAGAAAGCTCGCTCCTCGCTTCATAGGTCCTTTCAAGATTCTCGAAAGGATTAGCAAGGTAGCATACCAACTGGAATTACCTCAAGAGCTCAACAACATTCACATGACATTTCATGTATCCATCCTCAATAAATGTCTAGCCAAAATGAATTCAAGTTCCACTCTACATATTAATGAGTCCTTACACTTCATTGAGAAACCGGTGGAAATCATAGACCAAGGAACCAAACAGCTTAGGCGTATTCGAATTCCCATAGTCAAGGTTCAATGGGAAGGAAAACGTGGCGCTGCATTGACTTGGAAACTCGAGAGTGATATGAATACCAAGTATTCACATCTATTCATTGAGTCTTCCTCTTGAACAAATTTCGGGACGAAATTTTCTACAGTAGAGGAGACTGTAACGCTCCGCATTTTCTATACTTTCCGTATTTAGAAAGTTTTATTCGCATTTCTATATTTAGAAACTTCTATTCTTATTTCATTTCAATCCTTGTAATCTCGAGACTTTGATCATAATGGAAATCATATTGTTTAATTATACATGCATAATACGTAATCCAACGCGAAATACATGTTTTAATTTAATACCAAGACATACATTGAGATTATATTTTCTCGGAATCACATTCACTCGTAAAATACTTATAACATGCTTGCATATAACTTTATAGCATAAAATAACCAACAATACAAGTGCAAGGACTAAATATGAAAATCCACATTCATTAACTCCCAACCACCTTCATTAACTCCAAAACCCTAATCCCCACTTATAAATACAAGCCTCCACCAACTCCTAAACATTTTCCACACACCAAATCTACTCCTAAATTCTCTCAAGTCTTCCAAACAAGGAAGAAAACTCTAAGTGTCCTAAGTGAGTTTTCACTCACTTTCCTTCATCTTGCTTCTTCATTTCCTCTTTCAAACTACTTGGACAACCTCAAGGAAGGTTTCCACAAGTATGCCATGGCAAACTAAGGTGGAAGCTCACCACATTTGAGTTCTAAAATCATATAAAAATTCTGTTTTGATGTATCTTTTTATTTCATGTATATCTTACTTGAAACTTAGTAGAATCTTGTACCCACCATGCTCCCAACTAAGCTCGTAGGTGTGGGTTTGTGTAGTAGTTGATTTCCACAAGAAAAAGGCTCAAAAACTTTATACAATTCTGCCCTAAAAAGTACCAAGTCACTTCAAAGTGTTGTAATCATCCAAGCTTTCAACCTTCAAAGTTGAAAGACTTGTGTTTTGGTGAAGGTGTGAACAATGGAAGCCTTGGCTCTACAACCATGATTCCACCTACCTCACTTGTTTTTGTGGCTAGAATACCTAAGTAGGTTCCAAGAATCAAAGTAAGATAACCCCACCTCGCCTCCAACATCTGCCATGTTGGGTATGACATGCCCGGGTTGTTCTTACTTGGCTACTTAGCACTTAGTTAGTTGTATTTTTCTTATTCTATTCATGATCAACCGGGTCGTCAACTAAGTTGATGACTTTGTGCTTTAGTGAATCATACAATGAGGTTTAATCCTACCTCCATGCTTGACTTACATGATAATACATGATGGACTACATTATAACATATCCTATATAATATATAATACATATCCATAAACCGGATTCTTGATACTAAACGGTTTATGGTTAGATGTGATGAATTTAGGTTTTATTATATTTGTTCTAAACTTCTCGTTTGTGATTCTAATAGGCAAGTTAGCACCCATGAAACTTGGGGTCCAAACGAGTATTTAGACAATAAATTTTCATGTAGATATACTTTTTATACTTAATTCCGAATCCGAACTCTCTTCAAATTCCGAATACTCATAGACCTTAGTTTTCCCCATGTAGGGTAACTTCGATATTCCACTCTCAACAAGTTGTCAAGTCATGGTTAATCGAAAAGCTTTGCAAAACCTTGAGTGTACATGACCACTTTTTACTTTTCGACAATTTTGGGTGCAATACTTATGATTTATTAAAACACACACAGTCATATACAAACGTGCTTGACATAAACAAACAATCCATGATACATGCTTAATACGTTATGCTAGAACTCCTACATGCTACAATTCTTACTTGCTCTATACTTTGTTACTAACTTCCTACAAGCCTCCCTTAACATGTATAGTGCTATAGGATTAACGCACCATCTGTATTCTTGAGGTCATGTTAAGAACGAAACAGTCTTATCGTTGCTACGATAAGATTACGCTAGCGGGAAACTTTGGATTGACAATTATAAGTTGCATGCTAGTATTGTTATGTTAAGTCTTAGTTTACGATTATGCCATGTGGATTTGTTTAAAACATTTATACTTATGATAGTACCCAACTTGTATGCTCGCCAATAACTTTATGTGTTGACATGTAGTTTAATACGTATTGCAGGAAATTGATGATGGTATGATGATGATGAACGTAATCTCGTAGTATTTGTTGTTGTATTTTGTTTCTTTGATGGACTTGTTGTATTTGCTTCAAACAATGTATTTTGCCTTAGTAATGAAATGAAATCTTATTTATTAAGTACTTGTCACAAATAGTCGTTATGAGGTTCTCTTGCAATCTATTTCATCCTGCATCGATGTTTCCGCCATCAGTTGGGGTGTGACAGTAAGGCCTATAGCTTGCAGTCCATAAGGCTTCTTTAAAAATTATAAAAAAAAACCATTTTGGTGCCTTGAGTTTGGTGGTAGGTCATTTTATGTAATAAACACAAAGTTAATAACATTTTTAGAGTTTGAAGGTGTATAGAAGAATGTTATAAGTATGATACATGTATAATTATATTCCGAGAGATTATAAAATTTAAAGTATGGCTCGGGTTCTGTATAAAAATGTGTATTTCATGATCGTTTGCGTATTGTGAATGCATGATTAAACAATTATGAGATAAAAATGTGATTAGTTTATGATCAACTCTCGAATCACAAAGTTTGAAACAAAAATACGAATTAAAATAATTGAAAAATAATCGCAAAAGTACTGAACCTAACAACAATGACCAAAGACATTTGGATCATCTACTATTTCAATCTAAAAACTTGCTAGATTGCTTGAGGACAAGAAATATTTAAGTGTGGGGTTTATGATGTGTCATCAAATATATATATATATATATATATATATATATATATATATATAGTGCATAATTACCCTAATTCTAAGTACTTTAATGACTTTTTAGTTGCAAATACTACCGAAATCTGTAAGTCCCGTGTAACGGATCTAACAGGTATCGCTAGCCTAATCAATTGCGGAAATTATGATGAGGATGAAGAACAACTTGAATAACTTGAATAAAATAACTTGCATACACCAGAGGATGTTAGATACAAGTTTTTGTGATCAACTCTCTAACCCCTATCAAGTGACCTAACCCCTCTATTTATAGACATGACAAAGCCCAAACATACAACCCTAGGCCCACTTGGCACTAGGAAGCCCAAACTAACCCAAAAGCCCAAAATACAATATAAATGAATAAACCTTTAAGCTCCAAGCCCAACAATCTCCCCCTAGGTTTCTTCATCTTCGTTATCTTCATCAAGCTGAACAGTAGTAACAACAACAGATGGAATGTCAAGCGGGGGATCACCCTGTTGCTCTTTATCAGATACAATTGGTATCAGAGCCTGCTGTTCTGATACAGGCTCCGGGTATTGCTGATTGAAGAAGTTTTTGAAGGTTATTGCTGCTGTTTGGATCGATTTCTGACATTCCGGGTTGTTGTTCATCGACAAAGGGTACTGTTCCAAAGAACTCGAAGAAGCTCTGCATATTTTGGATTTGACACTGTTCCAGATCCCGAAGAACAGAAAGAAGGTTCTCATAATTCAGATTTGATACTGTTCCGGATTCCGAAGAACACGAAGGAGATCGTCCATTCCGGATTGATCCCTGACTGTTGCTTTATTCCGGATCGTGATCCGAGTTACTGTTGCAGTATTTGAAATCCTTGAATTCCGGAATTCGGTTGCAGAAAAGGCGGAGACACTGTTACGGATTGGGTCACTGTTCCGGATTTTTTGAAGATAAGTCAGGCATTTCGGATTTTTCGTTCCGGATTCTTGATTTCGGATTTCATTTCAGATTTGAGTATTCCGGATCTGCATTTCGGATCTATCTTTCGGATCTGCATTTCGGATCTATCTTTCGGATCTGCATTTCGGTCTTCTGATTTTGGATTTCTTCTTGGGTTTTCTTTTCGATCTTCAAATCAGATTCCTAAATCCGGATTCTTCATTCCGGATTCCTAAATCCGGATTCTTCATTCCGAATTACTTATTTCGGATATTTCATTCAGTTTGACTAGATTTGACTTCCGGATTGCTATTTCGGAAAAACCTTCCGAGTTGACCATATTGACTGCAGAATTGACTGTTTCGGATTGAGCACTGTTCATTAGAATCAGTTAAATTAATTAAACTTTAAATCAAAGTTGGTAAATTAATTTAATGGCTGGATTCATGACCGTACAGGACCTGACCAATGCCACACTGGCAGCCCTGCAATCGCAAACTTTAGCCCTCCACCAAGAGCTGGATCAGGTGATTGGCACTTCCACGAAACTGCCGCGTTTGTTATACGGTGATGAATATTACGAGTGGAAGTTTCGCTTTGAACAGTATTGCAAGGCAAAGGAACCCAGCGTGTGGAGATGCATCATGAATGGTCCAAGAACCATAGTGTATAGCACAGAGCAAGATCCCGAAACGAAAATTCCCAAGCCTATGCACTTATGGACTCTAGAGGACGTCAAAATCATAGAGGAAGATGAGAAGGCTTCTGCAACACTAACCATGGCTCTAGGACCCGATATCTCTATCGCGGTCAGGAACTGTAAAAATGCTAAAGAGGTTTGGAGTGAGTTGCAAAATCTCTACGAATAAAACGCTGACATGAAAGCGAGTAGGGTGAACCAGCTGAATCAGCAATTCACCTCGTTCAATCACATATATGGGGAAACCATCAAAAATCAGATACGCCGCTATTTCAAACTGGTTTCCCAGATGATTTCAGCTGAGATCACCCTCACCAACAGCGCCATGAACCGACAGTTGTTGAATTCACTGCCCAAAAGTTGGGATGCAGACGTGGGCATGATAAAAAGACAAAGAACCTGAACGACGTCACTCTCACTGAGATGTAGCTACTATCAAATCATGTGAAATTGATAACAAACAAAGGGGATCAATCATCAGAGCAGTCTGATGGCCGCAGGGATGACAGATCAGAACGCAGCGTTAATGTCACAGAATCTCGCCTATAGTCCTCTGCAAGGAACTACACAAGCACCAGGTGGATCAAATGTGGTGTATAGTCCTGTTGTCACGCCTCAAAACACTCAGTATGTATATCGGTTTCAATCTCCAAATCCTACAACGGTCTCAGCGGCTCAAGTCCATACACAGTACCATGCTCAGTATCCTAACGTGGTGTTCAGTCCTGCAACTCCTCAAACCGTGCAACAAGGCGTTATTCCTCAAACAGGCGCACATGTCCCTGGCTCTGCACAACCCTCGCCCAACTCCGTGTTTCTCACTAAGGAGAACGAAGAGAAGCTGGCGATTGCTGCATCAATGATCAAGAGCTTAGACGCCTTCCAGGCAGGCGATCTGGCCCCTCCATCTATTCTGCCAACAGAAGTTGATCAAATCATGGAGGAAGACCAGGATGAGATTGATGTCTCCTGGAACTTAGCAATGGCTGATTTTCTTGTTAAAAATTTCAGAAAAAGTATGGAAGGCAACTTTTGTCCAACCTGAAGACTAGTCTCGCAAAGAACAAACTCAAGTGCTACCGATGTCATGAACCAGGCCATTTCGCTAGGGATTGCAAGAAGCCACCATCAGGGTATGTATCATCAAGGGTCGCCGATATACAGAGTAGTGACAGACAGTTGTGCTGACATAGTTTTGTGTCTGTCGCTTGTTCTTAGTTACAGTTGTAATTGTACGGTCTTTGCTCAAGTGTCTGTATAGGTTTGGTCGTGTCGAATAGATCGAGATATCCTTCTATCTTGATCTAGTATGACATCTTAGCTTGTCTGCGTTATTCAGTTGCATGTGTGCATACTGGTAAGTCTTGTATACGTCATGTCTACACACGTTTTCCAAGATTAAAGATTCTGTGCGAGTCAAAGAATTCATACGAATCATGTGATTCGTACGAAATGCTTGAGTAACAAGTGTGTTACTTGTTTCGTACGAAATAAGTATTTCGTACGAAACAGTTGACTCGTACAAAACTTCTGGAATGTGTCTCGTGTGAAATAGTGTGTTCCATATGTCTGGATTCGTGTTTCGTACGAACTCTAGACGAACACTATATAAGCAGACATGCACCTCTCAGTCAAGGTGACTGGTAGACTCGCGTGTGAGAGTTGGTTGGACCAGAGAGTTTGTTATCCTTTCAGTTGGTTATCTTTGAAGACGGAGACACAAGAACACAGCAAGTTTGTTTGAGTCATACGAGCATTGTGTGTATATGTTTGTACTTGTTCTCAATCATTAATCAAGATAGTGAATCTTTGGTTACCTTGTGTTCTTTACTTTGCTTTGGTTGCATGCACACTTGGATTCCGCACTTGTGTGTATGTCATTTGAACAAGGAACTGGTTTAACACCATCTACAGGTGGACCTACAAGTGGTATCAGAGCTTTGGCTCTTTCCTTGTTCAAAACCGGGCTTAGTTGTGTCTGAGCTATTTGAATATTTCTGAAGTGTTCTTGAGCCTCCAGCAGAAAACTTAAGTTTTGGATAGATAACTAACTTAAAACTTGGTTAAAATCTGTTGCATGCAGAAAATTTTATGGTAAACTTTTTCTGAAGAACACCCTTGAAGAAGAAATCTGTAAAAATTTTATGGAAATTTCTCACCAAACCATTTCTGAAAAGATTCCTCTGAAAAACGCTGACATAACAGTTTGTGTGACTGAAAAGTTTTGTACGATTCATCTGAACCGCACGAAACACTTGATCCGCATGAAATAACAATTTCGTACGAAACATCTTGTTTCGCACGAAAAAGTTGTTTTATCCGCACGAAATCAGTTTCGTACGAATTACCTTTGTTACTGTTTGTTTTTCGTGTTTTTTAAAGCTTTGTGATTTTAAGAATTTGTCATATTTTCAGAACCTGTGAATTTCTAAAAGGTAATTATAATTTTGAAACTTAAACCTTTAAATTTTCATAAAACAAGAAAATATAATGAGTTCTAACCCTTGGGATTGGAGTTGTTCAAGCTCAAATCAGGAGTCTTCGCAAAGCTCCGCAACATCATGGGTAAAATCTTTGATGCCTCAACATACAGCAATGATCTCTGCAAATCAATGGGCGTGTGTTGTGAATCAAAATCAAAGCATCCAAACTCTGCTAATGAGCGAAAGTGAAACAGGGAGTAACAACCGTCCGCCCAAGCTAAATCATATGAACGATTATCCTTCCTGGAAAAGTCGTTTTCATACATACGTTTTTGGACAGAACACAGAATTGTGGACGTGTTTCACTACCCCCTACAATGAAGCACTTGAAGAAGCTGGATCAAATCCAACCACTTTGGCCAATCTAGTCGAAAGTGACAAGAAAGCTTACGATCTAGAGAAAAAGGCATTTGCTATCCTCACACAAGCTCTGCATAAGACATTTATCATCAGTTTGTGTATTTTACTACAACGAAAAATTTGTGGGACACTTTGGAAGCAAGAGGTGAAGGTAACGCTGCTACCAGGAAGATTCAGCATGATCTGCTCAAGAAAGAGTTTGAAGGTTTCATGTTCATGGAGAATGAAACCTTGAATGATATGACCACTCGGTTTTATCATCTTCTAAGCGAAATGCACTCGTATAAAGTGTTAGCAGCACCACAAGAAATTGTGATGCGATTTGCTGATGCTTTACCACCAAAATGAGGTCAATTTATTGATCTTTTAAAACATACAGGTGTTTTGGACTCAATTAGTATTTATGAATTTGTGCAGAAACTAGAGAACAAGAATGAAGAAGAACTCCGGAAGGCACAACGAGTCTCTGCTCCACAAAACCCCAAAATGTATTTTGGAGGTATAAATGCAGGTATACGCTCAAGTCAGCAACTGAAGCTGCAGACCGCGTTTGTGTCAAACATGAACCCTTTTCTACCCCAACCAGTTCAATCAAGTCAGTCTACAGGTTCGAGTAATCAAGCCTATGGACAGACTTTTGATCCGAAAGCCTTCCTTTCACAGCCAAGGGATTTAGCGCATAAAGCGCCACAGCAAGCTCCTCAACAAGCTTTCTATGGAAACAACAGTCAATCGGCAAATCCCAACACTGTCAAACTTGACACGTCAAATCTCTCTAAACTCAACGTAGAAGTTGCACAGGAACATGCAGAACTTCTAAATACCATGGTCAGTGTGTATTGTGGTTTAGTTGCAGGTCAAATAGGAAACATCAATTTGACAAACAAAGACTAGGAACAAATTGACCGAGATGAAATGGAGCTGATGGACATCAAGTGGGCATTTGCAAGCGCTATGAGAAGAGCGAAGGATTATATGAGAAGAACGGGTAGAACCAGTTTGGAAAGCAAGAAGGATACAAAATACGGCTTTGACAAAACCGCTGTTACTTGCTTTAACTGCGGAGAAAGAGGTCACTTCAAGCGGGAATGCACAAGACCCAGCAAGGAAGGAAATCACAACCCCTTTCGAAATCAGTCTCAACCATCCAACACAGCACAGTGCAACAACGAAAAAAGAATAGTAGTTGTTGGGAACTCTAACAATACCAATCAATCAGGACCTTCAAACACGCACAGAGCTTTGGTAGTTCAGTCTGATGAAGGATGTGATTGGTCAGTACAGTTGGGAACTGAGAACAAGGGAAGAACTGCATGCTACGCTAAGATCGTGGATCAAATTAAGCATGATCACAGCATCAATACTCCAAATAATGATGATACATCTAGGGATGCTGCTAGTTCTGATGAAGAATGTTCAAGTTCAGATGGTTATGGATCTGATTCTAGTGAGAAGAAAGGAAGTGATGCTGAGGTTGAAGAGTTGCTGTGTGAAGCTGAGATGTTGGAATCTGAAAAGGTAGGCATGACGAGGAATGCAGAAGCTGCAGAAAAAGAGATAGAGACACTCTCTATAGATGGTGCAGCTTTTCCTCATCACACTGCCTTTATGGCAAATGTTGAAGGTTCTTAAAAACAGGTAAATTCTAACCCTCCTACTGTTCGCAATGACTGTGTTAAGTTAAAAACAAAATATGAAACCATCAACAGTCATAATCAGAATTTAGTTGTTGAACTATCAAAATGCAAAGAGGCAAACTTGGCGCTAACTAGAAATGAAAAAGAATTCAAATCTATAATAGAAACCCTTAAGAAAAGTGTTTCTGAATTAACAAAAATAGTTTTGAATAAACAGATAAGAATTAATAACTACATTAATCTCCTAGAAGAAACAAAGAAAGAGTTAGCCATCGCCAAATGCGAATATGATTCGATCAAACGCAAATTGGAAAGTTATTCTAACTCCCAATATGTGCTTTATCATATCATTGAAGTTCAAAAACTAAAGGGAGATGCTCAATGCATAGGGTATAATTCGTGTCCACCCCCAATGAAACACAACTATACCAAAATGCCTAATGAAGAGGAGATGCCTAGTTTTGAACCCTTTGTACCTTTGAATCCTGAGGAATTCGCAGCAGGGTTAGGGTTCAAACTAGGCAATTCCTCTCAAGAACCAAGCAAGCCAGAAAGTTCATCATCTGATGAAGAAAAGGATGATACATCAGATGATGAATCAAGAAATGATGATCAGGATCAGCCTCTTGATGAAAGGAAAAGAGTAGAATCTTTTGCTACTCCTAGTTCTCAATCTGTTGAGAATCAAGAGACTGTTCCTAAGAAATCTGTGAAGACAAGTGTGTCTACACCAGAAGTAGATAATGTGTTGTATGCCTTGGTTGGAGATAAGAAAATCTATTCAAACAAAGATTTTCCAATTAAAAACGTAAATCCAATCTCTATAGATCAGGTTTTTGAAAAGTCAACAACCAAACCTGTAGAAAAGAAAAGGTCGACCAAATTACAACCATTATCCGCTTCAAAAGAAAAATAGTGGAAGCGAGTTGAAAAGCCTATAGTTTCTCAACCGAAGGTTGAAGCATAAGGCTCTCGTTGCCAGAAAAAGGGCAAAACTGTTAAATTTGTGAGTTCTAAAGGTACCAATAAAGTCGAAACTTTTCAAGGAAAATCTAATGTTGATTTTGTAAAGAAAGTTAAGATTTTGAAAAGAAATAGTCAAAACAATTACACCTAACACACTGTTGGATGTAATGAAAAAGAACCCAGTAACTCAGGATCCACAAGTTCAACATCAAGCTGAGAAACATGATCTCCTAGTTTTGTTGAAAGGAGAACATGTTTCAAATGTGGAGAGTTTGGCCACATTATAAAGGATTGTCAAAATCAAGTGAAATCAAGATGTATAGAGAAAACCCCTCATGAACCAACTTGCAAACGTAAATATGTTTCTCCGACTCAAGATAAACGAATCATTAAGGATCAAAAAGAGAAACAAAAATGTAAACAAGAAAAAGCAGTTGAGAAAGCTTTAAAATCGGTTTCTTCGAAAAAGGATCAAAGATCTTCAAAGTCAATAAAACCAGACACTGTTAAAACTGTAAATAATAGTAAATCTGGTAATAAACAAGGATCTTAGAAACAGAAGACCAGAAATGGTTCAAAAGGAGTTACTCAGTTTGTTAATCATCAAGAAATTGAGATTACATTTCTCGATGATAAGGGACGACCCAAGACCACTAAGGCTTGGCTCCCCATCTCAAACTAATCTTGTTTGTGTAATGTATAGGGTGTTCCAGGAGGAACTGTAAACAGTCATTGGATTGTTGACAGTGGAGCATCAAGGCACATGACGGGCGACTTGCGGCTCCTATATGATGTGAAAAGCATAAGGGGTGGTTATGTTGCTTTTGCTAGTGACAAAGGTGGATACATCACTGGAGAAGGAATGGTCTCTAATGGTGTTGTGAGCTTCGACAAGATCAATTATGTGCGGCAAATTGATCACAATCTTCTTAGCATTTCTCAAATCTGCGACAAGAAGTTCACAGTACATTTTGATGATGCCGGATGTTATGTGCTGAAGCCTGGATTCAAGATCCCCAAGGAATGGATTCTCCTGTCGGCTCCAAGAATTAATGATTTGTATATTCTTGATATGAGCCAAACTATTACAACATCTGCACAGGTCACATGTTTTGTCTCTAAAGCCACCGAGAAGGAATCAATCTCTTGGCATAGATGTATGGGACACATTCACCTAAGGAAAATGAACTATTTGGTGAAGAACAATCTAGTTAATGGTGTACCAGTGAAGAATTTTCATCTTCAGGACGTTTGAGTATCATGCCAGAAAGGGAAGCAAGCGAGAAAATCCCATCCGGTAAAGAAGATCAACACAGTAAATATGCCACTGGAACATCTTCATATGGACCTCTTTGGACCTATGAAACACAAGACAACCTTTGGTGATTCTTATTGTCTCGTAGTTACTGATGACTATTCCAGATTTTCTTGGGTAAACATGCTGGCACACAAGAGTGAAGTTCCTACTATCCTCAAGAATCTCCTGACTCTGCTAGAAAATTTGTACAATCTGAAAGTAAGGAGAATCAGAAGTGACAATGGCACGGAATTCAAGAATCAAGTTATGGATGAGTACTGTTCCTCAAAGGGTATTCTGCATGAGTACAATTCTCGATACACTCCACAACAAAATGGTGTCGCTGAGAGGAAGAATAGAACTCTTATTGAAACTGCAAGAACCATGTTAGTAGAATCAGAACTTCCCATTCAATTTTGGGGAGAAGTTGTTGCTACTGCATGCTACACGATGAATAGAGTTCTGACGGTGAAGAGACATGGGAAGACATGCTTTGAGTTGTTACATAAAAGGAAACCGGATGTTTCTTTCTTAGAACCTTTTGGAGCTCCATGCACTATGATCGACCAACATGGAAAGTTTGGTCCCAAGGCTATCAAAGGTTTTTTTTTCTTGGATATGCTACTCCGAATTTCCGAGTGTGGAATTTGTCTTCGAAATTGAACAATGGGGTGAAGTCAAGGTTCAGAGATATACAGAAGCGGTTAGAGCTCCGGGTGCTCCTTGGATGTTTGACTACGATGGGTTGTTTGACTCCTTTAATCTGCAAACTTTTGATGTTGCAACAGCTGCTGCTCAGATGTTATTGGAAAGTGATACTACAGTAGACTCGTCATTAGTTCGACCAATTATTGTTAACCCTCAAGTGTCGACTTCGGTTAACAATCTTGTTCAAAATGAGGAATTCGAAGACGCTGCGGATTATAATGTTTCATCAGAAGAAGATGAGTTTCATGATGCAAATGAAGCTGCCTCTGGTGTTGTTCCTGGATTTTCAAATGATACATCAAATATTCAACCTCAAGGAACGACTAAAGGTCAGGCATCTACAATGTCATCAAATCAAGCTATCGATTTAACTGTTGATCTGAATATCAACAATTTGGGTATCAACTCTCGAGTTCCTGATGTGCCAGAAACTCAAATTCATAACATCCATCCTCAGCATAATATTATTGGAGATGTCCAGAGTGGTGTGCAGACTCGTAATCAGCTTCAAAACAACCAGAATGCTGGATTGTATTCGGAAATCAGAGAATCAGGGGAGTAGAATGATTGGTCTTTTGCCTGCTATGTGTGCCAAGTAGAACCAAAATCTTGGATTGAGGCAATGAAAGAAGACTCTTGGGTTGAAGCCATGCAGGAAGAACTTCAGCAATTTCAGAAGTTAGGCATCTGGAAATTGGTTGACAGGCCTGACGGCTACAAGAAGATTGGTACACGATGGGTGTACAACTGCAAGAAGGATGACCGAGGTATTGTTGTGAGAAACAAAGTGCGATTGTGTCACACCCTCAATTTCCACTTGCGGAGTTTTACCGCGAGGCGTGTGAACAGACCAGAATCTGAAACACTAGTACGTCGAACGACTCTATATGATTTGATAATACGTTTTCAAAAATCATTTGTCGTAGATTTTATATTGTCTAAATTAATTACCAATATTTAGCAGAGCATTAGTTTTTAAAGTTGAGCGGAAGCATAAATAAGTAGTGAAGCGGGCGCCAACACAAACGCCAAAACAAATGAAAAACCCCAAAACAATATTTATAAATAAGACTCGATAAAAGATGTCTTGTTCAATGCATGTGCATGCACCTAGAGCTCCTAGCGTCCTGAGAAACATGTAAAGAAACAAGTGTCAACATTAAAGATGAGTGAGTTCACAGGTTTTCATAAAATCGTTTGTTCGGTTATAGTTTGTTTTCTCCGTTATCCCTAACCCGGGATAACGATTTAGCTCCATTATTCCCATCCCGGAATAATAATGATGTTGGTTCCAATATTCCAAACCCGGAATATTAAGTTGTTGCTTCCATTATTCCAAACCCGGAATAATAAGTTGTTTCTTCCATTATTCCAAACCCGGAATAATAAGTTGTTGTTTCCATTATCCTCAACCCGGGATAATACAGTTGATTCGTAATTAAGTTCAATGTTAACATATATAGGTAGCTAGCCTAAAGTTAAGTCACGTAAGTGTTCGCGATCGAAGCTGACTGTTGTGCCTCCGTTTTGCCAGGCCTATCACTGACCATGGCGAGGTTAGGCCGAATTATTCACCCGTTGACCATACCCGGTCGGCTAGCGCGACTAGCTCGGATGGGGCTTGTCGGGCCCAGTAGTACTACTTATAACTCCCCCGCTATTAAACCCAATACTAACGATCCGAGAGATTGACGAGGACTTAAGTGATAAAGCTGCTTAGTGACCATAACATTACATTAACATTAACTTAGTTACCGAATAGTTATGTGACGTTAAATTCGTATAACGTAAAGAGATTGAGTTTGAGAGTGTATACATGTTTCTCCCCCTGTTGTTTAAAAACCGGATAAAGTTAGGGGCCGTGAACTCACCTTTTGTTGCTCGGTTAGTGTAGCAAAGAAGTTGTAAAGGATGGGACCGCTAATTGCGTCCTAATAAACCAATTGATTTCAAGTCAGTGTGTGAACACACCAATACAAATTCTACACGTAATTTACTCACAAAGTGATACACACAAACAACATATCTAACACTCAAACATGCATGCAAGTACCCTCATGTGATCATAGTAATCAAACAACTTATCATGAACATAATCCAATCCACACAACACTTTGGTGCACACAATCACAAGTTATCAAATTTCAGCTTAACACTCATAATTCAGCTGTTTTCTAGGATTTTTATAAAATAGTTCTAACATTCCAAAAATTCCAATATTTTTACAGTAGGTGACATTTACGCCATAGAAATTTATATAAATTTTCCAAGTCCTAAATCTTTACCAATTAACCATAAATATTAATATACTAGGCTGCAGTCAGATTTATCACTTTCTGACTGCAGTCCACGAAAGAATTTATTTAAAAATCACTGATTGTTCAATTAACAAAATTCCAGTTGGAGTTGCCCGGAAATTTCCTTACCTAGTTGCTGTACAAAATTCATGACTCAACTCTCTACTGATTTAAAAATCTAACTCGATAAACAACTAACAAAATTTCAGGATTTTCATAGCTTTAGTTACTGAACTTATTTGGCCCTTTAAAAGTATCAAACGACGTCAAAAAAAATGCGATTCCAGTTGGGTTTAAAAGGTATTTCCTGGTAGTTAATCATGGACAAAAGAAACAACAATTTTTGATAAAATTTGACCCGGTTACAGCCGATTAAAGTCGGCTGTAACTGTTGGACAGATTACCGTTTTTGTTACCGATCCCGCAAACGACTATCTAGCGAACCCACGACCCCTAAGCATTAATCCCAGCAGGTTATTAGTCATTTATCTCAGTTTTAACATGCTCAAACATCAAGAATCATCCATAACTACAAAATTACGCAGCCGTAAAAAGGAAATCATGCATGAACAATTTATAGCATTCAGAACGCAGCCAAGTTACAAGGTGTTTACAACCGAAAACACATATATAATCACTAGAGCTAAGCATAACAAATAAATGCAGCCATATTACTCCTGATTGAATCATCTAAAAGTATGTATGAACACTTATATCCTAACATAGGTGCAAAGATTAGTTACCCAGCGATTGAGTGGCTTGATTCAAGCTGCCTAGAAGTCGATACTTGGGTTTCTTAGACTCGTTCGTTGATCACAGAGGAAAGGAGAAGAAAAAATCCTGGAGCAGAGGTGTGTCGCAGGTTAGGGTTATATAGTAAAGGAGTTGGCTGCGAATAAAAGTGATCTATAAAGATATATGGGTTGGTGGCGGTTTGGATGGCTGGTGGGGTTGGGCTGCTTATAATTAACGCAAATATGTGGGGTGTGGGCTTGGGTGGAAAGTTGTAATCTTTATAATTGTCATGCACTAAAAAGAGATATAAAGGATATGCAGTAACGGAAATTTTAGTATGGTGCATTTAAACAATTAAACTCATATTTCACATGGTACACATAATATGGAAAATTAATAAATACCAAATTGGCTGAACCGAATTAGTAGATCAGGAGCCTTTGTTGGACCAGAGAATTAATATTTGGTGGAAGGATTCATAATGCACATTGGGTGACATTAATTTAAGGACGTAAGAGGAGGTGTTTGGACCTCAAGAAGCGTCTAGTTACGCGAGCGAGTTGGATCGACAAACGAGACATGTTGATTCAAATAGTTCGAATCGGTTCAACGCGATATAAATAAAATATTAATATGGTGAGAATATAATTAATTCCTCAAATAGTACGGGCGTATGATTCGATTAATAAAAACAAAATAAACGGTTTAAACCTTGAAGTTACGGGTTGTCACATCATCCCCAAGTTGAAAGAAATTTCGTCCCGAAATTTGAGTAAACGCGGTTTAGAATGTAGCGTACATGTTTAGAGTGCCACTCACAAAGAGTTAGTTCGTTAATGATGGTACGCAACGTTACAAGAAGTTCCCAAGTGCCATGCACAAAGATTTCCAAATGTCATGCACAAGAATTTAGTTAACAGTGGTACGCGAATGTATGAGAAATTTCCAGGTTGTCACAGATTGGTTGTTCAAGGTTTTAATCAGGTCGAAGGGATCGATTACAATGAAGTTTATGCACCGGTTGCACGACTTGAGGCTGTAAGAATCTTTTTGGCTTATGCATCCTTCAAGAAGTTCACCATTTATCAGATGGATGTGAAGAGTGCATTTCTTCATGGTGTGGTAGAAGAGGAAGTATATGTTGAGCAACTGCCAGGTTTTGAAGATCCTCTCCATCCTGACAAGGTTTGGCTTCTCAACAAGGCGTTATATAGTCTTCATCAAGCTCCACGTGCTCGGTATGAAACGTTGTCTACCTATCTATTGAAGAATGGTTTTCGATGAGGCATGATCGACTGTACTCTCTTCATAAAGGAACAGGACGAGGATTTGCTTCTAGTACAGGTTTATGTTGATGATATTATATTTGGGTCTACTAACACTCGAATGTGCAAAGAATTCGAACAGGTCATGCAGGAGAAGTTCGAGATGAGCGCTATGGAAGAAATGACTTTCTTTTTAGGTTTGCAGGTTCAGCAATCAAAGGAAGTGATTTTTATCCATCAAACCAAGTACGTCGGAGATATTCTCAAGCGATTTCAGATGGATGACTCAAACCTTTGGGAACTCCATTAGCTCAAAATCATGGGATTACTCCAGACGGAATGGGTGAACATGTAGAACCATCTCTCTATCGTGCAATGATCGGATCTCTCATGTATCTTACTGCTTCAAGACCCGACATAATGTACCCAACATGCCTTCTGGCACAATATCAGTCTAGTCCGAAGGTTTCTCATTTGATGGTTGTGAAAAGGATCTTTTGTTATTTGAATGGACGCCCACTGGTCTATGGTACCCTAAGGATGATAACTTTGATCTGACAGCATTCAGTGATTCTGATCATGGAGGCTGTAAAATAGATGCAAAATCAACAACGGCAGGATGTCAGTTCTTGGGGAATCGCCTAGTCACGTGGCAATGCAAAAAGCAGACTTGTGTAGCTACATCAACATGTGAGGCTGAGTATATTTCAGCTTCTAGTTGCTGCTCTCAAGTTCTATGGATTCAACAGCAAATGCGGGACTACGGTTTTGAATTTCTTACTACTCCTATTTTTTGTTAATAATGAAGCTGCTTTAAAGATCACTCGGAATCCTGTACAGCATTCAAAAACAAAACACATTGAGATTAAGTATCATTTCATATAAGATTGTTATGAAAAGAGACTTATCGATGTTGTTAAAATCACACTGATCACCAACGTGCCGACCTTTTTACCAAAGCCTTTGATAAATCACGTTTTGATTATCTACTTTTGGCCAATGGCATCAAGGTGAAACCCGAGTAACTCAACAATGACTAACTATTTTTGTATATACTTTTCTAAAAATCTAAAACTACAAAAAGATTTTCAGTTTTATATTTTAGGGGGAGTAATTTCAAGAAAATACAAAAATATGTCTTTTAATTACCTTCTTTGTTTAAGGGGGAGAAAATTTCAAAAAAAAAATACATAAACAATAGAAAAAATCAAAAATGAGTTTCTTGGATAAGGTGAAGATGATGAAATTCATCGGTAAATCTGTCAGAAATGGTTAAAAGCATAGAAATAAGATTGATAAGTAGCTTTACTTATGATGTATCGTTAGGCTCACAATCAGACTAAAATGTACAGGTTGATATAAACTTAACAGACAGAACGCCAGGTGGGAACCATTCATTGGCGTATGGTCTTGGTACTGAAATTTCGTTTGATAGAGTGCCGAGGTTCTGAGATATACGGTCTTTATGCTGGCTTATTATCTGAGTATCATGGTTGAATCTTTTACCCAAAATTAACGATGGTGCAAGTCTAGAACTTCCATGATACCATATATACGTGTACATACTGCATACGACCTTCAAATAAGTGATAAAAATATCACATCCCCAAAATAAGTGATAAAATATCACAGCTTTATGCGGGAGCTAAGTTCGTCTCTTTGTCGGTACGATGGTACTAAACTGTTCACGGACTTACTCATGTGCCCTGCATGCATATGAAAATCAAGTTCCTCATCAATAAGTGATTAAATCACAAAGGGATTGTTTTCAATAAAAAATAAGTGAGTATCTCACATCATTCATATACGTCAGAACAGATGATAAAGCAGTATTCTCACCGGTAAGATTTTCTCTCGTGCATATCTTGATACGGGAATGTGTCGTCATGTGGTTGAACACCGGATAGTAAGTATAAATCCATACCTTAATCATATCTCCTAATCATGATTACATCTGATAAGTCTGAGCTTATGTGGACAACAATACCGATGATCATAGTTGAATACTTATCTGTTTAATTTTGAAAACCTAATACCGTTTTTGACAAAGATTAAAATGCTGGTATGATTCTTTTACATTGAAACTCGAAAAAGATTGTAGTTTATCTGTATATTTTGATTTTATGTCTAGTTTACTTAGTTGCTTATGTAATTACTTTTTGAAAGTTAGCCAAAGTTGATACTCGAAAGTTTTCTACCAAGATACGCTAGAAAACCAATTGTTTCATATTGCAACTTCCTAAAGTAATATCTTGCAACAAGTAATCCATCAAAGAAATCAAAATTTTGAAATTCGTTTGAGTGTGTGTATCTCATACGAATGAACCTAGTCATTTGATTTGACTTGGTCACTTGTTTTTCTCAAATCTACTGCTGGAATTCATATGAGTGTGTGTATCTCGTTCAGGGAATACAATCATACAAAGAATTTATGATAAGTTTTTCGTGTGTATTCCCTGATAAATTTCTGTTCTAATTATATTTGTCAATTGAGTGCAACTTAATACAAATGGAACATAAACAAAGACCAGCAACGAAGAAATCTGACAAGTCAGAAGAGGAAACAAGAAAGATTTGAAGTTTTCTTAGAAGTCGAAGACCTGATGCTCTAATCATTGGATAGCAGAACTATCAATGCATAGCAGATCTTCAGGGGGAGTTTGTTGATACTCCAAACCATTCTATGTGAAGACCAAAGACCAAAGACCAAGCAACATCCAAGGGGGAGTTTGTTGATACAGTTTTGTGTCTGTCGCTTGTTCTTAGTTACAATGGTAATCGTACGGTCTTTGCTCAAGTGTCTATATAGGTTTGATCGTGTCGAATATATTGAAATATCCTTCTATCTTAATCTAGTATGACATCTTAGCTTGTCTGTGTTAATCAGTTGCATGTGTGTATACTGATAAGTCTTGGGTACGTCATGTCTACACACGTTTTCCAAGATTAAGGATTCTGTGTGAGTCAGAGAATTCGTACGAATCATGTGATTCGTATGAAATGCTTGAGTAACAAGTTTGTTACTTGTTTCGTACGAAATAAGTATTTCGTATGAAACAGTTGACTCGTACAAAACTTCTGGAATGTGTCTCGTGTGAAATAGTGTGTTCCATATGTCTGGATTCGTGTTTCGTCGAACTCTAGACGGACACTATATAAGCAGACATGCACCTCTCAGTCAAGGTGACTGGTAGACTCGCGTGTGAGAGTTTGTTGGACCAGAGAGTTTGTTATCCTTCAGTTGGATATCTCTGAAGACGAAGACAAACACATCAAGTTTGTTTGAGTCATACGAGCATTGTGTGTATATGTTTGTACTTGTTCTCAATCATTAATCAAGATAGTGAATCTTTGGTTACCCCGTGTTCTTTACTTTGCTTTGGTTGCATGCACACTTGGATTCCGCACTTGTGTGTATGTCATTTGAACAAGGAACTGGTTTAACACCATCCGTAGGTGGACCTACAAGTTGGTTCCCGTCTCTCCTTCCAAGTCAACTACGAGTCCATCTGGCAGCTCAGGTGGGAAGTCCACAACACTTGTGGCCCAACAGCATGAGGACTTCAACTGGGCAGATGCTGCAGCTCAAATGGAAACCTTGAATCTATCCAAGAACAACTACCACTGCATGATGGCGCAGACAACTGAGACACCCGATCTTTCGGAAACGGTAAATCGAATACTTTGTTCTGATAGTTGTCATTTTAAATTATCCCAAATGCGCGCCCACAATTCAACTCTTGTGGCTGAATATCAACAAGCGTGTCACAGAACATTGCCCTTAAACATAAGAACAAGCTTCTTATGGAGAAGGTCAAAGCGCAGAAACAAGATGTGGCTCAGCTAAAGCTAGACTTGAACCAACAGCAATGTTGGGTCTATGACTACAAGCTAAAATTAGTTGAAAAGGACGTAGAACTTCAAGCAGCCTTAGCCAAGCTGAATTCCTTGACAGGAAAACTTCATGAAAATGAAATAAATATTAAGAAATTTGAAACTTCCAGCAAATTAGTCAAGGACTTATGTGACCTCCAGCTTAATTATCAAAAGAATTTCACTAAGGGTCTTAGGTACAATAGGGCACCTCCACCATATAATCATAACTACACTAGAATGCCTGAAACTGAGGAAGAAACCAAAAATGCTGAAAAAATGATGTATGGTAAACCGTCAGATTATTTATCTAAATCATGGACGCCCTATTATCCTAAGTTCTCCAAACCCACTGAACTCGAGAAGGATGATGTGTTTGTGGCTTCTACATCACCTCCTAGTGAAACTAGTAATCGTCCATCTGAGAGTACGGTGGAATTGGAGACAGAAGTGCCTGAGGCAGAACCATCCATATCCTCTACAAAACTTAATGAAAAGGAATCTTCTGATGCTCAAACTAAATTTGTGAATGATACTAATGCGTCTAATTCATGTGCAGAAGAAATTTTAGTTGAGGACATCACACAGGATGATGAGGAAGAATGTCTGAATATATATTAGACAATTCAGCTGATGATTATGCTTTTTATAAACCTGCCTTTTACATTTTAAATCACTTTCTTGCTGAACAGTTTACATGCTCAAATAGTGTTGGTTGTGTTGAACATTTAGACAGTTTAAATTCTAATACTGATGTTTTGAATGATGATAATAGTTGTAATAACTTGTGTGATGAGAAAATGAATTTAGCTGTAGGATTTGCATCAACAGATGACTCGGCCTCATCAGCTTCAGCTGAGGATACCGAATGTTCATCTTCAGCTGAGGATACCGAATGTTCATCTTCAGCTGAGGATACCGAAAGTCCATATTCAGCAGAGGATATCGAATGTTCATCTTCAGGGGCCGTATCTTTTGATGCATCTCCTAGGAATGACAGTGTTAACGATGACCAACCAACTGTTTCTGTCAAGTTGATTGTGACATTATTCTAGAAGATTTGGGCGACTCAATACAAGGGAGTGATTCGGAAATGAAAGAAGATGAACACAAATCTAAACATGATTCAAATGAAACTTTTAAACCCGATAGTGAATCGGAACCTCAAATTTCTCTAAATTGCGAGGTTCCATCATCATCTGCTAAAATCTCTGAACATGATGTTCCTGTAGAGTCACTCGTGTCCTCTACAGAATCTGTCACAAAGTGTGATTTGAAGAATAAGCCTAAAAAGAAGAGAACACGCCGAACTAAAAAGAAGAAAACCAAAGAAGCATCTTCAAACACTGCAAAGGCGACTGCTAAGTCCCCTCATCAAACTGAAAAATTAACTCATTAGTCGCCCGTTTCATCTGTTTTGAACCAATCTTCATGTTCAAAATCTTGCAATTCAAATCACAAATCTAACAAGTGTGCTGATGGTTATGCGCAGGACACCGCGAGGCCCAAGACCGTGCAACAGCCGTCAGTAAACGCCAGCAAGAAACTGACCGACAAATTGCCCAGAATTTCCCAAGCTAAACGGACTGTTTTCTTCCAGAAGAGGCAGACCTGTTTCAATTGTGGATCTCCCGGGCACATTGCTCAAAACTGTCAAAAGACCTGTACCTCTTTCCATACCTTGTACTCCAGACATCAGAAGGCTATGCCTAATCGCCAATATAAGGCTCGATTTGTGGCTAAGTCTTCTGATCAAGACTGGAACATGGCCAAGAATCAAATCGTTAAACCCTTGAGACCCTCAGTTTCCCAGAATCCCTCTAGCACTCCTAGGAATGTGCAGAGGTCTAATTCGGTAACCTGGAGGCCTAAGTTAGTGGCCAAGAATCCGTCTACTAACCCCTTGTCTAGTAAATTAAAAGCATCATCAACCTCATCCTCAACTAATTTGATCTTTCGTGAGGTTACTTATGTTGATGCAAAAGGCAAACCCAGATCTTCCATGGCCTGGGTTCTTGTTTCTAACAAAACCTGTTCAAATGTGCAGGAACAGATCTGGCACGCTCTTGTTCGATTATGGCATATTGATAGCGGCTGTTCCAGGCACATGACAGGAGACATCTCGCAGTTGAATGACATTTAGTTTTTCGATGGCGGGTTCGTTTCCTTCGCAGGTGGAGAAACCGGGAAAATCATGATGAGAGAAACTGTTTGCAATGGAGCCCTGAGTTTTAAGAATGTCAACTATGTACCAGAATTGAAGCATAGTCTGTTGAGTGTGTCTCAACTCTGCGACAATCATTTGGATGTTCTCTTCACAAAGAAAGGATGCTATGTGCTAAAACAAGGCTTAATCATTCCAGATGATTGGATTCTTCTGAAAGCTGCAAGAAAAGGAAACGCATATGTCATTGATATGAACCAGGCTCCTTCTGACAAGCTTACATGCCTTTTCTCTTCGACAGCCGAACATGACGCCATGCTATGGCATTGCAGACTGGGTCACATCAACATGAAGAATTTAAATCGTCTTGCTAAAGGTGGTTTAATCAGAGATCTACCAATTCATGACTTCATGCATATCGAAAAATGTGAATCATGTGCTCGTGGGAAACAAACCGTCAGCCGCATAAAACCAAAGCAATACCCTCCACTTCTCAGGTCTTAGAACTGCTCCATATGGATCTATTTGGTCCAACAGACATCCACAGCATTGGAGGGAAGGCTTACTGTCTGTTTATTATTGATAACTACTCTCGATTCACCTGGGTTTTCTTTCTTACACACAAAAGTGAAACCGCTGAGATAGTCAAACAATTTGTCACGCTTATGGACAACTAGACATATTCGAAGGTAAAGGCTATTCGGTGTGATAATGGGACAAAGTTTAAGAATCTTACCTTAAACTCTTTCTGGTCCTCCAAGGGAATTGACTTACAGTTCAGTGCAGCCAGAACCCCACAGCAAAATGGGGTTACAGAACGTAAAAATCGCACACTCATCGAGGCGGCACGAACTATGCTTGTTGAATCCGAGCTACCTCTCATCTTCTGGGCAGAAGCAATTAACACTGCATGCTACATTCAGAATCATGCCCTGATCAATAAACGCCACATGAAGACTCCATACGAAGTGGTTGAAGGTCGTAAACATTCGGTCAAGCATTTCCACAAATTTGGATGTCCTTGTGTACTCCTGCTCATGGATGCTAAAGGAAAGTTCGAAGCACGCGAAGATCCTTTCATTTTCGTTGGTTATTCTAAAAATACGACATATCGCGTTTATAACAAGATCAAGAAGATGGTGGTTGAAACCTACAATGTGGGTTGGCTGGAGGAAAATCCCAAGGACAAATTAGTCCTGACTGGTTGTATGACTACTCTACCTTATTTAATCATTTTGATGTGTCTTCTAATATGTCTACAGGAAAACGTTCTACGTCTTTCTCTCCAACGGTGCCCGTTCCTTCCGATCCTTCTGACGATGACGCTGGCGCTGCCACGCTAACTGAGACTCTAAAGCAGCTAAGTGTGGATCCTCTTGGATTCAATGACACTGTCTCGCCATCCTCTACAGTTTCACAATCTCAATCCCCATCTATCTCTTCGCCTGTTCAGCCTAATCCTACTAAGGACATGGATTCTGCTCCAGAGCCACCTACGGCAGATGCATGACTTCCTCCTGATGTTTTGGGCTCCTCCTTGTTTCCCGAGCCTACTCCCCTCGATTGTGCGGTGGATTCTTCACCACATACCTCTACAGGTGCCTCAGTTGAGGGGAGACATCTGGAGTTGCTTCAGCTAGCGTCACCAACTTGCCAACTAATGTTTTGGTTCCCGCTACACCAATACCACAACGTTTACAGCGTGATCACCCCATTGAGAACATCATTGGTCCTGTAAATGTTGTTGTTCGCATGCGAAGTCAATCTGGGGATATCAATACGTGTCTCTATTCTTGCTTTATTTCTCAAACTGAACCTAAAAGTATTGATGTTGCCTTGCAGGAACCAGGCTGGGTGGATGCCATGCACGAAGAACTCAATCAATTTGAAAAACCTGGCTCTGATACCAATTGTAAGTCCCGTGTAACGGATCTAACAGGTATCGCTAGCCTAATCAATTGAGGAAATTATGATCAGGATGAAGAACAACTTGAATAACTTGAATAAAATAACTTGCATACACCAGAGGATGTCAGATACAAGTTTTTGTGATCAACTCTCTAACCCCTATCAAGTGACCTAACCCCTCTATTTATAGACATGACAAAGCCCAAACATACAACCCTAGGCCCACTTGGCACTAGGAAGCCCAAACTAACCCAAAATCCCAAAATACAATATAAATGAATAAACCTTTAAGCTCCAAGCCTAACAAAATCATTCCAATTTGACAAATGCAGGTTTCGAAAGTCTCGGGATGAAAAGAAGTGAAAAACAAGCAAAAACGAAGTAAAAACCCAAGATTGTAAGAAAATCAGCAAGTTGCTAGATAGGCACAACCATGCAAGGCTATGGGTATGGTCGTGCAGAACACCAAGGAGCATGAAGTCAGCAAGTCAACCTAGGAATATTCAACAAAATTCGACCAGATGAGTAGGCATGCCCGTGCACCCCTCCCTATGCACGCCCGTGCTTAGCAAGGACAAAGTTCGGAAACTTCGAGAACCGACAAGAATGCCACCTGTTCAAGCCTTATCAGGACACCTGTCCAAGCACGACCATGCCTACCCATGCATGCACGTTCGTATAACTGATTCGCAATGGATTATACCAGGAAAGGACAACAAGGACAAGCTAGTGTTGGGGCCTAAACATACGCACGATCGGGCCCTCTAAGCACGCCCATGCTCAACTGCTCCACTCCAATTTATAAATTGAGACCCTTGGCTGCCCATTGTCACCATCCCAATTCACCCACTCCTTTTCCACGTTTCACACACAAACTCTCTAATCTTGAGAAGTCACAAAGGAGTTTGGGATAACTCCAAGAAAACATTATAATAGCTTAGTTTAAAAGAGAGAGAGAGCTTATAATCAATGACCATTCTTCAAGTTGTTTGATCTTATTATACTTTAATCCATCATGATCCACTTTATGATCGTTATTTGTGGACAAGTTATGCTTATTCTTGGCTAAACTCTTTGTGTTTCTCGGGTTGACGATGAAGCTACATATGAATTAAATGTTTAATCTTTGGCAAAGTGGTGTCATGTGTCTTTAATAATTCCTTCTACTCTTTTCTTCTTCTTTCGTGATGAGCTTGTGATTGTTTTAGTCTTTGATCTTGTGGGAGTCCTTGATAACCTTGGGAGGTGAAGGTTATTAGTACACTCAAGGTGAGTAACAACCCATATACTAATAAGGAAAATCCAAACTTAGAGAACTGGTAGACACATTTGTGGAAACACATTTTGTGATCAACCCTCGTTTATCAAGGATATCATTGTTGGCCTGCACGGTCTATATGCTAGGCCTCAATGATTAGCCAAAGCTTGGTTATGCGACCTGTCTAGCACAGTCTATATGTTAGGCTTGATGCGAAGCAAGAGTTGTTGAACCCATGTTAAAATACTATACGTCTTTATATATATTTTATTATTATAATGCCACCTGTTAAATAAAGATCAATCACCTCAATTGTTATAACCACCCATGGAGATCAATTTGATAGATCCTTGGCTATCTTTGAAGTGGGACCAAGATGTGTCCTTTAGAGGATCGCAAACCATGGGAAGAATGTAAAGGAAAGAAGAGTAGTTGGATGTAACTAACCCAAGATTAGGGATTGTTCCTTAAAAATAACCTTCTTCTAAGATTAGGCAATGGATCATCTTTAATCGGCTCTAATTCTATTTTAACCTTAAAGTTGCATTTTGTGAATATAAAAAAAAATTTGTTGGTAACCTTAGCTAGGAGCTAGATTTTTGAGTTAATTAACCTCACCATTTACTATTAACCTAATTATAGTTCATCCCAAGTGGGTTCAAAAATCCAATGCAACACTCTTTGTGCTCTTGATATTCTCTACTAATATTCTATTACTTGTGTTTATTTTCGAATTTTAATATAAAAATAGCAAAAGATAATTAATTAACTAGTGGTAATTTAAATTTATTTATTAAAAGTCATATCCTTTGGGTTCGATACTTGGTTTTTAAATAAACTCGACTACAAACAATAGGTATACTTGCCTATTGTGTGTGTGTTTAAAACTAGATACAAACAATAAATTTAAAACTAGACAAAACAGTGTTTAAAAGTTATTAATGTTAACCCACCTAATTGTGCTAAGAGTTATTAAATTAACTAGATCGACACACTTAAACACGATACATATCATATGTTCAAGTTTAAGGTTTTATCAATGAACCGTATTTATTTTTAATATCTTTGTTAAAAAAATTCTATTTTTTTTAGTTTTAATAAAACAATTTATATGTTGTTTTCATCAATAAAATACAAAAAAAACTGGGTTTTTTTTAGCAAAAAAACCAGCAGCTACACAACAGCCTACATACAACAGGGAATCGGGTTTTTTTAATGGTAACCGATTTTTTTAATTAGTTTTAAAACCAGCACGACCCAGTTTGTACTAGTTACATGTTTGGGTTCTAAACACTAGTTAGAACCCGGACATGTTTTAAGGTGGTAATACTTGAGTGGTTTGTTCTTATTTTTATTTATAGATATCTGAGCTTATTGAGGGATAAGGTGGTACTCTTTTAGTGGTTTGTTCTGTTTCTTTCGTTTTTTTCTTTCTTAGAGCATTCATAATGGAACCTTTATACCTATGTGAGTGTAACCTCTATATTTGTGAAAGTGATTGTAAATTGTTGTGAGTAGAGGAGAGAGAAAAAGTTACCGTTTATCAGTAAATTTGCAGTAGATATTGCTTACCTCTATAATTTTTTAATATTTTTTAGAAATGATTGCGAGTGTTATAGAAAAAATATTAATGAAAATATAAAATATATTATTTAATAAAAAAATATAAAGAAAAATTAATATTTTTTTAATGTAATAATAGAGATATAGTAAGAGATTTAATTGTTAATGTTCATAATCTACACTAAATATCTAGCTTTTCTATATAAGTGTTTTTAAGTTTTTCCTTTTTTATTTAATTTGCAAAACGCAAAAATATGATAGAATGGGGATTGAACCCGGATCTCTTTGTTTTAAAACTAAAGGTCTAAACAACTAAACATTTATTTTTCTAACACAATCTGAATAGGGGGATCCAAGACAAGACCTTTGAAAATGCTTCAAGTGACCGCTTCTTCTCTTCCATCAAAATCAAACCGGTATCCTTTTCAAATTTACAAAAACCCCATCGAACCCGCTCAGCTACACGCAGTATCACTCAAAACAGCAACTTTCAACGACCCTTTGATCTCCTCTCGCCTTATATCTCTATATACCCACTCTAAATCCACCACGCTTGATCATGTCCGCTTGGTGTTCGACCAATTTCATCAACCCACACTGTTTTCCTGGAACACCCTCATCAAATCCTACGTTCAAAACCAACGTTCCGAAGGATCCCTATTCATGTTTCTTGAGTTCATGACTTGGTCGGGTTTAATGCCGGATGTTTTCACTTTACCTTGCGTGATCAAAGCGTGTGGGAGATTAATGGCGGTGAAAGAAGGGGGGCAGATTCATGGGTTGGTTTTGAAACTTGGGTTTGGGTTGGATTTGTTTGTTCAGGGCAGTTTGGTCGGCATGTATTCCAAGTTTAAAGATATTGGTTCTGCACGCAAGGTGTTCGATGAAATGACTGAAAGAGATTTGGTCACGTGGAACTCGTTGATGGACGGTTATGTGAAGGCTGGTGAGATTGAACTTGCAATGGAGTTGTTTGATGAAATGACGGAGAGGGATGTTGTGTCGTGGACTGTGATGGTTGATGGATTGTCGAAATGTGGCAGAGTTGATGATGCCAGAAAGGTGTTTGATGAAATGCCTAGGAGAAACTTAGCGTCGTGGAATGCGATGATTAATGGGTATATGAGAGCGGGTGATTTTGTTTCCGCGCGTGGATTATTTGATGTAATGGAAGATAAAGATATAATCACTTGGAATTCGATGATAGCGGGGTATGAACACAATGGTAGGTGTTCGGAAGCTCTCAAGTTGTTTACCGAGCTGCTAAATTTGGGATATGTTCCAACTCATAGTACTTTGGTTAGTACACTATCAGCTATTTCGTGGTCAGCTCTTCTTAGCAAAGGAAGGTGGGTTCATTCTTATATGGTTAAAAACAATCATAAATTAGATGGTGTGCTCGGTACTTCACTAATCGAAATGTATTGCAAGTGTGGGAGCATTGAGACTGCTTTAAAGGTTTTTGAATCTATACCCAACAAAAAGCTCGGCCACTGGACGACTATAATAGCAGGATTGGGAACACATGGGAATGCTACGCTTGCTCTTGATTTGTTTCTCGAAATGCTTAAAATGAACATCATCCCTAATGCTATAACCTTCATTGGTGTGCTGAATGCTTGTAACCATGCAGGTTTAGTTGAAGATGGCAGAAGATACTTTAACATGATGATAAAAGATTATAAAATAGAACCGACGGTCGAGCATTATGGTTGTCTTGTTGACATTCTTTGCCGAGCGGGTCATCTTGAAGAAGCAAAGAATGTGATAGAAAGCATGCCCATGAAACCAAACAAAGTTATTTGGATGAGTTTGCTTAGTGCTTCAAGAATCTATAAGAAGGTAAAAATCGGAGAATATGCTGCTCAAAATGTAACAGAAATAGACCCAAATTTTATCGAAAGTTACGTGCTTTTGTCCAACATGTATGCTGCAACTGGGAATTGGGATAAAGTGTCGCGTGTTAGGGACGCAATGAGGAAAACAGGAGTTAAAAAGGATCCAGGATGCAGCTTGATGGAGTATAGAGATGAGGTTCATGAGTTCATTGCGGGTGATAAATCACATCCTCGGACTCATGAGATATACCATAAGTTGAGCGAGATTAGGGAACAGCTTAAATCTGTAGGGTATGTACATGATAAATCTCAAGTTTTGCTGCATATTGAAGGAGATGATAAGGAAACTGAATTGGAAAGCCATAGTGAGAGGTTAGCAATTGCTTTTAGCTTGATTAGTTTAAAACCCGGGATCCCAATTCGGATAGTGAAGAACCTTCGGGTTTGCAATGATTGCCACTCGGTTACAAAACATTTGTCCAAGATTTATGACCGGGAAATTATTGTAAGGGACAATAGCCGTTTTCACCATTTCAAACACGGATCATGTTCTTGCATGGATTACTGGTGATGTGGTGAATTTCACAATCAAAGAACATATGGGTTACAAGATTGATTACTTATTTGAAGTCTGGGTAGCAGTTTGAGATCTTACTTCAACATGAATATCTTATTGACCGGGTAATGTTTGGAGCTTGAATCCTTTAATTTCTAAATGTTGTATCGTGTAACGCCCCCAAATGATTTATTTTTGATAAGCGTATTTGATATAGTAGTAATTCGTGAAAAATAAATGATTTTTTGAGCAAAAAGTGTTTCGGGTCAACTTAACCGGATCTTGCATGTACCAAAAGTTACCCATTTTGACACTTTACCGACCATTTATCCATCTCTAACCAATAGCCCAGTAACCTCCATAACTAATTAAAATCATTGTATTACCAAAGAATTTATTTTAGTTATTGATGCTTTTATTATTATGTTCCTAGTTTCTTTTGTACATGGTTTAGAATCTATCCCGAACCCGTCTTGACCTGTTATGCTGACCAACCCGACCTGTTCGTTTTGCCAAGCATAGTTTAGATTAGCAATTGATTCAGATGGATCTTTATCTTTCTAAATCTTCGAACTTTATGATTCAGGCTTTCTTTTTTCTCATACCAACCATCGTTCTTGTGCGATAATGAGTGATTGTTGACATAAAGTGATATTTTCTATAACACTGCAACAGTTTGCCCAAAATAGCTCATTCTTGGACTATGTTGTTGAATTTACCATTTCCATAGAATGAATGATAGCTTGTAATGCTAGGCACAATAGTTCTAAAGGTAAACGTAAACCACACAAGACAATCTTGCAATGCGAAAGCTTTTAGTTGTAATATTGCATAATGTTCGTCAAATGTACAATAATTGAACTCATTTTCCAGGTACAAAGTTGGTGGCGTAAGCCCATGCATTGTTAGCTACCGGGTCGCGAAGATGGTCAAATAAGTTCTCGATCGGGCCTTTTCCTGTTACAATGGCTTGAACGAAAAATCCAAACATGGAAAACATAGCCAATCGTCCGTTCTTAAGCTCCTTAACCTTCAACTCAGCAAAAGCTTCTGGATCATCAGCCAATCCAAGCGGGTCAAATGACCCTCCCGGGTAAATCTTGTCCAGCCCTTCACCAAGTGGCCACCACCAACACGGTATCCTTCGATGAGTCCCATGAGAACAACCTGTGATGCCCAGATGGCTAAAATGCCCTGGGCATGGATCAAGTTCGGGTTCCCGAGGTAGTCAAGCCCACCATCTGAGAAAATCTGGGATCCCGCCTTGAACCAGACTGCTTCACCGAATTTGACGCTGTTTTTTTGCAAGAATCTCAGGGAACACGCACCCGAGCGCCCCGAGCATGGCCCATCGAGAGTGGATCACCTCGAGCTCACGGTTCTTGGCAAAGGTCTCGGGGTCAGCCGATAATCCGGCGGTGTCCCAACCGTAGTCACCGGGAAATTCGCTGGTTAGGTATGATGGGGTTTGCTCAGAGAACGGGCCCAAGTACTTGGTCCGGTCCGGTCCGTACCTATAAAACCAATCATAACAACTTAAGAGTAATTTTTCAACAGTATAAACTTGTAAACTGTAAACAAATGTACCAAATGCTTTGTGGGGCACTTTTGACGGTGTGGCGCATTGTGAAGCGGCCGCCTTTGACGCTGCCGGTCTTCTGGACGAGCTCGTTTTGTGGCTTCAGTGCTGCCTGGCCGGTGAATGCTGACTGTTGGATTGCAGAGGTTGCCATTGTGGGTTGTGAAGATTGGCAGATAGCTGCCTGTTGATGTTGTAATATTGGAGGTTTTTCTGTGGAATTCAAATAGATTGATGGATTAGGGTGCGTAGAAGAAAATCTGATTGGGTGAGATAAATTTTGTTACAAAAATCTGATTGGTTTATTGGATTTAGTTTGTGATTCTGAGTGGTTGAGATGGAGGTCTCTTTCTCCCACGTTGATCTTATATTTATTTTGCTTTGTTGATTTCTGAGCCACAAAAATACGGAAATACATAAATAAAAAAGAAAAAAGTCATCGGATACTCAATGTGATTTGCTTTGTTTTCACCTATAGTAGCTACACTTTTAAAATTATAGCTATAGGCTAAAACTTTTGCACTTTTGTTCTCGGATAGTCCCTTACGTAGATGGGGTTAGTTTTCTTAGTTAAGTTGGTGTGATTTCTTAGTTAAGTTGGTGTGAAATGACTATAATGCCCACCCTCACATGCCAACGTCGTCACCACAACCACCGCCATGTAAAATCCCCCTTCAGATTACCCCGTTGGCGCCATGTAAAATCCTCAAATATATCTACAAAAATTACCTTCAGATTACACGACCCCCAAGATCCGAGTTACAGTGGTTCCTTATTCCTTTGCCGGAAAAACGAGTGTGTGTAACCAGAAAAGTCGAGTGTATGTAACTGGAAACATTGAACTGACTCTCAGAGAACATATATGAAAGATAAAGAGTTTTGTGACGTAAAGGATGAAGAACAGATTGAAAAATTAAAACAAAGCAAATCGGAAAACAAAGTAACTCGCCAGAGAAGATAATGTTGTCGCCGGAGAAGAAAGGATCTCGCTGGGAATTAACCGTCGGAGATTATTCCTCTTGCAGCCTTGTGGTCGTTCGCGATGGTGGTTCCAGTGATGTGTCTCGGAGATTATTCCAAGATCTCCGGTTGATGGCGGTTGAGATGGTGTTATCGGTGCCGGCGGTTGATGACGTTATCTGACTCTCAGAGTGATTAATGGTGTCAAGTGACGAACACCATCGTGAAGGTGGGGCTGTGTTTGTCGGCGAGGGAATGAGGGGAAATGGGTGGGGTGGGGTGGGGTGGGGGTTCAGTTATTGTGGGCCCCACTTTGCATCTATATGAATTAATTAGATTCCTTTTAATGTTTTAAATGCTATATTTTAATAATAAGGATATCTTGGTCATTTCACCCAAACTTAACTAAGAAAATTAATCTCCATCCACGTCAGGGATTATTTGAGAACTAAAGTGAATAAGTTGGGGACTATAGCTGTAATTCTAAAAGTGTAGGGACTATAGGTGAAAATGGGACAAACACAGAGACTATCCGGCCACTTTTGTCAATAAAAAAAGTAAAACAATTTGTGCCATGTGTATCAAAGGTTGGACCTAGCTTAACTTTTGTTTAGATCGCGAACTGGTATTTAGGATTCATGCATCGCGACGGGACCATTAAACTAAATGAAAAGTAGGTGTAAAAATGTTGAATCACGCATGCTCGTTGTAGTGTTAACCTGAAAAATTAGACCGAAACGTAAAACATATAAGATAATAACTAAGTCGACCTAGGACCCGTGTATTGCGGTTGAGCCGTTAAATGGAAAAAAATAGACGTAAAACGTTAAATCATACACACTTCGCATCATTTTAAATTGCAAAATTTATATCCATACAAAAAACAAAAAAAATATAAAAGATAAAAGTATAGGAGACCAAAGTCGAAAGTGAGAAAACGTTAGGGTAAAGATTGAATATGTTACAAATTTGTAAAAGATAAAAAGTATATAGGTGAAAAGTAGAAAAGGAAAAGGAAGAAAATAAAAAATGGTGGATGGCAAATATACCCGACAACCCGACCCATAACAAGTATTGGGCCAGGTATGAGATTAGAAAAATATATTTCGCGAGTACGAGATTAGATGATGCCCGACCCGATTACCTGAAATTATATATCTATTTACTTGACATATATACCGGAATACTATCAAGTTTTATATTTTCATTGAAATATTGTTTAGTAATGTTTCGTTCCAGTAACTTTATCATCTGAAAAATAAGCATTTCTTTTGGAATATATTATGATGATATTGTTTACATTTATGTGCTATGAAATACAAAATAATTTTTTGAGATCAATATTATAATATATATATATATATATACATATTTTTAAATACATCAAATATTATTACGGTGATGTTATGTATGTTATTTATATAATTTATATATTATATATATTTTTTAAACATAAAATTATAAAGGAAAGAAAAAAAATATATACATGTAAATCCCGTGGGTTTGCCCGATAAATACTCACAAATACCCGACGGGTAATGGGTTAGGTATTGGACAAGATTTTACAACTGGGTATAGGATGAGATTAGCTATACCCGACCCATTGCCATCCCTAGAAACCCCTATACGTCACGTATAGCGTTATACGTGTCGTATATGTTTCATAAATTCCCATGCACATTTATTAAACCATCAGTCATAGTCATATGCCTATACGCTATGTTAGATGTTCGAGAATCATAGCACTATACACGTAAAAGGTGAACCATATATACCACTAGCGCTATACGCAACGTATAGGTGTTGAATTTCCATTTTGAAGCTTTATAGTTGGATGGTGTAGCATGCAATGACCAAAACTAATCATCTCAACCCATTCATAATTTCGAATAATTATTATGATGTCTTATTGCCTTCTTGGGATATTAATTATGTTTTTTTATCGAATATTCCAACGAGTCATGAGTGTGAAAAAGCATTTTCGAATTTTCTTAAGGGAGATGGGAGAAGGATGTGTCCGTTATTTTATCATGGCAGAATATTGTTGCCCGATTTGAACAAGGTAAAAGATCTCTATAAGATTTGATGCAATAATTTTTTTTACCAAAGTCTCACCATTAGGTTGTTTCAGGAGTTCGTCGAAGAAGTTGAACCCTCTTCATGGCACAAAATAATTTAGGGTACGCACACAAGGTTCACCATTTGTACGTGGAAGAAGAAAGCAACCCGGAGTGCGAGGAACATCCTAACCTAACCTGAATGTTTCGTTTGAAACCAACCAAGTATGACATTTTTCCACTTACGTGTTCTTCAATATATATAAATCTAACAACCGTTGTTTAAGGATTTCATGTCTTTTGAAGTATTGAAGGCTTTAGGCTGTTGGAACAACATTAGAGAAATGTTACGTCATTGTGACCAGACCAGCGAAGACAAAAGACAAGGGGCGTCAACAAGGGTCGTGTATGGTTTCGATGCGATGGTGGCGAACACATAGTACAACCACAATTAGACGTTCTGGCAGCAAAAAAATTAGTTTTCCTTTTTAAACTGTTAGGGAAAATAGACACAAAGCACGGTACTTGGAGGTTAGAGGTGAAGAGCGGCCAACATAACCATGGTCATGCTTAACATTTGGTGGGCCACGTGTTTGCTAGAAGGTTGTCTCGAAACCAAGAAGTTTTGGTGGAGAAGTTGTATTGTCAAGACATGGAGCCACATAGTTTAAGCATAAGAGAACAAAACCCACAAAACATGTGTATCTACAAAACATACACAATGTGATAAAGAAGATTACACGCTAAATGCATGACGGTCGATCCCCAATGCAAATACTAGAGAGAATGTTACTTCTAAACAACACATTTATTACACTTGGGAGGATCCCTCCACAAATGTGGTAGATGAGGTTTTCTTTGCTCATCGTGAATCGTATAATCTGTGTCGTGCAAACCTGCATGTGTTGATGATCGACGCGATCTACAAAATGAACGCCTATAAACTTCTGTTTGTTCATGTTGTGGGTGTAACATTAACATACAAGATGTTTTGTATTGCTCATGAATTTATATTGAAAAACCGAGAGGATAATTTCATACGGGTGCTACAAAGGGTCAAAGACATGTCGATGATGTAAAAGCAAAACTTGGCTTAAAGATAATGGATACGCATGAGTTGCTCATAGTCTAGGAGCCTATGCCCGACATGGGCTCCCCATGGGTCGGCCTGGCCCACATGGCCGAGATCACCCCTTAAGGTCCGATTCCAAATATAAACTAACCCCACAAAGCCCAACTTAAAATCCATAGCCCATTGTGTATATTTGATTCATCAATCTCATACTTTTAGGCCCAACACTAGCCTTAAATAGAATGACTAATGAGAGATTGGATCGAGAGTACAGAAACTTACTATAGTTAAAGAAGGGCAACTGAAGAAAATTTGCTTCTCATACTTCTATTAAGAACATCATCTCTCTCATTATTCTCTGCTGGTCATACAACATTCACTACTTCATTTCAAGACATCAATATAGAGCCCTAAGAGAGTACCAATAAAATGGGAAAAGCAGAAGGTATATGAAGCATATATGAGTGGATTTGATCTAGATGCAAAATTCATTGTTTAAGAAGGACATAATCCAATAGTTGTGTTAGTTGTTGTCTTTTATAAATTTCCTTAGCCTTCTACCGCTCCTAAGCTTCCATCAGTACATTTCTCTTCTCAAGAGTTCCATTTGTAATGGTTCATTCCTTAAAGTGTCACACCCAGAATCGCGATGGAAGGCGCATATGGTGGTAACAGAATTGGTTAGAAATGTTAGTTTAAGCAAACACAAAATATTAATGCATTGCATACAAAGTTAAGTTTGCAATATTCCAAAATAATGTTTAAAAGTATTAAGTTTAAGATCTAAACCACGTAGACCAAATTAAAAAAACAAATGTCCCAAAACTACTATCCGAATGCATATGCTTGCAAATACCCGTTTTCATTTTCGTGCAATTTAAGTACTTGAAAAACATGCGCAAAAGTGTCAACACAAAATTGGTGAGTTCATAGGTTCAACAGCTAATTTCCCTTTGAAAAAGACATTATAACTTATAACAAACATGAGAACCATTATAGACTAGCTAGGAATACGACAATGATCACATCTAAGAGCCCATAATAAAAAACCAGACACAACGTGTCCCCAAATTCCTTTCAAAATATATTCCCTCTCCAAAAGACCAGGCCGATTGGTCACAAACCGGATAGATCTATGCATATATACTTTGTGGCCTCCCGAGGCTAATGATTATGATGGCGGGGGACCTCTATGAACACCTTACATGGGTATAATAGTTGCCCTTACTCAAGGCCATCAAATGATCACATGTAGTAGTCTACTTATCATGTCATTTAATAAATGTTAGGACATTTTGAGACCGTTCACACTTGAGTTTTGTAGTTTATAGCTTGATTGTAATAGTAGTAAAACTAGAAGGGCTAAAAGTGTAATTTTTGGTTCTTGTACCTGTAGCGGCGTATTTAAGTACCCAGCTATTTAATAAATACGCTGGGTAGTCAGTGTGCATTTAAAGGTGTTGCATGAAAACCCAAGTAAAAGGTTCTTGGACAAGTTTTGGTGATTCTCTTGTGTTGTGATTGTTGTTCTTGTGCTATATCCGAACATCCAAGTGCATTCAGTGATTATTTTTTTTGGGATTCCATATACAACACTTGTTGTTTGATCCATACAAGAATCTTCATCTTTTGGTTTTTCTTAACTTTTACACATTCAAGCAACTAATCTATAGTTGTTTGAGTGATAACAATCAAACCACTATGATCCGTATCTGTTTTGGTACTAACAATTTGGTATCAGAGCCTTTGTGATCTTGATTGTTTAAGTTTTTATCAAGACTCTTCAAGTTTTGAAGGTCTTTCAAAAATTTTCAAAGTTTCAAGGTTTTGCAAAATTTTGGACTTAAAATGGCTTGATCTAGTATGGTTAATCATTGGGTTGTTGTTAATCAGTGTTTTGGTAAACATTTGGGTCATTTTGGTACAAAGAAACATGGACTTTGAGTCGTTTTTGGGTGATTAGAGGTTTTTGTTCGTACTTAAACCCTGCTGGGCCTATTTGAATTTGAAGGCAATGTAGATAAATTTGAAAGCAGAGTAATTAACTTGAAAGCAGTGTATTTAATTTGAAGGTAGAATAATTAACTGAAGGCAGCGTAAGTAAACTTGAAGGCAGTGTAGATAATTTTGAAGGTAGAGTAATTAACTTGAAGGCAGTGTAGATAATCTTGAAGGCAGAGTAATTAATCTTGAAGGCAGTGTAATTATATTTACACCAGCTTTAAAGCCAGCGTAATTAGGAGATACTCAATGGAGTATACGAACTATACTCAATGGATATCCGTCACTGTAGGACCCCACGTTCCTATGGTATTTCGTGATGAAGTTCGTACAATCAACGAGAATCCCTCGACCTACATAGACGAAGACAGGTCTTTAATCTAACGTGATCACCGGGCTTACGCTGCTCTAACAATGGCTCTATCAAAGGATGACAACAACTTGTTTGAAGAGTACACCTCAGCTCACGAATTATGGTTGGCACTTATCAAACACTATTAAGGCAACCAAGAACTAATGGAAAACAAGAGAGATATGGTTCAAAAGGAATATGATATGTTTGGAAGTGTTCGTGGTGAAAGTCTGTCAGAACATATCAGCCACTTTCTGAGCATTCTAACAAAGATGAAGAAACTTGGTAATCCTGTGACTAATTATACTTCATAAAGAAACTTTTGGATTCTCTTCCAAAAGAATGGAGCTTACAATGCATGATGTTCAAAAGAACCTTCCCAACCAGTAAACCTTCGTTCACTCTTTCGGATCTAATCAATACTCTAAAGGCCTTTGAAATGGACGTGCTCAAGAGAGAGATGAATCAAACATGATACACACAAAAATCTGCTCAATCCGTTGTTGTTATTATACCCAAGAACATGGCATTCCTTGCCCCCATAACCTCCGGTGGTTCAAGTTCTCACAGTGCTAATGCATCTTACTCTAATGCTTCCAAAACTCTGCAAAGGCTCCATAGTCTAACGAGAAGACTACTGTGGTCGGTGATGCTCAAGCCCTCAAGATATCCACTAAAAACACCTTCCTGAGTAGTTATGAAGCTCTTATGTCAGGTTAGCTGAAATGGGATTTTCTTACTACCGAAGACATGTATTAAGTTGATCTAGATGATATGGAGGAAATGGATTTAAAATGGCAAATGGCAATGATAACCTTGCGGCTGAAGAAGTTTCAAGACAAAACTGGAAAAAGATTGGCACTAGGAAAAGCTGGTTTTGACAAGTCTAAGCTGAGATGCTTCAACTGCAAGAATTTAGGGCACTTCAAAAGAGATTGTCCGCTGCTAAAGAATGAAAACGCTGATACGACTCTAGCTAGAAGGGCAATCAAGGAAATGAGAATGCTGCTGATAACACTCCAAAGGCTTTGGTGATAGAAGATTATGATTGGGCTGAGGAAATTGCTGAGACAAAGGAAGAAGTTAACAAAGCTCCAATGGCAAAGATATCCTCTAAATCGGTTCCACGTCCTTCAAACTTTCTTAGTAACAAAATGGAGGTATTCCTAAGGGAGATATGTCTGCTGAAAAGGACTGAAGAGCATAGTCAACCCGACCAAGTCTGCATATGACCAAGGAAAGAAAGAAGCTGAAACCTCTGAGTCAAAGGAGAAAGTTCAAGAAGCAACTCACAGTGCCAAGAAGGAGAAAGATCAAGTTCCTGCAGCGGCAATGAAAGCCGAGTCTACCAAAGAGAAAGAGGAGAAAGACTTGGTAAACGGTATTCCCTATGAATTTAAAGTCAAATTGTGCTCACAACCGTGTGTCAACATCGTGGCTCATTATAAATCCCTCAACCGTGACCTTATCAGAGAAAAAGAAATAGTTTTGCAATTTAACAAACAACTAAAACAGAATGAAGCTGCATATCAGAGAAAGTTGAACTCAACTTTAGCTGAAATGCAAACTTTAAAAGAATTTTTTTAGAAAAGATTTCATTATAAATGATTTAACTGAAAAACTTGAGAAATCTGAAGTTGAAAACACAAAATTGCAAATCACCATTGACAAATGGATTGTAAGCAAAAATGCACGGGTTGATATTAAAAACAGCCAACGACCGACATACGTGAAAGATGGCATTGGGTACATAGATAAGCTCGGAAATGAAAGAAAAATATTTCGCCCTCCTCACAGCAAAAACTATGTATCCATGCCAACTCCTCATCCAAAAAACTATTTAATTGATAAAAATGACTTAATTGCTCAAAATGTCGATTGTGAAAATGACAAAAATACTAACGTTTCTGAAAGCAATGTAGATGCAATTGAGCATGAGGAGGGTGTGTGCGATGAGGAATGTCGGGGCACAAAAATAGGGAAAGGGTATTCAGGCGACAGTTACACTACTGTTAACTGGTTCGCCTGGAACTGTGATAAAACAAACAAGACTTCTATTCAGGATGAATGTAATGATTCTCTACCTATTTAGGATGACTGTATGAGGCCTAAGCCTAAATCTTTAACCTGTGACCATGAGAATGTAGTGGTTGAATGCTTTGATTTACAATCTGCTTTTTGTGATAAAAATGATGTGCATAAACCTCCTGTATTTGTTCTCAAGTTGAAACAAAACAGATTCAGAAAGTTCCTCACCGAGGAAATTCCAGAATTTGTTCCATGTCATACAGGTATATTAGAGTCTAGCAAGGAATCAAACGAAGAAAGTAGCATTGAAGACTCAAGCACAACAACTTCGGAAAGTCGCAAAGGAAGCTCAAGCGTAGATCAAAGATAAGATGCTTCAAGTGAAGATCAAGGATCAGATGCTTCAATAGACAATGAGGATGATGAAAATTACACAGAAGATGAGAGTCGTCTTGATAAGAAAATGAAGAAAATCAAGAGTTCAAGCTCCACTGCATCATCGAACAGCATATCATGCAGTTCAAGACTCTCAATACTTACATCTTCTTCGAACGCATCAACCTCTAAAAGGAAAAAGACACGTTGCATTAAATGTTTTCGTTGTGGTCAGTTAGGACACACAACGAAACATTGCAAAAACAAGAAATGTTCTAAACTAGATCAATATTTTGCTAGAAACATCACAGAACAATTCAATAGTTTTAAGAAATCAGTCAGAACTTTGTTAAAACTAATTGTTTTTGGAGAAGGAAAGATGAAATTATCAAAGAAGATCATGATAAATTGAAAATTAAGAAAGTTTGGGTTCCGAAAACTAACTAACTTGTATATTTCTTGTTTTTTGTTGTATAATAGATTAAATTGCAAAATGGCTTCGAATGCTCATGGAATACATTTGGCACGTGGACAGTGGATTCTCAAGGCATATGACCGGATTGAAGGAACTCCTGAAGAACTTTCGATTCATCGACGCCGACTTCGTATCTTTTGCCGGAGATGAAAAGGGAGGGAAGATTGTTGGAATGGGAGACGTCGTATCTGAAGGGACTTACATTGGAGAACGTCAATTATGTAGAATTGTGTTACAATCTCATCAGCGTATCACAAGTCTGCGACAAAGGAATATCGGTGTTGTTCAACGATGTGGAATGCCTATGTCTCAAGCCCGAATACTCCGTTCCTGCCAAAATGATTATGCTCACAACTCCTCATCAAAACAACACCTACGTTCTCAATATGAAAAACACAAAATCCAATGAGCATATGACGTGTCTGATCTTCACAAAAGCCTTTGACAAGACTCATTTCAACCAGTTGGTAACCTGGTTGGAAATGATCAATTTCCTTGAGTGGAAATGAATTGGGTCTTCATAACCGTTAAAAAAACCGTCTTTTCCTAATAAATAAGTACCTTAAAATGTGCCCACAAAAAGATTTTCTGCAACATTAAAATTTTATTTTCAAGCACTAGACTCTCGAAAATCAAATTTTAGGGGGAGGATTCCCAGAAAATGAGCATATTTTTTATGATTTATCTTTCAATTGACGCCTGCTTAAGAAATGATAGAAAAGTGCTGACACTTTGTTTGTTCTTAAAACATAAAAAAAGAATGGAAAATCAAGATGTTAAGCAGGGAAAATCAGGGTGCCACGCAACGACGTGTCAGTAGATTCAGCAACACCATCGAGTAAACTGGGATTAGGCGACAAAAATTAATGTTTACACAAGAATTCTGGGTACACACAATGTTGTGCAACTTGCGGGTAACACATTGCGGCATATGGCTTAATGGTCTTAAATCTTGCATTGATAGATTGCCAAAGTCTGAGATTTCGAGTCTTTATATTGACTAATCATTCGGGGATATCATAATTGCTCTTCTGCTGCATCCAGATGTATGCTGACCAAGACACAATTATGATATCTTTTCAAAAGAGCCAATGTGGCCAAAGCCTTACACAGATGAAGCTCTCACTAAGAGTTATTCAAGTGCATAAATTGTACCGTCTATGGTATTTGCCTTAGCCCTCGTTAGACATTGGTCTGTCTGCTATACGAAAGCACTGACCTGATGATCATTTGCCTATCGTTGAAAAACAAAACGAATAAAGTCAATATACTCACCCGCTAAGAAGACAAACATACTAACAGTTTTTCTTGTGCCTCAGTTATTCATTTTTTTTGAAATAATAAACTGACAAGTGTTGCCAATATGATCTTTTGCAGGAATGTCATGGGGTTTCAAACACAAGAATTTTGTGAAAAAGGAGGCCCCTTAGTTCGAAAAATGAATTTCGGTGTCCAAATTCGAAAATTTTGATTTTCTTAAACATATTTTTAAATTTTTGCACTAATTTTAGTTTAAAAAAGGGGCACGTTTTTCGAGAAAGATTAAGATTTTTGAGCGTATTTGGTTTGGATTTCTTAACTTTGAAGAATCCTTCCAATTATACAGGGGCGACTTATTTATCTAGCCAGTGTATTTGATAAATACGTTGGCAGATATTTTTTTGTAAATATATATTAAAAATTTTCATTTGAAAGATTTCATTCTTCTCTTCAAATCCTCACCTTCAAACAATTAACAAAAACAACTTCAAAATCTCAAAAGCCGATTAACATAGTGTCTGATATTGGTATGTTTTTCATGTTTACGAATCGTTTGTTGAATGCCCATATCACAGAAAACATGTCCATAGCATAGACAGTCAATGGCATTGTTTGAATCTGAAATGGTGAAAGAGATAATCAGGGATTAAACACGGAAGCACAATGAACCACGCAAAATATAGCCGCCGCAAAAAGACTTTGAAGACGTGGCAGACCGGATAAACTCAAGCAAGATTAGTTACGCTGTCCAAGCAGATCCAACTATACATAGCATTCATATCGAAGAATTCTAGAAAACAGCAAAAGTCACGACTGTCAACGAAGTCAAGAGAATCATGGCAACCGTTCGAAACAAGAAGTATTGAGACGGTGTGTGAAAAGCTAGATTGAGGCAGGAAAAACAAGTTAATGAAGAACAGGAAGCGAACGATAAAAATGTGCTACGTGAGAAGCTGAGAGAACAGAGAAAGAAAAACAAGGAGCTTCATGCTTATGTGACTGAACAAACAAGATTTGTAAGATTTCAACAAGATGACATCTTCGCCTATGAGAAGTTTAAGATAGAGGAAGATAAACGAAAAGCCAAAAAAGCTGAGAAAAAGAAAAGACGATTAGAATCGGTGGTAAACATCAACGAAGATGATGAAAGTGAGGAAAAGGAAGTGGATTGTGATAAAATGTCGGCATGGTTTGTTGAATGGGGATTAGAGGATGAGGTTTTGTATGAAACGGAAGACAGTGATGAAGTGACCCCGCAACATCCTGAATGGTTGAAAAAGGAAAGAGAAAAGCTTCTAGATTTTTATCTAGAAGTCACTGTTGAAAAGACAGAAGCCACCGACAAGATAATCAGCTGGAAGTACTCCAATTTAAAAGGGATGTTCATCATGAAGAGACGTGGTGAAGTCATCCAATACTTCAAAAATGGATTAGACATGTAAAGCCTTCCTCGCTGGGATATCCGTGAGCTCGGAAAATTAATATGATCATTTTGGCCAACAGTAGCATCGGCGCTGATTTTGAAGGACTAATCTTAAGAGAATGCAATTGCAGGTTTGTTGTCTTCAAGCCCCAACGCCCTAGCAGAAGGGTTTCAGAGACAACAAAGGATCCCATCACTGGTAAAGGCAAAGTCACATGGGTTGTGACCCTGCTAAGGTTGTGATTAGAATTAAGATCCCTCTAGAGATTCCAGTGACGCTCACAAATTTCAAAAAGTGGTTCTATGATGGAAAAAAGGTGAACCGGTCATCAGATCCAAATCAAATGAAGATAGACACATTTTGGATCCAATGGATGTCTTCATGTTTTGCTTGTCCGATTTGAATTTTCTTTACGGTTATAAAATTCATGTCGGTGCTGGAAACGAGTACAAGGAAGAAGGCATGTTATTTTAAAGGGAAGTAGAAAGAGCGAGGGAACGGAAGATAGAAATGATGGATATTCTATACAAAATTGAAAAACAAAGGAGAGAGAGGAAGCAAAGAAAAGTAAAGAGAACAAGAAGCAAAAGTCTCCAGAAAAATTAAAAGATCCATCACCCAATCCAGTAGCATCAGAACCTCTACCTCCAACTACATCCACATATGAAGTCACTGTGAAGGTCCAACCAACAACTAGTGAAGCTGTTTTTAACCAAACTGCATCACCAATAAATGATCAAGATGCCGCCGCAAGCCTTGAAGCTCAGAACGAAGGATGAAGACTCTCAAGTATGCAAAGGGGGGATATTGCTAGGACATTTTGAGACCATTGATACTTGAGTTTTATAGTTTGTAGCTTGATTGTAAATGTTAGTAAAACTAAAAGGTCTAAAAGTGTAAGTTTTGGTTCTTTTACCTTTAGCAGCGTATTTAAGTACCAGCGTATTTATTAAATACGCTGGGTAGTCAGTGTTTAATGAAAACCCTAGTAAAAGGTTTCTGGACAAGTTTTGATGATTTCTCTTGTGTTGTGATTGTTGTTTTTGTGCTAAATCTGAACATCTAGGTGCATTCAGTGATTATTCATTCGGGATTCCATATACAACACTTGTTGTTTGATCCATACAAGAATCTTCATCTTCATCTTTTGGTTTTTCTTAACTTTTACACATTCAAGAAACTAATCTATAGTTGTTTGAGTGATAACAATCAAACCACTGTGATCCGTATCTGTTTTGGGACTCACAATAAAAAGCATGTTTCTCCCCTGAATTGTAAAACATAAATAAAAGGGGGCTATGAAAACTCACATTAGGGTGCGTAAAGAAAACTAGCAAAGTAACGCCCAATGTAAAATAACCGACCTAACAATGCTTTAAACACGAAGGACACCTTAATAATCAAACTACAAGTCTACCACGCAAGTTATTCACCCAACCTACATACATAGTTAATAATATAAAAATAGACACACACACTATATATATATATATATATATATATAATATATATATATATATAAATAAGGGAAGGATAAAACGAAAACCCACTTGAGTTGAAAACTCAAAAAACCTTATAAAAACTCCATGAAACACTTTTATTTTTTTCTAAAAAAACAGGAAATGCAACATACATATATTTGAACATTTTTATAAAAGAAACACAAAAAACGCTGAGTAGTTTATTTTTTAAAAAATGTTACAAAATTTCATGTTACAAAATATATATGTAAAAAAAATGTAACATACATATTTTTAACATTAAAAAAAATACGCACCGGGCACTTTTTTATTTTTTTTAACAAAAATGTTTAAATATATGTATGTCACATTCCCTATTTTTTCAGGAAAAAAATGTTACATAGGATTTTCTTGAGTTTTTTGTTTTTAACTCAAGTGGGTTTTCTTCGTATACTTCACCTATACACACACACATATATATATAGAGCTCGGTTCAAATGAGAACCACCTCGAGTTGTGAGAATCGTGAGAACTTTTTCTTCCTGCGCGAGTTGGGCCAAATTTTTTTTTCACAAATGTAGATGAAAATATTATAAACACATTTGTAAAATAAAAGTAAAAAAAATTATAGAGTCTGTAGTTTTGACTGATGCAAGTCTTTTTTACACGCTGGTGTAAATTTTGTACGTAGATAAATATTTTTCTACGCCTCCTGTAAATGTGGGTATGATGCATTTTTTTAATTTTTTTTTGCTAAAACAAGTGATTTTTATGACTTTTGAGAAAAAAATTTCATAAAAACCTTTTAAATGATCTTGTTTTCCCGATTCTCACAACAATAGGTGGTTCTCATTTTAACCCATTTCGTACATATAAAGATGCTAACTATCCATCATAATCCCATGTAGCATCACATATAATATACAAAACATATTTAAGACTTGTTTTAAAAAAAAAACACTACTATAATAAGGTTTTTTTTTTTTGAAAAAAATCGCACTTTAACCTATTAAAACATAGTTTTGCAAAACTCATATTCTTAAATCCAAATATAAAATCTTAAGCTTTTATTGTACTAAAATAATCATTTAGATTCAAAAATCATAACTTTGACATCTTTCGGACTCTTAAGTTTTAACTTTTAACATTCACTTTTCAAACAAAACGATTAACTTTAATGGACCGAAGTCCACGTTTCTAACATGTAAACCTATATTACATCAAATAACATAAAATTAACTATGTTGAAGTGTATTCAAATCAATAAAACAATCTCATGCCATTTGGACATAAAAATTAGCATGGCAATTTCTAGCATGTAAGTAGCATTCTAAGTGACAAACACACATACATGCTATGACCTTAATATACACCTTAAGATCTGCATATTCTACATAAAAACGCCTAAAGTTTCTGCCCAACAATTAAAATTATAATTATCACGTTTTACATGTCGAAATCAAATCAATTGATTTAGTTACTTTTTATGTATAAAACACAAACACAAACACAAACTCATGGGAATATTTGGTATCCATCTTATTTTATAAAATCCAATTTTATAATAAAATGGTAATGATAATAACACTTTATTAATATTCAGATGCCAAAGCATAAATAAACACTAATACGAAGAAAACTATTCTTGTAAGTGATCTAGTTACAGTCTACTAAGATAATATATATAAAACACAACCATATTGGATTTAGGATTGTACGATGACGAATACCAAAAACTGGTACGATTGACGCAACGAATGGCTCCGCTAGTTAGCCAGATCACAAGTTACGAAACACTATGAGATCCACACGCACGTGGCATGAGACAAGGTTATGTGAAACGGTGGTGGCGATGTGGCAGCAACGATGAGGCAATGGGTGGTGGTCGCGAATGGGGAGGATTTCCTTGGGTGTTATCAGGTTTTCTATTAAACTATAATTAGGGTTTAGGTGTAACCTCATTTAAAGAACCCTTAATTGCACTTTAGTCCATACACATATAACTTTCCCTCCAAGTAAGCAGCCCTTACTAATTACTTGTTATCAAGTCAACCCCGTTTTATTATCATATAATAAAATCGTCTCTCACTAATCATTATTCAATAATAATTAATCCTCGTTCATGTCAAATAACTGTTATCGCCTATATGAAATTATAACCACTAGTAAAACATTTTGAATTTATTTTAGTATCATATAAATAAATAAACCTTTTTAATTAATTATCTGAATAATAAATAAATATTCGTTTAACACTCATTACCACTTATTTCTGCAAATTATTTTTTTTTGTAAACAATTAATATTTCTAGTATTTCACTAAATACTTGTTCTTCGTAGTTAATTAGCGTCTGCAATTCATAATGTTTAACAATTAAACGTTATTCTTTGTTCATCATCCAAAGTGTAACTTTTTGGATCGTACCTTAATAGTAATGTTAAATAATCTATAATTGGACACCAATTCCAACATAAATACATGCAAACACCAAGGTTGTAACCACACATAATTATATACATTTTTGTCATAAAATAATAATATTATACACACAAATGTCTAGCCCTAAAATAATTACCTTATTGCATAAAAAAATCTATCATTTTGGTGCCTTTTTAGGCATTAAACAAATGCACACGCATCCCCAAACGTCATGGTTTGCCATACATATAAATTATGCTATTTACTTATAAAAATAAAGTCATCATCTATAAATACTAAGATTCATAAACATCTCACACATACATGCCTTTATCTATTTGCACACTTTTAGAGCACCAAATAACAGGACTATGCATCCAAACATACAAGACATTCACCAACATACATCATAAAGTGCTTTTAGATGAACTTAGGCACTAAAATTAGATTCAAAACCATTATTCCATAAATACATACATGCATTTGAGAATCTAGCATAGTACCACCTCATTTGCAAAACAACAATAACATGCACACACCGACATACTTGCAACTTACACAGATACTCTTGAATCATCCAAAACTTCCCTTTAATCATGTGTTACTTTTTAAAATGATTTGGTGAATAACTCATATATTTTAGTGAACAACTAGGCATAAAATCAAGATTAACACATGAAGAACAAGAAAGAAAGTGTTCATACCACTTGAAGTATAAGAGGAACACTATGAGGATGAAGAGAGTTTGGATTAAATCTTCAAAGTATCCCTTGAATCACCTCTAAAAGCCTTTACACATGCAAGATAACTCTTGAACTTGAAGTTTTGGATATTCAGTCTTGTAGATGGAAAACAAAAAGTGAAGAATGGTGGTGATGGAGGTGTTTATGGAAATGGGAGGGAGAAGTGGAGAGGGTGGAGTGTTTTGGGGGAGTAAAAATGAAGAGTGGAGTGTTAGTTGTGTTGAAATGATAAGTTATGGGAAAGTGGAGGTGATAGTTGGGTATTAGGGAAAAGAGTGGGGTTGGAACCACCTCATATGGGCCGCCACTTTTGGCGAGGGGAGGGGGGGTGTGCTTTAAATTTTTATAAAAATCTTGTGAGGGTGAATTTCATTTTATATAAAGTCTTGTGTCTTTTATGCATATTATTCTCCAAAAAGAGGAAATTAAATAATACCTACTATTTTGATTAAAATATTAACTAGTTAAAATAATACAGGGTGCTAGACGGTGTATGTAGTCCTTACAAATTGTTACAAATAAAAAAAAAACACATGCGAAAATCGGATAATGCAAGACAAAAACCATCAACTATGGTTTTTATATGTTTTTACATAATTTACACTTATAATATAGCAAGGCATGCTAATCCAAGCATATTGGGCAAAATTTTGAATTTTTAAATTAACCGGGTAGTCACCAACGCTCGTTTTAGGTATTTATCGCCACACGATATGGTAATTTCTAAAAATTACCAAATACAAACCTATACATAAAATGGGCCTTGCTAGACTTTTAAATGACCTAATTAACTTAAGGTTAAGTCTAAGACGCATTGATAAAATGCAATCACGTTTTGAGATAATACAAATAATGCCTAAAAATGCGAGATGTCACATAAAGACTGCTTGTCTACTAAAGAACTGTTAAGTGTTCAAGTGAGGATTTTTCTTAGGTTATAACCATTACAAAAAAAGATGGGAGTACTAAGATTATTTACTGGTACAACATCTTGGAGTATGATAACCAAGATTTATCTGAGCCTAGTTTAGTGGACCGAATATGTGAATATGTTGTTCTTGAAGCCAAGACATTAGAGTTGCAGTGGGATAGGGGTAAAAAACATGCTAGTTGTAGGTTAGTTGTGAAGTCAGATAAAGAAGATTAGTGCAAATAAGTGACTTTTTCACATCATCTGTTCACAAAAAGTTTGTCAAGTATAATGAGAACTGTTGATTACCAAAAGCTCAAGGGTGGCAAAACAACACACTTGGTTTACATACATAGATCAACTGATGTGGTGCATTGTTCTGAAAAACCGAATTGCTGAAGACAAATGTTGATAAAGATCTCCTACTGATTACAAGTACCGGAGACAAGCAATGATTGTAAATCTGATAAGTACTACTGATGAAGGGATCAACTGCCTCGAAAAAGTAATGTTGAAACAGGAGATCATCGAAGCCGTTCGAATCACGAATCAATGATGTGCAGAATCCATTGATTCGTTTGTGGATTAAACAAGAACTAGATCAAGATCTAAATATTAATGCTTGTTGTATTGATGAATTAGATTGTTTACAAGATAAACCACATAGTTTCTCTCTCTGGAATACACATACAAAGCCCCTAAAGAAAGTGTGCTCTTCACCAATACTTTTTGAACTATTGCATGATATCATCTATTTATAATCCCAAAGTGAGCTAAATCACTAAAGTAGCCCCTTCACCAAAGTAGATGCCTCATTTGCAACCGTAATAGTAACCACTTCACATAAGTAAGTACTTCACAAAGTGGGCGCTTCACATCCCTACGCTCACTTTCCTCTCTCTTTCAAAGTGTGCGCTTTACATCCAAGCGCTCATTTTCCATTTGCCAATCACAAGTCACATATTAGTTCCTAACAAGTAATAAAAAAATCAACTACTGCTAAGAAGAACTGTTAGTAGAACAACTTATTAGTTGCAATGACTATTTGATTGATAAGTATTAGTAATTGTTCTCCAGTTTGGCACATCTTTCAATAGTTTCATTAAAAGATGAAGATGTCGCTTTCCTAGGAAGTTAAGATGTTCCCTCTCATTTAATGTATTACACCACTCCCCTTGCACAATCTCTTGCACCTACTTCTATTAGCATGTATGGTTTGTATAGTTAGTTCTTCCATTTTAATTGTTGAGGTTAAAGAGACAGAGTGTGAGAGAGCTTGTGTTGAGGGGGAGCTTCCTATACTTGCATATTATATTCTGTTGATTGAATGAAAGATGCGTCGATGCATTGAAATCATTTCCATGTTCTTATTATTTTTGTGACTTTTTTATGTTAATTCACTGCTTATATATTTTGTTTCAATCAAAATCAGTTGATTGTGAGCAACTCCAATCGTAGCATATATACACATGTATCCTTTCGGCATCAGCCATGGTGGAATTCAAGTTTCATATAGTTGTGAAACCGACTACATGGATATATTCCCGAGTAAACAACAAGACTTTCTAACTTGCATAAGTCTGACATTTCAGTGATATAATACACTTACATGGAAAACTTGCCATTTATCAAAAGCATTTGCATGTATTTTGAAAAAAAAAACATATAAGGAGGGGATTAATCATGAAAGACTCACCTTATGTCCAAGTTGATGGAATCTCGACTTCTTGACTCAAATGTGCCTAAATTAGCAATGTAGAAATCTTGATGTGCAAGATTACTTGTTAAATTAATCCAAGACATTCCCATAAGATTTCATCACCGATTAACACCCTTAGTTAGTAAGTTAATTCAACACTTGATTAGTTTCACTAAGGTTTATAGTTATGATCAGCCTGGTCATGACTCATGTCAAATCAACAGTTATTTTAATTTGCACGTGTTGAATATAGTTATATTGTAACATTCCAAATTCTAAAGATTTATATAAATTAAGAAAATATACACGTGGAGATTTATAAAAATAATAATAATGAATAAAATACCATTTGTATGGTAGTTTGTTTTAACTCAAAGATATGGGATTATGAACGATTTATTAAACTTAAACGATTTATGAACGATTTATGTTTGCTAAATTTCTTAAATTTGAGGATTTAAATACATTACTTGATTAGTTGAAGGGTGTAAGTGAAATATGTTTAATAATTAATGAAGAGATAAACATAAGACGGGGGTGGATCGATTTTCCCTAGAAGCTTTGCCAAGTTCGTACTAATGAGTGTATGACAAGAGGAAGAAGAGAACCGAATTTGATCATCTACTAGTTATTTGGAAGCGATGTATGTGTTTTCTCCATCCTAAAAACCCTAGAATCTTGATTTAAGTTGAGAAGTTGATTGCATGAAGAAGTAATATGGATGTAACCCTAACCTAAATGGGTTGATGTGCCACTATAACAGTGAATTGGAACAAAAGTCATAATTTCATCAATTAAAATAATGATGGAAAGACATACAAAAGTTAGAGTAAGCCCGAATGTCTAATGCAAATTATTTAGGAAATATAACGTTAACAGGCATCTTAAGATTGTATAGATTATTCCTAACCTTAAGTAGTCTTCTCTCTTGATCCCGCCCAAGGTATCCTGTGAACCTGAGGTGTACAAAAAAATTTACGGAATGAGCCGAATCAACAGTAGCAAATAATAAATAGCAAATAAATAATCAACTGAAATGATATCACTATATCTCCTAATGTAAACTGATAAGAAGCATAACAAAACAAATCATAGCATATAACTAAACTGAACCATATCATACCATACGGATGTAACCATAAGCATAACTGAGTCTAGTAGTACGTGACGACATACAGGTAGCTACTCCTATATATCAATCACATTAAATGGTGCAAGTTGGCATACCTACAACTATTTATTGAAAATTGAAACTGAGTTAGGATAAATCCATACGCCTCCTAATAGCTATGTACCACACTTGTACTTAAGGGACGCCACAAATTGATCTCTCCATCACGAGAGGAGCACATTTTGCCGATGCCACAACAACATTCTCGTGGACACTTCACGGGAAGCGAGCGCTTAGGATAATGGAATATTGAAAATCTGAGTCATATAATCTAATGCAAATAGCCATTGTAATTTACAACAGATATAATGCAATAATTAGTATGATGTAATCACAAATCTATAGCAGGATATCAAATTCAAATTCAACATTCATAATCAAACCAAGAAATGAACGGCGGTCAAATGAATCGAGATTTAAAGACGTTAGGAGTTCCTAAAGAAACGATAGTCAATAAGTTTATAAAGAATTGAACAAGAAAACAAATAGAAAATGGGGTAAGGATCTGTACCTTGTCACTTGATATGTTGCCTTGCAAATACAGATATTTGTGTAAGCGTGTTCGTGTAGACCTACATCGTGTTCATTTATTTCATAAGATTGTGTCCGTATATATGAAGTGTATATATATTTGTGTGTATATATTATTTAAGTACTCATTTGTATAAATTCATTTTGATTAGATTAAAGAATAATTATTATTATCACTCTATATATATGTCAAATTTATATTTGTATACCAATGAAATATAATGTTACTTCTAGTCGTATAATCCTAAAATATAATAAATAAGTAAATGTGACAATCGTTAATCCATAAATAACTCATGAAATATCTGTTAACCTAGTCCATATATTGTGCGGAATCCAATTTTAGTTAGATGACAATAATAAGATTACCAATTTTTATGTTTTCATTAATTGATTCACTGCTACAAGTTCTTGAAAAGACACGTACAGAGCTTCGCCATCTAATCCGCAAAACAACTAACGAACCCAAAGTCTACGCAACTATTAATACTAACATTACCTTCGTGCGGACTAGGGTTTACCTTCGTATGGACTAGTTACCTCTGTGCGGACTTGCTTCTTCCGCACGGAGTAATACCTTCATACGGAGGTATAATTACAAACAAACAAACATAATCTAACATTTATCATGTTACAGACTCGACAGGACTCGTAGACGCCGGCAGTAGACGTATGTATCAGCAAACTCCCCCTTGGATGTTGCCTCAGTCTCGATCAGTCTTCAAAACTTTATAACTTTAAGATCTTCAGCATCCAAAGAAGTACTTTCTCACCCTTTGACGTTTAAGCTCGAATACCTTTTAATTGATACCCGATCTGTCAGAGGCGACTTCATAAATTGATACCTTTTAATTGAAACCTTTTTTACTTTACCTGCAATCCTCTCCTCCTTTTTAATATCTCTCAAAAACTCCACTCTTTCTATCTCCCACCATTTTGTATAACACATCTTCCCTAAGTTGATCTCATACGCATAACAAACTCTGATCACATTCTAATTGCATGGCTTGAACTTTGTCTGGTAATTGGTGAACAAACTTGTTATAGTAAAGTTTCTCCACATCTTTCTCTAATAAGTTCACAAGCCACATCGGATCAAGAATCCTTAGCTATCCATAGATCTTCACTTTTCAATACAATAATAACTTCACAATTTCAGCATCCCACCATCTGAAAATACCATAAAAATCTTGTTCTATTTTCATTAATGGTCATTGCTCGTGGTCAGTTTATAATCACCATCACATCTGGCAGTTTAGATACATGATCAATCTTTGTAATTTTCATCCGGTAATGTCGCTTCCAGTTCGGAAAATCATGATATGCTTCACATCTAATCAGCTTCCATAACTTCTGATCTCCCGGCTTCATTTGAAAATTAATCAGTTTTAGTTTTGTCTGGCACAATTCTTGAACATCCCACCACGGTACTGTTTGAATATCTTGCAAGTATTTGAAATACTGCACATCATACTCTCTCTTAATTCCCCAATCGTTCAATTCTGGAATCCGTCCCCAGCTAATTATATCTCCGGGTGAAACATCAGGATGTTTAGTAAAGAACATCAATGGTCACCTGAATTTTCTTTCTTTTGGAATAGCTTTGAACCAAGCTTTCTTAGCGTTTCTGATCTCATCTCTATCAACCATATGAGATTCACGATCTTTGATCGTCTCTTCAATTTTACGCTTCAATAAGTCATTTGTATGTTGATCAAACTTTTCCTAAAATGTTGGGAAGTCATCAGTTTCATCACCAGAATATTTAACCGTTTCTTCGTCTGAATCATCCTCCATGACGGTGTTGTTGTAGTTATCAACCTCTTCGACATACTTTAAAACATAGTCTTCAGGTTTGAAGCTTCGATATTATTCAGTTCTTTTTCAAAATCAAATTCAAATGCATTCTCATCAACTCCCATCATCTGAGCTATTTCTTCTTTAGTATAATTATGAAAATACTCTCCCTCTTCAACGTCATGCTCAAGATAAATCGTTCTATGTTGAATTGTAGGAATATACCGTTATAGGGGTAACGTCTGTGAAGATTCTTGAATTCTCTCCATCGTGCATCGTATCATCTTTCTCCCGCTCTCTATATGACTCATCTTCTTGATTAGCTGCATCTTTTGAAAAATCATCATAATCACCAACTCCCTAAGTGTTAGCTTGATATACAATCATTCCAGCACCAACCTGGTTGTTGTCATCGTCATCACCATTATCACTAAATTTGGCTTCAAAGTCTATCCCCATTCTCTTTTCCATAACTTTGTACATAATATCTAGCTGTCGATCCTTGACTTTCTTATCAGCTTCTAAGTCACTCAGTATTTTTCACAGTCTTTCATTTTCAGAAACCAAACTTCCTATTACTGTTTTCATCTACTCTCGTTCATTTTTTAAAAACTTGACTTTTCCTTCCAACAGCTTAATCTTTTCATCAGGTGGATCATTTAAGAAATCCAAGTTCACACCCACTGGGAACAACGAACCTTCTTCAAATAGAAAACCACAGTTGGATGTGTTTGTTTACTTGGTGTAGATCAACGAGTAGAACGAGATTGTGATTGGGGTTGTCTTGATGGTGATTGTGGAGTTGTTGGTTGTTGTTGAGGAGAGATAGGTGGGATATGAGTTACTGGTGGTTTCTGTGAAGTTGTTGGTGGGGTTTGAATTGGAATCACATGCTCAACTTCAATCTCAGCTTCTACTGTTGGTGTCTCTTTCTCAATAACTATTGGTTCAGCTCCAGTAGTTGTTTTCTTTGAAGTCTTCAAGTATTTCCTTCTAGATTTCTTCGCCAACGGAGACCCGGTCCTGTTGGTGCATAATGTCTATTGCCTACGTCTAGGATGTATCTGTAATGTTTATAAAGTTTACACGTTAATGTTTAAATGTGAAAAAGTAAGTTTTATATGTTTTAACACTATGTTTCGTACAAAAGAATACATGTTTCGTACGAGTGACTTACTCGTACGAAAAACATACTCATACAAAATATAGTTGTCTGTTTAGCACGCACTTCGGTACGAGTCATGTCGACCTATAAATAGGGAAGTGTTGTGTTAGAGCTAGTTAGTGATTTGTCAATTGGTACGACGAAGCTCTGCCAGTTTGTTTACTCTCGTCTGTATTTTAACGTCATTAATACATCGAAAGAAGTTAAACAGTAAGTACTATCTTGTTTGTCTTGTCTGCCTCTCTAGCAATGAATTCCGCCTCTGCTAGTTGAGCAAGATCAGGTCGATTGCTCATTTCGGGAGCTCGATCCCCGTTCACAAGTGGTATCAGAGCCATGAGATCTGATCTACAGATAGACAACAAGTAGTTACAAGTTACTAAGTGTTCAGACTTGGATATATCTTCATCTTCATCATTTTTTTTTATCTATGCTGGATTTTGGACAAATTTCGAACGAATTCATGGACAAAATGGACTTGGATGTTAGTAATTGAAGTTAATCTTCAATCTAATCAATCCATATCATAATTCGGACTTAAAATTGAACTAAATCATGTTGAAATCGATAAAATTTGTTAGTTTGAAGTTTGAATCATTTCGTACGAGTTTGGCATGAAAAACTGAATTAATTTTTGTACGAACCAGTTAAAACATTCATACGAACAAGTGCAAAAAATTTCACAGAATCTTACAGTTTTTCAGATTTTCAAACTAATTCGTACCAAATTTCATTCGTACAAATCATCTTACTCGTACAAAATGGTTTGATCCGTATGAAATATTAGTTTTTGTGAGATAAATCTCAATCGTATAAAAACTTGTTTCGTACAAAACAACTTGTCCGCACAAAAAAAAACTTTATTAATTTGATCAGTTTGTTTTCGAGAAGTGTCTTAATTTTTCACAGGAAAAATGTCTGAGGAATTTTACAATGCGTTCGCTACTTCAGTCGTTACCACTGCAGCAGCCCAAAACATCAATCTAGAGAATGAAATGGGAACAATGACAAAACCTCCAAAGTTTCTGAATCTAGAAGACTTTGATAGTTGGAGTGAAAGGTTTATGAACTGGGTTCAAGCTAACCACTTTACTTGCTGGTTTGCAATCGAGGAAAAATATATCGCACCAGTTGGTGAAATGGGCTTGAAAAGACCCTTGCTCAATTCTCTGATGTTGAACGGGAAAGGTTTATCAATGAAAAGAAAATGATGAATATTCTTCAGCAATCGATTAAAGAAGACATTTTGGCTTTACTACAACATGATGATGATGAGCAATCTTTATTGAATGCTCTTCGACTCAAATTTCAAGGTAGTGCTCAACTCCGCAAAAGCAAAAGGGCATTATTAAGCAAAGAGTTTGATGTATTCACACTGATTAAAGGAGAAACAGTAAAGCAACTGATTGAGCGATACTGTCATCTGGTGGTTCATATGAAGAGAATGGGAATTGTAAAGATAAATGAAGAGCTTGTTGACAAGCTAGCTGATTCTCTACCACAAGGAGAATGGTCGACTTACTTAACCATCTTGAAGAATGGAGTTGAATATAGCAATTTCTCACTGCCTCGCTTTACCAAAAGGTTGGAGGGTCATGAATTAGAGATGTAAAAGATGGCAAAAAGCAAGACCGTTCAAGTGCAACAAGATGTTAATCTGTATTTCAAAAACAGTTCTGCTACTCAAATCCAAGTGCCAAAGATTCAAACTTCTTTCAGTGCATATAGTTCACCAAGCACTACACCACCAATTCAGACAAGTGGTTTCCAATCATTCCCAACAGTTGATCCAAATACACCTTCAAGCCAACAATCTTCTTTTGGATCAAATCAATCTCACAACAATCAAACTACTTCATCATCCAATGCAAACCAAAGAGTTTTGCAATGCAATATTGTCGTTGATTTTCAAAACGCACAAAATTTTGAAGAAAATACAGCAAAACAACATATGTCTCTACTTGCTTCAGTTCTTGAGTCATATGACAGTCTTGTTGCTAGAAAGATCGGAAATTCAGAAATGACACGTGAGGATTAAGATCAAATTAATCCAGTTGAAACGGAGTTGATAGATATAAAATGGTGTATGGCTTCAATCGTTCGACGTGCACAAAGATTTATGGAAATCACTGGTAAAGAAAATTTGGGAGGTTTGGATGGTAAACTTGGATTTGATAAATCCAAAGTTACTTGTTTCAAGTGTCGGGAAAAAGGTCACTTTAAAAGTGTGTCCAAACCGAGAGGTTCAAGGAAATCATAATCGTTTCGCCGATGACTATTACAAAAGAGCGATTTACCACCGACCTCAACCAAGAACAAGATTCGTGCCGATTGAAGATAAGCAACCTGAAACTAAAGATAAGGCATTGGTTATTACACAAGAAGACGAAGGGTTTAATTGGAACAAGTTTATTTCGAAAGGAAAAAGTTTGGCGTTGGTGGCTGAAATTATTGAGGAACCGGAAGAAGAATCGGGAGCATCGTTTGATGAAGGACCTGATAATGACGATTATTACTATCATACTTCATCAGAGGAGGAAGAATTTTTGAATGGTCCATTCAAACATCTTTTGCCTAACGATGTTTTAAAAACTTTTGCAGGATATTTCATGTCTAGCCAACATTCAACAGATGAAGAGCAAAAAAAATCGATTGAAGAAGATGAAGCTGATGAGAAAAAGGAAATGATGAAAGAAGACATCATTAAAGCGTGCATGGCCAATGGCAATGATGTAAACAAGTCACCTGAGAGTGTGAATGAAAAATCTTGCTTAAAGTGTGAAGAGCCGTGTGGTGAGTGTCTTGTAAAGGACAAAAGATTTGCTGAATTGCAAAGTTTAACAGACAATTTGTCAAGCGATTATAAATCCACAAAGGAAGCTTATGACAAATTGAGTGCGTCTGTTAAACAATATAATAAAGCACTCAGAGAAAATGACGCAACACTTATGATACTTAAAGCAACAGTGATGGATAAACAAATGGCAATTAATATTCATCTAAACACTATTGCTGAGCTCAAAAGTGAGCTTGAGAAAATGAGAATTGAAACTGAACGAGTTAACAAATTATTAATTAGTTATTCCATAAGCTCATACGTCATAGATCACATTTTACCAAAAATAAAAAATACAGAGGAATCTAAAAATGGTGAAACAAAAAGTGGTAGTTATGATCGAGTTCCACCACCCATGTGGAACAGTTATGCATGCAAAAATCCATTTGGGGTGGAAAAGGCACTAAATCTTAACTTGAAAACCAAACAGTTGCCTGAGGATATCGATGTAACTTACAGTAAAAATGATGGTGAATGTGACTCTGAAGTGGTAAATAATGTGATTGAAAAAGTGTTAAAAAATGAATCTGAAGTGTCTGAGCCTGAACAATCTTAGAAGTCAAAGTCTGATGATATATCAAAAAATAGTTTAAATGAAGATCCCAATGTCATAGTTTACAAAATGAAAGGGTCTGATAAACTATTTTCAGATGAGGACTTTCCAATTAAAAATGTGAAAAAGGATTGTGTAGATAAAATGTTCAAGCTTATGGAGGTAAGTCATGATGATTTAGATAAACATGAGGCATCTTTCTATTCTAAATCAAAAACTGAAACCGATCTTACTATTGCAAAAATGGAGATTATCCGGAAAACAAACGAGCAGGGTTGGGTTTCCAGAAGCAACATAAAACCAACAGGTCCCAAAAATTGAACTTTACAAAGAAAATTCATTTAGTTTTTGGGACAACAACCGAGAAAGAAAAGGAGGTCATCGAAACTCAATCAAATGATGATTTTCTTAAAGAAAAAGAGAAACAGGTTTTGGATACCTCTGTTCATAAGGACAACAAGACATGCTTTAAATGCAAGAAGTTGGGCATATCGCACGATACTGTTCACAAGAAAGTTCAAAACCAATTTCTTCTCCGAAAAAGTTCACTAAGGATGAAAAGCAAAAAGCACCCATGTTTATGCCAAAACAAATTCTTGAAAGAAATATTGAATCTCATCAAAATGTTAAACCAACTATTCAACCTCAATCTAAGTTTGAAATTGGTGAAACATCACACAAAATTCAACAAGTAGATTTAAAATTTTATGTTAAAAGGGCTAAACCACAAACACAAAAATGGGTTGCTAAAGCTGTTAAAATCAAATCATCCAAAGTTGAACACAAACCTTCTGTTCCAAACAAAACTGAGCTTAAAAAGATTGAAAAGAACACGGTGGGTCCAAAATTTGATATTCTAAACCCACCCAAGACCAAACAGGCTTGAGTTTCTCTGTTTAAATAAGTTTTGATAATCATGTGTGCAGGGGCTCCAACGTTTGATATTGTCAAAATGAATCATGGATAGTGGAGCATCTCGCCACATGACAGGAATGCTTGCGTTGCTCAATGATGTTAAAGCTATTCGTGGAGGATATGTAGGATTTGTTGGAACGCAAGGAGGTAGAATTGTCGGAGAAGGGATTCTCTAAAACAGAGTTGTATCGTTTGATAAAGTGAACTATATCGCTGAACTTGAGAACAATCTGCTTAGTATCTCGTAAATTTGTGACAAGAAGTTCATGACACATTTCAATGATAAAGAATGTCTAATCTTAAAACCCGATTTTAGGATTCCAGAAGAATGGATTTTGATGCGAGCTCCGAGAGAAAATGATTTATATGTTCTTGACATGAGCATCGCTTCTACCACGTCAAAGAAAGTTCAATGCTTTGTTTCCAAATCTACCGAGAAAGAGTCAATTTTATGGCATAAAAAAATGGGGCACATTCATCTTCGAAAGATGAATTTTCTTGTGCATAACGATCTAGTGGAGGGTGTAAATTTGAAAAGTTTTCATCTAACAGATGATTGTCTTAGCTGCAAAAAAGGGGAAGCAGCATAAGAAATCACACCCGAGAAAGCTATTGAATTCGATAAAGTTACCACTAGAAAGACTACACACGGATCTATTTGGACCAGTTAATGTCAAAAGCATTTCTGGAGATCTATATTGTCTTGTCGTTACAGATGATTATTCTCGATTTTCATGGGTGTTCTTTCTGGAGAGTAAGGATGAAACGTTTGAAACTCTTATGATCCTCTTCAGAAAACTCAAAAATTTATATCATTTGCCGATTAAGAGAATTCGCATTGATAATGGAACAGAGTTTAAGAACAAGAAGATGCAAGAGTTCTGCAATGAAAAGGGGATTCTTCATGAATTCAGCGCCCCCTATACTCCACAACAAAATGGAGTAGCTGAATGAAAGAATCGCACGCTGATAGAAACTGCTAGAACAATGAGCTGATTCAAAATTACCGATCAGTTTTAGGAGTGAAGCAGTAGCATCAGTATGCTATACCCTAAATCGTGTGTTGACAGTTAAGCTTCACAAAAAGACATGTTTCGAGTTACTGAATCAACGAAAGCCTAACTTAGCATTTTTGGAACCTTTTGGATCACCGTGTACCATCTTAGACTCGACTGGTAAATTTGAAGCCAAATCCTTGGAAGGTTTCTTTGTTGGTTACGCTACTCCTCAAAAACGTTTTTCTTGCAGAGTCTGAACCAGGTAGTTCTAGCACAACACATAGATTGTCAAAGATACACAACGCCTACGCAGAAACCTGGGGATCCGCGGCTGTTTAACTATGATGGATTGTGGGATTCGTTTAATCTACCAGATGTGCCAACAGAAGAAGAACTTGTTATGTTATTTCAACAACATTAGTTATCTAATCAAGAACAAGTTCCTAGACCATTGGTGATTTCTACATCATTACCTGTTAACTCGTTTGATGTTGGTCAAAGCTCTTCTGTTCAAAATCTGGTTCTTGCTCCAAATGTTAATACTGCTGAATCATCTGCCTAGCCAAATGCAGATGCTGACTCTGATCGGGTACCAACTTTCGACGATGGAGGATCCAGTTCTGATGAAGGATCTAAACAGATTGAAAGCTTTTTGAAACAACAGGCTGCTTAGTCTAATGCCAGGAATAAAGCTTCTTCATCTGTACCAGCTGTCGATGAAATTCTAACAAATTTGCAACCACAAGTATATGTTCCAACCAAAGTGATACCAAGCACGCTTTCATATCGTCCGTCAGAGAACATCATAGGTAGCTTACAAACTGGAGACTCGCAATCAGATCAATAATGATCTAAGCTGTTTTTATACTCATATTGCTCCACTTCAAGTTCGATTTTCTCATAATTGTTTTGTTTCTCAGGTTGAACCGGGAAGCTGGAAAGACGCGTTAAAAGAAAAAAGTTGGGTGGATTCAATGCAAGAGGAGTTACTCCAATTCCAGAAACTTGGAGTTTGGAAGCTTGTTGACTTGCCAGATCATCACAAAAAGATTAACCCAAGATGGGTCTTCAAGTGCAAAATAGATGATCGAGGAGTTGTGGTACGCAACAAAGCTCGACTTGTGGTTCAAGATTTTCATCAGCAAGAAGGGATAGATTACACTGAAGTCTACGCCCCAGTTGCTCGTCTTGAAGCGATTCGCATATTCTTGGCCTTTGCATCGTGGAAAGGTTTCAAGGTGTACCAATTAGATGTTAAATCTGCTTTCCTATACGGAAAAGTGAAAGAGGAGGTGTACGTCGGCCAACCACCGGGTTCATTGATCCAGTGCACAAAGATAAAGTCTACCTTCTGAATAAAGCCTTATATGGTCTTCATCAAGCCCCGAGAGCTTGGTATGAAACCTTATCGAGTCATCTTCTGGACAATGGCTTTATCAGGGGAACAATAAATTCTACCCTCTTCACAAAGGAAATAGATGGGCATCTAATCATCGTACAAATATATGTGGATGATATTATCTTTGGATCGACAAATGATAAGCTGTGTAAAGACTTTGAAGAAGTCATGAAGCGCAAATTTGAAATGAGCGCAACGGGGGAGATGAAGTTCTTACTAGGATTTCAGGTTGATCAGTTGCCTGATGGTATTTTTATTTATCAGACGAAATATGTTCATGACATAGTGGAGAAATTCAATATGACAGGAGCTAAACCAGCATCTACCCCGATAGCTCCAAATCATGGTATTTGTCCAGATCTTATTGGTGAAAGAGTTGATGAAACTTTATATCGCTCCATGATCGGATCCTTGATGTATCTTAGAGCTTCTCGACCAGATATCATGTATCAACGTGCCTGTGCTCTCGTTATCAGTCAAATCCAAAAGAGTCACACCTGCTTGCCATCAAACGCATAATGAGATATCTGAAGGGTTTTCCAAGCACCGGCTTGTGGTACCCTAGACATGATGATTTTAATCTTGCAGGATACTCGGATTCTGATTTTGGATGCTGCAAATTGAATTCAAAGTCTACAACGGCCGACTGCCAGTTCTTCGGAACTCGTTTGGTAACGTGACAGTGCAAGAAACAAACCGCAGTCGCTCTCTCTACCTGTGAGGCTGAATACGTTTCGGCATCCAGTTGTTGCGCTCAGATTCTCTGGATACAACAACAGATGAGAGATTTCGGTTTGCAATTTCTTGATACGCCTATATATGTAGATAATCAGGCCGCGATCAATATCACTAAAAACTCATGCCAACACTCACGTACTAAACATATCGAGATTCGACACCACTTTATCCGTGATTGCTACGAGAAAAAGTTTGTGCGAATTGAGAAAATCCACACTGATGACCAAAAGCAGGTTTTTATATCAAAGCTTTTGATAAAACAAAGTTTAATAATTTTTTAAAACTAAATGGTTTAAAAAATATGATCTCAGGGGATATGTTTGAGGTTGAGTTTGAGGATGATGATGACTTAATGTGATTTTGTAATCGGTTAAACGTTTTATCAAAATTCTTTCTTTTAACTTCTTAAAAAATCCAAAAATATGTTTTTGATTTTAGGGTGAGAATGTTTAAGGAAAATACAAAAACATTAAAAAAAAGGCAAAAAGAGTTTTGTGTAAAAAGAGTGATCATAGTAAATCAAAAATGATAGTCACAGTATGCTAAAAAATTGTATTGTTTTTAAAAAAAGTAATTAAGCAAGTCTTACTATGGATATGCCAATAGACTTCACTCGTTCAGTAAATTGAATTCAAGATATAAACATAAAAACAAAACTGATTAACTTGTGGGTTAACATTTCTCGGATATATGGACTTAGTACTCCGAAATTTCGTTTGAGAGAATGCCAGATTCTGCGATACTAGGTCTTTATATTTGATTGATATCTGGGGTATTATTCGAGTTCTTCTGATTTTGCGGAAGCAATGGCCTAGAACTCTTATAATATTTTCGCATTATTTCCCCAAAAACTGCATGAAAAAATGGTTATATCTTAAGCAATTATGATATTTGTAGTTCAAAAGATTCCTTAATGGAACACCACCTAAAGACGAGCCTTCATCTCTCTGTCTGTACGGTAGTACTAACCTGAGCTCTCAAGGTCTCGCATTCACCCTATATACAGATATCAATTAGATATATTCACCTGTAAAATGACATTCTGGGAATTTCGATACGGGAGTATATTGTGAGATGGGAAACACAATTATTTCATGTTTCTAATAATACATTAACATATCTTGAAACAGTTGAGAAACGAGAAGAGGTTTAAATGGACAAATATATTGGCAATCTAGGTAAATTTATTTAAAAGCTTAAAGGGTGTTTCTAGATCAACGGTGTTGATGACTTATATATATGCTTGCTTGAAATGATCCTCTAAAAACGCAAAAATTCACAAAAATGTTGTTATTTTTTGAAAAATATCTCAAAACTCAAAAAGATTTTCAGTTTTCTTATCATTGATAGTCTTATTTTTGTTTACCGATGATAAAAACATTGACGGTTGAATTCATAGCAACATCTTGCTGAGAAAAATCTGAAATCATGGGTTAGGAGCTAAACGTTAGCAAAAAGTTTACTTGAATGACAAGAAAGTTCATTAATTTGAAACTTTACATGTTAAAATAAATCTGTTTGGACAAACATGGTCAACCAAGGTCATTAACTTGAACTTGGAAGGCAAATTGAATAACCAGGGTCATTAATTTGGAGTTGGTTAGTCAAGTGGATTTGTGAAACAGATAAAATTACTGAAAAAATTAAAAATACAAAAATAAAATTGAAAAGTTTAAAGACTTTTAGTATTGATTCACACGAAACGGAAATTCATACGGAGATCTTCATTTCAGTACGAAACAAGGGTAAATTTTTGCGATTCAAGATGTTTCGTATGAAACTAGTCTCTAGTATAAATACTCTGTGTTTCGCACATAAATAAGGTTACCATTTTCTCTATACTGTTAAGCGATTCAGAGGATTTTGTGCGAGTTTATACTAAAATCCTCAATTCTTGGATATTTATGCTTGTGTTTTACATTGTTGAGGTTGATTGGCATACCTCTATCAATGGGAAAGGTAATTTTGACAAAATCATGCTGTTATAATGCCAAAATTTGTAAGAATCAGACTAAAACTTAGATCTAGGGAAATTGGACTGGTAGAACTTAAAATTGATAAAAAAATCGTTAAAATCGGCTCTAATAACCTGAAAATCGACTATCAATTTGTTAAAATCAACAAGTTTTGAGTTCGGATTATACTTGGACATTTTGGGACGATGAGGAATTTTTGTACGAAGGAATTGTTTCGCATGAAAAGTTTTGTTATGTAATTTGGAGTTAGTTTTGTACGAAACAATCATTTCATACGGAGAAGTTTGAAAAGTGTTTGTTCAAAGTGAATTTGGTTGTTTCGTATGAAATAAAGTTTGAAAACAAAATGTTTAATTTGCAAAGTATTTCATACGAATATAGTGATTCGTACGAATAAAAGTTAGTTCAAACTTTTAATTTTTGATTAAGTGTGTTTCGTACGAAACATTTGTAGGAATTTTGAATGTTTAAAATTTTCTGACGGTTGGTTGTTATTTTTATAAACAGGCCAAGAAACCTGCATTTTCTCGAGCCCATAATATATGTTGTATCACAGATGCCTCAATTCCGGAGATTGCAGCATATCGCGATATTTTGGATTTTCTCACACAGATTCGAGTGACTAAAGCTTTAACGGATAGACATACAACATATCTTTCGCATGTGGAATATTTTTGGAATGCCGCTGAGTAAAGTATTGATGATAATGCAATTATTTCAGCTGTAAAGATTGATGATGTTGATATTCCAGTGAAGATTACTGAGTATTTAATTCGGAAGGTGTTAGATTTTAAAGATAACAAAGACAATCCGACTGGTTTTTCTGAATACATGGCAAAAGGATGCTTTTATCGAATGGGGCATACAGGATTTATTAACACTGCACCATTCAAGAAAGGAAACCTGAGCGCACCTTTCAAATATCTTGCACATGTAATAGCTCATGGTTTGAGTCATAGGAAAGGAGGTTTTGATGATTTAGTGGATTATCAAATGTGTATGATTACAACATTAGTTTTGACCCTGCCATACAACTTTTCAAAGGTCATATTCACTCAGATGGTTCAGAATATTCAAAAAGAAAAGTTTTGCAGTATCCAAGATTCATTCAGACGTTTTTAGACTTTCTGCATCCTGATCTTAAGAAATCTCCGAATGATGTACTCAGGCTTGAACATATGGATGTTTTGACATTACGAAAGATGAATGTACATTTAAAGAATGCTCCTGTAGCAAAACCAATGTTCGGGTGCGATTCTCGATAAGATTACATATCACCAGCACCAGGAAAGTGGAGAAAGGATGAAAGTAGCAACGATGAAGAAAAGGTTAAAGCATTATCGTTGTTTGTTGCAAAAAGGAGTCCATGGTTTGTGAAGGTTGGAGAAAAAGGTGGGAAATTTAAAGCTACATATTCATTAGTGCATAAAGAAAAAAAGAGAAAAACTACGTCTGCAGCTGGAAGTTCAGGGTAAAGAGATGAACCAAAAGTTGAGGAAACGGTTGAAGAGATGGCTGAAGAGATTGAGCATCAAGCTTTTGGAGCTGATAAAGTAGCTGAAGAAGTACTATCATCAAGTACCGATTCAGAAGATAGAAGAGCTGGTGAAAAGAAAAGAGCTGAAAATTTGGAGAAGAAATGACAAGCTGAATTGAAACGCAAAGCAGAGGAACACAAACTAAAAGCAATAGGCGAGGATGACACAACTTATGTTCCATCTGAATCTGATACTGAATCTTCTTTTCAAACTCCAACCAAGAAGAAACAAAGAAGAATGAAGCGTCCTGCAGCTAGAATATCTCCGAGTTTCATTCAAAAGGAAACTGGTGCTTAACCTATTATTGAAGAAAATGTGGAAGAACCATCACAGAATATTCCGTCTCCACCACAACATGTGGAGCCAGAACCAGTTCAGCAACAATCAGAACAAACAGAACCAGCTCAACAACAATCTCAACCAGAGAAAGCTCCTCAACAACAATCAATTCCTGAGTCAGAACCAGATCCACAACAGCAAGCACATCATCAACCTCAATCAGAGCCAGTGCAACAACAATCGCAACAATCAGAGCCAGTTCAGCAACCACCACAACAACAGTCTGCTCAACAACAATCACAACCATCTCATGCTCAACAGTCTCATCCAACATAGCAACCATTTGAGTCACAATCATTTTTTGATGAGATTGGTTTAGATTGTTTACCTGGAGGAGATGAATTTCGATTTGATGATCCAAGAGTTGACAACTTGCAAAAACAGGTTATGATGAATGTGGTACGCATAGCTGAGTTATAAGAGCAGATAAATGAGTTAACTGCTGAAAATATTGAAATGCTGGAAAGGATTGGAGGATTGATTGTTGATAAACAGCAGTTAGAAGCGATGTTAGCAAGTATTGTTTCTGAAAACGAAAGATTGCATATACGAATGGTAGAATACGAGGAAGAACATTTGAGGAACGATAGAAGAATGGATGTGTTTGAGAAGATTTTGGAAAAGAAGTTGGGATTGAGTATTTCTACTGCAATAGATGAGATAGAACGAGAAAAAGCGAGAGAGAGAGAGAGAGTTGCGGAAAGAGAACGTTTATCTAAACAACAATCTGATGCGCAAGGGAAAGGAAAATGAAAGATTGTGGAGGAAGCTGTGATTGATGAAACTGTGCCAGAAACTGAGTCTGAGCCTGTAATATGTTGGGATATTGTGGTGTATGAAGAACCGAAAAAAGTTTATTCTGATAGGAAAGCCAACAGATGTGGATATAGCATCACTTGATATTACTCAAAAGCATCGAGATTGGTTGCTAAGGCAAAAGAAAGTAAAGAAACTGCCGAAGAGACTAAAAAGGAAGCAGAAGAAGAGGATGCTGATGCTGATGTTAAGGATTCTAGTAGTTCGGATGATGATAATAATGATGATAATGATGGAGGGTCTGGAATTCGTGTAATTGATTCGAATGTTAATGAATTAGTAGATCTTTCTGAGTACTTTGATGATTATGCAAACCAAACTACTGAAGAGGAAAAGACGAACAAAGCTGATGAGTCAGTGGATGCTCAGCAGGCAGGAATTTTCAATGAAAATGTTATACCTTCTGTTCCTTCGTGCCAAAGCCATTTGTGTTATATCTTGAGCATGACGTTGAAGAAGGGGAGTTTGTTCATAGTTACTCGAAGGAAGAAATAGCAACAATGCTTGGTATTAGTGAAGAGAAGTTTGATTTTGATTTTGAAAACGAACTTAATGAGATAGATGTCTTTGAATCGAATGCTTATGTTTTCGAAGACATTGAAGATGCAAACATGTATGATAACGTTGTCGTGGAAAGTGATTCTGATGACAATGCTAATGATGCCAATCAGGGTACATATGATTTCCCAACGTTTACTGCTCTATTTACAGCAGAAAGTTCTGAGATGTTGCAAAGGAAAGTATCTGAAGCTGCAAAAGAAGGAACAATTCCTTAGAAAATGTCTAAACCTGAAATTGTTGAACAAAAGAAGAAATGGTTTTGCGTGAATTCAGCAGAGCGTAAATTTAAAAGACCTTAGCATTCTTTACCAGAGATGCTGATATTTCTCTAGGGGATATTCTGAGTTAGGGATGGATTGAAGAGCTAAATGTGTATGCGGTAAAGAGGGAATTTGGTATCCAATACTTTCGATATTTGAGCGACATCAAAACAATGCCGTATTGGGATATAAAAGAGCTTGTTCAAACAAAGATGATAAATCTAAAGATGAAGTTCCATGATCAAAGGCTTTGGAGATTGATTAAGTTTGAAGCTACGCACAGTTTTGTACATTGGAAACCTCATTATCCTCGTCGCATTATTAAAGTTGATCCAGTAACGAAGGTGAAAGATGTTACTTTGATTGTGAAGAAACCGCGGGTGATGAAGAACATGCCTTTGATTAAAATAGAGCAAGATTTTTTCAAGATATTCAAATGGTGGCACTATGATTCGAGTTCAGGAGAAGCTGTTATTTGTGTGCACCCAGATGATGACTCTTGGAAAATCACTGAGGAATTAACCGAAGCCGTCATAGCGCACAAACGAATATATGGTCTATGGCGAGGCATTCGAATACTAGACCCAATGTGGCTAGTAAACTGTTCAAAGAAAGATATAGAATGTTTATTCTATAGTAAGATAAGTTTTGAAGAGAAGGATCAAGAACAAGCGCTTCAATTTCAAAAGATCGTTAATGTGTGCTTTGCAAATGATATTCATTATGGATCGGATTGGAAAACAACTTGGAGGAAGCTTGAGAAGAAAGAGTCAAAGAAAAAGGAAGAAAAAGAAGCTCGAATCGCAGAACGTACAAGAATAGCATCTTTAAGGAGATTTCAGTTTGTGAAACGACCTCCTCCGACTGATCAAATGCCAATTGCTTTTGAGGAGCATTGAAAGCCTGTAAAGAGATTCTTTGGGCGTTAGAGTCAAATCTATTTGAAGATTTTTTAAGATTATCCAGACTGCGACAACATCCAAGGGGGACTTTGTTGGTGCATAAAGTCTATTGCCTACGTCTAGGATGTATCTGTAATGTTTATAAAGTTTACACGTTAATGTTTAAATGTGAAAAAGTAAGTTTTATATGTTTTAACACTATGTTTCGTGCGAAAGAATACATGTTTCGTACGAGTGACTTACTCGTACGAAACACATACTCGTACAAAATATAGTTGTCTGTTTAGCACACACTTCGGTACGAGTCATGTCGACCTGTAAATAGGGAAGTGTTGTGTTAGAGCTAGTTAGTGATTTGTCAATTGGTACGGCGAAACTCTGCCAGATTGTTTACTTGCGTCTGTATTTGAACGTCATTATGTAGGTCCACCTGCGGATGGTGTTAAACCTGTTCCTTGTTCGTATAACACATACACAAGTGCGGTATCCAAGTGTGCATGCAACCGAAGCAAAGTAAAGAACACGGGGTAACCAAAGATTCACTATCTTGATTAATGATTGAGAACAAGTACAAACATATACACACAATGCTCGTATGACTCAAACAAACTTGCTGTGTTCTTGTGTCTTTGTCTTCACCAGAAATGCTGACTGAGAGATCCCACCAAAAGATTAGTTTGTCAGCAAAAAGACTCAAAGGCTAAACCTCACTGAGAGGTGCATGTCTGCTTATATAGTGTCCATGCTGGTCATCCGTACGAAATTGGTTCATACGGAGCAACTAGTTTTCGTACGAAGCAGCCAATTTCGTACGAAGCAACCAGTTTTTGTATGAAGCAGCCAATTTCATACGAAGCAACCGTTTTCATACGAAGCAACCAATTTCGTACGAAGCAACTGGTTTCGTACGAAGCAACCAATTTCGTGTGAAGCAACGACGTACACAAGACTCAAAGGTATGCACACATGCAACTGATTAACACAGACAAGCTAAGATGTCGTACTAAACCAAGATAGAAGGATATCTTAATCTGTTCGACAAGACTAAACTTATACAGACACTTGAGCAAAGACCGTACAATTACAACTGTAACTAAGAACAAGCGACAGACACAAAAGTGTATCAAGAAACTCCCCCTTGGATGTTGCTTGGTCTTTGGTCTTTGGTCTTCATATGTTGGTCTTCACATTTAATGGTTTGGAGTATCAACAAACTCCCCCTGAAGATCTGCTATCCACTGATAGATCTGCTATCCAATGATTAGGGCATCAGGTCTTCAAACTTCTAAGAAACTTCAAATCTTTCTTGTTTCCTCTTCTGACTTGTCAGATTTCTTCGTTGCTGGTGTTTGTTCATGTTCTTTTTGTATCAATCTGTACTTATAAAACAAATATAATTAGAACACAAATTTATCAGGGAATACACACGAAAAACTTATCATAATTTCTTCGTATGATTGTATTCCCTGAACGAGATACACCCACTCGTTATGAATTCCAGCAGCAGATTTGAGAAAAACAAGTGACCAAGTCAATTCAAATGACTAGATTCGTTCGTATGAGATACACACACTCAAAGGAATTTCAGATTTTGGTTTTCCTTAATGAGTTACTTGTTGCAAGATATTACTTTATGAAGTTGCGATATCAAACAAATGTTTTTCTGGCGTATCTTGGTAGAAAACTTTCGAGTATCAACTTTGGCTAACTTTCAAAAAGTAATTTTATAAGCAACTAAGTAAACTAGACTTAAAATCAAAATATACAGGTAAACTATATATCTATTGAACAATCTTTTTCGAGTTTCAAGGTAAAGCAATCATACCAACATTTTAATCTTTGTCAAATACGATATTTGGTTTAAACTTCAAAATTAAACAGATAAGTATTCAACTATGATTATCGGTATTGTTGTCCACGTACGCTCAGACTTATCAGATGTAATCATGATTAGGAGATATGATTAAGTTATAAATTATACTTACTAGCCGGTGTCAACCACATCACGACACATTCCCGTATCAAGATATGCACGAGAGAAAATCTTACCGGTGAGTATACTTCTTTGTCATCTGTTTTGACGTATATAAATGATGTGAGATACTCACTTATTTTTGATTGAAAACAAGCCCTATGTGATTAAATCACTTATTGATGAGGAACTTGATTTTCATATGCATGCAGGGCACATGAGTAAGTCCGTGAATAGGTTAGTACTATCGTACCGACAAAGAGACGAACTTAGCTCCCGTATAAAGCTGTGATATTTTATCACTTAATTTGGGAATGTGATATTTTAACACAAATTTATCAGGGAATACACACAAAAAACTTATCATAAATTCTTCGAATGATTGTATTCCCTAAACGAGATACACACACTCATATGAATTCCAGCAGCATATTTGAGAAAAAAAAGTGACCAAGTCAAATCAAATGACTAGGTTCATTCGTATGAGATACACACACTTAAACGAATTTCAGATATTGGATTTCTTTGATGGTTTACTTGTTGCAAGATATTACTTTATGAAGTTGCAATATGAAACAATTGGTTTTCTGGCGTATCTTGGTAGAAAACTTTTGAGTATCAACTTTGGCTAACTTTCAGAAAGTTATTACATAAGCAACTAAGTAAACTAGACATAAAATTAAAATATACAGATAAACTACAATCTTTTTCGAGTTTCAAGGTAAAGGAATTATACCAGCATTTTAATCTTTGTCAAAAACAGTATTAGGTTTCAAAATTAAACAGATAAGTATTCAACTATGATCATCGGTATTGTTGTCCACGTAAGCTCAGACTTATCAGATGTAATCATGATTAGGAGATATGATTAAGGTATGGATTTATACTTACTAGCCGGTGTTCAACCACATCACGACACATTCCCGTATCAAGATATGCACGAGAGAAAATCTTACCGGTGAGAATACTGCTTTGTCATCTGTTCTGACGTATATGAATGATGTGAGATACTCACTTATTTTTGATTGAAAACAAGCCCTTTGTGATTTAATCACTTATTGATGAGGAACTTGATTTTCATATGCATGCAGGGCACAAGAGTAAGTCCATGAACAGGTTAGTACCATCGTACCGACAAAGAGACGACTTAGCTCCCGCATAAAGCTGTGATATTTTATCACTTATTTTGGGGATGTGATATTTTTATCACTTATTTGAAGGTCGTATGCAGTATGTACACGTATGTATGGCATCATGGAAGTTCTAGACTTGCGCCACCGTTATTTTTTGGCAAAAGCTTCAACCATGATGCCCAGATGATAACAAGCCTAAAGACCGTATATCTCAGAACCTCGGCACTCTATCAAACGAAATTTCGGTACCAAGACCACATGCCAATGAATGGTTCCCACCTGGCATTCTGTCTGTTAAGTTTATATCAACCTGCATATTTTAATATGATCGTGAGCCTATCGAAACATCATAAGTAAAGCTACTTATCAATCTTCTTTTTATGCTTTTAAGCATTTCTGACAGATTTACCGGTGAATTTCATCATCTTCAACTTATCCAAGAAACTCATTTTTTATTTTTCTATTGTTTTTGTATTTTTCTGAATTTTCTCCCCCTTAAATAAAAAGGTAAATAAAAGACATATTTTTATATTTTCTTAAACTTACTCCCCCTAAAATATAAAACTAAAAATCTTTTTTTGGTTTTAGATTTTTAGAAAAGTATTTACAAAAATAGTTGGCCATGGTTGAGTTACTCGAGTTTCACCTTGATGCATTGACCAAAAGTAGATAATCAAAACGTGATTTATCAAAGGATTTAGTAAAAAGGTCGGCACGTTGGTGATCAGTGTGGATTTTAACAACATTGATAAGTTTCTTTTCATAACAATCTCATATGAAATGATACTTAATCTTAATGTGTTTTGTTTTTTAGTGCTGTACAGGATTCTGAGTGATCTGTAACGCAGCTTCGTTATCAACAAAAATAGGAGTAGTTAGGAAACCATAGTCCCGCATTTGCTATTGAATCCATAGAACCCGCGAGCATCAACTAGAAGCCGAAATACACTCAGCCTCACATGTTGATGTAGCTACACAAGTCTGCTTTTTGCATTCCCACGTGACTAGGCGATTTCCCAAGAACTGACATCCTGCTGTTGTTGACTTTGCATCGATTTTGCAGCCGCCATGATCAGAATCACTGAATGCTGTCAAATCAAAGTTATCATCCTTCGGGTACCATAGACCAGTGTCAGGGCGACCCTTTAGATAACGAAAGATCCTTTTCACAGCCATCAAGTGCGAAACCTTCGGACTAGACTGATAGCGCGCCAGAAGACATGTTGGGTACATTATGTCGGGTCTTGAAGCAGTAAGATACATGAGAGATCCGATCATAGCACGATAGAGAGATGGTTCTACATGTTCACCCATTCCGTCTGGAGTAATCCCATGATTTTGAGCTAATGGAGTTCCCAAAGGTTTTGAGTCATCCTTCTAAAATCGCTTGAGAGTATCCCCGACGTACTTGGTTTGATGGACAAAAATCCCTTCCTTTGATTGCTGAACCTGCAAACCTAAAAAGAAAGTCATTTCTCCCATTGCGCTCATCTCGAACTTCTCCTGCATAACTTGTTCGAATTCTTTGCACATTCGAGTGTTAGTAGACCCAAAAATAATATCGTCAACATAAATCTGTACGAGAAGCAAGTCCTCGTTCCTTTCGTTGATGAAAAGAGTACAGTTGATCAAGCCTCGTCGAAAACCATTCTTCAACAGATAGGTAGACAACGTTTCATACCAAGCCCTCGGAGCTTGATGAAGACCATATAACGCCTTGTTGAGAAGCCAAACCTTGTCTGGGTGGAGTGGATCTTCAAAACCTGGCGGTTGCTCAACATATACTTCCTCTTCTACCACACCATGAAGAAATGCACTCTTCCACATCCATCTGATAAACGGTGAACTTCTTGAAGGACGCATAAGCCAAAAAGATTCTTATGGCCTCAAGTCGTGCAACCGGTGCATAAACATCATTGTAATCAATACCTTCAACCGGATTAAAACCTTGAACAACCAATCGCGCTTTGTTCCTCATAACAACATCTCGGTCATCCTTCTTGCACTTGTACACCCATCCTGTACCAATCTTCTTGTAGCTGTCAGGCCTGTCAACCAATTTCCAGATGCCTAACTTCTGAAACTGCTGAAGTTCTTCCTGCATGGCTTCAACCCAAGAGTCTTCTTTCATTGCCTCTTTCCAAGATTTTGGTTATACTTGGCACACATAGCAGGCAAAAGACCAATCGTTCTGCTCCCCTAATTCCCTGATTTCCGAATACAATCCAGCATTCTGGTTGTTTCGATGCTGATTACAAGTCTGCACACCACTCTGGACATCTCCAATAATATCTGCTAAGGATGGCTATTATGAATATGAGTTTTTGGCACATCAGGAACCTGAGAGTTGATACTCAAATTGTTGATATTAAGATTAAAATTTAAATCGAGAGCTGGATGTGATGTGGATGTAGATGCATGACCTTCTGTCGTCCCTTGCGGTTGAATATTTGACATACCATCTGAAAATCTAGGAACCGCACCAGAGGTAGCTTCATTCGCATCATGAAACTCATCGTCTTCTGATGAAACATTATAATCCGCGGCGTCTTCGAATTCCTCATTTGGAACAAGATTGTTAACCGAAGTCGACACTTGAGTGTTAACAATAATTGGTCGAACGAATGACGAGTCTACTGCAATATCACTTTCCAATAACATCTGAGCAACAGCTGTTGCATCATCAAAAGTTGACAGATTAAAGGATTCAAACATCCAAGGAGCACCCGGAGCTCTAACTGCTTCTATATATCTCTGAACCTTGACTTCACCCCATTCTTCAATCTTCTTTGAAGACAAATTCCACAACCTAAAATTTGGAGCAGCATATCCAAGAAAGAAACCTTCGATAGCCTTCGGACCAAATTTTCCATGTGGGTCGATCATAGTGCATGGAGCTCCAAAAGGTTCTAAGAAAGAAACATCTAGTTTCCTTTTATGTAACAACTCAATGCATGTCTTCCCATGTCTCTTACCATTAGAACTCTATTCATAGTGTAGCATGCAGTAGCAACAGCTTCTCCCCAAAATTGAACGGGAAGTTCTGATTCTACTAACATGGTTCTTGCAGTTTCAATTAGAGTTCTATTCTTCCTCTCAGCGACATCATTTTGTTGTGGAGTGTATCGAGAATTGTACTCATGCAGAATACCCTTTGAAGAACAGTACTCATCCATAACTTGATTCTTGAATTCGGTGCCATTGTCGCTTCTGATTCTCCTTACTTTCAGATTATACAAATTTTCAAACAGAGTCAGGAGATTTTTGAGGATATTAGGAACTTCACTCTTGTGTGCCAACATGTATACCTATGAAAATCTGGAATAGTCATCAGTAACTACCAGACAATAAGAATCACCAAAGGTTTTCTTGTGTTTCATAGGTCCAAATAGGTCCATATGAAGACGTTCCAGTGGCATATTCACAGTGTTGATCTTCTTCACGGGATGGGATTTTCTTGCTTGCTTTCCCTTTTGGCATGATACACAAACATCTTGAAGATGAAAATTCTTGACTGGTACACCATTCACTAGATTGTTCTTCACCAAATAGTTCATTTCCTCCGGTAATGTGTCCCATACGTCTGTGCCAAGAGATTGATTCCTTTTCAGTGGCTTTGGAGACAAAACATGTGACTTGTGCAGATGTTGTAATAGCTTGGCTCATATCAAGAATATACAAATCATTAATTCTTGGAGCCGACAGGAGAATCCATTCCTTGGGAATCTTGAATCCCGGCTTCAGCACATAACATCCGACATCATCAAAATGTACCGTGAACTTCTTGTCGCAGATTTGAGAAACGCTAAGAAGATTGTGATCAATTTGCCGCACATAATTGATCTTGTCGAAGCTCACAACACCATTGGAGACCATTCCTTCTCCAGTGATGTATCCACCTTTGTCACCAGCAAAAGCAACATAACCACCCCTAATCCTTTTCACATCATATAGGAGCCACAAGTCGCCCGTCATGTGCCTTGATGCTCCACTATCAACAATCCAATGATTGTTTACAGTTCCTCCTGGAACAACCTGCACATTGCAAAAACAAGATTAGTTTGAGATGGGGACCCAAGCCTCAGTGGTCTTGGTCGTCCCTTATCATCGAGAAATGTAATCTCAATTTCTTGATGATTAACAAACTGAGAACCTACTTTTGAACCATTACCAGTCTTCTGTTTCGAAGATCCTTGTTTATTACCAGATTTACTATTATTTTCAGTTTTAACAGTGTCTGGTTTTATAGACTTTGAAGATCTTTGATCCTTTTTCGAAGAATCCGGTTTTAAAGCTTTCTCAATTGCTCTTGCTTGTTTACGTTTTTGTTTCTCTGTTTGATCTTTAATAATTCGTTTATCTTGTGTCGGATAAATAGATTTACGTTTGCAAGTTGGTTCATGAGGGGTTTTCTCTATACATCTTAATTTGGCCGGATTTTGACAATCTTTTATAATGTTGCCAAACTCTCCACATTTGAAACAAGTTCTCCTTTCAACAAAACTAGGAGATCGTGTTTCTCGGCTTGACTTTGAACTTGTGGGTTTTGAGGTACTAGGTTCATTTTCATTACATCCATCAGTGTGTTGGGTGTAATTGTTTTGACTATTTCTTTTCAAAATCTTAACTTTCTTTACAAAATCAACATTAGATTTTCTTTGAAAAGTTTCAACTTTATCGGTACCTTTAGAACTCACAATTTAACAGTTTTAGCCTTTTTCTGGTAGCGAGAGCCTTTTGCTTCAACCTTCGGTTGAGAAACTGCAGGCTTTTCAACTCGCTTCCATTGTTTTTCTTTTGAAGCTGATAATGGTCGTTGTTTGGTTGGCCTTTTCTTCTCTAAAAATTTGGTTTTTGACTTTTCAAATACCTGATCTATAGTGATTGGATTTACGTTTTTAATTGGAAAATCTTTGCTTGAATAGATTTTCTCATCTACAACCAATGTGTACAACACATTATCTGCTTCATCTGTCCACACTTATGTCTTGACAGATTTCTCAGGAACGGTCTCTTGATTCTCAACAGATTGAATACTGGGAGTAGCAGAAAGTTCTACTCTTTTCCTTTCATCAACAGGCTGATCATGATCATCATTTCTTGATTCATCATCTGATGTATCATCCTCCTTTTCAGCAGATGGAGTTTGAACAACATCAAACGATGAACTTTCTGGCTTGCTTGGTTCTTGAGAGGAATTGTCTAGTTTGAACCCTAACCATGCTGCGAATTCCTCAGGATTCAAAGGTACAGAGGGTTCATCAGGCATTTTGGTGTAGTTGAGTTTCATTGGGGGTGGACACGATTTATACCCTATGCATTGAACATCTCCTTTAGTTTTTGAACATCAATGATATGATCAAGCACATATTGGGAGTTAGAATAACTTTCCAATTTGCGTTTGATCGAATCATATTCGCATTTGGCGATGGCTAACTCTTTCTTTGTTTCTTCTAGGAGATTAATGTAGTTATTAATTCCTGTCTGTTTATTCAAAGCTGTTTTTGTCAATTCAGAAACACTTTTCTTAAGGGTTTCTATTACAGATTTAATTCTTTTTCATTTCTAGTTAGCGCCAAATTCGCCTCTTTGCATTTTGATAGTTCAAGAACTAAATTTTGATTATGACTGTTGACGGTTTCATACTTTATTTTCAATTCAACACAGTCATTGCAAACAGTAGGAGGTTCAGAATTTACCTGACTTGTCGAACCTGCAACATTTGCCATAAAGGCAGTGTGATGAGGAAAGGCTGCACCATCTGTAGAGAGTGCCTCTGTCTCTTTTACCGCAGCTTCTGCATTCCTCGTCATACCCACCTTTTCACTCTTCAACAACTCAGCTTCACTCAACAACTTTTCAACCTCAGCATCACTTCCTTTCTTCTCACTAGAATCAGATCCATAACCATCTGAACTTGAACATCTTCATCAGAAGTACCAGCATCCTTAGATGTATCATCATTGTTTGGAGTGTTAATGCTGTGATCATGCTTGATTTGGTCCATGATCTTCGCATATCATGCAGTTCTTCCGTTGTTCTCAGTTCCCAACTGTACTGACCAATCGCATCCTTTATCAGACTGAACTCCAAAGCTCTATTTGTGTTTGAAGGTCCTAATTGATTTGTGTTGTTAGAGTTGCCAATAGCTACCATTCTTCTTTCATTGTTGTACTGTGCTGTGTTGGATGGTTGAGACTGATTTCAAAAGGGGTTCTGATTTCCTTCCTTGTTGGGTGTTGTGCATTCCCGCTTGAAGTAAGTAACGGTGGATTTGTAAAAGCCGTATTTTGTATCCTTCTTGCTTTCCAAACTGGTTCTACCCGTTCTTCTCATATAATCCTTCGCTCTTCTCATAACGCTTGCAAATGCCCACTTGATGTCCAACAACTCCATTTCATCTCGGTCAATTTGTTCATGGTCCTCGTTTGTCAAATTGATGTTCCCTATTTGACCTGCAACTAAACTACAATATGCACTGACCATGGTATTTAGAAGTTCCGCATGTTCCTGTGCAACTTCTATATTGATTTTGGAGAGATTTGACGTGTCAAGTTTGACAGTGTTGGGATTTGCAGATTGACTGTTGCTTCCATAGAAAGCTTGTTGAGGAGCTTGCTGTGGAGCTTTATGCGCTAAATCCCTTGGCTGTGGAAAGAAGGCTTTCAGATCAAAAGCTTGTCCATAGGCTTGATTACTCGATCTTGTAGACTGACTTGATTGGACAGGTTGGGGTAGGAAAGGGTTCACATTTGACACAAACGTGGTCTGCAGCTTCGGTTGCTGACTTGAGCTTGTACTTGCATTAATACCTCCAAAATACATTTCAGGGTTTTGTGGAGTAGAGACTCATTGTGCCTTCCGGAGTTCTTCTTCATTCTTGTTCTCCAGTTTTTGCATAAATTCATAAATACTTATTGAGTCCAAAACACCTGTATGTTTTAAAAGATCAATAAATTGACCCTATTTCGGTGGTAAAGCATCAGCAAATCGCATCACAATTTCTGGTGGTGCAGCTAACACTTTATATGAGTACATTTCGTTGAGCAGATGATAAAACCGTGTGGTCATATCATTCAAAGTTTCATTCTCCATGAACATGAAACCTTCAAACTCTTTCTTGAGCAGATCATGCCGAATCTTCCGGTAGCAGCATTACTTTCATCTCTTGCTTCTAAAGTGTCCCACAAATTTTTCGTTGTAGTACAATACACAAACTGATGATAAATGTCTTTATGCAGAGCTTGTGTGAGGATAGCAAACGCCTTTTTTTCTAGATCATAAGCTTTCTTGTCGCTTTCAACTAGATTGGCCAATGAGGTTGGATTTAATCCAGCTTCTTCAAGTGATTCCTTGTAGGGGTAGTGAAACATGTCCACAATTCCGTGTTTTGACCGAGAACATACGTATGAAAACGAATTTCCCACGAAGGCTAATCGTTCATGTGATTTAACTTCGGCGGTCGGTTATTACTCCCCGTTTCACTTTCACTCATTAACAGAGTTTGGATGCTTTGATTTTGGTTCGCAACACATGCCCACTGATTTGCAGAGATCATAGTTGTATGTTGAGGCGTCAAAGACTTTACCCATGATGTTGCGGAGCTTTGCAAAGACACCTGATTTGAGCTTGAACTACTCCAATCCCACGGGTTAGAAATCATTATATTTTCTAGTTTTATGAAAACATTTAAAGGTTTTAGAGTTTGAAAATAACAATTACCAGTTCAAAATTTTGAAAATATTTGAAAGCACACAACTTTGAAAATCAGAAGTACGAAAAACAAACAATAACGAAGATTATTCGTACGAACCAATTTCGTACGGATGAGTTCTTTCGTACGAATCAACTTCGTACGTATGAGTTCCTTTGTACGAAAATTTCGTACGGATGAGTTTTCTGGTGAATTTCTTCTACAAATGTGTTCACCTTGAACAAAAGAAAATTTTAATGAAAACTTTCTGGATATAACAGATATTAACCAAGTTTTAAGTTAGTTATCTATTTAAAACTTAAGTTTTCTGCTGGAGTTCAAGAACACTTCAAGAAACCTTCAAATTAGCTCAGACACAACTAAGCTCGATTTTGAACAAGGAAAGAGCCAAAGCTCTGATACCACTTGTAGGTCCACCTGCGGATGGTGTTAAACCTGTTCCTTGTTCATATAACACACACACAAGTGCGGAATCCAAGTGTGCATGCAACCAAAGCAAAGTAAAGAACACGGGGTAACCAAAGATTCACTACCTTGATTAATGATTGAGAACAAGTACAAACATATACACACAATGCTCGTATGACTCAAACAAACTTGCTGTGTTCTTGTGTCTTCGTCTTCACCAGAAATGCTGACTGAGAGATCCCACCAAAAGATAAGTTCGTCAGCAGAAAGACTCAAACGCTAAACCTCACTGAGAGGTGCGTGTCTGCTTATATAGTGTCCATGCTGGTCATCCGTATGAAATTGGTTCGTACGGAGCAACTAGTTTTCGTACGAAGCAGCCAATTTCGTACGAAGCAACTATTTTTCGTACCAAGCAGCCAATTTCATACGAAGCAACCAGTTTTCATACGAAGCAACCAATTTCGTACAAAGCAACTGGTTTCGTACCAAGCAACCAATTTCATGCGAAGCAACAACGTACATAAGACTCAACGGTATGCGCACATGCAACTGATTAACATAGACAAGCTGAGATGTCGTACTAAACCAAGATAGAAGGATATCTTGATCTGTTCGACATGACCAAACTTATACGTACACCTGAGCAAAGACCGTACAATTACAACTATAACTAAGAACAAGCGACATACACAAAAGTGTATCAGCACATAAATACATCGGAAGAAGTTAAAAAGTAAGTACTATCTTTTTTCTCTTGTCTACCTCTCTAGCAATGAATTCCGCCTCTGCTAGTTGAGCGAGATCAGGTCGATTGCTCATTTCGGGAGCTCGATCGCCGTTCACAGGTCCTTTTGTTACTCAAATCACCCACCTTGCTCTTAACTCTTCTTGCTGATTTCTTAACCATTTCAAGATCAGATGGCACATATGGTTCATCATCGTCATTAGTATAATGTTTCTTCCTCTTAGTAGTTTTTTGTTCAGCAATCTCTCTAGAAGCTCTTTTAGTAAATGAATTAGTGTTATCACTTTTAGTTTCTTTAGAGTCGGCATCACTTCCACCTTCAAAAGCTTGTTTTTCAATATACCCAGCAATATCAGCTGGAGTGCTCTTTTCAGCTCGTTCGTGATCAAAAGTTGTAGAAATAACTTTATCTTCAACATTACGTTCACATTTTCTTCCTCTTCAACACTGCTTTCATCTCGAAGCATAGTACGTGCAACTTTCTTTTGTTGGGATTTCTTTCGAGATTCTTGCCTCTTTCTTTTCTTTTTATCTTCTTAAACATGCCATTTACTCCTTTTTGCAACAAACCCTTCTAATCTCTCTTCCTCATCATTCTAGGAATTAATATAATCCTTTCTCCACTTTCCCATTGGTGGCGCAACATAATATTTGTGTTTAATGCATCCGAAAAACTTCTTGAATGGAGGAATAGTTTTTGACAAGTATTGGTAAATCCGATCCAATGACAGATTCGTCATGTGTTCTAGAGACAACTCATCGGATTCTTCTTTCGCAAGGTTAGGAATCAAATCATCCAACATTATCTGTACAAACCTTGGATATTGAAGAAAATTTTCTTTTGTTATGTTTGCCTTCATCTACTCGAAAATCAGTCTTGTGAAGTTGTAAGGCAAGTTTAAAGTTAAAGCAGCTATCATGCACATTTGATAATCAATCAACACATCAAAATCAACCGAGTGAATGAAGAACTTGTAGGGTCTTGAAATATTTGCTTTTGAAAAGTTTGAATTGTTGACATGACCAATGTAACCCATTCTATAGAAATAACCTTTCACTATACGCTCTTAATAACCTGTTGGATCATTATCTTTATCTTTGAATCTAAAACTCTCTTGATCAATGCTTCTGTTATAAACACTTCTTTGTCTTGGTTTCCAACTTTTGCAACTGACCGAATAGCCGGCGGATCTGGAATAAACTTTGCATTGTTCCAAAATCTTTGAACATTGGATCTATAAGCCTTGTGTTGATCTGTTAACGCCTTCTTGATCCGTATCCAATCCATAAACTCCAAGATTGATTCGAACAACTTCATTTTTGTCAATTCTATATCTAGCACACAACAATTATTGTGCTTAGGGCCAAAATTCGAAACTTTCTCCTACACAAACACAAGACAACATCACTTAGACAAAGTTTCACAAATTTCAACTTTGGTGCGAAGGTGTTCATACGGAAGTGCATTCACTATCTTCGTACTAAGGTATGATAAAACAAAATTGACTAAACATTTTTGCATTCTTGCGAAGGTATTCTATTTTAGACTCATTTTCATCTTCATGTGAAGGTAAATACATACCTTCGTGCGAAAGTAAATACATTACCTTCGTGCGAAGGTAATCTATCTCCGTATGAAACTTTTATGATCAATTCTTTGATTTTTGCATGTTGTTAAAATTGATGATGTTATAGGTCCTGAAAGTGCCAATTTAAAAGATTATAGATTCAATTTTACATTTTAACGATCCAATTTGTCCATATCTGAGTTTAAGTCATTTAAGAGCCGATTCATTAAATTTAGGTCCAATTTGTCTCAAATCTACCTTTCCCATGATAAGTGTTGTGCTAATAAATACTCACAGGTAATTTTTGCAGCACTTCATTGTTAGGAAAACTTTTTCTCTCAACTTTCAGTTCATGCAAAGGAAGTGTTCTTTGTGCGAATGAGGTATCTTCGTGTGAAGGAAACTAAATATAGTCTACCGTTTTACTTTCGTGCGAGGGTGTAATCTTCTTGCGAAGATGCCTACCTCCGTACGAAGGTGTTCCTTCGTGCAAACGTAACCTATGCTTTAAAATTTTCAATTTTGTAAACATTTTACCAGTTTTAACAATCCACTCAGTTAACCAAGTTCAGTTTAATGACCTTGGTCAGCTGATTTATATACCAAGTCCAATTTAATGACCTTATTTGAACACTTTATGAACACACTCATGTTTTTCGTCAATTTTAAGTTTCAAATTAATGAATTTTTGATCATTTCAAAACATTTTCTCATTCTAGATAAGCTCCCAACCAGTTGTTCTTCAGATTTTGTTCAGCAGCTTTGGATTTTGAAAATCAGTATTCCATCATGGGTAGCCGAAAATAAGATGAAATAAAATCAATTTGATGTTTCCAAAGTTTATTATAAAATACACTGAAAATCTTGTGGAGTTTCTGAAATGAAATAGCTATGTACAAACATATTTATACACATTTTTGTGAGTTTGTGTAGAGGATCATATCAGTTTTTGAGACTTATCGCTAGCACCGTTGAGCTAAGTAAACTTTAAGTTTTGAACAAATTCACTTAGATTGTCAGTATGTTTGTCCATTTAAACCTCTACACATTGATCAATTCTTTCAAGATATGGTAACTAGATGTCTTAGAACTTGACTTAATAGTGTTTCTCACCTCAGAATATACTCCCGTATCAAGATTCCCTGGATTTCATCTTACATGTTGTAAGTCCTATCTAGGATCCAAATGCTCAGGTCTAACTATGAATAACCGAGTCCAATCATGTGCAGAATTCGTTTATTAGATTAGGTGACATGTAAAAGAAGATTAATTTTCAATTCTATGTTTTCATTCAATGTTTAAACTTGTACATCAAGAAAACAACTCAACAGGGCTTCATCGTATCATTTGCAAAACTATTCCAGCTAACTCTAAGTTCGCACCCCTATATATACTAGTAGCACCTTCATACGAACCAAGTATGATTACCTTTGTACGAACTGACTTTAGGCTATCTCTGTACGAAGGTGACTTACCTTCGTACGGAGTGACTACCTTCGTACGAAGATCCCAACATACATTTCAATATGATCTAACATGAACACTCCTATTACAGACTCGATACGTCTTGATGACGTAGGTAACAAACATATGTATCAACAGTCTCCCCTTGGATGTTGCCGCAGTCTCTATGTGGCAGTCTCGATCAGTCTTCATGATTCTTCAAAACATTAATATCTTTGACATTTTTATCATAGTAGATGACATAAAAAATGTCCCCCTTACTTTGAGCTTGATTTATAGACATTGATTATCAACATGATCCCCTTTCCTTGAGCTTCCTGTTCAATCTTATTATCATTCAAATAAACATTTTAGATTCACTCTTTGAATTTTTCAATTCAAATTTTAAACATTTTATTAGTTATAAGAACCAACTAGATTGACCATGTCCAAGTTAACAGCCCTGGTTAACTGATTTGTCTACCAAGCCCAAATTAATGACCTTGGTTGAACACTTTGTGAGCAAACTGATGTTTTCTGTCAATTTTAAGATTCAAATTAATGAACTTTTGATCATTTTAAAACATTTTCTTATTTTAGATAAGTTTCCAACCCATTGTTCTCCAGATTTTAGTCAACAATCAGCAGCTTCAGACTTTGAAGATCAATTTCAATCATCGGTAGTCGAAACTATATTGAAAATAAAATCTTTTTGATTTTTCCAAAGTTTATGCTAAAACACATTGAAAATATTTTTGGGTTTTCTGAAATGAAATAACTATGTACAAACATTTTTTGTGAGTTTGTGTAAGACGATAATATCAGTTTTTGAGACTTATCACTAATACTGTTGATCTTAATTAAACTTTAAGTTTTAAACAGATTCACTTAGATTGTCCCTATACTGTTCCACTTAAACCTCTACACATTTCTCAACTGCTTCGAGATACAGTAACTAGATGTCTTAGAACTTGACTTAATAGTGTTTCCCACCTCGGAATATACTCCCGTATCAAGATTCCATGTATTTCATCTTACAGATGAATATATCTAACTGATATCTGTATCTGGGTTGTACGAGACCTTGAGAGCTCAGGTTAGTACCACCATACAGATGTATAGATGAAGGCTCAACTTAAAAGTAGTGTTCCATATTTTGGAATCTTTTGACTGCAATTGTCAGATCTTTCTTTCGATACTTTAAATTTAATGCAACCTTAAGGTTTAAAACAAAAGTATTCTACAAGTTCTAGGCCATTACTTACACAAAAACAGAAGAACTTGTAAAATACCCAAAATATCAATTATCTATAAAGATCTAATATCTCAGAATCCGACAATCTTTCAAACAAAATTTCAGTGTACTAAGACCATATGACAGTTGTTAAACCACTAATCAAGAAATTTTTCTTTATGTTTATATCTCAAAAACAACTTACTGAATGTGCAAAGTCTAATGGCACATCATCAGTGACACATGTTTAAACATTTTGACACTAGATTGCTTTAACATACTGTGATAGCCCACTCATGTACTATCATTTACTACTTTTACACAAAAACTCTTTTTCTCTTTTTCTTGTTTTTGTATATTTTCAAATTTTATTTGTTTTTGTATTTTTCACAACATATTTATCCCCCTAAAATTAAACCATATTTTGAATTTTTGTTTTAAAGTAAGAAATTTGAAACTAAAAACTTCACAAACCGGTGAGGATTAGTCAAATCGTCATCCATCACAGTTTCGACCTCTGTGCCCCCCATGATGTAAGATCTTTCATCCCATTTAATTTCGAAAGATATTTAAATTTAGCTCTGTCAAACGGTTTTGTATAAAAGTCTGCTTTCTATTAATCGGTGTGGATCTTTTCAATAAGAATCACCTTTTTCTAGAAGCAGTCACAGATAAAGTGACATATTTCAATGTGTTTAGTTTTGGAGTGTTGAACCGAATTTTTTGTTATGTTAATGGCAGCTTCATTATTTACATATATAGGTGTATCAAGATACTGCAATCCATATTCTCACATCTGTTGTTGTATCCACCAGGTTTGAGAACAACAACTAGAAGCTAAAACATATTCTACTTCACATGTAGAGAAAGCGACCGTGGTTTGCTTCTTGTATTGCCAGGTTACTAATCGTGTGCCAAAGAACTAGCAACCGACAGTTGTAGATTTAGCATTTAATTTGCAATACCCAATGTCATAGTCTGAGTATCCTGCGTGATTGAAGTCATCGGCATGTGGATACCACAAGCCGATGCTTGGGCAACCTTTCAGGTATCGAAATATCCTTTTGACGATCAACAAAGGTGACAATCTTGGACTTGATTGGTAGCGTGCGTAGAGGCATGTTGGATACATGACATCCAGTCATGATGCTATCAAATACATCAAAGAGCCAATCATCGAACGATACAAAGTTTTGTCAATCTTTACTCCAGTGGTATCTAGTCTGATGCCATGAATCAGAGCTAGCGGGGTAGATATTGGTGATGATTCAGACATCTTGAATTTCTCTAAAACGTTGTTCACATACTTCGTCTGATGTATGAAGATACCGTTAGGCAATTGATCAACTTGAAGTCCCAAAAAGAACTTCATCTCCCCCATAGAACTCATTTCGAATTTCTTCTTAATGACTCTTTTGAAGTCTTTGTACAACAAATCGTTGGTCGAACCAAATATAATATCATCCACATAGATTTGTAGAATTAAGATGTGTCCTGCTGCTTCTCGTGTGAAGAGGGTACTATCTACTTTTCCTCTAGTAAAATCGTTGTCCAGAAGGTGTTGAAAAATCGTCTTGTACTAGGCTCTCGGGGCCTTGTGTAAGCCGTATAACGCCTTAACCAGTAGATAAACCTTGTCTTTGTGTATCAGATCGACAAACCCTGGTGGTTGGACGATGTACACCTCCTCTTTAACTTTTTGGTACAGGAACGCGGACTTGACATCATATTGGTACACTTTAAATCCCTTCCATGACACGAATGTTAGGAAGATGCGGATTGCTTCCATTCTTGCCACGGGAGCATAGACTTCAGTGTAGTCTATACCTTCTAGCTGATTAAATCCTTGAACAATGAGTCGAGCTTTATTTCGAACAATTAATCCTCTATCATTTCTTTTGCACTTGAAGAACTACTTTGTTTTTATCTTTTTGTGGTCATCTGGTAGATCAACAAGTTTCCACACACCGAGTTTTTCAAACTGTAATAGCTCCTCCTTCATTGCGTTCACCCAGCTTTCTTCTTTGAGAGCTTCCTTATACGTTTTCAGCTTAATCTGTGAAATAAAACATCTATATGAGATAGTTTATTGTAAAGGTGCAACAATAGTACAAAAACAACTAAGATCTTGATTGATCTGATTTGCGTTTTGACACCAGTCTCAACTCTACAATGATATTTTCTGATGGGTGGTACCACAATGCCCTCGGCATAACTTCTTTCTCGAATGATATTTTCTGATGGGTGGTACGACAATGTCCTCAGCATAACTTCATTCAGAACACTCACTTCGTGTTCCAGATTTGTGATATTTTGATCAGCGTCTTGATTACTTGTGGATGCTTCATTCTGAGCACTTGTTCCCTCAGCTTGTGTTGGTGCATAATGTCTATTGCCTATGTCTAGGATATATCTGTAATGTTTATGAAGTTTACAAGTAAATGTTTATCTGAGAAAATGTAAATTTTATATGTTTGTTGACAGTTATTCGCACGAAACAGAAGCATGTTTCGTACGAGTGAGTCACTCGTACGAAATACCATTTCATACGAATCATAGATGTTTGTTTGTGCACGCACTTCGGTACGAGTCATGTCGACCTTTAAATAGGGAAGTGTTGTGTTAGAGCTAGGTACGGATTTGTCATTTCATACGGCGAAGCTCTGTCCGTTTGTTTACTTGCATCTGTAACTTGAACGTCTTTAATACATCAGAAGCAGTTAAACAATAAGTACTATCTTGTTTGTCATATCTACCTCTCTAGCAATGAATTCCGCCTCTGCTAGTTGAACGAGATCAGGTCGATTGCTTATTTCGGGAGCTCGATCCCTGTTCACAAGTGGTATCATAGCCATGAGATCTGATCTACAGATATACAACAAGTAGTTACTGTTCAGACTTGGACATATCTTCATCTTCATCATTTTTCAGAACTTTTCTGGATTTTGGACAAATTTCGGATGAATTCATGGACAAAATGGACTAGGATTTTAGTAATTCAAGTTAATCTTCAATCTAATCAATCCATACCATAATTCGAACATAAAATTGAACTAAATCATGTTGAAATCAATAAAATTTGATCAGTTTGAAGTTTGAATCAGTTTCGTTCGAGTTTTGCATGAAATTAAGCTGTTTTGATTTTGGTACGAACCAACTTAAAATTTCATACGGACCAGTTAAAATTTCAAAAAAATCTTTCAATTTTTCAGATTTTCAACTTGTTTCGTACAAAATGATTTGATTCGTACAAAATTCATCCGCACAAAAATTATTCAGTTAAAAACACATGTTTCGTGTAAAATTAACTTGATTCATACGAAATCATAATTTTGTGAAGAAAATTTGAATCATACAAAAATTTGGTTCATGCAAAATAGTGTTGTTTCGTACGAAACATTTGTCCGCACAAAAAGTTTTCTAATCTGATCTGTTTGTTTTCGAGAAGTGTGTTCTAACTTTTTACAGGAAACATGTCTGAGGAATTTTACAATGCGTTCGCCATATCGGTTGTTAACACAGCAGCAGCTCAAAACATCAATTTGGAGAATGAAATGGGAACAATGAAGAAACCTCCAAAGCTTATGAATCTGGAAGATTTTGGTAGTTGGAGCGAGAGGTTTATGAACTGGGTTTAAGCTAACCATTTTACTTGCTGGTTTGCAATCGAGGCAAAATACATCGCACCAGTTGGCGAAAATGGGCTTGAAAAGACCTTGCTCAATTCTCTGATGTTGAATGAGAAAGATATATCAACAAAAAGAAAATGATGAACATTCTTCAGCAATCGATTAAAGAAGACATCTTGTCTTTACTGCAGCATGATGATGATGCGCAATCTTTGTGGAATGCTCTTCGACTCAAATTTCAAGGCAGTGCTCAACTCCGCAAAAGCAAAAGGACATTATTAAACAAAGAGTTTGACGTATTCACATTGATCAAAGGAGAAACGGTTAAGCAGCTGATTGAGCGATACTGTCATCTGGTGGTTCATATGAAGAGAATGGGAATTGTGAAGATAAATGAAGAGCTTGTTGATAAGCTAGCTGATTCTCTGCCACAAGGTGAATTGTCAACTTACTTAACCATCTTGAAGAATGGAGTTGAATACAACAACATTTCACTGCCTTGCTTTATTGAAAGATTGGAAGGGCATGAATTAGAGATGCAAAAGATGGCTAAAAACAAGACTGTTCAAATACAACAAGTTGTTAATCTTTAATTCAAAAACAGTTCTGTTGCTCAAATCTAAGCGCCAAAGATTCAAACTACGTTCAGTGCATATGTCACCAAGCACACCTCCAACTCAGTCAAGTGGTTTCCAATCATTCCCAACAGTCGATCCAAATACTCCTTCAAGTCAACAATCTTCTTTTGGATCAAATCAATCTCAGAACAATCAAACCACTTCATCATCCAATTCAAGTCAAAGAGTTTTACAATGCAACATCGCCGTTGACTTTCAGAATGCGCAAAATTTTGACGAAAAAACAGCAAAACAACATATGTCTTTACTTGCTTCAGTTCTTGAGTCATATGACAGTCTTGTTGCTGAAAAAATTGGTAATTCTGAAATGACATGTGAAGACTACGATCAAATTGATCCAGTTGAAATGGAATTTATAGATATAAAATGGTGCATGGCTTCGATCGTTTGACGAGCACAGAGATTTATGGAAATCACTGGTAATGAAAATTTGGGAGGTTTGGATGGGAAATTGGATTTGATAAATCCAAAGTTACTTGTTTCAAGTGTCGGGAGAAAGGTCACTTTAAAAGAGAATGTCCAAACCGAGAGGTTCAAGGAAATCATATCCTTTCGCAGACGACTATTACAAAAGAGCGATCTACCACCGACCACAACCAAGAACAAGAATTGTGCCGATTGAAGAAAAGCAACCTGAAACTAAAGATAAGGCGTTGGTTGTTACACAAGAAAACGAAGGGTTTAATTGGAACAAGTTTATTTCGAAGGGAGAAAGTTTGGCATTGGTAGCTGAAATTATTGAGGAACCGAAAGAAGAATCGAGGCAACTTTTGACGAAGGACCTGAGGATGGTGATTATTATTATCATACTTCATCAGAGGAAGAGGAGCTTTTGAATGGTCCATTCAAACATCTTTTGCGTAATGATGTTTTAAAAACTTTTGCAGAATATTTCACACCTACTCAACATTCAACATATGAAGAGCAAAAGAAGCCAGTTGAAGATGTCAAAGTGGATGAGAAAAAGGAATTGCTGAAAGAAGACATCATTACAGTGTGCATGGCAAATGGAAATGAGGTAAACAAGTCATCTGAGAATGAAAATCTTGTTCAAAGTGTGATGAACCATGTGGTGAGTGTCTTATAAAGGACAAAAGATTTGCTGAATTGCAAAGTTTAACAGACAATTTGTCAAGCGATTACAAAACCACAAAGGAAGCATATGACAAATTGAGTGCGTCTGTTAAACAATATAATAAAGTACTCAGAGAAAATGACGCAACACTTATGATGCTTAAAGCAACAGTGATGGATAAACAAATGGCAATTAATATTCATCTAAACACTATTGCTGAGCTCAAAAGTGAGCTTGAGAAAAAAGGGAATTGAAACCGAACGAGTTAACAAATTGTTAATTAGTTATTCAACAAGCTTATACGTCATAGATCACATTTTACCAAAAATCAAAAATACTGAGGAATCTAAAAATGGAGAAATAAAAAGTGATAGTTATGATCGTGTTCCTCCACCCATGTGGAATAGTTATGCATGCAAAAATCCATCTAGGGTGGAAAAGGCGCTAAATCGTAAATTGAAAACCGAACAGCTGCCTAAGGATATCGATGTGACTTACACTAAAAATGATTGTGAATGTGACTTTGAAGTGGTAAATAAAGTGGTTGAAAAAGTGTTAACAAATGAATCTGAAGTGGCTGAGTCTGAAAAATTTGTGAAGTCGAAGTCTGATGATATATCAGAAAACAGTTTAAATGATGATCCCAATGTCATAGTTTATAAAATGAAAGGGTTTGATAAACTATTTTCGGATGAGGATTTTCCAATCAGGAATGTGAAAAGAGGTTGTGTAGATAAAATGCTCAAGCTGATGGAGGTATGTCATGATGATTTAGATACACATGATGCATCTTTCTATTCTAAATCAAAAACTGACAATCAACCTTACTATCGGAAAAATGGAGATTATCCAGAAAATAAACGGGCAGGGTTGGGTTTCCAGAAGCAACATAAAACCAACCGATCCCAAAAATTGAATTTTACAAAGAAAATCAATTTTGTGTTTGGGACAACAACCGAGAAGGAAAAGGAGGTCATTGGAACTCAATCAAATGATGATTTTCTTAAAGAAAAAGAGAAACAAAAACAGGTTTTGAAAACCTCTGTTCATAAGGACAACATGACATTCTTTAAATGAAAGAAAGTTGGACATACCGCACGATATTGTTCACAAGAAAGTTCAAAACCAGTTTCTTCTCCGAAAAAGTTCACTAAGGATGAAAAGCAAAAAGCACCCATGTTTATGCCAAAACAAATTCTTAAAAGAAAGACTGAATCTCATCAAAATGTTAAACCAATTATTCAACCTCAATCAAAGTTTGAATTTGGTGAAACATCACACAAACATCAACAAGAAGATTAAAAATTCTATGTTAAAAGGGTTAAACCACAAACACAGAAATGGGTTGCTAAAAGTGTTAAAACCACATCATCCAAGGTTGAACTCAAACCTTTTGTTCCAAACAAAATTGAGCTTAAAAAGATTGAAAGGAACAAAGTGGGTCCAAAGTTCGACATTCCAAACCCACCCAAGACAAAACAGGCTTGGGTCTCTTTGTTTAAATGAATTTTGTTAATCATGTGTGCAGGGGCTCCAACGTTTGATATTGTCAAAATGGATCATGGATAGTGGAGCGTCTCATCATATGACAGGAGTGCTTGCGCTGCTCAATGATGTTAGAGCTATTCGAGGAGGATATGTAGGATTTGATGGAATGCAGGGAGGTTGGATTGTCGGAGAAGGGATTCTCTCAAACGGAGTTGTATCGTTTGATAAAGTGAACTATATCGCCGAACTTGAGAACAATCTGCTTAGTATCTCGCAAATTTGTGACAAGAAGTTTACGACACATTTCAATGATAAAGAATGTCTAATTCTAAAACCCGGTTTCAAGATTCCAGAAGAATGGATTCTGATGCGAGTTCCACGAGAAAATGATTTATATGTCCTGGACATGAGCATCGCTTCTACCACGTCAAAGAAAGTTCAATGCTTTGTTTCCAAAGCTACCGAGAAAGAGTCAATTTTATGGCATAGAAAAATGGGGCAAATTCATCTTCGAATGATGAATTTTCTTGTGCATAATGACTTAGTGGAGGGTGTCAATTTGAAAAGTTTTCATCTATCAGACGATTGTCCTAGTTGCAAAAAGGGGAAGCATCATAAGAAATCACATCCGAGAAAGCTGTTGAATTCGATAAAGCTACCACTAGAAAGACTACACATGGATCTCTTTGGACCAGTCAATGTCAAAAGCATTTCTGGAGATCTATACTGTCTTGTCGTTACAAATGATAATTCTCGATTTTCATGGGTATTTTTTCTGGAGAGTAAGGATGAAACTTTTGAAACTCATATGATCCTCCTCAGAAAACTCGAGAATTTATATCATTTGCCCATTAAGAGAATTCACAGTGATAATGGAACAGAGTTCAAGAACAAGAAGATGCAAGAGTTCTGCAATGAAAAGGGGATTCTTCATGAATTCAAACGCCCCCTATACTCCACAAAAAAAGGGAGTAGCTGAACGAAAGAATAGCACATTGATAGAAACTGCTAGAACAATGTTAGCTGATTTGAAATTTCCGATCCGTCTTTGGAGTGAAGCAGTAGCATGAGCATGCTATACCCTAAATCGTGTGTTGACAATTAAGCCTCACAAAAAGACATGTTTCGTGTTACTAAAGCAACGAAAGCCTAAGTTAGCATTTTTGGAACCTTTTGGATCACCGTGTATTGTTTTGGACCCGGCTGGTAAATTTGGAGCCAAATATTTGGAGGGTTTCTTTGTTGGTTACGCTACTCGTCAAAAACGTGTTTTATTGTCGAGTCTGAACAAGGTAGTTCTAGCGCAGCACGTAGATTGTCAAAGATATTCAACGCCTACACAGAAGCCTAGGGATCCATTGTTGTTTAACTACCATGGATTGTGGGATTCGTTTGATTTACCAGATGTGCCATCTGAAGAAGAACTTGTTATGTTATTTCAACAACATCAGTTATCTAATCAAGAACAAGTTCCTCGATCTTTGGTGATTTCTAAATCATTACCTGTTAGCACGTCTGATGTTGGTCAAAGCTCTTCTGTTCTAAATCCAGTTCCTGCTTCAAATGTCAATGCTGCTGAATCATCTGCCCAGCCAAATATCGATGCAGACTCTGATTGGGAACCAACTTTTGACGATGGAGGATCCAGTTTTGATGAAGGATCTGAACAGATTGAAGGCTTTCTGAAAAAACAGGCGATCAGTCTAATGCTAGGAATAAAGCTTCTTCATCTGTACCTGTTGTCGATGAAAATCTCACAAATTTGCAACCACAAGTAGATGTTCCAACTGAAGTGATACCAAGGACACTTTCATATCATCCGTCAGAGAACATCATAGGCAGCTTACAATATGGAGTGCAAACTCGCAATCAGATTAATAAAGATCTAAGCTGTTTCTATACTAGTATTGCTCTACTTCGAGTCTGATTTTCTCACAGTTGTTTTGTTTCTCAGGTTGAACCGGGAAGCTGGAAAGACGCGTTAAAAGAAGAAAGTTGGGTGGATGCAATGCAGAAGAGTTACTCCAATTCCAGAAACTTGGAGTCTCGATGCTTGTTGACCTGCCAGATCATCACAAAAAGATTAACACAAGATGGGTCTTCAAGTGTAAAAGAGATGATAGAGGAGTCGTCGTGCGCAACAAAGCTCGACTTGTGGTTCAAGGTTTTCATCAGCAAGAAGGGATAGATTATACTGAAGTCTATGCACCAGTTGCACGTCTTGAAGCAATTCGCATATTCTTGGCCTTTGACTCGTGGAAAGGGTTCAAGGTGTACCAATTGGATGTTAAATCTGCTTTCCTTCATGGAAAAGTGAAAGAGGAGGTGTAAGTCGGCCAACCACCGGAGTTCGTTGATCCAGTACACAAAGATAAAGCCTACCTCTTGAATAAAGCCTTATATGGTCTTCATCAAGCCCTGAGAGCTTGGTATGAAACATTATCGAGTCATCTTCTAGACAATGGTTTTATCAGGGGAACAGTAGATTCAACTCTCCTCACAAAGGAAGTCGATGGGCATCTAATTATCGTACAGATATATGTGGATGATATTATTTTTGGATCGACAAATGAAAAGCTGTGTAAAGACTTTGAAGAAGTCATGAAGCGCAAATTTGAAATGAGAGCAATGGGGGAGATGAAGTTTTTTCTAGGACTTCAGGTTGACCAGTTGCCTAATGGTATTTTTATTCATCTGACTAAATATGTTCATGACATATTGGAGAAATTCAATATGACAGGAGCTAAACCAGCATCGACCCCGTTAGCTCCAAATCCCGACATTTGTCCAGATCTTACCGGCGAAAAAGTTGATGAAACTTTATATCGCTCCATGATCGGATCCTTGATGTATCTCACTGCTTCTCGACCAGATATCATGTATCCAACGTGCCTGTGCTCCAGATATCAGTCCAATCCAAAAGCGTCACACCTGCTTATCGTTAACGGGTAATGAGATATCTGAAGGGTTTTCCAAGCACCGGCTTGTGGTACCCTAGACATGATGAGTTTAATCTTGCAGGTTACTCGGATTCTGATTTCGGATGTTGCAAACTGAATACAAAGTCTACAACGGCCGGCTGCCAGTTCTTCGGAACTCGTTTGTTAACGTGGCAATGCAGGAAACAAACCACAGTCGCTCTCTCTACCTGTGAGGCTGAATACGTTTCGGCTTCCAGTTGTTGTGCTTAGATTCTCTGGATACAGCAACAGATGAGAGATTTTGGTTTGCAATTTCTTGATACGCCTATATATGTAGATAATCAGGTCGAGGTCGATATCACCAAAAACTCATGTCAACACTCACGAACTAAACATATCGAGATTCGACACCACTTTATCCGTGATTGCTACGAGAAAAAGTTGGTACGAATTGAGAAAATCCACACTGATGACCAAAAAGCAGATTTTTATACCAAAGCTTTTGATAAAACAAAGTTTAAAAATTTGTTAAAGCTAAATGGTTTAAAAAATATGATCTTAGGGGATGTATTTGAGGTTGAGTTTGAGGATGATGACGACGATGTGAATTTGTCATTGGTTAAACGTTTTCTGTACATTATTTCTTATAGTTTCTTAAAAAAATTTAAATTTATGTTTTTGATTTTAGGGGGAGAATATTTGAGGAAAATACAAAAACATTTAAAAAAATCCAAAAAGAGTTTTGTGCAAAAAGAGTGATCATAGTAAATCAAAAATGATAGTCACAGTATGCTAAAGAATTGTATTGTTTTAAAGTATTTAAGCAAGTCTTACTATGGATATGCCAATAGACTTCACTCGTTTAGTAAATTGTATTTGAGATATAAACCTAAAACACAAAACTGATTAACTTGTGGGTTAACATATATCGGATATATGGACTTAGTACTCCGAAATTTCGTTTGAGAGAATGCCAGATTCTGCGATACTAGGTCTTTATATTTGATTGATATCTGGGTATTATTCGAGTTCTTCTGATTTTGCGGAAGCAATGGCCTAGAAGTCATATAATACTTTCGCATTATTTCCCCAAAAGCTGCATGAAAAATGATTATGTCTTAAGCAATTATGACATTTGCAGTGCAAAAGATTTCTTAATGGAACACCACTTAAAGACGAGCCTTCATCTCTTTGTCTGTACGGTAGTACTAACCTGAGCTCTCAAGGTCTCGCATTCACCCTATTTACAGATATCAATTCGATATATTCACCTATAAAACGACATTATGGGAATCTCGATACGGGTGTATATTCAGAGATGTTAAACACAGTTATTTCATGTTTCTAATAATACCTTAACATATCTTGAAACAGTTGAGAAACGAGAAGAGGTTTAAATGGACAAATATATTGGCAATCTAGGTAAATTTGTTTAAAAGCTTAAAAGGTGTTTCTATACTAACGGTACTGATGACTTATATGAATGCTTGAAATGATCCTCTAAAACACAAAATTCACAAAAATGTTAGTATTCATTGAAAAATTTTTAAAAACTCAAAAAGGTTTTCAGTTTTCTTAGCTTGATAGTTCAATTTTTTTTACGAATGATAAAAACACTGATGGTTGGAATCATAGCAACATCTTGCTGAGGAAAGCTTGGAATCATGGGTTGGGAGCTAATTTTTAGCAACAAAGTTTACTAGAATGTCAAGAAAGTTCATTAATTTGAAACTTTACATGTTGAAATAAATCTGTTTGGTCAAACATGGTCAACCAAGGTCATTAACTTGGACTTGGAAGGCTAATTGGATAACCAGGGTCATTAGCTTGGACCTGGTTAGTCAAGTGGATTTTTGAAACAGATAAAATTATTGAAAAATAAATAAAAAATACAAAAAAATTGAAATTGAAAAAGTTTGAATTCTTTAGTTTTGATTCGTACAAAATTCAAATTGCATGCGGTTCATACTGTTTTTGTGTGAAACAAGAGATAACGTTTTTTGTGCGATTCATACTGATTTCGTACGAAACAGGGTGAGTATAAATACTCTTTGTCTCGCACAGAAGTGAGATTTCTGTTCTTTGTGCACTGTGAGCGACTCAGAGAGAATTTTGTGCGATTCAACTCTAAAAACTTCATTTCTTGGTTTTTGGGTTTGATATTCACATTGTTGAGGTTGATTTGCACACCTCTTACAATGGGTAAGGTAATTTCGTCAAGATCTCACTGTTATAATGTCAAAATTTCATACGATTCAGACTAAAACTTAGATCTAGGGAAATTGGACCGGTAAAACTTAAAATTGATCACAAAATCGTTAAAATCGGCTCTAATAACGTGAAAATCAACTATCAATTTGCTAAAAACAACAAGGTTTAGGTTTGGATTATACTTGGACAAATTTTGGGATGATGATGTATTTGGTACGACTGAACTATTTCGCACGAAATAAAATTTTGAAAGAAAAATGATTAAATGCATATTTTTTATACGAAGCAAGTGAATCGTATGAATGTCATAAATTTCAAATTTCAAGTTTTTGATTAAGATGAATGTTTCTAATGAAACATAGTTTTCGTTTGAAACAGAGAGAAATTTTAAAATGTTCAAAATTTGTGACCAAGAGAATTTTTCATACGAGACATAAGTTTTTGTACGAAACAAGAGATAGAAAATTTGATAGTTTAAAACTTTAGATCGATAGTATTTTTGTACGAAACAAAGGATTATTTGTGCGATTCAGTGAAGAAAATTTTGAATGTTTGAAAATTTTCTAACGGTTGATTGTTATTTTCTTGTACAGGCCAAGAGATCCAGATTTTCTCTAGTGCATAATATATGTTGTATCACAGATGCTAAAATCCCAGAGATAGCAGCATATCGAAGTATCTTGGATTTTCTTACAAGGATTAGAGTGATAAAAGCGATAACAGATAGACACATGGCATATTTGTCACATGTGGAATATTTCTGGAATGCTACAGAGTATAGTATTAACGACAATGCCATTATATCAGCAGTAAAGATTAACGATGTGGATATTCAAGTGAAGATTACTGAAGAGTTGATTCGGAAAGTGTTGGAGTTTAAGGATAACAAGGATGATCCAATAGGCTCTACTGAACATATGGTTAAAGGATGTTTTTACAGGATGGGATATACGGGTTTTGTGAATGCTGCTCCTTTCAAGAAAGGAAATCTAGGTGCGCCGTTCAGATATCTTGCACACGTTATTTTTCACAGTTTGGGTCACAGGAAGGGTGGTTTTGATGACTTGATGGATTATCAGATGTGCATGATTACTGTGCTAGTGCTGAATCTTCCATATAACTTTTCTAAAGTTATATTTACTCAAATGATACAAAACATTCAGAAGGAAAGATTCTTGCAGTATCCAAGATTTATACAGATGATGTTAGACTATTTACATCCTGACTTGAAGAAATCTCCAGACGACGTTCTCAAACTTGAGCATATGGATGTTCAGTCACTACGAAAGATGAACGTGCATTTGAAGTCTGCTCCCGTTGCTAAACTGATGTTTGGTTCTGAATAACGATTATATTTCACCCGCACCTGGTAAATGGAGGAAGGACGATAGTGGTGACGATGAAGAGGAAGTTAAATCTTTATCATTGTTTGTGGCAAAGAGAAGTCCGTGGTTTGTGAAAGACGGTGAAAAAGTAGAAAAGCTACGTACAAAGGGAGAAAGAGAAAGACTGCATCTGCTGCTGAAAGTTTAGGGTTGAGGGATGAACCTGAGGTTGAAGAAACTGTTGAAAAGATGGCTGAAGACATAGAACGTCAGGCTTTTGGAGCTGACAAGGCTGCTGAAGAAGTACTATCATCTAGTACTGATTCAGAAGATAGAAGAGCAGGGGAGAATAAAAGAGCAGAGAAATTAGCAAAGAAACGTCAAGAGGAGCTGAAATGCAAAGCTGAAGAACGAAAGAGAAAAGCGACAGGTGAAGACAATACTACTTATGTTCCGTCTGAATCTGATCCTGAATCAGTTTTTCATACTCCGGTCAAGAAAAGACAAAGAAGGATGAAACGATCTGCAGCTCGTATATCTCCGATTGTTAATCCAACAGAAGCTGGTGCTGAACAGAATACCGAGGAAACTGTGGAGGAACCTTCGCAGAATATTCCATATCCTCTACATCATATGCATCCAGAGCCAGATCAGCAACAAGTTGAACCAGAGATACATGTTCAACAACCACCAGTTCCTGAACAAGAACCAGAACAACAACCAACACCGCAAGCATTCGAATCAGAACCTGTCAACAATCAATGCCTGATCCTGAACCAGTCCAGCAACCAGCGCCACAACAGTCGGCTCAACAAAAGTCTCAACCATCTCAAGCTCAACAATCTTGTCCTACATAAAAACAATTTAATTCACAAGCATTTTTTGACGAGATTAATTTAGACGATCTACCAGGAGGAGATGAGTTTTGTTTTGATGATCCTAGAATTGATGATTTGCAGAAATAGGTGACGATGAACGTTGTGCGCATATCTGAATTACAAGAGCAGATAAACTTGTTAACAGCTGAGAAGTTTGAAATGCTTGAAAGAATTGGAGGATTAATTGTTGATAAGCAGCAACTAGAAGCGATGATGGCAAGTATTATTTCTGAAAATGAAAGATTATGTTTGCGAATGACAGAGTATGAAGAAGAACGGTTGAGAAATAATCGTAGAATGGATGTGTTTGAGAATATTCTTGAAAAGAAGTTTTGTTTGAGGATATCTGCAGCAATGGATGAAATTGAACATGCAGAAGCTAGGGAAAGAGTTGCAGAACGAGAATGATTGGCTAAACAACAATCTGATGCATTAGGGAAAGGAAAAGGTAAGATAGTTGAGGATTCCGTGACTGAAGACGCTGTGCCAGAAGCTGAATCTGGGCCAGAACAGTGTTGTGATATTGTAGTATATGAAGAACCGAAGAATTTTATTCTGATTGGAAAGCCTATTGATGTGGATATATCTTTTCTTGATATTTCACAAAGACATCGAGATTGGTTGATGAAGAGAAAGACAAGAAAAGACAGTAAAGAAATGGCTGAAGAAACAGAAAAAGATGCAGAAGCAGAGGATACTGAAGATGTTGATGTTGATGATCAAGATTCCAGTAGTTCAGATGGTAATGATGATGATAAAATTAGAGGTTCGGGTATTCGTGTAATAGATTCAAATGTTAATGAATTAGTTGATCTTTCCGAGTATTTTGATGATTCTGCAAACCAAACTGATGAAGAAGAAAGGATGAACAAATTTGATGAGACAGTAGATGCTCAGCAGGCAGGAATTTTCACAGAGAATGTTTAATCTTATGTTCCTGTCGTGCAAAAGCCATTTGTATTATATCTTGAGCATGATGTTGAGGAATGGGAGTTTATTCATAGTTATTTAAAAGAAGAGATAGCAGAAATGCTCGGAATTAGTGGAGAGAAGTTCGATTTTGATTTTGAAGAAGAACTGAATGAGATAGACGTTTTCAAACCGAATGCTTATGTTTTGAAAATATAGAGGATGCAAACGTATATGATAACGTTGTCGAGGAAAGTGATTCTGATGAAGATGCTAATGATGCCGTTCAGGGTACAGAAGATTTCCCAACGTTTTTTGATTTATTTATAGCAGAAAGCTCTGAGATGTTACAAAGGAAACTATCGGAAGCCATTAAAGAAGGAACCATTCCTGAAAAGATGTCTACAGCTGAGATTATCGAACAAAAGAAGAAATGGTTTCAGGAAAGTTCAGCTGAGTGAAAGTTTAAGAGACCCCTAGCATTTTTCACAAGAGATTCTGACATTTTTTAGGGGATATTTTGAGTTGGGGTTGGATTGAAGAGCTAAATGTTTATGTGATTAAAAGAGAATTTGGGATTCAATACTTCCGATATCTGAGTGACATCAAAACACTACCTTATTGGGACATAAAGGAACTTATGGAAACCAAGATGATAAATCTAAAGATGAAGTTCCATGACCAAAAGCTGTGGAGATTGATCAAGTTTGCGGCTAAGCATGGTTTTGTTCACTGGAAACCGCATTATCCACGTCGTATTGTTAAAGTAGATCCAGTGACAAAGGAGAAGGATATTACTTTGATTGTAAAGAAGCCACGGGTGATGAAAAACATGCCGCTGATCAAAATGGAGCAAGAATTTTATGCGATCTTCAAGCGGTGGCATTATGATTCAAATACAGGTGAGGCTGTTATATGTGTACACCCAGATAAAGATTCGTGGAAGATAACGGAGGAATTAACCGAAGCCGTCATTGCACACAAAAGAATATATGGGATGTGGCGAGGCATTCGAGTACTAGACCCCATGTGGCTAGTAAATTGTTCGAAGAAAGACATAGAATATTTATTCTATAGTAAGATTAGTTTCAAGGAAAAGGATCAAGAGCAAGCACTTCAATTTCAAAAGATTGTGAATGTGTGCTTTGCGAATGATATTCATTCTGAATCGAATTGGAAAACGGAGAAAGATTGAGAAGAAGGAATCGAAGAAAACAGAAGAAAAAGAAGCTCGGATTGCTGAACGTTCAAGAATAGAATCATTAAGGAGCTTTCAGTTTTTGAAGTGACGTCCTCTAACTGATCAAAGGCCAATTGCTTCTGAGGAACTTCGAAAGCCAGTGAAGAGGTTCTTTGGGCGTTAAAGTCAAATCAAATTGAAGATTTTGAAGATTATCCAGATTGTGGCAACATCCAAGGGGGAGTTTGTTGGTGCATAATGTCTATTGCCTATGTCTAGGATATATCTGCAATGTTTATGAAGTTTACAAGTAAATGTTTATTTGAGAAAATGTAAATTTAATATGTTTGTTTACTGTGATTCGCACGAAACAGAAGCATGTTTCATACGAGTGAGTCACTCGTACGAAATACCATTTCGTACAAATCATAGATGTTTGTTTGTGCACGCACTTCGGTACGAGTCATGGATGTTTCGTACGAAGTGTTGTGTTAGAGCTAGGTACGGATTTGTCATATCATACGGTGAAGCTTTGTCAGTTTGTGTACTTGCATCTGTAACTTGAACGTCTTTATACATCAGAAGCAGTTAAACAATAAGTACTATCTTGTTTGTCATATCTACCTCTCTAGCAATGAATTCCGCCTCTGCTAGTTGAGCGAGATCAGATCGATTGTTAATTTCGGGAGCTCGATCCCTGTTCACCGCTTGATTGTTGAGTAAACATTCAATATGATCTACACCATTATTGGAAGTAGATCCGTCATTGTCATATGTCGGTTTAGCATTAGATTCAGAATCATCGGATTGATCAAACGTGGGAGCAGTTTCATTCATCTTATGATTAGCTGTGGGATCACTTGTTCTAGCAGTTTCTGATTCTGGATGTTGAATACTAGGGCCTGCTTCAGCATCATGAGTACCAACAGGTGTTTGAGTAATTACAATCGGTCTAGGAACTTGTTCAGGTGATAAAGCTTGTTGTTGCTTGTGACACCCGGCTATATTGAGTATGTACCGTACAAGTGTAACACGTGTTATGAATAAATAAAGGCAATATGTTTTTGAATTTGGTGTTTATATATTTTTTTTGACGTGTTGGTAAATTTAAAGTTTATTAGAAATTATGATGGCAATAATAAGATAAACGCTTATCACGTAGCGGACAAAATCCTAAAAATATTCCATTATAATTAAAATGATATTTTTAATCAAATGCATGAGGAAAAATTAATTAAAACGCTTGAAAATTCTATTTTGCGAATTTAAGCGCATACTGCGCAATACCGCGAATACACTGTAAAATACAAACAACGCAGCCAGTCTAGGCAAATAAAATATTGTTCAACAATATTATGGTGAGTTTATCTTTATTGTTCAACTATATTTGAATACTGTAAAATAATTTAAAACGCCTTAAAACCCGAGACAAACTACCCGTTAGCCAGTTAAATACCCGTATTTAACTATATATAATATGTATTATATGTAAGAATGCATGGAATGTGTGTATGGGGTGTAGGTGGCTGCATATGTGCCCACCTTTTGCCTCTTTTCTCCCAACTTTACAAGTGTTGAGCCTAGAAACAAAACAATGAATGTCTTCCAACACTCCATATTATTTACATTTTCAAGATCAAAATTCAAAAATACTTCCCACATCTCTCTCTCAAAACCATACAGACATACATACACCTCCATTTTTGAGTTTCAAATATAGTCTTGAAGATTCAAGTCCATTTCAAGGTGTTTCCAAGTTGTCCTGAAGATCCAAGAGTGATTTCAAGGTGGTTTCAAGAAAGAACAAACCCCATATCATCAAACTTTATCAATAACCCACCAAAAATCTTGAAGGTATGAACTTACTTTTAAAACCATGTTCTTGATTTTTGGTGATAATGGTGATGATGGAAGGTTTCTCTTGATCTTTGAATTATTCACAAACTTGAAAACTAATAATAAATGTATTTTTAACAAAATAAAAATTGAAGCTTGTGTGTAAGAGTAAATGGCCAAAAATGTTTGTATACATGGGTTAGCGATTGTGTTTTGATTATCAGTCGATTTATGTTGATGTGATTCATGAAAAGTTCATGCATGCATAATTAAAAAGGTTTTATGAAAATGTCCATGTGATTTGAGATGAATATGTGAAAAGTTAAATTTTGGAAATATATACATATATATACATGTGTGTGTCGTGTATATATACATATGTATACATGCATATGAATTTTGTTGGTTAGTTCATAAATATAAGAATGTTGCTTGCATTTATGTGAAGATTATTGGATGATGATTTGATGAAGATGTTTGAATTATTTGAATGCAGATTAAATGTATGTTGGATGCATTTAAAGTTCATGGATAATAATGATAATCATGCATAGGGCACTTGTACATAAGATGTTAAGTGATGATTTAAAAATATGTAAAGATGATAACATGTGTTGCAAGAGATATGATTTAATTCAGTCTTGAACATGTAATATGATGATTATTTGATGTATTAAAGTGATATAAAATTATGTCATAAGTTAGATAGCTTTGCATGTTGTACATGTAGCTTAAAAAGAGTTATAAAATGGGTGAAATCACATGATTATTTGACTTACATGAAATCTGCACTAACATGAATATAAGTGCCATTTGTTTCAGTAAATAATATGTGTTATGTTAAAATATCAAGTCGTTGCGATTTGGGATGATTAATGTTCGATACAAGACTATGCGTTAAAAAGCCGAAAAAATCGACTTTTAAAGTGATTTTTGTAAAACTGTTTTAGATCAGTTTATATTATAAACTGATATTTTTATGACAAATATAAGTATTTTAACTTATATTAAGTATCTTTGGTGTTGGCTAGTCATACGTGATTTCCGACGCCCGAAAACATTTCCGAAAACGCTAAAATACGCATATTTCAACGTACACTAAAATTGATTGTTCAAGAGTGAACTTTGTGTAGTATGATATGATATGTGATTATGAGCATGTGTAATGTGTTATGTTAAGTGTTGACATGATGGTAGGAGTTAAGACTATGAATGTACACTTGTATGGTTAAAACGGTAATGTTGTTAAAAGTCACGTTAAGTATATAACTTATTTGTCGAGCATAAGAATAATACACAGGTTAAGATGATGAGTTATTTCATGTGTAAGTGCTTTATAAATGATAAATATATAAGTTGACGAGATACGTCTATTACGATATTTGACAATATGTTTACGTTTATGTAAATATGTTACCAAGCGCAAATCATAGATATATATTACTTATATACGGGTGTGATAACGGATATAAAATTGAACTAAATCATGTTGAAATCAATAAAATTTGGTCAGTTTGAAGTTTGAATCAGTTTTCGTACGAGTTTCGCACGAAATAAAGATGTTCTTGATTTTGGTACGAATCAGCTTAAATTTCATACGGATCATTTAAAATTTCATAAATCTTACAATTTTCAGAATTTCAACTTGTATCGTACAAAATGACTTGATTCGTACAAAATTTCAACCACATTCTTGTTTCGTATAAAATTCATCCGTACAAAAATTTACTCAGTTAAAACACTTGTTTCGTATAAAAATGAATTGATTTGTACAAAATCATAGTTCTTGTAAGAAAATTTGATTCGTAAAAAAATTTGTTTGGTGCAAATTATTTGTTTCGTACGAAACCTGTGTCCGCACAAAAAGTTTTCAAATCTGATCAGTTTGTTTTCGAGAAGTGTGTTCTAATTTTTTTACAGGAAAAATGTCTCAATGCGTTCGCCACATCGGTTGTTACTACTGTAGCAGCTCAAAACATCAATTTAGAGAATGAAATGGGGATAATGACGAAACCTCCAAAGCTTATGAATCTAGAAGACTTTGATAGTTGGAGCGAGAGGTTTATGAATTGGGTTCAAGCTAACCATTTTACTTGCTGGTTTGCAATCGAGGCAAAATATATCGCACCAGTTGGCGAAAATGGACTTGAAAAGACCCTGGCTTAATTCTCTTATGTTGAACGAGAAAGATTTATCAACGAAAAGAAAAATGATGAACATTCTTCAGCAATTGATTAAAGAAGACATCTTGCTTTACTGTAGCATGATGATGATGCGCAATCTTTGTGGAATGCTCTTCGACTCAAATTTCAAGGCAATGCTCAACTCCGCAAAAGCAAAAGGACATTATTAAGCAAAGAGTTTGACGTATTCACATTGATCAAAGGAGAAACGGTTAAGCAGCTGATTGAGCGACACTGTCATCTGGTGGTTCATATGAAGAGAATGGGAATTGTGAAGACAAATGAAGAGCTTGTTGATATACTGGCTGATTCTCTACCACAAGGTGAATGGTCAACTTACTTAACCATCTTGAAGAATGGAGTTGAATACCGCAACATTTCGCTGCCTCGCTTTATTGAAGGATTGGATGGGCATGAATTAGAGATGCAAAAAATGGCTTAAAACAAAACGGTTCAAGTGCAACAAGATGTTAATCTTTATTTCAAAAACGGTTATGCTACTCAAATCCAAGCGCCAAAGATTCAAACTGCCTTCAGTGCATATAGTTCACCAAGCAAACCAAGTGGTTTCTAATGATTCCCAACAGTTGATCCAAATACACCTTCTAGTAAAAAATCTTCTTTTGGATCAAATCAATCTCAGAACAATGAAACCACTTCATCATCCAATTCAAGTCAAAGAGTCTTGGAATGCAACATCGCCGTTGACTTTCAGAATGCGCAAAATTTTGACGAAAAGATAGCAAAAAACATATGTCCCTACTTGCTTCAGTTCTTGAGTCATATGACAGTCTTGTTGCTGGAAAGATTGGAAATTTTGAAATGACACGTGAAGACTACGATCAAATTGATCCAGTTGAAATGGAATTGATTGATATAAAATGGTGCATGGCTTCGATTGTTCGACGAGCACAAAGATTTATGGAAATCACTAGTAAGGAAAATTTGGGAGGTTTGGATGGGAAACTTGGATTTGATAAATCCAAAGTTACTTGTTTAAAGTGTCGAGAGAAAGGTCACTTTAAAAGAGAATTTCCAAACCGAGAGGTTCAAGGATATCATAATCCTTTCGCAGACGACTATTACAAAAGAGCGATTTATCACCGACCACAACCAAGAACAAGAATCGTGCCGATTGAAGAAAAGCAACCTGAAACAAATGATAAGGCGTTGGTTGTTACATAAGAAGACGAGGGGTTTAATTGGAACAAGTTTATTTCGAAGGGAGAAAGTTTGGCATTGGTGGCTGAAATTATTGAGGAACCAGAAGAAGAATCAGAGGCATCTTTTGATGAAGGACCTGAGGATGACGATTATTATTATCATACTTCATCAGAGGAAGAGGAGCTTTTGAATGGTCCATTCAAACATCTTTTGCCTAACGATGTTTTAAAATCTTTTGTAGGATATTTCACACCTACTCAACATTCAACAGATGAAGAGCAAAAGAAACCGGTTGAAGATGTCAAAGTGGATGAGAAAAAGGAATTTCTAAAAGAAGACATCATTAAAGCGTGCATGGCGAATGGAAATGAGGTAAAAAAGTCATCTGAGAATGAAAAATTTTGTTCAAAGTGTGATGAACCATGTGGTGAGTGTCTTGTAAAAGACAAAAGACTTGCTGAATTGCAAAGTTTAACAGACAATTTGTGAAGCGATTACAAAACCACAAAGGAAGCTTATGACAAATTGAGTGCGTCTGTTAAACAATATAATAAAGCACTCAGAGAAAATGACGCAACACTTATGATGCTTAAAGCAACAATGATGGATAAACAAATGGCAATTAATATTCATCTAAACACGATTGCTGAGCTCAAAAGTGAGCTTGAGAAAATGAGAATTGAAACCGAAAGAGTTAACAAACTGTTACTTAGTTATTCCACAAGCTCATACGTCATAGATCACATTTTACCAAAAATCGAAAATACCGAGGAATCCAAAAATGGAGAAATAAAAAGTGGTAGTTATGATCGAGTTCCTCCACCCATGTGGAACAGTTATGCTTGCAAAAAACCATCTGGGGTGGAAAAGGCGCTAAATCTGAAATTAAAAAAACCAAATAGCTGCCGGAGGATATCGATGTAACTTACACTAAAAATGATGAATGTGACTCTGAAGTAGTTAAGGATGTGGTTGACAAAGTGTTAACAAATGAATCTGAAGTGGCTGAGTCTAAAAAATTTGTGAAGTCAAAGTCTGATGATATATCAGAAAATAGTTTAAATGATGATCCCAATGTCATAGTTTATAAAATGAAAGGGTTTGATAAACTATTTCGGATGAGGATTTTCCAATCAGGAATGTGAAAAGAGGTTGTGTAGATAAAATGTTCAAGCTGATGGAGGTAAGTCATGATGATTTAGATAAACATGATGTATCTTTCTATTCTAAATCAAAAACTAACAACCGACCCTACTACCGGAAAAATGGAGATTATCCGGAAAATAAACGGGCAGGGTTGGGTTTCCAGAAGCAACATAAAACCAACGGGTCCCAAAAATTGAATTTTACAAAGAAAATTAATTTTGTATTTGGGACAACAACCGAGAAGGAAAAGGAGGTCATCGGAACTCAATCAAATGATGATTTTCTTAAAGAGAAAAACAAAAAAAGAAACATGTTTTGAATACCTCTGTTCATAAAGACAGCAGGACATGCTTTAAATGCAAGAAGTTGGACATATCGCACGATATTGTTCACAAGAAAGTTCAAAACCAGTTTCTTCTCGAAAAAAGTTCACTAAGGATGAAAAGCAAAAAGCACCCATGATTACGCCTAAACAAATTCTTAAAAGAAAGTCTGAATCTCATCAAAATGTTAAACCAATTATTCTACCTCAATCTAAGTATAAAATTGGTGAAACATCACACAAACATCAACAAGAAGATTCAAAATTTCGTGTTAAAAGGGCTAAACCACAAACACAGAAATAGGTTACTAAAAGTGTTAAAACCACATCATCCAAAGTTGAACTCAAACCTTCTGTTCCAAACAACATTGAGCTTAAAAGATTGAAAAAACAAAGTGGGTCCAAAGTTCGACATTCCAAACCCACCCAAGACCAAACAGGCTTAGGTCTCTTTGTTTAAATGAATTTTGTTAATCATGTGTGCAGGGGCTCCAACGTTCGATATTGTCAAAATGAATCATGGAGAGTGGAGAATCTCACCACATGACAGGAATGCTTGCGCTGCTCAATGATGTTAGAGCTATTCGAGGAGGATATGTAGGTTTTGCTGGAACGTAGGGAGGTAGGATTGTCGGAGAAGGGATTCTCTCAAACGGAGTTGTATCGTTTGATAAAGTGAACTATATCGCCGAACTTGAGAACAATCTGCTTAGTATCTTGCAAATTTGTGACAAGAAGTTCACGACACATTTCAATGATAAAGAATGTCTAATTCTAAAACACGGTTTCAAGATTCCTGAAGAATGGATTCTGATGCGAGCTCCGCGAGAAAATGATTTTTGTGTCCTTGACATGAGCATCACTTCTACCACGTCAAAGAAAGTTCAAGCTTTGTTTCCAAAGCTACCGAGAAAGAGTCAATATTATGGCATAGAAAAATGGGGCACATTCATCTTCGAAAGATGAATTTTCTTGTGCATAATGACTTAGTCGAGGGTATCAATTTGAAATGTTTTTATCTATCAGACGATTGTCTTTGCTGCAAAAAGGGGAAGCAGCATAAGAAATCACACTCGAGAAAGCTGTTAAATTTGATAAAGCTACCACTAGAAAGACTATACATGGATCTCTTTGGACCAGTCAATGTCAAAAGCATTTCTTGAGATCTATATTGTCTTGTCGTTACAGATGATTATTCTCGATTTTCATGGGTATTCTTTCTAGAGAGTAAGGATGAAACTTTTGAAACTCTTATGATTCTCTTCAGAAAACTCGAGAATTTATATCATTTGCCAACTAAGAGAATTCATAGTGATAATGAAACAGAGTTCAAGAACAAGAAGATGCAAGAGTTCTGCAATGAAAAGGGGATTCTTCATGAATTCAACGCCCCCTACACTCCACAACAAAATGGAGTAGCTGAACGAAAGAATCGCACGTTGATAGAAACTGCTAGAACAATGTTAGCTGATTTGAAATTACCGATCAGTTTTTGGAGTGAAGCACTAGCATCAGCATGCTATACCCTAAATCATGTGTTGACAGTTAAGCCTCACAAAAAGACATGTTTCTTGTTACTAAATCAACGAAAGCCTAACTTAGCATTTTTGGAACCTTTTGGATCACCGTGTACTATATTGGACCCGGCTGGTAAATTTGGAAGCAAATATTTGGAGGGTTTCTTTGTTGGTTACCCTACTCCTCAAACACGTGTTTTCTTGCCGAGTCTGAACCATTCTAGCGCAGCACATAGATTGTGAAAGATATACAACGCCGACGAAGAAGCCTGGGGATCCATGGCTATTTAACTACGATGGATTGTGGGATTCGTTTGATCTACCAGACGTGCCAACTGAAGAAGAACTTGTTATGTTATTTCAACAACATCAGTTATCTAATCAAGAACAAGTTCCTCGACCTTTGGTGATTTCTACATCATTACAAGTTAGCACGTGTGATGTTGGTCAAAGCTCTTCTGTTCTATCCAGTTCCTGCTTCAAATGTCAATGCTGCTGAATCTTCTGCCAAGCCAAGTGTAGATGCTGACTCTGATCGGGAACCAACTTTTAACAATGGAGGATCCAGTTCTGATGAAGGATCTGAAGAGATTGAAAGCTTTCTGAAACAACAGGCTGATCAGTCTAATGCTAGGAATAAAGCTTCTTCATCTGTACTGGTTGTCGATGAAATTCTCACAAATTTGCAACCATAAGTAGATGTTCCAACTGAAGTGATGCCAAGGACACTTTCATATCATCTGTCAGAGAACATTATAGGCAGCTTACAATTGGGAGTGCAAACTCGTAATCAGATTAATAAAGGTCTAAGCAGTTTTTATACTAGTATTGCTCCACTTCGAGTCTGATTTTCTCATAGTTGTTTTGTTTCTCAGGTTGAACCGGGAAGCTGGAAAGACGCGTTAAAAGAAGAAAGTTGGGTGGATGCAATGCAAGAAGAGTTACTCCAATTCCAGAAACTTGGAGTCTGGACGCTTGTTGACCTGCCAGATCATCACAAAAAGATTAACACAAGATGGGTCTTCAAGTGAAAAAGGGATGATAGAGTCGTCGTCGTGCGCAACAAAGCTCGACTTGTGGTTCAAGATTTTCATCAGCAAGAAGGGATAGATTATACTGAAGTCTATGCTCCAGTTGCACGTCTTGAAGCAATTCACATATTCTTGGCCTTTGCCTCGTGGAAAGGGTTCAAGGTGTACCAATTGGATGTTAAATCTTCTTTCATTTACAGAAAAGTGAAAGAGGAGGTGTAACTCGGCCAACCATCAGGGTTCGTTTATCCAGTACACAAAGATAAAGTCTACCTCTTGAATAAAGCGTTATATGGTCTTCATCAAGCCCCGAGAGCTTGATATGAAACATTATCGAGTCATCTTCTTGACAATGACTTTATCAGGGCAATAGTAGATTCAACCCTCTTCACAAAGGAAGTCGATGGGCATCTAATTATCGTACAGATATATGTGGATGATATTATCTTTGGATCGACAAATGACAAGCTGTGTAAAGACTTTGAAGAAGTTATGACGCACAAATTTGAAATGAGCGCAATGGGGGAGATGAAGTTCTTTCTAGAACTTCAGGTTGACCAGTTGCCTGATGGTATTTTCATTCATCAGACAAAATATGTTCATGAGATATTGGAGAAATTTAACATGCAGGAGCTAAACCAGCATTGACCCCGTTAGCTCCAAATCACAACATTTGTCCAGATCTTACTAGCGAAAAAGTTGATGAAACTTTATATCGCTCCATGATCAGATCCTTGATGTATCTCACTGCTTCTCGACCAGATATCATGTATCCAACGTGCCTGTGCTCCCGTTATCAGTCTAAACCAAGAGAGTCACACCTGCTTATCGTTAAATGCATAATGAGATATCTGAAGGGTTTTCCAAGCACCGGCTTGTGGTACCCTAGTCATGATGATTTTAATCTTGCAGGTTACTCGGATTCTGATTTCGGATGCTGCAAACTGAATACAAAGTCTACAATGGCCGGCTGCCAGTTCTTCGGAACTGGTTTGGTAACGTGGCAATGCAAGAAACAAACCGCGGTTGCTCTCTCTACCTGTGAGGCTGAATACGTTTTGGCTTCAGTTGTTGTGCTCAGATTCTCTGGATACAGCAACAGATGAGAGATTTTGGTTTGTAATTTCTTGATACGCCTATATATGTAGATAATCAGGCCGCGATCAATATCACCAAAAACTCATGTCAACACTCACGAACTAAACATATCAAGATTCGACACCACTTTATCCGTGATTGCTACGAGAAAAAGTTGGTACGAATTGAGAAAATCCACATTGATGACCAAAAAGCAGATTTTTATACCAAAGCTTTTGATAAAACAAAGTTTAAAAATTTGTTAATGCTAAATGGTTTAAAAAATATGATCTCAGGGGATGTATTTGAGGTTGAGTTTGAGGATGATGACGACGATGTGAATTTGTCATTGGTTAAACGTTTTCTGTACATTATTTCTTATAGTTTCTTAAAAAAATTCAAAAAATATGTTTTTGATTTTAGGGGGAGAATATTTGAGGAAAATACAAAAACATTTAAAAAAATCCAAAAAGAGTTTTGTGCAAAAAGAGCGATCATAGTAAATAAAAAATGATAGTCACAGTATGCTAAAGAATTGTATTGTTTTAAAGTATTTAAGCAAGTCTTACTATGGATATGCCAATAGACTTCACTTGTTCAGTAAATTGTATTTGAGATAGAAACCTAAAACACAAAACTGATTAACTTGTGGGTTAACATATCTCGGATATATGGACTTAGTACTCTGAAATTTCGTTTGAGAGAATGCCAGATTCTGGGATACTAGGTCTTTATATTTGATTGATATCTGGGTATTATTCGAGTTCTTCTGATTTTGCGGAAGCAATGGCCTAGAACTCATATAATACTTTCACATTATTTCCCCAAAAGCTGCATGAAAAATGATTATGTCTTAAGCAATTACGACATTTGCAGTGCAAAAGATTCCTTAATAGAACACCACTTAAAGACGAGCCTTCATCTCTTTGTCTGTACGGTAGTACTGACCTGAGCTCTCAAGGTCTCGCATTCACCCTATTTACAGATATCAATTCGATATATTCACCTGTAAAATGGCATTATGGGAATCTCGATACAGGTGTATAATAATACCTTAACATATCTTGAAACAGTTGAGAAACGAGAAGAGGTTTAAATGGACAAATATATTGGCAATCTAGGTAAATTTGTTTAAAAGCTTAAAAGGTGTTTCTAGACTAACGGTACTGATGACTTATATGAATGCTTGAAATGATCCTCTAAAACACAAAATTCACAAAAATGTTAGTATTCATTGAAAAATTTTTAAAAACTCAAAAAGATTTCCAGTTTTCTTAGCTTGATAGTTCAATTTTTGTTTACCGATGATAAAAACACCGATGGTTGGAATCATAGCAACATCTCGCTGAGGAAAGCTTGGAATCATGGGTTGGGAGCTAATTTTTAACAACAAAGTTTACTCAAATGTCAACAAAGTTCATTAATTTGAAACTTTACATGTTAAAATAAATCTGTTTGGTCAAACATGGTCAACCAAGGTTATTAAGTTGGAAGGCAAATTGAATAACCAGGGTCATTAACTTGGACTTGGTTAGTCAAGTGGATTTTTGAAACAGATAAAATTATTGAAAAATAAATAAAAAATACAAAAATAAAATTGAAATTGAAAAAGTTTGAATTCTTGAGTTTTGATTCGTATAAAATTCAAGAGATAACGTTTTTGTGCGAAACAAGAGATAACGTTTTTTGTACGATTCATAATGATTTCGTACAAAACAGGGTGAGTATAAATACTCTTTGTCTCGCACAGAAGTGAGATTTTTGTTCTTTGTGCACTATTGAGCGACTCAGAGAGAATTTTGTACGATTCAACTTTAAAAACTTCATTTCTTGGTTCTGGTGTTTGATATTTACATTGTTGAGGTTGATTTGCACACCTCTTACAATGGGCAAGGTAATTTCATCAAGATCTCACTGTTATAATGTCGAAATTTCGTACGTTTCGGACTAAAACATAGATCTAGGGAAATTGGACCGATAAAACTTAAAATTGAACACAAAATCGTTAAAATCGGCTCTAATATCCTGAAAATAAACCATCAATTTGCTAAAAACAACAAGTTTTAGGTTTGGATTATACTTGGGCAAGTTTTAGGACGACAATGATTTGGTACGACTGAATTGTGCCGCACGAAATAAGATTTCAAAGCAAATTGATTAAGTATATAATTTTGTGCGAAACAAGTGAATCTTATGAATAACATGAAGTTCAACTTTCAATTTTTTGATCAAATGAATGTTTTGTGCGAATCATAGGACTTGTAAGAAACAGAGAGAGAAAGTTTAAGATTTTCAAAATTTTTGATCAAATAAATTTTCGTGCGAAACATAGGTTTTTGTACGAATCAAGAGAAAGATACTTTGAAAGTTTAATACTTTTGATCAATATAGTGTTTTCGTACGAAACATAGGTTTTAGTACGAATCAGTGAAGAATTTTTGAATGTTTGAAAATTTTCTAACGGTTGTTTGTTATTGTCTTGTACAGGCCAAGAGATCTGGATTTTCTCCAGTGCATAACATATGCGGTGTTACAGATGCTAAACTCCCAGAGATAGCAGCATATCGAAGTATTTTAGATCTTCTTACAAGGATTAGAGTGACGAAGGCGATAATAGATAGACACGTCATATTTGTCACATGTGGAATATTTCTTGAATGCTGTAGAATATAGTATTGACGACAATGCCATTATATCAGCAGTAAAGATTAACGATGTGGATATTCAAGTGAAGATTACTGAAGAGTTGATTCGGAAAGTGTTGGAGTTTAAGGATAACAAGGATGATCCAACAGGCTTTACTGAACATATGGTTAAAGGATGTTTTTACAGGATGGGATATACGGGTTCTGTGAATGCTGCTCCTTCAAGAAAGGAAATCTAGGTGCGCCGTTCAGATACCTTGCACACGTTATTATTCATGGACTGGGTCACAGGAAGGGTGGTTTTGATGACTTGGTAGATTATCAGATGTGCATGATTACTGCGCTAGTGCTGAACCTTGCATATAACTTTTCTAAAGTTATATTTACTCAGATGATCCAAAACATTCTGAAGGAAAGATTCTTGCAGTATCCAAGGTTTATACAGATGATGTTAGACTATTTACATCCGGGCTTGAAGAAATCTCTAGACGATGTTCTTAAACTTGAGCATATGGATGTTCAATCACTACGAAAGATGAACGTGCATTTGAAGTCTGCTCCCGTTGCTAAACCGATGTTTGGTGCTATTCTGAATAAAGATTATATTTCACCCGCACCTAGTAAATGGAGGAAGGACGATAGCGGCAACGATGAAGAGGAAGTTAAATCTTTATCATTGTTTGTGGCAAAGAGAAGACCGTGGTTCGTGAAAGATGGTGAAAAGGGTGGAAAAGCTACATACAAAAGGAGAAAGAGAAAAACTGCATCTACTACTGAAAGTTCAGGGTTGAGGGATGAACCTGAGGTTGAAGAAATAGTTGAAAAGATGGCAGAAGATATAGAACGTCAGGCTTTCGGAGCTGACAAGGTAGCAGCTGAAGAAGTACTATCTTCTAGTACTGATTCAGAGGATAGACGAGCGGGAGAGAAGAAAAGAGCAGAGAAATTGGCAAAGAAACATCAAGAAGAGCTGAAACGCAAAGTCGAAGAACAAAAGAGAAAGGAAACAGGCGAAGACGACACTACTTACATTCCGTCTGAAACTGAGCTTGAATCTGCGTTTAGAACTCCGGTCAAGAAAAGGCAAAGAAGAATGAAACGATTGGCAGGTCGCATATCTCCAAACATTGTTCTAACAGATGTTGGAGCTGATCCTATTACCGAGGAAAATATGGAGGAACCTTCGCAGAATATTCCATCTCCTCTACATCATATGCATCCAGAGCCAGATCAGCAACAAGTTGAACCAAAGATACATGTTCAATAACCACCAGTTCATGAACAAGAACCAGAACAACAACAACCAACACCGCAACCATTCGAATCAGAACCTGTTCAACAACCTATGCCTGATCTAGAGCCTGTCCAGCAATCAGCACCACAACAGTCGGCTCAAAATAATTCTCAACCATCTCATGCTCAACAATCTCGTCCTACATCACAGCCGTCTAATACACAAGCATTTTTTGACGAGATTAATTTAGACGATCTACCAGGAGGAGATGAGTTTTGGTTTGATGATCCTAGAATTAATGATTTGCAGAAACAAGTGTCGATGAACGTTGTGCGCATAGCTGAATTACAAGAGCAGATAAACTTGTTAATGGTTGAGAAGTTTGAAATGCTTGAAAGAATTGGAAGGTTAATCGTTGATAAACAACAACTTGACATGATGATGGCGAGTATTATTTCTGAAAATGAAAGATTACGTCTGCGGATGACTGAATACGAGGAAGAACGGTTGAGAACTAATCGTAGAATGGATGTGTTTGAGAAGATTCTTGAAAAGAAGTTTGGTTTGAGTAAATCTACAGCGATGGATGAAATTGAACGTAAAGAAGCTCGGGAAAGAGTTGCAGAACGAGAACGATTGGCTAAACAACAATCTGATGCATTAGGGAAAGGTAAGGGTAAGATTGTGGAGGATTCTGTGACTAAAGAAGCTGTGCCAGAAGCTGAACCTGGGCCAGTACAATGTTGGGATATCGTAGTGTATGAAGAACCGAAGAATTTTATTCTGATTGGAAAGCCTATTGATGTAGATATAGCTTTTCTGGATATTTCCCAACGTCATCGAGGTTGGTTAATGAAGAAAAAGATAGGAAAAGACAGTAAAGAAATGGTTGAAGAAACAGAAAAGGGGGAAGAGATAGAGGATACTGAAGATGTTGATGTTGATGATAAAGATTCTAACAGTTCGGATGGTAATGATGATGATAATATGGGAGGAACGGGTATTCGTGTAATAGATTCAAATATTAATGAATTAGTTGATCTTTCCGAGTATTTTGATGATTCTGCAAACCAAACAGCTGAAGAGGAAAGAATGAACAAATCTGATGAGACAATAGATGCTCAGCAGGCAGGAATTTTCACAGAGAATGTTACATCTTCTGCTCCTGTCGTGCAAAAGCCAATTATGTTATATCTGGAGCATGACGTTCAGGAAGGGGAGTTTATTCTTAGTTGTTCAAAAGAAGAGATAGCAGAAATGCTCGGAATTAGCGTAGAAAAGTTTGATTTTGACTTTGAAGACGAACTGAATGAGATAGATGCTTTCGAACCGAATGCTTATGTTTTTGAAGATATAGAGGATGCAAACGTATATGATTACGTTGTCGTGGAAAGTGATTCTGATGAATGCTAATGATGCCATTCAGGGTACAGAGGATTTCCCAACATTTATCGATTTATTTACAACAGAAAGCTCTAAGATGTTACAAGGAAAGTATCAGAAGCCGTTAAAGAAGGAACAATTCCTGAAAAGATGTCTACAGCTGAGATTATCGAACAAAAGAAGAAATGGTTTCGAGAAAGTTCAGTTGCGCGAAAGTTTAAGAGACCCTTAGCATTTTTCACAAGAGATGCTGATATTTCTTTAGGGGATATTTTGAGCTGCTGTTGGATTGAAGAGCTAAATGTTTATGCTATTAAAAGGGAATTTGGGATTCAATACTTCCGAAATCTGAGTAACATCAAAACTATGCCTTATTAGGACATAAAGGAACTTGTGCAAACCAAGATGATAAATCTAAAGATGAAGTTCCAAGACCAAAAGTTGTGGAGATTGATCAAATTTGAAGCTAAGCATGGTTTTATTCACTGGAAACCGCATTATCCATGACGTATTGTTAAAGTTGATCCAGTGACAAAGGAGAAGGATATTACTTTGATTGTAAAGAAGCCACGGGTGATGAAAAACATGCCACTGATCAAAATGGAGCAAGATTTTTATATGATCTTCAAGTGGTGGCATTATTTTTCAAATACAGGTGAGGCTGTTATATGTGTACACCCGGATAAAGATTCGTGGAAGATTTCAGAAGAATTAACCGAAGCCGTCATTGCACACAAAAGAATATATGGGCTGTGGCGAGGCATTCGAGTTATAGACCCCATGTGGCTAGTAAATTGTTCGAAAAAAGACATAGAATGTTTATTTTATAGCAAGATCAGTTTTGAAGAAAAGGATCAGGAGCAAGCAATTCAATTTCAAAAGATCGTGAATGTGTGCTTTGCGAATGATATTCATTCTGGATCGGACTGGAAAATAACCTAGAGAAATATTGAGAAGAAGGAGTTAAAGAAAACATAAGAAAAAAAAGCTCGGATTGCTGAACATTGAAGAATAGCATCGTTAAGGAGTTTTCAGTTTTTGAAGTGACGTCCTCTGACTGATCAAACGCTATTGCTTCTGAGGAACGTCGAAAGCCGGTGAAGAGATTTTTTAGGCGTTAAAGTCAAATCAAATTAAAGTTTTCGAAGATTATCCAGACTGCAGCAACATCGAAGGGGGAGTTTGTTAGTGCATAATGTCTATTGCCTGCATCTAGGATACATCTGTAATGTTTATAAAGTTTACAAGTTAATGTTTAAATGAGAAAATGTAAAGTTTATATGTTTTTACACTGTGATTCGCACGAAACAGATTCATGTTTCGTACGAGTGAGTCACTCGTATGAAATACCATTTCGTACGAATCATAGATGTTTGTTTGTGCACGCAATTCGGTAGGAGTCATGTCGACCTATAAATATGGAAGTGTTGTGTTAGAGCTAGGTACGGATTTGTCATTTCATACGACGAAGCTCTGTCAGTTTGTTTACTTGCATCTGTAACTTGAACGTCTTTAATACATCAGAAGCAGTTAAACTGTAAGTACTATCTTGTTTGTCATATCTACCTCTCTAGCAATGAATTCCGCCTCTGCTAGTTGAGCGAGATCAGGTCGATTGCTCATTTTGGGAGCTCGATCCCCGTTCACATGGTCACCAATAAAATTGTTCAAGTTGCAAAAATCTTATTATATATATATATATATATTTATATAAATACGCTAACATAATAAAAATAAAACTTTTTGAGAAAATCTCAAAGTTATGTGAAAATTCAAAGTATTGGAGAACCTTAGGTATTTTGTGAAATATTGGTTATTAAATCATTTCTACGTAAATCAGGACGTGTAGATCAATTTGTGGGATTGTGCTAGTATAAATACGCACCCAGAGGTAAGTTTCACTAACCCCTCTTTTAATGTTTTATATATGTTTTCGGGGAATAACACGCCTTTAAAAAGGATAATTATACATTTTTGTATAAAATATGCATTTGAATAACTTATAAATATATTTTTATTGAAAATATACTTGTGGAAATGACCTTTTATGTTTTTTAGGAAAAACATGGTTTTGGAAATGAGATTGAATATATACGTTTCCGGGGAAATGAGGATGTTTACCATGTTTGAGATAAAACGACCGTGTAGATTTAAAAATATTTAAATCTAAATGTGACGAATTTGCTTGGTCTCAAGAGAGTAAGGATCAAAATTGGCTTACGTTTCAGTGGGTGCTTCAGAGAATTCAAATAACACATAGTCTTAAATTTGTCAATTTCACTTGGCGTGAAATCTAGCAAGTTAATCATTAATACCTGTATGCATAGAATTATTGAAAGATCTATGAGGTTGACCACCCTGTCATGACCAGTAGCTTCGTGTCAAGTCAAGCGACGAATTTATATTATGTTATTGTCTATCGTTGATTATATCCTTATTGTTAATATATAGTTTGTATGTCTTGCAAACATATGAATCTGAACATTTGTGTGACAAACCGCAAATAACCGGTAATTTCGTACAATCTAATCACTATTTTTGTTATTACGTAATCTCAAGCATTTTATCGTAATTTGATTACCTAACTGAGTCGTACGTCTATAACAGTGATAGGACAAGTTAAACATACTATAACACATATTAGTTTTTTTCACGTCGCGAAACAAATCGAACTATGTCCTAAAAATGGTTGTACAGTGTTGGGCGCACTATTCGGTTACACTAGAATGATGGGTAACGGCATACGAATGACATAAGTAAGTACATATATACATAGAAACCCTAGTGTGGGAACCTCATTTGCAATAATATATTACACCTTTCGTATATCACAAGGTATTAAACCGACGAGCGAATTTATGGCCTTTTTGCCATCCAAAAATCAATACCCACTAAACTAGTGAACTAGTTAGACCTTATTTAAAGCCCTAAACTACCATTTACATCTTAATTAACCTAAGTTACCCTAAACTCCTAAATATTTACATTTAAAACTATAACATCTGATGAATACATTAAATAAATAAAAAAAACATAATCATCTAGCCTACCCCCATTTCATGAATCATAAGTGGGCCACAACCACTTGATATTTGAATGAGAAAAGAAGTTAGAGTATGGTATGCAAGATTTTGTGTTGACTTTAAATACTTGAAAGAAGATTATAATCTACAAGTTGTCATCATCTCTCATTCTATCATTCACTAAAAAAATCAAAGAACACTCTCTAGTCTCTCTCTTGTTCACGGCAACAACACCACCACCATCATCCTCATTTTCTTCCACCTTAAGCTACCAAAACTCAAGCTTATTTAGGACAATACAAGAACACTTATGGAGTTTGCAAGGATGGAAGATCATTAGGGCTTTCATTGGAGCATAATAATCTTCTTAATCTTCTTTTAATCTTGGGCAAACTTGTAAGCCCATCTTTTACCATTTTTTTGCTCATTATTATATGTAGCTCATAAAAGTACAAGTATTAGGATTCATCTTGAAAATCTTGAAAGAAATCATCTTAAAACCCAAAAAAATATAACAAGAAATAACAAGATAAAAGTATGTGATTATGATGTTCTTGTTGTTTATTTAGTGTAGTATTTTACATGGTTCATTATGATAAGCTTAAAAATGTGATTTAAATAAGTATATGTTTAAATCATGTAAGATCATCATCTTCAAGTTCATGAGCTATACATACATATATATATATATATATATATATACATATATATATGTGTGTGTGTAACTTTGATGTTGTTCTTGAAAAGTATAACCTATGGTGAGACTTGAAACTCGGGTTTAAAGACTAGTAAACTTGATTTTGTATGAAACTAGACATATAAAAATTGTGATAAAAGAATGTACATAAAAAGTCTTGACATTTTGATAATCTTAAAGGTTATGGAAATTTTTAGAGATTTAAAGTGTAAGAATATATATTATCAAGTTGTGTAAACAGAACTCATTAAAAAGATGAGCATAAAGTTTTGTTACTACAAAAGTCTTAGAAAAATACATGTATGGAAGCTCATGAAATGTTGAAACTAAGTTGTATGGTTATTACGTGAAAATGAGTTCTAGGAGACTTGATGAATTAATGATGATTTGGAAATTGAAAAGTGGTTTATATAAGTTTTTAAAAACGTGGGAAAATGCCATAGTTTAGGGTAAACAGTGGCGAAATTTTAGAAAAAATCTAATCGCGATTAAAGTATGATTAATGGGGTGATTAATGGGGCTAACGCGATTAGTGACCTTAAACGTCGTTAAGGAAGTTTTAATGAAAAGGTTCAAGCCCTAAACTATAAAGGTTATAATAAACATATATGTATATATATATATATATAGACACCTAGAAAATTCACTAAGATATATGTTTATGTGCTAAGTGCATGTATTTAGAAGATAGTAAGATGATCTAAATAATACACAAATAATACACGCCATGAATATAATTGTAAGAAAACAAGTATAAAATACTACATAAATACATGTACACTAATATCCTCAAAGACACCAAGGAAATGGTAAGACATTGGGTATACATATAAACCCTACTTATATTATATCCTTAAACGAATAATCGGACGAGCGGACAATTCGGGCTACGGACGGAGTTACAAAAATATATTCCAAAGAAATAATATATATCTCATAACCACAAGTAAGACATATCCAATAAATAAGGGAATACATATATATCATCACCGACGAAAAATAGGCATATCGTTACTACGAGGAGCTACTACGACACTTGGGCGATTTTCGATGTGAAAATATATATATTAAAGGACTACGATGACACGCCTAAAAATAATATATTTTGACACTTAACGAATATATATATTACCGATAACAAAATCCTGAAAGTTAAAATGTATAAAAGCATCCAAGTAATTTTATATAAGTATATGGGAATACTTATAAACTCCGTACTTAGTAAATCTTACCAAGTGTAAGACATATACACATGGGCTAGGCCCAACCACATAAAAGCATGGGCTAGGCCCAAAGACATATAGACATGGGCAAGGCCAATCATACGCGCGCAAGGCACGAGGGCGTATGAAGGGCGAGGCCTGTTCATACATATACACGACAATATATATATATGTAATATATATAGGGGAGGGTTTAAATGAGAATGCTAAATATCGCGAGAACTTGGTTAAAATAGTTTAAATCCAAAATATCTTTTTACACTTATCATTATTATTCAAATACAATGTTAGAAATTAAATTTACAAGTTTAAATTTACGTGAATTAATAAATAAAGATAATTTACACATGTGTAAGTTTGTCAGTTACACATGTGTAAATTTCTTATATTTACACATGGTTAAAAATCTAGTAAGAGTGATTTTGCGAGGAGAAATGAATTATTTGATGTTCTAAATTCTTTTTTGATGTTGTATTTTAAATACAATGAAGTTTGTATTAAAAAATTCGGTTTTGATTGGTTTTCTAGTTCTCGCAATTTTTAGCGTTCTCAAGATAACCCTATATATATATATATATATATATATATATATATATGTATAATCGAACAAACTAACTACCAACACTATAAAAACAATAAAGTTGTTCTAATAAATGAATGAATACGTAACAAGAATTCAAGATGAACAACTTCTACGAGATCTAACAAGACCTAAGTGTCTAATAAAGTTATTACACATGGGGTTACACACGTGTACGGACGCTCGAGTTTCAATAGTACGACTTACGAAATGCAAAACAGTGAGTTCATGTGCCTCCTTTCAAATATTTCAAAGTTTTATTTTTTAAAACAATCGAGGTAAATACAAGTCATAACAAACATTATGTTAACTATGGGGTTAGATGATAACATGATTGATGTGAGTATGTAGGATGACAATAGTAACCATTAATCACATAGTGACCAAGGTGCAAAAGGTGTAGATCTATTGAGTTTGAGGTGCGCTCCACTCATGGTTGGTATACCCTTAGGAGTGCTTTTGTGATCCCAATGATGTCAAAGTTGTCTCGGGATGGTTACTTACTTATGGCACATATGTAAGGATGCTCGCTACACACTGATAGATCCTTAAACTCCTTGAATGCTAATAACATACTAAGATTTCATTACTGGATTACAAATATGACCTTTCATACGAAAACAATAACTACATGAACTCGCCAACATTTGTTGACTTTTAAAATTGCATGTATTTCAGGACACAAGGTGTGAGCCGGTGAAAGACTACCGGAAATGGGAATGAACATGACAACGACTGCCTTTTTGCAGGATTTTCCTCTTATATCCCAACCTCGTATAGGTATATAGGAGTCAGTACCTCTATATGATTTTATGATGAAAATGGTCTTTTGGTTCAAAGTATAATGTAGCTTAAAAACTATCTTTTGGGATAACATTATAACCTTGTCTGAAACTTGTAATTTCACTTTGGGAACTTGTAAACTTTTGTTTCAAATCATACATATGGCATCATTGTTGATTTATATTTAGTTACATGATTGGATGCAATGATTACCTCATAGTCACACGATGGCGCTTCCACTATGACCAAGGTATGATAGATTGGTAGCAGAGCTTAGACTGTAGTGAACCAGGGAAAAGCTTTTACTAAGATTGGTCTACAATCACTAAGGGCTCTCACATGAAAACAAAGTTTATAACATCACAAAAATATTTTAAAAAATATGACAAAAATGACAAAAGGTTTTCATTATGTCACGATAAAATGAGGATCTATCACGCGAGCTCAGCCATAAGTAATAAACAAGGGAATATTACTTGACCAGTCTATAAGGAATGGACACAAAACATTAAGAATCACATGTGTAACAAAAGAACAAAAAACAACATGAATTTAGTGATTAATATAAAATATATCATAAGTAATAATTAATTACTAACATATATATGCATTGTACGGATTATTTACCAGGACCATCTCTTCTTCGTCGAGCTACAAGGAGGATTCGATGGAGTACGTGTCTAACGACGGATACGGCTCTGACACTGAGGCCATACCCCACGCTGATGAGGCAATACCCCATGAGGACGGGTCGATCACGAGGTCTCTGACGATGAGGACCTCGATGATTTTTAGCCTTTTGCCCTCCCCGACCCAGTGGAAGATGACGCCCCACAGGAAGATGATGTGTTGGCTATCCCGCAGCCTCCGCATGACGTGATTATCTATGGTCACCCTGAGGGAGAGCACATGATAGTACACCTAGCCCTACCTTTAGCCATTGTACCTCCCGTTATCGACCTGAATGATGACAAAGATGACATTCCCGTTTTCCGCGTTAACCATCTGGAGGACGAGCTCGGAGACGGCAAGGTCTTTGATGACATAGCCATCCTTGAGATACCATCCCCCGTCATATCCGTTGTCAATATCTTGTCATCCTCAGCCGCTGCCGAGAGTGAACACTTATTGAAGGATGCCTCTTCTACAGCTCTTGCTCCACCCTCACGATACACCAACCCCCTGCAGCCTCACCTGCCCATGTTGATCCCTTTTCGGCTGATGCCCCTAACCCTGGACCCGCTCCATATACCGGACACGCACGACACTACTCCTTGAGTGGTACCCCACATTACCCTAAGCAGCCACCCCTGTTTTTCAATGGAGGATCCATTTACCACCCTATACATGACCCTTATGCCGCTGGACCCTCTCACCTAGCTGGACCCTCACCCTCAGCTAGACCACCTCACATGTATTCCACCATCCACACCACCTGCTGCTGGCATGCATACCCCTATACCCCTCGGGCATGAGCCTGTCTGACCGTTACCATCCCTCTCACCTCCCTCCGGCTACTATGGAGGAGAGGATGATGTCTCATGACATTCAGATCTCCATGATGTATTGGAGGAACTGGGAGTTGGAGACCCATCGTGCTGCTTGTATCAATACTTGTGCACCACCACCCCCACCACAATCATCACCACCACCACCCCTACCATCGTACCCACCACCATCACCACCACCACTACCATTGTCACCACCACCGAGCCCACCATTCCATTATCCATTCCACCACTTGTCCTGCCCATCTGAGGCGCGAGTGCGTGAGTTGGAGCGTCTCCAGGCTATCGCCACTAGGTGTATCTTTGACCTATAGGAGGAGGTGGCCTATCATCATAGTTTAGTTCACCGATCACGACCCCCACCCCATTCGTCTCAATATTATGCTTATTATAACCTTTTCGGAGATCAGACCCACTCTTGACGATCTATCTTTTGAAGACTCGGCTTAGAAGATCCAGACTTTGAAGACAACTTAAAGACATGAAGAAACAATGTAGAAGAAAATTTCACTTTGTTATTGTAAAACTTGTACAAACTAGGGTTATGTATCCCTAAGTCCTTTTTATCTTCATGAACAAAATGTAACAAGTTGTCATTATATATGAAAGTGTATTTTCTTTATTTCATATTGTATTTCTTTAATGTTGTGGTTGATATTATTGTGATGTGGTGATATTGCGGTTGATATTGTTATGATGTGGTGAACTTATGATTGATGTTTTATGATGTGGTGATTAACTACATGTTGAGTTTACACGATCATTTGATGATTGGTGTGTACTTGCATGCTCGCGACCGTGTGATTACGCCATATATACATATATGTTTTTCTTAGTTGTGATTTACACGATGTGTTTATATATATACTTGAAAAATTTATTATTAAATATTCGTCTTATTGCGAGCGATATTTTAACTAGAAGACGATGCCGCCTCGCCGAGGAAGGACCAACACTAACCTGCTACCGACAAGCCAAGAAGAGTTAAAAGAACGTATCTCTCTAGTGATCGCACAGTACGAAGCTAACTGCACCAAACATAGTGGTGGAACCGGAGGTTCATCCAGAGGCAACCCTCCGACTGGTAATACTCGGTTATTCGTAAAACCACACGACACTATTATTTATTCCATTCATGCTTTTGATATACTCACTTTTAAATTTCTGCATACAATGATTTCAGATTGCACTTACAAGCAGTTCTAAGATTGCAAACCTCTGAATTAGAGGTGTCGTTGCTTTCATACGTCGGGCCGAGAAGACTGACTCGGTCATTCAGATGAGCAAGTGCCCTGCCGATCAAAGGGTCACTTATGTCACTAGACTCTTTACAGATGGAGCACTATCATGGTGGAACCTCTAGGTCCAAAAGACGGGCGACGATGCTTCGTACGCCCTGACTTGGGAGGGACTTAAAGAACCGATGAGGAAAACGTATTGCTCGAGGTCGGAAATTCGGAAGTTGGAGATAGAATTTTGGAATTTGAAGATGGTTGGTTCGGATATCACGGGGTACACGCAGCGATCTCATGATTTTTCTCGAGTGGTCCCATACTTGGTGGAATCCGAATTCAAAAGGATTGAGAGGTACATCTGGGGACTTGCCCCCGAAATTCTAAGTCTGGTTACCTCTTCGAAACCCACGGAAATTGGTGAAGTGATCGATTTTTACTGTCAGCGTTACCGAGGAGGCTGTGCGTCAGGAAAAACTACCAAAGTTTGGGTGTGAGCAAGAAGGAAACCACTATGGAGACTATGAACTCCAACAAAAGAAAATTCTCTCATTTCAAGAAAGGCTCACGGGGTAGTAATAACAACAAAAACAAAAGACAAGCCCTAAGGGAAGTCAAAGAAGTAAAGGCATATGTTACCACCACTGTAAACAATACCGACAAGAAGCCTTATTCTAGGGACGCGCCAAAATGCCCCAAATGCCCCTTCCACTACTACGGGGAATGCTGAGGCCCCAAGTGTGGCAGGTTTGGGCATCGCACTGATGTGTGCCAGGAAACAAACGCTAAAGATCAAGGTTGTTTTGGATGCGGTGACAAAGGGTATTTCAGGAAAGATTGCCCAAAGGAAAACTAGAGCTTTCATGATTAGAGTTAAGGATGCTCGCAAGGACCTGAATGTGGTCACCAGTACGTTCCCTATCAACAATCACTTAGCATCTATTCTTTTTAATACTGGGGCATATTTTAGTTTTATTTCTAAAGAATTTAGAAATATACTTGGGATAAAATCAAGTAAATTAGATGTTCCATACTCGATTGAATTAGCTAACGGGAAATTAATAGAGTCGGGGGAAATTATAAAGAAATGTACCTTAGAACTGGGTGAACACAAGTTCTATATAGATTTATTACCCATTCAATTAGGTAGTGACGACATTATTGGTATGGATTGGCTATCTGATAATCGAGCTGAAGTTATATGTCATGAGAAGATCATTCGCATTCCCCTACCCGACAGAGAACATTTGATGGTTCACGGAGTGAAACATGACGCGCCACTACGAATATTAATTGCCGGAAGGCTAAAAAATGTTTGAGAAAAGGATGCATCGCCTTTCTTGCCCACGTGGTTGACAAGAAAGCTGAGGGGCGCAAGGTGGAGGACATACATGTGGAAAAGGAATAGCTCCAAGTCTTTCCAGAAGACTGGTCGTGACTGCCCCCACAACGACAAGTCGATTTCGTATCGACCTAGTGCCAGGAGTTGCACTTGTGGCGAAAGCCCCATATCGACTGGCGCCCTCGGAGATGCAGGAATTATCTCCTTAGCTTCAGGAGCTGCTTCACAAAGGGTTCATAAGACCGAGTTTCTCTCCTTGGGGAGCTCCAGTGCTTTTTGTGAAAAAAAAGGATGGGACCTTCCGGATGTGCATTGACTATCGAGAACTAAACAAGTTAACCATCCAGAATCGGTACTCATTACTGAGAATTGATGATTTATTCCATCAATTACAAGGTTCGAGTTTTTATTCAAAGATTGATTTAAGATCAGGGTATCATCAATTACGAATCCAAGAGGAAAGTATTCCTAAGACCGCGTTTAGGACACCCTACGACCGTTACGAGTTCCTTGTTATGCCTTTCGGCTTAACAAATGCTCCCGCTGTATTCATAGATTTGATGAACCGAGTATGTAAGCCATACCTTGACAAGTTTGTGATCGTGTTTATTGATGATATATTAATATATTCACGAACTGATGAAGAACACAAATAACACTAGAGAACTATTTTGGAGCTGCTTAAGAAGGAGCAATTATATGCTAAGTACTCGAAATGCAAATTTTGGATTCGCGAAGTACAGGTTCTGTGACAAATGGCAAATAACCGGTAACTCCGTTCAATTTAATCACTAATTTTGCGTTATAATCTCATGCATATTATCGTTATTTAATTGCATAACTGAGTCGTACGTCGTTAGGACAAGTAAATCTGATCATAACATAGAAATGTTTCCGTTACGACGAGAAACACACCAAAACAATACCCTAAAAGTGTTGGTAGAAAGTGCGGGACGCACTAATTGTGGTGAGACTAACTGTGTCGGAAAACCCGCTGAAACGAATCAAGACATGAAATAACGGCATGATAATGCTATACCTGAGTCCATATACAAATGAAAACACACATTTGAGAACAACTATTACAAAAATACATAACTTTCCGGTGTAACGCCTAAATTGCAAAATTGTCCGTTTCGACCAAAAAGGCGACAAATGGAGATTTGTCCGTAATACTAATTCGGAGGATTCCGGATGCCAGGATAAGAATAAAACAATGTTAAACATCCTAAAATCATGTGAGAATAGCAAAAATGCACAAAAGACATCATTTCCGGTCATTCATCAATCAGTGCACAATTCCACCAGAAAGCGGTAGCCTCATCCAGCCGTCTAGGTATTCGACGGCGGATCATAAAAGTCCCAATATCGATTGAACGGTCGAACGAAAGACATATCGGCCACCCTAACTCATCATATATTCATCTAGAGAACGAGTAATGAATATTTTTGGATTAGAAATGCACTATTAGACACCATATTAGTTGTGGTAGTCGAAAACAAAGGCTTCCGGTAATAAATATATAGTTCCGTTTATTAGCGAATATTTCGACGATGAGCGATCTAGCGACATATCTGTCATCCGAAACTTATTTTGGAGGATCATATGGATTAAATGCCATGTAAATACACCCTAAACACAAGTCTTATGCCTAAGATGCTAGAAAATTAACCCTAATCACTATACTTAACCTAAGTACCAAAATATCTTATAAATTACCATGTGATAAAAATCAAAGTTACACTTTACCCCCCCTCTCATGATTCACGGCTACAAGTAGGCCCCTACACCACTTGATTTTCTAGAAATTTGAAGATTATAAGTATGGTCTTGAGGTGGTGATGTGAATGGAAGATTAGATGTATATAACATCATTTACATCAAAATAATTCACCATTTCTTCATAAAAAATTTGCAACTTTTCCTCCTTGTTCTTCCCCCTATCCCACGGCTCCACCTCCATCACCATACACCACCATTGTGCCCCCTAAACACCACTTTTATACCTCTTAAAGCCTAATCAAGTCTGCTAAAGAAGCTTGCATGGATGGAGATCATTAAGGATTCCTAAGGAGCTTCTTTTTCTTCTAAATCTTCAAGATACTTGCGCACCCTTTGTAAGCTAAACTCATCCATGATTTAGCTTATGTTTATGTCTAGATTATTCGTGTACAAGTTTATCATCTTGAAAATCAAGAAAAGATAAGTTAAAACCCTAACACACAACATAATAATAACACTAAATATTGTTTATTTTGTGTTGATTATATGTTTATATTATTGTTAGATTGCATGTTGAAGTTGTTTATGTTAAAAATATGATATAAAAGTTGGATGATCTTGTGTGATTTAGTATAAAAGTGAAGATTTAAACTTGTTAGGGTTTAAATCTAAACAAGATCATCAACAACATGATCCATTAAAAATACTACAACTTAAACATAATTTTTATGCATATGAATGATTTTTATAACAAGTAAACATATGTATTTAAGTTGTAATCACCTTAAAAATATGTAATAATCAAGGGTTAAGTGCATGAACTTGTTTAAACAACATGCTAAAGTATTGATTTGAAAAGACTAATAAATATTAAAAACCCACTTGATTTACTAAGATTTTAAACCATAAAAAGTCATGGATGGTGATATTTAGATTATGTAAAATAAATATTAGATGGTTTGTTGATGATGATTATGAGCTTAAATAGGTTTTGAATATCTTTTTGAAACGTGGAAAACGCCATAGTTTAGGGGAAATTATGGCGAAATTTTCTAAAAATCTAATCGCGATTAAAACATGATTAGTGGGACTAAACACCATTAGTAACTTAAATCGTCATTAAGTAGACTCTAATGACAAGGGTTATCCCTAAATAACCAAGTGTGTAAACAATGTTATAAATATATATTTATAAGTAAAAATGAATGCTTTTACAAATATATATTTCTACTTGGAAAATAATACAAGTATTTGTATGCATATTTGTTACTAATAAATGGGATGTATACATGTGTGTATTGTATGTGTATGTATTAGAAACTTATGGTATTCACAATAAAAATACCCAATCTCATGCAAAACACAAACACTTGAAACAACACGTCAATTATTGGTAGCAAAATAAATACATTCTCACAATGCGTCAAAACAATACATCGAACAATTAAAGCAATGCGAACAATAAGCGGACATTCCAGATTACTCCGTCACGTTGATGACCAACGGGTGAATCGCTAGCACGAATGATCGTTGCGACAAAGGGCGATCCTTGATGATAATGAACACAAAAAATGTGTTGCGGACACCGCACGTTAAATAGTACGACTTAAACGGAACACAAAAAATGTGAGTTCATGTCTCTCTTTTCACTTATTTCAAGTTTTGTTTTAAACTATCGAGGGGAAATACAGGTCATGTCAAAACAGTATGTTAACATTGGGTTAGCAGATAACAGATCACTAAGCATAAGTAGGATGATAATAATAGTAACCATTAATCACTTAGTGACCAAGGTGCAAAAGAAGTAGATCTATTGAGTTTGAGACCCGCTCCATTCCTGCTATGATAACTGGTTAGGAGTGCTTTTGTGATCCCAATGATGTCAAAGTAGTCTCGGTTTGGTTACTTACTTATGGCACAAGTATGTCAGGGTGCTCGCGACACACTGATAGATCCTTAAATAACTCATTGATGCTAATAACATACTTGGATTTCAATACGGGATTTCAAGGATGACATTTTGATACGAGAACACTAAACTGCATGAACTCGCCAACTTTATGTTGACTTTTTAAAATAACATGTGTTTCAGGTCGCATGGCTTGAGCTGGTGATGGGATCTGGGAATGGGATTTTCAAGACAACCATGTATTACTTTTGGAGGGTTTGCCCTTTATATCCCAACCTCGTTTGGATATATAGAAGTCAAAGCCTCAACATGAAATTATGATGAAAACACTATCCTCTTTTAGAACAATATCTTTTAAACGATGTTTGTAAAGGTAGTCTGAAACTGATAACAATGTGATTTCACCTTTTGCTGGTTGTAATATTGGAACGAAACTTATGAATGGCATAATCATTGTTAATTTATAATGTTTACTATATTGGATGCAATGATTACTTAATAGTCACACACTTGCGCTTCCGCTACGACAAGGGTGTGATAGGTTGGTATAAGAGCTCCGATTGTAGTGAACTGAGGAAAAACTTTTTATTAAAAGTTGGTCTACAATCACCAGGGGCTCACACATGAAAACAAAGGTCAAAACATAATAGAAATGTTTCGGGATTATAACAAGATAACAAAAAGGTTTTCATTGTGTCACGATAACACAGGGATCTATCACACGAGCTCAACTATAAGTAATGAAAAGGAATCAATACATGCTTAGTCTATGAGAAATAGACACATTACATTATAAGACTACGTGTCGTGGACACATTACAAAAGATAGAAATCCTGGCTAGATAGGATTTTATGTGATTGTATATATATAATTTATTTATATATGTGTTGTACGGAATATTTGCCAAGAACGAAATACCTTCGACTACGGATATTATTATTATCCTTCACTCGCACAGTGAGAATATCGACCTCGTGTTTATTGCGGAGCTTAGGACGAACGTTGTTCCTAAGTGAGACCTTAGGATCGATTCCACATAAGGTGGTTGCTTTTCCCGCGGATGCGGAGATGCCTGGATTTGGTAGTGACGAAGAGGTGGATGTGGTAGCCTTGGACGACAACTCTATTAGCGGGACGAGGTCCCAGTGACCCATATCAATCATTAATAATGACATTCTTGTCCAGACAAGGAAAGGTGAAGTACTCATCTTGAAGGTGCCCCTCTAGTTTTAGTGTTACAAATTCTCTCTATTTCTAAATTTGTCTAACGACGTGCCTTTCGCCAGTAATGTCAAGGGATGATAGCACGTGGACCATGATGAAGGTTCCTTATATGTTGAAGGTACGTAGAAAATAGCGTCCTCTCTCTTACTGATCGTCGTCTTTGAACGGTAGAACACTAGGGTGACCATGCAAGGCAATTTGTTATTTCGGGGGCCCACATAATAATAACTTGCGGTGGATGAGAATCCTGGTGGGCTATGCGGGTCAAGTTAAAGATCACTACTCATTCAAACTTGTTAAGTTGTTTGAGTTTCTATCGTGGGACGCTAACTGGGGTGGTTGCTGTAACACCCTACGATACAGAAACACCAGACGTATTTGTTCGCATCTAACATTCGATCTATATCACGAGTTGATTAAGACTAGTCATCTGAACAAACCAAAACTGGTTGGCCACCCAAGGAGGATATTTCCTCAACGAACTAGAGTTCTTGTACATGGGTTGGTTCCATTTGTCTTATTCCAAGGGATGGTATGGCACGAGCCATGCTTTAACACCCTCATTGCCTTCTATCCGATATCTATGGAATTATGACAATCTAGCTGGAGCTCGTGGAGCTCAAGGGATATCAAGGTAATCATCACACGGGTTGGTGTGGTGAAGGATTTTCTTTTTCCTACTTTGGACGATCAAGGTCCATGAAGTATGGAATACATACTATAGGGTTGGAGATGACCATTTGGTTTCTCCTCCTTAACGAGTTATTTTCTTTCCACCCAAACATATGGCTGATACACGCAAGAGGCGCATGGTAGACAATATTTATTCAAATATATGTCTAGCTTCTTTGAATCTTGGGTATTAAGAAGAAACATGGCGCCAAAAGGAAGGCCTACACCCAAAAGGGGTTAGTTAATCCATGACTTACTAGCTAAGCCAAACTAGAGTTCTTGTGGGAGGACATACGGTTGCGAAAATCGCACGACATGAGGGTAACTTAGTCGACACTAGTGACGAAACTGGTGGTACCGGTAGTTCAAATGGTTCGGATCCCAATAGAATGGGAACGAGTGGCAGCGCTACACCTGAAGATGCGATCATACAAGGTTTTAAATTCTAAGGCTTTTCTGGAATGTAAGCCATGAGACCTCACTGGTGCGAGAGGTGCGGTAAGTTATGTTCGCTAAATAAAGACAACAAAGTCAGTTAGCAGTGCGAGTAAATGCACTCCTTAGAAAACGATTAGGTAAACAAAGAGTCTCCTGTTGTATGCAACATTAACATTGGTGAAATCTTCTAGTAGAAACTTTAAGGAGTGATACTACGAAGAGGTCATCATGGGGAGGACTCTGATTCTTATACGAGAAGAGTATTGCTCGCTGATTGGAATTCCAAGGGTAGAAACGGGATCCTAGAACTTGATCATGATTGCAGCCAACATTGTTGGTTACACTCGACGCTTTCACGATCTCTTAAGGATTGTTCCGTACTGGGAGCAATTGAAATCAAACGCATTGAGCACTACATTTGGGGTTTAGCCTCTAAGAACCAAAACATGACCACATCATCCAACCCTTTAACACTCAAACAGTAACTCTCGCAGTTAGTCTCACCAAGGATGTGGTGAGAATGAGAAATTATCAAGGAAACGCATGTGAAATCTACTAGCGACAGGAAGTGAAAGGTAACTCCTGTGATGAAGGAAACGAAGGCAATGTGCTAATAACTTACTTAAATCCTAAATGTGATAAGTTAAAATTTCCTCCTGAGGGCATTTGCAAAAGTGCCAAGAGTAGAAGTGTGGTGAATCAAGACACAAAACAGAAATCAATAAGTTAGTAAGACTCAACCAGGAACAAGGATGTTAAGTGTGGCATGAAGGACACTTAAAGCATGAACGTATCAAGAATAAATCAGGAAAGTGAATTAAAGTGTGGGTGAGCAGAAACTATGGATACCCCACAAGATCCAGATGTCATCATGTGTACGTTCTACTCTACATTCATTACGTATCAATTCTTTTGATACAAACACCGAGCTTAGCTAGTGTCTTTAGATGTTGAGTTTATACACGAATTAGAGTCTTGTAAGTTAGACACGTTATCAAGTTAGCTAATGGAGAATAGCGTTAGACTCATCTCGTCGATACGAATTCCATGATATATAATGCCAATTTTTTTTCTTCTAAAAATCACACGTTCTAACCATGCAATCGGTTTGTAAAATTGTTTACGGACAACTTCCCATCTTTTTCGAGTTCAACTCGGAACAGTACCCAATTCGAAAGAATCGTCCGAGATGGGAATCTGTCTGAAATGAGGTATCCGAGACGTAATTCGGAATAGTAATCCGAGATTGTCTGAAAGCAATACCAAAGATCCGAGATACACTGTTTGATCCTGAGTCATGGGGAATCATTAAAAGGTCACTGACACGTTTCCTATCAACAAACGTCTCACAGGATACCTGTGCCAATTCTAGTTCATCTCCATAGAATTCAAAATATACTTGACCTAGATACAAGTAAGATAGACGTTCCCTCATCCTATAGAATTTGCCAATGGTAAATTTGTTAATGTTAGGAGAAGTTATAAATGGATGCACTTTGGAACTGGGAGAACGAGAATTTAATATAGATCTTTTACCCATTTATCTGGGTTGTTACGACTTAGCTTTTGGCATAGACTTGTTGACGTCTAACCGATCAGAAGTAGGTTATCCTGAGAAAATTATTCGCATCCCCCTGCCAGACGAAGAAACACTGGTAGTACACGAAGAAAAGTACAAGACGCCCTTACAAATCATTAATTACATGAAGGCTAGAAGGGCCTATAGAAAGGTTGCATAGCCTTTCTAACTCATGTAGTCGACAAGGAAACTGAGGAGCCAAAATTGGAGGAAATAATCGTTGTGAAGGAATCCCCTCGATGTCTTTCTATCAGACTTGTTTTAATTACCTCCGCAACGACACGCCAAATTTCGCATTGATTTGGTGCCAGGAGCAGCACCAGTAGCGAAGCCTCCATACCGATTAGCTCAGTCATAAATGCAAAGACTATCTACACGACTTAAAATTTGTTAGACAAAGGATTCATAAGACCGAATTCCTCGCCATGGGGAGCTCCGGTGCCTTTTGACGAGGAGAAGGATGGAACTTTCCGAATGTGCATAGGCTACCGAGAACTAAACAAGTTAACCATCATGAATCCGTACCCATTACCGAGGATTGATGATATGTTCTATCAATTACAAGGGTCAAGTTTCTACGCAAAGATTGATTTAAGATCTGGGTACCATCAGCTAAGAATCCAAGAGGAAAGTATTCCTAAGACGGTGTTTGGGACTCAATACGGTCATTATGAGTTCCTTGTTATGCCTTTTGGCCTAACGAATGCCCCTACAGTATTCATGGGTTGATGAACTGGGGTGTAAGCCATACCTCGACAAGTTCGTGATTGTCTTTATAGATGACATGTTGATATACTCACGAACTGAGGAAGAACACGGTCAACACCTGAGAACTATTTTGGAGTTGCTAAAGCAGGGGCAACTATATGCCAAGTTCTCGAAATGCGAATTTTGGATTCACGAGGTGCGATTTCTCGGTCATGTGGTGAACGAGAACGGAATACATGTTGACCCTTCAAAGATTGAGGCTATAAAGAATTGGGCCACGCCAAGGACCCCCACAGAAATACGACAATTCCTAGGATTAGCGGGATAGTACATGAGATTTATTGAGAACTTCTCCAAGGTTGCTCAGCCGCTAACATTGCTTACCTAGAAGGATAGAAAGTTTGATTGGGGAGAAAAGCAAGAATCGGCGTTCCAAGTATTGAAAGAAAAACTATGCAAAGCACCGATACTATCACTCCCAGACGGTACTAATGACTTTGTGGTGTACTGTGATGCATCGCATCAAGGCTTGGGTTACGTGTTAATGCAACGTGAAAAAGTCATCGCGAACGCGTCACGACAGTTAAAAGTTCATGAAAGGAATTATACCACGCATGACCTGGAGTTAGGTGCCATGGTATTTGCCTTAAAAATCTAGCGTCATTATTTATATCGCACTAAGTGTACCATATTCACGGATCATGAAAGTCTTCAACATATATTCAACCACAAGGAACTGAATATGCGCCAACGACGTTGGGTGGAATTGTTGAATGATTATGACTATGAGATCAAGTGTCACCCGAGCAAAGAAAATGTTGTAGCAGATGCTTTGAGCAGAAAGGAACGAATCAAAACATTACGGATGCGAGCTTTAGAAATGACGATCCAAACGAACTTCACAACTCGAGTGCGCGAAGCACAACTAGAAGCATTGATACCAGAAAACATTCCAGCAAAATCATTACGGGGAATGGAAAATCAATTGAAACCAAACAAGGATGGAACTTTATATTTCAAGGGAAGGATCTGGATTCCCTATTATGGTGAGTTGCGAGACTAGGTGTTGGATGAAGCACACAAGTCCAAGTATAGGATACACCCAGGATCGGACAAAATGTACCAGGATCTGAAAGAATTTTATTAGTGGCCTAATCTCAAGGGAGATATTGCGACCTATGTTGGGAGATACCTAACTCGTGCAAAGGTCAGGTCGGATACCAAAAGAAATACCATCTGGGTTATTACAACAATCTGAGATCCCGGTTTGGAAGGGGGAACAAATATCAATGGATTTCATTACAAAGTTACCACGAGCCTATGGAGGTCATGACATGATCTGGGTTATCATTGATCGGCTGACCAAATCAGCTCACTTCCTACCCATCCGCGAGAAAGACATCACGGAGAATCTAGCTGAACTGTACCTGAAAGAAATCGTGGCATGGCATGGAGTGCCAATCTCAATAATCTCTGATAGAGATGGTCGCTTTGTGTCATGGATCTAGCAATCATTTCTAAATTCGTTTGGTTCTTGCTTAGATTTAAGCACAACTTTTCACCAGAGACCGATGGTAAAAGCGAGCGAACCATCCAAACGGTGGAAGACATGCTTCGAGCCTGCGTGATGGATTTAGGCGGAAACTGGGATACTCATTTACTGTTGGTAGAGTTTTCCCACAATAACAGTTATCACAACAGTATCAAGGCCATGCCGTTCGAAGCACTATATGGACGGAAGTGCCGATCTCCGCTATGTTGGGCGAGTGTCGGTGACAGACAACTCATTGGTCTCGAATTAGTACAAGGAACCATAGACAAAAATATTCAAGATCCGTGAGCATATCAAAGCGGCCGAGATAGATAAAATCGCTATGCAGATCGGAGATGCAAACCATTATCCTTCGAGGGGGGAGACAAAGTATTGTAAAAGGTCTCACCTTGGAAAGGCGTAGATTCGGGAAGCGCGGAAAGCTCAACCCAAGATATATCGGACCTTTCGAAATTCAGGCAAAGATTGGTATAGTGGATTACTAGTTGAAACTGCCAGAGGAACTCAACAATGTACATGACACATTTCATGTGTCTAATCTAAAGAAATGCCCGACTAATGACATAGTTATCATTCCAGCGGATGAGATTCATGTGGATGGCAAATTACAATCACCGAAGAACCAGTGGAAGTCATGGACCGGAATGTCCAAAAGACAAGAAGAAGCCAAATCAAACTGGTGAAGGTTCGCTGGAATTCACGTCATGGTCCCGAGTACGCATGGGAAATGAAGATCAAATCAAATCAAAACACCCCCACCTGTTTAAGAAGACTCCTTCAGAGGATGTCTCAGGTTGAATTTCGGGACAAAATTCTTTTAATGGGGAGAGTATGTGACAAATGGCAAATAACCGGTAACTCTGTACAATTTAATCACTAATTTTGTGTTATAATCTCATGTATATTATCATAATTTAATTGCATAACTGAGTCGTACGTCGTTAGGACAAGTAAATCTGATCATAACATAGACATGTTTCCGTTACGACGAGAAACAGACCAAAACAATACCCTAAAAGTGTTGGTAGAAAGTGCGGGACGCACTAATTGTGGTGAGACTAACTGTGTCGGAAAACCCGCTGAAACGAATCAGGACATGAAATAACGGCATGATAATGCTATACCTGAGTCCATATACAAATGAAAACACACATTTGAGAACAACTATTACAAAAATACATAACTTTCCGGTGTAACGCCTAAATTGCAAAATTGTCCGTTTCGACCAAAAAGGCGACAAATGGCGATTTGTCCGTAAGACTAATTCGGAGGATTTCGGATGCCAAGATAAGAATAAAACAATGTTAAACATCCTAAAATAATGTGAGAATAGCAAAAATGCACAAAAGACATGGTTTCCGGTCATTCGTCAATCAGTGCACAATTCGACCGGAAAGCGGTTGATTGTCGAAACGACGAATATTATAGTGGCCGATAGCCTCATCCGTGTGACTAGTGAACTAGTTATGCTTTATTTGGAACTCGGAATCCAATCGACTAACATGAGGTCATGGAAACACAACTTTCGGAAAAGTTCTACGGCGGATCATAAAAGTGCCAATATCGATTGAATGGTCGAACGAAAGACATATCAGCCACCCTAACTCATCATATATTCGTCTAGCAAACTAGTCATGAATATTTTTGGATCAGAAATGCACTAATTAGATACCATATTAGTTGTGGTAGTCGAAAACAAAGGCTTCGGGTAACAAATATATGGTTCGGTTTATTAGCTAATATTTCGACGATTAGCGATCTAGCGACATATCCGTCATCCGAAACTTATTTTGGTGGATCATATGGATTAATGCCATGTAAGTACACCCAAAACACAAGTCTTATGCCTAAGATGCTAGAAGATTAACCCTAATCACTATACTTAACCTAAGTACTAAAATATTTTATAAATTACCATGTGATAAAAATCAAAGTTACACTTTACCCTCCTCATGATTCACGGCTACAAGTGGACCCCCACACCACTTGATTTTGTTTAAATTTGAAGATTATAAGTATGGTCTTGAGGTGGTGATGTGAATGGAAGATTAGATGTATATAACATCATTTACATCAAAATAATTCACCATTTCTTCATAAAATATTTGCAACTTTTCCTCCTTGTTCTTCCTTCTATTCCATGGCTCCACCTCCATCACCATACACAACCATTGTGCCACCCCTAAACACCACTTTTTATACCTCTTAAAGCCTAATCAAGTCTGCTTAAGAAGCTTGCATGGATGGAGATCATTAAGGATTCCTAAGGAGCTTCTTTTTCTTCTAAATCTTCAAGATACTTGTGCACCCTTTGTAAGCTAAACTCGTCCATGATTTAGCTTATGTTTATATCTAGATTATTAGTGTACAAGTTGATCATCTTGAAATTCAAGAAAAGATAAGTTAAAAACCCTAACACACTACATAATAATAACACTAAATATTGTTTATTTTGTGTTGATTATATGTTTATATGATTGTCAGATTGCATGTTGAAGTTGTTTATGTTAAAAATATGATATAAAAGTTGGATGATCTTGTGTGATTTAGTATAAAAGTAGGAAGATTTAAACTTGTTAAGGTTTAAATCTAAACAAGATCATCAACTACATCATCCATGAAAAATACTACAACTTAAACATAATTTTTTTGCATATGAATGATTTTTATAAGAAGTAAACATATGTATTTAAGTTGTAATCACCTTAAAATGTGTAATAATCAAGGGTTAAGTGCATGAACTTGTTTAAACAACATGCTAAAGTATTGATTTGAAAAGGCTAATACATATTAAAAACCAAATTGATTTACTAAGATTTTAAACCATAAAAAGTCATGGATGGTGATATTTAGATTATCTAAAATAAATATTAGATTGTTTGTTGATGATGATTATGAGCTTAAACAGGTTTTGAATACGTTTTTTAAATGTGGAAAACACCATACTTTAGGGAAACTATGGCGAAATTTTCTAAAAATCTAATCGCGATCAAAACAAGATTAGTCGGGTGATTAGTGGGACTAAACGCGATTAGTAACTTAAATCGTCATTAAGTAGACTCCAATGACAAGGGTTATCCCTAAATAACCAAGTGTTTAAACAATGTTATAAATATATATTTATAAGTAAAAATGTATGCTTATTTGTTACTAATAAATGGGATGTATACATCTGTGTATTCTATGTGTATGCATTAGAAACTTAGGGTATTCACAATAAAAATACCCAATCTCATGCAAAATAAAACACCTGAAACAACACATCAATTATTAGTAGCAAAATAAATACATTCTCACAATGCGTCGAAACAATAAATCGGACAATTAAAGAATGCTAACAATAGGCGGATATTCAAGATTACTCCGTCGCGTCGACGACCAATGGGTGAATCGCCGGCACGAAAGGTCATTGCGAAAACGGGCGATCCTCGACGAAAATGAGCATATAATGAACGAAGCCAATGACGAGTCTAAATATATTTTTAGACGTTCAACATATATATATATGTTATCGAAACCAAAAATCCGGAAAGTTAAGTGTATTAAAAGTTAGAAAAATTATAAGTAAACCTTATAATAAAAATGGGCTTTTATATATACATTTGGGCTAGGCCCAAATTGTAAAAATCATGTACTAGGCCCAAATTCCATAATATTTATGGATGAGGCCCAAAAACTAATAAAAACCCAAGAACATATAAGAATACATGGGCTAGGCCCAAAGACATTAAATTCATGGGCTAGGCCCAATGACATAAAAACATAGGCTAGGCCCAAAGACATAAATTACATGGGCTAGGCCCAATGACATGTGAAGGGCAAGGCCCAGTTCACACGTGATTTGAAAACAATAATAATATATATATTTTTAAGAAATATATATAACAATATTAATCGAACGAACGAACTACTAACACTATGATAACATTTCAAGTTGTCCTATCATAACGAAAAGATACATAACAAGAATTCAAGATGAACAACGAGTACAAGGTCCATTGAGACCTAGGTGTCTAATGAAACCAATATGCATGTAGGTTACATACGTTGCAGACACCGAACGTTACACAGTACCACTTAAACGGAACACAAAAACTGTGAGTTCATGTCCCTCCTTTCACTTATTTTATATTTTGTTTGAACTATCGAGGGGAAATACATGTCATGTCAAAACAGTATGTTAGCTATGGGTTAGCAGATAACAGATCACTCTGCGTAAGTAGGATGATAACAATAGTAACCATTAATCACTTAGTAACCAAGGTGCAAAAGAAGTAGATCTATTGAGTTTGAGACCCGCTCCACTCCTGGTATGATAACCGGTTAGGAGTGCTTTTGTGATCCCAATGATGTCAAAGTAATCTCGGTTTGGTTACTTACTTATCGCACAAGTATGTCAGGGTGCTCGCGACACACTGATAGATCCTTAAATAATTCATTGATGCTAATAACATACTTGTTCAATACAGGATTTTTTGATACGAAAACACTAAACTGCATGAACTCGCCAACTTTATGTTGACTTTTTAAAATTACATGTGTTTCAGGACGCAGGACTTGAGCTGGTGATGAGATCCTGGAATGGGATTTTCAAGACAACAATGTATTACTTTTCAAGGATTTTCCCTTTATATCCCAACCTCGTTTGGATATATGTAGGTCAAAGCCTCAACATGAAATTGTGATGAAAACACTATCCTCTTTTAGAACAATTTCTTTTAAACTATGTTTGTAAAGGTAGTCTGAAATTGTTAACAATGTGATTTCACCTATTGCTAGTTGTAATATCGTAACGAAACTTATGAATGGCATACATCATTGTTAATTTTTAACATTTAGTATATTGGATGCAAGGATTACCTAATAGTCACACACTTGAGCTTCCGCTACGACTAGGGTGTGACAGTTTCTCGGTCACGTGGTGAACGCGAACGGGATACACACTGACCTATCTAAGATAGAAGCCATAAAGAACTGGAATGCTCCAAGAACTCCCACGGAAGTACGAAAATTTATAGGTTTAGCGGGATATTATCAAAGATTTATTGAGTACTTCTTGAAAGTTGTTCAGCCGCTAACCTCACTTACCCAAAAGGATAAAAAGTTTGATTGGAGAGAAAAGCAAGAGTCGGCTTTCCAGTTGTTGAAGGACAAACTATGCCAGGCGCAGATACTATCACTCCCGGACAGTACCGATGACTTCATGGTGTATTGTGATGCTTTGCATGAAGGCTTAGGTTGCGTGTTAATGCAATGTGAAAAACTCATCACCTACGTGTCACGTCAGTTAAAAGTTAATGAAAAGAACTATACCACTCATGACCTAGAACAACGCGCAGTGGTATTTGCTTTAAAAATCTGGCATCATTATTTATATGGCACTAAGTGTACCATATTCACAGATTAGAGAAGTCTTCAACACATATTCAATCAAAAGGAACTAAATATGCGCCAACGGCGTTGGGTAGAATTGTTGAATGATTATGACTGTGAGATCAAATATCACCCGGGCAAGGCAAATGTAGCGGCCGATGCCTTGAGCCAGAAGGAACAAGTCAAAACTCTACGAGTACGAGCTTTAGAAATGACAATTCTGAAGAACTTTATGACTCGAGTGCACGATGGACAACAAGAAGCTCCAAAACCTGAAAACATTCAAGTGGAATCATTACGGGGAATGGAGAACAAATGGAAGCAAACAAAGATGAAACCTTATATTTCATGAGAAGGATCTGGATTCCATATTTTGGCGGTCTACGAGACTTGGTGCTAGACTAAGCGCACAAGTCAAAATATTCAATGCATCCAGGATCTGATAAAATGTATCAAGATTTAAAGGAGTATTATTGGTGGCTTAATCTCAAGGGAGATATTGCGACTTGTGTTAGGAAATGTCTAACTTGTGCAAAGGTCAAGGCCAAAATACCAAAAGCATCTAGTTTGGTACAACAACATGATATCCTTGTTTGGAAATGGGAACATATCTCAATGGATTTTATTAAAAAACTACCATAGACCTCTCAAGGTCCTGACATGATTTGGGTTATCGTTGATCGGTTAACCAAGTCAGCTCACTTCTTACCAATTCGCGAGAAGGAAAGTACCGAGAAGTTAGTTGAACTTTATCTTAAGGAAATTGTGGCACGCCATGGAGTGTCAGTGTCGATAATCTCTGACAGAGATGGTCGCTTTGTGTCGTGGCTTTGGCATTTATTCCAAGCTTCGTTTGGATCTCGCTTAGACCTAAGTACCACTTTTCATCCGCAGACTGATGGCCAAAGCGAACGGACCATCCAATCCTTGGAAGACATGCTTTGTGCCTGTGTGATGGATTTAGGCAGAAACTAGGATACTCATTTACCTTTGGTAGAGTTCTCATATAATAACAGTTATCACACGAGCATTAAAGCTGCCCCATTCGAAGCACTATGTGGACGAAAGTGCCGATCACCGCTATTTTTTATTATATAATCTCATGCATTTTGTCATAATTTGATTACATAATTGAGTCATAAGTCATATAACAGTGATAGCACTAGTTAAACATACTATTAACACATATTGGTTTTTGTCACGTCGCGAAACAAATCGAACTATGTCCTAAAAATGTTGGCAGAGTGCTGGGCGCACTATTCGCAGTTACACTAGAACGATGAGTAATGGCATACAAATGACATAACTGAGTCCATATAAACATAAAAACACTATTGTTGGAATCTCATTTGCAATAATATATAACTTTCTGGTATAATACTTAAATCACGAAATTGTCCGAACCGGCGATAAATATTACAAACTTAACTCGTCCGCAATATTTATTCAGCATTTCCAGGACTCCAAATAATAATAGAATAATGACAAGTTCCTTAAAACAATATGAGGATATAAAAAAAATACATAAAAGACATCGCTTCCGATGTTACGACGCAACTTACATAACTTGTCCGTTGTTGGTCCGACGAACTAGTAAACGATAATTTCATCGCCCTAGCGCTTGAACGAATAACCTAGCGAACTAGTTAACCATATTTTGGTGTTGTAAACGTCTTAGATAAATGCCATAGCATCGATGGTAAATTAAAACCGTCGCTCCCGGTACTATATTACACCTTTCATATATCACCAAGTATCGAACCGACGAGCGAACTAGTGTCATTTTTGCCATCCAAAAATCAATACCCATTAAACTAATGAACTAGTTAGACCTTATATAAAACCATAAACTACCATTTACATCCTAATTAACCTAGGTTACCCTAAACCGCTAAATATCTACATTTAAAATTGAAACATGTGATGAATACATTAAATAAATAAAAAAATAATCATCTAGCCTACACTGTGACAACTAGCAAATAACTGGTAATTCCGTACAATTTAATCACTAATTTTGTTTTGTAATCTCATGCATAATTATCGTAATCTAATTTCATAACTGAGTCGTACGATATTAGAGCAAGTAAACTCGATCATAACATATACTGGTTTCGGTTACGACGTGAAACAAACCAAAACAGCGCCCTAAAAGTGTTGGTAGAAAGTGCTGGTCACACTAAATGCGGTGACACTAACCGTGTCGGTAAATCCGCAAACACGAATCCGAACAAGAAATGAGGGCATGTTAATGCCATACCTGGGTCCATATACAAATGAAAACACATATTTGAGAACAACTATTACAATAATACATAGCTTTCCGGTATAACGCCTAAATTGCAAAAATGTCTGTTTCGACCAAAAAGGCGACAAATGGCGATATGTCCGCAAGACTAATTCGGAAAATTCCGGATGTCAAGATAAGAATAAAACAATGCTAAACATCCTAAAATAATGTGAGAATAGCAAAAATGCACAAATGATATTGTTTCCGGTCATTCGTCAAACATTGCACAATTCGACCGGAAAGCGGCTGATCATCGAAACGACGAATATTTTAGTAGCTCATAGCCTCATCCGGGCGTCTAGTGAACTAGTTAAGTGTTATTTGGAACTCGGAATCCATTCAACTAACATGAGGTCACGGAACCACAATTTTCAGAAAAGTTCTACAGCGGATCAAAAAGTGCCGATATCGATCGAACGGTCGAACGAAAGACATATCGGTAACCCTAATTCATCGTGTATTCGTCTAGCGAACTAGTCATGAATATTTTTGGATCGGAAACGCACTAATTTGACACCATATTAGTTGTGGTAATAAAAAACAAACGCTTCCGGTAATAAATATATAGTTCCGTTTATTAGCGAATACTTTGACGATGAGCGATATAGCGACATATCCGTCATCCGAAACTTATTTTGGAAGATCATATGGATTAAATGCCATGTAATTACACCCTAAACACAAGTCTTATGCTTAAGATGCTAGAAGATTAACCCTAATCACTATACTTAACATAATACCAAAATATCTTTATTTATAACATGTGTTAAAAATAAACTTACACTTCAACCCCCCTCCATTTTGACGGTCACAAAGTGGGTCCCACCCACTTGATTTGGTTAAAAATGGTGATCTTAAGTATGATGCTAAGGAAGAGTTGATGGACTTGAAAGCTAACATGATTATAAAAGATCATTTCTCATGATCTATCTCATTATTCACCAAAAAAATTCACTACACTTTCTCCTCCCTTTTCCCCCTCTTGGACACGGCAACAACACCACCATCCTTAGCCACCATTGTGCCACCCAAGAACACCACATTCCATACCATTTGAAGCCTAACCAAGACCTCTAAAGCAGCTTGCATGGATGGAGCTCATTAGGGATTCTTTGGTGCTTATTTTTCTTCTAAACTTTCAAGGAACTTGTGCACCCATTGTGAGCTAATCTCCTCCATAATCTAACTTATTTTTGTGCTTAGATTATTAGTGTACAAGTTGATCATCTTGAAAATCAAGAAAAGATAAGTTAAAAACCCTACAACACAACTAAGAATAAAAATAAATATTGTTTATTTTGTGTTGATTATATGCTTATATGATTGTTAGATTGTATATTGAAGTGGTTTATGTTGATATTTTATGATATAAATGTAAGATGATCTTGTGTGATTTAGTATAAAAATAAGGATTTAAACATGATAAGGTTTAAAATCTAAACAAGATCATAACTTACATCATCCATGTAAAATACTACAACTTAAATATAATTTTTATACATAAGAATGATTTTTATTAGAAGTAAGCATATGTATTTAAGTTGTAATCACATTAAAAATGTGTAGTAATCAAAGGGTTACATGCATGAACTTGTTTAAACAACATACTAAAGTATTGTTTTGAAAAGAATAATAAACATTAAAAACCCTCTTAATTTACTAGGGTTTTTAACAACAAAAGTCATGGATGATGATATGTAGATTATGTTAAATAAAAATTAGATGGTTTGTTGACGACGATTATGAGTTTAAACAGGTTTTAAATACGTTTTTAAACGTGGAAACGCCATAGTTTAAGGAAAACTATGTCGAAATTTTCTAAAAATCTAATCGCGATTAAAGCATGATTAGTGGGGTGATTAGTGGGACTAAACGCGATTAGTAACCTAAATCGTCATTAAGTGGACTTTAATGACAAGGATTATCCCTAAATAAACAAGTGTTTAAATAAAGTTACAAATATATTTATAAATAAAATAAATACTTTTACAAAAATATGTTCCTGTATGGAAAATAATACAAGTATTTGTATGAATATTTGTTACTAATAAATGGTATGTATACATGTGTGTATTGTATATGTATGTATTAGAAATTTAGGGTATTCACAATAAAATACCCAATCTTATACAAAATACAAACACTTAAACAATATACCAAGTATTAGTGACATAATAAATACATTCTCACAATGCGTCGAAACAAAAATCGGACAATTAAAGCAATGCGAACAATAGGCGGACATTCAATATTACACCGTCGCGTCGACGACGAACGGGTGAACCGCAGGCGCGAAAGGTCGCTATGACAACGGGCGATCCTCGACGAAAATGAATATATAACGAACGACGCTGACGACAAGTCTAAATATATATTTATGCATTCAACATATATATATGTTATCGAAATGAAAAATCCAGAAAGTTAAGTGTATTAAAAAGTTAGAAAAATTATAAGTAAACACTTATAATAAAAATGGGCTTACATATATATACATTTGGGCTAGGCCAAATTGTGAAAATCTTATATTAGGCCCAAATTCCATAATAGTTATGGATGAGGCCTAAAACTAATAAAGGCCCAAAAACATATAAAAATACATGGGCTAGGCCCAAAGAAATAAAATACATGGGCTAGGCCCAATGACATAAAAACATGGGCTAGGCCCAAAGACATAAAATACATGGGCTAGCCCCAAAAACATAAATTACATGGGCTAGACCCAATGACATGTGAAGGGCAAGGCCCAGTTCACACATTGTTTGAAAACAATAATATATATATATATATATATATATATATATATATATATATATATATATATATTTAAGAAATATATATCACAATATTCATCGAACAAACGAACTACCAAAACTAAGATCACATTATAAGTTGTTCAATCATAACAAGTAAATAAATAACAAGAATTCAAGATGAACAACGTGTACAAGGTCCATTAAGACCTAGGTGTCTAATGAAACCAATACACATGTAGGTTACATACGTTGCGGACACCGAAAGTTAAACAGTACAACTTAAAAGGAACGCAAAAAACTGTTAGTTCATGTCCCTCCTTTTACTTATTTCAAGTTTCGTTTTAAACTATCGAGGGGAAATACATGTCATGTCAAAACAGTATGTTAGTTATGGGTTAGCAGATAACATATCATTGTGCGTAAGTAGGATGATTACAATAGTAACCATTAATCACTTAGTGACCGATGTGCAAAAGAAGTAGATCTATTGAGTTTGAGACCCGCTCCACCCCTGGTTGGTATACCCTTCGGAGTGCTTTTGTGATCCCAATGATGTCAAAGTAGTCTTGGTTTGGTTACTTACTTATGGCACAAGTATGTCAGAGTGCTCACGACACACTGATAGATCCTTAATTAACTCATTGATGCTAATAACATACTTGGATTTCAATACAGGTTTTCAAGGATGAAATTTTGATATAAAAACATTAAACCACATGAAGTTGCCAACTTTATGTTGACTCTTTAAAATTAGATGTGTTTCAGGACACAGGACTTGAGCTGGTGATGGGATCCGGGTATGTGATTTTCAAGACAACTATGTATTACTTTTGGAGGGTTTGCCCTTTATATCCCAACCTTGTTTGGGTATATAGCGGCCAAAGCCTCAACATGAAATTGTGATGAAAACACTATCCTATTTTGGAACAATGTCTTTTAAACTGTGTCTATAATGGTAATCTAAAACTTATAACAATGTGATTTCACCTTTTGATGGTTGTAATATCGGAACAAAACCTATGAATGGCATGCATCATTGTTAATTTATAATGTTTACTATATTCGATGCAATGATTACCTAATAGTCACACACTTACGCTTCCCCTACGACCAGGGTGTGACAGGTTGGTATCAGAGCTCCGATTGTAGTGAACCGGAGATAAACTTTTTAATAAAAGTTTTGTCTACAATCACCAGGGGCTCACACATGAAAACAAAGTTTTAAAACATGATAGAAATGTTTTGGAATTATAACAAGATAACAAAAAGGTTTTCATTGTGTCACTATATCACAAGGATCTATCACACGAGCTCAACTATAAGTAAAGAGCGGAGTCAATACATAATTAGTCAATGATGGATAGACACAAAACAGTAAGATTCCATGGAATACAAAAGAGAATAAGCTTTTCATGAGAAATGGTGATTAATTTAAAAAATATCATAAAACTAACATGTACATATATGCATTGTACGGATTATTTGCCAGGACTATGTCTTCAGCATCGAGTTATGAGGAAGACCTAGAGGAGTATATATCTGATGATGGATATGATCCTGCTGCCGAGGCCCAACCTTTAGGGGATGGAGCCGAAAACAGAGACGATGGGGACTTTCAACCAATGGCACTGATCGATCCTGTGGAGGTACATGCAACCCCAGCAGACGATGTATTGGCCGTCCCTCAGCCCCTGCTTGACATTATAGTGTACGGTCACCCAGAGGGTGAACACGCTATTGTACATCTGGACGTGCCCCTTGCTGTAGTCCCTCTGGTGATTGATTTAGACGATGACGACGACGAGATACCAGTGTTCCACTGTTGAACACATGGAGGACGACCTGGGTGATGCGAGGTCTTTGACGATATCGCTATACTCGAGATTTCAACCACATATATCCTAGTCGTGGACATCTCGTCATCCACTGATGCTGCTCCGAGTGAGCATGAGGCAGACGATGCTTCATCTGCCGCCCCAGGCACTCCTGCATCTATGTATTCACCCCCTGCGACCTCACCGGCTCGCGTCAGTTCGTTCCCTGTCAGAGTCCTGACCCCTGGACCCACTCACTATACAGGACCTCCCCTGACTACTCTCTGAGCGGCACTCCACGTGCCCCCGAGCAGCCACCACCATGCTTCTCTAAGAGGTCCACGTACCACCTTGTTTTCAACCCATCTGCAGCTGGACCTTCTCATATGGCAGGACCTTCTTTCTCTGATAGAGTACCCCCACATAGGACCCGCGTCCCACACCACCTCCAGCAGGTATGTTTACTCCGACAGCTCCACCAGGCATGAGCCCATCAGACCCTTATCATCCCTCAAACTTCCCTCTGATCTCTGTGGAGGAAATGGTGACTTCACATGACCTACAACTCTCTCTGATCTTTCGTAGGATTTGGGAGTTAGAGTCGCAGCATACTGCTCACGCCACACCCAGAGTGATACCCCCACCACCATCATCACCGATACCACCCCCACCATCGTACACACCTCCATCACCACCACCACTACCCCTGTCACCACCACCGACTCCATCTTTCTACTGCCCATTCCACCACTCGTCATGCCCATCCGAGGCACAAGTGCAGAAGCTAGAGCAGTTTCAGACATATGCTACTAGGCGCATTTCAAGTCTCGAGGAGGAGATGGTCTACTATCACAGTATGTTCCCACGATCACCATTTCCATGACCTCCTCCACCCAGTAGCAGGTTTGTAGATATCTTTTGGGGATCAGATGTACTTTTGTTGTTTTGGCTCATGAAGACCCAGCCTTGAAGATCCCAGCTTTTGGAAGATAACTTATTGAGGTGAAGAAGCAATGTAGTAGAAAATGGTACTTTTGTAATGTAAAAACTTGTATTGACTAGGGTTGTGCACCCCTAAGTCCTTTTTGACTCTTCGCGAACAAATTGTAACAAGTTGTCATTGTATAAAAGTGTATTTTGTTTATGTTACATTGTATTTCTTTTATGTTATGGTTGATTATGTCATGACGTGGTGATTTTATGATTGATGCATTGCACCGTGGTGATATTATGATTTGTACTTTATGATGTGGCGAGCTATGTGTATGATGACAACCGGTGTGCGTATGGCGTTTGCGTATATTAAAAAAAATTAATAACATAAATAAATAAATTGTAATAATAACATGAAAGTATTATTCAACTAATTGTGAATGATATATTGTGTTACAAGACAACGCACCCCGCAGAAGAAGTTCAAACAATAACACCCTACCCACCACACAAGAGGAGTTGAACGAACGTATCTCCCAAGCCATTGCACAGTACGAGGCAAACCGCTCTGAGCATAGCGGCGGTACAGAAGGTTCAATAGAAGTAAATCCTCCCACTGGTAATACACGGTTTCTCATAAAATCTCAATACACTCTCATCCATCTTTTTCATGCTACTTACTCATGCTTAAATGGTCTATCCAATGATTTCATGTTGCACATATAAGCAGTTTCTTGACTGTAAACCTCTAAACTTTGATGGTACCGGAGGCGCTGTAGCCTTCGTACGCTGGACTGAGAAGACAGACTCAGTCATCTAAATGAGTAAGTGCCCGGCTGAATTAAGAGTCACCTATGTTACCAGACTCTTTGTGGATGGAGCTATATCATGGTCGAACCTTCAGGTCCAAACCAAGGGCGATGATGCTGCATATGCCCTGACTGGGAGGAACTAAAGGAGATGATGAAGAAGAAGTATTGTTCAAGATCAGAAATTCAAAAGTTGGAGACAGAATTTTGGAATCTAAAAATGGTCGGTTCAGACATTTCTGGGTATACACAGCGATTCCATGATTTATCCCGAGTAGTGCCATATCTAGTGGAACCAGAATTTAAACGTATTGAGAGGTACATTTGGGTACTTGCCCCGAGATCCTGAGTCTGGTGACCTCTTCGAAACCCACAGAGATTCGTGAAGCTATTGAGCTAGTTGTCAGTCTGACCTAAGAGGCTGTACGTCAGGGGAAGTTGCCTAAGTATGGTGGAAGCAAGAAAGAATATACTGAGGAGGCTACTGATTCCAACAAACGAAAATTTTGTCATTTCAGGAAAGGTTCTCGTGGTAACAACAATAGTAATAAGAAATAAGCCACGAGAGAGGTCAAGGAAGCTAAGGCATATGTTACCACATCCACGAGCACTACGGTTAAGAAAGCTTATACTAGGGAAGCACCAAAATGTCCCAATTGTCCTTTCCACCATCACAGGAAATGTCGTGGCCCCATGTGTGGAAAACGTGGTAAATTTGGATATCGCATCGAAGCATGCCGGGGAACCAATATTGGAGATCAAGGTTGTTTCGGATGCGGAGAAAAAGGGCATTTCAAGAAAGATTGCCCTAAAGCGAATCAAGCGTGTGGGAGAGCGTTTGTAATTGGAGCTAAGGATGCTCGTCAGGATCCAAACGTGGTCACCAGTACGTTCCCTATCAATGATCACTTTGCATCCATTCTTTTTTATACCGGGACAGATTTTAGTTTTATTTCTAAAGAGTTTAGGGATATACTTGGGGTAAAGTCGAGTAAACTAGATGTTCCCTACTCGATTGAGCTAGCTAATGGAATTTTAATTGAGTCAAAAGAAATAATAAAGAAATGTACGTTAGAATTGGGTGAACGAAAGTTTGATATAGATCTATTACCAGTTCAACTGGGTAGTTTTGATGTTGTTATTGGGATGGATTAGCTATCCAATAATCGAGCCGAGGTTATATGTCATGAGAAAATCATTCGCATCCCCTTGTCCGACGATGAACATTTGGGGATTAACGGGGAGAAGCTTGATACACCTCTTCGAATCATAAACTGCATGAAGGCTCAGAAATGCTTGAGGAAAGGATGCATCGCCTTTCTTGGCCACGTGGTGGATAAGAAGGCTGAGGAGCGCAAGATTAAGGACATACCAATAGTGAGGTAATGTCCCGAGGTCTTTCTGGAAGACTTGCAGGGACTACCCCCACAACAACAAGTCAAGTTCTGTATCAACTTAGTGCCAGGGGCTCCACCTATGGCAAAAGCTCCATATCGACTAGCGCCCTCGGAAATGCAGGAACTATCCACGCAGCTGCACGAGTTGCTCGAAAAAGGTTTCATAAGACCGAGTTTGTCGCCTTGGGGAGCTCCGGTGCTGTTCGTAAAGAAGAAAGACGGAACCTTTTGTATGTGTATCGACTACCGGGAGTTAAACAATTAACTATCAAGAACCGATACCCATTACCACGGATCGATGATCTGTTCGATCAGTTATAGGGATCGAGTTTTTATTCGAAGATTGATTTAAGATCCGGATATCATTAGTTGAGAATCCAGGAAGAAAGTATTCCTAAGACAACGTTTAAGACTCGTTACGGTCATTATAAGTTCCTTGTTATGCCTTTTGGCCTAACGAACGCCCCTGCAGTATCCATGGATTTGATGAATCGGGTGTGTAAGCCATACCTTGACAAGTTCGTGATCGTCTTCATAGATGATATACTGATATACTCACGCATCGAGAAGGAGCATGAACAACACCTGAGAACCATTTTAGAATTGCTGAAGAAAGAACAGTTATACCTCAAGTTCTCAAAATGCGAGTTTTGGATTCGCCAGGTACAATTTCTCGGTCACGTGGTGAATGAGAACGGAATACATGTTGACCCTTCAAGGATCGAGGCAATAAAGAATTGGACCACGCCAAGAACCCCCACGGAAATACGACAATTCCTAGGCTTAGCGGGATATTACAGGAGATTTATTGAGAATTTCTCCAAGGTTGCCAAGCCGCTAACCTCGCTTAACCAGAAGGATAGAAAGTTTAATTGGGGAGAAAAGCAAGAATCGGCGTTCCAAGTATTGAAAGAAAAGCTATGCAAAGCACCAATACTACACCCGGACGGTATCAATGACTTTGTGGTGTACTATGATGCATCACATCAAGGTTTAGGTTGAGTGTTAATGCAACGAGAAAAAGTCATTGCGTACGCGTCACGACAGTTGAAAGTTCATGAAAGGAATTATACCACGCATGACCTGGAGCTAGGCACCGTGGTATTTGCCTTAAAGATCTGGCGTCATTATTTATATGACACTAAGTGTACCGTATTCAAAGACCATAAAAGTCTTCAACATATATTCAACCAAAAGGAACTGAATATGCGCCAACGGCGTTGGGTGGAACTGTTGAATGATTATGATTATGAGATCAAGTATCACCTGGGCAAAGCAAATGTCGCAGCAGATGCCTTGAGTAGAAAAGAACGAGTTAAAACATTACGGGTGTGAGCCTTGGAGATAACAATCCAGACGAACTTCACAACTCGAGTGCGTGAAGCACAACAAGAAGCATTGAAACCGGAAAACAATCCAGCTGAATCATTAAAGGGAATGGAAAAGCAATTGGAATCAAACAAGGATGAAACTCTATATTTCATGGGAAGGATTTGGATTCCCTATTATGGTGAGTTGCAAGACTTGGTGCTGGACGAAGCGCACAAGTCAAAGTACTCGATACACCCAGGATCGGACAAAATGTACCAGGATCTGGGAGAATATTATTGGTGGCCTAATCTCAAGGGAGATATTGCAACCCATGTTGGGAAATGCCTAACTTGTGTAAAGTTCAAGGCCGAATACCAAAAGCCATCAAGGTTATTACAACAACCGGAGATCCCAGTCTTGAAGTGGGAACAAATATCAATGGATTTCATTACAAAGTTACCATGGATCTCTCGAGGTCATGACATGATCTGGGTTATCATCGACCGGCTAACCAAATCAGCTCACTTCCTACCCATCCGTGAGAAAGACAGTCCGGAGAAACTAGCGGAACTGTATCTGAAGGAGATTGTGGCATGTCATGGTGTGCCAATCTCGATAATATCTGATAGAGATGGTCGCTTTGTGTCACGTATCTGGCAATCATTTCAAAATACATTTGGTTCTCGCTTGGATTTAAGCACAGCCTTTCACCGGTAGACCGATGGTCAGAGCGAGCGAACCATTCAAACATTAGAAGACATGCTTCGGGCCTGTGTGATGGATTTAGGCAGAAACTGGGATACTCATTTATCGTTGGTAGAGTTTTCCTTCAATAACAGTTATCAATCAGTATCAAGGCCGCGCTATTCGAAGCAGATATGGACGAAAGTGACGATCGCCATTATGTTGAGCGGAAGTCGGTGACAGACAACTCATTGGTCCTGAACTAGTATAAGAGACCACAGACAAGATATTTAAGATATGTGAGCACATTAAAGCAGCCCAAGATAGACAAAAGAGCTACGCAGATCGAAGACGCAAACCATTATCCTTCGAGGTGTGAGACAAAGTATTGTTAAAGGTCTCACCTTGGAAAGGCGTAGCTAGGTTCGGGAAGCGCGAATAGCTCAACCCGAGGTATATTGGACCTTTCGAAATTCTGGAAAAGATTGGTACAGTGGCTTACAAGTTAAAACTGCCACAGGAACTCAATAACGTACACGACACATTTCATGTGTCCAACCTGAAGAAAAGTCCGACAAATGACACCGTTATCATTCCAGCAGATGAGATTCATGTTGATGACAAATTACAATTCACAAAAGAACCAGTTGAAGTCATGGACTGGAAGGTCCAAAAGACAAAAAGAAGCCAAATCAAACTGGTGAAGGTACGCTGGAACTCGCGTCACGGTCCCGGGTATACCTGGGAGCTTGAGGTTCAAATCAAGTCAAAATACCCCCACCTGTTCGAGAAGACTCCTTCAGTGGATCCCTGAACCTGAATTTCAGGACAAATTCTTTTTAACAGGGGGAGTATGTGGCAACTGGCAAATAACTGGTAATTCCGTACAATTTAATCACTAATTTTTTTTTTTGTAATTTCATGCATAATTATCGTAATTTAATTTCATAACTGAGTCGTACGATTTTAGGGCATGTAAACTGGATCAAAACATATACTAGTTTCTGTTATGACGTGAAAGCAAAAATGCTAAACATCCTAAATAATTTGAGAATAGCAAAAATGCACAAAAGGCATCGTTTCCGGTCATTCGTCAAACACTATACAATTCGACCGGAAAGCGGTCAATCATCAAAATGACGAATATTTTAGTGGCCAATAGCCTCATCCGGGCGTCTAGTGAACTAGTTAAGCATTATTTGCAACTCGGAATCCATTCAACTAACATGAGGTCACCGAACCACAATTTTCGGAAACGTTCGACGGCGGATCATAAAAGTGCCGATATCGATCGAACGGTCGAACGGAAGACATATCAGAAACCCTAATTCATGGTTATTCGTCTAGCGAACTAGTCATGAATATTTTTGGATCTGAAATGCAACTAATTTGACACCATATTAGTTGTGGTAATCGAAAACAAACGCTTCCGGTAATAAATATATAGTTCCATTTATTAGCGAATACTTCGACGATGAGCGATCTAGCGACATATCCGTCATCCGAAACTTATTTTGGCAGATCATATGGATTAAATGCCATGTAATTACACCCTAAACACAAGTCTTATGCTTAAGATGTTAGAAGATTAACCCTAATCACTATACTTAACATAATTACCTAAATATCTTTATTTATAACATGTGGTAAAAATAAACTTACACTTCACCCCCCCCCTCCATTTTGACGGTCACAAAGTGGGTCCAACCCACTTGATTTTGGTAGAAAAATGGTGATCTTAAGTATGGTGCTAAGAAAGATTTGATGGACTTGAAAGCTAACATGATTATAAAAAATCATTTCTCATGATCTTATCTCATTATTCACGAAAAAAATTCACAACACTTTCTCCTCCCTTTTCCCTCTCTTGGTCACGGCAACAACACCACCACCCTAAGCCACCATTGTGCCACCCAAGAACACCACATTCCATACCATTTGAACCCTAATCAAGACCTCTAAAGAAACTTGCATGGATGGAGCTCATTAGGGATTCTTAAGGAGCGTATTTTTCTTCTAAGCATTCAAGGAAATTGTGCACCCATTGTGAGCTAATCTCCTCCATAATCTAACTTATTTTTGTGCTTAGATTATTAGTGTACAAGTTGATCATCTTGAAAATCAAGAAAAGACAAGTTAAAAACCCTAAAACACAACTAAGAATAACACTAAATATTGTTTATTTTGGTTGATTATATGCTTATATGATTGTTAGATTGTATATTGAAGTGGTTTATGTTGATATTATGATATAAAAGTAAGATGATGTTGTGTGATTTAGTATAAAAATAAGGATTTAAACAGGATATGGTTTAAATCTAAACAAGATCATCACTGACATCATCCATGTAAAATACTACAACTTAAAAATAATTTTTATACATAAAAGAATGGTTTTTATAAGAAGTAAACATATGTATTTAAGTTGTAATCACATTAAAAATGTGTAGTAATCAAAGGGTTACATGCATGAACTTGTTTAAACAACATACTAAAGTATTGTTGTGAAAAGAATAATAAACATTAAAAACCCTCTTGATTTACTAGGGTTTTTAACAACAAAAGTCATGGATTATGATATGTAGATTATGTTAAATATATATTAGATGGTTTGTTGATGATGATTATGAGTTTAAACATGTTTTAAATACGTTTTTAAAATGTGGAAAACGCCATAGTTTAAGGGAAACTATGGCGAAATTTTCTAAAAATCTAATCGAGATTAAAGCATGATTAGTGGGGCTAAACGCGATTAGTAACCTAAATCATCATTAAGTGGACTTTATTGACAAGGGTTATCCATAAAATAACCAAGTGTTTAAATAAACTTACAAATATATATTTATAAGTAAAATAAATACTTTTACAAAAATATGTTCTTATATGGAAAATAATACAAGTATTTGTATGAATATTTGTTACTAATAAATGGTATGTATGCATGTGTGTATTGTATATGTATGTATTAGAAATTTAGGGTATTCACAATAAAATACCCAATCTTATACAAAATACAAACACTTAAACAATATACCAAGTATTGGTGACATAATAAATACATTCTCACAATGCGTCGAAACAATAAATCGGACAATTAAAGCAACGCGAACAATAGGCGGACATTCAATATTACACCATCGCGTCGACGACCAACGGGTAAACCGCCAGCATGAAAGGTCGCTATGACAACGGGCGATCCTCGACGAAAATGAATATATAACGAACGACGCCCACGACAAGTGTAAATATATATTTAGGCATTCAACATATATATATGTTATCGAAATGAAAAATCCGGAAAGTTAAGTGTATTAAAAAGTTAGAAAATTTTAAGTAAACACTTATAATAAAAATGGGCTTACATATATAAACATTTGGGCTAGGCCCAAATTGTGAAAATCATATATTAGGGCCAAATTCCATAATAGTTATGGGTAAGGCCCAAAACTAACAAAGGCCCAAAACATATAAAAATACATGGGCTAGGCCCAAAGACATAAAATACATGGGCTAGGCCCAATGACATAAAAACATGGGCTAGGCCAAAGACATAAAATACATGGGCTAGGCCCAAAGACTTAAATTACATAGGCTAGGCCCCATGACAAGAAAACATGGGCTAGGCCCAAAGGCATAGATGACATGGGCTAGGCCCAATCAAAAGAAACTTGGGCTAGGCCCAATGACATGTGAAGGGCAAGGCCCAATTCACACATTTTTTGAAAACAATAATATATATATATATATATATTTAAGAAATATATATAACAATATTCACCGAACAAACGAACTACCAACATTAAGATCACATTATAAGTTGCTCAATCATAACAAGTAAATAAATAACAAGAATTCAAGATGAACGTGTACAAGGTCCATTAAGACCTAGGTGTCTTATGAAACCAATACGCATGTAGGTTACATACGTTGCGGACACCGAAAGTTAAACAGTACTACTTAAAAGGAACGCAAAAAGTGTGTCATGTCCCTCCTTTCACTTATTTCAAGTTTGTTTTAAACTATCGAGGGAAATACATGTCATGTCAAAACAGTATGTTAGCTATGGGTTAGCAGATAACAGATCCCTGTGTGTAAGTAGGATGATAACAACAGTAACCATTAATCACGTAGTGACCAAGGTGCAAAAGAAGTAGATCTATTGAGTTTGAGACCCGCTCCACTCCTGGTTGGTATACCTTTCGGAGTGCTTTTATGATCCCAATGATGTCAAAGTAGTCTCTGTTTGGTTACTTACTTATGGCAAAAGTATGTCAGGGTGCTCGTGACACACTGATAGATCCTTAATTAACACATTGATGCTAGTAACATACTTGGATTTCAATACAAGTTTTCAAGGATGACATTTTTATACCAAATCATTAAACCACATGAACTTGCCAATTTTATGTTGACTTTTTAAAATTACATGTGTTTCAGGACGCAGGACTTGAGCTAGTGATGGGATCCGTGTATGGGATTTTCAAGAAAACGATGTATTACTTTTGGAGGGTTTGCCCTTTATATCCCAACCTCGTTTGGGTATATAGAGGTCAAAGCCTCAACATGAAATTGTGATGAAAACACTATCCTATTTTGGAACAATGTCTTTTAAACTATGTCGGTAATGGTAATCTGAAACTGATAACAATGTGATTTCACCTTTTGATGGTTGTAATATCGGAACGAAACTTATGAATGGCATGCATCGTTGTTAATTTATAATGTTTACTATATTCGATGCAATGATTACCTAATAGTCACACACTTGCGCTTCCGCTACGACCAAGGTGTGACATACACACCCCGGTGAATTATAAGTGAGCCACAACCACTTGATATTTGAATGAGAAAAGAAGTTAGAGTTTGGTATCCAAGATTTTGTGTTGACTTTAAACACTTGAAAAAAGATCATAATCTACAAATTGTCATCATCTCTCATTCTATCATTCACTAAAAAAACAAAGAACAATCTCTAGTCTCTTTCTTGTTCACAGCAACAAGACCATCACCATCATCCTCATTTTCTTCAACCTTAAACTACAAAAAATTTAGCTTATTTAGAACATTACAAGAACACTTATGGATTTTACAAGGAAAGAGGATCTTTAGGGCTTTATTTGGAGCTTAATAGTCTTCTTAATCTCCTTTTTATCTTGTGCAAACTTGTAAGCCCATCTTTTACATTTTTTTGCTCATTATTATATGTAGCTCATAAAAGTACATGTATTAAGATTCATCTTGAAAATCTTGAAAGAAATCATTTAAAAACCCAAAAATATAACAAGAAATGACAAGATAAAAGTATGCGATTATGATTTTGTTTATTTAGTGTAGTATTTTACATGGGTAATGATCTCACCATGATAAGCTTAAAAATGTGATTTAAATAGGTATATGTTTAGATCATGTAACATCATCATCTTCAAGTTTATGAGCTTTATATATCTTTAGCTTTGATGTTGTTCTTGAAAAGTATAACCTATGGTGAGACTTGAAACTTGGGTTTAAAGACTAGTAAACTTGATTTTGTATGAAACTAGACATATAACAATTGTGATAAAACAATGTATATAAAAAGTCTTGACATTTTGATGATGTTAAAGGCTATGAAAATTTTTAGAGATTTTAAAGTGTTAGAATAGATATAATCAAGTTGTGTAAAAAGAATTCATTAAAAGGATGAGCATAAAGTTTTGTTACTTCAAAAGTCTTTAAAAAATACATGTATGGAAGCTCATGAAATGTTGAAATTAAGTTGTATGGTTATTACGGGAAAATGAGTTCTAGGAGACTTGATGAATTAATGATGATTTAGAAATTAAAAAGTGGTTTAAATACGTTTTTAAAAATGTGGGAAAATGCCATAGTTTAGAGAAAACTATGGCGAAATTTTCAAAAAAAAATTCCAATTGCAATTAAAGTATTATTAACCGGGCTAACGCGATTAGTGATTTAAAAAAAATCTTATAAATATGTATATTTTTACCAAATATATATATACATAGAAAATTCACCAAGGTATATATGTTATGTGCTAAGTGTATGTATTTAGATTATAGTAGGATAATCTAAATAATATACAAATACATGCCATGAAAATACTTGTAAGAAAAAAGTATAAAATACTACATAAATACATGTACACTAATATCCTCAAAGACACCAAGGAAATGCTAAGACATTGGGTATGCATATAAACCCCACTTATATTATATCCTCAATCAATAATCGGATGAGCGGACAATTCGGGCTACACAAGGACTTATAAAAATAAATTCCTAAGAAATAATATATATCTCATATTGACAAGTAAGACATAAATTATACAATAAATAAAGGAATATATATATTGTCACCGATGACAAATAGGCATATCGCTACTATGAGGAGCTACTACGACACATGGGCGATTTTCGATGTGAAAATATATATATTAAACGACTACCACGACACGTCTAAAAGTATTGTATTTTTAAACACTTAACAAATATATATATATATTACCGATATCAAATCCCGAAAGTTAAAATGTATAAAAATTTCCAAGTAATTTTATGTAAGTATATGGGAATACTTATAAACTCCATACTTAGTAAATATTACCTAGTGTAAGAATATAACCAATATGGACTCATATAATTATTTTGGGCTAGGACCAATAACATAAATACGTGGGCAAGGCCCAATAACAGAAATACATGGGCAAGTCCCAATAACAACAATACATGGGCGAGGCCCAATAACATAAATACATAGGCTAAGCCCAAACAAATCACCTGGGCTAGGCCCAATGACACGCATGCAAGGCATGTGGGTATATAAAGGGCGAGGCTCGTTCGTACATGATTAAATACACAACAATATATATATATATATATATATACTAGTCATTTACCCGCGCGATGCGGCGGGAGTGGCGATTTACAATAGGATACATGTTTACCGTTAGTTTGTTAGTCGTCTGGTGATATATTGTATTGTACTTAAGTTAGTTTTCTTATTCTTGATATGTTGGCACTTGTTTTTCTGTTTGTTTATCAATTCTTTGGTAATATACTTTTCCTCATTTTTTAGTTGTAGCTTGGGCGTGATCGATATACAAGAAGAGTACAAAACAAGGAAGTAGATGTAATTAAAAACAAGAGTACAATACAAGAAAGTAGCTGGACAAAACACCAAAAACAAAATATGGGGAGTCTCTTGTATCTCTTCATGTTTTACCAATACATCCGTTTGCTCAAGAATTTCTTGTATCTTCTTTCTACTGTACCAGATTTCGACAAATAAAAAAACAATGTTATACGCTTACAGGTGTTTTAAAAAAGTAATTAAAAAAGTAATTTCTAGAAGCAATTAAGGCACAAAATCTACTGACTTACCTTCGTTTTGATGCGGTTCATTAATCACGCAACACTTCCTTATAGCCAACATTTGATGTGTAAACTCGGTTTTGTTTAAAATCTTTGGCGAGATGTACCAACACCTTCGTATTTTGGCTTGAAATCCCTCTTGATAACGTCACATAAAGTTGTCCATGTGAAAATACAAAATCTAGTAAATAAACACCAACGTGCGGAATTGTTTGACCTTGAGATTTATTAATCGTCATGGAAAAGCTTAGTTGAATTGGAAATTTTTTCTTTTCAGCTTGAATGGGAACATGTCATCTTCAGAAACAGTTAGAGGGATTCTTGGCAAAAATACCCATTTACCGGCATGTTGACCGAATGCAATTTCTGCATCAATAACATTTGGCATGAAGCCTTTACATATTAACCGCGTGCCATTAAACACGCCATGTGATGGATTGATATTCCGTAACAATATTATTGGGCATCCAATTTTAAACAAAGCATATGAGGCGACAAACCAATAACATTTAGGGAGTTTAACAACTCGATCGGATAGAAGTTGTGCTGATCCTCTTCAGCTTCGTCAAAACTGTAATACACTTTTTTTAACCCTTGAAAAATGTCAATCATTTGATTATTAATCTCGTCAACACTCTCATTTTTAGTGGACAATATTGCTCTAGAGATTATATAATCTGAAGAATATACATTATCTTCAATTGATGGAAAGATGGCTTTGATAAATTCTTTTATAAAGTTTTCTCTATTGTTGCACTAAATTGTAATATCATCGGGTATGCGGATATAGTTTCCTTCGATTAGTTCTTCAGTTCCATTGCCGACTCTTAAAAGAAATTCTGAAAACCATGGATCTTTCAACGCTCTCATATTTATGGTCAACCGTATCTTTTTAGTCAAAGACGAAAGAGGAGACATTAGTAGGCTGGGGTCATTAAGGTCATTAAGACAAAAGTGGTGGAGATAGTAGAAGGAGAGACTTGGACAAGTGACTGTCCAATTTTTGAGGAGATGGCAAAGGGCTTTTTGTTATGAACTTGAAGTTTAGCATTTGCCCAAAACTGGCGGCTTTGCAAGTGACACATCTTTGTATGATGATGTTTCGAGAACATCAATCATGGAGTTAAACGAAGTATTATTGTTGGTTTTGTCGAATATTGGAAGGTAGTTATGGGTAGTTTTGATGATAGGATTCATGGTGAATAAGTGAGTATTTAGGGTTTGAAAGAAGAAAAGAGTAATCGAGAAATATGTGGAGGAGTTTTTGGTTTTGAAATTGAAACAGCAAGTGGAAACTCTATTTGGATGAAATAGGGTTTGTAAAGGAAAAAATGAATGCTGACGTGGCAGCAGTTTCCAAAAGATCTGATGGCTAACATCTGTGCACGTGTAAACTCTAATGGATAATGGATGACAGTTGTTTGGAAACCTCTGCTGAAGACCAGCAGTGGTTCTGAACAGAGGAATGATCAGTGGGATTTTACATTGTCAGAGGAAAGAATACTAGTGGATGGGGAAAAAAGTGGTTTCACCAACAGTGGAAGTAAAACAAAGGATACACTTTCAGCAACGGATAGGTTTTTATACCAAGCAGAGGTTTGGAGAAACAGTGGTTGTGATCAGACTTTAGAGATTTATTAAAAATTTTCAATTTTAGCTATTTTTAAGGACAAATTTTTGATTTTCTGAAAACATGTTGATGCTATTTACACATGGAGAACAAAAATTTATCTTTATTCCATGTTTAGCATACCAATCCTAGAGATCAGACTTTCAAAAGTAGATGTATCTAATGCTTTTGTTAGAACATCTGCCAGTTGATCTTTTGTTGAAGAAAATAACAATTCAGTTGGTCAAATAAGGTCAAATAAAGTCAAACTACTGATGAGCCAACATCTGATGGAATAAAGCCAAACCTCTGATGAGTTTGCTAACCTCTGATAGAGTAATAACATCATATATTAGACAAACACCGATGATGTTGCTAACCTCTGATGGAGTAATAACAACAGATGTTAGGCAAACACTGTTAGTGGTAGACAACCACTGCTGGACAAGCACTACTGAGTATAATACAAGTGGTTAGTGAGTTAGTGGTTGAATCAATGGTTTTGCTATACAACTACTGTTGGTGTGTTAGCAGTGGTTTGTCATAAGTGGTTTGCATCAGTGCTTTCTGATCAGCAATTGAATTCGAACACCTAAAAAAATCATTGTCTTAAGTAATGAAGGTTGTTAAAGACAAGTGTAAAAAAAGTTGACTATATTGAGAATGGTTCAAATGAAGTTAGATTCTAACTACGGATTATTATTTGTATATTGTTAGGATCTGAGTTTGAAACTGTTTATGAAAGTTCTAAAAATGGTAAATGAATGAAGTTAAATCAGATGAACTTGAAGCGGAATAAATGAACTTTAATTCATAACAGTTGAGAGATTGTTTTCATTGTCATGCTTTCGTAATTATGATTACTTGCATATGACTCAGAATCTCTACTCAGCCTAAGATCACTGATTTGTTCGTACAGAATGTTAGGAAGAGAGGTTAGATTGATAATCAATGAATGTGATCAAATAGAGCAGTACATGAATTGTTCTATTTATACTACAATTCTAACCACTGAGCATCTTATTATGATGTCAGCATGAAAGTGACACTTAACAAAAATAACAAACTAATAACCTCTCTAAGCTAACCACTACTATACACTAAGCACTACAAGGACTGATAGAAGACACTGATGATACTCTGTTGGCCTTCAGCAGAGCTTTGCCTTGACAGACCTTTAGCTTTGATCTTCAGTAGAGCTTTGTCTTGGCAGACCTTTTAGCTTTAGTCTTTAGTAGAGCTTTGCCTTGGCAGACCTTCAGCTTTAGACTTCAGCAGAGCTTTGTCTTCAACTGAGTTTAGCTGTGACAGACCTTGGGCATTTAGTCTTCAGGAGAGATTGAGGTGGGCAAATGAACTGTTTTTGGACTAACCGCGAGGAAACAAGGATGTCTTGTAGTTTCAGTTGCCCCATTCTAGCAGAGATAGCTATACATCTGTATTGTGACTAAAAAGGAAGAATGTGATTCTGATTTCCGAAGAATGTTTCTCAGATTCGATGTGTTACCAGATAGTATGATTCCGATGATGATTTGCTGATTGAGATGATTACCGATTTGCTGATCAATGGTGATTACGGAAATCTTGATTTCAGATTTTTACGGATATTCATTGATTTGAAGTTTCTATCAATTGTCTGTTGGTTTTTGAAGATCAGAGGATCGAGCATCAGAGGAGTGCGCTAAACCGAATGCGGAATGGTTAATGTTGAAACGGAGAAGATGCATTATTTAATTTCAAGCTGGTGATTTTTCGAGAAAATTTGTAGATTAAGCAAATCAGAGAACCATGCAAACAACGACCTGAAGATTAATTTCTGAAGAAAACTATTTCAGGGGGAATGTTCCTTAACGTAGATAATTCAAACCAGGATCATCAATCAAGGGGGAATTACGACGTCAACAGATACCTGATTGAAGTTGCAGAATATTCAAACACGGCTCTCAGATTTCAAGATCAAGTTCAAGTTTCGACAGTGATGTACAAGGAGAAAACTGTTGATACACTTTATGTCCGTCATTGTGCGAATAGGATAGATAGAGAAAGTATTGAATATTGTATAGATTAGATACGAACACATGACCCAAGTGCGAACGAGAACTGGCTCGTACGAGTGACAATGTGACTCTGACAAGTGATGAACAACGTATATTGGCTCTTACGAGTGAAAATATGACTCGTACGAGTGATGCACAGTTCCACTCGTACGAATGACACTTCGTACAAGTGAAGCCTCGTACGAATGGTGCTTCATACGAGTGACAGCCTGCTCGCTTTGTACGAGGAAATCATGTCCATAAATATGTGTTGTGTGTTCATTGTTTTGTAAGCTTTGGAAGTTCCTGGAGGGGAAACGCTGGCGGATTCTCTCCAGGAATTCCACCAGCCAGACAAGATGTATACTCTTTCGGTATGAATGAATGAATGCTTCTGCTGATACTGTTTCTACTCCCTTCTTATGTCATTCTACTGAATCGGTACTATCACACGCCCAAGCTTCTGTCTAGAACCGCCATCACCGGGACCCACAAGGAAAAGCCTCTTGGTCTTCGTGCTTTGGGTTTAACTATAAAGACGAGCCTGACCGTTCAGATTCGCAATACACATCGAGAAGCTTTAAGAGATATGAATTTGAGAAGAGATGATTAAGTGGTTTGGAGTGTGAACTGAGACCAAAAGCGGATGAAGTGATGTACTTTATGAACCGGATTTGGGTTCCGCTTTGGGGTAACCTACATGAACTAGTTATGAATGAAGCTCATAAATCCATATATTCGATTCACCCAGGTTCTACCATAATGTATTAGGACATCAAGGAGTTGTATTGGTGGCCGAATATGAAGAAAGATGTTGCGGTGTATGTTAGTACATGTCTGATGTGCTCGAAGGTTAAGGCTGCCGTCTTGGAGTACTTGTGTCAATTATCTCTGATAGAGATGGACGATTTGACTCAAGATTTTGGCGATCTCTTCAGGAGTTGCTGGGTTCTCGGTTGGACATGAGTACTGCGTATCATCCTCAAACTGATGGTTAGAGTGAGACAACCATTCAAACTATTGAGGATATGTTGAGAGCGTGTGCGATAGACTTTGATGGAAGTTTGGATACTCATATGCCATTAGCTGAGTTTTCCTACAACAATACTTATCACGCGAGTATCAAGGCCGCTCCGTTTGAAGCTTTGTATGGAAGAAAGTGTCGATCACCCCTTTTGTTAGGCAGAAGTTGGCGGAACGCAACTAACCGAAGGAAACCGTTGCAGTTTAAGGTTGTCCAGATTAAAAGGAAAGTTGAAAGCTGCCGCCGATCGACAAAAGAGTTATGTAGACAACCGAAGGAAACCGCTGCAGTTTCAGGTCAGTGATCGTGTTCTATTAAAGGTGTCACCTTGGAAAGGTGTTGTAGGTCTGGGAAAGGGTGAAAGCAGAGCCCGCGTTATATAGGTCATTTCGAAATCCTATCTCGAGTTGTATCAGTCGCGTATAGAGTTAAGCTATCAAAGGAATTGAGTGGAGTACACAAAGTGTTTCATGTGTCCAACCTGAAAAATAAAGTGTCTATTGGACGAGACACTGATCATACCCCCTGATGAGGTTCAAGTAGACGATAAACTCTATTGATACACTTTTGTGTCTGTCGCTTGTTCTTAGTTACGTCTGTAATTGTACGGTCTTTGTTTATTGTGTCTGTATAGTTTGGTCGTGTCGACCAAATCAAGATATTCTCCTATCTTTGTTTAGTACGACGATTAGATTATCTATGTAAAACAGTTGCATGTGTGCATATTGTTGAGTCCTGTGTACGTCATGTCTGGGACACGATCTCCAAAGAATAATTCTGTGCAAGTGGGAATGCTTCGTACAAGAAAGATGTTGCTCATACGAGCCACTCACCATTTGTATGAATGATAGCTAATTCGACGAATGATAGCTAATTCGTACGAGTGAGTTCATCCAAACAAGTATCGTACTTGTTTTGTACGAGCTTGATAATGATTCGTGGCGAGCCTGTTTGTTCGTACGAGTCTATTTGGAGAATGTCTTTCGTGGTTTTTAATGTTTCATATGACTAGCAACATACTTCGTACTATTCCTAGGTATGGACACTATAAAAGAAGACATGCATTTCTCAGTATTGGGTTAGAGATGTGTGAGACCTGCTAGAGAGAGAGAGACACAAGAGCACAGAGTGTGTTGCATGAGAGTGTACGAACATTGTTTGTATATGTTTCTATCAGTTCTCATCAGTTAATCAAGATATTGAATCTTTGGTTATCCTGTGTTCTTACTTTGTTTTGGTTGCATACTTACGAGGATTCTGTACACGTATTTGTGTTGTATAAATAGGGAAGTAGGCTAATCTTGATCCTCAAGTGGACCTACAAACTCAGATTTATCGAAGAACCTGTTGAAGTTTTGGATGGGAAGAATCAAAAGCTTAGGAGGAGTCAGATAAAGTTGGTCAAGGTTTGCTCGAATTCCAAACGTGGACCCGAGTTCACATGGGAACGATAGGACCAGATGCCATAGAAATATCCCCATCTATTTTCCGTCTAGTGCAAAATCGAAACCTGTAGTGTAAAAATTTCAGAGACGAAATATCCGAAACAAGGGGAGACTGTGACACCCGACTATTTTGAGTCTATACTGTACAAGTGTGACACGTGTTATGAATAAATAAAGTCAATATTTTATTAAATTTGGTGTTAATATATTGTATTTGATGTGTTGGTAAATTTAAAGTTTATTAGAAATTACATTGGCAATAATAAGATAAACGCTTATCGCGTAGCGAACAAAATGCGAAAGAACTTCTGTGACTGCTCGATTAATGTTAAAATCCTGAAAATATTCCACTATGATTATAAAAACTATTTTTCATTCGCAAGGAAGAAGTAATTAAAAGGCTTAAAAACTCTATTTTGTGAGTTTAAGCACATACTGCGCAATACCGCGCATATACTGTAAAATACAAACAACGCATTCAGTCTAGGCAAATAAAATACTGTTTAACAATATTTAAATACTGTAAAATAATTTAAAACACCTTAAAATTCGAAAAAGCACGGGCTAAAATACCCGGTATCCAGTTAAATACCTGTATTTAACTATATAAAATATATATCTATATGTAAGAATGCATGGAATGTGTGTATGGGGTGTAGGTGGCGGCCAAATGTGCCAACCTTTTGCCTCTTTTCTCCCAATTTGACAAGTGTTGAGCCAAGAAATAAGACACAATGATTATATGTCTTCCAACAGTCCATATTATTACATTTTCAAGATCAAAATTCTAAAAAATTTCCCTCATCTCTCTCAAAACCGTATTACATACATCTCCATTTTTGAGTTTCAAACATAATATTGAAGATTCAAGTCCATTTCAAATTTTTTCAAAGTTGTTTATAAGATCCAATAGTGATTTCAAGGAAGAACATGCTCCATATCATCAAACTTTATCAAAAACCCACCACAAATCTTGAAGGTATAAACTTACTTTTAAAAGCATGTTGTTGATTTTGGTGATAATGGTTATGATGGAAGTTTTCCCTTGATCTCGGAGTTATTCATAAACTAGAAAACAAATAATAAATGGATTTTTAACAAGATAAAAATGGAAGCTTGTGTGTGTGAGTACGTGGATGAAAATGTTTGTATACATGGGTTAGAGATTGTGTTTTAATTATGAGTTGATTTATATTGATGTGATTCATGAAAAGTTGATGCATGCGTAATCAAAAAGGTTCTATAAAAAGGTCCATGTTATTTGAGATGAATATGTGAATAGTTAAAATTTTGAAGTATATACATATATATGCATGTGTGTTTCGTGTATACATACGTATGTATACATGCATATGAATTTTCTTGGTTAGTTCATAAATATAAGAATGTTGCTTGCATTTATGTCAAGATGATTAGATGATGATTTGATGAAGATGTGTTGGATTATTTGAATGTAGATTAAACGTTTGTTGGATGCATTTAAAGTTCATGGATGATAATATAATAATCATGCATAGGCACTTGTACCAAAGATGGTAAGTGATGATTTAAAAATGATGTAAAGATGATAACATGTGTTGCAAGAGATATGATTTAATTCAGGTCTTAAACATGTAATATGATGATTATTTGATGTATTAGAGTGATATAAAATGATGCCATAAGTTAGATAGCTTTGCATGTTGTACAAGTAGTGTAACACCCCGACCGTGTAAAACAACAAACCCCGGCAGAAACGTCGGGGAGACATGTCACAGAACTATTGTTTCACAACACATGGTAGATAAAGTTTTGTATTATTGAATTTAATTGTTTACATTGTCTTGGGAGAATGAAATAAAAAAAAAACATAACAATTGTCTTGCAAATTTAAAGTTACTAAGGCTCATGTCCTCCCTATGTGAAGCATGCTCAAAGTCAAACATTAGCTCCTGTAACTTACATGAAAATAAAACGTCAGCATAAAAATGTTTGTGAGTAACATAGGTTTTGTGATGAAGGTTGATGGCATTGAAAGTAAAAAGAAATGTTCAAGTATTACAAAAGTAGCCATGATCCTTTACAATTTTATGTTTATGAAATCATATGAAAATCAAATGATTTAAAAGAAATAATGCATGGTTAATAACAGAAATAACTCGTGCCTTGTATAAAATATGTGATGTCTTGTATTTTGTTTGAAGTAGTTTAGATAACGCTACGTTATATAATATAATGAAAGCACTTATATATAGGAAGTACGAGTGGCGTATCCACCATCTTTTATCATATTACACACGTTTCGTCATTTAAATCACTTACCATGAGCCAACAATTGAGATGCCTTGTTTAACCGATGTCATGTATAAACCAAATGTCTTTTATAGAAAAATGTCTATGTATAAACGAATGTCTTGTATGGCAAACAAAAGTCTTGTTTTAACCATAAAATATATGTCTTGTATAAAATAACCAAAATGTCTTGTCTTGTCAAAATGTCTTGCATAAAACAGGTGTTTTGAATAAACAAAGGTCTTGTTTAAACAAAAACTCTTGTCTTATAAATTGATTGCTTTTATTGTGTAGACACATATATATGGATTGTTGGCGAATACATTCTAGCTTTGTTGACTGTCGGATAAACCCTTATAAAGATAAAGGTTTATCAAATGTTCATCGGATTCTGTCATTCCCTAAAGTCAACCTAGGAAGTGGGAACGAGATTGTCAATCCTATGGTAACACTACATACTACCGGTTGGCGTGATCAATGTTATTGAATGTATCATTGTATATTCAACGCACCAATATGTCTTGAACAATGTAAGCATGTCATGAAAATATTTTGAAATCATGTACTTGGCATACTAAGTCAATATACCAAGCAAAAATGTCTTTGAAGTCATGTACTAGGTATGCTAAGTCAACATACGAAGTAAAAATGTCTTTGAAATCGTGTATTAGGTATGCTAAGTCAGCATACGAAGCAAAATGTCTTTGAAATCATGTATTAGGTATGCTAAGTCAACATACGAAGCAAAATGTCTTTGAAATCATGTACTATATGTACTAGATAAGAAAAACATGTATAATGTCATGAAAACAAGAAAGTAGTGATAGGCACATATGAAACACACCAAAACATTTGAAAACGTAAAAGAGGGGGCTATGTACTCACCTGAGATTGTGTAAATGTCTTGTTCAAAAGATCAAACAAAGCTCATGGATTGAAGAGTTCAAATGTGTCCTAATGTATTGGAATACTATGTTAGTGTGTCGAGACTTTAGTCGGAGGATTGCATAGAATGAGGTCTTATAAACCAAACGAGTGTTAGGACTCGTATGATATGGTTTATAGTACCTTACATTCTGATTTAGGACTCGATCTTATATGATAACTCAGTTTTTGATCAGTTTAATAACATCAAAATATGTTAATTACATTAACATATCAGTACATAACTCATTTGCAAGTTCCTTATTGATTAAAACCTAATTTCTTGCAAAAAGGGCATTTTGGTCAAAGTATAATATCGAAACTTGTACAAAAACTCAGAATACGATTATGGTCACCTATTATAACCTCAGAGGGTTATGCTACATTAAATTACCATCATAATGCAACCTTAAATCAGTTAGCAAACTAATCTAAATCGGGTCTAAACCAAAAGTAAAAGCAATTATCGAAATTGCTTGACTTTTGGCTTTAAAAGCCTAATAAACGGAAATGTAGCTAAAAGGAGCACTTACAAGTGATCCTCAGATAAATATAAATTTGAATGGGAAGCTCTTAAGGACCAGTTGAGAGTGAACTGAGTGAACTAATCTTGGCCTTTGATCATTTTTTAGATTAAAAGGGTAAGATTGATATTAGTCAATTACTTTTAATTAAAATCCCTTAATTTTTCATCTCTTAACTCTCTTTCTCTCTCATTTTAACTCTATTATTTTAATTAAAAGAGATTAAAGAGCTAATGTTTATTTCTAATAAACTCTTATGTTCTTTTTAAAATTATATATTAAACCTAATTAAATTAGGTTTTTTTACATATGTGTATACAGGTCAGTATATACAAGACTTATACACTTGTGTATATTTACTTCTTGTTCCCACAGGTCAGTATAAACAAGATTTATACACATGTGTATTATTCAAGTACATATATGTATAAACTAATAGCTGTGTATCTTGTATAAATTATAGTTAGCGAGACTGTACACATGTGTATAAACTAACATCTGTGTCTCTTGTATAAACTAATACTATCGAGACTGTACACATGTGTATACACTAACAACTATGTATCTTGTATATACAGAAACTAGCAAGATTTTAGGAATTTTGATTATATTGTTTAATAAAGCAATTTACAAAAGACGCAAATACCCTTCTGTCAATTAATTTAAAGGGAAGTTACAACATTATAATTACAATCTTGCCATTGTTTAAAACACTCTAGATGATATAATCCAATGGCTCAGATTAGTTCACACAGTTCATTCTCAACCTAGTGTTCACTCTAGAACCCTACCTTATATATATATATATATATATGTATGTATATATATATATATGTATGTATGTATATATATATATATATGTATGTATATATATATATTAAGAAGGGGCAAGTTTAAAGTGTTGCAAACACTTCTATTTATAGTGTGGAGATTGAAGGAGGTGGTTCCAAGTGTTAGCATAAGTTAGAGTGATGACAAGTGTCCTAGAACGTGGCATAGCAGTGTTGAAGCCCCTTGTTTTGAGTTAAAGGTTTTTGGTAGCTTTGTGTGGGTAACAAGCCAAAATATACTGTAACATCTGCCCAAGCAAAGCTCTACTAAAGTCTAAATGTCGAAGGTCTGCTATAGCAAAGCTCATCTGAAGTCTAAGCTTTGCTAAAGTCTTAAGCTCTACTGAAGTCTAAATGTCCAAGGTCTGCTATAGCAAAGCTCTGTTGAAGTCTAAGCTCTACTGAAGTCTAAATGTCTAAGGTCTGCTATTGCAAAGCTCTGCTGAAGTCTAAGCTCTGCTGAAGTCTTAAGCTCTATTGAAGTCTAAATGTCCAAGGTCTACTATAACAAAGCTCTGCTGAAGTCTAAGCTCTGCTGAAGTCTTAAGGCCTGCTGAAGTCTAATAGAGGATGTATGATCAGTGTTTTCTATCAGCAGTGGTTAGCTTAGCAGTGGTTATGATCACTGTTTTCTATCAGCAGTGGTTAGATTTACAGTGGTTATCATCAGTGTTTTCTACCAGCAGTGGTTATCATCAGTGTTTTCTATCAACGGTGGTTATCATCAATGTTTTCTATCAGTAGTGGTTATCATCAGTGTTTTCTATCAGCAGTGTTAGCTTAGCAATGGTTATCATCGGTGTTTTCTCTCAGTCCTTGTAATGATTAACTTTTATATAAATTCACAAACGGCCTCAGTCGTCGAACAAGTGGCTCATTTGAGAGATGGTTCTATGTTTCATTGATAAAGTATAAAACTTTATAGAACACGAAAATGACTGAATTTGTGTAATGATTGACAAATATACATTCTCGCAAATAAAACATAAGATTTTATTAAATACGAAAATGTTTCAGAATTTTTCAAAGACTAAAAATGTACAAATGTCACATGTAGCTTAAAAAGAGTAGTAAAATGGGTGCAATCACATGATTTATGTGACTTACATGAAATATACACCAACCAGAATATAAGTACCATTTTATTCAGTACTAACATCTGTTATATTAAAATATCAAGTCGTTAAGATTTGGGATGATTATAGTAAAGTTCGGTACAAGACTATGCGTTTTTAATAGTAAAAATCGGCTTTTATGGTGAGTTTTGTCAAACTGTTTTGGATCAGGTTATAAGCTGGTATTTTTATGATAAGTATAAGTATTTTAACTTATACTAAGTATCTTTGGTGTTTGGTTGGTCATACGTGACTTCCGACGCTCAAAAACATTACGGAAAACGTAAAACACGTATATTTCAACGTACACGAAAATGTATTGTTCTAAAGTGCACTTTGTGTAATTTGATATGATATGTGATTATGAGTATGTGTAATGTGTTATGTTAAGTGTTGACATGATTGCAGGATTTAAGACTATGCATGTACACTTGTACGGTTAAAATGGTAATGTCGTTAAAAGTCACATTAAGTATGTAACTTATTTGTCGAGCATGAGAATAATACATATGTTAACTTGATGAGTTATATCATGTGTAAGTGCTTTAAAAATGAAAATATATAAGTTGACGAGATAGATATATTATTATATTTGACAATATGTTCACGTTTACGTAAATATATTACAAAACGCAAATCATAGATATATATTACTTATAAACGAGTGTGATAACGGATATAAAATAATGAGGGTCACAAATAAAATCGTTCAAGTTGCAGAAATCTTAATATATATATATATAATATATATATATTATATATATATGAACTTATATATATAAATACGCCAACATAATAAAAAATAAAGACTTTTTGAGAAAATCTCAAAGTTATGTGAAAATTCTAAGTATTGGAGAAACTTAGGTATTTTGTGGAATATTTGTTATTAAATTGTTCCTACGTAAATTAGGACATGTAGATCAATTTCTGAGATTGCGCTAGTATAAATACGTACCCAAGGTGAGTTTCACTAACCCTTCTTTTACTGTTTTATATACGTTTTGGGGGAAGAACACGCCTTTAAAAAGGACAATTATATGTTTTTGTGTAAAGTATGCCTTTGAATAACTTATAAATTTATTTTTGTGGAAAATATAGTTGTGGAAATGACCTGTTATGTATTTGAGGAAAAACATGGTTTTGGAAATGAGATCAATATATACGTTTCGGGAGAAAAGGGGATGTTTACGGTGTTTGAGATAAAACGACCGAGTAGACTAAAAAATATTTAAATCTAAGTGTGACGAATTTGCTTGATCTCAAGAGAGTAAGTATGGAAAATTGGCTTACGTTTTGTTGGGGACTTCAGGGAATTCGAATAACACATAGTATCAAATTTATAAATTTTAGTAGGATATATATATTGTTCATAAGGTTGGCACCTTAAGTGACCCATTGTGGGCACTTGGTGCAAAATCTAGCCAGTTAATCATTAATAACTGTATGTGTAAGATTATTGATAAATCTATCCGGTTGACTACCCCATCTTGACCGGTAGCTCTGTGTCAAGTCAAGCGACGAATTTATATTCTGTTATTGTCTAGCATTGATTATATCCTTATTGTTAATATATAGCTTGTATGTCTTGCAAACATATGAATCGAAGGTGATTTGTATCGAAGGTTTTCAGAAAATGCTTGTGATGATTGACCCTTGGATTTTTATTAAAGATAAAAATTTTACTTTCTTAAATACATATGGATGTTTTATTGTAAAACTCATAATATGAAAGTTTTCCTTAAACAAATTAATGATAATTTAAATATGTGAACTCAGCCTCCTTTGTGTTGACACTTGATTTTAATGTGTTCTACAGGTACATGAGTTCACTTCGGGATTTTGACATATCTTGTGGTAGTTGATGCAATATCATGTTCAATAATGTTTTGGACAACTTTTAAAACTATTTGGGACCAAATCTATTAAGGTCCATAAGGATCAAGACAACTTAACTATGTTATGGTTGTGGTTTGCGTTTAAACTCTAAACTTTAAATTATGTTTTTATTAAGTTGAATATGCAAAACATAAATATTGCATCATCCACAAAGATACTTATGGGCACCAACTTCCATCACCACTACGTTTCTATTTCCGCTGTGAGGTTTTTGTGTTGGAGACGGGTAACGTTGACAGTCTACGTTCTGAGCTTCAATCACTTGGTTCATGCTAGGAAGATATACTCTCAGTAGTGGACTAGCATTTCCCACGAAGAAACCATCCATTGATTTAGCCCCGAATTTGCCATTTGCATCAATTACCGTGCATGGTGACCCGAATGGTTCTAAGTACTTCAGGTTTGGCTTTCCCTTGTTGAATAACTTGAAACATGTTTTCTTATGAGGCTTGACTATTAATACTTTATTCAATGTATAGCATGCAGAGGCCATGGCTTCGCTCCAAAAGCTAACCGGCAGTTTTGAATCGGCAAGCATGGTTCTTGGTGTCTCTATCAGGGTTCTATTTTTGCATTCAGCCACACCATTTTGTTGTGGGGTATATGGTGCACTGAATTCATTAAAAATACCTTTGCATTGCAAAACTCTAACATTCGATTGTTCTTGAACTCTATACCGTTGTCACTTCTTATATGTCAAATTGGTAAGTGGTATATTCCGGAACAATATCATCAGACTCTCAAAAGTTTTATCTTCGTTTTCCAAGAAAAAAACCATGAAAATCTTGAATACTCATCAATAACAATGAGACAATATAGATCTACTGAGATACTTCGAACATTAACTGGTTCAAAAAGATCCATATGTAGTCTCTCTGGCGGGAGCTTGATTGAGTTCAGGAGCTTCCTGGGATGCGACCTTTTATCCTGTTTGCCCTTTTGGCAACTTATGCGGTCGTCATTCAAGTGAAAACTCTTTAAATTAACTCCCTCCACTAGGTTGTTGTGTACTAAGAAATTCATCTTTCGGAGATCATCTTTCTATGCCACATGATTGATTCTTTCTCTATTTCTTTGGACATAAAACATTGCGTGGATTTCGTTGTTGTTATCCCAATGCTCAAATCTAAGACATATAAATTGTTTTCTCAGGGAGCACGCATCAATATCCACTCCTCCTATATATGGAATCCTTGTTTCAGAATGAGACATTCTCGAGCAGTGATGTGTGTTTTTATTTTTTTGTTACAATTCTGAGAGATACTCAGTAATTTGTTCTCTAACTCCGTTGTGTAGTTGACTTTATCGAACGACACCACACCATTGGTTGGAATTCCTTCACCTACTATTCTCCTACCTTGGTTACTGCCAAACCCAAGGTAGCCTCCTCGGATTGATTTAACGTCGTATAGGAGAGCCAACACTCCCATCATGTGCCGAGACATTCCACTATCCATATTTCACTTGGAAATAATTGATCTTGGGAGACCCTAGACATGCAATTAAACAATTATTTGAATAGCGGACCCAAATCTTAACGGTCTTGGGTGGGTTTGCACACGTTAATTCACAGACACTTTCATTCTTTGTATCAACAATCTGTTCAAACTTTTAATCAACCATAGTAGGAACAGATGTTTTGACCCAAGTTTGATTGTTTGAAATTGCGTATTTGGAATAAATTTGAATCTTTTTGTTCCATTTTAACTTACGATTCACCAGCCTTTACATTTGAAACTTTAAAGTTTGTTGGTTTATCGTTTTTAGATTCGTTGTTTCTTTTCAAAATCTGAGAAGGAACAAACATTGGGGATATTTGTCTTACTTCCTCTGAAGTTTTCTTAACACTGTAAACATGTTTAGATGTATTTTGTGGATACCGTCTAGCGATATGTCCAACCTGACTGCATTTAAAGCATGTCCTACTATCATTTCCAACAGAGGATCTCATGACCTGTTCACGGCGTTGTTTTTCAGCATGAAATTCTTTGTTTGATTGTTCTCTTGACAATTTCTCTTTTTCGCTTTCTTAGCTTATGGCAAACATAAAGTTTATATTCTTTGAAACCTTTGAAAATCTTTGTTCTTTGGTCATGTTTCCAAGCTCAAATATTTCAACTTCAATCAATTTAAACACTTTATCAACTTTATCAAGATTCACATTCTGAATAGGAAATTCTTCGTCATAATATAACTTGTCAGATCAATTCATTTTGTACATGACAATATTAGGATCATCATTCAAACTTTGTTCCGATTTTTGAGTATATTTTTTGTGAAAACTTTCTTCATTTTTAGAATGGAACTTGAGCTTGTTTTCTCTGGATTCGAATCAGCACTCTCAAATTCAGTGCTTTCACTGTCATTTTCCAAAACATTTTTAACAACATTTTTTACCACATCTGACTCATAATCATTTTCAGGCTTGGTATAGGTTATATCGATGTTTTCAGGCAGCTCATCTTTCTTTTCAGTTTTCAGTTTCAAATTAAGCGCCTTTTCCACCCCGTCAGGCTTTTTCCTGGAAGTACTGTTCCACATTGTGGGTGGAACTCGATGATAACCTTGACTTTTGTTTTGATAACCATCCTCATCCTCTCCTGTTTTATCTTTTTCTTTTGATTTAGCGCGGATGTGATCAATTGTGACATTTGTGCCTTTTCAATTACTGTATAATTACAAACAATTTCGTATTCAATGAAACCCTGTGTTTTATTTCCGAAATTTGTATAATTATCTAAGATATCTACACAATTTCAATTTCTTGCATGATTTCGAACCCTCAAAATTTTTGTGGAAGTAATTCGTTAACTGACACTCAAACGCAGTCAGTTTAACGCGACGTACATTCCAAAAAAAGGACATAAGCTATACGTAACCTAAATACCCTTTACATAACTTAGATATAAGTTTTGAAGGGTTAAATATGACCAAAAACATGCTTATACAAGTCCAGGGACTATTTTTGTCAAACTGTGAAAGTCTGTTGGTCTGTATTCAACATACGAACCATGTGTATCAATCCACATATTTTTTTATTCAATAAAATCTTTTATTTTATTGATGAGAATGCGAAAATGTCAATCCTTACTCAATTTCGATCATTTCGTGTTCGTTAAAGCGTTTTATGCATTTTTGCGAAACGCGTAACCGTACAACCGAACGAACCGACATCCATGACATTTTCGGGCATAATCCAAGTTACACATGTCTTACAACCTTTATATAAGCTAATTATTAGGTTAAAGGGGTTAAAAATGGCAAACAAGTGAAAATATAAGTCCAATGGCCAAAAAAGTTAAAAAAATCATAAATATTTTTGCTTCTTCACCAAGTTTGCCACCTATCTCCAATTTTTGACACCTAGCACTCATTTTTCCACACTTAATTTAGTTTTGACACATGTTAGGACACTAATCCACACTTGAGGACACTTGTAATCACCTCCAAAAGTAACACCCCGACCGCGTAAAACAACGAACCGCGGTGGAAAAGTCGGGGAGTCATGTCATAGAACTATTGTTTCACAACTCATGGAATTTAGTATGGTTGATTAATTTAAATGTTTACATTGTCTTGGGATAAACAGAAACAACACATAAATAAATTGTCTTTCATGTTTTAAGTCACTAAGGCCCGCGTCCATTCCTACGTGAAGCATGAATCATATTATCAAGTATTGATTCCTGAAACATATGTGAAAAGAGAGTCAGCATAAAAATGCCGGCGAGTACATAGGTTTTGTGAGTTTGTCAAATTCATGGCCTTGTATACATATTGCAACACCTCGTCCGACTACAAGAGTTGTTAAGTGAAAACCGCGTATCAAAAGTGTTTAATATTGCAATACAATTAACCAACTAAAACAAGTTGGTTAGAGTTGTGAAAACCTTGTAGCCATGAATCTTGACAGAAACATTTCTTTTGTAAAAACCTTGTAATAGATTGATTCAAAAGAAAACTTCGTATGGTTTATATCTTTAAGTGAAAATCATTGCGTTACATTGTTCAAAACAATTTTTCCGTGTTATAAACCATTTGTCCGTGTTATAGATCAATCGTTCGTGTCATAAACTAATTATCCATGTCACAAACAAAATCGTCCATGTTTTTAATGGTGAAATCTTTTGATCCTTCTTTAATGAACACATTCAAACATTTGTTGATATACCACCAAATGGTATCTTTAATAGACCACCAAAGGGTCTCTTTAACTAGACTAACAAATCAACAACTGATTTGTTAATCAGAAACAGTTTCTGTCATTACCCAAACTTCCACCAAACCCAGTGAACAGTACGATAATGGGATTGTCAGTCCTATGGTACCATAACATACTACTGGTCGGCTTGGCCGAAGCTAATGAATGTCATTCGTGTTAAGGATAACGCATCAACAAGTTGTTCACATTATTGAAATCATATTGTTTTATATATAAACCATAGACATTGTTTTTGAAAACTTGAAAATGATTAGCACATATGAATCACCCCAAAACATCTGCAAAACGTAAAAGAGGAGAACTATGTACTCACTTTGAAAATCATTTTGTATACATAAACCATGTATATTGTTTTGAAATTTTGAAAATAATTATAGGCACATATGAATCACCCCAAAACATTTGAAAACGTAAAAGAGGGGGGACGGCTATGTACTCACTTGGGATTGCGAAAGTGTTCTTGATCAACGAAATAACAAAGCTCAAACGTGTCCTAATATGTCAGATAAATGTTTTAGCGTGTCGGGACTACAAACGGGAGATCGGATAGAATGAAGTCTTATAAACCAAACGAGTGTTGGAACTCATGTGATATGGTTTAACAAACTTAACATTCTGATTTGGAAAAGATCCTAAGTGCTTTTGACCCATTATGTCTCGTTATGGTAGTTTATGCTACTTTAACGGGTCATTAGCGTAAACGTATGATCGGATGGTTAAACATGTCATATGATAAGTCTTAAATGCCGAAGCATGTTTGAAAATGTTAAAACATCAATTTATATGTCAAAAATTTGGTTACTTGTGTTTAAAATGGATTTATGCGCAAAAGGGCATTTTGGTCATCTTTTTTTTAGAACATAAAAGTAACTTATCATAACCCTAACCAAACGATGTGACCATAAGGTATAACCTCAGTAGGTTATTCCCTATGTAACTATTGTCACAAATATTTGTTTGGTAGGATCCTAAGATCAACCAAACGGATCGGATTGAAAGTCAAAGCGATGGTTAAGACCGCTCGACTTACGACGCTAAATAAACACTAAACTAGAAGTGATGAGTTAGACATGTCAAAATATGTATAACTAAGTTTATAAAAGTGATTTGGTATCAAAACTTGGTGTTTTGATACCTGAAAATAGTTTCGTGGTAAAACGCACATCATGCGCATTTTTTACCGAAACTTTGACTCGTCACTTTGACTAGTAAACGTGGTAATCAGAAGGTGAAATTGTTAAGGATTATAACCTTCGTGATTACGATCACGTTTCAAAGTTCAATTGAACTTTGACTTAACCAATATGGTCAGAACCAAAAGTCAATCAGGTTGCCAAACTGTTCGACTTTTAGCTCAAAATAGCTAAAAAAAAGAAAATTCAAGAACTAGGAAGAGTACTTACTCCTGTTGAAGAACACTTTGGGAACTCAAGATAGGAGGCTTCCAAAGGTTGGAAACAAGCTCCAAGAAGGATAGAAAGAAGAACTTCGCACTTTGCTTTGAAGTGTTTTGAAATGGTGTGAAAAAAATGGAAGAATCATGGGGTATTTATAGTATTTTAGGATTAAGGAGGTGATGACAAGTGTCCTCAAGTGTGGATTAGTGTCCTAACATGTGTCAACACCATATTAAGTGTGGCAAAGTGGGTGCTAGGTGTAAAAAATTGGAGATAGGTGGCAAACTTGGTGAAGAAGCAAAAATATTTATTATTTTTTTTTGACATTTTTGGCCCTTGGACTTATATTTTCACTTGTTTTCCATTTTTAACCCCTTTAACCTAATATTTAGGTAATATAAAGGTGTTAAGACATGTGTAACTTGTATTATGCCCAAAAATGTCATGGATGTCGGTTCGTTCGGTTGTACGGTTACGTGTTTCGCAAAATGCGTAAAACGCTTTAACGAACACGAAAATGATCGAAATTGTGCAACGATTGATTTTTTTGCATTCTCATCAATAAAATACAAGATTTTATTGAATACAAAAATATTTGGAAATAAAACACAAGGTTTTATTTAATACAAACAATTTCGTATTCAATGAAACCCTGTGTTTTATTTCCAAATATTTTTTTATTCAATAAAATTGTGTATTTTATTGATGAGAATGCAAAAATGTCAACCGTTGCACAATTTCCATCATTTTCGTGTTCGTTAAAGCGTTTCATGCATTTTTTCGAAACGCATAACCGTACAACCAAACGAACCGACTTCCATGACATTTTCAGGCATAATCCAAGTTACACATGTCTTAATACTTTTATATAACCTAAATATTAGGTTAAAGGGGTTAAAATGGCAAACAAGTGAAAATACAAGTCCAAGGGCCAAAAATGTCAAAAAATAATAAATATTTTTGCTTCTTCACCAATTTTGCCACCTACCTCCAATTTTTGACACCTAGCACTCACTTTTCCACAATTAATATGGTGTTGACACATGTTAGGACACACTTGAGGACACTTTTCATCACCTCCTTAATCCTAAAATACTATAAATACCCCATGATTCTTACAATTTTTTTCACACCACTTCAAAACACTTCAAAGCAAAGTGTAAAGTTCTTCTTTCTATCCTTCTTGGAGCTTGTTTCCAACGTTTGGAAGCCTCCTTTCTTGAGTTCCGAAAGTGTTCTTCAACGCGAGTAAGTACTCTTCCTAGTTCTTTAATTTTGTTTTAGCTATTTTGAGCTAAAAGTCGAACAGTTTGGCTTCCTGATTGACTTTTGGTTCTGACCATATATGGTCGAGTCAAAGTTCAATTGAACTTTGCAACGTGATCGTAATCACGAAGGTTATAATCCCTAGCGATTTCACCTTCCGATTACCACGTTTACTAGTCGAAGTGAGTTAAAGTTTCGGTTAAAAAATGCATATGATGTGCATTTTATGACGAAACTATTTTCGGGTATCGAAACACCAAGTTTTGATACCAAATCAGTTTTATAAAATTATGTAGACATATTTTGACATGTCTAACTCGTCACTTCTAGTTTAGTGCTTATTTAGGGTCATAAGTCGAGCGGTTTTGACCACCGCTTTTACTTTCGAATCCGACCCGTTTGGTCGATCTTAGGATCTGACCAAACACATATTTGTGATCATAGTAGTATAGATAATAACCTACTGAGGTTATACCTTATGGTCACGTCGTTTGGTAAGTATTATGATAAGTCACTTCTATGTTCTTAAAAAAAAGACCAAAATGCCCTTTTGCACATAAATCCATTCTAAACACATGTAACCTATTTTTTGACATATAAACTGATGTTCTAACATTTTCAAGCATGTTTGGGCTTTTAACACTTAACATAGGACATGTTAAACCATCCGATCACGTGTTTACGCTAATGAACCGTTAAAGTAGCGTAAACTACCTTAACGAGTCATAATGGGTCAAAAACTTATGATCCTTTCCATATCAGGATGTAAAGTTTGTCAAACCATATCACATGAGTTCCAACACTCATTTGGTTTATAAGACTTCATTCTTTCTGATCTCCCGTTTGTAGTCCTGACACGCTAAGATATTTATCTGACACATTAGGACACGTTTGAGCTTTGTTTATTCCGTTGATCAAGCACTTTCGCAATCCCAAGTGAGTACATAGCCCCCCCTCTTTTACGTTTTCAAATGTTTTGGGGTGAATCATATGTGCCTATAATTATTTTCAAAATTTCAAAACAATATACATGGTTTATGTATACAAAATGATTTTCAAAGTGAGTACATAGTTCCCCTCTTTTACATTTTCAAATGTTTTGGTGTGATTTATATGTGCCTATAATTATTTTCAAGATTACAAAACAATATACATGGTTTACTAATAGAAAATGATTTTCAAAGTGAGTACATAGTTCCCCTCTTTTATGTTTTGCAAATGTTTTGGGGTGACTCATATGTGCATGGTTTTATATATAAAACCATACGATTTCAATAACATGAACAACTTGTTGATGCGTTAACCATAACACGAATGACATTATTAGCTTTGGCCAAGCCGACCAGTAGTATGTTATGGTACCATAGCACTGACAATCCCATTATCGGACTGTTCACTGGATTTGGTGGAAGTTTGGGTAGTGATAGAAATTGTTTCTGATTAAAAATCATTTGTTGATTTGTTAGTCTAGTTAAAGAGACCCTTTGGTGGTCTATTAAAGATACCCTTAGGTGGTATAGTCAACAAAGGTTTGAATGTGTTCATTAAAGAACGATCAAAGGTTTTCACAATTAAAAACACAGACGATTTTGTTTATGACATGGATAATTGATTTATGACACGGACGATTGATTTATAACACGGACAAATGGTTTATAACACGGACAAATTGTTTTGAACAATGTCACGCAATGGTTTTCACTTAAGATATAAACCATGTGAAGTTTTCTTTTGAATAAATCTATTACAAGTTTTTTACAAAAGAAATGTTTTTGTCAAGATTCATGGCTACAAAGTTTTCACAACTCTAACCAACTTGTTTTAGTTGGTTAATTGTATTGCAATATCAAACACTTTTGATACGAGGTTTTCACTTAACGACTCTTGTAATCGGACAAGGTGTTGCAATATGTATACAAGGCCATGAATTTGACATGCTCACAAAACCTATGTACTCGTCGGCATTTTTATGCTGACTCTCTTTTCACATATGTTTCAGGAATCAATACTTGATAATATGATGCATGCTTCACGTAGGAATGGACGCGGGTGTTAGTGACTTAAAACGTGAAAGACAATTTATTTATTTGTTGTTTCTGTTTATCCCAAGACAATGTAAACATTTAACTTAATAAAACATAATTTTAAATTTCATGAGTTGTGAAACGATAGTTCTGTGACATGACTCCCCGACGTTTCCGCCTCAGTTTGTTGTTTTACGCGGTCGGGGTGTTACAGTAAGATTGGTATCAGAGCTTATGGTTATAGGGAATTAGGTTATTAGTAATGCTTTGACCTAGGCTATAACCTTCCTAGGACCCTAACGCGAGTTATCTTGCGCTTAGATTATTAAAACAATACCATCACCTATCCTTAGGTGATTACCAAACTAAATACATAATTCGTTTTGCAAATCAATCATCTATCCTTAGATGATTTATTTTGGCTTAAAGCCTTGTAAGTTTTCAAAATCCTGTCAAAGTTTGGGTTTTTATTAATGTGAACATGTGTAATCTGGAAGGGTGGATGCCTGTACCCTGAGTTTTCTGTCTAAGGCTAGAGTGTTCATACAAATCCGCATTATCAGATCAGTCACTCTTACCTGGGAACTCTTGGGGTGAGTGTCCACTTATAGGCTAAAGCATGTCTTCGTGATACACAATAAAGACACCTTTACTTTGATTAATCACCGTGTGTCGTTTGTTTGTTTTTAAGTAACGAACGAAGGACCACCATCCTTATATTTCGTCGATAGTTTTAACATCTCTCATGATTATCCAATGCCAACGAGGCTCGTGTTAATAACGAATTCAATAACAGTATGTTCCTTGCTAATAATCATCTTGCTTCTATTCTTTTTGATTCGAGTGCTGATAGAAGCTTTATATTACTAGCCTTTGAACCTTTGCTTTCGATGCCTAGAACTAAACTAGGAAAACCCTTAACGGTGGAAATAGCGAGTGGTGAACCCCTTGTGCTCGACTATGTCATTCGTAGTTGCCAATTGAACTTGGATAACCACCTTTTCCCATTGACCTCACACCAATGCAACTCGGGAGTTTTGACATCATCATAGGAATGGATTGGTTAACTAAACACCATGCTGAGGTGATCTGTTTCGACAAGGTTGTTCGCATACCTCTTTCGTCTGGCGAAACCTTAGAATTTCACGGAGAGAAACCCTCTAGTAGCCTAAAACTCAAGACCTGTACCCAGGCCCAAAAATACCTACGAAAGAATTATAGCCTTTTTGGCACATATTGTCACACCCTCAATTTCCACTTGCGGAGTATTACCGCGAGGCGTGTGATCAAACCAGAATCTCAGACACTAGCAATATCGAATGACTCTATATGTTTTATTTAAACGTTTTCTGAAAACATTTGTTGTGACCATTCGTAGTCATTTTCAAAATATCATAGTTTCAAAGTTTAGCGGAAGCATTACAGTAAAGTAATGGGCGCCAACATAAACGCCAAAACAAAAATCCAAACATTATTCTTAAATAAGACTCGACAAAAATGTCTTGATCAAATGAAAGTGAGTGCACCTAGCTCTCCTAGCGTCCTGAGAAACATGCAAAGAAACAAGTGTCAACATTAAAGAAGAGTGAGTTCAAAGGTTTTTATAAGTTCACAAGTTCGGTTTAAAAGATTGTTTTTCCCCCGTTATCCCTAACCCGGGATAACGACATAGTTCCATTATTCCTAACCCGGAATAATAATGTTGGTTCGTAAATAAGTTCAATGTTAACATATAGCTAGCGAGCCTAGGGTTACGTCACATAAGAATTCGCGATCGAAGCTGACTGTTGTTGCCTCAGTGTTGCCAGGTCAATCACTGACCATGGCGAAAGTTAGGCCAAATTAATCACCCGTTGACCATTCCCGGTCAGCTAGCGCGACTAGCTCGGATGGGGCTTGTCGGGCCCAGCAGTACTACCATAATTTCCCCGCTATCTAACCCAATACTATTGATCCGAGAGTTGGTTGAGGACTTCCGTGATAAAGCTACTTAGTGACCATAACATACATTAACATTAACTTAGTTACCGAATAGTTAACGACGTTACGTATACATGATTCTCCCCCTGTTGTTTATAACCGGATAAAATAGGGGCCGTGAACTCACCTTAAATTGCTCGGTTAGAATAACGCAAAAGAAGCAACTTATGGGACCGCTAATCGCGTCCTAACATGTCAACCGATTTAAAGTTAGTGTGTGAACACACTGACACAAAACCCTACGCATAACTCACACAGTACGGCACACGTAATAACCAATTCGAAACCACAATCATGCATGCAAAGTATCATCATACAAAATAATGATCAAACCAACTTGTCATAAACACAGATTAACTCATACAACACTTTGGTACACACAAACGCAAGTTATCATGTTTCGGCTTGTACGCTCATAACTGGGCTGTTTTCGAGGATTTTTATAGAATAGTTCCAACGTTCCAAAAATATCAAATTCTTTTACAGGTGGTGTCAATTAGACTGTAGAATTTTGTGTGAAATTTTCAAATCCTAAATCTTTACCAATTATTTATAAACATTTATATACTAGGCTGCAGTCAGATTCGTCGCTTTCTGACTGCCGTCCACGAGAAAAATTATTTAAAAATCACCGTTCATTCAATTAACAAAATTCCAGTGGTAGATTTCCGGAAATTCCCGTCTCCAGTTACGGTGCAAATTTCGTGACCTAACCCCCTACAGACTATGAGATCCGACTCGATAAACAACCTGCAAATTCTGCATAATTTACGCAGCTTCAGCTGCTGCACTAAATGACCATTTCAAAATAGCAAACGACCTCAGAAAAATATGAATCTGGCGCCATATGAAGCGTTTTTAAAAAATACACGTTTTAGGTATTAGAAAATCCACTTTTCGATAAATAATGATCAGGTTACAGCCAACTGAAGTTGGCTGTAAATGTCAATCAGCAAACTGTTTTCGACTTTATTGCATTAGAAACATGTTTAAACCATGGTGACGCTTAGGTGTACTGATTAACAACAGGTTGACTTGTCAAACATCATCAATATTTATCAATATTCATGCAAACCCTAAATATATATCATGTTCTTTATCGCTAAAACGCAGCCTACGATTTTAGTATTCAGCATAACATCGCAACCGCAAAGATTCGCACATTCATCTGAACTAATCATAAATCACAACACTTTTTCATACTAATAATCCTACAAACACATATACATGATCAAGATTACACCAAAACCTAGTATGAATCGCAAAACAATTAAACCCTAACCTTCAAACGATGATGATTAGCGAACCGGGACAAGCTTGGAATCAATCCGGCAGGTGTGGGGTTTTGCGATCGTGAGAGGGGGGGGGCTGCCGTCGATTCTCCTAGGGATTAGGGTTTCTCCTTTTTTTTTGAAACATCCCATGCATACTTGCATATAAATCTAACAAGGGGGGGGGGGTCGTAATAGGGGGGTTTGGGTAAGTGGCTTGGGCCTCAAGTTTAGGTTATTTCCTTGGGACGCAAGAAGGTGTGGGTCGCAAGGTCAACACGTTTCGTGGCTCGGTTCGATTTGGCTATTTATTTATTTTTTATTTTTATTTTTTTTACAATTCGGTAACATAAGCTTATAACTAATAAATCACGAAATCAAAGCGTGATACAATAATCTACAAGCGTCTAATAACACATAGCACGTAATTCAGATACAACCTATCTAATAACGCATAGCACGTAATTCACCCTATAGATTCACAAAGTTAGCGTAGTTATTGCGAGCGTGTAATTTATTTCTCCGAATTAAATCAGCGTAGGAGTGAATAACGATAAAGTAGCGCGTTTAAGATACCTGAAAAGCCGGGATGTCACATTATCCCCCTGTTGAAAGAATTTTCGTCCCGAAAATTGAGTAAACGCGGTTTAGAATGCAACACACACAAGCTCAGTTTGTTAGAATGGTAGAAGTAAATCCCAGGCTGTCACATCATCCCTATGTTGAAAGAATTTCGTCCTGAAATTTAGTTGGCGGTAAGTCAGATTGCTGCTCAGCTGCAAAAAGGTGTGGATGTTTGCTTTCCATTTGGTCCTCTCTTTCCCACGTGAACTCCGGTCCACGCTTAGAGTTCCAACGAACCTTGACGATCGGTATCTTGCTGTGCCTTCGAGTCTTAATCTCACGGTCCATGATCTCGATAGGTTGTTCCACAAAATGCAGTTGCTCATCCACTTGAATCTCATCCAATGGAATGACTAGGGTCTCATCTGATAGGCACTTCTTCAAATTGGACACGTGAAAAACGTTGTGAACTCCACTGAGTTCGGCAGGAAGGTCTAACTGATAAGCTACGGGCCGGATACGCTTCGAAATCACAAATGGGCCTACGTACCGTGGATTTAGTTTGCCTCGTTTCCCAAAACGAATTACACCCTTCCAGGTGACCCTTTCAGTAGGACGCGGTCACCTACTTGAAATTCGAGCGGTTTGCGTCGTTGATCAGCGTAGCTTTTCTGTCGATCTCGTGCCGCTGCCATGCGGTTTCTGATTTGCACAATCTTTTCAGTAGCCTCAAGTATCAACTCAGGACCTGTGAGTTGACTGTCACCCACCTCTGTACAGACCGGTGATCTACATTTGCGACCGTACAATGCTTCAAACGGTGCTGCCTGAATACTCGTATGGTAACTGTTGTTATTCGAGAATTCCACTAAAGGCAGATGGATTTCCCGACTGTTCCCAAAGTCTACCACGCATGCCCTAAGCATGTCCTCCAAGGTCTGAATGGTCCTTTCACTTTGACCATCCGTCTGAGGGTGGTAAGCTGTGCTCATATCTAAGCGTGTACCCAACGCTTTCTGAAGTGACTGCCAGAAGTTGGACGTGAAACGAGCATCTCTGTCTGAGATGATGGACATTGGCACCCCATGCCGAGAAACTACTTCCTTAATGTAGATGCGAGTCAACTTATCCATCTTATCTGTTTCTTTGGTCGCTAGGAAGTGTGCAGAGTTAGTTAGACGATCCACGATTACCCAGATGGTATCGTAACCACTCGGAGTTCGCGGGAGTTTAGTGATAAAGTCCATCGAGATATGATCCCATGTCCACACTGGGATCTCAGGTTGTTGAAGTAGCCCTGATGGCTTCTGGTATTCCACCTTGACTTTCGCATAAGTCAAACACTTGCTCACGTAGGTGGCTATATCCGCTTTCATGTTGGGCCACCAGTACGCGGCCTTAAGGTCTTGATACATCTTATCCGAACCAGGATCGACAGAGTATCGGGATTTGTGAGCTTCGTCCATAACTAGCTTCCTGAGGTTTCCGCAGAGAGGTACCCATATACGATTCATGAAATACCGGGCACCATTGGGTTTGACTTCCCAATCGCGTTCCATCTTTCCCACAGATTCGGCCTTGATGTTCTCTTCCTTAACTGCTTCTAGTTGCGCGTCGCGTATCTGTTCGGGTAACCCAGAATGAATCGTGAACTGTAGTGCTCGTACCCGACGAGGTTTCAAGTGCTCCTTCCGACTGAGGGCATCAGCTACCACGTTAGCTTTACCCGGTGATACCGAATGGCACATTTTTAATCGTTCAGGAGTTCAACCCAGCGACGTTGTCGCATGTTTAACTCCTTTTGGTCAAAAATATGTTGGAGGCTCTTGTGATCCGTGTAGATTGTGCACCTTGTTCCATATAGATAGTGTCTCCAAATCTTAAGTGCAAACACAACTGCTCCCAATTCCAGGTCATGTGTCGTGTAGTTCTTCTCGTGAACCTTCAACTATCGAGATGCATACGCGATGACCTTATCACGTTGCATGAGTACACATCCAAATCCCTGAATGGAAGCGTCACAATATACCACAAAATCATCTGTCCCCTCTGGCAAGGACAAAATGGGCGCACTGCAAAGCTTTTGTTTCAGTAATTGAAATGTTGCTTCCTGTTTGTCACCCCAAGCATACTTGGTGCCCTTCTGAGTGAGGGTGGTAAGCGGTTGTGCGATCTTTGAAAATCCCACGATGAAACGTCTGTAGTAACCAGCCAGACCCAAAAATTGGCGGATCTCTGTCGGTGTCCTGGGTGCTTCCCAGTTCTTGATAACATCAATCTTGGCGGGATCAACGTGAATACCCTTTTCATTCACGATATGCCCGAGAAACTGAACTTCCCAAATCCAGAAATCACACTTCAAAAACTTGGCATATAGTTTCTCCTGTTGAAGTAGTTCCAGCAATAATCGCAGATGCTCAGCATGTTCTTCTTCACCCTTAGAGTAGATGAGTATATCATCGATGAACACGATGACAAACTTGTCGAGATATGGCTTACACACGTGGTTCATGAGGTCCTTGAACACCGCGGGTGTATTGGTGAGACCGAAGGGCATGACCAAGAACTCGTAATGGCCATACCGAGTGCGAAATGCCGTCTTGGAGATACCCTCCTCCCTGGCATGTAGCTGGTGATAACCGGACCGTAGATAAATCTTGGAGTAGTAGCTTGACCCTTGAAGCTGGTCTAAAAGATCATCGATGCGAGGTAATGGGTATCGGTTCTTGACGGTAACCTTAATGAGTTCCCTGTAGTCGATGCACAAGCGGAAGGTACCGTCCTTCTTCTTGACAAGAAGGACCGGAGCTCCCCATGGCGAAGTACTGGGTCGGATAAATCCTTTTTCCAACAATTCCTGAAGTTGGGTAGACAACTCTTGCAGCTCTGCTGGAGCTAAGCGGTATGGGGCCTTGGCGATAGGAGTCGCATGGTTTGCCAATCCGATTTCAAACTCCACTTGTCTATGTGGTGGAAGACCGGGTAACTCCTCTGGAAACACATCGGGAAAGTCACGGACGACGGGGACGTCTTCAATCCGTTTCTCGTCCTTAGACTGCTCGGTGACCAGTGCGAGCAAAGCAAAAGAGTTCTTTCTCCGAAGATACTTCTGAGGTTGCATGTAAGAGATGATGTTCGTGACGACGCCTGCCTTCTCGCCTTGCACCATCAAGACTTCGTCGCTAGAGAGCGGAACACGGATAGCTTTCTCGAAACAGAGAACTTCAGCTTGGACGTCGGATAGCCAGTCCATTCCGGCTACCACGTCAAAACTACCCAGGGTAGTTGTCATCAGATCAATGGTAAAGGTGTGACCCGCGAGTTTAAGTTGACAGCCGGTTACTAAATGGGTCACATCTACAGATCTACCATCGGCTAGTTCTATGACGTAAGGGGTCTCTAGGGGTTTAGGTGTGAGATTTAGGTTCTTCCTAAAAGACTCAGATATAAAACTCTTATCCGCACCCGTATCAAAAAGGACAGTAGCAAAATGACCGTTAAGGGGAAACTTACCGGTGACCACATTCGAGTCGTTTCTGGCCTCTCCACGGCCCAGTGTGAATACACGACCTTTGGCACCTCCTGTGCCACCATTTTCATTGTTGCCATTATTGTTATTGTTGTTGTTGTTGTTGTTGTTCCCACCATTGTTGTTGTTGCGAAGTTACGGGCAGTCTCGCTTGAAATGGGCAGTGCTACCGCACTGATAGAATTCCCGGTTATTACCTTGCTGTTGACCCTGGTGCTGGTTCTGATTTTGTCATGACATAATTTCCCCACGACAATCCTTTACCGCGTGTCCTGCTTTGCCACATCGTTGGCAGCGATTTCCGGCACAAGGGCCGTGATGATGGAGGTTACAACGATTACATTGTGGCTTTCGACCCGTATAGCCGCTCGAGTTCTGGGTGTTGTTGGCAGACTAATTGTTGTGACCCGATTGTTGTTGAAGTTGTTGGACTGCTTCTGGTTTCCTTGTTGTGGCTGGGCTGATGAAGACTGTCGAGCAGGTGAGTCTTCAAATTTTCTTTTGTTGTCAGGGACAATTTCGATTGCACCCCTAGGTGGCAACTTCCTTTGCTCCACCGCCTTATCGGTGAGTTTATGCGCCAGCCTAATCGCTTGATGCTCCGTCCTAGGGTTGCTAGACATTACCATGCCCTGGATCTCAGGGACCAGACCCCCAAGGTAAAACTCAAGTCGTTTTTCGACAGTGTTAGCCAAATCGGGACAAAGGAACACCAGATCATGATGTCTTGCCGTGTACGCTTCAATTTCTGACTCGACCATCTTGTGGTTCCATAACGCCTGTTCCAACTGTTGAACTCTATCCCGCGGACAGTATTCCTCTTTGATTAGGGCCTTAAATTCGGTCCAGGCCATTGCGTTCGCCGCAAGAAGTCCACGCATTTGGACTAGTGCGTTCGACCAGGTCAATGCCCCATCTTCCAACGTTGAGGCAGCATACTTGACCTTATTAGCTTCAAGGCAATTGCACATCTCGAAAACCGATTCAGACTTTTCAATCCAATGGACCAGTCCTATGGGCCTTCAACACCCATGAACTTGCTCGGTTTTGCATCCAGGAACATCTTGTAGGGGTTAAGACCCCCTCCTGAAGATAGAGGATAGGTAGTCCGTGAGAAAGTCCACAAGCCAAACTATTAGATTTTCCCATGAAAATTTAATAATGGTTACTTGCTGGTGGGGGTTTGGGAACACCTGCCAGAGCAGCATTCACGTGTCTTGGATTAAAGCGGCCAATTCTTCAGTTGACATGTTGAGATTCCCGCGACGACCGGTTGCCATTTCAGATCTTCGCAAGACAAAACAAACACACACCGACAAGTATATATCCAATATAGTCATCACATTCCACATTTCAATAATCACACATTTTATGTCAACACAACAAATTAAAAAATCAAAAGTAACATTCAATTAAATAAATTGCAATGTCTCACAAAATACCAACCAAACATCTCAGTTTAATTATAAAATTTTCAAGCTCAAACATAAGTGGAAACAAACAAACTAAAGAAAACAAAACGGAGATTGGCGTGACGAGTTAGTCATCTATGTCTCCATCTCCCAAGTCGCTATCACTGCCGTCATCCTCTGCGGCGTTTTCAGCTTCAACAGCCGGGTCCTGTTCCGGCTCTTCTTCCTCCGGACCATCCTCCGGGTCTTCCTCTGGATCCTCCTCTGGGTCTTCCTCTGGATCCTCCTCTTCGTCCTCTACCAGCGCTGGAGGGGCCGGTGCTGGTGCGGGTACTGGGATAGGTGGTGCTTGGTTCTGCTCCGGTTCTTGAATCCTCCAACTGGACTCAAGAACTCTGCCTTCGAGCTAGTCAGCCCTCAACCACTCAGCACGAAAGTCCTTAGCTAAAATGTTTCGAACTCTCTTATTCTCATATTGCTCTTCCTCGAGCTCTCCTGTTTTACCAGTTAGCTGACGTATCATCCATCCATGTGCTTCGATAGTCTCCTGCATTCTCTCTAGCTGTTCCTGTTGTTTCCTTAACACATCTCTAAGTAGATCGTCCCCCACTCCTAAAGAGTTGACCGGTTCGACCGGTATAGCGGTGGTCGGACGGGAGGACGACTCCCCTCCTAGAGCGAGTCTTTTTCTAGCAGCTGAGCGTGTCTCCACGCCACGAGGTGGTGAGGGTTAGACCATGGGTGACTTCCCCGACGCCCTTGATTGTCGAGATCTGTCGGATGATGATGATGACATAGCCTGATGGGTTGGTGTAGTTAGTTACGAGTTGCGTATATCACAATATACATATATATCTCACATAGAACAATTGTAGTATAACACATAACAAGATATCACAGTTCGGTGCCAACTAAGTCTAGTGTCGTGTAACAGCTATAGTATAGGTCTACTTTTAATGCAAACCTGGTTCTCTATAGCTAGAGGCTCTGATACCAATCTGTCACACCCTCAATTTCCACTTGCGGAGTATTACCGCGAGGCGTGTGATCAAACCAGAATCTTAGACACGAGCAATATTGAACGACTCTATATGTTTTATTTAAACGTTTTCTGAAAACATTTGTTGTAACCATTCGTAGTCATTTTCAAAATATCATAGTTTCAAAGTTTAGCGGAAGCATTAAAGTAAAGTAACGGGCGCCAACATAAACGCCAAAACCAAAATCCCAAACATTATTCGTAAATAAGACTCGATAAAAATGTCTTGATCAAATGCAAGTGAGTGCACCTAGCGCTCCTAGCGTCCTGAGAAACATGCAAAGAAACAAGTGTCAACATTAAAGAAGAGTGAGTTCACCGGTTTTTATAAGTTCACAAGTTCGGTTTAAAAGATTGGTTTTCCCCCGTTATCCCTAACCCGGGATAACGACATAGTTCCATTATTCCTAACCCGGAATAATAATATTTTGGTTCGTAAATAAGTTCAATGTTAACATGTAGGTAGCGAGCCTAGGGTTACGTCACATAAGAGTTCGCGATCGAAGCTGACTGTTGTTGCCTCAGTGTTGCCAGGTCTATCACAGACCATGGCGAAAGTTAGGCCAAATTAATCACCTGTTGACCATTCCCGGTCGGCTAGCGCGACTAGCTCGGGTGGGGCTTGTCGGGCCAAGTAGTACTACCATAATTTCCCCGCTATCTAACCCAATACTAACAATCCGAGAGTTGGTTGAGGACTTCCGTGATAAAGCTACTTAGTGACCATAACATACATTAACATTAACTTAGTTACCGAATAGTTAACGACGTTAATTTCGCATAACGTAAAAGATAGAGTTATAGAGCGTATACATGTTTCTCCCCCTGTTATTTAAAACCGGATAAAATAGGGGCCATGAACTCACCTTAATTGCTCGGTTAGAATAACGCAAAAGAAGCAACTGATGGGACCGCTAATCGCGTCCTAACATGTCAACCGATTTAAAGTTAGTGTGTGAACACATTGACACAAAACCCTACGCATAACTAACACACAGTACGGCACACGTAATAACCAATTCGAAACCACAATCATGCATGCAAAGTATCATCATACAAAATAATGATCAAACCAACTTGTCATAAACACAGATTAACTCATACAACACTTTGGTACACACAAACGCAAGTTATCATGTTTCGGCTTGTACGCTCATAACTGGGCTATTTTCGCGGATTTTTATAAAATAGTTTCAACGTTCCAAAAATTCCAATGTTTCTACAAGAGGTGTCAATTAGACTGTAGAATTTTGTGTGAAATTTTCAAATCCTAAATGTTTACCAATTATTTATAAACATTTATTTACTAGGCTGCAGTCAGATTCGTCGCTTTCTGACTGCAGTCCACCAGAAAAATTATTTAAAACTCATCATTCATCCAATTAACAAAATTCCAGTGGGAGATTTCCGGAAATTCCCGTCTCTAGTTACTGTGAAAGTTTCGTGACCTAAACCCCTACATACTATGAGATCCGACTCGATAAACAACCTGCAAATTCTGCAGAATTTACGCAGCTTCAGCTGCTGTACTAAATGACCATTTAAAAATAGCAAACGACCTCAAAAAAATATGACTCTAGTGCCATTTGAAGCATTTTTCAAAAATAAACGTTTTAGGCTTCAGAAAATCCACTTTTTGATAAATAATGATCAGGTTAAAGCCAACTGAAGTTGGCTGTAAATGTCAATCAGCAAACTGTTTTCGACTTTATCGCATTAGAAACATGTTTAAACGATCATGAGCTTAGGTGTATTGATTAACAACAGGTTGACTTGTCAAATATCATCATATATATTAATATTCATGCAAACCCTAAATATATATCATGATCTTTATCGCTAAAACACAGCCTACGATTATAGTATTCAACATAACATCACAACCGCAAAGATTCGCACATTCATCCGAACTAATCATAAATCACAACACTTTTTCATACTAATAATCCTACAAACACATAATCATGATCAAGATTACACCAAAACCTAGTGTGAATCGCAAAACAATTAACCCTAACCTTGAAACGTTGATGATTAGCGAACCGGGACAAGCTTGGAATCAATCCGGGAGGTGTGGGGTTTTGCAATCGTGAGAGAGAGGGGGGGCTGCCGTCGATTCTTCTAGGGATTAGGGTTTCTCCTTTTTTTGAAACATCCCATGTATACTTGCATATAAATATAACATGGGGGGGGAAAGGGGGGGGGGGGTTGGTAAGTGGCTTGGGCCTCAAGTTTAGGTTATTTCCTTGGGCCGCAAGGTCAACACGTTTTGCGGCTCGGTTCGATTCGGCTATTTATTTATTTTCTATTTTTTTACAATTCGGTAACATAAGCTTATAACTAATAAATCGCGAAATCAAAGCGTGATACAATAATCTACAAGCGTCTAATAACACATAGCACGTAATTCAGATACAACCCGTCTAATAACGCATAGCACGTAATTCACCCTATAGATTCACAAAGTTAGCGTAGTTATTACGAGTGTGTAACTTAATTCTCAAAATTAAATCAGCGTATGAGTGAATAACCATAAAGTAGCACGTTTAAGATACCTGAAAAGCCGGGATGTCACACATATCGTAGAGGAAAAATGCAAGGGCAAGACTGTTCAGGACATCCCATTGTTCGGAATATCCTGAGGTGTTTCCTGAAGAGCTACCTGGTTTACCCCCAATTCGTCAAGTTAAGTTTCGTATTGACCTTGCACCTGGTGCCAACCCGATTGCTAAATCTCCTTACCAACTTGCACCGTCTGAAATGCAAGAGTTGTTAAAGCAACTCCAAGAACTTTCAGAAAGGGGATTCATTCATCCGAGCTTTTCACCGGGGCGCTCCTGTCCTATTCATGAAAATGAAGGATTGATCCTTCCGTATGTGTATCGATTATCGTGAGCTCAACAAACTCACAATCAAAAATCGATATCCCCTACCTCGCATTGATGATCTATTTGATCAGCTACAAGGTGCGACCTGCTTTTCAAAGATTGATCTGCGTTCTGGGTATCATCAACTTCGTGTACTCGAAGAAGATATTCCCAAGACTGCTTTTCGCACTCGATACGGCCATTACGAGTTCACTGTCATGCCTTTTGGTTTGATGAATGCTCCTGCCGTCTTCAAGGACTTAATGAATAGGGTTTGTAAACCTTATTTAGACAAGTTCATCATTGTTTTCATCGATGACATCCTCATTTATTCTAAGTCTCGTGCCGATCACGAACAACATCTTCGTCTAACGATGGAACTCCTAAAGAAAGAACAACTTTACGCCAAAATCTCCAAATGTGAATTTTGGCTAAACGAAGTTCAATTTTTGGGACACATTGTTAACGGACAAGGTATAAATGTAGATCCCGCCAAAATCAGTGCGATTAGGGATTGGAGTACACCTACTACTCCTACCGAAGTTCGTTCATTTCTTGGTCTTGTTGGATACTATCAATGATTCATCGCGAACTTTTCAAAGATCGCGGTTCCCCTCACCACTTTGACTTAGAAGAATAAACCTTTTGAGTGGGGACCCAAACAAGAGGAAGCCTTTCAAACACTGAAACAAAAACTTTGTAATGCTCCTGTTTTATCTTTACCCGACGGCAACGATGATTTCATTGTCTATTGTGACGCATCAAACCTAGGCCTTGGTTGTGTTCTGATGCAAAGAGACAAAGTCATAGCCTATGCGTCAAGACAATTGAAAATCCATGAGAAGAACTACACAACTCATGATCTTGAGTTAGTAGCCGTAGTTTTTGCTCTCAAAATATGGAGACACTACCTTTACGGTACGAAACGGGTGGTTTTCACTGACCACAAAAGTCTCCAACACATATTCAATCAAATGGAGCTTAACATAAGACAATGACGCTGGGTCGAACTTCTGAACGACTACGACTGCGAGATTCGCTACCATCCTCGTAAGGCGAATGTTGTCGCTGATGCGCTTAGTCATAAGGAACGTGTCAAAATTCATTGTGTTCGAGTTCAATCTGATATCCAGACACGTATCCTTCAAGCACAACATACATATGTGACCCAAAGCTTGTTGAAAAATGAAGTGCCACAAAATCTCGAACTTCAACTCGAAACAAAAGATAACGGATTACTATACTACAAGAACCGTTTGTGGATTCCTAGTCAAGACAATCTCCGCACCTTATTGATGGACGAAGCTCATAAGTCTCGTTATTCAATCCATCCTAGTGCAGAAAAAAAATGTATAAGGATCTCCGTACCCAGTATTGGTTGCCGGGTATGAAGAAGGACATTGCCTTATATGTGTCAAAATGCCTAACTTGTCTTAGAGTTAAGGCAGAACATCAACGCCCATCTGGTTTTCTTGAGCAACCACAAATACCGGTATGGAAGTGGGAGAACATTACCATGGATCTCATCACTAAACTACCGCGCACACCTAGAGGTCATGATGCCATTTGGGGTAATCATCAATCGTCTAACAAATTCAGCACACTTTTTGGCAATTCTTGAGGATCTATCGGCTGACAAACTCGCGAAGATCTACGTTGATGAGATTGTATCTTGTCATGGTGTTCCTTTGAACATCATATCCGATCGAGATGCTCGATTCTCATCTCACTTTTGGAAGACCACGCAATCTGCCATGGGAACCAAACTCAATTTCAGTACTGCTTATCATCCTCAAATAGATGGACATTCTGAAAGGACAATTCAAACACTGGAGGATATGCTTAGAGCATGTGTGATCGACTTTGGTGATAGTTGGGATTCGCATCTACCATTGGGCGAATTCTCCTACAACAATAGTTATCACGCCAACCTCAATATGGCGCCTTTCGAAGCTCTATACGGTCAAAAATGTCGTTTACTTGTCTGCTAGAATGAGGTCGGTGAAGCTTAGCTCACTGGGCCTTAACTCATTCACGACACAACAGACAAAGTCAAAAAAATTCGTGATAACTTTCTGACAGCTAGAAGCCGTCAAAAGAGTTATGCGGACAAACGACGCAAGCCCTTGGAATTCCAAGTTGGTGATCACGTCCTTGTTAAGGTATTCCCTTGGAAAGGTGTGATTAGATTTGGAAAGAAAGGAAAACTTGCACCATTCAAGATCGTTGAGAGAATCGGAAAGGTGGCCTACCGACTTGAGCTACCTCCTGAACTTGGGAATATTCACCCAACATTCAACGTGTCGAATTTGAAAAAGTGTTTAACCCATACAAACCTCCACATTCCCCTCGACGAAATTCACGTTGAAGACACTATGCACTTTGTTGAGAAACCTATGAAGATAGTGGATCGGGAAGTCAAGAAACTCAAGCGTAGACGTATACCGATAGTTAAAGTACGCTGGGAATCCAAACGTGACCCAAAATTTACTTGGGAATGAGAGGATCAGATAAAAGCAAAATATCCACATCTGTTTCACAAAGTTTCCTCTAGTTAAATTTCGGGACGAAATTTCCAAAAGTAGGGGAGACTATGACATTTGTGCCTTTTCAATCATTGCACAATTACAAACAATTTCGTATTCAATGAAACCCCATGTTTTATTTCCAAATATTTTTTTATTCAATAAAATCGTGTATTTTGTTGATGAGAATGCAAAAATGTCAATCGTTGCACAATTTCGATCATTTTCCTGTTCTTTAAAGCGTTTTATGCATTTTTGCGAAACGCATAACCGTACAACCGAATGAACCGGCTTCCATGACATTTTCAGGCATAATCCAAGTTACACATGTCTTAATACCTTTATATAACCTATATATTAGGTGAAAGAGGTTAAAAATGGCAAACAAGTGAAAATAAATTCCAAGGGCCAAAAATGTCAAAAAAATAATAAATATTTTTGCTTCTTCACCAAGTTTGCCACCTATCTCCAGTTTTTGACACCTAGCACTCACTTTGCCACACTTAATATTGTGTTGACACATGTTAGGACACTAATCCACACTTAAGGACACTTGACACCTAATACTATAAACACCCCATAATTCTTCCATTTTTTTTCACACCACTTCAAAACACTTCAAAGCAAAGTGTGAAGTTCTTCTTTCTATCCTTCTTGGAGCTTATTTCCAACATTTGGAAGCCTCCTATCTTGAGTTCCGAAAGTGTTCTTCAACACGAGTAAGTACTCTTGCTAGTTCTTTAATTTTGTTTTAGCTATTTTGAGCTAAAAGTTGAACAGTTTGGCTTCCTGATTGACTTTTGGTTCTGACCATATTTGGTCAAGTCGAAGTTCAATTGAACTTTGCAACGTGATCATAATCACGAAGGTTATAATTCCTAGCGATTTCACCTTCTGATTACCACGTTTACTAGTCGAAGTGACGAGTTAAAGTTTCGGTAAAAAAATGCACATGATGTGCATTTTACGACGAAACTATTTTCGGGTATCAAAACACCAAGTGTTGATACCAAATAAGTTTTATAAACTTAGTTAGACATATTTTGACATGTCTAACTCATCACTACTAGTTTAGTGCTTATTTAGGGTTGTAAGTCGAGAGGTTTTGACCACCGCTTTAACTTTCAAATCTGACCCGTTTGGTTGATCTTAGGATCTGACCAAAAACATATTTGTGACCATAGTTGTATAGGGAATAACCTACTGAGGTTATACCTTATGGTCACATGGTTTGGTTAGTATTATGATAAGTCACTTCTATGTTCTCAAAAAAAAAGACCAAAATGCCCTTTTGCACATAAATCCATTCTAAACACATGTAACCTACTTTTTGATATATAAAATGATGTTATAACATTTTCAAACATGTTTAGGCTTTTAAGACTTATCTAGGACATGTTAAACCATACGATCACGTGTTTACGCTAATGACCCATTAAAGTAGCGTAAACTACCTTAACGAGTCATAATGGGTAAAAGCACTTAGGATCCTTTCCAAATCAGAATGTTAAGTTTGTTAAACAATATCATGAGTTCTAACACTCATTTGGTTTCTAAGACTTCATTCTTTCCGATCTCCCGTTTGTAGTACTGACACGCTAACATAATTATCTGACACATTAGGACACGTCTGAGCTTTGTTTATTTTGTTGATCAAGAACACTTTCGTAATCCCAAGTGAGTACATAGCCCCCCTCTTTTATGTTTTCAAATGTTATGGGGTGATTCATATGTGCCTATAATTATTTTTAAAATTTCAAAACAATATACATGGTTTATGTATACAAAATGATTTTCTACATAGTTCCCCTCTTTTACATTTTCAAATGTTTTGGTGTGATTCATCTGTGCTAAATTATTTTCAAGTTTTCAAAAACAATGTCTATGGTTTATATATAAAACAATACGATTTCAATAACGTGAACAACTTGTTGATGTGTTATCCATAACACGAATGACATTCATTATCTTTGGCTAAGCCGACCAGTAGTATGTTATGGTACTATAGGACTGACAATCCCATTATCGGACTGTTTACTGGATTTGGTGGAAGTTTGGGTAGTGATAGAAACTGTTTCTGATTAACAAATCATTTGTTGATTTGTTAGTCTAGTTAAAGAGACCCTTTGGTGGTCTATTAAAGATACCCTTTGGTGGTATAGTAAACAAAGGTTTGAATGTGTTCATCAAAGAACGATCAAAGGTTTTCACAATTAAAAACACGGACGATTTTGTTTATGACATGGACAATTGATTTATGAAACGGACGATTGATTTATAACACGGACAAATGGTTTATAACATGGACAAATTGTTTTGAACAATGTCACGTTAAAGATATAAACCATACGAAGTTTTCTTTTGAATTAATCAGTTACAAGGTTTTTACAAAAGAAATGTTTTTGTCAAGATTCATGGCTACAAGGTTTTCACAACTCTAACCAACTTGTTTTAGTTGGTTAATTGTATTGCAATATCAAACACTTTTGATACGAGGTTTTCACTTAATGACTCTTGTAGTCGGACGAGGTATTGCAATATGTATACAAGGCCATGAATTTGACATGCTCACAAAACCTATGTACTCTCCGGCATTTTTATGCTGACTCTATTTTCACATATGTTTCAGGAACCAATACTTGATAATATGATGCAAGCTTCACGTAGGAATGGACGCGGGCCTTAGTGACTTAAAACATGAAAGACAATTTATTTATGTGTTGTTTCTGTTTATACCAAGACAATGTAAACATTTAACTTAATCAAACATAATTTTAAATTCCATTAGTTGTGAAACAATAGTTCTGTGACATGACCCCCCGACGTTTCCGCCGCGGTTTGTTGTTTTACGCAGTCGGGGTGTTACAATAGGGAATAACCTACTGAGATTATACCTTATGGTCACGTTGTTTGGTTAGTGTTATGATAAGTTACTTCTATATTCTTAATAAAATGATGACCAAAATGCCCTTTAGCGCATAAATCCATTTTAAGCACATGTAACCAAATTTTTGACTTATAAACTAATGTTATAACATTTTCAAACATGTTGGGAATTTAAGACTTATCATAGGACATGTTTAACCATCCGATCATGCGTTTACGCTATTGACCAGTTAAGGTAGCATAAACTACCTTAACGAGTCATAATGGGTCAAAAGCACTTAGGATCCTTTCCAAATCAGAATGTTAAGTTTGTTAAACCATATCAAATGAGTTCCAACACTCGTTTGGTTTATAAGACTTCATTCTATCCAATCTCCCATTTGTAATCTCGACACGCTAACATATTTATCAAAACAATATACATTGTTTATATATCCATAATGATTTTCAAAGTGAGTACATAGTTCCCCTCTTTTATGTTTTGCAAATGTTTTGGGTGACTTATAAGTGCTAAATGATTTCCAAGTTTTCAAAAAACAATGTCTATGGTTTATATATAAAACAATGCGATTTCATTATTTTGAACAACTTGTTGATGCGTTATCCATAACATGAATGACATTCATTAGCTTTGGCCGAGCCGACCAGTAGTATGTTATGGTACCATAGGATTGACAATCCCATTATCAGATTGTTCACTGGATTTGGTGGAAGTTTGGGTAATAACAGAAACTGTTTCTGATAAACAATCATTTATTGATTTGTCAGTCTAGTTAAAGATACCCTTTGGTGGTATAGTCAACACAGGTTTGAATGTGTTCATTAAAGAACGATCAAAAGTTTTCACAATTAAAAACATGGACGATTGATTTATAACACGGACGAATGGTTATAACACGGACGAATGGTTTATAACACGGACAAATGGTTTTGAACAATGTCACGCAGCGATTTTCACTTAAAGATATAAACCATACAAAGTTTTCTTTTGAATCAATCTATTACCAGGTTTTTACAAAAGAAACGTTTTGGTCAAGATTCATGGCTACAAGGTTTTCACAACTCTAACCAACTTGTTTTAGTTGGTTAATTGTATTGCAATATCAAACACTTTTAATACGAGGATTTCACTTAACGACTCTTGTAGTTGGACGAGGTGTCACAATATGTATACAAAGCCACGAATTTGACACACTCACAAAACCTATGTACTCGCCGGCATTTTTATGTTGACTCTTTCTTCACATATGTTTCAGGAGTCAATGCTTTATGATATGATGCATGCTTCACGTAGGAATGGACGCGGGCCTTAGTGACTTAAAACGTGAAAGACAATTTATTTATGTGTTGTTTCTGTGTATCGCAAGACAATGTATACATTTAACTTAATAAAAAAAAATTTAATTTCATGAGTGTGTAACACTAGTTCTGTGACATGACTCCTTGACGTTTCTGCCGCGGTTCGTTGTTTAACGCGGTCAGGGTGTTACAGAAAGATTGGTATAAGAGCTTATGGTTATAGCGAATTTGGTTGTTAGTAATGCTTTGACCTAGACTATAACCTTCCTAGGACCCTAACGCGACTTATCTTGTGTTTATATTCTTAAAACAATACCATCACCTATCCTTAGGTGACTACCAAAACAAATACACAAGTTACAAGTTCGTTTTGAAAATCAATCTTATATCCTTAGATGATTTGTTTTTGCTTAAATCCTTGTAAGTTTTCAAAATCCCATCAAAGTTTGGGTTTTATTAATGTGAACACGTGCAATCTGGAAGGGTGGATGCCTGTACCCTGAGTTTTCAGTCTAAGGCTAGAGTGTGCGTACAAATCCAAATTGTCGGACAAGTCACTCTTACCTTGGAACTCTTGGGGTGAGTGTTCACTTATATGTAAAGCATGTCTTCGCGATACATTATAAAGACCCATTTACTTTGATTAGTCACTGTGTGTCGTTTGTTTGTTTTTAAGTAACGAACGAATGACCACCATCCTTATGCAATGTCAATCCCACATATTCTTCCTCATGTTTTCTTTTAGAATGCCTCCTCGACGTAATACAACTCAAGACGCCGAAATGGCAGCTATGATCGCTCAACAAATAGTTGCTGTACTCCCAAACCTAGTGACCCATATAAACCAAGCAAAAAATAATAACAATAACAACAAGAACAACAACAATGCACCCACACCTTGCAACTACAAACAATTTAACTCCGCTAAACCTACTTGACTCCTTCAGTGGTTTGAGAGTCTCGAAAGCACATTCGTCATGTTCAATGCCCGAATGAGCGAAAAGTCGAGTTTGCATCGAGTGTATTCCAGAAAAGAGCACTTACATGGTGGAATGGTGTGATGGGAGATAGGGGTGCCGATGTGGCCATGGCACAAACGTGGGAAGAGCTTCGAGCTCTAATCATAAAGGAATTCTGCCCACATCATGAACAACGGGCACTGGAAGATGAATTACACAATCTTAGACAAGATAGTGGAGAGCATCGTGCCTACACTAACTGTTACGAAGAATTCAGCTTGTTGTGTCCAGCCATGGTCACCCCATTGGATAAAGCAATCGAGAGGTACATCGATGGCCTGCCTGACACCGTTCAGGACATTGTTACTAGTAGCAACCCTACCACTAGTCGAACAGTTTGGCTTCCTGATTGACTTTTGGTTCTGACCATATTTGGTCAAGTCAAAGTTCAATTGAACTTTGCAACGTGATCATAATCACGAAGGTTATAATTCCTAGCGATTTCACCTTCTGATTACCACGTTTACTAGTCGAAGTGACGAGTTAAAGTTTCGGTAAAAAATGCACATGATGTGCATTTTACGACGAAACTATTTTCAGGTATCAAAACACCAAGTGTTGATACCAAATTAGTTTTATAAACTTAGTTAGACATATTTTGACATGTCTAACTCGTCACTTCTATTTTAGTGCTTATTTAGGGTTGTAAGTCGAGAGGTTTTGACCACCGCTTTGACTTTCAAATCTGACCCGTTTGGTTGATCTTAGGATCTGACTAAACACATATTTGTGACCATAGTTGTATAGGGAATAACCTACTGAGGTTATACCTTATGGTCATGTGGTTTGGTTAGTATTATAATAAGTCACTTCTATGTTCTTAAAAAAAAGACCAAAATGCCCTTTTGCACATAAATCCATTCTAAACACATGTAACCTACCTTTTGACATATAAAATGATGTTATAACATTTTCAAACATGTTTGGGCTTTTAAGACTTATCATAGGACATGTTAAACCATACGATCATGTGTTTACGCTAATGACCCGTTAAAGTAGTGTAAACTACCTTAGTGAGTCATATTTGGTCAAAAGCACTTAGGATCCTTTCCAAATCAGAATGTTAAGTTTGTTAAACCATATCATGAGTTCCAACACTCATTTGGTTTATAAGACTTCATTCTTTCCGATCTCCCGTTTGTAGTCCTGACACGCTAACATATTTATCTGACACATTAGGACACGTCTGAGCTTTGTTTATTTTGTTGATCAAGAACACTTTCGCAATCCCAAGTGAGTACATAGCCCCCCTCTTTTACGTTTTCAAATGTTATGGGGTGATTCATATGTGCCTACAATTATTTTCAAAATTTCAAAACAATATACATGATTTATGTATACAAAATGATTTTCAAAGTGAGTACATAGTTCCCCTCTTTTACATTTTCAAATGTTTTGGTGTGATTCATATGTGCCTATAATTATTTTCAAGATTGCAACACAATATATAGGTTTATAAATACAAAATGATTTTCTAAGTGAGTACATAGTTCCCCACTTTTAGGTTTTGCAAATGTTTTGGGGTGACTCATATGTGCTAAATTATTTTCCAGTTTTCAAAAATAATGTCTATGGTTTATATATAAAACAATACGATTTCAATAACGTGAACAACTTGTTGATGTGTTATCCATAACACGAATGACATTCATTAGCTTTCGCCAAGCCGACCAGTAGTATGTTATGGTACCATAGGACTGACAATCCCATTATCGGACTGTTTACTGGATTTGGTGGAAGTTTGGGTAGTGATAGAAACTGTTTCGGATTAACAAATCATTTGTTGATTTGTTAGTCTAGTTAAAGAGACCCTTTGGTGGTCTATTAAAGATACCCTTTGGTGGTATAGTCAACAAAGGTTTGAATGTGTTCATCAAAGTACGATCAAAGGTTTTCACAATTAAAAACACGGACGATTTTGTTTATGACATGGACAATTGATTTATGACATGGACAAATGGTTTATAACATAGACAAATTGTTTTGAACAATGTCACATTAAAGATATAAACCATACGAAGTTTTCTTTTGAATCAATCAGTTACCAGGTTTTTACAATAGAAATGTTTTTGTCAAGATTCATGGCTACAAGGTTTTCACAACTCTAACCAACTTGTTTTAGTTGGTTAATTGTATTGCAATGTCAAACACTTTTGATACGAGGTTTTCACTTAATGACTCTTGTAGTCGGACGAGGTATTGCAATATGTAAACAAGGCCATGAATTTGACATGCTCACAAAACCTATGTACTCCTCGGCACTTTTATGCTGACTCTATTTTCACATATGTTTCAGGAATCAATACTTGATAATATGATGCATGCTTCACGTAGGAATGGATGCGGGCCTTAGTGACTTAAAACATGAAAGACAATTTATTTATGTGTTGTTTCTGTTTATCCCAAGACAATGTAAACATTTAACTTAATCAAACATAATTTTAAATTCCATGAGTTGTGAAACAATAGTTCTGTGACATGACTCCCCGACGTTTCCATCGCGGTTATTGTTTTACGCGGTTGGGGTGTTACAATAGGGAATAACCTATTGAGATTATACCTTATGGTCATGTTGTTTGTTTGGTGTTATGATAAGTTACTTCTATATTCTTAAAAAATGATGACCAAAATGCCCTTTTGCGCATAAATCCATTTTAAGCACATGTAACCAAATTTTTGACTTATAAACTGATATTTTCAAACATGTTTGGGAATTTAAGACTTATCATAGGACATGTTTAACCATCCGATCATGCGTTTACACTACTGACCAGTTAAGGTAGCATAAACTACCTTAACGAGTCATAATGGGTCAAAAGCACTTAGGATCCTTTCCAAATCAGAATGTTAAGTTTGTTAAACCATATCAAATGAGTTCCAACACTCGTTTGGTTTATAAGACTTCATTCTATCCAATCTCCCATTTGTAACGCCGACTCGCTAACATATTTATCAAAACAATATACATTGTTTATATATACACAATGAGTTTCAAAGTGAGTACATAGTTCCCCTTTTTTATGTTTTGCAAATCTTTTGGGGTGACTTATATGTGCTAAATCATTTTCAAGTTTTCAGAAAAAAATGTCTATGGTTTATATATAAAACAATACGATTTCATTATTTTGAACAACTTGTTGATGCGTTATCCATAACACGAATGACAATCATTAGCTTTGGCCGAGCCGACCAGTAGTATGTTATGGTACCATAGGACTGACAATCCCATTATCGGACTGTTCACTGGATTTGGTGGAAGTTTGGGTAATAAAAGAAACTGTTTCTGATTAACAATCATTTGTTGATTTGTCAGTCTAGTTAAAGATAACCTTTGGTGGTATAGCCAACACAGGTTTGAATGTGTTCATTAAAGAACGATCAAAAGTTTTCATAATTTAAAACACGGACGATTGATTTATAACACGGACGAATGGCTTATAACACAGACGAATGGTTTATAACACGGACAAATGGTTTTGAACAATGTCACGCAGCGATTTTCACTTAAAGATATAAACCATACAAAGTTTTCTTTTGAATCAATCTATTACGAGGTTTTTACAAAAGAAACGTTTTGGTCAAGATTCATGGCTACAAGGTTTTCACAACTCTAACCAACTTGTTTTAGTTAGTTAATTGTATTGCAATATCAAACACTTTTAATACTAGGTTTTCACTTAACGACTCTTGTAGTTGGACGAGGTTTCGCAATATGTATACAAAGCCAAGAATTTGACACACTCACAAAACCTATGTACTCGCCGACATTTTTATGTTGACTCTCTCTTCACATATGTTTCAGGAGTCAATGCTTGATGATATGATGCATGCTTCACGTAGGAATGGACGCGGGCCTTAGTGACTTAAAACGTGAAAGACAATTTATTTATGTGTTGTTTCTGTGTATCCCAAGACAATGTATTCATTTAACTTAATAAAACAAAATTTTAAATTTCATGAATGTGTAACACTAGTTCTGTGACATGACTCCCTGACGTTTCTGCCGTGGTTCGTTAGTTTACGCGGTCGGGGTGTTACAGAAAAATTGGTATAAGAGCTTATGGTTATAGCGAATTTAGTTATTAGTAATGCTTTGACCTAGACTATAACCTTCCTAGGACCCTAACGCGACTTATCTTGTGTTTATATTCTTAAAACAATACCATCACCTATCCTTAGGTGACTACCAAAACAAATACACAAGTTACAAGTTTGTTTTGAAAATCAATCATACATCCTTAGATGATTTGTTTTGGCTTAAATCCTTGTAAGTTTTCAAAATCCCATCAAAGATTGGTTTTTATTAATGTGAACAGGTGCAATCTGGAAGGGTGGATGCCTGTACCCTGAGTTTTCAGTCTAAGGCTAGAGTGTTCGTACAAATCCAAATTGTCGGACCAGTCACTCTTACCTTGGAACTCTTGGGGTGAGTGTTCACTTATAGGCTAAAGCATGTCTTCCCGATACATTATAAAGACCCATTTACTTTGATTAGTCACCGTGTGTCGTTTGTTTGTTTTTAAGTAACGAACGAATGACCACCATCCTTATGCAATGTCAATCCCACATATTCTTCCTCATGTTTTCTTTCAGAATGCCTCCTCGACGTAATACAACTCAAGACTCCAAAATGGCAGCTATGATCGCTCAACAAATTGCTGCTGTACTCCCAAACCTAGTGACCCAGATAAACCAAGCAAAAAATAACAACAATAACAACAATAATAACAACAATGCACCCACACCTTGCAATTACAAACAATTTAACTCCGCTAAACCACTTAAGTTTATGGGTCCATTGGAGCTACTAGACTCCTTCAGTGGTTTGAGAGTCTCGAAAGCGCATTCGTCATGTTCAATGCCCGAATGAGCGAAAAGTCGAGTTTGCATCGAGTGTATTCCAGAAAAGAGCACTGACATGGTGGAATGGTGTGATAGGAGATAGGGGTGCCGATGTGGCAATGGCACAAACGTGGGAAGAGCTTCGAGCTCTAATTATGAGGGAATTTTGCCAACGTCATGAACAACGGGCACTGGAAGATGATTCCACAATCTTAAACAAGATAGTGGAGAGCATCGTGCCTACACTAACTGTTACGAAGAATTCAGCTTGTTGTGTCCAGCCATGGTCACCCCATTGGATAAAGCAATCGAGAGGTACATCGATGGCCTGCCTGACCCTGTTCAAGACATTGTTACTAGTAGCAACCCTACCAAAAGTCGACATGCTATCGAATTAGCTGCTACCCTGACTGAGTCTCATGTCAAGAAGGGGAAACTGTTTCGCAAGGGCGACAAGAAACAGGCAGCTAAGACCACTCAAGAGAAAACAAAGGAAATCAAAGCTGAGTCTTCCAAGAAGTCAAGGAAGCTTAAGGCTTCATAGCACTTTGTAGTTGTTACACAACCCAAAAAGAACACTCAAAACCAGCTGACACAACCTCCTGCGAGGAAACCCTATACTGGTACTACACCGTTGTGCAACCGTTTCAATGGTCACCATCAAGCTCACCTATAGTGTCGCCAATGCACATCATGTGGAAGATTTGGTCACATAGCCAACGTTTATTGTTTAGCCCCAAAACAAGCTGTTCAGAACCCTATTCAACCCAAAGCCAACCCTGCTAGACCTCCGTTCCCACCTAGTTCTTGCTACAACTGTGGCGAGATTTGTCACTTTAGAAACAACTGCCCAAAATTGGTCAACGTGAATGCAAATCCAGCCCGTGGACGCGCATTCAACATTAATGCCAACGAGGCTCGTGCTAATAACAAAGTCATTAACGGCACGTTCCTTGTAAACAATCATCCTGCTTCTATTCTTTTCGATTCGGGTGCCGGTAGAACTTTATATCACTAGCCTTTGAACCTTTGCTTTCGATGCCTAGAACTAAACTAGGAAAACCCTTAATAGTGGAAATAGCTAGTGGTGAACCCCTTGTACTCGACTATGTCATTCATAGTTGCCAATTGAACTTGGATAACCACATTTTCCCATTGAGTAACCACAAGTGCTAGACTCTCAGTCTTAGGAATGTAGTTATTCCGGTTAAAACCTTCCAGTTCTTGAGTAACCATGAGAGCCTTTTGTCTTCGCCTATAACGCTTCGCTTTTGCAACTTTCCGTTTTTAGTAAGTTTTCTTGGTGTTTCTATAATTGGAAATTCCAAACCTAGTAACCGTATTTCATTTCCGAATCATTGTAAATTTAAGGCTTTGATTGTAATCAAATTGATCAATTATACGCAATTCGCAGTCTTTATACGCATTTATACTTATGTTCATGCACGTGCTCGATACACAAGTTATAGCTTCAATTTTACTTGTGTACTCTTATCAAACTTTCATGAAACTTAAACGCATCAATCAAGCAAGGTAATTAGTGTTTCAATCATGAAAACCATAAGCAATTGGCATCTTGTAAATCCTACATAATCATGTTATGATTAATTGTCACTTAACAAGGTCTTGTTATGTTTATGTATCATGCATATGTCTAGAAATAGGGCACCATTCAATCAAATAAGTCTTTAATATATCAAATTACAACAAATAAGCTAACAAAATCAATTAATAAACCCAAAAAAAAAAGAATATATGGCAGCTTGCGGCCGCAAGCTGCCACAACCCCTAATCCTTTCTTGTTTCAAGCAAAACTCCCACTTAAACACATTAAATGCAAGACTAATTCAAACCCTAATCTCACCTCTATATAAACAAGCATTTCCCCATCCATTTCCCGCTTTTACAAGCCTCTAAACACTCCAAAATCTCTCTCTAAGTTTAGAACTTTCTGCTAAAACACTTCAGCTTGCAAGTGAGTTTCAACTCACTTCCTTCTTCCTTTAAACCTTGTTTCGTTTTCTAACACCCTTGGATAACCTCTAGGAAGGTTCTCACAAGTTTACTTGGGCAAACTAAGGTGAAACATAACATTTTGAGGTCCAAAAGTGTGTTAAATTTTTTGACTATTTTTAATTTTTCAAACTTTAAAAGTTTCAAAGTTTTCTTTATGTTTTCTTCCTCAACAATGTTTGCTAAGCCCCATGGGATGTTACCACAGGTTTTCCAAGGAAAGCCAACATGGAACAATACTATTTTTAGCGCCAACTTTCTGTTTTGGAAGTTCAACTTATAAACTTTTCTTAAACTTGTTTTAACCATAACAACTCTATGCTACTTGTGCCTCTAATCAAGTTTATGGTTAGGGAGCTAGCTAGACTTGTTCCATACAAAATCAAGAGGTATAACATGCCTGTAAACTTGTGGTTTTTACTAGGGTTTCTAACACACAAGTGTTGAATCATCCAAGCTTACAAGCATGTGTTTGGTGTAGGTGTGATTACATGGAAGCCTTGCCTATCCAACTTTTCAATCCACCCCTAACTTGATGATTTCTATCTATTAAGCTACGGTTCATCTTCACTTGAGTAACAAGGCTATGACACGTCTCCAAACGTGCCATGTTCTGGATGCGCACACCTAGCGTGCTTATTCGGTTCGAAGCGTAGCTTAGTGAAGTACTTTATTCTTGACCATCCGGATTGTCCTTGTGGGAATTTGTGTATTAGTGAATCTTATGAAAGAGGTTTAGGACGGTTATCTGCCTACCTCCATGCATGACTTCTATGACTTATATGACATCCATGACTATATGAAATCTATGATAAACTTGTAATAATATATGTAGGCTATATATGTAAATAATAAATATTACCGAACCTTTGATGATGACCATATGGTTACTTGTCCTACTATTAGGTTATTTTATCTAAGACCTATCCATCGTTACGATTCTATTGGGCATGACAAATAAAAACACAAGCACCCGTCGGGACTTATAGCGTCAAAAACGAGCGTTAACGTCTAGATAAACACTTTCGACTATACATAATTTTTGCATATTTTAAATTCCTAAAATTACCGAACTCATCATTCCAATACTACCACACACCTGCATTTCCTTGTGTAGGATAACTCGGTGTTCGTCCCCCTAGTCGACCAGCTTTCATGGAATTAACTTTGCAAAACCGTGAGTACACTCGACACCCTTTTTATGCTTTACACTTTTGGGTGCAACATGTTAATCTATCATAAACACACGAAATCACACTTTTATTCTAAGAAATCACACAAACAATCCATCATACATCCTATATTTATGTGATACTTGAATTGTTTACTTGGTACATTCTTTTGTGATACTAAATGTCATTAACTTCGATCAAGCCTCCCTTAACATGTATAGCGCTATAGGAGTAATGCACCGCCCGTATTCTTGTGGTCAATGTTAAGTTTTCTTTTAATCTATTATGAGGTACACTTGAGGATTGACTTGTAGTTCATATGCCTTGTTTGCATTAATCTCGTATACTAGCTTATCATGTTGCAGGTTGATGAAGTTGGTATGATGAAAGTTAATAGGATCGCCATAGAAACACGCTTAGAGTGACTAAGTTATTTATTATGTTTTGTTGAACTTGTCTCATTTGTTGTTACTTTGAATTCGAATTATGTTGTATTTGAGAATTTGATGAATGAAATGAAATGGGATGTTTAATAAAATATTGTCACAATTAGTTTTATGATGTCTCGAGCAATCTCGTTCATCTCATTCCGATGTTTCCGCCATCAGTTGGGGTGTGACAGATTGGTATCAGAGCCATAATATTGGGAATTAGGTAGAATTGCCATGTTCGACCTAGTCTATAGTTTAAGTGTCCAACTTCACCCTTCTTGACTCATGCTTAAAATGTTAATTCTTCCCATTTACTTCTTCCTATTTCTTTTGTCTTAATATATATGCAGTGTGTCTTTCCTAAGACACTTACACAACTTACACACTTGAAGACTTGAAGACACTCATACTATAAAAGAGACGATCTCACCAAAATAGGGGTTAAACCCGCACTTTGGTGATCACTCCCGATCCGCGTGTTCGATTTTACACGAAATTACACCATCAAGTTAGGAGTGAAGTCCACTTCTTGATGGGAATTTCCATTTCATACTCTAGTGGGCCCTTACCAACGAGTCGGAATTCGCTCCTCATTTGGTAAGTACCAACCACACTTAGGGTACGATGTTGTCAAGTTAGGGGTGAAACCCGCACCTTGTCAACTAGTCCCATTCCTCGATTTTCAATCTCGCCAAAGTTCCGATTTTTCGATCGGTTAGAGACGTGTAGTAACTGGAAGGGTAAAGTGCCGTTAATCGCTTCTTGACGAGAGCATTTTACCTATAGGCCAAATCACGTTTCTCTAATTTGAAAAGCTCTCGATTCACTTTGGATTAGTCGACGTTTCTCAACCCGAAATACTCTTATGTTTTACTAAGCCTATCTTTTATGTATATCAATTATCATGTGTTTTTAATACTTGTTACATTATTCATTTTTAACCCGATGCACAACTCGCACATCTTTCGTAACCAAAAACAACAATAAAAATCCTGGTGAACCAACTAAATTTATACTCCTTATGCAAATCATACATGTTTATGCTTTTGAATGCTTGTATGCCCATGCTATCTATGTGAATTCATATGTGTTACATGATACTTATATGCTCAAAGATGATTTCTTTTATAAAAACGCATTATAATCAAAGCCTTAATCTCTCTTCTATTGTCGAATCCTTTAGATGTCTTCCTCTCAAAGCGTTATGGGCAAGAAGAAGTCCAAATCAAGGTCCCATTCCGATTTGATGTCCAAAAAGGATTGCATGAAATTAATGGCTGAACAAATGGCCGAGCATATGGCCAAGGTCATACCTAAGATTGTCAGCTAGATTCAACCCCACCCAATGCCGAATCACCCCACACCTCCATCGACTCCATGGTGGAACCACCTAAATCATCCTTTTCCCATAAGCAGTTTTGCTCCTGCAACCCCCAGCCTTTCACTGTTGAAGGGGACACCACCATGTTACTCCAATGGTTTAATGCCATTGAGGTTACTTTTCTCCAAAGTGGTTATCCCGACCACCTGCGTACCATGAACGCTATGGGAGTATTCCGATCGAGGGATCTTGATTGGCGGACTTCCGAGCATAACGCTCGTGGTAACGATGCCGCTCACGCCTCTCGTGGATCAAGCTCAAGAAGCTGATGGAGAGTGAATTTTGTCCTCCCCACGAGCACCAACGACTCGAGAATGAGTTTTGGAACCTTAAACAGGTGGGGAATGACAACGCCGACCTCACGGCCCGTTTTAAGCAGCTGACTGCAATTTGCCCTAGCCAAGTTGACACGACCGAAAAGACAGTTGCCAAGTACATACGCTGCCACCCTCCTCACTCACTGACCTTGTTGACACCACGTCCTTCTTGAAGCCTCCAAGGCTTCATTAAGGAAAGCCCATCAAGCCACCATCGAAGCCCTCACCGACCCTACCTCACCCAACACCCCAAGGAGCAAGACCAAAGGCAAGATGCGGAAAGCTTCGAGCGGGAACTGCGTGGTAGTCACTCCGCCAAACCCTCAACAGCTAGCCTTAGCCTCTCCCGAACCCATCAAGAAAGCATACACTAGGCCGCATCCCAAGTGTATCACCTGTCCTTTCCCCCATCCAGTTACTGCCCCTTGCCGCCTATGCACTATCTGCAATAGGTACGGACACTTCGCCCAACAATGTCGAAGTTCTCTGAAAGCCCCTACAACCAAGCCCGAGCCATAACTGCACCCCAAAACCCTACCGACAACCAAAACTGACCACTTACACCTACCGCTCGTGCCTGCTTCAGATGCAGAGATCCAAACCACCTTGCCAACAACTGCCCGGAGTGCAACAACTACAACAACAACCAGCAGCAGCACCAAGCTCGCGGTCGAGCCTTTGTCATCAGAGCTACACAAGATCCAAACGCCAACGATGTCATTTCGGGTACGTTTCTCATTAAAAATGTTTACGCTACATGTTCATTTGATACTGGTGCTGATATAAGTTTTGTATCCGTTGAATTCGAACCTTTGCTTATGTGTAGATGTTCTAAGTTGCCTAAATCATTCGAAGTCGAAGTTGCTGACGGAAAATCCGTCACCGTCGATTCTGTCCTTTATAATTGTTCTTTGAATCTTAACGATCATACGTTTTCCATGGACCTTATACCCATGCAAATGGGTAGCTTCGACATCATAGTAGGTATGGATTGGCTTAGGCGAGTCCGCGGTGAAGTTGTTTGTTCCAAAAAGTTCATTCGCCTTCCCCTTTCCAATGACGATTCCTTACACGTCTATGGCGAGAAACCCGCCAAAGGACTCAAGCTTATGTCGTGTATCCAAGAGAGCAAGTACTTGCGCAAGGAATACTTCGACTTTCTTGCCCACATTGTGGAAAAGAATGATAAGGGTCCAAGCGTGAGTGAAGTTCCCGTTGTGCGTGATTACCTTGACGTCTTTCCCCGAGGATCTTCCTGGTCCTCCTCCTCCACGTTGAGTTGACTTTCACATCGACCTCATCCCTGGCGCAACTTCGATCGCAAAGTCCCCCTATCATCTAGCACCCTCGGAGATGCAAGAGCTGTCTGGCCAACTTCAGAAGCTTCTTGGTAAAGGCTTCATACGTTCTAGCACATCTCCTTGGGGGGCTCCCGTTCTATTCATCAAAAAGAAATATGGATCTTTCCGAATGTGCATTGACTATTGTGAGCTCAACAAGCTTACGGTCAAGAACCGATACCCTCTTCCTCGCATCGACGACCTTTTTGATCAGCTTCAAGGTGCTACTTGTTTCTAGAAGATCGACCTTCGCTCTAGTTATCATCAACTTTGAGTCCTCGAAGAATCTATACCCAAAACCGCGTTTCACACACTTTATGGACACTACGAGTCCGTGGTCATGCCATTTGGTTTGACCAACGCACCCGCCATGTTTATGGATTTAATGAATCTAGTGCGTAAGCCCTCTCTCGACCGATTCGTGACCGTTCTCATTGACGATATCATAATCTATTCCAAGACGCGAGAAGAGCGTGAGTGACACTTGCGTCTTATCCTTCAGATTTGCGTACCGAACGTCTATACGCCAAGTTCTCCAAGTGTGAATTTTGGCTAAAGGAGGTTCAATTCCTTGGTCATGTCGTCAATGAACTTGGTATTCACGTTGACCCCGCAAAAATTAAAGTAGAGAAGAATTGGATTGCTCCTAAGTCTCCGTCTGAAAATCGCTCGTTTATCCGCTTAGCTGGTTATTGCCGTTAGTTTATTTCGGATTTCTCTAAAATCGTCGTGGTTCTCACTTCCTTGACCCAAAAGGATAAGCATTTTGTTTGGAGTTCCGAACAAAAGGAGTCTTTTCAAACGGTCAAAGACATGCTTTGTAATGCTCCTATCCTAGCCCTTCCCGATGGTACCGACGACTTTGTCGTGTATTGCGATGCCTCAAGGCAAGGTCTTGGTTGAGTTCTTATGCAACGAGATAAGGTCATCGCTTACGCGTCACGACAACTCAAAATTCATGAGAAAAACTATACTACGCCTGACCTTGAACTGGGAGCAGTTATTTTTGCATTGAAGATATGGCGACACTACCTTTATGGTAAAAAGTGTAAGGTCTTCACCGACCATAAGAGCCTCCACACATCTTCAATCAACAGGAACTCAACACGCGTCAGCGTCGTTGGGTGGAATTGTGAAACGACTATGACTGCGATATTCGCTACCACCCTGGTAAGGCGAATGTTTTACCCGGCACACTTAGTCAGAAAAAACATGTTAAGAGTGTACGTTTCTACCAAACTCTGGGAAAGCTTCCAGAGATGATTCATGAGGCACAATACTCAACCGTTAATGAGGGTAACCTCGATAAGAGTTGAAGTGTGGTGCTGAAAGCTAACTCGTAACCAAATCTAATGGAATCATGTGCTATCTTGACCGTATTTGGATCCCTAACCGTGATAATCTTCGTGAACTCCTGATGAATGAAGCTCATAAATCTCGATATTCTATTCATCCCAGCGCCGATAAGATGTACCATGATCTTCGTGCGTCTTATTGGTGGCCTGGTATGAAGAAAGATATCGCCTCCTACGTTTCGAAATGCCTTACTTGTTCCAAGGTAAAGGCCGAACATCAACGTCCCTCTGGCTTACTCGACCAGCCGGAAATGCCTGTTTGGAAATGGGAGAGTATTGCTATGGATTTCATTACCAAACTCACCCGAACATCGTCTGGTCACCATAGTATTTGGGTAATCATCGATCGTCTAACAAAACAAGCTCATTTTCTCCCCATACGTGATGACTATGGAGTCGAGAAATTGGCTCGTATCTACACAGATGAAGTCATATATTGTCACGGTGTCCCCGTTGATATTATTTCGGATCGTGATGGTCGTTTTACTTCCCGTCTTTGGCAAACGTTTCAAAAGGCTCTTGGTACTCACCTCAATCTCAGTACTACTTTCCACCCTCAGTCTGATGGTCAAACCGAGCGTACTATCCAAACTCTAGAGGACATGCTTCGTTCTTGCGTAATCGATTTTGGTGGCAACTGGGACATGCACCTAACTTTGGTTGAATTATCGTACAATAACAGTTACCATGCGAGTAGTCAAATGGTACCTTTCGAGGCATTGTATGGACGCAAGTGCCGATCGCCTATTTGTTGGCACGGGATCAGGGAAGCTCATATCACTGGTCCCGAGCTTATACAGCTGACAACTGACAAGATTTTGCAGATTCGGGATAACTTGCTCAAAGCCAGAAGCCGACAAAAGAGTTATGCAGATAAAAGATGCAAGCCTTTGGAATTCAGCGATGGTGACTTTATACTTCTTGGAATCAGTGTTCGTTTCGGGAAAAAAAGCTCGATCCTCGCTATGTTGGTCCTTTTAAGATTCTGGAAAGGATTGGCAAGGTAGCATACCGACTGGACCTACCACAAGAGCTCTGCAACGTTCATCCTACCTTCCACGTCTCAAACTTGAAGAGATGTCTCGCCGAAGAAGGACTCCAAGTTCCACTTGAATATCTTTAAATTAATGAGACCTACACTTCATGGATAAACAAGTCGAAATCACGGATCGAGGCACTAAGCAAATAAGGCGCAGTCGAATTCCTATCATGAAGGTTCGATGGGAAGTAAAACATGGCGCCGAGTTTACTTGGGAACTTGAAAGCGACACGAAGACTAAGTATTCGCATTTGTTCGTTGCATCTTCCTAAATTTCGGGACGAAATTCCCTAAAGGAGGGGAGACTGTAACGTTTCGCATTTGTAACTTTCCATTTTTAGTAAGTTTTCTTCATGTTTCTATAATTGGAAAGTCCAAACCTTGTAATAGTATTTCATTTCTGAATCATTGTAAATCTAAGGCTTTGATTGTAATCAAATTGATCAATTATATGCAATTCGCAATCTTTATACGCATTTATACTTATGTTCATGCACGTGCTCGATACACAACTTATAGCTTCAATTTTACTTATGTACTCTTATCAAACTTTCATGAAACTTAAATGCATCAATCAAGCAAGGCAATTAGTGTTTTGATCATGAAAAACATAAGCAATTGGCATCTTGTAAATCCTACATAATCATGTTATGATTAATTATCACTTATAAAGGTTTATTATGTTTATGTATCATGCATATGTCTAGAAATAGGCCACCATCCAATCAAATAAGTCTTTAATATATCAAATTACAACAGATAAGCTAACAAATCAATTAATAAACAAAAAAAAAGAATATATGGCAGCATGCGGCCGCAAGCTGCCACACCCCTAATCCTTTATTGTTCAACCAAAACTCCCACCTAAACACATTAAATGCAACCCTAATTCAAACCCTAATCCCTCCTCTATATAAACAAGCATTCCCCCATCCATTTCCCACTTTTACAAGCCTCCAAACACTCCAAAATTTATCTCTATGTTCAGAACTTTCTGCTGAAAAACTTCAGCTTGCAAGTGAGTTTGAACTCACTTCCTTCTTCCTTTAAACCTTGTTTCTTCTTCTAACACCCTTGGATAACCTCTAGGAAGGTTCTCACAAGTTTTCTTGGGCAAACTAAGGTGAAACCTCACCATGTTGAGGTCCAAAAGTGTGATAAACTTCCTCAAAAATGTTTGCTAAGCCCCATGGGATTTTACCATAGGTTTTCCAGGGAAAGCAAGGTGGGATAATACCATTTTTAGGGCCAAACTTTCTTTTTTGGAAGTTAAACTTATAAACTTTTCTTAAACTTGTTTTACCATAACAACTCTATGCTACTTGTGCCTCTAATCAAGTTTATGGTTAGTGAGCTAGCTAGACTTGTTCCACACAAAATCAAGAGGTATAACATGCCTCTAAACTTGTGGTTTTAACTAGGGTTTCTAACCCACAACTGTTGAGCCATCCAAGCTTACAAGCTTGTGTTTGGTGTAGGTGTGATTACATGGAGTCCTTGGCTGTCCAACGGTTCACCTTCACTTGAGTAACAAGGCTATGACACGTCCCCAAATGTTGCCATGTTCGGGATGCATGCACCTAGCTTGCTTATTCGGTTCAAAGCGTATCTTAGTGAAGTACTTTATTCTTGACCACCCGGATTGTCCTTGTGGCTATTTGTGTATTGGTGAATCTTACGAAAGAGGTTTAGGACGGTTATCCTCCTACCTCCATGGATAACTTCTATGACTTATATGACATCCATGACTTATATGAAATCTATGATAAACTTGTAATATGTAGACTATATATGAAAATAATAAATATAACCGAACCTTTGATGATGACCATATGGTTACTTGTCCTAATATTAGGTTATTTTATCTAAGACCTAACCATTGTTACGATTCTATTGGGCATGACCCATAAAAACACAAGCATCCTTTGGGGCTTATAGCATCAAAAACGAGCATTAACGTCTAGATAAATACTTTCGAAAAAAAATATACATATTTTTGTATATTTTAAATTCCTATAATTACCGAACTCCACCGTCATTCCAATACTCACACGCCTATGTTTCCTTGTGTAGGATAACTCGGTGTTCGTCCCCCTAATCGACCTAAACGCTTTCATGGAATTAACTTTGCAAAACCGTGAGTACACTTGACACCCTTTTATGCGTTACACTTTTGGGTGCAACATGTTAATCTATCATAAACACACGAAATCACACTTTTATTCTATGAAATCACACAAACAATCCATCATACATGCTATAGTTATGTGATACTTGAATTGTTTACTTGGTACATTCTTATGTGATACTAAATGTCACTAACTTTTATCAAGCCTCCCTTAACTTGTTTAGCGCTACAGGTGTGACGCATCGCTCATATTCTTGTGGTTAATGTTAAGTTTTCTTTTAATCTATTATGCGGTACACTTGAGGATTGACTCGTAGCTCACATGCCTTGTTTCCATTAATCTTGTATACTAGCTTATCATGTGGATTAATTTAAACGTTTTTACTACTTTTGCTATGTTATCAAACTTGTATACTCACCAATACTTGTTATTGAACTATACCTGTTAACATGTTGCAGATGAAGTTGGTATGATGAAACTTAGTAGGATCGGCACAGAAACACGCTTAGAATGACTAAGTTATTTATTATGTTTTGTTTAACTTGTCTCATTTGTTGTTACTTTGAATTAGAATTATGTTGTATTTGACAATTTGATGAATGAAATGAAATGGGTTGTTTAATTAAATATTGTCACAATTAGTGTTATAATGTCTCGAGCAATCTCGTTCGTCTCACTCTGATGTTTCCGCCCTCGGTTAGGGTGTGACATCGCCGAACCATCCTCAATTTGGATAAGCTTTGTTGTACTCTGAGGTTGTTGAGAAATTTGATGATAAATTGCTTTCTTGTAGGAATCGTCACCGAATGGATTGTGGTTTCCATGTACATCTCGATTCGGACACTCTCGTTCAAAATGTCCATTCTCACGGCATTTGAAACAGGTGAGTTTTGATTTGTCAAATCCCAGTTTTGCATCCGAACTACCCATATTGTTTCTTCCTATAATTTCCATAAATCTTTGAGCTTGGTGAACAATGCTAGCCATACACCACTTAATATCAATGAGCTCCAACTCCTCTGGATCGATCTGGTCATAATCCTCCTTTGTCATATTTGGATTACCGATCTTTCCCACAACTAAAGTTTCATATGATTCCAAAACTGAGGCGAGTAAGTCCATGTGATGTTTTGAGGTCGAATTAGTAAAGTCTTGAGAATTTTCTAAATTCACTTATATGTTGCACTACAAGATTCGTTGATTTGAGTTGTTTTGATTGGTTTGACTGTTTTGGCTATTGTAATTATTCATACTCTGGGAAGATTGAGGTGTCTGTGGTGTGTTTGTATCAAAACATGGAAATGAGAGAAACCCGCTACCACTGCTTGAATGATTTGAAGAAGTAGTTCAAGAATTACTTGCACTAAATGCGGTCTTAATCTTTGGACTATGATTGTTGGCTATTATGCTTCCTTTGAAACACAAGTTCACGTCTTTTTGAGCATGAGCATTTCTTGTCTTTTCCATTTTCTTCAATTCTAATTCATGTCTTTTTAATGTTTTTGTACCGTCGCTTATAAGTTGTAATTACCGGATGAGCTCAGTAGCGTACACGACACATTTCATGAGTCAAATCTCAAGAAAAGTCCTACTCAAGAAATAGTAATCATCCCCGCAGATGAGATTCACATCGATGACAAACTCCATTTTACCAAAGAAACTATTAAGGTTATGCACTGGAAGGTCCACAAGATGAGGAGAAGTCGTATTAAATTAGTTAAAGTTCGTTGAAACTCGCATCACAATCCCGAATACACATGGGAACATGAAGATCGGATCAAGTTCAAGTACCCACACTTATTCAAAAACTCCCCTACAACCGGTAACGCAGCTTGAATTTCGGGACGAAATTCTTTTAACGAGGGAGAATGTGACAACCGGCAAATAAATGGTAAATCTGTACAACTTAACTATTAGCTACACATTAAAGTTGTGTTCGCTTATGGCTTAAATGATGCGTGATTAGGTCATACAAATGCTAGCAATCATATGACATGTTTAAATTCTACAAATGATAATGTCACATTCATTACGTTGCGAGAAAACAAGAAACTATGTCCTATATGTTGGCTAAAATGTTGAAAACACTATTCACTTGTCACACCCCGGAATTCTAATCCAAATCCATACACCGGTGGGCCCGGGTGGGGAGTATCGTGACGTCATTTGATAATCATCATAGTCAATTAAACACGGCATAGCGGAAGTCTTGGAGTAAAATTACTATTAAAAACCGAATGTTCGAAAATACAAAACAATATACAGGCTCGTAATAGAAGATCCACAGGCAGATCATTAAAATGTACAAGAAAGAATACAAAACAGACTTTGGGCAGATTTAGGATTTGCAAGATCCTCTATCACTACCGAGCACCTCCGGCCTATTTTCGTATTGTACCTGTAGTTTTGTCTTTTGAAAATACGTCACCTTTCGTTGGTAAATACACCCAACTGACTCATTTTAAAAACCTTTAAAAATGTTTTAATTACGTATCAGCATGAAATCTTTTTATAACTTCGGTTAATTGACGGCGCAAACTTGTTAACAGATTTACATGTTTGTCCATACATACGGGGCCCCGTGCGAAGACCGAGACACAATTAACGTACACACCACTTTTGACTAACGAAGGAGTCAATTCCTCCCAACCTTGTGGGAATGCATAATTGAGCGTCTACCGGGTGTATGCCTGCACCCGCGCTAAGGTCGTGGCCATTTCTATTGTAATGAGCCGAGGATATCCAGGACACGGTAGTTAACCCCTGATGTTTAAATTATCAAACAAAACTGATTAAAACAGAATATAAGGATTTACTATCCCTGAACCGGCGTTCGATTAATCCCATTTCCGACCAAGCGGTAATAATTTACCGTAACCCAAGCCCGTATAGGGGAAATAAGTCGAGAGTATTTACCTGAGCTAGTCTTCTTTAATTTTTAATAACTCAGCCGTACACAAAATGGGCTAAGTCCATATAGCATTTACCGGCAACTCTCTAGTCTGGATTATGGCATAAACTAATGGATAGAATTTAGTTTAAATACTAATGGTCTTATTTAAGTCATAGACTTAGACCGACTAGCGTACTTGAGCAAAACGTATGACGCTAGATTAAACGATGATTGGATAGAATGTAGTTTAATCCCAACAAGTACCTTGACTTGTTTAATATGGGTAAACTATTAACATTCTGGACTTTGAGACCTAAATGACAAGGCTAGGCATGTTGACATATCAGTCACTCAGAGGCCAAATTTCAAGCATGTTGACGTATCATTCACTTAGAGGCTAACGATTTAAGCTTGTTGACATATTAGTCACTCAGAGGCTGTTATTTAGGCATGTTGACATCAGACCGTCACTTAGAGGCTCAGATTGAGCATGTTGACGCCTTTAGTCCTTATTGGTCTTTAACAGACTATATTTAAAAATACAACACGTGTCACTATATTATTGGACATGATTTTTACACGGTGTTACATCCTCACCCCCTTAAAAGAAATCTCGACCTCGAGATTTTATTCAAAAAGATGTAGGTATTTTTGTCGCATAGTGGACTCCACCTCCCATGTGTACTCAGGACCTAAAAGCGTCCCACTTAACCTTTACTATAGGTATCATTTTTCTTCGGAACTTCTTCACCTGTCAATCCACGATCGAAATTGGTTTCTCAACAAACCTCTGGTTTTCATCTATTTGCATATCTTTATGTGACATTGCTAGCAACTCATTGGCTAGACATTTCTTAAGGTTAGATATGTGGAATACGTCATGAATTCCACTAACCTCCTCTGGCAACCTGAGCTTATAAGCTACAGTGCCGACACATTCGATTATCTCGAAGGGTCCAATATATCTTGGGCTCAACTTGCCCTTCTTTCAAGAACTCATCACACCTTTCCAGGGTGATATTTTCAGCATGACCTTGTCCCCTACTTGGAACTTAAGAGGATTACGCCTCTTATCAGCATAGCTCTTCTGCCTATCCCTGGCAGTTTTGAGACGATCACGGACTTGCACAATCTTTCCCGTGGTCTCCACGACAATATCTGGTCCTGATAGTTGGGCTTCCCCAACTTCTGCCCAACATACGGGCGTTCTACATTTTCTCCCATACAAGGCCTTTAAAGGAGCAGCCTTGATGCTCGTATGATAGCTATTATTATAGGAGAATTCTATTAATGGTAAGTGGTCATCCCAACTTCCACCTAAATCAATCACACATGCCCTGAGCATGTCTTCTAGAGTTTGAATAGTACGCTCACTTTGACCATCAGTCTGTGGATGGTAAGCCATACTAAAGTTTAATCTTGTGCCTAACGATTGTTAGAAACTTTTCCAAAAATGAGACGTACATCTAGTATCTCTATGAGATATAATAGACACTGGCACACCGTGTAGGGAGAGAATCTTGTCCACATACAACTTAGCCAATTTGTCTGAATTATACCTTTCTTTAATTGGCAGGAAATGTGCTGACTTAGTCAGTCTATGCACTATGACCCAAATAGTGTTATTTCCACTTTTGGTCTTAGGTAACTTGGTAATCAAGTCCATAGTTACCATTTCCCATTTCCAAGGGGGAATTTCAAGCTGTTGTAGAAGTCCTGACGGCTTTTGATGTTCGGCTTTAACCTTTGAACATGTCAGACACTTAGCTACACAAGTGGCTATGGATTTCTACAAACCCATCCACCAATAATTCTTCTTCTTACATCTTGTCACCTCTGGGGTGAACTGAGTATCTTGAACTATGCGCTTCTTGGAGGATTAGATCTCTAAGTCCTCCAAAGACTGGAACCCAGATTCTATCATTAAATCGAAGGATTTTGTCTTTTCCAAGCGCTACTTGATCAACAGTTCCGACTAATCCCTCATTAGGGATATTAGCCACTAATAGAGCTCGCTTCCGCGCATCTAGTAGCTTCTCACTTAAGCTATTTCTGAGCTCAATGCTCTTAGCGTTTATTCTTATAGGTTTAACTCATTCTTTGCGACTTAAGGCATCAGCAACTACATTTGCTTTGCCTGGATGGTAGCGAATCTCGCAATCATAGTCATTAAGTGTTTCCATGCATCGGCGTTGTCGCATGTTCAATTCTTTTTGGTTGAACAGGTGTTGAAGGCTTTTATGATCAGTGTATATAATACACCTCGTGCCATACAAGTAATGTCTCCATAATTTTAGTGCAAATACAACGGCACGAAGTTCCAAATCATGGGTGGTGTAATTCCTTTCATGCACCGTTAACTGTCGTGATGCATAGGCAATTAGTTTGCCTTTTTGCATTAGCACACAACCCATGCCAGTGCGCGATGCATCACAGTAGACTACGAAGTCTTCAACACCCTCTGGTAGAGATAACACAGAAACGTTGCTCAATTTGTGTTTAAGAATCTCAACAGATTCTTGTTGCTTTGGACCCCAATTACACATAATATTCTTACGAGTCAAGGAAGTTAAAGGGGTGGTTGTTCTTGAAAAGTTCTCAATGAACCTTCTATAGTAACCAGCCAATCCTAAGAAAATACGAACCTCCGTTGGGGTCTTGGGCACTTCCCAATTCAATATGGCCTCAATTTTGGCGGGATCCACCTGGATACCATGCTCACTTACTATATGTCCAAGAAATTGGAGCTTTCTGAGCCAAAATTCACACTTAGAGAATTTAGCATAAAGCTTCTCATGCCTTAGCAGTTCTAAGATGCACCGAAGATGTTTCTCGTGATCGGCTTGATTACGAGAGTAGATAAGTATGTCGTCTATGAAGACAATGACAAACATATCCAAATACGGTTTGCAGACTCAGTTCATGAGGTCCATGAATGCTGCTGGTGCATTTGTAAGCCCAAAAGGCATCACCAAAAATTCAAAGTGACCGTAGTGGGTCCTGAAGGCTGTCTTAGGAACATCTTCACTTCTAACCTTCATTTGATGATATCCTGATCTGAAATCGATCTTAGAAAAGTAACTAGCCCCTTGAAGTTGGTTGAATAAATCATCGATCCTGGGTACAGGATATCTATTCTTGATTGTTAACTTGTTTAGCTCTCGGTAATCGATACACATTCGCATCGAACCGTCTTTCTTCTGTACAAACAGAATAGGAGCTCCCCAAGGCGAGGAACTAGGCTAAATAAAGCCTTTCTCCAAGAGTTCGTCTAGTTACGTCCTCAATTCCTTCATTTCCGTTGGTGCTAGCCTATATGGAGCTCTAGCCACTTGTGCTGATCCTGGTAGGATATCTATACTAAACTCCACTTGCCTGTCTAGAGGTAGGCCTGATAATTCTTCTGGGAATACATCAGGATATTCTGAGACGATTGGTAGGTCCTCCATGTTTGGCTTAGGCTCATTTATAGTGACTTGTGCCATGTAGATGAAACAACCTTTTCTCAAACACTTGGATGCCTTAAATAATGACACCTTGTCTGGCAGTCCATAGTGTGAGTCTCCAGGGATGGTAATCATTTCACCAGATGGGGTTTTAATTTTGATGAGCTTTTTATCGCAGGTAATACGGGCTTGGTTATGAGATAACTAATCCATGCCTAAGACAACATCGAAGCCAGCCAATTTCATTGGCAAAAGAGAGATAGGGATGGAATGATTCTTAATGGATATAGAGCATCCATCAAGAATGGAAGAAGCAGTTTCTAAGGTTCCATTGGTGAGTTCTATCTCATAAAGTTTGTCTAGAGTTCTTATGGGCAAGTTTAATAGTTTACTAAACTTATGGTCAACAAATGATTTATCTGCACCCGAATCGAAAAGAATTCTAGCGTAAATATTGTTATTAAGGAATGTACCTGTTATAACGTTGTTATCGTTAACGGCCTCCCTGGCATTCATTTGAAAGGCATGGGCATTCCCCTTCTTGGCCTCTCCAGGCTTTGCATCATTACTTTTGGGTTTCTTGGGGCAATTGTACGTTATATGCCCTTTTTCATTGCAGTTGTAGCAAACTGCATCCTTAAGATCCTTGCAATCTAAGGTCTTATGCCCTTTTCTTTTGCAGATACCATAGGGTTTGGTTTGTGGATTTATACCACACGCTCCCCAATGCCTATATTTACTGTTCTTGCACAGAGGTTTGTCATTAGAGTGTGCTGATTCTTCTTGAATCAAAATTTCCCTTTTTAAATATTTGGGAGTTATTATCCCCCCGTTTCCTCTTTCCATCAGTTTCAGTCCTAACTGACCTTTGTCTTACCAAATCAAGGGTGAGGGAAAGAGATAGGTCTACAGCGGACCTATAGATATTAGGTTGTGCAACCTTTACCATGCCCTTTATCTCGGCCGCCAATCCACTTATAAAACGCGCAATGTGTTTGGATTCGAGGGTGATCAAATAGGAAACTAACCTAGATAGAGTCAGAAACATACTTCCGACAATCTAGGTTTTTCATTGAATGAGACAAGAAGTCTGTCTCTAACTTCTCCACTTCATGAGGTGGGCAGTAAGTTCCCTTTACCAATTCAACAAACTTTGACCATCCCAAGTTGTACAGGTGTACCTTACCTGTTGATTGAATCATGGCTTTCCACCCTATTAGGGCATCGCCCTTGAAGGATTGTGATAGTACTTGACCACATCCTTATCAACACAATTGTTGATATCTACTATCGTCTCCATCTCGTCTAGCCACTTTAGGGTTTCTACAGCTCCTTTCTCTCTATTAAAGTCTCGGGGCTTACATGAGACAAAATACATATAGGTACATCCATCCTTAACAGAACGGGACCTTTCAGTAAGATCTATTTTCTTTGGTTCACTCTTCGTATTTGAAGAGTCAACGGAGCTCTTCCTATGAGCTGAAGATGGTGGAATAGATAAGGGCCTAGAGCGAGTAGCACTTGACTCTCTAAGCCTTTCCATGGCCTTTCCCATGGCCTTACAACCGCATCAATGCGAGCTTGGAAATCGTTATCATCGATTGCTACATTTTCGGCGTCTTTAGAGTTGACGTTCCGATGGCTACTTTATGCCTTATTAGAATTACCCATTCTTCAAATCTTTGTTTTTATACACCAATAAAGCCTCACTTAGCCATGTATGTCAACCATATTGGTCTTAAAAACATTGGATATAAGAATCCATTGCCTATTCTAGTGTGAATAACATCACAACTCTTACGCTTAACATATCTATAGTTGGCCTAGGTCTTAATAGGACCATCAAAGGCAAATTACAATTTGGACGTAGTCCATATATTTGGACAGTGGATCACAATGTTACAACTGTCATTGTCATCATTGACAATTATATAGCTCATAGGCTTGTCCCTAATGGACATATTAATTGAGCACATTGGCCTACATCATATCAGATGTATATGGCATATCAATCTGTCCCGTTGGACATAAATTGGGCACATTGGACAACATCATATCAGTTGTAAATGGTATATCAGCCTGTCCCGCTGGACATAAATTTGGCACATTGGCCTACATCATATGAGATGTATATGGCATATCAGCCTGTCCCACTAGACATAAATTGGGCACATTGGCCTACATCATATCAGATGTATTTAGCATATTAGCCTGTCCCGCTAGACATAAATTGGGCACATTGGCCTACATCATATCAGATGTATATGGCATATCAGCCTGTCCCGCTGGACATAAATTGGGCACATTGGCCTACATCATATCAGATGTATGTGGCATATCAGCCTGTCCCGCTAGACATAAATTGGGCACATTGGCCTACATCATATCAGATGTATTTGGCATATCAGCCTGTCCCGCTAGACGGTTAGTGTGGTTCCTCAAGCCACACTACTAAGAGTATGAATGTTTCTTAGTGTTAACATAAGAGTACCTTAATTATTGATTAATGGTCCCGGTCACCTTCGGCCTTAACGACCTTGGAGGTTTGGACCAAGTCCCTTACCTCTGGATAGAAGGATAACTTCCTTAACCATCCTGATAGAAGACCCCTTCGTACTTAACTATCATTTCTTGGCCAATATGTGGTCTACACCACTTGGCATAATCAATCCATTAAGATCTTTTGGAATTATGTAGCAGAGCATAAATTTTGAGTAAAATCGAGACGCTCATTTTCAAGAGGATGAATACATATATATAATTCCAAATACTTCATAAATTTTCCAATAGAAATTACAATACTAGAAAGTGAAATAAACGGTCCATTCAAGGACTTCAAAGAAATAGAAATGTCCATGCAGGGACTACATATTAGTAGAAGAGACTTTACTCGTCCTTCTTTCCCTAACCAATTTGGAGAGTTTCTTGAAGAATTTGTTCGTCTTCTTCTCCGTTTTCTCCGCTTGCTGCTGCATTTCTTTCATTCTTTCTAAGGCCTCATTAATGGCCTCAAGTGGTGGCGGAGGTTGTGGTTGAGGTTGTGGCATAACCGAATACTGGTACCCATAAGTTGGATATCCAGTTGGTGGATAAGAAGGTGGGAAAGGAGACGGGTAAAGTGCGTTGTGCATAACCGCCTGCATGTAGGGGTCTTGCGACCATGCTTGATAGTCTACCGGTATAGATGGGTTAAAAGGATCATATCCAAACGTGTCTGGATATGTGGGGATTGGGTTAGTGTAACCCGATGGTGGTGGTTGTACAGCAGTTTTTGGTGTTGGTTCCACTATAGGTGAAACATTAGAGGGTCCACCCATTTGTGGTCCTCTTGAATTGTGGGGTAAGAATTGGGCAACAGTGGCAGCGATCCCGACCTTTGTCCTGCACGTACTGACAGACGTGCTCCACGCTTCCTCTTTGGTGGATCAGGTGGTGGTTGAGGTTGGTCCACTGGTTCCATGTGGACATCTTCTTGAACAGGAGGTGGTTGAGATTGATGGGAAGGAGTGTGGGCGAAGGTGAATTGGTTCCAATATTGGTCCCACTCATTAGGACCTTGGTAGGGCGATCCAGCGTAAGAATTCGAATCGCTTGATATTTCAATGGGATGTATATTTGACCCCGATGGTGGCATCTCCGAGTCGGAGTCCTCGTCCATAGGGTTCGGTTGGTCCAACTGATTTTGATCGGCTGGAGGCGTGTTAAAGTAATGGTTATGGTTAAATTCTTCATGGTAAGAATGTGAATGGGAATGATGGGTATGGTGTGAATGATAGGAGTGGTGAGAGTGGTAAGAATTTTGTGAAATGTGAGGGCGAGTGTCTGCTAGAGACATAACGTCTCGCAGGTTGCCAAGGAGACGAATCTCCTGATTCTTGGTAAGCATTTGGGTTATTAGGTTGAGGGGGTATGCGCCCCGATGGTCCTCCCCTCATTGGACCTTTTCCTCTTCCACTTTGTCCTCTCACACGTGGTGGAGTTTTCCTGTTAAAAATAAATTCAAAAACAATACTAATAACTTAATAATGAAATGAGTAAATCCTAGGTCAATGCCTAGACTCGGAAGTCTAAGGAATGTGCACGTGTAAGTTTGAGATTAAACACCAGAATGATAGTGTGTAATTCTCTCAAACGTTGGATTTGATACCAACCTGTCACACCCCAGATTTCCAATCCAAATCCATACACCGGTGGGCCCGGGTGGGGAGTATCGTGACGTCAGTTGATAATCATCATAGTCAATTAAACACGACACATTGGAAGTCTTGGAGTAAAATTACTATTACAAACCGAATGTTCGAAAATACAAAATAATATACAGGCTCGTAATAGAAGATCCATAGGCGGATCATTAAAATGTACAAGAAAGAATACAAAACAGACTTTGGGCAGATTTAGGATTTGCAAGATCCTCTATCACTACCGAGCACCTCCGGCCTATTTTCGTATTGTACTTGTAGTTTAGTCTTTTGAAAATACGTCAGCTTTCGCTGGTAAATACACACAACAGACTCATTTTAAAAACCTTTCAAAAATGTTTTAAGTGCGTATTAGCACGAAATCTTTTTATAACTTCGGTTAATTGACCGTCCAACCTTGTTAACAAATTTACATGTTTGTCCATACATACGGGACCCGATACGAAGACGGAGACATAATTAACGTACACACCACTTTGGACTCACGAAGGAGTCAATTCCTCCTAACCTTGTGGAATGCATAATTGAGTGTCTACCGGGTGTATGCCTACACCCATGCTAAGGTCATGGCCATTTCTATTGTAATGAGCTGAGGATATGCAGGACACGGTAGTTAACCCCCGATGTTTAAATTATCAAACAAAACTGATTAAAACAGAATATGCGGAATTACTATCCCTGAACTGGCGTTCGATTAATCCCATTTCCGACCAAGCGGTAATAATTTACTGTAACCCAAGCCCGTATAGGGGAAATAAGTCGAGAGTATTTACCTGAGCTAGTCTTCTTTAATTTTTAATAACTCAGCCATACACAAAAAGGACTAAGTGTAGATAACATTTACCGGCAAGTCTCTAGTCTGGATTATGGCATAAACTAACCGATTAAATACTAATGGTCTTATTTAAGTTATAGACTCAGACTGACTAGGATATTAATTTATATGCCCGTTAAGGTTTTAAAACCAAACTATGCCTCATAAAGGCATTTCGGTAATTTTTAACCGTATAAATGAACTTGAATATAATTTAATGTTATAGTTATAAGTATTCTAGAAAAATGCTTTATTTATGATATAATATCAGTAGGATATCAATTATATGTGTAAATTATCTTTTATGACCAAACTATGCACCAAAGGGGCAGTTTGGTTATTTTACACATAGTTTATAAATTATTTGGGATTCCGAGTTTATAACATGTACGTCTATAAATATGTTTAAAAATAAGTTCTAAAATCAGTAGATATAAAGTCTTGGTCAATAATATGGTTTAAAATCATACTATGCGCCTAAATGGCGCTTATGTCGTAAAATGGCGTCCTTAAGTGATTTAAATGAAAACTGATGTTAAGTTCAGATTAAAATGTCTTAGATATGTTATTTAATATAACATATCAGTAGGTAACAAATTTACCTTGAAAATATTTGATTAAAACTAGTTTAATAGCCACAAGGGCTAGAATCACCATTTATGGACATAGTTTAAGGACTTGTTTGAACACCCAGTTTATGACTTGGTTTAACATCCCAAGTAATCGTACTTGTAATATTACAACAATGGAAAACTCATTTTCAAGTTCATTACTATTTAAAACCTTGTTTTATGCAAAAGGGGTATTTCGGTCAAAGATGGCATAATTATGGATCTTGCGCATAAACTTGGATTCTGATTATGATCATGTAATATAACCTTAGAGGGTTATGCTACATCATATTATGATCATAATGCGACTTTAGATCAGTAGGTAACTAGTCTAAATCGGGTCAGAATCGAAAGTCAAAGCAGAAGTCAAACTTTATGACTTTCGGTTGCGAACCGACCCTAGAACTGAAATTGACGAGCCGAACATGTTCTTACATGTTCTAATAATTATTACCAACTTGTTTAAGTTTCAAAACAGGTTTCCTATCATATATAAGATTATTTTATGATTTTTCTGAAAAAATGGCCTGTTTGACTTTTTAATGTCGTAACTTTCACCCGTCAATTGGTCTAGCAAACGTGATCTTCAGGAGGTGCCCTTTATAGGGATTAACACCTACCTTATTATGATGACATAGCCATGTTCATTTTGAACAATGGCTGGCCCATAATGGTCTTAACCGAAAGTCAAAGCATTTTCCGTAAAACGCTTGACTTTTGGCTATAAAAGCCTATAAACGAAAATGCACAACGAAGGAACACTTACCAGTGATTCCTAGGGTGCAAAAGAACTATGTTGGATGCTCCTTTTAGCTAGGAACTTCCAGAGGAGGGAGAAGAGTTATGATTTAGAATGGTGCAAGTTCAAATGGTTAACTTGATCTCCTATTTATAGTTGGAGAACTCAAAGGAGGTGAAGCCAGGTGTTTAGGGGTGTAAGAGGAAGCTAACAAGTGTCCCAAAAAGTGGTATAGCTGATTACAAGTCCATGGTTTTTTGGAGCTTTGTTTAGAGGCCAAGACAAAATTTTCTACGGCAGACCTGTTCTGGCGCCCTGTGAGAGACCCAGGCCAGGTCTTCGCGGCCCGCGACCACCTTTTGGCCAGTTTCAAAGTTTGACATTTTTAACCCCTTACCTTTATAAAGCTTCTAAAACCCTTTTTAAACACCTTTTTGGTACTTTTAAACCCTCCGTAGCCAATACTTGGCATACCCGGGATTATGCCCGGACATTGTTGAGCTCTCGGTTCGTAAAAGGTCATTCAGAGGTATAAATTAACATGTTGACACTTTTAATCCCTCCATCATCCAACTTTCACAAAGGATCACTCAGAGGCTTATTATAAGCATGTTGAGTCCGATGTCACTCAGAGGCTGGGCATGTTGACATATCAGTCACTCAGAGGCCAAATTTCAAGCATGTTGATGTATCACTCACTTAGAGGCTAACGATTTAAGCATGTTGACATATCAGTCACTCAGAGGCTATTATTTATGCTTGTTGACATCAGACCGTCGCTCAGAGGCTCAGATTGAGCATATTGACGCCTTTAGTCCTTATTGGTCTTTAAAAGACTATATTTAAAAATACAACACGTGTCACTATATTAATGGACATGATTTTTACAGGGTGTTACATCACTTGAACACACTATTCATGCCACCTAGTTCTGAAAGCTGTCCGAACGTACAACGAATGGTGTGAAAGCATATTTTAGTTGAAACATGAACAAAAACCCCTAATTAGGGACACTAAATGCTAAAACAATTTAACTTTCCGGAAAATACGCATATTTACAATTCGCCCGATCTACGCTAAACTGTAACAAAATAAATTGTTCGAAACACTAAAACTCAGCATTTTAATGCTTGTAACACTTGTATATAAGGTTATACATCATAAATAAGCTTAGGGATATTAATGGAATACTCGAAACATAAGCTTCTGATACTACATTGCTACTTGCACATCTTGTGCGATTTCGAGAAGACGAGTGAACAAAGGGCATTGTTATCATCCTAGTTCCTAAACTAACAATCTAGTGAACTAGTTAGCAATTGTTTGGCATCAAAAATATCGTCACAACAATAATGGCGCAAAATTCATCTAATTCCCTAAACCCCTAAACTAAACCTCACTTTTATATAAGTATAACTTTATAAAAAAAATAAACATATAACCTACCCCCCCCCCCTTCGCAGTTTTGGTGGGCCCCATGCACCCCAACTTGTGTTGATGAAAATATAAGATGGCATGGAGTTGAGATTGCTTGTTGATTGATACAAGAAGAAATTATAAACACCATACCACCATCATCTCACTTCATTTCCATCATTCAAGAAAAATCAACAACCCTCCTCCTCCCTTCTCTTGCCCACGGCACCACAACCACCACCATTTTTCACCATTAAACACCTCATTTAACCCACTTTCAAACCATCTCATGAGCATTTAAGATCCTTGCAAGCATGGAGGGACACTAGGGAACATTTTGGAGCTCCTATTCTTCCTTAATCTTCATCTTAAGCTTGTGTAAAGTTGTAAGATCATCTTTTATCATTTTTAAGCTCCTTATGTTATGTAGATTTATAAAGTACATGTTGATCATCTTGAACATAAAGAAAAACTAACTTAAAAACCCTAATCTCACCTTAAAAGTCTACTAAATATGATGTATTATGTGTTGATTACGGGTATTAGTGTTAGCTAGTTAGTAAGATCATGTTGATTATGTTAAAGTAAGATGTTTAAGTGCATGATCTTGTATGGTCTAGATTAATAATGATGATTTAAACATCTTGATGTTTGAATTTAAACAAGATCATCAACCTCATGATCCATGAACTTTACTACACCTTAAAAGTGATTTATAACATATATACATGACTTTATAAAGATTAAAGACAATGATTTACACTAAAATAATTTAAAAGTGTAATAAACAAAGTGGTTTAAAGGAATGAACAAGATTAGAAGGTGTGATGAATAAGTTGGTTTAAATGATCTTGTTAAACAAATATAAAAGTGTCATTATTTTAAAAAAGAAATGTCGTTAAATAGATATATATATACACATATATATATATATAATTCATGAATCTGAGAGTGTTTATGTGTAAAATTTACATGCAAAAGTGGTGTTTGAAACTTGAATTGAACTTGATTATGCTTATGAGGCTTAAATACGTTTAATAAACGTGGAAAATGGGATAGTTTAGGGAAACTATGGTGAAATTTTCTAAAACTCTAATCGCGATTAAGATATAATTAAAGGGTGGTTAAAATGGTTAATGGTAATTAGTAACCTTAATTGTGCTTAGACGAACCTTAATGGTAAGGTTTAAGTCTTAATCATCCAAGAGTTTTGTTAAACACTTATATATATTTTTCCTAAGTTCAAATGGATGGAAATAATATATATGTTTATAAATATAATTTTTGGGAAACATTATATACTTTAAAAACTTCTCTTGGTGTACAATGCTTGTGTATTATGTGTATGTACTAGGGTTAGGGAATACTACCCAAATATAAAATACAATATACATGGTGAACTTATAAACTCCTACAAGTATGAATACCGACATGAATCTACATATAAATACCCATAATTGGGAAAATTATTACACCAAATATACACACATGAAACACACTATAAGATATTATATACGGATAATCAGACAACGAAATGCGGACAACAGACAAACGAACATTGGACGAACCATAAAATAACTATATATTGACCAAAATAATATATGTATATTAGAAATCAACACGCCGCTCTAACGAAATAAATACATCGCCATTGGCAACAATCGCCCTAGCATCACGGCAAAGAGCATGCACCTTGCGGACGACTTTTGGACAATCTCGACACCAAAACATATATATTCGGTTACTACGACGAAACTCTAAAAATAATATATTTTTAGACATTGGAAATATAAATATTTGTCGACACTTATAATTCTGGAAAGTAAAAAATAAATATTACTACGTGTATATACATATAAGTATACACGTCTACAAATACGTACGAAAATACACTTGGTGAAATCGCAAGAATACAAGGAATGTACATGTACACCAATACGTATAAAAACGACATAAATACCAATAATGAAGTACACAAGTATAAGTATAAATACGGTAAACGTATACGTATAAAATACTCAAGTACATGGTGATGTACTCAAGTACACTTGTTGAAGGGTAAACTCACAAAGAATACCGTACATGTACATCAACGTATATATGATGCTAAAGTATTTTTAATAATAACATCTATAAAGGATATACACATATATTGGTGAGACAAATATACACACTCGAACCGAACGTATTTATACAAGTGAATGAGGTTAACTAAATTTAAAAATGTATATTTTATGAATATATATATCACACATAACGAACATATGCCGTGCATGGCACAAAAACACTAATGGGCTAGGCCCACTCACACCATGTGGATCACGGAGACTCAAATGGGCTAGGCCCATTCTCACTTGTGCAAGCACAAAGATTCTAATGGGTTAGGTCCACTTATACTCGTGCGAGGTACGAAGATTAACAAAGGGCGAGGCCCATTCGTAAACATTATAAATACAAAACGTATATCTATATATATATACATATTAAAAGCGTACACACGAAACGAATGCCAACATATTAAAATACACAAGGGTTCCAAATATATAACCAACACAAATCCAATAACATTCAAGATGAACAATGCGTACAAGGTATAGAAGAGACCTAAGTGTCTAAGAGTTAGAAAACTTGTAGGCTGACTCACGCTTTTGGAACACCGTTGCTAGCACTATATTCTTGGACGCAAATCAGTGAGTTCATGTCCCCTTTTTCTCTAAAATGTTTTCGGTTTTACAACTCTCGGGGGAAATATATGTTTTGATGGTATGCGCAGAAACACTAAACTAGCAATCTATCGGAATAGTACTAAGTATGTGGACAATGTTTCTGTATGCGAAGGTTTATCTCCTGTTTGACCATCGATATGAAGATCTCCGTCTGGAACCACTGTAAAACTGAACACCACCGTTAGTCTCGCCACGGGGAGAAGGGGGATCCTCCGACATGAGAATAAGTACTGTGATTCGTAGAAGATGAAATGTAGTGTAAGTAGTGAGGAGTGAATTGTGAATGAATAGCTTGTACCTTAAGTCTTCTATTTGTAGCCGAAGATTTTGGCATTAGGATGTAACAAAAGTATAATAGAATCTTCTTCACCATTAGTGGTTACATATTCATCCATGCACACGGATTAGGAGATGATCCACCGTTGGGGAAACACCATGTGGACAGTGGTATACTTTAGATATTCATGCAGATTAAGCTGACATTTGCAAGATCGACGCCCTAGATGTTGCCACGTCATATTAAGTTATAACCAAATAATGCCTACATGATTGTCATTTAATGCTTCTAGAAGATCCAAGGCTACGTAGCCTTGATCTAATGCCATGTGTCAACTCAGTTACAATAGAAAAGATTCCATTAGCTTTGTTCTTTGTTACCTGCGCACGATGATGTCTGTGCACTAGACTTAAGAGTTTTACTATCTCTTACTTCAGGCTTAACCATAGCTTTGTGCGGATCAGCGCAAGGATGTTAAACGAAGTTTAGATGTTTTCGCTCTGTCTTTGCGCACGGTCTAATAAGAACTGTGCTTGCAGATCTGACTTAGCATTACGCAAGGTGTGCAAGGTTTATCAAGCAACCTGCTGTCATTCTGAGGGTATGGTAACCTACATTGGCGCAGGTTTTTGGGACCATACCCCTCCAGTATGGTTTAGCTCTGGAATGAAATATTAGATTATGTGCGAATAGAGTCTCTCTTGAGAGCCATTAATCCTTTTATAAGACCGCGGAACAAGAGCGGTAGATCTATCGGGTGTAGGCGAGCCCTACTCATGGGTCCTTGTGTGGCAGCATGTAGTGCTTTTGTTGTCACATCCGGGTGGACCAATGTTTAATCGTCTAGGATTGAGTACTTCCTATGTCATCACACATATTAATGTCCTTGCAAAAAATTAATGATCAACAAGTTCATTGATGCTTTACATACAACATTTTCACACAACAAAATTTCAAATGTTTTTAAGATCATTTGATGCGCATTTAAAACACATGAACTCGCCAACTTTTGTTGATGTTTTCAAACTTACATGTATTTCAGGTAATTGAATGGATCTTGGCGTAGTCGGTTCTCAAGAAGATTTTGGGTTATCATGTTAACGATGTCATCCTTTTGAAAGGGTTTGGTCCATATATCTCATCTTCAATGAGATATAGGAGGCAAAGCCTTTGCATATTAAAACTATGTTGAACTAGTCGTTTTTAAAAACTTATAACGTATGTTGACTTGTACTATGAACAACTTATGGTGTGTATCTCTTAATTATGTCAAAGGATGAACATGGTGCTTGTTTTGTTTCATATAGTTGTTTACTTATCTCGCATGTGATGAAAATGAATCAATTTCACACCGCATGCTTCTGCCTTTGAACGGTTGTGACATTAGCAGACTTAGCATACCCCACAAAGAAACCTTCTAGCGATTTAGCCCCAAATTTGCCATCCACGTCGATTACCGTACACGGTGACCCAAAAAGGTTCTAACCACTTCCGATTTGGCATTTGTTGGTTGAGCAGCTTGAAACACGTCTTCTTGTGTGACTTGACAGTTAATACTTTGTTCAATGTATAACATGTAGAGGCCACGGCTTCTCACCATAAAGTAACAAGTAGTTTTGAATCGGCGAGCATGGTTCGTGTAGTCTCTATTAGTGTTCTATTCTTTCTCTCAGCTACGCCATTTTGTTTTTGGGAGTACGGTGCACTAAATTCATGCAGGATTCCTTTCTCATTACAAAACTCAAACGTCCTGTTATTCTTGAATTCCGTTCCATTGGCTCTTCAAATGCCTCTAATCGGAAAATGGTACAAATTCTCTAGTTTTCTGAACAAGATCATCATACTACTAAATGTTTCATTCTTGCTTTCCAAGAACATCACCCACGAGAACCTCGAGTAGTCATCGGTAACAACTAGACAGTATAGGTCTCCTGAGACACTTCGAACATTGACTATCCCAAAGAGATCCATGTGCAGTCTTTCTAGTGGGAGCTTTATCGAGTAAAGAAGATTTCTTGGATGTCACTTTTTATGTTGTTTTCTTTTCTTACAGCTTATCAGTCATTATTCAAGTGAAAGCTCTTTAGATTGACACCATTCACTAGATCGTTGTGTACCAAGAAGTTCATCTTTCGGAGAGGAATGTGTCCCATTTTTCTATGCCACATTATTGACTCCTTCTCTATCACCTTTGACACAAAACATTGTGCGGTTTTTGTCATTGTGGTTGCAACGCTCATGTCTAAGACATATAGATCGTACGGTAAGCGTGCAATAAGATCAATCTCCCGTTATCTTGAACCCTGGCTTCAAAATAAGACACTCTTTATTAGTGAAGTGTGTTGTGAATTTCTTATCATAGATCTAAGAGATACCGAGTAAGTTGTTCTCCTACTCTATAATGCAGTTGACCATGTCGAATGATACCACACCATTTGTTAATATCCCTTCACCTACAATACTACCTCCCTGGTTCCCTACAAACTCGATGTAGCCTCCTATAATAGATTTGACGTCATATTGGAGAGCCAACATCCCCGTCATGTGCCGGCACTCTGCTATCCATGATCCACTTTGAAATGACGGATCTTGGGAGCCCCTTACCGCTCTTGGGTGGGTTTACAAAGTAAGGTTCACACACACTGTCACTCTTTTGTTCAACTTTCTGTTCAACCTTTTCATCGATCATTGTTGAAACAAATGTTTTAATCTCTTCGAAAGATTCTTTTTGTTTAGTCACCCAAGTTTGATATTTCAAAATTGCATTCTTGTTGTAATATTTTGAATCTTTTTGTTCCACTTTGTTTGAAGATTCACTAGTTTTAACAGTTGAAACTTTAGTGTTGGCTGGTTTCACTTTGTTTGTTTGTAGATTCCTTGTTTCGTTTCAAAATCTGAGTTGATACAAACATCGGTGATTTTTGTTTTAGGTCTTCTAGACACTTTTTAAAATTGTAAACAGATTTAGGTTTATTTTTGGACACCGACTAGTGATATGTCCAACTTGATTGCATCGAAAGCAAGTCCATCTGTCTGTTACAAAAGAGTATCTATTAACCTGTTCACATTGTTTTCTTTGAGCAAAAAGTTCTTCATTTGACTGTTTGCTAAACTGAGTTTCTTTTTTACTATCTGAGCTTGATCCAAAAGCGAACGCATTTTCTTTAAAAATTTTGAATTTTGAAACCTACCGTAACCTAAACTGTTTCTCTTGTAATAATAACTTTTCTTTTGATGATTAGAATAGGAGTTTTTCGGTTTAGAATAGTATGATTTATCTTGTTTAAAGTTTGAAAATCTTTGTTCTTTTGTTAAATTTTCAATCTCAGGCAACTCAACTTCTACTAACTTGAACACTTTTTCAACTTTGTTATGTTCACGTTCTGAATCGGAAACTCATCATTGAGTATAGGTTGTCAGATTCGTACATTTTATACATCACAACATTGGGTTCAGTATTCAAACTATTATCTCATTTTGGAATCTATTTTTTTTATGAAAACTTGCATCATCTTCAGAATGCAAATGCAAACTTGTTTTCTCAAAATTCAATTAAGCACTTTCAAAAACCGTATTATCAGTCTCATTTTCCAAAACCTCATCAACAACATTTTTTACTACTTCTGACTCACACTCAGTCTTAGATTTGGTAAAAGTTATATCGAGATTTTTCAGGCAGCTCATCTTCCTTTTCAGTTTTCAATTTTAAATTTAGCGCATTTTCCACCCCGTCAGGCTTTTTCCTTGAATAACTATTCCACGTCGGGAGTGGACGCAAACCTTTTTTTTATAATCATACACATGGTCCCCATTTTCATCTTTTCATGTCGGTTTAGGGAAGATGTGATCTAAAACATAAGATAGTGTTGAATAATCGATTAGCTTCTTATCAACCCGTTCCATTTCGATCCGAATGGCTTCTAATTTTAGTATTTTTTTGCCGATCGTGTCAATATGATCTTCTCTACTAGCATCACGGTACTAGATGATAGTTCTGCTCAATTTATCATAATCTTCTATTGTCTCTTATAAGTCACTGGTTAGGTTATTTGTCTGTCTTTTCATTTCATTAAACTTCTCATCTTTTTTCAAAACAAGCTTTGCCGGCTCTAAGCATTTCGTGCATGGTTTTTCTTTTTTTGTTTTCTCATTTTAAACTCTCCTCGACTGACTCAATCACGACTTCCTGGACTTCCACAGATATTTCAACTAGCTCTTTTAACTTTTCCATCATGGCTCTCTCAGCGATCTTGTTGAGGTTTTCAACATCATCTCCTTTGTTACATGTATGATTTCTTCAACAGGTTATTTCTTCTCTTTTCATATTGTGTGCTTTGGTAGCTACTTTGTTCACTGAAGAAACCTACAAAAGAATTAAACACATCCGGAGGTATGATGGATTTAAATGAACTATGAAATATCTCATTAGAAGCTTCAAATTCATAGTAATCATCAGACAGTTATTGTCTCGAGTTTCATCAGATGCGATCTCAGCAAAGACTTCACCAATGGCTTCTTCATCGATCACTTCTTCCATAGTCGGTTCTGGTTCCTCAATGATTTCAGCTAAGAGAGCAAGACTTTCGGTCTTAGGAAGGTAGTTGTCCAATAAAAACCTTCATGTTCCTATGTATTGACCAGAGCCTTGTCTATCAATTTTGTAGAACCATCCTCAATAGGAATAGGTCTTGTCACATTCTGAGGTTGTTGAGAAGTTCTGTGATAAATCTCCTTTTTATAATAATCATCACCATAAACATTTTGATTCCTATGAACCTCTCTGTTCGGACATTTTCTTTTGAAATGGCGCTTTTCCTTGTATTTGAAACATGTTACTTTGGACTTATCAAATCAGAGCTTTGAGTCAAGACCTCGAGACTATTCCTCCTAGTTATTTCGATGGATTGTTGAGTTCTTCTGACTATACTCGCCATAAACCATTTTATATCAATTAGTTCTAACTCCTCAGGGTCAATTTGATGTTAATCCTCTTTCTTCATGTTGGGATTTCTGATCCTTCCTTCAACTAAACTCTCATAAGACTCTAAGATAGAGGCAAGTAACCCCTGGTGTTCCTTAGCTGTCATTTCAGTAAAGTCTTGAGCGGTTTGAAGATTTACTTCAATGTTGCACTACATGATATAATGACTTGAACTCTCCTGGTTGTTATTGTTGTTCGAGGTTTGTGATGATTAAGGACTTTGTATCGGGGTATTCGGCTCAAACCTTGGATATGATGAGAAACCATTTCCTCTTTTTGAACTATTTGATGAAGATCGAGATTAATTATCTGCACTGAAAGGAGTTTGGATCTTTGGACTTTGAGCACCAACCACATCACCCCCTTTGAAGTAAAGATCCGCATCTTGTTGGATATTTGCACTTTTCATTTTTAGCCATTTTTCGTTGTTCTAGCTCATGCCCTTCAAGTTTCTCGATAAACTTCCCCAAATTCAGGTTCCTACTCTTGGTGATTCTTTAGAATCGTCTAGTAAGTCGACCATTCGCCCTATTGCAATGCATCAGCTAGCTTGTCCACCCACTCTTCATCTTCCTTATGTATACCCAACCGCTTCATCTCCACAACCAAATGGCAGTACCTTTCAACAAGTTGTTTAATCGTTCCCATCTCGTTGTCGAGACTTAAGTTTTAGAAGAGTGATGTTGTGACTGTGGTTGTGAAGGCGTTGTAGAATTCGTTATCCTTTTTGTCGAAAATTTTGAACCAACTAAGCTTTGTGCGAAGATAGACTTGTGCGAAGATAACCTAATGCGAAGTAAACACAAAAACAAAATTAAAGTTCAGTTCATATGAGGGTAACAAAAATGAGCATTTTGAAACTTCTCTTCGTACCAAGGTAAGTTTTTGATTGTTTGAAAATTCTATCTTTATACGAAGGTAGATTTATCTTCATACGAAGGTAACACTACATACGAATCTAGTCACTTTGTTCAAAGATGATGTTTGTGAGTCCCAAAAACACGGATATCACACAATCACCAAGGATGGGCAGAATCCAAACTTGGTGAGATTTAAGAAAAACCAAAAAGATGATAGAACACCGAATCAAACTTTAAGACCTTGCACACAATTGTATTACTTGAATAAGCAAAACCATCTAGTACAAGATGGAGGCTATCTAAGATTCTTCTCTAAAGGCTTCAAAAGACTAAACCCTAGAAATGACATAAGCTTGTTTATATACTATAAGGTAAGTCCATGCCCCTCATGGGCTCCCCTTGGGCTTGCTTGGCCACATGACCTAAGGCATGCCTAAGTGACCTATACAAGGTCCAATCCTAATATAAACTAACCTAGTTAATCCCAGTTTGCAACCATAGTCCGTTGCGTATATTTGATGCGTCAGTCTCACACTTCTAGGACCTAACAGTCTCCCCTTAGACTGTCAAATTGTCTTCGTAGCATGAATTCAACAACGTCATCAACGGAGTCTATGGTTGTCGTAATGTTGTAGAAGTTATTGAAGTTCTTGACTTCTGAACTCTTAGCACTCGGTCTCTTCCTTCTTCTCTTATGGTTAGCTTCATATTAGGATCTCGATCAGCAAACGTCCTTTTCAAAAAGAAAGCGAGAGGAGGATTCTCAGCAACTCTTTTCTTTTTCTTCAATCTTTTACTTTCAAGCAGGTTCACATGTACTTTTTCAAAGGTACAGTCACCGTAAGACGGAAATTTGTATCCGACTCTTCTGACTCTTGTACACTTTGTCATGATCCTTCATGCTTGTCAGCAACTAACAACATCTTAATCTGCATCAACCCCTGTTTCTTGTTCTAAATCAAGCTCTAGACATACTCAGAAATGCATGAGCAAACATTTCTATGCAACCAAGGAATGTACCATATGAAAACTTAGTATATCTAAGTACACGTAAACATTTCATTTTTTTTTGATGATCAGTCAAATCTTCAAGAACGTTAATGATTTTTTAATAAAACAGATAAAAACACTATATTTTTTGGATTTTTTTTTATTTTGTAAAAACAAGACAATATTTTTGGATTTTTGGATTTCCTATTTTTTTATTTTAAATATAAGAATATAAACATAAACACAACTAAACAAAGAAACTAACTCAATAGTTACAATTATACAATTACAATGGGATCAAAATCATTTTCAGGCTGACGAAGGAACATTTTTCAGTGCGAACTTATTCAGACTTGACTAAGTGATTGCCAATATGTTTGTCCACTTAAACTTTAATGCTCAACTTTCATTTTTCAACTTCGTGATATGTTTAAGGTAATATTATACTATAATACCCATGTGTCCCATACCATGACATACCCCCGCGATCAAGGTAAGCACAATGATTCATCGTAGCGGGCGAGTATACTGAGATCATCCTTTATATTTTAGAACATCAGACTCTTGGTGAATAGGTTAGTACTTTCGTATAGTAGGGAGGAACATACCTTTTATGGTATATATTTGACTTTTCAAGCACACAGAATTTTCTCGTGATCAGATTTCATTTCTTTTAAGGTTTTGGCCCTTCTTTGGCTCTTTTAATGATATCTTGACTTTACCTAGGTCTACATGTAATCTAGATGAAACAGAAGGGCAGCCCTGATATCCTTGATGACTTATCAGTATGAAGACCCGAACCTCAAATGTTGGCTATCTATTAACACAAGATTTAATACCATAAATCATACGCTGATGGTATGTTGCCCACATGATACATAGTTGGTTATATTTATATCAGTTAATATCTTTTATCACTTTGAGCGTCAAGCCTATCGACATAACACATTAGATCTTAGTCTTTCCAGCTACAATACCTTACATGTGTTAGTCAAACCCTTTAACACGAACATTTATTTCATTTCCCAATGATGCAATAAAAATCTTTTTGGATTGTTTTAGTTTTTCAAATGTTTTTTGATTTTTCTGTTTCAAATGTTTTTGTATTTTTCTCATTTTTCCCTCTCAAACAATGCATATGTACATATATGTCCCTCTTCCCCCTAAATTTGTGCATCACACTTTATGCACAAATTTACCTAACAATGAAGACGTATGTAGAAAAATATAAAAAAAGGAAAATGAAAAGATTTTAGTTGTTTTTGCTTAACTGTTCGGTCATTAGATTGAAGACTAATCATTGTCAAAACTTACCACACGAAACTTAAATTGTACCTTCGCTGGTCTTGTCTTACATACCTCATTTCCTACAAAAGGAAACATATCATCTATAAAGAAATTTGAACTTTTTGCAACAGTGAAATGTTACCCTTTTTATATCTTAAACAACTGCTATCAACATTCCAGAGTTTGTCAAAAACTCCTCCTTGGTTGTCCCTGAAAAATAAGGAGATTAGTAAGACGTTGGTACCCAGACCATCATGGTCCTAAGTATCCCTAAGGCATCAAAATAAGACATTTTTTTATGACACAAGTCTCCTTTTGTTTCAAGGATTGGTGATATTGCTACTTTGTGTTTTGCTTTCCAAATTTGTTTAGGCGTTTCTAATTTCTTAGATGCCTTTGGCAATGTAGTTGGCTTTTCAACCTTGTTATCTTTCAAAACTTGTGTAGGTTTCAAAGCTTGTTTTCTTTTAGCTTTAGTAGCATTCCAATCCCCATCATATGGTTTAACCTTGGGATTCGCATTCTTCATTGCCTTAGTTGACGACACCTTCATCGGCTTAGAATGGTAGTTATCCTTTGGTGTAACCTTCTAATTTAGCACATAATAAGGTACGTTGGGACGAAGTGTGTGGTTTTGAGAAATGTGACCTGGAATGCCGCAATTGAAGCATGTTTGTCTCTTCACGTATAAGGCATTCTCAGTTTTATTTGCTCTTGCAGGCCCTTAAGGATGAACTGATCCTTTCTGTGCTTGGTTTCCTTGCACATTTCTTGTAGACGAGCATGAATTTGGATGTCTATACTTGTCATTTGCAAGGGCCTTCTGTGGTGGAGGTTTCCTTTGGTTCTTCTTCTTGTATTGCTTAGACTGCAAGTCTTGTTTGGAAATATTAGCAACCTTTTCAAAAGATTTATTAGCACGGTCAAATGCATATTTCTCATATTTTCCATTACTGACCGACTTAACAAAAGCGTTTTTCACCTCATGAGCCGTTTGAGGGCTATTGTTGCCCGTAGATGATTTTGGAGAGTGTGATTGTCTTTGACGTTTGGACTTCTGCTTTCTTCGTCGCCGATTTGCTTATTTCGGCTCTTATTGCATGATTTGGACCTTTACATCACTAATAGAAGGTTCAGATTGTTCGGTTTGCCCACTTGTATCCTTTGTCATGCCAGTCTTCACTTCATCCGCTTTGATAGATTTGGAGAGTCCTGGTTTTTCAGATGAAATACTAGACACTCTAGCTGAATCATTAGAAGAGTCATCAGCATAACCTACAATTGACACCTTTTCTTCACATGAAGTAGAAGCATTAGTATTGTTCACACATTTTTACTTCATTTAAACATTTACAGGTTTAGTATACTCTAGTGTCCGATGTATAATCACTAGGTTTGCCATACACCATATGTTGTGTGTTCTCAAGTTCTTCCTCGGTTTTAGGCATTGTTGTGTAGTTGTGATTATATGGTGGGGCAACCTGATTGAATCCTAAACCCTTCCCCTTGTACCATTTGTATGCCAATTGCACATTGCACACATCTTTAACTACCTTGCTAGATGTATCAAACTTCTTTATGTTTACTTCATTTTGTTGATACTTTCTAGTCAGGAGTTCTAACTTCCATACAAGGCTTCAAACGGAGCAGCTTTTACACTCGCGTGATAACAATTGTTGTAGGAAAAGTCAGCTAATGGTAGATGAGTATCCCAACTTCCGCCGAAATCAATTGTACATTCTCAACATATCCTCTAACAGAATGGTTCTCTCACCCTGATCATCAGTTTGAGGATGATACGCAGTACTCATGTCCAATCGAGAACCAGCAACTCGTGAAGAGATCGCCAAAATCTGGAGTCAAATTGTCCATCTCTATCAGAGATAATTGACATTGGTACTCCATGTCGGGCTACAATCTCGTTAAGGTACAACTGCGATATCTTTTTTGCTTTGTCTGTTTCCTTAATGGGTAAGAAATGAGTAGACTTTGTTAATTGATCCATAATTACCAATATAGTGTCGTGTCCGCGCGACATACGTGATAATTTGGTGATAAAGTCCATCATAAGATGCTCCCATTTCCATTTAAGAATCTCTGGTTGCTGTAGAAGCCGTCTGCAGCCAGACGACTTCTGATGTTCAGCCTTAACCTTCGAGCACATCAGACATTTACTAACATACATCGCAATATCTTTCTTCATATTCGGCCACCATTTTACATATTAGTAGAACATGGGTGAATAGAATATCTAGACTTATGAGCCTCGTTCATACCATTTTACATAGGTTACTCCTAAGCGAAACCCATATCCGTTCATGAAGTACATCACCTTGTCTGCCTTCGGTATCAGCTCACACTCAAATCCTCTTAAACCTTCTCTACTCAAATTCTTATCCTGTAAAGCTTCCCGTTGTGCATCACGAATTTGAATAGTCAAACTCGTCTGTCTGGTTAAACCCAAAGCACGAACGCGAAGAGGCTTCTCCCGCATTTTTCTACTGAGCGCATCAACAACAACATTTGCTTTACCTAGGTGATAACGATATCACACTTGTAATTATTGAGTAACTCTACACAATGTGTTTTCTCATGCTGAGTTCCTTCTGATCAAAGATATGTTGGAGGCTAATATGGTCAGTGTAAATCATACACTTCGTGCCATACAGATAATGTCTTCAAATATTCAAGGCAAACACAATAGCTCCTAACTCCAAGTCATGAGTTGTGTAGCTTTCTCGTGCACTTTGAATTGTCTGGACGCATAGGCTATCACTTTGTCCTTCTACAAAAGCACGCAACCAAGGCCCAAACGTGACGCATCGCATTATACAACAAAATTGTCATTTCCCTCACGCTGGGAAAGAATAGGTGCACCACACAACTTTTCCTTCAACAACGGGAAAGCTTTCTCTTGCTTTGCTGTCCAATCAAACTTCTTATCCATCTGGGTCAGTAACGTTAATGGCTGCGTTACTTTGGAGAAATTCTCTATGAATATCTGATAATACCCAGCAAGTCCTAAGAATTTTCGCACCTTCGAAGGAGTAATTGGTGCTTCCCAATTCTTAATCGCTTCAATCTATGACAGATCCACATATATACCTTTCTCATTTATGACGTGTCCAAGAAAATTAACTTCTCGAATCCAATCACATTTAGAGAACTTGGCATACAACTTCTCGTTCTTCAGCATCTCTAAAATCGTCCTCAAATGTTACTCATGATCTTCTTTGGTTAGTGAATAGATAAGTAAAACATCAATGAACACTATCACGAATTTATCTAGATAGGGTTTGGATACTCTGTTCATGAGATCCATGAACACTTCAGGCATATTAGTTAAGCCAAGAGGCGTGACTAAAAACTCATAAAGGCCATAACGTGTTCTAAAAGCGGTCTTTGGAATATCTTCGTCAGCAATCTTCAATTGGTGATAGCCTGAACGCAAATAAATATTCGAGTAGTAGCTGGATATGTGTAATTGATCAAACAGATCCTCGATCCTCGGTAGTTGGCACCGATTCTTGATGGTTAACCTGTTTAGCTCCCGATAATCTATGCATATCCTGAAGGAACAATCCTTCTTCTTCACAAACAAAACAGGTGCTCCCCAAGGCGAAAAGCTTGGTCGAATGAAACCTTTGTCTAGTAGCTCTTGAAGCTGATTTGATAGTTCTTTCATTTAAGAAGGCGCTAATCTATAAGGGGATTTTGCAATCTGTGCTGCACAAGGAACAAGATCAATTTTAAACTCGAACTGTCTCGCAGGGGGCAATCCAGGTAAGTCTTCAGGGAAAACTTCTGAATACTAACGAAAAATAAAGGAATCTCTTCAATATTCTTTCCTTCAATCTTCGTATCAACCACGTTGACCAAGAATGCAGTATAACCCTTACGTGACATCTTGTGCATCTTCATAACGCTAACAACTCTTGATTTCCGACTTGTTCTTTCTCCGTGAGTCACTATTGCTTCACCGCCAGGGCAGGGTATTCGCACTAGTTTCTCTGAACAAACAATCTCAGCTCTATTCTTGGATAGCAGATCCATTCCAACAACTACATCGAAAATACCAAGATCCACTTGTAACAAATCGATACTAAAACTTTGATCGCATAACCGGTACTAGAACCATGAATGACGTCACTGGTTTCTATCTAGCTTACATGCTTGAGAACACATAAACGGTTAGAAGATTTTCGAAACAAAACTCAAGTCAGCTCTAGTATCAAATAGTACGAACCCTAGAATGGTTATTTATTAAGAATGTACCAGTAACAACTGGAGGATCATCATGAGCTTTCCCAACATTCAGCTCAAATGCTCTACCTCTAGCACCTTGATCTTTCAACAAAGTTCAGTTCCGCTTGAAGTGTCCATGCTCTCCACATTGAAAGCATCCTTCTTGTTAAACCCAAAGAACGAACGCGAAGAGGCTTCCCCCGTCCTTTTCTACTGAGCACATCAACAATAACGTTTGCTTTACCTGGGTGATAACGAATATCACACTCGTAATTATTGAGTAACTCTACCTAATGCCATTTTCTCATGTTCAGTTCCTTTTGATCAAAGATATACCAGAAGCTATTATGGTCAGTGTAAATCATACACTTCGTGCCATATAGATAATGTCTTCAAATCCTCAAGGCAAACACAAAAACTCCTAGTTCTAAGTTAGGAGTTGTGTAGTTCTTCTCATGCACTTTTAATTGTCTGGACGCATATCACTTTGTCCTTCTACATAAGCACGCAACCAAGGCCCAAACGTGACGCATCGCAGTATATAACAAAATCGTCATTTCCCTCACGTGGGAGAGAATACGTGCACCACACAACTTTTCCTTCAACAACCGAAAAGCTTTCTCCTGCTTTTCTGTCCAATCAAACTTCTTATCCTTCTGGGCAATAGAGTTAAAGGCTGCGAGACATTGGAGAAATACCTAGCAAGTCCTAAGAATTGTCGCACCTTCGAAGGAGTCATTGGTGCTTCCCAATTCTTAATCTCTTCAATCTATGACGAATCCACATGTATACCTTTCTCATTTATGACGTGTTTTAGAAAATGAACTTCTCGAATCCAATCACATTTAGAGAACTTGGCATACAACTTCTCGTTCTTCAGCAGCTCTAACATCGTCCACAAATATTACTCATCATCTTCTTTGCTTAGTGAATAGGTAAGTATAATATCAATGAATACTATCACGAATTTATCTAAATAGGGTTTGCATACTCTGTTCATGAGATCCATAAACACTGCAGGCATATTAGTTAAGACAAGAGGCGTAACTAAAAACTCATAAAGGCCATAACGTGTTCTAAAAGCGGTCTTTGGAATATCTTCATCAGCAATCTTCAATTTGTGATAGCCTAAACGCAAATAAATATTCGAGTAGTAGATGGATTTGTGCAATTGATCAAACAGATCCTCGATCCTTGGTAGTTGGCACTGATTCTTAATGGTTAACTTGTTCAGCTCCCGATAATCTATGCATATCCTGAAGGAACAATCCTTCTTCTTCACAAATAAAACAGGTGCTCCCCAAGGCGAAAAGCTTGGTTGAATGAAACCTTTGTCTAGTAGCTCTTGAAGCTGATTCGATAGTTCTTTCATTTAAGAAGGCGCTAATCTATAAGGGTATTTTGCAATCTGTCTCGGAGGGGGCAATCCAGGTAAGTCTTTAGGGAAAACTTCTTAATACTAACGAAAAATATAGGAATCTCTTCAATCTTCTTTCCTTCGATCTTCGTATCAACCACGTTGACCAAGAATGCAGGATATCCCTTACGTGACATCTTGTGCATCTTCATAACGCTAACAACTCTTGATTTCCGACTTGTTCGTTCTCCGTGAATCACTATTGCTTCACCGCCAGGGCAGGGTATTCGCACTAGTTTCTCTAAACAAACAATCTCATCTCTATTCTTGGATAGCCAATCCATTCCAACTACATCGAAACTCTCAAGCTCCACTAGTAACAAATCGATACTAAAACTATGATCGCATATCCAGTACTAGAACCATGAATGATGTCACTGGTTTCTATCTAGCTTACATGCTTGAGAACACATAAACGGTTAGAAGTTTTTCGAACAAAAACTCAAGTCAGCTCTAGTATCAAATAGTACAAACGCTAGAATGGTTATTTATTGAGAATATACCAGTAACAACTAGAGGATCATCACGAGCTTTCCTAACATTCAGCTCAAATTCTCTGCCTCTAGCACCTTGATCTTTCAACAAAGGTCAATTCCGCTTGAAGTGTCCATGCTCTCCACATTGAAAGCATCCCTCTGGTTAAACACAAAGCACGAACGCGAAGAGGCTTCCCCTGCTCTTTTCTACTGAGCGCATCAACAACAACATTTGCTTTACCTGGGTGATAACGAATATCACACTCGTAATTATTGAGTAACTCTACACAATGCCGTTTTCTCATGCTGAGTTCCTTCTGATCAAAGATATGTTGGAGGCTATTATGGTATGTGTAAATCATACACTTCGTGCCATATAGATAATGTCTTAAAATCCTCCAGGCAAACACAAAAACTCCTAGCTCCAAGTTATGAGTTGTGTAGTTCTTCTCGTGGACTTTTAATTGTCTGGACGCATAGGCTATCACTTTGTCCTTCTACATAAGCACGCAACCAAGGCCCAAACTGACGCATTGCAGTATACAACAAAATCGACATTTCCCTTACGCTGGGAAAGAATAGGTGCACCACACAACTTTTCCTTCAACAACCGAAAAGCTTTCTCCTGCTTTTCTGTCCAATCAAACTTCTTATCCTTCTGGGTCAATAGCGTTAATGGCTGCGTATCTTTGGAGAAATTCTCAATGAATCTCTGATAATACCCAACAAGTCCTAAGAATTGTCGCACCTTCGAAGGAGTCATTGGTGCTTCCCAATTCTCAATCGCTTCAATCTATGACGAATCCACATGTATACATTTCTCATTTATAACGTGTTTAACAAAATGAAATTCTCGAATCCAATCACATTTCGAGAACTTGGCATACAACTTCTCGTTCTTCAGCAGATCTAAAATCTTCCACAAATATTACTCATGATCTTCTTTGATTAGTGAATAGGTAAGTATAATATCAATGAATACTATCACGAAGTTTTCTAAATAGGGTTTGCATACTCTGTTCATGAGATCCATGAACACTGCAGGTATATTAGTTAAGCCAAGAGGCGTGACTAAACACTCATAAAGGCCATAACGTGTTCTAAAAGCGGTCTTTGGAATATCTTCATCAGCAACCTTCAATTGGTGATAGCCTGAACGCAAATAAATATTTGAGTAGTAGTTGGATCTGTGCAATTGATAAAAACAGATCCTCGATCCTCAGTAGTTGGCACCGATTCTTGATGGTTAACTTGTTCAGCTACCGATAATCTATGCATATCCTGAAGGAACAATCCTTCTTCTTCACAAATAAAACAGGTGCTCCCCAAGGCGAAAAGCTTGGTCGAATGAAAATTTTGTCTAGTAGCTCTTGAAGCTGATTCGATAGTTCTTTCATTTAAGAAGGCGCTAATCTATAAGGGTATTTTGCAATCTGTGCCGCACAAGGAACAAGATAAATTTTAAACTCGATCTATCTCGCGGGGGCAATCCAGGTAAGTCTTCAGGGAAAACTTCTGAATACTAACGAAAAATAAAGGAATCTCTTCAATATTCTTTCCTTCAATCTTCGTATCAACCACGTTGACCAAGAATGCAGTATAACCCTTACGTGACATCTTGTGCATCTTCATAACGCTAACAAACTCTTGATTTCCGACTTGTTCTTTCTCCGTGAGTCACTATTGCATCACCGCCAGGGCAGGGTATTCGCACTAGTTTCTCTGAACAAACAATCTCAGCTCTATTCTTGGATAGCAGATCCATTCCAACAACTACATCGAAACTACCAAGATCCACTTGTAACAAATCGATACTAAAACTATGATCGCATAACCGGTACTAGAACCATGAATGACGTCATTGGTTTCTATCTAGCTTACATGCTTGAGAACACATAAACGGTTAGAAGTTTTTGAAAGCTCTAGTATCAGATAGTACGAATGCTAGAATGGTTATTGATTGAGAATGTACCAGTAACAACTGGAGGATCATCACGAGCTTTCCCAACATTCAGCTCAAATGCTCTACCTCTAGCACCCTGATCTTTCAACAAGGGTCAGTTCTGCTTGAAGTGTCCATGCACTCCACATTGAAAGCATCCCTCTAGTTAAACCCAATGCACGAACGCGAAGAGGCTTCCCCCGCTCTTTTCTACTAAGCGCATCAACAATAACGTTTGCTTTACCTGGAGATAACGAATATCACACTCGTAATTATTGAGTAACTCTACCCAATGCCGTTTTCTCATGTTGAGTTCCTTTTGATCAAAGATATGCTAGAAGCTATTATGGTATGTGTAAATCATACACTTAGTGCCATATAGATAATGTCTTCAAATCCTCAAGGCAACACAAAAACTCCTAGCTCCAAGTTATGAGTTGTGTAGTTCTTCTCGTGCACTTTTAATTGTCTGGACGCATAGGCTATCACTTTGTCCTTCTACATAAGCACGCAACCAAGGCCCAAACTGACGCATCGCAGTATACAACAAAATCGTCATTTCCCTTACGCTGGGAAAGAATAGGTGCACCACACAACTTTTCCTTCAACAACCGAAAAGCTTTCTCCAGCTTTTCTATCCAATCAAACTTCTTATCCTTCTGGGTTAATAGCGTTAATGGTTGCGTATCTTTGGAGAAATTCTCTATGAATCTCTGATAATACCCAGCAAGTCCTAAGAATTGTCGCACCTTCGAAGGAGTCATTGGTGCGTCCCAATTCTTAATCGCTTCAATCTATGACGAATCCACATGTATACATTTCTCATTTTGACGTGTTTAAGAAAATGAACTTCTCGAATCCAATCACATTTAGAGAACTTGGCATACAACTTCTCGTTCTTCAGCAGCTCTAAAATCGTCCACAAATATTACTCATGATTTTCTTTGATTAGTGAATAGGTAAGTATAATATCAATGAATACTATAACGAATTTTTCTAAATAGGGTTTGCATACACTGTTCATGAGATCCATGAACACTGCAGGTATATTAGTTAAGCCAAGAGGCGTGACTAAACACTCATAAAGGCCATAACGTGTTCTAAAAGCGGTCTTTGGAATATCTTCATCAGCAACCTTCAATTGGTGATAGCCTGAACGCAAATAAATATTTGAGTAGTAGTTGGATCTGTGCAATTGATAAAAACAGATCCTCGATCCTCAGTAGTTGGCACCGATTCTTGATGGTTAACTTGTTCAGCTACCGATAATCTATGCATATCCTGAAGGAACAATCCTTCTTCTTCACAAATAAAACAGGTGCTCCCCAAGGCGAAAAGCTTGGTCGAATGAAAACTTTGTCTAGTAGCTCTTGAAGCTGATTCGATAGTTCTTTCATTTAAGAAGGCGCTAATCTATAAGTGTATTTTGCAATCTGTGCCGCACAAGGAACAAGATAAATTTTAAACTCGATCTGTCTCGCGGGGGGCAATCCAGGAAAGTCTTGAGGGAAAACTTCTGAATACAAAGAAAAATATAGGAATCTCTTCAATCTTCTTTCCTTCGATCTTCGTATCAACCACGTTGACCAAGAATGCAGGATAACCATTACGTGACATCTTGTGCATCTTCATAATGCTAACAACTCTTGATTTCCAACTTGTTCATTCTCCGTGAATCACTATTGCATCACCGCCAGGGCAGGGTATTCGCACTAGTTTCTCTAAACAAGCAATCTCAGCTCTATTCTTGGATAGCCAATCCATTCCAACAACTACATCGAAACTACCAAGATCCACTTGTAACAAATCGATACTAAAACTATGATCGCATAACCGGTACTAGAACCATGAATGACGTCATTGGTTTCTATCTAGCTTACATGCTTGAGAACACATAAACGGTTAGAAGTTTTTCGAAAGCTCTAGTATCAGATAGTACGAATGCTAGAATGGTTATTGATTGAGAATGTACCAGTAACAACTGGAGGATCATCACGAGCTTTCCCAACATTCAGCTCAAATGCTCTACCTCTAGCACCCTGATCTTTCAACAAGGGTCAGTTCCGCTTGAAGTGTCCATGCTCTCCACATTGAAAGCATCCCTCTGGTTAAACCCAATGCACGAACGCGAAGAGGCTTCCCCCGCTCTTTTCTACTAAGCGCATCAACAATAACGTTTGCTTTACCTGGTGATAACGAATATCACACTCGTAATTATTGAGTAACTCTACCCAATGCCGTTTTCTCATGTTGAGTTCCTTTTGATCAAAGATATGCTAGAAGCTATTATGGTATGTGTAAATCATACACTTAGTGCCATATAGATAATGTCTTCAAATCCTCAAGGCAAACACAAAAACTCCTAGCTCCAAGTTATGAGTTGTGTAGTTCTTCTCGTGCACTTTTAATTGTCTGGACGCATAGGCTTGCACTTTGTCCTTCTACATAAGCACGCAACCAAGGCCCAAACTGACGCATCGCAGTATACAACAAAATCGTCATTTCCCTTACGCTGGGAAAGAATAGGTGCACCACACAACTTTTCCTTCAACAACCGAAAAGCTTTCTCCTGCTTTTCTGTCCAATCAAACTTCTTATCCTTCTCGGTTAATAGCGTTAATGGTTGCGTATCTTTGGAGAAATTCTCTATGAATCTCTGATAATACCCAGCAAGTCCTAAGAATTGTCGCACCTTCGAAGGAGTCATTGGTGCGTCCCAATTCTTAATCGCTTCAATCTATGACGAATCCACATGTATACATTTCTCATTATGACGTGTTTAAGAAAATGAACTTCTCGAATCCAATCACATTTAGAGAACTTGGCATACAACTTCTCGTTCTTCAGCAGCTCTAAAATCGTCCACAAATGCTACTCATGATCTTCTTTGCTTAGTGAATAGGTAAGTATAACATCAATGAATACTATCACGAATTTATCTAAATAGGGTTTGCATACTCTGTTCATGAGCTCCATGAACACTGCAGGTATATTAGTTAAGCCAAGAGGCGTGACTAAAAACTCATAAAGGCCATAACGTGTTCTAAAAGCGGTCTTTGGAATATCTTCATCAGCAATCTTCAATTGGTGATAGCATGAACGCAAATCAACATTCGAGTAGTAGCTGGATCTGTGCAATTGATCAAACAGATCCTCGATCCTCGGTAGTTGGCACCGATTCTTGATGGTTAACTTGTTCAGCTCCCGATAATATATGCATATCCTGAAGGAACAATCCTTCTTCTTCACAAACAAAACAGGTGCTCCCCAAGGCGAAAAGCTTGGTTGAATGAAACCTTTGTCTAGTAGCTCTTGAAGCTTATTCGATAGTTCTCTCATTTAAGAAGGCGCTAATCTATAAGGGGATTTTGCAATTTGTGCTGCACAAGGAACATTATCAATTTTAAACTCGATCTGTCTCGCAGGGGCAATACAGGTAAGTCTTCAGGGAAAACTTCTGAATACTTACGAAAAATATAGGAATCTCTTCAATCTTCTTTCCTTCGATCTTCGTATCAACCACGTTGATCAAGAATGCAGGATAACCCTTACGTGACATCTTGTGCATCTTCATAACGCTAACAACTCTTGATTTCCGACTTGTTCGTTCTCCGTGAATCACTATTGCTTCACCGCCAGGGCAGGGTATTCGCACTAGTTTCTCTAAACAAACAATCTCAGCTCTATTCTTGGATAGCCAATCCATTCCGACAACTACATCGAAACTGCCAAGCTCCACTAGTAACAAATCGATACTAAAACTATGATCGCATAACCGGTACTAGAACCATGAATGACGTCACTGGTTTCTATCTAGCTTACATGCTTGAGAAGACATAAACCTTTAGAAGTTTTTCGAAACAAAACTCAAGTCAGCTCTAGTATCAAATAGTACGAACGCTAGAACGGTTATTTATTGAGAATGTACCAGTAACAACTGGAGGATCATCACGAGCTTTCCTAACATTCAGCTCAAATTCTCTACCTCTAGCACCCTGATCTTTCAATAAAGGTCAGTTCCGCTTGAAGTGTCCATGCTCTCCACATTGAAAGCATCCCTCTGGTTAAACCTAAAGCACCAACGCGAAGAGGCTTCCCCGCTCTTTTCTACTGAGCGCATCAACAACAACATTTGCGTTACCTGGGTGATAACGAATATCACACTCGTAATTATTGAGTACCTCTACACAATGCCGTTTTCTCATGCTGAGTTCCTTCTGATCAAAGATATGTTGGAGGCTATTATGGTATGTGTAAATAATACACTTCGTGCCATATAGATAATGTCTTAAAATCCTCAAGGCAAACATAAAATCTCCTAGCTCCAAATTATTAGTTGTGTAGTTCTTCTCGGGGACTTTTAATTGTCTGGACGCATAGGCTATCACTTTGTCCTTCTACATAAGCACGCAACCAAGGCCCAAACTGACGCATCGCAGAATACAACAAAATCGTCATTTCCCTTACACTGGGAAAGAATAGGTGCACCACACAACTTTTCCTTCAACAACCGAAAAGCTTTCTCCTGCTTTTCTATCCAACCAAACTTCTTATCCTTCTGGGTCAATAGCGTTAATGGTTGCGTTACTTTGGAGAAATTCTCTATGAATCTCTGTTAATACCTAACAGGTCCTAAGAATTGTCGCACCTTCGAAGGAGTCTTTGGTGCATCCCAATTCTTAATCGCTTCAATCTATGATGAATCCACATGTATACCTTTCTTATTTATGACGTGTTTAAGAAAATGAACTTCTCGAATCCAATCACATTTAGAGAACTTGGCATACAACTTCTCGTTCTTCCGCAGCTCTAAAATCGTCCACAAATGTTGCTCATGATCTTCTTTACTTAGTGAATAGGTAAGTATAACATCAATAAATACTATCACGAATTTATCTAAATAGGGTTTGTGTACTCTGTTCATGAGATCCTTGAACACTGCAGGCAATAACGTGTTCTAAAAGCGGTCTTTGGAATATCTTCATCATCAATCTTCAATTGGTGATAGCCTAAACGCAAATCAATATTCGAGTAGTAGTTGGATCTGTGCAATTGATCAAACAGCTCTCGATCCTCGGTAGTTGGCACCGATTCTTGATGGTTAACTTGTTCAGCTCCCGATAATCTACGCATATCCTGAAGGAACAATCTTTCTTCTTCACAAACAAAACAGGTGCTCCCCAAGGCGAAAAGCTTGGTCGAATGAAAACTTTGTCTAGTAGCTCTTGAAGCTGATTCGATAGTTCTTTCATTTAAGAAGGCGCTAATCTATAAGGGTATTTTGCAATCTGTGCCGCACAAGGAACAAGATCAATTTTAAACTCGATCTGTCTCGCAGGGGCAATCCAGGTAAGTCTTTAAGGAAAACTTCTGAATACTAACGAAAAATATAGGAATCTCTTCAATCTTCTTTCCTTCGATCTTCGTATCAACCACGTTGACCAAGAATGCAGGATAACCCTTACGTGACATCTTGTGCATCTTCATAACGCTAACAACTATTGATTTCTGACTTGTTCGTTCTCCGTGAATCACTATTGCTTCACCGCCAGGGCAGGGTATTCGCACTAGTTTCTCTTAAAAACAATCTCAACTCTATTCTTGGATAGCCAATCGATTCCAACAACTACATCCAAACTACCAAGCTCCACTTGTAACAAATCGATACTAAAACTATGATTGCATAACCGGTTCTAGAACCATGAATGACGTCACTAGTTTCTATCTAGCTTACATGGTTGAGAACACATAAACGGTTAGAAGTTTTTTGAAACAAAACTCAAGTCAGCTCTAATACCAAATAGTACGAACGCTAGAATGGTTATTGATTGAGAATGTACCAGTAACAACTGGAGGATCATCATGAGCTTTCCCAACATTCAGCTCAAATGCTCTACCTCTAGCACCCTGATCTTTCAACAAAGGCCAGTTCCGCTTGAAGTGTCCATGCTCTCCACATTGAAAGCATCCCTCTGGTTTCACTCCTTCTGATGTGTTTTTAGCGTGGCACCCACGTGTCTCATTCCTAGATTGACTGCATCCGTTACATCTCTCTTGCTCATCACCATGAGTCCACTTTGCTGATCTACTCTTGCTATCCTTGATCACATCTTTTCCTGAATCACTAGTGTTAGCTACAAACGCTTTACTAGAACCGCGTTTCTTCTCATGCTTATCATCGGAATCCTTTCTCAAACTCTCAGACTTTCACTTTCGCGAATCCCCAGATCTATGCCTAGAGCTCTCTTGTCTATCAAGGATCTCCTGTCTGCGTTGGCTTTCACTAATGACTTCCCAATCTCATCCATTTTGTTAAGGCTACTCTTGTCGATGCCATCATCAGTCAAAGATTTTGCCAGTGAAGTAGCTTCCAGATAGGTAGTGGGTTTCGTTAAGGTGACCATACTGCGAATATGTGGCGCTAATCCCAAAATGTACCTTTTAATCATAACATAATCAGGTGTGACCATTTAGGGAACCAACCTAGCCAGATCATTGAATCGAGTCGTATAAGCTTTAACACTCAAGCCTTCCATGGTTAGATTCTAGAAGTATGTCTCAACTTCTATAGCAAGCTACTTGGGAAGTATTCTTTAAGAAGCATCTCTTTCAGTTCGTTACAGGTACGACCGTAGTCAACGTCTTCTACCAAAATCTGAACTTGAGCGTTCCACCTGGATAAAGCTTCATCATGTAATGAACATGAAGCACACCTCACCCTCTGATCAGCAGCACAACCGTTGATTGCCATCATAGACTCCATCTTCTCAATCCATCTAACGATATTAAGGAGTCCTGCAACACCAGTATATGATTTTCGGTTACAACCCTAGAATGTTTGTACGTACATCCATGCACTATTCACAAGGTTAATGAGAAATCAAGATTACTCTTAGATTATGTCATAACATAGGAACTACTATTACTTTTCCAATCATTACACTACCTTGAGGGGCTCCAATTGGCATTCCACCGAAACCATGTGTATTATCACCGCGTCCACGTCCTTGCCCTGTAGTCTGGTTAGCTTTGTGCTATTCCATGGTAGTATTAACGTGCTGAGCGATAAGTTGCGCCAACTCCTCAGGCGTGGTAGAAAATGCAGTACCATCAGTAGAGAGACCCTGTCTCGCTTTTGGTGGCATATTGTCGTCGTTATTATTTCACTAATAATGACAACATAAGACAATATTCAAATAATTCAACCATCAAATGCTAGTGGACCAAACAATATGCATGTAATCATATCCACATATTAATGAGAACAATTTAACCAAAATCCGATTATATTGGTATTTTATCATAGAAATTAAACTACTTGTTTGTAGTACAAAGACTAACCAAAATTTAGTGTGAACAAAATCAAACACCTTTAACAAGTCTTGATGAATTTCCTCCTAAAATATCTAACTTAGCATGCAAGACAAAATAGGGTTACCAAAAAGAGATAAACAAACAAAACAAACAACCAACAATCACTTGAAACCTAGAAACTCCAAAAGTTTCCTAACTAGCTCCTCGAGTTCCACAATCCTCGAGTGCATCTGATCTATGGCACTGTCGTCCATGTCCTGAAGCTCATCGTACGAATCCATATGAACCTCAAGATCCTTCACCTTTCCCTTAGTCGTCTCTAGTTCTCCGCGCAAAGTAGCAATCTAACGATCGCAATGGGAACACCGGTCGACCCAAACTCCTTTCTGCTTCTTCAAAGCATACTCAATGGCAGCTCTAGAAGTCGATGCAATATCTCCAGCGGGTCAAGTACTCTTCCTACGACGAGTGTAGACTAGTAGAGGTGTAGTAGAGACTCGTGACTCGGGCTTCAAAACGGACGACTCAGATATGGCTAGTGGAGGGATCTCAGGTGTAAGCTCAACAGTAACAGTGGGTGGGACTACCAAAGGCTCTATAGGTCGAGCCGTGATAGTAGTGGCGTCCACCACTAGTGTTATCCCAAAAGATCCTCCAAGCATAGGGATACCTTTATCCAGCTCATCGACAATAGGCACAATACCAAAGGATTGCCCTATCTCAAAGATCGAGGGAGGAATAGAATCCTCTTCGCCAATCCAACCGTTACTCGTATGAGAATAAAGAGTGTCAAGCTGACTAGCTAACGCAGTGGGCCGACCTAGAATGACGAGGTAAAATCGGCCATGTCAACAATTTGCGGGGTATGTGTGGTATCTATGGTAGGACTGAGGTTAGTGAGATCTCGAATTCATGCTCGGTCTCTGAGTCGTGAATCTCGATAACCTCATGTGTGTGTGACATCTATGACACAATGTAACTGTACTAAGTAAGTGTGTGTTAAAAAAATAACACATAAGGCACAAATAAACAGATTAACACGTATGCACATAAACTCTTTATAGTTTTCATACATGATCAAAATCCATGTTTATTTTAAATTATTGGCTTTGCGAAATTTGGGAGTTAATTTCTCAAAATTCATTGGTTGAAATCTAGAGTTTTTCCCGAAAACATCTAGTTCACTAACAACCAATGGCTCTAATACCAACTTCTGTCACACCCTAAAAACGTCGCAGCGGAAATATAAACGTAGTGGTGACGGAAGTTGGTGCCCATAAGTATCTTTGTGGACAATTCAATATTTATTTTTGGACATTCAACATAACTAAAACATAAGTTTAAAGTATAGGGTTTAACCACAACCACAACATAGTTAAGTTGTCTTAATCCTTATTGATCTTAGTACACTCTTGGTCCCAATTTAGTTTTAAAAGTTGTCCAAAATATTATTTAACACAAATGCATCATCAACCACAAGATATGCCAAAATCCGGAAGCTGAACTCAAGTACCTGAAGAACACATTAAAATCAAGTGTCAATACAAATGAGGGTGAGTTCACATATTCAAATTATAAACAATTTGATCCAAGCAAAACTTTCTTATTATGTTTTTAATTATAAAACATCCATACTATTAAAAAAGTCAATATTATTTCCTTTACAAAAATCCGAAGGCCCGTCATCACAAGCATTTTCATAAAACCGTTGATATTAAGACATCTTCCCAAGGTTTACCTATATTAAATTTCTAGCATCAAATGTTTAGATTCGTAAGTTTGCAAGACGTAGGAGCTATATATTAACAATAGGGGTATAATTAAAGCTAGACAATAACAAAATATGAATTCGTCGCGTAACTTGACACGGAGCTACAGGTTAAGACGCGATGGTAAACCCGATAGATCTATCAACAATTCCACACATACATTATTAATGATTAAACGACTAAATTTGCGCAAGTGCCCACAATGGGCCACGTATAATGCCTACCTCATGAACAATATATATAACATACTAAAATGATAAATTTAATATTTTGTGTTGTACGAATTTCCCGAAGTCCCCATCAAAATGTAAGCTAATACTGATACTTACTCTCTTGAGATCGAGCAAATTCGTCACAAATAGATTTAACCATTTTTAAATCTACACGGTCTTTTTATCCCAAACACCGTAAGTATCCCTGTTTCTTCCGGAAACATATACATAACCAATCAAAACCCATTTCTCCCCAAAACGTATATTTAACCAATCAAAACCCGTTTCTCACCGAAACGTATTTTACAATCAAAACATGTTTCTCCCCATAACGTATATTTATATCATTCAAAACCATATATTTTCCAAGGAAATATATTCATAATTTATTTGAAGGCATATTTTATACAAAAACGTATAATTATCCTTTTAAGGCGTGTTCTTCCCCCAAAACGTATATAAAACAGTAAAAAGAGGGGTTAGTGACACTCACCTTTGGGTGCATTTTTATATTAGTGCGATCTCACAATTTGGTCTACATGTCCTAATTTAAAAGAATGATTTAATAACCAATATTCCACAAAATACCTAAATTTCTCCAGTACTTATAATTTTCACATAACTTTAAGATTTTCTCAAAAAGTTTTTATTTTTTAATTATTTTGGCGTATTTATATATATGCCTTCATATATATATATTAATATTTTTATGACTTGAACGATTTTATTGGTGACCCTTTATGTTATATCCATTATTACACCCGTTTATAAGCAATATATCTACGATTTGCGCTTCGTAATATATATACATAAACGTGAACATATTATCAAATATGGTATTACACATATCTCATGAACTTATATATTTTATCATTTTTAAAGCATTTATGCATGAAATAACTCATCAAGTTAACCTATGTATTATTTTCATGCTCGACAAATAAGTTACATACTTAACGTGACTTTTAACGAAATTACCGTTCCAACCGAGTAAGTGTACATGCATAGTCTTAATTCATACTATCATGTCAACACTTAACATAACAAATGTTATTTACTAAATAAAATTGTACTCATACTCATATTTGTGTAGATTTCATATAAGTCACAAAAATCATGCAATTTCATCCATTTTACTACTTTTTAAGCTACATGTACAACATCAAAGCTATCATAACTTATGATATAATTTTATATCATCATGATATGTCAAATAATATTATTTTTATTGTTTATAATTTAATTTAAGTCACTTTTGTCATACCATAACAATTTCATCATCTCATGATCATTTAATCATCATGCATGCTTATGTACAAGCATCTAATGCATGGTTATCACATCAATATCATCCTTCATGAACTTAAATGCATCTAACATGTATTTAATTCATGTTCAATTAATCCAAGACATATTCATCAGATCATCATCTAATCATGTTGACATAAATGCATGTAACATTCTTACATTTATGATTATCCAACAAAAACTCATTACATGCATACATATATACCATTGTTAACGAACTAAATCCTTCTGCGTGGCACTCTAAACCTGTACGTTGCATTCTAAACCGTGTTTACTCAATTTTCGGGATGAAAATTCTTTCAACATGGGGATAATGTGACATCCCGGTTTTTCAGATATCTTAAACGCACTACTTCACGGTTATTCATTCCTACGCTAAATTGATTCGGATATTTAATTTACACGCTCGAAATAATTACGCTAACTTTGTGAACTTATCAAGTGAACTACGTGCTATGTGTATTAAACGTTTATAAGTTCGGTGAGTTATTATGTTATGTTTCGATTTCTTGATTTTTAGTTATGAAAATATATATATAGTAAATAAATAAACGAATCGAACAGAGCCGCGAAACGAGTCGACCTCATTTCCTTGCGACTCAAGGGATTTACCAAACTTGAGGTTCAAGTTATAGACCCAAACCGCCCCACCCAAGCCCTTTGCGGCCGCAAGGACCAAACCGCAAACCCTTTTCCTTTTTCTTTTCTTTCTTGCGCTATATAAAGACATATATGCATGTGTTATGTTTCAAAAAAAAACACACACACAAACCCTAGCTCCAAAGAGCCGACGGCAGCCTTTCCACTCCTCCTCTCGGTCGCGATCCCCTTGATTACCCGAATCGACTCCCATCTCGTTCCCGTTTCGTTAATCTTCATTGTTAAAGGTTAGAGTTTTCCATTGTTTCGCAAATCATGTTAGGGTTTATGAACTATTGATCATGCTTGTATGTAATGGTAGAATCATGGTTTATGAAAGTGTTATGATGTTAGTTCGATTGATTGTGCAAGTTTGGCGATTATGATGATTAGTTGGAATCAAGAATCATTAGGCTGCGTTTTGTGATAAAAACCATATATTATGATTAGGGTTTGCATTAGTATGATGTACATGATGATATATGATTGATAAATCTGTTCTTGATCGTTTATATTTAACGTCTCGATTGTTTAAGCGTGTTATATTGCGATAAAATGTTGAAATCAGGATGCTGAATGGTGTTTACAGCCAACTTAAATTGGCTGTAACTTGGTCATTATTTATCGAAAAAAGGATTTTCTGAAGCCTAAAACGTATATTTTTGAAAAAAGCTTCTAATGGAGCTGGATTCATATTTTTTGAGGTCGTTTGATATTTTTAAGTGGCCAATTAAGTGCAGTAACTGAAGCTGTATAAATTCTGAAAATTTGTTAGTTGTTTATCGAGTCGGATCTCATAATCTGTAGAGAGTTCAATCACGAAATTTGTACAGCAACTGGAGATGGAAATTTCCGGGAAACTCCCACTAGAATTTTGTTAATTGAATGAACGGTGATTTTTAAATAAATTCTCCCGTGGACTGCAGTCAGAAAGCGACGAATCTGACTGCAGTCTAGTATATTAATAATTATGAATAATTAGTAAAGTCTTAGGACTTGAAAAATTTACATAAAATTCTATAGTTTAGTTGTCACCTTCTGTAAAAAATTGGAATTTTTTGAACGTTAGAACTATTTTATAAAAATCCTCGAAAACAGCCTAATTATGAGTATACAAGCTGAAACTTGATAACTTGCGAATGTGTGTACCAAAGTGTTGCATGGATTGAATTGTGTTCATGAAAGGTTGTTTTGATCACTATGTTGGTATGATGATACTTGCATGCATGATTGGGTTTTAGGATTTTGTTATTGTGTGTACCGCATTGTGTGTTAGCTATGTGTAGGGTTTGTATTGGTGTGATTCACACACTAACTTTAAATCAATTGACTTGTTAGGACGCAATTAACGGTCCCATCAGTTGCTACTTCTGTGTTACACTAACCGAGCAACTAAAGGTGAGTTCACGGCCCTAATTTTATCCGGTTTTAAACAACAGGGGGAGAAACATGTATACACTCTACAACTCCATCTCTTTACGTTATACGAAATTAACGTCCTTAAACTATTCGGTAACTAAGTTAATGTTAATGTACGTTATGGTCACTAAGCAGCTATATCACACAAGTCCTCGACAAACTCTCGGATCGTTAGTATTGGGTTAGATAGCGGGGAAATTATAAGTAGTACTACTGGGCCCGACAAGCCCCACCCGAGCTAGTCGCGCTAGCCGACCGGGAATGGTCAACGGATGATTAATTTGGCCTAACTTCGCCATGGTCAGTGATAGGCCTGGCAACACGGAGGCACAACAGTCAGCTTCGATCGCGAACACTTACGTGACATAACTTTAGGCTAGCTACCTACATGTTAACGTTGAACTTAATTACGAATCAACAATATTATTCCGGGTTAGGGATAACGGAACGAATCAACAATATTATTCCGGGTTAGGGATAATGGAACCAACAACATTGTTATTCCGGGTTAGGAATAATGGAACATCAATATTATTCCGGGTAAGGAATAATGGAACCATCAGTATTATTCCGGGTTGGGAATAATGGAACCATCAGTATTATTCCGGGTTGGGAATAATGGAACTAAGTCGTTATCCCGGGTTAGGGACGGGGGGGAAACAAACTTATAACCGAACTAATGAACATATAAAAACCTGTGAACTCACTCTTCTTTAATGTTGACACTTGTTTCTTTACATGTTTCTCAGGACGCTAGGAGCTCTAGGTGCACTCACTTGCATTGATCAAGACATCTTTTTATCGAGTCTCATTTATGAATATTGTTTGGGTTTTACTTCAGTTTTGGCGTTTGTGTTGGCGTCCGTTCCTTTACTTTACTTTAATGCTCCCGCTCAACTTTAAAAACTAATGCTTCCGCTAAACATCGAAACCAAACTAAGACAATTTAAAATTAACTATGAATGGTTAAACAAATGATTTTGGAAAACGTATAAACAAATCATATAGAGTCGTTCGACGTTACTAGTGTCTCAGATTCGGGTTTGTTCACACGGCTCGCGGTAAAACTCCGCAAATGAAAATTGAGGGTGTGACAATTTAATCATCATGCATGCTTATGTACAAGCATCTAATGCATGGTTATCACATCAATATCATCCTTCATGAACTTAAATGCATCTAACATGTATTTAATTCATGTTCAATTAATCCAAGACATATTCATCAGATCATCATCTAATCATGTTGACATAAATGCATGTAACATTCTTACATTTATGATTATCCAACAAAAACTCATTACATGCATACATATATACATATACACACATAAACTTCCAAGATTTCACTTTTTATATAATCTCTTCAAATTACATGAGTTTTATATGACACCTTCTTGATGCAGAATTTTTGATGAATCACATCAACAAAATTAAGTAATAATTAAAACAAAATCTCTAACCCATGTATACACACATTTGTGGCCATATACTCACACACATAAGCTTTCATTTTTATTTTGATTAAAATCATTTGTTGTTAGATTTCAAGTGTTGTGAAGGATTCCAAGTTTTTAAAAAAACTATCCATCATCATCATAAAGAAACAAGAACAAGAACTTGAAAAATAATTCTATTCCTTTAAAAAATACAAGTGGGTTTTTGATGAGATTTTTGATGAAATGAAGCTTGATCTTCTTGAAAATCACCTTGGAAACTCCCTTGGATCTTCTAACTAACTTGAAGCTAGCTTGGAATGGCCTTAAATCTTCAAGAAAACTTCAAAATTAGAAAATGGTGGTGTGTGTATTTATGTTTCGCCGAGAGAGAGATGAGGGAGAGATTGAAGGTTTTTGGTGTTGGGATTGTATATGAGGTGAAGTGTGGAAGGGTTTTAATGATTAATTATCTTCCCTAGACCAACACTTGGCAACTTTGAAGGAAAAGAAAAGGGTGGGTACCCTCCTTGGGCCACCACCTATCATCTCACACACATACATACATATACATATGCATATATATAATATATTTAGTAAAATGCATGTATTTCACTAGATACCGGGTATTTTATCTTGCGTTTTAATCCCGTTTTAAGGCGTTTTAAATTATTTTTCTCATACTATTAAAATAAACTCCCCATAATATTGTAGCACAATATTTTGATTACCTAGACTGGCCGCTTTGTTTGTATTTTGCAGTATACGCGCGGTATTGCGCAAAACGAGCTTAAATTCGCAAAATAAGGATTTTAAGCGTTTTAATTACTTTTTCCTCATGAATATGATTAAAAATAACATTTTAATCATAACGGAATACTTTTAGGATTTTAACATTAATCGGGCAGTCACCGACATTCGTTTCGCATTTTGTTTGTTACGCGATAAGCATTTATCTTATTATTGCCAACATAATTTCTAACATAGTTTGGATTTACCAACACTTAAAGTACAACATATTAACACCAAATTCAATAAAATATTGCCTTTATTTATTCATAACACGTGTCACACTAGTACGGTACAGACTCAAAATAGTCGAGTGTCAGAGTCTCCCCCTGTTTAGGAAATTTCGTCCCCGAAATTTTTACACTACAGATCTTAGTTTCGCACTAGGTGGAAAGAGATGAGGATATTTCAGTTGCATCTGGTCCTGTTGTTCCCATGTGAACTCGGGTCCATGTTTGTAATTCCACCGAACCTTGACCTACTTCATCTGACTCCTCCTAAGCTTCTGAGTCTTCCAATCCAGAACTTCAACAGGTTCTTTGATAAATTTATCAACCACATGAACCTTATTAGGGGGTATGATCAGTGTCTCATTTGATAGACACTTTTTCAAGTTGGATACATGAAACACGTCATGTACTCCACTCAATTCATGTGGTAGCTTAGGCCTATACGCGACTGATCCAACTCGAGATAGGATTTCGAAAGGACCTATATAACGCGGGCTCAGCTTTCCCCCTTTATCAAATCTAACCAAACCTTTCCAAGGAGACACCTTCAGAAGAACACGATCGTTGACCTGAAACTGCAATAATTTCCTTCGGTTGTCTAGATAACTCTTTTGTCGATCGACGGCAGCTTTTAACCTTCCCTTAATTTGGGCAACCTTATCAGTGGTTTCCTGGACAAGCTCGGGTCCGGTTAGTTGCCTTTCTCCAACTTCAGCCAAACAAAGGGGTGATCAACACTTCCTTCCATACAAGGCTTCAAACGGAGCGACTTTTATACTTGAGTGATAACTATTGTTGTAGGAAAACTCAGCTAATGGTAAATGAGTATCCCAACTTCCACCAAAATCAATCGCACATGCTCTCAACATATCCTCTAACGTTTGAATGGTTCTCTCACGCTGACCATCAGTTTGAGGATGATACGAAGTACTCATGTCCAACCGAGAACCCAGGGACTCATGAAGAGATCGCCAAAATCTAGACTCAAATCGTCCATCTCTATCAGAGATAATTGTCACTGGTACTCCATGTCGGGCTACAATCTCGTTAAGGTACAACTACGATATCTTTTCTATTTCGTCTGTTTCCATAATGGGTAAGAAATGAGCAGACTTTGTTAGTCGATCCACAATTACCCATACATTGTCATGTCCGCGCGACGTACGTGGTACTTTGGTGATAAAGTTCATCGTCAGATGCTCTCATTGCCATTTAGGAATCTCTGGTTGCTACAGAAGCCGTCTGCAGCCCAGACGGCTTATGATGTTCAACCTTAACCTTCGAGCATGTCAGACATATACTAACATACACCACAATATCTTTCTTCATTTCGGCCACCAATACAACTCCTTGATGTCCTGATACATTTTAGTAGAACCTGTGTCAATAGAATATCTAGACTTCTGAGCCTCGTTCATAACCAGTTCACGTAGGTTACCCCTAAGCGGAACCCATATCCGGTCCATGAAGTACGTCACTTCGTTCGCTTTTTGTATGAGTTCACACTCTAATCCTCTTAAACCTGCTCTACTAAAATTCTCATCCTTCAAAACAACGATTGTGCATCACGAATTTGAATAGTCAAACTCGTTTGTATGGTTAAACCCAAATCACGAAGGCAAAGAAGCTTCTCCTAATCTTTTCTACTGAGCGCATCAGCAATAACGTTTGCTTTACCTCGGTGATAACAAATATCACACTCGTAATTATTGTGTAACTCTGCCTAATGTCGTTGTCTCATGTTGAGCTCCTTCTGATCAAAATATGCTGGAGGCTATTATGGTCAGTGTAAATCATACATTTCGTGCCATACAGATAATGTCTTCAAATCTTCAAGGCAAACACAACAGCTCCTAGCTCCAAGTCATGAGTTGTGTAGTTCTTCTCATGCACTTTTAATTGTTTGGACACATAGGCTATCACTTTGTCCTTCTACATAAGCACGCAACCAAGGCCCAAACGTGACGCATCGCAGTATACAACAAAATTGTCATTTCCCTCACGCTGGGAAAGAATAGGTGCACCACACAACTTTTCCTTCAACAACAGAAAAGCTTTCTCCTGCTTTTCTGTCCAATCAAACTTCTTATCCTTCTGGTTCAATAGCGTTAATCGTTGCGCCATTCTGGAGGAATTCTCTTGAATCTCCGATAATACCCAGCAAGTCCTAAGAATTGTCGCACCTTCGAAGGAGTCATTGGTGCTTCCCAATTCTTAATCGCTTCAATCTACGACAGATCCACATATATACCGTTCTCATTTATGACTTGTCTGAGAAAATGAACTTCTCAAATCCAAAACTCACATTTAGAGAACTTGGCATATAGCTTCTCGTTCTTCAACATCTCTAAAATCGTCCCCAAATGTTACTCATGATATGTTTCTTGAATAGATAAGTATATCATCAATAAAAATTATCACGAATTTATCCAAATAGGTTTTGATACTCTGTTCATGAGATCCATGAACACTGCAAGCGCATTAGTTAAGCCAAAAGACATAACTAAAAACTCATAATGGCCATAAAGTGTTCTTAAAGCGGTCTTTGGAATATCTTCATGAGCAATCTCCAATTGGCGATAGCCTGAATGCAAATCAATCCTTGAGTAGTAGATGGATCCTTGCAATTGATCAAACAGTTCATCGATTCTCGGTAGTGCGTACCGATTCTTGATGGTTAACTTGTTCAGCTCCCGATAATCTATGCAAATCCTGAAGGAACCATCCTTCTTCTTCACAAACAAAACAGGTGCTCCCCAAGTAGAAAAGCTTGGTCAAATGAAACCTTTGTCTAGTAGCTCTTGAAGCTGATTCAATAGTTCTTTCAATTCTGAAGGCGCTTTTTGCAATCAGTGCAGCACAAGGAACAAGATCAATTCTAAACTCGATCTGTCTCGCAGGGGCAATCCTGGTAAGTCTTCAGGGAACTATAGGAATCTCTTCGATCTTCGTATCAACAATATTGACAAAGAATGCAGGATAACCCTTATGTGACATCTTGTGCATCTTCATAATGCTAACAATTCTTGATTTTCGACTTGTTCGATCTCCGTGAATCACTATTGCTTCACCGTCAGGGTGGGGTATCCACACTAGTTTCTCTGAACAAACAATCTCAGCTCTATTCTTGGATAACCAATCCATTCCAACAACTACATCGAAACTACCAAGCTCCACTTGTAACAAATCTATACTAAAACTATGATTGCATAACCCATACTACAATCATGAATAAATTAATTGATAGATTTACCATTTGCTAATTCTATCGAGTACTTTTTATCTAGCTTACTTACTTGAGAATACATAAACGGTTCAAAGTTTTTTGAAACAAAACTCAAGTCAGCTATAGAATCAAATAGTACGAACGCCCGGATGGTTGTTGATTAAGAATGTACCAGTAGTAACAACTGGAGGATCATCACGAGCTTTCCCAGCATTCAGCTCAAATGCTCTACCTCTAGCACCCTGATCTTTCAACAAAGGTCAGTTCCGCTTAAAGTGTCCATTCTCTCCACATTGAAAGCATCCCTCTAGTTTGACTCGTTCTGATGTATTTTTAGCGTTGCACCCACGTGTCTCATGCCCAGATTGACTACATCCATTACAACTCTCTTGCTCATCACCATGAGTCCACTTTGCTGATCTACTCTTGCTATCCTTGATCACATCATTTCCTAAACCACTGGTGTTAGCTACAAATGCTTTACTAGAACCTTGTTTCTTCTCACGCTTATCATCAGAATCCTTTCTCAAACTCTCAGACTTTCACTTCCACGAATTCCTAGATCTATGCCCAGAGCTCTCTTGTCTATCGGATCTCCTGTCTGCGTTGGCTTTCACCGATGACTTCCCTATCTCATCCTTTTTATTAAGGCTACTCTTGCGAACGACATCGTCAGTCAAAGATTTTTCCAGTGAAGTAGCTTCCAGATAGGTAGTAGGTTTCGATGTTGTGACCATACTGTGGCGCTAATCCCCAAATGTGCCTTTCGATCTTAACATAATCTAGTGTGACCATTCAAGGAACCAACCTAGCCAGATCACTGAATCGAGACGTATAAGCTTTAACATTCAAGCCTTCGATGGTTAGATTCCAGAAGTCTGTCTCAATATTTTATAGCTCACTACATGGGCAGTACTCCTTAAGAAGCATTTCTTTCAGTTTGTTCCAGGTACGACTATGGGCAACGTCTTCTCCCAAAATCTGAACTTGAGAGTTCCACCAGGATAAAGCTTCGTCATGAAATGAACATGAAGCATACCTAACCCTCTGAACAGTAGCACAACCGTTGATTGCCATCACAGACTCCATCTTCTCAATCAATCTAACGATATCAAGGAGTTCTTCAGCATGAGTAAATGATTTTGGGTTACAACCCTAGAATGTTTTGTACATACATCCATGCACTGTTCACAAGGTTAATGATAAATCAAGATTGCCTTTAGATTATATCATAACACAGGAACTACTATTACTTTTCCAATCATTACACTACCTTGAGGGGCTCCAATTGGCATTCCACCGAAAACGTGTGTATTATCACCGCGTCTACGTCCTCGCCCTGTAGTCTAGTTAGATTCACGCTGTTCCACGGCGTTATTAACGGACTAAGTTGTTGGTGCATAATGTCTATCGCCTGCGTCTAGGATATGTCGGTTATGTATATCGGGCTTAGAATGTCAAATATTGTATGTTTATATATGTTTTTTATATGCTTTGTAAGTGGCTCGTATGAGTGAGCTTTGTGGCTCGTACGAGTGACACCTTGTCACTCGTACAAGGCACCATTTGCATGAGCCAAACACACCTCTCTCTTGTGCTAGTCGTGTTGACCTATAAATAGTGGAGCTTGAGTGTTGTGTAGATAGCAGTTGGTTGGTGACTACGGCGAAGCCCTGTCAAAGTGTTTACTCCTTTGTAACCTTCACGTTTATTAATACTAATCAAGGCGTTTAAGCATTATATCTTTCTTGTTTGTTTATCCAACTCGCTAACAATGAATTCCGTCTCTATTAGCTGAGTCAGATCAGTCCGATGCTCATAAGAGGTGGCCGATCCCCTCTCACAAGTGGTACCAGAGCCTTGACGCCTGATTTGAGGACAAACATCAAGTTTCAGTAGACAACCAACAATTTAAACAGTTGCAGATTTAGATTCAACCATTGAAGATCTTCTATATCAACTCCTTTTCTTACAGATCTCAAATCTAGACGAATTCATGGACAAATTGGACTAGGATTTTGGTATATCACGTTAAAATCAACTCTAACAAATCCTTGAAAATTTCAGATCTAAAATCAAACTATATCATGTCAAAAATTGTAGAAATATCCATTTGTTGACCTGAGCTGACTCGTACGAGTAGAGAGACAACTCGTATGAACGACCATCCGTCAAATTAGACACTCGTACGAACAAGTAAACAAGTTTTCTTAAAATCTACAAGTTACAAAATTGTCATTCGCACGAGTAAGTGATTTGCATGAAGAAGTCACTCACACGAGTAAATCTTTCATTCACACGAGCATCTCGCTCGCTCGAAACCTTGATTCAGATGAGCATCTTACTCGCATGAATCATCTGAGTCACACGAGCAGCTAGTCATTCGCACAAAGAACTTTTTAAGAAATTTGTCTTAAAATTCGTATCTTTTGTCATGCTAGTCAGTGTTTTCGAAAGTGTGTTTCTGAAATTTGCAGAAAAATGGAAGAAGTATTTTACAATGCATTTGCAGCTTCAGCAGTTACAACCACTGCAGCACAGAATATGAATCTTGAAAACGAAATGGGAACCATGACAAAACCTCCAAAGCTCATGAACTTAGAAGATTATGACGGTTGGAGCGAAACATTCATAAACTGGGTTCAAGCGAATCATTTTGCGTGTTGGTTTGCAATTGGGTCAAAGTACATCGCAATTTATCAACAAAAAGAAAATGGGGAACATAGTGCAAAAAGCAGAAAAAGAAGATATCCTAGCAATACTTGAAGACGATGATGACGCTCGGTCACTGTGGAATGCTTTAAGGCTCAAATTTCAAGGAAGTTCTCAGCTTCAAAAGGGAGAAAAGCATTGCAAAGCAAAGAGTTTGATATTTTTAATCTGATGAAAGGTGAAACTATTAAGCAGCTGATCGAACGTTATTGTCATTTGGTGGTTCAAATGAAGAGAATGGAGATCTTAAAGACTAACGAAGAACTGGTTGATAAACTGGTTGATTCTTTGCTAAAAGTTGAGTGGACAACCTATCGGACTATTTGGAAGAACGGATCTAAATACAGTAACTTCATGTTACCAAGATTTATTGTAAGAATCGAAGGTCACTAACTTGAAATGAAAAAAATGGTGAAGAACAAAGGCACTCATATGCAGCAAGATGTGAACCTGTACTACAAAAATATTTTTGTTGAATCTGCACAAAGCTCAAGTAATCCTTCACCTAATCCAAACCAGCGAATTATTCAATGCGACATCGCTGTCAATCTCGAGAATGCACATGATTTCAATGAACACACAGTCAAACAACACATGGCTTTGCTGGCATCAGTTCTGGAATCTTATGGAAGTCTGGTAGCAGGAAGGATTGGAAACCCTAAGATGACCAAAGAATTATGATCAGACTGATCCAGTTGAGTTAGAGCTGATTGATATCAAATGGTGCATGGTGTCGATAGTCTGTAGAGCTCAATGCTTTATGGAAATCACGGGAAGAGACAGTTTAGGAGGTCTGGATGGGAAACTTGGTTTTAACAAATCTAAAGTTACATGTTTCAAATGCAGGGAAAAAGTACATTTCAAGAGAGAGTGCCCGAACAGAGAAGTCAAAGGCAACCAGAATCCATTCCCAGATGATTATTACAAGAGAGCCATCTATCATCAACCCCAACCACCTTAGACATGACTAGATCAGATTGAAGATGGTCCATCCAATTAAAAAGATAAGGCTTTGGTTGTTACCCAAGAAGATGAAGGGTTCAACTAGAACAAATACATTTCAAAGAACGAAAGCCTTGCTTTGGTAGCGGAGATCTTCGAAGAACCAGATCAAGCAGAAGAAGAATGTACCGAGGCATCTTTTGACAAAGCTCCTGAAAAATATTACAACACATCGTCAAAAGGAGAGGAAATGTTAAATAGTGCATTTAAACATCTCTTGCCTAATGATATTTTTAAAACTTTTGTAGGTTATTTTGATTCCAGCTATCGATCGCCTTATGAAGAAGAGAATAAGCCTGAAGTAGAGGAGAGGATTGAAGTGACATTGGAAAATCTGACTGACAAACCCGACAAAGCTCTTATGGCAATTGTGAAAGAGGTAAACGTGTCAATGAATGAGTCGGTAAAAGAAACACCTTGCATGAAGAGCAAAGAGCCAAGCATTGAGTGTGTTGAAAAAGAAACACGATACAAGGAGCTGAAATGTCATATAGATAATTTGTCTTGTGATTATAATTCAACCAAAGAAGCTTTTCACAAATTAAGTAAAACAATCAAACAATTTGAAAAAGTGATTAGAGAAAATGACAGGACACTTTTGATGATCAAGGTGACTATAATGGACAAACAAATGGCCATTAATATTAATTTAAATACAATTGCCGAGCTAAAAAGTGAACTTGAAAAAATGAAAATTGAAACGGAACGGGTTAACAAGTTGTTAATCAGTTAAGTTTGTACGTGATTGATCACATTCTACCAAAAATGAAAGCAAGGAAGATAATAAAATTGATGAAAACAAAGGTGCAAGTTACGATCGTGTTCCACCACCCATGTGGAATAACTATGCAAGTAAGAAACCATTGGGGGTGGAAAAGGGGCTCAATTTAAACTGAAAATTGAAAAAGACAAACAAGCTGCCTACGAACATTGATGTAACATACACCAAACCAGAAAAGGAATGTGATTCTGACGTGGTTAAAACTGTGGTTGAAAAAGTTCTGGAGAACGAGTTTGATAAATCTGAAGTGGATGGTGAATCATCAGAAAATAGTTTAAACAATGATCCAAACGTAGTCGTATACAAAATGTATCGATCTGATAAGCTATATTCGGATGAGGATTTCCCAATTCAGAATGTTAATATGGACCGAGTTGATAAATTTCTAAAGCTTGGTGAGGTGAGCCATTCTGATTTAGAAAAACGGGATGCATCATTTTATTCTAAATCAGAATGTGTCAGCAAACCCTACCATTAGAGGGACACAGATTATCCTAAAAATAGGAGAGCAGGGTTGGGTTTTCAAAAGCAAAGAACGAATAACAAGTCTCAAAAACTAAATTTTGCAAAGAAAAATCTATTTTGTCTATGGGACAATTACTGAAAAGAAAAAGAGGTCATTGGTAAACAATCCAATGGTGAATTCAAGAAGGAAAAAGGGAGTAGAAAACAGGATTTGGATTCCTTTGTTTGAAAAGACAGCAGGACGTTCTACAAGTGTAATAATGTTGGGCATATTGCACAACAGTGTTCTCAAAGAAATCCAAAACATGTTTCTAACTCCAACAGATCTACCAAAGATATGAAACAAAAAGCACCCAAGTTTGTACCAAAACAAATTCTGAAAAGAAAGATTGAATCAAATAAAAAAGTAACACCAACGATTCATCTTAATTCAAAATTTGAAATTGGTGAAACTTCCACCAAGAATTGTCAAAAGAATTCAAAGTTTTATTCTAAAAGGGCAATTTGTTAACACAAAATTGGGTAGCATAAGTTAAACCATCTTGAGGTAGAACTGAAACCACCAATTCCATCCAAAATAGAGTTCAATCAAAGTGTCAAAAACAAAGTTCCAAAGTTTGATATTCCAAACCCACCTAAGACCAAGCAGGCTTGGGTTTCTCTGTTTAAATAATTTCTTCTACATGTGTGTAGGGGCTGCCTAGATCGATCATGTCAAAATGGATTATGGACAGTGGAGCTTCAATACACATGACTGGGATGCTTGCGTTGTTACACGACGTCAAAGTTATATGTGGAGGTTACGTTGCTTTTGCTGGGACTCAGGGTGGAAGAATTGTGGGAGAAGGTATTCTTACGAATGGAGTGGTTTCTTTCGACAAGGTGTACTACATTGCAGAGCTGGAGAACAATCTACTGATAATTTCACAAATCTTTGACAAAAAATTCACAACACACTTCAATGACAAAGAATGCTTAATTCTCAAGCCGGGATTCAAAATTCCTAAGGAGTGAATCCTCATGTGCGCTCCACGAGAAAATGATCTTTATGTCTTAGATAGGAGCATTGTATCCACTAAGTCAAAGAAGGTTCAATGCTTCGTTTCTAAAGCTACCGAGAAGGAGTCAATCTTATGGCATCGGAAGATGGGGCACATACATCTGCGAAAGATGAATTATTTGGTGCATAACGACCTAGTGGAGGGTGTTAATCTGAAGAATTTTCATTTATCTGATGATTGTCTGAGCTGTAAAAATGGGAAACAACATAAGAAATCACACCCAAGAAAGCTACAAAATTCTATCAAGCTACCACTAGAAAGGCTTCATATGGATCTCTTTGGACTAGTAAATGTGAAAAGCATTTCTGGAAATCTATATTACCTGGTCGTTCCTGATGATTTTTCAAGATTCCCATGGGTTTTCTTCCTGGAGAGTAAAGATGAAATGTTTGAAAGTCTTATGATTCTCTGTAGGAAACTTGAAAACCTGTATCACTTGCCTATCAAGAGAATCCGCAGTGACAATGGTACTAAGTTCAATTACAAGAGGATGCTCGAATTCTCCAACGAAAAGTGGATTCTTCACGAATTTTAGCGCTCCATATACTCCTCAACAAAATGGAGTAGCTGAATGTAAGAATCACACAATGATCTAGACTACCAGAACAATGCTCGCTGCTTCAAAACTTCCAATAAATTTCTGGAGCGAAGCAGTCGCATCTGCGTGTTACACCCTCAACTGTGTTTTGACAGTCTAGCCTCACAACAAGACCTTTTTGAGCTGCTAAACCATCAGAAGCCGAACATCGCATTTTTGGAGCGTTTTGGATGGTCATGTACTGTTCTGAACCCGGACGGTAAATTTAGAGCCAAATCCTTGGAAGGATTTTTCATCGGTTATGCTAATCCACAAAAGTGAGTTTTCTTGCCAAGTCTGAACCAGGTTATTCTTGCACAACCTGTTGATTGTCAAAGATATACAACGCCTACGCAGAAACCTAGGGATCCATGGTTGTTTAATTATGACGGGTTATGGATTTCATTTGACCTACCATAGTACCATCAGAAGAAGAACTTGTTATGCTTTTTCAATAGCATCAAATCTCCAATCAAGAGTAAGTTTCTAGATTGTTGGTCATTTCCCCGTCACTTCCAGTCTAACACTTCTGATGTAGGTCCGAGCAATACTCTGTAGGAATCAGTCTCTGTACAAATCTTGAACACTACTGAATAATCTGCCCATCAACAGATTGATGCCGACTCTAATTGTGAACCGACTTTTGATGATGGAGGAACCAGTTCCAATGAACGATCTGAGAAAATTCAATGCTTTCTGAATACTCAAGCTGATCAATCAAATGTTAGAAATGAAGCTACATCGTCAGAACCGGTTGCTGATGAAGTGGTCATGAATTTGAAAAGTCAAGTAGACGTTCCAAGCGAAATGATGCCGTGGACACTATCTTACCATTCGCCGGAGAATATTATTGGCAACTTACAAACCAAAGTGAAAACTCGCAATCAGATCAACAAAGATTTAAATATTGCTCCAATGCAAACTAGACTTTCTTACAGATGTTTTGTTTCGCAGGTTGAACCAGGAAGCTTGAAAGACACGTTGAAAGAGGAAAGCTAGGTGGATGCAGTGCAGGAAGAGTTGCTTCAATTCAAGAAACTTGGTGTCTAGAAGCTTGTTAACTTACAGGATTGACAGGTGATACATTGGACAACCCTCAAGTGCTTTAAAACAATCAATATTCAACACTTAATTGGGTTAATTATTATGATTTGATAACTACGGTGTATATGGCTTTGTAGGTACCGAAGAGCATAAACAAGTAATTTTAACGTGATTTGATGGGAGCTTGCACTTGACCAAGAGAAGATGAAGACATGGAGAGTTGATAAAAGAACAAAAATGGAAAAACTGCTAACCACCGTAAGCTACGGTGGTGTTTGATCCTTCTATGCACTGTAAGCCAGTCTCTTGGGGCCGTAAGGAAATTCTGACCACCGTAGCTTATGGTGACCACTGTAGCTTACGGTGGTCAGCAACGAGAAAATTGTAACTGCCCATTTAACTCGTTTTTTAAGGGTCTTTTGACATGCCAATCATTGTGAACGAACAACAGAGCTTGGGAGGCGATTTTAGAGTCTTGTTATTGTTTCTAAACATTTCGACAACATTTTTTGGTGATTTGATTCATATGAATAATCTAAGTGGAGTGATGATGAATTGTAAGAACATGAGAGGCTAAATCTCCTTGTGATCATCTTGAGTGGAAGGTTTGTTGGACAAATTTTGTTTCAATTTATGATTTCTAGACAAATTTCTACTTTGTGGTTTTTATGGTGTTGAATGATTGTTTGTTAATTTTTAATTGATTGATATTTTTATTCATTGCCTTATCCGTACGTTTTTGGTGTCGTTGACAATCGAGATATCACGGGGAGGTTTACGGGTTCGATATTAATCAATTGGTCATCGGGTAACGACCTCGCATTGTAGTAATCCGAGTACTTGGTTCCCTTTTATCACAAACAATTAATAAAACACGAGTCATTTCTATGTGACTCTTTCTAGTTGAATTGAAACACATGCGTTTTTGTACCGGAAACTTAAGATGATAACTTCTTTCGAAATCTGTTAAACAACCAATTTTTGAGTTATTAGTAGTTAAAATCTAAAAGCAACAACAAAAATTCTAAATTAAATTTCTTGCAAATTAGGTAATTAGTTAAAGTAGCACAACCTTTCAATACCACAATTTCCACAATTCCCTGTGTTCGATACCAACTTACCTCTAATTTCTAGCAGTATTTGGATTAAATTTACGTGATACAATGACATCACGTCACGGATCATCATAAAAAGATCAATACTCGATGACTCTTCAAGTGCAAGAGAGATGACAGAGGTATTGTGGTCAGAAACAAAGCTCGGCTCGTGGTCCCGGGCTTTCACCAGCAAGAAGGGATAGACTACAATGAGGTCTACGCCCCTGTCGCTTATGTTGAAGCTATTCGCATATTCTTCGCCTTTGGTTCTTGGAAAGGATTTAAGGTGTATCAATTGGATGTCAAATCAGCTTTCCTTTACGGCAAAGTCAAAGAGGAGGTGTATGTTGGCCAATCATCGGGATTTGTCGATCCAATACACAAGGATAAAGTTTACCTTCTGAACAAGGCGTTATATGGTCTACACCAAGCCCCGAGAGCTTGGTATGAAACACTTTAAAAAAATCTTCTGGACAATGACTTTCTCAGAGGAACTGTAGATTTAACCCTCTTCATAAAGGAAGTATATGGACATCTGATTTGGTACAAATCTATGTGGATGATATCATCTTTGGATCGACAAATGATAAGCTGTGCAAAGACTTCAAAGAAGTCATGAAGAAGAAATTCAAAGAGTGCTATGGGGGAGGTGAAGTTCTTCTAAGGACTTCAGGTTAAGCAATTGCCTGATGGTATCTTCATTCATCAGACGAAGTATGTTCATGATGTGTTAGAGAAATTTGACATGTCAGGAACTACACCAGCATCAACTCCATTAGCCCCAAACCATGGCATTTGACCAGACGCTCATGGAGTCAAAATTGATGAAACATTATATCGCTCCATGATCGGATCCTTGATGTATCTCATAGCTTCGAGACCTGATATCATGTATCCAACACACCTATGCGCCCGTTAAATTTACGTGAGACAACGTAATCACGTTAAATTTTGGCACCATTGCCGGGGAATTGTGCGCAACGTCTGTTATTGTTTTGAGCTAGTATAGTTTGCTATTTTTCCAGGTTTACGCTGGTTGTGTTAGTGTGCAGGATCTTACAGGTGTATGCATACTAGAGGCTCTACCAAGCTATCACCATTGGTATTTGATCCATAGATTGAACGAACCTTACGACACAACAAGGTTTTGTTACGAGAAAACAAGATTTGTGTTTCACTAACTACACCTACTACAACAATAACACCACTCAACATCATGGAACCATTACCTACTAACACAAGCCAAACAACACCATCTACACCACCACCAATTCCTACCACCAATCCACCCTCAACACATGAAGTCAACCCTCCCAATACCACATAAATGGTTCCACCATTCTTATCCTTTTTCCCAACCTCCGGTCATTCATCATCTACTCAACAACCATTGCCAAGTCAAACTTTACCAAGTTCAACCGTTATCCATAACTGTTCCACACTTCAACCACCAACCTAACCTGGTTTCCATAATCCTTCCTCACAGTTTGTGCAAACATCGGGTGTAGGAGGAGATGGGTATGATCATGGTTATGAAGAAGGATTCAGAGGGTATGAAGATGAAGGTTAGTATTATGGGGGTGATGGAGGTAACTTGGGACTGCAATGGGGAATGGGTTACCCGCAAAGGAAACCAATGGAACAAGTACAAGAGATGGTTAGGCAACCTACGGGGGTGCAACAAGTTCGTCCTCAAGGACCACCGTTCCAACAACAAATGCCTTACAACAAGTCCAAGTTCAACACCAACAACCGCAATTTCAAAGGCCGTTGCATCAACCCCAATATCAACAACACTTCGTACCTCAAGGGTTAAGACAGGGTTACGCGGGTCGGCCAAGAGTACCTTTAGGTGTTCCGCGAAGACATCATCGAGAGGTAGCAAGGGGGGTTGAAGCACATTTTTGTCCGGTTATTACTAATAATCCTTCTCCGGTTGTGATAACACAACGCTCGGATGGGAGAACATTTGAGGTTAGGACAACCACATTACAAATTTGCCGAAGTACAAGGGTCTAGCAACGGAGGAACCGTACTTCCATTTGGAAACATATGACTCAATTTGCAAAACTATTTGAGGGCAAGGTTTTTCGTCAGATGATGTTAAAAATGGTATTATATCAGTTTTCGTTGGAAGATAAGGCAAAGAGGTGGTTCCACACTATACCGCCTGCATCGATTTATACTTGGGCCGATATGCAACAAAGGTTTCTTGAAGAATTTTTCACGGCTCAAAACACAAATGAAGCTAGGCGGAGCTTACGAAGTTTTCAATAGCAACCTGGTGAAATGTTCCATGAAGTGTTTGAAAGGTTTAATATGATGCTAAAGAATTGTCCTCATCATGGCATTGCATTGTGGGAGTTGTTGAATGCTTTTCACGAGGGGTTGAGTCGGAAGATACTCATGATTTGATGTCCATCACTAATGGTACTTTCGGTACAAATTTTGAGTAGGATGATTGGGTATTCTTGGAACAAATGGCGGTCACATCTAAATGGAAAGCACAATCTTCAAGGAGGGCGAGACATGTTATTACAAGACCCAAAGTATATGCGGTAGATGATGGAGGGGTACAAGCCACAAATCAGGTATATGACGTTTGTACGAATTGTAATGAATTGGGTCATGCGGTGGATGTGTGTTTGATGGGTGTGCTTGAAGGTCAAGTAGAAGAGGTAAATGCTATTCAAGGGGGTGGCCATAATTTTAACATGAACTCTAACACATACCACCTCGGGTTACGGAACCATCCTAATTTTCGTTATGGGAACCCGCCGAATCAAGTCAATCCAAATTTCCAAGGAGCTCAAAGAACTTTCGTTCCACACCAACAATTCAATCAAGGTCAAACTTTATCAAGTGGGAATGAAGTTATGGATATGCTCTGGATGATGGGACAGCTAGCTAGTGAGGTAGCAGCTTTGAAGCAACATAATGGGAAACTTCCCAGTGATATGCAAACTAACCCGAAGAACACAAAGAACATACAGATCAGCGGGGTAAGTTTTGTTCCTAAAAATGATAAATGTTTAACTACTTCTGTTGTTCATGTGATTGTAGGTGTGAATGAAACAAGTGTCGAGAGAAGTGGAAGTGATGCGGGGGAACCAGTTATCCCGATTCAAGTTGGGAAATTCAAGATACACAAAGCATTGTTGGATTATGGAGCAGGGATGAATGTTCTCCCGGGTAGCCTGTACGACCAGCACGACTTTGGTCCGTTACATGAGATTGATAGCATGGTGGTGTTCGCGGATGCAAGTTGGAAGCAACCCCGAGGGGTTGTAAAAGACGTAGTGATACAATTGGGTGAGTTTTACTACTCGGTGGATTTTATGGTGATCAACTAAGCACCATTGAAGACTTACGAGCAGCCATAGGTAGTGCTCGGTCGTTCATTCGTGTGTACGGCAAACGCTCAAATCGATTGCAGAAACAGAATGGTCACCATGAGCTACGAGAATCGTAAGTTGTACTTTAATGTGTTTTCAAAATCCATTTATTACGATCTTGTTAATGACTTGAGTCACACAGTGGCTACTACCTAACATATTTCAAGTGTTAGCATAGTTAGGTCAATTGCACGTGGTGTTGAGTTATATAGGTTTGAGTTGAAGAACAGTGAAAATTAGGCAAGGAAGAAGGCTAGGGTGAGCAGGAAAGCGAGCAAAGGAAAACCACCTGATGGTGGGAATAGATGGGGTGATGAGGCTGAATTTGACACCAATTGGCGTGAAACTGTAAACTCTCCAAGAAATTGGATGGAATATGGATAGAAATGGGAAAGAAATGGTTCATTTGAACCACCTTGAGTAAGTCAGGTGGGATTCTTCTTTTGTATATTATTGTAGACATTATTTTGTTTTGTTTATGGTTGGGTGGAAGGGTGGCGTATTGTGTTTGGTATTTATGTTACAGGTTGGTCGTATATTGGTGGTGTTATATGTGTTTATAAAGAATAAAAAAAGAAACATGGGATTTAAGAGTGGAGCTAAAGGTGAGGTTGAAGTAGGTTTAGTGATCGTTTCCTTCAAAACCATACATTGGGGTCAATGTATCCCAAGTGAGGGGATTGGGGGAAAATTTTCACGATTTTTGAAATTTTTTTGTTAATCAACCAAACAGTTGTCCAAGTTGAATATGCTACCTGAATCTACATGACACACCGGTATCCATTTTTATCCCTTTCTTGGTGAGGTTTGAGCAACATGGAATACTTTAGAGATTAAATTCTTTTTGGAAGGAGTGGCGGTATGTGCATTGTGTTAATAGAACTTGGATAATAGATGCTTGTCAAAACCTAAGTTTAACATGCTTGTGAATATGATGAAGGCATTTAGGTAGACTCGTATGGATGTGTGTTGAGTGTGGGTTTGGGGGTTGGACGTCATAAGTTTATATGAGCTTGGTAGTGATCGGGACAGGGGTTGTACATTAGTAGCCCAATTTGAGCTTTTAACCATTCAATTGTCACCCAAGCCTATGTCCTACACAATTCTACCTTTTAATCGACCCAATTTAGATAGTTTGATATTGTTATGATTGTATTTTTCTTTCAATAGTTGTAATGTGATAATTGCTATCTTGATGCAATATTGTCTTGTTATGGTGAGAAAAAAACAAGAAAAGAAAAGAAAATGAATAGAAAAAGGAAAAAAGAGAAGAAAAGAAGAAAGAAAAGTTAGTGTACAAATAGTGTTGGTTATCTCTTTTGTTTGATGTAATAGTAAACCGGGTTGATTCAATATACTACATGCATATATCCCACCAATTCTCACCCTTACACATAGCCTTGTTACAACCCGAAAGTTCTTTTGATTCGGAAGCATGTTAGGCAGTTTGTAGGTGGAGACTTGATTATTATCCAAGCTTATTGTCATACAATCACACACTAGGATTGAGTGATCTAGCATAATCTTGCTAGTATATTTTTGTCACCGAGAGGAGAGTTATTGTGAGGGGTGTGTTATGTAGTATGATGGAAATTGACAATTGGATGACATGCTTGTTTTTGGTTTATATTGAGATCACTTTTAAGCTTAAAAGTGTTTTGATGTGTTGCCTGGGACAAGCAACGTTTAAGTGTAGGGATGTGATGGGGAACCTCAAGTGCTTTAAAATAATCAATATTCCTCACTTAATTGGGTTAAGTATTATGATTTGATAACTATGGTGTATATGGCTTTGCAGGTACCGAAGAGCATAAAAAAGTGATTTTAACGTGCTTTGATGGGAGCTTGCACTTGACCAAGAGAAGATGAAGACATGGAGAGTTGATAAAAGAACAAAATTGGAAAAACTGCTCACCGTAGCTTACGGTGGTGTCTGATCCTTCTATGCACCGTAAGCCAGTCTCTTGGGGCCGTAAGGAAATTCTGACCACCGTAGCTTATGGTGACCACCATAGCTTACGGTGGTCAACAACGAGAAAAGTGTAACTGCCCATTTTAACTCGTTTTTGAAGGGTCTTTTGGCATGCCAATCATTGTGAACGAACAGTAGAGCTTGGGAGGCGATTTTAGAGTCATGTTATTGTTTCTAAACATTTCTACAACATTTTTTTGGTGATTTGATTCATATGAATAATCTAAGTGGAGTGATGATGAATTGCAAGAACATGAGAGGCTAAATCTCCTTGTGATCATCTTGAGTGGAAGGTTTGTTGGACAAATTTTGTTTCAATTTATGATTTCTAGAATAATTGCTACTTTGTGGTTGTTATGGTGTTGAATAATTGTTTGTTAATTGTTGATTGATATTTTTATTCATTGCCTTATGCGTACGTTCTTGGTGTCGTTGACAATCGAGATATCATGGGGAGGTTTACGGGTTGGATATTAATCAATTGGTCATCGGGTAACGACCTCGCATTGTAGTAATCTGAGTACTTGGTTCCCTTTTATCACAAACAATTAATCCAAACACGAGTCATGTCTAAGTGACTCTTTGTAGTTGAATTGAAACACATGCGTTTTTGAACCGGAAACATAAGATGATCACTTCCTTTGAAATCTGTTAAACAACCAACTTTTGAGTTATTAGTAGTTAAAATATAAAAGCACACAACCAAAATTCTAAATTAAATTTCTTGCAAATTAGGTAATTAGTTAAAGTAGCACAACCTTTCGATAACACAATTTCCACAATTCCCTGTGTTCGATACCAACTTACCTCTAACTTGTAGCAGTATTTGGATTAAATTTACGTGATACAACGACATCACGTCACGGATCATCATAAAAAGATCAATACTCGATGACTCTTCAAGTGCAAGAGAGATGACAGAGGTATTGTGGTCAGAAACAAAGCTCGGCTCGTGGTCCCGGGCTTTCACCAGCAAGAAGAGATAGACTACAATGAAGTCTATGCCCCTGTCGCTTATCTTGAAGCTATTCGCATATTCTTCGCCTTTGGTTCTTGGAAAGGATTCAAGGTGTATCAATTGGATGTCAAATCAGCTTTCCTTTACGGCAAAGTCAAAGAGGAGGTGTATGTTGGCCAATCATCGGGATTTGTCGATCCAATACACAAGGATAAAGTTTACCTTCTGAAGAAGGCGTTATATGGTCTACACCAAGCCCCGAGAGCTTGGTATGAAACACTTTAAAAAAATCTTCTGGACAATGACTTTCTCAGAGGAACTGTAGATTTAACCCTCTTCACAAAGGAAGTATATGGACATCTGATTTTGGTACAAATCTATGTGATGATATCATCTTTGGATCGACAAATGATAAGCTGTGCAAAGACTTCAAAGAAGTCATGAAGAAGAAATTCAAAATGAGTGCTATGGAGATGAAGTTCTTCTAAGGACTTCAGGTTAAGCAATTGCCTGATGGTATCTTCATTCATCAGACGAAGTATGTTCATGATGTGTTAGAGAAATTTGACATGTCGGGAACTACACCAGCATAAACTCCATTAGCCCCAAACCACGGCATTCGTCCAGACGCTCATGGAGTCAAAATTGAAGAAACATTATATCGCTCCATGATTGGATCCTTGATGTATCTCATAGCTTCGAGACCTGATATCATGTATCCAACACACCTATGCGCCCATTATCAGTTCAATCCAAGAGATTCGCACTTGTTAGCCGTCAAACAAATCATGCGATACTTAAAAGGATGTCCAAGCACCGGCTTGTGGTATCCTCGACCTGACGACTTCAAACTTGCGAGATACTCGAATTCTGATTTCGGTTGCTGCAAGCTTAATGCCAAACCTACTACGGCTGGTTGCCAATTCTTTGGAACCGTTTGGTATGTGGCAATGCAAAAAACAGACCGCGGTCCCTCTCTCTACATGTGATGTTGAATACGTTTCAACATCTAGCTGTTGTTCCAAGATACTCTAGATATGAGAGTAGATGAGAGACTACGAACTGCAATTTCTTGATACGCCAATTTATGTAGACAACAAGGCGGCTATTGATATCACCAAAAACCATGTTCAACACTCACCCACTAAACATATAGAAATTCGACACCACTTTATCCGTGATTGCTATCAGAAAAAGTTGGTTAGAATGAAAAAATCCACACTTATGACAAAAAGTAGATTTTTACACCAAAGCCTTTGATTGATCAAGATTTAAAAATCTTTTAAAATTAAATTGTTTAAGAAATCTGACATCAGGGGATACACTTGAAGTTGAATTTGAGGATGACGAGGACTTGACGTAATTCTCATCGGTATGACATATGTTTTTCTGTGCATACTTTTCTTGCTTTCTTAAAAACTAAAAACCAAAAATATGTTATTGATATTAGGGGGAGAAAAGTTGTGAAAAATAAAAAACATTAAAAACGATAAAAAGAGTTTTTGTGAAAAAAAGGTCATCATATTACATCAGTGGACTATCATAGTATGCTAAAGATAGGGAATGTTTAAATGGGTAATTAAACAGATCTTACTGATGATGTGTGAATAGGTTTCACTCGTTGAGTAAATTGTTCTTCAAGATATAAACCTAAAAGAAAAACAGAGTAATTTATTGGTTGACATCTCTCGGATATATGGACTTAGTACTCCGAAATTTCATTTGAAAGAATGCCAAATTCTATTATACCAGGTCTGTATTTTTAGCTGATATCTGGGGTATTATCTGAGTTCTTCTGATTTTTGTATGGGCAATGACCTAGAACTTGTACGATACTTTACGCATTATTCACCTCCAAAAGCAGCACAAAAAAATGAGTATGTCATAAAAATTTACGACATCTATAGTTCAAAATATTCCTAAATGGAACACCACCTAAAGTCGAGCCTTCATCTCTTTCTCTGTACGGAAATACCAACCTGAGCTCTCAAGGTCTCGCAATTCACCACATTTACAGATATCAGTTAGATATATTCACCTGTGAAATAAAATTCTGGGAATCTCGATGCGAGAGTATATTCTGAGATGGGAAACACAGTTATTTCATGTTCCTTAATCTTACCTAACATATCTTGAGAAACGTGTACAGGTTTAAGTGGACAAGTATATTGGCAATCTAGGTAAATCTGTTCAAAAACCTTAAAGTTACTACCAAGATCAATGGTACTTGTGATTTGTCTAAATATCTGATGTGATCCTCTAACACAAAACTCACAAAAATGTGTATGTAAATACACCTTTATTTACTTGTTCATTCTTTTCAAAAAAACTCAAAAAGATTTTTAGTTTATTTTTAGCAATCTATCTTAGATTTTAGTCTACTGATGATTAAAACACCGTTAGTCCAAGTCAAAGCGACAAGTTGCTCGAGGAAAGCTGAAGATCATGGGCTGGGAGCTAATCAAAAAAGAAAATATCCTGAAACGTCAAAAAGTTAATGAACTTGAAACCTTATATTTTAAAATAAATTTGTTTTGGTCAACCAAGGTCATTAACTTGGACTTGGTAGGCAAATCGGTTAACTGGGGTCATTAACTTGGACTCGGTTAACTAAGTGGGTTATAAAAACAGATAAAATTTCACAAATGTTTAAAAAGAAAATCAAAGTACAAGGAACTAACTCGTACGAGTAACATACTGACTCGTACGAGTGATAAAAGGCTTATTCGTGCGAGACATAACTCGTAAGAACTATCTTCAGAGAGTATATAAAGGCTTCTCATCGCATGAGTCACATTAGTGACTCTGTGCGACTAAAAGTATACTCTGTGCGATTCGGTTCTTTCCACACATTCTTGATCTTTTTCGTATCTTAATCTTCAGGGAGGTTGATTGGCACACCTCTCACGATGGCAAGGTACTACTACAAGTTTTTGAGCCGTTATAATGCTGAAATTGGACCAAAAGGACATAAAACATAGATTTAGGATAATTGGACCGGTAAAACATAATAGTGAACTTAAATTCATACAAATCGGCCCTTTTAGCCTCTAAATCAACATTCAATTTGTTAAAATTTACACGTTTACGTTCGGTTTGACAAGGTATTATTTGGTACGATTCGCAACTCGTAAGAATTATCACTCGTATGAGCAAGTTTTTAAATGTCAGATTATCACCTTTACTCGTACGATCTCTTTGACTCGTACGAGGCACCACTCATAAGAGTAAGTCTGTTCAAATTATAAAAATCTCAAGTTCTAAGTATAATTGATTCAGACTTGAATGTTTGTCTAAGTATCTGACTCGTACGAATGGTGACTCGTACGAGTGTGTAAGAGTTGAAATTTTTTAAAAATTTTCTAAGTGTTTGAAATGTTTGTGTTTGAAGATAACGAAGTCTTCGGTCTCACCATTCTACAACGTTTGTTGTCTACTAGATGAGAATATACAAGAGATAGCATCATATAGAGAAGTTTTAGATTTTCTAAGTAGGCTAGCTATTACAAAGGCTCTTACAGATAAACATAAGGCGTACCGATCACATGTAGAATATTTTTGGAATATTGCCGAGTATAGTGAGGAAGAGAATGCTATCTTGTCTGCAGTACACATTGATAACAAAGATATTGAAGTCAGCATCACTGAAGATCTGATTCGAACAGTGTTAGAATTCAATGACAGTGAAGAAGACCCAACCGGTTATCCGGAATACAGGGTCAAAGGGTGCTTTTATAGGATGGGCTATGCTGGATTCGTAAACGCTGCACCTTTCAAGAAGGGAAATCTCAGTACTCCCTTTCGCTACATCACTCACTGCATTATTCACGCCCTAAGTCATAGAAAGGGTGGCTTCGATGACTTGATATATTATCAGATGTGTATGATTATGATACTTATTCTCAATCTGTCGTACAACTTCTGTAGACTCATATTTTTGCAGATGGTACAAAACATTCAATGTGAAAAAAATTTCTATAGTACCCGAGATTTATGCAAATGCATGATCAACTACATCCAAATCTGAAGAAGAAGAAGAAAGACGATATTCTTAGACTTGAGCATATGGATGTATCTACTTTGAAGAAGATGAATATGCGCCTAAAGGCCTTCCCTAACTCCAAGCCTGTATTTGGGACTATCACTGACAAAGATTATTTGGTGCCGCCCAGGGGGAAGTGGCAAAAGAATGATAGTGGTGATGAAGCTGATGAGATAGAAGCTTTAGATGGTTTTATTACGAAAAGGAGCGTGTGGTTTACGAAGGAAGATAAGAAAGGGGGTAAGGAGACGAAACGAAAGTAAACGACTACATCTTCCTCCACTGCCCCTCAAAAGAAGAAACGTGCATCTACTAGCACGAGTTTGGTCGACGAGCCTGAGATAGAAGAAAATGTCGAGACAATGGCTGCTGATATAGAAAGACAGGCATTTCGTGATAACGAAGGTAAGTCGATGAGGCATCCTCCTCTAGCACCGATGAAGAGGATAGGATCGCCAGAGAAAGAGAGAGAGCCAAAGAAAGAGAATTAGAACGACTGGTTGATGAAAAGCGAAAGGCTAAAGAGATAAGAAGGAAGGAGACAGGAGAAGTTGATTCTACATATGTGCCATCTCGATCTGACAGCGACACTACTGGTCTCAAATCATCAAAGAGGCCATCTAAACGTTTGAAGAGGCTAGCGGTTAGAAGTTCTGTCTCTTCGAAAGCTCGATTAAAAAGAAAGTTGCAGGAAAAAGTTGATATTGCACAGAATGCTGAGTCTATACAACAATCGCCACCATCACCACCACCACAACCATCACCACAACCACCTCCACAACCATCATCACAACCACCTCCACAACCACAACCACCACCATCTCCACCACTACAACCACGACCACAACCCACCCTCAACCTCAACCTACTTAATCTCAACCCTAGTTCTCAATAGGATCCGGACTTGAAGATCAGTTTGACTTCGATTTTGGAGATATTCCACGGGGGAAGAATTTTCTGCTGACATGTTCAATGACAAAAGGATTGAAGAATTAGAAAATCAAGTGATGATAAACATTGTAAAGATTGTTGAATTACAAGAGCAGATTAAGGGCCTAAAAGAAGAAAAACAGCATCTCGAGGCTATCTTGGCAAGTGTTGTATCTTAAAGAGAAAATATGAGGAAACGAATGGAAGAATACAATGAAGAACGCCTCATAAATCAAAGGCAAATGAGCTTATTCGAGAAAATCCTTACCAAGATACTCGGGATTAATCTGGCTGCAGAAATTGATGAGATTGAAAGGGAAGAGGCTAGGGAAAGAGTTGCTGAGCGGGAACGTATAGCCAAAGAAATATCTGACGCTCAGGGCAAAGGTAAAGAAAAGGTTGGAGAGGAACCTCTGATTGATATAACTGAGCCAGAAGCTAAATTTGTGCCAGTATCTTCCGAGATAGCGGTGTATGAGCAGACAAAGAAGTTTGTGTTGGTCGGAAAGCCAAAGGATGTAGATATTGACATGTCGAATCTATCTGCAAAACATTAGGAATGGCTAAGTAAAAGAAAGATGGTGAAAGAGACTGAGGAAGAAATAGATGCGTTTGCTAAGAATCCTGAGGAGGATGATGAAGATTTGGACAAAACTGATGGTGCATCAAAGAAAAAGTCTAATAGTGATAGTGATGGTGATGATAACGATATGGGTGGTTCGGGAATTCAAATAACATAATCAGATGTGAATGAAGATATTGTTTTTTCTGTGTACTTAGACGACTCTGCCAATCAAATTGATGGTGACAAAGATTAAGGAAAATCATATGAGAGCTCGAAGGATTCTAAGCAGGCAGGAATCCTCACAGTGACTGATATGTCAGCTGTTCCTGCCGTGCCCAAACCAAGGATATTGTATTTAGAGCATGACGTAGAAGAGGGTGAGTTCGTCCACAGTTATACAAAGGAAGAGATTGCGCAAATGTTGTGCATGAAGAAACATTTGAGTTTGATTTCGAAGACAAGTTAAACGACATCAGTGCTTTCTAGCCTGAGGATTATATCTTCGAACATTTTTCTAATGCACACGATTATGAAAAGGTTGTCATGGAGGATGATTCGGATGACAATGATAGTAATATTGCCGGAGAGGGTACAGATGACTTCCCAACCTTTAGTGAGATGTTTGCAGCCAAAAATAATGATTTACTGAAGCGTAAAGTTGAAGAGGCTGTGAAACAAGGAATAGTTCCTCAAGGTTTATCTAAAGAAGAAATAGCCAAGACAAGGAAATTGTGGTTTAAAGAATTACCAGGAGAGCGTAAATTCAAACGTCCCCTAGCATTTTTCACACGTAAAGCTAACACTTCTGTGGGGGACATCATAAGTTGGGGATGGATCAAAGAGCTTAACGTCTATGTGATTAAACGAGAGTATGAGCTCTAGTACTTCCAATACCTAAACGATATCATGACCCTACCATTCTGGGACATTACTGAACTGGTGCAAACAAAGATGATAAATCTGAAGATGAAATTTCACAACCAGCGGCTGTGGAAACTGATAAAGCTAGAAGCTACTCATGGCTTTAGACGAAGGAAGCCACATATTCCCAAGATAATCACAAAGATCGATCCTGATATGAAGGAAAAGATGTGACATTGATCGTTAAGAGGCAAAAAGTAATGATAAATATACCTCTGATAAAGATGGAGCAGGAGTTCTTCAAGATTTTCAAATGGTGGCACTATGATTCAAGTACTGGTGAAGCTGTTATTTATGTGCATCCAGATGAAGATTCTTGGAAGATAATTGAAGAATTATCCAAAGCCGTCATAGCACACAAACGCATATATAGTCTATGGCGCGGCCTTCGAGTACTAGACCCTATGTGTCTAGTCAATTGTTCTAAGAAGGATATTGAATGTTTATTTTACAACAAAATCAGTTTTGAATAGAAAGACAAAAAGAACAGGCTCTCTAGTTCCAGAATATTGTTAATGTTTGTTTGCTAATGACATACATTCAGGAACAGCATGGAACACTTCTCGGAGGAAATTGGAAGAGATAGAGAAGCGAAAGAAAGAGCAGAATGAAGAAAGGATTGCAGAGCGTAAGCGGATTGCTTCGCTAAGGAGCTTTCGGTTTGGCAACACATATAATCGGCCTCCTCGAACAAACCAAACACCGATATCTTCTGAGGAGCGTCGCAGGCCACCGAAATGTTTCTTTGGACGTTAACTGTCAATTTTTTGAAGAACTTTTGAAGACTATCCAAGACTGCGGCAACATCCAAGGGAGAGTTTGTTGGTGCATAATGTCTATCGCCTAATTCTAGGATATGTCGGTTATGTATATAGGGCTTAGAATGACAAATATTGTATGTTTATATATGTTTTATATGCTTTGTAAGTGGCTCGTATGAGTGAGATTTGTGGCTCGTACGAGTGACACCTTGTCACCGTACGAGGCACCACTCGCACGAGCCAAACACACCTCTCTCCTGTGCAAGTTATGTTGACCTATAAATAGTGGAGCTTGAGTGTTGTGTAGATAGCAATTGGTAGGTGACTACGGCGAAGCCCTGTCAAAGTGTTTACTCGTCTGTAACCTTCATGTTTATTAATACGAATCAAGGCGTTTAAGCATTATATCTTTCTTGTTTGTTTGTCCTAGTCGTTAACAAGGAATTTTGCCTCTGTTAGTTGAGTCAGATCAGTCCGGTGCTCATAAGAGGAGAGCCGATCCCCTCTCACATAAGCGATAAGTTGCGCCAACTCCTCAGGCGTGGTAGATAATCCAGTACCATCAGTAGAGGGACCCTGTCTCACTTTTGATGGCGTATTTTCGTTTCTATTATTGCAATAATAATAACAACATAAGACAATACTCAAATAATTCAATCATTAAAATCTAGTGGACCGAACAATACGCATGTAATCACATCCACATAATAATGAGAATAATTTAACCAAAACCCCATTATATTGATATTTTATCGTAGAAATTACACTACTTGTTTGTAGTACAAAGACTAACCAAACTTTGGTGTGAACAAAATCAAACACAATTAACAAGTCTTGATGAATTTCCTCATGAAATATCTAACTTGGCATGCAAGCTGAAATAGGGTTACTAAAAAGAGAAACAAATAACGAACAATCACTTAAAACCCAGAAACTCTAAAAGTTTCCTAACTAGTTCCTCGAGCTCCATGATCCTCAAGTGCATCTGATCCTTGGCACTATCATCCACATCCTGAAGCTCATCGTACCAATACATCTGACCCTCAAGATCCTTTACCTTGCCCTTAGTCATCTCTAGGTCTCCGCACAATGTAGTAATCTTACGATCGCAATGGGAACATCGTTCAACCCATACTCATTTTCTGCTTCTTCAAAGCAGACTCAACGGTAGCTCTAGAAATCGATGCAATATCTCTAGCGGGTCGAGAACTCTTCCTACAATGAGTGTAGACTAGTAGAGGTGTAGTAGAGATTCGTGATTCGGGCTTCAGAACGGACGACTCTGATGTAACTGGCAGAGGGATCTCAGGTGTAAGCTCAACAGTATCGGTGGGCAGGACTACCAAGGGCTCTAAAGGTCGAGCCGTGATAGTAGTGGTGTCCACCACTAGTGCTGTCCCAAAAGATCCTACAATCATTGGGATACATTTATCCAGCTAATCGACAACAAGCACAGTACCAGATGATTGCCCTATCTCAAAAATTGAGGGAGAAACAGTATCATCTTCGTTAAACCAACCGTTACTCGTATGAGAGTAACGAGTGTCAACCTGACTGGCAAACGAAGTGGGCCGACATAGTATGACGAGGTAAAATCAGCCATGTCAACAATCTGCGGGGTAGTGTGTGGTATCTATGGTAGGACTGAGGTTAGTGAGATCTCGAATTCATGCTCGCTCTCTGAGTCGTGAATCTCGATAACCTCATGTGTGTGCGACGTCTATAACACAATGTAACCGTACTAAGTAAGTGTGTGGTCAAACAAAAAAATAACACATAAGGCACAAATAAACAGATGAACACGTATACACATAAACTTTTATAGTTTTCGTACATGATCAAAATCCATGTTTATTTTAAATTATTGGCTTCGCAAAATTTGGGATTTAATTTTTCAAAATTCATTGATTGAAGTCTAGAGTTTTTCCCGAAAACATCTAGTTCCCTAAAAACCATTGGCTCTGATACCAACTTCTGTCATACCCTAAAAACATCGCAGCGGAAATACAAATGTATTGGTGACAGAAGTTGGTGTCCATAAGTATCTTTGTGGATAATTAAATATTTATTTTTGGACATTCAACATAATTAAAACATAAGTTTAAAGTTTAGGTTTTAAACACAATCACAACATAGTTAAATTGTCTTGATCCTTATGTATATTAGTACACACTTGATCCCAATTTAGTTTTAAAAGTTGTCCAAAATATTATTTAATACAAATGCATCATCAACCCCAAGATACGCCAAATCCTACAGCTGAACTCAAGTACCTGAAGAACACGTTAAAATAAAGTGTCAACACAAAGAAGGGCGAGTTCACATATTCAAATTATAAACAATTTGATCCAAGAGAAACTTTCTTATTATGTTTTTAATAATAAAACATCCATAAAATAAAAAAAGTCAATTTTATTTCCTTTACAAAATCCGAAGGCCAGTCATCGCAAGCATTTTCCTAAAACCATGGATATTAAGACATCTTCCCAAGGTTTAGATATATTTAATTGCTAGAATCAAATGTTCAAATTCATATGTTGCAAGACATACAAGCTATATATTAATTAAAGAGGGTAAAATTAAAGCTAGACAATAACAAAATATAAATTCGTCGCTTGACTTGACACGGAGCTACCGGTCACGACGTGATGGTTAACCCAATAGATCTATCAACAATTCCACGCATACAATATTAATGATTAAATGGAAAAATTTGCGCAAATGCCCACAATGGGCCACTTATAATGCCTGCCTCATGAACAATATATATATTCTACTAAAATGATAAATTTAATATTTTGCATTGTATGAATTTCCTGAAGTCCCCATCGAAACGTAAGCCAATACCGATACTTACCCTCTTGAGATCAAGCAAATTCGTTACTACTTAGATTTAAGCATTTTTAATTCTACACGGTTGTTTTATCCCAAACACCGTAAATATCCCGTTTCTCCTCGAAACATATAAATAACCATCAAAACCCGTTTCTCCCCAAAACGTATATTTAACCAATCAAGACCCGTTTCTCACCGAAACATATATTTACATTCATCAAAACCTGTTTCTCCCTGTAACGTATATTTATATCATTCAAAACCATATATTTTCCAAGAAAATATTTTGATAATTTATTTAAAGGCATATTTTATACAAAAATGTATAATTATCCTTTTAACGCATGTTCTTTCCCCAAAATGTATATAAAAAAGTAAAAAGAGGAGTTAGTGACACTCACCTTGTTGGTGCATAATGTCTATCGCCTATGTCTAGGATATGTCGATTGTATATATAGGGCTTAGAAATATCATATTTTATGTATTCTATATGGCTGGTATGAGTGAGCTTATGTGGCTCTTACGAGTGACATCTTGTCACTCGTACGAGCAACCACTCGCACGAACCATGTTAGCCTATAAATAGTGGAGCTTGAGTGCTGTGTTTTTTTCTGTTGGTGTGTGACTACACCGAAGCCCTGTCCAGTTTTTTACTCGTCTGTAACTTTCATGTTTATTAATATATGAAGTAAAGGCGTTTAAGAAGCATACTTTATTGTTTGTTTGTCCAACTCGCTAGCAATGAATTCCACCTCTGTTAGCTGAGTCGAATCATTCTGATGCTCATAGAGGAGAGCTGATCCCCTCTCACAAGTGGTATTATAGCATTAAGGCCTGATTTGAGGACAAACATCAAGTTATAGTAGACAACCAACAAGTTTCAGCTGTTGACAATCCAGATTCAACCATTGAAGATTTTCTATATCTACTCTTTTTCATACATATTTTAGATCTAGACGAATATATGGACGAATTGAACTAGGATTTTAGTATCCCACATTAAAATCAACATTAACAAATCCTTCAAACTTACAGATCTAAAATCAAACTAAATCATGACGAAAATTTCAGAAAACATCTATTTTGTGACCTGAGCTAATCCGTACGAGTAGAGAGACAACTCGTACAAACGGCCATCCATATGAATTAGCCACTCGTACCACCAAGAAAAAAAGTTTCCGTAAAATTTTCAAGTTTCAAAACAGTCATTCGTACGAGTAAGTGAATCGCATGAAGAGTCACTCGCGCGAGTAACTTTTTCACTCGCACGAATACCTTGCTCGCACGATCCACCTGATTTGCACGAGTATCAATTCACTCGTACGAAGGACATTTCCAAGAGTTTTTCTTAAATTTCATATCAGATATCATGGAAGAAGAGTTTTTCAACGCGTTTGTTGCTTCAGCTATTACGACTACCGCAGTGCAGAACATGAATCTAGAAAACGAAATGGGAACCATGACGAACCTCCAAAGCTCATGAACTTAGAAGATTATGACAGTTTGAGTGAGAGATTCCTAAACTGGGTACATGCTATTCATTTCACATGTTGGTTTGCCATCGAGTCAAAGTACACAACACCTATTAGTGAGAATGGTCTTGAGAAGACGCTGGGTCAACTAAAGGATATAGAGAGAAAAAAGTTTATCAACAAAAAGGAGATGATGAACATACTGCAATAGACAGTAAAAGAAGATATCCTGGCACTTCCTCAACACGATGATGACGCTCAGTCTCTGTGGAATGCTTTAAGACTTAAATTTCAAGGATGTTCTCAACCTCGAAAAGGAAGAAAAGCGCTGCTAAGCAAGGAGTTTGATATTTTCAATCTGATGAAAGGTAAGACAATAAAGCCATTGATCGAACGGTATTGTCATTTGCTTGTTCAGATGAAATGAATGTAGATTTATAAAACCAATGAATAACTTGTTGATAAACTGGCTGATTCTTTACAAGAAGGAGAGTGGATGACCTATCTAACTATTCTGGAAAACGGCACGGAATAAAAAAAAACAAAAAAACAGTAACTTCACATTGCCAAGATTTATTGAAAGATTAGAAGGTCACGAGCTAGAAATGCAGAAAATGGCAAAGAACAAAGTCTCTCACATGCAACAAGACGTGAGCCTATACTACAAAAGTAGTTCTGCTGGTAACATACAAAGTCCCAAGGTTCAAACCCCCTTCATCGCTAACAATGCTACAAGTCCACCATTAAACCAATCCAGTGGGTTTCAATCATTTTCATCATGCAACCCTATTTCTCCCCAAGTTCCTCAATCTTCAAAAAGCTCAAGTAATCCTTAGAACGATCAAAACAATCCACCTAATGTAAACCAGCGAATTCTTCAATGCAACATTGCTATGAATCTTGAAAACGCACAAGATTTCAATGAACACGCAGCTAAACAACGCATGGCTTTGCTTGTATCAATTCTCGAATCATACCAAAGTCTGGTAGCCGAAAGGACTGGGAATCCTGAAATGACCAAAGAAGATTATGATCAGATTGATCAAGTTGAGTTGGAGCTAATTGATATTAAATGGTGTATGGCGTCAATAGTCCATAGAGCTCAACGCTTTATGGAAATCACGGGAAGAGACAGTCTGGGAGGTCTTGATGGGAAATTCGGTTTTGATAACACTAAAGTTACGTGCTTCAAGTATAGAGAAAAGGGGCATTTCAAGAGAGAGTGCCCAAACAGGGAAGTTAAAAGAAACCAGAATCCATTTGCAGATGACTACTTCAAAAGAGCCATCTATCATTAACCCCAACCTCAGACAAGGCTATTGCAGATTGAAGATGGTCCATCAAATTCAAAGGTTAAGGCTTTGGTTGTTACCCAAGAAGATGAAGGGTTCAACTGGAACAAATACATTTCAAAGAATGAAAGCCTTGCACTGGTAGCTGAAATATTTGAAGAACCAGAACAGGTCGAAGAAGAATTTGCTTAGGCATCCTTTGACAAAGCACCTAAAGAATATTACAACACGTCGACTAAGGAAGAAGAACTCTTAAATAGTGCATTTAAACATATTTTTCCTTCTGACATTCTTAAAAATTTTGCAGGTTGTTTTGACTCAAGCTATAAACCACCTTGTGAAGAAGAGAAAAAGTCTGAACTAGAGGAGATGATCAATGTGACCAAAGAGTTGACTTTGGAGAATCTAACTAAATAGCTGACAAAGCTCTAATGGCTAATGTGAATGAGGTAGTTACTAAGGAAGCTCAGAAAGCTAGAGTCAAATCAGTAAATGTGTCAGTGAAAGAAACACCTTGCATGAAGTGCAATGGGCAATGCATTGAGTGTGTCAAAAAATAAAAGAGATACAAAGAGCTGAAAAGTCATGCAAATAATTTGTCATGTGATTATAATACAATAAAAGAAGCATATGACAAATTAAGTAAAACAATCAAACAATTTGAACAAGTGATCAGAGAAAATGACAAGACACTTTCGATGCTCAAGGCAACTGTAATGACAAACAAATGGCCATCAATATTCATTTAAATACAATTTCCAAGCTAAATAGTGAACTTGAAAAAATGAAAATCGAAACTGAACGGGTTAACAAGTTGTTAATCAGTTAATCTACCAGTTCGTACGTCAATGATCATATTCTTCCGAAAATTGAAAGCAAGGGAAGATAATAAAATTGATGAACACAAAGGTGTAAGTTACGATCGTGTTCCATCGCCCTTGTGGAATAGCTATGCAAGTAAGAAACCATCAGGGGTGGAAAAGGCACTAAATTTAAAATTGAAAACTGAAAAGAAAAACGAGCTGTCTGCGAACGTTGATGTAACATACACCAAAACAGAAAGTGACTGTGAATCTGAAGTGGGAAAATGTGGTCGAAAAGGTTTTGGAATAGAGTCTAACAAATCTGAATTGGATGTTTCGTCATCAGAAAATAGTTTAAACAATGATCCAAATGTAGTCATGTACAAAATGAACGGATTCGTTAAACTTATTCCGATGAGGATTTCCCATTTCAAAATGTTAATCTTGATCGAGTTGATAAGTTGTTCAAGCTAGTTGAAGTCAATCATTCTGATTTAGAAAAACGAGTTGCAGCATTTTTTCTAAATCAAAATGTGTCTACAAAAACCACCATCAGAGGGACAAGGACTATCCTAAAAACAGGAGAGTAGGTTTGGGTTTTCAAAAGGAAAGAAAGAACAACAAGTTTAAAAAGTTGAACTTTGCAAAGAAATTTGATTTTGTCTATGGGACAAATACTGAAAAATAAAAAGAGAGCTTTGGTAAACAATCCAATGATGAATTTAAGAAGGAAAAGGAGAGTTGAAAACAGGAGTTGGATTCCTCTGTTAGAAATGACAGCAGGACGTGCTAGAAATGTAACAATGTTGAGCATATTGCATGACAATGTTCTCAATGAAATCCAAAACTTGTTTCTAACTCAAGCAGATCTACAAAAGTTGTGAAGCAAAAAGCACCCAAGTTTGTACCAAAACAAATTTTGAAAGAAATAATGAATACAATAAAAATGTGACATCAACGATTCAACTTACTTCAAAATTTGAGGTTGGTGAAACTTATACCAAGAATTGTCCAAAGGATTCAAAATTCTCTTCTAAAAAGGCAATTCTGAAAACACAAACTTGGTTAGCAAAAGTAAACCATCTTTAGTAGAAATGTAAACACCTATTCCACCTAAAACATAAGTTAAACAAAATGTCAAAATCAAAGTTACAAAGTTTGATATTCCAAACCCACCCAAGACTAAGTAGGCTTGGGTTTCTCTATTTAAATAGTTTCTTCCACATGTGCAGTGGCTCCAGAGGTCAATCATGTCAAAGTGGATTATGGATAATGGAGCTTCTCGACACATGACATGGATGCTTGCATTGTTATACGATGTAAAAGCTATCCGAGGAGGATATGTTAGGTTTATTGGGACACAGGGTGGAAGAATAGTAGGTGAAGGTATTCTCAGAAACGGAGTGGTATCTTTTGACAAGATGAACTACATTGCTGAGCTTGAGAACAACTTACTGAGCCTCTCGCAAATATGTGACAAGAAATTCACAACCCACTTCAATGACGAGGAATGCTTAATTCTCAAACCAAAATTCAAAATTCCTGAGGAGTGGATCCTCATGTGTGCTCCACGAGAAAATGATCTTTATATCTTAGACATGAGCGTCGCATCCACTACGTCAAAGAAGGTTCAGTGCTTTGTATCTAAAGCTACCAAGAAAGAGTCAATCTTAGGGCATCGAAAGATGGGGATATGATGAAGATTCTTGAGCAGTCGAAGAAGAATATGTTTTTGTTGTATCCTCGATTTGTGCAGCTAATTCTGGATGCCCGTTATTCTGATTTAGCTAAGGATGCTTCTGATACGAACTTGCTAAATATGAAGCCCATGGGTCCAACTATTTTTGGCACGATGAAGAAGAACATATCGACATCGAAGACAGTTTTTGTTGGACGTATACCATTGAAGAAGTTTGGGAAGTTTTCTGAGGTGATTGGTATGGATATTCCAGCACATATGCCGATAAATGCTATGGTGGCTGAAGAACATAACATACCAGTGGTAGAGAAAGAGATTGAGGTTGAAGATTTAGTTACTGATAAGGATACTGATGCTGACGAACCTCTTTTGGAATCTATTACAGAATCTGAAGTTCATCTGATTCTAGAGATACAAGAGCTTACTACTGAGAACTTAGCAGCTCTTAATTCACATCTAAAGGATATTCAGGAGCAGCAAGGGAATCCTCCTCTCATGTTGTCTCATTCTGATATCCCAGTTATTGAAGCTGATACAACTGATGATATTGAAGAAGAGGAAGAACCATTATTGAAAAAGCTACGAACAAAAGAAACCGAAGAACCTATTCATACTGATGAACTCATTCAAACAGAAGTTCAGATACAAACCGAAGCTCGTATTGATGATACTACTGAAGAACCGATCACTGTTACATCCTCGGTCACTGTATCTTTGACCTATATTTCCACTGTTGAGCCTATTACTGCTGAAGAACCAACAGTTCTTCTTGTTGCCACTCAGTCTACTGCCGTGTCCATTCCAGCTGAATCTGTACTCGAGATGATGGATTTTGGTGGTGGTAGTGGTAGCTCTGCAGGTGCTGGAGGCTCGGGTGCAGGGGGTAGTGGTTCTGGTGGTGGTTAGGATGAAGATATTAAGTATTTGAAGCTAAAAGGAGAGCATTCGAATTCAGCGGGATTGATAGTGATGAGGATGATGTTGATGTAGTCGATCTGAAGAAGAGAGTGGTAGTACTCGAGCAAGGGGTTATTCTTAAGGATGCACAGATAACTTCTCTACAGACTCGGTTAGACGCTCGTGATAAGACGATAGACCAACTTCAGGTTGACGATTCGTTATTGTTGACTATGGTTTTTGATCTGAAGGTAAAATTGGAGAATAAGTTTGGGCTTGAGTTTTTTGATCCAGTTGATGATCCTATGAATGTTGAACATCGTCATCAAGCTGCAGAAAAGAGAGAAGCAGATAGAATAGCAGCTGAACAGCTCGCAGCCGATCGTCAGGTTGGTTTAGAAGATTATCTGAACGCTCCAAAGAGGAAGGTTACTGGTACGAGTCAGAGAAGGCAAACTGCTCCAAAGAAGAAACAGATGGTTTTCATGAAGAACGTCGATGTAAATCTGCTGGAAGACAACTTTCAGTTGCAGGATCCTACTAAAGTTTGATAAATTTGTCATGGAACTTGGATCGAGCTATTACAGTAAGGTTGGGAATAAAGTCAAGTGTGCTAAGCTGGACTTATGATCATGTTAAGAAGATGTGGTTGATTGTTCGACAGGATGGTACACGCGAATATTACTCCAAGGAGTCCTAGTTTGAGACATTGACGAAAGTTGCATTGATTGATCTTCTAAGGGCTCCGTATACCAATACTGATATGACTGAGCGTGGTCCAGGATGGAAATTTTTAAGAAGCCGGAACAAGAAGTGAAGAATGGTTTCAAAACGATGAAGACAGCTGAACCGTATCTACGGGCAGCTAAAGGTGTTAGGGATGCGAGAACTGGCAGAAGGTTTAAGTCTGTGATGTGGCCTCCGGCAAGGAACTAGTTATACTAGTCGTTCCAACGTTTCCCAAAGGTATTTTGAAGAACTTTAACTTTTGGATGTATGATCCAAAGGTCAGGAATGTAGCGAGTATGACTAAGGAGAAAGCCTTCCGTGTGAACGTTGTGGTTGATTTATTGAGCTTTCACGATGAAGACCTGCAGGTTCTAGCAGCGAATCAGATTCAAACAGGAGAGTTGTATGAGGCGTGTGCTAAAGATTGGACAGCGGCGGTTGCAGGGATCATAGCTGGCAGGATGGGAGTTGATGCACTACCAAAGGATTAGTCGCCTAATATTATAAACCTAGGGGGAGATTGTTGGGCCCCTAGCTAAAAGGTTTACACATTAGTGTTGCATTTTGGGATAAGAGTGAAGGAATGGGCTTCCAAGAGCCTTATGGGCCTAGGGTTGTAATTAGTGGGTTTTGAGATTAGTATAAATACAAGTATTGGGGTTAGGGTTTAGGTTGCTTGTCTGTTTGTTATTCAGATATCTTGTATCAGACACCATTCGGTGTATGCAATTTGATTAATCAGAGATTGTTGTTGTTCTGTTCATCTAATCTTTATTTCCGCAATCGATTGGTTGTTGTGATACCGTGTACAAATCTGAATCAGGGACTTACATACTCCTCAACAAAATGGAGTAGATGAACATAAGAATCACACACTGATCAAGACTGCCAGAACCATGCTCACTGATTCAAAACTTCCAATTAGTTTTTCGAGCGAAGCAGTCGCATCTGCGTGTTACACCCTCAATCGTGTGTTGACAGTCAAGGCTCACAACAAGACCTGTTTTGAGCTGCTAAACCATCGGAAGCCTAACCTTGCGTTTCTGGAGCCTTTTGGATCGTCGTGTACTGTTTTGGATCCGGACGATAAATTTGGAGCCAAATCCTTGGAAGGATTTTATATGCTAGTCCACAAAAGTGTGTCTTCTTGCCGATTCTGAACCAGGTTATTCTTGCACAGCATGTTGATTGTCAATGAATACTACGCCTACGCAGAAACCTGGGGATCCATGGCTGTTCAACTACGAAGGTTTGTGGAATTCATTTGACCTGCCAGAAGTACCATCAGAAGAAGAACTTGTTATGCTCTTTCAACAGCATCAAATCTCTAATCAAGAGCAAGTTTCTAGACCATTGGTGATTTCCCCGTCACTTCTGGTCTCTAACATTTCTAATGTAGGTCCGAGTAATACTCTGCAGGATTCAGTCGCAGTACGTATCTTGAACACTTCTGAATTATCTGACCATCCACCGGTTAATGCCAAATCTGATCGTGAACCAACTTTTGATGATGGAGGATATAGTTCCGATGAAGGATCTGAGCATATTGAAAACTTTCTGAATGCTCAAGCTGATCAATCCAATGTCAGTAATGAAGCTACATCTTCTGCACCGGTTGCTTATGAAGTGAATACGAATTTGCAAAGTCAAGTAGATGTTCCGAGTGAAGTAATGCCAAGAACGCTTTCTTACCATCCATCGGAGAATATCATTGGCAGCTTACAAACCGGAGTGAAAACTCGCAATCAGATCAACAAGGATCTAAGTTGCTTTTATACCAGTAGTGCTCCATTGCAAACCAGACTTTCTTACAATTGTTTTGTTTCGAAGGTTGAACCCGGAAACTGAAGAGACGCGTTAAAAGAGGAAAGCTGGGTGGATGCAATGCAGGAAGAGTTGCTTCAATTCTAGAAACTTGGTGTCTAAAAGCTTGTTGACCTACCAGATCATCATAAAAAGATTAGTACTCGATGGGTCTTCAAGTGCAAGCGTGATGATAGGGGTATTGTGGTCAGAAACAAAGCTCAGCTCGTGGTCCAGGGCTGTCACCAGCAAGAAGGAGTAGACTACACTGAAGTCTATGCCCCAGTCGGTCGTCTAGAAGCCATTCGCATATTCTTGGCTTTTGCTTCTTGGAAAGGATTCAAGGTGTATAATTGGATGTCAAATCTCCTTTCCTTTACAGCAAAGTCAAAGAGGAGGTGTATGTCGGCCAACCACCTAGGTTTGTCGATCCGATACACAAGGATATAGTCTACCTTCTGAACAAAGCCTTATATGGTCTTCACCCAGCCCCGAGAGCTTGGTATGAAACGCTTTCAAGGTATCTTCTTGACAATGGCTTTCTCAGAGGAACTGTAGACTGTACCCTCTTCATAAAGGAAGTAGATGGTCATCTGATTTTGGTATAAATATATGTGGATGATATGATCTTTGGATCGAAAATGATAAGTTGTGCAAAGACTTTTGAAGAAGTCATGAAGAAGAAATTTGAAATAAGTGCTACGGGGGAGATGAACTTCTTTTTAGGACTTCAGGTTGATCAATTTCCTGATGGTATCTCCATTCATCAGACGAAGTATGTTCATGATGTGTTAGAGAAATTTGACATGTCAAAAGCTGCGCCAGCATCAACTCCATTAGCTCCAAATCACGGCATTTGTCCAGACGCTCATGGATTCAAACTCGATGAACATTCTATCGCTCTATGATCGGATCCTTGATGTATCTTACAGCTTCGCGACCTGATATCATGTATCCAACATGCCTATGTGCCCGTTATCAGTCCAATCCTAGGGATTCGCACTTGTTAGCCGTCAAACGAATCATGCGATACATGAAAGGATTTCCACGCACCAGATTGTGGTATCCTTGATATGACAACTTCAACCTTGCGAGTTACTCAGATTCTGATTTCGGCTGCTGCAAGCTTAATGCCAAATCTACTACGGCTGGTTGCCAGTTCTTCGGAACTCCTTTGGTAACATGGCAATGCAAGAAACAGACCACGGTCACTCTCTCTACATGTGAGGCTAAATACGTTTTAGCATCCAGCTGTTGTGGTCAGATACTCTTGATACAATAGTAGATGAGAGACTACGGACTGCAATTTCTTGATACGCCAATTTACGTAGATAACAAGGCGGCTATTGATATCACCAAATATCTTGTTCGACACTCACGCACTAAACAAATTGGGATTCGACACCACTTTATCCGTGACTGCTATGAGAAAAAGTTGGTTAGAATTGAAAAAAATCCAAATTGGATGACCAAAAAGCAGATTTTTATACCAATGGATTTGATCGTTCAAGATTTAAAAATCTTTTAAAATTAAATAGTTTAAGAAATCTTACATCAGGGGATATACATGAGGTTGAATTTGAGGATGACGAGGACTTGACATGATTCTCATCAGTATGTCATGTTTTTCTGTAAATATATTTTCTTCAAAAACTAAAAATCAAAAATATGATTTTGATTTTAGGGGGAGAAAAGTTGTGGAAAATTCAAAAACATTAAAAATTTAAAAAGAGTTTTTGAGAAAAAAGGGTAATCATATTACATCAGTTGACAATCACAGTATGCTAAAGATATGAAATGTTTAAACAAGTAATTAAACAGGTCTTACTTAGAATGTGCCAATAGGCTTCACTCGTTCAGTAAATTGTTTTTCAAGATCTAAACCTAAATGAAAAACTGAGTAATTTGTGGGTCGACATCTCTCGGATATATGGACATAGTACTCCGAAATTTCGTTTAAGAGAATGCCAGATTCTGCGATACTAGGTCTTTATATTAAATCGATATCTGGTTATTATCCGAGTTCTTCTGATTTTGCATCGGCAATGACCTAGAACTTGCATAATACTTTACACATTATTCGCCTACAAAAGTTGCACAAAAAATGAGTATGTCATAAATATTTACGACATCTGCAATTCAAAAGATTCCTTTATGGAACACCACTTAAAGTCGAGCCTTCATCTCTTTGTCTGTATGGAAATACTAACCTGAGCTCTCAAGGTCTCGCAATTCACCCCATTTACAGACATCAGTTAAATATATTCACCTGTGAAATGATATTTTGGGAATCTCAATACGGGAGTATATTCTGAGATGGGAAACACAGTTACTTCATGCTCCTTAATATTACCTAACATATCTTGAAACAATTGAGAAACGTTTAGAGGTATAAGAGGATAAGTATATTGGCAATCTAGGTAAATTCGTTTAAGAACTTAAAGTTACTACCAAGATCAACTGTACTTGTGATTTGTCTAAATACGTGATATGATCCTCTAAACACAAAACTCACAAAAAATATGTATGTAAATACATCTTTACTTGTTCTTTCTTTTCAAAAAATCCCAAAATTATTTTCATCTTAGTTTTAGCAATTTACCTTAGATTTTAGTCTATCGATGATGAAAATACCGTTAGTCCAAGTCAAAGCGACAGTTGCTAGAGGAAAGCTGAAGAACACGGGTTGGGAGCTAACCAGTAAAGAAACATTTCCTGAAACATCAATAGTTCATTAATTTGAAACTTTACATTTTATAATAAATATGTTTTGGTCAAACATTAGTCAACCATGGCCATTATTTTTGACTTGGTAGGCAAATCGGATAACCAGGGTTATTAACTTGGACTTGGTTAACTGAGTGGGTTATAAAAGCAAATAAAATTTCATAAAAAATCAAAAGATTAACTAAGTGTGAGAACTGACTCGTACGAGAGACACATTGACTCGTACGGGTGACAAAAGTCTTCATTCGCACGAACCATCACTCGTACAAGTGAACCTTGAATGAGTATTAAAGGGTAACTCATTCGCACGAGTCACACTATTGACTCTGTGCGATCGAGAGCATACTTTGTGCAAACCAATTCTTTTCACTCATTTTTCATGATCTACATTATGTATCTATACTTTGGGGAGGTTGATTTGCACAACACTTTCAATGGGCAAAGTACTAATGCTTGTTTTGAGCTGTTATAATGCCAAAATTGGACCAAAAGGACATAAAACGTAGATTTAGGATAATCAGACCGGTAAAAATATAAAACTGAACTCAAAATTGTTAAAATCGGCCCTCTTAACCTATAAATCAACCTTCCATTTGTTAAAATCTACACGTTTTAAGTTTGGTTTTATTAGGTGTTATTTGGTGCGATTTGTTACTCGTACGAATCATCACCCGTACGAGCAAGGAATTCAAAAGTCTGCTTATCATATTCACTGGTACGAGTGATTGTTCGTATGAGTAGATCCTTAAATGTTTATATATTGATGACTCGTACAAAGCATCATTCGTACAAGGAAGTTTGTTCAAAACCCTTGAAATTTGTTAAGTATTTTATTCATTCGTACGAAGTAGTGACTCGTACAAGTGGGGTGTTGATTCACACTTATTTTTTTGTCAAAGTATGTTACTCGAAGGATGACACGTACGAGTGGTTAAGAAATTGAAATTTTTGAAAACTTTCTAAGTGTTTGTAATGTCTATGGTTGCAGATCAAGAATCGTCGTTTTCTCCATTCCACAACATCTGTTGTCTTATGGATGAAAATATTCCTGAAATCACAGCTTACATAGAAGTATTAGATTTTTTGAGTCGTCTTCCAATCACTAAATCTCTCACTAATCGTCACACAGCCTATCGTTCTAATGTAGAATATTTTTGGAATGCTGCTAAATTTGATGAAGAAGAGAACGCAATTTTGTCTGCTATAAAGATTGATAACGAAGATATTCAGGTCCAGATCACTGAAAGACTTGATCAGAACAGTGTTAGAATTTAACGATCACGAAGAAGACCCTACTGGTTTCTCTGAGTATATGGTTAAAGGGTGCTTCTACAGGATGGGTTATGCAGGTTTTGTCAATGCAGTTCTGTTTAAAAAGGCAAATCTGAGTGCACCATTTCGATATATATACATTGTGTGATTCATGCTCTCAATCACTGAAAGGGCGGATTTGATGATTTAGTTGATTATCAGATGTGCATGATCACTACACTTATTCTGAACTTGCCTTACAATTCTCAAGAGTGATCTTCTCCCAAATGGTCCAAATATTCAATGAGATAAGTTCTTGCAATATCCTCTTTTTATTTAGATGTTGATCGACCATTTACATCCAAATTTGAAGAAAAAGAAAGATGATATTTTGAAGCTCGAACATATGGATGTATCAACTTTGAAGAAGATGAATCTGCATCTTAAAGTCTTCCCAAATGCCAAGCCTGTCTTCGGGGCTATTTTAGATAAAGATTATGTGGCACCACCAAAAGTGAAGTGGAGGGAAGACGATAGTGGAGACGAAGATGAAGAGCTGGAAGCGTTGGATGGTTTCATTGCAAAGAGAAGTGTGTGGTTCTATAAAGATGATAAAGGGGGTACGGGGACGAAAAGAAAGCCAACGTCCACATCTTCCTCCAATGCCCCTTCAAAGAAGCAGCGTGCATCTGAGAGCACGAGGTTGGTTGTTGAATCAGAGCCGGAAGAAAATGTTGAAACTATGGCTGCTGACAATGAGCGAGAAGCGTTCGGAGAACAAGAAGGGATAGTTGAAGAAGCATCCTCCTCAAGTACTAATTCAGATGATAGGATTGTTGGTGAGAGAGAAAGAGCAGAAAAAGGAAACTTGAACGTTTAGCTGAGCTTAAACGTAAAGTAGAGGAGAAGAGACGTAAAGCATCAGGAGAAGATGATACAACGTATGTTCCTTCGGGTTTCGATAGTGAGACTCCTATTCGCAAAACTTCTAAGAAATCTTCTAGACGTCTCAAGAGGCCAGTAATTAGAAGAACTGATTCTATGAAAGATAAATCTAAAAGAAAATTGCAGAAAAAGGTTGCTGACGAAGAGAATGTTGAACCGATTTCTCAACCACCACCATCACCATCTCCTCAACCAACTCCACAAGCACCACCATCTCCACCACCACAGCTAACACCACAACCTTAACCTCAAACCCAGTTCTTTACAGGTACCAGGTTAGAAGATCAATTCGACTTCGACTTTGGTGATATTCTGGGGGGATGAGTTCTCAGCAGACATGTTCAACGAGTCATGCATTAAAGAATTAGAAAAGCAAGTAATGCTGAACAGTGTCAAGATTGCCGAGCTACAAGAGTAACTTAGTGGGCTTAATGCAGAAAACATCAGCTAGAGGCTATTTTGGTGAGTATAGTATCGGAGAATGAACGTTTGAGAAATCAAATGGCATAATATGATGAAGAAAATCTCAGAAATCAGAGAAAGATGAGCTTATTCGAGAAAATTCTCACAAAGAAACTCGGAATCAATTTAGCTGCTGAAATTGATGAGATAGAGAAAGCAGAGGCCAGAGAAAGGGTTGCCAAGCGGAACGTATTCCCAAAGAATTATCTGGTGCTCAAGGCAAGGGAAAAGTGAAGGTTGGTGAGGAACCCGTGATTGACATAGTTGAGCCAGAAGCTGAATTTGTGCTAGTATCTTCAGAGGTGGTGGTATATGCAGTTTCAAAGAAGTTTGTATTGGTTGGAAAGCCTAAGGATGTTGAAATTGATATATCAAATCTTTTAGCTAAACATCGAGAATGGCTCAATAAGAGAAAATTGGAGAAAGAAATAGAAGCTGAGGTAGATGAATTTGTTGAAGATTAGGAGAAGGAAACTGAAGACTTGGATGATTTCGATGATATATTTTCTGATAAGTCTGATGATTATAATGATGGTGATGATGATGACGTGGGTGGATCAGGTGTCCTTGTAACAGAATCAAATTTGAATGATGATATCGATTTTTTCCGTGTACTTGGATGATTCGGCTAATCAAATGGAAGGAGGTCAAGATCAGGGAAGGTCTGAAAGATCTAAAGATGCTAAGTTGGCAGGAATCTTAACGGTGACCGAAATGTCTACTGTTCCTGTCGTGCCCAAACCAAAGATTTTGTATTTAGAGCATAATGTGGAGGAAGGTGAGTTTGTCCATAGCTACACAAAGGAAGAGCTCGCTCAAATGTTAGGCATGGACAAAGATGATTTTGTGTTTGATTTCGAAGAAGTTTAAAGATATCAGTGTTTGCAAGCCTGTTGATTATGTCTTCGAACATGTTGCTGAGCACATGAGTATGACAAAGTTATCGTGGAGGATGATTATGATGACCATTATTCTAATATTACCGACGAGGGTACAGATGACTCCCCAACTTTCAAAGATCTGTTTGCAGCCGAAAATGATTATCTTCTAAAGCGTAAAGTTGAAGGGGCTGTCAAACAAGGTACCATTCCTCAATAATTGTCTGCAGAAGAAATTTCTGAAATAAGGAAGTGGTGGTTTAAAGAAGTACCAGCTGAATGAAAATTCAAACGTCCCTTAGCGTGCTTTACGCGTGATGCTAACATTTCTTTCGGAGATATTTTAAGATGGGGATGGATCAAAGAGCTGAATGTTTATGCGATTAAACTGGAATATGTGATCTAGTATTTTCAATACTTAAGCAATATAAAGACCCTGCCGTTCTGGGATATCAAAGAGCTTGTTCAAACAAAAATGATCAATTTGAAAATGAAATTTCATGACCAGCGGCTGTGGAAATTGATAAAGCTTGAGGCGACACATGGTTTTATTCACTGGAAACCACATTTCCCGAAAAGAATCACAAAGATCGATCCAGTAACAAAAGAAAAAGATGTGACGTTGATCGTAAAGAGGCCGAAGGTTAAGAAAAACATGCCTCTAATCAAGATGGAACAAGATTTCTACAAGATCTTCAAATGGTGGCACTACGATTAAAGTACAGGTGAAGCTGTTATATGTTTCCATCCAGATGATAATTCTTGGAAGATTACTGAGGAATTAACCAAAGCCGTCATAGCACACAAACGTATATATGGTCTATGGTGTTGAATTTGAGTACTAGACCCGATGTGGCTAGTCAATTGTTTGAAGAAGGATATTGAATGCTTGTTCTATAGCAAGATTAGTTTCAAAGAGAAGGACAAAGAACAAGCACTCCAGTTCCAGAAGATTGTTAATGTCTGTTATGATAATGATATACTCTCAAGAACAGCATGGAACACTTCTTGGAGGAAGCTAGAAGAGATTGAGAAATGAAAGAAAGAGAAGAAGGAGGAGAGGATTGCGGAGCGTACGCAAATTGCGTTGCTAAAGCGTTTTCAGTTTAGACGTTAGCTGTTATTGAAGATTTTTTCGAAGACTATCCAAGACTGCGGCAACATCCAAGGGGGAGTTTGTTGGTGCATAATGTCTATTGCCTACGTCTAGGATATGTTGTTTATGTATATAGGACTTAGAACGTCAAATAATGTTTGTTAACATATGATTTATATGGATTGTTCTTGGCTCGTACGAGTGAGCTTCATGGCTCGTACGAGTGACAGTGACACCTTGTCACTCGTATGAGGCATCACTCACACGAGTCACATACACACACTCCTCATGTGCGAGTCATGTTGACCTATAAATAGAGGAGCTTGAGTGTTGTGTCAGATATCCGTTGGTGTGTGTCTAAGGTGAAGCCCTGTCAAACTTTTTACTCGTTGTAACTGTTCACGTTTATCAATATAATTCAAGGCGTTTAAGCAGTATATCTCTCTTATTTATTTGTCCAACTCGCTAACAATAAATTCCGCCTCTGTTAGCTGAGTCAGATCAGTCTGGTGCTCATTGGAGAGCCCATCCCCTCTCACAAGCTTGCATGAAGGTCCAAGGATGATCTAACGTGTTTGCAAGGATTAGGAGGAACACTTGGAAGCTTTGGAACTCTCGAATCATCACTTTCTTCATCTTTTTACCAACATTTTAATCATCCCTAGCCAAGTGCTAGTAGTAAGCTCCATAACTTGATCTTATACTTTTATGATTCATGAAAAGATACAAGATCGTCTTAAAAGATATTTAAAACCCCACTTGAAAAACACTAATAAAACTATAATCACTAACATAATTATGTGGTTTTCTTGATGATTATGGATGATCTTGAATTTGTCATAAACTAGTAAACTTGATTCTTGCATTTTTATGTATAAAAAGATAATCTAAACACATGCATGTTTAGATTAGCAAGATTCATTAAAAAAAATTGTCATGAACATGATTTTATATTTTAAGATGATCATACAAATTATAGATTACTAAATAAAAGTTATGATTTAGAAATTTTGTTAAAAAGTGATAATAAATTTTCTATTTTAAGAAAGTTTTTAACTCTAACAAGTTCATGACATTTTTGTTAATACTTTAGTATAATACTTGTGATTTGATGATGATTTGAGTTAGAAAAATGATTTAAAACATGTTTATATAAATATGGGAAAGCTTATATTTTAAAGGAAACTTGGCAAAAATTTTATAAAACTTAATCTTGATTAAGATGTGGTTAAACTAAAGATTTTGTACCTAAAAGTGATTTGGAACTTTAATCTTGTTTAAACAAAAGTTTAGGTGAAAAAGTTTAAAGATATAATTACTTAAGTTTTCTTAAACTAAAAATGAGATAAATATATATTTTTCATAAAAATGTATATTTTGAAATCACCAAACATGTATACATGTATTTTTGTATAAATACCATATATTTAGATCATGTAGGATCAAATACAACATATATATATATATATATATATATATTAATGTTCAACTTTTGACAAAATAATATATCGACAAGTCGGACAATTCGGACAAAATAAAGTATATGGTATAAACGAAACAAACGACAAAGACCAAACGAATAAAATGGTCAACGCCAACATAACGCTCAAAACGAACAAATCAACCATCACACTTTATATTTACTAGGACTTATAAAAATTTAACTTATATCTAACAGTTTTTACTAATAAATTTTTATAAGTTATATCAATTGCTAGTAAATATTTTAAAACTTGGATTAAGCCCAACTAAACAATTGTTTGGACTAAGCCCATTTTCATAAAATTTTATTGGGCTAAATCTATTTTTTATAAAAAATATGGACTAGCCCATTTATATAAATTAAGTTCGGCTAGGCCCACTTGTATAAAAATCAAACTTGTGCTAAGCCCACTTTTATAAAATTAACATGGGCTAAGCCCACTTTTTAAAATTAACTTGCTAAGCCCACTTTTATAAAACTAAATTGGGCTAATCCACTTCTATAAACATTTTTGGGCTAGGCCTACTCTTTCATTTTAACTTGGGCTAGACCCACTTTTTACAAACTAATTAGGCTTAACCCACTTTAAATAAAAACAAATTGGGCTAGGCCCACATATATGAAGTGAATTAGGCTAGGCCCACTCGTATGAAATGAATTGGCTAGGCGCACACATAGTAAGCAAATTGGGCTAGGCTCAAACTTACAAAACCTATTAGGCTAGGCCAATATGTAATAAACTTTTAGATTAAGTTTTTGCATTTAAATTATGGGCTAGGCTCATTTACATGAAATCAATCTAGAATACATATATGAAAGATATCTATATATATATATATATATATGTGTGTGTGTGTGTGTATCAACAAAGAAAAACCAACAAATACAAGTATAAAATTAAAATAAAATACTTGTATGAAAAATGAAAGAAAGCCAAAGTGTCTAATGAGAATAGAACACTTGTAGGTTGAGAAAGGAACGAAGTATCGGAAATCAAATAGAGATTTGCATGGAACGCAAATCTGTGAGTTCTTGTTTCCCTTTTATTTTAACGTTTTTAGGGTTTTTAAACGTGCGGGGATGTGTACATGTTACATTTACTATAGCTGGGAAATGAAAATATTTAGATCACATGTGGATAAGGCTCAAACATTGGGACCATTAATGAATAACAAGGAGGAACAAGGGAATAGATCTATTGGGTTTGGGAGAGCCCCATTGTGAGTCCCAAAACAAATTCGGATCACAGTGGTTGATTGTTTTCACTCAAACAACTATGGATTAGTTGTTTGAATGTGCAAATACTAAGAAAAACCAAGCAAAGAAGATGAAGAATCTTGTATGGTTCAAACAACTAGTGTTGTATATGAAATCCCAATAACATGTAATCAGTAACAACACCTGAATATTCGGATGTAAGCACAATAGCAAAAATCACAACACAAGAAGATCACCAAAATCTGTCCAAGAAACTTGGACATACATTCATTGATCATAGTATTTATACAATATGACTACCCAACGTATTTAACAAATACGTTGGGTTAGTAAATACGCCACTAACATCAAGTTTCACACAATTACACTTTTGACCCTTCAACATTGACTAACTAATATAAACAAGCTTAAACTATTCATAATCAAGCATCAACGGTTTCAAAAGTTCTAACATAACATAATCAAAGTTGTTTTGACATATAAGACTCATAATAGGACTTATTTAACCATTCAAACCCATAGTTATGCTTGCGATCCGTTAAAGTGGCGTAGACCATTTTAACAAGTCGTAACAAGTCAAAGCACTTAGAAACTATTCCAAATAAGAATGTAAGGTATTATAAACCATATCATACGAGTCCTAACACTCATTTGGTTTATAAGACCTCATTCTATCCAATCCTCCGATTAAAGTCTGAACACACTAACATAGTATTCTGATACATTAGGACACACTTGAACTCTTCAATCCTTGAGCTTTGTTTGATCATTTGAACAACACATTTATGCAATCCCAAGTGAGTACATAGCCCCCTCTTTTATATTTTCAAATGTTTTTGGTAATTCATATGTGCCTATCACTACTTTCTTGTTTTCATGAAATTATGCATATTTTGCTTATCTAGTATATATAGTACATGATTCCAAAGACATTTTGCTTCATATGTTGACTTAGCATACCTAGTACATGATTTCAAAGACATTTTTGCTTTGTATGTTGTCTTAGCATACTAGTACATGATTTCAAAGACATTTTTGCTTCGTATGTTGACTTAGCATACCTAGTACATTAATTCAAAGACATTTTGCTACGTATGTTGACTTAGCATACCTATTGCATGACTTCAAAGACATTTTTACTTCGTATCTTGACTTAGCATACCTAGTACATGATTTCAAAGACATTTTTGCTTGGTATATTGATTTAGTATGCGAAGTACATGATTTCAAAACATTTTCATGACATTCTTATGTTGTTCAAGACATATTGGTGCGTTGAATATACAATGATACATTCATTAACATTGATCACGTCGACCGATAGTATGTAATGGTACCATAGGATTGACAATCCCGTTCCGGCTTCCTAGGTTTGTTTGGAAGTGACTTTAGGGAATGACAGAATCCGATGAACATTTGATAAACCTTTCTCTTTATAAGGGTTTATCCGACAGTCAACAAGGCTTGAATGTATTCGCCAACAATCCATATATATGTGTCTACACAATAAAAGCAATTGATTTATAAGACAAGAGTTTTTGTTTAAACAAGACCTTTGTTTATTTAAAACACTTGTTTTATACAAGACATTTTAACAAGAAAAGACATTTTGGTTATTTTATACAAGACATTTATTTTATGGTTTAAATAAGACTTATATTTGCTAGACAAGACATTGGTTTATACGTAAACATTTGTTTATAAATGACATTTGGTTTATATATGGCATTATTTATACATGACATTGGTTTAAACAAGACATCTCAATTGTTGGCTCATGGTAAGTGATTTAATTGACAGACGTGTGTAATATGATATAAGCATGGTGGATATGCCGCTGTTACTTCCTATATATATAAGTGCTTTCATTATATTATATAACGTAGCGTTATCTAAACCACTTCAAATAAAATACAAGACATGACATATTTTATACAAGGCATGAGTTATTTTGGTTATTAAGTTAACCATGCATCATTTCTTTTAATTCCTTGGATTTTCATATGATTTCATAAAAGAAACGTTTTTGTAAAGGATCATGGCTACTTTTGTAATAGTTAAACATTTCTTTTAACATTCAAAGCCATGAATCTTCATCACAAAACCTATGTTACTCACTGGCATTTTTATGGTGACATTTTATTTTCACATATGTTTCAGGAGCTAATGTTTGACTTTGAGCATGCTTCACACAGGGCGGACTTGGGCCTTAGTGACTTTAAAATTTGCATGACAATCGTTATGTTTTTTTAATTCATTCTCCCATGACAATATAAATAATTAATTCAATAGTATAAAACTTTATGTACCATGTGTTGTGAAACAATAGTTCTATGACATGACTCCCCGACGTTTCTGCTGTGGTTTGTTGTTTTACGCGGTTGGGGTGTTACAGAAAGATTGGTATCAGAGCTCATGGTTATAGGGAATTAGGTTATTAGTTATACTTGACCTAGACTATAACCTTCCTAGGTCCCTAACACAAGTTACCTTGTGTTTAGTCTTAAAACAATACCATCTCCTATCCTTAGGTGATTACCAAAACAAATTCACAAGTTACAAATTCATTTTGAAAATCAATCATCTATCCTTAGATGATATGTTTTTAGGCTTCATGCCTTCAAAGTTTTCAAAATCTCGTCAAAGTTTGGGTTTTAATAATGTGAACACATGCAATCTGGAAGGGTGGATGCCTGTACCTTGAGTTTTCTGTCTAAGGCTAGATTTTTTGCAAATCCGCATTATCGGACCGGTCACTCTTACCTGGGAACTCTTGGGAGAGTGTCCACTTATAGGCTAAAGCATGTCTTGTGATACACTAAAATGGCCCATTTACTTTTATTAGTCACTATGTGTCGTTTGTTTGTTTTAGGAAATGAACAGATGATCTAATTCTTATGTTTCATCGATATTTTTAACGTTTCCTTTTGCCTATCCAATATCAATCTCACCTATTTTCTCTCATATTTCCTTCTCTTTTAGAATGCCTCCTCGTCGAAATGATGCTCAGGACGCCGTTATGGCGGCAATCATAGCTCAGCAGATAGCTGCTGGGCTACCAAATCTTGTGACTCAATTAAACAAAGCCAACAATAACAACAACAATGCACCTGTTTCATGCAACTTTAAACAATTTAATTTATCTAAACCGCTCAAGTTTAGTGGTTCTGAGGGAGCTACTGAGCTCCTATAGCGGTTTGAGAGTCTTGGAGCACATTCTGTCATGTTCAATGTCCAAATGACCACAAAGTAGAATTTGCTTCAAGTGTATTCCAAAAGAGGGCGCTCACGTGGTGGAACAGAGTGGTAAGAGATAGAGTTGTTGATGTTGCAATGGCTCAGACGTGGGAAGAGTTTCGAGCTCTTATGATGAAGGAATTCTGCCAACGCCACGAGCAAAGAGTGCTTGAGAACGAATTCCACGACTTGAAACAGGATAGTGGTGAACATCGTGCCTACACTGACCGTTAAGAGGAGCTAAGTTTGTTATGTCCTGCTATGGTCATGCCCTTGAATAAGGCTATTGAAAAAGCACATTGATGGCCTTCCTAACCCAGTTCTAGACATAGTCACTGGTAGCAACCCTGCTATAGTCAGACAGGCTATCGAGTTGGCTGCAACCCTGACGGACTCACAAGTCAAGAAGGGTAAACTTTTTCGCAAAGGCGACAAGAAGCAATCTACCAAGATCGCATAAGGGAAACAAGGTCGAAACCTCCAACAAGTCTAGGAAGCTAAAGCTTCCAAGAATTTCGTTGTTGTTACACAACCCAACCAAGCTGCTCCCAATCAACTAGCATAGGCTCCCACCACGAGGCAATATGCTGGTACTGCACCTTTGTGCAACAAGTGTGATAGTCATCACCAACCCCGTCTACCGTGCCGTCATTGTACCAATTGTGGATGATATAGCCATCTGGCCAACACTTGTCGTTTTGCTCCTGCCCCGAATCAAGTGGTTCGAAATCCTGTTCAACCACAAGCCAATCCTGCATGACTCCACTACCCACCTGGATCCTGCTACAATTGTGGTGATCTTACTCACTACTGAAATAACTGCCCGATGCTAGTTAATGCAAATCAAGCCTGGGACGAGCATTTAACATAAATGCTAATGAGGCTCATGCTGACAATGACATGGTTAACGGTATGTTCCTTGTCAATAATCAGCCTACTTCTATTCTTTTTTATTCAGGTGTCGTTAGGAGTTTTGTATCCTTAGATTTTGAGCCTTATCTTTCAACACCACGAACCAAACTAGGAAAACCCTTAACAGTAGAGATAGCTAGTGGTGAACCTCTTGTACTTGATTCTGTTATTTCTAACTGCCAATTGAACCTCAATAACCATTTTTTCCATTGACCTCATGCCAATGCAACTTGGGAGTTTTGACGTCATAGTAGGCATGGACTGGTTAACCAAACACCGTGTTGAAGTGATATGTTTTGATAAGATTGTTCACCTCCCTCTTTTGTCTGGTGAAATCCTAGAAGTTCGTGGAAAGAAACCCTCTCATAGCCTTAAACTCATGACATGTACCCAAGGCCAAAAATACCTATGAAAGAATTATGTAGCCTTTTAGCACATATCGTAGAGGAGAAAAGCAAGGGTAAGAATATTCAAGACATCCCCGTTGTTCGAGATTTTCCTGAGGTGTTTCCTGAAGAACTACCTGGTTTACGCCCAGCACGTCAAGTCGAGTTTCGTATAGACCTTGTACCTGGTGCCAACCCAATTGCCAAATCCCCTTACCGTCTTGCATGTCTGAAATGCAAGAGTTGTCAAAACAACTCCAAGAACTTTCAGACAAAGGATTTATTTGTCCGAGCTTTTCACCTTGGGGCGCTCCTGTCCTATTCGTGAAAAGAAGGATGGATCCTTTCGCATGTGCATCTATTATCGTGAGCTCAACAAACTCACGATTAAAAAACAATATCCCCTACCTTGTATTGATGATCTTTTTGATCAACTACAAGGTGCTACATGTTTCTCCAAGGTTGATATGCGTTCTGGGTATCATCAGCTTCGTGTACTCAATGAAGATATTTCCTAAACTGCTTTTCGCACTCAATACGGCCATTACGAGTTCACGGTTATGCCCTTTGGTTTGACAAATGTTCCTGCCATCTTCATGGACTTAATGAATAGGGTTTGTAAACCTTATTTAGACAAGTTCATCATTGTTTTTATCGACAAAATTTTGATTTATTCAAAATCCCGAGCCGATCACAAACGTCATCTTCGTCTAATGATGGAACTCCTAAAGAAAGAACAACTTTACGCCAAATTCTCCAAGTGTGAATTTTGGCTGAAGGAAGTTCAATTTTTGGGATACATTGTCAACGAATACGGTATACATGTAGATCCCGCCAAAATCAGTGAGATTAGGGATTGGAGTACACCTACTACTCCTACTGAAGTCTGTTCATTTCTCGGTCTAGCTGGCTATTACCCGGCGCTTTATCGTAAATTTCTTCAAGATTGTGGTTCCCCTCACTGCTTTGACTCAAAAGAATAAACCTTTTGAGTGGGGACCCAAACAAGAAGAAGCTTTTCAGACCTTGAAACAAAAGCTTTGTGATGCTCCTATTTTATCCTTACCCAATGGCAACAATGACTTTGCCGTATATTGTGATGCATCAAATCTAGGCCTTGGCTGTGTTCTCATGCAAAGAGACAAAGTCATAGCCTATACATCAATACAATTGAAAATCCATGAAAAGAATTACACAACTCATGACCTTGAGTTAGGTGTCATTGTTTTCGCTCTCAAAATTTGGAGACATTACCTCTATGGTACAAAATGTGTGGTTTTCACTGACCACAAAAGTCTCCAACACATTCTTAATCAGAAAGAACTGAACATGAGACATCGACGTTGGGTTGAACTTCTCAACGACTATGACTGTGAGATTCCCTACCATCCTGGTAGGGCGAATGTCATAGCTAATGCTCTTAGTTGTAAAGCTTGTTAAGCTACATTGTGTTCAAGTTTGATCTAATATCCAAACATATATTTTTGAAGCCCAACACACTTGTGTAACCCAAGGTTTGTTGAAAACGAACTACCTCTCGAGCTTCAGCTTGAAACAAAAGATAATGGGTTACTCTACTACATGAACCGTTTATGGGTTCCAAGCCAAGACAATCTCCGCACCCTATTGATGAACAAGGCTCACAAATCTCGTTATTCAAATCATCATGTGTAGACAAAATGTACAAGGATCTTCGTACCCAATATTGGTGGTAGGGTATGAAGAAGGATGTTGCCTTATACGTATCCAAATGCCTAACTTGTCTTAAAGTTAAAGCAGAACATCAACATCCATCTGGTTTGCTTGAGCAACCAGAAATTCCGGTTTGGAAATGGGAAAACATAGCTATGGATCTCATCACCAAACTACTACGTACTTCTAGAGGTCATGATGACATTTGGGTAGTCAATGATCGTTTAACAAAGTCAGCACACTTTTTGCCAATTCGTGAGGATCTATCTACTGACAAACTTGCGAAGATCTACATTGATGAGATAGTATCTCGACATGGTGTTCCTTTGAACATCATATCGGACCGGGATGCTCAATTCTCATCTCACTTTTGGAAGACCATGCAATCTGCCATCGGAATCAAACTTAACTTGAGCACTACTTATCCTCCTCAGACGGATGGACAATCTGAAAGGACGATCCAAACATTGGAGGATATGCTTAGAGCTTGTGTGATCTACTTTGGTGATAGTTGGGATTCACATCTACCTTTGATCGAATTGTCCTACAACAATAGCTATCACTCCAGCATTAGCATGGCTCCTTTCGAAGATATATACAGTCGAAAATGTCGTTAACCTATCTGCTGGAATGAGGTTGGTGAAGCTCAGCTCACCGAACCAGAACTCATTCTAGAGACTACATACAAAGTCAGAAAATACACGATAACCTTTTGATAGCTAAAAGCCGTCAAAATAGTTATGCAGATCAGTGACGCAAGCCCATGGGATTCCAAGTTGGTGATCACGTCCTTCTCAATGTATCCCCTTGGAATGGTGTGATTAGATTTGGAAAGAAAGGAAAACTTGCACCTCGATATGTGGGACCATTTAAGATCGTTGAGAGGATCGGAAAGGTGGCCTACAAACTTGAGCTACCTCCTGAGCTTGGGAATATTCATCTAACTTTCCACGTGTCCAATTTGAAAAAGTGTGTGGCTGATGAAAACCTCCAATCCCTCTTGATGAAATTCGCATTGATAACACAATGCACTTTGTCGAGAAACCTGTGGAAATATTGAACCGTGAAGTCAAGAAACTCAAACACAAACACATACTGATTGTTAAAGTTCGTTGGGAGTCCAAACGTGGCCTAGAGTTTACCTGGGAATGAGAGGATCAAATGATGGCGAAACACCCACATCTTTTCTCACAAGTTTCCTCTACTTAAATTTCAGGACGAAATTTGTACTATTTTTAGTCGTTGAACAATTACGTAACATTTTTGTATTTAAAAAAAAAAAACTTGTGTTTTATTTGCAAGAATGTATATTTATCAATCATTATACAATCCTGAACATTTTTATTCAATAAAATCTTGCATTTTATTGGTTAGAATGCAAAAATGTCAATCACTGCACAAATTCGGTTATTTTCGTGTGCGATAAAGTTTTATACTTTATTTACGAAAGGTGTAACCGTACAATAGAACGAATCGACATCCACGACATTTCTGGACAAAATCGAAGTTACACAAGCCTTAACTCCTTTATATAACCTAAATATTAGGTTAATAGGGGTTAAAAATGACAAAACGCGACAGTACAATTCCAAGGACCAAAATTGTCAAAAACAAAGTTTGCTTTATCCCCAAGTATGCCACCTATCTCCAATTTTTAACATCTTGCACTCATTTTGCCACACTTAATTTGGTGTTGACACATGTTAGGACACTAATCCACCATTGGTAACACTTGTCATCACCTCCTTGATCCTAAAACACTATAAATATCCTTTGACTCATCCATTTTTTTTCACACCACTTCAAAACACTTCAAAGCAAAGTGTGAAGTTCTTCTTTCTATCCTTCTTGGAGCTTGTTTCCAGCCTTTGGAAGCCTCCTATCTTGAATTCAGAAAGTGTTCTTCAACACAAGTAAGTACTCTTCCTAGTTCTTTCTTTATTTTAGCTATTTTGAGCTAAAAGTCAAACAGTTTGGCTTCATGTTTGACTTTTGGTTTTGACCATTTTGGTCGAGTCAAAGTTCAAATTGAACTTTGCAACGTGATCATAATCATGAAGGTATTAATCCCTTGCGATAAAAACTTCTGATTACCACGTTTAGTAGGCAAGATGATGAGTCAAAGTTTTACGAGTTAAAAGTAAAAAAAAAGTATTAAAATGCATTTTACGACGAAAACATTTTTGAGTATTAAAACTTAAGGTTTTGACACCAAATCAATTTTATAACATTATTAGACATGTTAAAACATGTCTAACTCATCATTTCTAGTTTAGTGCTTATTTCGTAGTCGTAAGTCGAGCAGTTTTACTACCGCTTTGACTTTCGAATCTGACCCGTTTGGTCAATCTTAGGATTCAACCAAGCGCATTTTTATGACCATGGTAATTTAGGGAATAACCTTCTAAGGTTATACCTTATAGTCATATCGTTTGGTTAGTTATGATGAGTCAATTTTATGTACTTTTAAAATGCCAAAACACCCTTTTGGCGTACAAAATGGTTTCAAACATGTAAGACCATAGTTTTGAGTTCTAAAATGATATTATAACATAATCAAACTTGTTTTGACATATAAGACTCATCATAGGACTTATTTAACCATCCAAACCCATAGTTACGCTTGTGACCCGTTAAAGTGGCGTAAACCATTTTACAAGTCGTAACGTGTCAAAGCACTTAGAAACTATTCCAAATAAGAATGTAAGATATTATAAACCATATCATACGAGTCCCACACTCATTTGGTTTATAAGACCTCATTCTATCCAATCCTCTGATTAAAGTCTCAACACACTAACATAGTATTCTGATACATTAGGACACACTTGAACTCTTCAATCCTTGAGCTTTGTTTGATCATTTGAACAACACATTTATACAATCCCAAGTGAGTACATAGCTCACACTGTTACGTTTTCAAATGTTTTAGGGTAATTCATATGTGCCTATCACTATTTTCTTGTTTTCATGACATTATACATATTTAGTTTATCTAATACATATAGTATGATTTCAAAGACAGTTTGCTTCATATGTTGACTTAGCATACCTAGTATATGATTTCAAAGACATTTTTGCTTTGTATGTTAACTTAGCATACCTAGTACATGATTTCAAAGACATTTTGGCTTCGTATGTTGACTTAGCATACCTAGTACATGATTTCAAAGTCATTTTGCTTCGTATGTTGACTTAACATACATATTACACGATTTCAAAGACATTTTTACTTCGTATGTTAACTTTGCATACCTAGTACATGATTTCAAAGACATTTTTTCTTGGTATATTGACTTAGTATGCTAAGTATATGATTTCAAAACAATTTCATGACATGTTTACATTGTTGAAGACATATTGGTGCATTGAATATACAATGATACATTCATTAACATTGATCACATAAACCGGTAGTATGTAAAATGGTTCCATAGGATTGACAATCCCATTCCCGCTTCCTAGGTTTGTTTGGAAGTGACTTTAGGGAATGACAGAATCCGATGAACATTTGATAAACCTTTCTCTTTATAAGGGTTTATCCGAAAGTCAACAAAGCTTGAATGTATTTGCCAACAATCCATATATATGTGTCTACACAATAAAAGCAATTGATTTATAAGACAAGAGTTTTTGTTTAAACAAGACCTTTGTTTATTCAAAACATCTGTTTTATACAAGACATTTTGACAAGACAAGACATTTTGGTTATTTTATACAAGACATTTATTTTATGGTTTATACAAGACTTTTGTTTGCCATACAAGACATTGTTTTATACATAAACATTTGTTTATAAACGACATTTGGTTTATACATGGCATTGGTTTATACATGACATTGGTTTAAACAAGACATCTCAATTGTTGGCTCGTGGTAAGTGAGTTAATTGATGAGACGTGTGTAATATGATAAAAGCATGGTGGATACGCCATTGGTACTTCCTATATATAAGTGCTTTCATTATATTACATAACGTAGCGTTATCTAAACCACTCCAAAGAAAATACAAGACATGACATATTTTATACAAGGCATGAGTTATTTTGGTTATTAAGTTAACCATGCATCATTTCTTTTAATTCATTTGATTTTCATATGATTTCATAAAAGAAACATTTTTGTAAAGGATCGTGGCTACTTTTGTAATAGTTGAACATTTCTTTTAACTTTTGAAAGCCATGAATCTTCATCACAAACCTATGTTACTCACAAGCATTTTTATACTAACGTTTTATTTTCACATATGTTTCAGGAGCTAATGTTTGACTTTGAGCATGCTTCACATAGGGCGGACTTGGGCCTTAGTGACTTTAAAATTTGCAAGACAATTGTATGGTTTTTTGAATTCATTCTCCCAAGACAATGTAAACAATTAAATTCAATAATACAAAACTTTATGTACCATGTGTTGTGAAACAATAGTTCTGTGACATGACTCCACGACGTTTCCGCCGCGGTTTATTTTTTATGCGGTCGGGTTGTTACAGGCTGAGGGGGAGTTTGTAATCTTTCATGCACGTAAACAACTGCTTTATAAAAGCATGTTAGTGAAAGCAATCTACCTATTGTTGTGAATACAAAGTATACTATTTCCGCTGCACTATTCATACATGTTTATCCACTTCCATTGATTTCATCTTAAACATTCACAACAATATCAAACTCAAATCCTAACAGAATCCATAAATTCTTCCACCACATTACCATCATTCATGCTACCATTAGCCAACATTTCTTGGTCTCGTATAAATTAGGCCACCTACTCAGTTAGTTAGTTAGTTGACCAACCTGAATAACCACAGCCTCAAATGATTTATCTCTTAGCTTGTCTTTATTTTTCATTTCCACCATCATGTCTATGATTACATCAAGCTTAGAGGTTACTGAATCTTGAGGCTCCTCGTATGTCAGCTGAGGGTATTCGTGATAGTAGTTATCATACTCCTCCCGGTAACTTGAGAGAAGTGGAATATCTTGTTCATAATTGTTCTAATCCCAATCTTGCTTATAATGGTAATCCGTATATGGATGGTAATATTCTTGATAATAGAAGGGTATCCCTTCATCATCATAACATACCCTCACATATCCTTTTTTTCCGCCTGTATTAAGAGCAATACCTCCCATGATTTCCGAATTTAACTTCAAACATTGGACAATCCTCAACCTAGTGACATCAGCTCCCATAACATATACATAGGTCATCATCTAAACAGTTCATGGTGAAATCAAGAGCTTGCAAAACATATACAAGTACAGACAAAACTCGACTACTTAAAGTAAAATCAAATAGATAAAAGAAATCAAACTAAAATTAAAAAGAATATTTTTTATTTAAAACTACTCAGTATATACAAATCGAACAGGCCATGCAATACTAAGAGCACTAGCTCCCTGGCAATGAACCCAAATTTTGATTGTAGTGTCACGCTCAATACAATATATAGGTCCTAATTACCCCAAACAGATAGTTGGTGGCAGTCAGGGTGTCGAACCACGAAGAGTTTGTAGTTTGTGTTAGGATTGATGTAATTACATATTCTGAAACAATTTATGAAGTTTGCTAATGAATTTTCTGTCACACCCTGGTCGTAGCATAAGCGCAAGTGTGTGACTATGAGGTAATCATTGCATCCAAGTAAGTAAATAAGTATACTCAACAACGATGCCATACTGATATAAAGTTGCATTCCAATATTTACAACCAACCAAAACTGATTTCATAGTTTTAATTGTTTTCAACTTGTCATCATAAACATGATTAAAAGTACACTACTTCAAAATAAGATATTGTTTTCATCATAAATGCATAATGATGTTTTGACCCCTATATACCCATACTAGGTTGGGATATATGAGGCAAACCCTCCAAAAGATGGCACTCGTTGTCTTGACATTTTCCCATAACCCAAATTGTATCACAAGCTAATGCCTTGCGTCCTGAAATACATGAAATTTTAAAAAGTCAACAAAAGTTGGCGAGCTCATGTAGTTAATGTTTTCGTATAAAATGTCATCCGTGTAATCCAGTAATGAAATATGGGTATGTTATTAGCATTCATAGAGTTTAAGGATCTATCAGTGTGTAGCTAGCACCCTGACATATGTGCCATAAGTAAGTAACCAAACCGAGACAATTCTTGACATCAATTGGGATCACAAAAGCACTCCGAAAGGGTTAACAAACCAGGAGTGGAGTGCGTCTAAAACTCAAGAGATCTATACCTTTTGCACCTTGGTCACTAAGTGATTAATGGTTACTCTTGTCATCATCCTACTTACGCACATTGATCGTGTTATCAACTAACCCCATAGCTAACATACCGTTTGTTATGACATGTATTTCCCCTCGATAGTTTTAAAACAAAACTTTGAAATAATTGAAAGAAGGGACATGAACTCACAGCTTTGTGTTCCGTACGTCGTACTTGTCAAAGTTCGGTGTCCATACACGTGTATAACCTACATGTATATTAACTTCATTAGACACCTAGGTCTCGTTGGACCTTGTACCAATTGTTCATCTTGAATTCTTATTGTGTGTTTATTTATCACCATAGAACAACTTTAATGTTATCATAGTGTTGGTAGTTCGTTTGTTTGATTAATATTTTTATACATATATTTCTCGAATATATATATATATATATATATATATATCGTGTGTGAACGGGCCTCGCCCTTCACATGTCCTCGTGCCTTACACGTGTGTCATTGGGCATAGCCCATGTCTTCATATGATTGGGCCTAGCCCATCTAATTTATGTCATTGGGCCTAGCCCATATCTTTATGTGATTGGGCCTAGCCCATGTCCTTTATGTGATTGGGCCTAGCCCATGTAATTTATTTTCAAGAGTTCATCGTTATATATATATATATATATATATATATATATATATATATATATATATATATATATATATATATAATTCTTCAAAAATATTTTAAGTATAGTGAACCTCGTTCACATGTATAAATACGTTTGTTTCACTTATATGCACTTGTTCCATGGTATATGCAAATATTGCATTGTATATACAAATATTGCAATGTATATATAAACTGTTCCGTTGTATGCATTTGTTTCAAGGTATATGCAAATATTGCATTGTATATGCAAATATTGCAATGTATATGCAAATATTGCAATGTCCGTATATTATATGTATGAGTAAACCCATATGCACTATTATACATGTGTGGTGTATTGGTATTTAGTTAGTATTTTCCTAACTTTATAATACATATACATAAATACACACAAGTATTTATACATATACACCCACTATGAATTCTCTTAAGAATATATATATATATATATATATGTATAATATTTCAATTTTTAACTTATGAAAATATATAGGTGTTTATGAAAACCCTTGGGTGTTTAGGACTTCAAACCTTTCCATTAAGACTTGCCTAATATGATTAAGATCGCTAATCGCGTTTAGTCTTGCTAATCACCCTTTAATTATCCCTTAATCTCGATTAGGATTTTAGAAAATTTCACCATATTTTCTCCTAAACTAAGGCGTTTTCCATGTTTTGAAAACGTATTTGAACCACTTTTCAATTTCCCATATCATCGTCAACTCTACTAGTTTTCAAGATCTAAGTTTCAAGTCCCATCAAGTATTATACATTTTTTTGGAACAATATCAAGACTACATATATTCAAAGCTCATGAACTTGAAGATGATGATCCTACATGATTTAAACGTATACTTGTTTAAATCACATGTTTAAGCCTATCATAGTGAGATCATCACCCATGTAAGATACTACAATCAATAAACAACAAGAATCACACATAATCATACTTTTTATTTTGTTATTTCTTGTTATATTTTAGATTTTTTAGATGATTTATTTTATAATGTTCAAGATGAAGTTTACTTGTACTTTTAGTAACTACATATAACAAGAACCAAAATAAGAAGCTTACTACTAGCTCTAGGCTAGGGATGATTCTTATGGACAAGATGATGTCACACCCTCAATTTCCACTTGCGGAGTTTTACCGCGAGGCGTGTGAACAAACCAGATTCTGAGACACTAGTAACGTCGAACGACTCTATATGATTTGTTTATACGTTTTCCAAAATCATTTGTTTAACCATTCGTAGTTAATTTAGATTGTCTTAGTTTGGTTTCAATGTTTAGCGGAAGCATTAGTTTTTAAAGTTGAGCGAAAGCATTAAAGTAAAGTAAAGGAACGGGCGCCAACACAAACGCCAAAACTAAAGAAAAACCCAAACAATATTCATAAATGAGACTCGATAAAAAGATGTCTTGATCAATGCAAGTAAGTGCACCTAGGGCTCCTAGCGTCCTGAGAAACATGTAAAGAAACAAGTGTCAACATTAAAGAAGAGTGAGTTCACAGGTTTTTATAAGTTCATTGGTTTGGTTATAAGTTTGTTTCCCCCGTTATCCCTAACCCGGGATAACAATTTAGTTCCATTATTCCCAACCCGGAATAATACTGATGGCTCCATTATTCCTTACCCGGAATAATAATGATGTTCCATTATCCCTAACCCGGAATAATAATGTTGTTGGTTCCATTATCCCTAACCCGGAATAATATTGTTGATTCGTAATTAAGTTCAATGTTAACATGTAGGTAGCGAGCCTAAAGTTATGTCACGTAAGTGTTCGCGATCGAAGCTGACTGTTGTGCCTCCGTGTTGCTAGGCCTATCACTGACCATGGCGAAGTTAGGCCAAATTATTCACCCGTTGACCATACCCGGTTGGCTAGCGCGACTAGCTCGGGTGGGGCTTGTCGGGCCCAGTAGTACTACTTATAATTTCGCCGCTATCTAACCCAATACTAACGATCCGAGAGTTTGTCGAGGACTTGTGTGATATAGCTGCTTAGTGACCATAACGTACATTAACATTAACTTAGTTACCGAATAGTTTAATGACGTTAATTTCGTATAACGTAAAGAGATAGAGTTGTAGAGTGTATACATGTTTCTCCCCCTGTTGTTTAAAACCGGATAAAATTAGGGGCCGTGAACTCACCTTTAGTTGCTCGGTTAGTGTAACACAGAAGTAGCAAATGATGGGACCGTTAATTGCGTCCTAACAAGTCAATTGATTTAAAGTTGGTGTGTGAATCACACCAATACAAACCCTACACATAACTAACACACAATGCGGTACACACAATAACAAAATCCTAAAACCCAATCATGCATGCAAGTATCATCATACCAACATAGTGATCAAACCAACCTATCATGAACACAATTCAATCCATGCAACACTTTGGTACACACATTCGCAAGTTATCAAGTTTCAGCTTGTATACTCATAATTAGGCTGTTTTCAAGGATTTTTATAAAATAGTTCCAACGTTCCAAAAATTCCAATTTTTTTACAGAAGGTGAAAACTAAACTATAGAATTTTATGTAAATTGTTCAAGTCCTAACACTTTACTAATTATTCATAATTATTAATAAACTAGGCTGCAGTCAGATTCGTCGCTTTCTGACTGCAGTCCACGGGAGAATTTATTTAAAAATCACCGTTCATCCAATTAACAAAATTCCAGTGGGAGTTTCCCGGAAATTTCCATCTCCAGTTTCTGTACAAATTTCGTGATTCGAATCTCTACAGATTATGAGATCCGACTCGATAAACAACTAACAAATTTTCAGAATTTTCACAGCTTCAGTTACTGCACTTAATTGACCACTTAAAAATATCAAACGACCTCATAAAAATATGAATCTAGCGCCATTAGAAGCGTTTTTCAAAAATATACGTTTTAGTCTTCAGAAAATCCGTTTTTCGATAGATAATAACCAAGTTTCAGCCAATTTAAGTTGGCTGTAAACACCATTCAGTATCCTGATTTCAACTTTTTATCGCAATATAACACGCTTAAACAATCGAGACGTTAAATATAAACGATCAAGAACAGATTTATCAATCATATATCATCATGTACATCATACTCATGCAAACCCTAATCATATTATATGGTTTTTATCACAAAACGCAGCCTATGATCCTTTATTCAACTAATCGTCTTAATCGAAATTCTTGCACAATTCATCTAACTAAATATCATAACTCTTCCAATACCATGATTCTACCATTACATACAAGCATGATTAATAGTTCATAAACCTAACATGATTTTGCGAAACAATAGAAAACCCTAACCTTTAACAATGAAGATTAATGAACCGGGAACGAGATGGGAGTCGATTCGGATGTTGAAGAAGATCGCGACCGAGAGAAGGAATGGGGAGAAGGCTGCCGTCGGCTGGTTTAGTGCTAGGGTTTCTCTCTTTTTTTTTAAACAACCCTCATGCATACACATCTATATATAGTATGAGGAAGGAAGGAAAAGAAAAAGGGTTGGGCGACATGTGCTTGCGGCCGCAAAGGTTTGGGTGGGGCGGGTTGGGTCTTTAACTTGAACCTCAAGTTTTGGTTAATCCCTTGAGTCGCAAGGAAATGAGGTCGACTCGTTTCGCGGCTCGGTTCGATTCGTCTATATATTTACTGTATATATATTTTTATAACTAAAAAACATGAAATCGAAACATAACATAATAACTCACCGAACTTATAAACGTTTAATACACATAGCACGTAATTCACTTGATAAGTTCACAAAGTTAGCGTAATTATTTCGATCGTGTAAATTAAATCTCCGAATCAATTTAGCGTAGGAATGAATAACCGTGAAGTAGTGCGTTTAAGATATCTAAAAAACCAGGATGTCACATTATCCCCATGTTGAAAGAATTTTCGTCCCAAAAATTGAGTAAACGCGGTTTAGAATGCAACGCACAGGTTTAGAATGCCACGCACAAAGATTTAGTGTTTAGAATGCAACGCACAGGTTTAGAATGCCACGCACAAAGATTTAGTTCGTTAACAATGGTACACGAAATTACAAGAAATTCCCAGGTTGTCACATCATCCCCATGTTGAAAGAATTTTCGTCTCGAAAATTTAGTTGGTGGTATCGTTAGCTTGCTGCTCAGCTGCAAAAATGTGTGGGTATTTGCTTTTCATTTGGTCCTCTCTTTCCCACGTGAACTCCGGTCCACGCTTAGAGTCCCAACGAACCTTGACGATCGGTATCTTGCTGTGCCTTCGAGTCTTGATCTCACGATCCATGATCTCGATAGGTTGTTCCACAAAGTGCAGTTGTTCATCCACTTGAATCTCATCCAGTGGAATGACTAGGGTTTCATCTGATAGACACTTCTTCAGATTTGACACGTGAAAAACGTTGTGGACCCCACTGAGTTCGGCAGGAAGGTCTAATTGATAATCTACGGGTCCGATACGTTTCAAGATCACAAACGGGCCTACGTACCGTGGGTTTAGTTTTCCTTGTTTCCCAAAACGGATTACACCCTTCCAGGGTGACACCTTCAGTAGGACGCGGTCACCTACTTGAAATTCGAGCGGTTTGCGTCGTTGATCAGCGTAGCTTTTCTGTCGATCTCGTGCTGCCGCCATGCGGTTTCTGATTTGTACAATCTTTTCAGTAGCCTCAAGTATCAACTCAGGGCCTGTGAGTTGACTGTCACCGACTTCTGCCCAACAGACCGGTGATCTACATTTACGACCGTATAATGCTTCAAACGGTGCTGCCGATATACTCGTATGGTAACTGTTGTTATACGAGAATTCCACTAAAGGCAGATGGATTTCCCAACTATTCCCGAAGTCTACCACGCATGCCCTAAGCATGTCTTCCAAGGTCTGAATGGTCCTTTCGCTTTGACCATCAGTTTGAGGGTGATAAGCCGTGCTCATATCTAAGCGTGTACCCAACGCTTTCTGAAGTGACTGCCAAAAGTTGGACGTGAAATGAGCATCTCTGTCTGAGATGATGGACGTTGGCACCCCGTGCCGAGAAACTACTTCCTTAATGTAGATGCGAGTCAACTTATCCATCTTATCTGTTTCTTTGATCGCTAGGAAGTGTGCGGACTTAGTTAAACGATCCACGATCACCCAGATGGTATCGCAACCACTCAAAGTTCGCGGGAGTTTAGTAATGAAGTCCATCGAGATCTGATCCCATTTCCACACTGGGATCTCAGGTTGTTGAAGTAGCCCCAATGGCTTCTGATACTCTACCTTGAATTTTGCACAAGTCAAACACTTGCTCACGTAGGTGGCTATATCAGCTTTCATGTTCGGCCACCAGTACGCGGCTTTAAGGTCTTGGTACATCTTATCCGAACCAGGATGGACAGAGTATCGGGATTTGTGAGCTTCGTCCATGACTAGCTTTCTGAGGTCTCCGTGGAGAGGTACCCATATACGATTCATGAAATACCGGGCTCCATTGGGTTTTACTTCCCAATCGCGTTCCATTTTTCCCACCGATTCGGCCTTGATGTTTTCTTCCTTAACTGCTTCTAATTGCGCGTCGCGTATCTGTTCGGGTAACCCCGAATGAATGGTGAACTGTAGTGCTCGTACCCGACGAGGTTTTAAGTGCTCCTTCCTACTGAGGGCATCAGCTACCACGTTAGCTTTACCCGGGTGATACCGAATGGCACATTCATAATCGTTCAAGAGTTCGACCCAGCGACGCTGTCGCATGTTCAACTCCTTCTGGTCAAAGATGTGTTGGAGGCTCTTGTGATCTGTATAGATGGTGCACTTTGTTCCATATAGGTAGTGTCTCCAAATCTTAAGCGCAAACACCACTGCTCCCAATTCCAGGTCATGTGTTGTGTAGTTTTTCTCGTGAACCTTCAAGTCGGGACGCATACGCGATGACCTTATCACGTTGCATGAGTACGCATCCCAATCCCTGAATGGAAGCATCACAATATACCACAAAATCATCAGTCCCTTCCGGCAAGGACAGAATGGGTGCACTGCAAAGTTTCTGCTTCAGCAATTGAAATGCTGCTTCCTGCTTGTCACCCCAAGCATACTTGGTGCCTTTCTGGGTGAGGGTGGTAAGCGGTTGCACGATCTTTGAAAATCCCTTGATGAAACGTCTGTAGTAACTAGCCAAACCCAAAAATTGGCGGATCTCCGTCGGTGTCCTGGGTGCTTCCCAGTTTTTGATAGCTTCAATCTTGGCGGGGTCGACGTGGATACCCTTTTCATTCATAATATGCCCGAGGAACTGAACTTCCCGAATCCAGAAATCACACTTTGAAAGCTTGGCATATAGTTTCTCCTGTTGAAGTAATTCCAGCAGTAGTCGTAGATGTTCAACATGTTCTTCTTAACCTTTAGAGTAGATGAGTATGTCATCGATGAACACAATGACAAACTTGTCGAGATACGGTTTACACACACGGTTCATGAGGTCCATGAACACCGCGGGTGCGTTGGTGAGACCGAAGGGCATGACTAAGAACTCATAATGGCCATACCGAGTACGAAATGCCGTTTTAGCAATATCCTCCTCCCTGACGCGTAACTGGTGATAACCGGACCATAGATCAATCTTGGAGTAGTAGCTTGACCCTTGAAGTTGGTCGAAGAGATCGTCGATGCGAGGTAATGGGTATCGGTTCTTGATAGTAACCTTATTGAGTTCTCTGTAGTCGATGCACATGCGGAAAGTCCCATCCTTCTTCTTGACAAAAAGGACTGGAGCTCCCCATGGCGAAGTACTGGGTCGGATAAATCCTTTTTCTAGCAATTCCTGAAGCTGGGTAGACAGCTCTTGCAACTCGGCTGGAGCTAAACAGTGTGGGGCCTTGGCAATAGGAGTTGCATGGTTCGCCAATTCGATTTCAAACTCCACTTGTCGATGTGGTGGAAGACCAGGTAACTCCTCTGGAAATACATCGGAAAAATCACAGACGACGGGGATATCTTCTATACGTTTCTCGTCCTTAGGCTGTTCGGTAACTAGTGCGAGCAAAGCGAAGGAGTTCTTCCTCCGAAGATACTTCTGTGCTTGCATGTAAGAGATGATGTTTGTGACGGCGCCGGCCTTCTCACCTTGCACCGTCAAGATTTCGTCGTTAGAGAGCGGAATACGGATAGATTTCTCGAAACAGAGAACTTCAGCTCGGACGTCGGATAGCTAGTCCATTCCGACTACCACGTCAAAACTACCCAGGGTAGTTGTCATCAGATCAATGGTAAAGGTGTGACCCGCGAGTTTGAGTTGACAGCCGGATACTAAATGGGTCACATCTACAGATTTACCATCGGCTAGTTCTATGACGTAAGGGGTCTCTAGGGGTTTAGGCGTGAGATTTAGGTTCTTCCTAAAAGACTCAGATATAAAACTCCTATCTGCACCCGTATCAAAAAGCACAGTAGCAAAATGTTCATTAAGGGGAAACTTACCGGTGACCACGTTCGAGTCGTTTCTGGCCTCTCCACGGCCCAGCGTAAATGCACGCCCTTTGGCACCTCCTGTGCCACCATTTCCATTGTTGTTGTTGTTGTTGTTATTGTTGTTGTTGTGGTTATTGTGGTTGTGGTTGTTGTTGTTCCCACCATTGTTGTTGTTATTACGAAGCTGTGGGCAGTCTCGTTTGAAGTGGGCAGTGCTACCACACTGATAGCACCCCCGGTTAATACCCTGCTGCTAACCCTGGTGTTGATTTTGATTTTGTCGGGACATGATTTCCCCGCGACAATCCTTTGCCGCCCACTTTGCCACATCGTTGGCACCGATTTCCGGCACAAGGGTCGTGATGATGAAGGTTACAGCGATTACACTGCGGCTTTCGACCTACCTAGCCGCTTGTGTTCTGAGTGTTGTTGGCGGGCTGATTATTGTGACCCCGGTGGCTGTTGAAATTATTGAACCGTTTCTGGTTCCCTTGTTGTGGCTGGGCTGACAAAGACTGTCGAGCAGACGAGTCTTCAAACTTTCTTTTATTATCAGGGGCAACTTCAGTTGTACCTCGAGATGGCAACTTCTTTTGTTCCACCGCCTTATCGGTGAGTTTGTGCGCCAACCTGATTGCTTGATGCTCAGTCGCAGGGTTGCTAGCCATTACCATACCCTGGATCTCGGGGACCAGACCCCAAGGTAAAACTCGAGTCGTTTCTCCATGGTGTTGGCCAGATCGGGACATAGAAATACCAGGTCATGATGTTTCGATGTGTATGCTTCAATTTCATATCCCACCATCTTGTGGTTCCATAATGTTTGCTCCAACTATTGAACCCTGTCTCGCGGACAGTACTCCTCTTTGATTAGGGCCTTAAACTCGGCCCAGGCCATTGCATTTGCAGCAATAAGTCCACGCGTTTGGACTTGTGCATTCCACCAAGTTAGTGCCCCATCCTCCAACGTTGAGGCAGCATACTTGATCTTGTTGGCCTCCAGACAATTGCACATTTCTAACACTGATTTGGACTTCCAATCCAGCTGACCAGTCCTATGGGTCCTTCTGCACCCGTGAATTTGCTCGGCTTCGCATCGAATAACATCTTATAGGGGTTAAGACCCCCTCCTGCTGACAGAGGACAGGTAGTCAGCGGGAAAGTCTACTAGCCCAACTATTAGATTTTCCCATGAAAATTTAATAATGTTACCTGCTGGTTGGTTTTGAACACCTGCCAGAGCATCATTCACGTGTTCTTGGATCATTGCGGCCAATTCTTCGGGTGTCATGTTGAGGTTTCCGCGACGTCCAGTTGCCATTTTAGATCTTCGCAAGGCAACATAAAGACACACTCATAAGTATATATATCCAATATAGTTATCCTACTCCATACTTAAATAATTCCTCAAATTATATTAACCCAAATAAATTAAACAATCAAAAGAAATATTCGATTAAATAAAATTTCAACGTCTTACAAAATGCCAACCAAACATATCAGTTTACTATAAAATCTCAAGTTTAAACATAAGTAGGAAAATAAATAGACTGAAGGAAGCAAATGGAATAAGCGAGACGTGTCAGTCTTCTACGTCTCCATCCCCCAAATCGCTATCGTTGCCGTCATCCTCCGCGGTGTTTCCAGCTTCTATATCCGGGTCTTCCTCCGGATCCTCCTCTGGATCCTCCTCTACCGGCACTGGAGGGGCCGGTGCTGGTGCGGGTACTGGTACAGGTGCCTGATTCTGTTCTAGTTCTTGAATTCTCCAGCTAGACTCAAGAACTCTGTCTTCGAGCCAGTCAGCCCTCAGCTGCTCAGCACGAAGATCTTTAGCTAAAGTGTTACGAGCTATCTTACCCTCATGTTGCTCTTCCTCGAGCGATCCAGTCTTACCTGTTAATTGTCGTATCATCCATCCCTGTGCTAGGATGGTTTCATGCATTCTCTCTAGTTGTTCTTGTTGCTTTCTTATCATATCTCTAAGTAGGTCGCTCCCTACCTCTACCGAGTTAACCGGTTCGACCGGCATAGCGATGGTCGGGCGTGAGGACAACTCCTCCCCTAAAGCGAGCCTTTTTCTCACAGCTGAGCGTGTCTCCACGCCATGAGGTGGTGAGGGTTCCACCATAGGTGCCTTCCCCGGCGCCCTTGGTTGCAAAAGTTTGTCGGATGCTGATGATGATGACATTGCCTGTTGGGTTGTGTAGTTAGTTACGAGTTGCGTTTATTTCAATATGCATTTATATTTTACATAACATAGTTGTGGTACAACACATAACAAGATATAACAGTTCAGTGCCAAACTAAGTCTAGTGTCGTGAAATCAGCTATAGTTTAGGTCTACTTTTAATGCAAACCTTGTTCTCTATAGCTAGAGGCTCTGATACCAATCTGTCACACCCTCAATTTTTCACTTGCAGAGTTTTACCGCGAGGCGTGTGAACAAACCAGAATCTGAGACACTAGTAACGTCGAACGACTCTATATGATTTGTTTATACGTTTTCCAAAATCATTTGTTTAACCATTCATAGTTAATTTTAGATTGTCTTAGTTTGGTTTCAATGTTTAGCGGAAGCATTAGTTTTTAAAGTTGAGCGGAAGCATTAAAGTAAAGTAAAGGAACGGGCGCCAACACAAACGCCAAAACTAAAGAAAAACCCAAACAATATTCATAAATGAGACTCGATAAAAAGATGTCTTGATCAATGCAAGTGAGTGCACCTAGGGCTCCTAGCGTCCTGAGAAACATGTAAAGAAACAAGTGTCAATATTAAAGAAGAGTGAGTTCACAGGTTTTTATAAGTTCATTGGTTTGGTTATAGGTTTGTTTCCCCCGTTATCCCTAACCCGGGATAACAATTTAGTTCCATTATTCCCAACCCGGAATAATACTGATGGCTCCATTATTCCTCACCCAGAATAATAATGATGTTCCATTATCCCTAACCCGGAATAATAATGTTGTTGGTTCCATTATCCCTAACCCGGAATAATATTGTTGATTCGTAATTAAGTTCAATGTTAACATGTAGGTAGCGAGCCTAAAGTTATGTCACGTAAGTGTTCGCGATCGAAGCTGACTGTTGTGCCTCCGTGTTGCCAGGCCTATCACTGACCATGGCGAAGTTAGGCCAAATTATTCACCCGTTGACCATACCCGGTCGGCTAGCGCGACTAGCTCGGGTGGGGCATGTCGGGCCCAGTAGTACTACTTATAATTTCGCCGCTATCTAACCCAATACTAACGATCCGAGAGTTTGTCGAGGACTTGTGTGATATAGCTGCTTAGTGACCATAACGTACATTAACATTAACTTAGCTACCGAATAGTTTAATGACGTTAATTTCGTATAACGTAAAGAGATAGAGTTGTAGAGTGTATACATGTTTCTCCCCTGTTGTTTAAAACCGGATAAAATTAGGGACCGTGAACTCACCTTTAGTTGCTCGGTTAGTGTAACACAGAAGTAGCAAACGATGGGACCGTTAATTGCGTCCTAACAAGTCAATTGATTTAAAGTTAGTGTGTGAATCACACCAATACAAACCCTACACATAACTAACACACAATGCGGTACACACAATAACAAAATCCTAAAACCCAATCATGCATGCAAGTATCATCATACCAACATAGTGATCAAACCAACCTATCATGAACACAATTCAATCCATGCAACACTTTGGTACACACATTCGCAAGTTATCAAGTTTCAGCTTGTATACTCATAATTAGGCTGTTTTCGAGGATTTTTATAAAATAGTTCCAACGTTCCAAAAATTCCAATTTTTTTACAGAAGGTGACAACTAAACTATAGAATTTTATGTAAATTTTTCAAGTCCTAACACTTTACTAATTATTCATAATTATTAATATACTAGGCTGCAGTCAGATTCGTCGCTTTCTGACTGCAGTCCACGGGAGAATTTATTTAAAAATCACCGTTCATCCAATTAACAAAATTCCAGTGGGAGTTTCCCGGAAATTTCCATCTCCAGTTTCTGTACAAATTTCGTGATTCGACTCTCTACAGATTATGAGATCCGACTCGATAAACAACTAACAAATTTTCAGAATTTTCACAGCTTCAGTTACTGCACTTAATTGACCACTTAAAAATATCAAACGACCTCAGAAAAATATGAATCCAGCGCCATTAGAAGCGTTTTTCAAAAATATACGTTTTAGTCTTCAGAAAATCCGTTTTTCGATAGATAATAACCAAGTTACAGCCAATTGAAGTTGGCTGTAAACACCATTCAGCATCCTGATTTCAACTTTTTATCGCAATATAACACGCTTAAACAATCGAGACGTTAAATATAAATGATCAAGAATAGATTTATCAATCATATATCATCATGTACATCATACTCATGCAAAACCTAATCATATTATATGGTTTTTATCACAAAACGCATCCTATGATCCTTTATTCAACTAATCGTCTTAATCGAAATTCTTGCACAATTCATCGAACTAAATATCACTACTCTTCCAATACCATGATTCTACCATTACATACAAGCATGATTAATAGTTCATAAACCCTAACATGATTTTGCGAAACAATAGAAAACCCTAACCTTTAACAATGAAGATTAATGAACCGGGAACGAGATGGGAGTCGATTCGGATGTTGAAGAAGATCGCGACCGAGAGAAGGAATGGGGAGAAGGCTGCCGTCGGCTGGTTTAGTGCTAGGGTTTCTCTCTTTTTTTTTTTTTAAACAACCCTCATGCATACACATCTATATATAGTATGAGGAAGGAAGGAAAAGAAAAAGGGTTGGGCGACATGTGCTTGCGGCCGCAAAGGTTTGGGTGGGGCGGGTTGGGTCTTTAACTTGAACCTCAAGTTTTGGTTAATCCCTTGAGTCGCAAGGAAATGAGGTCGACTCGTTTCGCGGCTCGGTTCGATTCGTCTATATATTTATTGTATATATATTTTTATAACTAAAAATCACGAAATCGAAACATAACATAATAACTCACCGAATTTATAAACGTTTAATACACATAGCACGTAATTCACTTGATAAGTTCACAAAGTTAGCGTGATTATTTCGAGCGTGTAAATTAAATCTCCGAATCAATTTAGCGTAGGAATGAATAACCGTGAAGTAGTGCCTTATCGGTGAGTTTGTGCGCCAACCTGATTGCTTGATGCTCAGTCGCAGGGTTGCTAGCCATTACCATACCCTGGATCTCGGGGACCAGACCCCCAAGGTAAAACTCGAGTCGTTTCTCCATGGTGTTGGCCAGATCGGGACATAGAAATACCAGGTCATGATGTTTCGATGTGTATGCTTCAATTTCATATCCCACCATCTTGTGGTTCCATAATGTTTGCTCCAACTGTTGAACCCTGTCTCGCGGACAGTACTCCTCTTTGATTAGGGCCTTAAACTCGGCCCAGGCCATTGCATTTGCAGCAATAAGTCCACGCATTTGGACTTGTGCATTCCACCAAGTTAGTGCCCCATCCTCCAACGTTGAGGCAGCATACTTGATCTTGTTGGCCTCCAGACAATTGCACATTTCTAACACTGATTTGGACTTTCAATCCAGCTGACCAGTCCTATGGGTCCTTCTGCACCCGTGAATTTGCTCGGCTTCGCATCGAATAACATCTTATAGGGGTTAAGACCCCCTCCTGCTGACAGAGGACAGGTAGTCAGCGGGAAAGTCTACTAGCCCAACTATTAGATTTTCCCATGAAAATTTAATAATGGTTACCTGCTGGTTGGTTTTGAACACCTGCCAGAGCAGCATTCACGTGTTCTTGGATCATTACGGCCAATTCTTCGGGTGTCATGTTGAGGTTTCCGCGACGTCCAGTTGCCATTTTAGATCTTCGCAAGGCAACATAAAGACACACTGATAAGTATATATATCCAATATAGTTATCCTACTCCATACTTAAATAATTCCTCAAATTATATTAACCCAAATAAATTAAACAATCAAAAGAAATATTCGATTAAATAAAATTTCAACGTCTTACAAAATGCCAACCAAACATATCAGTTTACTATAAAATCTCAAGTTTAAACATAAGTAGGAAAATAAATAGACTGAAGGAAGCAAATGGAATAAGCGAGACGTGTCAGTCTTCTACGTCTCCATCCCCCAAATCGCTATCGTTGCCGTCATCCTCCGCGGTGTTTCCAGCTTCTATATCCGGGTCTTCCTCCGGATCCTCCTCTGGATCCTCCTCTACCGGCACTGGAGGGGCCTGTGCTGGTGCGGGTACTGGTACAGGTGCCTGATTCTGTTCTAGTTCTTGAATTCTCCAGCTAGACTCAAGAACTCTGTCTTCGAGCCAGTCAGCCCTCAGCTGCTCAGCACGAAGATCTTTAGCTAAAGTGTTACGAGCTATCTTACCCTCATGTTGCTCTTCCTCGAGCGATCCAGTCTTACCTGTTAATTGTCGTATCATCCATCCCTGTGCTAGGATGGTTTCATGCATTCTCTCTAGTTGTTCTTGTTGCTTTCTTATCATATCTCTAAGTAGGTCGCTCCCTACCTCTACCGAGTTAACCGGTTCGACCGGCATAGCGATGGTCGGGCGTGAGGACAACTCCTCCCCTAAAGCGAGCCTTTTTCTCACAGCTGAGCGTGTCTCCACGCCATGAGGTGGTGAGGGTTCCACCATAGGTGCCTTCCCCGGCGCCCTTGGTTGCAAAAGTTTGTCGGATGCTGATGATGATGACATTGCCTGTTGGGTTGTGTAGTTAGTTACGAGTTGCGTTTATTTCAATATGCATTTATATTTTACATAACATAGTTGTGGTACAACACATAACAAGATATAACAGTTCAGTGCCAAACTAAGTCTAGTGTCGTGAAATCAGCTATAGTTTAGGTCTACTTTTAATGCAAACCTTGTTCTCTATAGCTAGAGGCTCTGATACCAATCTGTCACACCCTCAATTTTTCACTTGCAGAGTTTTACCGCGAGGCGTGTGAACAAACCAGAATCTGAGACACTAGTAACGTCGAACGACTCTATATGATTTGTTTATACGTTTTCCAAAATCATTTGTTTAACCATTCATAGTTAATTTTAGATTGTCTTAGTTTGGTTTCAATGTTTAGCGGAAGCATTAGTTTTTAAAGTTGAGCGGAAGCATTAAAGTAAAGTAAAGGAACGGGCGCCAACACAAACGCCAAAACTAAAGAAAAACCCAAACAATATTCATAAATGAGACTCGATAAAAAGATGTCTTGATCAATGCAAGTGAGTGCACCTAGGGCTCCTAGCGTCCTGAGAAACATGTAAAGAAACAAGTGTCAATATTAAAGAAGAGTGAGTTCACAGGTTTTTATAAGTTCATTGGTTTGGTTATAGGTTTGTTTCCCCCGTTATCCCTAACCCGGGATAACAATTTAGTTCCATTATTCCCAACCCGGAATAATACTGATGGCTCCATTATTCCTTACCCAGAATAATAATGATGTTCCATTATCCCTAACCCGGAATAATAATGTTGTTGGTTCCATTATCCCTAACCCGGAATAATATTGTTGATTCGTAATTAAGTTCAATGTTAACATGTAGGTAGCGAGCCTAAAGTTATGTCACGTAAGTGTTCGCGATCGAAGCTGACTGTTGTGCCTCCGTGTTGCCAGGCCTATCACTGACCATGGCGAAGTTAGGCCAAATTATTCACCCGTTGACCATACCCGGTCGGCTAGCGCGACTAGCTCGGGTGGGGCATGTCGGGCCCAGTAGTACTACTTATAATTTCGCCGCTATCTAACCCAATACTAACGATCCGAGAGTTTGTCGAGGACTTGTGTGATATAGCTGCTTAGTGACCATAACGTACATTAACATTAACTTAGTTACCGAATAGTTTAATGACGTTAATTTCGTATAACGTAAAGAGATAGAGTTGTAGAGTGTATACATGTTTCTCCCCCTGTTGTTTAAAACCGGATAAAATTAGGGGCCGTGAACTCACCTTTAGTTGCTCGGTTAGTGTAACACAGAAGTAGCAAACGATGGGACCGTTAATTGCGTCCTAACAAGTCAATTGATTTAAAGTTAGTGTGTGAATCACACCAATACAAACCCTACACATAACTAACACACAATGCGGTACACACAATAAAAAATCCTAAAACCCAATCATGCATGCAAGTATCATCATACCAACATAGTGATCAAACCAACCTATCATGAACACAATTCAATCCATGCAACACTTTGGTACACACATTCGCAAGTTATCAAGTTTCAGCTTGTATACTCATAATTAGGCTGTTTTCGAGGATTTTTATAAAATAGTTCCAACGTTCCAAAAATTCCAATTTTTTTACAGAAGGTGACAACTAAACTATAGAATTTTATGTAAATTTTTCAAGTCCTAACACTTTACTAATTATTCATAATTATTAATATACTAGGCTGCAGTCAGATTCGTCGCTTTCTGACTGCAGTCCACGGGAGAATTTATTTAAAAATCACCGTTCATCCAATTAACAAAATTCCAGTGGGAGTTTCCCGGAAATTTCCATCTCCAGTTTCTGTACAAATTTCGTGATTCGACTCTCTACAGATTATGAGATCCGACTCGATAAACAACTAACAAATTTTCAGAATTTTCACAGCTTCAGTTACTGCACTTAATTGACCACTTAAAAATATCAAACGACCTCAGAAAAATATGAATCCAGCGCCATTAGAAGCGTTTTTCAAAAATATACGTTTTAGTCTTCAGAAAATCCGTTTTTCGATAGATAATAACCAAGTTACAGCCAATTGAAGTTGGCTGTAAACACCATTCAGCATCCTGATTTCAACTTTTTATCGCAATATAACACGCTTAAACAATCGAGACGTTAAATATAAACGATCAAGAACAGATTTATCAATCATATATCATCATGTACATCATACTCATGCAAAACCTAATCATATTATATGGTTTTTATCACAAAACGCATCCTATGATCCTTTATTCAACTAATCGTCTTAATCGAAATTCTTGCACAATTCATCGAACTAAATATCACTACTCTTCCAATACCATGATTCTACCATTACATACAAGCATGATTAATAGTTCATAAACCCTAACATGATTTTGCGAAACAATAGAAAACCCTAACCTTTAACAATGAAGATTAATGAACCGGGAACGAGATGGGAGTCGATTCGGATGTTGAAGAAGATCGCGACCGAGAGAAGGAATGGGGAGAAGGCTGCCGTCGGCTGGTTTAGTGCTAGGGTTTCTCTCTTTTTTTTTTTAAAACAACCCTCATGCATACACATCTATATATAGTATGAGGAAGGAAGGAAAAGAAAAAGGGTTGGGCGACATGTGCTTGCGGCCGCAAAGGTTTGGGTGGGGCGGGTTGGGTCTTTAACTTGAACCTCAAGTTTTGGTTAATCCCTTGAGTCGCAAGGAAATGAGGTCGACTCGTTTCGCGGCTCGGTTCGATTCGTCTATATATTTATTGTATATATATTTTTATAACTAAAAATCACGAAATCGAAACATAACATAATAACTCACCGAATTTATAAACGTTTAATACACATAGCACGTAATTCACTTGATAAGTTCACAAAGTTAGCGTGATTATTTCAAACGTGTAAATTAAATCTCCGAATCAATTTAGCGTAGGAATGAATAACCGTGAAGTAGTGCCTTATCGGTGAGTTTGTGCGCCAACCTGATTGCTTGATGCTCAGTCGCAGGGTTGCTAGCCATTACCATACCCTGGATCTCGGGGACCAGACCCCCAAGGTAAAACTCGAGTCGTTTCTCCATGGTGTTGGCCAGATCGGGACATAGAAATACCAGGTCATGATGTTTCGATGTGTATGCTTCAATTTCATATCCCTCCATCTTGTGGTTCCATAATGTTTGCTCCAACTGTTGAACCCTGTCTCGCGGACAGTACTCCTCTTTGATTAGGGCCTTAAACTCGGCCCAGGCCATTGCATTTGCAGCAATAAGTCCACGCGTTTGGACTTGTGCATTCCACCAAGTTAGTGCCCCATCCTCCAACGTTGAGGCAGCATACTTGATCTTGTTGGCCTCCAGACAATTGCACATTTCTAACACTGATTTGGACTTTCAATCCAGCTGACCAGTCCTATGGGTCCTTCTGCACCCGTGAATTTGCTCGGCTTCGCATCGAATAACATCTTATAGGGGTTAAGACCCCTCCTGCTGACAGAGGACAGGTAGTCAGCGGGAAAGTCTACTAGCCCAACTATTAGATTTTCCCATGAAAATTTAATAATGGTTACCTGCTGGTTGGTTTTGAACACCTGCCAGAGCAGCATTCACGTGTTCTTGGATCATTGCGGCCAATTCTTCGGGTGTCATGTTGAGGTTTCCGCGACGTCCAGTTGCCATTTTAGATCTTCGCAAGGCAACATAAAGACACACTGATAAGTATATATATCCAATATAGTTATCCTACTCCATACTTAAATAATTCCTCAAATTATATTAACCCAAATAAATTAAACAATCAAAAGAAATATTCGATTAAATAAAATTTCAACGTCTTACAAAATGCCAACCAAACATATCAGTTTACTATAAAATCTCAAGTTTAAACATAAGTAGGAAAATAAATAGACTGAAGGAAGCAAATGGAATAAGCGAGACGTGTCAGTCTTCTACGTCTCCATCCCCAAATCGCTATCGTTGCCGTCATCCTCCGCGGTGTTTCCAGCTTCTATATCCGGGTCTTCCTCCGGATCCTCCTCTGGATCCTCCTCTACCGGCACTGGAGGGGCCGGTGCTGGTGCGGGTACTGGTACAGGTGCCTGATTCTGTTCTAGTTCTTGAATTCTCCAGCTAGACTCAAGAACTCTGTCTTCGAGCCAGTCAGCCCTCAGCTGCTCAGCACGAAGATCTTTAGCTAAAGTGTTACGAGCTATCTTACCCTCATGTTGCTCTTCCTCGAGCGATCCAGTCTTACCTGTTAATTGTCGTATCATCCATCCCTGTGCTAGGATGGTTTCATGCATTCTCTCTAGTTGTTCTTGTTGCTTTCTTATCATATCTCTAAGTAGGTCGCTCCCTACCTCTACCGAGTTAACCGGTTCGACCGGCATAGCGATGGTCGGGCGTGAGGACAACTCCTCCCCTAAAGCGAGCCTTTTTCTCACAGCTGAGCGTGTCTCCACGCCATGAGGTGGTGAGGGTTCCACCATAGGTGCCTTCCCCGGCGCCCTTGGTTGCAAAAGTTTGTCGGATGCTGATGATGATGACATTGCCTGTTGGGTTGTGTAGTTAGTTACGAGTTGCGTTTATTTCAATATGCATTTATATTTTACATAACATAGTTGTGGTACAACACATAACAAGATATAACAGTTCAGTGCCAAACTAAGTCTAGTGTCGTGAAATCAGCTATAGTTTAGGTCTACTTTTAATGCAAACCTTGTTCTCTATAGCTAGAGGCTCTGATACCAATCTGTCACACCCTCAATTTTTCACTTGCAGAGTTTTACCGCGAGGCGTGTGAACAAACAAGAATCTGAGACACTAGTAACGTCGAACGACTCTATATGATTTGTTTATACGTTTTCCAAAATCATTTGTTTAACCATTCATAGTTAATTTTAGATTGTCTTAGTTTGGTTTCAATGTTTAGCGGAAGCATTAGTTTTTAAAGTTGAGCGGAAGCATTAAAGTAAAGTAAAGGAACGGGCGCCAACACAAACGCCAAAACTAAAGAAAAACCCAAACAATATTCATAAATGAGACTCGATAAAAAGATGTCTTGATCAATGCAAGTGAGTGCACCTAGGGCTCCTAGCGTCCTGAGAAACATGTAAAGAAACAAGTGTCAATATTAAAGAAGAGTGAGTTCACAGGTTTTTATAAGTTCATTGGTTTGGTTATAGGTTTGTTTCCCCCGTTATCCCTAACCCGGGATAACAATTTAGTTCCATTATTCCCAACCCGGAATAATACTGATGGCTCCATTATTCCTTACCCAGAATAATAATGATGTTCCATTATCCCTAACCCGGAATAATAATGTTGTTGGTTCCATTATCCCTAACCCGGAATAATATTGTTGATTCGTAATTAAGTTCAATGTTAACATGTAGGTAGCGAGCCTAAAGTTATGTCACGTAAGTGTTCGCGATCGAAGCTGACTGTTGTGCCTCCGTGTTGCCAGGCCTATCACTGACCATGGCGAAGTTAGGCCAAATTATTCACCCGTTGACCATACCCGGTCGGCTAGCGCGACTAGCTCGGGTGGGGCATGTCGGGCCCAGTAGTACTACTTATAATTTCGCCGCTATCTAACCCAATACTAACGATCCGAGAGTTTGTCGAGGACTTGTGTGATATAGCTGCTTAGTGACCATAACGTACATTAACATTAACTTAGTTACCGAATAGTTTAATGACGTTAATTTCGTATAACGTAAAGAGATAGAGTTGTAGAGTGTATACATGTTTCTCCCCCTGTTGTTTAAAACCGGATAAAATTAGGGGCCGTGAACTCACCTTTAGTTGCTCGGTTAGTGTAACACAGAAGTAGCAAACGATGGGACCGTTAATTGCGTCCTAACAAGTCAATTGATTTAAAGTTAGTGTGTGAATCACACCAATACAAACCCTACACATAACTAACACACAATGCGGTACACACAATAACAAAATCCTAAAACCCAATCATGCATGCAAGTATCATCATACCAACATAGTGATCAAACCAACCTATCATGAACACAATTCAATCCATGCAACACTTTGGTACACACATTCGCAAGTTATCAAGTTTCAGCTTGTATACTCATAATTAGACTGTTTTCGAGGATTTTTATAAAATAGTTCCAACGTTCCAAAAATTCCAATTTTTTTACAGAAGGTGACAACTAAACTATAGAATTTTATGTAAATTTTTCAAGTCCTAACACTTTACTAATTATTCATAATTATTAATATACTAGGCTGCAGTCAGATTCGTCGCTTTCTGACTGCAGTCCACGGGAGAATTTATTTAAAAATCACCTTTCATCCAATTAACAAAATTCCAGTGGGAGTTTCCCGGAAATTTCCATCTCCAGTTTCTGTACAAATTTCGTGATTCGACTCTCTACAGATTATGAGATCCGACTCGATAAACAACTAACAAATTTTCAGAATTTTCACAGCTTCAGTTACTGCACTTAATTGACCACTTAAAAATATCAAACGACCTCAGAAAAATATGAATCCAGCGCCATTAGAAGCGTTTTTCAAAAATATACGTTTTAGTCTTCAGAAAATCCGTTTTTCAATAGATAATAACCAAGTTACAGCCAATTGAAGTTGGCTGTAAACACCATTCAGCATCCTGATTTCAACTTTTTATCGCAATATAACACGCTTAAACAATCGAGACGTTAAATATAAACGATCAAGAACAGATTTATCAATCATATATCATCATGTACATCATACTCATGCAAAACCTAATCATATTATATGGTTTTTATCACAAAACGCAGCCTATGATCCTTTATAACTAATCGTCTTAATCGAAATTCTTGCACAATTCATCGAACTAAATATCACTACTCTTCCAATACCATGATTCTACCATTACATACAAGCATGATTAATAGTTCATAAACCCTAACATGATTTTGCGAAACAATAGAAAACCTAACCTTTAACAATGAAGATTAAAGAACCGGGAACGAGATGGGAGTCGATTCGGATGTTGAAGAAGATCGCGACCGAGAGAAGGAATGGGGAGAAGGCTGCCGTCGGCTGGTTTAGTGCTAGGGTTTCTCTCTTTTTTTTTAAAAACAACCCTCATGCATACACATCTATATATAGTATGAGGAAGGATGGAAAAGAAAAAGGGTTGGGCGACATGTGCTTGCGGCCGCAAAGGTTTGGGTGGGGCGGGTTGGGTCTTTAACTTGAACCTCAAGTTTTGGTTAATCCCTTGAGTCGCAAGGAAATGAGGTCGACTCGTTTCGCGGCTCGGTTCGATTCGTCTATATATTTATTGTATATATATTTTTATAACTAAAAATCACGAAATCGAAACATAACATAATAACTCACCGAATTTATAAACGTTTAATACACATAGCACGTAATTCACTTGATAAGTTCACAAAGTTAGCGTAATTATTTCGAGCGTGTAAATTAAATCTCCGAATCAATTTAGCGTAGGAATGAATAACCGTGAAGTAGTGCGTTTAAGATATCTGAACAACCGGGATGTCACAGATGATGTTATGATGAAGATGGTGATACAAGCTTCCAATGGTGAACAAAGCTTCCACTTCTAGTTCCTACACTTTGCATCTTCATGAATCGTCTTCAAAGGGGTCTTGAATACTTGTTATGGAGGTGAAAGGTTGAAAGAAAAGTGAGGTTGGTGTGTATGTGTGATCCATGAGTTTCCAAGAGAGAGAGAGAGAGATGAGAGTTGGTTTTAAATCTTTGAGTAAGATGAATGATAGAAATGATGTTATAATCTTCAAATCTTTCCTTAGTCAAACAAAATCCTCATTTGCCATACTTTTGCATCATCAAATCTAGAAGGATTTGAAGGGGTATGGCCAATTGGGGTGTTCAAGTATGGCTTTTATTTTTTTATATACATATATATATATATATATATATATATATAAACATTTAACATGTGTCAAAAAAAACATAAACTTGTAGATATTTTGGTAATTAGTTTAATTAGAGTAATTAGGGGTTAATGGTAGTTTAAGGCACTTCCGACCTAGATATGCTTAACTAGTTCGCTAGCCGCATATATGTTGAGTTAGGATGTCCGAATAGCCTTCCGTTCAATCGTTCGCTCGATATCGGCACTTATATATTTTGTTGTCGAACATTTCCGGGAGTTGTTTTTTCGTGACTTCAAGACACTTGAAGGAATTTCGGATCCCAAATGAAGCTTAACTAGCTTTTTAAATTAATGTATGAGGCTATCGGCCATTGAAATCTTTGTCGGTTTGATAGTCAGTCGCTTTCCGGTCAAGTTGTGCACTGCTTGTCGTATGACCGGAAATAATGTCTTTTACGTATTTCTGATATTCTCATATTGTTTTAGGGTGTTCAACATTGTTTTGTTATAAATCTGGAATCCAGAACATACCGAATTAATATTGCGGACAATTTGAAATTGTCGCCTTTTTGGTTGAAACGGACAATTTTGTAATTTAGGCGTTGTACCTGAAACTTATGTATTTTTGAAATAGGTGTTCCCACATTAGTGTTTTCATATATATATGGACTCAATTATGGCATCAGCATGTCGTTATTCATTGTACTGTTTCATTTTAGCGGTTTTGCTGACATGAATAGTGCAACCGCGAATAGTGTGTCCAACACTTTCTACCAACACTTTTAGGGCATTGTTTGGTTTGTTTCGCGTCGTAACGGAAACCAATATATGTTATGGCATGATTCTCTTGTCCTACGCTTATGATATGACGTACGACTCAGTTATGTAATCAAATTACGATATAATGCATGAGATTATGTACTAAAAGTAGTGATTAGATTGTACGGAATTACTGGTTATTTGTCATTTGTCACATACTCCCCCTGTTAAAAAGAGTTTCGTCCCGAAATTCACCTTGATGCATCCTCTGAAGAAGTCTCTTGAACAGGTGGGGGTACTTTGTCTTGATTTAATCTTCACATTCCCACGTATACTCAGGTCCGTGACGTGAGTTCCAGCGAACTTTGACTAGTTTAATTCAACCTTCCCTTGTCTTCTAAACTATCCAGTCCATAACCTCAATGGGTTCCTTAGTAAATTGGAGTTTGTCATCAATATGAATTCCATCCGCTGGGATGATAACTGAGTCATTAGTCGGGCTTTTCTTTAGGTTAGACACATGAAATGTGTCGTGTACGTTGTTGAGTTCTTCTGGCAGTTTTAGCTTGTAATCCAATATACCAACCTTTGCCAGAATTTCAAAAGGCCCAATGTATCTCAGATTTAGTTTTCCGCGCTTCCTTAATCTAGCTACGCCTTTCCAAGGTGAGACCTTTAGTAACACTTTGTCTCCGACCTCGAAGGCTAATGGTTTGCATCTCCGATCTACGTAGCTCTTTTGCCTATCTCGGGTCGCTTTGATATGCTCACGGATCTTGAATATTTTGTCTGTGGTCTCTTGAACTAGTTCGAGACCAATGAGTTGTCTGTCACCGACTTCCACCCAACATAGCGGAGATCGACACTTTCGTCCATATAGTGCTTCGAACAACGCGACCTTGATACTGGTGTGATAACTGTTATTGTAGGAAAACTCTACCAACGGTAAATGAGTATCCCAGTTTCCGCCTAAATCCATCACACAGGCCTGAAGCATGCCTTCCAACGTTTGGATAGTTCGCTCACTTGGTTCCATTTGTTTCTCCATTCCTCGTAATGATTTGGCAGGAACGTTTTCTGGTTTAAAAGTTTCTTGTTGTGCATCGTGCACTCGAGCTGTAAAGTTCTTCTGGATCGTCATTTCTAAAGCTCGTACCCGTAATGTTTTGACTCGTTCTTTCCAGCTCACAGCATCTGCTACTACATTTGCCTTGCCCGGGTGATACTTGATCTCACAGTCATAATCATTCAACAGTTCCACCCAACGTCATTGGCACATATTCAGCTCCTTTTGGTTGAATATACCTTGAAGACTTTTATGATCCATGAATATGGTACACTCAGTGCCATATAAATAATGACGCCAGATTTTTAAAGCAAATACCATTGCGCCTAATTCTAGGTCATGTGTGGTATAATTTCTTTCGTGAACTTGTAGTTGTCGTGACGCGTATGTGATGACTTTTTCACATTGCATTAACACGCAACCCAAGCCTTGATGCGATGTATCACAGTACACCACAAAATCATCGGTACCGTATGGGAGTGATAATATCGGCGCCTTACATAATTTTTCTTTTAATACTTGAAATGCCGATTCTTGTTTTACTCCCAAATCAAACTTTTTGTCCTTTTGTGTAAGCGAGGTTAGCGGCTGAGCAACTTTTGAGAAGTTCTAAATAAACCTATTGTAATATCCCGCTAAGCATAGAAATCATCGTATTTCCGTGGGGGTTCTTGGCGTGGTCCAATTCTTTATAGCCTCGATCTTCGAGGGGTCAACATGTATTCCATTCTCGTTCACCACGTGACCGAGAAATTGTACCTCACGAATCCAAAATTCGCATTTCAAGAACTTGGCATATAATTGCTCCTTCTTTAGCAACTCCAGTATAGTCCTTTATTGATGCTCATGTTCTTACTCGGTTTGCGAGGATATCAATATGTCATCTATAAAAACGATCGCGAACTTGTCAAGGTATGGCTTACATACCCAGTTCATTAAATCCATAAATACTGTAGGGGCGTTTGTTAACCTAAAAGACATGATAAGGAACTCGTAATGACCGTAGCGAGTCCTAAACGCCGTCTTAGGAATACTTTCCTCTTGGATTCTTAATTGATGATACCCAGATCTTAAATCAGTCTTTGGATAAAAACTCGACCCTTGTAATTGATCAAAAAAATCATCAATCCTCCATAATGGGTACCAATTCTTGATGGTTAACTTGTTTAGTTCCCGGTAGTCGATGCACATTCGGAAGGTTCCATCCTTCTTTTTCACAAATAGCACTGAAACTCCCCCAAGGCGAGAAACTCGGTCTTATGAAACCTTTGTCAAGCAACTCTTGAAGCTGGGTAGATAATCCTGCATTTCCGAGGGCACTAGTCGATATGCGGCTTTTGCCACGGGTGCAGCTCCTGGCACTAGATCAATACGGAATTCAGCTTGTCATTGTGGAGGTAGTCCCGACAAGTCTCCTGAAAGACCTCGGGATATTCCTTTACTACCGGTATGTCCTCCATAGTACGCTCCTTGGTCTTTTTATCCACCACGGCAAGAAAGGCGATGCATCCTTTCCTTAAACATTTTTGAGCTTTCATGCAATTTATGATTCATAGTGGTGTGTCATGCTTCTCACTGTGAATCATCAAATGCTCTCCGTCAGGTAGGGTGATATGAATGATTTTCTCGTGACATATGACTTCGGCTCGATTATCAGATAGCCAATCCATACCAATAACGAAATTGAAACTACCCAGTTGAACTGCTAATAAATCTATATCGAACTTCTGTTCACCCAGTTCTAAGGTACATTTCTTTATAATTTCCCCCGACATTGACTGATTTACCATTGGTAAATCCTATAGAATGAGGGAACGTCTATCTTAATTGACTCTAGGTCAAGCATATTTTGAATTCTATGGAGATGAACTAAAATTGGCGCAGGTATCAAACAAAATGGATACGAGATGTTGGTTGATAGGAAACGTTTCGGTGACCTTTTAATGATTCCTCGTGACTCAGGGATGAAAACAGTGCATCTCGGATCTTTGGTATTGATTTCGGACCATCCCGGATTACTGCTCCGAATTACATCTCGGATAGGTCATTTTGAATTATATCTCGGATACCTCATTTCGGACGGATTCCCATCTCAAATCACCATCTCGGATAGCAATTCAGATTACCATCTCGAATCACCATCTCTGATAGCAATTCGGATTACCATCTCGGACTATTGTTTCGAATTGGGTACTGTTCCGAGTTGAACTCGAAAAGGTGGAAAGTTAACCGGTTGAGTAATAAACGTTTTGGTACACAGAAATTGATCCCTAACAATTTTACAAACCGATTGCACGGTAAGAATTCTGTGAATTTTTTAGGAAAAAAAATTTGGACACTATATATCATTAGATTCGCATCGACAAGACGAGTCTAACGCTAATCCTCCATTAGCTAACTTGATAACGTGTCTAATTTATAAGACTCTAATTCGAGTATTAGGCTTAACACCTAAAGACACTAGCTAAGCTCGGTGTTGGTATCAAAGAATTGACACTAATGAATGTAGAGTAGAACGTACGCATGACGACATCAGGATCTAGTGGGGTATCCCTAGTTTCTGCTCACTCACACTTTAATTCACTTGCTTGATTCATTCTTGAGACGTTCATGCTTGAGGTGGCCTTCATGCCACACTTCACATCCTTGTTTTTCGTTGAGTCTTACTTGTCACACCCTGACCCGCAGCGGATATGGTAGTCGGGGCATGCTTGGGTTTTCATCAAAGCACATGACATTTACTATTATAGAAGTTTTATATTTATTATTCCAAATTTAAATAAAACATTCCAATCAAAACTTAACTCATACAAACACTATAATGTTCCAACAAGCTTGCAAATAACATTTTTTATTTCTCATGTCCTATGTGATCCAATGCTTCAAACCTATTCACCTGTATCATGTGTAAAAATAGAGTTTTTGCGGCAGCATAAGTTGGTGAGTGAATCCCATATAATCAGTAAGAAAAATAATATGTTTTATTATCTTTAATAAAATGTGCATTAATCGTATATGCAATCTAATTCACAAACCACACAATCAACTAGTAATGTATATGTGAGCACTAAAGCGATGTGCTGTGAGATCAAGGCTCAATCAAACGGAGCCGATCTAATATATTAGGTAACGCGACGCTCCATCCGTACTTAACGGGGAACAAATGGGCCTAATGTGAGAGCTTCACTGTAATGAGAAATATAAACACAAATAACAATAAACAACAATATCACATAGCACGCTAGATCATATAATGGTAATAGCACGAGGTTTGAATAAGTGAAATAAACAAGAGCGACACATGATACACCCCAAAAATATGGATAAAAAAAGGGAATTGTTAGAATTCAATCACAGTGGGTGCGTTTATAATTTGATGAAGAGTGCGCACGATTTAGCGTTGGAGATACCAACCGACGAGAAAAGCTAACCTAAATATTCACGTAATAATTCGGTAACTATATATTTCTTTTGGTTAAAAATTAGTATTTTAATTAATCAATTTTATTAGACATTTAAAATAATTTTATTGTATTTATTACTATTTTTATGTGCTTAAAAAGAGATTATTTAATTATATATTTTTATGGTTTTAGGGAAGACAAACAAAAGTTTACTTAAAAAATATGCTTCTGTTTCGGATCGAACCGGCTGGTTATTCGCAGCGTGTGAGGATCGAACTCGTGACCTCCCGTTTACGTACACGTAGCTCTACCAACTGAGCTATGTGTCTAACCCGAATTATATTGAGATTTAATTATACATATACACATACTACAGCTAACATATTTTTATTTATTTAAAAAGGTTTGGATAATTTCACGACCGTAAAACTTAACCGGATTTGAACTCGAGACCTCTGCTTTGTGTTGCACACAGCCCGACCAATTGGGCTGTGTGTCTAACCCAAAGGATATAGAGTTTTAATTAACTTTATATACAAACTAGGTTGTTTTTCGATTAGGTTATAAAAAGGGTTTGTAATATATATGGAAATCGGAAACGTATATAAGACTCGAACCAGTGACCGTATAGTTCATATGCACATAGTCCATCACTGGACTGTGTGTCTAACTCGGTTTAAATACTGTTTTTAAATCCATTTAAACACAAACTTCCACTTCATCTTTTTCATTTCAAAATACAGAAATGGTTAAACCCGATTTGTTTGTTATGTTTAAAAATTAAACTTTTATACTTCAATTGATGAGTTTAAAATGAAACAATGAAAAAGGGTTGAGTGTATGATATACGAATTAGAGATGGTTTCCGATCTCCGGCGAGGATTTCTGGCGGCTGGATATAAATTTCGGCAAAGTTTCCTTGATGAACAGAGGATTTCAGAAAGTTTGAATGAGTGTTTGCATGTTCTAATTGAGTTCTGAAATCCCCATTTATAGAGGAAAGCTGAAGCTTGGTTTAAACTTTCGGTTTCGAGAGTTTCGGTCAAGGTTTTAATGCCGAAATGATTGTATAACCGATCTTAGATGAACTGATTCGATGATTGCGTTTAGTCGCATGGTTATAACGGTTACACCCGTTAATTGCAAAGGAAAAACAGATCTTTTGATGATTGCTTGATTTAAGCGGCTGTTACAGGGTGGTGATTCAAGAAGGCGACTTGATGAAGATAGTTTAAAAGATTTATTCACTGGACTTGTTCAGATGTTGTGTGTGTGCTGTAGCGGTGTGTAGTGTGTGCGGCTTGAGTGGAGACCCAGGTTCGATCCGCGACCCACTCCTTATTTGTTTTTCTTAATTTAATAAGTTTTATATTTATTTAGTTTATTTATTATTATTATTTATTATCTTTATTATTATTTATTTTATAAATAACACAATATTTATTAAACGACTAACTTAAGTTCAAAACAATAGGTTATAATATATATTTACAAAAACGGAGCGGGTTTAAGAACCTGTTTTATGCTAGATGTTACAGTATCCCCTACTTTTAGAAATTTCGTCCCAAAATTTAAGTGGTAGTAGGTTTATCTTGAAAAAGATGAGGGTATTTTTCGCGCATTGAGTTTTCACGTTCCCAATTAAACTCAGGTCCTCGTTTTGACTCCCAACATACCCTAACTATCGAAATTCGACTTCGTCTTAGACGTTTCTCACCGAAGTCCATGATTTCTATAGGTCGCTCTACAAAATGCATCGACTGATCAATTTGAATATCTTCTAGCGGTATATGAAGGTTTTTGTTGGCAAGGCACTTTTTCAAGTTAGAGACATGGAACGTTGAACGTTGGATGAATCTTGTTGAGTTCTTCAGGTAAGTCAAGCTTGTAGGCTACAGGACCAACTCTATCGAGTCTTTGAAAAGGTCCAACATAGCGAGGTGCTAGCTTGCCTTTTTGTCCAAACCGAACAACTCCCTTCCATGGTGATACTTTCAAAAGTACTTGATCGTCAACACAAAACTCAAGCGACTTTCATCGTTTGTCAGCGTAACTCTTTTGACGACTCTGAGCTGCTAGAAGATTATTGAGGATTTGAAGAATCTTATCGGTTGTTTCTTGGATTAACTCTGGTCCGGTGATTTGTGCTTCCCCGATTTCGTGCCAACATACAGGTGATAGGCACTTACGACCATATAATGCTTCAAAAGGAGCCATACCGATGCTCGAGTGATAACTATTGTTGTATGAGAATCCGACCAATGGTAGATGAGTATCCCAATTGCCCTTGAAGTCAATGACACATGATCGTAACATGTCTTCAAGAGTCTATATGCTGCGTTCAGATTGACCATCAGCTTGAGGTTGGAAGGCAATGCTAAGATCTAAGCAAGCACCCAACGCTGATTGCACGGCTTGCCATGTTCGTGAAGTAAAACGTCCATCTTGATCCGAGATGATGCTCAAAGGCACACGTGTCAACTTACAATTTCACCGATGTAGATACGAGCTTACCTCTCATTTTTATAGTCTTCGCGAATCGGAATAAAATGAGTTGATTTAGTAAGGCGATCGACAATAACCCAAATAATGTCATGCCCACTGGAGGTGCGAGGTAACCCGGTAATAAAATCCATGGTTATTTTTTCCCACTTCCAAACGGGTATTTCGGGTTGAACCAGTAAGCCTGAGGGTCTCTGATGTTCGGCTTTAACTTTCGAACATGTGAAGCATTTGGAGACAAAAATGGTGATCTCCTTTTTCATTCCAGGCCACCAGTACGAGTATCATAAATCTTGATACATCTTATCAGCACCCGGATGTATGGAGTATCATGTTTTGTGGGCCTCATTCATGAGAAATGTACGAAGATTGTCACGATCAGGTACCCAAATACGATTCAGATAATAAAGAATACCATCGGACTTTGATTCTAACTTGGTTTCAGCTCCACAAGATAATTCATCTCGCACATCATTTTCCGTGACTGAGGTATATTGAGCTTCGTGAATGCGTTTTTGAAGGTCAGTTACGATTTGAGAGCACAATAGATGAATGGAGTTAGCATATCCTTTCCGACTAAGGGCATCAGCTACAACATTGGCTTTACTAGGGTGATAACGGATTTCACAGTCGTAATCATTCAGTAGTTCGACCCAACATCGTTACCTCATGTTTAACTCTTTCTGATTGAAGATATGTTGAAGGCTCTTGTGGTCAGTGTAAATCTCACACTTGGTACCATAGAGATAATGTCTCCATATCTTGAGAGCGAACACGACTACTCCAAGTTCAAGGTCATGAGTGGTGTAGTTCTTCTCGTAGACTTGGAGTTGCCTTGAGGCGTAGGCTATCACCTTTCCTCTTTGCATTAGAACACACCCTAGCCCTTGCATTGAGGCGTCACAATAGACCACAAAGTCTTCACAACCGTTAGGGAGAGTGAGAATAGGTGCATCACAAAGTCTTCGTTTCAAAGTTTGGAAAGCCTCCTCTTGTTTAGGCTCCCAATCGAAGGGCTTGCCCTTATGACTCAAGGCTGTGAGAAGTAAAGCAATATGGGAGAAATTGGCGATGAAACGCCAATAATAACATGCTAAGCCAAGGAAAGATCTGAGTTTAGTAGGAGTGCGTGGAGCTTGCCATTCTTACATTGCTTTAATTTTTGCAGGGTCGACATGAATACCTTTCTCATTGACGACGTGACCAAGAAATTGAACTTCTTTTAACCAGAATTCACATTTCGAAAACGTAGCGTAAAGCTTTTCAGTTTTCAAAAGTGTTAGGATGAGTCGAAGATGTCGTTCATGATCTGATTTGGTCTTTGAATAAATAAGAATATCATCGATAAAGACAATGACAAAGCGGTCAAGGTAGGGTTTGCACACCCTATTCATTAGATCCATAAAAACGGCGGGAGAATTGGTCCACCCAAAAGGCATGACCATGAATTCATAGTGACCGTAGCAAGTTCGAAAGGCAGTCTTTGGAATGTCTTCTTCACATACTCTAAGCTGATACTAACCAGATCGAAGATCGATTTTCGAGAAACAGGTGGCACCCTGAAGTTGGTCTAGAAGATCATCGATGCGAGATAAAGGATAACGGTTCTTGATGGTCAACTTGTTGAGCTCTCGATAGTCGATACACATTCGAAAAGTTCCATCTTTCTTCTTGACGAATAGAACCGGCGCACCCCAAGGTGATGAGCTGGGGCGTATGAACCCTTTGTCAGTCAGCTCTTGCAGCTCACTAGCTAACTCTTGCATTTCATATGGGGCTAACCGATAAGGAGATTTTGCAACTGGAGTGACACCAGGTACAAGAACGATTCAAAATTCAACTTCTCGCATGGGAGAAAGTCCTGAAATCTCATCTGGAAAGACTTGAGGAAATTCTCTAACAATCGGAATATCTTCGAGTTTCTTCTCCTTGCCTCCTTTCTTGATGATGTGGGCTAAGATGCTATGTAATCTTTGCGAAGATACTTTCGTGCTTGAAGACACATCATCAAATTGAGTCCCTTGATTGCGGTTTCACCAAAAATACAAAGGGTTTGGCCATCGGCGAGTGGAATTCGAATGAATTTTTCATAACATACAACTTTAGCATGATGCTGACTGAGCCAATCCATACCAATGATGACATCGAAACTTCCCAATTTCATGGGAATGAGATCGATTGGAAACTCATGATCACTAAGAGTAAGAGTACAGTCGCGAATGATAGAATCCAACGTAATAGGTTCACCATCTGCTACTTCCACTGTAAATGATTCAGCTAGACTAATGCAAGGTAAACCAAGAATAGATTCAAACTCTAAGGACACAAAACTCTTATCCGCGCTAGTGTCAAGAAGAATGAATAGATGCATAGCAATCATTAATGAGAAACGTACCGCTGACCACGTTGTTATCCGCTCTAGCCTGATTGGCGTTGATGTTAAAAGCTCTACCTCTTACTGGCAGATTAGCTTGATTGGCTTGGTTCACATGATTAGCTTGGGCTTGTGCATTGATGATGTTCACTAAATGTGGGCAGGTGTTGCGGAAATGATTTGGATCACCACAATTGAAAAAAGCTATGACAGGTGGCATCATGGGGTAATTAGGTTGATAGAAGGGTTGGGCTATGGGTTGAGCTGGTTGTAACATCAATGGTTGTTGGTAAGGAACTTGGACCACCACTTGGTTGTTGGGTTGGGCTTGAGGTTGGTTGCGGGCTTGTCTTTGAAGTGAGCAGCAGGTTTGAATTGTATGGCCTACACGGCCACATCCTGTGTAGTGGAGACATGGGTTCTCAAGAGGGTGATGGTATTGACATCGATTGCACTTCAGTGAGGTCCTGTGTATTGCTTCTTGAATGGAGCGGTAGGGGGAGCAACTTGGGTGATTGGAGTTGCTACTATGGCTTGATTGTGTTGAGTTAGTTAATTAGTTTGGGTGATGGCAAAATTTTTTCCATGTCGCTTTCTTTTGCCAACGAATCGAGAAGAGGTTCCAGCTTGAGTTGGGTTGGGGGTTTCGGTTGGTATTTTATCTTTCTTCTTCTCATCCTTGAAATCCCCATTCCTGATGTGATTTTCAGTGAGCTCAGTAGCTAGCTCCATTGCTGCTTCCAGAGTTGCAGGCGTAGTACTCATCACAGAGTCCTGAATCTTCGAAGGAAGACCCCTAATGTAGTGCTCGATCAGACGGTAGAGAGAAGTGAACAAATTGGGAACCATTTTTTCAACTCGAGAAACCTCTTATTGTAGGTTATATGATCCCCCTCTTTATGTTTCAAGAAATAGAATTCATCTTCAAGCTTCTTAATTTTTCTTCTTGGACAGAAACGTCGTGTCATGAGTTCTCTCAATTCTTCCCAAGTTAGGGCTACTGCAGCTTCGGCGCCTCTTCTGCCCTTTTCAACATTCCACCAAGTTAGTGCTACCCCAAATAGGCGACCAGTAGCATAACGAACCTTACGTCGTTAGGACAGTCACAATTGAGAAAGGTACTCTCCATTTCTTCAAACCATCGAAGGAGAGCAGTGACCCCTTCAGTTCTCTCATACTTTGGAGGGTCACATGAGTTGAAATGCTTGTAAGTGCATTTGGTGGTGTTTGTGGGAGTGTGGGCAGCATTTTGTCCCTCTTGGTTGATTGGGTTGACAGGGTTAGCAGCAAGAGCTTGTTGAACTTGAATTACAATTTCGGGAATCACGGCGGCCATTTGTTGGGCTATTTGAGCAGCCATGCGCTCGCCGGATCTTCCTGATCTCCTACCTCCACGAGAGTGCCTAGAAGACATCTGTTGATCCGTTATGTCTATTGCCTACGTCTAGGATGTGTCTATATTGTTTATAGCGCTTAAGTATCGAATGTATATATGTTAAATGTTTATTTTATATGTTTTGTATGGCTCGTACGAGCAAGATACTATGGTTCGTACGAGTGACTCTCAGTCACTCGTACGGAGCAGCTGCTCGTACGAATCACATCTCTATTTAACACACACTCTAGTACGAGTCATGTCGACCTAAAAATAGAGGAGTGTTGTGTCAGAGCAAGTGAGTCAGTTCAGATAGTACGGTGAAACCCTTCTAGTTTGTTTACTCACGTCTGTACTTTGCACGTATTTAAATACAACATAGCAGTTAAACAGTAAGTTCTATCTTGTTTGTTTTGTCAACCTCTCTAGCAATAAGTTTCGCCTCTTCTAGTTGAGTTGGATCAGATCAGTTGCTCATAGGAGGAGCACGGTCCTCGTTCACAAGTGGTATTAGAGCTTTGAGGTCTGATCTATTGATAACGACAAGTAATTGCAGGCTACCAGCTGTTTCAGACTTGGATTCATCTTCTTCTTCTACACATTCCCGAACTGAACTGGATTTTGGACTGATTTTGGACGGATTTATGAACAAAATGGACTAGGATTCTAGGAATTCACGTTAAACTACATTCTAATCAATCCTTAACAAATTCAGATCTAAAATCGAACTTAATCATGTCAAAATCGGTAAAATTCATCTGTTTGGAGACTTAGTTGTTTCGTACGGGTAGAGAGACCACTCGCACGAACTACTTTTCATAAAATTTGAACCATTCCGAACAAGTTACCAGAAGTTCCTAAAATTTACAAGTGTGATTCGCATAAACCTTACATCCGTACGAGCATCTCACTCGTACGAATGAATCTTGATCACTCGCACGAACTTCTTGTTCGCACGAGTAACTATTTTGTGAAAATCATCTTGTTCTTACAAATTTTCTGGTTCGTACGAACGGATCTCATCCGCATGAAGGAATTTTTCCGCACTAATCAGTTGGTTCGAAAAGTGTGTTTTGAATTCTAACAGAAAATGTCTGAAAAATTTACAATGCCTTCGCTACATCGGTTGTTACGAACACAGTGGCACAGAACATCAATCTCGAAAACGAGATGGGGACAATGACCAAACCGCCAAAGTTAATGAATCTAGAAGACTTTGATCGCTGGAGTGAGCGGTTCATGACTGAAGCTAAAAATCAAGCACTAGTAGGTGAAAATGGCCTCGAGAAGACTCTTGCTCGACTCTCAGATGTCGAAAGGGAAAGGTTCATCAACGAAAAGAAAATGATGAATATTCTGCAATAATCCATTAAAGAAGATATTTTGGCGTTACTTCAACACGATGGTGATGCTCAATTATTGTGGAATGATCTCCGTTTAAAGTTTTATGGAAGTGCTCAACTTCGCAAGAGTAAACGGGCGTTGCTTAGTAAAGAGTTTGATATCTTTACGCTGATTAAAGCTGAAACTGTGAAGCAATTGATAGAGAGATACTGTCATTTGCTGGTTCAGATGAAAAGAATGTGAATCATGAAGACCAACGAGGAACTTATTGATAAGTTGCAGATTCTCTTCCACAAGGCGAATGGTCTACTTATCTGATCATATTGAAGAATGGAACAGAGTATGGAAATTTTTCATTGTCGCGTTTCATAGAAAGGCTGGAGGGACATGAACCTGAAATGGAGAAGATGGCAAAGAACAAAACCCTCCAAGTACAACAAGATGTTAATCTGTACTTCAAGAACAATTCTGCTGCTCAAATTCAGTCACAAAAAATCCAGACAGCTTTCTGTGCCTACAGTTCGCAAAGTTCACCACCAATAAACCAGAACAGTGGCTTTCAATCCTTTCCATCAGTTGATCCTAACACGCCTTCAAGTCCACAGTCATCTTATGGTTCAAATCAACCCAGATCAATCAGACTAATCAATCTCATCCTAATCATAGAGTTTTACAGTGCAACATTGTTGTAGATTTCCAGAATGCGCAGAATTTCGATGAAAAGACTGCGAAGCAACACATGTCTTTACTAGCTTCGGTGCTCGAGTCCTATGATAGTCTTGTCGTAGGAAAAATTGGAAAATCAGAAATGACACAAGAAGATTATGATTAGATAGATCCGGCTGAGATGGAGCTGATTAACATCAAGTGGTGTATGGCGTCGATCGTTCGTCGTGCACAGAGATTCATGGAGATTACTGGCAAAGACAACTTGGGATGTCTAGATGGAAAACTTGGGTTTGATAAATCCAAAGTTACTTGTTTTAAATGTCCGGAGAAGGGACACTTCAAACGTGAATGTCCGAACAGAGAGGTTAAACGGTAACCATAATCCTTTCGCCGATGATTATTACAAGAGAGAAATCTACCATCGCCCTAAGCCAAGAACACGAATGGTGCCGATTGATGACAAACAGCCAGAGATTAAAGATAAAGCACTGGTGGTTACTCAAGAAGATGAGGGCTTCAACGGGAACAAATATATCTCAAAGGGAGAAAGCTTGGCTTCGGTTGCTGAGATTATAGAGGAACCTAAAGAAGAATCAGGGGCATCTTGATGAGGGTCCTGAAGATGAAGATTTCTATTTTCTCACTTCCTCAGAGGAGGAGGAACTTTTGACAGTCCGTTCAAACACCTTTTGCCTAATGATATCTTAAAAACTTTTGCAGGTAATTTCGCACCAAGTCAACATTCATCCTGTGAAGAGCAAAAGAAGCTAGTTGATAAGGAAAAAGCCAACAAAAAGATGGAGAAGTTGTTAGAAGACATCATCAAGGCATGCAAGGCAAATGGGAATGAGGTAAATTAGTCAAAGAATGAGTCTGTGGTTGAAAAAGCGTGTTTAAAATGTGCAGAGCCATGTAGTGAGTGTCTTGTAAAAGACACACGATATGCTGAACTTCAAAGTTTAACAAACAATTTGTCTAGTGATTACAAATCCACTAAGGAAGCATATGACAAATTGAATGCATTTGTTAAACAATATAATAAAGCACTCAGAGAAAATGATGCAACACTTTTGATGCTCAAAGCAACAGTTATGGATAAACAGATGGCTATTAACATTTATTTGAATACTATCGCTGAGCTAAAAAGTGAGCTTGAGAAAATTAGAATCAAATATGAACGGGTTAACAAATTGTTGATCAGCTTTCAACAAGCTCATACGTCATTGATCACATTCTGCCCAAAATTGAAAATAATGATGAATCTAAAAATGGTGAAACTAAAAGTGCGAGTTACGATCGTGTTCCACCACCCATGTGGAATAGTTATGCATGCAAAAAGCCATTGGGGTGGAAAAGGCACTTAACCTAAAGTTGAAAACTGAACCATCTAATTAGCTGCCTGTGAACATCGACGTAGCTTACACCAAATCTGAAGGTGAATGTGACTCTGAAGTGGTGAACACAGTGGTTGAAAATGTGTTAATAGGTGAATCATAAAATTCTAAGTCTGAAAAATCTGACAAGTCTGAGTCTGATGATAAATCCGAAGAAAGTTAAAATATTGATCCAAATGTCGTAGTTTATAAAATGAAAGCATCAAATAAACTAATTTCGGATGAGGATTTTCCGATCCAAAACGTGAACATGGATCGTGTGGATAAAATGTTCAAGCTTGTGGAGGTAAGTCATGCTGATTTAGATAAACATGATGCTTCTTTCTACTTTAAATCGAAAAGTAACAACCGACCCTACTATCATAAAAATAGAGATTATCCAGAAAATAAAAGGGCGGGTTTGGGCTTCTAGAAGCGACATATGAACAACAGGTCCCAAAAACTAAACTTTACAAAGAAAATTAATTTTGTTTTTGGGACAACAACCGAGAAAGAAAAGGAGATCATCGGAACTCAATCAAACGCTGATTTTCATAAAGAGAAAGAGAAACAGAAACAAGTTTTGAATACCTCTGTTCATAAGGACAGCAGGACGTGTTTTAAATGTAAGAAAGTTGGGCATATCACACGATATTGCTCATAAACAAATCCAAAACGTGTTTCTCATCCTCAAAAGTTCTCTAAGGATGAAAAACAGAAAGCACCCTTGTTTGCACCAAAACAAATCCTAAAAAGAAATAACGAATCTCACAAAAATGTTAAACCAATTATTCAACGTCAATCTAAATTTGAAATTGGTGAAACATCAAACAAAAATCGTCAAGTGGATTCAAAATTTTATGCTAAAAAAGCTAAACCTCAAACGCAAAAATGGGTTGCTAAAGTTAAACCATCCAAGGTTGAACCTAAACATTCTGTTCCACACAAAACTGAGCTTAAAAAGAACGATAAAAACAAAGTAGGTCCGAAATTCGACATTCCGAACCCACCCAAGACCAAACAGGCTTGAGTTTCTTTGTTTAAATAGTCTCTTCATCATGTGTGTAGCGGCTCCAGCGTTCGATAATGTCAAAATGGATAATGGATAGTGGAGCTTCTCGCCACATGACAGGAATGCTTGTGTTGCTCAACGATGTTAAAGCTATCCGTGGAGGGTATGTAGGTTTTGCTGGAACGCAGGGAGGTAGGATTTTAGGTGAAGGAATTCTCACGAACGGAGTTGTATCGTTTGACAAAGTGAACTATATCGCTGAGCTTGAGAATAATCTACTCAGCATTTCGCAAATTTGTGACAAGAAGTTCACGACGCATTTCAACAATAAAGAATGCTTGATCTTAAAACCCGGTTTCAAGATTCTGGAGGAATGGATCCTGATGCGTGCTCCACGAGAGAATGATTTATATGTTCTTGATATGGGTATCGCTTCTACCACGTCAAAGAAAGTTCAATGCTTTGTATCTAAAGCTACCGAGAAAGAGTCGATTCTGTGGCATCGGAAGATGGGGCACATTCATCTACGAAAGATGAATTATCTTGTGCATAACGACCTAGTGGAGGGTGTTAATTTGAAGAATTTTCAACTATCTGATGATTGTCTGAGCTACAAAAAGGGGAAGCAGCATAAGAAATCACACCTGAGAAAGCTATTGAATTCTATTAAGCTACCACTAGAAAGGCTAAACACATGGATCTACTTGTATCAGTCAACGTCAAAAGTATCTCTGGTGATCTATATTGCCTTGTTGTTACAGATGATTATTCACGATTCTCATGGGTTTTCTTTCTAGAGAGTAAAGACGAAACTTCTGAAACTCTTATGATCCTCTTTAGAAAAATCGAAAACCTATATCACTTGCCAATCAATAGAATCCGCTGTGACAACGGAACAAAGTTCAAGAACAAGAAGATGCTAGAATTCTGCAATGACAAAGGGATTCTTCACGAATTCAGCGCCACCTATACTCCTCAACAAAATGGAGTAGCTGAACGTAAGAATCGCAAACTGATCAAGACTGCCAGAACAATGTTAGCCGATTCGAAATTACCAATCAGTTTCTTGAGTGAAGCAGTCGCGTCAGCGTGTTATACCTTGAATTGTGTGTTAACAGTTAAGCCTCACAACAAAAATTGTTTCAAGTTACTGAATCATCAAAACCCCAACCTTGCATTTTTGGAAACTTTTGGATCTCTGTGTACCGTATTGGACACGAATGGTAAATTTGGAGCCAAATCCTTGGAAGGATTTTTCGTCGGTTACGCTACTCCTCAGAAACATGTTTTCTTGCTGAGTCTGAACCAGGTCATTCTAGTGCAGCATGTTGATTGTCAAAGATATACGACGCCAACACAGAAACCTGGGGATCCGTGGCTGTTTAACTATGATGGATTGTGGGATTCATTCGACCTGCCAAATGTGCCATCAGATGAAGAACTTGTTATGCTCTTTCAACAGCATCAAATATCTTCTCAAGAACAAGTCTCTAGACCGTTGGTGATTTCTACATCACTTCCTGTCAACACGTCTGATGTCGGTCAAAGCTCTTCTCAACAAGTTCTTGTTCCTGCACCAAATGGCAATACTTCCGAATCATCTGCCTAGCAATAACCGAATGCTGATGCTGACTCTGATGGGAACCAACTTTCGACAATGGCGGATCCAGTTCTGATGAAGGATCTGAGTAGATTGAAAGCTTCTTAAACAAACAGGCTGGTCAGTTAAATGCCAGGAATGAAGCCTCTTCATCTGTACCAGTCGTTGATGAAGTTCTTACAAATTTGCAACCGCAAGTAGATGTTCCAACCGAAGTGATGCCTAGAACGCTTTCATATCATCCGTCGGAGGACACTATAGGCAGCTTATCAGATCAACAACGATCTAAGTTGTTTCTATACTAATATTGGTCCATTCCAAACCAGACTTTCTAATAGTTGTTTTGTTTCTCAAATTGAGCCAGGAAGCTAGAAAGACGCTTTAAAGGAAGAAAGTTGGGTGGACGGGATGCAAGAAGAGTTGCTTCAATTCCAGAAACTTGGAGTCTGGAAGCTTGTTGACCTGCCTAATCATCACAAAAAGATAAACACTAGATGGGTCTTCAAGTACAAACGTGATGATAGGGTGTACGTGATGATAGGGGTGTTGTAGTCTGAAACAAAGCTCGACTTGTGGTTCAAGGTTTTCACCAGCAGGAAGGGATAGACTATACCGAAGTCTACGCCCCAGTCGCTCGTCTTGAAGCGATCCGCATATTCTTGGCCTTTGCTTCTTGGAAAGGTTTCAAGGTGTACCAGTTAGATGTTAAATTTGCTTTCCTATACGGTAAAGTAAAAGAGGAAGTGTATGCCGTCGGTCAACCACCGTGGTTCGTTGATCCAGTGCACAAAGACAAGGTCTACCTTCTGAATAAAGCCTTATATGGTCTTCATCAAGCCCCAAGAGCTTGGTATGAAACATTGTCAAGTCATCTTCTGGACAACGGCTTTATCAGAGGAACTGTAGATTCTACTCTTTTACCAATGAAATGGATGGGCATTTAATCATCGTACAGATATACGTGGATGACATTATCTTTGGATCTACAAATGACAAGTTGTGTAAAGACTTTGAAGAAGTCATGAAGCGCAAATTCGAAATGAGCGCGATGGGGGGGAGCTGAAGTTCTTTCTAGGACTTCAGGTCGATCAATTGCCTAATGGTATCTTTATCCACCAGACAAAGTATGTTCATCACATATTGGAGAAATTCAATATGACAGGAGCAAACCCAACATCTACCCCATTAGCTCCAAATCACGGCATTTGTCTAGATATTATTGAAGAAAGAGTTGACAAGACTTTATATCGCTCCATGATCGGATCCTTGATGTATCTTACCGCTTCTCGACCTGATATCATGTATCCAACGTGCCTGTGCACCTGTTATCAATCAAATCCAAGAGAGTCGCACCTGCTTGCCATCAAACGCATTATGAGGTATCTGAAGGGTTTTCCAAGCACTGGCTTGTGGTACCCTAGACATGATGACTTCAATCTTGCGGGTTACTCGGATTATGATTTCGGTTGCTGCAAACTAAATACTAAATCTACAACGGCCGGCTACTAGTTTTTCGGAACCCGTTTGGTAACGTGGCAATGCAAGAAACAGACCGCGGTCGCTCTCTCTACTTGTGAAGCTGAATACGTTTCAGCATCCAGCTGTTATGCCCAAATTCTCTTGATTCAACAGCAGATGAGAGACTTTGGACTGCAATTTCTTGATACGCCAATATATGTAGATAATCAGGCCGCGATCGATATCACTAAAAACTCATGTCAACACTCACGCACTAAACATATCGAGATTCGACACCACTTTATCCGCGATTGCTACGAAAAAAAGTTGGTTAGAATTGAGAAAATCCACACTGATAACCAAAACGCAGATTTTTATACCAAAGCATTTGATAAAACGAGATTTAAAAATCTTTTAAAATTGAATGGTTTAAAAAATCTGACATCAGGGGATGTTCAAGAGGTTGAGTTTGAGGATGATGACGACTTGATGTGAATTTTTCATCGGTTAGACGTCTTTCTGTACATTCTCTCTTCAAATTATAAAAATACAAAAATATTGTTTTTGATTTTAGGGGGAGAATGTTTGGGGAAATACATAAACATTATAAAATTCAAAAAGATTTATTTTGAAAAAGAGTGATCATATTATATCAAAAAGACAGTCACAGTATGCTAAAGAATTGGAATGTTAAACAAGTGATTAAATAGGTCTTACTGAGGATGTGCCATTAGGCTTCACTAGTTCAGTAAATTGTTTTCAAGATATAAACCTAAAAGAAAAACTGAATAACTTGTGGGTTAACATCTCTCTGATATATGGGCTTAGTACTCCGAAATTTCATTTGAGAGAATGCCAGATTTTGCGATACTAGGTCCTTATATTTAATCGATATCTGGGGTATTATCCGATTTCTTCTGATTTTGCATGAGCAATGGCCTAGAACTTGTATAATACTTTACGCATTATTCGCCCAAGCTGCATAAAAATGAATATGTCATAAATTTTGTGACATCTGCAGTATAAAAGTTTCCTGTATGGAACACCACTTAAAGGCAAGTCTTCATCTCTTTGTCTGTATGGAAATACTAATCTGAGCTCTCAAGGTCTTACACTCTCCCTTTTACATATATCAATTGGATATATTCACCTGTGAAATGAAATTCTGGGAATCTCGATACGGGAGTATATTCTGAGATGGGAAACACAGTTATTCCATGTTCCTAATATTATTTAACATATCTTGAAACAGTTGAGAAACGAGAAGAGGTTTAAAAGGACAAGAATATTGGCAATCTAAGTAAATCTGGTTAAAAACTTAATGATTATACCAAGATCAACGGTACTGGTGATTTGTTAAGTACTTGATATGATTCTCTTAACACAGAACTCACAAAAATATGTTGGCTGTTTTGATTAAAAGTCTAAAAAACCCAAAAGATTTTCAGTTTCCTTAGCTTTGTAGTGTTATTTTTAGTCTACCAATGTTGAAGACACTGATGGTCGAAATCATGGCGACATCTTGCTGAGAGAAAGCTGAAAACCATGGGTTGGGAGCTAATCTTTATCAAAATTTACCTGAACGTCAATAAAGTTCATTAATTTTAAACTTTACATGTTAAAATAAATTTGTTTTGGTCAAAAACGGTCAACCAAGGTCATTAACTTGGACTTGGTAGGCAAATCGGATAACCAGGGTCATTAACTTGGACATGGTTAACCGAGTGGGTTTAAACAGATAAAATTGGATAAAAATAAAAATTACAAAAATAAAATCAAAAAGTTTAAAAAGTCTCAGAATGATTCGTACGAATAACACTAATTTGTACGAATGACGTTTGGTTTACTTCGCACGAAGCTACGGTTCGTAAAAACTCCTAACTAGTATATAAGCTCTCATTCTTCGCACGAAATAACTTTATGTTACTGTGTGTACTGTTGTGCGAACCAGAGAGAACTTTGTGCAAAACACATTCTGAACTCTTCATTTCTCGACATATTTTGATTTCTATCACATTGGGGAGGTTGATTGGCACACATCTTACAATGGGCAAGGTAATTTTGCTGAATCTAAGTCATTATAATGCCGAAATCAAACCAAACGGACATAAAACTTAGATTTAGGGAGTTTGGACCGGGAAATTTAAAATTGACATCGGCCCTAATAACCAGTAATCTACTATCAATTTGTTAATATCTATAAGTTTTAGGTTCGGATTGAACTTGGTGTTTTGGAACGATTCATGATTCGTACGAAGAGGTCGTTCGTACGAAGCTTCGTACGAATCAGGCTTTTTAATGATTAATCATTTTCATTCGTATGAATTGGCTGACTCGTACGAAGCAACTCTTAAAAGTTAAATTGCAAAAATTATCCTAAGTGCTAATGATTCGTACGAAGTTGTGTTCGTACGAAGCAAGTTTGGACAAACTATAAAATTTTTCTAACTCTAGAATCATCCGTACGAAGTAGTGATCTGTACAAATGATGTTTGTTTCAAACTTGTGAAAATCTGCTAAGTGTTTGATTCATACAAAGCTATGGCTCGTACGAATGATATTAAATTTGAATTGTTTGAAAATTTTTCTAACATTTTTTGCTTTCTCTGTGTACAGGTCAAGAAATCGTCTTTTTCGCCTTTCCACAACATTTGTTGTTTCCGGAGATTGTAGTGTATCGTGACGTATTAGATTTTCTCAGTCGTATTCAGATTGCAAAGGTGCTAACAGATAGACACACTATATATAGATTGCTTGTTGAATATTTTTGGAACGCTGCTGAGTACAGTACCGAAGACAATGCGATTGTTTTTGCTGTAAAGATTGACGATGTTGATATTCCTGTAAAGATTACTGAAGAATTGATCCGAACAGTTCTAGATTTCAAAGACAATGAAGATGATCCTACGGGTTTTCCAGAGTATGTGGTTAAAGGATGTTTTTATTGAATGGGATATGCTGGATTCGTTAGTGTTGCACCATTCAAGAAAGGGAATTTGAGCACGCCGTTTCGTTATCTCTCTCATGTCGTTGCTCATGCCCTTAGTCACAGGAAGGGAGGGTTTGATGATCTTGTCGACTACCAGATGTGTATGATTACAGTGTTGGTTCTGAATTTACCATATAACTTTTCGAAAGTTATTTTTACACAGATGGTACAGAACATCCAGAGAGAAATTCTTACAGTATTCGAGATTTGTACAAATGATGTTGGATTATTTACATCCGGATCTGAAGAAAAAGAAGGAGGATATGCTAAAGTTGGAGCATATGGATGTATCTACATTGAAGAAAATGAATTTACACCTGAAGGCTTTTCCTAATGCCAAACCTGTTTTTGGTGCAATTATAGACAAAGATTATATCTCTCCAAAATTGGCAAGTGGAGAAAGGATGCAGTGGTGACGAAAGTGAGGAATTGACGACTTTATCTAGTTTTGTTGCGAAGCGCAGTCCTTGGTTTATCAAAGATGGAGAAAAGGGTGCAAAACGTAAAGCTTCTGCTACTACTTCTGCACCAGCGCAACCAAAAAAGAAAGCTACAGCTGAAAGTTCTGGTTTGCGAGACGAACCAGACACGGAAGAAAATGTTGAAGATATAGCAGCTGATATTGAACGCCAAGCATTTGGGGAAGAAAAAGCAGCTGAAGATGTCACATCTTCGAGCACAAACTCTGACGAAAGAAGGGCTAGTGAGAAGAAACGAGCGTAGAAGTTAGAGAAAAAGCGCTAAGTAGAGTTGAAGAGAAAAGCTGAAGAACGCAAGCGTAAAGCAACAGGAGAGGATGATACTACTTATGTCCCATCAAATTCTGATCCTGATACTCCATTTCAAACTCTTGTTAAAAAGAAGCAAAGAAGATAAAGCGTTCTGCATCAAAAAGTTCTGAGTCTCCCACCGTCCAATCTAAAGAGACTACATCAGAACAGACAGCTGAAGAGGAAGTTGTGGTTGAGCCCACTGAGCAAATGCTAACTTCACCACCACAACAGGCTCCACAAGCAACACCACAACAACAGCAAACACCGCAACAGCGGCAAACACCACAACAACAGCCAACGTCACAACAGCAGTCAACACCACAACAACCACCGTGTACTACTCAGACTTCACAACCCCATTTCGACTTTGACTTTGATTTCAGAGATATCTCGGGGGGTGAAGATTTCTCTTTCAATGATCCACGGGTGGATGAATTGCAAAAACAAGTTTTGTTGAATATGGTGATGATCGCTGAACTGCAAGTACAAATCAGTGTGTTAAATGAAGAAAAATAGGAGATTCTTGAGCAAGTTAATGTTTTATCTAAAGATAAGCAGCAATTGGAGGCTATGTTAGCAAGTATTGTATAGGAGAATGAAAGGTTGAGATTGCGTATGGCTGAGTATGAGGAAGAGAGACTTCGTAGTGATAGACGAATGAGCTTATTTGAGAATATTTTGGTGAAAAAGCTTGGTGTGAATATAACTGCTGAGATTGACGAAATTGAACATGCAGAGGCTCGTGAACGTGTCACTGAGAGAGAACGTGTTGGTGCATAATGTCTATTGCCTACGTCTAGGATATATCCGTAATGTTTATAAAGATTACAAGTTAATGTTTAAATAAGAAAATGTAAAATTTATATGTGTTACACTGTGATTCGCACGAAATAGGAGAGTGTTTCGTATGAAATCAGTCACTCGTACGAAATACAATTTCGTAGGAATCATAGTTGTTTGTTTGTTAGTGCACGCACTTCAGTATGAGTCATATCGACCTATAAATAGGGAAGTGTTGTGTTAGAGCTAAGAACGGATTTGTCATTTCATACGACGAAGCTCTGTCAGTTTGTTTACTTGCATCTGTAACTTGAATGTCTTTAATAGATCAGAAGCGGTTAAACAGTAAGTTCTGTCTTGTTTGTCATATCTACCTCTCTAGCAATGAATTCCGCCTCTACTAATTGAGGAGATCAGATCAATTGCTCATTTCGGGAGCTCGATCCCCGTCCACAAGCGGTATCAGAGCCGTGAGATCTGATCTACAGATAGACAACAAGTAGTTACTGTTCAGACTTGGACATATCTTCATCTTCATCATTTTTCTGACCTTTGCTGGATTTTTGGACAAATTTAAGACAAATTCATGGACAAAATGGACTAGGATTTTAGTAATTCAAGTTAATCTTCAATCTAATCAATCCATACCATAATTCGAACATAAAATTGAACTAATTCATGTTGAAATCGGTAAAATTTGATCAGTTTGAAGTTTGAATCAGTTTTCATACGAGTTTCGCATGAATTCAGTTGTTTTGAGTTGGTACGAATCAATTTAGAATTCATATGAATCAGTTTAAAGTTCATACAGAACCTTGAGATTTTTCAGAATTTCAAATTGTTTCGTACTAAATGATTTGAATCATACAAAATTTCAATTGTACCAAAATTTACTCAGTTAAAAAAAACTTGATTCGTACAAAATGACTTGATCCGTACCAAATTCATTCACACAAAATTTTACTTAGTAAAAAACACTTGTTTCGCACAAAATTGAATTGATTCGTACGAAAACTTAGTACTTGAATCGTAAAAAAATTATGTTTCGTGTAAAATTCTTATTTCGTACAAAACCACTTGATCGCACAAAATATCTGTCTAATCTGATCTGTTTATTTCGAGAAGTTTGTTCTAACTTTTTGCAGGAAAAATGTTTGAGGAATTTTACAATGCGTTTGACACATCGGTTGTCACCACTGCAACAGCTTAAAACATCAATTTTAGAGAATGAAATGGGAACAATGACTAAACCTCCAAAGCTTATGAATTTGGAAGACTTTGATAGTTGGAGCGAGAGGTTTATGAACTGGGTGAAAGCTAATCATTTTACTTGCTGGTTTGCAATCGAGGCAAAATACATCGCACCAGTTGGTGAAAGTGGGCTTGAAAAGACCCTTGCCCAATTCTCTGATGTTGAACGAGAAAGATTTATCAACGAAAAGAAGATGATGAATATTCTTCAGCAATCGATCAAAGAAGACATCTTGGCTTTATTGCAGCATGATGATGATGCGCAATCTTTATGGAATGCTCTTTGACTTAAATTTCAAGGTAGTGCTCAACTCCGCAAAAGCAAAAGGGCATTATTAAGCAAAGAGTTTGATGTATTCACATTGATCAAAGGAGAAACGGTTAAGCAGCTAACTGAGTGATACTGTCATCTGGTGGTTCATATGAAGAGAATAGGAATTGTGAAGACAAATGAAGAGCTTGTTGATAAACTAGTTGATTCTCTGCCACAAGGTGAATGGTCGACTTACTTAACCATTTTGAAGAATGGGGTTGAATACAACAATTTCTCATTGCCTCGCTTTATCGAGAGATTGGAATGTCATGAATTAGAGATGCAAAAGATGACCAAAAACAAAAATGTTCAAATAAAACAAGATGTTAATCTTTATTTCAAAATCAGTTCTGTTGCTCAAATCCAAGCTCCAAAGATTCAACCTGTGTTCAGTGCATATAGCTCACCAAGCACACCTCAAACTCAGTCAAGTGTTTTTCAATCATACCCAACAGTTGATCCAAATACACCTTCTAGTCAACAGTCTTCTTTCGGATCAAATCAATCTCAGAACAATCAAGCGACTCCATCATCTAGTGCAAGTCAAAGAATTCTGCAATGCAACATTGCCGTTGACTTTCAGAACGCACAAATTTTGATGAAAAGACGGCAAAACAACATATGTCTCTACTTGCTTCAGTTCTTGAGTCATATGATAGTCTTGTTGCTAGAAAGATTGGTAATTCTAAAATGACACGAGAAGACTACGATCAAAATGATCCAGTTGAAATGGAGTTGATAGATATAAAATGGTGCATGGCTTCGATCGTTCGACAAGCATAGCGATTTATGGAAATCACTAGTAAAGAAAATTTGGGAGGTTTGGATGGGAAACTTGGATTTGATAAATCTAAAGTTACTTGTTTCAAGTGTCAGGAGAAAGGTCACTTTAAAAGAGAATGTCAAAACCGAGAGGTTCAAGGGAATCAGAATCCTTTCCAAGATGACTATTACAAAAGAGCGATCTATCACCTACCACAACCGAGAACAAGAATCGTGCCGATTGAAGACAAGCAACCTGAAACTAAAGAAAAGGCTTTGGTTGTTACACAAGAAGACGAAGGGTTTAATTGGAACAAGTTTATTTTGAAAGGAGAAAGTTTAGCATTGGTGGCTGAAATTATTGATGAACCGGAAGAAGAATCGGAGGCATCATTTGATGAAGGACCTGAGGATGATGATTATTACTATCATATTTCATCAGAGGAAGAGGAGCTGTTGAATGGTCCATTCAAACATCTTTTGCCTAACGATGTTTTAAAAACTTTTGCAGGATATTTCGCACCTACTCAACATTCAACAGATGTAGTGCAAAAGAAACCGGTTGAAGATGTCAAAGTAGATGAGAAAAAGGAATTGCTGAAAGAAGACATCATTAAAGCGTGCATGGCCAATGGAAATGAGGTAAACAAGTCATCTGAGAATGAAAAATCTTGTTCAAAGTGTGATGAACCATGTGGTGAGTGTCTTGTGAAAGACAAAAGATTTGCTGAATTGTAAAGTTTAACAGACAATTTGTCAAGCGATTACAAAACCACAAAGGAAGCATATGACAAATTGAATGTCTGTTAAACAATATAATAAAGCACTCAGAGAAAATGACGCAACACTTATGATGCTTAAAGCAATAGTGATGGATAAACAAATGACAATTAATATTCATCTAAACACCATTGCTGAGCTCAAAAGTGAGCTTGAGAAAATGAGAATTGAAACCGAACAAGTTAACAAACTGTTAATTAGTTATTCCACACGCTCATACGTCATAGATCACATTTTACCAAAAATTGAAAATACTGTGGAATCTAAAAATGGTAAAACAAAGAGTGGAAGTTATGATCGAGTTCCTCCACCCATGTGGAACAGTTATGCTTGCAAAAATCCATCTGAGGTGGAAAAGGCACTAAATCTTAAATTGAAAACCGAACAGTTGCCTGAGGATATCGATATAACTTACACTAAAAATGATGTTGAATGTGATTCTGAAGTGGTAGAAAATGTGATTGAAAAAGTGTTAACAAATGAATCTGAAGTGGCTGAGTCTGAAAAGTTTGAGAAGTCAAAATCTGATGACAAATCAGAAAATAGTTTAAATGATGATCCTAATGTCATAGTTTATAAAATGAAAGGATCTGATAAACTATTTTCGGATGAGGATTTTCCCATCAAGAATGTGAAAAGAGGTTGTGTTGATAAAATGTTCAAGCTGATGGAGGTAAGTCATGATGATTTAGATAAACATGATTCATCTTTCTATTCTAAATCAAAAACTGACAACCGACCTTACTATCGAAAAAATGAAGAATATCCAGAAAACAAGCGTGCATGGTTGGGTTTTCAAAAGCAACATAAAACCAACATGTCCCAAAAAATGGATTTTACAAAGAAAATTAATTTTGTATTTGGGACAACAACCGAGAAGGAAAAGGAAATCATTGGTACTCAATCAAATGATGATTTTCTTAAAGAAAAAGAGAAACAAAAACAGAAACAAGTTTTGAATACCTCTGTTCATAACGACAGCAGGACATGCTTTAAATGCAAGAAAGTTGGATATATCGCACAATATTGTTCACAAGAAAGTTCAAAATCAGTTTCTTCTCCGAAAAAGTTCACCAAGGATGAAAAGCAAAAAGCACCCATGGTTATGCCGAAACAAATTCTTAAAAGAAAAACTGAATCTCATCAAAATGTTAAACCAATTATTAAACCTTCTAAATTTAAAATTGGTGAAACATCACACAAAGTTCAACAAAAAGATTCAAAATTTTATGTTAAACAGGCTAAATCACAAACACAGAAATGGGTTGCTAAAATTGTTAACACTGAATCATCCAAGGTTGAACTCAAATCTTCTGTTCCAAACAACATTGAGCTTAAAAAGACAAAGTGGGTCCAAAGTTCGACATTCCAAACCCACCCAAGATCAAACAGGCTTGGGTCTCTTTGTTTAAATAAATTTGATTAATCATGTGTGCAGGGGCTCCAATGTTCGATATTGTCAAAATGGATCATGGATAGTGGAGTGTCTCGCCACATACAGATGAGAGATTTCGGTTTGCAATTTCTTGATATGCCTATATATGTAGATAATCAGGCCGCAATCGATATCACCAAAAACTCATGTCAACACTCACGTACTAAACATATCGAGATTCGACACCACTTTATCTGTGATTGTTATGAGAAAAAGTTGGTACGAATTGAGAAAATCCACACTAATGACCAAAAAGCAGATTTTTATACCAAAGCTTTTGATAAACAAAGTTTAAAAATTTGTTAAAGCTAAATGGTTTAAAAAATATGATATCAGGGGATGTGTTTGAGGTTGAGTTTGAGGATGATGACGACTTGATGTGAATTTGTCATCGGTTAAACGTTTTCTGTACATTCTTTCTTCTAATTTCTTAAAAATCCAAAAATATGTTTTTGAATTTAGGGGGAGAATATTTGAGGAAAATACAAAAACATTTAAAAAATCAAAAAGAGTTTTATGTAAAAAGAGTGATCATAGTAAATCAAAAATGATAGTCACAGTATGCTAAAGAATTATATTGTTTAAAAGTGTTCAAACAAATCTTACTATGGATATGCCAATAGACTTCACTCGTTCAGTAGATTGTTATTGAGATATAAATCTAAAACACAAAAACTGATTAACTTGTGGGTTAACATCTCTCGGATATATGGACTTAGTACTCCGAAATTTTGTTTGAGAGAATGCCTGATTCTGCGATACTAGGTCTTTATATTTGATTGATATCTGGGGTATTATTCGAGTTCTTCTGATTTTGCGGAAGCAATGGCCTAGAACTCATATAATACTTTCACATTATTTTCCCAAATGTTGCATAAAATGATTATGTCTTAAGCAATTATGAAATTTGCAGTACAAAAGATTCCTTAATGGAACACCACCTAAAGACAAGCCTTCATCTCTTTGTCTGTACGGTAGTACTAACCTGAGCTCTCAAGGTCTCGCATTCACCCTATATATAGATATCAATTCGATATATTCACTTGTAATATGACATTCTGGGAATCTTGATACGGGAGTATATTCTGAGATGGGAAACACAGTTATTTCATGTTTCTAAAAATACCTTAACATATCTTGAAACAGTTGAGAAATGAGAAGAGGTTTAAATGGATAAATATATTGGCAATCTAGGTAAATTTGTTTAAAAGCTTAAAAGGTGTTTCTAGACTAACGGTACTGATAACTTATATGAATGCTTAAAATGATCCTCTGAAAAGTTATTCTTTAAAAATTTCTTAAAACCCAAAGATTTTTAGTTTTCTTAGCTTGATAGTTTTATTTTTGTTTACCGATGATAAAAACACTGATGGTTGGATTCATTGCAACATCTCGCTGAAGAAATTTTGGAATCATGGGTTGGGAGCTAATTTTTAACAAAGTTTACTCAAATGTCAAGAAAGTTCATTAGTTTGAAACTTTACATGTTAAAATAAATCGGTTTGGTCAAATATGGTCAACCAAGTTCATTAACTTGGACTTGGATAGTCAAGTGGATTTTTGAAACAGATAAATTTTTTTGATAAAATGAATGAAAAATACAAAAAATAAAAATTGAAATTGAAAAAGTTTAAAGTTTTTAGGTTTGATTCGTACAAAATCAAAATCGAATTGGAAGACAACATGGAGAATGATTGAGAAGAAGGAATAGAAGAAAACTGAAGAAAAAGAAGCTCGGATCGCTGAACGTTCAAGAGTAGCATCATTAAGGAGTTTTCAGTTTTTGAAACGACATCCTCTGACCGATCAAACGCCTATTGCTTCTGAGGAACGTCGAAAGTCGTTAAAGAGATTTTTTGGGCGTTAAAGTCAAATCGAATTGAAGTTTTGAAGATTATCCAGACGACGGCAACATCCAAGGGGGAGTTTGTTGGTGCATAATGTCTTTTGCCTACGTCTAGGATATATCCGTAATGTTTATAAAGATTACAAGTTAATGTTTCAATAAGAAAATGTAAAATTTATATGTGTTACACTGTGATTCGCACGAAACAGGAGAGTGTTTCGTACGAAATCAGTCACTCGTACGAAATACAATTTCGTACGAATCATAGTTGTTTTTTTGTTAGTGCACGCTTCAGTACGAGTCATGTTGACCTATAAATAGGGAAGTGTTGTGTTAGAGCTAAGAACGGATTTGTCATTTCATACGACGAAGCTCTGTCAGTTTGTTTACTTGCATCTGTAACCTGAACGTCTTTAATAGATCAGAAGCAGTTAAACAGTAAGTTCTGTCTTGTTTGTCATATCTACCTCTCTAGCAATGAATTCCGCCTCTGCTAGTTGAGCGAGATCAGATCGATTACTCATTTCGGGAGCTCGATCCCCGTCCACAGAACGTCTTGCGAAAGAACAGTCTGACGCACAGGGTAAAGGCAAAGCTAAAGTTGTTGAGGATCCTATCATCGTACAAACTGAGTCAGAAGCTGAATATGCGCCAGTTACATGCACAGATATTGTAGTTTATCAAGAACCGAACAAGTTTATACTTAATGGAAGGCCGATAAATGTTGATATTGACTTGTTAGATCTTTCTCAAAGGCATCGGGATTGGTTGTTAAAGAAAGGCTTGAAAAAGAGATAGAGGAAGTCGTTGATAATTCAAAGAGGATACTGAAAATGATGATGTAGAGATAGATATTGATGGTTCCAGTAGTTCTGATAGTGATGATGTTAATGATGATAATGTAGGAGGAACATTTATACAAGTTACTGAATCGAGCGTTAATGAACAAATTGATTTTTCTGTGTACCTTGATGACTATGTTAATCAGACTACAGAGGAAGGAGTGAATGATAGAGTTGATGAAGTTGTTGATGCTCAGTAGACAGGAATCTTCCCGGAGATAGACTTATCTTCCGTTCGTGTCGTGTAGAAACCTAAGGTATTTTATCTTGAGCATGATGTGGAAGAAGGAGAATTCATTCATTATTATACTAAGGAAGAGATAGTTGAGATGTTGGGAGTAAGTGAAGAAAACTTCAAAATTGATTTCGAGAATGAGCTGAACGAGATTGACGCGTCCGAGCCAAATGAGTACGTATTTGAGAATGTTGAAGACGCAAACGATTATGACAGAGTTGTCATGGAAGATGATTCTGATGACGATGCAAATCTAGTTGATCAGAGTACAGATGATTCCCCAACTTTTGCTGAATTATTTGCAGCTGAGAATTCTGATGTGTTGAAGAGAAAGGTTGCTGAAGCTGCAAAAGAAGGAACAATTCCTCAACAGTTATCTAGTGCTGAAATTTCTGAAGAGAGGAAGAAATTGTTTCGAAATGTACCAGCCGAGCGTAAGTTTAAACGTCCCCTAGCATTTTTCACACGTGATGCTGACATATCTTTAGAGGATATTATTAGCTAGGGTTGGATCAAGGAATTGAATGTATATGTAGTGAAGAGGGAGTTTGGGATTCAATATTTCAAATATCTACGCGACATCAAGTCCTTGTCGTTCTGGGATATAAAAGAATAGGTTCAAACAAAGATGATGAAGTTTCAGGACCAGCGGCTATGGAAATTGATCAAGCTAGAGGCTCTACATTGTTTTACTCACTGGAAACCTCACTTTCCTCGACGTATCGTAAAGAATGATCCAGTAACAAAAGAAAAGGATATAACGCTCATCGTCAAAAGGCCTAAAGTGATGAAAAACATGCCAACGATACGAATGGAGCAAGATTTTTATACGATCTTCAAGTGGTGGCATTACGATTCTAATACAGGAGAGGCTGTCATCTGTGTGCACCCTGATGAAGATTCGTGGAATATTGCTGAAGAGTTGACCGAAGATGTTATAGCCCACAAATGAATATATGGGTTATGGCATGGCATTCGAGTGCTAGAACCTATGTGGCTAGTCAACTGCACGAAAAAGGATATTGAATGTCTATTCTATAGCAAGATAAGCTTTGAGGAGAAGGATAAGGAACAAGCTCTCCAATTCCAGAAGATTATCAATGTCTGCTTTGCCAATGATATTCATTCAGGATCGAATGGAATACTTCATGGAGGAAGCTTGAGGAGATAGAGAAGTAAAAGAAAGAGAAGAAAAAGCTCAGATTGTAAAGCGTGCTCGTATAGCATCGCTTAGGAGCTTTCGGTTTGGCAATACAATGAAACGACCTCCTCCAACAAATCAAATGCCGATTGCATTTGAGGAGCATCGCAAGCCACCAAAGAGATTCTTTGGGCGTTAGAGTCAAATCTGTTGAAGATTTTTGAAGACTATCCAGACTGCGACAACATCCAAGGGGGAGTTTGTTAATGTGTTATGTCTATTGCCTACGTCTAGGATGTGTCTATATTGTTTATAGGGCTTAAGTGTCTAATGTATATATGTTAAATGTTTATTTTATATGTTTTGTATGGCTCGTACAAGCAAGATAGTATGGTTCACGCACACTCCAGTACGAGTCATGTCGACCTATAAATAAAGGAGTGTTGTGTCAAAGCTAGTGAGTCAGTTCAGATAGTACGGCGAAGCCCTGCTAGTTTGTTTACTCACGTCTATACTTTGCACGTCTTTGAATACAACAGAGCAGTTAAACCAGTAAGTTCTATCTTGTTTGTTTTGTCAACCTCTCTAGCAATGAATTCCGCCTCTGCTAGTTGAGTTAGATCAGATCAGTTGCTCATCGGAGGAGCACAATCCTCGTTCACAACATCTATAGGAAATACGTAACGAGATTATGAGCTTGGTGTATAGGTGTCATGTGTGTCGTATTTAGAAATAAACATCCACAAATCAAATGAGAAAAATAAATCCACTACTTCCATAAGATGTCTTGGGCTTTGCTCATGTTTGGGCCCCCATATGTCCCCCATACTTGGCCTAGGTAGTCATGTGGGCCCCCATGACTACTGGGCTTTGTAGGGTTCACATTGGTTTTGGCCTATTAACACTCGCATCACCCGAATGAAAATCGTAAAACATGATTGCGAGGTGTCGGAAGGTGTGGTGGTTGTAGACAGAGTGACAACTCAAACTGGTGTTAGTTCACACGACGTTTGGTGTGGCATGCTTTGGCCTAATAGGTCCTTCGTACTTTCACCGTTAGTCCCCAGGTAGGCAAACTGGTCCATTATTTTGGATTTATATGAATGCCAATCCTAGACAGGACGTTTCGACTACCGGTACTTGTACCCTTCTAGTTACTACATGCCCGTCGCAGAACTCACTTTTATGAGATTAAAAAATGAAAACATCACAAAATTTTGAAAAGGAAAACATGAAAAATGTTTAAATATACGGGAGTCGTGATGTGCGTTACGGTGGTAACTTATGCATATATATAAACACATTATATTGACAATGTCTGTAACACATTGAATGTCACACAAAAATCATATAGTAATGAAGGTGTTTGCATGAATTTGTGTGTGAGAAAGATGTAAAACAAGTAAATGTCATAAGTTTGCATGTAACCAACGTAACACGTAAGCAATTAAATTCTAATTGACTATAGTATAGGCTCTAAGGGTCTAATAACCTATCCTATATCTCTATAGTCAAAAGCTCTGATACCAATCTGTCACACCCTGACCCGCAGCGGATATGGTAGTCGGGGCATGCTTGGGTTTTCATCAAAGCTGATGACATTTACTATTATAAAAGTTTCATATTTATTATTCCAAATTTAAATAAAACATTCCAATCAACACTTAATTCATACAAACACTATAATGTTCCAACAAGCTTGCAAATAACATTTTTATTTTCTTCTAAGGCCCATGTCCTATGTGATCCAATGCTTCAAACATGTTCACCTGTATCATGTGTAAAAATAGAGTTTTTGGGTCAATATAAGTTGGCGAGTGAATCCCATATAATCATTAAGAAAAATGTGCATTAACCGTATATGCAATCTAATTCACAAACCACACAATCAACTAGTAATGTATATGTGAGCACTAAAAGCGATGTGCTGTGAGATCAAGACATAATCAAACGGAGCAGATCTAATATATTAGGCAATGCGACGCTCCACCTGTACTTAACGGGGAACAAATGGGCCTAATATGAGAGCTTGACTGTAATGAGAAATATAAGCATAAATAACAATAAACAACAATATCACATAGCACGTTAGATCACATAATGGTAATAACACGAGGTTTGAATTAATTAAATAAACAAGAGCGACACATGATACACCCCAAAAATATGGATAAAAAGGGGAATTGTTAGAATTCACTCATAGTAGGTGCGTTTATGATTTGATGAAGAGTGCGCACGATTTAGCGTTGGAGATACCAACCGACGAGAAAAGCTAACCTAAATATTCATGTAATAATTCAGTAACTATATATTTCTTTTGGTTAAAAATTAGTAATTTTAATTAATCAATTTTATTAGACATTTAAGATAATTTTATTGTAATTATTACTATTTTTATGTGCTTAAAAAGAAATTATTTAATTATATATTTTTATGGTTTTTAGGGAAGATAAACAAAAGTCTAATTAAAAAATATGCTTCTTTTTCAGATCGAACCGGCCGGTTATTCGCAGCATGTGAGGATCGAACTCGTGACCTCCCGTTTACGTGCACCTAGCTCTACCAACTGAGCTATGTGTCTAACAAGAATTATATTGAGATTTAATTATACATATACACATACTTCAGCTAACATATTTTTATTTAATTTAAAAAGGTTTGGATAATTTCAGGACCTTATAACTTAACCGGATTCGAACTCGAGACCTCTGTTTCGTGTTGCACACAGCCCGACCAATTGGCTGTGTGTCTAACACGAAGGATATAGAGTTTTAATTAACTTTATATACAAACTAGGTTGTTTTATGATTAGGTTATAAAAAGGGTTTGTAATATATATGGAAATCGGAAACGTATATAAGACTCGAACCAGTGACCGTATAGTTCATATGCACACAGTCCACCACTAGACTGTGTGTCTAACCCGGTTTAAATGCCGTTTTTAAATCCATTTAAACACAAACTTCCACTTCATCTTTTTCGTTTCAAAATACAGAAATGGTGAAACCCGATTTATTTGTTATGTTTAACAATTAAACTTTTATACTTCAACCGATGAGTTTAAAATTAAACAATGAAAAAGGGTTGAGTGTATGATTTACCAATTAGAGATGTTTTCTGATCTCCTGCGAGGAATTCTGGCGGCTCGATAAATTCCGGCGAAGTTTCCTTGATGAGCAGAGGATTTCAGAAAGCTGGAATGAGTGTTTGCGTGTTCTAATTGAGTTCTGAAATCCCTATTTATAGAGGAAAGCTGAAGCTTGATTTAAACTTTCGGTTTCGATAGTTTCAGTCAAGGTTTCAATGCCGAAATGATTGTATAACAGATCTTTGATGAATTGATTCGATGATTGAGTTTAGTCGCATGGTTATAACGGTTACACCCGTTAATTGCAAAGGAAAAACAGATCTTTTGATGATTGCTTGATTTAAGCGGCTGTTACAGGGCGATGATTCAAGAAGGCGACTTGATTAAGATAGTTTAAAAGATTTATTCACTGGACTTGTTCAAATGTTGTGTGTGTGCAGTAGCGGTGTGTAGTGTGTGCGGCTTGAGTGGAGACCCAGGTTCGATCCGCGGCCCACTCCTTATTTGTTTTTTTAATTTAATAAGTTTTATATTTATTTATTTTAATTATTATTTACTATCTTTATTATTATTTATTTTATTAATAACACAATATTTATCAAACGACTAACTTAAGTTCAAAACAATAGGTTATAACATATATTTACAAAAACGGAGCGGGTTTAAGAACCCGTTTTACTCCAGATGTTACATTACTAACTTACTGGTTTCTGTTTTGTGTCTTGATTCACCACACTTCTACTCTTGGCACTTTGCAAGTGCCCTTATGAGGAAATTTCCACTTATTACATTTAGGATTTCAGTAAGTTATCAACATATTTCTTGGTGTTAGCATCAATTATGGATGCAATTGCCTTCGTTTCTATCATCACGGGAGTCCCCTTTCGTTTGTTACTCACTCTCGATCTTGCTTTAAGGGGTGAGTATTTTCGCTTCCCGTTGCTAGTAGATTCCACATGCGTTTCCTCCCTTTCCGCACCTTTCTTTGGTAATTTCCCATTCTCACCGCATCCTTAGTTGTCACACCCCCTGTAATTCCATCACATCAGAGCTGGGTGTGAACTAAACTTGTATCTTCATTGCACAGCGGAAGTAACGTGAGTGCTAAGATTTCTAGACAGTGAACGCTCGCTAAGTACTCGAATCCCCATGGGTTCTCCAATTCCAACCATGCCAAACTTGAATTTATAACCTGAGAAAGAACATGCGAAAAGTCAACATAAAGTTGGCGAGTTCATAGTTTATTTGTCTTTGTTTCAAATGAATCATAAAACATTTGAGCATTTTGCCTTCGAAAACTGGTTTGTGGGATCATAGTATCCCAAAGCATTTGAAATGTCATGTCTGTATAACAGTTTTGAAAAGTTTTCTGTGTTGTTTGCAAATCCATGCATATAACTGTTATGTTTATAAACCGGTGATAAAATGTTTTCAATCGTATCTACAAACCGGTATTGAAATGTTTTCTGTCATGTCTGAAAACCGATATTGAAATCGTAGTATGTTGTATACCTATGGAATCTAAGGATCTATTAGTGTGCAGCTAATACACTGACCTATGTGCCATAAGTAAGTAACCAACCAAAGACAACCACATCATTTGGGATCACAAAAGCACTCCTAACCGGTTAACATACCAGGAGTGGAGCGTGTCTCAAACTCAATAGATCTATACCTTTTGCACCTTGGTCACTACGTGATTAATGGTCACTACGTGATTAATGGTTACTATTGTCATCATCCTACTTACGCTTGGTGATCTGTTATCATCTAATCCCATAGCTACATACCAATTGTTAAAATCTGTGTTTTCGATGTGTATGAACAGGCCTCGCCCTTCATATGATTTCGTCCCTTATACTTTTGATATTGGGCCTAGCCCATTTTTTCTTGTTATTGGGCCTAGCCCATTTTTTCTTGTCATTAGGCCTAGCCCATGTTTTCATGTCATTGGGCCTAGCCAATGTTATCCGTGTTATTGGGCCTAGCCCATGTTATAAATAAAATTGGGGCCTCGCCCCCTAGTTGTGACTATGACAATCCCGTCACTAGTCATAAAACTCATGCATGTTTCGAAAAGCTTTGTATAGCTGTGAAAACTGGTAAATTTAGCCTAAACCATTAATAAACCATCGTGTTTGTTGAAATCTGTATGTAAAATGGTTTAGAAATATGCGATTTCCGTTTATCGAAACATTGCGTGCTTTTGCAAAACTTGCATGTCTTTCCACCCCCGAAAGAATTTATAAAAATGTAAAACGGTAAAAAGTGGTGGTTATGAACTCACCTTGATATCCTTGTGCAAAGCTAGCTTAATGTGATTCCATAGTGTTGTCTCCACAACTTGACTTGCTAGCATGCAATCTATGTTATTCCTAAAACGAAATAACTTGTAAGTTTCAAGATATAACATAGCTACACTACGTGTCACCAAGCTCTACCGAATCATTAATCATACGATTCTATGAAAGTGTCATTGTCTTAACTCGGAATAACCAATCTATGGTTTTCTTAGAAACGATTTAGTTTTCGAGCGACTTGAAATATATGTTTACATATAAACATAACTATATTTCATGAAATCATATTTAGTCGTCGCATACATTGACGGATAATAGTACGACTCTTCGTAGTTTTCGTGAGATATAATGTATATATACTTGTAAATATACCCGTATAGATAATACATTTCGTATCCGAGCAAGAGTCTGGCGTATCGTTTATAATAAATAATGATGTAATCGTACGCTTGTTATAGTCTTGTGGTATCGTGTCGTACTTCGTTTAGGCGTTTGAATCGAATATAACCAATATATTATTGTTATAAAATCCTTCGAAAGTATTCGAGTCGTCGACGTTTGAAATAAATATAACTATATTTATTTTATGAAAGTATTCAAAGTCTCGACATTCGAATATATATAATTATATTCGTGTTATTCCATTTCCGAATCCTATACGTTTTTAATATATGATTTCCGAATCCCGTCGTTTGAAATAATACACATCTTGTAAAAGCGTTTGGAAATTTTGGTGTTTCGAAATAAATATAAGCATTATATTTATTCTATTAAAGTATTCAGAAGAGTTATCGATGTTTTCAAATCTAATTTCCGAATTTCGACGTTTGAAGTAATATAAATAATTATATTTAGTTTATAATCGACTACTGAATGTTTGTTATATTGTAATCACGCTCGTTGAAATGTTATCGGCCCGATCTTGTAAGTTATAATAGCGGCGGCAAAATAAATACATAACACTGTTTATTTTTATAACTATCGCTTGAATAGGATGTTTTGTCTTTAAAATACAACACGTTTCGTATTACGTATTTTTGACGAAAATCGGGCAGAGTTTCCTCTGTTTTTGGACGATCCCGACAACACAAGTTGTCGATTTATTTGTCAAAACGCAATTTATCAATGTACACAAACAATAGATATAACTTCTCGTCGTGATCGAATATAATGTTTCGCCAAATATAAATCCAATTTATATTATAATAACGTCGGTTCGGTTTTAACTAGTAATTTTTATGCGAATATTACACGTTGGTTCGACTATATATTTTTTAATTTTTGGCGATAACTAATCGTTAACGGGTCGGTTTTGAGCTCGGTTTCACGATAAATAAATATTATTTTTATAAACTAATATAAATAATTTTCGCGTCGAAATTAATATTTACCGAGTCTTAGTTGACCCATTGACCCGACAGTTGACCGTGTTTAACCAGTTGACTCATGTTGACCATGTTTGACCGAGTTGACTCGGTGTTGACCAATTTTGACCGTCGACGACCGCCGTTGTTCTACACCACCACAATCGCCGCCGCCGATCACTCCCCCCCCCCCCCGTTGCTCTCTCTCTCTCTCTCTCTCTCTCCACTGTCTCACTCTTTCTGATCTTGTCACAGAGAACCAGGGCGTGCGTGTGTGATTGTGAAAGAGGATGGGATTGCGGGTGGGTGTGGGCTGCCGGAAAAGGTGTGACCGGCGCCTGTCGGTGGTCACCGGAATCCGGCGACCAGACTCAGAGGGAGAGAGTCGGAGGAGTTTCTTGGTGTGCTAGGGTTTGGTTTGTAAGAAATGAGGGGAGAAGAGGGTTTAAATAGGTAGGGTTTTTAAGATGGGTCGGGCCCAAGGCCCGTTAACGTGTTTCGAGCCCAAAACCTCTTTCTACGGCCCGTTTTCACTTCCGAATGTCGTTATTTACCGAAATTTATTCATTCAGACTCGAAAGGGCTTAAAATTGTATCAAAGGTCGGTGTTTGGTGTTCGTCTGTCAGTTACGTATGAATCGCTTAAAATCTATACGGTTGTCGTTTTTATCCGTTTTCGATCCGGCTTCTACCGTGGGCATTAAAATTTGAAAACGAAGCCAAAGATATCATATTATATTAATTTTTAGACGTAACTCTAGTCCGTGGCTTCCGGTTCGTTGTCAGTGCGTCTCGATTTTTGCGTAACTTTCGCGTTGTGCTTTGCGACGTCCGACGATCCAAATATATATCGCATAGTTATAATTGTATGATAAATACAAGTACAAAATTCGTATTTTTAGGCATTGTCAGTGTTTGTTCGGCATCAGTTCGCTTATCGTTCATTTTCGCGTTTAGTGTTCTCGATTATCGCCAAATCGCGTAACGTGAATCAAGTAGACGTTCCTAGGCTCTCAGGGGCCTGATCGAGTTAATTTACATCTAATTACGCTATTATGATGGTATTATTGTTTGTTATGCGCGCAATTATAACCGTAAAATGCCGGTTGTCACATTGGTGAGACTAACTGTGAGAGTTACTGTTTGAGTGATGAAGGTAAGGTGGGATGATGTTGTCATGTTTTGGTTCTTAGAGGGCTAAACCCCAAATGTAGCGCTCAATGCGTTTGATTTCAGGTGTTCCCCAGTATGGAACAACCCTTAAGAGATCGTGAAAGCGTCAAGTGTAACCAACAACGTTGGCTGCAATCATGATCGAGTTTTAGGATCCCTTCTACCCTTGGAATTCTAGTCAGCGAGCAATACTCTTCTCGTATAAGATTCTTGATTTCTTCCCATGATAACTTCTTTGTAGTATCACTCCTTAAAGTTTCTACTTGAGGATTTCACCAAGTTAATGCTGCATTCAGCAGGAGACTCTTTGTTTACCTAATCGTTTACTCAGGAGTGCATTTACTAGCACTGCTAACCGACTCCGTTATCTTTATTTAGTGGACCTACCCTACCGCACCTCTCGCACCAATGAGGTCTCGCGGCTTACAGTCCGGGAAAGCCTTAGAATTTAAACCTTGTATGGTCGCATCTTCAGGTGTAGCATTGCCACTTGTTCCCAATCTATTGCGATTGGAACCATTTGAACTACCGGTACCACCAGTACCATCACTAGTGTCGCCTAAATTACTCTCGTGTCATGCGATTTCCGCAACCATATGTGCTTCCATAAGAACTCTAGTTCGGCTTACCCAGTAAGTCATGGATTAACTAACCCCTTTTAGGTGTAGCCCTTCCTTTTGGCGCCACGTTTCTTCTTAGTACCCAAGATTAAGAGAAGCTAGACATATATTTGGATAAATATAGTCTACCATGCGCCTAAGAATAAAGAATGCCATCGGTCATGGAAACCTCAAGATTGCATTGTTCATACATGTTTGAGACAATGACAACGTGAATAACAACAATCCAAAATTCATGGTACCTCTTGCGTGTATCGGCCATATGTCTAACTGGAAAGGAAATAACTCGTTGAGGAGGAGAAACCAAACGGTCGTCTCCAACCTTATAGCATGTACTCCATACTTCGTGGACTTCGATCATCCAAAGTAGGAAAAAAATCCTTCGCCACACCAACCCGTGGGACGAATACGTTGATATCCCTTGAGCTCCACGAGCTCCAGCTAGATTGTTATAATTTCCATATATATCGGCTAGAATGCAATGAGGGTGTTGAAGCATGGCTCGTGCCATACCATCACTTGGAATAAGACAAATGTCAAACGACGGAATTTATTCCCTTTCCAAAAACTAAGATGAGGTGCATAGACACCATGGAACCAACCCATGTACAAGAACTCTAGACCGTTGAGGAAATATCCTCCTTGGGTGGCCGACCAGTTTTTGTATGTTTAGATGACTAGTCTTAATCGACTCATGACATAGATCGAATGTTAGATGCGAACAAATACGTGTGGTGTTTCTGTATCATAGGGTGTTATTGTAACCACCCCGGTTAGTGTCCCACTAGATAGAAACTCGAACAACCTTACAATTTCGAATGGGTAGTGATCATTAGCTTGACCCGCATAGCCAACCAGGATTCTCATCCACTGCAAGTTATTATTACATGGGCCCCCGTAATAAGCTGCCTTGCATGGTCACCCTAGTGTTCTACCATTCAAAGATGACGATCAGCCAAAGAGAGGACGCTATTGTCTACGTACCTTCAACATAGAAGGGACCTTCGTGATGGTCCACGTGCTATCGTCCGTTGACATTACTCGTGAAAGGGCACGTCGTTATACAAATTTAGAAATAGAGAGCATTTACAACAATAACAACTGGAGAGGCACCTTCAAGATGAGTACTTCACCTTCCTTGTTTGGACAAGAGTGTCGTTATTAATATCTGTAGTCGAAGGTATTTCGTTCTTGGCAAAGTATTCCGTACAACACATATATAAATAAATTATATATAATCATATAAAATCCCATCTAGCCAGGATTTCTATCTTTTGTAACGTGTCCATGACACGTAGTCTTATAATGTAATGTGTCTATTTCTCATAGACTGATCATGTATTGATCCTTTTTCATTACTTATAGCTTTTTCGTCATTATTCTGAAAACATTTTTGTGATGTTATAAACTTTGTTTTCATGTGAGAGCCCTTAGTGATTGTAGACCAAACTTTAATAAAAAGTTTTTCCCCGGTTCACTACAATAGAAGCTCTGATACCAATCTGTCACACCCTGGTCCTAGCGGAAGCGCAAGTGTGTGACTATGAGGTAATCATTGCATCCAATTAAGTAAACAAGTATACTCAACAACGATGCCATACTGATATAAAGTTGCATTCCAATATTTACAACCAACCAAAAGTGATTTTGTAGTTTTAATTGTTTTCAACTTTTCATCATAAACATGATTTAAAGTACATTACTTCAAAATAAGATATTGTTTTCATCATAAATGCATAATGAGGTTTTGACCCCTATATACCCATACTAGGTTGGGATATATGAGGCAAACCCTCCAAAAGATGGCACTTGTTGTCTTGACATTTTCCCATAACCCGATTGTATCACAAGCTCATGCCTTGCGTCCTAAAATACATGTAATTTTAAAAAGTCAACAAAAGTTGGCCAGTTTTTCGTATAAAATGTTATCCGTGTAATCCAATAATGAAATCTGAGTATGTTACTAGCATTCATGGAGTTTAAGGATCTATCAGTGTGTAGCTAGCACCCTGACATATGTGCCATAAGTAAGTAACCAAACCGAGACAACTCTTGACATCAATTGGGATCACAAAAGCACTCCTAAAGGGTTAACAAACTAGGAGTGGAGCGCGTCTCAAACTCGAGAGATCTATACCTTTTGCACCTTGGTCACTAAGTGATTAATGGTTACACTTGTCATCATCCTACTTACGCACATTGATCGTGTTATCAACTAACCCCATAGCTAACATACCATTTGCTATGACATGTATTTCGCCTTTTAAAACAAAACTTTGAATACTTGAAAGGGGGACATGAACTCACAGCTTTGCGTTCCGTACGTCGTACTTGTCAAAGTTTGGTGTCCATACACGTGTATAACCTACATGTATATTAACTTCATTAGACACCTAGGTCTCGTTGGACCTTGTACCAGTTGTTCATCTTGAATTCTTATTGTGTGTTTATTTATCACCTTAGAACAACTTTTAATGTTACCATAGTGTTGGTAGTTCGTTTGTTTGATTAATATTTTATACATATATTTCTCAAATATATATATATATATAGATATATATATATATGTGTGTGTGTGTGTATATATTGTTATTCTTAGATCGTGTGTGAACGGGCCTCGCCTTCACATGTTCTTGTGTCTTGCACACGTGTCATTGGGCCTAGCCCATGTCATGTATGTCATTGGGCCTAGCCCATATCTTCATAGGATTGGGCCTAGCCCATGTAATTTATGTCATTGGGCCTAGCCCATGTCTTTATGTGATTGGGCCTAGCCCATGTCTTTATGTAATTGGGCCTAGCCCATGTAATTTATGTTATTACGCCTAGCCCATGTCTTTTATATGATTGGGCCTAACCCATGTAATTTATTTTCAAGAGTCCATAATATATATATATATATATACACATATATATATATATATAATTCTTCAAATATATTTTAAGTATAGTGAACCTCGTTCACATGTATAAACACGTTTATTTCACTTGTATGCACTTGTTCCATGGTATATGCAAATATTGCATTATATATGCAAATTGTCTTATTGTGTGCACTTGCACCATTGTATATGCAAATATTTCATTGTATATGCAAATATTGCAATGTATATGCAAATTGTTTCGTTGTATGCATTTGTTTCAAGGTATATGCACATATTGCATTGTATATGCAAATTGTTGTATGCATTTGTTTCAAGGTATATGCAAATATTGCATTGTATATGCAAGTTATTCCATTGTATGTATTTGCACTATTATATATGCAAATTGTTCCGTTGTATGCATTTGCATGTACACATTGTGCATGTACACTACTTGTAAACTTGCAATTTCACCAAGTGTTTTAATGTCCATATATTATGTGTATGAGTAAACCCATATGCATTATGCATTATTATACTTGTTCATCTCCAAGTATTTGAAGGTTCTCATGTGTGGTGTATTGGTGTTTAGTTTGTATTTTCCTAACTTTCTAACACATACACATAAAAACACACAAGTATTTATATATATACACCCGCTATGAATTCTCATAAGAATATATATTTTTATCTATATATATATAATATTTCCATTTGTAACTTATGAAAATATATAGGTGTTTATGAAAACCCTTGGGTGTTTAGGACTTCAAACCGTAACATTAAGACTTGCCTAATATGATTAAGATCGCTAATCACGTTTAGTCTTGCTAATCACCCTTTAATTATCCCTTAACCGCAATTAGGATTTTAGAAAATTTCGTCAAAGTTTCCCCTAAACTAAGGCGTTTTCCACGTTTTGAAAACGTATTTAAACCACTTTTCAAATTCACATATCATCATCAACTCTACTAGTTTTCAAGATCCAAGTTTCAAGTCTCATCAAGTATCATACATTTTTTTGGAACAATATCAAGACTACATATACTCAAAGCTCATGAACTTGAAGATGATGATCCTACATGATTTAAACGTATACTTGTTTAAATAACATGTTTAAGCCTACCATAGTGAGATCATCAACCACGTAAGATACTACAATCAATAAACAACAAGAACCACACATAATCATACTTTTTATTTTGCTATTTCTTGTTATATTTTAGAGTTTTTAGATGATTTCTTTTATGATGTTCAAGATGAAGTTTACTTGTACTTTTAGTAACTACATATAACAAGAACCAAAATAAGAAGCTTACTACTAGCTCTAGGCTAGGGATGATTCTTATGGGCAAGATGATGTGATGATGAAGATGGTGATACAAGCTTCCAAGGGTGAACAAAGCTTCCACTTCAAGTTCCTACACTTTGCATCTTCATAAATGGTCTTCAAAGGGGTCTTGAAAGTTTGTTATGGAGGTGAAAGGTTGAAAGAAAAGTGAGGTTAGTGTGTGTATGTGTGATCCGTGAGTTTCCAAGAGAGAAAGAGATGAGAGTTGGTTTTAAATCTTTGAGTTGGATGAACGATAGAAATGATGTTATAATCTTCAAATCTTTCCTTAGTCAAACAAAATCTTCATTTTCCATACTTTTGCATCATCAAATCTAGAAGGATTTGAGGGGGTATGGCCAATTGGGGTGTTCAAGTATGGCTTTTATTATATATATATATATATATAAACATTTAACATGTGTCAAAAAAAACATAAACTTGTAGATATTTTGGTAATTGGAGCAATTAGGGGTTAATAGTAGTTTAGGGTTTTAAGTAAAGTCTAACTGGTTTATTAGTTTAGTGGGTATAGATTTTTGGATGGTAGAAATACCACTAGCTCGCTCGTCGGTTCGATATCGGGTGTTATAAAAGTTGATATACAATACCGGGAGCTATGGTCTTGTTTTACCATCAATGTTATGGCATTTATTTAACGCACTTCCGACCTAGAATTAAGCTTAACCAGTTTGCTAGCCGCATATATGTTGAGTTAGGATGGCCAATAGCCTTCCGTTCAATCGTTCGCTAGATATCGGCACTTATATATTTTGTCGTCAAACATTTCTGGGAGTTGTATTTCCGTGACCTCAAGAAACTTGAAGGGATTTCGGATCCCAAATGAAGCTTAACTAGCTCTCTAAATAAATATATGAGGCTATCGACCATTGAAATCTTTGTCGGTTTGACAGAGGGTCGCTTTCCGGTCAAGTTGTGCACTTCTTGTCGTATGACTGGAAACAATGTCTTTTATGTATTTATGATATTCTCATATTGTTTTAGGGTGTTCAACATTGTTTTGTTGTAATTTTGGAATCCAGAAAATACCGAATTAATATTGCGGACAATTTGAAATTGTTGCCTTTTTGGTCGAAACGGACAATTTTGTAATTTAGGCGTTGTACTGGAAAGTTATGTATTTTTTAAATAGGTGTTCCCACATTAGTGTTTTCATATATATATGGACTCAATTATGGCATCAGCATGCCGTTATTCGTTGTTCTGTTTCATTTTAGCGGTTTTGCTGACATGAATAGTGCAACTGCGAACAATGCGCCCAACACTTTCTACCAACACTTTAGGGCATTGTTTGTTTTGTTTCGCGTCGTAACGGAAACCAATATATGTTATGGCATGATTCACTTGTCCTACGCTTATGATATAATGTACGAATCAGTTACGTAATCAAATTACGATAATACATGAGATTATGTACTAAAAGTAGTGATTAGACTGTACAAAATTACTGGTTACTTTTCATTTGTCACATTTTCTATGGTTCTTTGTTTGGTTTTTAAAAGAATACACTATTAACTACAAAAACGATTGTGTGATTATGAAAACAAGAACTCAAATAACTTGATTGAAAACTACAAGTTAGAACAAGGTTGACACCCGATTCAAAATTGCAAGACATAGGGTTCCTACACGTTTTAGACCTAATTTAGTTGCACTTGATTATTAACGGGTTTAGTGTTACGTGGCTTAGGTGCCCATAGCTATCAAAGTTATGGAGAACGGACAAAAACGCACTTCGTTATCAAGAACATGTAAACTCTAACCTATATTATAACATAATTGCACATATTCGTTTCACAAAGTCAAATTTCATAACTCATTCGACAATTCATGAATTCAATACAAATGCAAGACAATTACTATAAGCTTCAAATGTTTAAACACAACTAGTCACAAATCAAAACCAAAACAATTGTTCAAACCCTAGAAATCTTACAAAATCTACACCGGGGTGAAACATGAGAGGATTAACCGCTCATGGTGAATGGAAGTCAAACATCGAATGATGAACGTGAAGGATGGAACATGATCTTGATCTTAAGTCTTGAATGGTTGATGGAGAATTAGGGTTTGGATGGTGGTGTGATGATAAGGATGATGATGGTATGGTTTGCTGTGGATCAATGATGTGAGGAAATGCATTGAGAGAGTTTTTCAAAAAGGTTTTTTGGCTCCTAGTATGAGATGTATAACTCTCCAACCATTCAAAAACATGATATATTATCAAAAATCCCGATCAAAACAAGTCAAAGGGGGGAGTCGTCGTCAAAAATCATGTTGTTGCGTAGGCGACGTGAAAAACTAGCGTCGGCGATGCAACCATTAGATCTACGGTTAATCAGCCCGTCTACGTGAGTTTCTGCCCATGCAGGCTGCTTTGACAACCTGGCCTTTGGCCGTCACTAACGCAGTGAGCTGGTTTCTTCGCTCGTTTTTCTCACCCCGGTTATCTTAGCCTCATCCTAATGTCCCATAAAGCCTCCAAAATACTTCTAAACTCAGCTAGACCTACAAAACACAAATCGCATCCAAGTAGATCATTCAAAACTCGAATTTGCGTAAAAGCACAAACTTATATACATAAAACATCGGACTTTCGACCACATATCAGAGTCTCGCAGTGTCGTAGTTGGTTGGTGTTTTATTTTATTGTTGTGGTATTGTTTGACTTTTTTATGTCTATTGTTGAGGCGTATCCTTAACACATTATTTGCATGTCAACCATTTTTTATAAAATGATAAGAAAAAAAAAAAGCAAATCATTTTATTTAAATCAAGATTTTCTCACCAACTTATATTGACCCAAAACTATTTTACACACGATATAAGTGAATAGGTTTGATGTGATGAGGATGAGGACATATAGGACGTGCCTTAATTTATCAAACAAGATTTATTTAGATTTGTATGTCTTTTGATTTGTTTTAAGTTATATAGATTATTTGGATTTCTATTTGACAATATCTTTAAATATTGATAAATAAATATTAAACTTTAATAGATGTCATAAACTATGAACAATGATCATGCCCCGGTCACCAAATCTGATGTGGGTCGGGGTGTGACAGATTGGTATCAGAGCTAATGACTATAGGGATTTAGGTTAGGTTATTATACTCTTAGACCAAGACTATAATTGCATTAGGTGCCTTATGTGCCCTATGTGCTAAATGTTTATTTTGTTCTAGCTTATAATTAATATTTGAATTCCACATGTTTTCAATTCCTAATATCACACACATATGCATGTGAGCACCTTAATTATGATATATGCTAAGTGATATGTGTTATACATGAAATACACTCTTATATAGTTTATTTAATGTCACACATGCAAACAACTATACTTATCCGATTCCACTTCCAATATTATAAGTTTCTTAATCAATTAATTTTTTTCAATACGTATAAGTTATTCTTGAATTTACTTCATTTTAAGTATCGATTTTCATTTAATTTTTTGCATCTCGTCAAACTGAGTTTCCGTGATGGACATGTTGTAACTGTAAGGGTTAAGTACCGGTAGTCGGGACGTCTTGTCTAGGCCGACATACGTATAATCTGACGGGCCACTTTGCCTACCAGGGGACTAGCGATGAGGGTATGACAACCTATTAGGCCAAAGCATGTCATACTAAACGTCATGCGAAAGAACAACACTTTAATACGTCAACATGTCCATTCATAGATACCTTCCAAACACTATCTCATTTCACATCATCTCAAGTTTTCTCAATATTTCACGATTTTCTTTGGGTTAAGTTGTATGTCAACAGGTGAACATATGTGGACCATGCGTAGGCTCGGTAATTGTGAGTGCACACGTAATTACGAAAGTAACGCATCAAAGTCATACTAAACCCTATGATGTGCCAAACCTATGAATTTTTAATATTGTATGTTGAAATGTTATTTTATTATTTTACCATAATTCATGTAGTTATTCTATAATGTTTATATTTTGTCAACAGGTTAGCCTTTTTTACTCTCTATAAGTTTTGTGATATTTTTTATGTGAATTGTATTGTTGAATTATGGGGGTTTCCAAAGTTCCATGATTTCACGAATCCATGAACTTCACTTACATCTACTGTAGCCTGTCCATTTATCCTCGCCATGAGCTGTACATCTCACTTGTGTCGTGTCTCACAAATGCCTCCTTATTGTCGTCGTCATCATCGCACAAGAATCTTTGACCGTCGACTGGCAACTTTCATAGTTGAGCAAATGGTCGTGGTTATCCCTAATATTGTCATTCAAGTTTAACATGCGCTCAATGCCAAAACCTAAACAAATCAATTCGAAGAGGCTGAAGTTGAATCATCTTCCCACGACAACAACCACCAGAGTAATGAAACCAACAAAAACTATGCCATACCAGATATTCTGCTAAGACAAGTTGCCCCTATGTAACACCCCGACCGTTAGCGGACATTAGGGCATCACGTCAATACAATAAGAAAACAAGTAATGCAAATTAATCTATATTAAATTTATCTAAGTCCCGATAAGCTTCCTATGTGAGTAGTAAATCTTGTAAGCATCAAGAAACTCTATTACCTCAAACATGTGAAAAATAATGTGTCAACTAAAAGAAGTTGGTGAGCATACATAGGTTTGCAAAAATAAGTAAGTAGCATGTCAAGTTTATCTTAACTATCTTGTGAAAACTAATGAATCAATTTGAAAACCAAAAGTTTGTATGTATGGTGTTTTAATCATCCTCGGAAAAAAAATAGGATGTGTTTGTCAGACCTATAGCTCTATAATCTACTACAGTTGACTTGATTGAAGTTAATGATTGTCATATGTATCTAACGTTAGCTCCAAAAGTATCGTTTAAGACAAGTAGTATAAAGATAAAAGTATGACATAAGTAATTTGAAAAGTTCAAGTAACATGTTTTACCAAAAAGTTTAAAAAAAGGCTATGTTGACTCACCTGGATGTAGCTAGCGAACACAAGCAGATGATATTGTAGCTAAGGTTGGAAAATTACAAAGAATTATCCTATTGAAATTTAGGGATATTGTTTAATAAATAGACTAGAATTTATGTTTAAGGATTTAGGACTAGCAGGGAAGCTTGGGAATTTTTAGATGATTAATAAGTAAAATAAAATAGTAAAAATAGATTTATCTTTATCTTTTCTTTTTTATAATAAAAGGAATTTTTTAGGTTTATAATTAATATATTAGGGTTTTCAATAAAAAAAACGTTTAAACTTAATGTAATAAACAAATTAAGATTTAAAATAATTAAAACTTGATATTTAGTTTTATAAATCGAACAGTAAATTTGAAAACTAATTTAATTAATAATTGTTACTTATGTTTACCTTATTGTTAAAAAGAAAGTCACACAATTACTTTAATTATAGTATGCTACTACTGGACGTTTGTAGACTAAAGAAATTTCAATATTGCTAAGAGTATTCACAATCAAATGTTTTACTCTATTTTTATAATTATACTAAAAAATATTATATTTTCTATTTAATTGTTAATTAAATAAAATTTTTTTCATATTTTTATCATTATCTTTTCTCTCTCCTCTATTAACAACCATTTTCAAAAAAACATAAAAAAACTTATAGAGATGAACAGTATTTCCTCCAAATCAGTAATTTTTTCTTTCCTTCAATCACAATAATTTACAACCACTTCCACAAATATAAAGCTATAAAAAAATAGATGATCCATTGTGAATGCTCTAAAATATATATATATATATATATAATACCATGAAATATTGTAAAGCGTTATATATTTATAAAATAAAAAAGACTTAAATTGGATTTAATTATAATAATCGCAAAAAACAGACTTAAAATGGATTTAATCAAAATAATCGCACAAAAACAAAACCCTGGGGTAACGAACCTGGGTCTCTAGGTTTCAACACATAAATGCTACCAGTTTACAAGCTTTACATTCTTAACCAAATTTGATCCCGAATCGTATTTGAACACAACTTGTTTACCATCTTCCCCATCAACCCAAGAACCTTAGCCCTTTAATCAAGAAATTGAATGTGTTATGCCCTCTGTTAATCGAAAGTAACAGAGGGATGTATATTATAAAAGAATAAAGAACAAAAGGAATCAAACAACTTACCTAAAGGAGCTCGGATTGGACTGATCGGAGGTTGGCCGGAGTTATAGAAATTCCGATGAATTCAGACGAGGAGAAGAGAAGAAATTGAAGGTGGGTTTGAGTTGTGACGGGTTGGAATGAAGTCTGAGATCAAGTATTTATACGTGAATTTGACCAGAGCAGATAACGATAGTAAATGAAGTTTCGGAGTAAAACAGGTTATTGGATAATCATTAACATAGTTTAATACGAGATAACCTTTATTGGTTTGGTATGATAAGGATGGAGATAGGAGATTATCGCTAAAAACTCGAGTTGAGATACACCGGAAAATCCAGACGGCAAAACGAAGAAGAAAGGGACGACCTAATGTTTTTAAATCTTTCATGTTATGGCAAAAAAAGTGCCTGTGAATTTAGTTTGTTTAAAATAGGTTTTTTTATCACTTGTCTTCCTCTATTTTTTTTACTTTGCAAGTAAGCTAAAGTTATGTTTTTCTGATGTTAATATCATGAATTTAATTCATAATGGTTTTGGTATCAAAGTTCATTATTGGTTTTCAAGAACTTACTTTTTACGTTCAATTCATTTTTCGTTACAACAATGGATCGCCCAGGTGTGTGTCGTATGATATTTAAGATCAATGAATATACGTATACGAATGTGGTGTTTTTTTATTCTATCCGTATCGTCTGCTACATTTGTTTTCATGTGAATGTTTATCCAATAGTATTTTGGTTTAGATTAATGATGCTGGTGTCGTTGGATTATAGTTGTTTGCACTGTGTCATCATGATTACAGATAATAAACAATGGTTCCTTAACATAGAATAATGCAGTTCGTGTCAATACACAGACGTATAGTTTGCTACAAGTTTTATTCATGTGATTGTTTTCCAAAAGTATTTTTGATTGAGATTAATGATGCAGTTCGTGTTAATACGCAGACGCATATTGAATACCAATAACCATGGTTTTTTTTGTTTTTTAGATTACCCCATTGATTATACACATACGTACAGTTCGTGGTTTTAAGTTTGAGTGAGTAGAGATAATTTTTTTGGCAATGGATGTTCTTAAATATACATGTGTATAACGTAGGAGGGTTGCATGATTTACATCTGATAAACATTGTATTTAACACATGATAGAATGATGTAGTTCACAGTAATACACATATGTATATTTTATACCAATAGTCATGAATTAACTGTTTTTAGCTTACCCCACTTATTATACACATACGTACAGTTCATATTTTTTAGTATGATTGAACGGATATTTTTTTTGGTAATGGATGTTAATACATACACGTGTGTATTTCGTAGGTGGCTTCTATATGGCCCAAAGGAAAAACAATAAACAAAACAAAAAAACATAGAAGACAATGCAATTTTGTGGCAAAAGGGTAAGGAAGCACGATAAAAGGAATTGTCCACTTAAAAAAGGCGACCCCACAAAGGACGATTCATCGACATAAGAAGATGATGAAGAAGAAGATGACGAGGATTACAAGTACGGCGACGGAACTAACACCGGTACTGATGGGCAATTAGAAGAGAGTGAAGACAACGTTAGCGAGATATAGATTTTTTTTAAAAAACCAATACATGCACCATGTTTATGTCGGTTTTTTTCCAGTTTTTTCTAAGCGAATGTTTTTATCATTGTTTGTGATTGTTTTTTGTTCTTATTTTAATTGTCCTATAGTTACTACCTACTTCTAGATACTACTCATGGTATATATGCTAAGGCGACATGATATTTAGATATTACACGTAACACGTAATAGCCACTGTTAATGCATACATGTATACTTAATTATCTATTGAATTGTACACAGGTGTACTAAGTATGTACAGAACTGTACACATATGCACAATTGTCTAATATGTGAATCAATTATTGTACAGACCTTTACACATGTGTACTTAACTGCCAAATGCAAACATACATAGTATGAGTACCAGTAAACTATATTATATTTAACAGATAACCAGTTCCATAATGTGTATCAAACTAAGTAAACAAACATACCATAGCAAAACTAAGCAAACAAACATACAACAAAACAACTTACCAAAACAAACCAAAAAAATACTAAAACAGCACACCATCAAACGTATATTATTGTCCAAAACCAGAAACGTACTAATTAACCCAAATTGCATACCTTCCAGTATTCTATTGCTACAACCAATATGCGGTCACGATGCTTGTTAACGCTTAAAGTTACCAATTTCACCGCGTATTTCTCCCTTAAACGTGTCAAGGTTGCTTTCTTGGGGCCATGTGCAAGTAAGAAGCCACTCCCATTTATCAATTGTGGCCGAACCAAGTTTTCGTATGACACATAACAAAAACACCATAATCAACCTTGTTGCCAACCATCTTCCAATCAAAATCCAACATATGCGGCACTGCATTTTCAATTTGCCAACATTTCAATTGCTTGACCAACTTCAAATACTTTGTGAAAATGTCCTTCTTAGATCAAAGATCATGTCATAATCAGTTAAAAATGTCCCCTAACGAATAAAGCTATATTTATTTAAATGTTCATTACCACTTTGTATGGTGTCGTCTTATTGAAAAAATTGTCATCATTGATTAGATGAATCGGGCTTTCCTCTACAGCCATGTTGTCGATGACCGTTATCGCTATGTTCTCAAGATCAAAGCATACCGAATAAAAATGGGCATATTCAAGAATCGGGAAACATATTACACAGTAATCCGACAAACTCACTAGTGATGTTTTTTTCTCGACCACTAGGAACAAAACACTTCTGAATTTTTCAATACGTTGCGAATCGTCGTACTTATGATTCAATAACAGATCTTCTGCCTGAACGCATAAAAAACAAAAAAATATTGTATGCATGTCAAACCATTCTCGCGTACTTCAACGTAATTATCAAATTTAGAATATACAATTACACTTACAAAACAATCATTATGGCAAAACAATCGCGGCTTTGTCCCCTTGATTTTATCAGCATACCCAAAAATATTTGCTTCATTTGTTCGTTCATTTTCATCATAGTTTAGCATTGAAGCAAAGCAATTGATGACTCCAGCATTAATCCACTTACTTGGTTGCAAATCCTTCATTTGAAAAATGATGCAACCCAATACCAAATGCGGTTTCGAACATAAATTTCCTGATTATAAAGTATTAGCTATAACAATCTTAAAATTAACTATATTTAATGAACTGTTTTGCGTTCATGTTGATTGTGTACAATTACACTAGATATGTATACCTTGTGTACATACACATATGTATAACAACGACATACATATGTGTATCAAGGAAAATACACATGTGTACAACGGACTATACTGAAACTTACTAAAACTGCTACAATAAAACAAATTATTTTTTCCTAATGTTGTCCGTTTCACAGTCGTCAGAACATTCAATAGGGTCATCTTTTGTATTGTTAAGCCTATGAGCCAATATACAAGATATCCTCTCGCTTTCCCCCCTGCGCGATTAAATAAAATATGTTCCTATTATTATATTACGAACTTGTATTCCTACTTTCAAAAGTTTTTATCTTTAAATATCCTAAAACTTACTTCTTCTCATTGTATCTGCTTTTTGTACCTACAAATGTAAACAAAATGGGATTGCTCAAGTACACAACTAAATTGAATGTATTAATACTAGTATAATGTTAAAGAATGCACGTCTATATACACATATGACTTTTACCCAAATCATCATACAAAGCATGGTTATACAACAGCGTATTTTAAGAACATAATATGACATTGCCCATAGTAGGCTAAAAAACAATATACACACGTGTATATTTCAACAGTTATACGCACACTAGTCCCTTTTCTCAAAAAAATAACAATTTTTTCCACAATTCAATATCAACAATTTGAACGCTATACACGAGTGTACATCAACAATTTTACATAAGCAATACACACAAGTTTCTGCGATATCCCAAAATTGCTACAAAAAATGTAACACCCGGACCGCGTAAAACAACGAACCGCGGCGAAAATGTCGGGGAGTCATGTCACAGAACTATTGTTTCACAACTCATAAAATTTTGTTTTATTAAGTTAAATGTTTACATTGTCTTGGGATAAACAAGAACAACACATAAATAAACTGTCTTTCATGTTTTAAGTCACTAAGGCCCACGTCCATTCCTACGTGAAGCATGCATCATATTATCAAGCATTGACTCCTTAAACATATGTGAAAAGAGGGTCAGGATAAAAATGCCGGCAAGTACATAGGTTTTGTGAGTGTGTCAAATTCGTGGCTTTGTATACATATTGCAACGCCTAGTCCGACCACAAGAGTCGTTCAGTGAAAACCTCGTATCAAAAGTGTTTGATATTGCAATACAATTAACCAACTAAAACAAGTTGGTTAGAGTTGTGAAAACCTTTTAGCCATGAATTTTGACAAAAACATTTCTTTTGTAAAAACCTTGTAATAGATTGATTCAAAAGAAAACTTCGTATGGTTTATATCTATAAGTGAAAATCTTGCGTGACATTGTTCAATACAATTTGTCCGTGTTATAAACCATCTGTTCTTGTTATAGATCAATCGTCTGTGTCATAAACCAATTGTTCATGTCATAAACAAATCGTCTGTGTTTTTAATTGTGAAAACTTTTGATCGTTCTTTAATGAACACATTCAAACCTGTGTTGACTATATCACCAAATGGTATCTTTAATAGACCACCAAAGGGTCTCTTTAACTAGACTAACAAATCAACAAATGATTTGTTAATCAGAAACAGTTTCTGTCCTTACCCAAACTTCCACCAAATCCAGTGAACAGTCCGATAATGGGATTGTCAGTCCTATGGTACCATAACATACTACTGCTTGGCTTGGCCAAAGCTAATGAATGTCATTTGTGTTATGGATAACGCATCAACAAGTTATTCACATTATTGAAATCATATTGTTTTATATATAAACCATAGACATTGTTTTCGAAAACTTGAAAATGATTTAGCACATATGAGTCACCCCAAAACATTTGCAAAATGTAAAAGAGGGGAACTGTGTACTCACTTTGAAAATCATTTTGTATATATAAACCATGTATATTGTTTTAAAATCATAGGCACATATGAATCACCCCAAAACATTTAGAAAATGTAAAAGAGGGGGCTATGTACTCACTTGGGATTGCGAAAGTGTTCTTGATCAACGAAATAAACAAAGCTCAAACGTGTCCTAATGTGTCAGATAAATATGTTAGCGTGTCGGGACTACAAAAGGGAGATCAGATAGAATGAAGTCTTATAAACCATTGGAACTCACGTGCTATGGTTTAACAAACTTAACATTCTGATTTGGAAAGGATCCTAAGTGCTTTTGACCCATTATGACTCGTTAAGGTAGTTTACGCTACTTTAACGGGTCATTAGCGTAAACGTGTGATCGGATGGTTAAACATGTCCTATGATAAGTCTTAAATGCCCAAGCATCTTTGAAAATGTTAAAACATCAGTTTATATGTCAAAAATTTGGTTACATGTGTTTAAAATGGATTTATGCGCAAAAGGGCATTTTGGTCATATTTTTTTTAAGAACACAGATGTAACTTATCATAACACTAAACAAACGATGTGACCATAAGGTATAACCTCAGTAGGTTATTCCCTATATAACTATGGTCACAAATATGTGTTTTTTAGGATCCTAAGATCGACCAAACGGGTCGGATTTGAAAGTCACAGCGGTGGTCAAGAACGCTCGATTATGACCCTAAATAAGCACTAAACTAGAAGTGACGAGTTAGACATGTCAAAATATGTCTAACTAAGTTTATAAAACTGATTTGGTATCAAAACTTGGTGTTTTGATGCCTGAAAATAGTTTCGTCGTAAAATGCACATCATGCGCATTTTTGACCGAAACTTTAACTCGTCACTTCGACGAGTAAACGTGGTAATCAGAAGGTGAAATTGTTAAGGATTATAACCTTCTTGATTATGATCACGTTTCAAAGTTCAATTGAACTTTGACTTTAACAAATATGGTCAGAACCAAAAGTCAATCAGGTTGCCAAACTGTTCGACTTTTATCTCAAAATAGCTAAAAAAATTAAAGAACTAGGTAGAGTACTTACTCGTGTTGAAGAACACTTTCGGAACTCAAGATAGGAGGCTTCCAAAGGTTGGAAACAAGTTCCAAGAAGGATAGAAAGAAGAACTTCACACTTTGCTTTGAAGTCTTTTGAAGTGGTGTGAAAAAAATTGGAAGAATCACAGGGTATTATATAGTATTTTAGGATTAAGGAGGTGATGACAAGTGTCCTCAAGTGTGGATTAGTGTCCTAACATGTGTCAACACCATATTAAGTGTGGAAAAGTGAGTGCTAGGTGTCAAAAATTAGAGAGAGGTGGCAAACTTGGTGAAGAAACAAAAATATTTATTATTTTTTGACATTTTTGGCCCTTGGACTTGTATTTTCACTTGTTTGCCATTTTAACCCCTTTAACCTAATATTTAGGTTATATAAAGGTGTTAAGACATGTGTAACTTAGATTATTGCCGAAAATGTCGTGGATGTCGGTTCGTTTGGTTGTACGGTTATGTGTTTCGCAAAAATGCGTAAAACGCTTTAACGAACACGAAAATGATCAAAATTGTGCAACGATTAACATTTTTGCATCCTCATTAATAAAATACAACATTTTATTGAATACAAAAATATTTAGAAATGAAACACATGGTTTCTGTCACACCCCGACCCGCAGCGGAATAAGAGTCGGGGCATAATTGGGTTATCACCAAAGCTCATGATGTTTACTAAAATTTTTCATATTTATTAAATTCAAATTACAAGTTAAATTTTCAAACCAAATTCATACAATACAAGGAAATGAAAACTAAATAACAATCCAAAGCTTAAACTGATTTATTCTTCTAAGCCTTCCTATGTGTTTCTTGCTTCAACTGGATCACCTGTATCATGTGTAAAAATGGGGGAATTTTGGGTCAACAAAAGTTGGCGAGTGAACCTTGTTTAAAAACATTGTTATTGATTTCCTGTTGTATTTAACATTGAAAAGTTGTGCAATAATCATATGTGAGCAAACGTATATAAACAAACAATCACAAACCACCTTGAATGAGTATATGACATGAATGATAATGTATTGTGAGATCCAGGCTCAATCAAACGGAGCTGGCCTCGTATGTTGGCAACGTCACGTTCCGCTCATAGGTAATGGGGAACAGACGAGCCTATGATGATGTATGTGAGATCAAGGCTCAATCAAACGGAGCCGATCGAAATGAGGCACCTGTACTCAACCCGTCTTCCACGGGGAGCTGTTGGGCCTAATGAAATGTATGTACTGAAAATGATAAATTTAATCTAAACATTAACCACACAAACAATTGATACATATTGGATACACATTTGATCATGGATATGATGGATGCACAAGTGTTTAAATATAATAAATAATTAAGCGACACATGATACACCCCAAAATGTGATTAAAACGGGGAATTTGTAGAGATTCACTCACATTGGGTGCGTTCTTTTGATGATGTTGAATGCGCACGAGTTTTGGGATTTGATCGACGAGGAAAAACTAACCTAAAATAAAAACGAAATGGTACGGTAAATAAGTGGATTTTATTAACAATTTTAATAGGATTTTTAGATTTATTTTTGTGAGTTTAAGGTCATTTTCTAACTTTAAAAATATTATTTTTAAGTATTTTTAATTGATTTTTAAAGTAAATAAATAAATAAAAAAATAAAAAAATTTTGACTTTTTGTTGACCGTTGACCGTTAACCGGCCGTTGACCGGTCGGACTGTGGTTGAGTGTGCACTGAGTGAGGTTCGAACCCGGGACCTCTCGTACGCGTGCACGCAGCTCTACCAACTGAGCTACGTGTCTAACCCGAAGTATTCTATGTTTTAATTATATATATATACTAATTAAATGTTAATTTATTTGGTTTATATTAAAAGGATTTAAAATGGTTGAACCGGTTGCAGGGACCCGGATCGAACTCGGGTCCTTCGGTTTGTAAGCGCACAGCCCAACCAGTTGGGCTGTGTGTCTTATCTGTTTAACTTACGGTTTATATTAATCTTATAAACATACTGGGACCTGTTCTGATTCAGTTTTAAAAAAAAAATTGGTTTTAATTCGGAAAGTCGGTGCGTTTGTAAGGTTCGAACTCGTGACGTGCGCTATGTGTTTGCACACAGTCCACCACTGGACTGTGTGTCTAACCCGGTTTAATATCTTGTTTTAATTAAACTTATACACAATGTCGACTTCGTCTTCTTCATTCAAAGACACAGACAAACGATATCCAACTGTTCTGGTTTAAATCGTTCGTCGATCATATGAGTGATTGAAATGTAACGAATACATAGAGTTACGGAATCGAATGTACCGAACAGAATACTTTCCTCAGAATTCCGGCAATGGTCGTCGGCTCTGATTTGTGAATTTCGTCTGATTGAATCAATTAACAGTTTTGATCGATGAGTTGTGAAATTGAGTTACTAAACAAGGATTATCAGAGGGTTTAGATGTTTGTACCGATTCACAGCATGATTTCGAAAATTTCTAGAGATTTTCCGGCGAGTGCAGATTATCCGGCAACGCCGTCTGGGACCGATTCTGGTTGAAGGATTGAAGTTAGTATAAGTCTAACAATGGATTGAAAACGAATGAGTTGAGAAATTTACCGATTTGATGTAAGTCTCAGTTTTCCGGCGAATGTCCGGCAATACAGAATATCTCCGGCGAATGTAATTGCTTCGAGAAATTGTGCGATTTTGAGCGAAAAGATTACAAGAGACTTGGGTGTGTTTTTATAGGGAAGAATCGGGATGAATTGAGTCCGAATTTGGTCTTGATTCATGGTCAAGGTTTTCTCCGGCGGTTATGACTGAGATCGCGGGATTAGACATCGGTTATAACCGATGTTGAAGTTAATATACGCGTTCACTCAAAGGAAACGGTCGAAGTCTCGCGAAATCGTCGGGATTTCCGGCGACTGCGGATTAGGCGCGCTGATCACTGGGTTTGATTTAGAGTTCTATTATAAATGTTAATTGTTTCAACATATATCACAAACGAGTCAAGTGGCGGAGTGGTTAGGTGTTTGTTTGTTTCTTCCGGCTGACCTGGGTTCGAAACCCGGCAGCCTCTTTTCTTTTTTTACTAACTTATTTTTACTTTTTAATAATTATAGTTTTTAAATTCTAAAATGTTTATTAATTATGTATTGTTTAAAATTAATATTAATCATAAATACGCAATGAAATTTTATAACTGATTATTCGATTAATAAACGAAGCGGGTTTGGAAACCCATTTTTTACGGATGTTACAGTATCCCCTACTTTTAGAAATTTCGTCCCGAAATTTAAGTAGTAGTGGTAATAGGAAAAAGATGTGGGTATTTCTCGCGCATTGAGTCTTCACGTTCTTAAGTAAACTCAGGTCCTCGTTTCGACTCCCAGCGTACCCTGACAATTGGAATGCGACTTCGTCTTAAACGTTTCTCTCCGAAGTCCATAATTTCTACTGGTCTTTCAATGAAATAAATAGATTCATTGACTTGAATGTCTTCTAGAGGAATATGGAGGTTTTCATCGGCGAGGCACTTCTTCAAGTTTGATACGTGGAATGTGGGATGAATTCTGTTGAGCTCTTCTGGTAGGTCAAGCTTGTATGCTACAGGTCCTACTCTTTCGAGTATCTTGAAAGGTCCTATGTAGCGTGGTGCTAGCTTGCCCTTCTGGCCAAAACGAACCACTCCCTTCCACGGTGATACTTTTAAAAGTACTTGGTCACCAATGTTAAACTCCAAGGGCTTTCGTCGTTTGTCTGCATAACTCTTTTGACGACTTTGTGCCGCTAGAAGATTGTTTCGAATTTGATGGATCTTGTCTGTTGTTTCTTGAATTAATTCTGGACCGGTGATTTGTGCTTCTCCAATTTCGTGCCAACATATTGGTGATCGGCACTTACGACCATATAAAGCTTCGAAAGGTGCCATGCCGATACTTGAATGATAGCTGTTGTTGTACGAAAATTCAACTAATGGTAGATGAGCGTCCCAATTCCCTTTGAAGTCTATGACACATGCTCGAAGCATGTCTTCAAGAGTTTGGATGGTGCGTTCAGATTGTCCATCAGTTTGAGGATGAAAAGCGGTACTGAGGTCTAATCGTGTAGCCAAAGCGGCTTGTACGGCTTGCCATGTTCGTCAAGTGAAACGACCATCACGGTCTGAAATGATGCTTAAAGGTACACCATGACGGCTTACGATCTCGCTGATGTAGATACGAGTTAACTTCTCATTCTTGAAGTCCTCGCGAATCGGAATGAAGTGAGCTGATTTTGTAAGACGATCAATGATTACCCATATGGTGTCATACCCACTGGAGGTGCGAGGTAACCCGGTAATGAAATCCATGGTTATGTTTTCCCACTTCCACACAGGTATTTCGGGTTGGACTAGAAGTCCTGAAGGTCTTTGATGTTCAGCCTTTACTTTAGAACAGGTAAGGCACTTGGAAACAAAAACAGCAATATCCTTTTTCATGCCAGGCCACCAGTAGGTGTATCGAAGGTCTTGATACATCTTATCGGCTCCTGGGTGTACAGAGTACCGTGTTTTGTGTGCCTCATTCATAAGGAAATCATGAAGGTTATTGTAATCGGGAATCCATATGCGATCTAGATAGTACAGAATACCGTCGGATTTGGTTTCGATTTTAAGTTCTGCTCCACAAGACAGCTCATTGCGTACGTCGTTTTCTGTTACAGAAACATGTTGAGCTTCTCGGATTTGATCTTTGATGTCGGTTATGATTTGCGAACATAGAAGACGAATGGAGCTCGCATAACCTTTTCGACTTAGTGCACCGGCCACCACGTTTGCCTTGCCAGGATGATACCGAATTTCACAGTCGTAGTCGTTAAGAAGTTCGACCCATCTTCGTTGCCGCATATTCAACTCCTTTTGATTGAAGACGTGTTGGAGACTCTTGTGGTCAGTGTATATTTCACACTTGGTACCGTAGAGGTAATGTCTCCATAACTTGAGAGCAAACACAACGGCTCCAAGTTCCAGGTCGTGGGTAGTGTAGTTCTTCTCAAGAACTTTGAGTTGTCTAGAAGCGTAGGCTATCACTTTTCCTCTTTGCATTAGTACACAGCCTAGTCCTTGCCCTGATGCGTAGAAATATACTACAAAGTCATCGCAACATTCGGGGAGTGTGAGGATAGGTGCGTCACAAAGCTTTTGCTTAACGGTTTGGAAGGCTTCTTCTTGTTTAGGTCCCCATATGAAGGGTTTCCCTTTATGAGTCAAAGCCGTGAGTGGTACAGCAATACGGGAGAAATTTGAAATGAAACGGCGATAGTAACTAGCCAAACCAAGAAATGATCTTACTTCGGTAGGGGTACGTGGCGCTTGCCATTCCTGTACTGCTTTGATCTTTGTGGGGTCGACATGTATTCCCTTGTCATTGACGACATGTCCAAGGAATTGTACCTCTTTTAACCAGAATTCGCATTTGGAGAATTTGGCGTAGAGCTTTTCATTCCTTAAGAGTGTAAGGATGAGTCGAAGGTGTCGTTCATGATCAGATTTAGACTTTGAGTAGATGAGGATGTCGTCGATGAAGGCTATGACAAAGCGGTCGAGATAGGGTTTGCATACCCTATTCATTAGATCCATGAATACAGCTGGGGTGTTGGTTAATCCAAATGGCATGACCATGAATTCGTAATGACCATAACGAGTTCGGAAGGCGGTCTTTGGGACGTCTTCTTCATGTACTCTGAGTTGATGATATCCAGAACGAAGGTCGATTTTTGAAAAACAGGTGGCGCCTTGAAGTTGGTCTAGAAGGTCATCGATGCGAGCTAATGGGTAGCGGTTCTTGAACGTTAACTTGTTGAGTTCTCTGTAGTCGATACACATGCGAAACGTTCCATCTTTCTTCTTCACAAACAGAACAGGTGCACCCCATGGCGATGAGCTAGGACGTATGAATCCTTTGTCAGTCAGCTCTTGCATTTCTGATGGGGCTAACCTGTAAGGAGATTTTGCGACTGGTGTAGTGCCAGGTATAAGATCAATGCGGAATTCGACTTCCCTCATGGGAGGAAGTCCTGAGATGTCGTCGGGAAAGACTTGTGGGAATTCTTTCACTACAGGTATATCTTCGAGTTTCTTCTCCTTGTTTCCCTTCTTGACGACGTGAGTTAGGAATGCGACATAGTTCTTGCGGAGGTATTTTCGGGCTTGAAGACAAGACATTAATTTGAGTCCTTTCGAAGGGGTTTCTCCAAAGATTCGTAGGGTTTGACCGTCTGCAAGAGGAATGCGAATGAACTTTTCATGGCATACTACTTCAGCATGATGTTGGCTGAGCCAGTCCATACCGGTTATAATGTCGAAACTTCCCAATTTCATAGGTATGAGGTCAACTGGAAAATCGTGATCGTTCAGAGTGAGGGTACAATTTCGTATAATAGAGTTTAATGAGACCGGTTTTTCGTCAGCAACTTCCACCGTTATGGATTCCATGAGGTTATCACGAGTTTGGTTGAGGATGGGTTCAAATTCTAAGGACACAAAACTCTTATCCGCGCCAGTATCAAATAACATGGATGCATAACTACCATTGATGAGAAACGTACCGTTAACCACGTTGGTGTCAGCCCTAGCTTGATTGGCGTTGATGTTGAAAGCTCTTCCTCTAGCAGGTGGAGGAGCTTGGTTAGCTTGGTTCACCGGATTTGCTTGAGCTTGGGCATGAATGATGTTCACCAAGCATGGACAAGTGTTTCTAAAGTGGTTTGGGTCTCCACAGTTGTAACAAGCCCGCATGGGTTGCATCATGGGGTAGTGGGGTTGGTAGTAGGATTGGGCCGTATGTTGTGTAGGTGGTAGAAGTAAGGGTTGTTGGGCTTTACCCACTATCTGATGGTGGGTTTGGGTTGAGGGTTGGTTGCGGTTCATTCGCTGAAGTGTGCGACAGGTTTGGATGGTGTGACCTGCACGGCCACAGCTGGTGCAATGTTGGCAGGGGTGTTCGGGAAAGTGATGGTATTGGCAACGGTTGCATTTTGGGTATGGGCCGGAGTATGGCTTTTTATATGGTGCGGCTGAGGGGGCAATTTGGGTGATGGGTGCAGCAGTGATAGGGGGGTTTGTTTGTGTGACAGCAAAGTTCCTGTTGTTTCGCTTCCTCTTACCAGCAAACTTCGAAGAGGATACAAAATGGTTTGAAGTTTGAGCCTCAATGGGGGCTTTCTTTTTCTCCTCCTTGAATTTACCGTTTCGGATGCGATTCTCGGTAAGTTCGGTAGCTAGTTCCATTGCGACCTCAAGTGTTGCAGGTGAAGTGCTTAGAACCGAGTCTTGAATTTTAGAGGGGAGGCCTCGATGTAGTGTTCAACCAAGCGGTACACTGGGGTGAACAAGTTGGGGATCATTTGGTTTAGCTCGAGAAATCTTTTGTTGTAAGAAGTATGATCTCCTTCCTTTTGTTTTAACGAATGTAATTCATCTTCCAACTTCTTGATTTCGCTTCTTGGACAGAAGCGTCTTGTCATTATTTCCCTTAACTCTTCCCATGTTAAGGCCATAGCATCTTCGACTCCTCTTTTACCCTTTTCTGTGTTCCACCAGGTAAGGGCTACCCCAAATAGTCTCCCGGTTGCGTAACATACCTTGTGATCCTCGGGACAATCACAATTGAGGAAGGTGTTCTCCATTTCCTCAAACCAGTGGAGGAGAGCAGTGACACCTTCGGTCCCTTCATACTTTGGGGGATCGCAAGACTTAAAGTGTTTGTAGGAGCACCTTTTGGAGGGGGGTTGTCGACGTTCTGGTCTTCTTGATTGGGAGCGTTGATGGGATTCGCGGTGAGAGCTTGTTGGACTTGAATTACGATGTCAGGAAGCACCGCGGCCATTTGTTTTGCAATTTGGGTGGCCAAGCGTTCGTTTGACCTTCCTGACTTTCTACCTCCACGTAGTTGCCTAGCCGACATCTACTGGAACATACATAGGAAGATAGTGAGTTTAAGAAGTTTTTAGGTGTCATGTGTCGTTAAAAGTAATAAAATAACATAATCATAAATAATGCAACCACATCCATAGGATGTCTTGGGTTTGCTCATGTTTGGGCCTCCAATGTCCCCCATACCATCGCCTGTATAGTCATGTGGGCCCCCATGACTATTGGCTTAGTAGGATTCGCATTGGTGTTGGCGGTTTAACACTCGCGTCACCCGAATGAAAACCATGAAATATGTTTGCGAGATGTATGGTAGGAGGGTGTCCAGGTTTAGACACAATGACAACTCAAAGTGGGGTTAGCTCACACGACGTTTGGTATAGCATGCTTTGGCCTAATAGGTCCTTCGTACTCTCATCGTTAGTCCCCAGGTAGGCAAACTGGTCCTTTATTTTGGATTTATACGAATGCCAAGCCTAGACAGGACGTTCCGACTACCGGTACTCGTACCCTTCCAGTTACTACATGCCCGTCATGAGAACTCACTTTGATATGATTTGAAAATACAAAAATCGTTGCAAAAATCATAAGAATTGTGAGGTGTGTGCTCTCATGGATATGGTATGTTATGAGGATATGATTCATGATAAGCATTGTATAATAATATGTACTTATGAACATGCTTGCATAACATTGAATGTAACAATAAACACAAAGCATATAAACATCATGAACTTTACATGTAACACATAAACAATTTAAAATTTTTAATCAACTACAATATAGGCTCTAAGGGTCTAATAACCTATCCTATATCCCTATAGTCATAGCTCTAATACCAATCTGTCACACCCCGACCCGCAGCGGAATAAGAGTCGGGGCATAATTGGGTTATCACCAAAGCTCATGATGTTTACTAAAATGTTTCATATTTATTAAATTCAAATTACAAGTTAAATGTTCAAACCAAATTCATACAATACAAGGAAATGAAAACTAAATAACAATCCAAAGCTTAAACTGATTTATTCTTCTAAGCCTTCCTATGTGTTTCTTGCTTCAACTGGATCACCTGTATCATGTGTAAAAATGGGGGAATTTTGGGTCAACAAAAGTTGGCGAGTGAACCTTGTTTAAAAACATTGTTATTGATTTCCTGTTGTATTTAACATTGAAAAGTTGTGCAATAATCATATGTGAGCAAACGTATATAAACAAACAATCACAAACCACCTTGAATGAGTATATGACATGAATGATAATGTATTGTGAGATCCAGGCTCAATCAAACGGAGCTGGCCTCGTATGTTGGCAACGTCACGTTCCGCTCATAGGTAATGGGGAACAGACGAGCCTATGATGATGTATGTGAGATCAAGGCTCAATCAAACGGAGCCGATCGAAATGAGGCACCTGTACTCAACCCGTCTTCCACGGGGAGCTGTTGGGCCTAATGAAATGTATGTACTGAAAATGATAAATTTAATCTAAACATTAACCACACAAACAATTGATACATATTGGATACACATTTGATCATGGATATGATGGATGCACAAGTGTTTAAATATAATAAATAATTAAGCGACACATGATACACCCCAAAATGTGAATAAAACGGGGAATTTGTAGAGATTCACTCACATTGGGTGCGTTCTTTTGATGATGTTGAATGCGCACGAGTTTTGGGATTTGATCGACGAGGAAAAACTAACCTAAAATAATAACGAAATGGTACGGTAAATAAGTGGATTTTATTAACAATTTTAATAGGATTTTTAGATTTATTTTTGTGAGTTTAAGGTCATTTTCTAACTTTAAAAATATAATTTTTAAGTATTTTTAATTGATTTTTAAATTAAATAAATAAATAAAAAAATAAAAAAAAATTGACTTTTTGTTGACCGTTGACCGGTCGGACTGTGGTTGAGTGTGCACTGAGTGAGGTTCGAACCCGGGACCTCTCGTACGCGTGCACGCAGCTCTACCAACTGAGCTACGTGTCTAACCCGAAATATTCTATGTTTTAATTATATATATATACTAATTAAATGTTAATTTATTTGGTTTATATTAAAAGGATTTAAAATGGTTGAACGGTTGCAGGGACCCGAATCGAACTCAGGTCCTTCGGTTTGTAAGCGCACAGCCCAACCAGTTGGGCTGTGTGTCTTATCTGTTTAACTTACGGTTTATATTAATCTTATAAACATACTGGGACCTGTTCTGATTCAGTTTTAAAAAAAAATTGGTTTTAATTCGGAAAGTCGGTGCGTTTGTAAGGTTCGAACTCGTGACGTGCGCTATGTGTTTGCACACAGTCCACCACTGGACTGTGTGTCTAACCCTGTTTAATATCTTGTTTTAATTAAACTTATACACAATGTCGACTTCGTCTTCTTCATTCAAAGACACAGACAAACGATATCCAACTGTTCTGGTTTAAATCGTTCGTCGATCATATGAGTGATTGAAATGTAATGAATAAATAGAGTTACGGAATCGAATGTACCGAACAGAATGCTTTCCTCAGAATTCCGGCAATGGTCGTCGGCTCTGATTTGTGAATTCCGTCTGATTAAATCAATTAACAGTTTTGATCGATGAGTTGTGAAATTGAGTTACTAAACAAGGATTATCAGAGGGTTTAGATGTTTGTACTGATTCACAGCGTGATTTCGGAAATTTCCAGAGATTTTCCGGCGAGTGCCGATTATCCGGCAACGTCGTCTGGGACCGATTCTGGTTGAAGGATTGAAGTTAGTATAAGTCTAACAATGAATTGAAAACGAAAGAGTTGAGAAATTTACCGATTTGATGTAAGTCTCGGTTTTCCGGCGAATGTCCGGCAATACCGGATATCTCCGGCGAATGTAATTGCTTCGAGAAATTGTACGATTTTGAGCGAAAAGATTACCAGAGACTTGGGTGTGTATTTATAGGGAAGAATCAGGATGAATTGAGTCCGAATTTGGTCTTTATTCATGGTCAAGGTTTTCTCTGGCGGTTATGACTGAGATCGCGGGATTAGACATCGGTTATAACCGATGTCGAAGTTAATATACGCGTTCAGTCAAAGGAAACGGTCGAAGTCTCGCGAAATCGTCCGGATTTCCGGCGACTTCGGATTGGGCGCGCTGATAACTGGGTTTGATTTAGAGTATTATAAATGTTAATTGTTTCAACATATATCACAAGCAAGTCAAGTGGCGGAGTGGTTAGGTGTTTGTTTGTTTCTTCCGGCTGACCCGGGTTCGAAACCCGGCTGCCTCTTTTCTTTTTTTACTAACTTATTTTTACTTTTTAATAATTATAGTTTTTAAATTCTAAAATGTTATTAATTATGTATTGTTTAAAATTAATGTTAATCATAAATACGCAACGAAATTTTATAACTGATTATTCGATTAATAAACGAAGCGGGTTTGGAAACCCGTTTTTCGGCGGATGTTACAGTTTCATTGAATATGAAATTGTGCAATGATTGAAAAGGCACAAATGTTACAGTCTCCCCTACTTTTGGAAATTTCGTCCCAAAATTTAATTAGAGGAAACTTTGTGAAACTGATGTGGATATTTGGCTTCCATCTGATCCTCTCGTTCCCAAGTAAATTCTGGGCCACATTTGGATTCCCAGCGAAGTTTAACTATCGGTATACGTCTACGCTTGAGTTTCTTGACTTCACGGTCCAATATCTCCACAGGTTTCTTGACAAAGTGCATAGTGTCATCAATGTGAATTTCGTCGAGGGGAATGTGGAGGTTTATATCGGCTAAACACTTTTCAAATTGGACACGTGGAATGTTGGGTGAATATTCCAAGTTCATGAGGTAGCTCAAGTCAGTAGGCCACCTTTCCGATTCTCTCAACGATCTTGAATGGTCCAATATATCGTGGTGAAAGGTTTCCTTTCTTTCCAAATCTAATCACACCTTTCCAAGGGGATACCTTGACAAGGACGTGATCACCAACTTTCCAAGGGCTTGTGTCGTTTGTCCGGATAACTCTTTTGACGGCTTCTAGCTGTGAGAAGGTTACCGCGAATTTTCTTGAGTTTGTCTATTGTGTTGTGAATGAGTTCAGGCCCAGTGAGCTGAGTTTCACAGATCTCATTCCAGCAGACAGGTGAACGACATTTTCGACCGTATAGAGCTTCGAAAGGCGCCATATTGATGCCGACGTGATAACTATTGTTGTAGGAGAATTCGACCAATGGTAGATGCGAATCCCAACTACCACCAAAGTCGATTACACATGCTCTAATCATATCCTCCAGTGTTTGAATTGTCCTTTCAGATTGTCCATCCGTTTGATGATGATAAGCAGTGCTCAGATTGAGTTTGGTTCCCATGGCAGATTGCATGGTCTTCCAAAAGTGAGATGAGAATCGAGCATCTCGATCGGATATAATGCTCCAAGGAACACCATGATGAGATACAATCTCATCAACGTAGATCTTGGCGAGTTTATCAGCAGATAGATCCTCACGAATTGCCAAAAAGTGTGCTGACTTTGTTAGACGATCGATGATTACCCAAATGGCATCATGACCTCTAGGTGTGCGTGGTATTTTGGTGACGAGATCCATCGCAATGTTCTCCCACTTCCATACCGGTATTTGTGGTTGCTCAAGTAAACCAGATGGGCGTTGATGTTCTGCCTTAACTTTAAGACAAGTTAGGCATTTAGACACATATAAGGCAATGTTCTTCTTCATACCCGGCCACCAATACTGGGTACGGAGATCCTTATACATTTTGTCTGCACCAGGATGGATTGAATAATGAGACTTATGAGCTTCGTCCATCAATAAGGTGCGGAGATTGTCTTGACTAGGAATCCACAAAAGGTTGTTTAGTAGAGTAATATGTTATCTTTTGTTTCGAGTTGAAGTTCTAGATTTTATGGCAGCTCATTTTTCAACAAGCGTTGGGTCACACATGTATGTTGTGCTTGAAGGATACGTGTCTGGATATCAGATTGAACTCGAACACAATGAAGTTTGACACGTTCCTTACGACTAAGCGCATCAGCCACAACATTCGCCTTACCTGGATGGTAGCGAATCTCGCAGTCGTAGTCGTTCAGAAGTTCGACCCAGCGTCGTTTTCTCATGTTAAGCTCCTTTTGATTGAATATGTGTTGGAGACTTTTGTGGTCAGTGAAAACCATACATTTCGTACCGTAAAGCTAGTGTCTCCAAATTTTGAGAGCAAAAACTATGGCTCCTAACTCAAGATCATGAGTTGTGTAGTTCTTCTCATGGATTTTCAATTGTCTTGACGCATAGGTTATGACTTTGTCTCTTTGCATGAAAACACAACCAAGGCCTAGGTTTGATGCGTCACAATAGACAACGAAATCATCGTTGCCGTCGGGTAAAGATGAAACAGGAGCATTACAGAGTTTTTCTTTCAGTATTTGAAAGGCTTCCTCTTGTTTGGGTCCCCACTCGAAAGGTTTATTCTTCTGAGTCAAAGTGGTGAGGGGAACCGCGATCTTTGAAAAGTTCGCGATGAATCGTCGATAGTATCCAGCAAGACCTAGAAATGAACAAACTTCGGTAGGAGTACTAGGTTTACTCCAATCCCTAATCGCACTGATTTTGGTGGGATCTACATGTATACCTTGTTCGTTCACAATGTGTCCCAAAAATTGAACTTCTTTTAGCCAAAATTCACATTTGGAGAATTTGGCGTAAAGTTGTTCGTTCTTCAGGAGTTCCATCGTTAGACGGAGATGTTGTTCGTGATCGGCACGAGTCTTAGAATAAATGAGGATGTCGTCGATGAAAACAATGATGAACTTGTCTAAATAAGGTTTACAAACCCTATTCATTAAGTCCATGAAGACGGAAGGAGCATTCGTCAAACCAAAAGGCATGACAGTTAACTCGTAATGGTCGTATCGAGTGTGAAAAGCAGTCTTCAGAATATCTTCTTCGAGTACACGAAGTTGATGATACCTAGAACGTAGATCAATCTTTGAAAAGCAGGTCTCACCTTGTAGTTGATCAAAGAGATCATCAATGCAAGGTGGGGGATATCGGTTTTTGATTGTGAGTTTGTTAAGCTCACGATAATCGATACACATACGGAAGGATCCATCCTTCTTTTTCACGAATATGACAGGAGCGCCCCAAGGTGAAAAGCTCGGACGAATGAATCCCTTGTCTGAAAGTTCTTGGAGTTGCTTTGACAACTCTTGCATTTCAGACAGTGCAAGACAGTAAAGAGATTTAGCAATTGGGTTGGCACCAGGTACAAGGTCAATACGAAACTCAACTTGACGAATTGGGGATAAACCAGGTAGCTCTTCAGGAAACACCTCAGGATATTCCCGAACAATGGGGATGTCCTGAACAGTCTTTCCCTTGCCTTTTTCCTCTACGATATGTACCAAAAAGGCTACATAATTCTTTCGTAGGTATTTTTTGGCCTGCGTACAGGTCATGAGTTTTAGGCTACTAGAGGGTTTCTCTTCGTGAACTTCTAAAGTTTCGCCAGATGAAAGAGGTATATGAACAACCTTCTAAAAACAGATCACCTCAGCATGGTGTTTGGTTAACCAATCCATTCCTATGATGATGTCAAAACTCCCGAGTTGCATTGGTGTGAGGTCAATGGGAAAAAGGTGGTTATCCAAGTTCAATTGGCAACTACGATTGACATAGTCGAGCACAAGGGGTTCACCACCAGTTATTTCCACCGTTAAGGGTTTTCCTAGTTTAGTTCTAGGCATCGAAAGCAAAGGTTCAAAGGCTAGTGATATAAAGCTTCTATCGGCACCCGAATCGAAAAGAGTAGAAGCAGGATGATTATTAACAAGGAACGTACCATTAATGACTTCATTATCAGCAAGAGCCTCATTGGCATTGATGTTGAATGCGGATCCACGGGATGGATTTGCATTTGCGTTCACCAATTTTGGGCAGTTGTTTCTAAAGTGACCCATCTCGCCACAGTTGTAGCAAGAACCAGGTGGGAACGGAGGTCTAGCAGGGTTGGCTTGGGGTTGAACAGGGTTCTGAACAGCTTGTTTTGGGGCTAAACGACAAACATTGGCTATGTGACTGAATCTTCCACATGATGTGCATTGGCGACACTGTATGTGAGCTTGATGGTGACCATTGCACCGGTTGCACAACGGTGCAGTACCAGCATAGGGTTTCCTCGCAGGAGGTTGTGTTGGCTGGTTTTGAGTGTTCTGGTTGGGTTGTGCAACAACGGCAAAGTTTTGTGAAGCCTTACGCTTCCTCGACTTCTTGGAAGACTCAGCTTTGTTCTCCTTTGTTTTCTCTTGAGTGGTCTTAGCTGCCTATTTCTTGTCGCCCTTGCGAAACAATTTCCCATTCTTGACCTGAGACTCAATCAGGGTAATAGCTAATTCGATAGCCTGTCGAACAGTGGTAGGGTTGCTACCAGTAACAATGTCCTAAACGGGGTCAGGCAGGCCATCGATGTACCTCTCGATTGATTTATCCAACGGGGTGACCATGGCGGGACACAACAAGCTCAATTCTTCGTAACGGTCAGTGTAGGCACGATGCTCTCCACTCTCTTGTTTAAGATTGTGGAATTCATCTTCCGGTGCTCGTTATTCATGACATGGGCAGAATTCCCTCATCATTACAACTCGAAGCTCTTCCCACGTTTGTGCCATTGCCACATCGGCACCCCTATCTCTCATCACACCATTCCACCATGTAAGTGTTCTTTTCTGGAATACACTCGATGCAAACTCAACTTTTCGCTCATTCGGGCATTGAACATGATGAAATGTGCTTTCGAGACTCTCAAACCACTGCAGGAGTCCAGTAGCTCCTTCGGACCCAGTAAACTTGAGTGGTTTAGCCGAGTTAAATTGTTTGTAGTTGCACGGTGCGGGTGCATTGTTGTTATTATTATTGTTATTGTTTGCTTGGTTTATCTGGGTTACTAGGTTTGGGAGTACAACAGCAATTTGCTGAGCGATCATAGCTGCCATTTCGGAATTTTGAGTTGTATTACGTCGAGGAGGTATTCTAGAAGAAAACATGAGGGAAAATATGTGTGATTGACATTGGATAATGAAGAGAGATGTTAAAAATATCAGCGAAATATAAGGATGGTGGTCATTCGTTCGTTACTTAAAAACAAACAAACGACACACGGTGACTAATCAAAGTAAATGGGTCTCTATAATGTATCGCGAAGACATGCTTTAGCCTATAAGTGGACACTCACCCCAAGAGTTCCCAGGTAAGAGTGACTGGTCCGATAATGCGGATTTGTACGAACACTCTAGCCTTAGACTGAAAACTCAGGGTACAGGCATCCACCCTTCCAGATTGCACATGTTCACATTAATAAAACCCAAACTTTGACGGGATTTTGAAAACATACAAGGCTTTAAGACAAAACAAATCATCTAAGGATAGATGATTGATTTTCAAAATGAATTTGTAACTTGTGTATTTGTTTTGGTAATCACCTAAGGATAGGTGATGGTATTGTTTTAATAATCTAAATGCAAGATAACTCGCGTTAGGGTCCTAGGAAGCTTATAGTCTAGGTTAAAGCATTACTAATAACCTAATTCCCTATAACCATAAGCTCTGATACCAATCTTTCTGTAACACCCCGACCGCGTAAAACAACGAACCGCGGCGGAAACGTCGGGGAGTCATGTCACAGAACTATTGTTTCACAACTCATAAAATTTTGTTTTATTAAGTTAAATGTTTACCATGTCTTGGGATAAACAAGAACAACACATAAATAAACTGTCTTTCATATTTTAAGTCACTAAGGCCCACGCCCATTCCTATGTGAAGCATGCATCATATTATCAAGCATTGACTCCTTAAACATACGTGAAAACATAGTCAACATAAAAATGCCGGCAAGTACATAGGTTTTGTAAGTGTGTTAAATTCGTGGCTTTGTATACATATTGCAACACCTCGTCCGACTACAAGAGTCGTTAAGTGAAAACCTCGTATCAAAAGTGTTTGATATTGCAATACAATTAACCAACTAAAACAAGTTGGTTAGAGTTGTGAAAACCTTGTAGCCATGAATCTTGACAAAAACATTTCTTTTGTAAAAACCTTGTAATAGATTGATTCAAAAGAAAGTTTAATATGGTTTATATCTTTAAGTGAAAATCATTGCGTGACATTGATCAAAACAATTTGTCCGTGTTATAAACCATTTGTCTGTGTTATAGATCAATCGTCCATGTCATAAACAAATTGTCCATGTCATAAACAAATCATCCATGTTTTTAATTGTGAAAACTTTTGATCGTTCTTTAATGAACACATTCAAACCTGTGTTGACTATACCACCAAAGGGTATCTTTAATAGACCACCAAAGGGTCTCTTTAACTAGACTAACAAATCAACAAATGATTTGTTATTCAGAAACAGTTTCTGTCATTACCCAAACTTCCACCAAATCCAGTGAACAGTCCGATAATGGGATTGTCAGTCCTATGGTACCATAACATACTACTGCTTGGCTTGGCCAAAGCTAATGAATGTCATTTGTGTTATGGATAACGCATCAACAAGTTATTCACATTATTGAAATCATATTGTTTTATATATAAACCATAGACATTGTTTTCGAAAACTTGAAAATGATTTAGCACATATGAGTCACCCCAAAACATTTGCAAAATGTAAAAGAGGGGAACTGTGTACTCACTTTGAAAATCATTTTGTATATATAAACCATGTATATTGTTTTAAAATCATAGGCACATATGAATCACCCCAAAACATTTAGAAAATGTAAAAGAGGGGGCTATGTACTCACTTGGGATTGCGAAAGTGTTCTTGATCAACGAAATAAACAAAGCTCAAACGTGTCCTAATGTGTCAGATAAATATGTTAGCGTGTCGGGACTACAAAAGGGAGATCAGATAGAATGAAGTCTTATAAACCAAACGATTATTGGAACTCATGTGATATGGTTAACAAACTTAACATTCTGATTTGGAAAGGATCCTAAGTGCTTTTGTCCCATTATGACTCTTTAAGGTAGTTTACGCTACTTTAACGGGTCCTTAGCATAAACGTGTGATCGGATGGTTAAACATGTCCTATGATAAGTCTTAAATGCCCAAGCATGTTTGGAAATGTTAAAACATCAGTTTATATGTCAAAAATTTGGTTACATTTGTTTAAAATGGATTTATGCGCAAAAGGACATTTTGGTCATCATTGTTTTAAGAACACAGAAGTAACTTATCATAACACTAACCAAACGATGTGACCATAAAGTATAACCTCAGTAGGTTAGTCCCTATATAACTATGGTCACAAATATGTGTTTGGTAGGCTCCTAAGATCGACCAAACGGGTCGGATTCGAAAGTCAAAGCGGTGGTCAAGACCGCTCGACTTACGACCCTAAATAAGCACTAAACTAGAAGTGACGAGTTAAACATGTCAAAATATGTCTAACTAAGTTTGTAAAACTGATTTGGAATCAAAACTTGGTGTTTTGATACCTGAAAAGAGTTTCGTCGTAAAATGCACATCATGCGCATTTTTGATCGAAACTTTGACTCGTCACTTCGACTAGTAAACGTGGTAATCAGAAGGTGAAATCGTTAGGGATTATAACCTTCATGATTACGATCACGTTTCAAAGTTCAATTGAACTTTGACTTGACCGACTATGGTCAGAACCAAAAGTCAATCGGGTTGCCAAACTGTTCGACTTTTAGCTCAAAATAGCTAAAAAAATTAATGAACTAGGAAGAGTACTTACTCGTGTTGAAGAACACTTTTGGAACTCAAGATAGGAGGCTTCCAAAGGTTGGAAACAAGCTCCAAGAAGGATAGAAAGAAGAACTTCACACTTTGCTTTGAAGTGTTTTGAAGTGGTGTAAAAAAATGGAAGAATCATGGGGTATTTATAGTATTTTAGTATTAAGGAGGTGATGACAAGTGTCCTCAAGTATGGATTAGTGTCCTAACATGTGTCAACACCATATTAAGTGTGGCAAAGTGAGTGCTAGGTGTCAAAAATTGGAGATAGGTGGCAAACTTGGTGAAGAAGCAAAAGTTTTTATTATTTTTTTGACATTTTTGGCCTTGGACTTGTATTTTCACTTGTTTGCCATTTTTAATCCCTTTATCCTAATATTTAGGCTATATAAAGGTGTTAAGACATGTGTAACTTGGATTATGCCCGAAGTGTTATGGATGTCGGTTCGTTCGGTTGTACGGTTATGCGTTTCGCAAAAATACGTAAAACGCTTTAACGAACACGAAAATGATCGAAATTGTGCAACGATTGACATTTTTGCATTCTAATCAATAAAATAAAAAATTTTATTGAATACAAAAATATTTTAAAATAAAACACATGGTTTCATTGAATACGAAATTGTTTGTAATTGTGCAATGATTGAAAAGGCACAAATGTCACAATAAATATGTGTACACCTAATGAATACGCAACTCTTATGAACCTATACACATGTGTACATCATCGATTTTACAAAAAATCAACCAAACTAAAAGCTAAACATCAAAACACATATAATTTCTAAGAACATAGTAAATCAACTATCTTGTTAAGTTAACCCTATCCTTCAAAAAACTAATCATGTACTCGAACAATGATTCATCAAAATACACCATCGGACCAAAACCTCGTGATTAAACAACTATTACAGCAGATTAAATAAACCCTAGCTTCCGATTTGATGTTCTTAGAAGAAGTATAAAACATACTGAATGTGCAACGATGTACTGAACCGCATAAACATTTTACACATCAGCGTTGTGTACCTTTGTTGTTGAAAATAGTATGAGTATTCCGGAAACTACTTAACTTCGATAGACCTCCTCTATTGGAGGGGTATGGTCCCAAAAACTCTCCGCCTGCGCAAAGGACCATACCCTCAACAACAACATACTACAAGAATAACCATGCGTGCAATGCGCAACGGTGCGCCACTCTTGGAATCAACAGGTTACCCAACAACCTTGCGTGCAATGGGCAATGGTAATGCACCCTTAACACATGCAAGTCACACAACGAACCTTGCGCACTCGGTGCAACGGCAAGTTAGACCTATACATGCAGGTCACACAACGAACTTTGCGCACTCAGCGCAATGGAAAATTAGACCAATACATGCAGGTCACACAATGAACCTTGCGCACTCAGCGCAACGGCAAGTTAGACCAATACATGCAGGTCACACGACGAACCTTGCGCACTCAGCGCAACGACAAGTTAGATCAACACATGCAGGTCGCACAACGAGCCTTGCGCACTCAGCACAACGGCAAGTTAGACCAATCAATACAAGTCGCACAACAAACCTTGTGTACTTGGCGCAACGACAAGTTAGACTTAGATGCGCAGGTTCCTTGACCCTGTGCGGATCAAACAAACCCTCTAGCCGTGAAGTCCTAAAACCTTGCACAAGGCCAAGACAAACAAGAGAGCAACTCATAGTCTTAGGAACAAAAGGATTTAATCCCTACAACTCTGCGCTGGTTAGAATGCATTGAAAGCCACGCGGAAGGGAAAATCGCAAAGAGGCGTTGACCAATACAAGGGTACAAAGTGGCAGAACTGTAACCCAATGGTTGCTCGGCAGGTTGTGTCAGACTGCGTCGCATGAATAGTAATGCAGAGGCCAGACTATACACAAACCATACTCACGCTAGTGACTGTCACACATTCTCCACTTTCAGGTGATGACATGTCTGACACCAGAGACAGCTGCCATAACACGTGGCACCATTCAACATCCGACAAAGCACACCTCCTGCCAGAGATCATTTAATGATCGATGCATAGGAACAGAACGGATATCTCTAATACTCTGGGCCGGGCCCAAGGCCCATCAGCCCATCTCCTAAATCCACTTATTTTCGGCTATAAAATGAGTATCGAAGCACAAGGTAAAACCATCTACGATAATTCAGAAATATACAAGCTTACTCATTACTTACTGGCTAGTACCTTGCATTCACAAATACTTATTCTCATCCCGTAGTGTCATCACGGAGAAAACCCTCCCCTTTCCCCGTGACGAGGCTAACGGCGTTGCTAGTTTTGCAGATTGCCTCGAAGTGAGATCACCCAGAAGAGCGAACGAGAGACGACCTTTTATGCAGAAAAACTAGGCTGTAACTAAGATATCTCTGGATACATCTCGGTTCAGCCGGTGTTTCTTCATAGGCGAGCGTTCATCCACTCATAGGCGAGCGTTTCCTAAACATGAGTCTCACACTCATAGGCGAGCGTCCATCCACTCACGGTTGGGTATGCGTCTTCTGGAGGGGCGGTACACCCAACGTTAGAAGGATAAGACTTATGGCGAGGGTGATAGCGCCAGTGTGTTTCACCGGCTACCAAAAGATCATGCTGCTTACAGATCTGCGCCATGGGTTATTTACAACCCGGAGGAAGAGTACAACTATAGCCTGATCTACAGGCCGGCTGAAGCAGCCGAACACTCAAAATTCATCAAGGAGATAGCGCTCGCACCGCTGGAGCGCGCATAACTTCCTTCCAACGTGGGAAAATACAATGGGTTAACAGACCCAGATGATCACCTGTGCCTGTTCACTGGCGCAGGACTGATCGGAGGCTTGACGCTATCCATGTGGTGTCACGTGTTCATTCAAACTCTCCCGTCATGGAACGACCTTAAAGACAAGTTCCTGACGCACTTCAGCCAACAACGGCGTTACGTCAGAGATTTCTATGACGTAATGAACATTTGGAGGCGTGATGATGAAAGTTTTGAAGACTTCCTTACCGACTACAATAAAGAGGTTTTAGAGATAGGGGATGTGCACGAAGACCTGATTCGTGCACAGTTCAAGTACGTTGTCCGCTGCGACGAAATGATCAAAGTCTTGTCGGGGACTACTAGCCTCCCGAAAAGCTGGGAGAAACTTATGGCGGCAGCAAAGGTCTATGGGAAGACAGAGCGCAACCTTAATAACAGCAGACGTCCCCTACCCCAGCACCGTCCCCAAGACATGAGCAAAAGTTTTGGGAAGAAGAATAAGAGTTGGAGGGAGCACATCCAAAACCCTCCCTACTCATCGATCGACGCACGCACGACCATCAATAAAATTGCTACATAGAGAGCAAGAAAGCAGGATAATCGCGATCGTCAGTGGACACCACTGACGAAAACACCGGCGGAGGTACTCAGCACCGAAGATCACCAATTCAAGCAACTGTCGCCGCCGATGCACAATAAGAAAGGTCAAGACCCCAACCTTTTCGACGATTATCATAAAGACATGGGGCATACCACCGAAAACTGCATCTCTTTTCGCATGGAGATTGAGAAGGCGCTAAAAAGTGGGAAGCTCACCCACTTACTTCAAAATGTGCGCAAGGAGGTGCGCCAGATGATACGTGGTCGAAAACCGATGTTTCACTTACGTTTAGGTTAATGTTTTACGTAACTTTTAGTTTCGGATAGCCTACTTTTGATTGGATTTGTGTTTTATAGGTGTACGGAGTTTAAGAAGCTATTCGGGAGTGTTTTGGAGCATCGGGACGAGAAACGGGTCAACCGGGATCGTAAAATGGGAAAACAGGAAAACATGATTTAGAGAAGCCGTAGCGACGCCTCCCTGGGCCGTTGGCGACGCCCCTCAGAAGTGTCGTCGTAGAAAAATGGTCGTAGACAGTGGATTAGCAAACCACAAGAAGCAGAGGCCGTCAGCGACGCCCGATATGGCCGTCGGCGACGCCCCTTCTAATTCCATGTCGCTGAAATTTGAATTTTGACGGATTATAACTCATGTTTGACCTATTTTGTGGGGGTTACGAGTTTGAGAGCCTTGAAACACCTCTTGGGAGCCAAGAACACCATAACCTTCATCCACAACCAAATTCAATCAATCCAATCATCCAATTGATCGTCTTTGGTCATAACCCTAACCTACATCATCATCTCCTTCATCTTCCATCCACCTTCACCTTTCATCCCAAACCCTAACCATCATCATCACTTCCTTCGAAGCTTCAAGATGTTTATGATCAAGCTCCAATCATCCGTTGATCAAGTTCTGTTCATCATGAGCGGCTAATTCTCGAGGGTTTCACCCCGGTGTAAACTTTAGTAAGATTTAGGGTTGCTTTATGTTCTTAGTTGATTTGTGACAAATTGAATTGTATTTTGAATTGATTGATAATTTTCTTACATTTTAATTATATTTGCAAATTGTCGAATGATGATAAAATTTGACTTTGTTAAACAAGTTTGTGTATTTATGCCTTATCTTTCAAAAGGGATTATTTGTCCAAAGTAGCAAAGTGCATTGTGGTCCATCATATGCGTGATAGCAATTGGCATCTAAGCATTTGGATATCAAAACTGTTAATGACAAATTCAATTGAATCAATCTAAAATCGTTTAGTAACCCTAAGTTGTGCAATTGTTAAACCGGTCTTAACCTTAATCATTGTTTTAATCAAGTAATTTAGTTTCCGTGCAATTGTTTAAGTTAGTAATTAAGTGCATCCATCACAAACCACAAACTCTTCGTGGTTCGACCCCTGACTACCACTAACGCATTGTTAAGGGTAATTCGGGACTATAAGTATTATCTTTGACCGGGGCGCGACACCCCGATCAAATTTTGGCGCTGTTGCATGGGAGTTCGTGGGCTTTGCGTTTGGATATTGTTTGATTTTGTGATTAACTGTTTAAAGTGCTTGTTTCTTTATACCGTCTTTGCTTTTGTGTTACGCGGGTGTGTTACTTGTGAAGGATACAGGTAGTGCATGCATACACGGAATTCCGGGAGAACCTCGCCATTAGTGTTCGACCGAAGATAGAGCGGATCGCTAGAAGAAATTTAGCCAACCTGTTAGAGGCAACTCCTGTCTCTAATCCACCCAACACCAACTCACCACCTACACCATCCTTCAGACCGATTTCAATGGATCTCAAAATTCCAACCAACCCAACAACTAAAACCAATATTACGACTACCCACCCCAAAACCAAAACAATAAAAATCACCAATTGGGGGTGGTAACAACTCACGACCACCAACACCACCATTCCAAAACTGTTGTCGAAACCAAAGCAATCGCCAACGTACACCCACACCTCCTCCTCCAACCCAAAACTGACAGAACCCATTACCTCCAAACCTCACCAACCGAAATGTTAACGCCAACTGTGGGATTAACCATAGCCGTGGCAATCCCACAAATGAAGCACAATTTCTCTACCTCGACGAGTTAAGAAATAATATTCCCGATGATGCACCCTGTAGTGTTCCCGGTTATCAATCGCCGGATCATGTGAGCATTCACTCGGAATATTCGGATGATGGTGGGAATTACAATGAAAACGTTGTGGATGATGAATGGGGTGATAACAACATGGGAAATTTTTACCATGCTTGGGGGTTTGATTATGACGAGTTTGGGTATCAAAATGCCAATTTTGTGGGAAATAATGTTGGATATGGGCAAGAGTTTGGTAGAGATGACGGCTACGGGAATAACCATCAACCACGCAACGATCGACGGAATCAGGATTACGGCAACAACAACAATAACGGTAACCGTAACCGAATTCCATAATTTATGGGTGGTGGGAATCAAGGTGGAAATGGGGGTGGTGATCGAGGGGGTAATATGAGACCGATGAATCAAGAGGTAAATGGTCCGAGATACCAAATACATCAACAAGCTCCGAGGGGTGTTAATGGGCGATTTAGACTGGTGGTCACCGAAAATGACTCACCAATTATGCCTACACATCTAGGAAGAAGGGCATTTGATTGCAAGCCGAACTACATCAACATTCTACCCCACTTCAACGGTAGAACAAACGACAAGCCGTATACACACTTAGCGGAATTTTCGGCCATGTGTGGCACGATCGGTGGTCATGATTTTGCGTTGGAAGAAGTGAAATTGAGGCTATTTCAATTTTCACTAAAAGAAAAAGCTAAGCAATGGTTTCTCACACTTCCGGCAAATAGTATTCACACTTGGGCGGAAATGCAACAAGTCTTCTTGGATCAATACTACTCTATTGCAAAGACCGATGATGCAAGGGATGAGATTCAGTCATTTAGGCTATTACCGGGGGTATTGTTACATGAGGAATTGAAATGTTTTAAGGAATTGGTTAGGAAGTGTCCTCATCACCAAATTCCAAGGTGGGAGTTATTAAAATGCTTTGTGAGGGGGTTGGATGCCGATGATCACAAATATCTACAATCGGCTAGTAATGGAATGTTGTTGAACAATCATGAGAAAGATGGTTAGGATTTCTTGGAAAGGATGAGCAAGAATTCCAAAGCAGTCGCTATGGCGGACCAATCTAAGAAGCATCCTATTTCTTGATCTCTTCCCAACCTCGATTCAAACGCCAAAGATAGACTTGCCACTTTGGAAAGGGAGTGGGCGCGAATTAAGAAGAAGGATGTTGGTGCAATGCAATTCGCGGTATGCGAAGATTGTGGGGATATTGGACAGCGAACCAAGGAGTATCAAGTGAGCATAGCACATGTGAATGAAGAGGTGAAGCAAGTGTATGGTGAGCGAAAGCAATTTGACATGAATTCAAACACTTGTTACCCGGGGTTGAGAAACCATCCCAACTTTCGCTATGGAAATGCTTCAAACCAAATGAATCCCATTTTCAAATGAATAATCAAAGTGGGAATCAAGGGGGTTCGATGTACAAAAACCGTCAAGGCGGTAATCAAGAGGGTACCAAAAAAGTTACAATCAAGGAAGTGGCCAAAATTATCAAAACCGTGAAGGTGGGTATCAAAGGGGCTACAAGCAAGGTGGTAATGGAGGTGGTAACTCTAATCCTCCAATGAGTGGTGACGACTCCGTAAGCTCAAAGTTAGATGCAATCATGAATGCCATCATAACTTCAAATCAAGAGCTAAAGATGGAAATGAAAAAAGAGTTCGAAGTTCGTGATAAATCGCATAAGGCTTTGGAGAAGCAAGTGGGTCAACTTGTGGAGGAAGTGTCGCAGATGTGTGGAAGTGGTGGAAAGCTACCTAGTGACACTACAGTGAACCCTAAGCATCAAGGGTCTAGCTCGAAGAACACTCGTGAAGTACCAATTAATAAAATATCATTACGTAGTGGTCGAGTCATTGAAAATGGTGTTGTGTCACCACCACCTTAGTTTGTTGAAGGGGTGGTGGAAGAGGTTAGCGATGATGAGAGTGTTGACGATCAAATGGGTCAAAAAGAAAATGTTTTAAAAAATGAAAATACTACACCCGTTGTGACCGTCCCCGTCCCAAAGGCTAAGGAAAAGGGTGTGGAGGTTAATACCACCCCTTATCCTGAAGCTTTACTGGGACCATCCACAAAAGTGGTAAACAAAAGAGGTCCCCACCAAGAAGAAATGTGGGAAATTTTAAACAAGTAAAAATCAACCTACCACTTTTGGATGCCATAAAGCAAGTCCCATCATATGCTAAGTACTTGAAGGACTTGGGTACCCAAAAGCGAACTCACAAATTTCCAAATAAACTTGATTTAACCGAAAATGTGAGTTCGATTCTTTCGGGGGCACTTCCACCTAAGCTACAAGACCCGGGAGTGCCTATCATCTCCATTCAAGTTGGAGAATTTAAACTCTTGGATCTTGGTGCTAGTGTGAGTATTCTACGGAGTAGTTTGTATGATCAATATGAGTTTGGTCCACTTAGAGCGGCAAATACTACCGTAGTGTTAGCCGATTTTAACTCCGAAACTACCCCGTGGAATAGTCACGGATGTAATTGTCAAGGTCGAGGACTTTACTATCCGGTGGACTTCTTAGTACTTGATTATGTTTCATTGGACCTAACCAAGCAACCCCGGTTATTCTCGGTCGACCGTTTTTGGCAACATCAAATGCACAAATTAATTGTAAAACGGGAACGGTCGACGTGACTTTTGGTAACCGTTGGTTGCGGTTGAATGTTTTTGCCGGATTACGGATCCTCTAGTCTATGATGAATGCTATATGGCGGACGTTGTTAACGAGTGTATACCTCTTTGCGACATGGGTGTCAAGGAGGAAAACAAAATAGAGGAATGCTTTATGTTTGACAGGTTGCAATCGGAAACAATCGAAGCATGGATGAGGAAGAGAAAAGGATGGAGGTGATGGCGCTGAAGGAAGGAAGACCACCTTGGACACACCAAGTGGAAAGTCTTCCTGAGAAGATTGATTCAAATCTTAAGCCATCATTGATAGAACCTCCTACCGTTGAGTTGAAGGTGTTGCCCAAGCATTTGAAGTATGCTTATGTGGGTGAGGGCAACACGCTACCGGTCATCATTGCGGCAAATCTGACCGGGGAGCAAGAGAAAAGGTTGATGGATGTCTTGGTCGCCAATAGAGCCGTTATTGGGTGGACCATTGCTGACTTGAAGGGGATTAGCCCTTCCGTAGTGATGCACAAGATCATCACCGACGATGGTAGTACTCCTTCTCGTGACACACAACGGAGATTGAATCCGAACATGAGAGAAGTTGTTAAGAAGGAGGTACTAAAGTGGCTCGAGACGGGTATCATATACCCCATCTCTGATAGCCAATGGATGAGCCCCACACAGATGGTTCCCAAAAAGGCGGGCATCCAAGTCGTCACAAATGACGCAGGTGAAGAGGTCGCCACTCGGCCGGTAACCGGGTGGTGTATTTGTATTGATTATAAGAAGTTGAATTCCGCAACTTCCAAAGACCATTTCCCTTTGCCTTTTATTGTCCCTATTGTTGAAAAGTTAGCGGGTTAAAAGTACTATTGTTTCCTAGATGGGTATTCGAGGTACAATCAAATTGCTATCCATCCAGAAGACCAAGCTAAGACCACTTTTACTTGCCCATATGGTACCTTTGCATTTAGGCGAATTCTATTTGGGCTATGTAATGCCCCCGCCACCTTCCAAAGGTGTATGATGAGTATCTTTTCAGATATGCTGGGGGAGTCTTTAAAAATTTTCATGGATGATTTTTCAATTTTTGGGTCATCATTTGATTGTTGCCTTGACCAACTCGAAAAGGTTTTAAAAAGATGTGTTGAAAAGAATTTAGTTTTGAGTTGGGAAAAGAGCCATTTTATGGTTCAAGAAGGAATTGTGTTGGGCCACCTAGTGTCAAGTCATGGGATAGAGGTTGATAGGGCGAAAGTTCAAGTTATTTCTACTTTGCCATATCCCACGAGCGTTAAGGGTGTTAGATCATTTCTGGGTCATGCGGGGTTTTATAGGCGGTTTATAAAGGGGTTTAGTCATATAACAAAACCTCTATGTAATTTATTGTTAAAAGACTAACCGTTTGACTTTAACAAAGATTTTCAAAATGCTTTTAAGTGTTGAAACAAAAGTTGGTAGAGGCCCCAATCTTGCAATCACCGAATTGGTCTTTACCTTTTGAAATTATGTGTGATGCAAGTAATTATGCGGTTGGGGCCATGATGGGTCAAAGGGTAAAAAAGGAACCCGTTGCCATATACTACGCAAGTAAGACTCTTTCAGATGCTCAATTGAATTATACAACAACTGAAAAGAGCTACTTGCAGTGGTATATGCTTTGGATAAATTTTGGGCTTATATTTGGGTAGTAAAGTAATTGTTTATTATGACCATTCTGCTGTCAGGTACCTCATGGAGAAAAAGATGCAAAGCCGCGGTTAATCCGATGGGTTCTCTTACTACAAGAGTTTGACCTAGAGATACGGGATAAGAAGCGTAGCGAGAATGTGGTGGCGGACCACTTATCCTGGTTGTTAGTAGAGGAGGGTTCTTCGCGTGTGGAGATCAATGAAACCTTCCAAGATGGGCATATTCTTAAAGTGTCAACATTACCTTGGTTTGCTAACATTATAAATTATTTGGTGACAGTTGATTTACCGGCTCATTGAGATAGGAGGAGAAGATTGCATTTGCTATCTCAAATCAAGTATTACACATGGCAAGAACCGGACTTATTCAAGACATGTCCGGATCAAGTTGTGAGAAGATGTATCCCGGATGAGGAGATCCTGAGTTTCTTGATGCACTTGCATACCTTTGCTTGTGGGGGCCATTTTAGTGGTCATAAAACAGGACATAAAATGCTTAATAGCGTCTTATGTTGGCCAACTATCTTTAAGATGCTTTTAATTTTGCTAAAAACTTTGTTGAGTGTCAAAAGTTAGGGGGTATTTCTAAGCGGGATGAGATGGCCATGCAACCAATTCTTATTGTTGATATTTTTGATGTGTGGGGAATCGATTTCATGGGCCCATTCCCCAATTCTCATGGGAACTTATACATTTTGGTGGCGGAATATTATGGTCCAAATGGGTCGAAGCAATCGCCACTAAAACGAATGACCATACCGTTGTTTGTAATTTTGTGCAAACAAATATTATTTCTAGATTTGGGATACCTCGGGTAATTTATTAGTGATGGGGGATCTCATTTTAAGAACTTTAATTTTGGGAAATTGCTAAAACGGTATGGTGTTGACCATAGAATTGCTACCCCCTATAACCCGTAAACAAGTGGTCAAGTAGAGGTGTCCAATAGGCAAATTAAAGAAATTTAGCAAAAGACCGTTCGACCAAACCGTAAGGATTGGTCAACGAAGTTGAACGATGCCTTATGGCCTACCGAACAGCGCATAAGACACCTATTGGCACTACCCCTTACCGCTTGGTTAACGGTAAAAATTGACACTTGCCGGTTGAACTTGTACATCTTGCATTTTGGGCCATTAAGGAAGTTAACCTTAAGTATGATGATGCAGGTAAAGAGCGCAAGTTGAAGCTTTGCGAGCTAGAGGAGCTTCGGGAAGAGGCATATGAATGTGCCTCAAAATACAACGATAGCATGAAAAGAGTACATGATGCCAAATTGAAGCTGAAGGAATTTGTGGTGGGCCAAAAGGTTTGGCTATACAATTCACGGCTCAAGTTTTTTCCCGGGAAGCTAAAGGAGCAAATGGATAGGCCCTTGTGTGATCACGAGGGTCTGCAAGCTTGGGGATGTTACCATTGAGGACCCAAAGGATGGGTCAAAACAAAGGGTTAATGGTCATCGTCTTTAACCATTTCTTGATGGTAATGAGGCAACCACTGACGCAAACAAGGAATTGGTAAGCTTTTTTGTAAGCGTACCAACTTATGAGGTCAATTAAGGACCAAGAACAAATGTTGTAGAGTTTTGTATAATTTTATTGTTTACGGTGTTGCTTATATTTTATTTAGTTTGTTTTTGTACTAATCTCGTTAACGTGTGAAGTTCGGATTTTGCAAACGGGTCATGAAGACATAAGGTATGTTTTTAGCTTGTTTTGTGTATTGAGGATAATACACGGTTATTCGGGGGTGGTATAGTAAACGTACAGATTGTGTTTTGAGAAAAAAAAAAGGGAAACGGTGATGCATCGGCGACGGGCCATCAGGCCATCGCCGACGATACCTCTATGTGTGCGTCGGGTCAAAAGTGTCGTAGACAGGGGTTTAAGCCATCGGAGGTTTTGAGTGTTTTTAGGGGGGGTCGGCGACGGACCAAAGGGCGGTCGGCGACGGCCCTTGGTTTGTCAGCCAACGTTGAATCTTCTTCAACGCATTTTTTCGGATCCTAACTCATTTTAACCTATCTAAACTGGACCCGAACAGCTTTTTAGCCACAAATTCGACCCGGGTGAACCCTATCCAACCAATTTCTCCTTAAATCTACCCACATATCTGAACATTCATCCTCAATTCCTCATCTTCCCCAACTTCTTCTTCAAGAACCCTAATCTTCAAGCCTTCATAACTTCTACAATTTTCCACCAAATCAACCGATTCTTGAGCCTATTTTGTGTAGTCTTTCGAGTAGAACAAAACCCCTAACATGGTTTCTCTTAATTCTTGCTTGTTTGCCAGATTTATGAAGTTCAAATTTTGGGTTTTTGAGAAAAAGTGTTCTTCAAGTTTTGCATTACATCTTTTTATCAAGTTCTAACATCTATACAACACAAAAGGTGTGATCTTTATTTAAATTTGAGCATGGATGTCATATGGTTTGTGATTTTCTTCCCAAATTCTGAACTTAGGTTTAAAAGTAGGTTGTTGATGATGCTAATATATGAATTGTTGCTTGAATTTGAGTTTATAATTGAATTGGGTGGGATTGAACATGCAACTTAGTTAAGTAATGATATTATATTTGTTAAAGTTGCATGTTTGAACATGAACACAATGTTGAAATCTTGTTTAAATCTTATATCATTAGGATGAAAAACATAGAAACTTATGTTTAGATATCAACAAAAGTGCCAAATTTGAAAGTTAAACCGGCTAGTTTTGTCTAATCAATTAAGTTATGGTTCAACATTGTTTGTCATGTTCAAGAATGTGAATTGTATTGAAGTTTTGGGGTGATAGATTTATCTGTTTGAAGTTCGAAAAGGTTTAATTGTTTTCTTTGCATCTTGATTTTAGGAATGGCGAGCCGAAAGAGGAGTAAGATTTTGGGTCAAGGCTCATCTTCGAGAGCCGGGTCATCTTCGGGTCATAGAGCAAGAAAATGGGAAGAATGAGTGAGTTGGAAGACAATGATGATCGGTTGTTCCGACAAGATTGGGTATGGGAGAGAATCAGGGACAGTAATGTAGGCGAGCCGTGGGAGAGCAATAAGAGAAGACCACTTTCAAGGTTTAATGATAAACGGTTGGAGCTAAACTTTGGAAGTGGAAGATGGTTCACGGGGTTTCTACTTCTATTCCGCAAAGGGTTGTGCCAGAGTGCACATTGAATGGGGAGGAATTTAGGACGATTGGGATCGTCCATATGTTCGAAAGAATTGGCTGGGATCGAGTGTTTGATTAGTGTGAAGATATCACACCACGGGTTTATTTGGCTGTTGTTTATGAGTGATTGGCCTCGCTCTGGTTCGTCAACAAGGATGGCCCACCGAATACATGGCAGTTGGTAGGCGATACGGTAGAGGGCAAATAGCCATGTCTTTTGAGACCATGAATTGTATCACCCGGTTTGATTCATTGGGGGTCGACGAATATTATTACTATAACGTCGATCAATTTTTTGGACAACAAGGTCAATACAGCTGATCTCGACGGCATGGTTGAGTCGGTATTACCATATGCTGATGGTGGGGCTGATCTGCGCACTCAGTTATCTGTTGAAGGAAAGATCCTTCAACCCTTCTCTCTTTAAAACGTTATGGTGAGATTCGGGGATCGGGGGAAGGTGAAGGCATCGGATTGTCGGGTGCTCCATTCATTGCTTTTTGGAGTACCTAAGTTATCTTGGCACCATCTTGTGATGATTAACACTTGGGATACCCGTGAGTCGTGCACTCGAAAGATGATGCCATACGTACGACTCATCAGTGCCATGATCGTGCAACAGAATAGGTTGCCACCCGATTCATTGTGGGTTTCAAAGCCGGTGGATCAAATTTGTTTTGCATCAATGAAGTAACATGGAATATCCAAGTACAAGTGTACAGTCATCAATATACTGTCACCGATGACCAAGGGCACCGATTTTAGTTTACCGACCCGAGTGCAGCCCAGGAAGCTGCAAGAGAGGAGGAGATGGCTGACGAAGAGGGGGAAGATGAGCCTCAGGTCCGAGGGGACCCCGGCAGAGGTACACCCGGCCACATCGAGAAATTTCAGTCAGGGTGGCTACTTCATTCCTAACCGGCATAAGCCCCAGTTATCCAAACTACAATCAGGGACAACAAGATGTTTATGATAATGTCTCCGCTTGTATTGGGGAGAGCCGGGAATATGAACAAAGGAGGCAGCAGTGGGAACAAAATTGGGAAGCCCAGCAACAATCTCACTGGGCTGAAGAGGCTACTCATCGGGCCAGAGAGCAAGAATATTGGGAGAGACTACAAGAGTAGTGGGCCACCCAGCAAGCTTTTATGGAAAGACAAGACTTGTATCAGGCACAAGAATTGTCTAGAAGGCAAGCATGGGAGGAGGAGCAGGAAAGGACGCGTGTTGATCAGAACGCTTTGGAAGACCGCCGATGGCACACTATGGCGGTGGCACAACAGATGGCGGTTAATAACGCCAAACATTTTCATGACCAAGAGCGCCACCATAAAGATTGGGAGGCGGGGCGTCCATACCAAGAGCACACGCCTTGGACATCATATGAGAACCTTCCTCTCCCCTCCGGGCCCTCTGATCCATCTCCGTATTGGCTCGAAGCAGTGGGGTCCAGTTTTATCCCACCACAGTTCCAAGCGCTGGCAGAAGGCGAGAGACGGCCACTCGACGATTTCCACGACACGATGTCGGCCCTCACGGGATATCCCTACCAGTCGTATCCACTAGTAGATCCCAATGAGCGATACCAGAGATGATCACCGGTATGTTCACTCTTGTTTGTATATTTTAGTTTATATTTCATTTCTTGTTAGTAGTTAAATGAACTTTGTGGGTGTGTTCCCTAGATAACCCTCACGAGACCTACTTGTCCTTCCTAGCTATAGGAAGGTTTAAAAGGGCTTGTTGCATATGCTAAATGCAATCGTGATTCCTATGAAAGTGAGTTTAGGTTGTTGTAAATTCTTTTTCCACAAGAAAATCAAAGCTGAGTAAAATTATATGACTTGGTAATTATTTTAATTAAAATGGTAGAACTAAGTGACTAACAAAATTTTAATGGTTGTGAGCTTGCTTCTACACGAAGGTCGAAATTTGTAGGTAAAATGTGTTCGGCGAGACAACCGTTTTTGTTGAAGATGAAGAGCACACAAAGAGTGAGCGAAAAATCAGGTGCATACGTTTCCTTTAGCTTTGATTTTTCTTATGTTTAATAAGTGGATTGTATTGTGTATTTTAATTTTTCGGGGTGAATTTCTGGGAAGGTTGGCCATGCCACATCCCTTGTACGCTTTAAATGGCTCTAATCTTACACATTGAGGACAATGTTGACCTCAAGTGTGGGGATGGGGAAATTTCAAAAAAATTTCAAAAATTTCTTTGTTTTAAGCGGTCTAAAAAGCATAAGTAACTAAGTTAATGAGGGATGGCACAACCCATGTGGTCTTTTGTCATGATCAAGTTCAAATTAAGATCATGATGGGTATTTAACAGGTGGTTATTTGGGAATAATCCGCCTAAGAAACTTGCACTTTATACATATCGCATACCATACCTTCTATATGTGAGATTTTTAGCCACTTCTACATATCATATATTCATATATTTCTTTGGTTGAGTGGACCATTAGTCATGTATTGTAGAACTTGCAATTTTTGATACGTTTGAGACCATAGACCGAATATGAGCACAAGAATTATTAAGGCATTAGGTAAACCTTTTTACTTTACACCATTTATATACCACTACCCGAAATCAATCCATTAGTCGCCAATTTTGAGCCTAAACCTTTCATTTGACCAACCCATTTAGCCCTTGACTGTTGAACCTTTTATTTTTAACCCGTGTGATGAACACTTGACTTTATGATTAGTTTTAAAAAAAAACACAATTGAGAAAAGAAAAGAATAATATATGTATTGATAGTTTGTTGAATAAAAGGCGGAAAACTATTGCCTCTTAGTTTATTGTTTCGTAGTCAGTTGTGTTAGTATAGTGTTTTTGAATAAAAATCGAGTTTTCATCACCTTAGCCACTTTCAAAGCATCCTATTCCATACCCTTAGCCTAGCCCTACTACAACCGTTCAAGACCTTTTGAAGTGTGTTTAATATTTGTGTTCGGTGGTGGAGAATGATTGAGTTGCAAGCTTATGCGGGTATATGTTCTAATCGGTTTGTTTGTTTACATCAAAGGTGCTAATGTATTCTTATTAGCTAAATCATAAGCTGAGTGGAGAAAACATTATGAGGGATATGTATGAATTGTGAGTTTCAAGGGTGGGTTAATTTTGGATAACCATTTTATGTGTTAATCATATTAACATTAAATATTGCGAAAATGATAGAAATTATGAATCAAGTATGACATTAGACCTTAACTCATGTCTCGAGAATGAGAAATGTGTTCCTTATTCGACCCATGAAAGTGAAAGACAGATTTGCTTGAGGGCAAGCAAAAGACAAGTGTAAGGATGTGATACGTGGTTGAAAACCAATGTTTCTATTACGTTTAAGTTAATGTTTTACGTAACTTTTAGTTTCGGATAGCCTACTTTTGATTGGATTTGTGTTTTACAGGTTTACAGAGTTTAAGAAGCTATCGGGAGCGTTTTGGAGCATGGGGATGAGAAACGGGTCAACCGGGATCGCAAAATGGGAAAACAGGAAAGCATGATTTAGAGAAGTTATCACCGACGCCTCCCTGGGCCGTCGGCGACGCCCCACAGAAGTGCCGTCGAAGAAAAATGGTCATAGACAATGGATTAAGGCGTCGGAGGAAAACCACAAAAAGCAGAGGCCGTCGTCGACGGCCCATATGGCCGTCGGCGACGCCCCTTCTAATTCCATGTCGCTGAAATTTGAATTTTGGCGGATTATAACTCATGTTTGACCAATTTTGCGGGGGTTACGAGTTTGAGAGCCTTGAAGCACCTCTCGGAGACAAGAACACCATAACCTTCATCCACAACAAATTTCAATCCATCCAATCATCCAATTGATCGTCGTTGATCATAACCCTAACCTACCATCATCATCTCCTTCATCTTCCATCCACCTTCACCTTTCATCCCAAACCCTAACCATCATCATCACTACCTTTGAAGCTTCAAGATGTTTGTGATCAAGCTCCAATCATCCGTTGATCAAGTTCCGTTCGTCATGAGCGGCTAATTCTCGAGGGTTTCACCCCGGTGTAAACTTTTGTAAGATTTAGGGTTGCTTTATGTTCTTAGTTGATTTGTGACAAATTGAATTGTAGTTTGAATTGATTGATAATTGTCTTACATTTGAACTATATTTGCGAATTGTCGAATGATGATAAAATTTGACTTTGTGAAACAAGTTTGTGTATTTATGCCTTATCTTTCAAAAGGGATTATTTGTCCGAAGTACCTAAGTGCATTGTGGTCCGTCACATGCGTGATAACAATTGGCATCTAAGCTTTGTGATATCAAAACTGTTAATGACAAATTCAATTGAATCAATCTAAAATCGTTTAGTAACCCTAAGTTGTGCAATTGTTTAAACGGATGTGAACCTTGTGTGACAACCGTCATTTTTCTGGTTGTAATTAAGCGCGTAACAAATAGTAAATGCCATCATAAATAACGTAATTAGACGTAAATTAACTCGATCAGGCCCATGGAGAGCCTAGGAACGTCTACTCGATTCACATTACGCGATTTGACGATAATCGAGAACTCTAAACGCGAATTTGAATGATAAGCGAACTGATGCCAAACAAATACTGACATCTCCTAAAAATATGAATTTTGTACTTGTATTTATCATTTGGTTATGATTATGCGATATATTTGAATCGCCGGGCATCGCAAAGCACAATGCGGAAGTTACGCGAAAATCGAGACGCACCGGCAACGAAACAAAAGCCACGAACTAGAGATTTCGCCTCAATATTAATATATTAGGATATATATGGCTTCGTTTTCAAATTTCAATGCTCACGGTAAAAATCGGATCGAAAAACGGATAAAAAGGACGACCGTAGTGAATTACGTGAATATTTACGAAACCGGCAAAACGAACACGTCAAACACCGACACCGACATAGTTTTAGGTGTTTCAACTCCAAGTTAACGTATTATGACATGTTACAAAAACTCGAGTTTGAAAACGGGCTTTGAATACGTAATTGGGCCTGAACACGTTAACGGGCTTTAGGCCCGACCCAGTAAACAAAACACTAGCTATAAAAGCCCCCTTAAGCTTCACCATCTTCATTTTGGAGAAACCCTATCACACATCCAACCTCCTGCCTCTCTCCTCTCCGAATCTGGTCACCGGATTCCGGTGACCATCGGCCGGTGCCGGTCACCCCTCCGACGCACACACACCCTTTTCTCCTTTATACATACACACCCACCACCTGCAAACCCCTCCCTCCTATACCCTTATACCCGCTCACTGACATGACCGAAGAAAGAAACCAGCAAAGAGAGCGGCGGCAGCTGCCGCGTCTCAGCGGCGCAACTTCGCTGAGTCGCAGGCGACGGCAAGCAGCGGCGCAGCCGCGGTTTTCCGGTGGGAGCGAGGTGGTACGGCGGGGATGATTGACGGCAGTGGTGGTTGTTCCGGTTCACCTTCCAGATCAGAATTCGAGGGTGGGTTTGTTCAAGATTAGATCTAGTTTCGAATGTTCAGTTCAACTTCGGCTCCGGTTCGACTCGAATCAGTCTCGGTTCAGTTCAAGTTCAAGCTTGGGGATTTGTTTCAGGTTATCTCGGGTCTCGATTGGGTTCGGGAAGGTCTCAGGTCACTCAGTTCACTCAGATCAGTTTTTGCTCGACTCGGTTCAGTTTTGGTTCGGGTCAAAATCGGTCAACACTGAGTCAACTCGGTCAACTGGTCAAACCTAGTCAACTGTCTGGTCAATGGGTCAATCAAGACTCGGTAAAAATTTAATTACGACGCAAAATTTATTTATATTAGTTTATAAACGTTAATAAAATATATCGCGAAACCGAGCTCAAAATCGACCCGTTATCGATTACATATCGCAAAATTTAAAAAAAAATAATCATAGATCCGACATACAATATTCGAGTAAAAGTCACTAATTAAAAACCGACCGACGTTAGTATAATATAAATTGGATTTATATTTGGCGGAAAATTATATTTGAACACGACGGGAAGTATTATATATTGCGTACCTTGATAAATTGTGTTTTGATAAATAAATCGACAACTAGTATTGTCGGGATCGTCCGAAAACAGAGGAAACTCTGCCCGATTTTCGTAAAATACGCAATACAAAACACATTGAATTTCAAAGGCAAAGCATCCGATTCAAAGCAATTGTTATAAAATAAATATAGATATATTTATTTTGTCGATGCTATTATAACCTATAACAATCAAGCCGACAACGTATAATGAGCGTAATTACAAGACAACAAGTTTCGGCAATCCGTTATAAAACAAATACGATTGTTTATATTACTTCAAACGCCGAATTCGGAAATTAGTTTTGAAACATCGATAACTCATTCGAATATCTTTACAAAAACAAATATAATGGTTATATTTATTTCGAAACGCCAAAATTTTTCGAACGATTTTACAAGATAAGTATAATGCGCGTATTATTTCAAATGACAGAATTCGAAAATCATATGTTTAAGACATCTAGAATTCGGACAATCGTATAAGATGAATATAGTTATGTACATTATTCGAATGTCGATACCTTGAATACTATTATAAAATAAATATAGTTATATTTATTTCAAACGTCGACGGCGCGAACACTTTCGAATATTTTCGAAGGATGTTATAACAATAATATATTGGTTATATTCGATTCAAATTCCTAAACGAAGTACGACCCAACTCCGCAAGACTATAACAAGCGTACGATGACATCGTTATTTATTATAAATGATACGCCAGACTCTTGCTCGGATACGAAATGTATTACCTATACGGATATATTTACGAGTATATATACATTATATCCTACGAAAACTACGAAGAGTCGTACTATTACCCGTCAATGTATGCGATGACTAAATACGATTTCATGAAATATAGTTATGTTTATATGTAACATATATTTCAAGTCGCTCGAAAACTAAATCGTTTCTAAGAAAACCATAGATTGGTTATCCCGAGTTAAGCCAATGACACTTTCATAGAATCGTATGAGTAACGATTTGATAGAGCTCGGTGACACGTAGTTTAGCTACGTTATATCTTGAAACTTATAAGTTATTCCATTTTAGGAATGTCATAGATTGCATGCTAGCTAGTCACGTTGTGGAGACAACACTATGGAATCACATTAAGCTAGCTTTGCATAAGGATATCAAGGTGAGTTCATAACCCCCACTTTTTACCATTTTACATTTTTACAAATGTTTTCAGGGGTGGAAAGACATGCAAGTTTTGTGAAAGCATAAAATGTTTCGATGAACAAAAATCATATATTTCTAAACCATGTTACAAACAGATTTCAATGAACTCAAATGGTTTACGAAAGGTTTATGCTAAACTTACCGGTTTTCACAGCTATACAAAGCTTTTCGAAACATGCATGAGTTTTATGACTAGTGACGGGATTGTCATACTCACAACCACGGGGCAAGGCCCCAATTTTATTTATAACATGGGCTAGGCCCAATGACAAGAAAACATGGGCTAGGCCTAATAACATGGATAACATGGGCGAGGCCCGATAACATAAATGACATGGGCGCGGCCCAATAACACAGATTTATAACAATTGGTATGTAGTTATGGGATTAGATGATAACAGATCACTGTGCGTAAGTAGGATGATGACAATAATAACCATTAATCACGTAGTGACCAAGGTGTAAAAGGTATAGATCTATCGAGTTTGAGACAGGCTCCACTCCTGGTATGTTAACCGGTTAGGAGTGCTTTTGTGATCCCAATGATGTCAGAGTTGTCTCGGGTTGGTTACTTACTTATGGCACATAGGTCAGTGTATTAGCTACACACTAACATATCCTTAGATTTCATAGGCATCCTACATACTATGATTTCAATACCAGTTTACAAAGATAACAGAAAACATCTCAATACCGGTTTACAAAGATAACAGTAAACATTTCAATATCGGTTTACTTACAGATACGATTGAAAATATTTTATTACCGGTTTACAGACACAACTGTTATATGCATTGGTTTACAAACAGCATGGAAAACATTTCAATACATGCATATAGATACGACATTTCAATTTTTTTGGATACTATGATCCCACAAACCGGTTTATCGAATGCAAGATTTTCAAATGTTTTAAGATTCATTTTATACGAAAACAAACAAACTATGAACTCGCCAACTTTATGTTGACTTTTCGCATGTTCTTTCTAGGTTATGATTACAAGTATGGCACGGTTGGAATAGTGGAACCCATGAGGATTCGAGTACTTAGCGGACGTTCACCTACTAGAAGTCCTAGCACTCACTTTACTTCCGCTGTGCAATGAAGATACCGGTTTAGTTCACACCTAGCTCTGATGTGATGGAATTACAGGGGGTGTGACACCTTGTTTTTAAATCATTGTTTTAATCAAGTAATTTAGTTTTCGTGCAATTGTTTAAGTTAGTAATTAAGTAGTCAAACCAATTGTGTTGGATCATTCCAACATTCTTTCAAACAAACAACATTTAAACAACATAAATAGCAGGCTTCATAATTTGTGATAACAACCATTAAGAATCAAGTGCATCCATCGCAAACCACAAACTCTTCGTGGTTCGACCCCTTACTACCACTAACGCATTATTAAGGGTAATTCGGGATTATAAATCTTACCTTTGACCGGGGCACGACACCCCGATCACCAGATTACTCGAGGCAGCGAGGGCCTGAGTAACAAGAAGATGAAGTCTGTTCATATGATCCTGGGTGGCCCGTCGCGCAAGTGCGGCCATCAGAAGAGTTGCACGCCTCACTGGCGCGAGCAACAGGTCATCTTCCCCGTAGTCCCTGGGGGCCCACAAGAGGACCGTCCGGTCGTGATAACTGGCATCTTTGGCCATTATCGCACCGATTACATGTTCATAGATCCCGGGAGCTCTATGGACATCATATATGAACAGTGCTTCCAACAACTAGACCTAGAAAACAAGGCGCGCTTAGAGCCGGTGGATTTCCCACTCACTGGTTTCTACAACGAGGCCGTCTTTCCACTGGGCCAAATCTCTTTTCCGGTGACTCTTTCCAATGGGCGACGCGCATGGTCTCGGTCAATTTCATGGTCATGCCCGCTACTTCGCGCCACGAAGTATTGCTGGACCGGCGCGCACAAAGAGAGTTCAGCATGATCACTTCTACTCCTCATGCTGCATGTGGTTTTCCAACGGAAACCGAGGTGACCATCATGTATGCAAGGAAGGAGATTATGTCCATTGAAGAGGAACCACCGACGAAGCTACCGAAGTCATCCAATGGTGACCATAGAATTGGGTACTAAACAACAAGTACCCGGAACAAACAGTGCTGCTAGGACCCGCCATGACCCCCGCAGTTAAGGCGCGGTTGAAACTACCTTTGTTCCGCAATGTAGATATTTTCGCCTGGTCGCTGGCGGATATGACAGGGGTACTGAGGGAAATCGTTGAGCACGCGCTGCACACATTCCCTTCAGTTCAGCCTATCATTCAGAAGAAGCGCAGCTTAAAAGACCCACGCACTGAACGAGCAAGTTTCAGAGCATCTCTAAGCCAGAATCATCCAAGAAGTACGCTATCAGACATGGGTAGCCAACCCAGTCATGGTCCAGAAGTATAACAGCAGTTGGCGCATGTGTGTTGATTTCAAAGATCTAAACAAGGCATGTCCCAAGGACTGCTACTCTCTACAAGAAATCGACAAAAAGGTGGACTCCCTCGCTTCATTTAGGTGGAAATGCTTCCTTGATTGCTAAAAAAGGCTACCACCAAATACAAATGAAGAAAGAGGACAAGACAATACCGCTTTCCGCCCTGACAAGCGGATCTTTTGTTACACAAAGATGCCCTTCGGATTGTGCAACGCAGGAGCCACCTATCAACGTTTAATGGACCATCTCTTCGGGGACGATATTGGTGAAACCGTAGAAGTGTACTCATCATGAGCTCGGATGAAGAGAAGATGCTGACAAACGTTCAGAAAACGTTTACATCCTTGCGCAAGGCAAACCTGAAGCTGAACCACAGCAAGTGTTCGTTTAGAATGAAGAAGGCAAATTCTTCGGGTTCATCGTCACGCGCGACGGTTTTAAAGTCAATCCCGAGATAGTGGATGCGATTCAGCGTATGCCTTCCTCCTCAACCATCAAAGAAATACAACGGTTGGCGAGGCGATTGGTTGTGATGAACTGGTTCTTGGCCAACCACGCAATGAAGTCATTCCCATTCATCAGCACTTTGCGGAATTATGTAAAGCAAAACAAGTTTCAGTGGACTCCGGATGTGGAGAAATCCTTCACAAATGAAGGAGAGCTTAATTCAGTTACCTACGCTCACGGCACCGCAAAAGAATGAGCCACTGATACTTTACCTTACCGCATCAGATATCGCTCTGGGCGCAGTCCTGCTAGTAGAGCGCTCAGGAGTCCAAACTCTGATCTACTACATCAGCAAAATGCTAACTGACCCAGAGACACGATATCCTATGATGGAAAAGCTTGCTCTAGTTTTAGTCCATGCATCTCGCAGGTTGCGTCGGTATTTTTCCGGCCATGTGATAACAGTTCTCACGAACTATCACTTAGGCTAAATTTTGTCCAAGTCAGACATATCTGGCCGTCTAGCAAAATGGGTTAGTGGACACAACATCGTGTACAAACCACGCCCAGCAATAAAAGGCCACATACTGGCAGATTTTGTTACAGAAGTACCAGTGAATAAAGCGCAAGAGTGTGAAGCTGTACAGAATCCAACGCCGGTTACAGATGACCGCGCGTGGATACTTCACACAGACGGCGCATCCAATGATGATGGCACGGGGGCAGGTGTCCGCCTAATAAGACCCAACAACCAAGAATTCACCTACGCCATCGGGTTGGAATTCAAAAGCACCAATAATGAAGTTGAGTATGAAGCTTTTCTGGCTGGACTTCGGTTAGCCATCAAAATGGGCGCACAGAATTTGGAAGCAAATGTCGAGATGACAAAATCCATCCCCAATGCATATATAATTATAGCCAAAATTAGACATCGAAAATCAGTATAGAGTAGGATTATGATTAAGTAACGCTTGGCTAAACATTATGCAATTAATTACCAGTCCGGTGAAATCGGAATCTGTAAACATCCAACGCTGCTCAACAGGCGCAAGGTTTCATTGGCAGCGAATCTGAAAGTTACGATTGGTTGGAGCTTTAGTGGTGTGGTTTGTTGAGATAAGTGGATTGTTGTGCGATGCTGCGAACATCGCGGATGATGAAGTTGCGTACGCAATCATCCCCATTTGCTCTGGAGCTTTGATCGTCCTCAACAGGAGGAGGATAAGGTGTAGTGAAGGAGAGTTTCACCTGCTCTACTCGTTTTATTTTATGATTTTATCATACTCCTTTTACAAGTGAGTTCTTTATTCCACCTCAACTTCGGCTTTTGTATTTTAAACTAAATAGTTTTTCAGGTTACAGTTTTTCTACTCGGCTCGTTTATAATTTATTAATTATCTGTTATGTATTTTAATTATAAATTTATATTTGTATAATATAATTGTTTCTGAATATTTTCTTGAATGCTTGACTAAGATATAATTCGTTGTAGGGATGCAAACGAGCCGATCTGAGCCCGAGCTCGACCATGCTCGAGGTCGAGCTCGCTTAATATATGAAAGCTCAAGCTCGGCTCAAAGGTAACTTTTCAAGCTCGAGCTCGCCTCGGGCCTGACTCGTTTAGTATTTATTAATTAAATATATTAATTATAATTATTATTATTATTATACATATAATTTAGTTAGTTTTTTATATTTATATAAATAATAAATATTATTATTTAAATATATGTTTAATATATTAATAAAAATATATATAAACAGAAAGCTCGTTAAGGCTAGTGAACCGGTTCGAGCTCGATAAGCGAAGCTCGGGCTCTTTATTAAACGAGCTTGTTTTTAGGCTCGGGGTCGAGCTCATTTAAGCTCGGCTCATTTGAGCTTTTTTTCAAGCCTAGCTCGAGTAGCTCGCGAGTAGATCAGCTCGTTTGCACCCTAATTCATTGACACTTAAGACATGGACAAATTAACTCTCACACCGTCACACCTGGTTAAACCCAATATCTAACAAATTTGCATAAAATACAAGAAGCACATATAGGGTATGTTTGGCAAAAGTAGCTGTTGTTGGTAGCTGAAAACTGGTGGGTGGAGGCTAAAAGCTGGTGACTGGAGGCTGAAAGCTGGTAGCTGTAGTTGTGGCTTTTTAGATTTATTTAGGTGTTTGGCAGAGTGGCTTGAGCTTTTAATAAAATGTATAAAATGACCAAAATGAACATTAAAAAAGTTGGTACATTAGAAAGTTCATTATTTTTAGAGGTTAAAATAGTCATTTTTTTCTAAAAGCTTGTAGCTCCTTCTAAACACTACTAGTAGGAGCGTTTAACCAAAAGCTTCAAGCTCCTAACCTAAAAGCTTCTAGCTCCTTCAACCAAACAAGGTTTTTTTATTAAATTGGAGCTTTTTCTTAAAATCGTAAAGCTTGAAGCTCCTAAAAGCTTCTAAAAGCTCCATGCAAAACATACCCATAATATAATATAAAATACAAGAAGCACATATAATATAAAATCCAATTTTCACATACCTGTCTTGATTCACGAGGAATTAAAGTAAACAACAGGTAAACAAAAATTAAAAACCTATAATTACATATTATAAATAAAACTCTTTTAAACTTTTACTTGTATTGTCAATCTCAAATGTGCACGACTTTTAGACTATTGTTCTGGATTCTAGATCCAAACAGAGGGGAGTTACTTCACCAGTTCAACCAAACATGAGCTATCTTCGTTCTTAATTTAAATATAAATGAGATAACCACTGTTGACTTGTGCCAGAATGCTTCACCATATCATGCAGTGGCGGATCCAGCCCTGTTTTGTGGGTTCATATGAACCCATTCGGTTTGGAAAAAATGGAAAAAATTATTGAGAACTTTGTATGATTTGGAAAAAATTAGTGAGAATCTATCAAAACGAACCCACAAAAGAAGTTTCTGGATCCGCCACTGGTACCATGATATATATAACTTGATTGCAGCGCCAACACATGTTTCTGGTTGAATAAACTTTAATGACATTAAGTTCATGTTAAGCCGGATAATATTCGTTAAAAACAACATTGGTGTATAGAGAATTGATTTTATTTCCTTCTTTATTGTTTCCTTATTGTTCTCCCTTCCTAATATTGTTCCTTGATTGTAGGTCTTTCTTGGCTATTTATTCAATGTTATCGGTTCTTTATGAGAATCAAGAAATAAAACCAAAACTTTGAACCATCGAATTTATGATGGTATCAGAGCAAACCCTAACCTAATACACCCATCACAATCCGTCTTTACCTATGGTCGGCGACGATGTTTCCGGTGTCGCCAACAAGACCACAAGTGGAGAGACAAAACGCATGGCTTGCATGGCATGTAAAGCAAAAGAAAGTGATGAGTGGATACTTGATTCTGGTTCTACAGAATACATTACCCACAACATTGAACTTTTGGAAAATAATATCAAAACCCTCAATGAGAAGCCGGTTGTGATCCCAAATGGACAACCCATACCCGTCAAAGGGAAGGGTGAATGCGTGCTTCCAAGAGGGAATAAAATAAAAGGAGTTCTTCATATACCTGATTTTACTTGCAATCTTTTATCAGTCAGTCGACTGAGTCGGGATCTGTAAGCTGCCATAACCTTCTTTCCTGATTTTTATGTCATGAAGAAACTCCAATCGAGGAGCTTGATTGGTGCGGGTAAGTGCAAAGATGGTCTATACCGAATGGGGACATTTGAAGTCAAGAGGAAAGCCTTGATGACATCCGTTGACATTTGGCATAGAAGATTGGGGCACACTTCTGGTGAAAAACTCAAATTTTTAGATTTTGTTCAAAATTTTCTGCCTAATAAATTGTGTGATTCTTGTTCCAAAGCCAAACACACTAGACTTCCTTATGAAAACAGTGAAATAAAAACAAAGGAGTGCTTTGACTTATTGCATTGTGATGTTTGGGGAAAGTATCGTGTTCTTTCTTTTTCGGGTACAAGATATTTTTTAACAGTTGTTGATGATTTTAGCCGATCTGTTTGGGTGTTTTTATTGAAATTTAAACATGAAGCCTCACGTTGTCTTATTAATTTTTGCAACATGATTAAAACCCACTTTGGGAAAACCGTTAAGCGAATTAGAAGCGACAATGGGGGGTGCATTCACCTCTAATGACATGCTTAAATTCTATGGTGACATGGGAATTTTGCATGAAACTACGTGTCCCCACACTCCATAGCAGAATGGTGTTGTTGAGAGAAAACACCGACACATCCTTGAGACCGCCCGTGCCCTTTGGTTCGAAGCAAACCTTCCCAAGCGGTTTTGGGGCGAATGTGTCTTAACAGTCGTTTATATAATCAATAGGTTACCCTCTCAAGACATCCAAAACCAAATCCCATACGAACTTGTTTTCAACCAAAAGCCTGATTACGATGCCATGAAATTTTTTGGATGTTTGGCATATTTTCGAAACACTGATACAAGAGGAGATAAGTTCGAAGAAAGGGGGAGACCTGAGGTGTTTTTAGGTTATCCACCAGGGACCAAGGGTTACACAATATTGGATATAGAAAGCAAGAAAATTGTGGTTTCTAGGGATGTAAGGTTCCATGAAACTTTCTTCCCTTTCAAGGATCATCAAGTTAATCCAGATGAAAGTGATTTGTTTGAGGTCCATGATAACATAGAAACATCACGGCCCACTCCTAATGAGGACATTGGCCCAACTCAAACTAATGAGCCCATTGATGAATCTGGACCACACAAGATGTTGTCTTTGACAACCATGAGCCCGAAAAGCCCAACATGTTCCGCAACCCAATAACATCACTTCTGAACCCGAAACCCAACTTCATCCCATTAATTCTTTGTCGGATCCACCTGCTACCACATTGCCTGAAGCATCCACCCGTGCTAAAAGAACTCGATCACAACCAAAGCATCTCAACGATTATGAAGTTCGTCTTCCCCCTTCGGTTGACCATACTCGCACCACTCCTGATCAAGATTCCTCACAGGTATATCCTTTAACCAATTTTGTTTCTTACAAAGAATTCTCCAATTCTCACAAAGCTTTCCTAGCGGCCATTGATGCCAACAATGAGCCAAAAATTTTCCATCAAGCAATTAAAAGTGACAGGTGGAAAGAAGCAATGAAGCAAGAAATTCAAGCTCTTGAAAGGAATGGCGCATGGACTCTTGAAGAATTACCCGAAGGCAAGCGTGCGATTGACTCCAAGTGGGTATATAAAATCAATTACAAGCCAAACGGTGATGTGGAACATTATAAAGCTCGCCTTGTTGCAAAAGGATTCACTCAAATGGAAGGTGTTGATTATCACGCTACCTTTGCCCCAGTTGCCAAGCTTGTTACCATTCGAATTCTTCTTGCCCTTGCCGTGAAACAAAATTGGGCCATACACCAACTTGACGTCAATAATGCTTTTCTCCATGGTGACCTTGATGAGGAGGTCTACATGAAGATACCTCAAGGTTTTGTCAAGGAAGGAGATACTAGGGTTTGTCCCTTGCGTAAGTCCCTATACGGCTTAAAACAGGCATCAAGAAATTGGTATCATAAATTTACTGTTGTGCTGGTTGATATTGGTTTCCAACCTTCAAAAGCTTATCAGTCTCTTTTTATTCAAAGGCGAGGCACGACTTTCACTGCTATTCTTTTTTATGTTGATGATGTCGTCATGGTTGGCAACGACATAGACCAAATGCAAGCTACCAAAACAGAGCTTAATGACCGATTCAGCATCAAAGATCTTGGCACTCTCAAATATTTCCTTGGCATTGAGGTTGCTCGGACCAAAGAGGGTCTTATCTTAAACCAACGAAAGTATATTCTTGATATCCTTATGACAGTGGCCTACAGGGTTGTAAACCCAGTCAATTTCCCATTGAACAAAACCTTAAACTTGATCAAGCAAAGGAGCATCCTCAAGTTGACGTGGGTCATTACCGACGAATTGTTGGTCGATTGTTGTATCTTCAAGCTACGAGACCTGACATTACATATGCGGTCAACATTTTGAGTCAGTTTGTATCTGACCCTCGTCAACCCCACTTAGATGCGCTCCATCGTGTTCTTCGCTACTTAAAGGGTTCAACGGGTCAGGGTATTTTGTTATCAAAACTGGGTGATTGTACCATTACTGCCTATTGTGACTCCGACTGGCTTGGGTGCCCCTACACTCGGCGGTCTCGAACAGGTTATGTTCTCCTCTTGGGCGGTGCTCCTGTCTCTTGGAAGACGAAGAAAGAATAGGTTATTTCCCGATCATCTACTGAAGCTGGATATCGCTCCATGGGATCGACTGTTAGCGAAATCTTGTGGGTTCGATGGCTCTTGACTAAGCTTGGTTTTTCTCCTCAACAACCGACACCTTTATATTGTGATAACCAGGCTGCCCGTCACATTGCAAACAACCTGGTCTTCGCGCACTAAACATATTGAAATGGATTGTTTTTTTGTTCGCGAATGGGTGGAGTCTCGTGAGCATTTCTACTTTTATGCAGTTGGCAGACCTCTTAACAAAAGGCCTTGGATCGAAGCAGTTGCAATTCTTGGTTAACAAGTTGGGCGTTCGTAACATACACGCTCCAACTTGAGGGGGAGTATAGAGAATTGATTTTATTTCCTTCTTTATTGTTTCCTTATTGTTCTCCCTTCCTAATATTGTTCCTTGATTGTAGGCATTTTTGGCTATTTATTCATTGTTATCGGTTCTTTACGAGTATCAAGAAATAAACCAAAACTTTGAACCATCGAATTTATGATGGCGTACAGATCGTGAGAAGATGAACAACTACCTTGGCCAAATTTTAACAAAAGATATACTTTTACTTTTATCACTAATTTTGAACGGTTGATGTGCCTTGCCTGTGGTTGCGTTACCAGGCTAACTTGTCCTATTGCTTTGGCTTCTTGATAGGCAACTCCACTTTATATCAATCGTAAGACCGGGCCAACTACCAATTCCACTTTCTGATTTCCCTTCTTCTATTGTTCTCCCCCATTGCTATGGGTCTGTATCTGTTGCTCCATCTATCAGTGCTCCCTTTTTTTCAGAAAAAGACATAACATACTCAGTCAAACATAACGTTAGTTAATTTCTTATAACATTCAATCAGAAACAACCATGTACCAAGTGGTTACAGATGCAAAAAACTTTGATGATCTGCGAAGGTGAGTGACATCTGAAGTTGCTTTTATTTTAGAGCCCATGGTATTAAATTCAGTACAGGCTTCACTTCAACATTGTTCAAGTAATTCTAAACTTGCTCGTACATAACCAAGTCAGCGTTTCATTTAGGTCAACATAATTCGACAAGCTACCTTGAAAGTGCATACAAATTAAGGCTCTTAAGAGACCAGAGCACTTGACACTTACATGCTCCAAGTCCCTGTCCGTTATCTTGATGCGCCTACATAATCAAGCATCCAAACATAAAATAAAATAACATAAAATTAGATTAATTTTGAACATGTACAAAAGTTATATTGTTGAGATATTGGAATCTACATATTATAATACTTCAAATAACATACCGAGTGGTATTCATGTGACTTTAGATGTCCATAAAAGGGTGTTCATCCCATGAACCTAATTCTCAAGTCTTACAAATGCATATATTTATATGTTATACATAGAATGCACATTCTTTGATTAAGACTAATCACTATCAACGCCTACCGATTACTAAGTACCAACACAGGAATCATGCGTGGCGTCCCCTTAAAAAGCATATACAAATAGGCATCGATAGGTCCTAGGATTAATACACCCTATAATACATGGATTATCAATGTTAGCATTACTGTTAGTGCTTCAGTGTTCTTGTTTGACTGGTAATACCATTTTTCTAAATGCAAATTGAGACTCGTTCATCAATCTGCTAAAAGTAACACCAAACTATTTTTTAGAAAACTCATATAAGCTTCTAGAAACAATCTACACTCCTAAGATTTATATAAAAAGGAATAACATCTCTTATGTTTACATGAAAATAATCCTAATGTTTAGCAATCACCAACATCAATAACACAATCAACTATTAATATGAGAGAAATAAATAGGTACTTTGGTAGTGTTGCTGTGACCACTGGTTGACTCCTGAAAACTCTGATAGTTGTCGGATCTTGACACACTCACAGCCGGAACTTGTAACCATCACTAGTAATCTCCTCCTGAGAACACAGATGTCACACCTCGACCCGCAGCGGAATGATACGAGGAATGATGATTTTCCATAACTCATGACAACTATTATAAATTTAATATTTAAGAACATGATCAAATAAAATCGTCACACTTTCATAAAAATCTCAAATAAATCATAAAATATTCAAATTCAACAAATATAAAATAAAATCCAGTTTATTAATCTAAAGCATGTCCTACATGTCTTTGTCTTCAACTCTAACTCATACTTGTATACATGTATCATGCGTCAAAAGGTTTTTGGGTCAACATAAAGTTGGTGAATAAATCTAAATTTAAATATAATATTTTCTTTATTATTCTGATTATTTTATTTAAAAATAATTCTACATGCAACTTCAAATATAGTAGATACATCCACAACAATTCACAATATCAACAATCACCACAATCAAATTCACTAATGTGACATAATAATAAAGAAATAATAGACACAATGAGACTAAAGCCCGAAGAGCGAATCTAAATGGTGGTGTCGTATGTGAACTGATGGAGCCCAGGTTCGAGTCCCACTGGTTCAATGTTTTTATTCATTTTTTTTTATACATAATAATAAAGAAATAATAGACACAATGAGACTAAAGCCCGAAGAGCGAATCTAAATGGTGGTGTCGTATGTGAACTGATGGAGCCCAGGTTCGAGTCCCACTGGTTCAATGTTCTAACCTTGTTAACTTGTTTCTTTTGAAACATCTAATGGTGCTAACCGAGTTTTAATATAAAATTCCATATCTTTGACCCGAACTAACCAAACTAACATAACTTAATACACTAACTTAGTTAGGTGATTTTCCTTTTGTAAATACTAACGTGACTAACTATCATGCTTTATAAAATTAACGTTTTTACTTCGAAATTTATATATTATACAACATTAATTAAAATAATAAGTAATGAAAATTCTATTTCTTTCACATTAGCTAACAGATTTAAGGAGACGCATTTATAAAAAAGTAAATTGCCAAAGTCGTCCCTTAAGTTTGGACATGTTAGTCAGTTTCATCCAAAACAACTTTTTCGTACCATTTTTTCCTTCACTTTTGGGATTTTTTGCCCTTTTCATCCAAACGTTTAACTTCTTTGCCAAAATAGTCTCTGAAATTTGGGATTTTTTTTACCATTTTCATCTAAATGTCTGACAGAAAAAACAAAGCAAATTAGACGTTTGGATGAAAATGACAAAAAAATCCCAAAAGTAAAGAGAAATATGGTACAAGGAATTGTTTTCGATGAAACAAGCAAACATGCCCAAACCTCAAGGACGATTTTGGCAATTTACTCTTTATAAAATTAACATTTTTGATCCCGAACATAATTATAAAATGGCATTGATAGTTCGCGTTATTATTTCGACAAGGGTCCGGATTTCAGAATGAGTTGGATTTGTTTAGGACCCGTTTTTAGCCTACGTTACAACAAAGAAGACATTGATGATAGCATTAAATTAACGTCTACTATAATAAAGATTTGTAACAACTAAGATAAAGATATCTTGTAACAATCCATTCCATCTGTAATATCAGCTAAGATAGTTGGCCTGGCAAAATTACCAATATCATATTTAGGAATCTTGGTGAGACCTAATTTTTTTCATTATCATACATGACTAATTACGAATGTTATATAGTTGTTAAAAAATACTAAAAAATATATTATCAATTTACATCGAGATAGATGGTAAACTGGCAACAAGCTGTGTCGCTATCTCTTTTTCAATAGCAAAACTAGTCTTTTAAAAACTACGTCCATAGATATCGGGGTCATAACATTGCAATGCATGACCCTTTGAACTCGACTAAGTAGGTCCACAACTTCTGGCGCCAGGAAACCAAAAGTATCAAAAGCAAAAGGGATAAACACGTGCCGATTGTCAAGGAACACTTTCTCGTGTTTGGTCGCTTTACCCGAAGCAACCTTTAAAGAAGCCTGATCCACCGTGAGAACACTACCCCCTAAGCCCACAAGCCGGGAAACCCTTATTAGATCCACACATGCATGTTTTCCTCCTACCCATCCAAAGACTAGAATGTCAGTTGGTCAAAGGGTAGATCTCCCTTCCAACGGGTCAGTTAAGAAACTAACAAGTGCCTCTTTCTTAGCAGAAATACCAGCGCTCCTGAATATGTCGAAAAGGACATACCTAACTAAATCATGTTGGTATTTGAACCCTGAGAGCTCTCTACAATGAACTGAATGCTTCCCAAAAGAATCCAAACACGACTTATGATAAATAAGGCATACCTCATTAACTGGAAATAAAGAAATCATGAGGCAATACTTAAGGATAGTACGATACTCCACCGACGACATATGTTGGCTTAACCCATCTATAGGTATAGCAAGAAAAAATCTTGTGCATGTGGTGCTCGTAGACACTCAAAAACGGCTTTTTGTCTAACGGTCAAGTCGAACTGTACTTCAATGTCGTGAACAACTTTACTAAAAAGACCACTCGCCAATGCATGTTGGGCTTTAGGGGGCGGTGTCCTTATTAGTGAAACCGCTGAAGTCAAAGCTTGGAATCGTATCACGAAGACAAGCCAAAGCACAAACATAATCAGAATCCATACCATATATGCCATTGTCTCTTAAGATGTGGTCCTGTAGCACCCACGATTAGGCCCTCTAGGCCACAAAGCATAGAATGAAGCCTCTACAGCCCCAAACCCCCAAACATAATAGGTAAGGAAGTATTCCATAAAGCTTCCATGCCGTAGCTAAATTTAGTTGATTAATCATGTAACAAATAAGTCTAACTACTTAAAACCTACAAATTAGGTCTAGATAAATGAATTACAATGGTTTAAAACAAGTGTTAACACTATGTACCCATATCCTCAAATTTATTGAAATTAAGACAACAAATGGATGTTAAGTAATTCATAGGATGACAAAAGCTAAATACAGATTTTCTATGAAAAAAATAAATACTTAACAAAATCAAGTAATTTAAGAAACCCAGATGGATAAAATTAACATGTATAGGTGATTCAACGAAGGCGAAGTCATAGTAGCCAGGTCAAGCAACGTTTAGGGATGAACATTTAATACCAGGTACTAGTATCGAACCAAATAAGGTATATTCGGTACTGGTACTGGTACCCATTTCCTACGTTTTTTGGTACCGGTATTTACGGGTAAAACACCGGTAAATACCCGTATCGTACCAGTATATTTGGTACCGATACCGGTCCGTTACCATGCTCATCCCTAGAAGCGTTGCTAGTTAAAATGGCGGATTTTACTCTAATATCAACAATAGTTCAGCTACACTATCTCAAAATCAATGTAATTAGCAGAAATCACAAAAAAAACCTAAATTCTACATTACACTATACCTCGGCCTCTGATAACCACCCTCATATTCTTCTCATCTGCCTCTGACAACCACAACTTTCTCCTTACTTGCTCCTGCAAACAACCAATCCAAATCCAAATTAACTTTTATTCCAAAATTTCAAGTAAATCCACAAAGAGCTAATTTATTGAATCTTAAACTACTAAATTTTTAGATTTTCACCATTAATTGGTGATATACAGGAGAGAGATCCACGAAATATAATACATGAAGAAGTAGATGATCGGCTTAAGACGGTTGAGAATTTTGGGCGTGATGGAGGCGGTGTTTGTGAAAATGTACAGTGGTTGGAAGGTTTTGCGAGAGGATCAAAAGTGGCGGTGTTTGAAATGGATCAGGGTTTTTAAACCACTTTCAAAATAGGAAATGGAGCCAAAAGTGACCCTTCATCAATTTTTTTCCCGTCTGCTACTTTTAAAGACTTGTTACATCATTAATGTGTTGTACATTGTGCTATCTTATACTATAGATATGTTTTCATGATATTGCTTTAATCACTTGTACACTAATGCATCATCCACTTGTACATTTTAATCCGCAGGTAAATTTTGATAAAGAAAAATATCGAAACGTTCACAAAATGAGTAGGTCGTCACGGTACCTTCGAATTTTAATTATAGTTTATAAGATATGGCAAGAATACGTAAAATAATGATAAGTTTTTTATGGAGGGGGAGAAAAGGTGTAACTACAACATGATTATCTATAACCTGTGGAATCAGTGTAATGCTTCCCTGTGCCTTCGATCTTCAGTCTCTTCCTCTTTTCTCCTCCGATTTGCCTTTCTCCTCTTTATACAACCCCTTTTTCGCTAGTTCTCGAATTTCAGTTCCCTTTAGGTTTCCTGTCGTAGTCCCTTTATATCACAGATCATAACCTAGTGATTCCTCGCTTATGGGCCGTAAACATTGGTCAAGCCCACGGCTCGTAACTTAAGTGGTATCCACTTTGGGCCAATTCGCAATGAAGATTCTGTAATCTGATCAATTAGGGGGGTTTACGATTCGTAATCCTTAGGTAGGGTAGAGGTCATAAGTTTATCATCCTTCATACTCGTCATCTACTTTTCACATGTCCATATATCCTTTTACGTCCAAATCACCATCTTTTTAGTATTTACATGCAAATCTCACCAAAACATTAATTTATATTTTCTTATTAGATTTACCACAATTGCCCTTAAAAACTGGTCTTTTAACATTAAAATATTATGTATCTTACGGTATATCAGCGTCGTATCCGACCATCCCTGAGTTCAATCAAGTAAGACCAAGTAACTTGGGTACAACGCCTCAAGTGTCCCGAGTAGTTTGTTCGGGTTGTGGAACTCGAATGTAAAGAGAGGAATAAGGTAGTAGTAATACATAGAGTTACGTGCCATAATATAGTAATATTATTGAAAATGTATTGAGAGTATTTGTAGGTTAGTGTCTTGATTACCTCATCTGAATTATTATTTTATATATATAGTTAGGCCATGAATAGTAATTTCAAATCTAAAATAATATATTGCTTTTTAATATTTATTATCAATATATTATTTCTAATATTTACTTTTAACTTTTATATATATTAATTCTTTTCTATTTACTTTTAGCTTTTAACATACTTTCATTTTTTTCCTTTTCTAAAACCATATTTTCTTTATCATTTGTTTTGTTTTTAATAATTCTTTTTTAAAATCGTCTTTACTTTATCAATTAATTTGATATTTCTTTAATAACTTATGTTTGTTAATTCTTTTTTTGAAAACTTAAATACGTAGTTGTGCTTAATTTTTACCCTCGATTAGTATAAGTTTTATTAAAAACGAATTTATATTAAAAAATAAAGTATTTATTTGGTGTCGTTGAATCGATTGTAACGATCTGGCTTCTAAATAACATGTTACATTTTCAAATAATGTTTGTTTTACATTATTATTTACTCCGTTTCGTCGCAACGCGCGACGGAAAAAGACCTAGTATATACATTGTTGATGAAGGACGATAAATAGTAACTTTATTTTTATAATACTATAGAGTTTTTTATTATTTTTTATTTAATATATTTTAATAGTTTATAATTATATTTACTTTTAATAACATATTTTTATTTTTTTCCTTTTTTAAAACCATATATTTCCTTTACCATTTTTTAATAATTCTTTTTCCTTTTTTTTAAACATATACTAATAATTTCTTTTTTCTTTTTTAGAACATATATTAATTTATCGACTAATTTGATACTTTTTTAATAATTAACGTTTATAACTTTTTTTAAATATATAAATTTTTATTATTTTTTTAATATATTATAATAGTTTATTATTATATCTACTTTTAATAACATATTTTAAATTATGTTGTTTTTTTTAAAACCATATACTTCCTTTATCATTTTTTTAATAATTCTTTTTTTAGAACATATATTATTTTATCGATTAATGTGATACTTTTTAATGATTTACGTGTATAATTTTTTTCTAAAAACTTAAGTACGTAGTTTTGCTTAATTTTTTCCTTAACATTCCGTTATAAATTTTGTTAAAACAAAGTTATACTCAAAATAAAGTATTTATTTAGTATCATAAAATGGTACGATAATAAACTAAACTATTCTAATGGTTTAGCTTTCCAAACAAATGCTTTATTTTTAAATCATGTTTATTTTACGTTATAATTTACTCTGTTAAGCCGCAACGGATGACGTAAAATACTAGTTAAGTTAAATTTAGTGGTGACATAATTTTATTGGAAGTCAGTTATTTTGAAAGGCTCAATCTATTCACACACCCGTGCTGCCTATTTGGACACTCCTTGGGCCCTAGACGGGTCGTCTAGGGCTAGACGCCCCGTATAGCACTGATTTTGAGGAGTCAGGAAGTACCTGGCAGGGCGGATAAATTTTAGCGTTTAGGCGGGGCGTTTGGACCTAGACGACCTATCTACTAACTTGTGTTTTTTTTGTTGGAAAAAGGGTGTTTTGGTGGGTAGATTGGTTGTTGTTGGAGTTTGAAAAAATAGTGTTTTGGTGGGGTAAATTGGTTGTTGTTGGAGGTTGATTTTTTTTAGGTGTAATTTTAGGTTTTTAAAAAGTTATGTTTATTGTATAAAAAGTGAGTTATCTTTTTCAATCGTTTATATATTTAATTGTTTTTACATTATATTTTTAAAAAAAATATATTACAAAAATTTAATATTGTTTTCAACATTTAAAGATGAATGCAAGAAGTTTATGTTGTTTTCGTATTACATTTCAACGTCGATTAAACACAAACAATCATCAAGTAATCGAATAAGTGAATACAAAGTTAAATATAACATATATAACATAAATTTGTACAACCATAACAATATGTATCTGTATAGCTGAATCCTAAATACAAAACGTCTATGCATACGAGTCGGCCTCACAGTCGGGATCGGGATCTGGTTGCTGCGGCTGCTGCTGCTGATGTGGTGCTCGAGGTGGTGGGAGCGGTATGGCAGGTAACCCCTCTCTCTCTCGTCTATCCTGTGCCTCCCGAACCAGCCAGCCAACGAGATCCATAACCCTATCGACGTCGGCTCGTAAGCGCGGGTATGCCGCACCCCCCGGGGCATGACCTGGAAGGACGTGCTGCGGAAACTGAGGCGCCCCGTGAGGTGGTGGTGGCGGTGGCGGTGTCGGTCTGTCAAAATCAACCGGATGGTCCTAGACTACCGCTGCCTCAACTGCCGGCGGATGGACTGGAGCGAACTGATCGGGCAGCGGCTCCGGAATCCATGGCTCACCTTCGCGGGTTTAAACCGCTCGCCAAGCACGCCGAACCTCTTCACGGCCTCATCCCCCGCAAGGTCTGAAAACCCATCCGCGTGGACGGTATGGCCGGCTGCAAGTGCGGGTCCGTCTCCGGCACAAGACCCAACGACCGGGCAATGACGGTGACGTACGCCCCGCCGTAAAAAAAATCGCGTTCCTGCCGGTGATGGGCGGAGGCGAAGTACTGGGTGAGACCGTGCGCGAGTGCGCACGGCCTCTTGTACAAAAGGCAATAGAAAAAAAATAAGTCGGTGCTCGTACACCACTCACGGCTTTGTCCGCGAGCGGTAATAGACGTAGCGAGCATCCGATGCAGATACCTGCACATTATATTAGCGAAATACGGAAATTAATTCATAGCAACAATAATCAAACAATTACCGTAATAAACGTACGTACCTGTACAACGGGTCGGCAACGTGAGAAATCATCCCCTTCGCCCTGACATGCTCCCAAGTGTCAGGGCCTACGACCACCTCCCAAAATCCCATAAGAGTGGGTCTATCCACCACCACTAGCCCCTCCGTATATACATCCGTAGCAATCTCCTCCTGCAGGTATATGCCGCTATGAATGGCAAACTCTGCAAGCGTCATCGAACGCCACACACCGGCAAGCCTAAATGAAACCTCCGGCGGAGGGGGAGGCGGCCGGTCGACCGTGAAGGGTGGAACTCGATGAGCAGCTCCCTGTAAGTCGGCGTGCCGGCCAGGTCAAACAGTCGGTGCCACGGGGATTCAACGGGAATGAAGAATCGAAGTCTGGGCGTCTCACCAATCGCCTCAATCGCATCCCAGTCGACCGCCAAGTGTGATCCGACCTGCATCCTGCGTAGCTTCCCGCAAAATCGGGCGGCCTCGGTGTCGGGCGGGAACTTAAGGTAGGGGTGGCCGTGGAGCGGATCCACCGGCGCTGGGGGGGCCCGTCGCGGACCATGCGGATGTGGGTCGCCGTGTATCGGATCTCCAATCTCGTCCATAACCAATCTTCGATTGTATTAGAATTTATAACGAATAAAACAATAAATTATAAAACTTTAAAAAAAGTATTTTCACATGTCGTCTATTGGGGTCGTCTAGGGCTAGACGCGGCCGTCTTGTTCATCAGAAAACCCAAATACTTCAACATCACAGCCCTTAAACCCCAAAAACTTTCAAATTCACAAACAACCTACGTTCTAAATGCACAATACATTAAAGTTTATTGAAGTATAGTTGAAGATACGTACCAGAGATGCTGGATTTCGCAAAAATACGGTTCGGAATACGGTAGAATACGTATGTGTGTGTGAGGTTGAGTGTGTTTTTTGTGTTGGTGTCATCTGTCTCTGATCGTCTAGGCTGCAAGTCATATACGAGGCCTAGACGGGTCATCTAGGCCTAGACTGATCGTATGGGATAAAAGGAAAATTACCATTTTACCCTTGAACTGCCTGCCGTCTAGGCCTAATTCAGGGGCAAAATGGTAATTAACCATGCTACTCAGCTGGTTAATTATCATTTTGCCCCTGAATTAGGTCTAGACGGCCGGCAGTTTAGGGGTAAAATGGTAATTTACATTTTAAATTTAAAATTCAAAAATTTTCAAGGATAAAGATCCCGCCCACACCGTACGTTGCGGCTTATATCAAAGTTCAAATTAAGTAAATAAAATACTATTAGTTATACCAAAAAAAAATTAAATGTATATATACGAGTCGTCTAGACCTAGACGCCCCGTCTAGATCTTGATTGAATGACCATTTTACCCATGTGTATGGCCTAGACGGCCAACATACCAGAGGTAGAATGGTCTTCTTGCTAGACCAAGACGGGAGTCTAGGTATAGACGACTCGTATATATACATTTAATTTTTTTGGTATAACTAATAGTATTTTATTTACTTAATTTGAACTTTTATATAAGCCGACATTCTACCAGTACACCAAAGGCACAGCAAATAAACCATACAAAGCCTATCTAAAAACCAACAAATTCCGGGTATTGACAAACAGACGGCAATTATACTCTTCGAGCTCTCACGTCCCACCGTCGCCACCGGCAGTATCGACATTTCGTCATCTGCCGGTGCCGAGAGCTCAGAGAGTATAATTGTTGTTGTTTGTCAATACCGGAGTTTGTTGGTTTTTAATGGGTTTTGTATGGTTTTTTCAAAGCGTACAAAGCCTATCTAAAAACCAACAAACTCCGGGTATTGACCAACAATTATACTCTCTGAGCTCTCACGTCCCACCGTTGCCACCGGCAGTATCGACATTTCGTCATCTGCCAGTGCCGACGGTTGGACGTCAGAGCTCGAAGAGTATAATTGCTGTTGTTTGTCAATACCCGTAGTTTGTTGGTTTTTAGATGGGCTTTGTATCTAAAAACCAACAAACTCGGGTATTGACAAACAGACGGTATACTATCCGAGCTCTCACATTCAACCGTCGCCACGGGCAGTATTAACATTTCGTCATCTGCCGGTGCCGACGGTTGGACGTGAGAGCTCGAAGAGTATAACTACCGTCTGTTTGTCAATACCCGAAGTTTGTTGGTTTTTGGATACAAAGCTTTGTATGGTTTAATTGTTGTCCCTTGGGTGTACTGAAGGAATGTCGGCTTATATCAAAGTTCAAATTAAGTAAATAAAATACTATTAGTTATACCAAACGTTTTTTATTGTATTAAAAGAAATCTTTGTATTATTTATACAAATAAATCGTATTAAACATGAAAAAATCGAGCCATTGTTCTTGCTTTGTTGACCGTGGTTGACCAAGACTGATCGTTAGACGATGACTGAGACTCGTTAGGTGTTGTATGAACACCTGAAATAAGTTCAACAATATATCACTATGTTAAACCACAAGACACTCTATTACGCAAACAAAAAACATATATATTTAAAAAACGACAATATTTCTCATTTACCTGCATTTACTCCTCGAGTTTCCCTTCGGTTACAGTCTTCGATTGAGCACAAGACACTCTTTGACGTGTAGTCGATTGAGATACCAATTTGCACGCTGGAAACCGTCCCTCCAATACTTTTTTCCAAAATATATAAGACTGATCTCCATCCGGTAAATATGTTTTTAACTCACTATGAAACCTCAGGCGCTTTTCAAACCATCTCCGCGAGATACGAATTGCCTGCGTATGGGGGTGCCTCACCACCATATCCTCATCACGAATAATGTCTTGTACACTAGACAACCTCCTCTTGCTCGTTAGAATTGGGACCACCGCTCTCCCCTTAACAACGATATCACCATTAGTAAATAATTAAAACAACAACTAGTTTAACCTAATAATTGTTACCGTATTGGCTTCAGGCACCCATGAGTCGCGCCCAAAGAAATAGTTGTCGTCCCAGTTTAATGACATTTCACCACCTTTGAATGATATCAACTAAAGTAATACAAGCCAAAGTTCATGACAAAGAGGATTCTGACGACGAATTGAAAGTTTTATGCGACATCAAATGCTCTGCATGGGTCTATTTAACAAAGAAATAGACGCCCCGTCTAACGCCTAGGCGGGACATATCACTTTACTACTTTACTGACATGCATTGAATGATATCAGACGAAGTAATATAAGCCAAAGAAGAAGACGGAGAGAATTCCGACGACGAAGTGAAAAATTTCTTCAACATCAAATGCTCTGCATGACTCTATTTAAGAAGGATATACGCCCCGTCTAGGCCTAGACGGGACGTATCACTTTGCAAATTGACTGACATGCATGCAGAGCACAACCTTCAAGCCGGCCCGTCTAGCCCTAGACGCCCCGTCTTAGTCTGGTCGTCTTCGACATCCGTCTATTGCTAGACGCCCCGTCTGATCTGACTGATTTGACGTTGTATGGGACAGGAATGTGATCGGAGAAAAAAAAAAGCTAGATGCCTCGTCTAAAGGGTGTCGTGTGAATATGTAGAACCATTTGAAATCCTCTCAAACAAAACTCTTGTTTCTAGTTGTCAATAGTCACGCCCGTTGCCTACGCTCTTTCTGGTCCAGTCCCCCACCAAAAACCATAAATAAAAATGGCAACGGCCAGCATCATCACCACCACTCTCCCACCGTCCCTCCGCCGTACCAACCTCACATCATTTCACAAACCTTGTAAACCCCTAATTCGCACTCTCACCAATCCTTCACCAATACCCACCACCAGAGTCCAATCCAGCAGCGGTTCTAATGTACTGAACCTTCATAGTGCAATTCAATTAGTCCAGTCATCACCGCCCACGTGGGAGTCTGCTGTTTTGAGTAATTTGTTGATTTTTTTGGTGGGATCGCCTGTTCTTGTAACCGGGTTGTCTGTTTCCGGCATTGTTGCTGCCTTCTTGTTGGGTACCCTTACGTGGCGCGGGTTCGGGCCGTCTGGGTTTCTTCTTGTTGCTGTTTACTTTGTTATTGTGAGTTTCTTTCGGATTTGGTCCTGTTTTGTGTTTGTTGAGGCAGTGAACTTTTGTGGGTTTTTAGTTAATTGTCAAGATTTAGGAATTATAAAACCATATTTTTAAGGGTGAAATAAGATAATACTTGGGGCTTCTAGGATTTAGGAAAGTCTGAGTTCTTGTGACTTTTGTTACAAATTCAAGCTAAGATTTTTGTGATCATAGTTCTTGTTGTATGATTTGAAAAGGGTTTCATTCTATATTTGGAAAAGTAAGGTAGAAGTTATAAAATCAATTAAAGTTGCTCCTGTTTTGTGTTAGTTGTGTGGATTGATGTTGAGGTTGTGAAATATGGTGTTTTTTGTAGCATGGTTGTTTGATATGCTGTTCACAATTGAAGTAGGAGTTAGGGGATTCTGAGTTTTTATACATACATTTTTGTACAATTAAAGCTAGGATTTTTGTTATCATAGTTCTTTGTGTGATTCAAAAAGGGTGTCACTCTTTATTTAGAAAAGTTAGGTAGAATATATATAAACTATTGAGGTTTCAAGTTTGTTTGTTTGACCATAAAAGTCAGACTTTCTCTGTAGGCTTCAGTTTAAAGAATCATGTTTTTTTACCTCTGCTACCGGTAAACTCAGCAAATCCGTCAATACCATGGGATTAGGTAGAACCCAGCTTGCGCGTGGCAGGTGCTCTTTGAGGACTTAGGCAGGAAACTAATGAAAACTGGATTCGAACCTTAGGACTCTCGTAGCCCTTACCTCCACGGTACCCCTTGAAGGTTTTAAAGAAATATATCACCTTTGCTTTAATGAGATCAATAGAAAATCTTTTTTTTCCTTTCTATTTTATGTTGTTAGAAGGTTTTAAAGAAACATTCTGCCTTCGCTTTATAGAGATGAATAGAAAATACTGCAACCTTTTTCTATTTGTTTCACCTTATCCTGTTTCATGGGTCCAATTAGGGGTGTTTGGATGTGTGGTTTATTTCCTTGGTTAAACTAAATTTGCAATCCCACTTCTGGATATTCTGGAGTAAGAGTGACGATTCTATTGATGATCAAACTAACCAATTATTGGACTCTGAAATTGCTTTCAACATGCACATTCCAAACACCCTCCAAAGCTTTGATAAATAATTAATCATTTTGGTCTTGGAATGATGAACCTAAACACAATCCATATATTCTTGATCATTCTGGTCTTGAAATGATAAACCCGAACACCACACCCATATATTCTTGATCATTCTGGTCTTGAAATGATAAACCCGACCACCACACCCATATATTCTTGATCATTCTGATCTTGAATTAACTTTAGCTATGCTCAAAATTGACATAAAAGACAATGAAATTGTAGGGTACAGCAGTAACCAAAGTGAAAATGGCACAAAAGGAAGCCCAAGGTGTTGCAGAGAAGGGAAAAGGAAGAAGAGGGCCTGGGAGTGTTATTGGTTCAAGTGCTGCGGGTTGTGTTTGTGCGCTCCTTTCAATTTATGGAGTTGGTGGCAAATCATTTACTCGCCTTTGGGAACTCGGGTTTGTTGCTAGTTTCTGTACCAAGTTGAGTGACACCGTCTCTAGTGAGATAGGAAAGGCGTACGGTAAAACCACGTAAGTAATCCTAGTTTTATGATTTATTTATTTATTATGTAAATGGTTAGAGCTAGCAGTTTTGACCCATTTAATTATGAATAGGTTGAGCCAGGTTGTGTTTTATCTATGTAAAACAGAAAAAAGTGTTATAATCATATTTGACAAAATAAATTGTGCTTAAAAAGCTCCATAATCTTTGGTCAATAAGTGTTTTTCAGGTCAAGTAAGTCCGTTTCAACCAGTATTAAATGGCCCTTTTCGACCTGTAGGGATGTAAACGAGCTGATCTGAGCCTGTGGTCGGTGTAAAGGATCCGAGCTAAGCCTGGGTTCACCTAGCTCGAGCTCGGCTCGTTTATTATTTATTTATATATTTAATTATATTGTTAGTATACGTATAAACTTTTGTCTATATTTATAGTTATAATTTTTATATATAATATTATTTTATTAGCTCTTAAAATTTTATATATACTACTATTTGTTATGTCATTTGTTATTATATAAAATAAAGTTGTTATATTTATATATATAGTATGCTTGTTTAGGCTTGCGAGCCTAGTCTTTGATATATGAAACTCATGCTTTTTATTAAATGAGCTCCGGTTTAAAACAGGCTCGTTTTGAGCTTTAAGGTAGCCAGTCTCGAGTGGCTCACAAGCAGCTCGTCTCGTATGCACCCCTACAACGGTACAACCTGAGGCCCTAGCTACTAGGCCCTCCAACTTTTGTACCTCCGGTAAATTGCAATACGTTGTAGGGGTGTTCATTATTCGGTTATAACTGAAAACCGAAACCGAGAAAAACCTAACCAAACAAGAATTCGGTTCAGGGTGCAACTGTAAGCGAATTCATATTTGGTTATTCTGTTCGGTTATCGCCTTATCAGGCTGGCCATTAATTTTATTCGGGTTGGCCATTAGTTGTATTTACATTGAGACTTGATATTTGTATGATGTAGATACTTAGTAACAACATTTAAGGTCGTCCCAAGGGGAACAGAAGGGGCCGTTAGTGTTGAGGGGACCGTTGCTGGGGTTCTGGCTTCTATTCTTCTTGCCTCTATCGGTTGCCTTCTGGGCAAGGTAACATCTTTATTTCCCATACATCTGAAAGACGCTTTTTGTCCTTGGATATTTTATCAGTTTTTTCAGAAAAGGTCTTGTCCCGGCTATGTCTATTTGAACATGCAATCAGACTGGATTTCAAATTTCTTTTATTTTTTCCTTCAAAAATCTTATATTTATTTGCTACTTCAGACGCTGTATTTTGTTTATTTAAGGCTTCATATTTGTATCAACATCGTAATACACACCGAAAGATAAAGTCGTTATGTACTTTTTCTTAATTAGTTATATTTTTTTAAAATTATTTATGACGTCATCCTTTTTTTGAAACCGGTCCGGCTAGTGAACTGGTAAGGCGGCCGGTTCTTACTATTGGGTACGCAATGTTTTATGCGATACTAGATAAAGGTTGCTGAGGCGGTCGTATGTGTGTTGGCTTCACAAATTGCAAACGTTGGCGAGAGTGTGATAGGAGCTGTGCTCCAAGATAAAGAAGGATTCAAATGGGTAAGCTAAACCTTAAACGCTAACACGTTTGGATTTTTTATGAATCTAATCATAGTCTTGCATTTGCAGCTCACCAATGATGCAGTCAATGTGATCAATATATCTCTAGGCAGCATACTTGCCATCTTGATCCAACAATTCCTACTCCAATACTGGCTTCCATAAATCTAATCCTGGACACCGGAGTCGAGTTTCTTTGTTTTGTGATTCTGAATACCATCTTCTCGAGCTGTAAAGAAACTTGATTCGTGTTTGATGTAAAATGGCTAATTTTAACAGCAGTTACTGACTTGAGATTCTTCCCTTTTTGCATCGTTTACTAGGTGGCAATATAAATCAGGTCTCGAGTCTTCCCTCTTTGTATCGTCTAGGTGGCAATACAAGTCAAAAAGTTTAGAAATTTCTTTGTAAATAATTAGTGTATCGTTTTGAACATTCATCCATAAAATCCTTGATACGGGCGCTGTTTAAAGGTGTAATTGCTTCAAGCCTTTTAGAATCTAAGATTGAACATAACCCAAACCAAATTTATTAAAGAATTTACGTTATCTAACATGTGTCCCTTTTGTAAGTTATTCTCCTTTACATTCATCTGCTACACAACAGAAGAGTAACAAGTTTCAACTCATAACACACTACTACTCCTCAACTTGAGGTATAAACTTGTAAACTACACACTTGAAAGGTAACATCAGGGCTTGAAAACACCTTCTTCGCCTTCTCAAACTAACCTCTACAAACATACTGCTTGCAACATTGAAGATACACCTAAGGTCGTGACACTAACGTGATAACCTGCATTAGAAATTCTGTCTCCTTTTAAAAGTATTGGTATTTTGATGAGAACCATAGAAATTTGTCGTTGACAAGTAGCAAACATCTGGGACAAAAGTATCATAACCTAACCGGTACTGATGACGTGGACAGTTTTTTGACCAGCTGAGTCCCGAAGCAGTAGGTGGCGAAACCATCTCCGGGACAGCCCAAGATGCGTCAGGGACCTGACTCAAACAATCTGCACCGAGATCCATCGCTCCTAGAATCGGTGACCCGTCTGACTCCGCTAGCTTCCCACTATCAGCCTACAAATCCTTCAATCATACCATCAGCCTACAAATTATTCATTATGTGGAATTTAGTAAAGTATTAGTAACGTATTATAATCCTGATTGAAATCCGTCAACGCTAGAAAGTCATCAAACTGCCATTGTTGAACACTCTCAGCAGAAGAACCTCCGGAAAATGACATCTTAGAAGGTACGAAATCGCCAGCTCCTGCAGCTTGAACAGGCATACTTATGTTGGATTGACTCGTTGCTGGCATTTGAACCGTCTTTGACGGTACAGAGCGCGGTCTTTCTGCGTCGGTAATCTTCTCACTGGAGTTTGATGCACCGGGATCAACAGCTTCGAGACTTACTTTGACGCCTGTAAGCAGAAACCTCTGATGTGATGAAACTAGAATTGAGTGTGTATGGAAACGTCACATTTTCTGCACAGTAAGGCCCTGTCTTCAAGACAAAAGAAGTAGCCAGCTGCTTCCTGATGATTGTTTAGACAGTATTATTACTCCATCAGCTACTGATTCATAAATCAGTCAGTCACGAATGACCCCATCTATCTTTCTAATTTCAACATAAACTCATTATGAACAATCAATTATAATGCCCTAACTCAATGAAACTCACGATAAACTAAATCAAAATTCCAGATCAATACTGGCAGAGAATTCAAACATTCAACTAACAATACAATTTGAAGACAGACTCATAATTAACAAATCACCTATCCGGTAAACATGTTGTAAATAGAAATCATTGATTACTAAGCGAAATATCAAAACTCAATACGAACCATCATCTCCTAAAAATCCCTAACTCACGATTAATTGTATCAAAATATCAGATCGATACAGACAATTAACATAACTAACAATCGCGTATCCGGTAAACAATCATTAATTAATAACTAAAAATATCAAAACTCACAATTAATCATATCAGATAAATACAACAGACAAAACTCAAACAGTCATTTAACAAACGAAAACATCTAATTATAAAAAAAATCCAGTCATTAGGTCAAAATACTTCCCAAATATCCAGACAAAAATAGCATTAAAACTCAAATCAACACACACATACAATCAAAACTGATAATAAACAATCAATCAGATCCTAGACAAACAATTAACCCTATGAAAATCTAAGCACACCTGACAAATATCACCCTTGGGCAGTTGTCAATCAAAACTCTCTGATGCTTACTAGCAAGCTTGTTAGCAGCATGCACGTTCTCATCACACAACAAACACAAGGCGGCCTCATCGGCGCAGCAGAGCAGCACCGCCTCGGCCGCCTCACAGACGTTGCACTGAATCTTCATAATAATAATAATATCTTATCTTGAGTGGTGAGATGCGTGTATATGTATTATGATAGGGTTTAAGGAGGAGGAGTAAATGGGGCCGAAAGAAAGGGGTAAGCGGAGCAAGTGGGGTATATATTCAACTTTTTTTTAGGGTGGGCAATTGTGTGATATTTTTTGTTGCGGCAGTGTAGCACGTGCGGCTGTGTGTGTGTGAACATGAGGATGAGGTGGCTTTTAACGATGTACTCACTTAAAATATGTAGGTAGCATCTTAAAATAGGTTTGAATTACTAATTATAGTTTTCATTTTTACCTTTTTTTTTTCTTTCTATAGGATTTGAACTTAAAACTAAAATGTCTTTAAATTAAGCAATAATGAATTTTAATAACTCTAACTATTGCTTATTAGTCGGTAATGGTTTCAACTTCAAAAATTACCAATGACGGTTTCATTATTTCACATATTGGCCTACAATTGATCCTAACTAATAGAACCCTAACGCCGTTAGTCTTCAGTCGCCGGAAAAATGTTTTTGGCCGGAAAAAGGTTCCTAAAGGTCCGGTCTACGGTTACAAAAAGGTTTGGGACCAAAATATGGAGTTATCCGGCCGAAAAGTAAAGTTTTCCGGCCAAAAAAAAGTTTTCTTGCAAAAAAGAGTTTTTCGGCGACCTAAATAATTGAGGGTTTATCTAGAAAAAGATTCCTAGTGGTTCGTAATAAGGTTACAAAAACGTTTAGGGCTAAAAGGTTAATTTTCCGGCCAAAAAGGAGTATTCCGGCCAAAAACGTTTTTCCAGCGACTAGAGACTAACGACGTTAGGGTTCTGTTAGTCAGGGTCCATTGGAGATCAATATATTGATAGATAGGACCACCAGTGAGAATTTTTGAAGTTAAAACCGTTGTCGGCCAACGAGCAATAATTATGGTTATTAAAATCTATTATTCCTTAAATTAATAAATATGAAATAATAGTTTTTACCTTTTTTGAACAACGAATTTCCAGGTTGAAGCTCTTAATTACAATATTTGCCTTACCTAAAAAATTATTAGAAAAATCCTTTATGCTTTAAAACAATTACATGTTACATCCTTTGTCCAAAACCAAATTATTTTTAAGGTAGAATCTAGTCACATGTCATTGACCCACATACAAATAATATTGTCTTTTTCTCATCTCTTTTTGATTTTCCAATCACTTAATTATTTCTCTACCCTCTTTCTCTCTCCACACTCCATCTCTCTATAAACTCTCTTGCCACCTCCACTACCAATCAACCTCCATACCACCACGTGAAGGCAATATGGTTGTTTTGGTGGAAGTTAACGAACTCATCGTGTATCTACTTCTTGATCATTACTCCTTGATCAATAGCCAAAATGTTGCTTCAATAGCAGTTTCTCTCAAGCTTAAATTTGTAAAATAGTCTAAAAGTAGGACAGTTGATCGATGATCGAATCGTGACATCAACCGTATACCCGTTGTTTTGCTAAAAACCATGTAAATTTCAATGACCACCGAATGTTTATTACATGACTTGATTGTAGCATTGACCTTGCTCTTCCTTTTCGTATTATGCAAATTTTGGAATAGAATATCATGGTCAATCCAATAATCGACTGTAGTGCATTCTTATGAGCAATTTGGTTGATATTGTAGGTTAACAACTAGTGGCGGATCTAGAAAAAAAATTCAGGAGTATCCTTTAAGTTTTTTACCTAGTGTCGTTCTTGAGAATTTTAGAGCCCAGTATGTGACAACTAACAAATTAATTGTAAATCCGTACAACTAAACAATTAATTATACATTAATTATGCGTTCGTTATGGCTTAATGTGTGCATGATTAGGTCATACAAAGGCTAGTAATCATAGGACATGTTTAACTTATGCAAACGATAATCTCACATTCGTCACGTCTCGAGAAAACTAGAAACTATGTCCGAATATGTTGGCAAAGTGCTAAAAAACACATTCACCTGAACACACTATTCATGCCAGCTAGTTTTGGAAACTTCCCGAACAAGCAATGATTACCGTGAAAGCATTTATAATTGAAATACAAACAAAAATCCCTAATTAGGGACACCAAATAATAGAACACTTTAAAATTCTGAAAAATACACATATTTATAATTTGTCTGATCCACCTAATTGTAAAAAAAATTGTTCGCAACTTAACCAAATTCGAGTCGATTTTATATTTCTACCATCCAATTTCCTAAACTAAAACGCTAGCGAACTAGTTAGCAATATTTTTGGCATTGTAAACGCCTTATATAAATGCCATGACATTGATGGTAAGATAAAATCAAAACTTTCGGTATTATATCGCATCTTTTATATAACACCCGATATCGAACCGACGAGTGAACTAGTGGCCTTTTTGCCATCCAAAATCTATACAAACTAATATAATAAACTAGTTAGACGTAAATTAGCATCATTAACATCTTAAATATACAAGAAAGAAAGGCATAAATATCGAAAAGTGCTGAAAACACATTCACCTGAACACACTATTCATGCCAGCTAGTTTTGGAAACTTCCCGAACAAGCAATGATTACCGTGAAAGCATTTATAATTGAAATACAAACAAAAATCCCTAATTAGGGACACCAAATAATAGAACACTTTAAAATTCTGAAAAATACACATATTTATAATTTGTATGATCCACCTAAACTGTAAAAAAAATTGTTCGCAACTTAACCAAATTCGAGTCGATAGGCGAAAAAATTATATTTCTACCATCCAATTCTTAAACTAAAACGCTAGCGAACTAGTTAGCAATATTTTTGGCATTGTAAACGCCTTATATAAATGCCATGACATTGATGGTAAGATAAAATCAAAACTTTCGGTATTATATCGCATCTTTTATATAACACCCGATATCGAACCGACGAGTGAACTAGTGGCCTTTTTGCATCCAAAATCTATACAAACTAATATAATAAACTAGTTAGACGTAAATTAGCATCATTAACATCTTAAATATACAAGAAAGAAAGGCATAAATATCGAAAATGAACTTTCATCACATTGTAGAAATTTAGTTTTATATTACAACTCCCATACCATACTCCTTCCCCCTCATTGAAAACGGTTATCAAAGGGCCCCACCCCTTGATTCGTGTTGAATTTGTAATAAGAAGTCTGCTTGTTGGATGAGTATCTTGACTTTGTAAGACATGGGAACATCATATCGAGACATCACCATGCTTATTATACACATTCCTATCATTCAAAATTTCACACAACACTCCCCATAGTTCTCTCTATCTCATGGCACTACACACACATTATCACCATTTTTCAATTTAAAAACTTCCACAAATCAAGCACTTCAAGCTAGTTCATGATGATTTAAGGGTGTGTTACAAGTAAGGAGAAGCATTAGGAGTTACTTTGGAGCTTTATTATCTTCTTAATCCTCATACTAGAACACACTAATCATATTACAAAATTGTAAGATCATCTTTTATTATTTTTTTAAGCTTGTTATAATATGTAGATTTATAAAGTACAAAGTTTTTATCTTGAACTTCAAAAAAACAAAGTTTAAAAACACTAATCTCAACTTAAAAAGTCTATAATAATTATACATATGTGTTGATTGTGTTGCTTTATGCTTATAATCTTGATGATTATGTTAAAGTAAGTTGTTTAGCTTGGTGATCTTGTATGGAACTTGATTAAAAATGGTGATTTAAACAACTTGATGTTTAAATCTTAACAAGATCATCATCCACATAATCCATGAACTTTACCAAAAAAAATAAAAGTGATTTTTAACATTTTATAACTTTCATAGAGATTAAAAATCATGATTTACACTAAGATGGTTTTAAAAGTGTGTTAATCAAAGTTGTTTAAATGGAAGAATAAGATTAGTGTGTTAAATATGATGGTTTGAATAATATTGTTAAAAGAATTAAAAAATGTCATTATTTTTACTAGAAAGTGTGATTAAAAATCTATATAAAGTTCAAGGATTAAGATGATAATTATGTGTGAATTATTACTTGAAAAATTTGGGTTTGGAAACTTGGTTGAGATTGATGATGATTAGTGGGTTTAAACATGGATTTAATACGTTTTTAAAACGTGAAAAAACGCCATAGTTTAGGGGAAACTATGGCAAAATTTTTCAATATCTATTCGCGATTAAAGTATGATTAACGGGCTAAACATGATTAGTGATCTTAATCATCATTAAGGAAGTTTTAAAGAAAATGGTTAAGCCCTAATCTTCCAAGAATTTTAATAAATACTTATATAAAATTTTATAAGTTAAAAATGAGCAACATGTATTAGATACATATTTTTAGGATAAAAATATATGTATACATATCACCATCATATGTGTATATGTATAAATACATGTATATTGTGTGTATGTAGTAGAGTTAGGACCCTACTAAAAAAGTGACAAAAATAAACACAAATGAAACACACCTACACGATACCCTTAAACGGGATGCGGACAACGGACAATCGTACATCGGACAAAGCATGCAAATAATATATATTGACAAGATTATATATGTATATCCGAAACCAACATGAAAAATATAATAAACGCCCTAACAAAATAAACGCGTCGTCATCGGCAACGATCACCTTAACGTCACGACGAGGAGCATACACATATCACGAACGACATTTGGGCACTCTCGACACAAAAATATATCTATTCGATTGTAGTGGACTAGGATTCTTTCTCGAGTCTAGTCTACAATCACTAGGATTCTCTCATGAAAACGATTTATCAAAAACAAAGTGCTTTCATTGCATATACAAAAACGCAAGATCCACTGACAAAACTCTTTTCAAATAAATAATGCAAGGACATTATTTGGGGCATAGTCTATATGGGATAGACATGCTAAACTAGATTGATTTGCACAAACCAACGTGATTATATTTGATATGCCCATATATATATATATATAATAAGTAATAATATTATTTATTGATATATATATACATGTTGTACGGATTATTTTGCCAAGAATGAAATACCTTCGACTTCGAATTCTATTATTATTCCTGACTCGCACGATGAAAATATCGACCTCACGTTTATTGCGGAGCTTATGGCGGACATGGTTACTAAGTGAGACCTTAAGCTTGATTCCGTCGAAGATGGTTGTTTTCCCTCGGATGCGAAGGTGCCTAACTAGGGCAGTGACGACGAGGCGGAGGTGGTAACCTTGGGTAACAATTCTATTAATGGGACGAGGTCCCTATGACTCATACTTATCATGATTGATGACACTCTCGTTCATACAAGGAAGATGAAGTAGTCATCTTAAAGGTTCCCCTCCAGTGGTTATTGTTGCGGATTCTCTAATCCGTCTAACATCATGCCCTTTCGCGAGTAACGACAACGGACGTTGGCATGTGGACCATCACAAAGGTCCCTTCTATGTTGAAGGTATGTATGTCCCCTCTCTGATTGATCGTCTGCTTTGAACGAGAAAACGCTAGGGTGACCATGCAAGGCAATTTATTATTACGGGGGCCCACGTAATAACAACTTGTGGTGCATGGGATTCCTGGTGGGCTTTACGGGTCAAACTAATGATCATTTTCTATTCAAAATTTTAAGTTGTTCAAATCTCCATCTAGTGGAACACTAACCGGTATAATTACTACAACACTCTACAAAGTAGAAAATCTGTCTTTGTTTACTTCGTGCCTAAAACTTCTATATATATCACGAGTCGGTTGAGACTAGTCATCTAAATAAACAAAACTGGTTAACCACCCAGGGAGGAATTTTTTTCCTCAACATGCTAGAGTTCTTATACATGGGTTGATTCCTTGGTGTCTATGGCACCTGATCTTATTTATTGGAAAAGGCTACATTAAACTCCGTTGTTTGACATTTGTCTTATTCCAAGGGACGGTATGGCATGAGCCATGCTGCAACTCCCTCATTACATTCTCTTCGACATCTATGGAAACTATAACAATCTATTGGAACTCGTGGAGCTCAAGGGATATCAACGTATTCGTCACATGGGTTAGTGCGGCGAAGGATTTTCCTCCTTTGGACGGTCGAAATCCATGAAGTATGAAATGCATGTCGTAAGGTTGGAGACGACCATTTGGTTTCTCCTCCTAAACAAATATTTTTTTCCATTTAGGCACATGGACGACACATGCAAAAAAAGATTCTTCTCATCCTTCACCTCACATACACTCTACCACCCAATACCTACATCACCACCACCATCACCCCCATCGTTTGAGTAGTGCATTTGTACCCTTGAAACCCGCTCTACGGCCGCTATAAGGTACATTTTCGGTCTCAAGGAAGAAGTTACATACTTTCGCGGCCTAATTTCTGCGTTTTCACTTTTAAACCCCACACACGGTAGTTATGTACAACTCCCATCTTTTGGGAAGTATACCCATTTTTGTAAAACTAAAGACTATTGAAGATTTGGAGACTTGAAGATCAATCAAGGAACACGGTGAAGAAAAGACCTCACCATATTTTGTATATTACTGTATTACTTGTATCGACCGGAATGAGATAAATCCGAGATGTTTTCTTCACAAAACTAATTGTAACAAGTTGATTGGTATATATAAAAGTCGGTATTTCCTTAGAAACACATTGTTGTAACTCACTTCACTTCCCTACAATGGGGTGATGATTATGGTGTGAAGGATTTGCATAAGCATCATTATGAATTATCTTACCCTTATACTCATAGTGCGTGACGAATGAGTTTTACTTTCATTCATAGATGACAATATTTATTTTAAAACATATGTCTAATTTCATCGATATGTTTTATATGTATATGAAGCTCATGGCACCATAACGAAGGAACACTTGTCAAGCCCAATCGGAACCTTAAGCTGCAACACGAACTAAGCTCGATGCCCTAGTGAACTAGCAAGTCGCTGAAGCGATCGTCTAATACAAAGCAAACGCACTACAAGCAGCGACGGAATGAGAGGAAGCATATTGAAAATTGCTCAGGCGATAACTCTTGCCTTAATTCCTGCCGAGGATGGGGTAAGGATAGAGAAATCAAATAAAAGCCCTGTGAAAAAGAAAACGCATTTGGAGTCTTTTTTGGATAGCAATAAGAGGAAGTATGTGCATTTCAAGCAAGGCTCTAAATCGAACAACAAACATAAGGGAACCGCTACGACTAAGAAAGTCAAGGCATTTGTTGCCACAACTAAAACGGGTGATAAGAACTATAAGGGAAAACTACCAAAGTGTGATAAGTGCAAATATCACCACCAAGATTCTTGCCATACCATGAAGTGTGACGAGTGTGGGAAGTTGGGTCATCACGTTGAGAAATGTTGGGTAAGCAAAAAGGGTGGCAGAAACGGGAATGGCAATGGGAATGTGAAAAGTTAAGATTGTTTCGGATGCGGAGACAAGGGGTATTATCGTAGGGATTGCTCTAAGGAAAACCAAGCTCGTGGGGGAGCTTTCATGATAGGAGCCAAAGACGCACGCCAAGACTCGAATGTGGTCACGGTACGTTCCCTATCAACCAACACTTTGCATCTATTTTTTTATACTAGCGCCGACTTTTGTTTTATATCTATAGAATTAAAAAATATGCTTGGCTTAGAGTCGGGTAAACTAGACGTCCCTTATTTTATATTATTGGCGAATGGAAAATTTGTCGAATTGGGAGAAATTATTAAAGGTGGCACACTCGAACTTGGAGCGCAAAAATGTTCTATCGATCTTTTACCCATTGACTTGGGTAGTTTTGACATGGTTGTTGGAGTGGGTTGGTCGTACGATAACCGAGCGGAGGTGGTTTGTCACGAGAAAACCATCCGCATCCCCTTACCTAATGAAGAAATGCTTGTAATCCATGGAGAGAAACGCGAGACACCCCTACAGATTATTAACTGAATGAAGGCACAAAAGTGTCTCCGAAAAGGTTGTATAGCCTTCCTCGCCCACGTAGTCGACAAGAAAACCAAGGAGCCGAAGTTAGAGGATATCCCTGTCATGAAGGAGTTTCAAGAAGTCTCTCTAGAAGACTTGCTGGACTGCCTCCACAACATCAAGTGGAGTTTTGCATCGATTTGGTGCCTGGAACGGCACCGGTGGCGAAGTCTCCGTACCAATTAGCTCTGTCCAAGATGCAAGAGCTATCTACGCAACTTCAAGAGTTATTAGATAAAGGATTCATTAGGCCGAGTTTCTCACCTCGGGAGCTCCGGTGTTATTCGTTAAAAAGAAGGACGAGAGCTTGCGCATGTGTATAGACTACTACGACTTGAACAAACTCACTATCAAGAACCGATACCCTCTACCTAGAATTGATGACTTGTTCGATCAATTGCAAGGCTCGAGTTTCTATTCTAAGATCGACTTACGATCGGGTTACAATCAATTGAGGATTCAAGAAGAAAGCATACCCAAAACGGCCTTTCGAACTCGACACGGTCACTACGAGTTCCTTGTTATGCCGTTCGGCTTAAGAAATGCATCGGCAGTGTTCATGGGTCTTATGAACCGCGTGTGCGAGCCGTATTTGGACAAGTTCGTGATAGTATTTATTGATTATATATTAATATATTCACGGTTGAAGGATAAACACGAGCAATACTTACGAACTATTTAGGAGATTTTGAAGAAAGAACAACTTTATGCAAAGTTTTCCAACTATGAATTTTGGATTCGCGAGGTACAGTTTCTCGGATACGTGATGAACGAGAAGGGAATTCATGTCGTTCCTTCCAAAATTGAGGCGATAAAGAATTGGGAAGCGCCTAAGACACAAACGGATGTTCGACAATTTTTGGGATTAGCGAGTTATTATAGACGATTTATAGAGAACTTTTCAAAAGTTGCTCAACCGCTAACGTCTCTAACACAAAAGGATAAGAAGTTTGACTGGGACAAGAAACAAGAGGTGGCTTTCCAACTACTAAAGGATAAACTTTGTGACACGCCTATCTTATCATTACCTGATGGTGCCGATGACTTCATGGTTTATTGCGATGCATCACATAAAGGTCTCGGTTGCGTGTTGATGCAATGAGATAAAGTCATCGCGTACGCGTCTTGATAATTGAAGGTGCATGAGAAAAATTATACCACCCACGACCTCGAGTTAGGTGCGGTGGTATTTGCTTTGAAAATTTGGCGTCATTATTTATATGGTACTAAATGCACCATATTTACTGATCATAAAAGTCTTCCACACATATTTAATCAGAAAGAAGTAAATATGCGACAATGATATTAGGTCGAGTTATTGAACGATTACGATTGCGAGATAAAGTATCATCCGGGCAAAGCGAACGTAGTAGCGGACGCCTTGAGTCGCAAGGAACGAGTGAAAACTCTAAGGGTACGAGCCTTAGAGATGGCAATACAAGCTAACCTTACTTCTCGGATTCACGATGCTCAGCAGGAAGCACTAAAACGGATAACATTCAAGTGGAAGCATTGCATGGAATGGAAAAATAATTGATGCTAAAGGAGGATGGAATGTTATACTTTATGGGGCGAATCTGAGTCCATACTTTGGCGACCTATGGGCGATTATTTTGATGAAGCTCATAAGTCAAAGTACTCTATCCATCTGAGATCGGATAAGATGTACCAAGACTTAAAGGAATTCTATTGGTGGCCTAACCTTAAGGGCGACATCACTACTTATGTAGGAAAATGCCTTACATGCGCCAAGGTTAAGGCAGAATATCAATAGCCTTCATGTCTGCTACAACAACCTGAAATTCCCGTTTGGAAAGGGGAACAAATCTCGATGGACTTCATTACTAAGTTACCCCGGACCTTGAGAGGTTATGACATGATTTGGGTAATAGTAGATCGACTTACAAAGTCTACACACATCCTACCTATCCGTGAGAAGGATAGCACCGAAAAGCTCGCTGAGCTATATCTCAAAGAAATTGTGGCACGACACGGACTGCCTATTTCTATCATATCGGCCCGAGATGGTCGGTTCGTGTCAAGGATTTGACAATCATTCTAGAAGGCCTTTGGATCGCAATTGGATCTTAGCATGACCTTTCACCGTCAAACGGATGCCAAAGTGAACGGAGGATACAAACTTTGGAGGATATGCTACGTGCTTGTGTGATGGATTTGGGTGGAAATTGGGATACTCACTTGCCTTTAGTGGAGTTCTCAATAATAATAGCTATCACACTAGTATCCAGGCCGCCCCTTTTGAAGCCTTGTATGGACGAAAGTGTCAGTCACCACTATGTTAGGAGGAGACCAGGGATAAACAACTCATTGGACCGGAATTAGTCCAAGAGACTATGGATAAAATCTTTCAAATACGAGACCGTATCAAGGCAGCACGTGTTCGATAAAAGAGCTATGCACCACTATCTTTTGAAGTTGGAGACAAAGTGTTATTGAAAGTCTCGCCATGGAAAGGCGTAGCAAGTTTTGGTAAACGTGGAAAGTTGAATCCACGCTATATTGGACCTTTTGAAATCTTGGAAAAGATTAGAACGGTGGCTTATAAGTTGAAATTGCCGGACAAGCTCAGTAGCGTACACGACACATTTCATGTGTCTAATCTCAAGAAAAGTCCTACTCAAAAAATAGTAATCATCCCAGCGGCTGAGATTCACATTGACAACGAACACCATTTTACCGAAGAACCCGTTGAGGTTACGGATAAGAAGGTCCACAAGATGAGGATAAGTCCTATCAAACTGGTTAAGGTTCGTTGGAACTCACGTCATGGCCCAAAGTATACATGGGAACGTGAAAATCAAATTAAGTCCAAGTCTCCACACTTATTCAAAAACTCCCCTGCAACCGGTAACGCAGGTTGAATTTTTGGAAGAAATTCTTTTAACGAAGGGATAATGTGACAAACGGCAAAGTAATGCTAAATCCGTATGACTACATGAAAATCAAATAAAGTCCAAGTATCCACACTTATTCAAAAACTCCCCTGCAACCGGTAACGCAGGTTGAATTTTTGGACGAAATTCTTTTAACGAAGGGATAATGTGACAAACGGCAAAGTAATGCTAAATCCGTATGACTTAACAATTAATTAAACGTTAATTCTGCGTTCGTTATGGCTTAATGTGTGCATGATTAGGTCACACAAATGCTAGTAATCATAGGACATGTTTAAAATGCAAATGATAATCTCACATTCATCGTGTCTCGAGAAAACTAGAAACTATGTCCGAATATGTTGGCAAAGTGCTGAAAAGCGCTATTCACCTGAACATATATTCATGCCAGCGAATTCTGGAAACTGCCCGAACAAGCAACGAGTGGCGTGAAAGCATTTTATTGTTGAAATACAAACAAAAAGCCCTATTTAGGGACAACAAATACTAGAACACTTTAATATTCCGAAAAATACGCATATTTTGTCCGATATGCGCTAAACTGTAAAAAATAAATTGTTCCCAACTTGATCATATTCGAGCCGATAGGTGAACAAATTATATTTCTACCATCCAATTTCCAAAACTAAAAAGCTAGCGAACTAGTTAGCAATATTTTTGGCATCGTAAATACCTTAAATAAATGCCATGACATCGATGGTAAAATAAAATCATAGCTCACGGTATTATATCACATCATTATATAGCACCCGATATCGAACCGATGAGCGAACTACTGGTATTTTTGCCATCCAAAATCTATACAAACTAAACTAATAAACTAGTTAGACGTAAATTAGCATCATCAACGCCATTAACATACAAGACTTTCTTTAATGGCATAAATATCGAAAATGAACTTTCATCACATTGTTGAAATTTAGTTTTATATTACAACTCCCATACCATACTCCTTCCCCCTCATTGAAAACGGTCATCAAAGGGCCCCACCCCTTGATTCGTGTTGAATTTGTAATAAGAAGTCTGCTTGTTGGATGAGTATCTTGACTTTGTAAGACATGGGAACATCATATCGAGACATCACCATGCTTATTATACACATTCCTATCATTCAAAATTTCACACAACACTCCCCATAGTTCTCTCTATCTCATGGCACTACACACATTATCACCATTTTTCAATTTAAAAACTTCCACAAATCAAGCACTTCAAGCTAGTTCATGATGATTCAAGGGTGTGTTACAAGTAAGGAGAAGCATTAGGAGTTACTTTGGAGCTTTATTATCTTCTTAATCCTCATACTAGAACACACTAATCATATTACAAAATTGTAAGATCATCTTTTATTATTTTTAAGCTTGTTATAATATGTAGATTTATAAAGTAAAAAGTTTTTATCTTGAACTTCAAAAAAACAAAGCTTAAAAACACTAATCTCAACTTAAAAAGTCTATAATAATTATACATATGTGTTGATTGTGTTGCTTTATGCTTATAATCTTGATGATTATGTTAAAGTAAGTTGTTTAGCTTGGTGATCTTGTATGGAACTTGATTAAAAATGGTGATTTAAACAACTTGATGTTTAAATCTTAACAAGATCATCATCCACATAATCCATGAACTTTACCAAAAAAAATAAAAGCGATTTTTAACATTTTATAACTTTCATAGAGATTAAAAATCATGATTTACACTAAGATGGTTTTAAAAGTGTGTTAATCAAAGTTGTTTAAATGGAAGAATAAGATTAGTGTGTTAAATATGATGGTTTGAATAATATTGTTAAAAGAATTAAAAAATGTCATTATTTTTACTAGAAAGTGTGATTAAAAATCTATATAAAGTTCAAGGATTAAGATGATAATTATGTGTGAATTATTACTTGAAAAATTTAGGTTTTGGAAACTTGGTTGAGATTGATGATGATTAGTTGGTTTAAATATGGATTTAATACGTTTTTAAAACATGGAAAACGCCATAGTTTAGGGGAAACTATGGCGAATTGTTCAATATCTAATTGTGATTAAAGTATGATTAACGGGGCTAAACACGATTAGTGACCTTAATCATCATTAAGGAAGTTTTAAAGAAAATGGTTAAGCCCTAATCTTCCAATAACTTTAATAAATACTTATATAAAATTTTATAAGTTAAAAGTGAGCAACATTTATTAGATACAAATTTTTAGGATAAAAATATATATGTATACATATATTGTGTGTATGTAGTAGAGTTAGGACCCTACTAAAAAAGTGACAAAAATAAACACAAATGAAACACACCTACACGATACCCTTAAACGGGATGCGGACAACGGACAATCGTACATCGGACAAACCATGCAAATAATATATATTGACAAGATTATATATGTATATCCGAAACTAACATGAAAAATATAATAAACGCCCTAACGAAATAAACGCGTCGTCATCGGCAACGATCACCTTAACGTCACGACGAGGAGCGTACACATATCACGACGAGCCCCACTCATGGGTCCTTGTGTGGCCGCATGTAGTGCTTTTGTTGTCCCAGTCAGGTGGACCAGAGGAATCGTATAGGGTTGAGTGCTTCCTATGTTGTCACACATATTAATGTCCTTGCAAAACGTTAACGATCATAAGTTCATTGATGCTTTACATACCACATATTCTCACATACGAAGTTTAAAATGTTTTTAAGATTCATTTGGCGCGCACACAAAACACATGAACTCGCTAACTTTTGTTGATGTTTTCAAACTTACATGTATTTCAGGAAGTTGAATGGATCTTGGCGCTGTCGGTTCTCAAGAAGATTTTGGGTTATCATGTTAACGATGTCATCCTTTTGAAAGGGGTTGATCCATAAATCTCATCTTCAATGAGATATGGGATGCAAAACCTTTGCATTTTAAAACTACGTTGAACTAGTCTTTTGTAAAATCTTATAACTTATGTTGTCTTGTAATTTGAACAACATATGATGTGTATCGCTTAATTATGTCAATGGATGAACATCGTGTTTGTTTTAATCATATAGTTGTTTACTTATATGGTATACGATGGAAACTAATCAAGTTCAAATCGCGCGCTTCCGCCTATGAACGGGTGTGACACAGTACGGCTAGTAAAAATGGGCCTTAACATATATATATATATATATATATATATATTAAAAATGCTTCCACATGTATTTATAAGGAAAAACGTCGAAAAAAAATTAAAAATTGATTTTTAACATGTTAAGTTGAATTTTTAAGAGTGTTCTCCAGTTCTCCATTTTTTAGTGTTCCCCAATAAACCTTACACCATATTAAGTTGAATTTTTAAGAGTGTTCTCCAATTATCCACTCTTTTATTGGGGAACACTAAAAAAAGTTTATTGGGAACACTAAAAAAGTGGAGAACTGGAGAACACTCTTAAAAATTCAACTTAACATGTTAAAAATCAATTTTTAATTTTTTTCGACGCTTTTCCTTATAAATACATGTGGAATCATTTTTAATATAAAATATCAAAAACTAAAAATATAAAAAAATGTTTAAAAAACAATTAAAATAAAAATATCTTATAAAATTAACTTACCATGTTAAAAATCAATTTTTAAAAAAAAATTTTCAGCACTTTTCCTTAAAAAATGGGTAGAAACTATTCCGATAAAAATTATTTACCTTTTTAAACTAGTTTTAAACATTTTTTTTATATTTTTAGTTTTTGATTTTTTTATTAAAAATAATTCTACATATATTTATAAGGAAAAGCGCCGAAAATTTACAAAAAAAAATTGATTTTTAACATGTTAAGTTGAATTTTTAAAAGTGTTACCCGGTTGCCCACTTTTTTGATGGCACCCAAATGAACCCTTCCAGATATATATATATATATAACCCCCTTGGTAGTGAACTATGTTAACTAATCCCAACCATTGATTATTAACACACAAGTGTAAATCAATGGTGAGGATTTGATGATGAAAATGCACTAGTGTATGATGAAAATACACTAGTGTATTTTACAATTTGATGATGTAAATCAATGGCCAGGATTTGTTCACTCAGTTCACAAATACACTAGTGTTCACTCTAGAACTTCACCCTATATATATAGTTTGGGGTTTGGCTACAAAGTTCAGTTTTCCTACAAAGTGTACAAAGTCATAAAACACCACAATTTAGCCATAAAACACACTTAAAACCCACAAATAATAGAGTGAAGATCACTAAAACATAATATCCAAACCCTAAAAGTCCATAAAAACTTCAAACATACCATTGTAGAACTATGAATATAAAACACAACATGATAATCAACATAAGACATACTAATGTTAGTCATTCGATAATCAAAGCCTTATCATCCAAAACACAGCATAAAACCCAAAAATGTGGCGTTTTAGTAAGATTCACTTTGTTATTTCTGGGCTTTGAGTGTGTTTTATGGTTGACATTATGGTATTTTATGACTTTTTACACTTTGTAGGAAAAATGGACTTTGTAGTCAACTCCCACCACATATATATATGGTGAGAACCGTGAGAACGTTTTCTTCCCACGCGAGTTGGGCCAAAACGTTTTTTTCACAAACATAGATGAAAATATTGTAAACACATCTGTAAAAAATAAAAAGTAAAAAAAAATGTCGAGTCGGTAGTTTTGACTGATGTAAGTTTTTTTATACGTTGGTGTAAATTTTGTACGAAGATAAATATTTTTTTACGCGTCATGTAAATGTGGGTATACGACATTTATTTTTGATTTTTTTTTGCTTAAACAAGTGATTTTTATGACTTTTGAAAAAAAATTCGGAAAAACCTTTTGGATGAACCAGTTCTCACGGTTTTCACAACTTAAGGTGGTTCTCATTTTAACCCATATATATATATATATATACATACATACTACTAGCTTACAAAGCCATGTATTACACCGGTGAAGAAACACCAAGTTAATAAGAGGGTTAATTTGTGGGTTTAGTCTTTTCAAATAATGGTTAATCGTCTTTCTTCCGCGATCAGTTGCTATGAGATCCTACAAAACAAGATAACACCGTGAAGCTCGTTACAAGGAGGAGAATGGGGGGGGGATGTGTTCTCCTTGTAATTACCCTCGGCATGAGAAAAGAACTTGATTTGAGGATAATAAGTTTGTGTAATAAGTGAGAGAGTAACAAAGTGATCCTTTAACCTGAAGAGAGAGGCGAAGGAGGTGGGCTGATGGGCCTTGGGCCTGATGTCGACAACAATGAATATCCTGTTTGCCTCCTTGAACACGACCCTTAGTGTTTGCAGGAGAAAGGGAAGTTGGCGCACGCTAAATGGATCTATGTAGCTTGGTAGTTGTCCTTGTTATTGGGTCCGGACTTCATGGAGCAGTGGTCGGCGCACGGTGATTGGTGACATGTCAATGTCACTGCGTACTTCTTGTCCTTGCACAATTGTTCATCATTAGGTATTGCTGGACACAGCCTGTCGTGTGCCTATTGGCCACCTACTCAGACATTCGTCCTACTATACTATATCGAGTCGTTCTGCTTGCGCTTCTTAAGCTTGTGCCATTTTATTGCAAATTGGACTAGGTATTTGAGTTCATCTGATTTGGGTATGATTCCTTGCGCGTGACCTGACCTCGCATCATGTAGTTGGCGCAAGATTTGGGACCATACCCCTTCATGTCCCCCAAGTCTAGTTGTCGACAACAACGAATATCCTGTTTGCCTCCTTGAACACGACCCTTAGTGTTTGCAGGCGAAAGGGAAGTTGGCGCATGCTAAATGGATCTTTGTAGCTTGGTAGTTGTCCTTGTTATCGGGTCCGGACTTCATGGAGCAGTGGTCGGCGCATGGTGATTGGTGACATGTCAATGTCATTGCGTACTTCTTGTCCTTGCACGATTGTTCATCATTAAGTATTGCTGGACACAGCCTGTCGTGTGCCTATTGGCCACCTACTCTGACATTCGTCCTACTATACTATATCGAGTCGTTCTACTTGCGCTTCTTAAGCTTGCGCCATTTTATTGCAAATTGGACTAGGTATTAGAGTTCATCTGATTTGGGTATGATTCCTTGCGCGTGACCTGACCTCGCATCATGTAGTCAGCGCAAGATTTGGGACCATACCCCTTCATGTCCCCCAAGTCTAGTTGTCGCACCCCAGCTGATGGCGGAAACACTGGAGTGAGACGAAAACGAGATTGCTTTATTTCATTTCAAAAGTTTCGAATACATTGTTTGGAAGCAAAAAAGAACTAAACAACAAAAAATATTTAAAGTAAGGCGCGTTTCTAGTCCATCTTACTAGATTACTTTTCAATGCATTATCATCATAGTTCTACAATATATATATTAATGTAACGGTCAACATATAAAGCATTGGTGAGCATACAGTTTGGTTTACTAACATACGTATAAAAGTTTTAACAAAATCCACATGGCAAAATCGTATACTAAGGCATAACTTAAAATGAACTAGCATGCATCACATACGTGTCAACCCAAAGATTCCACTAGCGTAATCTCGTTACCAAAGCGACGAGATCGTTTACGATTGAATACTTAACAATGACCCATAAACCAGGCGGTGTGCTACTCCTATAGCGCTGTACATGTTAAGGTTGGCTCATGAAATTAATGACAAGTATTCGTGCTAGAATGGCTTATAGCATGCAAGTATCCTAGTGTATAACACATTAAGCATGTATGTATGGATTTGTTTGATTGAATCATGTGAATATTTTGTGTATGTGTAAGTTTTATATGTATGTATGTATGTATGTATGTAGATACATATATAAATAAATATATTGCACTTAAAGTAAAAACAGGGTCATGTTTACTCACTGTTTGCAAAGCTTCCAAAACGTGAGCGGAGAGTCTTGAGAGTTTAGGAAAACGCCGAGATTATCCTACAAGGATGAACGAGGCGTTTGAGTGTATGGAGTTCGGCAATGAGTAGGGATTAAGTGTTTAAAGTAGTATATAAGTATGTATATCGTAAGAAAATACATCTTGTCTAAAGCACTCACATGGACACTATTTTGGTCATGTTTTCATGGGTACCGATTCACCCATTAGAATTCATAGTTTGAGGAACTTTAGTCCAAGATGAAAATGACCACAATACATAACATTCAACCATGATTTTGGTTGGTGTTATGATTCGGTTCTAAATTATAATGATATATATATTTACACATATATAGTCCAAGTCATATAGTGTCATGCATGGATGTAGGATGAATTCCATACATTTAACCTCATTTTGATTCACTAAAGCACAAAATCATCAACTTAGTTGATGATTTCGGTTGGTCATGAATAAAATAAAGAATGTAGAAGTAACTAATCATCTAAATCATCAAGTAACCAAGTGAAACTCAAACTAGACTAGTGCATTCCAATCATGGTAAATGTTTGGAAACTTGGTGTAGTTTGGACACTTTGTTACTAGAAAGTTTACTTGATGACGTAGGTTAAAGTAAGCTAAAATACGTATCATTTATGTAATAATCATAACTCCAACCTATCCCAACAATGGGATTTGTGGCAACTTGAAGGTATTAAAGAAATGAAGTAGGATGAACAAAGTTTTAAAAAGTTTGATGAAAACAGAATTTAAATCCAACTTTGGACCTCAAAATGGTGATGTTCCAACTATGATGGTAAACTTGTGGACACACTCCTAGAGGTTATCCAAGTGTATTGAAAGAAGAAAGCAAGAAGAAAAGATGAGAAAAAGTGTTCAAAATCACTATTTTGAACCTTCATACAATCTAACAACACTTAGGAGATTTAGGAAGTTTGGAGAGTGATTTAAGAGAGTGTAAAGTGTTTAGGAGGTGTGGAGGAGGCCTATTTATAAGTGGGAGAAGTGGGTTAGGTTAAATTAAATGTTTAAGGTGGTTAGAGGTTGAAAAAGTGGGTGAAAATATTAAAACCCGTAGCTGGGTAACAGACCTGCATGGTCATGTAGATCAGGTGCATGGTCATGCGTATGACAGCTCGCATGGTCATGCGGATCAGATGCATGGTCATGCGGATCATAGCTTTAATGGTCATGCAATGTCAAGTGCATGGTCATGTGAATGTGTAGAATTTCAAGAAACTTTCCAAAATTTTACAGTTTGACCCCTGTAGTTTGATTATTCCATCATTTTCTGCTAAAAACTCATAATTAAGCATGTTTTTGGTATTTAAGGTGTATGTAAGTATAAAACACATATGATCACACTTCGAAGCGAATATAAACTTAAAGTATGGTTCGGGTTTGGCTAAAAACACGTATTTGGTGATTGATTGCATAATATACAAGTATGAGTTTAACATGATTGATTAAAAATTTGTTTTTTTGTTTCCATTATGATCAATTGTCTTGGATTACAAGTATCAAAGTGAAGTATGAACACAAGTTTCTATAAATAGAAAGTACGAAAATACAGAACATTACAGTCTCCCCTACTTTAGGAAATTTTGTCCCGAAATTTATTTAAGAGGAAGACTCGAGGGAAAGATGCGTGTACTTGTTATTCATGTCATCTTCACGTTCCCAAGTGAATTCCGCATCACATTTTCCTCCCCAATGAACCTTGACGATAGGACTACAACTTTGCTTAAGTTGCTTCATTCCACGATCCATGATTTCGACCTATTTCTCGACGAAGTTTATGGAGTCGTTGATGCATATGTCACCGAGTGGAATTTGAAGTCCCTTATCGGCTAAGCACTTCTTGAGGTTAGAGACATGGAACATTGGATGAACGTTGTTAATTTCTTGAGGCAAATCTAGTCGATAACCACCTTACCAAATTTCTAGAGAATCTTGAAAGGACCTACAAAACGAAGAACAAGTTTGCCTTTCTAACCAAAATAGATGACTCCCTTCCAAGGGGATACCTTGAGGAGTACTTGATCGCCAATATTGGATTCCAAGGGCTTGCATCGCTTGTCGACGTAACTGTTTTGTCAGCTTCTAGCTTTGAGGAGAGTGTCGTGGATGTGCAAAATCTTGTCCGTTTTCTCTTGTATGAGCTCGGGACCGGTGATATGTGCTTTGCCGATCTCGCACCAAAAAATAGTCGAACGACACTTGTGACCATACAATGCTTCAAAAGGAGCCATTCGAATACTAGAGCGATAGCTGTTATTGTACGAGAATTCGACCAATGGTAAATGTATGTCCCAATTGCCACCAAAATCAATTGCGCACGAACAAAGCATGTCCTTGAGAGTTTGGATAATACACTCAGTTTGGCCATCCTATTAAGGATGAAAAGCCGTACTAAGATTGAGTTGAATGCCCATCGCGGATTGAAACGTTTGCCAAAGGCGAAAAGTGAAACGACCATCACAGTCAGAAATTATATTGATGGGGATGCCATGACGGAAAATGATTTCTTCAGTACATATACGAGCCAATTTCTCGACTCGATAATCTTCCCTAATGGGGAGGAAGTGAGCGGATTTGGTCAAACGATCGATGATCACCCAAATGCTATCGTGACCGGAAGAGGTTCAAGGAAGTTTGGTTATGATGTCCATGGCTATACTCTCTCATTTCCACATGGGTATTTAAGGTTATTCGAGTAAACCCGAAGGACATTGATGTTTAGCTTTCACCTTGGAACACGTGAGACATTTGGAAACAAAGGTGGCAATGTCTTTCTTCATGCTAGGCCACCAACAGGTTTGGCGGAGATCTTGATACATTTTGTCGGTACCGGGGTGAATAGAGTATGGAGATTTGTGTGCCTTTTTCATCAAGAGGTCATGGATGTTGTCATGATTTGGAACCCAGATTCGATCAAGATAGTAGAGGATTTTGTTGGATTTGGACATGAGTTGGCTTTCGGTGTCACACCCTCAATTTCCACTTGCGGAGTTTTACCGCGAGGCGTGTGAACAAACCAGAATCTAAAACACTAGTACGTCGGATGACTCTATATGATTTGATAATACGTTTTCCAAAATCACTTGTTGTAGATTTTATATTACCAATATTTAGCAGAAGTATCAGTTTTTAAAGTTTGAGCGGAAGCATCGATAAGTAGTGAAGCGGGCGCCAACACAAACGCCAAAACAAATGAAAAATCCCAAAACAATATTAATAAATAAGACTCGATAAAAGATGTCTTGTTCAATGCATGTGCGTGCACCTAGAGCTCCTAGCGTCCTGAGAAACATGTAAAGAAACAAGTGTCAACATTAAAGATGAGTGAGTTCACAGGTTTTCATAAATTCGTTTGTTCGGTTATAGTTTGTTTTCTCCGTTATCCCTAACCCGGGATAACGTATTGGTTCCATTATTCCAACCCGGAATAATAAGTTGTTGCTTCCAATATTCCAAACCCGGAATATTAAGTTGTTGTTTCCAATATTCCAAACCCGGAATATTAAGTTGTTGTTTCCAATATTCCAAACCCGGAATATTAAGTTGTTGTTTCCATTATCCCCAACCCGGGATAATACAGTTGATTCGTAATTAAGTTCAATGTTAATATATATAGGTAGCTAGCCTAAAGTCATGTCACGTAAGAGTTCGCGATCGAAGCTGACAGTTGTGCCTCCGTTTTGCCAGGCCTATCACATGACCATGGCGATGTTAGGCCAATTATTCATCCGTTGACCATACCCGGTCGGCTAGCGCGACTAGCTCGGATGGGGCTCGTCAGACCTAGTAGTACTACTTATAATTCCCCCGCTATTTAACCCAAATACTAACGATCCGAGGAGATTGTCGAGGACTTAAGTGATAAAGCTGCTTAGTGACCATAACATTACATTAACATTAACTTAGTTACCGTATAGTTATGTGACGTTAAATTCGTATAACGTAAAGAGATTGAGTTTGAGAGTGTATACATGTTTCTCCCCCTGTTGTTTAAAAACCGGATAAAGTTAGGGGCCGTGAACTCACCTTTATTTGCTCGGTTAGTGTAGCAAAGATGTTATAAGAGATGGGACTGCTAGTTGCGTCCTAACAAACCAATTAATTCCACGTCAGTGTGTGAACACACCAATACAAATTCCACACGCAATTTACTCACAAAGTGATACACACAAACAACATATCTAACACTCAAACATGCATGCAAGTATTCTCATGTGATCATAGTAATCAAACAATTTATCATAACCATAAGTCAATTCATGCCACAATTTGGTGCACACAATCACAAGTTCTCAAATTTCAGCTTAGCACTTATAATTCAGCTGTTTTCTAGGATTGTTATAAAATAGTTCTAACATTCCAAAAATTCCCATATTTTTACAGTAGGTGACATTTATACCATAGAAATTTATATAATTTTTCCAAGTACTAAACCTTTACCAATTAACCATAAATATTAATATACTAGGCTGCAGTCTGATTTATCACTTTCTGACTGCAGCCCATGGAAGAATTTATTTAAAAATCACTGATCGCCCAATTAACAAAATTCCAGTTGGAGTTGCCCGGAAATTTCCATACCTAGTTTCTGTACAAAAATCATGACTCAACTCCCTACTGATTTTAAAATCCAACTTGATAAATAACCAACAAAATTTCAGGATTTTCACAGCTTTAGTTACTGAACCCATTTGGCCCTTTAAAAATATCAAACGATTTCAGAAAATTATGAATCCAGCGCCATTAGATTCCTTATTCAAATCTCTACATTCTAGACATCAGAAAATCCGTTTTTCGACAACTAACGACTGAGTTACAGCCAGACGAAGTCGGCTGTAACTATTACTCAGCAACTGTTTTCAGCATACAATTACTACAACTTGCATCGACCGTTCCTATTGATCAACCTAAGCGAGCAAGAACCGATTTTTAATCATAGTTTACCACTAATAACTTATCCATGCAAACCCTAGTTCTTACTTCTAGTTTTTACAAACAAAACATACTTGCAACTTATGATTTCCGAAAACAATCATGCACATGAACAAGCATCAAAACAGCCGATTATTTACAGCACTTATAATCCGAAAACAAGCTAATCAATTCGTTCAAGCATATATATCCGAAACATTTATATCAATTCCTTCAAGCATATATATATATCCGAAACAATACAATCATCTATCTCATTCTATCATGCAAATCCGAAAACAACACACTCAAGACACGTATATCCGAATATGATCTAGCAACAAAAGATAAATCCTAACCTTAAATGACAAGGTAAGTGGGCCGAGACTTGGATGTGAATGGATTCGGTTTGAAGGTAAATCGCGACCGAGAAGATGATGATAAAGTGGGCTGTTTTGTTGATTGAATAGAGGTGAGCAAGGACTGAACTCTCGACTGAATGGAGGTGAAGATGGCGATGGTTGCTGCTGCTGCGACCGAGAGGAAAGAACGAGCAATGGAGGGAGCTGTTCGCGATCACAAGGCTGCCGACGGCAGTTTTTGTTTAGGGTTTTTGTGTATGTGAATGAAGGCATGCAATGGATGATATATATAGGCGCAAAGGGATAGGGTTAAAAGGGAAGGGTTGCGGTTTGGGTTTGCACACGGCCGCAAGGGACTTGGGTGGTTTGGTTTGGGTTTGAACTCAATAAGTTCGTGGTTTTGGGCTTGATCGCGGCCGAGAGTGTTTTGGTTTAGGGTTTGATCGACCGAATAGTTTTAGGTTTGCTACGGGTTTGGGTTTGATCTTGGCCGAATTAGTTTTAGGTTTTGATCTCGCGGCCAAGACATGTTTAAGTCCTAACTTGATAAATTCCTAGAGTTCCAATGAATCAAAGTTGGTTCATGTCGTGGTTTGGTTCAGTTCGTGTACATATCTACCATACTTATTCTATAACTAAAACAATCACACACAGACATCACGTATTCATTTAACTCGTACACGTTTAATGTTTAGCATATACTTTATTCGACAAGTGTCGCGTTTAAGTTATCCGAAAAACCCGGGATATCACATTCGGCCCCACACTTCATCTCACCGTATAAGTTATCCCCATTGACGGATGAGTATTGTGCCTCGCGAATACAAGTTTGAATTTGGAGGCAACGAATGCTTTTCACATGAGTTTTTCAACTAAGCGCCTCGGCCACGACATTTTCTTTACCGGGGTGGTAGCGAATCTCGTAATCATAGTTGTTGAGCAACTCTACCCATCGTCTTTGACGCATGTTGAGTTCTTTTTGGTCAAAGATATGTTTAAAGATCTTATGGTCAGTGAAGACCACACACTTAGTACTGTAAAGGTAGTGTCGTCAAATCTTTAATGCAAAAACAACCACACCAAGTTCAAGGTTATGGGTAGCATAGTTCTTCTCATGTATTTTGAGTTGTCCTGAAGCGTAGGCGATAACCTTGTCTCGTTGCATACGAACACAGCCGAGGCCTTGGTTAGAAGCGTCACAATAGACAATGAAATCTTCATTACCATCAGAAGAGCAAGAATAGGAGCGTTGCAAAGCATGTCCTTGAGAGTTTGAAAAGACTCCACTTGTTCGGAACCCTAAACAAAAGGTTTGTCTTTTTGAGTCAACGAGGTGAGCGAAACGACGATTTTGGAAAAGTTGGAGATGAATCGGCGGTAGTAACCTGCCAATCCAACGAATGAACAAATTTTGGAAGGAGACTTTGGTGCGATCCAATTCTTGATGGCTTGATTTTAGCGGGATCAACGTGTATGTCTTTCTCATTTACAACGTGACCAAGAACTTGAACTTCTTTCAGCCAAAATTTGCACTTGGAGAATTTGGCGTAGAGTCGTTCGGTACAAAGGAGTTCTAGATTAGACGCAAGTGTTTTTCGTGCTCGACTTAGGTTTTAGAATAGATTGAATATCTCCTATGAACACAATAACAAAACGGTCCATATATAGTCTACACACATGGTTTGTCAAATCTATGAAGATGGCGGGTGCATTGGTTAAACCGAAAGGCATGACCACGAACTCGTAGTGACCGTATCTAGTACGAAAAGTGGTTTTAGGAATGACCTCTTTGAGGACTTGAGCTGATGATAACCGGAACGAAGATCGATTTTGGGGAAACATGTTGCGTCTTGGAGTTGATAAAAAAGATCGTCGATGCGAGGGAGAGGGTAGCAGTTCTTAATGATGAGATTGTGAAGCTCACGATGTAACACCCTGACCACGTAAAAACAACCCGCGGAAGAAACGTCGGGGAGTCACGTTAGAAATTGCTCATAACACATGGTACTAAACTTTCCTTATATTACATTATTTTTCAACATAAAGATTATAAATATTTGTTTTTTAATTAAAGGAAACTAAGGCCCGAGTCCATTCCTGCGTGTAGCATACTTGAATAATCATCACACATATTTGCACCTGAGACATATGTGAAAATAATGTCAACAATAAAGTTAGTGAGTAACATAGGTTTTGTGGTTAAATTCATAGCTACAAATTTGTAATGGGTTTAACCAACTACAAGAGTTGATCTTATAAACAAATATTTGTAGCCATAAATGTTGACAAAATCGTTCCTTGTGAAAATTTGTCTGAATAACCAGTTTGTTAAAATAATATTTTGTATCGTTTATGTGTTTGAAAACCATTTGTGACTTAGGATAAACCTTTTGTACTTGTTTTGTGTAACTAATTATCTTGTCTTGTATAAAATCAAATTGACTTCGTCTTGTATAAAAACCAAATTGTCTTGTCTTTGTATAAAACCAAATTGTCTTGTCTAGTATAAATCGAGTGTGGTTTGTTGGAGAATACATTTAAGCTGTGTGGACTGTCCGATAATCCCTATAAAGGGTTTATCGATTTGGATTTCACAACTTCGGTCATTCACAGAGGAAACTTCCAAACAGATCTAGGAAGCGGGAATGGGATTGTCAATCCTATAGCGCTATAACTTAGTACCGGTCGGCTTGATTAAAGTTAATGAATGTACTATTGTCAAGTTCAACGCACCATCAAGTTTCATACAATGGAAAGTATACTATGTATATAAACCATATATATTGTTTTGAAATCTTGAAAATAGTAATAGGCATATATGAATCACCTCAGAACATTTGAAAACGTAAAAGAGGGGAACTATGTACTCACCTTGATGTCCTAGCAATGCGTTTTTGTTTTCTTGAGGTTTTTATGAGATCACGACTAGTTCCTAATAATGAGAATTATTTTTTATGGTTTTGTTGCGATGATGATTGTGGAAGAGTATGGGTTAAAGGAACATTGTAAATTAAAAAATGTTGAGATTTTTAGAAAAATGTGAGTTTTGATAGCCTTCTGTGTTGTCTTTGTTTTGAAAATAGTAGACTTTGTCGAAAAATTATTAAAATTTCAAGTTTCACAGTGCGCTCTATAATTTTTATTTAGAAAGTTTTTCTTTTTGGAACCCAGAAGGTGGTCAAAACTATTGATTTTTACAAACTGTCCAGTTTAGACCTTTGGTATGGTTTTAGACATTTGATGGTCCAAACACAGGTGTTTGTCGATGTATCATAAATCGTTGAAATGGTATTTCCAAGAACTTAATCAAAATGTAAGAGTTTACTTTGTTTGTTTAAGTTTTGACCAAGTTATGCTTGGTTAAAATAGCAACACAAAATCTGTCCAAACAAGGAGTTTTCATCGAAAATTGATTAATTGTGCATATATGGATTTGATGGAAGAGTGAATAGAATGTTGTTTATAACCATATGAGCAAAGGGTCTCATGTAGTATGTTTGTTTAAACCTAAAATTTTGAATGGAAAGAGTTTCGAAGTGTTTTGACCCGTTACGGGCAGTTTACGCTAATTAACTAGCCGTATGCACAAACACGGGTCAGGATGGTCGGATGAGTCTTATGAAGAGCTTGGTATGTCTTAGCAAGCTTATTTATGTTGTATGATTAATTTTGATGCAAGAGTATAGATCATATAGGTTTAATACCATTTTATTTGAAAAAGGGTATTTTTGACATTTTTAAAGTATAATAGTTGACTTGTCATTTGACTCACCAAACGAAATGACCATAAGGTATAACCTCAGAGCGTTATTCTCTATGTTACATATAATTGGGCTTCATTGGGTCCTAAGGTTGACCAAACATGTCGGATTCAAAAGTCAAAGTAAAGTCAAACTACTTGACTTTCGACTTGGAATTGAGCTCTAAACTAGAAATAATGAGTTAGACATGATAAGACATGTCTAATAATGTTATGTAAACTGATTAGGTGTCAGAACTTTAAGTTTTAATACTTAAAAACTCATTTGCCGTAAGATGCACATTTTTACATTTTTTACTTTTATTTCGTAAAAGTTTGACTCGTCATTTCATCTACTAACTGTGATGATCAGAGAGTGTAATCGCGAGGGTTTAAGACCTTCATTATTAAGATCACAAAGCAAAGTTCGTTTTGAACTTTGACTTGACCAATGGTTAGAACAGAAAGTCAAAGAAAAAGTCAATTTTCTTATCTTTGGCTCATAACTAACTACATAAAATGAAATACACTAGGAGAAACACTTACTTGTGTTTGGAGGAAAGATTTGAACTATGGAATTGAGGCCTCAAAGCAGAAGCAAGCTCCAAAAGAGTTTTGAGAGTGAAGAGAAAAGAATGGTATGATGAACTTCAAATAATATGGACCTATTTATACTAATCTTGGACCAAGGAGGTGATGACAAGTGTGTTATGATGATGCTTAGTATCCTAACATGTGTCAAGACCAGATTAGAAGGGGCAAGGAAGGTGCTAGGTGTCAACACAAGGAAGAAAGGTGGCAATGCTTGGTGAACAAGCACATTTTTTGCTTCTTGGGACCCCTTACGGACCGTAAGGTACTCTGATGGGCAAAACTTTTACTTTTTTGACAGTTTTGGCCCCTGGACATGTAGTATTATATCGGTTAATGAAATATTTCCGAAGGAAATATAAAAGTTTTTTGACGGCTCGAAATTTTCGTGGGGCTTACACCCGATAATCGATACACATGTGAAATGAACCATCTTTCTTTTTGACAAACAAGGAGAAGTGCTGGGGCGAATGAATCCTTTATCTAGTAGTTCTTGAAGTTGGCTTGTTAACTCTTGCATCTCCGAAGGTGTGAGACAGTATAGAGATTTTGTAACCGGTGTAACTTCGGGTATGAGGTCAATACGGAAACCGACAGAATGAGGAGGAGGACCAGGTAAGTCTTCGGGGAAAATGTCAGGAAAATCATAAATGACTGGAATGTCACTCATGGTTTTTTCCATCTTTTCCACAATGTGGGCCAGAAAGGCAAAGTACTCCTTTCAGAAGTACTTGTTCGCTTAAGCACACGACATAAGCTTGAGACCCTTTGAGGGTTTCTCACCGTAGACGTGCAAGGTGTCACCAGATGGTAGTGGAAGGCGAATGCACTTTTTGGAGCAAACAACTTCGGCACGGAATTTTCAAAGTTAATCTATGCCTACTATGATATCAAAACTACCCAATTGCATGGGTATGAGATCCATTGGGAATTTATGTTCGTTGAGGTTAAGAACATAACTACGAAGAATAGAATCAACGGATATAGATTTTCCATTAGCGACTTCGACGGCGAATGATTTTGGCAACTTAGAGCGACTACACTTAAGCAATTCTTCGAATTCCACGGATACAAAACTTTTACCCGCCCTGGTATCAAATAACAAGGAAGTATATACATTGTTTATGAGAAACGTACCGTTAATGACGTCGTTGTTGTTTTGTGCTTCAGTGGTAGTGATGACAAAAGCACGTCCACGAGCTTGTGCTTGAGCTTGGTTGTTGCATTGCGGGTATTGGTTGTTTAGATGGGCTGGGTCGCCACATTTGTAGCACGTACGTCCATTGTTGGCTGGCAGTTGGTTTTGGTTTTGGGCTTGGTTGCCTTATGGTTTTGGGCCACTTCGGCATTAGGTATTGAAATGCCCAAACCTATTGAAAGTAGTGTAAAGGCGGCATGGCACGTTGGTCGGTGTAGGTAGCTACAAATGTTACACTTGGGAAAAGTCCCAATGTAGGCTTGCATGACTGGCTCAGGGTTTTGATTGATGGCGAGTTGTCGTTGTTGAGGAATAGATTTTTGTGGAGTTACCACAGCGAAGTTACGGTTCGAAGACTTACGCTTCTTACCGCTTGAGTTGGTTTTGGGTTTGGAGGGAGTGGACTCAGCGACAGCCTTGGTGGTGGCTTGGTTGGGCGGTTTCGATGGAGCCTTTAGGTTTGAAGTCTCCATCTTCCACGTGGTCATGGTTAAACTTGGCTGCTAGATGATAAGTTTTCTTGAGAGTTTCGGGCTCAGCGGTGCCCGCGGCATTGCGGACGGACGATGGGAGACCACGAATGTACTTTTTGATCGTAGGGACTTGGATAGGACATAACACACTAAGTTGCTTGAAGCTATTGGTGTAAGTTATGTTGTCGCCTTCAACTTGCTTGAGGTTCCAAAACTCTTCCTCGAGTTTTTGGAGCTCGTGAGGGGGACAAAACTTGTCTATCATGAGTTGCTTCAACTCAACCCATGGTAGGGCGTAGGCGGCATCGTCTCTGCGGGTGTTACGCTCGACGATCCACCAATCGAGTGCCTTTGATTGGAAGACGCCGGTGGCGTTGGTGGTTCTAAGATGCTCAGGGCACCCACTCTGGTGGAAGGTGAATGAAGTTAAACCATTGAAGCATCTTAGTAGCCCCATCATTACCCATGAAGGGCACTGGACTACACGAGTTAAACTGTTTAAAGGTGAAGGTGGACTTAGGAGATCATCAACCTTGGAATCAACTTGGGTATTAGGGCTAGAGGTTGTGTGGATCTGATTCACAATTTCGGGTATGACCTTGGCCATTTGCTTGGCAATGAACGCCATCATCTTCTTGTTTGAACCTTGCTTGGAGCTCTTCCTAGAGTGAGAATGACGGCTTGAAGACATCTACAAGATCGAATAAGGATAGAGGATGAGACTTGATCATAAAGTGTTTTGAAAAATAAGGTTTTCTTTGCATGAACCAGCATGGTAATATGTCATGCAGCATGCAGGTTTCACACAGTTCACATAAGCATAACATGTATTATCATGTGCATAATCAAACAACAATGAAAGAGTTGTAAATTTCATTTGTTCTTGAATATTATTATTTTTTTAGATTGTGAGTAACGGGCAATTCGGGTCTTCGACTTTGAAATGAACGAGGTATCAAGTATAAAAACATATCTAAAATTGATATGACATAAAAGAGATTCAATGTGAAATGTTGGAGTGTCTCGGAACGAACCTAAGACTATTCTAAAGTGGTCAAACATCCTTTTTAGTTAAGGAAACATGCTTTAGCTTAATAGGTAGAATACTCTCACCAAAATTTTCGATTAACGATATTCACCATTCCGGTTACTACATGTCCCTAGTCAATCGAAAATTCGAGACTTTGGCGGGATTGAAAATTAAAGAGTGGGACTCGTTTCAAGGTGCAGGTTTTACCCCTAACTTGACAACGTTGTTCCGTAAGTGTGGTTAGTACTTACCAAACGAGATATATAAATTAATTTTGAATTGTTGGTAAGGGTCCAATAGAATAGGAATAGGAAACTCTGCATCAAGGTGAGGAAACCACTTCTATCTTGATGTAACATCTGACGAAATAAGGGTTCCAAAAAAAAACCCTCTCCGTTTGTAATTCAAGTATACTTAAGATGTTTCGTTACACACTTATGATAAGCATTTAAAGTTTGTTATATTAAATAATAAATAAAAATAATAAATTTTAAAATAATAATAATAGTAATAACTGATTCATATTAAAAAAATTAATAAATATATAAATAAATAAATAATAATAGTAATAACTGATCCTTCGAAGATTCAGGATCCTGTGATGAGTACCGTGCCTTCAACCTTGGAAGTAGCAATGGAGCTAGCTACTGAACTAACCGAAAATCATATCTGGAATGGGGATTTCAAGGAAGAGAAGAAGGAGGATGCAAGTAGCAAAACATCAACTGAAACCCCCAACTCAACTCAAGCCAAATCCTCTTCATGATTCATAGCCAAGAGAAAGCGAAACGAGAAAAATTTTGCTGTCACTTAAACCAGTCAGTCAACTTCACAAGCCGTACCCCTCCAAGCTATTCCAATCACCCTAGTGACACCTAACCCAGCATACCCAAACAAGAAACCTTACACTAGTTCCCACCCTCAATGCAACACTGCCATTATCACCATCAACCCACCGTACCCTGCCGACTGTGCAAATTGTGGGCATTATGGTCATTTGAGTAACACCTGTCGTACTCCTCAAAACCAAGCTCCACCCCCTGTCCAAAATATGATTCAACCCTATCAACAACCTCAATATCCCATGGTCCCATATGTTCGAGCTTGCTTTAATTGTGGTGACCCTACCCACTTTAGAAACACGTGCCCTAGGTTGGTTAATATCATTAACGCTTAAGCCCAAGCAAACCAGGCGAACCCAGCACCCCCACTAGCAAGAGGAAGAGCCTACAACATCAACGCGAACCCAATTCAGGTCAACAACGGTGCAAACGAGCAACCCAACTAGTCTTCCACCATGAAGAAACAAGGCCCGCTCCAACCGTTTATTCTAAATGTTTTCTATCAATTTCATTCCTTGTTTGGTATTTCAAGTTATCATTGTTTTCAGTTTGGGTGTTAATGTATCAAAAATTTTATTATTTCATATTAATGCCATTAAAGAAATTTATATCACACTATGCCAAGTTGTTTAATTTCATGTCTCTATTCATCGATTAAAATTCATATCATCGTACATCACGACGAACCTCGTCTCATCATTTAAAGAAGTTGAGTCGTGCCTCACTTTTTCATAGACTGACCACTTCCTCATAAAACACGAGAGAGGTACTGCCGTCATTTAGTCTCTTTTTCCTCAGATCCGAGACTCAAGCAGTAATAGTTACGTTTGTTTATGTTTGGTAGTTTTCAGGACGAGTCACATAGAGCTAATCATGACTTATGACAAGGCTGATGAAAATTTGACAAGGACATGGTGGATACGCCGCAGGTACTTCCTATGTATAAGTGTTCTTGTCGAATGATCAAAAGCATTGTTTGACAGTTATGGGAAGTTTTGTGTAAGTAGTGTCAATTTCAATTTGGATAAACGACTTCGTTTTGTGATATAAATTTATCTTTTCAACGCTTAGATTTTCTCAAAACCTTTATCATGAGACCATATCTAGTTAGTCATCTCTGAATTACAACTCTTTTCACTTCTACCCCTCAGACATCAAAAATCGATTCTTGTAAGAAGGGTATTCAACCCTTACTAGGAACGTTACCGCCTCAATCAAAATCCAAACTTCGCACTCACCTGGTTATGTATACCCTTAGCATCATCTCGGATTGAGATGGGTGTGTTACTTCACGATTATGGCAAGCCATGCAATCAACGTTAGCACTCGATTAGACCTCAGTACCGCTTTTCATCCCCAAACTAATGATCAATTTGAGCACACAATTCAGACTCTTGAAGACGTGTTGCGATCATGCGTTATCAACTTCAAGGGCAATTGGGATACTCACCTACCATCGGTCGAATTCTCTTACAATAATAGTTATCACTCGAGCATTGGTATGACTCCTTTTGAAGCTTTATACAGTCGTAAGTGCCGATCGCCAGTGCCTTGCCGACAAAAACGTCCATATACCGTTGGAAGAAACTCAGATTGATGAATCAATGCATTTCGTCGAACGACCTGTAGAAATTATGGACTTCGGTGAAAAACGCTTAAGGCAAAGTCGAATAGTCAGGGTGCGTTGGGAGTCAAAACGAGGACCTGAGTTCACTTGGGAACGTGAAGACTCGATGCGCGAAAAATACCCTCACCTCTTTCAAGTTAAACCTACTACCACTTAAATTTCGAGGCGAAATTTCTAAAAGTAGGGAATACTGTAACATCTGACGAAAAACAGGTTAAAAAACAAAACCCGCTTCGTTTGTAATTCAAGTATACTTAAGATGTTTCGTTACGCATTTATGATAAGCATTTAAAGTTTGTTATATTCAATAATAAATAAAAATAATAAAGTTTAAAATAATAATAGTAATAACTGATTCATAATAAAAAAATAAATAAAACAAAAAAAGGGTGTGGACTGCGGGATTGAACCCGGGTCTCCATCCAAATCAAACACCCAACACACCACTACATCACACACACACATCTGTTGAATCTCCAAACCAAACGCCTTTTATGTTAAAATAACTCCTAGAATCAGGTTTCAAAACACCTGCCCAGTAACGGCAGGAACCCTCAAAGAAAATCATCAAATTTAGTTTCCGTTTACAAGTTTAATATGTGAAACCGTTCTTCTTTCAATCATATGTTTGAAACAATCATTGAGTTACTAACGTTCCAATCAATTACTCAATCATTGCGGTAATCAAATCTTGACCGAAACCTATGAAACTGTAACATAAATCAAGCTATAGCATTTATCTATAAATAATGATTGCTTGAACCCTTTAGAGTACACACATTCTCGCAAATCTCTTTGCAAACTTCTGCTGTCAAGAACCCCTATCGGAAATTCTCTTCGCTATACTTTTTGTGTTGTCGCCGGAAATATCGCCGGAGAAGTCAGCCACTTTCATTTCAGTACAAACCATCCCTTTAATCCTTTTTATATTATGTGATTTTGTTAAATGAGGTAATTAATCATCGAATTCAAGACAACTTTATGATTAAACAGTCGGGTTCTGATTAGTGGGTTTTAACATGAAGAAGATGATGTTGTGATGTTTATTAGTATAATTAAACTTGATGTTTATACCGGGTTAGACACACAGTCCAATGGTGGACTATGTGCAAAGCTAAAGCAGAGGTTCCGGGTTCGAGTCTTAACACGATGCCAATCTCCGAATTTAACCAAAGTTTTTAATTCTTACATATATTAATAGTTAGTAAGTGTATAAAATTAATATGAATCGTAGATATTCCGGTTTAGTCACACAGCCTAGTTGGTAGGGCTGTGTGCAACGTAACATGGGGGCGTGGGTTCGAACCGGTTGTGTAACCGGCTTTGCAACATAAAAATCTTTTTAAAATAAAAACAAAATATAGTTTAACCTAGTTAGTATATATATATATATAATTAAAATCCAGATTATTTCTGGTTAGACATGTAGCTCAGTTGGTAGAGCTGCGTGCACGTCAACGGGAGGTCACGAGTTCGATCCTCACACGCTGCCAAAATCGCATAAATGACCGATTCAACCCCTAAAAGGGGTATATTTTTTAATACATCTTTTCTTTATTTTTCTCCACAATCCCTAAAAATATATATTTAAATAAGACTTTTTAAGCATTAATTTTGTAATAAATACTATAAAAATAGTTTTAAAGTCTAATAAAAGGCATTAAATAAAAATATTAATTTCAAACAAATGAAATATATAGTTACCGAATTATTACGTGAATATTTAGGTTAGTTTTCTCGTCGATTGGAATCTATAATCGTGCGCATTCGTTATCAACTCAAGAAACGCACTCATTGTGAGTGAATTCTTACAAACTTCCCTTTTTTATTCATGTTTTTGGGTGTACAATGTGTCGTTTATTTATATATTTTATTCAAACACTTGTGCTACTACCATTATATGAACTAACGTGCTATGTGATATTTGGTTTATTGTTATTTGTGGTTATATTTTCTCATTTCAGTCAAGCATTCACATTAGGCCCATCAGTTCCCTGTATAGACGGGTAGAGCATCGCGCGCCTAATTAGATCGGCTCTGTTTGATTGAGCCTTGATGTCATAGTTCATCATTTATCATGCTCATGTGTACATTGCTAGATGTTTATGTGGTTGGTGGATTGTTTAAATATACGTTTGCTCATATTCGGTTTATGCACATTTTTATTAAATTAATAAACATAACATTTCTTTCTAATGTTTAAAATGGGATTCACTCGCCAACTTTGTTGACCCAAATCTCTAGTTTTACACATGATACAAGTGGACAGGTTGAAGCAAGGGACACATAGGAATTGGCCTTAGAAGGAAAAAAATAAAGAGTTCATGAATGTTGGGTTTAGAATATTTTGTGCTTGCATGGTTTATGTGTTGTGTTGTTGGAATTTTCTCCTTTTAATTTGGATTAATAAAAATGAAACTTTATTATAGTAAATGTCATGAGCTTTGATGAAAACCCAATCATGCCCCGACTACCATTTCCGCTGTGGGTCAGGGTGTGACACTTGATGGTGCAATTTCGTTAAAAATCGATAATGCAGATTAAGGGACTTCACCAACGTAAGGGTTTTCACGCCTCTTTTGGTGAGATCGTCTCATTTGTGGTATAAGATTCTTTTCACTTCTTCATGTGTGTATTATTGTTTGCCTTAGGAAAGACTTGCATAATTTAAGACAAAAGACAAGGTGAGAAGCATATAGTGAGAATTCAAGTATTTTAAGTATGAACACAAAATGGTCAAGTATGGGACTTCTTAACTATAGACTAGGTCAAAAGCATGACAATTTTCCTAATTCCATATAGTTATAGCTCTGATACCAATCTGTCACACCCCAGCCAATGGCAGAAACATCGGAGTGAGACGGAAACAAGAGTGCTTGAGACTTCATAATCACTAACTTGTGAAAATAATTTAAATAACAAGTTTCATTTCATTTGAAAAGATTCGAATACATTGTTTGGAAGCAAATAACAACAACATAACAACTAAACAACTAAGCAACAAAACAAAATTTTAAATAAGGCGTGTTTCTAGTCCATCCTACTAGATTTCTTTTCAACACATCATCATCATCGTATTTCTGTAATATATATTAATGTAACGTTCAACACATAAAGCATTGGTGAGCATACAAGTTTGGCTTACTAACATACGTATAAAAGTTTAACAAAATCCACATGGCAAAAATCGTATACTAAAGCATAACTTAACATGAACTTGCATCCATGCGTAGACGTAAGTGGTTGGAGCTCTAGACTATAAAGTTAGCGCTATCTACGCTACATGTCGAAACATTAGCATGCTCTTATGGCGTGGCCTTAAACCTTAGCGCGGGCCTGTTTGCTTTCTCTGTTATGTGACTTGGCTATTAGGCTTCTTCTATACGAAGAAATTCATGCTGCGAGCCACTTGCTTTTGAGTTTCTGTGAAAAGGGGACCTTTCTGATAGGTTGGTGAGGAAAAGGAAAGTAGATATGCTAGCTGACACTATAATAAGCATATTGTCACAGTGTCAGGCACACTGCTTCGTCTAGTGTCAGGCAAGTGAAAACCACGCGTGCGTGGTAACCATCACCTGGTTTCCCGCCTGACATGTCTCCGTGTGATTGAGCCTGTGCCGCAAGTATAGCATGGTTACCCATCACATTAAATGTGATGGGTATATATAGACGTTTGAAGATCAGTAGAAGACACTTATCTTTGAATTCTCTTCATCTTTTCTCTTGAATCTTCAAATCTCCATCAAGACTTGAAGATCTTCAATCATATTTCCAGATTTCTTGAAGATTCGTCATCTTCTCTAAAGATTATCATGGCTGATCAACCAGAGGATGTTGTAGATGTAGAAGAGGTCGCCAGAAGTATGCTTCCATTAAAGTGGGAAGAAGCCTTATTTGAAAAAAATCGTCAATGGCCACGAGTTCCCTGACGAGTGGGATGCTAGGTATCTGGTGGTAGCGCATACGGTGACCGATGCTCTAGCATGATACATCACATTATTTGCCCATTTCTTCCAAGAAGGAAACTTCTGATTGCCGACAACAAACTGCTTTGGAGGGATCTTGTCTTATTACCACTTTCATGTCTCCTAACTCAGCCCCCGTTGGGCATGGTGAGGATTCACCAATTTGAGTTCGTGTGTCGCTCCCAAGGTCAAGTCCCAACCGTTGACCGGTTTAGGGGTTTTACCAACTACAAAGTAACCTGGGTTTCTTTATTTTGCCTCACACGGAATGGCCAAAAAGATACTAATATCTCTGCCCAAGAGCTTCCACGACTGGAAAGGGAAGTTCTTCTTCATTTCCGAAGAGGTCATCCCCATTTCCATGATGTTTCATGCATCGGGGCTTACTGATAAGGAGACACTTACGGTACCTAAAAGCGTAGGGTGGTACAGAGACTTGCTTGCATTGCCAAACCAATCATTCGGTAAACAGACACTCGTGGCCATGGGTATGAGTGATCGATGGCCGTGCGAGAGCTTGGAAGTTCTCATCTTCCTCAAGATGGTGTTGGTAAGTTTGCTTAACTTTGTTTCTTTAACTGTCTTTAAAGGCAGATAACTAAGTAATGACCATGTTTGTGCAGAGAAAAATCTTTACCATAAAGCATTTTCCTGCATGCTCCGGAATGATGGTCGTATGACCCCTGCGCGAAGGGGAGCAGATGTAGTAACACCAAATTTGGGTGAACTTCATGTACCCGTGTGTAGAATTATTTGCTACACCCCCGGCTGGGACTGTAGGTGCACCTTACTTGAATCCTAGACCCTGTACAACTATAACTCCTACTAGAGAAGAGATTGTTATTATCTCTAGCGCGGAGTCAGTGGTGTCATCTAAGCATGGGTTAACATGCCCTAGGTGTGATTGTAGAGGTGTTTTGCACGACCTTGGTGTAACACCCCAAAAATATCAGATAATATAAATATGAATATACATACACACATATATATATACACATACACATATGCATGAATTACTATTACATGATAGCTAAAGAAAAATAACCTAGTTAGTAATAAGAATTAAGTTATTTAAAAACATCAAATTACAATGTACAATGGTCAAGAACTAAACTTAGGGGACCATACTTGTAAACTTTGAAAACAAAATGTTAAAAAGATGAATAACACCAAAAACACATATTGAAGTGTGTTTTGGCTGACCAGAGTCAGGGAAGAAAAGGGGAAAAGCTCCCCACAACCTAAATTCATAATTTTCTTCAAATCGAAAGGGAAATCAGGTCTAAAGTTTGTGCATGAAATGAAATTTGTGATCACCCAAGCTAGGAGATCATAAGTTATGTTGAATTTTGATGTTTAGTGATGTTATGAAATTTGATAAACATCACAAGTTGCTATTCAAGTATGAATTGTAGATGTTATAGCAGGATTTGAGATGTATACAAGTTTAGGAACAAACTCTTGATAAAAAAATTAGTGATCAAATGCTATAATTTAAGTATTTAAATGATAAGCAATGCTTGTGTAAAACGAGTTTTATGAAATAGTGGAATGTATAAGTTATAATGATTAATTTGTGCCTATGAAGTATGATAAACTGAAATCTAGATGTTAATTGGATCATAATCAGACATATTGATTTGATAAAATAAGATTATATGGATAAATGATGTTTACTTGTGTTATAAAAAGTAGCATAATAATCCATGCTTACAAGGTGTTTGATAAATTGCCTAAGTGAAATGTTATACTTTATAATGTGATAAAACTTGATGAGAATCATATGTGATAATTCTTGACAAAATTTGGTCATAATAATTCTTATATTGGATATTTAACAATTACCCGGGTTGTTCACTATAGGCGACTCGAGCGAGAAGGCGGGCGGTAAAGCCGGGAGCGATACGCGACTAAAAGGGAAGCTCTAAGGTACGTGGCTTTCTACTTCATAGGATTCATTAATAAATTTGTATTTGATATGTTGATTAATGAAGTAATACTTGTGAAAGTTGGTTCATTCATAAGTGATGGACTTCGCATGAATGAACCGAATGGATAAATAGTGAAGAATGATGTGTTTGGTAGTTCATAAGTGATGGATTTCACACGAACAACTAAACGGGTCAAAATAGCGAATAATGATAGGTTTGGGTAGTTCATAGGTCATGGAATTCACATGGACGACCAAAACTATGCAAACACGTAAACTGGGTAACGGGAACGCAGGTTATAATAAGTAAATCTAAGATATGGGTGAAAATAAGCTTCTCTTTTGGTTAAAGTAACCAAATGGGTCAAAACAAAGCGAAAATGCAAGCCGAGTAACAGAAGCGTAAACACAAGTTTAGTAAACTCGGAGGAGGGTTAAAATCTGTAAGGAATTGATCCTTACCATAAAAACGTGGGTAATATAGCTAAATATAATAAAGGGTCAAAATAATTGCATAAACTCGGATGACGGACTTGAATCTAAAATGTCAGTGATCAATTTATGATCACGTAGAAACAAACTTGATGCTAAATGGATAAGTATATAAAAAGATATGGAAGTTTTCCTGTTAAAGGGAAAAATAGGAAAATAAAGAATTAGCAGAGCTGTACTGTAACCTACGGCTGACTACTATAGGCTACGGTAGTGATAGAAAGGACAATAGGTGAGAGCCGTAACCTACGACTATTTTCCATAGGTTACGGTAGGGCTTAACTATCCCATTTTCTTGTTGTGTACCGTAAGCTACGATACACTTACTGTAGCTTATGGTGGGTAATTTCACAAAATTTTTATTTTGTTGAATTGGGGCATTTTAGGTTTTAAAAATACATTATTAACATTTTATAACTAATGTTTAAGATGTTAATTGATACTAAGGTTATGGCTTCGATGGAATGGATGGAAATCAAGCTAAGGAAGAACCGAACACGTCTAAAAGTCATGTTTCCACGTTTTGTTCTTTTAAACATCAAATCTAACCATGATAATATGTAGAATTGTTTGAAAACCTAATGTAGTTTACAGGAGACTTTAAGTTTTGTAATGATGTGTTATCAAGTTTTTATCAAACTTGAAATTTTAATGGATGTTTAATTTCATTACTTTTATATAAAAGCAATACTTTTATAAATTCTCATTCACTTAAGTATGAGTCTTACACTTGGTGTGGATCCCGAAGGTCAGAAAGCTAAAAGGGTTTCTCAGAAAAAACCTATCTCAACCATTGGAGTGTTGCGGACGAAGAAAGTTGAGGCCACTACTGTAGTGTTTGATGCGGCGTCGCGCAAAGGTATTCCTTGTTCTCGTCAGAGTCACTTAGATGACTATATTTATATCGCTGATTCTATGGAGGAACTTGAACTGCTAGGTGGCAAATTCAAGACAGGCGGCGCTGGTGGGTCTAAACGCTCTAGCAGCGCTAGTTCTAAGGAACACCACTCCCACTTTTGCTCTGGTTGTCGAAGAGAAAACGACCAAAGTGAGTCCTGTGAAAGAGCTCACAAGCAACAATGCAGGCAAGCATGAACATGAGGAAATGCATCCCAACCCTTTCCCGGCGGCAAAGAAGGTTGCATTTAAAAAACTCCATTGATCGGGAAAAAAGGGAACTTGGGATCCCTTATGTCGAAACTCTCACCTGGTGAGTGATTTCGTAATCTTTATGCACTTGTTATGCATTTATTTCTATCAAAGTTTAACATATCTTATGTATAATGCAGAACCGAGGGCGGCACAACCTAAAATTCGGATAATACATTCACCCCCACCTGTTGATGCCCCACCTGCTTTATGCGCATGATCTGCTCAAGTTTAACATATCTTATGTATAAGTCAGCGCCTCTGCCACCTCCATCCCCACCTGCTGATGCCACTAAAAGGGTGAAGGCCACGTATGAGGAATTCATGCGAAAGTTGTTAAAGAAACCTTTGAGAAACCAGTCAAAGTTAAAGTGCCAATATCTGAAGGTGTCACCCTTAGCGATGAACCTATTAAAATTGTTGAAGGGATTTAACATGTGGAGAAGGTGGCTCCAGGCCATACTTGAGAAGTTGAGGCTGAGAAAACTGTTGAAGTGGCTGATGATGGTAATCAAGCCAATGTTCAACAAACTACTACATCTTGCGAATGTTGGGAAGGTTAGCTCTTCAAGTTCCGCACATAAGGAACCTTTGCCCATCTGGCCAAAAGATACGCCTGGAGATTACTACTATCGATCTTATGATGATTGCTAGGCGGGGGAGGTGCATGCCCCCATATGGAAGCTTAAACAAGGGGATATGTTTAGTACCTTCGTCCCATGTCACAAGTGGTTCATGGGTGCCTTCCCCCCCAGCTTAGGTGAACCACTTGAATGCACGCATGATCAATTGTACCACTCTCATGTTGTGGCGTAGGCTAACTAGGTCTCGACGGGTAACCAAATTATGAGGGAAGGGTGAACTATGCACTGTGAGAGAGCTGCGTTTGAAAGTCACAGGCATCGTTTGGCTGCTGATGCCCAATTATTTGAGAAGGCTAAGGTAAAACTGGCTGAGATACAGGCGGAACTGGACACTGAGAGAAAATTGGAAGAGCGGGATGCCTAAGGTTTGAAGAAAAACTGAAGGCTACAGAAGACAAACTTGCAAATGAAAGTCAACAACGGACCGATGCCTATAAGCACGATAATGCTAAAATACATAGGGCGTGTGAGGAAATCGTGAACTTAAAGGCGCAGGTCGAGTCTTCCGCTAAGGTAACCGCTGATCTTCAGGCCCAAAATGAGATGATGCATTGCAAATACATACATTTATCATGTACAGTTTGTATACTTTTTGCATTTGTTTGTTTCGAATTCTAGGTAGATATAGTTTTTTTAATAGTTTGTTTGTTTACAGGTCCTAGTTACTGAAAAGTTGAAGAAAATGCTAGAAATCCGCTGGAAAAGAGTTAGCAGTGAGAATCAGGACGTGACGTAGCTGAATGGGAACGAAAATCAAGGAAATCTAGAAAAAGGGACCCGTCGCGTCATGCGACGGTGAATTGGACAGGCCTTCGCGTAACGCGAGGCAATTAAATAATCATTTTAGAAAAGAGGCACCGTGCTATGCATCGCCTATGTGGGTTACCCATCACGTATCGCGACGGGGGTATTATTCGCGACAGAGTTTTTTTTGTTGCTGGATTCTTGCTGAAATGTATAAAAACATCATTATCATTCATAATAACCTAGTTACAAACCAGCAACAACTTGGTCAAAAATTTGACATCTATTGGAGCGTTTTTGAGAGTTTGAAGCAACTGGTTGAAGTTTGGAAGCTTAGGAAGTCATCCAGGTCATTGTCATACTATTCGGGTGTCTTTATTTTTTTATTTCTTACTTTGGTTATGTTTCTAATTATTAAAGATACTTCGTTTTTGATTTGTTCGATGAATATGATTGGCGAGATCTTTTATACTACCTAGATTGGATGATTGGTTTGTAAAGTTTTGATTTTTATTATGGATTATTAGTTATTAATGGATTATTTGCGGAAGTAGTCGACTCAGTTTTTGTTTTGATGTATATGCATGCTTAAAAGTGTTTGAATATTGTTTATTGCTTCGTGTGAGTCTTGGTGGATGTCTTTAATGGAATAGGTTAATTGGCTAATACACCTTCAAAGTTGTAATCGGTAATTAAATAAGGTTAAGTGTTTTACTAATCTCAATAGTTATGAGATGCAAGGTTATTGTTAGGTCTAAGTTATTAAATTGCTAGGTAGGAGCTTCGGGTGAGGAGTCTGAACTAGTTTACCTTTTGACCGTTGACTAACAAATCTAATCAAGAACCCGAGTGTATCCTAGGTTTATAGCCTGTGAGGGAGTAAATCGAATTAGGGTACTTTCGTAAACCACTAAGATAGCCTGTGAGGGAGTCTAGACCAACCGATGTTCGTAATAGCCTCTAGAGTGCCATAAGTGTCTTCCTAAGAAGGGTCGGGGGTCTTGTTCGGTATTTTGATAGGTTTAGTATTAGATGATCCCGGTTCGATAATAACTAATATTCTAATAATATCATTACCAACGCAAACCAGTATTCTAGTCTAGGTAGTCTTTTCCACCATATGTGTAAAACCCGAGTTTAGTTCATGCTTAGTTAATTAGTTAATTAGTTTTAATTAATCCGCAATTCTTAGGATATTTAGAACCCCCCCCCCCTCAACAAATATAAAAATGGTTAGTGTCATGTCAGTGTCATGTCAGTGTCAGTCTAGATAGAGTCGTTAGCGTAGTTAAATTGAGTCTTGTGGGTTCGGTATCCGAATTTACTTAGCTCTACTAGAGTTGATCGATTCACTTGCCGGTTAGTAGTTTAGTCAAGTTTTAGAGAGTCTAGAGTATTACTTTGTGTCTAGATTTGGTTAATTTAGTTTGTTTTTATTGAACTACTTTTAGTACATCAAGTTTTTGGCGCCTTTGTCGGGGACACTTTGGCAATTGCGTTAACTACTTTGTTTGGACTTACTTGATATCATGCGTGCTAATTGTTTGTTTGATTCGTAGAAGTATAATTGTTTGTTTTTTTCTATGTGTTTTTCGTGGTGAGTCTTGTGAGTCATTATGTGTGAGATACTTGGAGGGCCCCATCTCACTATTCACTGTCCAAATTCACCAGGGAACTCCACAGATTATTATGCTTACCCATTTGTGCAGTCGCAACCATATTATTCACAGGGGTATCCTTCGTATTATTATGATGATCAGTATCCATAGCCACTGCATAACCTGGGTTAGTATTATGATTAGTATTCTGATAGCAATTTTGTTAGGGGTAGTGGTAGTGCTAGGAGAGGAATAAAGGAATTGTTGGTTCAGTTTGTTGCTAAAAAAGTCGATACCTATAAAACCCTAGCAGAGCACAATATCATCCTAAGAAATCGACAGCCTACTCTATTAGATATTCAACGTACAGTAGAAGACGTTTCTAGGAGATTGAAAGAAGACGAACAAGAACAAAAAGTCCAACTAGAACAGCCAACGTCTGGCTATACATATGATGCGGAAGGTAACTACCTCGGTTACATAACTCCTGGTGGATAATTATTCCCAACATTTCCAGAACCGGGGAAGGAACAGTCGTATATGGATTACGCATACGAAAATGGATGACGAAGTCCCCCCTCCGGTACCACGGGTTACTATTACTTATACTGGAGTGACTCTGATGATGAAATAGACAAAGAAGAGTGGGCTGCTTATCAAAGGTCGTTACTGAAGAACGAAATGACCGAAGAGGAAATGGAATTAGGAGATTCAAAAGGTTTGATGTTTGGTGCAAAGGAAGAAAATGAGGTAGTTAGGAGGATGAGTTTTTAGATTTAGAGTTAGAGGGTCTAATTGTTGATGAAGAGGTAGGGGAATCTGATCTTGATGGAGACATAGCGTACTTTGATGCCCTACTTGAAGGTGAATTGACAAAGTTTTAGAACGTTTTGAGACCATTGGTATTTGAGTTTTACAGTTTAGAGCTGTTTTGTAATAGTTAGTTAGACTTCTGGGGCTGAAAGTGAACTTTTTGTAAGTTGTCACATCAGTGGTGGCGTAATTAATCACCTAGCGTAATGGATAATTACGCTGGGTGATCAGATTCTATATGTGTGTGTGTATATATATATATCAAGCTAGTATTCCTTTGTCTCCAAGTTTATTGGACAAAGGTTATTTGGCTATTATCTTTGTGTTTGTATCTCTGATTTACATGTTCTTAATCGATATCCAGGATCTTTGAATGTTATCATCATTATGGGATTGTATCTTGGACAAGATTCTACACCTTCATCTTAGTTTTTCTTGTTTTTCTTACTAGTATCATTCAAACAGCTAACCTATATGTGTTTGGGTGTTTGTCAATCACCATCATTATGATCCAAGATTGTTTTGGACTCACAATTTGGTATCAGAGCCTTTGTGCTCTTGATTGACTGATATTTGTTAAGATTTTTTAGTTTTGAAGGTTTTTAAAGGTTTTTCAAAGTTTCCAAAGTTTTTCAAAAGTTTTGGGTTTAAATGGCTTGATTTGGTGTGTTTAATGATTGGGTTGTTGTTAGTCAGTGTTTAGAGTATCATTTGGGTCATTTTGATGCAAGATACCATGGTTTTTGGCCTTTTTTGTGTGATTAGAGGGTTTTAGTTCGTACTAAAACCCTTCTAGTCGTATTTGTGTTGAAGATAGCGTAGATAATCTTGAAGATAGCATAGATCTTGTTGAAGTCAGCGTAATTGTGTATTACGCCAGTACTAGTGTCAGCATTTTTATCCGAAGGCGACTTCGTGGTCAGTGATATAAATCCTAGCGATTTTATCACGGTGTTCGGCGATTTAGCCAAACCTATGTGCGTTTTTGGTTTGTCAGCGTGATTGCCTGCGTATTTGTTTGTCGCCGGTCTAAGAAACTTTCTTATTCGAGCGTGATAGTGAGCGTAATTACTTCTGATCTGTAACCTGATCTGATAGCGTATTTAACGACTTTTAGCGTAATTAAGCCTAGTAACATATATTTCAGCGTATTTGTGCCCTATACCATTAAAAACAACGTATTTAACCATCTGTGAACAATTTGAACCTAAAATTGAATCAACATGTCACTTAATCATCAAAATCTTGTCGCTCAAGCCTAGCTTGAAACTGGAACTAGACCTCCAAAGTTGAAAGGATCTGAAGATTTCAGTAGCTAGAAGAATAGAATCAAGTCGTTCTTTGAGTATACGGACTATACTCAATGGATGTCTGCAACCGTCAGACCCCATGTTCCTATGGTGATTCGTGATGATGTTTGTACAAGCAAGGATGATCCCTCAACTTACACTGATGTAGATAGGACATTATTTCTACGTGATCGTTGGGCTCACGCTGCTCTAAAAATGGTTCTATCAAAAGATGACAATAACTTGGTTGAAAAGTACCCCACCACTTATGAATTATAATTGGCGCTGATCGATCACTATGAAGGCAACCTATAACTGATGGAGAACAAGAGAGATATGGTTCAGAAAGAATATAATATGTTTGGAAGTGTTTGCGGTGAAAGTCTGTCAGATCATGTCACCCGTTTTGTAAATATGTTAACAAAAATGAGGAAAGTTGGTAATCCTGTTTCCAACCATGCTTCAATCAAGAAGCTATTTGGACTCTCTTCCAAAAGAATGGAGCTTACATTGCATGATGATCAAAAGAACCTTCTTGAGCACTACAACTCCAGTCACTCTTTCGGATCTGATCAACACACTAAAGGCCTTTGAAATGGATGTGCTCAAGAGAGAGATGAATCAAAAAGGATACTCACAGAAATCTGTCCAATCCACTGCTGCTGCTGCTCCCAAGAACATGGCATTCCTTGCCCCCATAACCTGCGGTGGTTCAAGCTCTCAGAGTGCTAATGCATCTTACTTTAACGCTTCCACAAACTCTACAAAGGCTCCACAGTGCAACGAAAAGGCAACTATGGTCGGTGATGAACAACTCTCAAGATATTTACTGAACATGTTGCACTGTTTAACACTTTCTTGAGCAGTTATGAGGCTCTTATGTTGGGTGAGCTGAAATGAGATTTTCTTAATGCTGAAGACGTGTATCAAGTAGATCCAGATGATATGGAGGAAATGGATTTGAAATGGCAAATGGCAATGATAACCTTGTGGCTAAAGAAGTTTCAAGACAAAACGGGAAAGAGATTGGCACTGGGAAAAGTTGTTTCGACAAGTCCAAGCTGAGATGCTACAACTGCAAGAATTTGGGCCACTTCAAAAGAGATTGTCTGCTGCTAAAGAATGAAAACCCTGATATGATCCAGCTAGAAGGGCGATCGCTATTGAAGGAAATGAGAATGCTACTGATAACACTCCAAAGGCATTGGTGGTGGAATATTATGATTGGGTTAGGGAAATTGAAGAGACAAAGGAAGAAGTTAACAAACCTCTAATGGCAAAGATATCCTCTGAATCAGTTCCACGTCCTTCAAACTTTCTTAGTAACAAAAATGAAGGTATTCCCAAGGGAGAATGTCTGCTGACAAAGGACTGAAGAGAATAGGCAACCCAACCAAGTCTGCAGATGACTAAGGAAAGAAAGAGGCTAAAATCTCTGAGTCAAAGGAAAAGGTTCGAGAAGCAAGTAGCAGTGCGAAGAAGGAGAAAGATCAAGTTCCTGCAGCAGCAATGAAAGCCGAGTCTGCCAAAGAGAAAGAGGAGAAAGACTTCATAAATAGCAATCCTACGAATTTAAAGTCAAATTGTGCTCACAACCGTTTGTCAACGTCGTGGCTCATTATAAATCCATCAACCATGACATTATCAGAGAAAAAGAAAGGGTTTTGCAATTTAACAAAGAACTAAAACATAAAGTGGTAAAGAAAGCTCTAGTGAAGATCAAGGATCCGATGATTCAAGTGAAAATCAAGAGTCAGCTTCTTCAACGGCTTTCAAGATTGATGAAGATAGCATAAATGATGAAAGTCGAATTGACAAGAAAATGGAGAAATCAGAAGTTCAAGCTCCACTTCATCATCATCAGACATCGCTTCATGCACTTCAAGGCACTCATCACATACATCATCCTCCAACACATCAACCTCTAAGAGGAAAAAGACTCGTTGCATTAAGTGTTTTCGTTGTGGTCATTTAGGACACACTACGGAACATTGCAAAAGCAAGAACTGTTCGAAGCTAGACCAAAATTTTGCTAAAAATTTCATCGATCAATTTGATAAATTTAAGAAATCAGTCACAAACTTTGTTGAAACAAAGTGTTTTTGGAAAAAGGAAGATGAAATTATCAAAAAAGATCATGATAAATAAAAAATTAAGCAAGTATGGGTTCCGAAAGCTAACTAACTTGTATATATTTCTTGTTTGTTGTTGTATAACAGAATAAAATTAAAAATGGTTTCGAATGCTAATGGAGTACATTTAGCACGTTGAAAGTGGATGCTCTAGGCATATGACGGGATTGAAGGAACTTTTGAAGAACTTCAGATTCATTGTCGACGACTTTGTCTCATTCGCCGGAGATGAGAAAGGAGGGAAAATAGTTGGACTTGGGGATGTTGTCTCAGATGCTATAACTTTGGAAGATGTTAACTATTTACCAGAATTGTGCTACAATCCCATGAGTGTATCACAAGTCTTGGACAAAGGAATATCATTACTCTTCAACGATGTAGAATGCATCTTTCCCAAGCCTGGCTACTCTGTTCCTCCTAAAATGATTATGCTTACAGCTCCACTAAAATCAATACTTATGTGCTAAACATGAAAACTGCCAATTCTGCTGAATAAATGACATGCTTAATTTCTAAAGCATCGGAATCAGAATCACTACTTTGGCACACGCGAATGGGTCATGTCAATTTCAAAAATATGAATAAACTTTCTAAGTTATATTTAGTAAGAGGTTTACCTATAATATAATTTCCTTTTTCAGAAAAATGTAGTGCATGCGCCCAAGGTAAACAACACAAGAAGCCTGACAAGGCCAAAATAGTGAATACGATAACTGCTCCTCTACAATTGTTGCATATGGATCTTATCGATCCCATTAGTGTTAAAAGTTTAGCTAAAAAATCCTATTGCTTGGTAATTACAAATGATTTTTCTCAATTCTCATGGGTTTACTTTCTTGAAGCTAAAAGCGAGACTGCATCCATTCTTCAAACCTTCATTCCCATGATCAAAATTGTCATCAAACTAAAGGTTAAGTCAATCAGAAGTGATAACAATTCTGAATTAAAAAATTAAACATTTATCTCCTTCTTTGAAGAAAAGGGAATTCACCTTCAGTACAGTGCAGCTAGAACTCCTTAGTAAACGGCACAACAGAACGAAAGAACATAACACTCATTGAAGCTGCTCGAACTATGCTAGTAGACTCCAAGCTACCCATCATCTTCTGGGTGGAAGCAGTCAACACAACATGCTATGTCTTAAATCAGGTTCTCATTGTTAAACCTCACGGAAAAACCGCTTATGAACTTCTTTTCAAGCGAAAGCCTCTGATAGGTTTCTTCAGACCGTTTGGATGCTCATGCACTCTTCTCAACACTGAAGACAATCTAATCAAATTTGAAACAGTAGGCGATGTGTGTTATTTCATGGGATAGTCATCTACTCAAAAGGCGTATAGAGTCCACAACAAATGAACCAAGATGGTGCTTGAATCATACTATGTCGATTTTCAAGAAGGAAACTACACCAACACTGGAAGTTCTCCCGATTGGTTTTTCGATATAGATGTTGTGTTCAATACCTTTGACATTCCGGAACCCATTTCTAAAACCAAACCTACTGAAACCACTCAAGTTAAACCATTGTTTAACTCATCTGACATTGGTTTCACCCCTTTAACCCCTCGTTTCACTCCCACTTTAGCCGATCCAATCCTTCCCATTGACGAAACAAATGGTGACACTTCGGCTGAGAATGCATTCGCAAATGATGCTTCTTCTTCACAGACGAATGTGGATAAACCAATTCAAGAAGATGGACCTCCAATCATATACGTCGATGAACACTTCACCAATCTACCTCAACAAATTGAAACCCATACCAATGCAAGTTATAAGACAAATCGACATCATCCCACTGAAAATGACAGTGATCCTGTGGAAGACGGCGTGCGAACTCGTGGACTGATATATGTTATCAACAAAGGATTGTACGCTGCTTTTCTTTCGCAGTCTGTACCAAGTGACATCAAAGAAGCCATTCAAGACTCAAGCTGGGTGTAGGCAATGCAGGAAGAACTATCTCAATTTTGGAAGCTCAAAGTATGGGAACAGTTGATCTACCAGAAGGAAAGTTTCCAATTGGGATAAAATGGGTGTTTCGTTACAAAATGGACGATCGTGGTGGGGTTATTAAGAACAAGGCAAGATTGGTAGTTCAAGGTTTTCGACAGGAGGAAGGGATTGATTATGAAGAAGTTTTTGCTCTGGTAGCACGTTTGGAAGGCATTAGAATATTTTTGGCAAATACATCGTACAAAAACTTCAAAATGTTTTAGATGGATGTGAAAAGTGTGTTTCTATACGGTGAGGTGAATGAAGAAGTTTATGTTTGCCAGCCTCCCGGGTTTGAAGATCCGCATTTCCCTAAACGATACTACAAGCTTGACAAAGCTCTCTATGGTTTTCATCAAGCCCCTCGGGCCTAGTATGAGACTTTGTCAACATATCTTCTAGAATGTGGATACATAAGAGGTAGAAAAGACATGACTCTCTTCACCAAAAGGATCAGAGACAATGTGATGCTAGTTCAGATTTATGTAGACGATATCATCTTTGGGTCAATTGATGAAGCGCTGTGCAAGGAATTCGAGAAGGTTATGAAAGCAAAGTTCGAAATGGGCATGATGGGGGAACTGACATTTCTCTTGGGAGTGGAAGTGAAGCAACGAGAAGACGGAATCCTCATTCGTCAAGCAAAATACATCAGGGACATTCTTGCTAAATACAGTATGAATGATTGTAAAACTGCAAGCACTCCGTTCACATCTCAAACTGAACTCACTCCAAATCTTCAAGGAAAACCAGTGAAAAAGACTTTCTGTCGCTCAATGATAGGCTTTCTAATGTATTTAACCGCAAGTAGGCCTGACATTATGTGGGCTGTCTGTATCTTCACTCGTTTTCAGACGAATCCCAAAGAACTTATGAAACTACGGTTAAACGTATCTTTCGCTATCTGAAAGGAACACCCAAGCTTGGACTTTGGTATCCTAAAGATAGTAATTTTGATCTTATTGCTTTTCTGACAGTGATCAGGCAGGTTGTAAGGTAGATAGAAAATCAGTTTCAGGAGGCTGTCAGTTCCTAGGGAATCCTCTCATATCGTGGCAAAGCAAAAATCATACAACAGTTTCCACTTCTACTGCTCAAGCTGAATATATGGCGGCCTATAGTTGTTATTCACAAGTTCTTTGGATACAAAATCAGTTGCTGGATTACAGGATTAACATTATGAAGACTCCAATATTCATCGACAACGAGGCGTGTCTAGGAATTGTGAAGAATCCAATTTATCACTCGAGAACTAAACATATCGAGATTCGCATTCATGCGATTCGAGATGTGTACGAAAAAGGATATATTCAAGTGGTGCTAGTGGATACTACGCAACAGAATGCTGACATCTTCACGAAAGCCTTCGATAAAACTTGTTTCAACTAGTTGGTAACCTAGATGGAAATGATCAATTTCCTTGAGTGGAAATGAACTTTGCTATGATAACTGTCTACACATACTCTATAAAAAAAACCGCTTTCCAAGATAAATGAGTATCGTAAAACAGTGTCCATCAAAAAGCTTTTCTGTTTATTAAAATTTTATTTTCGGGCAATGGGTATATGAAAATCAAATTTTAGGGGGATGATATCTGGAAAATAAATTTTGACCTCCGTTTGACACCTGTTTAAGAAACGATAGACCACTTCTAACACTTTGTCCATTCTTAAAACAAAAATAGCAAGGAGAATCGGGGTGCCAAACAACGTTGTGTCAGTAGATTCAGCAACACCATCGAGTAAACTGTGAATAGGCGACAAAAGATAAAGCTTACTCAAAATTTCTGGATACTCACAATATTCTGTATCTTGCGGGTAACACGTTGCGACATATGGCTTAATGGTCTTAAATCTTGCGTTGATAGATTGCCAAAATCCAAGATTTTGGACCTCTATATTGTTTTTCATTCGGGGATATGATAGTCACTTTTCTGTTGCATCATATATATATGCAGACCTAGACACGGTTATGATATCTTTTCAAAGAGCCAAAGAGGCCAAAAACCATAAAATTGAATAAGCTCAACAAAACGAGCCATTCAAAAGAATCGTACTACACTGAGGTATCTGCCTACCCTAGTCAGGACAACATTGGTCACTTTGACTGTACGACTGTGCATACCTATTCACCAATGCGCTGACCTGGTATCTCTTAAACGAATGAAATCAATATACTCACCTGTTATGAGGAAGCTTTATGCATACCTTGATCGCGGGGATATCTTGACGTGGGACTCACGAGCACAATATTCTAATCCGTCTAGCTCGTGGGGGCCATTGCAATTTTTGTCAATATTACTACAACATGATAAAACGCTCACCGAAAGCATGTTGAAAGAAGGATGCATGGATTTAAGGGGACAAACATACTAACAGTTTTTCTTGTGCCATTATTCAAGATTAAAATAATAAACTGACAAGTGTTGCTTGTATGATCTTTTGTAGGATCGTCAAGGAAATTAAAAAACAAAGAAAATTGCGAAAAGGAAAAGCCCTCGGTTTGAAAAACGGATTTCGGTGTCCAAATTGCCAAATTTAAGTTTTCACAAAGCTATTTTTGCATAAATTTTTAGCAAAAAGGGTATGTTTTTTCGAGAAAGTTTAAAATTTTCGAGCGTATTTGGATTGGATTTCTCAGATTTGAAGAATCCTTCCAAACATTTAGGAGCGGCGTATTTAAATATCCAGCGTATTATTTTTAAATATATATACACACACACACACACCCACACATATATCAGTGTCTATTTTATAAAGTTTTTCAAACACTCCATAATCATCATCTTCATCTACACTTCAAAGTTCCTCAACTACCTCTTAAACACAAGAACCGATTCTTTATTGCTCTTGATTTTTGCACAAAAACGATTAAGGTATAATGACATCCGACATTAACTCGCATCAGATGACCGTATCATACATTCTTGCTCAGTGATTGAAACATATGTTTTGCGAAATTGGATTACTTTGGGTTTTGGGGTTTATCAAGATTTTTTTAAGACAACGTAATTGCTAAATGCAGCGTAATTAGACAAGACAATGGGTCGCGTATTAAAGTCTCGAACCAAGCAACCGGCGAATTTGACAACTACGCTAGGCAATCAATGTAGATATGTATCTATGCTGATCAAGAACTCGTGTTCTAACTCTACTACGCGACCGATTGCCAGTGTAAATAACCAGCGTTTTTAACCGACTCGTAAATATCACTGTGTATTTGAATCCTTTAACCCGCATAAATATTTGTGAAACCTATGTATTTAACACCTAACCAAGAGTTTCTTTATTTTAATTTTTGGTTTCATTTTTAGTTTTAAGTTTAATTTGCATTTTTATAAATATAAAACTAACCTAACAGTTACGTTTCGGAACTTAGATCTCACTTGGCTCGTTTCTGTTGATACACTTTTGAGTCTGTCGCTTGTTCTTAATTACGTCAGTAATTGTACGGTCTTTGTTTGTTTCTTCTGTAAAGTTTTGGTCATGTCGACCAAATCAAGATATCCTCCTATCTTGATTTAGTACGACGTTTAGTTTGTTTGTGTTGTAAAACAGTTGCATGTGTGCATACTGTTAAGTTTTGTGATACTGATCTTAGTGTCTGTGAAGTATGCCTGTTAGCAGGGTTCCCCGAAGAACCACTTGTTCGTGCGAGTGAATTGTACTTCGTACGAGCCAGTTGCTTGTTCGTACGAGCCAGTTGCTTGTTTGTACGAACCATTTGCTTGTTCGTATGAGTGACCATTCAAGTAGAATCATCTGCTTGTTCGTATGAGCAAGTTGCTTGTTCGTACGAGCCAACTGCTTGTTCGTACGAGCCATCTGCTTGTTCGTACGAGTCAGCATTCAAGAAGAACCAATTCTTTATTACAACTGGTTGTTCGTGAGAATAGTCCACGAAGAACCTCCTTCGTGGGCCTTGCCTTTCTTCGTGGCACGGTGACATTCTTCGTAAATGTTATGGGTGTTGGGACTATATAAACAGACATGCACCTCACAGTTTTAGTAAGAGAGCACAGAGAGAATACCTTGAGTTTGTATGAACATTGTGTGTATGTGTTTGTGCTTGCTCTCTTCAGTTAATCAAAAGATAATGAATCTTTGGCTACTTTGTGTTTTTGTTACTTTGCTTTGGTTTGCATACTTATGTGGATTCCGACTGGTATGTGTGTTAAATAACAAAGAAGTAGGTAAGTGGTATCAGAACTTTGGCTCTCTTCCTTATTTAAAACCAAGGATAGTGTTGTGTTTGAGCAAGTTGTGCGGCTTCCTGGAAGTGTTCTTGAACTTCAAATAAGAAACTTAAGTTTTTACAAGAAAAGTGGTTTGAAACTTAGGTAAAGCTTGTTGTTTTCAGAAAACTTTTATAAAAACCTGTTAAAATACATGGAGACATGTTAGGATACGTTTTTTCTTGAAATTTTCTATCAAAGTTTAGTTAGACATATTTTCCGGTGAAGCACTTGTCGAAAACTCACCGGAATCTTCCTTGAGTGTTGACTTAATCTTAAGATTTGACTGAAAAGCTGTTTTTGGAATGTTTTTCTTTTAAACGAAATCAGTCTAAACAACTGTCAGCTTTAAAAAAACTCAGAAGGAAGATTCTGATACAAAAGGAAACTTCTCACCAACCAACCCCTGTGAAAGATCCACCTGCGAAAGACCCCTTTGCGAATAACCCACCTCACGAAGAACCAATGGTTTGCGCAAAGAACCAGTGGTTCGCGTGAAGAACCAGTGGTTCGTGTGAAAAACCAGTGGTTCGCGCAAACTGGCTCACGCGAAGAACCAGTGGTTCATACGAATCAGTGGCTCGCACGAAGAACCAAGTTTTTCGTGATTTTTTAGGTTGTTCGTGGTGGTAGTTTTTCATGACCAGTTTTTCATGAGAACTAATGCTTCGTGGTTTTTGAAATTGTGAACTTTAACAGAAGACTTTTATTTCAAGTTAATCCTTAGAATTTGAAATTTTTAATTTTTAAGCTGATATTCATAAACAAACAAGCAAAATGGGTACAAGTCCTTAGGATTGGGGGTGTAGTTCAAGTACAAACCAAGATTCACCACAATCTAGCTTCGCAACCTCATGGGTTAAATCATTAATGCCTCACCAAACAGCCATGGTTACTGCTAATCAATGGGCGTGCGTGGAAAATCAAAATCAAAGCATTCAGACTCCTCTCATTAGCGAATGTGAAACAGGAAGTAACAACTGTCCACCAAAGTTGAATCATATGAATGATTATACGTCATGGAAAGTTGTTTTCATACATATGTTCTTGGTCAAAATACAGAGTTGTGGACATGTTTTACTACACCATACAAGGAATCTCTCGAAGAAGCAGGATCAAATCCAACCCCTTTAGCCAACTTAGATGAAAATGATAAAAAGGCTTATGATTTAGAGAAGAAGGCATTTGCTATCCTTACACAAGCACTTCATAAGGATATTTATCATCAATTTGTGTACTGTACCACAACCAAGAATTTGTGGAATTCTTTGGAAGCAAGAGGGGAAGGAAATGTTGCAACTAGAAAGATACGACATGATCTTCTGAAGAAAGAGTTTAAAGGTTTTCTTTTCATGGAAAATGAGACACTAAGCGACATGACAACTCGTTCCTATCATCTGCTTAGTGAAATGTATTTATTCATGGTGAACGCATCTCCACAAGAGATTTTGGTGCGTTTTGCTGATGCCTTACCACCTAAGTGGAGTTAATTTATTGACTTGCTAAAGCATACAGGTGTTTTGGATGTGATCAGTATTTATGAGTTCGTTCAGAAGCTGGAGAACAAGAATGAAGAAGAAATACGAAAAGCGAAAAGAATTCCTCTTCCACAAAACCCTGAAATGTAATTTTGGAGGTATTAACACATGCGTTAGTACAACTCAGCAACCGAAACTCCAAACAACGTTTGTATCAAATGTTAACCCTTTTCTACCACAGCCAGTTCATACAGAACAATTAGCTGGTTCAAGTGCTCAAACCTATGGACAAGCATTTGATCCAAAAGACTTTCTTCCTCAACCACAAGTTGTTACACCTCAAGTTCCACAATAAGCTTCTCAACAAGCTTTCTATGGTAACAACTTTCAACCTATAAATCCTAATGCCATCAGACTTGATACTTCACATTTTCCAAGGTCAGTGTAGAAGTTGCTCGGGAACACCATGGTTAGTGCGTATTGTGGACTAGTCATTGGTCAAATTGGAAACATCAATTTGACTAATGAGGACTATCAAGAAATAGACAGGGACGAAATGGAGTTGATGGATATTAAGTGGGCATTTGCAAGTGTGGTTAGAAGAGCGAAAGACTACATGAGTTGAACTGGAAGAATAAGTTTAGAAAGCAAGAAAGACACAAAGTATGGCTTTGATAAAGATGCTGTTACTTGCTTCAACTATGGTGACAAAGGTCATTTCAAACGTGAATGTACTCGACCCAGCAAGCAAGGAAATCACAACCCTTTCCGAAATCAACCACACTTATCCAACACAACTCAAGTTAACAATGAACAAGGTATATTAGCTGTTAACAACCCAAACAACTCCAGTTTAGTACTTGCATAGCAATCTTAAAACTTTTCAACTCTTTATGCAATGTAGAATGGAGGTTCTACCATTGCATCAAATCAAAATCCTCTTCACCAAACTTCTCAGAAACACACTGCGACAACCTGTATACTATAAAACAAACATCTCGAGAAACCATAAGAATATTTTCAACACAAGTTACCAAATTATTATTATTCAAGAGATGATAAAACTGTATCGCAGATTAAGCAATTCTCAACTCAAACCACACACTTAAAATTTTAAGCACACTGAACCTGCAAGATTTTAAAATTTGGAACTCATCTTCTAACACCGTCTCCCCCTATCAGTAACAACTCCTCCATGAACAACCATTTTCTGTACATTAAGAAGTTACAAGAAAATGAAATCTTTTTGGATTTTTATATTTCCTGAAAGCAAATAAATAATGAAATAATAAACACTCTGTTTTTGTGAGAATCACAGGGAAGAAGATCATATCAGCAATATCAAACTATTTTCAAACCGTTAGATATTCCATATGTAGTGTGCATGAAAAGCAGTTCAAGACGATTACCAGTATTGTTTATCCACATAAACAAAATACATGAACATTTCAAGTACCATTATCTAGTGATATGTTAAGGTAATTTTATACCGATATACTAGTGTGTCCCACTTCAGGACATACCCCCACGATCAAGGTATGCACAAAGATTCCTCGTAATTGGTGAGTATACCGAAATTCATCCTTTTTGATTTACAACATTAGATAAGTGGTGATCAGGTCAGTACTTCCGTACAGCAAGAGACTAATATCCAAACGAAGGTTAGGGAAACTACCAAATTTTGGTACGATTAATGCAATTTGCACATTTGAATGACTCTCTAGGAGAGCTTCTTCAATTTTTGGGATTTGGCATTTTAGCTTTTTTAAGATATCCTGGTTGTGCCTAGGTCAGCATATATCTGGATGTAGTAGAAGGCCAACCTAATTGCCCGGATGAAATAACGATACAAAGACCTAAAACCTCAGATTTTGGCAATCTATCAATGCAAGATTTAATGTTCTAAAACCATACGCCACTGATATGCTACCTACTCATACAAGTTATTATGTTTATATCACCAAGGTAAGTTGATTATGTCATGCCTTTTGCCTACTAGTACATCATATGATGAAGTTGCTATCGCACTTAAGCAATTTAATTTTAGTTTTAATGTGTCAGTCTTACTTGCTGATGTACTATCACTTCTTCTTTTCCACACAGTGAAAACTCATTTTTGATTTTCTATTTTTTATGTTTTGATTTTTGAAAAACAGTAAATTATTTACAAAAGGTTTTTATGGAGAACTGGTTATTCAGGATTCCTCATCCCATTGAGTTCAACTAAATGTTCAAAACGAGCCCTTTCAAATGCTTTTGTGTAAAGATCTACCAGGTTATCTAGTGTGTCGACTCGACGCAGTTCAATCAATTTCTTTTCAGCACAATCCCGTATAAAACGATGACGAATGTTAATATGTTTTGTGCGACTATGTTTTACGGGATTGTTGGTGATTGAAATAGTGACATTATTGTCTTTCATAATAGGAGTACGAGTGAAATTCAAACCGTAATTCCGCATCTCCTATTGGATCCAGAGAACCTGAGAGCAACAGCTACCCACACTAATATATTCATCTTAACACGTAGAGGTAGACACGCAAGACTGCTTCTTGCATTGCCATGAAAGATCCTCCCTCCTAAGAACTGAGAACCACCTGTGGTAGACTATCTTCTTAATTTTCATCCTCCAAAGTCCGAATCGCTGAAAGCAAAAAACTTCATATCACTAGCACCTGGATACCATAACCCAAGTTTAGGTTTCCCCTTCAAGTAACGAAGAATCCACTTCACCGCTTTCATGTGTGACTCCTTTGGATTCGCTTGATATCTAGCACAAAGACACACTACGAACATGATGTCTTGTCTTGAAGCAGTCAAGTACATTAGTGAACCCATCATTGCTTTGTATTGAGTTGGATCAACATCCTCCAAGATTGTGATTCTCGCAAATAGGTGTGTTGAAAGTAGCACAATCCTCCATTTTGAAATGAGATAAAATGTCATACACATACTTCGTCTGATGTATAAACATCCCATCCTTTTTCTGTTAAACTTGTAAACCCAAAAAGTAGGACAGTTCACCCATCACACTCATTTCGAACTTGCTCTTCATTACCTCCTCGAATTCATGACACATGTTCTCATCAAATGAGCCAAAAATGATGTCATCTACGTACACCTGTACCAACAAAAAGTCTTCATTCTTCCTTTTAATGAAAAGTGTACTGTCAATCTGACCTCTTTTAAAACCATTCTTTAACAAATGTGCTGACAGTGTCTCATACCACGCCCTAGGTGCCTGATGCAATCCATACAATGCCTTATCAAGTCGATAGACTCGATCTGGATAATCTGGATCAGTAAACCCATCTGGTTGTGAGACATACACCACTTCTTGGACTTTCCCATAAAGCATGCACTCTTCATGTCAAGTTGGTATACTTTGAAGCCCTTGAATGAAGCAAAAGCTAGGGACAAACGAATTGCCTCCAACCTTGCTATTGGTGCAAACACTTCATTATAATCAATCCCATCTTGCTGATTCAACCCTTTCACCACTAGCCGAGCCTTATTCCTTGTCACGATCCCTCGGTCATCTTTCTTGCCCTTAAACGCCCACTTGGTGCCTATTTCCTTCTCTCCTTCAGGCAAGTTAACTAGCTCCCAAACCTTCAACTTCTTAAACTGAGCTAGTTCCTCTTGCATAGCTTCAACCCAACAATTATCTTTTAGAGCTATATGAACATTCTTCGGCTCCTCTTGGGCAATAAAGCAGATATACAAACACTCATTTAACATCCCAGTCTTCTGAATCAAAGTAAATAAATAGGAACCTTCGATCACACCTCTTATTGTCTGAACACTTGCAGCAGCATCACCTATGATGTTTTCAACTGGATGATCTCTGTTTGCGAGTGTAGTAGCAATGGTGTCAACAACTAAATCATCTCCCAGATTTGATCCAATCTTCCCCTGAATGTTCTTATTAGCAAACGGATTAGTAAAGTCCCCCCCCCTGAATAGGTTCAGACTCACTATCACTTGAGTCTTGAGGAGCTGAACTGGAAGAAGTTTCTGGAGCATCTGTCATTGATATACTCGATCTAAGCATGAAGTCACCCTCTTCATCTTCACTGATCACAGTTTGAATCAGTTGAGACTTATCTGCATTTGAAAAATCAGGAATAATAGATGATTTAAAAATGCTATCATAATCATCTAATATAGCAGGACCACTCGTTGATTGTTGAGGTGAATAACTAGTGATTTCCATGTTAAACACAACCTCAATTTTACCAGTTTTAGATTAAAAACCCTTTTATTCGGTGTTCCAGGCATATAGCCTAGAAAGTAACCCTCGTCAGCTACCTCACCGAATTTTTGCTTATCTTTATTTCGCACAATGGTGCACGGTAATCCAAAAGGTTCAAAGCCTTTCAAGTTTGGTTTTCAGTTAAACAATAGTTTGTGACATGTTTTTTTAAACCGTTTAACCGTCAAAACTTTGTTTAGGACATAACAAACTGTGTGTACAGCTTCTCCCCAGAAAAGAACTGGAAGCTTTGAATCAGAAAGCCTAGTCCGAGCGGCTTCAATCAACGTCCTGTTTTTCCTCTCAGCGACTCCATTCTATTGAGGTGTATAAGGAGCAGAATATTGATGTTCAATTCCCTTGGGAAGACAATAGAGATCCAGAATCTGATTCTTGAACTCCGTGCCATTATCACTCCTTATACTCTTGATCCATGCATCATGGACATTTTCCAATTTTGTAAAAAGATCTATCAGCATCTCCGCTGTCTCATCTTTTGTACCTAAAAAGAAAACCCATGAATATCATGAGTAATCATCTGTGACAACTAAACAATAGTACTTTCCACCTATGCTCCTTGCGTTCACTGGACCGAATAGATCCATAAGTAATTCATAAGGGGCATCTATGGAATTTACTGTTTTAGACTTGTGAGGTTTCTTATGTTGTTTTCCCTTTTGACATGGAAGACATTTATCTTCCATGTGAAACCTGTGCACTGGCACCCCTTCTACTAAACCATTTTTAATAATAGAATTTATTTTTTAGTAGTGGATGTGGGCCATGCGTCTGTGCCACAGCATTAACTCAGCCTCAGATGCTTTTGACAGTAAACACGCCACCACAGTGGAAGAGTCCTTAGCACCCATGTCCATGACATAAGTGTCGTTTCTTCTTGGCGCTCTCATCACTATTCAATCATTCGGTATCACCAAACCCGGTTTCAACACCAAAGCTTTAGACTTAGGAAAGTGGACCGAGTGACCCTTGTCGCAGACTTGAGACACGCTCATCAGATTATGCTTCAACCGCTTGACATAGTTCACTTTGTCAAATGGGATCTTCCCGTTGGTCACTTTTCCTCGACCTGTAATGTGCCCTCCTTTAGCACCTACAAAATTCACATAACCTCCCTCTATATTCTCAAACCTCGCATCCCCCGTCATGTGTCTGGATCAGCCACTATCAACATACCACAAGTTGATAATCCTCCTTAGCCGCTCATGCACAACCAAACGAAATTAGTAGATCGGGGGACCCAAGACTTAATGGTCTTTGGTTTTCCAGATTCATCAACCACAGGAACATTCATCACTCCTAACAGGATTCTTTGATCTCAGACCTGTTGATGGAAATGGTTTTTGATTTCCATTCTTTCTTTGGTCCTGAGGTTTCCTAAACAAGTTTGAACTTTGTGACCTTTGGACATTTTGGTTTTGGTTCCATGAATTTTGATGATAATAATTTCCAAAGCCATTGTTATAAAAATTTTGACTACCAACATTCTGATATCGAGTTTGATATTGACCTTGACTTCTAAAATTACTTGATTTACCATTAAAGTTATTTATTCTTGGTGAACTACTTATAGGTCTTTCATATCTGCCTGATGTAGATTCATGCTGAGATCTTTGTTGATTTCTTTGAAAATGAGGAACTTGGTAAGTTCCTTTTTCTGCCTTATCTACACCAACCACAACACTCTGTTGCTTAGTAGCAAATATCGTTGGTGAGTTAGTAACCTTCTTCTCACCATCACCAGTTTTTGCTGGTGATTTTTGTTTCTGTCTCTCAGTCACATGTGCTTCATTTTTTTGTTAGGACAACAGTTAGCTACATGGCCCTTGTGATATTTGAAGCACGATCTTCTAGCCGAAGACTTCTTTCTCTGGTTTAGATTCATCAGGTGACGATGATGATGATGATGCCTTTGAAAGATCTGGTTTAGGTTGCTCAATTTCTGATTTTTCTTTGTTTTTATTTTTAGCAAACTGCTTTTGACTCTCTTGTAATAATAATGGTCTCTTCTTTCATATCACTCCCTTTAACAATCAATCTTTTTAACAAAAATTTGCTTTTGATTCTTAGGGTGTGTATTCTTTATTTTCAAAACTGCTTCTCTGCTATTATCTTTCTTGGCATTCTCAAACACATCAACATTTCCTGATGTGTAACTACCAGGTGTAGTTGACACAAAGTCTGTTAGCTCTTCTTCGTCTGGCAAGAAAGAATAGTCATGACCAAGAGGTGGTGGAACTTCATTGAAACCTTTGAAGCCCACATTTGTCTTGTCATTACTTTTCTTCAAGCCATTCGTCATGTGTTTCATAACAAAAGATGAACATCTGAATTGATTCAATTTCACACAAATTTTATGTTGTGCTTCTTTTGCATTTTTCAGAAATCTCTTTTGTTTTCTCACTCATCGTATCATGAGCTAAGTCAATAATTTGAAGTTTTCCATTTAGCTTACAGGTTAAAATATTGATTTCTTCTTCATAACCCTAAATTTTCTTCAAATATAATGACTCATTTCTTTTTACGAAAAAGTTTGATTCTTCTACGCTCGAGAGCTCATTTACCAGACTTTGGTTTTGTTTTGTTAACGTGTCAAATTCACTTTGCAGTTCACGACATTTTAAACAAACAGAACTACCAGAGTTAGAATGTACCTCTCTTGTTGATTTGCTTAGATCGGCCATGAAAGCAGCAAAATCAACAGCCATCTTCTTATCTGCAGCATTCTGTTCTACATCAGCTTTTTCAGCTATCATCTTTCGCTCTACCTCACCATCAGCCTTCACTTCTTCATTTTCAACTAGGGCTATCTCAGCCATGAACGCCTGTGTGGCATTGTCGTCACCCTCCAGATGAACACTCTAATCATAAGAACCCTCTCTAGAAGTAGAGATCAGGGCCTTTGATCTAGTGTTAGTTGACGCATTCCTATTGCTTGAACCATGAATAGGAAAATCTTGCAAAGATGAGCTAGAACGAGATTCAGACTTAGGTCTTTGACACTCTCTAGCAAAGTGTCCGTAATTTTGACAATTGTAACACTTCACTTAAGACTTATCAAAACCCACATTCTTTCCAACAAACTTTCTGCCCGTCCTATTCATGAACCTCTTCACTCTTCTAGAGATCATGGCCATCTACCATTGTAAATCCATCTCCTCTAGGTCATCAGGGTTAATCTGATCATAATCTTCATCAAAAGTAGTAGAATCAGATATTCTTCCCTGTATGTAGTTCTCATACGAAGCAACGAATGAAGCAAGCAAGGCCAGATGTTCTTCTACAGCCTTGACACTCAGAGGCATAGACCTTGTATTATTGTTATTATTGCTAGCTTGTTGTCTCTTTGCCCCTGACGATCTTCCTGAAGCAGCTACAAAACATACTTCACCATTAACATTTTCACAATCTGCTCATTTTCACATGAGAGATATGCAGTTGCAGAATCACTTGAAGCATTGTTGGAGGATGAAGATGTAAGCCCTTTATAAATTCCCGGATCTTGAATCTGATCTATCCAGTTACCTTCTTCTTCATGTTGAGCTCATAAGCTCTCAGTTTCACAACAACCTCTTCCAAGTCTTTATCTTCACAGTCAGCTTCACCCTTTATCATGAGAGTATAAATATCCCACTTGGCAGGTAAAGCATCAAGCAACTTATCATTTATCTCAACATCTGTGTATCCCTCTACTTCATAATTGTCCATTTTTGACATTAGATGATAATATCTCGTGATAATATCTTCAAAGGACTCATTTCTCATGCAATTAAAGACAACCCGCTATTTCTTCAGCAAATCAACCTTGTTCTTCTTCACATCAGGATTGCCCTCATACCTCTTCTCTATAGCATCCCACATCTCCTTCGAAGTAGTATAATGCTTGTATGTCTGTTTGATGCCATCAGGTAACGACATCTTTATAGCAGCTAAGGCCTTCTTCTCAGACTCATACATTCTCTTTTCAGCCTCTGACATGTTCACATAATCAGTGACATGTTGTCTGCCTTCAAAGTCATGTGTTGGGTTAACGTACCCATCTTGAATACAGATCCACATCCGTGTGTCCTGATATTCAATGAACGACTGAAACCTATCCTTCCATGTAAGGTAATTCTCTACCTTCAACATCTTTGGAGGTTTGTTAGTCGTGCCTGCCTCGTGCTCCATTCTCAACAATTCGTTTAAGTTAGACATATACGACATTTTTACCGAACTGGCTCGTTAAAAAACGTTAAAAATTTGTCCAAAATGAGTGATCACCAAATTATATCGTTAGACTCGTCTCGCCTAGAGGTACTTGGTCCATTTTTTTGTCCTAAAAATCACACGAGTCTAACCGTGCAATCGGTTTGTCAAGATTGTCTATGGATCAAATCATGTGTACGAAAACGTTTAACTCCGGTTACGTCAGCTGATTAACTTTCCACCTTTGTGGGTACAACTCGGAACAACACTGAATTCGAAACAGTAACTCGGATAAACAATCCGAGATGGGAATTCGGAACGGTGATCTGAGATACCAATCCCAGATAGAGATTCGAGATGGTATCCGAGATGCTAATCCGAGATGCTATCCGAGATGATGATTCGAGATAGTCTCCGAGATGCAAGTCCGAGATGATCCAAGATGCACTGTTCTAATCTAAGATGCAAGTACTCTGATCCGAGATGCTTCACTTATGACCCGAGATGCAATCCGAGATGATTAGAGATCAACACCAATGATCTGAGATGTACTTTTTCTGATCCGAAATGCAAGTTTCCTGATCCGAGATGCAACTTTCTCTATCCAAGATGCTTGTTGTTTATCCAAAATACCAATAGAAACCCTAGAGCAGCCGTCAAAACTTCGAACCAGCCTTCAAAAACGTCCAAAACTTCAACTTTTCCTGTTGTTATGATTTTGAACCGAGCAAAACAAGAGCCGAATGCTCTGATACCAATTGTATGTCCCCTAATGCAACCTAGAGTGCAGAATCCCCTAGATCAGATTTCACAGAAAACGAACAAGAACAATAATCACTGTAAACCCGATATTTATTGATTATCTATCACAATGATTACAATCAATCTAGACCAAAAGAATTCTCTCTTAACTCTCTCTAAAGTTCTTAACTGAGCAACCTTAACCCAAATGCAAAACTCTCTTTATATAGAGACAAATTTGCAACTGGGCTAGGGTCTCACCACATGGGCTACAAATTGGTCTAGGCCCAATTTGCCTACCACTCCTCATAACATGTATGGTTTAGCCCAATCACTTCTAATAAACTACTATAATACTAAAACCACTAACTATTTATCGTTTTACTAATTACAAGATATCCAAAGACCAAATCTAAGTTGTTGTCACAAATATGCACCAACAGTTAGGGTTTAAACTTGACAATTCCTTAGATGAATCCAGAAAGACAGAGATCTTATCATCTATTGCTGATCAAAGTCCACCTATAACATTGGAGGATTATTTATTAGATGATGAGTCAGACGAGACCGATCAGGATCAATCTCTTGATAAAGAGAAAGGGGTAGAATTCCAATTGAGAATCATATCTTATTTGATCCTACTACTCCCGTTGTGCAATCTGTTACAAAGCAAGAGATTGATCCTATCAAATCTGTCAAGACGATTTTTTCTACATTTAAGAGCGATAATGTGTTGTATACTTTGATTGGTGATGAGGGAATTTACTCAAACAAGGATTTTCTGATAAAAAATGTTAATCCAACTTCAATTGATCAAGTTTTCAAAAATTCAACAACCAAATTTTTGGGAAAGAAAAATCCAATCAAACCATAACCATTAATCGCTTCTAAAAGTAGACAACAAGAAAAGCGAGCTGAAAAAAAGCTAAGGGAGCTCGCAACAAGAAAAAGGGGAAGAATGTTAACTTTGTAGCCTCAAATGGTACTGATAAAATTGAGACTTTTGAAAATATGTCAAATATTGATTTTGAAAATCAAGTCAAGATTTTAAAACGTGATAGTCAAAACAATTACACTAAACACACAAATGGGTGTGAAGATGGACCAAGTACCTCTAGGCCTACAAGTTCAACATCAAGTCATCAAACGACATCTCCTAAATTTGTTGAAAGGAGATCATGTTTTAAATGTGGGGAGTTTGGCCACATAATCGAAAATTGTACAAACTCGGCAAAACCCAAGTTTGTTGAAAATGCCCCTCCTGAAAAGAATTACCAACGTCGATATGTGTCACCTAGACAAGAGAAATGTATTGTTAAGGAACAAGAAGAAAAAAAAGACGTAAACAAGTAAAAGTAATTGAAAAGGCATTAAAATCGGATGTTGTAGAGAAGAAACCAAGTTCATCAAGTTCATTAAAACCAGAAGTGTCTAAATTTGTAAATAATAATAATCAATCTGGTAAACGTCAACAATCTTTGAAACCTAAAACCGGTACTGTTCAGGGGAGGCACAAAATTTCCAAATAATCAAGAAATAGAAATCACATTTCTTGATGACAAGGGTCGACCCAAGACCACTAAGGCTTGGGTCCCCATCTCAAACTAATCGAGTAATGAAATGTGCAGGGTGTGCCAGGAGGAACTGTGAAAAGTCAATGGATTGTTGACAGTGGAGCATCCCGGCACATGACAGGCGACTTAAGGCTCCTTTGTGATATGAAAAGTATTAGGAGAGGCTATGTTGCTTTTGCTGGAGATAAAGGCGGTTACATCACTGGAGAAGGAATGAATTCCAATGGTGTTGTTAGTTTTAAAAAGATCAATTATGTTAATCAAATTGATCACAATCTTCTGAGTGTTTCTCAAATCTTCGACAAGAAGTTCACGGTTCATTTCGATGATGCCGGTTGTTCTGTGCTAAAACCTAGTTTCAAGATTCCCAAAGAATGGATTCTATTGTCGGCTCCAAGTATAATGATTTGTATATTCTTGACATGAGCCAAGCTATTACTACGTCTGCACAGGTTACATGTTTTGTCTCAAAAGCCACTGAAAAGATCTCTTGGAATAGACGAATGGGACACATTCACTTGAGGAAAATGAACTATTTGGTGAAAAATAATCTTGTGAATGGTGTACCAGTCAAGAATTTTCATTTACAAGACGTTTGTGTATCGTGCCAAAAGGGAAAACAAGCAAAGAAGTCTCATCCTATGAAGAAAATTGACACTGTTAATATGCCTCTGGAACGTCTTCATATGGACCTTTTTGGACCTATGAAACACAAGACAACCTTTGGCGATGCATATTGTTTAGTTGCTACTGATGACTATTCAAGATTTTTATGGGTAAATGTTATGGCACACAAGAGTGAAGTTCCTGAAATCCTCAAGAATTACCTCATGCTACTTGAAAACTTGTACAATTTGAAGATAAGGAGAATCAGAAGCGACAATGGCACTAAATTCAAGAATCATGTTATGGATGAGTTCTGTTCTTCTAAGGGCATTTTACATGAATACAGTTCTCATTATACTCAACAACAAAATGGTGTCACTAAGAGGAAAAATAGAACACTTATCGAGACTACAAGAACTATGTTAGTAGAGTCAGAACTTCCTTTTTGGTTTTGGGGAGAGGCTGTGGCTACTGCGTGCTATACAGTGAAATGAGTTCTTACAGTTAAAAGTGATGGGAAAACATGTTTAGAATTGTTGCATAAAAGGAAACCGGATGTGTCTTTCTTAGAACCTTTTGGAGCTCCATGGACTATGATTGATCCACATGGTAAATTCGGTCCAAAGGCTATTGAAGGTTTCTTTCTTCGATATGTTACTCCAAATTTCAAAGTGTGAAATTTGACAACGAAAAAGATTGAGGGATGGGTGAAGTTAAGGTTCAAAGATACACTGAATCAGTAAGAGCTTCGGGTGCTCCTTGGACGTTTGACTACGATGGACTGTTTTACTCCTTCAATCTGCCAACTTTTGATGATGCGTCTCAAATGTTACTTGAAAGTGATACTGTAGTTGATTCGTCTTTAGTGCGACCAATTATTGTTAACCCACAAGTGTCTACTTCAGTTAATAATGTTATTCAAAATGAGGATTTTGAAGATGCTGCTGATTATAATGCTTCATCGGAAGATAATGAGTTCCATGATGCAAATGAAGCTACTTCTGCTCCTGTTCTAGGTATTTCTGAAGTGACTACAAATGTGCAAAATCAAGGAACGACTGAGGGTCATGCATCTATATCTTCGTCGGTTCCAGCCATCGATTTACTTGTTAATCTGAATATCAACAATTTGGGTATAAATGCTCAAGTTCCTGATGTTCCTGAAACTCGAATCCATGATACTCATCCTTAGCAGAATATTATAGGAGATGTCCAGAGTGGAGTGTAGACACGTAATCAGCTAAGGAACAACCAGAATGCTGGTTTGTATACGGCAATCAGAGAATCCGGGGAATAGAATGATTGGTCTTTTGCATGCTATGTTTGCCAAGTTGAACCGAAATCTTGGAAGGAGGCAATAAAAGAAGAATCATGGGTTGAAGCAATGCAAGAGGAACTTCAGCAGTTTCGGAAATTGGGTGTGTGGAAATTGGTTGACAGGCCTGACAACTACAAGAAGATTGGTACTAGATGGGTTTACAAGTGCAAGAAGGATGACTGAGGTGTTGTTGTGAGAAACAAATTGTGAGAAACAAAGCAAAATTGGTTTTCCAGGGCTTTAATCAGGTAGAAGGTATTGATTATAATGAAGTTTAAGCTCCAATAGCACGTCTTGAGGAATAAGAATTTTCTTGGCTTATGCATCCTACAAGAAGTTTATTGTTTATCAAATGGATGTGAAAAGTGCATTTCTTCATGGTGTGGTAAGAAAAGAAGTATATTTTGAGTAACCACCTAGTTCTGAAGATTCAATTCATCCTGACAAGGTGTGGCTTCTCAATAAGGCTTTATATGGTCTTTCTTAAGCTCCACGGGCTTGGTATGAAACAGTGTCTTCCTATCTGCTCAAGAATGGTTTTCGACGTGGGTTGATCGACTATACTCTCTTCATCAAAGAAAAGAATGAAGATTTGTTGCCGGTACAAGTGTATGTTGATGATATTATTTTTGGGTCTACAAATGACGAAATGTGCAAAGAATTCGAGCGGGTGATGCAAGAGAAGTTCGAGATGAGCACCATGGGGGAAATGACTTTCTTTTTAGGTTTGCAGGTTCATCAATCTAAGGAAGGGATTTTCATTCATCATACCAAGTATGTTGGGGATATTCTCAAACGATTTCAAATTGAAGACTCGAAGCCTTTGGGAACTCCATTAGCTCAAAATCATGGGATTACTCCTGATGGAATGGGTGAACATGTGGAACCATCGCTTTATCGTGCTATGATCGGATCTCTTATGTATCTTACTACGTCAAGACCCGATACAATGTATCCAACGTGTCTTCTAGCTCGCTACCCAGTCAAGTCCAAAAGTTTCTCATTTGATGGCTGTAAAAAGAATCTTTTGTTATTTGAAGGTCGCCCGGACACTGGTATCTGGTACCCTAAGGATGATAGGTTTAATTTGACAGCATTCAGTGATTCTGATCATGGTGGCCCAAGATCGATGCAAAGTCAACATCAGCAGGATGTCAATTCTTGGGGAATCACCTAGTCACGTGGCAGTGCAAAAAACAGACTTGTGTAGCTACTTCAACATGTGAGGCTTAGTATATTTTAGCTTCTAGTTGCTGCTCTCAGGTTTTATGGATCCAACAGCAAATGCGCGACTACGATTTTAAATTTCTAACTACTCCTATTTATGTTGATAATGAAGTTGCTTTACAGATCACTCGTAATCCTTTACAGCACTCAAAGACCAAACACATTAAGATTAAGTATCATTTCATATGAGATTGTTATGAAGGAAACTTATCAATGTTATTAAAATCCACACCGATTACCAACGTGCCGACCTGTTTACAAAAGCTTTTGATAAATCACGTTTTGATTATCTTCTTTTGGTCAATGGCATCAAGGTGAAACCCGAGTAAATCATCATTGGCTAATCATTTTTGTAAATATTTTCTTTAAAACTAAAATACAAAAAGATTTTTTATTTTTTATTTACTTTTTACATTTTAGGGGGAGAAAATTTCAAGAAAATACAAAGACATGGGAAAAATGCAAAAGTACAAAAATATGTCTTTTAATTATATATGTCTTTATTTATTTACTTTCTACATATAAGGGGGAGAAAATTTCAGAAAAATACAAAAACAATAGAAAACCCAAAAATAAAAAATGAGTTTCTTGGAAAGATAAGAGAAGAGGATAATACACCGGTGATCTGTCAAATACGGTCAAAAACATAAAACAAAAAATGATAAGTAGCTATGATGTATCGGTAGGCTCAAAATCAGATTAAAATGTGCAGGTTGATATAAACATAAGGAGCTGAAAGCCAGGTGGGAACCATTCATTGGCATATGGTCTTGGTACCGAAATGTTATTTGATAGTATATCGTGGTTCTGAGATATGCTGTCTTTATGCTTGCTTATCATCTGGGTATCATGGTTGAACTTTTACCGAATAATAACGGGGACGCAAGTCTAGAACTTCCATGATACCATACATACGTGTAAATACTGCATATAACCATCAATAAGTGATAAACATATCACATCCACCCAATAAATAACTGATAATATATCACAACTTTATGCGGGAGTTAAGTTTGTCTCTTTGTCGGTACGTTGGTACTAACCTGTTCACGGACTTACTCTTGTGCCCTGCATGCATCTAAAAATCAAGTCCTCATCAATAAGTGATTTAATCACATAGGGCTTGTTTTCATGAAAAATAAGTATCTCACAATCTATACATCAAAACAGATGATAAGTAGTATATTCACCGGTAAGATTTTCTCTCGTGCATGCCTTGATACGGGAATGTGTCGTGAAGTGGTTGAACACCGATTTAGTAAGTATAATTCATACATTAATCATATCTCCTAATCATGATTACATCTGATAAGCTGAGCTTATGTGGACAACAATACCGATAAATGTGGTTAAATATTTATTTAATTGTAGATAAAAATGTTTTTCAAGATTAAAAGCTGGTATGATTCTCTTACCTTGAAACTCAAAAAAAGATTGCTAGTTAATGTACAATTTGTTCTTATATGTTCGTAATTGTTTTAGTTTACTTTGTTTTAAATTATTTTTGATTAGCCAAAGTTGAAGCTCGAATGTTTTCTACCAAGATACGCCCGAAAAATCAATTGTTTTGCTATCATAACTTCATAAAGTATCTTTTTGCAACTGGTAAACTCATAACAAAGAGCAAAATCTGTTCAATGTGAAAATTTTCTAACTTGTGATCGCTGTGGATATGTGCGAAGAACTAGACAGGTCAACGAAAAACAAAAGGTCCACGAAGAAGTGATGCTCTATCAAGAAGAACCTGGATTCATACGGATCAGTAGTTCCTTGTATGAGTCAGTGGTTCCTCGTGCGAATGGTAGTTCTTCATGCGAATGAGTCAGTGGTTATTTGTACAAGGTAGTTCTTCATGCAAATGAGTCAGTGGTTATTTGTACAAGGTAGTTCTTCATGCGAATGAGTCAAATGGTTCGTACAAGACAGTTCTTCGTGTGAATTGTGGTTCTTCGTGCGACTGGTGGTTCTTCGTGCGAATTGTGGTTCTTCGTGAGACTGGTGGTTCTTCGTGCAAACCAGTCCTTCGTGCGAGGTAAGGTAAGGGGTATAAAAGGTGAAGAAGGTCTTCATTGCAACTTTACTTTCACCTTTTTCACTTCATCCTCTCACTATTCATCTTCTTCCTCACTGAGAAGAAACATCATCTGTCCAACCTGTCAATCCTTTTAGTTGATTTGTTTATGATATCTTTAAGGTATGTTTGACAATGTTGGTATATCTTGAAGATGAACCGATTGAATATTAACCAATTGATGACTCTTGGATTGATTATCACCTTTGACCAAAGAAACCTAGTTCACTACTGTTTGTGATAGTTATTTTGACTAACCATGTGTTAAATACTAGTGGTGTTGCTCTTAAAAATCATCCAAATAGGTTTCATATAAAAGCAAAACAAACTGGGTATTTTGATTCAAAGTATCAGATTTAGTTTACCATCTGTCTGTTTGTCACTGATTGACATGAACAACTAATTTTGGGCAAAGAACCTAGGCAAGATGAAGAATTGTTCTTTGTTGATTTCCAACAAGCGAAGAATTGTTCTTCATGCGAGTCAGTTGTCCTTTGTACAAGTAAATTGTTCTTCGTGCAAATCAATTGTTCTTCGTGCGAGTCAGTTGAACTTTGTGTGAGTCAGTTGATCTTCGTATGAGTCAGACGTTCTTCGTGCGAGTCAGATGTTCTTCGTACGAGTCAGTTGTCATTCGTACGAGTCAGTGGTTCTTCGTGAAGGAGCTGCATACTTACAGAAAGTTCACAATGAACACTTTTGAGTATGCTCCCTAGTGTATTTATGTTTCTTCTTATTCTGGTTACCTTTTATGTATAGGATCGCACCAAAAGAACAGAAAAGAAAGCCCGCAATGAAGAAAACTGACAAGTCAGAAGTGGAAATTATGTCAGAGCCGAGACACAACATGGTTGCCTACTTAAATCCGGAAGATAAACTTGCTGAGTACAACGGTATAATGAAGTTTATGCATGACTCAAAGATACATTATGCAATCATGCATAGAACTATAGTATACAAGATGTTGATCAAGGAATTTTGGGATTCAGCTAATGTTGTTGAAGTGAATGGAAAGGAACTTATTCGCGGAAGAGTAAATGGCTTAGATGTAGATAGTTCCATTGAAGTAATAAACTCAGCATTACTACTTGGCGATGATCCTGAAGCTCCATACTCAGTTTCGTTGAAGTGTTAACGTGGATGTTTTCTTCAAATGAGATGTGTCGGAGATATTCTTAGAGGACAACTAAACAAAGCATGGTTGCCGCTCCGATACAAGTTCTTTCTACATGTTTTAATTTAGTGTTTAAGAAACAGACGAAGTGGTTATGACATGGTGAATAATGACTTAGTTGGGATGATGGTAGCTTTGACATTGAACAAACCGTTCAGTGTTTCAAAGTATATTTTTGCGAACATGAAGGAAAACCTGAAAAGACCGGAGTTGGTGGAAACAAGTTTTGGATGTATCCTCGTTTTCTCCAGATGATCTTGAATATATTGCATCCGAATCTTCCAAAGAATGACAACGATGTTCTAAAAGTTGATGTTATGATGGAGCATTCGTTGAAGATATTTAGAGGTGTGGCAGCAAAACGTTACAAAGAAAGCACATCTCCTCAGAAGTTATTTGGTTTTCTGGCTAATGATGAATATGTTGCACTAGAAAATGATAAGTGGCGCCATGATGATAGTCAGTCGGATAATGAAGAACCAACTTTGAATAAGATGATCAAAGATAAGTTTGGTCATCGAAAGCGAAAGGATAAAGGTGATGATGATGACAGTGATGATGACAGTGATGGTGGTGATGGTGGTGCGAGTGGTGTAGATACTACAGGTGATGATAAGGGTAAACAATCGGACGAAGAATCGTATTCTGATGACAATCTGCTTGAACCTAGGTATGAACGCTATGTTTATGAGCGTGGGGTTAGGCAGATTAGAAGGATTCCAACATATCCAGATGCTGATTATGTTCCATCCGATGCTGAGACTAAACGAGCACGCAAAAAGAAAGTTGCGGTTCGTAGAAAGGAAAAGAGCAAAAGTCTATGGGAACCTCATCAGCACAACCTGAAACCACACAACCAGAAACTATACTGGAACCAAGTGCAGAAGCTCAGTTTGCCTTCACAGCGGAGGAGGCTGAAGGTTTAATGCCGACCCCCAATACAACCTCTGAAAGCTACCACAGCAACTGAAACACCTTCAGTTGTGACTACTCCAGTTCAACCACAACCCACTACTTCTTCAGCTCAATAATCCCGGTCCGCAACTCACCAACAAAGTACAGAACGACGCAGTCGTTTATTCTCTGAAATGGAATAGGATGAGAAGGTAGATTTTCTGCTCTCACAACTGCAAGTTGCGGCAAGTCAGATTAACAGGCACTCGGAGTTTATGTCTTCAAATCAAAATACAATTATTAAGCAACAGTTGGAGATAAATTCTTTGAAGGAAACTGTTGGAAAGCATGCTACCGAGATTGCACAGTTAAGAGAGGAGAATGAACGGTTGAGGGCTACGGATGCTGAAAGGGCAACTCAGTTACAACAGATGCCTGCAGCTGATAACGCTCGTGGGATTGAAATGAATAGGCTGAAAGAACGTAGGGCGGCTGTACAACGATCTGCTGAAACACTAGCTGCTAAACATGGCAGCATGAGAGAATGGTATTATTCTTGTAATACTACACTAGTTGAAGGCTTTAATAGTATAAAATATGGATTTGAAATGAGTAGAAAGCGGGTGAACATTCTGTGGAATGAAAGATGCAAAGCAAAGGAGATCCAGCGTAAGCGTGATCACAATAGTGAAGACCCTTGTAATCCTGATGCTCCAGCTTCATCCGCGCAACCAGAGGGTTCTGCTACAACTCCTGTGGTAGGTCTAGTGCACAGCAGATCATGGCCGATCCAGTTGCCTCGGGTGGTACTCAAGAGGAAACCGGAAAGGTTTGATGTTTTGGAGAGAGTTGAAGATATTGATCTTCAGTCAACGTTGGTTGTAAGTGTTTCAATGAATGTGGGTGAAGCAGGCCATTGGAAACGAAGGCTGAAGACCAAGTAGCAGACAAGGGGAGTTTCTTGATACACTTTTGTATCTGTCGCTTGTTCTTAGTTACGTCAGTAATTATACGGTCTATGTTTGTTGCGTCTGTAAAGTTTTCGTCGTGTCAACCAAATCAAGATATCCTCCTATCTTGATTTAGTACGACGTTTAGTTTGTTTGTGTTGTAAAACAGTTGCTTGTGTGCATATTGTAAAGTTTTGTATTTTTGATCTTGCTGTCTGTGTAGTATGTCTGTTAGCAGGGTTCCCCAAAGAACCACTTGTTCGTGCAAGTGAATTGTCCTTCGTACGAGTAAGTTGCTTGTTCGTACGAGCCAGTTGCTTGTTCGTACGAACCGTTTGCTTGTTTGTATGAATGACCATTCAAGTAGAACCATCTGCTTGTTCGTATGAGCCATTTGCTTGTTCGTACGAGCCATTGCTTGTTCGTACGAGTCACCATTCAAGAGAACCAGTTCTTCATTACAACTAGTTTTTTGTGAGAATAGTCCACGAAGAACCTGTTCTCCATTGGCCTTGCCCTTCTTCGTGGCATTGTGACATTCTGCGTGAATGTTATGGGTGTTGGGCCTATATAAACAGACATGCACCTCACAGTTCTAGTAAGAGAGCATAGAGAGATTACCTTGAGTCTGTATGAACATTGTGTGTATGTGTTTGTGCTAGCTCTTTTCAGTTAATCAAAAGATAGTGAATCTTTGGTTACTTTGTGTTTTTGTTACTTTGCTTTGGTTTGCATACTTGTGTGGATTCCACACTCGCATGTGTGTTAAATAACAAGGAAGTAGGTTATCTTGATCCCCAAGTGGACCTACAGTTTCCATGTTTCTGAATGGCTCAACCTCTTACATGGGATAGTACGAGAAAGCACAACCAGCCCATTACTCTACTTCCACCGGAACCTGACTTTAAAGACGTAATGGATTGGCTATCTAGAAGCAAGATAAGTTATGCAGTTCAGGCAAATCAAAAATCTACCGCATTCACATAGAAGAATTCTAGAGAACAGCAAAAGTGAAGACAATCAAGAAAGTTAAGACAATCACCACAACAATTAGAAACAAAGAATTAATTGTAACTGAAGAAAAGATTCGAAAACTGCTTAGTCTTAGAGACAACACAAGAGATTCAATGAAGCTGAGTAAGGAAGAGATATTAGAAGGCTTTAGAGGGATGAATATGTTGGAGATTTAAGAAGAAAAAACGAGATTAAGAAGAACGGGCTAACAAAAGATTGGAGATTCATTTTGCATACATTTAGTCGGCTTCCAAGTGAATTCCAAAATAAGGTAATATAGAGAATGGTCAACATAGGAGATAAAGTCTTGAAAAAGATTTTTTCCGGACGTGAGCCTCACCCAAGAGGGAAACTCCATTTTGTGCTCGATCAAAAGTATGGCCCAGAGGAAAGGCGGGTACGATGGATTGAACTTGGAATGGTCAGCAGCTATGCTTAACTTGTGTACAAATCAGTCGTTCAACATATCTAGATTGATTTTCTACTGCATGGTTGACAATGCTAACAGAGTGACATGGGTCATGTATCCAAGATTTGTCCAATTACTTATCAACGATCAACATCAAAATCTACCTCACAGAAATCTGTATCAGTTTCACCTGCCCACCAGAAGGCAAATCACTGAATTGAAAACTAATGAGTGGGTAATGTTGCACAACTCAATGTACAGAAAGGAAAGGCTTCCAATAGTTCTTGAAGTATACAACAAATATAGAGAAGATGTGAGGCAAGCCAGTGAAAGACGAGAAAAGCAGGCTGCTGAAGAACAAGAAGCAGAGGTTGAAGAAGATCCTCAGTTGGTACGAAAGCGAAAAGACAAAGGGAAGAAAGTAACTGAAGAAGAGGCTTCAAAGGAAAGCAGAAAGGATAACCCTAACCCAGAAAGAATTATGGGTGACAGCATTCATGCGGGGTCAACTCGAGAGGAGATTGAACGGATGCAAGCTTTGCATGCTGTAAGAGAAGCTGAGAAAAGAGAGAGGAGATTAAAGAGAAGAGACATGATCAAGTCTGAGATATCCACTGTGGTTACATCAGAACAAGAACAACTAGATCAGTTTGTTGAAGGTTTGCTAGCTGATCCTATCGAATCCACACCGAGCAAATCTCCCTCTCACAAAGGAAGAAAACTTGAGAGGGATCTTCAAAAGACGCTCCACCCAAATCAACTTCAACTGTTCGAGCACCTACTCATCATGCTCCAGCGAGGCCACGTCAATTCCAAGAGCTATATGATCGTCTATCAATAGAAATCGGGTCATTTCCTGCCAAAGAGTTCTGTTTGTTAAAGAATCAGGTTAATGACACAAATATGCTTACAGAAAAACTGAAGGAACAACGAAAGTAGAACAAGGAACTACACAATTTTGTGTCAAGGCAATCAGATTTTCTGAAGTTTCAGCATGAAAGAATGATTAAGAGGCACGAAATGCTTCATGATTTGTATACCACAGCTAATCGAGAACCAAAATACACTGGTGAAGATCTCTTCAATTTTAACAAATTCAGAGAAGAAGAAGAAAAATTGTAATGTGATGATAGCTGAAAAGAAAAAGAAATGACTTGAATCGAGAGTTGATGTTAGCATCGATGGAGATAGTGATGAAGAAGAGGTAGACAGAATTGAAATGCCACCTAAGTTTGTCGAATGGGGTTTGGAAGATGAAGTAGTTTATGAAACCGATGGACGTCAAATCTGATTCACCAGTATGTGTATCCCATAGTTGTATAGGGAATAACCTACTGAGGTTATACCTTATGGTCACGTCGTTTGGTTAGTGTTATGATAAGTTACTTCTATGTTCTAAAAAAATGACCAAAATGCCCTTTGGCGCATAAATCCTTAAACACATCTAACCAAATTTTTGACATATAAACTAATGTTATAACATTTTCAAACATGTTTCGGCATTTAATACATATAGGACATGTTTAACCATTCGATCACGTGTTACGCTAATGACCCGTTAAAGTAACATAAACTACCTTAACGAGTCATAATGGGTCAAAAGCACTTAGGATCCTTTCCAAATCAAAATGTTAAGTTTGTTAAACCATATCATATGAGTTCCAACACTCGTTTGGTTTATAAGACTTCATTCTATCCGATCTTCCATTTGTATTCCCGACAGGCTAACATATTTAGCTCACACATTAGGACACATTTGAGCTTTGTTTATTCAGTTGATCAAGAACACTTTCGTAATCCCAAGTGAGTACATAGTTCCCCTCTTTTACATTTTCTAAATGTTTTGGGGTGATTCATATGTGCCTATAATTATTTTCAAGATTTCAAAACAATATACATGGTTTATATATACAAAATGATTTGTCAAAGTGAGTACATAGTTCCCATCTTTTACATTTTCTAAATGTTTTGGGGTGATTCATATGTGCCTATAATTATTTTCAAGATTTAAAACAACATACATGGTTTACATATACAAACTTATTTTCAAAGTGAGTACATAGTTCCCCTCTTCTAGGTTTTAAATGTTTTGGGGTGATTCATATGTGCTAAACTATCTTTTCAAATCTACATATTTACTACGCAAGGCTTATGTGAGTACATAGTTCCCCTCTTTTACATTTTCTAAATGTTTTGGGGTGATTCATATGTGCCTATAATTATATTCAAGATTTCAAAACAATATACATGGTTTTATATACAAAATGATTTTTCAAAGTGAATACATAGTTACCCACTTTTACGTTTTGCAAATGTTTTGAGTGACTCATATGTACTAAATCATTTTCAAGTTTTCAAAACAATGTCTATGGTTTACATATAAAACAATATGACTTCAATAATGTGAACACCTTGTTGATGCGTTATCCATAACACGAATGACATTCATTAGCTTTGACCGAGCCGACCAGTAGTATGTTATGGTACCATAGGACTGACATGGTACCATAGGACTGACATGGTACCATAGGACTGACAATCCCATTATCGGACTGTTCACTGGATTTGGTGGAAGTTTGGGTAATGATAGAAACTGTTTTCTGATCAACAAATCATTTGTTGATTTGTTAGTCAAGTTAAAGAGACCCTTCGGTGGTCTATTAAAGATACCCTTTGGTGGTATAGTCAACACAGGTTTGAATGTGTTGATTAAAGAACGATCAAAAGTTTTCACAATTAAAAACACGGACGACTTGTTTATGACATGGACAATTGGTTTATGACTACGATTGATTTATAACACGGACGAATGGTTTATAACACGGACAAATGGTTTTGAACAATGTCACGCAATGATGTTCACTTAAAGATATAAACCATATGAAGTTTTCTTTTGAATCAATCTATTACAAGGTTTTTACAAAAGAAACATTTTGGTCAAGATTCATGGCTATAAGGTTTTCACAACTCTAACCAACTTGTTTTGGTTGGTTAATTGTATTGCAATATCAAACACTTTTGATACGAGGTTTTCACTTAACGACTCTTGTAGTTGGACGAGGTGTTGCAATATGTATACAAAGTCATGAACTTGACACACTCACAAAACCTATGTACTCGCTGGCTTTTTTATGCTGACTCTCTTTTCATATATGTTTCAGGAGTCAATGCTTGATAATATGATGCATGCTTTATGTAGGAATGGATGCGGGCCTTAGTGACTTAAAACATGAAAGACAATTTATTTATGTGTTGTTTCTGTTTATCCCACGACAATGTAAACATTTAACTTAAAAAAAAACAAAATTTTAAATTTCATTAGTTGTGAAACAATAGTTCTGTGACATGACTCCCTGACGTTTCCACTGCGGTACGTTGTTTTACGTAGTCGGGGTGTTACAGAAATATTGGTATCAGAGCTTATGGTTAAAGGCAATTAGGTTATTAGTAATGCTTTGACCTAGACTATAACCTTCCTAGGACCCTAACGCGAGTTATCTTGCATTTAGATTCTTAAAACAATACCATCACCTATCCTTAGGTGACTACCAAAACAATACACAAGTTACAAGTTCGTTTTGAAACTCAATCATCTATCCTTAGATGATTTTTTTATCTTAAAGCCTTGTAAGTTTTCAAAATCACGTCAAAGTTTGGGTTTTATTAATGTGAACACGTGCAATCTGGAAGGTTGGATTCATGTACCATTAGTTTTTTGTCTAAGGCTAGAGTGTCGTACAAATCCGCATTATCGGACCAGTCACTCTTACTTAGGAACTCTTGGGGTGAGGGTCCACTTATAGGCTAAAGCATGTCTTCGCGATACATTATAATGACCCATTTACTTTGATTAGTCACCGTGTGTCATTTGTTTGTTTTTAAGTAACAAACGAATGACCACCATCCTTATATTTCATCGATATTTTTAACATCTCTCTTGATTATCCAATGTCAATCTCACATATTTTCCCTCATGTTTTCTTCTAAGATGCCTCCTCGACATAATACAACTCAAGATGCTGAAATGGCAGCTATAATCATTCAGCAAATTGCTGTTGTACTCCCTAACCTAGTGACCCAGATAAACCAAGCAAACAATAACAACAATAACAACAACAATGCACCCACACCATGCAACTGCAAACAATTTAACTTGGATAAACCACTCAAATTTACTTGGTCCGAAGGAGCTACTGGACGCTTGCAGTGGTTTGAGAGTCTCGAAAGCACATTTCATCATGTTCAATGCCCGAATGAGCGAAAAGTCGAGTTTGCATCGAGTGTATTCTAGAAAAGAGCACTTACATGGTGGAATGGTGTGATGAGAGATATGGGTGCCGATGTGGCAATGGTACAAATATGGGAAGAGCTTCGAGATCTAATGATGAGGGAATTCTGCTCATGTCATGAACAATGGGCACTGGAAGATATGATCCACAATCTTAAACAAGATAGTGGAAAGCATCGTGTCTACACTGACCGTTACGAAGAATTGAGCTTGTTGTGTCCCGCCATGGTCACCCCGTTGGATAAAGCAATCGAGAGGTACATCGATGGCCTGCCTGACCCCGTTCAGGACATTGTTACTGTAGCAACCCTACCACTGTTCCACAGGCTATCGAATTAGCTGCTACCCTGACTGAGTCTCAGGTCAAGAAGGGAAACTGTTTTGCAAGGGCGACAAGAAACAGGCAGCTAAGACCACTCAAGAGAAAACAAAGGAGAACAAAGTAGAGTCTTCCAAGAAGTCGAGGAAGCGTAAGGCTTCACAGAACTTTGCAGTTGTTGCACAACCCAACCAGAACATTCAAAACCAGCAAATACAACCTCCTGCGAGGAAACCCTATGTTGGTACTACAGCGTTGTGCAACCGGTGCAATGGTCACCATCAAGCTCACCTATAGTGTCGCCAATGCACATCATGTATTCGGTTACATAGCCAATTTTTGTCGTCGGCCCCAAAACAAGCTGTTCAGAACCCTGTTCAACCCCAAGCCAACCCTGCTAAAGCTCCGTTCCCACCTGGTTCTTGCTACAACTATGGTGAGATGGGTCACTTTAGAAACAACTGCCTAAAATTGGTGAACACGAATGCAAATCCAGCCCATGGACGCGCATTCAACATCAATGCCAATAAGGCTCATGCTGGTAACAAAGTCATTAACGGTACGTTCCTTGTTAACAATCATCCTACTTCTATTCTTTTCAATTCGGGTGCCGACAGAAGCTTTATATCACTAGCCTTTGAACCTTTTCTTTTGATGCCTAGAACTAAACTAGGAAAACCCTTAACGGTGGAAATAGCTAGTGGTGAACCCCTTGTGCTCGACTATGTCATTCGTAGTTGTCAATTGAGCTTGGATAACCACCTTTTTCCCATTGACCTCACACCAATGCAACTCGGGAGTTTTGATATCATCATAGGAATGGATTGGTTAACCAAACACCATGCTGAGGTGATCTATTTTGACAAGGTTGTTCGTATACCTCTTTCATCTGGCGGAACCTTAGAAGTTCATGGAAAGAAACCCTCTAGTAGCCTAAAACTTATGACCTGTACCTAGGCCCAAAAATACCTACGAAAGAATTATGTAGCCTTCTTGGCACATATCATAGAGGAAAAAGGCAAGGGCAAAACTGTTCAGGACATCCCTGTTGTTCGGGAATATCCTGAGGTGTTTCCAGAAGAGCTACCTGGTTTACCCCAATTCGTCAAGTTGAGTTTCGTATTGACCTTGTACCTGGTGCCAACCCAATTGCCAAATATCCTTACCGTCTTGCATCGTCTGAAATGCAAGAGTTGTCAAAGCAACTCCAAGAGCTTTCAGACAAGGGATTCATTCGCCCGAGCTTTTCACCTTGGGGCGCTCCTGTCCTATTCGTGAAAAAAAGGATGGATCCTTTCGTATGTGTATTGATTATCATGATCTCAACAAACTCAAAATCAAAAATCGATATCCTCTACCTCGAATTGATGATCTCTTTGATCAGCTACAAGGTGCGACCTGCTTTTCAAATATTGATTTGTGTTTTGGGTATCATCAACTTTGTGTACTCAAAGAAGGTATTCCCAAGACTGCTTTTCGCACCCGATATGGCCCTGTCGAGTTCACTGTCATGCCTTTTGGTTTGACGAATGCTCCTACTGTCTTCATGGACTTAATGAATAGGGTTTGTAAACCTTATTTAGACAAGTTCATCATTGTTTTCTCGACGACATCCTCATTTATTCTAAGTCTCAAGCCAATCACGAACAACATCTCTGTCTAACGATGGAACTCCTAAAGAAAGAACAACTTTACGCCAAATTCTCCAAGTGTGAATTTTGGCTAAAAGAAGTTCAATTTTTGGGATTAGGGATTGGAGTACACCTACTACTCCTACCGATGTTCGTTCATTTCTTGGTCTTGCTGGATACTATCAACGATTCATCGCGAACTTTTCAAAGATCGCGGTTCCCCTCACCAGTTTGACTCAGAAGAATAAACCTTTCGAGTGGGGACCCAAACAAGAAGAAACCTTTCAAACACTAAAAAAAAACTCTGTAATGCTCCTGTTTTATCTTTACCCCATGGCAATAACGATTTTGTTTTCTATTGTGACGCATCAAACCTAGGCCTTGGTTGTGTTCTCATGTAAAGAGACGAAGTCATAGACTATGCGTCAAGACAATTGAAAATCCACGAGAAGAACTACACAACTCATGATCTTGAATTAGGAGCCGTAGTTTTTGCTCTCGAAATTTGGAGACACTACCTTTACGGTACGAAATGTGTGGTTTTCACTGACCACAAAAGTCTCCAACACATATTCAATCAAAAGGAGCTAAACATGAGACAACGACGCTGGGTTGAATGTTGTGGCTGATGCGCTTAGTCATAAGGAACGTGTCAAACTTCATTGTGTTCGAGTTCAATCTAATATCCAGACACGTATCCTTCAAGCACAACATACACGTGTGACCCAAAGCTTGTTGAAAAATGAGTTGCCACAAAATCTTGAACTTCAACTCGAAACAAAAGAAAATGGATTACTCTACTACAAGAACCGTTTGTGGATTCCTAGTCAAGACAATCTATGCACCTTATTGATGGATGAAGCTCATAATTCTCGTTATTCAATCTATCCTGGTGCAGACAAAATGTATAAAGGTATCCATACCAAGTATTGGTGGCCGGGTATGAAGAAGGACATAGCCTTGTATGTGTCTAAATGCGTAACTTGTCTTAAAGTTAAGGCAGAACATCAACGCACATCTAGTTTACTTGAGCAACCAGAAATACTGGTATGGAAGTGGAAGAAAATTGTGATGGATCTCATCACTAAACTACCGCGCACACCTAGAGGTCATGATGCCATTTGGGTAATCATCGATTGTCTAACAAAGTCAGCACACTTTTTGGCAATTTGTGTAGATCTATCTGCTGAAAAACTCGCCAAGATCTACATTAATGAGATTGTATCTCATCATGGTGTTCCTTTGAACATCATATCCGATGAGACGCTCGATTCTCATCTCACCTTTGGAAGACCATGCAATCTCATCTCACCTTTGGAAGACCATGCAATCTGCCATGGGAACCAAACTCAATCTGAGCACTACTTATCATCCTCAAACGGATGGACAATCTGAAAGGACAATTCAAACACTAGAGGATATTCTTAGAGCATGTGTGATCGACTTTGGTGGTAGTTGAGATTCGCATCTACCATTGGTCGAATTCTACTGCAACAATAGTTATCACGCCAGCATCAATATGGCGCCTTTCGAAGCCCTATACGGTCGAAAATGTCGTTCACCTGTCTGCTGGAATGAGGTCGGTGAAGCTCAGCTCACTGGACATGAACTCATTCACAACATAACAGACAAAGTCAAGAAAATTCGCGATAACCTTCTGACAGCTAGAAGTCGTCAAAAGAGTTATGCGGACAAATGACGCAAGCCCTTGGAATTCCAAGTTGGTAATCATGTCCTTGTCAAGGTATCCCCTTGGAAAGGTGTGATTAGATTTAGAAAGAAAGGAAAACTTACACCATGATATATTGGACCATTCAAGATCGTTGAGAGGATCGGAAAGGTAGCATGCCGACTTGTGCTACCTCCTGAACTTGGAAATATTCACCCAACATTCCACTTGTCCAATTTGAAAAAGTGTTTAGCCGATATAAACCTCCGCATTCCCCTCGACGAAATTCACGTTGATGACACTATGCACTTTGTCGAGAAACCTATGGAGATATTGGACCGGGAAGTCAAGAAACTCAAGGGTAGACATATCCCGATAGTTAAAGTTCGCTGGGAATCCAAACGTGGCCTAGAATTTACTTGGAAATAAGAGGATAAAATGAAAGCAAAATATCCACATCTGTTTTCACAAAGTTTCCTCTAATTAAATTTTGGGACAAAATTTTCAAAAGTAGGGGAGACTATGACATTTGTACAATTACAAACAATTTCGTATTCAATGAAACCCTGTGTTTTATTTCCTAAATTTGTGTAATTATCTAAGACATTTGCACAATTTCAATTTCTTGCACGATTTCGAACCCTCAAAATTTTTGTGGAAGTAATTCGTTAACTGACACTCAAACGCAGTCACTTTAATACGACGTACACTCTGAAAAAAGGACATAAGCTATAGATACCCTAAATACCCTTTACATAACTTAGATATAAGTTTTGAAGGGTTAGATGTGACAAAAACACGCTTATACAAGTCCAGGGACTATTTTCGTCAAACTGTGAAAGTTTGTTGGTCCGTATTCAACATACGAACCATGTGTATCAATCCAAATATTTTTGTAAAAATCTTTTATTTTATTGATGAGAATGCAAAGATGTCACTCGTTGCACAATTTTGATCATTTTCGTGTTCGTTAAAGCGTTTTACGCATTTTTGCGAAACGCGTAACCTTACAACTGAACGAACCGACACCCACGATATTTTCGGGCATAATCCAAGTTACACATGTCTTAACACCTTTATATAACCTAAATATTAGGTTAAAGGGGTTAAAAATGGCAAACAAGTGAAAATACAAGTCCAACGGCCAAAAATGTCAAAAAAATAATAAAGTCCACCTATCTCCAATTTTTGACACCTGGCACTCATTTTGCCACACTTAATTTGGTGTTGACACATGTTAGGACACTAATCCACACTTGAGGACACTTGTCATCACCTCCTTAATCCTAAAATACTATAAATACCCCATGATTCTTCTATTTGTTTTCACACCACTTCAAAACACTTCAAAGCGAAGTGTGAAGTTCTTCTTTCTATCCTTCTTGGAGCTTGTTTCTAGCCTTTGGAAGCCTCCTATCTTGAGTTATGAAAGTTATCTTCAACACGAGTAAGTAGTCTTCCTAGTTCTTTCATTATTTTAGCTATTTTGAGCTAAAAGTCGAATAGTTTGGCTTCCTGATTGACTTTTGGTTCTGACCATATTTGGTCAAGTCAAAGTTCAATTGAACTTTGCAACATGATCGTAATCATGAAGGTTATAATCCCTAGCGATTTCACCTTCTAATTACCACGTTTACTAGTCGAAGTGACGAGCCAAAGTTTCGGTCAAAAATGCGCATGATGTGCATTTTACGATGAAACTATTTTTGGGCATCAAAACACCAAGTTTTGATACCAAATCAGTTTTATAAACTTAGTTAGACATATTTTGACATGTCTAACTTGTCACTTCTAGTTTAGTGCTTACTAAGGGTCGTAAGTCGAGCGGTCTTGACCACCGCTTTGACTTTCGATTTCGACCCGTTTGGTCGATCTTGGGATCCGACCAAACACATATTTGTGACCATAGTTGTATAGGGAATAACCTACTGAGGTTATACCTTATGGTCACGTCGTTTGGTTAGTGTTATGATAAGTTACTTCTATGTTCTTAAAAAAATGACCAAAATTCCCTTTTGTGCATAAATCCATTTTAAACACATGTAACCAAATTTTTGACATATAAACTGATGTTATAACATTTTCAAACATGTTTGGGTATTTAATACTTATCATAGGGCATGTTTAACCATCCGATCACGTGTTACGCTAATGACCTGTTAAAGTAGCATAAACTACCTTAATAAGCATAATGTGTCAAAAGCACTTAGAATCCTTTCCAATCAGAATGTTAAGTTTGTTAAACCATATCACATGAGTTCCAACACTCGTTTGGTTTATAAGACTTCATTCTATCCGATCTCCCGTTTGTATTCCCGACACGCTAATATATTTATCTCACACATTAGGACACATTTGAGCTTTGTTTATTCAGTTGATCAAGAACACTTTCGCAATCCCAAGTGAGTACATAGTTCCCTTTTTTTTACATTCTCTAAATGTTTTGGGGTGTTTCATATGTGCCTATAATTATTTTCAAGATTTCAAAATAATATACATGGTTTATATATACAAAATGATTTGTCAAAGTGAGTACATAGTTCCCATCTTTTACATTTTCTAAATGTTTTGGGATGATTCATATGTGCCTATAATTATTTTCAAGATTTAAAACAACATACATGGTTTACATATACAAACTTATTTTCAAAGTGAGTACATAGTTGCCCTTTTTTACGTTTTAAATGTTTTGGGGTGATTTATATGTGCTAAACTATCTTTTCAAATCTACATATTTACTACGCAAGGCTTATGTGAGTACATAGTTCCCCTCTTTTACATTTTCTAAATGTTTTGGGGTGATTCATATGTGCCTATAATTATATTCAAGATTTTAAAAAAATATACATGATTTACATATACAAAATGATTTTCAAAGTGAGTACATAGTTCCCTTCTTCTACGTTTTAAATGTTTTGGGGTGATTCATATGTGCTAAACTATCTTTTCAAATCTACATATTTACTACGCAAGGCTTATGTGAGTACATAGTTCCTCTCTTTTACATTTTCTAAATGTTTTGGGGTGATTCATATGTTCCTATAGGACTGACACGAATGACATTCATTAGCTTTAACCGAGCCGACCAGTAGTATGTTATGGTACCATAGGACTGACATGGTACCATAGGACTGACAATCCCATTATCGGATTGTTCACTAGATTTGGTGGAAGTTTGGGTAATGATAGAAAAAGTTTTCTAATCAACAAATCATTTGTTGATTTGTTAGTCAAGTTAAAGAGACCCTTCGGTGGTCTATTAAAGATACCCTTTGGAGTATAGTCAACACAGGTTTGAATGTGTTGATTAAAGAATGATCAAAAGTTTTCACAATTAAAAACATGGACGACTTGTTTATGACATGGACAATTGGTTTATGACATGGACGATTGATTTATAACACGGACAAATGGTTTATAACACGGACAAATGGTTTATAACAAGGACAAATGGTTTTGAACAATGTCACGCAATGATGTTCACTTAAAGATATAAACCATATGAAGTTTTCTTTTGATTCAATCTATTACAAGGTTTTTACAAAAGAAACGTTTTGGTCAAGATTCATGGCTATAAGGTTTTCACAACTCTAACCAACTTGTTTTGGTTGGTTAGTTGTATTGCAATATCAAACACTTTTGATACGAGGTTTTCACTTAACGACTCTTGTAGTCGGACGAGGTGTTGCAATGTATACAAAGCGATGAACTTGACACACTCACAAAACCTATGTACTCGCCGGCTTTTTTATGCTTACTCTCTTTTCACATATGTTTCAGGAGTCAATGCTTGATGATATGATGGATGCTTCACGAAGGACTGGACGCGGGCCTTAGTGACTTAAAACATGAAAGACAATTTATTTATGTGTTGTTTTTGTTTATCCCAAGACAATGTAAACATTTACCTTAATAAAAAAATTTTAAATTTCATAAGTTGTGAAACAATTGTTCTGCAACATGACTCCCCGACGTTTCTACGGCGGTTTGTTGTTTTACGCGGTCGAGCCTTTCTTGGAGCTAGCAGGTCATACAATGAACCTTGCGTAGGCTGCGCAACGGTAAGTTAGACCCGGAAGCACATGCCCCTTGACCCTGTGCTGACAGACAAACCTTGCGCGCAACGCGCAAGGGTACTACAACCCCAATGCTAACAAGTCACACAATGAACCTTGCACACTCAGCGCAACGGCAAGTTAGAACAACTCTTATAGGTCAAACAACGAGCCTTGCGCACTCAGCGCAACGGCAAGTTAGACCAAACAACAAAAGTCACACAACGAACCTTGTGTACTTGGCACAACGGTGAGTTAGACTTGGACGCACAAAATACTTGACCCTGTGCGGATCAAACAACCCTTTATCCTCTAAAGTCCTAAACCTTGAAAGGCCAAGACAAACATGAGAGCACCTCATAGTATTATGGACAAAAGGATTTATCCCTGCAACTCTGTGCTGGCCAGAAAGCACTGACATCCTCGCAGAAGGGATAAGCACAAAGAGGCGTTGACTATGTACAAGGGTACAAAGTGGTAGAGTTGTGACCTAATGGTGCTCGGCAGGTTGCGTCAGACTTCGTTGCATGAACAGTAATGTAGACGCCAGAATGTGCACCAACCGTACTTATGAGAGTGAGTGTCACACATTCTCCACTTTCGGCCTATAGCAGGTCTGACACTAGGGACAACTGCCTTTACACGTGGCACCATTCAACATCCGACAAAGCACACCTCCTGCCAGAGAACAATAATGCTCTTACAGAGGACATTTAATGATCGATGTAGGGGGACAGAACGGATAACCATGGTCGTCTGTGCCGGGCCCAAGGCCCATCAGCCCATCTCCTAAGCCCACTTATTTCCGGCTATAATATGAGTATCGAACCACAAGGTAAACCATCCACAAACTTACGAACCAATTTATTGCATACTGTTGATACACTTTTGTGTCTGTCGCTTGTTCTTAGTTACGTCTCTAATTGTACGGTCTTTGTTTAATGTGTCTATATAGTTTGGTCGTGTTGACCAAATCAAGATATCCTCCTATCTTGGTTTAGTACGACGATTAGTTTGTCTGTGTAAAACTGTTGCATATGTGCATACTGTTAAGTCTTATGTACAACATGTTTGTTGGCACGTTCTCCAAAGAACACATCCAAGTACGATTGAGAGATGCTTCGTACGAGCAAGATGTTGCTCGTACGAGTAACATTCCATTCATATGAGTAGCTCATGTGACAAGCATCCAGCTTGATTCGTACGAGCCAGGTTGTGTTCGTACGAAGCCATGGGTCATTCGTACGAGCAACTTTTGGAGAAGGTTCTTCGTGTCTTCTGGTGTTTCGTATGACCAGCAACATTCTTCGTACTGTTGCTAGGTGTGGACACTATATAAACAGATATGCACTCCTTAGTGAGAGGTTAGACGTGTGACATTAGAGAGAGTTGTGTGAACAAGTTACACACTAGAGAGAGATACACAAGAACACAAAGAGTATTTCATGAGTCTGTATGAACATTGTGTGTATGTGTTTTTACTAGTTCTTTTCTTTTAATCAAGATATTGAATCTTTGGTTATCATGTGTTTCTTACTTTGCTTTGGTTTGCATACATACAAGGATTCCACAATCGTATTTGTGTTGTATAAACAGGGAAGTAGGTTAATCTCGATCCTCCAAGTGGACCTACAAGTGGTATCAGAGCTTTGGCTCTCTTCCTTGTTTGAAACCAAGCTTAGTGTTATGTCTGAGCTAGTTGTGAGGGTTTCTGGAAGTGTTCTTGAACATTCAAGAGGAAGCTAGTTGTGAGGGTTTCTGGAAGTGTTCTTGAACATCAGTGTTAACACGGACCTCTTTGGTGATTCTTATTGCTTAGTAGTTACTGATGACTACTCAAGATTTTCATGGGTGAATATGTTGGCACACAAGAGTGAAGTTCCTGAAATCCTCAAGAATCTCCTGACGCTACTAAAAAAATAATACAATTTGAAGATAAGGAGAATCAGAAGCGACAATGGCACTGAATTCAAGAATCATGTTATGGATGAGTTCTGTTCCTCTGAAGGCATTTTGCATGAGTACAGTTCTCGTTACACTCCACAACAAAATGGTTTCGCTGAGAGAAAAGATAGAACTCTGACTGAAACTCCAAGAACTATGTTAGTAGAATCAGAACTTCCTGTTCAATTCAGGGGGAGGCTATGGCTACTGCATGTTACACGATGAATAGAGTTCTTACGGTGAAGAGGCATGGGAAAACATGTTTCGAGCTGCTACGTAAAAGGAAACCGGATGTATCTTGGATGTTTGACTATGATGAGCTGTTTAACTCCTTTAATCTGCTAACTTTCGATGATGCTTCTGCAGCTACTCAAATGCTACTAGAAAGTGATACTGCAGTTGACTCATCATTAGTACGACCAATTATTGTTAATCCTCAAGTATCTACTTCGGTTAACAATCTTGTTCAGAATGAGGAATTCGAAGATGCTGCTGATTATAATGTTTCGTTAGAGGACGATGAGTTCCATGATGCAAATGAAGCTACTTCTGGTGCAGTTCCAGGAATTTCAGATGTCACATCAAATGTACAAAATCAAGGGACGGCTGAAGGTCATGCTTCTACATCTTCATCAAATCCAGCAAACGAATTAGTTGTTGAAATGAATATCAATAATTTGGGTATAAATTCTCGAGTTATTGATGTTCCTGAAACTCGAATTCATAATACCCATCCTCAGAAGAATATTATAGGAGATCTCCTAAGTGGTGTGCAGACTCGTAATCAGCTAAGGAATAATCAGAATGTTGGTTTGTATTCGGTTATTAGTGAATTTGGGGAACAGAGTGATTGGTCTTTTGCCTGCTATGTCTGCCAAGTAGAACCGAATCTTGGAAGGAGGCAATGAGAGAATACTCATGGGTTGAAGCAATACAAGAAGAAGTTCAGCTGTTTCAGAAGTTAGGCATGTGGAAATTGGTTGACAGGCCTGGCAACTACAAGAAGATTGGAACAAGATGGGTTTACAAGTGTAAGAAGGATGACCGAGGTGTTGTTGTTAGAAACAAAGCAAGATTGGTTGTCCATGGCTTTTATCAGGTAGAAGGCATTGATTATAATGAAGTTTATGCACCGGTAGCATATCTTGAGGCCATAAGAATCTTCTTGGCTTATGCGTCCTACAAGAAGTTTACCGTTTATCAATTGGATGTGAAGAGTGCATTTCTTCATGGTGTGGTTGAAGAGAAGTATATGTTAAACAAGCACCGGGTATTGAAGATCCAATACATCCTGACAAGGGTTTGGCTTCTCAATAAGGCGTTGTATGGTCTTCATCAGGCTCCTCGGGCTTGGTATGAAACGTTGTCTTCCTATCTCCTGAAGAATGGTTTTTGACGTGGATTGATCGACTGTACTCTCTTTATCAAGGAAGAATATGAGGACTTATTGCTGGTACAAGTGTATGTTGATGATATTATTTTTGGGTCTACAAACGAGAGAATGTGCAAAGAATTTGAGCAGGTGATGCAAGAGAAGTTCGAGATGAGCGCAATGGGAGAAATAACTTTCTTTTTAGGTTTGCAGGTTCACCAATCTAAAGATGGGATTTTCATCCATCAAACCAAGTACGTCGGGGATATTCTCAAACGATTTCAGATGGTAGACTCAAAGCCTTTGGGAACTCCATCAGCTCAAAATCATGGGATTACTCCTGATGGAATGGGTGAACATGTGGAACTATCTCTTTATCGTGCTATGATCAGATCACTTATGTATCTTACTGCTTCAAGACCCGATATAATGTACCCAACATGTCTTCTAGCTCGCTACCGGTCAAGTCCAAAGGTTTCTCATTTGATGGCTGTGAAAAGAATCTTTTGTTATTTGAAGGGTCGCCCGGACACTGGTCTCTGGTACCCTAAGGATGATAAGTTTGATTTGACAACATTCAGTGATTCTGATCATGGTGGCTGCAAGATCGATGCAAAATCAACATCACCAGAATGTCAGTTCTTGGGAAATCGCCTAGTCATGTGGCAGTGCAAAAAAACAGACTTGTGTAGCTACATCAACCTGTGAAGCTGAGTATATTTCAGCTTCTAGTTGCTACTCTCAGGTTCTATGGATCCAACACCAAATGGGCGATTACGGTTTTGAATGTCTAACTACTCCTATTTTTGTTGATAACGAAGCTGCTTTACAGATCACTCGTAATCCTGTACAGCACTCAAAAACCAAACACATTGAGATTAAGTATCATTTCATACGAGATTGTTATGAAAAGAAACTTATCAATGTTGTTAAAATCCACATCGATCACCAACGTGCCGACCTGTTTACAAAAGCTTTTGATAAATCTCATTTTGATTATCTACTATTGGTCAATGGCATCAAGGTGAAACCCGAATAAATCATCCTTGGCTAATCATTTTTTGAAAATATTTTCTTAACAATCTAAAAATACAAAAAGATTTTTCATTTTCTCTTAGTTTTGTATTTTAGGGGAGAAAATTTCAGAAAATACAAAAAACATGAGAAATACAAAAATATGTCTTTTATTTATTTAAGTTTTATTTATTTACCTTCTTTATTTATGGGGGAGAAAATTTAGAAAAATACAAAACAATAGAAAATCCAAAAATAAAAAATGAGTTTCTTGGAAAAATATGAGAAGATGATAAGTAGCTTTACTAACGATGTATCGGTAGGCTCACAATCAGATTAAAATGTGCAGGTTGATATAAACATAACGGACTGCAAGCCAGGTAGGAACCATTCATTGACATATGGTCTTGGTACCGAAATTTTATTTGATAGTATGCCGAGGTTCTGAGATATGCGGTCTTTATGCTGACTTATCATCTGGGTATCATGGTTGAATCTTTTACCGAAAAATAACGTTGACGCAAGTCTAGAACTTCCTTGATACCATACATATGTGTAAATACTGCATACGACCATCAATAAGTGATAAAAATATCACATTCACCCAAAAATAAGTGATAATATATCACAGCTTTATGTGGGAGCTAAGTTCGTCTCTTTGTCAGTACGATGGTACTAACCTGTTCATGGACTTACTCATGTGCCCTGCATGCATCTGAAAATCAAGTTCCTCATCAATAAGTGATCTAATCACATAAGGCTTGTTTTCAACCAAAATAAGTGAGTGTCGCACATCATATACGTCAAAACAGATGATAAGCAGTATACTCACCGGTAAGATTTTCTCTCATGCATATCTTGATACGGGAATGTGTCGTGAAGTGGTTGAACACTGGCATGTAAGTATAAATCATACATTAATCATATCTCCTAATCATGATTACATCTGATAAGTTGAGCTTACGTGGACAACAATACCGATAATCATAGTAGGATGCTTATTTATTTAATTTGATGATTTAAACAAAACTCGTTTTTGACAAGATTAAAAGCTGGTATGATTCTCTTACCTTGAAACTCTGAAAAAGATTGCCTGGTAAATATATAGCTTATTCTTATTTGTTGGTTGACATTTTAGTTTTAGTTTACTCCATTGATAAAATTAAGTTCTTTTTGATTTAGCCAAAGAAGGAAACTCAAAGGTTTTTCTACCAAGATACGCCCTGAAAATCATTTGTCTTGCTATCATAACTTCATAAAGTACTTTCTTACAACGGGTAAACTCATTTTGAAGAACAAAATCTATTAACGAGCACTTTTCCTAACTTAACCTATGATTAGTGTGGAAATGTGCAAAATTCTAAATAGGTCAACGAAAAACCTTAGGTCCTCGAAGAACTGAAAATCCAGTTTTGAAAAACTTGGACTCGTACGAATCAGAGATCACTCGTACGAGCCATTATGCCTCGTACGATTGACCACTGGGGTCTTGTACGAACCTTCATACGAGCTAAAGTATTTCGTACGAGTGTCTTGATGTGGTATAAAAGGTGATGAAGTTCTTTGGTAGAACTTTACTTTCACCTTGCTCACGTCATCTTTACACCTCTCCTTAAGTTGTTTTTGATATTTTTAAGGTATACTTGACAATGTTGGAATACATTAAAGATGAACAACTTGAACGTTATCTGACTATGTGACTTTGACTGACATGAACAACAAACTTTAAGCAAAAAATCTTTAACGAAAAACAAGTTCCTCATGAATAATCTTCTCTTGAAGTTGTTTATACGAACAATATCCGTACGAGTGAAATACCACTCGCACGAGTAACATGTTGCTCGTATGAGCCAGTTACTCATTCGAGTACATCACTTGCTTAACCAAGTAAATTGTTCGTAAAAATCAGTTGTTCTTTGTACGAATAAATTGCTATTCGTATGAGTCAGTAGTTCTTCGTCCAGGGAATGCATACATACAGAAAGTTTGAAATAAAACTTTTTGTGTATATTCCCTAATGAATTTATGTTCGTATCCTTGTTGTGTTATGTGTACAAAATGGAACAAAAGGAACATAAAAGAAAGCCTGCAATGAAGAGAACTAACAAGTCAAGAGTGGAAATACGTAGATCCGGAAGACAAATTTGCTAAGTACAACGGTATAATGAAGTTTTTGCGTGACTCAAGGATACATTATGCTATCACGCACAAGACTTCAGTGTACAAGATGTTGATCAAGGAATTTTGGGATTCAGCTAAAGTTATTGAAGTGAATGAACACGAACTTATCTGCGGGAAAGTGAATGACTTGAACGTAGATGTCTCTATTGAAATCATTAACTCAGTATTACAGCTTGGCGATGATTCTGAAGCTCCTTTCTCAGTATCGTTGAAGTGTCAATGTTGATGTTTGCTTAGAATGAAATGTGTTGGAGATTTTCTCATGGGACAACTAAACAAAGCATGGTTGCCACTCCGATACAAGTTCTTTCTACATGTTCTAATTCAGTGTTTGAGCAACAAATGAAGTGGTTATGACATCAAATAACGACTTAGTTGGAATGATGATAGCTTTGACATTGAACAAACTATTTAGTGTTTCAAAGTATATTTTTGCAAACATGAAGGAAAACCTGAGAAGACCTGGATATGGTGGAAACAAGTTTTGGATGTATCCTCGTTTTCTCCAAATGATCTTGAATGTGCAACATCGATGTTCTAAAAGTTGAGATCATGATGGAACATTCGTTGAAGATACTTAGAGGTGTAGCAGCAAAACGTTACAAGGAAAGCACACCTCCTCGTAAGCTGATCGGTTTTCTAGCAAATGATGAATATATTGCACTAGAAAACGATAAGTGGCGCCATGATGACAGTGAGTCAGATAATAAAGAACCAACTTTGAAAAAATTGATCGAAGATAAGTTTGGTCGTAAAAAGGGAAAAGGTGATGATGATGACGGTGATGATGATGGTAATGGTGGTGCAAGTGATGTAGGTGCTACATGTGGTGATAAGGGAAGAAAGAAACAAAGCAGAAAGACTATGGAAACATCGTCAGGAGAACCTGAAATCACTCAACCTACAACTTTACATCAAGAAACTGTACTGGAACCAGTTGCAGAAGTCCAGTCTACCTTTACAACGGAGGAGACTAAATCTGTAATGATGGATCTCACTACAACCTCTGAACCACAACCTTCAAGTACCACAGTAGCTGAAACTCCCTCGGCTAAAGATACTCCAGTTCAATCACAACCTACTACTTCATCAATTCAACAATCCCAGTCCATAACTCATCAATAAAATACAAAATGAAGCAGTCGTTTATTCTCTGAAATGGAACAGGACGAGAAAGTGGATTTTCTGTTCTCTCATCGCAAGTTGCAACAATTTAGATTAACAAGCATTCAGAGTTTATGTCTTCAAATCGGAACATAGTTGTCAAACAACAGTTGGAGATAAATTCTTTGAAAGAGACTGTTAGAAAACAGGATTCTAAAATTGCTCAGTTAAGAAAAGAAAATGAGCGACTGAAGGCTGCAGATGCTGAAAGGGCAACACAACTACAACAGATGAGAGCAGCTAATAACTCTCAGGGGATTGAAATAAATAGGCTGAAAGAACGTAGTGCGGTTGTACAACGATCTGCCGAAACATTAACTGCTAAACATAACGACTTAAGAGAATGGTATCATTCTCGTAACGCTACACTAGTTGAAGGCTTTAATGGTATTAAAGACGTATTTGAAATGAGCAGAAAGCGGGTGAACATTCTATGGAATGAAAAATGCAAAGCATAGGAGATCAAATGTAAACGTGATTAGGATAGTGAAGACCCTGGCAATATTGATGCTTCAGCCTCATCCTCGTAACCAAAAGTTTCTGCTTCAACTCCAGTAGTTGAGTCTAATGTACAGCAGATCGTGACCAATCCAGTTACCTCAAGTGACACTCAAGAGGAAACAGGACAGGTTTGATGTTTCTAGAAAGTTTTGAAGAACTGATTATCAATAAACCTTGGATTGAAGGTCTTCAAGGGATGTTTGTTGATACAACAGGCAATTCGGAATGAAGATAAAAGACCAAGCAACAACCAAGGGGGAGTTTGTTGATGCACTTTTGTGTTTATAGCTTGTTCTTAGTTATATCTGTAATTGTACGGTCTTTGTTTAATGTGTCTGTATAGTTTGGTCGTGTCGACATAATCAAGATATCCTCCTATCTTGGTTTAGTATGACGATTAGTTTGTCTGTGTAAAACTGTTGCATATGTGCATACTGTTAAGTCTTGTGTACAACATGTCTGTTGGCACGTTCTCCGAAGAACACATCCAAGTACGATTGAGAGATGCTTTGTACGAGCAAGATGTTGCTCGTACGCGTAACATTCCATTCATATGAGTAGCTCATGTGACAAGCATCCGGCTTGATTCGTACGAGTCAGGCTGTGTTCATACGAAGCCATGGGTCATTCGTACGAGCATCTTTTGGAGAAGTTTCTTCGTGTCTTGTGGTGTTTCGTATGACCAGCAACATTCTTCGTACTATTGCTTGGTGTGGACACTATATAAACAAACATGCACTCCTCAGTGAGAGGTTAGACATGTGACATTAGAGAGAGCTGTGTGAAGAAGTTACACACTAGAGAGAGTTACACAAGAAGACAAAGAGTATTTCATGAGTCTGTATGAACATTGTTTGTATGTCTTTATACTAGTTCTTTTCTGTTAATCAAGATATTGAATCTTTGGTTATCCTGTGTTTCTTACTTTGCTTTGGTTTGCATACATACGAGGATTCCACACTCGTATTTGTGTTGTATAAACAAGGAAGTAGGTTAATCTTGATCCTCCAAGTGGACCTACACATACTACTTGAGCTTACTTGCTTACTATTTGCAATCACCAAATACTTATTCTCACGCCGAGTGTGGTCATGGAGAAAACCCTCCCTTTTCCTTGTGATGAGACTAATGGCGCTGCTAGTTTTGGAGATCAGTCCCGAGTGAGATCACCCTGAAGAGCGAGGCAACCTTTTATGCAAAACTCTCTTGGTTGTAACTAATATATCTCCGGATATCCCTTAGTTCAAAAGTTGTTTCTTCATTGGCGTCATCCGCTATTTACTCTCTCTCACATCTGTTTCTTCGTTTCATTTTTTCACAAAGCTCACGTTTAAATGACTGATTTTCCATCCAACACTCTACAAGGTCCTCGAACTGAACGAAAGAACCCAGTTCATGCCTCTCGACTTGACGGACTAATGGAAGAAGCTTCTTCCGGGAATGCCGGAGCTCATCACGACTCTGGTCGTGTAAACATTCTAGTAAGCTCCGGAGCTCAAATGGAGACTCCTTTCGTACCAATCACATCGGTCTTACCCCCGGGTGAGACTCCGATCTTGGTACATCAAGTCTCAAACGGCTCTGAACGTCGTTTACGCACAACTCTGTGCACAAACAAACACTTCTGCTACCCCAGTGCAGCCAACTACTCAGGTGCATACCTCGCCTGCACCAAGAATACTGAGCTATGACTCGCCGTTGGAGCGAGTGTCCCAGCTGAACTCCGTACCCGAGAGACGGAGTACTCTCACAAGCTACCTAAACCTGAGTCTCATACTCATAGGCGAGCGTCCATTCACTCCCGGTTGGGTCCGCGTCCCCTCGGAGAGCGGTACACCCAACGAGAGGAGGATAAGACTTATGGCGAGGGTGATAGCGCTAGTATGTTTCACCGGTTGCCAACAGATCATGCTGTTTACAGATCTACGCCATGGGCTGGTTACAACCCGGAGGTGGAGTACAACTATAATTTGATCTACACGCCGGCTGAAGCAGTCGAACACTAAAAATTCATCAAGGAGATCGCGCTCACACCGTTGGAGCGTGCAAAATTCCCTCCAATGTGGGGAAGTACAAAGGGTTGACAGACCCAGATGATCACCAGTGACTTTTCACCGGCGCAAGACTGATCGGAGGCTGATGCCTATGTGGTGTCATTTGTTTGTCCAAACTCTCACAGACGCTGCGCGCCTATGGTTTGACAACTTGCCCACAGGAAAGCTCGCGTCATGGAACGCTTGAAAGACAAGTTCCTGACGCACTTCAGCCAGCAGCGGCGTTACGTGAGAGATTCTTCTTGTTAGGTCCTAGAAGTGTGAGACTGACATATCAAATATACGCAACGGTCTATGGTAGTTAACTTGGATTAACTAGGTTGGTTTGTATTAGGTTTGGACCTATAGGTCATTTGGGTATGCCATAGGCCATGTGGGCCAGGCAAGCCCATAGGCAAGCCCATGAGGGGCATGCTCTTACCATAGGTATATAAGTTAAGCTTATTCATTTCTAGGGTGAAGACGTTTGGGATTTCTCTAGAGAGAGCCTCCATCGTATACTAGACGATTTTGCTTGTTCTAGTAATAGAATCGTGTGCAAAGTGTTAAAGTTGATTCGTGTTGTTTCTTCCATCTTTTCGGTTTTCTTGAATATCATCAAGTTGCCCATCCTTGGTGATTGTGTGATATCGTTGTCAGATCCGGATTATCGGGACTTACAAGTGATTTCAGAGCCTGTTGAACCTATTTTCTGGGGCTCAGATCTGATATCACACTGATTATGTTCAGTTTTTGCTGAAAAACAAGCATTTCGGATCAACATTCAAGCATTTCAGATCAACATTCAAGCATTTCGGATCAACATTCAAGGATTTCGGATAAATTCTTTGAATTTCGGATAGATTTTAGATTTATTTCGGATTCGTCTATTGAATTTCGGATTCAAAATTGTTGAAGATCCCGAAGAACACGAAGAAGATCATCCATCTCGAATTAATTCCGGACAACTGTTCATCGGAATTCTGGAATACTGTTGATTTCGGATAAGGTTTCTTATTTCGGATCAGACTCTCATTCCGGATCATCTCTCATCTCGGATTGCATCTTGGATTTAGGAAGCATCTCGGATCGAAACAGTGCATCTCGGATACCATCTCGGATCACTGTTCCGAATTACCATCTCGGATCACTATTTCGAGATTCCATCTCGGATTGTTAATCCGAGTTACTGTTTCGAATTCGATATTATTCTAAATTGTACCCACAAAGGAGGAAAGTTAACCAGCTGATGTAACTGGAGTTAAACATTTTCGCACATAGAACTTGATCCATAGACAATCTGGACAAACCGGTTGCACGGTTAGACTCGTGTGATTTTTAGGACAAAAAAAGAGGCACGAAAATTCCTAAAATCACTATCGGACATTATATATCGTTGGATTCGTATCATCGAGACGAGTCTAACGGTACATTTTGGTAAAAGCAGTTTCCAGACATTTTTTATCGTGTTTACCAGTACGGTTTCGATTATCCGAAGATGTTTACAGTTCAAGCTCAGCACTCGAACATAGTTTTCAGTCCAACACAAATTCAAAACCCGAACCTGCGGGATGAGGTGAAGGAAAAGCTGAATGAGATTATCGGAAACTACAATGTTGATCCGGTTGCTGACTATGTGACCAGTACCCCAAACTCTACCTCAAGCCCAAACTCACGCTGACAAACCAAACTCGCACATTGACACAGTCAACTATCTTTTGTGCACTAAACCTTGCAGGAATAACGTTGCTCAACTCAAGGCACTTAATTCCAAAATGGTTGATGATTACAACAATGCAATGGCTCAGTGCATTTGCCTTCGAGAAAGTAACAAGTTACTCACAGAAAAGGTTGAAGCACAAAAGAAAGACATAGCACAGCTCTACCTGGACATAAATTAAAAGAAATATTAGGTCCATGATTACAAAACCAGATTAGATTCAAAAACTATGGAGTGCGACTTGTTAAGAGTTGAGCTGGGACTTCTTACTAAAAATATCAACAAAACGAAGCTAATATAAAAAAGTCGATACATCCAGCCAGCTCGTTCAAGACGTGTAATGTGCAGCTGGAATATAAGGCGAACAAGGGGAAGGTTTGGGATTCAATCAGGTTGCACCACCGTATAATCACAACTACACGATAATGCCTGAAACCAACAAAGATATTGAGAGAGCACATAATATGGTGTACGGCAAATCCAATGATTTTACGACAGCCACATGGGAACCATATGGTGCTGTTGACACTTCTAATGATTCAGCTGATGAAGAGAGAGCTGACGTGAACAAGGCTCCAAGTGCGCAAACTGAACAATCTGAACCTCCTGCTTCTGATGAAAAGGTTCAGAGCAAGCTAAAAGAGCAGAAACGAGCAAATCGGAGACGAAGAAAGCAGAATTCCAAACGTCAAGGACAGTCATGCTCTCCAAAATCATCAGTGGGCACAATAGCCCTCAAAAGGCTTGTGTTGTGAAAAATGCTTTTGTTAAGCCGGTCTTTAATGGAAAATGTGAAAAATCTACTTTTGACCATGCTAGCAAAGCTTTTGGAAAGGTTGGGGAGATTTATGAACATGACCTGCAGTTTAGACAAAACAAAAAGAATCCAAAGAAATCTCCACAACAGAAGAAGGCCCTTGCAAACGACAAGTAAAAACATCCAAGTTCATCTTCGTCTTCAAGAAACGTTCAAGGAAGTTAAGCACAGAAGGGACAAGTTCATCCTTCAGGGCCTGCAAGAGCAAATCAAGCTGATCAGAATGCTTTACATGTGAAGAGACAAACGTGCTTCAATTGCGGCATTCCTGGTTACATCCCTCGAAACAGCACACATAGTCCCCATGGTTCATATCATGTTCAAATCAGAAGGTTACACCTAAGGATAACAATCATTCGAACCCGATGAAGATATCATCACCTAAGGCAATGAAGAATGTGAATCCCAAGGTAAAACCATCTGATGGGGATTGGAATGTTGCCAAAAACAAACGGAAGGCTGTTTAGAAACAAAAATATTTTTTTCTAAAATGACTAAACCTGAAACAGCCAAAGTTGCTCAATCAAAGGCAACAACCGTGTTTGTTAAAACGAAACAGATTTGGAAACCCAAATCCAAAGCAGTAGCAACAGCACCAATCCTTGAAACAAAAGGGGATTTGTGTCTGAAAGAAGTGTCTTATTTTGATGCTTTAGGGAAACCCGGGACCACGATACTAATCTCTTTATTTTTCAGGAATAACCAGGGAGGAGTTGTTGACAATCTCTGGAATGTTGATAGCGGTTGTTCCAGGGACATATTGGATAACATCTCACTGTCGCAAAAGTTCATATTCTTTTCTCGAGTGTGATGTTTCCTTTGGAAGAGATGAGGTAAGAAAAGATCAGCGAAAAGGTACAAATTTAAATTTCGTGCTTTAATTTGAAATTGATTAGTTTTTAATCTAATGACAGAACGGTTGAGCAAAAACAACAAAAATATTTTTTTTCTTTCATTTAAACTTTGTACATATGTTTTCTTTATTAGGTAAATTTGTGCATAAAGTATGATGCACAAATTTAGGGGAAGAGGGCGATATATGTATATACGCATTGTTTGAGGGGGAGAAATCAGAAAAATACAAAAACATTTGAAAAACTACAAAAAATACAAAAGGTCTTTTTGTATCAAATGGGAAATGAAATGAATATTCGTGATAAAGGGTATGACTGAGACATGTAAGATGTCGTAGCTGAAAAGACTAGGATCCAATGTGATATGTCGATAGGCTTAACTCTCAAATTGATTAAAAGATACTAAGTGATATAAACATAACGAACTATGTATCTTGTGGGTAACATACCATCGGCGTATGATTTTATGGTCTTAAATCCTGCGTTGATAGATAGCCAACATCTGAAGTTTCGGGTCTTTATGCTGTTGAGTTATCTGGGATATCTTGGCTGCCCTTTTGTTGCATCAGGGTTATATGCAGACCTAGGCAAAGTCAGAATATCCTTAAAAGAGCCAAAATAGAAGGGCCAAAACCTTAAAAGAAAGGAAATCTCATCATGAGAGAATTCCATGTGCTTAAAAAGTCAAACATACCATATAAGGTATTTGCCTAACCCTCGTCAGATATTATTGGTCACTCTGTTGTACGAAAGTACTGACCCGTTCACGAATAGTCTAACATTGTAAAAGATAAAGGATGATCTCAGTATACTCACCTGCTATGATGAATCGTTGTGCTTACCTCGATCCGAGTACAAGTACGTAGATGTGCCAAGTGTCCATGCGGTACTCTCCCTGTTGCATAAGTATGTTTGCTTATAAGTTTCTGAGAATTGTGCAGATCTTGATTTAGATCAAGAAACAGGGGTTGCTGAAAATTGAGATGCTATTAGTTGCCACAATACATGAAGCATCACAATAGCAAAGTGTACCTCAGTCAGAAGGACCTGATGCCAGTCATCGTTTGACAGTGATAGTACATTTGAAGAAGTACATGTGAACCTTCTTGCTTGAAAGAGAAAGATTGAAGAAGAAAAGAGTTGCTGAGGTTCCTCCTCTCACATTCTTTTTGACAAAGATGTTTCAAGCAAAGCTGATCAAGATCCTGATTGCTAACCACAGGAGCAGAAGAAAGAGACCCAATGCTGAGAGTTCGTTGGAGTGTGAAGTCCAAGAAGTATGAAACTGATTTCCATAACACTTACAGCATAGAACAACCATATGCAATGTTGAAGACGTTGCTAAATTTATGCTATGAAGACAATTTGATGCATCAGTCTAGAAGGAGATTATTAGGTCCTAGAATTGTGAGACTGACACATCAAATACACGAAACGGTCTATGGTAGTTAACTGGGTTGGTTTGTATTAGGTTTGGACCTTTATAGGTCATTTGGGTATGCCATAGGCTATATGGTCTAGGCAAGCCCATGAGGGGTATGCTCTTACCCTAGGTATATAAGCTAAGCTTATTCAATTCTAGGGTGAAGACTTTAGCGATTTCTCTAGAGAGAGCCTCCATCTTGTACAAGACGATTTTGCTTGTTCAACAAACAGAATCGTGTGCAAGGTGTTAAAGTTGATTCGTGTTGTTTCTTCCATCTTTTCAGTTTTCTTAAATATCATCAAGTTTGGATTCCGCCCATCATTGGCGATTGTGTGATATCGTTGTCAGATCCGGATTATCGGGACTTACACTTCTGACGTAATAAACATCTGGCGGCGTGATGACGAACGACTTGAAGACTTCATCACCCGCTATAATAAAGAGGCGTTGGAGATAGGGGAGGTGCACTAAGACCTAATTTGTGCACAGTTCAAGTATGCTATACGCTGCGGCGAGATGATCAACGTCTTGTCGGGAACTACAGGCCTCCCGAAAAGCTGGGAGAAGCTTATGGCAGCAGCAAAGGTCTATGCGCAGACGGAGCGCAACCTCAATCACAGTTGACCTCCCCTACCTCATCACCATCCCCAAGAAATGAGCAAAAGTTTTGGGAAGAAGAATAAGAGTTGGAGGGAGCACAGCCAAAACCCTCCCTACTCACTGGTCGACACACGTGCAACCATCAATAAAGTCGCTACCCAGCGAGCAATAAAGTAGGATAATCGCGATCGTTAGTGGACCCCATTGACAAAAACACCGACGGAGGTACTCAGCACCGAGGACCACCAGTTCAAGCAACCGCAGCCGATTACAATAAGAAAGGTCAAGACCCCAACCTTTTCTACGATTATGATAAGGATATGGGGCATACAACTGATAACTGCATCTCCTTGCGTATGGAGATCGAGAAAGCGCTCAAAAGTGGGAATCTCACACACTTACTTCAAAATGTGCGCAAGGAGGTGCGCCAAATCACTCGAGGTGGCCAGGGCCCGGTAATAAAAAGATGAAGTCTGTTCATATGATCCATGGTGGCCCGTCGCGCAAGCGCAGCCACTAGAAAAGTTGCAAGCCTCACTGGCGCGAGCAACAGGTCATCTTCCCCGTAGTTCCCGGGGGCCTACAAAAAGACCGACCGGTCGTGATAACTGGCATCTTCGGCCATTATCGCACCGATTATATGTTCATAGACCCTGGGAGCTCTATGGACATCATCTATGAATAGTGGTTCCAGCAGCTTGACCCAGAGGACAAGGCACGCCTGGAGCCGGTGGACTTCCCACTCACTGGTTTCTACAACAAGGCGGTCTTCCCACTAGGCCAAATTTCATTTTCGGTGACTCTTTCTGACGGGCAACACTCTCGCATGGTCTCGGTCAATTTCATGGTCATACCCGCGACTTCGCGCCATGATGTATTACTGGGCCGCCGCGCTCCGCGACAGTTTAGCATGATCACTTCCACTCCCCACGCCACCTGTGGTTTTCCCACTGAAATCGGGGTGGCCATTATGTATGCAAGGAAGGAAATCATGTCCGTCGAAGATGAACCACCGACGAAGCAACCAAAGTCATCATCCAACGGTGAACCAGAAAAATGCGTATTAAACAACAAGTACCCGGAGCAGACAGTGCTGTTAGAACCCGCCATGACCCCCGCTGTTAAGGCGCAGTTAAAAAACTTTTGTTCTAAAATGTAGATATCTTCGCCTGGTCGCCGGTGGATATGACTGGAGTACCGAGGGAAATCGCTGAGCACGCGTTGCACACAATCCCTTCAGTTCAGCCCATTGTTCAGAAGAAGCGCATCTTCGGTCCTGAAAAGCCCGCGCATTGAACGAGCAAGTTTAAGAGCTTCTCCAAGTAGGAATCATCCGAGAAGTATGCTATGGGTAGCCAACCCAGTCATGGTCCAAAAGTCCAACGGCAGTTGGCGCATGTGCGTCAACTTCAAAGATCTTAACAAGGTATGTCCCAAGGACTACTATGCCTTACCTGAAATCGACAAAAAGGTGGACTCCCTTGCTTCATTTAGGTGGAAATGTTTCCTCGATTGCTACAAAGGTTACCACCAAATCCAAATGAAGGATGAAGAAGACAAGACCACTTTCTGCACTAACAAGGGGATCTTTTGTTACACAAAGATGCCCTTTGGATTGCGCAACGCAGGAGCCACCTATCAGCGTTTAATGAACCACATCTTCGGGGACGACATTGACGAAACCGTAGAAGTGTACATTGATCACCTCGTCATCATGAGCTTGGATGAGGAGAAGATGCTGGCAAACGTTCAAAAAACATTTGCAACCTTGCGCAAGGCAAACCTGAAGCTGAATCCCAGCAAGTGCTCGTTTGGAATGGAAGAAGGCAAATTCTTGGGATTCATCGTCACACACGACAGTTTCAAAGTTAATCTGATAAAGTGGAAGTGATTCAGCGCATTCCTTCCCCATCAACTATCAAAGAAATGCAACAGTTGGCGGGGCGATTGGTTGTGCTGAACAGGTTCCTGGGCAACCACGCAATGAAGTCCTTCCCATTCATCAGCACTTTGCAGAACTGTGTAAAGCAAAACAAGTTTCAGTGGACTCCGGATGCGGAGAAAACCTTCACTCAAATGAAGGAGTGCTTAATTCATTTGACTACGTTCACAGCACCGCAAAAGAACAGGCCACTGATACTTTACCTTTCCGCATCAGATATTGCTCTGGGAGCAATCCTGCTAGTAGAGCGCGCAGGAGTTCAAACTCCGATCTACTATGTCACCAAGATACTAACTGACCTAGAGACACGATATCCTATGATGGAAAAGCTTGCTCTAGCTTTGGTCCACGCATCCCGCCGGTTGCGTCGGTATCTTTCCAACCATGTAATAACATTTCTCTCGAACTATCACTAGGCCAAATTTTGTCGAAACCGGACATATCTGGTCGTCTCGCAAAATGGGTGATTGAGCTTGGTGGACACAACATTGTGTACAAATCACGCCCAACAATAAAAGGCTAGATATTAGCTGATTTCATTGCGGAAGTACCACACAATAAAGTGCAAGAGTGTGAAGCTGTACAGTTCAACACCGTTTACAAATTACCGCGCGTGGATACTTCATACAGACGGCACATCCAATAATGATGGCGCAGGGGCAGGTCTTCGCCTAATAAGCCCCGACAATCAGGAATTCACCTACGCCATCAGGTTGGATTTCAAAAGCACCAATAACGAAGCTGAGTATGAAGAGTTCCTGGCAGGCCTTCGGTTAGCAATCAAAATGGGTGCACAGAATTTGGAAGCAAACATCGACTCCCTTTTACTCGCAGGACATGTCAACGGTCTATACGACGCAAAAGGCGAAACGATGGCTTTGTATCTTGAACAGGCGAAAGCCTTAATAACCAAATTGCAACACTTCAAAATAACTCATGTCAACTTAAGCGAGAATAAGCATGCCGACGCACTCAGCAATTCAGCCGCTAGAAGCTTCAAGTACCTCGCGCGTGAAGAGCGCATTGAGGTACTCAAGAACCTTTCTGTTCCTTTGCGTTAAGTAAACATCATGGAAGTGGGGAATCCTTCCTGGATGTCTCCCATAATCATGTTCTTGCAACACGGGATCCTCCCTGAAAACAAAGCGGAAGTAAGGAAGGTCCAGAACAAGGTACTCAACTACGAAATGGCAGACGGTATCCTATACCGGAAGTCATACCTCAGACCGCTCCTCCGCTGTGTTAACCTGCAAGATGTGAAGTACTTGATCCATGAAATACATGAAGGGTTATGCGGAATTCATGCCGGTCCGCACATGGTCATAGCGAAGATCATGAACGCCAGTTACTATTGGCCTGGCATGCACCTAGATGCGGTCGAAACACTGCAGAAGTGCGTATCATGCCAGCGCCATGCTCCGAAGATTTTGTGCCCCAAGAATCCTCTAATCCCTATGACAACAACATGGCCCTTCCAGGAATGGGCAATCGATATGGTGGAACCCTTCCTAGATGCCCCAGACGTAGTGAAGTCCATAATCGTCGCAGTCGATTACTTCACCAAGTGGGTAGAAGCAAAACCCCTTGCATCCACCAGAGCAACCGTAGTTCGGAAGTTCATTTGGGAGCACATCATATGCCGCTTTGGGTTACCCCTGCGCATAGTCAGTGACAATGGCCCTAACTTTGCAGCTGAAGAGCTACAGCAGTGGATGAAGGAAATGCATATCGAGCATGTCTTCACTTCGGTCACGCATCCCCAAGGGAACGGCCAAGTGGAGAGCATAAACAAGAGCATCATCGACGGGATCAAGACGAGATTGGGTACGGCGCGAAGAGGCTGGGTGTATGAGTTGCCAAGCATCCTTGGGCTCATCAAACCATGCCAAAAACCAGCACAGGCGAAACTACTTTCAGCCTAGTGAATGGAACAGAGGCAGTGATTCCTACATAGATAGGCCTCCCATCACCACGCATGCTAGCTACGCAGAGCCAAAACAACGAAGACGAGCGTAGACTCGACTTGGACCTACTGGAAGAAAGGCGTGAAAACACCTCTATCAACGAAGCAAAGTATAAGTCCAAGCTTCAGAAATACTACAACGCTTGAGTCTGCATATGTACCTTTCTACCCAGTGACTTTGTTCTACGCGACAATGAAGCGTCTAACACCGAAAATCCTAGAAAACTCGCACCTAAGTGGGAAGGTCCTTACATTATCCATGAAGTCCTAGGAAAGGGCGCATACACCCTTAAACGCATGGACGGAACAAATGTCCCTAGGACATGGAATGCGTAGCAGCTAAGATGGTGTTACATGTAAATCAGCAAGTTTATATGTTATTGTCGAATTTGTACATGGCTTTTATGCCTAATTGAATAATAAAGACAAGAGATACATGAATTTGTTTATATAAATGTTCCATTACAAATGAGCAAAACCACTTTGGGTTTACGCGAAAACACCTTGGTAAACTGACTCATGAACAAAAGTTCACTACCTACTGCATGCGCATGGGAGGGGATGTTCAGTCACGAGTTCATTACCAGTCTCATTCGTTATACCTAAAAAGTTGGTCTTTTCACGCAAATATTGTAAACTGTAAGAAACATTCCATTAAAGAAAGTTATTTACAAGGCATATGTACAAACATGTGCAATGCGCAATTACTTTCCACTGTGAAGATAATAAAATTAAGGATCCTACGCTAGTCTTCATTTGCAGCAGCCTCGGCTTCTTCCGGAAATATGTCTTTTAGGCGATTTACGAAGTCGTCGTGTGTGAGCACCTCGCTCACCAATTCCATAGCCGGGATGTGAAGACAGTTGTACTCCTGCTGAGCCCGGGAGAAGACAGCTTCAGTATCAACACCATGAGTGGCAGTGCGACTGTTGTCCCATTGAACATCCATTGCATGAGTGACGTGATGCACACACTCATTATAGCCATGCACGTAACCGTCATGGCGCGCAGTGACCACCAGCTTGGCCACTGCGCCATCCAGCTTTGCAGAGTTCAGGATGGAGTTTGCGATCTGCAATTCAAGAACAGCGTTAGAATCAACACAAAGTGACCAAAAAACAAATGGAGTACTTACATTGACAACTCCATGTTGTTGCATCACAGCATGTTGTTGGTCAGTGACTCCACCAGCGACTCGCAGATGGCGCGGGCGTCTTCAGAATTCTCCAGTTTCTTCTCGCTCGCGTCCACATTGGCCTCCGCCAATCAGAGCCGCTCCTTATCATCCAGGTGCCTACGTTGTATTTCAGCCTTTTCCACCAAGGCCACCTGGAGATCTATCTATGCGCCCTGGAGATCTTTTTGTGCACCCTGGAGATCCCTGTTGGCACTCTCCAAAGCGGTGCAAGCAGCAACCTGGTCACATATAGAAGGTTAGTATGACATCGTGTAGCTCATACAAACAAAGAATAAATAGTGAGGCAAGTTTTTACCTCCTTCTGCTCACTGCGCTCGCGGTCAACCCTTGCCTCCGCAGCCGCAACAACTGATGCCTCCTTCTCCTTTTTCTCGCGCTCTACCTCTGTGCGCAACCGGACCAATTCATCCCTTAATGATTTTTCTCGTTATTGTCCTTTTCACAAGCATCATTCCACAACTTGCGCTCCTTCGCAAGTGTGGCACCGGAGCTTTCGGCCCTCCTCAGCGCGGCCCACTCTTCAACCCACTGGTTTTCGGCAAATTTAGCCTGATTAGCTTCCAACTCAGCTTTCTGCACAGCCACTTGGGCTCGCTTTTTATCCAGGTCCGCTTGGGCAGCTTCTTATTTCTTCTGTTTTTCAGCATGTCGCGTGATTCACGAACAATCCTGTGTGTAACTGAGGCGGAGCTAGCAGCTGCCTGGAGGTACGTGCGGTATGTGGTTTCTTGTTCATGTTTAGCGCGCGCACGCACCTAAGCTGGAGGGAAGGTCCCTTTAAACCACTCACGGCACGACGGCCACTAAGAAAAAAAACCTTGGCTCTGATACCAACCTGTCACACCCCGATTTCCAATCCAATCCATACACCAGTGGGCCCGGGTGGGGAGTATCGTGACGTTAGTTGATAACCTCATTGTCAATTAAACACGGCACAACGGAAGTCTTGGAGTAAAATTACTATTACAAACCAAATGTTCGAAATACAAAATAATATACAAGATCGTAATAGAAGATCCACATGCGGATAATAAATTGTACAAAGAAAGAATATAAAACAGACTTTGGGCAGATCTAGGATTTGCAAGATCCTCTATCACTACCGAGCACTTCCAGCCTATTTTCATATTGTATATGCAAGCTTAGTCTTTGGAAAATGCATCAGCTTTTGTTGGTAAATACACCCAACTGACTCATTTTGAAAACATTTAAAATATGTTTTAAGTGCGTATCAGCACAAAATCTTTTATAACTTGGGAAAGTTGACCGTCCAACCTTGTTAACAAATTTACATGTTTGTCCATACATACAGGGCCCGGTACGGAGACCGAGACATGATTAACGTACACACCACTTTAGACTCACGAAGAAGCCATTTCTTCCCAACCTTGTGGGTAATGCATATTGAGTGTCTATCGGGTGTATGCCTACACCTGCGCTAAGGTCGTGGCCATTATCTATTGTAATGAGCCGAGGGTATCCAGGACACGGTAGTTAACCCCCGATGTTTAAGTTACCAAACAAAACTGATTAAAACATAATATGCGGATTTACTAGCCACAATCCGGCATTCGATTGATCCCATCTCCGACCAAGCGGTAATAATTTACCGTAACCCAAGCCCATATAGGGGAAATAAGTCGAGAGTATTTACCTGAGCTAGTCTTCTTTTAATTTAATAACTCAGCCATATACAAAAGTACTAAGTGCAGATAGCATTTACCGGCAAGTCTCTAGTCTGGATTATGGCGTAAACAAACCAATTAAATACTAACGGTCTTATTTAAGTCATAGACTTAGACCGTCTAGCGTACTTATCAAAACGTATAACGCTAGATTAAACGATGATTTGATAGAATTTAGTTTAATCCCAACAAGTACCTTGACTTGTGTAATCTGGATAAACTATGAACATTTTGGATTTTGAGACTTAAATGACAAGGTTAGACCCGTTCGGTTAATTTTCGTAAACTAGTTACATATGTTTAACCGTACGCATATCAGCGACATCGGGTAATCAAATAAGTCATGGACAAGTTCTATATGCCATTATACTTTAAATAAGTTGTAATATTAGTAGGATATCAACTTATATGTCTGTTAAGGTTTTAAAATGAAACTATGCCTCATAAGGGCATTTTGGTAATTTTATACCTTATAAAGGGAACTTGAATATAATTTGATGTTATAACTATAAGTATTCTGGAAAAATAAATCATTTATGATATAATATCAGTAGGATATCAATTTTATGTGTAATTTATCTTTTATGGCCAAAGTATGCACCGAAGGGGCATTTTGGTCATTTTACACATAGTTTATGAATTATTTGGGATTCTGAGTTTATAACATGTACCTACTGTAAAAGTATTTAAAATAAGTTTTAAAATCAGTAGGTAATAAGTCTTGGATGGTAAATATGGTTTAAAACCATACTATGCGCCGAAACGACGCTTATGTCGTAAAATGACGTTTTATGCGATTTTTAATGAAAACTGATGTTAAGGTCAGATTAAAAATGTCTTAGATATGTTATTAATATAACATATCAGTCGGTAAAAGATTTACATTGAAAATATTTGATTAAAACAAATTTATGAGCCACAAGGGCTTTATCGTCATTTATCGACATAATACAAGGACCTGTTTGTAAACTCAGTTTACAATCTGATTTGGCATTCCAAATAATCCTACTTATAATATTACATCAGTAGGAAACTTATTTTCAAGTTCATTATTATTAAAACCTCTTTTATGCAAAAAAGGCATTTTAGTCAAAATGCCATAATTATGGAACTTGTGCATAAACTCAGATTCTGATTATGATCATGTAATATAACCTCAAAGGGTTATGCTACATTATATTACGATTATAATGAAACTTTATATCAGTATCTAACTAATCTAAATCGGGTCAGAATCAAAAGTCAAAGCAGAAGTCAAACTTCACGACTTTCGGTTGCGAACTGATCCTAGAATTGAAATTGACGAGCCGAACATATTCTTACATGTTCTAATAATTATTACAAACTTGTTTAAGTGTCAAAACAGGTTTCATAACTTATATAAGATCAATTTATGATTTTTCTGAAAAATGGCCTGTTTGACTTTTTAATATCATAATTTTGACCCGTCGATTGGTCTAGCAAACATGATCTTCAGGAGGTGCCCTATATAGGGACCAACACCTACCTTATTACCATCACTTAGCCATGTTCGTTACGAACAATGGCTCGACCATAATGATCTTAACCGAAAGTCAAGGCATTTTCCGTAAAACGCTTGACTTTTGGCTATAAAAGCCTATAAACGAAAATGCAAGAGCAAGGAACACTTACAAGAGGTTCCTAGAATGCAATAGAACTATGTTAGATGCTCCTTTCAGTTGGGAACTTCCATAGGAGGGAGAAGAGTTGAAAATGGGAAAGGTGCAAGTTCAAAGGTTGAATCTTTGCCCCTATTTATAGTTGGAGAGATAAAGGAGGTTATGCCAGGTGTTAAGGGGTGTAAGAGAAAGCTTACAAGTGTCCCAAAATGTGGCATAGCTGTTTAAAAGTCCCTGGTTTCGATTTAATGGTTTTTGGCACCTTTTTGTGGTGGCCAAGTTAATTTTCTGCAGAAACAGGCCTCTCGCGCCCTACGAGAGGCTAGGCCTTAGCCTCTCGCGCCCTGCGAGCGCCCCATGTTATGTTTCAAAATTTGCCACATTTAGCCCCCAACTTATTAAATCCCTTTAAACCTTCTAAAACACCGTTTTAGCACTTTAGCCCTTTGTAGCCAATACTTGGCGTACCCGGGATTATTCCCAGACATTGTCGAGCTCTCGGTTCGTTAAAAGGTCACTCAGAGATATAAATTAACATGTTGACACTTTTAACCCCTCTATTATCCAACTTTCACATTTTTACAGAATTAACCTCTCTCGTCCAACAACGTGCACGCATGAGAGTTAGGACTTTGTAAAGGATCATTCAGAGGCTCATTTTATGCATGTTGACATATCAGTCACTCAGAGGCTAGGCATGTTGACATATCAGTCACTCAGAGGCCAATGTTTAAGCATGTGGACATATCAGTCACTCAGAGGCTAGGCATGTTGACATATCAGACACTCAGAGGCCAAGTTTTGAGCATGTTGACACCCTTAGTCCTTATTGGTCTTTAATAGACTAAATTAAAAATACAACACGTGTCGCTATACTATTGGACATGATTTTACGAGGTGTTACAACGTGTCAGATACTACAACATAAGCTTTCCAATGATCCGACACAATACGCTTACCTTTGGGAGGGTCCACCCTGGGTTGAGGCACCCCCTTCCCAGCCGCCGCGCTGGGCCCCACGCGCCTCTTCTTCTTAGATTCAGGGCCAATGGCCAACTATTTCAAAGCGCCTGCACAACGGCACAACAAAAATGAGTAATCTTCAAAGATAGCAAAACTCAAGTAATATGAAGTCTTACCAGACTCAGGCGTGCGGGTCGACAGATCTGCACTCCTAGGGAGTTCAAAATTCCCTAGGATTTGTGTATACCAAGTGGGCTACTCCGGACCCAGGGCCACATTCTCATTGTGCCCTTCTTTCCTCTCGAAGGCCGCCAAGAATAGCGGCACCCCTACAAAAAGAAAAATACATGGTCAGTCTACGCACAAGGCAAAATCAAGATATACAAACACCAAAGCAAAAATACTTACTCCTATCCTCCTCCATGTAAACCGGCCTCTCCCGGCGGTTGGGTCTCCACACCAAACTCATATCGGCCGCCACCAATACCCTCTCCGGTAGTTGGATCACCAGGATCTCTTTCAAATCCTTACACCAGGAATCCACCACTGGTATAGGAACAGTCTCTGTGGGGATGTCCTCTACCCCCGAAAGTGCATCGGGAGGGGTATCACCCCAGACTTCACTTAAAAATATTTTTCCTTCCAATCGTGGAAGGACTTGGGAGGGGAGAGCAAAATTTTCTTTGCCTGCACACGGTGCTGGAAAGAATAAAACTCCATCGAACAATGGAATTGGTAAAAAAATGCGAAACCGGTCAACGATTGGGACAGACCCCGTCGCCCGGCATAAAACTCAAAATGCTTTATCCTAACCATCCCCAGTTATTCAACTAGGAGATGTGGAAGCCGTAAAAAGTCGAAATATCAAGAAAAAATTTTATAACCGGTAATCGAAAGTTACCATCAGCGAAAAAATCAAAAAATAAGGGGATGTACCCAGCCGGAGCATCAGTCGCAGTATCACCCTCTGCCGAAAACCGGGCATCCCAGTCCTTAGAGAACCAATAGCCAGAAACCATGAGGTCAAAACTGGACCGGCTCCACTTAAGAATCGACAAAGAGGTCGAAGCCTCTATAGAAGAAGCAGTCTCTGGAACCCTGGTAGCCATAAAGATTAAAGAAAAGAAGTTTTTGAATAGAAGATTTGAAAACTAGAAAAGAACTCAAGAAGAATTGCAGAGAATTTCAAAAGACAATTTGAAGGAATGAAGAAAACCCTAGGCGGTTACCTCTATTTATACACATCGCATTTAATGCGATTGACAACTATGACGCATGCGAGGAATTAACAACGAATCTGCACAAGATGCGTGTCACATAAGAAGCAACTGACGGTTGTCACGTGCGCGTGGCCGCCACTTTCTCTGCCAATTCATTAATGAATGTGAGGCGGTACTGTTGATAGCATGCAACAGTTGTCAAATGTCCTCTCCAGGACACTCTCTTTTCTCACCAACCCACCTGCAACGTCAGCGTGGCAGAGATTCAAATTTCAAAGACATCATTACGAAGAGTTTCCTTCACACAAAAGTTTTCTCCAACCCTTCTACAATTTTTGCCCTTAAAATAAGCGCGCTTAGAAGAATTCTTTTAGTCCAGCACTCCTCCTACTTGCCAACATGCGCATAGGAGCAGAACTGTACTGGGGGGACTTGGAGGGGTATGGTCCCAAAAACTATGCGCCAGCGCAAGGAACCATACCCTCAATGACAAGGTAACAAGAATAACCTTTGTAAGTCCCGTAAACGGATGAAACAGGTATCGCTAACCTAATCAGTAGCGGAAATTATGATTAGGAAGAAGAACAACTTGAATAACTCTAACTTGCTACACCAAAGATGTCTGATACAAGTTCTTTTCTTCAACTCGCTAACCCCTTCTCAATAACCTAGCCCCTCTATTTATAAGCACTATTAAGCCTATAATTACAACCCTAGGCCCACTAGGCACTAGGAAGCCCACATAAACCCCAAAAGCCAAAATAAATCCCTAATGAGTAAATCTTTAATAATATAAGCCCAACAATCTCCCCCTAGGTTTACTTCATTAGTCTTTTGGTTGAGCATCCACACCGAGTCTTCCAGCTATGATTCCGACAACCGCAGCAGTCTAATCCTTTGCACAAACCTCATATAGCTCAGCAGTTCTAATTTGATGCGACGCAAGAACCTGCAAGTCTTCGTCGTGAAAGCTTACCAAATATACCACATCGTTGACCCTGAACACCTTCTCTTTACTCACAATAGCAACACTTTCGACTTTAGGATCGTATAACCAAAAGTTGAAATTCTCCAGAATCCCCCTAGGAAAGGTAGGAGCAACTGGGATAACTAATTCTTTGTCGGTTGGCGGCCGCATCACCAATTTAAACCTCTTGCCAGTGTGTGCATCGCGAACTCCTTTAGCCGCTCTCAAATGTGGTTCAGCAGTCTTCATAGTCTTGAATCCACTCCTAACCTCACGTTCAAGGTTTTTGAAGAATCTCCATCCGGGTCCACGCTCTGTAGTGTCATCATCAGTGTACGGAGCTCTCAATAGATCAGTCAAAGAAACTTTAGTCCACGTCTCGAATTGCGACTCCTTAGAATAATATTCACGGGTTCCATCCTGGCGCACGATAATCCACATATTATTGACGTGATCGTACATCCAACTGAGCACCTTGGACTTGTTTCCCAATTTACTATAGTAACTTGACCCCAACTCCATAAAATTTCTCTCCGATTGATTCGTGGGATCCTTAAGCTGAAAGTTCTCATCAAGCGGATTCACGTTAACATTCTTCATTAAAACCATTTGCTTCTTCTTCTTTTGATCAGCAGCACGTTTCTGACTAGCAGTAAATTTCCTGCGTGGATCGTTCATATAATCATCCAGACCAGCTTGGCGTTCAGCTGCCAACTGCTTTGCTGCCAATCTTTGTTCTCCGGTTTCCTCAGCCATTTTATGTTGTGCCGCACGATGCCTGGTCTTAATGTTTATCGGGTCGTCAGTAGGATCGCTGAACTCCCTTCCAAATTTGTTTTCCAGCTTGCCCTTCAAATAAAAAACCAGAGTCATAAGCATTGTAACATCTCCTTGCAGCTGATCAATAGTCTGATCTCTGACATCTAAACGATTTTGAAGAGAGGCAATTTGAGCATCCTTCAGAATGACCTCTTGTTCCAAACAACCACCCGTTTCTTCAAATTCACTACATCAACCTCTGTATCATCATCGTCACTATCCAATCCTCCGAATTCGAATGCCTTTTTCTCTAATCTACGCAAATAATCTTCAGCAACATCATCAGTATAACCAATTCCACTACCAGCTGCTTCCGAACCACCAGCACCTGATAAGCTGCCTCCAAACTCCATCATTTGTAGAACCGTGTCAGCAGGAATCGACACAACAGTAGACTGTGTAATAATAGGAGCGGTTTGCTGTGCAGATGAAACAGCTGTGTCAACCATCGAAGTATGAACAATAGATTCAGCAACAGCAAACGTGATCAATTCAGATGCAGCAACAGTGAAAATAACAGAAGCTTCAGGTTCACTGGATGGAATGCTCGGTTCGGTTCTTCGCCTTTTGATCAATGGCACGTCATCTTCGTCATCTTCTTCAACCTGAGCAGTCGGTGCAGCAATAGATGGAATGTCGAGTGGAGGATGACCCTGTTTCTCCTGAATATCTTTCAAGTGATCAATCAAGGCTTCTAAGTTCTCTGATGATAACTCTGGTAACACAGGAGTCAAAGTGGCGTTGAATTCAGCGAGATCGTCAAGAAAAGTTTGCCCAACATCGGCTTCATCATCGGTAACTAAGTCCTCTATCTCTATCCCCTTTTCTTTGGAAGGTATGTCGTGTTCATCAGCCACTATAGCATTGACTGGCGGAGGAGGAGGTGGTGGAATATCCATACCAACAACTTCAACGAACTTCCCGAACTTCTTCAAAGCAAAACAACCCACAAACACTGTCTTAGACGTAGAGCAGTTCTTCTTCATTGTGCCAAAAATAGTAGGCCTCATCGGCTTCATATTAAGCAAGTTGGCATCTATCGCTTCCTTTGCCAAATCAGGGTAACGGGCATCTAGAATAAGCTGGACAAAGCGCGGGTACAAAAGGAACATTCGCTTCTTGGACTGCTCTAGAATTTTCTTCATGTTGTCGAAGATATAACCAGAATTGTTATACTTCCAGTCCATAACTAACGAAGCTATAGCAGATGTCTGGGCTTGATTTGGCTGATCCAGACCGCCCTTGTTCTCTGACACACACTTCATGAACATGTGAACGAGCAACCGCCAATAAGCTAGAAACATTTTTTCTTCAATAGTGGTGGATACGAACCCTCATATCCCATCTCCATCAGCATAGGAAGCACCTTCTCTTTGGCGTAGATGGTTGGATCACTGAAAGTATCGGTAAGCCGCAACACCTCTCTCACACATGGTTCGTTCACCACTATCTTTTTGACCTGTATCTGGGAACAGATAAACGGTCTACCATCCTCACCTCTTGGCTGAATACGTGCCCTTTTCCAGAATGAATGTACTAGGTCTCTATAGATAACTGGGTTAGCATGAAGGGCATATGCGATCTTGCATGCGTTGAGCCCCACAATCATAGACTAAAATTCCTGGAAGAACTCTGCTGGTGGGTCTGAAAGATACCCTGCTTGGTTTTGGAATTGCTCCTCAACCAACATCACCGCATTAAATGCTTCTTCAACCATATATGTCAAAAACATCAACCAAGTTAAATCCCAACTAACAGAAGTTAAAGGAGTTTAACAATATGGAAGTTAAAACTAACTGGATAGGTCAATCAGATGTCAAGGTTCAAATTAACAAGAGTTCAAATTAATTATAGGGTTCAACAGTTGAAAATGTTCAAACCGGATGAAAGGTTCAAAACCTCAAATCCGGATTACTGACAGTTCAATATAAATACGGATGAACCCTTTCATCAATCTGGATTAAAGGAGGTCAAACAGTAGGGACAAAAGTGCAATCCGGATTACTCATCGTATCTCGGAGGGATTGTCATTCCGGATGAAGATCCAATCCGAGATGAAATCCGAGTTCATCATTTCGGATGGATACCAATCCGGAATGAAATCCGAAATGCCTAAGAACTTGAAGATCAATCCGAGATACAATCCGAAGTACATTAAATATTAATAATTTTCATCTGGAATACACATGTTCAATGAAGTTATACCTAATCCGGAATGAATTATCTGAGATGCACAATTCGAAAAAGAGAGAGAATCGGAGAAGAAAATATGATTTCGGAATTTGGATAATCCGAAATGAGAAATCAGAGATGCCTATACATTTCCAAAATGGGCTTGGGCCTGAGATTTTCAATCCGGATTGGGCTTGTGACAGGCCCAATCCGGAACAGTAATACAGTGGGCCTGTCCCGAAAAGTCCAGATGGGCCTTTCCGGAAGAGCCCAATCCAGAACAGTAACCCTTTGGGCCCAAAAAAACCCAATCCGGAACAGTAACTTGGGTTTCCAATTTTAAGACTTTTAACCAATTTTATTAGGCTGGCCTAAATCCCAAAGCGCCACTGGGCCAGTCCAATATCTCTTGACAGAAACCATCTCACCAAAATTCATCAAGTAGACTAACCAAGCATCCAACCACTTTTTAACATTTCACAAAGAGGAACTATTTAAGATAGACATAAATATTTAACACAACCTTGCTAAGGGATCAAATCATTTCAAAAGCTAACTAAGTAACATTTTTCAGTATGAGCAGGTTCAATTGGTCTAGGAGATTGTCAATATACTTGTCCATTTAAATCTAAAACTCAACCCTTCAAGTTCAAGCATTATGATACGCTTAAGGTAATATTATACTATGATACTCGTGTGTCCCATACCATGACATACCCCCGCGATCAAGGCAAGCACAACAATTCATAGTAGCAGGTGAGTATACTGTGGTCATCCTTTATATTTTACAACATTAGGCTATTGGTGAACAGGTCAGTACTTTCGTACAGCAGAGAGACAAATAGTGACTAACGAGGGTTAGGCAAATACCTTATGAGGTATGTAAGAACTTATGAAGAAACTTCTGTTCTCTTAGGTTTTGGCCTTTCCATTTTGGCTCTTTTATAAAGATATCCTGACTGTGCCTAGGTCTGCATATAATCTGGATGCAACAGAAGGATAGTCAAGATTTCCCCGGATGACTCAACAGCATAAAAACCCGAAACCTCAGATGTTGGCTATCTATCAACGTAAGATTTAAGACTATGAAATCATACGCCTATAGTAAGTGACCCATTGAGTATATAGTTCGTTATGTTTATATCATTTGACTTTCCCCATTCAGTTGAGTTTTAGACCTACCGACACATCACTTTCGATCCAAATCTTTTCCCGCTTCGACACCTTACATGTGTTAGTCAAACATTTTATCACGAAAAAGTATTTCATTTCCCTATCCTTGCAAAAACTTTTTTTTAAGATTTCTCCCCCTAAATTTGTGCATACATATGAACAAATTTATGAAGCAATGAAAAGAAAAGAAGAACAGTAAACAAAACACAAAGACAGAGGATGCCTAGGTAGAAAACTGAATCATTTTGAAAAGATCCACAAGCACCTAAAAACGCGCGTTGCTAATGGGTTTTGTGAACAAATCTGCCACATTTGCATCAGTGTGGATTTGCTCGAGCTTTATGAGACCCTTTTCATAGCAATCACGAATGAAATGAACTTTATTATTTATGTGCTTGGTTTTGGAGTGAAAAACAGGGTTTTTAACTATTTGGATAGCGGCATCGTTATCATAATAAATTGTTGTGTTTAGATAAGTCAAACCGTAATCCGCAAGCTGATGTTGCATCCATAAAACCTGGGAGTAGCAAGCAGAGGCTGCGACATATTCTGCTTCTGTGGTAGAAAGCAAACCGTCTATTGCTTCTTGCATTGCCACAAGATTAGGCGATCTCCCAGAAATTGGCAAGCAACCGAAGTTGAGCGCATGTCCCTATCTGTACCTCCAAGATTACTGTCAGAGAAAGCAAACAGTTCAAATTTAGAACTTTTAGGATACCAGAGGCCCAGTGGTGGAGCCCCTTTGAGGTACCTAAAAATTCGTTTAACAACATGTAAATGAGAAAGTTTAGGAGTAGCCTGATAACGAGCACTCTGGCAGATGACAAACATGATATATGGCCGACTAGCAGTGGGATACATGAGTGATCAATCATTGAGCAATACATAGTCGGATTAACAAGCGTTCCGGCAGCATCTTCATTTAGAAGAGGCCGTTCTGCGATAGGTAAAGCCATAGGCTTGGAATCTGTAAGCTTGAATTTGGCAAGAACTTCATGGACATATTTTCCTTGATGAATTAGGATACCCTGTGGGCTCTGACGAACTTGAAGTCCAAAAAACATTGTCATCTCCCCCAATTAGCTCATCTCAAATTTCTTCTTCATGATTTCTTCGAATTTGCGACACAAACCATCATTGGTGGAACCAAATATAATATCATCAACGTAGATTTAGACGAGAATACTGTCCTTATCAATGAGTTTGATGAACAGAGTTTGGTCAATGGTTCCCCGTGTGTAGTCATGAGCTAGCAGATGCTCTGTAAGAGTAGCGTACCATGCGCGAGGCGCTTGATGCAACCCATACAAAGCTTTGTCTAGTTTGTAAGCATAATCTGGCTTCTCAGGTTCAGTAAAGCCCGGTGGTTGTGCCACGTAGATTTCCTATTTCACCTTGCCATATAGAAACGCAGTCTTGACATCCATTTGATAGACAGTAAAATCCATGTAAGATGCATATGCCAAGAAAATGCGTATCGCCTCCAAACACGCGACAAGTGCATAGACCTCGTCATAATCTAATCCTTCAATCTGTCGAAACCCTTGAACCACCAATCTAGCTTTATTCCGAACGATAACTCTAGTGTCATCCTGCTTGTTGCGGAAAACCCAGTGAGTTCCGAGAGCACGTTTTCCTTGAGGCAGCTTCACCAATTGGCAGACACCAAGCTTCTCAAATTGATTGAGTTCCTCGTGCATGGCATCCACCCAGCCTGGTTCCTGTAAGGCAACATCAATACTTTTAGGTTCAAATTGGGAAATGAAGCAAGAATAGAGACAGGTATTGATATCCTAGATTGGTTGCGTGTTCAAATAGCAGCGTTGACAGGACCAATAATATTCTCAACAGGGTGATCATGCTGTAAACGCTACGGTACTGGTGTAGCGGGAACGAGAACATCTGTTTGCAAGTTGGTGACACTAGTTGAAGTGACTCCAGATGTCTCCCCCTCAACAGAGGCACCAGTAGAAGTATGTGCTGAGGAATCCACCGAACAATCGAGTGGAGTAGGCTCAGGAAACAGAGAGGAACCCAAAACATCAGGAGTAAGGCCTTCATGTGTTGTAGGAGACTCTAGATCAGAAACCACAACTTCAGGAGGATCGGTCTGAGCAGTCGAAGGGATAGTTGGTTCTTGAGAATGCGAAACGGTGGAGGAAGGCGAGACAGTGTCATTAAATCCAGGAGGATCCACACTCAACTGCTTTAAAGTCTCATGTAGCGCGGCAGCGTCAGCATCGTCTTCAGAAGAAATGGGCACCGTTGGAAGGGAAGAATTCGAACTGTTACCTGCAGGCACATTGGAAGACACATCAAAATGATTAAATAAAGTGGACAATTCATACAACCAGTCAGGACCAATGCGTGTGTCCTTGGGATTTTCCTCCAGCCAACCACATTGTAGGTTTCAACTACCATCTTCTTGATCTTGTTATAAACGTGATACGACGTATTTTTAGAATAGCCAACGAAGATGCAAGGATCCCCGCGTGATTCAAACTTTCCTTTAGCGTCCATGAGTAGGAGAACACAAGGGCATCCGAATTTGCGGAAATGCTTGACCGAAGGTTTGCGACCTTCAACTACTTCGTATGGAGTCTTCGTGTGGCATTTATTGATCAGGGCATGATTCTGAATATAGCACGCAGTATTGATTGCTTATGCCCAAAAGATAAGAGGTAGCTCGGATTCAACCAGCATAGTGTGTGCAGCTTCAATGAGTGTGCGATTTCTGCGTTCTGCAACCCCATTTTGTTGTGGGGTTCTGGCTGCACTAAACTGTCGGTCAATTCCCTTGGAGGAGCAGAAGGAGTTTAAGGTAATATTCTTAAACTCTGTCAGCTTCAATGAGTGTGCGATTTCTGCGTTCTGCAACCCCATTTTGTTGTGGGGTTCTGGCTGCACTAAACTGTCGGTCAATTCCCTTGGAGGAGCAGAAGGAGTTTAAGGTAATATTCTTAAACTCTGTCCCATTATCACACCGAATAGCCTTCACCGTAGAATATGTCTGGTTTTCCATAAGTGTGACAAATTGTTTGACTAACTCAGTTGTTTCACTTTTATGTGCGAGAAAGAAAACCCAGGTGAATCGAGAGTAGTCATCAATAATAACCAGACAGTAAGCCTTCCCGCCAATGCTGCGTATGTCTGTTGGACCAAAGAGATACATATGTAGCAGTTCTAAGACTTGAGAAGTGGAGGGAACAACTTTAGATTTGTGTCGTTGTCGATGTTGTTTACCACGCGCGCATGATTCACACTTTTCGATCTGCATGAAGCCACGAACTGGTAGATCTCTGACTAAACCACCTTTTGCAAGACGATTTAAATTCTTCATGTTGATGTGACCTAGTCTGCAATGCCACAGCATGGCGTCATGTTCGGTTGTCGATGAGAAGAGGCAAGTGAGCTTGTTAGAAGGAGCTTGGTTGATATCAATAACATACGCATTGCCTTTACGCGCAGCTTTAAGAAGAATCCAATCATCTGGAATAATTAAACCGGGTTTAAGCACATAACATCCTTTCTTGGTGAAGAGAACATCCAAATAATTGTCGCAGAGTTGAGACACACTCAACAAACTGTGCTTCAATTCTGGTACGTAATTAATATTCTTAAAGATGAGTGCTCCATTGCAAACAGTTCCTCTCATGGTAATTTTCCCTGTTTCTCCGCCTGCGAAGAAACAAACCCGCCATCGAAAAACTGGATGTCATTCAACTGCGAGATGTCTCCGGTCATGTGCCTGGAACAGGCACTATCAATGTACCATAGTCTAACAAGAGCGTGCCAGAGCTGTTCTTGCACATTTCAACAAGTTTTAGTTAGAAATAGGAACCCAGGCCATTGAAGATCTGGGTTTGCCATTAACATCAACGTAAGTAACCTCCCGAAAGATGAAGTTAGTTGAGGATGAGGATGAGGTTGATGATGCTTTTGTTTTACTAGACATGGGGGTTGAAGACTGAGCCTTGGCCACTGACTTAGGCCTCCAGGTTACCGAATCAGACCTCTGCACATTTCTTGGAGTGCTAGAGGGATTCTGGGAAACTGAAGGTCTCAAGGTTTGAAAGATTGTTTCTTGGCCAAGTTCCAGTCTTGATCAAAAGACATAGCCACAAATCAAGCTTGAGGCAGGCGATTAGGCATAGTCTTCTAATGTCAGGAATACAAAGTTTTGAAAGATGTAAAGGGCTTTTGACAATTTCGAGCAATGTGCCCGGGAGATCCACAATTGAAACAGGTCTGCCTCTTCTAGAAGAAAATAGTCTGTTAAGCTTGGGAAATTCTGGGCAATTTGTCTGTCAGTTTCTTGCTAGCGGGTACTGACGGCTGATACACGATCTTGGTCTTGCCAGTGTCCTCCGCACAACCATCAGCACACCTGTTAGTTTTGTGATTTGAATTGAAGGTTTTTGAACATGGAGATTTTGGCAAAATTTTAACTGATATTTGTTCAGCAGATTGCTTAACAGATTCAGTTTGCGACTGCTGAGTTAATTCCTCAGTTTGATGAGAAGACCCAGCAGTTGTCGTTTCAGTTTTTGTAGACGCCTGTTTTGTCTTCTTCTTTTTAGATCGGCGTGTTCTCTGCTTCTTAGTCTTACTCTTCAAGTCATACTTCATGACAGATTCTGTAGTGGACACGAGTGGCTCTACAGGGACATCCTGTTCTGAAATTTTAGAAGATGACTGTGGAATCTCGTAATTTCGAAAAGTTTGAGATTCCAATTCAAAATCAATTTTAAGATTTTCATTTGAATCGTGAGGAAAAATATGTTCATCTTCTGTCATTTCAGAATCAGTCCCTTGTGTTGAATCGCCCGAGTCTTCCAGAATTATGTCACTATCAACTTTTACAGAATTGGTTGGTTGGTCTACTTTCACCCTGTCAACACTAGGAGATGCATTAACAGACGCAACCTCTAGAGATGAACTTTTGGTATCCTCAGCTGAAACTGATGAAACCGAATCATCTGTTGATACAGAACCTGCAGCTAAATTCATTCTCTCATCACACAAGTTATCACAGTTATTAGCATTATTCAAAACATCAGTATTTGATGAAAAACCAGAATTAAAACTGTCTAAATTCTCAACACAACCAACACTATTTGAGCAGGTAAATTGTTCAGCAAAAAATTTATTTAAAATGTCAAAAGCAAGCTTATAAAATGCATAATCAGCAGCTTAATTTTCTGAATTTATATTCTGACATTCCTCTTGATCACCCTCTGTGATATCCTCAACTAAAATTTCTTCTGCACATGAGTTAGACACATAAGTATCGTTCACAAATTCTGTTTGAGTATCAGAAGATTCTTTTCCGTTAGATTTTGTGGAGGATGTGGATGTTTCTGCCTCAGGCACTTCTTTCTCCAATCCATCTGTACTTCCAGAGGGATGATTGCCAGTTTCACGAGAAAGTGGTGTAGAAGCCACAAAGACATCATCCTTCTTGAGTTCAGTGGGTTTGGAGAACTTTGGGTAATAGGGTGTCCATGGTTTGGATAAATAATCTGAAGGTTTACCATACATCATTTTTTCTGCGTTTTCTACCTCTTCCTCAGATTCATGCATTCTAGTATAGTTATGATTATATGGTGGAGGCGTCCTGTTGTACCCAAGGCCTTTGGTAAAATTCTTTTGATAATTAAGTTCGACGTCACATAAGTCCTTGAAAAGTTTACTGGAAGTTTCAAACTTTTTAATGTTTATTTCATTTCCGTGAAGCTTCCCTGTCAAGGAATTCAGCTTGGCTAAGGCTGCTTGAAGTTCTACGTCCTTTTCAGCTAGTTTTAGCTTGTAGTTATAGACCTAACATTGTTGTTGGTTCAAGTCTAGCTTTAGCTGAGCTACATCCTGTTTCTGAGCTTCGACCTTCTCCATAAGAAGCTTGTTCTTATGTTTAAGGGCGATGTTCTGTGATGCAGCTTGTTGATATTCAGCCACTAGAGTTGAATTGTGGGAGCGCATTTGTGATAATTTAAAATGACAACTATCAGAACAGATAATTTGATTTACCATTTTCGAAAGATCGGGCGTCTCAGTTGTCTGCGCCATCATGCAGTGGTTGCTGTTCTTGGATAGATTCAATGTTTCCATTTGAGCTGTAGCATCTGCCCAGTAAAAACCTTCATGTTGTTGGGCCACCAATGCTGTTGACTTCCCGCCCGAGCTGCTTGATGGACTCGTTGTTAACTTGGAAGGAGAGACGGGAACCAACTGCCTGTCACTGCTCTGTATATCAGCGACCCTAGATGATACATACCATGTGGTGGCTTCTTGCATTCCCTGGCGAAGTGTCCTGGTTCATGACATCAGTAACATCTAAGTTTGTCCTTGGTGAGACCAGTCTTCAAATTTGAAAAGGGTTGCCTTCCATATTTCTTCTGAAACTTGTTGACCCGAAAAGCAGCCATTGCTAAATTCCAAGAAACATCGATCTCGTCCAGGTCCTCCTCCATTATCCGATCAACTTCGGTTGGAAGAATAGATGGAGGGGTCAGATCACCTACCAGGAAGGCGTTTAAACTTTTGATCATTGACGCCGCAATAGCCAGTTTCTCCTCGTTTTCTTTAGTGAGAAATGCAGAGTTGGACGCCGGTTGAGCAGGTGTAGCAGCTTGAGGAGTGTTGCCTTGTTGAACGGTTTGAGGAATGGCAGGACTGAACACCGTGTTGGGATACTGAGCATGGTACTGTGTGTGAACTTGAGCAGCTGAAACCATTGTAGGATTCTGAGATGGAAGACCATACACATACTAAGTGTTCTGAGGCGTGGCTATAGGACTATAAACCACGTTTGATCCACCCGGTGCTTGTGCATTTCCTTGCAGAGGACTATAAATGAGATTCTGTGACATTAAAGCTGCATTCTGCCCTGTCATCCCTGCAGCCATCAAACTGCTTTGATGGTTGATTTCCCTCTGCTTGTTGTCAATCTCACATGATTTGATAGTAGCTATCATCTTCGTGAGAGTGACATCATTCAAGTTCTTGGTCTTTTTTATCATGCCCACATCTGCATCCCAACTCTTGGTAGTGGATTTAATAACTGTCTGTTCATGGCATTGTTGGTGAGGGTGATCTTAGCTGAAATCATCTGGGAAACTAGCTTGACATAGCGACGGATCTGGTTTTCGATATTTTCCCCATAGATGTGATTGAACGAGCTGAATTGTTGATTCAGCTGATTCACCCTGCTTGCTTTCATGCCGGCATTTCCCTCGTAGAGATTTTGCAGCTCACTTCAAATCTCCTTTACGATCTTACAGTTTCTAACCGCAATAGAGATATCAGGTCCTAGGGCCATGGTTAGAGTTGCCGAAGCCTTCTCATCGTCCTCTATGATCTTGATTTCCTCTGGAGTCCTTAGGTACATGGGCTTAGGAATTTTCATTTCTGGATCTTGCTCTGTGCTGTAAACTATGATTCTTGGACCATTCATGATGTATCTCCACACACCGGGATCTTTAGCCTTGCAGTATTGTTCAAAATGGAACTTCCACTCATAGTATTCATCCCCATACAGTAAACGTGGCACTTTGGTGGAAGTGCTAATTACTTGATCCAGCTCTTGATGGAGGGCCAATAGCGATTGCAGGGCAGCCAGAGTGGCATTTGTCAGATCTTGTGCGGTCATGAATCCAGCCATCATAATTAAATTGATTAAAAATTTACCAAATCGATTTAAAATTAATTTATTTTAAATGTCTCTGATGAACAGTACTAAATCCGAAATGGTCAATCCTATAGTCAATGATGGTCAAACCCGGAATCCGAATCTAATCCGAAATGGCAATCCTGAAGTCAATGATGGTCAACCTGGAAAGATTATCCGAATTGATGGTGATCTGGCTTGATGAATCCGGATTAATGTATCCGAAATAGCGAATCCGACTTGAAAAACCCGAAATGAGATGGATCCGAAATGAGAAGACCGAATTACAAATCCGAAACGGAGAATCCGAGATGTATGATCCGGAATAACCAACTCTAAATGAGAATCCGGAATCAAGAATCCGGAGTGGAGAGTCCGGAATGCTTGTCTTATCTGATGAATCCGGAACAGTTATCCTTATCCGTAACAGTGAACCCGCTTTTCCTGTAACTGAATTCCGAGATCCAAAGAATTCAAAACAACAACAGTAACTCGGATTGCAATCCGGATTGAGCAACAGTCTGGGATCAATCCGAGATGGATTATCACCTTCGTGTTCTTCGGAATCCGGAAAAGTGGTTGATCCGAATTGTGAAAACCTTCTTCGTGTTCTTCAGAATCTGGAACAGTACCAGATCCGAATTCTTCAAAAATTCTTCGAGTTCTTCAGAACAGTAGCCTTCCGGCGATGAACAGTGATCCGGAACAGAAAAAAAAACAATCCAAACAGCAGCAACGCACTTCAAAACCTTCTTCAACCAGCAATACCAGGAGCCTGTATTTGAAAAGCAGGCTCTGATACCAATTGTAAGTCCTGTAAACGGATCAAACATGTATCGCTAACCTAATCAGTAGCGGAAATTATGATTAGGAAGAAGCACAAACAACATAAGTCACACAACAAACCTTGTGTACTTGGCACAACGGTGAGTTAGACTTAGACGCGCTGGATACTTGACCCTGCGCGGACCAAAAAACCCTTTAGCCGCGAAGTCCTAAACCTTGTAAGGCCAAGACAAACATGAGAGCACCTCATAGTCTTATGGACAAAAGGATTTATCCCTGCAACTTTGCGCTAGCCAGAAAGCACTGACAGCCTCGCAGAAAGGATAAGCGCAAAGAGGCGTTGACTATGTACAAGGGTACAGAGTGGCAGAGTGGTGACACAATGATTACTCGGCAGGTTGCGTCAGACTGTGTCGCATGAACAGTAATGCAGCCGCCAGACTATGCACCAACCATAATTATGCCATTGAGTGTCACACATTCTCCACTTTCGGCTGATAGTAGGTCTGACACCAGGGACAACTACCTTTACAAGTGGCACCATTCAGCATTCGACAAAGCACACCTCCTGCCAGAGAACATTAATGCTCTTACAGGGAACATTTAATGATTAATGCAGGGGGACAGAACGGATAACCCTGGTCGACTGGGCCGGGCCCAAGGCCCATCAGCCCATCTCCTAAGCCCACTTATTTCCGGCTATAAAATAAGTATCGAACCACAAGGTAAACAATCCACAAACTTACGAACAAACTTATTGCATACTACTTGAGCTTACTTGCTTACTATTTGCAATCATCAAATACTTATTTCATGCCGGAGTGTGGTCACAGAGAAAATCCTCCCTTTCCCCGTGATGAGACTAACGGGGCTGCTAGTTTTGCAGATCAGTCCCAAGTGAGATCACCCTGAAGAGCGAACAAAGAGGCAACCTTTTATGCAGAAATCTCTCGGTTGTAACTAATATATATCCGGATCCCTTAGTTCAACTGGTGTTTCTTCAATAGTACCTCCCTGTGTTTACACGCGTGTCACGCATACTGTGGACACTTGGTGACGACGACCTTCGATGTTGATGTTTATCGTACGTTCCGATGGCGTGTACGATGGTGCGCGCTCTTGGTGAAGAGGAGTTATAGTCTAGTTGCTTGGGCGCTGGTGTCACCACTGGAGCCTGTTGGTTGTGAGCTTGGGCAGGAATTTGCTGCACACACATTTGTGCATAAACGACATTCAGAGTTGCCTGACTCTTGATAAACCACGAGGCAGGTGATTCCCCCTCTGGTAATAAAGACGTTAGTGGTGTCGATGGTCCTGCGCCATGGCTTGTTGGGGTCATGTTTTAGGTGGTACGAGTACCACTTGCGTGCATGCCACCAACTTCAGTATACTCTCCTTCGGTGTACTCATTAGCTCGGTGGCTTTGGACGTGCGAAGTGTTCGCCTCCTGGCCGGACTGAGAGTGGAAACCTAGAGGGGAGAAAGGAATACCTTGATCTGCCATGAGATCCGAGTAAGTAAATCGGAAAGAAGATGAAAAGGTGATTGTAAAAAATCGGTGGGCGCCAATGAAGAAACACCAAGTTAATCCAAGGGTTAACTTGTGGGTTTAGCCTCGTCAATAAAGGTTAATCTTCTTTATTCCTCGATCAGTTGCTATGAGATCCTGTAAAACAAGATAACACCATGAAGCTCGTTACAAGGAGGAGAATTGGGGGGGGGGGGGTTCTCCTTGTAACCACCATCCGGCGTGATAATAAGAAATTGCTTTGAGGATAATAAGTGTGTGTAATAAGTGAGAGAGCAAGAGAGCGATCCTTTAACCTGGAGATGAAGTTCTCTATTTATAGCCGAAGAGAGTTGCGAATGAGAGGGGCTAATGGGCCTTGTGCCTTATGTCGACAACAAGGAATGTCATGTTTGCTTCCTTGAACACGACCGTTAGTGTTTGCACGCGAAAGGGGGGTTGACACACGCTGAATAGATCCACGTGGCCTAGTAGTTATCCTTGTTATCGGCCCTGTCATCAGTGTTTAAATAGAGATCATGGAGCAGTGGTTGGCACACGGTGATTGGTGACACAAGTCAATGTCCTTGTGTACTTCTTGTCCCCTGCACGATTGTTCACGTGCGCCTATTGGACACTTGCTCTGACATCTGTACCAACTGTACTATTTCAAGCCGTCCTGCTGGCGCTTCTTAAGTTTGTGACATTTTATTGCAAATTGGACTAAATATCAGAGTTCATCTAATTTGTGTATGGCTCCTTGCGTGCGACCAGAGCTCGTATCATGTAGTCGGCGCAACAATTGAGACCATACAAACAATTGGTTATAAGATCTAGAAATTATAATATAATATTTTGAGATATATATAACTGAATTACGTATTAATTAGATAATATCAATATAAAATTATATTGTGTTTCACAACTTTATTGAAAGTAAAATTATTAATCAACTCATCATAATTTATATTCTATTATCGAGTTATAATAGAGTGAGAGAAAAATGTCTATTTAATTATAGGATTTAAATATAATTTTATATTGATATTCTAAACTATATATTAATTATCATTTTTTATTAATAGGATATCAAACACAAACATAAAAACATAAAAGAGAAAGTTATTGATATTTTTTAGCTTTAAATGTTATTTAAAATTTTTATAAATAATATTTAGTTTGTATAAAAATATCTTTTAATAAAAAAACGAACCGAAAAATATTAAGAAGGTGAATCAAATATATAATAACATAGATAAATAGATAAAGCAAGAAAATATTAAAACAGACAGATGGTGTTTACAATAATAAAACAATTTTATTTTTATTCTTTTAAATAGATAAAGCAAGAAAATATTAAAACAGACAGATGGTGTTTACAATAATAAAACAATTATATTTTTATTTTTATTTTTAATTTTTTTTTGAAAAATACGTTCTCATTGAAAGGTGTTTTAGGATTAAACAGAAAACAAATTACAAATTAAATTAAGTTTTTTTTGAAAGGTGTAAATTACTCACGAACATCGGGAGATCTAGCATACGTTGTCTTAACCAGGTATGTGCTAGAGAGTCTCCTCGCCCAATAGATCCCTAATTTAAATCACTCAATAAGAAACCCTTATCATCGAGACTCGAACGTAAGACCTGGATGGAAAAATACATCCGTCACCATGAGTGTAACTTAAATATTCATGGTCGTCACTAAAACACTAATAATGATTACAAATTGAATTAAATTGAGTAAATAGTTAAATATCTATCCCGTTCAAAAAAAAGTTGAATATTTATTGAAGTTTGACCATTGATTAAGATAACTTCTTACTTTTCCTTTACTAACCAATGCTCACTATTTTCATCATAATTAATAAATTCATCTTCTCAAAAAGTTAAAACGGTTTCTGCTCTGCAAGTTTTTACCAGAAATTTCCATTTCGTAGTCATGAAATTTTTGTTTCATCTCAATCTTCACATGCACTGATACATTTAGGGATATTCTAATAAGGACAATCACAAATCTAGCCCATGTTACGCCGTCTTTGCCAAAATAGCCCATTGACACGGCTCATCGAGCCGTTTCCATTAATGAAAACGGCTCAAGACCAGTCTAAACCGAGGACCAATGGAAAGTTGACACGTGTCCGACAACACTGAAACGGCTTTAAGCCGTGTTAATAAGGAAAGCTCTCAGCCGAGCCGTTTCACGTGGCTCTAGCATCCAAGCCGGTTAAGGACCCGGCTCATCCCTTAGCCGAGTTCCTTTCAATGAGCCGAGTTGGGTTGACGCGGCACAGAGCCGTTTCCTTACATGTTGACGAGGCTTACAACCTCTATTTAGGCGGCTCAGAGCCGTTTCAAGTCATTGTTCAAGCCGTTTCAGTACGAATATAAGCCGGTTTATGATTACGTGCATAGGTTATTTATTTACAATTAGTTTAAGGCGTTTTACGTTTAAAATAAAATCAGAATTTTACAACATGAAGCTTTGCTTTGTTGTATACAGCGGTGGAAAGTGGCAGATTGTTAATGGAAACTTAGAGTATGTTGCTGATGCCGATGCAAGTAGACGTGGTTTAGAAATTGAAACCAGTCTTTCGTACATTGGTCTTTTAAGTAATGTTTCTAAGTTGTGTGGAATTCCAAACATTAAAAAGTTATCGTACCAGATGTCTTCGTTTACTGATCCGATCGATTAACTGATGATGGTGATCTCACTTTTTTATTTAATTTTGCTACGCAAAATCCTTTTGAATTATATAAGTTGTACGTCATTCAGGAGCCATGTGTTGGGTCATCTAGATTTGCTTCTGATCAAGATACATTTAAAGTTCCTGATTTAAATGTTCTAGTTAATGAAGTTAATGATGATATTTTAAACGAGTATACAACGAATTTCGATAATTTACATGGTACAACACAAACACTGTCTCCATCAATTAACTTTGAGCCAGGCTACGTATTCACTAACAAAGAAGAAATGAAACTTGAGCTAGGGAAAAACAGTTAGAATATTTTGAGTTTAAAGTAGATAGATCTTCTAAAACCAGGTATGATGTGTCAGGGTTGGTGGATGGGTGCGCATGGCGTTTTAGGGCACACAGTGTTGCTGGCAGTGCGATGTTTGTTGTTAAGTATATGAACGATAAACACACGTGCTCAAAGACGCTAACGTACCCCCATCTTCATCAGGCAAACCCAATGGTTGTGGCTCACTATTTAAAGGAATCACTAAAAGATAGTGGTAGACAATATCGGTCCAAGGATATTGTCAAAGATTTTAAACAAAGATTCCAAGTTGACATAAGTTATAATCAAGCTTGGCGTGGAAAAAGTCACGCGCTAGAGATCCTACAAGGAACAAGCACTCATTCTTTTGCTGAACTACCGTTCTACTGCTACAATTTAGAGCGGGCAAACCCAGGTACTGTCACTCGCATCACGACTGACGACGAGAATCGGTTTGAAATGGTCTTTGTCGCCATCGGTGCTGCTGTAATGTTATGCTTTTACTTTTATTTAGTTATCTTAAATTAAAACGCGGTTGACCTCTTATGAATTTTTCGTTTCAGATTCGTGCCTTTATGCGTAATCTAAGACCGGTGGTGATCATCGATGCAGCACACCTGAAAGGTGAGTTTAAAGTAACCAGATTTTACCAGTTTCCTATGGAATAGGAAAATCAGAGGATAGGGAATCTTGGACAGGGTTTCTTTCTAAGCTTAGAGAGTGTGTTGGTGAAATACCCGGTATGGCGATAATATCGGATATGGCGAATTCTATACACTTAGCTGTTAGTAACGTCTTTCCACGTGCTTATCACGGGTTGTGTTGTCGTCATTTAATGATGAACTTACGTTTTCCGTCGAATAAAAAAAAAATACGAGAGTCTGTGGTGGAAGACATGCAAATCTTACCGTATGTCTGATTTTAATGAGTCATTCAATGCTCTTTGTCTTGCCGTTCCCAGAGTACGTCAAATTCTAGCGAGTATTGGGTTCGGTAGATGGGCAAGAGCACATTGTCCCAGTAATCGATATCATTATATGACATCTAACAGCGCGGAGTCCATTAACACTCTTTCTAGACACCAGCGCAAAATGCCGATAACACAAGTTATAGAATTCTTCCGTCAGTCGCCGATTGCAGGGTATTCAGGAAACACACCTGCTTACACAGTGGGCTCAAAAGAAAATTTAAAAAAAATTGAAACGTCTAGAACGTGGACTGTTGCTGGTGTTGGGTTAAACACTTATGATGTTGAAGACGGGAGCAAGCGTGGTTTTGTTGATTTGTATAATTGAACATGTAGCTGCTGAGTTTGGCAAGTTTCTGGTCTACCATGTGGGTATGTGATTTCGGTTTCTAAATATTTAGATGAAACCGATTGCAGTCATTATTCCTTCCCGTGATACTCAAACGAAATCTATAAAAGAACTTATGAAGAAGCGATTAATCCTCTTCCTCATAAGTCTGAATGGGAGACTCCAGAAGATCTTATAAATCTTCAACTGCCGCATATTACAAAGCGTCAGGCGGGTCGTCCTCGAGATAACAACCGGATCTTATCCCTCGGGAAGAACCTACGTTGCCGTATTATTCCCGGTGTAAATCATACGGTCATCATTGTGATTTGTGTTCACAGCCAATGTCGTCACAAATTCCTACTCACAAAGGATTGGGTGAAGGGAAAGAGAAAGAAAGCTGGGGCGATCCTGACCAGTTTACACAATTTCCATCCTATAACTTGGGAGACTTTTAACAGTATCTATTTTTTTAGTACTGTAATTAATAAACTTACGCAGGAACTATTTCATTAGAATTTTCATTTTCAAATGCATACACAAACCATCAAAAATTAACAGGTGTGAAGCGCCCGACAAAGAGTTCATTTGCCATGTACCATCTATATCTAAAACAAGCATCTTGACGGTTTCCTTCCCTCCATTTTAACGAGCGCTTGCGAACAAGCTTTTCCATTAGCATACATATGATAACTCCAGAATTTTGGCCAAACGATCTCTTTGATCAGGCCAGACGGCATCCCCTACTATTTCCAGGCCATCCGTCTTGTCTACTTCAGCGTGTTGCCAATACCCGGTATGACCCAGAAACCACATGAATAGAGACTCAAACTCCATCATAGTTTGATGAATTCTTCTGTGTACGCAAAATGAATCTCCTCAGTTAATCATGTCACAAGTATTTGTAAAATAAACAGTTATCTCTAGTGACTTTAAATTTATCTTTAGAAGTAACCATTGTTGTTCCTTTTCCGGTATAGGAATGTAAACCTGTGTCCAAAAAGAAAAGTATGTAACATACGGTTAAAATTACTATGTTAAAGATCACTCCAAAATAAACATTTTTAAGATCTTATTACATATGGAACCCCCACAGTTAGTAAACAAATCTAATCTACTTGGTGTGGTCTTCTGCCTCTGAATCATACTCTAATCCCTTTTCCATTTCTGCTGTGTAAGCCTCTAAACGCAGTACATCGAAATATCTTTCAAAATCCAACTCCTGGTCAGAGTCTTCATCGGTGCCAGCCGTCGCACTTTCCGTTTCTTCAGTTTTTTGCTGCTGCACAGTAGGGTTACATTCACATCTTGGCTCTTCCATTGTTGTTGGTTGGGTCGGTGGTTGGGAAAAGTTGGGTTCAGAGGATGGGTTTGGTTCTGTAATGTTAAGGTGGTTATGGAAGTGTAAATGAATGTTATATTAGGAAAAGTTGGGTTCGGTGTTCTCTGAGGGTGGGTTTGGTTCTTCAGTGTTAAGGTGGATATGGAAGTGTAAATGAATTTATGTTGTTGTTCGACCATGTTGGAAAAGGAACACACAAGTTGAGGAGTGCACAAACATTTGTTTATATAGACGTGGAGTATGAAAGATACGTATAAAATAAAATAAATAAAAAATGAATCTACCATATCTATTTCCCAAAATGGAGGGTATGTAGTTGAAGACCCATCTGCGTATGTGTTTGCCGCACTATCTTGTCCATTTAACATGTTGACAAAATTTGGTGGTAGAACCATCCAACGAAAATCCTTTGAAGACATCGTCCTTACCCGTCTTTCAACCTCTCGTTGATACATGAGTTTGTTACACCATGCTTTCACGTGCTATAAAAGAATGGTAAAGATTTTTTTTAAATCTTTAGCCTAATTATTAAGCAAAAATATTTGTTATTAAGGTACCGTTTCTTGAACATGGCCATCTCCACTAAATCCAAGTAGTCCACCCCACCAGTCTTTTCCGAGCGGTGTTATCCCCATGTATGAGGAATAGCAACTTGGACTATCGCCGACGTAATAGAATTCAAGAACATTTGATGACCAACTTCGGTTTGCCATTGTGGATCTATCTGAGAACATGTGTTTCCATAAAGCACACACATATATACACACAAAGAGTACACGTGTATCTAAACATAATACAAATAAAATATATAGATAACCATTCTATACATAATAAGATTTTTACATCATTTTCTACTTTTTTACAATTATCTTCCAAATAAAACTTCGTCATCTTCGACGTTGTCTTCTATATCCTCGGGTAATACTGAGTCAAAAATAGTATAGCTAGTTTACGTCTCATTCTGTATGCAGTTAACGCAGTACCTTCACCATCGTTCAACTGTTGTTTATTTATCAACCATTGTAGGTATATGCAAACCCAAACTCCACAGTCTCCCAAAACTCCGGACTGTTGAGGAGTATCGCTGGCATAAATAACGCGGAAGGGATAATGTAACGGTAACGGCTTGTCGGCATGATAACCAATAATCCGTAGCCAGTGGTCAAAAACAAAATTTATATGACAGACCACCTCCGTTTTTCCCTTTTCCAAAGTTTTTAAACCTACTAAACTATAATCACGAAAAAATAACAACAGTTAGCAACATAAATATTAAAGTATTAATGAGATTCAATCGGGAAAAATACCTATCGTATATCGTAAGTGTGTAATTAATAAGACTGAAAACGCCTAAAAACCAGTGCACGCCTGGTATGTACAACGGTACGTACACCTACATAATAAGTAAGTAATGGTTCGTTAATAAATTACAAAAATAATAAATATAAATATGTGTAAAAACTAAGTAATTAGTATGCTCCGTAATACCTCGTCAACTGTACTTATTGGTGGAAAGGGGTCCACCGCCCCGGTGAAATAACCCTTGAACGTGTGGTCGTGCCCACCCGAATTAAAAAGTTCATCTGAAAATAAGAGGGTAAAATACGCAACGTTCTCTTGCATATCTTGAGTGATACAAGTGGATCATCCACCCAAATATATGTTGTAAAAAAGTAAATTTAGTGTGAAAAAATATAAAAAATGTATATTTTTTTACTTGTAGATAGTGAAGGCTTACATCATCGCTTAACCAGCCACTACCGTCCTTGCCCAGCAATGACGCCCAGAAATCAGGATCGGCACATCCACCCGCTAATTGTGAAAAATATTTATTACCACTACTTGGATACCACTGCTCGATTAAAGATTTTTGTCTATCATCATTATTTAACTGTCTTGTTTGTTTTTGTTTTAACCTTTTTGACGCTACGTATGGGGATAGTAAAGCGGCAACGGGCTTCAAAAGTCTTTCCGATCGTCTCATTTTTATAATATCAGGATCCTCATTCTAAAAAAATGCTTATCCGTAAGAGTTGACATTTCGTACTCGTAAAATAATAATTAACTAGTATGCTAAAACATGTAAAAACTTACAGATCCATCGTTTATAATCGGGGTCATAGAGACATGGTAGACATTGTCGTAGTTGACTAAAGAATCAGCAACAGCCAACATGAAATGTTAAAGGGTCATTATTATATATTCTATTTAAATTTATAAAAAATTGCCAAATTTAAACAATACATTATCACTCTCCCTTTGTGATGTTCACACGTTGGCTGGTGTACCGACAGGGGTTGCCCGATACGCATGCAACACCTCTGACTTGATCATGTCAGTCAGTTTCCAGTTGTTCTCGTCCAGCAGTGATTTAAACCGGTCATAATCAACTCCACACATGGACGGACCGGTAGCAAAATTCTGTTGCGGTATTTTCTGTCGGGATGAAGGCTTGAAACCTTGATTTGTGGCATCGTCACCAAACAAATTGTTCATAAGTGATTGCATTCGTTGTGGGTCAACGGTGGTAGGGGAGTGCATAGGGGGTGGAATTGGACCCGGGAATTCCGTACGCATTTGTTGTTCGTCAACAACCGGTATTTCACTCGCCATTGCATTAGCATACATCTGACGTTCAACATCTAAATAATCGGAATAACTTCATTATTCGTGGCCAGTATAAACGAAAGCGGCTTGTATTCATATTTCTGCGATTTTAAAGGCAATAAATTATTAAAAATAATACATTCATATCTTTAATTTAATATGACTATTTTACCTTTACCGCCTTTTTAAGCATACAGTCCACAGTAACCTTCATGAACTTACGACCTTCCCTCCATCCCAAATATCTGGGAATCGTCTCATATTCAAACCAATCGTTTGAACCCTTGAATTCGGGGACACCTCCAAAATCCACATCTATGAAACGGATGTTTAAAAATTTAACTTAAAAATTTAGGAACGCATAAAAAAGGGAAGGGATCACGCGTACCTTGAAGGGCCATACGAATCCCGATAACGAAAAACCGATTGTGTCATCTTTTTGACATACGTGCAAATTATATATAGCATTATATGTACTATCCCAAAAATAACTACCCATGGATATCGTCTAAAAGTTTCCAGATCATCCACAAGGTGTAAAAGAAAATTATCAATATGATTGGTTTTTTGCATTCTCAGAAAACCTTGACTTATAAGCATTAGAAGACATATTCTTGTACCATCTTCATCGTTATATGTCGTCACATTATTAAATAAATCAATAATTTTTGAAAAACTAACTAGGAATCGGCCTGGAAAAAATCTAATTTTAAAAGAATTTTGGTGATCTACAGGTGCCCAAGAACTGTGGCCAAACCGTAACCCGGTTATTAAACAAAATTGTTTAGGTGTGAACGTAAATATTTCACCTCCTAAAAAATACGAGATACCAAGAAGGGGATTATTAGTAGGTAATTGTAGTTGTGAACCCCGATTAAAACAAGGTTATCACATAACGTGCACATATTATCTAAATAGGGTCTAAAGCATGTTTGCCTTATGACGGTCTCAATTCCTAGAGTCATTATCTGCTTCAAGTATTTTAAAACCAGCCACTTTTGTCTGACTTTAATCGTCGTCATCTAAACAATATAAAAACACTTCACACTAAGAAATAAAGTTTATAAAGTTTAAAAAAAAATATGAACACCATTACTTATTACCGGACAAAGAGGGGAGTCGGTTGAACAATCTTGCATGACGTGCTTGTTTTGCATGTTCACGTGTGGGTTGAAGTTTCGAAACTTTCAAGTGGTCCCTGAACGTGATTGGTGGTCCCAAACAGCTATCGTTTTCTTCAGACCTTGAACGGGTTTAACATGAAATATTCTCTAACACAATCAAATGCCACAAGTGAACTTGAGAAGCACATGGTTGTTCACCCGGCTTAAACACGCGTCCAGTTGGGGGAAAACGCCGAAACGTGTAAGATGAAACGGCTCAAACCGCCAGTGGAAATGGCTTAAACCGCCGGTTGAAACGGCTCAAAGTGTCAGAAACGGCTCGTGTCAGTTGAAACGGCTCAAAACTCTGGACGCTGACACGTGTCCGTTAACACGGCTTAGATGCTGACACACGTGTCAGGTGAAACGGCTTAAGATTTCGGAAACGGATCTGCTTCGACTGAAACGGCTCGGATTTTATTTTTTTGTATTTTTTTCCTACTTATATACGCAGAAATACAGGGTCGCTTGTAAATTTGTTCACCTAAATCCAAAAATCTTAGAAGAAAAGAAACACAGAATGTTTTATAAAACTAACAGTGGCATATACTCCTCTAAACCAGTTAACAAAGCATCATCGTGGATACTAAAGAAATGGAGAGCACCTAAACAGATGGATGACGGTTCATCGTCTAAAGCCTCACGACCCCAGGAGTCAGAAAAAATAAACTTTGTTAACAACAGACAAAGTTTACACCAGAACAGAGAAGGTAGATGGGCGATTCCAGACGACGAAACTGATAATTGGTCGAAAGATGTTTTCACGTTTTACAATAATGGGGACTCCCCATTTTGTTATTCGGCAGTTTTCACAGGCCCAGTAGAGCTGGACCAAAATTTTGCGGAACACTGTTAGGCGTTCGTTGTAACAGTTACCTAACATCAATGGTTAGTTTCTTAAATGTTTTTACCAAACATATTATTAATTTTATTAATATTAAAATAATATATTATAAACAACATATTGAAGGATGGGTTGGCAGACTAATTGTTTGGAGAAGTAGAAAATTACAAAGGGATCCCACATTAAATTTGCGGTGGACAATTTTTCCATCACAATTCTATGACACGCTACTTGACTCCGTTCCTAAGAACGTTGTTGGTTATGTAAATGGTAAAGTAAACCCATATCCTTCCATTTTCAACGTGGATTTCGTGTTTTTTCCGCTTCCGCTTGAAAATAACTTTTTGGCACGCCTTGAGTTGGCGTCTCAGGTTATAATTTTTATCCCTTTGAAAACATTTGTGAGGGGAACAAATTTAGATATGTTATTCTCCCAAGGTTGAAAAAGGCTAAAGTGTATTTAGTAGCTTTGTTGGTGCATTTGCGGTACTGGAAAAAGACGGGGAAACCAGAAAAAACCATAACCCATGAGCTTAATGAGGACTATGTGATTTCAAACCAGTCAATCGCCAGTAATGAAGCGGTCTATCTTTGCATACTTATAGAGCATCTCGTTACGGACAAATCAATCAACATTACTGGAGACATGAGACAAATTTGTTTATCATATAGACGATTCATGGTTGATAAACTGTATTTTTTACGTTGTTTGCCACGACCTAATATTAAATAATTATATTATGAAACTGTTGCAATGTTCCGTATGATTTAAAAGTTTTATTATTATTTATTTATTGATGTGAGTGTTAAAGTATATAAATAATATGTCTATTTTTAATGAAAGAATAACAATATTTATACGTATGATTTAAAAACTTTTGCCCTTATAATTATTTTAAAACCCCATCTTAATTATTATATATTAAGTTCTATTATTATTCTTTTTGACCTTCAAACACTCAAAACGGGTCCGAGACAGGCCCTGCCCGGGATTCGAACTCGCGTGCACTAGTTTGTGTGTACGCAGTCCTACTGCTGGGCTGCGTGTCTAACCCGTTTCATAACAACATCTTAATTATTTTATATTAAGTTCTATTATTATTCTTTAAAAAAGAGTTTGACCTTCAAACATCTTAATTATTTTATATTAAGTTCTATTATTATTCTTTAAAAAAAGAGTTTGACCTTCAAACACTCAAAACGGGTCCAAGACAGGCCATGCCCGGTCGCGTGCACTAGTTTGTGTGCACGCAGCCCTACCGCTGGGCTGCGTGTCTAACCCGTTTCATAACCACATCTTAATTATTTTATATTAAGTTCTACTATTATTCTTTAAAAAAAGAGTTTCATCTTCAAACACTAAAAACGGGTCCAAGACAGGCCCTGCCCGGGATTCAAACTTGCGTGCACTAGTTTGTGTATACGCAGCCCTACCGCTGGGCTGCGTGTCTAACCCGTTTTATAACTACGTCTTAATTATTTTATATTAAGTTCTACTATTATTCTTTAAAAAAAAGAGTTTCATCTTCAAACACTAAAAAGGTGTCCAAGACAGGCCCTGCCCGGGATTCGAACTCACGTGCGCTAGTTTGTCTGCACGCAGCCCTACCGCTGGGTTGCGTGTCTAACCCGTTTCATAACCACATTTTAATTCTTTTATATTAAGCATGTCGTGTTTCATGGCAGGTTACTAGTGTCGTCTTTGTTAAATAGATTTATAAGATAAAAACATAAATACATACTTTATATTAATATTTAAAAAATTACATAAAAACTACAATAAACAGAAAAAAAACTACGCATCTAAAAAAAGTCTAATGGTGTCCCACTCCGTCACGTGTGTGAAATCACGCCCATATTTGTGGCGGTAGTTGATGAGGGCGACTTCCTTAACGTCATCCTCGCCATGGTCCCCCCTACTAGCTCAACGGCGTGGTAGATTCGCTCAAACCTTTCACAGTCCAAGCGAATCACCCGAAATCTAGAAGACAGGGCATCCACGGTTCTGTTGTTGTCGACACCACGAAGCTGCGAGTAGTACCGCTGAACACGGACCCACAGGCCACGCTGACCTCGACGGCGTGGTTCACACACGGCTTCAAAATATGCCTCGCATAAGGCAATGTCTTCAACCTCGGTCCAGGGGAAAGAATTGGAAGCCATTGATCAACGATTGCAAACGTGGGGTATGTGCAACGGCGGGCAGTAAAACGACGTGGGTTTAGAGTGCGTTTAGGTTAAACGCGTGGACTGCCTATTTATAGTGGGGTGAACGTGTGGGGTGGATTGGGGTGGGGTGGGTGAGGGTGAATGATTTATAAGAGGTAAAAACGGGTGTTAAATTATATTACGTTTTTGCATGTAAAATTGATACAATCACTAAAGTTTATTGTTATTGAATACAAAAAAATAAAATACAACTAAAAAATAAAGAAACAAACATTCAACCTTTAAACTAGAATACACCAAATAACTTCATGTACAAAACTAATCCAAACAATTCGACGACTCTGCATCAAAACACGTAGCAATGATAAAGGTGTCTTCAACTGGTAAGTTCCATCTACACTCAGTACATGGACCAATTTGGAACAATTTGATGATTCTGCAGCTTCGGTGATGTTTGGTCAGATCTAGCTGACACTTTGATGTGTTGCTATTCTCATCAACCACCCTAAAGTTTTAGAGCCATCGAAGGTTTAGGCAGTGGAACTGCCAAACATAATATTGATTAAAACATCATCTTCTCCGGTTCAAACCGGACACCGTTGATTTTAAAGCTAAGAAAAACGTTGTTATGATAGCCGCCTCTGCATTACACTTGAACATAATATCACTCTGACCCAGCTTACATGCATGGATATATGGGATGAAGTTGAAACACATTTTGCTCTATTTTTCGTGTTTGAGATAGAATTGAAACACAAACCACTTAAATATTTATATTATGTTAGATGGTACGAAAACAACTTGAACAGGGCATGGAAACGGCTTGAACAGGTCGTGGAAACGGCTTAAATCTGGTGTAGGCTCATAGACGTAAGGTAGCACTGCTCTAAGCCGCGTCAGCAGCGGCTTGAACAGAGCAAACGGCTCTAAGCCGTCTCAACAAGGTTCTAATCCGCGTCAAGAACAGCGGAAACGGCTTTAAGCCGCGTCAACAGGTGACGGTACGGAAACGGCTCTAAGCCGCCTCAACGCAGCTCGGCTCGTTGAAGGTACTCGGCTAAGGGACGAGCCGGTTCCTTAACCGGCTTGGATGCTTGAGCCACGTGAAATGGCTCGGCTGAGAGCTTTCCTTACCTAACACGGCTCAGAGCCGTTTCAGTGTTGTCGAACACGTGGCAACTTTCCATTTGTTCTCGGTATAGACTGGTCTTGAGCCGCTTCCGTTAACGGAAACGACTCGTTAAGCCGTGTCAGTGGGCTATTTTGGCAAAGACGGCGTGACAAGGGGCTACTTTCGTGATTTTCCCATTCTAATATTTGCTCAGAGTTATACCTCATATATAAAATAGGGATTGAAAAGAAAATTACATTTTATCAAGAGAGTTGAAGGTTATTTCAGGCTACCCTTGCCCCCACATGAATCTACCCCTGTCGGAAACAAAACATATGATGATATAATTTATAGGGTGTTTGGGATTCCTTATCAAAAAGGACTTATTTAACTTGTATAAGTCATAAGTGAGAAATTATAAATACTAATTTCTGAAAAACAACTTCTCAACACACAAAATCATCTTAAATAAGCTAACTTAAACACTATAAAAATAACTTATTAACTTTTATAAGTCAATAAGTTATAAATTGCTCTAAATAAGCTAACTCAAACTAATTAACTTTTACGTGATATTTAACTTATTTGATATACTCTTTTTTATCGTTCTTATAATAGAAAAATAATATTTGTGCATGAATACATGAACAATAATCATGAATAAAAATAGTTGAATTAATACCTAAAAAGTTTATTAATAAATATCAGATGAGCCAAATTTGATTCAACCCACGAGTCAAATTCAAGTTTTAAATATAGAGTTCCAAACAAATCAAACTTAAGATTTTTAAAATTAAACGAAATACACTTGTGCTACTTAGTTAGATAAATACATAAATAAAGCTGGAGCTTAGTCAAATTCCAGATTCACTCAACTTGTTTATGCTTCTAAAATATAAATATAATTTGACAATTTTTGCTGTAGATTTTTACAAGTGTGAACATTGTATTGCAAAGAATAACCTTCTAGATGTTCCAAAACATAAGGCCCACAAAACGTGCCAATACACAAATGTTAAGATGTTGATTAGACGAGGTTTCGATTGGCCTACGATATAGGTTTGACATAAATATCTTTTTAATGTTGTCGTTTTCGTTTCAATATATAAATTATAAAATAAGATAAAATAAACATTGTAATGTCCTTTTATCTTCTTTTTGTAAAAGGACTTTTGTATGTACGCAAGTTCCGTTGGTAAGAAGCGTTGATTAGTGGTTGCGAATCGATTGTCAAATGAGATTCATGCAAGTTAAATATTTTCTAAAAGTCAAAAGGTATAATATTTATTTAATATTTTTTTGAAAGGTGTGAATTATCCATGAATGTTGAAAGGTTTAGCATACGTTGTCTTAACTGAGTCCGCGCTAGAGAGCCCCCTCGCACAATAGATCCCCAATTTATACTTCTCAATGAGAAACCCCTATCACACGGACTCGAACTTGAGATCTATAGGAGAAAACTCACCCAGACCCAGGATAGATGAAACTTAAATACCTGTGACCACCACTAGAATAATAGTGATGATTTATTTATTTATTTATATAATCTTAAAGTTAAAGGTAGATGCAATTTTCAGATAAGCCCCTCCTTTTTTCCGGCATTTACTGCCAAATTCTTTTTCATTTTACACAAGTACATGTTTGAATCTCTAGCTTCCATTTTAGAAACATTTAGTTGGTTCATTTTTTTTTCTTGACAAATACTAATACTAAACTAACATATGTTAATTATTTTGATAACTTTTTATTTTAATTATTTTTGTTTATTTTACACAAATGCAGACAACATTCTTTAGTTATTTTCATGGTGTTTTTGTTTTAATTAATCGTGATTAAATCTACATCTATGTTTTCATATAATCCGTATATGCCATTGCGATGTCTTTATTTATATCAATATATCAATATAATTTTTTCTAAAGTTGAGTATTTCGAGATTTTGACATGAACTTTTTGTGAAAAAGAGTCAGGTCGGATATGATACGTTTTCGTTTAAAAACCATTTTTTCGTGTGCATATGTTTGTGTACATGTCGGTATAAATTTGAGTTGGTCTATGTTTCGATATGAACTTTTTTGAGAAATCTAGTCATGGCAAATATAATACGTTTCCATGCTTATTTAATTTTGTTTTAAAATGGTCTGATTAAGCCCTTTTGATTACACATGTTAGTTTTTCCTTTATACCCATTACATTTTTTTATGTATGAGTCGGGGTCACATATAATACATTGTGATTGAACGGTATAAGGTATAAGTTCAATTTACTTTATGTTTTGATACAATCGCAATGCTTATATGGGTTACATTGAGTTTAATCGGATACGTCGGAACGTGAGTTCATATGGTTAACGCATCACATAATACTTGAATTTATCTATTCAATGTTTGTAATATACCCATGCCGCAACACGCGTGGGCATGATTACTAGTTATGTCAATAACCAAAGTTTACATCAACATTTTCGATTTTACGTTTAACACATATCATTGTTTCACAAAATATATCTTCATAGGAGTGTGCAATGCAGAGTTTGAAATCCGGACCAAAGACCGAAACTGAGGTAAACATTAAACCGCGCTTGGCCTCGTTACAATGGAAAATGTTACAATGAAAACATTAATGGCCCATTGGGTCTATAACTATCCCGTGTACCTCTCCATTGTATTCACACAATCAATATAAAATACTTTAAGACGTTTTTTGTTACTAAGATAAAAGATTAGGGTAAAATGTTCATTTTAATATCAATAATATATCATGAAAAACAAGTGAAAGCATTTTGCAATATTTGTATACAATCTAAAAAGAACTTAGATCCTACATGGTAACAAACGGTCAGGTAAAAAGATTTTCAAACTCGGCGCATGTGAAGATACTTGTATGGTATCACCGTGTCGGACAGGATGAACAGGATGAGACCCATCAATGTAGATTAGTCCGTCTTTCGTGTACCAGTCAATATCCATGGCTTGTTTAGGTTTTATTGTTCCATGCATTAAACTCAAGCGGGCTGCTTCTCGTGAAATGGGCTCTCTCACCATGTATTGGAGATCTTTGGATAATATCGGCATAGGGAATCCACCAGCTGATAGCATTGCTGCTGATGACCCCGCAGCAGTCGAGACTCTCAGACCACTAGATCTACAGTTGACTAGAGGCGAACTTGACCCGTCGTCTTTCCAAATTCTTTTAAAAAAATAAAAATATCAGAATAACTTGTTTCAACCGAACCTGTTTTGACCCGTTACGCAATTCACCCGTCTTGCCTGAACAAGAAATTACACAGAACCACTCGTACCTGAAAGAGAACCTAGAAGCAGAAGCAGGACAGGGATCTGCAATTAGAATGTCGTTAAGAGCATATGTTGACAGTGGCGTTGAGTTCACATGAATTGACATTCTTGATAGTTCAAAAGGAGTTGTTTGACCCTCCAGGATGTTACTTAGTATCCGCAACATCCAATAATGTTCATATAAACTTGTTACTTTATCTCTAACGTGTCAAACACGTAAAAAACATAACCTAGAACTACTCAAACCGGTCAAAAGTTTTCCAAATTATCATTCTTTTCCACAGAACCTCCTAAATCATTCTATCAAACATTAGTTAATTGCTGAAATTATGTAATCGTATTTCGACACACCTGTTCAAAGTTCTTGATGGTTGCAGCATAGAGATAACCGGTGCTTCTAGTAGCATCAAACTCATTACCCATTTCTTGCACCTAAGCAAATCACACGGGCCACAAGTTTCTCAAAATGATGAACCGAATATAAAATCAGAAATCAAGGGTATCAATACTTCAAGAACGAGCTAACCTCTTGTTGGGAATAATTCGAAAATGTTTGGATAAATCTGAAGTCGTGTAATCACTATCAGATCAAACAATTGGAGTGGCTACCAATTTTTGATCGGATAAAATCAGAAAAATTCTAGATTTTTGTATGGCAAGTTTTGATTGTGAGATTTTGGGGATTCGTTTCGAAATCAAAAAATTCGTCCAGGGTTTTCCCTAAAAAAATTGGGAGCGTATTTCCAGTTTTTCACAACTGCTTGCAGTTTCAATTTTGAACAAAAACACCTTTAGTCCCTTAAGTTTCCAAAAGTGCATATTTAGCCCGAAATTAAATTTCTGATGCATTTTTTATAAAGGACTTTTGTCCAAAATAAAAAATTTCCAAGCTGACCTGGCAGCTCGACCCCAGCCAGGGGCTCTGCCCCTTGGACACCGCCAGGGTCTGCCGCCCCTTGGACCCTGCTCCCAGGAGCGCTGCCCCGGACCGCCGCCAAGGGGGCGCTGCCCCCTTGGATCCCCCGTTAGTCCCGATGACATTCAAATAAGCGTGCACTCTTATTTGAACGTCACACGCAATCTCAAAACACACTAAAATATCCAACATACCTCCCCCATTTTAGTGTAATCAAGAATTATCTAACTTGTTCACAGCAATCAAACAAACTAATGCATAAATGAAATGTTGTGACGATTGAATTTCATATTAGTATATTACACATTCCAAATATTCGAATATAAGGGTGTCTCTAACGATTGAACCCTTAATATCCATACTGAATACATGAAGATAATATACACATTAGTTTACATACATAGATCTAACTTGACACTATCTTTTACTAGCCGATTTCCCTATCCTTCATAAGCATATCAAAGCCAAGTCCAAGCTTCTTGAAGCAGCTAAACTTCATGCTCATATAGGTAGCTCTTTTACTCTTGCACCTGCAAATGCAATTTTTCAAAAGAGCTATTAAGAAGATATACCTCAACCTTACTTAACTTGCAGATCTAAACACATACCTTTGGGATAATTTTAATGTTGTGTTCCAAACTCCAAATGTTAAGCTTTCCACATTGAATTCTGCACCTAATGTCCTATTAGGTGGGAATTGGGTATCTTAACATGAGAGTTTTCAGACGGACTTTAACCCTAATCCCACAGCTGATCCTTTCACGAGATCTCTAGTTAACCCTTTGGTTAAGTGATCAGCTAAGTTATGTTGAGTTCTCACATACTAAACCGAAATCGCACCATGCATGATGAGCTCACGAACCATGCTATGTCTCGCACCTAAGTGTCTTGACTTGCCATTATACACTTGACTATACGCCTTAGCCAGTGTAGCTTCACTATCACACCTTATTGAAATGGGAGCCATTGGTTTTGGCCACAATGGAATCTCATAAATCAAGTTTCTTAGCCACTCAGCTTCTTTGCCAGCTGCGGCTAATGCTACAAACTCAGACTCCATTGTTGAATCAGTTATGCAAGTCTGTTTCTTTGAAGCCCAAGAAATGGCACCTCCCCCAAGTAGGAATACCCAACCACTTGTGGAAGAATGATCTTCCTTATTGTTTATCCAACTTGCATCTGAATATCCTTCAACCACCGAAGGAAATCCAATGTAAGTTAGACCATAATCCATGGTTCCTTTCAAGTATTTTGAATACTCGACCTAGTGCTTGCCAGTGATGAGTACTAGGATTGCTAGTAAACCTAGTAAGTTTTCCAACAGCATACGCTATATCTGGTCTGGTGCAGATCATAGCGTACATAAGTGATCCAATCGCTCTTGAGTACTCAAGTGGAGATACTGCAATGCCTTTATTAGGTAATAGCTTCAGACTAGGATCAACAGGAGTACTTGCGGGAGAACAATCCTTGAAATTGAACTTGTTCAAGATCTTCTCAATATAGTGTGATTGAGAGATTGAAATGCCCATGTTCTCACATTTGATTTTAATACCTAAAATCACCTCAGCCTCCCCCATATCTTTCATAGCAAACATAGATGATAAAAATTCTTTTGTTCTATTGACTTGATCTTGGTTAATGCCAAAAATCAACATATCATCTACATACAAACAGATCAAGACTCCGTTTCCAGAAGCATCAAACTTTCTATAAACACATTTATCTGCTTGGTTTAAAGCAAAACCATTAGACAATACAATCTCATCAAACTTTTGATGCCACTGTTTAGGTGCTTGCTTCAAACCATAAAGAGATTTAATTAGTTTACACACCTTGTTTTCACTTCCAGGCATAACAAACCCTTCTGGTTGTTTCATGTAAATCTCCTCATCTAATTCACCATTTAGAAATGCAGTTTTCACATCCATTTGGTGAATTACAAGATTATGTATAGCAGCAAGTGCTAATAATAATCTAATGGTGGATATCCTTGCTACAGGAGCATATGTATCAAAGAAGTCAATACCCTCCTTTTGTCTAAACCCTTGGATTACTAATCTGGCTTTGAACTTATCAATAGTACCATCCACCTTCATCTTCCTCTTGAAGATCCATTTACTTCCCAATGGTTTACAACCAGGAGGTAAATCCACCAATTTCCAAGTGTTATTTTGCAAAATAGAGTCCATTTCATCTTGGATGGCTTCTTTCCAAAATGAAACATCCCTTGAAGCCATTGCTTCACTATATGTCTTTGGATCCTCATCAACATCGAAACAATATTGATATTGAAAATTAATATCAATCCTAGATCCTTCAACTAAGTACAGTTGAAAATCGTCACCATAAGACTTGGCCTTTCTTTCTCTTGAACTCCTTCTTGGTTCAGTGCTAGTTGAAGGCATAATTTCTTTTCCACTAGAAATCTGGAGAGAAGGATTCATATCCTTTGGCCTAGGTATAGATGTGAATCTTTCTTCATCATATTCTACATTTCCACTTCTTGCCTCAATAACCGTATGTACTGAAACGTGGTCATTTGGTTCTATTACATAGAACCTGTGAGCAAATGAGTGCTCAGCATATCCAATGAAAATGCATTCTATACCTCTTTCCCCTAAGTTTCTTATCTTAGGATCATTGAGCCTAACCACGGCTCTACAACCCCAAACTCTTAGTTTTTGCAACTCGGGTGGCTTTTTATACCAAAGCTCAAAAGGGGTTGTTTTGTTCCTTTTATTAGGAACCCGGTTTAGCAAATAACAGGCTGTCAACATAGCCTCTCCCCAAAACCCATTATTTAAACCCGAATGGGACAGCATGGTATTAACCATCTCTTTTAGCGTCCTATTCTTCCTTTCCGCCACACCATTTTGTTCCGGTGTGTAAGGAGCTGTGGTAAGGTGTATTATTCCAGTTGATTGGAAATATTCCAGATCAAAATACTCACCACCTTTATCCGTATGTAGGGTTTTGATCAATTCACTTTGATGAAGCTCTACTTCTTGTTTATAGATTTTAAACTTTTCCAAAGCTTCATCTTTTGCATGTAACAAGTAAACGTAACAGAACCTAGTAGCATCATCTATAAAGGTTACAACATACTTCTTGTTACCTAATGACGGTGTACCATGAAAATCACATAGATCACTATGTATCAAATCTAACAATTTACTTTCTCTAGTAACATATTGCAAGAATGGTTTTCTAGTTATTTTATTCAACTTGCAGATATGGCACTTTTCATTTGTTAAATTAACTGCCTGAATTAAGCTCATCTTAGACATTTCCATAAGTCGTTTATAATGTACATGTCCTAATCTAGCATGCCATAATTCAGATTTTGACGAATTTACACTAGATGACGAATCAATCATACAAACAGAATTATCACTAAACGGCACTTCTAGATTTAACATAATCATACCATTACATAAATAACCAAATCCGATAAAAGAACCATGTCTTGACAAGATATACTTGTCACATTCTAACACTTGTTTGTACCCGCAATTATTTAATACGATACCGGATAACAAGTTTTTCCGAATGCCGGGTACATACGATACATTACTTAAACTTAGAGTTTTTCCAGAAGTAAATACTAGTACTACACTTCCAATTCCGTTGATTGGCTCGGTTGCAACATTTCCCATCTTTAAAATAGATCCATCTTCAATTAATGTAAGGTCCTTGAACCATCTTCGATCCTTACATGCGTGACTTGTTGCTCCCGAGTCATACCACCAAGCAACAAAATCATCCTACACATAAAATGCTTCAGAAATTAGTGAAACATAATTCACATCCGAATTATAATTAAAGTTTAATTTCTGACCTTGTTGCTTTGGATCCTTAGAGGATCCACCAGTGCCAGCTTCATTCTTGGCTTTACCAACACGACAATCTCTCTTGAAGTGTCCTAGTTGACCACACTTCCAACAGCCTTGATCATTGGTCTGTTTTGCATACTTCACAGCCTTGTTCTTCTTGTTAAACCCACTTTGATACTTTCTTTTGTTGTTTCCCTTGTTAGAATTTTTGAGACTAGGACCACTTTCTTCCACCATGTTAACAGAAGACCCACCAACATGTTTGTCTTTGTTAATATTTTCCATGGCCCGACAAGACTCCTCAATTCGAAAACAACTTCCAAGTTCAACCAGATTCATTTCCTCCTTCTTATGTTTTAAAGTATGTTTAAAATCTTTCCATGAAGGAGGAAGTTTATCAATAATAGATGGAACAGAAATAGCTTCATTCATCTTTAAACCATGTTGTTCGAATTGACCCAGAATTCTTAGACATTCATTGTATTGTTCCATGATGGGTCTACCATCAACCATTTTATAATTCATAAAATCACTGACCAAGAATTTCTTACTAGATGTGTCTTCAGCCATGTATTTGGCTTCTAGTAATTCCCACAGTTCTTTTGCAGATTCAACATTTTGATAAATATCAAAAAGAGAGTCACACATACCATTCAGAATATGCCCACGACAGATGTAATCAGCATTCAACCACTTTCCACGCTTCCTAGTTTGTTCCAGCGGTTCATCCACCACTTCCTGGGGCATTGGGGTACTCAGAACGTACACCACTTTCAAAGTCGTCAAAAGAAAATGCATCTTCTTTTGCCAGCGACGAAAGTCTTGCCCTTCAAACTTGTCCAATTTCGCAAACTTGTTCGTCATAGCCTTCGAAGATTCACCACCGCTTGTCATCTTCACTGAAATTGTTTGATCTTTGTTGGGAATAATTCAAAAATGCTTGGATAAATCTGAAGTCGTGTAATCACTATCAGATCAAACAATTGGAGTGGCTACCAATCTTTGATCGGATAAAATCAGAAAAATTCTAGATTTTTGTATGGCAATTTTTGATTGTGAGATTTTGGGGATTCGTTTCGAAATCAAAAAATTCGTCCAGGGTTTTCCCTAAAAAAATTGGGAGCGTATTTTTAGTTTTTCACAACTGCTTGCAGTTTCAATTTTGAACAAAAACACCTTTAGTCCCTTAAGTTTCCAAAAGTGCATATTTAGCCCGAAATTAAATTTCTGATGCATTTTTGATAAAGGACTTTTGTCCAGGGGCTCTACCCCTTGGACACCGCCAGGGGCTGCCGCCCCTTGGACCCTGCTCCCAGGAGCGCTGCCCCCGGACCCCCTCCAAGGGGGCGCTGCCCCCTTGGATCCCCCGTTAGTCCCGATGACATTCAAATAAGCGTGCACTCTTATTTGAACGTCACACGCAATCTCAAATTACACTAAAAATATCCAACACCTCTTGTGGTATAGTGGGGTCAGAGTTTACACCAAGTAACGGGATTGAATCATTCAACAAATGGCTTGCCTGCAAAAGCGTTCCATCACAGCCTACTGTAACAACAAGATCCGCATTTTGAATGGGTCGTGAAAGACTACTACGAAAAGTAGCATCCCAGTCAACGGACTTTCTTTGTACAACATTTTTGCAAAATTCTATGGCTGAATTCTGGACCTGTCCTCCAGATATTGCAATACCTGCAGCATTAGAAAACAAAAAATAAATTCCAAGAAACAAAATCAAAGTCTAGGGATGTTCAAATTCCGTTTCAACCGGGTTTGATTAAAATTTTGGGCTGAATCGCTAACTATGGTTTTAGAAAGACACAAACTGAAACCAGACGGGTGGTTGGTTGGGTCTGCCGAACCAGCCACATTTCACTATGTTACGGTTTGGTGTTGGCAGTTTAGTGGTTTTAGACAAAAGAGAAACATTTTTAAAGCATAAATTTGTATAGTTTTAAATGATAAAGATTGTTCATGAATAATATAAACACACATAACTTTATATTCCTGAAATGAAAAAAAATATATAATAAATGTTGAACCGCTGGTTCCAAGTTCCAAACCGTAAATGGTTAGGTTGGCCAAACACGCCATTTTTCATGGTTTTACTCACCTTACTGATTTTACACCGCAAAAATAATTATTTTTAAAAGGCATAATTTTGTATTAAATTCTTAAAATTTATAAGAATCGTTCATAACACAGACATATGCACCTAACTTGTTTGTAATTCAAAGGGGGGTTGCGGCACAGCTTGTTGCCTGTTTACCTGCCACTTGTTTGTAATTTGTTACTTTGGCATTTTAATGATGTTTTTATAAAGTTATCAATTTTTCAAAAGAGTAGATTACTATTTTAGCCCCTGTTGTTTAACCAGTTTAACCATTTCAATCCAAAAAGGAATCTTTTAACATATCAGATCCCAAGGTTGCATTGTATAACGATTTTGGCCCCTGACACTAACTTTGTTACTTTTTTGCAGTTAAGTGTAATGGTAATTATATACCTTAGGGGCTGTTTTTGATAATTACAAAGTTTTTTTAATATTTAAGAGATTATTAATGCAGTTACTCAAGTTTTTATTTTTTTTGTTATTTATACGGTTATTATTTAACAAAATATGTTTTATACATACAAATAAATATGTATTTTCATTAAGCGTTTATTTTTTATAAAGGTCATTTTTAAAATCATTTGTTTTTTAACCTTTTTTAAACCATCTTTCGTTTTTTAAGTTATTCATTTTTAAACCAGCTTTTTATTAAAATCGCTATTTCTAAAGTTGTTTGTCTTTTAAAGTTTTTTTAAACGATTCATTTTATATCGTTCATTTTTAAATCATTTTTAGAACATTTTTAAACACTTCGTTTTTAAAGTCGTTAATTTTTAAAAGCGTTTCTTTTTAAATCGTTCCTTGTAGAACCATTTTTGAAATTGTTCATTTTTGAAACTTTGTATTCAATTTACTTATAGCCGTTAAGGAAAATTAACTTCAGAAAATGAACGATTTCAAAAATCGAAGGAATTTAAAAATGATCGATTTTAAATGAACGAGTGGTTTAAAAAACGAAGATTAAAAAAAGGACGTTTATTAAAAAAACAAAACCTTAAAAAAAGTTAACAAGTGTAAGGTACTAAAAACACACGAATTTAAACGAAAGGTTAAAGAAATAACGAATTTTGAATAAACAAAGGATTCAAAGAAAAAGAAATGGAAGATTTGAAGAAAAAACCATTCTAAAAAAAGTTTGAAAAAATGAACGATCTTTCGCAAACTTTTTATTCGAATGTTTCTTTTTTTTTTTCAAATCTTACATTTCTTTTGTTTTTTATACACATCGTTTTGTAAAATTTAAAAATCAACGACTTAAAAAAGAGTTGTTTAAAAATAAATGATTTTAAAAAGAATGGTATAAAACAAAGTGTTTAAAAAAACGATAAAATACAAACGACTTTAAAAAGAAGGATTTTAAAAAACAAATGGTTTAAAATGGTACAATTTTAAAACGATAGATGGTTTAAACAAAATGTAATTTTTTTTAATAATCTCTTAAATATTTTAAAAAAACTTTGTAATTATCAAAAACAGCCCTAAGGTATATAATGACCTAAATACCCTTACACATAACAACAAAAAAGTAACAAAGTTAGTGTCAGGGGTCAAAACCGTTATAAAATGCAAACTCGGGGTCTGATATGTTAAAAGATTACTTTTTGGGCTGAAATGGTTATACTGGCTAAACCACAGAGGGTAAAACAGTAATTTACTTTTTTAAAAAAACTTTATATTCCTAAAAAGAAAAGAAAATTAAATAGTAACATTTGAAAGGCAAATTCCAAGTTCCAAATCATAAACCGAACAGTGAGAATCAAACAGTTAAAACCGAACCAGAACCAAACAAGCTGACTTTCTTCAGTTTAGGTGGGTCAGCGATTTATGAAGACCCGTATATTAATCAATCAAGATATTAAAATTGTACAGAAGGGGTGTTCACTTGGCATTTCATCAAACACCTCATCTGCATTACACGCTAATGATTCAAATTGACAAGAATACAGCAAGGGTAGACGAAACGTGCTGTAACATTCTAAACTAAAACATTCTTGAATTTAAGATCACAAAATCAAGAAAAAACAAGGGCGGATACCTTAGGGTTTGTAGGACGAGAGACACCGTTTGATTGACAAAACGAGTAGGCATCCAACGACTTTAGGAACAACAGCACACGCCTTCTTGCCATTGTTGATCAGAGCTCTCTTGGCGGGAACACATAACCAACTGAAACCACTGTTTGTTGACTTGTTTTCGAATTCTACCCAAAATGTTGGTAGAAAAAGAGACTTGCTGATTAGCTTAATAGAAATTAGGAAAAATCTTCTAATATAACTTTAGCTTCCCATTACCTATTTGGTTTGTTACATTATCGGTATGGTACCAACTTTTTGACATAACAACCCAAAGAGATATTGCTTTTTACATTGGTTGAAATCTATGAAACGAATATCAATATCAACACCAATGTTGTTTAGCCTCTTGGCCGGTATCGATTCCATCATTATCATACTTGCACACTTTATAGCTTATGTACCGCCATATTAAGGCGACCATAAAATGAGTATGATACTGGTGTTGTTCGGTCTATATCCGTTCGGTTGTCACGGTAAAGAAAAAAATTATATTTCGAATCATAGATAAGAATAAACACCACGTAATGTTATATTTGAAATTATGAAACGCTATATTATATTACTAAAATATGTCATGTAAAGAAAACCATAAAAAGCAAATACGTTACTAGTACTAATATTCTTTGGATGGTATCAGTTCGTTACTAATGCAAAAAACAACTATATATGATCCTTATCGTGGATAAAAATAAGCATGCCACAATGGTATATTCGAAAATTATAAGACCTTATATTATACTAATAAAAAATGAAAAAGGTAAACACATCATTTTTCAAAAGAAAAAAACTAAACCTTCTCATAGGTTTAATAATATGTACGATTATGCTTTGGTCACTTGTACCTTACAATTCACAATTTAGTTTTGAATAAAATTTATACATACATATATATATACAATTAAGCATGTGACACTGACATCTCAAAATTTTATAAAACATCGTATCTTAAAAACTATAAACAAAAATGTACTTTGCTCATAAGAAATCTATTATTTATTATATATAATAAATAAAAATAAGTTAGGGTCACGTGTCAGTAAATTAGAACCTCCTAAATGTGGTTTAGGAAGAAAAGTTTTCGGGTTAATGTTTTCATTAGTGAAGCCCCATTTGAGCTACCCAACCTTGCTATGTTATTTGGATTCAAATATAAGCCGTTTTGTTCTTTTCATTCTTGAAAATAGACGCATACAATAAAAATCCTAAAAGCTCACAAATTCTTCCGCTTGACAAACAAAGGATTCCAAAAGTAAACCGATTCACTTCCAGGTATGTCGTTTCATCAGCTCATTTGTTTTCTAAAATTTTGTCTGTTTCATCGCCTATCGCCCAAGAGGAAGATGGTGATGATGGTGGTGGCCTAAAGAGGAACGATGACAACGACATGGGTTGATTTAGGTTTTCTCCATTAGTGGTCTTGTGATGGTTGTGGTTTAAGGCAACGACGAAAGGGCGGCAACTAGGGTTCACTGATTTTTTATGGTAGAGATGCTTGTAGGCATTTAGAAAATATTCAAACACTTATATTAATTTATATATTGGGGAAATTGTTTTGCTTCTCATATTGTGATTTGTTAATGGGTTTCCCTTTGTGGAATAACAATATAGGTTTTTTTTGTGTACCAACATCTTATACATTGCAAGTGAAATATGCAGATGGTGAGGTTAAAAGACTAGGTGTGACACGCTATTTATTGTATTTCAGATAACTGATTTTCTGTTTCATCTCTACTCATTTCACCATAATCCAATATATGGTTTAGCGTTAGATATATGATTAGCTTTATTGTTTCCCTTAGGTTTGTTTAGAAACACAAACTTTTTGTTAGCTATGCATTTAGACAGTGGTTTCTAAGAATACAATTATGCAAGTGTGCTGATGCACGGTTGTAAAATATTAGAATCCAAACAGTCAAGATGGTGGTTTCTAAGAAGATAGCTATGCATTAAGGTCGTATGAGAACCAGGCTCAAGATAGTGGTTTCTAAGAAGATAGCTATGCATTAAGGTCGTACAAGAACCAGGCTCAGGTGTTGTTTTCTATACGTATAACATGTATGCAGTCAACTAACATGTTAAACCTGAGTTGGGTTAAGAGGACAAATTAGTTTGGGTTAAAATGGGTTATTTTTTTTGTTTCCACTCTGGCAAAATATTGTTTTTACTTTCAAGAATTTTGTTGTTTTCTAACAGTTGGTCAATATGTTATGATTAAGAAGCTTGTATTATTTATTAGTAGCATTTTCGATTAGATAAGATTGTCGCACCCCAATCGATGGCGGAAACATCGAGACGAGACACAATAGATTGCTCAAAAACATCATAACACTAAATTTGCGACAAGAAATTAAAATTCAACATTTTATTTCATTTCATCAAATTCAATCATTACATTGTCTCGAAAGGATATACAACAAATTGCAAGTTATAAGACGAAAACATAAAAATGTATAGATAAAATTTGGTTTCTAAATCCACCCTAAGTAGATTTCTTGTAAACGCGTCATCAAACATTTCATGCAACATGTATAAAATATCCGTCAACACAAATTATGTCGGTGGGCATACTAGTTTGTCTATGTAGCATAAGTATGTATAAATCCAAAATCCAGATGTTCATTGTATACTAATTCATGTAATTATACTAGCATGCGATAGCTAAAAATCAACCCAAAGTTCCACTAGTGTAACCTTATCACCAAAGTGAATAAGACCGTAAAGAATGAATACTTAACAATGACCCACAAACGGGCGATGTGCTAATCGTGTAGCGCAATACATGTTATGGAGGCTTTTAACGTTAATGATAGATAGCAAGGCCAAAAATTGTTCTAGCATGTATGACGATTTAGCATAACAAGTAAGCATGTTAAAGGATTGAGTGTTTGCATAAGATTGATTGTATGTGTGTGATTGTGTATTTAATTACGGATACATGTAGCAACCCATATAGTGTTTAAAGTATAAAATGGGTTAAGTATGAACTCATGATTTGCGAAGATTTCCACAAAAAAAATCAAGTGAGTGGTTTTGAAGGATGAAACATCGAAGTTACCCTAAAAAGGTAAACAAAGGTGTATGAGTATTTTGGATTTGAAGATTGGAATTTAAACGAAAGTTGTAAGTATGAAATTACATAAAAATATATCCTATCTTAGACGCTTATTCAGACACTGTTATTTGTTTGTGTTTTTCATGAAACCTGTTACTCATTAAAAAAACCGAACTAAGGAATCCAAGACTTTGGATATTCTCCACCTTAACATAATATTCAACCATGGTTTGGTTGATATAATAGTTGGGTTTTTGGAGTATGTATTATATGGTTGATATCATAGATGTGGTCTGCAGACTACAGACGTTTTACATTTTAAAAAACAAACTACACCTTGGTGTAGCTTTGCTCACTTTATTGCTTGGAAATTACTTAGAGACTTAGGAAGTATGAAATGAAGGCATATGAACCTCAAAGTTTCTGAAACAAAAAACTTAACACAAGCCCTTCAACATGGAAGTTTGTTGGTGGCTTGGTTTAGTATGAGAATGTTCCAAAAACAAAGTAAAGATGAACATGTTTGAAAAGTTTTAAAAATAAATAAGAAAAATCCTAACTTGGACCTCAACAATGGTGGTTTATCATCCTTTTTCTACCTTAGTAAATATGTGGTAATACTCCTAGGGGTTATCCAAGGAAGGAGAAGAAGAAAAACAAAAACGAAAGGCAAGAAAGAAGTTCAAAACTCATTGTTTTGAACTTAAGGCTTTCTTCCTAAGGTTGAAGTTCTTGATGATTTGTGGGTGTTAAGAGAGTGTTTGGAGTGTGGAAAGTGTTTAGGAGGTGGTAAGGGGTTGTATTTATAAGTGGGATTAGGGTTTGAGTGAGGTGGTTAGGGTTGAAAGGAGGGAAAAATGACCAAATTCATAGTTGGGCGCTTCTGGCTGAAAAAGGGGTTCTGTCGTGCCACGTGACGGGGCACTAGTGTCCCTTCGTGTGTCACGATGGATGCGAGGATCCAATGTTTTGTTAAAAGTGCAGTTTGATTTCCTGAGGTTGATTTTATTGTTATTTCATGCTAGAAACTTATAATTTAGCATGTTTTGGGTACTTAAGGTGTATGCAAGTACGCGAATGATAATAACATATATGAATAAAATTTCAAAAAAAATTATAATCTCATTATATGGCTCGGTTCTATATAAAATGCGTATGTGTGAATGTTTACGTATTGTGCAAGTATGGTTAGGCAAAAATAACAAAAATATGATTTCCATTATGATCAAGTCTTGAATTCTAAAGGACTGAAATGAAAATATGAAATACATGTAAATGAAAAAGAATGGAAAATAAAGAAAGTTATAATATCCCCTATTTTAGGAAATTTCGTCCTGAAATTTATTTAAGAGGAAGACTCTTGGAAAAGATGTGGGTACTTGGTCTTCATTTTGTCTTGGTGTTCCCAAGTAAATTTAGCTCCACGCTTTGCTTCCCAACGCACTTTGACAATAGGAGTACGACTATGTCTAAGTTTCTTGACTTCAAGATCCATGATTTCAAACAGTTTTTCGATAACGTGCATAGACTCATTGATGCGTATGTCTTCAAGTGGAATTTGAAGTCCTTCACCAGCTAGGCACTTCTTCAGATTTGAAAAATGAAAAGTCAGATGAACATTGCAAAGTTGTTGAGGTAGGTCAAGTCGATAAGCCACTCTTCCAATCTTATCGAGAATCTTGAAAGGACCTAGATAACGAGGAACGAGTTTTCCTTTCTTACCAAAGCGAACTACTCCTTTCCAAGGAGATACCTTGAGAAGTACGAGATCACCGGCGTTGAATTCCAAGGGCCTGCGTCGTTTGTCGACGTAACTCTAATGACAACTTCTTGTTGTAATTAAGTTGTTGCGGGTTTACAAGATTTTATCCGTCGTCTCTTATATAAGCTCGGGACCGGTGATTTGTGCCTCGCTAATCTCGTGCTAATAAATAGGCGAACAAAATTTGCGACCATAAAGTGTTTCAAACGGAGCCATTTTGATGATAGAGTGATAACTGTTGTATGAGAATTCAACGAATAACACAAGAGCGAAACATATCCTCGAGAGTTTGGATAGTATGTTTCATCTGTCCATCCGATTAAGGATGGGAAGTCGTACTAAGATTTAGTTGAGTGCCCAAAGCTGCTTGAAATGATTCTCAAAAGCGGTAAGTGAAACGACCATCACGATCGAAGATGATGTCGAGAGAAGTACCATGACGACTAATGATTTCCGTATTGTAGATATGAGCCAATTTCTTAACTCGATAATCTTCATAAACAGAGAGAAAATGAGCCGATTTGGTCGACCGAACAATGATTACCCAAATAGTATCATGCCCGGATGATGTTCGTGGGAGCTTGGTGATGAAGTTCATAGCAATACTCTCCCATTTCCACATCGGAATTTTGGCTTGTACAAGTAAACCCGAAGAACGTTGTTGTTCGAATTTTACCTTGGAGCAAGTGAGGCACTTTGCCACGTAAAGGGCAATGTCTTCATGCCAAGCCAACAATAGGTACCACGGAGGTCTTGGTACATTTTATCTGTACCGGGATGAATGGAATACCATGATTTATGCACTTCGTTCATCAAAACATCATGAAGGTTGTCATGGTTAGGAACCCAAATACGGTCGAGATAATAGAGGATACAATTAGGTTTAGACTCGAGTTGACTTTCGGCATCACACTGCATCTCATCATACAAATTGTTTTCATTGACGGACGAGTTTTGTGCCTCGCATATACAAGATTGGATGTCGGTTTGGATTTGGAAGCAACAAGAGCAGTTGGTTACACAAATGCCAAGAGATTTGACGTGATTCTTTTGACTAAGTGCATTAGCCACGACATTCGCTTTGCCCGGATGTAGCGAATCTCACAGTTGTAGTCGTTTAAGAATTCAACCTAATGTCTTGGCGCATGTTGAGTTCCATTTGGTTAAAGGTATGTTGGAGACTTTTATGGTTTGTGAAGACCACACATTTGGTACCGTATAAGTAGTGTCTCTAAATTTGTTAGAGTTCCAAGACTTGTTTGAATGTGTTTTATGTTATATTATCATCATTGTTAGCATGTTTTTATTTCCATAGACTTATTTGAATGTGCTTTTTGACTTAGATGTTTAGGATCTTGGTGTTTAAGACGTTGATAATGATTATGATTTGTGAGAAATTGAATCTTAATATGTTAAAGTTTTTTATCTTTAGAATATTTTGATTTGATTTGTGTGAAAATTGATGATTTAGATAAATTTATGAGATTCTGGGGTTTGTTGTTGAAGAACATTTGGAACTTTATTAAGAAGATGATTGATCTTGTGTTTAGATCAAAAATGTTGACCGAGTTACCATAGTTGATGTTTGTCCAAGTTTTTAAATGTTCTATAGTATGGTGGTATGGAAAATGGTTATCTGTTTGATCGAGTCAAACTTCTAAGTGATGGTTGTTTCCATAGTATGGTGTTCTGGAATACGGTTATTTGTTTGACCAAGTCAAACTTCAGAGTGATGGTTGTTTGCAAAGTATAAGTGTTCCAGACTTTGATCATATGTTGAACAAGTTAAACTTCAGAATGGTTGATTGGTTCTAGAGTCTTGATGTTTATAAAGTTCTTGGTATAACAGATTATCAATTATGCTCATTGATCATGTATTTGTTCTGTAGTTTTGACATGTTCTGGATTTCTCACGAGGTTAAATGTTGTCCGGAGTATTGATGGGTTAGTAGTATGGGACTATGAGTTATGCCTTAGAATATTTTCTACTAAGTGTGAAAAATGTTGAACATAACTTAATGTTTGGTTATGATTGCTAAGTATTTGGTTAAATTTTGTGGTGTTTTCATTCTACATGTATGGCTATTGCACCTACTCAGTTAGAGTGTTTTATCCGAAACATAATTAGGTGGCTATAGCGGATGAAGATTCACTGTATATTCGAGATGTTCACCAAATTATACAATTTATAAGGAGATTATGGATTATATTTGCTATCACGACCGAAGTTCATTTAGTGGTTTCACACATTGCTGATTTTTTGGTAACAACAAGATTAATTGAGAATGGATTTCAAGCTATTGTTGCTAGTCATGGAATTATTATTACTGAAGAAGTAGTTCGAGAAGCTTTGCATCTAGGAGTGTTGGATCATGAAGATATACGTTATGCTGGAATCATCGGGGATAGTGCTATTAGGGAGTTTGGATATTTGGTAATCTACCAAATAAGCAGATCTACAAGGGATTGCTGATTGGCCAATGTCATTATTTCTACATTGTTTTGATGCAAGACTTTGCTCCTAGAAAAGTAGGGTTGGATGGAATGGGACATCATTTGTCATATGCTATGATTGCTTTAACATTCAACCAACCGTACAATTTTTCAAGAATGATCAATCGAGCGTTACAAACTCAGTTGGGTTACAACACTAGAAATGTGAAGCTCATGTGTTTGTATCCTAGATCTTGATGTTGTATTTTAGATATTTGATTCCAGACTTGTTGTTGCTAAAGGTTTAGAGGTTTACAAACTAGATCATATGACGAAACATATATTCAAAGACTACCGTAGAGGTTTAGCTTCTAGACTCTCAAATAGACTTCCAACTGAAACAAACTTGCTTGGTGCAATTGTTTAAGCTGAAAATTATAATCCAGCTACAGATCAAACATAGATTCAAATTTCAAACGACGTTGATCATATCTTTGAAGCTAGTGGAGATAATGAAGATGCACTAGTGAACATTCAACAACATCTGGTGGTTGTTCAACATCATGTTGATCCTCAACAACCTCCACTGATGAACCCTAAACCACAAATCCAGGAACCTGCAGTGTAAGATCCAATTGTTAATGAACCAGTTCATGAAGAAGAGCCTAAACAACATGTTGAATAGTTACTAGTAGTTGAGAATGTTGAAGTACAAGAACCTTAGGATGGAGAGAATGTAGTTACCGGAGGTGAAGAGCAAGAAGATATGTTGAATTTGGATAGTGTTATTTCAGACGTTGATGTCGCTTTGGCGAATGAAGGTCTGATTTCAGTTTTGTCAAAAGGGAAAGATAAAGTTGGTCATGATGATGATGATGTGATGTTGAATGAGAAAGAATATAGAAAATTGGTCAAGAAAGAATTTGCAGATAAGTTGAGTGAGGAAGATCAAATTAAATTTGCTTATTTTAGAAGCATGGTTGCTACTCTCAGTCCCTATTCTGTGTGGGCAACTAAGTTGAAAGATTGGAATGATAAGTTTATGAATATTGATGCTTGGTCATCATTTGATTCTTCAGATGACGATGTAGGTCGTTTCGAGTTGAAGACTTATAAACATCGAAGAACTGGTGAAGGATGTTCAAGTTCTGCACATGGTATTCCAATTGTTTCAAGTGTTGATACTGAAACTGATGTTCCTACTACTGTTGTTGATATTCCTACTTCAAGTATGGTTTATTCTATTCCTGTTTCTAGTCCGGGTGGTGATGTTAGTCATTTTATACATGTTTTTCATCTATTCCTTTCTCAACTTCTACACACACTATTCGGGATCCTTGGGGAAATCCACATCCGTTGTGTATGTTACAACCACACCTTAATGTTCCAAGTGCATTGCCAAGGGTTATTGTTTCACCATTGTTTTCTTCTTTACCAAGACAACCTGGGTCAAGTAATTTGTTATACCTCCTCCACAATCTGTTATGACTAAGGTTAGACTGCGACTAGTGGGTCACAAAATTAAACGACCAGCTAGACAAAGTGTCGAAGAACCTAGACCTAGCGCTAAAAGACCAATTGGTCCAAGGCTTGAAGTGTTAAGCACATGAGATTCTACACAAGTTTCAAGTGATAGTGGTGCTGTGGGAAAACCAAGACTCGGTGATTATGTAAAGATGAAATTTGATGAAATTCATAAGTTCTTGAGTGATCAAACGAGGGTTATACGTTAGAATGTTACTTTGCTTGCAGAACAATAGAAGACCATTGATGCTTATCTTGTTTTACTTCAATATAATGATCAACGGATTGCGAAGTTAACTGCAATTGTTGGACGTTAATTTCTACAGTTACTGACTTTTGAATGTCATGATAAAATTTATATTGAATGGCATAAGAGGATGGTTGGATTGAATGAGGAGTTTAAGAGAGGGATTAGTGAGCTTCTTGCACTAATTGCTGCTCATGGTGAGAATGACCATATAAGGTCTAAGTTAGCTCCATGATTATTTTAATCGAGACAATGATCCTAAAGTTGCAAGGCCTAGGGAGCAACCAAGTAGTTCACAAGCTATTGCATGTGTAACCCAAGCAATGACTGAGGGGAAGTTTGGTGGTGATATAGGTATTGGTGGAGGAACAATAGAAGTTGAAGTGATAGAAAGTGTTGGTGGAGACAAAGGTGTGGAAAGTATGTCTGACGATTCATATCATGAATATAGATACTCAAGAAGAAGATTATTTGGAAAATGATTACCTAGAAGAGGGTGAGATAGTTAAAAGGTATTGTAGAGGATTGGAAATCGGATGATGATGTTGCTAATGTTGCTGAGGGTGAAATAAAGAAAGGTGAAGGAATAACTTATACTTGCGAAGACATTGCTAACATTGATTATGAGTCTTATAGAGCGAGAATTTATACAGAGGAAGATTGTTTTGGTCAAAAATCAAACAAAGGATAATGTAACCAAATCTGATTTTATGAGGTAGTGTGCTTGAATGATGAACAAGTGTATGATTAAATATGAAATATAGAGGACTATGAATATGATGATTTATACAAGGAAAAAGCCCTTGATCTTTAGAAGATCTCTAACATAAAAAACCTTGAATAGTGAAAACTATCAATATCAACTATATTGCACAATAAAGATTACAACTTTGGATGTTGATCAAGTGTGGTACAATGATTGTTTGCTAAGCATGTTGTGAGAGCTTTGGTTTGTAATGTATACGAGTGTGTGTATTTGCAAGAATGTATGTATTCCTAAAACACTTGGTCAACCCTTTTTCAATAAGCTAGCAACTAAGTCCGATTTCATGGTAGACCACGTCCAAGCTCATGAACGTTAGTGTAATTCATCATGTGCGGCATCTCCAACGAATATTGACCAAGATTCCAGCTAAGACTTGGTCCACGTCGTCCACAACCTGCATATAATCATTAGAAAACATGAAGAACAATTGTTAAAAATCATAAGTAGATTTAAGGATCCTTGATCCTCAGACTCCCTGCACCATTCACCAAGGATAAGTGATCCAGGCTCGGTCTCAGGATACATGATCCAGACTTAACAAAACTCAACCCTAACAAAGATGTTGAAGAAATTTCAAATCCTGAAGTTATTCTAGAAGAAACAATCTATTCTTTCAAGAAATGGATAAAGGAATCAGTGCCCGATTTGACTAAGAAGAAATAGTATGTGAATTCCGGTGGCGAATATTCTAGGTAGATTATTAGTTGGGATTATGATGAAAAGAACAAACTAATAATGATAAAGTGGACAAACAATGTTTAGTACTTCAAATGCAAAGCTAAATATTTGAGAATTTCGCAGGTATGTGATCTTCATCATTTAGCTCAGTTGGATCTTAATCATCGGACATCAAATGCCAATATGAATGGTTTGATTAATAATCTTGTTGCTGAGAGCCGAGAAAGCAAGTGGAAGATGCTCAAATCAGTTGTTGGTAGATGGTAAAGAGTAGGGATCCCTTAACTGGCGAAAGAATTTACAAGATAATATACAAATCTGCTAAGTGTTTAAGAAAGATTCTAATGAGAGAGTTTGATCTAGATTGCTTGAGGGGATAAGGTGTTGGTATGTTGATGGAAAAACAAGAGAAACGGCTATCAGACGTTAGAATGTCTTGATTCAAATTGTCAAAATTTTGGATCCTATGTTGAAGGGGATAAGGTGCTGGTATGTTGATGGAAAAACATGAGAAGCGGTTATCACACAAAAGAATGTCTTGGATGAAATTATCAGAATTTTGGATCCTGTGTGGCTCGTAAATATGAGGATAGAAGATTTAAATAAGTTGAACAGACATTCTTTAAAGTCTCATGATGATTCACAGTGGCTTGCAGTACACCGAGTGCTTCAGTTTTGTGTAAAGTATGGAGTTTGTGCAGGAAGTTTATTTTCAAAGCATTAACGATTACTTGCAACAAAAGTTTTTGAATATCCGAGCATTCATCAAGGGGAGTTTGTAAATTTATTGAAGTGCTGAATCCGACAAACTCCGAGATTGGAGGTCTTAATGGTAACTTTTGTTAAAATTTGAAGTTTGTATAAATGACTAAGTGTCAAGTTGTCCGAAGTACATCGTAATATCCGGAACATAGTGGTTCTGAGGTAGTGTCTGTAGTATTGGGTGTTCATAGGTTTGTTTCTCTTAACTTGTTTAGTCCGTATTATAGGTTTAGTTCTTCAGAACTGATGTTTGTTTTGAATTATGGTGTTCAGCCTACATATATGGCTTTGTTATGTTAGTTAGTTAGCTTTTTGAACATTTGTACTTCTGCAAACTCAGTGTTTACAATGTTTTGAACAAAAAGGTGATTATTGGTGCAATCTTTGTCTCTACTCCTTCTGATATCGTGTCTATAGTGCGTATAGACTCAGTGTGATGTCCTCGTGACCTTCTACATCGATGACGAACACCGAAAACATTGCACTTAATCAAGATGTAAAACATAAAACAAGATAGAAAGTGTAAAAGATAGAAAAACTCTTTATTAAAGTCATCACAACTTTACACCAAAAGAGTACACATCATCTTGATAATCTGGTTTAGGTCACAAAGACCTACACCCACACTTTCTCTTTCTAAGCTCTTTCTCTCTCTACCTCTCTCTATAAAACACTCTTTGTTCAGATCTCACTTGAATCCTATATAAAACCAACCTACATAACATATATATAGGCAAGATACAATAAACCTTGAACTTTAATCCTTCAAAAGTATTATCTTTGACTTTGACTTTACCTTCTCCTGAAAACTTGGTCTTTTGCACAAAATTGATAAAGCCACAGTTACTCGACAGGTTACTGCACTTACAGACTCCCCCTTAACTGTTGCTATCAATTCTATATGACACTAATAATCTTCAGTCACCAGGTATTACACTTACAGACTCTCTTTGACTGATGATATCATGCCTGCTTTTCACTTTGGCAAAGACTTGATCTACCCGGCAGAGCACAACAATCTTCAACCTTTCTTATTAAAGACTTGTTGTCGATCACTAAGATGGCCACTCAGATCTTCAACCTTTCTAATTAAAGACTTTTTGTCGATCTTCAAACTAAACCTGGCAGAAGATAGAACCGTTAGATTTCTAATGCCGGAAACAAATCTAAATGCCGGACACAAAGACATGAACTTCAGTCGATAGTTAATAACAAACTAAACTCTTAAAAAGTACAACTACCATCTTGACCAACGTCTTCAACCAGATGTCTCATACCATTTCATCTCGTATCTTCATGAATCAATCTTGTTTCTTCACAAATTACCTGGTGCCTTTCATCTCTGATCTCCCCCTCAATGTAAGAACCTCGAAATTATTTTGAGCATCTAACTAGAACAAATCTTGGAAGAGGGACCAAGAAAACTAATCTTCTCTACTCTAACTAGCATATGATAAGACTTGATCTTCAACTAATCAAACACCAAACAATCTGCTTCATCACGAACAAACACGATTAATCCTCGAACACACTTAATAAAACTCTACCAAACAAATGCTCAAACTTGCATCGTGTTTTAAACATTTTGCCACCTACAAGATTAACCTAGTTAATCTTAAGATTGTAACACAAACTTGTTCCATTAACGCACCTAGAGCATTTTGTTTTTGCAAATAAAAAATAATTTTAAAATTTTTACTCCCCATTTTCTTTGCAAAACCTCCCAAGTCCAAACATCTCTTTCAAATACACAAACTTTTAATACTCCAAAAAATGTACCAAACTTCTAAAATTTGGGAACTGACAGTTACTAGACATTATTTTCAAAAAAGCAACTCAAACGGATTTATTCAATCCAAAACGCAATTTTCAACTTAAAAACACATTCAAACACATCAAATCAACTCGATTATGATCCAGAATCCAAAGACACACTTCAAGTTCATCAAAATCTCACTGAAATTCTACGTCTTCATGATGTTTGGCGGAAACAATCATCAAATCAAGACCATTCCGAATTGACCACTATGCTTTGATACCATTCTGATGTCCTGGGGACCTACTACACCGATGATGAAACTCATAATGTATTTTTCTGAGAAAATTGAATCCCCGTATAAAAAAAACAGAGTTTGGAAGCTGACAAATACCTAAAATTCCTAACATAAACATACCAAATATTTGATTTAATCAACTATTAACGCGTTTTCGTCTAAATAGTAGTAAGAACATATGAATCACCCCAAAACATTTTGAAAACATAAAAGTGGGGAATTTGTACTCACTTGATTGAGAATGACTTATTTAATCGGGTTTGAAAAGTTCAAGTGTTTCCTAATAATTTAGATGATTGTATAGTTACTGTATATTGTGGCTTAAGTGAAATATCGGATAGAATGTAGTTTATGATCAAACGAGCAAAGGATCTCGTGTAATATGATTTATAAAACCTTATATTCTGATTGGAAAGTGTCTTGAAGTGTTTTGACACGTTATGACTTGTTAAAATGGTTTACGCCATTTTTAATGGGTCGTATGCGTAAATACGGGTCCGGATGGTCAAATGACGAGTCCGTCATGTCAAAATATGTTTTATGATATTATATGATCAGTGTTTAAGTCAAAATGTAGATCATATAAGTTTAAAACCATTTTATCTGAAAAAGAGTATTTTTGACAGTATATAGATATAATAGTTGACTCTTCAATTGACTCACCAAACATAATGACTATAAGTTATAATCTCGGAATATTATTCCCTATATTATTATAGTCATATTTTTGAGCTTGATTGGGTCCTAAGGTTAACTAAACGGGTTAGATTAGAAAGTCAAAGCAGAAGTCACACTGTATGACTTTCGACTAGGAATTGAGCACTAAACTAGAAATGACGAGTTATTAATGATAAAACAAGTCTTTTAATGTTATATAAAAGCTGATTTGGTTTCAAAACCTTTGATTTTAATACTCAAAATCTCATTTGTCGTAAAATGCAATTCCTGTGTTTTTGCTTTTATTTAAAACATGTTTGACTTGTCATTCACCTACTAAACATTATGATTAGAGGTGTAATCGTAGGGGATTAACACCTTCCTTATTACGATCACATAACAAAGCTATTTGAACTTTGACTTGATCCAAATGGTTAAAACCGAAAGTCAAAGCTATAACACCCTGTAAAATCGTGTCCAATAGTATAGTGACACGTATTGTATTTTAAATATAGTCTATCAAAGACCAATAAGGACTAAAGGCGTCAACATGCTCAAACTGAGCCTCTGAGTGATGGTCCGATGTCAACATGCATAAATAACAGCCTCTGAGTGACTGATATGTCAACATGCTTAAAACTTGGCCTCTGAGTGACTGATATGTCAACATGCCTAGCCTCTGAGTGACATCAGAATCAACATGCTTATAAAAAGCCTCTGAGTGATCCTTTACGAAGTCCTAACTCTCATACGTCCCATTTGTTGGACGAGAGGGTTCAATTTTGTATATATGTGAAAGTTGGATATTTGAGGGATTAAAAGTGTCAACATGTTAATTTATACCTCTGAGTGACCTTTTAACGAACCGAGAGCTCGACAATGTACGGGCATAATCCCGGGTATCACAAGTATTGGCTACGAAGGGCTAAAATTGCCAAAAAGGTGTTTAGAAGGTTTTTAGAAGCTTTATAAAGTTAAGGGGTTAAAAGTGTCAAAGTTTTAATCTAGCCATGGGTCGGTCGCGGGCCGCGAGAGACCAGGCCTGGGTCTCTCGCGGGGCGCGAGAAAGCCTCTGTTACAGAAAGTTTTGCTTGGTTGCCAAACAAAACTCCAAAAACCATTTAATCGAAACTATGGCTTCCCAAACTGCTATGCCACGTTTTGGGACACTTGTAAGCTTCCTCTTACACCCCTAAACACCTGGCATCACCTCCTTTGAGTTCTCCAACTATAAATAGGTGTTCAAGTTCACCATTTCAACTTGCACTTTTCTCATTCATACACTCTTCTCCCTCCTCTAGAAGTTCCTAGCTGAAAGGAGCATCCAACTTAGTTCTCTTGCATTCTAGGAACCTCTTGTAAGTGTTCCTTGCTCTTGCATTTTCGTTTATAGGCTTTTATAGCCAAAAGTGAAGCGTTTTACAGAAAACGCTTTGACTTTCGGTTAATGTAACACCCTGTAAAATCGTGTCCAATATTATAGTGACACGTGTTGTATTTTAAATATAGTCTATTAAAGACCAATAAGGACTAAAGGCATCAACATGCTCAATCTGAGCCTAAGAGTGACGATCCGATGTCAACATGGATAAATAACAGCCTCCGAGTGACTGATATGTCAACATGCTTGAAATTTGGCCTCTGAATGACTGATATGTCAACATGCCCAGCCTCTGAGTGACATCGAGATCAACATGCTTATCATAAGCCTCTGAGTGATCCTTTGTGAAGTCCTAAATTCTCATACGTACCATTTGTTGGACGAGAGAGTTCAATTTTGTAAATATGTGAAAGTTAGATAATGGAGGGACTAAAAGTGTCAACATGTTAATTTATATTTTGAGTGACCTTTTAACGAACCGAGAACTCGACAATGTCCGGGCATAATCCCGGGTATGCCAAGTATTGGCTACGGAGGGTTAAAAGTGCCAAAATGGTGTTTAAATAGGTTTTTATAAGCTTTTATAAGTTAAGGGGTTAAAAGTGTCAAAAGTTGAAACTGGCCAAGGGGCGGTCGCGGGCCCCGAGAGACCTGTGATGGGCCTCTCGCGCGAGAACAGGTCTGACGCAGAAAATTTGTTTGGAGACCAAGCAAAGCTCCAAAACCATTGAAATGAAACCATGGCTTCTCTAAACTGCTATGCCACGTTTTGGGACACTTGTAAGCTTCTTCTTACTCCCCTAAACACCTGGCTTCACCTCCTTTGAGCTGTCTAACTATAAATAGGTGCATAAGCTCTCATTCCAACTTGCACCATTCTCATTAAATCATTCTTCTCCCTCCTCTGGAAGTTCCTAGCTGAAAGGAGCATCCAACTTGTTCTCTTGCATTGTAGGAACCTCTTGTAAGTGTTCCTTGCTCTTGCATTTTCGTTTATAGGCTTTTATAGCCAAAAGTCAAGCGTTTTTTCAGAAAACGCTTTGACTTTCTGTTAAGACCATTATGGTCTAGCCATTGTTCGAAATGAACATGGCTAAGTGATCGTAATAAGGTAGGTGTTAATCCCTATGAAGGGCACCTCCTGAAGATCACGTTTGCTGGACCAATTGACGGGTCAAAGTTATGATATTAAAAAGTCAAACAGGCCATTTTTTGGAAAAATTATAAATTGATCTTATATATATTATGAAACCTGTTCTGACACTTAAACAAGATGGTAACAATTATTAGAACATGTAAGAACATGTTCGGCTCGTCAATTTCAGTTCTAGGTTCGGTTTGCAACCGAAAGTCGTGAAGTTTGACTTCTGCTTTGACTTTTGATTCTGACCCAATTTAGATTAGTTACCTACTGATCTAAAGTTGCATTATGATCATGATATTATGTAGCATAACCCTCTGAGGTTATATTACATGATCATAATCAGAATACAAGTTTATGCACAAGTTCCATAATTATGTTATCTTTGACCAAAATGTCCTTTTTGCATAAAACAAAGTTTTAAATGGTAATGAACTTGAAAATGAGTTTCTACTGATGTAATATTTTAACTAGGATTATTTGGGATGTTAAACTACGTTATAAACTGAGTTTTTAAGCCAGTCCTTAAACTATGTCGATAAATGACGATTTTAGCCCATGTGGCTTATAAAATAGTTTTAATCAAATCTTTTCAAGGTAAATCATTTACCTACTTATATGTTATACTAAATAATATATTTTAAACATTTTTTAACTGACTATAACATCAGTTTTCATGAACATCACTTAAAGACATCATATTACGACAAAAGCGCCATTTTGGAGCATAGTATGGTTTTAAACCATATTAATGGACCAAGACTTGTTACCTACTGATTTTAAAACTTATTTTAAACATACTTACAGTAGGTACATGTTATACACTCAGAATCCCAAATAATTTATAAACTATGTGTAAAATGACCAAAATGCCCCTTCGGTGCATAGTTTGGTCATAAAAGGTAAAATACACATATAATTGATATCCTACTGATATTATATCATAAATAAAGTATTTTTCCAGAATACTTATAACCATAACATTAAATTATATTCAAGTTCCTTTTATGTGATGTGAAATTACCAAAACGTCCTTATGAGGCATAATTTCGTTTTAAAAACCTTAACGGGCATACAAGTTGATATCCTACTGATATCTTAACTTACTTAAAGTATAATGGCATATAGAACTTGTCCATGACTTATCCGGTTACCCGATATCGCTAATATGCGTACGGTTACGTATATGTAACTATTTTATGAAAATTAATCGAAACGGGTTTAACCTTGTCACTTAAGTCTCAAAATCCAGAATGTTAATAGTTTACCCATATTAAACAAGTCAAGGTACTTGTTGGTATTAAACTACATTCTATCCAATCATCGTTTAATCTAGCGTCATACGTTTTGATCAAGTACGCTAGTCGGTCTAAGTCTATGACTTAGATAAGACCGTTAGTATTTAATTGGTTAGTTTATGCCATAATCCAGACTAGAGACTTGCCGGTAAATGCTATCGGCACTTAGTCCTTTTTGTGTACGGCTGAGTTATTAAAAATTAAAGAAGACTAGCTCAGGTAAATACTCTTGACTTATTTCCCCTATACGGGCTTGGGTTACGGTAAATTATTACTGCCTTGTCGGAAATGGGATTAATCGAACGTCGGTTCGGAATAGCAATCCGCATATTTTGTTTTAGTTAGTTTTGTTTGATAAATTAAATATCGGGGGTTAACTACCGTGTCTTTGATATCCTCAGCTCTTACAATCGAAATGGCCACGACCTTAGCGTGGGTGTAGGCATACACCCGATAGACGCTCAATTATGCTTTTCCACAAGGTTGGGAGGAACTGACTCCTTTGTGAGTCCAAAGTGGTGTGTAGTTAATTGTGTCTCGGTTTTCGTGCCGAGCCCCGTATGTATGACAAACATGTAAATCTGTTAACAAGGTTGGACGGTCAATTAACCCAAGTTATAAAAAGATTTTGTGCTGATACGCACCTAAAACATTTTTGAAATGTTTTCAAAATTAGTTAGTTGGGTGTATTTACTAGCGAAAAGTGACGTATTTTCAAAAGACTAATCTGCAGGTACAATACGAAAATAGGCCGGAAGTGCTCGGTAGTGATAGAGGATCTTGCAAATCCTAAATCTTCCCAAAGTCTGTTTTATATTCTTTCCTTGTACAATTTATGATCCGCTTGTAGATCTTCTATTACACGCGTGTGTATTATTTTGTATTTTTGAACATTCGGTTTGTAATAGTAATTTTACTCCAAGACTTCCGTTGTGTCGTGTTTAATTGACTATGATGTTATCAACTGTTGTCACGATACTCCCCACCCAGGCCCACCGGTGTTTGGATTTCGGGGTTGGAAATCCTGGGTGTGACAGGGTTGGTATCAGAGCCAACGTTTGAGAGAATTAAACACTAGCCTTTTGTGTTTAGTCTCAAACTTACACGAGCACATTCCTTAGACTTTCGAGTCTAGGCATTGACCCAGGATTACTCATTTCATTATTAAGTTATTAGTATTGTTTTTAAATTGATTTCTAACAGGAAAATGCCGCCACGTGTACAAGGACAAAGTGGACGAGGAAAAGGTCCAATGAGGGGAGGACCATCGGAGCGTATTCCTCCTCAACCTCATAATTCAGATGCATATCAAGAATCAGGAGATTCGTCTCCATGGCAACCAGTGAGACGTTCCGTCTCTAATAGACACTCGCCCTCACATTCCCAAAATTCTTACCACTCACACCACTCCTACCATTCTCACCATTCCCATTCTCATCACTCCTACCATGAAGAGTTTAACCCCAACCATTACTTAAACACGCCTCCAGCTGATCAAAATCAGTTGGACCAGCCACATCCTATGGACGAGGACTCCAACCCAGAGATGCCACCGTCGGGATCAAATGTGCATCCCATTGAAATTTTGAGCGATTCAAACTCATAAGCCGGATCGCCCTACCAAGGTCCTAATGAGTGGACCAATACTGGAACCAATTTACTTTCACCCACACTCCTTCTCACCACTCTCAACCACCTCCTATTCAAGAAGATGTCCACATGGAACCCGTGGACCAACCTCAACCACCACCTGAACCACCAAGAAGGAAGCGTGGAGCACGTATGTCGGTACGTGCCGGAAAAAGGTCGGGATCGCTACCACCTTTACCCAACTCCTACCCCACAATTCAAGAGGACCCACAAATGGGTGGACCCTCTAGTGTTCCACCTGTAGTGGAACTAACACCAACACCTGCGGTTCAACCACCACCAACGGGTTATACTAACCCAATTCCCACGTATCCAAACACGTCTGGATATGATCCTTTTAACCCGTCTACACCGGTAGACTATCAAGCATGGTCGCAAGACCTCTACATGCAGGCGGTTATGCACAATGCACTTTACCTGTCTCCTTTCCCACCTACTTACCCAGCGACCGGATATCCAACTTATGGGTACCAGTATCCGGTTATTCCACAACCACAACCACAACCTCCGCCATCACTTGAGGCCATTAATGAGGCCTTAGAAAGGATGAAAGAAATGCTGCAACAGGCGGAGAAAACGGAGAAGAAGACGAATAAATTCTTCAAGAAACTCTCCAAGTTGGTCAAGGGAAAGAAGGACGAGTGAAGTCTCTTCTAATAATATGTAGTCCTTGAGAGGACATTGTTGTTTCTTTAGTCCCTGCGTGGACATTTTATTTCTTTAAGTCCTTGCATGGACAAGTTTATTTCATCTTTCTAGTATTGTAATTTCTTATGAAAATTTAATGAAATACTTTTGGAATTATATATATATGTAATTCATCCTCTTGAAAACGAGCGTCTTGATTTTAATCGAAATTTATGCTCTGCTATATAATTCCAAAATACCTTAATAGATTGATTATGCCAAGTGGTGTAGACCACACATTGGCCAAGAAATGATAGTTAGGTACGAGGGGTCTTCTATCAGGATAGTTAAGGGAAGTTATCCTTCTATCCAGGAGTAAGGGACTAGGTCCAAATCTCCAAGGTCGTTAAGCTCAAAGGTGACCGGGACCATTAATCAATTATTAAGGTACTCTTATGTAACATTAAGAAATGTTCATACTCTTGGTAGTGTGGCTTGAGGAACCACACTAGCCGTCAGGCCAATGTGCCCAATTAATTGTCCAACGGGACAGGCTGATATGCCATGTACATCTGATATGATGTAGGCCAATGTGCCCAATTAATTGTCCAACGTGACATGCTGATATGCCATGTACATCTGATATGATGTAGGCCAATGTGCGCAATTAATTGTCCAACGGGACAGGCTAATATGCCATACACATCTGATATGATGTAGGCCAATGTGCCCAATTAATTATCCAACGGGACAGGCTGATATGCCATGTACATCTGATATGATGTAGGCCAATGTGCCCAATTAATTGTCCAATGGGACAGGCTATTATGCTATGTACATCTGATATGATGTAGGCCAATGTGCCCAATTAATTGTCCAATGGGACAGGCTGATATGCCATGTACATCTAATATGATGTAGGCCAATGTGCCCAATTAATTGTCCAACAGGACATGCTGATATGCCATATACTTCTGATATGATGTAGGCCAATGTGCCCAATAAATTGTCCAACGGGACAGGCTGATATGCAGTATACATCTGATGTGATGTAGGCCAAGGTGCCCAATTATTGTCCAACGTGACAGGCTGACATGCCATTTGTATTATGTCTTAAGTGACATGCTAATATGCCATATATATATTATGACCAATATGACCGGCCAAGGTGCCCAATTATTATGTCCATTAGGGACAAGCCTATGAGCTATATAATTGTCAATGATGACAATGACAGTTGTGACATTGCGATTCACTGTCCAATCATATATGGACTGTGTCCAAATTGTAATTTGCCTATGATGGTCCTATTAAGATCTAGGCCAAATATAGATATGTTAAGCCTAAGAGTTGTAATATTATTCACACTAGAATAGGCAATGGATTGATATAAGCCATATTGAAAGCCGATATGGTTGATACACCATGGCTAAATGAAGTTTTATTGGTATATAGAAACCAAGACTTAAAGATGGCTAACTCAAACGAAGCACAAAGTAGCCACATAAATGTTGAATCTAATAAAGCTGAAAACAAAAATATAGATGATGAAAATTTTCAAGCTTGCATTGATGCGGCTGTGGAAAGGGCCATGAGTAAGGCCATAGAAAAGCTAAGAGAGCCGAGTGCCACTCGCTCTAGACCTCTATCTATTCCACCATCTTCAGCTCATAGGGAGAGCTCTGTTCACTCTTTAAATGCGAAGAGTGAACCAAAGAAAAGAGATCTTACTGAAAAGTCCCGTTCTTTTAAGGACGGATGTACTTATAAGTATTTCGTCTCATGCAAGCCCCGAGAGTTTAATGGGGAAAAAGGAGCGGTAGAAGCCCTAAAGTGGCTAGATGAGATGGAAACAATTGTAGATATCAGCAATTGTGCTGATAAGGATGTGGTCAAGTACGTATCACAATCCTTCAAGGGCGATGCCTTAATATGGTGGAAAGCCATGATTCAATCAACAGGTAAGGTGCACCTGTACAACTTGGGATGGTCCAAGTTTGTTGATTTGGTTAAGGAAACTTACTGCCCAACCCATGAGGCGGAGAAGCTAGAGACAGACTTCTTGTCTCTAACAATGAAAAACCTAGACTGTCGGAAGTACGTCTCCGATTTCAACTCCCTATCTACGTTAGTATCCTATTTGATCACCCCCGAATCCAAACGCATTGCGCGTTTCATAAAATGGTTGGCACCCGAGATAAAGGGCATGGTAAAGGCTGCACAGCCTAATACTTATAGGTCTGCTGTAGACCTATCTCTTTCCCTCACCTTAGATCTGGTAAGACAAAAGTCAATTAGGACTGAAACTGACAGAAAGAGGAAACAGGAGGATAATAACTCCCCAAGATTTAAGAAGAAAGGAAATTTCGGGTTCAGGAAGAACCAGAACTTGTCCAATGACAAACCTCTGTGCAATAATTGTAAATATAGGCACTGGGGACAGTGTAGTATAAATCCACAAACCAAACCCTGTGGTATCTGCAAGAGAAAGGGGCATAAGACCTTAGATTGCAAGGATCTCAAGGATGCAGTTTGCTATAACTGCAACGAAAAAGGGCATATAACGTCAATTGCCCCAAGAAACCCAAAAGTAATGAGGCAAAGCCTGGAGAGGCCAAGAAGGGAAATGCTCGTGCCTTTCAAATGAATGCCAGGGAGGCTGTTAACGACAACAATGTCATAACAGGTACATTCCCCATTAACAATATCTACGCTAGAGGTCTTTTTGATTCAGGTGCAGATAAATCATTCGTTGACCATAAGTTTAGTAAACTATTAAACTTACCCATAAGAACTCTAGACAAAATTTATGAGATAGAACTCGCCGATGGAAACTTAGAAATTGCTTCTTCCATTCTTGATGGATGCTCTATATTCATTAAGAATCATTCCATCCCTATCTCCCTTTTACCAATAAAATTGGCAGGGTTCGATGTTGTCTTAGGCATGGATTGGTTATCTCATAACCAAGCCCGCATTGCCTGTGATAAAAAGCTCATCGAAATCAAAACCTCATCTGGTGAAATGATCACCATCCCTGGAGACTCACACTATGGATTGCCGGACAAGGTGTCATTATTTAAAGCATCCAAGTGTTTGAGAAGAGGCTGTGTCATTTACATGGCACAAGTTACCATAAATGAACCAAAGCCGAACCTTGAAGATCAACCAATTATCTCGGAGTATTCCGATGTTTTCCCTGAAGAATTACCAAGCCTACCTCCAGATAGGCAAGTGGAATTCAGAATAGATATCATACCTGGGGCAGCACCCGTAGCTAGAGCTCCATATAGGCTAGCACCTACTGAAATGAAGGAATTAAGGACGCAACTCGACGAACTTTTGGAGAAAGGCTTTATTCAGCCTAGTTCCTCGCCTTGGGGAGCTCCAATCCTCTTCGTTAAAAAGAAAGACTGATCAATGCGGATGTGCATCGACTATCGGGAGTTGAACAAGCTAACAATCAAGAATAGATATCCTCTTACCAAGATCGATGATTTATTTGACCAGCTTTAAGGGGCTAGTTACTTTTCTAAAATAGATTTAAGATCAGGATATCATCAACTGAAGGTCAGAAGTGAAGATGTTCCTAAGACAGCCTTCTGGACCCGCTATGGTCATTTTGAATTCCTAGTGATGCCTTTTGGGCTCACGAATGCACCGGCAGCATTCATGGGTCTCATGAATAGAGTCTGCAAACCGTATTTAGATAAGTTTGTCATTGTCTTCATACACGACATACTTATCTATTCTCGTAATCAAGCTGATCACGAGAAACATCTTCGGTGCATCCTAGAATTATTAAGGCAAGAGAAACTCTATGCAAAGTTCTCTAAATGCAAATTTTGGCTTAGAGAAGTCCAATTTCTTGGACATATGGTAAGTGAGCGTGGTATCCAAGTGGATCCCGCCAAAATTGAGGCCATAGGAATTGGGAAGTGCCCAAGACCCCAACGGAGGTTCGTAGTTTCTTAGGATTGGCTGGTTACTATAGGAAGTTCATTGAGAACTTTTCAAGAATAGCCACTCCTTCAACTTCCTTGACCCGTAAGAATAATGAGTATAATTGGGGTCCAAAGCAACAAGAATCTTTTGAGATTCTTAAACGCAAGTTGAGCAACGCTCCTGTGTTATCTCTACTCGAGGGTATTGAAAACTTTGTGGTCTATTGTGATGCATCACGCACCAGTATGGGCTGTGTGCTAATGCAAAATGGTAAGGTAATTGCCTATGCATCACGACAATTAAAGGTGCATGAAAAGAATTACACCCACCCATGATTTGGAACTGGGTGCCTTTGTATTTGCACTAAAGCTATAGAGACATTACTCGTATGGTACAAAGTGTGTTATATATACCGACAATAAGAGTCTCCAACACCTGTTCAATCAGAAAGAATTGAACATGCGACAACGCCGTTGGATGGAAACTCTTAATGATTATGACTACGAGATTCGCTACCATCCAGGCAAGGCAAATGTAGTTGTCGATGCCTTAAGTCGCAAGGAAAAGGTTAAACCTATAAGGATTAACGCTAAGAGCATTGAACTCAAAAATAGCTTAAGTGAAAAGCTACTAGATGCGCAAAAGCAAGCCTTATTAGAGGCCAATATTCCTAATGAAGGATTAGACGGAACTGTGGATCAGTTAGCGCCTGGAAAGGATGGAATCCTAAGATTTAATGATATAATTTGGGTTCCGATCTTTGGAGGACTTAGAGATCTAATCCTCCAAGAAGTGCACAATTAAAGATACACGGTTCACCCGGGAGGTGACAAGATGTATCAAGATTTGAAGAAGAATTATTGGTGGGTGGGTTTGAAGAAATCCATAGCCACTTATGTAGCTAAGTGTCTGACGTGTTCACAAGTTAAGGCTGAACATCAAAAACCGTCAGGACTTCTATAATAGCTTGAGATCCGCACTTGGAAATGGGAAATGGTAACTATGGACTTGATTACCAAGTTATCGAAGACCAAAAGTGGTAATGACACTATTTGGGTCATTGTAGACAGACTGACTAAGTCAGCTCATTTCTTGCCAATAAAGAAAACGTATAATTCAGATAAATTGGCTAAGTTGTATGTGGACAAGATTTTGTCCCTACATGGTGTGCCGGTATCCATCGTATCTGACAGAGATACTAGATACACATCTCACTTTTGGAAAAGTTTCCAACAATCGTTAGGCACACGATTAAATTTTAGTACGGCTTACCATCCGCAGACTGATGGTTAAAGTGAACGTACTATTCAGACTTTGGAAGACATGCTTAGGGCATGTGTAATTGATTTAGGTGGAAGTTGGGATGGCCACTTACCCCTAATAGAATTCTCCTACAATAACAGTTATCATACTAGCATCAAGGCTGCTCCTTTTGAGGCCTTGTATGGAGAAGATGTAGAATGCCCGTATGTTGGGCAGAAGTTGGGGAGGCCCAACTGTCAGGACCTGAGATTGTCCTGGAGACCACGGAAAAGATTATGCAAATCCGTGATCGTCTCAAAGATGCCAGGGATAGGCAGAAGAGCTATGCTGACAAGAGGCGTAAACCTCTTAAGTTCCAAATAGGGGACAAAGTCATGCTGAAAGTATCACCCTGGAAAGGTGTGATGCGTTTTGGAAAGAAGGGAAAGTTAAGCCCAAGATATATTGGACCATTCGAGATAGTCGAATGTGTCGGCACTGTGGCTTATAAGCTCAGATTGCCAGAGGAGTTTAGTAGAATCCATGATGTATTCCACATATCTAATCTTAAGAAATATATGGCCGATGACTCGCTAGCAATGTCGCACAATGAGGTGCAAATTGATGAAAACCTGAGGTTCATAGAGAAACCAATTTCAATCGAGGATCGACAGGTTAAGAAGATCCGAAAAAAGATGATACCTATAGTAAAGGTTAAGTGGGACGCTTTTAGAGGTCATGAGTATACATTGGAGGTTGAGTCCACTATGCGACAAAAGTACCCCCATCTTTTTGAATAAAATCTCGAGGTCGAGATTTCTTTTAAGGGGGTGAGGATGTAACACCCTGTAAAATCATGTCCAATAATATAGTGACACGTGTTGTATTTTAAATATAGTCTATTAAAGACCAATAAGGACTAAAGGCGTCAACATGCTCAATCTGAGCCTCTGAGTGACGATCCGATGTCAACATGCATAAATAACAGCCTTTGAGTGACTAATATGTCAACATGCCCAGCCTCTGAGTGACATTGGGATCAACATGCTTATCATAAGCCTTTGAGTGATCCTTTGTGAAGTCCTAAACTCTCATATGTGCCATTTGTTGGACGAGAGAGTTCAATTTTGTAAATATGTGAAAGTTGGATAATGGAGGGATTAAAAGTGTCAACATGTTAATTTATACCTCTGAGTGACCTTTTAATGAACCGAGAACTCGACAACGTCCGGGCATAATCCCGGGTATGCCAAGTATTGGCTACAGAGGGCTAAAAGTGCCAAAATGGTGTTTAAATAGGTTTTTTATAAGCTTTTATAAGTTAAGGGGTTAAAAGTGTCAAAAGTTGAAGCTGGCCAAGGGGCGGTCGCAGGCCGCGAGAGACCTGGCCTGGGCCTCTCGTGCCCCGCGAGAACAGGTCTGATGCAGAAAATTTGTTTGGAGACCAAGCAAAGCTCCAAAACCATTGAAACGAAACCATGGCTTCTCTAAACTGCTATGCCACGTTTTGGGACACTTGTAAGATTCTTCTTACTCCCCTAAACACCTGGCTTCACCTCCTTTGAGCTCTCCAACTATAAAGAGGTGCATAAGTTCTCATTCCAACTTGCACCTTTCTCATTAGATCACTCTTCTCCCTCCTATGGAAGTTCCTAGCTTAAAGGAGCATCCACCTTAGTTCTTTTGATTGTAGGAACTCTTGTAAGTGTTCCTTGCTCTTGCATTTTCGTTTATAGGCTTTTATAGCCAAAAGTCAAGCGTTTTTTAGAAAACGCTTTAACTTTTGGTTAAGACCATTATGGTCCAGCCATTGTTCGAAATGAACATGGCTAAGTGATCGTAATAAGGTAGGTGTTAATCCCTATGAAGGGCACCTCCTGAAGATCACGTTTGCTAGACCAATTGAAGGGTCAGAGTTATGATATTAAAAAGTCAAACAGGCCATTTTTCGGAAAATTATAAATTGATTTTATATATATTATGAAACCTGTTTTGACACTTAAACAAGATGATAATAATTATTAGAACATGTAAGAACATGTTCGGCCTGTCAATTTCAGTTCTAGGGTCGGTTCGCAACCGAAAGTCGCGAAGTTTGACTTCTACTTTGACTTTCGATTCTGACCCGATTTAGATTAGTTACCTACTGATCTAAAGTTGCATTATGATCATAATCTTATGTAGCATAACCCTCTGAGGTTATATTACATGATCATAATCAGAATCCAAGTTTATGCACAAGTTCCATAATTATGCCATCTTTGACCAAAATGTCCTTTTTGCATAAAATAAGGTTTTAAATGGTAATGAACTTGAAAATGAGTTTCTACTTATGTAATATTATAAGTAGGATTATATGGGATGTTAAACCAAGTTATAAACTGAGTTTTTAAGCCAGTCCTTAAACTATGTCGATAAATGACGGTTTTAGCTCATGTGGCTTATAAAATAGTTTTAATCAAATATTTTCAAGGTAAATCATTTACCTACTGATATGTTATACTAAATAACATATTTTAAACATTTTTTAAATGACTATAAAATCATTTTTCATAAACATCACTTAAAGACGTCATATTACGACAAAAGCGCTATTTCGGCGCATAGTATGGTTTTAAACCATATTAATGGACCAAGAATTGTTACCTACTGATTTTAAAACTTATTTTAAACATATTTATAGTAGGTACAAGTTTTAAACTCAGAATCCCAAATAATATATAAACTATGTGTAAAATGACCAAAATGCCCCTTCGGTGCATAGTTTGGTCATAAAAGGTAAAATACACATATAATTGATATCCTACTGATATTATATCATAAATAAAGTATTTTTCCAGAATACTTATAACTATAACATTAAATTATATTCAAGTTCCTTTTATATGATGTGAAATTACCAAAACGCCCTTATGAGGCATAATTTCGTTTTAAAAACCTTAACGGACATACAAGTTGATATCCTACTGATATCTTAACTTACTTAAAGTATAATGGCTTACAGAACTTGTCCATGACTTATCCGGTTACCCGATATCGCTAATATGTGTACGGTTACGTATATGTAACTATTTTACGAAAATTAACCGAAACGGGTTTAACCTTGTCACTTAGGTCTCAAAATCCAGAATGTTAATAGTTTACCCATATTAAACAAGTCAAGGTACTTTTTGTGATTAAACTACATTCTATCCAATCATCGTTTAATCTAGCGTCATATGTTTTGATCAAGTACTCTAGTCGGTCTAAGTCTATGACTTAAATAAGACCGTTAGTATTTAATTGGTTAGTTTATGCCATAATCCAGACTAGAGACTTGCCGGTAAATGCTATCTGCACTTAGTCCTTTTTGTGTACGGATGAGTTATTAAAAATTAAAGAAGACTAGCTCAGGTAAATACTCTTGACTTATTTCCCCTATGCGGGCTTGGGTTACGATAAATTATTACTGCTTGGTCGGAAATGGGATTAATCGAATGCCAGTTCGGAATAGAAATCCATATATTTTGTTTTAATAAGTTTTGTTTGATAAATTAAACATCAGGGGTAAACTACGTGTTTTGGATATCCTCGGCTCATTACAATCAAAATGGCCACAACCTTAGCGCGGGTGTAGGCATAGACCCAATAGACGCTCAATTATGCTTTCCCACAAGGTTGGGAGGAACTGACTCCTTCGTGAGTCTAAAGTGGTGTGTACGTTAATTGTGTCTTGGTTTTCGTGCCAAGCCTCGTATGTATGACAAACATGTAAATCTGTTAACAAGGTTGGACGGTCAATTAACCCAAGTTATAAAAAGATTTTGTGCTGATACGCACCTAAAATATTTTTGAAATGTTTTCAAAATGAGTCAGTTGGGTGTATTTACCAGCGAAAGCTGACGTATTTTCAAAAGACTAATCTGCAGGTACAATATGAAAATAGGCCGGAAGTGCTCGGTAGTGATAGAGGATCTTGCAAATCCTAAATCTGCCCAAAGTCTGTTTTATATTCTTTCCTTGTACAATTTATGATCCGCCTGTGGATCTTCTATTACAAGCGTGTATATTATTTTGTATTTTTGAACATTCGGTTTGTAATAGTAATTTTTCTCCAAGACTTCTGTTGTGCCGTGTTTACTTGACTATGATGTTATCAACTGTTGTCACGATACTCCCCACCCGGGCCCACGGGTGTTTGGATTTCGGGGTTGGAAATCCGTGGTGTGACAGTTAAGACCATATATGGTCCAGCCATTGTTCGAAATGAACATGGCTAAGTGATCGTAATATGGTAAGTGTTAATCCCTATAAAGGGCACCTCCAGAAGATCACGTTTGCTAGACTAATTGACGGGTCAAAGTTATGATATTAAAAAGTCAAACATGCCATTTTTCGGAAAAATCATAAATTGATCTTATATATGTTATAAAACCTGTTTTGACACTTATATAAGTTGGTAACAATTATTAGAACATGTAAGAACATGTTTGGCTCGTCAAGTTCAGTTCCAGGGTTGGTTCGCAACTGAAAGTCGCGAAGTTTGACTTCTACTTTGACTTTCGATTCTGACCCGATTAGATTAGTTACCTACTGATCTAAAGTTGTATTTTTATCATAATATAATGTAGCATAACCCTCTGAGGTTATATTACATGATCATAATCAGAACCCAAGTTTATGCGTAAGTTCCACAATTATGCCATTTTTGACTAAAATGCCTTTTTTGCAAAAATCAAGGTTTTAATGATAATGCACTTGAAAATAAGTTTCCTACTGATATAATATTATAAGTAGGATTATTTGGGATGTTAAACCAAGTTATAAACTGAGTTTTCAAGCAGATCCTTAAACTATGTCGATAAATGATGATTTTAGCTCTTATGGCTCATAAAATAGTTTTAATGAAATCTTTTCAAGGTAAATCTTTTACCTACTGATATATCATATTAAATATCTTATCTAAGACATTTTAATCTGACCTTAACATCAGTTTTCATTAAATATCACATAAGACGTCATTTAACGACATAAGAGCCGTTTCGGCGCATAGTATGTTTTTAAACCATATTTTAACAAGACTTGTTACCTACTTATTTTAAACATATTTACAGTAGGTACATGTTATAAACTCAGAATCCCAAATAATTTATAAACTTTTTGTAAAATGACCAAAATGCCCCTTCGGTGCATAGTTTGGGCATAAAAGATAAATTACACATATAATTGGTATCCCACTGATAATATATCATAAATAAATTATTTTCCAGAATCCTTACAATTATAACATTAAATTATATTCAGGTTCCTTCTATACAGTATGAAATTACCGAAATGCCCTTATGAGGTATAGTTTCGTTTTAAAACCTTAACGGGCATATAAGTCAATATCCTACTGATATTTTAACTTATTTAAAACATACTGGCATATAGAACTTGTCCATAACTTATCCGGTTACCCGATATCGCTAATATGCGCACGATTAAGTATATGTAACTATTTTACGAAAATTAACCGAAATGGGTTTAACCTTGTCATTTAAGTTTCAAAATCCAAAATGTTTATTGTTTACCCATATTATGCAAGTCAAAGTACTTGTCGGGTTTAAACTACATTCTATCCGATCATCGTTTAATCAAGCGTTATACTTTTTGATCATGTACACTACTCGGTCTAAGTCTATGACTTATATAAAGACCGTTAGTATTAATTGGTTAGCTTATGCCATAATCCAGACTAGAGCATTGCCGGTAAATGCTATCTGCACTTTAATACTTTTGTATACGGTAGAGTTATTGAAATTAAAAGAAGACTAGATCAGGTAAATACTCTCGACTTATTTTCCCTATACGGGCTTGGGATACGTTAAATTATTACCGCTTGGTCAGAAATGGGATCAATCGAATGCCGGATTGTGGCTAGTAAATCCGCATATTCTGTTTTAATCAGTTTTGTTTGATAACTTAAACATCAGGGGTTAAATTATCGTGTCCTGGATATCCTCGGCTCCTTAGATTAGTTAATGGCCACGACCTTGGCGCGGGGTGTAGGCATACACCTGACAGACGCTCAGATGCAAATTACCCAAGACGTTGGGGATAACTCCTCTGTGAGTTCTAAGTGGTGTGTATTTAATCATGTCTCGGTCTCTGTACTGGGACCTGTATGTATGGACAAACATGTGAATCTGTTAACAAGGTTACAAAGTAACTTTCCTAAGTTATAAAAGATTTTGTGCCCTGTGCACTTAAAATCATTTTAAAATGTTTTCAAAATGAGTCAGTTGGGTGTATTTACCAGCGAAAGCTGACATATCGTCCAAAGACTAAACTGCAGGTACAGTATGAAATAGACCGGAAGCTGCTCGGTAGTGAATAAGAGGATCTTGCAAATCATTAGATCTGCCCTAAAGTCTGTTTTATATTCTTTCTTGTACATTTTAATGATCCGCCTGTGGATCTTCTATTACGAGCCTATATTTTATTTTATTTCGAACATTTGGTTTGTAATAGTAATTTTACTCCAAGACTTTCGATGTGCCGTGTTTAATTGACGATGATGCTATTAACTGACGTCACGATACTCCCCACCTGGGCCCACCGGTGTATGGATTTGGGTTGGAAATCCGGGGTGTGACAAGTTGGTATCAGAGCTAACGTTTGAGAGAATTAACCATTAGACTTTTGTGTTTAATCTCAAACTTACACCGTGCACATTCCTTTGACTTCTTAGTCTAGGCATTGACCTAGGATTACTCATTTCATTATTAAGTTAATAGTAGTGTTTTTGAATTGATTTTTAACAGGAAAATGCCGCCACGTGTACGAGGACAAAGTGGGAGAGGAAAAGGTCCAATGAGGGGAGGACCATCGGGGCGCATACCCCCTCAACCTCACAACTCAGATGCCTACCAAGAACCAGGAGATTCATCTCCTTGGCAACCAGCGAGACGCTCTGTCTCTCATAGACACTAGCCCGCACATTTCCAAAATTCTTACCACTCTCACCACTCCTACCATTCACATCATTCGCACCATTCTCGTCATTCCCATTCACATTCTTACCATTAGGAATTTAACCCTAACTACAACTTTAACACGCCTCCAGCCGATCAAAATCAGTTGGACCATCCAAACCCTATGGACGAGGACTCCGACCCGGAGATGCCGCCGTCGGGATCGAATGCGCATCCCATAGAAATTTCAAGTGATTCAAACTCTTATGCTGGATCGCCCTACCAAGGTCCTAATGAGTGGGACCAATATTGGAACCAATTTACTTTCGCCAACACACCTTCCCATCACTCTCAACCACCCCCAATATAAGAAGATGTCCACATGGAACCGGTGGACCAACCTCAACCCCCACCTGAACCACTAAGGAGGAAGCGTGGAGCACGTATGTCGGTACATCCAGGACAAAGGTCGGGATCGTTGCCACCTTTGCCCAATTCCTACCCCACAATTCAAGAGGACCCACAAATGGGTGGACCCTCTAACACCTCACCTATGGTGGAACCAACACCTGCAGTTTAACCACCACCATCGGGTTACAGTAACCCAATCCCCACATATCAAGATACGTCTGGATATGATCCTTTTAACCCGTCTACACCGGTAGACTATCAGGCATGGTCGCAAGACCCTTATATGCAAGCAGTTATGCACAATGCACTTTACCCGTCTCCTTTTCTACCTACTTATCCACCGACTGGATATCCAACTTACGGGTACCAGTATCCAGTTATGCCACAACCACAAGCTCCGCCACCACTAGAGGCCATTAATGAGGCCTTAGAAAGAATGAAAGAAATGCAGCAGCAAGCGGAGAAAACGGAGAAGAAGACAAACAAGTTCTTCAAGAAATTCTTCAAGTTGGTCAAAGGAAAGAAAGACGAGTGAAGTCTCTTCTAATTATATGTAGTCCTTTGAGGACATTGTTATTTCTTTAGTCTCTGCTGGACATTTTTATCTCTTTAAAGTCCTTTCATGGACAGTTTATTTCATTTTCTAGTATTTTAATTTCTAAATTTGAAATCTAATGAAGTATTTTGGATATATATATATATATATATATGTGCATTCATCCTCTTCAAAAGGAGCGTCTCGATTTTTCTCGTAATTTATGCTCTACGATATAATTCCAAAAAGATCTTAATGGTTTTGATTAGCCAAGTGGCACAGACCACACATTTGACCCAAATTATAAATGATAGTTAAGTACGAAGGGTCTTCTATCACGATAGTTAAGGGAAGTTATCCTTCTATCTAGAGGTGGTGGACTTAAGTTCAAGCCTCCAAGTCGTTAAGGTCAATGCAACCGAGACTATTAATCAACCATTAAGGTACTCTTATGTTAACATTCAAGAACGTTCATACTCCTGGTAGTGTGACTTGAGGAATCACACTAGCCTTCAAGGTAGAGGACTATGTCCTAACCTTATACAGCCTATGTGATGTATTGCCCTTGGGGCTATGATTAAAACATCCATTAGTGATGTATTGCCCTTGGGGCTATGATTAAACATCCATTAGTGATATATTGCCCTTGGGGCTATGATTAAAACATCCATTAGTGATGTAGTGCCTATGTGCCATATTTTATGTCCATTAGTGACCGGCCTATGTGCCATATTTTATGTCCATTAGTGACATGCCTATGTGCCATGTTTTATGGCCATTAGTGACAGGCCTATGTGCCATATTTTATGTCCATTAGTGACAGGCCTATGTGACATATCTTATGTCCATTAGTGACAGGCCTATGTGCCATAAAATTTTATGTCCTTCAAGACAAGCTTATAAGCTAAATATAATTGTCAATTACAACAATGACAGTTGTGACATTACGATCCACTGTCTAGTAATATATGGACTATGTCCAAATTGTAATTTGTCTTTGATGGTCCTTTTATGACCTAGGCCAAATATAGTTATATTAAGCCTAAGATTTGTGATGTTATTCATACTAGCATGGGCAATGGATTGTTATATCCAATGTTTAAGACCAATGTGGTTGACATACCATGGCTAAGTGAAGCTTTATTGATGTATAGAACCCAAGGCTTAAAGATAGCTAACTCAAATGAGGCATAAAGTAGCCACCGGAATGTGGAATCTAACAAAGCCGAAAACAGAGATATTGATAATGATAATTTTCAAGCTCGTATTGACGCGGCAGTTGAAAAGGCCATGGGAAAGGCCATAGAAAAGCTTAGAGAGTCGAGTGCTACTCGCTCTAAACCATTATCGATTACCCCATCCTCAGCTCAAAAGGAGAGCTCCGTTCACTCTTCAAATGCGAAGAGTGAACCAAAGAAAATAAATTTTGCTGAAGGGTCCCGTTCTGTTAAAGACGGATGTACCTACAAGTATTTCGTCTCCTGTAAGCCCCGAGACTTCAATGGAGAGAAGGGGGCTGTAGAAGCCCTAAAGTGACTAGACAAGATGAAAACAATATTAGATATCAGCAACTGTGCTGATAGAGATGTGGTCAAGTATGTATCACAGTCCTTTAAAGGCGACGCCCTAATCTGGTGGAAAGCCATGATTCAGTCTAGAGGTAAAGTACACCTGTATAATTTGGGGTGGTCCAAATTTGTGGACCTTGTTAAGGAAACATACTGCCCACCCCATGAGGTGGAGAAATTAGAGACAGATTTTTTATCTCTTTCAATAAAAAACCTAGATTGTCGGAAATATGTTTCTGATTTCAATTCCCTATCTATGTTAGTTTCCTATTTAATTACCCCGGAACCCAAACGCATTGCGTGTTTTATTAATGGGTTAGCGCCCGAGATTAAGGGCATGGTAAAGCTGCACAGCCTACTACTTATAGGTCTACTATTGACCTATCTCTCTCCCTCACCTTGGATTTGGTGTGGCAAAAGTCAGTGAAGTCTGAAACTAACGGGAAAAGAAAAAGGGAAGATGACAACTCCCATAGGTTTAATAAGAAGAATAAAGAGAGATTGGGTTTAAAGGGAACCAAGGCAAGACGGCTGTGATGCCAACATCTAAGACTTGCAACCGCAGACACCAGGGACAAGGTAATTTTGGTTCACAGGCCAAACCTTGTGGCATCTATAAGAGAAAGGGGCATAAGAACCTAGAATGTAAAGATCTTAAGGATGCTGTTTGCTACGTCTGCAATGAAAAGGGGCATATTAAGACTAACTGCCCTAAGATCCTTAAGAGCAATAATGCAAAGCTTGGAGAGGCCAAGAAGGGGAATGCTCGTGCCTTCAAATAACTGCAAGAGAGGCTTTTAATGACGACAATGTCATAACAGGTACATTCCTCATTACCAATATTTATGCTAGAGTTCTTTTTGATTTGGGTGCAGATAGATCTTTTGTTGATCATAAGTTTAGTAAACTATTAAACATGCCCTTAAGAACTCTAGATAAAACTTATGAGATAGAACTTGCTGATGGGACGATAGAAACAACATCTTCCATTCTTGATGGAGGTTTCATATCCATTTTCATTCAATCCCTATCTCTTTGCTGCCAATGAAATTGGCGGGGTTCGATGTAGTTTTAGGCATAGATTGGTTATCTCATAACCAAGCCCGCATTGCCTGCAATAAGAAGCTCATCGAAATTAAAACCCCATCGGGTGAAATGGTCACCATCCCTGGAGATTCACACTATGGATTGCCAGATAAGGTGTCGTTATTTAAGGCATCCAAGTGTTTGAGGAAAGGATGTGTCATTTACATGGCACAAGTTTCTATTAATGAGCCTAAGCCAAACATGGAGGACCTACCAGTTATTTTTGAATATTCCGATGTTTTTCCCGAAGAACTACCCGGCCTACCTCTAGACAGGCAAGTGGAGTTTAGGATTGATATCATACCATGGTCAGCACCCGTAGCTAGAGCTCCATATAGACTAGCACCAACCGAAATGAATGAGTTAAGAGTTCAGTTGGATGAACTCTTGGAGAAAGGCTTTATTCAGCCTAGTTCCTCGCATTGGGAGCTCATATCCTCTTTGTTAAAAAGAAAGACGGTTCAATGCGGATGTGCATTGATTACCGTGAGCTGAACAAGATAACAATCAAAAACCTTTATCCATTGCCCAGGATCGATGATTTGTTCGACCAACTTCAAGGGGCTAGTTATTTCTCCAAGATTGATCTGAGATCTGGATATCACCAGCTGAAAGTTAGAAGTGAGGATGTTCCTAAAACTGCCTTCAGGACCCGTTATGATCACTTTTGGGCTCACGAATGCACCAGTAGCATTCATGGATCTCATGAACAGAGTCTGCAAACCATATTTAGATAAGTTTGTCATTGTCTTCATAGATGACATACTTATCTATTCTCATAATCAGGCAGATCACGAGAAACATCTTCGGTCCATCTTAGAACTACTAAGGCAAGAGAAACTTTCTGCTAAAAGTGTGAGTTTTGGCTTAGAGAGGTCCAATTTCTTAGACATATGGTAAGTGAGCATGGTATCCAAGTGGATCCCGCCAAAATTAAGGCCATGAATTGGGAAGTGCCCAAGACCCCACGGAGATTCGTAGCTTTCTAGGATTGGCTAGACACTACAGGAGGTTCATTAGGAAAAAAATAATTTTAAAATTTTTACTCCCCTTTTCTTTCAAAAACTCCCAAGTCCAAACATCTCTTTCAAATACACGAACTTTTAATACTCCAAAAAAATGTACCAAACTTCTAAAATTTGGGAACTGACGGTTACTAGATATTATTTTCAAAAAAATAACTCAAACGGATTTCTTCAATGCAAAACGCAATTTTCAGCTTAAAAACACAATCAAACACATAAAATCAACTCGATTATGATCCAGAATCCAAAGATACACTTCAAGTTCATCAAAATCTCACTGAAATTCTACGTCTTCATGATGTTTGGCGGAAACAATAATCAAATCAAGAGCAATAGGGATCCGGATGATGGTTAGACCATTCTGAATTGACCACCATGCTCTGATACCATTCTGATGTCCTCAGGACCTACTACACCGATGATGAAACTTGTAATGTATTTTCTCCGAGCAAAATTGAATCCCCGTATAAAAAAACAGAGTTTGGAAGCTGACAAATACCTAAATTGCTAACATAAACATACCAAATATTTGATTTAATCAACTATTAACGTGTTTTCGTCTAAATAGTAGTAAGAACATATGAATCATCCCAAAACATTTTGAAAACGTAAAAGTGGGGACTTTGTACTCACCTGATTGAGGATGACTTGTTTAATCGGGTTTGCAAAGTTCAAGTGTTTCCTAATAATTTAGATTGTTGTATAGTTAGTGTATATTGTGGCTTAAACGAAAGATCGGATAGAATGTAGTTTATAATCAAACGAGCAAAGGATCTCGTGTAATATGATTTATAAAACCTTACATTCTGATTGGAAAGTGTCTTGAAGTGTTTTGACACGTTATGACTTGTTAAAATGGTTTACGCCATTTTTAATGGGTCGTATGCGTAAATACGGGTCCGGATGGTCGAATGACGAGTCCGTCATGTCAAAATATGTTTTATGATATTATATGATCAGTGTTTAAGTCAAAATGTAGATCATATAAGTTTAAAACCTTTTTATCCAAAAAAGAGTATTTTTGACAATATATAGATATAATAGTTGACTTTTCAATTGACTCACCAAACATAATGACCATAAGTTGTAATCTCAGAAGATTGTTCCCTATATTATTATGGTCATATTTTGAGCTTGATTGGGTCCTAAGGTTAAGTAAACGGGTTAGATTCGAAAGTGAAAGCAACAGTTCACACTGTATGACTTCCGACTAGGAATTGAGCACTAAACTAGAAATGACGAGTTATTAATGATAAAACAAGTCTTTTAATGTTATATAAGCTGATTTGGTTTCAAAACCTTTGATTTTAATACTCAAAATCTCATTTGTCGTAAAATGCAATTCCTGTGTTTTTGCTTTTATTTAGAACATGTTTGACTTGTCATTTCACCTACTAAACATTATGATTAGAGGTGTAATCATAGGGGATTAACACCTTCCTTATTACGATCACGTAACAAAGCTATTTAAACTTTGACTTGATCCAAATGGTTAAAACCGAAAGTCAAAGCTGTAACACCCTGTAAATCGTGTCCAATAGTATAGTGACACGTATTGTATTTTAAATATAGTTTATCAAAGACCAATAAGGACTAAAGGCGTCAACATGCTCAAACTGAGCCTCCGAGTGACGGTCCGATGTCAACATGCATAAATAACAGCCTCTGAGTGACTGATATGTCAACATGCTTAAAACTTGGCCTCTGAGTGACTGATATGTCAACATGCCAAGCCTCTGAGTGACATCGGAATCAACATGCTTATAAAAAGCCTCTGAGTGATCCTTTACGAAGTCCTAACTCTCATACGTGCCATTTGTTGGACGAGAAGGTTTAATTTTGTATATATATGAAAGTTAGATATCGGAGGGCTTAAAAGTGTCAACATGTTAATTTATACCTCTGAGTGACCTTTCAACGAACCGAGAGCTTGACAATGTCCGGGCATAATCCCGGGTATGACAAGTATTGGCTACTGAGGGCTAAAAGTGCTAAAAAGGTGTTTTAGAAGGGTTTTAGAAGATTTATAAAGTTAAAGGGTTAAAAGTGTCAAAGTTTGAATCTGGCCAGGGGGCGGTCGCGCTCCGTGAGAGACCAGGCCTGGGTCTCTCGCGGGGCGCGAGAAAGCCTCTGCTGCAGAAAGTTTTGCTTGGCTGCCAAACAAAACTCCAAAAACCATTTAATCGAAACTATGGCTTCCCAAACTGCTATGCCACATTTTAGGACACTTGTAAGCTTCCTCTTACACCCCTAAACACCTGGCATCACCTCCTCTGAGTTCTCCAACTATAAATAGGTGTTCAAGTTCATCATTTCAACTTGCACCTTTCTCATTAATACATTCTTCTCCCTCCTCTGGAAGTTCCTAGCTGAAAGGAGCATCCAACTTAGTTCTCTTGCATTCTAGAAACCTCTTGTAAGTGTTCCTTGCTCTTGCGTTTTCGTTTATAGGCTTTTATAGCCAAAAGTCAAGCGTTTTACGAAAAACGCTTTGACTTTTGGTTAAGACCATATATGGTCCAGCCATTGTTCAAAATGAACATGGCTAAGTGATCGTAATAAGGTTGGTGTTAATCCCTATAAAGGGTACCTCCAGAAGATTGCGTTTGTTAGACCAATTGACGGGTCAAAGTTATGATATTAAAAAGTCAAACAGACCATTTTTCGGAAAAATCATAAATTGATCTTATATATGTTATGAAACCTGTTTTGACACTTAAACAAGTTGGTAATAACTATTCGAACATGTAAGAACATGTTCGGCTCGTTAAGGTCAGTTCTAGGGTCAATTCGTAACCGAAAGTTGTGAAGTTTGACTTCTGCTTTGACTTTCGATTCTGACCCGATTTAGATTAGTTACCTACTGATCTAAAGTTTCATTATAATCATAATATAATATATCATAACTCTCTGAGGTTATATTACATGATCATAATCAGAATCCAAGTTTATGCGCAAGTTCCACAATTATGCCATTTTTGACTAAAATGCCCTTTTTGCTTAAATCTAGGTTTTAATGATAATGAACTTGAAAATAAGTTTCCTACTGATATAATATTATAAGTAGGATTATTTGGGATGTTAAACCAAATTATAAACTGAGTTTTCAAGCAGATCCTTAGACTATGTCGATAAATGACGATTTTAGCCCTTGTGGCTCGTAAAATAGTTTTAATCAAATCTTTTCAAGGTAAATCTTTTACCTACTGATATATTATGTTAAATAACTTATCTAAGACATTTTAATCTGGCCCAGTTTTCATTAAATATCGCATAAGACGTCATTTAACGACATAAGCGCCGTTTCGGCGCATAGTATGGTTTTAAACCATATTTGACCAAGACTTGTTACCTACTGACTTTAAAACTTATTTTAAAATTATTTACAGTAGGTACATGTTATAAACTCAGAATCCCAAATAATTTACTGACTTTGTGTAAAATGACCAAAATGACCATTCGGTGCATAGTTTGGGCATAAAAGATAAATTACACATATAATTGGTATCATATTGATAATATATATTATAAATAAATTATTTTTCCAGAATACTTATAATTATAACGTTAAATTACATTCAAGTTCCTTTTATACGATATGAAATTACCGAAATGCCCTTATGAGGCATAGTTTCGTTTTAAAACCTTAACGGGCATATAAGTTAATATCCTATTGATATTTTAACTTATTTAAAACATAACGGCATATAGAACTTGTCCATAACTTATCCGGTTACCCGATATCGCTAATATGCGCACGGTTAAGTATATGTAACTATTTTACGAAAATTAACCGAAACGGGTTTAACCTTGTCATTTAAGTTTCAAAATCAAGAATGTTTATTGTTTACCCATATTATGCAAGTCAAAGTACTTGTCGTGTTTAAACTACATTCTATCCGATCATCGTTTAATCAAGCGTTATACGTTTTGATCATGTACACTACTCGTCCTAAGTCTATGAATTAAATAAAGACCGTTAGTATTAATTGGTTAGCTTATGCCATAATCCAGACTAGAGCCTTGCCGGTAAATGCTATCTGCACGTTAATACTTTTGTATACAGCAGAGTTATTGAAATTAAAAGAAGACTAGCTCAGGTAAATACTCTCGACTTATTTTCCCTGTACGGGCTTGGGATACGGTAAATTATTACCGCTTGGTCAGAAATGGGATCAATCGAATGCCGGATAGTGGCTAGTAAATCCGCATATTCTTTTTTAATCAGTTTTGTTTGATAACTTAAACATCAGGGGTTAAATTACCGTGTCCTGGATATCCTCGGCTCATTAGATTAATTAATGCCCACGACCTTAGCGTGGGGTGTGGGCATACACCTGACAGACGCTCAGATGCAAATTACCCAAGACGTTGGGGATAAATCCTCTGTGAGTTCTAAGTGGTGTGTATTTAATCATGTCTCGGTCTCTGTACTGGGCCCTATATGTATGGACAAACATGTGAATCTGTTAACAAGGTTACAAAGTAACTTTCCCAAGTTATAAAAGATTTTGTGCCTTGTGCACTTCAAATCATTTTAAAATGTTTTCAAAATGAGCCAATTGGGTGTATTTACCAGCGAAAGCTGACGTATCGTCCAAAGACTAAACTGCAGGTATAATACGAAATAGGCCGGAAGCTGCTCGGTAGTGAATAAGAGGATCTTGCAAATCCTTATATCTGCCCTAAAGTTTGTTTTATATTCTTTCTTGTACATTTTAATGATCCTTATGTGGATCTTCTATTACGAGCATGTATATTATTTTATTTCGAACATCTGGTTTGTAATAGTAATTTTACTCCAAGACTTCCGCTGTGCCGTGTTTAATTGAAAATGATGCTATCAACTGATGTCACGATACTCCCCACCCGGGCCCACCGGTGTGTGGATTTGGGTTGGAAATCCGGGGTGTGACAAAAGCAAAAGTCAATTTGCTTGACTTTTGGCTCATAACTGGCTAATAAAAATGAAATAGACCAGGAGAAACACTTACTAGTGCTTGAAGGAAATATATGAGCTCATGAATAGGGGCCTCAAGTTAAGAAGCAAGCTCCAAGAGAGTTTTTAAGAAGTGAAGAATGAGAGGTGTGATTGAAGCTCAAGAAAAATATACCTATTAAAACTAATGGAGGATCAAGGAGGTGTTTACCAAGTGTTTGGTGGGGTGTCTTGAGGTTGCTTTATGTCCTAACAAGGGTTATGACCAGATTAAAGGTGGCAAAATTCTTTCTAGGTGTCACAATTTGAAGAAAGGTGGGAGAACTTGATGAACAAGCAAAATTCTGCATCTGGGCACCCTATACAGATCGTAAGAGGTATGCCATGCGGTCGTAAGGCAATCTGATGCAAAATATTTTGTATTTTGACAGTTTTGGCCCCTAGACCTGTACTATCGGCTTTTTGACCTTTTTAACCGTTCTAACTTGTTATTTAAGTTATGTGAAGGGTATTAAAGCATGGATAACTTGGATTTTGTACCAAAAATTTTGTGAATATCGTTTTGCTTGATCGTATGCTTAGAAACTCGTAATTAAAATGTAGAATTTTATAAAACATGGAAACAATCAAAAGTTTACAATCTTTGAAATCTTGCTAATGTTACAAGTTTCTTTCACCTCTTTTGGCTCTTCAGTAGGAGCCTTGTTAACTGAGCCCTTGTACCCCTTGCATTCCAATTCACCCAACTTAACGCGGTTTCCAATAAGTTGGCCAGCTAAACGCATAGCTGCCTCAAGGGTATCTTGTTTACTGCCTTCCACTGCGTCTTTGATAACAACATGCAGACCCCCGATATATTTCTCTATAAGTCGGGGGAGTGATGTGAATAAATATGGAACCAACTTCCTTAATTCATGAAAACGCTTCTTGTATGCCACGTTCTCACCACTATCTTATTTCAAAACCCGGGATTCATCTTCCAATATCTTGATCCAGTGTCGAGGACAAAATTGTTCAGTCATTATCTCATTTAGTTGCTACCATGTTAAGGCTAGTGCGAGTTCAGCAACGCAAGTGTTCTTTTCAGCATTCCACCATGTTCTTGCATTTCCTAATAGGCGGCCTGTTGCATAGCGAACCTTGCGATTATCAGGGCATTCACAATTCAGGAAAGGACTCTCCATTTCTTCAAACCAACGGAGGAAAATAGTAGCACTAGTGGTGCCTTCATATGAAGGAGGGTCGCAAGACTTAAAGTGATTATATGAGCACATAGAAGAGTTTGTGGCATCATGATTCACCTGATCGTTAGCCCACTTAAGGGCCCGTTGGACTTGTATTACAATATTCGGGATAACTGCGGCCATTTCTTCCATGATGTGGCCACCATGCTACGACCGGGGTTTCCAGCAGGCTTTCAGGTATGGTGACGTCTAGTCGACATCTACAAGGATCAAACACAAGCAGTTTGTGAGTAAAAAATTTATTGACACAAGGTATAAAGTGACAAATATGAAACTTATGATATATGAAAATTGAACACCTAGGATATATGAAAATCCAAAACATAGCATCTTATGAAATAAGTATAATCAATAGATCCACTTAAAGCCACATGAACCACAAAAATAGCATTAAACTTATGATAAAATTATATTTCAAAATGAAATAATGGAAATTGATAGGTTTGGCATGTCGTCGGGTCTAATATGTTTTCCATGCGTCACTTTCGTAATCACGTGCCCCCCACTGCAATTACCGAGCTTTTGCATGGTTTGCATGTGTCCACCCATTGACATACACTTAACCTAAAAGAAATCATGAAAATGATAGATGATCCAAGTTCGGGGTGATATGAAATAAAGTTGTAGGTTATCCATGATTTAACACGGACACGTTAACTTAGCAAAGTGTCGTTAGTTTAAGTAATGTTTAGTGTGACATGCTTTGGTCTAATAGGTATCGGTACTCTTATCGTTAGTCCCCAATTAGACAGACTGGTCCTTATTAGATTTATACGAATGCCAGCCTAGACAAGACGCCCCAATTACTAGGACTTAACCATTTCAGTTACTACCTGTTCGTCACATAAACTCACTTTGACGAGATGGAAATCTTAAATGAAATTCCAAATTCAAAAATGAAATAAACAAAATTCAAGAATAAATGAAAAAAATATAAATGGAAGTAAAACATTAGATAAATAGGTACAAGATATTAAAAGGTATGATATATATATATATATATATATATATATATATATATATATATATATATATATATATATATATATATATAAGAAGGATCCATTAGGAACCAACCTTTATTGCGAGAACTGCGAGAACCAATATGAACATAACAAAAAATACCTAAAAAATAAAAAAAATGCAAAATTTTTTTTAAATATTTTTTTAAAAAAATCACTATATATCGTTACTATAAAAACAAAAAAAAATATTCGAGTAACAAATTTCCAAGCACATGCATATGTATCATTTCTTTGACAAATTCCATAATACATTACCAATATTAGACACTTACAATTTCATTTACACTACCATCCATGATACACTACTTTTTACATTAACAATATTAGAAATGCACATGTACATCTATATATATGAACATGATATAACGTGTTTTGGTACACTACTTTCAATACACTTCCCTTTCATCTATCATACCATCCATAATACATTACTATTACCTCACACCATCCATAATACAATACAATTACCTACTATCATCCATAATACAATACCATTACCAATATTTCACTTTATTACATATACATCAACACCTTTTATACCATCCAAACAACATATTACATCATAAAGTGACAAATATAATCAAACCATCAACCACTAGATATAACTAGCCAAAAAAACATGTATATGGGACTACTTTATTATTCAAAATCACAAACTTTTTGTAGCAAAACACGTTATATCATGGTTATACATAATGATGCACATGTACATTTTTAATATTGGTAATGTAAAAAGTTGTGTATTACGAATGGTAGTGTAAATGAAAGTGCTTTTGTTTACTACTAGTAATGTATTATGGAATTTATCCAAGAAATGATGCATATGCACATGTGCATCGATAATTTATTACTCGATTTTTTTTATAACGAAATATAGCGTTTTTTAAATAAATATTAAAAAAATTGTGTGGTTTTTTAGATTTTTTAGGTATTCTTCCGTGTTCACATTGATTCTCGCGGTTCTCGCAATAAAGGTGGTTCTCGCATGAACCCTGCCATATATATATACATATATATATATATATATATGTGTGTGTATATATATGTGTGTGTGTATATATATGTATATATATATATGTACATATATACACACACACACATATATATACACACACATATATATATATATATATAATTCAATGTGTGTAGGTGACAAAATATAAAAGAAATAATAATATCATACTTTGGATAAATAAATAAACACTTATCAATCATGTGAAGCACATAATACTAAGCATATAATGATTAAAGTGACCATGTGCATGTGTGTTCATTAAATATTTACAAGCTAGGACAATTAAACAAATAAGCACATAAGGTACCTAAGGTACCTAATAAGCTACAGTCTAAGTCTAAGGATCTAATAACCTAAAACTAGTTCCTTATAGACAATGGCTCTAATATCAATCTGTTACACACCGACCCACAACGGATTGATATGAGGCATGATGATTGTCCATAGATCATGGCAACTAATAATTGCTTCAATATAGAAATATTCAAAATAGTTCGTACATTGCTCAAAATATATATTTTAACACAAAATTTCAAGTTTATTTTCCTAAAGCCCATCCTACGTGTCCTCTTCTCCTGATCCTCATACTTGGTTACCTGCATCACGTTAGAAAAATATATCTTTGGGTCAACAAAATGTTGTTGAGTAATTCCCCTTTTATAAAATAAGTTTTATATTAATTTTAATAAAAAAATTCTTTTAAAATGGTTTTTAAGGTTAGTATAAGGATCATAGTGTAACAACTATACAACAATGTCAGATGTATACCATCAAATAAACGTTTAGCAAATATGAATCAATGAATAAATGAAAATATGAATAAATGACTAAACCAGATTCAAGCCCCAAAGAGCGAATCTAAGACTGTGGCGATACTAGGCTCCAACCCATGATTGTGGGGAACATATTCAGCGATGGATCCAAATGACATGCTAGAATACAATAGACTAACATTGTACAAAAATTAAAACAAAACACATGCATGCATCCATATCATAACATATTGAAAGTTATCATGCTAAGGAATGATTTAATCAAGTATTTGTATAACATGATATACCCCAAAATTTACAGAAAAACAGGAAGGGAAAAATATTAGAATTTACTCACGGGTTCCATTCTGTTTATTCCGTGATTAACCACACAGATTGTTAAGCAAGCGAAACTCCACGAACAAAAATGTTATCCTAGAAATATGTATATAAACAATACTAATCAATCAACAAAATAATTTAGTAAGTATTACTATCCTAACCCTAAATAATATTGAGGGTGCGGTTCGGCTACAAAGTCCAAATTTCCTAAAAAGTGTAAAAATTCATAAAACATTATAATTTCATCCATAAAACACACCTAAAACCCCCAAATAATAAAGTGAAGATTACTAAAACGCCATATTCAAACCTTAATAGTCCATTAAAACTTCAAACACGCCATCATAGAACTGTGAATATAAAACACAACATGCTAACCAACATAAAACACAATAATGTTTGTTATTCCATAATATAAGTCTTATAATACAAAACACAACATAAAACCCACATATATAATGTTTTTATAATCCTCATAATGTTATTTGTGAGTTTCTAGTGTGTTTTTATGGTTGTCATTATGGTGTTTTATGACTTTTTACGCTTTTTAAGAAATTTAGACTTTGTAACCAACTCTTAACATAATATTGAAATCTTATTTAATATGTTAAAACATCGATTATATTTTGTATTAAAGTTCTTTTATCTAAATTTTCAATTAGCAAGATTACTAATTTTAGAGTAAATTGCACAACACATCCTTTATGTTTCCTCAAACTTGCAGGTTCCAGCCTTAATGTTTAAAAGTTGCTAAAAACAGCCTTTAAGTTTATTTTTGTTACGGGTTCAATCCTTTACAGCTAACCACGTTATTTTCTTCAGTTAAGTTCCCTCACATGCATAACATGTGAGGGTGTATTAGTCATTTTGGTTGATCTTCCACCCACTTCAATTATAAAAAAAAAATATTTAAGTTTTAACCTAGTTTAAACAAAGTTTGGTAAAACGTACGCGACTACAGAGGCGCACGATTACCGTTTGATAGTGTTTAACCTTAACTTGCGGCGTCCTAAACGTCACCAGTTGCTGGATCCGACTACTGAACATGGTGTTACGAAGTTCTCTGATTTGACGGTATCTGAGTTCCGTGAGAGGTATCTAGGGTTGAAGAGTCGTTTGTCGTTTCCGTCTGATGCGAATAAGGCGCCGATTCTTCCAACTAATGATAATCCTGAAGAGTTTAATTGGCATGATCAAAATATGTATTAATCTTTACAGCTTAGTGGGCTAGCTTAACAAGATTCCTATCTTAATTCCGGGTTCGCCGGAATCCGGCGAAGTCGCCGGAGAAGAAGACCGGAAAAGAGGGTGTTTGGTTTTTAAAAGTTTGGTTTTATTGCACATTAGTCCCTGCGGTTAGAATTTTTTTAAAATAGGTTAAACCTTAAATATTCTTTTTTCTTATAATTGACGTGGGTGGAAGTTCAACCAAAATGACGAATATACCCTCACATGTTATGCATGTGAGGGAACTTAACTGAAGAAAATAACGTGGTTAGCTGTAAAGGATTGAACCCGCAACAAAAATAAACTTAAAGGCTGTTTTTAGCAACTTTTAAACATTAAGGGTGGAACCTGCAAGTTTAAGAAAACATAAAGGATGTTTTGCGCAATTTACTCTAATTTTTATGATAAAAATCATAACTTACATTAATTAGAATTTTCTAAAATTTGTAAATAAAATCGCATCTTAATGATTTATAAAATCCGAAAATCCACCTCTACATTATTTTTCACTTTAACAATTTAAAAGATTAACTAAAATATATAATCTTCCAATTCTATAATAAGTGAATCATGAGAATTTCGATGACCTATTCTTTTATATCTGATCCATTAAAAACCATGTTCATGTATATAAGTGTTGAAATTTTTTTATATTATATGAGGTTCTCTACAATATATTTATCATTTAAAATTCGTATCAAATCCAAATAAATTCCAAAAATTTTAAAAGTTTGCACAACGTAATCTAACATGGCAAGGAACATAACTCTACTGTCAATTTCAAAAAAGGATAAGTCTAATATCAAAAGCCCTAATTTACATAAACCAAGAACCCTAAATTTTCTAAAAATTCAATTCGTACAGATGATGCCCTTTATCACAGAAATTGATAGAGGGGTTTTATAAAGCTCGTTAAAATAATGAGATTGGGCTTTTGAATTACCTGATTTGGTGGCGAATGAGAGAGTTATCATCCCTTTAAAGGCCTAGAATGATCTTGGTTCAAGTTTATGTACTTGAAAGGTGTTATGCAGGTTTGGAGGAGTATAGACTGACCGAAGGAAGTGAGGGGTGTAGTTTGTGGTAATTTTAGAAGGTGTTAAGATTTGATTCGTTAAAATCATCCAAGGTTTCTTTATGTATTTTAATAGTGGTAATGATGTATTAAATTATAATTGAATCTTGACAATAATGAGCATTACGAGCCAATCAAAGGATATTCCAATCATCCTCTTCAATGGTGTGACGTTTTGGGTTCCTAAGGTTCATGTGTCGTGTTATCGGAGGTATACGAATAGAAGAGTAGGTGGAGGGTGGCGTATCTGGTTGTTGTGTGGAGAGGACGACCAAATTCACGACGCCGGATCAATTTAAGTTTCAGAAAACTCAACCATCAATACAAACAAATTCGCAGTTCAACAAGTACCCGTGTCAAACAGTTGTGGTGTGAAACTCGGTTCGAGTCTGCCTGTGCCCATTTTTTTATTCTTTTCTTCTAAAGAAACTTTCAGGATTTACAAAAACAACCCTTGTACTTTTTTATTTCCCATAACTTGATATATAAACCTGCTTAACTTTTACCCTTTTATAATAACTAACAGATGCAATGGTAAAAGATCATAAGATTTGCGTTCTTAATCTGATTTAACCAAACACATTCGTAAAGATAAATAAAATATGGAAACAAAAATTCTCATATTTATTTATTCCCAAAGGATCTGGTTTACGATACGAGTCGGGTGTCTAGGATCCGTTTTCGACGGACTTTACACTACCAATCCAAGAGACCAAGAGGTAATAGATCGTCAGACTGTCTTTGTCATTAGAGGGTTTAGGAGTTTAGTGCACGAGGGTGAGTTACCCTTTATTTGGCTTTTGATATTTGTTATCTCGTGTTAGAAACCTGTTAGATACATTGTCCCTTACATCCCTTACACTTCCTAGATGTAATGTTTCTAGTGGGACCAAGAGGATATCCAGATTTAGGGTCCATTTCATTTAGTTTAGAGAGACCGAGAAGTTATCTTAACCCTAGACCGATGAGTTTACGCACTTCCCTAGATACTATATTGCATCCTATTTGGAGAATGATATGCTAGCCAGTCTTAGGTCTAGATTAGTGTATTTTAAGATCCTGGTAGTCAAATCTAGTTTATCCAATTCTGAGAGTTGTGATGAGTGATGTGGTGTAAATCACACATCTTTTCCCGTGTATTTTGTACATCATATTAGTTAATTTTTTTTTGTATGTATTGGCTTGTACTTAGTTGTATATGGTTTTTACAGGTGTTCGTGTGTAGAGGAAGTAAAAAACGAGCAAAATCGTTAAAGAAACGAGCACCCAGAAGGAGGTTTGAGCTTAGTGAAGGATTCTCATGGAATTAAAATGGATATTTAAGGAGATGATAAGATAGAGAATTGAATTACGAATCCATAGGCGAAAATGGTGAAGAAAACGGAGTTGAATCGAAGAAGTTATGGTCAAAACGGTTTCTCAATTCGTTTACAGGACACGTCAGGCGGCCAGAGGGCTTCAGCAGCCCGCGTGATGCAGAGTAGAGGCCTGATCAGCGTGTGAAAGCTCATCTTTGACCCTATTTAAGCCCCAAAACAACCCTAATACGAACAAGACTTACCTTAGACAAATTTTAGAGGTCCCATAGGTGATTTTGAGTAGAAAGAAGGTGCCGGGATCGATTTTGACATTGTGGCTTCATGATTTCCACTCTAGAAACAATTAGTTTGTTATTTATCCAAAACTTTGGGTTTTTGATACGTTAGACATGTTTTGCTTTATATTGATGAGCTTGCTATTGTTCTTGATTATGATTATTGGCTAGAAACCTTAAACACTACCCAGGTAGGATGATTGCATGATAAAGATTGGATTTTTATTACTTTCGATTAGTGTTTATGAATGGTTATTAAAGAGAGAACTTGGTAATATTGATTTGGTTTATACGGGTATCTTAACCTGCTTGATCTCATGTTTATTATCTTCACACGCATCTTGTTGAATGTCTTTCATATTATAGGTTCGTATTAGATCTTAATCACTTGCGTTTATGATTTTTATGGTTAATTGGCTAATACACCATAGGATGTAAATTCGTGAATCAAGTAGGTCTACGTGTTTAACTAATCTTAATATCCGTGAGGTGAGAGATTATCAGTTTGTCTAGGTTGTTAGATCACTAAAGTTAGGATCTTTGTGAAAAGACCATGCTAGTTTACCTTTCAACCCTTGCTATTTGAGTCAAACCAAATTACCATAGTTACCTTAGATTTTTATATCGTGAGGGTAATTGTTGAATTACGGTACATTATTATCATAATTGAAAATTTGTTGAGCCTGGTGACGACGGTTCTAGACGGAAGTCAGGGCGTGTGATATTACCGATTCGGTAGAACGTTATAGAGCGGGGAGTAGGAACAGAATCAACGGAAGCATTCATTCATTCACACCTAAAGAGTATACATCTTGTCTGACTGGCGGAATTATCCGCCAGCATTTCCCCTCAGGGAACTTCCAAAACTTAACAAACAATGAACACACAACCCATATATATAGTGTGAATGGTTGCTTGTACGAGTGACAAGATGTCACTCGTATGAACCATATAAGCTCACTCGTACGAGTGAGATGTTTATCACTCGTATGAGTCACATTGTCACTCGTACGAGTGACATTTTCACTTGTACAAGCCAGTTCTCGTTCGCACTTGAGTCGTGTGTTCGTATCTAATCTATACAATATTCAATACACACTCTTTCTAGCCTATTCGGACAGTGACGGACATAAAGTGCGTCAACAAAATCCACAATATAACAGTTGCTAGGTCTCCATAGGTGTCTTCTCGAGAAGGGTCGAGGGTCCGGTTCAGTTATCCGGTAAGTTTAGTATTTCAAGATCCCGTTTCTATAACATAGTTAAACCAATAGAAAGCCGATCCAAGTTGTGTAGGATTCCAGCCTAGGTAGTCATTTTCTCATCATCTGAGTAAAACCCCAAAAGTATAATTCGCGTCTTAGTTCGTGTCTTAGTTAGCTTTAGTGAGTTAGTTAATTAATTGCATTAGGCTATTAGAAAATCCCCCTTCAAAACAAAAACCAATTAAGTCGAGTCAGTCTTTGATAAGTTAGTAATCTAGTCTTGTAAACATAATTAGTAGAGTCTCGTGGGTTCGATACTCAGACTTACATAAGCTTTACTACATCGATTGGTACACTTGCCGGTTGTGTGGTCTAGGTTTTAGAGAGTCTTAGTTTATAAATTTAAAACTTAGAGTGTCTAGTTTAGGGTTAAAATTAGTTAGTTTTTGTAGAACACTTTTAGCACATCAACGAGTTAACTTGATTCGTGCCTAGGTAGCTACTTTCTCATCCTCTAATTTCACTCAAATTCGTTATTTGTTGCTTTGCTTTCGTATTTACTTTTGTGAATTGGATTAGTAGTTAGATTTAGTAGTTGATAGAAATCCAAACATTCACTAAACGTTATTAAACTACGACTAGATAGAGGTTTAGTATTGAGAGTCGCACCATTGAGTCCTTGGATTAATACTTGGTCTTACGACTTTACTATATCACGACTGATACACTTAACTATTGTGTGTAATTAAGTTAGTCTGACCATTTAATTTGGTGCTTTATAAATTAATTAACATTTTACACATCAAATACCACTTTATATCTAGCTTATAATTATATGAATTATATTTTATTTATCTAATAAATAATATACAATTACCTTTTACACTTTTATTTGCTTAATAAATAAAGACATTTGTATTATTTATCTAATAAATAATATTCATCTACCCTTTATTTAATTATTTATTTAATTAACTTTCAATTAAATAAACTGTTAAGAAACTTTTTATGTAAGTATTGAAGAAAAATGATGAAAGAATCTGATCTGATCAGATTTGCTGCTAAGAAAGTCAAAGGGTCTAACATGAAGAAGATACATAACTATTGGACAAGAAAAAGGCAAATTGACACCAAGAGAAGATCAAACAGTCATCTACAACATAGAAGAAGAATGGAACAGAAGAATCTGATGTTTCTAATGATAAATCTAATGATTATCATTACAATCAGATTAGATCAAATCATCGGAAACTGATAATCAAATCATCGATTTATGATATAGGAGATGAAGCAACTTGCTAAACCGATAAGGTGTGCACGAACTCCAAAGTGACTAGTGGATCAATGGATTCAATGAATGTGCCAAAAAACCACTCTTCACAATACAGGTGCATGAATAAACAAATGTTTATTCCTGCCCAACATTATCTATAAATAGAAAGCAAATCATCGAAGAGTAAATGAGCAGCTAATACATCTTACAAACTCTACTGCCCTTCAACACATAATTCTTTAAGTATTTGTTTTGTAATAGCCAATAACTTTCCAATCACCCTGTAAGCATTCAAAGTGATATAAACTTGAAAATTCTGTAGCTCGGTTTCTTGAAAGTTTGATTTTTAAATTCCGCACATTATTTTTCATACTTGTTGAAATCATTTATTACATTTAGTTAAACATTATTACCTGGTATCAACAATTGGTACCAGAGCAGATTGAGTAACTTATTTTCAAACGATCGATTGCTCGAGTATATTTGTTTTGTGTACTCTGTTTTTTAAAAATTTCTTTAACTAAAAATGGCAAACTTTCAAACATAGAACAATGCATTCAATATTGGGTCTTTGTCAAAGCCTTCGACTTTAGTCAGAGAGGAGTACCCCCAATGGAGAATCAGAGTGATCAATTTCCTTAATGGTCATGATCGAGCTATGTTTTTGTCCATCGAGAGAGGCCCACATCCCCGTCTTGAAATTGCAGCTATCTCAGCAACTAATCAAACTCCAGCAAATCCAGTGTCATGGGCTCCTAAACAAGAAGGTTTATGGAGTGATACTGATAAGACATTGGTGGAAATAGATAAAAGGGCCAAATCACTCTTGATTATGGCACTTCCTAATGATGTATTTTCTTAAGTGGTTGCTTGTGCATCTACAAAGGAAATATGAGATCAGTTGGAAAATCTTTGTAAAGGAGGAGAAAAAACGAAAAGAAATAAGAGAACTAATTGTGTCTCATCATAAGAATGTTTTAGAAGTCTTGCAAATCAAACTCTTTCAGAAACATATAACAATTTTTTAAAATTTCTAAACATTTAAAAAAAATTAGTGTTGAAAAATCAAATGATGAAAGAAATGTCAAGTTTTTGGATGCCTTACTAAGAGAATGGAAAAATCTTACCATGACACTAGCCTCCACCTTAGAGTTAGGCAATCTGAATATGCATGATCTCTATAGCATTTTAATGCCTAGGGAAGGAGAAATAAATGAAAATTCAACCCAAAGAGGGGGGGGGGGTCCCATAGCTCTCATCTCCAACACACAAAGAGTCAAAATTTATGATTCTCAATCCTCATATATCTAAACATCAGAATCATAAAATTCTGATACTTCATCAGATTTTTCTGCATTTTTTGAAGCAATAACATTGCTCACAAAGACCTTTGAGCAAAGGTTAAGTGAAGGAAGTTCCAAACATCAAAGAAGTGACAAAGGAAGGATGGAAGGAAGAACAAGGGAAAGAAGATCTGAAGGGAAGTCAGAAGTAGTTTGCTATAAATGCAAACAAAGGGGGCATTATGCATCAGAATGAAAAAAATAAGAACCTAAAAGATGTTTCCTATTATGAAAAGAAGTTAGAGGAAGCCAAGACACAACAACAGATAAGTCTAATTGTAGGTACTGACACCTGGATAACAGATGATTTATCAGATGATGGATGAGCAAGAAGAAATGGCTAACTTCTGTCTAATGGCAAGAATATCTGATACTGAATCAGAATCATTGAAAAATACGGTGCATTTAAATAATCAAGATTTAGAACATCAGTTAAACAAAATGATGAAGGATTTTGAAAATCTACAAGAAAACAATTGGTAGAAACTAAAAAAATTTGATGAGCTACAAAAACAGCTAAAAGAAACTCAAATCAATAACAAGTCACTTTATGATGAAGGTTTGATAAAAGATACAAAAATTAATTTTTATGAACAAGAAAGAAAAACTTTGTAAAGTGAAATAAATGTCAGTGGGTTTCAACAAGCAAAAGACTTCATTGATTACATTGAAACAACACCAAATAGCAAAGGTGAAGGTCTGGGTTACACAAAAACAAAATTCAACAACCCGACTGTCTTTGTTTGTGCCTCCAAACAAGTTTCTGATAAATTTATATTAGAATTTGATGCAAAATCAAGCATATCTTCAAATTCTAGCTGTTTGACATCAGCTTTAGAATCTAGCTCAAAAATGAAGAAAACAATTCTAAAAACTAAAAAAAGATGCAACAAAAAATAATTTTAGTAAAAGAGACAAAATATTCTTCGAAATAATCTTCTATCACAATGTAATTTATTATAAAATTATGATAAAATGGATTGTATGTGCGTTGAAATTCTGAGACTAATTCAACACCATCTTTCAAAAACCAAACCACTTGTCAATGACTCAGCATTGAATAGAAATTCCGATTACAACAGTTCATCAGAAGAGGAGAGGACGAAGAGAAAATCAGAAAACAGTTCTTTAGAAAGAGTGCCCAAACAAGTTTAGGTACCTAAAAATTTCAAACCTTTCCATTTCTGGACCATCGTGTGTAGCAGATTTGGTACTACGATTCTGGTAGCACCAAGCACATGACTGGGGATAGGAGCTAACTCAGTAATTATAAAGAAAAACTAGGTAAATTAGTAAACTTTGAAATGATGTTAAGGGAAAGAACACAAGGGTATGGTAGCATTGCATGTGGAGCCCTAACAATTGATAAAGTTGCATATGTAGAAGGTTTGAAATATAATCTTCTCAGATGTGGACAATTTTGTGACAAGGGCTTCAAGGTAACCTTCTTACCTGATATGTGTTTCTTGATTGGTTTAGAAGATAACAAAGTTTATTTGAGTGGTAAAAGAATCAGCAAATCCATTTATTACTTTGATTTTACAGAAAAAGTTTAACATCCTTAACTTTGTCTGTTTTCAAAAGATAACAAAAGTAGTAGTTGGCTATGGCATAAAAGACTAGCCCGTCTAAATTTTAAAACTTTAAATCAACTTGCAAACAAGAATCTGGTAAAAGGTTTACCATTTATCTCTTTCTAAGAAGGATATACTTTGTGAAGCATGTGAGCTAGGAAAATAAAAAAGAGGTTCACACAAAAATGTAACTGAATCTTCAAATTCTCAATATCTTGAACTTTTTCATAAGGACTTATATTAATTAGTGAGTATAGAGAGTTTTTCAGGGAAGAAATACATTTTAGTGATTGCAAATGACTACTCAAGGTACGCATGGGTTGAGTTTTTAAGACAGAAAAGTGAAACCCAGACCTGATCATAACTTTTCTTAAGAAAATTGAAATTTTGTTAAAATTATATGTCAGAAAAATCAAATATGACAATGGGAGAGAATTCAAAAATGCAAAACTTGGGACCTTCCTTATCAGCAAAGGAATATCTCATGATTTTTAAGATCCCAGAACTCCTCAACAAAATGGAGTGGTGGAAAAGAGAAACATAACATTGGTAGAATCAACCAAAACAATTACTTATGCCAAATTGCCTACATATTTTTGGGTATAGGATATATCAAATGCATATTCACACAAAATAGAACTATTATTAACAAAAAAAATCAGAAAACACCTATCACATCATCAACAACAGAGTTCGTAATATCAAATTTTTCCATACCTTTGGTTGTAGGTGCTATATATTCGATGATTTTGATAGTCTTAAAAAATCTAACAGAAAAGCTGAAAAAGGAATTTTTCTTGGATATTCTCTTGCCTCAAAAGCATACAGAGTATTTTTAATAAGTACAAGAACTATAAGAGAAAGTTTATATGTATCCTTTGATGATACATAATAAACGGAAAATTCTGATGACATCTTAAAGGATATTAATAAACAAAATCCAGAAAATTTGATACACCTTCTTAACCAACTAATTAAAGAACTACTAGTATATGATTGGGATAGAAATTATAGTAAAATCAATAAGAATCAATCATATACTAACCTTGTAGAACATTTGGAGCCAATTACTGAAATACAAGGAACACATGATCAGAATTTTGATCTTACATTAGAAAAGCATCAAACAAATCAAATTCTTGATCCTTCACGCTCAGAACAGGTAATCAATCATGGGGAAGAAGGAAGAACATCTTCAGAACAAAGATTCAAAATTAACAAATCTTAACAATCTAAGATGGATCAAAGGGCACTCTACAATTGAATCCTAAAGAAGGTGTCCGAACAAGATCAACATCACATTAATATCTTCATGCATGACTTTTAAGCATGATAGAACCAAAAACTGTCAATAAAACACTCAAAAATCCAGATTGGGTATAAGCAATGCAAGACGAGCTTCACCAATTTGAGAAAAGTCAAGTGTGGAATCTGGAACCCAAAACAAATAACAAATCTATTATTGGTTCAAAATGGGTATTCAGATTCAAATCTGACGAACAAGGAACAAAGGAAGACTTGTTGTCAAAGGGTACAGTCAACAAGAAGGGATTGACTATGATGAAATATTTGCACCGGTTGAAAGATTGGAAGCTATAGAAATTTTCCTTGCTTATGCATCATCAAAAGTTTTAAAGTTTATCAGATAAATGTGAAATCTACATTCCTAAAAGGTAAGATTGAGGAGAAAGTATATGCGCAATAACCTGAAGGCTTTGTTGATCCAAAATTTCCAAAATATGTTTACAAGTTTAATAAAGTCTTGTATTGGTTGAAGCAGGCTCCTAGAGCCTGGTATGAAACTCTCAAACTTTTTAATTAAATCTGGCTTCACCAAAGATACAATAGATACAACCTTGTTTCTCAAAACACACATAGGGCACACTTTGTTGGTTCAAATATATGTTGATAACATCATATTTGGATCAGCCAATCCTATTTTTTGCAAAAAGTTTGAAAAATTAATGACCAGTGATTTTGAAATGGGCCTGATGGGTGAGTTAAGTTTCTTTTTAGGACTTCAAATAAAACAAGAATTTGATGCTATATTTTTAAGTCAATCAAAATATGTTAGAACAATCTTAAAGAAATACTCACTAGAAAACTACTTACATTCAAAAACTCCAATGGCCACATGAAACAAACTTGATCATATCATGATGGTAAAAATTTAGATATTAAAACTTATAGATGAATAATAGGATCCCTGCTATATCTAACTGCTAGTAGACCGGACATAATTTTTTCAACCTGTTTTCTAGCAAGATATCAATGCAATCCTAAATAATCTTACTTAAAGTTGTAAAAAGAGTTTTTAATATCTTAAAGGAACATCTGATCTTGGATTATGGTATCCAAAAGGTACAAGTTTAGGCCTAATGGATGCAAACTCGGCTAAGAGATTATGGAGTAAATCCGACAAAGATACCAATTTTTGTGACTCAAAGAGTGCCATTGCAATAACATCAAATCTAGTTCATCACTCTAGAATGAAACACATTGATGTCAGGTATCACATCATAAAAGATCATGTGGAAAAAGGTAATATCAAGATGTATTTTGTATCAACATAAAACCAAATTGCTGATATATTTACAAAATCTTTTGATGAGAAAAGGCATAACTATTTAAATAGTAAATTAGGAATGGTTAATATAAGAGATGAAGAAACAAAGCTTATCACAAATATGTCTGGCAATGATCAGAAGTATGATGACATAAAAGACCATCAGATGTCTGATCAAAGCATCAAAGTTCCGATGAAACCTTAGAAATCTAATAATGTATCAGCTTAAATCTGATACTCTATCAAAAATTGGATGAATCATCAGAAAAGGTCAACATCAACTGTATTTACATGCATGTATACCACGTTAATTGTATTTTTTTTTATTTTGCTTCTCTCATTTTTCTTCGTATTATATATGTGTGTGTGTATTCATAATCTTAAGCGTAATTTTTGAGATTTTTCTCACATCATCAAGCCAGTGTTCTGAACATATTAAATTTCTTGCTTATTCTCTATCCTCACATTCTTTGCTTACTATCCAAGCTTAAAGTGGAAAATGGCAACGCCTGGACATTAAATGATATATATCTTATAGAATCATGCCGTCTAAATCATAAATGAGAAGTTGTAGTAAGTCTCAACATCTCTTTATTCTCCTAACAACAGATCTTCACAATGAGATACAATATCTAAGTTGGTAAATACCATTTATGGCATCTGCACTTTCACGTATAAATAACAACCACTTGGATCATTCACCCTTATGAACAAAGGTCACTTTCATCTCTCTACAAAACCCTAACTCTTCAACTTCACTTCTGTTCACACAATGGAACACATTCACTTCACCAAGTTCCCCTTCCATACATCCCACGTCACAACTTGAGAGTCAGAATGGATGTTTCCGAAGAAGCCTAGGAGAGGTACTGTACCATCCTTGCACTAATCATGAACAACCCCTAGCTTTTGCACTAACTACATGTATATGGGTGAACCTGGAATTTCTCCAACGGTTTTAGTATTCTGCCCGTCTCATCATTGAGGATGGCAACTTACCACCATCGCCAGATGGTTGATGGGTAAACTCATTGTCTTTAATGAGTACACCATAAGGGAACCTTTCCATTTCAACGATGACACCAACGTGACTACCTTCACTCATCTTGAGCTGGAAGATACTCTATGGAAAATGGGATATAGATTACCTGCTCCACAAGGCAGATTGTTAAATCATGGTTCACCAAGCCATGGCAGTTTCTGGTAACCTAAATTGGGATATGCTTTTCAAAGAAGATCGTAACTTCAACGCAATCTCATACAAACTCATGGATCCTGCTCATGCACTAGTGCTTGGTGTTCCCTATAACTTCTCTTAATCTTTAATGAGAGATTTCGTTTGTAACCTCTACTCCAACTGACCCTTCTAATGTATCCTCGTTTCTTGATGAAGGTTATCACTAGTTACTTGGATTTCGGTAGTGTTCTGGTCTGGTATCCTAGAGGAGAGATGGTGTTCCTGGAGAACTTTCAGTGTGCACAACTCGTGCCGGTGGACAATTACACAAGAGCGACCACAAATCTATGGGCCTTCATTGCCTTGATCTATGATGTTGATTAAATATTGTGTATTCTTTTTAATATGAATATCTTAGCCTTTCTTTAATTTTTTTGTTTTATTAAGTAAAGGAGAATCGGGGGAGGGGGGGGGGTTAAAATGAAAAACAGAACAACAATCAAGAGGGAACAAAAGTCAACATAATTTTAAATCCGACTAAAAAACCTTTTGATCAAAGGGGAACAAAAAGGTCAACATTGCTTAGATTTTAAAGAAAATTGACTAAAACATAGTTATTAATCTAATGGAACAAAAACACTTCAAAACTGACCAAACAATGTTTTGATCAAAAACTGAAAAATAAATCATTGCTTAACATTTTTAAATAACAAAAGTCATCCAAAATCGAAATCAAGAATAAAATCTAAAATCATCAGGATGAATGAAAATTTCTTAAATGATTAAAGAAATTTTTCCAAATGTCAGATAAAAAAACATTTAATAATTTGCTTTTCCCATCAAAAGGAATGTGATTTCATCTGAAAACATAGAAGAAATTTATCATGAAGGGACTTGGAATAACATGTGACAAAGAAGACATTTATCTGGTAATCATGATCATATCTAATGCCAAGAAAAAGACCACAAACTCTCATCAGAAAATATTTGCAAGGCAAACCTAGCTCACATGTGCAAAAAGATCTTTATCTTTCAAAAAAGGGGAAGAATAGAAGGTTTATAAGAGTTTAAATGAATATTAATGGAACCCCTTTCAAAATGTGGACCCACCAAGAGAAAAAGATACAACTTGACCATTGGTATTCACCAATCAAAAGTTCAGAAATTTTAATAATTCTTTGAAAATATTCAAATGGTATATTGAAAGTTTTAAACGGTTTTGATAAGTTAATAACCAATTAACGTATCATAAATCCACTTAAAAACTAACCATCCACAACCTTAATATGTGGGACACTGAAACTCCCAGACAGTATAAATAGTCTTCTTAAACAAGAAAACTTTCATTCACTCAGAAATTTGAAACCCACATACAAGCCCTAGAAAAATCGTTTTTAAAACCTAAAATTCTTTATTAAATCACATGATTGCCTCAACCTCAGTAAACCTCAACATTCCTACCGTAGAACATCAAGTACATATTGTCTACAGGAACATATTCTTGCCCCTAAAAGACAACAATCTTCATATGAATACTCAACACAATTTATATAATCAAAGGTGTCAAATTCTGGTTGAATATCTGACAAATTGCCCATTGAAGCAAGCCATGTTGAAAACACTAGAAGTACAAGTAATCATACTCCAACAATTAGTCAATACTCTGGAAATTTCAACAGATAAAAACAAGGAAGAAATAAATGCACATCTATGGGGGAACATGTATGTGATTATCACCCCAACGAAATTAGAGAATGGTTAGAGTTACCGAAGAAAGGCCAGTACATTGAAGTACCAAAGAAAGCTGAAATGGTTACAACTTTCAAGAATTTGGATTACAAGGAGAACATCACAAAGATTAGAGATTTTAAGAGGAAAAATTACCTTTTTTTTATCAAGTTCTCATCGAGACATTGAATAGATGCTTGACATCAAAAATTGGATGAGCATATTAGATCAACACCTCAATTCTAACAATCATGTATGGACTCATCACCGGGTTCAATGTTGATTATGCAAGAGATATTTTTTATCTGACGAAAAAGTCAGTATTTGCTAAAAATGGACGTATCACTACCCATCTTCGATATCCCATATTCTTGGCAATTATAGTTGTTGAAACCTTTGAAGAAAGAAATATGGAGATACCCATATCTAAAGAAATATGGTAGACACCATTAATGGTGTCACACCCTCAATTTCCACATGTGGAGTATTACCGCGAGGCGTGTGATCAAACCAGAATCTCAGACATTAGCAATATTGAACGATTCTATATGATTTATTTAAACATTTTCCAAAAACATTTGTTGTAAACATTCATAGTCATTTTCAAAATATCAAGGTTTCAAAGTTTAGCGGAAGCATTAAAATTAAGTAACGGGTGCCAACATAAACGCCAAAACCAAAAATCCCAAACATTATCGTAAATAAGACTCGATAAAAATGTCTTGATCAAATGCAAGTGAGTGCACCTAGCGCTCCTAGAGTCCTGAGAAACATGTAAAGAAACAAGTGTCAACATTAAAGAAGAGTGAGTTCACAGGTTTTTATAAGTTCACAAGTTCGGTTTAAAAGATTGTTTTTCTCCGTTATTCCTAACCCGGGATAACGACATAGTTCCATTATTCCTAACCTGGAATAATAATGTTGGTTCGTAAATAAGTTCAATGTTAACATGTAGGTAGCGAGCCTAAAGTTACGTCACATAAGAGTTCGCGATCGAAGCTGACTGTTGTTGCCTCGGTGTTGCCAGGTCTATCACTGACCATGGCGAAAGTTAGGCCAAATTAATCACACATTGACCATTCCCGGTCGGCTAGCGCAACTAGCTCGGGTGGGGCTTGTCGGGCCCAGTAGTACTACCATAATTTCTCCGCTATCTAACCCAGATCCGAGAGTTGGTTGAGCACTTCCATGATAAAGCTACTTAGTGACCATAACATACATTAACAGTAACTTAGTTACCGAATAGTTAACGATGTTAAATTCGCATAACGTAAAAGATAGAGTTATAGAGCGTATACATGTTTCTCCCCCTGTTGTTCAAAACCGGATAAAATAGGGGCCGTGAACTCTTAAATTGCTCGGTTAGAATAAACGCAAAAGAAGCAAATGATGGAACCGCTAATCGCGTCCTAACATGTCAACCGATTTAAAGTTAGTGTGTGAACACACTGACACAAAACCCTACGCATAACTAACACACAGTGCAGCACACGTAATAACTAATTCGAAACCATAATCATGCATGCAAAGTATCACCATACAAAATAATGATCAAACCAACTTGTCATAAACACAGATTAACTCATACAACACTTAGGTACAAACAAACGCAAGTTATCATGTTTCACCTTGTACGCTCATAACTGGGCTGTTTTCGAGGATTTTTATAAAATTGTTCCAACATTCCAAAAATTCCAATTTTTTTACAGGAGGTGTCAATTAGACTGTAGAATTTCGTATTAAATTTTCAAATCCTAAATCTTTAAAAATTATTTATAAACATATATATATTAGGCTGCAGTCAGATTCGTCGCTTTCTGACTGCAGTCCACGAGAAATATTATTTAAAAATCATCATTCATCCAATTAACAATATTCCAGTGGGAGATATTTGAAAATTCCCATCTCCAGTTACTGTACAAATTTCATGACATAACCCCATACAGACTATGAGATCCGACTCGATAAACAACCTGCAAATTCTGCAGAATTTACGCAGCTTCAGCTGCTGCACTAAATGACAATTTAAAAATAGCAAACAACCTCAGAAAAATATGAATCCTACGCCATTTGAAGCGTTTTTCAAAAATACACGTTTTGGCTTCATAAAATCCACTTTTCGATAAATAATGATCAGGTTACAGCCAACTGAAGTAGTTTGCGATTACCGAACCGGGACAAGCTTGGAATCGATCCGAGAGGTGTAGTTTGCGCGACCGAGAGAGAGGGGGGGGCTGTCGTCGACCTCACTAGGGTATTAGGGTTTTGTTTTTTTGAAAGCTACCCACAACATGCATGTAACTATAACAAGGGGGCGCTTTGGGTTAGTGCCTTGGGCCGCAAGTTTGGGTTATTTCCTTGGGCCGCAAGGAGGTATGGGTCGCATGGGAGTGTGGGTGGCGGGTTGGGTTTGCTTGGTCGCGAAGTCGAAACGTTTCATAGGCTTAGTTCGGTTTATAAATAGAAGTTACTAAAATATTATTCGCGACACGGAGTTTATAAAATATTAAATCACGTATTTGGAGTGAGACGCAATAGATTCACAAACGTCTCATAACACATAGCACGTAATTCAGATACAACCCGTCTAATAACACATAGCACGTAATTCACCCTATAGATTCACAAGGTTAGCGTAGTTATTGCGAGCGTGTAATTTAATTCTCCGAATTAAATCAGCGTAGGAGTGAATAACCATAAAGTAGCGCGTTTAAGATACCTAAAAAGCCGGGATGTCACATTATCCCCATGTTGAAAGAATTTTCGTCCCGAAAATTGAGTAAACACGGTTTAGAATGCAACGCACAAAAGTTCAGTTTGCTAGAATGGTACAAGTAAATCCTAGGCTGTCATATCATCCTCATGTTGAAAGAATTTCGTCCCAAAATTCAGTTGGCGGTAACGTCAGATTGCTGCTCAGCTGCAAAAAGGTGTGGATATTTGCTTTTCATTTGGTCCTCTCTTTCCCACGTGAACTCCGGTCCACGCTTAGATTTCCAACGAACCTTGACGATCGGTATCTTGCTGTGCCTTCGAGTCTTAATCTCACGGTCCATAATCTCGATAGGTTGTTCCACAAAATGCAGTTGCTCATCCACTTGAATCTCATCCAATGGAATGACTAGGGTCTCATCTGATAGGCACTTCTTCAGATTGGACACGTGAAAAACGTTGTGAACTCTACTGAGTTCGGCAGGAAGGTCTAACTGATAAGCTACGGGCCCGACACGCTTCGAAATCACAAATGGGCGTACGTACCGTGAATTTAGTTTGCCTCGTTTCCCAAAACGAATTACACCCTTCCAGGGTGACACTTTCAGTAGGACGCGGTCACCTACTTGAAATTCGAGCGGTTTGCGACGTTGATCAGCGTAACTTTTCAGTCGATCTCGTGCCGCTGCCATGCGGTTTCTGATTTGCACAATCTTTTTAGTAGCCTCAAGTATCACCTCAGGACCTGTGAGTTAACTGTCACCAACTTCTGCCCAACAGACCGGTGATCTACATTTGCGACCGTATAATGCTTCAAACGGTGCTGCCTGAATACTCGTATGGTAACTGTTGTTATACGAGAATTCCACCAAAGGCAGATGGATTTCCCAATTGTTCCCGAAGTCTACCACGCATGCCCTAAGAATGTCCTCCAAGGTCTGAATGGTCCTTTCACTTTGACCATCCGCTGAGGGTGATAAGTTGTGCTCATATCTAAGCGTGTACCCAACGCTTTCTGAAGTGACCGCCAAAAGTTGGACGTGAAACGAGCATCTCTGTCTGAGATGATGGACGTTGGCACCCTGTGCCGAGAAACTACTACCTTAATGTAGATGCGAGTCAACTTATCCATCTTATCTGTTTCTTTGGTCGCTAGGAAGTGTGCAGACTTAGTTAGACGATCCATGATTACCCAGATGGTATCGCAACCACCCGGAGTTCGCGGGAGTTTAGTGATAAAGTCCATCGTGATCTGATCCCATTTCCAAACTAGGATCTCAGGTTGTTGAAGTAGCCCTGATGGCTTCTGGTATTCTACCTTGACTTTCGCACAAGTCAAACACTTGCTCACGTAGGTGGCTATATCCGCTTTCATGTTGGGCCACGAGTACGCGGCTTTAAGGTCTTGATACATCTTATCCGAACCAGGATGGACAGAGTATCGGATTTGTGAGCTTCGTCCATAACTAGCTTCCTCAGGTTTCCGTAGAGAGGTACCCATATACGATTCATGAAATACCGGGCACCATTGTGTTTCACTTCCCAATCGCGTTCCATCTTTCCCACAGATTCGTCCTTGATGTTCTCTTCCTTAACTGCTTCTAGCTGCGCGTCGAGTATCTGTTCGGGTAACCCATGATGAATTTTGAACTGTAGTGCTCGTACCCGACGAGGTTTCAAGTGCTCCTTCCGACTGAGGGCATCAACTACCACGTTAGCTTTACCCGGGTGATACCGAATGGCGCATTCATAATCGTTTAGGAGTTCGACCCAGCGACGCTGTCGCATGTTCAACTCTTTCTGGTCAAAAATATGTTGGAGGCTCTTGTGATCTGTGTAGATTGTGCACCTTGTTCCATATAGATAGTGTCTCCAAATCTTAAGTGCAAACACAACTGCTCCCAATTCCAAGTCGTGTGTCGTGTAGTTCTTCTCGTGGACCTTCAACTGTCGGGATGCATACGCGATGACCTTTTCATGTTGCATGAGCACACATCCCAATCCCTGAATGGAAGCGTCACAATATACCACAAAATCATCTGTCCCCTCTGGCAAGGACAAAATGGGAGCACTGCAAAGCTTCTGCTTCAGTAATTGAAATGCTGCTTCCTGTTTATCACCCCAAGCATACTTGGTGCCCTTCTGGGTGAGAGTGGTAAGCGGTTGTACGATCTTGGAAAATCCCTCGATGAAACGTCTGTAGTAACCAGCCAAACCCAAAAATTGGCAGATCTCTGTCGGTGTCCTGGGTGCTTCCCAGTTCTTTATAGCATCGATCTTGGCGGGATCAACGTGTATACCCTTTTCATTCACGATATGCCCGAGAAACTAAACTTCCCGAATCCAGAAATCACACTTCGAAAACCTGGCATATAGTTTCTCCTGTTGAAGTAGTTCTAGCAATAATCGCAGATGCTCAGCATGTTCTTCTTCACCCTTAGAGTAGATGAGTATATCATCGAGGAACACGATGACAAACTTGTCGAGATACGGCTTACACACGCGGTTCATGAGGTCCATGAACACCGCGGGTGCATTGGTGAGACTGAAGGGCATGACCAAGAACTCATAATGGCCATACCGAGTGCGAAATGCCGTCTTGGAGATATCCTCCTCCCTGACGCGTAGCTGGTGATAACCGGACCGTAGATCAATCTTAGAGTAGTAGCTTGACCCCTGAAGCTGGTCAAAAAGATCGTCGATGCGAGGCAATGGGTATCGGTTCTTGACGGTAACCTTATTGAGTTCCCTGTAGTCGATGCACATGCGGAAGGTCCCGTCCTTCTTCTTAACAAAAAGGACCGGAGCTCCCCATGGCGAAGTACTGGGTCGGATAAATCCTTTTTCCAAAAATTCCTGAAGTTGGGTAGACAGCTCTTGCAGCTCTGCTGGAGCTAAGCGGTACGGGGCCTTGGAGATAGGAGTCGCATGGTTCGCCAATTCGATTTCAAACTCCACTTGTCGATGTGGTGGAAGACCGGGTAACTCCTCTGGAAATACATCGGGAAAGTCACGGACGACGGGGATATCTTCAATCCGCTTCTCGTCCTTAGACTGCTCGGTGACCAGTGCGAGCAAAGCAAAAGAGTTCTTCTTCTAAAGATACTTCTGAGCTTGCATGTAAAAGATGATGTTCGTGACGACGCCTGCCTTCTCGCCTTGCACCATCAAGACTTTGTCGTTTGAGAGCGGAATACGGATAGCTTTCTCGAAACAGAGAACTTCAGCTCGGACCTCGGATAGCCAGTCCATTCCGGCTACCACATCAAAACTACCCAGGGTAGTTGTCATCAGATCAATGGTAAAGGTGTGACCCGCGAGTTTAAGTTGACAGCCGGTCACTAGATGAGTCACATCTACAGATTTACCATTGGCTAGTTCTATGACGTAAGGGGTCTCTAGGGGTTTAGGTGTGAGATTTAGGTTCTTCCTAAAAGACTCAGATATAAAACTCTTATCCGCACCCGTATCAAAAAGTACAGTAGCAAAATGATCGTTAAGTGGAAACTTACTGGTGACCACATTCGAGTCGTTTCTGGCCTTTCCACGGCCTAGCGTGAATGCACGTCCTTTGGCACCTCCTGTGCCACCATTTCCATTGTTGCCATTGTTGTTATTGTTGTTGTTGTTGTTGTTGTTGTTCCCACCATTGTTGTTGTTACGAAGTTGCGGGCAGTCTCGCTTGAAATGGGCAGTGCTACCGCACTGATAGCATCCCCGGTTATTACCCTGCTGTTGACCCTGGTGCTGGTTCTGATTTTGTCATGACATAATTTCCCCATGACAATCCTTTGCCGCATATCCTGCTTTGCCACATCGTTGGCAGCGATTTTCGGCGGAACGGCCGTGATGATGGAGGTTACAACGATTACATTGCGGCTTTTGACCCGCATAGCCGCTCGAGTTCTGGGTGTTGTTAGCAGACTGATTGTTGTGACCCCGATTGTTGTTGAAGTTGTTGGACCGCTTCCGGTTTCCTTGTTGTGGCTGGGCTGATGAAGACTGCCGAGCAAGTGAGTCTTCGAATTTCCTTTTGTTGTCAGGGACAATTTCAGTTGCACCCCTAGGTGGTAACTTCCCTTGCTCCACCGCCTTATCGGTGAGTTTATGTGCCAGTCTAATCGCTTGATGCTCCATCGTAGGGTTGCTAGACATTACCATGCCCTGGATCTCAGGGACCAGACCCCCAAGATAAAACTCAAGTCGTTTATCGACGGTGTTAGCCAAATCGGGACAAAGGAACACCAGATCATGATGTCTTGCCGTGTACGCTTCAATTTCTGACCCGACCATCTTGTGGTTCCATAACACTTGTTCCAATTGCTGAACTCTGTCCCGCGGACAGTATTCTTCCTTGATTAGAGCTTTGAACTCGGTCCAGGCCATTGCGTTCGCTGAGACAAGTCCACGCGTTTGGACTTGTGCGTTCCACCAGGTTAATGCCCCATCTTCCAACGTCGAGGCAGCATACTTGACCTTATTAGCTTCAAGTCAACTGCACATTTCAAAAACCGATTCAGACTTTTTAATCCAACGGACCAGTCCTATGGGTCCTTCAACTCCCGTGAACTTGCTCGATTTCGCATCAAGGAACATCTTGTAGGGTTAAGACCCCCTCCTGAGGATAGAGGATAGGTAGTCAGCGAGAAAGTTCACTAGCCAAACTATTATATTTTCCCATGAAAATTTAATAATGGTTACCTGCTGGTGGGTTAGGAACACCTGCCAGAGCAGCATTCACGTGTTCTTGGATTAAAGCGGCCAATTCCAGTTGACATGTTGAGATTTCCGCGACGACCGGTTGCCATTTCAGATCTTCGCAAGACAACACAAACACACACCGATAAGTATATATCCAATATAGTTATCATATTTCACACTTTAATGATCACACAATTTATGTCAACCCAACAAATTAAACAATCAAAAGGAACATTCGATTAAATAAATTGTAATGTCTCACAAAATACCAACCAAACATATCATTTTAATTATAAAATTTTCAAGTTCAAACATAAGTGGAAACAAACAAACTAAAGGAAACAAAACGGAGATTGGCGAGACGAGTTAGTCATCTATGTCTCCATCTCCCAAGTCGCTATCACTGCCGTCTTCCTCTTCAGCGTTTTCAGCTTCAACAGCCGGGTCCTGTTCCGGCTCTTCTTCCTCTGGGTCTTCCTCTGGATCCTCCTCTTCGTCCTCTACCGGCGCTGGAGGGGCTGGTGCTTGTGCGGGTACTGGGATAGGTGGTGCTTGATTCTGCTCCAGTTCGTGAATCCTCCAACTGGACTCAAGAACTCTGTCTTCGAGCCAGTCAGCCCTCAGCCGCTCAGCACGAAGGTCCTTAGCTAAAATGTTTCGAACTCTCTTATTCTCATATTGCTCTTCCTCGAGCTCTCCAGTTTTACGAGTTAGCTGACGTATCAGCCATCCCTGTGCTTTGATAGTCTCCCGCATCCAGCTGTTCCTGTTGTTTCCTTAACACATCCCTAAGTAGATCGTCCCCCACTCCTAAAGAGTTGACCGGTTCGACCGGTATGGCGGTGGTCGGACGGGAGGACGACTCCCCTCCAAGAGCGAGTCTTTTCCTAGCAGCTGAGCATGTCTCCACGCCACAAGGTGGTGAGGATTCGACAATGGGTGCCTTCCCCCGCGCCCTTGATTTTCGAGATCTGTCGGATGATGATGATGACATAGCCTGCTGGGTTGGTGTAGTTAGTTACGAGTTGCGTATATCACAATATACATATATATCTCACATATAACAATTGTACTATAACACATAACAAGATATCACAGTTTGGTGCCAACTAAGTCTTGTGTCGTGTAAAAGCTATAGTTTAGGTCTACTTTTAATGCAAACCTGGTTCTCTATAGCTAGAGGCTCTGATACCAATCTGTCACACCCTCAATTTCCACATGCGAAGTATTACCGCGAGGCGTGTGATCAAACCAGAATCTCAGACACTAGCAATATCGAACGACTCTATAAGATTTATTTAAACGTTTTCCAAAAACATTTGTTGTAAACATTCATAGTCATTTTTAAAATATCAAGGTTTCAAAGTTTAGCGGAAGCATTAAAATTAAGTAACGGACGCCAACATAAACGCCAAAACCAAAATCCCAAACATTATCGTAAATAAGACTCGATAAAAATGTCTCGATCAAATGCAAGTGAGTGCACCTAGCGCTCCTAGCGTCCTGATAAACATGTAAAGAAACAAGTGTCAACATTAAAGAAGAGTGAGTTCACAGGTTTTTATAAGTTCACAAGTTCGGTTTAAAAGATTGTTTTTCTCCGTTATCCCTAACCCGAGATAACGACATAGTTCCATTATTCCTAACCTGGAATAATAATGTTGGTTCGTAAATAAATTCAATGTTAACACGTAGGTAGCGAGCCTAAAGTTACGTCACATAAGAGTTCGTGATCGAAGCTGACTGTTGTTGCCTCAGTGTTGCCAGGTCTATCACTGACCATGGCGAAAGTTAGGCCAAATTAATCACCCGTTGACCATTCCCGGTCGGCTAGCGCGACTAGCTCGGGTGGGGCTAGCGCGACTAGCTCGGTTGGGGCTTGTCGGGCCCAGTAGTACTACCATAATTTCCCCGCTATCTAACCCATTACTAACGATCCGAGAGTTGGTTAAGGACTTCCGTGATAAAGCTACTTAGTGACCATAACATACATTAACATTAACTTAGTTACCGAATAGTTAACGACGTTAATTTCGTATAACGTAAAAGATAGAGTTATAGAGCGTATACATGTTTCTCCCCCTATTGTTCAAAACCGGATAAAATAGGGGCCGTGAACTCACCTTAAATTGCTTGGTTAGAATAAATGCAAAAGAAGCAAATGATGGAACCGCTAATCGCGTCCTAACATGTCAACTGATTTAAAGTTAGTGTGTGAACACACTGACACAAAACCCTACGCATAACTAACACACAGTGCAGCACACGTAATAACTAATTCGAAACCATAATCATGCATGCAAAGTATCATCATACAAAATAATGATCAAACAACTTGTCATAAACACAGATTTACTCATACAACACTTAGGTACACACACACGCAAGTTATCATGTTTCAGCTTGTACGCTCATAACTAGGCTGTTTTCGAGGATTTTTATAAAATAGTTCCAGTTTTCCAAAAATTCCAATTTTTTTACAGGTAGTGTCAATTAGAATTTAGAAATTTGTGTAAAATTTTCAAATCCTAAATCTTTAACAATTATTTATAAACATTTATATACTAGGCTGCATTCAGATTCGTCGCTTTCTGACTGCAGTCCACGAGAAAAATTATTTAAAAATCATCGTTCATTCAATTAACAAAATTCCAATGGGATATTTTTGGAAATTCTCGTCTCCAGTTACTGTACAAATTTCGTGACATAACCCCATACAGACTATGAAATCCGACTCGATAAACAACCTGCAAATTCTGCAGAATTTACGCAGCTTCAGCTGTTGCACTAAATGACCATTTAAAAATAGCAAACAACCTCAGAAAAATATAAATCCGGCGCCATTTGAAGAGTTTTTAAAAAATACATGTTTTAGGCTTCACAAAATCCACTTTTCGATAAATAATGATCAGGTTACAGCCAACTGAAGTTGGCTGTAAATGTCAATCAGCTTACTGTTTTCGACTTTATCGCATTAGAACATGTTTAAACGATCATGACGCTTAGTTGTATTGATTAACAACATGTTAACTTGTCAAATATCATCATATATATTAATATTCATGCAAAACCTAAATATATATCATGAACTTTATCGCTAAAACGCAGCCTACGATTTTTGTATTCAACATATCATCACAACCGCAAAGATTCGCATATTCATCCGAACTAATCATACCCCGCAACACTTTTTCATAGAATAATCATAAAAGCACATAATCATGATCAAGGTTACACAAAACCTAGTGTGAATCTCAAAACAATTAAACCCTAACCTTGAAACGATGACGATTAGCGAACCGGGACAAGCTTGGAATCGATCCGAGAGGTGTAGTTTGCGCGACCGAGAAAGAGAGGGGGGGGGGCTCCGTCGACCTCACTAGGGTATTAGGGTTTTGTTTTTTTTGAAAGCTACCCACAACATGCATGTAAATATAACAAGGGGGGCGGTTTGGGTTAGTGCCTTGGGCCGCAAGTTTGGGTTATTTCCTTGGGCCGCAAGGAGGTGTGGGTCGCAAGGGAGAGTGGGTGGCGGGTTGGGTTTCCTTGGTCGCGAAGTCGAAACGTTTCACAGGCTTGGTTTGGTTTATAAATAGAAGTTACTAAAATATTATTCGCGACACAGAGTTAATAAAATATTAAATCACGTATTTGGAGTGAGACGCAATAGATTCACAAACGTCTAATAACACATAGTACGTAATTCAGATACAACCCGTCTAATAACACATAGCACGTATTTCACCCTATAGATTCATAATGTTAGCATAGTTATTGCGAGCGTGTAATTTAATTCTCCGAATTAAATCAGCTTAGGAGTGAATAACCATAAAGTAGCTCGTTTAAGATACCTGAAAAGCCGGGATGTCACATTATCCCCATGTTGAAAGAATTTTCATCCCGAAAATTGAGTAAACGCGGTTTAGAATGCAACGCACAAAAGTTCAGTTTGTTAGAATGGTACAAGTAAATTCCACGCTGTCATATCATCCCCATGTTGAAAGAATTTCGTCCCGAAATTCAGTTGGCGGTAACGTCAGATTGCTGCTCAGCTACAAAAAGGTGTGGATATTTGCTTTTCATTTGGTCCTCTCTTTCCCACGTGAACTCCAGTCCACGCTTAGAGTTCCAACAAACCTTGACAATCGGTATCTTGCTGTGCCTTCGAGTCTTAATCTCACGGTCCATGATCTCGATAGGTTGTTCCACAAAATGCAGTTGCTCATCCACTTGAATCTCATCCAATGGAATGACTAGGGTCTCATCTGATAGGCACTTCTTCAGATTGGACACGTGAAAAACGTTGTGAACTCCACTGAGTTCGGCAGGAAGGTCTAACTGATAAGCTACGGGCCCGACACGCTTCGAAATCACAAGTGGGCCTACGTACCGTGGATTTAGTTTACCTCGTTTCCCAAAACAAATTACACCCTTCCAGGGTGACACTTTCAGTAGGACGCGGTCACCTACTTGAAATTCGAGCGGTTTGCGTCGTTGATCAGCATAACTTTTATGTCGATCTCGTGCCGCTGCCATGCGGTTTCTGATTTGCACAATCTTTTCAGTAGCCTCAAGTATCAACTCAGGACCTGTGAGTTGATTGTCACCAACTTTTGCCCAACAGACCGGTGATCTACATTTGCGACCGTATAATGCTTCAAACGGTGCTGCCTGAATACTCGTATGGTAACTATTGTTTTACGAGAATTCCACCAAAGGCAGATGGATTTCCCAACTGTTCCCGAAGTCTACCACGCATGCCCTAAGCATGTCCTCCAAGGTCTGAATGGTCCTTTCACTTTGACCATCCGTATGAGGGTGATAAGCTGTGCTCATATCTAAGCGTGTACCCAACGCTTTCTGAAGTGACCGCCAAAGGTTGGACGTGAAACGAGCATCTCTGTCTGAGATGATGGACGTTGGCACCCCGTGCCGAGAAACTACTTCCTTAATGTAGATACGAGTCAACTTATCCATCTTATCTGTTTCTTTGGTCGCTAGGAAGTGTGCAGACTTAGTTAGACGATCCACGATTACCCAGATGGTATCGCAACCACCCAGAGTTCGCAGGAGTTTAGTAATAAAGTCCATCGAGATCTGATCCCATTTCCACACTGGGATCTCAGGTTGTTGAAGTAGCCCTGATGGCTTCTGGCATTCCACCTTGACTTTCGCACAAGTCAAACACTTGCTCACGTAGGTGGCTATATCCGCTTTCATTTTGGGTCACGGTACGCGGCTTTAAGGTCTTGATACATCTTATCCGAACCAGGATGGACAGAGTATCAGGATTTGTGATCTTCGTCAACTAGCTTCCTAAGGTTTCCGTAGAGAGGTACCCATATACGATTCATGAAATACCAGGCACCATTGGGTTTCACTTCCCAATCGCGTTCCATCTTTCCCACAGATTCGGCCTTGATGTTCTCTTCCTTAACTGCTTCTAGCTGCACGTCGCGTATCTTTTCGGGTAACCGATGATGAATTGTGAACTGTAGTGCTCGTACCCAACGAGGTTTCAACTGCTCCTTCCGACTGAGGGCATCAACTACCACGTTAGCTTTACCGGGTGATAGCGAATGGCGCATTCATAATCGTTCAGGAGTTCTCCCAGCGACGATGTCGCATGTTCAACTCCTTCTGGTCAAAAATATGTTGGAGGCTCTTGTGATCCGTGTAGATTATGCACCTTGTTCCATATAGATAGTGTCTCCAAATCTTAAGTGCAAACACAACTGCTCCCAATTCCAAGACATGTGTCGTGTAGTTCTTCTCGTGGACCTTCAACTGTCGGGATGCATACGCGATGACCTTTTCACATTGCATGAGCATACATCGCAATCCCTGAATGGAAGCGTCACAATATACCACAAAATCATCTGTCCCCTCTGGCAAGGACAAAATGGGAGTACTGCAAAGCTTCTGCTTCAGTAATTGAAATGCTGCTTCCTGTTTATCACCCCAAGCATACTTGGTGCCCTTCTGGGTGAGAGTGGTAAGCGGTTGTGCGATCAAAAATACACGGTTTAGGCTTCAGAAAATCCAATTTTTGATAAATAATGATCAGGTTACAGCCAACTGAAGTTGGCTGTAAATGTCAATCAGCTTACTGTTTTCGACTTTATCGCATTAGAACATGTTTAAACGATCATGACGCTTAGTTGTATTGATTAACAACAGGTTAACTTGTCAAATATCATCATATATATCAATATTCATGCAAACCCTAAATATATATCATGACCTTTATCGCTAAAACGCAGCCTACGATTTTTGTATTCAACATATCATAACAACCGCAAAGATTCGCATATTCATCCGAACTAATCATACCCCGCAACACTTTTTCATAGAATAATAATACAAGCACATAATCATGATCAAGATTACACAAAACCTAGTGTGAATCGCAAAATAATTAAACCCTAACCTTGAAACGATGACGATTAGCGAACCGGGACAAGCTTGGAATCGATCCGAGAGGTGTAGTTTGCGCGACCGAGAGAGAGAGGGGGAGGGGGGCTGCCGTCGACCTCACTAGGGTATTAGGGTTTTGTTTTTTTTCGAAAGCTACCCACAACATGCATGTAAATATAACAAGGGGGCGGTCGCGATGGGGGGGGGGGGTTTGGGTTAGTGCCTTGGGCCGCAAGTTTGGGTTATTTCCTTGGGCCGCAAGGAGGTGTGGGTCGCAAGGGAGTGTGGGTGGCGGGTTGGGTTTGCTTGGTCGGGAAGTCGAAACGTTTCACAGGCTTGGTTCGGTTTATAAATAGAAGTTACTAAAATATTATTCGCGACACGGAGTTTATAAAACATTAAATCACGTATTTGGAGTGAGACGCAATAGATTCACAAACGTCTAATAACACATAGCACGTAATTCAGATACAACCCATCTAATAACACATAGCATGTAATTCACCCTATAGATTCACAAGGTTAGCGTAGTTATTGCGAGCGTGTAATTTAATTCTCCGAATTAAATCAGCGTTGGAGTGAATAACCTTAAAGTAGCGCGTTTAAGATACCTGAAAAGCCGGGATGTCACAAATGGTGCCATGGTGTAGTGATAGAGGATGGATATCAGCCAGTGATATACCAGTATTACTAGAAAGAATGCTGGAACTGATAGCTCAAAACTCTACTTTTAGAAAGAAACATAAAGAACTATTCAACAAGGAAGAACTGTTTGATAGTAGCTCCACACCAGATGATGATCAAGCCTTATAGATTCAAGATATGGAAGACACAACTCAGAAGTCTGTAGCTAGTAACAAGCCTCATTCTGATAGTGACTCCATACCAGAAATTTCAGGAACCAGTATTTAATAAACTGTGTTGGCAGGGGAAGGATAGAATTAGGAAATTATGTCAGAACCCTTCAATAAATCAGGTGTACAAACCAATCCTTCTTTGAATTATATGTAGAACTCAACAAAATCATATTCTGATGTTTTTATTGATGTTAACAATATATTTGCTGCAAGAAAAACAAATGTGAATTTAGAAGAAAGAATTGGTAGCCACATAGGTCTTGATTCTGAATCTGATAAAGAGGAGGATGATGAGATGAAAATAGGTGGAGATCAGATTTCTAACCAAGGAAACCTAGTATAGGAAAATCTATTTTTCCCATCAATTCATGGAGAACAATATGCAAAGATAGTTCAGGGAAATGAGAAAAATTCAGATGTGAATCTGTTACACAAATCTAGTAAAGGTCCTATAGATTGGTCTTATGATCAGTCTATACCTTTAAAAATAGCAAAAAGTATGTCTTCTGCTGGTTTGGTAGAAGGAACATCTATTGTACCACTTACCCAAGAACCCAAACTATGACATCGATAGAACTTTGTTGATGCATTCTGTCTATCGCCTACGTCTTTGGGTCATGTCTGTGTCTGTAACAGGGCTTATATGTTAGATTTCTTATTTTGTATGTTAACTTCGTACGAAGTGAGATTGCTAACTTCGTACCAAGGTAGTCAGGGATTCTCTTCATACGAAGTGAACTCAGTTCGTACGAAGTGGAGACATCTAGTTCGCATGAAGTGTCTTGTCTATAAATAGGTTCGTGTGTTCATTTGTGTCTATACGTTTTTGCTGACTAATAAGGTGAAGCACTGTCAAAATTGTTTCAGAAACTGTAATCATTGAACAATTAATGAAACATTGATATTAAAAAGTATCTTGATCTTGTCACTGTTCTAAAATGAATTCCACACATTTAAGACTAGGTTAAAGAAATTAGGACCTGAGCTATGGATGAAAACAGATCCTCACATTAATCTTGTCAAGTTTTTAGTTTTCAAATTTCTTTCTTGGAAAACAAAAATCCAAAAATATGTTTTTGTATTTTAGGGGGAGAAATATGTTGTGAAAAATGCAAAAACGTATAAAAATTTGAAAATGTACAAAAACATGAAAAATACATCAGTGGATTATCGTAGTATGCTAAAGAAATGAAGTTTTTAAAAAAGTGTTAAACAGGTCTCACTGATGATATGCCAGTAGACTTTGCACGTTCAGTAAATTGTTTCTGAGATATAAACATAAAGAAAAACTTCTTAATTTGTGGGTTAACATCTCTCAGATATATGGTCTTAGTACACTGAAATTTCGTTTGAGAGATTGCCGGATTCCGAGATATCAGGTCTTTATAGATAATTGATATCTAGGGTATTATACAAGTTCTTCTGATTTACGTCAGCAATGGCCTAGAACTTGTAGAATACTTTTGCTTTTAAACCCTAAAAATTCAGCAAATTTAAAGTATCGAAAGATCAAACAATTGCAGTTCAAAAGATTCCAAATTTGGAACACCACTTTTAAGTCGAGCTTTCATCTCTCTGTTTGTACGGTGATACTAACCTGAGCTCTCAAGGTCTTGCATAATCCAGATACAGATATCAGTTAGATATATTCACCTGTAAGATGAAATCCAAGGAATCTTGATTTGGGAGTATATTTTGAGGTGGGAAATACTGTTAAGTCAATTTCTAAGACATCTAATTCCCGTATCTCAAAGCAATTGAGAAATGTGTAGAGGTTTGGACAAATATACTTACAATCTAAGTTAATCTGTTCAGAACTTAAAGATTAATCAAGATCAACTGTACTAGTGATATGTCTCAAAAACTAATATGATCCTCTAACACAAACTCACAAAAAATGTCTTTAAATATGTTTGTACATAGCTATTTCATTTCATTTTAGAAAAACCCAAAAAGATTTTCAGTGTGATTTAGCATAAACTTTGAAAAATCAAAAAGATTTTATTTTTATCTTAGTTTCTATAGCCGATGATGGAAAACTGATCTTCAAAGTCCGAAGTTGTTGAGTGCTGATTGAAGCTGGAGAACAACGGGTTGGGAGCTAATTTGAAATGAGAAAATGGTTCGAAATGATCAAAAGTCTATTAATTTGAAACTTAAAATTGTTGAAAACATCAGTTTATTCATAAAGTGTTTAACTAAGGTCATTAACTTGGACTTGTTAAACAAATCAGTTAACCACGATCATTAACTTGGACTTGGTCAACTGAGTGGGTCGTTAAAACTAGTAAAATGTTTGAGAAATTGAGAATTTTGAAAAAGTGAGTTATCTTCTCATGAAGTGGCATCTTCGCATGAAGATAGATGTTTCAACTTCGCACAAAGGTAAACATCTACCTTCGTACGAAGGTAAACTTGAGACCTATTTATAGGTCACTTCGCACCAAGTTGATTCATTACTGTTGAACTCTTCTCCTTACGAACTTAATTTTGCAAAGAAAACAACGAAGTGCTGGCCAAATTCAAATTGTAGCCGTTTATTGTCACACCACTCTTAATGGTTAAGGTAGAAATTGAACGCGATTGGACTTTTAAAATGAATAAAACGACGGTAAACATAAAAATAGATTTAGGTCGTTTTAGCCGGTAAAAATTATAATTGAACATACACATGTGTAAATCGGCGGTATTAGAACTATTAAATTCATCAATTTTATCATTAACATCAAAATTCATGATTTTGATTCAAACTTGTTTGAACGAAGTAAGTTTACTTCGTACGAAGGTAAAATTTACCTTCGTACCAAGGTAAAACATGTTGTTTAGAACATTATCTTCGTACGAAGTGAAAAGGTTATCTTCGTACAAAGTGAATTTGGTTTTACATGCTCAATTCATCAATTTTATCATTAACATCAAAATTCATGATTTTGATTCAAACTTGTTTGAACGAAGTAAGTTTACTTCGTACGAAGGTAAAATTTACCTTCGTACCAAGGTAAAACATGTTGTTTAGAACATTATCTTCGTACGAAGTGAAAAGGTTATCTTCGTACAAAGTGAAATTGGTTTTACATGCTCAACTTATCTTCATACGAAGTGGGACTTGTTTTGGTCAAAATGGTTTTAAGGTATCTTCGTACGAAGTAGAGTTGTTAACTTCGTACCAAACCTACTTCGCACAGAGTTATGCTATTTTTGAGATTTCATCTAAGTATTGGAGTATTTGTGTTTTGTTGGAGAAAAAGACGACGTTAGAACCAAATCACAACATTTGTTGTGTATTAGACGGTACTATCCCAGAAATCGAATTGTTTTAAGAAATTTTAGAATTCATGGGACGCTTGCCAATTACAAAAGCCCTAACTGAGCAACATAAGGCGTATAGGTCGCACGTTCAAAGATTTTGGGACAACGCTAAGTTCATACCAGATCCACCTGATATTTAATCATTTATCAGGATTGGTAATGAAGATAAAGAGGTTCTAATAACTGAAACGTTGATTAGATGGTGCTCGACATCAAAGATAAAGATAGTGACCCTACAGGATATTGAGAGCGAATGGCTGCTTTTACCATATGGGAGATAAAGGTCATTTGAATGCGCCGAACTTCAACAAAGCTTATCTTGGCAGACCATACAAGTTTTTTGTACATTCTGTTATACACGCCCTAAGTCACCGTAAGGGAGGGTTTGATGTGTTGTTAGACTACCAGATGTGCATGATCACATCTCTCAGTTTGAACTTGCCATATAACTTCACAAAAGTTATCTTTGCGCAAATGAAGGCGAATATTCCAAAGGATAAGTTCTTACAGTATCCGAGGTTCGTACAAATGATGCTGGATGAATAATTCCCAGATCTTGAAAAGAATGATAATGATGAGCTAATCTTGGAACACATGTCAACTTTATCCTTAATACGTCTGAGCCAGTATCTCTGAAGCAAGAAATTGAACTAGTGGGAAAGAAATTCTTATCAAAGATAAAGATTATATCGTGCCGCCGAAAGATAGATGGAGGAAAGATGATAGTAACTCTGAGAATGACAAAGAGAAACGTTTATCTGATTATATTCCAAAAAGGAGCAGTTGGTATGAAAAAGAGGATAAGAAGAAGAAAAAGACAACTCCCAAAAAGCCAGTGACTCAGAGAAAGAGAGTGACTAGAAAGAAGCTACTATGTTAATTGGAGAAGACTATAAGGAAGAAGAGGTGCATATTGAAGTTGATAATGTTGAAACAAAAGTGTTTTCTGCTACTTCTGATTAAGATAAGAATAAAGATGAATCGAGTTCTGATGAGACCCTGATCGCAAGTGATGAAGATGTGTTGTTTAGAGTTGCACCTATCGCACCGAGAATACTTGAGCCAAAACCGACTTCTAAGAGAAAGAAAAATCTGTAGATGATGAGGACGAATGTATGTGCCGCTGAGGAGAGTTAAAAGCAAACCAACGGACATTACTAAGAAGAAAACAAGGTCTCCGGTTGTTAAGAAAGCAAGGAGGAAGTACTTGAAATCAACGACTGCTGGGGCTGGTCTAGTAGGTCCGGAAACGGAGACGCTTGAGTTTGATGTGGTTACTGAAAATGTGATTATTCAAACACCACCCACATCTCACGAAGTCCACCATCTCCACAAGAACAAGAAACATCACCATCGAACAATAAACACAACATCAAACACCAAAACAACCAACACTGCAAAAACAGTCTACTCCTCGTTCTACAGCAAGACGACAATCTACTAGAGAGACTGAGACATTATTTAGTGATTTCAATTTTTCGGGAATGGAAACAATGGGCAATGTTAATCTTGATTTTCTAGACACTCTGAATGAACAAAAGATTAGAGATCTGGAGGCCAGACTGAAATTTCTAGAGAATGATCGTGTTCAAATGGAAGCTGTCATATCCAGTCTCGTATTAGATAATGAAAGATTACATAAAGTGACTGAAGAGCTTGAAGCTGATAGGCTATGGAAAGATAGAAAGTTTGATCTGTTTCAGAAGGTTTTGCAAAAGAAGTTGTGTATTGTTTTTGAAGTTGAGTTTGATTTGATTGAGATAGAGGAAGCTAGAGAGCGAGCTGCCAAAAGGGCACGAAAGACTGAAGCTGAGGCTGTAGCAGCTTGTAAGGGAAAAGAAAAGATTTATGATATTCCTGTTGTTACTCCAGTGCATGAAAAGGAAGTTGAGCCTGAAATAGATATATCCAGGTTTGTTTTTATAGGAATAGTTGTTTGTGTCGTATGATTCTGAAAAGAAAGTTACACCAATCATAGATATAGTGGTGTTCAATGTAGAGGAAGAGGAAGAAAAAGATGATGATGGTGATGTTGATCAAAATGATGATGATGGTGGTGGTGACAGTAAGAAAGACGATGATGACAAAGGGGGATGATGATGATGATAATCAGGGAGGTACTGGTTTGGTGGCTCATGCAAAGATTAACGATTCATTTGATTATGATGTTTTCCTGAACGATGATGCAAATCAAGAGGATGAAACTCAGAGAGGGGGGAGAAGAAAGATCCTATTAACAAAGAAGAGCATACAGGAATCCTCACAGATGTTACTCCTATAACGGTTGTTCCTGTTATGCAACATTGAATGATAAATCTGAAGCACGATGTAAAAGAAGGGGAGTTTGTTCACAACTACACAAAGGAGGAGATTTCTCAAATGCTCGGTGTTGATGAAAGTTCATTTGAATTCGACTTTGAAGAAGAATTGAATAACATCATCATTGTGAAGCCAAATGATTTTGTGTATAGATATGTGGAGGATGCTGATAACTATGATAATGCTGTAGTGGAGGATGATTCTGATGATGAAACTGAAAAATATACTGGTGATGGAACAGATGACTTCACAACATTTCAAGAAATGTTTAATGAAGCAACGGATGATTTGTTAAAGAGAAAGGTCGAAGAGATGGTGAATAATGGTAATCTGCCAAGACGTCTTACTAAAGAAGAAATACTTGAAGCTAAGAAGACGTGGTTCAAAGAGTTTCCTAAAGAAAGAAAATTCTGACGACCGTTAGTGTTCTTTACACGAGATCAAGATAAGTCATTAGGGGATATCTTAAGTTGGGCTTGGATAGTAGAGTTGAATGTTTACGCTATGAAGAGAGCGTTTAGGGTACAGTACTTTCGATTTTTATGCGATATTCAAAATTTACCTTGGTGGAATGTTGGAGAGCTATGCCAGACAAAGTGTATTAATTATCAAATAAAGTTCAACGATCAAAGATTGTGGAAGTTAATCAGATTGAAACTGCACATGGATTTCTAACTGGAAGCCACAAATTATGAAAAAGATTATCAAGATCGATCCAGTCACTATAGAGAAAGATGTTACGCTAATTGTAAAGCGACCACGCACGATGAAGAATATGCCTTTAATGAAGATTGAACAAGATTTCAGTAAATTCTTAATTGGTGGCAGTATGGTATTGAAAGTAGGGAAGCAGTGATTGTTTTGAAAGCAGAAGGTTTATGGAGAACTATACGGATTTTAGATCCAATGTGGTTGGTGAACTACTCCGAGAAGGATATCAAATGCTTATTTTACAACACGATTTGTTATGAAGTGAAAGAAAAAGTGCAAGCGATACAATACCAAGGTGTGATCAATGTATGCTACACACATGGTATTTGTCCTGAAAAGATGTGGAAATCGAAGCGGCGTGAGCTGGAAGGAAAAGAATTCAGGAAGCAGATGAAGAAAGAAGAAAAGATTGATGAGAAGATAAAGAAAGCTTCGATTAAGAGATTTCAATTTATGAAATGTGCTCCGGCAACAGATCAAATGCCTATTCCAAGTGAAGAGCATCGGAAGCCGAGGAAGAATTTTTTTCGAAGATAAAGATTAATGTTATGACGTTTTGAAGACTAAAGACTGACCAAGAATACGACAATATCCAAGGGGGAGTTTGTTGATGCATTATGTCTATCGCCTACGTTTTTCGGTCATGTCCGTGTTAGTAACAGTGCTTATATGTTAGATTTCTTATTTTGTATGTTTACTTCGTACGAAGTGAGATCATTTACTTCGCATGAAGGTAGTCAGGGATTCACTTCGTACGAAGTGGAGACATCTAGTTCGCATGAAGTGTCTTGTCTATAAATGGGTTTGTGTGTTCATTTGCGTCCGTACATTTTTGCGGACTGATGGTGAAGCCCTACAAAATTTTTTCAGCAACTGTAATCATTGAACCACTAATGAAACATTGATATAAAAACTAATCTTTATCTTGTCACTATTCTAAAATGAATTCCGCACATTTAAGACTAGGTTAAACAAATTAGGACCTGAGCTATGGATGAAAGCAGATCCTCACAAACTTGATGCAATATTGAAGAAGGTTATAAGTAAACTAGGAGAAAAGAAGTAGCCCTAAGAAAAGTCAAAGTCAGATGTTGAAGACAAGCTGGGCTGGTTGTTGGTAGAAATGGAAAGCCAAAAATCTGACATTAGATTATTATTAGATTATGTAGACTACATCAGACAACAGACAAAGAAAAATACAAAGAAGCTACAGAGCATGCAAGAGACCATAGCAAGCTCACAACACATCAACAACTTCACATCAAAGTTCAGAAAAGTGACTCAGAAACTAGAAGAAATGAAGAATCAAATTAAAGAAGCTATCAAGTCGAAAGGAGATGTAAGTTTTGATAACATCAAGGAAGATTTCAATAGTGTAAAAGTGAGCAATGACACTATTGCAGCTGCACATATGAGATTAATTGAAGATTGGAGTGAGCACAGAGATAAGCTTCAATCAGAGATAAGTGGAATACATGCTAAAGAAATGAACAACAAGGTCCTAATCAATGATGTTAAATCCTTGTTAAAAAGATTTCCTATAACATTGCGCAATTATCAAAGATAAGAATACATGATCTGATAAAGCCAATACAAGTAGAATCATCGAAACAAGGAACTTCAGCAAGATCAACCTAGGTATCAGCACCCACAACAACAACAGAAAAGAAAGCAACACCAGCAACTACACATAGAGCAAACCAATGGGTCCACCTCCACATGTACCAAATCAACAAACTACATTGATCTTGTTTTCAATAAAAGAAACCACATCAATTGCATTAGAAAATTTAACAAAAAGAGAACAGACAAGGAAGCAAACATTTTCACACCCCAAGAACAAGGAAAAACTACAACCATCACCCAAACGGACAACATCTGGTGATAATACCTTCAGTTTGTCACACCCACTCGTAGGCAGAAGCGCATGGTGTGAACTTGATCGGTTTTCATTGTATACGATATAAGTAAACAACTATATGAATAAAAAGCACGATATTAATCCATGCAACCATAGATAAAAGATACAAGTCATAAGTTATTTGAAGGTAAAAGACAACACAAGTTATAATGTTTTACAAAAGAGACTTATTCAAAGAAAAGTTTTAAACACCAAGGCTTTGCATCCTATATCTCTCTCGAGGATGAGATATATTGATCAAACCCTCAAAACGGAAGACATAACTATCTTGACAACCACATTCTTCATGAAAAGCATTGCGCTAAGATCCACTTAATTATACATGTAAGTTTAAAATGTCAATAAAAGTTGGTGAATTCATGTGTTTTGAGTTCGTTTCAAATGAATTTTCAAAACATTTGAAAGTTATAGTATAAAAGTGTGGTATGTAAAGCGTCTATGAAATCGTTGATCATTAATGTTTTACAAGGACATTAATATGTGTGACGACATAGGAAACACTTAACCCTTGATGATTTGGTAACGATTAACCTCGGCTGGGACACAAAAGCACTACATGCGGTCTCACGGACCCATGGGTGGGGCTCATCAGTACCCAATAGATCTACCCCCTTGTTACTTGGTCTTATAAAAGATTAATGGGGCATGATCTGGTTGTTTCATTCCTTAGCTTAACCATACAATCATAACATGTATTACCTCCTGAGAGTTATAAAACCAAAAACGTTTAAAAGAAAATGGGGACATGAACTCACTGTATTGCGTCCGTAATAAGTGTGCTAGCGACGGGTATCCAAACGCGTGATACAACCTACAAGTGTCTAACTCATTAGACACTTAGGACTCTACTAAACCGTGTATGTGTTGCTCATCTTGAATGTTGTTAAGTTTGTATTTGTTATTATTGTTAATACGTTGGCATTTGTTTCATACGTTTGTTTTTAATATATATATATATGTATATGTATGTATATTGCATTCATGATGTGTATGAACGGGCCTCGCCCTTCTTGAGTGTCTTTGTGCCTCGCACAAGTAAGAATGGGCCTAGTCCATTTGAGTCTCCGTGTTCCACATGGTGTAAGTGGGCCTAGCCCATAAGCTTCTCCGTGTCGCGCACGGGTGTAAGTTCGTTAGGCGTTATATATATTCTTCAAATATATATTAAGGATAGTGAACCTCATTCACATGTATAAGTATGTTCAGTTTGTTTGTATATATTCGCTTCACAAATATATATGTATTTATCTTCTAGATATAATAGTTAAAAGTATTTTATTTTTAACATTGTATTACAATTGATGTACATGTATTGTGTCCTTTGTATGTGTACACTTCAACAAGTCTATTTGTGTACATTACTATGTACTTACGTTTTCATACATATACGTATACATACACCATATATATACTAGTATATTTTAGTGTCGGTATTTATGTCATATTTATATGTATTTGTGTACTTGCACATTCTTGTATTCTTGCAATTTTTACCAAGTGTATCAGTGTACGTATTTTATACGTATTAGTATACTTGTATACTTATGTATTTACACTTGGTGATTATTTATTTTATAGTCTCCGAAAATTTAGAAGTGTCGAAATATATATATATATATATTCCAAATATCTTAAAACATATTATTTTTAGAGTTCGCCGTCGTAATCGTTAATATATATATTTTCATGTCGGGATGCCGAAGTGTTGTCGGTGAGTTATACATGTTCCTCGTCGTGACGATATGGCTATCGTTGTCGGTGTCGATGTATTTAATTTGTTACCAAACCTATTTAGTGTCGCTTTAGGATATATGTATTATATCGACAATATATATATATTTATGTAACGGTTTGTCCGATGTCCGTTTTGTCCGTTGTTCGCGTATATGGATATAACAAAACCATGTTCATATATGCATTTTCGTGTAGTTAACTTTCCAAGTATTCGAGTATTTGGAGGATGTGTGAATGTATGTATAAATGTCCATATAAATGTTTATACTTTCAAGTATTTAGGATGTTTTCCATGTATTGTGTATTTGTATTTAGTTAGCCATTTCCCTAATTTCTAATACATACACATAAATACACACAAGTATTTATACACACAAGAGGGAGTATTCTAAGTATATATATTTTCATCCTATATATATATATATATATATATATATATATAGGAGACGGATCATGAGAAAACTACTTTAAATGAGAAACCAAAAAACTAACTAAAAAAGCCTAAAAAACATACTATAACTTTTTTTTTGAATTTTTTTATTAAAAATCGCTATAAATAATATATATAAATAAATTTTCAAAAAAAAACTTGTACTTCACATGTGCAATTATACGGAAAAGCCTAAACCACCTAACCCACCCCCACTGACACCCCAAAAACCTAAACCCCCACCCCTCAAAAAATCTAAAACTAAATCATAAACACAAACCCTAAAAAACCTAAACCCCCCAACCGCACCCCTAAAAGAACCTAAACCTAAACCTCAACCCGCACCCCCCCCCCAAAAAAAAGCTAAACTCCCCCTCCCCCTCCCCCAACCCCAAAACCTAATCCTAATCATAAACTTCCGAAAACCTAACGCTAAAAACTAAATTGAACTCAAATGCTAACTTTAAGCATATAATGTACATGTGTAGCATATACATATAATGCACACGTGCAGCACAAGGTTTTTTTTTTTTGAAAAAAAGTTTTTCTTATACATAATAAGTAACGAATTTTTATAAAAAATTGTAAAAAAATATTGGCATGTTTTTCAGGCTTTTTTAGTTAGTTTTATAGTTTTCTCATATATATGTAGTTTTCTCATGATCTCCCTATACATATATATATATATATATATAATTTCCATTTTAACTTATGAAAATATACATAAGTGTTTATGAAAATTACTTAGGAGTTTAAGACTTAAACTTTTCCATCAAGATTTGCCTAATCATGATTAAGGTCACTAATCGTGTTTAGTCATTTTAATCACCTTTTAATCACACCTTAATCACAATTAGGATTTTAGAAAATTTTGCCATAGTTTCCCATATACTATGGTGTTTTCCACATTTTTAAATGTATTTTAAACCATGTTTTAATCCCAAAACCACGATCAACTCATAACAAGTTCCATAACCAACTTTCATGTACATATTAACACATAAACACCTTGATTTTTCCCATGAACTTTTATATATATATATTCTTAACAAAATCACTAAAATAATAATACTTTTTATATATTTTAACAAGACCACTAAACCCAACAATATTTATCATGATCTTTAACTAGTTCACCCACATAAACGAACTTGTTTCGGTTACATTTTAAGATCCTTAGCCCAAAAATTATCATTTTAGTTTCTTGTAAAAGTTATATTTATCCAAAAATCACTTTCAAGTATAGTGTGTAAGTTCATGAATCATGAAGGTGATGATCTCGTTAGATCTAACATCTTGATGTTTAGATCATCATTTTTAAACATGCTCATACAAGATCATGGTATTTAAGTAACCTACTTTACAAAATCACCAATTCATACAAACTAGCTTACACTAATCAATATCATAAACACATCATTTAGTAGACTTTTTAAGTTATGTTTAGGGTTTTAAGGCATTGTTTTTCATTATGAAAAAGACGATCATGTTGTACTTTAGCATTCTACATAACATAACAAGTATGAAAATGAGGTTAAGTGGTCTTACAACTAGCACAAGGCTAGGATAGCACTTTGATGAAGAAGACGAAAAGAATGTGAAGAGGTTGAAGCTCCAAATGCAAAAGCAAGACTCCAGCTGTGCATCCAAGGCTTGTATCTTCCTCAGTTCATCTTGAAATGAGCTTTTTATGCTTAAAAAGTGGTGTTTAGTGGTTGTATAAGGGTGGTTTAGGGTGTGGTGGTTTGTGGCCGAAAATGAGAGAGAGCAAGAGGGAGGCTGTTGTGAGTTTTTGAAAGTGTAAGGAATGAGGGAAATGGTGGTGTTAGTTGTTCATACAAGTTGCAATCTTTCATGTCCACATGAAGTCTTCCATGCCAAACATGCATGCACCATTCCTCAACACAAAGTCAAGATATGGTGAGTCTGGGAGGGCCACATTTTGGGCATGGGGGTGGATAGATTTGTATTATTTTTTAATAAACTTTACACATGTGAAAAATAATGTTAACATTAGATATTTTTGTCATTAGACAAGTTCTTGCATGATTAGTTGAGTAATGATGTTTAGAATGTTAAACTTCTAACTAGTTCATTATACTAGTGGTTTAGGTATTAGGATGATAAAAATGTTACTAGTTTGGTCGTCAGCTCGAAATCGGACAATATGCTAAAGAAGCGTTAAAATATCCGCAATAATACTTTGGGTAATTATTTGATACCAACGAGATTATTTAGGGCAACAAGCTTTATGGATATTAGAATGCTGAATTTTTATGTTGCGGACAAGTATAATTGTTATATTATAGCGCGGATCGGACAATTTAATAGTTTAGGTGTTTTCTGGAAAGTTAGAATATTATTGCAATTTGTGCCCCTAATTAGGGTTTTTATTCATGTATTTGTGATGATACGCTTGTCGTATCATTTGTTAGTTGTTTCGGACAGTTTTTAAAACTTGCTTGCATGAATAGTGTGTTCACGTAAATAGTGTTTTAAGCATTTTGCCAACATATTAGGACATAGTTATTCATTTCTCGTGTCACGATGAATGTAACAACACCAATTATCAAGTTTAAATATGTCCTACAAATTCTAGACTTGTATGACCTAATCATGCACAAATTAAGCGACAAATGAATGCAATTAAACGTATAAATAGTTGTTAAGTTGTACATAATTACCATTAATGTTGCCGGTTGTCACACAGTTTATCTCTGGTTGAAAGTGTCAAGAGAAGGTAGGAAGAGACAACAGCTTCTTCAAAGAAGCCAAGGATAATTCCCAGATCAGATCTCCCAACAAATGTCATAAGGTACGCACTATAGGTCGCAAATGAAGACATGCTTTTTCTAGAATATCACCTCAGACACTTCTTAGAGATGAGAAAGAAGAAATTGACAGACCTATAAGTCTTGTATCCAGGAACTTTTATCTAGAAAGAAGTGACATGACACATTACAATCTTCATAAACCTCTCACTGATCCAATAAAAAGGGTTTCATGATGGGGATTCATGATCAATATAAGTACACAATGCTGAGAATCTAAGGTGAAGAGAAAACATTCATTGATGGGGGAACTGGCATCTCTAATTCATCTAATTGATCTGATAAAGTTAAGAAAGACTTATGAAGAAGAAAAATCACAAGGAAGATCTGTGAGAAGAGCCATCAACAGCATCATCACAGTGGCATAAAACTCTTTACCATAATTGCTCTAAGTGATTTTGATCTATGGATTCACATCGACCATGTGATCGCTGGAAAGTGCTCATAACCCATCAAATATAGAAATCCATGATGAACTCAAAGCTGAAGCAAGAACAGGTTTGATCATTGAAGAACCTGAATTATCTATCATATACAGGGACATCAATTAAGAAAGAGCAATGTTCAGACTTAGTGAAATATGCAAGCACTCCAACAAGGCTCTAAATTACATTAGAGAATTCATGAACAAGAAATAGGAACATCTAATGATCAACGGGCGTGCCAAAATAGACCTTATGAAGCAGATTGAGCAGATAATGGATGAATGGATTGAAGCTAGAGAGGTTTACAAGGCTCTGTATAAAGAATGCAGCAAGTCAATTCCACTAGAGAAAAAGTTGAGAAAAGGATATCATTATCATTTTGCTTGAATATAATTTTATGTTCTGTACATTTAGATGTTTGGTTGAAGAAAACGTTTTATGTAAGTGTTAAGAAAAATGATGAAGGAATCTGATCCTTCTGATCAGATTTGGTGCTTACAAAGTCAAAGGGTCAAACAGGAAGAAGATACGTGACTATTGGAAATACAAAGACAAAATTGGCACCAAGAGAAGCTCAAAGAGTCATCCAACGAATAAAAAGAAGATTGGATAAGAAGAATCTAATGTTACTGATGATAAATCTGATCTGACTCTGATTAGATCAGATCATCAAAAATCTGATAAGGTTTGAATGAACTCCAAAGTGACTAGTGGATCAATGGATTCAATAAATATGCCAAGAAGCCAATTTTCACAATACAAGTGCATGAATAAAGAAATATTTATTCATGCCCAACATTCTCTATAAATGGAGAGTAAATCATCAAAGAGTAAATGAGCCGAACCTTGCATTTATTACATCTTACAAACTCCACTGTGCTTCAACCAAAAAGATTTGAAGTATTGGTTTTGTAATAACCAATAACTTTCCAATCACCTTGTAAGCATTCAAAGTGATATAATTTTGTTGAAATCATTTACCACATTTAGTTAGATAGTGTTATCTAGGATAAACATAAACACTAAATAATTATTAATCATTTTGTAAATAACATATCCTTTAATGTTTCACCAAACATTTGAATCGCATTGTCGTTAAATCTCACGCACTTGTGAACAAAAACATTTATCCCCTAAGGATTTAGGGGAACTCAACTAATCATGACTTGGATGTCTTATATCCAACACTTACCACCTTCATAAAATGCCTTGTCAAAGAATTTGTCGTAAAGGATTTGGGGGAACTCGACTACTTATATCTTTATTTCTATAGGTGAACAGTTTTCAGACATTACTCATTTTCGCTCAATCGTGGGAGCCTTCGGTACCCTTAGCATTTGGCCTTAACTACAGTCGTCCCACTCGCACTTCTCTGCTTGGATACTCGGATGCTGACTCGGCTAGATGTTTGGAAACTCGTCGGTCTGCCTATGGTAACTCCATACTCCTTGAAGAAGCACCTGTAACGCCCCAAAATCATAAATTTTAATTGACTAGTATGTTCTTTTATGTGATGGCATAAAATAAAATAACCAAACTATTTAACTTAGTTACATAGTTAGTCAAGTAACAAGAGAATAAAAATTAGTGTAATTGGTGACATAAGAATAAACTAGAGGATTAAAAGTGGGAAATTTGGGTTTAAGTTTCTTATGAACTAGAAAAGTTCAGTATGTGTGTGTGTGTGTTGGTGGTGTGGTCGATACCCACAAGAAGAAATGGAGAAACCTTCAATTCACCAATTTCTTGTCCAAATTAAAGATGAAATTCAAGCTAAAACTCATGCATGTACTTGAATCCTTGATCATCTAGTCTTATAAATCACTTGGTAAGTTGTAGATTCTCATTTGATGATCTTTCTAGAAATAGGTTATGATCAAATCCGTAAATTGGTATGAAACTAGGCACGCTTATGTGTTAAAATCATCATATAGAACATGTGTTATGCATGATTTTGATTAATTCGATGTTTGGAAGTAAAATCCATTTGGAATGATGAAGATGGTGGCATGGGTGTGTCACCCATGTCTAATCCTATTGCAAATTTGACGAATTATGCGATGTGTGATCTTATATGTTAGTAAGTTTAAAGTATAGTATGAAATTTATTTGATTATAGTTGTGTTGATAAGATGAATGCAAGAAGTGGAAATCAAAGCATGAATGGGTTGTACATTATGCTTAGAAAGTGGTGTGCACACCAAGTGCATGATGAAATGTCTAGTGAAGTTAGGATGTGAAATTATATGAAATGGATTGACATATATGAATGAAATATGTTAATGATGTAATTAGTGGTAAACTAACTTGAAGAATGTTCTATAAATGGAACTCATACAAGAAATTCGGGTTGAATGTATGTTTTGGGTAAGATCATGCATTAGAAGCTTGCACTATGTGCTTGAATAGAGTGATGTTCATCATGTATTCGATTGATCATTAGTTGGGATCAAGAAGGAAAGAGTACTATGTCCATAGCATGTGGACTCACTAGTGACCAATGATGTTATGATTATGTTAAATTGACTAACTTTGTGTGTGGTCATCAAATGTAGAATTATGAAAGTATTAGCATGTACATAAATGGACTATGTGTACGTTGTATGTGTGACTAAGTGATTATGTAGTTTTAGGAGTCATACGTTATTAGTATGAAATGCATATGAAGTTATCACTACGGTCCGCCATATCGATATGAGTGTGTTCTTAAGTTGAAAATATGAAAGTAAGAAAGTTGACTTTCATAAAGTCAACAATGTATAAGTAGCATATCTAGACGTTCGGGCACATATAAGAGTAGAGAAGTCATATGTTATGTACTAGATTATGTATTGAATGTATATGGTGATAATTGAGTTGCGAGAACGTGAAATAAGGTGGTCATTAGTACATGTCTTATATATGCGATAGTTGACTAATGCAAGACAAGTAATATATGGATGGAAAGTAATGAATGCTAGTATGTATGATTATATATATATATATATGCTAACCATGATATGATAGTGGTGACATGAACGAATAGGAGTCATGTCGAGATGGACTCAAGCACGAAAGGCTAACGGGTCAAGATGAGGCAAGGAAGCGGATACGAATATGGAGGCATGAGGTAAATGATTTCTAGAATCACTTCTTCTTTTGTAAACGAATATTGTTATGTTGAATTCAAGGGATGGTGTAAGAAATTACGGATAAGGGTAAGAACCAAGGTACGTATTGTTGTGATAAGTCATAGAATGTTATCTACGTTCGGAATTCATAATAGAAGTGAACGGCTCAAAATGTAGAAAGTATGTGTCGAGTTTGGCTTATGGATAATTATGGTTCGGGAATCATGTAAGAATGTTAAGTAATCATAGTACTAAAGAAAGCACTGTTGTAGAGGATCGTAAATAGTTAGCTATGTTGGAAATAACTTAGAATGACCGAATGGGTCAAAATCAAGAAAGTATGATAGAAGTACAGATTTGATTAAGAGGATATGGGTTAAGTGTTAAAAGGATACGGGTAGCTTACAGAATGTTATGGGATACTATGGGACATTATAAGTCAGTTCGGGTTGGAACGGGAATTGGAAATGGGTTGTGTAAGCTTAAACAAGGAAAAGCAACGTCAGCAAAACAAAGAGGGCGTCGCCGACGGCCTCCCTAGCCGTCGCCGACGCTACCCTCTTCTCCCGACGCTCTAATCAGCTGTCTACGCAAATGAGGACCAACGTAACATTCCGGGTGGCGTCGCCGACACTATAGAAGGGCGTCGCCGACGCTCCCTACAAAGTTGATATGCTGTTTTTGTTAGTTATTCGCACCGTGAGTTCCGTACCTCCTAATACTGGTTCCGTAACCCTCAAAGAACCCCGAAAAGTGAAAATAACTAAAAGGGAGTTAAGTGAACTTAATGAATTGTGATAATGACTGTCGGGGATGAATAAGTATGTAAGCACGTGTTGTGTATGGCTTACTTACATGCTAGTGGTGGAACCCTAGGTAAGCACGAATAGAAATAAGCATGCCCATAGGTTTGTACTTATAAGACTTATTATATGGATGTTTGTGACTAGGATATGTTAATATAATCTTATGGGAATGAAAGTGGTATGTAAGGGCTAGTATATATGTGTATACGACTTCAATACATATGAGCATTAAGGTTTCATATCATTGTCCTGAGAATGAAACGAAAGTGCAGGTTTACTATTGTTGATTTATGAAGAATGGTGATTGGGATGCGAGACCATACATGGAAAGATAATCGGAAGGATCTTCATGAATAGAATGAATATGGAGTGATCATTTAATTATGAATGTTTAAAATTATGAATGACGTCACCGAATATTAATAGTGCATGTTTATGCAGTGATCGTAGGTTGCACAGAATTATTATCACTAAGGAGTCAAAAGGGTGAAGATCGAGTCAAGGAGCAAGGATTGTACGGGAAGAGCGGTATCATAGCTTGTAATTGTGTTTTACATTTAATAAGTAATTAAGAATGAATGTAGTAAATCCTTTCAAGAAAGTGTCAAATATTTATTAAATGAAACTTTAAGTATGTCATATAGGCAATAAAGAAGAAAATTTTTGAGTCGGTATTTCCGCTGCGTCTCTTAAGGTCAAAACGTTTTAGGGTGTTTCAAGTTGGAATCAGAGCCATAGTTTGAGTGAAATCAAGTACAAGAAGGTAAGTACTTGAACTCAAATCGTGTGCTCTTGCGATAAAGGACCCGTACAATCCAAGACTCGATCAAGATCCAAATGTGTAAACTAGCAGCACTGTTAGCCTCGTCACAGGGAAAAGGGTGGTTTTCTCCGTGACCACACTCTGGTGTGAGAATAAGTATTTGAGGATTGCCAATTAGGTAGTAGGTAAGTTGTATGTGAGTGGGTGTGTATGCGTGTCTTTTACCTGGAGATCCAATACTTATTTATAGCTGAAAAGATATGTTCAGGAGATGGGCTGGTGGGCCTTAGGGCCCGGCCCACACAGCCAGAGATGTCCGTTTTGTCCCTCTACTTCAGACATTAAATGTTCCCTGCAAGAGGATTAATGTCCTCTGTCAGGAGGTGTGCTTTGTCGGATGTTGAGTGGTGCCACGTGTAAAGGTAGCCGTCTCTGGTGTCAGGCTTGCTGCCAGCCGAAAGTAGAGAAGGTGGAACAATCACTGGCGGAGATATAGTTGGTGTGAAGTCTGATGTCTGCATTACTACTCATGCGACACTGTCACACATAACCTGCAGAGCAACCCTTGGTCACAGTTCTGCCACTTTGTACCCTTGAGTATGGTCAACAACTCTTAGTGCTTACCTCTTCTACGAGGCTGTCAACGTTTTTCCAGCCAGCGCAGGGTGTCAGGGGTATATCCTTTTGTCCCAAGACTATGAGGTGTTCTCATGTGCGTCTTGCCTTGCAAGGTTTTAGGATTCATGGCTCAGAGGGTTGTTTTTCAGCGTACGGTCTAGTAACCTGCGCACATGAGTCTAACTTGTCATTGTGCCAAGTATACAAGGCTCGTTGTGTGACTTGTATTAATTTGTCTAACTTATCGTTGCGCTGAGTGCGCAAGACTCGTTGTGACTTGATTACATTGGTCTAATATACCGTTACGCTGAGTGCGCAGGTTCATTGTGTGACCCATCAGTGTTGGTCTAATTCATCGTTGCACCGAGTGCGCAAGGCTTATTGTATGACCTATTGGTGTTAGTCTAATTCATCGTTGCTCTGAGTGCGCAAGGCTCATTGTATGACCTATTGGTGTTGAAGAACGTTTGTGTGAAGGAAACATTTTGTAATCCAAACCTTGGAATTCGAAACTTCTGCTCTTCTAACGCTGCAAGTGGGTTGCTGAGAAAAAGTGGGATATGAAAGGACATCTGACAGCTGTTGCATGCACTCAGCCGTTTTGCCTGCCATTTATTATTGAATTGGCAGGGAAGTGGAGGCCACGCGCGCATGTTAACTGTCCTTTGCAACTTGCTTGCCACGCGTCTTTCTCTGGTTGGCTGTTATTGCCACGCGTGTGTCACGTTCTCCAACCGCATTAAATGTGAGCACTATAAATATAGGTAGTCCGTTAGGGTTTTCGTCATTCACTCACTTGTCTTTCATCTTCTTCTCTGCACTCTTTGAGTTCTTGTGTTTTCTTCTTCAAAGTTGTATTCAAAAATGTTCTTTTCCTTGCGTCTAATGGCTTCTAGAGGGCCTGAGTCTGCCTCTGGTGTTGGGGTTCCGCCCCCTTGCTGGCGTGTAAGATGAGCCGGCACATTTTTGAGGATATAGTTTATGGTTTCCGGTTTCCCCCCAACTGGGGGCCCGGCTACCGGCTGACATTGAAACCGCCGCCGATGCTCCGGCGGGTTATATCACCGTTCTTTATGATTTTTCAGTGAGGGTAACTTTTGGTTGCCTGTCACCAAGTTTTTTTCTTAAGGTTCTGCGGTACTACGGCTTTCACCTCTCCTAGTTGAATCCAATGGGGGTGGTGAGAATAAAACACTTCGAGTTTTGTGCCGGTCGACTGTGTCTGTTCCCACCGTCGACCGTTTCCGCATTTTTTACCAACTCCATTGTTCAATGGGGTTTTATTCTTACCAGCACCGTGTGCAGGCACTGAACATTTTGCTCTTTCCTCCTAAGTCCTTCCATGATTGGAAGGCAAAATTATTTTTTGTGAAGGCCGGTGTCATTCCTGTGCCTTTGACATTCCGGGGGCTGGATGAGATTCCGGCAGAGACCATCCCAATACCAGTGTTGGACCCCTAGTATTGTGATCTACAGGAGATCCTAGCGATTCGTTACCGGAGAAGATACTGGTGGCGGCGGGGATGAGCCTGCTGTGGAAACCTGACCGTTGGTTCCGGCTAGTATACATGGAGGGGGATCGGAATAAGTGTTCTTATTCGTTGTGTTTCCTTGACTTTGAGTTGTTTGTTGGCTAACATGCAAGTGTTTTCTTGCAGGAGCCCCATTGTTCTTGGCCGCCTTTCAGAGGAAGGAAGGGCGGATTGAAAGGCTCCCCTTGGGCCCGGATGAGCTCACTTGGTATACGCAGGTCTTGGGCAATTTTGCCCTAATCAAAGAAGCGGACGTGGGTGTTCCCGCGCCTTCTACTGGTAAGTTCCCGTTGTTGAATACTGCAACTTTTCAAGTGACTTATCGACTGTTATGCAGTGATACAGGCGCACTGGGGGATTTGGGCATTGACCCAGATCACAAGAAGAAGAGGCGCGCAGGGTCGAGCGCGGTGGTTGAGAAGGAGGCGACTCAACCCGGGGCGGGCCCTCCCAAAGGTAAGCGCGTTGTAACTGACAAGTGGAAAGCTTATGTAGTCATGTCTGACTCATGGGAGGGTCTTAATCCTGTAGGTGCAAGGAAGGCTGCACCAAAGTCGGTGGTTATCCCGACCACCAAATCTACTAGTCCTGTGGATGCTGAGGCCAGCCCGGAAGTGCCTCTGAAGCGAAAGAGGCGTCCGAAGGAGGACTTCTCCGCGCAACCACCGAAGAAGGTTGCGTGGAAACATATGGGGAAGAAGGCAGATCTGGGGACATTAACTACTAAGATATCCCTCGGTAATTCCAAAAACTCTCACTAGTGTCTCCACATGTTTATGTCATGCATTACTAACATTTGTTGTTGTGCAGTGGGCGATGAGCCTGTTTTTGTGGAATCCACCACATGTTCGGCGCCCACTGATTCTCCCATGACCCCACTCGGTGGTCGAGGTGAAGACTCTGCTGCTGGGGAAGAAGAACCGATAATGGTGAGGGAAGGGCCTCACGTGGTGAAAGGTTCCGGTATGGGTACTAATGCGGGTTCTGTGGTGGTGGAAGAACTCGCGCACGGGGGAGGGGAGCCACAGGTCGTGGTGGAACGGCCTGTGGTTGTTGTTGAAGAATCGCGGGTGGAGTTTGAAGAGCCCGCGGCTGATGTGGCGGAAACGGGGTTCGTTGTGGAAGAACCCATTGTGGTGGCAGGTGAACGCACGCATCCGGGTGGCGCGGTTCTAGTTGGTGAGGCAGAGCCGGTGGGGAACGACTTCCGTCCAGGATGCTCAGACAAGTGCTCCACAAGGGGAGCATATGAAGGAAACGACACCCGGTGATGGCGCGGGGGGGTTCTGTAGAAGCCCTTCCGCTGAAGAGTCTCCAATCCGCCTGGATAAAACTCCGGGGGATTATTATCACAAGTCAGACTACTCCACTCAAGCTGAAGAGATCCACACTCCTGTGTGGAAATTAGAGAAAGGAGATGACTTTTCTAACTAGCCAGCCTGCCGTGAGTTTTTAAGGGAGCTTTCCCTCCAGCGGAGGTACGTGTTATTTCTTGTCATGAAGAAGAGGAAACGTACCACACGTACCTCTAGGTAGCTGCAAGGTCCGCCTCTGTGACTTACAAGATTGTTCGTGAATGGCAGGGCTTGCTGAAACAAAATAAAGATCTTGAGACTGCCCAAGCGGTCCTTGATAAAGAGCGAGCCCAAGTGGCTGCGCGTGTAGTTCTGGTGCAGGAAAAGGAGAATGCCTTCGCCGATAACCAGAGAGCTGAAGAATGGTCCGCGCTGGGGTGGAAGAGACGGGCCGAAGCCTTGGACGCCAAACTTACGAAGGAGTGCTGGTTGTGGAAAGAGGCTTGTGAAAGGGATATCAGGGAGAACAAATCCTTGAGGAATGAACTGGCTCGGTTGCGCGTTGATGTGGCATGAGAGAAGAAAGAGAAGGAGGCGGCGACTGCCATGGCTGCACAGGCTAGTGTGCAACGCGCACACAGTGAGTAGAAAGAGGTACCCCCTTGTCTTTGTGTTCACCTATTTTTGATATTACTAAGTTATGATGCTAACCTTGTTGTGAACAAACAGGTTGAGGCTTACACTGCTCTAGAGTGCGCCAAGAAAGACCTCCAAGCGGTTGGTGGAAACGAAGGTGGAGGCGAGCGAGAAAAAATTGGAGGATTCTAAAGATGCCCACGCCATCTCCGAGTCGTTGGTGGAGTCGCTAACCAACAACATGCTGTGGCTTCAGCAGCATGGAATTGTCAATGTAAATAATCCGCTTGGTGTTTGATCATTATGTGATGGCTCTGAATTTTTCTTTGGATTTGCAGATTGCGAACTCCATTCTGAACTCTACGGAATTAGATGGTGAAGTGGCCAAGCTTGTGGTTGCTGTGCGCCATGTTGGGCATGCGCAAGGCTATGCTGAGTGTGCGCAAAAGGTCACTCATGCATTGGACATTCCATGGGATTCTAGCCATGCTTCCACTCATGGAGTCAATACCAGAGCTGTTTTCGAGAGGGTGCAGCAAGGGTATAACCATCTTGATATTCCAGCGTTGGAATTGGTAAGCGAAGCGCTCACCCACAATGACTTTGTCGACCGCTTGAAGGATATCTTTCCGGAAGAAGCTGAGGCCGCTGCTGAGGAAGAAGACTTAGTGTAGGATCCTTAATGTAATATCTTTGTAGGATCTTTGATTGTGCCGCACATTACGCAGTTGTAAATTTTTTTCCTTAATGAAAATGTTTCTTCCTTGTTACAATATTTGCGTGAAATGGACCATTTGCATAGGTATAGCGAATGAAACTAGTAATGAACTCGTGTATGAACATCAGCTCCCATGCGCGTCTCATAGGTAGTGACTTAGGGTTCAAGAGTCATTGTCTACTAAGGTGTTTTCGCGTATGCCCAAAGTGGTTCCGCGCATTTGTAATGAAACATTAAGATAAAAATAAATCATGTAACTCTTTGTCTTTATTACACAATGGGGCAAAAGAGCCATATACAGAGTAGACAAAAGATAATGAACTTGCAGGTTTACATGTAGCACCGCCTTAGCTGCTGCGCATTCCATATCCTAGGGATGTTTGTTCCATCTAGGCACTTAAGGGTGTATGCGCCTTGTCCAAGGACTTCATGGATAACATAAGGACCTTCCCATTTGGGTGCCAGTTTTCAAGGACATTCAGCATTCGACGCCTCATTGTCGCATAGAACAAAGTCACTAGGTAAAAAGGTACATATGCAGACTCGCGCGTTGTAGTACTTTTTGAGCCTGGACTTGTATTTTGCCTCGTTGATGGCAGCGTTTTCATGCCTTTCTTCTAGTAAGTCCAAGTCAAGTCTGCGCTCATCTTTATTGTTTTGGCTTTGCGCAGCTAGCATGTGTGGTGATGGGAGCCTATCTCTGCGGGAATTACTACCTCCGTCCCATACATAAGGCTGAAAGGAGTTTCACCCGTGCTGGTTTTAGGCATGGTTCGATGAGCCTAGAGGATGCTTGGCAACTCATCTACCCAGCCTCTCTGCATTGTAACCAACCTCGTCTTGATCCCTTCAACTATGCTTTTGTTAATTCTTTCCACTTGGCTGTTCCCTTGGGGGTGTGCGACCGAAGTGAATACGTGCTCGATATGCATTTCTTTCATCCATTGATTTAGTTCTTCAGCTACGAAATTGGGACCGTTATCGCTGACTATGCGCAGGGGTAACCCAAAGTGGCATCTAATGTGTTCCCATATGAACTTTCACACTACAGTTGTCGTGGTTGATGTAAGGGGTTTGGCTTCTTCCCATTTAGTGAAATAATCGACTGCAACGATTATGAACTTCACCGATCCTAGAGCGTCTGGGAATGGTCCCACCATATCGATTGCCCTTGTTGGAAGGGCCACGCTGTTGTCACCGGGATCAGGGGATTCTTGGGGCGCAGTGTCTTTGGAGTGTGGCGCTGGCATGATGCGCATTTTTGTAATGTTTCGACCGCATCAAGGTGCATGCCAGGAAAATAGTAACCGCCGTTCATGATCTTTGCCACGACCATGCGTGGGCCGGCGTGAATTCCGCATAACCCTTAGTGTATTTCGCGGATTAAGTACTGCGCGTCTTGCGGATCAACGCAGCGGCGGAGCGGTCCAAGGTATGACTTTCGGTATAAGATACCGTCTGCCATCTCATAATTGAGTGCCTTGTTCTGGACCTTTCATGCTTCCGCTTTGTTTTCGATGAGGCACCCGTGTTGCAAGAACAATATAATGGGGGGCATCCAAGACGGATTCCCCACTTCAACGATGTTGATTTGCCGCAAAGGAACAGAATGGTTTTTGAGTACCTAAATGCGCACCTCGCGCGCAAGGTGCTTGAAGCTTGTAGCGACTAGCTTACTGAGAGCGTCGGCTTGTCTGTTCTCGCTTCGATTGACATGGGTTATTTTGAAGTGTTGGAATTTGGTTATTAAGGCTTGCGCCTGTTCTAGATACAAGGCCATTACCTCGCCTTTTGCGTCGTATAGGTCGTTGACCTGTCCGGCGACTAAGAGGGAGTCGACGTGGGCCTCCAAATTTTGCGCACCCATTTTGATTGCTAACTGAAGTCCTGCCAGGCACGCTTCATATTCAGCTTCATTATTGGTACTTTTAAAATCCAACCTGATGGCATAGGTGAATTCTTGATTGTCAGGGCTTATTAAGCGAAGACCTGCCCCTGTGCCATCATCGTTAGATGCGCTGTCGGTATGAAGTGTCCATGTGCGGTCATCTGTAACCGGCGTTGGGTTCTGTACAGCTTCACACTCTTACGCTTTATTCTGAGGCACTTCCGCAATGAAATCAGTAGGTATTTGGCCTTTTATTGTTGGGCGTGGTTTATACACGATGTTGTGTCCACCAAGATCAATCGCCCATTTTGCTAGCCGACCAGATATGTCTGGTTTCGACAAAATTTGGCCTAAGTGATAGTTCGAGAGAACTGTTATTTCGTGGACGGAAAAATATTGGGGCAACCGCCGGGATGCATGGACCAAAGCTAGAGGGCAAGCTTTTCCATCATGGGATATCGAGTCTCTGGGTCGGTGAGCATCTTGCTGACGTAGTAGATCGGAGTCTGAACTCCTGCACGCTCTACTAGCAGGACTGCTCCCAGAGCGATATCTGATGCGGAAAGGTAAAGTATCAGTGGCTCGTTCTTCTACGGTGCGGTGAGTGTTGGTAGCTGGATTAGGCATTCCTCCATTTGTGTGAAGGCTTTCTCCGCATCCGGAGTCCACTGAAACTTGTTTTTCTTCACACAATTCCGCAAGGTTCTGATAAATGGGAAGGATTTCATCGCGTGGTTGGCCAGGAACCTATTCAGCGCAGCCAGCCGCCTCGCCAACTGCTGCATTTCTTTGATAGTTGAGGGTGATGGCATACGCTGAATCGCTTCCACTTTATCGGGATTGACTTTGAAGCCATCGCGTGTAACGATGAATCCCAAGAATTTGCCTTCCTCCATTCCAAAAGAGCACTTGCTAGGGTTCAGCTTCAGATTTGCCTTACGCAATGAGGCAAACGTTTTTTGAATGTTTGCCAGCATCTTCTCCTCAGCTGAGCTCATGATGATGAGGTCATCTATGTATACTTCCACAGTTTCACCAATGTCTTCCTCAAGACATGGTCCATCAGACGTTGGTAGGTGGCTCCTGCATAGCACAAACTGAAGGGAATTTTTGTGTAACAGAAAATGCCCTGGTCTGTTCGGAATGCGGTCTTGTCTTCATCTTCTTTCTTCATTTGGATTTGGTGGTAGCCCTTGTAGCAGTCAAGGAAGCATTTCCACCTGAATGAAGTAAGAGAGCCCACCTTTTTGTCAATTTCCGGTAAGGCGTAACAGTCCTTGGGACATGCCTTGTTGAGATCCTTGAAATCAACGCACATGCGCCAACTCCCGTTGGACTTTTGGACCATGACTGGGTTGGCTACCCATGTCTGATAAAGTACCTCTCGGATGATTCCTGCTTGGAGAAGCTCAGTGACTTGCTCGTTCAGAGCGCGGGTCTTCTTAGGACCAAAGTTGCGCTTTTTCTAAACTATAGGCTGAACTGAAGGGAATGTGTGCAATGCATGCTCAGCGATTTCCCTTGGCACTCTAGTCATATCCGCAGGTGACCATGCAAAAATATCAGAATTACGGAACAGCAGCTGTTTCAGTCGCGCTTGATTGCAGGAGTCATGGCGGGCCCCAAGAGTACAGTCTGTTCCAGGTAAATGTTGTTGAGCACCTGCTTTTCTGGTTCACCTTTGGATGATGGCTTAGGTTGCTTTATTGGCGGTTCCTCTTTGACATACTTGATGTCCTTCCTTGCATACATAATGGCCACTCCGGTTTCCGTGGGAAAACCGCAAGCGGCGTGGGAATGGAAGTAATCATGCTAAAATCCCGTTGAGCACGTCGGCCTAGTAGCACGTCATGGCACGAGGTTGCGGGCATGACCATGAAGTTGACCTGGACTGTGTGAGTGTGGCGCCCATCGGAAAGAGTCATCGAGAAAGAAATTTGGCCCAAAGGAAAAACAGCCTCGTTGCAGAAACCAGAGAATGGGAAATCCACCAGTTCTAAGCGTGCTTTGTCCTCTGGTTCTAACTGATGGAAGCACTATTCATAGATAATATCCATAGATCTCCCAGGGTCTATGAACATGTAGTCGGTGTGGTAGTGGCGAAAGATGCCAGTTATCACTATCGGTCGGTCTTGTTATGGGCCCCCGGGGACTACGGGGAAGATGACCTGCTGTTCACACCAGTGAGGCGTGCAACTCTTCTAGTGGTTGCGCTTGCGCGAAGGTCCACCCTGGATCATATGAACAGACTTCAGTTTTTTGTTACTCGGGACCTCGCCGCCTCGAGTGATTTGGCGCACCTCCTTGCGCACGTTTTGTAGTAAGTGGGTGAGCTTCCACTCTTAAGCGCTTTTTCAATCTCCATGCGCAAGGAGATGGAATTATCAGTTGTGTGCCCTGTGTCCTTATGATAATCACAAAAAAGGTTGGGGCCTTGACCTTTCTTATTGCGTATCGGCGGTGGTTGCTTGAACCGATGGTCTTCTGTGCTGAGGACCTCCGCCGGTGTTTTCATCAGTGGGGTCCACTGATGGTCGCGACTATCTTGCTTTATTGCTAGCTGGGTGGCGAGCTTATTGATGGTAGCGCGAGCGTCGATCGGTGTGTGGGGAGGGTTCTGGCTGTGGTTCTTCCACCCTTTATTTTTCTTCCCAAAACCCCTGCTCAAGTCTTAGGACGGTGATGAGGTAGGGGAGGTCTACTATTCTTGAGGTTGCGCTCCGTCTGCGTAGACCTTTGCCACTGCCATGAGTTTCTCCCAGCTTTTAGGGAGGCCTGTAGTTCCTGACAAGACTTTAATCATCTAGTCACAGCGTACAACGTACTTGAACTGTGCGTGAATTAGGTCTTTGTGCACGTCCCCTATCTCTAGCACCTCTTGACTATAGCGGGTGATGAAATCTTCAAGACTTTCATCATCACACCGCTAGATGTTCATTACGTCAGAGGAGTCTTTGCCTTAACGCCGTTGTTGACTGAAGTGCGTCAGAAACTTATCTTTCAAGTCGTTCCATGACGCGAGTTTGCCCGTGGGATAATTATCAAACCACAGGCGTGCATCACCTGTGAGGGTTTGAATGAACATGTGACACCACATAGATAGTGTCCATCCTCCAATCAGTCCTGCGCCGGTGAAGAGACGCAAGTGATCGTCCGGATCTGTCAACCCGTTGTATTTCTCGACATTGGAGGGAAGTTTTACACGCTCCAATGGTGCGAGCGTTATCTCCTTGATAAACTTTGAATGTTCGGCCGCGTCAGCTGGCCGGTAGATCAATTTATAATCATGTTCAGCTTCCGGGTTGTAGCCACCCCATGGAGGGATCTGTACGCCGCATGATTCTTTGGTAGCCGGTGAAAAGAGCTGGCGCTATAACCTTTGCCGTATGTTTTGTCATCCTCACACTGTGTGTACCGCTCCCCATGGGGACGCGGGCCCACCCATGAGTGGACAGATGCTCGCCTAAGAGAGTGAGACTCCGGTTTAGGCGGCAGTTGCATGTACTCCGTCTCTTGGGGAGGCGAGTCGTAACTCAATATCCTTGGTGTAGGCGAAGCATGCACCTGAACAACGGGCTGCACTGGGACAGCAGGAGTGTTTGTTTGTGTGCAGAGCTGCGCATAGACGACACAGAATGCCGTCTGAGACTTTATGTACCATGACACTGCGGTCTCACCTGGGTGTAAGACCGATGTGATCGGTACAAAGGGAGTCTCCAATTAGGCTCCGGGAGTGACCGGGATGTTTACACGACCAGAGCCGTGTTAACTTCCGGCATTCTCAGAAGAATATTCTTCCACTTGTCTGTCGACTCGAGAGGCATGAACTGGGTTCTTGCCTTCGGATCGAGGACCTCGTGAGGTGTTTGATGGGAAATCAACCATATGAACGTGAGGCTTGCGAAAAAAGTGAAAATGAAGGGAACTACTTGGTAAAAAGAGAGAAAATAGCGGTGGCGCCAATGAAGAATCACCGGTTGAACCTAGGGATATCCGGGGATATATAAGTTACAACCAAGGTAATTCTGCATTAAGGGGTCGTCCTTTCACTTCACTCTCCGGGGTGAACTCATTTAAGCTGATCTGCAAAACTAGCAGCACTGTTAGCCTTATCACGAGGAAAAGGGTGGTTTCTCCGTGACCACACTCCGTCGTGAGAATAAGTATTTGAGGATTGCCAATTAGGTAGTAGATAAGTTGTATATGAGTGGGTGTGTATGCGTGTCTTTTACCTTGAGATCCAATACTTATTTATTGCCAAAAAGATATGTTCAGGAGATGGGCTGGTGGGCCTTGGGCCCGGCCCATACAGCCAGAGATGTCCGTTTTGTCCCTCTGCGTCATACATTAAATGTTCCCTACAGGAGAATTAATGTCCTCTGTCAGGAGGTGTGCTTTGTCGGATGTTGAGCGGTGCCACGTGTAAAGGCAGCCGTCTCTAGTGTCAGGCCTGCTGCCAGCCGAAAGTGGAGAAGGTGGAACAGTCACTGGCGGAGATATAGTTGGTGTGAAGTCTGACGTCTGCATTACTACTCATGCGACACTGTCACACGCAACCTGTAGAGCAACCCTTGGTCATAGTTCTGCCACTTTGTACCCTTGAGTATGGTCAACAGCTCTTAGTGCTTACCCCTTCTGCGAGGCTGTCAACGTTTTCCCGCCATCGCAGGGTGTCAGGGGTATATCCTTTTGTCCCAAGACTATGAGGTTCTCTCATGTGCGTCTTGTCCTTGCAAGGTTTTAGGATTCATGGCTCAGAGGGTTGTTGTCCAGCACAGGCTCTAGTAACCTGCGCGCATGAGTCTAACTTGTCGTTGTGCCAAGTATAGAAGGCTCGTTGTGTGGCTTGTATTAATTCGTCTAACTTGTCGTTGTGCTGAGTGCGCGAGACTCGTTGTTTGACTTGATTGCATTGGTCAAATTTACCGTTACGCTGAGTGTGCAAGGTTCATTGTGTGATACATCAGTGTTGGTCTAATTCACCGGTGTGCCGAGTGCGCAAGGTTCATTGTATGACCTATTGGTGTTGGTCTAATTCACAGTTGCTCTGATTGCACAAGGCTCATTGCATGCAGGGTTATCTTTGTAAAAAGTAGTTAAGGGTATGGTTCGTTACACGGGCGTAGGGTTTTTGGGATCATACCCCCTCACTCCTAGGAGGTAATTTCCTTTGTTGGAGTGCTAAGAAATAACCTACCATTGCTCACTCCATCAGATTCACTGAATATCGAGACATGGCAAACGCTACTTCAGAAATTATTTGGATAACTCACTTGTTACAAGAATTACATGCTTTTACCTCCTGATTGGCCAACTATACTTTGTGACAATCAGAGTGCTCAGTTTATTCCTCAAAACCCTATCTCACATAAATGTGCAAAGCATATAGATCTTGATTATCACTTTATACATGAGGTTGTTTCCTCTAGAAAACTATAAACAATTTTTTTCCATCCAAGCTTCAGTTTACATATATTTACAAAAGGCCTTCCAAGTCCTTAGTTCATTCAGTTTGGATAGATGCTTCACATTGGTCCACCACTGTCTCGTTTGAGGGTGTATATTAAAAGATAAATTGAATTATTAGTGTACTTCTATATAAATTATCATTCTTTTAGGTCCTTAATTGTAAAAGATTGTTTGGATATATTTGTGTCCTCTCATATTGTCAATTAATCATCTCATTCAAGTTCAATAAAAACAATTCTAATATTTTATGTTATCTAACGATGGAATTACAATTTAAAAACTACTAAAGAGATACTAAACTTTTGTTTGAGACTTAGATTATATAATCAACATATTTACTAATCTGGATATATTATAAAATTTGAAGTATGTGATCACACGTTAGTTTCTCTACTTATACGGCTGGTCTAAAGTCTTATGAATATTCTATACCACTTTCAAGTTTAACCAATAGCAATTCAATTCCAGTCTGTTAAATAAAATCATACTTATTTGCAAATTCACTATATACTAGAATATAACATGCATGTCATATGCTTTTTGATACTTTGAAAGATTCAGACATTTTACTCATTTGTCTTTAATCAAAGGACTTTGATGAATTGATCAATTAAGAGGATGAATACATAATTGGTTAACTAGGAAGATTTGTGTGGCAGCAGCCTTGTAAGTTGTATATGACTATGTGTTGTGTTTTTTTATGTTGAAACACAAAAAAATTGATGAAAGTTGCATGGTGTATATGGTTGCTTTAGGTAAATATGAATATAACAGGTTGCATCATATAATCTGGATTGATTTTGTATGTTCATCTGGGTAAGCCCCATTTTTAACTGCTTTCTGACTCCCCACTTTTTTGTTTGATTAATATCCTATTATTATTTTTTATATTTAAAATTTTGTTTATTTGCTAAAAGTATTATAAGTATTGTGTTTAGTTTGAGGTTTGACTCCAATAGCCAAACTAGTCTCTATTCTATGGTTTCTTTTCCTTTTTTTTTTGAATTAGTCAATGACTTAACCCCTGATCTGTGTATGGTTTCTGTTAACCGCTGAGCCCCACAGTTTCTAATCTTCTATGTTTGTTTTTTTTTTTCTTACTTTTGAACATGTTTAGTTAGAAGTAATATAGTTATATATTACAAAATTTGGAGGATGTAATCACACGTTAGTTTCTGTACTTATACGGCTTGTCTAAAGTCTTAAGTATATTCTATACCACTTTCAAGTTTAACCAATAGCAATTCAATTCCAGTCTGTTAAATAAAATCATACTTATTTGCAACTTCACTTCATACTAGAATATAACATGCATGTCATATGCTTTTTGATACTTTGAAAGATTCAGACTTTTTACTCATTTGTCTTTAATCAAATGACTTTGATGAACTTATCAATTAAGAGGATGAGTACATAACTGGTTAGCTAGGAAGAATTGTGTGGCAGCACCCTTGTAAGTTGTATTTAACTATGTGTTGTGTTTTTTTATGTTCAAACACAAAAATTTGATAAAAGTTGTATGGTGTATATGGTTGCTTTAGGTCAACATGAATATAACAGGTTGCATGATATAATCTGGATTGATTTTGTATGTTCATCTGGGTAAGCCTCATCTTTTAACTGTTTTCTGACCCCTACTTTTCTATTTGATTAATATCCTATTATTATTTTTTAAATTAAAATTTTGTGTTATCTATTAAAAGTATTATAAGTATTGTGTTGAGTTTAACTCCAAAAGTCAAACTAGTCTCTAGTCTAAGGTTTCTTTCTTTTTTTTTGAATTAGTCAACGACTTAACCCCTGATTTGTTTATGGTTTCTATTAGCCGTTGAGCCCCACAGTTTCTGATCTTGTATGTTTGTTTTATTTTGACTTTTGAACTAGTTTAGTTACAAGAAATATAGTTATATATTACAAAATTTGGAAGATGTAATCACATGTTAGTTTCTCTACTTATACGGTTGGTCTGAAGTCTTATGTATATTCTATACCACTTTCAAGTTTAACCAATAGCAATTCAATTCCAGTCTGTTAAATAAAGTTATGCTTATTTGGAAATTCACTTCATACTAAAATATAACATGTATGTCATATGCTTTTTGATACGTTGAAAGATTCAGACTTTTTACTCATTTATCTTTAATCAAAGGACTTTGATGAATTGATCAATTAAGAGGATGAGTACATATGTCACACCGCCAAATTACAACCGACAGAGTTTTACTGCAAGCCGTGCGACGTACCAGGATCTAGCCACTAATTATGTCGAACTAACAATAAATAATATAAAACCAGTCATCATTCGACATGAATAGTGAATTTCGAATTAAACATTTCAAACATAATATGTGTTCAGGGAAGCAATGTAAACATCTCAAACAATTGAAAACAAAAAGTTTCAAAACGTAAAGATGTTTGCAATCAAATGTCACGCCCCAGACACTTCAACTCCTCAGACTTCAAGTTTCCATGCAAGATATATCTAACAACCTGCAAGCATGCAGAAAAAGTGTGTCAGCGATTAAGCCGGCGAGTTCACGGTTTAGTTTAACGTAAAAAGTAGGTGTTTAGTTTAAAGACATGTAATTAATAAACTCGATACCAAAGTGACTGTTATCTTTGTTTTCCCTCATTAATTCCTATCAACCCAACTACCCCATGATGCAACCCATGCGAGCTTGTTTCAACTGTGGGGACCCAAACCACTTCAGGAGCACATGTCCGCGCCTAGTGAACATTATCCATGCCCAAGCTCACGCAAACCCGGTAAACCAAGCTAATCAAGCTCCCCCACCTGCCAGAGGGAGAGCTTTCAATATCAACGCCAACCAAGCCAGGACTGACAATAACGTGGTCAACGATACGTTTCTCATCAATGGTAGTTATGCATCCATATTATTCGATACTGGTGCGGATAAGAGCTTTGAGTCCTTAGAATTTTGAACCTATCCTCGACCAACCTCGTGTTAATCTCATCGAGTCTCTAACGGTGGAAGTTGCTGACGGAAAACCCGTTTCATTAAATTCTATTATACGCAATTGTACTCTCACCCTAAACGATCACGATTTTCCAAATGACCTTATTCCTATGAAGTTGGGAAGTTTCGATGTTATAATCGGTATGGACTGGCTCAGCCAGCATCATGCTGAAGTGGCGTGCCACGAAAAGTTCATTCGCATTCCTCTCGCAGACGATCAGACACTACGTATTTATGGGGAAACCCCTTCGAAAGGACTCAAATTAATGTCCTGTCTCCAAGCCCGAAGATATCTCCGCAAGAATTATGTCGCATTCCTAACCCACGTCGTCAAAAAGGGAAATAAGGAAAGAAAACTTGAAGATATCCCAGTTGTGAAAGAATTCCCACAAATCTTTCCCGACGACATTTCAGGACTTCCCCCGGTGAGAGAAGTCGAATTTCGCATCGATCTTGTACCTCGCGCTACACCCGTCGCAAAATCTCCTTATAGGTTAGCCCCATCCGAAATGCAAGAGCTGACTGACAAAGGATTCATACGTCCTAGCTCATCGCCTTGGGGTGCACCTGTTCTCTTTGTGAAGAAGAAAGATGGAACGTTTCGCATGTGCATTGATTATAGAGAACTCAACAAGTTACCGGTTAAAAATCGCTATCCACTACCTCGCATGGATGATCTCCTAGACCAACTTCAAGGCGCCACCTGCTTTTCAAAAATCGACCTTCGTTCTGGTTAAAATCAGCTCAGAGTGCGCGAAGAAGATATCCCAAAAACCGCCTTCCGGACTCGTTATGGTCATTACGAGTTCATGGTCATGCCCCTTGGTTTAACCAACGCCCCCGCTGTCTTCATTGATTTAATGAATAGGGTATGCAAACCCTACCTCGACCATTTTGTCATAGTCTTCATCGACGACATCCTTATTTGCTCCAAGTCTAAATCCGATCATGAGCAACACCCACGACTCATCCTTACACTCTTAAGGACTGAAAAGCTTTACGCTAAGTTCTCAAAATGAGAATTCTGGTTAGGAGAAGTACAATTCCTTGGACATGTCGTCAATGACAAGGGAATTCATGTCGATCCTTCAAAAATCAAGGCAGTGCAGGAATGGCAAGCACCACGTACCCCTACCAAAGTAAGGTCATTTCTTGGTTTGGCTGGTTACTATCGACGCTTCATTGCCAATTTTTCCCGTATTGCTGTACCACTCATGGCTTTGACTCATAAAGGAAAACCCTTCATATGGGGACCTAAACAAGAGGAAGCCTTCCAAACACTAAAGCAAAAACTTTGTGACGCACCTATCCTCACACTCCCTGAGGGTTGCGATGACTTTGTGGTATATTGCGACGCATCGGGGCAAGGGCTAGGCTGTGTATTGATGCAAAGAGGAAAAGTGATAGCCTATGCCTCTAGGCAACTCAAGGTTCACGAGAAGAATTACACCACCCACGACCTGGAACTTGGAGCCGTTGTGTTCGCTCTCAAGATATGGATACATTACCTCTACGGTATTAAGTGTGAAATATACACTGACCACAAGAGTCTCCAACATATCTTCAACCAAAAGGAGTTGAATATGAGGCAACGAAGATGGGTCGAACTTCTCAACGACTACGACTGTGAAATTCGGTATCATCCTGGCAAGGCAAACGTGGTGGCTGATGCGCTCAGTCGAAAAGGTTATGCGAACTCCATCCGTCTTCTATGTTCGCAAATCATAACCGACATCAAAGATCGAATCCGAACAGCTCAACATGTTTCTGTAACAGAAAATGACGTACGCGATGAGCTGTCATGTGGAGCTGAACTCAAAATAGAAACCAAATCCGATGGTATTCTATACTATTTAAACCGCATATGGATTCCTGATCGCGATAACCTTCGTGATTTCCTCATGAATGAGGCGCACAAAACACGATACTCTGTACACCCAGGAGCCTACAAGATGTATCAAGACCTACGATACACCTACTGGTGGCCTGGCATGAAAAAGGATATCGCTGTTTTTGTTTCAAAGTGCCTTACCTGTTCCAAAGTAAAAGCTGAACATCAAAGACCTTCAGGACTTCTAGTCCAACCCGAAATACCTGTATGGAAGTGGGAAAACATAACCATGGATTTCATTACCGGGTTACCTCGCACCTCCAGTGGATATGACACCATATGGGTAATAATCGATCATCTTACAAAGTCATCTCATTTCATTCCGATTCGCGAGGACTTCAACAACGAGAAGTTAGCTCGTATCTACATCAGCGAGATCGTAAGCCGTCATGGTGTACCATTAAGCATCATTTCAGACCGTGATGGTCGTTTCACTTCACGAACATGGCGAGCCGTACAAACCGCCTTGGGTACACGATTAGACCTCAGTACCGCTTTTCATTCTCAAACTGATGGTCAATCTGAACGCACCATCCAAACCCTTGAAGACATGCTGCGAACATGTGTCATAGACTTCAAAGGGAACTGGGACGCTCACCTACCAATAGTGGAATTTTCATACAACAATAGCTATCATTCAAGTATCGGCATGGCACCTTTCGAAGCTTTATATGGTCGTAAGTGCCGATCTCCAGTAAGTTGGCACGAAATTGGGGAAGCGCAAATCACCGGTCCAGAATTAATTGAAGAAACAACCGACAAGGTCCTTCAAATTTGAAACAATCTTCTAGCGGCTCAAAGTCGTCAAAAGAGTTATGCAAACAAACGACGAAAGCCCTTGGAGTTTGACATTGGTGATCAAGTACTTTTAAAAGTATCACCGTGGAAGGGAGTGGTTCGTTTTGGCCAGAAGGGCAAGCTAGCACCACGCTACGTAGGACCTTTCAAGATACTCGAAAGAGTAGGTCCTGTAGCATACAAGCTTGACCTACCAGAAGAACTCAACAGAATTCATCCCACATTTCACGTATCAAACTTGAAAAAGTGCCTTGCCGATGAAAATCTCCATATTCCTCTAGAAGACATTCAAGTCGATGAATCGATGCACTTCGTTGAAAGACCGGTAGAAATCATGGACTTCGGAGAGAAGCGTTTAAGGCGAAGTCGTATTCCAATTGTCAGGGTACGTTGGGAGTCGAAACGAGGACCCGAGTTTACTTGGGAACGTGAAGACTCAATGCGCGAAAAATACTCGCATCTTTTTCCAGTTACCACTACTACTTAAATTTCGGGACGAAATTCCTAAAGGTAGGGGATACTGTAACATTCGTCGAAAAACGGGTTTTCCAAACCCGCTTCGTTTAATAATCAAGTATTCAGTTATAAGATTTCGTTGTGTATTTATTGTTCAGATTATTTTAAATAATACATAATTAATAAAGATTTTAGAATTTAAAAACCATAATTAATAAATAATAATAATAAGTGAATAAAAAATAAAATGGAGTCGCCGGGTCTCGAACCCGGGTCTCCCACAAACACAAACACACACCACACCACTCCGCCACACACTTCACTTATGATAAACACTGAATCAAATAACACTTAAAGTAAAACCCGAAAATCAAACCGGAAATCAGCGCGCCCAGAACTCGCAGTCGCTGGAAAAACCGAGATTTCCGCAATTTTGGCTATTTCCCTTTGACTGAAACGCGTTAACTGATTTCGACATCAGTTATAACCGATGCCTAACCATCAATTTCAGTCATAACCGTCGGAGACCTTTGACCGCGAATCATGACCCAAATTCGAACCCAATTCAGCCTGTTCTTCCTTAGAAATACCCACTCAAACTTCATGTAAACCTTTCGCTCAGAACCGCACTCTCTTTCGAAGCTTTATTCCTTCCAAAGCTCGTCACCAGAGATTTTCATTTTCGCCGGAATATTACCGGAATCACTGATCAAAAAACCGCATTCCTTCTTCAGACGGTATAATTGTCTAAACCTTCTTGATATCTCTTGATTAATAATCTAATTGCTCAACACAATAATCGAAACTGTTAAAACAGTTTATTCAGCCGGAAATCGCAAATCAGAGCCGACGAACACTTGCCGGAAATCTGAAGAAAACTCTCCGTCTTGGTATATCATATTCCTTAATCTTTGTTTTCCTATTCCATTTCAATCGATTATAAGGCCGTTGGTCGAAAAAGCAAAAACAGTCGGGTGCACTGTTCTGTGTTCTTCTTAATGAAAAAGACGAACTTTAAATTGTATATTAATGTAATTAGAATCGGGTATTTAACCGGGTTAGACACACAGTCCAGCGGTGGACTGTGTGCAAATACAAAACACACGTCCCGTGTTCGAATCGGACATGTTACCGACTTTCAGAAATAAAACCAACATTTTTAAAAACCTAATCATATCAAGTCACAGTATATACATAAGAGGAATATTACCTATTAGTTAAACAGATTAGACACACAGCCCAACTGGTTGGGCTGTGCGCACTCGAACCGAAGGTCCCTTGTTCGACTCCGGGTCTCTGCAACTGGTTCGGCCAGATTATAACATTTTTAATAAAGACTAAATATGGTTAGAGTCAGTTAGTAAATAAATATAACTAAACCTAGAATATTTCAGGTTAGACACGTAGGAAAGTTGGTAGAGCTGCGTGCACGTATACGAGAGGTCCCGAGTTCGAACCTCACTAGCCGCATAGAATACACACAGTCTGACCGGTCAAGACCCGGTCAAACCTGACAAAAGTCAACCCTTTTTGTTTTATTGTTATTTATTTATTTAATTGAAAAATTTATTTAAAAAAACTTAAAAATAGGGTTTTTAAAGTTAGAAAATTTCATTAAAGCTCACAAGAATAAATCTAAAAATCTCATTAAGAGCACTAATTAAAAACATTAATCTCAAATAAAATTTATTTATTTATCGAATCATTTCGTTATTATTTAGGTTAGTTTTTCCCTCGTCGGTTGAATCGTAAACTCGTGCGCATTCATCATCATCAAAGAACGCTCCCACGGTGAGTGAATCTCTACCAATTCCCCGTTTTAATCATATTTTGGGGTGTATCATGTGTCGTACTATTCTTTTATTTTATTTAAACACTTGTGCATACATCATATCCGTGATCAAATGTGTATCAATTATTGTGTGAATTATATGTAGATTGAATATCATCATTTCAGTGCACGCATTTCATTAGGCCCATCAGTTCCCCGTGGGATACGGGTTGAGCATCAGGAGCCTCATTAGATCGGCTCCGTTTGATTGAGCCTTGATCTCAAATACATCATCATCTCATGTCATATACTCATCCAAAGTGGTTTGTGTTTGTTTACATATATGTTTGTTCACATGTGATTAATGCACGAATTTTCCTTATTAAATAAAACAAGAAATCTGTTAAAATATTTTATCAAGGTTCACTCGCCAACTTTTATTGACCCAAAATCTCCCCCATTTTACACATGATACAGGTGATCCAGCTGAGACAGGAAACACTTAGGAAGGCCTAGAAGAATAAACAAGTTTATGCTTGGGAATAATTATGTAGTTTCATTTTCTTTGTAATTGTATGAATTTTGTTTTGGATATTTAAGTTTGTAATTTGAATTTAATAAACATGAAACATCTTAGTAAATATCATGAGCTTTGGTGATAACCCAATTATGCCCCGACTCTTATTCCGCTGCGGGTCGGGGTGTGACAGATTAGTATCCGAGCTTGTGACTATAGGGATATAGGATAGGTTATTAGACCCTTAGAGCCTATACTATAGTTGATTAAATTTTAATTGTTTATGCGTTACATGCAAAATTCATGATGTTTATATGTTTCATGTTTATTTTCACACTCAATGTTATGCAAGCATGCTCATAAATACATGTTATTATGCAATGCTCATCATGAATCATATCCTCATAACATATCATATCCATGAGAGCACACACCTCACGATTCCCATGATTTTTGCAATGATTTTTGTATTTTTCAAATCACATCAAAGTGAGTTCTCATGACGGGCGTGTAGTAACTGGAAGGGTACGAGTACCGGTAGTCGGAACGTCCTGTCTAGGCTTGGCATTCGTATAAATCCAAAATAAAGGACCAGTTTGCCTACCTGGGGACCAACGATGAGAGTACGAAGGACCTATTAGGCCAAAGCATGTTATACCAAACGTCGTGTGAGCTAACCCCACTTTGAGTTGTCATTGTGTCTACACCTGGACACCCTCCTACCATACATCACGCAATCATGTTTTACGATATTCATTCGGGTGGTGCGAGTGTTAACCTGCCAACACCAATGTGAATCCTACCAAGCCCAATAGTCATGGGGGCCCACATGACTACACAGGCGATGGTATGGGGGACATTGGAGGCCCAAACATGAGCAAACCCAAGACATCCTATGGATGTAGTTAAATTATTTTCAGTTATGTTATTTTTCATTATTTTTACGACACATGACACCTAGAAAATTCTTAAACTCACAATCTTCCTATATATGTCCCTGTAGATGTTGGCTAGGCAACTACGTGGAGGAAGAAAGTCAAGAAAGTCAAGTGAACGCTTGGCCACACAAATTGCTAAACAAATGGCCGCAATACTTCCTGACATCGTACTTCAAGTTCAACAAGCTCTCACCGCTAATCTCATCAACCCTCCTAACCAAGAGGACCAGAGCGTCGCCAACCCTCCTTCCAAAACCCCCAAGTGCACCTACAAACACTTCAAATCTTGCGATCCCCCAAAGTATGAAGGGACCGAAGGTGTTACCGCCCTCCTTCACTGGTTTGAAGAAATGGAGAACACTTTCCTCAATTGCGATTGTCCCGAGGACCGTAAGGTACGTTATGCAACTGGAAGACTGTTTGGGGTAGCCCTTACCTGGTGGAACACGGAAAAAGGTAAGCGAGGAGTTGAAGATGCCATGGCCTTAACATGGGAAGAGTTAAGGGAACTCATGACAAGACGCTTCTGTCCAAGAAGCGAAATCAAAAAGCTGGAAGACGAATTCCACTCACTGAAACAAAAGGAAGGAGATCACACTTCCTATAATAAGAGATTTCTAGAGCTGAACCAGATGATCCCTAATTTGTTCACCCCGTGTACCGCTTGGTTGAACATTACATTCGAGGTCTTCCTTCGAAAATTCAAGATTCAGTTTTAAGCACATCGCCTGCAACACTTGAAGCCGCGATGGAGTTAGCTACAGAACTCACTGAAATCGCATTCGAAACGGCAAGTTCAAAGATGAAAAGAAGAAAGCATCCATAGAGACCCCAACTACAAACCACCCAGTCTCATCCTCAAAGTTTGCTGGTAAGAGGAAACGTAATGGCAAGAATTTCGCTGTCACTCAAACCAACCCTCCTATCACTGTTGCACCAATCACCCAAATTGCTCCCCCAGCTACACCATTCAAAAAGCCATATACTGGCCCACACCCAAAATGCAACCGCTGTCAATACCATCACCTTCCCGGAAACCCCTGCCAACATTGCACAAGCTGTGGCTGTGCATGTCACACCATCCAAACCTGCCGTACCCTTCCGCGAAAGAACCGCAATCAACCTCAAACCCAAACTCGAAATCAGATAGTGGGCCAAAAACAACAACCCTTACTTCTACCACCTGCACAACACGCAGCCCAAACTTACTACCAACCCAACTACCCCATGATGCAACCCATGCGAGCTTGTTTCAACTGTGGGGACCCAAACCACTTCAGGAGCACATGTCCGCGCCTAGTGAACATTATCCATGCCCAAGCTCACGCAAACCCGGTAAACCAAGCTAATCAAGCTCCCCCACCTGCCAGAGGGAGAGCTTTCAATATCAACGCCAACCAAGCCAGGACTGACAACAACGTGGTCAACGATACGTTTCTCATCAATGGTAGTTATGCATCCATATTATTCGATACTGGTGCGGATAAGAGCTTTGAGTCCTTAGAATTTTGAACCTATCCTCGACCAACCTCGTGTTAATCTCATCGAGTCTCTAACGGTGGAAGTTGCTGACGAAAAACCCGTTTCATTAAATTCTATTATACGCAATTGTACTCTCACCCTAAACGATCACGATTTTCCAATTGACCTTATTCCTATGAAGTGGGGAAGTTTCGATGTTATAATCGGTATGGACTGGCTCAGCCAGCATCACGCTGAATTGGTGTGCCACGAAAAGTTCATTCGCATTCCTCTTGCAGACGATCAGACACTACGTATTTATGGGGAAACCCCTTCGAAAGGACTCAAATTAATGTCCTGTCTCCAAGCCCGAAGATATCTCCGCAAGAATTATGTCGCATTCCTAACCCACGTCGTCAAAAAGGGAAATAAGGAAAGAAAACTTGAAGATATCCCAGTTGTGAAAGAATTCCCACAAGTCTTTCCCGACGACATTTCAGGACTTCCTCCGGTGGAGAAGTCGAATTTCGCATCGATCTTGTACCTCGCGCTGCACCCTTCGCAAAATCTCCTTATAGGTTAGCCCCATCCGAAATGCAAGAGCTGACTGACAAAGGATTCATACGTCCTAGTTCATCGCCTTGGGGTGCACCTGTTCTCTTTGTGAAGAAGAAAGATGGAACGTTTCGCATGTGCATTGATTATAGAGAACTCAACAAGTTAACGGTTAAAAATCGCTATCCACTACCTCGCATGGATGATCTCCTAGACCAACTTCAAGGCGCCACCTGCTTTTCAAAAATCAACCTTCGTTCTGGTTAAAATCAGCTCAGAGTGCGCGAAGAAGATATCCCAAAAACCGCCTTCCGGACTCGTTATGGTCATTACGAGTTCATGGTCATGCCCCTCGGTTTAACCAACGCCCCCGCTGTCTTCATGGATTTAATGAATAGGGTATGCAAACCCTACCTCGACCGTTTTGTCATAGTCTTCATCGAAGACATCCTTATTTATTCCAAGTCTAAATCCAATCATGAGCAACACCTTCGACTCATCCTTACACTCTTAAGGACTGAAAAACTTTACGCTAAGTTCTGAAAATGTGAATTCTGGTTAGGAGAAGTACAATTCCTTGGACATGTCGTCAATGACAAGGGAATTCATGTCGATCCTCCAAAAATCAAGGCAGTGCAGGAATGGCAAGCACCAAGTACCCCTACTGAAGTAAGGTCATTTCTTAGTTTGGCTGGTTACTATCGACGCTTCATTGCCAATTTTTCCCGTATTGCTGTACCACTCACGGCTTTGACTCATAAAGGAAAACCCTTCATATGGGGACCTAAACAAGAGGAAGCCTTCCAAACACTAAAGCAAAAACTTTGTGACGCACCTATCCTCACACTCCCTGAGGGTTGCGATGACTTTGTGGTATATTGCGACGCATCGGGGCAAGGGCTAGTCTGTGTATTGATGCAAAGAGGAAAAGTGATAGCCTATGCCTCTAGGCAACTCAAGGTTCACGAGAAGAATTACACCACCCACGACCTGGAACTTGAAGCCGTTGTGTTCGGTCTCAAGATATGGAGACATTACCTCTACGGTATTAAGTGTGAAATATACAATGACCACAAGAGTCTCCAACATATCTTCAACCAAAAGGAGTTAAATATGAGGCAACGAAGATGGGTCGAACTTCTCAACGACTACGACTGTGAAATTCGGTATCATCCTAGCAAGGCAAACGTGGTGGCTGATGCGCTCAGTCGAAAAGGTTATGCGAACTCCATCCGTCTTCTATGTTCGCAAATCATAACCGACATCAAAGATCGAATCCGAACAGCTCAACATGTTTCTGTAACAGAAAATGACGTACGCGATGAGCTGTCATGTGGAGCTGAACTCAAAATAGAAACCAAATCCGATGGTATTCTATACTATTTAAACCGCATATGGATTCCTGATCGCGATAACCTTCGTGATTTCCTCATGAATGAGGCGCACAAAACACGATACTCTGTACACCCAGGAGCCGACAAGATGTATCAAGACCTACGATACACCTACTGGTGGCCTGGCATGAAAAAGGATATCGCTGTTTTTGTTTCAAAGTGCCTTACATGTTCCAAAGTAAAAGCTGAACATCAAAGACCTTCAGGACTTCTAGTCCAACCCGAAATACCTGTATGGAAGTGGGAAAACATAACCATGGATTTCATTACCGGGTTACCTCGCACCTCCAGTGGATATGACACCATATGAGTAATAACCGATCGTCTTACAAAGTCATCTCATTTCATTCCGTTTCGCGAGGACTTCAAGAACGAGAAGTTAGCTCGTATCTACATCAGCGAGATCGTAAGCCGTCATGGTGTACCATTAAGCATCATTTCAGACCGTGATGGTCGTTTCACTTCACGAACATGGCGAGCCGTACAAACCGCCTTGGGTACACGATTAGACCTCAGTACCGCTTTTTATTCTCAAACTGATGGTCAATCTAAACGCACCATCCAAACCCTTGAAGACATGCTGCGAGCATGTGTCATAGACTTCAAAGGGAACTGGGAAGCTCACCTACCATTAGTGGAATTTTCGTAAAACAATAGCTATCATTCAAGTATCGGCATGGCACCTTTCGAAGCTTTATATGGTCGTAAGTGCCGATCTCCAGTATGTTGGCACGAAATTGGGGAAGCGCAAATCACCGGTCCAGAATTAATTCAAGAAACAACCGACAAGGTCCTTCTAATTCGAAACAATCTTCTAGCGGCTCAAAGTCGTCAAAAGAGTTATGCAGACAAACGACGAAAGCCCTTGGAGTTTGACATTGGTGATCAAGTACTTTTAAAAGTATCACCGTGGAAGGGAGTGGTTCGTTTTGGCCAGAAGGGCAAGCTAGCAACACGCTACATAGGACCTTTCAAGATACTCGAAAGAGTAGGTCCTGTAGCATACAAGCTTGACCTACCAGAAGAACTCAACAGAATTCATCCCACATTTCACGTATCAAACTTGAAAAAGTGCCTTGCCGATGAAAATCTCCATATTCCTCTAGAAGACATTCAAGTCGATGAATCGATGCACTTCGTTGAAAGACCGGTAGAAATCATGGACTTCGGAGAGAAGCGTTTAAGGCAAAGTCGTATTCCAATTGTCAGGGTACGTTGGGAGTCGAAACGAGGACCCGAGTTTACTTGGGCGTGAAGACTCAATGCGCAAAAAATACCCGCATCGTTTTCCAGTTACCACTACTACTTAAATTTCGGGACGAAATTCCTAAAAGTAGGGGATACTGTAACATTCGTCGAAAAACGGGTTTTCCAAACCCGCTTCGTTTAATAATCAAGTATTCAGTTATAAGATTTCGTTGCGTATTTATTGTTCAGATTATTTTAAATAATACATAATTAATAAACATTTTAGAATTTAAAAACCATAATTAATAAATAATAATAAGTGAATAAAAAATAAAATGGAGCCGCCGGGTCTCGAACCCGGGTCTCCCACAAACACAAACACACACCACACCACTCCGCCACACACATTCACTTGTGATAAACACTGAATCAAATAACACTTAAAGTAAAACCCGAAAATCAAAACCGGAAATCAGCGCGCCCAGAACTCGCAGTCGCTGGAAAAACCGAGATTTCCGCAATTTTGGCTATTTCCCTTTAACTGAAACGCGTTAACTGATTTCGACATCAGTTATAACCGATGCCTAACCATCAATTTCAGTCATAACCGTCGGAGACCTTTGACCGCGAATCATGACCCAAATTCGAACCCAATTCAGCCTGTTCTTCCTTACAAATACCCACTCAAACTTCCTGTAAACCTTTCGCTCAGAACCGCACTCTCTTTCGAAGCTTTATTCCTTCCAAAGCTCGTCGCCGGAGATTTTCATTTTCGCCGGAATATTACCGGAATCACTGATCAGAAAACCGCATTCGTTCTTCAGACGGTATAATTGTCTAAACCTTCTTGCTATCTCTTGATTAATAATCTAATTGCTCAACACAATAATCGAAACTGTTAAAACAGTTTTTTCAGCCGGAAATCGCAAATCAGAGCCGACGAACACTTGCCGGAAATCTGAAGAAAACTCTCCGTCTTGGTATATCATATTCCTTAATCTTTGTTTTCCTATTCCATTTAAATCGATTATAAGGCCGTTGGTCGAATAAGCAAAACAGTCGGGTGCACTGTTCTGTGTTCTTCTTAATGAAGAAGACGAACTTTAAATTGTATTAATGTAATTAAAATCGGGTATTTAACCGGGTTAGACACACAGTCCAGCGGTGGACTGTGTGCAAATACAAAACACACGTCCCGGGTTCGAATCGCACATGTTACCGACTTTCAGAAATAAAACCAACATTTTTAAAAACCTAATCGGATCAAGTCACAGTATATACATAAGAGGAATATAATCCATTAGTTAAACAGATTAGACACACAGCCCAACTGGTTGGGCTGTGCGCACTCGAACCGAAGTTCCCGAGTTCGACTCCGGGTCTCTGCAACTGGTTCGGCCAGATTATAACATTTTTAATAAAGACTAAATATGGTTAGAGTCAGTTAGTAAATAAATATAATTAAAACCAAGAATATTTCAAGTTAGACACGTAGCTCAGTTGGTAGAGCTGCGCGCACGTATACGAGAGGTCCCGAGTTCGAACCTCACTAGCCGCATAGAATAAACACAGTCTGACCGGTCAAGACCCGGTCAAACCTGACAAAAGTCAACCCTTTTTGTTTTATTGTTATTTATTTATTTAATTGAAAATTTTATTTAAAAATACTTAAAAATAGGGTTTTTAAAGTTAGAAAATTTCATTAAAGCTCACAAAAATAAATCTAAAAATCTCATTAAGAGCACTAATTAAAAACATTAATCTCAAATAAAATTTATTTATTTATCGAATCATTTCGTTATTATTTAGTTTATTTTTTCCCTCGTCAGTTGAATCGTAAACTCGTGCGCATTCATCATCATCAAAGAACGCTCCCACGGTGAGTGAATCTCTACCAATTCCCCGTTTTAATCATATTTTGGGGTGTATCATGTGTAGTACTATTCTTTTATTTTATTTAAACACTTGTGCATACATCATATCCGTGATCAAATGTGTATCAATTATTGTGTGAATTATATGTAGATTGAATATCATCATTTCAGTGCACGCATTTCATTAGGCCCATCAGTTCCCCGTGAGATACAGGTTGAGCATCAGGAGCCTCATTAGATCGACTCCGTTTGATTGAGCTTTGATCTCAAATACATCATCATCTCATGTCATATACTCATCCAAAGTGGTTTGTGTTTGTTTACATATATGTTTGTTCACATGTGATTAATGCACGAATTTTCCTTATTAAATAAAACAAGAAATCAGTTAAAATATTTTATCAAGGTTCACTCGCCAACTTTTGTTGACCCAAAATCTCCCCCATTTTACACATGATACAGGTGATCCAGCTAAGACAGGAAACACTTAGGAAAGTCTAGAAGAATAAACAAGTTTATGCTTGGGAATAATTATGTAGTTTCATTTACTTTGTAATTGTATGAATTTTGTTTTGGATATTTAAGTTTGTAATTTGAATTTAATAAATATGAAACATCTTAGTAAATATCATGAGCTTTGGTGATAACCCAATTATGCCCCGACTCTTATTCCGCTGCGGGTCGGGGTGTGACAGTGCAGGTTGGTATAAACCTAACAAACAGAACGCTAGGTGGGAACCATTCATTGGCATATGGTCTTGGTACCGAAATTTCGTTTGATAGAGTGCCGAGGTTCTGAGATATACGGTCTTTATGCTGGCTTATCATCTCGGTATCATGGTTGAATGTTTTGCCGAAAAATAATGGTGGTGCAAGTCTAGAACTTCCATGATACCATACATACGTGTATATACTGCATACGACCCTCAAATAAGTCATAAAAATAGCACACCCCCAAAATAAGTGATAAAATATCACAGCTTTATGCGGGAGCTAAGTTCGTCTCTCTGTCGGTACGATGGTACTAACCTGTTCACGGACTCACTCCTGTGCCCTGCATGCATATGAAATTCAAGTTCCTCATCAATAAGTGATTAAATCACAAAGGGCTTGTTTTCAATAAAAAATAAGTGAGTATCCCACATGATTCATATACGTCAAAACAAATGATAAAGCAGTATACTCACCGGTAAGATTTTCTCTCATGCATATCTTGATACGGGAATGTGTCGTGATGTGGTGGAACACCGGCTAGTAAGTATAAATCCATATCTTAATCATATCTCCTAATCATGATTACATCTGATAAGTCTGAGCTTACGTGGACAACAATACCGATAATCATAGTTGAATACTTATCTGTTTAATTTTGAAAACCTAATACCGTTTTTGAGAAAGATTAAAATGCTGGTATGATTCCTTTACCTTGAAACTTTAAAAAGATTGTAGTTTATCTGTATATTTTGATTTGATGTCTAGTTTACTTAGTTGCTTATGTAATTACTTTTTGAAAGTTAACCAAAGTTGATACTCGAGAGTTTCTACCAAGATACACCAGAAAACCATCTGTTTGATATCGCAACTTCATAAAAGTAATATCTTGCAACAAGTAATCCATCAAAAGAAATTCAAAATCTAAAATTCGTTTGAGTGTGTGTATCTCATACGAATGAACCTAGTCATTTGTTTTGACTTGGTCACTTGTTTTTCTCAAATCTGCTGCTGGAATTCATACGAGTGTGTGTATCTTGTTGAGGGAATACAATCATACGAACATTTTATGATACGTCTTTCGTGTGTATTCCCTGAGAAATTTGTGTTCTAATTATATTTGTCTATTGAGTACAGATTGATACAAAAGAACACGAATAAAGACCAGCAATGAAGAAATCTGACAAGTCAGAAGAGGAAACAAGAAAGATTTAAAGTTTCTTAGAAGTTCGAAAACCTGATGCTCTAATCATTAGATAGCAGATCTATCAATGAATAGCAAATCTTCAGGGGGAGTTTGTTGATACTCCAAACCATTCTATGTGAAGACCAAAGTCTGAAGACTAAAGACCGAAGACCGAAGACCAAGCAACATCCAAGGGGGAGTTTGTTGATACAGTTTTGTGTCTGTCGCTTGTTCTTAATTACAGTGGTAATTGTACGGTCTTTGCTCAAGTGTCTGTATAGGTTTGGTCGTGTCGAATAGAACGAGATATCCTTCTATCTTGATCTAGTATGACATCTTAGCTTATCTGTGTTAATCAGTTGCATGTGTGCATACTAATGAATCTTGGAAACGTCAAGTCTACACATGTTTTCCTGAAATAAGGATTCTGTGCGAGTCAGAGAATTCGTACGAAACAGAGGTTTTGTGCGTATCATTGAATGGTTTGGTATAAAACATGTATTTCGTACGAAACAGTTGTCACGCACCAAATTCTGGAGTTCTTTCTCGTGTGAAATAATATGTTCAGTATGTCTAGACTTGTATTTCGTATGAAACTAGACAGACACTATATAAGCAGACATGTACCTCTTAGTTGGGGGTTGCCTGAGAACTAGTTGACTCGCGCATGAAAGTTAGCTAGCTAGTTGGTCAGCCCAGAGAGCTTGTTACCCTTTGAGTTGGTTATCTCTAAAGACGAAGACACAAGAACACAACAAGTTTGTTTGAGTCATACGAGCATTGTGTGTATATGTTTGTATTTGTTCTCAATCATTAATCAAGATAATGAATCTTTGGTTACCTCGTGTTCTTTACTTTGCTTTGGTTGCATGCACACTTGGATTCCACACTTGTGTGTGTGTCATAGGAACAAGGAACTGGTTTAACACCATCCTCAGGTGGACCTACAAAGTCCTCATCTGAAAACAGTTTATTAGATCCTTTCATTTTGTAACTATGACACTGGGATCAACATTTAAACTATTTTCTGATATATCATCGGACTTTGACTTTTAGATTGTTCAGACTCAGACACCTCAGATTCATTTTTTAACACTTTTTCAACCACATTATTTACCACTTCAGAGTCACATTCCCCATCATTCTTAGTGTAAGTTACATCGATATCCGAAGGCAGCTGTTCAGATTTCAATTTAAGATTTAGAGCCTTTTCCACCCCAGATGGATATTTGTATGCATAACTGTTCCACATTGGTGGTGGAACTCGATCATAACTAGCACTTTTTGTTTCACCATTTTGAGATTCTTTAGTATTTTTTATTTTTGGTAAAATGTGATCTATGACATATGAGCTTGTTGAATAACTGATTAACAATTTGTTAACCTGTTCAATTTCAATTCTCATTTTCTCAAGCTCACTTTTGAGCTCAGCAATAGTGTTTAGATGAATATTAATAGCCATTTGTTTATCCGTCACTGTTTCTTTAAGCATCATAAGTGTTGCATCATTTTCTCTGAGTGCTTTATTATATTGTTTAACAGACACACTCAATATGTCATAAGCTTCCTTTTTGGATTTGTAATCGCTTGACAAATTGTCTGTTAAACTTTGCAATTCAGCAAATCTTTTGTCTTTTACAAGACACTCACCAAACGGCTCTGCACACTTTAAACAAGGTTTTTCAACCACAATCTCAGATGTTGACTCGTTTACCTCATTGTTGTTGGCCATGAAAGCTTTAATGATGTCTTCTTTCAACATTTCCATTTTCTCATCTGCTTTGACTTCTTCAACCGGTTTCTTTTGCTCTTCACATGTTGAATGTTGACTTGGTGTGAAATAACCAGCAAAAGTTTTTAAAATATGGTTAGGCAAAAGGTGTTTGAATGGACCATTCAATAGTTCCTCCTCTTCTGATGAAGTGTGATAATAATAATCATCATCATCAGCAGGTCCTTCATCAAAAGATGCCCCCGATTCTTCTTCCGGGTCCTCGATAATTTTAGCAACCAATGCCAAACTTTCTCCTTTCGATATAAACTTGTTCGAATTAAATCCTCTGTCTTCTTGTGTAACAACCAATGCCTTATTTTTAGTTTCAGGCTGCTTATCTTCAATCGGCACGATTCTTGTTCTTGGTTGAGGTCGGTGGTAAATCGCTCTCTTGTAATAGTCATCGGCGAAAGGATTATGATTTCCTTGAACCTCTCGGTTTGGACATTCTCTTTTAAAGTGACCTTTCTCCCGACACTTGAAACAAGTAACTTTGGATTTATCAAATCCAAGCTTCCCATCCAAACCTCCCAAATTTTCTTTACCAGTAATCTCCATAAATCTCTGTGCACGACGAACAATCGAAGCCATACACCATTTTATATCTATCAACTCCATTTCAACTGGATCTATTTGATCATAATCTTCACGTGTCATTTCAGAATTTTCGATCTTTCCAGCAACGAGACTATCATACGACTCAAGAACTTAAGCTAGAAGAGACATGTGTTGCTTTGTTGTCTTTTCATCAAAATTTTGTACATTCTGAAAATCAACGGCAATGTTGCATTGCAAAACTCTTTGATTTGGATTAGATAATGAAGTAGTCTGGTTGTTCTGGGGTTGATTTGATCAGTAAGATGACTGTTGGCTTGAAGGTGTATTTGGATCAACTGATGGAAATGATTGGAAGCCACTTGTCTGAGTTAGTGGTGTGCTTGGTGAACTATATGCACTAAAAGCGGTCTGAATCTTTGGCGCTTGGATTTGAGCAGCAGAATTGTTCTTGAAATAAAGATTAACATCTTATTGAACTTGAACCGTCTTGTTTTTTGCCATCTTTTGCATCTCTAGTTCATGACCCTTCAGCCTTTCAATGAAACGAGGTAGCGAAAAGTTTCTATACTCAATTCCATTCTTCAGTATGGTTAAGTAAGTCGACCATTCATCTTGCGGTAGGGAATCAGCTAGTTTGTCAACAAGCTCTTCATTTGTCTTAACAATTCCCATCCTCTTCATATGAACCACCAAATGACAATATCTTTCAATCAGCTGCTTTACAGTTTCTCCTTTAATCAATGTGAATACATCAAACTCTTTGCTTAACAACGCCCTTTTGCTCTTGCGAAGTTGAGCACTTCCTTGAAACTTTAGTCGGAGAGCATTCCGTAAAGATTGAGCATCATCATCTTGTTGAAGTAAAGCCAAGATGTCTTCTTTAATCGATTGTTGAAGAATATTCATCATTTTCTTTTCGTTGATAAACCTTTCACGTTCAACATCAGAAAATTGAGCAAGGGTCTTTTCAAGACCATTTTCACCAACTGGTGCGATATACTTTGCCTCAATTACAAACCAGGAAGTAAAGTGGTTAGCTTGAACCCAGTTCATAAATCTTTCATTCCAGCTATCAAAATCTTCTAGATTCATGAGCTTTGGCGGTTTCGTCATTGTTCCCATCTCATTCTCTAGATTGATATTCTGAGCTGCTGCAGTGGTAACAACTGATGTGGCGAAAGCGTTGTAGAATTCCTCAGAGATCTTCCTGTGAAAAATTAAGAACACACTTTTAGAAAACAAACTGATCAAATCGTAAATTACTTCGTGCGGATGAGCTGTTCGTACGGAACAAATTTTCAAAACAATTAGGTTTTCACACAAACAATAATTCGTGCGAATCAAGATATTCTTATGAGTGAGATAATCGTATGAATGTTGAGTTTGTACAAAATACTTTGAAAATCTGAAAACTTGTAAAATTCTGTGAACTTTTCTTTTAGAACTCGTTCGTATGAAATTTTGAAATCGTTCGTACAAAAAGTCAAGTCAACTTTTCGTGTGAGACTCGTACGGAATAACTAAGTCTCCAAACTGAAGAATTTTATCGATTTCGACATGATTTAGTTCAATTTTAAGTCCGAATTTGATAAGGATTGATTAGATTGAAGATTAACATGAATTACTAAAATCCTAGTCCATTTTGTCCATAAATTCGTTCAAAATTCGTCCAAAATCCAGTATAGTTCAGGAAAATGATGAACATGAAGATGAATCTAAGTCTGAACAGCTAGTAGCCTACAACTACTTGTCGTCTGTCAGTAGATCAGATCTCAAGGCTCTGATACCACTTGTTGACGGGGATCGAGCTCCCGAATGAGCAATCGACCTGATCTTGCTAAACTAGCAGAGGCGGAATTCGTTGCTAGAGAGGTAGACAAGACGAACAAGATAGTACTTATTGTTTAACTGCTTCTGTTGTTTTAATGATGTTCAAATACAGAAGCGAGTAAACAAACTGGCAAAGCTTCGGCGTAGCAATTGTCAAAACACTGACTCGCTCTAACACAACACTTCCCTATTTATAGGTCGACATGACTCGTACCGAAGTGCGTGCTAAACAGTGACCTGACTATATTTCGTACGAGCTTGTGCTTAGTACGAGCTTGTACTTCGTACGAGTGAGACACTCGTACCAGTCACTTGGATACTCCGTACGAAGCACACTATCAAAACATATAAAGTTTACTTTTTAACAAATAAACATTGACGTTTAAGCTCTATATACATTACAGACATATCCTAGACGTAGGCAATAGACATTATACACCAACAGGCCCAAGCCCACATACCCTACCTATAAATAGAAAAATTTAACCACAAACCCTCATTTTTCATACACTCACTCTCTCTCTTCCTCACTTTCTCTCTTGTTATCTCTCACTCTAGAACATCCGGCGACGGTGGAGCCGGCCGGTACACGGCGGAGCCGCGCTGGTCCTCCGGCGACTATTTCCAGTGCGTGAGCGCGCGTAACCCCCTAAACCGTACCTTCCAAACACGAATCCGACGACGGTTTGTCCGTTTGAGCAACAAAAGTGGCAGTTTTAACTCCGACAGTTGCGGTTTTTCCAGTAAGCCCTAGACACTCTCGTTCTCTTTTAGATCCTCTTAGATCCACGTTAGTTCCGGTCATTTCTTGTTGTCTCAGGGTTGGGGTGGTGACTCAAGGCGGAAGAGGTGCCGGGAACCACCACAGGTGAGGCGACGACGACTCGACGGCGGAACCGCCGCACTAGCGGCTAGAAACGCCACAATAGGTGTCGGTAGCGTGTGGGTTTCGCGTCGGGATTAAAGGGGTTGGGCGCTGCTATTGTAAAGACGTGTGGGGGGGACCTGTGGTGCTTGACGACAGTCACGGCGGAGAACCGCCGGCGGCGGAGCTGGGGCCGGCCAGTGGTAGCAATAGTGAGGGTTTAGGCTCGGGTTGGGGTTTAACTCAGCCATGTTCAAGTTTGGGTTTGTTTCGGTCAACACCGGGTTGACTTAGTCAACCCAGGTTAACTCAGCCAAGCCTAGTCTACTCAGTTAACTCAGTCCACCCGGGTCAAACCCGGTCAACTCAGTCAACACGGTCAACCGTGGTCAGCTACGGTCAAACTCAGTCAAGGGTCAACCCAAGACTCGGTAAAACTTTAATGACGCGAATTTTTTTATATTATTTTATATAAATATTAAAATTAATTTACGCGAGACCGAGCTCAAACCGACCCGACTAAATAAACGATAAACATTTTTCAAGTAAAATATAAAAATTACTTGTATTTAGGCAATGGATTTTGTATATAAATCGCATATATTAGATAAAAACCAACCGATATCGTTACACAATACATATATAATACATTTGAGCGCGACATGTATTCGACGATTTGAAGTTACAATAGCATTATATATATGTTGCGTTTTGACAAATAAATCGACACTTATCGGGGTTGTCCAAAAACAAAGGAAACTCTGCCCGATTTTCGTTAAAATACACGTATATTTTATAGTCGCAAAACCAGTGAAAACCTATCGAGACTCAAAGTATTCTTATAAAAACAAATAAAAGTATATATTTACTTTGTATGATTTGCACGACTCACAAAACGGGTTTATGACATCTCGACATATGCGGAAACTTGTATGGTATAAATATAATTTCTTATACTTATTCCAAACGTCTTGAATTCGAAAATCATATAAAATAAATATAATTATTTATGTTTACCTCAAACGTCGGAATTTAGAAATTAGACTTCAAACATCGATAATTCATTCGAATACTTTTATGAAATAAGTATAGTGTTTACGTTATTCTGAACGCCGAGATTCCGAGTACTTCTATAAGATAAATATAATGCGAATATTTATTTCAACCGTCGGAATTCGGAGATTATCTTTCAAAAGTCTAGTATACAAAAAACAATAACCTAAAGATAATAGTCTATATGCTTTCCAAACATCGCGAATCCGAATACTTATTTCACACGTCGACTTCGCACACTTTTATAAAATAAATATAGTTATATTTATTTCAAACATTGACTTTAAACACTCTTATGAACTAAATAGTTGTTATGTTTATTTCAAACATCGACGACTCAAATACTTTCGAATGCTTTTATAACAATAATATACTTGTTATATTCGATTCAAACGTCTAAACGAAGTACGGCACAATACCGTAAGATTATAACAAGCATACGAGTATATAATTATTTTATTAATTATAAACGATACGCAAGACTATTGTTCGGATACGAAATGTATTATATATGGGTATATCTACGGGTATGTATGTATTACATCTTACGAAAACTATGAAGAATCATACTACTATTCATCTATGCTTTCTATTCGAGACGACAAATACGATTTCATAAAATATATTTATGTTTATATATAAATATATATTTTGGAAACTAAGTCGTTTCCAAGAAAACCATAGATTGGTTATTCAAGACAAGACAATAAGGCCTTCATAGAATCGTATGGTTAACGATTCGGTAGAGCTCGGTGACACGTAGTTTAGGTACGTTATATTTAGAAACTTATAAGTTATTCCTTGATAGGAATGCTATACTTTGCATGCTAGCAAGTCACGTTGTGGAGATGACATTATAGAATCACATTAAGCTAGCTTTGCACAAGGATATCAAGATGAGTTCATAACCCCCACTTTTTACCGTTTTACATTTTTTTATAAATGTTTTCGAGGGTGTAAAGACATGTAACTTTTGCAAAAACACACAATGTTTCGATAAACGAAAATCACATATTTCTAAACCATGTTACAAAGAGATTTTAACAAACACAACGATTTATGAATGGTTTAGGCTAAATTTACCGGTTTTTCTAGCAATACAAGGCTTTTCGAAACATGCATGAGTTTTATGACTAGTGATGGGATTGTCTTAGTTACAACTAGGGGCTAGGCCCCAATTTTATTTATAACATGGGCTAGGACCAGTAACACGAATGACATGGGCTAGGCTCAATAACACGAATGACATGGGCTAGGCCCAATAACATAAAAGACATTGGCTAGGCCCAATATCAAAAGTGTGAAGAACGAAAATCAGATGAAGGGCGAGTCCCGTTCATACACTTCGAAAATAAATATTTTTAACGATCGGTATGTAGCTATGGGATTAGATGATGACAGATCATTGTGCGTAAGTAGGATCATGACAAGAGTAACCATTAATCACATAGTGACCAAGGTGCAAAAGTTATAGATCTATCGAGTTTGAGGCGTGCTCCACTCCTGGTTTGTTAACCCTTTAGGAGGACTGCTTTTGTGATCCCAATGATGTCAAAGTTGTCTCGGTTTGGTTATTTACTTATGGCATATAAGTCAGTGTATTAGCTACACATTGATTGATCCTTAGATTCCATAGGCATCCTACATACTATGATTTCAATACCGTTTTACAAATATGACAGAAAACATTTCAATATAGGTTTACAGATACGATAGAAAACATTTCATTACCAGTTTACAAACACAGCGGTTACATGTATCGGTTTACAAACATAACAGAAAATATTTCAATACCAGCATACGAATACGACGACATTTCAAACGCTTTGGGATACTATGATCTCACAAACCGGTTTTCGAATGAAAGATTTTCAAATGTTTTATGATTCATTTGATACAAAAACAAATAAACTATGAACTCGCCAACTGTATGTTGATTTTTCGCATGTTTCTTTCTCAGGTTACAATTTCAAACTATGACACGGTTGGAACAGGGGAACCCATGGGGATTCGAGTACTTAGCGGGCGTTCAACTTTCTAAAAGTCTTTGCATTTCTTTTACACTTCCGCTATACAATGAAGATACCAATCAGATCACGCCTAACTCTGATGTGATGATTTATCGGGGTGTTACACATAAAAACTTGTAATTTACAATTAAAGCATATAATTCATATATTTGTCATGCAGACATAAGTTCCGTATAACCAATCCATTTAAAATTTATTATTCGCTTTAGTCACCAACGTTCGAGAGTTATCATGTAAGTGTTCCGGTAATCCCCTGCTTTACCAAAGTAGACTCAAACTAACCGTAGTTAAATGTTGTGCCATTAATGTATGACTAAATTAACTTTGGTTAGGTTAAAGTAGTAACCTGAAATTACGGGTTGTCAAAACATAATTGGTAACCTAGGAAGAATTATGTGGCAGCAGCCTTGTAAGTTGTATATGACTATGTGTTGTGTATATTTATGTTGAAACACAAAAAATTTGATGAAATTTGTATGGTGTATATGTTTGCTTTGGGTCAACAAGAATATATAACAGGTTGCATGATATAATCTGGATTAATTTTTTATGTTCAGCTGGTAAACCCTATTTTTAACTGTTTTCTAAACCCTACTATTCGGTTTGATTAATATCCTATTATTTTTAAATTAAAATTCTGTGTTATCTGTTAAAAGTATATAAGTATTGTGTTTAGTTTGACTCCAAAAGTCAAACTAGTCTCTAGTCTAAGGTTTTTTTTAATTAGTCAACAACTTAACCCCCGATCTGTTTATGGTTTATGTTAACCGCTGAGCCCCACAGTTTCTGATCTTGTATGTTTGTTTTATTTTGACTTTTGAACTAGTTTAGTTACAAGTAATATAGTTATATATTACAAAATTTGGAGGATGTAATCACACGTTAGTTTCTCCACTTATACAGCTGGTCTGAAGTCATATGTATATTCTATACCACTTTCAACTTTAACCAATAGCAATTCAATTCGAGTTTGTTAAATAAAATCATACTTATTTGCAAATTCACATTATAGTAGAATATACCATGCATGTCATATATTTTTTGATACTTTTAAAGATTCAGACTTTTTACTCATTTGTCTTTAATCAAATGACTTTGATGAATTGATCAGTTAAGAGCATGAATACATAATTGGTTAACTAGGAAGAATTGTGTGACAGAAGCCTTAAAAGCTGTATATGACTATGTGTTGTGTTTTTTTTATGTTGAAACACAAAAAAAAATTGATGAAAGTTGTATGGTGTATATGGTTGCTTTAGGTAAACATGACTATAACAGGTTTCATGATAAAATCTGGATTGATTTTGTACGTTCATCTGGGTAAGCCCCATTTTAACTGTTTTCTGACTCCCTACTTTTATGTTTGATTAACATCCTATTATTATTTTTTAATTAAAATTCGGTGTTATTTGTTAAAAGTATTATAAGTATTGTGTTTAGTTTGACTCCAAAAGTCAAACTAGTCTCTAGTCTACGGTTTCTTTTCCTCTTTTTTAATTAGTCAACGACTTAACCTTTGATCTATAGATGGTTTCTTTTAACCGCTGAGCCCTATGGTTTCTAATCTTGTAGGTTTGTTTTCTTTCGACTTTTGTACTTATTTAGTTACAAGTAATATAGTTATATATTACAAAATTTGGAGGATGTAATCACACGTTAGTTTTTGTACTTATACGGCTGCTCTAAAGTCTTATATATATATATATATTCTATACCACTTTCAAGTTTAACCATAGCAATTCAATTCTAGTCTGTTAATTAAAATCATACTTATTTGCAAATTCACTTCATACTAGAATATAACATGCATGTCATATGCTTTTTGATACTTTGAAAGATTCAGACATTTTACTCATTTGTCTTTAATCAAAGGAATTTGATGAATTGATCAATTAAGAGGATGAATACTAATTGGTTAACTAGGAAGAATTGTGTGGCGGCAGCCTTGTAAGTTGTACTATGTGTTGTGTTTTTTATGTTGAAACACAAAAGAATTGATGAAAGTTGTATGGTCTATATAGTTGTTTTAGTAAGCGTGTCTATAACAGGTTGCACGATATAAACGGGAGTGATTTTGTATGTTCATATGGGTAAGCCCCATTTTTAACTGTTTTCGACTCCTTACTATTCTATTTGATTAATATCCTATTATTATTTTTTAAATTAAAATTATGTGTTATCTGTTAGAAGTATTATTAGTATTGTGTTTAGTTTGACTCCAAAAGTCAAATTAGTCTCTAGTCTACGGTTTCTTTTGTTTAGTCAATGACTTAACCCCTGATGTGTTTATGGTTTCTATTAACTGTTGAGCCCCATGGTTTCTGATCTTGTATGTTTGTTTTATTTTGACTTTTGAACTAGTTTAGTTACCAGTAAAATAGTTATACATTGTTGATGCACTTTATGTCCGTCACTGTACGAATAGGCTAGATAGAGCGTGTGTTGAATATTGTATAGATTAGATACGAACACACGGCCCAAGTACGAATGTGAGAGGTGAATATATGTCACTTCGTATGAAGTGATAGCTCACTTCGCTCGAAGGTAATTGATATCTTCGTACGAAGGTAAGCTACCTTCGCACGAAGGTAATTTCTTCACTTCGCACGAGAGTAAAACGTGTCTATAAATAGTGTCATGTGTTCATTGTTTGGTAAGTTTTGGAGTTCCCAGAGGGAAACGCTGGCTTGACATGATGTATACTCTTTCGGTATGAATAAATGAAGCTTCCGCATATTCAGTTTCTACTCCTTTCTCAATAACATTCTACCGGATGAGTACTATCATATGCCCAAACTTTCGTTTAAAACTGCTATCCCGGACCTACATATATTACAAAATTTGGAGGATGTAATCACACGTTAGTTTCTCTACTTATACGACTGGTTTGAAGTCTTATGTATATTCTATACCACTTTCAAGTTTAACCAATAGCAATTCAATTCCAGCCTGTTAAATAAAATCATAGTTATTTGCAAATTCACTTCATACTTATAGGTCCGTGCTCGAATCCGATTAGCTCAAGTCTGATCTAGTTAACCTAGTCTTAAACGTGCTGAATCTGTTTTAGATTAGGCAACATGTTTAACAAGATATATATTTCCTAAATTTATCTGTTTTCATTAATAGTACAACATTTAGAAGATCCTGAAAACACTTGGACAGAGCTCCGTCGTCTAGTCTACAAAAACAGGTACAAATGAACTAGCCAATCCACCTATTTATAGACATCTAGCTCCGTGCAGAGTGAACTAGTTTACTTCGTATGAAGTGAGTCAACTTCGTACGAAGTGACAAATTATCTTCGTACGAAGTGACATTCCACCTTCGTACGAAGTGGACATACAAACTATGAAATTTATACATTATGCTCCCTATTACAGACTCGATACGACTTGATGACGTAGGTAACAAACATATGTATCAACAATCTCCCCTTGAATGTTGTCGCAGTCTCAAAGTCGTAGTCTTGAACAATCTTCATAACTTTAATATCTTTGATGTTTTTAGCACAGCAAATTCTATCAACAATCTCCTCCTTACTTTAAGCTTGTATTGTAGGCATTGAATATCAACATGCTCCCATTTCTGTGAGCTACTTTTTGTCTTTGTTCAACGTGTCCTAATGCTCCCCTTTTCTTTCAACTTCCTGATTAAACTCAATATTATTAAAATAAGCATTTTAGATTCAAACTTTTTAAATTTTCAAAAATTTAAATTGATTAATATTTTAAAAAGATTTCAAAATTTTGAACATCTTTATTAGTTTTAACAACCCCCTCAGTCAACCAAGTCCAAGTTAATGACCCTGGTTACCTGATTTATCTACCAAGTATAAATGAATGACCTTGGTTGATCTCTTTGTGAAACAAACTGATGTTTTTTAATCAATTTTAAGTTTCAAATTAATGAACTTTTAATCATTTCAAAACTATTTCTCTTTTCAAAATAAACTTTCAATTTCCAATTTTAGTTCAGCAGCTTTAGACTTTGAAAATCAGTTTTCCATCATCGGCAGTCAAAACTAAAATGAATATAAAATCTTTTACAGTTTATGAAATGAAAGCATTATGTACAAACAAATTTACAAACATTTTTTTAAGTTCGTGTAACATATCACTAGTACCGTTGATCTTGAAAACTTTAAGTTCTAAACAGATGCACTTAAATTGTCAGTATGCTGGTCCACTTAAACCTCTACGTATTTCTCAATTGCTTTGAGATACGGTAATTAGATGTCTTAGAACTTGACTTAACAGTGTTTCCCACCTTAGAATATACTCCCATATCAAGATTCCCTGGATTTTCTTCAACTTTAATTTCTTTTACACAATCAGATTTATTTGTAAATTTCTCAAGTTTACGAAAGTCCTCTAACTTTCAGTGACACTAATTGTTTAACTTCTTCAACAACAACTTATGTCTTTCATCACCTATGTTTGTCTTTTCATTAAAATTTTCTTGAAATACAAAGTAGAATCTTTTTGTTCTTTAGTGTTTGAAGATTCACCAGTTTCATAATTTGAAACTTTAATATAACTGGTTTTACTTTGTATTCAGATTCTTTACTTCATTTCCAAACCTGAATTGGTACAAACATTGGTGTTTTTTGTTTCACATCTTCAGAATTTTTCTTAACATTATGAACAGGTTTAGGATTTTTCTCCGGACATTTCCTAGCAATGTGTCCAGTTTTGTTACATTTAAAACAAGTCCTCCTGTTAAATATAACAGAGGATCCATCAACTTGTACACATTGTTTTTGTTTAGCAAAAAATTCTTCATTAGATTGTTTGAAAATTTGACTTTCTTATGCATTCTCATAACTTTGCTAGGAACAAAGTTCACTTTCTTCAAAAATTTTGACTTTCATAACTTGTTTTAATTTCTCTTACCATTCCCTGACCCATTCTAAACATTATAATTTCTCTGATGGTTGTTTGGATAAGAACGTTTGCGTTTGGAATAGTAAGATTTATCTCTTTTAAAACTTGAAACTTCTTTTTCATTTGTCAAACTTTCAATTTCATAAATTTCGATTTCGACTAGTTTGAAAACTTTCAACTCTGTCCAAGTTCACATTCTGAATCGGAAATTCAGAATCAGAATATAGTTGATTAGATCCACACATTTTGTACATCACAAACTTTGGATCATCATTTGAACTATGTTCTGATTTTCTAAGATAAGCATCATGAAAGTTTTTGCCACTTTTAGGCTGTGAACTCGAACTTTCTTTTTCTTTTCCCAAAACATGTTCAACTACATCTAATCCATCGTCTGAATTAGATTTTGAATAGGTCATATCGATGTTGTCAGAAAAATGATCTTTCTGTTCTGTTTTTACTGTTTTCAATTTCAAGTTTAGTGCATTTTCCTCTCCGTCAGGATTTTTTCTAGAATAATTGTTCCACATTGGGGGTGGACATCGATAGTAGCCTAAACCTCTATCCTGATAACCGTAAACATCTTCCCCGTTCTTATCCTTTCTAGTAGGCTTCGGGAGAATATGATCAAGAAGAAGCAGATGAATAACTGATTAACTTTTTATCAACTCTTTCAGTTTCTATCTTCATTGCTTCTAAATCACGCTTCAATTTGGCAATTATGTCAATATGAATGTTACTGACGATCTGTTTGTCCATGACTATTGCCTTTAACATTGAACTTGTAGCGTTGTCTTTCATACTTGCATCACGGTGTATATTAATTGTGTAACTTAGCTTATCATAAGCCTTTTTTGTCTCTTTTGAATCACTTGACAAATTATCTCTATTACGTTTTAGCTCTCTATACTTCTTATCCTTTTCCAGATAAGACATGCATGGTTCCATACATTTTTTGTAATATCTTTCTGTTTCAACTTTCTTAATTTTTCTCTTTTCTTTGACGTCTTCTGTAACACCCCGACCGCGTAAAGCAACGAACTGCAACGGAAACGTCGGGGATTCATGTCACAGAACTATTGTTTCATAACTCATGGAATTTAAAATTTTATTTTATTAAGTTAAATGTTTACATTGTCTTGGGATAAACGGAAACAATACATAAATAAATTGTCTTTCATGTTTTAAGTCACTGAGGCCCGCGTCCATTCCTACGTGAAGCATGCATCATGTTATCAAGCATTGACTCCTAAACATATGTGAAAAGAGAGTCAGCATAAAAATGCCGACGAGTACATAGGTTTTGTGAGTGTGTCAAATTCGTGGATTCGTATACATATTGCAACACCTCGTCCGACTACAAGAGTCGTTAAGTGAAAACCTCGTATCAAAAGTGTTTGATATTGCAATACAATTAACCAACTTAAACAAGTTGGTTAGAGTTGTGAAATCCTTATGTCCATGAATCTTGACCAAAACGTTTCTTTTGTAAAAACCTTGTAATAGACTGATTCAAAAGAAAACTCTGTATAGTTTATATCTTTAAGTGAAAATCATTGCGTGACATTGTTCAAAACCATTTGTCCGTGTTATAAATCATTTGTCCGTGTTATAGATCAATCGTTAGTGTCATAAACCAACTGTCCATGTGATAAACAAATCGTCTGTGTTTTTAATTGTGAAAACTTTTGATCGTTCTTTAATGAACACATTCAAACCTGTGTTGACTATACCACCAAAGAGTATCTTTAATAGACCTCCAAAGGGTCTCTTTAACTAGACTAACAAATCAACAAATGATTAATCAGAAACAGTTTCTGTCATTACCCAAACTTCCACCAAATCAAGTGAACATACCGATAATGGGATTGTTGGTCCTATGGTACCAGAACATACTACTGATCTGCTTGGCCAAAGCTAATGAATGTCATTCATGTTATGGATAACGCATCAACAAGTTGTTCACATTATTGAAAGCATATTCTTCTATATATAAACCATAGACATTATTTTTGAAAACTTGAACATGATTTAGCACATATGAGTCACCCAAAACATTTGCAAAACGTAAAAGAGGGGAACTATGTACTTAGTTTGAAAATCATTTTGTATATATAAACCATGTATATTGTTTTAAAATCTTAAAAATAATTATAGGCACATATGAATCACCCCAAAACATTTAGAAATGTAAAAGAGGTGGCTATGTTCTCACATAAGCTTTGCATAGTAAATATGTAGATTTGAAAAAATAGTTTAACACATATGAATCACCCCAAAATATTTAGAAAATGTAATAGAGGGAAACTATGTACTCACTTTGAAAATCATTTTGTATATATAAACTGTGTATATTGTTTTGAAATCTTGAAAATAATTATAGGCACATATGAATCACCCCAAAACATTAGAAAATGTAAAAGAGGGGAACTATGTACTCACTTTGAAAATCATTTTGTATACATAAACCATGTATATTGTTTTGAAATCTTGAAAATAATTATAGACACATATGAATCACCCCAAAACATTTAGAAAATGTAAAAGAGGGGAACTATGTACTCACTTGGGATTGCGAAAGTGTTCTTGATCAACGGAATAAACAAAGCTCAAACGTGTCCTAATGTGTCAGATAAATATGTTAGCGTGTCGGGACTACAAACGGGAGATTGAATAGAATGAAGTCTTATAAAACAAATGAGTGTTGGAACTCATGTGATATGGTTTACCAAACTTAACATTCTGATTTGGAAAGGATTCTAAGTGCTTTTGACCCATTATGACTCGTTAATGTAGTTTATACTACTTTAACGGGTCATTAGCGTAAACGCGTGATCGTCCTATGATAAGTCTTAAATGCCAAAACATGTTTGAAAATGTTATAACATCAGTTTATATGTTAAAAAGTTGGTTACATGTGTTTAAAAAGGATTTATGCTCAAAATGGCATTTCGGTCATCATTTTTTTAAGAACATAGAAGTAACTTATCATAACACTAACCAAACAATGTGACCATAAGGTATAACCTCAATAGGTTATTCCCTATACAACTATGGCCACAAATATGTGTTTGGTCGGATCCTAAGATCGACCAAACGGGTCGGATTTGAATGTCAAAGCGGTGGTCAAGACCGCTCGACTTACGACCCTAAATAAGCACTAAACTAGAAGTGACGAGTTAGACATGTCAAGATATGTCTAACTAAGTTTATAAACTGATTTGGTATCAAAACTTGGTGTTTTGATACCCGAAAATAGTTTTGTCATAAAATGCACATCATGCGCGTTTTTGATCGAAACTTTGACTCGTCACTTCGACTAGTAAACGTGGTAATCATAAGGTGAATCCGTTAGGGATTATAGCTTTCGTGATTACGATCATGTTTCAAAGTTCAATTGAACTTTGACTTGACCGAATATGGTCAGAACCAAAAGTCAATCAGGAAGCCAAACTGTTTGACTTTTAGCTCAAAATAGCTAAAAAATGAAAGAACTAGGAAGAGTACTTACTCGTGTTTAAGAACACTTTCGTAACTCAAGATAGGAGGCTTCCAAAGGCTGGAAACAAGCTCCAAGAAGGATAGAAAGAAGAACTTCACACTTTGCTTTGAAGTGTTTTGAAGTGGTGTGAAAAAAAAAAATGGAAGAATCATGGGGTATTTATAGTATTTTGGGATTAAGGAGGTCATGACAAGTGTCCTCAAGTGTGTATTAGTGTCCTAACATGTGTCAACATCATATTAAGTGTGGAAAAGTGAGTGTTAGGTGTCAAATATTGGAGATAGGTTGCAAACTTGGTGAAGAAGCAAAAATATTTATTATTTTTATGACATTTTTGGCCGTTGGACTTGTATTTTCATTTGTTTGCCATTTTTAACCCTTTTAACCTAATATTTAGGTTATATAAAGGTGTTAAGACATGTGTAACTTGGATTATGCCGAAAATGTCATGGATATCGGTTCGTCCGGTTGTACGGTTACGCGTTTCGTTTCGCAAAAATGCGTAAAACGCTTTAACGAACACAAAAAGGATCAAAATTGTGCAACGATTGACATTTTTGCATTCTCATCAATAAAAGACAAGATTTTATTGAATACAAAAATATTTGGAAATAAAACACATGGTTTTATTGAATATGAAATTGTTTGTAATTGATGCAATTATTGAAAAGGCACAAATATCACATCTTCGGCCATGAATTTCTGATTAACTCTAAAAGTTTCATATTCCTCATTTAACCGATCCATTATTACTTTCTTAGCAATCGTTTCTTCTTCGCATTGTGTATTCTGATGATCTCTCTGTTCACCAAAGAAAGCACTATAAACATCAGGAGGCACAAATGCTTGAAAAGCATTTTGTAAAATTTCTTCACCAGAATAATAACAATGATCAGATTCGTCTAGAATTCATCGTAAACAATCTCAGCACAATTTTCTTCCATTTCTGGTTCTGGTTCTTCAATAATGTCTCTTAGTTAAAACCTTCATTTTCTTGTGTAGCGACCAAGGCTTTAATTTATGATCTTGCCGAATCCTCTTCTAATTGGAAAAGTTTGATTGATTTTGGGGTTATTGAGAAGTTTTGTGATATATTGCCCTTTTATAATAAGCATCAAACTGATTTTGATAACTTCCATGAACTTCTCTATTCAGACATTCTCTTTTAAAGCGGCTTTTTTCCCCTACACTTTAAGCAAGTCATTCTAGATTTATCAAATCCTAGTTTTGTGTCAGAACCAACGAGACATTTCCTCTGAGTAATTTCCAAAAATTTTTGCGCTCTTCGAATTATACTAGCTAAACACCATTTTATATCCATTAGCTCCAACTCCTCTGAATCAATTTGATCGTAATCCACTTTTGTCATTTCGGGATTTCCGATCTTTCCTGCTACTAAACACTCATAAGATTCCAATACTAAAGCAAGTAATCTCATGTGTTGTTTAGTCGTGTGTTCAGTGAAATCTTGAGCATTCTAAAGATTTATAGCAATATTGAACTGTAGGATATGAGGATTAGAAATGTTCTGGTTGTTGTAGCTGTTTGAACTTTGAGATGACTAGGGGCTCTGAATCGGAGTATTTGACTCAAAACTCGTATAAGATGAAAAAGCAGTTCCACTATTTGTAGTAACTTTTGAATAACTAGAAGAACTTTTTGCACTGTAAGTTGTTTGAATCTTTGGTCCTTGAAAGTTGGCTGTCATACTTCCTTTGTAGTAAATATTAATGTCTTGTTGAGAATTTGTCATTTTTTATTTAGCCATTTTACGCATTTCAAGCTCATGCCCTTCAAGTTTTTCAATGAACTTACTCAGACTCAAAGTATTATATTCTGAATTGTTTTTCAATATCATTAGATAAGTCGACTATTCTCCTTGAGGCAATGTGTTGGCCAACTTGTCAGCCAATTCTTCTTCTTTACGTATACCCCTCATTTCCACAACCAGATGACAATATCTTTCAATACCTTGTTTCATCGTTTCCCCTCTAATAGTTGTGAAGATGTCAAACTATTTCTTGAGAAGCGCTGCTTTACTTTTTAACGTTTGTGTGCTACCCTGAAATTTTACTTATAATGCGTTCCAAACTGACTGAACATCTCCATCGTGCTGTAGCAAAGTAAATATATCTTCTTTTACGGCTTGTTGCAAGATATTCATCATTTTCTTTTCTCCCATGAATTTATCTTTCTCTGCTGTAGTAAGCTGTGTCAACACTTTTTGAAGGTGCAACGTAGGTGCAACGTACTTTTCCTCAATGGCGTACCAGTAATCAAAATAATTTGCTTGTACCTAGTTCACAAATTGTTCCTTCTAACCTCCATAATCTTCGAGATTCATCAACTTTGGTGGTTTTTGCATCGTTCCCATTAGATTATCTAAGTTTAGACTTTGATTAAGTTCCGTGGAAGTTGATATTGACGGTGTAGCGAAGGTATTGTAAAACTCGTTCTCCGTTTCGTCACGAAATTTGTTGATAAAACACCTTGGTGCGAAGTTATCTTCGTGCGAAAGTACCTGGTGCGAAGGTAACACAAAATCAATTAACTTACGATTCGTACGAAGTTAGAAATATCAAATTTAGATCTATCTCTTCGTGCGAAGATAAAATCCAAAATTTTCAAAAGTTTACTCCATACAGAGATGTACTTCGTACGAAGTTGATTTGATTTTTCAAACTTGACAATTTTTTACTTCGTGCGAAGTGAAGTTTAAGATCGTGCGAAGTTGGTTTCAAAATTTCACGTTTTTCAATGTTTTTATCATGATTCTCGTTGATTTTAGGCCTTTAGCTCTGATACCACTTGTAGGTCCGTGCTCAAATCCGATTAGCTCATGTCTGATCTAGTTAACCTAGTCTTAAACAAGCGGAATCCGTTTTAGATTAGGCGACATGTTTAGAAATTTGTTTTCATTAATAGTTCAACGTTTATAAGATCCTGAAAACACTAGGACATAGCTCCGTCGTCCAATCTACAAAAACAGTTACAAATGAACTAGCCAATCCACGTATTTATAGACATCTAGCTCTGTGCGGAGTTAACTAGTTTACTTCGTACGAAGTGAGTCAACTTCGTACGAAATGACAAGCTACTTCGTACAAAGTGACATTCCACCTTTGTACGAAGTGGACATGCAAACTATGAAATTTATACATTATGCTCTCTATTATAGACTCGATACGACTTGATGACGTAGGCAACAGACATATGCATCAACAATACTAGAATATAGCATGCATGTCATATGCTTTTTGATACTTTGAAAGATTCTGACTTTTTACTCATTTGTCATTAATCAAAGGACTTTGATGAATTGATCAATTAAGGGGATGAATACATAATTGGTTAACTAGGAAGAATTGTGTGGCGGCAGCCTTGTAAGTTGTATGTGACTATGTGTTGTGTTTTTTTATGTTGAAATACAAAAAAGTTGATAAGAGTTGTATGGTATATATGGTTGCTTTAGGTAAACATGACTATAACAGGTTGCATGATATAATCTGGATTGATTTTGTATGTTTGTATGGGTAAGCCCCATATTTTAACTGTTTTCTGACTCCCTACTTTTCTGCTTGATTACTATCCTATTATTATTTTTAAATTAAAATTTTGTGTTATTTGTTAAAAGTATTATAAGTATTGTGTTAGTTTGACTCCAAAAGTCAAACTAGTCTCTAGTCTACGGTTTCTTTTTTTTTTTGAATTAGTCAACGACTTAATCCCTGATTTGTTTATGGTTTCTGTTAGCCGCTAAGCCCCACGGTTTCTGATCTTGTATGTTCTTTTTATTTTGACTTTTGAACTAGTTTAGTTACAAGTAATATAGTTATGGGTCGATTTGGATCGAAAGGTATGCATGTGCTAGACATCTTGTCAATGTCCCCCGTGAAGGAGAAAGGGTTTACGATTTCCCAAAAGGGCACATGAGCACATGGAACAGGTTTCTTATCTCTCAATCTTTTAAAAGTTCATTTAGGACCTCTGTTAGTAATGCAAGCATGCATGTAATTCATCAGTTTCACCATATTTACACCTTCATTGACTGTGAATTTTAGTTATTATTTTAGCTTGAGGCCTCCATGCATCAAGGATTAGATCAACAATTCCTATCATTTGTCTTACCAGCGAAAATACTGTGCAAAGTGATGAATGAACACCTACGGGTAAGTTTGTAGCTTGGGCATAAGTCTGATGCATCATAATGGTGCCTTTCTATTGAATCTTGATTTACAAGTAATACATTGGCACTTTGTTGCAACAACTGATGCAGCGCAACAAAGAACCCAAGCTTACCCCTCTCAAGCGCCATGTCCATTTCTTTACACTAAGAGACAAGAGATATGAAATGCAAGTGTGAGGTAACAATGATTCTCTATAATTTGTATAGATGCGAATGCAAACTCCATGTGTGCATAACCGTATCATAGATTTTAAAACTAAGATTCACAATAAAAAAAACATAATGCTACCATACATAGAACTCAAAACTGAGTCGAACCGAATCAAATGAATTCAATTCAAGAAAACAAAAACCATGATCAAACAAAACATAAGGCCTTCATCTTTAGGTTCTTTTCCATGTTCATCCACAATCGCTTGTTAACTATTATAATTTGTGCAAAAAAATATATAAATTATTATGATTAAACTATTATAAACAGATGACATAAACTAAATTGGTTTGATCATGTAACTACAAGGGGGCGTGCTGGACATCTTTTAAGGTGTCTTATCAATGCGACTTTTCCGTTTACAACCACGGCTGCAACAAAAACCATCGTGCAGTGCTTGCATCTTGCCTTTTTATTCTCATTCTCATCAGAAAATTGCACAAACTCGTCCAAAACTTCAAAATTTAACACACTAGTTTTCTTCCTAGCAATCTAAGTTTAATCAACAATAAAAACAAATCGAATAAAATTTGTTTAAAACAAAATAACTTCGTGAGAAGATGCTAAGTTTATGATGTTATTAGTTTATTGTGTTTATATAGATGATTGTTTTGTTTAGGATCTAATTGTATATTGATTTATTAGAAAAAACAACATTTACCGAAGTCCTACCTCTTTACATGGCTACGGTTCGGTTTCAGGTTGGATTTCGGGTAGAACTACTTTTGCTCATCCCTAGTAATTAGAGTTATTGGTTTAAGATTTTGAAACATTATTATTAAAGTTTACACTGCTTGTGACGATGTAATAAGACACTAAATTTTTACCTTTAAAAGTTTTTCGTATTGTACCTTTAAAAGTCTCTGGTATCGTACGTGATATGTAGTAATGTAACCCAACAAGTAACATATCCGAGTTTCAAAGTGTTACATATGGTAGGATAAAAAAAAGAGGCTAAAGAGCTAAAATGAAATTATTATAATTTCTAAATCGGCCTTGACATGTAATCAACTTCAAAGATGTTTCCCATTAATAATATTTAAAACTCAAAAACAAAAGCTAGAAGAACAAATTCCCTCTCAATGATATTTTAATTTTTAAATCGGCCTATACATGTAATTAACTTTAAAGATGTTTCCCATTAATATTAATAATATTTAAAACTCAAAAACAAAAGCTAGAAGAACAAATTCCCTCTCAACGATCAATCGTCATCCCAGCCACCTTTTAACAAAAAAGGCGATCCCACCCTCTCTTCCACCAACATATTTTGCGTATCAACAACAAATGGAATTCAAACATCGATCGAGCAGCTGGCAAACCTACTCTTGCTTTCATGATTCTTATACCATATATGCTTTTCTACATTCTAATACACACCTTCCTTTCCTACTAAACCCCCCTTCATTTCTTTCTCTCTCACATATTCGTTCGCAAACCATAGCTAGCATCAGAAGGAAACTTACGATGTGGATAGTGAACCGAGTTGAGCGGTTCTGCCACTAGCAATCAACAAACAGGTTTGCTTTTTATCATGTGAAGGTTTTTAGATCTTTATTCTTAACAAAGGTGTTGGTATGTATGATTAGTGTTTAAAATGATATTGTTTGAGAACTGATATTTTAACACGCTAAGATTATATATCTAAACCATTTTCATTTTCCCTCAAAATCTTTGGTTGCATTAATTTAAATGCATTTATATTGATAAATAATGAACGGTGAAGAATCCGGAATTTACATGGTTGGAGGTAAAAAAAAATGGGCTGGACAAAAGTACGTAGAGTTAAAAAGGAGTCGAGTGAAACACAACAGAAATTTATACTCCACCAACAAGTCACTAGAAGATACCCTATTGAAGATGATATATAGAAATTTATAATATAAAGTAGCTCCGGTGCTAAGAACGCCCTTATACGCACCTCACATCTCATTTTTCTCTTGCGATAAGAACAAACGGCACATGCCAGATACCACAATACACAAAATTTAAATAACTCTAAAAGTTTTTTTAAGTTTGGCTCAAAAGCCGAAACAAATTGGTGCCCTTGCAGTCAGATATCCCCTTCGGATCTCTTCCCTTTGTATCTGCTCCAATGCTTCTGAAAACTTTGATGTAATCCACATCAACTCAGGCGAGGTTAAGGATTTTGCGTTGAAGACAGTCTAACAAATATTTAATATATTAACAATAAATGAGTGTACGTATATTTGGTTTCAAAAACCTACTGTCTCAAGGTAGGAATGCCCTCGGTTGTATTGGGTTGCAAGAAACAATAATCATAAAAGAGTGTGTTGTATAAGACACTCATCGTATCAACTAATATTGCCCACTGTAGGGAAACCGTTCACAATACGAAGTAAAATAACAGTTTTATCAATAAAATTCTGAATACATTATACATACAAAATTGAAATAGACAGAATGAAAATACATAAGAAAACTAAACTGAGAAATACATTACAAAGAAACAAAAAAAATAAAAACGATGGTGACTGAGGCACGTGAAGATCACGCTTCCCTTAAAACAGATTTCGGGCCACCCAGGTGAACCCGTCTGTTTCCCAGGGTACAACAGCCTAAGCAGATTGTACTGCCGGGATTAGCCTAGCACCCGAAAAAATACCTGAAACAAGAGTGTGCAGAGTATCAAAGTTAGGAAATTCTTTGGAGGTGTGTGTTGTATAAACCATCGCCCCGGTCCCATGCCCGTCCCCGGGCCCGGGTGCGTGCCGACACCTCCTGCCTGCCTCTGGGTGTGACTTGTCACATAAGAATACATTTTTGTAGAGAATTATAAATATAAATCAACAAAAGATTTATCTTTCCATCAATGTGGGATAACCACAACTTCCCATGCATTAAAGTTTCAAAACACAATTAAAGCTTATAATCTCTCATTCATTTGCTTTAATCAATAAATTATTTATCATATTTCCAACACCCACTCTGTCTACTAGTAGATTACGTCCTCGTTTTTGTGGCGCCTATCAAAATTTCTAAGGAGGCCATTCATCCTCCATTATCCCAAGCAAAAGCAATCACGTTAAGTTGTGAAGTTCCCTCATCCACATCCAATGCGCTTGAAACACATGGATGGTATTTGCGGTTGAGAATTCCTTTTGTTCCATTCATCTCCCTTCTGGACAGACAATTTGAGATTTGTGTAAGGTGCCATAGCGAAACAAAGGAGTATCATTTGATTGTAAAAGAAGAAGATTTTGAAGATGAGATGATCGTTTGTTGTTCATATTCTTGTACTTCGCTTTAGACTTGTATAGTTGCAGCTTGTACTCGAGAACTCATGTTCTTCTTCCTAGTCTCCTCGTACTTTCCAATCACTAAAAATTCTTGTTCTATGTGGTTCTTTATTCCTATTTACCCTTGTGTGATTGCTTCTTTATGCTTTCAGTTGATTGACCACACATTTGGGTTTATTATTTTCAAGAACCTTTGGTAGGGTATTTTTCCTTTAGATAATTTTCGTTGATATATATAACCCCATTTTCCCTTCTAGTAGAACTCCAAACGCATCCGCTTAGGTACTTCGACTCGTACAATACGTGTGTCAACGACAAATTAACACGCTACTCTATGAAGTACTGGGAACTCAATTCATAACCTAAATGTATTTTATAAATCATTTATGCTTTCAAACACACTTCTCTCTCTTTTTCTTTCAAATCTACATGCCTAAAAGAGCATACTTTCATTTACAAATCAATCGTCACCTAAAATTATGCTTTTGTGATCTATATGCATACAACTAAATATACAGTTGCTGTTAGAAAGGAAGGTCTAACCTTGAAGGAAGCGGCAGCTAATCAACAGCCACATATCCAGCAAATCTCCAGCAGATCAACAGCAATCGACAGCAACGGTCAAGACAGCTAGCAATCAGCTGCTGTCTTCTATAAATAGATTACGTTTTTGTGTATAAATAGTATACCCTTCTTTGTAATGGAACATACGAATACACACATCAATTCAGTGTTTTGAATCAACTTTTATCATGGTATCAGAGCAGTGTCGTTCTTGACCTGTTCATCATCTACCTTGCTCACCCAAAACCGAATCATCCTCTCAACCAAGCTGCCATGGCCGAAGCCGGTAACTTGGGAGAAGATTTATCCATTCAAATCGCCAATCTGCTCAAGAATGGCCTTAACCCACAAAACCGAAACCCAAAACTATCCGATAACCTTCAAATAAACCTCAAGCTCAATAGTCAGAATTACGCCTTATGGACCCGGATGATGAGGGTAGCCATAGGCGGTAAATCAAAAACCTTTCTAAATCATCTATCAACCAACCCACCAAACCAAACCAGCGAGCAATATGAGCAATGGGAACAAGACGACCTAGTCGTCTTCTCATGGCTCATACAGAACATCGAACCAACCCTTGCCAGCAATCTAACCGAATTCCCAACAGCAAAATCGCTGTGGGATGCCCTAGCTATAACATATAGCAGTGGGCGTGACAAGCTCCAAACTTTCAACCTACATGTCAAGGCGAATGAAATCAAACAGAACAATCTCTCCCTAGAAGAATTGTGGATTATACTCCAAGGAGTATGGGGAGAAATTGATCCGATTGACCCAAACCCTATGACCTGCCCAGCCGATATCCAAGCGTATCACAAAATCAGGTCGGAACAGAAACTGTTCCAGTTTCTAAACGCTCTCAACCGGAAATATGATCCTATAAAAAGGGAAATACTCCGGTTAGAGCCCCTTCCAACCGTAGAAACTGCATACTCTACTATCCGCAAGGAGGCCGCTCACCAGAATATTCTGGGAACACCTCTCAATGACACACAGGGTATCACAGTGGGTCTAATGGCCTCTGAAATTGACGGACTAGGGCTTGCGTCAAAGGGTTACCGACGAGCCGGTGAGAAAAGAATCGGAACAAGTAAAGACGACAAATCTCACCTCAAGTGTGATCATTGCGGGATGATGAAACATACCAGGGAACAGTGTTTCAAACTCGTCGGATATCCGGAATGGTGGTCTGATGGTCAGAAGAAAGGCACAAAGACTACAGAAAAAGGAAAGTCATCCGGCGCCAGTAACCGAGACGCTCCCAAAGATGAAAGCCGGAACAGATCGGGCTTCGGCGGAGTGGCCAAAGCAGATGAAGAAGAAACAACAGGTAAAGGGTTTGGGGCGCAACCCTCAAACCCTAAGTCTTTCATAAGTGAAGAAGAAGAAGATACACGAACACATATAGTCCCTCGGTCGTTTTTAAAAACAAAAAATACACATATAGTCCCTGGAAATAAGGGAGAAGCCAATATGGCCCACGAACATCAAAAACAAAAACTATGGATTTTTGATTGTGGCGCAACCGATACGATGACTTATGAGCTATCGGATATTATTTCAACAACCAAACCAGAAAAAACACATATTCAAACGGCAAACGGAGGAATAATGGATGTAAAATCGGGAGGAACTATTGAGATTTCACCCACAATAAAAATCTCTAATTGCCTTTATGTTCCTTCGTTATCACATAAGCAGCTTTCCATCAGCCATGTCACGAAGGAACTCAACTGTATTGTCCTAATGTACCCTACGTTTTGTATTTTACAGGATATCAGGACGGGAGTGATCATTGGGCGTGGCACTGAAAATCAAGGGTTGTACTATGTGGATGAGGTGACTCAAAGTGGTGCTGTAATGCTGACTCATGGGACATCGGAACGGGAAGCTTGGCTATGGCACCGAAGATTAGGTCATCCTTCTGCAAGTTATTCGCATATTTTATTTCCGAAACTATTTCCAGTTAATTCTATGTCACATTGTGAAACATGTGTTTTAGCAAAAAGCCATAGAAAAACTTTTAAACCCAATAACACTAAGGCTGCTTTGCCATTTTCATTAATCCATTCTGACGTATGGGGTCCTGCCCCAGTTCTTGGGGGGCAAAACCTTCGGTACTTTGTGATGTTCGTTGATGATTGTACCCGAATGACCTGGGTTTATTTTTTGAAAAACAAATCCGAAGTATTTGAAAAATTCACTATGTTTTACGCCATGATTCAAACCCAATTTCAAACAAACATCCAAATATTCCGATCTGATAATGGCGGTGAGTTTGTTAATACCTTGTTTAAATCCTTTTTCCAAGACAAGGGAATAATCCACCAAACTACATGCCCAAACACCCCAGAACAAAACGGTGTCGCCGAAAGAAAAAATCGCATTTTGCTAGAAATGACACGAGCCCTCCTGATTGAATCCCAGGTCCCGAAATATTTTTGGCCTGAAGCCCTTGCTACTGCTACCTATCTTCTCAACCGACTCCCAACAAAAATCCTAAAGCTTAACACTCCGTTACACACCCTTTCAAAATTCTTCAAACTACCCTCAGTTCTCACCCTTCAACCACGAATCTTTGGATGTACTTCCTTTGTTCACATACCTAAGTCAGATCGAACCAAACTTGACCCTTGTGCTATAAAATGTGTCTTTGTCGGGTATGGAATGAATCAAAAGGGATACAGATGTTATAATCCAAAAACACGTCATATGTTCACCACAATGAACTGTGACTTTCTTGAAACCGAGTATTACTACAATTCCCAACTCAGTGGTCAGGGGGAGAAGGAATGTTTAGACACACTAAGCTGGTTGGAATATGTTCCCTATGTACCAACTACAGAGTCACCAACCACAGAGTCACCAGAACCCAATCTCAGTGCCACTGACGGTCCTAATGTTCCTCCTAACCTGGTGTCCGAGGTAAGTGATACTCATCCTATTCAGTCTGGTGGTATTTTTGAAGTTTCTAATGACTTTGAGGACACCAATACTTCTAACCATGAAACTGCCACAGAACAAACTGAAAATTTGCAGGCAGATGAATCCAGACAAGAAGAACCACCATCGAGATATGTGTTACCCCCTAGAACAAACAGAGGGGTTCCTCCGAAACGGTATTCTCCTGAAAAAGAACCAAGAAGATCTAGTTATCCTATAGCTAGTGTGGCCGATGGAAACTTCACTAAGGAAGCCAAAGCATTTATCTCATCTGTTTATTCCGAAGAAACTCCTACAAACGTGGATCAAGCCTTAAAATCTAAACATTGGAAGGAAGCAATGAACACAGAAATGGAAGCCCTAACCAAGAACAATACATGGGAAAAGTGTACTCTTCCGTTGGGAAAGAAATCCGTGGGGTGTCGTTGGGTCTATACGATTAAGTATAAACCAGATGGTAAAATTGAAAGATATAAAGCCCGACTGGTAGCAAAGGGGTATACTCAGACACATGGGATTGACTATGCTGAAACATTCTCCCCGGTTGCAAAAATGAACACAATCAGGGTCCTTTTCTCGATAGCTGCAAATGAAGGGTGGCCACTTCAACAGTTTGATGTAAAAAATGCCTTCTTACACGGGGACCTAGACGAAGAGGTATTTATGGAAGCTCCTCCAGGATTCACAAAAGATTTCAAAACTGGAGAAGTTTGCCGTCTGAAGAAATCCCTTTATGGTTTGAAGCAGTCTCCCCGGGCCTGGTTTGGCAGATTTACGGTAGCTATGAAAAAATTTGGATATAAACAAAGTAATGCTGATCATACTTTGTTTCTCAAAAAAAGAGGAAAATTCGTAACCTGTCTAATTATCTATGTAGATGATATGATCATTACAGGGAACGATAAAGAAGAAATGGTAAAACTCAAAGAAAACTTGTTTGCTGAATTTGAAATGAAAGATTTGGGCAGACTTAAGTATTTCCTCGGTATTGAAGTACTAAGGTCGAAACAAGGAATCTTCATTAGTCAAAAGAAGTATGTCTTAGACCTGTTGGAAGAAATTGGAATGATCGATTGCAAACCGGCAGATACTCCTATGAGTGTAAACCAAAAACTTTACATGGAAGAAGGAGCAAAATTAGCAAATAAAGAAAGATACCAACGGCTGGTGGGAAAACTAATATATCTCTCACACACTCGTCCAGACATCGCCTATGCTGTAGGGGTAGTAAGTCAGTTCATGCACCAACCTCAACAGTCACATATGGAAGCAGTTTGGAGAATCATTAGATATCTCAAAGGAACAGTAGGTCATGGAGTCCTGTTTCAATCACATGGACACCTAAATGTTCAAGTCTATACTGATGCAGACTGGGCAGGAGATAAGGGAAGTCGGAGGTCAACAGCAGGCTACTTCGCTCTAGTTGGTGGGAATCTTGTCACTTGAAGGAGTAAAAAACAAAAAGTGGTTGCTCTTTCAAGTGCAGAAGCTGAATTTAGAGGCATAACTCGAGGTTTAACAGAAGCCATGTGGATGCGGAGACTCTTAGCTGAGATTGGTTTTCCGTAAAAAGAAACAAGTAAGATTATGTGTGATAATAAAGCTGCAATTCAGATTTCAGAAAACCCAGTTCAACATGATCGAACAAAACACGTGGAAGTTGATAGGAATTTCATCAAAGAAAAATTGGAAGATGGTACGATTGAATTACCATTCGTTCGATCAAAGGATCAGCTTGCTGACATTCTAACAAAAGCAGTTAACGGAAAAATTCTCAATGATTGTTTGGGCAAGTTGAATTTTGGAAATCCAACCATTCAACTTGAGGGGGAGTGTTAGAAAGGAAGGTCTAACCTTGAAGGAAGCGGCAGCTAATCAACAGCCACATATCCAGCAAATCTCCAGCAGATCAACAGCAATCGACAGCAACGGTCAAGACAGCTAGCAATCAGCTGCTGTCTTCTATAAATAGATTACGTTTTTGTGTATAAATAGTATACCCTTCTTTGTAATGGAACATACGAATACACACATCAATTCAGTGTTTTGAATAAACTTTTATCAGTTGCGTCACATTTTCAACAATGTTTATCATATTTTCAGAAATTATGATTTGATTTATAAAATATAACCATAACCTATGACTACCCGTTATTTATTTTATATGACTAAATTCTTTAAACTTTAACATGTTTGACACCACTAAAAAGTTCCTTTAATTTTTTACATTAAACAAAAAAGATTTTATTTACTCAAATTTTAGAGAAGAATAGAGAAAAACTAACTTTAATTGGCAAGTGTTTGGAGGATAACAACAACCAACTTTTATTTTTACGTAGAAAATAACTAAAAACAAACAAAAAGGATTAGAAAAGATGCTATTAATATCTAGTTATCATTGCTTAAAAAGTTCAAAAAGAAGGTTCCAAATAGCATTAAATTCAATCTATTTGTCGAATGAAATCGACATCCATATATTTTTCGTAGAATAAAAATATAAGAAATTGATGAAATTCAATTTGGAATGGTTATTAGATTGAATCCGTATGAAATGTAAGATACATTAAAGAAAAGAGTTTTTTAGAAAGATTTAATACTGTTAATTTATAAACTTACTAATTTCATGATTTTCAAACGGCTACAACTTTTTCGTACCATAATATTAACATCGTATCAATAATCAATAATGAGTATTTAATTCACTTTAATTCAAATAGGCTATTGCTATAGGTTTTTTTTTTTCATTTTTAAGTTTTTTTATCGGATACGTGATTATGCATTCAATATGATTTGTTAAGTTGATGTTTTTACAGTTATACTAAGTGATTACACATTTAATAGTGAGAGCTTAATTGTTTATATTTATTACGTGATTAATGAGAACTTAATTATTTATGTTTTATTACATAATTATATCTGTGATACACGATATTACATGGTTATTATAGGTTGATTGATTAATGTTTTGTATTACATTTATACTTAATACATGATTAGACATGAAATATTATGCATTCCGTGAAATATTTTATATTTCATGTTTTATTTTTATTACGATTATGGTTAATACATAAGTATGTAATCACTTTGTAGGCTTCCACATAACGCTATAATGAAATCACGTAACAAGTATTCAAAATCACTTAATAATACATAGTCAACTATTGTTATATAATTACGTAAGTATACATAATCATGTAATATTACACTTGTTTCAAGAATAATATGCATATTACATACTTGCTCATAATCATGAAATGTTGCAAATTCATGTAACATTATAGCTTGTAAAATAACAAATTTTGAAATTAAATGAAAACTATAGCAATAGCCTTCTAAAATTAAAGAGAATGAAATACTCGTTAATACGATGTAATTTAAAAAAATATTATCGTGTGAAAAGGTTATAGTTGTTTAACAATCGTGGGAAGTGGGTTTATGAATCAACAATATTGGATCTTCCTAATTTGCCATTTCCCCACTTGTTTCCATTGTTTTGTGTCACATAAATTTGACATTTAGGGACAACCTAATCTCAACCATTGGATAGCTTGATCAAAGGCCTAAAATGTCACACCCTCGATTTCCCCATGCAGAGTAATACCGCGGGCGTGCGACTGACCAGGATCATGCCACCAATCATATTGAACAATTAAATAAAATAGAGTAAATTCATCACACCAATACAATTAGTGACTAAAAAGTTAAAGTTCAAAAGCAACGTTAAAGTTAACAGCAGAAGCATAAGGTTTAACAATTTAATAATCCAAGCAATAGTTTAAAGTTCATGGATTTTATTAGAAACCCAACATAGGTTCAACACAACCAGTACACTCCTCCGCTACAAGCTCCCGAGTTGTACCTAAGGTCCTTCAAAGCATGCAGTAGAGTATCAACAATAAAGTTGGCGAGTTCACGATTTTCCAGTTTTATTTCCAAAAACCTAATTTGTTAATTTACTTATTTATAATCATGTTGTGGGGAGCTACCCCATCTGTAAGTTACTAAACTGCGTAATACCGAATACTTGTGTAACAACCGGAAAAATAATGGTAAATTCCGTACAACTTAACAACTTGATTATACAATTTATTGCGTTCGTTACGACTTAATTTATGCATGATTAGGTCGCGTAAAGTCTAGCAATCATAGGACATGGTTAATTATGCCAAACAACATCCTTACATTCTTCACGTTACGAGAAAACAACAAACTATGTCCAAATACGTTGGCAAAATGCTGAAAACACTATTCACCGGAACACACTATTCATACCAGCAAGTTTCTGAAAACTGTCGGAACGAGCAACGAATTGTACGAAAGCATTTTATGGTTGAAATATAAATAAAAATCCCTAATTAGGGACATTAAATACAAAAACACTTTAACTTTCCGGAAAACAAGTGTCATTAAAATTCGTCCGAATCGCATCAGAATATAACAAAGTAAATTGTCCGAAACACCAAAACTCAACACTTTAAGGGTCATAAAACTCGTATATAATGTTATACACCCTAAATAAGCTTCGGAATATCAACGGAATATACTAAACATAAATTCCCGGTGTTACACGGTAACTTTTACTCATTACCCATATTCATGTCGCTAGACGAACAAGTTATATTCCTACCATCCACTTGCCTAAACTAAAAGGCTAGCGAACTAGTTAGCCATATTTTGGCGTCATAAACGCGTTAAATAAACGCCATAACATCGATGGTAAAATAATACCATAGTTCCAAGTATTATATAGCATCTTTTATATAACACCCGATATCGAACCAACGGGTGAACTAGTCGAATTTTTACCATCCAAAAATCAATACTCACAAAACTAATAAACTAGTTAGACCTTATTTAAAACCCTAAACTACCATTAACACCTAATTAGACTTACTTCTTTTAATTACTAAAATATCTAAAACTTTAATATTTCATCACATGTTTTTATGTTTAAACAAAAGAGAATAATAATGTCATGTCTTCATGTCTAAATCGGCCATACCCTAAATCACCTACACATGATTTGAATTTAAAGAAGCATGGACTTGAATTATAAGATCTTTGACCAATTTCTTTGAAAAACATGAAGACTTGAACTAGACCACACCAATCCTCATCATATTAAACTTAAACAATTTGCAAAACCTTCTCCTTTCCCTCTCTTCACTCGTGGCAGCCCAAACACCCGCCATATTCTCATTTTTCATCCATTAAACAACCTAAAATAAGACATACTAAGTCAATATAAGGTGATCTAGGAGTGTAACAACCATGGAGGAGCATTAGGAGGTACTTTGGAGCTTTTTATTCTTCTCTAATCTTCATCCTAAGCTTGTGCAAAATAGTAAGATCATCTTTTTATCATTTTAAAGCTTGTTATATTATATAGATTTTGAAAGTACATGTTAATCATCTTGAAATTAACTTAAATCAAAGATCAAAACACTAATCTCAACATAAAAAGAGTCTACTAATGCGATATATTGTGTGTTGATCATGTTGCTTAGTGCTAGTTAGCTTATATCTTCTTGATGATTATGTTAAAGTAGATTGTCTAGCTTGATGATCTTGTATGGAACTTGATTTAAAAGGGTGATTTAAACAACTTGATGTTTAAATCTTAAAATCATCATCCACATGATACATGAACTTTACTACAAAAATAAAAGTGAGTTTTAACATTTTATAACTTTCATGCAAACTAAAAATCATGATTTACACTAAGATGATTTCAAAAGTATATTAATCATTGTTGTTTATATGAAGGATAAACACTTTAAAGTGTGTTAAATATGATGGTGTGAGTAATCTTGTCAAAAGATTTAAAAGTGTTATGATATTATTATAAAAATGTGGTTAAAAAAATACATAAAGTTCAAGGATTATGTGGATAATTATGTGAGAATTGTTGCATATAAATATTGAGTTTTTGAAACATGATTGGAAATTGATTGAAATTAAGGAATTTAAACATGCTTAAAATACGTTTTAAAAACGTGGAAAACGCCATAGTTTAGGGGAAACTGTGGCGAAATTTTTCTAAAATCTAATCGCGATTAAAGTACGATTAACGGGGTGATTAATGGGACTAAACGCTATTAGTGACCTTAATTGGTAATAAGAAAGTTAATAAAAAGTGTTAAGCCCTAATCTTATAAGAACTTGTATAAACACTTATATATAATTATAGGTTAGAAAGAGTTATAAAAAGGTGAAATGAAAATTTTATAAGTATAAATATATTCTTAAATAAAAATATATACATAATATACCAACTTATGTGTATAAATACTTGTACAATTATGTGTATGTATTAGAAGTTAGGAAGAATGCAAACTAAAATACAAATACACTACACAAACAATCTCCAAATACTATATACCAATACGTATAAATACAGTATAAATACCAAATAATACAGTATACAAATACGTATGAATACAGTATAAATACCAAATAATACGGTATAAAAGTACATATAAATACTTATACCAAAACCCTTAGTGACACACAAGAATTATAGGTAGAGTACATGCACTACATATACGTGCAAATGCTTACAACGAAACAATTTGCATATACAATGCAATATTTGCATATACCATGGAACAAATGCATACAACAAATAATTTGCATATACAAAATAACAATTGCATGTATAATGGTGCAAATGCATACACCAAAACAATTTACATATGCAATGCAATATTGGGATATACCATGGAACAAATGCATACAACAAAATAATTTGCATATACAAAGTAACAATTGCATGTATAATGGTGCAAATGCATACAACAAAACAATTTGCATATACAATGCAATATTTGCATATACCATGGAACAAATGCATAAAACAAAATAATTTGCATATACAAAGTAACAATTGCATATATAATGGTGCAAATGCATACAATAAAACAATTTGCATATACAATGCAATATTTGCATATACCATGAAACGAGGACGTACAAAAGATCAATTTGCATATACAAATGAACATATACTTATACATGTAAACATATACTTATACAAAAAACGTAACGAACTTATACCGTGCACAGCACGGAGACTCTCATTAGCTAGGCCCACTCATACCGTGTGGATCACGGAGACTCAGATGGGCTAGGCTCATTCTCACTTGTGCGAGGCACAAAGACTCTTATGGGCTAGGCCCACTTATTCTCGTGCGAGGCACGAAGACTCACGAAGGGCAAGGCCCGTTCGTACACTTGATGGATACGAAATATATATATATATAAAAGAAGTGTATATATATATTAAAACAAAAATACGAAACAAATGCCAACATATTTAAAATACGCAAAGGGATCCAAAGACTTAATGTAAACAATAACGTTCAAGATGAACAACGTGTACACATTTAACATTAACTCAAGTATCTAATGAATTAGAGCACTTGTAGGTTGATACGCGCTTTGGGATACCCGAATTTCTAGCATATAATTACGGACGCAAGTCAGTGAGTTCATGTCCCCCTTTTCTCTTAAGTGTTTTTGGTTTATAACTCTCAGGGGGGGGAATACACGTTTTCGATGGTATGGTTTAGCTATGGAATGAAATATTAGATCATGTGCGAATATGGTATCTCTTAAGTGCCATTAATCTTTTATAAGACCGAGGAACAAGAGTGGTAGATCTATCGGGTGTAGCGAGCCCCACTCATGGGTCCTTGTGTGGCCGCATGTAGTACTTTTGTTGTCATAGCCGGGTGCACCGGAAGAAATCATCTATGGTTGAGTACTTCCTATGTCGGCACACATATTAATGTCCTTGCAAAACATTAATGATCATCAAGTTCATTGACGCTTTACATACCACATATTTTCATATATGAACTCTCAAACGTTTTTAAAGATTCAATTGGAGCGCTCACAAAAACGCATGAACTCGCCAACTTTTATTTATGTTTTTAAACTTACATGTATTTCAGGAAATTGAAGTGGATCTTGGCGCAGTCGTTTACAAAGTTTTCAAGGTTACTGTAGTCGATGTCATCCATATTTTGGAGGGTTTGGTCTATATATTCCATCTTCGAGCGGAATATAGGATGCAAAGCCTTAATATTTTAAAAGTTATTTTGAACAAGCTTTTTGTAAACTTTAAATTATTTATGACGTCTTGTATTTCCAAATAACTTGTGGCTTATAATGTTTATTTGTGGTGAATGGATAAACATCGTGTAGACTTTTATTTCATATAGTTGTTTACTCATAACGTATGCAATGAAAACTAATCAAGTTCACACCGCGCGCTTCCGCCTATGTATGGGTGTGATAGATTGGTATCAGAGCTTCGATTGTAGTGAACCAGGATTCTTTCTCGAGTCTAGTCTATAACCATTAGGATCCTCTCATGAAAACATTTTGATTTTGAAAACGGTTTTCATTGCATATACAAAAATGCAAGATCCACTAATAAAACTCTTTTCAAATAAATAATGCAAGGATATAATTTGGGGCAAAGTCTATATAGGATAAACTTGCAAAACCAGATTGACTCGGACAAACCAATATGATTGCACTTTATATGGTCGCATGCTTATATACTTAATAAGTAATGATATTATTTATTGATATATATACATACACATGTTGTATGAAATATTTTGCAAGAGTACGATGGCATCTTTGGCCAGTAGCGGCATCTATGATGACGCACCAGACGAAGATTACCCACATGTTATTGAGATCATATCTTCTTCAGATGAGTCGGACCCCAAAGAGGACCCCGACTATGCCTCCAACGATGCTATGATGAAAGATGCTCCGGTAGTGGACAACGTGTTAGCTGTGGGGCCACAGCTAAATAACTTTGTGATTGTGGGACATCCCGACGGTGCCCACATCGTCGACTACATTCAGCTAGATGTCATACCCATTGCTGCCGTTCCGCCTCTCTTTATTTTGTCCGACGACGAGGACGAGGTCCCTGTCTTTCATGTAGACCACCTGAACGATGATATCGGCGATGGCGAAGTCATTGACATTGCTATCCTAGAGGTTTCCTCACCCATTGTTTCCATTGTATCCATCTCTTCATCTGATGCGCACGACAGCGCATCCTCCTTTGCTATACGTCGCGCGGACTGCGGGCGAATGCGACGGATAGTAGTTTTGATACCATTCCCATTGCCACCCCTATTCCTACACCGATTCCTACTTCCATTACTACCCTACCAGCTACTCCTACGTCACGACACACTCCTGATATCCATACCCCTCCTCATATCCCTGTCGACACCCTATGGCCTAACAGCCTTTATTCAATGACGTGATAATTATTTACATTATATATATTTTAGCCGACAATATTTATTATTAAATACTTGTCTAACACCCTTCGATATCTATTACCAAAAGACGATGCCACCAAGACGTAGGATTAACGCGAACGCACTACCAACAACTGAGGTTGAGCTAAATGAGCGCATCTCACAAGCAATAGCGCAGTATGAGGCCAACCGCTCTGAGCACAGTGGTGGAACTGGAGGTTCTTCTAGAGGCAACCCCAATACGGGTAATATTTGGTTGTCTATGACACCGTACAAAACTATCGTTAATTTCCATTCGTGCCTTTGACAATGCTCATTCATAATTTGTTCATACAATGTTTCAGGTTGTTCATACAAGCAGTTTTTAGGCTGCAAGCCTCTGAATTTCGATGGTGCCATAGCATTTGTGCGCTGGACAGAAAAGACCGACTCGGTCATAAGAATGAGCAAGTGTCCTCCTGACCTAAGGGTCACATATGTTTCTGGGTTATTCGTAGATGGAGCACTGTTATGGTGGAATCTCCAAGTCCAAACCCAAGGGGAAGACACTGCTTATGCTATGACGTGGGAAGAACTCAAAGAATTGATGAGAAAGAAATATTATTCAAGGGCTGAGATTCAAAAACTTGAGACCGAGTTTTGGAATTTGAAGATGAACGGGGCTGATGTTGCTGGGCATACGCAATGTTTCCATGACTTGTCAAGGGTTGTTCCATATCTGGCGGAACCAGAGTTCAAGAGAATCGAGCGATACATTTGGGGACTTGCTCCTAACATCTTGAGCATGGTTACTTCTTCTAAGCCTGCTAATATCGGTGAGGCAATCGAGTTGGTTGTTAGTCTCACTTAGGAGGTTGTTTGTTTAGGAAAGTTGTCAAGGACTGGGGCTAACAAAAAAGGAAACTCATGTGGAGTCCATGAGTGAGGGAAAACGAAAGTTCACCAACTTTAAGAAAGGCACTCGAGTAAACAACAACAACCAACCCAACAAGCGAAAGGAAATGAACACACCTAGGGAAGATAAGTCCTTTGCAGTAACTAATGCAAGTGGTGGTAGAGGTTACACGGGCTTCTTACCAAAATGTGATAAGTGTAGGTACCACCATTTGGGCCCTTGCAGAAATACCAAGTGTGACAAATGCGGTAAGACCGAGCACAGCAAAGAGACTTGTTAGGTGGGTGCTATACATGGAAATAGAAACCAAGGTGGTAACGGAAATAACAATCAGGGTGGAAATGGGAATGGCAAAGGTCAAGTATGCTACGGGTGTGGAGAAAAAGGGCATTATCGGAAGGATTGCCCGAAAGAAAACCAGGCTTGAGGAAGAGCTTTTGTGATAGGAGCGAAGGCTACATGCCAAGACCCGAACGTGGTTACGAGTACGTTTCCTATAAACCAACACTTTGCATCCGTTCTATTTGATACAGGCGCCGACTTTAGTTTTATATCTATAGAGTTTAAAAATATACTTGGCTTAGAGTCGAGTAAACTAGACACCCCATGTTCTATAGAGTTAGCGAATGGAAAACTTGTGGAAACGGGAGAAATTATTAAAGGTTGCACACTCGAACTTAGAGCGCGAAAATTCTCTATCGATCTTTTACCCGTCGACTTGGGTAGTTTTAACGTAGTTGTCGGAATGGATTGGTTGTCCGACAACCGGGTGGAAGTGGTTTGCCATGAGAAAACCATCTGCATTCCTTTACCAGATGAAGAAACACTTGTTGTACATGGAGAAAAACGCGAGACGTCCTTACGGATTATTAATTGCATGAAGTCGCGAAAGTCTCTACGAAAAGGTTGTATAGCCTTCCTCGCTCATGTAGTAGACAAAGAAACTAAGGAGCCGAAGTTAGAAGACATTCCGGTTGTGAAGGAGTTTCCAGAAGTCTTTCCAGAAGACTTGCTGGGACTGCCTCCACAACGCCAAGTGGAGTTCCGCATCGATTTGGTGCCAAGAGCAGCACAAGTGGCGAAGTCTCCTTACCGACTAGCTCCATCCGAGATGCAGGAGCTATCCACTCAACTTCAGGAGTTGTTGGAAAGGGATTTATTAGACCGAGTTTCTCACCTTGGGGAGCTCCGGTATTATTTGTTAAAAAGAAGGACGGGAGCTTACGTATGTGCATAGACTATCGGGAGTTGAACAAACTCACTATCAAGAAACGCTATCCCTTACCGAGAATTGACGACTTGTTCAATCAGTTACAAGGCTCAAACTTCTATTCTAAGATAGATCTGCGATCGAGCTACCATCAGTTGAGGATTCAAGAAGAACGCATACCCAAAACGGCTTTTCAAACTCGTTAGGTTACTACGATTTCCTTGTGATGCCGTTCGGCTTGAAAAATGCACTGGCGATGTTCATGGATCTCATGAACCGCGTGTGCAAGCCTTATTTGGATAATTTCGTGATCGTATTTATTGGTGACATATTAATATATTCGTGATCGAAGGACGAACATGAGCTACATTTACGAACTATCTTGGAACTTTTGACGAATGAACAACTTTACGCAAAGTTTTCGAAATGCGAATCTTGGATTCGCGAGGTGCAGTTTCTCGGACACGTGGTGAACGAGAAAGGAATTCACGTCGATCCTTCCAAGAATGAGGCAATAAAGAATTGGGAAGCGCCTAAGACACCAACGGAAGTGCGGCAATTTTTAGGGTTAGCGGGTTATTACAGACGATTTATAGAGAATTTTTCAAAGATTGCGCAACCCCTAACGTCCTTGACTCAAAAGGATAATAATTTTGATTGGGGCGACAAACAAGAAGCTGCATTCTAACTGTTAAAGGACACACCCTGTGATGCGCCAATCTTATCTCTACCGGACGGTACTGACAATTTTGTCGCATATTGCGATTCGTCGCATCAAGGTCTCGGTTGCGTGTTGATGCAACGAGACAAAGCCATCGCGTACGCAACTCGACAACTTAAGGTGCACGAGAAAAACTATACCACGCATGACCTCGAACTAGGTGCGGTGGTATTCACATTAAAAATATGGCGTCATTACTTATATGGTACTCGTTGTACAATCTTTACTGATCACAAGAGTCTGCAACACATATTTGATCAGAAGCAATTAAATATGCGGCAAAGACGATGGGTTGAATTATTGAACGATTACGACTACGTAATTAAATATCTCCCGGGCAAGGCGAATGTAGTGGCAGACGCCTTGAGTCGCAAAGAACGAGTAAAACCTTTAAGGGTTCGAGCCTTAGAAATGACCATACAAAACAACTTTACTTCTTAGATTCGTGATGCGCAACAAGAAGCACTTAAACCTGAGAACATACCAGCCGAATCATTGCCCAGAATGGAAAAGCAGTTGATACCAAAGGAGGATGGAACATTATACTTTAAGGGGCGAATTTGGGTTCCATACTTTGGCGACATGCGGGTAATTATTCTAGATGAAGCACACAAGTCGAAATACTCTATACATCCTAGATCAGATAAGATGTATCAGGATTTAAAGGAATTCTATTGGTGGCCTAACCTTAAGGGCGACATTGCTAACTATGTCGGAAAATGCCTTACTTGCACAAAGGTTAAGGCGGAATATCAAAAGCCTTCAGGACTACTACAACAACCTGAAATTCCCGTATGGAAGTGGGAACAGATTTCAATGGATTTCATTACTAAGTTACCCAGGACCTCGAGAGGTCACAACATGATTTAGGTTATCGTTGATCGACTTACAAAGTCTGCACACTTCTTACCTATCCGTGAGAAGGATAGCACGGAGAAACTGGCGGAATTATACCTCAAAGAAATCATGGCACGACATGGAGTGCTTATTTATATCATATCGGATCGAGACGGTCGATTCGTGTCAAGGATTTGAAGATCATTCCAAAAGGCCTTTGGATCGCGACTGGATCTTAGTACGGCCTTTCACCCGCAAACGGATGGCCAAAGTGAACGGACGATACAAACATTGGAAGATATGTTACGTGCTTGTGTGATGGATTTGGGTAGAAATTGGGATTCTCACCTGCCCTTAGTGGAGTTCTCGTATAATAACAACTATCATACTAGCATACATGCCGCCCCTTTGAAGCTTTATATGGACGAAAATGTCGGTCACCACTATGTTGGGCAGAGACCGGAGACAAGCAACTCATTGGTCCGGAATTAGTCAAGGAGACTACGGAAAAAATCTTTCAGATACGAGACCCTATCAAGGCGGCTCGTGACCGACAAAAGAGTTATGCCGACAGGCGACGAAAACCACTATCTTTTGAAGTCGGAGATAAGGTATTATTGAAAGTCTCGCCTTGGAAAGGCGTAGCAAGATTTGGTAAACGTGGAAAGTTGAACCCACGCTACATTGGACCCTTCGAAATCTTGGAAAAGATTGGAACAATTGCATATAAGTTAAAGTTACCGGACAAGCTCAGTAGCGTACACGACACATTCCATGTATCTAATCTCAAGAAGAGTCCTACATAAGAAACGGTTATCATTCCAGCGGATGAGATTCACATCGATGACAAACTTCATTTTACTGAAGAACCCGTTGAGGTTACGGACTGGAAGGTCCACAAGACACGGAGAAGTCGTATTAAACTGATTAAAGTTCTTTGGAACTCACGTCACGACCCCGAGTACACGTGGGAACGTGAGGATCAAATCAGATCCAAGTACCCGCATTTGTTCTAAGGCTCCCCTACAAATAATAACACGACATGAATTTCGGGACGAAATTCTTTTAACGGGGGGAGAATGTGACAACCGGCAAAATAATAGTAAATTCCGTACAACTTAAGAACTTGATTATACAATTTATTGTGTTCGTTACGACTTAATTAATGCATGATTAGGTCGCGTAAAGTCTAGCAATCATAGGACATGGTTAATTATGCCAAACAACATCGTTACATTCTTCAGATTGCGAGAAAACAACAAAGTATTTCCAAATATGTTGGCAAAATGCTGAAAACACTATTCATTGGAACACATTATTCATGCCAGCAAGTTTCTGAAAACTGTCAGAACGAGCAACAAATGGCACGAAAGCATTTTATGGTTAAATACAAATAAAAATCCCTAATTAGGGACATTAAATACAAAACACTTAACTTTCTGGAAAACAGGTCGTAAAATTCTATATCGCATTGTTATAACAAAGTAAATTGTCCAAACGCCAAAACACAACACTTTAAGGAATAAAACCATATACAATGTTATAACCCTAAATAAGCTGGGAATATAACAATATACAAACATAAACTCCAGTGTATAAGTAACTTTACTCATTACCCAAATTCATGTCGCTCAACAAGTTATATTATACCATCCACTTCTAAACCAAAAGGCTAGCGAACTAGTTAGCATATTTTAGCTCAAAACACGTAATAAACCATAAACGATGTAAAGATAAAACCATAGCTCCAGGTATTATATAGCATCATTTATATAACACCCGATATCTAACCAACAGGTGAACTAGTGGCATTTTTACCATCCAAAAATCAATACCCACGAAACTAATAAACTAGTTAGACCTTATTTAGAACCCTAAACTACCATTAACACCTTATTAGACTTACTTCTTTTAATAACTAAAATATCTAAAACTTTAATATTTCATCACATGTTTTTATGAAAAAAAAAAAGAATAATAATGTCATGTCTCATGTCTAAATCAGCCATACCCTAAATCACCTACACAAGATTTGAATTTTAACGAAGCATGGACTTGAATCATAAGATTTTTGACAATTTCTTTGAAAACATGAAGAATTAAACTACACCACACCATTCTCATCATATTATACTTAAACAATTTGCAAAACCTTCTCATTTCCCTCACTTCACTCAGGACAGCCCAAACACCCACCATATTCTCATTTTTCATCCATTAAACAACCTAAAATAAGCCATACTAAGTCAATATAAGGTGACCTAGGAATGTAACAACCATGGAGGAGCATTAGGAGGTACTTTGGAGCTTTTTATCTTCTCTAATCTTCATCCTAAGCTTGTGCAAAATAGTAAGATCATCTTTTTATCATTTTTAAGCTTGTTATTTATATAGATTTTGAAAGTACATGTTAATCATCTTGAAATTAACTTAAATCAAAGATCAAAACACTAACCTCAACATAAAAAGAGTCTACTAATGCGATATATTTTGTGTTGATCATGTTGGTTAGTGCTAGTTAGCTTATATATTCTTGATGATTATGTCAAAGTAAGTTGTCTAGCTTGATAATCTTGTATGGAACTTGATTTAAAAGGGTGATTTAAACAACTTGATGTTTAAATCTTAACAAGATCATCATCCACATGATACATGAACTTTACTACAATATTAAAAGTGACTTTTAATATTTTATAACTTTCATGCAAACTAAAAATCATGATTTACACTAAGATGGTTTCAAAAGTGTGTTAATCAATGTTGTTTATATGAAGGATAAAGACTTTAAAGTATGTTAAATATGATGGTGTGAGTAATCTTGTCAAAAGATTTAAAAGTGTTATGATACTATTATTAAAAATGTGGTTAAAAAGATACATAAGTTCAAGGGTTATTTGGATAATTATGTGAAAATTGTTACATATAAAAATTGAGTTTTTGAAACTTGATTGGAAATTGATTGAGATTAAGGAATTTAAACATGCTTAAAATACGTTTTAAAAACGTGGAAAACGCCATAGTTTAGGGGAAACTATGGTGAAATTTTTTTAAAATCAAATCGCGATTAAAGTACGATTAAAGGGGTGATTAATGGGACTAAACACGATTAGTGACCTTAATCGGTAATTAAGAAACTTAATAAAAAGGGTTAATCTCTAATCTTAAAAGAACTTGTATAAACACTTATATATAATTATAAGTTAAAGAGAGTTATAAAAAGGTGAAATGGAAATTTTATAAATATAAATATACTCTTAAATAAAAATATATACATGTTTAAAATATACCAACTTATGTGTATAAATACTTGTACAATTATGTGTATGTATTAGAAGTTAGGAAGAACACAAACCAAAATACAAATACACTACACAAACAATCTCCAAATACGGTATGCCAATACGTATAAATACAGTATAAATAACAAATAATACGGTATACAAATACGTAAAAATACCAAATAATACGGTATACAAATACGTAAAATACAGTATAAATACCAAATAATACGGTATAAAAGTACGTATAAATACTTATACCAAAACCCTTAGTGACACACAAGAATTACAGGTAGTGTACATGCACAACATATACGTGCAAATGCATACAACGAAACATTTTGTATATACAATGCAATATTTGCATATACCATGGAACAAATGCATACAACCAAATAATTTTCATATACAAAGTAACAATTGCATATATGATGGTGCAAATGCATACAACAAAACAATTTGCATATACAACGCAATATTTGTATATACCATGGAACAAATGCATTCAACAAAATAATTTGGATATACAAAGTAACAAGTGCATGTATAATGGTGCAAATGCATACAACAAAACAATTTACATATACAATGCAATATTTTCATATACCATGGAACAAATGCATACACCAAAATAATTTGCATATACAAAGTAACAATTGCATATATAATGGTGCAAATGCATATAATAAAACAATTTGCATATACAATGCAAAATTTGCATATACAGTGCAATATTTGCATATACCATGAAACGAGGACGTACAAAAGATCAATTTGCATATACAAAGGAACTTATACTTATACATGTGCACGAGGTTCGCTATGCTTAAAATATGTATTGGAAGAATATACAAAACACGTACGAACTTCAACCGTGCGCGTCACGGAGACTCTCATGAGCTAGGCCCACTCATACCGTATGGATCACGAAGACTCAAATGGCTAGGCACATTCTCACTTGTGCGAGGCACAAAGACTCTTATGGGCTAGGTCCACTTATACTCGTGTGGGGCATGAAGACTCACGAAGGGCAAGGCCCGTTCGTACACGTGATGGATACGAATATATATATATAAAAGAAGTGTATATATATATTAAAACAAAAATACGAAACAAATGCCAACATATTTAAAATACGCAAAGGGATCCAAAGACTTAATGTAAACAATAACGTTCAAGATGAACAACGTGTACACATTTAACATTAACTCAAGTATCTAATGAATTAGAGCACTTGTAGGTTGATACGCGCTTTGGGATACCCGAATTTCTAGCATATAATTACGGACGCAAATCAGTGAGTTCATGTCCCCCTTTTCTCTTAAGTGTTTTTGGTTTATAACTCTCGGGGGGGGGGGGGAATACACGTTTTCGATGGTATGGTTTAGCTATGGAATGAAATATTAGATCATGTGCGAATAGGGTATCTCTTAAGTGCCATTAATCTTTTATAAGACCGAGGAACAAGAGTGGTAGATCTATCGGGTGTAGCGAGCCCCACTCATGGGTCCTTGTGTGGCCGCATGTAGTACTTTTGTTGTCACAGCCGGGTGCACCGGAAGAAATCATCTAGGGTTGAGTACTTCCTATGTCGGCACACATATTAATGTCCTTGCAAAACATTAATGATCATCAAGTTCATTGACGCTTTACATACCACATATTTTCATATATGAACTCTCAAACGTTTTTAAAGATTCAATTGGAGCGCTCACAAAAACGCATGAACTCGCCAACTTTTATTGATGTTTTTAAACTTACATGTATTTCAGGAAATTGAAGTGGATCTTGGCGCAGTCGTTTACAAAGTTTTCAAGGTTACTGTAGTCGATGTCATCCGTATTTTGGAGGGTTTGGTCTATATATTCCATCTTCGAGCGGAATATAGGATGCAAAGCCTTAATATTTTAAAAGTTATTTTGAACAAGCTTTTTGTAAACTTTAAATTATTTATGACGTCTTGTATTTCCAAATAACTTGTGGCTTGTAATGTTTATTTGTGGTGAATGGATGAACATCGTGTAGACTTTTATTTCATATAGTTGTTTACTCATATCGTATGCAATGAAAACTAATCAAGTTCACACCGCACGCTTCAGCCTGTGTACGGGTGTGACAACTTGTGATTGTTGCATCGTTGTTGCCCCGTATGTCAATGTCTATCATCATTGACGGTTGCGAAGGCATACTTTCACGCTCGTCCATCCCAGTACGGTGTGAGGTTTGTGAGAGCTAATAGCGCTACAAACTAATATCCTATTCGCCAAGCCAGGCGATTAATTGGTATAGTTAATGGGGACTTCATGATAGAGTTGTGTTTAGTACACTAAGACATGAATTATAAAAAGTATTTAGTAGCATTCCTCATTGAAATACTAGGAAATCCCAAACCAGGGGAAGTGTAATTCTTTTCCCAACCACCGGGAATACATGCTTTTAGTAAATATGTGAACTCACCTTTGTTTTACTCGGCAGATAATTTGCTTGTTTTTTAAGTCGGTTAACCATGTCCTATTATGGTTACCAATATTTATCAGATTCATAAACAAGCAAGTCACATATTTTCTAAACGTACCTAACACGTTGCATGCAAGTAAAAGTATTATGTAACACCTAAGATGTCACGTGGGCCATAGCTAAATTTATAAAAAAAACCTATCAAGTAAATAGTGATAAAGGCAGTTCAATAGGTGTACACATAAGTGTGTGGTCCAATGTACAATAGTGTACAAACCATACAAAATAAAGCCCATTCAAGAGTATGTGGCCCATATTGGCTTATGACCCAAATATCAGTGTGCGGCCCACCAGCAAGTGTGCCACCTGCTAATGTGTGGTCATACATATAACGGTTATACTTTGTGCTATACATGTTTATACTAGAGTGTGCGGTTCACTACGATGTGCGACCTTGCATAAATCAGTGGTACATTGTGAAGTCTGGGGTTGTATGGAGCAGAAGTGTGTGCCAATGCGCTGCCTCACTTGTACGCGACGTTTCGGTGGTTGTAATATTACGAGTGTACAACATCCTTTTTCCGAACAGTGAGCATGCATATTTATTCGGTCTAGTCAATCAAATCACAAATCCAAGCACCTATCCTTGTATTCTAATATCATATTCATTTTATCATACAAATCACTTAACACTTTGCAACATACAAAACCATCTAAAACAATCCTTAAACATATCTATCATCGTATCATCATTATTTAGAACAATCATCACATATTCAACACATATCTAAAACATTTCGTGAATATTGACGCTAATATCCTAAAATCATTTAGACAAGCAGTACACACTCTAACATAGATCATTATCAAACACACTGTTTTTATACACCTTGTTACACCTTGTATTCATATAAAACATTAATTCATTCTAACATCATTCATGTATTAAAAGCAAGATTATTAGGACCATCGATCCTCATACAAATCACTTATTTGATAATCTAGTGGAGAAAACAATACTACATAACCATGTAATCATACTAACCTGGAAAATAGAAATAGTGTGTAGTAGTAGAAGAGATCTTCAAAAAGAAATAAAGGAACTTTAAGAGAAAAGCTGCCTGGATCTTTAAAATGAGAAAAGGAATGTTTGTTGAAAAAGAGGGAGTGTTGCAGAGAAGGGAAAAGGCAGCCGTCAAATGATTAGGGAAAGCTTCTACGGTTTTGACAACATGTGCATATTTATACACATCAAAAAATACCGCACACATTCAGGTGTGCACCCAAAAAAGAGTGTGCGGTTCATTAGGGTAAGTTATAGGCTGGAACTTGGGTCTGAATTTATAGATGTGCGATCACTCAGCTGTATGTACAGGATAAAAGGGTGTGCGGGTGTGCGAGGTGGGGTGCACAATGGTGTGCGGCCACTATTAAACTTCAAATAAACACAACTTCCTAATTTATTTAGTGTGCGACTTGTATGTCATTTCATTTACAAATCATAAATAGGTGTGTGACTGTATACATATTATATACATACATATGATATCTGCATTGTTTATATTAATAATAATTTCATATAATTATAAATAACTCACAATATATTAACATAATATTCATTTATTTATTTCGTGTAATTACAACGTGAATGGATTGTAAAAGGGAAAGTTCGGGTTGTCACATTATCCTCAAGTTTAAAGAAATTCCGTTTCGAAATTTATCCCGCAGTCACTGAGTTAGCTAGTGTAGTTAAGCATTTTCGCGGGGTTTCACATCATCCCTTTATCGGTTTGGAATTTCGTCCCGAAATTCAATAGTAGCCTCAATACTGGTTGCGTTGTTTTTAAACAACTAGGGATACTTGCGCTTCATTTGGTCCTCCTGTAAGTCCCGAAAATCCGGATCTAACTCTGATATCATACAATCACCAAGGATGGGCGGAATCCAAACTTGGTGATCTTCAAGAAAACCGAAAACATGAAGAACAACACGAATCAACTTTAACACCTTGCACACGATTCTATTACTTGAACAAGCAAAACCGTCTGGTATAAGATGAAGGTTCTCTAGAGAAAACCTAAAAGTTTACCCAAAGACTTAACCCTAGAAATAACATAAGCTTAGCTTATATCCTAGGGTAAGGCATAACCCTAATGGGCTTGCCTAGCCCACATGGCCTCTGGCATGCCCAAATGACCTTTAAAGGTCCAAACCTAACACGAAACTAATCCAGTTAAGCCTAGTTAGCTACCATAGACCGTTGCGTATATTTGATGCGTCAGTCTCACACTTCTAGGACCTAACAATCTCCCCCTAAACTGATGCATCAAATTGTCTTCATAGTGCAAATTCAGCAATGTCTTCAACAGAATCTATGGTTGGCGTCGTGCCGTAAGTGTTGTGGAAGTCAGTCTCATACTTTTAGGACCTCACTCTTCAACAAACTCTCAGCACCAGGTCTCTTTCTTCTGCTCTTGTGGTTAGCTTCATATCAGGATCTCGATCAGCTTTGCTTGAAACATCTTTGTCAAAAAGAATGCGAGAGGAGGAACCTCAGCATCTCTTTTCTTCTTAAATCCTTCTCTTTCAAGCAAGCAGGTTCACAGGTACTTCTTCAAATATACTATCACTGCCAGATGATGACTTGAATCTGGTTCTTCTAACTCAGGTACACTTTGCTATTACGATGCTCCATGCTTTGTCAGCAACTAACAGCATCTCAATTTCAGCAACCCCTGTTTCTTGATCTAAATCTAGATCAGCACAATTCTCAAAAATTTATAAGCAAAACATTCTTATGCAACATGGAGAGTACCGCATGAACACTTGGTACATCCAAGTACTTGTACTCGGATCGAAATTCAAATTTCTTTCATCCTTTGATGATTAGTCAAATCTTCAAGAATGGTTAATAATTTTTAATAAAACAAATAAAGCACTCAATTTTTTGGCATTTGAATTTTCTATTTTTAATTTTTAAAATATAAGAATATAAACAGAGACATAAATAAACAAAGAAACTAACTCAGTAGTTACAACTATACAATTACAATGGGATCAAAATTGTTTTCAGGCGAACCAAGGAACACTTTTCAGTGCGAACTTGTTTAGACTGGTCTAAGTGATTGCCAATATGTTGGTCCACTTACACTTTAACGCTCAACTTTCATTTTTCAACTTTGTGATATGCTTAAGGTAGTATTATACTATAATATACGTGCGTCCCACACCATGACATACCCCCACGATCAAGGTAAGCACAACGATTCATCGTAGCAGGTGAGTATACTGAGATCATCCTTTATCTTTTACAACGTCAGACTATAGGTGAACAGGTCAGTACTTTCGTCCAGCAGAGTGACCAATAGTATCTGACAAAGGTTAGGCAAATACCTTATTTGGTATGTTTGAATTCATGGAATTTTCTCATAATGAGATTTACTTTCTTTTAAGGTTTTGGCCCTTCTATTTTGGCTCTTTTAAAAAGATATCCTGACTATGCCTAGGTCTGCATATAATCTGGATGCAACAGAAGGGCAGCCAAGATATCCCCGGATGACTCAATAACATAAAGACCCGAAACCTCAGATGTTGGCTATCTATCAACACAGGATTTAAGACCATAAAATCATACGCCAATGGTATGTTACCCACAAGATACATAGTTCGTTATGTTTATGTCACTTAGTATCTTTTAATCACTTTGAGCATTAAGCCTACCGACATATCACATTAGATCATAGTCTTTTCAGCTACAACACCTTAAATGTGTCAGTCACGCCCTTTATCACGAATATTCATTTTGTATTTTATGTTTTTCAAATGTTTATCTATTTTTCTGATTTTCTCCCCCTCAAACAATACATATATACATATATCACCCTCTTCCCCCCTAAATTTGTGCATCATACTTTATGCACAAATTTATCTAATAAAGAAAACGTATGCACAAAGTTTTAAACGAAAGGCAAGGAATATATTTTTGTTGTTTTTGCTTAACCGTTCCGTCATTAGATTAAAAACTAATCAATTTCAAAATTAAAGCATGAAATTTAAATTGTACCTTTTCACTGATCTTTTCTTACCTCATCTCCTCCAAAGGAAACATCACACTCGAGAAAAAATTGAGCTTTTGCGACAGTGAGATGTTATCCAATATGTCCCTGGAACAACCCCTACCAACATTCCAGAGATTGTCAATAGCTCCTCCTTGGTTATTCCTGAAAAATAAAGAGATTAGTAAGACAGTGGGACCCAGGCCATCGTGGTCCTGGGTTCCCCTGAAGCATCAAAATAAGACACTTCTTTTAAACACAAATCCCTTTTTGTTTCAAGGATTGGTGATGTTGCTACCGTCTTGGATTTGGGTATCCAAATCTGTATTGTTTTAACAAACGCGGTTGTTGCCCTTGATTGAGCAACTTTGGCTGTTTCAGGTTTAGTCGTTTTAGAAAAAAGATTTTTGTTTTTGAATAGCCTTGCGTTTGTTTTTAGCAACATTCCAATCCCTATCAGATGGTTTAACCTTGTGATTCACATTCTTTATTGCCTTGGTGGTGATACCTTCATCGGCTTCGAATGATTGTTATCCTTAGGTGTAACCTTCTGATTATGAACAATATACGGAACATGGGGACTGCGTGTGCAGTTTCGAGCAATGTAACCAGGAATGCCGCAATTGAATCACGTTTGTTTCTTAACATATAAAACATTCTGATCAGCTTGATTTGCTCTTGCAGGCCTTGAAGGATGAACTGATCCCTTCTGTACTTGCCTTCCTTGCACGTTTCATGCAGACGAATATGAATTTGGATGTTTGTACTTGTTGTTTGCAAGGGCCTTCTTCTGTTGTGGAGATCTCTTTAGATTCTGCTTGTTTTATTTAGACTGCAAGTCTTGTGCAGAAATCTCCCTAACCTTTCCAAAAGCTTTGTGGCACGGTCAAAGGCATATTTTTCACATTTGCCATTAACAACCGGCTTAACAAAAGCATTTTTCACAACACTAGCCTTTTGAGGGCTATTGTTGCCCACTGATGATTTTGGAGAACGTGATTGTCCTTCACGTTTGGACTTCTGCTTTCTTCGTCTCTGATTTGCTCGTTTCTACTCTTTTAGCTTGCTATGAACCTTTTCATCAGAAGCAGAAGGTTCAGATTATTTAGTTTGCGCACTTGGAGCCTTGTTCATGTCAGCTCTCTCTTCATAAGCTGAATCATTTGAAGAGTAAACGGCACCAGATGGTTCCCGTGCGTCTGGCGTATAATCACAGGGTTTGTCGTACACCATATGTTGTGTTTTCTCAATATCTTCGTCGGTTTCAGGCATTGTTGTGTAGTTGTGATTATACGGTGGGGCAACCTGATTGAATCCCAGCCAGCTGCACATTGCACACTTCTTGGACGAGCTTGTTGGATGTATCAAACTTCTTTATATTAACTTCGTTTTGTTGATATTTTCCAGTAAGAAGTCCCAGCTCAACTCTTACCAAGTCGCATTCCATGGTTTTTTATTCTAATTTGGTTTTGTAATCATGGACCCAACATTTCTGTTGATTTACGTCCAGGTGGAACTGAGCTCTGTCTTTCTTTTGAGCTTCAACCTTTTCTTTGAGTAACTTGTTACTTTCTCGAAGGCTGATGCACTAAGCCATTGCATTGTTGTATTCATCGGTCATTTTGGAACTAAGAGCCCTAAGTTGAGCAACCCTATTCCTTCAAGGTTCAGTGCACAAAAGATAGTTGACTGGGTCAATGGGCGAGCTAATTTGTCAGCGTTAGTTCGGGCTTGAGGTCGAGTTTGGGGTGCTGGGCTGCTGATTACTGCTTGCTGGGCTGTTGATTTCTGTTTGGACACTCCTTCAGGATGAGACTTAGTTGATTTAGCGTATAGATCTTGGAGATCTTGGTTTGATTGTAAACGATCCCATAACCAAGATACAAAGGAATCTTTGTCGTCTCCTAAAATGCTATCCAACTCATCTCTTACTTCCTCTTTTCGACTCCCACGTTCAAGAAAACGCATCACATAGTTAGCAACCGGATCAACATTGTAGTCTCCGAAAAACTCATTCAGCTTTTCCTTCACTTCATCCCGCAGGCTCGGGTTTTGAATTTGTGCTGGACTGAGAGCTATGTTCGAGTGCTGAGCTTGGACTACAAACATATTCGGATAATCAAAACCGGACCGATAACCACGATAAAAAATGTCCGAAAACTGTTTTTACCAAAATATACCGTTAGACTCGTCTCGACGATACGAATCCAATGATATATAATGCCCGATAGTGATTTTTAGAATTTTCGTGCCTTTTTTGCCTTAAAAATCACACGAGTCTAACCGTGCAACCGGTTTGTTAAGATTATATGTGGATCATTATGGTGCACGAAAACGTTTAACTCCGGTTACGTCAGCTGGTTAACTTTCCACCTTTTGGGTAAACTCGGAACAGTACCAAATTCGGAACAGTAACTCGGATTAACAATCCGAGATGGAATCTCAAACAATGATCCGAGATGGTGATTCGGAACGGTATCCGAGATGGAATCTGAGATGCAATGTTTCAGTCCGGAGTGTGAATCCGGAACAGTAATCTGGAATGCTATCAGATACACAGCAACAGTAAGAATCTGGAACAGTAATCCGGAACGCTATCAGATACACAGCAACAATGAGAATCCGGATAGTAATCCGGAATGGATGATCTTCTTCGTGTTCTTCGTGATCTTCAACAACTTTGAATCCAAAATTTAACAGATTAATCCGAAATCAATCCGAAATTCGAGATTATAATCCAAAATACTTGAATCTTGATCCGAAATCCTGCAGAATGATCCAAAATATGTCCGAAATGTAACCAGAAAATCCGAAATCCTTGAATGTTGATCTGAAATGCTTGAATCTTCTTCGTGTTCTTCGTGTTTTTCAGTAGAAACTGAACAGAATCGTGTAATATCAGATCTGAGCCTGGAAAACACACAATCACCAAGGATGGGCAGAATCCAAACTTGGTGATCTTTAAGAAAACCGAAAAGATGAAGAACGACACGAATCAACTTTAACACCTTGCACACGATTCTATTACTTGAATAAGCAAAACCGTCTAGTACAAGATGAAGGTTCTCTAAAGAAAACCTAAAAGTTTACCCAAAGACTTAAGCCTAGAAATAACATAAGCTTAGCTTATATACCTAGGGTAAGGCATAACCCTAATGGGCTTGCCCATGGGCTTGTCTGGCCCACATGGCCTATGGCATGCCCAAATGACCTATAAGGGTCCAAACCTAACACAAACTAATCCAGTTAAACCCAGTTAGCTACCATAGACCGTTGCGTATATTTGATGCGTCAGTCTCACACTTCTAGGACCTAACACCTCTCCTTCCCAAGTTAACTCTTGGCCACAACGTGAGTTCCAACGAACTCGAAATATTGGTATTTTGCTACGCTTGAGGTTTTTGATTTCTGGATCCATGATCTCAACCGGTTCGTCAACGAAGTGAAGTTGATCATCGATCGCAAGTTCCTTGAAAGGAACACGAGAGTCTCATCCGATACGTACTTCCTCATATTCGACACGTGGAAGACGTTGTGTACCGCACTGAGCTCCTTAGGCAAGTTTAGTCTATAAGCCACTACACCAATTTTCTCGGTGATTTCGAAAGGTCCGACATAACGTGGAATTAGCTTATCTCGTTTGCCAAAACGGATCACACCTTTCTAAGGCGAGACTTTTAACAATACTAGGTCTCCGACTTGGAATTTCAATGGTTTCCTACGCTTACCGGCATAGCTTTTCTAATGGTCGCGGGCGGCCGCCATTCTTTGTCTGATCTGGGCAATCTTTTCTGCGGTGTCGAGTATGCGTTCACGAACTTCGCCCAACACAAGGGTGATCGGCATTTCCATCCATATAACGCTTCGAACGGAGCAACCAGCTAGTGTGGTAACTGTTGATGTAAGAAAATTCTACTAGAGGTAAGTGCCATTCCAAGTCGTTGCCAAAGTCGATGACACATGCTCACAACATGTCCTTAAGGGGTTGGATGGTACGCTCGGTTTGACCATCTGTTTGCGGGTGAGAAGCAGTGCTCATGTCTAAACGTGAGCCGAAGGATTTGTGCATAGCTTGCCACAAATCCGATGTGAAACGTGGGTCACGATCAGAGATAATAGAAGTTGGCACTCCGTGCCTAGCCACTACTTCCTTTAAGTAGATGCTTACAAGTTTCGAAAACTTATCGGTTTCTTTGATCGCTAGGAAATGCGCAGATTTACTTAGGTGATCCATGAGCACCCAAATGGTGTCGTTTCCGCTTTGAGATCCAGGTAAACCGGTGACAAAATCCATGGAAATTTGCTCCCATTTCCATGTTGGAAACTCCGGTTGTTGTAGTAATCTCGACGGCTTTTGGTAATCGATCTTGACCCTAGCACAGGTCAAGCACTTGCTAGCAAACTTTGCGATGATCGCTTTCATGTTAGGCCACCCGTACAAGGCCTTGAGGTCGTGATACATCCTGTCGGAGCCAAGATGTATCGAGTAGCGAGACCTGTATGCCTCGTCCATCACAAGCTCTCGGAAGTTTCCGTAGGATGGAACCCATATATGTTCCATAAAGTAGTGGATGTCGTCATCCTTGAGTTCGAGTTGCCTTTTCATGCCCCGCATGGTCTCGGCTAGAAGGTTGTCCTCCTTTAGTGCTTCAACTTGCATGTTGTGAATCTGCTCCAGAAGGTTCAAATGAATGGTAAGCTGAAGCGCACGGACACGCTTAGGTTTGGTCTCTTTTCGGCTAAGGGCATCGGCTACAATGTTTGCCTTACCCGGATGATATTTCATCATGCACTCGTAATCGTTTAGGAGTTCGACCCACCGACATTGGCGCATGTTCAATTCCTTCTGATCTAATATGTGCTGAGACTCTTGTGATCGGTATAAATCATACATTTGGTACAGTACAAGTAGTGTCTCCATATCTTGAGTGCGAAAAGTATAGCTCCCAGCTCTAAGTCGTGGGTAGTGTAGTTCTTTTCGTGCACTTTAAATTGGCGTGACGCGTAAGCAATGACTTTCTCGCGTTGTATCAACACACAACCGCGTCCTTGGATAGATGCATCACAGTAGACAATAAAATCATCTGTGCCTTCAGGTAACGAAAGAATGGGTGCCTACAAAGTTTTTCCTTCAACTGTTGAAAGGCAGACTCCTGAGCATCACCCCACTTGTAGGTGATACCCTTTTGGGTTAGAGTTGTGAGGGGTTGAGCAATCTTTGAGAAACCCTCGATGAATCTACAATAGTAACCCGCCAGACCCAAGAATTGGTGGATTTGGGTCGGAGTTCTAGGTGCAGGCCAGTTCTTGATAGAGTCGATCTTAGCTGGATCAACATGAATCCCAGCTTCATTGACCACATGTCCAAGGAAATAGAATTCACAAAGCCAAAAGTCGCATTTGGAGAATTTGGCATAGAGTTGCTCATTTCGTAGAAGGTCTAGAATAAGGCATAGGTGTTGCTCATGTTCCTCTTACCTCTTTGAGTAGATCAGGATGTCATCAATAAATACGATTACGAACTTATCAAGGTAAGGTTTGCACACTCGGTTCATGATGTCCATGAAAACCGCTGGTGCATTAGTCAAACCAAATGGCATAACAAGAAACTTGTAATGGCTGTAATGAGTCTCGAATACTGTTTTCGAGATGTCTTCGTCTCAGAATCTCAGCTAGTGATAGCCTGATCTCAGATCAATCTTTGAATAGATACTCGATCCTTGCAGCTGGTCGAATAAGTCGTCGATGCGTGGGAATGGGTAACGGCTCGTAATGGTTACTTCATTCAGTTTGCGATAATCGATGCACATATGAAAAGTGTCATCCTTCTTCTTGACAAACAGTACGGGGGCTTCCCAGGGTGACGAGCTAGGACGAACAAAACCCTTATCTAGTGCTCCTGCAATTGCATGGACGACTCTTCTAGTTTGGTTGGGGCTAGTTGTAGGTCCACCTGCGGATGGTGTTAAACCAAATCCTTGTTCAAATGACATACACACAAGTGTGGAATCAAAGTGTGCATGCAACCAAAGCAAAGTAAAGAACACAGGGTAACCGAAGATTCACTATCTTGATTAATGATTGAGAACCAGTACAAACATATACACACAATGCTCGTATGACTCAAACAAACTTGATGTGTTCTTGTGTCTTCGTCTTCACCAGAAATGCTAACAGAGAGATCTCACCAAAAGATCAGTTTGCTAGCTCGTTCTTTCAATCTGGTCAGTCTGGCAAGTTAGTCAGTAACCTTGACTGAGAAGTGCAAGTCTTATATAGTGTCCGTCTAGATTCGCACGAATCACAAATCCAAACATATGGAACACACTATTTCACACGAGTCACAACTCCAGGAAATTGGTACGAGTCAACTGTTTCGTACAAAATGCTTATTTCATACGAAACAAGTAACACACTTGTTACTCAAGTTATTTCGTACGAATCATGTGATTCGTACGAATTCTTTGACTCGCACAGAATCCTTATTTCTGTAGTACGTGAGTAGACATGACGTACACAATACTTATCAGTATGCTCACATGCAACTGATTAACACAGACAAGCTAAGATGTCATACTAGATCAAGATAGAAGGATATCTCGATCTATTCGACACGACCAAACCTATACAGACACTTGAGCAAAGACCGTACAATTACAACTGTAACTAACTACAAGCGACAAACACAAAACTGTATCAACGAACTCCCCCTTGGATGTTGCTTGGTCTTCGGCCTTGGGTCTTTTGTCTTTAGACTTTAGTCTTCACATAGAATGGTTTGGAGTATCAACAAACTCCCCCTGAAGATCTGCTATGCATTGATAGGTCTGCTATCCAATGATTAGAGCATCAGGTCTTCGACTTTCTAAGAAACTTCAAATCTTTCTTGTTTCCTCTTCTGACTTGTCAGACTTCTTCATTGCTGGTCTTTATTCATGTTCTTTTTGTATCAATCTGTACTAATAAATCAAATATAATTAGAACACAACTTTCTCAGAGAATACACACGAAAGACTTATCATAAATTCTTCGTATGATTGTATTCCCTGAAGGAGATACACACACTTGTATGAATTCCAGCAGCAGATTTGAGAAAAACAAATGACCAGGTCAAATCAAATGACGAGGTTCATTCGTATGAGATACACACACTCAAACGAATTTCAGATTTTGGATTTCTTTTGATGAGTTACTTGTTGCAAGATATTACTTTATGAAGTTGCGATGTCAAACAAAAGGTTCTTTGGCGTATCTGGTAGAAAACTTTCGAGTATCAACTTTGGCTAACTTTCAAAAAGCAATTACATAAGCAACTAATGAAACTAGACTTAAAATCAAAATATACAGAAAAACTATATATCTATTTAACAATCTTTTTCGAGTTTCAAGGTAAAAGAATCATACCAGCATTTTAATCTTTGTCAAAAATGATATTTGGTTTAAACTTCAAAATTAAACAGATAAGTATTCAACTATGATCATCAGTATTGTTGTCCACGTAAGCTCAGACTTATCAGATGTAATTGTGATTAGGAGATATGATTAAGGTATGGATTATACTTACTAGCCGGTGTTCAACCACATCACGACACATTCCCGTATCAAGATATGCACGAGAGAAAATCTTACTGGTGAGTATACTGCTTTATCATCTATTTTGACGTATATGAATGATGTGAGATACTCACTTATTTTTGATTGAAAACAAGCCCTTTATGATTTAATCACTTATTGATGAGGAACTTGATTTTCATATGTATGCAGGGCACAAGAGTAAGTCCGTGAACAGGTTAGTACCATCGTACCGACAAAGAGACGAACTTAGCTCCCGCATAAAGCTGTGATAATTTATCACTTATTTTGAGGATGTGATATTTTTGTCACTTATTTGAGGGTCGAATGCAGTATGTACACGTATGTATGATATCATGGAAGGTCTAGACTTGCACCACCATTATTTTTCGGCAAAAGATTCAACCATGATACCCAGATGATAAGCCAGCATAAAGACCGTATATCTCAGAACCTCAGCACTCTATCAACAAAATTTCGGTACCAAGACCATATGCCAATGAATGGTTCCCACTTGGCGTTCTGTCTGTTAGGTTTATATCAACCTGCACATTTTAGTCTGATTGGGAGCCTACCGATACATCATAAGTAAAGCTACTTATCAATCTTCTTTCTATGCTTTTAACCATATCTGACAGATTTACCAGTGAATTTCATCATCTTCAACTTATCCAAGAAACTCATCATTTTTTTTATTTTTTTTAATGTTTTTGTATTTTCTGAATTTCTCCCCCTTAAACAAAGAAGGTAAATACAAGACATATTTTTGTATTTTCTCGAAATTTACTCCCCTAAAATATAAAACTGAAAATCTTTTTGTAGTTTTAGATTTTTAGAAAAGTATTTACAAAAATAGTTAGCCATGGTTGAGTTACTCGGGCTTCACCTTGATGCCATTGACCAAAAGTAGATAATCAAAACGTGATTTAATAAAGGCTTTGGTAAAAAGGTCGGCACGTTGGTGATCAGTATGGATTTTAACAACATCGATAAGTCTCTTTTCATAACAATCTCGTATGAAATGATACTTAATCTCAATGTGTTTTGTTTTTGAATGCTGTACAGGATTCCGAGTGATCTGTAAAGCAGCTTCATTATCAACAAAAATAGGAGTAGTAAGAAATTCAAAACCGTAGTCGCGCATTTGCTGTTGAATCCATAGAACTTGAGAGCAGCAACTAGAAGCTGAAATATACTCAGCCTCACATGTTGATGTAGCTACACAAGTCTGCTTTTTGCATTGCCACGTGACTAGGCGATTTCCCAAGAACTTACATCTTGCTATTGTTGATTTTGCATCGATTTTACAACCGCCATGATCAGAATCACTGAATGCTGTCAGATCAAAGTTATCATCCTTTGGGTACCATAGACCAGTGTCAGGGCGTCCCTTCAAATAACGAAAGATCCTTTTCACAGCCATCAAATGAGAAACCTTCGGACTACACTGATAGCGCGCCAGAAGGTGTGTTGGTACATTATGTCGGGTCTTGAAGCAGTAAAATACATAAGAGATCCGATCATAGCACGATAGAGAGATGGTTCTACATGTTCACCCATTCCGTCTGGAGTAATCCCATGATCTTGAGCTAATGGAGTTCCCAAGGGTTTTGAGCCATCCATCTGAAATCGCTTGAGAATATCTCCAACGTACTTGGTTTGATGGATAAATATAATATCATCAACACAAACCTGTACTAGCAGCAAGTCCTCGTCCTGTTCCTTGATGAAAAGAGTACAGTCGATCCGGCCTTGTTGAAAACCATTCTTCAACAGATAGGTAGACAACGTTTCATACCAAGCCCTCGAAGCTTGATGAAGACCATATAACGCCTTGTTGAGAAGCCAAACCTTGTCAGGATGGAGAGGATCTTCAAAACCTGGCGGTTGCTCAACATATACTTCCTCTTCTACCACACCATGAAGAAATGCACTCTTCACATCCATCTGATAAACGGTGAACTTCTTGAACGACGCATAAGCCAAAAAGATTCTTATGGCCTCAAGTCGTGCAACCGGTGCATAAACTTCATTGTAATCGATCCTTTCAACCTGATTAAAACCTTGAACAACCAATCGCGCTTTGTTTCTCACAACAACACCTCGGTCATCCTTCTTGCACTTGTACACCCATCGTGTACCAATCTTCTTGTAGTTGTCAGGCCTGTCAACCAATTTCCAGACGCCTAACTTCTAAAACTGCTGAAGTTCTTCCTGCATGGCTTCAACCCACGAGTCTTCTTTCATTGCCTCTTTCCAAGATTTTGTTCTACTTGGCACGCATAGCAGGCAAAAGACCAATCATTCAGACCACCAGATTCCCTGATTTCCGAATACAATCCAGCATTCTGGTTGTTTCGAAGCTGATTACGAGTCTGCACACCACTCTGAACATCTCCAATAATATTCTGCTGAGGATGGATATTATGAATTCGAGTTTCTGGCACATCAGGAACTCGAGCGTTGATATCCAAATTGTTGATATTCAGATCAACAGTTAAATCGATAACTGGATTTGATGACGTTGTAGATGCCTGACCTTCAGTCATTCCTTGAGGATGAATATTTGACGTATCATTTGAAAATCCAGGAACCGCACCAGAGGCAGCTTCATTTGCATCATGAAACTCATCATCTTCTGATGAAACATTATAATCCGCAGCGTCTTTGAATTCCTCATTTTGAACAAGATTGTTAACCGAAGTCGACACTTGAGGGTTAACAATAATTGGTTGAACTAATGATGAGTCTACTGCAGTATCACTTTCTAATAACATCTGAGCAGCAGCTGTTGCATCATCAAAAGTTGGCAGATTAAAGGAGTCAAACAGCCCATCATAGTCAAACATCCAAGGAGCACCCGGAGCTCTAACTGCTTCTGTATATCTCTGAACCTTGACTTCACCCCATTCTTCAATCTTCTTCAAAGACAAATTCCACCCTCGGAAATTTGGAGTAGCATATCCAAGAAAGAAACCTTCGATAGCCTTGGGACCAAACCTTCCATGTGGGTCGATCATAGTGAATGGAGCTCCAAAAGGTTCTAAGAAAGAAATATCCGGTTTCCTTTATGTAACAACGCAAAGCATGTCTTCCCATGTCTCTTCACCGTCAGAACTCTATTCATCGTGTAGCACGCAGTAGCAACAGCTTCTCCCCAAAATTGAACAAGAAGTTCTGATTCTACTAGCATGGTTCTTGCAGTTTCAATAAGAGTTCTATTCTTCCTCTCAGCGACACCATTTTGTTGTGGAGTGTATTGAGAACTGTACTCATGCACAATACCCTTTGAGGAACAGTACTCATCCATAACTTGATTCTTGAATTCCGTGGTATTGTCGCTTCTGATTCTCCTTACTTTCAGATTGTACAAATTTTCTAGCAGAGTCAGGAGATTCTTGAGGATAGTAGGAACTTCACTCTTGTATGCCAGTATGTTTACCCATGAGAATCTGGAATAGTCATCAGTAACTACAAGACAATAAGAATCACCAAAGGTTGTCTTGTGTTTCATAGGTCCAAAGAGGTCCATATGAAGACATTCCAGTGGCATATTCACAGTGTTAATCTTCTTCACGGGATGGGATTTTCTCGCTTGCTTCCCTTTCTAGCATGATACACAAATGTCTTGAAGATGAAAGTTCTTCACTGGTACATCATTCACTAGATTGTTCTTCACCAAATAGTTCATTTTCCTCAGGTGAAAGTGTCCCATACGTCTATGTCATGAGATTGATTCCTTCTCGGTGGCTTTAGAGACAAAACATGTGACTTGTGCAGATGTTGTAATAGCTTGGCTCATATCAAGAATATACAAATCATTAATTCTTGGAGTCGACATACATAACATCTGGCATCATCAAAATGCACCGTGAACTTTTTGTCGCAGATTTGAGAAACGCTAAGAAGATTGTGATCAATTTGCCACACATAATTGATCTTGTCGAAGCTCACAACACCATTGGAGACCATTCCTTCTCCAGTGATGTATCCACCTTTGTCACCAGCAAAAGCAACATAACCACCCCTTATGCTTTTCACATCATGTAGGAGCTGCAAGTCGCCCGTCATGTGCCTTGATGCTCCACTGTCAAATATCCAATGACTGTTTACAGTTCCTCCTGGAACACCCTGCACATTGCACAAACAAGATTAGTTTGAGATGGGGACCCAAGCCTTAGTGGTCTTGGGTCGTCCCTTATCATCGAGAAATGTAATCTCAATTTCTTGATGATTAACAAACAGAGAGACTCCTTTTGAACCATTACCGGTCTTTCGTTTCCAAGATCCTTGTTTATTACCAGATTTACTATTATTTACAGTTTTAACAGTGTCTGGTTTCATTGACTTTGAAGATCTTTGATCCTTTTTCGAAGAATCCGATTTTAAAGCTTTCTCAACTGCTTTTACTTGTTTACGTTTTTGTTTCTCTTTTTGATCTTTACTAGTTCGTTTATCTTGTGTCGGAGAAACAGATTTACGTTTGCAAGTTGGTTCATGAGGGGTTTTCTCTATACATCTTGATTTGGCTGGATTTTGACAATCCTTTATAATGTGGCCAAATTCTCCACATTTGAAACATGTTCTCCTCTCAACAAAACTAGGAGATCGTGTTTCTCGGCTTGATGTTAAACTTGTGGGTCTTGAGGTACTGGGTTCATTACATCCATCAGTGTGTTGGGTGTAATTGTTTTGACTGTTTATTTTCAAAATCTTAACTTTCTTTTCAAAATCAATATTAGATTTTCCTTGAAAAGTTTAAACTTTATCGGTACCTTTAGAACTCACAAATTTAACAGTTTTAGCCTTTTTCTGGTAACGAGAGCCTTTTGCTTCAACCTTCGGTTGAGAAAATGTAGACTTTTCAACTCGCTTCCATTTTTTTTCTTTTGAAGCGGATAATGGTTGTGTTTTGGTGGGCTTTTTCTTCTCTAAAGGTTTGGTTTTTCACTTTTCAAACACCTGATCTATAGAGATTGGATTTACATTTTTAATTGGAAAATCTTTGTTTGAATAGATTTTCTTATCTCCAACCAAAGTATATAACACATTATCTACTTCTTGTGTAGACACACTTGTCTTCACAGATTTCTTAGGAACAGTGTCTTGATTCTCAACAGATTGAGTACTAGGAGTAGCAGACAATTCTACTCTTTTCCTTTCATCAAGAGGCTGATCCTGATCATCATTTCTTGATTCATCATCTGATGTATCATCCTCTTCTTCATCGGATGATGAACTTTCTGGCTTGCTTGGTTCTTGAGATGAATTGCCTAGTTTGAACCCTAACCCTGCTGCAAATTCCTCAGGATTCAAAGGTACAGAGGGTTCAAAACGAGGCATCTCCTCTTCATCAGGCATTTTGGTATAGTTGTGTGTCATTGGGGGTGGACACGACTTATACCCTATGCATTAAGCATCTCCCTTTAGCTTTTGAACTTCAATGATATGATCAAGCACATATTAAGAGTTAGAATAACTTTCCAATTTGCGTTTGATCAAATCATATTCGCATTTGGCGATGGCTAACTCTTTCTTTGTTTCTTCTAGGGGATTAATGTAGTTATTAATTCTTGTCTGTTTATTCAAAACTGTTTTTGTCAATTCAAAAACGCTTTTCTTAAGGGTTTCTATTACAGATTTGAATTCTTTTTCATTTCTAGTTAGCGCCAAATTCGCCTCTTTGCATTTTGATAGTTCAACAACTAAATTCTGATTATGACTGTTGACGGTTTCATATTTTATTTTCAATTCAACACAGTCATTGCAAACAGTAGGATGTTCAGAATTTACCTGTTCTGAAGAACCTTCAACACTTTCCATAAAGGCAGTGTGATGAGGAAAAGCTGCACCATCTGTAGAGAGTGCCTCTGTCTCTTTTTCTGCAGCTTCTGCATTCCTCATCATTCCCACCTTTTCACTCTTCAATAACTCAGCTTCACTCAGCAATTCTTCAACCTCAGCATCACTTCCTTTCTTCACATAAGAATCAGATCCATAACCATCTGAACTTGAACATTCTTCATTAGAACTACTAGCATCCCTAGATGTATCATCGTTATTTGGAGTATTGATGTTGTGATCATGCTTGATTTGATCCACGATCTTTGCATAGCATGCAGTTCTTCCGTTGTTCTCAGTTCCCAACTGTACTGACCAATCGCATCCTTCATACGATTGAACTACCAAAGCTCTATGCGTGTTTGAAGGTCCTGATTGATTGGTGTTGTTAGAGTTGCCAACAGCTACTATTCTTCTTTCATTGTTGTACTATGTTTTGTTGGATGGTTGAGACTGATTTCGAAAGGGGTTGTGATTTCCTTCCTTGCTGGGTCTTGTGCATTCCCTCTTAAAGTGACCTCTTTCTCCACAGTTGAAGCAAGTAATGGCGGTTTTGTCAAAGCCGTATTTTGTATCCTTCTTGCTTTCCAAACTGGTTCTGCTCGTTCTTCTCATATAATCCTTCGCTCTTCTCATAGCACTTGCAAATGCCCACTTGATGTCCATCAACTCCATTTCATCTCGGTCAATTTGTTCATAGTCTTCGCTTGTCAAATTAATGTTCCCTATTTGATCGGCAACTAAACCAAAATACGCACTGACCATGGTATTTAGAAGTTCTGCATGTTCTTGTGCAACTTCTACGTTGATTTTGGAGAGATTTGACGTGTCAAGTTTGACAGTGTTGGGATTTGCTGATTGACTTTTGTTTCCATAGAAAGCTTGTTGAGGAGCTTGTTGTGGAGCTTTATGCGCTAAATCCCTTGGCTGTGGAAGGAAGGCTTTCGGATCAAAAGTCTGTCCATAGGCTTGATTACTCGAACCTGTAGATTGACTTGATTGGACAGGCTGGGGTAGGAAAGGGTTCACATTTTACACAAACGCTACTTGCAGCTTCGGTTGCTGACTTGAGCTAGTACCTGAATTTATACCTCCAAAATACATTTCAGGGTTTTGTGGAGCGGAGACTCATTGTGCCTTCCGGAGTTCTTCTTCATTCTTGTTCTCTAGTTTCTGCACAAATTCATAAATACTTATTGAGTCCAAAACACCTGTATGTTTTAAAAGATCAATAAATTGACCCCATTTTGGTGGTAAAGCATCAGCAAATCGCATCACAATTTCTTGTGGTGCTGCTAACACTTTATACGAGTACATTTTGATGATAAAACCGAGTGGTCATATCATTCAAGGTTTCGTTCTCCATGAACATGAAACCTTCAAACTCTTTCTTGAGCAGATCATGCCGAATCTTTCTGGTAGCAGCGTTACCTTCACCTCTTGCTTCCAAAGTGTCCCACAAATTTTTCGTTGTAGTACAATACACAAACTGATGATAAATGTCTTTATGCAGAGCTTGTGTGAGGATAGCAAATGCCTTTTTCTCTAGATCGTAAGCTTTCTTGTCACTTTCGACTAGATTGGCCAATGTGGTTGGATTTGATCCAGCTTCTTCAAGTGCTTATTGTAGGGGGTAGTGAAACACGTTCACAATTCTATGTTCTGTCCAAGAACATATGTATGAAAACGACTTTTCTAGGAAGGATAATCGATCATATGATTTAGCTTGGGCGGACGGTTGTTACTCCATGTTTCACTTTCGCTCCTTAACAGAGTTTGGATGCTTTGATTTTGATTCGCAACACACGCCTATTGATTTGCAGAGATCATTGATGTATGTTGTGGCATCAAAGATTTTACCCATGATGTTGTGGAGCTTTGCGAAGACTCCTGATTTGAGCTTGAACAACTCCAATCCCACGGGTTAGAACTCATTATGTTTTCTTGTTTAATGAAAATTTAAAGGTTTTAAAGTTTCACAATTATAATTACCTTTTAAAAATTCACAGATCTGAAAATATGACAAATTCTTAAAATCACAAAGCTTTGAAAAACACGAGAAACAAACAGATTCTGTTTCGTGCGTGACACCTGTTTCGTGCGAAACACTGATGTTTCATGCGACCCAGGTGTTTCGTGCGGGTCAGATGATTCGCACGATATAACTCAGTCGCACCAAATGTTTTGTTTAGCGTTTTTCAGAGGAATCTTTTCAAAAATGGTTTGGTGAGAAATTTCCTTTCTTGTGTAGACCTGCTTTTTTGAAAATACTTGTTGTCTTACCCACTTTTAGTTTAAACAACAGTCCACAGTCCAAGTCCAGATCCAAGTCAGAAAATGTCAACCCTACCAAACTAATCAAATTCAAATTTTTGCAGATTTCTTCTTCAAGGGTATTCTTCTAAAAGATTTTACCATAAAATTTTCTGCATGCAACAGATTTTAACCATGTTTTAAGTTAGTGTACTATCCAAAACTTATGTTTTCTGCTGGAGGCTCAAGAACACTTCAGAAATCTTCAAACTAGCTCAGACACAACTAAGCCCGGTTTTGAACAAGGAAAGAGCTAAAGCTCTGATACCACTTGTAGGTCCACCTGTGGATGGTGTAAAACCAGTTCCTTGTTCAAATGACATACACACAAGTGCGGAATCCAAGTGTGCATGCAACCAAAGCAAAGTAAAGAACACGGGGTAACCAAAGATTCACTATCTTGATTAATGATTGAGAACAAGTACAAACATATACACACAATGCTCGTATGACTCAAACAAACTTGATGTGTTCTTGTGTCTTCGTCTTCACCAGAAATGCTAACAGGGAGATCTCACCAAAAGATCAGTCTGCTAGCTCGTTCTTTCAGTCTGGTCAGTCTAGCGAGTTAGTCAGTAACCTTGACTGAGAAGTGCACGTCTTATATAGTGTCCGTCTAGATTCGTACGAATCACAAATCCAGACATATGGAACACACTATTTCACACGAGTCACAACTCCAGGAAATTGGTACGAGTCAACTGTTTCATACGAAATGCTTATTTCGTACGAAACAAATAACACACTTGTTACTCAAGTTATTTCGTATGAATCATGTGATTCATACGAATTCTCTGACTCGCACAGAATCCTTATTTCTGTAGAACGTGTGTAGACATGACGTACACAAGACTTATCAGTATGCTCACATGCAACTGATTAACACAGACAAGCTAAGATGTCATACTATATCAAGATAGAAGGATATCTCGATCTATTCGACACGACCAAACCTATACAGACACTTGAGCAAAGACCGTACAATTACAACTGTAACTAAGAACAAACGACAAACACAAAACTGTATCAACACTAGTCGGTAAGGTGTACCAGCTATAGGTGCCGCTACAGGAGTTAGCTTGATTTGAAATTCGACTTGTCAGTGAGGTGGGAGACCAGGCAATTCATCAGGAAATACCTTGGGAAGTCGCGAATGATGGGGATATCTTCAATTTTTATTCTTTAGCATGAGCATCGGTGACGAGATCTAGAATAGCGGTATGACCCTTTCGCTATCACTTTTGGGCCTTTTAAAGTCAGATGATGCCTACAACAGCACAACTCCTTTTGCCTTGGATAATAAGGGGTTCGCCGACCGAACAAGGGATGCGGATGATTTTCTCTTGGCAGAGTAATTCCGCTCGATGTTGGGATAGCCAATCCATCCCGATGATATAGTCAAAGCTTCCAAGAACGATGGGGATAAGATCGATAGAGAACGCCTGACCAAATAACTCAAGTTTACAACCGTTGATGATATGGGTAGCCTCGATATTTCTGCCACTGGCTAGTTCGACAACGCGTTTAGGGTTGAAAAGAGTCAGGGTAGAATCCAACATTTTACTAACACTTAAGGACACATAACTAGCATCGGCTCCAGAATCAAAAGGTACGGAAACAAAATGACCATCGAGTAGGGACTTACCCATCACGACGTTAGGATCGTTCCTTGCCTCGCCTGCGCCAATCACAAAGGCTCTTCCTCTTTCACCCTTGTTGTCGTTGTTGTGGTTGGTGTTGTTCCCATCTCCTTGGTTATTGTTGTCCCGGTTTTGATTCAGTTGAGGGCAGTTCTTCATGATGTACCCTTCAGCTCCGCACTAAAAGCATCCTTGATTGTTACCCCGTTGCTGTTGCTGCTATTGTAGTTGGTTTTGCCTCATTGGGTACGGGCTTCTACAATCCTTAGTCGTGTGCCCTTGCTGGTTGCAACGCTGATAACGGTTCTTCTCACACTGCCTGTTGTGATGCCAATTACATTTGTTGCACTTGGGTCGGTTTCCTTGGTAACCACCTTGGTTTTGGTTGGTTGAAGCTTGCTGATTGGAATTCTTGTTGTCTTTGAACTTCCTCTGCTAAGCTTGAGGTTGTGAGGAGTCGGAGCCCTTGCCTTGGTTGCTATCCCACTTATGCTTGTTGTCAGCAGAAGTATCAGTAGTAGCACTGATTCGCTTGGGCAACTTGCCCTGTTCAACTGCTTGATCGGTAAGACGGTGTGCCAGACGAATGACTTGCTGGATTGTGGGAAGGTTAGCTGAAGTTACCAAACTTTGGATTTCGGGAACCAAACCCTTGAGATAAAGCTCAATTCATTTGTAAGCAGGCTACGACATGTTGGGCATAGTGCAGCCAAATCGTTGCACCTTTTTGTGTATACCTCAATCTCTGATCAAACCATCTTCAAACCGAAGTACTCCAGTTCAAGTTTCTGTATGTCATCCCAATGACAGTACTCTTCCTTGATCAGGTCCTTGAATTAGTTCAAGGGAGTGGCATTGGCATCCACCAATCTGAGCATTTGAACTTACGCATTCCACCAGGAGAGCGTGTTTCCTTCGAGAGTGCTAGTAGCGTACTTCACTCGATTGTTAGCAGGGGAATCACACATCTCGAACACAGACTCGACCTTCTCGATCTAGTGCAAAAGACCATCCGCTCCTTCGGTGCCACTAAAGGAGTGAGGTTTGCAATCCATGAAAGCTTTGAAAGTGCAAACTCATGGTTAAAGGGGATGCATGTTGACCTCCGAGGTGGGCTGCCAAAGCTTCGGCAACCCGTGCGCTAATCATGGCCGCCAGTTGGTCCTGATTTATGTTAACATTGTCCCTGCCTCTGTTGCGTCCGCTCATTTTCTTCACATCCACAAAACACAAAATAAGAACGACGCCGTAGTGATGCGAGAATAATAGAAGAGAATTTGACCATAACACATATGTACCTATCTTGCTATTAGGTTTCACATACCAAGTATACCGTTACATATATCATCAAATATGTATCAAGTAAGTAACAAGTAAACACATGCACGAGTTATCGATTCTAGTTTATTGAGCCTTGCACTTGGAGTGTAGTGTTGTTGTGGTCCGTTTAATACAAATCAGGTTATAGTCTGGTTTTTCTCAAAAATACTTTTCTTTTTAAAACCAAGTTCACTATAGCCAGTGACTCTAATACCAATCTGTCACACCCTCGATTTCCCCATGCAGAATAATACCGCGAGGCGTGCGACTGACCAGGATCATGCCACCAATCATATTGAACAATTAAATAAAATAAAGTAAATTCATCGCACCATGACTAAAAAGTTAAAGTTCAAAAGCAACGTTAAAGTTAACAGCAGAAGCATAAAGTTTAACACTTTAATAATCCAAGCAATAAGTTCATATTAGGAACCGAACATAGGTTCAACACAACCACTACACTCCTCCACTGCAAGTTCCCGAGCTGTACCTAAGGTCCTACAAAGCATGCAGTAAAGTGTCAACAATAAAGTTGGCGAGTTCACAGTTTTCCAGTTTTATTTCCAAAAACGTAAGTTGTTCATTTACTTATTTATAATCATGTTGTGGGGAGCTACCCCATCTTTAAGCTACTAAACTGCGTAATACAGAATACTTGCGACTGTTGTATCGTTGTTGCCCCACTTGTCAATGTCTATCATCATTGACGGTTGCCAAGGCATACTATTTCAAGACCGTCCTCCACTATACGTGTGAGGTTTGTAAGACCTAATAGCGCTATCAACTAATATCCTGTTCGCCGGGCCTAGAAATTAATCGGTATAGTAAGTGGGGACTTCGTGATAAAGTTGTGTTTAGTACACTAAGACATGAATTATAAAAAGTATTTAGTAGTATTCCTCCCGAATACTAGGCATTCCCAAACCTGGGAAAGTGTAGTTCGTTTCCCAACCACCGAGAATACAGCTTTTGTAAATATGTGAACTCACCTTTGTTTTGCTTGGCAGATAGTTTACTTGTTTTTAAAGTCGGTTAACAACGTCCTATTATGGTTACCAATATTTATCAGATTCGTATACAAGTGAGTCGCGTATTTTCTACACGTATCTAACACGTTGTATACAAGTAAAAGTATTATGTAACACCTAAGCTATCACGTGGGCCATAACTGAATTTATAATAAACCTATCAAGTAAACAATGATAAAGGCAGTTCAATAGGTGTACACATAAGTGTGCGGTCCAATGCACAATAGTGTACAGACCATACAAAATAAAGCCCATTCAAGAGTATGCGGCCCATAGTGGCTTATGACCCAAATATTAGTGTGCGGCCCACCAGCAAGTATGTGGCCACCTACTGATGTGCGGTCATGCATATAACAGTTGGTCATGCATATAACGGTTATACTTTATGCTATACATGTTTCTACTAGAGTGTGCGGTCCACCAGGATGTGTGACCTTGCATAAATCAGTGGTAAGTTGTGTAGTCTGGGATTGTACAAAGTAGAAGTGTGCGCCAATGCGCTGCCTCACTTGTACGCTACATTTCGGTGGTTGTAATTTTCACGAGTGTGCGGCATCCTTTATCCAAATAGTGAGCATGCATATTTATTCGGTCTAGTCAATCAAATCACAAATCCAAGCACCTATCCTTGTATTCTGATATCATATTCATTTTATCATACAAATCACTTTACACTTTGAAACATACAAAACCATCTAAAACAATCCTCAAATAGATCTATCATTGTATCATCGATGTTTAGAACAAGCATCACATATTTAACAATTCGTGAATATTGACGCTAATATCCTAAAATCATTTTGACTAGTGAATAGTCTAACATAGATTATTATCAAACACACTGTTTTATACACCTTGTATTCATATAAATACCTTGGTTCATTCTAACATCATTCATGTATTATAAGCAAGATTATTAGGACCATTTATTCTCATACAAATCACTTATTTGATAATCTAGTGGAGAAAACATAACTACAAAACCATGTAATCATACTAACCTAGAAAATAGAAATAGTGTGTAGGAGTACAAGAGATCTTCAAAAAGAAATAGAGGAACTTTAAGAGAAAAGCTGCCTTGGATCTTCAAAATAAGAAAAGGGATGTTTGTTGAAAAAGAGGAAGTGTTGTAGGGAAGGGAAAAGGCTGCCGTCAAATGATTACGGAAAGCTTCTAGGGTTTTGGCAACATGTGCATATTTATACACATCAAAAGATACCGTGCATATTCAGATGTGCACTCTAAAAAGAGTGTGCGATTCATTAGGGTTAGTTATAGGCTGGAACTTGGGTCTGATTTAATAGATGTGCGATCACTCAGTACAGGATAAAAGGGTTGCGAGGTGGGGTGCACACTGGTGTGCCGCCACCAATGAACTTCAAATAAACACAACTTCCTAATTTATTTAGTGTGCGTCTTGTATGTCATTTCATTTACAAATCATAAATAGGTATGCTACCGTATACATATTATATACATACATATGATATCTACATTGTTTATATTAATAATAATTTCATATAATTATAAATAACTAACAATATATTAACATAATATTTATTTATTTATTTCACGTAATTACAAAGTGGATGGATTGTAAAAGGGAAAGTTCGGGTTGTCACAAAAACTTCTCATATACTTCGCACAGTAAGGGATTCTTGTACATAATCCTTATTGTACAAGAAAGCCAATTTGTATGAAGTATATGAGACATTTAAAAATAAGGGTACCGTAGGAAGATCCAATATTGTTGACTCATTAACAAACTTCTCTCATGATTTTAAAACGCTATAATTTTTTCGTACCATAATAATTTTCTACAAAATAATACTATATTAATGAACATTTCATTCTCTTAAAATTGAGTATGTTGTTGCTATAGTTTTCTAAATTTTTATACAAGATAAGTGATACATGATTAAACATTCAATATGATTTGTTATAATTGATTTTATTATAGTTATGCTTATTAAGTAACTACACATTCAACAACTAGAACTTAACTGTTTATGCTTTATTATATGATTAAATCTGTAATATACGACATTACGTGGTTATTATAGGTTGACTGGTTAATCTCTTATAATACATTTATAATAATTAATAGTGATTAGACCCAAAATATTAGGCATTCCGTGAAATATTATGTATTATGTGTTTTTTTATTACAATTATGGTTAGCACGTAATTACTTAGTGGTTTTTCACATAAATAGTATAATCAAATCACATAATCACGTAATGTGTATTGATATCAGATAATAATACATAGTGAACTATTGTTATGGAATTACGTATTGATACATAATCACATAACGTTACACTTATTTCAAGAATAAAATGCATATTGCGTAATTACGTACTGACAGGGCCGGCCAACCCGTGTCATCACCCAAGGTCCAAATTTTCAAAGGGCCCATATATATATATATATATATATATAGGGCTCGGTTTGAATGTGAAGCACCACAAGTTGTGAGAACCGTGAGAACTTTTTCTTCCCGCACGAGTTGGACCAAAATTTTTTTGCACATAAAATATTATACACACATCTGTAAAAAAAGTAAAAAAAATTGTCGAGTCAGTAGCTTTGACTATGAAAGTTTTTTTACGCGCTGATGTAAATTTTGTACGAAGATATATATTTTTTATGCCTCATGTAAATGTGGGTATGCGGCATTTTAAAAAAAATTGCTGAAAAGAGTGATTTTTTATGACTTTTGAGAAAAAAAAAGTTAGTTCTCACGTATTTTACAACTAAATGTGGTTCTCATTTTAACCCATCCCTATATATATATATAAGAAAACTATAAAAATAGCCTACTCAAATTAAAGATAATTAAATGCTCGTTAATATAATGTAAAATTTTTTAAATATTATCGTATGAAAAAGTTATAGTCATTTAAAAATCGTGAAGAAATTGTTTTTATGAGTTAACAATATTGGATATTTTTATTTTGCCTTTTTCTCACTTGTTTTCCTTGTTTTGTGCACGTAAATTTTACATTTTAGGATCACCTAATCTTACCCATTAGATTGCTTGATCAAAGGCCCATATGTCTCTCCTACGCTTTGCACGATAAAACACTACAAATTCTATTTTTAATAATTTAAATTATCATTTATGGTTGATGATAATACATACTAATAATTTTTCAATAACACTTATAATTTGTTAATTTTCTTTTTACACTTTTATACAAAACTTTCTTTTAGCATAACTCAATGCTAAAAATATGTTCTTTAAAGGAAAGATACTTGTGTTAATTAGCATAACTCAAGCTAATGCAGGGTAACCCACTTGATAGAAGCATATGCTCTCTTAAAGGGAAGATCTTATGTTCAAAACTAAGCAAGGGAGAATAATTTAAAATTATTGGTGTAAATAAGTAGTAACATTTGCCGTTCAAAAAAATTAGCATAACTCAACGCTAAAAACATTGTTCTTTAACGGATACTTCTGTTAATTAGCATAACTCAAAGCTAAAAACATTGTTCTTTAACGGAAAGATACTTGTTTAATTATAATAACTCGTTAGAATTAAAATTTAAGAAATATTCTTTTTAACAATTAAGACATCTCACAATAATAACGTGAGAAATTCGTTTCAAACGAAGGTCTAAAAAACATATCGATTTGTGTCCTCTTTAGAAAACAATACTAATGTGTTCATTTGTCAAAGAGAAACATTAAATAAACTCTTTTTAAACCTTAACCATACTAAGCATCATCACCGGAGAAAATAGGACGCCTTTCTATCCTCTTTTAGAAAATAATCTCAACGTGTTCAGTTTGCCTATGAAAGCATTCAATAATTACCCTTTTTAGACATCCAACCATATTCGAGCATCATCAACAATGCATCGCCGAAAATACAAGAGATTTGTATCCTCTTTGAAAATATAATATCGACGTGTTCCATTTGCCTACAGGAGCATTCAATAAATTTCTCTTTTTGTATTCGGATCAAACTAGAGTATCAGAAATGCACCACAGGATACATGACGGAAACGGACCCTCTTTTAGAAAATAATTCTTTTTTAATGGCTAACAAATCAATCTCGAGCACTCTTGGGGTACCCACTGGACAAACGGAGTACTCCGAGAGTAACCTGAGTCGTCCACCACCACTTCCGGGGAAAACTCGGTAACCCAACCGCCCGTATGCACGATAATAAAATTACCAGTAAAACCCGTTTGGCTTAAGGATCAAACTCAGGTTTCCCTAGGTCTCCTGTCATTGCCCACTAATGTCTCACTCCTTTTTGTATCAAATGGAAATTGAACTCGAGTATTCGTAGAAGAACTCAAGTTCTCCTACCACTTGAAATGGAGGTCATTGGCTTTTAAAAAATAATCTACGTGTCTGGTTTGCCTATGTAACTCAATTTAGACCTCGAACCATATTTGAGAAGATGCACCTCTAGTACAAAATTAGTTTTTTGATGTAGTGATTTATGTTTTTTTTAAGAACACTAACAAATATAACACCAAATAATAAGGCATTTGTTGGTGCTTGTAAAAAAAGCACCATTAAATCTTTAAAGAGCCCCAGAAAATCAATAATAGAGAATAGTACAAAATTACTTTCACCATCAATAAATCAATTTATGGTGCTATTTAATTTGTTAGCATTAAAAAGATATTAATGATGTTGTATAATCTATTTTATGGTGTTGTATCAATTTAATAATGTGTAATGTTGTTATTTGATGCGTTCTATTATAGGATAGTACTAAAAACAGGAAATTGATAACATCAAAAATGATTTTGTACTTGGCGATAAACATACGACGGATTCATATCTTCTTTTAGAAAATAATATCAACATATCAGGTTTGTCTATGAAAGTATTAGTTAAATACCCTTTTTGACTTAAAACCATATTAGAGTATCACCAACACACTGCAAGATATATGACAAATTCACACATTCGTCTAGAAAATAATCAACTTTATTAGGTTTGTCTACATAAACATTCAACAAGTACTCTATTTAGACCTCGAATTTTGTTTGAGCATCAGTAATGCACTTAAGAGCATACGAAAGATTTGTATCTTCTTTTACAAAAGTTATCAATGTGTCCCATTCGTCTAAGTAAGCATTTAATAAAATCATCAGAAACCATATTAGAGCTTCAACAACACACCAAAATCCATGAACCTTCACATTAAACTTTTCTAGCAAAACTCATGAGAACCCAAAAACCCTAGTGACCTCACCTGCCCTCCCTCTCCTCTAAGGACCGTCTGTAGGCAGGCAAGGTCTTCATTAAAAACGGATACCGATGACGTCCTTATTCTCTCCATATGATGCGGCCTCCTTCTCAACGTCCAAAGAATTAAAAATTCTATTGCAAAAGGTCTTTATTCTCTTATGTTTTGTTTTGCATCATATAAGTTTGTCATTCCAAACAATATGATGGGTCCCTTGAAAAAAAAAATTGGTTTATTGTTTAACTCAAAAACAAATTAATAAATACAATCCTGATGTTCACCAATCATTGATTTCGTTTACCTGCATGGCTGTGAGACACAGACCTTGTAAAGCTTACACGAGGATCCCTCTTCTTTCTCACACTATGACACCCAAAGCTTCGTTTCTCTCTCTAAAACACTCGATTCAACGGCTGAGATTGTGATTTTTGCACCCCACGATCGATCTCACGGCTGATTCACTTCATCAAAATTACTCAATTTTGGTGAGCCTATTTGTTTCTTGAATCTTTATGAACTGGGGTTTGTTTGATTTCTTCATCTTTATCCGGTTTTCAAATGCAATGTCTGTGTTTTCAGAAATCTTGAAACACATACCATTCTTTTTAAGGTTTGCAATTGTAATTGTAATCGTGGGTATTTAAAATCTCGGACTGAAACATCATGGGCCCCATTTGTAATCTGATAATATTATGTGGATCCCATTTATTCTCCATGTTATCTTGTTTCTTTTTGTGTTTATTGAGGATGATGATGAAGAATTTGGGTTTAAATCATTTTGCTTAATTCAGTAATATTTCAAGTAACAAAAAAGGTTTTTATGTTTACTAGAAAAGGGTTTTATTGTACTTTCCCTGTTAGCCCATACAGATTTTGTCTATTTGTTTACTCAGGTGTTTATTTGTTTGAATTTTAATGTAGAACAACTGGTTTGGGAACATTATTAGAACACAATTATGCCTGCAAATAAGTACAACAGCAATGGCAACACATCGGTCCCATCGAGTCGTATCGAGAGACTTTTACGAGAAAGAGAGCTAAGAAAGAACAACAAAGCTTCAAATTCTAATGAACCAAACACTAATGATGGCTTTGAGTTTAGTGATAATGTGGTTGAACAATATCTAGAAGGTGCTACTGCTGCGCGCGACAGTTGGGAGAAACCGGATGGTGGACTGTTTACGCAGCGGTTATTGGTTGTTGCTAATAGACTGCCTGTTTCTGCGGTTAGACGAGGTGAAGAAAGTTGGTCGCTTGAAGTTAGTGCTGGCGGGCTTGTTAGCGCGCTTCTTGGTAAGTTTTTGAATGTTTTTTGTTCTCAAACTTATCGAAATCAGTTTAATTGGTTTCATTTTAATGTATTGAAGGTGTTAAGGAGGTTGAAGCAAAATGGATCGGGTGGGCTGGTGTAAATGTGCCCGACGAGCCCGGGCAACGAGCGTTAACTAAAGCATTGGCTGAGAAGGTACCGTGTTTTAACATTTGCATAAAGGGTGTTGGTTGATGTTAACGGTTATGATAAGTTATTATTATTGTTATTGCAGAGATGTATACCGGTGTTTCTTGATGAAGAAGTTGTGCATCAATATTATAACGGCTATTGTAACAACATATTATGGCCTCTTTTTCATTATCTCGGTCTTCCACAAGAAGACCGTCTAGCAACAACTAGAAGCTTCCAATCTCAGTTTGCAGCGTACAAGAAAGCGAATCAAATGTTTGCTGATGTGGTGAACGAGCATTACGAAGATGGTGATGTGGTTTGGTGCCATGATTACCATCTTATGTTCCTTCCAAAATGCTTAAAAGATCATAACAGTAACATGAAAGTCGGTTGGTTTCTTCATACACCGTTTCCGTCTTCTGAAATTCATAGAACATTGCCTTCTCGTTCTGAGCTATTACGCGCAGTTCTCGCTGCTGATCTGGTTGGGTAAGTTTTTATTTCTGAAAACAAAAACCGTTACTAATTATAAAAAACGTAATATAATATGGTAACTTAGTTAAATATTTTTCAGTTTCCATACGTATGATTATGCAAGACATTTCGTTAGTGCTTGTACTCGTATACTTGGACTCGAAGGTACTCCTGAAGGTGTAGAGGATCAAGGGAGGCTAACGCGTGTTGCTGCGGTAATTTTTAATTTAAATTTTTTAGTTACTTATGTGATACATAATTAATCGTTTTCTCTGATGTTTGTTCTTTAACTGGTGGAAATACAGTTTCCAATTGGTATAGATTCAGATCGTTTCATTCGTGCGCTCGAGAATCCACATGTGCAAGAACATATGAAAGAATTAAAAGAGAGATTTTCAGGGAGAAAGGTGATGTCAAAAGTCATTTTTTAAACATACTTTTCATACATTGGTTAGCAGAGTATTCGTGGGCCCTGTGTCACGGTTACAAAATAAGAAAGAATAAATTATGAACCAAAACCTGTCGAATTTCTTACAACGTTTAATCTTGTTACAGGTAATGTTAGGTGTTGACCGACTGGATATGATCAAAGGGATTCCCCAAAAGATCCTTGCATTTGAGAAGTTTTTGGAAGAGAATCCATATTGGCGTGATAAGGTGGTTTTGTTACAGATTGCTGTACCAACAAGAACCGACGTTCCCGAGTGTAAGTTGATAAAAATTTGATATTTTCAGTTTTTAATGTTGCTGATACATCTTTGATCTCCCATTATGTGACTTTTTAGATCAGAAACTCACGAGTCAAGTCCATGAAATTGTGGGCCGGATCAATGGAAGATTCGGGACACTAACAACGGTTCCAATTCACCATCTGGTTAGCAATCTGTTTACTAGTAAAAAAAACTGTTCTTTCTTAGCCAAAATTAAGTTTGTGTGCGTGTGTATTTACACTTTACACACACACGGATCTTGATGTCTATTTAATTTTGAAGAGCATTCTGATATGCATGCAGGACCGGTCTCTTGATTTTCAAGCTTTATGTGCACTATATGCGGTCACCGGTACTAACCCATACCTCTCGTGATTGATTCTTTTCATATCATATAACCAAAGTTGAGCTTTACTAAATATGTATTTAATTTTTACTTTAATAGATATAGCAATTGTTACATCTTTGAGGGACGGAATGAATCTCGTAAGTTATGAGTATGTGGCATGCCAAGATGCTAAAAGAGGGGTGCTGATTTTAAGTGAGGTAACTATATACATTATATAAATAAGTGTGTGTGTGTGTGATCATTCATTTTGTGTATGTGTAGTTTGCGGGAGCAGCACAATCCCTTGGTGCTGGGGCTATTCTTGTTAACCCATGGAACATAACCGAAGTTGCAGCTTCAATAGGCCAAGCTTTGAATATGAGCGCTGAAGAAAGAGAAAAACGCCACTGCCACAACTTCTTGCATGTTACGACCCATACTGCTCAAGAATGGGCCGAAACTTTTGTCAGGTACAAAAATGGCCAGGTCTGGTAATGGGTTGATACTAGTTTTTGTACTAACACGTTGAGTCGGTTTTGGCACGCATACATTTCTTAAGGTACAAAATGGGCAGGGTGGGTTCCGGGTCAGGTTGACTGGCAAATATTTTTTTTCTAAAGAGTTGATGACAATCCTTTCATCAAAAAATACAATTTAGGGACTTTTGATCCTTCCTAAAGTAACAGTTGACTTTTGACTTTAATAAGGTTTGACCTATTCAAATGTTGACTGTTGCAGTGAACTAAACGATACTGTAGTTGAAGCACAACAAAGAATAAGGCAAGTTCCACCACCACTGCCAGTTGAAGAGACTATCGAGTGTTATTTACAGTCAAGTAATCGATTAATCATACTGGTAAAGCTGCTTGTGTTGACTTTACTTATCTTGTTTTTACTTTTCTCACGCTTGACATCTATAAACAACCACAGGGATTCAGTGCTACATTAACCGAACCAATTGATACTCCCGGTAGACGTGGAGGTGATCAGATCCGCGAAATGGATCTTAAATTGCACCAGGACTTGAAAGAATCACTGATGAAGCTTTGCGATGATCCACACACAACCGTTGTTGTTCTTAGTGGAAGTGATCGGAGTGTATTGGATGATGTATGATTCCAAATCTACGTATTAATTATTTTTTAATCGTTTAACGTTTTTCTTTTGACGATGTTGAAGTATTCTTAATTTCTCAGAACTTTGGGGAGTTTAACATGTGGTTGGCGGCTGAGAATGGAATGTTTCTGCGATCCACTAAGGGAGCATGGATGACAACTATGCCCGAGCATTCAAATATGGAATGGGTGGACAGTGTAAAGGTTCTGCTTTTACCTTTATATGCAAATCTTATTTCGACCCGTTTACTTATAAATTGGTTGGTTTGGGTTGTGTTTATCTAGACGAACCCAACGTTCAGCGAACAGTTCGTGAACCGTTCGGCTGGAGTTTGTTTGTGCTCGTTCGTTTATTAAACAAACGAACATGAACAGAGGCCGCGTTTGTTCATGTATAGTCATAAATGTTTGGTAACGTGTTCATTTGTGTTCGACAGTTCATTAGTGTTTTTAGTTTTTATATTTTACTTAAATACTTCAAAATTCCGACAAATAAAATATTTAGTAAATGTTAATGTTTTTTATCTTCTGTTCATGAAGGCTTGTATGTGTTTGTTTGTATCCATTTGTGTTCATGAACGTTAGTTTGTGTTCATTGGTGTTCATTAACGTTCGTTGCCTAAAATTAACAAACGAACATAGACGAACACGAACACGTCCATCTCCTTAGTAAACGAACACCAACATAAAAAGTCGTTCGGTAAGTGTTCATGAACAATTCTTAAAAATTATATATTATATATTTCTTAACAAACGAACACGAACAAGGTCGTTCAACCTCCTAAATCATTTTTATTCAAAGATTTTTATTATTTTTACATAGTTATTGTTTTATTAATCTTTATAACAGCATGTCTTTGAGTATTTTACTGAAAGAACACCACGCTCACATTTTGAGCTTCGTGAGACATCGCTGGTATGGAATTACAAGTATGCAGGTATTTCGACATGTTTTCATGATCCTTAGTTAAAATGTTGTGTTTTCTTGGTTGCTTTTTTGATGGAAATGCGAATGCAGATGTTGAATTCGGGAGGCTTCAAGCCCGAGACATGCTGCAGCATTTGTGGACCGGCCCGATATCTAATGCATCTGTGGATGTTGTCCAAGGTAGCCGATCTGTTGAAGTTCGAGCAGCTGGTGTTACTAAGGTTACTTCCCTACTTTGTTTATGATTTTATATAATTTAGTATGTCGGATTTGATTACAATATTTCAACAACAATCTAGTTTTCAGAACATTATGCATAAAAAATACACATTGATGAACTTTCAACCCATTTTCTTTTAAGCTAATTCTTTGATTCTACCCGTTTCATACATTAAAGATAATTACATAACGTGAATCAACTCATTCATAGGTAAATGCATCGAATTCTAATCCATGGTAACAATCTTTTACAGGGTATCACAATTGTTCGTATATTGGGCGAGATAGTTCATAGCAAATCTATTTCATCCCCAATTGATTGTGTCCTATGTATCGGCCATTTTCTAGGGAAGGTAAGTAGTACAAGTTTTACACCTATCTCTGCACATATACATTCTATGACATCCGACCTCTCAAATCAACCAATATTATATGTTTTACCCACGAGGAGTTCACGGTTTTCGTTTTTTGGACTTCTGAAGAGGTCACCCAACCTAGAATTACTCACCCAAGCACACATAACTGTAAAACTCTCCTCTCATCCATAGCCAATGTGCCCAAAACCCGTTGGTAGTATTTGAGGTCGGACACTCTTTATATACCATACCCAAGTCTTGTTCACAACCAATTAGGGCTAGCAATTTCAGGCACGGACACGATAACACAACACGACCTTAATAGGTTTCGTGTTTGACCTTAACAGGTTTTGTGTCTTAAACAGGTCGACACGATAAGACCTGTTAATTTTCGTGTTTGAACAGGTTAAAGACATGCTAAGCACCCATTAAGACACGTTAATAATTTTTATTTAAAAAAATAGGATGTGGGGTGGGAGTTATACTGACATATGCGGCCCCACAATTGAAAAAAACCCTACTTTTGAAAGCGCATCTCACATTCTCCCTTCCTCAGTCTCTCTCAGCCGCATGCCCGTTGCCCGCATCTCACAATCACATTCACAACCCTCAATCAGCAGATTCTTGTCTTATCGAACAGCTTCGTGTTCATGTTTGGAAAAAAAGACACGATAAGTTATCGTGTCGTGTTCGTGTCTAGCCCCTCAGGTCATCGTGCCGTGTCTAATATGAGCCCTACAGCCAATGTAGGATTTGCCTAGAGTCTTGAATATACACAGGTCATAATGTTAATTTGATTCAAGATTTATATGTATACTTTTAGGACGAGGATATATTCACCTTTTTCGAGCCAGAGCTTCCCTACAACGGCATGGGTATCCCCGACCCAAACTAAGTGATGCTACAAAGGGTCCCGGAGACAAGAAACACTGTAAAAGTGGGCTGAAAACGTCTAAAAAGCAGCAACGAGCTCTTCAAAGTCCACATAACAAACCGACAATAAACAATAACAGGAACAATGGTTTTGAGAATGGTGGAAAACGGTCATCCTTGGCACCTGACAAGGTGTCATGGAATGTTCTAGATCTTAAAGCAGATAACTATTTCTCATGTGCTGTAGGACGGACCCGGACAAATGCGCGGTACCTTTTACTGACGTCGGATGATGTGGTTTCGTTTTTGAAAGATCTTACTCAAGCCTTTTGAATATTAGTTCTATATATGATTACACATTTGTTAAATTGAATGGTGTTTGTTCCATTACTATGATCATGTGTTGCAATCCTAATGTGGGGCGTGTGTGAAGCCAGCTAATGGTGTTATTGTTTTGTGAGAATATGCACGTGAAAGGTCCATGTTGGGGGGTTGTGATTTGAGAGTGCTCATCATTAATGGTGAGAAGATGGATGAACTGTTTTTGGGTTCGTGTCAATTGTAGATTTGCTGATCTTAAGAAAATGTACATCTTGTCTGCCCATTTTATCTGTTTCATGGTCAAAGTTAATGCATTACTTTATTTTGGACACTTTTGAAACACGCATAATATTAAATTGTGCTAGACTTTGTTGCCATTTTTTTTGTATTTGATAATGATTAACCTTTACATATACTCAGAAATTTTTTCACAAGGGTGAAATTTTCAGAGGTTGTTTGTGTATATCTATATAATATTTCCTTGGTCCGGTTCAGATCGGGTCAGGTCGGATCATATAAAGAAAAGACAACCGAACTAATTTCTATAATCAATAAAAGTAAATAAAACGTCATTACTAATTAAGAATAAAAATCTAGCCATAAATTTTAAAACTATAAGAAACATTCGATGGGACATGTAACTAGTTTATGTTCACGAGTTATTTCTTTTTTACCAAATGTTAACTCTTAAAATAATTTTAGAGTAAATTGTGAAATCAGGTTTGGGCATGTTTGCCAATTTCATACAAAACAACTTTTTTATACTATATTGCCCTTCACTTTTGGGATTTTTTGTTATTTTCATCCAAACATCTAACTTTTTTTTTGCCAAAAACGTCCCTGAGATTTGGGATTTTTTGCCATTTTCATCCAAATATTTGACAGAAAAAATAAAGCAAATTAGACTTTTGGATGAAAATGACAAAATCTCAAAAGCGAAGGACTATTTTGTACAGAAAAGTTGTTTTCGATGAAAGTGTCAAACATGCTCAAAACTTAAGGACAATTTTGGTAATTTACTCATAATTTTAATATGAGTCATATCAAAGAAGTCAATAAATAGATAAACTTAAATTTAATAAAAATAAAATAAAGCAATTAAAAAAAATAATAAGTCAAAAAAATTTCTTTGAAATAAAGTAAATGAACTATTGGTAAAATAAATAAATACAAGTAGTTTTCCTTTGCTTTTGTTTCTTTTTGTAAGTTTGAAATCATGAAATTCGTAGGTTTGCTGTTGCCACTTGCCCATGTTTAAATATATAATTATTTAGATATAAGTTTTTTAAAGGCCCAATCAATGTAATTATTTAGATATAAGCTTTTGAAAAGGCCCAATGAAACGTAAATACAAAGTCTAGCCTATTTTCGTGTATTCTACTTTTGGGGTTAATAACCCTAGGAATGCATCTTCTTTACATGAACCTTTTCCGTGACTGCTTTGCCACTGCTGCTGGAATAGTAGGAAAGTTATATTCAGATTTTTACTCTCATTTCTTCATTTCTACAACTCTAATAATTTATTTTATGGGGTAAGATGACATAATTTGATGGGGCGCACTAAGAATTTTCACGCACATATTACACTAAAATAAAAAATTGTAAGGGATGTGGCCGCCCACCCAGGAGTGTACATAGGTCCGCCTCTGTTTACAAAACAGTAAAATATGGACCCTTTTGTTTCACCAAACGACTTGAAGACGCAACCACATCTTTTCTTGCGTTCTTGTTACAGCTAGGCCAAACGCCTTTTGATTGCCGAAAAAGTTGTATAAATTGCCATCTCATAACGATGGACAATGAACAGAGGGAAAAAAAACCCCGCATTTTTGTTAAAGGAATAAAGTTGTGTAAAGGGCGACTTAATGAAACAGACTAAGGGTGCGTGGTTCAAGACAAGTAAATTTTGTTAGAGAAATTGGAAGCTCTCAAATGATGTATTTGATTTATATAAGAGGGGGGTGGTTGTGTCTGGGTGAGGGCAGGAGTGGCGTTGTTGTTGTGTCACGGGGGCCAGACAGTGGGGTTGGGGTAGCGGTGATGACGGTGGTAGGGTGGAAGGTGTCAGTTGGGTGGGGGTGACGTAGGAGGACGAACAGTCCGAGATTACAATTTCATTGGTTGACTTTCTTCCCAGTTTAGAACTTATTTCGACTTCCATTACATATTAAAGGAATTCAAGTGAATCAGTTTCATTTCCATTCAATTGTCAACCAAGCACGTTAACAAAGGTCGACGCCCGCCTTGCCCCTAAACCTCACCACACAACAAAACGATACGCGAATCGATATATCTTATTACTCAACCAACAGTTGATACTGCAGCAACTGATTTTCGAAGACCTTATACAATTTCTTAAAAGGCCCTACCAATTTTGAAGGACCAGTCAGGTGTGGTACTTGATCCCGTGTGAACATAGAGGCATTAAAGCAGAGTAATTGCCTGTCAAATGGACCATGTGAGTTAGCCATTAGCTGGTCACACCAGGCATGTGATATGAGCTGTCCCATCTCAAATTGTGTATTCAATGTATACATCTTCACAACAATACTTGCTTCTCAAACATGACATGAAGATTTCACCCAAACAATTTATGGTCAAGAAATAACAAATATCATAGAGAATCCAATATTACAAGCCTGCGTGCGGTTTCTAATGAAACTGAAGAGAAAATATCGAAAACCGACCGACTGTTGAACAAACTAACTGTAGACAGAAAGATGAATATAAAATACCGACTGTTCAATCTCGCCTCCTATAATCTCTATATGATGATACTAGGAAACAAACACTAGAACGAATATGACTTTAAACATTACAGATGTATACTCCAAACCAAACTAGCAAGTAACCAAACACAAGTGAAACTTGAGTTCTACAAATTCTATAAAAAATCATCATCATCATATCATTTTTACTGTTTCTTATTCGGTTGGAATACGTACTTGATCAACGACTCTTTAATTGATAGCAGCTCACGGAACTCTTTCTTCAACTTTGATGCATCCAACTCGTTATTGCTTCGTGGGGCGACAATCACTTTTGCTTGTTCTTCCAGAGTGAAATTTACCCACTTGAATTCTGGGTTTATGTACTTCTTGTACATTTCAAGAATCTCGTTGTGGCTTACCACCCCGGGATTCGTGAAGTTCCAGATTCCCCGCAGATTCCTTTTTGCCATCTCCATTGAAATAGGTAAAAGCTCATCCAAGATTGTCATGCTGTTGGGTATGTTCACAACTTTATTGTAACGAGCAATCTTGGTGATGAAGTTGCGTGGGTTGTTGAGATCGGATGATATCGGCATTCGGACTCTAAGCGTGCACACATTGTCATACTCTTTCAAAAGCTCCTCCACCTGAACACGTGATATTTATACATTACTACATTGATACAATATCGACAAAACGAACGACAGAATAATAGTGAATTAGTGATTACCATAGCTTTGGTTTTTGAATAGAAGGACCCGGTGAAATTTGGCGTATCTTCTTCCTTAAAACCGATTCCGGAACCTTCCGGGTGTTTAGCATCATACTCAAAGATGCATCCAGTAGCAAAGTTGATCATCAAGAGTCCATGTTCTCTACAGACGTCAGCTAGATTGAGTGTGCCCGACACATTGGTACGAATAGTTTCCGTCTTGTGAGATTCACACCAGTCAACATTTGGTCTGCCAGTGACGCCAGCAGCATTGAAAACATGAGTAGGTTTGATACTTTGAATATCAGCCAAAAGTTGCGAACGGTCTTCCAAACGACCTCTTCCATACTCGTATAGAATCTGTTGCTTTTCACATAACTTCCCAAGTAAACCACCAATCCACCCTGTTTTCCCATAAATGAGAAACTTCAAAGCCGGTTTCTTAGGAGCAACGCCACTGGCTTTTGAGCTAGGGATCTGGACTCCGATCTGGGAAGTATTGATTGCCACATCAGCTGAATCAAAATCAGCATTTTCCGGCCCGTCAACGAGTCTGTCAACGCCACCTGGCATCATTAACATTCTTGGATGAGGCAGAAGTGCTCCAGAGACATCTCCCCACCAGTTTGGGTTACTTGTGTACCACTCGATGGTCTTTTTCAGACCCTCTTCCCAAACGGTCCTTTCGGACCAACCCAAGCTCTTCAACTTCTCGTCGTCTAAGAAATACCGCTGATCATTAAACGGTCTGTTCTCTACAAACTTAATGCTTGAATCTGGATCCATATTGAAAAGCTTGCACATATCTTTTGCAACATCGATCACTCTCCTTTCCTTTTTGGTCCCGATGTTGTAAACATGACCAACTTCCCCCTTGTGAAGAATTACTTCAAAAGCCTCAGCAACGTCTTCGCAATAGAGGTAACTCCTTACGTTAGAACCGTCACCGTGAATCGGAAGTGGTTGTCCTCTCATCGCCAGGAGAATGAACTTCGGGATTAGTTTTTCCGGAAACTGGTTCGGGCCATAAACATTGTTTCCTCTAGTGGTGATCACGGGCAACCCATACGACCTACCGTAAGCCATAACAAGCATTTCCGCACCAGCTTTTGTGGCTGAATACGGGTTCGTAGGAAGAAGTTGCGAAGCTTCATGGTTACCAACAACGGCATCCTCCTCTGTTTCTCCATACACCTCATCCGTACTCACGTGAATAAACCTTCTAATCTGGCCAGTGACTTTGCAGGCTTCTAGAAGCACATGCGTTCCGTAGATGTTATTCTTTGTGAACTCAAAACTGTTGCCAAACGAGTTATCGACATGAGTCTGTGCAGCAAAGTGCATGATGGTATCGATCGACTCGGTGATCAGAAGGTAGTTGACGAGGTCGGCGCTCCCGATATCCCCCTTCACAAACTTGAAGTTGGGGGACGATCTGGACGGGGTAAGATTCTTCAGATTGGAACAATAATCAAGCTTGTCAAGCACAACGATCTTGTAATCAGGGTAGTTTCTGATCAGCCGGTTAGCAACATGAGAGGCAATGAAGCCCGCAGCTCCAGTGATAAGGATGTTCTTTGGCTCGTAAGAAGCCATGCTAGAACGGTCACAAGGTTAACAAATCAAAAGTCTAATTACAAAATCCACATGTTAAAAACCTTTATAATTATTCAACACACTATGAACAACAAACCAACAAAGTTAACTCAACGACAAATCACATAATTGCCAAACTGTATAGCATGTTTGACAGATCCAAAAAAACATTCTACAGAAATATGGAAAGCACAAGCTAACAGATATCTCCTTTCTTTCTCTAGCACCTTGCTAGTGTTTTTAGCCGTTCAACAACAACAAAATAAAGAAACAAACAAGCTAACAATATATCCTTGCTTTCTCTAGTACCTTGTTAGTGTTTTATTAACATTTAGCCATTCAACAAAAAAAAACTAACTAACAGATCCTTATTCAACAAGCTATTGCATTTATTCCTAGAAAAAACATGCTAATTTCCTGAAATCACAAAAGCTGCAATAAAAAACCAACTAAACAAAACAGATCACAATCAGCATCTATATGAAACATCAAATGTTCAACTTGAAGTAAACCTAACTATAATCAGATTCAAAATCAAACAAAATGTCAATCAATTATCAACCTACACATTAAACCTAAAACATGGATCATAACTAACAATAACATCACATCTAGATCAAATTACGCATTTCTTAACCTCAAATAAAGGTTTACACAACTTCGATCCAGCACATCAAGCACTAAACCAGATAGATCTAAGCAAAACAATCAATTCTCATCATCATTTATACAAACAAAAACTCGAATTAGCTACAATTAAAAAGAAATGTGAACTTACATAAATTGTGATCCGGATCGGTATCAATTAGCAGATTACGCCTATGAGAGAGAGAGAGAGAGAGATCTGGACCAGAAAGGTGATTATTGAGAAGAAAATCACGAAATTTCACGCGAGTCTCAAGGAACCGACGCCTCGATCGATATATATATACATGTGTAAGGTTTGTTGAGGAATTATGTCGTTTGAGACTGGTTAATAATTGAAAATTTAGATCTTTTATTAAGAAGATATTTTTGAAAAGTGTTACTTTTGACTAGGTGTAGGATCTTGTGTCACAAAAATCAATTTTGTGATGATTTAGGAATAATATTATTTGTAAGATAAAACTAATTGTGTGTTTGCATTAGGATTGCAAAGTCCGTTACTCGTGAATTTGAAAAATATTAACTATAATAATAATCGATAGTTAACCATTGTTTCATTGATCATTGGTTATGAATTGGTTTCGGTTAGTTTCAGTTAATTATCTATTGTATATGAAACTAGTAAAATATAAACTTATGAATATAAAACTTGTAAAATTATATAGATACCACACGTATATTGGTGATGAGACCTATATATATATATATATAATAAAATAAAAACTAATGGACTCTCAATTGTACTAAAAGGTTAAAAAAATCTAGTAGGCCATGAACTTATAAATAATACTACATTACTGAGAGTTTGAAAAATTGATTATATTTATATATGTTTTCCTAATAGGTTCGGTTCGATTTTAGATATGATTAACCAAAACCGAAAATTCGGTTATTTGAAAACCAAACCAGTTATTGCTTCGGTTCGGTTAATTTGGTTATTCGGTTTTGGTTTTGATTAATTCAATTTTATGCACACCCCTAGTTTGCATTAGCCCATGTGTAGTGGTAACATGTTATAATATGGAGGTGGGGTTATGTGACAAGTGTCACAAAGAGTATATAGGTGGTGTTATATAACATTTCATAACATTTGTGTGTAGTGGTAACATCACATAATCCCACTAGTAGTCATTGCTAAATTATTATTTTTTTAATTTCTCAATTTAAACTATATAAAAAGATTAAATAAAATAAAAAAAAACATTACCATAAATTTAAAAACACTCTAAAATTAAATAACTAAAGTCCGCATTTTTTCGATAAGCGCCCTACGCTTTAGAGGCAACTTCAACGCCTTTCCGGTTTGATGGTCGAATGGTTTGAGTAATACTCAATGTCTCTCTTCATTTGTCTCTCCTTCATAAGCTTGACCTATTACGACCTACTAGTAGAGGAAGCGCATATGTGTGTCCTTGAAAGGTTCTCATTACATTCAAAAAGGTAAACATTATGTATGATAAAATATGTCACACCCTGACTCGCAGCGGGATTGTAGTCGGGGCATGATTGGGTTTTCATCAAAGCTCGTGACATTTACTATAATAAAGTTTTATATTTATTATTTCCAATTTAAAGGAAAAATTACAACAATCATACAAGCACAACAATATTCATGAACTCTTATATTTCTTCTAAGGCAATTTCTTATGTGTTCCTTGCTTCAACCTGTCCACCTGTATCATGTGTAAAAAAAAAAGTTTTGGGTCAACAAAAGTTGGCGAGTGAATCTTAGTTAAACATTTGAAAGAATTAGTTATACTGGTTATTTAAATGAAAAAAATGTGCATAAACCAAATATGAGTAAACGCATATGTAAATCTAACCACAAACCACATATTATCAATAAATGTACACACAAGCATGACAAATGATGAGCAATGAGATCAAGGCTCAATCAAACGGAGCCGATCTAATGAGGCACCTGATGCTCAACTTGTCTCCAACGAGGAACTGATGGGCCTAATGTAAATGATTGCACGCAACTGACAAAAATGTAAACACACTATACAACAAATAACATTACATAACACGTTAGATCATATAATGGTAGTAGCACAAGTGTTTGAATATATAAAATATGTACGACACATGATACACCCCAAAACATGAATAAAAAGGGGAATTTGTAAGGATTCACTCACAGTGGGTGCATTTCCTTGATTTGACGACGAACGCGCACGAGTTTAGGATTTAACCAAGAGAGAAAACTAGCCTAAATAATAACGTAATAATTAAATATATAAGTAAAAGTTAATATTTTAATTAATGCTTTTTATTAGATTTTTAGGTTATTTTTATTCTAAGTGTTTTAATTGCTTTTTAATTAAAATATTAAAGAAAATAATAATATAAAAAAATTAGATCTTGTCAGACCTGACAAGGTCTGACCGGTTTTTATGCATGGAATTGGCAGCGTGTGTGAGGTTCGAACTCGTGACCTCCCGTATACGTGTACGTAGCTCTACCAACTAAGCTACGTGTCTAACCCGAAATAATCTCTTTTTTAATTATTCTTATATACTAGTTAGGATATTTTAGAATTATTTAATTAAAAAGATTTTTAAAACCTTCAAACCGGTGCACAATGCCCGCCTCGAACCCGCGTCCTTTGCTACGTTTGCACCCAACCCTACCAACTAGGCTTAGTGTCTAACCCGGAGAATAAAAAATTTCATTATATTTATATATTATCTGTATTGTTTTATATTAAATTTATAAAAATGCTTGATTTATATAAGGGATTCATGGGACTCGAACCCGAGATCTTCGCGTTTCAAATGCACGCAGTCCACCACTGGACTGTGTGTCTAACCCAATTAAAATCCCAGTTTTAGTTATATTTAAAACTCTTTGAAACTTCATCTTTTGACTTAAATCAAACCCAGAAACAAGATCCGACTGTTATTATTTTTAACAGTCTTGAGTTACCTGATTGAAATCTAAAACATACTAAATACAAGATGTGAAAAGGTTTATAGGGTTATACCAACTGAAAAAAAGATTTCGGTTTTCTGGCGACTAAAGATAACTCAAGCAAATGATTTAGGAACAGAGAGTATTTCTAGTTTGAGTTTTGGTTTGGGTTTCTAACGATTTTCGTCAAAGAAAATTTAAAGGTAGTTATGATTGGGTAACCGATTACATCTTAATGATCCTATAATTGAGTTGAATCTAAGCTTAGGAAACTGTTTTTACATATTAACTTCGCAGAAGAAACCGACGTTGATGTTTACAACGAAGACCTCAGCCTTTCCTGGCGGGTTTTCTATTCTTGAATTTGATTTCAGAAGGTTGATTTAATATATATATATATATCGTTTATTTTAGAGTTATAACAGATTTATGTGTGGTGGTGTGTTGTGTGTTTTATTTGGGTAGGGACTCGGGTTCGAGACCCGCAGTCCACACCCATTTTTTTGTTATTTTATTATTTTTCTTTTCTATTTATATTTTATTTTGTTATCATTATTATATTATTGTTTTACTTATTATTTAGTCCAAATAATATAACAAATTTAAATAAATACATAACGAAACTTCATATCGCATTTTGAATTATAAAACGGTGCGGGTTTTAGAACCTGTTTCACGACAAATGTTACAATATCCCCTACTTTTAGAAATTCAGTCCCGAAATTTAAGTAGTAGCTGTAACTGGAAAAAAAATGCGTGTATTTCACGCATTGAGTCTTCGCGTTCCCAAGTAAACTCAGGTCCTTGTTTTGACTCCCAATATACTCTGACTATCGGAATTCGATTTCGTCTTAAACGTTTCTCACTGAAGTCTATGAAATGCATTGATTCAATAATTCTTTTAATAGGGAATAGGGGGTGTGATGTTTGGATTTTGAAGTTAAGGGTTTACATAATCAGATGAGTGAGAAGTTTTGGATTTTGATTGAGGCGGTAACGTTCCTAGTAAGGGTTGATTACCCTGCTACACGAATCGCTTTTTGATGCCTGAGGTGTAGAAAAGAGTTGTATCTTGGAGGTGACTGACTGGATATGGTCTCATGATAAAGGGTTTTAAGGAAATCAAAGCGTCGAAAAGATAAAGTTATATCACAAAACGAAGTCTTGTTGATACACTTTTGTGTCTGTCGCTTGTTCTTAGTTACAGTTGTAATTGTACGGTCTTTGCTCAAGTGTCTGTATAAGTTTGGTCATGTCGAACAGATCAAGATATCCTTCTATCTTGGTTTAGTACGACATCTTAGCTTGTCTGTGTTAATCAGTTGCATGTGTGCATACCGTTGAGTCTTGTGTACGTCGTTGCTTCGTACGAAATTGGTTGCTTCGTACGAAACCAGTTGCTTCGTACGAAAGTGGTTGCTTCGTACGAAACCGGTTGCTTCGTACGAAAGTGGTTGCTTCGTACGAAACCGGTTGCTTCGTACGAAACCGGTTTCTTCGTACAAAACCGGTTGCTTCGTACGAAACCGGTTGCTTCGTACGAAATTGGTTGCTTCATACGAAATCAGTTGCTCCGTACGAACCAATTTCGTAAGGATGACCAGCATGCACACTATATAAGCAGACATGCACTCTCAGTGAGGTTTAGCCTTTGAGTCTTTCTGCTGACGAACTGATCTTTTGGTGGGATCTCTCAGTCAGCATTTTTGGTGAAGATGAAGACCCAAGAACACAACAAGTTTGTTTGAGTTATACGAGAATTGTGTGTATATGTTTGTACTTGTTCTCAATCATTAATCAAGATAGTGAATCTTTGGTTACCCCGTGTTCTTTACTTTGCTTTGGTTGCATGCACACTTGGATTCCGCACTTATATGTGTGTTATATGAACAAGGAACAGGTTTAACACCATCCGCAGGTGGACCTACAAGTGGTATCAGAGCTTTGGCTCTTTCCTTGTTCAAAATCAAGCTTAGTGTTGTGTCTGAGCTAGCTTTAAGGTTTCTTGAAGTGTTCTTGAACTCCCAGTAGAAAACTTAAGTTTTAAATAGATACCTAACTTAAAACTTGGTTAAAATCTGTTATATCCAGAAAGTTTTCATTAAAATTTTCTTTTGTTTTGTTCAAGTTGAACACATTTGTAGAAGAATTTCACCAGAAAACTCATCCGTATGAAATTTTCGTACGAAGGAACTCATCCGTACGAAGTTTTCGTACGAAGGAACTCATCCGTACGAAGTTGATTCGTACGAAAGAACTTATCCGTACGAAATTGGTTCGTGCGAATAATCTTCGTTATTGTTTGTTTTTCGTACTTCAGATTTTCAAAGCTGTCTGCTTTTCCAATATTTTCAAAATTGTGAACTTTTAAAAGGTAATTGTTATTTTCAAACCTTAAACCTTTCAATTTTTCATAAAACAAGAAAATATAATGAGTTCTAACCCGTGGGATTGGAGTTGTTCAAGCTCAAATCAGGAGTCTTCACAAAGCTCCGCAACATCATGGGTAAAGTCTTTGATGCCTCAACATACAACTATGATCTCTGTAAATCAGTGGGCGTGTGTTGCAAATCAGAATCAAAGCATCCAAACTCTGTTAATGAGCGAAAGTGAAACAGGGAGTAATAACCGACAGCCGAAGTTAAATCACATGAACGATTATCCTTCATGGAAAAGTCGTTTTCATACGTATGTTCTCGGTCAAAACACGGAATTGTGGACGTGTTTCACTACCCCCTACAAGGAATCACTTGAAGAAGCTGGATCAAATCCAACCTCATTGGCCAATCTAGTCGAATGTGACAAGAAAGCTTACGATCTAGAGAAAAAAGGCGTTTGCTATCCTCACACAAGCTCTGCATAAAGACATTTATCATCAGTTTGTGTATTGTACTACAACGAAAAATTTGTGGGACACTTTGGAAGCAAGAGGTGAAGGTAACGTTGCTACCAGGAAGATTCGGCATGATCTGCTCAAGAAAGAGTTTGAAGGTTTCATGTTCATGGAGAACGAAACCTTGAATGATATGACCACTCGGTTTTATCATCTTCTCAGCAAAATGTACTCGTATAAAGTGTTAGCAGCACCACAAGAAATTTGTGATGCGATTTGCTGATGCTTTACCACCAAAATGGGGTCAATTTATTGATCTGTTAAAACATACAGGTGTTTTGGACTCAATAACTATTTATGAATTTGTGCAGAAACTGGAGAACAAGAATGAAGAAGAGCTCCGGAAGGCACAACGAGTCAATGTTCCATAAAACCCTGAAATGTATTTTGGAGGTATTAATGCAGGTACAAGCTCAAGTCAGCAACCGAAGCTGCAGACCGCGTTTGTGTCAAATGTGAACCCTTTCCTACCCCAACCCGTACAATCAAGTCAGTCTACAGGTTCGAGTAATCAAGCCTATCGACAAGTTTTTGACCCGAAAGCCTTCCTTCCACAGCCAAGGGATTTAGCGCATAAAGCTCCACAGCAAGCTTCTTAACAAGCTTTCTATGGAAGCAACAGTCAATCGGCAAATCCCAACACTGTCAAACTTGACACGTCAAATCTCTCCAAAATCAACGTAGAAGTTGCACAGGAACATGCGGAACTTCTAAATACCATGGTTAGTGCTTATTGTGGTTTAATTGTAGGTCAAATAGGAAACATCAATTTGGCAAACGAAGACTATGAACAAATTGACCGAGATGATATGGAGCTAATGGACATCAAGTGGGCATTTGCAAGCGCTATGAGAAGAGCAAAGAATTATATGAGAAGAACGGGTAGAACCAGTTTGGTAAGAAAGAAGGATACAAAATACGGCTTGGACAAAACCGCCGTTACTTGCTTCAACTGTGAAGAAAGAGGTCACTTCAAGCGGGAATGCACAAGACCCAGCAAGGAAGGAAATCACAACCCCTTTCAAAATCAGTCTCAACCATCCAACACAGCACAGTACAACAATGAAAGAAGAATGGTAGCTGTTGGCAACTCTAACAACACCAATCAATCAGGACCTTCAAACACACACAGAGCCTTGGTAGTTCAGTCTGATGAAGGATGCGATTGGTCAGTACAGTTGGGAACTGAGAACAACGGAAGAACTACATACTATGCGAAGATCGTGGATCAAATCAAGCATGATCACAGCATCAACACTCCAAATAATGATGATACATCCAGGGATGCTGGTAGTTCTGATAAAGAATGTTCAAGTTCAGATGGTTATGGATCTGATTCTAGTGATAAGAAAGGAAGTGATGCTGACGTTGAAAAGTTGCTAAGTGAAGCTGAGTTGTTAAAGAGTGAAAAGGTGGGTATGACGAGGAATGCAGAAGCTGCGGTAAAAGAGATAGAGGCACTCTCTACAGATGGTGCAGCTTTTCCTCATCACACTGCCTTTATGACAAATGTTGAAGGTTCTTCAAAACAGGTAAATTCTGACACTCCTACTGTTTGCAATGATTGTGTTTATTTGAAAATAAAATATGAAACCGTCAACAGTCATAATAAGAATTTAGTTGTTGAATTATCAAAATGCAAAGAGGCGAATTTGGCGCTAACTAGAAATGAAAAAGAATTCAAATCTGTAATAGAACCCCTTAAGAAAAGTGTTTCTGAATTGACAAAAACAGTTTTGACAGACAGGAATTAATAACTACATTAATCTCCTAGAAGAAACAAAGAAAGAGTTAGCCATTGTCAAATGCGAATATGATTCGATCAAACGCAAATTGGAAAGTTATTCTAACTCCCAATATGTGCTTGATCATATCATTGATGTTCAAAAACTAAATGGAGATGTTCAATGCATAGGGTATAAGTCGTGTCCACCCCTATGAAACACAACTATACCAAAATGCCTGATGAAGAGGAGATGCCTCTTTTTGAATCCTCTGTACCTTTGAATCCTGAGGAATTCGCAGCACGGTTAGGGTTCAAACTAGGCAATTCCTCTCAAGAACCAAGCAAGCCAGAAAATTCATCGTTCGATGTTGTTCAAAATCCTTCTGATGAAGAAGAAAATGATACATCAGATGATGAATCAAGAAATGATGAATAGGATCAGCCTCTTGATGAGAGGAAAAGAGTAGAATCTTTGCTACTCCTAGTACTCAATCTGTTGAGAATCAAGAGACCGTTCCTAAGAAATCTGTGAAGACAAGTGTGTCTATTCAAGAAGTAGATAATGTGTTGTATACTTTGGTTGGAGATAAGAAACTCTATTCAAACAAAGATTTTTCAATTAAAAAGGTAAATCCAATCTCTATAGATTAGGTTTTTGAAAAGTCAACAAACAAACCTTTAGAGAAGAAAAAGCCCACGAAATCACAACCATTATCCGCTTCAACAGAAAAACAGTGGAAGCGAGTTGAAAAGCCTACAGTTTCTCAACCGAAGGTTGAAGCAAAAGGCTCTCGCTACCAGAAAAAGGCCAAAACTGTTAAATTTGTGAGTTCTAAAGGTACCGATAAAGTTGAAATTTTTCAAGGAAAATCTAATGTTGATTTTGTAAAGAAAGTTAAGATTTTGAAAAGAAATAGTCAAAACAATTACACCCAACATACTGATGGATGTAATGAAAATGAACCTAGTACCTCAAAACCCACAAGTTCAACGTCAAGCCAAGAAACACGATATCCTAGTTTTGTTGAAAGGAGAACATGTTTCAAATGTGGAGAATTTGCCACATTATAAAGGATTGTCAAAATCCTGCCAAATCAAGATGTGTAGAGAAAACCCCTCATGAACCAACTTGCAAACGTAAATTTCTTTCTCCGACACAAGATAAACGAATTATTAAAGATCAAAAAGAGAAACAAAAACGTAAACAAGTAAAAGCAATTGAGAAAGCTTTAAAATCGGATTCTTCGAAAAAGGATCAAAGATCTTCAAAGTCAATAAAACCAGACACTACTAAAACTGTAAATAATAGTAAATCTGGTAATAAACAAGGATCTTGGAAACAGAAGACCGGTAATGGTTCAAAAGGAGGTTCTCAGTTTGTTAATCATCAAGAAATTGAGATTACATTTCTCGATGATAAGGGACGACCCAAGACCACTAAGGCTTGGGTCCCCATCTCAAACTAATCTTGTTTATGCAATGTGCAGGGTGTTCCAGGAGGAACTGTAAACAGTCATTGGATTGTTGACAGTGGGGCATCAAGGCACATGGCGGGCGACTTGCGGCTCCTATATGATGTGAAAAGCATAATGGGTGGTTATGTTGCTTTTGCTGGTGATAAAGGTGGATACATCACTGGAGAAGGAATGGTCTCCAATGGTGTTGTGAGCTTCGACAAGATCAATTATGTGCGGCAAATTGATCACAATCTTCTTAGTGTTTCTCAAATCTGCAACAAGAAGTTCACGGTACATTTTGATGATGCCGGATGTTATGTGCTAAAGCCTTTGATAAATCACGTTTTGATTATGTACTTTTGGTCAATGGCATCAAGGTGAAACCCGAGTAACTCAACCATGGCTAACTATTTTTGTAAATACTTTTCTAAAAATCTAAAACTACAAAAAGATTTTCAGTTTTATATTTTAAGGGGGAGTAAATTTAAGAAAATACAAAAATATGTCTTTTATTTACCTTTTTATTTAAAGGGGAGAAAATTCAGAAAAATACAAAAACAATAGAAAAATAAAAAATGAGTTTCTTGGATAAGTTGAAGATGATGAAATTCACCGGTAAATCTGTCAGAAATGGTTAAGCATAAAAAGAAGATTGATAAATAGCTTTACTTATGATGTTTCACAATCAGATTAAAATGTGCAGGTTGATATAAACTTAACAGACAGAACGCCAGGTGGGAACCATTCATTGGCATATGGTCTTGGTACCGAAATTTCGTTTGATAGAGTGTCGAGGTTCTGAGATATACGGTCTTTATGCTTGCTTATCATCTGGGTATCATGGTTGAATATTTTGCCGAAAAATAACGGTGGCGCAAGTCTAGAACTTCCACGATACCATACATATGTGAACATACTGCATACGACCATCAAATAAGTGGTAAAAATATCACATCCCCAAAATAAGTGATAAAATATCACAGCTTTATGTGGGAGCTAAGTTCGTCTCCTTGTCGGTACGATGGTACTAACCTGTTCACGGACTTACTCCTGTGCCCTGCATACATATAAAAATCAAGTTCCTCATCAATAAGTGATTAAATCACAAAGGGCTTGTTTTCAATAAAAAATAAGTGAGTATCTCACATCATTCATATACGTCGAAACAGATGATAAAGCAGTATACTCACCGGTAAGATTTTCTCTCGTGCATATCTTGATACGGGAATGTGTCGTGATGTGGTTGAACACCGGCTAGTAAGTATAATATATACCTTAATCATATCTCCTAATCATGATTACATCTGATAAGTCTGAGCTTACATGGACAACAATACCGATAATCATAGTTGAATACTTATTTGTTTAATTTGAAGTTTAAACCAAATATCGTTTTTGACAAAGATTAAAATGCTGGTATGATTCCTTTACCTTGAAACTCAAAAACGATTGTTCAATAGATATATAGTTTATCTGTATATTTTGATTTTAAGTCTAGTTTACTTAGTTGCTTATAAAATTACTTTTTGAAAGTTAGCCAAAGTTGATACTCGAAAGTTTTCTGCCAAGATACGCCAGAAAACCATGTGTTTGATATCGCAACTTCATAAAGTAATATCTTGCAACAAGTAACTCATTAAGGAAGACCAAAATCTGAAATTCGTTTGAGTGTGTGTATCTCATACGAACGAATCTAGTCATTTGAATTGACTTGGTCACTTGTTTTTCTCAAATTTGCTGCTGGAATTCATATGAGTGTGTGTATCTCGTTCAGGGAATACAATCATATGAAGAAATTATGATAAGTTTTTCATGTGTATTTCCTGATAAATTTGTGTTCTAATTATATTTGTTTTATGAGTACAGATTGATACAAAAAGAACATGAACAAAGACCAGCAACGAAGAAATCTGACAAGTCAGAAGAGGAAACAAGAAAGATTTGAAGTTTCTTAGAAGTTCGAAGACCTGATGCTCTAATCATTGGATAGCAGATCTATCAATGGATAGCATATCTTCAGGGGGAGTTTGTTGATACTCCAAACCATTCAATGTGAAGACCAACATATGAAGACCAAAGACTAAAGACCGAAGATCAAGCAACATCCAAGGGGGAGTTTGTTAATACACTTTTGTGTCTGTCGCTTGTTCTTAGTTACAATTGTAATTGTACGGTCTTTGCTCAAGTGTCTGTGTAAGTTTGGTCATGTCGAACAGATCAAGATACCCTTCTATCTTGGTTTAGTACGACATCTTAGCTTGTCTGTGTTAATCAGTTGCATGTGTGCATACCGTTGAGTCTTGTGTACGTCGTTGTTTCGTACGAAATTGGTTGCTTCGTACGAAACCAGTTGCTTCGTACAAAAGTGGTTGCTTCGTATGAAACCAGTTGCTTCGTATGAAACCAGTTGCTCCGTACAAACAATTTCGTACGAATGACCAACATGAACACTATATAAGCAGACATGCACCTCTCAGTGAGGTTTAGCCTTTGAGTCTTTCTGCTGACGAACTGATCTTTTGGTGGGATCTCTCAGTCAACATTTCAGGTGAAGACGAAGACACAAGAACACAACAAGTTTGTTTGAGTCATACGAGCATTGTGTGTATATGTTTGTACTTGTTCTCAATCATTAATCAAGATAGTGAATCTTTGGTTACCCCGTGTTCTTTACTTTGCTTTGGTTGCATGCACACTTGGATTCCGCACTTGTGTCTGTGTTATATGAACAAGGAACATGTTTAACACCATCCGCAGGTGGACCTACAAGTCTTCAACCAAATTGTTATCCAAATTAATATTTACATTACCTACACGGAACTTCTCATAACCGCCTGACAATACTTTTGATCCTTTGACAAGAATACTTATATATATGAAGTACAATCGGCGTATCCACCATATTCTTGTCAAATTTTCATTGGCTTTGTTAGTAAGTTATGATTAGTTCTATGTGACTCGTCCTAAAATCTATAAAACATAAACAAACACAACAGCCAAAGCTTGAGTGTCAAATATGAGGATTACATGACTGAATGACGATGGTACCTTTCTCGTGTTTTATGATGAAGGGGCCAGTCTATGAAAAAGTGAGACATGACCCAACTTCTTTAAATGATGAGGCGAGGTGCATCGTAATGTACGATGACATGAACTTTAAATTGATGAGTCGAGACATGAAATAAAACAATGATATCAATTAGCATTAAAAATTTTGGATACGTAAATTCCCAAATTGAAAAAGGGATATACAAAGATTGAGATTTATAGAAAACATAAAAAAAACTAGACGGTTGGAGCTAAGTCTTGACTCTTGGTGATGGAAGGCTAGTTAGGTTGCTCGTTTTCACCGTTATTGACTTCAATTGGATTAGCGTTGATGTTGTAAGCTCTTCCTCTTGCTGATGGAGGTGCTGAGTTTGCTTGATTTGCTTGGTTTACTGGGTTTGCTTGAGCTTGGGCGTTAATGATATTAACCAATCTAGGACACGTGTTTCTAAAATAGGTAGGGTCACTACAATTAAAGCAAGCTCGAACATGTGGAACTATGGGGTATTGGGGTTGTTGATAGGGTTGGATCATGTTTTGGGTAGGGGATGAAGCTTGGTTTTGGGGAGTATGACAAGTTTTACTTAGATGACCATAACGTCCACAATTAGCACACAATCGGCAGGGTATGGTGGGTTGATGGTGATGATGGCAGGTGTTGCATTGAGGGTGAAGACCAATGTAAGGATTCTTATTTGGGTAAGCAGTGTTGGGTGCTACTTGAGTAATTGGGATAGCTTGGAGGGGTATGGCTTGTGGAGTTGGTTGACTGCTTTGAGTGACAACGAATTTTTCCCGTCTCGCTTTCTCTTGGTAGTGAGTTGGGAAGAGGATTCAGGTTGGGTTGGGTTTGAGGTTTCAGTTGGTGTTTTATCTTTCTTCTTCTCATCCTTGAAATCTCCATTCCTAATGTGGTTTTCGATGAGCTCTGTAACTAGCTGCATTCCTGCTTCCAAAGTTGCAGGTGTGGTACTCATCACAGGGTCCTGAATCTTTGAAGGAAGACCCCGAATGTAGTGCCTGATCAAACGGTAGAGAGGGGTGAAACAATTGGGAACCATTTGATTCAACTCGAGGAATCTATTATTATAGGTTATGTGACCTCCCTCTTTTTGCTTCAAGGAATAGAACTCATCCTCTAATTTCTTAATTTCACTTCTTGGACAGAATCGTTTAGTCATAAGCTCTCTCAATTCTTCCCAAGTTAAGGCTACAGCGGCTTCGGTGCCTCGTCTGCCTTCTCAGCATTCCAGCACGTGAGGGCTACTCCATACAAGCGTCCAGTAGCATAGCGCACTTTGCGGTCACTGGGACAATCACAGTTGAGGAAAGTACTCTCCATCTCTTCGAACCAACAAGGAGAGTAGTGACTCCCTCAGTACCTTCGTACTTTGGGGGGTCACATGAGTTGAAGTGCTTGTAGGTGCACTTGGTGGTGTTTGGGGGGAGGATTAGCAACATTTTGAGCTTCCTGGTTGATTGGGGTGATGGTATTAGCGGCAAGGGCTTGTTGGACTTGAACCACGATGTTGGGAATTATGGTGGCCATCTGTTGAGCTATTTGAGCAGCCATGCGCTCACCAGATTTTCCTGACCTCCTACCTCCTCGTGAGTGTCTAGAAGACATCTATAGGAAATATGTAACGAGATTATGAGTTTGACATTTTAGGTGTTATGTGTCGTATAAAAGATTAACATCCATAAAACAAATGAGAGAAAAACAAATTCACTACATCCATAGGATGTCTTGGGCTTTGCTTATGTTTGGGCCTTCATATGTCTCCCATACTTTGGCCTAGGTAGTCATATGGGCCCCCATGACTACTAGCCTTTGTAGGGTTCACATTGGTGTTGGCCTGTTAACACTCGCGCTACCCAAATGAAAATCGTAAAACATGATTGCAAGGTATAAGGTCGGAGGGTGTCCAGGTGTAGACACAGTGACAACTCAAAGTGGAGTTAGTTCACACGACGTTAGGTGTGGCATGCTTTGGCCTAATAGGTCCTTCGTACTCTCATCGTTAGTCCCCAGGTAGGCAAACTAGTCCGTTATATCAGATTTATACGAATGCCAACCTAGACAGGACGTTTCGACTACCGGTACTTATACCCTTCTAGTTACTACATGCCCGTCGTAGAACTCACTTTGATGAGATTAAAAATGAAAACATCACAAATCTTGAATAAAGAAATATGAGAATGAGAATTGAAACGTGCGGGATGAATGTATATGTAAGCATGTTATGTTTGACAATATGTATAACTCATTAAGTATCACATAAAATGATAGTGGAAGTGCTTGCATGCATTTGTGTGTGTAATAAATGTGAAACAAATAAACATCATGAGTTTGCATGAAACCATATAAGCAATTAAAATCTAATCGACTATAGTATAGGCTCTAAGGGTCTAATAACATATCCTATATCCCTATAGTCAAAAGCTCTGATACCAATCTGTCACCACCCTGACCCGCAGCGGAAATGGTAGTCGGGGCATGATTAGGTTTTGATCAAAGCTCATGACATTTATTATAATAAAGTTTCATATTTATTATTTCCAATTTAAAGGAAAAATTACAACAATCATACAAGCACAACAATATTCATGAACTCTTTATATTTCTTCTAAGGCAATTTCCTATGTGTTCCTTGTTTCAACCTGTCCACCTGTATCATGTGTAAAAAAATAGGGTTTTGGGTCAACAAAAGTTGGCGAGTGAATCTTATTTAAATATTTGAACGAATTAGTTATATTGGTTATTTAAATAAAAAAATGTGCATAAACCAAATATGAGTAAACGCATATGTAAATCTAACCACAAACCACATATTATCAATCAATGCACAAGCATGACAAATGATGAACAATGAGATCAAGGCTCAATCAAACGGAGCCGATCTAATGAGGCACCTGATGCTCAACTCGTCTCTAACGAGGAACTGATGGGCCTAATGTAAATGATTGCACGCAACTGACAAAAATGTAAACACACAATACAACAAATAACATTACATAACACGTTAGATCATATAATGGTAGTAGCACAAGTGTTTGAATATATAAAATATGTACGACACATGATACACCCCAAAACATGAATAAAAAGGGGAATTTGTAAGGATTCACTCACAGTGGGTGCGTTTCCTTGATTTGACGACGAACACGCACGAGTTTGGGATTCAACCACGAGAGAAAACTAGCCTAAATAATAACGTAATAATTAAATAAATAAGTAAAAGTTAATATTTTAATTAATGCTTTTTATTAGATTTTTAGGTTATATTTATTCTAAGTGTTTTTAATTGCTTTTTAATTAAAATATTAAAGAAAATAATAATATAAAAAAATTGGATCTTGTCAGACCTGACAAGGTCTGACCGGTTGGAATTGGCAGCGTGTGAGGTTCGAACTCGTGACCTCCCGTATACGTGCACGCAGCTCTACCAACTGAGCTACGTGTCTAACCCGAAATAATCTCTATTTTAATTATTCTTATATACTAGTTAGGATATTTCAGAAATCATTTAATTAAAAAGATTTTTAAAACCTTCAAACCGGTGCACAATGCCCGCCTCGAACCCGCGTCCTTTGCTACGTTTCCACCCAGCCCTACTAACTGGGTGTCTAACCCGGAGAATAAAGAATTTCATTATATTTAAATATTATCTGTATTGTTTTATATTGAATTTATAAAAATGCTTGGTTTAATAAGGGATTCGGCATCACGTATGGGACTCGAACCCGAGATCTTCGCGTCTCAAATGCACACCGTTCACCACTGGACTGTGTGTCTAACCCGATTAAAATCCCAGTTTTAATTATATTTATAAACTCTTTGAAACTTCATCTTCTTCTTAAATCAAACCCAGAAACAAGATCCGACTGTTATTATTTTTAACAGTCTTTAGTTACCTGATTGAAATCTAAAACATACTAAATACAAGATATGAAAAGGTTTAGAGGGTTATACCAACTGAAAACAAGATTCCGGTTTTCCAGCGGTGGGTTCCGGCAACTGAAGATAACTCTGGCGAATGATTTAGGAACAGAGAGTATTTGTGAGTGTTTAGGTGAGGGTGAGCGAGTTCTACAATGGTCCAATGATAACTGTTTATAGTCGATTTCTAGCTTGAGTTTTGGTTTCGGTTTCTAACGGTTTTGGTCAAAGAAAATTTAAAGGTAGTTATGATTGGGTAACCGATTACATCTTAATGATCCTATAATTGAGTTGAATCTAAGTTTAGGAAACTGTTTTTACAAATTAACTTCGCAGAAGAAACCGATGTTGATGTTTACAACGAAGACCTCAGCCTTTACTGGCGGGTTTTCTGTTCTTGAATTTGATTTCAGAAGGTTGATTTAATATATATATATATATATATATATATATATATATATATATATATATATATATATATATCATTTATTTTGGAGTTATAACAGATTTGTGTGTGTGGTGTGTTGTGTGTTTTGTTTGGGTAGGGACCCGGGTTCGAGACAGGCAGTACACACCCCTTTTTTGTTATTTTATTATTTTTCTTTTCTATTTATATTTTATTATCATTATTATATTATTGTTTTATTTATTATTTAGTACAAATAATATAACAAATTAAAATAAATACGTAACAAAACTTCATATCGCATTTTGAATTATAAAACGGTGTGGGTTTTAGAACCCGTTCATGACAAATGTTACAATATAAACCACAATGACATTGTCAATGTTATATAAAAATCATGACAAAAAAGTTAAGTATATTGTTTATAACATTTCAAAATGAAATAAGTTCACCATGATTTAGTTTTTGAAGATCAAGGTTGTGGCCCATATATTTTCGAACGAAAGCGGCATATAGAAGACAAATTCTCCAAATATGGCATTGCTTCTTGTTTCTTCTTAACTTTCCGACCTTGTAAGGCTTACTTTCCTAAAATACATGTTAAGTAAAAAGTCAACAAAGTTGTTGGTGAATTAATGTGTTTTGTTTTTACAGATAATGAATCTTGAAAACATTTGTTAAGCCTTTGTAGGTCCCCTAGTTCTTATAGATCTTGACAAAATCGTCTATCTAATCTAGAGTGCGGAATCCCCTAGATCAGATTTCACAGAAAACACGAACACGAACACGAACAAGAACATGAACACAATTCCTTTAAACTGTCTTCTATTGATTATCAAACACAATTGTTTTACAATCAATTCAAGACTCTTCTCTCAATCTCTCTGAATATTTTTGGTTAGTTATATCTAGTGGTTGATGGTTTGGTTATATTTGTCACTTTATGATGTAATATGTTGTTTGGACGGTATGGAGGGTGTTGATGTACATGTTCATAAAGTGAAAATATGATACATATTGGTAATGGTATTGTCTTGTATTATGGATGGTAGGAGGTAGTGGTATTGTATTATGGATTGTAGGAGGTAATGGTAGTGTATTATGGATGGTATGATAGATGAAATAGAAAGTGTATTCAAAGTAGTGTACCAAAACACGGTATATCATGTTCATACATATAGATGCACATGTGTATTTCTAATATTGGTGATATAAAAAGTAATGTATTATGGATGGTAGTGTAAATGAAAGTGCAATTGTCTAATATTGGTAATGTATTACGAAATTTGTCAAAGAAATGATACATATGCACATGTGCATGGATAATTGTTACTCCAATTTTTTTTTTGGTTTTTTAGTGACGAAATATAGCGTTTTTTAAAACAAATATAATTTTTTTGTGTGTTTTTTAGAATATTTTTACGTATTTTTGGTTGTGTTCACATTGGTTCTCGCGGTTCTGGCAATTAAGGGTGGTTCTAATGGATCCTTCTCCTTATATATATATATATATATAGTGAAGGGTTCAAATGAGAAGAAATTTTTTGTAAGAATAAAAAAGAAGAAATTGCAACCAATAATAATGCTTTACTTCATTAAATTTTTGTATTTAATATTAGTGTAAGGGTATATTGGTAAACTTAGATAGATCATTAATTGGTAGTCTTCCTTTTAATAGCTAACTACATTTAATTTGTAACTTATTTTCAAAAATATATATATTTTTCAAAGAAGAAAAAAAAATTAATTTAAAGTGTAGGATAAATTATGAAGTGTGTAGGATGAATTATGAGCTGTGTAGGATAAATTTCAAAAGGTGTAGGATAAATTTTGATGTGTGTAAGCAAAAATTTAGTGTGAAGGACTTTATAACTAATTAATTAGTCAAATATATAATAAATGAGATGAGAGAGAAAAAACAATTTAATGTTTTACAATTGTACCCTTTGTTCTTTTTCTTCTCAATTTAATTTTCTTCTCAAATGAAACTCCCCATATATATATATTCCCTAAAATATATAGATTAATATCCATTTTAAGTCTGTGAAATCTTTAGTTTCTCAAACTTATACTTTCTACCAAAACTCTTTCAGATTACATTATGTAACACCCTAAAAATATTAAATCATATATGTATATATATATAACTAGGAACATTTAACCTAGTTGGTGATAGGTTGTTAAATAATAAAAATAAAATCATGAATTGTGGTCTTCTTGATAGTGAACTAAACATGAGAGACTAAATTTGTAAAGAGGGTGAAAGTTGTTCATTTAAAACAAAAAATAATAATAATAATAACACACTCTTGTGTGTGAAGTTTATGTGCGACCAGACATAGGAAGAACAAACCAAACCCTAGTTCTTGGAGGTGATCAAATTGAAGGGTAGATTAGGGCCTTTATATACTTTTCTAACATTAGGTAAGTTGTAATTTTGATTTTAGTGATACTTAATTTTGGACGCTTGATGTTAATGAAACATTTAATTGATGTTAAGACATATGGGAGCTGTAAATTAAGTGTAGTATCATCATCCTAACTGAAAATAGATGATGAATTTATGAAATTTTGAGTAGAGATTATTATGCTCTATATGAAGAAATGGGTTTTGCTCTTGGATGACCAAGCCCCAAGTGATTGTATGAATTATGAATGCAATGAGGTAAGTTTGATAAAATGGCATGTTAATATGGATTTTGATGAGTAATTGAGATGGTGAAATCGTAGTATTTATGTTATAATGTTAAGTTTAGATGTTAAATTATACATACTAGACATAGAGGTTTGAAAGGATAAGGATACATGGCTATTAGACATATCATAGGCTTGATAAAGGTAGTATGTAAATCTTGCCCAAAAGGTGTTTGATGTAATGTTTAAATGATCATGAATAGTTGAGAAGTATAAAAGAATCACGTAAATTAGATTTTGACAAAGATGTGTGTCCTATATTGTATTATGAGTTCTAAACGATATATCGGATTGAACTCTATACGCAAATTGGGTGAAGCGTCAAGCCGGGACGGACGCACACTTGAAAGGAAAGATTTAAGGTACGTGGCTTTATGCTTCATAGAATTTTCTTGTTTATCTTGCGTAAACGTATGTTGATTATAGATTGCAACAATTATGGAATATGGTTTATTCATATGCGATGGATTTCGCACGAATGAATCAGTTGATGAGAAAATGACATAATAAATAAAGGTTTGGTTGAATATAGGCGATGGATTTTGCGAAGGCAACCATACGGGTCAAAATGACAAGATAGATAAAGGTTTGGTTGAATAAAAGCGATGGATTTCGCTGAGGCAACCAAACAGGTCAAAATGACATAATAAATAAAGGTTTGGTTGAATAAAAGCGATGGAATTCGCTAAGGCAACCAAACGGTTCAAAATGACAAGATATATAAAGGTTGATTGAATAAAAGCGATGGATTTCGCTAAGGAAACCAAGCGGGTCAAAATGATATAATAAATAAAGATTTGGTTGAATAAAAGCAATGGATTTCGCTAAGGCAACCAAACGGGTCAAAGTGAAGTTTTATTGCATACCAGAATGGATGCTTGAATGGCTATTTTGGTTTAAACCCGGTCAAGGGTAAAACCAGAAAATAAGTATGAACCGAGTAACGGATGCGTAAGTCATAAGGTAGTTATCCCAAAGAGTGGGGTACATTTATATAATTAACAATTTGTAAAACTTATGAGATATATCAAGTTCATTGCTCAAATGTGCAAACGGGTCAAAAGTATAAGATTTACGAATTTAGAATCGATAGCATATGCACTCATAACGAAGGTACTATAGTATGAAAACAGGAAATAATATTTTCCGGACGTGTTTCTGCAAGTCTCGAGTCATGTTTTAATGTACGGAACTTGAAACGGGTAGAACAAACAATTAAAACAACACATTAGCAAAACTGCTGCAGCAAGTGGCGTCGCCGACGCCATATTTGGCTGTCGCTGATGCAGGAACTTTGTCCAACGCCCTACACCACTGCTGACGGTAGTTCAGTTCCGACGCTGCATTAGACATGGTGTCGCCGACGCGGCACATAGCCGTCACCGATGCCATCCCGGAAATCGTAAAACTTCTGATTGATCATTTGTGTAATTAGTTATATTGTACTTTCCACATCTAATACGGTGCTAACTAATTTTGAAAATTTTAGCTGAAAATTGTAAGCATCCATGGACGATGATTAAGCTGTAATGCAGAACCGAACACTTCCGAATTTCAAGCTTCTGTTTTGTCTTGTTCATTTTTGTATCAACTATGCTGAAAATGTTTTAAAGTGTTTTAAATACTATTAAATTTTAACAATTTGGTATTTTAAATGTAAGTTGGAATTGCATTACTCTAAATGAATGCAAAATATTGTATAAATTTACATATCATAAGTGTGGGTTTTACAAGTTGGTAATCAGAGATTAAGGTTAAAGACGAAATGTGTTCGGTTCAAGGCTTGATCAAGACATCCGGTAAAAATTAGTTATGAAATGAATTTCAATAGAAAATAATAGAAAATAAGATGATTTAAAGTATATCGGAGGAGTGTATTAATACACTCGAACCCGAGAAATACACTAAGTATAAATGGTTGAGAGAAGTTATGTACTTAATCAACCGAAAAAGAATGATACATCACGTGTAATATTGAATGATGAGTATTAGTTCCCATATAATAATATGGAAATGATTAAACAAATTATTTACCTAATTATTATGGACATTTCAGTAAAAGAGATGTCTGACGGAACAGGTGAGGATACAGTATCCCTCATGACGGAGGAGATACGAGCAAAAATTTCCGAAGAAGTCGAAAAAGCTTGGAAGCAACCTTACCCGGATTTATGGAAAGGCTGCAAAGAACAATGTTAGCAACGATAGAAGAATGGATGAATGAGATAAAGGAAAGCCTCAATCAAGATCGATGCAAGGCTAAAGAAGGGAATGCATTCCCTTACAACAAATTTATGGCATGTAAACCCCCGATTTATAACGGGGAAGTAGATCCAATCATTTATCAATGATGGATAAGTGATATTGAAGTAGTCTTTGAACAGACCCATTGTGACCCAACCGACTTCGTAGCTTACGGGACCGGTCAACTGAGGGGTCAAGCGAAAGATTGGTGGGATAACCTCTAGAAGGAACTGGGGATTGAAACTACAAGAACCATGACATGGGAGGAGTTTAAGGTGCCTTTCCTTAAACATCACAACCCAAAAGCTGTGATCAACAAAATCAAGGAAGAATTTATTCAGCTAAGATAAAAAGGTGAATCAATTGACAAGATCACGGGGATCTTCTTAGACAAGTTGAGGTTTTGTGATTAATTAGTGCAAACTGAAGAACAAAAAATCTACTATTACTACAATATGTTGAGTGCGGAATATCGAGAGTTCGTGACTCCCTCAAAGTATGAACATCTCATGGAGATTGTAAATGCCGCTCGAGAGCGCGAAACTGAATTGAAAAAGCAAGTTGAAAGAGGGGAAAGGAGAGCGTTGGATGTGAACCCAAACCCCACAAAGGAACAAAAGGTAAATGAATCTCCAAAGAAGGGAAACGTGAAAGGAGGATCGCCTAGTTGCAAGGTTTGCAGACGCTCACATCGGGACGAGTATTTTTACAAAAAACAAACCATGTGTCATGTGTGTCCCGGGACATGCGCCCTCAAATTGCCCTACTAAATTATCGGTCTGCTTTAAGTGTTACCAACTGGGTCAGAAGAAGTCGGAATGCCCAGAGTTGGTAGGAAAGAAAGATGCGACCGATGTGAAAAATGAAACTTCAAAGACAAGGGCAAGATCCTTCCACATAACCGCAACAAAGGCCAAAAATGAACCCGATGTGGTTTCAGGTACATTTACCATAAATTCAATTCCTACACGTGTTTTATTTAATACGAGTGCAAATAAGTCCTTTGTTTCGCATAGATTTATTCGACACCCTTTGTTTACACTGACAAAATTACCTATGCCTATAGAAGTAGAAGTAGGTAATAATTAAAGTTTTGTTGTTTGCGATATATGTCGGGAATCCAAATTAAATATTGATGGCGAGCATTACTTAGTTGATTTGATACCCATGTCGATGGGGGAGTTCCAAGTAGTGATTGGAATGGGTTGGTTGTCTCATCACCACGCTAAAGTAATATGTTTCCGTAAAGAGATACAACTAACATCACCGAGCGGAAGACATGTGATTATTTGTGGGGAAGAGAATTGCAATCCCATAGTATGTTCGATGATGGAAGCCCATAAACTCATTCAACATGGGTGTAAGGCTTATTTAACATATGTACGTGATTTGGAAAAAGAGTCACCAAAGATTGAAGATGTGCTTGTCATACGAGATTTTAGAGATGTGTTCTCGGAAGACTTACCAGGAATACCACCCGAGTGTGAGGTGGAGTTTGGGATTGAACTACTTCTGAGTGTGAACCGGTGGCTAAAGCCGATATCGGTTAGCACCATCGAAACTCCAAGAGTTACTATCACAATTACAAGACTTGCTGGACAAGGGATTTATCCGACCAAGTGTCTCTCCCTGGGGGCGCCTGTATTGTTTGTGAAGAAGAAAGACGGAAGTATGCGTATGTGTATCGATTACCACGAGCTAAATAAACTTGCAGTAAAGAATCGATATCCACTTTCGAGGATTGATGACTTATTCGATCAACTACAAGGTGCAAGTTAATATTCAAAAATCGACTTAAGATCGGGCTACCATCAACTAAGAGTGAAAGAAGAAGATATATCGAAAACCGCCTTCCGTACACGGTACAGGCACTACGAATTCCTTGTAATGTCTTTCGGCTAACAAACGCACCCGCAGCATTCATGGATCTCATGAACCGGGTGTGCAATCCTATGTTGGACAAGTCAGTGATAGTGTTCATCGATGATATTCTAGTCTACTTAAGGAATGAGACAGATCAAGCACGCCATTTGCAAGAAGTATTAGAAACACTTAGACGGGAAAAGCTTTATGCTAAATTCTCGAAGTGCGCCTTTTGGCTTCGGGAAGTATAATTCCTTGGACACATTATAAGTGCCGATGGAATATTCGTTGATCCATCCCAAATTGAGGCGGTGTCAAAATGTAGTCATCCGAGAAACCCTTCAGAAATTAGAAGCTTTTTGGGACTCACTGGTTACTATATGAGATTCATTCAAGATTTCTCCAAAATTGGATCGCCATTAACTAAGCAAACCCGGAAGGACGAAAAATTTGTCTGGACTGACAAACAAGAAAGGGCATTCCAATTGCTTAAGGAAAAGTTGAACATTGCTAGGGTATTGACATTATCGGACGACACCGATGACTTGGTAGTGTACTCGGATGCATCACACCTAGGTCTTGGGTGTGTACTTATGCAACGGGGCAAGGTGATTGCCCATGCCTCGAGACAATTATAGGTTCATGAAAAGAACTATCCAACTCATGATCTTGAGTTGGCGGCAGTGGTCTTTGCTCTAAAAATCTGGAGGCATTACCTGTATGGAGCGAAATTCACCATCTTCACTGATCATAAGAGTCTGAAGTACTTCTTTGATCAGAAGGAGCTGAATATGAGACAAAGACGTTAGTTACATACGGTGAAGGATTATGACTGTGAAATCCACTATCATCCGGGAAAAGCCAACGTAGCGGCAGATGCCGTTAGCCGAAAAGAAAATTTCGTACCTATTCGGGTACGATCCATGCAACTTTTGGTCATTTCGGGATTACTTGAACGAATCCGAGTAGCACAAGAAGAAGCGGTAAAGAAAGAGAACTGGAGAATTAAACATGTAAAGGGTTTAGTGATAGACACTGAAGACAGAGAAAACGGGTTGAAATACCGATTCGGTAGAATCTGTGTTCCGAACACATGTGGTGTAAATGATCTCTTACTTAACGAGGCTCATAAGTCGCGTTATTCGATTCACCCAGGAGCAACCAAAATGTGTAAAGACTTAAGACAGAATTATTGGTGGTCTGGAATGAAAAGATATATAACAAAGCATGTTGAAAAATACATAACTTTTTTACAAGTAAAAGCGGAGCACCAAAAGCCTTATGGCAAGCTACAACCATTGGATATACCCGTTTGGAAATGGGAACATATTACTATGGACCTACTAACCAAGTTACCAAGAACAGCTCGGGGATTCGATGGAATATGGGTCATTGTAGATAGACTGACCAAGAGCGCTCATTTTGTTCCTATTCATGAAACTTATACATTTTGAAAAGATGTCGGAGGTGTATACGAATGAAATTATAGCACGCTATGGAGTACCGGTATCGAACATATCCGATAGAGATACCCAGTTTACTTCGAACTTTTGGCGTGATTTCCAAGAACAGATGGGCACAAAACTGTTGATTAGCACAACATATCACCCACAAACGGACGGGCAGAGTGAACGGACGATTTAAACATTGGAAGACATGCTTTGAGCATGCATCATAGATTTCAGAGGTAGTTGGGACGTCTATCTGCAGTTAGTCGAATTTTCTTACAACAATAGCTACCATTCAAGTATTGGTAGAGCCCCGTATGAAATGCTCTATGGTCGAAAATGCCGAACACCGGTATGTTGGGGTGAAGTGGGCCCCCACGAACTCGCCAACAAAGATGTGATTAAGGCCAAAAATGAAAAGATTGATACGGTACGAGCCCATTAAAAGCGGCTCAAGATCGACAAAAGTCCTATGCGGATAAAAGACGGAGACCTATCGTGTTTTAAGTAGGCGATAGAGTAATGCTCAAGGTATCTCCGTGGAGGGGACCATTCGATTTAGGAAGAAAGGTAAATTGAGTCCACGATTTATCACACCGTTTAAGGTTATTAGTCAGGTAGGCAAAGTGGCTTATCGGCTAGAACTTTTGGATGACTTAAGTGGGATACATAACACATTCCATTTATCACACCTCCGCAAATGTTTACCGGACGAAACAGCAAATGTACCCTATAGTGATATTGAAGTTGATGACAAGCTTAACTTCATAGCTAAACCAATTCAAATCATTGATCGAAAGGTCAAGGGAATAAGGAACAAGGATATCGACCAAGTGAAGGTCAAATGGGAGCATCGGAAGGTGTTTGATGTAATGTTTAAATAAACATCATGAATTGTGGTCCACAAGGTGTTTGATGTAATGTTTAAATGATCATGAATAGTTGAGAAGTATAAAAGAATCATGTAAATGAGATTTTGATAAAGACGTGTGTCCTATATTGTATTATGAGTTCTAGACGATATATCAGATTGAACTCTATAGGCAAATTGGGTGAAGCGTCAAGTGGTCAAGCCGGGACGGACGCGCGCTTGAAAGGAAAGCTTTAAGACATGTGGCTTTATGCTTCGTAGAATTTTCTTGTTTATCTTGCGTAAACTTATGTTGATTATCGATTGCAACAATTATGGAATATGGTTTATTCATATGTGATGGATTTTGCATGAGTGAATCGGTTGATGAGAAAATGACATAATAAATAAAGGTTTGGTTGAATAAAGACGACGGATTTTGCTAAGGCAACCAAACGGGTAAATATGACAAGATAGATAAAGGTTTGGTTGAATAAAAGCGATGGATTCGCTGAGGTAACCAAATGTGTCAAATGACATAATAAATAAAGGTTTGGTTGAATAAAAGCGATTGATTTTGCTAGGGCACCAAACAGGTCAAAATGACAAGATAGATAAAAAGTGATGGATTTCGCTAAGGCAATCAAATGGGTCAAAATGACAAGATAGATAAAGGTTTGGTTGAATAAAAGCGATGGATTTCACTAAGGCGACCAAACGGGTCAAAATGACACATAGCTGTCGCCGACGCCATCCCGGAAATTGTAAACTTGTGATTGATCATTTGTGTAATTACTTATTGTACTTTCCTCATCTAATATGATGCTAACTAATTTTGCTAATTTTAGCTGAAAGGAAATTGTAAGCATCCATGGACGATGATCAAGCTGTGACAAAGAACCGAATACTCCCGAATTTCAAGTTTCTGTTTTGTCTTGTTCATTTTTCTATCAAGTATACTTAAAATGTTTTAAGGTGTTTTAAATACTGTTAAATTTTAAACAATTTTGTATTTTGAATGTAAGTTGGAATTGCATTACTCTAAATGAATGTAAAATATTGTATAAATTTACATATAATAAGTATGGGTCTTACATGTTAGTGTATTTAACACATTTTTTACTTTGTGAAACCTTGATTAACCATGTTAAACATACTTATATTTCTAGAAAAAAATTGCCATAGTTTCCCCTAAAATATGGATATTTCCATTTTTTCAACATCTTTATATCAAGTGTCAAAACTCAACATAAACATATATTGACAACACAAACTTTATATATTTCAACAAAAATCAAAAACATAAACTTGTATAAAAGTCTAGATCTTCACAAATTACCACTTTGTAGGTTTGTAAATTTTAAAGATCTAGTGGTTACTGGACTTTTATACACACTTTTAAACCTAATTGATGAACTAAAGTTTTATAATCTTAAAAAATTCCAAAGAAACTTATAAAAACTTTTAACATACTTTAAAAGAAACATGCATCCCTACCTCCTTTATCACTGAGCGGTCATATAGGGGCCTTAGCTGGTGATCCAGGCTGTTTCCCTCTTGACAATGAAGCTTATCCCCTTCGTCTCACTGGCCGACCTTGACCCCTGTTATTTTGAGGTCATATCTAGTATTCAGAGTTTGCCTCGATTGGTACCGCTCTCGAGGTCCGCACTGAAACAGTGCTTTACCCCTAGATGTCTAGTCAACTACTTGTATGGTCTAATGAGGCTACTATGAAATATTTACTCATGGGTGGGGCAAGCTCTTCTATTCTGGTTCATCGTTTCTCTTGGCTATATGGTTCATCTAGGGGAGAGATCGAGCTTCAAGAAATAGTGAATGGCTTTGGAATTTCTCCATTTGACAGTCTATTTAAATGAAAGGTAGAGGATTTTGGGGGTTCTAAATGATACATAGTGCGATGCAATAAAAACAAGGTAAAGCTGCTAGTACCAGGTAAACTCATATTGGCCAAAGTGAAAAAGAAAAAAACGATAGAAAAATTCGGCATGGCGCTTACTAAACCTCCATAATATCTAACAAGTCGAGTCTTATGTCATTCATATAGAACACCAACACATAGAAAAAGGGCTGAAGAAACCAGTCCATGACTTAACATCACATCCAATAGGAATTGAACATACGAATTCGCCAATTATGAGTTGGGTTCTTTAACCATTCAGCCATGGATGCTTAGCGGGTCATAGTGAATGACCAGATTCCAATTCAAATGGAATCTTTCAACTAAAGCAATGAGATGCTTAAATGGAATTCTTTTAGTTCTGATCCAGAGAAAAATAATGACTATACTTAACAATAAAACGCTTTGAAAAGCCCACATACGACGATGACTTTTTATTGTTGTCGACTGAAAGAAGCTTCTATTTATAGGCCTTGGAGGTGCCTAACTCTTTCTTATTATTAGTAAGATAAGATGTCGTAGTTTCATAACATGTTTAACCCCGACTTTTCATGAAAATGGAACCGGATCCACTAGATTTTAGTGTGCTAAAGAATTCTCTTCGTACTCCAATCCGTACGAAAGGTATAAAGAATTAATAGGGCAGTTGGATATTCGAGAAAGAAAAACGCGTTAATTTGAAGAGTTAGTTTGAATGATTCGCTTAAAGTTTGATGACCTTCTTTTTGCTTTCAGCAATTCATGAAAAAATGAATCGGGAAAAACCTATGACTGTACCCTCTATAAGAAGAGACCTCATGATAGTCATTATGGGACCTCATCACCCATCAATGCATGGTGTTTAAATATTAACAGATACTAGTTAGTGCTGAATTTAAACTAGATTAGGGTAAATTCCATACTTCAATTCCATGGGCAAGTGAAAAGCAACAATGTTAACAATTTAGCAAATTGTAAGTGTTGGGTTAAGTCCCACAACGAGCGCAACCCTCATATATAGTTGCCATCATTGAGTTTGGAACCCTAAACAGACTTGCTGGATCTATTGAACCCATAAAAGAACAGATGATTGGAAAGTCAAAACAATCTATAATATCGGATCATTAATAATAAAACTAAGAAGATTCGCTGCTCTAAACTCTGCTCATACTTAAAGACTAATCACAAGATCTGTTAAAGGCAAAGCTCTGCTGGAAGCAAGGTCTGCTAGAGAGAAACTCCGATGAAGTATAAAGGTTGTTGAAGAAAAGGTCTGTTGAAGACCAACAGAGGAATTCTCAGTAGTTGTTGTTCAACAGAGTCTATTATGTAATTCATGTAACAGTGTTTAGGTCTAGCAGATGTTAGAGTTTGTTAGTTTGTTAAATGTCACCTTCATAGTAACCTCAGCTTAAGATGCTCAGTAGTTTGAAATGCACTGTAACAATGTCTGTACTGTTCTATTCATCACTTTTCTTCTAAACATTATGTACAAACAAAGATAGTGATCTTAGGCTGAGGGGGAGTTTGTGAATTACATGCATACGTGATTATAATTACAAAAGCATGTTCTTGAAAACAATCTTTCTATTGTTGTGATTTAAAAGTTTACTTAATTCCGCTGCACTGTTTCATTGTTATCTATCATCTTACATTGATTTCATCTAAGCAATCACATCAATATCAAACTCAGATCCTAACAATTGGTATCAGTGCTTGGTCGGTCAAATCTAATTTAACAATCAATTTGATGTATACTGGTCAGCTCTCACTGCTAATTCATTTGTTTGTTTGTATTGAAACAGAGTATAAGTTTATTTACGTTCAGAGTTTTTAAACAAAAATTTGTTTGTAAACAATCCGAATGTCTCAAAATCCACAAGACCCACACAACACTAGCACCATTGTTAGGTCATAGAAGTGTGAGACTGGAGCATCAAATATACGCAACGGTCTATGGTAGTTAATTGGGATAGTTTGTATTAGTTTTGGACCTTTATAGGTTATTTGGGTATGCCATTGGCCATGTGGGCCAGGCAAGCCCATGAGTAGCATGCCTTACCCTAGGTATATAAGCTAAGCTTATTCATTTCTAGGGTTAAGACTTTTGGGATTTCTCTAGAGAGAGCCTCCATCGTTTACCAGACGGTTTTGCTTGTTCAAGTAATAGAATCATGTGTAAGGTGTTAAAGTTGATTCTTCTTGTTCTTCTATCTTTTCGGTTTTCTTGAATATTATCAAGTTTCTCATCCTTGGTGATTGTGTGATATCGTTATCAGATCCTGATTAACGGGACTTACAATTGGTATCAGAGCCTGTTGAACCTATTTTCCAAGCTCAGATCTGATATCACACTGATTCTGTTCGGTTTCTTCTGAAAAACAAGCATTTCAGATCAACATTCAAGGATTTCGAATCTTCTAGTCACATTTCGGACCGATTTTGGATCATTCTGTTGCATTTCGGATAAATTCTTTGAATTTCGGATTGATTTCGGATTAATCTATTGAATTTCGGATTCGAAATCGTTGAAGAATCCAAAGAACACGAAGAAGATCATCCATCTCGGATTGATTCCGGACAACTGTTCATCAGCCTTCTCAACAACCTTATCCGGATTACTCACATTCCGGATAAGGATCTGTTATTTCGGATCAGGCTCTTATTTCGGATCATAGGTGTTCATCTCGGATTGCATCTCGGATTGCCTCTCGGTTTGCCTCTTAGATTCCATCTAGGATCACTGTTCCGAATCACCATCTTGGATTGGTATCTCGGATCACTGTTTCGTGATTCCATCTCGGATTGTTAATCCGTTTTACTGTTTCAAATTTAATACTGTTCCGAATTGCAACCACAAAGGTGGAAATTTAAGCAGCTGACATAACAAGAGTTAAATGTTTTCGCACACATTTTTGATCCATAGACAATCTGGACAAACCGGTTGCACGGTTAGACTCGTGTGACTTTTAGGACCAAAATCACTATTGGACATTATATATCATTGGATTCATATCATCGAGACGAGTCCAATGGTACATTTTGGTAAAAACAGTTTCAGACATTTTTTATTTTACCTGTACGGTTTCGATTATCCGAAGATGTTTACAGCCCAAGCTCAGCACTCGAACATAGTTTTCAGTCCAGCACAAAATCAAAACCCGAACCTGCGGGATGAAGTGAAGAAAAAGCTAAATGAGTTTATCGGAAACTACAATGTTGATCCGGTTGCTGACTATGTGATGCGTTTGCTTGAACGTGGGAGGCGAAAAGAGGAAGTAAGAGATGAGTTGAATAGCGTTTTGGGAGATGACAAAGACTCTTTTGTATCTTGGTTGTGGGATCATTCACAAACAAACCAAGATCTATACGCTAAATCAACAGAGTCTCATCCTGAAGAAGTGTCCGAACAGAAATCTCAAGCCCAGCAAGCAGCAATCAGCAGCCCAGTACCCCAAACTCTACCTCAAGCCCAAACTCATGCTGACAAACCAAGCTCGCCCATTGACACAGTCAACTACCTTGTGTGCACTGAACCTTGCAGGAATAGGGATGCTCAACTCAGGGCACTTAATTTCAAAATGGCTGATGATTACAACAATGCAATAGCTCAGTGCATCAGCCTTCGAGAAAGTAACAAGTTACTCACAGAAAAGGTTGAAGCACAAAAGAAAGACATAGCTAAACTCCACCTGGACATAAATCAACAAAAATGTTGGGTCCATGATTACAAAACCAGATTAGATTCATAAACCATGGAATGCGACTTGGTAAGAGTTGAGCTGGGACTTCTTACTAGAAAATATCAACAAAACGAAGCTAATATAAAGAAGTTTGATACATCTAGCAAGCTCGTTCAAGACGTGTGCAATGTGCAGCTGGCATATAAGGCGAACAAGGAGAAGGGTTTGGGATTCAATCAGGTTTCCCCACCATATAATAACAACTACACGACAATGCCTGAAACTGATGAAGATATTGAGTGAGCACAAATTATGGTATATGACAAACCCAGTGTTTATACGTCAGACGCATAGGAACCATATGGTTCTGTTGACACTTCTACTGATTCAGCTGATGAAGAGACAGTTGACGTGAACAAGGCTCCAAGTGCGCAAACTGAACAATCTGAACCTTCTTCTACTTCTGATGAAAAAGTACAGAGCAAGCTAAAAGAGCAGAAAAGAGCAAATCGGATATGAAGAAAGCAGAAGTCCAAACGTCAAGGACAGTCACGCTCTCCAAAATCATCACTGGGCAGCAATAGCCCTCAAAAGGCTGGTGTTGTGAAAAATGCTTTTGTTAAGCTGGCCTTTAATGACAGATGTGAAAAGTATGCTTTTGACCGTGTTAGCAGAGCTTTTAGAAAGGTTGGGGAGATTTCTGAACAAGACTTTCAGTCTAAACAAAACAAGAAGAATCCAAAGAAATCTCCACAACAGAAGAAGGCCCTTGCAAACGACAAGTAGAAACATCCAAATTCATCTTCGTCTGCAAGAAACGTGCAAGGAAATCAAGCACATAAGGGATCAGTCATCCTTCAGGGCCTGCAAGAGCAAATCAAGCTGATCAGAATGCTTTACATCTGAAGAGACAAACGTGCTTCAATTGCGGCATTCCTGGTCACATCGCTCGAAACTACAAACATAGTCCCCATGTTCCGTATCATGTTCAAAATTAGAAGGTTACACGTAAGGATAACAATCATTCGAAGCCGATGAAGGTATCATCACCTAAGGCAATGAAGAATGTGAATCTCAAGGTTAAACCATCTGATGGGGATTGGAATCTTGCCAAAAACAAAAGCAAGGCTGTTCAGAAACAAAAACCTGTTATTAAAACGACTAAACCTGAAATAGCCAAAGTTGCTCACTCAAGGGCAACAACTGCATTTGTTAAAATGAAATGGATTTGGAAACCCAAATCCAAAGCGGCAACAACATCACCAATCCTCAAAACAAAAGGGGACTTGTGTCTAAAAGAAGTGTCTTATTATGATGCTTCAGGGAAACCTATGCCCACGATGGCCTAGGTCCCACTTTCTTACTAATCTTCTTAGTTTTCAGGAATAACCAAGGAGGAGCTGTTAACAATCTCTAGAGTGTTGATAGCAGTTGTTCCTAGGATATACCGGATAACATCTCACTGTTGCAAAAAGTTCAAATTTTTTTACAAGTGCGATGTTTTCTTTGGAGGAGATGAGGTAAGAAAAGATTAGCGAAAAGGTACAAATTTAAATTTCAAACTTTAATTTTGAAATTGATGAGTCTTTAATCTAATGCCGGAACGGTTAAGCAAAAACAACAAAAATATTTTTCTTTTCTTTCATTTAAAACTTTGTATATATGTTTTCTTTATTAGGTAAATTTGTGCATAAACTATGATGCACAAATTTAGGGGGGGAAGAGGGTGATATATGTATATATGTAGTGTTTGAGGGGGAGAAAATTTGAAAAATACAAAAACATTTGAAAAAACAGAAAATACAAAAACATTTGAAAACATAAAAATATAAAAACTCTTTTTGCATCATTGGGAAATGAAATGAATATTCGTGATAAAGGGCATGACTGACACATGTAAGGTGTCGTAGCTGAAAAGACTAGGATCTAATGTGATATGTCGGTAGGCTTAACGCTCAAAGTGATTAAAAGATACTAAGTCATATAAGCATAATGAACTATGTATCTTGTGGGTAAAATGTCACACCCCCTGTAATTCCATCACATCAGAGCTGGGCGTGAACTAAACTAGTATCTTCATTGCACAGCGGAAGTAACGTGAGTGCTAAGACATCTAATAAGTGAACGCAAGCTAAGTACTCGAATCCCCATGGGTTCTCCTATTCCAACCGTGCCATACTTGTAATTGTAACCTGAGAAAGAAACATGCGAAAAATCAACATAAAGTTGGTGAGTTCATGGTTTGTTTGTTTTCGTTTCAAATGAATCTTAAAACATTTGAAAGTATTGCATTCGATAAACCGGTTTGTGGGGTCATACTATCCCAAAACATTTGAAATGTTGTATCTATATGCATGTATTAAAATGTTTTCCATGCTGTTTGTATACCAATGCATATAATAGTTGTGTCTGTAAACCGGTAATAAAATGTTTTCAATCATATATGTAAGTAAACCGGTATTAATGTTTTCTGTTATCTTTGTAAACCGGTATTGAAATGTTTTCTGTTATCTTTGTAAACCAGTATTGAAATGTTTTACGATATATTTGTAAACAGGTAATGAAATCGTAGTATGTAGTATGCCTATGGAATCTAAGGATCTGTCTGTGTGTAGCTAATACACTGACCTATGTGCCATAAGTAAGTAACCAACCCGAGACAACTCTGACATCATTTGGGATCACAAAAGCACTCCTAATCGGTTAACATACCAGGATTGGAGGGTGTCTCAAACTCAATAGATCTATACCTTTTGCACCTTGGTCACTACGTGATTAATAGTTACTATTGTCATCATCCTACTTACGCACATCGATCTGTTATCATCTAATCCCATAACTACATACCAATTGTTGAAAATCTGTGTTATTGGGTCGCACCCATGTCATTCATGTTATTGGGCCTTGCCAATGTTATCCATGTTATTGGGCCCAGCCCATGTTATTGGGCCTCGCCCATGTTATCCGTGTTATTGGGTCTCACCCATGTTATCCGTGTTATTCGGCCTAGCCCATGTTATAAATAAAATTTGGGGCCTAGCCCCTAGTTATGACTAAGACAATCTCGTCACTAGTCATAAAACTCATGCATGTTTCAAAAAGCCTTATATTGTTGTGAAAACCTGTTGGGCTTATATTAATAAAGGTTTACATATTAGAGCTACATTTGGGCTTTAAGGGGGTTTTGGGCTTCCTAGTGCCTTTTGGGCCTAGGGTTGTAACTGTTGGGCTTATTAATTAGTATAAATATATGTCTTAGGTCAAGGTTTAGAGGCTAGAGATTTTTTTATTGCAAACTTGTATCAGACACTTTTCTAGTGTATGCAAGTTGTTTTGAATTCAAGAGATTGTTTTTCTTCCTAATCATTATTTTCGCTACTGATTAGGTTTGTGATACCTGTTAGATCTGATATCGGGACTTACAATTGGTATCAGAGCCTGATGTGCAATATAGGCTCCAAGTATCGCAGATTGAAGAGCTGTTTGGAAGTGGAGTTGCTGCTGTTTCCACCCGGATTACTGTTCAAGATCGAAGAATTGCTGTGTTTTTTCGGAATTGCTACTGTTCCGAAGAACTCGAAGAAGATTTGAAGATTTCGGATCTGCTACTGTTACGGATTCCGAAGAACTCGAAGAACCTTCAAGGATTTTGGATTTGTTACTGTTGAACATCCCGAATAACACGAAGGAGATCATCCATCTCAGATTGATCCCGGACTACTATTCAATCCGGATTGCTACCATTTCGGATTCGAGACACTGTTGGGGGTTATCAGTTGCTTGGAATTCAGATTGTGGTTGCTTGGATTTTGGTATACTGTTGCTTGGAATTCGGACCACTGTTACATTCATATAAGGATTAGATTTCGGACTGATTTCATTCCGGATTATTCCTGATTCCGGATTCATTTTGGACTAGTCTTCATTCCGGATTCTTCTTTATTCTGGATCAACATCATTCCGGATTACTTATTTCGGATACACACTGCCTTTCGGATCACATTTCAGATTTTCTCCAATTTCGGATTATCTATCTCGGATCAACATCATTCCGGATCAATCATCTCGGATTCATCCATCTCGGATTCATTCATCTCGGATTTTTCGATCTCGGATTTGACCATCTCGGACTGATTTCGGATCTGCTCATCCAGAGTTGACTATTACGGATTGATTTCGGACTGATCACTGCTCATATTATAAAATTTGAAATTAACTGGATTTAATTTGCTTGGTAATTTTAATTAAGTTAACCATGATGAACGACTACATGACATCTCAAGATTTAACCAATACCACTTTGGCTGCACTGCAATCACAGACTCTGGCCCTCCATCAAGAATTGGATCAAGTGATTGGCACTTCTACTAAAGTGCCCCATCTGTTGTATGGAGATGAGTATTACGAATGGAAGTTAAGATTCGAGCAATATTGCAGGGCAAAAGAGCCTGGTGTGTTGAGGTGTATTATGAATGGTTCGCGAACGATAGTTTACAGTACCGATCATGATCCAGATACAAAGATTCCAAAGCCCAGTCACTTGTGGACTCTAGAAAATGTTAAAATCATTGAGGAAGATGAAAAGGCCTCGGCTCTATTGACAATGGCGCTTGGACCCGATATTTCAATTGCGGTCAGAAATTGCAAGACCGCTAAAGAAGTATGGAGTGAATTGCAAAATCTCTATGACGGAAATGCAGATATGAAAGCGAGCAGAGTAAATCAGTTGAATCAACAATTTAGCTCATTTAATCACATTTATGGGGAAACCATTGAGAACCAGATTCAGAGATATGTAAAGCTCGTTTCCCAGATGATATCAGCTGAGATTACTCTTACCAATAGTGCTATGAACAGACAGCTGTTAAATTCACTGCTGAAGAGTTGGGACGCTGATGTTGGAATGATCAAGAAGACGAAGAACCTGAATGATGTCGCTCTCACAGAAATGATAGCTACTATTAAATCGTGTGAGATCGATAATAAGCAGAGAGACATCAATCATCAGAGCAATTTGATGGCCGCCGGTATAACAGGGCAAAATGCAGCATTGATGTTGCAAAATCTGGTCTATAGCCCTCTGAAAGGAAATTCTCAAACACCGGGTAGCTCAAATGTGGTTTACGGTCCTGTTGCCACGCCACAGAAGACTTAGTATGTCTATGGTCTTCAGTCTCAGACTCCCACTATGATTTCTGCTGCTCAAGTTCAGACACAGTACCATGCTCAGTATCCTAACATGGTTTTCAGTCCTGCCATTCCTCAAGCAGTTAAATAAGGCGACATTCCCAATCTGCTGCTCCAGCACTGGCACCTGCTCAACCTGTGTCCAATTCTGCTTTTCTCACTAAGGAAAATGAAGAGAAATTGGCTATAGCTGCTTCAATGATCAACAGCTTAAACGCTTTTTAGCAGGTGATCTGACTCCCCCATCCATTCTTCGAACCAAAGTAGATCAAATAATGGAGGAGGATCTGGACGAGATCTACGTGTCCTGGAATCTAGCAATGGCTGCCTTTCGTATCAACAAGTTTCAAAAGAAGTATGGGCGGCAACGATTGTCAAATCTGAAGACTGGTCTTACAAAGGGTAAACTCAGGTGCTCCAAATGTCATGAGCCAGGACATTTTGCCAGGGAGTGCAAGAAGCCGCCATCTGGATATGTGTCATCCAGAGTGGTAGACATACAGATCAGCGACAGACATCTAGTGCCAGTCTCTCCCTCAAAGTCTACTACAAGTCCCTCAAGCAGCTCGGGCGGGAAATCAACAGCGTTGGTGGCACAACAGCACAAAGGATTCAACTAGGCAGATGCTGCAGCTCAGATGGAGACTTTGAATCTTTCTAAGAACAGCAACCACTGCATGAAGGCGCAGGCAACTGAAACACCAGATCTTTCAGAAACGGTAAATTGAATTCTCTGTTTGGATAGTTATCGTTTTAAATTATCACAAATGCACGCCCATAATTCAACTCTTGTAGCTGAATATCAGCAAGTTGCATCACAAAACATCGCCCTTAAAAATAAGAACAAGCTTCTTGGAAAAGGTCGAAGCTCAAAAAGAAGACATAGCTAAGCTAAAGCTAGACTTGAACCAACAGCAATGTTGAGTATAGACTATAAGCTAAAATTAGCTGAAAAGGACGTAGAACTTCAAGCAGCCTTAGCCAAGCTAAATTCCTTGACAGGGTAGTTTCACGAAAATGAAATAAACATTAAAAAATTTGAAACTTCCAGCAAGCTGATCAAGGACTTGTGTGATTTACAACTCAATTACCAAAAAAATTTCACAAAAGGTCTTGGGTACAATAGGGCTCCTCCACCATATAATCATAACTGTACAAGAATACCTGACTCTGAGGCTGATCTAGAAAATGCAGAAAATATGATATGTGGTAAACCTTCAGATTATCTTTCTAAACCATGGAAGCCCTATTACCCAAAGTTCTCTAAACCAATTGAACTCAAGAGGGATGATGTTTTCGTTACTTCCACACCACTTTCACATGAATCTGGTGACCATCCATCTTGTAGTACAGATGATTTAGAGAAAGTGATGCCTGAGGCAGAGGCAGCAACATCCTCCACAGAATCTAAAGGAGAAAATTCTTCTGAAACTGAAACTGACTTAGTGAACGATACTAATGTTTTACCTCATGTGCAGAAATATTAGTTGAGGATATTACCGATGGTGATCAAGAGGAATGTCTGAATGCAAATTCAGACAATTCGGCTGCTGATTATGAATTTTATAAGCCTACTTTTGACATTTTAAATCAATTTTCTTGCTGAATAATTTAAATTCTCAGACAGTTTGTGTTGATAACACAGACAGTTTTAATTCTGGTTTTTCATCTAATGCTGATGTATTGAATGCTACTAATAACTATGATAACCCTTGTGATGAAAACATGAATTTTGCTAAAGGTACAGCATCGACAAATGATTCGATTTCATCAGTTCCTACTAAGGAGACCGGAAGCTCTTCTGTAGATGCTCCGTCTATTGATGCTAATCCCAGGGTTGACAGTGAGAAATTCAACCAACCAACCGACCCTGTGAAAATTGATGCTGGCATAATTCTAGAAGATTCGGGCGACTCAGCTTCTTCAAACCAGACACAAGGGATTGATTCTGAAATGACAGATGATGAGCATTCTCTTTCTGCAGATTATGATGCAAATCTTGAAACTGAATCTGAATCGGATTCTCAAACCTTTCGAAATTTAGAGATTCCACCTACTTGTAATGTTTCAAGCTCATCTTCTGAAAGTTCAGAAAAAGATGTCCCTACTGAGCCACCCGTGTCCTCTACAGAATCTGCCATGAAAAGTGATTTGAAAAATAAGAATAAGAAACGGAGAACACGCCGATCCAAAAAGAAGAAAAACATACAAGTGCCTTCGAAAAATGAAAAGTCAACTGCTGAGTCACCTCTTCACTATGAGAAATTGACTCAGCCGCCACAAACTGAATCTGTTAAGCAAACTGCTGAACAAAAATTAGTTAAAATTGCGCCTAAGTTGTCTAATTCAAATCACAAAACTAACAAGTGTGCTGATGGTTGTCCGCAGGCAATAGCCAAGATTAACACTGTGCATCAGCCGTCAGTACCCGCAAGCAAGAAACTGACAGACAAATTGCCTAGAATTTCCCAAGCTGAATGGACTGTTTTCTTCCAGAAGAGGCAGACCTGTTTCAACTGTGGATTTCCCGGGCATATTGCACGAAATTGTCAAAAGGCTTTTACATCGTTTAAAACATTATACTCAAAATATCAGAAGGCTATCCCTAATCGCCCATCTCAGGCTCGATTTGCTATGGCTAAGTCTTCTGATCAAGACTGGAACATGGCCAAGAAACAATCTCATAAATCTTCAAGACCTTCAGGTTCCCTGAATCCTTCTAGCACTCCAAGGATTGTGTAGAAGTTTGATTCGTTAACCTAGAGGCCTAAGATCTTGACCAAGATTCAGTCTTCTGCCCCTATATCAAACAAATCAAAAGCATCATCAACCTCCTTCACGGGTGGTGAGACCGGGAAGATCACTATGAGAGGAACAGTATGCAACGGAGCCCTCAGCTTTAAGAATGTGAACTACATACTAAAACTGAAGCACAGTCTTTTGAGTGTGTCTCAGCTCTGTGATAATCATTTGGATGTTCTTTTTACTAAGAAAGGGTATTATGTACTGAAACCAGGTCTTATTATTCCGGATGATTGGATTCTTCTTAAAGCCGCACAAAAAGGTAATGCATATGTCATCGACATGAACAAGGCTCCCTCTGACAAGCTCACTTGCTTATTCTCATCCACAGCTGAGCATGATGCAATGTTATGGCATAGTAGACTAGGACACATCAACATGAAGAACTTAAATCGACTTGCAAAAGGTGGTTTAGTAAGAGATCTACCAGTTTGCAGTTTTATGTAGGTTGAAAAGTGTGAATCATGTGCACGTGGGAAACAACATCGACAGCCTCACAAATCTAAAACTACCCCTTCCACGTCTCAAGTCTTAGAATTGCTTCACATGGATCTTTTTGGCCCGAAAGATATTCTCAGCATTGGCTGGAAGGCATACTGTCTGGTTATTATTGATGACTACTCACGATTCACCTGGGTTTTCTTTCTCACACATAAAAGTGAAACAGCTAAGTTAGTTAACAGTTCGTCATGCTTATGGAGAACCAGACAGACACCACCGTGAAGGCTATTCGGTGTGATAACGGAACAAAATTTAAGAATGTCACCTTAAATTCTTTCTGTTCCTCCATGGGTATTTTCCGCCAGTTCAATGCAGCCAGAACTCCAAAACAGAATGGGGTTGCAGAACGAAGAAATCGAACGCTGATTGAAGCTGCACGTACTATGCTGGTTGAATCCGAGCTACCTCTCATTTTCTAGGCAGAAGCAATCAATACCGCTTGTTATATTCCGAATCATGCACTGATCAATAAACAACACATGAAAACTCCGTACGAAGTGGTTGAAGGTCGCAAACCTTCGATCAAGAATTTCTGCAAGTTTGGATGCCCTTGTGTTCTCTTGATCATGGATGCTAAAGGGAAATTTGAATCACGCGGGGATCCATGTATCTTCGTTGGATATTCCAAAAATACTTCATATCGTGTCTACAATAAGATCAAGAAAATGGTAGTTGAAACCTACAATGTGGGTTGGCTGGAGGAAAATTCCAAGGACACACGTATTGGTCCTGATTGGCTGTATGATTATTCCACTTTGTTTAACCATGTTGACGTTCCTTCGAATGTGTCTGCAGGTACAAGACAAATTTCTGACCTTCCAACGATGCCCATCTCACCCGAGGACGATGTTGATGCCGCACAACTGCATGAGACGTTAACGAAGCTGAGTGTGGATCCACATGGATTTAATGAGGCTATATCTACTCCTTCACCAGTATCGCAACATCAAGAAATAGCATCTGATCAGACTCCTCAGGATGATTCCCCTGCAGTTGAGGCTTCAAACACAGAGCCTCCTACGAAAAATGAAGGGTCTGCTCCTCCCGATGTCTTGGGTTCATCTCTGTTTCCTGAGCCTACACAGCCAGACTGTTCTATTGATTCATCAGCCAATACTTCTACTGGTGCAACTAATGAGGGGGAGTCATCTGGAGTTGCTTTAGTGAGTGTTACCAACTTGCAAACGGATCTTCTTGTCCCTGCTACGCCAATACCACAGCGTCTACAGCATGATCATCCCATTGAAAATATTATTGGTCCTGTTATTGCTGCTGTTCGAACCCGTAGTCAATCAGGGGATATCAATACTTGTCTTTACTCTTTCTTCATCTCACAAATTGAACCTAAAAGTATTGATGTTGCTTTGTAAGAACCAGGCTGGGTGGATGCTATGCATGAAGAACTTAATCAATTTGAGAAGCTCGGTGTTTAGCAATTGGTGAAACTTCCTCAAGGAAAACGTGCTCTTGGAACTCGCTGGATTTTTCGCAACATACAGGATGACACTGGAGTGATTGTTCGGAAGAAAGCTCGACTGATGATTCAGGGTTTTCGTCAGATTGAAGGATTAGACTACGATGAGGTTTACGCACTGGTCACTCGTTTAGAGGCTATTCTCATCTTCTTGGCATATGCATCTTACATGGATTTCACTGTCTATCAAATGGATGTCAAGACTAGGTTTCTCTACAGCACGGTGAAAGAGGAAATATACGTGGCACAACCACTGGGTTTTACTAATCCTGACAATCCAGACTATGCATACAAATTGGACAAAGCTTTGTATGGGTTGCATCAAGCGCCTCGCGCATGGTACGCAACTCTGACAGAGCATTTGCTTGCTCATGAATGTACTTGGGGAACCATTGATCAAACCCTGTTCATCAAACGTGTTGACAAGGACATTATTCTTGTTCAAATTTATGTTGATGATATCATTTTTGGTTCTACAAATGATGGTTTGTGTCGGGAATTTGAAAAATTATGAAGAAGAAATTTGAGATGATCTCACTGGGGGAGATGACTATGTTTTTAGGACTTCAAGTTCGTCATAGCCCGCAAGGAATCTTGATTCATCAAGGAAAATATGTCCATGACGTTCTTGCGAAATTCAAGCTTACAGACTCAAAGCCCACGACTTTACCTATTGCAAAATGGCCTCTACTAAATGAAGACGTTGAAGGAATGCCTGTTAATCCAACCATGTACCGATCAATGATTGGTTCACTCATGTATCTCACTGCAAGTCGGCCAGATATCATGTTTGCCATCTGCCAGTGTGCTCGTTATCAGGCTACTCCTAAATTCTCTCATTTACATGCTGTTAAAAGAAACTTTATGTACCTAAAAGGGGCACCATCATTGGGCCTCGGGTATCCTAAAAATTCTGAATTTGAACTGTATGCCTACTCTGACAGTAATCTTGTAGGTACAGATAGGGATATGCGCTCAACTTTAGCTGGATGTCAATTCTTGGGAGACCGCTTAATCTTGTGGCAATGCAAGAAGCAACAAAGGGTCTCGCTTTCTACTGTGGAAGCAGAATATGTCGCAGCATCTGCTTGATGCTCCCAGGTTTTATGGATGCAACACCAGCTTGCTGATTACGGTTTGACTTATCTAAACACCACAATTTATTGTGATAATGATGCCGCTATCCAAATCGTAAAAAACTCTATTTTCCACTCCAAAACCAAGCACATAAATATCAAAGTTCATTTTATTCGTGATTGCTATGAAAAGGGTCTCGTTAAACTTGAGCAAATCCGCACCGATGCAAACGTGGCGGATTTGTTCACGAAACCATTAGCAACGTGCGCTTTCAAGTGCTTGTGGATCTACTCAAAATGATTCGGTTTTCTAACTAAGCATCCTCAGTCCTTTTTGTTTTGTTTATTGTCTTTCATTTATTTTTGTTTGCTTCATAAATTTGTTCATAAATATGCACAAATTTAGGGGGAGAAATATCTAAAAAAAATAAAAATAAAAAAAATTGTTTGTTTTAAAATAGCTTTTGCAATGATTGGGAAATGAAATACTTTTTCGTGATAAAACGTCTGACTAACACATGTAAGGTGTTGAAGCGGGAAAAGGCTTGGATCGAAGGTGATATGTTGATAGGTCTAAATCTTAACCGGATAGTGTAAGCCAAATGATATAAACCTAACAAACTATGTACTCAGTGGGTCACATACTATAGGCGTATGATTTCGTGATCTTACTGTGTTGATAGATAACCAACGTCTGAGGTTTTGGGTCTTTATGCTATTGAGTCATCCGAGGATATATTGGATGCCCTTCTATTGCATCCAGATTATATGCAGACCTAGGTACAGTCATGATATCCTTCTAAAAGAACCAAAATAGAAGGTCCAAAACCTAAAAGAACAGAAATTTCTTCATGAGAATATTCCATAAGCTCCTCCGTACCATATAAGGTATTTGCCTAACCCTCGTCAGATACTATTGGTCACTCTGCTGTACGAAAGTACTGACCTGTTCACCAATAGCCTAACGTCATAAAGATAAAGGATGACCTCAGTATACTCACCTGCTACGATGAATTTTGTGCTTACCTTAATCGCGGGGGTATGTCATGGTATGGGACACACGGGTATCATAGTATAATACTACCTTAAGCGTATCATGAAGCTTGAACTGGAGGGTTGAGTTTTACGATTTAGATGGACAAGTATATTGGCAATCGCTTAGACTAGTCTGACCCAGCTCATACTGAAAAGTGTTCCTTAGTCGTCTTTTGAAATGATTTGATCCCTTAGCAAGGCTGCGTTTATGTTTGTGCTAAAATGGCTTATTTTTGTAGTTGGTAAAAGGTTGTTGGATGCTTGGTTAATCAAATTGCTGATTTTTTGTTAGATGGTTTCTGTCAAGGGATATTGGACTGGTCTGTTGAGTTTCAAAGTTGGGCCAATCCAATAAAATTTTTGAAAGTCTTTAACAATTGAAAATTTAGAATTCAAAAGTTATTGTTCCAGATTGGGCTTTCTGTCACACCCCGACCCGCAGCGAAAAAGGTGATCGGGGCATGATTGGGTTAACATCAAAGCTCATGACATTTATTATAACGTTTCATATTCATTAATACAATTTAATGGGAAATTTACAATCATAATTACATCATGTCCTAAACATCATTCTGACTTCATTGTTTTCTTCTAAGGCATTTCCTATGTTTTCCTTGCTTCATCCTGTTCACCTGTATCATGTGTAAAAATGGTTTTTGGATCAACAAAAAGTTGGCGAGTGAATCCTATGAAAAACATTTGAACAAGTTTATTGAATTGATTATAAAATAAAGTGCACAACCACACATGAGTAAAAATAGATGTAAACATATTCACCAATCATTTAATATTAAATAATGCACACACGAACAATAATGGATTTTGTTTTGAGGCACGCGTTGCTCAACTCGTCTCCCACGAGGAACTGATGGGCCTAATGAATGAATTGCATATAACTTGACAATATGAAATACATAACTACAAACAATATATACAATCTAAGTTTAGATCACAATATGGTATGGCACAAGTTTAAATAAACGAGTTAATTTTAGTGACACATGACACACCCCAAAACGTGTAATTAAAAAGGGGAGTTGTAAGATTCACTCACAGTGGGTGCGTTCGGTTGATGATGTTGAATGCGCACGAAGTTGGTTTTAACCACGAGTGAAACTAACCTAGATAATGGCATAATGGTTCGGTAAGTAAGCGGATTTTATTAATCAATTTTAGTAGGATTATTAGATATATTTTTGTGAGTTTAAAGCTATTTTCTAACTTTAGAAATGTTATTTTTTAAGTATTTTAAATTGATTTTTAAATAAAATAAATAAATAAAAATAATAAAAAAAATGTTGACTTTTTGACCGTTGACTTGTTGACCATTGACTTTGACTGTTGACTGTTGACCGGTTCGTATGTGTGTATGTATACGCTGGGTGAGGCTCGAACCCGAGACCTCCCGTACGCGTGCACGCAGCTCTACCAACTGAGCTACGTGTCTAACCCGAAATATTTCTGTTTTTAATTATATTTATATACTAATTGAATTAATCCGAAAATCATTTATTTCAAAAACGATTTTAATTACTCGCTCGGTGCTCTCCACGGGTCTCGAACCCAGGACCTGTGGTTTAGGTTAACACACAGTCCACCGCTGGACTGTGTGTCTAACTTGTTAAATAATCTGATTTTTATTATACTTATATACAAACTAAATAATTTCGTTTCTGCTTTAAATATAAAGTTTGATAATTGTCCGGACCGGTGCGGGAGTCCGGACTCGGACTCGTGACGTGTGATTAAACATTCACACAGTCCACCACTGGACTGTGTGTCTATCTTGGTTATTATTCCGGTTTTTATTAAACTTAACATCTTTAAGCAGTGGATCCGGTTCAGTTAATAAAAAAAACATTTTTATTAAGGCGAGGGTGCGTGGGACAAGAATCGAACTCGGGACGTAAGCGTGTTTTATTTGCACACAGTCCACCGCTGGACTGTGTGTCTAACCCGGAATATATCTTGATTTTAATTATACATATACAATACTGAAACTTCGTCTTCTTCGTCAGACTTAACCAGAATCGGAGTCTGACTGGTTCATCGATTTTAATCAAGTTCTTTTAGTGTGTTGCGCTTAATTACAGGTGAGATTAATAAAAGAACGAGAGATTAAGTGTAAGGTATACCGAACAGGGCTCCTCTGTTTCGCCGGCGAAACTCCGGTGACAGCAAGCTATTCCGGCGACGTGTGTCCTGCGGCAGAGGGTCTTCAGCGAGCTTGAGGTGAGTGTGGGTGGCTTCGGTATGAGCTCTGGGTGTTCAGTAAGGCTCAGAGGTGAAAGGCTCGGTTTTCCGGCGAGTTACAGCAGTTCTCCGGCGAGTGAAATTATGTCGGGAAAGAGTGTGATTGTGAGCGAAAAAGCTAACAGAGGTTAGAGGGGGTATTTATAGGGCAGAACATCAACGTATTTAGTCCGTTTTCCGTCTTGATTCGTCGGTCATTATGTTTTCCGGCGGTTATGACTTGCGTCGCGGTTTCAGACGTCGGTTATAACCGATGTAGTAGTTAAGGCTTCGGTTAAAACTGAAGAAACCGTCCAATCTCGGCGAAATCGTCGGATTTTCGACGACTGCGATTAGGCGCGTCGGTTTTGAATTCGATATTTATGTTATGAATTAATTTTTTTCAATATTGAACAAGAAATACAAGTGGCGGAGTGGTTGAGCGTGTGTGTGTTAAGTCATTGTTGATTCGCTGGCTGACCCGGGTTCGAAACCCGGCTGCAGCCTTTTATGTTTATTTTCTTATTTTAAATACTTTTTCAAATATAAATTATATATTCCAATATACTTATTAATTATGTATCGTTTAAAAATAATTTGGGCATTAAATACGCAAAGAAATTTTTAACTGATTGTTCGGTTAATAAACGGAGCGGTTTGGTAAATCCGGTTCTTGACGGATGTTACAGTATCCCCTGCTTTTTAGAAATTTCGTCCCGAAATTTAAGTAGTGATTTATTTGACTAAAAATGATGGTGTTTAGTTTGACAGTTACATACTTAGAAAAAGAGTAAGAGTTTAAATTTTTTTTTGAGGCGGTAACGTTCCTTGTAAGGGTTAAGTACCCTGCTACAGGAATCGCTTTTTGTTGCCTACGGTAAAAATATTGATAAGCAGAGTTGATTCACTAAATATGATATCATGCGTAAGAGTTTTGATATGTTTGGAAGGATAGGGTTATATCCTAAAACAAAATTTCTAATACTACAACCTACATGGAACTTCTCATAACCGTCTAATAATGCCTCTGATCCTTTGACAAGAATACTTATATATAGGAAGTACCAGCGGCGTATCCACCATATTCTTGTCAAATTTTCATTGGTTTTATCAGTAAGTTATGATTGGTTCTATGATGTGACTCTAAACATAAATAAACGCCACAACCAATGTACTAAGAAATTACTAAATCCTACATAGAACTTCTCATAACCGCCTGACAATGCCTCTGATCCTTTGACAAGAATACTTATATATAGGAAGTACCAGCGGCGTATCCACCATATTCTTGTCAAATTTTCATTGGTTTTATCAGTGAGTTATGATTGGTTCTATGATGTAACTCTAGAACATAAATAAACACAACAACCAATATTTGAGTCCAAATTCTGATAGCATACATGTTTGAATGGTGACAGTTCCTCTCTCGTTTGTTGGAGAGGTTAGTCTATGTAGAAATGGAACACAATCCAATTTCTTTAGATGATGATATGATATGAATGTAACACAAATTTCAACCAAGACAATACTAAATCCTACATGGAACCTCTCATAACCGCATGATAATGCCTCCGATCCTTTGACAAGAATACTTATATATAGGAAGTACCAGCGGCGTATCCACCATATTCTTGTCAAATTTTCATTGACTTTATCCACAAGTTATGATTAGTTCTATGTGACTCTACAACAAACACAACAACCACAACTTGAGTCTTAATTTTGACAGTATCCATGTTTGAATGATGACAATACCTCTCTCGTTTATTGTGATGGAGAGGTTAGTTATTGTGGAAGTGAGACATAGCTCAACTTCTTTAAATGATGAAATTGATTACACTGAAATGTATGATGAACAAACTTTGACCAAAACATACTAAATCCTACATGGAACCTCTCATAACCGCCTGATAATGCCTCCGATCCTTTGACAAGAATACTTATATATAGGAAGTACCAGCGGCGTATCCACCATATTCTCGTCAAATTTTCATTGACTTTATCCGCAAGTTATGATTAGTTCTATGTGACTCTACAACAAACACAACAACCACAAGATCGTATTGCATGTACTGAAAATGAAAAATGTCTGTGCCATCAAGGCTCAATCAAACAGAGCCGATCGTATTGCGTGTACTGAAAATGAAAAATGTCTGTGCGATCAAGGCTCAATCAAACGGAGCCGATCGTATTGCATGTACTGAAAATAATAAATTTAATCTAAAAAATAATCACTCAAACAGTTTATACATGGAACCTCTCATAACCGCCAGATAATGCCTCTGATCCTTTGGCAAGAATACTTATATATAGGAAGTACCAGCGGCGTATCCACCATATTCTTGTCAAAATTTCATTGGCTTTATCCTTAAGTTATGATTGGTTCTATGTGATTCTAAAACATAAAGAAAAACATAAAACTAAACGATTGGAGTTGAATCTTGATTTTCGGTGAAGGGGACTAGTTGGGTGGTTTCGCTTGGGCCGTCATTATCTTCGACAGGATTGGCGTTGATGTTGAAAACTCTTCCTCTTGCTGGTGGCCTAGTGATTGGGTTTTCTTGATTTACTTGGTTAACTGGGTTTGATTGAGCTTGAGCGTTTATGATGTTAACCAATCGAGGGCACGTGTTTCTAAAGTGGGTAGGGTCGCCACAATTGAAACAAGCTCGAACATATGGGAACATGGGGTATTGGGGTTGTTGATAGGTTTGGATCATGTTTTAAGGAGGGGGTGAGATTTGGTTTTGAGGGGTGCGACAAACCTTGCTCAAATGACCATAGCGTCCACAATTTGCACATAGTCGACAAGGTAAGGTAGATGGATGGTGATAAAAACAGGTGTTACATCGAGGGTGAGGTCCAAGGTAAGGTTTCTTATTTGGGTAAGTTGAGTTGGGTGTTACTTGAGTGATTGGGATAGCTTGGAGGGGTACGGCTTGTGAGGCTGGTTGATTGCGTTGGGTGACAGCAAGAAGTTGCCCATCTCGTTTTCTCTTAGAAATGGGTTGAGAAGGGGATTCGGTTTGGGTGGAGTTTGAAGTTTCAGTCGATGCCTTATCCTTCTTCTTCTCCTCCTTGAAGTCTTTGTTCCGGATTCGGTTTTCGGTGAGCTCTGTAGCTAACTCCATAGCTGCTTCCAAAGTTGCAGGCGTGGTACTTATTACAGAGTCTTGAATTTTTTACAGAAGACCTCGAATGTAGTGCTCGATCAAACGGTAGAGGGGAGTGAACAAGTTGGGAACCATTTGATTTAACTTGAGGAATCTTTTGTTGTATGTGGTGTGGTCGCCTTCCTTTTGCTTCAACGAATAGAACTCATCTTCTAATTTCTTGATTTCGCTCCTTGGACAAAACCGTCTTGTCATGATTTCCTTCAACTCTTCCCAAGTCAAAGTCATAGTGTCTTCAACACCTCGTTTGGCCTTCTCTGTATTCCACCAAGTAAGTGTTATTCCATATAAACGACCAGTAGCATATCGCACTTTGCGATCATCAGGGCAATCGCAATTTAGAAAAGTGTTCTCCATTTCTTCAAACCAATGGAAGAGAGCGGTGACACCTTCAGTCCCTTCGTATTTTGGAGGGTCGCAGGATTTGAAATGCTTGTAGGTGCATTTAGTGGTATTTGGGGGAGGGTTGATAACGTTTTGATTTTCTTGGTTGACAGGATTAGCGGTAAGTGCTTGTTGGACTTGGATTACAATGTTGGGTATTACGGCAGCCATTTGTTGAGCGATTAGGGCAGCCATGCGCTCGCGAGCTTTTCCTGCTCTCGTCTTCCTACGGGCGAGGCTAGAAGACATCTACAAGGAATACATGTCAAGAGTATGAGTTGGATGTTTTTGGGATCATGGGTCGCACTTAGGAATGAACATTCATAAAATAAATATAGAAAAATAAATCTACTACATCCATAGGATGTCTTGGGCTTTGCTCGTAATTGGGCCTTGCATGCCGCCATACTTCACCTTCGTAATCATGTGGGCCCCCATGAATACCGGGTTTTTCATATGGTTCGCATGTGTTAGCCTGGTTACGTACACTAAAACCCGGAGAAAATCGAGAAATATGTATATAACGTATGATATTCGGAATGTGTCCAGGTGTGGACACGGTGACACCTCAAAGTGGGGTTAGTTCGAACGACGTTTGGTGTGGCATGCTTTGGCCTAATAGGTCCTTCGTACTCTCATCGTTAGTCCCCAGGTAGGCAAACTGGTCCATTATATTGGATTTATACGAATGCCAACCTAGACAGGACGTTCCGACTACCGGTACTTGTACCCTTCCAGTTACTACATGCCCGTCGCAGAACTTACTTTGATGAGATTTGAAAATTGCGACAAAATCTTTGAATAACAAAAGTATAGAACATTGAAATATGTATGATGAATGTGTATGTAAGTATGTATGTTTGACTGTAAGTATAAACAAATATGAAACAAATAAACATCATAAGTTTGTATGTAACCACCTAAACAATTAAAATTTAGGCAACTATAGTATAGGCTCTAAGGGTCTAATAACCTATCCTATATCCCTATAGTCATGGCTCTGATACCAATCTGTCACACCCCGACCCGCAGCGGAAAAGGTGATCGGGGCATGATTGGGTTAACATCAAAGCTCATGACATTTATTATAACGTTTCATATTCATTAATACAATTTAATGGGAAATTTACAATCATAATTACATCATGTCCTAAACATCATTCTAGACTTCATTATTTTCTTCTAAGGCATTTCCTATGTTTTCCTTGCTTCATCCTGTTCACCTGTATCATGTGTACAAATGGTTTTTGGATCAACAAAAAGTTGGCGAGTGAATCCTATGAAAAACATTTGAACAAGTTTATTGAATTGATTATAAAATAAAGTGCACAACCACACATGAGTAAAAATAGATGTAAACATATTCACCAATCATTTAATATTAAATAATGCACACACGAACAATAATGGATTTTGTTTTGAGGCACGCGTTGCTTTACCCGTCTCCCACGAGGAACTGATGGGCCTAATGAATGAATTGCATATAACTTGACAATATGAAATACATAACTACAAACAATATATACAATCTAAGTTTAGATCACAATATGGTATGGCACAAGTTTAAATAAACGAGTTAATTTTAGTGACACATGACACACCCCAAAACGTGTAATTAAAAAGGGGAGTTGTAAGATTCACTCACAGTGGGTGCGTTCGGTTGATGATGTTGAATGCGCACGAAGTTGGTTTTAACCACGAGTGAAACTAACCTAGATAATGGCATAATGGTTCGGTAAGTAAGCGGATTTTATTAATCAATTTTAGTAGGATTATTGGATATATTTTTGTGAGTTTAAAGCTATTTTCTAACTTTAGAAATGTTATTTTTTAAGTATTTTAAATTGATTTTTAAATAAAATAAATAAATAAAAATAATAAAAAAATGTTGACTTTTTGACCGTTGACTTATTGACCATTGACTTTGACTGTTGACTGTTGACCGGTTCGTATGTGTGTATGTATGCGCTGGGTGAGGCTCGAACCCGAGACCTCCCGTACGCGTGCACGCAGCTCTACCAACTGAGCTACGTGTCTAACCCGAAATATTTCTGTTTTTAATTATATTTATATTCTAATTGAATTAATCCGAAAATCATTTATTTCAAAAACGATTTTAATTACTCGCTCGGTGCTCTCCACAGGTCTCGAACCCGGGACCTGTGGTTTAGATTAACACACAGTCCACCGCTGGACTGTGTGTTTAACTTGTTAAATAATCTGATTTTTATTATACTTATATACAAACTAAATAATTTCGTTTCTGCTTTAAATAAAAAGTTTGATAATTGTCCGGACCGGTGCGGTAGTCCGGACTCGAACTCGTGACGTGTGATTAAACATTCACACAGTCCACCACTGGACTGTGTGTCTATCTTGGTTATTATTCCGGTTTTTATTAAACTTAACATCTTTAAGCAGTGGATCCGGTTCAGTTAAGAAAAAAAACATTTTCATTAAGGCGAGGGTGCGTGGGACAAGAATCGAACTCGGGACGTAAGCGTGTTTTATTTGCACACAGTCCACCGCTGGACTGTGTGTCTAACCCGGAATATATCTTGATTTTAATTATACATATACAATACTGAAACTTCGTCTTCTTCGTCAGACTTAACCAGAATCGGAGTCTGACTGGTTCATCGATTTTAATCAAGTTCTTTTAGTGTGTTGCGCTTAATTACAGGTGAGATTAATAAAAGAACGAGAGATTAAGTGTAAGGTATACCGAACAGGGCTCCTCTGTTTCGCCGGCGAAACTCCGGTGACAGCAAGCTATTCCGGCGACGTGTGTCCTGCGGCAGAGGGTCTTCAGCGAGCTTGAGGTGAGTGTGGGTGGCTTCGGTATGAGCTCTGGGTGTTCAGTAAGGCTCAGAGGTGAAAGGCTCGGTTTTCCGGCGAGTTGCAGCAGTTCTCCGGCGAGTGAAATTATGTCGGGAAAGAGTGTGATTGTGAGCGAAAAAGCTAACAGAGGTTAGAGGGGGTATTTATAGGGCAGAACATCGACGTATTTAGTCCGTTTTCCGTCTTGATTCGTTGTTCATTACGTTTTCCGGCTGTTATGACTTGCGTCGCGGTTTCAGACGTCGGTTATAACCGATGTAGTAGTTAAGGCTTCGGTTAAAACTGAAGAAACCGTCCAATCTCGGCGAAATCGTCGGGATTTCCGACGACTGCGATTAGGCGCGTCGGTTTTGAATTCGATATTTATGTTATGAATTAATTTTTTTCAATATTGAACAAGAAATACAAGTGGCGGAGTGGTTGAGCGTGTGTGTGTTAAGTCATTGTTGATTCGCTGGCTGACCCGGGTTCGAAACCCGGCAGCAACCTTTTATGTTTATTTTCTTATTTTAAATACTTTTTCAAATATAAATTATATGTTCCAATATACTTATTAATTATGTATCGTTTAAAAATAATTTGGGCATTAAATACGCAAAGAAATTTTTAACTGATTGTTCGGTTAATAAACGGAGCGGGTTTGGTAAATCCGGTTTTTTACGGATGTTACACTTTCCACCACTTTTCGGATATGCCAATTTAGCTATCACTTTTCCGGATTGGGCCTGAAAAAAGCCCAATTCAGATTCTTTGGAATCGGATTTCGGACTGTGTTGGCCCAAAAGATGTGAGGCCCAAGCCCATTGCAGAAAGTACTTAAGTGAATCAGAGGTGTCATTTCGGATTATTCACAAACTTCCGAAATCTCTGATTTCCTCTCTGATTTCAAACTGTGCATTTCGAATTTGTATCTCGAATTTCATCCGGATTAGGTAAATTATGCTTAAAAATCATAAAATCCGGATAATAATCTTCATGCTTCCTGCATTTCGGATTGGCCTTCAAAGTAACATGCATTTCGGATCTCATTCTGGATGGATATTCTACCGAGTGATGAACTCTGATTTCATCTCAGATAATTTTCATCCGGATTGATGATTTATCCGAGATACTGTTGATTTGTTTGCTAATCCGGATTGATGATTCATCTGAAATACTATTGACCACTTTGCTAATCCGGATTGATGAAAAGCTTCATCCGGATTACTGTTGACCTGTTAGTGAATCCGGATTCTAGGGTTTGAACCTTTGAACTCTTTTGAACCTTTTCAAATGATTGAACCCTTCAAACTGATTTGAACCTTTCAATAATTGAACCTTTGACATCTGTTTGAACAATCCAATTAGTGTTAACCTTATATTCTGATAAACTTTGTTAACTTCTGTTAGTTGTGTTAAAATTTATTTAACCTGGTTACTGTTTTGACAGAAATGGTAGAAGAGCCTTTGATGCGGTTATGTTGGTAGAAGAGCAGTTCCACAATCAGGCAGGATTTCTATCGGATCCACCAGTTGAATTTTATCAGGAATTCCAATCGATGATAGTGACTCGACTTTATACGCGAAGGAGAAAGGATTGCCGATACTTGCGCCGTTACTCAAGAAGATGTTTCCTACATACTGGCGATTATTGGTACACATGTTTATGTAGTGCATTTCAGAGAATAAGGGAGGCTTGGATCAACTGAATCAAACCCAGACCTCTGCTATCGTAGCTCTTATTATAGACTAGAAGTATAACTTCTCCAGTTATATTTTCAAAAACATGAAGAAGATTTTAGAGCAGTCCAAGAAGAGAATGTTTCTGTTATATCCACGTTTCGTACAGCTGATTTTAGATGCTCGATATCCTGACTTGGCTAAAGATGCTTCGGATGCGAATTTGCTGAATATGAAGCCTATGGGACCAACTATCTTTGGCACAATGAAGAAGAATCGCTCAACATCGAAGACTGTCTTTGTTGGTCATTTTGCATTGAAGAAATTTGGAAAGTTTGCTGAGGTAATCGGACAGGATGTCCCAATTGTTGCCGAAGAGCATGATGTGCCCGCAAAAGAAAAGGAGGTCGAGATTGAAGATCTGGTTACAGACGAGGATATTGACGCGGAACAAGCTTTCTTATATGATCTTACTAAGTTCAATGCCAATCTAACTCCAGTCTTGCCAGAATTGTCTTCAAAAAACTTAGAAGCCCTAATTGCTCATCTAAAAGAAATCCAAGAACGACAGGGTGATCCTCCTCTGGTTATTCCCTCTGTTGATGCTCCGGTAGGTGTGGGTGATGATGATGAAGAGGACGAAGTTCCATTGATCAAGAGAAGGCGAACAGAGCCTAGTGTTCAACCAAGTCAATCCGGTGCTTGTGTTGTTAGTATTGCTGAAGAGTCTACTCTGGTGACTTCTACTACTGTCTTATCTTCAGTCCCTGCATCTGTTACAGACACTCCAATGGTTGATATTCCTATTTCATCTGAACTAAAAACTGCTCACGTTCCACAGTTGTTTCGATTCAAGCAGACTCGGTATTACAAATGATGGATTTTGGCGGAAGTTTGATGGGTGCTGAAGGGTCTAGCATAGGTGGAAGTGTTATAGGTAGTGCTGAGGATGATGCTACGGAATACTTGCAGAGATGTGAGAAGCGTGCATTTGAGTTTGGAGGTTTGGACAGTGATGATGAAGATGTTGAAGTTGATGTTGTGGATTTGAAGAAGCGAGTGGTTGTATTAGAACATGATGTTATCCTTAAGGATGCTCAGATCGCATAGTTGCAGACATGCTTAGACGTGAGAGGCCAAACGGTAGATCAACTGCAAGGAGACGTCACGATGCTGATGACTATGGTGTTCGATTTGAAAGCTAAATTGGAGAAAAAGTTTGGGAGGGAATTCTATAGACCCTACAGATGATCCGATTAACATAGAACACAAACATATAGCAGCTGAGCAGCGAGCGACAAAGGAAAGTGAAGCAAACAGGTTAGCAGCAGAACAGTTGGCTTCAGAATGACAATCTGGGTTGGATGACTATCTGCGTAATCCAAGAAAGAAATATGCTGTAAGTCAGAAGCGTCCAGCAACCCAAAAGAAGAAGCAGATGGTGTTGATGAAAAACGTTGATGTCAATCCGCTTGATTAGAACTTCCAATTGAAAGATCCGACAAACCAGTCTGAACGATATCTCATGGATCTTGGCTCGAGCTACTACAGCAAGGTTGGGAATAAATCGAAGGTGTTGAGCTGGATGTACGACCATGTCAAGAAAATGTGGATCATTATTCGACAGGACGGGACAAGGGAGTATTATTCTAAGGAGTGTCAGTGTGAAACATGGACGAAGATTGCTCTGACTGATTTATTACGAGCTCCATACTCTGATGACGATACAACTGAACGTGGCCTAGGCTGGAGTTTTTCAAGAAATTGGAACAAGAGGTGAAAAATGGGTTCAAAATGATGAAGACAGCTGAACCATACTTGCGAGCTGCAAAAGGAGTACGTGATGCGAGAACAGGGAGAATGTTTAAGTCGGTAATGTGGCCTCCAACGGATAAGCAACTTTTTATACCGGTCGCTCCAACCTTTCCACGGGGAATTCTGAAGAACTTTAATTTCTAGCTGTATGATCCCAAGGTTGGTAGTGTAGCTATTGTGACAAAGGAGAAGGCGTTTAGGGTGAATGACGTGGGTGATTTGGTAAGCTTTCACGATGAAGATCTGCAGGTTCTTGCTTTGCACCAGATCCGAACAGCAGAGTTATATGAAGTGTGTGCAAAGGATTGGACATCTGCTGTGGCTGGTATTATTGCTGGAAGATTAGGAGTAGAGCGTAACCTAAAGACTAGAAGGCCTAATGTTGTAAACCTAGGGGGGATTGTTGGGCTTATATTAATAAAGGTTTACACATTAGGTCTACATTTGGGCTTTAAGGGGTTTTGGGCTTCCTAGTGCCTTGTGGGCCTAGGGTTGTAACTTTTGGGCTTATTGATTAGTATAAATATATGTCTTAGGTCAAGGTTTAGAGGTTAGAGAGTTGTAATTACAAACTTGTATCAGATACTTTCCTAGTGTATGCAAGTTGTTTTGAATTCAAGAGATTGTTTTTCTTCCTAATCATTATTTCCGCTACTTATTAGGTTTGTGATACCTGTTAGATCCGATATCGAGACTTACAAAACCGGTAAGTTTAGCGTAAACCTTTCATAAACCATTTGAGTTCATTGAAATCTGTTTGTAACATGGTTTAGAAATATATGATTTTCTTTCATCGAAACATTGTATGCTTTCGCAAAACTTGCATATCTATCCACCCCTGAAACATTTATAAAAAGTAAACCAGTAAAAAGTGGGGTTATGAACTCACCTTGATATCCTTGTGCAAAGCTAGCTTAATGTGATTCCATAGTGTTGTCTCCACAATTTGACTTGCTAGCATGCAATCTAAGGTATTCCTAAAACGGAATAACTTGTAAGTTTCTAGATATAACGTAGCTAAACTAGGTGTCACAGAGCTCTACCGAATCGTTAACCATACGATTCTATGAAAGTGTCATTGTCTTAACTTAGAATAACAAATCTATGGTTTTCTTAGAAACGATTTAGTTTTTGAGCGACTTGAAATATATGTTTACATATAAACTTAACTATATTTCCTGAAATCGTATTTAGTCGTCGCATACATGACGGATAATAGTACGACTCTTCGTAATTTTCGTGAGATATAATGTATTATACTTGTAAATATACCCGTATAGATAATACATTTCGTATCCGAGCAAGAGTCTGGCGTATCATTCATAATAAATAACGATGTAATTGTACACTTGTTATAGTCTTGCGTGTAACATTTGTAAAAAAACCGGGTTTTCAAAACCCGCTCCGTTTTGTAACCGAATATCAAGTTATAAAAGTTACGTCGAATATTTATGATTATTTAGATTTAAAACAATACATAATTAATAAATAAACTAAACTACAAAAATTATATTTGATAAAAAGTTAAAATAAAATAAATAAAAAAATTTTGATGCTGCCGGGACTCGAACCCGGGTCAGCCAAGACACACACACCTCAGCAACTTAACACACACACACAAAACCACTCCGCCACATTGTGTTTTCTGCTAACTCTAGGAACACAAATGAAATTTATACACAAACTCAGTTAAAGCCGGTTGCGCCATCTGAGAAACGGTAATCAGCAAACCAATCTTCAATTCGTTGTTTATTCACACATTCAGTTTATAACCGATGCATCGATGGTTTCTAATCAAATCGGAATTGATTAAACTTAAAACCTCATCATTATCGGTTTTTAAAACCGAAAAATCACCAAGTCCAGAATTCTTCAACTTCAGACCACTCTCGCGACTCAGAGATATCATACCAATACTCCATTTCATTTTCGTCGCATTTTCAGACCATCAGAACGCCTGAATCAGCTCGCCGGAATTTTCTGCAAAAGTCGCCGGAAAACCGTATTCAACTCAAACCGGTAAAATACCTCTTCTTTACTGTTTCAATCAATTGTTAGAACCTTACTAACATTAACCCATCGCTCATAATCAACCACAGACGACGTTGTTGGACTTTCTGTTTTCGCCGGAAAACTTCTGGAATTGTCGGAAACTCGTTGATTACCGGTATGCTCCTTCCAACGTGCTGATAATCAATACTAATTAGTTCAATTTCACATCTAATCCCTTACACCTGTTAATTGATTCTCACAGCCGAAAGTTCCAAAAACAGAGCCGACGAACTTCGCCGGATCCTCTGAAGAAGACGATCTATTCGGTATTTTCTTCCCCAAACTTTTCGGTTCAATGCATTCATTTTGGTCATCATGTTCAGTAACTAAATTAATCGCGTATCAGTTGTTTTGATTGATGTCTGTGTTTGAATGAAGAAGACGAGTTCAAAGATGACATAAGTTTAATTAAAATCGGAATTATAAACGGGTTAGACACACAGTCCAGCGGTGGACTGTGTGCAAAATACAAACGCACGTCCCGAGTTCGATTCCTGCTATACGCACTCCTTGTTTAATAACACGCCTTTTTATCTAAAAACTAAACCGGGATAACTCAGTTAGTTAATAAGTATAATAAAAACCGAGATAATAACCGGGTTAGACACACAGTCCAGCGGTGGACGGTGTGCAACACTAAGCCCTACGTCGCGCGTTCGAAACCCGTCACTTGCACCGGTCCGTTGAATTAAAATGTTTTTGAAATTAAAGAGAATTTCGGATTAACTGAAAGTGTATAAGTATAAATAAAAACAAGATTATTTCGGGTTAGACACGTAGCTCAGTTGGTAGAGCTGCGTGCACGCGTACGGGAGGTCACCGGTTCGAGCCTCACCCGGCGCAAATTAATTCGCTGACCGAACCGGTCAACGGTCAACGGTCAATAAACAATTTTTTTTATATTTTTATTTATTTAATTTAATTTAAAAAAATCAATTAAAAATACTTAAAAATAACATTTTTTAAAGATAGAAAATAGCCTTGAACTCACAAAAATATATCTAAAAATTTCATTAAAATCCTTAATAAAATCCACTCGTTTAATATATTTTTCCGTTATTATTTAGGTTAGTATTTCTCGTTGTTCCGCTCATCTAATTCGTGCGCATCTCACCATCTCCAATCCAACGCACCCAAGGTCAGTGAATCTTACAAATTCCCCGTTTTAATCACGTTTTGGGGTGTATCATGTGTCTTTGTATATATATATTATAACTAAACCATTGTGCATTCATCATATCATGAACATGTGTATTCAGTTTGTTGCTGTTAAGTAGTTATTATTGGATGCAATTTATTATTCAGTACATGCAATTTCATAGGCCGCCGCTCCCCATTACATTATGAGCGTTGAGCATGTTCCCCATTTCATTATGAGGTTGAACCTGGCGTGCCCACATACGATCGGCTCCGTTTGATTGAGCCTTGATCGCACAGACATTTTCATTTTCAGTACATGCAATACGATCGGCTCCGTTTGATTGAGCCTTGATCGCACAGTTTCATTTACGTTATTTACAGTATGATGTTGGTATGATTGTCACACCCCGACCCGCAGCGGAAATAAGAGTCGGGGCATAATTGGGTTATCACCAAAGCACATGACATTTACTATTATGTTTCATAATTAAATGAAGTCAAAATTACATTTCTCAAACATTCAAACATGTTCATTCATTACAAAGGAAAATAACCAAACATAATGTTCCAAATACTAAATCGTTTTATTTCTTCTAATCCAGGTCCTACGTGTTCCTAGCTGCTGCTGGTTCACCTGTATCATGTGTAAAATGGGAGGTTTTTGGGTCAACATAAGTTGGCGAGTGAACCTTATAGATAAACATTTAATAATGATTTTCTGGTTAGTTTATCAATAAAATATTGTGCATAATCATAAAAGAGCATATGTATGAAATCAAGCAATGGCAACATCAGTTACAATTATAACATACATTAACAATCGATAACATACATGAACATACCAACATCATATGATAATTAACATAAATGAACTGTGAGATCAAGGCTCAATCAAACGGAGCCGATCGTATTGCATGAACTGAAAATGTAAATTGAACTGTGCGCTCAAGGCTCAATCAAACGGAGCCGAGCGTATTGCATGTATTGAAATGTAATTAAATGACCGATCAAGGCTCAATCAAACGGAGCCGATCGTGCGGGCACGCCCTGATCAACCACATAATAAAATGGGGATCAAACTCAACCTCGAGGGATGGGGAGCTACGGCCTCAGCAATTGCATGTACTGAAATAATAACTTGCAAACAATACTAACTACTTATCAGCAACAACTAACACACATGTCATGATATGATATATGCACAATAACTTAGTTATAATAAGTAAATGAACAAGACACATGATACACCCCAAAAATGTGATTAAAACGGGAATTTGAAGGGTTCACTCACATTGGGTGCGTTGGATTTGAGTTGGTGAGATGCGCACGATTTAGACGAAACGAGTTAACGAGGAATCACTGACCTAAATAATAATGGGAAAAAATATATTAAATGGATGGATTTTATTAAAGATTTTAATGGGATTTTTAGATATATTTTTGTGAGTTTATGGCTATTTTCTATCCTTAAAAATGTTATTTTTAAGTATTTTTAATTGATTTTTAATTTAAATTAAACAAATAAATATTTTAAAAAAAATAATATTTTTTTTTTACTGTTTGACCGTTGACCGTTGACCGGTTCGGTCAGCGGTAATACTTGCGCCGTGCGGGATTCGAACCGGTGACCTTCCGTTCACGCGCACGTAGCTCTACCAACTGATCCAGTTCTTATTATATTTATACACTTATTCGAATTTACCGAAAATTCCTTTATTTTGCAAAACGTTTTAATCTCATTGAACCGGTGTTTGGGACGGGACTCGATCGCGCGACGTGTAGTTTGTTTTGCACACAGTCCACCGCTGGACTGTGTGTCTAACCCGGTTATATTCTTGATTTATAATATACTTAACAACTACTCGTTTCAACCCGGTTAGTTTATGAATAAAAAGGAATGTTTATTACGCAGAGTGTGTGTAGTAAGGATCGAACTCGGGACGTGATTATAAAATGTGCACACAGTCCACCGCTGGACTGTGTGTCTAACCCGTTTATAAACCGAATTTTAATTACTCTTATGCTCTGAAATAGGTTCATCTTCTTCGTCGGATAAACTGTCAGCGTATTCCAACTGGTTAAGATTGATTTCGCGACTTTCAAAGATCTTAAACACTAAAAGTAATTCAATAGCAAAGAATGGAAAGAGCTTAAAGACTAGGATTTACCGTTTGAAGATAAACACAGAAATCCGGCGAATGTGTTGTCGATACAGAAATCGAGCTCCGACTGTTGCAACAATTAACAGTGTGGATCGATTATTTATAGAACTAAATCATCTAAACAAGGTTTAAATGAAGTGTAGGATGCCTTACCCTTTCACAGTGAAATTCCGGCAATTACAGAAACTTTCCGGCGAGGGTGGGATTTCCGATAAATGTTGGCTAAGATTGATTCTGTTGACGGGATTGTGTTAGAGATTGACTAACCACATGTTTTAAACAAAAAGAGTCGAAGAATTTACCGTGAAAATACAAGTCCCGGTTTTCCGGTGAGTTGCAGAAAATCTCCGGCGATCGAAATCAGAGGGTCTTACAGTTCAGAATCTTGACGAAAATGAAATTGAGAGTTATTGTGATAGTTATGAATCGCGCAAATGATCAGTACTTGGATTATATTAGAGTTTGGTATATCTTCGGTTTCAAATACCGGAAGTGAGGAGATCTTTAAGTTCATTCAATTAGAACTTAATTAGAAACCGATATTCATCGGTTATAAGTTAACTAAGCGAACAAAAACTGATTTGGCGATTCGGTTTACCGATTTCCGTTATTCAGATATCATTAACCGTTAAATCGTGTTTGTGTATAAAATTTAATTGCTTTCATAATGTTAACAGAAAACAATTGGTGGCGGAGTGGTTTGGAGACGGGGAGATAAGTCGTTGGAGGCAGTTGACCCGGGTTCGAGTCCGGTCAGCTCCAAATATTTTTTATTTATTTTATTTTAACTTTTTATCAAATATAATTTTTATAGTTTAGTTTATATATTAATTATGTAACGTTTAAACTCAAAATACTCATAAATACTTAATGTCATTTCATAACTTGGTATTTGATTACAAAACGGAGCGGGTTTTGGAAACCCGATTTATACAAATGTTACAGTATCCCCTACTTTTAGGAATTTCGTCCCGAAATTCAAACAATTGAAGTAGTAGGGAAAAGATGAGGGTATTTTTCACGCATTGAGTCTTCACGTTCCCAAGTAAACTCAGGTCCCCGTTTCGACTCCCAGCGTACCCTAACAATAGGAATGCGACTTCGACGTAGACGCTTTTCTCCATAGTCCATAATCTCTACTGGCCTTTCAATAAAATGCATGGATTCATCAATCTGAATATCCTCCAGTGGAATATGAAGATTCTCATCAGCGAGGCACTTCTTCAAGTTCGACACGTGGAATGTGGGATGAATTCTGTCGAGTTCTTCCGGTAGGTCAAGCTTGTAAGCTACAGGGCCTACTCTTTCGAGTATCTTGAAAGGTCCTACGTAACGTGGTGCTAGCTTTCCCTTTTGACCAAAACGAACTACTCCCTTCCACGGTGACACTTTTAAAAGCACATGATCACCAACGCTAAACTCCAAGGGCTTCCGTCGTTTATCTGCGTAACTCTTTTGACGACTTTGAGCCGCTAGAAGATTGTTTCGGATTTGATGAATCTTATCTGTTGTTTCTTGGATCAATTCCGGACCAGTAATTTGAGCTTCCCCAATTTCGTGCCAACAAATAGGAGATCGACACTTTCGACCATATAAAGCTTCAAAAGGTGCCATGCCGATGCTAGAATGATAACTGTTGTTGTACGAAAATTCGACTAACGGTAGATGGGCGTCCCAATTTCCCTTGAAGTCTATGACACATGCTCTAAGCATGTCCTCAAGGGTTTGAATGGTGCGCTCAGACTGTCCATCAGTTTGAGGATGATAGGCGGTACTAAGATCTAGTCGAGTGCCCATAGCGGATTGTACTGCCTGCCATGTTCGAGAGGTGAAACGACCATCCCGATCAGAAATAATACTTAACGGAACTCCATGTCGGCTGACGATTTCGTTGATATAAATACGAGCAAGCTTTTCGTTCTTGAAATCTTCTCGAATAGGAATAAAGTGAGCTGATTTTGTGAGTCGGTCTATAATCACCCATATAGTGTCATACCCACTAGAAGTGCGAGGTAACCCGGTAATAAAATCCATGGTTATATTTTCCCACTTCCAGACAGGTATTTCTGGTTGGACCAGCAGTCCTGAGGGTCTTTGGTGTTCAGCCTTTACTTTAGAACAAGTGAGACACTTGGAAACAAAAACGGCAATATCTTTCTTCATTCCAGGCCACCAATAGGTGTACCGTAGGTCTTGATACATCTTATCGGCTCCTGGGTGTATAGAATATCGCGACTTATGGGCTTCATGCATGAGTGTTTCACGAAGATTGATATGGTTAGGAATCCATATACGATCTAGGTAATACAAAATACCATCAGATTTAGTTTCCAGCTTTAGCTCGGCTCCACAGGACATCTCTTTTTGTACATCTTCCTCTGTTATTGAAACGTGTTGAGCTTCTCGAATTTGATCCTTAATATTGGTTATAATTTGCGAACATAGAAGATGAATGGAATTCGCATAACCCTTTCGACTAAGTGCATCAGCCACCACATTTGCTTTGCCAGGGTGGTATCTGATTTCACAGTCGTAATCATTTAGGAGTTCGACCCATCTTCGTTGCCTCATATTTAACTCTTTCTGATTGAAGATATGTTGAAGACTCTTGTGGTCAGTGTATATTTCACACTTCGTACCATAAAGATAATGTCTCCATATCTTAAGAGCGAATACAACGGCTCCGAGTTCAAGGTCATGAGTGGTGTAATTCTTTTCGTGAGTCTTGAGTTGCCTTGAGGCATAAGCTATGACTTTTCCTCTTTGCATGAGAACGCAACCTAATCCTTGTCCTGACGCATCGCAATAGACTACAAAATCATCACAACCTTCAGGAAGAGTGAGGATTGGTGCATCACAAAGTTTTTGCTTGAGAGTTTGAAAAGCTTCTTCTTGCTTGGGTCCCCATACAAATGGTTTCCCTTTATGGGTTAAAGCCGTGAGTGGCACCGCAATGCGAGAGAAGTTTGAAATGAATCGACGATAGTAACCAGCAAGTCCAAGAAAAGACCTTAATTCAGTTGGCGTACGTGGAGCTTGCCATTCCTGAACTGCTTTGATCTTTGATGGGTCCACATGTATTCCTTTGTCATTGACTACATGCCCGAGAAATTGCACCTCTTTTAACCAGAATTCACATTTAGAGAATTTGGCATAAAGCTTTTCCTTTTCTAGAAGTGCAAGAACAAGTCGCAGATGACGCTCATGATCAGCTTTGGATTTTGAATAGATAAGAATATCGTCAATGAACACAATAACAAATCGATCAAGGTAAGGTTTGCAGACTCTATTCATTAGGTCCATGAAAACAGCTGGTGCGTGTTAATCCAAACGGCATAACCATGAATTCATAGTGACCATATCGAGTTCGAAAAGCAGTTTTAGGGACGTCTTCCTCATACACCCTAAACTGATGATAGCCCGATCGAAGGTCGATTTTTGAAAAGCAACTGGCACCTTGTAGTTGGTCAAGAAGGTCATCTATACGAGGTAAAGGATATCGATTTTTGATAGTTAACTTGTTGAGCTCTCTGTAATCGATGCACATGCGAAAAGATCCATCCTTCTTCTTTACGAAAAGTACAGGTGCACCCCAAGGCGATGAGCTGGGGCGTATAAATCCCTTGTCAGTCAACTCTTGCAATTGACTGGCTAGCTCTTGCATTTCAGAGGGGGCTAACCTATATGGAGACTTTGCCACTGGTGTAGCACCAGGTATAAGATCGATACGAAATTCGACATCTCTGATTGGAGGAAGTCCTGAAATGTCGTCAGGAGAAAACTTGTGGAAAATCTTTTACAACAGGAATATCTTCAAGTTTCTTTTCTGCGGTCCCCTTCTTGATGATATGGGCTAAAAACGCGACATAATTCTTGCGAAGGTATTTCTGAGCTTGAAGGCAAGACATTAAGTTGAGTCCTTTCGCCGAGGTTTCTCCAATAATTCGAAGAGTCTGACCGTTTGAAAGAGGAATACGAATAAATTTCTCACGACATACAACTTCCGCATTATGCTGACTGAGCCAATCCATTCCGACTATGATGTCGAAACTTCCCAGCTTCATAGGAATAAGATCGACTGAGAAATCGTGGTCGTTTAGGGTGAGCGTACAGTTGCGTAAAATAGAGTCTAACGAAACTGGTTTTCCATCTGCAACTTCCACTGTTATGGATTCCGCGAGCTTATCTCGATTTTTACTTAAGATAGGTTCAAACTCTAATGACACGAAACTTCTATCCGCACCAGTATCAAATAACATAGAGGCATATCTACCATTTATAAGAAACGTACCGTTGACCACATTGCCGTCAGCTCTGGCCTGGTTTGCGTTAATATTGAAAGCCCTTCCTCTAGCAGGTGGAGGAGCTTGGTTTGCTTGGTTCACAGGGTTGGCTTGGGCCTGAGCATGAATAATATTGACCAGTCTTGGACATGAGTTCCTGAAATGACTTGGATCTCCACAATTGAAACATGCCCGCATAGGTTGGCCCATAGGGTAGTTGGGTTGATAGTATGTTTGGGCTAAATGTTGAGTGGGTGGAAATGGTTGTTGTTGTTGGGCTTGACCCATAAATTGTTGGTGGGTTTGGGTTATAGGTTGGTGGCGGTTTGTTCGTTGAGGTGCGCGGCAGTGTTGTACAATGTGTCCAGCGCGACCGCAGCTGGTACAGTACTGGCAAGGATAGTCAGGGGAGTGGTGATACTGACAACGGTTACATTTTGGTAGTGGTCCTGTGTATGGTCTTTTGTATGGCGCGGGTGGAGGAGTGGCTTGAGTGATGGGTGCAGCAGGAACAGGGGTGTTGGTGTGGGTGACTGCAAAGTTCCTGTTGTTACGTTTCCTCTTGTTAGCAAATTTAGAGGAAGGAGTGTGGTGATTTGAGGTTTGTCCCTCAGCAGGGGTTTTCTTCTTTTCTTCCTTGAACTTCCCATTGCGAATTCGGTTTTCGTGTCAGTTCTGTTGCCAACACCATGGCAGCTTCGAGTGTTACCGGTGAAACGCTGAGGACCGAATCTTGGATTTTCGAGGGAAGTCCTCGAATGTAATGTTCGATCAGACGGTAGGTTGGAGTGAATAAGTTTGGTACCATCTGGTTCAACTCCAAGAACCGTTTGTTGTAAGTAGAGTGATCACCATCTTTTTGCTTCAGGGCATGAAATTCATCTTCCAATTTCTTAATCTCACTCCTAGGACAGAATCGCCTAGTCATGATTTCCCTTAACTCCTCCCAAGTTAAGGCCATCGCATCTTCCGTTCCCCTCTTTCCCTTCTCGGTATTCCACCAAGTGAGAGCTACACCAAGTAGTCTCCCGGTGGCATAACGAACTTTGCGATCCTCAGGACAATCGCAGTTTAAGAAAACGTTTTCCATCTCCTCGAACCAACGCAGGAGAGCAGTGACTCCCTCAGTCCCTTCGAATTTTGGGGGATCGCAGGACTTAAAATGTTTGTAGGTGCATTTGCTGGTAGGAGGGTCGTTGATGATCTGGTCCTGTTGTTGAGGAGGGTTAGTAGGATTTGCAGCAAGAGCTTGTTGTACTTGTACTACGATGTCAGGTAATATCGTGGCCATTTGGTTGGCGATATGAGTGGCCAACCGTTCCTGAGACTTTTCCGATTTCCTACTCCTTCGATGCGATCTAGACGACATCTACAGGATCATAAAATGAGAAGATTGTGAGTTTATGGTATCTTTTAGGTGTCATGTGTCTTTAAAAAAAATGAAAATAACATAAATATCAATAATGCAACTACATCCGAAGGATGTCTTGGGTTCGCTCATGTTGGGCCTCAAATGTCCCCCATACCTTCACCTATATAGTCATGTGGGCCCCCATGGCTATTGGTTTGGTAGGATTCACATTAGTATTGGCAATTTAACACTCGCATCCCCCGAATGCTAACCACAAAATATGTTCATGAGATGTTTGGTCGGAACGTGTCCAGGTGTAGACACAATGACAACTCAAAGTGGGATTTGCTCTCACGACGTTTGGTATAGCATGCTTTGGCCTAATAGGTATTTCGTACTCTCATCGTTGGTCCCCAGGTAGGCAAACTGGTCCTTTATTTTGGATTTATACGAATGCCAGCCTAGATAGGACGTTCCGACTACCGGTACTAGTACCCTTCCAGTTACTACATGCCCGTCATGAGAACTCACTTTGATGAGATTTGAAAACACGAAAATCGTTGTAAAATCAATCATGATGTGGTGTGTGCTTGCATGGATGTGATATATTATGATCATACGATTTCATGATAGGCATTATTTGATAATACATACTTATGAACATGCTTGAACAATATCGAATGTAACATTTTAACATAAACATATAAACATCATGAAATTTGGCATATAACACACAAAATTCTTATAAGTTTCTAATCGACTATAGTATAGGCTCTAAGGGTCTAATAACCTATCCTATATCCCTATAGTCATGGCTCTGATACCAATCTGTCACACCCCGACCCGCAGCGGAAATAAGAGTCGGGGCATAATTGGGTTATCACCAAAGCACATGACATTTACTATTATGTTTCATAATTAAATGAAGTCAAAATTACATTTCTCAAACATTCAAACATGTTCATTCATTACAAAGGAAAATAACCAAACATAATGTTCCAAATACTAAATCGTTTTATTTCTTCTAATCCAGGTCCTACGTGTTCCTAGCTGCTGCTGGTTCACCTGTATCATGTGTAAAATGGGAGGTTTTTGGGTCAACATAAGTTGGCGAGTGAACCTTATAGATAAACATTTAATAATGATTTTCTGGTTAGTTTATCAATAAAATATTGTGCATAATCATAAAAGAGCATATGTATGAAATCAAGCAATGGCAACATCAGTTACAATTATAACATACATTAACAATCGATAACATACATGAACATACCAACATCATATGATAATTAACATAAATGAACTGTGAGATCAAGGCTCAATCAAACGGAGCCGATCGTATTGCATGAACTGAAAATGTAAATTGAACTGTGCGCTCAAGGCTCAATCAAACGGAGCCGAGCGTATTGCATGTATTGAAATGTAATTAAATGACCGATCAAGGCTCAATCAAACGGAGCCGATCGTGCGGGCACGCCCTGATCAACCACATAATAAAATGGGGATCAAACTCAACCTCGAGGGATGGGGAGCTACGGCCTCAGCAATTGCATGTACTGAAATAATAACTTGCAAACAATACTAACTACTTATCAGCAACAACTAACACACATGTCATGATATGATATATGCACAATAACTTAGTTATAATAAGTAAATGAACAAGACACATGATACACCCCAAAAATGTGATTAAAACGGGGAATTTGAAGGGTTCACTCACATTGGGTGCGTTGGATTTGAGTTGGTGAGATGCGCACGATTTAGACGAAACGAGTTAACGAGGAATCACTGACCTAAATAATAATGGGAAAAAAATATATTAAATGGATGGATTTTATTAAAGATTTTAATGGGATTTTTAGATATATTTTTGTGAGTTTATGGCTATTTTCTATCCTTAAAAATGTTATTTTTAAGTATTTTTAATTGATTTTTAATTTAAATTAAACAAATAAATATTTTAAAAAAAATAATATTTTTTTTTTACTGTTTGACCGTTGACCGTTGACCGGTTCGGTCAGCGGTAATACTTGCGCCGTGCGGGATTCGAACCGGTGACCTTCCGTTCACGCGCACGTAGCTCTACCAACTGATCCAGTTCTTATTATATTTATACACTTATTCGAATTTACCGAAAATTCCTTTATTTTGCAAAACGTTTTAATCTCATTGAACCGGTGTTTGGGACGGGACTCGATCGCGCGACGTGTAGTTTGTTTTGCACACAGTCCACCGCTGGACTGTGTGTCTAACCCGGTTATATTCTTGATTTATAATATACTTAACAACTACTCGTTTCAACCCGGTTAGTTTATGAATAAAAAGGAATGTTTATTACGCAGAGTGTGTGTAGTAAGGATCGAACTCGGGACGTGATTATAAAATGTGCACACAGTCCACCGCTGGACTGTGTGTCTAACCCGTTTATAAACCGAATTTTAATTACTCTTATGCTCTGAAATAGGTTCATCTTCTTCGTCGGATAAACTGTCAGCGTATTCCAACTGGTTAAGATTGATTTCGCGACTTTCAAAGATCTTAAACACTAAAAGTAATTCAATAGCAAAGAATGGAAAGAGCTTAAAGACTAGGATTTACCGTTTGAAGATAAACACAGAAATCCGGCGAATGTGTTGTCGATACAGAAATCGAGCTCCGACTGTTGCAACAATTAACAGTGTGGATCGATTATTTATAGAACTAAATCATCTAAACAAGGTTTAAATGAAGTGTAGGATGCCTTACCCTTTCACAGTGAAATTCCGGCAATTACAGAAACTTTCCGGCGAGGGTGGGATTTCCGATAAATGTTGGCTAAGATTGATTCTGTTGACGGGATTGTGTTAGAGATTGACTAACCACATGTTTTAAACAAAAAGAGTCGAAGAATTTACCGTGAAAATACAAGTCCCGGTTTTCCGGTGAGTTGCAGAAAATCTCCGGCGATCGAAATCAGAGGGTCTTACAGTTCAGAATCTTGACGAAAATGAAATTGAGAGTTATTGTGATAGTTATGAATCGCGCAAATGATCAGTACTTGGATTATATTAGAGTTTGGTATATCTTCGGTTTCAAATACCGGAAGTGAGGAGATCTTTAAGTTCATTCAATTAGAACTTAATTAGAAACCGATATTCATCGGTTATAAGTTAACTAAGCGAACAAAAACTGATTTGGCGATTCGGTTTACCGATTTCCGTTATTCAGATATCATTAACCGTTAAATCGTGTTTGTGTATAAAATTTAATTGCTTTCATAATGTTAACAGAAAACAATTGGTGGCGGAGTGGTTTGGAGACGGGGAGATAAGTCGTTGGAGGCAGTTGACCCGGGTTCGAGTCCGGTCAGCTCCAAATATTTTTTATTTATTTTATTTTAACTTTTTATCAAATATAATTTTTATAGTTTAGTTTATATATTAATTATGTAACGTTTAAACTCAAAATACTCATAAATACTTAATGTCATTTCATAACTTGGTATTTGATTACAAAACGGAGCGGGTTTTGGAAACCCGATTTATACAAATGTTACAATGATCATGTATGCTGTCATATGTTATTGTATGTTATAGTGTGACTGCTATTTGCCATTGCTTGATTATTTACATTTGCTCATCTATGATTATGCACAAATTTTCATTGATAAACTAACAATTAATTTATTAATAAATGTTTATCTAATAAGGTTCACTCGCCAACTTATGTTGACCCAAAAACTCCCATTTTACACATGATACAGGTGAACCAGCAGCAGCTAGGAACACATAGGACTTGGACTAGAAGAATAAAACGTTTTAGAATTTGGATTTGTTATGTTTGGTTTATTTCCTTTGTATTGAATGAACATGTTTGGATATTTGAAAATGTAACTTTGACTTTATTAAATATGAAACATATTAGTAAATGTCATGAGCCTTGGTGATAACCCAATTATGCCCCGACTCTTATTCCGCTGCGGGTCGGGGTGTGACATTGCGGTATCGTGTTGTACTTCGTTTAGGCGTTTGAATCGAATATAACCAATATATTATTGTTATAAAATCCTTCGAAAGTATTCGAGTCGTCGACGTTTGAAATAAATATAACTATATTTGTTTTAGGAAAGTATTCAAAGTCTCGACATTCGAATATATATAATTATATTCGTGTTATACGATTTCCGAATTCTAGACGTCTTTAATATATGATTTCTGAATTCTGTCGTTTGAAATAATACACACCTTGTATTCATCTTGTAAAAGCGTTCGGAAAATCTTGGCGTTCCCAAATAAATATAACCATTATATTTATACTATAAAAGTATTCGAATGAGTTATCGACGTTTTCAAATCTAATTTCCGAATTTCGACATTTGAAGTAATATAAATAATTATATTTGTTTTATAATCGACTACCAAATTTTGTTATATTGTAACCACTCTCGTTGAGACGTTGTCGGATCGATTTGTATGTGTCGTCAAAATAAATACATAACAATAGTTATTTTTATAACTATCGCTTGAATAGGAAGTTTTGTCTTTAAAATACAACACGTTTCGCATTACGTATTTTGACGAAAATCGGGCGGAGTTTCCTCTGTTTTTGGACGATCCCGACACACAAGTTGTTGATTTATTTGTCAAAACGCAATTTATCAATGTACACAAACAATATATATAACTTCTAGTCGTGAACGAATATAATGTTTCACCAAATATTAATCCAATTTATATTATAATAACATCGGTTCGGTTTTTAACCAGTAAATTTTTACGCGAATATTGAAGTCGGATCGATTGTTATTTTTAAAATTTTGACGATATGCAATCGTTAACGGGTCGGTTTTGAGCTCGGTTTCGTGATAAATAAATATTAATTTTTATAAACTAATATAAATAAATTTCGCGTCGAAATTAATTTTTACTGAGTCTTAGTTGACCCATTGACCCGACAGTTGACCGTGTTTGACCAGTTGACTGGGTTGACTTGCGTTGACCATATTTGACCGAGTTGACTCGATGTTGACCGAGTCGAACCGAACCCCGAACCGAACCAAAATCTGAACCGAGGCGGTCTGTTGACTGTTTGACCATTCGTGACTGAGTTGACCGAACGCGAACCGAGACCTGTACCAAAACTGAACTGAGATGAAGCGAAAAAAACCAAATCTTGAATCGAACCCAAACCCGAAACTTGAACTGAAGATGAACTGGAAATGAACTGAGACGAGACATAACCCGAGTGAACTGAACCCAAAAAGTGACGAAAATAATCTCACCGCCACTTCCGCCGGTCGAGATCCCCTCCACCGCTGTCGCACCACCGTGCCGTCGCCGTCGCCGGCGATGCAGCAAAGCCGCGCCGCTGAGACGTGACGGGTGCCGCCGCTGGCTACCCTGAACCAACCCCACTGCCCAAACCCGAGAAACACCACCACTGCCGTCAGGATTCCCACATCGCTGCCGTCGCCGTGAATCATCGTCGGCGACTGCCGCCGTTCACCACTCCGACCGTCGCCTCTCGTCGCCGTCTTTCTCCCCCTCACCGCTGCTCTCTCTCTCTCCTCTCTCTCTCTCTCTCTTCTCTCTCTCCGCTGCTCTCTCTCTCTCTATAAGTATGTATGCGGGTGTATGTTTGAGATGTACAAGAGGAGGTTGCAGGTTGGGGGTGGTCGACCGGAAAGGCCACCGGAGTGTCGGCGGCACTAATCCGGTGACCGGATTTAGGGAGAGGAGAGGGTAGGGGATCATTGCAAAAAGGGGGGCTAGGGTTTGTTTGAGTAGAATGAGGGAAGGGTTATGCTTATATAGCTAAGGTTTGTTAGTGGGTCGGGCCCAAAGCCCGTTAACGTGTCGGAGCCCAAATGTTTCTTACAGCCCATTTTGAAACCTGAACGTCGTTATTTACCAAAGTTTATTCATTCAGAATCGAAAATGCTTAAAATTATATCGAAGGTCGGTGTTTGGTTCGTTCGTTTGTCGTTTATGTAAGAATCACGTAAAAGTCTCTACGATTGTCGTTTTTATCCGTTTTTTGATTCGGCTTCTTCCGTGAGCGTTAAAGTTTGAAAACGAAGCCAAATATATCATAATATATTAATATTTAGACATAACTCTAGTCCATGGCTTTCGTTTGGTTGTCGGTGCATCTCGATTTTCGCGTAACTTTCGCGCTGTGCTTTTTGATGTCTGACGATCCAAATATATATCGCATAGTTATAACTATATGATAAATACAAGTACAAAATTCGTATTTTTAGGCGTTGTCAGTATTTGTTCGGCATAAGTTCGCTTATCGTTCAATTTCGCGTTTAGTGTTCTCGATTGTCGCCAAATCGCGTAATCTGAATCAAGTTGATGCTCCTAGGCTCTCCAGGGGCCTGATCGAGTTAATTTACATCTAATTACATTATTTATGATGGCATTACTGTTTGTTATGTGCTTAATTACAACAGAAAAAACGCCGGTTGTCACATTCTCCCCTTGTTATAAAAATTTCGTCCTCGAAATTTAAGCTATGTTATCTCCTTAGATTCTTGTCATGCGTAGGTAGGTATAATTAATACTCAGGTAAATGACTATGTAGTTGCATCGAGACTTGTCTGAATTATATGAATGTAATGACTTACTACAACAATATGAACCCACTGGTTCAACTGAATCTGTTTTCAGAATCGATGCCAAGTGAACGAAACGTAATGATATAATCACTAATGTGATTGGGTTTACATGGGTCATACAACTGAGAATCTTGACAAATAGATTTCCAAGATGTTCGCAATCTATTAATGGATTCCATAAACAATAGGTATCTCTACCAACGGAAACTAGCGTTGGTTGTTGGATTGGTGAGACTTAGAATCAACAAGCTCAACTGAATTAGAAACATGAAGGTGATTTGTTAACTTTTCGAACCATAAGTTAACACTATTCAATTGCAAGGATACACCAAAATACAACCGATGTTAGTGTATCATTGTCTTAATACATAGTTGCACTAAGACCACTTTTGATGATTAGCCCAAGCTACAAGTTTATACTGACGCCACAAGGCGTCATAGCCATCAAAATAATTCACTAATAGCGGTGATCGAACAAATTCACCGTGTTTACAATTAAATGAAAGGTTCAATCAAGTAAGTCTGAATATTTGTTCCAAATAATCTCATAGGATTTTCAACTGAAAAATGAAAGAACAAATAAATATAATTTTTCGGTCGCTAGTGGAAGAACAATAAACATCCCAAAATTTTCGACCGATGATGAAAGAACCGTAACGAGGTACACTGAAATAGATCATAAATTTGTGTACCATCTTCTTAATACGATTGTATTAAGAATGTTTTAAGAAAATGACCCAACAAGGAGAATTTAAAAATGAATAAATAATTAAGTAATTAAATCCGTACATGAGTTGTGAAAGCGATGTTAGCGTAAGCTTCAACTAGTGAAACGCCACCACAAGGTGTCGTAGACAACAAATGACTTAATAAGGGTGCAGACTGAACCAGCCTACTATGGTTCAAAACAAATGAATTGCTTGTTGATATTACTTTGAATATGACAGCCTCAATCCATCATATGAAATATCCTTGAATTGAATTTGTATACAGTGAGCAAGTTCAAACAATTGGACTTGGTTTGACACAATCCAACAATAAATACATGATTCGAACAAGTTTTGATATGGTTACTACAAAAACCCATGTATGCAACTTGGAAAGAAAAGAATTTCAAGAAATTCGTTGACTCGATATCAAGAAGTCAATATTTGCAATAAGGCAGGTCATCTAGATCACAAAGAAAAAATTTTGAGTATAGCGAACCAACCTCTGAACGACTGATGAAACAACCATTCGAAGTGAAGATCCTGATGGTCTCCACGTATCAAGTTAACCACATGCGTAGCAAACAAAGCATGCGTATCATGTAAATATGTGAAGAAATGGTGCAATAGGTGTTCGCTAATAAGAAGGAAATTTACGTGACACGATGACCATTAGGAGGAGTAGAGGTATGTAAATCTACTCATTGTATGCATAGTCGAAACTTCAACAAAAGGAATTCAAGGACTTTACCTGGTATTTCCTGTGATGACTTATTGTTTCATGACATTACCACGGAATGTCGAATATGGCGTAATCGTCATTAATGAAGTGGGGAGAATGCGAAGACATGTGACTTCCTTTGCAGCACCAATGGTTGCGATTACCATTGTAATAAGTACCGACTGTTATGAAATCTCGTTTGGACGTACCTCGGCCTGTTTCGTGTCGTTTACAGGACCACGTGATAAATTGCCGTATTCTGGTCAGTAGTTCTATCTTTGACGAGATTAGCATCATTGTCGTAATGTCGTGCTTTCTCAAGGTCGTGCCTCGAAAGTCGTATGTGATGCACTTCAACATCCTTTGCCGTAACGGTTAAGTATCACGTATATTTGTGCACTAGTGTTTCGTTTTGCATAAGCTAACTGCTCGGGTAAATAAAATAACATCGACAATATATGTAATGGCGTTTGCCCGAGTTAACAGTCGCAGTTCCTATGTAATGACCTTTATTGGATATTGTCATAAGTCTTCCAAAGGTCCTTAACGCATGTCGCCAAAACTCACAAAGTTTTGCTTATTGGATGCAATAGTTTCGTGTACCATGTATCAAACACAACATGGTTGGAACCCATATTCGAGTGCTAGGCGTTCTGTATATGTTCAAGTCTTAATGATCTAATGTCCCCAAAGGAAAGTGAGGTTAAAGCCTAGGTATCTCCACAGAAACCTAATTCGCTGAAACCTATAGCTCTGATACCAATCTGTTATCAGAGCCAGGTTTGATACCTAATCCGCTGAAGCCTATAGCTCTAATACCAATCTGTCATCAGAGCCAGGTTTGATACCTAATTCGCTAAAGCCTATAACTCTGATACCAATCTGTCACACCCCCTGTAATTCCATCACATCAGAGCTAGGTGTGAACTAAACTGGTATCTTCATTGCACACCAGAAGTAACGTGAGTGCTAAGACTTCTAATAAGTGAACGCCCGCTAAGTACTCAAATGCCCATGGGTTCTCCTATTCCAACCGTGCCATGCTTGTAATTGTAACCTGAGAAAGAAACATGCGAAAAATCAACATAAAGTTGGCGAGTTCATGGTTTGTTTGTTTTCATTTCAAATGAATCTTAAAACAGTTGAAAATCTTGCATTCGATAGACCGGTTTGTGGGATCATAGTATCCCAAAACATTTGAAATGTCGTATCTATATGCATGTATTAAAATGTTTTCCATGCTGTTTGTAAACCAATGCATATGACAATTGTGTCTGTAAACCGATAATAAAATGTTTTCAATCGTATCTGTAAGTAAACTGGTATTGAAATGTTTTCTGTTATCTTTGTAATCCGGCATTGAAATGTTTTCCGACATATTTGTAAACCGGTATTGAAATCGTAGTATGTAGCATGCCTATGGAATCTAAGGATATGTCAGTGTGTAGCTAATACACCGACCTATGTGCCATAAGTAAGTAACCAACCCGAGACAACTCTTACATCATTTGGGATCACAAAAGCACTCCTAACCAGTTAACATACCAGGAGTGGAGCATGTCTCAAACTCAATAGATCTATACCTTTTGCACCTTGGTTACTACGTGATTAATGGTTACTATTTCCATCATCCTACTTATGCACATCGATCTGCTATCATCTAATCCCATAACTACAGACCAATTGTTGAAAATCTGTGTTATTGGGCCGCGCCCATGTCATTCATGTTATTAGGCCTCGCCAATGTTATCCATGTTATTGGGTCTAGCCCATGTTATCCGTGTTATTGGGCCTCGCCCATGTTATCCGTGTTATTGGGCCTAGCCCATGTTATAAATAAAATTTGGGGCCTAGCCCCTAGTTGTGACTAAGACAATCCCGTCACTAGTCATAAAACTCATGCATGTTTCGAAAAGCCTTATATTGTTGTGAAAACCGGTAAGTTTAGCCTAAACCTTTCGTAAACCATTTGAGTTCATTCAAATCTGTTTGTAACATGGTTTAGAAATATATGATTTTCGTTTATCAAAACATTGTATGCTTTTGCAAAACTTGCATGTCTTTCCACCCCCGAAACAGTTATAAAAATGTAAAACGGTAAAAAGTGGGGGTTATGAACTCACCTTGATATCCTTGTGCAAAGCTAGCTTAATGTGATTCCATAGTGTTGTTTCCACAACTTGACTTGCTAGCATGCAATCTAAGGTAATCCTAAAACGGAATAACTTGTAAGTTTCTAGATATAACGTAGGTAAACTACGTGTCACCAAGCTCTACCGAATCGTTAACCATACGATTCTATGAAAGTGTCATTGTCTTAACTCGGAATAACCAATCTATGGCTTTCTTAGAAACGATTTAGTTTTTGAGCGACTTGAAATATATGTTTACATATATACATAACTATATTTCATGAAATCGTATTTAGTCGTCACATATATTGACGGATAATAGTACGACTCTTCGTAGTTTTCGTGAGATATAATGTATATATACTTGTTAATATACCTCTATAGATAATACATTTCGTATCCGAGCAAGAGTCTGGCGTATCATTTATAATAAATAACGATGTAATCGTACGCTTGTTATAGTCTTGCGGTATCGTGTCGTCCTTCGTTTAGGCGTTTCAATCGAATATAACCAATATATTATTGTTATAAAATCCTTCGAAAGTATTCGAGTCGTCGACGTCTGAAATAAATATAACTATATTAATTTTTGTAAAGTATTCAAAGTTTCGACATTCGAATATATATAATTATATTCGTGTTATACGATTTCTGAATTCTAGACGTCTTTAATATATGATTTCCGAATTCTGTCGTTTTAAATAATACACACCTTGTATTCATCTTGTAAAAGCGTTCGGAAAATCTTGGCGTTTCAAAATAAATATAACCATTATATTTAGTCTATAAAAGTATTTGGATGAGTTATCGATGTTTTCAAATATAATTTCCGAATTTCGGCGTTTGAAGTAATATAAATAATTATATTCGTTTTATAATCGACTACCGAATTTTGTTATATTGTAACCACGCTCGTTGAGACGTTGTCGGATCGATTTGTATGTGTCGTCAAAATAAATACATAACAATATTTATTTTTATAACTATCGCTTGAATAGGAAGTTTTGTCTTTGAAATACAACACGTTTTGTATTACGTATTTTGACAAAAATCGGGCAGAGTTTCCTCTGTTTTTGGACGATCCCGACACACAAGTTGTTGATTTTTTTGTCAAAATGCAATTTATCAATGTACACAAACAATATATATAACTTCTCGTCGTGATCGAATATAATGTTTCGCCAAATATAAATCCAATTTATATTATAATAACATCGGTTCGGTTTTTAACTAGTAAAATAACCAGTTGGGCTGGGTGCTTAACCCGGTTATAATCCGTTTTATAATATATATGTATACACTTATCCCACATCGTCTTCTACATTTGAATAAACCCAAAAGCATTTACCCGCCCGAATAATTATTCATTTCAGGAGTGTGATTTTCTTACTCTGATTCGATAATGAATCTAAACAGGAATTAAAACAGTTAGGTGGAGGTTTGTTACCAACAGTGGCGTTTCCTTCGGTTCTCCGGCGAGGAGCGGTGGTTTCCGGTGAGACAGATGGGAAATTTCAAGCAGAGAACTCTCAGCTATTGGAAAGGTTTGGAGCGAGGATTAAAGGTGTGGGAGTCGACGGTATTTATAGGGCAAGGATAAACGAGTTATTCGATTGATTTCGGCCAAATTTGCGGGGTCTTGATAATAGGGAGAAACCGTGTTGAATTGGTGACAGCGAGATTTGACGAGGTTATTTCAGGAAACCCGCGTCGGAGATTTTTGCGAAATCTCCGGTCTGAATTGCAGGTTTTCACTGTGTGTACTTATGTATAAGTTGTTTCCAAATTCTAACCAAATGGTGTGTGATGTTCAGTGGTGTTTTTGGTGTGTGTTTACCCGGAGAACCCGGGTTCGATTCCAGGTTCACCCTTTTTAAATCCTATTTACTTTATTTTTTATTAACTCTATATTAATTTATGTGATATTATTAATCATGAATTGATTAATTATTTTATTATATCATTAAGATTATTTTAGATCTTTTGTTATTATGTATATATAATTCTAAAATTTTAAACAATAATAAAAATAATAAGGCTAAAGCCAAACGAAATAAATAAATACACTTGATTAATAATTTGAGGCGGGTTTTCGAAACCCGTTTTACACAAATGTTACAGTATCCCCTACTTTTAGAAATTTCATCCCGAAATTTAAGTAGTAGTTGTAACCGGAAAAAGATGTGGGCATTTTTCGCTTATTGATTCACGTTTCCAAGTAAACTCGGGTCCTTATTTTGACTCCCAACGTACCCCGACGATTGGAATATGACTTCTTCTCAAGCGCTTCTCACCGAAATCCATGATTTCTACTGGTCTTTCAACGAAATGCATTGATTCATCAACTTGAATATCTTCCAAAGGGATATGGAGATTTTCGTCGGCGAGGCACTTTTTCAAGTTTGATATGTGAAACGTGGGATGAATTCTGTTGAGTTCTTCTGGCAAAACTTGTATGCTACAGGACCTACTCTTTCGAGTATCTTGAATGGTCCCACATAGCGTGGTGCTAGCTTGCCCTTTTGACCGAAACGAACCACTCCCTTCCACGGTGACACTTTCAAAAGTACTTGATCACCAACACAAAACTCCAACGGCTTTCGTCGTTTATCAGCGTAACTCTTTTGACGGCTTTGAGCCGCTAGAAGATTATTTCGAATTTGAAGAATTTTGTCAGTTGTTTCTTGAATTAACTCAGGTCCGGTGATTTGCGCTTCACCAATTTCGTGCCAACATACTGGAGATCGGCATTTTCGACCATATAAAGCTTCAAAGGAGCCATACTGATGCTTGAATGATAGCTATTATTGTACGAAAACTCAACTAACGGTAGGTGAGTGTCCCAATTACCTTTGAAGTCTATGACACATGCTCGCAGCATGTCTTCAAGGGTTTGGATGGTGCGCTTAGATTGACCATCAGTTTTAGGGTGAAAGGCAGTGCTGAGGTCTAAACGCGTACCCAAAGCGGATTGTACGGCTCGCCATGTTCGTGAAGTGAAGCGATCGTCTCGATCTGAAATGATACTTAACGGTACACCATGACGGCTTACGATCTCATTGATATAGATACGAGCTAACTTCTCGTTCTTGAAGTCCTCGCGAATTGGAATGAAGTGAACTGATTTTCTAAGACGATCAATGATCACCCATATGGTGTCATACCTACTAGAGGTGCGAGGTAACCCGGTAATGAAATCCATGGTTATATTTTCCCACTTCCATACAGGTATATCGGGTTGGACTAGAAGTCCTGAAGGTCTTTGATGATCAGCTTTCACTTTGGAACATGTAAGGCACTTGGAAACAAAAACAACGATATCCTTCCTCATGCCAGGCCACCAATAGGTGTATCGTAAGTCTTGATACATCTTATCGGCTCCTGGATGTATAGAGTATCGTGTTTTGTGTGCCTCATTCATGAGGAAATCACGAAGGTTGTCGCGATCGGGTATCCAAATACGGTTTAAGTAGTAAAGAATGCCATCGGATTTGGTTTCTATTTTGAGGTCAGCTCCACAAGACAGCTCATCGCGTACGTCATTTTCCGTTACAGAAGTATGTTGAGCTACCCGAATTCGATCTTTGAGGTCAGTTATAATTTGAGAACATAGAAGATGAACGGAATTTTCATAACCCTTTCTACTAAGTGCATCAGCCACAACGTTTGCCTTGCCAGGATGATATCGAATCTCACAGTCGTAATCATTGAGGAGTTCGACCCATCATCGTTGCCTCATGTTCAACTCTTTTTGATTAAAGATATGTTGAAGACTCTTGTGGTCAGTGTATATTTCACACTTGGTGCCATAGAGATAATGTCTCCATATCTTTAGAGCGAACACGACTGCTCCAAGTTCTAGGTCGTGAGTGGTATAATTCTTCTCATGCACTTTGAGTTGCCTAGAGGCATAGGCTATCACCTTTCCTCTTTGCATCAGAACACAACCTAACCCTTGCCCTGACGCGTCGCAAAAAACCACAAAATCTTCGCAACCCTCAGGGAGTGTAAGGATAGGTGCATCACAAAGCTTTTGCTTCAAATTTTGGAAAGCCTCCTCTTACTTGGGTCCCCAAATAAAGGGTTTTCCCTTGTGAGTTAAGGCTGTGAGTGGAACGGCGATACGAGAAAAATTAGCAATGAAGCATCGATAATAACCAGCCAAGCCAAAAAATGACCTAACTTTGCTAGGAGTACGTGGCGCTTGCGATTCTTGTACTGCCTTGATTTTTGAAGGGTCGACATAGATTCCTTTGTCATTAACAACATGACTAAGAAATTGTACCACTTTTAACCAGAATTCACATTTCAAGAACTTAGCATAGAGCTTTTCACTCCTCAAGAGTGTAAGAATAAGTCGAAGATGTCACTCATGATTAGATTTTGTCTTGGAGTAATAAGAATATCATCAATGAAGACTATGACAAAACGGTCGATATAGGGTTTGCACACTCTATTCATCAACTCCATGAAGACAGCAGGAGCATTGGTTAACCCGAAAGGCAAAACCATGAACTCGTAATGACCATATCGAGTTCGAAAGGCAGTTTTTGGAATATCTTCTTCGCGCACTCTAAGCTCATGATAACCAGAACGAAGGTCGATTTTTGAAAAACAGGTGGCACCTTGAAGTTGATCTAGGAGGTCATTTAATACGAGGCAGTGGATAGCGATTCTTAACAGTCAGCTTGTTGAGTTCTCTATAATCAATGCACATGCGAAACGTTCCGTCTTTCTTCTTTACAAAAAGAACAGGTGCACCCCAAGGCGACGAGCTAGGACGTATGAATCCTTTGTCAGTTAGCTCTTGCAGCTGACTAGCCAGCTCTTGCATCTCAGATGGGGCTAATCTATAGGTAGATTTTGCGACTGGTGTAGCACCAGGCACAAGATCGATTCGAAATTCGACTTCTCGCACAGGAGGAAGTCATGTAACGTCGTCGGGAAATACTTGAGGAAATTCTTTAACGATTGGAATATCTTCGAGCTTCCTTTCCTTGCCTTCCTTCTTGACGATGTGAGCTAGAAACGTGACATAATCCTTGCGAAGATATCTTTGAGCTTGAAGACATGACATCAATTTGAGCCCTTTTGAAGGAGTTTCTCCAAAGATACGTAGTGTCTGACCGTCAGCGAGGGGAATACGAATGAACTTTTCATGGTAAACTACTTCGGCGTGATGCTGGCTGAGCCAGTCCATACTGATGATAACATCGAAACTTCCCAATTTCATAGGAATAAGATCAATCGAGAAATCGTGATGATTTAGGGTAAGAGTACAATCACGTATAATCGAATTTAACGTAATGGGTTCTCCGTCAGCAATTTCCACCATGAACGATTCAGCGAGACTAACACGAGGTAGGTCGAGAATAGATTCGAATTCTAAAGACACAAAACTCTTATCCGCACCAGTATCGAATAATATGGATGCATAACTACCATTTACGAGACACGTACCGTTGACCACATTGTTGTCAGCCCTAGTTTGGTTGGCGTTAATGTTGAAAGCCCTTCCTCTAGCAAGTGGGTTAGCTTGATTAGCTTGGTTCACCAGGTTTGCTTGGGCTTGGGCATTAATGATGTTCACCAGGTGTGGGCAAGTATTTCGAAAGTGGTTTGGATCACCACAGTTGAAACAGGCTCTTAAGGGTTGCATCATCGGGTAGTTGGGTTGGTAGTAAGGTTGGGCCATGGGTTGGGCAGGTGGTAAAAGTAAGGGTTGTTGGGCTTGGCCCACCATTTGATTATGGGTTTGGGCTTGAGGCTGATTGCGGTTTGATCTTTGGAGTGTACGACAAGTTTGGATAGTGTGACCTGCACGGCCACAACTTATGCAGTATTGACAAGGGTTCTCAGGGGGGTGATGATATTGGCAGCGGTTACATTTTGTGTGTGGACCAGTGTATGGCTTTTTGAATGGTGCGGCTGGAGGGGAGACTTGTGTGATTGGAGCAGTAGTGATGGGAGGGTTGGTTTGGGTGACGGCGAAATTTTTGCCATTCCGCTTTCTCTTACCAGCGAACTTTAAGGATAAACCTGATTGGGTTGGGGTTGGAGCTTTAACATGTGTTTTCTTCTTCTCATCTTTAAAATCGCCATTTCGAATGCAATTTTCAATGAGTTCCGTAGCCAGTTCCATGGCAGCTTCGAGTGTTGCGGGAGAAGTACTTAAAACCGAATATTGAATTTTCGAGGGGAGGCCTCGAATATAGTGCTCGATCAAATGGTATAACGGGGTGAATAGGTTGGGGATCATCTGGTTCAACTCGAGAAATCTCTTGTTGTATGAGGTGTGGTCTCCTTCCTTTTGCTTTAAGGAGTAAAATTCGTCTTCTAGCTTTTTGATTTCGCTTCTAGGACAGAAGCGTCTTGTCATGATTTCCCTTAATTCTTCCCATGTTAAGGCCATGGCATCTTCAACACCTCGCTTACCTTTTTCCGTGTTCCACCAGGTAAGTGCCACCCCAAACAAACATCCAGTAGCGTAACACACCTTGCGATCCTCAGGACAGTCGCAATTGAGAAAGGTGTTTTCCATCTCCTCAAACCAACGGAGGAGAGCGGTGACGCCTTCAGTTCCTTCATAATTTGGAGGATCGCGGGACTTGAAATGTTTGTAGGTGCATTTAGTTGGTTTGGGAGGAGGGTTGGCGACATTTTGGCTTTCTTGATTCGTGGGGTTGATGGGACTTGCGGCGAGAGCTTGTTGAACTTGCAAAACGATGTCAGGAAGTACCGCAGGCATTTGTTGAGTTTGTGTGGCCATGCGTTCGTTTGACCTTCTTGACCTTCTACCACCTCGTAAGTGTCTAGCAGACATCCACAGGAATATATGTAGGGAGATTGTGACTTTAATAGTTTTCTAGGTGTCATTTGTTGTAAAAAGAATGAAAAGCAACATTTATGAATAACTGAAGAAAATAACTTAACTACATCCATAGGATGTCTTGGGCTTGCTCATGTTTGGGCCTCCAAATGTCTCTCATACCATAGCCTGTATAGTCATGTGGGCCCCCATGACTGTTGGGCTTGAAAGGGTTCACATTGGTGTCGGGTTGATAACACTCGCATCACCCGAATGAAAATCGTAAAACATGATTGTGAGATGTAAGGTTGGAGGGTGTCCAGGTGTAGACACAATGACAACTCAAAGTGGGGTTAGTTCACACGACGTTTGGTGTAGCATGCTTTGGCCTAATAGGTCCTTCGTACTCTCATGGTTAGTCTCCAGGTAGGCAAACTGGTCCTTTGTTTTGGATTTATACGAATGCCAAGCCTAGACAAGACGTTTCGACTACCGGTACTCGTACCCTTCCAGTTACTACATGCCCGTCGTGAAAACTCACTTTGATGTGATTTCAAAAATATGAAAACATTGCAAAAATCTTTGAAAAGAAACCATGGAAATTGTGAAATCGTGAGGTGTGTGCTTTCATAGGTATGATACGTTATTGGGATATGAACTATAACGAGCATCGCATATTAACATGTACTTGTGAGAGTGCTTGCATAAAATTGTGGGTAAACATGAAACATATAAACATCATGAATTTTGCATGTAACACATAAACAATTAAAATCTAATCAACTATAGTATAGGCTCTAAGGGTCTAATAACCTATCCTATATCCCTATAGTCACAAGCTCTGATACCAATCTGTCACACCCCGACCCGCAGCGGAATAAAATTCGGGGCATGATTGGGTTATCACCAAAGCTCATGATATTTACTAATAAGTTTCATATTTATTAAATTAAAATTAAAACTTCGAATATTCAACACAAAATTCATACAACCACAAACATAATAAAATGATTGTTCAAAACGTAATAACTTTGTTTAATCTTCTAAGGCCATTCCTATGTATTTCTTTCTTCAACTTGTTCACTTGTATCATACGTAAAACAGAAGATTTGGGTCAACAAAAGTTGGCGAGTGAACCTTGGTAAAACATTTAAATAATTGAATTATGTTGTTGTTAAGTAAAAATTGTGCATGAATTATATGTGAGCAGATGCATATACATAACCAAAATCACAACCCACCTTATATCCACAATGAACACATGACATGATAAATGCTGAACTTGAGATCAAGGCTCAATCAAACAGAGCCGATCTAATGAGGCACCTGATGCTCAACTCGTATCCTATGAGGAACTGATGGCCTAATGAAATGATTGCACTGAAATGATAAAATGTAACCACACATAATCACACAACAACTATACACATTGATCACGAGATGATATTAGCGCAAGTGTTTAAATAAATAATAAAAGTATACGACACATGATACACCTCAAAACATGATTAAAACGGGGAATTCATAGAGATTCACTCACAGTGGGTGTGTATTCTTGGTTGATGATGAGAGCGCACGAGTTGTGAGTTTGACCGACGAAAGAGTACTAACCTGAAATAATAACGCGATACGTCGATAAATAAATAAACTACAATTCAGTTAAAAGCCTTTGTTTAGATTTTTTTAGTTTATTTTTATGATTTTTATTGATGTATTGAAACCCTTGAAATTATATATTTTTAAGCATTTTAATTGATTTTCCTTTAAATATAAAACCATAGAATAAAATAATAAATAAAATAATAAAAAAAATCTTGTCAGTCTGACAGCCTTGTCAGACCGGTTCGATTGAGAGTATTGGCATGCATGTGTTGAGACTCGAACCCGTGACCTCTCGGTTGCGTGCACGCAGCTTTTCCAACTGAGCTACGTGTCTAACCCGAAAGAAACCGGATTTTTAATTATATTTATACACTCTTTGGGCTATTTCATAAATTGATTTACTTTAAAAAGATTAACAGGGTCGAACCGGTGTGCGTCAAGGGTTTCGAACCCGAGACCTGGTGGTGGTTTTGCACCCGGCCCAACCAGTTGGGCTGGGTGCTTAACCCGGTTATAATCCGTTTTATAATATATATGTATACACTTATCCCACATCGTCTTCTACATTTGAATAAACCCAAAAGCATTTACCCGCCCGAATAATTATTCATTTCAGGAGTGTGATTTTCTTACTCTGATTCGATAATGAATCTAAACAGGAATTAAAACAGTTAGGTGGAGGTTTGTTACCAACAGTGGCGTTTCCTTCGGTTCTCCGGCGAGGAGCGGTGGTTTCCGGTGAGACAGATGGGAAATTTCAAGCAGAGAACTCTCAGCTATTGGAAAGGTTTGGAGCGATGATTAAAGGTGTGGGAGTCGACGGTATTTATAGGGCAAGGATAAACGAGTTATTCGATTGATTTCGGCCAAATTTGCGGGGTCTTGATTGTCAATTGGCCGTGACTGTTTCAAAATAAGGAGAAACCGTGTTGAGTTGGTGACAGCGAGATTTGACGAGGTTATTTCAGGAAACCCGCGTCGGAGATTTTTGTGAAATCTCTGGTCGGAGTTGCAGGTTTTCACAGTGTGTACATATGTATAAGTTGTTTCCAAATTCTTGCCAAATGGTGTGTGTAACTCAGTGGTGTTTGTGGTGTGTGTTTAACTGGGGAAACGGGTTCGATTCCCGGTTCACCCTTTTTGAATCCTATTTACTTTATTTTTTTATTAAGTCTATATTAATTTATGTGATATTATTAATCATGAATTGATTAATTATTTTATTATATCATTCAGATTATTTTAAATCTTTTGTTATTATGTATATATAATTCTAAAATTTTAAACAATAATAAAAATAATAAGGCTAAAACCAAACGACATAAATAAATACACTTGATTAATAATTTGGGGCGGGTTTTCAAAATCCGTTTTACACAAATGTTACATCCGGTGACCGGATTTAGAGAGAGAGAGGGCGGGGGTTCTTTGCAAAAAGGAGGGGCTAAAGTTTGTTTGAGTAGAATGAGGGAAGGGCTATGCTTATATAGCTAGGGTTTGTTAGTGGGTCGGGCCCAAAGCCCGTTAACGTGTCGGAGCCCAAATGTTTCTTACGGCCCGTTTTGAAACCCGAACGTCGTTATTTACCGAGATTTATTCATTCAGACTTAAAAATGCTTAAAATTATATCGAAGGTCGGTGTTTGGTGCGTTCGTTTGTCGTTTACGTCGCGTAAAAATCTATATGGTTGTCGTTTTTATCCGTTTTTCGATTCGGCTTCTACCGTGAGCGTTAAAATTTGAAAACGAAGCCAAATATATCATAATATATTAATATTAAGACGTAACTCTAGTCCGTGGCTTTTGTTTCGTTGTCGGTGCGTCTCGATTTTCGCGTAACTTTGGCGCTGTGCTTTGCGACGTCCGACGATCCAAATATATATCGCATAGTTATAACTTTATGATAAATATAAGTATAGAATTTGTATTTTTAGGCGTTGTCAGTATTTGTTTGGTATCAGTTCGCTTATCGTTCAATTTCGCGTTTAGTGTTCTCGATTGTCACCAAATCGCGTAACGTTAATCAAGTAGACGTTCCTAGGCTCTCCAGCGGCCTGATCAAGTTAATTTACGTCTAATTACGTTATTTATGATGGCATTACTATTCGTTATGCGCTTAATTACAACCAGAAAAATGCTGGTTGTCACATAACATACCATCGGCGTATGATTTCATGGTCTTAAATCCTGCGTTGATAGATTGCCAACGTCTAAAGTTTCAGGTCTTTATACTGATGAGTAATCCGGGATATCAAGGCTGCCCTTCTGTTGCATCTAGATTATATGCAGACTTAGGCAGTCAGGATATCTTTAAAAGAGCCAAAATAGAAGGGCCAAAACCTTAAAAGAAAGGAAATCTCATCACGAGAAAATTTCGTGTGCTTAAAAAGTCAAACATATCATATAAGGTATTGCCTAACCCTCGCCAGATATTATTGGTCACTCTGTTGTACAAAAGTACTAACCTGTTCACCAATAGTCTAACGTTTTAAAAGATAAAGGATGAACTCAATATACTCACCTGCTACGATGAATCGTTGTGCTTACCTTGATCACGGGGGTATGTCATGGTATGGGATGCACGGGTATGATAGTATAATACTACGTTAAGCATATCACGAAGTTGAAAATGAAAGTTGAGCGTTAAAGTTTAAGTGGACAAACATATTGGCAATTGCTTAGACCAGTCTAAATAAGTTTGCACTAGAAAGTGTTCCTTGGTCCGCCTGAAAAGATTTTGATCCCATTGCAATTGTATAGTTGTAACTACTGAGTTAGTTTCTTCGTTTATTTACGTTTCTCTTTATATTCTTATATTCTAAAATTATAAAAAATAGAAAATTAAAAAATCCAAAAATAGAGTGCTTTCTTTGTTTTATTAAAAATTATTAACCGTTCTTGAAGATTTGACTAATCATCAAAGGATGAAAGAAATTTGAATTTTGATCCGAGCACAAGTACTTGGATGTACCAAGTGTTCATGCGGTACTCTCCCTGTTGCATAAGAATGTTTGCTTATAAATTTCTGAGAATTATGCAGATCTTGATTTAGATTAAGAAACAGGGGTTGCTAAAATTGAGATGTTGTTAGTTGCCGACAAAGCGTGAAACATCACAACAGCAAAGTGTACCTGAGTCAGAAGAACCAGATGCTAGTGATCGTCTGACAGTGATAGTACAAATGAAGAAGTACCTGTGAACCTGCTTGCTTGAAAGAGAACGATTGAAGAAGAAAAGAGTTGCTGAGGTTCCTCCTCTCATATTCTTTTTGACAAAGATGTTTCAAGCAAAGCTGATCAAGATCCCGATATGAAGCTAACCACAAGAGCAGTAGAAAGAGACCCAGTGCTGAGAGTTCGTTGAAGTGTGAAGTCCAAGAAGTATGAGACTGACTTCTGCAACACTTACAGCATGGCGACAACCATAGTCTCTGTTGAAGACGTTGCTGAATTTATGCTATCAAGACAATTTGATGCATCAGTCTACGGGGAGATTGTTAGGTCCTAGAAGTGTGAGACTGAAGCATCAAATATACGCAACGGTCTATGATAGTTAATTGGGTTAGTTTTTATTTGTTTTGGACCTTTATAAGTTATTTGGATATGCCATAGGCCATGAAGGCCAGGCAAGCCCATAGGCAAGCCCATGAGGCGCACGCCTTACCCTTGGTATATAAGATAAGCTTATTCATTTCTAGGGTTTAGACTTCTGGGATTTCTCTAGAGAGAGCCTCCGTCTTGTACGGGACGGTTTTACTTGTTCAAGTAATAAATCGTGTGCAAGGTGTTAAATTTGATTGTTCTTGTTCTTCTATCTTTTCCGTTTTCTTGAATATCATCAAGTTTGGATTCCGCCATCCTTGGTGATTGTGTGATATCGTTATCAGATCTGGATTATCAGGACTTACAACCATGTATAAACCTCTGATGCTTGTCAGATCGGAGTACAACATTTGGCAACGACGGATGGGTCACATGCTTGCACAACAGAACACAGGTTGCTAGAAATCAGTTATCTTCGGACCACATCTTCCGATGGTACCGAGTGCCGAAGACCCAAAAGTTCAAGTTCCAATGACACCTGAACATTACTTCGAGCAAGTTTTTCATAAAATTGAGCTAGATGCAAAGGCATTTAGCATCGTGGCAACTGCTTTGCCTACTGATATCTATGCTGACCTGTTGCATTGCAATAGTGCAAAGAAGCTATGTGATGCTCTAAAAGAACAATTCGGTGGCAGTGAAGAAGTTATTGAAAATAACTGAGAAGTTCTGAACCAACAGTACGAATTATTTTGTCATGTGAAAGGAGAATCATTAACTCAACAATTTGAAAGGTTAAGTTGTCTAATTAGTGAGTTAAAACTGGTAGATGTTAATTTTGCAAATTCTACTTTGAATAGTCGATTTCTTATATCAGTACCAGATAAATGTGACACTATTGCGTTTGTAACCTAAAATTCTGTTAGGTTTAAGGAGATGAGTTTGAATCAGCTTCATGGTAGGCTTCTCACTTATGAGAGAGAGCTTAACTATTTACCCTCATTTTAAAGGTTGTATTTATAAATTAAAAGGAAAAAAATTTTATTTTTTAGGTATCTTAAAATGCTCCTTAGTTATACATTATAAACATTATAATGTAGTATAGATTTTATGTTTTTGTTAAAATTGCATTCTCTTCCTTTTCTGCTAATATATCGGTTTTTCAATTTTATTTTTGCCGCAAGAAAAGAATTAAGGTTAATGATATATATACTAAAATAATAAATTATTCACTATCGTCATTATTCAATAGTATTGTCTATTTAATATAGAATCCTTCCTCTATTCCATAAACCAACAACAATGAAGTCTCAAAAGCAGTTGTGTAGAATTGTTCATTTATGTTACCAAGAATTCAAGAATACGTTTACTCAACTTTGAATCTATGTGATTTAAGGTTTGAACTTTAAACCAATTTATGTATACAAATTTTGGTCTCTACTACCTTGTAGGTGAAATTCTAAATTCGTTATTATGTGACACTAAAAATTGTTATATTATATATTATGTTTTGTATATAGTATTTATTGTATTATTGGTCTCATTGAAAGATGATCACTTAACTATTGCACCGAAAGGTGACCACCGAATATGCTACCGAATGTGAACTACCGAATGCTTATACTTATTGTTTGATACATAGATAATGTTAAGGAATTCTATATATATATATGTCTTTGATGTACGTTTACTTACAGCTGGAGTCATTTGGATAAGGGGCTCAAGGGAATAAAAGGCTCACAGAATTTTCAAATCAAATCAAAGATTTTATTCAACGAAAATTAAATGATGTTTAGGTTTATTCTAATATTGTAATGTTTATATTATTAACGGAATTATGTTTGTGAACTTATTACTGTATAAGTGACACGTCAGCCCTAGTCATGGCGGGGTGTTACAGTTATGGTATCAGAGCTTAGGTTCTTTCCTATCAAAATTTATTTTTACAACTAAAACCTGTGGGTAATGGGTAGACGTTCGTTTAAGATATCGCTTTATGGTCGGTCTTCATCGTAATAATTCACTGATTTCATAGTCCTAGTTCCTTGATATAGTAAACTGTAGACATCGACTTGGATTATGATAAATTGACCAAGTTAAGTTCACTACTAGGATAATGATAATACTTGTGCTATATTGTAGAAGTGTAAACTTTTAAGGACCGGCAAATAACTTGAGTCATGTTATTTCTTTATTTGATACCTCTGTTAGTAATTATGTATTTTTAAATTTCGGGGACGAAATATTCTTAACAGGGTAATATTGTAATGACCCGAGTTTTTAAAACCTAAACGAATTATTTGTTTAGTTATTTTTCAGTTTATATATGTTTCTGTTGAGAAATTATATTGTTATTTATAAGATACTAACTTATGAGCTTAATGTAAATTCAATAATTCATTGTCGTTTATGGTTGTAAATGAAAATAAAAGTTTATATGCATAAGATTAAGTATTTTTAAAACATAGGATAACCATAATTGTTTCAGAAGACTCTTGATATTTTAAACATAATTTGTTGTGATAATCTATATGGTCATCCACTATAAAATATTTAAATCGGTTTAATTGTTTTGTTAAAATTGCATTTCTCTTCCTTTTCTGCTAATATATAGGTTTTCCAATTTTATTTTTGCTGCAAGAAATGAATTAATGTTAATGGTAGATATACTTAAATAATAAATTATTCACTATCGTCATTATTCGTCAGTATTGTCTATTTAATATACAATCCTTCCTCTATTCCATAAACCAACTGGAATGAAACTAAGCAAGAGTATAGAATTGTTCTTTTATGTTACCAAGAATTCAAGAAGACGTCAGAGCTACTCAAGTTTGAATCCATCAAGTTTGAATCCATCTGATTTAAGGTTTGGATTCTAAACAACTTATGTGTACGAATTTTGGTTTCTACTACCTTATGACCACTCGCATTTTCAGGTTAACACTATAATCTAACCATAGTTAATTTATACATTCATTCACAACATTTCATTTAACTGGGCTTAGTTAAGTCAGTCTACTTTTGGTAATTCGGAGAATTACCGGAACACACACACGAGTAAATTCTCGAACATTGGTGATTAAAACGAATAATAATTGTAAATGGATAATTTTGTATCAAACTTATAGGTTACATGACCAATACGTGAATTGTGTGCTTTAATTATTAATTTCATGATAATATGTGGTTTGTTGAAAGCCTTGTGTTTTAATAAGGGGTTTGTTGTAAAAGCTGAATAATTAGGAGAGTTTGGTAAACATAAAGGAAACTTATTAAAACTAATCTAACCATAATTATCCCATAATCACAAACTACAGCTTTTCACTTTCTCTGTTCTCTCTCTTGCGACACAAGCTTTCACCCACAGTCATTAGGATTTTGATCTTCTAATCAATCAAGAAACAACACTAGATTGAATCAAAGGTAATTGCTTTTGTTTATAAATGTATTCTTATTGCTTTCTTGATCATCATGCAAACCCTAGTTTATCCAAACAACTAAACCAACGAATCTATGATTATGATCATGTTTATGATGATGCTTGTAGTCTAAGATTGTTAGAAATCATGTTGTTTAGTGTTTGATCGCATATGTATTCGATTAGTTGTTAGGGTTTTGATATTTATAAAGATCTTGGTAAGATTATTGATGGATTTGTTGGTTCTTGATGAATTAGGTGATATATAATCTGAATTATGATGATAACCTGCTGCAGATGATGTACAAATGTCGTTTTTGATTGCTAAGTATTTGTTTAAAACCATAAAATCGTTTTAGGAAGCTGGGTAACGAAATTGTTTCTATCCAAAAAATTACAGCTGACTTAATGGGTTGTAATTAGATCAAAACTTAATGAAAACGTGATTTTCTTGATTCTATAATGAACCTCTTTGAAATACAATTCTAACTGCGCTGGAATCATAATTTTTCGATATATTTGGTATTATAAATGAATTATTCCGTAACAAAGGTCCAGGTTGTTTTCGGGCAGAAATTGCAGCCCAATACAAATTTCATAACTTGACATAAGAATTGAGTTATTATCTGAAAGGTTTAATGTATTTGGTCCTAGGTGTTGGTGAAATTCTCCCACTGGAATTTTGTTAAAAGAGTTAATGATGATTTTTCTATAAGATGCATTAAAAAAGTGACGAATCTGACCACTGTTTACTAAATGATTTTTCATGATTTTGTATAATGAGTTAAGCTTTGAAAATTCTACACAATCCTTATTGGACCAAAAGACACCTCACATAAATTATTCATAATTTTTTCAGCTTCTAAGTATCGCAAATAAGTCCTCGAAAACAGCTCAGTTTCAGGGTGTAAACTAAAACTGCAGTGAATGGTTTTATAAACTTTTAAGTGTTGATATTGCTATCTTAGGTTACCTATACTTTCTTAATACTTACATGAATGCTACCTAAAGATGCTATATGATATGCTATAAACACATACACGAAACCATATAAATTGGACAACTACGTGTCAACTTGTTTACATGCTATGTGTGCTAGATGCGTGTAGAACTTATGAGCTTTGCATAAATACACTAATAACCCTATGGATATCATAATAGGTCGTGGTTGACCACATCAACTTATAAAGCATTTAAGTCTTACCGAGTAAACTAAGGTGAGTTCACAACCTTTTCTAAAAGCATGTGTCCCTGGTTTGGGATAACATTTTTTTACGGTAGCCCTAGTTGGGGCTACGCACGTGTTCAATGTTGGAACCACTAAAACATACTATCCACTAGAGGTGGAGTAGTACACTTGGACTAAATGAAAAACTCTATCATGAAGGTCTCTACATTTTACCGATTAGATTGCCGGGTGGGCATACACGGGGTGTTAGCTGATAGCGTTATTAGGTTTGATAAAACTCACACCATGCTGGAGGGCGGGCATGAAATTCTAACCTTCACTCTTGCATTAATGTTGATAGACATTAATGAGGGCACAAACAAAACGTCAGCATTCGGTACACAATTTAGTCATGTGATAAGGGTTAGATACCCGAGTCATACATAAATCAAAAACATTGTGAACTTTCTTTTGATATGCACAAATTTGTCAATTTGCCAACTTTATTGTTGACACGTAGTTGCATTCGTTGCAGGTCAGTAGGTACAGCTATGGACGAGCGTTGCAAACGGCTGGAGTGTAACATCCGTCAAAAACGGATTTTACCAAACCCGCTCCGTTTATTAACCGAACAATCAGTTTAAAATTTCATGGCGTATTTAATGCCCAAATTAATTTTAAATGATACATAATTAATTATTATATTGGAATATATAATTTGTTTTTGAAAAATTGTTAAAAATAATGAAATAAAAATAAAATGGTTCTGCCGGGTTTCGAACCCGGGTCAGTCAGCCGGGTCAACAGTCTTATCGCACACACACTCAACCACTGCGCCACTAGTGTTCCTTGTTAATTATTAGAATCAATTAATTCATAACATGTTTTCCGAATTCGAAATCGGCGCGCCCAAATGCAGTCGTCGGAAATCCCGGCGATCTCGCGAGATTGGACGGTTACTTCAGTTATAACGTAAACCTTAAACACTACATCGGTTATAACCGACGCCTGAGTCCGCGACACAAGCTATAACCGCCGGAGAATTTTTAACCGACGAATCAAGTCGGAAATTGGACCAAATTCATCGATAACCTGCCTTATAAATACCTCCTCGAACCTCTGCAAGCTTTTTCGCTCAAAACCGCACCTTTACCCGACGTAATTTCACTCGCCGGAAAACTTCTGCACATCGCCGGAAAACCGGGTTTTTCACTTCTGTGCCTTACTCTAAACACTGAACACTCAGAACTCATACCGAAGCTACCCACATTCATCTCAAGCTCGTTGAAGACCCTCTGCCGCAAGACACACGTCGCCGGAATCTTTTGCTGTCACCGGAGTTTCGCCGGAGAAACAGAGGAGTCCAGTCGGTATACCTTACGCCTAATTTTTCTTTCTTTTTATTTATATCTCACCTGTAATTAACTGAAACACGCTAACAAACATGAATAAAACTCCGAACCAGTCAGTCATCGTTTCTGGTTAAAACTGACGAAGAAGACGAAGTTTCGGTAACATATAAGTTTAATTTAATTCAAGATATAACTCGGGTTAGACACACAGTCCAGCGGTGGACTGTGTGCACATTAAACACGTAAACGTCTCGAGTTCGAATCTTGTTCCACGCATGCTTGCCTTAATAAAAATGTCTTTTTTTGTTAACCGAACCGGAGTCACCGCTGTACATGTTAAGTTTATTAATAACCGGAATAATAACCAAGTTAGACACACAGTCCAGTGGTGGACTGTGTGAATGTTTAATCACACGTCACGAGTTCGAGTCCGGTCTACTGCACCGATTCGGACAATTATCTAACTTTTTAAAATAAGGCAGAAATGAAATAATGAAGTTTGTTCATAAGTATAATATAAATCGGATTATTTAACAAGTTAGACACACAGTCCAGCGGTGGACTGTGTGTTAACTCAACCCACAGGTCCCGGGTTCGAGACCTGTGGAGCGCACCGGTCCGGTTCAGTAAAATCTTTTTAGAAATAAATTGATTTTCGGATTAATCTAAATAATATATAAATATAATTAAAAACAGAAATATTTCGGGTTAGACACGTAGCTCAGTTGGTAGAGCTGCGTGCACTCGTACGGGAGGTCTCGGGTTCGAGCCTCACTCAGCGCACACTTACACGCATACGAACCGGTCAAACAGTCAAGGTCAAAGGTCAACGGTCAACGGTAAAAAAAAGTCAACTTTTTTTATTATTTTTATTTATTTATTTTAATTAAAAATCAATTAAAAATACTTAAAAATAACATTTTTAAGGTTAGAAAATAGCCTTAAACTCACAAAAATACACCCAACAATCCTACTAAAATGGATTAATAAAATCCGTTTACTTACCGAAACATTATGCCATTATCTAGGTTAATTTCACTCGTGGTTAAAACCACTTCGCGTGCATTCAGCATCATTAACCGAACGCACCCACTGTGAGTGAATCTTACAACTCCCCTTTTTAATTACACGTTTTGGGGTGTGTCATGTGTCATAAAATAATTAACTCGTTTCTTTAAACTTGTGCCATACCATATCGTGATCTAAACTTAGATTGTTTATATTGTTGTGATTATGTATTTCATTTTGTCAACTTATATGAAATTCATTCATTAAGCCCATCAGTTCCTCGTGGGAGACGAGTTGAGCAACGCGTGCCTCAAAACCAATCCATTATTGTTCATGTGTGTATTATTGAGTTTATATTGTTTGTAGTTATGTCTTTCATATTATCATGTTTATGCAATTCATTCATTAGGCCCATCAGTTCCTCGTGAGAGACGAGTTGAGCAACGCGTGCCTCTAAACGATCCATTATTGTTCATGTGTGTATTGTTTAATATGAAATTGATTTATGAATAAGTTTACATCTATTTTTACTCATGTGTGGTTGTGCACTTTATTTCATAATCAATTAAATAAACTTGTTCAAATGTTTTCCATAGGATTCACTCGCCAACTTTTTGTTGATCCATAAACCCTTTTTACACATGATACAGGTGAACAGGATGAAGCAAGGAAAACATAGGAAATGCCTTAGAAGAAAACAATGAAGCCTAGATTGATATTTAGGACATGTTGTAATATTTATTGTAAATTTCCATTAAATTGTATTAATGAATATGAAACGTTAAAATAAATGTCATGAGCTTTGATGATAACCCAATCATGCCCCGATCACCTTTTCCGCTGCGGGTCGGGGTGTGACATGGAGTGGGTGTTTGCTAAAACTTTATGTTTTGAACATTTATGAAACTTGTGGTTTCAAGTTCTTGATGGTTTTACTTTATTTTTCCGCTGCAACATAAATTGTGTTTTGGACAATTAAACTTTATCGCTAATCATGTTATTTGTGAAGCTTTTATGTTTTAAATGGTTGGTTCAACATGATTAGCGGCTAAATCCTGGTCAGTCACACAGCTCGCGGTAAAACTCCGCATGTGGAAATTAAGGGTGTAACATACCTCTTAGTAGAAATTCTAAATTCTTTATTATGTGACACTGAAATTGTTATATTATATAGTATTATTTGTATATAGTATTTATTGTATTATTGATCTCACTGAAAGATGACCACTGAACTACTGCACCGTAAGGTGAGCACCGAATGTGAGCTACCGAATGTTTATAATTATTGTTTGATACATAGATAATGTAAGTTACTCTATATATTGTTTATAGTTGTTGTCCTACAGAGTAAATTACTCAGGCGTGCATATGTCTTTTATGTACGTTAGATTTTAGGTTGGAGTCTTTTGGATAAGGTCTCAAAGGAATAAAAGGCTCACAGGATTTTTAAATCAAGATCAAAGATTTTATTTTACGAAAATTAAATGATGTTTAGATTTATTGTAATATTGTATTGTTTATAGTATCAATGAAATTATGTTTGTGAACTGATTATTGTATAAGTGACACATCAGCGCATGTCGGGGCGGGGTGTTACATTAGGGATGGCTCGAAATGGAGAACCTAGGGCCTCTACTTATAGTGGTTGACTAGTACGGAGTGTATAGTCTTGCCAAGTATATCCACGGCTGTGCATAGTATTTTGGAGACACGGGTACAACTTTTCAGAAGAGTATGTTAAGTAATTTTAGAGACGCACGACCATGCCCAATAAGGCACAACCGTGCATATGGATAGGTGGCCAAACAAGGTCTTTAGTTGGTGTTAGGTTGTTGGATTGCAAAACTTCTTCACTTTGTCTTTTGTGGCTGACTTAGTGACGCATGGTCGTGCCTAAGTGGCATGGTCATGCCCAAATGATGCATGGCCTTGGATATCTGTGACTTCTAGGATAGATGCATGGCCATGTCCATAATGTGTATGGCTATGCATGACTACTGATTGCTTGCTTTATTCAGGTTTAGGCATTGTCATGCTTCGGCACATTTGTTGACTTTTTTTTGACCATCTTGGTTGACTTTTTGACTTCTGGTGATGACTTGGATTATGCACGTTTGTACCTATAGCCTGGCACGGGCGTGTGTATCTATATCTTTTGCTGGTTTTATTCATAATTATGGATTTTTCCTTGTTTTCGATCGTTTTTCACTTCTTTTCATATGTAGCCCTTAAAACCTTTAATTATCAAATAGGAACAATTTAGGTATTGTTTCTAGTGAAGAAGTCCAAAAAGCATCATACAGTGGGGGTAAATATGCATGACAATATGTATAATCCATGACCCATCTGATTCCAAATCACCCATAGATGAACAACCATAGAACAACAAAACAATTTAACAAACAACTCAAAAGATCCTAGTGCTCAATTATATATTTATCACAATCACAACAAATGATAAAATGTTCAATTTCTGTCAAACAAAAGTTTGACTAATAAAACATAGATGAAATTAAATATAATGTTTAAACAAATGCAAAAGTCCCTCCGATAGTATTGTAGGAATTTATAGTGTACAATTTTATTTTTTTAATAAAATCATATTTTGTTTATTTAATTAATATCACATATTAATTAGCGGTTGTACACATTTTAATTCTATTTAATATCCCGTCAACGATCCAACAACAATTTAAATAAACATCTAACACAACGATAGAGTATTCTAGTAAAATGTACTGTTTCACAAAAAAAACAAAGAACACACACGATGGAAACAACAAACGTCACATTGGTTGATGCTTTCACGAAAACTTATTTACCTGAATTAACTCTTAACACGAACCTCTAAAATCCTTAGCTCAATTAAACCCGAAAACGTGAGACCCATAAACTCTTTCTCGATCAAAACTAGTAAAATGAGACAACCAAAGAGGTTTCTTAGTTTTCGGGTGGGTTTTCCAAAGACACAACAACAGCCGCGGCCTTCAGTGAATATTTTGTTCGTTTGCAACCTTATTCACAATATAAGAAATGCACCGAATGTTTTGTTCGTTTGCAACCTTATTCACAATATAAAATAGACGAACTTCTTGTCGAACTGTTCACTGAATGTTTTGTTCGTTTGCAACCTTATTCACAATATAAGAAATGCACCGAGAATGATTTTGAGTTTGCTAAGCCAATTTAAGAGGAAAGTTGAGAAGAAAACTTTAAGGTATGAATGTTGAAGAGCCAGATGTGGTGCTGTTGCTTATCATCTAGGGATTGAGCTCGTTCGTCAAGACAAGAATATCATTATTTCCCAAAAGAAGTACATCTCTTATCTTTTACACGATAATACCCACACTGACTACAAGCTTGTATCATGTCCCATAAACACCACACAATAACTATCTATTGGAGACAGTCCTCAACTAACAAATCCAGTGAAATATCCCTTGTTGGGGCATTTCAAAATGTTACTATATCCAGATTGGACATCATTGTTGTTAACAAGGTATGCCAATACATTATACATGCATGCTCCCTTAGAGAACCAGTGGTCTGTTGTAAAACACATCGTTCAATACCTAAAAGTTACTCTTGATCACGGGTTGCTCATTCGACATGACTCCAGCTCACATCTACAGCCATTTACTAACGCTTAGTGGCAAGGTTCCTCCACCCTGCATGCTTTTTCGAATGTTGATTGGACTAGTTGACCGGATAACCGTCGATCTAAGGGGGGGGGAGATTCGCTATATACATGGGTTCCAACCTCATCTCTTGCATCGCACAAAAACAGAAAACAGGTTCTCAGTAATGCAGAGCTCTAGCAGACATCGTGACAGAACTCACATGGTTAGAAGTCGAACTTATGAAGAGTTGAACAAATTAATAAATTATGTGTACATTTAATCATCACAATATTTTAATCGAAAAATTATCAACGAAAAGTAAATACAGGTAGGGCTGTAAACGACTGGAACGAACACGAACAAGGTTCATTAAGGAATGAGCTTGTTTATAAACTATTCACGAACGCCTACCAAACTAGATTTCTTGTTCGTGTTTGTTCATTAAGGAAATGAACATGTTCTTGAACTGTTCACGAACACTTACCAAACGCAAATGAACTCAAACAAATGCCTAAGAGCATAGAAAAACACAAACAATGTCGATGAGCACATATAAATACACATGAACAAGTATTCATTTTGAAATAAAATATCCTTTATCATCATAAAGATTAAAATAATCCACGACAAAAAATAGATATATATATAGTTAACATAATTATCCAAACACAGTTGACATAAGTATCAGAAAGAAACATGATTAACACAAAAATTAATAAGCTCGTCAAGCTTTAATACAAACTGAATTTGAAATGACAAAGTAAGGGTTTCAATTTTTGCAAAACAAACATATAAAAACCTTTTAATGAACGAACACAAATGAAGATAAACGAGTGAGCATAACTAAACACATTACCTGAACGTTCAAAACATAAATGAACGAACGCAACCGCTATCCATGTTCGTTCGTTTAACTTAACGGACGAAATTTTGTGTCCATTCATTTATTAAACGAACGAACATAAACAAACTTTCAGCCGAACGATTTACGAATTATACGCTAAACATTCAGTTTATTTACAGCCTAACTACATGTTACTAAAATGAAAATGGACGCAACAATAATATTTCTATCACCAACAGGAGTGAAAATCCAATTTCTAATAAATTATGTGTTATTTTAAGGATAAACTAATTGGGTAAGTAATTTGAGTTCCATATCTTAATTTAAAAACGGAGCACTTATCTTCAAGTTTGTCAAATGTTGAACTTTCTCCTACTGATAGTGAAATTCTCGTTTCGGAGATAATCGTCAAAGTTACGAAAATAAGAGAACTTTCTACCCACATAAAGAGAAACAGTTAATAAGAAAATAGATAATTGACTTGGAATTTATGAAGTCTTGCATAACATGACAACTTTGAACACCCTACCACATAGGGAAAACGTACAACCATAACTTCAACCCTTCTACAACGTATAACCATATCTTCAACCATCTACAACATGTACAAAAATCTTGCAAAAGTTTTATTCGTCGATATTATGTGGGCGTAACTGAATTAGTATTATTTATTTATCGTTTTCAATTCTAAGGTTTATAAACTACCTTCTAATAAAAGCTAAATTAAAAGTAGATAAATGTGAATTATAATAACATATCATGATTTCAAGTAGAGGTGCAAACAAGTCGAGAGACTCACGAGCGACTAAAAAAACTCAAATGAAAAGAGTTCATACAAGCTCAAACTTAAAATTAAGTTTGTTTGATAAACGAGCCAGAGCTTACTTATCGAGCTCGAGCCTAATTGAGCTCGAGCTCGAATTCAAATTACACCCATAATTTCAAGGGAATGGACCTAGTAAATCACTCAAAAGAAAGTTTACCAATATCTTATCGTATTCTTTAAATTAACTGAAACTAAATTCATAATAGAAGTTTAACTAGAATTACCAGTTGAGTAAATTGCACAAAACATCCTTTATGTTTTCTCAAACTTGCAGGTTCCAGCCTTAATGTTTAAAAGTTGCTAAAAACAGCCTTTAAGTTTATTTTTGTTGCGGGTTCAATCCTTTACAGCTAACCACGTTATTTTCTTCAGTTAAGTTCCCTCACATGCATAACATGTGAGGGTATATTCGTCATTTTGTCACACACATAAATCATTCTCCACACCAAAATCCGGACAAAAAATGGCTCATTATTCTGAATCTCCTCCTTGACAAACTCCAACTGCTCATTATTCTGAATCAAAACCTTCTTCATAGCATAAGTCCCATCATCTACACACACAAACCATTTTACTCAACAATCACACACATTGCAAATATTTCAAAACCCTAAATTGAATAACAAATTGGGGATACCAGATATGTGAGACGGATCTTTAATCTTCTTGGAGACTCCACCATCTGAAGTGTCATTAATAACCTCCTTAACTAAAAAGACGTAAGCAAATCCACCTTCACCGAGCTAGCGGATGATCTTGAATCGGTGTTCGTTGATCCAAACCGTCTCCGGTCTCCACCCCTCAGAATTAAAACCACCACAGCCCCCACCCATCACCACCATAACAACTACCCATCTCCAGCCTTAGCAAAACAATCCCTACCCTTCACCAACCACTGTTCACCATCACAACCATCTTGCCCCACCGTCACCAACCACCACAACACCAAACACCAAACCCTAACCTCCCCTCAACCACTACCGTTCTACCTGTTAATGCACCCAACAACAACACCCAAAGTTATCACCACCACACAAGAGAGAGATGCGCATGGGAGTTTACAAAGGGAAAAAGAAATCTGAGAAAACAGAGAAAAAGAGAGAGAACCGAGGGGGCACGATCTGCTTTGACTTCCAGTTCCGGCTTGAAAGACCTAGCCGCCGTCGGCCTTGGCGGCTAGGGTTCCGAACTGTTTTGATCTTCAATTCCGGCCTGAAAGACCTAGCCGCCGCCGGCCTTGGAGGTTCCGATTTGTTGTCTTTCCGGCCTTTTCTTTCTGATCTATTTCGGCTGGGGTGGCACTGGTGGAGGTATGCTGACGGTTGATGGATGTGATGGTGGTGGTTATGGTGTTAGAGAGAGAGAGAGAAGGAAGGGGGTTGTGTTTTATAACTAGATTCATGTGAGGGATAACTAGATTCATGTGTTTTATAACCAGATCAACCAAAATGACGAATATACCCTCACATGTTATGCATGTGAGGGAACTTAACTGAAGAAAATAACGTGGTTAGCTGTAAAGGATTGAACCCGCAACAAAAATAAACTTAAAGGCTGTTTTTAGCAACTTTTAAACATTAAGGCTGAAACCTGCAAGTTTGAGGAAACATAAAGGATGTTTTGTGCAATTTACTCTTACCAGTTTATTGTAAACCAAATATATATATAAATCAGTTTTTGTTCCAGGCTAAAAAATAATGGGTTTTATTTATTCACTTTTCTTAAGAAACTTCGTGATTTTGTTTTGCTATTCCAATCAACATAACTAACCCTGTCACTCTTTTTTTACTGTAAGGACCATAATACCCCGACTAAAAACAGAAAAACAAAACAAAACAAAAACAAAAAACTTAAAAATATATGAATTCAACCATTCATCTACACTCTCTCTCCAGCATCTTTCCAACCTAGTCCTTAAATCACACGGTGTGGTAGGGCTTAAAGACAGGGCATTCTGCGCCACATGGACCGAACATCATAATATGGCGTGGTGATTAAAACGGCGGTGTGGCATGTGACGTTGATGCAAGGCGTTTTCGGACATGTGGCACAACCTTTTTGATTATTTTTTATAATTCAAATTTTATAAAATCTATTTAATTTTATAAAAACATTACTAGAAATTAAACTAATAACATTAGTATATAAACATTACATCATGAAAATTTAAAAAAAACATTACATAAAATTAAAACTAAAAAACACACAAAATTTATATAAAATACCTAATAATTTGCCACTCCGAAACGTGTTTGAATTCACGTCCAACATCGTCCCGATAGTTGATGAGGGTGACTTGTATGGTGTCGTCTTCCTCGAGGTCACCCCCTTGTGCTCTACCGCGGTGTGGAGTTGCTCGAATCTTTCACAATCCATACGGATTGCCCTAAAGCGAGAGGATATTGCGTCGACGGTTCGGGTGTGATTACCCCTATGCAGTGGCGAAACTTGAGATTTCCGACCACGGGCCAGAAGTCACCGGACCTAAAATTTATATAAAACCGACGGAGTCGAAAACGTATATACCCAAAAAATTTTATACAAAAATAAACATACTCTCCACTACTGAGCGAAAAGTTCGGGTGGTCGGCCGCCCCCTCCCGCCCCTTAAAAGCTTCGCCCATGCCCCTATGGACCGAGATGTGTTATAGAATTCTCCCCCAAAACAGGCTACTAGATCGTCTGCGTGGCGTGTAGTGGCTTAAGGCTTCAACTTACGACTCGCAAAGTGCGATGTCTTTCCTCTTGCGTCCAAGGGATGGATGCCAAGTCTTCTTCTTGTGTCGGTTTTGAGTGTAGGGTTTTGTAAAAAGTTTGGGTGTGTGGTGAAGATGTGGTGTGGTAAATATAGATGTAAAATATGAATTTTAGAAAGTAAATAATTTTAATTTTCCAAAAGTAACCGTCGGGGTTAAAAGGGTTCGTCTCCACGTCAAATCAGCACGTGCTACGTCAACGCGCAGAAAGGTACATCGCCGGTGGAAATCCCGTCGCCCTGTGGACAACGCCGTTAACAACGCAGGGCACGGGCTAGAAAAGTAGGCAGAGACTGACAACAACGCCAGATTTGAACGCCCACACCGTATGGTTTTAAACTCTTAACGATCCCCTTTAAAATTTCCACCAATTTCATTATTTTGAATCCCTCTAAGAAAAAGAACTGCCGGCAATCGAAAGCTGAGCCTGATTTGGTACAAAAATTGGTAAAGAAACAAAGACTGGTGGAATCAGTGGAATTAATGTGCGGATTTAACTTGTTCTTCAACTGGTTTTCACAAGCATCTTAAAATAAAGCATATATCAAAGTTCTAATATATATTTAAATCTATTTATATAATATATATAATATAATAAATAAGATGCATTTGAGAGACTTGACATGTTAGAGTGAAGGAAGAGTTAATATGTTATAGTGGAGCCAAGATGATTTTGGGAGGGCAGCGATATTAACTATTGTCATTACTTTTTTTAACTGCGTACAGTTAAGATATCATTGATCGGGTTAGCAGTTAGTAACCAGATTGGAGAAGCAAAAGTTTCCATGTGGGATCCGAATTTCATATGGTTCGGACTTTTATTATTTAGAGCATCCACCGTCATTCTTTCGGATCTTAAATAAATTCGGTTATCTCAATTATTGATATCAAATCTCACCTACCGACAATCTTCTCTATCAGTTAACTTCTTCATCTTCTTGATTTTATCAAGTAATCGAACAAAATCAAAGGTAAATCTGCTTTGTTTATGTTATTCGATTATGTAGATTCTTGCTTTTATAAAATATTGATTCGAATGCTATTAACATCATCGTTATTCTTATTCTTATTTTCTTGTAGATACGATCACAAAATTTGAAGGTATGTTTTTTAGTTTTGTTGTTTATGTACTATATTTCTTTAATCGAAGTTGTTGATGGTTGATTTTCTTATCATTTTGCAATTTAAATCAATACCAAAGTTTTCTGCATCGTCATCTACATTCTGCGATATATATCATTGGTATGATGTTTCTGTATGTGTTCAACATTTATCCAAGTTACTAATCTCGATTTATATCATAGGTATGATGTTTCTGTATGTGTTCAACTTTTATCTAAGTTACTAATGTTTCTTTTATTGTTTTTCATGTTGAAACCCTAAATCTAACATAACAATCGAACGCGGATTACTCATTTGACATAAGAGGTTAGTTCAATGTTGTTGTTGTTACTTGCAATGTCAATTCCCCTCTCTAAGTCATCTCTTGCACTAAAACACAACACAAGGGGTGGTCTTTTCTTAAATATAAAAAACGAAAAGAATTGTGATTGGTTGAAAAGCGTGGCCCCACCATTATCCAAGTCTCTCTCTTCTTCCCCTATGCGGTGGGTAAGGGACGGCGCCGGTGTTCCCCCTTCGGCAAACTCAATCTCCGCAGTGTTTACCGCACCTACCCCGTTCACCCTTATATGATGGTTTGTTTTCTACAGTAATAATTGTTCCTATTTTATGTTCGGTTAGATAAAAAAAAGTGGTTTGTAGTTTTTTTTTCCTCATTTGTTGTTTTTTTTTCTGTATTCAGTTCACATTTAATGATGATTGATTTATAACTGCATTAAATATTTGATTGGCCTCAATATTATTTTCATGATTTAAATTTTTATATTGTTATTAGTAAAATATTTTTGAGCTGTTGGTTCTAAATATTATCATATGCAGATATGTTTTCTTCTGTTGATTTTAACGTCTGCCTTTTTGGTTTGTGGTTGTTATGTTTTTGAGGTTGTTTGATTGCAGATTAACGCGTGTTTTTAGCAGTTTAGATTTTGGCAGGTTTTCTCATTGTTACGTTTTAGTGGTAAACAAAGTATGTACTTATTGCGCTGTGAAGATCCCATCATAGTTAGGTTTAGGTAATAAAGGAGTTAGTTAATCTGATGTTTTGATCATGTCGTGCATGTTGTTTTGGATGTCCTGTTGTTTTTTATGTTGTGTCTTATTGATGGATGTGTCAAGTTGTATATGCTTTTTTTCCTCTGTTGTTTTCTTAATGGGTCAGTGGTTGATTAGTTTTGGTGACTGTTAGTATTCGCTTTAGTGGTGTCTTTATGTTTGTTTCTTCAGCGTCAGTTCTATTTTTTTGGTAAGTCTATGTCCAACCCTAAGTTAACTGATCAAGGCTTGCATGTTACAAATTAGGTTTCTTAATTTCTGATCAGATTGGTAAGTATATATCCAGCCCTTAGTTAGATTGATTTACTGCTAATTGGGAGAATTCTCATGAAAGGGGCAGGTTTTAGAGAAGCTCTTCCAGATATGAATTGCTAATTTGATTTTCTTGAAATTGGAAGGGTAAATAAAGATTGTACCAGATTAATTTTATTAGCCAGTTGTATGGCCGCCGGTTCAGTAGGAGAACTCTGGCTCGACTATAGATTCGAGATTTGGCTTCTTTTGGGATGTTGCTAAAGTTCAGCCACCTATTATTTAGTGTTTCCCCTTCCCAACTTTGAATCTGGAAGGTGAATTTGTGGCTAATGATTTTTTTTCTTTTTGTTTGATTTTAATTTTGATTTGTTTTATAACAGCTGAATTGGATCGATGTGTTCAAAATTCTACTCCCAATTAAAACTTGAGATTCTGTTATTTTATATATATATATATTATATAATTCTACCATTGTAGAATCTTCAGTTATTTAATAGATTATATAATTACACCCTCAATTAAAGTTCGAAATTGTGTTATTTTTATGCGTCTTAATAAATTCATATTCATATGTTAGCACATTCAAGTTTGGATGATTCTTTGGTGCTTGGTTCGGCTTGAATTAATCGAAATATCGGTGGGCTTTGGATGATTACTTCGAAAAGAAAACAGCGGTAAGCTTTTGTTGTTCATTTTTTACATTTGACTTTCATTCATTTGGTTTGGACTTTGTTCTAAAGTGATGAAATTGGTCTATCCTGGATTTGAAATATTAATGATTGCCTGTTTTTAACAATCAAGTTAAATATGAGTTGTTTATTTAAGATCTTGTCATTTGCTTAATTGCATGTATGCTCATTCATTATTGCCAAAGAAAAACCAAACCATTTTCTTGATCATGTGCAACTCCTTATGAGAGACGTGCACTCAATGAAGGTATTTTGGTAAGCAAGTTTAAGTCTTGCTGATGCTATAGATTAACAAAGCTATAAATAAAATTTAACATGCTAAACACCATCATTAGAATGAAACATTTGCTGTCCATTTTTATAGTTTTACTTATTCGTAAGTTTTTAGTTAAAACACAATATTGTTATACTTATAGTTGGTTTTTCCTAAATAAAACGATTCAGGAGGTATGTATGCATTTGGTTGTAAACACCGTGCCTTAGGCGTGTGGCGCCCGGAGTAGATTGTTATGTATATTTAATATTGTATGATGGATGGTCGAATGCTACATAGTGAGTATGCACAGCTCCACTTCTACAAAAGGTACAAGCCCGATTTTTTTAAACTTTGGCAAAAATTAACTTTATATTTAAATTGTTTTTGCAGCTGAAAGAGCTTATTATATTTATTAGTTAAACTGATACCAAGAAGCTTTATTTGTGTAATAAAAGATATGATTAGATATGTGGTGGCCTAGGTTTTATCCTGGATTAGATTTTTGTTAATATTCGTTACCTTGATGCTTGAGAGATAATGGTCTTAGAGGTCGTCTGTTTTGACCAGTTTTGGTCGGTTGGGTTCGGGTTCAAACCAGTTTCAAAAGAGAGGATTATAACTGGTCCCAAACTATGGTTCCTATCTGGCTTAAACCAGTTCCTCTGCTATGCGGTTTCAAATCGGTTTCTGTTCGGGTTGAGATTTGGTTTTGTTTCACAAACCGGTTGTTTTGTGCATCTCTTTTTATAATTAGTTGGTTAGCTTAGTAGCTTTATCATTATATTTTTCATTGCGATCTTTCTATATAAAGAGATCTGGTTTTATCTGATTAGGTAGAAAATATTATTCATCAGTATAGTTTTTCGGTTCTTCCCGTCACCGTTACAACATCTAGCATTAATCGCTTTGGGTGATAAATTTATTGTGTTTGTGAAACCGGGAGTGTTTATGCTTACAAGTTCTTAGGAGTTCTTAGGGCTATTGGGTTGTTTGTGGTGCAAGTTCTCGATGGTGTTTCCACCATTTGAGATAGTGTAAGCTATGTGTAACGGGGTAAGCAACTTTGATGCTAGCTACCATAGTATAAAGCCCTGTGAGCCTGCAAGTGAATCTTGCATTCTGTCAAGAAGAAAAGAACATGTAAAGTGTGATAAAGAATATGTGCTGCGGTGAGGAAGTTGGGCCAGAACCGTAAATGCCGTTATGCTGTCTAGAACTGCCAAGAGTTCTGGGGTGAAGCTGGAGATTACTATGACCATTCCGAAACGGTGCAATATAGCTAGCTGATCGTCCTGTTCGTTATCAAATGTGGAGGTCGGTTTAATTCCGTTTCTTTTACAGGTATATTTGATGTTTTTTTCTCAATGGTGATATAGTTGTATGTTTTGCTTTGCAGCTTATACAGAACTTGAAGGCTATTAGTTTCGATGGAAGTTGTACCGGTGAGTTTGAAGTGTATCATCTGCTCATGTGTTTAGTTAATAAGTTGCTAGTGGTGTAATTGTGTGTTAACTTCCATGTTGTTTAGTGTCTTTGGTTCATGGGTTAAGATATTATTCTTTTTCTTGTGTTGACTTTTATATGGTCAATACTTGTTATGCTACTTAAAAAGGGAATGCCACTTGATATATGGATTAGACATGTTACCTTAAATGGTAGAATCTGGTTCGTTATAGAAATTTGATGTAGAAAGTTGGTGACTTTGTTTTAAAAGACGATGCCATTCAGAAACTATTTGTGATGTTTATATAGAGGATAGTTGGTTGTGTGATTGAAGAAGACAAGTAAGATGTTTAATATTAAACCTAGAGGAGTGGGTTTATAAGGCCCAGGTGAAAGTAAATGGGCTTACTAAATTAAAATGGGTATCTTATGGACTATTTTCTTACTAAACCTATTTTCTTATAAAATTTACAACTTAAACGAGTAAAAAATATAGTTTAAAAATAAAATAAATTAAATAAAATACAAAAAAATAGAAAGGGGAAGGGAGAATCGCACCCCATGTTTGGAAAGATGGTGAGGTGGAAGGGGAGAATGACGTGGTGCTGAGGTGGACTTGAGGGAAGAAGGGGAAAGGGAAAACCGCACTCCATAGCCTAATACATGTGAAGGGCAGGTAACCATTTGACCTTCTCAAAATTCGGTACTAAGTTTGATTGGTGGAACAGGGATACCGTAGTTTTTGAATCTATTATCTGTTATATATGTATATTTGATACTGAAAATATATACCAAGTTTTATATTTGTATTTATTTGATGAACTTTATAACTACAATGTAATCATCTGTAGCTTTCGAACACGTTATGCAAAATTAACCCGCTTCGTCATTTAATGCGCAACAACACCTGGGTAGAAATACATAAATAGATACATGTTGAGGTAGCAGTTTGACCCATTTTTTTTATTATGTTTGATTGGGCTGTGCTCTATTTTTAATAGGTTAAATTGGTAATATTAGATAAATATCTAACAATGAAAGGGACAGAAGTTAAATATAATATGAACATTTTTTTAATTGACATCGGAATTGTGAATCAACCAATGTAGTACACTAGTCAATAACGTATATATGATTGTGTGTTTTTCTATGCGACACGGTTGTATTTCTTATATGTGTGTGTGATGTGTGTGTATTTGACTTAGACCATTGGTGTTTATGATTTTGTGTTCTGTAATGTAATGATATTAACATTAACCTCTCAGTAGTTAGTATTTCTTTAATTTATAAATATAATTATTTTTCCACACACATCATACATTTTAATTAAATTTTTGTATTCATTAATTACATCATTTAAATTGTTCGAACCCGTGAGTATTCACGGTGATAACCTAGTAAATATTACAAACTAGTAATGTCACTGCACTACACTGCGGGGTTTCGGTCAATAATTTTGGTTCGGTATTTAAAATGGACAGCGGTACTCACTGATTTTAAATGGTAAATAGAAACGTAAACACTATCTTAGATATAACTTTAATGTTAAAGGAACCTAAAACTAAAACTAAAACATTAAACATAAAGAAAAATAAAAACATAAAAAAATAAAATTCAGAAAAAATAAAATTAAGCAAGAAACACAAAAGCGCCAATAGGACGAAAGTACTATTCACACAAATGGTAATTATAATTTACGTCAAAACGTAAACCAATTGAAAGCACACATAAATATAAGCACGGAAATATATTATATTTGAGCTGAGATATTTCCGAAAAAAATTTAGGTCGAAACGTAAACCAAATTGAATTTATACTAAAATGTACATAAAAATAAGCACGTAAGAAAATAGTGTTTTGTAAAGAATGTACGACGCGTTGCGGCGGTGTCGAAACGTAAAGTGACTTAAATTTGTACCGGCTAATGAAAACGTGTTATATTTGACCCAACTCGTTTCCGAACAAAAATAACGTCAAAATGTAGACCAACTGAAAACGTACATAAAATAAGGATGAAAGCGTATTATACTTGACCCGACTTATTTCCGGAGAAAAATAAAATTTACGTCAAAATATAGATAAAACGTACATAATAATAAGCATAAGAACATTAAACTTGACTCAACTCATTTTCAGAAAAAATTTACGTCGGCACGTAAATCAACTTTAATATACCGACACGTACATAAATATAAAAAAAATATATCGACATGTAAATAAATATAAATGGGTAAAGCTCGATAACAAAGTTCTTAAAAGGTAAAAGGGTTGTAATGTCAGTAAAGAAAGTTAAATTGTAAAACAATAATAAATACCAAAGACATAAAAAACAAAAAATGAAAAAGAAAAAAAAAGTCAATTGCAAGTTATTATTCATTAATTTGCAATTGCAATTGTATATATGTATAATGTCATCCACTCACGCTATTAGGAAACAACAAAAAAAAACATATTTTCTTAGAATTATAGCATCCACAAGACCACAATATCAAATATTTAAGGGATATTTTTCCATATTTTGTTACATCATTGGTTTTTATTATTGTGGTGATTGTTACAACCTCATTTTTAAGGGTTGTTTTATATAAAACCACCCAAACAAGTTAGAGGTGGTCCCCGTTTACTTTTAATATATAAATGAATAGAAAGAGAATAAGTAACGTAAATGAGCGGTTAAAAATAAAAAATAAAAAATGTGTAATGATTTGGCAATGGTTTTGGAATTTTTTAGGTTTCTAGTAAGTGAGTTTTGATGTTTTTTCAAGAACAAATGTTTTTATGATATGACAGGTGACTATACACGTTTTTATGTGTTTGGTTAAAGTTCCTACTGATGTCCTAAAAGTAGTCTAATAAAAATAACAGAAATTAACCTAATTCTAAATTCAAAGTAATACTCTAAACTACTAAACTACTAACCGGCAAGTGGACCGATCAATTGTAGAAAGTAAGTCCGGATATCGAACCCACGAGACTCTCCAATTACGTTAACAGACTCTATTTAAACTAAATTGACACACTTAATTTATTTTATGTTTTTGGGGAGGGGGGTTTACTAAAAATCCTAAAATTATGATTAACTAATATTAATTTAACTAAGACAAATTAAGACGGACTTTTGAATCAGAGATTTATTTCTAGGATAGTGGAATTGCTACCTAGGTTAGATTCTTTATTACTATTGAATGGGTCTTTTAATTGATTAATAATGTGAAAGGGAACCGGGATCTTATAATACTAAATCCTAAGGAATTCCGAACAGGACCCCTGACTCTTCTCCGGACGACACCTATGTTATCCTAAAGGTAGTTGGGCATACCAGTTTATAAGATATCCTTTCGGTTATCTAATATTCAATAAAGTGTCTAATTTAGCTAATTATCTCTCAATAGGAAGCCTAGACTAACTAAGGTTCTTCGTTGGGTTTAACAGACTCAAATATGGCAAGTAAACTAAAACCCGGTTTTTCTCAAAACCTAATCCTAGCAATTTACCTATTTAATTCAGTTAATAAAATATTATTTCTCAATAATTAAGTTTAGTATAATGTTAAGATTTAATTATATGTTTCATTCAATTGTTTATAGGGTTTATTGGCCAATTTACCGAACGATTACCAAAACCCGTTAAGACTCGACAATCAACATAAACCTATATTATGAAAGACATTCAACTAGATTCATGTGAAACAATCAAATAAATCAACAATTAAACCAAAACATGCAAATACACCAAATCAAACAACCAAGTTCACTACTTTATCAAAAATCCCTAAACACATTAAATAGTTAATAAAAATCCAAACTTTCATAATAATTAATCAAAACCTAGGTAGCAAAAGAAAATCTAGCAAAGAATCATTGGTTTAAGCACAATCAAAGCAAGTTTAAAAACTGAATTCATCAAGACAAAGAACAAGGAAGCTAAAGATTAAGAAAATCGGTGATAAAACCCGTGATTTCTTCGATCTCTATGCTCTAGCTTCAATCCAACGATTCCCCAGCAACTTCTTCTTCAAAACTCAGCTCAAAATCTCCAGAAGTTGTGTTGATGCACTTTTTTGTCTATCGCTTGTTCTTGGTTACGTCAGTAATTGTACGGTCTTTGTTTGTTATGCCTGTAAAGTTTGGTCGTGTCGACCAAATCAAGATATCCTCCTATCTTAATTTAGTACGACGTTTAGTTTGTCTGTGTTGTAAAACAGTTGCATGTTTGCATACTGTTAAGTTTTGTGATTCTGATCTTGCTGACTGTGCAGTATGTCTGTTAGCAGGGTTCTCCGAAGAACCCCATATTCGTACGATTAAACTGTGCTTCGTACGAACAGGTTACCTGTTCATACGAGCCATTGCATGTTCATACGAATGAACATTCAAGAAAGAGTTACTTGTTTGTCGAGTGAGTTACTTATTCGTACGAGCCATAGGTTGTTCGTACGAGCAACTTTTCCATGAATGTTCTTCGTGGTCTTTGTAGTGCTTCGTACGACCAGTAACATTCTTCGTGATGTTACTGGGTGTTGGGCCTATATATAGACATGCACTTCACAGTTCACGTAAGAGAGAGCATAGAGAGAATACCTTTAGTCTGTATGAACATTGTGTGTATGTGTTTGTACTAGTTCTCTTCAATTAAGCTCTCTTTTGTTAATCAAAAGATAGTGAATCTTAGCTTACTTTTTGTTTACTATACTTTTCTTTGGTTTGCATATACACTTGGATTCTACACTCGTGTGTGTGTGTTAAACAAAAAGGAAGTAGGTTATCTTGATCCTCCAAGTGGACCTACAAGTGGTATCAGAGCTTTGGCTCTCTTCCTTGTTTAAAACCAAGCATAGTGTTGTGTTTGAGCAAGTCGTGAAGCTTTCTGTAAGTGTTCTTGAACTTCAACCAAGAAACTTAAGTTTTTCCAAGAAAAGTGGGTTAAAACTTAGGTAAAACTTGTTGTTTTCAGAAATTTTTTATAAAAACGTTGTTAAAATACATGGAGACATGTTAGGATATGGTTTTTCTTGAAATTTTCAATCAAAGTTAGTTGGACATACTTTCCGGTGAAGCACTTGTCGGACAACTCACCGGAATATTCCTTTAGGGTTGAATAAATCTTAAGATTTGACTGACTTAACTGAAAAGCTGATTTTGGAATGTTTTTCTTTTTAACTGAATCTGTATAAGACAACTTACAACTTTCGAAAAACAAGTTTCTGTTACAAAAGGAAACTTCTCACCAACCAACCCTACAAAAGATTCCTCCCTGTGAAAAACCCAACACCTACGAAAGACCCCATGCGAATAACTCATTCGCACGAAGAACCAATTGTCATGCGAAGGACCAGCTGATTCGCACAAAGAATCAGTGGCTCACACGAAGAACTGAGGTTCGCACGAACAACTTGTGGTTCGTACGAAGAACAGTGATTCGTACGAATCTGTGGATCGCACAAAGAACTAAGTTTTTCGTGACTTTTTAGGTTATTCGTGATAGTTTTTCGTGAGAACTGATACATGGTGATTTTTGAAATTGTGAACCTTTACAAGAAAAACTTTTATTTCAAGTTAATACTTGGGATCTTAAATTTTCTAGCTAAATTTTATAAACAAACAAACAAAATGGGTACAAATCCTTGGGATTGCGGGTGTGGTTCAAGTACAAACCAGGATTCATCACAATCTAGCTCTGCAACCTCATGGGTTAAATCATTAATGCCTTAACAGATAGCCATGATTACCGCTAATCAATGGGCATGCGTGGCAAATCAAAACCAAAGCATTCAGACTCTTCTCATTAGTGAGAGTGAAACAGGAAGTAACAACCATCCACCGAAATTGAACTATATGAATGATTATACTTCATGGAAAAGTCGTTTCCATACGTATGTTCTTGGTCAAAATACAGAATTATGGACATGTTTTACTACACCATACAAGGAATCTCTCGAAGAAGCAGGATCAAATCCAACCTCTTTAGCCAACTTAGATGAAAATGATAAGAAGGCTTATGATTTAGAAAGGATGACATTTGCTATCCTTACACAAGCACTTCATAAGGATATTTATCATCAATTCGTGTATTGTACCACCACCAAGAATTTGTGGGATACTTTGGAAGCAAGAGGGGAAGGAAATGCTGCAACAAGAAAGATACGACATGATCTGCTGAAGAAAGAGCTTGAAGGTTTTCTTTTCATGGAGAATGAAACACTAAGCGACATGACAACTCGTTTCTATCATCTGCTTAGTGAAATGTATTCATACAAGGTGATCGCATCTCCACAAGAGATTGTGATGCGTTTTGCTGATGCCTTACCACCAAAGTGGAGTCAATTCATTGACTTGCTAAAGCACAAAAGTGTTTTGGATATGATCAGTATTTATGAGTTTGTTCAAAAGCTTGAGAACAAAAATGAAGAATAAATACGAAAAGCAAAAAGAGTTCCTGTTCCACAAAACCCTGAAATGTATTTTGGAGGTATTAACAAAGGGGTTAGTACAACTCAGCAACCAAAACTCCAAACAGCGTTTGTGTCAAATGTTAACCCATTTCTACCACAGCCAGTTCACACAGATAATCTGCTATCTCAAGTGCTCAAACCTATCGTCAAGCATTTGATCCTAAAGCCTTTCTTCCACAACCACAGATTGTTACACCTCAAGTTCCACAACAAGCTTCTTAACAAGCTTTCTACGGTAACAACTTTCAACCTACAAATCCTAATACCATCAGACTTTATACTTCACATCTTTCCAAGGATAGTGTAGAAGTTGCTCGAGAACACATGGAACTTCTGAACACTATGGTTAGTGCATACTGTAGACTAGTCGTTGGTCAAATTGGAAACATCAATTTGACTAATGAGGACTATCAGCAAATAGACATGGATGAAATAGAGTTGATGGATATTAAGTGGGCATTTGCTAGTGCGATAACAAGAGCGAAAGACTACATGAGTAGAACTGGAAGAACAAGTTTAGAAAGCAAGAAAGACACAAAGTATGGATTTGATAAAGATGCTGTTACTTGCTTCAACTGTGGTGAAAAAGGTCATTTCAAACGTGAATGTACTCGACCTAGCAAGCAAGGAAATCACAACCCTTTCCGAAATCAATCATGCTCAGACAACACAACTCAAGTTAACAATGAACAAAGTATAGTAGCTGTTAACAACTCCAACCAGTCTGGGTCTTCAAACAACACAAGCAGAGCGTTTGTAGTTCAAGCAGATGAATGATGTGATTGGTCAGTTCAGTTGGGAAACGAGAATCAAGGAGGAACTGTGTGTTATGCTAAGACAACCAATCAGATCAAACATGTTCACAGTATTGACTCTTCTGATGATGATGATAGTTCTGGGTATAATGGGAGTTCCGACGAGGAAAGCTCAAATGTGGGTGGTTATGGATCAGATTTGGATGTCAGGGATAAGATTGATACTGAGGTCGATGAGTTTCTAAAAGAAGTAGAGAAGCTGAAAAGTCATAAGTCTAAGTTGATAAAGAAAGCAGAAGTTGCATCAAAGGAAATGGAGAAACTCTTTGCTAAAAATGCATCCTTTTCTCATCATACTTCTTTTATGGCTAATGTTGCAGGTTCAACAAGTCAGGTAAAATCTGACTCTCCTAGGATATGCAATGATTGTGCTAACTTAAAAACTAAATTTGAAAAAATTAACAGTCATAATCAAAGCTTAGTAGTTGAACTGTCAAAATGCAAAGAGGCAAACATGGCTTTAACTCGAAATGAAAAAGAATTCAAGTATGTAATTGAGACTCTTAAGAAAAGCGTGTCTGAGTTAACAAACACAGTTTTGAACAAGCAAACTGGTATTACTAACTACATTAATATCCTTGAAGAAACTAAAAAGGAGTTAGCCATTGCCAAATGCGAGCATGATGCAATTAAGCTTAAATTGGAGAGTTACTCTAACTCTTGATATGTGCTTGATCACATCAATTGACGTTCAAAAACTTAAAGGAGATGTGAAATGCATTGGGTATAAATCGTGTCCACCACCATTGAAACACAATTATACCAAATTGCCTGATGAGGAGGAAGTGCTACGTTTTGAACCATCTGTACCTCTTATTCCTGAAGAATTTGCAGCAGGGTTAGGATTTAAACTGACAATTCATCAGATGAATCCAGAAAGACGGAGAACTCATCATCTGTTATTTATCAAAGTCCACCTATAGCAAAAGGGATGATTTATTAGATGCTGAGTCAAACGAGATCAATCAGGACCAATCTCTTTATAAAAATAAAGGGGTAGAAATTCCAATTGAGAATCATATTTTATGTGATCCTACTACTCCCGTTGTGCAATCTGAAACAAAGCAAGAGATTGATCCTATCAAATCTGTCAAGACGATTGCTTCTACATTTAAAAACGATAATGTGTTGTATACTTTGATTGATGATGAGAAAATTTACTCAAACAAGGATTTTCCGATCAAAAATGTCAATCCAACTTCAATTGATCAAGTTTTTGAAAATTTAACAACCAAATTTTTAGGAAAGAAGAATCCAATCAAATCACAACCATTAATCGCTTCTAAAAGTAGACAACAAGAAAAGCAAGCTGAAAAACCTAAGGTGTCACAACCAAAGGTTGAAGCTAAAACAGCTCACAACAAGAAAACGGGGAAGAATGCTAACTTTGTAGTCTCAACTGGTACTGATAAAATCGAGACTTTTGAAAATATGTCAAATATTGATTTTGTAAATCAAGTCAAGATTTTAAAACGTAACAGTCAAAACAATTACACTCAACACACAAATGAGTGTGAAGATGGACCAAGTACCTCTAGGTCTACAGTTCAACATCGAGTCATCAAACGGCATCTCCTAAATTTGTTGAAAGGAGAACATGTTTTAAGTGTGGGGAGTTTGGCCACATAATCAAAAATTGTACCAACTCAGCAAAACCCAAATTTGTTGAAAATGCTCCTCCTGAAACGAATTGCCAACGTCGATTTGTGTCACCTAAACAAGACAAACGTATTGTTAAGGAACAAGACGAAAAACAAAGACGTAAACAAGTTAAAATAATTAAAAAGGCATTAAAACCGGATGTTGTAGAGAAGAAACCAAGTTCATCAAGTGCGTTAAAACCAGAAGTGTCTAAACCTGTAAATAATAGTCAATCTGGTAAACACCAACAATCTTGGAAACTTAAAACCGGTAATGCTTCAGGGGGAGGCACAAAGTTTCCAAATCATCAAGAAATAGAAATCACATTTCTTAATAATAAGGGTCGACCCAATACCACTAGGGCTTAGGTCCCCATCTCAAACTAATTGGGTAATGCACTATGCAGGGTGTTCCAGGAGGAACTGTGATTAGTCATTGGATTGTTGACAGTGGAGCATCACGGCACATGACAGGCGACTTAAGGCTCTTATATGATGTGAAAAGCATTAGGGGAGGCTATGTTGCTTTTGCTGGAGATAAAGGTGGTTACATCATTGGAGAAGGAATGATTTACAATGGTGTTGTTAGTTTTGACAAGATCAATTATGTTCGTCAAATTGATCACAATCTTCTGAGTGTTTCTCAAATCTGCGACAAGAAGTTCATGGTTCATTTTGATGATGCCGGTTGTTATGTGCTAAAACCTGGTTTCAAGATTCCCAAAGAATGGATTCTCTTATCAGCTCCAAGAATAAATGACTTGTATATTCTTGACATGAGCTAAGCTATTACTACGTCTGTATAAGTTACATGTTTTATCTCAAAAGCCACTGAAAAGGAGTCAATCTCTTGGCATAGATGAATGAGACACATTCACTTGAAGAAAATGAACTAAATAATCTTGTGAATGGTGTACCAGTTAAGAATTTTCATTTACAAGACGTCTGTGTATCGTGCCAAAAGGGAAAACAAGCAAAGAAGTCTCATCCTGTGAAGAAAATTAACACTGTTAATATGCCTCTGGAACGTCTTCATATGGGCCTTTTTGGACCTATGAAACACAAGACTACCTTTGGTGATGCATATTGTTTAGTTGTTACTGATGACTATTCAAGATTTTCATGGGTGAATGTTATGGCACACAAGAGTGAAGTTCCTAAAATCCTCAAGAATCTCCCCACGCTACTTGAAAATTTGTACAATTTGAAGATAAGGAGAATCAGAAGCGACAATGGCACCGAATTCAAGAACCTTGTTATGGATTTGCCTTTCCGGCGATACGAACGTATTTAAGTAATTTTCGTTCTGTAAGACCATAATGAAAAAGCAATTTTTGTTTTTCTTCTAGGCGAATACGATATTAGGATTTTTCCCAGAACGCGATTGGTTTCTAAGATCACTTCCAGCTCTGGGCCTTTCATTAGTTAGCCCTGGTATAGCCCTCAGGCGACGTATTTTTTTGAAACGAGGACCTAGGTAACGCGACATAAAACTCCTTATTCTTATTTTATTTCTATTTAATTATTAATTCTTATTGATGAAATTTCATTCTACAGAATAAGAGTTCTGTACTTCTAAGGGCATTTTACATGAATACAGTTCTTATTATACTCCACAACAAAATGGTGTCGCTGAGAGGAAAAATAGAACTCTTATCAAGACTGCAGGAACTATGTTAGTAGAGTTAGAACTTCCTATTTAGTTTTGAGGGGAGGCTGTGGCTACTGCGTGCTATACAATGAATAGAGTTCTTACGGTGAAAAGGCATGGGAAAACATGTTTTTAGTTGTTACATAAAAGGAAACCCGATGTGTCTTTCTTAAAACCTTTTGGAGCTCAATGCTCTATGATTGATCCACATGGTAAATTCGGTCCAAAGGCCATCAAAGCTTTCTTTCTTGGATATGCTACCCCAAATTTAAGAGTGTAGAATTTGTCAACGCAAAAGATTGAGGAATGGGGTGAACTTAAGGTTCAAAGATACACTAAATCAGTAAGAGCTCTGGGTGCTCCTTGGAGGTTTGATTACGATGGACTGTTTGACTCCTTCAATCTGCCAACTTTTGATGATGCATCTGCAACATCTCAAATGTTACTTGAAAGTGATACTGCAGTTGATTCGTCTTTAGTACGACCAATTATTGTTAACCCTCAAGTGTCTACTTCGGTTAATAATATTGTTCAGAATGAGGAATTTGAAGATGCTGCTGATTATAATGTTTTGTCAGAAGATGATGAGTTCCATGATGCAAATGAAGCTACTTCTGCTCCTGTTCCTGGTATTTCTGAAGTGACTTCAAATGCACAAAATCAAGGGACAACTGAAGGTCATACATCTTCATCTTCATCGATTCCAGCCATCGAATTAGCTGTTGATCTAAATATCAACAATTTGGGTATAAATTCTCGAGTTCCCGATGTTCCTGAAACTCGAATCCATAGTACTCATCCTCAGCAGAATACTATAGGAGATGTCCAGAGTGGAGTGCAGACAGGTAATCAGCTAAGGAGCAACTAGAATGCTGGTTTATATACAACAATTAGAGAATCTAGGGAATAGAATGATTGGTCTTTTGCCTGCTATGTTTGCCAAGTTGAACCGAAATCTTGGAAGGAGGAAATGAAAGAAGACTCATGGGTTGAAGAAAAGCAAGAAGAACTTCAGCAGTTTCAAAAGCTGGGCGTGTGGAAATTGGTTGACAGGCCCGACAACTACAAGAAGATTGGTACTAGATGGGTTTACGAGTGCAAGAAGGATGACCGAGGAGTTGTTGTGAGAAACAAAGCAAGATTGGTTGTCCAGGGCTTTAATCAGGTAGAAGGGATTGATTATAATGAGGTTTACGCACCGGTAGCACATCTTGAGGCAATAAGAATTTTCTTGGCTTATGCGTCCTACAAGAAGTTTACAGTTTCTCATATGGATGTGATAAGTGCATTTCTTCATGGTGTGGTTGAAGTAGAAGTTTATGTTGAGCAACCACCTTGTTTTGAAGATCCAATCCATCCTGACAAGGTTTGGCTTCTCAATAAGGTGTTATGGTCTTCATCAAGCTCCACGAGCTTGGTATGAAACATTGTCTTCCTATCTACTCAAGAATTGTTTTCGACGTAGGTTGATCGACTATACTCTCTTCATCAAAGAAAAGAATGATGATTTGTTGCTGGTACAAGTGTATGTTGATGATTTTATTTTTGGATCTAAAAATGATATAATGAGCAAAGAATTCGAGCGGGTGATGCAAGAGAAGTTCGAGATGAGCGTCATGGGAGAAATGACTTTCTTTTTAGGTTTGCAGGTTCATCAATCTAAGGAAGGGATCTTCATTCATCAAACCAAGTATGTTGGGGATATTCTCAAACGATTTCAAATGGAAGACTCGAAGCCTTTGGGAACTCCATTAGCTCAAAATCATGGGATTACTCCTGGGTGAACATATGGAACCGTATCGCGCTATGATTGGATCTCTTATGTATCTTACTGCTTCAAGACCCGATATAATGTATCCAACATGTCTTCTAGCTCGCTACCAGTCAAGTCCAAAAGTTTCTCATTTGATGGTTGTGAAAAGAATCTTTCGTTATTTGAAGGGTCTCCTGGACACTGGTCTCTGGTACCCTAAGGATGATAGGTTTGATTTGACAGCATTCAGTGATTCTGATCACGACGGCTGCAAGATCTATGCAAAGTCAACATCAGCAGGATGTCAGTTCTTGGGAAATCGCCTAGTCACGTGGGAATGCAAAAAGAAGACTTGTGTAGCTACTTCAACATGTGAGGCTGAGTATATTTCGGCTTCTAGTTGCTGCTCTCAGGTTTTATGGATCTAACAGCAAATGCACGACTAAGGTTTTGAATTTCTAACTACTCCTATTTATGTTGACAATGAAGCTACTTTACAGATCACTCGTAATCCTTTACAACACTCAAAAACCAAACACATTGAGATTAAGTATCATTTCATAAGAGATTGTTATGAAAAGAAACTTATCAATGTTGTTAAAATCCACACCGATCACCAATGTGCCGACCTGTTTACAAAAGCTTTTGATAAATCTCGTTTTGATTATCTTCTTTTGGTCAGTAGCATTAAGGTGAAACCCGAGTAAATCATCCTTGGCTAATCGTTTTCATAAATATTTTCTTCAAAACTAAAAATACAAAAATATTTTCCATTTTTTTTCTTTTTACATTTTAGGGGGAGAAAATTTTAAGAAAATACAAAAACATAAGAAAATACAAAATACAAAAATATGTCTTTTATTTAGTTATGTCTTTATTTATTTACTTTCTGCATTTAAGGGGGAGAAAATTTAGAAGAATACAAAAACAATAGAAAACCCAAAATTCAAAAATGAGTTTCTTGAAAAAATAAGAGAAGATGATGATACACCGGTGATCCGTCAAATACGGTCAAAAACATAAAACGAAAATTGATAAGTAGCTCTACCAATGATGTATCGGTAGGCTCACAATCAGATTAAAATGTGCAGGTTGATATAAACATAACGTGCTGAAAGCCAGGTGGGAACCATTCATTGGTGTATGGTCTTGGTACCAAAATTTCGTTTGATAGTATGCCAAGGTTCTAAGATATGCGGTCTTTATACTTGCTTATCATCTGGATATCATGGTTGAATCTTTTACCGAAAAATAATGGGGACGCAAGTCTAGAACTTCAATGATACCATACATACGTGTAAATACTATATACGACCATCAATAAGTGATAAAAATATCACATTCACCCAATCAATAAGTGATAATATATCACAGCTTTATGCGGGAGTTAAGTTCGTCTCTTTGTCGGTACGATGGTACTAACCTGTTCACGGACTTACTCCTGTGCCCAACATGCATATGAAAATCAAGTTCCTCATCAATAAGTGATTTAATCACATAGGGATTGTTTTCAATCAAAATAAGTGAGTATCACACAATCTATATGTCAAAACAGATGATAAGCAATATACTCACTGGTGAGATTTACTCTCGTGTATGTCTTGATATGGGAATGTGTAGTCAAGTGGTTGAACATAGTAAGTATAATTCATACATTAATCATATCTCCAAATCATGACTACATCTGATAAGCTGAGCTTATGTGGACAACAATACCGATAATTATGGTAGAATATTTATTTAATTTTATGTTCTAAACAAAAAACCGTTCTTGGCAAGATTAAAAGTTGGTATGATTCTCTTACCTTGAAACTCAGAAAAAGATTGCTAGTTAATGTACAGTTTGTTCTTATCTGTTAGTATTTTAGTTTACTCTGTTTTTAAAAATTATTTTTTAATTAGCCAAAGTTGGAGCTCGAATGTTTTCTACCAAGATACGCCCTAAAAATCATTTGTCTTGCTATCATAACTTCATAAAGTACTTTCTTACATTGGGGTAAACTCATTACAAAGAGCAAAATATGTTTAATGTACACATTTCTTAACTTGTGATCTGTGTGGATATGTACGAAGATCTAAACATGTCAACGAAAAACTAAAGTTCCACGAAGAACTGATGTTCCAGTTTAGAAGAACCTGGATTCATACGAATCAGTTGTTGCTCATACGAATCAGAAGTTCCTCGTGCGAATGATAGCTCTTCATGTGAATGAGTCAATGATCCCTTATGCGAATGGTTGTGCTTCGTACGAATGAGTCACTGGTTTTTTTGTACAAAACAGTCTTTGTACGGCTGGCAGTTCTTCGTGCGAACTAGGGTTCTTCGTGCAAGGAAAGGTATGAAGTATAAGAGGTGAAATAGTTTTTCAGTGTAACTTTACTTTCACCTTTTCACTTCATTCTTTCACTATTCATCCTCTTCTTCATTTAGAAGAAATCATATGTCCAACCTTTCTCTCTTCTAATCGATCTATTTCTAATATCTTTAAGGTATGTTTGACAATGTTGGTATACCTTGAAGATGAGCAGATTAAACATTAACTGACTGCTTGTCATTACCTGACACGAACAACAAACTTCAAGCGAAGAACCTGTGTTGACAAAACACAGTTCTTCATGAGTAATCTTCACTTAAAGTTCTTTGTGCGAACAAGTTAACTCTTCTTCATACGAGTGAATTATCCCTCGTACAATACGAGCCAATTACTCGTACAAGCCAATCACCTGTTTGAGCGAGTCAGCTGTTGTTCGTACAAGTCAGTTGTTCTTCATATGAGTAAATTGTTATTCGTATGAGTCGGTAGTTCTTCGTCAAGGGGCTGCATACTTACAGAAAGTTCACAGTAAAATTTTTTTTGAGTATGTTCCTTAGTGTATTTATGTTACTTCTTATTTTGGTTATCTTTTGTGTATATGGCACCAAAGAACAGAAAAGAAAGCCCGCAATGAAGAAAACTGACAAGTCAGAAATGGAAATTATGTCAGAACCTACTTAGATCCGGAAGATAAATTTGCTGAGTACAACGGTATAATGAAGTTTTTGCGTGACTCAAGGATACATTATGCAATCACGCAAAAAAACTACAGTATACAAGACATTGATCAAGGAATTTTGGGATTCAGCTAAAGTTGTTGAAGTGAATGGACAGGAACTTATCCACGGAATAGTAAATGACTTAGACGTAGATATTTCTGTTGAAGTAATTAATTCCGCATTGCAACTTGACGATGATCCTGAAGCTCCATACTCAGTTCCGTTGAAGTGTTAACGTGGATGTGTGCTTCGAATGAGATGCGTAAGAGATTTTCTTGTCGGACAACTAAACAAAGCATGGTTGCCACTCCGATTCAAGTTCTTTTTATATGTTTTAATTCAATTTTTAAGCAACAGACAAAGTGGTTATGACATGGCTAATAACAACTTAGTTGGGATGATGGTAGCTTTGACATTGAACAAACCGTTCAGTGTTTCAAAGTATATTTTTGCAAACATGAAGGAAAACCTGAAAAGAACAGGATTTGATGGAAACAAGTTTTGGATGTATCCTCCTTTTCTCCAGATGATCTTGAATATACAACATCCGAATCTTCCAAAGAACAAAAACGATATTCTAAAAGTTGATATTATGATGGAACATTCGTTGAAGATATTTAGAGGAGTAGCTTCAAAACGTTACAAGGAAAGCATACCTCCTCGTAAGTTGTTTGGTTTTCTGGCTAATGATGAATACCAGAAAAAGATCTTTGGCGCCATGATGATAGTCAGTCAGATAATGAAGAATCAACTTTGAAGAAGAGGATTGAAGATAAGTTTGGTCGTCAAAAGGGAAAGGATAAAGGTGATGATGATGACAGTAATGATGATAGTAATGATGACGGTGATGGTGGTGGTGGTGCGAGTGACGTAGGTACTACAGGTGGTGATAAAGGTAAACAACCGGATAAAGAATCGGATTCTGATGACAATCCGCTTGAACCTGGGTATGAACGCTATGTTGAAGAGCGTGGGGTTAGGCAGATTAGAAAGATTCTAACAGATCCAGATGCTGACTATGTTCCATCCGATGCTGAGACTGAACGAGCTCGCAAAAAGAAAATTGCGGTTTGTAGAAAGAAACAGAGCAAAATGTCTATGTGAACTTCATTAGCTCAACCTGAAATCACACAACCTACAACCACGCAACAAGAAACCATACTAGAACCATTTGCAGAAGCTCAGTCTGCCTTCACAATGGAGGAGGCTGAAATGTTAATGTTGGAACCCACTACAACCTCTGAACCACAACCTGCAGCTACACAGCAGCTGAAACACCTTCAGTTGCGACTACTCAGTTCAACCACAACCCACTACAGCTTCAGCTTAACAATCCTAGTCTGCAATTCATCAACAAAGTACAGAACGACGTAGACGTTTATTCTCTGAAATGGAACAGGATGAGAAAATTGATTTTCTGTTCTCTCAGCTGCAAGCTGCGGCAACTCAGATTAACAGGCACTCGGAGTTTATGTCTTCAAATCAGAATACAATTATTAAGCAACAGTTGGAGATAAATTCTTTGAAGGAAACTGTTGGAAAGCAGGCTACCGAGATTGCACAATTAAGAGAAAAGAAAGAGCGGTTGAGCGTTGCGGATGCTGAAAGGGCAGCTCAACTACAACAGATGCGAGTGGCTGATAACGCTCGTGGGATTGAAATGAAGAGGCTGAAAGAACGTAGTGCGACTGTACAATGATCTGCCGAAACTTTAATTGTTAAACATGACGACATGAGAGAATGGTATCATTCTCGTAGTACTACACTGGTTAATGGCTTTAATAGTATTAAAGACGGTTTTGAAATGAGTAGAAAGCGGGTAAACATTCAATGGAATGAAAGATGCAAAGCATAGGAGATCCAACGTAAGCGTGATCACGATAGTGAAGACCCTGGTAATCCTGATGCTCCAGCTTCATCTGCGCAACAAGAAGTTTTTGTTGCAACTCTAGTGGTAGAGTCTAGTGCACAGCAGATCGTGGCCGATTCAGTTGCCTCGGGTGGTACTCAAAAGGAAACTATAAAGGTTTGATGTTTTGGAGAGTATTGAGGATATTGTTCTTCAGTCAACGTTGGTCGAAAGTATTCAGTGAATGTGGGTGCAGCAGTCCATTTGAAATGAAGACCGAAGACCAAGCAACAGTCAAGAGGGAGTTTGTTGATGCACTTTTGTGTCTGTTGCTTGTTCTTAGTTACGTTAGTAATTGTACGGTCTTTGTTTGTTGTGTCTGTAAAGTTTGGTCGTGTCGACCAAATCAAGATATCCTCCTATCTTGATTTAGTACGACATGTAGTTTGTCTGTGTTGTAAAACAGGTGCATGTGTGCATAGTGTTAAGTTTTGTGTTTATAATCTTGCTGACTATGCAGTATGTCTGTTAGCAGGGTTCTCCGAAGAACCCCATATTATGATTAACTAATATTAATTTAACTAAGACAAATTAAGACGGACTCTTGAATCAGAGATTTATTTCCAGGATAGTGGAATTGCTACCTAGGTTAGATTCTTTATTACTATTGAATGTGTCTTTTAATTGATTAATAATGTGAAAGGGAACCGAGACTTATAATACTAAATCCTAAGGAATACCGAATAGGACCCCCGACCCTTCTCGGGACGACACCTATGATATCCTAAAGGTAGTTGGGCATACCGGTTTATAAGATATCCTTTCGGTTATCTAATATTCAATGAAGTGTCTAATTTAGCTAATTATCTCTCAATAGGAAGCCTAGACTAACTAAGGTTCTTGGTTTGGTTTAACCGACTCAAAATGGCAAGTAAACTAAAACCCGGTTTTTCTCAAAACCAAATCCTAGAAATTTACCTATTTAATTCAGTTAATAAACTATTATTTCTCAATAATTAAGTTTAGTATAATGTTAGATTTAATTATATGTTTCATTCAATTGTTTCTAGGGTTTATTGGCCAATTTACAGAACGATTACCCGAACCCGTTAAGACTCGACAATCAACATAAACCTATATTATGAAAGACATTCAACTAGATTCATGTGAAACAATCAAATAATCAACAATTATATCAAAACATGCAAATACACCAAAGCAAACAACCAAAGTTCACTACTTTATCAAAAAATCCCTTAAACACATTAAATAGTCAATAAAAATCCAAACTTTCATAATAATTCATCAAAACCTTGGTAGCAAAAGTAAATCTAGCAAAGAATCATTGGTTTAAGCACAATCAAAGCAAGTTTAAAAACTGAATTCATCAAGACAAAAAACAAGGAAGCTAAAGATTAAGAAAATCGGTAAAAAAAACCCGTTATTTCTTCGATCTTCTATGCTCCTAGCTTCAATACAACGATTCCCCAACAACTTCTTCTTCATAACTCAGCTCAAAATCTCCAGAAGATGTCTTGATGCACTTTTATGTTTGTCGCTTGTTCTTAGTTACGTCAATAATTGTACGGTCTTTGTTTGTTAAAGTTTGGTCGTGTCGACCAAATTAAGATATCCTCCTATCTTGATTTAGTACGACGTTTAGTTTGTTTGTGTAACTTCTTCTTCATAACTCAGCTCAAAATCTCCAGAAGATGTCTTGATGCACTTTTATGTTTGTCGCTTGTTCTTAGTTACGTCAATAATTGTACGGTCTTTGTTTGTTAAAGTTTGGTCGTGTCGACCAAATTAAGATATCCTCCTATCTTGATTTAGTACGACGTTTAGTTTGTTTGTGTTGTAAAACAGTTGCATGTGTGCATACTGTTAAGTTTTGTGTTTCTGATCTTGCTGACTGTGCAGTATGTCTGTTAGCAGGGTTCTCCAAAGAACCCCATATTCGTACGAGTGAACTGTGCTTCGTACGAACAGGTTACCTGTTCATACGAGCCTTTGCATGTTCATACGAATGAACATTCAAGAAAGAGTTACTTGTTCGTCGAGCGAGTTACATATTCGTACGAGCCATAGGTTGTTCGTACGAGCAACTCTTCCATGAATGTTCTTCGTGGACTTTGTAGTGCTTCGTACGACTAGTAACATTCTTCGTGATGTTATTGGGTGTTGGGCCTATATATAGACATGCACTTCACAGTTCACGTAAAAGAGAGCCACAGAGAGAATACCTTGAGTCTATATGAACATTGTGTGTATGTGTTTGCACTAGCTCTCTTCAGTTAATCAAAAGATAGTGAATGTTTGGTTACCTTGTGTTTTCTATGCTTTGGTTTGGTTTGCATATACACTTGGATTCCGCACTCGTGTGTGTGTTAAAAAACAAGGGAGTAGGTTATCTTGATCCTCCAAGTTGACCTACAAGTTGGCTCTTGAAACTCCAAGTTCAGCTAATAATTGTAATTAGAGTTAAACTCTAATTATATAAACATTTCCAACATAAATCTGATAAGTTTTCGAAACTTTCTAACCAAAAGGCCCTCTCGCGGGTGCGACCGGGTCTTTTTTCTCCAGGAACTATTCCTCATGTCGCCACCCGCAAGAGTCATACCCTAGGCCGGTCATGGGCCGTGACCGGGTCTAATTTCCCATTTTACGATTTATTTCTTCTCTCAGCTTCCAATTACGATCCGGCTTGGTTCCTTCAACATTTCAGCTCGATTTCTCGTCTTTTCAGCTACTCCCACAAACCAAGACCTGCGAAACGTATTTGGATTAAAAGTAGATATATTCTTGTAAAACCGAAACTAATATTAACGAAACTAATACAAACTATATATGATAACAGATGTATTATTCAATACATCAAATATCCCCACACTTACTCTTTTCGCCCTCGAAAAAGAATTATGCAAACAGAATCATAGCCAGGTAATTATTTGATTTAAAAAATAAGATTATTTTGTTAAGGTTGAAACGTGTATTAACTGCGATTGCAAGTATATGTGTCCACTAAAACTCAAAACTCGGTTCAAAGTTCTTATCATGTAAATTTAGTTCAAGTTCGGTCAATCTACCTAAGGTCTCACCCTAGCAAACACAGTACACCTAATCCCACCTCAAGCTTATGGAACAAAAGGAACGAATCATTTGACCCATTTCCTAACCGTTTTATACCAAAACCAATAGAATTAAAAACCAAGTAAACTTTTTTTCTTTTTTCTTTTGAGTACTTGATTTCTTTTTGCATACCTAACCTAGAGGTTGTCTCAAGTAGAGTCACCATCCCCGAGAGCGACAACGTGGGCTTCGGCATTTAAGCATTTTTTTTTCAACTTATCCTAGAGGGATTCTCGATCAGAGTCATCATTCCCAAGGGAGATTCCATAGGCCTCGTCTACTTTTTTCAATCAAGCTCAATTTTTTTCTATATTTTTTCTTCTATTTACATGATCAAAATTTTAGCTTATAACGACATTCCTTATACTATTTTTGACGGTTTATTTTTCCTAGATGAGTACCCACTAGTAGACCGGCATTTAAGGTATATTAATCTCAAAGAAACTAAGAACCGAATCGAGCCTACTCACATATCCCAAGTTAGATACAAACTCAACCCTTTATTAACTCATATTATTATCATTTGAAACCGAATAAAAACTCAACTTTTCTATCATTTTCCGTTTTTTTTTGCAAACTTCTCCTTCAAAAGACATTTTCTAATTTTTAATTCTTTTAACAACCAAACAAAACTACTCTACGACTCAACTATCCCATCCCCACACTTAAATTGTGCATTGTCCCTAATGCAAGGATGAGAAGACTCACTACTAACTAAATAATAAAAACTGAAAACTAAATAAATAAAAAATACAAACTATAAAAACGAAACGACTTAGATGATATGCAAGACTGTCAATGTGCCAGTCAATTCCACCCATGCCCTCCAATTCGAACACACTCAGCAAACAATTCTCAACCCTTACACGCGAATACAAGTGGCAAAATAAACACCAATCTATCAACCATCATAGATAACTTCCAAACATAAAATAGTAGATAATTAATTGTTCAACATAAGTTTACCACAACCATACCCAAACCAACCCAACCACCCGAAATGTAAAGTGTTTAGAATACACACACAGACCAATAGAAGGATGAAAACAGCATAAAACAAAAAACAGAAATCATTAAGAACCGATGCCTCTGACTAATCATCCTCCTCTTCTTCCTCCAATTGCTCAAACACCTGGTATAGCTGCACATCTTCCATACCGCTTGATTGACCTGGCTGCCCTCGATGCTGAAAGTATGATGGAACCCCCATGTGCAGGTTCTCCATCGTGTACCTCATTCCGTCCTCCAACCTACACTGGCCTTCCTCGTGCATCCTACGGCTTTCCATCATCACCTGCAGGACCCCACCGAACTGCTCATCCACATATCCCCTCAAGTCTCCGAACCCAGTCTCCATCCTGTCATACAAAGAATCTAAAGTAAGTGGGTCAGGACGGGGCTGTATAAGAGGAAACTGTTTGCCCGGTAGTTCTTGATGGGTCATTGGTCTCTGATGACCTGAAGGAATAGTGGATTGCATGGAAGAAGCAGCCTCAGAACCAGGAGGAGGCTGAACCTGTGGACCGTGCCTAATAAGTTCCCAAGTGATAAGCTCATGAGAAGTCAAAATCCTGGCAGCCTTCAAATCCCGCACACCCATGAAGCAAGGAGACGGCCCCTCTCGCATCTTGTCTCGTGGGTACCTATCGAATTCCCCGGAGACTTTCTGCCAACTAGGTAATCAAGGGCCCACAATATACATGAGCCCCCGGACCTCCTCTCCATAACCGCTTCATTGACCACGCAAAAATACTGGCCAAGTTCGCAGGTCGCTGCTCAACCATACACATCAAACAGAATAAGCTAACATGGTTTACTTTATTATTCCCTTGCCCCCTACCGACTAGTGTGGCTGCCAAAATCTTGTGTATAATCCGGTAAATCGGATCGATAATGTCGCTAGCAACCATGTTGTTGGAGTATGACGCTGATGAAATTGTACCCCAAAATCTAGCCAACTCGTCTGTTTGAACGCTGTGTGGGCATCTCCTTGAAAATCTTGTTTGAATGGTGAAAGATGAAAACTTTAAGTGGGAAATCAGTTAAGGATGATGTGGTGAAATGGTGGAAGAAGATTTGGGTGAATGGAAGTGATTGAAGGCGGAATATGGTGGTTGTTTGAGTGGGAGCCGTCGGTGTAAAGAGAAGAAACTAGGTTTAAAAGTGAAGATTTTGAGATTTAAAAGCGCAGATTTGATGTTATTGTCACTCTCGGGCCGTGAGAGAGTCAGGGTTACCTCTCGCGGTCCGCGACCGTATCTAGTTATGTCTGGGTTATTAGTTTCTCGTGGGCCGTGGCTGGTTCAGTGTGTGACTCTCGTGGCCCGCCAGTGGATGATTTTCACATAAAGTTTTGAAATTTTTTCTAGTTCTTTGCCTTAGAAAATTTTTTGATCAATTGCAACTTTGTGAAAAGTCCTCTTGGCACCCGGTTTTGTATAACAACTTACCTGCAACGCCAATTCTTCGTCGGTTGTGGCTCTATGTTGGTGATATATCCTTGCAAACGACTAAACGACACAAAAAGACACAAATACAAACTACGGGAAACAATTATTAGCACTATAAAACATGAAACCTAAACTACTACTAAATATTACAAACTCCACACTTGAGTTTTCACTCAAGACCCTATGCGGTGTTGCGAGGTGGGACTTCGAGAGGAGTTTCCTTCATCTCAGTAGAATCGATCGGCCCTCCTCGATAATGCTTCAACCTATGGCCGTTTACTTTCCAAGTGCCTCCATCGGCTCCATCTCTCAACTCTACCGTTCCATACGAAAATACGTCATTCCCCACATAAGGACCCGTCCACTTGGACTTCAGCTTTCCGGCGAATAATTTCAATCATGAATTGTATAAAAGCACTTTACCGCCGACTTTAAACTCTTTCATTCCCTTCAACTTCCTATCATGCAATGCCTTTGTTTTCTCCTTGATACTCCATAATCGTTCATAGGCTGCATCTCGAAGCGCTTCCAACTCATGAATTTGGAAGTAGCATTTCTTAGCCGCTTCGGTAAGGTCTAAGTTTACGGTTTTAAGGGCTCATAGTGCTCGGTGCTCGAGTTCTACCGGAAGATGGCAAGCTTTGCCATAGACAATCATGAATGGAGTGGTACCTAAAGGTGTCTTATAGGCGGTCCTAAACGCCCATAATGCATCGTCAAACTTATCGGACCAATCCTTCCTCCTTTTGCCTACCATCTTCTCTAAAATCCTCTTCACCCCTTGGTTCGCATTCTCAACCTGACCGCTTGTTTGAGGATGATAAGCGGTGGAAAAATGATGAGTCACCCCGTAGCGTGCTAATGCCTTCTCCATTATGGCATTACAGAAGAAAGTGCCACGGTCACTAATGATGGCTCGAGGTGTACCAAATCGAGTGAATAACTTCTTTAGAAATCTCACCACCACTTGGGCATCATTTGTAGGTAAAGCTTGAGCTTCCACCCACTTGGAGACATAGTCAATTGCCACGAGGATGTACCGATTCCCGCTAAAGACGGGAAACGGTCCCATGATGTCGATCCCCTAATCATCAAATATTTCAAGAATTTGGATCGGGTTTTGGGGCATCTCGTCCTTAGATGAGATATTGCCGATACGTTGGCAACGATCGCACTTCCTAACAAACTATAAAGCATCCCTAACTACCGAAGGCCAATAAAAACCGTAATAAAAAACTTTTTGGGCGGTAACGTGTGGACCATGGTGACCTCCTATCGACCCCTCATGCACGTGCCTAAGGATTTCTATCCCCTCTTCTCGACTCACACATCGCCGAAGAATCTTATCTCCTCCTACCCTAAATAGAAACGGGTCATCCCATATATACCTCCTGACATCCCTAAAGAATTTCTTCTTCTGCTGAGTAGTCATACCCTTAAGAACTACTCCATTTGTGAGGTAGTTTGCAAAATATGAGAACCAAGGCATACCCTCCTTCTCTGTCGCAACAAACTCTACCGATTCATGAGGGAATCTATTACCTATTTCCTCCTCACGAATTTCTTCTCTACTCGGATCTTCTATTCGGGATAGATGATCGGTGGCTACATTCTTTGCTCCCTTCTTATCCTTAATTTCTATATCGAATTCAGAGAGTAGGAGAATCCACCGAATAAGACAAGGCTTAGCGTCCTTCTTTTGGAAGAGGTAACGCAAAGCCGCATGATCAGTAAAGACTATGGTCTTGGAAAGCACGAGATATGAACGAAACTTATCGAATGCGAAAACTACGGCTAGGAGTTCCTTCTCGATAATAGTATAATTCTCTTGGGCGTCATTAAGGGTTTTACTAGCATAATAGATAGGGTGGAAGTGTTTATCTCGTCTTTGGCCTAAACTGCACCAACTGCATAATCCCTCGCATCACACATGAGCTCAAAAGGCAAGCTCCAGTGGGGGGATACGAGAATAGGGGCACTCACGAGTTTCTCTTTCAAGCTAGCAAAGGCCTTAAGGCATTCTTTGTCGAAGAAGAAAGGGACATCCTTCTCTAGGAGTCGGGTCATGGGTCGTGTAATCTTAGAGAAATCCCTAATAAATCGCCTATAAAAACCCGCATGACCAAGGACACTGCGGATGGATTTCACACTCGTCGGCGGAGGAAGTCTACTAATAGTATCTATTTTGGCTCTATCTACCTCTATACCAGCTCGAGATATCTTGTGACCTAACACGATCCCCTCTTCACCATGAAGTGACACTTCTCCCAGTTCAACATCAACCTAGTCTCCACACACCTCTTCATCATCGCTTGAAGGCATTGATTGAAGGAATTTCCATAAACAAAAACGTCATCCATGAAAACTTCCATCGAATTCTTGATCATATCTTGTAAAATGGCGACCATGCACCGCTGAAACGTCGCTGGAGCGTTACATAATCCAAAAGGCATGCGGCGGTAAGCGTATATGCCATAAGGACATGTAAAGGTCGTCTTCTCTTGATCCTCCGGCGCGATTGGGATCTGGAAGTAACCTGAAAACCCATCGAGAAAACAATAGAATTGTTGACCCGTGAGACGCTCTAGCATCTGATCAATGAACGGAAGTGGGAAGTGGTCTTTTCAGGTGGCGTCGTTCAATTTCCGGTAATCGATGCACACACGCCAACCGGTGACCGTACGCGATGGGATGAGTTTATTTTTCTCATTCATGACCATTGTCATTCCCCCATTCTTGGGAACAACTTGAGTTGGACTCACCTAAGCAGAATCGGATATAGGATAGACTAGCCTGGTTCCATCAACTTTAGAACCTCTTTCTTGACTACTTGCATATCCAGATTGAGGCGTCGTTGAGGTTGTACCACCGGATTGAGGCGTCGTTGAGGTTGTACCATCGGCTTGTAAAAAATGTGTTTTTTTTAGAAAGGTAAAAAAGAATCTAAACCATTAGATCTTTAATCTAATGGTTGAGATCTTGATGACAATCTTGTAAATAGTGTTTAGCATTAAAATAATTAATTTTCTACATTAAGGGTATAAAGGTAAATTTAACATTTTTAAATTTAGAAAGTTACATGCAATGCACATGCAAGTTCCCCATTCTTTTTTAAACGTCAATAACTTTTTGTATGTAATCTCTTTTTTAAAAAAAAATTACACCATAATAACAAGTGTTTTTTTCTTTAATATGAGTACCATATCGTTTATACTTATGTAGAGAAAAAAATTACGTTTCGATTGGATGTTCTAGTCCATGGTGTTTTTCTATGTTCATACAATGGTGTTTTAATTGTATTGTGATTCAAGTCGTTGTGTTTTACAGTAAAATACCATGAACGTAAAATAAGGCACCTTAGCATTGCAAATAATGAACTGCTACCAGAAATAACACTATAACAGTATACATCCATCATAGATCTGCTACTAGAAATATATAACACTATAAAACGATACATCCATCATAGAACTCTTACAGAATACATAACACTATAATACTATATAACATTATACATACATCGTATTCCTATAATAATGGGTGATGGTTATGGAAGGTTATCAATTAATTGAATCAATGAGAAAATTACTTGTTTACCCTTTTGAATTAATTTAGATTGAGGACACATGTCATCTCCACAATATTTCTCACAGTTCTCACACTTTGGACCCTTTTTACAGGATCCTCTACCTATGTATATATATATATACATATATATTTAAATATATATAGGGGAATTATAGAAAGAAAACCCATTTAAGTTACAAAAACTCAAGAAAACCTTATGTAACAATTTTTTTGTGTAAAAAAAATTAGGAAATATAAGTTACATGTTATTGAACGTATGTAACAAAAACAAACAAAAAAAAAGCGCCGAAGGGATTTTTTATAAAAAATTTAAAAATTCGATTATATATATATATATATATATATATATATATATATATATATATATGCAAAAAAACTGAATTTTTAAAGTCTTTTATAAAAAAATCCCATCAGCGCTTTTTGTTTTTTCTTTTTGTTACAAAACGTTCGACAACATGTTATTTACATTCCCCAATTTTTTTACATAAAAATTGTTACATAAGGTTTTCTTAACTCAAGTGAGTTTTCTTTCTATCCCTCCCCTATATATATATATATATATATATATATATATATATATATATATATATATATATATATATGAGAGAAGTGAATGTTGAAGTTAGCACATAAAAAGATTTAATTCGTGGATTATTATTATATGTAACATTTTTTTTGTGAATGGTCATCAAAATTATCCCGAGCACTATCGGGACACACACTTGACCAAACGGAGTACTTTGAGAGTAACCTGAGTCTTTTATACGTTTGAAAACATGTCTTTTTATTTTATTATACGACATAATTTGATTAATATAAATTAATTTTTCCAGTCCGGTAAGTTTCCGAGTTATAACCTAGTTTTTAATACACACACATAACTTCTAAACTGATGACAAAGTATAAATTACATCCATAACTAATAAATTTATTATTAATAACATTGTCAAACCTAATCACAAATAGTTCGTATTACTTATTTGTAAATTTTTTACCTAACTTAAATCGCTACCAGTAACCAAAATATCTTCTAAATTTTGATGTTTTGATATATTGATAGATAATTAATTTTGCTGATTACTATACTTTATGTTAAATATAATTAGTTTGTAATAGTTTTAAAAAAAATGAAAGTGAAATAATTTATTGTTTAAGATAAATTTGAATTATACCGAATTTATTCAAATTCGGTTTGAATTCAAGTTTCAAATATGAATCGAATCAAATACGAATTCACGTAAAATAAAAACTAAAAATTCAAAAAAATCGATCAAGATAAATTTGAAAATTCGTTTGAAGTATCTGAATGCGCTAAAACATCCTACACACCATCAACAGATACCGATCGACATTCCTCACCAAAGAAATGGCATCCTACAAGGGAACAAGTATAAGCCTGACGTGGCAAGTAAATAATATATATAATATTAGATAACACCTGTCAGTATATCACGCATCTACTTTTCTTGGTGAAAGGAAAAGTAACATTGTAAACTTAACCACGCATCCACTTTGCCCGCTATTTTAGATGAAAAACAATCTGATTCAACTAAGTGTGCATTTCGATTCAACAAAGATATCTTAGTGTTGATGAATTTCTTAGTTTCATGCAATAAAATATATTTAATAACCTATACTTTGAATCCAGAGATATAGGTAACACTTTCCGAATGGAATTTGAATAAAATAATGAGACTTAACATTCATGTAAGAAGACCCGTAATCCGGATTTTTTATGTTTTTGGAAAAAAACGCCCTTAACATCAGAAGACCGCCCTCAACGTTTTTTTTTTCAAAAAAAAAAAAAAAACCTCAAATGTACTTTAAAAACGTCAGATTTTCACATTTTTCAAAATCATACAGTTGATGCAACGGTAACATGCCAAAATTAGTAACTTCGTTTAGGCTTTCCGGTTTTTATTTTTAGTAATGTAATTTTTATATTTAATGAAATATTATTAGTTTAAATTAAAAAAAAATAATAATAATTGGGTAATGATTTGTTGGGATATTATGGAGCATTATTCTACTACGCCCATTTTAGAAAATGTTATGCTTTATGTTTTTTTCATAAAAGTCCGTTGACATTTTTTTCTTATAAAAAATCAACATACTTTATAGTTTTTCTAGATAATATCCTCGAACAACTTTTCCCTAATAAGAGTCACTCCATTCTACATGTTAAATTTGAATAAAATTAAGAATCATTTATATATTGTGGACCGCATGTACTTTTTCATTGTGGTCCGCAACGTATTTTCTAAATTTTATTAAACATATGTAATAATATGATACGATATTGATAGAGTTTTTTTGTATTTTTCACATTAATAATGAGTCATTTCATTATCCTCTGTGGATGCTTCTAAAAAGAACTAACTTTTTTTGTATGAGAAGAAAATTAACAAATTTCAGCCAAATCATTTTTTTCCTTCATAGTTGTGTTTATGGAAACGGCAGAAGAGTAAAATAGACTTGATTGTCTCATTAGTCCATGGGTATATTTTTACTTCTCTTAACTATACTTAGGCGTCATATCACCTATACTTAGGCGTCATATCACCTATTTTATCTTCTTTTACTTCATATCACATTAGGATATAGTTTAACCTCCGTTAAATTAATTTCAATTTTATATATATATAGCATGTTGTGTGTGTACAAATTTCTTAATGTTTGATTTCCCCCTCTCTCTCTCCTAATTAACTTCTTAATATGTGAAACTTTTAATGTCCCTTAACACTCACAGGAGCGTTACAATGGGTGTTAACGGATGTCAACTAGTATTAACAGCTATGGCGTTAGAGTATATCAAATTACCTTATTATTCTTAAATTCCTCTACAATTATAGGAATTTTAGGTTTTTTTTGGAACAACAAATTCCTCTACAATTTTAGTTATTTACGTAATCACCATAATTAATAAGATATTTTGCTTTTAAACAATACAACATATGCATCTTAACTGTTTTAAAACAGATATAACTTTTTATGAAGATTTGAAATCGCTCAAACATTTTCACTTACCAAAAAAGGGATATCATGTTCAAATACTACACATGTAGACAACTATATCTATTGCATAAAAAAAATACACAATTTACACACGTGTTTTTGCATCAACAATAATATATCATGTAAGTGAACGAGAAAATAATTATTTGATTGTATTCAATTACATAATTTGTTTTCTAAATATTTACCTACACATAAACTCATGTATTTTGGCATCTAACAAAAATATATAACATATACATATGTACTTTAGTATATATATATATATATATATATATATATATATATATATATATATATATATGTTAAATTAATTTCAATTATATATATATATATCATGTTGTGTGTGTACAAATTTCTTAATGTTTGATTTCCCCTCTCTCTCTCTCCTAATTACTTGTGAAACTTTTAATGTCCCTTAACACTCACAGGAGCGTTATAATGGGTGTTAACGGATGTCAACTAGTATTAACACCTATGGCGTTAGAGTATATCAAATTACCTTATTATTCTTAAATTCCTCTACAATTATAGGAATTTTAGGTTTTTTTTTTGGAACAACAAATTCCTCTACAATTTTAGTTATTTACGTAATCACCATATTTAATAAGATATTTTGCTTTAAAAAAATACAACATATGCATCTTAACTGTTTTAAAACAGATATAACTTTTTATGAAGATTTGAAATCGCTCAAACATTTTCACTTACCTAAAAAGGGATATCATGTTCAAATACTATATGCATCTTAACTGTTTTAAAACAGATATAACTTTTTATGAAGATTTGAAATCGCTCAAACATTTTCACTTACCAAAAAAGGGATATCATGTTCAAATACTACACATGTAGACAACTATATCTATTGCATCAAAAAAATACACAATTTACACACGTGTTTTTGCATCAACAATAATATATCATGTAAGTGAACGAGAAAATAATTATTTGATTGTATTCAATTACATAATTTGTTTTCTAAATATTTACCTACACATAAACTCATGTATTTTGGCATCTAACAAAAATATATAACATATACATATGTACTTTAGTATATATATATATATATATATATATATATATATATATTATATATATATATATATATATATATATATATATATATATATATATATATATATATATATATATATATATATATATAAGTGAGGGTGGTGAAGGGCCCGCTAACACCCGACCCTGGTCAAGAACACCACCATCCGATTGCGAGTTATTTTTCATCGAGATTTTGGAAGCCAACACCAATTGTTGGAAGAGATGGGGAATAGAAAGTGTCATGGGTGAATATCTTGACTACTATTATATTCTGGATCATGACTGACCATACGGGATATTTCACAAGTTTAATATCCTGAACTTGTTCCTTATTTTTGAACTAACCTAGTTTTCACATGTTATTAATGTCTCGCGTGCTTAATGATAAGAGACTAAGTCCAAGCATAAATTTCACTTATTTAGTTGAAGGAAATGACCATTGAGCTAGATGACCAGGACTCTAACGTTTACAAAAGCATATACCAGAGCATCCCTTGCACACTTAGTTAAATTATTATCCTATAAATAATGGGGATGAGAGATCGATTAGAACCCTACGAATCACTGCTTACGCACGCTCGCAACCTCACTTGTCCTCTTTTGCAGATTACACACTCGAATTCACACCAACACTAACACTAGAGCGATTATTTTATCATCGATCACACTAGTTCCTGAGTTGAACTTTCTTTCTTGTTGCATTAATATTTGCTAGAGTACATTGCACAAATTGTCCTTTATTTATATACTAAGTTGCACTCTTTGTCCTTTTTCTTTATAAACACGCAACACATCATTTATTTCTATATTTTGCACGCTCTTTGTCCTTTAAGCTAATTGATGTTTTCTTTTCAGTTAATTTAGAGTAAAATGACCATTTTCCCTGGATGACATAATCTGAAGTTTATTTATAAGGGACACAATCTATAATTTACTTAAGTTCTTTTATTTTAGACAAAATTGTAGAAATAAACCTTTACGTTCGTAGGTCCCCTAGTCCTTATGGATCTTCACAGAATCGTCTATCTAATCTAGACTGCGGAATCCCCTAGATCATTTCACAGAAACAAGAACACGAACACAATCACCTTCAAACTGTCTTCTATTGATTATCTAACATAAAGTGCTCACAATTAATTCAAACTCTCTTTGCAACTAAACCAGAAACACATCAACAAAACCAACAACTGAGCAACCTTAACCCTAATCACAACCTCCCTTTATATAGAGATAGGTTATGCAACTGGGCTAGGGTTTCCATACATGAACTGCTAATGGGTCTCAAGCCCAATTCGCCTAACATAATCTGTTTAGTGTCTAGTTTAGCCCAATCACTTCTAATTCACTATTACAAAACTAAACCCGCTAACGGTTTATCATTTTACTAATTACAAGATATCCAAAGACCAAATCTAAGCTGTTGTCACAAATATGCACCAACAAGCTCCCCCTTGACAATAGCTTCATAAAATAACTTAGTCTTCAGTCTTCTTGCAATCTTCAACATATTTGAAAAACGTTGGTCTTTGGATAGCTCCAGCTTTAATAGCTTCTGTCAGCAACAGACTCCCCCTAAGCTGATGTATCCAATCACCAAATCTTCTAAGTCGTCAGCGTTTGAGTAAACTCCAGTTTAGTCATTGTATAGCAATCTTCAAAACTCTTCTACTTTGTCTGCAATGTAGAAAGGAGGTTCTACCATGCATGCAAGCAAACTCCTTTTCACCAAAACACACTGCTACAATCTGTATACTATAAAACCAACATCTCGAGTCGTTCATATCTGCCTGATGTAGATGCAGGCTGAAGTCTTTGTTAATTTCTTTGAAAACGAGGAACTTGGTGAGTTCATTTTTCAGCCTTATCTACACCAACATCAACACTCTGTTGCCTGGTAGTAGATATCTTTGGTGAGTTAACCTTCTTCTCACCATCATCACTTTTTGCTGGTGATTTTTCCTCTTTGTCTGTCACTTACCTGTGCTTCACTCTTTTCATTAGGACAGCAGCTAGCTACATGTCCCTTTTTATGACATTTGAAACACGATTTTCTAGCCGAAGACTTCTTAATTGAAGCCTCTTGCTTAGATTCATCAGTCAATGATGATGATGAAGATGCCTTTAAAGGATCTTGTTTAGTTTGCTTAACTTCTGATTTTTCTTTGTTTTTGTTCTTAGCAAACTGCACATTAGACTCTTTTGTAATAACAATGACCTCTTCCTTCATATCACCCCCCTTAACAAAATCAACCTTTTTAACAAAAAAATATCTTTTGAGTTTTAGGGTGTGTATTCTTTGTTTTCAAAATTGTGTCTCTGTTATTATCCTTCTTGGCATTCTCAGTCACATCAACATCCTTTAATGTGAAACTACAAGGTGTAAGTGACACAAAGTCTGTAAGCTCTTCTTCATCTGGCAAGAAAGAATAGTCATGACCAAGAGGTGGTGGAACTTCATTCAAACCTTTGAAGCCCATACATGTCTTGTCATTACTCTTCTTCAGGCCATTCATCATGTGTTTCATGACAAAAGATGAATCTCTGAATTGATTTAATATCTTTTCAAGTTCACAAATTTTTAGTTGTGCTTCCGACAACTCTTTGCATTTTTCAGAAACCTCTTTTGTTTTCTCACTCTTCGTATCATGAGCTAAATCAATAACTTGAAGTTTTTCGTTAAGCTTACAAGTTAGAATATTGATTTCTTCTTCATAACCTTTAATTTTCTTCAAGTATAATGACTCATTTCGTTTTACGAAAAAGTTTGATTCTTTTAGGTTCGAGAGCTCATTTACCAGACTTTGGTTTTGATTGGTTAACCTGTTAACCTCACTTTGCAGTTCACGACATTTTAAACAAACAGAACTACCAGAGTTAGAATGTACCTCTCCTGTTGATTTGCTTAGATCGGCCATGAAAGCAGCAAAATCAACAGCCATCTTCTTTTCTGTAGTAGTCTGTTCTCCATCAGCTTTTTCCGCTATCATCTCTCGCTCTGCCTCAGCATCAGCTTTCACTTCTTCATCAACAACTGGGGCTATCTCAGCCATGAACGCATGTGAGGCATTGTTATCACTCTCCAGATGAACACTCCAATCATAAGAATCCTCTCTAGCAATAGAGATCAGGGCCTTTGATCCAGAGTTATTTGACGCATTCCTGTTGCCTAAACCATGACCAGGAGAATCTTGAAAGGATGAACTAGAACGAGATTCAGTTTTTGGTCGTTAACATTCTCTAGCAAAATGTCCGTAGTTTTGGCAATTGTAACACTTCACTTTAGACTTGTCAAAACCCACACTCTTTCCAACGAACTTCCTACACGTTCTGTTCATAAGCCTCTTTACTCTTCTAGAGATCATGGCCATCTACCATTGCAAATCCATCTCCTCTAGGTCATCAGGGTCGATCTGATCATAATCTTCATCAAAGGTAGCAGGATCAGATATTTTTCCCTGAATGTAGTTCTCGTAGGAAGCAACGAATGAAGCAAGCAATGCCAGATGGTCTTAAGAACTTTTGACACTCAGAGGCATAGACCTAGTACTGCTGTTACTATTACTTGATTGTTGTCTCTTAGCCCCTGACGAGCCTCCTGAAGCAGCAACAAAACATACTTCACCCTCAGCATTGGTCACAATCTGCTCATTCTCACATGAAAGAAACGCAGTTGTAGTATCACTTGAAGCATTGTTGGAAGATGAAGGTGTAAGCCCTTTATAAATCCCTGGATCTTGAACCTGATCATATCCAGTCTCCTTCTTCTTCATATTGAGCTGATAAGCTCTCAATTTCCCAACAACCTCTTTCAAGTCTTTTGTTTCATAATCAGCTTCACCTTTTATCATCAAAGTATAGATATCCCACTTTGCAGGTAAAGCATCCAGCAACTTGTCGTTTATCTCCACATCTGTGTATCCCTCTATGTCATAGTTGTCCATTTCTGACATCAGATGATAATATCGCGTGATAATATCTTCAAGGGACTCATTCCTCATGCCTTTAAAACAGCAAACTGTTTCTTCAGCAGATCTACCTTGTTTTTCTTCACATCAGTATTGCCCTCATACCTCTTCTCTAGGGCATCCCACATCTCTTTCGATGTAGTATAACGCTTGAATATATGTTTGATGCCATCAGGTAACGACATCTTTATAGCAGCTTAGGCTTTCTTCTCAGACTCATACATCCTCTTTTCAGCTTCAGACATATTCACATAAGCAATGACACGTTGTCTACCCTCAAAGTCATGCTTTGGGTTAGCGTACCCATCTTTAATACAGATCCACATCCGTGTGTCCTGGTATTCAATAAACGATTAAAACCTATCCTTCCAAGTAAGATAGTTCTCTACCTTCAGCATCTTTGGAGGTTTGTTTGTAGTACCAGCGTCGTGCTCCATTCTTAACAATTCATTTAGGTTAGACATATTCGACATTTTTACCGAACTGGCTCGTTAAAAACGTTAAAAATTGTCCGAAATGAGTGGTTACCAAATTATACTGTTAGACTCGTCTCGACGATACGATTCTAATGATGTATATTGTCTGATTATGATTTTTAGAAATTTCGTGCCTTTTCCTTTTTTTTTTTTCTTTTTTTTGTCCTAAAAATCACACGAGCCTAACCGTGCAACCAGTTTGTCAAGACTGTTTATGGATCAAGTTTGTCAAGGTTGTGTACGGATCAATTTCTATGTCCGAAAACGTTTAACTCCGGTTACGTCAGCTGGTTAACTTTCCACCTTTTTGTATATAACTCGGAACAGTGTCAAATCCGGAACAGTAACTCGGATTGATAATCCAAAATGAAAACCCGGAACAAGAATCCGAATTGCTAATCTGAGATGGTGATTCGGAATAGTGATCCGAAATGGAATCCGGAATATACTGTTCTTATCCGAAATGGAATCCGGAATAGACTATTCTGATCCGAAATAGAATCCGGAATAGACTATTCTGATCCGAGATGGAATCCGGAATGTCTTTTATCTCCATACAACTTGTGGCTTGTAATGTTTATATATGGTGAATGGATGAACATCATACATGCTTCTATTTCATATAGTTGTTTACTCATATCGTATGCAATGAAAACTAATCAAGTTCACACCGCGCGCATCCGCCTATGAACGGGTGTGACACTGATTATTGGTGGCTATTGTTGCGGTACCATGGTCCTGGATAAGACCAACCAATTTAGTATGGGTCATGTTGATGTTTCCCCTGCCACCACCCCGTCATCCAGCAGCACGTCCAACCATTATGCGTCTTGATGTAGATAAAAAATGAGTATATGAGACAATAACACACAATCATCATGTAAATTTCAAGAATATATAAACGTACATACATATTGACTTATCACAGAAATCACTTAAATAGAAACATTAGTAAAACAGGTGTTCAATGATTTTTAAAGCTTGTGCTTTACATTAAAATTGATTTTCGAATTTCCTACTTGATATGATTTGGTGTTTTGTAGGTCTAACGGAGATAAGTAACGTTTCGGGGGCATTACTTAGTATCGGGGTCGAAGTAGGATCAACCTAACGAGCGAAACAAGAAAAATAGAAAACTAAATCTCGGGCCTTGCATCGTCGACAAATTTTCCCAGTGTCGGTTACGCGACTCAGAACTCGCGGCGACACCTTTTCTGCGTCGACAGGAACATAAGACATCGAGATGTCACCTTGCGTTGCTGACGGGCAACTCCATCGTCGCTGACGCGACCTAGATGGTTAACCGATGCAGATTTGTTGTTTAGACCTTGCTTTGACTGAAAATTTATGCAATTGATAAGTAACGGGTGTTGTATCATGCGCTGTCCTTGTAACCAAGAAAATGTAATTACCAAATCTTAAAATCAATATCAAAAATCCAAAGAGAGTAATAGGTTCGTGGGAACATCCCATAAAATCTAGAAAACGAAAAGAAATAAACGAAACAAAAGGATTAGCCGTCGATTTCTCCAACATCCATGTATTCTGGTTCCTCATCTGGGACTTCTTTGTGGTATTCATCTAGATCTTCGTTTGGATCTTCCTCTTGTTCCACCAGTGCCTCCAGATCAATCATCCTAGTTTCTACCATTTCCACCCTCTCTGTTGTCACACCCCAAAAACGTCGCAGCAAAATTACAAACATAGTGGTGACGGAGGTTGGTGCCCATAAGTATATTTGTGGACGATGCAATATTTATTTTTGGACATTCAACTTAATTAAACATAATTTAAAGTTTAGAGTTCAAACACAAACCAAAACCATAACATAGTTAAGTTGTTTTGATCCTTATGGATTTTAGTACAAACTTGGTCCCAAAATAGTTTTAAAACTTGTCCAAAGTATTATTTAACATAACATGCATCAACAATCACAAGATATGTCAAAATCCCAAAGCCGAACTCATGTACCTGAGGAACACGTTAAAATCAAGTGTAACACAAAGGAGGGTGAGTTCACATATTCAAATTATAAATAATCTGATTTAAGGAAAACTTTCTTATTATGTGTTTAATAATAAAACATCCATATAAATTTAAGAAAGTGAATTTTACTTCCTTTCAAAAACTCATGGGTCAGTCATCGCAAGCATTTTCCAAAAACCTTCGACACAAAACATCTTCCCAAGGTTTATATATTAAATTGATAGCATCAATTGTTCAGATTCGTAAGTTTGCAAGACAAACGAGCTATATATTATCAATAAGGATATAATAAACACTATACAATATCATAATATAGATTCGTCGCTTGACTTGACACAGAGCTAGCAGTCACGACGGGGTGGTCAATCAATGGTTAACTGGCTAGATTTCGCGGCAAGTGCCCTGGTATTAATGATTAACTGGCTAGATTTCATGTCAAGTGCCCTCAATGGGTCACTTAAGGTGCCAACCTTTTGAACAATATAGATATCCTACTAAAAATGATAAATTTAATATTGTGTTGTATGAATTTCCCGAAGTCTCCACCGAAACATAAGCCAATATCGATACTTACTCTCTTGATATCGAGCAAATTCGTATATTTAGACATTTTTAAATCCACATGGTCGTTTTACCCCAAACACGTGTGCATAATATGAAAAAGCCTAAACCACCTAACCCACCCCTACCGACACCCCCAAAAACCTAAACCCGCGCCCTCCAAAAACCTAAATCCACCTCCCATCAAAAGCCTAAGCCCCCCTCCCACCCCCAAAAAACCTAAACCCCCCACCCCACTCCCTAAAAAACCTAAAACTAAACCTTAAACATAAACCCGCCAAAAAACTAAAACCCCCCACCCGCACCTCCCCAAAACCTAAACCCCCCACACCCAAAAACCTAATCCTAATCCTAAACCCCCAAGAAACCTAACCCTAAAAGCTAAACTAAACTCAAAAGCTAAATCTAAGCATGTAATGCACATGTGTAGCACATACATATAATGCACATATGCAGTACATATATAACGCACATGGAGTACAAGTTTTTTTGAAAAAAACGTTTTTTATACATAAAAAGAAGCGATTTTTTATAAAAACTTGTAAAAAAAAATTAGTATGTTTTTAGGATTTTTTTAGTTAGGCTTTTAGTTTTCTCATGATCCTCTCCCTATATATATATATGTTCTAAGATTTTACGACTTGAATGATTATATTGGTGACCCACATTATGTTATATCCGCGATCACACCCGTTTATAAGCAATATATATACGATTTGCGCTTCGTAATATATACATAAACGTGAACACGTTATCATATATCGTAATACACGTATATCATCATCTTATATATTTTATCATTTTTAAATCATATATACATAAATAACTCATCAAGTTAACCTTTGAATTATTTTCATGCTCGATAAATAAGTTATATATTTAACGTGACTTTTAACTTAATTACCATTTCAACCGTACAAGTGTACATGCATAGCCTTAACTTCTACTATCATGTCAACACTTAACATAACACATTACACATGCTCATATTCACATATTATATTATATTACACAAAGTTTATTCTTAAACAATCCTTTTCGGGTACATTGAAATATGCGTAGTTTAACATTTTCGGTAATGTTTTTGGGCGTCGGAGGTCACGTAGGACTAGCCAATCACCAAGGATACTTAATATAACTTAAAATAATTATACTTATATCAAAATATCATTTTATATTCTGATCTAAAGTAGTTTTATAAAAATCACTTTAAAGCCGATTTTTACTGTTTTTAACGCATAGTCTTATATGAACTTTACTATAATCATCCCAAATTGTAACGGCATGATATTTTAACATAACACATGTTATTTACTGAATAAAATGATATTTATAATCATATTAGTGCAGATTTCATGTAAGTCACATAAATCATGCAATTTAACCCATTTTACTACTTTTTACGCTAGATGTACAACATCCAAAGATACCACACTTGTGACATAACTTTATGTCATCATAATAGATCATATAACATTATTTAATCATGTGTATATTCTTATGTTCAAACATCCTTATCATATCATAACAATTTTAACAACATATGATCAAGTAACCATCATGCATGCTTATGTACAAGCATCTAATACATGATTATCATATCATCATCATCATCATTCAAGAACTTAAATTCAGACAACATGTATTTAATTAATACTCAAATAATCCAAGACATCATCATCTTCATTAATCATCATCCTATGATTGCATGCATAAACATTTATGAACCTTTAAACAAAAACCCACATGTGCATATATTTATATATATATATATATATATATATTTACGACACACATATATACATACATATACTTCCAAGATTTCACTTTTTATATGTTCATCTTTAATCATATGAACCTTCTTTTAAAGACCTTTTTGATCATGCATGCATCAACCTTTCATGAATCACATCAACTAAAATGAACTAATTATCAAAACACAATCTCTAACCCATGTATGGACACACTTTCAGCAACGTACTCACACACACGAGATTCCATTTTTATTTTGATTAAAAACATTTGTTGTTAGGTTCAAGTATTGTGAAGGATTCCAACTTTTGAGAAACTATCCATCATCATCATCATCATCATCATCATCATCAAGAAACAAGAACAAGAACTTGAAAATAAGTTTATACATTTAAAGAACACAAGTGGGTTTTTGATGAGATTTTTGATCAAATGAAGCTTGTTCTTCTTAAAAATCACATTGGAAACTCCCTTGGATCTTCAAACTAACTTGTGACTAGATTGGGATGGCTTTAATCTTCAAGTTTATGTTCAAAATTCAAAAATGGATGTGTGTGGGGGTGGTTTTGGCTGAGAATGAGAGAGAGAGAGTATGAGTGATGTTGTGTGGGGTTGGGTTATGTAATTGTTGTATGCACATAAGTTATAATCATTGTTTGCAATTCAAAGACCTTCCACTTGTCATTTTATAAGAAGAAAGCAAAAAGGTGGGAACCCTATGGGGCCGCAACCTACACCCTCTCTCACATACATACATACACATATGCACATATATAACATATATAGCTAAAAACAGGTATTCAACTAGCTACCAGGTATTTTATCTCGCGTTTTAATCCCGTTTTAAGGCGTTTAAAATTATTTAATCATTCTATAAAAATCAACTCACCATAATATTACTGAATAATATTTTATTTTCCTAGACTGGCTGCGTTGTCTGTATTTTAAAGTATACGCGCGGTATTACGTAGTACGCGTTTAAACTCGCAAAATAGAGTTTTAATCGTTTTAATTAATTTTTCTCACGAATACGATAAAAATAACATTTTAATCATAACAATTTTTTTTAGGATTTTAACATTAATTAAGTGGTCACCAACGTTTGTTTCACAATAAGCGTTTATCTTATTATTGCCAACATAATTTATAACAAAGTTTGAATTTACCAACACATCAAATACCATCAATTAACATCAAATTTAACAAACTATTGCCTTTATTTATTAGTAACATGTGTCACACTTGTATGGTACAGACTCAAAATAGTCGGGTGGACATCGGTGAGATCCATGACTTGCTCAGTTAGTACTCTGACCATGTCCATCAGACCGTTCTCTCTTGTGCTCTTTTGTTTCAGCTCCTCCTGAATACGTTCCCTATCACGCTTCAAGTCCCTTACCTACTTTATCAGTCCTGTGATTGCGTCTGCTGCCTCGCGCATATGCGTGAATTCAATATAGGTAGTTGCTACGAATCTAACATGTTGGTGCATATTTGTGACAACAACTTAATAGTTTAATAGTTTAATCTTTGGATATTTTCTATTGTGCTTAGCATTTATGTTTAGCTTGTTTAGAGTTGTAATAGGCTTGGAGAATGGCCTGTCCCAGTCTAAAGCCCAGTATGTAGACATGTAGTATATATACATGTTGTGCATTAGGGTTTTGGGGTTGAAGCAAAGGAAGAACAAGAATAGAGAGGAGTGTGAGAAATCTACAGAGAGTGGTTGAGAGATTTCTTATGGGTCTTGAATTGATTGTAAACATTCATAATTGTTTGTGTTCTTGATAGTACTCGTTTTATGTGATAATCTGATCTAGAGGATTCCGCACTCTAGGTTGGATAGAGGATTCTATGAAGATCCATACGGATTAGGGGACCTACAGTTGGTATTGGAGCATCCGGCTCTTGTTTTGCTTGGTTCGGAATCGCTACAGTAGAAAAAGTTGAAGGTTTTGGAGGTTTTTGACGGCTGGTTCAAAGTTCGAAGGCTGTTCTAGGGTTTCTTCTGCTGTTTCGGATAAACACCAGGGGATTCGGATAGAAGACTTGCATCTCGGATCATAAGAGAAGCATCTTGGATCAGAGAATTAGCATCTCGGATCAGAAAACTTGAATTTCGGATCAGAAAAGTGCATCTCGGATCATAGGTGTCCATCTCGGATTGCATCTCAGATCATAATAGTGCATCTCGGAAGATAATAGTGCATGTCGGATTTTTGGTATTGATCTAGGATCATCTCGAATACCATCTCGGATCATCTCTAATACCATCTCGGATCCCTGTTCTGAATCACCATCTCAGATTACTGTTCCGAGTTTCCATTTCAGATTGTTAAGCCGAGTTACTGTTCCGAATTGGGTACTGTTCCGAGTTGTACTCACAAAGGTGGAAAGTTAACCAGCTGACGTAACTAGAGATAAACGTTTTGTACACAAAATTTGATTCGTAAACAATTTTAAGAAACTGACTACATGGTTAGACTCGTGTGATTTTGAGGACAAAAAAAGGCACGAAAATTCCTAAAATCACTCTCAGATATTATTCATCATTGGATACGTATCGTCGAGACGAGGCTAACGGTACAATTTGGTAATCACACATTTCGGAAAAACAATTGAACGTTTTTTAATGGTACGGTTACTGTAAAACACGAAGAAGGACCAGGAGAGAAGTTAGATTTGGATTTTGACACAGTATTGATACAGTTTTGTGTATGTCGCTTGTTCTTAATTACAGTTGTAATTGTATGGTCTTTGCTCAAGTGTCTGTATAGGTTTGGTCGTGTTGAATAGATCGAGATATCCTTCTATCTTGATCTAGTATGACATCTTAGCTTATCTGTGTTAATCGGTTGCATGTGTGCATACTGATAAGTCTTGTGTACGTCATGTCTACACACGTTTTCCAAGATTAAGGATTCTGTGCGAGTCAGAGAATTCGTACGAATCATGTGATTCGTACGAAATGCTTGAGTAACAAGTGTGTTACTTGTTTCGTACGAAACAGTTGACTCGTACAAAACTTCTGGAATGTGTCTCGTGTGAAATAGTGTGTTGCATATGTCTGGATTCGTGTTTCGTACGAATCTAGACGGACACTATATAAGCAGACATGCACCTCTCAGTAAGGGTTAGCTAGTTGGTCTAAGTGAGCCTCTCAGTATTCTCTCTGAAGACGAAGACAAAAGAACATATAAAGTTTGTTTGAGTCATATGAGCATTGTGTGTATATGTTTGTACTTGTTCTCAATCATTAATCAAGATAGTGAATCTTTGGTTACCCCGTGTTCTTTACTTTGCTTTGGTTGCATGCACACTTGGATTCCGCACTTGTGTGTATGTCATTTAAAGAAGGAACAGGTTTAACACCGATCCTTAGGTGGACCAACAAGTGGTATCAGAGCTTTGGCTCTTTCCTTGTTCAAAACCGGGCTTAGTTGTGTATGAGCTAGTTTAAAGATTTCTTAAGTGTTCTTGAGCCTCCAGCAGAAAACTTATGTTTTGGATAGATAACTAACTTAAAACTTGGTAAAAATCTGTTGCATGCAGAAAATTTTATGGTAAAATTTTTTTGAAGAACACCCTTGAAGAAGAAATCTGCAAAAATTTGAATCTGATTAGTTTGGTAGGGTTGACATTTTCTGACTTGGATCTGGACTTGGACTGTGGACTGTTAAAATCTGTGTTTTAACTAAAAGTGGGTAAGATAACAGGTATTTTCAAAAAAACAGGTTTACACAAGAAAGGAAATTTCTCACCAAACCATTTCTGAAAAGATTCCTCTAAAAACCCCTGAACCAAAACAGTTTGTGCGACTAAAAAAGTTTTTTGTGCGAATCATCTGACCCGCACGAAACATCCTGTTTCCCACGAAACATCCTGTTTTGCACGAAACATCCTGTTTCGCACGAAACAGTTGTTTGTTTTTCGTGTTTTTCAAAGCTTTGTGATTTTAAGAATTTGTCATATTTTCAAATATGTCAATTTTTAAAAGGTAATTATAATTATGAAACTTTAAAACCTTTAAATTTTCATAAAACAAGAAAATATAATGAGTTCTAACCCGTGGGATTGGAGTTGTTCAAGCTCAAATCAGGAGTCTTTGCAAAGCTCTGCAACATCATGGGTAAAATATTTGATGTCTGAACATACAACAATGATCTCTGCAAATCAATGGGCGTGTGTTGCGAATCAGAATCAAAGTATCCAAACTCTGCTAAAGAGTGAAAGTGAAACATGGAGTAATAACCGACCGCCGAAGTTAAATCACATCAACGATTATCCTTCATGGAAAAGTCGTTTTCATACGTATGTTCTCGGTCAAAACATGGAATTGGGACGTGTTTCACTACCTCCTATAATGAAGCACTTGAAGAAGCTGGATCAAATCCAACCTCATTGGCCAATCTAGTCGAAAGTGACAAGAAAGCTTACGATCTAGAGAAAAAGGCATTTGCTTTCCTCACACAAGCTCTGCATAAAGACACTTATCATCAGTTTGTGTATTGTACTACAACCGAAAATTTGTGGGACACTTTGGAAGCAAGAGGTGAAGTTAACGCTGCTACCAGGAAGATTCGGCATGATCTGCTCAAGAAAGAGTTTGAAGGTTTCATGTTCATGGAGAATGAAACCTTGAATGATATGACCACTCGGTTTTATCATCTTCTCAGCGAAATGTACTCGTATAAAGTGTTAGCAGCACCACAAGAAATTGTGATGCTATTTGCTGATGCTTTACCACCAAAATGGGGTCAATTTATTGATCTTTTAAAACATACAGGTGTTTTGGACTCAATAAGTATTTATGAATTTGTGCAGAAACTGGAGAACAAGAATGAAGAAGAACTTCGGAAGGCACAACGAGTCTCTGCTCCACAAAACCCTGAAATGTATTTTGGAGGTATAAGTGCAGGTACTAGCTCAAGTCAGCAACCGAAGCTACAAACCGCGTTTGTGTCAAACGTGAACCCTTTCCTACCCCAGCCTGTCCAATCAAGTCAATCTACAGGTTCGAGTAATCAAGCCTATGGACAAGCTTTTGATCCGAAAGCCTTCCTTCCACAGCCAAGGGATTTAGCGCATAAAGCTCCACAGTAAGCTCCTCAACAAGCTTTCTATGGAAGCAATAGTCAATCTGCAAATCCCAACACTGTCAAACTTGACACGTCAAATCTCTCCAAAATCAACTTAGAAGTTGCACAGGAACATGCAGAACTTCTAAATACCATGGTCAGTGCGTATTGTGGTTTAGTTGCATGTCAAATAGGGAACATCAATTTGACAAACGAAGACTATGAACAAATTGACTGAGATGAAATGGAGCTGATGGACATCAAGTGGGCCTTTGCAAGTGCTATGAGAAGAGCGAAGGATTATATGAGAAGAACGCTAGAACCAGTTTGGAAAGCAAGAAGGATACAAAATACGGCTTTGACAAAACCGTCGTTACTTGCTTCAACTGTGGAGAAAGAGGTCACTTCAAGCGGGAATGCACAAGGCCCAGCAAGGAAGGAAATCACAACCCCTTTTGAAATCAGTCGCAACCATCCAACACAGCACAATATAACAACGAAAGAAGAATAGTAGCTGTTGGCAACTCTAACAATACCAATCAATCAGGACCTTCAAACATGCACAGAGCTTTGGTAGTTCAGTCTGATGAAGGATGCGATTGGTCAGTACAGTTGGGAACTGAGAACAACGGAACAACTGCATGCTACGCGAAGATCGTGGATCAAATCAAGCATGATCACAGCATCAACACTCCAAATAACGATGATACATCTGGGGATGCAGGTAGTTCTGATGAAGAATGTTCAAGTTCAGATGGTTATGGATCTGATTCTGTTGTGAAGAAAGGAAGTGATGCTGAGGTTGAAGAATTGCTGAGTGAAGCTGAGATGTTGAAATCTGAAAAGGTAGGCATGACAAGGAATGCAGAAGCTGCGGAAAAAGACAGAGACACTCTCTACAGATGGTGCAGCTTTTCCTCATCATATTGCCTTTATGGCAAATGTTGAAGGTTCTTCAAAACAGGTAAATTCTGACCCTCCTACTGTTTGCAATGACTGTGTTGAGTTGAAATAAAGTATGAAACCTTCGACAGTCATAATCAAATTTTAGTTCTTGAACTATCAAAATGCAAAGAGGCGAACTTGGCACTAACTAGAAATGAAAAAAAAATCAAATTTGTAATAGAAACCCTTAAGAAAAGTGTTTCTGAATTGACAAAAACAGTTTTGAATAAACAGACAGGAATTAATAACTACATTAATCTCCTAGAAGAAACAAAGAAAGAGTTAGCCATCGCCAAATGCGAATATGATTCGATCAAACGCAAATTTGAAAGTTATTCTAACTCCTAATATGTGCTTGATCATATTATTGAAGTTCAAAAACTAAAGGGAGATGCTCAATGTATAGGGTATAAGTCGTGTCCACCCCCAATGAAACACAACTATACCAAAATGCCTGATGAAGAGGAGATGCCTCATTTTGAACCCTCTGTACCTTTGAATCCTGAGGAATTCGTAGCAGGGTTAGGGTTCGAACTAGGCAATTCCTCTTAAGAACCAAGCAAGCCAGAAAGTTCATCATCTGATGAAGAAGAGAATGATGCATCAGATGATGAATCAAGAAATGATAATCAAGATCAGCCTCTTGACGAAAGGAAAAGAGTAGAATCTTCTGCTACTCCTAGTACTCAATCTGTTGAGAATCAAGAGACTGTTCCTAAGAAATCCGTGAAGACAAGCGTGTCTACACAAGAAGTAGATACTGTGTTGTATACTTTGGTTGGAGATAAGAAAATCTATTCAAACAAAGATTTTCCAATTAAAAATGTAAATCCAATCTCTATAGATCAGGTGTTTGAAAAGTCAAAAACCAAACCTTTAGAGAAGAAAAATCCCACCAAAACACAACCCTTATCCGCTTCAAAAGAAAAACAATGGAAGCGAGTTGAAAAGCCTACAGTTTCTCAACCAAAGGTTGAAGCAAAAGGCTCTCGTTACCAGAAAAAGGGCAAAACTGTTAAATTTGTGAGTTCTAAAGGTACCGATAAAGTCGAAACTTTTCAAGGAAAATCCGATGTTGATTTTGTAAAGAAAGTTAAGATTTTGAAAAGAAATAGTCAAAACAATTACACCCAACACATTGATGGATGTAATGAAAGTGAACCTAGTACCTCAGGATCCACAAGTTCAACATCAAGCCGAGAAACATGATCTCCTAGTTTTGTTGAAAGCAGAACATGTTTCAAATGTGGAGAATTTGGCCACATTATAAAGGATTGTCAAAATCCAGCCAAATCAAGATGTAAGAAAACCCCTCATGAACCAACTTGCAAACGTAAATCTGTTTCTCCGACACAAGATAAATGAGTTATTAAAGATCAAAAAGAGAAACAATAACGCAAACAAGTAAAAGCAATTGAGAAAGCTTTAGAATCGTACTCTTCAAATAAGGATCAAAGATCTTTAAAGTCAACAAAACCTGAAACTGTTAGAACTGTAAATAATAGTAAATCTGGTAATAAACAAGGATCTTGGAAACAGAAGACCGGTAATGGTTCTAAAGGAGTTTCTCAGTTTGTTAATCATCAAGAAATTGAGAGTACATTTCTCGATGATAAGGGATGACCCAAGACCACTAAGGCTTGGGTCCCCATCTTAAACTAATCTTGTTTGTGCAATGTTCAGGGTGTTCTAGGAGGAACTGTAAACAGTCATTGGATTGTTGACAGTGGAGCATCAAGGCACATGACGGGCGACTTGAGGCTCCTATTTGATGTGAAAAGCATAAGGGGTGGTTATGTTGCTTTTGCTGGTGGCAAAGGTGGATACATCACTGAGAAGGAATGGTCTACAAAGGTGTTGTGAGCTTCGACAAGATCAATTACCTGTGGCAAATTGGTCATAATCTTCTTAGCGTTTCTCAAATCTGCGACAAGAAGTTTACGTTATATTTTGATGATGCCGGATGTTATGTGCTGAAGCCTGGATTCAAGATCCCCAAGGAATGGATTCTCCTGTTGGCTCTAAGAATTAATGATTTGTATATTCTTGATATGAGCCAAGCTATTACAACATCTTCACAGGTCACATGTTTTGTCTCTAAAGCCACCGAAAAGGAATCAATCTATTGGCATAGATGTATGGGACATATTCACCTAAGGAAAATGAACTATTTGGTGAAGAATAATCTAGTGAATGGTGTACCAGTGAAGAATTTTCATCTTCAAGACGTTTGTGTATCATGCTAGAAGGGGAAGCAAGCAAGAAAGTCCCATCCCGTGAAGAAGATCAACACAGTAAATATGCCACTGGAACGTCTTCATATGGACCTCTTTGGACCTATGAAACACAAGACTACCTTTGGTGATTCTTATTTTCTGGTAGTTACTGATGACTATTCCAGATTCTCATGGGTAAACATGTTGGCACACAAGAGTGAAGTTCCTACTATCCTCAAGAATCTACTGACTCTGTTAGAAAATTTGTACAATCTGAAGGTAAGGAGAATCAGAAGCGACAATGGCACCGAATTCAAGAATCAAGTTATGGACGAGTACTGTTCCTCAAAGGGTATTCTGCATGAGTACAGTTCTCGATATACTCCATAACAAAATGGCATCGCTGAGAGGAAAAATCGAACTCTTATTGAAACTGCAAGAACCATGTTAGTAGAATAAGAACTTCCCGTTCAATTTTGGGGAGAAGCTGTTGCTACTGCATGTTATACGATGAATAGAGTTCTAACAGTGAAGAGACATGGAAGACATGCTTTGAGTTATTACATAAAAGGAAACCGGATATTTCATTCTTAGAACCTTTTGGAGCTCCATGCACTATGATCGACACACATGTCAAGTTTGGTCCCAAGGGTATCGAAGGTTTCTTTCTTGGATATGCTACTTTGAATTCCGGGTGTGGAATTTGTCTTCAAAGAAGATTGTAGAATGGGGTGAAGTTAAGGTTCAGAGATATGCAGAAGCAGTTAGAGCTCCGGGTGCTCCTTGGATGTTTGACTATGATGGGCTGGTTGACTCCTTTAATATGCCAACTTTTGATGATGCAACAGCTGCTGCTCAGATGTTATTGGAAAGTGATACTGTAGTAGACTCGTCATTAGTTCGACCAATTATTGTTAACCCTCAAGTGTCGACTTCGGTTAACAATCTTGTTCAAAATGAGGAATTCGAAGATGCTGCAGATTATAATGTTTCATTAGAAGATGATGAGTTTCATGATGCAAATGAAGCTGCCTCTGGTGCGGTTCCTGGATTTTCAAATGATATGTCAAATATTCAACCTCAAGGAACGACTGAAGGTCAGGCATCTACAACGTCATCAAATCCAGCTCTCGATGTAACTGTTGATCTGAATATTAACAATTCGGGTATCAATTCTCGAGTTCCTGATGTGCCAGAAACTCGTATTCATAATATCCATCCTCAGCAGAATATTATTGTGGATGTCCAGAGTGGTGTGCAGACTCGTAATCAGCTTCGAAACAACCGGAATGCAGGATTGTATTCGGAAATCAGGGAATCTGGTGGTTTGAATGATTGGTCTTTTGCCTGCTATGTGTTCCAAGTTGAACCAAAATCTTGAAAGGAGGCAATGAAAGAAGACTCTTGGGTTGAAGCCATGTAGGAAGAACTTCAGCAGTTTCAGAAGTGTCTGGAAATTGGTTGACAGGCCTGACAACTACAAGAAGACTGGTACACGATGGGTGTATAGGTGCAAGAAGGATGACCGAGATGTTGTTGTGAGAAACAAAGCGCGATTGGTTGTTCAAGGTTTTAATCAGGTCGAAGGGATCGATTACAATGAAGTTTATGCACCAGTTGCACGACTTGAGGCCATAAGAATCTTTTTGGCTTATGCATCCTTCAAGAAGTTCACCGTTTATCAGATGGATGTGAAGAGTGCATTTCTTCATGGTGTGGTAGAAGAAGAAGTATATTTGAGCAACCGCTAGGTTTTGAAGATCCTCTCCATCCTGACAAGGTTTGGCTTCTCAACAAGGCGTTATATGGTCTTCATCAAGCTCCGAGGGCTTGGTATGAGACGTTGTCTCTGTTGAAGAATGGTTTTCGACGAGGCCTGATCGACTGTACTCTCTTCATCAAGGAACAGGACAAGGACTTGCTGCTAGTACAGGTTTATGTTGATGATATTATATTTGGGTCTACTAACACTCGAATGTGCAAAGAATTTGAACAGGTTATGAAGGAGAAGTTCGAGATGAGCGCTATGGGAGAAATGAATTTCTTTTTAGGTTTAAAGGTTCAGCAATCAAAGGAAGGGATTTTTATCCATCAAACCAAGTATGTCGGAGATATCCTCAAGCGATTTCAGATGGATGACTCAAAGACTTTGGGAACTCCATTAGCTCAAAATCATGGGATTACTCCAGACGGAATGGGTGAACATGTAGAACCATCTCTCTACCGTGCTATGATCGGCTCTCTCATGTATCTTACTGCTTCAAGACCTGATATAATGTACCCAACATGCCTTATGGCACGCTATCAGTCTAGTCCGAAGGTTTCTCACTTTATGGCTGTGAAAAGGATCTTTCGTTATCGAAAGGGTCGTCCGGACACTGGTCTATTGTACCCTAAGGATGATAACTTTGATCTTACAACATTCAGTGATTCTGATCATGGCGGCTGCAAAATCGATGCAAAATCAACAACAGCAGGATGTCAGTTCTTGGGAAATCGCCTAGTTACGTGGCAATGCAAAAAGCAGACTTGTGTAGCTACATCAACATGTGAGGCTGAGTATATTTCAGCTTCTAGTTGCTGCTCTCAAGTTCTATGGATTCAACAGCAAATGCGCGACTACGGTTTTGAATTTCTTACTACTCCTATTTGTATTGATAATGAAGCTGCTTTACAGATCACTAGGAATCCTGTACAGCATTAAAAAACAAAACACGTTGAGATTAAGTATGATTGATGTGGAATTGTATGATTGATGGGTACATTGCTCCCACATGTCGAGTTAACAAGAGAATTCTGGTACTTTCATATGAAAAGATGGAAGACTATGAGAAACGTATACATGATGTTGAGAAGAAAGCTTTAGCAGCAATAAAGATGTCCTTACCATTTGATATGAAACACATTTGTAATAGGTATGGATCTTCTATAGAGCTGTGGGAAGCTTTAGGAAACGTTATGAGAGTTCTTCAAAACAAAATACATGTGATCAACCATGTTTAGCTGAGACTACAATTGTGAAGAGTGAAGGAGCAGCTGCTAAGAAAGAAGAGAAAGAGGAAGTTGAGAAGGAGAAAATGGAAGTCAAGGATGCTAGAGCTACAATGTGCATGGATGATACAGATGAGCTTACAATAGAGGTACAGGTAAAATTACAATCTATAAGTCATGCTTGTCATAATTGCATTGAACTACAAGGTAAAGTTGACAAACTATAGGAGCAAAACAAAATTCTGTTTGCTGAATTGGAAAAATAGAAAGACTCAAATGTTCTTTTGAGTAAAAGGGAGTCAAATTGTTTAAAAAAACTCAAATCAAATGAATAGGAAATCCATAGTTTGACCAGCAAAGTCAATGAATTGTTACAGATCATTGATTTAGCTCGTGAAACTGTGAAGGATAAGACTAACAAGCTTTTAGAAAAGTGCACAGAATTGGCTGGTGCACAAGCCAAAATTATTGAACTTCATGGAAAGTTAGACAAATTTGGAAAATCCTCGTTAGTCAGGACTCAAATTCAGAAAGGTTTGAAAAGGAGTAGTGTAAAACGGGAGTGGGGATTAGTAAAGCTTCATCTTCTAAGGATCAGGATTACTCCTTTTTACCAAATGAAATGAGCTAACAGATTTTGTGCCTACTACACTAGCTGTAGTGGATCCGATATCAGTTGACATACCTAATAGTCCAGTTTCTTTGAAAGAATCTGTTAGGTCTAACAGTACACCTCATAAAGTGGATGAGGATACTAAAGACAGAATGGTCAAAACATTTAAAAAGGGATCTAATAGAAAGAAAGTTTTTAAAAAAAGTTCTTGTTTTAAATGTCACAACAAAGGACATGTGGCTTGTTGTTGTCCTTTAAAAAGGGTAAGAAAGTGGAGGCTGAGGTTGAGGTTAAGGATAGGAACTAGGTTGGTTCGAATAAGAATGTTAAACCATGTTGTAAGACAAAACAACCAAGATTCCAATCTAAACCCTCAACATCGAAAAGATTTGATGGTCCAAGAAACTTTTCTCCTAAATCAAGTCATTATAATGGTCAATCAAATTGTTTTCTAAGTAAAAATTTTGGATATCGAAAAGCGATACCAGCCTTCTAGTAATTGACATTTCCAAAGACTAAACAAATATATGGGTTTTCGTAACTCAATATTCAAAACAGTCCAAAAATTTTTCAAAGTTCAGATTATGATAATGGGAGAAGAAGGTTTTGAGATAATAATTTTCAAAGGTCGGAAAATCCGAGAGTTTATTGGAACTCTCACGATCAAAGTTCTCGTGGAAATTCTAAATCTTGTTCAACATCTTGGAAGACATCCAAGACACTAGTAGGGTGTGATGGATATTGGATAGAATTAAGTTATATTGATATTCATGGTCAACCCAAAACCGATAGGGTTTGGGTTCTCAAGTCTAACTAAGTTGTTGAGTGTGTGCAGGATGACCAAGAAGGACTATTGATGTGTTCAACAGTGGTTATTCCTGTAAAGCATCTGAGGTGAATAGTAGGTTTCCCATGGTAACGAATTATTTACTTCCGTGATAGATAATGTTTTACTAAAAGTTAAAAACTTTTTGTCAGGTTAAAGAGGGAGTTTGTTTGTGTTTAAATTTCTATTTTTAAACCCATACTCCATAAAAAATAGTTAGTGAGAGAAATTTCCCAAGACAAAGAGAGTTAAGTTAGTGTGTGAGTTTAGGGGGAGTAAGTTGAAAAGTTTAAAACTTTTTCAAAAATTAAATAAAAAAATAGAAAATAAAAAATGAGTTTTCACTGTGTGGAAAAGAAGAGATGATAGTACATTAGCAAGTTAGACTGTCACACTGAAATTAAAATTAAATTTCTTAAGTGTGATAGCGGCTTCATCATATGATGTACCAATAGGCAAAAAGCATGAAATAGTCAACTTACCTTTGTGATATAAACATAATGAACTGTGTATGAGTGGGTAACATATCAGTGGAGTATGGTTTGATAACCTTAAATCTTGCGTTGATAGATTGCCAAACTCCGAGGTATTATGTCTTTATATCGTTATTTCATCCGGGGTATCAAGGTTGTCCTTCTGCTGCATCCAGATATATGCTGACCTAGGCACAACCAGGATATCTTAAAAGAGCTAAAATTCCAAATCCTGGAAATTAAAGAAGCTCTCCTAGAGAGTCATTCAAATGTGCAGATTGCATTAATCATACCAAAATTTGGTATTAGCCCTAACCCTCGTTGGATATTGGTCTCTTTGCTGTATGGAAGTACTGACTTAATCATCAATTATCTAACGTTGTAAATAAAAAAGGATGAATTTCGGTATACTCACCTACTACGATGAATTTTTGTGCATACCTTGATCGTGGGGGTATGTCCTGAAGTGTGACACACTAGTATATCAGTATAAAATTACCTTAACATATCACTAGGTAATGGTACTTGAAATGTTTATGTATTTTGTTTAAGTGGATAAACAATACGGGTAATCGTAGAACTACTTTTCATGTAAATTACATATAGAATTATCTAATAGTGTGAAAACAGTTTGATGTTGCTGATATGATCTTCTTACCGGTGATTCTTACAAAAATAGAGTGTTTATTTTCCAGTTAGTTATTTGTTTTCAGAAAATATAAAAATGCAAAAAGATTTGTTTTTAAAGTCTCCCATTTTGAATTGATAAGTTGTTTGTTTTTGCATGATAAGATAAAATATTGGTTTATCTTTAATGTGGAAAAGGACTAATGGTTTTTTGAGTTACTTGCTTGTGTTTTTAAACAGAATGATGCGTTATCAAAATGAAGCGCATAATTCAAGTAAAGTACATATTAATAGTGGAGTGCAGAATGAGTGAAAATGCATGGTAGGATCCTTCTACTACATTGCAAAAGGAGATATAGATGAATTTGGAGATATGTGCTTAACCAGCGAGTGCTAGTTCGCTAATATACAAATTAAAGAAAGTTTTGGAGATTGGAAGCATCAACTAAGGGGGAGTCTGTTAATGTCAGAGTCTGTGTGTAGCTGAAGCTATCAAAGACCAAAATATCACAACATGTTTGAAGACAAAATTACACTATGAAGCTATTGTCAAGGGGGAGTCTGTTGGTGCATATTTGTGACAACAACTTAATAGTTTAGTCTTTGGATATTTTGTATTGGGCTTAGCATTTGTGTTTATCTTGTTTAGAGTTTTAATGGGCTTGGAGAATGGCCTGTCCCAGTATAAAAACCAATATGCAGACATGTAGTATTTATACATGTTGTGCATTAGGGTTTTGGGGTTGAAGCAAAGGAAGAACAAGAATAGAGAGGAGTGTGAGAAATCTTCAGAGAATGGCTGAGAGATTTCTTGTGACTCTTGAATTGATTATAAACATTCATGTTGGATAATCAATAGAAGACGGATTGAAAGTGATTGTTCGTGTTCTTGATAGTACCTCGTGTTATGTGATAATCTGATCTAGAGGATTCCGCACTCTAGGTTGGATAGACGATTCTGTGAAGATCCACACGGATTAGGGGACCTACACAACTAAGGCTTCCTCCAGAGGGTACTCTAGTGGGGGTAAGGTCCTGGGGATGTCACACCCGCTCGCTGGCGGAAGTGCGAGGCGTGATCATGATAGTTCCATTGTATTTGATATAAGTAAACATACAAAATGAATAAATAAGTATGATGTCCATCCATTGTATAAGATTTAAATGATGTTACAGGTTACAAATTTTGTTCATAAAGGACAATCCGAAAAACTTCAAGTTTAATAAAAGACATGTTTAAAAAATATTATTTTACAAACTAAAGCTTTGAATTCCATATTCTGCGAAAGGGCGGAATATATGAACCAAACCCTTCAAAAGGATGGCATCGCGTTCTTTTCTCTTGTCTTGTTCTATGCAAGGTTCCACTAATTTCCCAAAATACATGTAAGTTTGAAAAGTCAACATAATGTTGGTGAATTCTTGTGTTTTCTTCTTGTATCAAATGAATCTTTAAACATTTGAAAGTCTTGTATTAAAAATTGCTATGTAAAGCGTCTATAAAATCTTTGATCATTAATGTTTTGCAAGGAAATTAATATGTGTGCCGACATAGGAAGCAATCCAACCCCTTGATGATTTGGTGTCGATTATCCTCGACCGGGACACAAAAGTCCTCTAACAGGTCTCGTAGACCAAGAGTGGGGCTCGCCAAAACCGATAGATCAACCCATTTCATTCCTTATTCTATATGTTTGATTAATGGTTCTTAAGTTCCACCTTATGCGCACATGATCTATGTGTGTTTCATTCCCTAGCTTATCATACCATTGTAACATGTATTTACCCTGAAAGTTTAGAAAACTAAAAAGCAATAAAAGAGGGGACATGAACTCACTATTTGCGTCCAACTGAAATGTGCTAGCAATCTTGGATTTCTATATGTGTGTCACAACCTACAAGTGTTCTATCATTAGACACTTAGGTCTATGTTTTGACTTTGTATAAGTCGCTCATCTTGAATGTTTGTTAGAACTTGCATTTGTTACGTGTGTTTGTAACCCTTGTTCGTTTAGTTATGTTGATACTTTTGTTATCCATTTGTTATTAGTATATGTACTTCCTATATATATTTCTAGGGGTGTTTAGAAAAAACAGTAAACCGAACCGTAACCGAATAAACCAATCTTAACAACGAATTCGGTTTTTTGTTTGGTGTCTAACCGAAACCGAATTGTGAATACGGTTTTTGGTTTGGTTTACGGATCCTCATTTTTTTAATTTCGTTTATTGGATTTATTTAGATAAAGAATAAACCGTTAATTTAATTTATTATTAAATAAAAATAATAATGTTCAACAAACTATATACAATTTATTAGCCCAAAATACTAAGTCTAATAGCTAAGTATATGTATTGATGCATTATGTCTATCGTCTACGTGTTTGAATCATGTTCGTGTCATGTAACAGGGCTTTAATGTTAGATTTTGTAATTCTGTGTTTAACTTTGTACGAAGGTAGACGAGTCACTTTGTACGAAGGTGATTCACTTGGTACGAAGGTGATTCACTTCGTACGAAGTTAGGGAGTAAAGTTCATACGAACTTAAAATTCTATATATAGGGTTCGTGTGTTCATTGTCTGTAACAGTTTTTGGTGAACGATAAGGTGAAGCCCTGTCAGATTTGTTTTAGGCTGTAAACGTTTGAGTATTAATGAAACATTAAGATTCAAAAGTAATCTTGAACTATTGTCACTAATCTAAAATGAATTCCACACATTTAAGACTAGGATAAATAAATTAGGACCTGAGCTTATGGATGAAAGTAGATACTCACAAGTGGTATTAGATCTTGGAGGCATGATTTGAAGACATATAACAAGATTTAACAATATCACACTTCTCTTCTACTCATTTTTTTATCATTTTCAAAGATTTAATGGTCGAAATGGACCGAATTTTGAGGAATACCTTAAAACCTACTTCTAACAAACCCTTGAAAGAATGAGACCTAAAATAATCAGAATCATAATAAAATCTTTGAAAAAATTGAAAATTTGAAACTACCGTCGCACGAACTACCCACTTCGCACGAAGAAAATTTTACCTTTGTACAAAGTGAAACTATGTCAAAAGTTTTTTTCTATCTTCGCATGAATATAGATTTCAGAAATCAAAGTTGGTTTAGCTTCGCACGAACTTAGACTTAAAGTGTTGTTCTTTGGTTTCTGTTCACAGGTTGTGTTATCCTCGCACAAGCTTAACTTCACAACAAGCAGTTTTTGTTCAAAAATTTTCGACGAAATGGAGGGGAACAATGACAAAACTGCCCAAGTTGGTTAACTTAGAAGAATACAATGGATGGCACGAACGTTGTGTGAACTGGGTGTACGTGAACTATCTTGATTGTTGGTATGCTATTGACGAAGGATATGTTACTCCAAGTGGAGAGAATGGTCTTGATAAAGGAATCATGCAGTTAAATCAACAAGAAAAAGAAGCATTTACTCGGGAAAAGAAGATGATGAATATCTTATAACAAGCGATCAAAGAGGATATATTCAGATTGCTACAACATGAAGGATATGTTCAGTCAATATGGAACGCTATAAGGGTAAAGTTTCAAGGTAGCAAGCATATGATCAAGAGTAAACAAGCTTTACTTAAAAAGGAGTTTCATATCTTCAATTCGTTAAAAAGGAGAATCAATGAAGCAACTCATCGAATGATATTGTCATCTAGTCGTTGAAATGGATAGATTGGGTGTTAACAAAGATAATGAAGAGGATAAATTGGACGATGCATTACCGGAAGGTCATTAACTAGAGCTTCAGTAGATGGCTAAGACAAGAAGCGCACACGCTCAACAAGATGTAAACTTGTATTTCAAAGGAAGTCCAATAGACAACAATCAAAGCCCAAAAATTTAGGTTGCCTTTAGTGCAGACAATTCGTCAAATGCTTCTTCAAATTATTCAAGCAGTGGTAGCGGGTATCCCTCATTCCCAAGTTGTGAACCAAATGCTCCATAGACACCTCAATATTCTCAGTGTTCAAATAATTACAACAGCAGCCAAAACAACCAGTCCGATTCAAACTAACAAATCTTGTAGTGCAATATAGCGGTAAATCTAGAAAATGCACAAGATTTTACTAAGACTATTGCCAAGCAACACATGGCTTTACTCGCCTCAGTGTTGTAATCATATGAAAGTCTGGTAACTAGAAAGATCGATAATCTAAATATGACAAATGAGGATTATGACCAGATCAATCCAGAAGAGTTGGAGCTCATAGATATCAAATGGTGTATAACTGGAAGAAATAGTTTTGGGGGGTCCGGATGCTAAACTTGAATTTGACAAATCAAAGGTCACTTGCTTCAAGTGTCGTTAGAAATGTCATTTTAAACGAGAGTGTCTGAATCGAGGAGTACATGGAAACCACAATCCATTCGGTGACGACTACTACAAGAAAGTAATATATCATCGACTTTCTCCACAACCTCAAAGCACCTCAAAGTTTATTCAAATTGAGGACGATTTGGCAAAATCAAAGGATAAAGCTCTCGTGGTGACTCAAGAAGACAAAGGCTTCAAGTGGAATAACTACATTCCAATGACTAAAAGTCTGACACTTCTCGCATAGATCATTGGGGAACCCAAACCAGTTATCGAAGAAGTGATGGAGGAATTTTCAAGCAAAGATTATGAAGTTACTTTTGATGAAACTCCAGATGAAAATTCTGATGCTGATGCATATTACTATGATCAGTGTGCTAAGGAGGACATTTTTCATGATGCTTTTAAATCTGTCATTCCACCTGATGTTTATAAATCTTTTGCAGGTTTCTTTAGAGGATCAAGCCAGTATCAGGTTACACTAACTGATGAAGAAACCAAGAAGCCTGTAAAAGTACTAACGATGTCAACAATGAAATGAGTGCAAAGAACCTCAAAGAAATTGTCGACAAAGCTATAATGGCACAACTATAATAGGTAGTTTCTGAAAAAGTTCAAGATGGTATGAATGAGTCAGTCAAGGAGGAGGGTAAGAGTAAGATGAAAGAAACCTAACAACAATGCATGAAGTGCTTGGAGCCATGCAAAGAGTGTTCGGAAAAAAGATGAAAAATATAAAGAACTTAAAAAATATTCTGATAACCTGTCAAGCGATTTAAGAGACACTAAAGTAGCATATGATATACTGAGCACGATTATTAACCAACACCGAGATGCTAGTAGGGAAGACAATTCCACACTTTCAATGCTCAAAGCAATGGTCATGGATAAATAAATAGCGATAAATATTCATATTGACACGATTGCTAAACTTAAATTGAGCTAGAAGCTATTAGGATTGAATCGGAAAGGGTTAATAAATTGTTGATCAATTATTCAACTACTTCGTATGTGATTGATCACATTCTTCCGAAACCAACATAAAAAAATGAAAAGGAAGAAAATTAGACTAGTTATCAAAACAAAGGTATGAGTTATAATTATGTTCCACACCCGATGTGGAACAACTATCCCAGGAAAAAGCCTAATGGGGTGGAAAAGGCACTCAATTTGAAACAGAGATCTGAAAAGAAAGACGAGCTGTCTGAAAACATCCATGTATATTGGTGCACTTTATGTCCGTCACTGCACGAATAGGCTAGATAGAGCGTGTGTTGAATATTGTATAAATTAGATACGAACACACAGCCGAAGTGCGAACGTGAGAGGAGCATTTATGTCACTTTGTACGAAGAGTACTCACTTATTACGAAGTGAACCCACTTCGTACGAAGTCAATATGCTCACTTCGCATGAGTTGGTCAATGTCTATATATGTCACACCCCAACCAATGGCGTAAACATCGGGCGGGACGAAAACAAGATTGAAAGAGACGTCATAACATTATTTATGACAATATTTAAATAATTCGATTTCATTGATACCAAAAGGACAATACATAGTTTCAAAAATGGAAATACAACAAGTTTCGAATAACATAACAACATGAATTGAAATACATAAATCTAAGTCTAGGTGTATATCTAATCCACCCTAAATAAGTTTCTACATCGACAAAAACTAGTTTCCTGCAACATGTATTAAAATAATGATTAACAAAAGTTGGCGAGCATACATGTTTATTTACATAGCATAATAGTGAAAAGGTTGCCTCATAGCCAACATGGTAAATTGCATATTATGTTACAAACATAGTAACATGTGATAACTATATGTCAATCCAAAGTTTAACACAATCGTAATTACCATTGTCACCAAAATGACAAGGTGTAAACTAGTTTACTTAACAATACAACAAGAATACGGGCGGTGCATTAATCCTATAGCGCTATAATTGTTAAGGAAGGCTAGGAAGGTTATGAGCATATAGACACAAGTATACATAGCACGCGATAACAAGAATAACACAAGTTTCATGTTTATAACGGATAGGGTGTGATTATAACAACTTTTAAATATGAATCATGATTTGTATAATTGTACATGTCCCACCCAAAGTGTGTAAATAGAAAAATGAGTTGGATTATACTCACGGTTTGCGTTAAGCTTTCCGAAACCGTGAAACTTGGGTGATGGAATGGGTGGACAAGGAGCCAAAGTTACCCTATAAATGGGAACAAAGGCGAGTAAGTTTCCAGGTTAACACAACTAGTAAAGAAGGTAAATTTAACAATTACATTAGTTTATAGTCAAGTATTTCCCGAAGGGTCATGTAGATTCAAGTAGGAGGTAGGATGATATGCATCCATTTAAACCTCGTCATAAGAATTCACCAAAGCACAACCCGAAGGTCGGTTGGTCACGAAGGTACATAAAGGAAAATACAAAAAGTAAAGAGGAAAATCATACAAGTGTGATGTAGGACAAGTTTGAATAGCCAAGGCTTTCATGGTCCATACACTAATTCGACACACAAGCCTAGGCTTGGTTGATGTGCACACTTTAAGGTTGCTCAAGAACCTCAATCAAAACAGAAAGTTTGGGTCCTCATAGGATCCAATATCCATAGACTACAATTATAACATGTATACAAGTTTGTAGGCTTGCCTAAGCACATGTTAGGTAGGCTATGAACATGAAGGCTATGCCAAACATGTTGAAACCAATGAAACTGAAGGTTTCTAAGCATCTTCGACCTTCAAACAAGAGTGTTACACCTCTGAGAAATCTTGTGTAACATCCTCATTTGAAGTTCAAGATGATAGTAAGCAAGAACAAGAGAAGAAGATAGGTGAAAGGTGAGTTCTTGCACTCACTTTTAAACTTGGAAGAATTCTGCCCTAACTTGAGTTTTCAGCAGATTATGGAGCTTAGAATGAGAGTTTAGGAAGGTGTAAAGGAGAAATGAGGGTTAGGAGTCTTCTATTTATAGTGGTGAGGTTAGGTGAGTGTTTAATGAGGTTTAGAAGCCCACTGGTGGAGAATGGAGGTGGAGGTTGGAGACATAAATACAAGATTTAAAATTTATATTTTAGGGTGGAGGTTGGAGCCAAAAAATGAAGATTCAAAACGTGGGTTTTAGGGTGGGGGTAGGCTTTTTTCACAAATGTTCCCTCAAGTTTGATAAGTATGCAATTAGGGCCGCAAGGTTAGGTTTTAGGGTGTTCTAGAGTGCTTTTTGTGTAGTTTCAAGCGTGTAACAAGCATGTAAGTATCGTAAACTTAAAAGTGATGTCAAGTATGTGCATGTATGTAAAATTATGTAAAACAAGTATCGGTAGTTCCGGTCGTAACACATAGTTGTCGGTTATCGCACGAAATGCAAGTATAGGCGATTTACGATCTATAACACATAATTGCAAGTATAATTAACATGTCGAAGGTGTTTACAAGTATAATATGATGTATTATGATGTATAATAAGTATCAGAATAATTAATTGTGGGTTAATCACAAGTATTACATGTAAACGCGCTGAAAGTCGGTTATTTGCACGTATCGTCACATAGATTTGAATTAGTGTTTATTTCATGCGATTACAAGTATAAATTGAAGGTAAGAAGTATAAATGGAATATAATTGATATAAATATCACTTTCAATATGATCGGTGTCTCGGACTACAAGTTGAAAATACGATACAAGTACAAGTTTCTAAAAATAGAAAGTTTCCAAAATGGAAGTACAACAAGACTTGATAAATATGGAAAGCGTGAAAACGCGGGGCGTTAAAGTGTCCCCTATTTTAAGAAATTTCATCCTTGAAATTTATTCAAGAGGAATGTGTAACAAACAAATGCGGATACTTGGTCATCATATCACTTTCGAGTTCCCAAGTAACTCGGTGCCATGCTTTCCTTCCCATCATACCTTTACTATGTAAATCCGGCTGCGTTTCAGTTGCTTGATACCTCAGTCCTTGATTTCGACCAGTTTCTCCACAAAATGAAGTAACTCGTTGATTTGAAGATCTTCGAGCGGAACTTGGAGTTCTTCATCGCCCAAACACTTCTTGAGGTTTGAGAAATGAAACGTTGGATGGATATTGCTGAGCTCTTGAGGCAAGTCGAGGCGGTACGCCACTTTGCCAATCCATTTGAGAATCTTAAAGAGCCCTACAAAGCGAGGAGCGAGTTTGCCCTTCTTACCAAAGCGAACAACGCCTTTCCATGGTGATACCTTGAGAAGCATTTATCATCAACTTCGAATTCCAATAGTTTACAACGCTTGTCGACATAGCTCTTTTGTCGATTTCGAGCCTTGAGAAGATTGTCACGAATTTGCATGATCTTATCTGTCGTCACTTGTATGATCTCGAGACTGGTGATTTGTGCTTCACCGACCTCATGCCAACAAATAGGCGAACGACACTTACGACCATAAAATGCCTCAAAAGGAGCCATTTGAATACTAGAGTGGTAACTGTTATTGTAAGAGAATTCTATCAATGGTAAATGTTCATCCCAATTTCCACTAAAATCAATTACACCTGAACGCAGCATGTCCTTGAGGGTTTGAATAGTACCTTCGGTTTGTCCATCTGATTGAGGATGAAATGTTATACTAAGATTAAGATGCGTACACATCTATGTTTGAAACGTTTGCCAAAGGCGAGAAGTGAAACGACCATTGCGGTTAGATTTGATGTCAATGGTGATACCTTGACGACAAGTGACTTCATTAGTATAAATACGAGCTAATTTATCAACTCAATAGTCCTCACGAATGGGGAGAAAGTGAGCGGATTTGGTCAAGCGGTCAATGATTACCCAAATGCTGTCATGACCAGAGGAAGTGCGAGGGAGTTTGGTAACGAAATCTATGGCTATACTCTCCCATTTCCAAACTAGAATTTCTGGTTGTTAGAGTAACCCAGAGGGATGTTGATGTTCGGCTTTGACTTTGGAACACGTAAGACATTTCGAAATGTAGGCAGCGACATCTTTCTTCATTCCAGGCCACCAATAAGATGTACGAAGATTGTGGTACATTTAATCAGCGCTAGGATGAATAGAGTATCAGGATTTGCGAGCTTCTTTCATCAAGAAGTCATGAAGGTTCTTACGATTAGGGATCCAAATACGATCGAGATAGTAAAGAATACCATCGGTTTTAGACTCGAGTTAGTTTTCAGCACCACATTTCATTTCGTTGAAGAGGTTGTCCTCATTGATGGATGAATACTATGCCTCATGAATACGCTCTTGGAGGTTGTGCAATGTTTGATAACAATGAACACTCTCTACATGAGTTTTACGATTAAGAGCGTCGGCAACAACATTCGCCTTACCAGGTTGATAGCGAATCTCGCAGTCGTATTCATTTAACAACTCTACCCATGGTAATCATTTAACAACTCTACCCAACAACGTTGACACATGTTGAGTTCCTTTTGATCGAAAATGTGCTGAAGGCTCTTATGGTTGGTGAAGACCACAAACTTGGTATCATAAAGGTAGTGTCACCATATTTTCAATGTAAAAAAAACTGCACCAAGTTCAAGGTCGTGTGGGTGTAGTTTTTCTCATGGATTTTGAGTTGTCTCAAAGCGTATGCGATAACCTTGTCTCATTGCATGAGAACACAACCAAGACCATGGTTTGAAGCATTGTAATACACGATGAAATAATCATTTCCATCAGGAAGAGTACGGATAGGAGCATTACAAAGCATGTCCTTGAGTATTTTGAAAGATTCCTCTTGTTTTAGACACCAAACAAAAGGCTTATCTTTTTGAGTTAAAGACATGAGAGGGACGACGATTTTTAAAAAGTTCGAAATGAAACGTCAATAGTAACCAGCTAAACCAAGAAACGAACGGATTTCGGACGGGGTCGTAGGAGCATTCCAATTCTTCACAGCTTCGGTTTTCACAGGATCAACATGAATACCAAGTTCGTTGATGTCATGACCATTGAATTAAACCTCTTTTAGCCAAAATTCACATTTGGAGAATTTGGCGTAAAGACGCTCAGTACACAAAAGTTGGAGGATAAGACGCAAGTGTCGTTCGTGCTCTTCATGTGTCTTGAAGTGGATAAAAGTATCGCCAATGAAGATGATCACGAAGCGATCGAGATAAGGTTTGCACACGCGATTCATCAAGTCCATGAAGACTGCAGATGCGTTCGTCAAACCAAACGACATGTTGATGCACTATATGTCTGTCACTATGCGAATAGGCTAGAAAGAGTGTGTATTGATTATTGTATAGATTAGATACAAACACATGAACCATGTGCGAACGAGAAGTGACTCGTATGAGTGACAATGTGACTGGTACAAGTGATAAACATCTCACTCGTACGAGTGAGCTTATGTGGTTCGTACGAGTGATATCTTGTCACTCGTACGAGCAACCATTCACACGAACTGCTCATCTCTATATATATGGGTTGTGTGTTCATTGTTTGTTAAGTTTTGGAAGTTTCCTAAGGGGAAACGCTGGCGGATTCTCTCCAGGAATTTCGCCAGCCAGACAAGATGTATACTCTTTTGGTATGAATGAATGAATACTTCTGTTGATTCTCTTTCTACTCCCTTCTTATATTGTTCTACCGAATCTATACTATCATACACCCAAACTTCCGTCTAGAACCGCCGTCATCTGGACCAACAAATGGTATCAGAGCTACGGGTACCAATTCATTCAATCTAACATTTGATGAATCACCTACGCTCATGAATTTTTGATGTATGAGGGGTTTTAGACGTAAAACATCAAATAATTGGATAATCCATGGACATAATGTAAAATTGGAACCATAGGATTGTTAGAAACTGATTGTCGACCAGATCTGTGCAAAAATCATGTTGAAATTCTAAGAAATGAAGATTTTGGATCAAAATCATGTAATCAGGCTTGTTCGTACGAGTAAGCATATATGGCTTGTACAAGTGACACTTTGTCACTCGTACGAAGCAAAATACTCGTACGAAGTATGACATCTGACCCGCACGAATCATCTGATCCACATGAAACAACTGTCTCACACAAAACATCCTTATTTCGCGTGAAAGAGTTGTTCATCCGCACGAACTTGGTTCGTATGAATAACTTTCGTTATTGTTTGTTTTTCGTGTTTTTCAAAGCTTTATGATTTTCAGAATTTGTCATATTTTCAGATCTGTGAATTTTAGAAGGTAATTATAATTTTGAAATTTTAAACCTTCAAATTTTCATAAAACAAGAAAATATAATGAGTTCTAACCCGTGGGATTAGAGTTGTTCAAGCTCAAATCAGGAGTTTTCGCAAAGCAAGAAATATAATGAGTTCTACCGGTACTCGTACCCTTCCAGTTACTACATGTCCGTCATGAGAACTCACTTTGATGTGATTTGAAAAATACAAAAATCGTTGTAAAAATCATGGAAATTGTGAGGTGTGTGCTCTCATGGATATGATATGTTATGAGGATATGATTCATGATGAGCATTGTTTTATAATATGTACTTATGAACATGCTTGCATAACATTGAATGTAACAATAAACATAAAGCATATAAACATGATGAATTTTGTATGTAACACATAACCAATTTTAAAATTCTAACCAACTATAGTATAGGCTCCAAGGGTCTAATAACCTATCCTATATCCCTATAGTCATGGCTCTGATACCAATCTGTCACACCCCGACCCGCAGCGGAATAAGAGTCGGGGCATAATTGGGTTATCACCAAAGCTCATGATGTTTACTAAAGTGTTTCATATTTATTAAATTCAGATTACAACTTAAATGTTCAAATCAAATTTATACAATTACAAGGAAATGAAACTAAGTACAACAATCCAAAGCTTAAACTGATTTATTTTTCTAGGCCTTCCTATGTGTTTCTTGCCTCAACTGATCACCTGTATCATGTGTAAAATGGGGGAAATTTTGGGTCAACAAAAGTTGGCGAGTGGACCTTGTTTAAAAACATTGTTATTGATTACTTGTTGTATTTAGTATTGAAAAGTTGTGCAATATTCATATGTGAGCAAACATATATAAACAAACAATCACAAACCACCTTGAATGAGTATATGACATGAATGATAATGTATTGTGAGATCAAGGCTCAATCAATCGGAGCCGATCGTATGAAATGTATGATGATGTATGTGAGATCAAGGCTCAATCAAACGGAGCCGATCGAATGAGGCACCTGTACTCAACTCGTCTCCCACGGGGAGCTGATGGGCCTAATGAAATGCATGTACTGAAAATGATAACTTTAATCTAAATATAATCCACACAACAATTGATACATATTGAAAACACATTTGATCACGGATATGATGGATGCACAAGTGTTTAAATATAATAAGGAATTAAATAACACATGATACACCCCAAAAATGTGATTAAAACGGGGAATTAATAGAGATTCACTCACTTTGGGTGCGTTCTTTTGATGATGTTGGATGCGCACGAGTTTTGGGATTTGATCGACGAGGAAGAACTAACCTAAAATAATAATGAAATGGTTCGGTAAGTAATTGGATTTTATTTGAGACTAATACTTTTAATTAAAAATTTTAATAGGATTTTTAGATTTATTTTTGTGAGTTTAAGGTCATTTTCTAACTTTAAAAATATTATTTTTAAGTATTTTAATTGATTTTTAAATTAAATAAATAAATAAAATTTTTTTCTGACTTTTGTTGACCGTTGACCGGCTGTTGACCGTTGACCGGCCGTTGACCGTTGACCGGACCGTTGACCGGTCGGACTGTGGTTGAGTGTGCACTGAGTGAGGTTCGAACCCGGGACCTCTCCCGAAATATTCTATGTTTTAATTATATATATATATATATTACTTAAATGATAATTTATTTGGTTTATATTAAAAAGGGTTTATATGTCGAACCGGTTGCAGGGACCCGGAGTCGAACTCGGGTCCTTCGGTTTGTAAGCGCACAGCCCAACCAGTTGGGCTGTGTGTCTAATCTGTTTAAGTTATGGTTTATATTATTCTTATAAACTTACTGTGACTTGATCTGATTCAGTTTTAAAAATTTTGGTTTTAAGTCGGAAAGTCGGTGCGTTGTAAGGTTCGAACTCGTGACGTGCGTTGTGTGATTGCACACAGTCCACCGCTGGACTATGTGTCTAACCCGGTTTAATATCCTGTTTTAATTAAACTTATACACAATGTTCGACTTCGTCTTCTTCATTCCTGAAGACACAGACAAAGATGTTCGACTGTTCTTGTTTAAATCATTCGTCGAACATATAATTGATTGAAATGTGATGGATAAAGAGAGTTACGGATTCGAATGTACCGAACAGGATGTTTTTCTCAGAATTCCGGCAAGGGTCGTCGGCTCTGATTTTTTAATTCCGTCTGAGTGGATCAGTTAACAGTTTTGATCAATGAGTTGTGAAATTAAGTGACTAAACAAGAGATATCAGGGGGTTTAGATGATTGTACCGATTTACATGTGATTTCGGAATTTCCAGAGATTTTCCGGCGAGTGCAGAATTTCCGGCAACGTCGTCTGGGACCGATCTGGTTGAAGGATTGAAGTTAGTATATGTCTAACAATGGATTGAAAACGAAAGAGTCGAGAAATTTACGGATTTGGTGTGAGTCTCGGTTTTCCGGTGAAAGTCCAGCGAGTGCAGAATTTCTCCGGCGAGTGCTAAGACTTCGATAAATTGTTCGATTTTGAGCGAAAAGGTTACCAGAGACTTAGATGTGTATTTATAGGGAAGAAACAGAATGAATCGAGTCCGAATTTGATCTTGATTCGTTGTCAAAACTTTTCCGGCGGTTATGACTGGGATTTCGGGATTAGACATCGGTTATAACCGATGTCCAAGTTAATACACGCGTTCAGTCAAAGGAAACGGTCGAAGTCTCGCGAAATCGTCGGTAATTCTGGCGACTGCGGATTGGGCGCGCTGATTATTGAATTTGATTTCGAGTTTTATTATAAATATTATTTGTTTTAATAGTTATTACAAACGAGTCAACTGGCGGAGTGGTGAGATGTTTGTTTGTTTGATCCGGCTGACCCGGGTTCGAAACCGGCAGCTTAATTTTATTTTTTTAGCACTTGTTTTTACCATTTAATGATTATTGTTTTTAAATTCTAAAATTTTTATTAATTATGTATTGTTTAAAATTAAAATGAACTATTTATACGCAAGAAAAATTATGGGTTTTGGAAACCTGTTTTTCGACGGATGTTACAGTATCCCCTACTTTTAGAAATTTCGTCCCGAAATTTAAGTAGTAGTGGTAACAGGAAAAAGGTGCGGGTATTTCTCGCGCATTGAGTCTTCACGTTCCCAAGTAAACTCAGGTCCTCGTTTCGACTCCCAGCGTACCCTGACAATGGAATACGACTTCGTCTTAAACGCTTTTCTCCGAAGTCCATAATTTCTACTGGTCTTTCAATGAAATGCACAGATTCATCGACTTGAATGTCTACTAGAGGTATATGGAGGATTTCATCGGCGAGGCACTTCTTCAAGTTTGATACGTGGAATGTGGGATGAATTCTGTTGAGCTCTTCTGGTAGGTCAAGCTTGTATGCTACAGGTCCTACTCTTTCGAGTATCTTGAAAGGTCCTACGTAGCGTGGTGCTAGCTTGCCCTTCTGGCCAAAACGAACCACTCCCTTCCACGGTGATACTTTTAAAAGTACTTGATTACCAATGTTAAACTCCAAGGGCTTTCGTCGTTTGTCTGCATAACTCTTTTGACGACTTTGTGCCGCTAGAAGATTGTTTCGAATTTGTGGATCTTGTCCGTTGTTTCTTGAATTAATTCTGGACCGGTGATTTGTGCTTCTCCAATTTCGTGCCAACATATTGAGATCGGCACTAATGACCATATAAAGCTTCGAAAGGAGCCATGCCGATACTTGAATGATAGCTATTGTTGTACGAAAATTCAACTAATGGTAGATGAGCGTCCCAATTCCCTTTGAAGTCTATGACACATGCTCGAAGCATGTCTTCAAGAGTTTGGATGGTGCGTTCAGATTGTCCATCAGTTTGAGGATGAAAAGCGGTACTGAGATCTAATCGTGTACCCAAAGCGGCATGTACGGCTTGCCATGTTCGTGAAGTGAAACGACCTTCACGGTCTGAAATGATGCTTAAAGGTACACCATGACGGCTTACGATCTCGCTGATGTAGATACGAGCTAACTTCTCGTTCTTGAAGTCCTCGTGAATCGGAATGAAGTGAGCTGATTTTGTAAGACGATCAATGATTACCCATATAGTGTCATACCCACTGGAGGTGCGAGGTAACCCGGTAATGAAGTCCATGGTTATGTTTTCCCACTTCCATACATATATTTCAGGTTGGGTTAGAACTCCTGAAGGTCTTTGATGTTCAGCTTTTACTTTGGAACAGGTAAGGCACTTGGAAATAAAAACAGCAATATCCTTTTTCATGCCAGGCCACCAATAGGTGTATCGAAGGTCTTGATACATCTTGTCGGCTCCTGGGTGTACAGAGTACCGTGTTTTGTGCGCCTCATTCATAAGGAAATCTCGAAGGTTATTGCGATTGGGAATCCATATGCGATTTAGATAGTACAGAATACCGTCGGATTTGGTTTCGATTTTAAGTTCCGCTCCACAAGACAGCTCATCGCGTACGTCGTTTTCTGTTACAGAAACATGTTAAGCTTCTCGGATTCGATCTTTGATGTCGGTTATGATTTGCGAACATAGAAGACGAATGGAGTTCGCATAACCTTTTCGACTGAGCGCATCGGCCACCACGTTTGCCTTGCCAGGATGATACCGAATTTCACAGTCGTAGTCGTTAAGAAGTTCGACCCATCTTCGTTGCCTCATATTCAACTCCTTTTGGTTAAAGATATGTTGGAGGCTCTTGTGGTCAGTATATATTTCACACTTAGTACCGTAGAGGTAATGTCTCCATATCTTAAGAGCGAACACAACGGCTCCAAGTTCCTGGTCGTGGGTGGTGTAGTTCTTCTCATGAACTTTGAGTTGTCTAGAAGCATAGGCTATCACTTTTCCTCTTTGCATTAATACACATCCTAGTCCTTGCCCTGACGCGTCGCAATATACTACAAAGTCATCGCAACCTTCAGGAAGTGTGAGGATAGGTGCGTCACAAAGTTTTTGCTTTAGAGTTTGGAAGGCTTCTTCTTGTTTAGGTCCCCATATGAAGGGTTTTCCTTTATGAGTCAAAGCCGTGAGTGGTACAACAATACGGGAGAAATTTGCAATGAAGCGGCGATAGTAACCAGCCAAACCAAGAAATGATCTTACTTCGGTAGGGGTACGTGGCGTTTGCCATTCCTGTACTGCCTTGATTTTTGAGGGATCAACATGAATTCCCTTGTCATTGACGACGTGTCCAAGGAATTGTACTTCCCTTAACCAGAATTCACATTTCGAGAACTTAGCGTACAGCTTTTCTGTCCTTAAGAGTGTAAGGATGAGTCGAAGGTGTCGTTCATGATCAGACTTAGACTTTGAGTAGATGAGGATGTTGTCGATGAAGACTATGTCAAAGCGGTCGAGGTAGGGTTTGCATACCCTATTCATTAGATCCATGAATACAGCTGTGGCGTTGGTTAATCCAAATGGCATGACCATGAATTCGTAATGACCGTAACGAGTTCGGAAGGCGGTCTTTGGGACGTCTTCTTCATGTACTCTGAGTTGATGATAACCAGAACGAAGGTCGATTTTTGAAAAACAGGTGGCGCCTTGAAGTTGGTCTAGGAGGTCATCGATGCGAGGCAAAGGGTAGCGGTTCTTGACCATTAACTTGTTAAGTTCTCTGTAGTCGATACACATGCGAAATGTTCCATCTTTCTTCTTCACAAAAAGAACAGGTGCACCCCAAGGCGATGAGCTAGGACGTATGAATCCTTTGTCAGTCAGTTCTTGCAGTTGACTGGCCAGCTTTTGCATTTCGGATGGGGCTAACCTATAAGGAGATTTTGCGACTGGTGTAGCGCCAGGTATAAGATTAATGCGGAATTCGACTTCTCTCATGGGAGGAAGTCCTGAGATGTCGTCGGGAAAGACTTGTGGGAATTCTTTCACTACTGGTATATCTTCGAGTTTCTTCTCCTTGTTTCCCTTCTTGACGACGTGAGTTAGGAATGCGACATAGTTCTTGTGGAGATATTTTCGGGCTTGAAGGCAGGACATCAATTTGAGTCCTTTCGAAGGGGTTTCTCCAAAGATTCGTAGGGTTTGACCGTCTGCAAGAGGAATGCGAATGAACTTTTCGCGGCATACTACTTCAGTATGATGTTGGCTGAGCCAGTCCATACCGATTATAATGTCGAAACTTCCCAACTTCATAGGAATGAGGTCAACTGGAAAATCGTGATCGTTTAGAGTGAGGGTACAATTTCGTATAATAGATTTTAATGAGACCGGTTTTCCGTCAACAACTTCCACCGTTATGGATTCCATGAGATTATCACGAGTTTGGTTGAGGATGGGTTCAAATTCTAAGGACATAAAACTCTTATCCGTGCCAGTATCAAATAACATGGATGCATAACTACCATTGATGAGAAACGTACCGTTAACCACGTTGTTGTCAGCCCTAGCTTGATTGGCGTTGATGTTGAAAGCTCTTCCTCTAGCAGGTGGAGGAACTTGGTTAGCTTGGTTCACCGGATTTGCTTGAGCTTGGGCATGAATGATGTTCACCAAGCGTGGACAAGTGTTTCTAAAGTGGTTTGGGTCTCCACAGTTGTAACAAGCTCTCATGGGTTGCATCATGGGGTAGTTGGGTTGGTAGTAGGATTGGGCCGTATGTTGTGTAGATGGTAGAAGTAAGGGTTGTTGGGCTTGACCCACTATCTGATGGTGGGTTTGGGTTGAGGGTTGGTTGCGGTTCATTCGCTGAAGTGTGCGATAGGTTTGGATGGTGTGACCTGCACGGCCACAGCTGGTGCAATGTTGGCATGGATGTTCGGGAAGGTGATGGTATTGGCAACGGTTGCATTTTGGGTATGGGCCGGAGTATGGCTTTTTATATGGTGCAGCTGATGGGGGGCAACTTGGGTGATGGGTGCAGCAGTGATAGGGGGGTTTGTTTGTGTGACAGCAAAGTTCCTGTTGTTTCGCTTCCTCTTACCAGCAAACTTTGAAGAGGAGACAGAATGGTTTGAAGTTTGGGCCTCAATGGGGGCTTTCTTTTTCTCCTCCTTGAATTTACCATTTCGGATGCGATTCTCGGTAAGTTCGGTAGCTAGTTCCATTGCGACCTCAAGTGTTGCAGGTGAAGTGCTTATAACTGAGTCTTGAATTTTCGAGGGGAGGCCTCGAATGTAGTGTTCAACCAAGCGGTACACTGGGGTAAACAAGTTGGGGATCATTTGGTTCAGCTCGAGAAATCTTTTGTTGTAGGAAGTATGATCTCCTTCCTTTTGTTTTAATGAATGGAATTCATCTTCCAACTTCTTGATTTCGCTTCTTGGACAGAAGCGTCTTGTCATTATTTCCCTTAACTCTTCCCATGTTAAGGCCATAGCATCTTCGACTCCTCTCTTACCCTTTTCTGTGTTCCACCAGGTAAGGGCTACCCCAAACAGTCTCCCAGTTGCGTAACGTACCTTGCAATCCTCGGGACAATCGCAATTGAGGAAGGTGTTCTCCAATTCCTCAAACCAGTGGAGGAGAGCAGTGACACCTTCGGTCCCTTCATACTTTGGGGGATCGCAAGACTTGAAGTGTTTGTAGGAGCACTTTTTGGAGGGAGGGTTGTCGACGTCCTGGTCCTCTTGATTGGGAGGGTTGATGGGATTCGCGGTGAGAGCTTGTTGGACTTGAATTACGATGTCAGGAAGCACCGCGGCCATTTGTTTTGCAATTTGGGTGGCCAAGCGTTCGTTTGACCTTCCTGACTTTCTACCTCCACGTAGCTGCCTAGCCGACATCTACATGAACATACATAGGAAGATTGTGAGTTTAAGGAGTCTTTTTAGGTGTCATATGTCGTTAAGAAAAAAAATAACATAATCATCAATAATGCAACTACATCCATAGGATGTCTTAGGTTTGCTCATGTTTGGGCCTCCAATGTCCCCCATACCATCGCCTGTATAATCATGTGGGCCCCCATGACTATTGGCTTAGTAGGATTCACATTGGTGTTGGCGGTTTAACACTCGCATCACCCGAATGAAAATCATGAAATATGATTGCGAGATGTATGGTAGGAGGGTGTCCAGGTATAGACACAATGACAACTCAAAGTGGGGTTAGCTCACACGACGTTTGGTATAGCATGCTTTGGCCTAATAGGTCCTTCGTACTCTCATCGTTAGTCCCCAGGTAGGGAAACTGGTCCTTTATTTTGGATTTATACGAATGCCAAGCCTAGACAGGACGTTCTGACTACCGGTACTCGTACCCTTCCAGTTACTACATGCCCGTCATGAGAACTCACTTTGATGTGATTTGAAAAATACAAAAATCGTTGTAAAAATCATGGAAATTGTGAGGTGTGTGCTCTCATGGATATGATATGTTATGAGGATATGATTCATGATGAGCATTGTATAATAATATCTACTTATGAACATGCTTGCATAACATTGAATGTAACAATAAACATAAAGCATATAAACATCATGAATTTTGTATGTAACACATAAAATTCTAACCAACTATAGTATAGGCTCCAAGGGTCTAATAACCTATCCTATATCCATATAGTCATGGCTCTGATACCAATCTGTCACACCCCGACCCGCAGCGGAATAAGAGTCGGGGCATAATTGGGTTATCACTAAAGTTCATGATGTTTACTAAAGTGTTTCATATTTACTAATTCAAATTACAACTTAAATGTTCAAATCAAATTCATACAATTACAAGGAAATGAAACTAAGTACAACAATCCAAAGCTTAAACTGATTTATTCTTCTAGGCCTTCCATGTGTTTCTTGCCTCAACTGGATCACCTGTATCATGTGTAAAATGGGGGAAATTTTGGGTCAACAAAAGTTGGCGAGTGGACCTTGTTTAAAAACATTGTTATTGATTTCTTGTTGTATTTAATATTGAAAAGTTGTGCAATATTCATATGTGAGCAAACATATATAAACAAACAATCACAAACAACCTTGAATGAGTATATGACATGAATGATAATGTATTGTGAGATCAAGGCTCAATCAAACGGAGCCGATCATATGAAATGTATGATGATGTATGTGAGATCAAGGCTCAATCAAACGGAGCCGATCGAATGAGGCACCTGTACTCAACCCGTCTCCCACGGGGAGCTGATGGGCCTAATGAAATGCATGTACTGAAAATGATAACTTTAATCTAAACATAATCCACACAACAATTGATACATATTGAAAACACATTTGATCACGAATATGATGGATGCACAAGTGTTTAATGTTAATAAGGAATTAAATGACACATGATACACCCTAAAAATGTGATTAAAACGGGGAATTAATAGAGATTCACTCACTTTGGGTGCGTTCTTTTGATGATGTTGGATGCGCACGAGTTTTGGGATTTGATTGACGAGGAAGAACTAACCTAAAATAATAACGAAATGGTTTGGTAAGTAATTGGATTTTATTTGAGACTAATACTTTTAATTAAAAATTTTAATAGGATTTTTAGATTTATTTTTGTGAGTTTAAGGTCATTTTCTTACTTTTTATTTTTAAGTATTTTTAATTGATTTTTAAATTAAATAAATAAATAAAAAATAAAAAAATTTTGACTTTTGTTGACCGTTGACCGGTCAGACTGTGGTTGAGTGTGCATTGAGTGAGGTTCGAACCCGGGACCTCTCGTACGCGTGCACGCAGCTCTACCAACTGAGCTACGTGTCTAACCCGAAATATTCTATGTTTTAATTATATATATATATATTACTTAAATGTTAATTTATTTGGTTTATATTAAAAGGGTTTATATGTCGAACCGGTTGCAGGGACCCGGAGTCGAACTCGGGTCCTTCGGTTTGTAAGCGCACAGCCCAACCAGTTGGGCTGTGTGTCTAATCTGTTTAACTTATGGTTTATATTATTCTTATAAACTTACTGTGACTTGATCTGATTCAGTTTTAAAAATTTTGGTTTTAATTCGGAAAGTCGGTGCGTTGTAAGGTTCGAACTCGTGACGTGCGCTGTGTGATTGCACACAGTCCACGCTGGACTATGTGTCTAACCCGGTTTAATATCCTGTTTTAATTAAACTTATACACAATGTTCGACTTCGTCTTCTTCATTCATGAAGACATAGACAAAGATGTTCGACTGTTCTTGTTTAATTCGTTCGTCGAACATATAATTGATTGAAATGTAATGGATAAAGAGAGTTACGGATTCGAATGTACCGAACAGGATGTTTTTCTCAGAATTCCGGCAAGGGTCGTCGGCTCTGATTTGTGAATTCCGTCTGAGTGGATCAATTAACAGTTTTGATCAATGAGTTGTGAAATTAAGTGACTAACAAGAGATATCAGGGGGTTTAGATGATTGTACCGATTTACAGTGTGATTTCGGAATTTCCAGAGATTTTCCGGCGAGTGCAGAATTTCCGGCAACGTCATCTGGGACTGATTCTGGTTGAAGGATTGAAGTTAGTATATGTCTAACAATGGATTGAAAACGAAAGAGTTGAGAAATTACCGATTTGGTGTAAGTCTCGGTTTTCCGGTGAAAGTCCGGCGAGTGCAGAATTTCTCCGGCGAGTGCTAAGACTTCGATAAAATGTGCGATTTTGAGCGAAAAGGTTACCAGAGACTTGGGTGTGTATTTATAGGGAAGAAACAGAATGAATCGAGACTGAATTTGATCTTGATTCGTGGTCAAAACTTTTCCGGCGGTTATGACTGGGATTGCAGGATTAGACATCGGTTATAACCGATGTCGAAGTTAATACACGCGTTCAGTCAAAGGAAACGGTCGAAGTCTCGCGAAATCGTCGGTAATTCTGGCGACTGCGGATTGGGCGCGCTGATTATTGAATTTGATTTCGAGTTTTATTATAAATATTATTTGTTTTAATAGTTCTTACAAACGAGTCAAGTGGCGGAGTGGTGAGATGTTTGTTTGTTTGATCCGGCTGACCCAGGTTCGAAACCCGGCAGCTTGATTTTATTTTTTTAGCACTTGTTTTTACCATTTAATGATTATAGTTTTTAAATTCTAAAATGTTTATTAATTATGTATTGTTTAAAATTAAAATGAACCATTTATACGCAACAAAATTATAACTGACTATTCGATTAATAAACGAAGCGGGTTTTGCAAACCCGTTTTTCGACGGATGTTACAAATCACTTGAAGAAGCTAGATCAAATCCAACCTGATTGGCCAATCTAGACGAAAGTGACAAGAAAGCTTATGATCTAGAGAAAAAGGCATTTGCTATCCTCACACAAGCTCTTCATAAAGACATTTATCATCAGTTTGTGTATTGTACTACAACGAAAAATTTGTGGGACACTTTGGAAGTAAGAGGTGAAGGTAACGCTGCTACCAGGAAGATTCGGCATAATATGCTCAAGAAAGAGTTTGAAGGTTTCATGTTCATGGGGAACGAAACCTTGAATGATATGACCACTCGGTTTTATCATCTTCTCAGCGAAATGTAGTCGTATAAAGGGTTAGCAGCACCACGATAAATTGTGACGCGATTTGCTGATGCTTTACCACCAAAATGGGATCAATTTATTGATCTATTAAAACATACAGGTGTTTGGGACTCAATTCGTATTTAGGAATTTGTGCAGAAACTGGAGAACAAGAATGAAGAAGAAATCCGGAAGGCACAACGAGTCACCATTCCACAAAACCTTAAAATGTGTTTTGGAGGTATAAATGCAGGTACAAGCTCAAGTCAGCAACCGAAGCTACAAACCACGTTTGTGTCAAACCTGAACCCTTTCCTACCCCAACTTGTCCAATCAAGTCAGTCTACAGGTTCGAGTAATCAAGCCTATGGACAAGCTTTTGATCCGAAAGCTTTCCTTCCACAGCCAATGGATTTAGCACATAAGCTCCACAGCAAGCTCCTCAACAAGCTTTCTATGAAAGCAACAGTCAATCTACAAATCCTAACACTGTCAAACTTGACACATCAAATCTCTCCAAAATCAACATAGAAGTTGCACAAGAACATGCAGAACTTCTAAATACCATGGTCAGTGCGTATTGTAGTTTAGTTGTAGGTCAAATAGGAAACATCAATTTGACGAACGAAGACTATGAACAAATTGACTAAGATGAAATGGAGCTGATGGACATCAAGTGGGCATTTGCAAGCGCTATGAGAAGAGCAAAGGAATATATGAGAAGAACGGGGAGAACCAGTTTGGAAAGCAAGAAGGATACAAAATACGACTTTGACAAAACCGCCGTTACCTGCTTCAACTGTGGAGAAAGAGGTCACTTCAAGCGGGAATGCACAAGACCCAGCAAGGAAGGAAATCACAACTCCTTTTGAAATCAGTCTCAACCATCCAACACAGCACAGTATAACAACGAAAGAAGAATAGTAGCTATTGGAAACTTTAACAATACCAATCAATCAGGACCTTCAAACACGCACAGAGCTTTGGTAGTTCAGTTTAATGAAGGATGCGATTGGTCAGTACAGTTGGGAACTGAGAACAACGGAAGAACTGCATGCTATGCGAGGATCGTGGATCAAATCAAGCATGATCACAGCATCAATACTCCAAATAATGATGATACATCTGGGGATGCTGGTAGTTCTGATGAAGAATGTTCAAGTTCAGATGGTTATGGATCTGATTCTAGTGAGAAGAAAGGAAGTGATGCTGAGGTTGAAGAGTTGCTGAGTGAAGCTGAGATGTTGAAATCTGAAAAAGGTAGGTATGACAAGGAATGCAGAAGCTACGGTAAAAGAGACAGAGACACTCTCTATAGATGGTGCAGCCTTTCCTCATCACACTGCCTTTATGGCAAATGTTGAAGGTTCTTCAAAACAGGTAAATTCTGACCCTCCTACTGTTTGCAATGACTGTGTTGAGTTGAAAATAAAATATGAAACCGTCAACAGTCATAATCAGAATTTAGTTGTTGAATTATCAAAATGCAAAGAGGCGAATTTGGCGCTAACTAGAAATGAAAAAGAATTCAAATCTGTAATAGAAACCCTTAAGAGAAGTGTTTCTGAATTGACAAAAACAGTTTTGAATAAACAGACAGGAATTAATAACTACATTAATCTCCTAGAAGAAACAAAGAAAGAGTTAGCCATCGCCAAATGCGAATATGATTCGATCAAACGCAAATTGGAAAGTTATTCTAACTCCCAATATGTGCTTGATCATATTAGTGAAGTTCAAAAACTAAAGGGAGATGCTCAATGCATAGGGTATAAGTCGTTTCCACTCCCAATGAAACACAACTATACCAAAAAGCTTGATGAAGAGGAGATGCCTTGTTTTGTACCCTCTGTACCTTTGAATCTCGAGGAATTCGCAGCAGGCCTATGGTTCAAACTAGGAAATTCCTCTCAAGAACCAAGCAAGCCAGAAAGTTCATCGTCTGATGAATAAAAGGATGATACATCAGATGATGAATCAAGAAATGATGAGAAGGATCAACCTCTTGATGAAAGGAAAAGAGTAGAATCTTCTGCTACTCCTAGTACTCAATCTGTTGAGAATCAAGAGACCGTTCCTAAAAAATCTGTCAAGACACAAGTGTCGACAGATAAAGCAGATAGTGTGTTGTATACTTTGGTTGGAGATAAGAAAAACTATTCAAACAATTTCCACTTAAAAATGTAAATCCAATCTCTATAGATCAGGTTTTTGAAAAATCAACAACCAAACCTTTAGAAAGGAAAAAGCTCACCAAATCACAACCACTATCCGCTTCGAAAGAAAAACAATGGAAGCGAGTTGAAAAGTCTACAGTTTCTCAACTAAAGGTTGAAGCAAAAGGCTCTCGTTACCAGAAAAAGGCTAAAACTGTTAAATTTGTGAGTTCTGAAGGTACCGATAAAGTCGAAACTTTTCAAGGAAAATCTAATGTTGATTTTGTAAAGAAAGTTAAGATTTTTAAAAGAAACAGTCAAAATAATTACACCTAACACACTAATGGATGTAATGAACCCAGTACCTCAAGACCCACAAGTTCAACATCAAGCCAAGAAACACGATCTCCTAGTTTTATTGACAGGAGAACATTTTTCAAATGTGGAGAATTTGGCCACATTATAAAGGATTGTCAAAATATAGCCAAATCGAAATGTATAGAGAAGACCGGTAATGGTTCAAAAGGATTCTCTCAGTTTGTTAATCATCAAGAAATTGAGATTACATTTCTCGATGATAAAGGATGACCCAAGACCGCTAAGGCTTGGGTCCCCATCTCAAACTAATCTTGTTTGTGCAATGTGCAGGGTGTTCCAGGAGGAACTATAAACAATCATTGGATTGTTGACAGTGGAGCATCAAGGCACATGACGGGCGACTTGCGGCTCCTATATGATGTGAAAAGCATAAGGGGTAGTTATGTTGCATTTGCTGGTGACAAAGGTGGATACATCACTGGAGAAGGAATGGTTTCCAATGGTGTTGTGAGCTTCGACAAGATCAATTATGTGTGGCAAATTGATCACAATTTTCTTAGCGTTTCTCAAATCTACGACAAGAAGTTCACGATACATTTTGATGATGCCGGATGTTATGTGCCGAAGCCTGGATTCAAGATCCCCAAGGAATGGATTCTCCTGTCGGCTCCAAGAATTAATGATTTGTATATTTTTGATATGAGCCAAGCTATTACAACATCTGCACAAGTCACATGTTTTGTCTCTAAAGCGACAGAGAATGAATCAATCTCTTGGCATAGACGTATGGGACACATTCACCGGAGAAAAATGAACTATTTGGTGAAGAACAATCTAGTGAATGGTGTACCAGTGAAGAATTTTCATCTTCAAGACGTTTGTGTATCATGCCAGAAAGGGAAACAAGCAAGAAAGTCTCATCCCATGAAGAAGATCAACACTGTGAATATGCCATTGGAACGTCTTCATATCGACCTCTTTGGACCCATGAAACACAAGACAACCTTTGGTGATTCTTACTGTCTGGTAGTTACTGATGACTATTCCAGATTCTCATGGGTAAGCATGTTGGCACACAAGAGTGAAGTTCCTTCTATCCTCAAGAATCTCCTACCTCTGCTAGAAAATTTGTATAATCTGAAAGTAAGGAGAATCAGAAGCGACAATGGCACCGAATTCAAGAATCAAGTTTTGGATGAGTACTGTTCCTCAAAGGGTATTCTGCATGAGTACTGTTCTCCATACACTCCACAACAAAATGGCGTCGCTGAGAGGAAAAATCGAACTCTTATTGAAACTGCAAGAACCATGTTAGTAGAATCAGAACTTCCCGTTCAATTCTGGGGAGAAGCTGTTGCTACTGCGTGCTACACGATGAATAGAGTTCTAACAGTGAAGAAACATGGGAAGAGATGCTTTGAGTTGTTACATAAAAGGAAACCAGATGTTTCTTTCTTAGAATCTTTTGGAACACCATGCACTATGATCGACCCACATGGAAGTTTGGTCCCAAAGGCTATCGAAGGTTTCTTTCTTGGATATGCTACTCCTAATTTCCGGGTGTGGAATTTGTCTTCGAAGAAGATTGAAGAATGGGGTGAAGTCAAGGTTCAGAGATATATAGAAGCTGTAAGAGCTCAGGGTGCTCCTTGGATGTTTGACTATGATGGGCAGTTTGACTCCTTTAATCTGCCAACTTTTGATGATGCCATAGATGCTGCTCAGATGTTATTGGGAAGTGATACGACAGTGGGCTCGTCATTAGTTCCACCAGTTATTGTTAATCCTCAAGTATCGACTTCGGTTAACAATCTTGTTCAAAATGAGGAATTCGAAGATGATGCAGATTATACTTCATCAGAAGATGATGAGTTTCATGATGCGAATGAAGCTACCTCTGGTGCTGTTCCTGGATTTTCAGATGGTACGTCAAATATTCAACCGCAAGGGACGACAGAAGATCATGCATCTACATCCTCATCACATCCAGCTCTCGATTTAACTGTTGATCTGAATATCAACAATTTGGGTATAAATTCTTGGGTTCCTGATGTGCCAGAATCGTATTCATAATATCCATCCTCAGCAAAATATTATTGGAGATGTCTAGAGTGGTGTGCAGACTCGTAATCAGCTTCGAAACAACCAGAATGCTGGATTGTATTCGAAAATCAGAGAATCAGGGGAGCAGAATGATTGGTCTTTTGCCTGCTATGTGTGCCAAGTAGAAACAAAATCTTGAAAGGAGGCAATGAAAGAAGACTCGTGGGTTGAAGCCATGCAGGAAGAACTTCCGCAATTTCAGAAGTTAGGCGTCTGGAAATTGGTTGACAGGCCTGACAACTACAAGAAGATTGGAACACGATGGGTGTACAAGTGCAAGAAGGATGACCGAGGTGTGGTTGTGAGAAAGAAAGCACGATTGGTTCTTCAAGGTTTTAATCAGGTCGAAGGGATTAATTACAATAAAGTTTATGCACCGGTTGCATGACTTGAGGCCATAAGAATCTTTTTGGCTTATGTGTCCTTCAAGAAGTTCACCGTTTATCTGATGATGTGAAGAGTGCATTTCTTCTTGGTGTGGTAGAAGAGGAAGTTTATGTTGGAAACCACCAGGTTTTGAAGATCCACTCCATCCTGACAAGGTTTGGCTTCTCAACAAGGCGTTATATGGTCTTCATCAAGCTCCGAGGGCTTGGTGTGAAACGTTGTCCACCTATCTATTGAAGAATGATTTTTGACGAGGGCTGATCGACTGTACTCTCTTCATCAAGGAATGGAACGAGGATTTGCTGTTAGTACAGGTTTATGTTGATGATATTATATTTGGGTCTACTAACACTCGAATGTGCAAAGAATTCGAACAGGTTATGCAGGAGAAGTTCGAGATGAGCGCCATGGGAGAAATGACTTTCTTTTTAGGTATGCAGGTTCAGCAATCAAAGGAAGGGATTCTTATCCATCAAACCAAGTACGTCGGAGATATTCTCAAGCGATTTCAGATGGATGACTCAAAACCTTTGGGAACTTCATTAGCATAAAATCATGCGATTACTCCAGACGGAATGGGTGAACATGTAGAATCATCTCTCAATCATGCTGTGATCGGATCTCTCATGTATCTTACTACTTCAAGACCCGACATAATGTACCCAACATGTCTTCTGGAATACTTTCAGTCTAGTCCGAAAGTTTCTCACTTGATGGTTGTGAAAAGGATCTTTCGTTATCTAAAGGGTCGTCCTGACACTGGTCTATCGTACCCTAAGGATGATAACTTTGATCTGACAGCATTCAGTGATTCTGATCATGGCGGCTGTAAAATAGATGCAAAATCAACAACAGCAGGATGTCAGTTCTTGGGAAATCGCCTAGTCACGTGGCAATGCAAAAAGCATACTTGTGTAGCTACATCAACATGTGAGGCTCAGTATTTTTCAGCTTCTAGTTGCTGCTCTCAAGTTCTATGGATTCAACAGCAAATGCGCGACTACGGTTTTGAATTTCTTACTACCCCTATTTTTGTTGATAATGAAGCTGCTTTACAGATCACTCGGAATCCTATACAACATTCAAAAACAAAACACATTGAGATTAAGTATCATTTCATACGAGATTGTTATGAAAAGAGACTTATCGATGTTGTTAAAATCCACACTGATCACCAACGTGCCGACCTTTTTACCAAAGCCTTTGATAAATCACGTTTTGATTATCTACTTTTGGTCAATGGTGTCAAGGTGAATCCCGAGTAACTCAACAATGGCTAACTATTTTTGTATATTCTTTTCAAAAAAAATCTAAAAATACAAAAAGATTTTCAGTTTTATATTTTAGGGGGAGTAAGTTTAAGAAAATACCAAAATATGTCTTTTATTTACCTTTTTATTTAGGGGGGAGAAAATTCAGAAAAATACAAAAACATTAGAAAAATAAACAATGAGTTTCTTGGATAAGTTGAAGATGATGAAATTCACCGGTAAATCTGTCAGAAATGGTTAAAAGCATAGAAAGAAGATTGATAAGTAGCTTTTACTTATGATGTATTGGTAGGCTCACAATCAGACTAAAATGTGCAGGTTGATATAAACTTAACAGACAGAACTCCAGGTGGGAACCATTCATCGGCACATGGTCTTGGTACCGAAATTTCGTTTGATAGAGTGCCGAGGTTCTGAGATTTACGGTCTTTATGCTTTCTTATCATCTGGGTATCATGGTTGAATCTTTTGCCAAAAAATAACGGTGGTGCAAGTCTAGAACTTCCTTGATACCATACATACGTGTACATACTACATACGTCCATCAAATAAGTGATAAAAATATCACATCCCCAAAATAAGTGATAAAATATCACAGCTTTATGCGGGAGCTAAGTTCGTCTCTTTGTCGGTACGATGGTACTAACTTGTTCACCGACGTACTCCTGTGCCCTGCATGCATATGAAAATCAAGTTCCTCTTCAATAAGTGATTAAATCACAAAGGGTTTGTTTTCAATCAAAAATAAGTGAGTATCTCACATCATTCATATACGTCAAAACAGATGATAAAGCAGCATACTCACCGGTAAGATTTTCTCTGGTGCATATCTTGATGTGGGAATGTGTCATGATGTGGTTGAACACCGGCTAGTAAGTATAATCAAATCTTCTAATAATGATTACATCTGATAAGTCTGAGCTTACGTGGACAACAATACCGATAATCATAGTTGAATACTTATCTGTTTAATTTTGAAGTTTAAACCAAATATCATTTTTGACAAATATTAAAATGCTGGTATGATTCCTTTACCTTGAAACTCGAAAAAGATTGTTCAACAGATATATAGTTTATCTGTATATTTTGATTTTAAGTCTAGTTTACTTAGTTGCTTATGTAATAACTTTTTGAAAGTTAGCCAAAGTTGATACTCGAAAGTTTTCTACCAAGATACGCCAAAGAACCTTTTGTTTGATATTACAACATCATAAAGTAATATCTTGCATCAAGTAACTCATCAAAAGAAATCCAAAATCTGAAATTCGTTTGAGTGTGTGTATCTCATACAAATGAACCTAGTCATTTGATTTGAGTTGGTCATTTTTTTTTCTCAAATCTACTGCTGGAATTCATACAAGTGTGTGTATCTCGTTCAGGCAATACAATCATACGAAGAAATTATGATAAGTATTTCGTGTGTATTCCCTGAGAAAGTTGTATTCTAATTGTATTTGATTTATGAGTACATATTGATACAAAAAGAACATGAACAAAGACCAGCAACGAAGAAGTCTGACAAGTCAGAAGAGAAAGCAAGAAAGATTTGAAGTTTCTTAGAAGTTCGAAGACCTAATGCTCTAATCATTGGATAACAGATCTATCAATGAATAGCAGATCTTCAGGGGGAGTTTGTTGATACTCCAAACCATTCAATGTGAAGATAACATATGAAGACCAAAGACCGAAGACCGAAGACCAAGCAACATCCAAATGGGAGTTTGTTGATACAGTTTTGGGTTTGTCGCTTGTTCTTAATTACAGTTGTAATTGTACGGTCTTTGCTCAAGTGTTTGTATAGGTTTGGTCTTGTCGAATAGATCGAGATATCCTTCTATCTTGATCTAGTACGGCATCTTAGCTTGTCTGTGTTAATCGGTTGCATGTGTGCATAACGTTGAGTCTTGTAAACGTTATGTCTGCACACGTTCTCCAAGAATAAGGATTCTGTGCGAATCAGATGATTCGTAAGAATCACATGTTTCGTACGAATCATTGAATAGTTTCGTATGAGTGAAGTATTTCGTACGAAACATCTATTCCGTACCAAATATTCTGGAGATGTGTCTCGTGTGAAATAGTGTGTTCCGTATGTCTAGAATAGTGTTTCATACGAATCTCTAGACAGACACTATATAAGCAGACATGCACCTCTCAGTCAGTTAGTTGGTTAGTTGGTTGGTCCAGTGAGCCTCTCAGCATTTCTGGTGAAGACGAAGACACAAGAACACAACAAGTTTGTTTGAGTCATACAAGCATTGTGTGTATTTGTTTGTACTTGCTCTCAATCATTAATCAAGATAGTGAATCTTTGGTTACCCTGTGTTCTTTACTTTGCTTTGGTTGCATGCACACTTGGATTCCGCACTTGTGTGTGTGTTGTTTGAACAAGGAATAGGTTTAACACCATCCGCATGTGGACCTACAAAATCACTTTACTTGCTGCTTCGCTATCGAAGTAAAATATCAAGCTCCTATAGGTGAAAATGGCCTCGAAAAGACTCTAGCTCAACTCTCGGATGTTGAAAGGGAAAGGTTCATAAATGAAAAGAAAATGATGAACATTCTGCAACAATCCATCAAAGAAGATATTCTAGCGTTATTACAACACCATGATGATGCATAATCATTATGGAATGCTCTTCGTTTGAAGTTCCAGGGAAGTGCTCAGCTACGTAAGAGTAAATGGGTGTTATTAAGTAGAGAGTTTGATATCTTTACAATGATTAAAGGAGAGATAGTGAAACAATTAATCGAAAGATACTGTCATTTTGTGGTGCAAATGAAGAGAATGGGAATCATCATGACCAACGAAGAACTTGTTGATAAGTTGGCAGATTCTCTATCGCAAGGCGAATGGCCTACTTATTTGGCCATCTTGAAGAATGGAACCGAGTATGGTAATTTTTCATTACCACGTTTCATTGAAAGACTGGAGGGACATGAACTTGAAATGAAAAACATGTCAAGAACAAAACCGTCCAAGTTCAAAAAGATGTTAATCTATACTTCAAGAAAAATTATGCTACTCAAATTCAGTCCGAAGATCCAGACTGCCTTCAGCGCTTACAGCTCGCCAAGTTCACCATCAAACCTAAACAGTGGCTTTCAATCATTTGCTACAGTTAATCCTCACACCTCTCAAAGCCCACAGTCGTCACATGGATCAAGCACTCCTCAAATCAACCAGACCAGTCAGTCAAATCCTACTCAAAGGGTTCTTCAGTGCAATATCGCAGTGGATTTCCAAAATGCACAAAACTTCAATGAGAAAACCGCGAAGCAACACATGTCTCTATTAGCATCGGTTCTCGAGTCTTTTGATAGTCTTGTAGCAGGAAAGATTGGAAATTCTGAAATGACCAGAGAGGACTATGGTCAGATAGATCCGGTTGAAATGGAGTTAATTGACATCAAGTGGTGTAGGGCATCTATCTTTAGACGCACAAAAAGATTCATGGAAATAAGTGGAAAAGAGAACTTGGGAAGATTGGATGGAAAAATGGGATTTGAAAAATCCAAAGTTACTTGTTTTAAGTGTTGGGAAAAGGGTCATTTTAAACGTGAATGCCCAAATAGGGTAGCTCAGGGTAACTAGAACCCATTTGCCGATGACTACTACAAGAAGGCTATCTACCACCTTCCTCAACCAAGAACTCGCATGGTGCAGATCGAAGATAAACAGGCAGAGACGAAAGACAAAGCGCTGGTGGTAACTCAAGAAGATGAGGGTTTTAACTGGAACAAATATATTTCCAAGAATGAGAGTTTGGCTTTGGTTGCTGAGGAAATCTAAGAAGCTGAAGAAGAATCAGAGGCAGCTTTTGATGAGGCACCAGAAGATGATTATTACTATCATACATCATCAGAAGAGGAGGAACTTTAAATAGTGCATTTAAACGCCTCCTGCCTAACGGTATGTTGAAAACTTTTGCTGGGTTACTTTGGATCAAGTCAATGATCATCTTGCAAAGAACGGAAGACGCCTGATGTTGAACAGAAAGTTGATGAAAAGATGGAGAAGTTGTCAGATGACATCAGCAAGGCATGCATGGCAAACATGAGGTAAATGAGTTTAAGAGTGAGTCTGTGGTAGAAAAACCATGTCTAAAATTTGCTGAGCCATGCAATAAATGTGTTGAAAAAGACACACGATATATTGAGCTCAAAATTTTAACAGATAATTTGTCAAGTGATTATAAATCAACTAAAGAAGCATACGACAAATTAAGTAACTTTGTTAAACAATACACAAAAGCACTAAGAGAAAATGACGCAACACTTTTGATGCTTAAGGCGACAGTAATGGACAAGTAAATGGCCATTAATATTCACTAAAACACTATCTCTGAGCTAAAGTGTGAGCTTGAGAAGGTAAGAATCGAAAGTGAACGGGTTAACAACTTATTAATCAGCTATTCAACAAGCTCTTATGTCACTGATCAAATTTTACCAAAAATTGAAAATAAAGAAGAATAAAAAAAGGTTGAAAAAAAGAATGCAAGTTACGATCGGGTTCCACCCCCTATGTGGAATACTTATGCGTGTAAAAAGCCAGCAAGGGTGGAAAAGGCACTCAACCTAAAACTAAAAACTAAACAATCAAATGAGTTGCCTACAAACATCGACGTAACTTACACAACTTCTAAAAGTGAATGTGACTCTGAGGTGGTTAAAACTGTCGTAGAAACTGTTTTAAAAAGTGAATCTAAAAATCTGAGTCTTATGCTGAAATATCAGAAAATAGTTTGACTAATGATCCAAACGTAATACTTTATAAAATGCAAGGATCAAATAAACTATTTTCTGATGAGGACTTTCCCATCACGAACGTGAATCTGGATCGTGTTGATAAATTGTTCAAGCTTGTGGAGGTAAGTCATGCTGATTTAGATAAACACAATGCATCATTCTACTCTAAATCAAGATGTGACAACCGACCTTACTATCATAAAAATAGAGATTATCCTTAAAATAAGAGGGCAGGGTTAGGTTTCCAAAAGTGTCGAATGAATAACAAGTCCCAAAAAGTAAACTTTACTAAGAAAATCAAGTTTGTTTTTGGGACAACAACAGAGAAGGAAAAAGAAATCATCGAAACACAATCGAATGATGATTTCAAGAAAGAGAAAGAGAATAGGAAAAAAGTTTTGGAATCTTCTGTTCGAAAGCACAGTAAGACGTGTTACAAATGTCAAACTGTTGGGCACATTACAAGATATTGCTCACAAGAATCTCCAAAACCTGTTTCTCATTCTAAAAAGTTCAGCAAGGACGAGAAACAAAAGGCACCTATGGTTTCGCCAAAGCAAATCTTGAAAAGAACCAATGAATCCTACAAAAATGTTAAACCAATTATTCAACGTCATTCAAAATTTGAAATTGGTGAAACATCAACTAAATATCGTCAAATGGATTCTAAATTTTATGCTAAAAAGGCAAATCTGAAAACACAAAAATGGGTGGCAAAAGTGAAACCATCCAAGGTAGAATCGAAACCTTCTGTTTCACACAAAACCGAGCCTAAAAGAATGTTAAAAACAATGTAAGTCTGAAATTTAACATTCTGAACCCACCCAAGACTAAACAGGCTTTGGTTTCTTTGTTTAAATAGTTTCTTCCGATGTGTGCAGGGACTCCCATGATCGATAATGTCTAAATTGATATTGGATTGTGGAGCTTCCAGGAACATGACTAGGATGCTTGCGTTGTTACACGATGTTAAAGCTATCCATGGAGGGTACGTAGGTTTTGTAGGAATGCAAGGAGGAAGAATTGTCGACGAAGGAATTCTCACGAATGGAGTTGTATCGTTTGATAAAGTGAACAACATTGCTGAACTTGAGAACAATCTACTTAGCATTTCGCAGATTTGTGAGAAGAAATTCACGATGCACTTCAATGATAAAGAATGGTTGATCTTAAAACCGGGTTTCAAGATTCCGAAGGAATGGATTCTGATGCGAGCACCAAGAGAAAAAGATTTGTTGTTCTTGATATGAGTTTCGCATCAACAACATCGAAGAAAGTTCAATGCTTTGTTTCCAAAGCTACCGACAAAGAGTTTATTCATAGAAAGATGGGGGCATATTCATCTGTGAAAGCTGAATTATCTTGTGCATAACGACCTAGTGGAGGGTGTTAATTTGAAGAATTTTCAATTATCCGATGATTGTCTGAGCTGTAAAAAGGGAAAGCAGCACAAGAAATCACACCCACGAAAGATGTTGAATTCTATCAAGCTACCTCTAGAGAGGTTACATATGGATCTCTTTTCGGACCAGTAAACGTCAAAAGCATATCTAGTGATCTATATTGCCTAGTCGTTACAGATGATTATTCAAGATTCTCATGGGTTTTCTTTCTGGAGAGCAAAGATGAAACATTTGAAACTCTAATGATTCTATTCAGAAAACTTGAAAACCTATATCACTTGCCAATCAAGAGAATCCGTAGTGACAACGGCACATAGTTCAAAAACAAGAGGATGCTCGATTTCTGTAATGAGAAGGGGATTCTTCATGAATTCAGTGCTCCTTATACTCCACAACAGATGGAGTAGCCGAACGAAAGAATCGCACACTGATTGAGACTGCCAGAACTATGCTAGCCAATTCGAAATTGCCAATCAGTTTCTGGAGTGAAGCAGTCGTGATAGCGTGTTACACCTTGAATCGTGTGTTAACTGTTAAGCCTCACAACAAGACTTGTTTCGAGTTACTTAATCAGCGGAAGCATAACCTTGCATTTTTGGAGCCATTTAGATCACCGTGTACTGTATTGGACCCGGTTGGTAAATTTGGTGCCAAATCCTTGGAAGGATTCTTCATAGGTTATGTTACTCCTCAAAAACGTGTTTTCTTGCCGAGTCTGAACCAGGTTATTCTTGTGTAGCATGTGGATTGTCAAAGATATACTACACCAACACAAAAACTTGGGGATCCATGGATGGTTTGTGGAATTCTTTCGACCTGCCAGATGTGCCATCAGAAGAAGAACTTGTTATGCTATTTAAACAGCGTCAAATTTCTAACCAAGAACAAGTTACTAGACATTGGAGATTTCCCCGTCACTTCCTGTCAACACATCTGATGAATGTCCGAGCTCTACTCTTCAAGACTCTGTACCTGTACCCATTGTCCACACTGCCAAATCATTTGCCCAGCAAAAGCCAAATGGTGACTCAGATCGGGAACCTACTTTCATTGATGGAGGATCCAGTTCTTATGAAGGATCTGAGCAGATTGAAAGTTTCTTGAACACACATGCTGATCAGTCAAACCTCAGGAATGAACTTCATCATCGGTATAGGTTGTGGATGAAGTCATTACAAATCTCCAAACACAAGTAGATGTTCCTAGCGAAGTGATGCCAAGGACACTTTCATATCATCCTTCGGAGAATATTGTAGGCAGCTTACAAACGGAGTGCAAACTCGCAATCAGATCAACAAGGATCTAAGCTGTTTCTATACTCGTATTACTCCACTTCAAACCAGACTTTCTAATAGTTGTTTTGTTTCTCAGGTTGAACCGAGGAACTGGAAAGATGCGTTGAAAGAAGAGAGCTGGGTGGACGCAATGCAAGAGGAGTTGCTTCAATTCCAGAAACTGGGAGTCTAGAAGCTTGTTGACCTACCAGATCATCACAAAAAGATAAACACTCGATGGGTCTTCAAGTGCAAGCGTGATGATAGAGGTATTGTAGTGCACAACAATGCTTGACTTGGGGTTCAGAATTTCCATCTGAAGGATGGGATAGATCACACAGAAGTCTATGCCTCGGTCGCCCGTCTTGAAGCAATCCGCATATTCTTAGCCTTTTCCTCGTGAAAGGGTTTGAAGGTGTACCAATTGGATGTTAAATCTGCTTTCTTATATGGAAAAGTAAAAGAGGAGGTGTATGTCGGCCACTACCGGGGTTTGTCGATCCAATGCACAAAGACAAAGTCTACCTTCTGAACAAAGCCTTGTATGGTCTACATCAAGCTTCGACAGCTTGGTATGAAACACTATCACGACATCTTACAGAAAACGGCTTTATCAGAGGAACTGTAGGTTCTACCCTCTTTACGAAGGGAGTGGATGGGCATTTTATTATTGTACAAATATATGTGGATGATATTATCTTTGGATCGACAAATGACAAGCTGTGTAAAGACTTCGAAGAAGTCATGAAGCACAAATTTGAAATGAGCGCGATGGGGGAGATGAAGTTCTTTTTAGGACTTCAGGTCGATCAGTTACCTGATGGGATGTTCATCTATCAGACGAAGTATGTTCATGACATATTGGAGAAATTTGATAAGGTAGGAGCTAAACCATCATCAACCCCATTAGCTCCTAATCACGGCATTTGTCCAGATCTTAATGGAGTCAAAGTTGATGAGACTTTATACTGTTGTATGATCGGATCCTTGATGTATCTCAGTACTTGTCGACCAGATATCATGTATCCAACATGCATGTTCGCCCGTTATCAGTCCAATCCAAAAGATCCGCATTTGCTTGCCGTCAAACGTATCATGAGATATCTAAAGGGATTTCCAAGCACCGGCTTATGGTACCCTAGACACGATGACTTCAATCTTGCGGGTTACTTGGATTCTGAATTCAGCTGCTACAAACTTAACACCAAATCTACAACGGCTGGTTGCCAGTTCTTCGGAGCCTGTTTGGTAACATGGCAATGCACGAAACAGACTGTTGTCGCTCTCTCTACCTGTGAGGCTGAATACGTTTCATCATCCAGTTATTGTTCCCAGATTCTCTGGATTCAACAGCAGATGACAGACTTCGGACTGCAATTTCTTGATACGCCTATATATGTAGATAACAAGGTTGCGATCGATACAACTAAAAACCCATGTCAACACTCTTGAACCAAACATATTGAGATTCGACACCACTTTATCCGTGATTGCTATTAGGAAAACTTGGTTAGAATTGAAAATATCCACACTAATGACCAAAAAGCAGATTTTTATACCAAAGCCTTTAATCGTACAAGATTTAAAAATCTTTTAAAATTAAATGGTATACGAAATTTGGCATCAGGGGATATACATGAGGAGGTTGAGTTTGAGGATGACGACAATTTGACATGATTCTCATCGGTTTGACGAATTTTCTATACATTCTTTTCTTGAAAACTCTAAAAATCCAAAAATATGTTTTTGATTTTAGGGGGAGAAATTTTGGGAAAATACAAAAATATTATAAAAGTCAAAGGAGTTTTTGTGAAAAAGGGAGATCATGTTATATCAATATCATAGTCACAGTATGCTAAAGAATTAGAATGATTAAACAAGTAATTAAACAGGTCTTACTGAGGATATGCCAATAGGCTTTACTCGTTCAGTAAATTGTTTTCATGATATAAACCTAAAAGAAAAACTGAATAACTTGTGGGTTAACATCTCTTGGATATATGGACTTAGTACTCCGAAATTTCGTTTGAGAGAATGCTAGATTCTGCGATACTAGGTCCTTATATTTAATCGATATCTAGGGTATTATCCGAGTTCTTCTGATTTTACATCAGCAATGGCCTAGAACTTGTATAATACTTTACGCTTTATTCGCCTAAATATGTTGCATAAGAAAATGATTATGTCACAAACTTTGTGACATCTGCAACTCAAAAGATTCCTTTAAGGAACACCACCTAAAGATGAGCCTCATCTCTTTGTCTGTACGGTAGTACTAACCTAAGCTCTCAAGGTCTCGCAATTCACCCCTTTACATACATCATTTGGATATATTCACCTGTGAAATGAAATTCTGGGAATCTATGTACGGGAGTATATTCTGAGATGGGACACATTGTTACTTCATGTTCTTAATATTAAGTAACATATCTTGAAACAATTGAGAAACGAGAAGAGGTTTAAGTGGATAAGAATATTGGCAATCTAGGTAAATATGGTTAAAAGCTTAATGAGTATACCAAGATCAATGGTACTGGTGATTGTTTAAAGCACTTGATATGATTCTCTTAAACACAAAACTCACAAAAATATGTATCTTTACTTGTTATTTATTTTTGGAAAAATCCTAAAACCCAAAAAGATTTCAGTTTCCTTAGCTTTTTAGTTTCATTTTAGTCTGCCTATGATGTAACCACTGATAGTTGAAGTCATGGAGTCATCTTGCTGAAGGAAATCTGAAGACCATGGGTTGAGAGCTAATCTTTAATCAAAAATTTTATCTGAATGTCAATAACGTTCATTAAATTGAAACATTACAATTAAAAATATCTGTTTTGGTTAAAAATGGTCAACTAAGGTCATTAACTTAGACTTGGTAGGCAAATCAGATAACCGGGTCATTAACTTGGTCTTGGTTAACTGAGTGGTTTTTAAATAGATAAAATTGGATAAAATGAAAAATCAGAAAGTATTTCTAAATTTCAGAACTGATTCGTACGAGTCTCACTAACTCGTACGAACAACGTTTGGGTTTCATTCGCACGAACCATTGGTTCGTACAAACGACCCTAACTAGTATAAATGGTCACCTTCTTTGCACGAACTAACTTTATGATATTGTGCGATTGAGAGAGCTTTTTGTGCGAACTAGTTCTACAGTTTGAGTTTCTTGACATTTACTGAGTATTATTACATTGAGGAGGTTGATACGCACACCTCTTTTGATGGGAAAGGTACTATTGCTCGTTTCTAACGGTTATAATGCCGGATTTGGACCAAACAGACTTAAAACATAGATTTAGGGAGATTGGACCGGTAAAATTTAAAATTGATCTTAAAAACATTAATAACGGCTCTAATAACCTATAAATCAACCATCAATTTGTTAAAAACAACGTGTTTTGAGTTTGGTTTAAACTTGGTGTTTTTGGAGCGATTCACGATTCGTACGAAGGACCATTCGTACCAACTGTATTTTAAAATTTGTTCAAAATTTTTTATTTGTATAAAGCATGGTTCGTACGAAGCATGTTTGGTGAAGTTTTTGAAAAATGTCTAACTCTTAAATCACTCGTACGAAGTAGTGATTCGTACGAATGATAACTTGTTCCAAACTTAAATTTTCTAACTATTGACTCGTACAGATGTATGGCTCATACGAATGATTTTGAAAGTTGAAAATTTTGAAAATTTGCTAACGAATTCTTTTTGTACAGGACAAGAAAACGTCTTTCTCTCTGTTTCACAACATCTGTTGTCTGCTTGACGAGACTATTTCGGAGATTGCTGCTTATAGAGATGTGTTAGATTTTTTCAGCAGGATTCCGATTACAAAAGCGCTCACTAATCATCATACAGTTTATAGATCTCATTTCTAATATTTATGGAACATGGCAGAGTATGATTTTGAAGAAAATGCGATAGTTTCGGCGGTGAAGATTGACGATGAAGATATACAGGTTAAGATAACGGAAGATTTGATCCCGATAGTTTTGGATTTCAAGGATAATGCAGACGATCCTACCGGATTTTCCAAGTAGATGGTGAAGGGTTGTTTTTACAGGATGAGATATGCTGGATTTGTGAAAGCCACGCCATTCAAGAAAGGAAACCTCTGTGCGCCATTCTGTTATATTGCTCACGTTGTTGCTCATGCATTGAGTCATCGCAAGGGAGGATTTGATGATTTGGTTGATTATCAAATGTGTATGATTACTGATTTGGTCCTGAATCTGCCATATAACTTCTCTAAAGTTATATTTACATAGATGGTGCAGAACATACAAAGGGAAAAGTTCTTGCAGTACCCTCGGTTTGTACAGATGTTGTTAGATCACTTGCACATGAACTTGAAAAAGAAGAAGGACGATGTGTTATAGCCTTACATATGGATGTCTCGACCCTCAAGAAGATGAATTTACATTTGAAGACATTTCCGAATGCTAAGCCAGTTTTTGGTGCTATAGTCGACAAAGAATATATTTCTCCAACTCTGGGTAAATGGAGGAAAGAAGACAGTGGAGATGAGAACGAGGAGTTGACTGTGCTAGAAAGTTTTGTTGCTAAGCGTAGTTCGTGGTTTGTGAAAGATGGAGACAAAGGTTCAAAGAGAAAAGCAACTGCTACATCTTCTACTTCTGCACCGCAAAAGAAAAAGTCAATAGCAGAATGTTCTGGGTTACGAGATGAACCTGATGTCACACCCCAACTGATGGCAGGAACATCGGAGTGAGACGACAACGAGATTGCTCAATGCTCACAATGCTAATAATGACAATATTAATTTTTAAAGTCGATTTTCATTTCAAGAATAATTGTCAAAATACAACATTGAAACAAATCCAACAATTAAACTTAACACAATACAACAACATTAACCAAAACGTCTAAATGTGTGTATCTAAGTCCTTGCTATTTGATTTCATAGCATCCTCTTCATTAACCTGTAACATGTTTTAAAATAACAATTCAATGCAAAAGCAAAGGCGAGTACACAAGTTTAAGCATAGCATACGTATACGAATAAAGTTTAAACAAATCCTCATGGCAACTATTATTCTACAAGAGCATATACAAGGCATGCAATACTACTAGTCAAATCCTTAACGCAATCACGATGTTTTAACATGGCCTCAAGATTACACGATGGAGGGGGATGCGTTATTTCCTAAAGCACTTATACATGTCAAACGAAGGCTTAAAACAAGTTAATGACTAAAGTATCACATAAAGAATGGCCAAGCTATAAGCATCAAGTAATCGTATCAAGTAATCATGTGTATAGGATTGTTTGTGCATTTCATGAAGTTTAAGTGTTGTGGTTTTTGGTATAAGTAAACATGTTACACCCAAAAGTGTTGAAAACGAAAAGTGCGTCGAGTGCACTCACGGTTTTGCTAAGTCTTCAAACTTAACAAGTCCGTGGAGTTGGTTGATTTATGGGATGAACGCCGAGTTATCCTACAAGAGGAAACGAGGACGTATGAGTATTGAGTTTGACGGAGGATTTGGATTATTCGAGCGTGATTAAAATAAAGTGTGATAAAGTATTATGATACAAAAGTATTCACTAAGATGTAGCACTTGTTCTTGACACTATAGTAACCCATAAGGGTTGAATATGATTTCATAGGTTCGGGACCTATTAGAATCGTGACAAGAAACTACATACTTTAGTGGTAACTTAATAACTTGATAGGTGATTATATAGTAATTATCAAGGTTTTGGTTTTAGGATTATAATATAGTCCGTGGATATTATATGTACATAATAATAAACCAATCTAACAAGGATTTCATGGAAGTCATGAAGGAGGTAGGAGGTAGAACCACCCATTTAGGAACCTCGAATAACGTTCACCACTACACAAGTCACCATAGGTAACAAGGAGGGTACTAAAACAATAATTTGAACAATAATGTAAATGACAAGAATGTAAAGTGTGTCCATGGTGACACTTTAGGTCTAGAAAATCATCATGTGATGTGTGGTCTCGAGTTAGGATAGCCCAAGCTAACCATGGTGGACACACATGAATAAGTTTATGAACTTGCATCACTGTGAACTTGAAGCTCTATGAAAACAGAATTTTTGTGAGGACAAATCCTCTATTTGAATGTCCTAACCTTGTTTTTAAGCCTAACCAACCATAAGAGTGGTTGTAAGCATTAGGACATAGGTTTGAGATGAGTTAAACTCAAGTTGGATGAGGAGATATATGTTTTGAGAAATTCTTGAAAACAAACAGAAAGTTTTTGGACATTTAAGTGCATTTCTAGATTTGAGTTCTCCATGAAGAACCCTAGGATTCAAACTTAAAGTTTGTCCAAGTGTTTAGATAGAAGAATGAGATGATTTCGTTGAGAAATGAGCAAGATATGCTCACTTTGTAAGATGGGTACAATCTGCTGGAACTTGGAATTTGGCAGCTAGTTTGAAGGTTTTTGAGAGAGATTTGAGGGAGATTTAAGTGTAAAAATGCTTGGATTAGAGGTGGGTTTTATAGGGATAAGTTTAGGTTAGTTGTTAGGTGGGTTTAGGTGAGTAATCAATGTAAAAAAATGTGTTAAACTCAAAATCCCACCCACAAGGGGCTGATGCCGCCTACTGTTCTTGACCAGCATCTATCCGGAAACATGGCTTAAAAGCCTTGTGTTTCCGGTAATCTATCAATGGGGTGCACCTAGTGGAGTGATTGTGCTGTTGTTTGTTGAACCGGAGGTCCCGGGTTCGAGTCCCGCGGATCCGGTTTTCCTGATATTTTTTTTATTAACTAAAAATCTTATATTTGTTTTAGAAATGGCAGAAACAGCCCATGAAGTTAAAGAATCCAAGAATTGCAATTTAGACATTAGACTTTATTAAGGGAATATATATTAACATTTAATTCTAAATGTTAATATATTTATGAAGAAAATTAGCATTTTCATTTTTGTAAAAGAAATTAATTAATTTTATTAACTAATTTAATTAATTATTTTAATCAATTAATTTAATTAACTAACTTAATAAACAGATAGGTAATTGTATATATTTGTAACGAATTTAGTTTAACGATTACGAGTTTCACGGATCACAAGCGTTTAATCACGTATAACATTACAACGAATAAATATTACGAATCTTTATTTCATTATGATCATAGTCTCGGTTTTACAACGATGCGGTTAAAGATGATTACGAGAATTACAGGCTTCAAAAAAAGAAATAAAGAATTATAATACACGGCTTCTACATAAAGGAAGTATGGGAAAGCAGGGCACTACACCTGAAGTTGAAGAAAACATTGAAGATATTGCTGCAGATATTGAGAAGCAAGCATTTGGTGAAGAACAAGGGGCTGAAGACGCATCGTCTTCGAGCACTATTATAGTCTCCCCTCCATTAGGAAATTTCGTCCCGAAATTTAGGAAGACTCAACGAATAGATGCGGATACTTGGCCTTCATATCATTCTCGAGTTCCCAAGTAAATTCAGCGCCATGTTTTCCTTCCCATCGAACCTTGATGATAGGGATTCGTATACGGCTTAGTTGCTTGATTCCTCGGTCCATGATTTCGACCGGTTTTTCCACAAAGTACAACATCTCATTGATTTGAAGATCTTTGAGTGGGACTTGATGTCCTTCTTTGGCTAGACATTTCTTCAAGTTTGAAACGTGAAATACACGATGAACATTGTTGAGCGCTTAAGGTAGATCCAGTCTATGCGCTACCTTGCCAATCCTTTCGAGAATCTTGAAAGGACCCACATAGTGAGGGGCGAGTTTGCCTTTCTTACCAAAACGAACAACGCCCTTCCAAGGGGACACCTTGAGAAGCACAAGATCACCTACGCTGAATTCCAAATTCTTGCGTCTTTTATCAGCATAACTCTTTTGTCGGCTTCGAGCTTTAAGGAGATTATCGCATATTTGTAGAATCTTGTCTGTCGTCTCTTGTTTCAGTTCGGGACCGGTGAGTTGTACGTCTCCGATCTCATGCAAACAAATAGGCGAACGGCACTTACGACCATACAATGCTTCAAATGGAGCCATTTGAATACATGCGTGATAGCTGTTGTTGTAAGAGAATTCTACCAAGGGTAAGTGCGAATCCCAGTGCCGCCAAAATCGATTACGCATGATCGAAGCATATCCTCTAGAGTTTGGATAGTATGCTCAGTGTGACAGTCAGATTGAGGATGAAAAGCAGTATTAAGGTTCAAACGAGTGCCAAGAGCGGATTGAAAAGTTTGCCAAAGGCGGGAAGTGAAACGAGCGTCATGATAGGAAATGATGTCAATGGGCGTACCATGATGACTGATGATATCACTCGTGTGGATATGAGCAAATTTCTCGACCTTGTAATCTTCACGAATGGCTAGGAAGTGAGCGGATTTGGTCAGATGATTGATGATAACCCAAATGTTGGCATGTCCGAAAGGAGTACGAGGCAATTTCGTAATGAAATCCATGGTAATACTCTCCCATTTCCAGACATGGATTTAAGGTTGTTCGAGTGGGCCAGAGGGACGTTAATGTTCTGCCTTGACTTTAGAATAGGTCAGACACTTCGACACGTAAAGAGAGATATCACGTTTCATTCCAAGCCACCAATAGGACGTACGGAGATCATGGTACATCTTCTCAGCGCCAGGGTGTACAGAATATCGGGATTTATGAGCTTCATCCATCAAAGTGGTTCGAAGAGTACCACGATCGAGAATCCCCATACGACCATGATAGTACAGGATACCATTGTTCTTCTTCTCAAGTGGTGTATCATCTTCGGTATTCAACTAAGTTTCAAGGTTGCCCTCGTTAATGGTTGAATATTGCGCATCTTGAATCAGATGGTGGAAATTTTCCATAGTTTTGTGATAACAAACATTTTTCACATGAGTCTTACGACTAAGTGCATCAGCCACAGCATTCGCTTTGCCAGACACAGTCATAGTCGTTTAACAATTCCACCCAACGGCGTTGCCGCATGTTGTGGCCTTTTTTGTCAAAGATATGTCGTTGGCTCTTATGATCGGTGAAGATCGTAAACTTTGTACCGTATAGGTAGTGTCGCCAAATCTTTAATGCAAAAACGACCGCACCAAGTTCAAGGTCATGTGTAGTATAGTTTTTCTCATGTATCTTGAGTTGTCTCGACGCGTAGGTGATAACCTTGTCCCGTTGCATGAGTAAGGATAGGAGCATTACAAAGCATGTCCTTGAGTGTTTAGAAAGACTCCTCTTGTTTGGGACCCCAAACAAAAGGTTTATCTTTTTGCATCAAGGAGGTCATAGGAACGGCAATCTTCGAGAAGTGCGAAATGAAACGGCGATAATACCCAGCTAGGCCAAGAAACGAACGAATCTCAGAAGATGATTTAGGTGCAACCCAATTCTTAACAGCTTCTATCTTTGCAGGGTCAATATGAATGCCGAGTTCATTGACGATGCGACCCAAGAATTGAATCTCTTTTAGCAAAAATTCACACTTGGAGAATTTGGCATAAAGACGTTTGGTGTGCAAAGTGTAAGAATGAGACGCAAATGTCGCCCATGTTCTTCTTTCGTCTTGGAGTAGATGAGAATATCATCGATGAAGACAATAACAAAACAATCAAGAAACGGCTTGCATATGCGGTTCATTAAATCCAACGGCAGGTGCGTTAGTCAAACCAAAAGGCATGACCACGAACTCGTAGTGTCCATAACGTGTGCGGAATGCGGTTTTGGGTATGTTGTCTTCGAGAACTCGAAGTTGATGATAACCAGAGCAGAGATCAATTTTTGAAAAGCATGTCGTGCCTTGTAATTGATCGAAGAGATCGTCAATGCGAGGAAGTGGATAGCGGTTCTTGACTGTGAGTTTTTTGAGCTCCCGATAATCAATACACATGCGGAATGATCCATCTTTTTCTTGATGAAGAGTACGGGAGCACCCTAAGGAGAAGTACTAGGGCGTATAAAGCCTTTATCAAGAAGTTCTTGAAGCTGGCTTGATAGCTCTTGCATCTCCGAAGGTTCTAATTGATAAGGAGACTTCACAACAGGAGTTGCGCCGGGAATGAGGTCAATACGAAAGTCGACAGCACGAGGAGGAGGAAGACCAGGAAGGTCATCCAGAAAGACACCAGGGAACTCACAAACGACGGGAACATCACCTAGGCTTGGACCTTTATCTTTCTTTCCCACAACGTTGGCCAAAAAGGCAAAGTATTCCTTGCGTTAGTATTTGTTCGCCTGAATACACGACATCAGATTGAGACCTTTCGAAGGTTTCTCACCATAGACGCGTAAGGAATCACCGCTAGAAAGAGGAAGGCAAAGAAATTTCTCCAAGCAAACAACTCCAGCACGAACTTGCCGGAGCCAGTCCATGCCTACTATGACGTCAAAACTACCCATTTTTATAGGTATGAGATCAATCGAAAATGTATGAACGTTAAGATCCAAGGAACAACGAGAGAGGACATAGTTAACAGGAACAGTCTTACTGTTAGTGACTTCAACAGCGAAAGGATCGGGCAGCTTAGACCGTTCGCACTTAAGCAAGGGTTCAAATTCAACAGATACAAAATTTCTATCTGCGCCAGTATCAAACAAACAAGAAGCATATACATGGTTCACAAGGAACGTACCAGTAATAACAACGTTGGAGCTTTGGGCTTGAGCAGAGGTGAGCACGAAAGCTCGACCTTTAGCAGGCTCAGGTTGTTGCTTCTAGCGCTGCTGGTTGTTGGCGCATTTGGGGCAAACATTGGCGAAATGGTTAAGATCACCACAGTTGTAACACGTCCGAACGCGAGTGGCTTGGGCTTGAGGGTTAGGTGTAATGGCTAAGGGTTGCTGATTTTGGGTGGAGGAAAGCTTTGGCAACAGTTAGACAAGTGCCCTAGCCTATGACATTGGGCGCACTTTCGGCATGGTGTACTAACGAGATGGTGGTAGAAGCAGGTAGAACACTGAGGGTGAGATCTAGTGTAACCACGTTTGAGCTGGTCGATGCTTTGGGTAGCGGCGATGGCGTTTAGTGGTGTAGGGGTAGGCGGAGTAACAACTGCCTTGTTTTTGACAGAAGCCTTCCGCTTCTCGTTTCGGTTATGGTTTTTCTTGGATTGGGAGGGAGGAGTTTCGGTAGAGGTGGTGTTCGCGATGGGTTGGTGCGCATGCTTCGTAGAGACCTTTTCATAGTCCCCCTGAAGGATGCAGTTGTGGTTAAGTTGAATGGTTATGCTAAAAGCTTCATCAAGGGTCTTGGGGTTGGCGGCGGCTACATGGCGGCGAACGAATTAGCTTGGCAATTGCCTTGGGAACAGTATCCACCTGTCTAGGATAGATGATACTTAATTGTATGAAGCGCGTGATCAAACCTTCAGCGTCGCTCCCCTGTTGGGTAAGATTCCAGAATTCGTTTTCGAGCTTCTGGGTCTCTTGGGGAGGACAAAATTGATCCTTCATGAGCTCCTTAAGTTCTTCCCAAGTTAATGCGTGAGCCGCTTCGTTGCCACACTTGTTGCGCTCGGTAGTCCACCATTCGAGGGCTCTCTGGCGTAAGACCCCGGTAGCATTGAGGGTTCGAAGGTCATCAGGCACCCGCCCTTAAGAAAGGTAAGCTCCATTCCGTCGAACCAGTTGATCATGGCTGTTACACCATCCTTGTCGGTGAACTCAACAGGTTTGCAAGCCATGAAGTGCTTGAACTGGTAAGACGTTTTGGGTGCATCGGTTTTCGAATCGGCGGAGGACTTAGGGGTGCCTTCGGGGATGGTTTGAAGTTGGCTAACAGTATCAGGGATAACACGGGCCATTTGGTCAGCCATTTGCTCAGCCACTAGACCGACGAGGTCTTCTTTCAACATAGGGTCACCGTTGTGGTTGTTGGATCCCTTGTTGGACCTCTTTGACTTCTTAGAAGAGTTAGGAGAAGACATCTAGAGGTTCAAAATAGAGCAAAGGATGAGACTTGATCATAATGTAAAAATAACAAGTTTTGCATGTATAAGTATGTCTAAGGTTCACATAGGTTGCATGAGTTTAACAAGTATAGCATGTAAAATCACGTATGAATGCGAATGAACGAGTATAAATTTAGTTTGTTCACGAGGATTAACATTGTTTTGGATTATGATAAACGTGCGAATTGTGTAATGGTTCGAATTAAATGAGGTAACAAGTATTAAAACACATAGAAACTAAATCACATAAAAGAATTGGCTCATAAAATGTGGGAATGTTTCGGGTAGAGAAATGTCGACAACTCCAGAGTGAATCGAAGTTCTTTTCAATTTAGATAAACGTGCTTTGTCCTATAGGTAAAATGCTCTTATCGAGAAGCGACTAACGACATTTTACCCTTCCAGTTACTACACATCTCTTATCGATTGGAAAAATCGAAACTTTGGCAAAAGCAAAAATCAAGGAATGGGACTTAATCGACAAGATGCGGGTTTAACCCCTAACTTGACGATTTCGTACCTAAGTGTGGTTGGTACTTACCAAAAGAAGAGCAAATTCCGATTCGTTGGTAAGGGTGTTGATACAGTTTTGTGTCTGTCGCTTGTTCTTAGTTACATTTGTAATTGTACGGTCTTTGCTCAAGTGTCTGTATAAGTTTTGTTGTGTCAACCAAATAAGATATCCTTCTATCTTTGTTTCGTACGACATTTTAGTTGGTCTGTGTTAAACGGGTGCATGTGTGCATACCGTTGAGTCTTGTGTACGTCATTGCTTCATACGAACCAGTTGCTCCGTACGAAATTGGTTGCTTCGTACGAAATTGGTTGCTCCGTATGAACCAATTTCGTACGAATGACCAACATGGACACTATATAAGCAGACATGCACTTCTCAGTCAGTGTTGGTCCAGTGAGCCTTGAGAGAGAACCTTTGAGTGGACACCAGAGGTTAGCTGTGCAAGACAAGACCAGGCGTGTGTGAGCACTAGAGAGATAAAGCAGTGTATTCAAGAGTCTATGTACTGAGTCTCTTTTCATATCAATATAGTGAACCTTGGAAGATACATCTTTGAAATATTGATTGTGCTCTTGCTTTGGTTGCATACACACTTGGATTCCACACTCATGTGTGTTATATGAATAAGGAATAGATTTAACTCCATCCGCAGGTGGACCTACAAGTGGTATCAGAGTCTTGGCTCTCTTCCTTGTTCAAAACCAAGCTTAGTGTTGTGTCTGAGCTAGTTTAAAGGTTTCTTGAAGTGTTATTGAACTCCCAGCAGAAAACTTAAGTTTTTAAATAGATAACTAACTTAAAACTTGGTAAATCCTGTTATATCTAGAAAGTTTTCAATAAAATTTTCTTTTGTTCAAGTTGAACACATTTGTAGAAGAAATTCACCAGAAAACTCATCCGTACAAAGTTTTCGTACGAAGGAACTCATCCGTACCAAGGAACTCATTCGTATGAAGTTGATTCGTACGAAGGAACTCATCCGTACGAAGTTGATCCGTACGAAGGAACTCATCCGTACGAAGTTGGTTCGTAAGAAGTAACCCATCCGTACGAAATTGATTCATACGAAGGAACTCATCCGTACGAAGTTGGTTCGTACGAATAATCTTCGTTATTGTTTGTTTTTCATACTTCAGATTTTCTGTGACATTTGTGCCTTTTCAATCATTGCACAATTACAAACAATTTCGTATTCAATGAAACCTTGTGTTTTATTTCCAAATATTTTTTATTCAATAAAATCTTGTATTTTATTGATGACAATACAAAAAATGTCAATCGTTGCACAATTTCGATCATTTTCGTGTTCGTTAAAGCGTTTTACGCATTTTGCGAAACGTGTAACCATACAACCGAACGAACCAACACCCACGACATTTTTGGGCATAATACAAGTTACACATGTCTTAACACCTTTATATAACATAAATATTAGGTTAAAGGGGTTAAAAATTGCAAACAAGTGAAAATACAAGTCCAAGGACCAAAAATGTAAAAAATTAATAAATATTTTTGCTTCTTTACCAAGTTTGTCACTTATCTCCAATTTTTGACACCTAGCACTCATTTTGCCACATTTAATATGGTGTTGACACATGTTAGGACACTAATCCACACTTGAGGACACTTGTCATCACCTCCTTAATCCTAAAATACTATAAATACCCCATGATTCTTCCATTTTTTTCACACCACTTCAAAACACTTCAAAGCAAAGTGTGAAGTTCTTCTTTCTATCCTTATTAGAGCTTGTTTCCAACATTTGGAAGCCTCCTATCTTGAGTTCCGAAAGTGTTTTTGAACACGAGTAAGTACTCTTCCTAGTTCTTTAAATTTTTTTAGCTATTTTGAGCTAAAAGTCGAACAATTTGGCTTCCTGATCGACTTTTGGTTCTTACCATATTTGGTCAAGTCAAAGTTCAATTAAACTTTGTGACATGATTGTAATCACGAAGGTTATAATCCCTAAGTTTCGGTAAAAAAAAATGCACATGATTTACGACAAAACTATTTTCGGGAATCAAAACACCAAGTTTTAATACCAAATTTGTTTTATAAACTTAGTTAGACATATTTCAACATGTCTAACTTGTCACTTCTATTTTAGTGCTTATTTAGGGTCGTAAGTCGAGCGGTCTTGACCACCGCTTTGACTTTCGAATTCGACCCGTTTGGTCGATCTTAGGATCCGACAAAATATATATTTGTGACCATAGTTGTATAGGGAATAACCTACTCAGGTTAAACCTTATGGTCACGTCATTTGGTTAGTGTTATGATAAGTCACTTTTATGTTCTTAAAAAATGACCAAAATGCCCTTTTGCGCATAAATCCTTTTTAAACACATTTAACCAAATTTTTGACACATAAACTGATATTTTAACATTTTCAAACATGTTTAGGCATTTAAGACTTATCATAGGACATGTTTAACCATCCGATCACGCGTTTACGCTAATGACCCGTTAAAGTAGCATAAACTACCTTAACGAGTCATAATGGGTTAAAAGGACTTAGGATCCTTTCCAAATCAGAATGTTAAGTTTGGTAAACCATATTACATGAGTTCCAACAGTCGTTTGGTTTATAAGACTTCATTCTATCCGATCTCCCGTTTGTAGTCCTGACATGCTAACATATTTATCTGACACATTAGGACATGTTTGAGCTTTGTTTATTCCGTTGATCAAGAACACTTTCGCAATCCCAAGTGAGTACATAGTTCCCTTCTTTTACGTTTTAAATGTTTTGGGGTGATTCATATGTGCTAAACTATCTTTTCAAATCTACATATTTATTACACAAGGCTTATGTGAGTACCTAGCCCCCTCTTTTACATTTTCAAATGTTTTGGGGTGATTCCTATGTGCTAAACTATCTTTACAAATCTACATATTTATTACACAAGGCTTATGTGAGTACATAGCCCCCTCTTTTACATTTTCAAATGTTTTGGGGTGATTCATATGTGCCTATAATTATTTTCAAGATTTCAAAACAATATACATAGTTTATAAATACAAAATGATTTTCAAAGTGAGTACATAGCCCCCTATTTTACGTTTTCAAATGTTTTGGTGTGATTCATATGTGGCTATAATTATTTTAAAATTTCAAAACAATATACATGGTTTATGTATACAAAAATGATTTTCAAAGTGAGTATATAGTTCCCCTCTTTTACGTTTTGCAAATGTTTTGGGGTGACTCATATGTGCTAAATCATTTTCAAGTTTTCAAAAACAATGTATATGGTTTATATATAAAGCAATACGATTTCAATAATGTGAACAACTTGTTGATGCGTTATCCATAACACGAATGACATTATTAGCTTTGGCCGAGCCGACCAGTAGTATGTTATGGTACCATAGGACTGACAATCCCATTATCGGACTGTTAACTGGATTTGGTGGAAGTTTGGGTAATGACAGAAACTGTTTCTGATTAACAAATCAATTGTTGATTTGTTAGTCTAGTTAAAGAGACCCTTTGGTGGTCTATTAAAGATACCCTTTGGTGGTATAGTCAACAAAGGTTTGAATGTGTTCATTAAAGAACAATCAAAAGTTTTCACAATTAAAACACACGGACGATATTTTTTATGACATGGACAATTGATTTATGACACGGACAAATGGTTTATAACACAGACAAATTGTTTTGAACAATTTCACGCAATGATTTTCACTGAAAGATATAAACCATACGAAGTTTTCGATTCAATCAATCTATTACAAGGTTTTTACAAAAGAAATGTTTTTGTCAAGATTCATGGCTACAAGGTTTTCATAACTCTAACCATCTTGTTTTAGTTGGTTAATTGTATTGCAATATCAAACACTTTTGATACGAGATTTTCACTTAAAGACTCTTGTAGTGTGAAAAGGTGTTGCAATATGTATACAAGGCCATGAATTTAACACACTCACAAAACCTATGTACTCGCCGGCATTTTTATGCTAACTCTCTTTTCAGGAATCAATCTTGATAATATGATGCATGCTTCACCTAGGAATGCATGCGGGCCTTAGTGACTAAAACATGAAAGACAATTTATTTATGTGTTGTTTCTGTTTATCCCAAGACAATGTAAACATTTAACTTAATCAAACATAATTTTAAATTCGATGAGTTGTGAAATAATAGTTATGTGACATGACTCCCCGACGTTTCCGTCGTGGTTTGTTGTTTTACGCGGTCGGGGTGTTACATTTTCAAAGTTGTGTGCTTTTCAAATATATTCAAAATTGTGAACTTTTAAAGGTAATTGTTATTTTCAAACCTTAAACCTTTAGATTTTTCATAAATCAAGAAAATACAAAATGAGTACAAATCATTGTGATTGGGAGTGTACTACAAGTCAGGAAACTACCTCATGGGCCAAATCGATGATACCTCCAAATGTGTTTACTGCTGGTCAATGGGCTTTTGTTATAAATAAGAACCGAAGCGTTCAAACCCTCCTTCTTAGCGAAAGTGAAACTAGGAGCAACAACCGTCCACCAAAACTAAATCACATGAACGATTATTATTCATGAAACAATCATTTTCATACATATATTCTTGGTCATAATACATAATTATGGACATGTTTTGTTTCTCCATGCAGAGAATCTCTCGAAGACGTCGTATCAAATTCTACATCATTAGCTGAATTAGATGAGAATGATAAAAGGGCCCATGATCTTGAAAAGAAGGCCTTTGCTATTCTTACGCAAGCACTTCACAGAGACATTTATCATCAATTCATGCATTGTACATCTACGAAGAGTTTGTGGGACGCTTTAAAAATAAGAGAAGGAAACGCAGCAACAAGGAAAGTTAGACATGATCTTTTAAAGAAGGAATTTGAATGATTTCATTTTATGGAAAATGAAACATTAAATGATATGACAACTAGTTTCTATTATTTGATGAGTGAGATGCACTCATACAAGGTTCTTGTGTCACAACAAGAGATTATTACCCGTTTTGATGATGCCTTACCACCTAAATGGAATCAATTTATAGAATTGTTAAAACATACAGGTGTGATGGATGTGATCAGCATTTACGAATTTATTCAGAAACTTGAAAATAAAGATGAAGAAGAAATTCGCAAAGCTAAACGATTTCCAGTTCAGCAAAATCCAGAAATGTATTTTGGTGGCATTAAACCAAGGACAGGTGCAGTTCATCAACCAAAACTTCAAACAGCTTTCGTGTCAAATACAGTTCCTTCTTGGGAATGTCTAGTGAAATCTAATAAGTCTGTTGGTACAAGTGCTCAAACTTATGAACGAACTTTTGATCCAAAGGCTTTTCTTCCTCAACCTCAAGTTGCTACACCTCAGGTTCAACAACAAGCTTTCTATGGTACAAATTCTCAACCTTCAACTTCAAACACGGTCAGATTAGATACATCAAACCTTTCCAAGGTAAGTGTGGAAGTTGCACGGGAACATATGGAGCTTCTGAACACATTGGTGAGTTCTTACTGTGGATTAGTAGCTGGTAAAATTGGTAATGTCAACTTAACCAGTGAAGACTATGCGCAAATTGATAAGGAAGAGATGGAGTTAAATGATATCAAATGGGCATTCGCAAGTGCACTTCGTAGAGCAAAAGATTTTATGGAAAGAACCGAAAGAACTGATCTGGAGAGTAACAAGGATACTCCATATGGTTTGATAAAAGAAAAGTTACTTGTTTCAACTACAGGGAAAAATGGCATTTTAAAAGAGAATGCACCGAAGCCTCCACAGCAAGGGAATCAATATCTGTTTACCAGAAATCAAGCTGCCAACAACAAAAGAGAAATGGTTCCCGCAAACAATTCCAACCGAGCATTAGTGGTTCAAGCTGACGAACACTATGATTGGTCAATTCAATTGGGAAACATTGGTGGAGGAGGAACTGCATTATATGCCGAAATTGAAAAGATCAGTAACGATGGAGAATCATCCAGAAATAGCAACAGTTCAGGAGACAGCAACAGTTCAAATGAAGCAGAATCGACTTCTAGTGGAGAACAATCTGAAGATAAGATTGTCACGAAAACTGAATCAACAAATAACTATGAAGAAGATTCAGAGCATGAAACTAAAGAACCATCTGATGAATTTTCCAAGCACCTCTCATCAATCGGATCTTCGACACTTCGTGAAGCTTTCATGACACGTTTGGATTGTCAATCCAGTCAGGGAAGTCTCGATAAACCTACTGTGTCTAAGTGTTTTAAATGTATATTTTTAAAATTTAAATACTTAGAACGGGAAGGTAAATTTGATCACATGAAGAAACATCATCAGAGCTTGATTATCGATCTAACAAAATGCACTGAGGCAAACACAGCTCTTAAGAAAAAGGAAAAAGAATTTAAAACAACAATTGAAACTTTAAAGAAGGATGTTTCTGAATTGTCAAAGAATGTTTTAAGAAAACAAACATCCATTAACAATTACATTAACATGCTTGAAGAAACAAAAAAGCTAGCCTGTGCAAAATGTGAACATGACGCAATCGAACTCAAGTTGGACCGTTATTCCAACTCAAGATATGTTTTGGATCACATCATCGAAGTTCAAAAGAAGAAAGGTGATGTAAAATGCATAGGTTATCAGGCTTGTCCACCTTCGGTTAGGCACAACTACTCCAAAATGCCAGATGATGAGGATATGCTACATTTTGAACCGACTGTTCCATTAGACCTAGATGAGTTTAAACCTGGTCTAGGATTTACAAAGGGCACATCTTCAAGTCAAAGCCAACCGGATGACGTCAATGACTCAAAGTCTAAGAATAATCAAAATTCTCCATCATTGAGGATTATGATAGTTCGGATGATGAGTCAGCTGAGGTTAAACCTAAAAAGTCAAACACAGTAACAAAAGAGGAAAATATACCTCTCGAAAATCACATTCTATGTGATCCTTCAACGAACCGTGTGTGACTGCCAATGTGAAGAATGTTAAAGCTCATATTGAAACCTGTGAAAGCATGAATTTGCTTTATACGTTGATTAGTTCTAACAATTTTTTCTCAAACAAAGAATTTCCCATAACTAAGAGTGCCCTTATCCTAAAAACTGAAGATAGAAAGAAAAACAGAAATCAAAAGTGGAAATCTCAAAACAATCAACAAAGGCAAAATCATGTAAATCACGCAAAGGCAAACCGAGCCAAAACAAGAAGAAAATTCCAAAAGTGAACTTCGTGAAATCCAGAGGGACTGATAAAATTGAATCTTTTGTAAACAAGTCCAACATGGATTTTGTTCAAGAAAGAAAAATTTTAAAGCGAAACAGTCAGAACAGTCACACACAACACATACATTGTTGTAATGAAGGACCAAGTACCTCAAGATCACGAAACTCATCATCAAGATATCAATCTCATCATACTCCGAGGTTTGTTGAGCGGAGATCATGTTTTAAGTGTGGTAAGTATGGACACATCATCAAAAATTGTCCATATCTTACAAAAGGAAAAGCAAAGATTGTTGCACCCCATGGTAAACGTTACCATACAAAATATGTTTCACCAAAACAGGACCCTCGTCTTGTTAAACAAAGAAAATAAAACAAAGAAAGAAACAACAGAAGATGGTTGAAAAGGTTTTGAAACCAAAGGTTGTCCAAATAAAATCAGATGTTAAAGTGTACAAACAAAAACATATTTGGAAACGAAAACCGGAAATTGTTTCAGGGGGAGCACAATCCATTCCGAATCATCGGAAAAACAAGGTATCAATTGTAGATGATGTCGGACGACCCAAGTCAGCAATGACTGGGGTCCCCACCTCCAACTAATCTTTGATGAGTGTGCAGGATGTTCCAGGAGGAACTATTGATAATGTTGATACAGTTTTGTGTCTGTCGCTTGTTTTTAATTACAGTTGTAATTGTACGGTCTTTGCTCAAGTGTCTGTATAGATATAGTCATGTCGAATACCTCGAGATATCCTTCTATCTTGATCTAGTATGACATCTTAGCTTATCTGTGTCAGTCAGTTGCATGTGTGCATACTGATAAGTCTTGTGTATGTCAAGTCTACACACGTTCTCCAGTAATAAGGATTCTGTGCGAATCAAAAGATTTCGTACAAAACGCAGATTTCGTACGAATCAAGGAGTATTTCATACGAATCAAGCATTTCATATAATACAGTTGTTCCGCACCAATTCTAGAGTTGTGTCTCGTGTGTTCCATATGTCTAGCAACGTGTTTTCGTGCGAGTGACCAGCTTGGACATTATAAAAGTAGACATGCACCTCTCAATGAGGGTAAGCCCTTTGGTCTAAAGTTAATAGAACGAGCTAGCAAACTGAACCTTTGTGTGGGATATCTAAGCTAGCATTTCTGGTGAAGACGAAGACACAAGAACACAGCAAGTTTGTTTGAGTCATACGAGCATTGTGTGTATATGTTTGTACTTGTTCTCAATCATTAATCAAGATAGTGAATCGTTGGTTACCCCTTGTTCTTTACTTTGCTTTGGTTGCATGCACACTTGGATTCCGCACTTGTGTGTATGTTATATGAACAAGGAATAGGTTTGACATCCGCAGGTGGACCTACAAATGGTTTCAGAGCTTTGGCGCTTTCCGTGTTCAAAACCGGGCTTAGTTGTGTCTGAGCTAGTTTGAAGATTTCTGAAGTTTTCTTGAGCCTCCAGCAGAGAACATAAGTTTTGTATAGATAACTAACTTAAAACTTGGTTAAAATCTGCTGCATGCAGAAAATTTTGTAGTAAAATTTTTCTGAAGAACACCCTTGAGGAAGAAATCTGCAAAAATTTAAATCTAATTAGTTTTGGTAGGGTTGACTTTTTTCTGACTTGGATCTAGACTTGGACTGTTGACTGTTAAAATTCTGTGTTTTAACTAAAAGTGGGTAAGACAACATGTATTTTTGAAAAAGCAGGTCTACACAAGAAAGGAAATTTCTCACCAAACCATTTCTGAAAAGATTCCTCTAAATAACGCTGAACAAAACAGTTGTGAGACTGAAAAGTATGGTACGATTCATCTGAACCGCACGAAACACCTGTTCCGCACGAAACAACTGTTTTGCACGAAACATATTTGATTCGCACGAAAGACTCATCCGCACAAAATTTGTTTCGATCGAATATCTTTGATACTGTTTGTTTTTCGTGTTTTTCAAAGCTTTGTGATTTTAAGAATTTGTCATATTTTAAGAACCTGTGAATTAAAAAAAAAGGTAATTATAATTGTAAAACTTTAAAACCTTGAAATATTCATAAAACAAGAAAATATCATGAGTTCTAACCCGTGGGATTGGAGTTGTTCAAGCTCAAATCAGGAGTCTTCGCAAAGCTCCGCAACATCATGGGTAAAATCTTTGATGCCTCAACATACGACAATGATCTTTGCAAATCCATGGGCGTGTGTTGCAAATCAGAATCAAAGCATCCAAACTCTGTTAATGAGCGAAAGTGAAACAGGGAGTAATAACCGACCGCCTAAATTAAATCACATGAATGATTATCCTTCATGGAAAATTCGTTTTCATACGTATGTTCTCGGTCAAAACACGGAATTGTGGACGTGTTTCACTACCCCCTACAATGAAGCACTTGAAGAAGCTTGATCAAATCCAACCACATTGGCCAATCTAGTCGAAAGTGACAAGAAAGCTTACGGTCTAGAGAAAAAGGCATTTGCTATCCTCACACAAGCTCTGCATAAAGACATTTATCATTAGTTTGTGTATTGTACTACAACGAAAATTTGTGGGACACTTTGGAAGCAATAGGTGAAGGTAACACTGCTACCAGGAATATTCGACATGATCTGCTCAAGAAAGAGTTTGAAGGTTTCATGTTCTTGGAGAACGAAACCTTGAATGATATGACAACTCAGTTTTATCATCTTCTCAGCGAAATGTACTCGTAGAAAGTGTTAGCAGCACCACAAGAAATTGTGATGCGATTTGCTGATGCTTTACCACCGAAATGGGGTCAATTTATTGATCTTTTAAAACATACAGGTGTTTTGGACTCAATTAGTATTTATGAATTTGTGCAGAAACTGGAGAAAAAGAATGAAGAAGAACTCCGGAAGGCACAACGAGACTTTGCTCCACAAAACCCTGAGATGTATTTGGAGGTATAAATGCAGGTACAAGCTCAAGTCAGCAACCGAAGCTGCAGACCGCGTTTATGTCAAACGTGAACCCTTTTCTACCCCAACCAGTTCAAACAAGTCAGTCTACAGGTTCGAGCAATCAAACCTATGGATAGGATTTTGATCCAAAAGCATTCCTTCCACAGCCAAGGGATTTAGCACATAAAGCTCCACAGCAAGCTCCTCAACAAGCTTTCTATGGAAGCAACAGTCAATTTACAAATCCCAACACTGTCAAACTTGACACGACAAATCTCTCCAAAATCAACGTAGAAGTTGTACAGAACATGCGGAACTTCTAAATACCATGGTCAGTGCGTATTGTGGTTTAGTTGCATGTCAAATAGGGAACATCAATTAGACAAACGAAGACTATGAACAAATTGACCGAGATGAAATGAGCTGATGGACATTAAGTGGGCATTTGCAAATGCTATGAGAAGAGCGAAGGATTATATGAGAAGAACAGGGAGAACCAGTTTGGAAAGCAAGAAGGATACAAAATACGGCTTTGACAAAACCGTCGTTACTTGCTTTAACTATGGAGAAAGAGGTCACTTCAAGCGGGAATGCACAAGACCCAACAAGGAAGGAAATCACAACCCCTTTCGTAATCAGTCTCAACCATCCAACACAGCACAGTACAACAATGAAAGAAGAATAGTAGTTGTCGGCATCTATAACAACACCATCAATCAGGACCTTCAAACACGCATAGAGCTTTGGTAGTTCAATCCGGTGAAGGATGCGATTGGCCAGTAAAGTTGGGAATTGTGATCAACGAAAGAACTGCATGCTATGCAAAGATCATGGATCAAATCAAGCATGATCACAGCATCAACACTACAAATAATGATGATACATCTGGGGATGCTGGTAGTTCTGATGAAGAATGTTCAAGTTCAGATGGTTATGGATCTGATTCTGATGTGAAGAAAGGAAGTGATGCTGAGGTTGAAGAGTTGCTGAGTGAAGCTGAGATGTTGAAATCTGAAAAAGGTAGGCATGACGAGGAATGCAGAAGCTGCGGAAAAAGAGACAGAGACACTCTCTATAGATGGTGCAGCTTTTCCTCATCACACTGCCTTTATTGCAAATGTTGAAGGTTCTTCAAAACATGTAAATTCTGACCCTCCTACTGTTTGCAATGACTGTGTTGAGTTGAAAATAAAATATGAAACCGTCAACAGTCATAATCAAAAATTAATTGTTGAACTATCAAAATGCAAAGAGGCAAATTTGGTGCTAACTAGAAATGAAAAAGAATTCCAATGTGTAATAGAAACCCTTAAGAAAAGTGTTTCTGAATTGACAAAAACAGTTTTGAATAAACATACAGGAATTAATAATTACATTAATCTCCTAGAAGAAACAAAGAAAGAGTTAGCCATCGCCAAATGCGAATATGATTCGATCAAATGCAAATTGGAAAGTTATTCTAACTCCCAATATGTGCTTGATCATATTATTAAAGTTCAAAAACTAAAGGGAGATGCTCAATGCATGGGGTATGAGTCGTGTCCACCCCCAATGAAACACAACTATACCAAAATGCCTGATGAAGAGGAGATGCCTCGTTTTGAACCCTCTGTACCTTTGAATCCTGAGGAATTCGCAGCAGGGTTAGGCTTCAAACTAGGCAATTCCTCTCAAGAACCAAGCAAGCCAGAAAGTTCATCATCTGATGAAGAAGAGGATGATACATCAGATGATGAATCAAGAAATGATGATCAGGATCAGCCTCTTGATGAAAGGAAAAGAGTAGAACTGTGTCACACCCTCAATTTCCACTTGCGGAGTTTTACCGAGAGGCGTGTGATCAAACCAGAATCTGAGACACTAGTAATATCGAACGACTCTATATGATTTATTTAAACGTTTTCCAAAAACTGTTGTTTAACCATTCATATTCATTTTCAAAACATCTTAGTTTCAAAGTTTAGCGGAAGCATTAGTTTCAAAGTTTAGCGGAAGCATTAGAGTAAAGTAAAGTAACGGGCGCCAACATAAACGTCAAAACCAAAAATCCCAAACATTTTTCGTAATTAAGACTCGATAAACACAATGTCTTGATCAAATGCAAGTGAGTGCGCCTAGCGCTCCTAGCGTCCAGAGAAACATGTAAAGAAACAAGTGTCAACATCAAAGATGAGTGAGTTCACAGGTTTTTATAAGTTCACAAGTTCGGTTTAAAAGTTTGTTTTCCCCGTTATCCCTAACCCGGGATAACGACATAGTTCCATTATTCTAACCCGGAATAATAATGTTGGTTCGTAATTAAGTTCAATGTTAACATGTAGGTAGCGAGCCTAAAGTTACGTCACATAAGAGTTCGCGATCGAAGCTGACTGTTGTTGCCTCAGTGTTGCCAGGTCTATCACTGACCATGGCGAAAGTTAGGCCAAATTTATCACCCGTTGACCATTCCCGGTCGGTTAGCGCGACTAGCTCAGGTGGGGCTTGTCGGGCCCAGTAGTACTACCATAATTTCCCCTGTATGAACCCAATACTAACGATCCGAGAGTTGGTTGAGGACTTCTGTGATATAGCTACTTAGTGACCATAACATACATTAACATTAACTTAGTTACCGAATAGTTTAACGACGTTAATTTTGCGTAACGTAAAAGATAGAGTTTTAGAGCGTATACAAGTTTCTCCCCCTGTTGTTCAAAACCGGATAAAATAGGGGCCGTGAACTCACCTTAAATTTCTCGGTTAGAATAACACAAAAGAAGAAAAGATGGAACGGCTAATCGCGTCCTAACATGTCAACCAATTTAAATTTAGTGTGTAAACACACTGACACAAAATCCTACGCATAACTAACACACAGTGAGACACACGTAACAACCAATTCGAAACCAAAATCATGCATGCAAAGTATCACCATACAAAATAATTATCAAACCAACTTGTCATAAACACAAGTTAACTCATACAACACTTAGGTACACACAAACGCAAGTTATCATGTTTCAGCTTGTACGCTCATAACTGGGCTGTTTTCGAGGATTTTTATAAAATAGTTCCAACTTTCCAAAAATTCCAATGTTTTTACAGGAGATGTCAATTAGACTGTAGAATTTTGTGTAAAATTTTCAAGTCCTAAAGTTTTACCAATTATTTATGAACATTTATATACTAGGCTGCAGTCAGATTCGTCGCTTTATGACTGCAGTTCACGGGAAAAATTATTTAAAAATCATCGTTGATCTAATTAACAAAATTCCAGCGGGAGTTTTCCAGAAATTCACGTCCAGTTACTGTACAAATTTCGTGACCTAACCCCCTACAGACTATTAGATCCGACTCGATAAACAACCAGCAAATTCTGCAGAATTTTTGCAGCTTCAGCTGCTGCACTAAATGACCACTTAAAAATAGCAAACCACCTCAGAAAAATATGAATCCGGTGCCATTAGAAGCGTTTTTCAAAAATACACATTTTAGGCTTCAGAAAGTCCCCTTTTCGATAAATAATGATCAGGTTATAGCCAATTGAAGTTGGCTATAAATGTCAATCAGCAAACTGTTTTCGACTTTTATCGCATTAGAACATGCTTAAACGATCATGACGCTTAGTAATAATGATTAACAATAGGTTTATTTGTCAAATATCATCATATATATCAATATTCATGCAAAACCTAATTATATAACATGATCTTTATCGCTAAAACGCAGCCTATGATTTTAGTATTCAACATAACATCACAATCGCAAAGATTCGCACATTCATCCGAACTAATCATAAATAACAACACTTTTTCATACTAATAATCCTACCATTACACATAATCATGATCAAGATTACACAAACCCTAATGTGAATCACAAAACAATTAAACCCTAACCTTGAAACGATGATTATTAGCGAACCGGGACAAGCTTGGAACCAATCCGGAAGATGTGGGATTTTGCGATCGTGAGGGGGGGGGGCTGCCGTCGGCCTTCTCTTAGAGACTAGGGTTTTGTTGTTTTTTTTAAATACATCTCATGCATACATACATTTATATAAAACAAGGGAAAGGGGAGGGGGTGCGACCGCAATAGGGGGGGGGGTTGGGTTAAGTGGCTTGGGCCTCAAGTTTAGGTTATTTCCTTGGTCCGTAAGGAGGTGTGGGTCCGGGGTTGGGTTTGCTTGGTCGTGAAGTCGTAATGTTTCACTAGCTTGGTTTGGTTTATAAATAAAAGTTACTAAAATATTATTTGCGACATGGAGTTTATAAAATATTAAATCACAAACGTCCTAATAACACATAACACGTAATTTAGATACAACCAGTCTAATAACAGATAGCACGTAATTCAGATACAATCCGTCTAATAACACATAGCACGCGATTCACCCTATAGATTCACAAAGTTAGCGTAATTATTGCGAGCGTGTAATTTAATTCTCCGAATTAAATCAGCGTAGGAGTGAATAACCGTAAAGTAGCGCGTTTAAGATACCTGAAAAGCCGGGATGTCACAAATTGCCTGCTACTCCTAATACTCAAGAGACAGTTCCTAAGAAATCTGTGAAGACAAGTGTGTCTACACAAGAAGTAGATAATGTATTGTATACTTTGGTTGGATATAAGAAAATCTATTCAAACAAAGATTTTCCAATTAAAAACGTAAATCCAATCTCTATAGATCAGGTTTTTGAAAAGTCAAAACCCAAACCTTTAGAGAAGAAAAAGCCCACCAAATCACAATCATTATCAGTTTCAAAAGAAAAACAATGGAAGTGTGTTGAAAAGCCTACAGTTTCTCGACCGAAGGTTGAATCAAAAGGCACTCGCTACCAGAAAAAGGCCAAAACTGTTAAATTTGTGAGTTCTAAAGGTACCGATAAAGTCAAAACTTTTCAAGGAAAATCTAATGATGATGTTATAAAGAAAGTTAAGATTTTGAAAAGAAATAGTCAAAACAATTACACCCAACACACTGATGGATGTAATGAAAATTAACCCAGTACCTCAGGATCCACAAGTTCAACATCAAGCCGAAAAACACGATCTCCTAGTTTTGTTGAGAGGAGAACATGTTTCAAATGTGGAGAATTTGGCCACATTATAAAGGATTGTCAAAATCCAGTCATATCAAGATGTATAGAGAAAACCCCTCATGAACCAACTTGCAAACGTAAATCTGTTTCTCCGACACAAGATAAACAAGTTATTAAAGATCAAAAAGAGAAACAAAAACGTAAACAAGTAAAAGCAATTGAGAAAGCTTTAATATCGGATTCTTCAAATAAGGATCAAAGATCTTCAAAGTCAACAAAACCAGACACTGTTAAAACTCTAAATAATAGTAAATCTGGTAATAAACAATGATCTTGGAAACGGAAGACCGGTAATGGTTCAAAAGGAGTTTCTCAGTTTGTTAATCATCAAGAAATTGAGATTACATTTCTATGATAAGGGACGACCCAATACCACTAAGGCTTGGGTCCCCATCTCAAACTAATCTTGTTTGTGTAATGTGCAGGGTGTTCCAGGAGGAACTGTAAACAGTCATTGGATTGTTGACAGTGGAGCATCAAGGCACATGACGGGCGACTTGCGGCTCCTATATGATGTGAAAAGCATAAGTGGTGGTTATGTTGCTTTTTCTAGTGACAAAGGTGGATACATCACTCAAAAAGGAATGGTCTCCAGTGGCGTTGTGAGCTTCAACAAGATCAATTGTGTGTGGCAAATTGATCACAATCTTCTTAGAGTTTCTCAAATCTGCGACAAGAAGTTCACGGTACATTTTGATGATGCCAGATGTTATGTGCAGAAGCCTAGATTCAAGATCCCCAAGGAATAGATTCTCCTATCGGCGCCAAGAATTAATGATTTGTATATTCTTGATATGAGCCAAGCTATTACAACATCTGCACAAGTCACATGTTTTGTCTCTAAAGCCACCGAAAAGGAATTAATCTCCTGGCATAGACGTATGGGACACATTCACCTAAGAAAAATGAACTATTTGGTGAAGAACAATCTAGTGAATGGTGTACTAGTGAAGAATTTCATCTTCAAGACGTTTTGTGTATCATGCCAGAAAGGGAAGCAAGCAAGAAAGTCCCATCCCGTGAAGAAGATCAACACTGTAAATATGCCACTTGAATGTCTTCATATGGACCTCTTTGGACCTATAAAACACAAGGTAACCTTTGGTGATTCTTATTGTCTGGTAGTTACTAATGACTATTCAAGATTTTCGTGGGTAAACAGTTGGCACACAAGAGTGAAGTTCCTACTATCCTCAAGAATCTCTTGACTCTGTTAGAAAATATGTATAATCTGAAGGTAAGGAGAATTAGAAGCGACAATGGCACCGAATTCAAGAATCAAGTTATGGATGAGTACTGTTCCTCAAAGGGTATTCTGCATGAGTACAGTTCTCGATACACTCCACAACAGAATGGTGTCGCTGAGAGGAAGAATAGAACTCTTATTAAAACTGCAAGAACCATGTTAGTAGAATCAGAACTTCTCGTTCAATTTTGGGGAGAAGCTGTTGCTACTGCATGCTACACGATGAATAGAGTTCTAACGGTGAAGAGACGTGGGAAAACATGCTTTGAGTTATTACATAAAAGGAAACCAGATATTTCTTTCTTAGAACCTTTTGTAGCTCCATGCACTATGATCGACCCACATGGAAAGTTTGGTCCCAAGGCTATCGAAGATTTCTTTCTTGGATATGCTACTCCTAATTTCTGGGTGTGGAATTTATCTTCGAAGAAGATTGAAGAATGGGGTGAAGTCAAGGTTCAGAGATATACAGAAGCTACAAGAGCTCCGGGTGCTCCTTGGATTTTGACTATGATGGGCTATTTGATTCCTTTAATCTGCCAACTTTTGATGATGCAACAACTGCTGCTCAGATGTTATTGGAAAGTGATACTGCAGTGGACTCGTCATTAGTTCGACCAATTATTGTTAACCCTCAAGTGTCGACTTCGGTTAACAATCTTGTTCAAAATGAGGAATTCAAAGACGCTGCAGATTATAATCTTTCATCAGAAGAAGATGAGTTTCATGATGCAAATGAAGCTGCCTCTGGGGTTGTTCCTGGATTTTCAAATGATACGTCAAATATTCAACCTCAAGGAATGACTGAAGGTCAGGCATCTACAACGTCATCAAATCCAGCTATCGATTTAACTGTTGATCTGAATATCAACAATTTGGGTATCAACTCTCGAGTTCCTGATGTGCCAGAAACTCGAATTCATAATATCCATCCTCAGCAGAATATTATGGGAGATGTCCAGAGTGGTGTGCAGACTCGTAATCAGCTCCGAAACAAGCAGAATGCTGGATTGTATTGGGAAATCAGGGAATTTGGTGGTCTGAATGATTGGTCTTTTGCCTGCTATGTGTGCCAAGTAGAACCAAAATATTTGAAGGACGCAATGAAAGAAGACTCTTGGGTTGAAGCCATGCAGGAAGAACTTCAGCAATTTCAGAAGTTAGGCGTCTGGAAATTGGTTGACAGGCCTGACAACTACAAGAAGATTGGGATACGATGGGTGTACAAATGCAAGAAGGATGACCGAGGTGTTGTTGTGAGAAACAAAGCACGATTGGTTGTTCAAGGTTTTAATCAGGTTGAAGGCATTGATTACAATGAAGTTTATGCACCGGTTGCACGACTTGAGGCCATAAGAATCTTTTTGGCTTATGCGTCCTTCAAGAAGTTCACCGTTTATCAGATGGATGTGAAGAGTGCATTTCTTCATGGTGTGGTAGAAGAGGAAGTATATGTTGAGCAACCGCCAGGTTTTGAAGATCCTCTCCATCCTAACAAGGTTTGGTTTCTCAACAAGGCATTACATGGTCTTCATCAAGTTCCGAGGGCTTGGTATGAAACGTTGTCTACCTATCTATTGAAGAATGGTTTTCGACGAGGCCTGATCGACTGTACTCTCTTCATCAAGGAACAAGACGAGGACTTGCTGCTAGTACAAATTTATGTTGATGATATTATATTTGGGTCTACTAACACTCGAATGTGCAAAGAATTCGAACAGGTTATGCAGGAGAAGTTCGAGATGAGCGCAATGGGAGAAATGTCTTTTTTTTTAGGTTTACAGGTTCAGCAATCAAAGGAAGGGATTTTTATCCATCAAACTAAGTACGTCGGAGATATTCTCAAGCGATTTCAGATGGAAGACTCAAAACCTTTGGGAACTCCATTTGCTCAAAATCATGGGATTACTCCAGACGGAATGGGTGAACATGTAGAACTATCTCTCTATCGTGCTATGATCTGATCTCTCATGTATCTTACTGCTTCAAGACCCGACATAATGTACCCAACATGCCTTCTAGTGTGCTATCAGTCTAGTCCGAAGGTTTCTCATTTGATGGTTGTGAAAAGGATCTTTCGTTATTTGAAGGAATGCCCTGACACTGGTCTATGGTACCCTAAGGATGATAACTTTGATATGACCGCATTCAGTGATTCTGATCATGGCGGCTGTAAAATCAATGTAAAGTCAACAACAACAGGATGTCAGTTCTTGGGAAATCGCTTAGTCACGTGGTAATGGAAAAAGCAGACTTGTGTAGCTACATCAACATGTGAGGCTTAGTATATATCAGCTTCTCGTTGCTGCTCTCAAGTTCTATGGATTCAACAGCAAATACGCGACTACGATTTTGAATTTCTTACTACTCCTATTTTTGTTGATAATGAAGCTGCTTTACAGATCACTCGGAATCCTGTACAACATTCAAATACAAATCACATTGAGATTAAGTATCATTTAATACGAGATTGTTATGAAAAGAGACTTATCGATGTTGTTAAAATCCACACTGATCACCAACGTGCCGACCTTTTCACCAAAGCCTTTGATAAATCACGTTTTGATTATCTACTTTTGGTCAATGGCGTCAAGGTGAACCCCGAGTAACTCAACCATGGCTAACTATTTTTGTATATTCTTTGCAAAAAAAATCTAAAACTACAAAAAGATTTTTAGTTTATATTTTAGGGGGAGTAAGTTTAAGAAAATACAAAAATATGTCTTTTATTTACCGTCTTTGTTTAAGGGGGAGAAAATTCAGAAAAATACAAAACCAATAGAAAAATCAAAAATAAGTTTCTTGGATAAGTTGAAGATGATGAAATTCACCGGTAAATATGTCAGAAATGGTTAAAAGCATAGAAAGAAGATTGATAAGTAGCTTTACTTATGATGTATCGGTAGGCTCACAATCAGACTAAAATGTGCAGGTTGATATAAACTTAACAGACAGAACGCTAGGTGCGAACCATTCATTGGCATATGGTCTTGGTACCGAAATTTCATTTGATAGAGTGCCGAGGATCTGAGATATACAGTCTTTATGCTAGCTTATCATCTGGGTATCATGGTTGAATCTTTTGCCGAGAAATAATGGTGGCGCAAGTCTAGAACTTCCATGATATCATGCATACGTGTCCATACTGCATTCGACCATCAAATAAGTAATAAAAATATCACATCCCCAGAATAAGTGATAAAATATCACAGCTTTATGCGGGAGCTAAGTTCGTCTCTTTGTCGGTATGATGGTACTAACCTGTTCACGGACTTACTCCTGTGCCCTGCATGCATATGAAAATCAAGTTCCTTATCAATAAGTGAATAAATCACAAAGGGCTTGTTTTCAATCAAAGTAAGTGAGTATCTCACATCATTCATATACGTCAAAACAGATGATAAAGCAGTATACTCACCGGTAAGATTTTTCTCGTGCATATCTTGATACGGGAATGTGTCGTGATGTGGTTGAACACCGGCTAGTAAGTATAAATCCATACCTTAATCATATCTCCTAATCAGGATGACATCTGATAAGTCTGAGCTTACGTAGACAACAATACCGATAATCATAGTTAAATACTTATCTGTTTAATTTTGAAAACCAAATACCGTTTTTGACAAAGTTTAAAATGCTGGTACGATTCCTTTACCTTGAAACTCGAAAAAGATTGTTAAATAGATATATAGTTTATTTGTATATTTAGTTTTTAAGTCTAGTTTACTTAGTTGCTTATGTAATTACTTTTTGAAAGTTTACCAAAGTTGATACTCGAAAGTTTTCTACCAAGATACGCCAGAAAACCATCTGTTTGATATCGCAACTTCATAAAGTAATATCTTGCAACAAGTAATCAATCAAAAGAAATCCAAAATCGGAAATTTGTTTGTGTGTATGTATCTCATACGAATGAACCTAGTCATTTGATTTGACTTGGTCACTTGTTTTTCTCAAATCAACTGGTGGAATTCATACGAGTGTTATCTCGTTCAGGGAATACAATCATACGAAGAAATTATGATAAGTCTTTCATGTGTATTCCCTGAGAAAGTTGTGTTCTAATTGTATTTGATTTATAAGTACAGATTGATAAAAATGGAACATAAACAAAGACCAGCGACGAAGAAATCTGACAAGTCAAAAGAGGAAACAAGAAAGATTTAAAGTTTCTTAGAAGTTCGAAGACCTGATACTTTAATCATTGGATAGCAGATCTTCAGGTGGAGTTTGTTGATACTCCAATCCATTCAATAAAAACCAACATATGAAGACCAAAGACTGAAGACCGAAGACCAAGCAACATCCAAGGGGGAGTTTGTTGATACAGCTTTGTGTCTGTCGCTTGTACTTAATTACAGTTGTAATTCTACGGTCTTTGTTCAAGTGTCTGTATAGGTTTGGTCGTGTCGAATAGATCGAGATATCCTTCTATCTTGATCTAGTATGACATCTTAGCTTGTCTATGTTAATCAGTTGCATGTGTGCATACTGATAAGTCTTGTGTGCGTAAACTCTACACACGTTCTCCAGTAATAAGGATTCTGTGCGAATCAAAAGATTTCGTACGAAACACAGATTTCGTACGAATCAAGCATTTCGTACGAAACAATTATTCCACACCAATTCTGGAGTTGAGTCTGGTGTGTAATAGTGTGTTCCATATGTCTGGTAATGTGTTTTTCGTACGAGTGACTAGCTTGAACACTATAAAAGCAGACATGCACCTCTCAATGAGGGTAAGCCCTATGGTCTAGAAGTTAATAGAACGAGCTAGCAAACTGATCCTTTGTGTGGATATCTAAGCTAGCATTTCTGGTGAAGACGAAGACACAAGAACACAGCAAGTTTGTTTGAGTCATACGAGCATTGTGTGTATTTGTTTGTACTTGCTCTCAATCATTAATCATGATATGAATCTTTTGTTACCCCGTGTTCTTTACTTTGCTTTGGTTGCATGCACACTTGGATTCCACACTTGTGTGTATGTTATATGAACAAGGAATAGGTTTAACATCCGTAGGTGGACCTACATATGATTTTAGGATTGTTGATAGGGGAGCATCCAGGCACAAGATAGGTGACATACGGCTCCAAAATATTGTTATATCCACGAGTTGTTGCCTTTGTTGGAGAAATGAAAGGATAAAATTGAAAACTTTGACAAGATGAAAAACAACTAACAATTTGTTGTTTAAGGCTTGTATCAGATCCACAAGATAGATTCAATAGAAATGTATACGCCTGCAACATGATGGAAGATTATCAAAGATTCATATCTTATATCTTCCACAAGAAAGAAAAAGCTTACAAGATGATCGTGCAGTATACATTTCTCCAAGGGTGTGATTGAAGAAAATGTGTTTGTTTGAACAAACCTACTAGGTGTGTGGATGCCTTGGCATGGTTTGAATAACCGCACACTACTTCTCAAGGATAAAGACGAAGACCTTTGCTCTCCAGAATAAACACATTGATCCAAAATATCACCTCACACGTGATTGTTTCAATATGAAACTCACCAATGTTGTTGCTTCACACCGATTATCAACGTGTCAACTCATTTTCCAAATCTTGATAAACCATTTTTATTAAATTAATTTTGGTAAATGGCATCGAGGTAAAACCTGAGTTAATCCACATTAGAAAATCGGTTTTATAAGTATTTTTCTTAAGGAGACAATCCAAAAAGGTATATTTAACTGTTTAAATATACTTTTGCAATGTAGGGGGAGTAAATTTCCAATCAGAAAAATACAAAAACATGAGAAAAACAAAAGTAAGTAACCTGGCGAGAAAAAGAGAAAACGAAAGCAAATTAGTGGTCTGTCAAAACCTCTTTGAACTTAAAATGAAAAATGATAAGTAGCTCTATATTCGATGTATCAGTAGGCTCAGAATCATTTTAAAGTGTAAACAGGGCGATATAAACATAATCGACTGAAGACCAGGGGGGAACCATTCATTGGCATATGGTATTGGTACCGAAATTTCGTTTGATAGAGTGCTGAGTTTCTGAGATATACGGTCTTTATGCTGACTTATCATCTGGGTATCATGGTTGAATCTTCTATCCGAAAAATAATGGTGACGCAAGTCTAGAACTTCCATGATATCATACATACGTGTACATACTGCATACGACCATCAATAAGTGATAAAAATATCACATCCCCAAAATAAGTGATAAAATATAACAAGCTTTATGCGGGAGCTAAGTTCGTCTCTCTGTCGGTACGATGGTACTAATCTGTTCATGGACTTACTCCTGTGCCCTGCATGAATATGAAAATCAAGTTCCTCATCCATAAGTGATTTAATCACATAGGGCAGTTTTCAATCAAATAAGTGAGTACCTCACATCATATATACGTCAAAACAGATGATAAAGCAGTATACTCACCGGTAAGATTTTCTCTCGTGCATATCTTGATACGGGAATGTGTCGTGAAGTGGATGAACACCGGTTGGTAAGTATAAATCATACATTAATCGTATCCCCTAACGATGATTACATCTGATAAGTTGAGTTTACATGGACAACAGTACCGATAATTGTTATAGGATACCTATCTTAATACTATCTAATCAAACAACACGTGTGTTTTGACAGTACCGTATACTAATATGATTCTCTTACCCTCGAAATTCACAAAGAATGTCTGTAAATATTTATTTGATGCTTTCGGTCGTTATATTTAAAAATTTGCAAAAAGCCAAAAAGATCTTACTTCTAGTTTATTTTTGATTAACCGATGTTGGAACTCAAGTCTATCCTACCTGAAATCCTGATTGTAAGCCGGAAAACAACTGCATCTTCATAAATAGTTGAAGTTGACAAGCTTTAAAGTTTAACAATTTAAAATTAAACAATCTTAAAAACTTTTAGAGGCATTGTCAGTTGGTAGTTGAATGAAAGATGCCCTCATGTATGTCGTTTGCTAATTTTGTTTAAAATCAATGCTTTGTGAGATTTTCAAACGAAAATTCTCTAAGGTTGATTGCGTCCCTACAGTTGTTCTCATTACGCGTTTAGCCTTGTTGTGTGTGCAGATAAAGTATCCAAGCAAGCTAAATACAAAGAGAACAAGTTTAAAGAAAACAAGTTACGGGAGTAATGACATAACATGAATGCAAGCTGTGAATCAAGAAGATCAATTTCCATAGCTGACTACAAAAAGCAAAATTTAAGGGGGAGTTTGTTAATTCTCCAAGCCATTCCAGTGTGAAGACCAAAGTATGAAGACCAAAGACCGTAGACCAAGCAACATCCAAGGGGGAGTTTGTTGATACAGTTTTGTATCTGTCGCTTGTTCTTAGTTACATTTGTAATTGTACGTTCTTTGCTCAAGTGCATGTATAAGTTTGGTCGTGTAGACCAAATCAAGATATCCTTCTATCTTGGTTTCGTACGACATCTTATTTAGTGTATGTTAAACGGGTGCATGTGTGCATACCGTTGATTCTTGTGTACGTCATTGCTCCATACGAACCAGTTGCTCCATACGAAATTGGTTGCTTCATACGAAATTGGTTGTTTCGTACGAAATTGGTTGCTCCGTACGAAATTGGTTGCTTCGTACGAAATTAGTTGCTCCGTAAGAACCAATTTCGTACGAATGACCAGCATGGACACTATAAAAGCAGACATGCACCTCTCTGTCAGTGTTAGTCCAGTGAACCTTGAGAGAGAACCTTTGAGTGGACACCGGAGTTTAGCTGTGCGAGAGAAGACCAGATGTGTGTGAGCACTAGAGAGATAAAATAGTGTATTCAAGAGTCTATGTACTGAGTCCCTCATAATATCAATTAGTGAACATTGGAAGATACATCTTTGTCATATTGATTGTGTCTTGCTTTGGTTGCATACACACTTGGATTCTGCACTCATGTGTGTGTTATATGAACAAGGAATAGGTTTAACTCCATCCGCAGGTGGACAAAGGGTCCACTAGAGTTTGAATTGGAGATTTTTCCATCAAGATGTGGATTTCACTCCTAACTTGATGACGAGATTTCGTGCAAAAAGAATAAGAATAGCGGAATGAGAGTCGTTCACCAAATTGTGGGTTTCACGCCTATTTTAGTGAACTCGTCTCGTTTATGTTACGAGTGTCTTCAAGTCTTCAAAGTGCGTATTGTGTAAAAATGTCTTAGGAAAGACATGATGTATATGTATCAAGACTAAAAGAAAAGAGGAGAAGCAAAGTAGGAAGCATAAACTTTTAAGCATAAACAAGAATGGTCAAAACGGGTACATAGAACTATAGACTAGGTCGAACATAGCAATTCTACCTAATTCCCTATAGTTATGGCTCTGATACCAATCTGTCAAACCCCAACCGATGGTGGAAACATCGGAGTGAGACGATAGCAAGATTGCTCAATGCTCACAACGCTAATAATGACAATATTAATTTTTAAAGTCGAATTTCATTTCAAGAATAATTGTCAAATACAACATTAAAACAAAGACAACAATTAAACTTAAAACAACTCAACAAGATTGATACAACAACATTAACCTAAACGTCTAAATGTGAGTATCTATCCCCTTGCTATTTGATTTCATAGAATCCTCTTCATCAACCTGTAACATGTTTTAAAATAACAATTCAATGCAAAAGCAAAGGCGAGTACACAAGTTTAAGCATAGCATACGTATACGAATAAAGTTTAAACAAATCCTCATGGCAACTATGATTCTACAAGAGCATATACAAGGCATGCAATGCTACTAGTCAAACTCTTAAGGCAATCACGATGTTTTAACATATGCGTTACTTCCTAAAGCGCTTATACATGTCAAACGAAGGCTTAAAACAAGTTAATGACTAAAGTATCACATAAAGAATTGCCAAGCTATAAGCATCAAGTAATCGTATCAAGTATTCATGTGTATAGGATTGTTTGTGCATTTCATGAAGTTTAAGTGGTGTGGTTTTTGGTATGAGTAAACATGTTACACCCAAAAGTGTTGAAAACGAAAAGTGGGTCGAGTGTACTCACGGTTTTACTAAGTCTTCAAACTTAACAAGTCCGTAGAGTTGGTTGATTTATCGGATGAACGCCGAGTTATCCTACAAGAGGAAACGAGGACGTATGAGTATTGAGTTTCACGGAGGATTTGGATTTTTCGAGCATGATTAAAATAATGTCTCATAAAGTATTATGATACAAAAGTATTCACTAAGATGTAGCACTTGTCCTTGAAACTATTGTAACCCATAAGGGTTGAATGTGATTTCATAGGTTCGGGACCTATTAGGATCGTGATAAGGAACTACATACTTTAGTGGTAACTTAATAACTTGATAGGTGATTATATAGTCATTATCAAGGTTTCGGTTTTTAGGATTATAATATAGACCATAGATATTATATGTACATAATAATAAACCATACTAACAAGGATTTCATGGAAGTCATGGAGGAGGTAGGAGGTAGAACCATCCATTTAGGAACCTCGAATAACGTTCACCATTACACAAGTCACCATAGGTAACAAGGAGGGTACTACAACAATAATATGAATAATAATGTAAATGACAAGATTGTAAAGTGTGTCCATAGTGACACTTTAGGTCTAGAAAATCATCAAGTGATGTGTGGTCTCGAGTTAGGATAGCCCAAGCTAACCATGGTGGACACATATGAACAAGTTTATGAACTTGCATCACTTGTGAGCTTGAAGCTCTATGAAAACATCATTTTTGTGAGGATAAATCCTCTATTTTGAATGTCTCAACCTTGTTTTTAAGCCTAACCAACCATAAGAGTGGTTGTAAGCCTTAGGACATAGGTTTGAGATGAGTTAAACTCAAGTTGGATGAAGAGATATAAGTTTTGAGAAGTTCTTGAAAACAAACATAAATTTTTGGACATTTAAGTGCATTCCAGATCTGAGTTCTCCATGGAGAACCCTAGGATTCAAACTTAAAGTTTGTCCAAGTGTTTTGAAAGAAAAATGAGATGTTTTCACTGAGAAATGAGCAAGATATGCTCACTTTTGTAAGATGGGTACAATCTGCTCGAACTTGGAATTTGGCAACTGGTTTGAAGGCTTTTTTGATAGATTTGAGGGAGATTAAAGTGTAAAAATGCTTGGATTAGAGGTGGGTTTTATAGGGATAAGTTTAGGTTAGTTATTATGTGGGTTTAGGTGAGTAATCAATGTAAAAAAAAGGTTTTAAACTCAAAATCCCGGCCACAAGGGGCTGCTGCCACCTACTGTTCGCGACCAACATCTACTCCGGAAACATGGCTTAAAAGCCTTGTGTTTCCGGTAATCTATCAATAGGGTGTGCCTGGTGGAGTGGTTGTGCTGTTGTTTGTTGAACCGGAGGTCCTGGGTTCGAGTCCCACGGATCCGGTTTTACTGATATATTTTTTTATATTAATTAAAAATCTTTTATTAGTTTCAGAAATGACAGAAATAGCCCATGAAGTTAAAGAATCCATGAATTGCAATTTAGACCTTAGATTTTGTTAAGGAAAGATATATATTAACATTTAATTCTAAATATTAATATATTTATAAAGAAAATTAGCATTTTAATTTTTTAAAAGAAATTAGTTAATTTTATTAACTAATTTAATTAATTAATTTAATCAATTAATTTAATTAACTAACTTAATAAACAGATAGGTAATTTCATATATTCGTAACGAATTTAGTTTAACGATTACGAGTTTCATGGATCACAAGCGTTTTCAATCGCGTACAACATTACAACGAATAAATATTGATTACACCTGAAGTTGAAGAAAACGATGCGGTTAAAGATGATTATGAGAACCTTGATTTCATTATGATCATTGAGACTCGGTTTTACAACGATGCGGTTAAATATGATTACGAGAATTACAGGCTTCAAAAAAAGAAATAAAGAATTATAATACACGGTCTCTAGATAAAGGAAGTATGGGAAAGCAGGGCATTATACCTGAAGTTGAAGAAAACATTGAAGATATTGCTGCAGATATTGAGAAGAAAGCGTTTGGTGAAGAACAAGTGGTTGAAGATGCATCGTCTTCGAGCACTAATTCTAATGAGAGACGCGCTGGTGAAAGAAAAAGGGCCAAAAAGATAGAGGCAAAGCGTCTGACCAAGAAATAGAGAAAAGTTGAAGAGAGAAGCGCAAAACCGCAGGTGAAGATGATACAACGTATGTACCTTCAGGTTCAGATGCAGATACTCCTGTACGCACACCAACTGTAAAATCTAAAGAGACTGTACAAGAGCCGACGGTTTAAGAAGAGGTTGTTGATGGACCGACTCCGTCATCACCAGTTCATCAGTCTACTTCTCAGGCACCGCAATCGCCACTACATCAATCTACTCCGCCACAACAGTCTGCATTTCAGTCGCCTCCACAACCATCACCAAGACAAGCTACACCATAGCTGCCACCGCATACTACACAACCCTAGTCTTAGTTTGACTTTAAATTTGATTTTGGAAACATTCCAAGGGGTGAAGACTTTACGACATACATGTTCAATGATCCGCGTGTTGACGAACTACAGAAACAAGTCTTGTTGAACACAGTCAAAATTGTGGAATTACAGGAGCAGATTAATGTGTTGACTGAATATAAACAGCTAGTAGAAGCCATGCTCGCAAGTATAGTGTCTGAGAATGAACGTCTACAACTCCGAATGGCTGAATAAGAAGAAGAAAGGCTTCAAAGTGATAGAAGAATAAATATGTTTGAGAAAATTCTAACGAAGAAGCTGGGAGTTAACATAGCCGCGGAGATTGATGAGATAGAACATGCTAAGGCTAGAGAATGTGTTGCTAAAAGAGAACGTCTTGCTAAAGAACTATCAGACGCGTAAGGCAAAGGAAAAGAAAAGGTGGTAGAGGATCAGTTGAATGTTGAAACTAAGCCAAAAGCTGAATCTGCGCCAGTTATTACAGATATCGTGTTGTATCAAGTGTTGAATAAGTTTATGCTGATCGCGAAGCCTAAGGATAGAGAGTGATATGTCAGATCTTTCTGCAACACACCGCGAATGCCTTTTGAAGAAAAAGTTAGAGAAAGAAATTGAGAAAGAGGCTGAAGAATTTGAGGAAGATGCTGAGAAAGAAGATGAAGATTTAGATGATGTTGGTGATTCTGATTTGGATTCTGATAAGGGTGGTGATGATGATGATAATATAGGAGGTGCTGGTATTCGTGTAACCAATTCTGGTGTGAATTAAGAGATTGATTATTCAGTGTACCTTGACGATTCTGCGAATCAAACTATTGAAGAGGGTGTTAAAGACAGAACTGGAGGTTCTTCAGATGCTCAGTAGGCAGGAATCCTCTCGCTAATTGATTCATCTACCATTCCTGTCGTTCAGAAACCAAGGATTTTCTATCTTGAGTATGATGTTGAGGAAGGTGAATTCATCCACAGCTATTCTAAGGAAGAGATCGTTGAAATGTTAGGTGTGGATGAAGAGAATTTTGAGTTTGACTTCGAAGAAGAGCTGAACGAGATTAGTGCTTTCGAGCCAAACGATTATGCCTTTGAACAGGTTGAAGAAGCGAATGAGTATGATCGAGTTGTTGTGGAGGATGATTCTGATGACGATGTTAATATTTCCGATCAGGGTACAGAGGACTCCACGACTTTTACTGAACTGTTTGTAGCAGAGAATGCAGATATTCTCAAGCGTAAAGTTGAAGAAGCTGCAAAGCAGGGAACTCTTCCTCAATAGTTAGACAGAGCTAAAATTGTCGAGATGAGGAAGAAGTGGTTTAAGAGTTCACCAACAGAGCATAAATTCAAACGTCCTCTAGCGTTCTTTACGCGTAACGCTGATATTTCTCTAGGGGACATTATAAGTTGGGGTTGGATTAAAGAGCTTAACATTTACACGATCAAAAGAGAGTTTGGTATTCAGTATTTCTGATATTTAAGCGACATCAAGTCCTTGCCTTACTGGGATATCAAAGAGTTGGTGCAAACAAAGGCGATCAATCTCAAGACGAAATTTCACGACTAGAGCTTTGGAAGTTGATTAAGCTTGAAGCTGCACATGGTTTTAGACACTGAAACCTCACTTTCCAAGACGCATTACAAAGATAGTTCCAGTGACTAAGGAGAAGGATGTTACTCTAGTTGTAAAGAGGCCGAAAGTAATGAAGAACATGTTTATGATACAAATGGAGCAGGATTTCCACAAAGTCTTCAAGTGGTGGCACTATGATTCTAATACAGGAGAGGCTGTAATTTGCGTGCAACCTGATGATGACTCGTAGAAGATTACTGAAGAGCTAACCGAAGCCGTCATCGCTCACAAACACATATATGGGTTGTGGCATGGCATTCGAGTACTAGACGTGATGTGGCTAGTCAATTGTACAAAGAAAGATAGAGAATGTATGTTTCGCCAATGACATACATTCTGGATTGACATGGAACACATCTTGGAGGAAGCTGGAGGAGATCGAGCTAAAGAAGAAGGAAAAGTAGGAAGCTAGGATTGCTGAGCGAACTCGCATAGCTTCACTAAGGAGTTTTCAGTTTGGTAATACAGTGAACCGACCTCCTCCAACAGATCAAACGCCAATTGCTATTGAGGAGCGTCGCAAGCCACCGAAAAGATTTTTTGGTCGTTAGGCGTTAAATCTTGTGAAGATTTTTTGAAGAGTATCCAGACTGCGGCAACATCCAAGTGGGAGTTTGTTGGTTCACAATGTCTATTGCCTACCTCTAGGATATGTTGAATATGGCTTCAATTTCATTCATTTACATGTTATCGTTTGTTTTATATATTTTGTAGAGACTCTTACGAGTGAGTCAGTTGGCTCGTACGAGTGACACTTTGTCCCTCGTACGAAGCAATCACTCGCACGAGTCACAGAATCTATTTTACACACTCCAGTGCGAGTCATGCCGACCTATAAATAGAGGAGTGCTGTGTCAGAGCTTAGCAATTTTATTTTAGTTGATACGGCGAAGCCCTGCTAATTTGTTTACTCGCGTCTATACTTTGCATGTCTTACAATACAATTCAGAACAGGCTAACAGTATCTCTTTCTTGTTCGTTTGTCATCCTCTCTTGCAATGAATTCTACATATGCTAGCTGAGTTAGATCAGACCAGTTGCACATCGGAGGAGCCAATCCCCCGTTCACAAGGTAGGAGTGACAACATGCTTGGTTCACACGAGCTATCATGTCTATAAATAGGTGTTGTGTGTTCATTGTTTGTTAAGTTTTGGAAGTTCCCTTAAGGGAAACGCTGGCGGATTCTCTCTAGGAACTTCACCAACCAGTCAAGATGTATACTCTTTTCGTATGAATGAATGAATGAAATGCAAAGCTTCTGTTGATTCTGTGCCTACTTCTCAATTTCATTCTGCGAATCTGTTCTATCCCCAAAGCTTCTGTCTAGAACCGTCGCCGACCACGGGACCACAAAACCCATTCATTGCATGGCTCAGCACATTTTAAACATGGTTTTTCTACTACAGACTCACATTTGGACTCATTTACCTCCTTAATGTTTGTCATGCATGCTTTGTCAGTCTCATCAGCCAACTTCTCCATCTGTTCATCAACTTTTTGTTCAACATCTGGCGTCTTCTGTTCTTCACAAGATGATCGATGACTTGATCCGAAGTATCCTGCAAAAGTTTTCAACATATCGTTAGGCAGGAGGTGTCTATTTAAAAGTTTCTCCTCTTCTGATGATGTGTGATAGTAACAATCATCTTCTGGTTCTTCTTCAGGTTCTTCGATTATCTCAGCAACGAAAGCCAAACACTCATTCTTGGAAATATATTTGTTCCAGTTAAAGCCCTCACCTTCTTGAGTAACCACTAGCGCTTTCTCTTTGGTCTCTGGCTGTTTATCTTCGATCTACACCGTTCAAGTTCTTCGTTGGGGACGGTGGTAGATAGCCTTCTTGTAGTAGTCATCGGCAAATGGGTTCTGATTACCCGGAGCTTCTCTATTTGGGCATTCACGTTTAAAATGACCCTTTTCCTGACACTTAAACAAGTAACTTTAGATTTATCAAATCCAAGTTTTCCATCCAAACCTCCAAGTTCTCCTTCCCAGTGATTTCCATGAAGTGTTGTGTGCATCGAACAATAGATGCCATACACCATTTTATATCAATCAACTCCATCTCTACTGGATCAATCTGATCATAATCCTCTCTGGTCATTTCAGAATTTCCAATCCTTCCTGCTACAAGACTGTCATCAGATTTGAGAACCGATGCTAATAGTGACATATGCTGCTTAGCAGTTTTCTCATCAAAGTTTTGTGCATTCTGGAAATCGACAGCGATATTGCACTGTAGTACCCTCTGAGTAGGATTAGATTGACTGGTCTGGTTGAGTTGGGGACTGCTTGAACCATATGATGACTGTGGGCTTTAAGACGTGTTTGGATGGACCGTTGCAAATGATTGAAAACTTGTGTTTTGATTTGACGGTGGGCTTGGTGTGTTGTAAGCGTTAAGGCAGTCTGGATCTTCGGAGATTGTATTTGATCGGCAGAACTATTCTTGAAGTTAAGATTAACATCTTGTTGCACATGAACATTCTGGTTCTTCGCCATCTTTTGCATTTCAAGCCCATGTCCCTCCAATCTCTCAATGAAACATGGTAATGAGAGATTACCATATTCAGATCCATTCTTCGATATGGTCAAAAAGGTAGACCATTCGTCTTGTGTCAAGGAATCAACGAGTTTATCAACAAGTTCTTTGTTCGTCTTGACATTCCTATTCCCTTCATTTGCACCACCAGATAACAGTATCTTTAATCAGCTGCTTAACCGTCTCACCTTTGATCAAAGTAAAGATGTCAAATACTTTACTCAACAGCGACCTCTTCCCTTTACGCAATTGGGCACTTCCCTGGAATTTTAATCGAAGAGCAAACAATGATTGTGTGTCATCATCATGTTGTAATAATGCGAGTATGTCCTCTTTGGTGGATTGTTGGAGAATGTTCATCATTTTCTTCTCATTAATAAACTTCTCTCTTTCAAAATCAGAAAGTTGAGCAGTATCTTTTCGAGACCATTTTCACCAATGGGAGACTGATACTTTTCTTCGATAGCAAACTAACAGGAAAAATGATTTGCCTGAACCCAATTCATGAAATGTTCGCTCCAAATATCGAAGTCTTCCAGGTTCATTAACTTTGCCGGTTTTGTCATAGTACCCATCTCATGTTCAAAGTTCATGTTTTGTGCTGTAGTATTCGTGACTGTTGATGTAACGAATGCGTTATAAAACTCTTCTGCCATTTTTTTTGCAAAAAGTTAGACACACACTATCAAGAAGGTGATTAGAACAGTAAAACTTTCTTCGTGTGGATGACAAAAACAGTTCGTGCGACCAAGATCCGTCCGTACGACTCAGAGACTTGTGCGGACAAGATGATATAAACAAGCTACTCGTGCGAACAAGAAAGTAACTCGTACGAATGACCAGATCTTTCGTACGAATGACTTTCTTGTACAAGTGTATAATTCGGGTGAATCACATATTCAAATTTTCAACTTGTAAATTTTAAGAACTTTTGATTACTTGTTCATACGAATGAATTAACTTGTTCAGACAGTCGTTCATGCGAGTGGTCTCTCTACCCGTACGAAACAACTTAGATCATAAAATGGATGAATTTTACCTATTTTGACATGATTAAGTTTGATTTTAGATCTGAAATTGTAAAGGATTGTGTAGAATTGATTTTAACGTGATATCTTAGAATCCTAGTCCAATTTGTCCATAATTTCGTCCAAATTCGAGATCAGTTTGGGAAGGTGTAGAAATAGAAAGCTGTAATAGTGAATCTGAATCTAAAATAGTTGGTAGCCTGCAGAAACTTGACGTTTGTCAGTAGATCAAACTTCAAGGCTCTGATACCACTTGTGAACGGGGATCGGCTCCTTCGATGAGCAACCGTTCTGATCTAACTCAGCTGGCAGAGGCGGAATTCATTGCTAGAGAGGATGACAAACGAACAAGTGAGATCTTAATGTTTAACTGCCCTGAGTGTATTAATTGACGTGGAAAGTACAAGGCAAGTAAAAAAATCACTAGGGCTTCGCCATACCAACTGAACTAATACTTCCTAGCCCTGACACAACACTCCTCTATTTATAGGTCGACATGACTCGCACTGTAGAGTGTGAAATAGAGACTGTGACTCGTGCGAGTGGTTGCCTCGTACGAGTGATAAAGTGTCACTCGTTCGAGCCATCTGACTCACTCGTACGAGTCATCTACAAAATACATAAAACAAACAATAACATTTATACAAAAGACATTGAAGCCCTATATACAATAATGACATATCCTAGACGTAGGCAATAAACATAATGCACCAACATAAGGGTCGTACAATGGCGCCTGATAGTCATAATCCATCGGTGTAGATGGGTTTAAAGGAGTGTACCCAGACGTATCTGGATACGTAGGGATTGCGTTATCAATACCTGATGGTGGTGGTAGTTGAACAAAAGTTTGTGGTGTCGGATCAACTACTGGTATAACATTCGAGGGTCCACCAATTTGTGGGTCCTCGGGAATAGTGGGGTATCTTTGGGATAATGGTAGGAGCGAGCCCGACCGTTATCCCGCGCGCATAGACATGCGTGCTTCACGTTTTCTCCTTGGTGGTTCTGGAGGCGGCTGTGGTTGCTCCACCGGTTCCATTTGCACATCTTCTTGTGGAGGCGGCGGAGGCGGTGTCGGAGAATGATAGGGAGGTGTGTACAAAGGTAAATTGGTTAAAATATTGGTCTAATTCATCAGGACCTTGATAAGGAGATCCTGCATAAGATGAATTCCCGCTTGATATCTTAATCAGATGCATGCTTGATCCTGATGGTGCCATTTCCATATCAGACTCATCATCCTGCTGACTTTGACCAACGGGTGGTGTTTTTATGTATTGGTTAGGGTTATAAGAGTCGTGATATGAATGTGAATGATGATGATGTGAATGGTGTGAGTGATGTTAGTAGGAAGAATGGTGCGAATGACGAGAAGAATAATGCAACATAGAATGTCCTGCAGGTTGTAACGAGTGAGAGTCGTTCGAATATTGTGGGTGATCCAAGCTATGGGATGAAGAGGTATTTGTCCAGATGGTCCTCCCCTCATAGGGCCTTTTCCTTTTCCTCTAAATATTGGCGGCATAATATCTGTTAAATATAAAAAAAAGCAAAGACAATAACGATAACCTAATTAGGATATGAGTGATCCTAGGTCAATGCCTAGACTTGGAAAGTCTGAGTAGTGTGCTATTATGATGTTTGAGATTAAAAACAAAAGGCTAGTGTTTATTTCTCACAAACGTTAGCTCTGATACCAACCTTTTCACACCCCAAAATTTCAACCAAATCCTGGTGGGCACGTGGGGAGTATCGTGACGTAAGATTGGTATCGTCATAGTCAAACAATTGCATATAGCACAACGAAAGTCTTGGATTTAAATTATTACAATATAAATGTCCGAATGTGTAAAATATTATACAAGTGGATAGTATATGAAAAGATCCACAGGCGGATCGAAAATTTACAAAATGAATTAACAGACTATAGGCTTCTATGCAATGGAGTTGCAAATTCCACTTAAGCATTTACCGGCAGCTTCCAGCCTATTTATGTACTTTGCAACTTACGCTTAGTCTTTTGAAGATACGTCAGTTTTCACTGGTAAATACAAATAACCGACACATTTTGAAAATATTTCAAAATCATTTTATCTACACAATGGTACATATATTTTCATAAATAACTTGGGATAAACTATTCCTCATGTTATCAGATTTACATGCTTGGCAATACATTTAGGGCCCGGAAACTATGCTGAGATCATGATTAACCAACACACCACTTCAATACCCTTATTGGGTGAACCCATATTCGGTTATAAAAATGATTTACTATAGCATTAGCATCTACAAGGCGTATGCCTACACCCCTTGCTTAGGTCATGGCCATTTGCAATTAAACGAGCCGAGGATATCCAAGACACGGTCGTATTAACCACCAATGTTTAAGTTATCAGTCAATACCAATTAAAATGGATTATTCGAATTCATGACACATAGGCATCGATCCCATATCTGACCATACGGTAATAATATACTGTATCCCAAGCCCTTATAGGGAAAATAGGTTAAGATTATTTACCTGGCTTAAATCTTTAAAATCCAAAGATAATACAAGCATAGCCGTTCAAACAAAACAACAACCAAGGCTGCAATTTATTGGAAGGCCTTAATCTGGAATGAATGGTTTAAATAATCATTTAGAATGTTAATGGGTCTTATTCAAGTCATATGACTTGGATCGGTCAACTATAATATAGAGAAACAGTACGGTATGCAAGATTAAGCGGTGACCAGATAGATGTAGTTTAAACCTTACAAGTACTAAAACTTATATAATTTGGGTAGACAATATACAATCTGGTATTTGAAGTAAAAATGATAAGATTTGACCCGTTTCGTTAAACTTTTGCAAATTAGTTACTTAAGCTTAATCGTAAGCATATAAGCGATACCGGGTAGTCGGATGAGTTATAGACAAGTTCTATCTGCCAATATACTTTAAATAAGTTGTAACATCAATAGGTTATCAACTTATATGACCATTAAGGTTCTAATATCAAAATATACACCACAAGGGTATTTTAATCATTTAAATAACACAATTTATGATTTTATATAAAAACTCAGTTTATGATCGGTTTAATAACATCAAAATATGTTAATGACATTAACACAACAGTACATAAGTCATTTGCAAGTTCGTTATTGATTAAAATCTTTCTTGCAAAAATGGCATTTTGGTCAAAATATTGCATAATATTGGAACTTGTACAAAAACTAAGAATATGATTATGATCACATATTATAACCTTAGAGGGTTATGATACATTAAATTACGATCATAATGCAACCCTAAATCAATAGCAAACTAATCTCAATCGGGTCTTACTCGAAAATCAAAGTAATTATCAAAATTGTTTGACCTTTGGCACTAAGAGCCTAATAAACGAAATGGGTAGTTGAAAGGAGCACTTACGAGTGATCCTGATATGAAAAAAAACTTGAATGAAAAGCTATTAAGGAACCAGGAACCTCAAGAAGTTATAAGAGAAGTATTTCTAAGAAGGTGCAAGTTTAACTTGTTGCAAACACTTCTATTTATAGTGTTGGAGTTGAAGGGGGTGGTTCCAGGTGTTAGCAGATGTTACAAAATGAGGACAAGTGTCCTAGAACGTGGCATAGCAGTCTTGAAGCCCTTGGTTTCGAGTTAAAGGTTTTTTGAAGCTTTGAGTGCGCAACAAGCCAAAATATACAAGAACCTCTGATCCAATGATAATGCACATCTGCTATTGTAAGCTCTGTTGAGACAAAACTTTGCTGATGTTTAAGCTCCGCTAAAGTCTAAACTCTGCTATTTTAAGCTTTGTTGAAGACAAAGCTTTGCTGAGTCTAAGCTCTGCTATAACAAGCTTTGTTGAAGACAAAGCTCTACTGAGTCTAAAAGTCCAAGGTCTGCTATATCTAAGCTCTGTTGAAGACAAAGCTCTGTTGATGTCTAAGCTCTACTGATGATCAACTGAGGATATATAATCAGACCTTGTAATGCATCACATACAACAGTGGTTAGCTCAGCAGCGATTATCATCAGTATTCTAAAAGTCCAAGGTCTGCAATATCTAAGCTCTATTGAAGACAAAGCTCTGTTGAAGTCTAAGCGCTGTTGATGATCAACAAAGGATATATCATTAGACCTTGTAATGCTTAGCTTATATATAAATTCACAAATGGTCCCTATGTGGCTCATTTGAGAGTACGAACACCGTAAAGGGTCACTCAGATGCATAACTTCAGCATGTTGACACCTTTAGTCCCTCCACATTCTTATTTTCATTTTTCATAAAAATAGTCCCTCTCGACCCATATTAGGCACATTTGAGAGTATGGATGCGTGTCAGTAGATTACTAGACATAAATTTACGAGGTGTCACACTTTTGGAGGCAACGTTACCCTCAGCCATATTGGTCTGAGTCAATAGGGATATAGTTCCGTAGGGTCGGAATATTGAAGGATAATTAAGTAAGTTATTAATCCGATATGTGGCATGTCCCTCTGTTAGAGGCAATGCTACCCTCGGCCATACTGGTCTGTGTCAGTAGGAATACAGTCCCACAAGGCTGGGTTAAAGTTTTAATAGTAGTTTATTTATAAGAGACTCAAGCCGTTTTTACTTCCCCCGATTTGATGCTATCTGCCTCAAGGGAAGTCCTAGAAAGCTTAACCCAAGTCCTCGTAGATCTATACACTGAACGATGCAAGAACTTTACCCATACCACCCTTCTAATACACTTCCACGCAGTTAACGCGCTTTATATGGACCGTAAAGACACGAATGAATGAATCAACAAAACATGAAAGATGATAGAATAAAGTCCACTTTCAATATTAAAAACTAGTTATTAAAGTCATTAATACATACCCAATTAAAAAGTTTACCAAAGCTAGGAAATCAAAAGTAATACATAAATAACTTGTCTTCACCAAGAGATTAGCCAAGCATGGCCTTCGTTTGACAAAAACTCTTATGATCAATCTTAGATCCGGAGACTACTACACACTCTAGGATGGATGATGGATGGATGATGATGGTTTTGTGGTGGTGGAGTGGTGGTAGATGTGAGAGAAGCAGTTTACCAAGGGATGAGTTGAAATGTAACCAAGCATTCCTATTTATAGCTGAAAACACACAATTCACACATCCCCAAGCCCGGCAGGCATGGCCCCGTGCCTTCCTTCTTCTATGTCTTCATTTAATTCTGTTGTTAGATCAGCCTGCTACACAGCCCGGGCGTCAACAGCACGACCTTGTGGCCATTGTACTTGCTGAACTATCCAAGATACGCGAATCTGGAAGTTGACCCTTGCCCGTGTCTAGAGAGACACGACCTCGTATCTCTTATCCACTTCGTTTGTCTTCTTCTGATCTGGTATCTTCAAGGGGCACGGCCCCGTGCCTAACTTCTATTTTTTTGTTTTTGTCTTTGGGTTGAAACTTGGGGGTTGATATAGTGCGTTATCTTCCCTTTTTTTATAATTACGCTGGATTTTGTCCTTAATTGCTTCTTTTGTACATTAAAACTCTTTTTATCCTGAAAATCAAAAGCATACAAAGAAACACACTTTTCCAACATTAGTACTAAAAAGGGTTGATTTTATACAGTATTTGATACAATTATATGTGGTATTTGTTGTTTATCAAATACCCCCACAGTTGAATATTTTTTGTCCTCAAGTAAAAATATTTAATTTTTGCTTACACACCTAAATGGAATTGGTAGAGAAAACGTTTTAGGGTCTTGTTTGTAGAGTGTCGAGAATCCAAGTTCTTTTTATTCTTGCTTTTATATTATTTTCAATCATATTCGACATGATTTAGAACAGTTTTAAGAAAAATAAATATTTTTGGGCATAACATGCCTTTATAAAATTCTATGTAGCTATATACAATTTTACACACCTCACAAGTGATCACTCAACACTCGGCCGTAAATGTATTAGTGAAGCGCCTGATACAGGTATGGAACTTATTCCTACCATATGCTTGACAACCGATCAAACCTCCTCCTTATTAACAAAATCTTTGTAAATATCAAGATGGCTTTTAAAGGGCATATTTTTGGTTAGGGGTAGGATAGTTTTATTGAAAAGTGGCTAAAAACATAAAATGTCGGTTTTCTTTTTAAAAAATTATTTGTTTTTTATTTCAAGTAGCTAGAGAGGGAATTCTTTTTGAATAAACCAAATTCATTTTTATACAAATTTTTAAAAGAACCGCATTTTACTAAAATAAGGAGTATGGAGAGAAAAAAACTGGTTTTTAGGTTATGGGTAGTTTGTGCAAAATGGTGTTTTGCGGGTTTTTGAAATGAAGAGTTTAGTCTCAAATGGGCTTTTTAGGGGAAATTTAGTTTTGTTGTTTTTGTTTATGGTGGGGAGATAAAGAGAAAATAAAGTTGAAGATGAAAAAGAGGGTTTAAAATCCTAATGCTTCCATCATTTACTTACTTGGATTTGTCGGTAAGGACTGGGAATGTATTGTCTTGCCAAGTTTTAAATTCGTAAGAACCATATGTCAATTCACACAAGAAAAGAAATTGAGCATTCAGTAAAGTTATAGATTTGAATGCTCAATAAAGGCTCAGAACTCACAATTTTGTAGGAAAAAAGGGTGTAAATGTAAAATTATATATACAATCAAATTTTATAAACGTTTGTCATGCCTTTATTTTCTAAATTTTTCTTCTATGGTTCTTTTTATCACGATGCTATCAGCTGTAAATTTTTATAAAAACTTCAAAATTTTTAGATCTTGATTTCCAACTTAAACAATAAACAAGACTAAACAAACTAAAAAATATTTTTGAAAAAGATTTGGGGTGTTTTAGCGTTTCGAAGTAGAGTTCTGTGTAAGGCTTGTTTTTAGGATAAACAATTTCAAGTTTAACTTACCTCCACACTAAAATTACACATTGTCCTCAATGTGTCTAAAATTGGTTAAAATTGATTAAATGTGTAAATATGGGTTAAAAATGACAATTTTTTCCAAAAATAAGCACTAGGCACAAGGGTGGTAGGGCCACACAACCCTGTATCAAAAGTGCATGTAACAGGTTCTGGGGAAAATTTGCAAGAGGCAGACACGGGGCGTGCCTATGAGACACAGCCCCGTGTAAGAAGTACTAGTAATGAAAATTTTCTAGAAGTCAGGCCTAGGGACGTGCCCATGAGACGCGGCCCTGGTATCAAGGTTTTGCTTACCTAACATGGCCCCATGCTGCATTTACTGTTTTGAAGATTTTGCTTCGGGAAGTGCCTGTTACGAGCATTGGGTGATGTTTCAACGTTCCTTCGGCCATTTTCATTGTTCCTTCCAGTGTAACTTATTCCTACGAGGAGATTTCTTAAAGAAAGACATTGTATTACAGATTACACTAAAATTTAAACTAATTATCCTAAGGATAGTCCATGGAATGCCTCCAAGGTACGCCACCTTTATAAGGGTCCTTGGCTAGACCCAAAGTCGGTCAAATGTTACCCAAGCGGGAGGACTCGCATCCCAAGTTAAATCAACGAATGGCCTAGTCGAGGCTCTAGTCTCTAGCTTTGATGTAGTTGATCGGGTCATCCTCAATGTTAATCTTCCATCGCTCATATCCACCATAGCCCATGCGGTGGCAAGGAAGGGTCTCCCTAATATGAGCGGATTTTGGTATCTTCCTTCAAATCTAGGATTATAAAGTCGGCCGGAAAACAAATTCCCCACCTTTAACAAGATATTTTCCGCGAAACCTTGATGATACTTTACCGATCTATTCGCCAATTGTATGCTCATCTGTGTGGGGTGTGGCTTTCCGAGCCTAAGCCGGTTGAACATAAAGGCGGGCATTAGGTTGATACTTGCTCCTAGGTCGGCAAGTGAATTGCTAACCTGTGACCCTCCAATGGAGCAAGGAATGGTGAAGCTTCTGGGATTGATTTTCTTTTATGGGAGCTTATTGAGGAGTGCCACCGAGCACTCTTCACTTAAGTTGACTTGTTGAACTGATTCAATCTTCCTTTTGTGGGGAAGTATCTCATAAATTTAGAGTACTTACAAACTTAGTGAATTGCTCGTCGGTCTTTGCCGGAGTTAACGGCCGGGGTAAGGTACCAGAGGAGGTTTGGTTGATTCGGTATTTTGCTGTTGAGTATTTTCTTAGTTATTGGTTATGGGTGTTTTTGTGGGTTGCGAGTCGGGTTGCTGGGTTGTTAGTTCGTCCTCGGGTACTACCTTTCGGTTTCTTAAGTTGTTGATCTACTTTTGTGTATGTCGCTTGTTCTTAATTACATCTGTAACTGTACGGTCTTTGTTTAATGTGTATGTATAGTTTGGTCGTGTCGACCAAATATAGATATCCTCCTATCTTGATTTAGTACGACGATTAGTTTGTCGGTGTTGTAAAACAGTTGCATGTATGCATACTGTTGAGTCTTGTGTACGTCATGTCTGTTGGCACGTTCTCCGAAGAACACCTTCAAGTACGAGTGAGAAGTGCTTCGTACGAGCAAGTTGTTGCTTGTACGAGTGATTCTCTAGTCGTATGAGTAGCTCATTTCAACAAGCACCTTGCTTGATTCGTACGAGCCAGTTCATGTTTGTACGAGCCATGGGTCGTTAGTACGAGCATCCTTTGGAGAATATTCTTCATGTCTAATAGTGTTTCGTACGACCAGCCACATTGTTTGTACAGTTGCTAGGTGTGGACACTATATAAACAGACATGCACTTCTCAGTGCATGTTAGACACTAGTAAGACAAGTTGACAAGCTGTGAGACATTGAGAGCACAAGAGAGAGAGAGCACAAAGAGTATTTCCTGAGTCTGTATGAACATTGTTTGTATGTGTTTGTACTAGTTCTCTTCTATTAATCAAGATAGTGAATCTTTGGTTATCTTGTGTTTCTCACTTTGCTTTGGTTTGCGTACTTACATGGATTCCGCACTCGTATGTGTGTTACATAAACATGGAAGTAGGTTAAACTTGATCCTCCATGTGGACCTACAAGTGGTATCAGGCTTTGGCTTTCTTACTTGTTTAAAACCAAGCTTAGTGTTGTGTCTGAGCTAGTTGTGAGGGTTTCTAGAAGTGTTCTTGAATTTTCAACGGGAAACATAAGTTTTTAAAAGATAACCAACTTAAAATTTAGTTAAAACCTGTTGTATCCAGAAAATTGTCATAAAAACCTTGTTAGAATACATGGAGACATATTAGAATTTGGTTTTTCTTAAAATTTTCTATCAAAGTTCAGTTGGACATATTTTCTGGTGAAACACTGCCGGAAAACTCACCGGAATATTCTTGTAGGGTTGACCTAATCTCTGGAGTTGACTGTTTTGACTGAAATGCTGATATGGAATGTTTGTCTTTTTAACCAAAATTGTGTAGACAACTGACCACTTTCGAACAAACTCGGAAACATGTCTCTGTTAGAAAAGGAAATTTTCACCAACCAACCCTGCAAAAGATTCCTCTCTACGAAAAATCAAACTTCAGTGAAAAACTGTTCGTGCGAAAGACCAAGTCATCCGCACGAAGGACCTTGTTTGTACGAAGCACAGTTGCTCGCACGAAAGATTCTTGTTCGTACAAAAAACCTGGTCCGTACGAAGAAGTGTGACTTGTACGAATCACTGATTCGTGCGAAGAACAAACTTCTTTGATCTGTTTTTCGTGTTTGAGTTTTTCAAATCTTTGTGGTTTTTAAAATTTTGAACTTTAAAAGGAGACTGTTATTTTCAAAAATTAATCTTTAAACCTTCATAAGGATATTTATCATCAGTTTGTGTACTGTAGCACCACCAAAAATTTGTGGGATACTTTGGAAGCAAGAGGAGAAGGAAATGTTGTAACCAAAAAATACGATATGATCTACTAAAGAAAGAGTTTGAAGGTTTCATGTTCATAGAGAATGAAACACTGAGCGACATGACAACCCGTTTCTACCATTTGTTTAGTGAAATGTATTCATACAAAGTGTTAGCATCTCCATAAGAAACCATGATGCGTTTTGCTGACGCCTTACCGACAAAATGGAGTCAATTTGTTGACTTACAAGGCATACAGGTGTTTTGGATGTGATTAGTATTTATGAATTTGTTCAAAAGCTGGAAAACAAAAATGAAGAAGAAATCCGGAAAGCAAAAAGGGTTTCCGTTCCACAAAACCCTAAGATGTACTTTGTAGGTATTAACACAGGTGTTAGTACAACTCGCCAACCAAAACTTCAAACCACGTTTGTGTCAAATGTTAACCTCTTTCTACCACCACCAGTTCAAACAGATTAATCTTCCGGCTCAAGTACTCAAACCTATGGTCAAGTATTTGATCCTAAAGCCTTTCTACCACAACCTCAAGTTGTTACATTTCAAGCTCCGTAACAAGCTTCTCAACAAGCTTTATGGTAACAACTTTCAACCCGAAAACCCTAATACCATCAGACTTGATACATCACATCTTTTTAAGGTCAGTGTATAAGTTGCTCGGGAACACATGGAACTTCTGAATACCATGGTTAGTGCTTACTGTGGATTAGTCGCTGGTCAAATTGGAAACATCAATTTGACTAATGAAGACTACCAACAAATAGACAGAGATGAGATGGAGTTGATGGATATTAAATGGGCATTTGCAAGTGCGGTTAGAAGAGCTAAGGATTACATGAGCAGAACTAGAAGAACAAATTTGGAAAGCAAGAAAGATACAAAGTGTGGTTTTGATAAAGATGTTATTACTTGCTTCAACTGTGGTGAAAAAGCTCACTTCAAGAGTGAATGTACTCGACCTAGCAAGCAAGGAAATCACAACCCTTTCCGAAATCAATCACAACCATCCCACACAACTCAAGTTAACAATGAATGAAGAATAGTTGTTGTTAACAATCCAAACAACTCTAACCAGTCTGGGCCTTCAAACAACACAAACAGAGCTTTAGTAGTTCAAGCAGATGAAGGATGCGATTGGTCAGTACAGTTGGGGAATGAGAACCAAGGAGGAACTACGTGTTATGCCAAGATAATTAATCAGATCAAACATGTTCACAATATTGACACTTCTGATGATGATGATAGTTTTGGGTATAATGGGAGTTCTGACGAGGAGAGCTCGACCGAAGGTGGTTATGGATCTGATTCAGATATCAGAGAAAGAATTGATACTGCGGTCAATGAGTTGCTGAAAGAAGCAGAGAAGTTGAAAATTCAAAAGGATGGTTTGATGAAGAAAGCAGAAGTTGCATCAAAGGAAATGGAGAAATTTTTTACAAACAATGCATCCTTTTGTCATCATATTGCCTTCATGGCAAATGTTGCAGGTTCGACAAGTCAGGTAAAATCCGACTCTTTTAAGATATGCAGTGACTGTGCTGAATTAAGAACTAAATTTGAAACTATAAACAGTCACAATCAAAACCTAGTTGTTGAACTGTCAAAATGCAAAGAGGCAAACCTGGCTTTAACTCGAAACAAAAAAAGAATTCAAATCTATAATCGAGACTCTTAAGGAAAGCGTTTCTGAATTAACAAAAAACAGTTTTAAATAAGCAAACAGGAATTAATAACTACATTAATATCCTTGAAGAAACGAAAAAGGAGCTAGCAATCGCCAAATGCGAACATGATGCAATTAAGCTAAAATTGGAGAGTTATTCTAATTCCAAATATATGCTTGATCACATCATTGACGTTCAAAAACTTAAGGGAGATGTCAAATGCATTGGGTATAAATCATGTCCCCCTCCATTGAAACACAATTATCCCAAATTACCTGATGAAAAGGAAATGCCACGCTTTAAACCATCTGTACCTCTTAATCCTGAAGAGTTTGCAGCAGGATTAGGGTTTAAGCTAGACAATTCCTCAAATGAATCAAGAAAATCAGAGAACTCACCTTTTGTTGTTAATCAAAATCCATCTATTATAGAGGAAGATGATTCATTAGATGATGAATCATAGAAAATTAATCAGGATCAATCTCTTGATAAAGAAAAAGGGATAGAAATGTCTGTTACTCCTAATGATAAATCTGTTAAAAATCAAGGGAATGATCCTATGAAGTCTGTCAAGACAACTTAATCTACAACTGAAAATGATAATGTATTGTATACTTTGATTGGGTACAAGAAAATTTACTCAAACAAAGACTTTCCGATCAAACATGTAAATCAAACTTCAATTGATCAAGTTTTTGAAAATACAACAACTAAATTTTTGGAAAAGAAAAATCCAATCAACTCATAACCATTATTCATTTCAAAAGAAAAACAACAAGAAAAGCAAGCTGAAAGACCTAAGATATCACAACCAAAGGTTGAAGCTAAAGGCGCTCGCTACAAAAGAAATCGAAGAATATTAAATTCGTGGGTTCAACTGGTACTGATATAATCGAGACTTTTGAAAGCATGTCTCATATTGATTTTGTAAATCAAGTCAAGATTTTAAAGCATAACAGTCAAAACAATTACACTCAACATACAAATGGGTATGAAGATTAACAAATACCTCTAGACCCACAAGTTCAACATCAAGTCATAAAATAGGATCTCCTAATTTTGTTATAAGGAGAACTTATTTTAGGTGTGGAGAGTTTGGCTACATAATCAAAAACTGTACCAACCCAGCAAAACCGAAGTTAAGGAACACCTAAACAAGACAAACGTATTGTTAAGGAACAAGAAGAAAAACAGAGACGAAAACAAGTTAAAATAATCGAGAAAGCATTAAAACCGGATTTTTCAGAAAGGAAACCAAGTTTGTCAAGTTTGTTAAAACTAGAAGTATTTAAAACTGTAAATAATAGCCAATCTAGTAAACATCAACAATCTTGGAAACCTAAAACCGATAAAGTTTCAGGGGGAGGCACAAAGTTTCCAAATCATCAAGAAATAGAAATTACATTTCTTGATGATAAGGGTCGACCCAGGACCACTAAGGCTCGGGTCCCCATCTCAAAATAATCGAGTAATGGAATGTGTAGGGTGTTCCAAGAGGAACTGTGAATTGTCATTGGATTGTTGACAGTGGAGCATCAAGGCACATGATAGGCGACTTAAGGCTAATTTATGATGTGAAAAGCATTAGGGGAGGTTATGTTGCCTTTGCTGGAGATAAGGGCAGATACATCACTGGAGAAGGAATGGTTTCCAATGGTGTTGTTAGCTTTGATAAGATCAATTATGTTCATCACATTAATCACAATCTTCTAAGGTTTCTCAAATCTACGACAAGAAGTTCACGGTTCATTTTGATGACGCCGGTTGTTATGGGCTGAAACATGGTTCCATGATTCCCAAAGAATGGATTGTCCTGTCGGCTCCAAGAATTAATGACTTGTATATTCTTGACATGAGCCAAGCTATTACCACGTCTGCACAAGTTACATGCTTTGTCTCAAAAGCCACCGAAAAGGAATCAATCTCTTGGCATAGACGAAAGGGACACATTCACTTGAGCAAAATGAACTGTTTGGTGAAAAATAATCTTGTGAGTGGTGTACCAGTGAAAAACTTTCATTTACAAGACGTCTGTGTATCGTGTCAAAAGGGAAAGCAAGCTAGAAAATCTCATCGTGTGAAAAAGATTAACACGGTGAATATGCCTCTTGAACGTCTTCATATGGACCTCTTTGGACCTATGAAACACAAGACTACCTTTTGTGATTCATATTGCTTAGTAGTTACTGATGACTACTCAAGATGTTCATGGGTGAATATGTTGGCACACAAGAGTGAAGTTTCTGAAATCCTCGAGAATCTCCCGACGCTACTTGAAAATTTATACAATTTGAAAAGTTTCTGAAATCCTCAAGAATTATGTTATGGATGAGTTCTGTTCTTCTAAGTGTATTAGAATGAATATAGTTCTCGTTACACTCAACAACAAAATGGTGTCGCTGAGAGGAAAAATAGAACTCTGATTGAAACTGTAAGAACCATGTTAGTACAATCAGAACTTCCTGTTCAATTATGGGGGAGAGGCTATGGCTACTGCATGTTATACGATGAATTGAGTTCTTACGATGAAGAAGCATGGGAAAACATGTTTCGCGCTGCTACATAAAAGGAAATCGGATGTGTCTTTCTTAGAACATTTTGGAGCTCCATGCACTATGATTGATCCACATGGTAAATCGGTCATAAGGCTATCGAAGGTTTCTTTCTTGGATATCCTACTCCTAATTTCAGAGTGTGGAATTTGTCATTTAGAAGGATGAGGAATGGGGTGAAGTTAAGATTCAAAGATACACTGAAACATTAAGAGCTCCGGGTGCTCCTTGGATGTTTGACTACGACAGACTATTTGACTCCTTTAATCTGCCAACTTTTGATGATGCATCTGCAGCCGCTCAAATGCTACTAGAAAGTGATACCGCAGTTGACTCGTCATTAGTACAACCAATTATTGTTAACCCTCAAGTGTCTACTTCGGTTAACAATCTTGTTCAAAATGAGGAATTCGAAGATGTTGCTGATTATAATGTTTCGTCAGAAGATGACGAGTTCCATGATGCACATGAGGCTACCTCTTCTCCGGTTCCTAGAATTTCAGATGTCACGTCAAAATGTGGAAAATCTAGGGACGAATGAACGTCATGCATCTACATCTTCATCAAATCCAGCACACGAATTAGCTGTTGATATGAGTATCAAAAATTTGGGTATAAATTCTTGAGTTCCTGATGTTCGTGAAACTCGAATTCATAATACCCATCCTCAACATAATATTATAGGAGATGTCTAGAGTGGTGTGCAAACTCGTAATCAGCTAAGGAACAACTAGAATGTTGGATTGTATTAAGCTATTAGGGAATCTTGGGAACAAAATGATTTGTCTTTTGCCTGCTATGTCTGCCAAGTTGAACCAAAATCTTGGAAGGAGGCAATGAAAGAATATTATGGGTGGCAATAAGAATTTCAGCAGTTTTAGAAGTTAGGCATATGGAAATTGGTTGACAGGCCTGACACCTACAAGAAGATTGGTACAAGATAGGTTTACAAGTGTAAGAAGGATGACCGAGGTGTTGTTGTGAGAAACAAAGCAAGATTGGTTATCCAGTGCTTTAATCATGTAGAAGGCATTGATTACAATGAAGTTTATGCACCAGTAGCACATCTTGAGGCCATAAGAATTTTCTTGGCTTATGCATCCTACAAGAAATTTACAGTTTACCAAATGGATGTGAAGAGTGCATTTCTTCATGGTGTGGTTGAAGAAGAAGTATATGTTGAACAACCGCCTGGCTTTGAAGATCCAATCCATCCAGACAAGGTTTGGCTTCTCAATAAGGCGATATATGGTCTTCATCAAGCTCCACGGGCTTGGTATGAAACTTGTCCCCTACCTTCTCAAGAATGGTTTTCGACGTGGATTGATCGACTGTACTCTCTTCATCAAGTAATAAAATGAGGACTTATTGCTGGTACAAGTATATGTTGATCATATTATTTTTGGGTCTATAAACGAGAGAATGTGCAAAGAATTCGAGTAGGTGATGCAAGTGAAGTTCGTGATGAGTGCAATGGGAGAAATGACTTTCTTTTTAAGTTTGCATGTTCATCAATCTAAGGAAGGGATTTTCATCCATCAAACCAAGTACGTCGGGGATATTCTCAAACGATTTTAAATGGAAGACTCAAAACCATTGGGAACTCCATTAGCTCAAAATCATGGGATTACTACTGATGGAATGGGTGAGCATGTGGAACCATCTCTTTATCGTACTATGATCGGATCTCTTATGTATCTTACTGCTTCATGACCCGATATAAGGTACCCATCATGTCTTCTAGCTCACTACCACTCAAGTCCAAAGGTTTCTCATTTGATGGCTGTGAAAAGAATCTTTCGTTATTTGAAGGGTCATCCGGACACTGGTCTCTGGTACCCTAAGGATGATAAGTTTGATTTGACATCATTCAGTGATTCTGATCATGGTGGCTGCAAGATCAACGCAAAATCAACATCAGCAGGATGTCAATTCTTGGGAAATCGCCTAGTCACGTGGCAGTGCAAAAAGAAGACTTGTGTAGCTACGTCAACTTGTGAGGCTGAGTATATTTCAACTTCTAGTTGCTGCTCTCATGTTCTATGGATTCAACAACAAATGCGCGACTACGGTTTTGAATTTCTAAATACTCCTATTTATGTTGATAACGAAGTTGCTTTATAGATCACTCGTAATCCTGTACAGCACTCGAAAACCAAACACATTGAGATTAAGTATCATTTCATACGAGAGTGTTATGAAAAGAAACTTATCAATGTTGTTAAAATCCACACCGATCACCAACGTGCCGACCTGTTTACAAAAGCTTTTGATAAATCATGTTTTGATTATCTTCTTTTGGTCAATGGCATCAAGGTGAAACCCGAGTAAATCATCCTTGGCTATTCATTTACGTAAATATTTTCCTAAAAATCTAAAACGACAAAAAGATTTTCCATTTTCTCTTAGTTTTATATTTTAGGGGGAGAAATTTCAAGAAAAATACAAAAACATGAGAAAATAAAAAAATAAAAAAATACAAAAATATGTCTTTTATTTAGTTAAGTCTTTATTTATTTATTTACCTTCTGCATTAAAGGGGGAGACAAATCTAGAAAAATACAAAAAACAATAAAAAAATAAAAAATAAAAAATGAGTTTCTTGGAAAGATAAGAGAAGATGATGATGATACACCGATGATTTGTCAAAAATGGTTAAAAACATAAAACAAAAAGTGATAGGTAGTTTTACTAATGATGTATCGGTAGGCTCACAATCAGATTAGATGTGCAGGTTGATATAAACATAACAGACTGAAAGCCAGGTGGGAACCATTCATTGGCATATGGTCTTGGTCCAAAATTTGTATGCCGAGGTTCTGAGATATGCGGTCTTTATGCTTGCTTCTCATCCAGGTTTCATGGTTGAATTTTTTATCGGAAAATAATGGGGACGTAAGTCTAGAACTTCCATGATATCATACATACGTGTAAAAACTGCATACGACCATAAATAAGTGATAAATATATCACATTCACCCAAAAATAAGTGATAATATATCACAGCTTTATGCGAGAGCTAAGTTCGTCTATTTGTCGGTACGATGGTACTAACCTGTTCAGGGACTTACTTCTGTGCCCTACATGCATATGAAAATCAAGTTCTTTATTAATAAGTGATTTAATCACATATGGCTTGTTTTCAATCAAAATAAGTGAGTATCTCACATCATATACATCAAAAAGATGATAAGCAGTATACTCACCGGTAAGATTTTCTCTCGTGCATGTCTTGATACGGGAATGTGTCGTGAAGTGGTTGAACACCAGCTAGTAAGTATAATTCATACATTCATAATATCTCCTAATTATGATTACATCTGATAAGCTGAGCTTACGTGGACAACAATACCGATAATCATAGTAGAATACTTATTTATTTAATTTAATTTGATGTTTTAAAAAAAATTCGTTTTTGGCAAGATTAAAAGCTGGTATGATTCTCTTACGTTGAAACTCTGAAAAAGATTACCTGGTAAATATACAATTTATTCTTATCTGTTAGTAGTTATTTTAGTTTACTCTGTTTTTAAATTAAGTTACTTTTGATTTTAGCCAAAGGTGAAGCTCAAATGTTTTCCCACCAAGATACGCCTTGAAATCCATTTGCTTTGATATCATAACTTCATAGAGTACTTTCTTACAATGGGTAAACTCATCTCAAAGAACAAAATCTATTTAACAAGCACTTTTCCTAACTTAACTTGTGATTAGTGTGGATATGTGCAAAGATCTTAACAGGTCAACGAAAAACCTAAAGCCCACAAAGAACTGAAAGTCCAATTTTGAAAAACTTGGACTCGTATGAATCAAAGGTCATTTGTATGAGTGATTAAATCTCGTACGAATAATCACTGGTGTCTTGTACGAATGGCAGTTCTTCGTACGAGTATCATGATGTGGTATAAAGGGTGATGAAGTTCTGACTATGTGTGACTTTACTTTCACCTTGCTCACGTCATGCTTTCACCTATCCTTAAGTTGTTTCTGATATCTTTAAGGTATATTTGACAATGTTGGCATACCCTAAAGATGAACAATTTGAACATTATCTGACTATATGACTCTGTCTGACATGAACAACAAACTTTAAGCGAAGACCCTTTTAACGAAAAACAAGTTCTTCCTGCTTAACATTCACTTGAAGTCCTATGTGCGAACAGTTTACCTTCCTTCTTATGAGTGATTTACCACTCGCACGAGTACCGTATCGCTCGTATGAGCCAGTTACTCGTTCGAGTAAATCACTTGTTTTACTGAGTCAGGTGTTCGTACAAATCAGTTGTTCTTCGTACGAATAAATTGTTATTTGTATGAGTCAGTAGTTCTTCGTCCAGGGAATACATACATACAGGAAGTTTGAAACAAAACTTTTTTGTGTATATTCCCGAATGAATTTATGTCCTTATTCTTGCTATCTTTTGTGTACAGAATGGAACAAAAAGAACATAAAGAAAACCCCCAACGAAGAGAACTGACAAGTCAGAAGTGGAAATTATGTCAGAACCAAGACATAACATGGTGGCCTTCTTAGATCGGGAAGATAAATTTGCTGAGTACAACGATATAATGAAGTTTTTGCGCGACTCAAGGGTACATTATGCTGTCACGCACAAGACTACATTATATAAGACGTTGATCAAGGAATTTTGGGATTCGGCAAAAGTTGCTGAAGTGAATGGGCAGGAATTTTTCCGCGAGAGAGTAAATGACTTGAACATTGATGTCTCTGTTGAAATCATTAACTCAGTATTACAACTTGGCGATGATCCTAAAGCTCTATTCTTATTTCCATTGAAATGTCAACGTGGATGTTTGCTTCGAATGAAATGTGTTGGAGATTTTCTCATAGGACAACTAAACAAAGCATGGTTGCCACTCCGATACAAGTTCTTTCAACATGTTCTAATTAAGTGTTTGAGCAACAGATGAAGTGGTTATCACATGGCGAATAATGACTTGGTTGGAATGATGATAGCTTTGACATTGAACAAACCGTTTAGTATTTCAAAGTATATTTTTGCAAACATGAAGGAAAACCTGAGAAGAACCGGATATGGTGGAAACAAGTTTTGGATGTATCCTCGTTTTCTCCAAATGATATTAAATATGCAACATCCGAATCTTTCGAAAAATGACAATGATGTTTTGAAAGTTGAGGTTATGATGGAACATTCGTTGAAGATTTTTAGAGGGGTAGCAGCAAAATGTTACAAGGAAAGCACACCTCCTTGTAAATTGTTCGGTTTTCTGGGAATGATGAATATGTTGCACCAGAAAATGATAAGTGGCGCCATGATGACAATGAGTCAGATAATGAAGAACAAACTTTGAAAAGGATGGTTGAAGATAAGTTTGGTCGTCAAAAGGGAAAAGGTGGTGATGATGACGGTGATAATGATGGTAATGGTAATACAAGCGATGTAGGTGTTACAGGTGGTGATAAGGGAAGAAAGAAACAAAGTCGAAACACTATAGGAACATTGTTAGTACAACCTGAAATCACACAACCTACAACCTCACATCAAGAAACTGTACTGGAACCAGTTGTAGAAGTCTAGTCTACCTTTACAACAGAGGATACTGAACCTGTATAGATAGAACCCACTACAACCTCTAAACCACAACCTTCAAATACCTCAGCAGTTGAAACACCTTCGGCTGAAAATACTGCAGTTCAATCACAACCTACTACTTCTTCGGTTCAACAATCTCAGTCCACAACTCATCAACAAAATACAAAACAAAGCACTCGTTTATTCTCTGAAATGGAAAAGGATGAGAAAGTGAATTTTATGTTCTCTCAGTTGCAAGCTACGACAATCCAGATTAACAAGCAGTCGGAGTTTATGCCTTCAAATCGGAACATAATTGTCAAACAACAGTTGGAGATAAATTCTTTGAAAGAGACCGTTAGAAAACATGATTTTGAAATTGCGCAGTTAAGAAAAGAAAATGACCGGATGAAGGTTGTTGATGCTAAAAGGGCAACTCAGCTACAACAGATGAGAGCAGTTGATAACTCTTAGGAAATAGAGTCAAATAGGCTAAAAGAACGTAGTGCGGCTGTTCAACGATCTGCCGAAACATTAACTGCTAAGCATAACGACTTAAGAGAATGGTATCATTCTCATAATGCTACACTGGTTGAAGGCTTTATGCTATTAAAGACGTGTTTGAATGAGCAGAAAGCGAGTGAACATTCTGTGGAATGAAAGATGCAGAGCACAAGAGATCAAACGTAAACGTGATCAGGATAGTGAAGACCTGGCAATCCTGATGCTTCAACCTCATCCTTTCAACCAAAAGTTTCTGCTTCAACTCCAGTGGTAGAGTCTAATGTACAACAGATCGTGACCAATCCAGTTATCTCCAGTGACACTCAAGAGGAACCAGGAAAGGTTTGATGTTTCTGGAAAGTATTGTAGACCTGATTATCAATCAACATTGGGTTGAAGATTTTTAGGGGGAGTTTATTGATATAACAGGCAATTCGAAATGAAGACCGAAGACCAAGCAACAGCCAAGGGGAGTTTTGTTGATACACTTTTGTGTCTGTCGCTTGTTCTTGATTACGTCTGTAATTGTACGGTCTTTGTTTAACGTGTCTGTATAGTTTGGTCGTGTCTGCCAAATCAAGATATCCTCCTATCTTGATTTAGTATGACGATTAGTTTGCCTGTGTTCTAAAAGAGTTGCATGTATGCATACTATTGAGTCTTGTGTACGTCCTGTCTGTTGGCACGTTTTCCAAAGAACACTTTCAAGTACGAGTGAGAAGTGCTTCGTACAAGCAAGTTGTTGCTCGTACGAGTGATTCTCCAGTCGTACGAGTGGCTCATTTCAACAAGCACCTTGTTTGATTCGTACGAGCCAGTTCATGTTTGTACGAGCCATGGGTTGTTAGTATGAGCATCCTTTGGAGAATGTTCTTCGTGTCTAATTGTGTTTCGTACGACCAGCCACATTGTTTGTACAATTGCTAGGTGTGGACACTAAATAAACAGACATGCACTTCTCAATGCATGTTAGACACTAGTAAGACAAGTTGACAAGCTGTGAGACATTGAGAGCACAAGAGAGAGAGAGCACAAAGAGTATTTCCTGAGTCTGTATGAACATTATTTATGTGTTTGTACTAGTTCTCTTCCATTAATCAAGATAGTGAATCTTTGGTTATCTTGTGTTTCTTACTTTGCTTTGGTTTGCATACTTACGTGGATTCCGCACTGGTATGTGTGTTACATAAACAGGGAATTAGCTTAAACTTGATCCTCCAAGTGGCCCTACATAAGTTGAAAGGGTTTACTTGGGATTTTGGGTTTATTTTAGTGTTGCTAGGTAAGGCTCCTTGTGGTCTTTCAGAGTAATTTTGGCAAGTTGGCTTACTTGTTTTTCGATGATTTGCATGTTAGCCCGTCGGTTCCTTATTTCCGCTTCGGTTTGTAGGAACCTCTCCGTGTACCTTTTGTCGGATTCGAAGAAAAGGCGAGTGATGAGGTCCACAAGCCTTTCTCTTCCTCCTTGTTGTTGTGGTTGGAAGCCTTGTTGCTCATTTCGGGGTTGTTGTTAAAAGTTGGACCGTTGGCTTTAACTTCGTTGGTTATTACCTCCCGAATCTCTCCAACCAAAATTAGATTGATTTTGCCATTCAGGGTTGAAGGTGTTTCCCTGACTACCTAGTGGGCGAGGGCGGTTGTTAAGGTAGTTTACCACTTCTGTTTGATTTTCCATTTCTTTCATGCAACTCTAGATTTCATGTGGTCCACCACACCCTTCATAAGCCATAACCAAGATTGTTTTATTTTATTCAAGCTTCTTAATTTTGTGGTTAATGCTTTGATTTAGGCTTGTAAAGAGGGGTTTTCATCCACTTTATGGGCACCTAGGGCAATTGATTTAGAACCCCATGGTGTGTGCCATTGAAAAGTGTTTTGTGCAATTTCCTCAATTTGATTATAGATTTCCTCAGGTTGCTGATTCCCAAGGAGTCTCCCGGAGTTGGAATTAAGGATCTGCCTTGTGTGTGGTAAGAGTTCATTGTAGAAAATAGACACTTGTTGCCAACGTTCAAGACCATGATGCGGGCATTTCCTTATAACTCCTTGAACTTTTACCATGTTTCATACAAAGACTCGCTGACATCTTGTGCATAAGAGTTGATCTCAGTCATGAGTTTGGCGGTTTTAGCGGGAGGGAGGCAAGCTCATCAAAAGTGTGTACGGACCCACTTGGGAGGGTGTTTAACCAGGCTTTTGCCCAATCTTTTAGGGAAAAAGGGAACATACGGAGCCAGATGGCATCATTAGAGGCTCTGTTGATCCGAAAGGTATCACATATTCCAAAAAGTTGGTAACATGTAAATGGGGATCTTCATTAGGTAGGCCATGGAAGGTGGCGGAATTTTGGAGCATTTGAATGAGGTGTGGTCGAAGCTAAAATTATTGGCATCGACATTAGGATGGTTAATTGCGGCTCCATGATTACTACGTAGGCTGTAGGTAATCCATGAGAGTGCGTTGATCTGCCATATGGGGGGTTTTGGGTTGAGGCTTTTTGTCTGTTTTTTGCTTGAAGTCTTTTCCAGGAAAAAACGCTTAGGTTCTTCTAATGAAACTTTTATGTCTTTGTCGGAGGTGGAGGTCATACACCAGGTTGTATTTCTAGAGATCTATGAGGGATGGCGTGACCCTCGGTGAACAAAAACATATAAATTTGATGGTTAGAAAAAAATAGCACGGCCCCGTGTCAAGTTGGCATGACCCTGTGCTGTTTAAGAAAAAGTTTCTATTTCCAGGTTAGATACTAGAAATTAAACAGGTCCCCGTGCTCCTGTAACACAGCCCCATGTCTTGGTTCCAGTAACCAGAAAACAAATTCTTTTCTGTGCTGTAGGTTAGACACGGCCCTGTGTTAATCAAACACGACCTTGTGTTGCTTGTACAGAAAGAAGAAAAATTTGAGAAAAAGAAGAAAAACCTACAAAGAAAAATTATAAAAACATAAAAATGATTAGGCCGCCGAATTTAAACTTTCTTAAAATCTTTGTGTCCTTGGCAACGGCTCCAAAAAGTTGACATGTGTGCTAGCGTGGGTAATTTTTAGATATATTTTAAGCACTTTTCACTCGTTTATTCAAGCTTTAAATTTACAAAAACACGATATGCGTCTATTATTCACTACAACACGCTAGGACAACTGCACCCATTGTCGATGTTGTATAGTGATGATAAGATACCGAGCTCATCCAAGGACAGAAGAGTTTTTAATACCGGAATATAGTCGACGTCTAATCTAATCAAATTTTTAGGAAAGTTTTTTTATAAGTAAAAATAAGTAACTAAGGTAATAAAAGAAACAATTAGACAAGATAAAATCACTTGTTTACGACTCATTACTTACGTATCCTTTGATAATTTCCACGCTTTGGTTTTTTAAGATGTTATCTTAGTTAAAGTGGCATGTCCCTCTTTTGGAGGCAACGCTACCCTCAGCCATATTAGTCTGAGTCAGTAGGGATACAGTCCCGCAAGACCGGAATATTGAAAGATAATTAAGTAAGTTATTAATGTAACCCATGTCCCTCTTTTGGAGGCAACACTACCCTCAGCCTTATTGGTATAAGTCAGTATGGATACAGTCCTGCAAGGCTGGGTTAAAGTTTTAATAGTAGTTTATTTATAAGGGACTCTAGTCATTCTTACTTCCCCCAATTTGATGCTAGTTGCCTCAAGGGAAGTCCTAATAAGCTTGACCGAAGTCCTCGCAGGATCTATACACTGAACGAGGATAGAACATTACCATACCACCATACTAACCCCCTTCTCGGCAGTTAAAGCGCTTTATATAGACCGTAAAGACAAAAATGAGTGAATCATGAAAGATGATAGAATAAAGTTCACTTTCAATATAGAAAACTAGTTATTAAAGTCACTAATACATACCCAATTAAAAAGTTTACCAAAGCTAGGAAATCAAAAGTAATACATAAATAACTTGTCTTCACCAAGTGATGTAAGAGATTATCCAAGGATGGTCTTTGTTTAACAAAAACTCTTATGATCAATCTTTGATCCTAAGACTATTACACACTCTAGGATGGATGATGGATGGATGATGGTGGTATTGTGGTGGTGGAGTGGTGGTAGATGTGAGAGAAGCGGTTTGCCAAGTGATGAGTTAGAATGGAACCAAACATCCCTATTTATAGTTGAAAATAGACAGTTCACACGGCCTCGTGCCCTGTGTGCACGGCCCTGTGCCTGCCTTCTTCTCTGTCTTCGTTTAATTCTGTTGTCAGATCAGCCTGCTACGTGGCCCCGTGCGTCAACGACACTACCCTGTGGCCATTGTACTTGTCGTACTATCCCAGATACGCGAAGCTGGAAGTTGACCATGGCCCATGTCTAGTGAGACACAACCCCATGTTTCTTGTTCACTTCGTTTGTCTTCTTCTGATTGGAATCTTGAAGGGGCACAGATTGGTATAGTGCGTTGTCTTCCCTTCTTTCATAATTATGTGGGATTTTGTCGTTTATTTTCTTTTGTACCTTTAAGCTCTTTTTATCCTGAAAATCAAAAGTGCACAAGGAAACACACTTTTTCGAACATTAGTACTAAAAAGGGTTGATTTTATACCGTATTTTATACAATTTATATGTTGCATTTGGCATATATCAATTAACATTGTAGCAGCTTTCTTTGAGGTTCTTTTTCTCTGAGTGGCTTGTTTTTAAGGAGTTGGCTTTTTGTTTTTCTTATCTTCTTTTTCATACCAATAGACTCTCTTTGGAATATACTCTGCCAAACGATCCTCTTCGTCACTATCTGAGTTACTTCCATCTTTCTTTCATCGATCCTTAGGTGGTGCAATAAAATCTTTATCTTTTATCGCTGAAGAATTTCTTTCCAACCGGTTCCGTTGTTTGCTTTAAATACTGATTCAAACGTATTGATGATAGACTCGACATATGCTCCAAGATTAACTCGTCTTTTTCATTTTTCACAAGATCACGATATTGATCATCTATCATCATCTTCACATCTCGGGTACTGCAGAAATTTTTCTATGTTTATATTTTCATGTGCTCGAAAATGACTCTTGTAAAGTTGTATTGCTGATTCAGACTTAAAGTAGCGATCATGCACATCTGATAATCCTAAAGTGTGTCATAACCTCCCTTTCGATGACTTAGAGCATGTATAACAGTGTGTACAAAGAATTGTATGGTCTGGCGAAATAAGCTTTGTTAAAGTTTGACACATTCGCATGCCATTTATACCCCATACGGTAGAAACAACCCTTTGCTATCCTCTCTTAATAAGTAGTCGGATCACTATCTTTATCTTTGAATTCAGCACCCTTTTAATTAATGCATCCGTTATTAGAACTTCCTTATCTTTGTTCCAACTCTCACAAATGATTGTATGGTTGGTGGATATGGTATGAACTTTGCGTTATCCTATAACCTCTTAACATGCGATCGATAAACTTTATGTTGTTCCGTAAGTGCTTTTGTTATTGGTAGTCGACCCATAAACTCTAGAATTTATTTGAATGGTTCTATCTCTGGTATTATATCATCTAGAACACAACAGATATTGTGTTTCGTTTCAAAATTCGTCAAATTTTGCTACAAAAACACAAACAATCAACACTTAGACGAAAATATCAAAAAATACCATCATTCTTGCATGAAGTTAGATTTGAACGAAGGTAACATCTTTTATCTTCGTACGAAGATAGCCATAAAACACTTTTTCATTAAATACACATTCATTTCATACGAGGTTAAATCTTTCAAAACAAAACATGTTTTACCTTCGTACGAAGGTAGTTTTTACCTTCGTACGAAGTAAACCTACTTCATTCTAACTGTTAAGATCACAATCTTGAATCCGTTTGATTTTTATGAAATTAAAGGTTATAATGTGTCCTAAATATGCCGATTGACATGTGTGTATGCTCAATTTTAAGTTTTACCGTTGAAATCAACCTTGATCAATGTTTTAAAGTTCAAACAGTCTTTTTGTTCAAATTTACGGTCCAATCTCGTTCAGTTTCTACCTTATGCATTGTACGTGGTGTGCCAATCAACCACTACAGTAATGATTGGCAGCACTTTGTCATGTGTTTTGCAAAATCAAGTTCGCGCGAAGAGAGAAAATGAAACAGTAAATGAGTTCTCTTCATGCGAAGTGTCTTTTATAGGTTCAAGGTTTTTCACATTCATACAAAGTGATCCTCTTCCTACCAGGTGCTCTTCTTCATACGGAGTAAATCAACTTCATGCAAAGTGAACTATAATTTTCCAATTGTTTAGCTTCTTGAACATTTTATCAGTTTTAATGACCCACTTAGTTGAACAAGTCTAAGTTAATGACCGTAGTTAACTGATTTGTCTACCAAGTCTAAGTTAGTGACATTGGTTAAACACTTTGTGAATAAACTGATATTTTAAGACAATTTTATGATTCAAATTAATGAAAATTTGATCATTCAAACCATTTTCTTATTTCAGATAAGCTCCCAAACCATTGTTCTCCATATTCCATTAAGCATTCAGCAACTTCGGACTTTGAAGATTAGTTTTCCATTATCAGTTTGAAAATAAAATCTTGTTGATTTTTCCAAACACACTAAAAATATTTTTTGGAAATGAAATAAAATAGCTATGTACAAACATATTTACATACATTTTTGTGAATTTGTGTTAGAGGATCATATTAGTTTTTGAGACTTATCACTAGTACCGTTGATCTTTATTAAACTTTAAGTTCTAAACAGATTCACTTAGATTGTTAGTATAATGGTCAACTTAAACCTCTACACATTTCTCAATTGCTCTGAGATACGTTTATTAGATGTCTTAGAACATGACTTAATAGTGTTTCCCACCTCAGAATATACTCTCATATCAAGATTCCCTATATTTCATCTTACAAGAGAATATATCTAACTGATATATGTATCTGGGTTGTGCGAGACCTTGAGATCTCAGGTTAGTACCACTGTATAGACAAAGAGATGAAGAGTCGAATTAAAAGTGGTGTTCCATATTTTGGAATCTTTTCACTGCAATTGTTAGATCTTTCGATAATTTCAATTTGCTAAAGTTTTAGGGCTTAAAAGCAAAAGTATTCTACAAGTTCTAGGCCATTGCTGACACAAAATCAGAAGAACTTGTATAATACCCCAGATATCAAGTATCTATAAAGACCTAGTATCTCAGAATCCGATAATCTCTCAAATGAAATTTGGGTGTACTAAGACCATGTATCCGAGAGATGTTAAGCCACCAATTAAGAAGTTTTTCTTTATGTTTACATCTTGAAAACAATTTACTGAATGTGCGAAGTCTACTAGCACATCATCAGTGAGACGTGTTTAAACATTTTGACACTACATTAAGTTTTTCTTTATGTTTATATCTCGAAAACAATTTACTGAATGTGCGAAGTCTGCTGGCACATCATCAGTGAGACATGTTTAAACATTTTCACATTACATTTCTTTAGCATATTGTGATAGTCCACCGATTTACTATCATTTCCTCTTTTTACACCAAAACTCTTTTTGTCTTTTTCGTTTTTTTGTATATTCTCAAATTTTTATATGTTTTTTTGTATTTTTCACAACATATTTCTCCCCCTTAAATCAAAAATATTTTTGGATTTTTGAAATTTGAAAATTAAAAACTTGAGAAACCGATCAGGATTCCGTCAAATCACGATCCATCTTGGCTTCAACCTCTGTGTCCCCCATGATGTCAGATCTTTTATCCCGTTTAATTTCAAGAGATTTAAATTTTGCTCTGTCAAACAGTGTTGTATAAAAATCTGCTTTCCGTTCATGAATTTGGATCGATTCAATACGAATCAACTTTTTCTCGTAGTAGTCAAGGATAAAGTGATGTCGTATCACTATGTGTTTAGTTTTAGAGTATTGAACCAGATTTTTCATTTTGTTAATGGTAGCCTCGTTATCTACATATATAGGTGTATCAAGAAACTACAATCCATAGTCTCTCACCTGTTTTGTATCCACAAGATTTGGGAACAACAACTAGAAGCTGAAACGTATTATGCTTCGCAAGTAGAGAGAGCAACCGTGTTTGCTTCTTGCATTGCCACATTACTAGTCGTGTGCCAAAGAAGTAGTAACCGACAGTTGTAGATTTAGCGTTTAATTTGCAACACCCAATGTCTGAGTCGAAGTATCCAGCGAGATTGAAGTTATTGGAAGGTGAATAACACAAGCCCGTGCTTAGGCAAGCTTTCAGATATCGAAGAATCCTTTTAACGATCAACATATGTGACACTCTGGGACTTAACTGATATCGGGCGTAGAGGCATGTCGGATACATGATATCTGGTCTTGAAGCTATCAGGTACATTAAATATCTGATCATCGATCGATATAGAGTTTCATCTATTTTCACTCTAGTTGGATCTGGTCCGAAGCCGTGATTTAGAGCTAATGGGGTAGATAGTGGAGATGATTCCAACGTCTAGAATTTCTCCAAAACGTCATTCACATACTATGTTTGATGTATAAAGATACCATCAGGAAAGTGATCGACCTGAAATCCCAAAAAGGACTTCATCTCCCTATAGAACTCATATCGAACTTCTTCTTCATGACTCTTTCAATGTCTTTACATTTCCTCATCGTTGGTCGAACTGAATATAATGTCATTAACATAGATTTGCACAATTATGATGTGTCCTGCTGCTTCTAGTGTGAAGAGGGTACTGTCTGTTGTTCCTCTGGTAATCTGTATAATGCCTTATCCAGTAGATAAACCTTGTCTTTATGTATCGGATCGACAAACCATGTTGGTTGGCCGACGTATACCTCCTCTTTCACTTATCCGTATAGGAACGCGGACATACAATTAGTACACCTTGAATCCCTTCCATGACGTGAATGCCAGGAAGATGCGGATAGCTTCTAATCTTGCTACGGAAGCGTAGACCTCTGTGTAGTCTATTCCCTCTTGCTAATGAAATCCTTTAACAACGAGTGAGCTTTAGTTCGAACAATAACACATCCGTCTTACACTTGAAGACCCACTTTTTATTAATCTTCTTGTGGTCATCAGGTAGATTAGCAAGTTTCCAAACTCTGAGTTTTTCAAACTACAATAACTCCTCCGGCATTGCATTCACCCAACTTTCTTCTATGAGAGCTTCCTTGTACGTTTCTAGCTCAATCTGCGAAATAAAACATCCATATGAGACATCATTTTGTACAGGTGCTATATTAGTATAAAAACAACTAAGATTCTAATTGATATGATTTCGTGTTTTGACACAAGTCTGCAACTCTCCAATGATATTTTCTAATGGGTGGTAAGATAATGCCCTCGGCATACTTCGTTCGGAACGCTCACTTTGTGTTCTAGATTGTGATGTTTTGTTCATTGTCTTCATTACTTTTATATGCTTCATTCTGAGCACTTGGACCCTCAGCTTGATTATTCAGCAAACTCTCAATCTGATCGACACCATCATATGTCGGTTCAAAATCAGATTCAGAATCGGCAGATTGATCAAACATGGGAGCAGGTTCATTCATCTCTTGATCAGTTGTGGGATCACTTGTTCTAGTAGTCTATGATTCAGGATGTTGAGTACTAGGGCCTACTTCAGCATCATGAGTACCAACAGGTTTTTGAGTAATCACAATTGGTCTAGGAACTTGTTCTTGTGATAAAGCTTGTTGTTGCTGATAAAGATGCAAAAGTTCCTCTTCGGTGGGTTTAGCTGGTAGCTCGAAGGAATCCTAGAGACTTTCATAATTGAACAACCAAGAATCTCTAGGTTTTTGTGTTTGACACGTGTAACGTTGACAATCTATGTTCTGATCTTTAATAACCCAGTTTATACTCGGAAGATAAACTCTTCTTAGTGGACTAGCATATCCCACGATGAACCTCTCCATGGATTTAGCTCCAAATTTGCCATAAGCATCGATTACCGTTCATGGTGACCCAAATGGTTCTAAATACTTTAGGTTTGGCTTTAGCTGGTTAAGTAGCTTGAAACACGTTTTCTTGTGTGGCTTGACTATCAATACTCTATTCAATGTATAGCTTGCAGAGGCCAAAATTTCACTCCAAAAACTAAGTAGCAGTTTTGAATCGGCGAGCATGGTTCTTGCTATCTCTATTATGGTTCTGTCTTTACGTTCAACTACATCGTTTTGCTGTGGAGTGTAGGGTGCACTCAATTCATGTAAACTTACCTTCGCATTTCAAAACTCTAACATCCAATTGTTCTTGAACTCTGTACCATTGTCACTTATTATGCATCGAATTCGATAGTGGTAAAGGTTCTCCAATTTCCGGAACAAGATCATTAGACTCTCAAGTTTCATCTTTGCTTTCCAAGAACATCACCCACGAAATCTTGAATAATCATCAATAACAACGAGACAATATAGATCTCCTGAGATAATTCAAACATTGACTGGTCCAAGGAGATCCATGTGTAGTCTCTCTAGCAGGAGCTCGATTGAGTTCAGGAGCTTCCTCGGATGCGACTTTTTGTGTTGTTTTCCCTTTTTGCAACTTATGTAGTCGTCATTCAAGTGAAAACTCTTTAAATTGACCCCCTCCACTAAGTTGTTGTGTACTAAGAAATTTATCTTTCGGAGATGAATGTGTCCCATCATGCTATGCCACATGATTGATTCTTTTTTTATTTCTTTGGACACGAAACATTGACGGTTTTTGTCATTGTAGTTGCAACACTCATGTCTAAGATATACAAGTCATTTTCTTGGGGAGCGCGCATCAACATCAACTCCTTCGGTATATGGAATCCTGGCTTCAGAATGAGACATTCTCGATATTGAAATGTGGTTTAAATTTTTTGTCACAAATCTAAGAGATATTCAGTAAGTTGTTCTCTAACTCCGCTATGTAGTTGACTTTATCGAACGACAACACACCGTTGGTTAGAATTCCTTCACCAACTATTCTCCCACCTTGGTTCCCTACAAACCCAACGTAGCCCACGGATAGATTTGACGTAGTATAAAAGGGCCAACATCCCCGTCATGTGCCTAGATGCTCCACTATCCATTATTCACTTGGAAATTATTGATCTCGGGAGCCCCTGCACATGCAATTAAGAGATTATTTGAATAGTAAGACCAAGGCCTTGACGGTCTTGGGTAGGTTTTCACAGGTTGATTCACAAACACTTTCATTCTTTGTTTCAGCAATCTATTCCACTTTTTGGTCAATCTTTTCATTAACCACAGTTGGACCAATTGTTTTGATCTCTTCATATGATGCTTTTAATTTAATTACCCAAGTTTTATTCTTTTGATTTAATTACCCAAGTTTGATTCAGCAGCCTTTTCAGTTGAAACATTAATAGTTGCTGGGTTCACATTGTTGTTAGATTCATTGTTTAAATAAGAACCTGAGTAGGAACAAACATTGGGGATTTCTGTTTTACATCCTTTGAAGATTTCTGAACACTGTAAACAGGTTTAGAGGCATTTTTTGGATACCATCTAGCAATCACTTCCTGCTGTTAGTGACGGAGGATCCCTGAACCTGTTCACATAGTCGTTTTTCAGCATAAAATTCATCGTTTGTTTGATTACTTGACAGACTTTCTTTCTTACTCTGTGAGCTTGTTCCGAACACAAAGTTTATATTCTTTGAAAAGTTTGATTTTCAAAACCTGCAGTTATTTTTCTTAACATATCCCAAACCAGCTGTTATTTTTATTAACATATCCTAAACCTTTTCTGCTCTCATGTTAATCCTTTCCTTGTTAGAATAGGAGCGTTTAAGTTTGGAATAGTAAGATGTATCCGGATTATCAAGCTTAGACATACTCACTTCAATCAATTTGAACACTTTATCAACTTTATCAAGATTTACGTTCTGAATCAAAATTCTTCGTAAGAATATACCTTGTCAGATCCATTCATTTTGTACAAGGCAATATTAGGATCATCATTAAAACTATGTTCTAATTTTTAATGTAATTTTGTGAAAACTTTCTTCATTTTCAGAATGAGAACTTGAACCTGTTTTCTCCAAGTTAGATTAAGCCCTTTCAAATTTAGTGCTTTCACGGTAATTTCCCAAAACATTTTCAACAAGGTTTTTAACCACATCTGACTCACAATCATAGGTTACATTGTAGGTCCAGGTGATGGCGGTTCTAGACGGATGTTTGCATGTATGATAGTATCGATTCCGTATAACGTTATTAAGAAAGAGGTAGAAACAAAATCAGCGGAAGCATATGTTTCATTCATACCGAAAGAGCATACATCTTGTCTGGCTGGCGAAATTCCTGGAGAGATTCCGCCAGCGTTTCCCCTCTTGGAACTTCCAAAACTTATAAAACAATGAACACACAACACATATATATAGAAAATGACCAACTCGTGCGAAGTGAGCATATTGACTTCATACGAAGTGGGTTCACTTCGTACGAAGTGTCCTGTTGGTGCATAATGTCTACTGCCTACATCTAGGATATTTTGGTTATGTATATAGGGCCTTGAATGTCAAACATTGTATGTTAGTATATGATTTATTGGGTTTGTACATGGCCCATACGAATGAGCTTTGTGGCTCGTGCGAGTGACACACTCGCACGAGTCATACACACACACTCCTCCTGTGCGAGTCATGCTGACCTATAAATAGAGGAGCTTGAGTGTTGTGTCAAACTTCTATTGGTGTGTGACTAAGGCGAAGCCTTGTCAAACTATTTACGCGTTCTATAATTGTTCACGTTTATCAATACAATTCAAGGCGTTTAAGCAGTATATCTTTCCTGTTTGTTTGTCCAACTCACTGACAATGAATTCCGCCTCTATTAGCTGAGTCAGATCAGTCCAGTGCTCATTAGAGGAGAGCTGATCCCTCTCACAAGTGGTATCAGAGCCTTGAGGCCTGATTTGAGGACAAACATCAAATTTCTATAGACAACCAATAGTTTCAGATCCAGATTCAACCATTGAAGTTATCTACACCTACACTTTCTCACATAGATCTCAGAATTGGACGAATTCATGGACAAATTTGAGTAGGGTTTCAGTATATCACCTTAAAATCAATTCTAATCAATCCTTGAAAATTTCAGATATAAAATCAAAATTAATCATGTCAAAATTGTAAAAATCATCCGTTTGGTGACCTGAGATGATTCGTACGAGTAGAGAGACAACTTGTACGGACGGACATCCGTACAAATTAAGTCATTTGTACGAACGAGCAAACAAGTTTTCTTAAAAATTTACAAGTTTAAAAATCATCATTCGTATGACGCAGTGATTCGCACAAAGTGGTCACTCGCACGAGTAACCTTTTTGTCGTACGAACATCTCGCTCGTAGGAATCCCTTGATTCACACAAGTATCTTACTCTCACGAACCGACTGAGTCGCACGAGCAACTAGCACTCACAGAAGAACATTTTGTTGTATCTTTTGTCATTCTAATCGGTGATTTTAGAAAGCGTATTTCTGAAAACTTGCAGAAAAAATGGAAGAAGAATTTTACAACGTTTTTGCTGCTTCAGCAGTTATAACCATCGCATCTCAGAATATGAACCTTGAAAACAAGATGGGCACGATGACAAAGCCTCCAAAGTTCATGAATTTCATGATAGCTAGAGTGAAAGATTTATGAACTAGTTTAAGCAAATCAATACACCTGGTGGTTTGCCATTGAAGCGAAATATCAAGCACCGATTGGAGAGAATGGTCTTGAGAAAACGTTAGCGCAACTCTCGGATTTCAAAAGGGGAAAGTTCATTAACAAGAGGAAGATGATGAACATCTTACAGCAAGCCATCAAAGAAGACATCTTGGCGCTTCTACAGCATGATGATGATGCTCAATCCTTATAGAATGCTTTACGATTAAAATTCCAAGGAAGGTGCAACTTCGGAAGGGAAAGAGAGCGTTACTAAGTAAAGAATTCGATATCTTTACTTTGATGAAGGGAGAGACGGTGAAACTATTGATTGAACGATACTGTCACTTGGTGGTCCAAATGAAGCGCATGGGAATTATGAAAACCAATAAAGAATTGGTTGATAAGCTGGCAGACTCTCTACCTCAAGGGGAATGGTAAACTTACTTGACTATTCTAAAGAATGGGCATAGAGTATGGTAATTTCTCATTACCAAGGTTTATTGAGAGATTGGAAGGGCACGAACTCGAGATGCAAAAATGGCCAAGAGCAAAGGCGCCCAATTGCAACAAGATATACATCCGTATTACAAGGGTAGTCCTGTCGTGCAAATACAGTCTCCAAAAATTCAAACTGCCTTTAGCGCTTTCAACACACCAAGTCCACAGTCAAGCCAAGCAAGTGGATTTCAACCTTTTCGTTTGTCAACCCAAATACGCCTCCAGGCCCACAATCATCTCATAGTTCAAGCAATTCACAGAATCACCAGAACAATCAATCTAATCCAAATAAACATGTTCTACAATCCAATATTGTTGTTTATTTCCAAAATGCTCAAAGCTACGATGAGAACACCGTGAAGCAACACATGCCATTACTTGCCTTGGTTCTTGAGTCGTATGATAGTTTAGTAGCAGGAAAAATTGGAAATTCAGAGATGACAAGAGAGCATTATGATAAGATTGATCCGGTAAAGATGGAATTGATTGACATCAAATGGTGTATGGCTTCTATTGTCAGAAGAGCGCAATGTTTCTTGGAGATTACCAGAAAAGACAATATGAGAGGACTTGATGGGAACTTGGCTTTGATAAGTCCAAAGTTACATGTCTCAAATGTCGGGAGAATGGGCAATCAGAACCCTTTTGCCGACGATTATTACAAGAAAACCATTTATCATCATCCTCAACCAAAAACAAGAATGGTGCAAATCGAAGATGGACCGTCAAACTCCAAAGATAAAGCTCTTGTCGTTATTCAGGAGGTTGAAGGTTTCAACTGGAACAAGTACATCACAAAGAACGAAAGTTTGGCTTTGGTAGCAGAAATCATTGAAGAACCTGAAGAATATGCAGAGGCATCTTATGACGAGGCTCCTGAAGAATACTAAAACACATTGTCAGAAGAATAGGAATTGTTAAATAGTGCATTTAAACATCTCTTGCCTAATGAAATTCTTAAAACTTTTGCAGGTTATTTTAAGCCAGCCGTCGATCGCCTTGTGAAGAAAAGAAGAAGCCTGAAGAAGAAGAAGAAGAAGAAAAGAGGGTTGATGAGAGATTGGGAAAGCTGACTGACAGGACCAACAAAGCTTGTATGGCGAATATGAATGAGGTAAATGTGTCTGAAAATGAGTCGGTAAAAGAAACACCTTGTATAAAATGCCAAGAGCCATGTAGTGAGTATGTTAAAAAGGAAATACGATACAATGAGCTAAAATGTCATGCAGATAATTTGTCATGTTATTATAAGACAACAAAAGAAGCTTATGACAAATTAAGCAAATCTGTTAAACAATTTGAAAAGGTGATCAGAGAAAATGACGGAACATTGTCAATGCTTTAGGCAACTGTAATGGACAAACAAATGGCCATTAATATTCATTTGAATACAACTGCCGAGCTAAAACATGAACTTGAGAAAATGAAAATAGAAACAGAACGGGTTAACAAATTGTTAATCAGTTATTCTACAAGTTCATATGTCATTGATCACATTCTTCAAAAAATTGAAAACAAGGAAGAAAATCAAATTGATAAAAACAAAGGTGCAAGTTATGTTCGTGTTCCACCACCCATGTGGAATACTTATGCTACTAAGAAACTATCGGGGTGGAAAAGGCACTCAATCTAAAATTGAAAACTGAAACAACAAATGACCTGCCTACGAATATTGATGTAACTTATACCAAACCAGAAATTGAATGTGAGTCTGATGTTGTTAAAACTGTGGTTGAAAAAGTTATGGATAATGAGTCTGATAAATCTGAAGTGGATGGTGAATCATCATAAAATAGTTTAAACAATGATCCAAATGTTATCGTATACAAAATGCATGGATCTGATAAACTATATTCCGATGAGGATTTCCCAATTCAGAATGTCAATTTGGATCGTGTTGAAAAGTTGTTCAAGCTTGTTGAGGTGAGCCATTCTTATTTAGAAAAACACGATGCATCATTTTATTCTGAATTAAAATGTGTTAATAAACCCTACCACCAAAGGAATAGAGACTATCCTAAAAACAGGAGAGCTAGGTTGGGCTTTCAAAAGCAAAGAACGTATAACATGCCTCAAAAGCTGAAATTGACAAAGAAAATCAAATTGTCTATGGGACAACTACAGAAAAAGAAAAAGAAATCATTGGTAAACAATCCAATGATGAGTTCAAGAAAGGAAAAGATAGTAGAAAACGAGATTTGGATTCCTCTGTTTGAAATGACAGTAGGAAGTGCTACAAGTGTAACAATGTTGGGCATATTGCACGACAATGTTCGCAAAAGAAATCCAAAACCGGTTTTCAACTCCAACAGATCTACCAAAGATGTCAAACAAAAGGCACCCATGGTTGTACCAAAATAGATTTTGAAAAGAAACATTGAATCCAACAAAAATGTTAAATCAAGGATTCACCTTAATTCTAAATTTGAAATTGGTAAAACTTCCTCCAAGAATCGTAAAAAGGATTCAAAGTTTTATTCTAAATGGGCCAATTTGAAAACACAAAATTGGGTTGCAAAAGTCAAACCATCTTTAGTAGAACTGAAACCATCTGTTCCAGCCAAAACAGAGGCCAAACAGAATGTCAAGATCAAAGTTGGTCCAAAGTTTGATATTCCAAACCCACCCAAGACCAAGCAGGCTTGGGTTTCTCTGTTTAAATAGTTTCTTCTTCATGTGTGCAGGGGCTCCCAAGGTCGATCATGTCAAAATCGATTATGGATAGTGGAGCTTCCCGACACATGACTAAGATGCTTGCCTTGTTGCACGACGACAAAGCTATCCGAGGAGGTTACATTGGTTTCGCTGAAACTCATGGTGGAAGAACTGTAGGAGAAGGAATTCTTACTAATGGAGTGGTTTCCTTTGACACGGTGAACTACATTGAAGAGCTGGAGAACAATCTACTGAGCATTTTGCATATTTGTTACAAAAGTTCACAACACACTTCAACGACAAAGAATGCTTAATTCTCAAGCCGGGATTCAGAAATTCCAAAAGAGTGGATCCTCATGCGCGCTCCAAGAGAGAATGATCTTTATGTCTTAGACATGACCGTCGCATCCACTACATCAAAGAAGGTTCAGTGCTTCGTTTCTAAAGTAACCGAGAAAAAGTCAGTACTATGGCATCAAAAGATGGGGCACATTCACTTGAGGAAGATGAATTATCTAGTGCATAACGACCTAATGGAGGGTGTTAATTTAAGAATTTTCATTTATCTGATGATTGTCTAAGCTGTAAAAGGGGAAACATCATAAGAAATCACACCCAAGAAAGCCACTAAATTCTATCAAGCTACCACTATAAAGGCTTCATATGGATCTTTTGGGCTAGTAAACGTGAAAAGCATTTCTAGAGATCTATATTGGCTGGTCGTGACAGATGATTTTTCTAGATTCTCATGGGTTTTCTTTCTGGAGAGAAAAGATGAAACGTTTGAAAGTCTTATGATTCTTTTCATGAAGCTTAAAAACCTGTATCACTTGCCTATCAAGAGAATTCTGCAATGAAAAGGGGATTCTTCACGAATTTAGCGCTCCCTACACTCCTCAACAAAATGGAGTAGCTAAATGTAAGAATCGCACACTGATCAAGACTGTCAGAACCATGCTCGTTGATTCAAAACTTCCAATTAGTTTTTGGAGCGAAGCAGTCGCATCTGCGTGTTACACCATCAATCATGTGTTGACAGTCAAGCCTCACAAGAAGACCTGTTTTGATCTGTTAAACCATCGGAAGCCTAACCTCACATTTTTGGAGCGTTTTGGATCGCCATGTACTGTACTGGACCCGGATGGTAAATTTGGAGCCAAATCTTTGGAAGGATTTTTCGCCGGTTATGCTAGTCCACAAAAGTGTGTCTTCTTGCCAAGTCTGAACTAGGTTATTCTTGCACAACATGTTGATTGTCAATGATATACTATGCCAATGCGGAAACCTGGGGATCCATGGCTGTTCAACTACGAAGGTTTGTGGAATTCATTTGACCTGCTAGAAGTACCATCAGAAGAAGAACTTGTTATGCACTTTCAACAGCATCAAATCTCGAATCAAGAGCAAGTTTCTAGACCGTTAGTGATTTCCCCGTCACCTTTCCTGTCTCTAACACTTCTGATGTAGGTCCGAGCAACACTTTGCAGGAATCAGTCTCTGTACCTATCTTGAACACTACTGAATCGTTTGCCCATCAACCGAGTAATGCCGACTCTGATCGTGAACCAACTTTGATGATGGAGGATCTAGTTCCGATGAAGGATTTGTGCATATTGAAAGCTTTCTGAATGCTCAAGCTGATCAATCCAATGTTAGAAATGAAGCCACATCTTCTTCACTTGTTGCTGATGAAGTGATCACGAATTTGCAAAGTAAATTAGATGTTCCGAGTGAAGTAATGCCAACAACACTTTCTTACCACCCATAAATATCATTGACAGCTTACAAACCGGAGTGAAAACTAGCAATCAGATCAACAAGGATCTAAGTTGCTTTTAAACTAGTATTGCTCCATTACAAACCAGACTTTCTTACAATTATTTTGTTTTGTAGGTTGAACCCGGAAACTGGAGAGACGCGTTAAAAGAGGAAAGATGGGTTGATGCAATGCAGGAAGAGTTGCTTCAATTCCAGAAACTTGGCGTCTGGACGCTTGTTTGTGACATCCTGGCTTTTCAGGTATCTTAAACGCGCTACTTTATGTTATTCACTCCTACGCTGATTTAATTCGGAGAATTAAATTACACGCTCGCAATAACTACGCTAACTTTGTTAATCTATAGGGTGAATTACGTGCTATACGTTATTAGACGGGTTGTATCTGAATTACGTGCTATGTGTTATTAGACGGTTGTAGATTATTGTATCACGCTTTGATTTCGCGATTTATTAGTTATAAGCTTATGTTACCAAATTGTAAAAAAATAATAAAACTAAATAAATAACCGAATCGAACCGAGCCGCAAAACGTGTTGACCTTGCGACCCACACCTCCTTGCGGCCTAAGGAAATAACCTAAACTTGAGGCCCAAGACACTTACCCAACCCCCCCCCCCTTTCCCTTGTTATATTTATATGTATGTATGCATGGGGATGTTTCAAAAAAAAAAGAGAAACCCTAATCCCTAGAGAAGGTCGATGACAATCCCCCCCTCTCACGGTCACAAACCCCACACCTCCCGGATTGATTCCAAGATTGTCCCGGTTCGCTAATCATCATCGTTTCAAGGTTAGGGTTTAGTTGTTTTGCGATTCACACTAGGTTTTGGTGTAATCTTGATCATGATTATGTGTTTGTAGGATTATTAGTATGAAAAAGTGTTGTGATTTATGATTAGTTCGGATGACTGTACGAATCTTTGCGGTTGTGATGTTATGTTGAATACTAAAATCGTAGGCTGCGTTTTAGCGATAAAGATCATGATATATATTTCGAGTTTGCATGAATATTGATATATATGATGATATTTGACAAGTCAACCTGTTGTTAATCAATACACCTAAGCGTCATGATCGTTTAAACATGTTTCTAATGCGATAAAGTCGAAAACAGTTTGCTGATTGACATTTACAGCCAACTTCAGTTGGCTGTAACCTGATCATTATTTATCGAAAAGTGGATTTTCTGAAGCCTAATTTTGAAAAACGCTTCAAATGGCGCCGTATTCATATTTTTTTGAGGTAGTTTGCTATTTTTAAATGGTTATTTAGTGTAGCAGCTGAAGCTGCGTAAATTCTGCAGAATTTGTAGGTTGTTTACTGAGTCGGATCTCATAGTCTGTAGGGGGTTAGGTCACGAAATTGGCACAGTAACTGGAGACAGGAATTTTCGCAAATCTACCACTGGAAGTTTGTTAATTGGATCAACGATGATTTTTAAATAATTTTTCTCGTGGACTGCAGTCAGAAAGCGACGAATCTGACTGCAGCCTAGTATATAAATGTTCATAAATAATTGGTAAAGATATAGAATTTGAAAATTTCACACAAAATTCTATAGTCTAATTGACATCTCCTGTAAAAAGATTGGAAATTTTGGAACATTGGAACTATTTTATAAAAATCCTCGAAAACAGCCCAGTTATGAGCGTACAAGCTGAAACATGATAACTTTCGTTTGTGTGTACCTAAATGTTGTATGAGTTAATCTGTGTTTATGACAAGTTGGTTTGATCATTATTTTGTAGGGTGATACTTTGCATGCATGATTATGGTTTCGAATTGGTTATGACGTGTACCGTACTGTGTGTTAGTTATGCGTAGGGTTTTGTGTCAGTGTGTTCACACACTAACTTTAAATCGGTTGACATGTTAGGACGGGATTAGTGGTTCCATCATTTCCTTCTTTTGCGTTATTCTAACCGAGCAATTTAAGGTGAGTTCACGGCCCTATTTTATCCAGTTTTAAACAACAGGGTGAGAAACATGTACACGCTCTACAACTCTATCTTTTTACGTTATGCGAAATTAACGTCGTTAACTATTAGGTAACTAAGTTAATGTTAATATACGTTATGGTCACTAAGTAGCTTTATCAAGGAAGTCCTCAACCAGCTCTTGGATCCTTAGTATTGGGTTAGATAGCGGGGAAATTATGGTAGTACTACTGGGCCCGACAAGCCCCACCCAAGCTAGTCGCACTAGCCGACCGGGAATGGTCAACGGGTGATTAAGGCCTAACTTTCGCCATGGTCTGTGATAGACCTGGCAACACTGAGGCAACAACAGTCAGCTTCGATCGCGAACTCTTATGTGACGTAACTCTAGGCTCGCTACCTACATGTTAACATTGAACTTATTTACGAACCAACATTATTATTCCGGGTTAGGAATAATGGAGCTAAGTCGTTATCCCGGGTTAGGGATAACGGGGAAAAACAAACTTTTAAAACGAACTTGTGAACTTATAAAAACCTGTGAACTCACTCTTCTTTAATGTTGACACTTGTTTCTTTAAATGTTTCTCAGGACGCTAGGAGCGCTAGGTGCACTCACTTGCATTTGATCAAGACATTTTTATCGAGTCTTATTTACAAATAATGTTTGGAATTTTTGGTTTTGGCGTTTATGTTAGTGCCCGTTACTTAATTTTAATGCTGCCGCTAAACTTTGAAACTATGATATTTTGAAAATACCTATGAATGTTTACAACAAATGTTTTTGGAAAACGTTTAAATAAAACATATAGAGTCGTTCGATATTGCTAGTGTCTGAGATTCTGGTTTGATCACACGCCTCGCGGTAATACTCCGCAAGTGGAAATTGAGGTTGTGACAAATTGGTATCAGAGCCTCTAGCTATAGAGAACCAGGTTTGCATTAAAAGTAGACCTAAACTATAGATGTTACACGACACTAGACTTAGTTGGCATCGAACTGTGATATCTTGTTATGTGTTATACTACAATTGTTTTATGTGAGATATATATGTATATGGTGATATACGCAACTCGTAACTAACTACACCAACCCAGCAGGCTATGTCATCATCATCATCCGACAGATCTCGACAATCAAGGGCGCCGGGGAAGGCACCCATGGTCGAAACCCTCACCACCTCATGGCGTGGAGACACGCTCAGCTGCTAGGAAAAGACTCGCTCTAGGAGGGGAGTCGTCCTCCCGCCCGACGACCGCTATACCGGTCAAACTGGTCAACTCTTTAGGAGTGGGGGACGATCTACTTAGAGATATATTAAGGAAACAACAGGAATAGTTAGAGAGAATGCAGGAGACTATCGAAGCACAGGGATGGATGATACGTCAGCTAACTAGTAAAATTGGAGAGCTCGAGGAAGAGCAATATGAGAATAAGAGAGTTCGAAACATTTTAGCTAAGGACTTTCGTGCTGAGCGGCTGAGGGCTGACTGGCTCGAAGACAGAGTTCTTGAGTCCAGTTGGAGGATTCAAGAACTGGAACAGAACCAAGCACCACCTATCCCAGTACCCGCACCAGCACCGGCCCCTCCAGCGCCGGTAGAGGACGAAGAGGAGGATCCAGAGGAAGACCCGGAGGAAGAAGAGCCGGAACAGGACCCGGCTGTTGAAGCTGAAAACGCCGCAGAGGATGAAGGCAGTGATAGCGACTTGGGAGATGGAGACATAAATGACTAACTTGTCTCGCCAATCTCCGTTTTGCTTCCTTTAGTTTGTTTGTTTCCACTTTTGTTTGAACTTGAAATTTTATAATTAAACTGAGATGTTTGGTTGGTATTTTGTGAGACATTACAATTTATTAAATCGAATGTTCCTTTTGATTGTTTAATTTGTTGGGTTGACATAAATTTTGTGATCGTTTAAGTGTGGAATGTGATGACTATATTGGATATATACTTATCGGTGTGTGTTTGTGTTGTCTTGCGAAGATCTGAAATGGCAACCAGTTGTCACGGGAATCTCAACATGTCAACTGAAGAATTGGCCGTTCTAATCCAAGAACACGTGAATGCTGCTCTGGCAGGTGTTCCTAACCCACCAGCAGGTAACCGTTATTAAATTTTCATGGGAAAATCTAATAGTTTGGCTAGTGGACTTTCTCGCTGACTACCTATCCTCTATCCTCAGGAGGGGGTCTTAACCCCTACCAGATGTTCCTCGATGCGAAACCGAGCAAGTTCACGGGTGTTGAAGGACCCATAGGACTGGCCCCCTGGATTGAAAATTCTGAATCGGTTTTCGAGATGTGCAATTGCCTTGAAGCTAATAAGGTCAAGTATGCTGTCTCAACGTTGGAAGATGGGGCATTGACCTGGTGGAACGCACAAGTCCAAACGCGTGGACTTCTTGCGGCGAACGCAATGGCCTGGACCGAATTTAAGGCCCTAATCAAGGAGGAATACTGTCCGCGGGACAGAGTTCAACAGTTGGAACAGGCGTTATGGAACCACAAGATGGTCGGGTCAGAAATTGAAGCGTACACGGCAAAACATCATGATCTGGTGTTCCTTTGTCCCGATTTGGCTAACACCGTCGAAAAACGACTTGAGTTTATCTTGGGGGTCTGGTCCCTGAGATCCAGGGCATGGTAATGTCTAGCAACCCTACGACGGAGCATCAAGCGATTAGGCTGGCGCATAAACTCACCGATAAGGCGGTGGAGCAAAGGAAGTTGCCACCTACAGGTGCAACCGAAATTGTCCCTGACAACAAAAGAAAGTTTGAAGACTCACCTGCTCGACAGTCTTCATCAGCCCAGCCACAACAAGGAAACCAAAAGCGGTCCAACAACTTCAACAACAATCGGGGTCACAACAATCAGTCTGCCAACAACACCCAGAACTCAAGCGGCTATGCGGGTCGAAAGCCGCAATGTAATAGTTGTAACTCCATCATCACAGCCCTTGCGCTGGAAATCATTGCCAACAATGTGGCAAAACAGGACACGCGGCAAAGGACTGTCGCGGGGAGATCATGACACGACAAAATCAGAACCAGCACCAGGGTCAACAGCAAGGTAATAACCGGGGATGCTATCAGTGCGGTAGTACTGCCCATTTCAAGCGAGACTGCCCGCAGCTTCGCAACAACAACAATGGTGGGAACAACAACAACCACAACAACAACAACAACAACAACAACAATGGCAACAATGGAAATGGTGGCACAGGAGGTGCCAAAGGTCGTGCATTCACGCTGGGCCGTGGAGAGGCTAGAAACGACTCGAATGTGGTCACTGGTAAGTTTCCCCTTAACGATCATTTTGCTACTGTACTTTTTGATACGGGTGCGGATAAGAGTTTTATATCTGATTCTTTTAGGAAGAACCTAAATCTCACGCCTAAACCCCTAGAGACCCCTTAAGTCATAGAGCTAGCTGATGGTAAATCTGTAGATGTGACCCATTTAGTAACCGGCTGTCAACTTAAACTCGCGGGTCACACCTTTACCATTGATCTGATGACAACTACCCTGGGTAGTTTTGATGTGGTAGTCGGAATGGACTGGCTATCCGACGTCCGAGCTGAAGTTCTCTGTTTCGAGAAGTTATCCTTATTCCGCTCTCTAGCGACGAAGTCTTGATGGTGCAAGGCGAGAAGGTAGGCGTCGTCACGAACATCATCTCTTACATGCAAGCCCAGAAGTATCTTCGGAGAAAGAACTCTTTTGCTTTGCTCGCACTGGTCACCGAGCAGTCTAAGGACGAGAAGCGGATTGAAGATATCCCCGTCATCCGTGACTTTCCCGATGTGTTTCCAGAGGAGTTACCCGGTCTTCCACCACATAAACAAGTGGAGTTTGAAATCGAATTGGCGAACCATGTGATTCCTAACGACAAGGCCCCGTACCGCTTAGCTCCAGCAGAGCTGCAAGAGCTGTCTACACAACTTCAGGAATTGTTGGAAAAAGGATTTATCTGACCCAGTACTTCGCCATGGGGAGCTCTGGTCCTTTTTTTCAAGAAGAAGGACGGGACCTTCCGCATGTGCATCGACTACAGGGAACTCAATAAGGTTACCGTCAAGAACCGATACCCATTACCTCGCATCGACGATCTTTTCGACCAGCTTCAAGGGTCAAGCTACTACTCCAAGATTGATATACGGTCCGGTTATCACCAGCTACGCGTAAGGGAGGAGGATATCTCCAAGATGGCATTTCGCACTCGGTATGGCCATTACGAGTTCTTGGTCATGCCTATTCGGTCTCACCAATGCACCCGCAGTGTTCATGGACCTCATGAACCGCGTGTGTAAGCCGTATCTCGACAAGTTTGTCATCGTGTTCATCGATGATATACTCATCTACTCTAAGGGTGAAGAAGAACATGCTGAGCATCTGCGATTATTGCTGGCACTACTTCAACAGGAGAAACTATATGCCAAGTTTTCGAAGTGTGATTTCTGGATTCGGAAAGTTCATTTTCTCGGGCATATCGTCAATGAAAAGGGTATACACGTTGATCCCGCCAAGATCGATGCTATCAACAACTGGGAAGCACCCAGGAACCGACAGAAATCCGCCAATTTTTGGGTTTGGCTGGTTACTACAGACGTTTCATCGAGGGATTTTCCAAGATCGCGCAACCGCTTACCACTCTCACTCAGAAGGGCACCAAGTATGCTTGGGGTGATAAACAGGAAGCAGCATTTCAATTACTCTAACAGAAGCTTTGCAGTGCGCCCATTTTGTCCTTGCCAGAGGGGACAGATGATTTTGTTGTATATTGTGACGCTTCCATTCAAGGATTGGGATGCGTACTCATGCAATGTGATAGGTCATCCGGTATGCATCTCGACAGTTGAAGGTTCACGAGAAGAACCACACGACACATGACCAGGAATTTGGAGCAGTTGTGTTTGCACTTAAGATTTGGAGACACTATCTATATGGAACAAGGTGCACAATCTACACGGATCACAAGAGCCTCCAGCATATTTTTGACCAGAAGGAGTTGAACATGCGACAACGTCGCTGGATCGAACTCCTGAACGATTATGAATGTGTCATTCGGTATCACCCGGGTAAAGCTAACGTGGTAGCTGATGCCCTCAGTCGGAAGGAGCACTTGAAACCTCGTCGGGTACAAGCACTACAGTTCACAATTCATTCTGGGTTACCCGAACAGATACGCGACGCGCAACTAGAAGCAGTTACGAAAGAGAACATCAAGGCCGAATCTGTGGGAAAGATGGAACGCGATTGGGAAGTGAAACCCAATGGTGCCCGGTATTTCATGAATCGTATATGGGTACCTCTCTACGGAAACCTCAGGAAGCCAGTTATGGATGAAGCTCACAAATCCCAATACTCTGTCCATCCTGGTTCGGATAAGATGTATCAAGACCTTAAAGCCGCGTACTGGTGGCCCAACATGAAAGCGGATATAGCCACCTACATGGGCAAGTGTTTGACTTGTGCGAAAGTCAAGGTGGAATAAAAGAAGCCATCAGGGCTACTTCAACAACCTGAGATCCCAGTGTGGAAATGGGATCAGATCTCGATGGACTTTATCACTAAATTCCCGCGAACTCCGGGTGGTTGCGATACCATCTGGGTAATCGTGGATCGTCTAACTAAGTCTGCACATTTCCTAGCGACCAAAGAAACAGATAAGATGGATAAGTTGACTCGCATCTACATTAAGGAAGTAGTTTCTCGGCACGGAGTGCCAACGTCCATCATTTCAGACAGAGATGCTCTTTTCACGTCCAACTTTTGGCAGTCACTTCAGAAAGCGTTGGGTACACGCTTAGATATGAGCACAGTACACCACCCTCAGACGGATGGTCAAAGTGAAAGGACCATTAAGACCTTGGAGGACATGCTTAGGGCATGCGTGGTAGACTTTGGGAACAGTTGGGAAATCCATCTGCCTTTGGTGGAAAACTCGTATAAAAACAGTTACCATACGAGTATTCAGGCAGCACCGTTTGAAGCATTATACGGTCGCAAATGTACATCACCGGTCTGTTGGGCAGAGGTCGGTGACAGTCAACTCATAGGTCCTGAGTTGATACTTGAGGCTACTGAAAAGATTGTGCAAATCAGAAACTGCATGGCAGCGGCACGAGATCGACAGAAGAGTTACGCTGATCAACGACGCAAACCTCTCGAAATTTCAAGTAGGTGACTGCGTCCTACTGAAAGTGTCACCCTGGAAGGGTGTAATTCGTTTTGGGAAACGAGGCAAACTAAATCCACGGTACGTAGGCCCATTTGTGATCTCGAAGCGTATCGGGCCCGTAGCTTATCAGTTAGACCTTCCTGCTGAACTAAGTGGAGTTCACAACATTTTTCACGTGTCCAATCTGAAGAAGTGCCTATCAGATGAGACCCTAGTCATTCCATTGGATGAGATTCAAGTGGATGAGCAACTGCATTTTGTGGAACAGCCTATCGAGATCATGGACCGTGAGATTAAGACTCGAAGGCACAGCAAGATACCGATCGTCAAGGTTCGTTGGAACTCTAAGCGTGGACCGGAGTTCATGTGGGAAAGAGAGGACCAAATGAAAAGCAAATATCCACACCTTTTTGCAGCTGAGCAGCCATCTGACGTTACCGCAAACTAAATTTCAGGATGAAATTCTTTCAACATGGGGATGATGTGACAGCCTGGGATTTACTTCTACCATTCTAACAAACTGAACTTGTGCGCGTTGCATTCTAAACCGCATTTACTCACCATTCTAACAAACTGAACTTGTGTGCGCTGCATTCTAAACCGCGTTTACTCAATTTTCGGGACGAAAATTCTTTCAACATGGGGATAATGTGACATCCCGGCTTTTCAGGTATCTTAAACGCGCTACTTTATGGTTATTCACTCCTACGCTGATTTAATTCAGAAAATTAAATTACACGCTCGCAATAACTACGCTAACTTTGTGAATATATAGGGTGAATTACGTGCTATGCGTTATTAGACGGGTTATATCTGAATTATGTGCTATGTGTTATTAGACGCTTGTAGATTATTGTATCACGCTTTGATTTCGCGATTTATTAGTTATAAGCTTATGTTACCGAATTGTAAAAAAAAATAATAAAAATAAATAAATAGCCGAATCGAACCGAGCCGCAAAACATGTCGACCTTGCGACCCACACCTCCTTGCGACCCACACCTCCTTGCGGCCCAAGGAAATAACCTAAACTTGAGGCCCAAGCCACTTACCCAAACCCCCCCCCCCCTCATCGCGACCGCCCCCCTTCCCTTGTTATATTTATATGTATGTATGCATGGGGATGTTTAAAAAAAAGAGAAACCCTAATCCCTAGAGAAGGTCGACGGCAGCCCCCCCTCTCACGGTCGCAAACCCCACACCTCCCGGATTGATTCCAAGTTTGTCCCGGTTCGCTAATCATCATCGTTTCAAGGTTAGGGTTTAGTTGTTTTGCGATTCACACTAGGTTTTGGTGTAATCTTGATCATAATTATGTGTTTGTAGGATTATTAGTATGAAAAAGTGTTGTGATTTATGGTTAGTTCTGATGAATGTGCGAATCTTTGGGTTGTGATGTTATGTTGAATACTAAAATCGTAGGCTGCGTTTTAGCGATAAAGATCATGATATATATTTAGAGTTTGCATGAATATTGATATATATGATGATATTTGACAAGTCAACCTGTTGTTAATCAATACACCTAAGCGTCAAGATCGTTTAAACATGTTTCTAATGCGATAAAGTCGAAAACAGTTTGCTGATTGACATTTACAGCCAACTTCAATTGGCTGTAACCTGATCATTATTTATTGAAAAGTGGATTTTTGAAGCCTAATTGTGAAAAACGCTTCAAATGGCGCCAGATTCATATTTTTCTGAGGTCGTTTGCTATTTTTAAATGGTCATTTAGTGCAACAGCTGAAGCTGCGTAAATTCTGACGAATTTGCAGGTTGTTTATCGAGTCGGATCTCATAGTCTGTAGGGGGTTAGGTCATGAAATTTGCACACTAACTGGAGACAGGAATTTCCGGAAATCTCCCACTGGAATTTTGTTAATTGGATCAACGATGATTTTTAAATAATTTTTCTCATGGACTGCAGTCAGAAAGAGACGAATCTGACTGCAGCCTAGTATATAAATGTTCATCGATAATTGGTAAATACTTAGGATTTGAAAATTTCACACAAAATTCTAAAGTCTTATTGACATCTCCTGTAAAAAGATTGGAATTTTTTGAATGTTGGAACTATTTTATAAAAATCCTCGTAAACAGCCTAGTTATGAGCGTATAACCTGAAACATGATAACTTGTGTTTGTGTGTGCCTAAGTGTTGTATGAGTTAATATGTGTTTATGACAAGTTGGTTTGATCATTATTTTGTATGGTGATACTTTGCATGCATGATTATGGTTTCGAATTGGTTATGACGTGTGTCGTACTGTGTGTTAGTTATGCGTAAGGTTTTGTGTCAGTGTGTTCACACACTAACTTTAAATCGGTTGACATGTTAGGACGCGATTAGGGGTTCCATCATTTTCTTCTTTTGCGTTATTCTAACCGAGCAATTTAAGGTGAGTTCACAGCCCTATTTTATCCGGTTTTAAACAACAGGGGGAGAAACATGTACACGCCCTACAACTCTATCTTCTTACGTTATGCGAAATTAACGCCGTTAACTATTCGGTAACTAAGTTAATGTTAATATACATTATGGTCACTAAGTAGCTTTATCACGGAAGTCCTCAACCATCTCTCGGATCGTTAGTATTGGGTTAGATAGCGGGGAAATTATGGTAGTACTACTGGGCCCGACAAGCCCCACCCGAGCTAGTCGCGCTAGCCGTCCGGGAATTGTCAACGGGTGATTAATTTGGCCTAACTTTCGCCATGGTCAGTGATAGACCTGGCAACACTGAGGCAACAACTGTCAGCTTCGATCGCGAACTCTAATGTGACGTAACTCTAGGCTCGCTACCTACATGTTAACATTGAACTTATTTACGAACCAACATTATTATTCCAGGTTAGGAATAATGGAGCTAAGTCATTATCCCAGGTTAGGGATAACGAGGAAAAACAAACTTTTAAACCAAACTTGTGAACTTATAAAAACCTGTGAACTCACTCTTCTTTAATGTTGACACTTGTTTCTTTACATGTTTCTCAGGACGCTAGGAGCGCTAGGTGCACTCACCTGCATTTGATCAAGACATTTTTATCGAGTCTTATTTACGGATAATGTTTGGGATTTTTGGTTTTGGCGTTTATGTTGGCGCCCGTTACTTAATTTTAATGCTTCCGCTAAACTTTGAAACTATGATATTTTTAAACTGACTATGAATAAAATGTTTTTAGAAAACGTTTAAATAAAACATATAGAGTCGTTCGATATTGCTAGTGTCTGAGATTCTGGTTTGATCACACGCCTCGTGGTAATACTCCACAAGTGGAAATTGAGGGTGTGACATTGTTGACCTACCGGATCATCATAAAAAGACTAGTACTCGATGGGTCTTCAAGTGCAAGCGAGATGATAGAGGTATTGTGGTTAGAAACAAAGCTTCGCTCGTGGTCTAGGGTTTTCACCAGCAAGAAGGGATAGACTACACTAAAGTCTATGCCCCCGTCGCTCGTCTCGAAGCAATTCTCATATTCTTAGCCTTTTCTTCTTGGAAAGGTTTCAAGGTGTATCAGTTGGATGTCAAATCTGCTTTCTTTTACAACAAAGTCAAAGAGGAGGTGTATGTCAGATAATCATCGGGGTTTGTCGATCTTATACACAAGGATAATGTCTACCTTCTGAACAAAGCTTTATATGGTCTTCACCAAGCACCAAGAGCTTGGTATGAAACGCTTTCAAGACATCTTCTTGACAACGTCTTTCTTAGAGGAACTACAGACTGTACCCTCTTCACAAAGGAAGTAGATGGTCATTTAATTTTGGTGGACATATAGGTGGATGATATTATCTTTGGATGGACAAATGATAAGCTGAGCAAAGACCTCGAAGAAGTGATGAAGAAGAAATTCGAAATGAGTGCTATGGGGGAGATGAAGTTCTTTTTAGGACTTCAGGTTGAGCAATTGCCTGATGGTATATTCATTCATCAGACGAAGTATTTCATGATGTGTTAGAGAAATTTGACATGTCAGGGACTGCGCCAGCATCAACTCTATTAGCTCCAAATCACGACATTTATCTAGACGCTTATGGAGTGAAGGGCGATGAAACATTATATCGCTCCATGATCGGATCCTTGATGCATCTTACAGCTTCGCGACATGATATCATGTATCCAACATACCTATGTGCCCGTTATCAGTCAAATCCTAGGTGTTCGCACTTGTTAGCCGTCAAACGAATCATGCGATACTTGAAAGGATTTCCACGCACCAGCTTGTGGTATCCTCGATATGACGACTTCAACCTTTCGAGTTACTCGGATTTCGATTTCGGTTGCTGCAAGCTTAATGCTAAATCTACTACAGTTGGTTGCCAGTTCTTCGAAACTCGTTTGGTAACATGGCAATGCAAGAAACAGACCGCTTTCGCTCTCTCCACATGTGCGGCTGAATATGCTTCAGCATCCAACTGTTGTGCTCAAATTCTCTTGATACAACAGTAGATGAGAGAGTACGGACTTCAATTTCTTGATCCGCCAATTCATGTAGATAACAAGGCAGCTATTGATATCACCAAAAATCATGTTCAACACTCACGCACTAAACATATTGAGATTCGATACCACTTTATCCGTGACTGCTACGAGAAAAAGTTGGTTAGAATTGAAAAAATCCATATTGATGACCAAAAAGTAGATTTTTGCAGCAAAGCATTTGATTGATCAAGATTTAAAAATCTTTAAAAATTAAATGGCTTAAGAAATCTAACATCATGGGATATACATGAGGTTGAATTTAAGGATGACGAGGACTTGACAAGATTCTCATCGGTATGACATGTATTTTTCTGTAAATATCTTTTCTTCAAAAACTAAAAACCAAAAATATGTTTTTGATTTTAAGGGGAGAAAAGTTGTGGAAAATTCAAAAACATTAAAAAGTCAAAAACAGTTTTTGTGAAAAGGGGTAATCATATGACATCAGTTGACAATCACAGTATGATAAAGATATGGAATGTTTAAACAGATAATTAAACATGTCTTACTGAGGATGTGCCAATAGGCTTCACTCGTTCAGTAAATTGTTCTTCAAGATATAAACCTAAAAGAAAAACTAAGTAATTTGTGGGTCGATGTTGATGCACTTTATGCCCGTCACTAAGCGAATAGGCTAGAAAGAGTGTTTATTGAATATTATTTAGATTCGATACGAACACACGACCCATGTACGAACGAGTACTGGCTCGTACGAGTGACATATACCTCATATGAGTGACTTTGTGCCTCGTACGAGTGACTTTATTACTCGTACGAGTGATAACATCTCACTCGTACGAATGACCCTTCGTACAAGTGACAACATGCTCGCTTCGCATGAGCTTTCATGTCTATATATAGGTGTTGTGTGTTTATTGTTGTAAGTTTTGGAAGTTCCGTGAGGGGAAACGCTGGTGGATTCTCTCCAGGAACTCTGCCAGCCAGACAAGATGTATAATCTTAGGTTGAATGAATGAAATGAAAAGCTTCCGCTGATTCTGTTCCTACTCCCTGTTTATATCATTCTACCAAATCTGTACTATCCCCAAAGCTTCCATCTAGAACCGCTGGTGCCCACGGGACCACAACTGGTTTCTCCCGTTGTGTGTTCTGAACCATCTCAGAAAATATCACCTTCGAAAAGTTGTACGGTAGGTTCAGAATGAGTGGGGTGATCATGCACATCTAGTAATCAACTAAGTCGTTAAAACTCCTTTGCGGTGACTAAGTGCTTGTATCACACAATGAGCGATATATCTCAAATGCGCAATTAGGTTAGCCTTCTTAAATGGAGCAGCATTTACGAACCCAACATAACCCATACGATAAAAACATCCCTTCACCATATATTCAGAAAATCCTGTAGGATCATCTTCATGGTCGTTGAATTCCAGCCCTTTTCTGATCAAATCTGCGGTGATCTTAACCTGAATATCTCCATCATTAACCTTCACAGCAGACATAATTGCATTCTCCTCTGCATCATACTTTTCCGCATTCCAGAAATACTCAATATGTGAGCGATAAGCTACATGACGATCCGTAAGAGCCTTTGTGATCCGAATTCTGCTCAAAAACTCTAGAACTTCTCGATAAGCCGCGATTTCTAGAATAAAATCATCTAGAAGACAACATATATTATGGAATGGTGAAAAAGACGATTTCTTGACCTGCAAGAATAGACATTTCAACACTTAGAACTTTTCTCAAAAATTCCAACTTTTAATCCACTCGTACAAGTCATACACTTGAACATTCAAGTTTAAGGCAAAACATCACTTGTATGAGTCACTACTTCGTACGAACGACCAAAATACTTCGAAAAGTTTCAAGAATTTTGACTAAACTGCTTCGTACGAATCATTAACATTTAACAATTAAGGATCCTACTCGTATGAGTGAATGTGATAAACATACTTTTGAAAATCTTGCTCGTACGAATGAATACACGTATGAATGAATACTCGTACGAATTGTGAACCGTACCAAATAATACCTAGTTAAACCAAACTTAAAACGTGATTTTAACAAATTGAGGGTTGATTTATAGGTTAACAGGGCCGATTTTAACGTTAAGTTCAATTTTATGATTCACCAGTCCAATTTCCCTAAATCTATGTTTTATGTCCATTTGGTTCAAATTCGGCATTATAACAGCTTAAAATGTACACTAGTACCTTTCCCATTGCAAGAGGTGTGCGAATCAACCTCCCCAACGTATCGGTACATTCGTAGATCAGGAAAATGATGTAAAAGAACTCGTTCGCACAAAAGTTTCTCTCAACCGCACAAAGTCAATAGTATGACTCGTGTGAATGAGTGACCCTTTTATACTCATTCGGTAGTCGCTCGTACGAGCAATAGATCATGCGAATGAATACTTATGTCACTCGTATGAGTCGGTGTCACTCATACGAGTCAGTGTCACTCGTACGAGTCAGTTCTAACACTTTGTTATCTTTTTTATTTTTTATGAACTTTTATCTGTTTAATAACCCACTCAGTTAACCAAGTCCGAGTTATTGACCCTGGTTATTTGATTTGCCTACCAAGTTCAAGTTAATGACCTTGGTTGACCATTGTTTGACCAAAACAGATTTATTTAAAAATGTAAAGTTTCAAATTAATGAACTTTGTTGACGTACAGGTAATCTCTTCTCATGATTCGCTCCCAACCCGTGGACTTAAACTTTCCTCGAGCAATCGTCACTTTGACTTGAACTAACGGTGTTTTCATCATCAGTAAACTGAAAACCTAAAATAAATTGCTAAAAGCTGAAAATCTTTTTGTGATTTTTCTGAAAAGAAATAACAAGTAAAGATGTATATACAAACATTTTTTTGTGAGTTTTGTGTATAGAGGGTCATATCAAGTATCTAGACAAATCACTAGTACCGTTGATCTAGGTAGTAACTTTAAGTTCTTAAACAAATTTACCTAGATTGCCAATATATTTATCCACTTAAACTTCTTCTCATTTCTCAATTGTTTCAAGATATGTTAGGTAATATTACGGAACATGAAGTAACTGTGTTTCCCATCTCAAAATATACTCCCGTATCGAGATTCCCAGAATATCATTTCACTGATGAATATATTTAGTTGATATCTGCAAATGGGGTGAATTTCAAGACCTTGAAAGCTTAGGTTAGTACTTCCGTACAGACAAAGAGATAAAGGCTCGTCTTTAGGTGGTGTTCCATTGAGGATTCTTTTGAATTGTAGATGTCACAAAGTTTATGACAATCATTTTTTATGCAGCTTTTGTAGGCAAAAAATATGTGAAGTATTATACAAGTTCTAGGCCATTGCTGACACAAAATCAGAAGAACTCGGATAATACCCCAGATATCAATTAAATATAAAGACCTAGTATCGCAGAATCTGGCATTCTCTTAGACGAAATTTCGGGTACTAAGTCCATATATCCGAGAGATGTTAACCCACAAGTTACTCACTTTTTCTTTTAGGTTTATATCTTAAAAAACAATTTACTGAACGAGTGAAGCCTATTGGCACATCCTCGGTAAGACCTGTTTATTACTTGTATAAGCATTCCATATCTTTAGCATACTGTGATCGTCATATTGATGTAATATGATCTCCCTTTTTCACAAAAACTCTTTTTAACTTTTATAATGTTTTTGTATTTTCCCAAACTTTCTCCCCCTAAAATAAAAAAACATATTTTTGGATTATTTGTAAGAAAAGATGTACAAAAAAATGTCATACCGATGAGAATCACGTCAAGTCCTCGTCATCCTCAAACTCAACTTCATGAATATCCCCTGATGCCAGATTTCTTAAACCATTTAATTTTAAAAGATTTTTAAATCTTAAACCATCAAATGATTTGGTATAAAAATCTGCTTTTTTGGTCATCAGTGTGGATTTTTTTAATTCTAACCATCTTTTTCTCGTAGCAGTCACGGATAAGGTGGTGTCGAATCTCAATATGTTTAGTACGTGAGTGTTGACATGAGTTTTTAGTGATATCGGTAGCAGTCTGATTATCTACATATATGGGCGTGTCAAGAAATTGTAGTCCGAAGACTCTCATCTGCTGTTAAATCCAGAGAATCTGGGAACAACAGTTGGGTGCTGAAACGTATTCAGGTTCATACGTAGAGAGAGCGACCGTGGTCTATTTCTTGCATTGCCACGTTACCAAACGATATCCGAAGAATCGGCAACCAACCGTCGTAGATTTGGCATTGAGTTTGCAGCAATCGAAATCAGAATTCGAGTAACCCGCAAGATTGAAGTCGTCATGATGAGGATACCACAAGCCGGTGCTTGGACATCCTTTCAAATATCTCATAATACGTTTGACGACTAGCAAGTGCCAATCTCTTGGAATGGACTGAAAACGGGCGCACAGGCATGTAGGATGCATGATATCAGGTAGGGAAGTTGTTAGATACATCAATGATCCGATAATGGAGTGATATAATGTTTCATTAACTTTGACTCCATGAACGTTTGGACAAATACCGTGATTTGGAGCTAAAGGGGTAGATGCTGGTATAGTTCCTATCATATCAAATTTCTCTAATATGTCATGAAAATAATTCATCTAATGGATGAAGATACCATCAGGCAATTGATCAACCTGAAGTCCTATAAAGAACTTCATCTCTCCCATCGCACTCATTTCGAACTTCTTCTTCATGACTTCTTCGAAGTCATTACACAACTTATCATTGGTTGATCCAAAGATAATATCATCCACATATATTTGCATGATAATCAGATGAGCATCCACTTCCTTGGTAAAGAGGGTAGAATCTACAGTTCCTCTGAGAAAGTCGTTGTCAAGAAGATGTCTTGAAAGCGTTTCATACCAAGCTCTCGGGGCTTGGTGAACACCATATAAAGCTTTGTTCAGAAGGTAGACTTTATCCTTATGTATAGGATTGACGAACCCCGGTGGTTGGCCGACATACACCTCCTCTGTAACTTTGCCATATAGGAAAGCATATTTGACATCCAACTGGTACACCTTGAACCCTTACCCAGAAGCAAAGGCCAAGAATATGCGGATAGCTTCGAGACGAGCGACTGGGCCATAGATTTCCGTGTAGTCTATCCCTTCTTGCTGATGAAAACCTTGTACCACGAGTCGAGCTTTGTTTTGCACCACTGTCCCTTTGTCATCACGTTTGTACTTGAAGACCGATCTAGTGTTTATCTTTTTGTGATGATCTGGTAGGTCAACAAGCTTCCAGACTCCTTACTTCTGGAATTAAAGCAATTCCTCTTGCATTGCCTCCACCCAACTTTCTTCTTTTAACGCGTCCCTCCAGTTCCCAGGTTCAACCTATGAAACAAAACAACTGTAAGAAATTCGGGTTTGTAATGGAGCAATACAAGTATAAAAATAGCTTAGATCCTTATTGATCTGATTGCGAGTTTGCACTCAAGTTTGTAAGCTGCCGATGATATTCTCTGATGGATGATATGAAAGTGTCCTCGGCATTACTTCACTTGGAACATCCACTTGATTTTGCAAATTCGTGATCACTTCATCAACAATCAGAGCAGAAGAAGTAGCTGCATTTCGGACGTTTGATTGATCAGCTTGAGCATTCAAGAAGCTTTCAATATATTCAGATCCTTCATTGGAACAAGATCTTCCATCATCAAAAGTTGGTTCACGATCAGAGTCGGCATTAGGTGGTTGTTGGGAAGATGATTTAGCAGTGTTCAGAATTGGTACTGAAAATGGATTCTTGAAGAGTAGTGCTCAGACCTACATCAGAAGTTTTAACAGGAAGTGACAGGGAAATCACCAACGTCTAGGAACTTGCTCTTGATTAAGGATTTGATACTATTGAAAGAGCATAACAAGTTCTTCTTCAGCTGGCACGTCTGGTAGGTCGAAAGAATTCCACAAACCTTCGTAGTTGAACAACCTTGGATCCCCAGGTTCCTGCGTAGGCGTAGTATAACGTTGACAATCAACATGTTGTGCAAAAATAATCTGGTTTAGACTCGGCAAGAAGACACATTTTCGTGGAGTAGCATAACCGACGAAAAATCCTTCCAAGGATTTGGCCCCAAATTTACCATCCGGGTCCAATATAGGACACGGTGATCCAAAAGGTTCCAGAAACACAAGGTTACGCTTCCGTTGGTTTAGCAGCTCAAAACAAGTCTTGTTGTGAGGCTTGACTGTTAACACACAATTGAGGGTGTAACACGCTGATGCGACTGCTTCGCTCCAGAAACTAATTGGTAATTTCGAATCTGCGAGCATGGTTCTTGTAGTCTCGATCAATGTGCGATTCTTACGTTCAACAACTCCATTTTGTTGAGGAGTATAGGGGGCGCTGAATTCGTGAAGAATCCCCTTTTCGTTGCAGAATTTAAGCATCCTTTTGTTTTTGAACTCGGTACCATTGTCACTACGGATTCTCTTGATAGGTAGATGATACAAGTTTTCAAGCTTCCAGAAGAAAATCATTAGACTTTCAAACGTTTCATCTTTACACTCCAGAAAGAAAACCCATGAGAATCTTGAGAAATTGTCTGTAACAACCAGGAAATATAGATCTCCATAAATGCTTTTGACGTCTACTGGCCCGAAAATATCCATATGAAGCTTCTCTAGTGGTAGCTTGATAGAATTGAGAAACTTTCTTGGGTGTCATTTCTTGTGCTGTTTCCCCTTCTTACAACTCAGAGAATCATCAGCTAACTGAAAATTCTTCAGATTAACACCCTCCACTAGGTCGTTGTGCACTAGATAATTCGTCTTTCTCAGATGAATGTGCCCCATCTTCCTATGCCATAGAATAGACTCTTTCTCGGTTGCTTTAGAAACAAAGCACTGAACCTTTTTTGATGTTGTACATGCGACACTCATATCAAGGACATAAAGATCATTCTCTCTCGGAGCACGCATAAGAATCCATTCCTCAGGAATCTTGAATCCCGACTTTAAAATCAAGCATTCTTTATCATTGAAGTGAGTAGTAAACTTTTTGTCACAAATTTGCGAAACACTCAACATATTGTTCTCTAGCTCCGTAGTGTAGTTCACTTTGTAAAACGAAACTACTCCATTAGTGAGAATATCTTCTCAAACGATTCTTCCACCTTGTGTTCCACCGAAACCTACATAACCTCCTCGGATAGCTTTCACGACACATGAAACATATGACCTTTGATATGTCAAAGCAAAGTTTTCCATCCCCCCTCACAACTGGTATTAGAGCCTTGAGGCCTGATCTGTTGACAAATATCAAGTTTCTGCATACTACCAAAAGTTTCAGATGCAGATTCATCATTAGAGCTTTCTACTTCTACACTTCCCGTATTGATTTTGGAATTGGACGAATTCTTGGACAAAATTGACTAGGATATTAGGATATCACGTTAAAATCAATTTTCATCAATCCGTGACAATTTCAGATCTAAAATCGAAATTAATCATGTCAAAATTGGTAAAATTCATCCGTTTGGTGACCTAAGTTATTTCGTACGGGTAGAGAGACACTCGCACGAACGACGGTCCGTACAATTTAAGTCATTCGTACGAACGAGTAAACAGAAGTTCTTCAAATTTTCAAGTTAGAAAGTTGAAACTGTGATTCGCACGAGGAAGTCATTCGTACGAGGAACTCACTCGTATGAAGAACATTTTCACTCGTACGAACATCTTGTTCGCATAAGTATATTCTTGAAGGAATCATCTCGTTCGCATGAATCTCTGTGTCGTACGAACTAATTTTGGTCGCACGAACTATTCTGTTATCTGCATGAAGAAATTTTTATCATTGTAATCAGTTTTTCGCAAGTGTGTTTCTAAAATCTTTGTAGAAAAATGGCAGAAGAATTTTATAACGCATTTGCTACATCAACGGTCACAACTACTGCAACTCAAAACATGAACCTCGAAAATGAGATGGGTACGATTACGAAGCCGCCAAAGTTGATGAACCTTGAAGACTTTGAGAGTTGGAGTGAATGTTTTATGAATTGGGTTCAGGCGAATCATTTTACCTGCTGGTTTGCCATCGAAGAAAATATCAATCTCCTGTTGGAGAAAACAGTCTCGAAAAGACATTGGCTCAACTATCGGATTTTGAAAGAAAGAAGTTCATAAATGAGAAGAAAATGATGAACATTTTACAATAAGCCATCAAGGAAGACATATTGGCGCTGTTACAACATGATGATGACGCACAATCATTATGGAATGCTATTCGATTGAAATTCCAAGGAAGTGCACAATTGCGAAAAAGGGAAGAGGGCGTTGTTAAGTAAAGAATTTGACATCTTTGCTTTGATTAAAGGAGAGACAGTAAAACAACTGATTGAAAGATACTGTCATCTGGTTGTGCAAATGAAGCGAATGGGAATCATAAAGACGAATGAAGAATTAGTTGATAAACTCGCAGATTCCTTACCACAAGGTGAATGGTCTACCTACTTGACCATTTTGAAGAATGGATCCGAATGTGGTAATTTCTCATTACCACGATTCATTGAGAGATTGGAGGGACACGAACTTGAGATGCAGAAAATGGCAAAGAACAAAGGCGCCCAAATGCAAAAAGACGTTAAACTGTATTACAAAGGAAGTTTTGCCACTCAGATACAGTCTCCAAAGATCCAAAGTGCCTTTAGCGCTTACAACACACCGAGCTCACCGTCAAATCAACACAGTGATTTTCAATCATTTGCTACGGTCAATCTGAACACGTCTCCAAGCCCACAGTCATCACATGGTTCGAGCAATCCCCAGATCAACCAGAACAATCAATTAAATTCTTCTCAAAGGTGCTAGAGTGCAACATTGCTGTTGATTTCCAGAATGCACAAAACTTCACCAAGAACACTATTAAGCAACATATGACACTATTAGCTTCGGTTCTTGAATCTTATGATAGTCTTGTAGTAAGCAAAATTGGAAATTCAGAGATGACCATAGAAGACTATGATCAGATTGATCTGGTTGAGATGGAGTTGATCGACATCAAATGGTGTATGGCATCTATCGTTAGACGAGCACAACACCTCATGGAAATCACCGGGAAAGAGAACTTGGATTGATTGGATGGAAAACATGGCTTTGACAAATCAAAGGTCACATGATTCAAGGGTCGTGAAAAGGGGCATTTTAAACACGATTGTCCAAACAGAGAAGCTCATGGTAATCAAAACCCGTTTGCCGACAACTACTACAACAAAGCCATCTATCATCGTCCTCAGCCAAGAACAAGAATGGTGCAAATTCAAGATAAACAACCAGAATCCAAAGACAAAGCGCTTGTCATGACTCAAGAAGACGAAGGTTTAACTAGAACAAGTACATCTCCAAGAATGAGAGTTTGCCGTTGGTCGCTAAAATCATCGAAGAACCTGAAGATTATTCAGAGGCATATTTTGACGAATCTCCCGTAGATTATTATCATACATCGTCAGAAGAAGAGGAATTGTTAAATAGTGCTTTTAAACATCTCCTGCCTAATGATATTCTTAATTTTTTTGCAGGTTATTTTGAGCCAAGCCATCGTTCATCATGTGAAGAAAAGAAGAAGCAGGAAGTTGAAGCAAAGAGAGTTGATGAAGAGTTGGGAAAACCGACTGATGAGACCAACAAGGCTTGCATGGCAAATGAGAACGAGGTAAACGTGCTGGAAAGTGAGTATGTGATAGAAAAACCATGTTTAAAATGTAACGAGCCGTGAAGTGAATGTGTTGTAAAAGATACACGATACATTGAGCTAAAATGTTTAACAGAATATTTGTCATGTGACTATAAAGCCACAAAAGAAGCTTATGACAAATTAAGCAAATCTGTTAAACAATATGAGAAAGTGCTCAGAGAAAATGACGGAACACTTTCAATGCTTAAAGCGACTGTGATGGACAAACAAATGGCTATTAACATTCATTTAAACACAATCGCATTCTACCCAAGTCAAAAACAAAGAAGAATTTAAAAATAATGAAAACAAAAGTGCAAGTTACGATTGTGTTCCACCACCCATGTGGAATAGTTATGCTAAAAAAACCAACGGGGGTGGAAAATGCGCTCAACTTAAAATTGAAAACTAAATTTGTTGGTGCACATTTTTCTATTGCCTACGTCTAGGATATGTTGATTTTGTATATAGGGCTTAGAATGTCAGTTTGTAAATGTTATGTATATTTTATTTGTTTAGATGTTGGCTCGTACGAGTGAGCCTTATGACTCGTACGAGTGACACTTTGTCACTCGTACGAGGCAACCACTCGCACAAGTCACACTCTGTTACACACTCTCCTGTGCAAGTCATGTCGACCTATAAATATAGGAGTGTTGTGTCAGAGCTAGTTAATCCTGTTGGTGTGTCGAAGCCCTGCTGAACTGTTTACTTGCACTGTACCTGTTCACATATATCAATACAATCAAGGCATTTAAGCGGTAGATCTCACTTGTTTGTTTGTCAACCTCACCAAAATTGAATTCTGCCTCTGTTAGTTGAGTCAGATCGGTCAGTGCTCTTCGGAGGAGAGCCGATTCCCCCTCACAGTCAACATCTCTCGGATACATGGACTTAGTACTCCGAAATTTCGTTTGAGAGAACGCCAGATTCTGCGATACTAGGTCTTTATATTTAATCGAAATATGGGGTATTATCTGAGTTCTTCTGATTCTATGTCGGCAATGAGCTAGAACTTGCATAATACTTTACGCATTATTCGCCTACAAAAGTTACACAAAAAATGAATATGTCATAAACATTTACGACATCTGCAGTTCAAAAGATTCCTTTATGAAACACCACTTAAAGTCGAGCCTTTATCTCTTTGTCTGTATGGAAATACTAACCTGAGCTCTCAAGGTCTCGCAATTCACCCCATTTACAGATATCAATTAGATATATTCACCAGTGAAATGATATTCTGGTAATCTCGATACGGGAGTATATCCTGAGACAGGAAACACAGTTACTTCATGTTCCCTAATATTACCTAACATATCTTGAAACAATTGAGAAACGTGTAGAGGTTTAAATGGATAACTATATTGGCAATCTAGGTAAATCTGTTTAAAAACTTAAAGTTACTACTAAGATCAAAGGTACTTGTGATTTTTCTAAATATTTGATATGATCCTCTAAACACAAAACTCAAAAAAATATGTATGTAAATACATCTTTACCTGTTCTTTCTTTTCGGAAAAATCCCAAAAAGATTTTTAGCTTATCTTTAGCGTTTTATCTTAGATTTTAGTCTACTGATGATGAAAACACCGTTAGTACAAGTCAAAGCAACATTTGCTAGAGGAAAGCTGAAGAGCACGGGTTGGGAGCTAACCAGAAAAGAAAAATATCCTGAAACATCAAAAGTTCATTAATTTGAAACTTTACATTTTATAATAAATCTCTTTTGGTCAAACATCGGTCAACCAAGGTCATTAACTTGGACTTGGTAGGCAAATCAGATAACCAGGTTCATTAACTTGAACGTGGTTAACTGAGTGGGTAATAAAAATAGATAAAATTTTATAAAAAATCAAAAAGATAAACAAAGTGTATAAGAACTGACTCTTACGAGTGACACACTGACTCGTACAAGTGGCAAAAAGTATCATTCGTGGGAAGCATTACTCGTACGACTGAACCTTGAATGAGTATAAAAGGGCAACTCATTTGCACGAGTCACACTATTGACTCTATGCGATTGAGAACTTACTTTGTGCGACTTAGTTCTTTTCACTCATTTTTCTTGATCAACATTACGTATCTATACTTTGGGGAGGTTGATTTGCACACCTCTTTCAATGGGAAAGGTACTAATGCTTGTTTTGAGCCGTTATAATGCCAAAATTGGACCAAAAGGACATAAAACATAGATTTAGGATAATCGGACCGGTAAAATATAAAATTGAACACAAAATCATTAATATCAGCCCTGTTAACATATAGATCAGTCTTTAATTTGTTAAAATCTACATGTTTTAAGTTAGGTTTGATTAGGTGTTATTTGGTGCGATTCGTGACTCGTACGAATCATCACTCGTACTAGCGAGGATTTCAAATGTTTGTTTATCATATTCACTCGTACAAGTGATCGTTCGTACGAGTAGGTCCTTAATCCTTTATACCTTGACGACTCGTACGAAGCATCATTCGTAGGAGGAAGTTTGTTCAAAACCCTTGAAATTTGTTAAGTATTGTATTCATTCGTACGAAGTAGTGATTCGTACGAGTGGGGTTTTGACTCAATCTTAAGTTCTTGTCAAATATGACTCGTACGAATGGTGACTCGTACGAATGATTAAGAGTTGAAAGTTTGGAAAAAATTTCTAAGTGTTTGAAATGTCTATGGTTGCAGATCAAGAAGTCGTCGTTTTCTCCATTTCACAACATTTGTTGTCTTTTGGACGAGAATATTCCTGAAATCGCAGCTTATAGAGAAGTATTAGATTTTTTGAGTCATCTTCCAATCACCAAAGCTTTCACTGATCGTCACACAACCTATCGTTCTCATGTAGAATATTTTTGGAATGCTGCTGAATTTGATGAAGAAGAGAACGCGATTTTATCTGTTGTAAGGATTGATAATGATGATATTCAAGTCAAGATCACTGAAGAACAGTGTTAGAAGTTAACGATCACGAAGAAGACCATACTGGTTTTCATGAATATATGGTTAAAGGGTGCTTCTACAGGATGGGTTATGCCAGATTCGTTAATGCAGCTCCTTTCAAAAAGGCAAACCTCAGTGCCCCATTTCTGTATATAGCACACTATGTTATTCATGACCTCAGTTATAGAAATGGCTGCTTTGATGATTTGGTTGATTATTAGATGTGCATGATCACAACACTTAATCTTAACTTGCTTTACAATTTCTCAAGAGTGATCTTCTCCCAAATGGTCCAAAATACACAACGTGAGAAATTTTTGCAGTATCCGCATTTTATTCAGATGTTGCTCGACCATTTACATCCAAACTTAAAGAAGAAGAAGGATGATGTTTTGAAGTTGGAACATATGGATGTGTCAACTCTGAAGAAGATGAATCTTCATATTAAAGCCTTCCCAAATGCCAAGCCTGTCTTCGAGGCTATTCTTGATAAAGATTATGTGGCACCACCAAAAGGGAAGTGGAGGAAAAACAATAGTGGATATGAAGATGAGGAATTAGAAGCGTATGGTTCTCTAAAGAGGATAAAAAGTGGGGTAAGGGGACGAAAAGAAAGCAAACGTCCACATCTTCCTCCAATGCCCCTAAAAAGAAGCAGCATGCATCTGAAAGCAAGAGGTTGATTGATGAGTCAAAGCCGAAAGAAAATGTTGAAACTTTGGCTGCTGATATTGAAAGGGAAGCGTTTGGGGTACAGGAAGGAATCGTTGAAGAGGCATCCTCCTCAAGTACTGATTCAGAGGATTGGATTGTTAGTGAGAGAGAAAGAGCAAAAGAAAGGAACTTAAACGTTTGCCTGAACTTCAAAGAAAAGTAGAAGAGAAGAAAAGAAAAGCAACATGGGAGGATGATACAACGTATGTACCTTTAGGTTCTAATAGTGATACCCAAGTTCGCAAAACTTCTAAGAAATCTTCTAGATGTCTCAAGAGACCAGCAATTAGAAGCACTGATTCTTCGAAAGACAAATCTAAAAGAAAAGTGCAGAAAAAGTGTTGGTGCATATTTGTGACAACAGCTTAGATTTGGTCTTCGGATATCTTGTAATTAGTAAAACGATAAATACTTAGCGGGTTTAGTGATTAGAAGTGATTGGGCTAATCCAGACTCTTTATAGTGTATGGTAGGCGAATTGGGCCTAAACCCAATAGCAGTCCATGAGGTGAAACCCTAGCCCAGTTGCAAACCTTTCTCTATACAAAGAGAGTTTTGCATTAGGGTTAAGGTCGCTCAGTGGGTTAGTTGCTCAGGGAATTACTTCAGAGAGAGTTGAGAGAGAGTCTGAATTGATTGTAAATACTTGTGTTAGATAACTAATAGAAGATGGATTGAAAGTGTGTATTTGTGTTCTGGTTCTTGTTCGGTTTTCTATGAAATATGATCTAGGGGATTCCACACTCTAGGTTTGATAGACGATTCGATGAAGATCCATACGGATTAGGGGACCTACAATTGGTATTAGAGCATTTGGCCCCTGTTTTTGCTTGGTTCAGAATCGTTTCTGCAGAAAAAGTTAGGTTCTTGGACGTGTTTTGACGGCTGTTACGAAGTGTTGACGGCTGTTCTAGGCTTTGCTGCTATTTGTGATAAACAGCAAAGTATCTTGAAGAACACTAGGCATTTCGGATCATCAGAATAGCATCTCAGATCTGAACAATTTATCTTAGATTGCATTTCGAATCAGAACAGTTCATCTCGGATTGCATCTTGGATCAGAATAGTCCATCTCGGATTTTATCTCGGATCAGAGCAGTCCATCTCGGATTTTATCTCGGATCAGAGCAGTCCATCTCAGATCAGATCAATCCATCTCGGATAAACAAGGAACAATTTAGGATTGAAACCGTGCATTCCGGATTCCATCTCGGACCAATGTTCCGAATCACCATCTCAGATAAGCATCTCGGATCACTGTTCTGAGTTTTCATCTCGTATTGTCAATCCGAGTTACTGTTCCGAATTTGGTATTGTTCCGAGTTCTATACAAAAAGGTGGAAATTTAATCAGCTGACGTAACCGGAGTTAAACGCTTTTGGACATAGAACTCGGTCCATAGACAATGTTGACAAACCGGTTGCACAGTTAGACTCGTGTGATTTTTAGGACAAAAAAAGGCACGAAAATTCCTAAAATCATAATCGGACATTATACATCACTGGATTCGTATCGTCGAGACGAGTCTAACGATATAATTTGGTGACCACTCATTTCGGACAAATTTTTAACATTTTTAATGAGCCGGTTTGGTATAAATTTCGAATATGTCTAACTTAAATGAATTGTTGAGAATGGAGCATGAGGCAGGCACGACTAACAAACCTCCAAAGATGTTGAAGGTAGAGAATTACCTTACATGGAAGGACACGTTTCAGTCATTCATTGAATATCAGGACACTAGGATGTGGATCTGTATTCAAGATGGGTACGTTAACCCTATACATGACTTTGAAGGCAAACAACGTGTCACTACCTATGTGAACATGTCAGAGGCTGAGAAAAGGATGTATGAGTTTGAGAAGAAGGCCTTAGCTGCTATAAAGATGTCGTTACCTGATGGCATCAAACATACATTTAAGAGATATACCACTTCTAAGGAGATGTGGGATGCCCTAGAGAAGAGGTATGAGGGCAATCCTGATGTGAAGAAGAACATGGTGGATCTGCTGAAGAAACGATTTATTGTGTTTAAAGGCATGAGAAATGAGTCCCTTGAAGATACAATCACCAGATATTATCATCTAATGTCAGAAATGGACAATTATGACATAGAGGGATACACAGATGTAGAGATACACGATAAGTTGCTGGATGCTTTACCTGCCAAATGGGATATATATACTCTAATGATAAAGGGTGAAGTTGACTATGAAGATAAAGACTTGGAAGAAGTTGTTGGGAAATTGAGAGCTTACGAGCTCAACATGAAGAAGAAGGAAACTGGATACAATCAGGTTCAAGATCCTCAGCCACCACCACGGCCAACACCACAACCTCAACCTCAACCTCAGTTCTTCACAGGTACCAGGTTAGAAGATCAATTCGACTTTGACTTTGGTGATATTCCAGGGGAAGAGTTATCGGCAGTCATGTTCAGTGATTCACGCATTGAAGAATTAGAGAAACAAGTAATGCTGAACAGTATCAAGATTTCTGAGCTAAAAGAGCAAATCAACAGGCTCAATGAAGAAAAACAGCAACCAGAGGCCATCTTAGATGAGCTTATTCGAGAAAATTCTCACGAAGAAACTCAGAATCAATTTAGCTGCTGAGATTGATGAGATAGAGAAAGTAGAGGTCAGAGAAAGGGTTTCCGAGCGGGAACGCATTGCCAAAGAATTATCTGATGCTCAGGGCAAGGGAAAAGAGAAGGTTGGTGAGGAACCCATGATTGACACCACTGAGCCAAAAGCTAAATATGTGCCAGTATCTTCTGAGGTGGTGGTGTATGCAGTTTCGAAGAAGTTTTTGTTGGTTGGAAAGCCTAAGGATGTTGAAATTGATATGTTAAATCTTTCAGCTAAACATCGTGAATGGCTCAATAAGAGAAAGTTAGTGAATGAAATAAAAGCCTAAGTAGATGAATTTGTTGAAGATCCTTAGAAAGAAAAAGAAGACTTGGACGATATCGAGGATATATTTTCTGATAAGTCTGATGATGACATTGATAGTGGTGATGATGACTTGGGTGGTTCAGGTGTCCTTGTAACAGAATCTAATTTGAATGATGATATCGATTGTTCTGTGTACTTGGATGGTTCTACTAATCAAATGGAAGGAGGAAAAGATCAGGGAAAGTATGAGAGCTCTAAGGGTTTTAAGCAGGCATGAATCCTCAGAGTGACTGAAATGTCATATGTTCCTGTCGTGTCCGATTTTGTATTTAGAGCATGATGTTGAAGAGGGAGAGTTTGTCCACAGTTACTCAAAAGAATAAATAGCTAATATGTTGGGAGTGGACGAAGAAAGCTTTGAGTTTGATTTCGAAGAGGAGCTTAATGACATCAGTGCTTTTGAGCCTGTTGATTATGTCTTCGACCATGTTGCTGATGCTCATGATTATGATAAAGTTTTCATGGAGGATGATTCTGATGACGATGATACAAATATTGCCAACGAGGGTACAGATGACTCCCCAACTTTCAGTGAATTTTTTGCAGCCGAGAATGATGATCTTCTATAGCACAAAGTTGAAGAGGCTGCCAAAAAGGGAACCGTTCCTCAACGATTGTCTGCAGAAGAAGTTGCTGAAATGAGGAAGTGGTGGTTTAAAGAAGTCCAGCTGAACGTAAATTCAAACGTCCCTTAGCATTTTTTACGTGTGATGCTAACATTTCATTGGGGGATATTATAAGTTGGGATGGATCGAAGAGTTGAATCTTTATGCAATTAAACGGGAATATGGGATCCAGTATTTTCGATACTTAAGTAACATAAAGACCCTGCGGTTTTAGGATATCAAAGAGCTTGTTCAAACTAAGATGATTAATTTGAAAATGAAATTTCATGACCAGCAGCTGTGGAAATTGACAAAGCCTGAGGCTACACATGGTTTTATTCACTGGAAGCCACATTTCCTGAAAAGAATCATGAAGATCGATCTAGTGACGAAAGAAAAAGATGTTACCTTGATAGTGAAGAGGCCGAAAGTTATGAAAAATATGCCTCTAATCAAGATGGAACAGGATTTCTTCAAGATCTTCAAACGGTGGCATTATGATTCAAGTACAGGTGAAGTCGTTATTTGTATCCAACCAGATAATGATTCTTGGAAGATTACCAAGGAATTATCCGAAGCCGTCATAGCACACAAACATATATATGGTCTATGGTGTGGCATTCGAGTACTAGACCGATGTGGCTAGTCAATTGATTGAAGAAGGATATTGAATGCTTGTTCTATAGCAAGATTAGTTTCAAAGAGAACACAAAGAACAAGCTCTCTAGTTCCAGAAGATTGTTAATGTCTGTTATGCTAATGATATACACTCAGGAATAACATGGAACACATCTTGGAGGAAACTGGAAGAGATTGAGAAACGAAAGAACGAGAAGAATGAGGAGAGGATTGCAGAGCCTACGTGAATTGCTTCGCTAAGGCACTTTCAGTTTAGACGTTAACTGTCAAATTTTTGAAGATTTTTTTGAAGACTATCCAAGACTGCGACAACATCCAAGGGGGAGTTTGTTGGTGCATAATGTCTATTGCCTACGTCTAGGATATGTTGGTTATGTATATAGGGCTTAGAATGTCAAACATTGTATGTTAATATATAATTTATTGGGTTTGTACATGGCTGGTACGAATGAGCTTTGTGGCTCATACAAGTGACACTTTGTCACTCGTACGAGGCACCACTCAAATGATTCATACACAAACACTCCTCTTGTGCAAGTCATGTTGACCTATAAATAGAGGAACTTGAGTGTTGTGTTAGATATCTATTGGTGTGTGACTAAGGGGAAGCCCTGTCAAACTGTTTGCGCGTTCTGTAACTGTTCACGTTTATCAATACAAAGGCGTTTAAGCAGTATATCTTTCTTGTTTGTTTGTCCAACTCGCTAACAATGAATTCCGCCTCTGTTAGCTGAGTCAGATCAGTCCTGTGCTCATTAGAGGAGAGTCGATCCCCTCTCACCTGTCCACTTCGTACGAAGTGACATAAATGCTCCTCTCACATTCGTACTTCGGCTGTGTGTTCGTATCTAATCTATAAAATATTCAAAACACGCTCTATCTAGCCTATTCGCACAGTGATGGACATAAAGTGCACCAACAAATTCACCTTGGACGTCACTGTCGAAGCTTGATCTTGAAACCTGTGAGTCGTGTTTGAATATTCATCAACTTCAATCAAGGTATTTGTCGATGTCGTAGAACGCGTCAACAAATTCCCTCTTGATTGATGATTCGGGTTTGCATTATCAACATTAAAGCACCAATTCCCCCTGAAATAATTTTCTCTAGAAATTAATCTTTAGATCTTTTTTTTGTAGGGTTCCGACTTCCTCTAATTTTCTTAATTGATAAATTTTCATGAATAACCACCAACTCGAAATTAATTAATGAAGCAACTCTAGTTTTAACCTTAATCATATCCGAGTTTGGTTTTAGTGCACTCTTCCTATGCTCGGTCCTCTGATCTTCAAAAACCCAACCAACAATTGATAGAAACTTCAAACTACCGTAAACTTCAAATCAATGAATACTCACGAAAATCTGAAATCCCAATTTTCGTAATCACAATTGATCAGCAAATCGGTAATCTTCTTAATCAGCAAAGCATCATCGGAATCAAATCATCTGGTAACAAATCAGATCTGAGAATCATCCTTCCTCGATCAGAATCACATTCTTCCTCTTCAGTCATAATAACAAATATATAGCTATCTCCGATGGATCGGTTGCTACCTAATCAGCAAGCATCGTCATTCAACGGCGGTTAGTCCAAGAAGAACAATTCATCTATTTGAATGACTTTAGATCTTCTTCGCAGTTTAGAAACCGATAGCCATGTTAACACCTAAGACCATCACCGAATATTCATGTACACACAACATATCTTGAATAATCTTAGGTCCTCACTGGTATTACCGACTTCTAAACCTGCTAACCTGATCCCCATCGAAGATCAGGACTCTAACCCTTAAGCATCAATCTGTATCATGATCTGAAAATTCTGGACATCCTTTGATCACGAAATTCCAAATGTATAGTCTATTTCGTGAGCAACTAGTACACTTCCTTGTTTGAAAGATTTATTGTATCATCTTCTTTAGTCATGAATTGCAAATTTATAGCCTTCCTTGTTAGTCACGGCGTAACTCAAACCACAAAACATCCTTATTTCCTAGCGGTTAGTCCGGAAAACAATGCATTTATCTTACATAGTTAAATTGGATACTTTGTACGACTAATCAGTCGTGTGTGCAACCTGCTTGTACGAAGACTTAGGGATCAACGTGAACACAACTACAGAATCTGATAAACAACTCCTCCAAGACTTAGTTATGCAACCCCACTTTTATGAAAAATAGACCTCAACTTTATCTCATCACTAATGAATCTTAGATGCTATGCATTTCCTAGATTATCTGCAGTTGGAACCACCCGAATATTGTTGCATGGTCACGAATTTCAAAAATGTTGTAATCTCAACATATACATGAAAATTTTTATTCCCCCTCATTTTTACAAATTTTGACCGTACCAATTTTTTTCACTGAAATTCCCCCTCAAATTTGGAAAAGTCAGTTTTCATCAAAAGTGGATTTAACATTAAGACCCATTAGTAATCACTATACTAGAAGATCATCATTCTTCATATGTATTAGTGACTACCGCGTTATCTTCAACCAATTGTGATCGTATCATCAAATTTGTACTCTGAAGGTGTAGACGGTGTCCCCAAACAACCCGAATTAGACATTAAAATCTCGAAAAAAAATTGCAATCACCAAATATTTTCTAGACACTCGTCTCGTCAATACGATCAAAAATGCCTTTTGTTATGCATATCTCACTTCGTGCGAAGCGACACCTCGTGCGAAGTGCCTCTTCTTACGAACACGCCTGATTATATTTTTCGATCCAAAATCTTCATTTCTGCGAATTCACGATGAATCTGGCACAGACTTGGTCGAAAATTAGTTTCTAACAATCCTATAAGTTCAATTTTACATTTTGTCCGTGGATTGTCCGTTTATTTAATGTTTTACGTCTAATACCCCTCCTAAGTCTATCAATCTCGAAAATTCATGAGCGTAGGTGATTCAATCAACTGTTAGATCAATTGAATTAGTATCAAAGCTCTGATACCAATTGTGGGAGGATCGGCTTTCCCACGAAAGCAACGAACATCGGTATTCCCCTGAAAGCAACAGACCGGACTCGAGCTAACCAACGTGCGCGGAATTCATCATTAGTAAGTTTGGCAAAAGATCATATCTACTGTTTAAATGCTTCTGCTTCTTATATTAATAAACATAGAAGAATTACAGACAGTAAACTGACAGGACTTCGCCTAAGAATCAGTAAAAACTACTATAGACTCAAGACCCCAACTCTGGTATTTATAGATGTGAAAGCTTCACACGAGTTGGAGTTACCACTTCGTCCGAAGAGCACTTCGTACGAAGTGAACTGCTTCACTTCATACGAGGTGATCATCATGTCGTACGAAGTGGCCTATATACATACAAACAAATAGAAATCTGACAATTAAGCCATATTACATACTCGACAAGACCATAAGACGTAGGCTATAGACGTTCTGCACCAACAAACTCCCCCTTGATATTGTCGCAGTCTTGGTCAGTCTTCAAAAGATCTTCAAAACATTTAAGTTATCGCCTAAAAAAGTGCTTCCTTGGCCTATGATGCTCCTCAGATGGAATAGGTGTCTGATCAATAGGAGGAGGTCTGTGGTAGGGATCACCGTACTGAAATCTTCTTAATGCTGCCTCTCTCATTCGTTCGGTAATTCTTTCCTGATTACGTTCCTTTTTACACCACTCTTTCTCTTCAAGCTTTCTCCATTTAGTTTTCCTGGCTTTTCCTAAATTAATATCGTTAGCATAACAAACATTTATAACCTGCAAGAATTGCAATGCTTGCACTTTATCTTTCTCTTCGAAGTTGATCTTACTGTAGAATAAATATTCAATATCCTTCTTTGAGCAGTTTACTAGCCACACCGGGTCTAGTATACGGATCCCTCTCCATAATATACAAATTTGTTTATGTGAGATCACAGCTGCAGTTAATTTCTACGAATCATCATCATGTTGTACGCAGATCACCGCCTCTCCTGTCTCTGAGTCAAAATGCCACCATTTGAAAAAGTTCATAGAAATCTTATTCGATCTTTATTAGAGGCATATTCTCTATTACTCGCGGTTTCTTCACAATCAATGTAACATCCTTCTCCTTTGTTACTAGATCAAACTTGATAACTCTTTAAGGAATGTGTGGCTTCAGTATCTAAAACCATGCATAGCTTCAAACTTTATCAGCTTCTGTAGATGTTGATCATGAAACCTCATCTTGAGAGTGATACATTTTATTTGAACCAACTCTTCAATATCCCAAAATGGCAACGCCTAGATGTCACTTAAGTACTTGATGTACTGAATACTGAATTTTCTTTTGATTACCAAAACACTCAGCTCCTCTATCCAGCCCTAACTTAGATAATCTCCCAAAGATTTGTCTGGATCTCTAATAAAGAAAGAAAGTGGGCGTTTGAACTTTCTCTTTTGAGGCATATCTTTAAACGAATGCTTCTTTGCTACAACAATCTCTTCTTTGGATAGACGCTTAGGCACATTTCCTTCTTTGGCAACTTCCTCGACGTTTCTTTTCAATAGATCATCATTCGCTTCAGAGAACAACTCTTCAAAGGCTGGGAAGTCATCTGTTCCTTCACAAGAGTATCTAGCAATGTTGTCTTCGTCAGAATCATCCACCACGACAACCCTATCATAATTATCAGCCTCTTGCACATACTATAAAGATAATCATTAGGCTGTGGAGCACTAATGCTATTTAATTCATTTTCAAAATCAAAACAAAGGATCCTTCGTTTACACCCAACATTTCAGCTATTTCTTCCTTGGTGTTTCTATGAACGAATTCTCCTACTTCTACTTCATGCTCCAGATAGAAGATTCTTGGGTTTTGCACATCAGGAATAGCTGTAATAGGGACAGCTGTGAGGATTCCTAATTGCTGATCTTCCGTTACTGGGTCCTTCCTCTCCCCCTGAACTTGAGATTCATTCTCTTAATTAGCTGAGTCATTTAAAAAGGCATCATAATCAAGAGTCTCATTACTCTTTTCAGTCTCAGCAATCATACCAGTATTTCCTTGATCATTGTCGTCATCACCTTTATCATCCTCATCCCTTTTCTCACTCTTATCACTATCATCTTTATCACCTTATTCTTCATCATCTTCACCACCATCCTCACAAAAGAAATCGACCTCAGCATCGATTTCAGCATCCCTCTTTCGCTTCTCCAAAAGATGTTATTTTGACAGTTTAGGACCAACGACGAGACTTTCACCAATGAGCACATATTTTAACGGTGACACTCCTCCAATCATAGACACTGTATCTGGCACAGCTTCAACTTCTGGCACAAATTGGGCAGTCAAAGGAATCTCATCTATCTATGCTTTGCCTTTACCAGCAGCAACAACTTCAGCTTCAGCTATACGTGCACGCTCTGTTGCTCTGGCATTTGCTTCTTCAATTTTAATTTCATCATGTTTAGCCGCGAAGTTGATATCATATCTTTTGTGTAGAACTTTAAACAGCATATTAAACTTCTTGGCGTTTTCAGCTTTTTCAATCTCAAATTCTTTAACTACTAGATGTAATCTTTCATTTTCAGCAGTGACACTTGTTAGCATAGAGACCAAGTGTATATTTTCTGTTTGGAGCTGCCTAAGCTAGGCTTCATTTTCTTTAACCCTTTCTCAATATCACCCAATTTTGCATTGTTATCCACCAACACTATCAACAATGCTTCCTATCTTTGTTTATCTTCTTCCAAAAAGTGTATTCTACTTTCCATCACCTTTATCTTTTCTTCCAACTCATTAATTTTATTATCATTGAACATGTATGAGTCGAAACCCTTGGTGAATGGAATAATCGCCAAATCGGAAGGAAATCTATCTCCCAATGATTGTCTTTGACCGGATTGGGGAGTAAATTGTGATGTCATGGGAGGTGTTGGCCTTTTTTGAGGTGATGGTTGTGAGGTGTTATATGTTGTGGAGATGGTGGAATAGTTTGTGGTGGTGATGGGTGGAGGTTGAACAACCTCTTCGATTTCAATAGCAACCACCCCAACTTTCTTCCTCTTCCTCCCATACTTCTTTCTCGCCTTAACCGCAGATGGAGAGCCGGTTGTTTTAGAAGTACTAGATACTTTACTTTTTATGCGTTTGGCTGGCCTCCTAACAGGTTTAGAAATCACTAGCTCTTCATCCGGATCCGAAGGAACATATAAATCATCATCCTCTTTACGCTTGCGTTCTTCTTCATGCGTGCGTTCCTCCTCTCATATTCTATCTTTTTCTCTTTTTGTTGCAATGTTGAGATCTGAATCAGTATCTTAAGAGGAAGAACTAACACCATCTCTATAATCTCCTCCTGCAGAAGCTACTTTCTTCTTTCCAATATTCTCAGCTTGTTCTTTATCTTGTTCAGATGTTGCAGAGAAAACATCATCATGAACATTCTCGGCCTCTGCTTCAATATTCACAATTGTTTAAACTTCAACATTCACTTTCTCTTCTTCACGAACGTCTTCAAGAATAGGTTCATTCATTGTTGCTACCTCAACGTCAGGTTCATCGACTAGTAATGTACGCACAGTTGCGCGTTTGGACTTTTTAGGAGCTGTTGAAGAGGAGGCCCCTGCAAATTTCTTTGTGGTTGAGTGCTTTCGTTTCTTAAATTCATCTTTTTCATACCAGCTGCTTCGTTTGAGCTCAAAACCTTCTAAACAAATATCCACTTCCTTTTCATCACCACTTGAAGCCTTTCTCCACATGCCATTCGGAGGAGCAACATAATCTTTATCTTTGATGGCACCAAATATCGGTTTAGCAGCAGGTTCCACCGACTTCTTCATGTACAAATTCAATCTTACTAATGTTTCCACATCCATGTGTTCTAACCTCAACTCATCATCTTTGTTCTTTTCCAAATTTAGAAATTGATCATCAAGCATTATTTGAATAAATCTTGGATAATGCAGAAATTTCTCTCTATTCTTGTTTAGCACCATCTACTCGAAGATTAGCTTTTTGAGGTTGAAAGGCAGATTTAATACAAGAGTTGCAATCATGCACATTTGATAATCGACCAGATCGTCAAATCCTCATTTCCGATGGCTGAGTGCATGCATCACAGAATGTGCATGGAATTTGTACAGCCTACTGAGATTTACCTTTTTGAACGGTGCTGCATTCATGTAACCAGTATATCCCATTCTATAGAAACAGCCCTTAACCATGCACTCAGGATATCCCGTTAGATCACCTTCTTAAATTCCAAAACTTTATGAATCAGGTCTTCTGAAATCTTGACCTCCAAGTCCTTAAATCTCCAAAATTCATGAGCGTAGGTGATTCAATCGACTATTAGATCAATTGAATCGCTACCGTAGCTTTGATACCAATTGTAGGTCCCGGTGATGGCGGTTCTAGACGAAAATTTGGGTGTATGATAATACTGATTTGGTAGAACGATACTAAGAAAGTAGTAGAAACAGAATCAGCGGAAGCATATGTTTCATTCATACCAAAAAAGCATACATCTTATCTGGCTGGCGGAATTCCTGGAGAGATTCTGCCAGCGTTTCCCCTCTTGGAACCTCCAAAACTTCACGAATCATGTCTTCCATAATCTTGACCCCAGGTCCTCATTTCCGACTCTATCAGCAGAGATTATCGCCCTTGGATTTTCCTGAGATGAGTCGCTACCCAAAATCGTTCTATATGTGATCTGTACGCTTTATGTTTATCTGTCAGGGCCTTTGTAATAGGAATACGTCTTATATAGTCAAGAACATCGCTGAACGGAGCAATTTCGAGAATATCCTTGTCAAGCAGATAGCATATGTTGTGGATAGGCTTGAACGATGTTTTCTTTCCCTGCTTATATCCAACACTCAGAAAAAAATTTCAAACTTTTCAAAATAAGATCACTTCGTATCGAGTGCGTATAAACACTTAATAAATTTGACCAAATTACACTTCGTACGAGGTGTGTAACAATAACGTTTCCGAACCTATCGCTTCGTATGAGGTGTGTAATAATAATTTTCATTATAGACACTTCGTATGAGGTGATATAAAGGTTAACATTTTGAACATAGTCACTTCGTACGAGGTGTGCTTATGGACGTCGTACGAGGTGCAACTCGCACGACAACGATGGTCATGAACCTCAAACACCAAAATTGTGATTTTTGTGAAAGTGAAGGTTCCATAACATCCTAATAACACTGATACACACTTATTAATGCTCAATTTTAAGATTTCCCGGTCCAAAAATCATAGATCTGCGTTTTTTAGAAGTTAGGGCCAAAAATCTCAAATTAAGTGTTAACTCGAAGTTAATTACCTTAACCATTTTAAAAGGTGTGCAAATAAACCTTCCAAAATGTTCGTATAGATCATGGATAGTTCGAAAAGGCTTCACACAATACAGATCGCACAAGGGTTCTCTTAACTCGCACAAGCAGTGAATGACTGCCTCGTACGAGTTGTCCCTTATATATAGGAGAAGAACACTTCATACGAGTTGGCATCTTACATGTGCGAGGTGGCCGACTCGTACGAGATGAACTCCAACTCGTACGAGGTGGCTTTCAACTTGTGTTAGTTGACTTTCCAACTTCAATTTTTCTATTTTTGTGTATTTTATCAGTTTTAGTGACCCGCTCAGTTGACCAAGTCCAAGTAGATGACCCTGTTTAGCTTATTTGTCTACCAAGTCTAAGTTAATGACCTTGGTTGAATACTTTATGAATAAACTGATGTTTTTAGGCAATGTAAAGTTTCAAACTAATGAACTTTTGATCTTTTCAAAACATTTTCTCAATTTCAGATATGCTCCTAACCCGTTGACTTCTAGATCTCTCAGCATTCAGCAGCTCCGGATTTTGAAGATCTGCTTTCCAACATCGGTAGTTAGAAATAAGATAGAAATAAATTTTTTTAAAATTTTTCAAAGTTTATATTAAAACACTCTTAAAAAAAATTAGGTTTTATCCTGAAATGAAATGTAAACTATGTTACAAAACATATTTACAGACATATTTTTGTGAGTTCATGTTAAGACGATCATAACAGTATCTAGACATATCACCAGTATGGTTGATCTTAATAAAACTTTAAGTTCTAAATATATTTACTTGGATTTTCAGTATAGTGATCCATTTAAACTTTACACATCTCTCAATTGTTTCAAGATACGCTAGGTTATCTTAGGAACATGACTCAACTGTGTTTTCCACATCAGAATATACTATCGTATCGAGATTCCCAGATTTCATCTCACAGGTGAATATAGCCAGTTGATATCTGTATATATGGGTGATGCAAGATTGAGAGCTCAGGTTAGTACTCCCGTACAGTTAAAGAGACGAAGGCTCGACTTAAGGTGGTTTTCCAAATTTTGGAATATTTTGTGCTGCAAATATACTATCTTTTGATATTTTCAATTTTTATGCATCTTTGGGGGAATGAATACAAAAAATGTTATACAATTTCTAGTCTATTACCGATGCAAAATCAGAAGAACTCGTATAATATCCCAGATATAAATTATCTATAAAGACCTAGTATCTCAGAATCTAGCATTCTCTTAAGCTAAATTTTAGAGAACTAAGTCCATATATCCGAGATATGTTAAGCAAGAAGTTAATCAGTTTTTTTATGTTTATATCTTGAAAACAATTTACTGAATGTGCGAAGCCTACTGTTACATCATTAGTAAGACATGTTTAAACACTTTTTAATATTGCATTTATTTAGCATACTTGTGATAGTTCACTGATGTATTATCATATCCTCTTTTTACACAAAAACTCTTTTTTGTCTTTCATTTTTTGTGTTTTTCAAATTTTTATATGTTCTTGTATTTTTCACAACAATTTCTCCCCCTAAAATCAAAAACATATTTATGGATTTTTGTTTTTAAAGAAAGAAAATTTAAAACTAAAATATTGACAAACTGATGAGGATTACGAAAATTCGTCATCCGACCCGTATTCAACATCAATTTCCCCATCTGATGTTTGATTTTTCAAACCGTTAAGTCTTATAAGATATTTAAATCTGGTTCGATTAAATGGTATGGTATAAAAATCTGCCTTTTCTTCATCAGTGTGGATTTTTCCTATTCGAATCACCTTTTTCTCATGACAGTCACGGATAAAGTGATATCGAATTTCAATGTGTTTAGTTTTAGAGTATTGAACAAGATTTTTGGTTATGTCGATGGCTGCCTTATTATCTACATATATGGGCGTATCAAGAAACTACAATCCAAAGTCTCTCATATGCTGTTGTATCCAAAGAATTTGGGAACAATAGTTAGAGCTGAGTCGTATTCAGCCTCACAAGTAGAGAGAGCGGCTGTGGCTTGCTTCTTGCATTGCCACATTTCTAAGCGTGTTATGAAGAACTAGCAACCGGTCATCGTAGATTTGGCGTTAAGTTTGCAGCATCTGAAATCTGAATAAGAATATCCAGCAAAGTTGAAGTTGTCGTTTCACGTACTATCATCAGGTACGACACTTGAGGACTTGATTGATAACGAGTGCAAAGGCAGGTTGGATACATGATGTCTGGTCTAGATGCTATAAGATACATCAATGATCCAATCATCGATCTGTATAAGGTTTCATCTAACTTGACTCCGTGTTTGTCTGGGCGATTTCCATGATTGATTGCCAATGGGGTAGATAACGGTGATGTTCCAGACATTTCGAATTTCTCCAAGATATCGTGGACGTACTTTGTCTGATGGATGAAGATACCATCAGGCAACTGATCAACTTGAAGTCCCAGAAAGAACTTCATCTCTCCCATTGAGCTCATTTCGAACTTCTTCTTCATGACTGCTTCAAAATCTTTACATAAAACGTCAGTTGTTGAGCTAAAGATGATATTTTCCACATAGACTTGTACAATCAGCAGGTGTCTGTTTACCTCCATCATGAAGAGTGTGCAGTCAACAGTGCCTCTAATAAAGTCGTTGCTCAACAGGTACTGAGAGAGTGTCTCATACTAGGCTCTCGGGGCCTGATGTAACCCATATAAAGCATTATTTAGAAGATAAACCTTGTCCTTATGCACTGGATCAACGAACCCCGATGGTTGTTTAACATACACTAACTCCTTCACAGTTCCGTAAAGGAAAGCAGACTTAACATCTAGTTGGTACACCTTGAAACCTTTCCATGACGCAAATGATAGGAAATGCGAATGGCTTCGAGCCAAGAAACCTGAGCATAAACCTCAGTATAATCAATGCCTTCCTGCTGATGAAATCCTTTGACAACGAGTTGAGCTTTGTTGCGCACCACTACCCTTCGATCATCTCTTTTGCACTTGAAGACCCATTTTGTAGCGATAGCTTTCGGATAAGCCAGAAGGTCAACAAGTTCCAGACACCAAGCTAGCTCCTCCTGCATTGCGTTTGCCTAGCTTTCATCGGCAAGCACGTCTTGTTTGGTTTTGGCTCAATCTGCAAAATAAAACAAAGATGTAAGCACATTTCTTGAACTGGTGCAATCTTTGTATAAAAACAACTAAGATCTTTGTTAATCTGATTGCCTGTTTTTACTCCAGCTTATAGTTCTCCGATAATATTTTCTGATGGATGGTAAGACAAATTCCTTGGCGTTACTTCATTAGGAACGTCCACTTCACTTTCCAAATTTGTGATGTTTTGTTCGGAAATCGTATCACTTGTTGATGCTTGATTCTGATTTCTTGGACTTGTAGATTAATGTAGTAGACTTGTTATCTACTCAAATCCTTCATTAGAACTAGATTCACCACCATTATCAAACATTGGCTCAGCGTCAGAATCAGAATCATCCGTCTGGTAAGAGTGGGGCTTAGTGGCATGTACTACTAGATCAACGAGAAGTTCAGATTGAGTCATGCTCGAACCTTCACTAGAAACATTTGTGCCAATAGGTGGTTGAGTAACCACTATTGGTCTCGAAACTTGTTCTTGATTTGCTGCTTGATGTTGTTGATATAATAACATAAGTTCCTCTTCGTTAGGTACTTCTGGTAGGTCAAATGAATTCCATAAGCTCTCATAATTGAACATCCAGGGATCACCATGGTTTTGAGTAGGCATTGTGTATTTCCAACAATCGACATGTTGAGCAAGGATTACTTGATTTAGGCTTGGCAGATTTACCCTTCTCAACGGACTAGCGTAACATACGAAAAAAATCTCTAAAGATTTAGCACCAAATTTTTCATTCGGGTCGATGACTGTACACGGAGACCTAAATGGCTCCAAAAATTCTAAATTCGGCTTTCGTTGATTAAGCAGTTTGAAACATGTCTTCTTGTGAGCCTTCACGGTCAAAACCCTGTTCAATGTGTAGCAAGTAGAGGCAACGACTTCGCTCCAAAAACTAATAGGTAACATTGAATTGGCGAGCATTATGCGTGCTGTTCAATGAGAGTTTGATTTTTCCATTCAGCTACTCCATTTTGTTGTGGAGTATAAGGAACACTGAATTCGTGAAGAATCCCTTTGTCTTTATAATTCGAGCATTCGATTATTCTTGAACTCGTTACCGTTATCCTTCTGATTGGAAGATGGTATAGGTTCTCTTGTTTTCTGAAGAGAATCATAAGATTTTCAAATGTTTCATCTTTACTATCTTCAAACATGACCCATGTGAACCTTGAATAGTCGTCTATCACAACAAGGCAATAAAGATCTCCATGAATACTTTTGACATGTACTGGTCCGAAAAGATCCATATGAAGCCTCTCTCATGGTAACTTGATGGAATTTAGAAGTTTCCTTGGGTGTGACTTCTTGTGTTGCTTCCCCTTTTTACAGCTAAGACAATCCATCGTCTAGATGAAAACTTTTGAGATTGACACCCTCCACTAGATTGTTGTGTACCAGTTAGTTCATCTTTCTCAAGTGAATATGCCCCATCTTTCTATGCCAGAGGTTTGATTCTTTCTCAGTTGCTTTGGTGACAAAACACTGAGCTGATTTCGAGGTGGTGGATGCGACGCTCATGTCTAGGACATAAAGATCATTTTCTCGTGGAGCACGCTTGAGAATCCACTCCTCAGGAATATTAAACCACGGCTTCGGAATTAAACATTCCTTATCGTTGAAGTGCGTTGTAAACTTCTTATCACAAATTTGTGAGATACTCAGAATATTGTTCTCTAATTCAACAATATAGTTTACTTTGTCGAACGAGACCACTCCATTTGAAGCTTCCCTTCTCCAACAATTCTCCCTCCTTGATTTCTAGTGAACCCCTCATAGCCTCCACGAATAGATTTTACATAATAAAGCAAGGCCAGCATTCCTGTCATGTGATGAGAAGCTCCACTGTCCATGATCCACTTTGATATAATTGACCTCGAGAGCCCTTGCACATGCAAATAAGTAATTACTTAAATGGTGAAACCCAAGCCTGCTTGGTCTTGGGTAGGTTTGGGGAATTTTGATTTTGACATCCTGTTCAATCATAGATTTAACTGGAACATATGTTTTCATTTCTGTAGAAGATTGCTGGATTTTAGCTACCCAAGTTTGTGTTTTCAGAACTTCCTTTTTGGTATAAAATTTTGACTCCTTTTGACTATTCTTGGTTGAAGTTTCACCAATTTCAAATTTTGAAGTGAGTTGAATTGTTGATTTCACAACTTTGTCGTATTCATTAGTTCTTTCTAGGATTTGTTTTGGTATAAACTTGGGAGCTTTTTGCTTCATATCTTCTCGAGTTGTAAATGGGTTTTGGATTTCTTTGAGAACATTGTTGTGCAGTATGCCCGACTTTGTTACACTTCTAACAAGTCCTGCTGTCATTTCTAACAGAGGAATCCAAATCCTGTTTTCAACTCTCCTTTTTCCTTTTTAAACTCATCATTGGATTGTTTACCAATGCTTTCTTTTTCTCTTTCAGTGTTTGTTTCATAAACAAAATCGACTTTCTTTGTAAAGTTCGGTTTTTGGAACCTGTTGTTCTTCTTTTTCTTTTGGTAACCTAAACTTGCTCTCCTGTTTATAGGATAGTCCCTACCCTTCTGATAGTAATTTTTGTAAACATGATTTGATTTGGAGTAAAATGACGCATCTTGTTTTTCGATATTAGAATGACATAATACAACCAGCTTAAAAAACTTATCAACTTGATCAAGATTTACATTCTGAATCGGGAAATCCTCATCTGAGTAAAGTTTATCACACCGTTTATTTTGTACACAACTACATTCGAATCATCTTTTAAACCAGTTTCTGATGATGCCATATCCGATTCAGATTTTTCGTGATTTGACTCGGCACTTTCAAAAGTAGAACTATCAGACTCGTCTAACTCATTTCCCAAAACCTTTTCGACCGTTTTTACCGCTTCAGATTCACAATCATTTTCTGTTTTGGTGTATGTTACGTTGATATTCTCAGGTAGCTCGTTTTTCTTTTCAATTTTCAATTATAAATTGAGTGCCTTTTCCACCCCAGATGGTTTCTTTCTTGCATAACTATTCCACAAGGGTGGTGGACACACGATCGTAACCTACACCTTTGTTTCATCAATTTTATCGTCTTCCTTGCTCTCAATTTTCGGAAGAATGTGAGCAATGATGTATGAACTAGTAGAATAACTGATTAACAATTTGTTAGCCCATATCAGTTTCGATTTCATTTTCTCAAGTTCACTTTTTAGGTCGGCAATTGTATTTAAATGAATATTGATGGCCATCTGTTTCCTTTACGGTTGCCTTGAGCATCGAAAGTGTTTTGTCATTTTCTATGACCACCTATTCAAATTGTTTAACTGTTTTACTTAGTTTGTCATATGCTTCTTTTGTTTTATTATAATCACATGACAAATTATCTGCATGAGTTTTCAGCTCTTTGTATCTTTTATCTTTTTAGACACACTCATTGCTTGGCTCTTTGCACTTCATGCAAGGTGTTTCTTCTTTGACACTTTGAGCCTTAATTATTTCCTCCACTAATTCATTTACCGACACTTTTACCGACATAACTCAAACTTCCTAAGCTTCTTAGTAACTACCTCTTTCACGCTAGCCATTAAAGCTTTGTCAGCTATGTCAGTTAGATTCTTCAAAGTCATCTCCTTGGTCACGTCAATCACCTCTACTGTTTTAGGCTTTGTCTCTTCTTCACACGGGGGTTGGTCACTTGAGTCGAAGTAACCTGCAAAAGTTTTTAGAATATCAGAAGGCAATAGATGTCTAAGTGCACTATTTAAGAGTTCTTCTTATGACGTCGTGTTATAATATTCTTTTGGTGCTTCGTCAAAGGATTCCTCAGTATGTTCTTCTTCTATTTGTTCTGGTTATTCAATTAACTCAGCTACCAGTGCAAGGCTTTCATTCTTTGTGATATAATTGTTCCAGTTGAACCCTTCATCTTCTTCGGTGACAACAAGAGCCTTATCTTTTGAGATTGATGGTCTGTCTTCAATCTGTACTAACCTGGTTTGAGGTTGGTGTCAATGATATATAGCCCTTTTGTAGTAATCATTAGCAAATGGATTTCGATTTCCTTTGACTTCTCTATTTGGGCACTCTCTCTTGAAATATCTCTTTTCTCGGCACTTGAAGCACGTTATTTTAGCCTTATCAAAACCCAATTTGCCGTTAAGCCCTCCCAGGCCGCCTCTTCCTGTGATTTCCATAAAGCGTTGAGCTCTACGGACTATCAAGGCCATACACCACTTAATATCAATAAAAATTTAACTCAACCGGATCAATCTAATCATAATCTTCTTTTGTCATTTTAGGATTCCAGATCCTTCCGGCTACCAAGGTTTCATGTGATTCGAGTACTGATGCAAGCAAGGTATGTACTGTTTTGCCGTGTGTTCATTGAAGTCCTGTGCATTTTCGAGATTCACAGTGATGTTGCATTGAAGAATTCACCGGTTTGAATAAGGTTGATTATTTTGACTGTTCTAAGGATTACTTGCGCTTTGTGAAGATTGTAAAGCTTGAGGAGAATTAGGGTTGTATGAAGGAAATGACTGAAACCCACTAGATTGGTTTGATGGGGACTTGTAGTATTGTTGGTACTGAAAGCAGTTTGAACCTTGGGACTTTGTATGTTACCAATAGAACTACCTTTGTAGTATAGGTTCACATCTTGTTGCAGGTGGGCGTCTTTGTTCTTTGCTATCTTCTGAATTTCTAGCTCATGACTTTCTAATCTTTCGATAAATCGTGGCAATGTGAAATTACTGTGCTGTTTTTCAAGATAGTTTGATAAGTAATCCATTCTCCTTCTGGTAAAAAATCTGCCAGTTTATCAACTAGTTCTTCATTGGTTTTAAAAATCCCCATTTGTTTCATTTGAACCACCAAATGACAATATCTTTCGATCAGCTGTTTCATAGTTTCTCCTTTTATCAGAATGAAAATATCGAATTCCTTGCTCAGCAAAGCTTTTCTTCCTTTTCGAAGTTGAGAACTTCCCTGGAACTTAAGTCTTAAAGCATTCCACAGAGACTGGGCATCATCACCGTGTTCCAGAAGAGCCATGATATCTTCTTTTACTACTTGTTGCAGTATATTCATCATGTTCTTTTCATGGATAAACTTTTCTTTCTCTATATCCGTGAGCTGAGCTAGTGTCTTCTTAAGACCACTTTCACCTGTAGGTGCTGTGTATTTGACTCAATGGCAAACCAACATGCGAAATGATTTGCTTATACCCAATTGATGAATCGCTCGTTCCAACTATCATAATCTTCCAAGTTCATGAGTTGTGGAGATTTCGTCATGGTTCCCATTTTGTTCTCTAGGTTCATGTTCTGAGCTGCAGTAGTTGTAACAGCAGATGTGGCTCTGATACCAATTGTAGGTCCCAGTGACAGCGGTTCTAGATGGAAGTTTCGGCGTATGATAGTACCGATTCGGTAGAACGTTATTTAGAAAGGGGTAGAAACAGAATCAGTGAAAGCATATGTTTCATTCATACCGAAAGAGCATACATCTTGTCTAGCTGGCGGAATTCCTGGGGAGATTCTGCCAGCTTTCCCCTCTAGGAACTTCCAAAACTTACAAAACAATGAACGCACAACACATATATATTGTAATGCTCGGCGTTTCCACGCTTTCCATATTTATCGTACTTTCAACTTGTAGTACGAGACACTGATCATAATGAAAGTCAGATTTATATCTATTATGTTCCATTTATACTTGTTATGTTCAGCTTATACTTATAATTGCATGCAAGACACCCTAATTCGAAACCATGTGAAGATACGTGCAAATAACCGACTTTCAACGCGATTATGTGCAATACTTGTGATTAACCCACAATTAATGATTATGATACTTATTATACATCATAATACATCATATTATACTACTAAACACCTTCGACATGTTAATTAAACTTGCAATTATGTGTTATAGATCGTAAATCGCCTATACTTGCATTTCATGCGGTAACCGACAACTATGTGTTACGAACGGAACTACCAATACTTGTTTTACATAATTTCACATACTTGACAACACTTTTAAGTTTTCGATACTTGCATGCTTGTCACAAGCATGAAACTACACGAAAAGCACTCGAAAACACCCTAAAACCGGGCACTAATTGCATACTTATCAAACTTGAGGGACCATTTGTGACAAAAAGCCAAACCCCCCCCCCCCTAAAACCCACGTTTTGAATATGCATTTTTAGCTCCAACCTCCACCTCCATTCTCCACCAATGGGCTTCTAAACCTCATTAAACACTCACCTAACCTCACCCACTATAAATACAAGACTCCTAACCCTCATTTCTCCTTTACACCTTCCTAAACTCTCATTCTAAGTTCCATAATCTTGTGAAAACTCAAGTTAGGGCAGAATTCTTCCAAGTTTAAGAGTGAGTGCAAGAACTCACCTTTCACCTATCTTCTTCTCTTGTACTTGCTTACTATCATCTTGAACTTAAAATGAGGATGTTACCCAAGATTTCTCAGAGGTGTAACACTCTTGTTTTAAGGTCCAAGATGCTTAGAAACCTTCAGTTTCATTGGTTTCAACATGTTTGGCATAGCCTTCATGTTCATAGCCTACCCAACATGTGCTTGGGCAAGCCTACAAACTTGTACACATGTTGTAATTGTAGTCTATGGATATTGGAGCCTATGAAGACCCAAACTTTCTGTTTTGATTGAGGTTCATGAGCAACCTTAATGTGTGCACATCAACCAAGCCTAGGCTTGTGTGTCGAATTAGTGTATGGACCATGAAAGCCTTGGCTATTCAAACTTGTCCTACACCACACTTGTATGATTTTCCCCTTTACTTTTTGTATTTTCCTTTATGTACCTTCATGACCAACCGACCTTCGGTTGTACTTTGGTGAATTCTTAGGACGAGGTTTAATTGGATGCACATCATCATACCTCCTACTTGAATATCCATGACCCCTTCAGGGAATACTTGACTATAAACCAATATAATTGTTAAATTTACCTTCTTTACTAGTATTGTTAACCCTGAAACTTACTTGCCTTTGTTCCCATTTATACGGTAACTTCGGCTCCCGGTCCACCCATTCCATGACCCAAGTTTCATTGTTTCAGAAAGCTTAACGAAAACCGTGAGTATACTCGAATCCACTTTCTATTTACACACTTTAGGTGCAACATGTACAATTATACAAATCATGATTCATATTTAAAACTTGTTATAATCACACTCTATCCGTTATAAACATGAAACTTGTATTATTCTTGTTATTGCATGCTATGTATACTTGTGTCTATATGCTCATTAACCTTCTAGCCTCCCTTAACAATTATAGCACTATAGGATTAACGCACTGCCTGTTTTCTTGTGGTATTGTTAAGTAAAGTATTTTACACCTTGTCATTTCGGTGACAATGGTAATCACGATTGTGTTAAACTTTGGATTGACATATGGTTATCACATGTTAGTATGTTTGTAACATAATATGCAATTTACCATGTTTGATATGAGGCAACTTTTTTACTCTTTTGCTATGTAAATAAACTTGTATGCTCGCCAACTTTTGTTGATCATTATTTGATCATTATTTTAATACATGTTGCAGGAAACTAGTTGTTGCCGATGATGAAACTTATTTAGGGGGGATTAGATATACAACTAGACTTAAATTTATGTATTTCAATTCATGTTGTTATGTCATTCGAAACTTGTTGTATTTCCATTTTTGAAACTATGTATTATCCTTTTGGTATCAATGAAATCAAATTATTTAAATATTGTCACAAATAGTGTTATGAAGTCTCTTACAATCTTGTTTTTGTCCCGTCCTGATTTTCCGCCATCGGTTGGGGTGTGACAGATTGGTATCAGAGCCATAACTATAGGTAATTAGGTAGAATTGCCATGTTCGACCTAGTCTATAGTTTAAGTGTCCAAATTTGACCATTCTTGATTTATGCTTAAAATGTTAATTCTTCCTATTTGCTTCTATCTTTTCTTTTGTCTTAATTATACAACATGTCTTTCCTAAGAGTTTACACAAATTACACACTTGAAGACTTGAAGACACTTGTATCATACAAATGAGACGACTTCACCAAAATAGGCGTGAAACCCACAATTTAGTGAACGACTCTCAATCCGCTTAATCGATTTTGCACGAAACGACATTGTCAAGTTAGTAGTGAAATCCACACCTTGATGGAAAATTTCCAATTCTAACTCTAGTGGACCCTCGTTAAAGTGTCGGAAATAATTTTCTTGACTCGACGAGTAGGGTACGATGTTGCCAAGTTAGGGGTGAAACCTGCATCTTGTCAACTATTCCTCAATTTTCTATCTCGCCAAAGTCCCGAGTTTCCGATTGACTAGGGACATGTAGTAACTGGAAGGGTGAATACCGTTAGTCGCTTCTTAATGAGAGTATTCTACCTATTAGGCCAGAACATGTCTCCCTAACTCGAAAGGACTTTCGATTCACTTTGGAATAGTCAAAGTTTCTAAACCCGAAACACTTCTTTATTTTATTAAGCCTCTCTTTTATGTTATCAATTTCGATGTGGTTTATACTTTGAACGTCTTTAGCTTCGATTCATTTACACAAGTTGCACTTTACTCGCAATCTCGAACAATAATAATCCTTCATGAACAAACTAAATTTACAATCTTTTGTTATCATTTGTGATTATGCTATGTGGACTCTTGTTATGCCTATGTGAACTACTTGAAACTATGTGCTACGAGACATATTACATGGTAAATTATGCAAATTATCCTTTCAAAAACATTATGATCAAGTCTCATCTTTTCTCATCAACCTTGTAGATGCCTTCCAACTGTCTCTCCAACTCCAAAAGAGTTCCAAGTCGAACTCTAGCAAGAAGATTCTTGCTTTCATGGCCAAGCAAATGCCTCGCGTAATCCTCGATATTGTGAGCAAAGTTACTGCCAATATCCCTAACTCATTGGTCAATTCCAAAACCGACCAACCTAAACAAACCTCGTTCAGGTACAAGCACTTCGTTGCTTGCAACCCTAGGCCATTCACTGCTAACAAAGGTGTCACCACAATGCTTGAATGGTTCGATAGCATTAAAGTGACATTCATCAACAGTGAGTGTCCTGAGCACCTAAAAACCCGTAGCGCAACTGGCGTCTTTCAGTCGATAGCTCTCTACTGGTGGACAAACGAGCAAAACAACCGCTCCAATGAAGATGCCTATGCCCTCCCTTGGATCGAGGTTAGGGAAATGATCTCAATGGAATTATGTCCTCCACATGAGCAGGAAAAGCTCGAAGAAGAATTTTGGCAACTCAAGCAAGTGGGTGACGATAACCTTAGTCACACCACCCGCTTCAAGAAGTAAGCATTATCATCCCTCACCTTGTTAACACCCCTAAGTGCGATTAGGAAATATCTACATGGTCTTCCTCCCACCATTCGTGATGCCATTCAAGCTGTAACACCCGACAACATCGAATTAGTTTATTGCCTAGCGGTCGGTATCAACGATAATCGAGTGCAAGACAAACAATCCTCAGTCCCCATCACCACCAAATCCGCGAACCAAGCCACTACTGAACCCAAAGAAACCAAGTCTCAACCACAAAACAACAATGGTAAGAAACGAAAGTTTCAAAACCAAATTTGCAACGCTATCACCAACCCAAATCCCCCTCAAGAACCCGCTAGAAAGCGATACACTGGGACTCATCCCAAGTGTACCACTTGTCATCACCCAGCCAACATTGCATGCAGCCATTGCACGAATTACAATAGGTTTGGGCATGTAACCGCCGCATGCCGAAGTGGTCCCACACCACAAGGTAACCAAGCCCAGCAACCTTCTCAAAACCAAAACCGTTAAGCTCCTACCAACAACGTTCGAGCCTGCTTCAGATGTGGTGATCCAACTCACCTTCGACACCAATGCCCGCAAAACAATCAAGAGAAACAATAACAAGCACCTCGTTGTCACGCATTCAACATCAACACGAATCAAGCGCAACACGACAATTAAGTTGTGAATGGTACGTTCCTTGTTAATGGTTCATATGCTTCATTATTATTTGATACTGATAAGAGTTTTGTATCTGTAGAATTCGAACCAATGTTAGAATGTACATGCACTAAACTTCCAAAATCTTTCACCGTCGAAGTTGCCGATGGCAAGTCTATCACCGTTGACTCCGTCCTTTGTGACCGGTGTCTCACTCTTAACAATCACGAGTTCTCTATCGATCTCATACCCATGCAATTGGGTAGTTTCGATATCATAGTAGGCATTGATTGGCTTCATAAGAACCATCTAAATTCGCTTGTCATGAAAAGTTTGTTCGACTTCTTCTTCCGTCTGGTGACACCTAGCACGTCTATGGTGAAAGGTCTTCAAAAGGCCTCCAAACTCATGTCGTGCACCAAAGCGAACAAGTACCTATGTAAGAAGTACTTTCCCTTTTTAGCCCACACTGTGGAAGAAAAGTGCAAAGGAAAAGGCGTAAGTGATGTCCCAGTGGTATGTGATTTTCAAGACGTTATTCTTGAAGACCTACCTTGTCCTCCTCCTTGTTCAGTTGACTTTCGTATTGACCTCATCCACGGTGCTACACCCGTTGCTAAAGCTTCTTATCATCTTGCACCTTCAGAGATGCAAGATTGTCAAGCCAACTTCAAGAGTTGCTTGATAAAGGATTCATATGCCCTAGTACTTCTCCTTGGGGCACTCCAGTCCTTTTTTTCAAGAAGAAAGATGGTTTGTTTCGAATGTGCATTGATTATCGTGAGCTTAACAAGCTGACCGTCAAAAACCGATACCCTCTTCACTGCATCAACGAGCTTTTAGACCAACTACAAGGTGCAACGTGCTTATCCAAGATCGATCATCATTCTGGCTATCACCATCTTCGTGCTCTCGAAAGGAGATTCCAAAAACCAAGTTTTGTACTAGACATAGTCACTACGAGTTCGTGGTCATGCCTTGTTGGTCCCGGTGAAGGCGGTTCTAGACGGAAACTTGGGTGTATGATAGTACAGATTCGGTAGAGCGACTTAAGAAGGGAGTAGAAATAGAATCAGCGGAAGCATGCATTTATTCATACCGAAAGAGTACACATCTTAACTGGATGGCGGAATTCCTGGAGAGAATCCGCCAGCGTTTCCCCTCAGGGAACTTCCAAAACTTAACAAAAAATGATCACACAACCCATATATATACACATGAGTAACTCGTGCGAATGGTTGCTCGTACGAGTGGCAAGATATCACTCGTACGAACCACATAAGCTTACTCATACGAGTGAGAAGTTTATCACTCATACGAGTTACTTCTCGTTCGCACGTGGGTCATGTGTTCGTATCTAATCTATACAATATTCAATACACGGTCTTTCTAGCCTATTCGCACAGTGACGGAGATAAAGCGCATCAATAAATTCCCCATTGGACGTTACTATCGAAGCTTGATCTTGATCTTGAAGTCTGAGAGTCGTGTTTGAATATTCTGCAACTTCAATCAGGTATCTGTCGATGTTGTAGAACACATCAACAAATTCCCCCTTGATTGATGATCCAGGTTTGCATTATCTACTTTAAGCAACATTCCCCCTGAAATAATTTTCTCCCGAAATTAATCTTCAGGTCTTTGTTTGCACGGTTCAAGACCTCCTATGATTTGCTTAATCTACAAATTTTCTTGAATAATCACCAACTTGAAATTAATCAATGCAGCTTCTCCGTTTCGACGTTAACCATATCCGTGTTCGGTTTAGCGCACTCCTCTGATGCTCGATCCTCTGATCTTCAAAACCCAACCGACAATTGATAAAACTTCGAATTACCACAATGAAAAACTTCAAATTAATGAATATACGCAAAAATCTGAAATCTTGATTTTCGTAATCATGATTGATCAGCAAATTGGTAATCTTCTCAATCCGCAAATCATCATCGGAATCATACTATATGGTAACACATCGAATCCCACATTCTTCCTTTTTAGCCACAATAACATATGTATAGCTATCTCCGCTGGAATGGAGCAACTGAAACTACAAGACATCCTTGTTTCCTTGCGGTTAGTCCGAAAAACAGTTCATTTGCCTTGAGGAGTTAAAGATAAGCAGTCGTATGTGCTTCCACTTCCACATAGGGGATCAGGTATTTAACCCTTGAGCATCAATCTGTATCATGATTTGAAAATTCTGAACATTCTTTGATCACACATTCTGCCGCAATCAGAATCACATTCTTCCTTTTTTAGTCACAAAACAGATGTATAACTATCTCCGCTAGAATGGGGCAACTGAAACTACAAGACATCCTTGTTTCCTGGCGGTTAGTCCAAAAAACAGTTCATTTGCCTTGCAGAGTTAAAGATAAGCAGTCGTATGTGCTTCCACTTCCACATCGGGGATCAGGTATTTAACCCTTGACCATCAATTAGTATCATGATCTGAAGGTTCTGAACATTCTTAAATCATGACATTCCAAATGTATAGTCTATTTCGTGAATAGACATAAACGTTATATCATTACTAATGAATCTTTGATCCTCTGTGTTTCCCAGAAAATCCGCAGTCGGAACCACCCAACTGTTGCATCGTCACGAATTTCAAAAATGCCAGAAGTTTAATATATACGTGAAAATTTTTATTCCCCCTCATTTTTGCAAATTCAGGCGTCTTGAGTTCTTATGGGAATGAAGATTATGGCGTGACTGCAGCATATGGTACTCAAATTTTGCTGAAAATTTCCCGAAATTGCAGTTTTGATCAAATGTTGGTTTAACGTTAAGGCCCATTAATAGTCACTACACCAGATGATCAACGTTTTGCGCAGGTATCAGTTATTACCCCAAAAGATTCATTATTTTGTGACCATATCATCAAATCTATACTCTGAAGCTCTAGATGGTGTCCCCGAACACCAAATTTTTTCTTAGCACTCATCTCGTCGATACGATCAAAAAATGCATTTTTAAGGCATGGAATCAACTCAGTCGCACTAACTTTTTGTTCAGCGTTTTTCAGAGGAAACTTTTCAGAAATGGTTTGGTGAGAAATTTCCTTTCTTGTGTAGACCTGCTTTTTCGAAAATACATGTTGTCTTACCCACTTTTAGTTAAAACACAGAATTTTAACAGTCAACAGTCCAAGTCTAGATCCAAGTCAGAAAAAAAGTCAACCCTACCAAAACTAATCGGATTTAAATTTTTGCAGATTTCTTCCTCAAGGATGTTCTTTAGAAAAAATTTACCATAAAATTTTCTGAATGCAGCAGATTTTAACCAAGTTTTAAGTTATTTTACTATCCAAAACTTAAGTTTTCTGCTGGAGGCTCAAGAACACTTCAGAAATCTCAAACTAGCTCAGATACACTAAGCCCGGTTTTGAACAAGGAAAGAGCCAAAGCTCAGATACCACTTGTAGGTTCACCTGCGGATGGTGTTAAATCTATTCCTTGTTTGAACAACACACACACAAGTGCGAATCCAAGTATGCATGCAACCAAGCAAAGTAAAGAACACGGGGTAATCAAAGATTGACTATCTTGATTAATGATTGAGAACAAGTACAAACATATACACACAATGCTCGTATGACTCAAACAAACTTGCTGTGTTCTTGTGTCTTCGTCTTCACCAGAAACGCTGAGAGGCTCACTGGACCAACCAACTAACTAACTGAGAGGTGCATGTCTGCTTATATAGTGTCTGTCTAGACATTCGTACGAAACACTATTCTAGACATACGGAACACACTATTTCACACTAGACACATCTCCAGAATATTTTGTACGGAACAGATGTTTCGTACGAAATACTTCACTCGTACGAAACCATTCATTGATTCGTACGAAACATGTGATTCGTACGAATCATCTGATTCGCACAGAATCCTTATTCTTGGAGAACGTGTGCAGACATAACGTTTACAAGACTCAACGGTATGCACACATGCAACCGATTAACACAGACAAGCTAAGATGTTGTACTAGATCAAGATAGAAATATATCTTAATCTATTCGACACGACCAAACCTATACAGACACTTGAGCAAAGACCGTACAATTACAATTGTAATTAAGAACAAGCGACAGACACAAAACTGTATCAACAGATTTACCTGGACCCAATTCATGAACCGTTCGCTCCAGCTGTCGAAGTCTTCAAGGTTCATTAACTTCGGTGGTTTGGTCATTGTACCCATCTCGTTTTCGATATTCATGTTTTGAGCTGTTCTGGTCGTGATTGCCGATGTAGCAAATGCGTTGTAGAATTCATCTAACATTTTTTCTGCACGAATTAACAAACACACTTTCAAGAAATTTGATTAGAACGGAAAAAATTCCTTCGTGCGACCAAGATCAATTTGTACGACAGAGAAATTTGTGAAAACAAGATAATTTGCCTAAAACAGCTACTTGTGCGAACATGATGTTCGTGTGAGTGACCAAGATTTGCTCGTACGAGTGATCAGTCTATGTGGATCATAGTTTAAAATTTTTAACTTGTAAAATTTTTAACTTGTAAAATTTTTAGAACTTCTGATCTCACTCAGCTAGCAGAGCCGGAATTCATTGTTAGAGAGGATGACAAACGAACAAGAAAGAGACATTGTTTAACTGCTCTGAATTATATTGTAAACACATGCAAAGTACAGACGCGAGTAAATAAATCAGTAGGGCTTCGCTGTATCAACTGAACTAACACTGCTAAGCTCTGACACAACACTCCTCTATTTATAGGTCGACATGATTCTCCCTGGAGTGTGTTAAACAGAAACTATTACTCGTGCAAGTGATTGCTTCGTACGACTGAACGAGTGTCACTCGTACGAGCCAACTGACTCACTCGTACGAGTCTCTAAAAAATATATAAAAACAAACAATAACATTTATACAAATGATATTTAAGTCCTATATACAATACCAACATATCTTAGACGTAGGCAACAAACATTATACACCAACAGATGTAAAAGACACACGATACACTGAGCTCAAAAGTTTAATAGACAATTGTCGAGTGATTTTAAAACAACTAAAGAAGCGTACGACAATTTAAGCAAAATTGTTAAACAATATGAAAAAGTACTAAGTGAAAATGATGGAACTTTTTCTATGCTCAAAGCGACAATAATATTCACTTAAATACTATCGCTGAGCTAAAGAGTGAGCTTGGGAAGGTAAGAATCGAAACTGAACGGGTTAACAAGTTGTTAATGAGTTATTCAATAAGCTCTTACGTCATTGATCACATTTTACCAAAAATCAAAAATAAAGAAGAATCAGAAAAGGTTGAAAACAAGAGTGCGAGTTATGATCTTGTTCCAGCCCTATGTAGAATAGTTATGCCTGTAAAAAATCATCAGGGGTGGAAAAGGCGCTCAATCTAAAAATGAAAGCTGAACAATCAAATGAGTTGCCTACAAACATCGATGTAACTTACACAACATCTGAATCTGAATATGACTCTGAGGTGGTTAAAACAGTAGTTGAAAATGTCTTAAAAGTGAATCCGACAAGTCTGAATCTGATGTTGAAACATCGGAAGATAGTTTACACAATGATCCAAACATCATAGTTTATAAAATTCATGGATCTGATAAACTATTTTTTGATGAGGACTTTCCCATCTAGAACGTGAATCTGGATCGTCTTGATAAATTATTCAAGCTTGTGGAGGTAAGTCATGCTGATTTAGATAAACATGATGTATCATCTATTCTAAATCAAAAAGTGTCACCGGACCCTACCATTAGAGAAACAAAGATTATCCGGAGAATAGGAGTGCAGGTTTGGGTTTCCAAAAGCAAAGAATGAACAATAAATTCCAAAAACTAAACTTTACAAAGAAAATAAATTTTTTCTTTAGAACAATGGAAAAGGAGAAAGAAATCATCGGAACACAATCGAATGATGACTTCAAGAAAGAGAAAGAGAATAGGAAACAAGTTTTGGAATCTCCTTCGAAAGGACAGTAGGACGTGTTACAAATGTCAAACTGTTGGGCATATTACAAGATATTGCTCACAAGAGTCTCCAAAACCTGTTTCTCATTCTAAAAAGTTCACCAAGGACGAGAAACAGAAGGCACCGATGATTGTGCCAAAGCAAATTTTCAAAAGAACACACGAATCCTACAAAAATGTTAAACCAATTATTCAACATCATTCTAAATTTGAAATTGATTGAAACATCAACTAAATATCATCAAATGGGTTCTAAATTTTATGCTAAAAAGGCAAATCTGAAAATGCAAAAATGGGTGGTAAAAGTGAAACCGTCCAAGGTAGAACCGAAACCTTCTGTTCCAAACATAACCGAGCTTAAAAAGAACGTCAAAAACAAAGTAGGTCTGAAATTTGACATTACGAACCCACCCAAGACCAAGCAGGCATGGGTTTCTTTGTTTAAATAGTTTCTTCTGCATGTGTGAAGGGACTCCCGTGATCGATAATGTCTAAATGGATAATGGATAATGAATAGTGGAGCTTCCAGGCACATGACAGGGATGCTTGCGTTGTTACATGACGTTAAAGCTATCCGCGGATGGTACGTAGGTTTTGCCGGAATGGAAGGAGGAAGGATTGTCGGTGAAGGAATTCTCATGAGTGGAGTTGTATCGTTTGATAAAGTTAACTACATCGCAGAACTTGAGAACAATCTACTCAGCATTTCGTAGATTTGTGACAAGAAATTCACAACGTACTTCAATGATAAAGAATGCTTGATCTTAAAGCCGGGTTTCAAGATTCTGGAGGGAATGCATTCTCATGCGAGCTCCGAGAGAAAATGATTTATATATTCTTGATAAGAGTGTCGCTTCAACAACATCGAAGAAAGTTCAATGCTTTGTTTCCAAAGCTACCGAGAAAGAGCTAATACTATGGTATAGAATGATGGGGCACATTCATCTGCGAAAGATGAATTATCTTGTGTATAACGACCTAGTGGAGGATGTTAATTTGAAAAGTATTCAATTATCCGATTATTGTCTGAGCTGTAAAAAGGGGAAGCAGCACAAGAAATCACACCAACGAAAGGTGTTGAATTCTACCAAGCTACCACTAGAGAGGCTACATATGGATCTTTTTGGGCCAGTAAACGTCAAAAGCATTTCTGGTGATCTATATTGCCTTGTCGTTACAGATGATTATTCAAGATTCGCATGGGTTTTGTTTCTGGAGAGCAAAGATGAAACATTTGAAACTCTAATGATTCTCTTCAGAAAACTCGAACACCTATATCACTTGCTAATCAAGAAAATCCACAGTGGCAACAGTTCAAGAACAAGAGGATGCTCGAATTCTGCAATGAGAAGGGATTCTTCATGATTTCAGTGCTCCTTATACTCCACAACAAAATGGAGTAGCTGAACGAAAGAATCGCACACTGATCAAGACTGCCAGAACTATGCTATCTGATTCAAAATTGCCAATCAGTTTCTAGAGTGAAGCAGTCGCATCAGCGTGTTACACCTTGAATCGTGTGTTAACAGTTAAGCCTCACAACAAGACTTGTTTCGAGTTACTTAATCAGCGGAAGCCTAACCTTACATTTCTTGAGCCATTTAGATCACCGTGTACTGTATTGGACCCGGTTGGTAAATTTGGTGCCAAATCCTTGGAAGGATTCTTCGTAGGTTATGCTACTCCTCAAAAACGTGTCTTCTTGCCGAGTCCGAAACAGGTTATTCTTATGCAGCAAGTTGAATGTCAAAGATATACTACGCCAACGCAGAAACCTTGGATTCATGGCTGTTTAACTACGATGGTTTGTGGAATTCTTTCGAGTTACCAGATGTGCCATCAGAAGAAGAACTGGTTATGCTTTTTCAACAGCATCAACTATCTAATCAAGAACAAGTTACCCGACCGTTAGTGATTTCCCCGTCACTTCCTATGTCTAACACGTCTGATGAAGGTCTAAGCTCTACGCATCAGGAATATGTACCTGTACCAATTGTCAACACTACCAAATCATCTGCCCAGCGACAGCAAAATGATGACTCTGATCGGGAACCAACTTTCGATGATGGAGGATACAGTTCTGATGAAGGATCTGAGCAGATTGAAAGCTTCCTGAATAATCAAGCGTCAGAAATGAAGCTTCATCGTATGTACCAGTTGTAGATGAAGTCATCACAAATTTGCAAACCCAAGTAGATGTTCCAAGTGAAGTGATGCCAAGGACGGTTTTATATCATCCTTCGGAGAATATTATTGGTAGCTTACAAATGGGAGTGCAAACTCGCAATCAGATCAACTAGGATCTAAGCTATTTTTATACTCGTATTGCTCCACTCCAAACCAGACTTTCTAATAGTTGTTTTGGTTCTCAGGTAGAACCGGGGAACTGGAAAGACGCATTGAAAGAAGAGAGCTGGGTGGACGCAATGCAAGAGGAGTTGCTTCAATTCCAGAAGCTGGGAGACTGGAAGCTTGTTGATCTACCAGATCATCACAAAAAGATAAACACTCGATGGGTCTTCAAGTGTAAGCGTGATGATAGAGGTATCGTAGTGCGCAACAAAGCTCGACTTGTGGTACAGGGTTTTCATCAACAAGAAGGGATAGATTACACAGAAGTCTATGCCCTAGTTGCCCGTCTTGAAGAGCAATCCGCATATTCTTGGCCTTTGTTTCTTGGAAAGGTTTCAAGGTGTACCGATTGGATGCCAAATCTAATTTCTTGTACGAAAAAGTAAAAGAGGAGGTGTATGTCGGCCAACCACTTGGGTTCGTCGATCCAATGCACAAAGACAAAGTCTACCTTCTAAACAAAGCCTTATATGGTCTCCACCAAGCCCGGAGAGCTTGGTATGAAACGCTGTCACGACATCTTAAAGACAACGACTTTATCAGAGGAACTGTAGATTCTACCCTCTTTACAAAGGAAGTGGATGGGCATTTGATTATTGTATAGATATATGTGGATGATATCATCTTCAAATCGACGAATGACAAGCTGTGTAAAGAATTCGAAAAGTCATGAAGCGCAAATTTGAGATGAGCGCAATGGGGGAGATGAAGTTCTTTTTAGGACTTCAGGTAGATCAGTTACCTGATGGTATCTTCATCCATCAGACGAAGTATGTTCATGACATATTGGAGAAATTCGATATGGTAGGAACTAAACCAGCATCAACCCCATTAGCTCCTAATCACGGCATTTGTCCAGATCTTAATGGAGTCAAAGTTGACGAGACATTATACCACTCATGATTGGATCCTTGATGTATCTCACTCCTTCTCGACCATATATCATGTATCTAACGTGCCTGTGCGCCCATTATCAATCCAATCTAAGAGATTCGCATTTGCCCGCTGTCAAACTTATCATGAGATATTTGAAGGGATTTCCAAGCACCGGCTTGTGGTACTCTAGACACGACGACTTCAATTTTGCAGGTTACTTGGATTCTGACTTTTGTTGCTGCAAACTTAACACCAAATCTACGCTGGCTGGTTGCTAGTTCTTCGGAACTCGTTTGGTAACGTGGCAATGTAAGAAGCAGACTGCGGTCGCTCTCTCTACCTGTGAGGCTGAATATGTTTCAGCATCCAGCTGTTGTTCCCAGATTCTCTGGATTCAACAGCAGATGAGAGACTTTGAACTGCAATTTTTTTATAGGCCTATATATGTAGATAACCAGGTTGCGATCGATATCACTAAAAATTCATGTCAACACTCTCGAACCAAACATATTGAGATTCGACACCACTTTATCCGTGATTGCTACGAGAAAAAGTTGGTTAGAATTGAAAAAATCCACACTGATGACCAAAAAGCAGATTTTTATACCAAAGACTTTTATCGTACAAGATTTATAAATCCTTTAAAATTAAATGGTTTACAAAATCTGACATCAGGGAATATACATGAGGTTGAGTTTGAGGATGACGACGACTTGACGTGATTCTCATCGGTTTGATGAATTTTTGTACCTTCTTTTTTAAAAATTCTAAAAATCCAAAAATATGATTTTGGTTTTAAGGGGAGAAAATTTGGGAAAATACAAAAACATTATAAAAGTTAAAAAGAGTTTTTTTGTGAAAAAGGGAGATCATATTATATCAATATGACAATCACAGTATGCTAAAGATATGGAATAAGTAAACAAGTAATTAAACAGGTCATATTGAGGATGTGCCAATAGGCTTCATTCGTTCAGTAAATTGTTTTCAAGATATAAACCTAAAAGAAAAACTGAAGAATTTGTGGCTATATACTTAGTACTCCAAAAACGTTTGAGAGAATGCTAGATTCTGCGATACTAGGTCTTTATATTTAATCGATATTTGGGGTATTATCCGAGTTCTTCTGATTTTGCTTCAGCAATGGCCTAGAAATTGCATAATACTTTATGCATTATTCGCTTACAAAAGCTGCATAAAAAATAATTATGTCATTACTTTGTGACATCTACAGTTCAAAAGATTCCTTTAAGGAACACCACCTAAAGACGAACCTTCATCTCATTGTCTGTACCGTAGTACTAACCTAAGATCTCAAGGTCTTGCAATTCACCCCTTTACAAATATCAATTGGATATATTCACCTGTGAAATGAAATTCTAGGAATCTCGTTACGGGAGTATATTCTGAGATGGGACACACAGTTATTTCATGTTCTTAATATTACCTAACATATCTTGAAACAGTTGAGAAATGAGAAGAAGTTTAAGTGGTTATGAATATTGGCAATCTAGGTAAATCTAGTTAAAAGCTTAATAAGTATACCAAGATCACCGGTACTGGTGATTTGTTAAATACTTGTTATGATCCTCTTAACACAAAACTTACAAAAATATGTATCTTTAATTGTTATTTCTTTTTGAAAAAATCCTAAAGCCAAAAAAGATTTTCAGTTTCCTTAGCTTTTTAGTTTTGTTTTAGTCTACCAATGATGTAAACACAGATAGTTGAAGTCTTTGCGACATCTTGCTAAAGGAAAACTGAAGGCCATGGGTTGGGAGCTAATCTATAAACGAAAAATTTACCTGAACGTCAATAAAGTTCATTAGTTTGAAACTTTACAATTCAAAATAAATCTGTTTTGGTCAAACATGGTCAACCAAGATCATTAACTTGGACTTGGTAGGCAAATCAGGTAACCAGGATCATTAACTTGGACTTGGTTAACTAAGTGGGTATTAAACGTATAAAACTTCGTAAAAAAATAAAATAAAAAAGATCAAAAAGTTTACTAAGTTTCAGAACGGATTCGTACGAGTCTCACTAACTCGTACGAACAACATTTGGTGTTCATTCGCTCGAACAATTGGTTCATACGAATGACACTGAACTAGTATAAAAGGCCATCTTCTTCGCACGAACCAACTTTATGTTACTGTGCGTCTGAGAGAGACTTTTGTGCGAATAGTTCTAAACTTCGTTTTTCTTGACATATACCATGTATCATTACATTGGGGAGGTTGATACGCACACCTCTTTCGATTGGAAAAGTACTATTGCTCGTTTTTATCCGTTATAATGCTGGATTTAGACCAAACGGACTTAAAACATAGATTTAAGGAGATTGGATCGGTAAAACTTAAAATTGATCTTAAAAACGTTAATATCAGCCCTAGTAGCCTATAAATCGACTATCAATTTGTTAAAAACAACATGTTTTGAGTTCGGTTTAAACTTGGTCCTATTTGGAACGGTTCATAATTCGTATGAAGGATTGCTCGTACAAACTGAGTTTTAGAATTTGTTAAGTATTGATTCGTACGAAGCATTGTTCGTACCAAGCGTTGTTCGATTGAAGCAAGTTTGGTAAAATCTTGAAAAATGTCTATGTCTTTAGTCACCCGTACGAAGTAGTGATTCGTACGAGTGATGTCTTGATCCAAACTTGTTAAAATTTTCTATTGACTCGTACGGATGTATGGTTCGTACGAATGATCTTATATGTTGAAAGTTTTGAAATTTTTTTCTAACGGTTTGAATTCTCTTTGTGTACAGGTCAAGAAAACATCTTTCTCTCCGTTCCACAGCATCTGTTGTCTGCTTGATGATTCTATTACGGAGATTGCTGCTTACAAAGATGTGTTAGATTTTCTGAGAAGAATCCCGATTTCCAAAGCGCTTACTGATCGTCATACAGTATATAGATCTCATGTTGAATATTTTTGGAACGCGGCAAAATTTAATGCTAAAGGAATGCAATAGTTTTAGATGTGAAGATAGACGACGAGGATATACAAGTGAAGATTACAGAAGATTTGATAAGGAAGGTTTTGGATTTTAAGGATAGCGAAGACGATCCTACAGGATTTTCTAAGTATATGGTGAAGGGTTATTTTTACCGAAAGGGTTATGCTGGATTTGTGAAGGTCGTGCCTTTCAAGAAAGGAAAACTCAGTGCGCCATTTTGTTATATAGCTCACGTTGTTGTTTATGTGTTGAGTCATCGCAAAGGAGGGTTTGATGATTTGGTCGATTAACAAATGTGTATTATTACTGCATTGGTTCTGAATCTTCCATATAACTTTTCAAAGGTTATATTTACACAGATGATGTAGAATATACAAAGGAAAAATTTCTTGCAGTATCCACGGTTTATACAGATGTTGCTAGATCACTTGCACCCGAACTTGAAGAAGAAAAAGGACGACGTATTAAAGCTTGAACACATGGATGTCTCAACTCTCAAGAAATTGAATTTGCATTTAAAGACATTCCCAAATGCCAAGCCAGTTTTTGGTGCTATTGTTGATAAAGATTACATTGCTTCGGCTCCGGGAAATGGAGGAAGAGACAGTGGGGATGAGAGTGATGAATTGAATGCGCTAGAGGGTTTTATTGCTAAGCGTAGTTCTTGGTTTGTGAAAGATGTAGAAAAGAGTTCAAAGAGAAAAACGATAGCTTCATCTTCTACTTTTGCACCTCAAAAGAAAAATCAAGCAGCTGAAAGTTCGGGTTTAAGAGATGAACCAGAAATTGAAGAAAATATTGAAGATATTGCTGCAAACACTGAGAGGCAAGCATTTGGTGGAGATAAAGTGGTTGAAGACACATCGTCTTCTAGCACTAATTCAGAAGATAGAAGAACAGGTGAAAGAAAGAGAGCCCAAACGATAGAAGCAAAGCGTCTGGCTGAGAAAAAGAGAAAAGCTGAAGAGAAAAAGCGCAAAGCGGTAGGTGAGGATGATAGACATATAAACCTTCGGGTTCAGACGATGATACTCCTGTACGCACACCAGCAAAGAAAAAGACACGACGTTTCAAGCGCCAAGCAGCTAGAAGCTATGAGTCTCCTACTGTGAAATCTAAAGAGACAGTACAAGAGCCGATTATCGAAGAAGAGATTGTTGTTCAACCGACTCCACTATCACCAGTTCATCAGTCTACTTCTCAGATACCACCTTCTCCACCAAGACAATCTACACCACAATCACCACCTTGACAGGTTACTCCTCAGCCGCCACAACAACCAACACCACGATAGGCTACACCGCAGTCGCCACCGCATACTTCCCAGCCCCAGTTTTTTATTTCGACTTTGATTTTGGAGACATTCCAGGGGTGAAGACTTTACTACAGACATGTTAAACGACCCGCGCGTTGAAGAGCGACAAAAACAGGTCTTGTTAAACATCGTCAAAATTTCGGAGTTACAGGAGCAGCTTAACGTGCTTAATGAAGATAAACAATACCTAGAAGCCATGCTCGCCAGCATAGTGTCAGAGAATGAACGTTTACAACTCCATATGGCTGAATACGAGGAGGAAAGGCTCAAAAGGGATAGAAGAATGAATATGTTTGAGAAAATTCTGACAAAAAAGTTGGGAGTTAACATAGCGGCAGAGATTGATGAGATTGAACGCGTAGAGGCCAGAGAGCGTGTTGTTGAAAGAGAACGTCTTGCTAAAGAACTATCGGACGCGCAAGGCAAAGGTAAAGAGAAAGTGGTAGAGGATCCCGTGAATGTCGAAACTACGCCAGAAGCTGAATCTGCGCCAATTATCATAGATATCGTGTTGTATCAAGTGTCGAACAAGTTTGTGCTGATAGGAAAGCCAAAGGATGTGGATATTCATATGTCTTATTTATCTATGAGACACCATGAATGGCTACTGAAGAAAAAGTTAGAAAAACTTAGAAAAAGAGATTGAGAAAACGGTTGAAGAATTTGATGAAGATGATAAGAAAGAGGATGGAGATTTAGATGATATCTTATCTACTGATTCTGATTCGGATAATGGTGATGATGATGATAACGTAGGTGGTGCAAGTATTCGTGTAATAGAGTTTGGTGTAAATGAAAAGATTGATTATTTTGTGTATCTTGACGACTCAGCGAACCAAATGACCGAAGAAGGTGATAAGGACAGAACTGAAGGTCCTTCTGATGCTCAGCAGGAGGAATCTTCTCGGTAATGGATTTATCTGCTATTCCGGTCGTGCGAAACTAAAGATTTTTTATCTTGAGCATGATGTTGAGGAGGGAGAATTTATGCACAGCTATTCTAAGGAAGAGATTGCCGAAATGTTAGGCGTGGATGAAGAAAAGATTGAGTTTGATTTTGAAGATGAACTGAACGAGATTAGCGCTTTCGAGCCAAACGATTATGTATTTGAACACATTGAAGAAGATAACGATTATGATCGAGTTGTCATGGATGATGATTCTGATGACGATGTTTCTAATCTTGCTGATCAGAGTATAGATGAATCCCCAACTTTTACTGAATTGTTTGCAGCAGAGAATGCCGATGTGCTAAAACGAAAAGTCGAAGAAGCTGCCAAACCAGGAACAATTCCTCAACAATTGAATAGAGATGAAATTGCTGAAATGAGGAAGAAGTGGTTTAAGAGTTCACCAGCCGAGCGGAAGTTCAAACGTCATCTAGCGTTCTTTACACGTGATGCCAATATTTCTCTAGGGGATATTATAAGCTGGCGGTGGATCGATGAACTGAACGTTTGCGCGATCAAAAGGAATTTGGAATCCAGTACCTTAGATATTTAAGCGACATCAAATCCTTGCCTTATTGGGACATCAAAGAGCTGGTGCAAACAAAGACGATAAATCTAAAGATGAAATTTCACGACTAGAAGCTATGGAAGTTGATTAAGCTTGGAGCTGCACAAAGATTTATACACTGGAAACCTCACTTTCTGAGACGCATTACGAAGATAGCTCCAGTGACTAAAGAGAAGGATGTTAAGCTCATTGTAAAGAGGCCGAAAGTAATGAAGAATATGCCTATGATACAAATGGAGCAGGATTTCCACAAAATCTTCAAGTGGTGGTACTATGATTCTATTACAGGAGAGGCTGTAATTTACGTGCACCCTGATGATGACTCGTGGAAGATAATGGAGGAGCTATCTTAAGCCGTCATAGCCCACAAACAAATATATGGTATGTGGCGTGGCATTCGAGTACTAGACCCGATGTGGCAAGATAAGCTATGAAGAGAAAGATAAAGAGCAAGCACTCCAATTTTAGAAGATTGTTAATGTTTGTTTTGCCAATGATATACATTCAGGATTGACATGGAACACATCTTGGAGGAAGCTGGAGGCAATCGAGCAAAAGAAGTAGGAAACGAAGGAAGCTAGGACTGTTGAGCGAACTCGCATAGCATCGCTGAGAAGTTTACAGTTTGGTATTACAGTGAACCGACGTCCTCCAATAGATCAAATGCCAATTGCTTTTGAGGAGCGTCGCAAGCCACCGAAGAGGTTTTTTGGTCATTAAGCGTCAAATCATATGAAGATTTTTTGAAGACTATCCAGTCTGCGGTAACATCCAAGGGGGAGTTTGTTGGTGCATTATGTCTATTGCCTACGTCTAGGATATGTCGTTATTGTATATAGGGCTTCAACATCTTTTATATAATTGTTATAGTAACAATTATAAGTATTTGTAGATGACTCGTACAAGTGAGTCAGATGGCTCGTATGAGTGACACTCTGTCACTCGTACGAGACAACCACTCGCACGAATCACGGTCTCAGTTTCACATACTCTAGTGCGAGTCATGTCGAACTATAAATAGAGGAGTGTTGTGTCAGAGCTAGGAAGTGTTAGTTCAGTTGGTACGGCGAAGCCCTGTTGATTTGTTTACTTGCCTTGTACTTTGCACTTCAATCAATACATTCATAGCAGTTAAACAACAGTAAGATCTCACTTGTTCGTTTGTCATCCTCTCTAGCAATGAATTCCGCCTATGCTAGTTGAGTTAGATCAGACCGGTTGCTCATCGAAGGAGTCGATCCCCCATTCAGACCTTATATACAAGGAGTCATACATAATGCACTTTACCCATCTCCTTTCCCTCCCACCTATAACAACTGGATATCCCAGTTATAGGTATCAGCATCCTGTTATGCCTCAGCCACCGCCCCAACTTGAGGCCATTAATCAAGCCTTGGAGCGGGCAGAGCAAATTTAGCGTCAGGCTGAAAGAAACGAGAAGAGGACAAACAAAATCTTTAGGAAGTTGACCAAAATATTGGAGGGGAAGAAAGATGAATGAAGACCTTCTTTATCTTTTATTATAATCTACTTAATTTTCTTTAGTCCCTGCATGGACAAGTACTTCTTTTAGTCCCTGCGTGGATAAGTATTTCTTTTTAGTTCATGCGTGGACAATTTCTCTAAGTTATCTCAAAGTCCTGTTAGGACAATTCTTGTAATTTTCTATTCTTTAATGAAAATTTTTAGAATTATTTATATATATGTAATCATTTAATCCTTTACAAGTGATCGTCTCGATTCTAATTCGAACTTCATCGATCTGCTCAAAATTTCAACAAGATCTTCTAATTGTTGATCATCCCACATGGCAAGCCTACATAATTGGCAATGATAAAATGGCAGTATGGCAATGAGGAATCACACTGACTAAAGAGGTAGAGGGCATATGCCCGAACCTTATTCTCATGGTCCAATGAGACTATGGACAATCATATATATATATGTAAATATATATATACACACACACATATTAACATTTATTGTAATGTTAGTATTTCTAGCAATGTGGCAATAAGGAATCACACTGACCAAAAGGGTGGAGGACATATGTCTAAGCCTTATCACTTATATGATCGAATGAGATTGCAACTTATGTTATTATTAAATCATTGAGACATAACTTCAATGATCATTTTATTTAACACTCAACATAGTATTTAGGCAGCTGTGACAATGAGCACATTGTCTAAAAGGTAGAGGGTATATATATATATCTAAAACCTTACAACCATCATAATCCATTGAGATTACTGCCAAGTCATCAAATTCGATGACCATTTATTATATTGCACTAAGCAATCATTTGTTTAGGATTATAGCCCAAAGCCCCTAGAATGGCAAATCCAAATTCGGACAATGCCAATGATGAATTGAATAAAATATAAGTAATCATGAAGGCGAAGGAAATAACTTTCAGGCCATGATAGCAGCTGAGGTCGGCAAAGCTATGGAAAATTTTATAGCCAATTATAAAGGATCGAGTTCTACTCATCCAAAGTCCCACTCCATCCCACATTCTTCCACAAGTAAATCTGAGAACTCACAATACTCCTCAAATGAGGGGAGTGGGTCTAAGCAAGTTGCTAAGGAGAAAACTCGGTCTATTAAAAACGGATGCACATATAAATATTTTGTATCTTGCAAACCCGAGATTTCACAGGGGAGAAGGGAGCCATCGATGCCATGAAGTGGCTTGATGAGATATAAACTGTTTTAGACATCAATGGTTATGCTAATAGAGACTTTGTTAAATTTGTATCTCAATATTTCAAGGGCGATGTCCTAACTTGGTTGAAAACTATGATCCAGTCTATGGGAAAGGTATCCCTGTACAACATGAAATGGTGTAAATTTGTGGACATAGTTAAAGAAACATATTGTCCTCCGCATGAAGTGGGGAAGGTAGAGTCAGACTTCTTGACTCTAACCATGATAGATTTAGATTGTTGAGGGTATATTTTTTACTATAATTCACTATCGAGACTGGTTCCATACTTGATTTCTCCCGAACCTAAACGCATTGTGTTTTCATTAATGGGCTAGCACCTGAGATTACAGGTATGGTGAAGGCATTAAAGCCCTCTACTTTTAGGTCTGTTGTGGACCAATCCCTTTCTCTCACTCAGGATGAGGTAAGATTGAGGTCAGTCCGATCTGAGACTGGCGGGAAGAGAAGGAGAGAGGATGACCACTCTCATAATTCTAAGAAAGGCAAGTTTGGGTTCCATAAGGACCAGCACAGGTCTGAGGAAAGAACAGCATGCAAAACTTGTGGAAGGCGACACTGGACAGTGATGGACAGATCGGAAAACCAGCATTGTGGTATTTGCAAGAAGCGCGGTCATCAGTCCCATGAGTGTAAAGACATAAAGAATGTTGTGTGCTTTAGATGTGGTGAAAAGGGTCACATAAAGACCAACTGACCTAAACGCAATGCTGAGGGAACTGCTAAGCTTGGGGAGGCTAAGAGGGCCAACGCACAAGCTTTCCAACTAACTACAAAGGAAGCAGTTAAGGATACAAACGTCATTATAGGTACGTTTCTCGTAAATGATCTACTTGCTAGAGTTCTATTTGATTCCGGAGCTAATAAGTACTTTATTGATCATAAGTTTTGTGAACTACTAAACCTACCCATAAGAACTCTAGATATTGCATATGAAGTAGAACTGGCAGACGGTACCATAGAAACCACTTCTACTATTCTTAATGGATGCGATATATCCATTAAGAATCATTCTATTCCTATTTCCCTTTTTGCCAATTAATTTTGCGGGGATACAGTTTTTGGCATGGATTTGTTAGCTCATAACCAAGCTCGTATTACCTACGATAAGAAACTTATCGAGATTAAATCCCCATCCGGTGAAGTACTCACCATTTTTGGAGACCAACATTATGGATTGCCTAAAAAAGTATCATTGTTTAAGACAACCAAGTGTTTAAAGAAAGGTTGTGTCATCTACATGGCACAAGTAACGATTGATGAACCAAAGCCAAAGATTGAAGACCTTCCAGTTATTTTTGAGTACCAAGATGTATTCCCTGAAGAATTCTACCCCCAGAGAGACAGATCGAGTTTAGGATCGACATTTTACCTGGAGCCGCTCCAGTAGCTAGAGCTTCATACCGATTAGCACCAACTGAGATGAAAGAACTAAGGGCACAATTAGATGTGCTTTTGGGAAAGGCTTTATTCAGCCGAGTTCCTCGCCATGGGGAGCTCACGTTCTGTTCATCAAGAAGAAAGACGGTTCAATGCAGATTTGCATTGATTACCATGAAACTGAACAAGATAACGATCAAGAATCGTTACCCATTGCCAAGGATCGACGACTTGTTCGACCGGTTGCAAGGAGCTAATTATTTCTCCAAGATTGATTTGAGATCAGGATATCATCAACTAGAGGTTAGAAGTGAAGATGTTCCAAAGACTTCCTTTAGGACCAGATACGGCCATTATGAATTTCTAGTGATGCCTTTTGGACTCACTAATGCACCTGCAGCATTCATGGATCTCATGAATAGAGTCTACAAGTCATATCTAGATATGTTTGTCATTGTATTTATTGACGACATACTTATTTATTCTCGTAATTAGAATGATCACAAGAAACATCTTTGATGCATCCTTTAATTGCTAAAGCGAGAAAAGCTTTATGCAAAGTTCTCTAAATGTGAGTTTTGGCTTAGAGAGGTCCAGTTTCTTGGACATGTCATACATGAGCGCGGTATCCAAGTGGATCCCGCCAAGATTGAAGCCATTATGAATTGGGAAGCACCAAAGACTCCGTCTGAGATTCATAGCTTCTTAGGATTGGCCAGATATTATAGAAGGTTCATTGAAAAAATTTCTCGTATTGCCACTCCTTTGACTACTTTGACGCGCAAGAATGTCTAGTTTGACTGGGTCCCAAGAAGAAGGAATATTTTGAGATTCTAAAGCACAAATTAAGCAATGCTGCTATCTTAACCCTACCTGAGGGTATTGAAGACTTCGTTGTTTATTGTGATGCCTTGCATACCGGCATGGGCTGTGTGCTGATGCAGAGAGGCAAAGTGATTGCTTATGCATCACGACAACTTAAGATACACGAAAAGAATTATACCACCCATGACTTTGAGTTAGGTGCCGTTGTATTGCACTAAAGTTGTGGAGACACTATTTATATGGCATAAAGTGTATTATATACACTGACCACAAAATTCTACAACATCTATTTAATCAGAAAGATTTGAACATGTGACAACACCGTTGGATAGAGACCTTGAACGATTACGAATGTGAGATTCGTTACCATCCTGGTATAGCAAATGTCGTTGCTGACGCATTAAGTTGCAAGGAAAAGATTTAACCAATAAAGATTAATGCCAAAAGTATCAAACTCAAGTCTAGTCTAAATGAGAAGTTGTTTAATGTACAAAAGCAAGCCCTTTTAGAGGCTAATATTCCTAGGGAAGGATTGGGTGGAACTGTTGATCAGTTGACACCTGGAAATGATGGAATCTTGAGACTAAATAAATGTATGTGGGTTCCTATATATGGAGGACTCAGAGATCTAGTTCTCCAGGAAGCTCATAATTCTAGATATTCAATTCTCCCAAGAGGTGACAAAATGTATCAAGATTTGAAGAAGAATTATTGGTGGATGGGTATGAAGAATCTATAGCCACCTATGTAGCTAAGTGTCTGATGTGTTCACAAGTTAAAGCTAAACATAAAAAACCATCAGGACTCCTACAACAGCTTGAGATTCATACATGGAAGTGGGAAATGGTAACTATGGGTCTGATTACCAAGTTACCTACGACCACATGTGGCAATGACACGATTTGGGTGATTGTAGTTAGACTAACTAAGTCAGCCCATTTTCTGCCAATTAAGGAAACTTATAGTTTCGATAAGTTAGCCAAGTTATATGTGGACGAGATTGTGTCCTTGCATGGCGTCCAGTATCTATAGTATCTGATAAAGATACTAGATATACATCACACTTTTGGAAAAGTTTCCAACAATCATTAGGCACTAGATTGAATTTTAGTACGGCTTACCACCCTCAGACTGATGGACAGAGTGAGCGTACCATCCAAACTTTAGAAGACATACTTAGGGCATGTGTAATTGATTTAAGTGGTAGTTGGGATGACCATCTACCCCTAATAGAATTCTCCGACAATAAAAGTTATCATACAAGCACCAAGGCTGCTCCTTTGAGGCCTTGTATGGGAGAAAATTTCGAACGCCCATTTGTTGGGCCGAAGTTGGGAAGTTCAACTATCAGGACCTGAGATTGTCCTAGAAACCACGGAAAACATTGTACAAATCAGTGATCGTCAAAAAGCATCCAGGGATAGGCAAAAGAGTTATGCTGACAAGAGGCGTAAACCTCTTAAGTTCTAAGTATGGGACAAAGTCATGCTAAAAGGATCACCCTGAAAAGGTGTGATACGCTTTGGAAAAAGGAGCATGTTGAGCCCAAGATATATCAGACCATTCGAGATAACTGAATGTGTCGGATCTGTGGCATATAAGCTTAAACTACCAGTGGAATTCATGATGTGTTCCACATTTGTAATTTGAAGAAATATCTAGCCAATGAGTCGTTAGCAATGTCTCACCATGATGTGCATATTAACGAAAAACTAAGGTTTGTTGAAAAACCAATCTCAATCAAGGATCGACAGGTTAGGAAGCTCCGAAAGAAAAGGATTCCAATTGTAAAAGTTAAATCAGATGCCCGTCGAGGCCCCGAATATACATGGGAGACCGAGTCCATTATGCGACAAAAGTACCCCCTATCTTTTTGAATAAAATCACAAGGTCGAGATTTCTTTTAAGGGGGTGAGGATGTAACACCTCGTAAATTTGTGTCTAGTAATATACTTACACGCGTCCATACTCTCAATTGTGCCTAATATGGGTCGAGAGGGACTATCTTTAAGAATAAATAAAATAAGAATGTGGAGGGACTAAAGGTGTCAACATGCTAAAATTATGCCTCTAAGTGACCCTTTACAGTGTCCGTACTCTCAAATGAGCCACTTGTTGGACGAGAGGGACCATTTGTGAATTTATATATAAACTAAGCATTACAAGGTCTGATGATATATCCTCTGTTGATCATCAGTAGAGATTAGACTTCAACAGGGCTTTGTCTTCAATAGGAACTTAGATATAGTAGACCTCGGACTTTTCGGCTCTACTGAAACACTAATGATAACAGCTGCTGAGCTAACCACTGTTGTACATTAAGCATTACAAGGTCTAATGATATATCCTCTGTTGATCATCAGTAGAGCTTAGACTTCAACATATCTTTGTCTTCAACAGAGCTTAGATATAGCAGACCTTGGACTTTTAGACTCAGCAAAGCTTTGTTAACAACAGAGCTTGCTATAGTAGAGCTTAGACTAAATAGAGCTTTATCTTCAACAAAGCTTGCTATAGCAAAGTTTAGACTTTAGCGGAGCTTAAACATCAGTAGAGCTTTGTCTCAACAGAGCCTACTATAGCAGATGTTACATTAACATTGGATCAGAGGTTCTGGTATATTTTGGCTTGTTCCCACTTAAAGCTTCCAAAAACCATTAACTCAAAACCAGGGGCTTCAAGACTGCTATGACACGTTCTAGGCACTTGTCCTCATTTTCTAACATCTGCTAACACCTGGAACAACCTCTTTCAACTCCAACACTATAAATAGAAGTGTTTGCAACACTTTAAACTTGCACCTTCTTAAAAATACTTCTCTTATGACTTCTCGAGGTTGCTAATTCCTTAATAGCTTTTAAATAAAGTTTGTTTTCTTCTCAGGATCACTCGTAAGTGCTCCTTTAGCTAAAGGTCAAACATTTGATTTTTGGGTTAGACCCGATTGAGATTAGTTTACTGCTGATTTAAGGTTGCATTATGATTGTAATTTAATGTATCATAACCCTCTGAGGTTTATAATACATGATCATAATCATATCCTGAGTTTTGGTACAAGTTCTAATATTATGTCATATTTTGACCCAAATGCCCTTTTTGCAAAAAATAAGATTTTAATCAATAACAAACTTTCAAATGACTTTTGAAGTGTTGTCTTAATGTAATTAACATATTTTGATGTTATTAAACCGATCATAAACTGAGTTTTCATATAGAATCATAAATTGTGTTATTTAAATGACTAAAATGCTCTTGTGGTGCATATTTTGATTTTAAAACCTTAATGGTCATATAAGTTGATAACCTACTGATGTTACAACTTATTTAAAGTATACTGACGGATAGAACTTGTCTATAACTCATCCGACTACCCGGTATCACTTATATGCGTACGGTTAAGCTTATGTAACTAATTTACATAAGTTCAACGAAACGGGTCAAATCTTATCATTTTTACTTCAAATACTAGAATGTATATTGTTTACCCATAATATACAAGTTTTAGTACTTGTTGGGTTTAAACTACATTCTATTCGGTCACCGATTAATCTAGCATACTGTACCGTTTCTTTATATTATAGTTAACCGGTCCAAGTCATATGACTTAAATAAGACCTGTTAACATTCTAATTAATTATTTAAACAATTCATTCCAGACTAGGGCCTTCTAGTAAATTGCAACCTTGTTAGTTGTTTTGTTTGAACGGTTGTGCTTATATTATCTTTGCATTTAAAGATTTAAGCCACGTAAATACTCTTAACCTATTTTCCCTATACGGGCTTGGGATACGGTATATTATTACCCCATGGTCGGACATGGGATTGATGACCTATGTGTTCGGAATTTAAATAATCTGTTTTAATTCGTGTGGCTTGATAACTTAAACATTGGGGGGTTAATACGACTATGTCCTGGATATCCTCGGCTCATTTAATTGCAAATGGCTATGACCTAAGCACGGGCATACACCTGCAGATGCTAATGCTATAGTAGATCATTTTTATAACCCAATATAGGTTTACCCAATAAGGGTATTGAAGTGGTGTGTTGGTTAATCATGATCTCGGCATAGTTTCCGGGCCCTAAATGTATTGACAAGCATGTAGAACTGATAACACGAGAAATAATTATTCCCGAGTTACTTAGGAAAATATATATACCATTGTGTACATAAAATGCATTTGAAATATTTTCAAAATGTGTTGGTTATTTGTATTTACCAGTGAAAACCGATGTATCTTCAAAAGACTAAGCGCAGGTTGCAAAGTACGTAAATAGGCTGGAATCTGCCCAGTAAATGCTTAAGTGGAATTTGCAACTCTATCGCATAGAAGCCTATATTCTATTAATTCATTTTGTAACTTTTCGATTCGCCTGCGGATCTTTTCATATACTATCCGCTTGTATAATATTTTAAACATTTGACCATTTATAATAATTTAAATCCAAGACTTCTGCTGTGCTATATGCAATTGTTTGACTATGACGATACCATCTTATGTCACGATACTCCCCACCGGGCCCACTAGGATTTGGTTGAAATTTCAGGGTGTGACAAAAAGAGAGGCATGCCACTTTAACTAAGATAATCTCTTAAAAAACCCAAATCATGGAAATCATCAAAGGGTATGTAAATAATGAGTCGGAACCAAGTGATTCTATCTTGTCTATTTGTCTATTTTATTATTTAGTTCTTCATTTTTATTTATCAAAAACCTTTCTTAAAAACTTGATTAAACTAGACGTCGACTATATTCTGGTATTAAAAGCTCTTGTGTCCTTGGACGACCTCGGTATCTTACCATTACTATACTACGCCAACGATGGGTGCACTTGCCCTAGCGTGAAGTAGAAAGTGATAGTTATATGTCATGTTCTTATAAATTTAAAGCTTGAATACACGAGTGACAAGTACTTTATATCTAAAAATCATACACACCTCACTCACATCATGATCGATGAAGATTCTGAGGAAGAAGTGGTGCATGTTGAAACTGAAATATTTTCTGCTACTTCTGATCAGGATAAAAATGAAGATGAGTCTAGTTCTGATGAGACTTCGATTGCGAGTGATGAAGATGTGTAAATCAAAATTGCACCAATTGCACCGAGGATACTTGATTCAAAACCAACTTCAAAGAGAAAAAAAAGAATACTAATGATGATGACGAGCCGTATGTACCGCCAAAGAAAGTCAAGAGGGTGAAGAGCAAACCAACTGATGTTACCAAAAAGACAACAGGGTCTCCGACTGCTAAGAAAGCTAGACGAAAGTATTTGAAGACAACGACTGTTGGGGCTGGTCCAGTGAGTCAAGAAAAGGAGAAGTCTGATATTGAAACAGTTATTGAAAATATTATATCCATTCAAACACCACAGGACATAAACACAATGACCACCATCTCCTCAACAACAAAACATATGACACCACCACACGCATACATCATCACCACCACATACGTTACCACCAAAACAACCAACACCACCAATTCAACAACAATAACACCACAATCTTCTCAATGAAGACGATCTTTTCCTACTGGAACTTCAAGAGAACGTAATCAGTTTCCAGATGATTTTGGTGATATTCCATTTACAAATTTTGAATCAATGGATGGAATGGATACAGATTTCTTCATTGATTAGGAAATTCAAGAACTAGAAGATAGAATCAAATTTCTAGAGAATGATTATGCAGATTAATTGATAATGAAAGATTACGTAGATTAACTGAAGAGTTTGAAGCTAAAAGACTTAGAAAAGATAGAAAGTTTGATTTGTTTCAGAAAGTTTTATAAAAGATTCTTGGAATTGATTTTGAAGCCGAATTTGACTTGATAGAAATTGAAGAAGCTAAGGAAAGAGCTGCCGAGAGGGCACGAAAGGCTGAAGCTAAGGTTACAGCAGCTGGTAAGGGGAAAGAAAAGATTGACGATATCCCTATTATAACACAAGTGCAAGAGAATGAATTTGAGCTTGGAATCAATATTTCTAAGTTTGTTCTAATCGGCGATGTTGTTGATGTTCCCAATGAGTCCGAAAAAAAAGAGAAACCGACAAGAGATATAGTGGTGGTTAACGAAGTGAAAGAGTTAGAAAACGATGTGATGATAAAAATGATGATGATGTTGGTGATGACGATAAGAAAGATGACGATGATAAAGGTGATGATAATGATGATTCTCAGGGGGTACTTGATTAGTGGTGATTACAACGAAGATTAATGATTCATTTGCTTATGATGCTTTTCTTAATAACGATGCAAATCAACAAGATGATGCTTAGAGAAGTGAAGAAAGATTCTGTAAATGAAGAAGAGCATACAGGAATCCTCACAGACGTTACTCCAATAACGGCTGTTCAAGTTATGCAAATGATTTATCTAGAGCACGGTGTTGGAGAAGGTGAGTGTGTCCATAATTACTTGAAGGAAGAAATAGCTTAGATGTTGGGAGTTGATGAAAACTCGTTCGAATTTGACTTTGAAGAAGAGCTAAACAACATAAGTATCACGAAGCCTGATGATTACGTGTATAGATACGTGGAGGATGTTGATAATTATAACAATGTTGTCGTGGATGATGATTCTAACGATGAAACTATTAAATACCTTGGTGATGGAATAGATGACTTCCCAACATTTTGAAGAGATGTTTTCTAAAGAGACGAACGACTTACTGAAGAGAAAGGTCGAAGAGATGGTAAAGGATGGACATCTTCTAAGATGTTTGACTAAAGAAGAAATCATAGAAGCAAATAATGTGACATTTGTACATTTTTAGTTATTGAACAATTCTGAATCATGTTCCTATTTAATAAAATCTTGCGCTTTATTTGCGAGAATGTATATTTATGAATCATTATACAATCCTGGACATTTGTAATCAATAAAATCTTGCATTTTATTGGTAAGAATACAAAATTTTCAATCATTACACAAATTCGGTCATTTCCGTGTTCCATAAAGTTTTATCCTTTATTACGAAACGTGTAACCGTAGTCTCCAATGAGCCACTTGTTGGATGAGAGGGACCATTTGTGAATTTATATAAAAATTAAACATTACAAGGACCGGTAGAAAACGCTAATGATAACCACTGCTAAGCTAACTACTAGTGATAGAAAACACTGATGATAACCACTGCTAAGCTAACCACTGCAATACGGTAAATATAACAAGGACCGATAGAAAACACTGATGGTACATCCTCATTTAGACTTTAGCAGAGCTTAAGACTTCAGTAGAGCTTAGACCTCAGCAGAGCTTTGTCTTCAACAGAGCTTTACTATAGCAGCCCTTGGACATTTAGAGCTTTACTTGGGTAGATGTTACATTATGTTTTGGCTTGTTACCCACACAAAGCTGCAAAAAAACCATTAACTCGAAACCAGGGGCTGCCAGACTGCTATACCACGTTCTCGGACACTTGTCATCACCCTCTAACTTCTGCTAACACCTTGAACCACCTCCTTCAAGCTCCAACACTATAAGTACAAGTGTTTGCAACACTTTAAACTTGCATCTTCTTAAAAAAATTACTCCTCTCATCACTTCTGGAGGATCCTAGTCCTTAAGAGCTTCCCATTCAAGTTTATTTTCATCTGAGGATCACTTGACACACTTGAACTCTTCAAGACATTTACGCAATCCCAAGTGAGTACATACCCCCTCTATTACGTTTTCAAATCTTTTGGGTGATTCATATGTGCCTATCACTATTTTTTTGTTTTCATGACATTATACATGTTTTGCTTATCTAGTACATATAGTACATGATTTCAAAGACATTTTGCTTCATATGTTGACTTAGCATACCTAGTATATGATTTCAAAAACATTTTTGCTTCGTATGTTGACTTAGCATACCTAGTACATGATTTCAAAGACATTTTTGCTTTGTATGTTGACTTAGCATACCTAGTACATGATTTCAAAGACATTTTTGCTTCGTATGTTGACTTAGCATACCTAGTACACGATTTCAAAGACATTTTTACTTCGTTTGTTGACTTAGCATACTTAGTACATATTTCAAGACATTTTTGCTTGGTGTATTGACTTAGTATGCCAAGTAAATGATTTCAAAACATTTTCATGACATGCTTACATTGTTGATGACATATTGTTGCGTTGAATATACAATGATACATTCATTAACACTGATCACGCCGGCCGGTAGTATGTAATGGTACCATAGGATTGACAATCCCGTTCTCGCTTCCTAGGTTTGTTTGGAAGTGACTTTAGGGAATGACAGAATCCGATGAACATTTTATAAACCTTTTTCTTTATAAGGGTTTATCCGACAGTCAACAAGGCTTAAATGTATTCACCAACAATCATATATATGTGTCTGTAAAATAAAAGCAATTGATTTATAAGACAACAGTTTTTGTTTAAACAAGACCTTTGTTTATTCAAAACACCTGTTTTATACAAGACATTTTGACAAGAGAAAACATTTTGGTTACTTTATAAAAGACATTTATTTTATGGTGTAAACAAGACTTTTGTTTGCCATATATGATATTTGTTTATACATAGACATTTGTTTATAAATAACATTTGGTTTATAAAAGACATTTGATTTGTACATGACACTGGTTTATACATGACATTGGGTTAAACAAGACATCTCAATTGTTGACTCATGGTAAGTGATTTAACTGATGAGACGTGTGTAATATAATAAAAGCACAGTGGATACGCTGCTGGTACTCCCTATAAATAAGTGCTTTCATTATATTACATAACGTAGCATTATCTAAACCACTTCCAACAAAATACAAGACATGACATATTTTATACAAGGCATGAGTTATTTTGGTTATTAAGTTAACCATGCATCAATTAATTTAAATCATTTAATTTACATATGATTTCATAAAAGAAACATTTTTGTAAAGAATCATGGATACTTTTATAATAGTTGAACATTTCTTTTAACTTTCAAAGCCATGAATCTTCATCACAAAACTTATGTTACTCATAGGCATTTTTATGCTGACGTTTTGTTTTCACATATGTTTCAAGAGCTAATGCTTGACTTTGAGCATGCTTCACATAGGGCGGACTTGGGCCTTAGTAACTTTAAAATTTGCAAGACAGTTGTTATGTTTTTTGATTTCATTCTCCCAAGACAATGTAAATAATTAAATTCAATAATACAAAACCTTATGTACCATGTGTTGTGAAATAATAGTAATGTGACATGACTCCTCAACGTTTCCGCCGCGGTTTGTTGTTTTACGCGGTCGGGGTGTTTCAAGAAAACTTGGTTTAAAGAGTTTCTGAAAGAAAGAAAATTCCGATGACCATTAGTGTTTTTCATGAGAGATCAAGACAAGTCGTTAGGAGATATTCTAAGCTGGGGATGGCTACAGAATTGAACATGTATGTTGTGAAAAGAGAGTTTGGAGTTCAAAACTTTCTATTTTTAAAGCTGCTATAAAGAGCATTGCCTTGGTGGGATGTTGAAGAGTTACGCAAAACAAAGCGCATCAACTATCAGATGAAGTTTAATGATCAAAGGTTGTGGAAGTTGATAAGATTCAAAGTAGCTCATGGTTTTCAAAACGAGAAGCCACATTATCCGAAGACGATTATCAAGATAGATCCAGTTACAAAAGAGAAAGATGTAACGCTGATTGTGAAACTGCCATGTACAATGAAGAATACGCCGTTAATGAAGATTGGGCAAGATTTTAGTGAATTCTTCAAGTGGTGGCAGTATGACGTTAAAACTAATGAAGCAATGATTGTGTTGAAAGTAGAAGGATTGTGGAGAACTATCAGGATTCTAGATCCAATGTGGTTGGAACTGTTCAGAGAAGGACATTGAATGCCTATTCTATAATATGATATGTTATGAAGTGAAGGAGAATGTTCAAGTAATGCAATAATACGGTGTTATCAATGTTTGTTATGCACATAGTATTAATTCTAGTAAGATGTGGAAGTTGAAGTGGCGAGAGTTAGAAAGAAAAGACTTCTGGAAGCAAATGAGAAAAGAAGAACAAATCGATGAAAAGATAAAGAAAGCTTCAATTAAAAGATTTCAATTTTTGAAGTGGGCTCCACCGATAGACAAACGCCTATTCCTAGTGAAGAGTGATGAAAGCCGAGAAAGAATTTCTTTGGAAGATAAAGTTAACGTTATAACATTTTTGAAGACTGAAGACTGGTCAAGACTACGAAAATATCCAAGGGGAAGTTTGTTGATGCATTATGTCTATCGCCTACGTCTTTGAGTCATGTCCGTGCTATGTAACAAGGCTTTAATGTTTGATTTTTTAATTGTAGTTTCACTTCGTATGAAGGTAGATGAGTCATTTTGTACGAACGTGATTCACTTCGTATGAAGTTAGGGAGTCAAGTTCGCACGAACTTAAAAGTCTATATATAGGGTTCGTTTGTTCATTGTCTTTAACAGTTTTTGGTGAACGATAAGGCGAAGTCCTATCGGATTTGTTTTAGGCTGTAAATGTTTGAGGATTAATGAAACATTGAGATTTAATAGTAATCTTGAACTATTGTAACTAATCCAAAATGAATTCCGCACATTTAAGACTAGGATAAACAAATTAGGACCTGAGCTTGTGGATGAAATCAGATCCTAACAGTTTGAAGATTATTTATATGTTGTGCTATTAGACTTGTTGACTATTTATAGTTTCTATGATCTATGTTTTGAAGTTTTAATTTTGTGGTTTGGTGTATGACTATTTTATGGATATATTCATTTTATTTTGCTATGTGTATTATTTACAATTTGTTCTGTTTAAATTCGTTGTTGATTTGATGTTCAGAAGTTAGAACACAAACATAAATAAAAATTAGGAAAAAGAGTACTTAGGTATAATTTGGTTTATTTGGTTTCTAACCGAAACCAAACCCAAGTGAATTTGGTTTACTTTTAATTCTTGTACTTTTACTAAGTATTTTATTGTACGTATTTATACGTTTAAGTATACTTTTATACTTGTATTCTTACACTTAGTCATTTTTAGATAACTTTCCGGATTTGTTATAGGTGAAATGCATATTTGTGAAGTCCTTAAAATAATATATTTTTAGAACCTGTCGGTAAGTTTGTATATATATATATATATTTCTCATGGATAAAATGCATATGTTTCGTGTCTGTAAAATATATATTTCTTATGGTGATAATATATATGTTTCTTGTTGGATTTTTCCTAGTTGGTTTAGTGTATATATGTGTGTGTATGTCCAATGTCTGTTTCCTCCGATCATCTCATATATATGTCAAGGATACATTAAGTGTGTATATATATACTCCTTGTGTATTAGTACATGTTTTCAAGTACGGATGTCTGTATATATATATGCAAGCATATATTATATACATTGTCATGTTTCAAGTAAATTCTTGTATCTTGTATTTTTGTGTTGGTATTTAGATTAGCATGTATCCTACATATATTTACACTTCAAACATAAATGAATACACACATGTAGGGTGATCTATATATATATTTTGCCCTAAAATACATATAAGTCCCTTTTAGTTTAAGGAAATACTAACAAATTTTAACTTAAACTTTTCCACCAAAAGTTTGTATAATCATGATTAAGGATGCTAATCACATATTTCTAGAGATGTAGATCCCTTGTTAATAACACCTTAATTATGATTAGATTTTTTAAAAAATTTTCCATAGTTTCCCCTATATTAGGGGCTTTTCCACGTTTTCAAAACGTACTTTAAATCAATTTTCCCACTTATCATAATCATCAAAACTCAACAAAGTCATCAAAACCCAAAAAACATGAAATTATATATATTCTCAACATCAAGTTTCATGAACTTTTATATGTAAAATGTAAGATCTTTCAAATCCACTTTTTCTCTTAAGGTCATCCATGATTTTACCAAGTTTATATAAACCTTTAGTATACTTTTCCATGATCAAAGCCATGTGCATGGGTTTTTAGATTTAACAAATTCTTTATACCTTCCAGAAATCATTTTTAGACTATATTAAAATTCATGATGTTTCATGTTTATGGATATTGCTAGATCTAAACATATACTTGTTTAGATCTTATTTTTAACCATGAACTTGTAAGATCCTTTGTTTAAACATAATCTACAACAATATTATCATTAAGATCTACCAGAAATTTACCACAACAACAAGTATATTAAGTAGATTATATTGTATTGTTTAGGGTTTCTTGTATTTTTAAGATCACCTTCAAGATGAATAACTTGTACTTCCATATACTATATGTAACAGGAAGCTTAAATATGTGTGGAATATGCTTAGTACTAGCACTAGGCTAGGGATGATCTTAAGATGAAGAAATGAAGAAAATGATAAGCTCCACGCCTTGTATGAAAGCTCCTTTGATGATATTCACACATGCACCTTCCTTAGATCTTCATACAAGCTCTTTGAATACTTGGATGAACTTGAAAAGAAAATTGTGTTCTTGGATGACCTTTGGCCAAATCGTTTAGGGGAAAAGAGAGAGAATTTGTGTGTGTTTAGCGTCTGTAGGTTCTAGTGAAAATGGTAAGGTCTAATGCCTTATAATCATCATCTTTTCACTAGTCTTACACCCCATGCTTCATCTAATAAATAATTGGCACCTCCATACTTTCTTATCCAATGCAAGTCTTTTACTTTTCAACACATAGGGGGGCATGTGGGGCCCTCCCAAATTCATGAACTAAAGATGGGGGTTACTCATGTTGTCTTTCATTGTTTATACTTATATACAAGTGTTAAATTTCCAAGTGTTAGATATTTAGGGGTTATGATGTTTGAAGATGATTAGGGTGATAATTATTGTTTATAATGCCAAATGTTAACTAGTTCACTAGACTAGTTTAAGTTGTGTTAAGACATTAAAACTGACACTAGTTTGGTTATAGTATAAATTATGTGCACTTTGTGTATTGATTTGTGGTAATTTATACTTGTACATCCTTATGATATATAAAGTATCGTTCTATTTATTGATGACAATTAACATGATTTAATGATCATACAATGTATTTATTTGTGCCCGGTTTATGTAAAATGTGGTGTTTGTGGATCGGACAATTTAAATGCTTATGTATTTTTGGGGAAGTTATAATACTACAAGTTGTTTCCTAAACTGGACTTTATATGAGTATTGCTTTGGATATGCTTTCATCTCATGTTTTTATCGTTTCAAGGTGTGCCGGAACTCTCCAGGCAGGAATAGTGTCAAACCCCTAAAAGGTCGTAGCGGAAATAAAAATGTGGCGATGACAGAGGTTTGTACCCATAAGTATCTTAGTGGATGATGCAATATTAGTTTTGGACATGCTACTTAATTAAAACATAAGTTTAAAGTTTAGAGTTTTAAACATAAACACAACCACCATATAGTTGTTTGATCCTTATGGATCTTAGTACACTTAGTCCCAAATAGTTTCAAAAGTTTTCCAAAACATTATTAAATAAGACTTGCATCAACCACCACAAGATATGCCAAAATCCTGAAACCGAACTCATCTACTTGAAGAACTTGTAAAATGAAGTGTAACACAATGGCTGGAGATTTCACATATTCAAATTGTAAACAATTTTTTAAGAAAACTTTCTTATTATGAATTTTATATCAAAACATCCATATATAATATGAAAGTCAAATTAATTTCCTTATTAAAAATCCAAGGGTCAATTCTCTGATCGCAAGCGTGTTCCAAAAACTTTCTACTCAAATCATCTTCCCAAGATTTATATATATATATTAAATTTGTAGAATCAAGTTTTCATATTCACGGGTTTGCAAGACCTATGAAATATATATTAACAAGAGTATAATCAACGCTAGACAATCACATAATATCAATTTATCATTTGACTTGACACAGAGCTACCGGTCATGATGGGTGGTCAACCTGATAGATCTATGAACAATTCTACACATACCGATATTAATGATGAAACGACTAAATTCGCGCTAAGTGCCACATTTTGGGTCACTTATCGTGCCTGCCTCATGAACAGTATATATATGCTACTAAAATGATAAATTTAATATTTTGCATTGTATGAATTCCCCGAAATCCCCACCAAGACATAAGCCTATTCCGATACTTACTCTCTTGAGATTAAGGAAATTCATAACAACTTAGATTTAAACATTTTTAAATCCATATGGTCGTTTTACCACAAACACTGTAATCCTCCCCGTTTATCCCCGAAAGCATATTTATATCAATCAATCTTGTTTCTCCTCGAAACTTATTGACATCAATCAATCCCGTTTCTCCCTGAATCATATTTAATAATTCAATCACATTCCCAAAACCATGTTCAAAAACATATTTATATCATTCCAAACCATATTTTCCATGAAAATATATTAATAATTTATTTAAAGGCAATTTTATACAAAAACATATAATTATCCTTTTTAAGGCGTGTTTTTCCCACAAAACGTTATATAAAACAGTAAAAAGGGGTTAGTGAAACTCACATTTGGGTGTGTGTTTATACTAGTGCAATCCCACAAATTGATATACACGTCCTAATTTAATTAGGAACGATTTAATAACCAATTATTCTGCAAATACCTACGTTTCTCCAATACTTAGAACTTTCACACAACTTTGAGATTTTCTTCAAAAGTCTTTATTTTGGTTATGTTGGCGTTTATATATATATATATTAAGATTTTTGTGACTTGAATGATTTTCTTAGTGACCCTCATTATGTTATATCCGTTATCACACCCATTTATGTAAAATAGAGTACGATTTGCGCTTGGTAACATATTTACACAAACAAGAACATATTATCGAATATCGTAATACATGCATTCCGTCAACTTATATATTTTATCACTTTTAAAGCTTTTATGCATGAAATAACTCATCAAGTTAACCTATACATTATTTTCATGCTCGACAAATAAGTTATATACTTAAAGTGACATTTAACGAAATTACCTTTTTAACCGTACAAATGTACATGCATAGTCCTAACTCCTACTATCATGTCAACACTTAACAAATCACATTACACATACTTATATCCACATATCATATTATAACACACAAAGTTCACCATTGAAAACCCGTTTTCATCTACGTTGAAATATGCGTATTTTAACGTTTTGGTAACGTTTTCGGGCATCGGAAGTCACATATGACTAGAAAACATCATGGATACTTAATATAAGTTAAACTAATTATATTTATCATAAAAATACCAGTTTACAACCTGATCTAATACAATTTTTCAAAAATCACTTTAAAAGCCGATTTTTACCATTTTTTAAACGAATAATCTTGTACCAAACTTTACTATAATCATCCAAGTCGTTACTAATTCATATTTTAACATAACACATGTTATTTACTGAATAAAATGGTGCTAATATCCATTTTAGTGAAGATTTCATGTAAGTCACATAAATCATGCAATATCACCCATTTTACTACTTTTAAGCTTCATGTACAACATGCAAAGCTACCAAACTTATGACATAACTTCATATCATCATAACACATTATTTAGCATCATTTTAACATGATTATATTTTGGTTTAATCAATTTTTATCATACCATATCAAGTTCACTAACTTATGATCATTTAATCATCATATATACTTATTTACAAGTACCTAATGCATGATTATTATATCATCATCTTCATCCAAGAATTTAAATGCATCTACCATACATTTATTATAACTTTCAAATAAATCCAAGACATCTCTTTATCTAATCATCAACAAATCATTCATAGAATTAATGCATGTAACGTTCTCATGCTTTTATGAACTACCAACAAAACCCATATTCATGCATACATATATACATATACACGACACACACATATATACATATGTACTTCCAAAAACCCACTTTTTATATATTCTTCATCAATCATATGAACTTTATTCAAAAACCCTTTTTGATCATGCATGCATCAATCTTTCAAAAAACACAATTCTCTAACCCACATATACACACACTCACGGCTATGTATACACACACATATGTTTCCATTTTTATTTTGTTTAAAACCCATTTCTTATTAACTTTTAAGTTTGTGAAGAACTCCAAGTTTATTAGAAACCTTCCATTATCATCATCACCAAGAATCAAGAATAAGATTTTTAAAAGTAAGTTTATACATTTCAAGAATTTGGTGGGTTTGATAAGAGTTTGATTTTGATGATATGGAGCTTGTTCTTCTTGGAAATCACCTTGGAAACTCCCTTGGATCTTTAAATGAACTCTAAACTAGCTTGAAATGGACTTGAATCTTCAAGATGGAGTTCAAAATTTTAAAGTGGAGGTGTATGTATGTGTGTGTGTTCGCACGAGAATGAGAAGAGGGAGAGAGATGAAGAGTTGTGAGTGTTGGAATGTGCATTAGTTGTGTGTTTAGAAGGTTATAATCATTGTTACAATAACCTATGTTCAACATGTGTCAAATGAGAGAAAGGGTGGGCACCCCCATGGGCGCCACCTACCATGTGCAAACACATCTCTCATATGCATTCACATATATATAATATATTAGGCCAAAAAGGTATTTTACTGACTACTGGGCATTTTATCTCACATTTTAATCGCGTTTTAAGGCGTTTAAAATTATTTTTATCATAGTATAAAAATTAACTCACCATAGTCATGCTGAACAATATTTTCTTTGCCTCGACTGGCTTCGCCTTTATATTTGTAAGATACGCACGGTATCACGCAATACGCACTTAAATTCGCTAAAAAGTGTTATTAAGCTTTTTAATTAATTTTTCTAACGGATATAATTAAAATAGAATTTTAATCAAATCGAAATATTTTTAGGATTTAACATTAATCGGACGGTCACCGACGTTCGTTTCGCATTTTGTTCGTTATGCGATAAGCGTTTATCTTATTTTTGCCAACATAATTTTTAACAAAGTTTGGATTTACCAACACATAAAATGCCATTAATTAACATCAAATTTAATATAATATTGCCTTTATTTATTTATAACATGTGTCACACTAGTAGGGTACAAACTCAAAATAGCCGGGTGTCGCAAATAGTATGCACACATTGTCTACCAACGTTTTCTAACATAGTTTATATCGCTCGCATTGTCTACCAACATTATATGATTTGAAATGTAATTGTATATCCTAGGACTGCTAGACTTTATAAGACTCAATTATATAAAAATTAAGTCTAATGCACATAATTAAATAAGTAAACAATGATTAAGTTGTATATAATTACCAGTTATTTTCTCCGTTTGTCAAATACTCCCTCTGTTAAAAAGAAGTTTGTCCCGAAATTCACATTGAGCTATCCTTTGCAGGGGCGTTCTGGATTAGATGGGGCTACTTTGCCTTGATTTGGTTATTACATTCCCATATACACTCGGGTCCATGTCGTGAGTTCCATCGAACTTTGACTAACTTGACCGACTTCTCATAGACCTTTGGACCTTCAAGTCCATAACCTCAAAGTTTATTTGGTGTATTGAAGTTTGTTGTCAATGTGAATCTCATCCGCTAGAATGATAAATGTTTCTTGTGTAGGAATCTTTTTAAGATTAGACACATGAAACGTGTCGTATACGCTTCTGATTTCCTCCAACAATTTCAGCTTGTAGGTGACGGTACCTATCTTTTCGAGAATTTCGAAAGGTCATATGTATCGCTGCTTTAACTTTCCGCACATTCCGAATCAAGCTACGCCCTTCCAAGGAGAGACTTTTAATAAGACTCAAAGGACAATGGTTTGCGTCTATTGTCTGCATAACTATGGTGTCTATCTCGAGCAGCCTTGATATGGTCTCAGATTTGAAAGGTTTTATCACTAGTCACTTGGACTAATTCATGACCAATTAATTGTTTATCACCGTCTTCCACCTGACATAGTGGCGATCGTCATTTTTGTCCATAAAGAGCTTCCAACGGTGAGGCTTGAGTGCTAGTGTGATAACTATTGTTGCATGAGAACTCCACTATGTGTGTAACATCCAGCCCTTTTCATCACCAATATTGTCCGCTTTGCCCCCGATAGGTTGCCTATCCAGGAACTCACAAATTTGTTTTTAGTTGCACTGGTGGAGAATTCCAAGGAGGTCACCCATCCTAGTATACCACCACCTGAGCACGCTTAAGTATGGAGTTATCCTCTCATCCACAAGCATTAAGCCCAAAACGCATTGTTGATATAAGAGGCATGAAATGTCTTACGAACCAAGAATCTCTCGTTGCCACGACCGATGTGGGATTTGCCTAGGGTGTCACAATGGTTTATGTTAATCTTTCGGTAGTCGGTATCTGTATCATTACAATCACCCCCTTAGGGACTCATCGTCCGCGATGAGGTTTGCCCCACCATCCCGAACGGCTCAGGAGTGGCTTTGATACCATTTATAACATCCAACCCTTTTCATCACAAATATTGTCCGCTTTGCCCTGATGGGTTGACCATCCAGGAACTCACGAATTTGTTTTCGGTTGCCCTGGTGGAGACTTACAAGGAGGTCATCCATCCTAGTACTACTACCACCTGAGCACACTTAACTGTGGAGTTCTCCTCTCATCCACTAGCATTAAGCCCAAAACACATTGTTGATAAAAGAGGCAGGGAATGTCTCCTAGCCACGACCGATGTAGGATTTGACTAGGGTATCACAATGGTCCATGTTAATCTTTCAGTAGTCGGTATCTATATCATTACAAATCCATCGGGGGTAAAGCGGACAATATCTTGGCACGGTTTACTTGGGCTATTACAAAGTGAGTATCCCAATTGCCACCCAAGTCCATCACACATGCACGTAACATGTCTTCCAAAGTTTGTATAGCCCATTCACTTTGGCCGTCCGTTGAGGATGAAAGGTCGTGTTTAGATCTAAATAAGATCCAAAGGCCTTTTGAAATGATTGCAAAATTATAGATATGAATTGACCGTCTCGGTCCGAGATTATTGAAATAGGTACTCCATGACATGCCACAATCTCTTTAAGATACAATTTAGTAAGCTTTTCTGTACTATCTTTCTCACGTATCTGCCAGAAATGTGTGGGCTTTGTTAGTATATCAACTATTACCCAAATCATGTCATGACCGCTTGTGGTCCTAGGTAATTTTGTGATAAAGTCCATCTATATTTGCTCCTATCTAGACGAGAATCTCAAGTTATTGTAACAATCCTAATGGCTCTTGGTATTCAGATTTAACCTTTGTTCAGTAGAAAGATGCATGTGAGTGTTAGATAGTTGTGTTCATGTTGGTTTCATACTAGTGTTGTGTCTATGGCTATAGTCTAGGTCTACTACTAATGCAAACCTCAAACTCTATAACTAGTGGCTCTAACACAAATCTTTCATACCATTAATTTCCGCTTGCGGGATTTTACCACGAGGCGCGTGATAAACCAGGATCTAAGAAACCAATCATACAGATTAACCTATATATGAAGAAAAAACATTTTAAAACCATTAAATAAATTGCAGAAGCGTAAATTAAACGTAAAGTAAAGATGTGCGCAAAACAACACCCAAATAAACCAACAAAGTTTGTTTTATGAAAGCATGCAATTAATTAAAATTGTTTTTGACATCATGCGTGCAAGCTAGCCATGCGAGATACTTTAGCGACCTGAGAAACACATGCAAGAAAAAGTGTCAACAATGGTGAGTGTGTTCACAGGTTTGTCAAATAATGTTTGTTTCACTATTTGTGTTTAATAGTAGTTATTAGCAGTTTGTTGTCATATTTGTAGGTAGCTAAGCTATGTATTATGTCACGAAACATTCGCAACCGAAGTTGACTATTTACGCATTGTTTGCCTTTGTACCAGGTCTATCACCGACCACAGTGAAGTGTTAGGCAAATTTTACACCCATTTGACCTTTACCGGTCAGGTTAGAGCGACTAACCCGAGTGGGGGTTGTCGGACCCAGTACTACTACCAGAAACTCCCCCGATATCCGATACTAACGGTCAGAGAATGTAAGGGCTTAATTTGTGATAATGTTGCACTCTAATGACCGTTATAACATAACAAAAACTCTAATTTAACTGTACATTACTTTATCGTAATGTTGCGCATGTTTTCTCCCCATGTGTTTAAATAATTTAAAAGAGTGTAGGGGCTATGAACTCACCTTAGTTTTGCTCGGTTAGAATTATGTGACTACAAGTTGTTAGGGTTAACCACATTGTGGTTCCACGTATACTATCGTACAAGCATTCTACAGAAAAGATCATGGCAAGTTCATGCATACACGTACCATGTAGACACACACATGCTAAAACAACATTTATTCATGTTAGACACCCCAAGAACAATTTGTGTAATCCAATATGATGCATTCACAACTAATAACACAAACTTTAGAAATTTTCAGCTTTGCCCTAGTTTTTAAACTTTTTTGTGAATTTTATGAATAATAGTAATCGGGTTAGAAAAATTACCAATAATTTATGAGACATGTCAACTAGTCCACTTTGACTTATATATCTTTCTCAAGGTCTAAATGTTCATAGAAAATTCACCGAAATTCATATAGCACGTAAAAGTTAAATTCTTCACATTTTGTCGAAAGTTCATGATTTCTTTTATATAAAAATCCTCGTCAACCCGATTGACGTACTTCTAGTTGGAGAATTTTTCTAATCCTCGGACTATCTACTATAAAAATTTCAGATATTAACTCTAAACGTAATGACTTCCGTAATGGATTGCAATTTCTTCTAAAAATCACAACGTCGACCTTTTTTTTTATTTTTTGACTGACCAAACCTCACCGGGAAAATATGAAACCAGTGGGGTTTGAAAGATATTTCTTTGAACTTGACCTAGACTCAAGAGCCACTCAATTTCGTTATGTTTTGACCCATAAACAGTTGTTACGAGTCGGTTGAAAAATCTGCACAAATCAGCTTTTTTTAAAACGTTTTTATGACACTTCTATCATACTTTTCGGCTAATAAGGCATGTATAACAACATATAGATCAGATTCATCATCATGTTATCATCAAGATCATGTTATGAATAAAAACCCTAAACATACATGCATACGTATCATAATAGTCAATAACATCATAAACAAACACAAACTTGTTTTCTAAACACCCTATGTCCCAGGCATTCAAGAAACTCATGTTATCAAGAAAATGCAGCCAAGAACTTATATTCATACAAGACTACAAATCACAACCATGTAATACACATACACTATGAAGGTTTGAACGAGAGTTGAGGTATACTTGAGAGGGAGGGGAAGCGCAATAAAGGAGAGGGGGTGTGTGTGTGTGTTCATCTGTGTGAGCTCATCTGTGTATAAGAACTATGAGAGATAAAGAGATCAAATGGGGTAGGAGACAGTTAGGGTTTAGGGATTAATAAAAAGGTCTTTTTTATGTTGCTAAAATGCACCAATAGTCCCTCATGTTTCCTAAGCCTCAAACTTGGGTAGGAAGTTATCCTAAATAACTTTGTATAATAATGAAAAAAGTCCATCATGTTGGAAAGTAAAACAAATTAACTTCGTGTGTTTGTTCGTTTGTTAATAACTTGTACGTAAAACAAAAGCATATACGAGTAACAACGGAAGGTCAACGGAGTTATCCTGAAAGTACGGAATGTCACATCTAGTCCAAGTGTATCACTTCTGCCTCCTCCATCATCCTAAGCTTTTCCGAAAAGGAATGATGGCCAAACTAGCAGAAACATCCCTACTAGCCAAGATTGTTCAAGATTCGGGATATCCGCTGAAACTCATGTCCTGGTCTCTCACAATAAAATCCTTTAAATGTTCCCAATGGTGAAAAAGCAGATGAAACAGCAACAGGGTACCATCTGGATGCTATTTTGGGAAACCCAGACGCTGAAGTCTAATTTCAAAAAGCCAACTGAAGACATTATCACTCCTCTACAACATAGGCTCTAAACTTCGGCCCTGTGGGATTCTCAAAGAATCACCCGAGAGACTTCATCCCTATGCAGCTCGGGATACTTCTACTGGCCCCTCCTTGATGGCAGGAATCTAGACTTTAGGAATTCGGGAGCAACTCTAGGATATGCTTTAGGATCTGCTTCAGGATCCTTACCATAGAACCTTCAATTTGGTAACACTTCAAATTTTAATATACCTAACCTTAATAATGTTGAGGCTATCCAAGATGTAGGTATAAGCCTAGTCATAGCTAAGGAATTGTAGAAGTTAAAGGTTATGATATCAAGTGTACCCGGTGTAGTTCAACCTATACTGGAAGTATCCTCGACCAGTCATAGGATATCCAGATTTCCTCCACTAATATGTGATGCTAAAATCCCGAAAAGGTTTCAGAACCCCAACATAAAGTTGTATGACGGGTCCATGGATCCTGAGGAGCATGTAACACAGTATTAGGTGAGAGTGGAGATCAACGCCATTCCTTTGGACTTAAAGGATGCTTGCCTATGCAAGGGCTTTGGATCAACCTTGACAGGCTCTACTTTGAAATGGATCCTAAATGTCCCTCCTTACTCAATAACATCTTTTTTCACCTTTAGTTAACATGTTTAACTATCAATTTTCTCGTAGTAGATCTTTTGAAAGGTTAACTAGTGATTTATATAGGGTTACTCAAGGTGCTGATGAATCCTTGAGAGATTATGTTAGAAATTTTGGTCGGGAATCACTAGATACCCCTAACCTAGATATTGCTACGACTGTACACACATTTCAAATGGGGATTGCAAAAGGATTCTATGTTCAATCAAGATCTTGACATGAATCCTTGTAGAAATCTTGATGAAGTTTGGAACAAGGGATTAAGGTTTATCATTCTAGATGACTATAAGAAGATTCAACAAAGGATAGATACATCAACTACCTATGATAGGCCTAACAGGAAGTCGGAATCCTCTTCTAAATCATATAGGTCCAAACTATATGGGAGATTCGATAACAAAAGGGTCAATGCCGTTGAAAATGAAAATGAAAATGATGAAAAATATCCTAAACAAACGTATTATTGTTTTGGAACCAACATTGCAGGTTTGATGTATGCCATGAAGGACCTTGGAGATAAAGCCAGGTGGCCAAGAAAGAATGACAAGTTCTTCTAGGAAGGATAAATCTAAGTGGTGTTCATAGCACGAGGACTTTGGCCACAATACCAAAGATCTCATTGCAGTTAGGCAGGAAATTAGTTTCCTCCTAATCACTAGGCACTTGAAAGATTTGTTGGGAAATAGGAAGGATAGGGCTCAGGATACTGATAGGTATACTAAACGAACAACAGCCCCACCGTTGGATGCTAAGGTAATTAATTTCATATCCGGAGGATCTGACATTTGTGGTACATCTTATTGTTTGGCTAAAAGGCATGCTAAGAAATCAAAAGCATCGAAAGGAGAGAGACCTATGGGGAAAATGACCTTGTCTCATGAAAGAGTAATCACATTTAGGGAAGAAGACATGGATAACGTATAGGATCCTCTTCATGATAGGCTGGTCATTACATTGTATATCACCAACCATTTTGTATGAAGGATTCTAGTAGATGGTGGAAGCTCGGTCAACATAATCTAGCTTGAAGCTCTAGAGAGGATGAACATTCTAGAATCAGAATCATTTCAAAATCCTCAGTCTTGGATGGATTCAGTAGTGAAGCCAAGAATATTGTTGGGGAAATCAAGTTACTAGTGTACAGTGAGGGGATAAACTTTGAACAAAGATTTTGTGTTATTGATACTTTATCCTACTATAATAATATACTAGGTAGTCCTTGGATACACGACATAAAGGCTATGCCTTCCCCTACCACAAATTTGTAAAGCTACCAACTCCTTGGGGAGTGGTCAAGATAGAAAGTGACCAGCAGGAAGTAAAGGAGTGCCACACATCCTCGATGAAATCCTCAAGAAAATCCTGATAGGGATAGCAATTAAATTACGAAGCATGTGATATCCTAGAAACTAGGGAGCAAGATGTTAAACATGAATCCCAAGATCTATATAACCCGGACATCATGGTTGTAACACCCTGTAAAATCATGTCCAATAATATAGTGACACGTATCGTATTTTTATTTTAAGTCTATTAAAGACTAATAGGGACTAAAAGCGTCAACATGCTCAAACTAAGCCTCTGAGTGATCTTCTGATGTCAACATGCATAAAACAAGCCTCTGAGTGACCATTAGTGTCAACATGCTTAAAACATAGCCTCTGAGTGACCATTAGTGTCAATATGCTAAAATTTAGCCTCTGAGTGACATCGGAGTCCACATGCTTATAATGAGCCTCTGAGTGATCGTTTACAAAGTCCTAACTCACATATGTCCCATTTGTTGGATGAGAGGGATTTAATCCGTGATTATATAAAAGTTGGACGTTGGAGGAGTTAAAGTGTCAACATGTTAATTTTATAGCTCTGAGCGACCTTTTAACGAATCGAGAGCTCGAAAATGTCCGGCATAATCCGGTTATGCCAAGTATTGAGGGCTCAAAGTCCTAAAAATGTGTTTTAGGAGGTTTTAAGGGTGTTTAATAAGTTGAGGGGCTAAAATGACAAACTTCAATTCTGCCTATGGGGCGCGAGAGGCCTATGTCTACAGAAAGTTTGCTTGGCCTCCACACATATTACCAAAAAAACCAATTTTTTTTGAAACTATGGACTTTCAATCAGCTATGCCATGGACACTTGTAGGCCTCCCTCTTACACCCCTAAACACCTGGCGTCACCTCCTTTGAGTTCTCCAACTATAAATAGGTGTCCAAGTCCACCATTTGAACTTGAACCTTTCTTATTCATAACTCTTCTCCCTCCTCTGGAAGTTCCTAACTAAAAGGAGCATCCAACTTAGTTCTCTTACATTCTAGGAACCTCTTGCATTTTCGTTTATACGCTTTTATAGCCAAAAGTCAAGCGTTTTACGAAAAACGCTTTGACTTTCAGTTAAGACCATTATGGTCTAGCCATTGTTCATAACGAACATGGCTAAGTGATCGTAATAAGGTAGGTGTTAGTCCCTATAAAGGGTACCTTCTGAAGATCACGTTTGCTAGACCAATTGACGGGTCAAAGTTATGATATTAAAAAGTCAAATAGGCCATTTTTTGGAAAAATCACAAATTGATCTTATATATGTTATGAAACATGTATTGACACTTAAAAAGTTTGTAATAATTATTAGAACATGTGAGAACATGTTTGGCTCGTCAATTTCAGTTCTAAGGTCGGTTCGCAACCGAAAGTCCTGAAGTTTGACTTCTACTTTGACTTTCGATTCTGACCCGATTTAGATTAGTTAGCTACTGATCTAAAGTTGCAATATGATCGTAATATAATGTAGAATAACCCTATGGGGTTATAATACATGATCATAATCAGAATCTGAGTTTATGCGCAAGTTCCATAATTATGCCATTTTTGACTAAAATGCGCTTTTTGCATAAATCAAGGTTTTAATGATAATGAACTTGAAAATAAGTTTCATACTCATATAATATTAAAATTAGTATTATTTGGGATGTCAACCCAGATTATAAACTGAGTTTACAAGCAGGTCCTTGAATTATGTCGATAAATGGCGATTTAGCCCTTGTGGCTCATAAAATGGTTTTAATTAAATCTTTTCAAGGTAAATCTTTTACTGATATGTTATATTAAATAACATATCTAAGACATTTTAATCTGACCTTAACATCAGTTTTCATAAGACATCGCATAAGACGTCATTTTATTACATAAGCGCCATTTCGGCCATAGTATGGTTTTAAGCCGTATTAGTTGACCAAGACTTGTTATCTACTGATTTTAAAACTTATTTTAAACATTTTTACAGTAGGTAGATGTTATAAACTCAGAATCCCAAATAATTTATAAACTATGTGTAAAATGACCAAAATGCCCCTTCGTTGCATAGTTTGGTCATAAAAGATAAATTACACATATAATTAATATCCTACTGATATTATATCATGAATAAGTTATTTTTCCAGAATACTTATAGTTATAACATTAAATTCTTTTCAAGTTCTTTTTATACGGTATGAAATTACCAAAACGCCCTTATGAGGCATAGTTTCAACTTATTAAAATATAATGGCATATAGAACTTGTCCATGACTTATCCGATTTCCCATTATCGCTTATATGCGTATGGTTGATTATACGTAACTAGTTTACGGAATTCAACCAAAACTGGTTTAACCTTATCATTTTAAACTCAAAATCCACAATGTTTATAGTTTACCGATATTATGCAAGTCAATGTAATTGTCGGGTTTAAACTACATTCTATCTGATCATCGTTTAATCAAGCGCTATACGTCTTGATCTCGCACACTATTCGGTCTAGGTCTATGACTTAAATTAGACCGTTAGTATTTAATTGGTTAGCTTATGTCATAATTCAGACTAGAGCCTTCCGGTAAATGCTATCTACTCTTAATTCATTTTGGATACGGCTGAATATAAAATTTTGTATTTTTAAATCAAGACTAGCTTAAGTAAATACTCTTGACTTACTTTCCCTATACGGGCTTGGGATACGATAAATTATTACCGCTTGGTCAGAAATGGGATCAATCGAATGCCGGATTGTGCTTGTAAATCCGTATATTATGTTTTAATACGTTTTATTTGATAACTTATACATTGGGGGTTAAATTACCGTGTCCATGATATCGTCGGCTCATTACATTAGATAATGGCCACGGCCTTAGCACGGGCTGTAGGCATACACCTGACAGACGCTCAAATTCAAATTACCCAAGATGTTGGGGATAACTCCTCTGTGAGTTCTAAGTGGTGTGTATTTAATCATGTCTCGGTCTCTGTACTGGGCCCTGTATGTATGGACAAACATGTGAATCTATTAACAAGGTTACAAAGTAACTTTCCCAAGTTATAAAAAGATTTGTGTCCTGTGCACTTAATCTAATTTCTAAAATGTTTTCAAAATGAGTCACTCGGGTGTATTTACTAGCGAAAGCTGACGTATTTTCAAAAGACTAAGCTGCAGGTAGAATACAAAATAGACTGAAAGCTGCTCGGTAGTGAATAAGATGATCTTGCAAATCCTTAGATCTGCCCTAAAGTCTATTTTATATTCTTTCTTTGTACATTTTATGATCCACTTGTGGATCTTCTATTACGAGCCTGTGTATTATTTTGTATTACGAACATTTGGTTTGTAATAGTAATTTTACTCCAAGACTTCCGTTATGCCATGTTTAATTAACTATGATGTTATCAACTGACGTCACGATAATCCCTACCCGGGCCCACCGGTACATGAATTTGGATTGGAAATCTGGGGTGTGAGAGGTTGGTATCAGAGCCAAGGTTTGAGAGAATTAAACAGTATCCTTCTTGTTTTTAATCTCAAACTTACACGAGCACATTCCTTAGACTTCTGTGTCTAGGCATTGACCTAGGATTTCTCATATCATTATTAAGATATTAGTATTGTTTTAAATGTGATTTAACAGGAATATGCCGCCGAGAATAAGAGGAGAAAGTGGGAGAGGAAAAGTCCAATGAGGGGAGGACCATCGGGGCGCATCCCTTCTCAACCTCAAAACTTAGATTCCTACCAAGAATCAGGAGATTCGTCATCTTGGCAACCAGCGAGACACTCTGTCTCTCATAGACACTCGCCCCCACATTCCCAAAATTTTTACCACTCTCACCACTCCTATCATTCACACCATTCTCATCATTCCCATTCACACTCTTATCAAGAAGAATTTAACCCTAACCACTACTTTAACATGCCTCCAGCCGATTAAAATTAGTTAGACCAACCAAACCCTATGGACGAGGACTCCGACCCGGAGATGCCGCCGTCAGGATCGAATACGCATCCCATAGAAATTACAAGTGATTCGAACTCTTATGTCGGATCGCCTTACCAAGGTCCTAATGTGTGGGACCAATATTGGAACCAATTTACCTTCGCCAACTGTCACACCCTCAATTTCCACTTGCGGAGTTTTACCGCGAGGCGTGTGAACAAACCAGAATCTGAAAACACTAGTACGTCGAACGACTCTATATGATTTGATAATACGTTTTCAAAAATCATTTGTCGTAGATTTTTTATTGTCTTATTTAGTTAGCGGAAGCATTAGTTTTTAAAGTTGAGCGGAAGCATAAAGTAAAGTAAAGGAACGGGCGCCAACATAAACGCCAAAACCAAAGAAAAACCCAAAACAATGTTTGTAAATGAGACTCGATAAAAGATGTCTTGATCAATGCAAGTGAGTGAACCTAGAGCTCCTAGCGTCCTGAGAAACATGTAAAGAAACAAGTGTCAACATTAAAGATGAGTGAGTTCACAGGTTTTCATAAATTCGTTTGTTCGGTTATGAGTTTGTTTCCCTCGTTATCCCTAACCCGGGATAACCATTTAGTTCCATTATTCCCAACCCGGAATAATACCGATAGTTCCATTATTCCTTAACCGGAATAATAATGATGTTGGTTCCATTATTCCAAACCCGGAATAATAAAGTTGTTGTTTCCATTATCCCCAACCCGGGATAATATAGTTGATTCGTAATTAAGTTCAATGTTAACATATATAGGTAGCTAGCCTAAAGTTATGTCACGTAAGTGTTCGCGATCGAAGCTGACTGTTGTGCCTCCGTGTTTCCAGGCCTATCACTGACCATGGCAAAGTTAGGCCAAATTATTCACCCGTTGACCATACCCGGTCGGCTAGCGCGACTAGCTCGGATGGGGCTTGTCGGGCCCAGTAGTACGACTTATAATTTCCCCGCTATTTAAACCCAATACTAAGGATCCGAGAGATTGTCGAGGACTTATGTGATATAGCTGCTTAGTGACCATAACATTACATTAACATTAACTTAGTTACCGAATAGTTATGTGACGTTAAATTCGTATAACGTAAAGAGATTGAGTTTGAAGAGTGTATACATGTTTCTCCCCCTGTTGTTTAAAACCGGATAAAATTAGGGGCCGTGAACTCACCTTTTGTTGCTCGGTTAGTGTAGCAAAGAAGTCGTAAAGGATGGGACCGCTAATTGCGTCCTAACAAACCAATTGATTTCAAGTCAGTGTGTGAACCCACCAATACAAAATTCTACACATAATTTACGCACAAAGTGATACACACAATCAAAATTCCTAACACTCAAACATGGATGCAAGTATCCTCATGTGAACATAGTAATCAAAACAATTTATCATGAACATAATCCAATCCATGCAACACTTTGGTGCACACATTCACAAGTTATCAAGTTTCAGCTTACATACTCATAATTCGGCTGTTTTCTAGGATTTTTATAAAATAGTTCCAACGTTCCAAAAATTGCAATTATTTTACAGTAGGTGACAACTATACTGTAGAAATTTATATAAATTTTTCAAGTCCTAATACTTTACCAATTAAACATAAATATTAATATACTAGGCCGCAGTCAGATTCGTCGCTTTCTGACTGCAGTCCACGGAAGAATTTATTTAAAAATCACCGATCGTCCAATTAACAAAATTCCAGTGGAAGTTGCCCGGAAATTTCCATACCTAGTTTCTGTACAAATTTCATGATTCGACTCCCTACAGATTATAAAATCCAACTCGATAAACAACTAACAAAATTTCAGGATTTCCTCAGCTTTAGTTACTGAACTTAATTGGCCACTTAAAAATATCAAACAACTTTAGAAAAATATGAATCCAGCGCCATTAGATTCATTATTCAAATCTCTACGTTTTAGACTTCAGAAAATCCGTTTTTCGACAACTAATGACCGAGTTACAGCCAGTTGAAGTCGGCTGTAACTATCATTCAGCAACCTGTTTCAGCATTTTATCACAACTAATTCGCAATAACCATCGATACAATGAACCTAGGCGATCAAGAACTGATTTTTCCAATCATAGATCAATACATATATCATATCCATGCAAACCTAATCAATATCTCTAGTTTTTATAAACAAAACACAGCCTATGATTCCAGATTTCGAACAAACATCAATTGCAAACATCATCAATAAATCGGCTAACATAACCTTACATTCAAACATATAATCCGAATATGATCTTGCAAACAATTATAATCCTAACCTTTAATAACAAGATCAATGAGCCGTGAGTGAGATGAGGAACCAATGATCAAAAGAATCGCGACCGAGGATGAAGATGGAGTTGTAACAAGCTGCTTGCGGTCGAGGGATTGAAAGGAGGGCTGCTCGCGACCGAAGGGAGTGTAGCAAGGCTGCCGTCGGCTTCTTAGATATTAGGGTTTTTGTGTTGTGAAGGAAGCATGCATGTGTTTGTATATATAGGCGCAAGAGATGAAGGGAATGGGTTGCGGTTTGGGTTTGTTCTCGCGGCCGAAGGGACTTGGGTGGGTCGGTTTGGGTTGTTTGCTCGCGAACGGATGGTTTGAGTTTAAGGTTTGGGTTTAAAACTTGATCCCCAAGTTTAGTTCCTTGAGTCGCAAGAAAAGAGGCCGGCTCGTGTCGCGGTTCGGCTCGATTCATTTGTTTATTTACTACGTCTATACATTATAACTAACATAAAACACGAACTCGGATATCACATAATAACGCACCAACTTATAAACGTTTAATACGTAGCACATAATTTATTCGACAAGTATTGCGTTTAAGTTATCCGAGAAACCGGGATATCACATTATCCCCATGTTGAAAGAATTTTCGTCCCGAAAATTGAGTAAACGCGGTTTAGAATGCAGCGTACATGTTTAGAGTGCCACGCACAAAGAGTTAGTTCGTTAACGATGGTATACGAAGTTACAAGAAGTTCCCAAGTGCCATGCACAAAGATTCCCAAGTGCCATGCACAAGGATTTAGTTAACAATGGTACGCGAAAGTATGAGAAATTTCCAGGTTGTCACATCATCCCGATGTTGAAAGGATTTTCGTCCCGAAAATTTAGTTACTGGTATCGTTAGTTTGCTGCTCAGTTGCGAAGAGGTGTGGGTATTTGCTTTTCATTTGGTCCTCTCTTTCCCACGTGAACTCCGGTCCACACTTAGAGTCCCAACGAACCTTAACGATCAGAATCTTGCTATGCCTTTGAGTCTTGATCTCACGATCCATGATCTCGATAGGCTGTTCCACAAAGTGCAGTTGTTCGTCCACTTGAATCTCATCCAATGGAATGACTAGAATTTCATCTGATAGACACTTCTTCAGATTTGACACGTGAAATACGTTGTGAACTCCGCTGAGTTCGGCAGGAAGGTCTAATTGATAAGCTACGGGTCCAATACGTTTCAAGATTACAAACAGACCTACGTACCGTGGGTTTAGTTTGCCCCGTTTTCCAAAACGGATTACACCCTTCCAGGGTGACACCTTTAGTAGGACGCGGTCGCCTACTTGAAATTCGAGCGGTTTGCGTCGTTGATCAGCGTAGCTTTTCTGTCGATCTCGTGCCGCCGCCATGCGGTTTCTGATTTGTACAATCTTTTCAGTAGCCTCAAGTATTAACTCAGGGCCTGTGAGTTGACTGTCATCGACTTCTGCCCAACAGACTGGTGATCTACATTTACGACCGTATAATGCCTCAAACGGTGCTGCTGATATACTTTTATGGTAACTGTTGTTATACGAGAATTCCACTAAAGGCAGGTGGATTTCCCAGCTATTTCCAAAGTCTACTACGCATGCCCTAAGCATGTCTTCCAAGGTCTGTATGGTCCTTTCGCTTTGACCATCAGTCTGAGGGTGATAGGCTGTGCTCATATCTAAGCGTGTTCCCAACGCTTTCTGAAGTGACTGCCAAAAGTTGGATGTGAAGCGAGCATCTCTGTCTGAGATGATGGACGTTGGCACTCCATGCCGAGAAACTACTTCCTTAATGTAGATGCGAGTCAACTTCTCCATCTTATCTGTTTCTTAAATAGCTAGGAAGTGTGCGGACTTAGTTAAACGATCCACAATCACCCAGATGGTATCGCAACCACCCAAAGTTCGCGGGAGTTTAGTGATGAAGTCCATCGAGATCTGATCCCATTTCCACACTGGGATCTCAGGTTGTTGGAGTAGCCCCGATGGCTTTTGATACTCTACCTTGACTTTTGAACAAGTCAAACACTTACTCACGTAGGTGGCTATATCAGCTTTCATTTTGGGCCACCAATACGCAGCTTTAAGGTCTTGATACATCTTATCTGAACCAGGATGGACAGAGTATCGGGATTTGTGAGCTTCGTCCATGACTAGCTCTCTGAGGTTTCCGTAGAGAGGTACCCATATGCGATTCATGAAATACCGGGCTCCATTGGGTTTTACTTCCCAATCGCGTTCCATTTTTCCCACCGATTCGGCCTTGATGTTTTCTTCCTTAACTGCTTCTAACTGCGCGTAGCGTATCTGTTCGGGTAACCCCGAATGAATGGTGAGCTGTAATGCTCGTACCCGACGAGGTTTCAAGTGTTCCTTCCTACTGAGGGCATCAGCTACCACGTTAGCTTTACCCGGGTGATACCGAATGGCACACTCATAATCGTTCAAGAGTTCGACCCAGCGACGCTGTCGCATGTTCAACTCCTTCTGATCAAAGATGTGTTGGAGGCTCTTGTGGTCTGTGAAGATTGTGTACTTCGTCCCATAGAGGTAGTGTCTCCAAATCTTAAGTGCAAACACTACTGCTCCCAATTCCAGGTCATGCGTTGTGTAGTTTTTCTCGTGAACCTTCAGTTGGCGGGATGCATACGCGATGACCTTATCGCGTTGCATGAGTACGCATCCCAACCCCTGAATGGAAGCATCACAATATACTACAAAGTCATCTGTCCCTTCCGGCAAGGACAGAATGGGTGCACTACAAAGTTTCTGTTTCAGCAATTGAAATGCCGCTTCCTGCTTGTCACCCCAAGCATACTTGATGCCTTTCTGGGTGAGGGTAGTAAGCGGTTGTGCGATCTTTGAAAATCCCTCGATGAAACTTCTGTAGTAACCAGCCAAGCCCAAAAATTGGCGGATCTCCGTCGGTGTCCTGGGTGCTTCCCAATTTTGATAGCTTCAATCTTGGCAGGGTCGACATGGATACCCTTTTCATTTACGATATGCCCGAGAAACTGAACTTCCCAAATCCAGAAATCACACTTCGAAAGCTTGGCATATAGCTTCTCCTGTTGAAGTAATCCTAGCAGTAATTATAGATGTTCAGCATGTTCTTCTTCACTTTTAGAGTAGATGAGTATGTCATCGATGAACACAATGACAAATTTGTCGAGGTATGGTTTACACACACGGTTCATGAGGTCCATGAACACCGCAGGTGCGTTGGTGAGACCGAAGGGCATGACCAAGAACTCATAATGGCCATACCGAGTACGAAATGCCGTCTTAGCGATATCCTCCTCCCTGACGCGTAGCTGATGGTAACCGGACCGTAGATCAATCTTGGAATAGTAGCTTGACCCTTGGAGTTGGTCGAAGAGATCGTCGATGCGAGGTAACGGGTATCGGTTCTTGACAGTAACCTTGTTGAGTTCCCTGTAGTCGATGCACATGCGGAAGGTCCCGTCCTTCTTCTTGACAAAAAAGGACTGGAGCTCCCCATGGCGAAGCGCTTGGTCGGATAAATCCCTTTTCTAACAGCTCCTGAAGTTGGGTAGACAGCTCCTGCAGCTCGGCTGGAGCTAGGCGGTATGGAGCCTTGGCGATAGGAGTTGCATGGTTCGCCAATTCGATTTCAAACTCCAATTGTCGATGGGGTGGAAGACCAGGTAATTCCTCTGGGAATACATCGGAAAAATCACGGACGACAGGGATATCTTCTATACTTTTCTCGTCCTTAGGCTGTTCGGTAACCAGTGCGAGTAAAGCGAAGGAGTTCTTCCTCCGAAGATACTTCTGCGCTTGCATGTAAGAGATGATGTTGGTGACGGCGCTTGCCTTATGGCCTTGTACCGTCAAGATTTCGTCGTTAGAGAGCGGAATACGGATAGATTTTTCGAAGCAGAGGACTTCAGCTCGGACGTCGGATAGCCAGTCCATTCCGACTACCACGTCAAAACTACCCAGGGTAGTTGTCATCAGATCAATGGTAAAAGTGTGACCTGCGAGTTTGAGTTGACAACCGGATACTATATGGGTCACATCTACAGAATTACCATCGGCTAATTCTATAACATAAGGGGTCTCTAATGGTTTAGGCGTGAGATTTAGGTTCTTCCTAAAAGACTCAGATATAAAGCTCCTATCCGCACCCGTATCAAAAAGCACAGTAGCAAAATGTTCATTAAGGGGAAACTTACCGGTGACCACGTTCGAATCGTTTCTGGCCTCTCCGTGGCCCAGCGTAAATGTGCGACCTTTGGCACCTCCTGTGCCACCATTTCCATTATTGTTGTTGTTGTGGTTATTGTGGTTGTGGTTGTTCCCACCATTGTTGTTGTTGTTGTTACGGAGCTGTGGGCAGTCTCTTTTGAAGTGGGCAGTGCTACCACACTGATAGCATCCCCGGTTAACACCCTGTTGTGGGCCTTGGGGTTGATTTTGGTTCTGTCGGGACATGATTTCCCCACGACAATCCTTTGCCACATGTCCCACCTTGCCATATCGTTGGCAGCGATTCCCAGCACAAGGGCCGTGATGATGAAGATTACAGCGATTGCACTGCGGCTTTCGACCTACATAGTCGCTTGCGTTCTGGTTGTTGTTGTTGTTGTTGGCGGGCTGATTTTGGTGACCCCGGTGGCTGTTGTAATGATTGAACCGTTTCTGGTTCCCCTGTTGTGGCTGGGATGACGAAGACTGTCGAACAGACGAGTCTTTAAACTTTCTTTTATTATCAGGGGCAACTTCAGTCGTACCCCGAGCTGGCAACTTCTTTTGTTCCACCGCCTTATCGGTGAGTTTGTGCGCCAACCTAATTGCTTGATGTTCAGTTGCAGGGTTGCTAGCCATCACCATACCCTGAATCTCTGGGACCAGACCCCCAAGGTAGAACTCGAGTCGTTTCTCCACAGTGTTGGCCAGATCGGGACACAGAAATACAAGGTCGTGATGTTTCGCTGTGTATGCTTCGATTTCAGATCCCACCATCTTGTGGTTCCATAATGTTTGCTCCAACTGTTGGACTCTGTCTCATGGACAGTACTCTTCTTTGATTAGGGCCTTAAACTCGGCCCAAGCCATTGCATTTGCAGCAATAAGTCCACGCGTTTGGACTTGTGCATTCCACCAAGTTAGTGCCCCATCTTCCAGTGTTGAGGCTGCATACTTGACCTTGTTGGCCTCCAGACAGTTGCACATCTTAAATACCGATTCAGATTTTTCGATCCAGCGGACAAGTCCTATGGGTCCTTCTGCCCCGGAGAATTTGCTTGGTTTCACGTCGAGGAACATCTTGTAGGGGTTAAAACCCCCTCCTGCTGACAGAGAACAGGTAGTCAGCGAGGAATTCTACTAGCCCAACTATTAGATTTTCTCCTGAAAATTTAATAATGGTTACCTGCCGGTTGGTTCTGAACACCCGCTAGAACTGCGTTCACGTGCTCTTGAATCATGGCAGCTAGTTCTTCGGGCGTCATGTTAAGGTTTCCACGTCGTCCAGTTGCCATTTAGATCTTCGAAAAACAACATAAACACACTCCGATAAGTCTATATATCCAATATAGTTATCCTACTTCATACTTAAATAATTATCAAGTTATGTCAACTCAAATATATTAAATAGTCAAAAGAAATACTTGATTAAATGAAGTTTCAACGTCTTACAAAGTGCCAACCAAACATATGAATTCACTATAAACTCTCAAGTTTAAACACATGTGGGAAAATAAATAGACTGAAGGAAAGTAAATAAAATAAGCGAGACGTGTTAGTCGTCTACGTTTCCATCGGCATTCCTGGCTTCTGCAGCTGGGTCCTCCTCCGGATCCTCCTCTGGATCCTCCTCTGGGTCCTCTTCCGGATCCTCTTCCGGATCCTCTTCCGGGTCCTCCTCTACCGGCACTGGAGGGGCCGGTGCTGGTGCAGGTGCTTGATTTTGCTCTAGCTACTGAATTCTCCAACTATTTTCCAGGACTCTGTCTTCGAGCCAGTCGGCTCTTATCTGCTCAGCACGCAGATCTCTGGCTAAGGTGTTACGAGCTATCTTACTCGTATGTTGCTCTTCCTCGAGCGAGTCGGTTTTACCTGTCAGTTGTCGGATCATCCATCCCTGTGCTCGGATGGTTTCCTGCATTCTTTCTAATTGTTCTTGTTGTTTCTGTATCATGTTTCTAAGTAGGTCATTTCCTACTTCTACAGAGTTAACCGGTTTGACCGGCACAGCGATGATTGGGCGTGATGACGACTCCTCCCTTAGAGCGAGCCTTTTCCTCGCAGCTGAGCGTGTCTCCACGCCATAAGATGGTAAGGGTTCCAGCATAGGTGCCTTTCCTGGCGCTCTTGGTGGCGTAAGTTTGTCGGATGATGATGATGATGATGATGATGATGACATTGCCTGTTAGGTTGTGTTGTTAGTTACGAGTTGTTTTCATTTCTTATTATGAAGTCATAATCTACATACACAGTTGTGGTACATCACATAGTAAGATATAATCAGTTCGGTGCCAAACTACGTCTTGTGTCATGTAATCAGCTATAGTTTAGGTCTACTTTTAATGCAAACCTGGTTCTCTATAGCTAGTGGTTCTGATACCAATCTGTCACACCCTCAATTTCCACTTGCGGAGTTTTACCGCGAGGCGTGTGAACAAACCAGAATCTGAAAACACTAGTACGTCGAACGACTCTATATGATTTGATAATACGTTTTCAAAAATCATTTGTCGTAGATTTTATATTGTCTTATTTAGTTACCAATGTTTAGCGGAAGCATTAGTTTTTAAAGTTGAGCGGAAGCATAAAGTAAAGTAAAGGAACGGGTGCCAACATAAACGCCAAAACCAAAGAAAAACCCAAAACAATGTTTGTAAATGAGACTCGATAAAAGATGTCTTGATCAATGCAAGTGAGTGCACCTAGAGCTCCTAGCGTCCTGAGAAACATGTAAAGAAACAAGTGTCAACATTAAAGATGAGTGAGTTCACAGGTTTTCATAAATTCGTTTGTTCGGTTATGAGTTTGTTTCCCCCGTTATCCCTAACCCGGGATAACCATTTAGTTCCATTATTCCCAACCCGGAATAATACCGATAGTTCCATTATTCCTTAACCAGAATAATAGTGATGTTGGTTCCATTATTCCAAACCCGGAATAATAAAGTTGTTGTTTCCATTATCCCCAACCCGGGATAATATAGTTGATTCGTAATTAAGTTCAATGTTAACATATATAGGTAGCTAGCCTAAAGTTATGTCACGTAAGTGTTCGCGATCGAAGCTGACTGTTGTGCCTCCGTGTTGCCAGGTCTATCACTGACCATGGCGAAGTTAGGCCAAATTATTCACCCGTTGACCATACCCGGTCGGCTAGCGCGACTAGCTCGGATGGGGCTTGCCGGGCCCAGTAGTACTACTTATAATTTCCCCGCTATTTAAACCCAATACTAATGATCCGAGAGATTGTCGAGGACTTATGTGATATAGCTGCTTAGTGACCATAACATTACATTAACATTAACTTAGTTACCGAATAGTTATGTGACGTTAAATTCGTATAACGTAAAGAGATTGAGTTTGAAGAGTGTATACATGTTTCTCCCCCTGTTGTTTAAAACCGGATAAATTTAGGGGCCGTGAACTCACCTTTAGTTGCTCGGTTAGTGTAGCAAAGAAGTCGTAAAGGATGGGACCGCTAATTGCATCCTAACAAACCAATTGATTTCAAGTCAGTGTGTGAACCCACCAATACAAAATTCTACACATAATTTACGCACAAAGTGATACACACAATCAAAATTCCTAACACTCAAACATGCATGCAAGTATCCTCATGTGAACATAGTAATCAAAACAATTTATCATGAACATAATCCAATCCATGCAACACTTTGGTGAACACATTCACAAGTTATCAAGTTTCAGCTTACATACTCATAATTCGGCTGTTTTCTAGGATTTTTATAAAATAGTTCCAACGTTCCAAAAATTCAAATTATTTTACAGCAGGTGACAACTATACTGTAGAAATTTATATAAATTTTTGAAGTCCTAATACTTTACCAATTAACCATAAATATTAATATACTAGGCTGCAGTCAGATTCGTCGCTTTCTGACTGCAGTCCACGGAAGAATTTATTTAAAAATCACCGATCGTCCAATTAACAAAATTTCAGTGGGTGTTGGCCGGAAATTTCCATACCTAATTGCTGTACAAATTTCATGGTTCGACTCCCTACAGATTATAAAATCCAACTCGATAAACAACTAACAAAATTTCAGGATTTCCTCAGCTTTAGTTACTGAACTTAAGGCCACTTAGAAATATCAAACCACTTCAGAAAAATATGAATCCAGCGTCATTAGATTCGTTATTCAAATCTCTACGTTTTAGACTTCAGAAAATCCGTTTTTCGACAACTAATGACCGAGTTACAGCCAGTTGAAGTCGGCTGTAACTATCATTCAACAACCTGTTTCAGCATTTTATCACAACTAATTCGCAATAACCGTCGATACAATGAACCTAGGCGATCAAGAACTGATTTTTCCAATCATAGATCAATACATATATCATATCCATGCAAACCCTAATCAATATCTCTAGTTTTTATAAACAAAACACAGCCTATGATTCCAGATTTCGAACAAACATCAACTTGCAAACATCATCAATAAATCAGCTAACATAACCTTACATTCAAACATATAATCCGAATATGATCTTGCAAACAATTATAATCCTAACCTTTAATAACAAGATCAATGAGCCGTGAGTGAGATGAGGAACCAATGATCAAAAGAATCGCGACCGATGATGAAGATGGAGTTGTAACAAGCTGCTTGCGGTCGAGGGACTGAAAGGAGGGCTGCTCGCGACCGAAGGGAGTGTAGCAAGGCTGCCGTCGGCTTCTTAGATATTAGGGTTTTTGTGTTGTGAAGGAAGCATGCATGTGTTTGTATATATAGGCGCAAGAGATGAAGGGAATGGGTTGCGGTTTGGGTTTGTTCTCGCGGCCGAAGGGACTTGGGTGGGTCGGTTTGGGTTGTTTGCTCGCGACCAGATGGTTTGAGTTTAAGGTTTGGGTTTAAAACTTGATCCCCAAGTTTAGTTCCTTGAGTCGCAAGAAAAGAGGCCGGCTCGTGTCGCGGTTCGGCTCGATTCATTTGTTTATTTACTACGTCTATACATTATAACTAACATAAAACACGAACTCGGATATCACATAATAACGCACCAACTTATAAACGTTTAATACGTAGCACATAATTTATTCGACAAGTATTGCGTTTAAGTTATCCGAAAAACCGGGATGTCACACCAACACTCCTTCCCATCACTCTTAACCACCTCCTATACAAGAAGATGTCAACATGGAACCAGTGGACCAACCTCAACCACCACCTGAACCACCAAGGAGGAAGCGTGGAGCACGTATGTCACAACCACAACCTCCGCCGCCACTTGAGGCCATTAATGAGGCCTTGGAATGGATGAAAGAAATGCAACAACAAGCGGAGAAAACGGAGAAGAAGACAAACAAGTTCTTCAAGAAACTCTCCAAGTTGGTCAAGGGAAAGAAGGACGAGTGAAGTCTCTTCTAATTAGTCCCTGTGAGGACATTGTTATTTCTCTAGTCCCTGCGTGAACATTTAGTTTTCTGTAGTCCTTGCATGGACAATTTATTTCATTCTGGTATTGTAACTTCTATTGAAATTTGATGAAGTATTTTTGGAATTATATATATATGTATTCATCCTCTTCAAACGAGCGTCTCGATTTTACTCGAAATTTATGCTCTGCCATATAATTCCAAAAAGATCTTAATGGTTTTGATTAGCCAAGTGGCACAGACCACACATTTGGCCAATTCATAAATTATAGTTAAGTACGAAGGGGTCTTGTATCATGATAGTTAAGGGAAGTTATCCTTCTATCCAGAGGTGGTGGACTTAAGTTCAAGCCTCCAAGTCGTTAAGGTCAATGCGACAGGGACTATTAATCAACCTTTAAGATACTTTTATGTTAACATTCAGAAATGTTAATACTCTCGGTAGTGTGACTTGAGGAATCACACTAGCCTTCAAGGTAAAGGACTATGTCCTAACCTTATATAGCTTGTGATCAAAATTGATCCCGGCTAATATCATCAGTGCGATGATTAAACATCCATTAGTGATGTATTGCCTTTAGGGCTATGATTAAACATTCATCAGTGATGTATGCCGTTGGGGCTATGATTAAACATCTATTAGTGATGTATTGCCCTTGGGGCTATGATTAAACCATCTAGGCTATGATTAAACATCCATTAGTGATGTATGCCCTTGGGGCTATGATTAAACATCCATTAGTGATGTATTGCCCTTAGGGCTATGATTAAATATCCATTAGTGATGTATTGCCCTTGGGGCTATGATTAAACATCCATTAGTGATGTATTGCCCTTGGGGCTATGATTAAACATCCATTAGTGATGATTTGCCTTTGAGCAATATTATATTGTCAAAAATGACAACGACAGCTGTGGTTAATATAACCCCTATCAAAATTCTATGTCCATTAGTGACAAGACTATGTGCCATATTTCATGTCCAATAATGACAGGCCTATGTGCCATATTTTATGTCCACTAGCGATAGGCCTATGTGCCATATTCTATGTCCATTAGTGATAGGCCTATGTGCCATATTTCATGTCCAATAGTGACATGCCTATGTGCCATATTTTATGTCCATTACCGACAGGCATGTGTGCTATATTTTATGTCCATTAGTGAAAGGCCTATGTGCCCTATTTTATGTCCTTCGAGACAAGTCTAGGAGCTAAATATAATTATCAATTACGACAATGACAGTTGTGACATTATGATCCACTGTCTAGTAATATATGGACTATGTCCAAATTTTAATTTGCCTTCGATGGTCCTATTAAGACCTAGGCGACATATAGATATGTTAAGCCTAAGAGTTGTGATTGTTATTCACACTAGCTTGATTATGCAATGGATTGTCATATCCAATGTTTGAAGCCATATATCGTTGATGTACCATGGCTAAGAGAAGTTTTATTGGTGCATAGAACCACAGCTCAAGGAATGGCTAACTCGGATGAGGCACAAAGTAGGCACAGGGATTATAACGCCAATAATGCTGAAAACAGAGCCATTAATAATGACGATTTCCAGGCTCACATTGATGCAGCCGTTGAAAAGGCAATGGGAAAAGCCATAGAAAGGCTTAAAGAGTCAAGTGCTACTAGCTCTAGACCATTATCGGTTACCCCATCCTCAGCTCATAAGTACAGCTCCATTCACTCTTTGAATGCAAAGAGTGAACCAATGAAAAAAAATTTTGCTGAAAGGTCCCATTCTGTTAAAGACGGATGTACCTATAAGTATTTCGTCTCCTCCAAGGCCCGAGACTTTAATGGGGAAAAAGGAGCTGTAGAAGCCTTAAAGTGGCTTGATGAGATGGAGACAATCATAAATATCAGCAGCTGTGTTGATGGATGTAGTCAAATATGTATCACAATCCTTTAAGGGCAATGCCCTAATCTGGTGGAAGGCTATGATCCAGTCTACAGGTAAAGTACACCTGTATAATTTGGGATGGTCCAAGTTTGTCGACCTTGTTAAGGAAACTTACTGCCCACCTCATGAGGTGGAGATATTAGAGACAGACTTTTTGTCTCTTTCATTGAAGAACCTAAATTGTCGGATGTACGTTTCTGACTTTAACTCCCTATCTAGGTTAGTTTCCTATCTGATCACCCCTGAAACCAAAACACATTGCGCGTTTTATCAATGGGTTAGCTCCTGAAATTAAGGGCATGGTAAAGGCTACTCAGCCTGGTACCTATAGGACCGCTGTTGACCTGTCCCTATCCCTCACCCTTGATCTAGTAAGGCAAAGGTCAGTTAAGTCTGAAACTGACTGGAAAAGAAAGAGAGAAGATGACAACTCCTAAAGGTTTAATAAGAAAAATAAAGGGAGATTTGGGTTCAAAAAGAACCAAGACAAGTCGGCTGTGACGCCAATATGCAAGACTTGCAACCACAGACACTGTGGACAGTGTAATTATGTTCCACACGCCAATCCCTGTGGTACCTGTAAGAGAAAGGGGTATAAGAACCTAGAATGCAAGGATCTTAAGGATGTCGTTTGCTACGTCTGCAATGAAAAAGGGCATATTAAGACTAACTACCCAAAGATTCTTAAGAATAATAATGCAAAGCCTGGAGAGGCCAAGAAGGGGAATGCTCGAGCCTTTCAGATGAGTGCAAAAGAGGCTGTTAATGACAACAATGTCATAATATATACATTCCTCATTAACAATAATTATGCTAGAGTTGTTTTCGATTCGGGTGCAGATAAATCATTTGTTGATCATAAGTTTAGTAAACTATTAAACTTACCCATAAGAACTCTAGATAAAACTTATGAGATAGAACTGATGGAAGTTTAGAAACAACATCTTCCATTCTTGATGGAGGTTTCATATCCATTAAGAATCATTCTATTCCTATCTCTCTTTTGCCAATGAAATTGGCGGTGTTCGATATAATTTTAGGCATGGATTGGTTATCTCGAAACCAAGCCCACATTGCCTGTGATAAGAAACTCATCGATATTTAAACGCCATCTGGTGAAATGATCACCATCCCTGGAGACTCACACTACAGATTGCCAGACATGGTGTCGTTATTTAAGGCATCCAAGTGTCAGAGGAAAGGTTGCGGCATTTACATGGCACAAGTTACTATTAATGAGCCTAAGCCAAGTATTGAAGACCTTCCGGTTATCTCGGAGTATTCTGATGTTTTCCCCGAAGAATTACCTGGCCTACCTCCAGACAAACAAGTGGAATTTAGAATTGATATCCTTCCAGGATCAGCACCGTAGCTAGAGCTCCATACAAACTAGCACCGACGGAAATGAAGGAGTTAAGAACACAATTAGATGAACTCTCAGAAAAAGGATTTATTCAACCAAGTTCCTCGCCTTGGGAACTCCTATCCTCTTCGTAAAGAAGAAAGACGGTTCAATACGGATGTGCATTGACTACCGAGAGCTAAACAAGATAACAATCAAGAATCATTATCCTCTGTCCAGGATCGATGATTTCTTCGACCAACTTCAAGGGGCTAGTTACGTTTTCAAGATTGATCAAAGATCTGGATATCATCAGCTGAAGGTTAGAAGTGAGTATGTTCCTAAGACTGCTTTCAGGACCCGATATAGTCATTTTGAATTCTTGGTGATGCCTTTTGAGCTCACAAATGCACCTGCAGCATTCATGGATCTGATGAATAGAGTCTGCAAACCATATTTGGATAAGTTCGTCATTGTCTTCATAGATGACATACTTATCTATTCTCATAATCAAGCTGATCACGAGAAACACCTTCGGTGCATTCTTGAACTACTAAGACAAGAGAAGCTTTATGCTAAATAATCTAAGTGTGAGTTTTGGCTTAGAGAAGTCCAATTTCATAGACATATGGTAAACGAGCGTTGTATCCAAGTGGATCCCGCCAAAATTGTGGCCATAATGAATTGGGGAATACCCAAAACCCCATCGGAGATTCGTAGTTTTCTAGGATTGGCCGGTTATTATAGGAGGTTCATTGAGAACTTTTCAAGTATAGCCACTCCTTTGACTACCCTGACCCGCAAGAATGTTAAGTTCGTTTGGGGTCCAAAACAACAAGAATCCTTTGAGATTCTAAAACACAAGTTGAGCAATGCTCCTGTGTTATCTCTACCTTAGGGTATTGAGGATTTTGTAGTCTAATGTGATGCTTTGCACACTGGCATGGGCTGTGTGCTAATGCAAAAAGGAAAAGTGATTGCCTATGCATCACGACAATTAAAGGTACATGAAAGGAATTACACCAACCATGATTTGGAATTGGGTGCCGTTGTATTTGCACTAAAGCTATGGAGATATTACTTATATGGTACAAAGTGTATTAAATACACAGACCATAAAAGTCTCCAGCATCTGTTCATCAGAAGGAATTGAACATGCGACAACATCGATGGATGGAAGTGCTTAATGATTAGGATTGTGAGATTCGCTACCATCCAGGCAAGGCAAATGTAGTTGCCGATGCCTTAAGTTGCAAGGAACGGGTTAAACCTATAAGGATTAACGCCAAGAGCATTAAGCTTAGAAATAGCTTGAATGGGAAGCTATTAGATGCACAAAAACAAGCCCTATTAGAAGCTAATGCTCCTAATGAAGGATTGGGCGGAACTGTCGATCAATTAACATGTGGAAAGGATGGATTCCTTAGATTTAGTGATAGAATTTGCATTCTAATCTTTGGAGGACTTAGAGATCTAATCCTCCAAGAAGCGCATAACTCAAGATACTCAGTTCACCCAGGTGGTGACAAGATGTATCAAGATCTGAGAAGAATTATTGGTGGATGGGTTTGAAGAAATCCATAGCCACTTATGTAGCTAAGTGTCTAACGTGTTCACAAGTTAAGGCCGAACATCAGAAACCATCAGGACTTCTACAACAACTAGAAATTCCCACTTGGAAATAGGAAACGGTAACTATAGATTTGATTACCAAGTTACCAAAGACCAAACGTGGTAACGACACGATTTGGGTCATTGTAGATAGGCTGACTAAGTCAGCTCATTTCTTGCCAATCAAAGAAACGTATAACTCTGACAAATTGGCTAAGTTGTATGTGGACAAGATTGTGTCCCTACACGGTGTGCCGGTATCTATTGTATCTATAGAGATACTAGATATACCTCTCATTTTTGGAAAAGTTTCCAACAATCTTTTGGCACACGATTAAACTTTAGTACGGCTTACCATCCGCAGACTGATGGTCAAAGTGAGCGTACTATCCAGATATTGGAAGACATGCTTAGGGCATGTGTAATTGATTTAGGTGCTAGTTGGGATGACCACTTACCCCTAATAGAATTCTCCTATAATAATAGTTATCAAACGAGCATCAAGGTTGCTCCTTTTGAGGCCGTGTATGGGAGAAAACATAGAACGCCCGTGTGTTGTGCAGAAGTTGGGGAAGCCCAATTATCAGGACCTGAGATTGTCCTGGAGACCACGAAAAAGATTGTGCAAATCCGTGATCATCTCAAAGCTACCAGGGATAGGCAGAAGAGCTATGCTGACAAGAGGCGTAAACCTCTTAAGTTCCAAGTAGGGGACAAAGTCATGCTGAAGGTATCACCCTAGAAAGGTGTGATGCGCTTTGGGAAGAAGGGCAAGTTAAGCCCAAGATATATCAGACCATTCGAGATAGTCGAATGTGTCGGCACTGTAGCTTTTAAGCTCAGATTGCGAGATGAGCTTAGTGGAATCCATGATGTATTCCACATCGGTAACCTAAAGAAATGTCTAGCCGATGAGTCGCTAGCAATGTCGCACCAAGATGTACAAATAGATGAAAACCTGAGGTTTGTTGAGAAACCAATTTCGATCTAGGATCGACAGGTTAAGAAGCTCCGAAGGAAAATGATACCTATAGTAAATGTTAAGTGGGACGCCTTTAGAGGTCCCGAGTATACATGGGAGGTTGAGTCCACGATGCGATAAAAGTACCCCCATCTTTTTGAATAAAATCTCGAGGTCGAGATTTCTTTTAAGGGATGAGGATGTAACACCCTGTAAAATCGTGTCCAATAATATAGTGACACGTATCGTATTTTTTTTAAGTCTATTAAAGATAATAGGGACTAAAAGCGTCAACATGCTCAAACTAAGTCTTTGAGTGATCTTTTGATGTCAACATGCATAAACCAAGCCTCTGAGTGACCATTAGTGTCAACATGCTTAAAACATAGCCTCTGAGTGACCATTAGTGTCAATATGCTAAAACTTGGTCTTTGAGTGACCGTTGTGTCAACATGCTTATAATGAGCCTCTAAGTGATCGTTTACGAAATCCTAACTCTTATATGTCCCATTTGTTGGTCAAGAGGGATTAAATCTGTGATTATATAAAAGTTGGACGTTGGAGGGGTTAAAATTGTCAACATGTTAATTATACCTCTGAGTGACCTTTTAACGAACCGAGAACTCGACAATGTCCGGGCATAATCCCAGGTATGCCAAGTATCGGCTACGGATGGCTAAAAGTGCTAAAAACGTGTTTTAGGAGGTTTTAAGGGTGTTTTATAAGTTGAGGGTCAAAAAGTGACAAACTTCAATTCTACCTATGGGGCGCTCGCGGGGCGCGAGAGGCCTGTGTCTGCAGAAAGTTTGCTTGGCCTCCGCACATATTGCCAAAAAAACCATTTTTTCGAAACAATGGACTTTCAATCAGCTATGCCACATTTTAGAACACTTGTAAGCTCCCTCTTACACCCCTAAACACCTAGCATCACCTCCTTTGAGTTCTCAAACTATAAATAGGTGTCCAAGTCCACCATTTGAACTTGCACCTTTCTTATTAATAAATCTTCTCCCTCCTCTGGAAGTTCCTAACTAAAAGGAGCATCCAACTTAGTTCTCTTACATTCTAGGAACCTCTTGTAAGTGTTCCTTGCTCTTGCATTTTTGTTTATAGGCTTTATCGCCAAAAGTCAAGCATTTTACGGAAACGCTTTGACTTTCAGTTAAGTCCATTATGGTCTAGCCATTGTTCGTAACGAACATGGCTAAGTAATCGTAATAAGGTAGGTGTTAGTCCCTATGAAGGGCACCTCCTGAACATCACGTTTGCTAGACCAATTGACGGGTCAAAGTTATAATATTAAAAAGTCAAGCATGCCAATTTTTGGAAAAATAAAAAATTGATCTTATATATGTTATGAAACTTGTTTTGACACTTAAACAAGTTGGTAATAATTATTAGAACATGTGAGAACATGTTCGGCTCGTCAATTTCAGTTCAAAGGGCGGTTCGCAACCGAAAGTCGTGAAGTTTGACTTCTGCTTTGACTTTCGATTCTGGCCTGATTTAGATTAGTTTTCTATTGATCTAAAGTTGCACTATTATCGTAATATAATGTAGCATAACCCTATGAGCTTATATTACATAATCATAATCAGAATCTGAGTTTATGTGCAAGTTCCATAATTATGCCATTTTTGACTAAATTACCATTTTTGCATAAATCAAGGTTTTAATGATAATGAACATGAAAATAAGTTTTCTACTGATATAATGTTATAAGTATGATTATTTGAGATGTCAAACCAGATTATAAACTGAGTTCACAAGCAGGTCCTCGAATTATGTCGATAAATGACGATTTAGCCCTTGTGGCTCATAAAATGGTTTTAGTCAAATCTTTTAAGGTAAATCTTTTACATACTGATATGTTATATTAAATAACATATCTAAGACATTTTAATCTGACCTTAACATCAGTTTTCATAAGACATCTCATAAGACGTCATTTTACGATATAAGCGTCGTTTCGGCGCATAGTATGGTTTTAAACCATATAAGTTGACCAAGACATGTTACCTACTGATTTTAAAAATTATTTTAAAATTTTTTACAGTAGGTAGATGTTATAAACTCAGAATCCCAAATAATTTATAAACTATTTGTAAAATGACCAAAATGCCCATTCGGTGCATAGTTTGGTCATAAAAGATAAATTACACATATAATTAATATCCTACTGATATTATATCGAGAATAAGTTATTTTTTCAGAATACTTATAGTTATAACATTAAATTCTATTCAAGTTCCTTTTATACGGTATGAAATTACCAAAACGCCCTAATGAGGCATAGTTTCAATTTAAAACCATAACGGGCATAAAAGTTGATATCCTACTAATATTACAACTTATTTAAAATATATTGGCATATAGAACTTGTCCATGACTTATCCGGTTACCCACTATCGCTTATAAGCGTATGGTTGATTATACGTAACTAGTTTACGGAATTCAACCAAAACTGGTTTAACCTTATCATTTTAAACTCAAAATCCAGAATGTTTATAGTTTACCCATATTATGCAAGTCAAAATAATTGTCGGGTTTAAACTACATTCTATCCGATCATCGTTTAAACAAGCGCTATACGTCTTGATCCCGTACACTATTCGGTCTAAGTCTATGACTTAAATAAGACCGTTAGTATTTAATTGGTTAGCTTATGCCATAATCCAGACTAGAGCCTTCCGGTAAATGCTATCTGTGCTTAATTCATTTTGGAAACGGCTGAGATATAAAATCTTGCATTTTTCAATCAAGACTAGCTCAGGTAAATACTCTTGACTCATTTTCCCTATACGGGCTTGGGATACGGTAAACTATTACCGCTTGGTCAGAAATGGGATCAATCAAATGACCGATTATGGCTAGTAAATCCGCATATTATGTTTTAATAAGTTTTGTTTGATAACTTAAAAATCGGGGGTTAAATTACCGTGTCCTGGATATCCTCGGCTCATTACATAAGATAATGGCCACGACCTTAGCGCGGGGTGTAGGCATACACCTGACAGACGCTCAAATGCAAATTAACCAACACATTGGGGATAACTCCTCTATGAGTTCTAAGTGGTGTGTATTTAATCATGTCTCGGTCTCTGTATTCGGCCCTGCATGTGTGGACAAACATGTGAATCTGTTAACAAAGTTACAAAGTAACTTTCCCAAGTTATAAAAAGATTTATGTCCTATGCACTTAAATCTAATTTCTAAAATGTTTTCAAAATGAGTCAGTCAGGTGTATTTACCAGCGAAAGCTAACGTATTTTCAAAAGACCAAGCTGCAGGTACAATACGAAATAGGCTGGAAGCTGCTGGGTAGTGAATAAGAGGATCTTGCAAATCCTTAGATCTACCCTAAAGTCTATTTTATTTTCTTTCTTTGTACATTTTATGATCCGCCTGTGGATCTTCTATTACGAGCATGTATATTATTTTGTATTTCGAACATTTGGTTTGTAATAGTAATTTTACTCCAAGACTTCAGCTGTGCGTGTTTAATTGACTATGATGTTATCAACTGACATCACGATACTCCCCTCCCAGGCCCACCGGTGTATGGATTTGGATAGGAAATCCGGGGTGTGACAATGGTGTTTGTAGGAACCAATATCCCTAGGGATATTTAGCAAGAATTATTAGGATTCTTGAAGACATGATACCCATATTCGCTTGGAAGCACGAGGATATGAAAAGTATTCCTAAGGATATCATTACACATAAAGTTGGTATAGATAACTCTTTCATGCCTATTCACCAAAACTAAGGAAGTTTGCCTCGAAAGGAACTTGAATATCCAAGAAGAGGTAGAAAGACTTTTGAAGTAAAAGATGAATAGAGAAGTCGAGTTTTCAAGATGGTTGGCTAATGTGGTGGTGGTTCAAAAGAAGAATAGAAAGCAGAGAGTCTGTGTCAATTTTACGAACCTCAACAAGGATTGCTCTAAATATCATTTTCTGTTTCCATATATTGACTTGAGGTGGATGCTACAGCTGGTCATGATATGCAAACATTTATGGATGCATCATCGATATTCCAACAAATACATATGGTGCCTTCTAACAAAGAGGATACTACATTCATGACACCCACATGTATGTACTATTATATAGCTATGCCATTTGTACTAAAGAATGTAGGTGCAACCTATCAGAGAGGTTGGTGAACATGATTTTTAAAGAAAAGCTGGGGGACACTATGGAAGTCTACATTTATGAAATGGTGGTCAAGTCCAAGAAATCCCAGGATCATCTATGGGATCTTAAGGAAGCCTTCCATATCCTAGACTAGTATAACATGATGCTGAATCTTGCCAAGTGCCATCTTGGGGTGGGGGCAGGAAAATTCTTGTGATATATGGTTACCAAGAGAGGAATAGAGGCTAGCTCAGAACATATCATTGTTATTTTAGATCTGAAGTCCCAAGCCAATACTAAGGATGTCCAAAAGCTAACATGCAAGATAGCAGCTCTCAACAAATTCATCTCAAGATCCTTAGAGAAATGCAAGGAGTTCTATGATATCTTGAAGAACAACAAGAGGTTTGAATGGGTACAGAAACATGAGGAAGCCCTTCAAGCTTTAAAGAAGAATCTATATCCTTGTACCTAGTAGTATCCAGGAATGCTATAAGTGTTTTCTTAGTTAAGGAACATGAAGCTCAACAATGTCCTCTCTACTATGTAAGTAAAAGTTTACTAGATGGAGAAACCAGGTAGGTACTATGATCTTGAAAAAGTATTTAGATTTAATAATGGCTTCAACTAAATTAAGACACTATTTTGAAACACACACAATCCACGTTAACACCAACTATCCTATTAAACATGTGTTAAGAAAACCCGAAATGTCGGGTAGGATGGATATGTGGTAAGTAAAACCTAGTGCATATGATTTAGTGTATGAACCTAGAACCGCAATAAAATCCCAAGCGTTAGCAGACTTTGTGGCTGATTTTAGTAATGATCTATAACATGAAGCAAACTTAGAGGTAACTATCCTATTAAAAGTTTGTTAAGAAAACCAGAAATGTTGGGTAGATGGCTAAGTGGTTAGTAGAACTTAGTGTATATGATTTTGTGTATGAACCTAGACCCGCAATAAAATCCAAGCAATAGCAGACTTTGTTGATGATTTCAGTAATGATCTACAACATGAAGCAAACTTAGAGGTACAAAAATTAGAAGAAAAGATGGGTAAATCAACTTTATACACCGAAGGTTCTTCTAATGTTAGAGGGATAGGGTTAGGGATTATACTGAATCGCCCCATGGGGATTCTTAGCTACTAATAATATGGCAGAACATCAAGGCTTAATAGAGGGATTACAATTAGGTAGGGATATGGGAGTTAAACATCTTCAAGTATATGTTGATTCTTTGTTATTAACTAACCATTTTAATGAATCTTATGCAGTGAAGAGTGAGAAATTAGCTCAATATCTTGAAATTGTTAAAAGTTCAGCAAAATGTTTTTAAATATTTAGTATTAAACAAGTACCATGAGAAGAAAATGTTGAAGCTGATGCTCTGGATAATCTCGGATCAACCTTCAAGATATCAACTGACGCTAGTATTCCAATCATCCATATCCTAAACCCGATAGTAAGTACAATAGAAACTCATGATCATGTGGTGCTGAATACAAAAGATCTTGAACCGCAACATCCTGGTCAAGATCCTGATCAGGATACAAACTCCTGGATAACTCCCACTAGAAAATATCTCTTAGAAAGGGATATTTCTAAGGATGAGAACCCTACATCATTCATGATGAAGGCATCTCAATACATATTATTACATAATGTTTTGTATAGAAAATCTATTGGAGGTCCACACTTGAAGTGCTTGGAGGGTTCTGAATCACTCAAAGCTTAGAAGAATATCCATGAAGGTGATTATGGAAATCACACTAAAGGCAGAGCCTTATTTTCAAAAGTAATGAGGATAGATTACTATTGGCCTGCAATGAGAAACGATGCCATGAGTTATGCCCAGAAATGTAATATTTGTCAGAGACAAAACAATATCTTCATCAACCTCCTAAACCATTATACTCACTATTAAAGAAGATGTCTTGTCACTTCTGCAACACGATGGAGATGCTTAATCACTTTAGTATACTTTGAGAGTTAAATTCCAATGAAGCACTCAAATGATAAAGAACAAAAAGGCACTATTGAAGGAGTTTGACTTATTCAATCTTCTGAAAGGTGAAAGCATGAAGCAATTGATCGGGAGGTACTATCATCTTGTGGTTGAGATGAAACAGTTCAGCATACAGAAATATAACAAAGAGTTGGTAGATAAACTTGCTGATGCACCGCTAGAAGGTGAATGGTCTATTATCTCACGATCTTGAAAAATAGCCTGGAATATAGTACAATCAATTTATCAAGAGTTATTGAAAAGTTGGAAGGTCATGTATTGGAGATGTAGAAAATGGCGAAAACTAAAGGACCGCATATTCATGAGACGTAAACTTGTATTACAAAGGCAGTTATGTACCAAACACTCAAAGTACAAAGATACAGACAACCTTCAGTGCAAACAAGTTTTCAAGTTCGTCTTCAAACCAATCTGGAGGTTTTCAATTATTTCCATCATACGAGCTTAATTCTCCTCAAACACCGTAATCCTCTCAAAGCTCGAACAGTATTCAGAGCGGCTAAAGCACTCAAGCCAATTCAAACCAGCGGATTCTACAATGCAACATTGCCATGAATCTAGAAGACGCAAAAGATTTTAATGAAAACACAGCCAAGCATCACATGGCATTGCTCGCATCCGTGCTAGAATCATGTGAAAGCCTGGTGGCCAGAAATATCGAGAACCCAGATATGACAAAAGAAGACTATGATCAGATTGATTCGGAAGAATTGGAATTGATACATATAAAGTGGTGCATGTCGTCAATTGTTCGAAGGGTACAACGCTTTATGGAGATCACAGGCAGAAGTAGTTTGGGAGGACTCGATTACTTGCTTCAAATGTCGGGAGAAGGGGCATTTTAAAAGAGAATGTCCAAACTGTGAAGTGAATGGCAATCAGAATCCGTTCGTAGATGATTAATATAAGAAGGCTATATATCATCGACCGCAACCTCAAACAACTTCAAGGATGTTTCAGATTGAAGATGGTTCATCAAGTTCGAAAGATAAGGCCTTAGTGGTTGCTCAAGAGGATAAAGGGTTCAATTGGAAAAAGTACATTTCGAAGAATGAAAGTCTCGCATTGTTAGAAGAGATAATCAAAGAACCCGAACCTAAAGAAGATTGTTCTGAAGCACTCCTTGATGAAGCCATAATTGAAGAATATTGTTATGGGTGGAATTTTGTACCTATATCCCGATAATATATCCTGACTTTATGTTTCTAATCTATGACTAGGATATCGAACCAGGATATTGGTATCATCCTGTGAAAGTATCTCGGTTGTACTAATGGTTTGCTTGTATGCTTCAGATGCAAGGGACGAACAGTAACAAAGACCAAGTATACTCGAAGACTCGCTCAAGGTGGTTAGAAGGTTGACGATGATAAGGGAGGAATAGGTCTACAACGGACACAAGGGGTATTCTTTGTATCCTTGAATTATAGGATATTTAGTTCGAGTTTAGAAACTATATAAGGGATAGCGGATCACTAGAAAAATACACACAATCTTGTACCCTAACTGATCATGTAACAGTCGTCGTAAAACGGGTTTCAAAACCCGCTTTGTTTAATAATCAAATATTCGGTTAAAAGTTCGTGCATATTTATTTTTCCGGTTATTTTAAATATCTATTAGTTAATAAATATTTTAGAATTTAAAAACCATAATTAATAAATAAAACAAAAAGTAAGTTAAATTAATCACTAATAATAAATAAAATAAAAATAAGCAGGGTAGCCGGGTCTCGAACCCGGGTCTCCCACTTATACACACACAGCTTTCACCACTACACTACACGCACATTTGTGATTAAAACTGAAAATAATTAAGTTTTATATAAAGATTCGCATATTACCTGTTTGAATCGCGACTGTAACCGCCAACTTCAATCAAGCAATGTCTGTTTTAGAACGAAAAACAGTTATGATTTCGAAATCAAAATCGAATTAAAACTCCAAACCGTTCAAAGTTGATATCATCAACCCGTAAATCAAGCTTCGAAACGGAAATCCTATGATTAGGATTCACTATAAATACCGATGAAAGACTCGCTCAATCTTTTCGAAAACTCACGATAATTCCCTCTGATCAAAGTCTTGACCGCTGGAAAGCAGCTGCGCCAGCCGGAAACTCTCGTCGGAAATCGCAAATCAGGGTCTACAAAAACTTGCCGGAAATCTGAAGAAACTCTCTGTTTTAGTATATCATGTTACTTAATCTTTTTTTTATTTTGATTTCAATCTAGTATAAGTTTGTTGGTCAATTAAGCAAAACAGTCGGGATCACTGTTCTGTGTTTTTCTTAGTGAAGAAGACGAAGCCTAAGTTGTATACTAATATAACTAAAATCGGGTATTTAACCGGGTTAGACACACAGTCCAGTGGTGGACTGTGTGCAATTACAAAGCACACGTCCCGAGTTCGAGTCGCACATGTTTCCGATTTCTGAAATAAAGCCAACACTTTTTAAACTTATTTAGATCAATTCACAGTATATATATAAAAGGAATATAATCCAGTATTTATGCAGATTAGACACACAGCCCAACTGGTTGGGCTGTGTACACTCGAACCATAGATCCCGAGTTCGAGTCCGGGTTTGAATCAGTTTCGGCCATATTAAAACCTTTTTAATAAAAACTAAATAAGGTTAAAGCTAGTTATTATATATATATAATTAAAACAGAGAATATTTCGGGTTAGACACGTAGCTCAGTTGGTAGAGCTGCGTGCACGTATACGAGAGGTCACGGGTTCGAACCTCACTCGTTGCCTGAATGTCATGCAATCCGACCGGTCAGACCTGTCAAGGTCAACATTTATTTTTAAATCTGTTTTCTTATTTTCATTTATTAAAGCTTAAAAATTATTTAAAAATACCTAAAAATAAGATTCCTAAGGTTAAAAATTTGCAATAAACTCATAAAAATAAATCTAAAAATCTCATTAAGAGCAATAATTAAAAATATTAATCTCAAATGAAATTTATTTATTTATCGAATTATTTCGTTATTATTTAGGTTAGTTTTCCCTCGTTGGTTGAATCATAAATTCGTGCGCATTCATCATTATCAAGAAATGCACCCACTGTGAGTGAATCTCTACCAATTCCCCGTTTTAATCATGTTTTGGGGTGTATCATGTGTCGTACTATTCTTTTATTTTATTTAAACACTTGTGCATACATCATATCCGTGATCAAATGTGTATTGATTGTTGTGTGAATTATATGTAGATTAAATTTATCATTTCAGTGCACGCATGTCATTAGGCCCATCAGTTCCCCGTGGGATACGGGTTGAGCATCAGGAGCCTCATTAGATCGGCTCCGTTTGATTGAGTCTTGATCTCAAATACATCATCATTCATGTCATATACTCATCCAAAGTGGTTTGTGATTGTTTACATGTATATGTTTGCTCACATGTGATTAATGCACGAATTTTCTTTAATAAATAAAACAAGAAATTAGTTAAAATGTTTTATCAATGTTCACTCGCCAACTTTTGTTGACCCAAAATCTCCCTTGTTTTACACATGATACAGGTGATCCAGCCGAGACATGAAACACTTAGGATGGCCTAGAAGAATAAACAAGTTTATGCTTTGGAATAAATATATAGTTTCATTTTCCTTTGTAATTGTATGAATTTTGTTTTGGATATTTAAGTTTGTAATTTGAATTTAATAAATATGAAACATCTTAGTAAATATCATGAGCTTTGGTGATAACCCAATTATGCCCCGACTTTTATTCCACTGCGGGTCGGGGTGTGACGGATTGGTATCAGAGCTTGTGACTATAGGGACATAGGATAGGTTATTAGACCCTTAGAGCCTAAACTATAGTTGATTAAATTTTAATTGTTTATGCGTTACATGCAAAATTCATGATGTTTATATGCTTCATGTTTATTTTCACACCCAATATTATGCAAGCACGCTCACAAGTACATGTTATTATGCAATGCTCATCATAATTCATATCCTCATAACATATCATATCTATGAGAGCACACACCTCACTATTTCCATGATTTTTGCAATGATTTTGTGTTTTTCAAATCACATCAAAGTGAGTTCTCACGACGAGCATGTAGTAACTGGAAGGGTACGAGTACCGGTAGTCGAAACGTCCTGTCTAGGCTTGGCATTCGTATAAATCCAAAATAAAGGACCAGTTTGCCTACCTGGGGACTAACGATGAGAGTACGAAGGACCTATTAGGCCAAAGCATGCTATACCAAACGTCGTGTGAGCTAACCCCACTTTGAGTTGTCATTGTGCCTACACCTGGACACCCTCCTACCATACATCTCGCAATCATGTTATACGATTTTCATTCGGGTGGTGCGAGTGTTAACCCGCCGACACCAATGTGAATCCTACCAAGCCCAATAGTCATGGGGGCGCACATGACTACACAGGCAATGGTATGGGGGACATTTGGACGCCCAAACATGAGCAAACCCAAGACATCCTATGGATGTAGTTAAATTATTGTCAGTTATGTTGTTTTTCATTCTTTTTACTCACATGACACCTAGAAAATTCTTAAACTCACAATCTTTCTATATATGTTCCTGTAGATGTTGGCTAGGCAATTACGTGGAGGTAGAAAGTCAGGAAAGTCAAATGAACGCTTGGCCACACAAATCGCTAAACAAATGGTCGCTGTACTTCCTGACATCGTGCTTCAAGTTCAACAAGCTCTCACCGCTAATCCCATCAACCCTCCCAACCAAGAAGACCAGAGCGTCGCCAACCCTCCCTCCAAAACGCCCAAGTGCACCTACAAACACTTCAAATCCTGCGATCCCCCAAAATATGAAGGGACCGAAGGTGTTACCGCCCTCCTTCACTGGTTTGAAGAAATGGAAAACACTTTCCTCAATTGCGATTGTCCCGAGGACTGTAACGTACGTTACGCGACTGGAAGACTGTTTGGGGTAGCCCTTACCTGGTGGAACACGGAAAAGGGTAAGCGAGGAGTTGAAGCTGCCATGGCCTTAACATGGGAAGACTTAAGGGAACTCATGACAAGACGCTTCTGTCCAAGAAGCGAAATCAAAAAGCTGGAAGACGAATTCCACGCACTGAAACAAAAGGAAGGAGACCACACTTCATATAATAAGAGATTTCTCGAGTTGAACCAGATGATCCCCAATTTGTTCACCCCCTTGTACCGCTTAGTCGAACACTACATTCGAGGTCTCCCCTCGAAAATTCAAGATTCGGTTTTAAGCACTTCGCCTGCAACACTTGAAGCCGCAATGGAGTTAGCTACAGAACTCACTAAAAATCGCATTCGAAACGACAAGTTCAAAGATGAGAAGAAGAAAGCACCCATTGAGACCCCAACTCCAAACCACCCAGTCTCATCCTCGAAGTTTGCTGGTAAGAGGACGCGAAATGGCATGAATTTTGCTGTCACTCAAACCAAACCTCCTATCACTGCTGCACCAATCACCCAAATTGCTCCTCCAGCTGCACCATTCAAAAAGCCATACACTGGCCCACACCCAAAGTGCAACTGCTGTCAATACCATCACCCTCCCGAAAACTCCTGCCAACATTGCACAAGCTGTGGCCGTGCAGGTCACACCACCTGCCGTACCCTTCAACGAATGAACCACAATTAACCTCCAACCCAAACCCAAATCAGATAGTGGGCCAAACCCAACAACCCTTACTTCTACCACCTTCACAACACGCAGCCCAACCTTACTACCAACCCAACTACCCCATGATGCAACCCATGCGAACTTGTTTCAACTGTGGGGACCCAAACCACTTCAGGAACACATGTCCACGCCTAGTGAACATCATCCATGCCCAAGCTCACGCAAACCCGGTAAACCAAGCTATCCAAGCTCCCCCACCTGCCAGGGGGAGAGCTTTCAATATCAATGCCAACCAAGCCATGGCTGACAACAACGTGGTCAACGGTACGTTTCTCATCAATGTTAGTTATGCATCCATATTATTCGATACTGGTGCGGATAAGAGCTTTGTGTCCTTAGAATTTGAACCTATCCTCGACCAACCTCGTATTAATCTCATCGAATCTCTAACGGGGGAAGTTGCTGACAGAAAACCCGTTTCATTAAATTCTATTATACGCAATTGTACTCTCACCCTAAACGATCACGATTTTCCAATTGACCTCATTCCTATGAAGTTGGGAAGTTTCGATGTTATAATCGGTATGGACTGACTCAGCCAGTATCACGCTGAAGTTGTGTGCCACGAAAAATTCATTCGCATTCCTCTTGCAGACGGTCAGACACTACGTATTTTTGGGGAAACCCCTTCGAAAGGACTCAAATTAATGTCCTGCCTTCAAGCCCGAAGATAACTCCGCAAGAACTATGTCGCATTCCTAACTCACGTCGTCAAGAAGGGAAACAAGGAGAGAAACTCGATGATATCCCAATTGTGAAGGAATTCCCACAAGTCTTTCCCAACGACATTTCAGGACTTCCTCCTGTGAGAGAAGTCGAATTTTGTATCGATCTTGTACCAGGCGCTACACCAGTCGCAAAATCTCCTTATAGGTTAGCCCCATCCGAAATGCAAGAGCTGGCCAGTCAACTGCAAGAGCTGACTGACAAAGGATTCATACGTCCTAGCTCATTGCCTTGGGGTGCACCTGTTCTTTTTGTGAAGAAGAAAGATGGAACGTTTCGCATGTGCATTGATTATAGAGAACTCAACAAGTTAACGGTTAAAAATCGCTATCCACTGCCTCGCATTGATGACCTCCTAGACCAACTTCAAGGCGCCACCTGCTTTTCAAAAATCGACCTTCGTTCTGGTTATCATCAGCTCAGAGTGCACGAAGAAGATATCCCAAAAACCGCCTTCCGGACTCGTTATGGTCATTACGAGTTCATGGTCATGCCTTTCGGTTTAACCAACGCCCCCGCTGTCTTCATGGATTTAATGAATAGGGTATGCAAACCCTACCTCGACCGTTTCGTCATAGTCTTCATCGACGACATCCTTATTTACTCCAAGTCTAAATCCGATCATGAGCGACACCTTCGACTCATCCTTACACTCTTAAAGACTGAAAAGCTTTACGCTAAGTTCTCAAAATGCGAATTCTGGTTAGGAGAAGTATAATTCCTTGGACATGTCGTCAATGACAAGGTAATTCATGTCGATCCTTCAAAAATCAAGGCAGTACAAGAATGGTAAGCGCCACGTACCCCTACCGAAGTTAGGTCATTTCTTGGTTTGGCTGGTTACTATCGACGCTTCATTGCCAATTTTTCCCGTATTGCTGTACCACTCACGGCCTTGACTCAGAAAGGAAAACCCTTCATATGGGGACCTAAGCAAGAGGAGGCCTTCCAAACTCTAAAGCAAAAACTTTGTGACGCACCTATCCTCACACTCCCTGAGGGTTGGATGACTTTGTGGTATATTGCGACGCATCAGGGCAAGGGCTAGGCTGTGTATTGATGCAAAGAGGAAAAGTGATAGCCTATGCCTCTAGGCAACTCAAAGTTCATGAGAAAAATTACACCACCCATGACCTGGAACTTGGGGCCGTTGTGTTCGCTCTCAAGATATGGAGACATTACCTCTACGGTACCAAGTGTGAAATATACACTGACCACAAGAGTCTCCAACATATCTTCAACTAGAAAGAGTTGAATATGAGGCAACGAAGATGGGTCGAACTTCTCAACGACTACGAATGTGAAATTCGGTATCATCCTGGCAAGGCAAACGTGGTGGCGGATGCGCTCAGTCGAAAATGTTATGCAAACTCCATTCGTCTTCTATGTTCGCAAATCATAACCGACATCAAAGATCGAATCCGGGCAGCTCAACATGTTTCTGTAACAGAAAATGACGTACGCGATGAGCTGTTATGTGGAGCTGAACTAAAAATCGAAACCAAATCGGACGGTATTCTATACTATTTAAACCGCATATGGATTCCTGATCGCGATAACCTTCGTGATTTCCTCATGAATGAGGCGCACAAAACACGATACTCTGTACACCCAGGAGCCGACAAGATGTATCAAGACCTACGATACACCTACTGGTGGCCTGGCATGAAAAAGGATATCGTTGTTTTTGTTTCCAAGTGCCTTACCTGTTCCAAAGTAAAAGCTGAACATCAAAGACCTTCAGGACTACTAGTCCAACCCGAAATACCTGTATGGAAGTGGGAAAACATAACCATGGATTTCATTACCGGGTTACCTCGCACCTCCAGTGGGTATGACACCATATGGGTAATAATCGATCGTCTTACAAAGTCATCTCGTTTCATTCCGATTCGCGAGGACTTCAAGAACGAGAAGTTAGCTAGTATCTACATCATCGAGATCGTAAGTCGTCATGGTGTACCATTAAGCATCATTTCAGACCGTGATGGTCGTTTCACTTCACGAACATGGCGAGCCGTACAAACCGCTTTGGGTACACGATTAGACCTCAGTACCGCTTTTCATCCTCAAACTGATGGTCAATCTGAACGCACCATCCAAACCCTTGAAGACATGCTGCGAGCATGTGTCATAGACTTCAAAGGGAACTGGGACGCTCACCTACCATTAGTTGAATTTTCGTACAACAATAGCTATCATTCAAGTATCGGCATGGCTCCTTTCGAAGCTTTGTATGGTCGTAAGTACCGATCTCCAGTATGTTGGCATGAAATTGGGGAAGCGCAAATCACCGGACCAGAATTAATTCAAGAGACAACCGACAAGATCCTTCAAATTCGAAACAATCTTCTAGCGGCTCAAAGTCGTCAAAAAAGTTATGCTGACAAACGACGAAAGCCCTTAGAGTTTGACAGTGGTGATCAAGTACTTTTAAAAGTATCACCGTGGAAGGGAGTGGTTCGTTTTGGCCAGAAGGGCAAGCTAGCACCACGCTACGTAGGACCTTTCAAGATACTCGAGAGAGTAGGTCCTGTAGCATACAAGCTTGACCTGCTAGAAGAGCTCAACAGAATTCATCCCACATTCCACGTATCAAACTTGAAAAAGTGCCTCTCCGATGAAAACCTCCATATTCCTCTAGAAGACATTTAAGTCGATGAATCGATGCACTTCGTTGAAAGACCAGTAGAAATCATGGATTTCGGAGAGAAGCGTTTAAGGCGAAGTCGTATTCCAATTGTCAGGGTATGTTGGGAGTCAAGACGAGGACCCGACTTTACTTGGGAACGTGAAGACTCAATGCGCGAAAAATACCCGCATCTTTTTCCGGTTACCACTACTGCTTAAATTTCGGGACGAAATTTCTAAAAGTAGGGGATACTGTAACATTCGTCGTAAAACGGGTTTCAAAACCCGCTTCGTTTAATAATCCAATATTCGGTTAAAAGTTCGTGCATATTTATTTTTCCGGTTATTTTAAATATTTATTAGTTAATAAATATTTTAGAATTTAAAAACCATAATTAATAAATAAAACAAAAAGTAAGTTAAATTAATCACTAATAATAAATCAAAAAATAAAATAAAATAAAAATAAGCAGGGTAGCCGGGTCTCGAACCCGGGTCTCCCACTTATACACACACAGCTTTCACCACTACACTACATACACATTTGTGATTAAAACTGAAAACAGTTAAGTTCTATATAAAGATTCGCATATCACCTGTTTGAATCGCGACTGTAACCGCCAACTTCAATCAAGCAATGTCTGTTTTAGAACGGAAAACAGTTACGATTTCAAACTTAAAATCGAATTATAACTCTAAACCGTTCAAAGTTGAAATCATCAACCCGTAAATCAAGCTTCGAAACGGAAATCCTATGATTAGGATTCACTATAAATACCGATGAAAGACTCGCTCAATCTTTTCGAAAACTCACGATAATTCCCTCTGATCGAAGTCTTGACCGCCGGAAAGCAGTTGCGCCAGCTGGAAACTCTCGTCGGAAATCGCAAATCAGGGTCGACGAAAACTTGCCGGAAATCTGAAGAAACCTCTGTTTTGGTATATCATGTTACTTAATCTTTTTTTTTATTTTTATTTCAATCTAGTATAAGTTTGTTGGTCAATTAAGCAAAACAGTCGGGATCACTGTTCTGTGTTTTTCTTAGTGAAGAAGACGAAGCCTAAGTTGTATACTAATATAATTAAAATCGGGTATTTAACCGGGTAAGACAGACAGTCCAGCGGTGGACTGTGTGCAATTACAAAGCATACGTCTCGAGTTCGAGTCGCACATGTTTCCGATTTCTGAAATAAAGCCAACACTTTTTAAACTTATTCAGATCAATTCACAATATATATATAAAAGGAATATAATCCAGTATTTATGCAGATTAGACACACAGCCCAACTGGTTGGGTTGTGTACACTCGAACCATAGATCCCGAGTTTGAGTCCGGGTTCTGTAATCAGTTTCGGCCATATTAAAACCTTTTTAATAAAAACTAAATAAGGTTAAAGCTAGTTAGCATATATATATAATTAAAACAGAGAATATTTCGGGTTAGACACTTAGCTCAGTTGGTAGAGCTGTGTGCACGTATACGAGAGGTCACGGGTTCGAACCTCACTCACCGCCTGAATGTCATGCAATCCGATCGGTCAGACCTGTCAAGGTCAACATTTATTTTTAAATCTGTTTTCTTATTTTTATTTATTAAAGTTTAAAAATTATTTAAAAATACTTAAAAATAAAATTCCTAAGGTTAAAAATTTGCAATAAACTGATAAAAATAAATCTAAAAATCTCATTAAGAGCACTAATTAGAAATATTAATCTCAAATAAAATTTATTTATTTATCGAATTATTTCGTTATTATTTAGGTTAGTTTTCCCTCGTCGGTTGAATCATAAATTCGTGCGCATTCATCATTATCAAAAAACGCACCCACTGTGAGTGAATCTCTACCAATTCCCCGTTTTAATCATGTTTTGGGGTGTATCATGTGCCGTACTATTCTTTTATTTTATTTAAACACTTGTGCATACATCATATCCGTGATCAAATGTGTATTGATTGTTGTGTGAATTATATGTAGATTAAAGTTATCATTTCAGTGCAAGCATTTCATTAGGCCCATCAGTGCCCCGTGGGATACGGGTTGAGCATCGGGAGCCTCATTAGATCGGCTCCGTTTGATTGAGTCTTGATCTCAAATACATCATCATTCATGTCATATACTCATCCAAAGTGGTTTGTGATTGTTTACATATATATGTTTGCTCACATGTGATTAATGCACGAATTTTTATTAAATAAAACAAGAAATTAGTTAAAATGTTTTATCAAGGTTCACTCGCCAACTTTTGTTGACCCAAAATCTCCCCTGTTTTACACATGATACAGGTGATCCAGCCGAGACAGGAAACACTTAGGATGTCCTAGAAGAATAAACAAGTTTATGCTTTGGAATAAATATATAGTTTCATTTTCCTTTGTAATTGTATGAATTTTGTTTTGGATATTTAAGTTTGTAATTTGAATTTAATAAATATGAAACATCTTAGTAAATATCATGAGCTTTGGTGATAACCCAATTATGCCCCGACTTTTATTCCGCTGCGGGTCGGGGTGTGACTGATCACTCGTTACTTGCATAATCAAACACTCACATTTCACATTTCACAATCATTGTAACACTTAGAGCTGATCCGTGCACCATTGCAAAGCTGAATCCTGATATTCTAATCAATAAGAAGAACAAAGGCAGCTGGCAGTTGTCAGCTCCCGAGGTTTTGTGCCGGCGATATAGATAGATCAAGGGCTTTCCTCGTACACCTTGTGTCAATTCTTACTTTTATTGTTCATTATTTGATAATTGATATAGTTCGTTATCCTGAAACTATATCCTGAAACTGTTTTCTTTATCAATCAACTTATCACATTTTTGCAAATCTCTATAGCAAACTACCTCACAAACTAAATTTGATCACTTAATTGCATTGGTAAATTTTGAACAAAACAATTTGGCGCCCACCGTGGGGCTGGAAATGCTATTTTTATTCAAAACTTTGTTAAAGTCATTAATAATTTTTTTTGTTCTTAAAACCTCTTATAAAACTATTTTCAATGGCCTCTCAATCAAATTTGAGCTCTTCTTCGATGCCTGCTTCAACCTCTGCTGCGACTTGTTCATTGCCTCCTCTAGCTCCACAAGTTCAAGCTTTCCAAAGGAGAAATGAAAGCCAAACACCTCGAGACACTTTTGTTGCTCAGAATGTTTCCAGATCCGTAGTTTCAGGGAGAACTCCAGTCTTTGCATCTAATGATGAGAATTTGTCTTTGTTTGGCATCATACAAGATCAAATGAAAAAGCAGCAGGAAACCAACAAGGTTATAATGAAGAAGATACAACTCTTGAAGTCAAACCCCAAGAAACCTGCTGAGGATGCAGCTACTCCGTTATAGCCAAGGATGTTGAACTTTAATTCTACAGCATTCACCGAAGATAATCAAGGCAACATGATACCGAGTCATTCCCAGAGCAATATCTTGCGAATATCCCCAGAGGCTAGGATATCGACCGTGAGGGATCCAGCATATGGTCTGGGATGTGGCCAGAATCGCCAGGCTGGTAATGTATCTATTGACACCAGTATCCCTGCTGCTAATAATCATGAATTATTATAGGATGCAGGTGTAACATCCGCATTAACTAGAGAATTTCAAAAATTGAAGGATATGATATCGAGTTTGCCTGGGATAGTGCAACCTATACCCAATTTATAATGCAGAAATCCCAAAGAGATTCCAAACTCCCAACATGAAACTATATGATAGGACGACGGATCCCGAGGAGCATGTTGCCTGGTATAGGGAAAGGATGGAAATAAATCCAATCCCGCCAGACCTCAAAGAGGCAGCTTATGCAAGGGCTTTGGTTCCACTTTGATAGGATCAGCCTTAATATGGCTTTTAAATGTTCCACCTCATTCTATTACATCTTTTGTTCATTTAGTAAACTTATTTAACAGTCAATTTTTCTTATAGCAAGAGTTTTGAGAAACTAACAAGTGTTCTTTATAGGATAACAAAGGGATTACAAGAAATCCCAAGGGATTACGTTAACAAATTTATTAGAGAATCCCTGGATATCCCGAACCTTGATGTTGCCACGGTAGTACAAGCGTTCAAAATGGGGTTACAGAAGGATTCTCCATTTTACCAAGACCTTGTAATGAATCCTTGAAGTAATCTGGATGAAGCTCGAAATAGGGCCTTGAGATACATAAGGCTCGAAAATGACAGGAAAATGCAGGAAAGGATGAACACATCCTCAACGTATAAATCCACGAATAGGAAGTCAGAATCCTCATACAAACAATATCGATCCAAGCCATATGCTAAGAACGACAACAAAAGAGTGAATGCTATTAAGGATGAGGATGAAGAAGAATATCCTCAACTTTTAGAATATTGTTGTTCAGTAAATGTTCCTGAACTAATGTGTGCTATGCAGGGACTAGGGGACAAAGCAAGATGGCCAAAAAAAAATCCAAAAATTCTGATTGGAAGGACAAATCAAAGTGGTGTGCTTATCATGAAGATTTTAGGCACACGACGGAGGATTGTATAGCCTTAAGAAAAGATATCAGCCACTTTACTAAGTAAAGGTTATCTAAAGGAACTTCTTGGCAAAAAGGAGAACAAGACTCAGGATACTTATAGGAATCCTGAATGAGCTGCATCTCCACCACCCGATGCAAAGATAATCGACTTCATCTCTGGAGGATCCGACATATGTGGAACTTCTTACTCTGCGGCCAAAAGACATGCTAAAAAGGCCAAAGCAGAAAGGGGAGATAAGCCAACAAGAATGACAAAGCTCATGGATGATAAAGTGATAACTTTCGAAAGTGATGATTGGGAAAACATCCAGGATCCCCATCATGATGGGTTGGTAATTACTTTATATGTTGCTAACCATTTTGTCCGCATGATACTGATAGATAATGGAAGCTCGGTCAACATCATCCAGTTGGAGACATTGAAGAGAATGAATATCTCGGAAACTGAGATTACTTCAAAATCCACTGTACTTGTAGGATTCAGTGGGGAAAGGAAGAACGTTGTTGGGGAAATCAAGCTACCAGCCTTGGATTCATGACATGAAAGTCATACCCTCCACTTACCACCAATGTGTAAAGATACCTACTCCTTGGGGAGTGGTGAAGGTTGAAAGTGACCAGCAGGAAGCGAAAGAGTGTTACTCTTCCTCGATGAAGACATCAGCAAAATTTCTAGAAGGATAGCAATCAAAGATACAAGCACAGGATACTATGGAAGCTTCTGAACAGGAAGTCAAGAAAGTCATCCTTGATGAAGATAATCCAGATATCTCAGTGCTTGTAGGAGTCAATATCCCTGAGGATATTGAGAAACAACTCATTAACTTTTTAAAATGCAAGATGTCTACATTTTCCTGGAAGCATGAGGGTATGACAAGTATATCAAAGGATATTATAACCCATAAACTTGGAAGTGATAAATCTTTCAGGCTTGTTCAACAAAAAAGAAGAAAGTTCGCTCCTTAAAGGAATGGCATCATCCAAGAAGAAGTGGAGCGGCTGTTAAAATACAAGATGATAAGGGAGGTCGAATTCCCAAAGTGGTAAGCAAATGTAGTGGTAGTGCAGAAGAAGAATGGGAAATGGAGAGTCTGTGTTGATTACACAGACCTTAACAAAGCATGTCCGAAGGATCCATTCCCACTACCTCACATTGATTCCATGGTAGATGCAATTGTTGGACATGAAATGCTGACTTTCATGGATGCATCCTTAGGATTTCAACAAATCTAAATGGAACCATCCGACCAGGAGGATACAACATTGATGACACCTACAGGCATATATGGTTATACTGCTATGCCATTTGGTTTGAAAAATGCAGGTGCAACATATCAGAGGCTAGTCAACATTATGTTCAAGGATAAATTGGGGGATACTATGGAAGTATACATCGAAGATATGGTGGTGAAATCTAAGAAAGCTGAGAATCATCTCCAAGACTTGGAAAGTGCCTTCAATATCCTAGACCAGTATAACATGAAACTTAATCCTGCAAAATGCCACTTTGGAGTGGGGGCAGGAAAGTTCTTGGGAAATATGGTAACCAAAAAAGGAACAGAAGCAAGCCTGGAGCAGATCAGAGCTATTCTAGGTCTCAAATCCCCATCTAATATGAAAGATGTTCAAAGATTAACTGGAAGGGTAGTAACATTAAACAGATTCATATCAAGATCCTCTGAAAAATGTAAAGAATTCCATGATATCCTGACAAAGAACAGGAATTTCGAATGGGGAGGAAAACATGAAGCTGCTCTACAAGCATTAAAGCAGTATCTCTCAAGTGCACTTCTTCTAATGAAGCCTGGAGATGGTGAACCCCTATCTCTATATCATGCAGTGTCAGGAAATTCAGTAGGTGCAGTCTTGGGATAAAGATCATGAAGGTCAGCAGTATCATGTCTATTATGTTAGTAAAAGTTTATTAGATGCTAAGACTAGATACTCTCATCTACAAAAATTATTGTTAGCTTTAGTTATGGCATCAACTAAACTTAGACACTACTTTGAAACAGATAGATACATATAAATCCAACTATCCTATTAAAAATGTGCTTAGGAAACCCGAGATGTCTGGTAGAATGGAAAAATGGTATGTGAAACTAACTGCTTATGATTTAGTGTCTGAACCTAGGAATGCAATAAAGTCTTAGGCCTTAGCAGACTTTGGGGCTGATTTTAGTAGCGATATACAAGAAGAAGTTGATCTAGTAGTACAACAACTAGGTGAGAGCTTAGAAGTTTGGACACTACATACTGATGGTGCATCCAATGTAAGAGGTGTAGGATTAGGAATTCTACTAAAATCGCTACAGGGGACATATTACCCCAGGCCATTAGATGTGAGTTTACTGCTATGAATAATGAAGCTGAGTATGAAGCTTTAATAGCAGGATTAGAGGTAGCCAAGGATAAGAATATTAAATGCTTACAAGTATATGTTGAATCCTTGTTAATTACTAACCATTCAATGATCTTATGCAGTAAAATGCGAAAAATTATCCGAACATCATGAAATTGTTAAAAAAATATTAGGATATTTCAAAATATTTTCACTTGAACAGGTACCAAGGGAAGAGAATGCTGAAGCAGATGCTTTAGCAAACTTAGGATCTACTATCAGGATACCGGAAGGAACTCGGATACCAATAGTTCATATCTGGCACCCTGCGATGGAACATTCAAATCTCAGGATAAACAAGTAGCGAGTATCCAGGACCCTATTGATGGTTATCCTAATAAGTATTCTGAATACTGGATGAATCCAATCGTTAATTACCTACAAGAGGGAGATATCCTAAAGGATGAAAACCCTAGAGCTTTCAGAATGAAGGTATCTCATTTTACTTTAATAAATAATATCTTGTATAAGAAATCTCTTGCAGGTCCATACTTTTAAAAGTATTAAGAATAGGATATTATTGGCCAGCTATGAGAAAGGGTGCTATGGAATATACCAGAAATGTGATGCATGTCAGAGACATTGAAACATACTGCATCAACCTTCAGAACCATTGTATCCTATTACATCCGCATGTAAGAGACGCAGCAAAACTAAGAATGGCAGCATACCAGCAGAGGATAACCAAGTCTTATAACAAGAATATAAGGACAAAAGTCGTGGATTGGGTATTGTGAAAGGCATTTCAGAACACAACTAATCCTGCCGATGGAAAACTAGCCCCAAAATGGGAAGGACCATATGAGATAGAATCAGAATCCGAAAAGGGAGCATATAGGCTCAAAACAATGGAGGGGGATATGCTACCAAGATCCTTGAACGCCATACACCTCGAAGCCATTTCTAACTCAGGATGGTATGAACCCTACCTTATTTAATTTTATTTAATATTTATTTTTTTATTTTTGAAACCCTATACTGACTTAAGCATCGGAGGGGTGTTAGCCAAGCTAATACCCACTCTCACCCTAGTTTGAAGATGTTTTGTAGGGATATATTTTAGGCTGATACTCTAGGATATTTACTCAAGACAAAATCAAATGACTAGAGGATTGGGCCCCACTCTCATGTTTAAGGTTATTACATCCCTTTTCTAAGGTTAAAGATATTAACCTTTCTCTCGAATTAAGTTTAAACACTACGCCTGGAGCGCACGTTATTACGAATATAGTTCAAGATGGCGGGACCAGTTCATGTAGTAGTGGCTGACAATTTCGTCATTATTGGCTATATCCGGGATTCTTACGGTATATGAGGACCGATCACCCTCTCTAGTGAAGGATATTTTCATACTCTCTAAGGTTTAAAGGTTTTCATCTTTCTAAGTCTTGGAGTTTATGCACTCCCCCTGTAGCGCACAAAAAAATGGGTTTATCCCAGTGAAACACAAGATTTTGGATTATCCCAAGAGTATCTTAAAACACAATCATGATTCGGATATATTTCTCTTGATGGAAGAAGTTATAAAGCTCGATCACCGAGTGAAGGGTTACATAAGCAAAATATATCCTGATGCAACATGTTGATACTGCATAAACAGGGGACATCTACGCTAAGGCTAAATGTAAGAAATGCTGACAATATTTTCTTCTTGGGACATTCCAAATTAATCTAAGGTTTATTACAAACTTTCTACTTAAACGTCTCTGATATGGACTATTGTTTTTTTTCTAAGTTTAAAGGCCTTATCTAAATGAATGGGATTTATTAACTATAAAATTTGTCTCTTACAAATTTTTTTATAAAACATAAGCAATATCCTGACCAGGATATTTAATCTAACTTTTTTAAAACAACATATAACACGGGGATAAGGCTAAGAAATTAAATTTATATCAACGAGTCAAAATGCTACACCCTTGGCTTCGTTTCAAACCGAAACCCGTCCACCAAGGGTGTAAGATGTCCAAAAGCACATTAATGTTAATGATTGATGGCTTCGTCCTGAAAACACAAGGATCCTTCCACCTCCAATCATTATATTGTTCTAACATCTAAAATGCAGGAGAAGCAAATTGTTCAACATGCAGGAAAAGTAATTTTTTTAACAAACATCAACCATCAAAATTAAAAAGTGGGCTCTGGCTTAAGCAACAATATCCACCATTGCCCACTTTGCTGCCCACTCACGAGGCAGCACCAACAACAACATCATCTCCACTAGCACCGATGCCTGCTCCACCATCTTCACCAGCCTTGCCACATGCCTCCGCCACTGCCCCAGCCGCCTTAGAAGACTCGCCAGCCCCAGGTTTAGCCGGATGCTCTACAGGGTTGCCTCCTAAATCCTTTAGCTTGGCCTCCAAGGCATCTACAGTCCAGGACGGGCATTCAAAGCCCGCTTCCTTGGCCTCATAAGCCATCTTGATCCTGGCCTAGAGAAGAGAGATCACAACTAAATTTTTGAGGCCATCTCTAAAGGAGACCATCTCCTGCTCATGGTTAACCTGGATGGTGGTTAGCTTGAGTTTAGCATCCTGAGTCACCTTATTTAGCTTATCCTAGTACTGCTAGGTCTTGGCGGCAACGATCTTCCCTTGATCCTTAATGGTGACCTCGGCTTTCTTCAACTTGGCTTCTAAAAACTTGACTGCTTCACAAGCTTCGTTGTGAAGAAGCGGCAGGTGGTCCAAACCCTACAAAACAAAATGCAGGTATCAATAAATATAAATCTAACTAGGATAAAGGTTCAGCATACATGTGTAGGATACAGGATATAGGATGTGATATTCACCTGGTTGAGGGATGTGGTCATGGAGTCAATGGACTCCCTAAAGCCAAGACCCTCATAGGAAAAGGCTACGGCAGCAGTAGAAGGGAAATCAGAACCCTTCCGCTTCTTGGGTCATGAGGCCCGGGACCTTGTCAGCGGAGAAGGTTTAGGAGCAGCAGAGGGCTTAGAGCTGTGAGGGGGATTCAGCTTTCCTCCGATGAGCCAATTTGACTCAACTAACAGAGGTGGAATTTATTGCTAGTGAGGTTGACAAACAAACAAGTGAGATCTACTGCTTAAATACCTTTGATTGTATTGATATACGTGAACAAGTACAGTGTAAGTAAACAGTTTAGCAGGGCTTCGCCACACCAACAAGATTACCAGTTCTGACACAACATTCCTCTATTTATAGGTCAACATACTCGCACAGGAGAGTGTGAAACTAGGTGTGACTCGTGCAAGAGGAACCTCGTACTCGTACGAGTCATACAACTCACTTGTACGAGTAATTTACAAATAAAATAAAACATGTATTAACATATACAAATTGACGTTATAAGCCCTATAAACATAAACAACGTATCCTAGACGTAGGCAATAGATATTATGCATCAACAAACTCCCCCTTGGATATTTCCGCAGTCTTGAATAGTCTTCAAAAATCTTCAAAAAATCTGACATTTTCGACCAAAGAAACGCTCGGCGGCTTACGACGCTTCTCAAAAGCCATTGGCGTTTGAACTATAGGAGGAGCTGGTTAACTGTATTGCCAAACTGAAAACTTCTTAGCGATGCAATATGTGCTCACTCTGCAATTCTTTCTTCCTTCTTGTCTTTCTTCCTTTGGTCAGTCTCCTCCAGCTTCCTCCATGAGGTGTTCAATATCGTGTCGTAATGAACGTCGTTGGCAAAACAGACATTAACTATCTTCTGAAACTGGAGTGCTTGTTCTTTTATCTTTCTCTTTGAAGTTGATCTTACTATAGAATAAACATTCGATATCTTTCTTAGAATAGTTGACCAGCCACATCGGGTCTAGTACTCGAATACCACGCCATAGCCCATACATACGTTTGGGTGCTATGACGGCTTCGATAAGCTCCTCTGTGATCTTCCAAGAATCATCATTTGGATGCACACATATGACAGTTTCACCTGTACTTGAATCGTAGTGCCACCATTTGAAGATCTTGAAGAAATCTTGTTCCATCTTTATGAGAGGCATATTCATCATCACTTTCGGCCTCTTAACGATTAATGTTACGTCTTTCTCTTGTGTTACCAGATCGATCTTTGTAATTCGCTCTAGGAAATGAGGCTTCCAGTGTGTAAATCCGTGCATAGCTTCAAGCTTGATAAATTTCCATAGTTGTTGGTCGTGAAACTTCCTCTTCAGATTAGTTATCTATGTTTGCACGAGCTCTTTTATATCCCAATACAGCAAGGACTTGATATCGCTCAAGTATCTGAAATACTTGATCCCAAACTCCCGCTTAATAGCATAAACATTAAGCTCCTCCGTCCATCCCCAGCTAATTATATCCCCCAGTTAAATATCTGCATCACGTGTAAAGAACGCTAAGGGACATTTAAACTTTCGCTCAGCTGGTGTAACACCACCGTTTCCTCATCTTAGCAATCTCTTCAGATGATGGTTGTTGAGGAACGGTTCCATATTTAACAGCTTCTTCAACTTTACGTTTCAAAAGATTATCACTTTCAGCTGCAAACAATTCACTAAAAGTTGGGGAGTCATCTGTACCCTTATCGGCAAGATCAGTAACATCGTCATCAGAATCATCCTCCACGACAACTCTATCATAATTATTCGCATCATCTACATGCTCGAAGACATAATCAACTGGCTTGAAAGTACTAATATCATTCAGTTCGTCTTCAAAATCAAACACAAATTCTTCTTCCTTCATTCCTAGCATATCAGCTATCTCTTCTTTGGTAACATCCTGGTTAGTATCTCGGTCATTACTAATGGTTTGCTTGTATGCTTCAGATGCAAGGGACGAACGGTAACAAAGACCAGGTCCGACCGAAGACTCGCTCAAGGTGGTTAGAAGGTGGACATTGATAGTGGAGGAATAGGTCTACAACGGTCACAAGGGGATATTCTCCGTATCCCGAAATTATAGGATATCCCGTTAAAGTTTAGAAACTATATAAGGAGGTGCCGGATCACTAGAAAAACACACACAATCATTGTAACACTTAGAGCTAATCCGTGCAGCACCCCGAAGTTGTATCCTGATATTTCAATCAATAAGAAGAACAAAGGCAGCTGGCAGTTGTCAGCTCCCGAGGTTTTGTGCCGGCGATCTGGATAGATCAGGGGCTTTCCTTGTACACTCTGTGTCAATTCTTACTTCAATTGTTCATGATTTGATAATTGATATAGTTCGTTATCCTGAAACAATATCCTGAAATTGTTTTCTTTATTAATCAACTTATCACATTTTTGGAAATATCTATAGAACACTACCTCACAAACTAAATTTGTCACTTGATTGCTTTGCTTATTTTTGACCAAAACAAATACTATCAAGAACAACATTCAGAGGAAGAAAATCTTTTACACAGTGCTTTTACACCTGATATGTTTTCATCTTTTGCAGATTACCTTGGTCCAAGCTACAAGGCACAATGTGAGGAAGAGCCAAAGTATGAAGTAGTGGAGCTGATAGTTGTGAACAAAGAGATGTCTGCCGAGAAGCTAACTAAGATAGCCAACAAACTATGTTGGCTAATCTGAAAGAGGTAGTCTGTGAGGAAGTCCAGGGGGATAAAATCGAGTCAGTGAAAGAGTTTGTCAAGGAGTTGGTAAAGGGAGAAGTTAAAGTTCAAATTGTTGAAATTGAAAAACCTTGCAAGAAACGTTTAGAACCTTGCAATGAATGTTTTGAGGAAGAAAAAAAAATACAAAGACTTAAAAAACTTTCTGATAATTTGTCAAGCGATTATAAAGAAACTAAAGAAGCATACGATAAATTTAAGTAGAACTATTAGACAATATGAACAAGCTAATAGAGAATATGGTGCTACACTTTTGATGCTCAAGGTAACCATTATGGACAAGCAAATGGCCATAAATATTCATCTAAATGGAAAAAATGAAAATTGAAATAGAACGGTTACCAAATTGTTAATCAGTTATTCCACTAGTTCATATGTCATTGATCATATTCTTTCGAAAACTGAAAAGGAAGAAGATGATAAGAATGGTAAGAACAAAAGTTCATGTTACAGTCGAGTTCCACCACTCATGTGGGAAAGCTATTAATAAAAATTCATCTGGGGTGGAAAGGACGCTCAATTTAAAACTAAAAACAGAAAAAAACAACGAGTTGCCTGAGAACATCGATGTAATACACTAAATTTGAAAATGATTGTGAATCTGATGTGATAAAAAATGTGCTTGGAAAAGGTTTTAGGAAGTGAGAGTGATAGCACAGGATTTGAGAGTCTTTAGTCGAACTTGGAGAAAACCAGTTCAAGTTCATCTTTTGAAAATGAAGAAAGTTTTCATAAGAACTATCTTGGAAAATCAGAATCTAGTTCGGATGATGATTCTAATTTGGTTGCTTACAAAATGAAAAGATCGGACAAACTATATTCTCATCAAGAATTTCCTATTCAGAATGTGAATCTTGAAAATGTCAAACAACTATTTATAATGATTGAAGTGAGTCTTTTAGAGCTTGAAAATTTAAATGCAACTTCTAATTTTAAAAGAAAGTAAAGGGTTGGGGTATGTAAAGAAGCAAAATGATATGTTTCGAAAACCAAATTTTAAAAGAAAAGTAAACTTTGTTTTCAGAACAAGCTCAGAAAGCGAGAAAGAGAGTTTGGCAAAGGAACAATCAAACGACGAGTTCTACGCTGAGAAAAAGCGTCATGAGCAGGTTCAGAAATCCTCTATCACTAACAGCAGGACATGCTTCAAGTGTAACGAAGTCGGACATATTGCACGACATTGTCCCACTTCTAAACCTGTTTATCCTGTTAAGAAGCCATCAGAAGATGTGAAAACAAATTCCCAAAGTTTTTCCAACATAGATTTTGAAAAGAAAAAGTGAATCTAACAATAATGAGAAACCAGCAATTACTAATGTTTTAAACAAAGAAACTGGTGAATCATCGATCAAGAAAAATCAAAAAGATTCAAAATTTTATGCGAAAAGGCAATTTCTAAACAAAAAACTTGGGTGATCAAAACTAAACCATCTTCTAAGACAGTCAAAACATTTGTTACAACAAAGTCAAAGGTTGAACAAGTTGTTGAAGATAAGATGTTAATGTACCAAAGTTTGATATCCCAAACCCACCCAAGACAAAGAGGGCTTGGGTATCACTGTTTAAATTATTTCTTAATTGCATGTGTAAGGGATCTCAAGATCAATAATTTCGACGTGGATAATGTACAGCAGAGCTTCTCGACACATGACAGGGATGTTGGACTTGTTATATGATGTTATATCAATTAAAGGTGGCTATGTAGGGTTTGCGGGTACTCAAGGAGGAAGGATAATTGGTGAGGGAATACTAATGAATGGTGTGGTTTCTTTCGACAGAGTCAACTACATTGCCGATTTAGAGAATAACTTGCTACGTATCTCCCAGATCTGCAATAAGAAGTTTATAAATAATTTCACGGATAAAGAGTGCCTCATTCTGAAGCCGGGATTCAAAATTCCTGGGTGGATCCTAATGCGCACTCCACAAGAAAATGATCCCTATGTCATCGACATGAGTGTTGCATCCACTGCTACGAAATCGGCATAATGTTTTGTATCAAAGGCTATAGAAAAGGAATCGATCTTATGGCACCGAAAGATGGGGCATATACATTGACGAAAGATGAATTATCTGGTGCACAAAAATCTGGTAGAGGGTGTGAATCTTAAGAGTTTCCACTTGAGTGATGATTGTATTAGCTGTAAAAAGGGCAAGCAGCACAAGAAATCTCATCCATGAAAACTCCTGAACTCTATCAAGTTGCCACTAGAGAGGTTACAAATGGATCTGTTTGGCCTGGTTAACGTCAAAAGTATATCTAGTGATCTATATTGCCTTGTTGTGACTGACGACTACTCAAGATTTTCATGGGTTCTATTTCTAGAAAGCAAAGATGAGACGCTTGAAAATCTAACGATTCTTTTTAAAAAAAGTTGGAGAATTTGTACCATCTAACGATAAGAAGGATTCATAGCGACAATGGTATTGAATTTAAAAACAAGAAAATGATGGAGTTTTGCAACGACAAAGGAATACATCATGAATTCAGCACGCCATATACTCCGTAATAGAATGGAGTAGTTGGACGAAAGAATCAAACTCTTAATGAAATAACACGCACAATGCTCGCAGATTCGAAATTACCTGTCAGCTTTTGGAGCAAAGCAGTTGCCTCTGCTTGTTACACACTTAATCGAGTATTAACAATCAAGGCTCACAAGAAGACATGCTTTGATTTGCTTAATCAATGAAAACCAAATTTGGAGTTTTAGAACATTTGGATATCCGTGCACAATTATTGACCCGGATGGTAAATTTGGAGTTAAACTCTAGAGGGGTTTTTCGTGGGATATGCTAGTCCTTTGAGAAGAGTATTTCTGGCTAGCATAAATCGGTTATTCTTGCTCAACAAGTTGACAGCCAGAGATACACGTCACCTACATAGAAACCTAGTGATCCTTGGTTGTATAACTATGAGAGTTTGTGGAATTCTTTTGAACTGCCCGATGAACTTACCAAAGAGGAGCTTGTGTTGTTATATCAGCAATAACAATCGTCTCCTCAGAGCAAGGTCCTAGACCAATAGTCATTTCACAATCACATGTTGGCACAAACGATTCTGAAGCAGGTCCGAGCAACACACAACAAGAACTCGTAGTCGAACCAGATATGAACAACACAACACACACTTTTGATCAGTCAGACAATTCTGCTACTGATGGTGAGCCAACTTATGATAATGGAAGATCCAGTTCTAATGAAGGTTTAGAGAAAATTACTATTTTACTCAATCAATATGCGGGTCCAAGTAATTAGACTGGAGCATCAACTAGTAATTAGATTGCTGAACATAATATTACAAATCTGGGGAATGAAGTGAGTGTCTCTAATGAGGGTTGTCATACCACCCATCGGAGAACATAATTGGAGAGTTGCAGGCTGGAGTAAAACGAGAAATCAGATCAATAAGGATCTTAGCTGTTTTTATACTAAAGTTGCACCTATTCAAGATGTTTGCTCATATAGTTGTTTTATTTCATAGGTTGAGCCTAAATCTCACAAAGAAGCGCTTAAAGATGAAAGTTGGGTCAATGCTATGTAGGAAGAGCTCCAACAGTTTGAAAAACTTGGAGTCTGGAAGCTTGTCAACCTACCGGATAACCACAAGTCTATCAGTACAAATTGGTCTAATAGTGTAAACAAGATGACAGAGGAGTGGTTGTACGCAATAAAGCTCGACTCGTAGTCTAAGGTTTTCACCAGCAAGAGAGCATTGTTTATACAAAGGTCTACGCTCCTGTTGCACGAATAGAAGCTATCCGCATATTCTTGGCGTTTGTGTCATGGAAAGATTTCAAGGTGTACCAATTGGATGTGAACTCCGCATTCCTATATGGAAAGGTAAAAGAGGAGGTGTACGTTGGACAATCGCCGGGGTTTGTTGATCTGATACACAAAGAAAAGATTTACCTACTGGATAAAGCGTTATGCAGCTCGCACCAGGCCCCAAGAGCCTAGTACGAGACACTTTTTCAATACCTTATAGAGAACGGTTTCATCAGAGGAATAGTAGATAGTACCCCCTTCTTTACACCGGAAATGGATGGACATGTGATTATCGTACAAATCTATGTGGATGACATAATCTTTGGTTCGAAAAACGATGAGATGTGTAAAGATTTCAAGAAAGTCATGCAAAAGACATTTGGAATGAGTTCAATAGGAGAGATGAAGCTCTTTCTGGGACTTCAGGTCGATCAGTTACCTGATGGGATCTTTATCCATCAGACGAAGTATGTGCATGATGTGTTGCAGATTTTTGATATGTCAAGAACATCACCATTGTCTACCCACTTGGCACTAAATCACAGCATCGGTGCAGATGAAAAATGAGTGAATATTGAGGAGACCTTATATCGATCAATGGTTAGATCTTTGATGTACCCTACAACATCTAGTCCGAATATCATGTATCTGACATTCCTCGGCGCCCGATATCAATCAAGTCCTCAAGTGTCTCACATGCTGATCGTCAAGCAGATTCTTTGATATTTGAAGGGTTACCCAAGCACCGGCTTGTGGTATCCGCGGAACTATGATTTCAACCTCGCTTGATCTTCTAATTCGGATTTCGAATGTTTTCGTTTAAATGCTAAATCTACTACTACTAGTTGCCAGTTTTTTGGCACACAATTTGTAATGTGGCAATGCAAGAAGCAAACCATGGTCGCTCTCTCTACTTGCTAAGTAGAATACGTTTTAGCTTCCAGTTGTTGTTCCCTGATCTTGTGGATACAACAACAAATGAGAGACTATGGATTGCATTTTCTTGATACACCTGTATATGTAGATAATGAGGGTGCCATTAACAAAACAAAAAACCGGTTCAAAACTCACAAACTAAACATATTGAAATTCGACACCACTTTATCCGTGATTGCCATGAGAAAAGGTTGGTTAGAATTGAAAAAAACCACACTGATAAACAAAAGACAGATTTTTACACCAAAGCTTTTGATAGAGATACATTCAGATATCTTTTGAAACTTAATGAGTTGAAAAATCTGACATCAGGGGGGGATTCTTGAGGAGGTTGAACTCGAGGCGGATTACGATTTGTTGTGATCCTCATAGGTTTGTTATAGTTTATAGTTTTTTGAATTTATTTCTTTAAAAAAATCCATAAATATGTTTACATCAGTGGACTATCATAGTATGCTAAGGAAATATAGTGTCAAAATGTTTAAACAAGTCTCACTTGATGATGTGCCAGTAGGTTTCGCACATTTGTAAATTGTTTCTGAGATATAAACATAAGGAAAAATCTCTTAATTAGTGGCTTAACATCTCTTGGATATATGGTCTTAGTACACCGAGATTTCGTTTGAGAGATTGCCGGATTCTGAGATACTAGGTCTTTATAGATAATTGATATCTAGGGTATTATACAAGTTCTTCTGATTTTGCATCAGCAATGGCCTAGAACTTGTAGAATATTTTTGCTTTAAAAACCCAAAACTTCAACATATTGAAAGTATCGAAAGATCTGAAAATCGTAGTACAAAAGATTCCAAATATGGAACACCACTTTTAAGTCGAGCCTTCATCTCTTTGTATGTACTAACCTGAGCTCTCAAGGTCTCATACAACCTAACTACAAATATCAGTTATATATATTCACCTGTAAGATGAAATCTAGAAAATCTTGATGCGGGAGTATATTCTGAGGTGTCAAACACTATTAAGTCAAGTTCTAAGACATCTAAATAACATATCTCGGGGCAATTGAGAAATATGTAGCAGTTTAAATGGATCAGTATAGTGACAATCTAAGTGAATTTGTTTAAAACATAAAGTTATTATCAAGATCAACGGTACGAGTGATATGCCTCAAAAACTGATATGATCCTCTAACACAAACTCACAAAAATACGTCTGTAAATATGTTTGTACATAGTTATTACATTTCATTTCAGAAAAACCCAAAATGATTTTCATTGTGTATCTTAGTTTTGACTACCGATGATATAAAGCGGATCTTCACATTCCAAAGATGCTGATTGCTGAGAAAATCTAAAAGACAACGGGTTGGTAGCTTATCTAAAATAAGAAAATGTTTTGAAAAGACCAAAAGTTTATTAATTTGAAACTTACCATTGCCTGAAAACAACAGTTTGTTCATAAAATGTTCAACCAAGATCATTAACTTGGACTTGGTAGACAAATTAGTTAACCAGGTCATTAACTTAGACTTGGTCAACTGAGTGGGTTGTTAAAACTGATAACGTGTTCGAAAAAGTTGAAATTTTGAATAGCTACATGCCACTTCGCACGAATTGGTATCCACTCCGCATGAAGTGGATCACTTTGTGTATGAAGTGAATCACTTCATACAAAGTGAGAAACCTCACTATATAAAGGATCCAAACCGCACGAAGTGATCATTTACCAATTAGTGCGATCTGAGAGAACCTTAGTGTGATTTGTAGTTTTTTAGTGATTTAAGAAGTGCTTCAAAAATTGACATTGGGTAGGTTGATTAGCACACATCTTACAATGATGAAGGTATAGGATCTCGATGTGGACTTTAATTGGACATTTTCGGTTAACCGTACATATAAATGTAGATCTAGGGATAACTAGCTGGCCAAAATAAAAATTGAACATATATTCATGTTAATTGGCGTTTTTAGGATCTATTGTAACCATCAATTTCATAAAATCATCAGGTTGTAAATTCGAGTTCATGAAAATGTTTGGAACAGAGTGAAGGACACTTCGTACGATGTGAAATAACCACTCAGCACAAAGTCAACTTGTTGAATTGTTTAATAACCACTCTGCATGAAGTGTTTTTGGTCAAATGTTTATTATTCTTACACCACTTCGTACGAAGTGGAAATGACCACTTCGCATAAAAATTTGATTATTTTTCATCAAATTTTTCTATGTTTTGAAATTTTATGTGTCACAAGAAAAGAAGACGCAGTTTGACATTTGCTATGTTTTTTATATGAAAATACTAGAAATAGCACCTTTCGAGTCTATTTTATATTTTATGGATCAATTACCAATCAAGAAGGCATTAACTCATCAAGATAAAGTCTACTGGTCACATATTGAACGTTTTTGGAATGCTGCAAGCTTTGTTCCTGAACCAAAAGCAATATATTTAGTGATAAATGGTTGTTTTACAGGATGGGTTATAAAGGTTTCGTCAAAGTAGAAAATTTCAGCAAGGCAGGTTTAGGGAGGCCATACGAATTCTTTTCTCACTCTGTTATTCATGCACTCAGTCACAGGAAGGGAGGTTTTGATGTTATACTAGACTACCAAATGTGTATTGGTTATTGCCTTGAGCTTAAACTTACCGTACAACTTCATGAAAGTTATTTTTGATAAGATGGTGGCGAATATATCAAAAGAAAAGTTCTGGAAGTACCCAAGATTTATTCAAATGACGCTAGACGATCTGTTTCCGAACTTGGTGAAAGAAGAAGATGATTAGTTGAAGTTAGTTCATATGGATAAAGAAACTTTAATTAGTTTGAATCTATATCTAAAGCAAGACTCTAAGCCGCAAAGAATTTTTCTGGATCTGTTAAAGAGAAAACTTATATTTTACCTTCAAAGGGCAAGTGCAGAAAAGATACAAGCAACTTAGAGAATGATGAAGTGGAACGGTTAGATGGTTTTGTTCCAAGGAAAAGTAGTTGGTTTGAGAAAGAGGAGAAGAAAAAGAAATGTTTAACTCCTAAAAAGAAGCTTGCTCAGACACGTAAACGTGCAACTACACAAACTATGCTTATAGATGAGCAGTCTTAAGATGAGATACAAGTGAACGTACATGTGAATGAACCATTTGATGAAAATGTGAATGTACATGACGATGTTTTCCCTACTACATCAGATCAGGATCATGATGATTTGAATGTTACGAAGATTGTTGCTGATGTTGAGAAAGAAGCATTTGAAGGTGATAATGAAGAGAGTTCAGATGATGATGTTGATCTGGGGAAAGCTACAGAGAAAGAACGAGCTGAATTACGAAAGCAACAACGTAAACGTAAGAAGGTTAGAGATGATGATGTCGCATATGTTCCTAGTGATCCAGAGGAAACATCGGAAAGGCCGACAAAGAAAGCTAAACGTGTTAAAAGCAAGCCTTCAGATATTCACAAGAATACAATAGGGTCTCCTACGACAAAAAGAGCTCATCAAAAGTATAAAAGGGCCAGGAAGACACCTGAGGTAGAAGTTACAACTAGAAATGCTGAGTCTATACAACCACCGTCACCACCACAACAACCACCTACATCACCACAACATATTATTCCACCATGACCACAACATGTTACAGCACCACAACCATCTTCAACACCAAAGCAGCCAACACCTCTGGTACAACAAAGAACTCCACGGTCTGCTCAAAGATGTCAATCTTTGCCAATTGATTATTTTGGTGAAATTCCTTATACCCGATTTGAAGGAGTAATAGATAGAGATTTTTTCAATGATACAAAGATTGTAGTGTTAGGAAGCAGAATCAAGTATCTTAAAGATAACAGAAAGAACTTAGAAGATGTGTTAGAAAGTTTTCTTTCTGAGAATGAAATATTAAGAAGATTGGTTGAAGAGTATGAAGATGAGAGATTGAGGAATGATAAAAATTTTGATCTATTTTAGAAAGTGTTATCAGAGAAGCTGGGTATTGAATTTGATGTAGAATTCGATTTATTAGAAATTGAAGAGGCAAAGGCTAAAGCTACTGAACGAGCAAAGAAAACAGAAGCTGAAGCTGCAGCCATGGGTAAAGGAAAGGGAAATATAGAAGAAATTCCTGTGATTGTTCCCTCTAAGCCAGAAATTGAAGTTGAACCATTAATTAACTATGTGCTGGTTGGAAAACCTCTTGATGCTTCTGGAGTTTCTTTGAAGCAGAAATACTTAGAAAAGAAAAGGTTGGATGCTAAGATTGATGAAGAGGTGTATGGACATAATGAGGATAATGATGAAGATGTTGGTGGAAACGATAGGAAAGATGATGACAAAAAAGGTGATGACAATGATGATAATCAAGGGGGTACGAGTGACTGTTCTAGATGCAAAGATCACTGAGTCGTTCCACTACGATGCCTATCTGAACGACACAGTTAATCAAGAAGATGATTCACAAAGACAGGGGGAGAAGAAGGATTCGGTAAACAATGTAGAGCAATCAGGAATCCTCACAACTGCACCTATATCAGTTATTCTTGAATTGCCAAAGCCCATAACTTTCTACTTGGAACATGGTGTCAAAGAAGATGAATTTGTTCATAAATACACCAACAAGGAAATTGTAGAAATTTTGGGTGTTGACAAGAGTTCATTTGATTTTGATTTCGATTTCGAGTAGGAGTTGAATAACATCAGTCCATCTAAGCCGAAAGATTATGTATACAAATATGTTGTTGATGCTTACAGTTACAATGAGGTTGTGATGGAGGATGATTCCGACGACGAAACGGTCAAATATTCTGGAGAGAATACGGATGACTTCTCAACCTTTTAGGAGTTGTTTGTTGAAGCTTCTGATGATTTGTTGAAGCGTAGGGTTGAGGAGACTGTGAATGAAGCAAATGTTCCTAAACGGTTATCGAAAGAAAAAATTGCAGAAGCAAAGAAGTCTTGGTTCAAAGAGTTGCCCAAAGAACGTAAATTTAAAAGACCATTTGCTTTCTTCACACAAATTAAGGATAAATTACTGGGTGATATTCTTAGCTGGGGTTAGAATCCAGAGTTGAATGTTTATGCTATAAAGAGGGAGTTTGGTGTGAAGTACTTTAGGTACTTGAGTCATATAAAGACTTTGCCTTGGTGGGACGTTGAAGAGTTGGTTCAAAGGAAGATGAAGTTTCATGATCAACGATTATGGAGGCTGATAAAGTACGAATCTGCTCATGGTTTCAATCACTGGAAACCGCACATACCAAAGAAGAAGATCAAGGTTGATTCAATCACGAAAGAGAAATATGTCACGTTGATTATCAAACAACCGTGCGCCATGAAGAAAATGCCTTTGAAGAAAATCGAGCAGGATTTCTATGAGTTCTTCAAATGGTGGGAATATGATGTGGAAATTGGAGAAGTAGTTATTGTGTTGAAGAATGAAGGTTTATGGAGGATGATACGAATACTAGACCTGATGTAGCTAGTAAATTGTTTAGAGAAAGATGTGGAGTGTCTATTCTTTAACAAGATTTGCTACGAGACACGAGAAAAGACTTAAGCGATGCAATATCAAGTTGTAATTAACGTTTGCTGTGCACATGGTATTAATTTAGGGAATATGTGGAAGTTAAAATGGAGAGAGTTGGAAAGAGAAGAATTTACAAAGCAGATACGATAAAAGAAAGAATTTATGATGTTACACAAAAAGCTGCTCTTAGAAGATTTCAATTTATGAAATGGGCACCTCCAACTAACCAAATACCGATTCCATCAGAGGAGAGAAGGAAATCAAGGAAGAATTTCTTTGAACGTTAAAGTTTAATGTTATGAATATTTTGAAGACGGACCAAGACTACGGCAATATCCAAGGGGGAGTTTGTTGATGCAGAATGTCTATAGCCTATGTCTTATGGTCATGTCGAGTCATTGAAATAGGGGTTCGATGTTAGATTTCATATTTTTGATGTATGTATTGTGCACTTCACACGAAGTAAGTACACCTTATGCGAATTGAAGTCTCAACTCGTGCGCTCTGGCCTAGTCTATAAACATAAGAGTTGTGGTCTTGAGGTTGTAATAGTTTTGCTTAGTGTACGACGAAGCCCTGCATAGTTTGTTTGAGGATTGTACATACGTACCACATTAATGAAACAGTAAACTTAAAACTATAATCTTGATATTGTCACTTGTTATAAAACGGATTACGCACATGTTATAACTAGTTGATCAGATTAGGTCATGTGCTTATTGGATAAGAAGGTCCTACAAGGACCATAACGGATAGAACTATGGCGCCTAGGAAATGGGGAGAGGGCGCTATAGGACGCTATTTGAGTTGATATGGCCAGAGACGGTATACCACACCTCCCCAAATGCCTTTATTCTCAATATAGTTATGGGTATACTGGTTCATTGTAGGCTTATAGTGAGGATCACTGTTCTTAGTAGCAACATGATGAATTCAAAGATTTCCATATGTAGGATATTCAATCTCAACATGACATACACGTTTAGATTACCAAAGAGACCTCTTGAAGGGATCATAGTGTTCCCAAATCACACTTATGATGATCTAAAGAAAAACTTAGTTCTCATTTGCTTTTTTCTTTTAAAGATCATAGTCCTCATGCTAAGCTTACTTGCAAATGATTATCGAACATCAACCCCACATAGTTAACCTGTGTAAGAGCATTCACAATGGATTCTTCATCTCCATCTCTATAATTATAATTAAATACCATTACCTTTTAATTCTTCTTTTTAAATAATATTTTTATCATTACTGTTTCTCTCTCCTTTATTCACAACCAATTCTAAAAATATTAAAATATTATAGATGTTGAATAGTCAAATTTACTAATGAACAATACTTTTTTCTCTCTTTCAATAACAACCACTTAATATAATACAAAAAACTATGTGATCAATGTGAAAGGTCTAAGTAGAGTTAAGATGTTATTCACATTTTGATAGACACATAATGTATTAACTATTAAGCACAACTGCACAGGTGCCTTAATTGTGATATCCCGGGTTTTTCGGATAACTTAAACGCGACACTTGTCGAATGAAGTTTATGCTAAGTATTAAACGTGTACGAGTTAAATGAATACGTGATGTGTGTTGTGTGATTGTTTTAGTTATAGAATAATTACAGTAGATATGTACACGAACTGAACCGAACCGCGACACGAACCAACTTTGATTCATTGTGACTCTAGGAGTTAACAAAGTTTTAAATTTTAACTCAAGCCTTCGGCCGAGAACAAGGATCAAACCCAAACCGAGCTCAAACCTAAACCTTAAACTCTAACTACTCGGCCGCAAGATCAAACCAAACCAACCCAAGTCCTTAGCCGCGAGATCAAGCCCAAACCCAAACCGAACCAACCCAAGTTCCTCGGCCACGAATGCTTATCCAAACCGTAACCCTCATCTCCCTCTTTGCCTATATATACAAACTCACATGCATGTTTCATTCACATACACAAAACCCTAGAAAGAAACTGCCGTCGGCAGCCTTGTCTCATCCTTGTGATCGCAAACACTGATCAGCCTTGTTCTTTTCTTTCCTCTCGGTCGCAGCAGCAGCAGTCATCGCCATCATCATCTCCCGATCGCGAGCAGCCGATTGTTCACCTCCATTCAGTCGCAAGATCAACCATCGTGCACCTCTATTCGATCACAAAACAGCATCCTCGCACTCCCTGATTGATCACGAGCAGCCTCTCCTTCCAGTTCCTGTCAGTTTCGGTCGTGATCTTGTTGGAACAGCCGGATCATTCTTGTCCAAATCTCGGCTTGTTTACCTAGTTATTCAAGGTTAGGGTTATCTCTGATTACGAGATCATGTTCGGATATGTATGCTTGAATGAATTGATTAGTTTGTTTCGGATTATATGTGTTGAATGTAATCGGCTGATTTATTGTGTTTATATGCATGATTGTTTTCGGAAATCATAAGTTTGCAAGTGTGCTTTGGTTATAAAATCTAGAAGTATGAACTAGGGTTTGCATGGATATGTTATAGGTATTGAATTATGATTAGAAAAACCGATTCTTGATCGCCTAGGTTAATGATATTAACGGATTGTGCGAATTAATGGTAACAATATGCTGAAACAGGATGCTGAGTAATAGTTACAGCCGACTTCATCTGGCTGTAACTCGGTCGTTAGTTGTCGAAAAACGGATTTTCTGATGTCTAGAACGTAGAGATTTGAATAAGGAATCTAATGGCGCTGGATTCATAATTTTCTGAAATCATTTGATATTTTTAAAGGGCCAAATAAGTTCAGTAACTAAAGCTGTGAAAATCCTGAAATTTTGTTAGTCGTTTATCGAGTTGGATTTTAAAATCAGTAGGGAGTTGAGTCATGAATTTTGTACAGCAACTAGGTATGGAAATTTCCGGGCCACTCCAACTGGAATTTCGTTAATTGGACAATCGGTGATTTTTAAATAAATTCTTCCGTGGACTGCAGTCAGAAAGTGATAAATCTTACTGCAGCCTAGTATATTAATATTTATGGTTAATTGGTAAAGATTTAGGACTTGGAAAATTTATATAAATTTCTATAGTATAAATGTCACCTACTGTAAAAATATTGGAATTTTTGGAATGTTAGAACTATTTTATAAAAATCCTAGAAAACAGCTGAAATTTGAGAACTTGTGATTTTGTGCACCAAATTGTGGCATGACTTGGTTTATGCTTATGATAAGTTGTTTTGATCACTAGGTTCACATGAGGATACTTGCATACATGTTTGAGTGTTAGATATGTTGTTTGCGTGTATCACTTTGTGCGAAAAATTACGTGTAGAATTTGTATTGGTGTGTTCACACACTGACTTGAAATTAATTGGTTTGTTAGGACGCAACTAGCGGTCCCATCTCTGATAACATCTTTGCTACACTAACCGAGCAAATAAAGGTGAGTTCACGGCCCCTAACTTTATCCGGTTTTTAAACAACAGGGGGAGAAACATGTATACACTCTCAAACTCAATCTCTTTACGTTATACGAATTTAACGTCACATAACTACTCGGTAACTAAGTTAATGTTAATGTAATGTTATGGTCACTAAGCAGCTTTATCACTTAAGTCCTCGTCAATCTCTCGGATCGTTAGTATTGGGTTTAATAGCGGGGGAGTTATAAATAGTACTACTGGGCCCGACAAGCCCCATCCGAGCTAGTCGCGCTAGCCGACCGGGTATGGTCAACGGGTGAATAATTCGGCCTAACCTCGCCATGGTCATGTGATAGGCCTGGCAAAACGGAGGCACAACAGTCAGCTTCGATCGCGAACACTTACGTGACATAACTTTAGGCTAGCTACCTATATATATTAACATTGAACTTAATTACGAATCAACTGTATTATTCCGGGTGTGGAATAATGGAAACAACAACTTAATATTCCGGGTTTGGAATATTGGAAGCAACAACTTAATATTCCGGGTTTGGAATATTGGAAGCAACAACTTATTATTCCGGGTTGGAATAATGGAACCAATACGTTATCCCGGGTTAGGGATAACGGAGAAAACAAACTATAACCGAACAAACGAATTTATGAAAACCTGTGAACTCACTCATCTTTAATGTTGACACTTGTTTCTTTACATGTTTCTCAGGACGCTAGGAGCTCTAGGTGCACGCACATGCATTGAACAAGACATCTTTTATCGAGTCTTATTTATTAATATTGTTTTGGGATTTTTCATTTGTTTTGGCGTTTGTGTTGGCGCCCGCTTCACTACTTATTTATGCTTCTGCTCAAACTTTAAAACTGATGCTTCTGTTAAATATTGGTAACTAATTTAGACAATATAAAATCCACAACAAATGATTTTGGAAAACGTATTATCAAATCATATAGAGTCGTTCGACGTACTAGTGTTTCAGATTCTGGTTTGTTCACACGCCTCGCGGTAAAACTCCGCAAGTGGAAATTGAGGGTGTGACAGATTGGTGTCAGAGCCACTAGCTATAGAGAAACAGGTTTGCATTAGAAGTAGACCTAAACTATAGCTAATTTCACGACACTAGACTTAGTTTGGCACCGAACTATTATATCTTGTTATGCAATATACCACAACTATGTTTGGTAGATTATGCCTTCATAATAAGAAATGAAAACAACTCGTAACTAACTACACGACCTAACAGGCAATGTCATCATCCTCATCGTCATCATCATCATCCGACAGACCTACGCCACCAAGGGCACCAGGAAAGGCACCAATGGTGGAACCCATACCATCTTATGGCGTGAAGACACGCTCAGCTGCGAGGAAAAGGCTCGCTCTGGGGGAGGAGTCGTCGTTACGCCCAACCATTGCTGTACCGGTTGAACCGGTTAACCCTGTAGAAATAGGAATTGACATACTTAGAATCCTGGTGCATACACAACAAAAACAGTTAGAAAGAATGCAGGAAACCATCCTAGCACAAGGGTGGATGATTCGACAACTTACAGGTAAGACCGACTCGCTCGAGGAAGAGCATCGTACGAGCAAGATAGCTCGTAACACCATAGCCAGAGATCTGCGTGCTGAGCAGATAAGAGCCGACTGGCTTGAGGACAAAGTCCTGGAAAATAGTTGGAACATTCAGGAACTGCAAAATCAAGCACTTGCACCAGCACCGACCCCTCCAGTGCCGGTAGAGGAGGATCCAGAAGAGGATCCAGAGGAGGACCCTGAGGAGGATCCAGAGGAGGATCCGGAGGAGGACCCAGCTGTAGAAGCTGGAAATGCCGCACAGGATGACGGCAACGACAGTGACTTGGGGTATGGAGACGTAGACGACTGACACGTTTCGTTTATTTTGTTTATTTTCCTTCAGTCTATTTATTTTCCCACTTGTGTTTAAACTTGAGACTTTATAGTGAATTCGTATGTTTGATTCGCACTTTGGTAAGACATTGAAATTTCAGTTAATCAAGTATTTCTTTTGACTATTTAACATATTGAGTTGTCATAACTTAATAATTATTAAAGTACGAAGTAGGATAACTATATTGGATATATAGACTTATCGGGGTGTGTTTGTGTTGTGATTCGAAGATCTAAATGGCAACTGAAAGACGTGGAAACCTTAACTTGACGCCCGAAGAGCTAGCTGCCATGATTAAAGAGCACGTGAACGCAGCTTTAGCGGGTGTTCAGAACCAACCGGCAGGTAACCATTATTAAATTTTCGCGTGAAAATCTAATAGTGAGGCTAGTAAAATTCCTTGCTGACTTCCTGTTCTCTGTCAGCAGGAGGGGGCTTTAACCCCTACAAGATGTTCCTTGACGCAAAGCCAAGCAAATTCTCGGGGGCGGAAGGACCCATTGGACTGGTCCGCTGGATCGAAAAATCTGAATCCGTTTTTGAAATGTGCAACTGCCTAGAAGCCAACAAGGTCAAATACGCAGCCTCGACACTGGAAGATGGGGCACTGACATGGTGGAATGCACAAGTCCAAACACGTGGACTTATAGCTGCGAATGCAATGGCATGGGCCGAGTTCAAGGCCCTAATCAAAGAGGAGTATTGTCCACGAGACAGAGTGCAACAGTTGGAGCAAGCTTTATGGAACCACAAGATGGTGGGATCGGAAATTGAAGCTTACACCGCAAAACACCATGACTTAGTATTTCTGTGTCCCGAATTGGCCAACACGGTGGAGAAAAGACTCGAGTTCTATCTCGGGGGTCTGGTTCCGGAAATTCAGGGTATGGTAATGGCTAGTAACCCTGTAACTGAACATCAAGCAATCCGATTGGCTCACAAACTCACCGATAAGGCGGTGGAACAGAAGAAACTGCCAGCACGGGGTACAACTGAAGTTGCCCCGGATAACAAAAGAAAGTTTGAAGACTCCACTATTCGACAGTCTTCGTCATCTCATCCGCAGCAAGGGAACCAGAAGCGGTTCAATCATTTCAACAGCCACCGGGGTCACCAAAATCAGTCCGCCAACAACCACAACAACAACAACAGCAATCAGAATGCAGGCGGCTATGTAGGTCGAAAGCCGCAGTGCAATCGCTGTAATCTTCATCATCACGGCCCTTGTGCCGGGAACCGCTGCCAATGATGTGGCAAGGTGGGACATGCGGCAAAGGATTGTCGTGGGGAAATCATGTCCCGAAAAAATCAAAATCAACCCCAGGGTCAGCAGCAGGGTATTAATCGGGGATGCTATCAGTGTGGTAGCACTACTCATTTCAGAAGAGACTGCCCACAGTTGCGTAACAACAACAATAATGGTGGAAACAACCACAACCACAATAACCACAACAACAATAATAACAACAACAATGGGAACGGTGGCACAGGAGGTGCTAAAGGTCGCGCATTTACATTGGGCCGCGGAGAGGCCAGAAACGACACGAACGTGGTCACCGGTAAGTTTCCCCTTAATGAACATTTGCTTCTGTGCTTTTTGATACGGGTGCGGATAGGAGCTTTATATCTGAGTCTTTTAGGAAGAACCTAAATCTCACGCTTAAACCATTAGAGACCCCTTATGTTATAGAATTAGCCGATGGTAAATCTGTAGATGTGACCCAAATAGTATCCGGCTGTCAACTCAAACTCGCGGGCCACACTTTTACCATTGATCTGATGACAACTACCCTGGGTAGTTTTGACGTGGTAGTCGGAATGGACTGGCTATCCAACGTCCGGGCTGAAGTTCTCTGTTTTGAAAAATCTATCCGTATTCCGCTCTCTAACGACGAAATCCTGACGGTACAAGGTGACAAGGCAAGCGCCGTCACTAACATCATCTCATACATGCAAGCGCAGAAGTATCTTCGGAGAAAGAACTCCTTCGCTTTACTCGCACTGATTACCGAACAGCCTAAGGACGAGAAACGCATAGAAGACATCCCTGTCGTCCGTGAATTTTCCGATGTATTCCCAGAAGAACTACCTGGTCTTCCACCCCATCGACAATTGGAGTTTGAAATCGAATTAGCGAATAATGCAACTCCTATCGCCAAGGCTCCATACCGCCTAGCTCCAGCTGAGCTGCAGGAGCTGTCTACCCAACTTCAGGAACTTTTAGAGAAAGGGTTTATCCGACCGAGCGTTTCGCCATGGGGAGCTCCAGTCCTTTTTGTCAAGAAGAAGGACGGAACTTTCCGCATGTGCATCGACTACAGGGAACTCAACAAGGTTACCGTCAAGAACCGATACCCGTTACCTCGCATCGATGATCTATTCGACCAACTTCAAGGGTCAAGTTACTACTCTAAGATTGATTTACGGTCCGGTTACCACCAGCTACGCGTCAGGGAGGAGGATATCGCCAAGACGGCATTTCGCACTCGGTATGGCCATTACGAGTTCTTGGTCATGCCCTTCGGTCTCACCAACGCACCCGCGGTGTTCATGGACCTCATGAACCGCGTGTGTAAACCATACCTCGACAAATTTGTCATTGTGTTCATCGATGACATACTCATCTACTCCAAAAGTGAAGAAGAACATGCTGAACATCTACGATTACTGTTGGGATTACTCCAACAGGAAAAGGTATATGCCAAGCTTTCGAAGTGCGATTTCTGTATTCGGAAAGTTCAGTTTCTCGGGCATATCGTGAATGAAAAGGGTATCCACGTAGACCCTGCCAAGATTGAAGCCATCAAAAACTGGGAAGCACCTAAGACACCGACGGAGATCCGCCAATTTTTGGGATTGGCTGGTTACTACAGACGATTCATCGAGGGATTTTCAAAGATAGCACAACCGCTTACTACCCTCACCCAGAAAGGCATCAAGTATGCTTGGGGCGACAAGCAAGAGGCAGCATTTCAGTTGCTGAAGCAGAAACTTTGCAGTGCACCCATTCTGTCCTTGCCGGAAGGGACAGATGACTTTGTAGTGTATTGTGATGCTTCCATTCAGGGATTGGGATGCGTACTCATGCAACGCGATAAGGTCATCGCGTATGCGTCGCGACAACTGAAGGTTCACGAGAAAAACTACACGACGCATGACCTGGAATTGGGAGCAGTAGTGTTTGCACTTAAGATTTGGAGACACTACCTCTATGGAACGAAGTGCACAATCTTTACGGACCACAAGAGCCTCCAACACATCTTTGATCAGAAGGAGTTGAACATGCGACAGCGTCGCTGGGTCGAACTCTTGAACGATTATGAGTGTGCCATTCGGTATCACCCGGGTAAAGCTAACATGGTAGCTGATGCCCTCAGTAGGAAGGAACACTTGAAACCTCGTCGCGTACGAGCACTACAACTCACTATTCATTCGGGGCTACCCGAACAAATACGCGATGCCCAGTTAGAAGCAGTTAAGGAGGAAAATATCAAGGCCGAATCGGTGGGAAAAATGGAACGCGATTGAGAAGTAAAGCCCAATGGAGCCCGGTATTTCATGAATCGCATATGGATACCTCTCTACGGAAACCTCAGAGAGCTAGTCATGGATGAAGCTCATAAATCCCGATACTCTGTCCATCCGGGTTCGGATAAGATGTATCAAGACCTTAACGCTGCGTATTGGTGGCCCAACATGAAAGCCGATATAGCCACCTACGTGAGTAAATGTTTGACTTGTGCAAAAGTCAAGGTAGAGTATCAAAAGCCATCGGGGCTACTCCAACAACCTGAGATCCCAGTGTGGAAATGGGATCAGATCTCAATGGATTTCATCACTAAACTCCCGCGAACCTTGGGTGGTTGCGATACCATCTGGGTGATTGTGGATCGTTTAACTAAGTCCGCACACTTCCTAGCTATTAAAGAAACAGATAAGATGGAGAAGTTGACTCGCATCTACATTAAGGAAGTAGTTTCTCGGCACGGAGTGCCAACGTCCATCATCTCAGACAGAGATGCTCGCTTCACGTCTAACTTCTGGCAGTCACTCCAAAAAGCGTTGGGAACACGCTTAGATATGAGCACAGCCTATCACCCTCAGACTGATGGTCAAAGTGAAAGGACCATACAAACCTTGGAAGACATGCTTAGGGCATGCATGGTAGACTTCGGAAATAGTTGGCAAATCCACCTGCCTCTAGTAGAATTCTCATATAACAACAGCTATCATACGAGTATTTCGGCAGCACCGTTTGAGGCATTATACGGTCGTAAATGTAGATCACCGGTCTGCTGGGCAGAAGTCGGTGACAGTCAACTCACAGGCCCTGAGTTAATACTTGAGGCCACTGAAAAGATTGTACAAATCAGAAACCGCATGGCGGCGGCACGAGATCGACAGAAAAGCTACGCTGATCAACGACGCAAACCGCTCGAATTTCAGGTAGGCGACCGCGTCCTACTAAAGGTGTCACCCTGGAAGGGTGTAATCCGCTTTGGAGAACGGGGCAAACTTAACCCACGGTACATAGGCCCGTTTGTAATCTTGAAACGTATCGGACCCGTAGCTTATCAATTAGACCTTCCTGCCGAACTCAGTGGAGTTCACAACGTATTTCACGTGTCAAATCTGAAGAAGTGTCTATCAGATGAAACTCTAGTCATTCCATTGGATGAGATCCAAGTGGATGAACAACTGCACTTTGTGGAACAGCCTATCGAGATCATGGATCGTGAGATCAAGACTCGAAGGCACAGCAAAATTCCGATCGTTAAGGTTCGTTGGGACTCTAAGCGTGGCCGGAGTTCACGTGGGAAAGAGAGGATCAAATGAAAAGCAAATACCCACACCTCTTCGCAACTGAGCAGCAAACTAACGATACCAGTAACTAAATTTTCGGGACGAAAATTCTTTCAACATGGGGATGATGTGACAACCTGGAAATTTCTCATACATTCGTGTACCACTGTTAACTAAATTCTTGTGCATGGCACTTGGAAATCTTTGTGTATGGCACTTGGGAACTTCTTGTAACTTCGCATGCTTTCATAAACGAACTAACTCTTTGTGCGTGGCACTCTAAACATGTACGCTACATGCTAAACCGCGTTTACTCAATTTTCGGGACGAAAATTCTTTCAACATGGGGATAATGTGATATCCCGGGTTTTTCGGATAACTTAAACGCGACACTTGTCGAATGAAGTATATGCTAAGTATTAAACGTGTACGAGTTAAATGAATACGTGATGTGTGTTGTGTGATTGTTTTAGTTATAGAATAATTACAATAGATATGTACACGAACTGAACCGAACCGCGACACGAACCAACTTTGATTCATTGTGACTCTAGGAGTTAACAAAGTTTTAAACTTTAACTCAAGTCTTCGGCCGAGAACAAGGATCAAACCCAAACCGAGCTCAAACCTAAACCTTAAACTCTAACTACTCGGCCGCAAGATCAAACCAAACCAACCCAAGTCCTTGGCCGCGAGATCAAGCCCAAACCCAAACCGAACCAACCCAAGTTCCTCGGCCACGAATGCTTATCCAAACCGTAACCCTCATCTCCCTCTTTGCCTATATATACAAACTCACATGCATGTTTCATTCACAAACACTGATCAGCCTTGTTCTTTTCTTTCCTCTCGGTCGCAGCAGCAGCAGTCATCGCCATCATCATCTCCCGATCGCGTGCAGCCGATTGTTCACCTCCATTCAGTCGCAAGATCAACCATCGTGCACCTCTATTCGATCACAAAACAGCATCCTTGCACTCCCTGATTGATCACGAGCAGCCTCTCCTTCCAGTTCCTGTCAGTTTCGGTCGTGATCTTATTGGAACAGCCGGATCATTCTTGTCCAAATCTCGGCTTGTTTACCTAGTTATTCAAGGTTAGGGTTATCTCTGATTACGAGATCATGTTCGGATATGTATGCTTGAATGAATTGATTAGTTTGTTTCGGATTATATGTGTTGAATGTAATCGGCTGATTTATTGTGTTTATATGCATGATTGTTTTCGGAAATCATAAGTTTGCAAGTGTGCTTTGGTTATAAAAACTAGAAGTATGAACTAGGGTTTGCATGGATATGTTATAGGTATTGAATTATGATTAGAAAAACCGATTCTTGATCGCCTAGGTTAATGATATTAACGGATTGTGCGAATTAATGGTAACAATATGCTGAAACAGGATGCTGAGTAATAGTTACAGCCGACTTCATCTGGCTGTAACTCGGTCGTTAGTTGTTGAAAAACGGATTTTCTGATGTCTAGAACGTAGAGATTTGAATAAGGAATCTAATGGCGCTGGATTCATAATTTTCTGAAGTCATTTGATATTTTTAAAGGGCCAAATAAGTTCAGTAACTAAAGCTGTGAAAATCCTGAAATTTTGTTAGTCGTTTATCGAGTTGGATTTTAAAATCAGTAGGGATTTTAGTCATGAATTTTGTACAGCAACTAGGTATGGAAATTTCCGGGCAACTCCAACTGGAATTTCGTTAATTGGACAATCGGTGATTTTTAAATAAATTCTTTCGTGGACTGCAGTCAGAAAGTGATAAATCTGACTGCAGCCTAGTATATTAATATTTATGGTTAATTGGTAAAGATTTAGGACTTGGAAAATTTATATAAATTTCTATAGGATAAATGTCACCTACTGTAAAAATATTGGAATTTTTGGAATGTTAGAACTATTTTATAAAAATCCTAGAAAACAGCTGAATTATGAGTGCTAAGCTGAAATTTGAGAACTTGTGATTTTGTGCACCAAATTGTGGCATGACTTGGTTTATGCTTATGATAAGTTGTTTTGATCACTAGGTTCACATGAGGATACTTGCATGCATGTTTGAGTGTTAGATATGTTGTTTGCGTGTATCACTTTGTGCGTAAATTACGTGTAGAATTTGTATTGGTGTGTTCACACACTGACTTGAAATTAATTGGTTTGTTAGGACGCAACTAGCGGTCCCATCTCTTATAACATCTTTGCTACACTAACCGAGCAAATAAAGGTGAGTTCACGGCCCCTAACTTTATCCGGTTTTTAAACAACAGGGGGAGAAACATGTATACACTCTCAAACTCAATCTCTTTACGTTATACGAATTTAACGTCACATAACTACTCGGTAACTAAGTTAATGTTAATGTAACGTTATGGTCACTAACCAGCTTTATCACTTAAGTCCTCGTCAATCTCTCGGATCGTTAGTATTGGGTTTAATAGCGGGGGAGTTATAAGTAGTACTACTAGGCCCGACAAGCCCCATCCGAGCTAGTCGCGCTAGCCGACCGGGTATGGTCAACGGGTGAATAATTCGGCCTAACCTCGCCATGGTCATGTGATAGGCCTGGCAAAACGGAGGCACAACAGTCAGCTTCGATCGCGAACACTTACGTGACATAACTTTAGGCTAGCTACCTATAATATTAACATTGAACTTAATTACGAATCAACTGTATTATTCCGGGTGTGGAATATTGGAAGCAACAACTTAATATTCCGGGTTTGGAATATTGGAAGCAACAACTTATTATTCTGGGTTGGAATAATGGAACCAATACGTTATCCCGGGTTAGGGATAACGGAGAAAACAAACTATAACCGAACAAACGAATTTATGAAAACCTGTGAACTCACTCATCTTTAATGTTGACACTTGTTTCTTTACATGTTTCTCAGGACGCTAGGAGCTCTAGGTGCACGCACATGCTTTGAACAAGACATCTTTTATCGATTCTTATTTATTAATATTGTTTTGGGATTTTTCATTTGTTTTGGCGTTTGTGTTGGCGCCCGCTTCACTACTTATTTATGCTTCTGCTCAAACTTTAAAACTGATGCTTCTGTTAAATATTGGTAACTAATTTAGACAATATAAAATCTACAACAAATGATTTTGGAAAACGTATTATCAAATCATATAGAGTCGTTCGACGTACTAGTGTTTCAGATTCTGGTTTGTTCACACGCCTCGCGGTAAAACTCCGCAAGTGAAAATTGAGGGTGTGACATTAATCACTTGAGAGATTAGAAAAGGCTAAGCTGGGGAAGCTATAAATATGAAACAACCATATGGATAGACTTTTTGGTAAAAAAATAGAAAAGTTAGGAAAAATGACAAGTGGTATCTGCACATGGCTTCCCAAACTTCCAAGCTATAAACCCCATTAGTCTTTCCAATACATTCAACAGTTGCTGAGGAAACATCCAACACCATTCTCATTGTTAGCGTATTTTTAAAATTACACACATTTGATGGGGAATGTGTGTATACTAACTACTTGTCTGAGTTCGGATCATCATCTTTATCATACCAAAAAGATTTTTAAATAAAAATCTTTAATACCTCGAACTATATATATGTATATAGTAGTATATCTCCTCTTCACTAACACACATCTCAGTCTGTGAACTCAGTTTTAAACTTTTTGTTTCTCTTTTATCTTTTATTTGAAAGAAAACTGGTTTCATTATTCTATGGTTTATGCTACTTTTTTCTTTAACATACCAGTCTGAATAACATAGTTGCTGATCATATGGATTCATTTGGTTTTTTCATCAGAAACCCATGGATTGTTGATTTTTTAAATCCCATTTTTACTTTTGCTTGTGGGAATCTCACTATGTTCATCATCACAGGTTTAATTATGGGTTCTTCTGCATGTGTGTTGTTGACACACACAAAGCAGAACCTACAAGTTGGTGATCACGAAGATCAACACCACTACCAAGAAGATGAGTTTGATCTTAACAATCCAGATCAGGAAGCTTCAAATTCAATGTCAAATGTAGTGACTAAGGGGTGTTTCAACGTGGGCTCACCGGATACTTGCTACGAGAGTGAAATCATTGGTCGGTTTTCATGCACAACTGAAGAAGATTCCGACGTTGATGTGTTCCAATTATCCGGTGAGGGGACGTGCCAGATAACTGACTGCTCCAACGGCTCCATATCCGATGAAGAGAGCTTGATAGAAATCGAACTACCCGGTGGTCATTATGTTGGATACAAAAACTGTAAAGGTGAAGAAGAACCCAAGTTTCGTAGGCAAGTGTCGTCGGACTCGGTGTTACGATGGCCGGAGATGTATGAGGAAGATAATATGATTGAAATTGACATATCAATGGGGTCAATTAAGTGCTCAAGATGTGAAATTAAAGCATGAGTAATGAAGGTAATTTCATGTGTATTCCTTAATTTAGGGTTTAAAGGTTTTTTTTAATCTAAATGGATTTTGTATCCCTTCAACCAAAGAAAAAAGGATTTATAATATTTGTGAAATTCCAGTATTTGCAACTTTTGATATAGTTTTGGTATATGGCAATGCAATAACATAATATCTATACTTTTTATGTAAACTTTAATGATATTGGCATCTTACGATCTTGTTATATATATATATATAGGAAGTGGATGGTGAGAAATATATATATATATATATATATATATATATATATATATATATATATATATATATAAAAGAAAACTAGAAAAGCTTAAAAGACATGCCAATTTTTTTATAAAAATTCGCTACTTATTATGTATAAAAATTAAAAAAAACTTGTAGTACACATGTGTATTATATACTTAAAATTAGCATTTTAGTTTAGTTTAGCTTTTAACGTTAAGTTTTTTTGAGGTTTAGGATTATAATTAGATTTTTGGGTGTGGGGGAGTGGGGTTTAGGTTTTTGGGGATGCGGGTGGAGGGGATAGTTTTAGCGGTGGGTGGGTTGTTTTGGGGAGTTTATGGTTACGGTTTATGTATGTTTTAGGTGTTTTTTTTGGGGGGAGGGGGAGGGGTTTAGGTTTTTTGTGGCAGAGTGGATTTAGGTTTTTGGTGAGGGTGGGTTAGGTGGTTTACGCTTTTCCATATTATTTCACACGTGCAGTACAATTTTTTTTTTTTTAAATGTTTTTTTATATTATTTGTAGCGATTTTAATTAAAAATTAAATAAATGATATGTTTCTTATGCTTTTTTTAGTTAGCTTTTAATATATGAGCACTAGGTTAGTAACCCGTGTATTAAACCGGTTGAACAATAAAATGATAAAATTTATAAAATCGTAACACAGGTTGAATAATCAATACCAATAAGAAACACAAATGTAAAATGGTTATACCAATAACAAACATAAATTTAAAATTACCAAAAGTCATACCAATAACAAACACAAATTTAAAATTACCAAAAGTTTTAAATTGCAAATCAGAAACACAAAACTCAAAAAACGAATCACCATCCATTTGCAAATCAAACATCGCAAATCAACCTTAAAGTTGACCTTGTTTCTTAAATTCATGGTAACATGCCAGGCACATTGGAACCGTTTTTGGATTGTCACAAGAAGACTTGCACTTAATGCAAGTCTTCCTTTCCACATATTCTTTGCATGAGAATTTTCAACGTTCTCATCATCCCCAACCTCATCATCTGCCAAACAACCATCATCATCTTCCATCTCTTCTTCTCCTAAGTAATCATCTTCATCCTTGGTCTCTTCATCCCTAAATAGCCATCATTAGCTCCATCTTCATGTTCCATCCCAGCATCTTCGAAGTCATTATCATTATCATCTTCATTCTCTTCATCTATATCATAACAAATTTGAAATTGATATATTATTGAAAAATCAGAAAGGATACATCTTTTATATAACAATAATACGTGTTGAAGAGGAAAAAAAAGGTGTCTTATATATCAGAATACATCTTGAAAAGGAATAAAATGTGGTTACAATATAAATAGAACACACCATATATATAAAAAATCATGCTAGGTAGTGGTAAGCTATATAACATACTTCAAGGGCATGTTAGATCTACTTAACCGTATAGATTTATCTCTGTCTTGATCTTTGTGTAATAAGTGAAGGGACTTGATGCAAAGGATATGTTGAAAGTAATTCATGTCGTCATACCACTAAGATAATCGTGAAAAGTGTGCCAGTGTTTGATACCATGGCATCAAATCAAAAGAATAAGTAGACAATTATTTTAATGAGATGTTAGACAATAACATCAACTTAATAAGAGATCTTGATGGAAATCAAGTTTGTAGTTAGTAAAACTTTCATTTGAACTCCTTAATAGAAAAGTATACCAAACTACACTACATTAGTTTATCACAAATGCCATCAGCAAGGGACTATGCCATCTAGTTTATAGTTCAGCAATTTGTATAACTAACGAAAGTTACTTAAACAAAATAAGTTTGAATGGTCAGTTAGGTTTGGTAGAAAAGAGAACATCAAAGAAATCAATAGAACATTGATTTTGAATAGTGAAGAAGCTGACTTGGTGGAGTTGATCACGAACACACACATAACTAGATTGTTCTTGCCTCCTGCACTTCCTAAGTTTTTTGGTTTAAGTTAATTAACTGGGTATTTTTTATTAGGCTGCTAGTTTATGCCTATAGCAACACCCATTATTTTATATTCTTACCTGTGTAATAAGAACATGATTTACAACATATGTTTTCTATTTATACCCAATGGGCGAGAGTTAATTGAAGACTAATTACAATGAAACATATCAAATAATGTCCAAAATAACAATTAGGCATGCACACATACACACACAAACAAAATTTAACAAACTTAAAATGCCAGATTACTTAATTTCAATGAGTCACAACAAGAATGACATTGGTGTATCCATAACTTACAACAAACTTGACTTATTTAAAAAACTAACAATCCAATATTATCCTACAATCAAACTGTAAATAGCAATTAGGTATAAGAAGACCCAAATCACCAAAACATGTAGCTCTAGATCCCTTTCAATATGTAACTCTCAATTCATCAGTTACAGATTATTCAAATACACAATCTTTAGGATTCAGAATTATACTCCTTGTTGTGACACAGTACAAACAAAAAAAAAAGAACTGAAAGTTGATACCCATAATAAAATCAAAAACACTAACCTGAAATTTAAGCTGATACTCACAACTGAGAGATGCTAGATAATTAGATGATAACACCGATCTCTCTCTCTCACCCACACATATATATAGCTCTATTAGTGGGAGTTAAAGCAAAATAACATGGATTTGAATTTGAAATAAAAAATCTATCAATAACCAAAAGTCAAAGAAAGATATTAATCGGAAGAAATCAAGTGCGGGATTCAATTTTGACTGAGGAGCGATTGTTGACCCTAACTCTCCGATTAAGAAGCATGTAAATTTGGGAAGAATAGAAAACGTCAAATTGAAACATGATTTACGCATTTATATGTGTTATTTTGTTTATATAATTAAAAACTGAAATTTTAAATTACTTAAATTAAATAATTCATAAATGACAAATATTGTAGAAAAGTTTCCCTCTAAAATCTTGGATTGTAAAAGGTGTCACGTGTCAACACAAGTTCTTTATTTATTAGAATAAGATAGATTATCGTTTAGACCATGCCTACCTAATCTTGCATGAGAACGTAGGGATCAGAAAAGAATTGAGTCAATACGGATATATACATGAATATGCGACCACACGCCATGTATCTATTTTGATAAGAACATGCACCAAAAATAAATATAATTAAAAAGGATGTTACACCCTTAACTTTCACCTACAGAGTTCTATCGCATGCCATGTGACAAACCATGATCACCGTTACTAGTCATATTGAATGACCACGATATGAATTTACAAATTTTCCTGTTTGTTTATTCATAAGAAAATAATGTTTACACATTTGAGTTATGGAAACGTAAATAATATAAAATAAAAAAATAACTAATATAGTTAAAGATGAGTCTAAATGTTTGATGAAACTAATGCATCTCCTTGATGAATCCTAGTCGTGATTGTGTACCTTAGCGACATGAGAAGAAACATGCTTAAAATGTCAACACAAGGTTGGTGAGTTCACAAGTTTCAACACTAACAAAAGTGTAGCAGATAATGTAACCTCCAATTATATCTTAGGTAGCTAGCCTGTTACAAGTTACTAAACGTATTGAACCGAAGTTGACTAAGTGAGTTTGTCCCTTCCACCACGTCATATCAAATGATGGTGCAACTTTAGGCCAATATTACACCAGTTCAACCTCTAGTCGTGCTATCACGATTAGCCGGCGGGGTTTGTCAAACCTAGCAGTACTAGTCAAGATTACCTCGCTAACTACCTATATTAACGGTTCAGGTGTGTAAGGACTTTCATGATATGTGTAGTGTGTAGTCAACATGTGATATAAACGAATTACAAAATCTAAAAAATACCGCATAAGTGTTTCCCTCTAGGAAATCATAATGCTTTAGTTCCCTACCAAGAAAGCGTAGGTAAAAGAAGTAGTGAACTCACCTTAGTGTACGTGTTTTCCAACAATTTCAAATAAGTATGTGTGACCCGCTAACGGCTACCTATTACACATAATGTTTGTGAGTTCATGTTCATACAGGTTCACAAAACCCATGTATCCAAACAATCAGATTGTTTTATTCTTTAGTTAAAGACTCACACATTTGACCCAGTTTGACCAAATTGACTCGACGACACCGTTGGTGACTCATTAAGTGTATTATAGTTTATTTGTGATCACATAGTCATATTAGGTCAACAAAACACAACACATTGCACATGTGACTAATATCTAAATTTTATTACAAATAACGTTTTTCTTTATAACATGTCTTGTATGGAACTCTAATTTCCAATATTAATATACAACTGATACTTCTATTCATGTTTAATATATCCTATTTAACATATCCAGAAGGTTACACATTATCATGCCTATCAATTCCACCAATCCTACACGTTTAGGATAAAAAAGTTTTCACTTTTGGCAAGCTATAACCTAACATGCATATTTACCACTTTCCATATCATCAAAACATGTTTATACCATTCATGTAACCTATTAGTATCCTCCTACATGTCCATGTAACTCAAGAACTCAAGTTACAACATGCAAATTTAATAAAATTTCCCTTTTTGGAAACCCTAGATAATCATGCATCATTCACGTAGTTTAATCGCACCAAATTGTTTCATACGTCCTAGCTACCACATATAAACCAAAATTGATCACCATTTGTGTCTAACAAGAAATCCTACACATTCTGGTATCATAGAGTTCTATTTGTGGTAAGTTGTGAACACTATGATCATTACCAAATTCATTGTTTTTAACATGCTGACATGCTTAGATTAACATATTATCACCATTACAGTCATCACAAACCAACATACTTGCTTATAATTCACTAAACCAACATCATCATCAACAAAGTTTTTATTAATAATAACCCTAGTATCTCACTACATTTTAACGATCCAATTCATCAAAACATGTTAGAATCTCTTAATCAGCCTACATCCATCAGCAGAGTTCATCAAACACATCAAGATCGCAATCTAGAACCATTCAAGATCAAAAAATTCCTTTAATGGAAAGTGAAAACAATAAATCAAACTAGGGTTTCTATCACTAGTAAATCTATACAAATCATGCAAACAACATAACAACGCATAATAAAGTCCAATTTAACACGTTTGATTGATTGGACTTGTGCCTGGATCAACTAGGGTTCATGTGAACAAAACTAATAAAAAAACATTATAATCGGTGGGATCTTACTCGTAACCTTAAATCTTCACTAGATAACGATGTCACACCCTTGTCGTAGCGGAAGCGTAAACGTGTGACTATGAGGTAATCATTGCATCGAATCATGTAAACAGCTGTAATTCAACAATGATGCATGCTTATAATAACTTGCAACCAATGTTTATAAGTTTCTAAAAGTGAAATCATGGGTTTCCAAATAATTTCACATTGTCATAAAAAATATGATTTTAAATACATTACATCATAATGAAAGATTGTTTTCATCGTAAACCCATGTTGAGGTTTTGACTCCTATATACCAATACGAGGTTGGGATATAAGAGACAAATCCTCCAAATGGCATTCGTTGTCATGTCATTTCCCATATCCCGGAGTGTATCACCAGCTCAAGTCTTGTGTCCTGAAATACATGTAATTTTAAAAAGTCAACATAAAGTTGGCGAGTTCATGTAGTTAATGTTTTCGTATAAAAATTCCATTCTTGAAATCCAGTAATGAAATACGAGTATGTTGTGAGCACCATGACTTATATGTGCCATAAGTAAGTAACAAAACTGAGACTTCTTTAACATCATTATGATCACAAAATCACTCCTAACCGGTTATCATACCGGGAGTGGAGCGGGTCTCAAACTCAATAGATCTACTTCTTTTGCACCTTGGTCACTATGTGATTAATGGTTACTATTGTCATCCTCCTACTTATGCACAAATGATCCTGTTATCAACTGAACCCATAGCTAACATACTATTTGTTATGACATGTATTTCCCCTCGATAGTTTGTAAAACAAAACTTTGAAATCAATGAAAGGAGGGACCTGAACTCACAGTTTTGCGTTCTATTAAGTCGTACTAATCACGGTCGGTGTCCGTACACGTGTGTAACCTACATGTGTATTGATTTTATTAGACACCTAGGCCTCAATAGACCTTGTACTCGTTGTTCATCTTGAATTCTTGTTATGCATTTCTTTGTTATGATAGAACAACTTTTAAATGTTATCATAGTGTTGGTAATTTGTTTGTTCGATATATTTCTCAAATATTATATATATATATATATATATATATATATTGTTGTTTTCAGATCGTGTGTGAACTGGGCCTTGCCCTTCAGATGTCCTCGTGCCTTGCACGCGTATCATTGGGCCTTGCCCATGTATCCATGCCATTGGGACTTGCCCATGTTTTCATGTCACTGGGCCTAGCCTATGTTTTCATGTCATTGGCCTAGCCCATGTTTTCATGTCATTGGGCGTAGCCCATGTTTTCATGTCATTGGGCATAGCCCATGTTTTCTTGTCATTGGGCATAGCCCACATTCGTTTTTATAAGCCCATTATTTTATAATATTATACTTAGATTTATTACTAAGTATTAATGTATAAGTATATATATGTGCCTTATACTTTTTTTATTTTTAATTTTCTTGATTTTGATTTCGATAACATAAATATTTATGTTAAGTGTCTAAAATATATACTTTAGACTTGTCGGCGTCGTCGTTCACTACACGCTTTTTCTTATCAGAAATCGCCCGTCCTCGTAATAGCTTTTTGTATCGGCGATTTATTCGCTGAACGTCGACGCGACGGTGTATTTGTGAATGTTCGCCGCCCATTGTTCGCATCGCTTCGTTTGTCCGTTTATTGTTTCGACGCATTGTGAGAATATATTGGCTTATGTCACCAACACTTGGTATTATTTTCAAGTGGTTGTATTTTTGTGTATGATTGGGTATTTTTATTATGAATACCCTAAGCTTCTAAATACATACACGTACAAAACACATATGTATTTATACAACATTCTTGCTGACAAAATATGTATACATATTTTTATTTTCCCAAGTATGTGTGTGTGTATATATATATATACATTTATAAGATTTACTCATTTTCTTAGTAAAAATATATATATAAACTTGTTGAATACTTTGGTATTTAGGGTTTAACTATTGTCATCAAAGCTTACTTAATGACGATTTAATTTATTAATCACGTTTAGTCCCGCTAATCACCCCTTTAATAAAATCGTAATTGCGATTAGATTTTTTTTAGAAAATTCGCCATAGTTTCCCCTGAAACTATGGCATTTTCCATGTTTTAAAAACGTATTTAAAACTTGTTTAAGCACATAATCAAGATCAACAATCCATCACATATCTTCCTAATATTTATTTTACAACATTAATGTATCGTCACCCACGGCTTTTTAGTGTTAAAAATCCAATTAAAACATGATGATATTTTCAATATTTATTAGCACTTTTAAATCATCACTTTATTATATCATTCAAATCAAGTTCATTTCCTTCAACCTCCTAATTTCTATACTTTTTAAGATGGTTACATCTTAAATAATAATGTTTATTTCTTATAAAAATCATTCAGGTGTGGTAAAATTATCTTTAAGTTGTAGTAATCTTCATGGGTGATGTTGTTGATGATCTTATTTAGATTTAAGTATTATCATGTTTAAATCTTCATTTTCATACTTGATCATACAAGATCATCTAGCTTTTATACCCTACTTAATCTATACAACATCAACATGCTAACTAACTACCATATAAAAACATAATCAACACAAAAAAAAACAATATTTAGTGTTATTATTAAGGTGTGAGTTAGGGTTTTTGGTTCATTTTTTTATTTTTAAGCTGATCAACTTGTACATCATTAATCTAGACATAAAAATAAGCTAGATAATGGAAGAATTTACCTTACAATGGGTGCACAAGTTTATGATGTTCTAGGAAGAAAATGAAGCTCCAAAATACCTCCAATACTCCTCCACCTTCCTAGCTCCTAGAATGGCTTTGATAGGGTTTTAAAGTGAGTGTAAGGTGGTGTTTAATGGTGGCTGAATGGTGGTGTTGAAGGTGGTGGTGTAGCCGTGAGTTAGAGAGGGAGAGATGGGTAAGATGGTTGCTAATTTTGAGGTGAAAATGATAAGGAAAAGTGTAGGTTAAGATATATATAATCATCATCTATCAAATCCTCATCACATCAAGTCACAAATCAAATCTACACACACCATGCTTTATATCCACCATTTTCAACAAAATCAAGTGGGTGTGGGACCCACTTGAAATCGTAATGATGAGATGGGGGTAAAGTGTAAATTTTTATATAACACATGTTTATTAGAAGATATTTTGGTAATTAAGTTAAGTGTTGTGCCTAGGGATTTGATCTTGTATCCTTTGCATACAATTAGGGTTTAGGATGTTATTACATGGTAATTAATCCACTTGATCCTCCAATATAAGTTTCGGATGACGGAAATGTCGCTAGATCGTTCATCGACGCAATAATCGCTAATAAACGAACTAATTTATTTAGTACCATAAGCTTTTTTTTTCGACCACCACAATTTTCATGGTGTCTACTTGGTTCATTTCCGACCTAAAAATATGCATAACTAGTTCGCTAGACGAATATACGATGAGTTAGGATGGCCAAAATGCATTTCATTCGATCGTTCGCTCGATATCGGCACTTTTATATCCTGCCGTCGAACTTTTCTGAAAGTTTTGTTTTCGTGACCTCATGTTAGTTGAATGAACTTAGAGTTCCAAATGAGGCTTAACTAGTTCGCTAGATGCACGAATGAGGCTATCGGCCACTAAAACATTCGTCGTTAGGACAAACGGTCGTCTTCCGGTCGCATTGTGCACTATTTGCCGAATGACCGGAAATGATGTCTTTTGTGCATTCTTGCTATTCTCACATTGTTTTAGGATGATTAACATCATTGTATTATTATTCTCACATTCGGAATCCACCGAATTAGAGTTGCGGACAAATTGACATTTGTCACCTTTTGGTCGAAACGGACAATTTTGCAATTTAGGCCTTGTACCGGAAAGTTATATATTATTGTAATGGTTGATCTCAGATGAGTGTTTTCATTTATATATGGACTCCAGTATGGCATTAACATGCAGTTGTTCCTTGTTCTGGTTCGTTCAAGAAGATTTACCACACAGTTAGTGTCACCACAATTAGTGCGCTCAACACTTTCTACCAACACTTTCAGGGCATCGTTTTGGTTTGTTCCGCGTCATAACGAAAACCAGTATATGTTATGATCAGATTTACTTGTCCTAATACTTAGGATATGACGTACGACTCAGTTACGCAATTAAATTACGATGATATGCATGAGATTATGAACTACAAATAGTGAGTAAATTGTACGGAATTACCGGTTATTTTGCCATTTGTCACATACTCCCCCTGTTAAAAAGAACTTTGTCCTGAAATCAGTTTGAGGCATCCTCTGAAGGAGTCTTCTTAAGCAGGTGCGAGTATTTTGACATGATTTGATCTTCACGTTCCCATGTGTACTCGGGACTGTGACGAGAGTTCCAGGGAACCTTCACCAGTTTGATTTGGCTTCTTCTTGTCTTTTGGACTTTCCAGTCCATGACCTCAATGGGTTCTTTGGTGAATTGTAATTTGTCATCAACATGAATCTCATCCCCTTGAATGATAATTGTGTCATTAGTCGGACTTTTCTTCATATTAGACACATGAAATGTGTGCACATTATTGAGTTCCTCTGGCAGTTTTAGCTTGTAAGCCATTGTACCAATCTTTGCTAGAATTTTGAAAGGTCCAATATATCTCAGGTTTAGTCTTCCGCACTTCCCGAATCTAGCTACGCCTTTCCAAGGTGAGACCTTTAGTAATACTTTGTCTCCGACCTCGAAGGATAATGGTTTGCGTCTCTGATCTGTGTAGCTCTTTTCTCTATCTCGGGCCGCTTTGGTATGCTCACGGATCTTGAATTTTTGTCTGTGGTCTCTTGTACTAATTCGGGACCAATGAGTTGACTGTCACCGACTTCCACCCAACATAGCGGTGATCGGCACTTTCGTCCATATAGTGTTACGAATGGCGCAGCCTTAATACTGATGTGATAACTGTTATTGTAGGAAAACTCTACCAACGGTAAATGAGTATCCTAGTTTACGCCTAAATCCATCACACAGGCCCGAAGCATGTCTTCCAATGTTTGGATGGTTCGCTCGCCTGGACCATCGGTCTGCGGGTAAAAAGTTATGCTTAAATCTAAGCAAGAACCAAACGAATTTTAAAATGATTGCAAGATCCGTGACACAAAGCGCCCATCTCTATTACAGATTATCGAGATTGGCACACCATGGCATGCCACAATTTCCTTCAGGTACAGTTCAGCCAACTTCTCGGTACTGTCTTTCTCGCGGATGAATAAGAAGTGAGCTAATTTGGTTAAACGATCAATGATAACCCAGATCATGTCATGACCTCGAGAGGTCCGTGGTAATTTTGTAATGAAATCCATTGATATATGTTCCCACTTCCAAACCGGGATCTCAGGTTGTTGTAATAAACCAGATGGTTTTTGGTATTCGGCCTTGACCTTTGCACAAGTTAGGCATTTCCCAACATAGGTCGCAATATCTCCCTTGAGATTAGGCTAGCAATAATACTCTCTTAGATCCTGGTACATCTTATCCGATCCTGGGTGTATCGAGTACTTGGACTTGTGCTTCATCCAGCACCAAGTCTTGCAAATCGCCATAATAGGGAATCCAGATCCTTCCCATGAAATATAGAGTTCCATCCTTGTTCGGTTCTAGTTGTTTTTCCATTCCCCATAATGATTTCGACGGAATGTTCTCTGGTTTCAATGCTTCTTGTTGTGCTTCGTGCACTCGAACCGTAAAGTTCGTTTGGATCGTCATTTCTAAAGCTCGTACCCGTAATGTTTTGACTCGTTCTTTCCTGCTCAAGGCATCTGCCACAACATTTGCCTTACCCTGGTGATACTTGATCTCACAATCATAGTCATTCAACAATCCCACCCAACGTCGTTAGCGTATATTCAATTCCTTTTGGTTGAATATATGTTGAAGATTTTTATGATCCATGAATAGGTTACACTTAGTGCCATATAAATAATGACGCCAGATCTTCAAGGCAAATACTACTGCACCTAATTCTAGGTCATGTGTGGTATAATTCCGTTCATGAACTTTCAACTGACGTGACGCGTACGCAATGACTTTTTCACGTTGCATTAGCACGCAACCTAAGCCTTGATGTGATGCATCATAATACACCACAAAGTCATCGGCACCATCTGGAAATGATAATATCGACGCCTTACATAATTTCTCTTTTAATACTTGGAACGCCGATTCTTGTTTTTCTCCTCAATCAAACTTTCTATCCTTCTGTGTAAGCAAGGTTAGCGGCTGAGCAACTTTTGAGAAGTTCTCAATAAATCTTCTATAATTTCCCGCTAAACCTAGGAATTGTCGTATTTTCGTGGGGGTTCTTGGCATGGTCCAGTTCTATATAGCCTCGATCTTTGAGGGATCAACATGTATTCTGTTCTTGTTCACCACGTGACCGAGAAATTGCACCTCGCGAATCCAAAATTCGCATTTCAAGAACTTAGCATATAATTGCTCCTTTTTTAGCAACTCCAGTATAGTTCTCAGGTGTTTCCCGTGTTCTTCCTCAGTTTGCAAGTATATCAATATGTCATCTATAAAAACAATCATGAATTTGTGTAGATATGGCTTACATACCCGGTTCATCAAATCCATGAATACAGCAGGGGCATTCGTTAGGCCAAAAGGCATAACCAGGAACTCGTAATGACGGTAACGAGTCCTAAACGCCGTCTTAGGAATACTTTCCTCTTGGATTCTTAATTGATGATACCCGGATCTTAAATCAATTTTTGAGTAAAAAATCCTTTGCAGTTGATAGAATAGATCTTCGATCCTTGGTAAAGGGTACGGATTCTTGGGGGTTAACTTGTTTAGTTCTTGGTAGCCTATGCACATTCGGAAGGTTCCATCCTTCTCCTTGACAAAAGGCACCGGGGCTCCTCATGGCGAGGAACTCGTTCTAATGAATCCTTTGGCTAACAACTTTCGAAGTTGTGTAGATACTCTTTGCATTTATGACGGGGCTAATCGGTGTGGAGGCTTCGCTACTGGTGCTGCTCCTGGCACAAAATCAATGCGGAAGTTGGCGTGTCATTGTGGAGGCAATCCAGAAAAGTCTGATGGAAAGACTTTGAGGATTTCTTATTTCCTCCAATTTTGGCTCCTCAGTCTCCTTGTCGACTGCATGAGTTGGAAAGGCTATGCAACCTTTCTGTAGGCACTTCTGGCCTTCATGTAATTAATGATTCGTAAGGCTGTCTTGTGCTTCTCTCCGTGTACTACTAGTGTTTCTTCGTCTAGTAGGGGGATGTGAATAGTTTTCTTAGGACAACCTACCTCCGCTCGGTTATACGTCAACAAGTCTATGCCAAAAGCTACATCATAACAACCTAGATATAGGGGTGAAAAATCGATATTAAATTTTCGTTCTCCAAGTTCCAAAGTGCATCTTTTATAACTTCCCCTGACATTAACTAATTTACCGTTGACAAATCCTATATAATGAGGGAATGTCTATCTTATTTGACTCTAGGTCAAGTATATCTTGAATTCTATGGGGGTGAACGAAAATCGGCACATGTATCAAACAAGATGGATGCGAGATGTTGGTTGATAAGAAACGTGTCTGTAACCTTTTAATGATTCCTCATGGCTCAAGGTTCAAAACAGTGCATCTCGGATCTTTGATATTGATTTCGGACCATCTCGGAAAACTATTCCGAACTACATCTCGGATACCTCATTTCGAATTACATCTCGGATACCTCATTTCGGAAGGATTCCCATCTCGGATCACCATCTCAGATAGCAACTCGGATTACCATCTCTAAATATTGTTTCGAATTGGGTACTGTTCCGAGTTGAGCTCGAAAAGGTGGAAAATTAACCAGCTGAGTAATAAACATTTTGGTACACGGAAATTGATCCGTAAACAATTTTACAAACCGATTGCACGGTTAGAATCGTATGATTTATAGAAAGAAAAAAAATTGGACATTATATATCATTGGGTTCGTATCGACAAGACGAGTCTAAGCTAATTCTCCATTAGCTAACTTGATAATGTGTCTAATTTACAAGACTCTAATTCAAGTATAAGCTTAACACCTAAAGACACTAGCTAAGCTCAGTGTTGGTATCAAAAGAATTGACACGTAATGAATGTAGAGCATAACGTACGCATGACGACATCAGGATCTTGTGGGGTATCCATAGTTTCTGCTCACTCACACTTTAATTCACTTGTTTGATTCATTCTTGAGACGTTCATGCTTGAAGTGGCCTTCATGCCACACTTAACATCCTTGTTCTTGGTTGAGTCTTACGAACTTATTGGTTTCTGTTTTATGTCTTGATTCACCATACTTCTACTCTTGGCACTTTTGCAAGTGCCCTCATGAGGAAATTTTCACTTATCACATTTAGGATTTCAGTAAGTTATCAGCATATTTCTTGGTGCTAGCATCAATTATGGCAGCAATTACCTTCATTTCTATCATCACGGGAATTCCCTTTCGTTTGTTACTCACTCTCGATCCTGCCTTAAGGGGTGAGTATTATCGCTTCCCGTCGCTAGTAGATTCCACATGCGTTTCCTTCCTTTCCGCACCTTTCTTTGATGATTTCCCATTCTCACCGCATCCTTGGTGGACTAACTGCGAGAGTTACTGTTTTGAATGATGAAGGTAGGGTAGGATGATGTGGTCATGTTTTGGTTCTTAGAGTCTAAACTCCAAATGTAGCGCTCAATGCGTTTGATATCAAGTGTTCCCCAACATGGAACAACCCTTCTGAGATCGTGAAAGCGTCGAGTGTAACCAACAACGTTGGCTGCAATCATGATCGAGTTCTAGGATCCTGTTTCTACCCTCGGAATTCCAGTCAACGAGCAATATTCTTCTCGCATAAGATTCTTGAGTTCTTCCCATGATAACCTCTTTGTAGTATCACTACTTGAAGTTTCTATTTGAGGATTTCACCAAGTTAATGTTGCATTCAACAGGTGACTCTTTGTTTACCAATCGTTTGCTCAGGAGTGCATTTACTAGCACTGCTAACCAACTCCATTGTCTTTATTTAGTAGACCTAACCTACCGCACCTCTCACACCAAAGAGATCTCGCGGCTTACAGTCCGGGAAAGCCTTAGAATTTAAAACTTTGTATGATCGCATCTTCAGGTGTAGCACAACCACTCATTCCCAATCTATTGGGATCTGGATCATTTGAACTACCGTACCACCAATTTCGTCACTAGTGTTGACTAAGTTACTCTCGTGTCATGCGATTTCCGCAACCGTATGTCCTTCCATAAGAACTCTAGTTCGGCTTACCCAGTAAGTAACGGATTAACTAACCCCCTTTGGGTGTAGACCTTCCTTTTGGCGCCATGTTTCTTCTTAATACCTAAGATTAAAAGAAGGTAGACATATATATTTGGATAAATATAGTCTACCATGCGCCTAAGAATAAAGAATGCCATCGGCCATGGAAACCTCAAGATTGCATTGTTCATACATATTTGAAACAATGATAACGTGAATAACAACAATCCAAAATCCGTGGTACCTCTTGCGTGTATCGGCCACATGTCTAATTGGAAAGGAAATAACTCGTTGAGGAGGAGAAACCAAACGGTCGTCTCTAACCTTATAGCATGTATTCCATACTTCATGGACTTCGATCTTCCAAAGTAGGAAAAAAATCCTTCGCCATACCAACTCGTGTGATGAATATGTTGATATCCCTTGAGCTCCACGAGATCCAGCTAGATTGTTATAATTTCATAGATATCGAATAGATTGCAATGAGGGTGTTGAAGCATGGCTTGTGCCATACCATCCCTTGGAATAACACAGATGTCAAACGATGGAGTTTAATGTACTCTCTTTCCAATAAATAAGATGAGGTACCATATACACCATGGAACCAACCCAAGTGCAAGAACTCTAGACCGTTGAGGAAATATCCTCCTTGGGTGGCCAACCAGTTTTGTCTGTTCAGATGACTAGTCTCGATCGACTCGTGATATAGATTGAATATCGTAGGGTGTCATAGCAGCCACCCTGGTTAGTGTCCCACTAGATAGAAACTCGAACAACTTAACAATTTCGAATGGGTAGTGATCATTAGCTTTACCTGCATAGCCCACCAGGATTCTCATCCACTTCAAGTTATTATTACGTGGGCCCCCGTAATAATAAATTGCCTTGCATGGTCACACTAGTGTTCTACCGTTCAAATATGACGATCAGTCAGAGAGAGGACGATTTTGTCTACATACCTTCAACATAGAAGGGACCTTTGTGATGGTCCACGTGCTATCGTCCCTTGACATTACTCGTGAAAGGGCACATCGTTAGACAGATTTAGAAATAGAGAGAATTGGCAACAATAACAACTGGATAGGCACCTTCAAGATGACTACTTCACCTTTCCTTGTCTGGACAAGAGTGTCGTTATTTAATGATTAGTATGGGTCACTGGGACCTCGTCCCGCTAATAGAGTTGTCATCCAAGGCTACCACCTCCGCCTCTTCGTCACTACCAAAGCCAGGCATTTCCGCATTCGCGGGAAAAGCAACCACTTATGTGGAATCAATCCTAAGGTCTCACTTAGGAACCACGTTCGTCATAAGCTCCGCAATAGACGCGAGGTCGATATTCTCATTGTGCGAGTCAAGGATAATAATATTATCCATAGTCGAAGGGATTTCTTTCTTGGCAAAATATTCCGTACAACACATATATAAATAAATTATATATATAATCACATAAAATCCCATCTAGCCAGGATTTCTATCTTTTGTAACATGCCATGACACATAGTCTTGTAATGTAATGTGACTATTTCTCATAGACTAATCATGTATCCTTTTTCGTTACTTATGGCTGAGCTCGGGTGATAGATCCTTATGCTATCGTGACACAATGAAAACCTTTTTGTTATCTTGTTATAATTCCAAAACATTTTTATCATGTTTTCAACTTTGTATCCATGTGTGAGCCCTTGGTGATTGTAGACCAAACTTTAATAAAAAGTTTTTCCACGGTTCACTACAATCGAAGCTCTGATACCAACCTGTCACACCTTGGTCATAGCGGAAGCGCAAACGTGTGACTATGAGGTAATCAATGCATCGAATCATGTAAACAGCTGTAACTCAACAATGATGCATGCTTATAATAACTTGCAACCAATGTTTACAAATTTCCAAAAGTGAAATCATGGGTTTCCAAATAATTTCACATTGCCATAAAAATATGGTTTGAAATACATTACATCATAATGAAAGATTGTTTTCATCGTAAACGCATGTTGAGGTTTTGACTCCTATATACCAATACGAGGTTGGGATATAAGAGGCAAATCCTCCAAAAGATGGCGTTCGTTGTCATGTCATTTCCCATATCCCGGAGTGTATCACCAGCTCAAGTCTTGTGTCCTGAAATACATGTAATTTTAAAAGTCAACATAAAGTTGGCGAGTTCATGTAGTTAATGTTTTCGTATAAAAATGCCATTCTTCAAATCCAGTAATAAAATCTGAGTATGTTATAAGCGTCATGGCGTTTTGGGGATCTATCAGTATGTCGCGAGCACCATGACTTATATGTGCCATAAGTAAGTAACCAAACCAAGACTTCTTTGACATCATTGGAATCACAAAAGCACTCCTAACCGGTTATAATACCAGGAGTGGAACTGGTCTCAAACTCAATAGATCTACTTCTTTTGCACCTTGGTCACTATGTGATTAATGGTTACTATTGTCATCCTCCTACCTACGCACAAATGATCCTGTTATCAACTGAACCCATAGCTGACATACTATTTGTTATGAAATGTATTTCCCCTCGATAGTTTGTAAAACAAAACTTTGAAATCAATGAAAGGAGGGACATGAACTCATAGTTTTTCGTTCCGTTAAGTCGTACTAATCACGGTCGGTGTCCGTACACGTGTGTAACCTACATGTGTATTGAGTTTATTAGACACCTAGGCCTCAATGGACCTTGTACTCGTTGTTCATCTTAAATTCTTGTTATGCATTTCTTTGTAATGATAGAACAACTTTTAAATGTTATCACAGTGTTGGTAGTTTGTTTGTTCGATTAATATTGTTATATATATTTCTCAAGCATATATATATATATATTGTTGTTTTCAGATGGTGTGTGAACTGCGCCTTGCCCTTCACATGTCCTCATGCCTTGCACGCGTGTCATTGAGCCTTCCCATGTATCCATGCCATTCAGCCTTGCGCATGTTTTCATGTCATTGGGGCTAGCCCATGTTTTCTTTGTCATTGGGCCTTGCCATGTTTTCTTGTCATTGGGCCTAGCCCATGTTTTCTTGTCATTGGGCCTAGCCCATGTTTTCTATGTCATTGGGCATAGCCCATGTTTTCTTCTCATTGGGCCATTCCCATGTTTTCTTATCATTGGGACTAGCCCATGTCAAGTTTGGGCCTAGCCCACATTCGTTTTTATAAGCCCATTATTTTATAACCATATACTTAGATTTATTACTAAGTATTAATGTATAAGTATATACATGTGCCTTATACTTTTTATATTTTTTACTTCCAGGATTTTGATTTCGATAACATATATATTTATGTTAAGTGTCTATAATATATATTTTAGACTTGTCGTCGTCGTAATATCTTTCTGTATCAGCGATTCGTCGACGCGACGGTGTATTTATGAATGTTCGCCCATCGTCCGCATCGCTTCGTTTGTCCGTTTATTGTTTCGACGCATTGTGAGGATATATTGGCTTATGTCAATAACACTTGGTATTATTTTCAAGTGGTTGTATTTTGTGTATGATTGGGTATTTTTATTGTGAATACCCTAAGCTTCTAAATACATACACATACAATACACATGTTTTTATACAACATTCTTTGTGACAATATATATATATATATATATATTTATAAGAGTTAATCATTTTCTTTGTAAAAATATATATATAAACTTGTTGAATACTTGGGTATTTAGGGTTTAACTCTTGTCATCAAAGCATACTTAATGACGATTTAAGTTACTAATCGCGTTTAGTCCCGCTAATCACCCCTTTAATCTTGTCTTAATTGCGATTAGATTTTTTTAGAAAATTTCGACATAGTTTCTCCTAAACTATGGTGTTTTCCATGTTTTAAAAATGTATTTAAAACCTGTTTAAGCTCATAATCAAGATCAAAATCCATCACATATCTTCCTAATATTTATTTTACAACATTAATGTATCATCATCCATGGCTTTTTAGTGTGAAAAATCCTACTAAAACATGATGATATTTTCAATATATATTAGCACTTTTAAATCACCACTTTGTTATATCATTCAAATCAAGTTCATTTCTTTCAACCTCTTGATTTCTATACTTTTTAAGATGGTTACATCTTAAATAATAATGTTTATTTCTTATAAAAATCATTCATGTGTGGTAAAATTATCTTTAAGTTGTAGTAATCTTCATGGATGATGTTGTTGATGATCTTGTTTAGATTTAAACATTATCATGTTTAAATCTTCATTTTCATACTTGATAATACAAGATCATCTAGCTTTTATACCCTACTTTAACCTAAACAACATCAACATGCAAACTAACTACCATATAAACACATAATCGACACAAAATAAACAATATTTAGTGTTATTATTAAGGTGTGAGTTAGGGTTTTTGGTTCATTTTTTTTTCATTTTCAAGATGATCAACTTGTACATCATTAATCTAGATATTAAAATAAGCTACATTATGGAAGAATTTGCCTTACAATGGGTGCACAAGTTTATGATGTTCTAGGAAGAAAATGAAGCTCCAAAATGCCTCCAATACTCCTCACCCTTCCTAGCTCCTTGAATGGCTTTGATAGGGTTTTAAAGTGAGTGTAAGGTGGTGTTTAATGGTGGCTAAATGGTGGTGTTGAAGGTGGTGGTGTAGTCGTGAGTTAGAGAGGGAGAGATGGGTAAGATGGTTGCTAATTTTTGAAGCTCCAAGTTTATGGGTGCACAAGTTTATAAGATGGTTGCTAATTATTGAGGTGAAAATGATAAGGAAAAGTGTAGGTTAAGATATATATAATCATCATCTATCAAATCCTCATCACATCAAGTCACAAATCAAATCTTCACACACCATGCTTCATATCCACCATTTCAACAAAATCAAGTGGGTGTGGGACCTACTTGAAATTGTAATGATGAGAGGGGGTAAAGTGTAAATTTTTATATAACTCATGTTTATTAGAAGATATTTTGGTAATTAAGTTAAGTGTTGTGCTTAGGGGTTTGATCTTGTGTCCTTACGATACAATTAGGGTTTAGGGTGTTATTACATGGTAATTGATCCACTTGATCCTCCAATATAAGTTTCGGATGACGGAAATGTCGCTAGATCGTTCATCGACGCAAAACAAACGAACTTATTTATTTAGTATCGTAAGCTTTTATTTTCGAGCACCACAGTTGTCATGGTGTCTACTTGGTTAATTTCCGACCTAAAAATATGCATAACAAGTTCGCTAGACGAATATACGATGAGTTAGGATGGCCAAAATGCCTTTCGTTCGATCGTTCGCTCGATATCGACACTTTTATATCCTGCTGTCGAACTTTTCTGAAAGTTGTGTTTCCGTGATCTCATGTTAGTTGAATGGACTCAGAGTTCCAAATGAGGCTTAACTAGTTCGTTAGATGCACGAATGAGGCTATCGGCCACTAAAACATTCATCGTTCTAACAAACGGTCGTCTTCCGGTCGCATTGTGCACTGTTTGCCGAATGATTGGAAACGATGTCTTTTGTGCATTCTTGCTATTTTCACATTGTTTTAGGATGATTAACATCATTGTATTATTATTCTCACATCCGTAATCTACTGAATTAGAGTTGCGGACAAACTGACATTTGTCGCCTTTTTGGTCGAAACGGACAATTTTGCAATTTAGGCGTTGTACCGGAAAGTTATGTATTATTGTAATGGTTGATCTCAGATAAGTGTTTTCATTTATATATGGACTCAGGTATGGCATTAACATGCCATTGTTCCTTGTTCTGGTTCGTTCTTGCAGATTTACCAACACAGTTAGTGTCACCGGAATTAGTGCGCCCAACACTTTCTACCAACACTTTTAGGGCATCGTTTTGGTTTGTTTCGCGTCGTAACGGAAACCGGTGTATGTTATGATCAGATTTACTTGACTAATACTGAGGATATGACGTACGACTCAGTTACGCAATTAAATTACGATAATATGCATGAGATTATGAACTATAAATAGTGATTAAATTGTACGGAATTATAGGTTATTTTGCCATTTGTCACATACTCCCCCTGTTAAAAAGAATTCCGTCCCGAAATTCAGTTTGAGGCATCCTCTGAAGGAGTCTTCTTAAGCAGGTGGGGGTATTTTGACTTGATTTGATCTTCACGTTCCCATGTGTACTCGGGACTATGACGAGAGTTCCAGCGAACCTTCACCAGTTTGATTTGCCTTATTCTTGTCTTTTGGACTTTCCAGTCCATGACCTCAACTGGTTCTTTGGTGAATTGTAATACTTAGAATATGACGTACGACTCATTTACGAAATTAAATTACGATAATATGCATGAGATTATGAACTACAAATAGTGATTAAATTGTACGGAATTACTGGTTATTTTGCCATTTGTCACAAACGAAGCCTTGATGCTAGAAACAACAAGGAACCTTACCCAAATTGAACCAAAAACAAATAATGAGGAATAAAAGTTGACCAAATAAACATATGTTTTGGCATCGTCTGTTCTAGGGGGATTGTTGGACCTACAAAAGAACAAATGATTTCAAATTCCAAAACATGACTTCCTGATCAAGAAATAGACAATCAATGAAACATTCTCCTCCCAAAGATAGTGAATCACGAACACTAATCAGAGCATCTGTTGAAGACATCAAAGATCTGTATCAAGGCTTGGAACATCTGGTGAAGAAGAAGAAACCACTATTTGATGGCCAAAGCCCTATTGAAGACAAAAACTGATCATGAAGACCAAACTTCTATTATGGCCATAGATTCCCACAGATGTTTCCTAACATTTGAGGAAAATTTTTTTTAGGAATGTTAGATGTCACTATAAGGGTGACATCAACTGATTACAAACAGAGCTTTCGTACTTGTATAAATAGATCTCATGTGTTAGAGATCTATATTATCACATACACATTCCTTTTCTATGAACAACAAAGTGTGTGATCAGTCTTAGGGGGAGTTTGCAATATCATTTCTATATTATTGTAATAATTTGATTATTAATAGAAAATGGTTTTGATATAAGTTTCCACTCTTGTATGCTCATATAATTTAACATTTATCATTTATATCTTGAATTTCATTCATTATTGTTCAGCCAAAAGCATACAAGTTATACTCAGGTCCTACAATTGATAAAAGATCTTGGTCACATTAATCTTGATTCACACGTAGTTTAATATACAAAGATCAGCTCAGAAAGAGATTGAATGTGTTCGTTGTATCTGAAATCAGAGTTTAAAGCGTAAAATTCAAAATAAGTTTTTATCAACGCTTGGAACATCTGTAGAAGAAGAAGAAGAAGAAACCACTATTTGATGGCTAAAGCCCTATTGAAGACAAAAACTGATCATGAAGACCAAACATCTATTCTGGCCATAGATTCCCACAACTGTTTGCTAACATTTGAGGAAACTTTTCTGTTAGAAATGTTAGATGTGTGACAATTGGCAAAATTTCGGTAATTCTGTACAACTTGAACAACTATAACATTATCTGTTTATCGCACAACTTGACTTAAATTATAATTCTATGTCTTAAAAGTCTAGGAATCTAACCAAATCATAGCTTGGTATGATAATGGATACGTCCCAATCACGAATATATAAAACCATATCCTCGACAAATGACAAAGACGCGAACACCAAATAAATATCAGTACTGGTTACGGTACAGTTCTGATATTACAAAATTAAGGCATAAGATATGTCTATATTGTTATACCATAAAAATTTTATTTAATATACCAAATTGTCCAAGTTTGCAGCAAAATACAGCATTTTGCAGCAAAAATATAGCATTCCGCAGCACAAAACAGCAAATATATCCGAAAATCCAAAAATAAATATTTTTAGCTAAAGAATAATAACGGGAGTTAGAAATAGTATAAAACCAATATATAAATCTTATTATTTAAAGCTATACAGCTTGTTCGGTAAAAACCTAACAACAAAGCCGTTACAGAAACTGAACTCAAAATGACAAATTTATTAGTCTGAAGAGCTAGATTAATAAACAGGAAAATAAAATTAGTGCTAGAACTATTGTATAAATAAAATTATGTATGTAAAACCCGAACCAAATTTATAAACCGAACAGCGAAACAATAAGACTTGTAAGTTATTTTGGCATATTATAACATCACTTTAAAGTGTTGGGGCATTAGTTTTCTTTTGTAAAAACTTATATATAGAACTATTAAAGTTTATAAAAATTAAATATTATTTATAAAAATATATATACATATATATACATATATACATACTATATATATATATATGTATATATATGTATATATATATAAACCAACGCCCCTAACCCACGACTACATGGGGCTTCTCCCCATGCCACTAAGCTTAATTAATGTGTTGGCAAGTTTATAAGGATGGTTAGTGTGTATTAAGGTGCAAGCACTTGATCATAAATCAAAACCAATACCACCTTCATTTCCTTTGATTTTCACAACACAAAAACTCAAGAACACTCCTTCCTTTTCCCCCTTGAAGTCGGCCAAGCTTGATCATCATCACCATCAATTTTTAAAAACCAAACACTAGAATTTCAAGCTTGCATGAAGATCTAAGGAACTTGCAAGGATTAGGAGCTCACTTTGGAAGCTTGAAACTCTTGATAAACCTATTTTGTTCATCTTTTATATAATCCCTAGCCTTGTGCTAGTAGTAAGATCTTAAACCTCATCTTATACTTTTTATTTTGTAAAAATTACACAAGATCATCATTCAAAATATTTAAAAACCCACTTGAAAAACACTAACATAATTATGTGGTTATCTTGATGATAATGATCTTGAACTTGTCATTAACTAGTAAACTTGAATCTTGCAAAATTATGAATAAAAAGATGATCTAAACACATGCATGTTTAGATTAGTAAGATTTATTAACAAATATAGTCATGAACATATTCTCATACTTTAAAGATGATCATACAAGTATTAGACCATTAAATAAAAGTTATGATTTAGAAATTTTGTTTAAAAATGATGAGAAAGTTTCCATGTTAAGAAAGTTTAAAACTATCACAAGTTCATGACATTTTTGTTAATACATTTGTATAATATGTGTAATTTGATGATGATTTGAGTTAGAAAAATGATTTAAAACATGTTTATAGAAAACATGGGAACGCTTATCTTTTAAAGGAAACTATGGCAAAAAAATTATAAAAATTAATCTTGATTAAGATATTATTAAACTAAAAATTTTGTGCTAAAAAGTGATTAGGAGCTTTAATCATGTTTAAATAAAGGTTTGGATGAAAAAGTTAAGAATATAATTACTTATGTTTACTTAAACTAAAAAGGAGAAATATATATATATTTTTGATAAAAAAATATATATATTTTGAAATCACCCGATATGTGTATATGTATATTTGTATAAAACCCGTATATTTTGGATCATGTTAAATCAAATACAAAAATATATATGTGTTTAATTCTTGACAAAATAATATATATCGGACAATTCAAAAAACTTGGACAATTCGGACAAAATAAAACATATGGTATAAACGAAACAAACGACAAAGACGAAACGAATACAATAGTCGACACGAACATAACGGTCAAAATGAACAAATCAACCGTTACACTTTATATTTACTAGAATTTATAAAAATTTAACCTATAAGTAATAGTTTTAACAAATAAATTTTTATAAGTTATAACAGTTACTCGTAATATTTTAAAAACTTGGATAAAGCCCAACTAAACAAATTATTTGGACAAGCCCATTTATATATAAGTTTGGATTAAGACCACTTGTATAAAAATTAAATTTGGGCCAAGCCCACTTTTATAAAAATAAAATTTGGGCAATTCTATTTTTATAAAAACTAATGTTGGGCTAAGCCCACTTTTATAAAAATAAAATTTGGGCTAATCCAAATCTATAAACTAACTTTCGGCTAAAGCCCACTTTTATAAAACTAAACTTGGGTTAATCAAATTTTTATAAACTATATTGGGCTAGGCCCAATCTTTCATTTTAACATGGGCTAGACCCACTTTCACAAACCAATTGGGCTTAACCAACTTTAAACAAAATTAGAATTGGGCTAGGCCCACATACATGAAATAAATTGGGCTAAGCCATGTGTAATGAATTATTAGATTGAGTTATTTACAATTAAATTATGGACTAGGTCCATTTACATGTAATCAATCATATTATATATATATATATATATATATATATATATATATATATATATGAAAGAAATATGTATATGTTATCAACAAAGAAAAACCAACAATTACAAGTATGAAATTCGAGATAAAATACTTGTACGAGAAATGAACGAAAGTCTAAGTGTCTATTAGATTAGAACACTTGTAGGTTGAGAAACGAACAAAGTATCAAGAATCGAATAAAGATTTGCACGAAACCTGAATCAGTGAATTTATTATGTTTCCCCTTTTAATTTAACATTTTTATGGTTTTAAATGTGTGGGGATGTATACATGTTACCTTTAATATAGCTGGGGAATGAAAATATTTGGATCACATGTGAATAAGGCTCAAGCATTGGGGCCATTAATAAATAACAAGTACCGTGGAACAAGGGGATAGATCTATTGGGTTTGGGCGAGCCCCACTCTATTACGGCAATAAAAATAGATCGTATTAGAGTGTTTTTGTGTCTAAAAGAAGTGTCTCAGACACAATCAAATCGTCAAGGGTTGGTTGCCACCTTATTCGGCATACAGATTAGTGTCCTTGCAACACACTAATTATCATACAAGTTTCATTAAACTATATTAAACAAATTTATTATTTCAAATGTTTTTGAAGATTCATTTGATACAAATTTATAACATGAATTCATTAGCTTTTTGTTGGCGTTGTTTTCAAAATTAACATGTGTTACAGGAAACTAATGGATGGCCTTCGGGGAAAATCTTGTTCGTTTCTTGTGAAGTCAAGATGTTGTGTTTCATCCATTCTTTCGTTGTTATGTTTTATAAACTTATATTTGAATTTTAAGTGATGTTGTTAAACTTGTCGTATGTTTTAAAAACAAAAGTTGATATGTGAATTATGGTTAAATAAAAAGTATGGATGAATATCTTGTAATGTATTACTATTGTCGTTTACTTGGTTGAATGCAACGATTGCAAATCTGGCCACACCTCGCGACACGCTTCCGCTACTTTTAAAATCACGGTGTGACAGACCTGGTATCAGAGATTCAATTGTAGTGAACTAAGATTCTTTTGAGTCTGGTCTACAATTTCAAAATGGTCTTTTTATAAAAGTCATAAATTATTTACGAAATTGTAACAAGAGTTTTCCCCACGGCATGTAGACGAAGGTCCACTAGTACTAACGATAAAAAAATAATGCAAGGACATTATACGAGATAGTCTTTGAGGATTAGACACGATAACAGTACGATGAATCAGAATGATACATGATATGACGTGCAATGAAACTGAAATATAATTGCCCAAAATTTTATTATAAGTTGTTCACATATATGAGTTGTACGAATTATTTTGCTAGGACCATGTCTTGCGACTCCGACACCGATTCGACGGGTTATGCTTCAAACGCTGATTACACACCATTAGACGATCCTGCTCCACCTGTTATCATCATCATCTTCGATGACGAGTTATCGGATGACGAGTGGATGAACATCGATTTCCAGCCATTTTCCTTACTGTAACACCCTGTAAAAATCGTGTCCAATAATATAGTGACACATGTTGTATTTTAAATATAGTATGTTAAAGACCAATAAGGACTAAAGGCGTCAACATGCCCAAGTTGAGCCTCTGAGTGATGAACCGATGTCAACATGCATAAATAACAGCCTCTGAGTGACTGATATGTCAACATGCTTAAATCATTAGCCTCTGAGTGACTGATACGTCAACATGATTAAAACTAGGCCTCTGAGTGACTGATATGTCAACATGCCCAGCCTCTGAGTGACATCGAAATCAACATGCTTATCATAAGCCTCTGAGTGATCCTTTGTGAAGTCCTAAACTCTCATACGTGTCATTTGTTGGACGAGAGAGTTCAATTTTGTAAATATGTGAAAGTTGGATAATGGAGGGATTAAAAGTGTCAACATGTTAATTTATACCTCTGAGTGACCTTTTAACGAACCGAGAGCTCGACAATGTCGGGGCATAATCCCGGGTATGCTAAGTATTGGCTACGGAGGGCTAAAAGTGCCAAAATGGTGTTTAAAAAGGTTTTTATAAGCTTTTAAAAGTTAAGGGGTTAAAAGTGTCAAAAGTTGAAACTGGCCAAGGGGCGGTCGCGGGCCGCGAGAGACCTGGCCTGGGCCTCTCGTGCCCCTCGAGAAAAGGTCTGACGCAGAAAACTTGTTTAGAGACCAAGCAAAGCTCCAAAACCATTAAAACGAAACCATGGCTTCTCTAAACTGCTATGCCACGTTTTGGGACACTTGCAAGCTTCTTCTTACACCCCTAAACACCTGGCTTCACCTCCTTTGCGTTCTCCAACTATAAATAGGTGATCAAGTTCACCGTTTGAACTTGCACCTTTCTAAAACATAACTCTTCTCCCTCCTCCGGAAGTTTCTAGCTAAAAGGAGCATCCAACTTAGTTCTTTTGCATTGTAGGAACCTCTTGTAAATGTTCCTTGCTCTTGCATTTTTGTTTATAGGCTTTTATAGCCAAAAGTCAAGCGTTTTCGTAAAACGCTTTGACTTGGTTAAGACCATTAGTCTAGCCATTGTTCAAAATGGACATGGCTAAGTGATCGTAATAAGGTAGGTGTTAGTCCCTATAAAGGGCACCTCCTGAAGATCACGTTTGCTAGACCAATTTACGGGTCAAAGTTATGAAATTAAAAAGTCAAACATGCTATTTTTCGGAAAAATCATAAATTGATCTTATATATGTTATGAAACCTGTTTTGACACTTAAACAGGTTTTTAATAATTATTAGAACATGTAAGAACATGTTTGGCTAGTCAATTTCAGTTCTAGGGTCGGTTCGCAACCGAAAGTCGTGAAGTTTGACTTCTGCTTTGACTTTCGATTCTGACCCGATTTAGATTAGTTAAATACTGATCTAAAGTTGCATTATGATCATAAAATGTAGCATAACCCTCTGAGGTTATATTACATGATCATAATCAGAATCTAAGTTTATGCACAAGTTCCATAATTATGCCATTTTTGACCAAAATTCCCTTTTTGAACAAAACAAGGTTTTAATGATAATAAACTTGAAAATATGATGTAATATTATAAGTTGGATTATTTGGAATGTTAAACCAAACTGAGGTTCCAAGCAGGTCCTTAAACTATGTCGATAAATGACGGTTTTAGTCCTTGTGACTCATAAAATGATTTCAATCAATCTTTTCAAGGTAAATCATTTACCTACTAATATGTTATATTAAATAACATATTTTGAACATTTAATCTGATCCAAATGTCAGTTTTAGTAAACATCACTTAAAACGTCATTTTACAACATAAGCACTGTTTAAGCGCATAGTATGGTTTTAAACCATATTATCGACCACGACTTGATGCCTACTGATTTTAAAACGTATTTTAAGTATATTTACAGTAGGTACATGATATAAACTCAGAATCCTAAATAATTTATAAACTATGTATAAAATTATAAAAATGCTCCTATAAGGCATAATTTCGTTTTAAAACCTTAACGGGCATACGAGTTGATATCCTACTGATATCTTAACTTATTTAAAGTATGATGGCATATAGAACTTGTCCATGACTTATCCGGTTACCCGATATCGCTATTAAGCGCATAGTTACGTATATGTAACTATTTTACGGAAATTAACCGAAACGGGTTTAACCTTGTCATTGAAGTTTCAAAATCCAGAATGTATATAGTTTACCCATATTATACATGTCAAGGTACTTGTCGGGTTTAAACTACATTCTATCCAATCATCGTTTAATCAAGCGTTATACGTAATGATTATATATACTATTCGGTTTATAAAACCGTTAGTATTTAATTGGCTACTTTATGCCATAATCCAGACTAGAGCCTTCCCTGGTAAATGCTATCTGCACTTGGTACTTTTGTATACGGCTGAGTTATTTAAAAATAAAAGAAGAAGACTATCTCAGGTAAATACTCTCGACTTATTTTCCCTATATGGGCTTGGGATACGGTAAATTATTACCGCTTGGTCCAAAATGGGGACTATCGAATGCCCACTTGTGGCTAGTAAACCCACATATTTCGTTTTAATCAGTTTTGTTTGATAACTTAAACATCGGGCATTAAATCACCGTGTCCTGGATATCCTGGGCTCAATACATTAGTTATTGGCCACGACCTTAGCACGGAGTGTAGGCATACACCTTTTGATGCTCATATGCAATGTTCCTAAGACGTTGGGGATGACTCCTTCGTGAGTCCTGAGTGGTGTGTATTTAATCATGTCTCGGTTTCTGTCCCGGGCCCTGAATGTATTGACAAACATGTGAATCTGATACAAGGTTGCAAGGTCAACTTTCCCAAGTTAGTAAGAGATTTTGGTGCCGTTTGCACTTAAAACTATTTTTAATGTTTTCAAAATGAGTCAGTTGGATGTATTTACCAACGTAAGCTGACGTACCGTCCAAATGCTAAACTGCAGGTATAATACGAAATAGGCCGGAAGCTGCTCGATAGTGATAGAGGATCTTGCAAATCCTAAATCTGCCTAAAGTCTGTTTTGTATTCTTTCCATGTACTTTTTATGATCCGTCTGTGGATCTTCTATTACAAGCTTGTATATTATTTTGTACTTTCGAACATTCGGTTTGTAATAGTAATTTTACTCCAACACTTCCGCTGTGCCGTGTTTAATTGACTATGATGTTATTAACTTTTTTCATGATACTCCCCAGCCCGGCCCACCGGTGTTTGGATTTCGGGTTGGAAATCCGGGGTGTGAAAGGGTTGGTATCAGAACCAACGTTTGAGAGAATTATACACTAGCCTTTTGTGTTTAGTCTCAAACTTACACGAGCACATTCCTTAGACTTCCGAATCTAGGCATTGACCTAGGATTACTCATTTCATTATTAAGTTATTAGTATGTTTTTGAATTGATTTAAACATGAAAATGGCGCCACGTGTGAGAGGACAAAGTGGACGAGGAAAAGGTCCAATGAGAAGAGGACCATCACGGCGTATTCCCCCTCAACCTCATAATTTAGATGCATATCAAGAATCAGGAGATTCGTCTCCATGGCAACCAGTGAGACGTTCCGTCTCTAATAGAAACTCGCCCTCACATTCTGAAAATTCTTACCACTCACACCACTCCTACCATTCTCACCATTCTCATTCCCATCACTCCTACCATGAAGAGTTTAACCCCAACCATTACTTAAACACGCCTCCAGCTGATCAAAATCAGTTGGACCAGCCACATCCTATGGACGAGGACTCCGACCCGGAGATGCCGCCGTCGGGATCAAATGTGCATCCCATTGAAATTTCGAGCGATTCAAACTCATATGCCGGATCGCCCTACCAAGGTCCTAATGAGTGGGACCAATACTGGAACCAATTTACTTTCACTCACACTCCTTCTCACCACTCTGAACCACCCCCAGTTCAAAAAGATGTCCACATGCCGTGGAGCATGTATGTCAGTACGTGCCGGACAAAGGTCGGGATCGCTGCCACCTTTGCCCAATTCTTACCCAACCATTCAAGATGACCCACAAATGGGTGGACCCTCTAATGTTCCACCTATAGTGGAACCAACACCTGCTATTCAACCACCACCAACGGGTTATACTAACCCGATTCCCACGTACCCAGACACGTCTGGATATGATCCATTTAACCCGTCTACGCCGGTAGACTATCAACCGTGGTCGCAGGACCCATACATGCAGGCGGTTATTCACAATGCACTTTACCCGTCTCTTTTTCCACCTACTTACCCACCAACTGGATATCCAACTTATGGGTACCAGTATCCGATTATGCCACAACCACAATCACAACCTCCGCCACCACTTGAGGCCATCAATGAGGCCTTGGAAAGAATGAAACAAATGCAGCAACAGGCGGAGAAAAGGGAGAAGAAGACGAATAAATTCTTCAAGGAACTCTCCAAGTTGGTCAAGGGAAAGAAGAACGAGTGAAGTCTCTTCTAATAATATGTAGTCCCTGCAAGGACATTGTTGTTTCTTTAGTCCCTGCGTGGACATTTTATTTCTTTAAGTCCTTGCATGGACAAGTTTATTTCATCTTTCTAGTATTGTAATTTCTTATGAAAATTTAATGAAGTACTTTGGAATTATATATATGTATTAATCATCTTGTAAACAAGCGTCTCGATTTTACTCGAAATTTATGCTCTGCGATATGATTCAAATTGATCTTAATGGTTTTGATTTTTGCCTAGTGGCACATACCACATATTTGGCGAAATATATAAATGATAGTTAAGAACGGAAGGTCTTCTATCATGATAGTTAAGGGAAGTTATCCTTCTATCTAGAGGTGGTGGACTATGTTCAAGCCTCCAAGTCACTAAGGTCAATGCGACCGGGACTTATAATCAGCCATTAAGATCCTCTTATGTTAACATTCAAGTAATGTGCATACTCTTGGTAGTGTGACTTGAGGAATCACGCTAGCCTTCAAGTAATGGACTATGTCCTAGCCTTAAATAGCCCTTGTGATCTGTTTGATCCCGGCTAAAATAGCCATTGTGATCCATTTGATCCCGGCTAAATAGCCCTTGTAATCTATTTGATTCCGGCTAATATCACCAGTGCGGTGATTAAACATACTTTAGAGGTGTATTTTATATAACCCTTGTGATCTATTTGATCCCGGTTATATAGCCCTTGTGATCTGTTTGATCCCGGCTAAAATAGCCCTTGTGATCTATTTGATCCCGGCTAAATAGCCCTTGTAATCTATTTGATTCCGGCTAATATCACCAGTGCGGTTATTAAACATCCATTAGAGATGTATTTTATATAACCCTTGTGATCTATTTCATCATGGGTATATAGCCCTTGTGATCTGTGTGATCCCGGCTAAAAAGCCGTTGTGATCTGTTTGATCCCGACAAATATCACCAATGCGGTGATTAAACGTCCATTAGAGATGTATTTATATAACCCTTGTGATCTATTTGATCCCGGTTATATAGCCCTTGTGATCTGTGTGATCCCGGCTAAAAAGCCCTTGTGATCTGTTTGATCCTGGCTAATATCACCAGTGCGGTGATTAAACATCCATTAGAGATGTATTTATATAACCTTTGTGATATATTTGATCTCGGTTATATAGCCCTTGTGATCTATGTGATCCTGGCTAAATAGCCCTTGTGATCTGTTTGATCCCGGCTAATATCACCAGTGCGATGATTAAACATCCATTAGAGATGTATTTTATATAACCCTTGTGATCTATTTGATCCCGGTTATATAGCCCTTGTGATCTGTTTGATCCCGGCTAATATCATCAGTGCGATGATAAATAAAACGTCCATTAGTGATGTATTACCCTTTCGGGTTATGATCATGTAGCCTATGTGATGTATCTGACCCCGGCTAATATCACCACTGTGGTGACCAAACATCCATTAGTGGTGTAGTGCCTATGTGCCCTATTATATGTCCATTAGTGACAGGCCTATGTGCCATATTTCATGTACATTAGTGATAGGCCTATGTGCCATATTTCATGTCCATTAGTGACAGGCCTATGTGCCATATTTATGTCCATTAGTGACTGACCTATATGACATATTTAAAATGTCCTTAATGACAAGCCTATGTATTATATATGTAATTGTCAATGATGACAATGATAGTTGTGACATTGCGATCCACTGTCCAATCATATATGGACTATGTCCAAATTGTAATTTGCCTATGATGGCCCTATTAAGACCTAGGTCAAACATAGATATGTTAAGCCTAAGAGTTGTGATGTTATTCACACTAGTATAGGCAATGGATTGTTATATCCAATATTGAAGGCCGATATGGTTGATACACCATCGCTAAATGAAGTTTTAATGGTATATAGAAACCAAGACTTAAAGATGGCTAACTCAAATGAAGCACAAAGTAGCCACATAAATGTTGAATCCAACAAAGCTGAAAACAAAAATATAGATGATGAAAATTTTCAAGCTCGCATTGATGCGGCTGTGGTAAGGGCCATGAGTAAGGCCATAGAAAGGCTAAGAGAGACGAGTGCCACTCACTCTAGACCCCTATCTATTCCACCATCTTCAGCTCATAAAGAGAGCTCTGTTCACTCTTCAAATGCGAAGAGTGAACCTAGGAAAGCAGACTTTTCTGATAAGTCCCATTCTGCTAAAGACGGGTGTACCTATAAGTACTTTTCTCCTGTAAACCCCGAGACTTTAATGGGGAAAAAGGAGCCGTAGAAGCCCTATAGTGGCTAGACGAAATGGAGACCATTGTAGACATCACCAGCTGTGCTGAAAGGGATGTGGTCAAGTATGTATCACAATCCTTCAAGGACGATGCCCTAACATGGTGGAAGGCCATGATTCAATCGACAGGTAAAGTATACCTGTATAATCTAGGATGGTCCAATTTTGTGGACCTTATTAAGGAAACCTACTGCACACCACATGAGGTGGAGAAAATAGAGACAGACTTCTTGTCTCTATCAATGAAAAACCTAGACTGTCGCAAGTATGTGTCCGATTTCAATTCTCGATCAAGGTTAGTTTCCTATTTAATTACCCCTGAATCCAAACGCATTGCGCGTTTTATTAATGTGTTAGCGCCAGAAATAAAGGGCATGGTAAAGGCTGCACAACCTACTACCTATAGGTCTGCTGTAGACCTATCTCTTTCTCTCACCCTTGATCTTGTGAGACAGAAGTTATTTAAGTCTAAAACTGATGGAAAAAGGAAGATGGAAGATGACAACTCCCATAAGTTTAATAAGAAAAATAAAGGGAGATTTGGGTTCAAAGGGAACCAAGGCAAGTTAGATATAATGCCATTTTGCAAGACTTGCAACTGCAAACACTAGGGACATTGTAATTCTGATTTTCAAGTTATACCTTGTGGTATTTGTAAAAGGAGAGGGTATAAGACCCTAGATTGTAAAGATCTTAAGGATGTTGTATGCTATATCTGCAACGAAAGAGGGCACATTGCAACTAACTGCCCTAACAGTTCAAGGAATAATAATCCAAAGCCTGGAGAGTCCAAGAAGGGGACTGCACGCGCCTTTAGGCTGACTGCTAAGGAATCTTTTAGTGACAATAACGTCATAACAGGTACTTTCCCCATTAATGATATTTATGCTAGAGTTCTTTTCGATTCGGGTGCGGATAAATCATTTGTTGATCATAAGTTTAGTAAACTATTAAATTTACCCATAAGAACCCTAGATAAAATTTATGAGATAGAACTTGCCGATGGAACCTTAGAAACTGCTTCTTCCATTCTTGATGCTCTATATCCATTAAGAATCATTCCATCCCTATCTCTCTTTTGCCAATGAAATTGGCGGGGTTCGATGTAGTCTTAGGCATGGATTGGTTATCTCATAACTAAGCCCGCATTGCCTATGATAAAAAGCTCATCGAAATCAAAACCCCATCTGGTGAAATGATCACCATCCCTGGAGACTCACACTATGGATTGCTAGACAAGGTGTCGTTATTTAAAGCATCCAAGTGTTTGAGAAGAGGCTGTGTCATTTACATGGCACAAGTTACCATAAATGAACCAAAGCCGAACCTTAAAGATCAACCAATTACCTCGGAGTATTCTGATGTTTTCCCTGAAGAATTACCAGGCCAACCTCCAGATAGGCAAGTGGAATTCAGAATAGATATCATACCTGGGGCAGCACCCGTAGCTAGAGCTCCATATAGGCTAGCTCCAACTGAAATGAATGAGCTAAGAGTTCAATTGGACGAACTCTTGGAGAAAGGCTTTATTCAGCCTAGTTGCTCACCTTGGGGAGCTCCGATTCTGTGTGTAAAGAAGAAAGATGTTTTGATGCGAATGTGCATCGACTACCAGGAACTGAATAAACTAACGATTAAGAATAGATATCCTCTCCCCAGGATCGATGATTTATTCGACCAACTTCAAGGAGCTAGTTACTTTTCTAAGATAGATTTGAGATCAGGATATCATCAACTGAAGGTGAGAAGTGAAGATGTTCCTAAGATAGCCTTCAGGACCCGCTATGGTCATTTTGAATTCTTAGTGATGCCTTTTGGGCTCACAAACGCACCGGCAGCATTCATGGATCTCATGAATAGAGTCTGCAAACCGTATTTGGATAAGTTTGTCATTGTCTTCATAGACGACATACTTATCTATTCTCATAATCAAAATGATCACGAGAAACATCTTCGGTGCATCCTAGAATTATTAAGACAAGAGAAACTTTCTGCGAAGTTCTCTAAATGCGAATTTTGGCTTAGAGAAGTCCAATTTCTTGGACACATGGCAAGTGAGCGTGGTATCCAAGTGAATCCCGCCAAAATTGAGGCCATAATGAGTTGGGAAGTACCCAAGACCCCAACGGAAGTCCGTAGTTTCTTGGGATTGGCTGGTTACTATAGGAGGTTCATTGAGAACTTTTCAAGGATAGCCACTCCTTAAACTTCCTTGACCCGTAAGAATATTAAGTATAATTGGGGTCCAAAGCAATAAGAATCTTATGAGGTCCTTAAACACAAGTTGAGCAACGCTCTTGCGTTATCTCTACCTAAGGGTATTGAGAATTTTGTTGTTTATTGTGATGCATCACACACCGGTATGGGTTGTGTGCTAATGCAAAATGGCAAGGTAATTGCCTATGCATCACGACAATTAAAGGAGCATGAAAAGAATTACACCACCCACGATTTGGAATTGGGTGCCGTTGTATTTGCACTAAAGTTATGGAGACATTACTTGTATGGCACAAAGTTTGTTATATACACAGACAATAACAGTCTCCAACATCTGTTTAATCAGAAGGAATTGAACATGCGATAACGTCAATGGATGGAAACACTTAACGATTATGATTGTGAGATTCACTACCATCAAGGCAAGGCAAATGTAGTTGCCGATGCCTTAAGTCGCAAGGAAAAGGTTAAACCTATAAGGATTACGCTAAGAGCATTGAGCTAAGAAATAGCTTGAGTGAGAAGCTATTAGATGCGCAAAAGAAAGCCTTATTAGAGGCTAATATCCCTAATGAGGGATTAGGCGGAAATGTTGATCAATTAACGCCTGGAAAGGATGGAATCCTAAGATTTATTGAACGAATTTGGGTTCCGATCTACGGAGGACTTAGAGATCTAATCCTCCAAGAAGCGCACAATTCAAGGTACTCGGTTCACCCGAGAGGTGACAAAATGTATCAAGACTTGAAGAAAAACTATTGGTGGATGGGTTTGAAGAAATCCATAGCCACTTATGTAGCTAAGTGTCTGACGTGTTCCCAAGTTAAAGCCGAACATCAGAAACCGTCAGGACTTTTATAACAACTTGAAATTCCCACATGGAAATGGGAAATGGTAACTATGGACTTGATTACCAAGTTACCTAAGACCAAAAGTGGAAATGACACTATTTGGGTCATAGTGAATAGGCTGACTAAGTCAGCTCATTTCTTGACAATTAAAGAGACGTATAATTCAGATAAATTGGCTAAGTTGTATGTGGACAAGATAGTGTCCCTACAACGTGTGCCAGTATCTATTATATCTGATAGAGATACTAGATACACATCTCACTTTTGGAAAAGTTTCCAACAATCACACGATTAAATTTTAGTACGGCTTACCATCCGCAGACTGATGGTCAAAGTGAGCGTACTATTCAGACTTTGGAAGACATGCTTAGGGCATGTGTAATTGGTTTAGGTGGATGTTAGGATGACCACTTACCCCTAATAGAATTCTCCAACAATAACAGTTATCATACTAGAATCAAGGCTGCTCCTTTTGAGGCCTTGTATGGGAGAAAATGTAGAACACCCTTATGTTGGGCAGATGTTGGGCAGGCCCAACTATCAGGACCTGAGATTGTCCTTGAGACCATGGAAAAGATTGTGCAAACCCGTGATCGTCTCAAAGCTGCCAGGGATAGGCAGAAAAGCTATGCTGACAAGAGGCGTAAACCTCTTCAGTTCCATGTAGGGGACAAAGTCATGCTAAAAGTATCACCCTAGAAAGGTGTGATGCGTTTTGGAAAGAAGGGCAAGTTAAGCCCTTGATATATAGGACTCTTCGAGATAATCGAATGTGTCGTCATTGTAGCTTATAAGCTCAGGTTGCCAGAGGAGGTTAGTGGAATTCATGATGTATTCCACATATCTAATCTTAAGAAATGTCTAGCCGATGAGTTGCTAGCAATGTCGCACAATGAGGTGCAAATTGATGAAAACCTGAGGTTCGTTGAGAAACCAATTTCGATCGAGGATCGACAGGTTAAGAAGCTCTGAAGAAAATTAATACCTATAGTAAAGGTTAAGTGGGATGCTTTTAGAGGTCCCGAGTATACATGGGAGGTTGAGTCCACTATGCGACAAAATACCCCCATCTTTTTGAATAAAAATCTTGAGGTCGAGATTTCTTTTAAGGGGGTGAGGATGTAACACCTTGTAAAAATCATATCCAATAATATAGTGACACATGTGGTATTTTAAATATAGTCTGTTAAAGACCAATAAGGACTAAAGGCGTCAACATGCTCAAGTTGAGCCTCTGAGTGACGAACCGATGTCAACATGCATAAATAACAGCCTCTGAGTGACTGATATATCAACATGCTTAAATCATTAGCCTCTGAGTGACTGATACGTCAACACACTTCAAACTAGGCCTCTGAGTGACTGATATGTCAACATGCCCAGCCTCTGAGTGACATTGGAATCAACATGCTTATCATAAGCCTCTAAGTGATCCTTTGTGAAGTCCTAAACTCTCATACGTGCCATTTGTTGGACGAGAGAGTTCAATTTTGTAAATATTTGAAAGTTGGATGATAGAGGGATTAAAAGTGTCAACATGTTAATTTATACCTTTGAGTGACCTTTTAACGAACCGGGAGCTCGACAATGTCCGGGCATATCCCGGGTATGCCAAGTATTGGCTACGGAGGGCTAAAAGTGCCAAAATGGTGTTTAAATAGGTTTTTATAAGCTTTTATAAGTTAAGGGGTTAAAAGTGTCAAAAGTTGAAACTGGCCAAGGGGCGGTCGCGTGCGGCGAGAGACCTGGCCTGGGCCTCTCGCGCCTCGCGAGAACAGGTCTTTTGTAGAAAATTTGTTTGGAGACCAAGCAAAGCTCCAAACCATTAAAACGAAACCATGGCTTCTCTAAACTGCTGTGCCACGTTTTAGGACACTTGTAAGCTTCTTCTTACACCCCTAACACATGGCTTCACCTCCTTTGAGTTCTCCAACTATAACTAGGTGATCAAGTTCACGATTTGAACTTGCACCTTTCTAAAACACAACTCTTCTCCCTCCTCTGGAAGTTTCTAGCTGAAAGGAGCATCCAACTTAGTTCTCTTGCATTGTAGGAACCTCTTGTAAGTGTTCCTTGCTCTTGCATTTTGGTTTATAGGCTTTTATAGCCAAAAGTCAAGCGTTTTCGTAAAACGCTTTGACTTTCGGTTAAGACCATTATGGTCCAGCCATTGTAAAAAATGAACACGGCTAAGTGATCGTAATAAGTTAGGTGTTAGTCCCTATAATGGGCACCTTCTGAAGATCACGTTTGCTAGACCAATTGACGGGTCAAAGTTATGATATTAAAAGTCAAACATGCCATTTTTCGGAAAAATCAAAAATTGCTCTTATATATGTTATGAAACCTGTTTTGACACTTAAACAGGTTGGTAATAATTATTAGAACATGTAAGAACATGTTCGGTTTGTCAATTTCAGTTAAGGTCGGTTCGCAATCGAAAGTCGTGAAGTTTGACTTCTGCTTTGACTTTCGATTCTGACCCGATTTAGATTAGTTACATACTGATCTAAAGTTGCATTATGATCATAATATAATGTAGCATAACCCTCTGAGGTTATATTACATGATCATAATCAGAATCTAAGTTTATGCACAAATTCCATAATTATGTCATTTTTGACCAAAATGCCCTTTTTGAACAAAACCAGGTTTTAATGAAATAAACTTGAAAAATGAGTTTTCTACTGATGTAATATTATAAGTAGGATTATTTGGAATGTTAAACCAAGTTGTAAACTGAGTTTCAAAGCACGTCCTTAAACTATGTCGATAAATGACGGTTTTAGTCCTTGTAACTCATAAAATGATTTCAATCAATCTTTTCAAGGTAAATCATTTACCTACTGATATATTATATTAAATAACATATTTTAAACTTTTAATCTGATCCAAATGTCAGTTTTAGTAAACATCGCTTAAAAACGTCATTTTACGACATAAGCACCGTTTAAGCGCATAGTATGGTTTTAAACAATATTATTGACCAAGACTTGATACCTACTGATTTTAAAACTTATTTTAAGAATATTTACAGTAGGTACATGTTATAAACTCAGAATCCCAAATAATTTATAAACTATGCATAAAATTACCAAAATGCCCCTATAGGGGATAATTTAGTTTTAAAACCTTAACGGGCATACAAATTGATATCCTCCTGATATCTTAATTTATTTAAAGTATGATGGCATATAGAACTTGTCCATGACTTATCCGGTTACCCGATATCGCTATTAAGTGCATGGTTACGTATATGTAACTATTTTACGGAAATTAACCGAAACGGGTTTAACCTTTTCATTTAAGTTTCAAAATCCAGAATGTATATAGTTTACCCATATTATACAAGTCAAGGTACTTGTCGGGTTTAAACTACTTTCTATCCAATCATCGTTTAATCAAGTGTTATACGTAATGATCATATACACTATTCGGTTTATAAGACCGTTAATATTTAATTGGCTAGTTTATGCCATAATCCAGACTAGAGCCTTCCCTGGTAAATGCCATTTGCACTTGGTACTTTTGTATACGGCTGAGTTATTTAAAAATAAAAGAAGAAGACTAGCTCAGGTAAATACTAGAGACTTATTTTCCCTATACGGGCTTGGGATACGGTAAATTATTACCGCTTGGTCCAAAATGGGGTCAATCGAATGCCCACTTGTGGTAGTATACCCACGTATTTCATTTTAATTAGTTTTGTTTGATAACTTAAACATCAGGGGTTAAATTACCGTGTCCTGGATATCCTAGGCTCAATACATTAGTTATTGGTCACGACCTTAGCACGGGGTGTAGGCATACACCTTTTGATGCTCATATGCAATGTTCCCAAGATGTTGGGGATTACTCCTTCATGAGTCCAGAGTGGTGTGTATTTAATCATGTCTCGGTTTCTGTCCTGGGCCCTGAATGTATTGACAAACATGTGAATCTGATACAAGGTTGCAAGGTCAACTTTCCCAAGTTAATAAAAGATTTTGGTGCCGTTTGCACTTAAAACCATTTTAATGTTTTTAAAATGAGTTAGTTGGGTGTATTTACCAGCGTAAGCTGACGTATCGTCCAAATGCTAAACTGCATGTACAATACGAAATAGGCCAGAAGCTGCTCGATAGCGATAGAAGATCATGCAAACCCTAAATCTGCCTAAAGTCTGTTTTGTTTTCTTTCCATGTACATTTTATGATCTGCTTGTGGATCTTCTATTACAAGCTTGTATATTATTTTGTATTTTCAAACATTTGGTTTGTAATAGTAATTTTACTCCAAGACTGCCGTTGTGCCGTGTTTAATTGACTATGATGTTATCAACTGTTTGGATTTCATGGCTGGAAATCCGAGGTGTGACACTTACCTGAGCCTGACCTTACCTATATTCCTTTAGAGGGTGATGTATTGGCAGTACCTCATTTTCTTGAGATGGTCATATTCGGTCACCCTGAGGGTGAACATGTCGTTGCTTTTGTCGCCATACCACTTAATGTGGTAGATCCTTTTGTTGATGTTGTCAATGAGAACGGACACCCCGTACCTCCTATTGTTGATGTTGAGGATGACGTCATTCTAGTTATACATGTTGAGCATGTTGACGATGACCTTGGCATTGGTGAGGATTTTGACATTGCCATGTTAGAGGTAACCCAGCCAGAGGCTACAGTTATTGACATTACATCGTCTGCTCCTTCCACACCTCTGACTCTATCACCTATGCCTTCACCAGATACCACTTTACCACCATCTTCTGATATCTTACCTACACATGTTGATACCATTTTACTAGACACATTCTACATCGATCATTTATCTGAGTCTACACCACCATTGCATCCTTTAGGGGATATCACACACCACACTGATCATCTGATGCATCACCATTCTGTTGGACCATCCCATTATACTCTTGGTAGTACCTCTCAGTTTGCTGATCATGTATCTTCTTATCATTTTGCTGGATTTGTTTCTACTACTGTTACACCAACATTCAGTTCTTACCCAGACCCATTTGCTGTAGGACCGTCACATGTTCCGTACAGTCAGTCTATGACTGAGTATCCTCATTTTATTTTGATCCCCACTACTGGAGATCTGTCCCATCCCCACCAAATATGCATAGTACTATCACATACCCTTCACCTTACTTTACTGTTTCACATAACCAGCCACCTCTAGGCATGAGCTCATCCAACCCGTATCACCCGAACCATTTTCCACTCACCACCACTGAGTACAGACTCACTTCCACCGAGATACAGCTCAGTATTCTGTTTCAACGATTTCATGAGCTTAGTGCTCAACTCTCTGCTACGCGAGCATCACAGAGTGCTCCATCATCATCATCCATCCACCACTACCCACATCATCATCTCCACCACCACCATCTTTATTAGTACCATCACTTGCATCATCCCATGCCACCTCTTCATCAGTTGAGAGGTGCATTAGTGCCATCGAGGAGGAGATGGCGTACTTTCGCGCATCTGCACCCCCACCCCCACCATTTTTCTAGCTTGGTATGTAATTAGGATTTGGAGATAGTACCTGTGTCAGGTTAGTTGAAGATTGAAGGAATTTTGAAGATATATATAAGTCAACTTGAAGACTCTGAAGAAACAATGCGAATAAAATATTTACTTTTGTTTATATATTGTATAACTTGTATGTCAGAGTGATGAAACTCCGAATTATATTTTTGTACTTTGCAAAAATGATGTAACATGTTGACAGTATATATATTTGAATGTTGATTATTCTTCTTTTATCATGCATTGTTGATTATTCATTATATTTATGTCATGATGATATTTGTATGGATATCTCACATGAGAGATGATTCGATTTATTTGACCTATATATATTCTATTATAAATATTTTATTTTGTTTGATCCATGAATGACAATATTTATCTGAAATATTTGTCTAGTTCATTCTATACGATTTTATATATGAAGATCATACCACCAAGAAGAAGGAGCATACATTAGCTCCAAACTCCCCTACCCGCTTCTCAAGCTGAACTCGATGCTTTTTTGAATCAACGCATTACGAATGCGATTGCTCAACATGAAGCAAATCGCATCAATTTGAGAAAAGGAAGATAGTGCTCAAGCCCCACCAATAACAACAAATCCTACGAATGGTTGGTTACTCATAAACTTACAAGAAATTTTCATTAATATTTTATTTGCAAAATAAATATTTCTGACAATTTCGAGAACCAACATTTGAAGATGCACATATAAGCAATTTTTAGATTGCAAACCATTGAACTTTGACATGTACAAGCGGAGCTGTAGCATTTGTTCAATGGACCGTAAAGACGGATTCTGTAATCCACATGAGTAATTGTTCCCCTAACCACATTGTATTGTATGTTTCGGGATTGTTCATTGACGAAGCTTAATCATGGTGGAATATGCAAGTACAAACATTAGGAGATGCAACAGCATACGCTATCACTTGGGAAAGACTGAAGGAAATGATGCGTGAGAAGGATTGTTCAAGGTCCGAACTACAAAAGTTGGAAACAGAGTTTTGGAATATAGCAATGGTCGGATCCGACATCTATGGCTATACTCAGCGATTTCACGATCTCTCGCGAGTCGCTCCATATATGGTAACCCCTGAATACAAATCTATTGAAGGATACATTTGGGGATTAGCTCCAGAAATTTGAAGTATGGTTACTTCGTCACATCCAGCAACCATCACTAAGGCAATTACAATTGCAGTAAGCCTTACGAAAGAAGCGGTAAGAATGAATAAATTTTCAAGAAAGAATGCGGAGATGCCCAAAGAGACACATGTAGAATCAAGCTCAAATGGGAATAAGAGAAAGTTTACCCATTTGAAGAAAGGTTCCCGACTGAGTAGCAAGAAAAAGGAAACTACCACAGCAAAAAGGAACAAAGCATTCGTGGTGACAACAAAGACAGAACCGAGAGGTTATACTGGAGATGCACCTAAATGCAACAGGTGTAATTATCATCATTATGGTGGATGCCGGACCACCAAATGTGATAAGTGCGGGAAGTTGGGACACTGCACCAAAAATTACTGGAGTAATAACAAAGGAAATAGAAATGAAGGCAAGAAAGAAGGAGGCTATGGAAATGGAAATGATCGAGGAAGAAACAAAGTTGCTATGGTTGCAGTGAACTGGGCCACTTTAGAAAGAATTGCCCAAAGGAGAACAAAGGCCACGGACGAGCCTTGTAATAGGAGCTCATGAGGCACGTCAGGATCCAAATGTGATCACTGGTATGTTCTCTGTCAATAATCATTTCGCATCTATTTTATTTGATACTTGCGCAGATTTTAGTTTCATATCTTTAGAGTTTAAAGGTATACTTGAACTAAATTCAAATAAATTAGATATTCCATTCACTATCGAACTAGTGAATGGAAAGATAATTGAATCTGATGAACTTATTAAAGGATGTTCTTTAGAGTTAGGTGGACAAAAATTCAACGTTGATTTATTACCCATCCAGTTAGGTAGTTTTGATGTTGTAATCGGTATGGATTGCTTATCCAATAAACAAGCCGAAGTCGTGTGTTGCGACAAAATTATTCTCATTCCCCTTCCTAATAATGAGACACTTCTTATACATTGCGAGAAGAGCGAAACGCCATTACGAATGATTTCTTGTATGAAAGCCCAAAAGTGCTTGCGAAAAGGTTGTATAACATTCTTAGCACACGTTGTTGAAAAGAAGTCCAAGGAGCCAAAACTTGAGGAGATCCCTATCGTTAAGGAATTCCCTGAAGTCTTCCTAGAGGACTTTCCAGGAATACCACCACGACGATAAATCGAATTCCGTATAGACTTGATTCTAGGAGCTGCACCTGTAGCGAAATCCCCTTACCGATTAGCTCCTTCGGAAATGCAAGAGTTGTCCACACAACTTCATAAGTTGTTCGATAAAGGTTTTATTAGACAAAGCTTCTCACCTTGGGGAGATCCAGTTCTATTCGTAAAGAAGAAAGACGGAAGCTTTAGAATGTGCATAGATTATCGAGAATTGAACAAACTCACGATCAAGAATCGGTATCTGTTACCGAGGATCGATGATCTGTTCGATCAACTTCAAGGATCAAGTTTTTACTCGAATATTGACTTAAGGTCATGATACCATCATCTTAGAGTGCAGGAAGAAAGTATTCCAAAGACATCATTCTGAACCCGTTACGGTCACTACGAGTTCCTTGTTATGCCATTTGGTCTAACAAATGCACCGACGGTGTTCATGAACTTAATGAACCGTGTGTGCAAGCCTTACCTTGACAAATTCATGATAGTATTTATTGATGACATATTGATATATTCACAAAATAAGAAGGATCATGAACATCATCTTAGGACCATTCTTTAATTGTTAAAGAAGGAGAAACTGTATGCAAAATTCTCTAAGTGCGAATTTTGGCTTCATGAAGTCCAATTTCTTGGACATGTAGTCAACGAGAAAGGCATACACGTCGATCCATCAAAAATAGAAGCCATTAAGAATTGGAACGCACCTAAGACACCCACCAAAGTACGCCAATTTTTAGGATTGGCTGGTTATTCTTAGAGATTCATTGAGAACTTTTCAAAGATCGCTCAACCACTAACCTCCCTAACTCAGAAAGATAAGAAGTTTGATTGGGGAGAGAAACAATAAGCAGCTTTCCAACTGCTTAAGGATAAACTTTGTGATGCACCGATTTTATCACTTCAAGACGGCAAGATGACTCTGTAGTTTACTATGACGCTTCACATCAAGGTTTAGGATGCGTATTAATGCAACGAGAGAAAGTTATTGCATACGCATCACGCCAATTAAAAGTTCACGAAAAGAACTATACCACACATGACCTAGAGCTAGGTGTAGTGGTATTTGCGTTAAAAATTTGGCGTCATTATCTTTATGGCACTAAGTGCACAATCTTTACCGATCACAAAAGTCTTCAACATATATTTAACCAGAAAGAATTAAATATGTGCCAAAGATGTTGGCTTGAATTGTTGAATGACTATGACTGTGAAATTAAATACCATCCAAGCAAGGCGAACATTGTCGAAGATGCCCTAATTCGAAAGGAACAACTGAAACCCCTACGTGTGCTTTCATTAAGACTCACCATTCATAATGATCTTACCTTCCGAATTCACGACTCTCAACAGGAAGCTCTAAAGAGCGGAAATTTTAAAGCAGAGATGCTTAGAGGTATGGAAAAACAATTAGAACCAAATGATAATGGAACTTTGTATTTTGCAAACAGAATTTGGGTTCCTTTTTTAGTAATCCGTGAAACCTAATCCTAGATGAAGCCCATAAGTCCAAATATTCGATACATCCCGGAGCGGATAAATGTATCACGATCTTAAAGAATTTATTGGTGGCCTAATCTTAAAGGAGATATTGAAACTTATGTTGGAAAATGTCTAACATGTACAAAAATTAAGGCCGAATACCAAAAACCTTTAGGATTGTTACAACAACCTGAAATTCCCACTTGGAAATCGGAACAAATTATGGATTCATAACAAAATTACCCAGGATTTCTCGCGGTCACGACATGATTGGGGTAATTGTCGACCGACTAACCAAATCAGTTCACTTCTTGCCGGTATGTAAGAAAGACAATATCAGAAATTAGCCGAACTTTATCTCAAAGAGATTGTGGCAAGACATGGAGTGCATGTTTCCATAATCTCTGATCGAGATGGTCGTTTCATATCAAGAATTTGGCAATCTTTTCAAAAGGCTTTTTGGTCTCGCTTAGATCTAAGTACGACCTTTCATCCCCAAACAGATGTCCAAAGTGAACGCACCATTCAAACCTTAGAAGATATGCTTCATGCTTGTGTGATTGACTTAGGTGGAAATTGGGATACTCACTTGCCTTTAGTGGAGTTCTCATATAACAACAATTATCACACGAGTATCCAAGCTGCTCCATTTGAAGCATTATACGGACGTAAATGTCGATCTCCATTATGTTGGGCGGAAATAGGCGACAAACAAATGATAGGTCCATAATCAATTCAAGAAACTACAGATAAAATTTTTAAAATCCGAGACCGTATCAAAACAACTCACGATGGACAGAAAAGTCATGTGGATAAATGCTGCAAACCATTATCCTTTGAGATTGAAGGCAAAGTGCTATTAAAGGTCTCGCCTTGGAGAGGCGTAGTTAGATTCGGGAAGCAAGGAAAACTTACCCCGAGGTGCATAGGACCATATGAAATCTTGGAAAAGATAGGAACAGTCACATATAAAATTGTCTGAAACACTTAGTTACGTCCACGACACTTTATATGTGTCAAATCTCAAAAAGTGTCTTTCAGACGAATCACTTATCATTCCCATGGACGAAATTCATATAGACGACAAACTCTATTTCATCGAAGAACTTGTCAAAATTTTAGATTCGAAAGTTCAGAAAACTAGGAGAAATCGTATCAAACTAGTCAAAGTCCATTGGAAGTCAAAGCGCGGACCTGAGTTCACTTGGGAACAGGAAGACGAAATCAAAAGAAATTACCCCCACCTATTCGTGATGAAATTTTTTCTTGAATAAGGGAGAGAATGTAACAATTGGCAAAACTATAACATTATCTGTTTATCGCACAAGCTAACTTCAATTATAATTTTAAGTCTACGCAAAGGATGACACGACTTAAATTTCGGGATGAAATTTTCTTGAACAAGGGGAGAATGTGACAATTGGCAAAATTTCGGTAATTCTGTACAACTTGAACAACTATAACATTATCTGTTTATCGCACAACCTGACTTTAATTATAATTTTAAGTCTTAAAAGTCTAGGAATTTAACCAAATCATAGCTTGGTATGATAATGGATACGTCATAATCACGAATATATAAAACTATATCCTAGGCAAATGACAAAGACAGGAACACAAAATAAATATCAGTACTGGTTATGGTACAGCCTGATACTACAAAATTAAGGCATAAGATATGTCTGTATTGTTATACCATAAAAAATTTATTTAAAATACCAAATTCTCCAAGTCTGGAGCAAAATACAACATTTTGCAGCAAAAATGCAACATTCTGCAGCACAAAACAGCAAATATCTGAAAAATCCAAAAATAAATATTTTTAGCTAAATAATAATAACGGGTGTTAAAAATAGTATAAAACCCATATATAAATCCTATTATTTAAAGCTATACAAATTGTTTGGTAAAAACCTAACAACAAAGCCGGTACAGGAACTTAACTCAAAATGACAAATTTATTAGTCTAAAGAGGTAGATTAATAAACAGGACAATAAAATTAGTGCTAGAAATATTGTGTAAATAAAATTATATATGTAACACAATATATCAGTATTTTATCCGGTACAAGACCCGAACCAAATTTCTAAACCGAACAAGGAAACAATAAGACTAGTAAGTTATTTTGGCATATTATAACATCACTTTAAAGTGTTGGGGCTTTAGTTTTAATAAAAACTTATATATAAAACTATTAAAGTTTGTAAAATTTTATAAATATTACATATTATTAATAAAAAATATATATAAACCAACCCACCTAATCCACGGCTACATGGGGCTTCTCCCCATTCCACTAAGCTTGATTAATGTGTTGGCAAGTTTATAAGGATGATTAGTGTGTATTGAGGTGTAAGCACTTGATCATAAATCAAAACCAACACCACCTTCATTTCCTTTCATTTTCATAACACAAAAACTCAAGAACACTCCTTCCTTTTCCCCTTGAAATCGGCCAAGCCTCATCATCATCACCTTAAATTGTTAAAAACCAAACACTAGAATTTCAAACTTGCTTGAAGATCTAAGGAACTTGCAAGGATTAGGTGCTCACTTTGGAAGCTTGGAACTCTTGATCAACCTATTTTGTTCATCTTTTAGATCATCCTTAGCCTTGTGCTAGTAGTAAGATCTTAAACTTCATCTTATACTTTTTATTTTATAAAATAATACACAAGACCATCATTCAAAATATTTAAAAACCCACTTGAAAAACGCAAACATAATTATGTGGTTATCTTGATGATTTTGAATGATCTTGAACTTGTCATTAACTATTAAACTTGAATCTTGCAAAATTATGAATAAAAAGATAATCTAAACACATGCATGTTTAGATTAGCAAGATTCATTAACAAATATAGTGATGAACATAATCTCATACTTTAAAGATGATTATACAAGTATTAGATCATTAAATAAAAGTTATGATTTAGAAATTTTGTTTAAAAATGATAATAAAGTTTCAATGTTAAGAAAGTTTAAAACTATAACAAGTTCATGACATTTTTATTAATACATTTTTACAATATATGTAATTTGATGATGATTTGAGTTAGAAAAATGATTTAAAACATGTTTATAAAAAACATGGGAATGCTTATATTTTAAAGGAAAATATGGCAAAAAAATTATAAAAATAATCTTGATTAAGATATGATTAAACTAAAAACTTTGTGATTAAAAGTGATTAGGAGCTTTAACCATGTTTAAATAAAGGTTTGGATGAAAAAGTTAAGAATATAATTACTTATGTTTACTTAAACTACAAAGGAGATATATATATATATATATATATATATATATATATTTTTGATAAAAAAATATATATTTTGAAATCACCTAATATGTGTATATGTATATTTGTATAAAAACCATATATTTTTTATCATGTTAAATCAAATACAAAAAATATATATGTGTTTAACTTTTGACAAAATAATATATATCGGAAAATTTGGACAATTTGGACAATTCAGACAAAATAAAATATATGATATAAACGAAACAAACGACAAAGACGAAACAAATAAAATAGTCGACGCGAACATAACAGTCAAAATGAACAAATCAACAGTTACACTTTATATTACTAGAATTTACAAACATTAACCTATAACTAATAGTTTTTACAAATAAATTTTTATAAGTTATAACAATTACTAGTAAATATTTTAAAAACTTGGGTAAAGCCCAACTAAACTAATTATTTGGACAAGCCCATTTATATATTAGTTTGGATTAAGCCCACTTATATAAAAATTAACTTTGGGCCAAACCCAATTTTATAAAAATAAAATTTCGGTAAATCTATTTTTATAAAAACTAATGTTGTGCTAAGGCCACTTTTATAATATAAAATTTGTGCTAATCCATTTCTATAACAAACAACTTTGGGCTAAAGCCCACTTTTATAAAACTAAACTTGGGTTAATCAATTTTTTTATAAATATCTTGGGCTAGACCCACTTTTACATACAATTGGGCTTAACCCACTTTAAACAAAATTAGGATTGGGCTAGGGCCACATACATGAAACAAATTGGACTAGGCCCACACATAGTAAGAAAATTGGGCTAGGCCTACACTTACAAAAGCTTTTGGGCTAGGCACATATGTAATGAATTATTAGATTGAGTTATTTACAATAAAAATATAGACTAGGTCCATTTACATGTAATCAATCTAAAATATATATATGAAATATATATATATATATATATATTATCAACAAAGAAAAACCCACAATTACAAGTATGAAATTCGAGATAAAATACTTGTACGAGAAATGAATGAAAGCCTAAGTGTCTAATAGATTAGAACACTTGTATCAAGAATCGAATAGAGATTTGCATGGAACGAGAAATCAGTGAGTTCATGTTTCCCCTTTTATTTTAACGTTTTTATGGTTTTAAACGTGCGGGGATGTATACATGTTACTTTTAATATAGCTGGGAAATGAAAATATTTAGATTACATGTGAATAAGGCTCAAGCATTGGGGCTATTAACGAATAACAAGTACAGAGGAACAATGGGGTGGATCTATTGGGTTTGGGCGAGCCTCACTCTATTACGGCAATAATAACAGATCGTATTAGAGTGCTTTTGTGTATAAAACAAGTGTCTCAAACACAATTAAATCGTCAAGGGTTGGTTGCCGCCTTATTCGGCATACAGATTAGTGTCCTTGTAACACACTAATGATCTTAAAAGTTTCATTAACTATATTAAACAAATTTATAATTTCAAATGTTTTGGAAGATTCATTTGATACAAAATTTATAACATGAATTCACCAGCTTTTTGTTGACGTTGCTTTCAAAATTAACATGTATTACAGGAAACTAGTGAATGGCCTTCGAGTAAAATCTTGTTTGTTTCATGTGAAGTCAAGATGTTGTCTGTCATCCAGTCTTTCGTTGTTATGTTTTATAAACTTATGTTTGAATTTTATGTGATGTTGTTAAACTTGTGGTATGTTTTATAAACAAAAGTTGATATGTGAATTATGGTTAAATAAAAAGTATGGATGAATATTTTGTAATGTATTACGACTGCCGTTTAATTGGTTGAATGCAATGATTGCCGCTCTGGCCACACCTCACGACACGCTTCTGCTACATCAAAAATCGGGGTGTGACAAGATGTCACTATAAGGGTGACATCAACTGATTACAAACAGAGGTTTCGTACTTGTATAAATAGATCTCATGTGTTAGAGATCTATTTTATCACATACACACTCCTTTTGTATGAACAACAAAGTCTGTGATAGGCTTAGGGAGAGTTTGTAACATCATTTCTATATTATTGTAATACTTTCATTATTAATAAAAACAGTTTTGATATAAGTTTCCACTCTAGTATGCTCATATAATCACCATTTATCATTTATATCTTGAATTTCATTCATTATTGTTCACCAAAAAGCATACAAGTTATACTCAGGTCCTACAATTGGTATCAAATCTTGGTCACATTAATCTTGATTTCATACTTAGTTTAATATACAAAGATCAGCCCCGAAAGAGATCGAATGTGTTAGTTGTATCTCAAATCAGAGTTTAAAGTATAAAATTTAATACAAGTTTTAATGTGTACTTTGTTTTAACAAAAGATCAAAAGGAAGGACATAAAACAATCATGATCCCCAAAATACCGGTTTTAGCAATAAGCCATGGATGCTCGTTAGGTTTGAATATAATACCTAGAAACGCTGGATGGCACACATGCTTGCTCAACAGAACACATGATGTTGGAGGTCCGTTATATCCGGACTACACATTCCAATGGTACTTACCTAGTACCGAAAATCCGAATGTTCAAGAGCAAAAGAAACCGTAAATTTACTTAAAGCAAGATTTTCAAAAAATTGAGCAAGATACAAACGCCTTCAACATTGTGGCCATAGCTATGCCAAATGAAATATTTGCCGGTTTGTTACATTGTTTTAAGTGCACCCATTGATGATAAATGCTGGAGTCTACACTATGAAGATTCGTCAGGGTTTATTTAGTATTTGTTGATAATTTGAGTTTGAATTGTCCGAATTTGTAAGTGTGTGTCTGAATATGTTATAAATTCGGACACCACCTCTTTTGGTATTTCATGTTGTGTCTGAGTTTGGTGTTTATATTCGAACTAGGTTATAATCGGACTAGTTTTCTAGGATGTAATGTCCGAATTTGTTTGTTTGATAGGTAGTGTCCGAATTTTACAAATTCGGACTAGTTGTAGTTGTTAGGATTTATGTGTCCGACTTTATGATCTTGTATTTATACTCAGTGAATAATGCAAGATACGACTTTTTGAGATTTATCATTCTGTGCAAGTACTCTATAGTGTGTGAAGCAAAACCCTAGCTACTGTGTGTTCTTGTGTGTGTTGGTAATCTATGAATACTTTGTGGATTCACAGATTGTAAATCATCATCTATGTTCTTCTACACCTTCTACATCGTGAACTTCGCAGCAGTTTACATCACGTGGTGGATTCCGCACACCGCGTGAGGTGGTGGTTAATGTTTGTGATCTTGTGCGGGTATTCGAGGTCTGTAGGTGGGCTTACAAGTGCTATCATAGCATGATGTGTATAAAAATTGATCTTACCGATGTAGGTTTCGTGTTGAAGGTTAGATTTTTTATCGGTTTTGTTTGTTCTAGAGGGTTTATTATTTTCCAGGGTTTCTCATTTTTTTCCTTATGATTTTTATGGATTTTTCATCTATTTCTTGATTTTTCATGATAGATGGTGATTAGGTTTTAGTGTTGAGTGTTTGTATTTGATTGGATTGTTGAGATTGTGCTTAGATCTAAAAGTTTCTACAAATTCACGGTCCGATTTTACACATCTATTCGTATTTGTTACTTCCGTATTTATTGATGACCTAGTGTGAAGTCATGCTTAGGAAATAAATTCAGAAGCTGGTTACTTGGATACTGATATGAATTTAGACACTGCGGAGTTTGAGCACGAGCTTATTATGCAATCCGAATTTGGATATCACCCTATCCGAATTTATGGATTTTTATCCGAATTTGTTCAAGATTCCTTGTCCGATTTTGTTTAAATAGCTTTCCTTGTCCGAATTTAAGGTGTGTCAGGGTTTGTTTTTTTCATTTCAAGTCCGAATTTGTGAGTTCACTTGAGTCCAAATTTTCTAGTTATTCACTTATCCGAATTTGTGTCTAGTTTGCCAAGTTCGAATTTGTGAGTTATCGTTTGTCTGATCCGAATATGTTTGGTGTTTAGGTTACATCCAAGTTTGTCTCATCCGGTTCTTGATCCGGGTTTTTAGTAAGTGTTTGTTTCTCTAAGGATTTGAGATTCTTGGATATTGTTAATTGTTTCTGAAACGAAAACCTGTTGTTACTAAAATTTGTGAACATAGCAAACAATTTAACCATTGTGGTTCAAAATATAAAATACAACAAACAAGTCAGAAGCAGCGATAAACCTCCGGTTCTTTTAAATGAATTAGACTATCCATAATGGAAAGGACATTTGGAGAGGTACATCAAAGCTAAAGAATTAAAAATGTGCTTTTGCATGACATCGAGTCATGGTGAATGACATGTCAGAAGTTTAACAATTGCAACTTACATGGCCTTAACCGACGAACAGAAAATGTATTACGAATGTGAAGAAAGAGCTATGTCATTATCACAATGTCTTTACCATAATCAATACTTCACACGTTTAGCAATAAACATTCTTCAAAGGAGATGTGGGACAGTTTGAGTGAAAGATATGAAGAGAATGAATTGTTTAAGAAAAGAAGACTTGATCGACTCAAAACACAGTTTGTAGTGTTTTAAGTGAATTGGATGAATTGGTCAATAGATTCTATAATCTTAAGAAAAGCGATAAAGAATGAATCTTTAGATGACTTGGTCAATAGATTCTATAATCTTTTAAGTGAATTGGATCGTAGTCAAACAGGGTTGTATACTGAAGTTGAGAGGGTGGAGAAGTTCCTTAATTGCTTACCGAAGCAACGGAACATGTTTACTGCTTTAATAAAAGAATGTCCATAGTATGGTGAACTCAATCTTGAGAAGGCTATTCAGAAGATGAAACGTTATGCATGGACCTTAGAAGACCAAGATTCTGATTTCGAGAAGCTTCAAGACCCTACATTGTATCGAGCTAAACAAGTTGAAAAGGGAGTAGTGTGGGTGTTGCTTTTCTTTAAGAAGATACTTCTCAAGGGGAATTTTTTAGTCAAAGTGCGTTTGTTAGTAACAATAGTGGAAGTGTTATGGGTGGAACTCATGCATCCCATGGAACGTCATCTTCAAATGCAACTGCTAGACCAAGTGTTCAAAGTTTGAATATACCTAAAATTGATTCACATTCTCTTCTTAGAAGAAAATATGGGACTTTTAGCATCATTCATGACGGCATTTGAAAACTTTGCACTTGGAAAATTAGCTGAACCATCGAGTCGAGTCTTGATGAAGACCTTGATCAAATTGATTAAGATGAATTGGAAGAGCTTGATTAACAATAGAATATGGCATTATTAGTTAGAAGAGCTAAGAAATATCTTCAGCGAACTAGGAAGAGTTTCATTGGTGGTAACACAAAGACTCGCATAAGAATTGATATGACCAAGGTCAAATGCTACAATAGTGGCATTTATGGTCATTATGCTAGAGGATGCCGCAAACCAAAGAGATAAAGACAAAATATAGAAGGCAACAATGGTTAAGGAAGCTCATCAAGATCGAACAACAACAGTCCAGCCCCAACCAATACAACTCCTGCCACTCCTACTACAGCCACTTCAGATAATCTTACTCCTTCTCCACACAACGCTTTGGTAGTTCAACCCCTTCAAGCTATCAGTGAGCCACATGATTGGGGTATTGTAATGGAAGATACAGCAAGTGTAGGATCTTCTTATCCAATAAGCACAGGACCTAATCTGATTAACTAGTTATAACATGTGCGAAATCCATTTTATAACAAGCGACCATATCAAGATTACTATTTCATTAATGTGAATAACGTGTACAATCCTGAAACAAACTGTGGGGCTTCGCCGTACACTCTACAAACTGTTACAGACTCAAGACATCAACTCACCTATATATAGACTTTCCAGTTCGCACGAGTTGAGCTTGCCACTTCGTACGAGGTGGACTCACTTCGTACGAAGTGAATATCACTTCGTGTGAAGTGATCTACAAAACATCGAAAAATCAAATCTAACAATCATAGCCCTATTACAATGACACGACATGACCCTAAGACATAGGCTATAGACATTCTACATCACGAAACTCCCACTTGGATATTGCCATAGTCTTGGTCAGTCTTCAAAATCTTCATAACATTAAACTTTAACGACCGAAGAAATTCTTTCTAGGCTTCTGTCGCTCTTCACTTGGAATAGGCGTCTGATAAGTCGGAGGTGCCCATTTCAGAAAATGAAATCTTCTAAAAGCAGCTTTCTGTGTAACAACATTGATTCTTTCTTCTTTACGCATCCGCTTCATTAACTATTTACGCTCCAGTTCTCTCCATCTAGACTTCCATATTTTCCCTGAATTAGTACCATGTGCATAGCAAACGTTAATAACACCTAGGTATTGCATCGCTTGAGCCTTTTCTCGTGTCTCGTAGCATATCTTGTTAAAGAATAGACACTCCACATCTTTCTCTGAACAATTCACTAGCCACATCGGGTCTAGTATTCATATCGCTCTCCACAAATCTTCATTCTTCAGAATAATTACTGCTTTGCTTGTTTCAACATCGCATTTCCACCACGTGAAGAATTCATGAAAATCTAGTTCTATTTCATCAAAGGATGTTCTTCATGGCGCGTGGTCGTTTGATAATCAACATGATATCTTTCTCTTTTGACACTGGATCAATCTTTATCTTCTTCTTAGGTATATGTGGTTTCTAGTGATTGAAACCATGAGCGGCTTCATACTTTATAAGATTCCATAGTCTTTGATCGTGAAACTTCATCTCATAATTAATCATCTTCGTCTGAACTAACTCTTCCACATCCCACCAAGGTAAAGTTTGGATATCACAGAGAAATCTGAAGTATTGCACTCCAAACTCCCTCTTGATAGCCTAAACATTCAATTCCGGAATCCAACTCCAGCTTAGAATATTACCCAACGATTTTTCCTGATCTCGCGTGAAGAAAGCCAATGGTCTTTAAAATTTACATGCTTTGGGTAGCTCTTTGAACCATGACTTTTTGGCTTCAGCTATCTCTTCCTTTGATAAACGTTTAGGAACATTTCCTTCATTCACAGTTTCCTCAACCCTACGCTTCAACAAATCATCCGGAGCATTAGCGAACATCTCTTGAAAGGTTGGAAAGTCACCCATATTCTCTCCAGAATATTTGACTGTTTCATCATCGGAATCATCCTCCATGACAACCTCGTTATAACTATCAGCATCAGCGACATATTTGTACACATAGTCTTTTGGCTTAGATGTACTGATGTTATTTAACTCTTCCTCGAAATCGAAATCAAATGAATTCTCATCAACACCCAACATTTCTGCAATTTCCTCCTTGGTGTAATTATGACGAATTCACATTCTTCAACACCATGTTCCAAGTAGAAAAATTTGGGCTTTGGCAAATCAGGAATAGTTGATAAAGGTGCAACTATGAAGATTCCTGATTGCTCTGCATGGTTTACCGAATCCTTTTGCTTCCCCTGTCTTTGCAAATCATCTTCTGGATTAACAGTGTCATTCAGAAAAGCATCGTAGTCGAACGACTAGGTGATCTTCGCATCTGAAACAGTCACACCTGTACCACCCTGTGTGTTATCATCATCATCACATTTATCATCATCGTCTTTAGCATTACTTCCAACAACTACATCATCATTCTCATCAAAATCATCAATCTCTTTCTCTAGATCTTCAAGCTCTTGATCTTTTTGTTCCTTCTGTTTCTTCGTTTCCAAAAACTTTCTTTCTTAGAAACTCTAGAAACATCAACAGATTTACCAATCATCACATATTAACTAATGGATCAGCTTTAGCTTCTGTCCCGACTACAACTTCTGGTTCAGGCTCACTTGGAGTAATAATAGGAACTTCATCAATTTTATCTTTCCCTTTACCAGCTACTGCAGCATCTAATTCAGCTTTGCGTGCTTTTTTAACCGCTCTTTGTTGTGCTTCCTCAATCTCTATCAGATCAGATTCAGCTTCAAAATCTATATCCAACTTTTAGTTAATATTTTCTAAAACAAAATCTTTCTATCACTTTGAATTCTTTCAGCTTCATAACCTTCAATCAACCTTCGTAATCGTTCATTCTCAAAATGAAAACTTGCTTAAAGAGCTTCTAAATTCTTTCTAACGTCTTCAAGAAACTTGATTCTGCTTTCTAACACTATAATCTTTGTGTCGTTAAAGAAATCACCATCTAATCCTCCTTCAAAATGAGTATAAGGAATTTCACCAAAATCATATCTTGGAAAGGATTGATGTCTTTGTGCAGATTGTGGAGTTCTTTGTTGTATTGGAGGTGTTGGCTATTTTGGTGTTGATGATGGTTGTGGTGGTGTAACATGTTGCGGTGATGGTGGAATGATAAGTTGTGGTGATGTAGGTGGTTGTTGTGGTGGTGATGGTGGTGATGGTGGAATAACAGATTCAACATTTCCAGTTGTAGCCTCAATCTTAGGTGTCTACCTAGACCTTTTATATTTTCGACGAGCTTTCTTTGCCACGCGGAGACCCTGTTTTCTTTTTCTGTATATATGAAGGCTTGCTTTTGACACGTCTAGTTTTCTTTGTTGGCCTTTCAGATGTCTCCTCTAGATTAGTAGGAACATATGTAACATCGTCATCTCAACCTTCTTACGTTTTTGTTGTTGTTTTCTCAATTCAGCCCTTTCTTTCTCTGCAGCTTTCTCTAAATCAACACTATCATCTAAACTTTCTTCATTATCACCTTCAACTGCTTCTTTCTCAACATCAACAACAATCTTTGTAACATTAACATAATCATGATCTTGATCGGATATAGCAGAGAAAACATCATCATGAACATTCACATTTTGATCAACTGATTCATTCATAGGTATATTCACTTGAATCTCTTCTTCAGATTGTTCTTCAATAATCATAGTTTGTGTAGTAGCACGCTTTCTTGCTTGAGTAGATTTTTTCTTTGAAGTTGAACATTTCTTTTTCTTCTCTTCTTTTTCAAACTAACTACTCCTCCTTGGAACAAAACCATCTAACTGTTCCTCTTCATCATTCCCGGAGCCACTCGTATCTTTTCTCCCCTTATGCTTTGGCGGTGCAAGATACTTTTTTGTCATGAATAACTCCAAAGAATTTCCTTGCAATAGGTTCAGATATAGATATCTAATCAACGTCTCTTTATCCATGTGATAAAGTATCAACTCATCGTTATCTTTCTTCTCTAAGTTTGGAAACAGATCATCCAACATCATCTGTAAGAATCTTGGATACTGAAAAAATTTTCTCTTGTAATGTTTGACACCATCTGATCAAAAATAACTTTGGTGAAGTTGTATGGCAGATTTAGCATCAGTTCTGCAATCATGCACATCTGATAGTCAAGTAAAGGCTCCTATTCTGTGACTAAATGCATGTATTACTGAATGTACGAAGAATTTTTATGGCTTGCTAAGATTAGCTTTCTTGAAGTTCGAGGCATTCACAACCCCTTTGTATCCCATTCTGTAAAAACACCTTTTGCCATTCTTTCTTGGTAGCCTGTGGGATCACCATCTTTATCTTTTAAACCCAAAACCCTTCGAATCAATTCTATGGTGATTTTGACCTCGAACTCTTTATTTTCGATATTTATCACTGAATGTATCGCTCGTGGTTCAGAAACAAATCATGCAGCATTCCAAAACGTTCAGTATGAGACCTATACACCTTGTGTTTATGTGTCAAGACCTTCTTGATTGGTAAACGATCCATAAACTCTAAAATATCTTTGAACGGAGCCATTTCTGGTCAAGTACACAACATGTGTTATGTATTGGCTTGAACAACGTTTTCTTTTCCTGCAAAACATAACAAACAACACTTAGAATTTCAACACTTAGGTGAACTACACAAAAACTACCAAATTTTCATGCAAAGTGGCATTGGTGCGAAGTGGTCATTTTCACTTCGTATGAAGTGGTGTAATAAAAACTTACTTTTGACCAAATAACACTTCATGCGTAGTGGATATTAAACATTCAATAATTTCACTTCATGCGAAGTGGACATTCTACTTCGCACGAAGTGTCCTCACTTCGTTCCAACACTTTCTGAACTCATTTTTAAAACATGATGATTTTATGAAATTGAAGGTTCCATTATGTTCTAAAAGTGCCGATTAACATGAATATGTGTTCAATTTTAATTTTGGTCGGCTAGATTTCCCTAGATTTACATTTATATGTTCGGTTTATCGAGAACGTCCAATTTAAGGTTCATTCAAGTCTTATTACCTTCACCATCGTTAGAGGTGTGCTAATCAACCTCCCCAATGTTAATTTTGGCAATATAACAGCTTAATTCTTGTAACAGTGAAATGACTGCTTCGTGCGAGTTGAATCTATTTATAATGTGAGTTCTCACTTCGTATGAAGTGGTCTCACTTTGTATGAAGTGGTCTCACTTCGTGCGATGTGGATCCAATTCATGCGAAGTGGTCTTAAAAGTTCAAAATTTGAACTCTTTTAAACATTTTATCAGTTTTAGTGACCCACGCAATTAATCAAGTCCAAGTTAATGACCCTGGTTAGCTGATTCGTCTACCAAGTCCAAGTTAATGACCTTAGTTGAACACTTTATGAACAAACTGATGTTATCAGGCAATGTTAAGTTTCAAACTAATGGACTTCTAATCTTTACAAAACATTTTCTCATTTTAGATAAGCTCCCAACCCGTTGTCCTATAGATTTCTCAGCAACCAGCATCTCTGGACTTTGAAGATCCGTTTTCCATCATCGGTAGTCGAAACTAAGATATAAATAAAATCATTTTGAATTTGGCCAAATTTATGCTAAAACATACTAAAAATCTTTCTGGGTTTTCTAAAATGAAATGCAATAACTATGTACAAACATAGTTACAGACATAGTTTTGTGAGTTTGTGTTAGAGGATCATATCAGTTTATGAGACAAATCACTAGTATCGGTGATCTTTAAAACTTAATGTTTTAAACAAATCACTTAGATTGTCAGTATACTGATCAACTTAAACCTCTACACATTTCTTAATTGCTCCGAGATACATTAATTAGATGTCTTAGAAGTTGACTTAACATTGTTTCCCACCTCAGAATATATTCCTGTATCAAGATTCCCTAGAATTCATCTTATAGGTGAATATATCTAACTAATATCTGTATCTAGGTTATGCGAGACCTTGAGAGCTCAGGTTAGTACCACTGTACAGATAAAGAGATGAAGACTCGACTTAAAAGTGGTGTTCCAAGTTAGGAATCTTTTGACTACAATTGTTAAAAGCAAAAGTATTCTACAAGTTCTAGGCCATTATGATGTAAATCAGAAAAACTTGTATAATACCCAAGATATCAATTATCTATAAAAACCTAGTATCTCAGAATCCGGCCATCTCTCAAACAAAATTTCGGTGTACTAATACCATATATCCGAGAGATGTTAAGCCACTAATTAATAAGTTTTTCTTTATGTTTATATCTCAGAAACAATCTACTAAATGTGCGAAGCCTACTGGCACATCATTAGTGAGATTTGTTTAAACATTTTCACACTATAGTTCTTTAGCATACTGCGATAGTCCACTATTATACTATCATTTCCTCTTTTCACATGAAAACTCTTTTTGTCTTTTTCATGTTTTTGTACATTTTTCAAATTTTTATATGTTTTTGTATTTTTCACAACGTTTCTCCCCCTAAATCAAAAACATATTTTTGGATTTTTGTTTTTAAATAAAGTAATCTAAAAACTATTAACTGTGACAAACCGATTATGATCACATGAATTCATCATCCTGCTCGAATTCAAACTCCTCTAAGATACCCCCTTATGTCAGATTTTTCAACCCATTAAGTTTCAAAAGATATCCGTATGTAGCTCTATCAAAAGCTTTGGTGTAAAAAATCTGCCTTTTGTTCATCAGTGTGGATCTTTTCAATTCTAACCAACTTTTTCTCCTTGCAATCATAGATAAAGTGGTGTCGAATTTCAATATGTTTAGTTTTATAGTGTTGAACCAGGTTTTTAGTTATATTTATGGCAGCCTCGTTATCTAAATTTATAGGCGTATCAAGAAACTGCAATCCACAATCTCTTATCTGTTGTTGAGTCCACAAGATCTGGGAACAACAACTGGAAGCTGAAACGTATTCTGCTTCGCAAGTAGAGAGAGCGACTGTGGTTTGCTTCTTGCATTGCCACGTTACTAATCGTGTGCCAAAGAACTGGCAACCAGCTTGCAGCATCTGAAATCAGAGTCAGAATATCTAGCGAGGTTGAAATCATCGTTACACAGATAACACAATCCGGTACTTGGGCAACCCTTCAAATATCAAGAATCCGCTTGACGATCAGCATATGAGACACTCGTGGATTTGATTGATATCGGGCGCTGAGGTACGTCGGATACATGATATCTGGCCTAGATGTTGTGAGGTACATCAAAGATCCAATCATTGATTGATATAAGGTCTCTTCAATATTCACTCCTTTCGCATTTGGTCTGATGTCGTGATTTAGTGCTAATGGGGTAAACAATGGTGATGTGCTCGACATAGCGAATTTCTCCAACGCATCGTGTACATAATTTGTCTGATGGATAATGATCCCATCAGGTAACTAATCGACCTGAAGTCCAAGAAAGAACTTCATCTCTCCCATTGAACTTATTTCAAATTTCTTTTGTACGATAATCAGATGTCCATCCATTTCCGGTGTGAAGAGGGTACTATCTACTGTTCCTCTAGTGAACCAGTTCTCTAGAAGATGTTGAGAAAGTGTCAAGTAGCAGGCTCTCGAGGTCTGGCGTAAACCGTATAACGCCTTATCCAGTAGGTAAACCTTTTATTTATGTATCGGATCGATAAACTCCGGCGGCTATCCAACACACACCTCCTCTTTCACCTTACCGTATCGGAATGTGGACTTCACATCCAATTGGTACACCTTAAAACCTTTCCATGACGCAAACGCCAGGAATATGCGATAGCTTCTAGTCGTGTGACAGGAGCGTAGACCTCTGTGTAATCAATGCCCTCATTCTGATTAAAACCTTGGACTACGAGTCGAGCTTTATTGTGTACTACAACTTCTCTGTCATCTCGTTTACACTTGAAGACCCACGTTGTACTAATTGACTTATGGTCATCCGGTAGGTCGACAAGCTTCCAGACTCCAAGTTTTTCAACGTTTTGCAGCTCTTCCTACATAGCATTTACCCAACTTTCATCTTTAAGCGCATCTTTGTGTGATTTCGGCTCAACCTGTGAAATAAAAAAACTATATGAGCATGCTTCATGAATAGGTGCAACTTTAGTATAAAAACAACTTAGATCCTTATTGATCGATTTCATTTTTACTCCAGCCTCCAACTCTCCAATAATGTTGTCTGAAGGGTGGTATGACAACGTCCTCGGCATAACCTCATTAGAGACACTCACTTCATTCTCCAGATTCGTAATATTCTGTTCAGTAACCTGATAACTCGTTGATGCTCCAATTTGATTGCTAGGACCTGCAGAATGATTAAACTTGTGATCTGCTCTGAGCCTTCATCAGAACTGGATCATCCATTATCATAAGTTGGCTCACCATCATAATCAGATTCCGAATCATCTGATTGATCAAAAGTGGGTGTTGCTCACATCTAGTTCAACTATGGGCTCTTGTTGTGTTTTGCTCGGACCTGCTTCAAAATCGTTTGTGCCAACATGTGATTGTAAAATCACTATTGGTCTAGGAACTTGCTCTTGAGCAGACGATTATCGTTGTTGATATAACAACACAAGTTCCTCATTAGTAGGTTCGTTCGGCTATTTAAAGGAATCCCACAAACTCTCGTAGTTAAACAACCAAGGATCACCAGGTTTCTTTGTAGGTGACGTGTATCTCTGGCAGTCAACATGTTGAGCAAGAATAACCTTGTTTATGATAGGAAAAAAATACTCTTCTAATAGGACTAGCATATCCCATGAAAAACCCTTTAGAGATTTAGCTCCGCATTTACCATCCGGGTCAATAACTGTGCACGGAGATCTAAACGGTTCCAAAAACCAAATTTAGTTTTCGCTAATTAAGCAACTCAAAGCATGTCTTCTTATGAGCCTTGCCTGTTAATACTTGATTAAGCGTGTAACAAGCAAAGGCAACTGCTTCACTCCAAAAGCTTACATGCAATTTATAATTTGGGAGCATTGTGCGTGTTGTTTCAATAAGAGTTCGATTCTTTCGTTCAGCGACTCCCTTTTGTTGCGGAGTATAAGCCACGCTAAATTCATGAAGTATATCATTCTGTTGTTTTTGAATTCAGTACCATTATCGCTACGAATCCTTCTTATTGTAGATTATACAAATACTCTAACTTTCTGAAAAGAATCATCATTTCAAACATCTCGTCTTTGCTTTCTAGAAATAGAACTCATGAAAATCTTGAGTAGTCGTCAGTCACAACAAGGTAATATAGATCACCGGATATACTTTTGACGTTGACTAGCCGAAACAGATCCATATGTAACCTCCCTAGTGGCAGCTTGATAGAGTTCAAGAGTTTTCTTGGATGATCTTTCTTATGCTACTTGCCCTTTTTACAGCTAATACAATCATCACTCAAGTGGAAACTCTTAAGATTCACACCTCTACCAGATTGTTGTGCACCAGATAATTCATCTTTCGTAAATGTATATGCCCCATCTTTCAATGCCATAAGATTGATTCTTTTACTATAGCCTTTGATACAAAACATTATGTCGATTTCGTAGTAGTGGATGCAACGCTCGTGTCGAGGCCATAGAGATCATTTTCTCGTGGAGCGCGCATAAGGATCCACTCGTCGGGAATTTTGTATCCCGGCTTCAGAATGAGGCACTCTTTTTCCGCAAAATGAGTTGCAAATTTCTTATCACAAATCTGGGAGATACTTAGCAAGTTATTCTCTAATTCGGCAATATAGTTGACTTTGTCAAAAGAAACCACGTCGTTCGTTAGTATTCCCTCTCCGATTATCCTTCCTCCTTGAGTACCCACAAACCCTACATAGCCACCTTTGATTGATTTAACATCATATAACAAGGCTAGCATCCCTATCATGTGTCGAAAGCTCCGCTGTCCATTATCCACTTAGAAATTATTGACCTCGGAAGTCCCTGCACATGCAATTAAAATATTATTTAAACAATGATACCCAAGCCCTTTCGGTCTTGGGTGGGTTTAGGATATCAAACTTTCGTACACTAACACTCTTATCTTCAACAACTTGTTCAACCTTTGACTCGATTGCAACATATGTTTTGACTGTCTTAGAAGATGGTTTAGTTTTGATCACCCAAGTTTGCAGATTAGAAATTGGCTTTTTAGAGTAAAATTTGAATCCTTTAATCGTTCTTAATTAATGATTCACCAGTTTCTTTGTTTAAAACATTAGTAGTTACTAGTTTCTCATTGTTATCAAATTTAGTTTTTCTCTTCAAGATCTGTGTTGGGCTTGGAGCTTTAAAGGTTTATTCATTTATGGTGTATCTGGGCTTTTGGGGTTAGTGTGGGCTTCCTAGTGCCTATTGTGCCTAGGGTTGTACTTATGGGCTTTATGATGTTTATAAATAGAAGGGATAGGACATTTAGTAGGGGTTAGAGAGTTGATAGTAAAACTTGTATCTGACATCTTTGGTGTATGCAAGTTACAATTATTGAAGTTATTCAAGTTGTTCTTCTTCCTAATCATAATTTCCGCTATTGATTAGGTTAATGATACATGTTTGATCAGTTCACGGGACATACAATTGGTATCATAGCCTGCTGTTCTAATACAGGCTCCGGGTATTGCTGATTGAAGAAGTTTTGAAGTGTGTTGCTGCTGTTTGAATCGATTTTTGGTGTTCCGAATCACTGTTCATCGTCGGAGACTACTGTTCCGAATAACTCAAAGAATTTGTGAAGATTTCGGATCTGGCACTGTTCCAGATTCCGAAGAACACGAAGAAGGTTCTCATAATTCGGATTATTCACTGTTCCAGATTCTGAAGAACACGAAGGTGATCGTCCATTTCGGATTGATCCCGGACTGTTGCTTATTCCGGATTGTAATCTGAGTTACTGTTGCGGTGTTTGAATTCCTTGAATCTCGGAATTCAGTTGCAGAAAAGGCGGGATCACTGTTCCGGATTTTTAGTAGATAATCCAGGCTTTTCAGATTCTCCATTCCGGATTTAAATTCAAAGCTGAACATTCCGGATCTACATCTCGGATTCTCCATTTCAGATTTGGAATTCGGATCTTCATCTCGGCCTTCGTATTTCGGATTTCTTCTCGAGCTTTTCTATTTCGGATCTTCAAGTCGGATTCAGCAATCCGGGTCGTTCATTTAGGATTTTTTAGTCCGGATTACTCACTTCGGAAACTTTATATGGGTTGACCAACTTTGACTTCAGGATTGACATTTCGGAAAATCTTTTCGGGTTGACCATCTTTGACCACAAAATTGACATTTCCGGATTTAGTACAATTCATCACTGTTCATTAGAATCACTTTAAATTAACTAAACTTTAAATCAAGCTGGTAAATTTTTAATTAATTTAATTTTAATGGCTGGATTCATGACCGCTCAAGACCTGACAAATGCCACACTGGCTGCACTACAATCGCAAACATTAGCCCTCCACCAAGAGTTGGATCAGGTGATTGGCACTTCCACCAAAGTGCCACGTTTATTGTACGGAGATGAATACTACGAGTGGAAGTTTTGCTTCAAACAGTACTGCAAGGCAAAAGAACCTGGAGTGTTGAGATGCATCATGAATGGTCCAAGAACCATAGTGTACAACACAGAGCAAGATCCTCGAAAATTCCCAAGCCCATGCACCTATGGACTCCAGAGGACATCAAGATCATCGAGGAAGATGAGAAGGCTTCTGCAACTCTAACCATGGCTCTAAGACCTGATATTTCTATCGCGGTTAGAAACTGTAAAAATGCAAAGGAGGTTTGGGGTGAGTTGCAAAATCTCTACGAAGGAAATGCTGACATGAAAGCAAGTAGGGTAAATAAGCTGAATCAGCAGGGGAAACAATCGAAAACTAGATACATCGCTATGTCAAGCTGGTTTCCTATATGATTTCAGCTGAGATCACCCTCACCAACAGCGCCATGAACCGATAGTTATTGAATTCACTGCCCAAAAGTTGGGATGCAGACGTAGGCATGCTCAAAAAGACAAAGAACTTAAATGATGTCACTCTCATTGAGATGATGCCTACTATCAAATCATGTGAAATTGATAACAAGCTAAGGGAGATCGACCATCAAAGTAGTTTGATGGCAGCAGGGATGAAAGGGCAGAATGCGGCTTTAATGTCACAGAATCTCGTCTATAGCCCTGTGCAAGGAAATGCACAAGCACCGGGTGGATTAAATGTGGTGTACAGTCCTATGCCACGCCTCAGCATACTCAGTATGTGTATGGTTTTCAATCTCCAAATCTTACAACGGTTTCAGTTGCTCAAGCTCACACACAGTACCATGCTGAGTATCCTAACGTGGTTTTCAGTCCTACAACTCCTCAAACAGTGCAACAAGGCGTCATTCCTCAAACTGCTGCAGCAGTCCCTGGATCTGCTCAACCCGCGCCCAACTCTGCGTTTCTCACTAAGGAAAATGAAGAGAAACTGGCTATTGCTGCATCAATGATCAAAAGCTTAAACGCCTTTCTTGCAGGCGATCTGACCCCTCCATATATTCTTCCAACAGAAGTTGATCAGATCATGGAGGAGGACCTGGACGAGATCGATGTCTCATGGAATTTAGCAATGGCTGCTTTTCGGGTCAACAAGTTTCAGAAAAAGTATGGAAGGCAACCCTTGTCAAACCTGAAGAATGGTCTCACAAAGGACAAACCCGATGCTACCGATGTCATGAACCAGGACATTTCGCTAGGGAATGCAAGAAGCCACTGTCAGGGTATGTATCATCCAGGGTCCCTGATATATAGAGCAGTGACAGACAGCTGGTTCCCGTCTCTCCTTCCAAGACAATTATGAGTCCATCAAGTAGCTCAGGCGGGAAGTCCACAGCAATGGTGGCCCAACAGCATGAGGGTTTCAACTGGACAGAGGCTGCAACTCAAATGGAAACCTTGAATCTATCCAAGAACAGTAACCACTACATGATGGCGCAGACAACTGAGACACTCGATCTTTCGGAAACGGTAAATCGAATACTTTGTTCTGATAGTTGTCGTTTTAAATTATCACAAATGCGCGCCCACAATTCAACTCTTGTGGCTGAATATCAACAAGTTGCGTCACAAAACATAACCCTTAAACATAAGAACAAGCTTCTTATGGAGAAGGTCGAAGCTCAGAAACAGGATGTGGCTTAGCTAAAGCTAGACTTGAACCAACAGCAATGTTGTGTCTACGACTACAAAGTAAAACTAGCTGAAAAGGACGTAGAACTTCAAGCAGCCTTAGCCAAGCTGAATTCCTTGATAGGGAAGCTTCACGAAAATGAAATAAACATTAAGAAATTTGAAACTTCCAGTAAACTAGTCAAGGATTTATATGACCTCCAGCCTAATTATCAAAAGAAGTTTACTAAAGGCCTTGGGTACAATAGGGGGACTGCACCATATATTCATAACTATACTAGAATGCCTAAATATGAAGAAGAAGTAGAAAGTGCTTAAAAATGATGTATGGTAAACCATCAGATTACTTATCCAAACCATGGACGCCCTATTACCCAAAGTTCTCCAAACCCACTGAACTCAAGAGGGATGATGTTTTTGTTGCTTCTACATCACTTCCTCGTGAGACTGGTAATCCTCCATCTAAAAGTACAGCTGGGTTGGAGAAAGCAGTTCCTAAGGCAGAAACATCCACATCCTCTACAAAACCTAATGAAAAAGAATCTTCTGATGCTCAAACTAAATTTGTGAACAATACTAATGTGTCTAATTTATGTGCAGAAGAAATTTTAGTTGAGGATATCACACATGGTGATGAAGAGGAATGTCTTAATACACATTCAGACAATTCAACTGATGATTATGCATTTTATAAACCTGCTTTTGACATTTTAAATCAATTTCTTGCTGAACAATTTACATGCTCAAACAGTGTTGGTTGTGTTGAGAATTTAGACAGTTTAATGTTTTGAACAATGCCAATAACTGTGATAACTTGTGTGATGAGAAAATGAATTTAGCTACAAGATATGCATCAACAGACGATTCAGCTTCATCAGCTTCAGCTGAGGATACCGAATGTTCATCTTCAGAGGCTGCATCTGTTGATGCCTCTCCTAGGGTTGACAGTGTGAACGACCACCAACTAACTATTTCTGTCAACGTTGATGGTGACATAATTCTAGAAGACTTGAGCGACTCAACACATGGGACTGACTGAAACAACAGAAGATGAACACATTGTTTCAATTGATTCAAAGGAAAATTTTAAACCTGATCTTGAATAGGAACCTCAAACTTCTCAAAAATGCGAGGTTCCACAGTCATCTGCTGAAATTTCAGAACAGGATGTCCCTGTAGAGCCACTCGTGTCCTCTACAGAATCTGTCACGAAGTGTGATTTGAAGAGTAAGACTAAACATAGGAGAAAACACCAATCTAAAAAGAAGAAAACTAAACAAGCGTCTACAAAAGCTGAAACGGCAACTGCTGAGTTTTCTCATCAAACTGAGGAATTAACTCAGCAGTCGCACGCTGATCTGTTAAGCAACCAGCTGAACAAATATCAGTTAAAATTTTGCCAAAATCTCCTTGTCCAAAATCTTTCAATTCAAATCGCAAAACTAACAAGTGTGCTGTTGGTTGTGCGCAGGACACCGTCAAGACCAAGACCGTGCATCAGCCATCAGTAACCGCCAGCAAGAAACTGACAGACAAGTTGCCCAGAATTTCCAAGCTAAACGGACTGTTTTCTTCCAGAAGAGGCAGACCTGTTTCAATTGTGGATCTCCCGGGCACATTGCTCGAAATGGTCAAAAGACCTTTACCTCTTTTAAAAATTTGTATTCCAGACATCAGAAGGCCATGCCTAATCGACCTTCAATTTCCCAGAATCCCTCTAGCACTCCTAGGAATATGCAGAGGTCTGATTCGGTAACTTGGAGGCCTAAGTTAGTGGCCAAGAATCAGTCTGCTACCCCCTGTCTAATAAATCAAAAACATCATAAACCTTATCCTCAACTAATTTGATCTTTGTGAGGTTACTTATGTTGATGCTACTGGCAAACCCAGATCTTCCATGGCCTGGGTTCCCGTTTCTAACTAAAACTTGTTGAAATGTGAAGGAACAGCTCTGGCGCGCTCATGTTCGATTATGGTATATTGATAGCGGCTGTTCCAGGCACATGACATGAGACATCTCGCAGTTGAATGACATTCAGTTTTTCGATGGCGAGTTTGTTTCCTTCGCAGGTGAGAAATAGGGAAAATCACAATGAGAGGAACTGTTTGCAATGGAGCCCTGAGCTTTAAGAATGTCAATTATGTACCAGAATTGAAGCAGAGACTGTTGAGTGTGTCTCAACTCTGCGACAATCATCTGGATGTTCTCTTCACAAAGAAAATATGTTATGTGCTAAAACCAGGTTTAATCATTCCAGATGATTGGATTCTTCTGAAAGCTGCACGAAAAGGAAACGCGTATGTCATTGATATGAACCAGGCTCCTTCTGACAAGCTAACATGCCTTTTCTCTTATACAGCCGAACATGACGCCATGCTATGGCATTGCAGACTGGGTCACATCAACATGAAGAATTTAAATCATCTTGCAAAAGGTGGTTTAGTCAAAGATCTACCAGTTCGTGACTTCATGCAAATCGAAAAATGTGAATCATGTGTGCGTGGGAAACAACATCGTCAGCCACACAAAACTAAAGCCTACCCTCCACTTCTCAGGTCTTAGAACTGCTCCATATGGATCTCTTCAGTCCAACAGACATCCGCAGCATTGGAGGGAAGGCTTACTGACTGGTTATTGTTGATGACTACTCTCGATTCACCTGGGTTTTCTTTCTCACACATAAAAGTGAAACCGCTGAGCTAGTCAAACAATTGTCACGCTTATGGAAAACTAGATAGATTCTACGCTGAAGGCTATATGGTGAGATAATGGGATGGAGTTTAAGAATCTTACCTTAAACTCCTTCAACTCCTCCAAGGGGATTGACCGACAGTTCTGTACTGCCAGAACCCCACAACAAAATGGGGTTGCAGAACGCAAAAATCGCACACTTATTGAGGCTGCACGCACTATGCTGGTTGAATCTGAGCTACCTCTCATCTTCTGGGCTGAAGCAATTAACACTGAATGCTATCTTCAGAATCATGCCCTGGTCAACAAATGCCACATGAAGATTCCATACGAAGTGGTTGAAGGTCGCAAACCTTCGGTCAAGCATTTCTGCAAATTTGGATGTCTTTGTGTACTCCTGCTCATGGACGCTAAAGGAAAGTTTGAAGCACGCGGGGATCCTTGCATTTTCGTTGGTTATTCTAAAAATACGATATATCGCGTTTATAACAAGATCAAGAAGATGGTAGTTGAAACCTACAATGTGGGTTGGCTAGAGGAAAATCCCAAGGACAAACACATTGGTCCCGACTGGTTGTATGACTACTCCTCTTTATTTAATCATTTTGATGTGTTTTCTAATGTGCCTACAGGTAATAGTTCGAATTCTCTCCTTCCAACGGTGCCCATTACCTCTGGAGATGATGCTGATGATGCCGTGCTAAATGAGACCTAAAAGCAGCTAATTGTGGATCCTCCTGGATTCAATGACATTGTCTCGCCTTCCTCCACAGTTTCGCATTCTCAAAGCCCACCTATCTCTTCGCCTGCTCAGCCGAATCATCCTGAAGACGTGGTTTTTGATCCAGAGCCTCCTACGACAAATGAAGGCCTTCCTCCTGATGTTTTGGGTTCCTCTTTGTTTCCCGAGCCTACTCCCCTCGATTGTGCAGTGGATTTCTCACTAAACACTTCTACGGGTGCCTCTGTTGAGGGGGAGACATCTGGAGTTGCCTCAGCTAGTGTCACCAACTTGCAAACAGCGTTTACAGAGTGATCACCCCGTTGAGAATATCATTAGCCATGTCAACGCTGTTGTTCGCACACGTAGCCAATCTGGGGATATCAATGCATGTCTCTATTCTTGCTTTATATCCCAAATTGAACCTAAAAGTATTGATGTTGCCTTGCAGGAACCAGGCTGGGTTGATACCATGCACGAGGAACTAAATCAATTTGAAAAGCTTGGTGTTTGGCAATCGGTGAAGCTGCCTCAGGGAAAGCGTGCTCTTTGAACTCGCTGGGTTTTTCGCAACAAGCAGAATGACAATGGAGTTAGCGTTCGGAATAAAGTTAGACTGGTAGTTCAGGGGTTTCGACAGATTAAAGGTTTAGATTATGATGAGGTCTACGCACCTGTTGCGCGTTTGGAGGCTATATGTATCTTCTTGGCATACACATCTGACATGGATTTTACTGTCTATCAAATGGATGTCAAGACTGTGTTTCTATACGACAAGGTGAAAGAGGAAATATATGTGGCACAACCATCGGGCTTCACTGATCATGATAAGTCTGATTATGCCTACAAGCTAAGGCTTTGTATGGTTGCATCAAGCGCCTCGCGCATGGTACGTTACTGTTACAGAGCATCTGCTTGCTCATGACTACACACGGGGAACCATTGACCAAACTGTGTTTATCAAATGCGTTGATAAGGACATTATCCTCGTCCAAATCTACGTTGATGATATTATTTTTGGTTCCACCAATGATGGTTTGTGCCGCGAATTCGAAGAGATCATGAAGAAGAAATTTGAGATGAGCTCATTGGGGAGATGACCATGTTTTTAGGACTTCAAGTTCGCCAGAGCCCACAGGGTATACTCATTCATCAAGGAAAATACGTACACGACGTTCTTGCCAAATTCAAGCTTACAGATTCCAAGCCAATGGCTTCCCCTATTGCCGAACGGCCTCTGCTAAATGAAGATGCTGAAGGAACGCCTGTTAATCCTACCATGCATCGCTCAATGATTGGATCACTCATGTATCTCACTGCTAGTCGGCCACACATCATGTTTGTCGTCTTCCAGTGTGCTCGTTATCAGGCTACTCCTAAACTTTCTCATTTACATGATGTTAAACAAATTTTTAGGTACCTCAAAGGGCTCCATCACTGGGCATCTGGTATCCTAAAAATTCTGAATTTGAACTGTTTGCTTTCTAACAGTAATCTTGGAGGTACATATAAGGATATGCGCTCAACTTCAGCTGGTTGCCAATTTCTGGGAGATGGCTTAATTTCGTGGCAATGCAAGAAGCAACAGACGGTTTCGCTTTTCACTGCAGAGGCAGAATATGTTGCAGCTTCTGCTTGCTGCTCCCAGGTTTTATGGATGCAATATCAGCTTGCGGATTACGGTTTGACTTATCTAAACACAACAATTTATTGTGATAATGATGCCGCAATCCAAATAGTTAAAAACCGTATTTTCCACTCCAAAACCAAGCACATCAACATTACAGTTCATTTTATCCGTGATTGCTATGAAAAGGGTCTCGTAAAGCTTGAGCAAATCCACACTGATGCAAATGTGGCAGATTTGTTCCCGAAACCCGTTAGCAATGCACGGTTTCAAGTGCTTGTTGTTCTTCTCAAAATGATTCGGTTTTCTACCTAGGCATCTACAATCTTCGTGTTTGTTTACTGTTTTTCTTTTCTATTCGTTGCTTCAGAAATTTGTTCATATCTCTATGCATAAATTTAGGGAGGGAAATTTAAACAAAAATTGCAAGGATAGTGAAATGAAATGAATATTCGTGATAAAATGTTTGACTAACACATGTAAGGTGTTGAAGCGGAAAAGATTTGGATCGAAAGTGATGTGTCGGTAGGTCTAAAACTCAACCGGATGGGAAAGTCAAATGATATAAACATAACAAACTTTGTACTCAGTGGGTCACTTACTGTAGGTGTATGATTTTATGGTCTTAAATCTTGCGTTGATAGATAGCCAACATCTGAGGTTTCGGGTCTTTATGCTGTTGAGTCATCCGGGGATATCTTGACTGCCCTTCTATTGCATCCAGATTATATGCAGACCTAGGCACAGTCAGGATATCTTTATAAAAGAGCCAAAATGGAAAGGCCAAAACCTTAGAGAACAGAAGTTTCTTTCTAAGTTCTTACGTACCTCATAAGGTATTTGCCTAACCCTCATCAGTCACTATTGGTCTCTCTGCTATACGGAAGTACTGACCTATTCACCAATAGCCTGATGTTGTACAATAAAGGGTGACCACGGTACACTCACCTGCTACGATGAACTGTTGTGCTTACCTTGATCGCGGGGGTATGTCATGGTATGGGACACACGAGTATCTTAGTATAATATTACCTTAAGCATATCATGATGCTTAAACTACAAAGGTTGAGTTTTAGATTTAAGTGGACAAGTATATTGACAATCGCTTAGAGCAACTGAACCTGCTCATACTGAAAAATGTTCCTTAGCCAGCATTTGAAATGATTTGATCCCTTAGCAATGCTGTTTTAATAAGTTCTCCTTGTGATATGTTAAAAGATGGTTGGATGCTTGGTTAGTTTACTTGATGAATTTTGGTGGGATGTTTTTCTGTCAAGAGATATTGGACTGGCCCAGTGTGCTTTGGATTTGGGCCAGCCTAATGAAATTGGTTTAAAGTCTGAAAACTGAAGTTTATGTTACTATTCCAAATTGGGCTCACTTGGGCCAAAGGGTTACTGTTCCGGGTTGGACTTTTCCGGAAAGGCCCATTTTGATCTTTTCGGACAGGCCCATTGTGTTACTGTTCCGGATTGGGCCTGTCACAAGCCCAATCCGGATTCAACACTCCAGGCCCAAGCCCATTTCGGAGATATATATTGGCATCTCTAATTTCATTTAGGATTATCCAAAATCTGAATTACAAATTGTCTTCTCTGATTCTCTCTCAAATTAAGCATTTCCGACAGCTCCATCTGGATTAGGTACATATGTATTCCGGATGAAATTAATCAATATTTAATGCATTTCGGATTACATTCCGGATTGATCTTCAAATACTAAGCATTTCGGATTACATTCCGGATTGATATACATCCGAAATGTTGAACTCGAATATCATTTCGGATTGGATCTTCATCCGGGATGCATAATCCGGATTGATGAAAGTGTATTCGGATTCATTTTGAACTGTCTATAATCCGGATGTGAAGTTTAGACCTTTTCAACTGTTGAACCCCTTAAAAATTTGAACTAGTATCAATTTGAACCTTGACTTCTGTTTGTCCTGTCAAGTTAGTTTTAACTGCCATATAGCTAAACTCAGTTAACTTCCATTAGTTGATTTTTAACTTTGTTGATTTTTAACAGATATGGTGGAAGAAGCTTTTGACGCAGTGATGCTGGTTAAGGAACAATTTCACAACCAGGCTGGGTATCTCTCAGACCCACCAGCTGAGTATTTTCAGGAATTTTAGGCAATGATCGTGGGGCTCAACACTTGCAGAATTGCATACGCTCTCAGTGCGAACCCCGTGATATACAGAGATTTAGTGCACTCGTTTTGGAAAAGAGCACGGATACATCCGAGGGGTGATGATGGTAGACCTTTTATACGTTCGCATATTCAAGAGAAGGAGATTGTGGTAAATGAGGCTTGTGTGAGGAAGGTGCTACCGCTGACTGATACCTTCAGTGATCCAACAACGTACGTCAAAGAAAAGGTGTTGCCGATACTCATGGAGATGGGATATGAGGGTTCTTATCCACCACTGCTGAAGAAGATGTTTCCGGCATACTGGAGGTTACTCATACACATGTTCATGCAGTGTGTGTAGGAAAACAAGGGCGGACTGGATCAATCAAATCAGGCCTAGACATCTGCGATAGTCTCTTTAGTCATGGACTGGAAGTAAAACTATTCTGGTTATATCTTCGATAACATGAAGAAAATCTTAGAGCAGTCCAAGAAACGGATGTTTCTGTTATATCCATGTTTTATCCAGCTGATACTTGATGCCCGTTATCCAGATTTGGCGAAGGATGCTACAGACGCTAATTTATTGAATATGAAGCCAATGGGGCCTACTATTTTTGAAACTATGAAGAAGAACCGCTCTACCTCGAGTACAGTATTTGTAGGTAGGTTTCCTCTGAAGAAGTTTTGAAAGTTTTCTGAAGTTGTTGGTTTGCATGCTCCACCACCACCTCCTCCTCCTCCAGTAAATGCGATTGTGGCTGAAGAACACGATATACCAGCAAAGGAAAAGGAGGTAGAAGTAGAGGATTTAGTCACAAATGATGAGGATGATGTTGGCCAAGCCTTTCTGGATGATCTTGATGCGTTCAATGATACTTTAACTCTTGTTCTACTAGAGCTGTCGTCTGAGAACCTAGCTGCCTTGATCGCTCAATTGAAGGATATTCAAGAGAAACAGGGTGATCCCCCCACTTAACATTACGTCTATTGTTGCACCAACCGTTCAGACTGAAGAAGATGACGAAGACGAAGAAGATGAAGTATCGTTGATCAAGAGGCGAAGAACTGGGCCGAGCATTTCATCTAGTACATCTGAAGTTCCTGTTGTTGTTACTCTTGCTGCTTCTAATTTCATTATATCTATTGCTGCTGAGATCACTGTTGCTGAGGTTTCTGTTGCTGAATCTGTTGCTCGAACATTGATGGTTGACACGCCTATCATTTTTGAACAGCAAACCGCTCCTATCATTACACAGTCCACAGTTACATCCCCCTGCAGCGGATCGATAGTTTGGAGGTAGTTCGTCTGGTGCCGGTGGTTCGGAAGTGGGTGATAGTGGAGTAGGTTATTCTGATGCTGTTGCTGAATATTATATGCGTAGATCTGAGAAGAGGGCATTCGAGTTTGGGGGATTGGACAGTGATGATGATGATACAGAGGTGGATGTAGTTGATTTGAAGAAACGGGTAGTAGTGCCGAAACATGAGGTCATGTTAAAGGATGCCCAGATTGCCTCTCTGCAGAATCGCTTGGATGTTCAAGATCAAACTATCGATCAGCTACAGGGGGGTGTAACTATGCTTATGACTATTGTGTTTGATTTAAGGGGCAAACTGGAGAACAAGTTTGGCAGGGAGTTTAGCGACCCTACTTATGATCCGATAAATGTTGAAACTAGACATTGTGCAGCACAGCAGCGCATAGCAGAAGAAACTGAAGAACAGAGGTTGGCAGCTGAGCAGTTAGCAACCGAATGTCAAGCCAGTCTTGATGATTACTTAAGCGATCCACGTAAAAAGTTCACTGCCAGTCAGAAACGTACTGTAGATCAGAGGAAGAAGAAACAAATGGTATTGATAAAGAATGTTAACGTGAATCCTCTGGACGAAAATTTTTAGCTGAAAGATCCAACCAATCAATCTGAGGGATACACGTAAAAAGAAACTGAAGAACAGAGGTTGGCAGCTGAGCAGTTAGCAACCGAATGTCAAGCCAGTCTCGATGATTACTTAAGCGATCCACGTAAAAAGTTCACTGCCAGTCAGAAACGTACTGTAGATCAGAGGAAGAAGAAACAAATGGTATTGATAAAGAATGTTAACGTGAATCCTCTGGACGAAAATTTTTAGCTGAAAGATCCAACCAATCAATCTGAGGGATACGTGATGGAGTTGGGATCTAGTTATTATAGTAAGGTGGGCAACAAGTCGAAGGTGCTGAGTTGGATGTATGATCATGTTAAAAACATGTGGATCATTGTCCGCCAGGATGGAATGAGGGAATATTATTCGAAATAATCACAGTTTGAGACATGGACTAAAGTTGCACTGACTGATCTTTTAAGAGCTCCATACACTTACGACGACACTACAGAGTGTGGACCAGCTTGGACATTATTTAAGAAGCTTGAACGTGAGGTTAGGAGCGGATTTAAGAGTATGAAGATTGCTGAACCGTACTTGAGAGCAGCTAAGGGTGTTCGCGATGCGCACACGGGCAAAAGGTTCAAATCTGTGATGTGGCCGCCAACAGAGAAAGAGTTAGTTATTCCCATTGCTCCTACCTTTCCAAAGGGAATTCTGAAGAACTTCAACTTTTGGTTGTACGATCCGAAAGTTGGAAGTGTTGCTATTGTAACAAAAGAGAAGGTGTTTAGGGTAAACAATGTAGTGGATTTGGTTAGCTTTCATGATGAAGATTTACAAGTTGTGGCTTCTCATCAAATACGTACTGCAGAGCTATATGAGGTGTGTGCTAAAGATTGGATGGCAAAAGGTTTAAATCTGTGATGTGACCGCCTACAGACAAAGAGTTAATTATTCCCATTGCTCGTACCTTTCTAAAGGGAATTCTGAAGAACTTCAACTTTTGGTTGTACGATCCGAAAGTCGGAAGTGTTGCTATTGTAACAAAAGACAAGGCGTTTAGGGTAAAGGATGTGGTGGATCTGGTTAGCTTTCATGATGAAGATTTACAAGTTCTGGCTTCTCATCAAATACGTACTGCAGAGCTATATGAGGTGTGTGCTAAAGATTGGAAGGCTGCAGTTGCTAGTATTATTGCTGGACATTTGGGTGTGGATGCGACACCGAAGGACAAATGAAGAAACCTAGGGGGGGAATGTTGGGCTTGGAGCTCTAAAGGTTTATTCATTTATAGTGTATTTGGGCTTTTGGGATTAGTTTGGGCTTCCTAGTGTCTAATGGGCCCAGGGTTGTACTTTTGAGCTTTGTGATGTTTGTAAATAGAGGGGCTAGGTCATTTAGTAGGGGTTAGAGAGTTGATAGCGAAAACTTGTATCAAACATCTTTTGGTGTATGCAAGTTATATTATTCAAGTTATTCAAGTTGTTCTTCTTCCTAATCATAATTTCTGCTATTGATTAGGTTAGTGATACATGTTTGATCCATTTACGGGACTTACAGAAAACTTACAAGGCCTTAAGCCAAAACAAATCATCTAAGGATAGATGATTGATTTTCAAAATGAATTTGTAAATTGTGTATTTGTTTTGGTAGTCAACTAAGGATAGATGATGGTATTGTTTTAAGAATCTAAACGTAAGATAACTCACGTTAGGGTCCTAGGAAGGTTATAGTCTAGGTCAAAGCATTACTAATAACCTAATTCCCTATAACCATAACCTCTGCTACCAATCTTTCTGTAACACCCCGACCGCGTAAAACAATGAACCGTGGCGGAAATGTCAGGGAGTCATGTCACAGAACTATTGTTTTACAACTCATGGAATTTAAAATTTTGTTTTATTAAGTTAAATGTTTACACTGCGTTTGGATAAATAGAAACAACCCACCAATAAATTATCTTTCTTGTTTTAAGTCACTAAGGCCTGTGTCCATTCCTACGTGAAGCATGCATCATATTATCAAGCATTGACTCCTGAAACATATGTGAAAGAGAGTCAGCATAAAAATTCCGGCGAGTACATAGGTTTTGTGAGTGTGTCAAATTTGTGGCTTTGTATACATATTGCAACACCTCGTCCGACTACAAGAGTCATTAAGTGAAAACCTCGTATCAAAAGTGTTTGATATTGCAATATAATTAACCAACTAAAACAAGTTGGTTAGAGTTGTGAAAACCTTATAGCCATGAATCTTGACCAAAACCTTTGTAAAACAAGTTGATTCAAAAAACTTTGTATGGTTTATATCTTTAAGTAAAATCATTGCGTGACATTGTTCAAAACCATTTGTCGGTGTTATAAACCATTCGTCTGTATTATAAACCATTCGTCCGTGTTATAAATCAATCGTCCGTGTCATAAACCAATTGTCCATATATATAAACCCTATTGTTTTTGAAAACTTGAAAATGATTTAGCACATTTGAGTCACCCCAAAACATTTCCAAAACGTAAAAGAGGGGAACTATGTACTCACTTTGAAAATCATTTTGTATATATAAACCATATATATTGTTTTGAAAACTTGTAAATGATTTAAGCACATATGAATCACCCCAAACATTTAGATAATGTAAAAGAGGGGAACTATGTACTCACTTGGGATTGCGAAAGTGTTCTTCATCAACAGAATAAACAAAGCTCAAACGTGTCCTAATGTGTCATATAAATATGTTAGCGTGTCAGGACTACAAATGGGAGATCGGATAGAATGAAGTCTTATAAACCAAACGAGTATTGGAACTCATTTTATATAGTTTAAAAAACTTAACATTCTGATTTGGAAAGGATCCTAAGTGGTTTTAACCCATTATGACTCGTTAAGGTAGTTTATTCTACTATAACGGGTCATTAGCGTAAACGCGTGATCGGATGGTTAAACATGTCCAGTTGTTGGTGCATATTTGTTACAACAGCTTAGATTTGGTCTTTGGATATCTTGTAATTAGTAAAATGATAAATGGTTAGCGGGTTTAGTTTTGTAATAGTGAATTAGAAGTATTTGGGCTGAACAAGTTACAAAAGAGAGCATTTTAGGCGAATTAGCTTTAAACCCATTAGCAGTCCATGTAGGAAACCCTAGCCCATGTTGCATAATCTATCTCTATAAATAGGGAGGTTGTGTTTAGGGTTAAGGTTGCTGGTTCTATTGTTCAGTTGCTGCAAGAATTGCTTCAGAGAGTTAGAGAGAGAAGAGTTAAAGAGTCTTGAATTGATTGTAAAACAATTGTGTTTGATAATCAATAGAAGACGGTTTAAAGGAATTCGTGTTCGTGTTCTTGTTCGTGTTCGTGTTTCTTTGAAATCTGATCTAGGGGATTCCGCACTCTAGATTAGATAGACGATTTTGTCAAGATCCATAAGGACTAGGGACCTACAATTGGTATCCGAGCATTCGGCTCTTGATTATTGCTCGGTTCAGAATCGTGACAGTAGAAAAATTGGATTTTTGGGCGTTTTGGAGGCTGTTCTTGAAGTTTGTGACGGCTGAATTAGGTTTTTGACGGCTGATTTAAGGTTTTGCAAGTATTTCGAACTTTTTTTTACAGGTATTTCGGATTTTTTGCAGGTATTTCGGATTAACAGCAAGCAATTCGGATTGAAGATTGGCATTCCGAATTAAAAAGGATAGTAATTCGGATTAAAGACTTGAATTTCGCATCAGAATCTGCAATTCGGATCTGGAAAACAGTGCAATTCGGATCAGAAAAACCATTTCGGATTGAAATTTCGAATCAGAATTGTATTTCGGATTCCATCTCGGATTGGGAACTATGCCGGATTCCAATCTCGGATTAGAACTATTCCGGATTCTGTCTCGGATCAGAGTAGTCTATTCTGGATTTCCATTTCGGATCAGAACAGTGTATTCCGGATTTTCATCTCGGATCATTATTCCGGATCATCATTTCGGATTGTCAACTCGAATTACTGTTCCGGATTTTCATCTCGGATTGTTATTAGAGTTTCCATTTCGGATTTTACACTGTTCCGAGTTACACAGAAAAAGGTGGAAACTTAACCAGTTGACGTAACAAGAGTTCAACGTATTCGGACATAGAAATTGATCCATAGACAATTTTGATGAACCGATTGGACAGTTAGATTCGTGTGACTTTTAGGACAAAAAAATCATAATCGGACATTATATATCGTTAGAATCGTATCGACGAGACGAGTCTAACAGTATAATTTTGTAACCACCCATTTCGGACAAGTTTTAACGTTTTTATCTAGCCGGTTCGGTAAAAATGTCGAATATGTCAAACCTAAATGCGCTATTGAGGATGGAGCATGAGGCTGCCACCACAAACAAACCTCCAAAGATGCTGAAGGTGGAGAACTATCTTACTTGGAAGGATAGATTTCAATCCTTTATTGAATATCAGGACACACGGATGTGGATCTGTATTCAAGATGGGTACGCTAACCCAACGCATGATTTTGAGGGAAGACAACGTGTTACTGCTTATGTCAACATGTCTGAAGCTGAAAAGAGGATGTATGAATCTGAAAAGAAGGCCTTAGCTGCTATCAAGATGTCATTACCTGATGGCATCAAACATACTTTCAAGCGTTACACTACATCAAAGGAGATGTGGGATGCCCTGGAGAAGAGGTATGAGGACAATATAGATGTGAAGAAGAATAAGGTGGATCTACTGAAGAAACAGTTTGCTGTGTTCAAAGGAATGAGAAATGAATCCCTAGAAGATATTATCATGAGATATTATCATCTGATGTCAGAAATCGATAATTATGACATAGAGGGATACACAGATGTGGAGATAAACGAAAAGTTGCTGGATGCTTTACCTGCCAAGTGGGATATTTACACATGATGATAAAGGGTGAAGCTGATTATGAAAAGAAAGACCTGGAAGAGGTTGTTGGAAAGTTGAGAGCTTATGAGCTCAATATGAAGAAGAAGGAAATGGGTTATGATCAGGTTCAAGATCCGGGGATTTATAAAGGTCTTACACCTTCATCTTCCAACAATGCTTCTAGTGACCCTGCATCTGCGTTTCTCTCATGTGAGAATGAACAGATAGTGACAAATTCTGATGGAGAAGTATGTTTCGTTGCTGCTTCAGGAGGCTCGTTAGGGGCTAAGAGACAACAATCAAATAACAACAGTTCTAAGTCTATGCCTCTGAGTGTCAAAAGTGCTGAAGATCACCTAGCATTGCTTGCTTTTTTCATTGCTTCCTACGAGAACTATATTCAGGGAAAAATATCTGATCCTGCTATTTTCGATGAAGATTATGATCAGATCGACCCCGATGACTTAGAGGAGATGGATTTGCAATGGCAAATGGCCATGATTTCTAGAAGGGTGAAGATGTTCATGAATAGAACAGGCAGGAAGTTCGTTGGCAAAAGTGTGGGCTTTGACAAGTCAAAAGTGAAGTGTTACAACTGTCACAATTATGGACATTTTCCTAGAGAGTCAAAGAGCAAAATCTGAATCGCGTTCTACTTCATCCTTTCAAGATTCTCCTAGTCATGGTTCAAGCATCAGGAATGTGTCAAACAACACTGGATCAAAGGCCCTGATTTCTACTTCTAGAGAGGGTTCTTATGATTGGAGTGTTCATCTAGAGAATGATAACAATGCCTCATAGGCATTTATGGCTGGGATAGCTCCTGTTGCTGATGAAGAAGTGAAAGCTGATGCTGAGGGAGAGCAAGAGAAAGTAGTTGAGAAAGCTGATGGAGAACAGAATGCTACAGAGAAGAAGATGACTGCTGATTTTGATGTTTTCATGGCTGATCTAAGCAAATCAACAGGCGAGGTATGTTATAACTCTGGTAGTTCTGTTTGTTTGAAATGTAGTGAACTGTAAAGTGAGGTTGACACATTAACACAACAAAACAAAAGTCTGGCTAATGAGCTCTCAAACTTAAAAGAATCAAACTTTTTAGTAAAACGAATTGAGTCATTATACTTGAAGAAAATTAAAGGTTATGAAGAAGAAATTAATATTTTTTAACCTGTAAGCTTAATGAAAAACTTCAAGTTATTGACTTAGCTCATGATACGATGAGTGAGAAAACAAAAGAGGTTTCTGAAAAGTGCAAAGAGTTGTCTGAAGCACAACTTAATATTTGTGAGCTTGAAAAGAAATTAAATCAATTCAGAGATTCATCTTTTGTCATGAAACACATAATGAATGGCTTGAAGAAGAGTAATGACAAGACTTGTGTGGGCTTCAAAGGTTTGAATGAAGTTCCACCACCACTTGGTCATGACTATTCTTTCTTGCCAAATGAAGAAGAGCTTACAAACTTTATGTCAACTACACCTTGTAGTTCCACATCAGAGGATGTTGATGTGACTGAAAATGCCAAGAAGGATGATAACAGAGACACTGTTTTGAAAGCCAAGAAAACACACCATAAAGATCAAAAGAAAATTTTTGTTAAAAAGGTTGATTTTGTTAAGGGGGTGATATGAATGAAGAGGTCCCTGTTATTACTAAAGAGTCTAATGTGCAGTTTGCTAAAAATAAAAACAAAGAAAAATCAGAAGTTAAGCAAACTAAATAGGATCCTTCAAAGGCATCATCATCATCATCATCATTGCCTGGTGAACCTAAGCAAGAGGCTTCAATTACTTCGGCTAGAAAATCGTGTTTCAAATGTCATGAAAAGGGATATGTAGCAAGTTGTTGTCCTAACAAGAAGAGTGAAGCACAGGTAAGTGAGAGGCAAAGAGAAAAATCACCATCAAAAAGTTGTAATGGTGAGAAGAAGGTTAACTCACCAAAGATATCTGCTACCAAGCAAAAGAATGTTGCTGTTAGTGTAGATAAGGCTGAAAAAGGAACTCATCAAGTTCCTCGTTTTCAAAGAAATCAACAAAGATTTCAGCCTGCATCTACATCAGGCAGATATGAGAGACCTAGAAGTAGTTCACCAAGAATGAATAACTTTAATAGTCAATCCAATAATTTCAGAAGTCAAGGTCAATATCAACATCGATACCAGAATGTTGGTAGTCGAAATTTTTATAACAATGGCTTTAGAAATTATCATCATCAAAAATCATGGCACCAAAATCATAATTTTCAAAGGTCGCAAAGTCCAAACATGGTTAGGAAACCTCAGGACCACAGACCTAGTGGAAATCAAAAACCATTTCCATCAACAATTCTAAGATCCAAGACTCCTATTAGAAGTGATGGATATTGGATGGATGTTCCTATTATTAATGAATCTAGAAAACCCAAGACCATTAAGGCTTGGGTCCCCCAATCTAATTAATTTTGTTGGATGGTGCAGGAGCTGCTAAGGAGGATTATCAACTTGTGGTATGTTGATAGTGGCTGCTCCAGGCACATGACGGGGGATGCGAGGTTGCTGACTGAGTTTGAGAAAATAGATGGTGGATATGTGAATTTTGCAGGTGATAAAGGAGGGCACATTACCGGTCGACGAAAAGTGACTAACGGGAAGATCAGACTGGACAAAGTGAACTATGTTGAGCAGCTGAAGCACAATCTGATGAGCATGTCTCAAGTCTGCGACAAGGGTCACTCGGTCCACTTTACAAAGTCTGAAGCTTTGGTGTTGAAACCTGGTTTGGTGATACCGGATGATTGGATAATGATGAGAGCACCAAGGAGATATGACACTTATGTCATGGACATGGGTGCCAAAGATTCATCGAATGTGGTCGCGTGTTTACTATCAAAAGCATCTGAGGTGGAGTCTTTGTTGTGGCACAGACGCATGGCCCACATCCACTACCAAAAAATTAACTATATTATTGAAAATGGTTTAGTGGAAGGGGTGCCAGTGCAGAGGTTTCACGTGGAAGATAAATGTCTTCCATGTCAAAAGGGAAAATAACATAAGAAACCACACAAGTCTAAAACAGTAAATTCCATAGATGCCCCTTATGAATTACTTCATATGGATCTATTCGGTCTAGTGAACGTAAGGGGCATAGGTGGAAAGTACTATTGTTTAGTTGTCACTGATGATTACTCACGTTACTCATGGGTTTTCTTTTTAAGCACAAAAGATGAGACAGCAGAGATGCTGATTGATCTTTTTACAAAATTGGAAAATGTCCATGATGCACAGATCAAGAGGATAAGGAGTGATAATGGCACAGATTTCAAGAATCAAGTTCTGGATCTCTGTTGTCTTCGCAAAGGAATTGAACATCAATATTCCACTCCTTATACACCTTAACAGAATGGAGTCGCTAAGAGGAAGAACAGGACGTCGATTGAAGCTGCAAGGACTATGCTTTTCGATTCAAAGCTTCCAGTTCTCTTCTGGGGAGAAGCTGTGAACACAGCTTGCTATGTCCTGAACAAAGTTTTGACGGTTAAACGGTTTAACAAAACATGTCACGAACTATTGTTTAACCGAAAACCAAACTTAAAAGGCTTTGAACCATTTGGATTACCCTGCACCATTGTGCGCAACAAAGATAAGTAAAAATTCGGTGAGGTAGCTGATGAAGGTTACTTTCTAGGCTATATGCCTGGAACATTTAATAAAAGTGTTTTTAATCTAAAAACTGGTAAAATTGAGGTTGTGTTTAACATGGAAATCACTAGTTATTCGCCTCAACAATCAATGAGTGGTCCTGATATATTATATGATTATGACAGTGTCTTTAAATCATTTAATATTCCTGATGTTTCAAATGCAGATGAGTCTCAAGTGATCCATACTGTGATCAGTGAAGATGGCAAGTGTGACTTCATGCCTAGATCGAGTGTCTCGATGACAGATGCTCCAGAAACTTCTTCAAGTGCAGTTCCATAGGACTCCAATGATAGTGAGTCTGAACCTATTCAGGGAGAGGACTTCACTAATCCATTTGATAATATTCAGGTGGAGGTTGGATCTAATCTCGGAGATAATCTGGTTGTTGACACCATTGCTACCACACGAGTACACAAAGATCATCCAGTTGAAAACACCATTGGTGATCCTGCTGCAGGTGTTCAGACAAGAAGAGGTGTGATTGAAGGTTCCTGTTTGTTTACTTCGATTCAGAAGACTGGGTTGATTAATGAATGTTTGTATAGCTGCTTTATTGCCCAAGAGGAGTCGAAGAATGTTCATATGGCTCTAAAAGACAATTGTTGGGTTGAAGCTATGCAAGAGGAACTAGCTCAGTTCAAGAAGTTGAAAGTTTGGGAGCTAGTTGATCTTCCTGAAGGAGAAAAGGAAATAGGCACTAAGTGGGTGTTTAAGTGCAAGAAGGACGATCGAGGGATCGTGATAAGGAATAAGGCTCGGTTGGTAGTGAAACGTTTTAATCAGCAAGAGGGGATTGATTACAATGAAGTGTTTGCACCAGTAACAAGGTTGGAGGCAATTCATTTGTTCCTAGCTTTTGCTTCATTCAAGGGCTTCAAAATTTACCAACTCGACGTGAAGAGTGCATTTCTTTACGGGAAAGTCCACGAAGTGGTGTATGTCTCACAACCAGACGGGTTTACTGATCCAGACTATCCAGATCGAGTCTATCAACTTGATAAGGCATTGTATGGGTTGCATCAGGCACCTAGGGCGTGGTATGAGACACTGTCAGCACATTTGTTAAAACATGGTTTCGAAAGAGGTCAGATTGACAGAACACTTTTATTCAAAAGGAAGAAGGAAGATTTTCTGCTGGTACAGGATACGTCGATGACATCATCTTTGGGTCATTAGATGAGAACATGTGTCATGATTTGAAGAGGTAATGAAGAGCAATTTTGAGATGAGTGCGATGGGTGGATTATCCTACTTTTGGGTTTACAAGTTGATCAGAAAAAGGATGGGATGTTTATTCATCAGACGAAGTATGTGTATGACATTTTGTCTCGTTTCAAAATGGAGGATTGCCTACTTTCAATACACCTATCTATGAGAATCACAATGTTGGTCCAGATCATGAGAGTGTGGAGCATGTTGATCCAACTCAATACAGGGTAATGATTGGTTCTCTGATGTACTTGACTGCTACAAGACCCGACATCATGTTCGCAGTGTGTCTTTATGCCAGATATCAAGCGAATCCAAAGGAGTCCAACATGAAAGCAGTGAAGCGAATTCTTCGTTACTTGAAAGGGAAACCTAAACTTGGGTTATGGTATCCAGCTGCTAGTGATTTGAAGTTTGTTGCTTTCACTGATTCAGACTTTGGAGGATGCAAATCTACAAGAAAGTCTACCACAGGTGGTTGTCAGTTCTTAGGAGGGAGGCTCGTTTCCTGGCAATGCAAGAAGCAGTCTTGCGTGTCTACCTCGACGTGTGAAGCAGAGTATATTGCTGCGGGTAGCTGTTGCTCTCAAGTTATCTGGATCCAACAGCAGATGCGCGATTACGGTTTGAATTTCACTCGTACTCCTATTATGATAGACAATAATGCCACTATATTAATCAACAACAATCCCGTAAAACACAGTCACACAAAACATATTAACATTCGTCATCATTTTATACGGGATTGTGCTAAAGAAATTAATTGAACTGCATCGAGTCGACATACTAGATAACCTGGCAGATCTTTACACAAAAGCATTTGACAGGGCTCGCTTTGAACATTTAGTCGAACTCAACGGGATGAGGAATCCTGAATAACCATTTTTCCACAAAAATAGTTTGTAAATAATTTAGTGCTTTTCAAAAATCAAAAACATAAAAAAATAGAAAATCAAAAATGAGTTCATTGTGTGAAAAAGAAGAAATGATAGTACATCAGGAAGTTAGACTGTCAAACTGAAATTAAAAGAAACTTGCTTAAGTGTGATAGCAGCTTCATCATATGATGTACCAGTAGGCAAAAGGCATGAAATAATCAACTTACCTTTGTGATACAAACATAAAATAAACTTTGTGTGAGTGGGTAATATATCAGTGGCGTATGGTTTTATAACCTTAAATCTTGCATTGATAGATTGCCAAAATCTGAGGTTTTAGGTCTTTATATCGTTATTTCATCCGAGGTATCAAGGTTGTCCTTCTGCTGCATCCAGATATATGTTGACCTAGGCACAACCAGGATATCTTAAAAGAGCTAAAATGCCAAATCCCAAATATTGAAGAAGCTCTCCTAGCGTGTCATTCAAAAGTGCAAATTGCATTAATCGTACAAAAATTTGGTATTTGTCCTAGCCCTTGTTGGATACTGGTCTCTTTGCTGTATGGAAGTACGGACCTGATCACCAATTATCTAACGTTGTAAATTAAAAAGGATGAATTTCGGTTTACTCACCTACTATGATGAATTTTTGTGCATAGCTTGAGCGCGGGGGTATGTCCTGAAGTGGGTCACACTAGTATATCAGTATAAATTATCTAAACGGATCACGAGGTAATGGTACTTGAAATGTTCATGTATTTGCTTAAGTGGATAAACAATACTGGTAATCGTCTTGAACTGCTTTTCATGAATATTGCATATAGAATTTAAAATAGTGTGCAAACAGTTTGATGTTGCTGATACGATCTTCTTACCGGTGAATCTCACAAAAATAGAGTGTTTATTATTTCGTTACTTTATCTGTTTTCAGAAAATATAAAAATCCAAAAATATTTCATTTTCTTGTAAATTCTTATTGTACGGGATATTGTTTGTTCATGGAGGAGTTATTATCGATAGGGGGAGACGATATTAGAAGCTGAGTTCAAAATTTTTACAATCTTGCAGGCTATATGTGCTTAAAAGTTTAAGTGTGTATTTTGAGTTGAGAAGTGCTTAATTTGTGATACAGTTTTACTATCTCTTGAATGATAATAATATGTTTAACTTGTGTTGAAAAATTCTTATGGTTTCTCGAGATGTTTGTTTTATAGTATATAGATTGTAGCAGTGTGTTGCTGAGAAGTTTGGTGAAGAGGAGTTTTCTTGGATGCATGGTAGAACCTCCTTTCTACATTGCAGACAAAGTTGAAGTGTTTTGAAGATTGCTATGCAAGTACTAAACTGGATTTTACTCTAACGCTACCGCTTTAGAAGATTTGGTGATTGGATACATCAGCTTAGGGGGAGTCTGTTGCTGACAGAAGCTGTTAAAGCTGAAACTATCCAAAGACCAGTGTTTTTCAAATATGTTGAAGATTGCAAGAAGAATGGAGACTAAGTTATTTTATGAAGCTATTGTCAAGGGGGAGTTTGTTGGTGCATATTTGTGACAACATCTTAGATTTGGTTTTTGGATATCTTTTAATTAGTAAAATGATAAACGGTTAGCGGGTTTAGTTTTGTCATAGTGAATTAGAAGTATTTGGGCTGAACTAGATAGAAAAGAGAGCATTGTAGGCGAATTGGGCTTTAAACCCATTAGCAATCCATGTAGGAAACCCTAGCCCATGTTGCATAATCTATCTCTATAAATAGGGAGGTTGTGTTTAGGGTTAGGTTGCTGGTTCTATTGTTCAGTTGCTGCAAGAATTGCTTCAGAGAGTTAGAGAGAGAAGAGTTAAAGAGTCTTGAATTGATTGTAAAACAATTGTGTTTGATAATCAATAGAAGACGATTTAAAGGAATTCGTGTTCGTGTTCGTGTTTTCTGTGAAATCTGATCCAGGGGATTCCGCACACTAGATTAGATAGACGATTCTGTCAAGATCCATAAGGACTAGGGGACCTACACCAATGATAAATCTTAAATGCCCAAAAATGTTTGAAAATATTATAACATCAGTTTATATGTCAAAAATTTGGTTACATGTGTTTAAAATGGATTTATACGCAAAAGGGCATTTTGGTCATCATTTTTTTAGAGATATAGATGTAACTTATCATAACATAACCAAACGACGTGACCATAAGGTATAACCTCGGTAGGTGATTCCCTCTACAACTTTCGTCACAAATATTTGCTTGGTCGGATCCTAAGATCAACCAAACGGGTCGGATTTGAAAGTCAAAGCGGTAGTCAATACCGCCCGACTTACGACCCTAAATAAGCATAAACTAGAAGTGATGAGTTAGACATGTCAAAATATATCTAACTAAGTTTATAAAACTGATTGGGTATCAAAACATGTTGTTTTGATACCCGAAAATAGTTTCGTCGTAAAATGCACATCATGAGCATTTTAGACCGATACTTTGACTCATCACTTCGACTATTAAACGTGGTAATCAGAAGGTGAAATCGTTAGGTATTATAACTTTCGTGATTACCATCATATTGCAAAGTTCAATTAAACTTTAAATTGATCAAATATGGTCAGAACCAAAAGTCAATCACGAAGCCAAACTGTTCGACTTTTAGCTCAAAATAGCTAAAATAATGAAAGAACTAGGAAGAGTACTTACTCGTGTTGAAGAACACTTTCGGAACTCAAGATAGGAGGCATCCAAAGGCTGGAAACAAGCTCCAAGAAGAATATAAAGAAGAACTTCACACTTTGTTTTAAAGTGTTTTGCAATGGTGTGAAAAAAATTGGAAAAATCATGGGGTATTTATAGTGTTTTAGGATCAATGAGGTGATGAAAAGTGTCCTCAAGTGTGGATTAGTGTCAACACCAAATTAAGTGTGGGAAAATGAGTGCTAGGTGTCAAAAATTGGAGATAGGTGGCAAACTTGGTGAAGAAGAAAAAATCTTTTATTATTTTTTTGACCTTTTTGGCCCTTGGACTTGTATTTTCACTTGTTTGCCATTTCACTTGATAAGACATATGTAACTTGGATTATGCCCAAAAAAGTGGTGGATGTCCATTCGTTCAGTTTCACGATTACACGTTTCGCAAAAATGGGTGAAACGCTTTAACGAACACCAAAATGATCGAAATTGTGCAACAATTGACATTTTTGCATTCTCATCATACAAGATTTTATTGAATACAAAAAAATTTGGATTGATACACGTGGTTCGTACCTTCAATACGGACCAACAGACTTTCGCAGTTTGACAGAAATAGTCCCTGGACTGGTATATGCGTGTTTTTGTCATATCTAACTATTCAAAACTTATATCTAAGTTATGTATAGGGTATTTGGGGTATGTGTAGCTTATGTCCTTGTTTCAGAGTGTACGTCGCGTTAAACTGATTGTGTGTAGGGTCAGTTAACGAATTACTCACACAAAAAAATTTTGAGGTTCAAAATTGTGCAAGAAATTGAAATTGTGCAAATGTCTTAGATAATTATACAAATTTCGGAAATAAAACACTGGGTTTATCGAATACGAAATTGTTTGTAATTGTACAATGATTGAAAAGGCACAAATGTCACAATTTTGGAACTTTTCATTGAGGAACAGTTTAGTGAATACACATGATGTATGGATCAGTTTGAGTTGCTTTAAATTTTAAGCAATTACAAAAAGATTCGGTTCACAATAGAATATAAACTAATGATCATAGATAAGCAAGATATTTCATTCTATCTCTGCTTCTGGTGCGTTTTCATTTTCAGGAATAGCACGAATGTACAGATTTTTCTCAAGAGATCTGATTCCATTAGTTCACTACAGAATATACACTAATGATCATAGATTTTTCTCTGACCCGTTATGTGTTATGCATTTTTATAGTTAAATTGATTTTCAGTTGCGCCTCAGATGGACTGAATGCCGCCAAAGAACAACTTCCAAATGGACCTCACCACCGATGTTGCAGCAACCGGTATAGTAGTCATCGTTTCTATGTCGTACGGGGATGAGCCTTTTGATGTGATAACCATGAAGATTATTGCTTTTTTTTTAACTAAACGGCTGTGATAACCATTTCATTTTTTGAGTTCTTGAGATGATGAGGATGAGATTAATTTTGTTCACATTGGGGTTTGCTTCTACTGCTACTATCATGGCTCAATTTATCTACAAAGATCACTTGCTCGATCGCCACTCTCTTTCTTTGCAGGTACATTCGTCATTTGATTCCCCATTAATGCCATTTTGCATATTTAGTTTTCATTTTTCACCATGGTAGTTGAGGAATTGGAATTGCGTGTCTGAAACTTCGAATCAGCATCACCAAAGGTACCATTTGTTTCGGTAAGTTTATTACCATAAATGTATGTGAAGTTGATTACAAATCAGGGCAAACATATTTGTAATACCAAATCAGTTCTTCGGCCTTTCTCCACTGCTAATAACAAGTAAATTGATTAAAGGTACATGATAATCTAGTAATTTAAGCTTGGTAGCCGAAGGCGCACTTATGGTGCAAAGGGTGACTCGTGGCCCAGATGTAAGACGCTTAAAAAGCAAGGGATTTCTAAGTATAAACATTCCCTATAATGGTTTTATACATGTTGTTGGCTTGTTAAAGGCTGGTTCTAGGTTCTTTTTAGATGTTTTAGCTGTTTAGACTTGTCCAAACTTCAATTTGTAAAATCTGGTTGGAGCACCTTTGAGTTTGCGAAATGCTTTTGCTTCACTGAGTTGTGACTGGCGTCTAGGCGCACGCTTGACTACTATGACATGCATTAGATTTGAAAAATGTGCGGATGTTAATATTACTTATGTTTTAATCTATAGGTAAAAGTAATTGGCATAGTGTTCCCCATTAATTTTTTTGTTTGATTTAATTTACCTTATTTCTATGTTGTCCAATATTTTTTGCCTATTTGTTTAGCTTGTTGATTTTTCTTTGATATGTGTGTTTAGCCTCACAGTAGGTCTATTTTCTATATTTGGAAATCACATACCTTAAGCAACACTTTTTATGTATAAATTTCAAAGAAAAAGTATAAAAGCAACCAATGCAATTTGTTATGTTGTACAGGTTTTATTTGTGTGTGGTTATAACATTGTCATGGGTTAAATCTAGATGAAATATGTTCAATATAGATTGTTATAAACGTTTTATAAAAAGTAAGTTAGATTTATTTGTAATAATATTTATTTTTTCTAATGATTTTAGTGCAATAATTATTTGTATAATTTGATAAAGCAAAGACAAAAAGAAGTTTTTGCGAGTCGGTCCATGTCACACCCTCAATTTCCACTTGCGGAGTATTACCGCGAGGCGTGTGATCAAACCAGAATCTCAGACACTAGCAATATCGAACGACTCTATATGATTTATTTAAACGTTTTCCAAAAACATTTGTTGTAAAGATTCATAGTCATTTTCATAATATCAATGTTTCAAAGTTTAGCGGAAGCATTAAAGTAAAGTAACGGGCGCCAACATAAACGCCAAAACCAAAATCCCAAAAATTATTCGTAAATAAAGACTCGATAAAAATCTCTTGATCAAATGCAAATGAGTGCACCTAGCGCTCCTAGTCTCCTGAGAAACATGTAAAGAAACAAGTGTCAACATTAAAAAAGAGTGAGTTCACAGGTTTTTATAAGTTCACGAGTTCGATTTAAAAGATTGTTTTTCCCCGTTATCCCTAACCCGGGATAACGACATAGTCCCATTATTCCTAAACTGGAATAATAACGTTGGTTCGTAAATAAGTTCAATGTTAACATGTAGGTAGCGAGCCTAAAGTTACGTCACATAAGAGTTCGCGATCGAAGCTGACTGTTATTGCCTCAGTGTTGCCAGGTCTATCACTAATCATGGCGAAAGTTAGGCCAAATTAATCACCCGTTGACCATTCCCGGTCGGCTAGCGCGACTAGCTCGGGTGGGGCTTGTCAGGCCCAGTAATACTACCATAATTTCCCTGCTATCTAACCCAATACTAACGATCCGAGAGTTGGTTGAGGACTTCCGTGATAAAGCTACTTAGTGACCATAACGTATATTAAGATTAACTTAGTTACCGAATAGTTAACGACGTTAATTTCGCATAACGTAAAAAGATAGAGTTGTAGAGCGTGTACATGTTTCTCCCCCTGTTGTTTAAAACCGGATAAAATAGGGGACGTGAAGTCACCTTAAATTGCTCGGTTAGAATAACACAAAAGAAGCAAATGATGGAACCGCTAATCGCGTCCTAACATGTCAACCGATTTAAAGTTAGTGTGTGGACACACTGACACAAAACCCTACACATAACTAACGCACGGTACGACACACGTAATAACCAATTCGAAATCATAATCATGCATGCAAAGTATAACCATACAAAATAATGATCAAACCAACTTGTCATAAACACAGATTAACTCATACAACACTTAGGTACACACAAACGCAAGTTATCATGTTTCAGCTTGTACGCTCGTAACTGAGTTGTTTTCGAGGATTTTTATAAAATAGTTCCAACGTTCCAAAAATTCCAACTTTTTACAGGAGGTGTCAATTAGACTATAGAATTTTGTGTAAAATTTTCAAATCCTAAATCTTTACCAATTATTTATAAACATTTATATAATAGGCTGCAGTCAGATTCGTCGCTTTCTGACTGCAGTCCACGAGAAAAATATCCAATTAACAAAATTCCAGTGGGAGATTTTCAGAAATTCCCGTCTCCAGTTACTCTACAAATTTCGTGACCAAACCCCATACAGACTGTGAGATCCGACCCGATAAACAACCTGCAAATTCTGCAGAATTTACGCAGCTTCAGCTGCTGCACTAAATGACCATTTAAAAATAGCAAACAACCTCAGAAAAATATGAATTCGGCGCCATTTGAAGCGTTTTCAAAAATACACATTTTAGGATTCAGAAAATCCACTTTTCGATAAATAATGATCAGGTTACAGCCAACTGAAGTTGGCTGTAAATGTCAATCAGCTTACTGTTTTCGACTTTATCGCATTAGAATATGTTTAAACGATCATGACGGTTAGTTGTATTGATTAACAACAGGTTAACTTGTCAAATTTCATCATATATATCGATATTCATGCAAACCCTAAATATATATCATGATCTTTATCGCTAAAACGCAGCCTACGATTTTTGTATTCAACATATCATCACAACCGCAAAGATTCGCATATTCATCCGAACTAATCATACCCCACAACACTTTTTCATAGAATAATCATACAAGCACATAATCATGATGAAGATTACACAAAACCTAGTGTGAATCTCAAAACAATTAAACCCTAACCTTGAAACGATGATGATTAGCGAACCGGGACAAGCTTAGAATCAATCCGATGGGCGTAGACTTGCGCGACCGTGAGAGGGGGGGCTGTCGTCGCACTTCTTCTAGGGATTAGGGTTTTGATATTTTTTTTAAAACATCCCATGCATACATACATATAAATATAACAAGGGGAGGGGGCGGTCGCGATAGGGGGGCGGTTTGGGTTCATGCCTTGGGCCGCAAGTTTGTGTTATTTCCTTGGGACGCAAGTAGGTGTGGGTCGCAAGGGGGTGTGGGTGGCGGGTTGGGTTTGCTTGGTCGCGAAGTCGAAACATTTCACAGGCTTGGATCGGTTTATAAATAGAAGTTACTAAAATATTATTCGCGACACGGAGTTTATAAAATATTAAATCACGTATTTGGAGTGAGACGCAATAGATTCACAAACGTCTAATAACATATAGCACGTAATTCAGATACAACCCGTCTAATAACACGTAGCACGTAATTCACCCTATAGATTCACAAAGTTAGCGTAGTTATTGCGAGTGTGTAATTAAATTCTCCGGATTAAATCAGCGTAGGATGAATAACAATAAAGTAGCGCGTTTAAGATACCTGAAAAGCCGGGATGTCACAGTCCAAGCCATTTTAACTTATACTATAAATTAGAGGTGGCAAATTGAGTTTAATTGGTGTGTTCATATAGCCCAACCCTAACTCAGGATTACTTAATTTACTTGATCATGCCATTAAGTTGACATAAAAAAGAGACTTGTGATTTAATCGCGACCCGCTTTATGATTTGAGACTCAACTCGCACGCTTTACCATCATACGTTTTGTGGTGCATATTTACAACTTATTGACGCGGTTGAAGCTCATCTACAGATGCTTGTGTATATTATATAATGGTTGATAATAGTTGGGTCATTGACAAACATCAATGCTACCAATAAGAAAACAAGTGTACCATACACAAAACGAGTACCACATTTTAAATTGTTGTCGTCGCATCACGCAAGTTTTAGCTAGTAACAATTAAACTCGTATTCTTAAGTTAAGTTCGGACAAGCATTCATATAATCAAACTGGGACAGGCATACCTAAGTTAAACTCTGAAAGACATACCCAACTTAAACTCTGAAAAACATACACAACTTAAAATCTGAAAAACATACCCAACTTGAACTCTGAAAAAGATATGCAACTTAAACATTGAAAACATACCTAACTTAAACTCTAAAAAACATTCCCACGTTAAACTCTGAAAAGCATAGTATACACATAAATTCGGACTAGGTATGTTGTATATGTATTAACTCGGACTAGATATGTATATATATTAAACTCAACAATAAATCTGTATATTTGGACAACAAGTCAAACCCAGATCCCCATCAACATGTATATATTTTAACAAATTTGTTAAACCCGGATCGCATATAGGTTTCATATAAACTCAGACTCAATGCAGATTAATATATAAACTCGGAAACACATGGGTTTTCAGTTAAACTCGGACACGTGCACATCTACAAAACTCGAACCTTTGAGAACACATAAACTCGGACATTATTAACATCTACTAAACTTGGACCTTATGTGAACATGTTCGGACATCCTTTTCAATCATACATATTCCGACTCACAAGTCCAGACTTTGTGACTTCACAAAGTCAGATCAAAGTTATTCCCTGACTAACAACGCACAACAACAAGAAAAAGTAACAGTTCAATGTAACAATTACAGATCATTGACCAAAACCCTAATTTCAGCAATGTTACCAATCAACTCAGCAGTTTAGCATTTTCTAATATGTCAATAGCATCACGAACATCAAGTAATCACTACACATTCATTCAATCTACCGTAACTATTTATTCATCAGGCATGATCAACTAAGCACATATCAATTGTTTGGATTATCCAGGTTTTGCATAAAATCAAAATAACAAGAACAACAACTTATAGCATAAATACTCACCTTAGATTGATATAGAGATTGTTCTAGGAGGATTGAAAGACCAAAGTGTCACACCCTCAATTTCCACTTGCGGAGTTTTACCGCGAGGCGTGTGAACAAACCAGAATCTGAAACACTATATGATTTGGTAATACGTTTTCCAAAAATCATTTGTTTAACCATTCATCGTAGATTTTATATTGTCTTAGTTAGTTACCAATGTTTAGCGGAAGCATTAGTTTTTATGGTTGAGCGGAAGCATAAAATAAGTAGAGAAATGGGCGCCAACACAAACGCCAAAACAAATGAAAAACCCAAAACAATGTTTGTAAATGAGACTCGATAAAAGATGTCTTGTTCAATGCATGTGAGTGCACCTAGAGCTCCTAGCGTCCTGAGAAACATGTAAAGAAACAAGTGTCAACATTAAAGATGAGTGAGTTCACAGGTTTTCATAAATTCGTTTGTTCGGTTATAAGTTTGTTTCCCCCGTTATCCCTAACCCGGGATAACGACTAGTTCCATTATTCCCAACCCGGAATAATAATGTTGTTGGTTCCATTATTCCCAACCCGGAATAATATTGTTGTTTGTTCCATTATTCCTAACCCGGAATAATAATGTTGATTCGTTCCATTATTCCTAACCCGGAATAATAAAGTTGTTGTTTCCATTATCCCTAACCCGGGATAATATAGTTGATTCGTAATTAAGTTCAATGTTAACATATATAGGTAGCTAGCCTAAAGTTATGTCACGTAAGTGTTCGCGACCGAAGCTGACTGTTGTGCCTCCATGTTGCAAGGCCTATCACTGACCATGGCGAAGTTAGGCCAAATTATTCACCCGTTGACCATACCCGGTCGGCAAGTGCGACTAGCTCGGATGGGGCTTGTCGGGCCCAGTAGTACTACTTATAATTCCCCCGCTATTAAAACCCAATACTAACGATCCGAGAGATTGACGAGGACTTAAGTGATATAGCTGCTTAGTGACCATAACGTTACATTAACATTAACTTAGTTACCGAATAGTTATGTGACGTTAATTTCATATAACGTAAAGAGATTGAGTTGAAGAGTGTATACATGTTTCTCCCCTGTTGTTTAAAACCGGATAAAATTAGGGGCCGTGAACTCACCTTTAGTTGCTCGGTTAGTGTAGCAAAGAAGTTGTAAGGGATGGGACCGCTAATTGCGTCCTAACAAACCAATTGATTTCAAGTCAGTGTCTGAACACACCAATACAAATTCTACACGTAATTTACGCACAAAGTGATACACACAACAAAATACCTAACACTCAAACATGCATGCAAGTATCCTCATGTGAACATGATCCAATCCATGCAACACTTTGGTGCACACAATCACAAGTTATCAAATTTCAGCTTACATACTCATAATTCAGCTGTTTTCTAGGATTTTTATAAAATAGTTCTAACGTTCCAAAAATTCCAATTATTTTACAGCAGGTGCCAACTATATTGTAGAAATTTTATATAAATTTTTCAAGTCCTAATACTTTACCAATTATCCATAAATATTAATATACTAGGCTGCAGTCAGATTCGTCGCTTTCTGACTGCAGTCCACGGAAGAATTTATTTAAAAATCACTGATCGTCCAATTAACAAAATTCCAGTTGGAGTTGCCCAGAAATCTCCATACCTAGTTGCTGTACAAATTTCATGATTCGACTCCCTACTGATTATAAAATCCAACTCGATAAACAACTAATAAAATTTCAGGATTTTCACAGCTTTAGTTACTGAACTTATTTGACCACTTAAAAATATCAAACGACTTCAGAAAAATATGAATCCAGCGCCATTAGATTCGTTATTCAAATCTCTACGTTTTAGACTTCAGAAAGTCTGTTTTTCGACAACTAATGACCCAGTTACAGCCAGTTGAAGTCGGCTGTAACTATCACTCAGCAACCTGTTTCAGCATTTTGTTACCACTAATTCGCATAAACCGTCAATATAATGAACCTAGGCAATCAAGAACCGATTTTTCTAATCATAGATCAATACATATGTTACATCCATGCAAACCCTAATCAATATCTCTAGTCTTTATAAACAAAACACACTCGCAAACTATGAGTTCCGAAAACAATCATACATGCAAACAATGATAAATCACCCGATTAACAACATAATCATTACATTCAAACACATATAATCCGAATAGGATCTTGCAAACGATTATAAATCCTAACCTTTAATAATGGTGAATAACGAGTCAAGACTTGGATGAGAATGGATTCGGCTGTTCAAGCAAGATCACGACCGAAAGAATGAGATGAACAATCTGCTGTCGCGACCGAGAGATGATGATGGAGTTGTAACAAGCTGCTTGCGGTCGAGGGACTGAAAGGGGAGGCTGCTCGCGATCAAAGGGACAAGAGTAAGGCTGCCGACGGCTGTTTTGCTATTAGGGTTTTGTGTTGTGAAGGAACATGCATGTGTTAGTATATATAGGCGCAAGATGATCAAGAAAGGGGAATAGGTTGCGGTTTGGGTTTGATCTCGGGCCCGAGGGCTTGGGTGGGTCGGTTTGGGTTGTTTGCTCGCGACATGGTTTTGGGTTTAAGGTTTGGGTTCTAAACTTGATCCCCAAGTTTAGTTCCTTGAGTCGCAAGAAAAAGAGGCCGGCTCGTGTCGCGATTTGGCTCGATTCATTTGTTTATTTATTACGTCTATACATTATAACTAACATAAAGCACAAACTCGGATATCACATAATAACGTAGCACGTAATTTATTCGACAAGTATTGCGTTTAAGTTATCTGAAAAACCGGGATGTCACATTATCCCCATGTTGAAAGAATTTTTGTCCCGAAAATTGAGTAAACGCGGTTTAGAATGCAGCGTACATGTTTAGAGTGTCACGCACAAAGAGTTAGTTCGTTAACGATGGTACGCGAAGTTACAAGAAGTTCCCAAGTGCCATGCACAAAGATTCCCAAGTGCCATGCACAAGAATTTAGTTAACAATGGTACACGAAAGTATGAGAAATTTCCAGGTTGTCACATCATCCCCATGTTGAAAGAATTTTCTTCCCGAAAATTTAGTTATTGGTATCGTTAGTTTGCTGCTCAGTTGCGAAGAGGTGTGGGTATTTGCTTTTCATTTGGTCCTCTCTTTCCCACGTGAACTCCGGTCCACGCTTAGAGTCCCAACGAACCTTAACGATCGGAATCTTGCTGTTCCTTCGAGTCTTGATCTCACGATCCATGATCTCGATAGGCTGTTCCACAAAGTGTAGTTGTTCATCCACTTGAATCTCATCCAATGGAATAACTAGAGTTTCATCTGATAGACACTTCTTCAGATTTGACACGTGAAATACGTTGTGAACTCCACTGAGTTCGGCAGGAAGGTCTAATTGATAAGCTACGGGTCCGATACGTTTCAAGATCACAAACAGACCTACGTACCTTGGGTTTAGTTTGCCCCGTTTTCCAAAGCGGATTATACCCTTCCAGGGTGACACCTTTAGTAGGACGCGGTCGCCTACTTGAAATTCGAGCGGTTTGCGTCGTTGATCAGCGTAGCTTTTCTGTCGATCTCGTGCCGCCGCCATGCGGTTTCTGAGTTGTACAATCTTTTCAGTAGCCTCAAGTATTAACTCAGGGCCTGTGAGTTGACTGTAACCGACTTCTGCCCAACAGACCGGTGATCTACATTTACGACCGTATAATGCCTCAAATGGTGCTGCCGAAATACTCGTATGATAACTGTTGTTATACGAGAATTCCACTAAAGGCAGGTGGATTTCCCAACTATTTCCAAAGTCTACTACGCATGCCCTAAGCATGTCTTCCAAGGTTTGTATGGTCCTTTCACTTTGACCATCAGTCTGAGGGTGATAGGCTATGCTCATATCTAAGCGTGTACCCAACGCTTTCTGAAGTGACTGCCAAAAGTTGAACGTGAAGCGAGCATCTCTGTCTGAGATGATGGACGTTGGCACTCCGTGCCGAGAAACTACTTCCTTAATGTAGATGCGAGTCAACTTCTCCATCTTATCTGTTTCTTTAATAGCTAGGAAGTGTGCGGACTTAGTTAAACGATCCACAATTACCCAGATAGTATCGCAACCACCCAAAGTTCGCGGGAGTTTAGTGATGAAGTCCATCGAAATCTGATCCCATTTCCACACTGGGATCTCAGGTTGTTGGAGTAGCCCCGATGGCTTTTGATACTCTACCTTGACTTTTGCACAAGTCAAACATTTACTCACGTAGGTGGCTATATCGGCTTTCATGTTGGGCCACCAATACGCAGCTCTAAGGTCTTGATACATCTTATCCGAACCCGGATGGACAGAGTATCGGGATTTGTGAGCTTCATCCATGACTAGCTCTCTGAGGTTTCCGTAGAGAGGTACCCATATGCGATTCATGAAATACCGGGCTCCATTGGGTTTTACTTCCCAATCGCGTTCCATTTTTACCACTGATTCGGCCTTGATGTTTTCCTCCTTAACTGCTTCTAACTGGGCGTCGCGTATTTGTTCGGGTAGCCCCGAATGAATAGTGAGTTGTAATGCTCGTACACGGCGAGGTTTCAAGTGTTCCTTCCTACTGAGGGCATCAGCTACCACGTTAGCTTTACCCGGGTGATACCGAATGGCACACTCATAATCGTTCAAGAGTTCGACCCAGCGACGCTGTCGCATGTTCAACTCCTTCTGATCAAAGATGTGTTGGAGGCTCTTGTGGTCTGTAAAGATTATGCACTTCGTTCCATAGAGGTAGTGTCTCCAAATCTTTAGTGCAAACACTACTGCTCCCAATTCCAGGTCATGCGTCGTGTAGTTTTTCTCGTGAACCTTTAGTTGTCGCGACGCATACGCGATGACCTTATCGCGTTGCATGAGTACGCATCCCAACCCCTGAATGGAAGCATCACAATATACTACAAAGTCATCTGTCCCTTCCGGCAAGGACAGAATGGGTGCACTGCAAAGTTTCTGCTTTAGCAATTGAAATGCTGCTTCCTGCTTGTCACCCCAAGCATACTTGATGCCTTTCTGGGTGAGGGTAGTAAGCGGTTGTGCGATCTTTGAAAATCCCTCGATGAAACATCTGTAGTAACCAGCCAAACCCAAAAATTGGCGGATCTCCGTCGGTGTCCTGGGTGCTTCCCAGTTTTTGATGGCTTCAATCTTGGTAGGGTCTACGTGGATACCCTTTCCATTTACTATATGCCCAAGAAACTGAACTTCCCGAATCCAGAAATCACACTTTGAAAGCTTGGCATATAGCTTCTCCTGTTGAAGTAATCCTAACAGTAATCGTAGATGTTCAGCATGTTCTTCTTCACTTTTGGAATAGATGAGTATGTCGTCAATGAACACAATGACAAATTTGTCGAGGTATGGTTTACACACACGGTTCATGAGGTCCATGAACACCGCGGGTGCGTTGGTGAGACCGAAGGGCATGACCAAGAACTCATAATGGCCATATCGAGTACGAAATGTCGTCTTAGCGATATCCTCCTCCCTGACGCGTAGCTGATGGTAACCGGACCGTAAGTCAATCTTGGAGTAGTAGCTTGACCCTTGAAGTTGGTCGAAGAGATCGTCGATGCGAGGTAACGGGTATCGGTTCTTGACAGTAACCTTGTTGAGTTCCCTGTAGTCGATGCACATGCGGAAGGTCCCGTCCTTCTTCTTGACAAAAAGGACTGGAGCTCCCCATGGCGAAGCGCTTGGTCGGATAAATCCCTTTTCTAACAGCTCCTGAAGTTTGGTAGACAGCTCCTGCAGCTCGGCTGGAGCTAGGCGGTATGGAGCCTTGGCGATAGGAGTTGCATGGTTCGCCAATTCGATTGCAAACTCCAATTGTCGATGGGGTGGAAGACCAGGTAATTCCTCTGGGAATACATCGGAAAAATCACGGACGACAGGGATATCTTCTATACGTTTCTCGTCCTTAGGCTGTTCGGTAACCAGTGCGAGTAAAGCGAAGGAGTTCTTTCTCCGAAGATACTTCTGCGCTTGCATGTAAGAGATGATGTTTGTGACGGCGCTTGCCTTATCGCCTTGTACCGTCAAGATTTCGTCGTTAGAGAGCGGAATACGAATAGATTTTTCGAAGCAGAGAACTTCAGCCCGGACGTCGGATAGCCAGTCCATTCCGACTACCACGTCAAAACTACCCAGGGTGGTTGTCATCAGATCAATGGTAAAGGTGTGACCCGCGAGTTTGAGTTGACAGCCGGATACTATATGGGTCACATCTACGGATTTACCATCTGCTAGTTCTATGACATAAGGGGTCTCTAAGGGTTTAGGCGTGAGATTTAGGTTCTTCCTAAAAGACTCAGATATAAAGCTCTTATCCGCACCCGTATCAAAAAGCACAGTAGCAAAATGTTCATTAAGGGGAAACTTACCGGTGACCACGTTCGAGTCGTTTCTGGCCTCTCCGTGGCCCAATGTAAATGCGCGACCTTTAGCACCTCCTGTGCCACCATTTCCATTATTGTTGTTATTATTGTTCTTGTGGTTATTGTGGTTGTGGTTGTTCCCACCATTGTTGTTGTTGTTACGCAACTGTGGGCAGTCTCTTTTGAAGTGGGCAGTGCTACCACACTGATAGCATCCCCGGTTAATACCCTGCTGCTGACCCTGGGGTTGATTTTGATTTTGTCGGGACATGATTTCCCCGCGACAATCCTTTGCCGCATGCCCCACTTTGCCACATCGTTGGCAGCGATTCCCGGCACAAGGGCCGTGATGATGGAGAGTACAGCGATTGCACTGCGGCTTTCGACCTACATAGCCGCTTGCGTTCTGGTTGTTGTTGTTGTTGGCGGGCTGATTTTGGTGACCCCGGTGGCTGTTGTAATGGTTGAACCGTTTCCGGTTCCCCTGTTGTGGCTGGGATGACGAAGACTGTCGAACAGACGAGTCTTCAAACTTTCTTTTATTATCAGGGGCAACTTCAGTTGTACCCCGAGCTGGCAACTTCTTTTGTTCCACCGCCTTATCGGTGAGTTTGTGCGCCAACCTGATTGCTTGATGTTCAGTTGCAGGGTTGCTAGCCATCACCATACCCTGAATCTCCGGGACCAGACCCCCAAGGTAGAACTCGAGCCGTTTCTCCACAGTGTTGGCCAGATCGGGACACAGAAATACCAAGTCGTGATGTTTCGCTGTGTATGCTTCGATTTCAGATCCCACCATCTTGTGGTTCCATAATGTCTGCTCCAATTGTTGAACTCTGTCTCGCGGACAGTACTCTTCTTTGATTAGGGCCTTAAACTCGGCCCAGGCCATAGCATTTGCAGCAATAAGTCCACGCGTTTGGACTTGTGCATTCCACCAAGTTATTGCCCCATCTTCCAGTGTTGAGGCTGCATACTTGACCTTGTTGGCCTCCAAACAGTTGCACATTTCAAATACTGATTCAGATTTTTCGATCCAGCGGACAAGTCCTATGGGTCCTTCTGCCCCCGAGAATTTGCTTGGTTTCGCGTCGAGGAACATCTTGTAGGGGTTAAAACCCCTCCTGCTGGTGGGTTTTGAACACCTGCCAGAGCAGCATTCACGTGTTCTTGGATCATTGCGGCTAATTCTTAAGGCGTCATGTTGAGATTTCCACGACGTCCAGTTGTCATTTTAGATCTAAGTAGAAAATAAATAGAGTGAAGGAAAGTAAATAAAATAAGCGAGACGTGTCAGTCTTCTACGTCTCCATCCCCCAAATCGCTATCGTTGCCGTCATCCTCCGCGGTGTTTCCAGCTTCTACAGCTGGGTCTTCCTCCTCTGGATCCTCCTCTGGATCCTCTACCGGCATTGGAGGGGCCGGTGCTGGTGCGGGTACTGGTACAGGTGCCTGATTCTGTTCTAGTTCTTGAATTCTCCAGCTAGACTCAAGAACTCTGTCTTCTTGCCAGTCAGCCTCAGCTGCTCAGCACGAAGATCTCTGGCTAAAGTGTTACGAGCTATCTTACTCGTATGTTGCTCTTCCTCGAGCGATCCACTTTTACCTGTCAATTGTCGGATCATCCATCCCTGTGCTAGGATGGTTTCCTGCATTCTTTCTAACTGTTCTTGTTGTTTCTGTATCATGTTTCTAAGTAGGTCATTTCCTACTTCTACAGAGTTAACCGGTTTGACCGGCACAGCGATGGTTGGGCATGATGACGACTCCTCCCCCAGAGCGAGCCTTTTCCTCGCAGCTGAGCGTGTTTCCACGCCATAAGATGGTAAGGGTTCCACCATAGGTGCCTTTCCTGGCGCTCTTGGTGGCGTAAGTTTGTCGGATGATGATGACGATGATGATGATGACATTGCCTGTTAGGTTGTGTGGTTAGTTACGAGTTGTTTTCATTTCTTATTATGAAGTCATAATCTACATAACACAGTTGTGGTACATCGCATAACAAGATATAACAGTTCGGTGCCAAACTACGTCTAGTGTCGTGTATTCAGCTATAGTTTAGGTCTACTTCTAATGCAAACCTGGTTCTCTATAGCTAGTGGCTCTGATACCAATCTGTCACACCCTCAATTTCCACTTGCGGAGTTTTACCGCAAGGCGTGTGAACAAACCAGAATCTGACACACTAGTACGTCGAACGACTCTATATGATTTGGTAATACGTTTTCCAAAAATCATTTGTTTAACCATTCATCATAGATTTTATATTGTCTTAGTTAGTTACCAATGTTTAGCGGAAGCATTAGTTTTTATGGTTGAGCGGAAGCATAAAATAAGTAGAGAAATGGGCGCCAACACAAACGCCAAAACAAATGAAAAACCCAAAACAATGTTTGTAAATGAGACTCGATAAAAGATGTCTTGTTCAATGCATGTGAGTGCACCTAGAGCTCCTAGCGTCCTGAGAAACATGTAAAGAAACAAGTGTCAACATTAAAGATGAGTGAGTTCACAGGTTTTCATAAATTCGTTTGTTCGGTTATAAGTTTGTTTCCCCCGTTATCCCTAACCCGGGATAACGACTAGTTCCATTATTCCCAACCCGGAATAATAATGTTGTTGGTTCCATTATTCCCAACCCGGAATAATATTGTTGTTTGTTCCATTATTCCTAACCCGGAATAATAATGTTGATTCGTTCCATTATTCCTAACCCGGAATAATAAAGTTGTTGTTTCCATTATCCCTAACCCGGGATAATATAGTTGATTCGTAATTAAGTTCAATGTTAACATATATAGGTAGCTAGCCTAAAGTTATGTCACGTAAGTGTTCGCGACCGAAGCTGACTGTTGTGCCTCCGTGTTGCCAGGCCTATCACTGACCCTGGCGAAGTTAGGCCAAATTATTCACCCGTTGACCATACCCGGTCGGCTAGCGCGACTGGCTCGGAGGGGGCTTGTCGGGCCCAGTAGTACTACTTATAATTCCCCCGCTATTAAAACCCAATACTAACGATCCGAGAGATTGACGAGGACTTAAGTGATATAGCTGCTTAGTGACCATAACGTTACATTAACATTAACTTAGTTACCGAATAGTTATGTGACGTTAATTTCATATAACGTAAAGAGATTGAGTTGAAGAGTGTATACATGTTTCTCCCCCTGTTGTTTAAAAACCGGATAAAATTAGGGGCCGTGAACTCACCTTTAGTTGCTCGGTTAGTGTAGCAAAGAAGTTGTAAGGGATGGGACCGCTAATTGCGTCCTAACAAACCAATTGATTTCAAGTCAGTGTGTGAACACACCAATACAAATTCTACACATAATTTACGCACAAAGTGATACACACAACAAAATACCTAACACTCAAACTTGCATGCAAGTATCCTCATGTGAACATGATCCAATCCATGCAACACTTTGGTGCACACAATCACAAGTTATCAAATTTCAGCTTACATACTCATAATTCAGCTGTTTTCTATGATTTTTATAAAATAGTTCCAACGTTCCAAAAATTCCAATTATTTTACAGAAGGTGCCAACTATGTTGTAGAAATTTATATAAATTTTTCAAGTCCTAATACTTTACCAATTATCCATAAATATTAATATACTAGGCTGCAGTCAGATTCGTCGCTTTCTGACTGCAGTCCACGGAAGAATTTATTTAAAAATCACTGATCGTCCAATTAACAAAATTCCAGTTGGAGTTGCCCGGAAAGCTCCATACCTAGTTGCTGTACAAATTTCATGATTCGACTCCCTACTGATTATAAAATCCAACTCGATAAACAACTAACAAAATTTCAGGATTTTCACAGCTTTAGTTACTGAACTTATTTGGCCACTTAAAAATATCAAACGACTTCAGAAAAATATGAATCCAACGCCATTAGATTCGTTATTCAAATCTCTACGTTTTAGACTTCAGAAAATCCGTTTTTCGACAACTAATGACCCAGTTACAGCCAGTTGAAGTCGGCTGTAACTATCACTCAGCAACCTGTTTCAGCATTTTGTTACCACTAATTCGCATAAACCGTCAATATAATGAACCTAGGCAATCAAGAACCGATTTTTCTAATCATAGATCAATACATATATTACATCCATGCAAACCCTAATCAATATCTCTAGTCTTTATAAACAAAACACACTCGCAAACTATGAGTTACGAAAACAATCATACATGCAAACAATGATAAATCACCCGATTAACAACATAATCATTACATTCAAACACATATAATCCGAATATGATCTTGAAAACTATTATAAATCCTAACCTTTAATAATGGTGAATAACGAGTCAAGACTTGGATGAGAATGGATTCGGCTGTTCAAGCAAGATCACGACCGAAAGAATGAGATGAACAATCTGCTGTCGCGACCGAGAGATGATGATGGAGTTGTAACAAGCTGCTTGCGGTCGAGGGACTGAAAGGGGAGGCTGCTCGCGATCAAAGGGACAAGAGTAAGGCTGCCGACGGCTGTTTTGCTATTAGGGTTTTGTGTTGTGAAGGAACATGCATGTGTTAGTATATATAGGCGCAAGATGATCAAGAAAGGGGAATAGGTTGCGGTTTGGTTTGATCTCGGGGCCGAGGGCTTGGGTGGGTCGGTTTGGGTTGTTTGCTCGCGACATGGTTTTGGGTTTAAGGTTTGGGTTCTAAACTTGATCCCCAAGTTTAGTTCCTTGAGTCGCAAGAAAAAGAGGCCGGCTCGTGTCGCGATTTGGCTCGATTCATTTGTTTATTTATTACGTCTATACATTATAACTAACATAAAGCACAAACTCGGATATCACATAATAACGTAGCACGTAATTTATTCGACAAGTATTGCGTTTAAGTTATCCGAAAAACCGGGATGTCACACAAAGAGTAATGATTTGTGAGAAAACTAGGTGTAGCCAAAAGATCAGAGAAAAGATAGAACTGCCGTACAGTGAAATTATGGGGAGTTTAGGGTTATGCGGGAGTTTTATTAGAGTTTCACTATTAACTCTAAATACCCTTACCTAATTAAATTTCACACAAAGCACATAACATCTTGCAATTTATAGTTAAAGCATAAAATTCACATATTTGTCATGCAACATATAAGTTTCGTGTAAACTGTCCGTTTATAATTATTATTCATGTTTGTCATCAACGTTCGAGAATTAACTTGTGTGTGTGTTATGGTAGTTCCCCAAATTACCAATGCAGACTCATTTAACTAACCCTAGGTAAATGTAGTGCTATGAATGTATGTCTAATTTACTCTGGTTAGGTTATAGTATTAATCTTAAATTGTGGGTTGTCGTAACAAATATATCGGCAATCACAGGGACCAGTCAGACTATGCTCGTGCTAAAAAGTGTTCCTTAATCGGTTCAAGAACGGGTTGATCCCATGGCAATTTTACTCATCTAGTTATCTTACTATTATTTTATTTTTGAATACCAAAAAGGTTGCTCAGTTGGTTGGATCGTTGATTTTGACAAAAGTGTTACTATCAAAAGAAGGCAAAGCAGGGGCCAACATTGTCAAAATTACTGTTTCGGATGGGCCCACCCATTTCGGACAAGCCCACCAATCTTGAATTGATTCGAATTGGGCCCACTCATTTCGGACAGGCCCATCATTTCGGATGGACCCTTATTCCGAAATGGGCCTGGCATGCATTTCGGACCATTGTTCCGAATTAGGCCAGGCCCAACATTTCCAATTGCCGATTTCGAATCTATAAAAAGGCATTTTGAATCATTTCATGTCATTTCGATTCACCTGAGCATTTTGGATCTCTCTCGGACTAACGAACTCAAAGTCAAAGGTTAGAATATTCCCTTGCATTTCGGATGGATCTCGGATGGACTTTATACTATCTCGGATGAATCTCGAATGGCCACCATGCATTTCGGTTGGATCTCGGATCCCATCTATGCATTTCGGATAAACTTCCTTTAATCCGAAATCTAACACGTGTTCATCCAAAATGTCAGGTCATTTCGGATGACCTGACAAGGGTTCATCCAAATTATGTTTTGGACCTTTGTTCATTTGAAACACTATTGACCCGGTCCATCTGAATCATGTTTGACCAATCTAACAAAATTTGAACCTTTTCATTAATTGACCAGTTCACATCATTTTTGAACCTTTTGAATCTTGGCCTGTATAATTAACCCCTTGACCGTCCTTATTTGAACTATGTGACTTGTTGAGTTGTTGACCCGTTTAATATAGGATTGAACGGTTGACTAGTCAACTAAGTTAATGTTTAGTAAAACTTGACGTTTTTGTTCAAAAATGCAAAAAATGGCTCAAAAGATGATAGAAAAGCGCAAGCTCGGTGTGGAACCCTTCCATAATCAAGCATGTTACTTATCGGATCCTCCAGTGGAATATTACGAGATGTTCCATTTGATGATAGTTGGTTTGAACTCTTGCCGCATCACACATGCATTGAAGATTAATCCAGTTATCTGTGAAGACATGGTTCAAGACTTCTAGTTAAACGCAAAAGCAAAGAGAGGTGGAACAGACGGGAAAGGAACCACTGAATCCAAGATTCAAGGAAAGGATGTTATTATTTTGGAAGCAGTGGTATGAGAGGTTTTAAAGTTTGAAGATCTAGATCATCAGCCAACATCGTTTGATAGAGAAAGTGTTATTAAAGCTTTATGACGTATGAGCTACTAGGGCGCTTATCCAATAGTTTTAAAGAAGATGTTTCTGCCGCATTAGAAATTTCTAGTGCACATCTTCCTTCAATGCATTTCAGAAAACAAAGGCGGCTTGGATCAGCTTAATCAAACACAAACGTCTGCATTAGTTGCTCTAGTGAACAACTGGGATTACAACTTCTCAGCTTTTATTTTTTATAACATGAAGAACATGCTTGAAAATCCTAGGCAGAAAGTCTTTCTGCTGTACCCAAAATTTGTACAAATGATTCTCGACGAGAAATATCCAGACTTTGTAAAAACGCAAACTTTCTGAATCTGATGCCTATGGGTCCAAGTTACTTTGAAAGGGCATGCAAACAGTGAGATACTGCAAAGATCAAGTTTAATAGAAAGTATGCATTGGAGAAACACGGGAAGTTTGGACCAATTGTACCTGCACCTAAACCGTTGAATGCCACAGTACATGAAGAATATGATGTATAGATCATTGGTGCTAAACAGAAGCTAGAACCTGAAATTGATGATGGTTACTGATGATGAAGAGACAGAGGATGAGTTGGAACATATGGAGTCAGAGAAAGTTGATGAGACTGTTAGAGACTTGAATCTAATAACTGCCGAGAATCTTTAGGCATTACTTGCACACTTAGGACATTTCCAGAAACCCTCCTTCTAAAACTGCCCCTACACAAGAAACAGTTGTTGAAGCTGTCTGAGATATTGATCTAGAATCACGAAAGAAGCAAAGAACTGAACCAGAAACCCCTGATCCCAAGCTCACAAGCTCAAGTACCATTCCTAAACCTATTATGCTAGATGCCCCAGAAATCACTACTGAAGATAAAGAGCCAGTCATTCCAGACTTCTTCACTACTGAATCATAGCCAGAAAGCTCAAGCGGTGCTCATTTTAAGGTTTGTAGTTCTAGTGGTGTTTTTATTGAATACAATGAAGCAACAATGCGAATCGCTGCAGACAAAATGAAGTTTGTTGAACAATCAGATAGTGATGATGATGAAGATGTGAATGTCAAGAAGCTGCAACAAAGATTAATCGTGTTGGAATAAGATGCTGCATTAAAGGATGCTCAAATATCATCTCTACAAACCTAAGTGATATCAAAAAGCTTCAGGGTGATGTGAGTTTACTGATGGCAGAGATTTATTAGTTGAAAGCCAAGCTGCAAAAGAAGTTTGGTAGTGAATTCGTTGATAAAGATGATGATCCCTAAATGTTGCATATCATGAACGAACCAATGAATAAAAGGCAGCTACTGATGCTGAACGAGAAGCTGGTTTGAATGCTTATCTAGCTGCTGAACAAAAGACGAAGAGAAAGCTAACACAAAAGAAACAGTGCAACAAGCAAATGCTAATCGTGAAAAATCAAGATGTGAATCCACTTGATGAAAACTTCCAATTGAAAGATCCAACGAAAAAATCTGATTGGTTTGTGATGGAGCTGGGATCGAACATTTATTATAAGATCGAAAACTAGTCAAAGGTGGCTAGTTGGAGGTTCGTTCTACTTCGAAGACGGTGTTTGTAGGTCAGTTTCCTCTGAAGAAGTTTGGAAAGTTTTCTGAAGTTGTTAGTTTGCATGCTCCACCACCACCTCCTCCTCCAGTAAACGCGATAGTGGCTGAAGAACATGACATACCGGCAAAAGCAAAGGAGATAGAAGTAGCGGATTTAGTCACCGATGATGAGGATGATGTTGGCCAAGCCTTTCTGGATGATCTTGATGTGTTCAATGCCACTTTGACTCCTGTTCTACCATAGTTGTCGTCTGAAACTTAGTAGCCTTGATTGCTCAATTGAAGGATATCCAAGAGAAACAGGGTGATCCCCCACTTGACATTCCGTCTATTGTTGCACCAACCGCTCAGATTGAAGAAGATGACGAAGACGAAGAAGATGAGGTACCATTGATCAAGAGGCGAAGAACTGGGCCGGGCATTTCATCTAGTACTCCTGAAGTTCCTGTCATTGTTACTATTGTTGCTTCTGATATGATTACATCTATTACTGCTGCGATCACTGTTGCTGAGGTTACTATTGCTGAATCTGTTGTTCATACAATGATGGTTGACACGCCTATTATTTCTGCACAGCAAACCGCTCCTATCATTACATAGTCCACAGTTGTATCAATTCCTGCTGCCACAACTTTGGAAATGATGGAATTTGGAGGTAGATCGTCTGGTGTCGGTGGTTCGGAAGCGGGTGGTAGTGGAGTCGGTTATTCTGATGATGTTGCTGACGATTATATGCGTAGATCGGAGAAGAGGGTTTTCGAGTTTGGGGGATTGGACAGTGATGATGATGATACAGAGGTGGATGTCGTTGATTTGAAGAAACGGGTAGTAGTGCTAGAATAGGAGGTTATGTTAAAGGATGCTCAGATTGTGTCTCTGCAGAATCACTTGGATGTTTGAGATCAAACTATTGATCAGCTGCAGGGGATGTAACGATGCTTATGACTATTGTGTTTGATTTAAGGGGCAAACTGGAGAACAAGTTTGGCAGGGAGTTTAGCGATCCCACCGATGATCCGATGAATGTTGAAACTAGACATCATGTAGCACAACAACGTATGGCAGAAGAAACTGAAGAACAGAGGTTGGTTGCTGATTAGTTGACAGCCGAACGTCAAGCCGGTCTTGATGATTATTTAAGCGATCCATGAAGAAAGTTCACTGCCAGTCAGAAACGTACTGCAGATCAGAGGAAGAAGAAGCAAATGGTGTTGATGAAGAATGTTAACGTGAATCCTCTGGACGAGAATTTTCAGCTGAAAGATCCAACTAATCAATCTGAGAGATACGTGATGGAGTTAGGATCCAGTTTTATTAAGTAAGGTGGGCAACAAGTCGAAGGTGCTGAGTTGGATGTATGATCATGTTAAACATGTGGATCATTGTGCGCCAGGATGGAACGAGGGAATATTATTCGAAAGAATCATAGTTTGAGACATGGACTAAAGTTGCACTGACTGATCTTTTAAGAGCTCCATACACTGATGACGACACTACAGAGCGTGGACCAGGTTGGAAATTCTTTAAGAAGCTTGAACGTGAGGTTAGGAGCGGATTTAAGAGTATGAAGACTGCTGAACCGTACTTGAGAGCAGCTAAGGGAGTTCGCGATGCGCACACGGGCAAAAGGTTCAAATATGTGATGTGGCTGCCAATAGACAAAGAGTTAGTTATCCTCATTGCTCCTACCTTTCCAAAGGGAATTCTGAAGAACTTCAACTTTTGGTTGTATGATCCGAAAGTCGGAAGTGTTGCTATTGTGACAAAAGAGAAGGCATTTAGGGTAAATGATGTGGTGGATCTGGTTAGCGTTCATCATGAAGTTTTACAAGTTCTGGCTTCTCATCAAATACGTACTGTAGAGCCATATGAGGTGTGTGCTAAAGATTGGACGGCAGTAGTTGCTGGTATTATTTCTGGACGTTTAGGTGTGGATGCTGCACCGAAGAACAAATGAAGAAACCTAGGGGGAGAATGTTGGGCTTGGAGCTTTAAAGGTTTATTCATTTATGGTGTATTTGGGCTTTTGGGGTTAGTGTGGGCTTCCTAGTGCCTAATGGGCCTAGGGTTGTACTTATGGGCTTTATGATGTTTATAAATAGAGGTGCTAGGTCATTTAGTAGGGGTTAGAGAGTTGATAGTAAAACTTGTATCTGACATCTTTGGTGTATGCAAGTTACAATTATTGAAGTTATTCAAGTTGTTCTTCTTCTTAATCATAATTTCTGCTATTGATTAGGTTAGTGATACCTGTTTGATCCGTTCACGGGACATACAATCTGTGTTTGTACAAACTTTGGGGATTTGTTTTTCACATCTTCTGATGCCTTCTTAGCATGGTAAATAGGTTTAGAATTGGGTCAACGTCGTGCAATAAGTCCGACTTGGTTACCCTTGATGCATGTCCTGCTATTAGTAACAGAGGATTTCTAAACCTTCTCACGACGTTTTTTCTGAGCGTAGAACTCATAATTTGATTGTTCCTTTGCCAAACTCTCTTTCTAACTTTCTGAGCTTGTTCCAAAAACAAAGTTTACTTTCCTCCTAAAATTCGGTTTCTGAAATTTATCGTTTTGCTTCTTTACATACCCCAACCCTTTCCTCTTATTTTCAGGATAATTTTTACCTTTGTAATTGTTGTTATAAGAACTTTTGGGTTTAGCGTAGGAAGTTGCATTCAAATTTTCAAGCTTTGATAGACTAATTTCAATCATTTTAACACTTGTTCATCCTTTTCAAGATTCACATTCTGAATCAGAAATTCTTGATCAGAAATAGTTTGTATGATCCTTTCATTTTATAAGCAACCAAATTAGGATCATCATCCGAACTAGATTCCAATTTTCTAAGATAGTTCTTATGAAAGCTTTCTTTATTTTCAAAAGGTGAACTTGAACTAGTTTTCTCCAAATTTGACTCAGCACTTCAAATTTTGTGTTATCACTCTCATTTCCTAAAACCATTTCTACCCATTTTTCACCATATCAGATTCACAGTCATTTTCTGATTTAGTGTATGTTACATCATGTTCTCAGGCAGCTCGTTGTTCATTTCAGTTTTTAGTTCTAAATTGAGCGTCTTTTCCACCCAAGATGGTTTCTTTTTAGCATAGCTTTCCCACATGGGTGTGGAACTCGACTATAACATGCACCTTTGTTCATACCATTGTTATCATCTTCTTCCTTCTTGATTTTTGGAAGAATATAATCAATGACATTTGAACTTGTCGAATAACTCATTAACAATTTATTAACCCTTTCAGTTTAAATTTTCATTTTCTCCAATTCACTTTTTAGCTCAGCAATCGTATTTAGATGAATGTTATGGCCATTTGCTTGTCCATAATGGTTGCCTTGAGCATCGAAAATGTGGCACCATCTTCTAAATTAACTTTTTCATATTGTCTAATAGTTCTGCTTAATTTGTCATATGCTTCATTAGTTTCTTTATAATCGCTTGACAAATTGTTAGAAAGTTTTCTTAATTTTTTGTATTTTTTATCTTTCTCAAAAATTCAGTACAAGGTTTTAAACATTTCTTGCAAGGTTTTTCAATTTCAATAATTTAACTTTAACATCTTCCTCTACCGACTCCTTGATAGACTCTTTCATTGACTCGACTGTATCCTCCTGGATTTCCTTAGATACTACCTCTTCTGATTAGCCATCATAGCTTTGTTGGCTATCTCAGTTAGGTTCTCGGCATTCATCTCTTTGTTCACATCTATCAGCTCCACAACTTCAGATTTTGATTCTTCCTTACATTGTGTTTTGTAGCTTGGATCAAAGTAACCTGCAAAAGTTGGAAACATATTAGGTGGAATTAAATGTCTAAAACCACTATGTAGAAGATTTTCTTCCTTGGAACATTGTTCTTGATAGTATTCTTCGATTATAGCTTCATTAATGGCTTCATTAAAAATTGCTTCTGAACAGTCTTCTTCAGGTTCAGTTCTTCGATTATCTCTGCTAACAATGCGAGACTTCCATTCTTTGAGATTTATTTGTTCCAATTGAATCCCCCATCCTCCTGAGCAACTACTAAAGCTTTATCTTTCGATCTTGATGAACCATCTTCAATATGAATCAGGCTTGAATTTGTTTGAGGTTGCGGTCGATGATATATAGCCTTCTTATAGTAATCATTTGCAAACAGATTCTGATTACCATTCACTTCACGGTTTGGAGATTCTCTTTTAAAATGCCCCTTCTCCCAACATTTGAAGCAAGTAACCTTTGATTTATTAAAACCAAGTTTGCCATCGAGTCCTCCCAAACTGCTTCTACCTGTAAGTGTTGTGCCCTTCGAACAATTGACGTTATGCACCACTTTATATCTATCAATTCCAATTCTTCCGAATTGATCTGATCATAGTCTTCTTTTGTCATATATGGGTTCCCGATCTTTCTGACCACCAGGCTTTCATATGATTCTAGCACGGATGCAAGCAATGCCGTGTGTTGCTTAGCAATGTGTTCATTGAAATCTTGTGCGTTTTCTGGATTCACAGCAATGTTGCATTGTATAATTCTCTAGTTTGAATTGATTTGAGTGCTTTGGCGGCTCTGAAAACTATTTGAGCTTTGCGAAGATTGTAGTGTTTGAGGAGAATTAGGCTCGTATGATGGAAATACTGAAAATCTCCAGATTGGTTTGAAGACAGACTTGAAGAATTATTTGCACTAAAGTTGTTTGTATCTTTGGACTTTGTGTGTTTGCTACAGAACTGCCTTTGTAATACAAGTTTACATCTTGTTATATGTGAGAACCTTTGGTTTTCGTCATTTTTTGCATCTCCAGCTTGTGACCTTCTAGCTTTTCTACGAACCTCGAAAAGTTGAGAGAACCATAATCTGAACCGTTTTTTAGAATTGTCAAATAAGTATTCCATTCTCCCTCTTGCAAGGCATCGACCAGTTTGTCTACTAACTCTTGGTTGGTTTTCTGAATCCCCATCCTTTTCATCTGAACCACAAGATGACAATATCTCCCGATCAACTGCTTCATACTTTCACCTTTTAGTAGGTTGAAGATATCAAACTCTTTCTTCATCAGTGCTTATTTACTATTTCTCATTTGAGAGCTTCCTTGAAACTTAATTCTCAAAGCGTTCCACAAAGATTGAGCATCATCGTCATGTTGCAAAAGAGCCAAAATATCCTCTTAATCGCTTGTTGTAATATATTCATCATTTTCTTTTCATTTACGAACTTGTCTTTTTCTATTGTTGTGAACTAAGTCAATGTCTTCTCCAGTCCATTTTCAACGGTCGGTGCAACATATTTTTCTTCAATGGCATACCAGCAAGTAAAATGATTTGCTTGTATCCAATTAACGAATCTTTCATTCCAACGTCATAATCTTCTAAGTTCATCAGCTTCGGGGGTTTTGTCATAGTCTCCATTTCATTTTCAAGATTCAGAGTTTGTGCGGCGGTAGTTGTAACAACGGATGTTGCGAATGCATTGAAAAACTCGTTTTCCATCTTGTCGGAAGAAATTAGGTTAAAACATATTTTTTGCAAAGTGAATTTGGTGTAGAGTGGACTTCGTGCGATCTGACAAGTCAAACAAGAACAACAATGATTAAGTTTCAATTCGTGCAAGTTCAACTATCACCTTGTGCGAAGTGAAAGTTTTAATTTTAACAAAATGTCACTTCGTGCGTGTAAGGCCCTATTAGGTTTATTCATTAGTCACATTAGTAGTTTGTGGCTAACTTTTATAGATGGGCTTGGAAAGGATTTTGGGCCTAGGGTTTAGGTTAATGGTGCTCTAACCACTTACTATAAATAGATAATGATGTATTATGGTTAGGAGCTTTTTGGTGGTTTCTCAAAAACTTGTATTAGACAAATTTCCACATTGTATGCAAGTTGATCTTCATCTATTTTATCTTATTTCTTCTATCTTTGATCCATATCTTGTTTATGTGATTCCGCCACCAATCAAGCTACGTGTGATATCGTAAGATCCGGTTTTTCGAGACTTACAAATGGTATCAAAGTCTGTTTAAACCTGTTTCCATGCTCAGATATGATATCACACTGTTTCGGATTGCATTTGCTACTATTTCGGAGATTTTTTGAATTTCGGTTGGATTTCAGATCATCAGTTTGAAGATTCGAATCATTTTGAAACATCTGCTTGTAGTTTTCGACTCATTTCGGATTGTATTCAAAGCATCTCGGATAATCTTCAAACCATTTCGGATCAAAGATTGCATTTCGGATCATTCATGTTGAAGATTACTTGCATTTCAGATCATCTTCAAGGCATCTTGTATAATTCAATATTTCAAGTTACTGTTCCGAGTTCGGATCGCTGTTTCAAGTTCAGAACAATTTTCCGAGTTGACTCTTCATTTCGGATAGGACTCTGTTTCGAGTTGACTTTTCTTGTTGACCACTTCGGATTGGACTTTTTGGACTTGTCACCTTTATTTAAAAAATACTTAATTCCTATTTGGTAAAACTAAAAAATAATGAACCGGAATGGTGTTTTGACAGCTGTGGATCTCACCAATAATACTTTAGCGCTATCCAGTCACAGACTCTTGCATTGAATCAGGAATTAGATCAGATTATCGGCACGTCAACCAAAATTCCGAGGCTTTTGTATGGAGATGACTATTTTGAGTGGACCTGGCGTTTTGAGCAATATTGCAAGGCAAAAGAACCCAGAGTCTAGAGGTGTATTCGTGGTGGTCCTCGTACAATTATGTACACTATGGAAGATGATCCTCTCACTCAAATTCCGAAGCCTGATAATATGTTGACGGATGATGATCGAAGTATCAAATACGAAGATGATAAGGCAATCGCGAATCTTACTATGGCTCTTGGTCCAAATATCTCAATTGTTGTAAGAAACTTCACGAATGTAAAATAGGTTTGGGATGTACTTAAGAATTTGTATGAAGGAAACAATGACATGGAGGCTAGCAGGGTTAACATGTTGAACCAGCAGTTCAGTTCATTCAATCACATTTATAGGGAGACTGTGGAAAACCAAATCAGGAGGTTCGTCAAGCTAGTATCACAGATAATCAGTGCTGGCATCTCTATTACTAACAGTGGGATGAATCGCCAACTTTTGAACTGCTGCCAAAAAGTTAGGGTGTTGATGTCTCGATGATTAAACATACTACAAACCTAAATGAGGTTATACTCACCAAGCTGATTGCTACCCTCAAATCATGTGAGACTGACAATCTGCAGAGAGAACTGAACCACAAGAACTCCATGATTGCTGTAGAGATGACCAGTTCTAACGCTGCCTTGATGTCTCAAAGTCATCCTAACCTTGTTTTCAGCCCCGTGACAAACATTAATCCTAATGTTGTCTTCAGTCCAATAACAAAAGCACAGCTACAAGCTCAGAAAACAAACTACGTATACGACATGTCTCTTCCGAACAACTTAGTTGCACCCGCTACTCCTCAGCAATATCCTCAGCACGCAAAGTGGTCTTTAGTCCAGTGAACCCTCATCCTCACAGAATGTCCCATCCATACCCTCTAAAGAAAATCTTGCCTTTCTAACCAAACAGAAAGAAGAGAAGTTGGCTCTCACAGCATCCATGCTCAACAATTTGCGCGCTTTTCTTGCAGGTGATCTCTTGCCTCCATTCGCTCTTACTATAGAGATAAATTAGATTGTCAAGGAAGACATTGAAGAATTGGATGCATCCTGGAATGTGGTTATGGCAGCATTTCAAGCTGAGACGTTTCAGAAAAGATACAGTTGTCGTCCCATAACATTCGTACTTGATTTGTAAAGACAAGTTGAGGGGCTACAAATGTCATGAAACGGGACACTTTGCCATGGATTGCAAGAAGATACCAGTGGGTTATGAAGCAACTCAGGCTGTTGCTTCTAGGTATTCAGCGAGATCCATGGTTCCTGTTACTCCAGTTCAAACATCAACTTCAACTTCAATTTCGACTAGCCAAGGAGGCACTAGAGCAGGAAAGGCATTGATTGCTCAAGAGCAATGTGGTTTTAGTTGGGTGGATGTTACTGCACAGGTGGAATCCTTAAAGATCTCTGAAGTTTCCGAAACAAACCACCAATGTTTGATGGTGCAGACTGAGGAAACCAAAACTCTCTCCAAAACAGAACGACTATGGAGGGCTATCGTGAGACTTTGGTTTGTCGATAGTGGTTGTTCCAGACACATGTCAGGGGACATCTCCCAGTTGAACGACACCAAAATATTCGACGACGGACTTGTCAATTTTGCAGGAGGAAAAATTGGAAGAACACCTATGAAGGGTATAGTAAAAAACAGAGTTCTCAGCTTCTCCAATGTCAATTATGTTCCTGAACTCAAATACAATCTCTTGAGCATCTCTCAGATGTGTCTAGAAGCTCTCTTCAAAAAAGTTAGGGATAGTTATACAAGAGGATTGGTACTTGCTTGAAGCCAAATGTCGTGGAAATTCTAACGTGCTTGACATGAACAAAGCTCCCTCAGATCAAGTTACCTGTTTGTTCTCTAAAATTGCCGAACATGATGCTATGTTGTGGCATCGTTGTTTAGGTCATCTAAATATGAAGAATCTTAATCGACTGGCCAAAGGAGGATTAATCGGAAACTTACCAATCAAAGATTTTATTTGTGCGCATGGGAAACAACATCCAAAGCCTCACAAGTCCAAGCTCGTGCACATGACGTCTAAAGTTCTAGAACTGCTTCACATGGATCTTTTTGGTCCTGTTAATGTGATGAGTATTGGAGGAAAGGCTTATTGCTTGATCATCACTGAAGATTTCTCTTTCTTCACTTGAGTATTTTTCTTGGAACAAAAGAGTGAAACTTCAGGTCTTATAAAGAATTAATCACTCTCATGGAGAACCAAGCAAATGAGCGAGTGAAAATCATTCAATCCAACAATTGAACATTGTTTAAGAATGGTCGAACTCCTCAAAAAAGAGAGTCGCAGAAAGATGTAATCGAACTCTCATTGAAGCTGCTCGCACGATGCTGATCGATTCTGGACTTCCACTGATATTTTTGGGTAGAAGCTGTACACCCCAACCGATGGCGGAAACATCGGAGTGAAACGAAATAGATTGCTCATTAATCACAACGCTAATAATGACAATATTTAATTAAAGCCGAATTTCATTTCAATAACGATTGTCAAGTACAACATTGAAGCAAATTACAAATAACATAATACAACAAAAATTGATACAACAAATTTAGCCTGGTGTGTATCTAAGTCCTTGCTATGATTTCATAGTATCCTCTTCATCAACCTGTAACATGTTTTAAAATACAATTCAATGCAAAAGCAAAGGCGAGTACACAAGTTTAAGCATAGTATACGTATACGATTAACGTTTAAACGAATCCTCATGGCAACTATGATTTTACGAGAGCATATACAAGGCATGCACTACTACTAGCCAAACCCTTAACGCAAACACGCTGTTTTAACATGGCCTCAAGTTTATGCGATGGAGGGGGATGCGTGACTTCCTACAGCTATACATGTTAAACGAAGGCTTAAAACAAGTTAATGACTAAAGTATCAAATAAAGAATGTCCAAGATATAAGCATCACATAATTGTATCAAGTATTCATGTGTATAGGATTATTTGTGCATTTCATAAAGTTTAAGTGTTGTGGTTTTCGTATAAGTAAACATGTTACACCCAAAAGTGTTGTAAACGAAAAGTGGGTCGAGTGTACTCACGGTTTTGCGTAGTCTTCAAACTTGATGAATTCACGAAGTGGGTTGACGGGTGGGATGAGCGCTGGTTATCCTACAAGAGGAGAACTTAGGTTGGTAAGTATTCGAACGATAACAGAGGATTTAGGAATTAAAAGCAATAAAGTAGTTTATACAAGAAAGTAATCACTTAGACTTAATACTCGCTTTTGACACTATAAGACCCATTCGGGTTGATGTGTCTTCATGGGTTAGGATACCCATTAGAATCTTAACGAGAGATTAAGTACTTAGGTGATGGAACCTAGTACCATGACGAATAATCATTTGATTACCATCAAGAGTTCGGTTAGTATTCATATATATATATATATATATATATATATATATATATATATATATATATATATATATATATTATAGTATAACAGTCGGTAATTCGTAAACATCATGTAATTTGTCATGCATGGAGGTAGGAGGAGAACCTTCCTTTTAAAACCTCTCGTATAGTATACCAATGCACAAGTCATCACACGGACGACAAGGATGGTCATGAGTACGTTTGAATATATAAGTAAAAGACAAAAAGTAAATGAAAACATCAAGTGAGGTGGTGGATCGAATTTTAGGATCGCCAAGGCTTCCAAGTGATCGCACTCTACCAACATAAGTCTTATTTCAAGAACAAGCTTGGAAGGATACAACACTTGTGGTAAAACCCTAATAAAACCAAAAGAAAGTCATTACCCTTGGGACCTTAGACATGGTGATATTCCAAGCTAGTCTTCCATGTAAGACTTATGGAAACATTCCAAAGGTATTTCCAAGTAGTAAGAAAAATGAAAGATCAAAAAAGAGAGGTGAGTTAGAACTCACTTTTTAGGAGCTTTGATCTTTGAGAGAAGAAGAGAGCTCTTTAGAGCTTTTAGAGAAGAGAAAAGAAGATTTAGGTGTGAGTTGAGAGTGAAGGGGAGTGGGGTATTTATAGTTGAGGTTTGGGGGTTGAGTTAGGTGAGTATTAAATGCAAGAAACACAATCCAACAAACACACATTTGCCCAATCCATGAGCTAGAACCAACTTTCTCCGGATTATGCTTTTTTTAGTCCTTGAACTTAGTTTATCTTTAATTTCATGGTAAAACTTGATATTTTCGCATATTTTCAAGTGTATAATGTATATGTAAGTATATTTTAGGTATCAAATATGAACGTATGAGTATTTGCACGTATAACAAGTATCGGTTTGTATGTAAACACGTATTTAACAATTAAATGCATGTAAGGCAAGTTTGTATCAGGTATGAATTTTATCACTATCAAAGTCTCGGATTGTAAGATTAGGATATGAAATACGAATGTGATACGAATACAAGTTTCCATAAATAGAAATATGATTACACTTTCTAAATAAGGAAAGTACGAAAAAATGAGGCGTTACAGTCTCCCCTCCTTTAGGAAATTTTGTCCAGAAATTTATTCAAGAGGAAGACTTTGGAAAAGATGTCATTTTGGTGAAAATGTTTGGTCAAAATCAAGATTTTGAAGTTTAAAGTTTTTGCGAAGTTCATGTATAAGTGTGTCAATATGTATCGAAATCTGGAAGGATAAAAATGGTAGGTTCGTGAAAGGAATTTGTTTGACTAAGATGTTTTTGTGACACCAATCGTAAACGTGTATAAGGATAAGTAAAACGTGTATGTCTGTGTAAGCAAGTGAGTTTGACTGGGTCTGGAGAATTCATTGGAAGGAATATTTTAAAAGAGTGCGACCTAAGAGGAAGGTTTTAGTATGACTATGGATGTATTTTGATTAAAATGAGTAGTCCGCACCGAAAGCTGTAAGAAAAGTTTTGTCAGTTCTAAGGCGTATTAGTAAAATCACTTGTTGTAGAAAAAATGTTTATTGGAGAGAGCTAGGATGGTAAATATTTATGGTTTTTAAAAGGTTTTGGCGATAATAGACTGACTGGTTGAAGTTTGCGTGTAGATAAGAGTGAAAGACAGTTTTAAAAGAAAAGGAACATTTTGACCAAATTGAGCCGGTGGGAACGTTTATAAAAATGGATTGAACGTTTTAGGCTGATTTGCTATAAATGAAGTTTGGATTAAAGGTTAAGGGAAGAATTGGGAAAATCGTGGTATGGTAGTGAATGATTCGGTAGATGTATGCGAGGGGTAAAAATGGTATGAATATCAGATAAAATGCGACATGGAATGTTGAGAGATGCTAGTGATAGTTGTGGCGATTAAAGCTAACGATTTTGAGAATGAAGCTTTGTCATGGGTAATCGAGTACTAATCATTTTGATGTGGGGTCACCAAAGTTTGTTATGAATGAAATGTATATAACAAGGTCCGGGAAAACACTGAATTTCTCATGACACGTTTTACGAAAGTTTGGTAACATGGTAGGGACACTTATATATAGGAAGTACCAGTGGCGTATCCACCATGTTCACACCATGTTACGCTGTTTCGCTATTCGGTGTCATGTTACGTTCCGTGTTGCGATACACAGTAGAACCCACTATGATTATCATGCGCCTATCAATATAATCCTGTGTGCACCCGCGATTATTTTGGTTTGTGCATGATCCGCATAGTTTGTACTAGTAGTGTACGGGTCAGGTTACATCTAGTAGGTAAAGGGTATGTAAGATAGCGTATAAAAATTAAGTATTAAGCATGATTGTATGTATGTATGTGTAGTATTCCGATACATTAGGACACACTTGAACTCTTCAATCCTTGAGCTTTGTTTGATCATTTGATCAAGACATTTACGCAATCCCAAGTGAGTACATAGCCCCCTCTTTTACGTTTCCAAATGTTTTGGGGTGATTCATATGTACTTATCACTACTTCCTTGTTTTGATTACATTATACATGTTTTGCCTCTAGTACATATAGTACATGATTTCAAAGACAATATGCTTCATATGCTGATTTAGCATACCTAGTACATGATTTCAAAGACATTTTTACTTTGTATGTTGACTTAGCATACCTAGTACATGATTTCAAAGACATTTTGCTTCGTATGTTGACTTAGCATGCTTAGTACACGATTTCAAAAACATTTTTGCTTCATATGTTGACTTAGCATACCTAGTACATGATTTCAAAGACATTTTTGCTTGGTATATTGACTTAGTATGCCAAGTACATGATTTCAAAACATTTTCATGACATGCTTACATTGTTCAAGACATATTGGTGCGTTGAATATACGATAATACATTCATTAACATTGATCACGCCGACCAGTAGTATGTAATGGTACCATTGGATTGACAATCCCGTTCCCGCTTCCTAGGTTTGTTTGGAAGTGACTTTAAGGAATGATAGAATCCGATGAACATTTGATAATCCTTTGCTTTATAAGGGTTTATCCGACAATCAACAAGGCTTGAATATATTCGCCAACAATCCATATATACGTGTCTACACAAAAAAATCAATTGATTTATAAGACAAGAGTTTTTGTTTAAACAAGACCTTTGTTTATTCAAAACACTTATTTTATACAAGACGTTTTGACAAGACAAGACATTTTGGTTATTTTATACAAGACATTTATTTTATGGTTTAAACAAGACTTTTGTTTGTCATACAAGACATTAGTTTATACATAGACATTTGTTTATAATTAAGATTTGGTTTAAACAAGACATCTCAATTGTTGGCTCATGGTAAGTGATTAAAATGACGAGACGTGTGTAATATGATCAAAGCATGGAGGATACGCCGTTGGTACTTCTTATATATAAGTGATTTCATTATATTACATAACGTAACACTATCTAAACTACTTCAAACAAAGTACAAGACATGGCATAGTTTATACAAGGCACGAGTTATTTTGGTTATTAAGTTAACCATGCATCATTTCTTTTAAATCATTTGATTTTCATACGATTTCATAAAAGAAACATTTTTGTAAAGGATCATGGCTACTTTTGTAATAGTTGAACATTTCTTTTAACTTTCAAAGCCATGAATCTTCATCACAAAACCTATGTTACTCACAGGCATTTTATGCTGATGTTTTATTTTCACATATGTTTCAGGAGCTAATGCTTGACATTGAGCATGCTTCAAATTGGGAGAACTTGGGCCTTAGTGACTTTGAAATACGGAAGATAATTGTTATTCCTTTGATTTCACTCTCCCAAGACATTGTAAACAATTAAATTCAATAATACAAAACTTTATATATCATGTGTTGTGAAACAATAGTTCTGTGACATGACTCCCTGACGTTTCCGCCGCGGTTTATTGTTTTACGCAGCCGGGGTGTTACAATTTTTCAGAACATAAGTCTTTAAGGACTTAAGGTAATACCTTAGTAGGAGCCATCATAGCACAATCACACTTTCCTTCACAAACACTAGACTCCCATGGGTCTGACAGAGGATTCACCATTTCTTCACCAACCTTTTGTTCTAAAACATCTGTTTCAACATTATCATAAACCTCATCAGAATTGGGCACCACTTCCTCAGAATCTACCATTTCCAACATTGTCTCTAGTGCCATAAAACAAAAAATCATCATGTTTCTTTTCAAAATTGGCAACTAGGGCAAAATTTTCATCTATAAGTTCATCAGGTTAGGTGATCCAATCAACAAAGCCTTGTGTGAAAAAGCTCTGTTGACTATTTTCTGCTTAAGCAGGGGTTTGTGTAGCTTGTGGTGCAAGTTGCACATGAACCTGAGGGACTGGGGTTTGAACATACGGTATCTGAGGAACAGTGGTTTGGACATACTATACTGGAACAGTGGTTGCAGGGTGTGCAATGTGGGCAGTGCTTTGCATGTGTGGAGCAGGGGTATATTGGGTATAATGAACAGTGTTTTAAGTGTTCTGAGGTCTAGGACCTGGATGTGTGACAATAGGACTACTTTTTTGACTCCTACACTCTCTAGCAAAATGGCCAAACCTATTACACTTGTAACACTTGATTTTAGATTTATCCAACCCAACTTTTAACCCCCCATGCAGCCCTAGAAATTTTCTGCCAGTTCTTTTGTAAAATTTGCTAGTCCTAACACTTAGCAAAGCAAGTTTGTGCAAGATGTCCATTTCTTCCAAATTAGTGAAGTCAAAGTGTTGAAGATCATTTAACTCAAAAGATAAGTTGTCGGAAACTTGGTTTTTCACATTTGTTGCAAAAGCGTAATAGTAAGAGTCAAAGTTAAATTCTCCACTAGAAGTTATGTCAATAAAATGATCATAACCCTGATCCTTACTTCTACCAGGGGCTTCCTCTTGACCGAAAAGTTCTGTACTACCAAAGGCATAGTCATCAGCAACTTTTCTTGACTCTTGAAGCTTCTTTTTCTAGTTAGTCTCTCTCTCTGTCTCTCTGTCTCTCTCTCTCTCTCTCATAAGTTAGAAGCCTACCCTGAAGCTGAGTCAAACTCATCTCTTTGAAACCAACAGTGTTTTTTGTTACGAAAGCAATAGTGTCCCATTTATCTGGTAATGATCTTAGAAATCGGCTATTCAACGTTGAATTAGGAAATTTGTTGATGCAGAATGACTATAGCCTATGTCCTAAGGTCGAGTCATATGTAATAGGGTTTCATTGTTAGATATTGATTAGATTTTTGTAATAGCCACTTCGCACGAAGTGTTGTGCACTTCGTACGAAGCGAAGCAGTTCACTTCATACGAAGCGAGCACACCTCGTACGAAGTGCAAGACCCAACTTGCACGAAGTGGTCATGCCTATATATAGGAGTGTTGGGGTCTTGAGTCTGTAATAGTTTGATGATTGGGACAGCGAAACCCTGCCTAGTTTGTTTCAAGATTGTACACGTTTATAACATTAATGAAACAGTAAACTTTAAACAGTAATCTTGATATTGTCGCTTGTTATAAAATGAATTCCACACATTCTATGACTAGTTAATCAGATTAGGTCATGTGCTTATTGGATAAGAAGATCCTACAAGTGGTATCAGAGCTACGGTTGGCCTAATTTGAAGACTTTGATCAAGATTCTACACTGCTATTCTACTCATACTTCTCATTTTTTCAACGGTTTCATGGAAAAAATGCACTGATTTTTTAGTATAATACGTAAAATCCATTATAGTCAAACCCTTGAAAAGATCAGAGCTAAAACAACCAAAATAATGACGGAAGTTGCAAAAAAAATGAAATTGTGAACACACTTCACACGAGCTGATACCCTCACTTCGCACGAAGAGAGCATGACTTCACACAAAGTAATTTTTTGTGAAAATTGAAACTTTCACTTCGCATGAAGTGGTATTCCAATTCGCACGAAGTTATGTTTTAATCACTATTGTTTTGTATAATTTGTCAGATCGCACGAAGCGTTACTCTGCACGAATTTCACTTCGCACAAAAGAGTTTTTGACCTAATTTCTTCCAACAAGATGGAAAGCGAATTTTCAATGCGTTGGCAACGTCAGCAACTTCGACAACGACAGCAACTCAAGACATAAACCTTGAAAATGAGATGGGGACTATGACGAAACCCCCGAAGCTGATGTGCTTAGAAGATTATAATAGTTGGAGCGAAAGATTTGTAAATTGGGTACAAGCAAATTATCTAAACTGTTGGTATGCCGTTGAAGAAAAATATGCTATACCAACAGGCGAGAATGGGCTAGAAGAGACACTGACGCGATTTACAGCAGCAGAGAAGGACAAATTTGTGAATAAAAAGAAAATGTTGAATATCCTTCAACAAGCTGTTAAAGAAGATATATTGTCTCTTTTGCAACACGGCGGTGACGCTCAATCACTTTGGAATGCTTTGAGAGTGAAATTCCAGGGGAGTACTATGATGATAAAGAGCAAACAGGCGTTGTTAAAGAAAGAGTTTGATATTCTCAATCTTCTGAAAGGTGAGAGCATGAAATAGCTGATCGAGAGATATTGCCATCTTGTGGTCGAGATGAAACGGTTGGGCATACAGAAAGATAATGAAAAGTTGGTAGATAAACTTACTGATGCACTGCCCGAAGGAGAATGGTCTACCTATCTAATGATTCTAAAGAATATCCCAGAATATAGTACAATCAACTTGTCAAGATTTATTGAAAAGTTAGAAGGTCATGAGTTGGAGATATGGCGAAAACCAAAGGATCGCATATTCAGCAAGATGTAAACTTGTATTAAAAAGGAAGTTCTGTAGTAAACACTCAAAGTCTGAAGATACAGACAGCTTTCAGTGCAAATAGTTCTTCAAGTCTGTCTTCAAACCAATCTTGAGGTTTTCAGTCATTTCCATCATATGAACCTAACTCTCCTCAAACACCGCAATCTTCACAAAGCTGGAACAGTTTTCAGAGCAGCCAAAGCACTCAAACCAATTCAAACTAGAGGATTCTACAATGCAACATTGTCATGAATCTAGAAAATGCACAAGATTTCAACGAACACACTGCTAAGCGGCTCATGGCATAGCTCGCATCCGTGCTAGAATCGTATGAAAGTTTGTGGCCAGAGAGATCGGGAACCCAGATATGACGAAAGAAGACTACAATCAGATCGATTTGGAAGAATTAGAATTGATAGATATAACGTGGTGCATGGTGTCAATTGTTTGAAGGGCTCAACGCTTTATGGAGATCACCGTTAGAAGCAGTTTGGGAGGACTTGATGGAAAACTTAGCTTTGATATATAAAAATTTACTTGTTTCAAATGCCAAGAGAAGGGGCATTTCAAGAAAGAATGTCCAAATCATGAAGTGATTAGCAATCAGAATCCGCTCGGAGATGATTACTATGAGAAAGTTATATACCATTGAGCGCAACCTAAAACAACTTCAAGGATGGTTCAGATTGATGATGGTTCATCGAGTTCGAAAGATAAAGCCTTAGTGGTTGCTCAAGAGGATGAGGGGTTCAATTGGAACAAATACATCTCGAAGAATGAAAGTCCTACGTTGTTGGCAGAGATAATCGAAGAACCCGAACCTGAAGAAGAATGTTATGAAGCAATTTTTGATGAAGCTTTAGTTGAAGAATACTATCACGAGCAATCTTCTGAGGAAGAAAATATTTTACATAGTGCTTTTAGACATTTAATTCCACCTAAAATGTTTCCAACCTTTGCAGGTTTTTTCGAACCAAGCTACAAAGCACATGTGAGGAAGAGCCAAAGTCCGAAGTTGTGGAACTGATAGATGTTAACAAAGAGAGGAGTGTTGAGAATCTAATCGAGATAGCCAACAAAGCTATGATGGCTAATCTGAAAGAGGTAGTCTTTGAGGAATTCTAGGAGGATAAAGTCGAGTTAGTGGAAGAGTCTGTCAAGGAGTTGAAAAACCTTGTAAGAAGTGTTTAGAACCTTAAAATGAACGTTTTGAAAAATATAAAAAAATATAAAGTTTTGAAAAAACTAACTGATAATTTGTTAAGTGATTATAAAGAAACTAAAGAAGCATATGACAAATTAAGTAGAACTATTAGACCATTTGAACAAGCTAATAGGGAAGATAGTGCCACACTTTCGATGCTCAGGGCAACAGCAAAGGACAAGCAAATGGCCATAAATATTCATCTAAATATGATTGACGAGCTAAAAATTGAATTAGAGAAAAATGAGAATTAAAACAGAACGGGTTAACAAGTTGTTAATAAGTTATTCCACCCGTTCACATGTCATTGATCATATTCTTCCGAAAATTGAGACAGAAGAAGATGATAAAAGCGGTAAGAACCAAAGAGCAAGTTACAATCGAGTTCCAGCACCCATCTAGGAAAGCTATTCTAGAAAAAAAAAACCATTTGGGCTAGAAAAGGCGCCCAATTTAAAACTAAAAAGAACAACGAGTTGCTTGAGAACATCGATGTTACATACACTAAATCAGAAAATAACTGATGTGGTTAAAATGTGGTTGAAAAGGTTTTAGAAAGTGAGAGTGACAACACAAAATTTGAGAGTGTTGAGTCAAGCTTGGAGATAATGAAGAAAGTTTTCATAAGAACTATCTTGGAAAATCAGAATCTAGTTCGGATGATGATCCTAATTAGGTAGCATACAAAATGAAAGATCGGACAAACTATATTCTGATCAAGAATTTTTGATTTAGAATGTGAATCTTGAAAAGGTCGAACATGTGTTTAAAATGATTGAAGTGAGTCTTTCAAAGCTTGAAAATTTGAATGTGTCATACTACTCTAAACCCAAATGTTCTTATAATAACAATCACAAAGGTAGAAGTTACCCTGAGAATAAAAGGAAAGGGTTGGGGTATGTAAAGAAGCAGAACGATAAGTTTAGAAAACCAAATTTCAAAAGAAGTAAAGTTTTTTTTCGGAACAAGCTCGGAAAGCGAGAAAGAGAGTCTAGCAAAAGAACAGTCAAATGACGAGTTCCATGCTAAAAAGAAGCATAGTTAGTAGGTTCAGAAACCTTTGTCACTGACAGCAAGACATGCTTCAAGTTTAACGAAGTAGGACATATTACAAGACCATGTCCCAATTCAAAACCTGTTTACCATGCTAAGAAGTCATCAGGGTGAAAAACAAATCCCCAAAGTTTGTTCCAATATAGATCTTGAAAAGAAAAACTGAATCTAACGACAAAAAGAAACAAGTAACTGCTAATGTTTTAAACATAGAAACTAGTGAATCATCGATCAAGAAAGATCAAAAAGATTCAAAATTGTATACTAAAAAGGCAATTTCTAAACAACAAACTTGGGTAATCAAAACAAAACCATCTTTCGAGGAAGAGAGAAAATTTGTTGCAACCGAGTCAAAGGTTGAACAAGTTGTTGAAATCAAACTTAAGAGTCTTAGTGTACCAAAGCTTGATATCCCAAACCTACCCAACACCGAGAAGGCTTGGGTATCACTATTTAAATAATTTCTTAATTGCATGTTGAGGGGTTCCCGAGCTCAATAATTTCTAAGTGGATAATGGACAGCGGAGCTTCTTGAGATATGACAGGGATGTTGACCTTATTATATGATATTAAATCAATCAGAGGAAGCTATGTAGGGTTTGCGGTACTCAAGGAAGAAGGAGAGTTGGTAAGGGAATACTAACAAGCGGTGTGGTTTCTTTTGACAAAGTCAACTACATAGCCGAGTTAGAGAATAACTTGCTAAGTATTTCCCTGATTATAAGAAGTTCACAACCCACGTTGCGGATAAAGAGTGCCTCATTCTGAAGCCGGGATTCAAAATTTCCGAGGGGTGGATCCTCATACGCGTTCTACGAGAAAATGATCCCTATGTCCTCAACATGAGCGTTGCATCCACTATTACAAAATTGGCACAATGTTTTGTGTCAAAAGCTACAGAAAAGGAATCGATCTTATGGCACCGAAAGATGGGACATATCGATTTTAAAAAAATTGAATAATCTGGTGCACAATAATCTGGTGGAGGGTGTGAATATTAAGAGTTTCCACTTGAATGATGATTGTATCAGTTGTAAAAAGGGCAAGCAGCACAAGAAATCTCATCCAAGAAAACTCCTGAATTCTATCAAGCTGCCACTAGAGAGGTTACATATGGATTTGTTTGGGCCAGTTAACGTTAAAAGTATATCTAGTGATCTATATTGTCTTGTTGTGACTGAAGACTACTCAAGATCTTCATGGGCTCTATTTCTGGAAAGCAAAGATGAGACATTTGAATGTTTGATGATTCTTTTCAAAAAGTTGAAAAATTTATACCATTTACCGATAAGAAGGATTCGTAGTGTCAATGGTACTGAATTCAAGAACAACAGAATGTTGGAGTTTTACAACGACAAAGGAATACTTCATGAATTCAGGGCACCCTATACTCTGCAACAGAATGGAGTAGCTGAATGAAAGAACTGAACTCTTATTGAAATTGTTAGGTCTTAGAAGTGTGAGACTGACGCATCAAATATACGCAACAGGCTATGGTTGCGAACTGGGATTTATTTGCGTTGGTTTGTATTAGGCTTGGACCTGTTTAGGTCATTTGGGAAATTCCTAAGGCCATATGGGCCAGGCAAGCCTAAGGGGAGCCTCCGTTGATAGAACTTCTAGTTGAGGTCATTTCTAGTTTGTTGTTCTAGTAGGTATATAAGCTTATGCATTTATAGGTGAACAACTTTGTACCAGACAGTTTTGCTCATTCAAGTAATAGAATCATGTGCAAAGTTTGAAAGTGATTCGCATGTTAATATTGTTCATCTCGTTTATCTTATTTTTCGGTTTTCTTGAATCTCACCAAGATTGGATTCTACCCATCCTTGGTGATTATTTGATATCGTTGTTAGATCCGGTTTTCGGACTTACAATTGGTATCAGAGCCAGTTGAACTTGTTTCCAGGCTAAGATCTGATATCACACAGATTCGGATTGTTACTGTTGCTGGTCTTGTGCTAATTCGGAGATATTTAAAGGCTCGGTTTGCATTTCGGATCATCTGCACATCATCTTGGATCATACTTTAAAGATTTTGATCAATACTTGAAGACTCGAATTCATTTCGGATCATCCTTTGAAGATCCGAATGTATTTCAGATCATCCTTTAAAGATTCGAATGTATTTCGGATAATTGGCTTAAGTTTCGGATTCATTTCGGATAAATAGCTTGCATTTTGAACCCATTCCGGATAATCCTTGTTGAGGTTTGCCTGCATTTCGGATCAACTGTATAGCATTTCGGATAAGTCACTGTTCCGAGTTCGAATCACTATTCAGAGTTCTAATTAATGTTCCAAGTTCGAACCAATGTTCCGAGTTGACTTTTCATTTAGGATTGGCTACTGTTTCAATTAGACTGTTTCGATTGGACTGATTTGGACTATTCACTTTTAATTTTTAAGTTACTTAATTTATATTCGGTAAACTTAAAAATGGTGAACCCGAACGGTGTTTTGACTGCTGCGGATCTCGCCAAAGCTTCCTTAGCTGCCATCTAATCTCAGACTCTAGCGCTGCATCAGGAACTCGATCAGATCATTGACACGTCTACCAAAATTTCGAGGTTGTTGTATGGAGATGATTACTTTGATTGGACCTGGCGTTTTGAACAGTATTGTAAGGCAAAGGAGCCTAGGATCTGGAGGTGTATTCGAGATGGTCCTCGTACCATTATGTACGCTACTGAAGATGATCCTCTAACTCAGATTCCTAAACCTGAGAATCTGTGTATAGATGATGATCGAGAATCAAAGACGAAGATGATAAGGTAATGGCGAGTCTCTCTATGGCTTTTGGTCTATCTCAATCTTTGTTAGGAACTGCATGAATACGAAGGAGATTTGGGATGTGCTTAAGAATCTGTATGAAGGCAACACTGACATGAAGGCTAGCAGGTTAAACATGCTAAACCAGCAGTTCAGTTCGTTCAATCACATTTACTAACAGTGGCATGAAATCGCCAACTTCTGAACTAATTGCCAAAAGGCTAGGATGCTGATGTCTCAATGATAAACTGTATAACAAACTTTAATGAAGTCACACTCACCGAGCTAATTGCTACAATCAAGTCATACGAGACTGACAATCAGCAGAGAGAGCTAAACCACAAGAATTCAATGATTGTTGCCTGGATGAAGAGTTCCAACACTGCTTTAATGTCCCAAATTCATCCTGACATTGTCTTCAGCCCTGTTCATGGAGTGTCGAATAATAACCTAAATGTTGTTTTCAGTCCGATAACTCAACCTCAGCTACAAGCTCAGAAGACAAACTATGTGTACGACCTGTCTCTTCCAAACAACTCACCTATGCCCACTCCTACTCAGCAATACCCTCAGCATGCCAATGTGGTTTTAAGTCCATTGAACCCTTCATCATCCCAAAATGTCCAATCCACTCCCTCTACAGAAAATCTAGCCTTTCTAACCAAGCAAAACGAAGAAAAACTGGCTCTCGCAACTTCTAAGCTTAATAGTCTGAACGCCTTTCTCGCAGGTGATCTTTTGCCCCCATCCGTTCTTGCAACAAATATTAATCAGGTGGTCGAAGAAAGCATTGAAGAATTGGATGCGTCTTCAAATCTGGCTATGGCAGCATTTCGAGTAGAGAAGTTTAAGAAAAGATACGGTCGACGTCCCATGTCAAATATTCGGACTAGACCTGTAAAAGACAAGCTGAGATGCTACAAATGTCATGAACCAGGACATTTTGCCAGGGATTGCAATAAGACACCAATGGGTTATGAAGCAACTCAGGCTACTCCTGCTAGGAACTCAGAGAGATCCATGGTTCCTATTACTCCAGTACAAACCTCAACTTCAACTTCAACCAACCAAGGAGCCACTAGAGCAGGAAAGGTGTTGATGGCTCAAGAGCAACGTGGTTTCAGCTGGGTGGATGTTGCAGCATAGGTGGAATCTCTCAAGATCTCTGAAGTTTATGAAACAAACCACCAATGTTTGATGGCGTAGACCGAGGAACCCAAAACTCTCTCCAAAACGGTAAACTCTCTTTTATGTTCCGCGCATTGTAGAAATAAAATTGCCCAGATGAAAGCACATAATTTTGCCCTTATCAATGATTACAACAGTGCCATGTCTAAGTGCATCGGTCTCGAGAGAACAATAAAATGCTCTATGAAAAGATTGACGCACTAAAGAAGAACATAGCCCAGCTCCACTTGGACATTAATCAATAGAAATGTTGCGTCCATGACTATAAAATAGACTGAATTTACAAACTATGGAATGCGACTCTGTGAGTGCTGAGCTAGAACTTCTTATTGGAAAATATCAACAAAATGAGTTAAACTTAAAGAACTTTGATACTTCTAGCAACACTCTTCGTAATCTATGCAATGTACAATTGGCATACAAGGAAAACAAGGGCAAAGGGTTGGGTTATAAGTAGGTTCCTCCATCATATAATCATAATTATTCTAGAATGCCTGTTACTGAGTAAGAGCTAGAAAATTATCATAAAATGATGTATGGCAAACCAAGTGATTGCACTCCATGGGAACCTTTCAACCCAAAGAATGCCAGACCCACTGATTTTCAAAAGCCCATGAGTTTTGTTAAGAACATTAATCAAGAATGCTTGAATGAATCATTTGAAAATTTAAAACATGAAAAGGAGTCAATGAAAACTCCATCAGAGGATTCCTAGGAAAATGCTTCAACTTTTAAAGAAACTGATTCAGTCAATTCCAAAAGCTCAGTTTCGGAAGAAAGCTTTCTAATGAAACTAAGCCTACAGGATTCGCTCCTTCAAAGAAAAACAACACAAAAAGAAAACTCAAGAGGAAATCTCCTCAGATGTTGTTAATAACATTCAAAAGAAAAACCCACCACAAAAACTAACTAAACCTAAGTTGAAGGGTAAAGTTATCGATAGTCACTCTTGTATCAATGATTGTGAGCAGGTTTCATCCAAGTGTAAACATGCACACAAGAAATCAGCACCTGGTGGAAAGAAGAGACCCAATCAGCTCCCTAGAATAACACAAGTAGAATTGAATGTCTTTTTCACGAAAAGACAAACTTGTTTCAATTGTGGAATTCCAGGGCACATAGCTAGAAATTGTGTTCATCGTCCTCTCATATCTTACCACTCTAGGAACACCTATAATTAGATGACTTCAAAATAACAATGTTATGGACATCAATTCACTCGAGATAAGCCTTCTGATGGAGACTGAAATCTAGCAAAGAAAGTCAATCAAAACTTAATAAACACAAATGATTTCCAAAATCATTCCAAGAAACTAAACACAACATCAACTAAATTTGCTTCAAACAACATTGATTAAGAATCTAGAAACCCAAAATACCTGCTAGATCTCAGTCTCAGTGTTCACGATCGACAAACTCTACATTCTCTTCCTCGCAAACCTCCAACTCTATGAAAAGTCATCTGATCTTTCCTGAGGTTTCACGAACAAAGAATAATAATCAACCCAGATCGAACATGGTCTGGGTTCCAGTCTCTCACTAATCCAGTTATGTGTGCAAGAACGGCTATGGAGGGCTATCATCAGACTATGGTTTATTAATAGTGGTTGTTCCACATACATGACAGGGGACATCTCCTAGTTGAACGACATCAAAATCTTCGACGGCGGACTTGTCAACTTTGTAGGGGGAGAAACTTGAAGAATAACGATGAAGGGTACAGTCAAAAATAGAGTTCTCAGCTTCTCAGATGTCAATTATGTTCCTTAACTCAAACACAGTCTCTTGAGTATCTCTCATATGTGCGATAAAGGTATACAAGTTTTCTTCACAAAAGGTGGATGCGTAATTTTAAAGCCAGGGATAGTTATACCAAAGGACTGGTACTTGCTTGAAGCCGAACGACGTGGAAATGCTTACGTGCTTTACAAGAACAAAGCTCCATACGATCAAGTTACCTGTATGTTCTCTGAAATCGCCGAACAGCATGCTATGTTGTGGCATCGTCATTTGGGTCATCTAAACATGAAGAATCTTAATCGACTGGAAAAAGGAGGTTTAGTCAGAAACTTACCCATCAAGGATTTCATGCAGATCAAGAAATGTAAATCATGCGCTCGTGGGAAACAGCATCATAAGGCTCACAAGTCCAAGCTCATGCACACGACGTCTAAAGTTCTAGAACTGCTTCACATGGATCTCTTTCGTCTTGTAAATTTACTGAGCATTGGAGGAAAGGCTTATTGCTTAGTCATCACTAATGATTTTTCTCATTTCACTTGGGTATTTTTCTTGGAACAAAAGAGTGAAATTGCTAGCTTGATAAATAAATTTGTCACTCTCATGGAGAATCAGGCAAACGGGCGAGTGAAAATCAGTCGACGTGACAATGGGGCGGAGTTTAAGAATGCTAAGTTGAATAATATATGTGGCTTGAAGGGAATTGATCATCAATACAATGCAGCTCGAACTCCTCAACAAAATGGAGTCACTGAAAGACGTAATCGAACTCTCATTGAAGCTGCTCGCACGATGCTGATAGATTCTGGCCTTCCACTGATATTTTCAGTAGAAGCAATGAACACCACCTGCTATGTTCAAAATCATGCGCTAATCAACAAACTTCACATGAAGACGCCTTATGAAATAGTTGAAGGACAGAAACCCCTTGTACAACTTTTTCGCACTTTTGGTTGTCCTTGTGTTCTACTAACCATGGATGCCAAAGGTAAATTTGAAGTGAGGGGAGATCCATGCTATTTCATCGACTATGAAAAAACACCTCATATCGGGTATACAACAAGATTAAGAAGCAGATCGTGGAGACGTATTACTTGGATTTGCTAGAAGAAAATCCCAAAGATGCTCGAATTGGACCTGATTGGTTATATGATTATTCTTCCTTGTTTCAGTTGTTTAATATTCTATCTGATGTGATTGTTACTAAAGATGTCCAAGTACAGTGATACCTATTCCCGTTGTCGCTGAAGATGATGTCGTGCAGCTACAAGAAGCTTTCAAGAAACTTATTGTGGATCCACCGGGATTTCACAAAGTTGCTACTAAACCGCATCATACTTTAGCAACTCAGGAACTGGTTCCTAAATCTACTACAGCAGCTACTCTTGATGATTCAGCTCAAAATGCTGACGCCTCCACACAGGAAACTACTGCGGGTCCCTCAAATTCAAATATCCATGGAGCTTCATTGTTTCTAGAACTGAATCCATCAGAATGCACTGTAGATCCACCGGTGATCAACAATGCTACTGCATCAAATGAGGGGAGCAAATTGGGATTGTAGTAGGAAGTTTTTCGAATCTGCAACCAAACTTGCAGGCCCCTACCGTAGCAATTCCATAACGTATTCAGAGAAACCATCCAATTGCAAACGTTATTGGTCCTGTAACTGCTGGTATACAAACCCGCAGTAGATCAGGAACCATTAACACTTATATTCATGCCTCATTTCACAGATTGAGCCGAACGGCATTGATGTTGCTTTGAAGGAACCTGGATGGGTCGATGCAATGCACGAAGAGCTCAATCAGTTTGAAAAGTTGGATGTATGGAAATTGGTGAAGCTACCTCAAGGAAAACGTGCTCTTGGAAAGCGGTGGGTTTACAGGAACAAACAGGATGACACTAGAGTGATAGAAGAAACAAAGCGAGCTTAGTTGTCCGACGTTTCAAGCAAATTGAAGGCCTTGATTATAACGAAGTGAACGTTCCCGTAGCAAGACTTGAAGCCATTCGCATCTTCTTGGCATATGCATCTTACATGGGATTCACTGTTTATCAAATGAATGTCAAGACGGCGTTTCTGTACGGGAAGGTAAAGGAGGAAATTTATGTTGCTCAAACCCCTATGTTTGTTGATTCAAAGAAGTAAGACTATGCCTACAAGTTAGATAAAACTTTATATAGACTACACCACGCACCTCGTGCATGGTATGCAACCTTAACAGAGCATCTGCTTGCACACGGATATACCAGGGGACGATAGATCTGACGCTATTCATTAAAAGCGTTGACAGGGATCTCATTCTTGTTCAAATCTATGTTGACTATATCATTTTTGGGTCAACAAATGAAGATCTATGCAAGGAATTCGAGGAAGTAATGAAAAAGAAGTTCTAGATGAGCTCCTTGGGTGAAATGAAAATGTTCTTAGTTTTGCAGGTCCGTCAAAGCAGTCAAGGAATTTTAATTCATGAAGAAAAATATGTTCAGGACATTATTGCAAAATTCAACATGATAGACTCCAAGCCCATGGACTCCCCCATTGCTAAACGGCAACTACTAAATGAAGATGCTGAAGGCAGTCCGGTTAATCCAACATTGTACCGATCTATGATTGGTTCACTGATGTATTTGACGGCAAGCCAGCCAGATATTATGTTTGCCATCTGTCAATGTGCTTATTTTCAGGCCAATCCTAAAGTTTCTTATCCAACTGCCGTTAAACGAAGCTTTAGATACCTGAAGGGAGCTCTAAAACTTGGACTCTAGTATCCTAGAGATTCAAACTTTGATTTGTTTGCTTTTTCTGACAGTAATCTTGGAGGAACAGACAGGGATATCAAGTCTACATGGGCTGGATGCCAGTATTTGGGAGACCGATTCACTTGAGGCAATGCAAAAAGCAACAACAGTGTCGCTCTCAACTGAAGAAGCAGAATACGTTGTAGCATCCGCTTGGTGCTCCCAGGTTATTTAGATGCAACACTAGCTCGAGGATTACAGTTTGACTTATCTAAACACTACTATCTATTGTGATAACAATGCCGCTATCCAAATCATCAAAAAACATGTTTTTCACTACAAAACCAAGCACATTGATATCAAAGTTCATTTCATTCGAGATTGCTATGATAGTGGATTGATTAAACTTGAACAGATCCATATTGATGCTAATACAGTGGATCTTTTTACAAAACCTATCTGCAACTCGAGATTCAAGGTGCTTGTGGACCTTTTAAAAATGATGTGGTACACCGACTGAGCAACTAAAAAGGGGGGTTTGTAAATAAGTTAATAAATAAATTTGCGCATAAAGTATTCTACTTTTACCCAAATTTAGGGGGAGAAAAAAGGGTTTTTGTAAATAAGTGAAATAAATTTACTTGATAAAGAATTTGATTAACACATGTAAGGTATCGAAGCTGAAAATACGAGGATCTAATGTGATGTGTTGATAGGCTTATCGCTTAAAGGGCAAAAAGGTACCAAGTGACAAATTCTACAAGCTATATATCATGTGGGTAACATATCATAGGCGTATGATTTCATGGTCTTAAATCTTGCATTGATAGATAGCCAACATCTGAGGTTTCAGGTCTTTATGCTGTTGAATCATCCAGGGATATCAGGTGTAACACCCCGACTGCGTCAAATAACAAACCACGGCGGAAACGTCGGGGTGTCATGTCAAAGAACTATTGTTTACAACACATGGTACATATAGTTTTGTATTATTGAACTTAATTGTTTACATTATCTTGGGAGAATGAAATCAAAAACATAACAATTGTCTTGCAAATTTTAAAGTCACTAAGGCCCAAGTCCGCCCTATGTGAAGCATGCTCAAAGTCAAACATTAGCTCCTGAAACATATGTGAAAATAAAACGTCAGCATAAAAATGCCTGTGAGTAACATAGGTTTTGTGATGAAGATTCATGGCTTTGAAAGTTAAAAGAAATGTTCAACTATTACAAAAGTAGCCATGATCCTTTACAAATATGTTTCTTTTATGAAATCCTATGAAAATCAAATGATTTAAAAGAAATGATGCATGGTTAACTTAATAACCAAAATAACTCGTGCCTTGTATAAAATATGTCATGTCTTGTATTTTGTTTGAAGTGGTTTAGATAACGCGACGTTATGTAATATAATGAAAGCACTTATATATAGGAAGTACCAGAGGCATATCCACCATGCTTTTATCATATTACACACGTCTCGTCATATAAATCACTTACCATGAGCCAACAATTGAGATGTCTTGTTTAAATCAATGTCATGTATAAACCAATGCCATGTATGAACCAAAAGTCTTTTATAAACAAATTTCTATGTATAAACCAATGTCTTGTATGGCAAACAAAAGTCTTGTTTAAACCATAAAATAAATGTCTTGTTTAAAACAACCAAAATATCTTGTCTTGTATAAAACAGGTGTTAAATAAACAAAGTTCTTGTTTGAACAAAAACTCTTGTCTTATAAATCAATTGCTTTTATTGTGTAGACACGTATATATGGATTGTTGGCGAATATATTCAAGCCTTGTTGACTGTCGGATAAACCCTTATAAAGACAAAGGTTTATCAAATGTTCATCAGATTCTGCCATTCCCTAAAGTCACTTCCAAACAAACCTAGGAAGCGGGAACGGGATTGTCAATCCAATGGTACCATTACATACTACCGGTCGGCGTGATCAATGTTAATGAATGTATTATCGTATATTCAACGCACCAATATGTCTTGAACAATGTAAGCATGTCATGAAAATGTTTTGAAATCATGTACTTGGCATACTAAGTCAATATACCAAGCAGGAATGTCTTTGAAGTCATGTACTAGGTATGCTAATTCAACATATGAAGTAAAAATGTCTTTGAAATCGTGTACTAGGTATGCTAAGCCAACATAGGAAGCAAACTATCTTTGAAATCATGTACTAGGTATGATAAGTCAACATAAGAAGCAAAAATGTCTTTGAAATCATGTACTAGGTATGCTAAGTCAACATACGAAGCAAAAATGTCTTTGAAATCATGTATTAGGTAAGCTAAGTCAACATATGAAGAAAAATGTCTTTGAAATCATGTACTATATGTACTAGATAAGCAAAACATGTATAATGTCATGAAAACAAAAAAGTAGTGATAGACACATATGAATTACCCTAAAACAGTTGAAAACGTAAAGAGGGGGCTATGTACTCACATGGGATTGCGTAAATGTCTTGTTCAAATGATCAAACAAAGCTCAAGGATTGAAGAGTTCGAGTGTGTCCTAATGTATTGGAATACTATGTTAGTGTGTCAAGACTTTAATCGGAGGATTGGATAGAATGATGTCTTATAAACCAAATGAGTGTTGGGACTCATATGATATGGTTTATAATACCTTACATTTTGATTTGGAAAAGTTTCTAAGTGCTTTGACCCGTTACGACTTGTTAAAATGGTTTACGCCACTTTAATGGGTCACAAGGGTAACTATGGGTTTGGATGCTTAAATAAGTCCTATGATGAGTCTTATATGTCAAAACAAGTTTGATTATGTTATAATATCCATTTAGATGTCAAAACTATGGTCTTACATGTTTAAAAGCATTTTATGCGCCAAAAGGGTGTTTTCAGCATTTTAAAAGTACATAAAATCGACTCATCATATAACTAACCAAACTATATGACTATAAGGTATAACCTCAGAAGGTTATTCCCTAAATTACTATGGTCATAAGAATGTGCTTGGTCGAATCCTAAGATTGACCAAACAGGTCAGATTCGAAAGTCAAAGCGGTAGTAAAACCGCTCAACTTACGACTAAGAAATAAGCAGAAAACTAGAAATGACGAGTTAGACATGTTTGGACATGTCAAATAATGTTATAAAACTGATTTGGTGTCAAAACCTTAAGTTTTAATAGCCAAAAACGTTTTCGTTGTAAAATGCATTTTTATACATTTTTTGTTACTTTTAACTCGTAAAACTTTGACTCGTCATCTCACCTACTAAACGTGACAATTAGAAGGTGCAATCGTAAGGGATTAATACCTTCGTGATTATGATCACGTTGCAAAGTTCAATTTGAACAAAATGGTCAAAGTCAAGCAGGAAGCCAAACTGTTTGACTTTTACCTTAAGATAACTAAAATAATGAAAGAACTAGGAAGAGTACTTACTTGTGTTGAATAACACTTTAGAACTCAAGATAGGAGGCTTCCAAAGGCTGGAAACAAGCTCCAAGAAGGATAGAAAGAAGAACTTCACACTTTGCTTTGAAGTGTTGGAGTGAAAAAAATGGATGAATCAAAGGGTATCTATAGTATTTTAGGATCAAGGAGGTGATGACAAGTGTTACCAAGTGTGGATTAGTGTCCTAACATGTGTTAACACCAAATAAAGTGTGGCAAAATGAGTGCAAGGTATCAAAAATTGGAGATAGATGGTCAAACTTGGTAATGAAGCAAACTTTTTTTTTGGCAATTTTGGCCCATGGACTTGTATTGTTGTGTTTTGTCATTTTTAACCCCTCTTAACCTAATATTTAGGTTATATAAAGGTGCTAAGGCATGCGTAACTTGGATTTTGTCCAGAAATGTCATGGATGTCGGTTCGTTCGATTGTACGATTACACGTTTCGTAAATAAAGTATAAAACTTTATCGAACACGAAAATGACTATGGTCTTACATGTTTAAAAGCATTTTATGCGCCAAAAAGGTGTTTTCAGCATTTTAAAAGTACTTAAAATCGACTCATCATATAACTAACCAAAATATATGACTATAAGGTATAACCTCAGAAGGTTATTCCCTAAATTACTATGGTCATAAGAATGTGCTTGGTCGAATCCTAAGATTGACCAAACAGGTCAGATTCGAAAGTCAAAGCGGTAGTAAAACCGCTCGACTTACGACTAAGAAATAAGCAGAAAACTAGAAATGATGAGTTAGACATGTTTGGACATGTCAAATAATGTTATAAAACTGATTTGGTGTCAAAACCTTAAGTTTTAATAGCCAAAAACGTTTTCGTTGTAAAATGCATTTTATACATTTTTTGTTACTTTTAACTCGTAAAACTTTGACTCGTCATCTCGCCTACTAAACGTGACAATTAGAAGGTGCAATCGTAAGGGATTAATACCTTCGTGATTATGATCACGTTGCAAAGTTCAATTTGAACTTTCATTTGAACAAAATGGTCAAAGTCAAGCAGGAAGCCAAATTGTTTGACTTTTACCTTAAGATAACTAAAATAATGAAAGAACTAGGAAGAGTACTTACTTGTGTTGAATAACACTTTAGAACTCAAGATAGGAGGCTTCCAAAGGCTGGAAACAAGCTCCAAGAAGGATAGAAAGAAGAACTTCACACTTTGCTTTGAAGTGTTGGAGTGAAAAAAATGGATGAATCAAAGGGTATCTATAGTATTTTAGGATCAAGGAGGTGATGACAAGTGTTACCAAGTGTGGATTAGTGTCCTAACATGTGTTAACACCAAATAAAGTGTGGCAAAATGAGTGCAAGGTATCAAAAATTGGAGATAGATGGTCAAACTTGGTAATGAAGCAAACTTTTTTTTTGGCAATTTTGGCCCATGGACTTGTATTGTTGTGTTTTGTCATTTTTAACCCCTCTTAACCTAATATTTAGGTTATATAAAGGTGCTAAGGCATGTGTAACTTGGATTTTGTCCAGAAATGTCATGGATGTCGGTTCGTTCGATTGTACAATTACACGTTTCGTAACTAAAGTATAAAACTTTATCGAACACGAAAATGACTATGGTCTTACATGTTTAAAAGCATTTTATGCGCCAAAAGGGTGTTTTCAGCATTTTAAAAGTACATAAAATTAACTCATCATATAACTAACCAAACTATATGACTATAAGGTATAACCTCAGAAGGTTATTCCCTAAATTACTATGGTCATAAGAATGTGCTTGGTCGAATCCTAAGATTGACCAAACAGGTCAGATTCGAAAGTCAAAGCGGTAGTAAAACCGCTCGACTTACGACTAAGAAATAAGCAGAAAACTAGAAATGACGAGTTAGACATGTTTGGACATGTCAAATAATGTTATAAAACTGATTTGGTGTCAAAACCTTAAGTTTTAATAGCCAAAAACGTTTTCGTTGTAAAATGCATTTTTATACATTTTTTGTTACTTTTAACTCGTAAAACTTTGACTCGTCATCTCGCCTACTAAACGTGACAATTAGAAGGTGCAATCGTAAGGGATTAATACCTTCGTGATTATGATCACGTTGCAAAGTTCAATTTGAACTTTCATTTGAACAAAATGGTCAAAGTCAAGCAGGAAGCCAAACTGTTTGACTTTTACCTTAAGATAACTAAAATAATGAAAGAACTAGGAAGAGTACTTACTTGTGTTGAATAACACTTTAGAACTCAAGATAGGAGGCTTCCAAAGGCTGGAAACAAGCTCCAAGAAGGATAGAAAGAAGAACTTCACACTTTGCTTTGAAGTGTTGGAGTAAAAAAAATGGATGAATCAAAGGGTATCTATAGTATTTTAGGATCAAGGAGGTGATGACAAGTGTTACCTAGTGTGGATTAGTGTCCTAACATGTGTTAACACCAAATAAAGTGTGGCAAAATGAGTGCAAGGTATCAAAAATTGGAGATAGATGGTCAAACTTGGTAATGAAGCAAACTTTTTTTTGGCAATTTTGGCCCATGGACTTGTATTGTTGTGTTTTGTCATTTTTAACCCCTCTTAACCTAATATTTAGGTTATATAAAGGTGCTAAGGCATGTGTAACTTGGATTTTGTCCAGAAATGTCATGGATGTCGGTTCGTTCGATTGTACGATTACGCGTTTCGTAAATAAAGTATAAAACTTTATCGAACACGAAAATGACTGAACTTGTGAAATTATTGACATTTTTACATTGTACCAATAAAATGCAAGATTTTATTGAATAAAAATGTTCGGTATTGTATAATGATTGATAAATATACATTCTCATAAATAAAAACACAAGATTTTATTAAATATGAAAATGTTCCAGAATTGTTCAATGACTAAAAATGTACAAATGTCACATCAGGACTGCCATTTTGTTGCATCTTGATACATGTAGACCTAGGCATAGTCAAGATATCCTTACAATAGCCAAAATTGAAGGCCAAAACCTTAGAAGAAAGGAAATCTTATCCTGAGAAAATTCCGTGTGCTTGAAAATTCAAAAATACCGTTTAAGATATAATGCCTAACCCTCGTCAGATGTTGTTTTGTCACTTTGCGGTATGATGTACTGACATGTACACCAACAAGTCTGACGTTGTAAAAATCAAAGGATGGTCTCAGTATACTCACTCACTATGACGAACTGTTGCCCTTACCTTGATCGCGAGGGTATGTCATGATAAGAAACACACGGACGTATAGTATGCTTGAACAGATCAAGTCATGAGGTTAAAAATTGAAGGTTGAAGCGATAAGTTTAAGAGAACAAATATATTGGCAATCACGTGGACCTGTCTGATTAGGCAAGAACTGAAAAGTGACCCTTAATCAGTTCGAGAACGGTTTGATCCCGTGACAACTCTCCTCATTCAGTATTTTATTATTATTTTATGTTATTAATTTATATATATATTTTTGGATGCCAAAGGGTTGCTCGGTTGGTTGGGTCATTGATTTTGAAAAGGTGATTACTGTTTAGAACAGGGAAATGAGTGGGCCCACAGCATTTTGAATCTATATATATGGGAATTTCAAATCATTTCGAACCATTTCGAACACCTGAACATTTCGGATCTCTCTCGGACTAACTAACTTCAATTCAAAGATTTAAATATTCCCTTGCATTTCGGATGGATCTCGGATGACCTTCATAGCATTTCAGATGCATTTCGGATGGATCTCGGATTTTAAACATGCATTTTGGATAAACATCTTGTTTATCCGAAATCTGACATGTCCATCCGAAATGTCAGGCCATCTCAGATGCTTAACAAGGGTTCATCTGAATTACCTTTGAACCCTTGTCCATCTGAAACACTATTGACCCAGTCCATTCCGAATCATGTTGACCAGTTTAAACTACTTTTGAACCTTTTCAATGTTTGACTAGATCAAACTACTTTTGAAACTTTTCAATAATTGACCAGTTCAAATCATCTTTTTGAACCTCTTGAACTTTTGACCTATTTGGTTGACCCCTTGACCCTTCCTTTGAACCATGTTGACTTATTGACGTGTTGACACGTTTGATGTAAAATTGAACGGTCGACAAGGTCAACTAAGTTAATTTATTATGATGAAACTTGACGTTTTTTTCGAAAGTGTAGAAAATGGCTCAAAAGATGATAGAAAAGCGCAAGCTCGAGGTGGAACCCTTCCATAATCAAACATGTTACTTATTGGGTCCTCCAACGGATAATTATGAGATGTTCCATTTTATGGTAGTTGGTTTGAACTCCTACCGCATCACACATGCATTAAAGATTAATCCAGTTATCTGCGAAGACATAGTTCAAGACTTCTGGTTGAACGCAAAAGCAAAGAGAGGTGGAGCAGATGGGAAAGGAACTATTGAATCCCAAATTCAAGGAAAAGGATCTTATTATTTTGGAAGTAGTGGTACGAGAGGTTTTAAAGTTTGAGGATCTAGATCATCACCCAACATTGATTGATAGAGACGGTGTTATTAAAGCTTTACGACGTATGAGGTACGAGGGAGCTTATCCAACAGTTTTAAAAAAGATGTTTCCGCCGTATTGGAGATTTCTAGTGCACATCTTCCTGCAATGCATTTAAGAAAACAAACGCGGCTTGGATCAGCTTAATCAAACACAAACGTCTTCATTAGTTGCTCTGGTGAACAGCTGGGATTACAACTTCTCTGCCTTTATTATTTATAACATGAAGAACATGCTTGAAAATCCCAAGAAGAAAGACTTTCTGTTTTACCCAAAATTTTTGAAAATGATTCTCGACGAGAAATATCCAGACCTGGTAAAAAGCACAAACTTTCTAAATCTGAAGCCTATGGGTCCAAGTTGCTTTGAAGCGACATGCAAACAATGAGATACTACAAAGATCAAGTTTACTGGAAAGTATGCTCTAGAGAAACATATGAAGTTTGGACTGATTGTACCTGCACCTAAACCGTTGAATGCCACAGTGGCCGAAGAACATGATGTACAGATCATTGGTGCTAAACAGAAGCCAGAACCTGAAATTGAAGATTTGGTTACTTATGATGAAGAGGCAAAGGATGAGTTGGAACATATGGAGTAGGAGAAAGTTGAGGAGACCGTTAGAGACTTGAACCTGATAACTGCCGAGAATCTTCAGGCATTACTTGCATTGCTTCAGGACAGTTCCGACAACCCTCCTTTTAAAACTGCTCCTACACAAGAAACAGTTGTTGAAGATGTCTCAGATATTGATCCAAAATCATGAAAGAAGCAAAGAACTGAGCCAGAAACCCCTGATCCCAAGCTCACAAGCTCAAGTACCATTCCTGAACCTATTATGCAAAATGCTCCCGAAATCACAGTTGTGGATAAAGAAACATTCATTCTAGACTTCTTCACTACTGGATCACAACCAGAAAGCTCGAGCGCCGCTTTTTTTGAGGCTGGTAGTTCTAGTGGTGGGTTTACTAAGCAAGATGAAGCATCGATGAGAATTGTTGAGGAAAAGATGAAGTTCGTTGAAGAATCTGACAGTGATGAAGATGAAGAAGTAAATGTCGGAAAGCTTCAAAGAAGAGTGGTGCTATTAGAACAAGATGTTGTGTTAAAAGATGCTTAGGTATCATCTCTAAAAAACCAAGTGATGATTAGAGATCAAGCTATGGAACAACTTTAGGGTGATGTGAGTTTGTTAATAACAGTGGTTTACGATCTGAAAGCAAAGCTGTAAAAGAAGTTTTGTGGTGAATTCGCTGATAAAGATAATGATCCACTAAATGTTCCACATCATGAACGAACCACTAAAGAAAAAGCAGCTGCTGATGCTGAACGATAAGCTTGTCTGAATGCTTATCTAGATGCTGAACAAAAGAAGAAGAGAAAGCTAACACAAAAGAAATAGAGCAACAAATAAATGCTAATCATGAAAAATCAAGATGTGAGTCCACTTGATGAAAACTTCCAATTGAAAGATCCAACGAAACGTCTGATTAGTATGTGATGGAGCTGGGAGCGAGCATTTATGATAAGATCGGAAACAAGTCAAAGGTGGCTAGCTAGAGGTTCGATCATAACAAAGATATGTGGCTAATTACACGAGAGAGTGGACATAGAGAGTATTACTCGAAGCAGTAACAATCTGAGTCCTAGCGAAGATCGACTTGCAAAACCTACTGCGTGCTCCTTATCATGATTCTGATCCAAATCAGAGAGGTAGAGGTTGGCCTTTCCGTGACAAGCTTGACGGGGAAGTGAAAAATAACTTTCCAACAATGAAAATTGCTGAGTCATATCTAAACAAGAGTCTTGGAGTACGCGACCCACACACTAAGGGAACGATCTAGAATGTGATATGGCCGCCAACTGACAAAGAAAAGATCATTCCAGCTGCTCCTAAACTTCCAGTTCTGGGCATATGATCCAAAGATGGCTGAAGTGGTGATCGTTGCAAAGGAAAGCTCTTTCCGATTAGAAGACATGATGGATCTTATAAGCTTTCACGAAGAAGACATCAAGATTCTAGGTCAACATCAGATTCACACCAACGATCAGTATGAAATTTGTGCAAAATCATGGACGAGTGCAGTAGCTAATGTGATTGGAAACAGATTGTGGATGCAAGTCCACTATTTGGAGGCAGTGGAGCTGGCGTAATCTTCGAGCTGAAGGAAACACTAATGCAGTAAAACTAGGGGGAGATTATTAGGTCCTTTAGGTTTTTGCATTAGTCACTTTAGTAGTTTAGGCTAGCTTGTAATAGTTGGGCTTAGAAAGGCATTTAGGCCTAGGGTTTTAGGGTAATGGTGCACTAATCCCTTAAGATAAAGAGTAAATGTTAGTTAGGGATTAGTGGCTTTTTTAGGGGTTCTCTCATAACTTGTGTTAGACAAATTTCACATTTGTATGCAAGTTAATCTTTTATCTATTCTATTTCATAGCTTGTTTGTGTGATTCTACCACCAATCAAGCTACGTGTGATATCATGAGATCCGGCTTTTCGGGATTTACAATTGTATCAGAGCTACTAGTGAGTCATCCGGGATATCAGGGCTGTCACTTTGTTGCATCAAGATTATATGCAGACCTGGGCATAGTCAGGATATCTTAAAAGAGCCAAAAAGAGGCCAAAAAAACCTTAAAGGAAGAAAATCTCACTATGAGAGAATTCCATGAGCTTTTAAAGCTAAATACGTACCGTATAAGGTATTTGACTAACCTCGTTAGACATCTTATTGGTCACTTTGTTGTACAATGTACTAACCTGTTCGCCAATAGTTTGGCGTTGTAAAAGATAAAGAATGATCTCAGTATACTCACCGGCTACGGTGAATCGTTGTGCTTACCTTTGATCGCGGGGGTATGTCATGGTATGGGACACACAGATATTATAATTAATATTACCTTAAGCACATCATGAAGTTAAAAAATTTAAAGTTGAGCGTTAAATTTAAGTAGACAAACATATTGGCAATCACTTAGACCAGTCTAAATATGTTCGTGCAAGTGTTCCTTGCTCCGCCTGAAAACGATATGATCCCATTGCAATTGTATATTGTAGCTATTGAGTTAGTTTCTTTGTTTAGTTGCAATTCTGTTTACATTCTTATATTTGAAAAGTAAAAAAAAAAGAAAATTCAAAAAAAAATCCAAAAATTGTGTCTTGTTTTTACAAAATCAAATATCCAAAAAATAGAGTGCTTTATTTGTTTTATTAAAAACCTTTTATTTGACTGATCATCAAAAGATGAAAGAAATTTGAATTTTGATCCAAGTACAAGTACTTGGATGTGCCAAGTGTTCATATGGTACTCTTCCTGTTGTATAGAAGTGTTTGCTTATAAATTTCTGAGAATTTTGTAGAACTTGATTTAGATCAAGAAATAGGGGTTGCTGAAAATTGAGATGTTGTTAGTTGCCGACAAAGCATGAAGCATCACAACAGTAAGATGTACCTGAGTTAGAAGAACCGGGTATGAATTGACGTCTAACAATGATAGTACTCTTGAAGAAGTACATGTGAACCTGCTTGAAAGAGAAAAGATTGAACTAGAAAAGAGATGCCGAGAATCCTCCTCTCGCATTCTTTTTAACAAGATTTTCAAGCAAAGCTGATCGCGATCCTAATATGAAGCTAACCGCAAGATAAGAAGAAAAACCCAGTGCTGAGAGTTCAGAAGTCAAGAACTTCCACAACATCTGCAGCATAGCGACAACCATAGATTTCGTTGAAGACATTGCTGAATTCATGCTATGAAGATATTTTGATTCATCAATCTAGGGGACGATTATTAGGTCATAGAAGTGTGAGACTAATGCATCAAATATACGCAACGGGCTATGGTTATGAACTGGGATTTATTCGGGTTAGTTTGTATTAGGCTTGGACCTATTTAGGTCATTTGGGACATGCCTAAGGCAATGTGGGCCAGGCAAGCCCAAGGGGGGCCCATTTGGGCCCTAGGTATATAAGCTAATGTTTAGTCATTTCTAGGTTAAGCCTTTAGAGAAAAACATAGAAGCCTCCATTGATAGAACTTCTAGTTGAGGTCATTTCTAGTTTTTTGTTATAGTAGGTACATAAGTTGATGCATCGATAGGTGAAGAACTTTGTACCAAATGGTTTTGCTCATTTAAGTAATAGAATCGTGTGCAAAGTTTAAAAGTGATTCACGTGTTATTATTGTTCATCTCGTTTCTCTTATTTTTCGGTTTTCTTGACCCTTACCAAGTTTGGATTCCGCCTATCCTTGGTGATTGTTTGATATTGTTGTTAGATCCGGTTTTTCGGGACTTACAGAAACAGCACGCACAATGCTCATAAATTCTAAATTGTATGTTAACTTTTGGAGCGAAGCGGTTGCCTCTGCTTGTTACACGCTTAATCGAGTATTAACAGTCAAGGCTCACAAGAAGCCATGTTTTGAGCTACTTAATCAGCAAAAACCAAATTTGGAGCTTTTAGAACCATTTGGATCTCTGTGCACAGTTTTTAACCCGGATGGTAAATTCAGAGCTAAGTCTCTAAAGGGATTTTTCGTGGGATATGCTAATCCTTTTAGAAGAGTCTTTCTTCTTAGCATCAACCGGGTTAATCTGGCTCAACATGTTGACTGCCAGAGATACATGTCACCTAAACAGAAACCTGGTGATCCTTGGTTTTTAACTATGAGAGTTTGTGGGATTCCTTTGAATTGCCAAATGAACCTATTGATGAATAGCTTGTGTTGTTATATCAACAACAATCGTCTGCTCAAGAACAAGTTCCTAGACTGGTGATTTCACAATCGCATGTTAGCACAAATGATTCTGAAGCAGGTCCGAGCAACACACAAGAAGAACCCGTAGTCGAACCAGATGAGAACAACACAACACCCACTTTTGATTAATCAGACCATTCTGATTCTGATGGTGAGCCAACTTATGATAATGGAGGATCCAGTTCCGATGAAGGTTCAGAGTAGATCACAAGTTTACTTAATCAATTTGCGGATCTAAGCAATCAGTGTCAAGCATCCATGAGTAATCAAGTTGCTGAATAGAATATCACGAATCTAGAGAATGAAGTGAGTGTCTTAAATGAAGTTATGCTGAGGACGTTGTCATACCATCCATCAGAGTACATTATTGGAGAGTTGCAAACTAGAGTAAAAACGAGAAATCAGATCAATAAGGATCTTAGTTGTTTTTATACTAAAGTTGCACCTATTCAAGAAGCTTGCTCATATAGTTGTTTTATTACACATGTTGAGCCTAAATCGCATAAAGATGTGGTTACTAAAGAAAGTTGGGTAAACGCAATGCAGGAAGAGCTGCTATAGTTTGAGAAACTTGGAGTTTGGAAACTTGTTGACCTACCGGATGATCACAAGCCCATAAGTACAAAATGGGTCTTCAAGTGTAAACGTGATGATAGAGGAGTGGTTGTTCGCAATAAAGGTCAACTCATAGTCCAAGGATTCACCAGCAAGAGGGCATTAATTATTCAGAGGTCTACTCTTATGTCGCATGATTAGAAGCTATACGCATTTTCCTGGCATTTGCATCATGGAAAGGTTTCAAGGTGTACCAATTGGATGTGAAGTCCGCATTCCTATACGAAAAGGTGAAAGAGGAGGTGTGGACAGTCGCCAGGGTTTGTCGATCCAATACATAAAGAAAAGGTTTACCTACTGGATAAAGCATTATACGGTTTACGCCAGGCCCCGAGAGCCTAGTATGAGACACTTTCTCAACATCTTCTAAAGAACAGTTTCACTAGAGGAATAGTAGATAGTACCCTCTTTACAAGGGAAATGGATGGACATCTGATTATCGTACAAATTTATGTGGATGATATAATATTTGGTCTGACAAACGAGGAGCTGTGTTAAGACTTTGAGAAAGTCATGCAACAGAAATTTGAAATGAGTTCAATGGGAGAGATGAAGTTTTTCTTGGGACTTCAGGTTGATCAGTTACCTGATGGAATCTTTATCCATCAGACGAAGTATGTACACGATGCATTGGAGAAATTCGATATGTTGGGAACATCACCATTGTCTAATCCATTAGCACTAAATCATAGCATCGGACTAGATGAAAAAAGGAGTGAAGATTGACGAGACCTTATATCGATCAATGATTGGATCTTAATGTACCTCACAACATCTAGGCTGAATATCATATATCCGACATGCCTCTACGCACGATATTAGTCAAGTCCACGAGTGTCTCACATGCTGATTGTCAAGCGGAATCTTTGATATTTGAATGGTTGCCCAAGCACTGGCTTGTGGTATCAACGGAACGACGGTTTCAATCTCGCTGAATATTCAGATTCTGATTTCGGATGCTACCGATTAAATGCTAAATCTACAACTGTTGGTTGCCAGTTCTTTGGCACACGATTAGTAACGTGGCAATGCAAGAAGCGAACCACGGTCGCCCTCTCTACTTGCGAAGCAGAATACGTTTCAGCTTGAAGTTGTTATTCCCAGATCTTATGGCTACAACAACATATGAGATACTATGGATTGAAGTTTCTTGATACGCCCATATATGTAGATAATGAGGCTGCCATTAATATAACTAAAAACCCGGTTCAACACTCTAAAACTAAACATATTGAAATTCGATATCACTTTATCCGTGATTGTTATGAGAAAAAGTTGGTTCGAATAGAAAAAATCCACACTGATGAACAAAAGGCAGATTTTTACACCAAAGCTTTTGATAGAGCTACATTCAGATATCCTTTGAAACTTAATGGGTTGAAAATCTGACAATAAGGGGGATTTTAGAGGAGGTTGAATTCGAGGCGGATGACAAGTTGATGTGATCCTTATTGGATTGTCAAAGTTTATGGTTTTTTAGAACTACTTTCTTTAAAAACAAAAAATCCAAAAATATGTTTTTGATTTTAGGGGGAGAAATGTTGTGAAAAATAAAAAAACATATAAAATTTTGAAAATGTACAAAAACATGAAAAAGACAAAAGGAGTTTTCGTGTAAAAAGAGGAAATGATAGTACATCAGTGGACGATTACAATATGCTAAAGAAATTAAGTGCCAAAATGTTTAAACAGGTCTCACTGTTGATGTGCAAGTAGGCTTCGCACGTTCAGTAGATTGTTTCTGAAATATAAACATAAAGAAAAACTTCTAAATTATTTGGTTAACATCTCTCGAATATATGGTCTTAGTACACCAAAATTTCATTTGAGAGATTGCTAGATTCTAAGATACTAGGTTTTATAGATATTTGATATCTGGGGTATTATACAAGTTCTTCTAATTTTGCGTCAGCAATGGCCTAGAACTTGTAGAATACTTTTGCTTTTAAACCCAAAAACTATACAAAATTGAAAGTATCGAAAGATCTAACAATTGCAGTACAAAAGATTCCAAATTAGAACACCACTTTTAAAGTCGAACCTTCATCTCTTTGTCTGTACGGTGGACTAACCTGAGCTCTCAAGTTCTCGCACAACCCAAATACAGATATCAGTTAGATATAACCACGTGTAAGATGAAATCTAGGGAATCTTGATACGGGAGTATATTCTTAGGTGGGAAATGCTATTAAGTCATGTTCTAAGACATCTATATAACGTATCTCGGAGCAACTGAGAAATGTGTAGAGGTTTAAGTGGATCAATATACTAACAATCTAAGTGAATTTGTTTAAAACATAAAGTTTTCAAGATCAACGGTACTAGTGATTTGTCTCAAAAACTGATATGATCCTCTAACTCAAACTCAGAAAAAAATATGTCTATAAATATGTTTGTACATAGATATGCATTCTATTTCAGAAAAAAAAACCCAAAAGATTTTCAATGTGTTTTAGCATAAACTTTGGAAAAATCAAAAAGATTTTATTTTTATTTTAGTTTCGACTACCGATGATGGAAAGTGGATCTTCAAAATCCAGAGATGCTGTATGCTAAGGGAAATCCAGAGACAACAGGTTGGGAGCTTATCTAAAATAAGAAAATATTTTGAAAATATCAAAAGTTAATTAATTTGAAACTTAAAATGTAACATTCGTAAAAAAAACGGGTTTCCAAACCCGCTTCGTTTATCAGTCAAACATTCAGTTATAAAGTTCGTTGCGTATTTATGGTTCATATTAATTTTAAACAATACATAATTAATAAATATAATAGAATTTAAAAACTATAATTGATAATTAATATTAAATAATGAAAAAAAAATAAACGGAGACGCCGGGTTTCGAACCCGGGTCACCCGGATGAACGAACACACAACACACCACTCCGCCACACGCGTTTCTTTGTAACAATACTGAATTAAATGATACTTAAAGTAAACCCAAATTCAAACCAGAGAAATCACGCACACTCAGAGCTCGCAATCACCGGAAAATCCGGCAATCCGCGATTTTGGCCAAATCCGTTTTGACCAAACCGCTCCAATTGATGTCGACATCGGTTATAAACCGTTGCCGGCAATCAATTTCCGTCATAACCGACGGAAATCCTAACTCGCGGACCTTGACTCAATTCAGCCTGTTTTCACTATAAATACCCACTTGAACACTCTGAAAATCCTTTCGCTCAGAACCACGATCGTTTCCGAAGCTTAATTCATCTCAAAACACGTCGCCGGGGATATTTTACAATCGCCGGACTTTCACCAGAAAACTGAGACTTACTTCAAATCGGTAAAATTCTCGACTCTTTTGTTTGTAATCCATTATTCATCATGTATTAACTTCAATCCTTCAACCAGAATCTGTCCCAGACTACGCCGCCGGAAAATCCCACACTCACCGAAATTTCACTGAAACATCGAAGTCTCACTGTTGATCGGTATAGTCATCTAAAAACTCTTGATATCTCTTACTCAGTAGCTTAATTTCATAACACAAGAATCTAAACTGTCAAACACTTCACTCAGCCGAGAGTCACAAATCAGAGCCGACGACTCCTGCCGGAAATCTGAAGTAAACACGCTGTTTTGGTACATTCTATTCTTTAATCTCGTTAACTATTTCATTCCAATCAACTATAAGGTTTGATAATCGAATTAAACAAAACAGTCGGATCTCACTGATCTGAGTTCTTGTAAAAGAAGAAGATGAAGTCGAGAATAGGTATTAGTATAATTAAAACTAGATATTCAAACGGGTTAGACACACAGTCCAGCGGTGGACTGTGTGCGCAAACAATACACACATCACGAGTTCGAATCGCACAACGTACCGACTTTCAGAATTAAAACCAACTTTTTTAGAACTGAATCAGAACAATGCACAGAATGTTTATAAGAGTAATATAATCCATAAGTTAAACAGATTAGACACACAGCCCAACTGGTTGGGATGTGCGCATTCGAACCGAAGGACCCGAGTTCGACTCCGGGTCCCTACAACCGGTTCGGCCATATAAATCCTTTTTAATAAAAAACCAAATAAGTTTAAAAGTAATTAGTATATAAATATAATTAAAACAGAGAATATTTCGGGTTAAACACGTAGCTCAGTTGGTAGAGCTGCGTGCACGCGTACGAGAGGTCCCGAGTTCGAACCTCACTCAGCGCATGGTTAACCATAGTCCGACCGGTCAACGGTCAACGGTCAAAAAGTCAATTTTTTTTTATTTATTTATTTAATTTAAAAATCAATTAAAAACACTTAAAAATAATATTTTTAAAGTTAGAAAATGTCCTTAAACTCACAAAAATAAATCTAAAAATTCCATTAAGAACACTAATTAAAAATATTAATCACAAATAAAATTTATTTATTTATCAAATCATTTTGTTATTATCTAGGTTAGTTCTTCCCTCGTCAATCGAATCATAAATTCGTGCGTCTTCATCATCATCAAAGAACGCACCCATTGTGAGTGAATCTCTATCAATTCCCCGTTTTAATCACATTTTGGGGTGTATCATGTGTCGTTTAATCCCTTATTATATTTAAACACTTGTGCATCCATCGTATCCGTGATCAAATGTGTATCAAATATGTATCAGTTGTTGTGTGAATTATGTTTAGATTGAAGTTATCATTTTCAGTGCATGCATTTCATTAGGCCCATCAGCTCCCCGTGGGATACGGGTTGAGTATCAGTTGCCTCATTCGATCGGCTCCGTTTGATTGAGCCTTGATCTCACATACATCATCATTCATGTCACTCGATCGGCTGCGTTTGATTGAGCCTTGATCTCATATACATCATCATTCATGTCATTAACTCATCCAATGTGGTTTGTGATTTTGTTATATATATATGTTTGCTCACATGTGATTATTGCACAAATTTTCAATATTAAATACAACAAGAAATTAATAACAATGTTTTATCAAGGTTCACTCGCCAACTTTTGTTGACCCAAAATATCCCCCGTTTTACACATGATACAGGTGACCCAGTTGAGACAAGAAACACATAGGAAGGCCTAGAAGAATAAATCAGTTTAAGCTTTGGATTGTTTTACTTAGTTTCATTTCCTTGTAATTGTATGGATGTGATTTGAATATTTAAGTTGTAATTTGAATTTAATAAATATGAAACATTTTAGTAAACATCATGAGCTTTGGTGATAACCCAATTATGCCCCGACTCTTATTCCGCTGAGGGTCGGGGTGTGACAGATTGGTATCAGAGCCATGACTATAGGGATATAGGATAGGTTATTAGACCCTTAGAGCCTATACTATAGTTGATTAAAATTTAAATTGTTTATGCGTTACATACAAAATTCATAATGTTTATATGCTTTATGTTTATTGTTACACTCAATGTTATGCAAGCATGCTCACAAATACATGTTATTATACAATGCTCATCATGAATCATATCCTCATAGCATATCATATCCATGAGAGCACACACCTCACGATTATCATGATTTTTGCAATGATTTTTGTATTTTCAAATCACATCAAAGTGAGTTCTCATGACGGGCATGTAGTAACTGGAAGGGTACGAGTACCGGTAGTCGGAACGTCCTGTCTAGGCTTGGCATTCGTATAAATCCAAAATAAAGGACCAGTTTGCCTACCTGGGGACTAACGATGAGAGTACGAAGGACCTATTAGGCCAAAGCATGCTATCCCAAACGTCGTGTGAGCTAACCCCACTTTGAGTTGTCATTGTGTCTACACCTGGACACCCTCCTACCATACATCTCGCAATCATATTTCATGGTTTTCATTCGGGTGATGCGAGTGTTAATCCGCCAACACCAATGTGAATCCTACTAAGCCCAATAGTCATGGGGGCCCACATGACTATAGAGGCGATGGTATGGGGGACATTGGAGGCCCAAACATGAGCAAACCCAAGACATCCTATGGATGTAGTTGCATTATTGTTAGTTATGTTATTTTTATTCTTTTAACGACACTTGACACCTAGAAACTTCTTAAACTTACAATCTTCCTATGTATGTTTCTGTAGATGTCGGCTAGGCAACTACGTGGAAGTAGAAAGTCAGGAAGATCCAAGGAACGCTTGGCCACTCAAATTTCTAAACAAATGGCCGCGGTACTTCCTGACATCGTGATTCAAGTTCAACAAGCTCTCACCGCAAATCCTATCAACCCTCCCAATCAAGAAGACCAGAGCGTCGCCAACCCTCACTCCAAAAAGTGCTCCTACAAACACTTCAAATCTTGCGATCCCCCAAAGTATGAAGGGACCGAAGGTGTTACTGCTCTCCTTCACTGGTTTGAAGAAATAGAGAACACTTTCCTCAATTACGATTGTCCCAAGGATCGCAAGGTACGTTACGCACCTGGGAGACTGTTTGGGGTAGCCCTTACCTGGTGGAACACAGAAAAGGGTAAGCGAGGAGTCGAAGATGCCATGGCCTTATCATGGGAAGAGTTAAGGGAACTCATGACAAGGCGCTTCTGTCCAAGAAGCGAAATCAAAAAGTTGGAAGATGAATTCCACTCGTTGAAACAAAAGGAATGAGATCACACTTCCTACAACAAAAGATTTCTCGAACTGAACCAAATGATCCCTAATCTGTTCACCCCCGTGTACCGCTTGGTTGAACACTACATTCGAGGTCTCCTCTCGAAAATTCAAGACTCGGTTCTAAGCACTTCGCCTGCAACACTTGAAGCCGCAATGGAACTAGCTACCGAACTTACCGAGAATCGCATCCGAAACGGCAAATTCAAGGATGAGAAAAAGAAAGCCCCCATAGAGGCCCAAACTCCAAACCATTCCATCTCCTCCTCGAAGTTTGCTGGTAAGAGGAAACGAAACAGCAGAAATTTTGCCGTCACACACACAAACCCTCCTATCACTGCCGCACCAATTACCCAAATTGCTCCCTCAGCTGCACCATTTAAAAATCCATACACCGGCCCATACCCAAAATGCAACCGTTGTCAATACCATCACCTCACAGAAACTCCTTGCCAACATTGCACCAGCTGTGGCAGTGCGGGTCACACCATCCAAACTTGTCGCACACTTCAGCGAATGAACCGCAATCAACCCTTAACCCAAACCCACCATCAAATAGTGGGTCAAGCCCAACAACCCTTACTTCTACCACCCACGCAACACATAGCTCAACCTTATTACCAACCCAACTACCCCATGATGCAACCTATGCGAGCTTGTTACAACTGTGGAGACCTAAACCACTTCAGGAACACATGTCCACGCTTGGTGAACATCATTCATGCCCAAGCTCAAGCAAATCCGGTAAACTAAGCTAACCAAGCTCCTCCACCTGTGTAACATTTGTCAAAAACGGGTTTTCCAAACCCGCTCCGTTTGTAATCGAATATCAAGTTATAAATGTTTTGTTGCGTATTTATGTCAATTTTAATTTTTAATGATACATTACTAATAAACAAACTAGAATATAAAAGTTATAATTGATAAAAAGTAAAAAATAAAATAAATAAAAAGAAAATAGGTTGCCGGGACTCGAACCCGGGTCAGCCGGAAAGAGCTCAAAGACTTATCACACACACATATAACCACTCCGCCACTTGATGTTTTCTGTGAATTCTAGGAAACAATTAAATTTTATGGTCAATCATGAATCGATCTGGTTACGCTAACTGTAACCGAAATCGGTCACCAAACGTCCAGAAACGTTTGATTGCTCACGGTTTACCGATTATAACTGATGCACCGACACCTTCAATCAATTTGATCTTGAATGGACTTGAATTCATAAGTTGATCGGTTTTAATAACCGAAAAATCTGCACTTCCTGATTTACTCAAACCTTAGTCTCCTCTCGCGACTCAAACTCATCTGCAAACCTTCAATTTCATTTTCGCACAACTTTCAGTTCGTCGGAGCAGCTTTTTGAACTCGCCGGACTTTCGCTGGAAAACCGTGTCTTCCATCAAATCAGTAAGTCTCTTAATTCTTTCATCGTCTATCAGTTGTTAAGCTATTGCTAACTCAAAACCTTCAATCGGAAATAGTTGCAGACGTCGATATCGAATAATTCACTCTCGCCGGAAAACTTCTGAAAATTTCTATTTTCCGCTGTAAAACGGTATAGTCATTCAAACCTTTTGATAACTCTTGTTTAGTGCTTCAATTCCACAATTAGCTAATCAAAACTGTTAATTTGTTCGCTCAGTCGAAGTTCATAAAAACAGAGCCGACGACTTGCCGGAACTCTGAGATAAATCGTTTTTCCGGTATGTTTACTTCCAAAATCATCTCTGCCATTTCATTTAGTCTTTTGAATGTTTGTCAATCGAATTAAACAAGAAAACAATAGAGTAGCCGTAGGCTGTGATTCTGTAACGAAGAAGACGAAGTTAGTTTGATTATAAGTTTAATATAATTTGGATATTATCTCGGGTTAGACACACAGTCCAGCGGTGGACTGTGTGCACACATATATCACACGCCGCGAGTTCGATCCTTGATACACACACACTCTCTGTAATTAAAATGTTCTTTTTTTGACTGAACCGGATCCTTTTGCAATTAGATGTTAAGTATAATAAAAATCTGTATATTAACCAAGTTAGACACACAGTCCAGCGGTGGACTATGTGTAACATTAAATCACAGGTCCCGGGTTCGAGACCTGTTGACGGCACCGGTTTGTTAATTAAAATCCTTTTTAAAAATAAATGAATTTTGAATAAATTAAAACAGTATATAAATATAATTAAAAACAGAAATATTTCGGGTTAGACACGTAGCTCAGTTGGTAGAGCTGCGTGCACACGTACGGGAGGTCTCGGGTTCGAGCCTCACCCAGCGCATACATTCACACAATAGAACCGGTCAAACAGTCAATGGTTAATGGTCAACGCAAAAGTCAACATTTTTTTATATTTTTATTTATTTAATTTAATTTAAAAATCAATTAAAAATACTTAAAAATAATGTTTTTAAAGATAGGAAATAGCCTTAAACTCACAAAAATATATCTAAAAATCCTATTAGAATTATTAATAAAATCCACTCATTTACTACACTTTCCGTTATTATTTAGGTTAATTAATCCCCGTTGATCAATCCTTCAAACTCGTGCGCATCTCATCATCTCCAACCGAACGCACTCAATGTGAGTGAATCTTTACAAATTCCCCGTTTTAATCACGTTTTTGGGGTGTATCATGTGTCTTACCATTTATTATATTTAAATCATTATGCATACATCATATCATGAACAAATGTGTATTCAGCTTGTATCAACTGTTGTGTGGTTATTGTTTAGATTTAAGTTATTATTTTCAGTACATGCAATTTCATAGGCCGCCGCTCCCCATTACATTATGAGCGTTGAGCAGTTCCCCATTACATTAGGAGCGTGAACCTGGCGTTGCCAACATACGATCGGCTCCGTTTGATTGAGCCTTGATTGCACAGACATTCATCATAGGCCGTCAATTCCCCATTACATTATGAGCGTGAACGTGACGTTGCCAACATATACAGTTTCATTCATGTTATATATTCATGCAAGTTCATATGTTATTGTATGTTATTGTTTGTGGTTGTTATTGTTATTGTTGGATTATTTACATTTGCTCACATATGACTATTGCACAATTTTTCCTTGATAAAAATAACAAGAAATCAATAATAAATGTTTAACTAACAAGGTTCACTCGCCAACTTATGTTGACCCAAAAACCCTCATTTTTACACATGATACAGGTGAACCAGCTGCAGCAAGAAACACATAGGATTGGCTTAGAAGAATAAACTTGTTTAGAGCTTGGATTGTTTAGTTGGTTATTTTTCTTTGTATTTGTATGGACATGTTTGGATTATTGAGAATGTAATTTTGACTTTAATAAATATGAAACATATTAGTAAATATCATGAGCTTTGGTGATAACCCAATTATGCCCCGACTCTTATTCCGCTACGGGTCGGGGTGTGACAGATTGGTATCAGAGCCATGACTATAGGGATATAGGATAGGTTATTAGACCCTTAGAGCCTATACTATAGTTGATTAGAAATTTTTAAGATTTTTGTGTGTTACATGCAAAATTCATGATGTTTATATGTTTTATGTTTAATGTTACATTCAATGTTATGCAAGCATGTTCATAAGTACATATTAGTATATAATGCCTATCATGAATCATATTCTCATAACATATCATATCCATGAAAGCACACATCACATCATTTTCATGATTGTTTTTACAATGATTTTTGTATTTTCAAATCACATCAAAGTGAGTTCTCATAACGGGCATGTAGTAACTGGAAGGGTACAAGTACCGGTAGTCGGAACGTCCTGTCTAGGCTGGCATTCTTATAAATCCAAAATAAAGGACCAGTTTGCCTACCTGGGGACTAACGATGAGAGTACGAAGTACCTATTAGGCCAAAGCATGCTATACCAAACGTCGTGTGAGCTAACCCCACTTTGAGTTGTCATTGTGTCTACACCTGGACACATTCCGACCATACATCTCGTAAACATATTTTGTGGTTTTCATTCGGGTGATGCGAGTGTTAAATCGCCAATACTAATGTGAATCCTACCAAGCCAATAGACATGGGGGCCGACATGACTATACAGGTGAAGGTATGGGGGACATTTGAGGCCCAACATGAGCAAACCCAAGAAATCCTATGGATGTAGTTGTATTATTGATATTTATGTTATTTTCATTTTCTTTAAGACACATGACACCTAAAAAGACTCCATAAACTCACAATCTTCTTATGTATGTTCCTCTAGATGTCGGCTAGATAACAACGAGGGGGTAAAAGATCAGGAAGGTCTCACGAACGCTTGGCCACTCAAATCGCAAAACAAATGGCCGCGGTGCTTCCTGACATTGTGGTTCAAGTACAACAAGCTCTCGCCACAAATCCCACCAATCCTCCCCAGCAAGAAGACCAGAACATCGGTAACCCTTCTACCAAAAAGTGCTCATATAAACATTTCAAGTCTTGCGATCCTCCTAAATTTGAAGGGACCGAAGGTGTCACTGCTCTCCTCCACTGGTTTGAGGAAATGGAAAACACCTTCCTCAACTGCGATTGTCCCGAGGATCGCAAGGTACGATACGCAACCGGGAGACTATTTGGGGTAACTCTTACCTGGTGGAATACTGAAAAGGGTAAGAGGGGAATCGAAGATGCTATGGCCTTAACGTGGGAGGAGTTAAGGGAAATCATGACAAGGCGATTCTGTCCTAGAAGTGAGATTAAAAAGTTAGAGGACGAATTTCATTCTTTGAAGCAAAAGGACGGAGATCATACTTCCTACAACAAGAGGTTCTTAGAGTTGAACCAAATGGTCCCTAACTTGTTCACCCCAGTTTACCGCTTAATCGAGCATTATATTCGAGGTCTTCCCTCGAAAATTCAAGATTCAGTTCTCAGCACTTCGCCAGCAACACTTGAAGCTGCTATGGAACTAGCTACTGAACTGACTGAGAATCGAATTCGCAACGGTAAATTTAAAGAGGAGAAAAAGAAAGCCCCCGTTGAGGGCCAAACTTCAAACCATTCCACCTCCTCCTCTAAGTTTGCTAACAAGAGGAAACGTAACACCAGAAATTTCGCTGTCACACAAACCAATTACCCTATCCCTGCTGCACCCATTACCCAAGTTGCCCCCTCACCTGCACCATACAAAAGGCCATACTCTAGCCCATTACCAAAATGCAACCATTGCCAATACCACCACTTTCCTGATCATCCCTGCCAACATTGCACCGGATGTGGTCGCGTAGGTCATACTGTTCAAACCTGTCGCATACCTCAGCGAACGAACCGCCACCAGCCTTCAACCCAAACCCACCAGCAAATAATGGGTCAAGCCCAACAACCCCTACTATTACCACCTACCCAACATTTAGCCCAATTATACTACCAACCCAACTATCCCATGGTACAACCTATGCGGGCTTGCTACAATTGTGGAGATCCAAGCCACTTTAGAAACACTTGTCCACGTTTGGTGAACATTATACATGCTCAAGCCCAAGCAAATCCGGTGAATCAAGCTAACCAAGCTCCTCCACCTGCAAGAGAAAGAGCTTTCAACATCAATGCTAATCAGGCTAGAGCTGACAGCAATGTGGTTAACGGTACGTTTCTTATCAACGGTAGTTATGCATCCATGTTGTTTGATACTGGCGCGGATAAAAGTTTTGTGTCTTTAGAGTTTGAACCCATCCTATACCAAATTCGTGATAAGCTCATGGAACCCATAACAGTAGAAGCTGCTGACGGAAAACCGGTCTCATTAAACTCTGCTATACGTAATTGTACCCTCACCTTAAACGACCACGATTTTTCAGTTGACCTCATTCCTATGAAGTTGGGAAGCTTGACATTATAATTGGTATGGACTGGCTCAGCCAACATCAGGCTGAAGTTGTATGCCGCGAAAAGTTTATACGCATTCCTCTTTCAAACGGTCAGACTCTACGAATCTTTGGAGAAACCCCATCAAAAGGGCTCAGATTAATGTCCTGTCTTCAAGCTCAAAAATATCTTCGCAAGAATTATGTCGCATTTTTAACTCATGTCGTCAAAAATGGAACCATGGAGAAGAAACTTGAAGACATCCCTGTAGTAAAAGATTTTCCGCAAGTTTTTCCTGACGACATTTCAGGACTTCCTCCCGTGAGAGAAGTCAAATTCCGCATTGATCTTATACCTGGTGCTACACCAGTTGCAAAGTCTCCTTATAGGTTAGCCCCCTCTGAAATGCAAGAGCTAGCCAGTCAATTGCAAGAGTTGACTGACAAAGGATTCATACGTCCTAGCTCCTCGCCTTGGGGTGCACCTGTCCTTTTTGTGAAGAAGAAAGATTGATCGTTTCGCATGTGCATCGACTACAAAGAACTCAACAAGTTAACGATCAAGAATCGCTATCCATTACCTCGCATTGATGATCTTCTTGACCAACTTCAAGGCGCCAGCTGTTTTTCAAAAATCGACCTTCGTTCTGGTTATCATCAACTTAGAGTACATGAAGAAGACGTCCCAAAGACCGCCTTCCGAACTCGTTATGGTCATTATGAATTCATGGTCATGCCATTTGGTTTAACCAACGCTCCAGCTGTCTTCATGGATCTAATGAACAGAGTCTGCAAACCCTGTCTCGATCGTTTCGTTATAGTCTTCATCGACGACATCCTCATTTATTCAAAGTCTAAGTCTGACCAAGAACGGCATCTTCGACTCATCCTTACACTCTTAGAGAATGAAAAGCTTTACGGCAAATTCTCCAAATGCGAATTCTGGTTAAAAGAGGTACAATTCCTTGGACATGTAGTCAATGACAAGGGAATACATGTCGACCCCTAAAAAATCAAAGCGGTACAAGAATGGCAAGCGCCACGTACACCAACTGAAGTAAGATCATTCCTTGGTTTGGCTGGTTATTATCGCCGTTTCATTTCAAACTTCTCTCGCATTGCTGTACCACTCACGGCTTTAACTCATAAGGGAAAACCTTTCATATGGGGACCCAAACAAGAAGAAGCCTTCCAAACCCTTAAACAAAAACTCTGTGATGCACCAATCCTCACTCTTCCTGAAGGTTGTGATGACTTCGTGGTTTATTGCGACGCGTCAGGGCAAGGATTAGGCTGTGTTCTAATGCAAAGAGGAAAGGTTATAGCTTATGCTTCGAGACAACTCAAGACTCATGAGAAGAACTACACCACCCATGACCTAGAACTTGGAGCCGTTGTGTTCGCTCTTAAGATATGGAGACATTATCTCTACGGTACTAAGTGTGAAATATACACTGACCACAAGAGTCTTCAACATATCTTCAATCAAAAGGAGTTAAACATGAGGCAACGAAGATGGGTCGAACTTCTAAATGACTACGACTGTGAAATTCGGTACCACCCTGGAAAGGCAAATGTGGTGGCTGATGCACTCAGTCGAAAGGGTTATGCGAACTCCATTCGTCTTCTATGTTCGCAAATCATAACTGACATTAAAGATCAAATTCGAGAAGCCCAACATGTTTCAGTAACGGAAGACGACGTACGAAAGGAGCTGTCCTGTGGAGCTGAACTTAAAATTGAAACTAAATCTGACAGTATTCTGTACTATCTAGATCGCATATGGATTCCTGACCACAACAACCTTCGTGAATTTCTTATGAATGAGGCTCACAAAACACGATACTCTATACACCCAGGAGCCGATAAGATGTATCAAGACCTTCGATACACCTATTGGTGGCCTGGAATGAAAAAGGATATTGCTGTTTTTGTTTCCAAGTGCCTTACATGTTCCAAGGTGAAAGCTGAACACCAAAGACCCTCAGGACTTCTGGTCCAACCTGAAATACCTGTATGGAAGTGGGCAAACATAACCATGGACTTCATTACCGGGTTACCTCGCACTTCTGGTGGGTATGACACTATATGGGTAATCATTGATCGTCTTACAAAATCAGCTCACTTTATTCCTATCCGTGAAGATTTCAAGAACGAAAAGCTAGCTCGTATTTATATCAGCGAAATTGTAAGCCGACATGGTGTACCGTTAAGCATTATTTCAGATCGTGATGGTCGTTTCACTTCACGAACATGGCAAGCAGTACAAGCCGCTTTGGGTATACGATTAGATCTCAGTACCGCTTATCATCCTCAAACTGATGGACAATCTGAACGCACCATTCAAACTCTTGAAGATATGCTTCGAGCATGTGTCATAGACTTGAAGGGAAATTGGGACGCTCATCTACCATTAGTTGAATTTTCGTACAACAACAGCTATCATTCAAGCATCGGCATGGCACCTTTTGAAGCTTTATATGGTCGTAAGTGCCGATCTCCAGTATGTTGGCACGAAATTGGGGAAGCTCAAATCACCGGTCCAGAATTGATTCAAGAAACCACAGACAAGATCCATCAAATTCGAAACAATCTTCTAGCAGCTCAAAGTCGTCAAAAGAGTTATGCAGATAAACGACGGAAGCCTTTGGAGTTTAACATTGGTGATCATGTACTTTTAAAAGTATCACCGTGAAAGGGAGTAGTTCGTTTTGGTCAAAAAGGCAAGCTAGCACCACGCTACGTAGGACCTTTCAAGATACTCGAAAGAGTAGGACCTGTAGCATACAAGCTTGATCTACCAGAAGAACTCAACAGGATTCATCCCACATTCCACGTATCAAACTTGAAGAAGTGCCTCGCTGATGAGAACCTCCATATTCCTCTGGAAGATATTCAGATTAATGAATCTATGCATTTTATTGAAAGACCAGTAGAGATCATGGACTTCGGAGAAAACGTCAACGACGAAGTCGCATTCCAATTGTTAGGGTACGCTGGGAGTCGAAACAGGGACCTGAGTTTACTTGGGAACGTGAAGACTCAATGCGCGAAAAATACCCGCATCTTTTTCCTACTACTACTACTTAAATTTCGGGACGAAATTCCTAAAAGTAGTGGATACTGTAATATTTGTCAAAAACGGGTTTTCCAAACCCGCTCCGTTTGTAATCGAATATCAAGTTATAAATGTTTCGTTGCGTATTTATGTCAATTTTAATTTTTAATGATACATAATTAATAAACAAACTAGAATATAAAAGTTATAATTGATAAGTAAAAAATAAAATAAATAAAAAGAAAAATAGGCTGCCGGGACTCGAACCCGGGTCAGCCGAAAAGAGCTCAAAGACTTATCACACACACATATAACCACTCCGCCACTTGATGTTTTATGTGAATTCTAGGAAACAATTAAATTTTATGGTCAATCATGAATCGATCTGGTTACGCTAACTGTAACCGAAATCGGTCACCAAACGTCCAAAAACGTTTGATTGTTTGTGGTTTACCGATTATAACCGATGCACCGACACCTTCAATCAATTTGATCTTGAATGGACTTGAATTCATAAGTTGATCGGGTTACATAACTATGGATTTCATTACCGGGTTACCTCGCACCTCTAGTGGGTATGACACTATATGGGTAATCATTGATCGTCTTACAAAATCAGCTCACTTCATTCCGATTCGCGAGGACTTCAAGAACGAGAAGTTAGCTCGTATCTACATCAGCGAGATCGTAAGCCGTCATGGTGTACCTTTAAGCATCATTTCAGATCGTGATGGTCGTTTCACTTCACGAACATGGCGAGCCGTACAAGCCGCCTTGGGTACACGATTAGACCTCAGTACCGCTTTTCATCCTCAAACTGATGGTCAATATGAACGCACCATCCAAACCCTTGAAGACATGCTGCGAGCATGTGTCATAGACTTCAAAGGGAATTGGGACACTCATCTACCATTAGTTGATTTTCGTACAACAATAGCTATCATTCAAGCATCGGCATGGCTCCTTTCGAAGCTTTATATGGTCGTAAGTGCCGATCACCAGTATGTTGGCACGAAATTGGAGAAGCACAAATCACCGGTCCAGAATTAATTCAAGAAACAACTGACAAGATCCATCAAATTCGAAACAATCTTCTAGCGGAACAAAGTCGTCAAAAGAGTTATGCAGACAAACGACGAAAGCCCTTGGAGTTTAACATTGGTGATCAAGTACTTTTAAAAGTATCACCGTGGAAGGGAGTGGTTCGTTTTGGCCAGAAGGGCAAGATAGCACCACGCTACGTAGGACCTTTCAAGATACTCAAAAGAGTAGGTCCTGTAGCATACAAGCTTGACCTACCAGAAGAACTCACAGAATTCATCCCACATTCCACGTATCAAACTTGAAAAAGTGCCTCGCCGATGAAAACCTCTATATTCCTTTAGAAGACATTCAGATCGATGAATCTATGCACTTCATGGAAAGACCAGTAGAAATCATGGACTTCGGAGAGAAGCGTTTAAGACGAAGTCGTATTCCAATTGTCAGGGTACGCTGGGAGTCAAAACGAGGACCTGAGTTTACTTGCGAACGTGAAGACTCAATGCGCGAGAAATACCCACATCTTTTTCCTGTTACCACTACTACTTAAATTTCGGGACGAAATTTCTAAAAGTAGGGGATACTGTAACATTCGTTAAAAAAAACGGGTTTCCAAACCCGCTTCGTTTATCAGTCAAACATTCAGGTATAAAGTTCGTTGCGTATTTATGGTTCATATTAATTTTAAACAATACATAATTAATAAATATATTAGAATTTAAAAATTATAATTGATAATTAATATTAAATAATGAATAAAAAAATAAATGGAGACGCCGGGTTTCGAACCCGGGTCACCCGGATGAACAAACACACAACACACCACTCCGCCACACGCGTTTCTTTGTAACAATACTGAATTAAATGATACTTAAAGTAAACCCGAATTCAAACCAGAGAAATCACGCGCACTCAGAGCTCGCAATCACCGGAAAATCCGATAATCCATGATTTTGGCCAAATCTGTTTCGACTAAACCGCTCCAATTGATAACATTGGTTATAACCGTTGCCGGCAATCAATTTCCGTCATAACCGACGGAAATCCTAACTCACGGACCTTGACTCAATTCAGCCTGTTTTCACTATAAATACCCACTTGAACACTTTGAAAATCCTTTCGCTCAGAACCACGATCGTTTCCGAAGCTTAATTCATCTCAAAACACGTCGCCGGAGATATTTTACAGTCGCCGGACTTTCACCGGAAAACCGAGACTTACTTCAAGTCGGTAAAATTCTCGACTCTTTTGTTTGTAATCCATTATTCGTCATGTATTAACTTCAATCCTTCAACCAAAATCTGTCCTAGACTACGCCGCCGGGAAATCCCACACTCACCGAAATTTCCCTGAAACATCGAAGTCTCACTGTCGATCGGTATAATCATCTAAAAACTCTTGATATCTCTTACTCAGTAACTTAATTTCATAACACAAGAATCTAAACTGTCAAACACTTCACTCAGCCGAGAGTCACAAATCAGAGCCGACGACTCCTGCCGGAAATCTGAAGTAAACGCGCTGTTTTGGTACATTCTATTCTTTAATCTCGTTAACTATTTCATTCCAACCAACTATAAGTTTTGATAATCGAATTAAACAAAACAGTCGGATCTCACTGATCTGAGTTCTTGTAAATGAAGAAGATGAAGTCGAGAATAGGTATTAGTATAATTAAAACCAGATATTCAAACGGGTTAGACACACAGTCCAGCGGTGGACTGTGTGCGCAAACAATACGCACGTCACGAGTTCGAATCGCACAACGTACCGACTTTCAGAATTAAAACCAACTTTTTTAGAACTGAATCAGAACAATGCGCAGAATTTTTATAAGAGTAATATAATCCATAAGTTAAACAGATTAGACACACAGCCCAACTGGTTGGGCTGTGCGCATTCGAACCGAAGGACCCGAGTTCGACTCCGGGTCCCTGCAACCGGTTCGGCCATATAAATCCTTTTTAATAAAAAACCAAATAAGTTTAAAAGTAATTAGTATATAAATATAATTAAAACAGTGAATATTTCGGGTTAGACACGTAGCTCAGTTGGTAGAGCTGCGTGCACGCGTACGAGAGGTACCGAGTTCGAACCTCACTCAGCGCATGGTTAAACATAGTCCGACCGGTCAACGGTCAACGGTCAATGGTCAAAGGTCAAAAAGTCAAATTTATTTATTTATTTATTTATTTATTTAATTTAAAAATCAATTAAAAACACTTAAAAATAATATTTTTAAAGTTAGAAAATGTCCTTAAACTCACAAAAATAAATCTAAAAATTCCATTAAGAACACTAATTAAAATTATTAATCCCAAATAAAATTTATTTATTTATCAAATCATTTTGTTATTATCTAGGTTAGTTCTTCCCTCGTCAATCGAATCATAAATCGTGCGCCTTCATCATCATCAAAGAACGCACCCATTGTGAGTGAATCTCTATCAATTCCCCGTTTTAATCACATTTTGGGGTGTATCATGTGTCGTTTAATCCCTTATTATATTTAAACACTTGTGCATCCATCATATCCGTGATCAAATGTGTATCAAATATGTATCAGTTGTTGTGTGAATTATGTTTAGATTGAAGTTATCATTTTCAGTGCATGCATTTCATTAGGCCCATCAGCTCCCCGTGGGATACGGGTTGAGTATCAGGTGCCTCATTCGATCGACTCCGTTTGATTGAGCCTTGATCTCACATACATCATCATTCATGTCACTCGATCGGCTCCGTTTGATTGAGCCTTGATCTCATATACATCATCATTCATGTCATTTACTCATCCAATGTGGTTTGTAATTTTGTTATATATAAATGTTTGCTCACATGTGATTATTGCACAAATTTTCAATATTAAATACAACAAGAAATTAATAACAATGTTTTATCAAGGTTCACTCGCCAACTTTTGTTGACCCAAAATATCCCCCGTTTTACACATGATACAGGTGATCCAGTTGAGGCAAGAAACACATAGGAAGGCCTAGAAGAATAAATCAGTTTAAGCTTTGGATTGTTTTACTTAGTTTCATTTCCTTGTAATTGTATGGATGTGATTTGAATATTTAAGTTGTAATTTGAATTTTATAAATATGAAACATTTTAGTAAACATCATGAGCTTTGGTGATAACCCAATTATGCCCCGACTCTTATCCGCTGCGGGTCGGGGTGTGACATAAAATTTCCTGAAAACATCAGTTTGCTCATAAAGTATTCAACCAAGGTCATTAACTTGCACTTGGTAGTCAAATTAGTTAACAATGGTCATTAACTTGGACTAGGTCAACTGAGAGGGTCGTAAAAAACTGATAAAATGTTTGAAAAAGTTGAATTTTTGAAAAGTTGCATGACACTTCGCACGAACTGGATACACTTCGTACAAAGTGAATCACTTCGTACGAAGTGAAACATTGTCACTATATAAAGATCCAGTTCACACGAACTAACCATTTATTGTTTTTGTGCGAACTGAAAACCTTTGAGCAACCTGAGATATTTTGTACGAACTAAGTCGAATTGCAGCCAAAATTTTACATTGGGAGGTTGATTTGCACACCTCTTACAATGGTGAAGGTATAATAACTTGTTTTGGACCGTAATTTTGACCGATTCTGAGATTTTTAACTTTAAATGTAGATATACTAAATTTAACCGGCCAAAATCAAAATTGAACATGAAATCATGAAAATTGGTGTTGTTAGAAGTGTTTAGGATCATCAATTTAATAAAAAATGATTAAATTGAGATTCTTGATAATGTATGTGTTAGAACGGAGTGGAAGTCAATTCATACGAAGTGAAACAGGTACTTCGCACAAAGTGAAATTGGTTAATTTTTTTAAACAACGTTGCACGAAGTGAACTTGTATATTTGGTAAATATTCCACTTCGTACGAAGTCAATAATGCCCACTTCGCACTAAGTGTTTTGGTATATTTGTCAAAAAATTTTAAGTGTTGATGTTATGATTTCGCAGGAAAAGAAATCGATATTTGAGCCGGTACATCATACATGTTGTGTACTTGACGATAACACACCAGAAATGGCTCCTTTCAGAGAAATCTTGGAGTTTATGGACCGTATAGCGGTAAAGAAAGCGTTAACACATCAACATAAGGTTTACATGTCACATATAGAAAGATTTTGGAATTATGCCAAGTTTGTTCCTGATCCACAAGCAATACATTCAGTTGTTAAAATTGGCAATGAGGAGTTCAAAGTAATAATCACTGAATATTTGATACGAAGGGTATTGAATTTCAATTATAAAGATGGTGATCCCACGGGCTACCCTCAGAGAATGGTGAAGGGGTGTTTTTACTGAATGGAATACAAAGGGCATGTCAATGAAGCGAACTTCAACAAAGCATTTCTAGGGAGGCCTTATAAATTCTTTGCACATTCTGTGATTTTCGCGCTTTGTCACAAAAAAGAGGCTTTGATGTTATACTTGATTATCATATATGTATGATCGCAGCACTGACTCTCAATCTTCCATACAACTTCACAAAAGTTATCTTTTATCAGATGGTGGGAAATATTTCAAAGGAAAGGTTTCTTCAGTATCCGAGATTCTTACAAATGATGCTAGATGATTTGTTTCCGGACTTAGTGAAAAGCGATGACGATGAGTTGAAGTTAAATCACATGGATAGTCAAAAATTGATCAGGCTGAATCAATACTTGCAGTAAAAATACTTGGATAAGAAAAAGTTGGATGCTGAGATCGACGAGGAAGTTGATGGTTATGATGAAGATGATGATGCAGATATTGATGGAGGTGACAAGAAAGATGACGATGACAAGGGTGATGATGATGATAACACCCAGGGTGGTCGGTATCCTCTGGAGATTCTTGCAATCCAAGGTGAATGTGAATCTTTTAATTCAACAGGGGATACATCACAACTGTCCTTCCCATCTCTCTATGGTTATCGCAATCCTAAAAACTTAAATGAATATTTAAAGTTGAAAGCAAGATAGGCTGAGATTATTGGAAGGGAGATGAGCAAAGGGAAGGATGACAAAACTGCTCAGAGAATCTTATCACTAGAACTTAGCAAGGTGAGAAAGATAGAAAATTATGCTAAGGACCTGAGTAAGTCCATGTCTGAGAAGCCAATAAATGCTGAGCTTGATAAGGAACTGAGACACGATTACCTTGATCATATCATGCAATATAAACCATACAAAGCAAACAGAGCACAGTTCAAAAATTTGTCAACAGATGCTCTCAAAGAATAAATAAAAAGAATTCAAAAGATAATCGATGACCCTTTACAGAAGCCAACTCCAGAAAATTGGAAGAAATACAAACAAGTTGATCAAAACAAGTCATTAAAGCTGAAGAGAATGAGAGAATAGCTTGTTGCTGCAAAGCATGGTACTACAAGGTTTGTTGCTAGATGGACAGAGTCCAGAATTGTTGAAACATACAAGAAACTAGAACAGCAGAGAGAAAAGGATTCTACAATTCCAAAGAAGCCAATATATCCAACAGTGGTAGTCCGTCAACAGATCCTTACATCTAAAAAGCAGTACTCAGCATCTGGCTTGACTATAACTGCCTTAAATCATGCAAAAAGGCAGAAGTAGATGTCTGAGGCTGATGCAAAGATGTATGATGACTACTACAGGAATGAGGGACTTAAAACCCAACTGCTATATCACACAGATCCTGCAAGTGTCAAAATGCATGAAACACTTACAAATCTTATGGGTTGGCCACAATCACCAAACTCATCAAAAATAACCATTCACCCAAGAAAATCATCTGATTCAAAAATTCTAAAGTGGAAGGCATCCTTAGACACCCACGAATTGACTTTGCTCAGATCAGGTGGTGATGTCTAAAGGATAAGAATGGAGGATGCATATGGTCTAGATGCTGATGACCTGCAAGATCTATTGAACCTTGCACTAGAAAGGGATTTTGAAGATATGATTTCCATGGACTTTGAATTACAATTCAAATGCCAAATATGAGAAAAGCTGATGAGAAATAAATATCAAAAATAAAGAAGAGTTTTGGCATCATCTGTTCTAGGGAGAGATTGTTGGATCTAGTGGACCCCGCAAAAAACAGATGATTGGAAAGCCAAAATAATCTACAACCTCTATTTAACAAATAAAAATGTTTTGAAGATCTGCTCATCCTAAAGGCAAAGACTCAACATCTGCTACTCTAAAGTCTGCCAAGGCCAAGGTCTGTTCACAATATCTGTTGAAGACAAACTCTGCTTAAAGCCAAAGGTCTGCTGAAAAGAATCTCTGCTGATGAAGATAAAGTCTAATGAAGCTAAGGTCTGTTATGGATCAACAGATGTAACAGGGCTTAGGCTCTAGCAGAAGTTAGGAGTTTGTTAGGCTGTTAGATGTCGTTGTCTAGGTGACTTCAGCTTAGAGTCTTCAGATATTCCGTTTGTTCTATAAATAGAATAGTGCCTGTACTGTTCTATTTATCACTTTTCACCTTGACGTTTTTGTACAAACAAAAAAGGAGTAATCAGGCTGAGGGGAAGTTGTATTCTTCATGCATACGTAAACTTGTGATTAAAAATTTATAAAAGCATGTTGATGAAAGCAATATCTTCATTGTTGTGATTGAAAAGTTAATTATTCCGCTACATATTTCATCTCTATTTTATCTTCTTTCGTTATTTCCATCTTAACTATCACAACAATCAAACTCAGATCCTAACATTAATATTTTATATAAAGGCATATTTTATACAAAAGCATATTATATCCTTTTTAATGCGTTCTTCCCCCCAAAATATTATATAAAATAGTAAAAGAGGGATTAGTGACACTTATCTTTGGGTGCGTTTTCTACTAGCACAATCCCACAATATTGGTCTAAACGTCCTAATTTTAAGTAGGAACGATTGAATAACCAATTATTCTATAAATCCTTAAGTTTCTCCAATACTTAAGATTTTCACATAACTTGAGATTTTCTCGAAATGTTTTTATTTTGGTTATGTTGGAATATATATATATATATATATATATATATATATATATATATATATATATATATATATATATATATATATGCACACACCCTAGTAGTAGTAAACCCGCGTGATGCAGCTGCAGCGACAATTTACTACGCAATACTCGTTATTTGTTAGTTTATCGATCCTCTCATGATATATTGTATAGTACGTGTGCTTGTTTTCTTACTCGTAGCATGAGTGTGGTTTATCTATGCCATAAGCCTACCAATCTCAAGTAAATAATAAGGAACACACAAAAAAATATTGTCTAGGACTGAAGAAAAAAATACACAGATTCAAACATATGAATTGACCGAACTCAGTAATTATACTACTCAAACATATGGATAACCAGATAGGTTCGAATGTATGAAATCCATTTTACTTGAATATTTGACATTTTAGATTGGAATATGATATTGATTATAACTTTAGAAGCTTTGTTGTTCGTTTAAATAGATATATTACATGCTACAATACTTTGTTTTGTTTATTGTTATTACACTATTATTGTATTATTGACCCTTTATATATAAGTTATTAAGTTTATATTTTTAGGCCTTGTCATCCTGAGCCCTAAAATATAACATTCTAACAATAGATATAATTTGGAATTTGAAACAATCAATATAAGGTTATGCATGTGTTTTTTTGCTTTTTTACCAGTGAAAAAAATACGTTTTGGTTATTTTAAAAAACTTTATGGATTAATGTATTTAGTTGTGAATCGACTTTATTATTTAACTTTTTAAATTATTCATTAAGTAAACGAATTTATAACTTTACTTCTCGAGGTTACAACAAGAATACATTTTTGGTTATAAAAGAAAACTTGTTTAATTGTGCACTAAAAGTAAAAACTTATTAAATAGTTTATTAAGTAGTGTGTCGACTAAATTGCTACATATTTTTGTTTTATTTTCTGTTAAAAACATAAACAAGAACCAGACTTTCGGGTTTTTCCCCAACAAGCATAAATCAACCCAATCTAAACCGATTTCTTCCATAAACTTAGCACCCCAACACTAAAAGTAGTTGCCAAACAGCCATAGCTTCACTTCATACGTGGTATCCTGCTAAAAAACAAAACCAAGTCAAAAGTTAACACAAGTGCATAAGAAACCGTACCAAAAACCAAGCTTATATTTACATAGCTTTCTTATTTGCTATATTCAAAGAAGTTCCTTGTCATAAACTACAATAAGTTGCTTCACATGATTATGCCAAGCAACAATACTTTTTATCATCCACAGTTATCCAGTCAACAATTTCATGCTACTTGGCCACAAAGGTGAAATTTCGACCCATTTGACCTAAAACTGGTGGGTTGATTATATTTATAATTTATGTGTAATCTCCGGGTTAAATCAGGTAATTTTGTGTGGGTCATATGAACTGAGTCAAATGGGATCGACCTGCCAACACTTTTATAGCTCATACTTTTTTAATTGACAATAACTAATGTATGAGTGTAAAAGAATTGGGACGTTAGCATCTGTTGATCTTTTTTAGCTGATAAGAATTTTCTTATTTTCACCCGTTATCAAGTACAACCCCAATTGGCATCTTTATATGTGAATAAAGTACACAGATGGTTCATATGGTTGAGCAAAATTTTGGATTTGGTCCCTAACTTTTCAAAAGTACACAGATGGTCCCTATAGTTTGCACTTTATAACGTATTTAGTCTGTTACTTAAAGTAGATAATGCAAACCCGTATCATCAATCAAGGAGGAATTTGTTGACGCGTTCTACGACATCGACAGATACCTGATTGAAGTTGCAGAATATTCAAACACGGCTCTTAGATATCAAGATCAAGATCAAGCTTCGACAGTGACGTTCAAGGGGGATTTGTTGATGGACTTTTGGCAAAAGTTGGGGACTATGTTGATGTACTTTTGGGGGAATATGTTGAAGGTCCAAGTTAGGGACTAAATGTGTTACAAAGTGCAAATTATCGGGACCATCCATGTACTTTTGGCAAAAGTTGGGGACTAGTTTGATGCACTTATATCCGTAACTGTGCGAATAGGCTAGAAAGAGTGTGTAATGAATATTGTATAGATTAGATACGAACACACGACCCAATTGCGAACGAGAACTGGCTCGTACGAGTGATAAACATCTCACTCGTACGAGTGAGCTTATGTGGTCCGTACGAGTGACATCTTGTCACTCGTATGAGCAACCATTCGCACGAGTTGCTCATGTCTATATATATATGTGTTGTGTGTTCATTGTTTGTTAAGTTTTGGAAGTTCCTTGAGGGGATTCTCTCCAGGAATTCCGCCAGCCAGACAAGATGTATACTCTTTCGGTATGAATGAATGAATGTTTCCGTTGATTCTGTTTCTACTCCCTTTCTATAACATTCTACCGAATCGGTACTATCATATACCCAGACTTGTACGAGTGACAAGTTGTCACTCGTATGAACCATATAAGCTCACTCGTACAAGTGAGATGTTTATCACTCGTACGAGCCAGTTCTCGTTCACACTTGGGTCGTGTGTTCGTATCTAATCTATACAATATTTAATATACACTCTTTCTAGTCTATTCGCACAGTGACAGACATAAAGTGCATCAACATAGTCCCCAACTTTTACCAAAAGTACATGGATGGTCCTGATGATTTGCACTTTGTAACACATTTAGTCTCTAACTTAGACCTTCTAAAACCTTTAGATTTATTGGATGGTGACTAAATATGTTACAAAATACAAATTATAGAGACCATCCATATACTTTTGTAAAGCTAGGGAACAAATCCAAATATTTGGTTAACCACAGAGACCATCCATATGGTTTACTCTTATATGTAAATAAGTTCAAACTGTCAAATGGCAAAAGCAAGCATTCGTGTAATGGCTCAACATGTATTTAGGTTAAGGTTCAGATAAGAAAAAAGTTAATAAATTTGATTTCGAAATTGTCTTGTAAATAATACGATTTAGAACATTGTTAGCATTTGAACACACATTAATTTGACCCTTTACCAATATAATCAGCCTGAATGACCCGCTTCCACACAATAGACTAAATTTTCACCTTTTCAACATCAAGAGCCTCTTCTATACATCCCATCTGATACCAAACTATTAGATGAAGCAGCAGCCATGCACAAATCAAAGTTATACCTTATAAAGATGAAAGATTCAAAGTCAGATAAGATTTTTTCTAGAGTAAATTGTTATTTTGGTCCCTGGGGTTTGTTTTAAATTGTCATTTTAGTTCAAATAATTTTTTTTTTCCTCTGAGTTTTTAAGTTTTCCAATTTTTTTTGCTATTTTTATCAAATTGTCTAACTCTATCTAAAAACTCTTTTAGTCATGTTATATAATTATATATATAATATTATAATAACATTTATTATAGTTATATATATAACACACATTACTAAACCCAGAATACACACACAGATGTTTCGTCCGCGACCACCCCATCATCTCCACCAACCGCCGCCGCCACAACCGCTAGCACCACCCTACCCACCACCACCACCACACTTCCACCGTTCCCCAAATCAAAATCCACCATCATCCTCATCGTTCCGGAACCCAAGTCCAAATTTCTGATTCACTAGAACCCACCACCGCACACCTCCCATCGGCGTCACCCACCTCCCACGCCACATAATCTGAATCATTGCTATAACTTCCACCGGAAACAGCCTAAAACACGCCTGAGACAATTGATACTCACCTGAAACAAAGCTTGGTGTTCTACCGACTCGCCAGAAACGTGGTTTGCCAGGAAACACGGCTCGTCGAAAAGTGGAATCGCGGGTAAAACGTGGCTCATTGGAAACGTACCAGATTTTTTAAAACCCTATTCGCCTTATCTCTATCAATATTTTGTTGCTTAAAAGCATTCCTTTGTTTAAATTTGCAAATGTTTGGGTGTGTATATTAAAGGGTTTTGGAATTAAAGGTGGTGTTGTGGTGTCCTTGTTTGGAATTTGGTTGATGGAATAAAAAGTGAGATTGGTAATTTGGGTTTAGGGTTCGATGTCCAGAGGGGAGGAAGAAAGAGGGTGAGTGGTGGTGGGTTGGTTTTGTATGTGCGTGTATATATAATAAATAAATGTGTAAAAAGGGTACAATTTTTTTTCATAAAAAGTTAAAAACTAAAAACAATTCAGATTTTTATCTTTTATATAAAAAGTAAAAAAAAAAGTGAAAAGAAAATGATTGGATGTATATGGCAAATTCAAACTTTTTTAGTTAATTGACGAAATTGCCCCTGATTTAGATGGAGTTAGACATTGTGATTAAAATGACAAAAAATGAAAAACTCAGAGATTTAAAAGAGAAAAATAACTATTTAAACTAAAATTACAAATTGAAACAAAACTCAGGGACTAAAATAACAATTTACTTTTTTTTAATCTTATCCATGTGACCATCATTCATTAAGCACAGAATGATAACTGAAAACTCCATCTTTACACATTAATTCTTTACAAAAGCTAAGAAATGAAAAAGAAAATTTATGGGTCTACTCAAACCAGTCCGTTCTGTTTCAACCCGTACTACATATGACACCTGGCGGATTTCAGCCCGTTCTGTTTCAACCCGTACTACACATTAAAGGTTGTTGCAGGTTCAATAGAATATTCTGACAAAAAGAAAACCGACCAGTATGAGATTATAGCTTGCTGATCCATGATGCTTTCAAAGCTACCCAAAGACGGTGCAATATATGGGATCTTTAGAGAGTGACAAATTCAATGGTGGTCGGTAAGTCTCCATAGATCTATATTAAGTTACTAACAAGTAAAAGGTTACCTAACTTTTGAAAGTAGCAAAGTTAAAGAGGAAGCTACTGTTTAAAAAGTTTCTTGTAATCATACTTAAAGCATTGATTACTTGAAAAACATAGAAAAAATAAGTGTATCATCAACCTGATCCGAACCATATTAACAATTACATATTTGGACCCATTATTCAACCAGCCCATCCCACCGATTATGCCACCAGCTCAAAACACATATTGTAATCATTCAGATAGTGTTATTGTGTGGCAACTTAAGTACCTTAGGATGTGCTTCTAAAAGTTCGCCATCCCATGCGCGTTGGAAGTCCGCTACACATAACTTCTACGTTTTCATGCCCCGGATGATTAGATATGCGGCATTCTGACATCAAAAAAGAAAATTTATATGAGTTTTGACCTTAGTTTTTAAGACGTGGGTATTTTATCAAAAAAAGAATATTTATATGAGTTTTGACCTTACTGTTTAAGACATGGGTATTTTTTTTAATGTGCAAACCTATGTTTGACCTTAGTGTTTTGACCTAACCCAAATTGACCCAGTAATAGCTAGCTCTCTTTACAATAATTAGCCTTTGAGATCAGACCTAATACCCCGTTCAATACCAAAATTGAAATGAAACTTTTAGCAAATTAAAACCAAAACACCAATTTGTGAATATTGACATTATGTGTATTGTACACTTATCCTTGTCAGTTTTCTAGCAAACGAAGTAGTCAAATTTATTAAAAGAAATATGTTTAACCTCAAAAGAGTAAACGAAAAGCAACTATAATCATTTTAACATATATTCAAAGAGTCAAACAAACCCATCGAATCTTGTCAGCGCTATCATGACGTGGCGGATCAAAGAGCGGCATCAGCCCAACAAACAGCCACGGTCCTCCAAAACTCTTTTTAGGCCCCGGAACTTTATATCTTCACAAAAAGATCAAATCCTAAAACCAAATAAAAGAAAAACAGCAAAGCAAGCTTTGTGTATAAAAAACATGAATGTATCACCTGGAATGCTACAGCAAGTGTTTATCAATGAAGTCATGAACTCGGTGTTCTATGTCTGATTCGTTGTGTGCAAGATTCAAAATCCATACCAATTTAAAAGAAATTATATATTATTAACTAATATATATATATATATATATATATATATATATATAACTACTCTTTTCACAACAGTCAATATTAACCACCAAAAATCTCAAACAAAAACATAGATTTTATTAAAAAAAAACGTTAGAAGTGAAGAACCCTATTGATGACCTGATAAAGAAGACAACATTCTTGACCCTCCTTTCATAGCCATCACAGTCCATCTTCACCTTGATTCTTGAGAAATCAATCAACTCCAGATGTAGTTCTACCTGTTCCAATTCCTACAACAACAAATATACCAACTTCTCCATTTGTGTCCCAGATCTCCCAGGCAGTTGTTTCAAATATACCTACAGAAAACTTGAACACAAGTCCTAATTTACAAATGAGCATCAACAAAAAGAACTTAACTTTTGTAACACCAAGATGAACACTAAACATTGGAATTATGAGGAATAATTGGTAATCATGACTATGGCACACTGAATAACAAAATTCTTATGGTTTTGTTTATTGATTGTAATTTTCGGATACATCAAAAAGAAAGAAAGAGCCTCTATATAAACAGAGGAGAGGCACAATAAAAGGTAATTGGGGGATAAAAGCGGAAAGAAAATATACTAGAATTATAATATTATTCTATACTCCCCTTCAAGTTGGAGTGTGAAGGTCTCGAACACCCAACTTGCACAGCAGAAAACGAAGTGTGTTGGTCCCCAAAGCCTTTGTAAGAACATCAGCAATTTGATCTTTGGTGTCGATTGGTATATGACATATCTCAATAGAGTCAACTCTTTCCCTTACAAAGTAGCAATCCATTTCAACATGTTTGGTGCGTTCATGGAAGACCGGGTTATTTGCTATGTGACGAGCAGCTTGATTGTCACAAAACAATTGGGTCGGTCCGACAGGGGCCATGTCAAGCTCGCTTAAAAGCCATCTCATCCATAAGATTTCACTAACAGCATTGGACATGGCTCGATATTCGGCTTCTGCAGACGACTTCGAAACAAAAGACTGCTTTTTCGTCCTCCAAGAAATAGGAGCGCCTCCAAGAAGAAGCAGGTAACCAGTTCTGGACCGTCGAGTCATTGGACATCCTAGCCAATCGGAATCGCAATAAGCTAAGAGGTTGGTTCCGCCTTCTTTAGGAATGAGGATGCCTTGTCCGGGAGACCCCTTTAAATAACTCAAGACACGAGTGGCAGCCTCCATGTGAGTTTGTCTGGGATCACTAACGAATTGACTCAAAATGTTGACCGCATAAGCTATATCAGGTCTTGTAGCTTGTAAATAAAGAAGTCTTCCAATCAATCTACGGTATTGATTAGCATCTACCCGGGGTTCCTTGTTACACATATCAAGCTTCAAATTTTGTTCCATAGGGAAAGAACTCGGTCTACAACCTGTCATGCCAGCATCTTTAAGAATGTCCAAAGTGTATTTTCGCTGACTTAAGACCATCCCTTCATTAGTTTTAGCAACCTCAATGCCTAGAAAATATTTGAAGGGTCCAAGATCCTTAATGCTAAACCGCTTATCCAAAAAATCCTTGGTCGCCTGTATTTTGGTCGAGTCATTTCCCAAGAGAACAACATCATCAACATAAATGAGTGCAGCAACAAAGATTTTGTCTTCTTTGAAAATGAAGAGAGAATGATCGGCAGGGGTTTGCTTGAAGCCGATTTCAAATAAGGAACGAGTGAACTTGTGGTACCAATTTCTTGAAGCTTGTTTAAGACCATACAAGGATTTCTTGAGTTTGCATACCCTATTATCATCTTGTTTCCCAAAGCCTTGGGGAATCTTCATGTAAACATCTTCATTCAAGTCGCCATGAAGAAAGGCGTTGTTTACATCAAGTTGATGAGTGTACCAACCACGCTTCACGGCAACGATCAAGAGAGTCCGAACCGTTACTAATTTCATGACGGGTGCAAAGGTTTCATGGAAATCAACCCCTTCCATTTGTGTGAAGCCTTTGGCTACAAGACGTGCCTTGTGTCGTTCTATGTCTCCGTTCGGCTTGTACTTGATCTTGTAGACCCATTTTGAATTAATTGCCTGCTTCCCTTTTAGTAATTCTTCCAAAGACCAAGTCTCATTTTCTTCAAGAGCTTGGATCTCACGTTTCATGGCTTCTACCCATCTAGCATCCTTCACTGCTTGTTTGTAGTGTTTAGGCTCATTATTTGCAGTAATGGCCGTCAGGAAAGCTTTATGAGTGTTAGTAAAATTATCATAAGAAATAAAATGTGCCAAAGGGTGTACCGTAGAGGAGTCTTGATGGAGCGATGATTGTGTATGGTCTAGTGATGGGGGTAGGTTGACTTCGGATCCATCAAGCCTTGCTGGTCGAGATCTGATTCTTGCCGGTCTGGCGTTTTCAATTACGGGCCCATGTGATTCGTTAACGGTTTCAAACCCTATTTCATCTTGGCTATCATGGACGGGCTCATGTGTGTTATCGGGTTGAGATTGATCGTTTCGTTTGGGCCTAGTGTGACAGGCCCATTTGGTTCTTCATTTGGCCCAAAGGGTTCAGGGCCATCGTGGGCATGTGGTGTTTCCATTTCATCATCCCCATCTTGTAGAGACCATCCTTGCAATCACCCGCTCCAATCAATATCCTCGAACGTAAGTCCTGCATGGTATAAAATTCGGGGAAAAATGTAATAGCACATTGAAGTTCTTTAGATAATCTACTAACAGAAGTAAATTGCATTTAAACTTTGGGGCATGAAGAACTTCTCTAATTATTGCCTCACTTGGAAGAGCACAATCCCCTCTTCCTTTGACAGATACCGCCTCACCATTCGGTATTGTGACGGGGGGCTCATAACCTATTTTCTTTTATTTTTAAGCAAAGAATCATTATGAATAATGTGTTCGGTAGCACCCGAGTCCACTATCCATTCATCTTCTTTACCAAAGTTACCTGCCAAGTTGGCTTTGGGTCCGTTTTCTTCCATGTTGGCACCATCTTTATTCCCGAAAAACTTCAAGAATTGTTGATATTGAGAGTCGCTCAACCCGGCAATGGGACTCTTCTCACCTTCAACACAAGCGGCAGACGGCTTGGGCTTGTCTTGCTTGCCTTTTCCCGGCCACCACTCCGGGTAGCCTATGCGCTTGAAACACCCATCCTTGTTGTGCCCATCCTTTCCACAAAGGGTACAGTGCTCGACCGGTTCTCCGCTGTTCTGTTTCACATCCTTCTGTTTCGAGCGATTTTGCGACTGATTTTAGTCACGTCTGGCTGGAATGTAAGCTTGGAAAATGATCGAATCAGAGGAGGGCCTCTTGGTTCCTGTGATGGCCCGCTGCTGCTCATCTTCTGCGATGAGATGGTATGCATTTCTAAGGGATGGTACTGGATTCATGGCAAGTATTTGTGTCCTAATCGTCCCGAACTCCACATTCAAACCAAGTAAAAACTCATAAAGCCTTTCTTTATCTCTAGTTCTTGAAGCCTTTTTCCTATTTCACAGGTGCAACCATTGCAATCACACCTCGGGACGTGTAGGACGGACTGGATTTCATCCTAGATTCCACGAAGTTTTGTGTAGTAGGATGAGACAGAAGTTCTTTCCTGCTTTGTAGACGTCAATGATTGCTTCAACTCAAATGCCCTCAGTGCGCTTACCTTCCCAAACCGCTCCTTCAAATCGACCCATATTTCATGGGCCGTCATGGCGTACTTTACGCTGGTTCTGATCTCCTTTTCCATTGTTGTATGCTGCCAACCCTTGATCATAGCATCACATCTCATCCAAGGCATGTAGTTGGATGAATTTTCTTCCAGTTTCTTGATCGAGCCATTGATGAATCCGGCTTTATTTTTGGCAAACAGAAAATTCAGCATTTCATGTGACCAGTCTGCAAAGTTGATGTCCGGAAGGATGTCGTTTACGTGCATCTGTCTCGGGTAATCAGAAGGATGTAGGTAGTATGGAGACTCAGGATTGATGCCTCCTTCTTTGGCTTTGCCCGTCGACTTATCATTATCGCCGGCCATGATTAGGGTTTGGTTTTGATCAGAGGATCTTTACAATGACCGCTCTGATACCATAACAAAATTGTTATGGTTTTGTTTATTGATTGTAATTTTCGGATACATCAAAAAGAAAGAAAGAGCCTCTATATAAACAGAGGATAGGCACAATAAAAGGTAATTGGGGATAAAAGCAGAAAGAAAATATACTAGAATTATAATATTATTCTATACTTGTCACACCCCGACCCGCAGCGGAAAAGGTGATCGGGGCATAATTGGGTTATCATCAAAGCTCATGACATTTATTATATGTTTCATATTCATTAATACAATTTAATGGAAATAAATGATACACCATATTCTATCTATCTGTCTAAGCTTCTTGGTTCTCTTCTAAGGCATATCCTATGTTTTCCTTGCTTCAACCTGTTTACCTGTATCATGTGTAAAAAGGTTTTGGATCAACATAATGTTGGCGAGTGAATCCTATGGAAAAACATTTGAACAAGTTTAACCAATTGATTATAAATAATGTGCATACCACATATGAGTAAATGTAGATGTAAATTTATTCACACAACACATAATATTGAATATTAAACTCACATACACCAAATGATTGTTTTGAGGCACGCGATGTTCGACTCGTCTCCCACGAGGAACTGATGGGCCTAATGAATGAGTTTTGAGGCACGCGTTGTTCCACGAACTGATGGGCCTAATAAATGAGTTTTGAGGCACGCGTTGTTCTTACGAACTGATGGGCCTTAATGAATGAGTTTTGAGGCACGCGTTGTTCTCGTCTCCCACGAGGAACTGATGGGCCTAATGTATGAGTTTTGAGGCACGCGTTGTTCTTACGAACTGATGGGCCTTAATGAATGAGTTTTGAGGCACGCGATGTTCTCGTCTCCCACGAGGAACTGATGGGCCTAAATAATTTGCATACAACTTTGACAATATGTAATACATCACAACCAAACAATAGTTACATTCTAGTTTAGTTCATATAATGGTATAGCACGAATTTGCATAAGAAAATTAGTTTAAGCGACACATGATACACCCCAAAACATGAATAAAAAGGGGAGTTTGTAAGAATCCACTCACATTGGGTGCGTTCGGTTGATGAGGTTGAATGCACGCGAAATGGTGTTAACCACGAGTGAAATTAATCCTAGATAAATCGCATAATGGTTCGGTAAGTAAACGGGTTTTATGAATCTATTTTAGTAGGATTGTTGGGTGTATTTTTGTGAGTTTGAGGCTATTTTCTAACCTTAAAAATGTTATTTTTAAGTATTTATAATTGATTTTTAATTAAAATAATTAAATAAAAATAATAAAAAAATATTTTATTTTATTGCTACAGTACACGTTGACCGTTGACTTGACTATCGTTGACCGGTTCATAGGCATTTTGTTGTGCGCCGGGTGAGGCTCGAACCCGAGACCTCCCGTACGCGTGCACGCAGCTCTACCAACTGAGCTACGTGTCTAACCCGTTATATATCCGATTTTAATTATATATATATATTAATTAGATTTAACAGAAATCCTTTATTATTAAAAACGAAATAAATCTCAGAACCGGTGTGCTCCACAGGTCTCGAACCCGGGACCTGTGGGTTAGCGGACACACACTCCACCGCTGGACCGTGTGTCTCACTTGGTTATAAACTCAGTTATCAATATACTTAACATATCACAAAACACTCCGGTTCTGTTTTGCGAAAAAGAGAATTTTTATCAAGGCGGCGTGTGTGAAACCGGAATCGAACTCGTGACCTTAGCGTTAAAAGTGCACACAGTCCACCGCTGGACTGTGTGTCTAACCCGGTAATTATCTTGATTTTAATTATACTTAACCATTACTGAACTTCGTCTTCTTCACCGGTTTTAACCGGAAGTGACGACGGACTGGATTCGAATGTTGATTCAAGTTTATTTAGCGTTTAATGATCAATTACAAATGATATAAAAGTAAAAAGGGAAGGAAAATAGGCGTGAGATGTACCGACTGGTTTTACTCTGTTTTCCGGCAAAACTCCGGCGACAGAACTCTTTTTCCGGCGACAAGTATTTTGCAGCAGAAAGTCTTCCGAAGGCTTGCAAAGGTTGTGGGTGACTTCGTTGAAGATTTAGGGGGTTCAGTAAACTCAAAGATTACTGATACGGTTTTCCGGCGAAGTATCAAGAATTTCCGGCAGGTGATTTTTCGCTGAGAAAGAGTGCGATTTGAGTGTGAAAGACTTCTGGCGAGTTGAGGGTGTATTTATAGGGTAGTATTGGGATTGAATGGGGTCTGAATTCGGTCTTAATTCGAAGTCAACCGTACTCCGGCGGTTATGGCTGATGTCGCGGTTCAGACGTCGGTTATAACCGTCGTAATAGTTAAGTTTTCGGTTACTTTGAGTAATAACGTAATTAAACGGCGAAGTCGTCGGGATTTCCGACGACTGTTATTTTGGGCGCAATAATTTAACTTCTGAAATTGATTATTTGAATTAATTGTTTTCTGTTATTACCAGAAAATCAAGATGGCGGAGTGGTTTGTCGGCTGAGAGATAAGTCTTTGGTTTACCCGGTACAGACCCGAGTTCGAAACCCGGCAAAAGTAAACCATTTTTATTTTGATATTTTTGACAGATTTTCAAAACTAAATACATATCCCCGTATAATATTTGATTACGGATCGTTTAAAATTATTTTGGGCATTTAATTCGCAACTAAAATTTTAACTGACTGTTCGGTTGATAAACGGAGCGGGTTTGGTAAATCCGTTTTTTTTTGACGGATGTTACAGTATCCCCTGCTTTTAGAAATTTCGTCCCGAAATTTAAACAGGGATATAATTGACTAAAAGAATGATGGTGTTTAGTTTTGACAGTTACATACTTAGAAGAAATAAGGGTTTAAGTTTTTGCTTGAGGCGGTAACGTTCCTTGTAAAGGTTAAGTATCCTAATACAGGAATCGCTTTTTGTTGCCTACTGTATAAGTATTGTTAAGCAGGAATGATTCGCTAAAATGATATCACACATAAAAGTTTGAATATGCTTGGGGTTATATCCTAAGGCAGAAATTCTACAATCTACACAAATAAACACAACAACTAACAATTGTATCCACATTCCGATAGCATATATGTTTGAATGGTGATGGTTCCTCTCTCGTTTGTTATGATGGAGAGGTTAGTCTATATAGAAATGGATCACAATCCAATTTCTTTAAATAGTGAGATGATATAAATGTAACACAATTTCAACCAAGGCAATACTAAATCCTACATGGAACATCTCATAACCGCCTGATAACGCCTCTGATCCTTTGACAAGAATACTTATATATAGGAAGTACCAGCGGCGTATCCACCATATTCTTGTCAAATTTTCATTGGTTTTATCAGTGAATTATGATTAGTCCTATAATTCTACAATCAATACAACAAACATAAATTACTGAAATGAAATATATCTGGGCGATCAAGGCTCAATCAAACGGAGCCGATCGTATTGTATGTACTGAAATTGAAATTGTGTGCTCAAGGCTCAATCAAACGGAGCCGAACGTATTGAATGTACTGAAATTGAAATTGTGTGCTCAAGGCTCAATCAAACGGAGCCGAGCGTATTGCATGTACTGAATATGAATAACTTAACCACACAAACAGCCTATGCATGGAACCTCTCATAACCGCCTGATAATGCCTCCGATCATTTGACAAAAATACTTATATATAGGAAGTACCAGCGGCGTATCCACCGTATTCTTGTCAAATTCTCATTGACTTCATCCGCCAGTTATGATTAGTTCTATGCGACTCTACAACAAACACCACAACCACAAGATACTGATAATGAAAATGTATGTGCGTTCAAGGCTCAATCAAACGGAGCCGAACGTATTGCATGAACTGGAAATGTAAATTGATCTGTGTGCTCAAGGCTCAATCAATCGGAGCCGAGCGTATTGCATGTATTGAAATGTAAAATGAAATGAAATGTATTGCATGTGAGACACACTCAACTTCTTTAAATGATAAGACTGAGATATGTCATGAAGTATGATGATATGAATATTAAATCAATGAGTATAAAACCAACTGAACTAGTAATTTGCATTAAAATTCTTGGATAAAATTCCAATTGAGATACGTGAAAATTGAGATAACCTAAAGAAAAACATAAAAACTAAGTGATTAGAGTTGAATCTTGATTCTTGGTGAGAGAAGGCTAGTTAAGTGGTTGGTTTGGACCGTTAACATCTTCAACAGGATTGGCGTTGATGTTATAAACTCTTCCTCTTGCTGGTGGTGGAGCTGGGTTTGCTTGGTTTGTTTGGTTAACTGGGTTTGCTTGGGCTTGGGCGTTTATGATATTAACCAAACGAGGACACGTGTTTCTAAAATGGGTAGGGTCGCCACAATTGAAACAAGCTCGAACATATGGGTTCATGGGGTATTGAGGTTGTTGATATGTTTGGGTCATGGGTTGAGTAGGGGTTGAGGTTTGGTTTTGAGCGGTGCGGCAAACTTTGCTCAAATGACCGTAGCGTCCACAATTCGCACATAGTCGACAGGGTGAAGTAGTTGGATGGTGATAGAAACAGGTGTTGCATTGAGGGTGAGGTCCAATGTAAGGTTTCTTATTTGGGTAAGTTGAGTTGGGTGCTACTTGAGCGTTTGGGATAGTTTGAGGAGGTACAACTTGTGAAGCTGGTTGTTTGCGTTGGGTGACGGCGAAGACTTGTCCATCACGCTTTCTCTTAGATGTAGGTGGTGTAGAGGATTCGGTTCGGGTGGGGTTTGAGGTTTCCGTTGATGCTTTATCCTTCTTCTTCTCCTCTTTGAAATCTTTGTTCCGAATTCGGTTCTCGGTGAGCGCGGTTGCTAGCTCCATGCTGCTTCCAAAGTTGCAGGCGAGGTGCTTATTACAGGGTCTTGAATCTTTGATGGAAGACCACGAATGTAGTGCTCGATCAAACGGTAGAGGGGAGTGAACAAGTTGGGAACCATTTGATTTAACTCAAGGAATCTCTTGTTGTATGTGGTGTGGTCGCCTTCCTTTTGTTTCAAAGCATGGAACTCATCCTCCAATTTCTTGATTTCACTTCTTGGGCAAAACCGTCTTGTCATGATTCCCTTCAATTCTTCCCAAGTCAAGGTCATAGTTTCTTCAACACCTCGTTTGGTCTTTTCTGTATTCCACCATGTGAGTGCTGTTCCAAGTAAACGACCAGTAGCATAACGCACTTTGCGATCATCGGGGCAATCGCAATTTAGAAAAGTGTTCTCCATTTCTTCGAACCAATGGAGGAGAGCGGTGACACCTTCAGTTCCTTCGTATTTTGGAGGATCGCAGGATTTGAAATGTTTGTAGGTGCATTTAGTGACTGGAAGGTTGACAGTGTTTTGATCCTCTTGTTGGGTTGGGTTAACGGAATTAGCGGTAAGGGCTTGTTGAACTTGAACTACGATGTTGGGTATTACGGTCGCCATTTGCTGAGCGATTTGGGTAGCCATGCGTTCACGGGCTTTTTCTGCTCTCATCTTCCTACGGGCGAGGTTAGAAGACATCTACAAGGAATACATGTCAAGAGTATGAGTTGGATGCCTTTGGGATCGTGGGTCGTGTTTGGGATTGAACGTTCATAAAGTAAATATAGAAAATAAATCTACTACATCCATAGGATGTCTTGGGCTTTGCTCGCTGTTAGGCCCGTCATGCCGCCATACTTTACCTGTGTAATCATGTGGGCCCCCATGAATACCGGTTTTTCATATGGTTCGCACGGTTTCTGCCTGGTTGCGTACACAAAACCCGGAGAAAATCGAGAAATATGTATACAACGTGTGATATTCGGAATGTGTCCAGGCATGGACACGGTGACATCTCAAAGTGAGGTTAGTTCGAACGACGTTTGGTGTGGCATGCTTTGGCCTAATAGGTCCGTCGTACTCTCATCGTTAGTCCCCAGGTAGGCAAACTGGTCCGTTATTTTGGATTTATACGAATGCCAACCTAGACAGGACGTTCCGACTACCGGTACTTGTACCCTTCCAGTTACTACATGCCCGTCGCAGAACTTACTTTGATGAGAATTGAAAATTGCACAAAATCTTTGGATATTGAGAGTATGAAAATAAATTGAATACATGAACATCGATATATGTATAATGAATATGTATATATGTATAATGAATATGTATATGAGCATGTATGTTTGACTGAAATGTAAACAAATATGAAACAAATAAATATCACAAGTTTGTATGTAACCACCTAATCAAGTTAAATTTTAGGCAGACTATAGTATAGGCTCTAAGGGTCTAATAACCTATCCTATATCCCTATAGTCATGGCTCTGATACCAATCTGTCACACCCCGACCCGCAGCGGAAAAGGTGATCGGGGCATAATTGGGTTATCATCAAAGCTCATGACATTTATTATATGTTTCATATTCATTAATACAATTTAATGGAAATAAATGATACACCATATTCTATCTATCTGTCTAAGCTTCTTGGTTCTCTTCTAAGGCATATCCTATGTTTTCCTTGCTTCAACCTGTTTACCTGTATCATGTGTAAAAAGGTTTTGGATCAACATAATGTTGGCGAGTGAATCCTATGGAAAAACATTTGAACAAGTTTAACCAATTGATTATAAATAATGTGCATACCACATATGAGTAAATGTAGATGTAAATTTATTCACACAACACATAATATTGAATATTAAACTCACATACACCAAATGATTGTTTTGAGGCACGCGATGTTCGACTCGTCTCCCACGAGGAACTGATGGGCCTAATGAATGAGTTTTGAGGCACGCGTTGTTCCACGAACTGATGGGCCTAATAAATGAGTTTTGAGGCACGCGTTGTTCTTACGAACTGATGGGCCTTAATGAATGAGTTTTGAGGCACGCGTTGTTCTCGTCTCCCACGAGGAACTGATGGGCCTAATGTATGAGTTTTGAGGCACGCGTTGTTCTTACGAACTGATGGGCCTTAATGAATGAGTTTTGAGGCACGCGATGTTCTCGTCTCCCACGAGGAACTGATGGGCCTAAATAATTTGCATACAACTTTGACAATATGTAATACATCACAACCAAACAATAGTTACATTCTAGTTTAGTTCATATAATGGTATAGCACGAATTTGCATAAGAAAATTAGTTTAAGCGACACATGATACACCCCAAAACATGAATAAAAAGGGGAGTTTGTAAGAATCCACTCACATTGGGTGCGTTCGGTTGATGAGGTTGAATGCACGCGAAATGGTGTTAACCACGAGTGAAATTAATCCTAGATAAATCGCATAATGGTTCGGTAAGTAAACGGGTTTTATGAATCTATTTTAGTAGGATTGTTGGGTGTATTTTTGTGAGTTTGAGGCTATTTTCTAACCTTAAAAATGTTATTTTTAAGTATTTATAATTGATTTTTAATTAAAATAATTAAATAAAAATAATAAAAAAATATTTTATTTTATTGCTACAGTACACGTTGACCGTTGACTTGACTATCGTTGACCGGTTCATAGGCATTTTGTTGTGCGCCGGGTGAGGCTCGAACCCGAGACCTCCCGTACGCGTGCACGCAGCTCTACCAACTGAGCTACGTGTCTAACCCGTTATATATCCGATTTTAATTATATATATATATATTAATTAGATTTAACAGAAATCCTTTATTATTAAAAACGAAATAAATCTCAGAACCGGTGTGCTCCACAGGTCTCGAACCCGGGACCTGTGGGTTAGCGGACACACACTCCACCGCTGGACCGTGTGTCTCACTTGGTTATAAACTCAGTTATCAATATACTTAACATATCACAAAACACTCCGGTTCTGTTTTGCGAAAAAGAGAATTTTTATCAAGGCGGCGTGTGTGAAACCGGAATCGAACTCGTGACCTTAGCGTTAAAAGTGCACACAGTCCACCGCTGGACTGTGTGTCTAACCCGGTAATTATCTTGATTTTAATTATACTTAACCATTACTGAACTTCGTCTTCTTCACCGGTTTTAACCGGAAGTGACGACGGACTGGATTCGAATGTTGATTCAAGTTTATTTAGCGTTTAATGATCAATTACAAATGATATAAAAGTAAAAAGGGAAGGAAAATAGGCGTGAGATGTACCGACTGGTTTTACTCTGTTTTCCGGCAAAACTCCGGCGACAGAACTCTTTTTCCGGCGACAAGTATTTTGCAGCAGAAAGTCTTCCGAAGGCTTGCAAAGGTTGTGGGTGACTTCGTTGAAGATTTAGGGGGTTCAGTAAACTCAAAGATTACTGATACGGTTTTCCGGCGAAGTATCAAGAATTTCCGGCAGGTGATTTTTCGCTGAGAAAGAGTGCGATTTGAGTGTGAAAGACTTCTGGCGAGTTGAGGGTGTATTTATAGGGTAGTATTGGGATTGAATGGGGTCTGAATTCGGTCTTAATTCGAAGTCAACCGTACTCCGGCGGTTATGGCTGATGTCGCGGTTCAGACGTCGGTTATAACCGTCGTAATAGTTAAGTTTTCGGTTACTTTGAGTAATAACGTAATTAAACGGCGAAGTCGTCGGGATTTCCGACGACTGTTATTTTGGGCGCAATAATTTAACTTCTGAAATTGATTATTTGAATTAATTGTTTTCTGTTATTACCAGAAAATCAAGATGGCGGAGTGGTTTGTCGGCTGAGAGATAAGTCTTTGGTTTACCCGGTACAGACCCGAGTTCGAAACCCGGCAAAAGTAAACCATTTTTATTTTGATATTTTTGACAGATTTTCAAAAACTAAATACATATCCCCGTATAATATTTGATTACGGATCGTTTAAAATTATTTTGGGCATTTAATTCGCAACTAAAATTTTAACTGACTGTTCGGTTGATAAACGGAGCGGGTTTGGTAAATCCGTTTTTTTTTACGGATGTTACAATACTGAACTCAACTTGTTCGTCGGATGTTCGGCTTCATGGCTGAATTTTAGGCTTGAACAATGAAGGTCATTGGTGGTGTATGGTGCGAATAACACGTCATCAAAGGTCCTCCAAAGCTTCTAAACACTTATTAAATAACACTAACTAAAACCAGAACTCATACATGTAGTTGACTTTGGCCTCGAGTTAGGGCTTCAATAGAAAACTAAAAAACTTACCCTTGAAACTCCGACAATAAATTAGTTCATCGCTGCCCTTCATCTTCATTCAATTTTGAGAAAACCGATACCTCTTAGCCTCTTGGTCGTTTAATTGTAGCCTCAAACAGTGATTTCAGGTATAAATCTTCCATATCTGACTGATTTTGTGATTTAGGGTTTCTATTGAACAAAATAAAAAGATTTTGAGAGAAAACCGAAAGCGGGAATGCGAATTTCAAAATGAAAATCATGTGAGAAAAATGGGAGTACATAACGTAAATTTTAAAATTCTAAATAGAAATAGATGAGCCAAAATGACCAGGTAAATGTTTTAAAGGAATTTAGCTTCAATGTGTTATACAAGCTTTGAAGGTTTGTACTTTTTTAAAAGTGGCAAATGATCAAAGCTAGCCCTCCAATATGCATATTATATATATATATAGTGGAGAATTCAAATGAAAACAATTTTTTTTATAAAAAGAAAAAAGAAGAAATTTCAAGCAATAAAAATATTTCATTTTGCTTCATTAATTTTTTGTATTTATTGTCATTATAGAGGTATATTAGTAAACTTTGATAGATTATTAAATTGTAGTCATACTCTTTAACAACTAACTAAATTAAATTTATAACTTATTTTCAAAAAATAGATTTAAAAAAAATTAATTTAGAGTGTAGGATAAATTAAGAGGCATGTAAAATAAATTACGAGTTGTGTAGAATAAATTTCAAAATGTGTAGGATAAATGTTGGAATGTATAGGATAACTTTTGATATGTGTAGGCAAAAAAAAATTAATGTGGAGGATGATAGTCTTTATAACTAATTAGTTAGTCAAATATACAATAAATTAGATGGAAGAAAAATTATTTAACGTTTTACATTTGTATCATTTGTTATTTTTCTTCTTAATAAAAATTTCTTCTCAAATGAACATCCTATATATATATATATATATATATAGAACCAACTTGAGTTATGAAAATCGTGAGAACTAGGTCATCCAAAAGGTTTTTTCGAAAAAAGTTGTTCTCAAAAGTCATAAAAAATCACTTGTTCAGCAACAAAATTAAATTTTAAAAAAATGCCGCATACCCACATTTACATGAGGCGTAAAAAAAATATTTATCTTCGTACAAATTTACATCAGCGCATAAAAAATACTTGCATCAGTTAAAACTACCGACTCGACAATTTTTTTACTTTTTTCAAAGATGTGTTTATAATAATTTCATCTACTTACGTATATATATCAAGATTTTTGTGACTTAAACGATTTTATTGGTAACCCTGATTATGTTATATCCGTTATCATACCCATTTATGTACAATATATCTACAATTTGCGTTTCGTAATATATTTACAGAAACGTTAACATATCATCAATTGTTGTAGTGCATGTATTCCATTAACTTATTTATTTAATCATTTTTATAGCATTTATACATGAAATAACTTAACAAGTTAACCTATGTATTATTTTCATGCTCGAAAAATAACTTAATAAGTTAACCTACCTTCTACTATCATGATAACACTTATCATTTCATATTATACATACTCATATCTATATATTATATCTGACATGACCCACATGGCTTTGGCATTTATGGATTGGCTGTAGTGGTTATGAAGATATTGCAGATTTCACATGGTTGCTAAAATGATTTGGTGAAAATATGTGTGTGTTCTTTTCACTATGCATATAAACTTATCTCTAAAACTACATTTTAAATGTATCATTATTTTTTTGCTACCTGGAGGAGGTTGTTGAGGTTACATATACTAAAACAATATATTGAATGTATAAATGTCTAAAACTACATTTTAGTTCTATCTTATTGCAGATAAATATGTTTCATACCTTATATTGCGATCTAAACCAGAAACCAAAGATCTTAATTCTAAAAGAGAGAATGGGTTTTTGTGGGACTCTGATTCAGATTGATCATCTGAGGTCAGAATTAGTAGTGATGATGCTTCTCATATACTTCTTTTAACTTAAAAATCTAGGCTGTGGGTTTGCTATGGCCATTTCAGGTTGCTAATTTATTATTCATTCTTTCTTTGCATAATCTTATTATTTACTAGTAAAGCTTTTGATCAGACACCGGGAAGTTAATCACATGGGGCGCAACTGATGATCTTGGTCAAAGCAACGTGACCTCAGGGAGACATGGGGTGCATCTATTCTTCTGTTCATCGTACATGTTTTATATGAAATAAGCTAATCACAATGAAGCTGTTGTAGAAAAGAATCTAAAAATATGATAAAAAGACGTAGAAAATGTTGAAAAGGCTTTGAAAGCTCTCATATGAGGAAGAACAGATGGAAAGTCTAGAAGAGGTGTGTTTTATATCCACAATTAATCAACTTCAGCACAGTACTTGCATATCCAATGATTTTTATATTTGAAATTTGCATATTGTTCAAGATCAAATGGTGGAGTCAGAATCAGTACTTCAATTAAAAGATGTAATTCGTAATATTTCTTCACATTTGGGAAACACTAGGTTTTCCTGAAAAATTACTGCCCTTAAGGTTATTGAATGGTTATTATTATACATACTACAATACTGTCCAGGTTTGTGCAGGTGGAAAGTTGAAAATGGTTATCTTAGAAGAAGAATGACATTTATTACTTTGAAGAAAATCCAAAGCCACCCAGTGTTGGAAAATTAGAATGTGGTGAATGGAAATTAATTTATAGAAATTAATAAAATTAAACTTTTCAAGTGATAAAACTCTTTCATAGAGTTTTATTGATGACATTTGATTGGTTTTTATTAGAGTTTTAAGTCTCTAATTAATTGAGACTTTTAACTCTCCTCAAGTTTTGTATTATTAGTAGGCTATGAGCCTTATTTGTGACTAGAAGAAAGATACATAATGTATACATGAAGAATACTTGAAAAAGAGGGATACTTGAAGACTAATATAGAGAGGAGTACTCTCTACTCATTTCCACCACCATCGCCTGCTTATCTGTTCCACAAATTTAAATACTACAATTTTACTCGGTGTAACCTCGGCCGTGTGAGCTATCTCCGGCAGTACAAACTGCTTCGGCTGTTATACCCTAGGAGACAGACGCGTCGTCTTAAGTAGAGGCGTTAAATTTGTTTTAAGGGAAACGTGTTGAACACGTGACTCAGCCACAACCGTCAACATCAGTTTGTTCATTTTTGCAGTCAATAAGGATCTCACAAGGAGACGGGGTTCAAGTTTCTTAGCGGAAACTGTATAAGAAGACGCTTCTCAACCTCTTGTCAAAGACAATGATTTGAATGGATTTATTTAAATATGTTGTATTTCATATTTATTTTTGTATGGATTTGTACATGGTACAGGTACTACAATTTCCCAAAATTATGTAAAGAGAGTATCTTTACAATTTTTATATTTATTTATATAACTTTTATTATAAAATTGTGATGCATGTCCTATAAACTTAAACAGATTCCGTGAGATTGTTTCTACAATCATAAAATCTTATTTATAAGGATCTTGGGTTTACGAAAGGATTTATAAAGAAACAATATTTTTTAGAGATTATGATCTTATAAATATTTTTTGTGAAATATGTATGCAGTACAACTTGTTGTGTTTGGATTTATTGAGATTGAGATATTAAATCCTATACCGTAGTACAAAACGAATAGTTTTGGTTCAAGCGTTTGGTTTTGAAACTATTTTGGAATCGTTAATTTTTTTCTAACCTTTGTGTTAGAACGAGTTTATTAGTGTAAACCATACATTTTTATAAACGTTAGATTTTTCTAACTTGTGTGTTAGACCGGAATTATGGGTGTAAAGCATACGTTTTTTGTAAACGTTAAATTCTCTTGAGTAGAATTTTCATGTCTTTAAATAAGAGTTTTATGTTACTTGATTAGAGTTTTATGTCTCTAATTAAGTATCTATTTAAAGTAGACTCTTCATCCACCCATGGATTGATATGAACAAATAAGTCTTATAATGATTTTTGTAATCACTTATTTTAAAGAGTGTGTTAGAGTAGCTTAATATAAACTGACACGTTTTTTAACGATTTATGTAATCGTTTATTGCTAACGAACTAGTTAGAACATATTTATTGATAAGTTTTATAACAATTTTTGTAATTGTTTACTTCTAACAAAAGTGTTAGAAACTCATTTATCTTCTAACATGCATGTTAGAAAATGTTCATAAAAAGCGTTAGTTTGAAAGCAATTTTTAATTGTTTATTTTCTAACGTGTGCATTAGAAATGACTTATTTATTTGAACCATATTTGTGTTTACAACAAGTCAAATTAACATTTTGTGGAAATATTAAATATTTTAACGTGCGCGTTAGAATTTCTTTCATTTTAACATGATTATTAAAATACAAATGCTTTGAAATGATTTATGTAAACATTTTATATAAGTATTTTGTTATAGCATTATTTTAATAAATATAAACACTTATATTATGCATTGTGTGGTTTTGAAATAAAAGATCATACATTGAAGTTGATGTTTGATTGGCTACAAGAATTAAATCACCAGCGATGGTGTAGTTGTTTGGGATTTATCACCAACTTTAATTTGTGATTTCTAAATCCAAATTGTCATGTTTTATATATATATAATGACTTAACTTTTCTAACATGAGTGTTAGAAAAAATGTATCACAAATACAAGGTTAGAAATTGTACATTGTATAAGCCATAATGCATGCAAATGTTTTATATATAAACATTTAATTGTCTATGTGTGCATTAAAAACGATGAGAAATGGTTTATTGTATAAATTTTATCCTTGGAAAACATTTTATATAAACGTTCGATTCTATAATGTATCCGATATGAACATTTTTTTCTAACATGCGTGTTAGAAAACATTTAGTACATGCTTAGTAAGACTAAACAATATAAAACCATTTGATATTTTGGGTTTTGGTTTATGTTTTCATAAACCCTAATTAATATTATTTACATAGTATTGCAAAACTAAGGAAATGTTTTAGAATAATTTTTAAAGCAAAGTTTTGCATAGCATTGATAATTCAAATGGTTTGCTACTCTCGATAGAAGTAGCATGTGGTGAACAAAGTAATAATCTCGTGATATTATTTGGTGGAAAACAACTTGATGTTGTTGTGAACAAATTTAATTGTTTAAGTATACTATTTAAATGTAGTCTTTGTAACAACTTGGTGTTGTTTTAAGTATGATTGTCCAAGTTTATAATTTCAAGATGAAATGGGAAACTTGTACTTACGAATGCATGGAGTTTTATTAAGGGAGTACCTTAAGACATGCTATGGGACGATATTTTTGCAAAGGTTTTGGTCAGATTATTAAGTGTTGAAGATAAAAGCACTTTGATATTTGATGTCTACAGATCGTCTATGCTACCGATTCAATTTCAAAAGTGTTTGGCACTTATGATTTAATTTCGAATGTATTTTATTGTTTTGTGTTCAATATCTTCGGATAACACATGCAATTTTTGCAAAGAAATAAATCACTAATGTTTGTGACGTATAAATTATTTATGTGGAGAATAATTATAACGTTAATTATACATTATTTAAAAGAATATGGTTTTAAATGGATAGTACATGATAATACTTGGACATAAACAACTTAAGAGTTGTTGCATTGACTAAAAGTCAAAGACGAGACATCAAATGTGTAACCACATCACGAATGAGTAGTGAGTGTATTGAGATGAAATACACAAACAAGATTCATGTCGAAATACTTCGTTAGAAGTCATTGGAAAATTCACAAGTTTGAATTCTAACATATGAAAGTAAAAGTACTATATGTTATTGTATACCCTTAATAAATCTTGCGAGATTTATATGTAGATGCGTCTACCACTTGAATATGGAAATTTTACCTTCGTTTGGGAAAGCATCCTAGATATACATATCTCTAATGAATAACAATAGATGTGTGCAAATCATTTATGGCAAAATTATGAATGCCATGTTGTTTAGTGTGGATCTAGTTGACTCGTATCTTCCACATAATAGTGATTGAAACGAGGAACATTCATCTTGTTGGCGATAAGTGTGTTCACCAAGTGACCTGGATTAAGACTTATGTTTAAGTACTTATGAGTCAATGGTAAAGCGTTGGAGATCAAAGGTAAACAAGTTATGTTCCTTAATTGAATGATAAAATTTAGCTATGTGCTACATACAATAATTTGTGAGACCTTCCTAAATATTCATGTTTTAGGATTATGAATAAGTCTCATTATTTTGTCTTAACAAGGGATGAATGTTGCAAAGTGATATTATGATATCCTTGGGGCTGTGAAGAATCAGAATGATGCATCTTTTGTTCACATGCTAAAGTATTGTAGTCTAAAGCATGCTAGACTAGTACTTGGTTAACTATGGGTCTTGATGGAGACTAATTAACTCTAAATATTCAAATGTGTATAAACACAAAAAGAATTTGTGTATAGACAAAGTTGATGGAGAATTTTCATTCATTATAAGGAAAAGACATGTAACTTTTGAAGAGTTTGTCGAAAAGCTAATTGTGAGAGGGGATCGGCTCTCCTCCAATGAGCACCGGACTGATCTGACTCAACTAATAGAGGCAGAATTCATTTTTAGCGAGTTGGACAAACAAACAAGAAAGATATACTGCTTAAACACCTTGATTTGTATTGATAAACGTGAACGGTTACAGAACGAGTAAACAGTTTGACAGGGCTTCGCTTTAGTCACACACTAACAGATCTCTGATACAACACTCAAGCTCCTCTATTTATAGGTCAACATGACTCGCACAGGAGGAGTGTGTGTTTGACTCGTGTGAGTGGTGCCTCGTACGAGTGACAAGGTGTCACTCGTACGAGTCACTTAGCTCACTCGTACGAGCCACTTTACAAACATATAAATCATATTTAAACATACGAAGATCGACATTCTAAGCCCTATATACATAACCAACATATCCTAGACGTAGGCAATAGACATGTACCAACAAACTCCCCCTTGGATGTTGCCGCAGTCTTGGATAGTCTTCAAAAAATACTTCAAAAATTTAATAGTTAACGTCTAAACTGAAAGCGCCTTAGCGAAGCAATTCGCGTACGCTCTGCAATCCTCTCCTCATTATTCTCTTTCTTTTGTTTCTCAATCTCTTCCAGCTTCCTCCAAGAAGTGTTCCATGCTATTCCTGAATGTATGTCATTAGCAAAACAAACATTTACAATCTTCTGGAACTGGAGAGCCTGCTCTTTGTCTTTCTCTTCGAAACTAATCTTGCTATAAAACAAGCATTCAATATCCTTCTTCGAACAATTTACTAGCCACATCGGGTGTAGTACTCGAATGCCACGCCATAGACTATATATGTGTTTCTGTGCTATGACGGCTTCAGATAATTCCTCGGTAATCTTCCAAGAATCATCATCTGGATGAACACAAATAACGGCTTCACTAGTACTTGAATCATAGTGCCACCATTTGAAGATCTTGAAGAAATCTTGTTCCATCTTGATTAGAGGCATATTTTTTCATAACTTTTGGCCTCTTCACTATCAACATAACATCCTTTTCTTTCGTTACTAGATCAATCTTCGTGATTCTTTTAGGGATATGTGGTTTCCAGTGAATAAAACCATGTGTAGCCTCAAGCTTTATCAATTTCCACAGCCGCTGGTCATGAAATGTCATCTTCAAATTAATCATCTTTGTTTGAATAAGCTCTTTGATATCCCAGAACGGCAGGGTCTTTATGCTTAAGTATCAAAAGTACTGGATCCCATACTCCCTTTTAATTGCATAAACATTCAGCTCCACGATCCATCAGCTTATGATGTCCCCATAGAAATGTTAGCATCACACGTAAAAAATGCTAGGGGACGTTTGAATTTACGCTCAACTGGTACTTCTTTAAACCAACGCTTCCTCATTTCAACAATTTCTTCTGCAGACAATTGTTGAGGAACCGTACCCTGTTTGACAGCCTCTTCCACTTTGCGCTTCAGAAGATCATCATTCTCGGCTGTAAACAATTCACTGAAAGTTGGGGAGTCATCTGTACCCTCGTCGGCATTATTTGCATCATTGTCATCAGAATCATCCTCCACGATAACTTTATCATAATCATGTGCATCAGAAACATGTTCGAAGACATAATCCACAAGCTCGAAAGCACTGATGTCGTTAAGCTCCTCTTCAAAATCAAATTCAAACGCCTCTTCGTCCACGCCCAATAATTGCGTGATCTCTTCCTTTGTATAGCAATGGACGAACTCTCCTTCTTCTACATCATGCTCTAAATACAAGATCTTGGATTTGGGCACGACAGGAATAGTTGACGCATCGATCACTGTGAAAATCCCTGCCTGCATAGAAGCTTTACAGCTTCCAGGTGCCTTTCCCTGATCTTTACCTTCTTCCACTTGATTTGCAGAATCATCCCAATACACAGAAAAAATGATATCATCATTCAAATTAGATTCTGTTAAAAGGATACCCGAACCACCCAAATTATCATCATCACCACCATCACTATCATCATCATCAGACTTATCAGAAAATACATTATCGACATCGTCCAAGTCTTCATTTTCTTCTTAGGATTCTCAACAAATTCATCTACCTCTGCTTCGATTTCTTTCTCCAATTTTCTCTTATTGAGCCATTCTCGATGTTTAGCTGAAAGATTTGTCATGTCAATGTCAACATCCTTTGGCTTTCCAATCAAAACAAACTTCTTCGAATTTGCACACACCACCACTTCAGAAGATATTGGCACAGATTCAGCTTCTGACTCAGTTGTATCAATCATAGGTTCTTCACCAACCTTCGCTTTTCCTTTCCCCTAAGCATCTGATAACTCTTTTGCAATGCTTTCTCGCTCAGCAACCCTTTCTCTAGCCTTTGCTCTTTCAATCTCATCTATTTCTGCAGCTAAGTTAATTCCGAGTTTCTTCGTAAGAATCTTCTCGAATAAGCTCATTTTTCGCTGATTGTTGAGGCGTTCTTCATTATATTCTTCCATTCTGTTCCTCAGTCTTTCATTCTCTGAAACGATACTGGCCAAGATATCCTCAAGATGCTGGTTTTCTTCTTTCAGCCCTTTAATTTGTTCTTGGAGTTCAGCAATCTTTACACTATTCAGCATAACTTGGTTTTCAACTCTTCAATACGTGTGTCATTGAACATATCTGCAGAAAATTCTTCTCCCCCTGGTATATCACCAAAATCGAAGTCAAATTGATCTTCAAGTCTGGTTTCTGTGAAGAACTGGGGTTAAGATTGAGAAGGTTGAGCTTGAGGTGTAGGTTGTGGTGTTGCTTGCGGTGGTGGAAATGGTGGTGGTTGTGGAGTTGGTTGAGGAGGTGGTGATGGTGGTGGTTGAGAAATCGGTTCAACATTCACTGCTTCATCAACCTTTTTCTGCACCGTTCTCTTTGTTTTGTCTTTTGGAGAATCTGTGCTTCTAACAGCTGGCCTCTTAAGACGTTTAGAAGATCTCTTAGAAGATTTGCGAACAGGGGTATCGCTGTCAGAACCCGAAGGTACATACGTTGTATCATCTTCCCATGTTGCTTTTCGTTTTTTCTCTTCAGCTTTACGTCTAAGTTCAGCTAAACGTTCAAGTTCTCTTTCTTTAGCTCTTTCTCTCTCTCCGGCGATCCTATCCTCTTGATCAGTACTAGAGGAGGATGCCTCTTCAACAATCCCTTCCTGAACCCCAAATGCTTCTCGTTCGATATCAGCAGCCAAAGTTTCAACATTTTCTTCCGGCTCTGACTCGCCGACCAACCTCGTGCCGTCAGATGCACGTTGCCTCTTTTAGGGGCATTGGAGGTAGATGTGGACATTTGTTTTCGCTTCGACCCTTACCCCTCTTCTTATCTTCTTTAGAGAACCACACGCTTCTCTTCACAACAAAACCGTCTAACGTTTCTAGCTCCTCATCTTCATCTCCACTATCATCTTTCCTCCACTTCCCTTTTGGCGGTGCCACATAATCTTTGTCAAGAATAGCCCCGAAGACAGGCTTGGCATTTGGGAAGGCTTTAAGATGCAGATTCATTTTTTTTAGTGTTGACACATCCATATGTTCCAGCTTTAAAACATCATCTTTCTTCTTCTTTAAATTTGGATGTAAGTGATGGAGAAACATCTAAACAAAATGCGGATACTGCAGAAACTTCTCGCATTGTATATTTTGGACCATCTGGGAGAAGATCAATCTTGAGAAATTGTAGGGCAAGTTCGGAATAAGTGTTGTAATCATGCACATCTGATAATCAATCAAATCATCAAAGTTGTCCTCCCTGTGACTGAGGGCATGAATAACACAGTGTGTAATATAACGAAATGGAGCATTGAGATTTGCCTTCTTAAATGGAGCTGCGTTAACGAAACCTGCATAACCCATTCGATAGAAGCACCCTTTAACCATGTATTTTGAGAAACCAGTTGGGTCTTCTTCATGATCTTTAAACTCTAAAACTGTCCGGATCAAGTCTTCAGTGATCTTGACTTGAATATCTTCGTTATCAATCCTCACAGTAGACAAAATCGCGTTCTCTTCTTCATTAAATTCAGTAGCATTCCAAAAATATTCGACATGAGAATGATAAGCCGTGTGATGATCAGTGAACGCCTTGGTAATAGGAAGTCGGCTTAAAAATTCTAGTACTTCTCTATAAGCTGCGATTTCAGGAATAGTCTCGTCTAGAAGACAACAGATGTTGTGAAACGGTGAAAACGAAGACTTCTTGATCTGCAAGCATCAACATTTCAAACACTTAGAAAAATTTTCAAAAATTTCAACTCTTAATCACTCGTACGAGGCACAATTCGTACGAGTCATATACTTAGACAAGAAGTTAAGTGTGAGTCAAAAACCCTACTCATACGAGCCACTTCTTCGTACGAATGAATAATATACTTAACAAATTTTAAGGGTTTTGAGCAAACTTCCTCGTACGAGTGATGCTTCGTACGAGCCACAAAGATATAAACGTTTAAGGTCCTACTTATACGAACAACCACTCGTACGAGTGAATATGATAGACAAACATTTGAAATCCTTGCTCGTACGGGTGATGATTTGTACGAGTTGCAAATCGTACAAAATAACACCTAATCAAATCGAACTTAAAACGTGTAGATTTTAACAAATTGAAGGTTGACTTATAGGTTAAAAGGGCCGATTTTAACGATTTTGAGTTCCATTTTAAATTTTACCGGTCCGATTATCCTAAATCTACGTTTTATGTCCTTTTGGTCCAAGTTTGGCATTATAACGGCTCAAAACAAGCATTAGTACCTTGCCCATCAAAAGAGGTGTGCAAATCAACCTTCCTGAAGTATAGATACGTAACGTAGATTAATAAAGTGAGTGATAGGAACTGAATCGCACAAAGTAAGCTCTCAGTCGCACGGAGTCAATAGTGTGTCTCGTGCGAATGAGCAGCCCTTTTATACTCATTCAGGTTCACTCGTACGAGCGATGATTCGCATGAATGAAGCTTTTTGTTACTCGTACGAGTTAGCGTGTCACTCGTACGAGTCAGTTCTATGTTCATTGTTGATTTTTTGTGAAATTTTATCTGTTTTTATAACCCACTCAGTTAACCAAGTCCAAGTTAATGACCCTAGTTATCCGATTTGCCTACCAAGTCCAAGTTAATGACCTTGGTTGACCGATGTTTGACCAAAACAGATTTATTATAAAATTTAAAGTTTCAAATTTATGAACTTTGTTTATGCTGCAGGATATTTTCTTTTCTGATTAGCTCCCAGCCCGTGCTCTTCAGCTTTCCTCCAGCAACTGTCTCTTTGACTTGGACTAACGGTATTTTCAGCATCGGTGGACTAAAATCTAAGAAAGATTGCTAAAAGTAAGCTGAAAATCTTTTTTGCTAAAAGTGAAAAGAAAGAACAAGCAAAGATGTATTTACATACATATTTTTATGAGTTTTGTGTTTAGAGGATCATATCAGATATTTCGGCAAATCACAAGTACCGTTGATCTTGGTAGTAACTTTAAGTTCTTAGACGAATTTACCTAGATTGCCAATATACTTATCCACTTAAACCTCTACACGTTTCTCAATTGTTTCTTATATGTTTAGTAATATTAAGGAACATGAAGTAACTGTGTTTCCCATCTCAGAATATACTCCCATCGAGATTCCCATATTTCATTTCATAGGTGAATATATCTAACTGATATCTGTAAATGGGTGAACTGCGAGACCTTGAGAGCTCAGGTTAGTATATCCATACAGAGAAAGAGATGAAGGCTCGACTTTAGGTGGTGTCCCATAAAGGAATCTTTTGAAGTGCAAATGTCATAAATGTTTATGACATACTCATTTTTGTGAAACTTTTGTAGGCGAATAATGCGTAAAGTATTATACAAGTTCTAGGTCATTGCCAATGCTAAATCAGAAGAACTCGGATAATACCCCAGATATCGATTAAATATAAAGACCTAGTATCGCAAAATCTGGCATTCTCTCAAACGAAATTTCAGAGTATAAATCCATATATCCGAGAGATGTCGACCCACAAATTACTCAGTTTTTCTTGTAAGTTTATATCTTGAAGAACAATTTACTAAACGAGTGAAGCCTATTGGCACATCCTCAGTAAGATCTGTTTAATTACCTGCTTAAACATTCCATATCTTTAACATACTGTGATTGTCAACTGATGTAATATGATTACCCCTTTTTCACAAAAACTCTTTTTGACTTTTTTAATGTTTTGAATTTTTCTCAACTTTTCTCCCCCTATAATCAAAAACATATTTTTGGTTTTTAGTTTTTGAAGAAAAGATATTTACAGAAAAACATGTCATACCGATGAGAATCACGTCAAGTCCTCGTCATCCTCAAATTCAACCTCATGTATATCCCCTGATGACAGATTTCTTAAACCATTTAATTTTAAAATATTTTTAAATCTTGAACGATCAAATGCTTTGGTGTAAAAATCTGCTTTTTGGTCATCATTGTGGATTTTTTCAATTCTAACCAACTTTTTCTCATAGCAATCAAGGATAAAGTGGTGTCGAATTTTAATATGTTGAGTGCGAGAGTGTTGAACAAGATTTTTGGTGATATCAATAGCCGCCTTGTTATCTACGTAAATTGGCATATCAAGAAATTGCAGTCCATAGTCTCTCATCTGCTGTTGTATCCAGAGTATCTGGGAACAACAACTGGATGCTGAAACGTATTCAGCCTCGCATGTAGAGAAAGCGACCGCAGTCTATTTCTTGCATTGCCATGTTACCAAACGAGTTCCGAAGAACTGGCAACCAGCCGTAGTAGATTTGGCATTAAGCTTTCAGCAGCCAAAAATCAGAATCCGAGTAACTCGCAAGGTTGAAGTCGTCATATCTAGGATACCACAAGCCGGTGTTTGGACATCCTTTCAAGTATCGCATGATTCGTTTAACGACTAACAAGTGCGAACCTCTTGTATTGGACTGATAACAGGCGCATAGGCATGTTGGATACATGATATTAGGTCTCGAAACTGTAAGATACATCAGGGATCTGATCATGAAGCGATATACTGTTTCATCGACTTTCACTCCATGAGTGTCTGGACAAATGCCGTGATTTGGAGCTAATGGAGTTGATGCTGGCGTAGTTCCTGACATGTCAAATTTCTCTAACACGTCATGAACATACTTCGTCTGATGAATGAAGATACCATCAGGCAATTGTTCAACCTGAAGTCCTAAAAAGAACTTCATCTCCCCCATAGCACCCATTTCGAATTTCTTCTTCATGACTTCTTTGAAGTCTTTGCACAACTTATCATTTGTCGATCCAAAGATAATATCATCCACATATATTTGTACCAAACTCAGATGACCATCTACTTCCTTCGTGAAGAAGGTACAGTCTACAGTTCCTCTGAGAAATCCGTTGTCAAGAAGATGTCTTGAAAGCGTTTCATACCAAGCTCTCGGGGCTTGATGTAGACATATAATACTTTCTTCAGAAGGTAGACTTTATCCTTGTGTATACGATCAACGAACCCCAGTGGTTGGTCGACATACACCTCCTCTTTGACTTTACCGTAAAGGAAAGCAGATTTGACATCCAATTGATACACCTTGAATCCTTTCCAAGAAGCAAAGGCCAAGAATATGCAAATAGCTTCAAGACGAACGACTGGGGTGTAGACTTCAGTGTAGTCTATCTCTTCTTGCTGGTGAAAGCCCTGGACCACGAGCCGAGCTTTATTTCAAACCACAATACCTCTGTCATCTCGCTTGCACTTGAAACCCATCGAGTATTGATCTTTTTATGATGATCCGATAGGTCAACAAGCTTCTAGACACCAAGTTTCTTTAATTGAAGCAACTCTTCCTGCATTGCATCCACCCAGCTTTCCTCTTTCAACGCGTCTCTCCAGTTTCCTGGTTCTACCTGCAAAACAAAACAACTGTCAGAAAGTCTGGTTTGCAATGGAGCAACACTGGTATAAAAGCAACTTAGATACTTGTTGATCTGATTGCGAGTTTTCACTCCAGCTTGTAAGCTGCCAATGATATTCTCTGATGGATGGTAAGATAGTATCCTTGGTATTACTTCACTCGGAACATCTACTTGACTTTGCAAATTCGTGACCACTTCATCAGCAACTGGTTCAGACGATGTAGCTTCATTTCTGACATTTGATTGATCAGCTTAAGCATTCAGAAAGCTTTCAATATGCACAGATCCTTCATCGGAACTAGATCCTCCATCATCAAAAATCGGTTCACGATCAGAGTCGACATTAATCGGTTGATGGGAAGATGATTCAGTAGTGTTCAAGATTGGTACAGAGATGCTCGGACCTACATCAGAAGTGTTAGAGACAGGAAGTGACGGGGAAATCACCAACGGTCTAGAAACTTGCTCTTGATTGGAGATTTGATGCTGTTGAAAGAGCATAACAAGTTCTTCTTCTGATGGTACTTCCGACAGGTCAAATGAATTCCACAAACTTTTGTAGTTGAACAGTCATGAATCCCCAGGTTTCTGCGTTGGCGTAGTATATCGTTGATAATCAACATGTTGTGCAAGAATAACCTAGTTTAGACTCGGAAAAAAGACTCGCTTTCGTAGACTTGCATAACCGACAAAAATCCTTCCAAGGATTTGGCTCCAAATTTGCCGTCCGGTCCAGAACAGTACACAGGGATCCAAAAGGTTCCAAAAATGTGAGGTTAGGCTTCCGATGGTTTAGCAGCTCAAAACAGGTCTTGTTATGAGGCTTAATAGTCAACACATGATTGATGGTGTAACACGCAGATGCGACTGCTTCGCTCCAGAAACTAATTGAAGTTTTGAATCAACGAGCATAGTTATGGCAGTCTCGATCAGTATGCTATTCTTACGTTCAACTACTCCATTTTTTTTAGGAGTATAGGGAGCGCTGAATACGTAAAGAATCCCCTTCTCATTGCAGAATTCGAGCATCCTCTTGTTCTTGAAATCAGTACCATTGTCACCACGGATTCTCTTGATAGGCAAGTGATGCAGGTTTTCAAGCTTCCTAAAGAGAATCATAAGCCTTTCAAACGTTTCATCTTTACTTTCCAGAAAGAAAACCATTAGAATCTAGAAAAATCGTTTGACACGAACAGGCAATATAGATCTCCAGAAATGCTTTTCAAGTTTACTGGCCCAAAAAGATCCATATGAAGCCTTTCTAGTGGTAGCTTAATAGAGTTAAGCAATTTTCTTGGGTGTGATTTCTTATGTTGTTTCCCCTTCTTACAGGTCAGACAATCATCAGATAGATGAAAATTCTTCAAATTAACACCATCCACTACACCAAATAATTCATCTTTCTCAAGTGAATGTGCCCCATCTTCCGATGCCATAAGATTGACTCTTTCTTGGTTGCTTTAGAAACGAAACACTGAACCTTCTTTGACGTAGTGGATGAGACGCTCATGTCTAGAACATAAAGATCATTCTCTCTTGGAGCGTGCATGAGGATCCACTCCTCAAGAATTTTGAATCTCGGCTTGAGAATTAAGCATTCTTTGTCATTGAAGTGTGTTGTGAATTTTTTGTCACAGATTTGGGAAATGCTCAGTAGATTGTTCTCCAGCTCTGCAGTGTAGTTCACCTTGTCAAAGGAAACCACTCCATTCGTAAGAATATCTTCTCCCACAATTCTTCCACCCTGAGTTCCAGCAAAACCAACGTAACCTCCCCGACGCAAGCATCCCAGTCATGTGTCAGGAAGCTCCACTATCCATAATCCATTTTGACATGATCGACCTTGGGAGCCCCTGTACACATGAGGACGAAACTATTTAAAGAAAGAAACCCAAGCTTGCTTGGTCTTTGGTGGGTTAGGAATATCAAACTTCGGAGCAACTTTGAGCTTGACATTCTGTTTGAATTCTGTTTTGGCTGGAACAGATGGTTTCAGTTCTACTTTAGATGGGTTGACTTTTGCATCCCAAGTTTGTGTTTTCAAATTTTCCCTTTTAGAATAAAACTTTGAATCCATTTGACGATTCTTGGTGGAAGTTTCACCAATTTCAAATTTTGAATTTAGTTGAATCGTTGATTTTACATTTTTATGGGATTCATTGTTTCTTTTTAGAATATTTATGGGTACAAACATGGGTGCCTTTTGTTTCACATCTTTGGTAGATCTGTTGGAGTTGAAAACAGGCTTTGGATTTCTTTGCGAATATTGTCATGCAATATGCCCAACATTGTTACACTTGTAGCACTTCCTACTGTCTTTTCGAACAGAGGAATCCAAATCCCGTTTTCTGCTCTCTTTTTCTTTCTTGAATTCATCATTGGATTGTTTACCAATGATCTCTTTTTCTTTTTCTGTAGTTTTCCCATAGACAAAATTGATTTTCTTTGTAAAGTTCAGCTTTTGAAACTTGTTGTTTGTTCTTTTCTTTTGAAAACCCGACCCAGCTCTCCTGTTTTCAGGATAGTCTCTGTTCCTTTGATGGTAGGGTTTGTTAACACATTTTGATTTAGAATAAAAAGATGCATCTTGTTTTTCTAAATCAGAATGACACACCTCAACAAGCTTGAACAACTTTTTAACACGATCCAGATTGACATTCTGAATTGGGAAATCCTCATCGGAATATAGTTTATCAGATCCATGCATTTTGAATACGATGACGTTTGGATCATTGTTTAAACTATTTTCTGATGATTCAACATCCAATTCTGATTTGTCAGATTCATTCTTCAGAACACTTTCAACCATAGTGTCAACCACATCAGACTCACATTCATTTTCTGGTTTGGTGTAAGTTATATCAATGTTCGTAGGTAGCTCATTTGTCTTTTCAGTTTTCAATTTTAAATTGAGCGTCTTTTCCACCCCCGATGGTTTCTTACTCGCATAGCTATTCCACATGGGTGGTGGAACACGATCATATGTTGCACCTTTGTTTTCATCAATTTGATTTTCTTCCTTGTTTTTAATTTTTGGAAGAATGTGATCAGTGACGTATGAACTTGTAGAATATCTGATTAACAACTTGTTAACCCGTTCTGTTTCTATTTTCATTTTCTCAAGTTCATTTTTTAGCTCGGCGATTGTATTTAAATGAATATTAATGGCCATTTGTTTGTCCATTACAGTCGCTTTGAGCATTGAAAGTGTTCCGTCATTTTTTCTGATCACCTTTTCAAATTGTTTAGCAGATTTGCTTAATTTGTCATAAGCTTCTTTTGTTGAGTTATAATCACTTGACAAATTATCTGTATGACATTTCAGCTCATTGTATCGTGTTTCTTTTTCAGCACACTCAGTGCATGGTTCTTGGCACTTCATGCAAGATGTTTCTGTCATCGACTCATTTACAAACACGTTTACCTCATTCACATTCGCCATACAAGCTTTGATGATCTTGTTGGTCAGATTTTCCAACGTCTCTTCAACCCTCTCTTCTTCTTCAGGCTTCTTCTTTTCTTCACAAGACGATTGATGGCTGGAATCAAAATAACCTGCAAAATTTTTAAGAATATCATTAGGCAAGAGATGTTTAAATGCACTATTTAACAATTCCTCTTCTTTTGATGATGTGTCATAATATTCTTCAGGAGCTTCGTCAAAAGATGCCTCTGAATATTCTTTAGTAACTTCAGGCTCTTTAATGATTTATGCGACCAATGCCAAACTTTCATTCTTCATGATGTACTTGTTCCAGTTGAAACCTTCGTCCTCTTGAGTGACGACAAGAGCTTTGTCTTTGGAGTTTGACGGTCCATCTTTGATTTGCACCATTCTTGTTTTGGGTTGAGGACGATGATAAATGGCTTTCTTGTAATAATCGTCAGCAAAAGGGTTCTGATACTTCTCTATTTGGACATTCTCATTTGAATGCCCCTTCTCTCAACATTTGAAACATGTAACCTTAGACTTGTCGAAGCCAAGTTTCCCATCATGTCCTCCCAAATTGTCTTTTCCGGTAATCTCCATGAAACGTTGTGCTCTTCTGACGATGGAAGCCATACACCATTTAATGTCAATCAATTCCATCTCGGTCCGATCAATCTGATCATAATCCTCTCTTGTCATCTCTGAATTTCCAATTTTTCATGCTACTAAACTGTCATACGATTCAAGTACCGAGGCAAGTAATGACGTGTGTTGCTTTGCGGTGTTCTCGTCGAAGTTTTGAGCATTTTGGAAAACAACAGCAATAGTGCATTGTAGAACCCGTTGATTGGGATTAGATTGATTGTTCTAGTTATTCTATGAATTGCTTAATCTATGAGATGATTGTGGACCTGGAAGCGTATTTGGGTTGACAGACGCAAAAGATTGAAATCCACTGGCTTGACGCGATTGTGGACTTGGTGTGTTGAAAGCGCTGAAGGCAATTTGAATTTTTGGAGACTGTATTTGCGCGACAGGACTACCCTTGTAATACAGATGTACATCTTGTTGCATTTGGGCGCCTTTGCTCTTTGCCATTTTTTGCATCTCGAGTTCGTGCCCTTCCAATCTTTCAATAAATCTTGGTAATGAGAAATTACCATACTATGTGCCATTCTTTAGAATAGTCAAGTAAGTAGACCATTCTCCTTGAGGTAGAGAGTCTGCCAGCTTATCAACCAATTCTTCATTGGTTTTCACAATTCCCATACGCTTCATTTGGACCACCAAGTGACAGTATCGTTCAATCAATTATTTCACCGTCTCTCCCTTGATTAGAGTAAAGATATCGAATTCTATTTGTAACGCTCTCTTCCCTTTCCGAAGCTACGCGCTTCCTTGAAATTTTAATCGTAAAGCATTCCATAAGGATTGAGCATCATCATCATGCTATAGGAGCGCCAAGATATCTTCCTTGATGGCTTGTTGCAAGATGTTCGTCGTCTTCTTCTCGTTAATGAACTTTTCTCTTTCGAATTCCGAGAGTTGAGCTAATGTTTTCTCAAGACCATTTTCTCCACGGAGCTTGATATTTTGCTTTAATGGCAAACCAACAAGTGAAATGATTCGCTTGAACCCAATTCATAAATCTTTCACTCCAGCTATCATAGTCTTCAAGATTCATCAACTTTGGAGGCTTTTTCATCGTGCCCATCTTGTTTTTAAGATTCATATTCTAAGCTGCGGTGGTTGTAACTGCTAAAGCAGCAAAAGCATTGTAAAATTCTTCTTCCATTTTTTCTGCAAAATTTCAGAAACACACTTTCGAAAAACACTGATTAGAATGACAAAAAATTCTTAAAAAGTTCTTCGTGTGAATGACTAGTTTCTCGTGCGACTCAATTGGTTCATGCGAATGAGATACTTGTGCGAATCAAGGATTCGTGCGAGCGAGATCCTCATGCGAATGAAAGGTTACTCGTGCGAATGACTAGTTTATGCGAATCACAGCCTCGTACGAATGACAATTTTGAAACTTGTAGATTTTGAGAAAAACTTGTTTACTTGTTCGTACGAGCGTCCAATTTGACGGATGGCCATTCGTACGAGTTGTCTCTCTACTGGTACGAGTCAGCTCAGGTCACTAAACGGATATTTTTACAATTTTCGACATGATTAAGTTTAATTATAGATTTGAAATTTTCAAGGATTGATTAGAGTTGATTTTAACGTGATATACTAAAATCCTAGTCCAATTTGTCCATAAATTCATCCAAATCTGAGATCTGTATGAAAAAGTGTAGATGTAAAAAACTTGAATGGTTGAATCTGGATCTGAAAATGTTGGTAGTCTACAGAAACTTGATGTTTGTCCTCAAATCAGGCCTCAAGGCTCTGACACCACTTGTGAGAGGGGATCGGCTCTCCTCCAATGAGCACCGGACTTATCTGACTCAACTAACAGAGGCGGAATTCATTTTTAGCGAGTTAGACAAACAAACAAGAAAGATATACTGCTTAAACACCTTGATTTGTATTGATAAACGTGAACGGTTACAGAACGAGTAAACAATTTGATAGGCTTCGCCTAAGTCACACACCACAGATCTCTGACACGACACTCAAGCTCCTCTATTTATAGGTCAACATGACTCGCACAGGAGGAGTGTGTGTTTGACTCATGCGAGTGGTGCCTCGTACGAGTGACAAGGTGTCACTCGTACGAGTCACTTAGTTCACTCGTACAAGCCACTTTACAAACATATAAATCATATTTAAACATACAAAGATCGACATTCTAAGCCCTATATACATAACCAACATATCCTAGACGTAGGCAATAGATATTATGCACCAACACTAATGAGGAGAACTCCTTGTCTAGGCTTATTCTAGATGTTAAATTAGAATTATTCTAAGTTGATGACAAACTTATGACAATGGCATGTGTTGCTTTGGTCTGCTCGGAAGCTTATGTAAGCTAATGTAATATGAGTTGAATTCACTGATATATGTGTATACATGTGGTCATAAGTGAAGTTACGGAAATGTTGATCAAATGGCAAGAAATGTGGGGGAGGATCCATTTAAGAAAAACAACCCTATAAGGGTATGTAGAAATGGTTTTCATTACCCCATCTGGATGTTATCCAATAACACTTAAATGTGGGGGTGTCTTGCATTTGTACCATAAAATTTTGGCAATAAGGATTTCATAATCAAATCTAACATTACAAACAAACGACTAAGTGGAGCACACAAAAGTCGTAGTGCATAATGGAGATGTGTTTGCCTTATACAATACGCGTATCTTACAAAGACATATATTATAATTAGATTCAGATCACTGAGGTTATAATCTTAGAAATTGACTATAGGCAAATTAACTTACAAGTTAAGAACACATCATTACAACTGATCTCAGATACGCAAAGCTATTTGTAATGACTAGACAAAGTCAAAGATAATGTTATGGATCCAACAACCCGAGGGTTTATTAGAGAACAAGTTGTGGAATGAGACTAAAGCCCATGGAAAAGGGTGTGTGAAGGAAACCTAACTTAGTTAACTGGAGATCCCAAGATCTAAGTTCAATAGGACAACTAATTCATATGCCTAAGGGTGGTCACTGTGGGGGCATAGCTGATATGCATAAGCTAGTTTATATGGTTATATACACCCTCTACGATAAAAGGATATTTAAATACGTTCTAGTTCATTCCTATGAAATTCAGTGACAAATTGTGAGGCTAAGCATATTATGTGGTAAATGATTTTCTATAATCATGGTAACCACGATTATGAGGAGATGACCCGGCTAAGGAGAGTATTGTGTGAAGTGTATTATCGTCTACACAAATGGGGGTTTGTTCAAGGACATCACATCTACAAATCGCTAGGAGGCTAAGTATGCTTCACAACGGAAATTTCAAAGGGAACACCTACTTATCCGACAATACTCAACTGTCGAGGTTTCATTGGAAATTTTGTGTATTTTGATAAATATCCATTCATGTGGGGGATTGTTGGAAAATTAGAATATGGTGAATGGAAATTAATTCATAGAAATTAATAAAATTAAAATTCAAATGGTAAAACTCTTGAGTAGAGTTTTATTGATGACATTTGATTAGTTTTTATTAGAGTGTTAAGTCTCTAATTAATTGAGACTTTTAACTCTCCCTCAAGTCTTGTATCATTAGTAGGATATGTGCCTTATTTGTGACTAGAAGAAAGATACATAATGTATACATGAAGAATACTTGAAAAAGAGGGACACTTGAAGACTAATATAGAGAGGAGTACTTTCTACTCATTTCCATCACCATCGCCTGCTTATCCGTTCCACAAGTTTAAATACTACAATTTTACCCGGTGTAACCTCGAGTGCATGAGCTATCTCCGGCATTACAGATTGCTTCGGCTGTTATACCTTGAGAGACAGACGTGTAGTCTTTAGTAGAGGCGCGAAATCTGTTTTAAGGGAAGCGTATTGAACACGTGCCTCAGCCACAACCGTCAACATCAGTTTGTTCATTTTTGCAGCCAAGAAGGATCTCACAAGGAGACGGGGTTCAAGTTCTCGTAGCGGAAACTGTACAAGAAGACGCTTCTCAAGCTCTTGTCAAAGACAACGATTTGAATCGATTTATTTAAATATGTTGTATTTCATATTTATTTTTGTATGAATTTGTACATGGTACGGGTACTACAATTTCCCAAAATTATGTAAAGAGAGTATCTTTACAATTTTTATATTTATTTATATAATTTTTATTATAAAATTGTGACCCATGTCCTATACCCTGTTCAACCTAAAGTTTAAAAAGATGTTAATTTGGTAACTCCATATTTCTTACGTTCTTACCTATCTTTTGTAAACATGTTAGGGAGTGTGTATTTGTGTGTATGTAAAGAAACAGCGAGGTGTTGATGTTATAAATGGAAATAATGTCACACCTCGACCCGCAGCAGAATAGGTGACCGGGACATGATCCGATTGTTCACAGCTTATGACAAAGTATTAATAGTTGAATATTATTAATAATCAGTTTGTCACAATACATACAATTCAAAGAACAATGGAAGTACAACACAAAATCTAGATTTTGTCTCTAAGGCATCATTCCTAAGTGTCGTCATCAAGTTTTCGAACCTACTAACCTGTATCTTGTGGAAAAATGGTTTTTAGATCAACAAAAGTTGGTGAGTAAATCTAAAAGGTTTTAGTAAATAAGTTTTGTTTATTTGCTTTTGAGAAATTATTACATGCGAATACAATGGTAATAAAATGATAAGCTGAACATTATGTGACAACCAAACAACAATAATGTATTGTAATGTCATGAACGAAACTGAATATGTAATGTAAATGAATGTATGGTATTTGCAATGTAATGTAATGTACTGTATTTGTGATGCCTTGTACTGCATCTGTAATATGAGACTTATGTGCGGTGTTGTACTAGTTACAACCCATGGCCATGGGGAACTAGTCAGCCTAAGGATCCATGTGTAACGTATATATTTATCTTGACTTGAAATGCAACCTATGAACCAAACAAACCAATGCATAACTTGACATGTAAACAATGAACCAAGCAACACATATCACGTAATACACATTGACTTGCATGTAATTCTAATGAAATTTAAATCGCAAAATTTTGTAAATAATGCACATCATACACCCCAAAACTTGTAAATGTAAAAAGGGGAATTAGGAAAGATCTACTCACCTCGATGATGCTCTAGCAAAGTAGCATGATGGAAAAGAATCAAGATCAACAACTATATCAAGCTGGATGCCCTGGGTTTGAACGTATGTGATTAGACATTAACTCAAATGAACAAGTGAACGATCCGAAAACAAGAACGATTCAACCTAGACAAGCGAATGCAACAAGGAAATGGTAAACGATATGCTAGGCGTAGCTAAATGAACAGACATGATAGGTTGGACTCGTTGGGCCTAATGAACCTCTACATGGCTACGCCAAGCCTAAAGGCAAGCCTAAGCAAGGCTATATGTCCTGAGGATGTATCTTTGCAAAGCTAGGTCATCCAAAGGATGAGCCTTAACAATGCTTAAGGACTAGCCTTAGCAAGGCTACCTAAACGAGCCTATAGCTCCCTAACTAAGTACCTATACTAAACTATCTAAACTAAGAAAGCGATAAATGAATGAATAATGAGAAGGAAAAGAAAATTATCTCCAAGAAGCTTTACAAAATAAGAAGAGCTTAAAGGGTAGCATTTTCTCACTGAGAGCGAAAAAAAACTACTACGCACAACACCAAAGGCACAACACCCAAAGGGGTATTGCACTTGTGGAACCACTAAAATTTAGTTATTCCACTTATTTATACTCAAACTAGATGTTACAAGCTATATGGAACCAAGAAAGGATATTTATAGGTGTGAAACGGAGCACAAAAATGTATTTGAGGCGAGGTGGGACAAGTTTAAAAATGAGATTTTCGCGTCTTGCAAATCAGCAACAAACACCAAACTTATTTTCGCGATTTGGTTTTCACCTACGTTCACTATTTTTAGAGTAATATCATATGGAATAGAGTAATCCACCATTTATGGTGTCGAGAATTGGGTTTAAACCTTGGATCTTGACGGAGGTCGAGGGTAATGTTCTCAAACTTGTGTTTGTTATTTCCGCTATGTTTGGGCTCGATTTTATGCACCATTTGAACCTACTTGCTCCTTATTATACCAAGTATATATTGGAGCTTTGAATGGTCTCGAAGGATAGCCCAAGGATAGAGAAAAGTTGGCAAGAATGTCACCCGCAAGTCATCTTATGCCAAAACTAAGAATGCAACATGTAGAGCTTCTTACTTGCTATCATTTACATCTAAACCCTCCAAAACACAACATCATATATTAGTTTTGGCATGTATATAAGAAGTTTAGATGATAAGTATATCGGGACTTGAGTGTTAGGTGTGTTCCCGAAGTCTACAAAGTTTTTAATCAACTTAAGGAATAACCTAAGTCTTAGAACTTGAGATATGGATGATTGCTTCAAAATACATGGAAATGAATTTAGAAACCTGTATAGAACATGTATAAGAGTATAAACCACCAGATATAATAACATGTATGGTTAAAACATAGAATATGAAACATCTATTGCTTGAACATTTAATAAAATTACATAGAATATGAAAATGGATCGGGTTTCGGAGGTCCGTTTTTGCGGATGTTACAAATAAGATGATGCATCGGAACTAAACAAACACACAAATATGGAAAGTTGTCATACTATATTTAATAATCAAAAGATTACAATTACAAGTAATGACTATTACTCCCCTTCATCCTTATAACTAATATCTATTCGTACAAAAAGAATGTGATGAGGTGATGAATACATCTCTAACAGGTGAGATCTATTTATGGTAAGTACAAACATCTAGATTTTGAACTACGATTGTGGGTGTCATGGCAAACACATTGTAAAACTTGTTTTCCATGATAAAAGAAGTTTGGTACGAAAAATATATGTTTTAGAACGGATGAACATTTTTTGGGACGAATGAAGCTTCGTTAGGATGTACAAACAATACACTGACAAGAGTTCTTCTAGTACGGATGAACAGACTTGGTGCGAAGGTATTTGGTTCTTGCGAAGGAACAACAAATTCAAACAAAAAGATCAGCTACTTTCGTACGAATAAAATATTTCCAAGCGGACAAACACTTCTTCTGTGCGGACGTAGTTGGTTCGTACGAAAGTGAAAAATCAGGTTTTCTCGTTTTTTGACAATTTTAGCATGATAACCTTTAAATTTAAGCTGAATTTTTAGAGGATTTGTTAAAAATGTGTTTTTTACAACCATGGAAAATAAGTCCATTGTTTCCTTGGATATGTAAAAATGAGTAGAAAGAAGTCTTCTAATGTCCAAATCTTGTAGAATGTCCAAGATATCAGCCTTTAGGATCTGATACCACTTGTAAGGACCGTTTGTCTTTAACGTTATTCTCAGGTGATATCTATAACCTAGTAGAAGAATTCATTACGATTAGATGACAAGTACAAGATTAGTTAGTTTTCAATGATTTCATTCATATAATAACTGTTTACATCCAAGAAATCAACTGGACAGGGCTTCGTCGTTAGTTTTGCAAAGTTATAAAACACTAGGTCCTCACCACTATTTATAGGACTTCTAAGCACCTTCATGCGGACCTAGCTACCTCCATATGGATGAGAGTTACATTCGTGTGGACGTGGCTCATCTGTACGGATGTGATACAATACATTCAAAACACACAATCTAACATTTAGATCCTATTACATTTGACACGACTCGATGACGTAGGCAGCATACATTATGTATCAACACAAACCTTTTAGGAGCTAGATACAGTTCCCTTATGATTGGTCCAGCTTCCTTTTTGAAAAATGTTTTCCCTTTTGACCTATTTTTGTTGATATCATAGGATCTTAGGAATGAGCATTGTTGAGTTACATGATTGGTTTTCCCACAGATGGTGCACCCAATTGTTGACTCACAGTTATTGTTCCCTCTGTTGATGTCATATGTTTTTGACTTGAAACAGTCTTTTATCATATGATTTCTTTTTTCACAAAAGTCACAAAATAAATTTCTGATCTTCTCTTTCCTATTACCCTTGTTTCTCTTTTTGGCAACAGATGAAGTAACATATGTTTGAGAGTTGGTGATAGGAATGATTTTTAACTTGTTTGGCTTGAGACCATCTAGGTTAGTGAAGTCATTTGGTTAGAAATTCTCAAGGACATCACACTCATCGGACCATGTGGGTTTAAATTCATATTTTTGTTTTTCATCCTGAATGGAACTTTGTTGTTTTTGAAGAGTGACCTTTTTACCACTTGGTTCTTAACCTTAATTTCCTCACCAATTGACTTGGTTGCTATGATCTCAACCATTTCAGAGTCAATGGAAGTGTTGGAGGGTTGTTCATTATCATCTTTTCTAAATCCAACTCCAAATTTCGCATTGCTCTTGATTTGTTTTCAAGAAGCATCTATAACCATTGCAAGATTCAACCCATTTTCACACGTAATCTGATTGGATTTCAACTCCTTTATGCTATTTTGATATTTTCCTATCATAGTTTGGAGTTGATCCTTGATTATAGTTGCTTCTTGCTTGAGACTGCTAATCTCCTTGTCATTTTCAGTTATTATTGTTCTAAAATCTCTTTTCAATATTTCAAGAACTATTTCACTGATTTGAACCTTCTCTCTTAGGTTTTCATTCACTTCTTTAATGTTAGCAAATGCTATGATGCATTTGTCTAAACATAACTCTTTGAGAGTTTGAGGTGATACCTTTGAAGTAGCAGTTTGTACCAGATTAGCATTAATGCATTCATTGGAACTTTTGGGATAGTTCTCTTCAAACCTTTCTACATGCTCTTTATCCAAACAGATGTTTGTTCTTAGCTCTCGGCAGTTTCACTAACAAAGCTTTCACCAAAAGTTGATTTAACTTCTTGATCTTCTTCACCTGAGATACATTCAATTGCCATAGATTAGAAATTTCAATGTTCATCAGTGTTATTTGCCATTAAAGCAAAATTTTCACCTGTTAAATTTTCTAGCAAGCTTTTCCAATCAACATAGCCTTGAGTGAAAAATCTTTGTTGATTAGGCTCTTCAGTTGCAGGAGCAGGAACAACTTGGGGTGCTTGAACAAGTGCAACATGCACTTGAACATACTAAACCTAAGAAACACGAGTTGCTTGAACATAATGCATAGGCATAGGGTTTATGCTTTGTGCAAAATGGGCAGTGTTCTGTACACTTGGTCTAGGGGTAGTTTGGGTAATTTGATAAAACTGTTGTTGTGTATTAAATTGAGATCTTTGGTTAGGATATGTAAGCAATGGTGTAGAGTTGTTTGACTGACTTCTGCACCCTCTTGCAAAGTGACTTATTCTATTACACTTGAAACATTTAATTTTAGCTTTATTTAACCCCACCTTTGACCTCCCATTTGGCCTTAGATATGTCCTACCAGTCCTTTTGTAAAAATTATTGATCTAAGACTGAGTGGTGCCACTTGGTGCAATATATCCATTTCCTCAAGGTTAATGGGGTCTATATGCTTCAGATCATCAAGGATAAATGATAAACTATCAGGACCATGACCAACATCTTTTGTTATGAATGCACAGTCTGGGGAATGTTGATCAGAGTTGATTTCGGTTCATATATCAATATAGTGATCAAAACTCTGATCATTTGTCATTCCTAAGGATGATCCTTCCTAACTCGGAAGTGTCATGTTCGAAAACATAATCGTCAAACACTATTCCAGTTTCTTGGAGCTTCTTTTTCTAGACAAGTTCACTTTCAAATGTTAAGAGCTTTCCATGAAGCTAAGTCAGGGTCATGTCCTTGAAGTCAGGGTTATTCTCATCACTATGGCTATAGTGTCCCATTTCTCGGGAAGAGATCTTAAAAATCGGTTACCTAAAGTTGATTTAGGAAATTCTTTGTTTAGCAACTTCAATTCACTAATTAAACATGAAAATCGTTCAAACTGTTGTGTAAGGGTTTATCCCTTAATGTGTGAGAAAGTCTCGTATTGTTGGTTAAGGATTTCTAGAGTGTTCTCAAGCACTTCATCTGTTCCACCAAACTGCTCTTCCAATGTGTCCCATAACTTCTTTTTGCACTTTTGCAATGTAACAGGCCGGCATAGACTTTATTCGGTAGAGCTATCACAACAATGCTAAAGGCCTTTGCATCTAGCTCAAATTGTTTGAAATCTTGCTCTGAGTAGTTTTCCAGCTTCTTCGGCTCTTGTACACTCGGGTTTTCAGCACTCTGTACCATTGGAATGTGAGGTCCATATATAATGGACTTCCAACACCCGATGTTTTGCTGAGCTAGTAGATGAGCCATCCTATGTTGCAAGATTTTATACTCAGAACTGACAAGCATAGGTGGCTTGCCACTGAAGCCGGTGTGATGGGTATCATTTTGTGCCATTTTCTTCTGTTTCATTGAAGAAGAACAGAGTGTGTGTAAGACACTTTTGAATTCTACACTTTACTACTCTAAGCTACGAACGTATTTGGATCTTTGTGAGCTGATCTTTGAATGTTAAACTGATCGTGAAATCAAGTTTAACATGACCAAGCTCTGATACCAATGGTAACGTATAAGTCTATAAGGCTCGTGATCAAAACAAGTTGTGAAATCAAGTTTAACGTGACCAAGCTTTGATACCAATTGCAAGGTCTGAGTCTACAAGGCTTATGATCAAAATAAGTAATCAAAAAATTTTGTATTGCAGTGTACATAAAATAATCACAAGCGAAAAATTATCATCAATATATGTTTTTCATTGAAGCAAATGATTACAAGTTTTATAGAATGATTGACTCTACAAAGTCCCCCTCAATCTGATCACATACAACTATGTTCATACAAAAGAAAAGGTGATGTGTGTGATCAATAGATATCTAATATGTGAGATCTATTTATATTAAGTACAAAAGGTCTATTTGTGATTGACTGGCATCACCCTGATAGTGACATCTAACATTCCTAACAGAAAACATTCCACATATGTTGCTAACATTTATGGGAATCAAACCTCTGACCTAACTAAGCTAAACATTGTTAAACAAGCTAATATTGTTACATTAGGAAACATCTGTTCTTCAATCTCTGTTGTTTTGTTTTGGCCACAACAGATGTTTGGTCTTCATGATCAGACCTTTGCATCAACAGAGCTTTGTCAGTGAACAGACTTTGTTTCTTCATCAACAGTGGTTCCAAGGCTTCAAAAAATGGATAGCATGTCTTCAATAGATGTTATGATATATATGTTCAAGATTCACTATCTTTGGGTGGGGGAATCTGGTTCAGACTGTTGTTTATTTCTTGATCAATTAGTCATGTTTAGGCTTTTGAATAACATCTGTTCTTTGGTAGGTCCAACAACATGAAGCTAGTCGAGTCGACGCTAGTGGCGGTACTAGTGGTACTGATTGTTCACGTGGTTCAGGTCCAGATGGATCACGAACGAGTGGTGGTGGCACATCTGGAGATGTGATCATACAAGGTTGTAATTATAAGTATTTTCTAGGCTGTAAGCCTGTGAGGATCTGATCATCCAATAAGCCCAGGTCCTAATTTGTTTACCTAGTTCAATATGCGCGGAATTAATGTTAAACTAGTGAGAAGTTCAAGATTTAGTGTTTATACTTTTATCTCATTAATTCATATTAACGTTTACAACCCTGAGATAAATCTGACAGGGCTTTGCCGTATCAGTCAACAAAACAGCTACAAACTCAAGACCCTAACACACCTATTCATACACATTCCACTTCGTGCGAGGATAGAGTCCACTTCATACGAAGATAGCTTATCTTTGTACGAAGGTAAACTGGTTACCTTCATACGAAGTGAATCTTCACTTCGTGCAAAGTTAACTTCATACATACAGAAACAAATCTAACATGGTAAGCCCTATTACATACTCGACATGACCCAAAGACGTAGGCGATAGACATTCTGTATCAACAAACTCCCCCTTAGATATTGCCACAGTCTTGGTCAGACTTCAAAACTTCGAAAATCTTCTTAACGTTAATCTTTTACCTTTCAAAGAAATTCTTCCTTGGTTTTCAAAGCTCTTCACTCGGTGTCTAATCTGTCACTGAAGCCCACTTCAAAAATTGAAATATTATGGTAGATGCTTCCTTTGACACGTTATCAACCCATTCTTTCTTTCGTATCTACTTCATAAATTCAACTCTTTCCAGCTCTCTCCATTTCGATATCCATATCTTTCCCGAGTTAATACTGTGTGCATAGAAAACATTAATCACACCTTGGTATTGCATCTCTTGGACTTTCTCTTTCGCCTCAAAACATATCTTGTTTTAAAACAAACATTCAACATATTTTTCTTAGTACTTCACTAGCCACATCGGGTTTAGTATCCTGATAACACTCCAAATACCTTCAGATTTCAGTACTAAAACTGCTTCACACGTTTCAATGTCGTATTGCCACCATTTGAAATACTCATGGAAATCTTGTTCTGTCTTTATTAGCGGCATATTCTTCATAGCACGTGGCCACTTGATGTATTGAATAATACATCTATTTATCGTGTATAGTTTGTATGAGTTTAGTTAATACTCGTTTCGGTTTTACATGAATATATCTACTTTTAATCCAAATACGTTTCACAGGTCTTGGTTCGTGGAAGTAGCTGAAAAGATGAGAAAATGAGCTAAAGTGTTGAAAGAAACTGAGTCGGATCGTAATTGGAAGCCGAGAGAAGAAATAAATCGAAAAAACAATGAATTTGATCCTCTGGCTGGCCACGACCAGCCCAAGGTGTCCTTCTCGCGGGTAGCGAGAAGGGGGAATTTGCCTGGAGAAATTATACCCGGTCGTGGCCCGCGACCGGCTGCTTGTTCCTTCTCGCAGGTGGCGAGAGGGTTGTTTGGTCAGAGAATTTCGAATTCTTATCAGATTTGTGTTGGAAAGGTTATATAATTAGAGTTTAACTCTAATTACAATTATTGGATGAACTTAGGAGCTTTAGAGGCAAAATTCTGGAGATTTAGAGCTAAGTTTTGAGTTCAAGTTGCTGGAGAATCATCAGGTTGAAGCTAAGAGCATAGAGATCGAAGCAATCACGGGTTTTATTACTGATTTTCTTAATCTTTAGTTTCTTTGTTATTTGATCATGATGAATTCAGTTTTTATCTTTACTTTAATTAGACTATGATACTTGGCTAAATTCACTGTTGCTACCTAGGTTTTGATGACTATTTATAAAAGTTTTGATTTTTATTTGACTATTTAATGTGTTAATGGGATTTTTAATAAAGTAGTGAACTTTGGTTATTTGATTTGGTGTATTTGCATGTCTTGATCTAATTGTTGATGATTTGATTGTTTCACATGAATCTAGTTGAATGTCTTTCATAGAAGAGGTTTATGTTGATTGTCGAGTCTTAACGGGTTCGGGTAATCGTTCGGTAAATTCGCCAATAAACCATAGAAACAATTAAATGAAATAAACAATTAAATCTTAATATTATTCTAAATTTAATTATTGAGAAATAATAATTTATTAACTGAATTAAAAGGTAAATTGCTAGGATTAAGTTTTGAGAAAAACCGGCTTTAGTTTACTTGCCATATTCGAGTCGGTTAAACCAAATCAAGAACCATAGTTAGTCTAGGCTTCCTATTGAGAGATAGTTAGCTAATGTATACACTTTATTGAATATTAGATAACCGAAAGGAAGTCTTACAAACCGGTAAACATAACTATCTTTAGGATATCATAGGTTTCTTCCCGAAAAGGGTCGGGGGTCATGTTCGGTATTCCTTAGGATTTAGTATTTTAAGATCCCGGTTCCCTATCCTATTATTAATCAATTAAAAAACCATCCAACAGTTATAAGAAATCTAACCTAGGTAGCCATTCCATAATCCTTGAATTAAACCTCCGATTCAAAAGTCCGTCTTATTTATCTTAGTTTAATTAATATTAGTAGTTATAAATTTAGGATTTTTAGTAACCCCCCCCCCCCCACAAAACATAAAATAAATTAAATGTGTCAATTTAGTCTAGATAGAGTCGTTAACGTACTTAAAGAGTCTTGTGGGTTCGATATCCGGACTTACTTAAGCTTTTCTACAATTGATCGGCCCACTTGCCGGTTAGTAGTTTAGTGGAGTTTAGAAGTCTAGAGTATAACTTTGAGTCTATAATTAGGTTAATTCCAATTGTTTTTATTAGACTACTTTTAGGACATCAAGATTTTGGCGCCGTTGCCGGGGACTCTCTTTCGCAATAGCGTTGATTACTTTGTTTAGACTTAATTGTTTCATACGTGTTTTCTGTTTTGTTTGCATCGTAGGAGTCTAAATAATTTAGTTAATTTATTTTTTAGTTTAATATATTTTTGTTAAGTGTCTTTTCTGAATTTTCTGTTTTTAGTGGATGCCCCATACGCGTTCGCAAGGACCTCCGCCGAAGCCACCAATGGACACGTCTCTTTCTCCCGCCCAAAAGGTTAGTACTTCTTCATCCTCATCTTATGATTTTTCCGAGTCTTCCCGCCCGTTTATACCACCAAACTTTCACTTTACACCAAAGCCCTCACCGCACAATTCCCCACCTCCCCGTATAATTCACCGAAACGCAAGTCCACCTTCCACATGGCTAATGATCAAACCGTTTACCAACGAGCAACCACCGGTTTCACCGGTGCGAACTCGCCCATCACTCTTCCCACAATGAACAATGACAAAGCTTGGCAAATCCCATCTTACATCATGACCGCTATAACTAACTCGTGCCAATTCCATGGTCGTGATGACGAGGATGCGCCCGCCCACATTAACCGCCTTACCCGCCTTTGTCATACCTTTAACATGTAAGGTGCGGGCAACGATGCCCGTTTCCTTCAAGTATTTCCTTTCTTTCTTGGACGTCGTGCCGCCGTCTGGCTTGACTCTCAACCAGCTGGCACCTTTACTACTTGGGCCGCCCTACGAGATGCTTTCCTTAAGAAATACTTTCCACTCGCTAAAGCATCTCGTCTTCGCGATTAGATCCATTCGTTCCAGATGGAACCTGACGAACCTTATCATTTAGCATGGGAGCGTTTCCAAACCTTCGTATCCCGTTGTTCTCAACACGGGCTGTCTGATTGGGCACTTGTAGAGAAATTCTACAACGTTCTCACCCCTGAAACCCGAGCCCGATTTGACACTTCTACTGGAGGGCACCTAACAGGAAAGAAGACGGTTCTTGAGTGTAATGAACTCTTCGTGAGTTTCGTGCATTCTTACATAGACTACAACACTACCGGCAGGAATTCAATCGTTGTTTCTAGTACCACTCCGGTCAACCGGGGGTTACACCGAGTTAGCTTGGAAACTATGGTAGCGGCTGCATTAGATAGCTTTAAGCGAGAGGTCACTAAGGAGATACAAGAGTTGAAAAGAAGGTAGATAGATGTGAGGTGTGTCGAGGGGGTCATGATACGATAGAGTGTCCTACGTCACTGTCGAGCAAGTAGAGTTCATCACGGGTCAGAGTCGAGGCCAAACGAACCCCTATAATAATAATAATTCTAATTATAACCCTAACTGGCATAATAATAATAATAACTTCCGTTCTTCTGGTAACCCCCTGGTTTCCAATCAGGTCAATATCAAAACAGGGGGCAGGGTCATTATTCTAGTGGAGGTTTAGGTCATCCAGGTCAGTTTATGGTGGGGGTTCAAACCAAGAGGGTTAAAACAGGAGTGGAGGTTCGAGAGGTAGTTTGGATAGGATAGAGGAACTTCTGTCTCAGCTAGTGGTTAAGGATCAAGCTACTCAGAAATATTAGCGGAACATGATCTTCTTTTAAAGAATCAACAATCCACACTCTTAGATCTTCAAAGGTCCGTAGGTAGTATCGCTAAGCAACTGCAAGAGCAACCACACGGTCAGTTCTCAGGTAACACTCAACCTAACCTGGCGAACCAACACGCAAAAGCGATAACCACCCGTAGCGGAAGGAGTCTAGGAGAAGTGGTTGGACAGAGAGTAGAGCTAGAAGATAAGGATGAAGAGGTAGATGAAGAGATAGAGATGGAGGCTCCACCTAGGGTGCAAAATAGGCTAGACCCTGCAAGTACCGCACCAAACAGTGGACCTTCAGTCGAGAGTCGAGCAAAAAAGAAACCGAAAAAGAAACTGGTAGAGGTTAGGCCATCACCATACATAGATCTTTCACGCTTACCCTACCCCACCCGCCTTAAGCAGCAAAAATATGCTAAGGAATACGATAATTTTCTCGACATGTTCACCCAGTTGAAAATCAATCTTCCTTTCATTGGGGCCTCCAACATATGCCAAAATATGCCAAGTTTTTGAAGACCTTCTTAAATGAAAAGATAGGCTGGTGGAGCTTTCAAATGTTCCTTTGACCGGAGGATGTTCCGCCGTAGTGCTAAATAATTTACCGACAAAACTCATTGATCCGGGTATCTTTACTATTCCATGTCTATTCGGTGGTTCCATCGCTCCCTCTCATGCATTAGCCGATCTAGGTGCTAACATCAATATGATGCCTTTCTCTCTCTATGAGAAATTAGGTCTAAGGGATCTTACTCCTACTCGTATGTCACTGTCTCTAGTTGATCGGTCAGTTAAGTATCCTCGGGGAATCATAGAGAACTTGTTAGTTAAGGTTGATAAATTCGTTTTCCCCGTGGATTTTGCTATCTTAGATATGGAGGCTGGTGAGAAAGTGCCCATCATCTTAGGTCGTCCATTCCTCCGTACTACAAAAGCAATTATTGATGTTCATGACGGACAAAATCACACTTCGCGTTGGGGATGAGAACGTCACTTTCGAAATCGCTAGGTCAATGCAAAATCCTAGCGGTGGAGATAATGATAGTGGCCCTTGATTCCGTCTATTTTCTCAATTCATTCATTTCGTGTAGATCATTGTCTCGAGTATATTAGTGGAGATGATTTAGTGATTGAGGGGGTAGTAGACGAGGAGAGTGAAGAAGAGGACATAGAGGATGACCCACTTTGGGTCCTTGAGACATGAGACTTCTATGAGATTAGTGACGCGAGTGAGAGCAAACCTATAGACACTCCGGCCCGTTAGATCTTAAGGTCCTTCCCTCCTACCTAGAGTATGCCTTCCTAGGTGAAAATTCGAGCTTACCCGTCATAATTTCTTCAAAACTGTCGACGGAGGAGAAGGTGAAATTGATAGATGTTCTGAAGGAGAATAAAGAGGCCATCGTGTGGAAACTAACCGATATCAAGGGAATAAGCCCAACTTTCTGTACTCACCGGATCCTCATGGAGGATGTCTTTAAGCCGGTGGTACAACCTTAACGACGCCTCAACCCAAATATGCAAGAAGTAGTCAAGAAAGAGGTGCTCAAGTTGATGGAAGCCGGGCTAATTTATCCTATATCAGATTCTGCTTGGGTGAGTCGTACTCAGGTTATTCCCAAGATTGGGGAATGACAGTGGTCATGAATGAGAAAAATGAACTCATCCCATCGTGTACGGTCACAGGTTGGCGTGTGTGCATCGATTATCGAAAATTGAACGACGCCACCCGAAAAGACCACTTCCCACTTCCATTCATTGATCAGATGCTAGAGCATCTCACGGCTCAACAATTTTATTGTTTTCTCGACTGGTTTTCAGGTTACTTCCAGATCCCTATCGCTCCGGAGGATCAAGAGAAGACGACTTGTACATGTCCTTACGGCACATACGTGTACCGCCGCATGCCCTTTGGATTATGTAACGCTCCAGCAACATTTTAGCGGTGCATGGTCGCCATTTTCCAAGATATGATCGAGAATTCCATGGAGGTTTTCATGGATGACTTTTCTGTCTATGGAAATTCCTTCGATCAGTGCCTTCATGATCTTGAAGCGATGATGAAGAGGTGTGTGGAGACTAGGTTGATGTTGAACTAGGAGAAGTGTCACTTCATGGTGACGGAGGGGATCGTGTTAGGTCACAAGATATCTTGAGCCAGTATAGAGGTAGATAGAGCTAAGATAGATACCATTAGTAGACTTCCTCCACCGACGAGTGTGAAATCCATCTGCAGTTTCCTTGGTCATGCGGGTTTTTATAGGCGATTTATTAGGAATTTCTCTAAGATTACACGACCCATGACCCGACTCCTAGAGAAGGATGTTCCCTTTGTCTTTGATGAAGAATGCCTTAAGGCCTTTGCTATCTTGAAAGAGAAACTCATGAGTGCCTCCATTCTCGTATCACCCGACTGGAGCTTGCCTTTCGAGCTCATGTGTGATGCGAGTGACTACGCAGTCGGTGCACTTTTTGGCCAAAGATGAGATAAACACTTCCACCCTATCTATTATGCTAGCAAAACCCTTAATGACGCCCAAGAGAATTATACCACTACTGAGTAGGAACTCCTACCTGTAGTTTTTACATTCGATAAGTTCCGATCATACCTCGTCCTTTCCAAGACCATAGTCTTTACTGATCATGCGGCTTTGCGTTACCTCTTCCAAAAGAAGGACGATAAACCTCGTCTTATTCGGTGGATTCTCCTACTCTCTGAGTTCGATATAGAAATTAAGGATATGAATGGAGCAGATATGTAGCCGCCGGTCATCTATCCCGCCTAGAGGATCCGAGTAGGGAAGAAATTCGTGAGGAGGAAATAGGTGATAGATTCCCGCATGAATCGGTAGAGTTTGTGGCGGCGAAGAAGGAGGGTATGCCTTGGTTCTCGGATTTTGCAAGCTACCTCACAAATAGCGTAGTTCTTAAGGGTATGACCACTCAGCAAAAGAAGAAATTCTTTAGGGATGTCAGGAGGTATATATGGGATGACCCGTTTCTTTTTAGAGTAGGAAGAGATAGGATTCTTCAACAATGTGTAAGTGGAGAAGAGCGGATAGAAATCCTTAGGAATGTGCATGAGGGATTGACGGGAGGTCACCATGGTCCACACGTTACCGCATAAAAAGTCTTTGATTGCAGTTTTTATTGGCCTTCGGTAGTTAAGGATGCTTTAGAGTTCGTTAGGAAGTGCGATCGTTGCCAACATACTGGCAATATCTCATCTAAGGACGAGATGCCCCAAAACCCGATCCAAATTCTAGAAATCTTTGATGTTTGGGGGATCGACTTCATGGGACCGTTTCCCGTCTCTAGCAGGAATCGGTACATCCTCGTGGCAATTGACTATGTCGCTAACTGGGTGGAAGCTCAAGCTTTACCTACAAATGATGCCTGAGTGGTGGTGAGATTTCTAAAGAAGTTATTCACTCGATTCGGTACACCTCGAGCCATCATTAGTGACCGTGGCACTCACTTCTGCAATGCTGTAATGGAGAAGGCATAGCACGCTACGGTGTCACTCATCATTTTTCTACCGCTTATCATCCTCAAACAAGCGGTCAAGCGAAGAATGCGAACCGAGGGGTGAAGAGGATTTTAGAGAAGACGGTAGACAAGAAGAGAAAGGATTGGTCTGATAAGCTTAACGATGCATTATGGGCATTCAGGACCACCTATAAGACACCTTTAGGTACCACTCCATTCATGATTGTCTATGGAAGTGCTTGCCATCTTCCAGTAGAACTCAAGCACCGAGCATTATGGGCTCTTAAAACCGTAAACTTAGACCTTACCGAAGCAGCTAGGAAAAGGTACTTCCAAATTCATGAGTTAGAAGCGCTTCGAGATGCAGCCTATGAGCGATCATGTAGTATCAAAGAGAAAACAAAGGCATTGCATGGTAGGAATTTGAAGGGAATGAAAGAGTTTAAAGTCGGCGACAAAGTGCTTTTATACAATTCACGACTCAAATTATTCGTCGGAAAGCTGAAGTCCAAGTGGACGGTCCTTATGTGGTGAATGAAGTATTTCCGTACAAGACGGTAGAGTTGAGAGATGGAGCCGACGGAGGCACTTGGAAATTCAACGGCCATAGGTTGAAGCATTACCTAGGAGGGCCGATAGATTCTACCAAGATGGCGGAAACTCTTCTTGAAGTTCCACCTCGCACCACTGCATAGGATCTTGAGTGAAAACTCAAGTGTAGAGTTTGTATTATTTAGTAGTAGTTTACGTTTCATGTTTTTATAGTGCTAATAATTGTTTCTCGTGTGTTTTGTTTGTTTTTGTGTCGTTTTCAGGGTTATATCACCAACACGGAGCCACAACTGACGAAGAATTGGCGTTGGAGGTAAGTTTTCGTACATAATCGGGTGCCAGAGGGTGTCTCACAAAGTTGCATTGAATCAAAATATTTTTCTAAGGCACAAACCTAGCAAAAATTGCAAAAATTTCAGTGAAACCACCCTTCTGGCTAGCCACGAGAGGCATGCACCAAGCCGGTCGCACCCCGTGAGAGACCAATAACCCCGGACACTTTTTACTCAGTCGCGGCCCGCGAGATGCATAAACACCAGACCTGCTCTACTAAATACTCAATTCCTTCACTTTTCTAACCTAATTTCTCTACTTTCACACACGGCCACCACTCCAACTACCACCATAATCCGCCTACACTCACTTCCATTCAATCTTTCATCACCACTGCACCACATCGTCCTTAACTGATTTCCCACTTAAAGTTTGCACCTTTCACCATTCACGCAAGCTTTTCAAGAGATTTGCAACTTACACTTATATTCTTAGTTCTTCTTATAGATCGATGCTGAGGTATGTGTTTCTCGCAACTTTTCTGGTTTAATTTCAGTATTTTACCTAGTTGCTTCATGTGTTTTACTCTCGGGTCTTTGTTAGGTTGCATGTTAGTTTCCTTGAGGGTTTGGGGTGAACTTGGTTTGGGTTGAGTTTTGGATGTAGGGGCTGAACACAGTTCTGGTTGGGATGGTTCAGGTGCTAAAGGGTCTATTTTACGGGTGAATTGGTTTGGCAGGGTTCAACATTGAGTATGTGGATTCGGGTTAGTTGTGGTTACCATAAAGATCAAATTTTTAAAAGAAATTGTAACCCATTTCTCTGCGTTGGATATAAAGTTTTATATTATATTTCGGGACTCAATGTAGTGTTGGTTTTCGGCACTTGGATATTAATTGAGGACAATTAAAGTTCCGAGTGGAGGAAGTCGTGTTTTTAGGTATGTTTAGGATATGGTTAGAAATTTGGGCATTCATGAATATAAGATCTCTCGCCTGTACTCAATCTCCATTTGGGCGAGATATGGTCAAATAAATTGGTATTTTGCTAACACCCAATAAAATATATCTAATATTTGGTAAAGAGTTTTTTCTTGTCATGACCGTGAATGTAATGCTATACGGTCATTGCTCAAACATGGTTTGTTTTTCTGATGGTCTACCTATTTTTGCTTGTGAATTAAACGTTTTTGCAGATGTCAGGTGAAGGCAGTTCGAGCAGACCAGGTAAAAAGAAGAGAGGGCCCGCAGCCCGGCCCAGGGGAGATCCAGCAGAGACTCAACCGCTGCCCCCAAATTTTGGTCAGATGAGGAGCGTCCGATATAGAGGGGACGGTGTTCCCCATGGGAAGAGTATGCGATTACTGGATAGTCCTATACTGCAATTCCATCTAGACTCACATGAGAGTGAGCGACTGGCCAATCTGATTACAGTAAACCTATTGCCATACCGACGGATAGACTGGATATGTTAGACCATCTGGGTCAGCGGGGTAGGATCGAGTAGCTGTTGGGCGATAAATTCAGGAGAGTGCTAGATTGTGATGAGCGGCAATACAAGGAAATCACTCTTGAATTTCATTCAACCTTCGAGTACCAGCAAGGGAATATTTCTAAAAGCGATGCTATGTCTTTTGCCTTGGGAAGGCATGTCTACGAGATGACCATCCCTTAGTTCGCCGTAGCTACCCAGTTTTATATGGTGGATGAGGTCCAATCGCCGGAGTTCTTTACTAGTCTGCAGGGGGTATTCAAGAGGAGGCACCCACACAGCGTTCAAACAGACGAGTTGGTTAGGTTCTGGGGTACAATTTCATCTGCGCCGTACTCCAACAATATGGTTGCTAGCGACATTATCGATCCAGTTTATACACAAGATTTTGGAAGCCACACTAGTCGGTAAGGGGCAAGGGGATAATAAAGTGAACCAGGTCAGCTTATTTTGTTTAATGTGCGTAGTTGAGCAGCAATCCACGAACTTGGAAAGTATTTTCGTGTGGTCAATGAAGTGGTTATGGAGAGGATGTCCGGGAGCTCGGATATACTGTGGGCCCCTGATCACTTGGTTAGCGGAAAGTCTTAGGGTATTCGATAGGTAACCACGAGACAAGATGAGAGAAGGGTCGTCTCCGTGCTTCATGGGGGTGCGCGATTTACAGGCTGTCAGGATTCTGACTTCTCATGAGCCTATCAGTTGGAAGGTTATTAGGCACGGTCCTTAGGTTCAACCTCCTCCTGGTTCCAAGGCTGCTTTGTCCATGTAATCCGCCATTCCTCCGCGATATCAGAGACCGATGACCCGTCAAGAACTGCCGGGCAGGCAGTATCCTCTTAGACAGCCCCATCCTGACCCATTCATGTTAGATTATTTGTATCACAGGATGGAGACTGGGTTCGGAAACTTGAGGGGTTATGTGGACGATTAGTTCGGTGGAGTCCGCCATGTGATGATGGAAAGCAGGAGGATGCACGAGGAAGGCCAGCGCAGGTTGGAAGATGGAATGAGGTACATGATGGAGAACCTGCACATAGGGGTTCCATCTTACTCTCAGCATCGAGGGCAGCCAGGTCAGTCAAGCGGTATGGAAGATGTGCAACCATACCAGGTGTTTGAGCAATCAGAGGAAGAAGAGGAGGATGACTAGTCAGCAGCATTGGTTCTTTAATGATTTCTATTTTTTGTTTTATGATGTTTTCATCCTTCTATTGGTCTGTATTTTTAAACACTTTACATTGGGGATCTTTGGGTTGGTTTGGGTATGGTTGTGGTAAAATTCTGTTGAACAATTTATTTATTTAGTATTTTATGTTTGGAAGTTATCTGTGTTGGTTGATAGGTTGGTGTTTATTGTGTTGCTTCCGTTCGCGTGTGTGAGTTGAGAGTTGTTTGCTGAGCGTGTTCGGATTGGAGGTCATGGGTGGAATTGACTGGCACATTGACAGTCTTGCATATCAGCTAAGTCGTTTCACTTGTATAGTTTGTATTTTATTTATTTGTTTTTCAGTTTTTATTGTTTAGTTGGTGAGTCTTCTCATCTTTGCATTAGGGACAATGCAAAATTTAAATGTGGGGATGGGATAGTTGAGTCGTAGAGTAGTTTTAATTCGTTTGAAAAAAATAAAAAAATCGGAAAATGTCTTTTGAAGAAGAAGTTTGCAAAAATATAAACGGAAAATGATAGAAAAGTTGAGTTTTTATTCGGTTTCAAATAATGATAATATGAGCTAATAAAAGGTTGGGTTTGTGTTTAACTTGGGATATGTGAGTAGGCGCGATTCGGTTCTTAGTTTCTTTGAGATTACTATACCTTAATTGTCGGTCTACTAGTGGATACTCATCTAGGAAAAATGGGAAGCCGAAAATGCCAAAAATAGTATAAGGAATGTCGTTATAAGCTAAAATCTTTAGAATTTTTTATCATGTAAATAGAAGGAAAAAATATAGAGAAAAAAGTGAGCTTGATTGAAAAAGTAGACGAGGCCTATGGAATCTCCCTTGGGGATGGTGACTCTGATCGAGAATCCCTCTAGGATAAGTTGAAAAAATTGCTTAAATGCCCAAGCCCACATTGTCGCTCTCGGAGATGGTCACTCTGGTTGAGACAACCTCTAGGTTAGGTATGCAAAAAGAAATCAAGTGCTAAAAAAGAGGAAAAATTTACTTGGTTTTTAATTCTCTTGATTTTGGTATAAAAAGGTTAGGAAATGAGTTGAATGATTCGTTCCTTTTGTTCCATAAGCTTGAGGTGGGATTAGGTGTACCGTATTTGCTAGTGTGATACCTTAGGCAGATTGACTGAACTTGAACTAAATTTACATGTTAAGAACTTTGAACCGAGTTTTGAGTTTATGTGGACATAAATATTTGCAATCGCGGTTAATACAAATTTCAACCTTAATAAAATAATCCTATTTTTGAAATGATATAATGGCTTGGCTATGATTCCGTTTGCATACATCTTTTTTGAGGACGAAAAAAAGAGTTAGTGTGGGGACATTTGATGTATTGAATAATACATCTATTTATCGTATATAGTTTGTATTAGTTTAGTATATTCGTTTTGGTTTTACATGAATATATCTACTTTTAATCCAAATACGTTTCACAGGTCTTGGTTCGTGGAAGTAGCTGAAAAGATGAGAAAATGAGTTGAAGTGTTGAAAGAAACTGAGTCGGATCGTATTTGGAAGCCGAGATAAGAAACGAATCACAAAAACAATAAATTTGATCCTCTGGCTGGCCGCGATCGGCCCAAGGTGTCCTTCTCGCGGGTGGCGAGAGAAGGGGGAATTAGCTTGGGGAAACTCGCGACCGGCTGCTTGATCCCTCTCGCGGGTGGCGAGAGGATTGTTTGGTCAGAGAGTTTTGAATTCTTATCAAATTTGTGTTGGAAAGGTTATATAATTAGAGTTTAACTCTAATTACAATTATTCGACGAACTTGGGAGCTTTAGAGGCAAAATTCTGGGGATTTGGAGCTAAGTTTTGAATTCAAGTTGCTGGAGAATCATCAGGTTGAAGCTAAAAGCATAGAGATCGAAGCAATCACGGTTTTATTACCGATTTTCTTAATCTTTAGTTTCTTTGTTCTTTGAGCTTGATGAATTCATTTTTTATCTTTACTTTAATTATGTTTAAGACTATGATACTTGGCTAAATTCACTGTTGCTACCTAGGTTTTGATGACTATTTACAAAAGTTTGGATTTTTATTGACTATTTAATGTGTTAATGGGATTTTTAATAAAGTAGTTAACTTTGGTTATTTGATCAGGTGTATATGCATGTCTTGATCTAATTGCTGATGATTTAATTGTTTCACATGAATCTAGTTTAATGTCTTTCATAGAATAGGTTTATGTTGATTGTCGAGTCTTAACGGGTTTGGGTAATCGTTTGGTAAATTGACCAATAAACCGTAGAAACAATTAAATGAAACATACAATTAAATATTAACATTATGATAAATTTAATTATTGAGAAATAATAATTTATTAACTGAATTGAATAGGTAAATTGCTAGGATTAGGTTTTGGGAAAAATCAACTTTAGTTTACTTGCCATATTCGAGTCGGTTAAACCAAATCAAGAACCATAGTTAGTCTAGGCTTCCTATTGAGAGATAGTTAGCTAATTTAGACACTTGATTGAATATTAGATAACCGAAAGCAGGTCTTACAAACCGGTAAACATAGCTATCTTTAGGATATCATAGGTGCCTTCCCGAGAAGGATCGGGGGTCCTGTTTGGTATTCCTTAGGATTTAGTATTTTAAGATTCGGGTTCCCTATCACATTATTAATCAATTAAAAAACCATCCAATAGTAATAAGGAATCTAACCTAGGTTGCCATTCCATAATCCTTGAATTAAACATCCGATTCAAAAGTCTGTCTTAATTTATCTTAGTTTAATTAATATAAGTAATTATAAATTTAGGATTTTTAGTAACCCCCCTACAAAACACAAAATAAATTAAGTGTGTCACTTTAGTCTAGATAGAGTCGTTAACGTACTTAGAGAGTCTTGTGGGTTCGATATCCGGACTTACTTAAGCTTTTCTTCAATTGATCCGTCCACTTATAGGTTAGTAGTTTAGTGGAGTTTAGCAGTCTAGAGTATAACTTTAAGTCTAGACTTAGGTTAATTCCAATTGTTTTTATTAGACTACTTTTAGGACATCACCGCTTCACAACTAAAGTGACATCTTTATCTTTGGTAACATGATCTTTCTTAATTTTCTTCTTTGGAATGTGCAGGACCTAATTATGAAAACCATGAGCAGCTTCATACTTAATCAACCTCCATAACCTTTGATCGTGAAACTTTATCAAATAGTTTATAGACTTTGTCTAGCGTGTCTCTTCAACGTCCCACCATGGCAACGTTTCAATATCACTCTAGTACCTAAAGTACTGTACACCAAACTCCCTTTTTATTGCATAAACATTTAGTTCAGGAATCCAACCCTAGCTTAATATGTCTCCCAACGACTTATCTTGATCACGAGTGGCTTGACCGTCAAAACTATGTTTAGTGTATAACATGCAGACGCCACTTCTTCGCCCTAAGAAACTAACAAGCAATTTAGAATCAGCGAGCAAGGTTTTTGTTGTCTCTATCAGGGTTCTGTTTTTTACGTTCAGCTACACCATTTTGTTGTGGAGTATAAGGTGCACTGAATTCATGCAAAATTCCTTTGTCATTGTAGAACTCTAACATTCGATTGTTTTTGAACTCTGTACTGTTCTCACTTCGTATGCGTCAAATCGGTAAGTGATATAGGTTCTACAATTTTCGAAACATAATCATTAGATTTTCAAGTGTTTCGTCTTTTCTCTCTTAGAACATCACCCAAAAAAATCTTGAGTAGTCGTCAGTCACAACAAGACAATACAGATCTCCTGAAATGCTACGGACGTTGACAGGTCCAAAGAGATCCATGTGTAGTCTCTTTAGTGGGAGCTTGATAGAGTTCAGGAGCTTCCTCGGGTGCGACTTTTTGCGTTGTTTACCCTCCTTACAACTTACGCAGTCGTCACTCAGATGAAAAAACTTCAGATTTACTCCCTCAACTAGATTTTTGTGAACTAAGAAATTCATCTTCCTGAGATGAATATGCCCCATTTTTCTGTGCCACATGATCGATTCTTTTTCTATTGATTTGGATACAAGACATTGTGTAGTTTTCGTCGTGGTTGTCGCAATGTCCATATAATTAAGACATGTAAATCATTCTCTCGAGGAGCACGCATCAGGATCCATTCCTCAAGTACGTTGAATCTCGGCTTTAGAATTAGGCATTCTTTATCGGTGAAGTGTGTCATGAACTTTTTATCACACATCTGTGAAATACTCAGCAAGTTGTTCTCTAACTCTGCTATGTAGTTGACTTTATCGAAAGACACCACACTGTTTGTTAGAATCCCATCACCGACTATCCTTCCACCTTGATTACCCGCGAATAGCCACCACGAATTGATTTGACATCGTATAGCAAGGCTAAAATTCTCATCATGTGCCGAGAAGCTCCACTATCTATTATCCATTTTGAAATGATTGATCTCGGAAGCCCCTTCACATGCAATTAAGCAATTACTTGAATAAAGAGACCCAAGCCTTGACGGTCTTGGGAGGGTTCGGGCTTTCGAATGTAAGTTCACTAACACTTACTCTCTTGATTTCAACCTTTTGTTTGACCTCAACCTTTTTATCAATCATAGTTGGAACAATCGTTTTTATTTCTTCAGAAGATGGTTTTGCTTTTATCACCCAAGTTTGTTGTTTTGAAAACGCTTGTTTAAGATAAAATTTCAAATCTTTTTGGTCATTTTTTTTCTTGATGATTCACCAACTTCTTTGTTTGAGACATTAGAATTTGTTGGTTCCATATAGTTAGATTCGTTGTTTTTTCAAAATATGTGTTGGAACAAACTTTGGAGATTTGTGATTCTCATCTTCTGAAGACTTCTTGACGTTGTAAACAGGTTTAGAGTTGGTCTGGGACATTGTCTTGTGATATGCCCGACTTGACTGCATTTGAAGCATGTCCTACTGTAGTTACCAACAAAGGATCCCTGAACCTGTTCACGACGCTTCTTTCAGCATAAAATTCATCGTTTGACTGTGACTTATAAAAGCTTCCTTCTCACTTTCTGAGCTTGTTCCGAAAACAAAGTTTACATTCTTTGAAAAAATTGGTTTTCGAAATTTATCGTTATGTTTCTTAACATATCCCAAACATTTTCTTTTGTTCTCAGGATAATTCTTTCCTTTGTGATTGTTATTATAAGAACGTTTGAGTATAGAATAGTAAGATGCGTTTAGATTTTCAAACTCAAACAGACTTACTTCTATCAATTTAAACACTTGTTCAACTTTTTCAAGATTCACATTCTGAATCGAAAATTCTTGATCAGAATATAGTTTGTCAGATTCTTTCATTTTATATGCAACCATATTAGGATCATCATCCGAACTAGATTCTGATTTTTTAAGATTATTCTTATGAAAACTTTCTTCATTTTTAGAAGGTGAACTTGAACTAGTTTTCTTCAAATTAGACTCGGCACTCTCTAATTCAGTGCTATCACTTTCACTTTCCAAAACATTTTTAACTACATTCTTCACCACGTCTAACTTATACTCATCATCGGACTTGGTGTAAGTTACATCGAGATTTTCAGGCAGCTCGTCTTTTTGTTCATTTTTTAATTTCAAATTGAGCGCCTTATCCACCCTGTTAGTTTTTCTATGAATAACTTTCCCACATCGGGGGTGGAACTCGATTGTAACTCATACCTTTGTTTAGAGAACAATCATTTTCTTCCTTTTTAATTTTTTTTGTTGTTTTGGAAGAATAAGATCAATCACATAGGATGAAGTTGAGTAACTGATCAACAATTTGTTAACTCTTTTTGTTTCAATTCCTATAGCTTCTAATTCACTTTTTAGCTTAGCAATCGTGTTAAGGTGCATGTTTATAGCCATTTGTTTATCCATAATAGTTTCTTTTAGCATAGAAAGTGTAGCACCGTCTTCACAACTTGCTTCTTCAAATTGTTTAATAGATTTGCTCAACTTATCATATGCTTCTTTTGTTTCTTTATAATCACTCGACAAATTATCAATGAGTTTTTTTAGTTCTTTATATCTATTATCTTTTTTCAGAACATTCCTTGCAAGGCTCTGAACATTTCATACAAGGTTTTTCAACTTCAATTATCTTAACCTTACCCTTATCTCTGACCGACTCATTTACCATTTATTGACCCTGTTCAGTAACTACCTCTTTTAAGTTTGCCATCATTACATTGTCTGCGATCTCAATTAAGTTTTCAACGGCCATTTCTTTGGTCACATCAATCAATTATTCAACCTCTGTCTTAGTCTCTTCCTCATAGTGCACAACATAATTTGGTTCAAAGAAACCTGCAAAATTTTTATACATGTCAGGTTGTACCAAATTTTTAAATGCACTATGAAAAATATCTTCCTCATGAGAATAGTATTCTTCAATTGGAGCTTCATCAAAAGTTGCCTCAGCATATTCTTCTTCAACTTGTTCTGGCTCTTCTCTAATCTCTGCCAACAATGCAATACTTTCAGGCTTTGAATTGTATTTGTTCCAGTTGAAGCCTTCATCCTCTTGAGAAACAACAAGAGCTTTATCCTTTGAACTTGACGAACCATCCTTGATTTGAATCATTCTTGAAGTATACTGAGGTGGTGACATTTTGTAATAAATTGCCTTCTTATAGTAGTCATCAACAAATGGATTTTGATTTCCATTGACTTCATGATTCGGACATTCTCTTTTGAATTGAAGCCATGCACCACTTGATATCAATTAATTCCAACTCTTCTGAATCAATTTGATCATAATCTTCTTTTGTCATGATAGGATTTCCAATGTTTCCGGCCGCCAAACTTTCATACGATTCTAGAACAGATGCAAGCAGTGTCATATGTTGTTTTATTGTATTTTCTGTGAAATCTTGAGCATTCTCTAGATTCACGACAATGTCGCATTGTAAGATTCTTTGGTTTGAATTGGTATGGCTTGGCTGCTCTGACTAAAAGTGTTCGAGTTTTGTGAAGATTGTGGTGTTTGAGGTGAATTAGGATCAAAGGTCGGAAATGACTGAAACCACTACCAGATGACTGGTTTGAAGAAGAATTTGAAGAAGTATCTACACTGAAAGAAGTGTGAATCTTAGGACTTTGAGAATTAGCTATTGCACTTCCCTTGTAGTATAGATTCACATCTTGCTGGATATGTGAACCTTTTGTTTTAGCCATTTTCTGCATCTCAAGCTCGTGTCCTTCAAGTTTCTCGATGAGTCTTGATAAACTGATTACCATATTTTGAACTATTCTTCAAGATTGTAAGATACGTTGGCCATTCTCCTTCGGGCAATGAATCAGCTAATTTATCTACCAACTCTTCAGTCTCTTCTGAATTCCAGTCTTTTCATCTCTACCACCAACTGACTATATCTTTCGATCAACTGTTTCATCATTTCACCTTTAAGCAGATTGAAGAAAAATCTTTCTTTAACAACGCCTTTTTGCTCTTGATCACTTGGGTGCTTCCTTGGAATTTCATTCAAAGCATTCCAAATCGATTGAGCATAACCATCGTGTTGTAACAGAGTAAATATGTCTTCTTTGATGGCTTGTTGGAGAATGTTCATCATTTTCTTTTCTCGAATGAATTTTTCTTTCTCTTGTGCAGTAAATTGTGTCAACGTCTTCTGTAGCTCATTTTCTCCAACTGGTGCAACATACTTCTCCTTGATGGTGTACCAACTATCAAAGTAGTTAGCTTGTACCCAATTTACAAATCTCTCGTTCCATCCAATGTAATCTTCTAAGCACATAAGCTTCAGGGGTTTTGTCATCGTCCCTATTTCATTTTCGAGATTTATCTTTTGAGCTGCTACAGTTGTTGATGTTGCTGATGTTGCAAATGTGTTGAAGAATTGGTTCTCCATGTTGGTCGAAAAATTTGTTCAAGCCAGCTGCGGTGGGAAGTTACCTAATGCGAAGTAACCACAAAAACAATTACGATCCATTTCGTACGGAGTAAAAATACCAAATCTTAGGTTTATCTTCGTACGAAGATAAAATCCAAAATTTACAAGAGTTTCACTTCATACGGAGTTAGTTTTAACATCGTACGGAGGTAACTTTTTCAAGATTAAAAAAAATTCACTTCGTGCGAAGATAAAATTATCTTCGTGCGAAGGTAATCTCAAGATCGTGCGACGGTAAAGTTCAGATTTTCACGTTTTTTGACATTTTTATCATGATTCCAGTTGATTTAAGGTTTGATTCTTTCAAGGGTTTGTTATTAGTCAATTTTAAGTAGTCATGGAAAAGATCAGTCCATTTTGTCTGTTCAATCTCTGGGAAATGATAAAAAGATGGAATAATGAGTAGATGAGAAGTAGAATCTTCATCAAATGTCTTCAAATCAGGCCTCCAAGCTCTGATATCACTTGTGAGAATCTACTCAATAAGCTCAGGTCCTAATTTGTTTACCTAGTTTAATATGCACGGAATTCATGTTAAACTTGTGACAAGTTTAAGATTTATTGTTTATACTTTTATCTCATGAATTCAGATTAACGTTTACAATCCAGAGAGAAATTTGACAGGTCTTCATCGTATCAGTCAACAAAACAGCTACAGACTCAAGAGCCTATCACACCTATTTATACACATCCACTTCGTGCGAGGATAGAGTCCACTTCGTATGAAGATAGCTTATCTTCGTACCAAGGTAAACAAGTTACTTTCGTATGAAGTGAATCTTCACTTCGTGCGAAGTTAACTTCATAAATACAAAAATAAATCAAACATCGTAGGCCCTGTTACATACTCGACATGACCCAAAGACGTAGGCGATATACATTCTGTACCAACAAAGCCACGAAACCTCTCTAGTACGGAAGATGCGGTCGGTATTGTCCGAAGAATAGAAAAGATGGAGTAGGTTAGTTGTAATAGTAGCTGTACTCCCGAGCAAACTATTAGGTATGCGAAGTGTCTCCTGTGGGATGAAGCATTAACTTTGTGGAATCACCAAGTACAAACTATAAGGAGTGATTCTATGTACGCGTATCATGGGAAATTGGTTGAGTGTTTGTGATTAGAGCTAAAGATGCTTGACAAGATCTGAATGTTGTCACGAGTACATTTCTACTCATTAACCATTATGTGTCAATTCTTTTGATAATGGTGTTGCTCGTAGCTTTGTATCTACAGATTTTAAGCATATGTTATGTTTAGATTCATGTAAGTTAGACATGTCATATTCTATAGACTTAGTTAATGGAAAATTGGTGAGTCATATGAAATTGTTAAGGATTGCAAATTAGGTTTGTGTGGCCAGGAATTTAATATTGATCTTCTACTGATTCAGTTGGGTAGTTTTAATGTTGTAGTTGGCATGGAATTGTTGTCAAACAACTATGTCGATGTGGTTTTCACGAAAAGGTAATTCGTATTCCCCTAGCTAGAAGAAAAATTCTCTCGGTTCATGGAGAAAAATGCGTAACTCCGTGCAAATCATCACTTGCGTGAAGGCCCGGAAGTGCTTACGAAAGGGTGGGGTTGCATTTCTAGCGTACATTGTGGATAAGAAGACCGAGGAGCCTAAACTTAAAGATATCCCTATTTGGGGGGAATTCCCCAAAGTCTTTCCCAACGACTTGCTAGGATTGCCCCACAATGACAAGTTGAGTTTCGCATCAACTTGGTCCATGGAGTTATGCATGTAGCTAAATCTCCTTACCATTTGGCTCCATCGGAATTGCCTGAATTGTCTACTCAACTTCAAGAGTTGTTAGACAAAGGTTTTATTCGAGTGAGTTTCCATATGTTCATTGATTATCGAGAGTCAAACAAGCTCACTATTAAGAATCGGTATCCTTTGCTAACAATAAATGACTTGTTTGACCAACTTCAGGGTTCTAGCTTAATTCTAAGATCAACTTGAGATCTGGATATCATCGGTTATGGATTCAAAAGGAAAGAATTCCTAAGACGACGCTTCAGACGCGTTATGGTCATTACGAGTTTCTTCTCATGCCTTTCAGCTTGACACACGCACCCACAATATTTATGGATTTAGTGAATCGTGTATGCAAGCCATACTTGGCTAATTCGTGATCATATATAATGACATCATATTAATTTATTCGCGAAATACGGGGGACCATGAACAGCACTTAAGACTTATTCTTGAGTTGTTGAAAAATGAAAACATTATGCGAAGTTTTCTAAGTGCAAATTTTAGATTCACGAGATTCAGTTTCTCAAAAATGTAGTGAACGAGAACGGTATTCATGTCAGTGCGTCTAAGATTGAGCGATTAAGAACTTGGAAGCACTGAATTCTCTGATCTAGGTGCGTTAATTTTTAGGTTTAGCCGTGTATTATATAAGATTTATTTAGAATTTTTCATAAATAGCCTAACCCCTAACCACTTTGACCCAAAAAGATAAACAGTTTGATTGGGGAGATAAACAAGAATCCGCATTTCAGTTACTTAAGGACAAACTATGTGGCGCTCTGATTTTGTCATATCCTGATGGTACAGATGACTTCGTGGTTTATTGTGATGTGTCGCATCTAGTTTTTGGTTGCGTGTTGATACAAGGGAAAAGAGTCATCGCATATGCGTCTCACCAATTAAAGGTTCATGAAAAGAATTACACAACCCATGATTTGGAATTGGGTATGGTGGTGTTTGCTCTAAACATCTGGCAACATTATCTCTATGGTACGCAGTGTATCATATTCACGGATCACAAATGTCTTCAACATATATTTAATCTTTAGGAATTAAATATGCGCTAACGTCGTTGGGTGGAATCGTTGAACGGTTATGATTATGAAATAAAGTATCATCTGGGTAAGGCAAACGTCGTTGCAAATGCCTTTAGTCGGAAGGAATGGGTTAAGACTGTATGTGTGTTCGTGCGTTAGGTTTAACGATTCAAACGAGCCTCACAGCTTGAATTCATGGCGCCGTCATGAAGCTCTTATATGGAAGTTTATTAAGGAGGAATCTTTACGTTGTACGGAACAACAATTGGGGCCAAAGGAAGATGAACGTTGTATATCATGGGTCGCATTTTGGTTCCGTTATTTGGAAGTTTACGTGGTTTAACGAGTCTAAGTATTCAGTTCATCCATGTGCCGATAAGTTATATCATGATTTCAAAGAATTTTATTAACGGACTAACCTCAAAGATGATATTATGACCTACGTGGGAAAGTGTTTGACTTGTTCTAAAGTTAAGGCCGAATATTAAAAGTCATCTGGCTTGTTACAACAACCTGAAATCCCAGTATGGAATTGGGAGAAAAAGTTCTATGGATTTCTTTACAATGTTATCTAAGACATCTAAGAGAAATGATATGATCTGGGTAGTTGTGGATTGTTTGACAACGTCCGCACATTTCTACCTATTCGGTAGAAGGATAGTATGGATAAGTTAGCGGCTTCATATATCAACAAAGTGGTGGCACATCAGGGAGTGCCAATTTCTATAATCTCATATCAAGATGATCGATTTGTATCAACGTATTGGTGTTCATTACAACAGGTCTTTGGGTCTCATTTAGATCTAAGTACGGCCTATCAACGGACGGTCAAAGTAAAAGGGAGCATCCAGACATTGGAGGACATGCTTTTTGCATGTGTGATGGATTTTGATGGAAATTGGGATACTCATTTGCAGTTAATGGAGTTTTCTTATAACAATAGTTATCACACAAGGTTGATGAAAATGACTATTTGGTTCGAAGTTAGTTCAAGAAATTACAGAAAAAATTCTTTAGATTAAAAATCGTATCAAGGCGGCTTGTGATCGGCAAAAAAGTTACGCGGATGTTCTGTGTAAACCATTACTTTTCAAAGTCGGAGACAATGTTTTGCTAAAACTCTCACCTTGGAAGGAGGTTGCAAGAATTTGGAAGCGTGGTAAGCTTAACCCAAGCTATATTGGACCATTTAAAGCTCTGGCCAAGGCACATACAAACTAGAGTTGCCTGGTGAGTTTAGTATCATCCATGGCACATTTCAAGTGTCGAACTTGAAGAAGTGTCTATCTAATGAGACACTTATCATTCCTATGGATGAAATCTACATTGACGACAAGCTCCATTTTATTGAAGAATAGGTTGAGGTATGTACTAGAAAGTCTAAAGATTTAGGAGAAGTCGTATCAAACTAGTTAAAGTTCGTTTGAACTCAAAGAGTAGACCTAAGTTTACTTGGGATGTGAGGATCAAATTTAGTCTAAGTATCCCCCATTTATTTGAGAACCTCCTTTCCAGGATAATAGTTGGCTTGAATTTCAAGACCAAATTCTTTTAACGGGGGAGAATGTGATAACCGACAAATTAATAGGTTAATTTGTGCAACCTAATCACTGTTTATTTACTTAATTGTGTACATTTAGGCTTGATTATGTGTTACTTGAGTCCGTGAAGTCTACCAATGTATAGGAAAGGGGCATGAATATTTGCATCTAGTATAATCAGTATCGCCTCGTCGCATTACGATAAAACTAATTATTAACGTGTGTTGGTGGTATCCGATTAACGTTTTGTGTCAAAATTGATCCAATATACCTGGAACATTAAGTTGATGGCATTATTATGTGTTCGATGTGAACGATAGATAAAAACATATTTCGGATAAGTAAACATCGTAATTATTTGGTGGATCACACAACTATTATTTTAGTCTGTTTTAACATCGAAACTTACAATTTTCACAAATCGAATGCTAATATGTGGTTATTGTTAGTGCATATTATGTATGTCCGCCACTATGTGAATAGGCTAGATAGAGTGTGTGTTGAATATTGTATAGTTGAGATACGAACACATGACTTTGGATCAACGAGAGAGGTTCGTACGAATGTAATCTCGTATAGATGTACCCTCGTACGAAGGTAAACCCTCGTACGAAGGTAACACCCTCGTGATGAGGTAACCCTCATGAGGAGGTAACCCTCGTGAGGAGGTAATTTACTTTCGTACGAAGGTAACTACATCCGCATGGACTAGTACCTCCACACGAAAGTACAATACGTCCCAAACCTCAAGTATGTATAGTGTGTTGTGTGTTCGTTAGTTGATAAGTTTTGGAGTTCCCAGTTTGTTTCTCTAGCTTGTAAACCATGTATACTCTTCCGGTATGAATGGAAAACTTCCGCTTCTACTTCTTCTTAATAACTTTCTACCGAATTAGTTCTTTTCTACCCAAACTTCCGTCTAGACCCACAGGTTCCTGGACTTACAATTGGTATTAGAGCTATGGTACCAGTTCAATAGATCTAACAGTTGATTGAATCATATACGCTCATGAATTACGGACTTTTGAGGGGTTTTAGACGTAAATCATCAAATAAACAGACAATCCATAGACAAAAATTATAGATTGTTTAGAAATGAATTTCGACTATGTCTGTGAAAGAATCATCACGAAATTCACATAAATAAAGATTTTGGATCAAAAAATTGAATCAGATGTTATTACCCTCGTATGAAGGTAGTTACCCTCATACAAAGGTACCCAAAATGACTCATCATGAAGAATTACCCTCGTACAAAGGTACCCAAAATGCCTAAAAAGGGCATTTTTTGATCGTGGCCATGAGACGAGTGTCCAGAAAATATTTGGTGATTGAATTTTCTTTAAATTTTAACGACAAATACGGGTTGTTCGGGGACACCGTCGGGGGGTTTAGAGAATATATTTGATGATGTGATCACAGAGTAGGGTAGTCACGGATACCTACGCAGAATGATTATCATTTGGAGTAGTGACTATTTATAAGCCTTAAAGAAAAATTCGCATTGATGAAAATGCACTTTTGTGGACCAAAATGACACATTTTCTGCATAGTTGAGTTTTTCAGTGAAAAGATAGGACTGAATTTGCCAAGTTTGAGGGGGAAAGTTAGTGATAAGATTTAGGGAGGTAGAATTTACAAAAATGATGGGGAACAAAAATTTCATAGAATATATTGAAATTCTACCATTTTTGAAATTCCTAACTTGCAATAGTATTCAGGTGGTTCCAACTTCAGATTCATATGGGGATGCATAAGATCTGGATTTGTTCGTTCGTAATCATAAGAATTTAGGAATTTTTAGTATGTGATTAGATTGATGTCTTAGGGTTTGAGTCCTGAGTCTTCGTCAAGCCGAATAGCTGGATTAGCGTCAAGAGATGCATTAGTATTGTCGATACTTAAAAGATATCACAGCTTTGTTATAATCTAAAGTGTTAGAATGTTTAATCTTCAAGCAGAAGAATTGTTTTGTGGACTAACCGTCGGGGAATGATGATGTTTGTTGTTGCTGTCGGGTCAAACGGAGAAGACTATATATATGTTATCGTGAGTGAAGAGGAAGAATGTGATTTTGATTGTGGAAGAATGTTTCTCAGATCCGAATGTTTACCATTTTCGTTGATCCATCATTCAAGAATGTGCGTAAAGTGATTATGGAAAACGGGATTTCAGATTTTCGCAAGTATTAATTAAATTGAAGTTTACCGGTGTGGTGATTCAAAATTTCTATCAATTGCAGGTTGGGTTTCTTAAGATTAAGAGATTCAGCTAACGTGCTAAAGTGTTAAATCAAAAACCGAACGCGGATGTGGTTAAGTTGAAATGGAGAAGCTGCATCGATTAGTTTCAAGTTGGTGATTATTCGTGAAGATTGTAGTTAAGCAAATCAGAGGAGGTCGGGAACCATGCAAACAAAGACCTGAAGATTCATTTCAGGGGAATTTGTTTATAATGAAGATAATGCAAGCCCGAATCATCAATCAAGGGGGAATCAATTGAAGATATCAAGATGTCTGATTGAAGTTGCAGAATATTTAAACACGGCTCTCATATTTCATCATCAAAATTCGAAAGTGACGGCCAAGGGGGAATTTATTAGTGCATACTATGTATGTCCGACACTGTGCGAATAGACTAGATAGAGCGTGTGTTGAATATTGTATAGTTGAGATACGAACACATGACTTTGGATAGGACGAGAGAGGTTCGTACGAATGTAATCTTGTACGGATGTACCCTCGTACGAAGGTAACACCTTCGTAAGGAGGTAACCCTCGTGAGAGGAGGTAAGTTACCTTCGTACGGAGGTAACTATCTCCGCACGGACTAGTACCTCCGCACGGAAGTACATCTGTCCCAAACCTCAAGTATATATAGTGTGTTGTGTGTTCGTTAGTTGATAAGTTTTGGAATTCCCAAACCTCAAGTATGTAATTTTTGGAGTTCCCAGAGGGGAAATGCTAGAGAAATTGTTTCTCCAGCTTGTAAATGATGTATACTCTTTCGGTATAAATGGAAAGCTTCCGCTTCTACATGTTCTTAATAACTTTCTACTGAATTAGTTCTATTCTACCCAAACTTCCGTCTAGACCCGCCGGATCCTGAACTTTCAGTTATTAGGTCATGTAGATAAATAATTGGGGTGTTAGGGGATAATGGATGTCATGAGGATATCTAAATAATAAATTCCGTTTTTCTATCGCGTAGTTGTTCGTTGGCCGAATAACTAGTGTAAACGATGGACGTTTTGCATCAAATCACCATCAAAGAAAAGTCTTACGAACTAGTGTCTTAATCGAAGGTTAGTGTCTTAATCATCCAATTAATTCTAATAACCTAAATATCTAAAAACATCATAATTCCTAGGATCCAATTTTCAAACCAAATCAAACCAACCCAATCACACCCCATTCCCCTTTCATCCTACGGCCCGCATAGGGGGCTCACCACCACCATTTTTTGATTGTGTGTTTGGAAAAAAGTAAGGCATAGATGGATTTGTTAGGGGAAGTATGGTGAAAGATAGGTGATATACAAGAACACTTAGTTGCATCTTATACTTCACCAAAAACAACACACCACCCCTCTTTTCTCTCCCTCAGCTCACAGCCCAACCAGCACCTCTCAAACCTTTCATTGTCAAGTTTTATTCAACTAATCTAGGAGATCCCAAGGGTGAAGTAGGGTGATACAAGCATTCAGATCATCCGAGGGGTGCTTACATACAAGGATTGCAGCTTTTTCCTCTTCTTTTCTAGAAAATTTGTCTTCCCTAGTCTAGGCTAGTAGTAAGATCTTTAAACTCTTTATTTTAAGTTATATTTAAGTAGTAAATGGCAAGAGTTCACCGATGAGTTTGTTAAGCCATTTGATGATGTTAAGTAAAGAAAAGTAAGATTTTTAAACATGTTGGTGGTTAGTGATGATCTTGAAAGAATATACATACTTGTGTGATTATAAGATGATACTTGTGTGATTATAAGATGGTTCTTGTTTAGGGGTGAAAAATATTCATGAAGTATATTCTTGATAAAAATAGGATTTTATAAGAATATATATAGTTATGGAATTTGTAGAAAGTGTTCAAGATGCTTCATGATATTGATGAAGGTGATTACGTTAAAAATACGAGTTAACATGTTGAGTGGAAAAGCTTGGAAGCTAGTATTTTTAAAGTGTTAAAGTGGATCTATACATGTTTTTATATGTTATATATATTATATATGTGTGTGCGCGCGCTAAATTATATACTAAGATGATAAAAATGGTAAAAATAATTTTCAAAATGTATAATATGCTTAAGGTTAAGACTTGGCATAATAAGGTTTTGACACATAAAAGTATATGTTAAACACCTAGTTGTACATATTAAGTGCGTGATTGGGGATTATATGGCTTAAATGTGTAAAGTGATGTAAAGCTAAATTTGGAAAATTATGACTTGATGATCAACGGTTTTTGGTAACAAATTTAGTGGTTAAAACAAGGATTTGGTTAAAAAAAAAAAAGCAAGAGATGGTTTTGTGTGAAAAATGGGTTATTTTCGAACATGTGAGTATTTTGATATAAAATACGTCGTTTTTATGAAAATTGGATTTAGTGAGAACGACCAAGTCTTGATGTTTTACGGGAAAGTTATACTTATTTCACATGCACATATTCCGGATGAAATATATATATATTGGGAAAGGGTAAAATGAGAACCACATTAAATTGTAAGAACCATGAGAATTAGGCCTTCCAAAAGGTTTTTCCCAAAAACAATTCTCAAAAATCTTTAAAAAAATCACATCTTTCAGCAAAAAAGTAAAAAAAAAAATGTTGCATGCAAAAGTTTACATCAGGTGTAAAAATATTTTATCGCCATAACGAAATTTAAATTAGGCTTAAACAAAACTTACATAAGGCGTAACTACCGACTCAACAATTTTTTTCACATATGTGTTTATAATATTTTCATCTACGTTTGTGCAAAAAATTTGTGGCCCAACTCGAGCGGTAAGTAGGAGGTCTCGTGGTTCTCACAACTCATGGTGGTTCTTAATTGAACTGAAGCCAATATATGTATATTTTTTAGCCGTTGTAAAAAATATATTTTAGAATATATTTCCTGGTTATTAAAGTCATTTTGAGAATTATTCACAAGTCGACGATTCGAAGATGAAATTTTATATATTTGGCTAAGGGCGGATACAGACTTTTATGTAGTAGTGTGTATCGTGATACGTGCTCATTAATTAAAAAGGTTTGTGTATATATAAATAAATATGTATACATATACATGAATGTTAAGTAAAATGTTCGTGGCAGTGAATAGGTTTTCGGTAAATAAACAAAAATAATACTAAACATATTCTTTTCGGCGATCTATCGAACATGGAAAATATATTTATGATTTTAAAAGATAAGTATATATTTGGTTATGATCGACTTACCGGTTTTGTGGGACGATGTTCTACGAAACAAATAAAATATAGTTTTACATAAAAATATATATTTATTAATCGGATCAATCGTACACCGACACGGGTTTTGCACAAGTGGCTAGGTCCAGGATATTATTAAAAAAATGTTTATGATGCAGGGATATCTACGAAGATTATTTTATTATTTATTTCCTAATATTCTCTTATTTACTTTCCTTTTAAATTATGATTTCTATCTTATAAATAGGATTTTTAGGATTCATTGTTAGTTAGTTTTTGATTGAATTTTAATAGACTAGAACATTGTTCTCGAACTCTTTGGTTCTTTTTATCGGTCTTTGATTACTAATTGTTCTTGAGCCATTTGAAGGCTTCCATAACTGCAGTAGTTTAGTTATATGTATATGTGTGATAATTACATGTATGATCATTCGGATAATCACCCACCAATGCGTCATAACATACAAACATTTTCAAAACGGTTAACATATTCAGTCTTAACAAATTGGTGAAAGACTTGTGAAGGAAACACATATTAAGACCTTAGTGTTTGATTAGATTAGGACACTTGTAAGTCGGGAGTATATAGATTATTATGAACATTTGGATTGCTAGTCGTACGGAACGCAAATTGTGAGTTTCACGACCCCTCTTTTAAATGTTTTGCTTCTATGTACTCGAGGGGAGATACATGTTTGTTTTGGTGTGATAGTTAGAGAATGAAATCATTAGATCTATTATGTGTCCATAAGTTGTAGTTATTGTTCTCGGGAAGTCCCCAGGGGATATTTATTTGAGTAACCATTAGTTAATCCGATGGCGAAGCAGTCGAATAGATCTATTGGGTTTTGGCAAGCCCCACTCCTAGTCCTATGTGACCCTAGGAGAGTGTAATTGTGTCCCTAGCTGAGCACCACTGGAATTTGGTGGCGTGGTACGACAATATTGTCAAGGTTTGGTTACGAGCTTAGGTCGAAACATACGTTCCTAGCTAAACATTAATTTGATCATTAGATTTCATTAAAACTATACATACCGATTTTATCAAATGTTTCTAAAGATTCATTTGTATTATTTAAGCCTATGAACTCACCAACAATATTTTGACATTTTAAGCATGTATTTCAGGTAGGTAAGTGAGAGACGTCTCACAATTTATGGAACATGGACAACTTGCAGTTTGGGTGATACCATTTTGGGGGTTTGCCTTGTATTTTCCGCTTTGTGCAGAATATAATTATCAAAGCCTTGTTTTACGAATTATATCTTTTGTTTAAACATTTTGTGAAACATGATGTTTTATTTGGGGCAATGTACGCCAACTTAATTACTTTGGCTTGTAAACTATTAAAACATACATTTAGTATCACTAAATTATTTTAATCACATAGACGTTTGCTAATCGAATGCTTGAAAACCTTTCGTGGTCACGACTCACGTTTCCGTCTTGGGCGGGGTGTGACGATTTGTATGCGAGATACACTTGTATACTATGCATCAAGAGTTTGTACATTTTGTGAATAGTATGATTTTCTGAGGAGGGATGTGTGTACACATATACACATATATATACATATACATATATATACATATATATACATATACATATATATACATATATATATATATATATATATATATATATATCATGGCCATTGATGTGACTTTCACAGGAAAATGATGGGTCTATTAGGTAATGGGGGTCCAAATTTAGAAAGTAGCATTCTAAATCTCCATGAAGCCCACCGCATAATTGGCACCATTCACCGTAAGAGTTGCGGGAGTAAAATAATCAATATCTTCCATGTTTTCATCAGATGTTATTAACCGTTGGGATCGGAAGGTCCTGTTTATAGTTACTGATAAGGAGACACGGCCCCGTGTCACAGCTGCTGTCTGACTAAAACAGTTTTGCCAGCTGCTGTTAAAGGCACGGCCCCGTGTTTAGCTAGCACGGCCCCGTGCTGTAGCTGCAGATAGTAAACAAATGAAGAAAACAAAGAAAATCCTAAAATTAAAGAAAAAGATAAAAAAAATTGATTAGGCCGTTAATTTTAAGCTTACTTAAAATCCTTGTGTCCCCAGCAATGACGCCAAAAACTTGACGTGATGCAAGTGTGTTATAATTTTTATTATATTTTAAGCACTTTTTACTCGTGGATCAAGCTTTAAATTTATAAAACACGATACAATACTACCACTCTACACACGTTAGGGCAAGTGCACCCATCGTAGGCGTAGTATAGTGATGGTAAGATACCGAGATCGTCCAAGGCATTTTGTACAAGCTTGTTGTTGATCACATCCACCAGCTCCGCAACCTCCAAATGTGGCCATTTACTACAAGTATGCCCAAACTAACTAAGTGACTAATTCATATTTGTCGTTTGTACAAATCTGATGCTGATACAAGATCTTTATATCCTCCTCATGAAAGCTGATTAATTCCAAGGTGTCAACTAATCGAAAAGCTTTCTCTTAAGTCACAATCATTGCCTCTATCATCCTTGGATAATATTCCTAGTAGTTAAAGTTCTTCAGCACTCCTTTTGGAAATTTAGAAGCAGCATGAATCACTTTCTCTTTGTCAGTTGGTGGCCAGATAACTGATTGCATGCGTTTGTAAGTATGTGGATCACGAATTCCAGGATTCTTCTTAAGATAAGATTCAGCCATTTTCATAGGAAAGTCGTGAGTTACTTCATGCTCAAGTTTAGAATGAAATGCCCATCCATGACCACGCTGATTTGGATCTAAATCATAATAAGGAGCTCGCAGCAGACTTTTCAGATTAATCTTAGTCCATGATTCAAACTGTGACTGCTTGGCATAATATTCTCTTTGTCGACTCTCTCTGGTTACCAACCACAACTTCCTATCGTGATCATATATCCAACATTTCACTTCGGATTTGTTTCCAACCTTGTCGTAGTGACTTGATCCCAGTTCCATCACATAACGATCTGATGTTTTCATTGGACCCTTTGGTTGAAAATTTTCATCAAGGGGATTCAGATTTTGGTTTTTCATGATCAACATCTGATTGTTGCTCTGCTTCTTTTGAGTTTGCTTTCTTTTCTTTGTTTGCTTAGTAGTTAGATAGGCATTTAAACTAGCTTCTCTTTCAGCATCGGTTGCGGCCTTTTCTTCAGCCATACGTTCGTGATGAGCAACTTTCATGGGGTCGTCATCTTTATCAGCAAATTCGCCACCAAACTTCTTCTGCCGCTTGGCTTTCAATTCATATATCTCTGCCATCAGTAGACTCACATCACCATGAAGTTGTTCTATTGCTTGATCTCTAATAGTCACTTGAGCTTGCAGAGATGATATTTGAGCGTTCTTCAACTCATTATCTTGTTCCAACAACACCACTCTTCGTTGTAGTTTACCAACATCCACTACTTCATCATCATCGCTGTGAGATTGTTCAATGAACTTTTTATTTTCTACAGTCAATCTCATTGCAACTTCATCATGTTCAGTAAACCTACCACTGGAACTGTCGGCTTCAAATTGAGCGCTGCTAGAATTTCTAGGTTGAGATCCAGTGGTTGCTTCTAAGATAGGAGTTTCTGACATGTCTCTAATCAGGGCATCTTGAATAGATGGCTCATGGAAGGTAATCAAGCTTGTGGGTTTGGGGTCAATGAGGGTCTCTTCTTCTTGCGAGCTTCTTCCTCAGCTTTGTCGTGAGTTTCTTCAGTTTGTATTTCTTTAGTAGGGACGATTTTGGAAGGAGGGATCCAAGAATCGCCCTGTAGTGATGCAAGATTTTCTGCCGATATCAAGTTCAGATCTCTGACGGTTTCCTCAGCTTTATCAGATTCAACATGTACCAACTCATCTTCATCATCTTCTTCATTAGTTACTAAATCTTCAACATCAGGCACTGACTTCTGTTTAGCACCAATGATTTGTATATCATGTTCCTCAGCAACTATGGTGTTCACTGGTTTAGGTGAAGATAACACTGGTCCGAACTTGCCATGCTTTTCCAGAGCATACTTGCCAGTGAAGTTAATCTTTGCCGTATCTCGATGTTTACAAGCTGCTTCAAAGCAAGTTAGACCCACAGGCTTCAGATTCAAGAAATTTGTGCTCTTCACTAGGTTGGATACTTCGTGTCAAGAATCATTTGAACAAACCTTGGATATAACAGGAAAACTTTCTTCTTGGGATTCTCCAGCATGTTCTTCATATTGTCAAAAATAAATGCGGAGTAGTTGTAATCCTAGTTGTTCACCAAGGCGACTAATGCAGCTGATTGTGTCTGGTTGAGTTGATCCAGTCCGCCTTTGTTTTCTAAAATGCATTGAAGGAATATGTGTGCAAGAAATCTCCAATACAGCGGAAACATTTTCTTTAAGATTGTTGGAAGCGCGCCCTCGTAGCTCATCCATCGTAACACTTGACAACCCTTTCTTTGGCGTATGATGTCGGATGGTGAGCCTGATCATCAATATTCAATATCTCTCGTACAACCATCTTTGAAACAATGATATCTTTCTTTTGGATCTTTGATTCAATCGTACCTTTTCCGCCTACACCACTCTATTTAACTTCAGCGTTTATCCAAAAATCCTGAATCATGTCTTCACAAATAACCGGATTTGTCTTTAAAGCATTAGTGATGCGACAGTTGTTTAACCCAACCATTATTGAATGGAACATCTCGTAGTAATCGGCCGATGGATCTGACAGAAAGCATGCCAGGTTATGGAAGGGTTCAACTTCGGGCTTTCGTTTTTCCATCATCTTCTGTGCCATTTTCTGCACTTTGAACAAAAACATCAAGTTTTATCGTAAAAATCAATTTAGTTGATTCTTTTAACCGTTCAATCCTAAATCAAACGAGTCAAAGAGTCAATAAGTCATAGAGTTCAAAATTGGAGGGCCAGAGGGTCAACAGTTCAAAGGTTCAAAACAGTTTTGAACTGGTCAAACAATGAAAGGTTCAAAACATATTGAACTGGTCAATCTTAATTCGAATGAACTGGGTCAATAGTGTTTCAGATGGACAAAAGTTCAAAGGCAATTTGAGTGAACCCATGTCAGTCATCTGAGATGACCTGGCATTTCGGATGGATTTTGTCAGATTTCGGATGATTAATCCAAACTACATGTGTATGATCCGAGATGCATCTGAAATGTGAGATGTCATCCGAGATCCATACGTGATGCCCTTAAGTTCAGCCGAGTTCCATCCGAGATGCAAAGGAAAACCAAACCTATGAGTTCGAGTCAATATGTCCGAGAGAGATCCGAGATGAGTTCAAAGGTTCGAAATGATTCGAAAGAGGCCATTTATAGACTTGAAATGGGCCTATCCGAAATGTTGGGCCAGGCCCATTTCGAAACAATGGTCAGCCTGGCCCATTTCAGAATAGTAACCCATCCAGATGATGGGCCTGTCTGAAATGGTGTGCCCAATTCGAATTTGTTCGAGATGAGTGGGACCATCCGAGATAGGTGGGCCCATCAGATATAGTAATTTTATTTATTAAAAAATGTTGTGGGCCCACATATTTCCTAGTTCTGAAAAGTAACACCTTTTGTCAAAGTCCGTGATCCAACCAACCGAGCAACCTTTTTACATCTGGAATATATACATACATATAGATATATAATATATATATATATATATATATATATATATATATATATATATATATATATATATATATATATATATTTATTTATAATAAAATGCAAAATGAGGAAAATTGTCAAGGGATCGAACCGTTATGAACCAATTTAAGGAACATTTTTTAGCACGAGCTTAGTCAGACTGGTCCACACGATTGTCGATATATTTGTCCACTTAAACTTACCACATCAGCATTCAAATTTCAACCTCGTGACTTAACTTGATAAAATTTGCTGTAGCATCCGTGTGTCCCATATCAAGACATACCCCGCGATCAAGGTAAGCACAACAGTTCATCGTACCGTAAAGATTATGGGCCTATCTGAAATGGTGGGCCCAATTCGAATATGGTGGGCCCATCTGAGATAGGTGGGCCCATCCGAGATAGGCGGGCCCATCAGATATTGTAATTTTATTTATTAAAAAATGTTATGGGCCCACATGTTTTCTAGTTCTGAGCAGTAACACCTTTTGTCAAATTCCGCGATCCAACCAACCGAGCAACCTTTTTACTTCTAATATATATATACATATTTAATAAAATGTAAAATGAGGAAAATTGCCAAGGGATCAAACTGTTATCAACCGATTTAAGGAACATTTTTCAGCACGAGCTTAGTCAGACTGGTCCATGCGATTGTCGATATATTTGTCCACTTAAACTTACCATGTCAGCCTTCAATTTTCAACCTCGTGACTTAACTTGATAAAATTTGCTATAGCATACGTGTGTCCCATATCAAGACATACCCCCGCGATCAAGGTAAGCACAACAGTTCATCGTAACGCGTTAGTAAACTGAGATCATCCTTTCATTTTACAACGTCAGACATAGTGAGGAGGTCAGTACATCGTACCGCGGAGTGACCAAACACCATCTGACGAGGCTTAGGCTTTATACCTTATACATTATTCCTGACTTTTCAAGCGCATGGAATTTTCTCATGATAAGTTTTCCTATCTTTTAAGGTTTTGGCTTTTAATTTTTGGCTCTTTTGAGGATATCCTGACTGTGCCTAGGTTTGCATATATTCAGATGCAATAGAAGGGCAGCCCTAATATCCCGGATGACTCATCAGTATACCAACCAGAACTTCAGAAGTTGGCTATATATCAATGCAAGATTTAAGACCATGAAATCATACGCGATGATATGTTACCCACGTGATGTAGCATGTAGAGTTTTTGTCACTTGGTCTCTTTTTGTCATTTAATCAATAAGCCTATCGACACATCACAGTGAATCCTTGCCTTTTCAGCATCGATAACTTACATGTGTTAATCAAATTCATTAGTACAGAAATTTATTTCACTTCCCAAAATATCAAAATATTTCTCCTCCTAAATTTGTGAAAAAGTTGAATGTTTTATGCCCAAATTTAGTTATTTAGCGTGACGTTTTGCTTCCTCGCCCCAAAACTGATAGCTTCATCCAGAGCAAATGGAAGGTTTAAACTAGGGTTTGCAGGATGTATAAAATCAAATCAGTTTTAGGGCTTCTTTATTCTATCTTCTCCAATTCACGCCATCTCGTTACAGGTTTTTTTTTTTGCTCAGTCGGAGCAACACATCATTTTTAGAAGGTCCACAAGCACCTTGAATCTCGAGTTGCTAACAGGTTTTGTAAAAAGATCTACTGTATTAGCATCAGTATGGATGTGTTCAAGTTTGATCAAACCTCTATCATAGCAATCTCGAATGAAATGAACTTTGATATCAATGTGCTTGGTTTTGGAGTGAAAAACAGGGTTTTTGATGATTTGGATAGCGACATCATTATCAAAATAGATAGTAGTGTTTAGATAAGACAACCTGTAATCCTCAAGATAATGTTGCATCCAAATAACCTGGGAGCAGCAAGCAGATGCTGCAACGTATTTTGCTCCCACAGTTGATAGAGACACTGTTTGTTACGTCTTGTACTGCCATGAGATGAGTCTGTCTCCCAATATCCAGTCGATGTAGACTTCATATTCATGTATGTCCATCCAAGGTTACTGTTTGAAAAGGAAACAAATCAAAGTTTGAATCTCTAGGATACCAGAGTCCTAGTTTTGGAGCTCCTTTAAGGAATCTAAAGATTCGTTTAACAGTAGTGAGATGAGAAAGTTTAGGATTAGCCTGATATCGAGCACATTGGCATATAGCAAACATAATGTCCGGCCAGCTCACAGTTAAGTACATCAATGAACCAATCATAGATAGGTACATTGTCTGATTGACGGGGCTTCTTTCAGTATCCTCATTCATCAAGGGTCGTTCTACAATGGGGGAGTCCATAGGCTTATAATCTGTCATGTCGAATTTTGTAAGAACATCCTGAACGTATTTGCCTTGATGAATCAAGATCCCTTCCCTACTCTGACGAACTTGCAAGCCTAGGAACATAGTCATTTCTCCCAGTGAGCTCATTTCGAACTTCTTCTTTATCACCTCCTCGAACTCCTTGCATAAATCTTCGTTGGTTGACCTGAAAATGATGTCATCAACATAGATCTGAACAAGGATGAGATCCTTGCCAACGCATTTAATGAATAGCATTTGATCTATCGTCCCCCGGGTATATCCATGTGCAAGCAGATGCTCTGTTAAGGTTGCATACCATGCACGAGGTACTTGGTACAGTCCATACAGAGCTTTATCTAACTTGTAGGCATAGCCTTGCTTCTTTGAATCGACAAACCCAGGGGGTTGAGCGACGTATATTTCCTCCTTAACCTTCCTGTACAGAACCGTCATCTTGACATCCATCTGATAAACTTTAAAATCCATGTGGGATGCATATGCCAAGAAGATACGTATGGCTTCCAGACGAGCGACTGGTGCGTACACCTCATCATAATCAAGGCCTTCGATCTACTTGAATCCATGGACCACCAATCATGCTTTGTTTCTCACAATCACGCCAATATCATCTTGTTATTTTTGTACACCCAGCGAGTTCCAAGAACGCGCTTTCCTTCCGGTAGTTTCACTAACTTCCATACTCACAGCTTTTCAAATTGATTGAGCTCTTTATGCATTGTATCAACCCATCAAGGTTCCTACAAAGCCACATCAATGCTCTTAGGCTCAATCTGTGAAATGAAGCACGAATATAAACATGTATTAATGGTTCCTGATCTACTGTGGGTCTAAACACCAACAGTTATAGGACCGATAACATTAGTAATCGGATGGCTTTTCTGAACACGCTGTGGGATTGCTACAGCAGGTGCCTGCAAGTTTGATTGAAGATTAGAAAAACTTCCTAACACTATCCAAGAATGTTGCCACCTCATTTGATGTAGCAGCGTGTTGATCACCGGTGGATCTCAGTGCAATCTAACAGAATCGGCTCCAAAAACAATGAAGCTCCTTGTATGTTTGTATTTAAAGGACCAACAGCATTTTGTTGTGTGGAGGTTTCATTGTTTTGAACTGAATCATCAGGAGTAGTTGTTGTAGTAGGTTTAAGAACCGGCTCCTGAAGTAGTAGCTTCATGAAATCCCGGTGGATCCACAGTAAGCTTCTTGAAAGCATCTTAAAGAGGTACAACATCATCTTCAGCAATGATGGGAATAGATATCACTGTACTTGAGACATCTGCAGTAACAGTCACATCAGACAGAATATTAAACGACTTAAACAAGGAAGAATAATCATATAACCAATCAGGTCCAATCCGTGTGTCTTTGGGATTTTCTTCCAGCCAATCCACATAGTACGTCTCCAAGATTTGCTTCTTGATCTTGTTGTATACTCGATACATGGTGTTTTTAGCATATGCAATGAAATAGCATGGATCTCCTCTTGCTTCAAATTTGCCTTTGGCATCCATGGTTAGAAGAACACATGGACAACCAAAAGTGCGGAAATGTTGTAAAGAGGGTTTCTGTCCTTCAACTATCTCATATGGCGTCTTCATGTGACGTTTGTTGATTAGCACATGATTTTGAACATAACAGGCGTTGTTCACTGCTTCTGCCCAAAATATCAATGGAAGGCCAGAATTTATCAGCATCGTACGAGCAGCTTCAATGAGAGTCCGATTATGTCTTTCAGCAACTACGTTTGGTTGAGGAGTTCGAGCTACATTGTATTGACAGTCAATTCCCTTTAAAACGCAGAAATCATTCAGTTCAGCATTCTTGAACTCCGTCCCATTGTCGCAAAGAACAAGTTTCACTCGCTTGCTATCTTGGTTCTCCATGAGAGTAATAAATTTCTTTATCTGACCATTTATAGGACAAAAAGATCCATGTGAAGCAGTTCCAGTACTTTAAATGTCATGCGCGCAAGCTTGGGCTTGTGCGGCTTACGATGCTACTTCCCACGAGCACATGATTCATATTTTTTCGATCTGCATAAAGTCTCTGATTGGTAAGTTTCTAACTAAACCTCCTTTTGCCAGTCGATTAAAATTCTTCATGTTCAGATGACCAAGTCGTTGATGCCACAGCATTGCGTCATGTTCAGCAATTTCAGAAAACAAACAGGTAACTTGATCAATGGGCGCCTTATTCATACCGATCACGTAAGCATTTCCCCGACGTTCAGCTTCAATCAAGTACCAATCCTCGGGAATGACAATCCTAGGCTTCAAAACCACGCATCCACCTTTCCTGACGAGAGCTTCAAATCCGTTGTCGCACATTTGGGATACGCTAAGAAGACTGTGTTTGAGTTTAGGAACATAATTGACATCAGAGAAGCTGAGGGCCCCATTTTTAACCGTGCCTTTCATAGTAATTCTTCCAGTTTCTCCTCCTTCAAAGGTGACAAATCCGTCGTCGAAGATTTTGATGTCGTTCAACCGGGAGATGTCCCCTGTCATGTGTCTAGAATAACCACTGTCGATAAACCAAAGTCTAATGACAGCCCTCCATAGCCATTCCTGCACACATAACAAGATTAGTGAGAAACTGGAACCTAGACCTTATTCAATCTAGGTTGATCATCACTTTTCGTTCGCGAAACCTCATGAAAGATCATATGACTTTTTGTAGAGCTTGAGGTTCAAGAGGAAGAGGATGTAGAGTTTGATGATTGAGAACACTGAGACTGAGATCTAGCAAGGACTTTAGGTTTCCAGATTTTTGAATCATTGTTGTTCGAAATAAATTTGGTAGATGTTGCATACAATTTCTTGGACTGATTTTGGAACCATTTGAGTTTGAAACCTTTTGATTGATTTTCTTTGCTAGATTCCAGTCTCCATCAGAGGGCTTCACCTGAGAGAATTGATGTCCATGACGTCGATAGTGCAAAGCCGTCTGATGATAGGTGTTCCTGGAATGGTAATATACGATAGGACGATGAACATAATTTCTAGCTATGTGCCCGAAATTCCACGATTGAAATAAGTTGTCTTTTTTAGAAAAAGACTCTTAATTCTGCTTGGGTTATTCTAGGGAGCTGATTTGGTCTCTTCTTTCCACTGGGTGCTGATTTCTTATGTGCATATTTACTTTTTGATGAAACCTGCTAACAATCATCAGCACAAGAGTGAGTATCGATAACTTTACCCTTCAACTTAGGTTTAGTTAGCTTTTGAGATGGGTTTTTCTTTTGATTTTGGTTAACAGCATCTGAGGAGACTTCCTCTTGAGTTTTCATTTTGTGTTGTTTTCTGGTTTTTCAAGATCGCCTTTTCTTTGCAAGAGTGGATCCTGTAGACTTAGTCTCTTTTCAAACCATTTCTTTAGAAACTGAGCTTTTTGCGATGACTGTATTAGTTTCTTTGTAAACCGTTTCATTAGACACAAAGCTTTCAGGAACACCTGATTCTTGATTACCAGATGATGAGCAATTTTCATCAATAATTTGACCATCACATGCACTTTGCTCATTATTTAATGCGTAGAATCTTCAGTCTGATCCTCAGATTTATCAGACAACTCCTGTTCTTCAATTCTTTCATTCACATAATCCAACACAATAATATTTTCATCTTCACAATTTTCAGAGAGATTTGAAGTATCAGCTAAGGTTTCAGGGAAACTAGAATAGTTTTCTGAATCACTCGAAACAGATGCCTCAAACTCCTCTGATAAAACAATTAAATAACAATCAGAATCAAAAACCACATCATTCAAAGTTTCAGTTTTAACAACTTCAGAAAAACCCTGAGTCTCAAAAACCATGGACTGAACAAGTTCCAAACGTAATTATCTTGTTTATCACATAAAGAAACATCTAAATCATCAGCATCAATTGGATGTGGTTCATCATCCGCTCCTTTACTATACTGACTATGCACATACACTAAAACAGTTAATTTTATCCACAGAATCAGATGTTGATGCATTTTCTTGTGGTTCCTCAGATGGAGTTTTTATCGACCCTTTTTCATGTTTTAAATTTTCAACTAATTCATTAGAGCATTCTTAATTAATATCTTTAACAAAACTCATGGGCTTCTGAAAATCGGTGGTCTGGTGTTCTTTGGTTTGAAGGCTTCCCAAGGAATGTAGTCGCTTGGTTTTCTATATATCATTTTATCATAATTTTCCAATTCTTGCTCAGTAACGGGCATTCTTGAGCAATTACCCAACCCTTTTCCCTTGTTTTCTTTGAATGCCAGCTATACATTACATAGATTACGAACAGTGTCGTTGGAAATATCAAATTTCTTAATGTTTAGCTCATTTTGTTGATACTTTCTAGTGAGAAGTTCCAGCTCAGCTCTCACGGAGTCGCACTCCATTGTTTTTAAATTTAGTCTGTTTTGTAATCATGGACCCAACATTTCTATTGATTGACGTCCAAGTGGAGCTAAGCTATGTCCTTCTTTAGTGCGTCAATCTTTTCATAGCGAATTTTATTGTTCTTTTGAAGACCGATGCACTTCGACATGGCACTATTGTAATCACTGATTAGAGCGAAATTATGCGCTTTCATCTATGCAATCTTATTTCTAAAGTGTTCAGAACACAAAAGAGAGTTTACCGTTTTGGAGAGAGTTTTGGGTTACTCAGTCTACGCCATCAAGCATTTGTGGTGTGTTTCAGCAACTTCTGAGATCTTCAGAGATTCCACTTGAGTTGCATCATCAACCCAGCTGAATCCATGTTGCTCTTGTACCATCAGTGCTTTTCCTGCTCCAGAGCCTCCTTGGCTAGTTGAAGTTGAAGTTGACTTGTGAGCTAGAGTAACCGGAACCATGGATCTCTCGGAGTTCCTAGCAGCAGCAGCTTGAGTTGCTTCATAACCCACTAGTGTTTTCTTGCAATCTCTAGCAAAGTGGGGTTCATGGCATTTATAGCACCTAAACTTGTCTGTTACAGATCCAGTACAAATGTTTGACATGGGACGATGATCGTATCTCTTCTGAAAATTCTCTACTCTGAATACTGCCATAGCCAGATTCTAGGATGCTCCAATTCTTCAAAATCATCTTCAACAACCTGATTTTCTCTTTAGCAAGAACGGATGGAGGCAAGAGATCACCTGCAAGAAAACCATGTAGACTATTGAGCATGGACGCTGCGGGAGCCAACTTTTCTTCATTTTGCTTGGTTAGGAAAGCAAGGTTTTCCGCAGAGAGGGGGTGGATGGGACATTCTGTGAGGATGAGGAGTTCACTGGACTGTAAGCCATGTTTACATGCTAAGGATATTGTTGAGCAGTAGCAGGTGCAGCTGAGTTGTTCGGAAGAGACATGCCATAAACGTAGTTTGTCTTCTGAGCTTGTAGTTGTGCTTGAGTTATCGTGCTAAAAACAACATTCGGAAAACTGTTTGTCACATGACTGAAAACAAGGTTAGAATGACTTTGAGACATCAAGACAGTGTTAGAACCGGTCACCCCTGCAGCAATCATAAAGTTCTTGTGGTTCAGCTCTCTCTGCTTGTTGTCAATCTCACATTATTTGATGGTAGCAATCAATTTGGTTATCGTAACTTCATTCATTTTTGTGGTACGTTTAATCATCGAGACATCAGCATCCCAAATTTTTGGCAACGAGTTCAAAAGTTGGTGATTCATCCCACTGTTAGTAATAGAGATGCCAGCACTGATCATCTGTGAGACTAGCTTGACGAACCTCCTTATTTGGTTTTCCACGGTCTCCCCGTAAATGTTATTGAATGAACTGAACTACTGGTTCAACATGTTTACCCTGCTAGCCTTCATGTCGGTGTTTCCTTCATACAATTTTTTTAGCACATCCCAAACCTATTTTGCATTTGTACAGATCTGACAACAATTGAGATATCTGAACCGAGAGCCATAGTAAGATTCGCCATAGCCTTATTGTTTTCGTCTTTGATTCTTCAAACATCGTCCGTCCACAGATTCTCAGGCTTCAGAATCTGAGTAAGAGGATCTCCTCAGTAGCATACATAATGGTACGAGGACCATCATGAATACACCTCCAGACTCCAGGCTCTTTAACCTTGTAGTACAACTCAAAACGCTAGGTCCACTCAAAAGAGTCATCTCCAAACAACAATCACGGAATATTGGTAAACGTTCCGATAATCTGATCCAGTTCTTGATGTAATGCCAGAATCTGTGACTGGATAGCCACTAAGGTAGCGTTGGCGAGATCCGCAGCAGTAAAGACACCGTTCGGGTTCATCATTTTTAGTTTTTACTGAATAGGAATAAAGTAATTTTTAATTAAAGGTGACAAGTCCAAAAGTCCAATCCGAAATGGTCAATAGTAAAGTCAACTCAAAACAGTGTGCAATCCAAAATGAGAAGTCAAATCGGAACAGTATTCGAATTCAGAACAGTGCTCAAACTCGGAACAGTGATTTATCCGAGATGGTTTGATGATGATCCGAAATGCTATGATGATGATGATGATCTGAGATGCTTTGAATGTGATCCGAAATGATTTGAAGCTTCAACAAGAATGATCCAAAATGCAAGCCTTTGATTCAAAATGGTTTGAAGATTATCCGAGATGTGATGAATACAATCTGAGATGAATCCGAAACGTCAAGCTGATGATCCGAAATGATCCGAGTCTTCAACCAGATGATCTGAAATGATTCAAATGCAACCGGAACTCAGCATAAACTCCGAAACAGTAGTAGATGCAGTCCGAAATTGTGTGATATCAGATCTAAGCCTGGAAACAGGTTCAAACAAGCTCTAATACCAATTGTAGGTCCTGAAAAACCGGATCTCACGATATCATACGTAGCTTGATTGGTGGCAGAATCACACAAACAAGCTATGAATCAAGAGGAAGATATAAAGATGAAATAGAAAGTTCAACTCGCATACAAATATAGAAATTTGTCTAATAAAAGTTGTAGAAAAACCAGGGAAATGCTACTAACCCTAATACATCATTTACTATTTATAGTAGTGGTTAGTGCACCATTATCCTAAACCCTAGGCCCAAAATGCATTTCCCAAGCCCATTTACTACAAGAATGCCCAAACGAACTAAGTGACTAATGCATAAACCTAGCAGGGCCTAACAAAGAGGTTGTCTTAGTTATAGTGGCATGCCCCTCTAGTGAAGACGACGCTACCCTCAACCATATTGGTATAAGTCAGCAGGGATACAGTCCCGTAAGGTCGGATTATTGAAAGATAATTAAATAAGTTATTAATGGGAAAAGTGGTAGGCCCCTCTTGTGAAGGCGACGTTACCTCGGCCATATTGGTCTGAGTCAGCAGGGATACAGTCCCACAAGTCCAGATAAAGTTTTAATAGTAGTTTATTTATAAGGGGTTCAAGTCGTTCTTACATCCCCCAATTTGATGCTATCTGCATCAAAGGAAGTCCAAATAAGCTTGAACCAAGTCCTCGAAGGATCTATACACTGAATGAGGCAAGAACTTTACCCAAACACCCTTCTAACCCCCTTCTAGAAAGTTAACGTGCTTTATATAGACCGTAAAGACATGAATGAGTGAATCAATGAAACATGAAGGAATGTTTAACTGAAGTTTACTTTCAATATAAAAAACTAGCTATTAAAGTCATTAATACATACCCAATTAAAAAGTTGCCAAAGATTAGATATCAAAAGTAATACATAAAAGATTTGTCTTCACCAAGTGATGTAAGAGATTAGCCAAGCATAGCCTTTGTTTGACAAAAACTCTTACAATCAATCTTGGATCCCGAGACTACTACACACTCTAAAAGACAAAATATGGATGATGGTGGTGGATGTTGGTGTGGGTGTTGTAGTGGTGGTGGAATGATGGCAAGTGTGAGAGAAATGGTTTGCCAAGTGATGTCTTTCTCTTGAAACAAGCACCTCTATTTATAGCTGAAAACAAAGGGCAGATACGGCCCCGTGCCCACCTGGCACGGCCCCATGGTCTTCTCTTTCTCTCCCTTCATTAACTGCAGATGTCAGATCTTGTACCAACATGCCCCGTGGTGTCATGGCAAGGCTCCGTGGTTAGTGTACTTGTTGTACTATCACAGATTCTGCGAATCCTATAGTTAACCACGGCCTGTGTTGGGTTAGCATGGCCCCATGTTGATTTGTATTTTTCTAGTGAATCTTGACTGGGCACGGCCCCGTACTAAAGCTTCTGTTCTTGTTATTTTATTGTTTTGCAATTGGATGGGAGGTTCGGCAGGTTTTGTCAATCATGTAATTTAAAAGTAAATAAAAAACATGTTTTTTCCAACATTAGTACCGAAAAGGGTCGATTTTATGCCTTGCTTGATGTAATTTATATGTTGCATTTTGTGCACATCAAATACCCCACAGTTGCATCTTTGTTTGTCCTCAAGCAAAACTCTATAATGTGGCTTACACACCCAAACATTGGAAGAAGAGAAGTTTTGGGTTTATCTTTAGAGTGTCGGGAATACAAGTTCTAAATTTGTTTTGTTTTTATTTTATTTACAATCTCATTCGTGATAATTTATTTAAAACATATTTAAGAAAAAATATCTATTTTGGGCATAACATGCCTTTCTAAAATTATATTTAGTTATATACAAATTTACACACCTCACAAGTGGTCACTCAACACTCGGCCGAATATATTTAAGTGAAATCGCTCGGACCCAGTGTGGAGTTTACTCATATTATAGGCTTGACAAACAATCAAACATCCTCCTTTTTGACGTTTAATCTTTGTAAATATGAAGAGGACTTTTGAAAGGGTAGGTTTTGGCTAGCGGTAGGTGTTTTTAGGTAAAATGGTGAAAAGCGTAAAAAGTGTCAGTTTTCTTGAACAATTTTTATGACTTAGAAAAAAACTTTAACCGGTATTTTTTTTGCCAAAGTTGAAACTAAGACAATTTATAATCGAAGTTTTTACTAAAATAAAGGGTGTAAAAAAAGTTTTGTGTATGTGGGTGGTTGTTTTTGCAAAAGTTTATATTTTTGCGGGTTTAGAAACGAAAGGGTTAAGGCTCAAAGGAGTTTAACTAGGGGGATATTTTTGGTAATGGGATGAAAAGGAAAATAAAGGTTTAGAATGAAAAATGGGTTATAGTCCTAATGCCTCCGTCATTTACTTACTTGGATTTGTGTCGGTAAGGATTGGGAACGTATTGTTTTGGCAAGTTTTAGATTTGTAAGAACCAAACGGGCTACCCACACAAGAAACGAAAAATTGAGCAACTAGTATATATGTATTTGTATGTTCGGTAAAGGCTAACAACTCACTTTTTTCTGGGAAAAGGGTTTAGTGTAAAAGTGTATATATAATGAAATTTTACAAAGATTTGTCATGCCCGTTTTTATAATTTTCTTAATTAGTTTTTTCTTATCACGACGTTGTCAGGTTTAGTAAAAACATAATTTTTAGAACTTATTTTTCCCAAACTAAACCAAGATAAGTAAAAAATGAAAAATTTTGAAAAATATTTGGGGTGATTAGCGGTTTTCCTATGCGAGGTTTGTGTAAGGCTTGTTTTTAGGACAAAAGATTCAAGGTTTTAACATCCCTTCCCCACACTTAAATTACAAATTGTCCTCAATGTGTCCCAAATATGATTTGTTTGGATTAAATATGCAAAAAGTGGGGTAAAATAACAATTTTTAAGGTTACTGGTCATTAGGCACCAGGGGCGTGCCTGGTGGACACGGCCCTGTGGCCAAAGTGCCACTAACAAGGTGTAACAGAAAACTTACAGTATGGTAGACACGGGGGCGTGCCTGGTGGGAACGGCCCATGCACCTTTCTGCAGAAAAAGTTTCCATCAGACATTTGGGCGGGGCGTGCTTGGTGGGCATGGCCCCGTGTTGCAGACTCTGCTTTGCAGTTTTTTGAAGCAGGAGGCTCTGGTTTACGTGCATGGGGTCCCTTTTTCTTAGTTTTCACACCGCTGCACGTGTTACAAACACAACCATTTTATTTAGAACATCCATTCATTACAAACTAAAAGAAAAGCGAAAAAGTACATAATTTTAAAGTCCTAAGATAGATTAGCCTCCTGATGACAAGAAATAAGAACCCTAAAGAACTCTCACTAGAATAGTCGAGATAACAAAAACCCAGAGGTGGTTTCCGAATGTTGAAGGGCTTTCGAGCTTTTCCCGGAGGATGTACCCTCATATGTCATTGAGCATCTCCTCAATCTCCCTTGGGAGAAATATGAAAGGCTCATCATCCACCACTTTTTGTGGGAGAGGGTTGGTGGTCACCGGAACCTCATGAAGTGTGTCTAGAGATGGTTCCAGTGGGATTTCATCCAATCCGGTGGGGATGATGAGTTCTTGAGCTAGGTTCCAATCTTTTTGTGGGAAGATTTGCTCCATGGGAGGCATAGCAAGAATATTCAACCTTTGGTGTAAAAGGTTGATCTCTTGGAAGCTAGTCTCAAGCCCCATTGTTAAGTAGTTGACCTGGTCTATTAGGATCTCTTCCATCGATGGCATCTCCTCCATAGCTTAGCGCACTTACGTAACGGATAAGAGTAGCCTCCATGGAGGGCCTCCTTCCCTCCTGTTGTTCCCCGTAATAATTGATGAACTTCCACTGTTTCTGCTTGACATTCTAAGAAAAAAAAGGAAGTTGTCATTCACGCAGAACATCACCACGGCCCCGTGCCTCCACTTCTATTATGATTTCGAACCAAGAACTCTTTGTTTTAAGTTATTTTTTCTTTGATTTTTGAAAGTTTTGAACATAAATAACTTGAAACATTGTTGTAAAATATTTATTTTAAGAGAGTTTGGGTTTAAAATCACTTATTTATGTTGATGAAGCTTGAAGCTTTGAAGCTTCAAGCTTTCATGGAGGATGAATGTTTAGAGAAGAAGGAAAGAGATAAAAGCAGCAAAGACAAGAACGTTTGATAAAACCTTTTTGAGAACATACCTTTTTGGGTATACATGTAGAATCAGATCAGATCTTTGTCTTTGGAATGAGTCCAAGACATGTTGCCCAATGGCTGACTTATAGAAAGTGATAGCACAGTGGCCACGGCCTCGTGCCTTGGTGGCACGACCCCATGGTCTGCAACGGATCAGAGTGGTTTTCGGCAGCTAGTGACCACAGGGCGTGTTGGCGAGGCACGACCCCGTGGTGTCTTAACAGATGGGCACGGGGGCATTCTTATATGGCACGGCCCTGTGTTGTTTTTGAGATATATAAAGTTTTGTCTTATTTAAGACATTTTATTTTATTGGGTGGCTCTTTACTGGTAGGGACAACACCAAAGTGTCGGGCGTACCTAAGGTGCTTGTGATTTATATGAAAACGCAAGAGGTTTTCGGAAATGAAGAATCCTAAACTATACGGTGGGCAAAAACAACCTTTATTTTCCTTATTCGGGCTCTTGTTAAAGAAGGTATGAGTCGAATCGCTCTGGACTATGTATGCACTAGATGTAGTCAGTGATGAGTCCGTCTTGGCACAATCAAAACATGTATGAATATAGTATTTGTCCTCACAAGCTGTTGAGGTACACGTAGTGGCCTTGGTGTCATTTATTTCTGAATGGGCCCCCATCAAGTCTTCTCCATTGTTAGTGTTTTGTAATGAGCACCTCATATTTATCATAAACTCTATTTCTTTTAATTTTGGAGAATTATCATTTCTATTTAGCATATGTCATTTGAGGTCATGTCTTTTTGAAAAGAGGTTTGATGGCATTCAGATGGATGATAGTTATTGTTTTTACTTTCGCCCCTCTTAAGGTGACTTTCACAGGAAAACGATGGGTATATTAGGTAATGGGGGTCGAAATTTAGAAAGTAGCATTTTAAATCTCGATGAAGCCCACCACATAATTGGCACCATTCACCGTAAGAGTTGCGGGAGTAAAAATAATCAATACCCTCCATGTTTTCGTAAGATGTTATTAACCGTTGGGATCGGACGGTCCTGTTTTATAGTTACTGATAGGGAGACACGGCCCTGTGTCACAGCTACTGTCTGACTAGAACAGTTTTGCCAGCTGCTATTAAGGGCATGGCCCGTGTTTAGCTAGCACGGTCCGGTGCTGTAGCTGCAGATAGTAAAAAAAATGCAGAAAACAAAGAAAATCGTAAGAATTAAAAGAAAACAATACAAAAATTGATTAGGCCGTTAATTTTAAGCTTCCTTAAAATTCTTGTGTCCCCAGCAACGGCGCCAAAAACTTGACGTGATGCGAGTGTGTTATAATTTATATAATTTTAAGCACTTTTTACTCGTGGTTCAAGCTTTAAATTTATAAAACACGATACAATACTACCACTCTACACACGTTAGGGCAAGGGCACCCATCGTAGACCTAGTACTACTAATGGTAAGAGACCGAGATCGTCCAAGGACACAAGAGATTTTAATATCGGCTTATCGTTAACGTCTAATCTAACCAAATTTTGATAAAGGTTTTTGAAAGTTTTAAAAGATAAAACTAAATATAAGAACGTAAAGATTAAAAACAAATAGACAATAAAGAATCACTTGGTTCGAACTCCTCTTGTGTCCTTTTATGATTTTCCCACTTTGGGCTTTTTAAGAGATTATCTTAGTTGTAGTGGCATGCCCCTCTTGTGAAGACGACGCTACCCTCAACCATATTGGTCTGAGTCATCAGGGATCTAGTCCCGGAAGGTCAGATTATTGAAAGATAATTAAATTAATTATTAATGCGAAAAGTGGTAGGCCCCTCTTGTGAAGGCGACATTACCTCGGCCATATTGGTCTGAGTCAGCAGCGATACATTCCCGTAAGGCCGGATAAAGTTTTAATAGTAGTTTATTTATAAGGGGTTCAAGCCGTTCTTACTTCTCCAGATTTGATGCTATTTTCCTCAAGGGAAGTCCTAATAATCTTGAACCAAGTCCACGTAGGATCTATACACTAAACGAGGCAAGAACTTTACCTGAATACCCTTCTAACCCCCTTACAGGTAGTTAACGCGCTTTATATAGACCGTAAAGACACGAATGAGTGAATCAACGAAACATGAAAGAATGTTTAACCAAAGTTCACATTCAATATAAAAAAAAAACTAGCTATTAGAGTAATTAATACATACCCAATTAAAAAGTTGCCAAATATTAGAAATCAAAAGTAATACATAAAGGCTTATCTTCACCAAGTGATGTAAGAAATTAGCCAAGCATAGCCTTTGTTTGACAACAACTCTTACAATCAATCTTGGATCCCGAGACTACTACACACTCTAAAAGATGAAATATGGATGATGGTGGTGGACTGATGGCAAGTGTGAGAGAAATAGTTTGCCACCTCTACTTATAGCTGAAAGCAAAGGGCAGACACGGCCATGTGGTCTTCTCTTTCTCTCCCTTCATTAACTGCAGATGTCAGGTCTTGTACCAACACGCCCGTTGGAGTCATGGCATGGCCCCATGGTCAGTGTACTTGTTGTACTATCACTGATTCTGCGAATCCTAGTGAATCTTGACTGGGTATGCTCCTATGCCTAGTGGGCACGGCCCCGTGCCTAGGCTTCTGTTCTTGTTATTTTGTTGTTTTGGATGTGGATGGGAGGTTCGGCAGGTTGTGTCATCCTTCTTCTTTGTATTTATGTTGTTTCTACTGTTAATTTGTTCCTTTTTTTTTGTTTAAGCTCTTTTAATCCTATAATTTAAAAGTAAACAAAGAAATGTTCTTTTTTCAACATTAGTACCGAAAAAGCGATGATTGTATCCCTTGTTTGATGTAATTTATATGTTGCATTTTGCGCACATCACTAGCCATTGATTTACACTTATGTATTGATAATTAATGGCTAAGATTAGTTTACACATTTCACTATCAAGGGGATTGTTCACAAATAAACCTAACTCTCTCTCTCTCTCTATATATATATATATATATATATATAGAGAGAGAGAGAGAGAAAGGAAGAGAGGGGGGTGGGATCATGAGAAAACTCTATCAAACCATTATTAACCCTAAAATCTAAAGCCTAAGAAATAAACTCTAAACCCCAAAAACATAAACCGTAAACCTTAAAAGCTAAAGCCTAAAAACTAACTAATAAATCAAAACACTAAAAGCCAAACCCTAAAAACTAAACCCCATGAAGAATTCACACAAATATCCATCGTTTAATTGAGTTTTCTCATGATCCTCTTCCTTTGTATATATATAGGACTAAAGAAAATCTCCATTGAGTTTTGAGAACTTAGATAACTTTGACTTTCCCTGGGAATTTCGCCCCCATTTTTTCACGCACCTAGACTAAAATGTTATAAATACAGCTGTAAAGAAATTCAAAATGGCATCTTAGGCGTTTTTCAGCTACTGTTGTAAATAGTTGCTGACATCAGCATGAATCATCATTTACACCACTTGTAAGCATTTTTAACGGGTGGTGTAAATCAACAAAAAAAATATTTTTTTGAAAAGTTGGTTTTTAATGATTCTTGATAAAAAGAATTAAAATAAACCTTTCGCAAAGCTAAGTCCTTTAAGTTCTAACAATTTATAGTAGTTTTTATTTTACCCTAACCCATATAGAATCAAGATAAAAAGAAATGGTTCCAAATTAAAAGTTAATTACTTTAAGAAATCTATAGTATAGAATAATATAAAAATCAAAATATATAACTTATATATAAGTGTGAGTGAAATGGTTTGCCAAGGCATACCTTTCTCTAGAATCCAAGCACCTCTATTTATAGCTGAAAGCAGAAGGCAGACACGGCCCCGTGGTCTTCTCTTTCTCTCCTTTCATTAATTGCAGATGTTAGGTCTTGCACCAACACGCCCCGTGGTGTCATGGCATGGCCCCAAGGTCAATGTACTTGTTGTACTATCACCGATTCTGCGAAACCTAGAGTTAACCACGGCCGTGTTGGGTTAGCACGGCCCCGTGTTGGTTTGTCTTTTGCTTTTTTTTTTCTTTTTCTGCAGTGAATCGTGACTGGGCACGCTCCTATGCCTAGTGGGCACAGCCCCATGCCTAAATTTCTGTTCTTGATATTTTGATGTTTTGGATGTGGATGGGAGGTTCGGAATGTTGTGTCAATCCTTCTTCTTTATATTTGTGTTGGTTTCTACTGTTAGTTTGTTCCTTTTTTTGTTTAATCTCTTTTAATCATGTAATTTAATACTAAACAATGAAATATGATTTTTCCAACATTAGTACCGAAAAAAGGTCGATTTTATGTCTTGTTTGATGTAATTTATATGTTGCATTTTGCGCACATCACTGGCCATTGATTTACACTTGTGTATTGATAATTAAGGGCAAGGATTAGTTCACACAGTTTACTATCAAGGGGGTTGTTCACAAATGAACCTAACTCTATATATGTATGTATATATATATATATATATATATATATATATATATAGAGAGAGAGAGAGAGAGAGAGAGATAGAGAGAGAGAAAAGGGGGAGGGATCATGAGAAAACTCTATCAAACCATTATTAAACCCTAAAATCTAAAGCCTAATAAATAAATCAAAACACTAAAAGCTAAACCCTAAAAACTAAACCCCATAAAGAATTCAACACAAATATCCATCACTTAATAGAGTTTTCTCATGATCCTCTTCCTTTATATATATATATATATAGGATTAAGGAAAAGCTCCATTGAGTTTTGAGAACTTAGATAACGTTCCATGCGATTTCGCCCCCATTTTTTCATGCACCTAGATTAAAATGTTATAAATAAAGCTGTAAAGAAATTCAAAATGGCGTTTTCGACGTTTTTCAGCTACTGTTGTAAATAGTTCCTGACATCAGCATGAATCATCATTTACACCACTTGTAAGCGCTTTTTACGGTTGGTGTAAATCAAAAAAAAAATATTTTTTTGAAAAGTTGGTTTTTTTATGATTCTTGATAAAAAAAAACCTTTCGTAAAGCTAAGTTCTTTAAGTTCTCGCAATTTATAGGAGTTTTCATTTTACCCTATCCATATAGGATCAAGATAAAAAGAAATGGTTCCAAATTAAAAGTTAATTACTTTGAGAAATTAATAGTATATAACTTATATATATAAGTGTGAGAGAAATGGTTTGCCAAGGGATGTCTTTCTCTTGAACCAAGCACCTCTATTTATAGCTGAAAGTAGAGGGCAGACACGGCCCCGTGGTCTTCTCTTTCTCTCCCTTCATTAACTGCAGATGTAAGGTCTTGTACCAACTAGCCCCGTGGTGTCATAGCATGGCCCCATGGCCAGTGTACTGGTTGTGCTATCACCGATTCTGCGAATCCTATAGCTAACCATGGCCCGTGTTGGGTTAGCACGGCCCCGTTTTGGTTTGTCTTTTGCTTTCATCTTTTTCTGTTGTGAATCTTGACTGGGCACGCTCCTATGCCTAGTGGGCACAGCCCCGTGCCTAAGCTATTGTTCTTGTTATTTTGTTGTTTTGGATGTGGATGGGAGGTTCGGCAGGTTGTGTCAATCCTTCTTCTTGGTATTTGTGTTGGTTTCTACTGTTAATTTGTTCCTTTTTTCGTTTAAGCTCTTTTAATCATGTAATTTAATAGTAAACAGATTTTTCCAACATTAGTACCGAAAAAGGGTCGATTTTGTGCCTTGTTTGATGTAATTTATAAGTTTAATTTTGCGCACATCACTAGCCATTGATTTACACTTGTGTATTGATAACTAAGGGCTAGGATTAGTTCACCCAGTTCACTATCAAGTGGGTTGTTCACAAATGAACCTAACTCTATATATGTATATATAGAGAAAGAGAGAGGGAGGGAGGGATCATGAGAAAACTCTATCAAACCATTATTAAACTCTAAAATCTAAAGCCTAAGAAATAAACTCTAAACCCCAAAAATATAAACCGTAAACCTTAAAAGCTAAAGCCTCAAAACTAACTAATAAATCAAAACACTGAAAGCTAAACCCTAAAAACTAAACCCCGTGAAGAATTCACACAAATATCCATCGTTTAATTGAGTTTTCTCATGATCCTCTTCATATATATATATATATATATATATATATATATATATATATAGGATTAAAGAAAAGCTCCATTGAGTTTTGAGAACTTAGATAACTTTCCATGCGAATTTCGCCCCCATTTTTTCATGCACCTAGATTAAAATGTTATAAATACAGCTGTAAAGAAATTCAAAACGGCGTTTTCGACGTTTTTCAGCTACTGTTGTAAATAGTTCCTGACATCAGCATGAATCAACATTTACACCACTTGTAACCATTTTTTACGGGTGGTGTAAATCAACAAAAAAATTATTTTTTTGAAAAGTTGGTTTTTTAATGATTCCTGAAAAAAAAAACATAAAAAAAACTTTCAAAAAGCTAAGTTATTTAAGTTGTCGCAATTTATAGGAGTTTTTATTTTAACCTAACCCATATAGGATCAAAATAAAAAGAAATGGTTCAAATTAAAAGTTAATTACTTAAAGAAATTAATAGTATAGAATAATATAAAAATCAAAATATATAACTTATATATAAGTGTGAGAGAAATGGTTTGCTAAGGGATGCCTTTCTCTTAAACCAAGCACCTTTATTTATAGCTGAAAGCAGAGGGCAGACACGGCCCCGTGATCTTCTCTTTCTCTCCCTTCATTAACTCCGGATGTCAAGTCTTGTACCAACATGCCCCGTGGTGTCATGGCATGGCCCCATGGTCAATGTACTTGTTGTACTATCACCGATTCTGCGAATCCTAGAGTTAACCACGGCCCGTGTTGGGTTAGCACGGCCCCGTGTTGGTTTGTCTTTTGCTTTTTTCTTTTTCAGCAGTGAATCATGACTGGGCACGCTCCTAGCCTAGTGGGCACAGCCCCGTGCCTAAACTTCTGTTATTGTTATTTTGTTGTTTTGGATGTGGATGGGAGGTTTAGCAGGTTGTGTCAGTCTTTCTTCTTTGTATTTGTGTTGGTTTCTAAAGTTAGTTTGTTTCTTTTTTTTCGTTTAAGCTCTTTTAATCAAGTAAATTAATACTAAACAAAGAAATATGATTTTTCCAACATTAGTACCGAAAAAGGGTCGATTTTATGCCTTGTTTGATGTAATTTATATGTTGCATTTTGCGCACATCACTGGCCATTGATTTACACTTGTGTATTGACAATTAAGGGCTAGGATTAGTTCACACAGTTCACTATCAAGGGGGTTGTTCACAAATGAACCTAACTCTATATATGTATATATATTTATATATAGAGAGAGAGGGTGGGATCATGATAAAACTCTATCAAACCATTATTGAACCCTAAAATCTAAAGCCTAAGAAATAAATCAAAACACTAAAATCTAAACCCTAAAAACTAAACCCCATTATGAATTCAACACAAATATCCTTCATTTAATAAAGTTTTCTCATGATCCTCTTCCATTATATATATATATATATATATATATATACATATATATATATATATATATACATATATATATATATATATATATATACATATATATATACATATATATAGGATCAAGGAAAAGCTCAATTGAGTGTTGGGAACTTAGATAACATTCCATGCAAATTTCGCCCCTATTTTTCATGCACCTAGATTAAAATGTTATAAATACAGCTGTAAAGAAATTCAAAATGGCATTTTCGAACGTTTTTCAGCTACTGTTGTAAATAGTTGCTGACATCAGCATGAATCATCATTTGCACCACTTGTAAGCGTTTTTTACGGGTGGTGTAAATCAACAAAAAAGTATTTTTTTGTAAAGTTGGTTTTTTAATGATTCTTTATAAAAAAAATTAAGTTCTCACAATTTATAGGAGTTTTTATTTTACCCTAACCCATATAGGATCATGATAAAAAGAAATGGTTCCAAATTAAAAGTTAATTCTTTAAAAAATAAATAGTATAGAATAATATAAAAATCAAAATAAATAACTTATAATATAAGTGTGAGAGAAATGGTTTGCCAAGGGATGCCTTTCTTTTAAACCAAACACCTCTATTTATAGCTGAAAGCATAGGGCAGACCCGGCCCCGATGTCTTCTCTTTCTCTCCCTTCATTAACTACAGAGGTCAGGTCTTGTACCAACTAGCCCCGTGGTGTCATGGCATGGCCCCATGGCCAGTGTACTTGTTGTACTATCACCGATTCTGCGAATCCTAGAGTTAACCATGGCCCGTGTTGGCTTAGCACGGCCCCGTGTTGGTTTGCCTTTTGCTTTCTTCTTTTTCAGCAGTGAATCTTGACTGCGCACGCTCCTATCCTAGTGGGCACGGCCCCGTGCCTAAGCTTTTGTTCTTGTTATTTTGTTGTTTTGGATGTGGATGGGAGGTTCGGCAAGTTGTGTCAATCCTTCTTCTTTGTATTTGTGTTGGTTTCTACTGTTAATTTGTTCCTTTTTTCGTTTAAGCTCTTTTAATCATGTAATTTAATAGTAAACAAAGAAATATGAATCTTCCAACATTAGTACCGAAAAAGGGTCGACTTTATGCCTTGTTTGATGTAATTTATATTGTTCATTTTGCCCACATCACTGGCCATAGATTTACACTTGTGTATTGATAACTAAGGGCTAGGATTAGTTCACACAGTTCACTATCAAGGGGTTGTTCACAAATGAACCTAACTCTATATGTGTTATATATATATATATAGAGAGAGAGAGAGGGATCATGAGAAAACTCTATCAAACCATTATTAAACTCTAAAATCTAAAGTCTAAGAAATAAACTCTAAACCCCCTGAATATAAACCATAAACCTTAAAAGCTAAACCTCAAAACTAACTAATAAATCAAAACACTAAAAGCTAAACCCTAAAAACTAAACTCCATGAAGAATTCAACAAAAATATCCATCATTTAATAGAGTTTTCTCATGATCCTCTTACTTTATATATATGTGTATATATATATATAGGATTAAGGAAAAGCTCCATTGAGTTTTGAGAACTTAGATAACTTTCCATGCGAATTTCGCCCCCATTATTTCATGCACCTATATTAAAATGTTATAAATACAGCTGTAAAGAAATTCTAATTGGCGTTTTCGGCGTTTTTGAGCTACTGTTGTAAATAGTTGCTGACATTAGCATGAATCATCATTTGCATCACTTGTAACCGTTTTTCACGGGTGGTGTAAATCAACAAAAAAAATTATTTTTTTGAAAAGTTGGTTTTTAATGATTCTTGATAAAAAAAATAATAAAACCTTTCGTAAAGCTAAGTCCTTTAAGTTCTCACAATCTATAGGAGTTTTTATTTTACCCAAACCCATATAGGATCAAGATAAAAAAATGATTCCAAATTAAAAGTTAATAACTTTAAGAAATTAATAGTATAGAATACTATAAAAATCAAAATATATAACTTATATATATAAGTGTGAGAGAAATGGTTTGCCAAGGGATGCCTTTCTCTTGAACCAAGCACCTCTATTAATAGCTGAAAGCAGAGGGCAGATACGGCCCGTGGTCTTATCTTTCTCTCCCTTCATTAACTGCAGATGTCAGGTCTTGTACCAACACGCCCTGTGGTGTCATGGCATGGCCCCATGGTCAGTGTACTTGTGTACTATCACCGATTCTGCAAATCCTAGAGTTAACCACGGCCCGTGTTGGTTTAGCACGGCCCCGTGTTTGTTTGTCTTTTGCTTTTTTCTTTTTCTGCAGTGAATCATGACTGGGCACACTCCTATGCCTAATGGGCACAGCCCCGTGCCTAAACTTCTGTTCTTGTTATTTTGTTGTTTTGGATGTGGATGGGAGGTTCGGCAGGTTGTGTCAATCCTTTTTCTTTGTATTTGTGTTGGTTTCTACTGTTAGTTTGTTCCTTTTTTCGTTTAAGCTCTTTTAATCATGTAATTTAATACTAAACAAAGAAATATGATTTTTCCAACATTAGTACCGAAAAAGGGTCGATTTTATGCCTTGTTTGATGTAATTTATATGTTGCATTTTGCGCACATCACTGGCCACTGATTTACACTTGTGTATTGATAATTAAGGGCTAGGATTAGTTCACACAGTTCACTATCAAGGGGGGTTGTTCACAAATGAACCTAACCCTATATATGTATATATATATAGAGAGAGAGAGAGAGAAAGAGAGGGAGAGGGAGGGATCATGATAAAACTCTATCAAATCATTATTGAACCCTAAAATCTAAAGCCTAACAAATAAATCAAAACACTAAAAGCTAAACCCTAAAAACTAAACCCCTTTATGAATTCAACACAAATATCCATCATTTAATAAAGTTTTCTCATGATCCTCTTCCTTTAAATATATATATATATATATATATATATATATAGGATCAAGGAAAAGCTCCATTGAGTTTTGGGAACTTAGATAACTTTACATGCGAATTTCGCTCCCATTTTTTCATGCACCTAGATTAAAATGTTATAAATACAGCTGTAAAGAAATTCAAAATGGTGTTTTCAACATTTTTCAGCTGCTGTTGTAAATAGTTGCTGACATTAGCGTGAATCATCATTTACACCACTTGTAAGCGTTTTTTACGGGTGGTGTAAATCAACAAAAAAAGTATTTTTTTGTAAAGTTGGTTTTTTAATGATTCTTGATAAAAAAAAAATTTAAAAACCTTTCGTAAAGCTAAGTTCTTTAAGTTCTCAGAATTTATAGGAGTTTTTATTTTACCCTAACCCATATAGGATCTAGATAAAAAGAAACGGTTCCAAATTAAAAGTTAATTACTTTAAGAAATTAATAGTATAGAATAATATAAAAATCAAAATATATAACTTATATATAAGTGTGAGAGAAATAGTTTGCCAAGGGATGTCTTTCCCTTGAACCAAGCACCTCTATTTATAGCTGAAAGCAGAGGGCAGACACGGCCCCGAGGTCTTCTTTTTCTCTCCCTTCATTAACTGCAGATGCCAGGTCTTGTACTAACACGCCCCGTGGTTTCATGGCATGGCCCCATGGTCAGTGTACTTGTTGTTGTAGGTCCACCTGCGGATGGTGTTAAACCAGTTCTTGGTTCATATGACACACACACAAGTGCGGAATCCAAGTGTGCATGCAACCAAAGCAAAGTAAAGAACACAGGGTAACCAAAGATTCACTATCTTGATTAATGATTGAGAACAAGTACAAATATATACACACAATGCTCGTATGACTTAAACAAACTTGATGTGTTCTTGTGTCTTCGTCTTCAGAGATAACCAGCTCAAAGGGTAAGAAGCTCTCTGGTCTGACCAACTAGCTAACCCTCACTGAGAGGTGCATGTCTGCTTATATAGTGTCTACCTAGATGTTTCGTATGAACCACGAATCTAGACATACTGAACACAATATTTCACAAGAAACACATCTCCAGAATTTGGTACGAGTCAGTGTTTCGTACGAAATGCTTGTTTCGTACGAAATACTCTTTGTTTCGTACGAAACCCTGTGTTTCGTATGAAATCTATGACTCGCACAGAATTCTCATTCTTGGAGAACGTGTGTAGACTTGACGTACACAAGACTTATCAGTATGCACACATGCAACTGATTAACACAAAAAGCTAAGATGTCATACTAGATCAAGATAGAAGGATATCTCGATCTATTTTACACGACCAACCCTATATAGACACTTGAGCAAAGACCGTACAATTACAACTGTAATTAAGAACAAGCGACAGACACAAAACTGTATCAACAAACTCCCCCTTGGATGTTGCTTGGTCTTCGGTCTTCGGTTTTTGGTCTTCATATGTTGGTCTTCACATTGAATGGTTTGGAGTATCAACAAACTCCCCCTGAAGATCTGCTATCCATTGATAGATCTGCTATCCAATGATTAGAGCATCAGGTCTTCGAACTTCTAAGAAACTTCAAATCTTTCTTGTTTCCTCTTCTGACGTATTAAATTTCTTCGTTGCTGGTCTTTGTTCATGTTCTTTTGTATCAATCTGTACTCAATAGACAAATATAATTAGAACACAAATTTCTCAGAGAATACACACGAGAGATTTATCATAAATTCTTCGTATGATTGTATTCCCTGAACGAGATACACACACTCGTATGAATTCCAACAGCAGATTTGAGAAAAACAAGTGACCAAGTCAAATCAAATGAATAGATTCATTTGTACAAGATACACACACTTGAACGAAATTCAGATTTTGGTTTTCTTTGATGGTTACTTGTTGCAAGATATTACTTTATGAAGTTGCGATATCAAACAGATGGTTTTCTGGCGTATCTTGGTAGAAAACTTTCGAGTATCAACTTTGGCTAACTTTCAAAAAGTAATTACATAAGCAACTAAGTAAACTAGACATAAAATCAAAATACACAGATAAACTACAATCTTTTTCGAGTTTTAAGGTAAAGGAATCATACCAGCATTTTAATCTTTGTCAAAAACGATATTTGATTTAAACTTCAAAATTAAACAGATAAGTATTCAACTATGATCATCAGTATTGTTGTCCAAGTAAGCTCAGACTTATCAGATGTAATCATGATTAGGAGATATGATTAAGGTATTGATTATACTTACTAGCCGGTGTTCAACAACATCACAACACATTCCCGTATCAAGATATGCACGAGAGAAAATCTTACCGGTGAGTATACTGCTTTATCATTTATTTTTACGTATATGAATGATGTGAGATACTCACTTATGTTTTATTGAAAACAAGCCCTTTGTGATTTAATCACTTATTGATGAGGAACTTGATTTTCATATGCATTAGGGCACAGGAGTAAGTCCGTGAACAGGTTAGTACCATCGTACCGACAAAGAGACGAAATTAGCTCCCGCAAAAAGTTGTGATATTTTATCACTTATTTTGGGGATGTGATATTTTTATCACTTATTTGATGGTCGTATGCAGTATGTACACGTATGTATGATATCATGGAAGTTCTAGACTTGCGCCACCGTTATTTTTCGGCAAAAGATTCAACCATGATAACCAGATGATAAGCCAACATAAAGACCGTATATCTCAGAACCTCGGCACTGCATCAAACGAATTTCGGTACCAAGACCATATGCCAATGAATGGTTCCCACCTAGCGTTCTGTCTGTTAAGTTTATATCAACCTGCACATTTTAATCTGATTGTGAGCCTACAGATACATCATAAGACAAGCTACTTATCAATCTTCTTTCTATGCTTTTGACCATTTCTGACAGATTTACCGGTGAATTTCATCATCTTCAACTTATCCAAGAAACTCATTTTCGATTTTTCTATGGTTTTTGTATTTTTCTGAAATTTTCTCCCCCTTAAACAAAGAAGGTAAATGAAAGACATATTTTTGTATTTTCTTGAAATTTACTCCCCCTAAAATATAAAACTGAAAATCTTTTTGTAGTTTTAGATTTTTAGAAAACGGATATACAAAAATAGCTAGCCATGGTCGAGTTACTTGGGGTTCACCTTGATGCCATTGACCAAAAGTAGATAATCAAAACGTGATTTATCAAAGGCTTTGGTAAGAAGGTCGGCACGTTGGTGATCTGTGTGGATTTTAACAACATCGATAAGTCTCTTTTCATAACAATCACGTATGAAATGATACTTAATCTCAATGTGTATTGTTTTTGAATGCTGTACAGGATTCCGAGTGATCTGTAAAGCAACTTCATTATCAACAAAAATAGGAGTAGTAAGAAATTCAAAACCATAGTCGCGCATTTGCTGTTGAATCCATAGAACTTGAGAGCAGCAACTAGAAGCTGAAATATACTCAGCCTCACATGTTGATGTAGCTACATAAGTCTGCTTTTTGCATTGCCACGTGACTAGGCGATTTCCTAAAAACTGACATCCTGTTGTTGTTGACTTTGCATCGATTTTGCAGCCGCCATGATCAGAATCACTGAATGCTGTCAGATCAAAGTTATCATCCTAAGGGTACCATAGACCAATGTCAGGGCGTCCCTTCAAATAACGAAAGATCCTTTTCACAGCCATCAAATGAGAAACCTTCGGACTAGACTGATAGCGCGCCAGAAGACATGTTGGGCACATTATGTCGGGTCTTGAAGCAGTAAGATACATGAGAGATCCGATCATTGCACGATAGAGAGATGGTTCTACATGTTCACCCATTCCGTCTGGAGTAATCCCATGATTCTGAGCTAATGGAGTTCCCAAAGGCTTTGAGTCATCCATCTGAAATCGCTTGAGAATATCTCTGACGTACTTGGTTTGATGGATAAAAATCCCTTCCTTTGATTGCTGAACCTGCAAACCTAAAAAGAAATGCATTTCTCCCATAGCGCTCATCTCGAACTTCTCCTGCATAACCTGTTCGAATTCTTTGCACATTCGAGTGTTAGTAGACCCAAATATAATATCATCAACATAAACCTGTACTAGCAGCAAGTCCTCGTCCTGTTCCTTGACGAAGAGAGTACAGTCGATCAGGCCTCGTCGAAAACCATTCATCAACAAGATAGGTAGACAACGTTTCATACCAAGCCCTCGGAGCTTGATGAAGACCATATAACGCCTTGTTGAGAAGCCAAACCTTGTCAGCATGGAGAGGATCTTCAAAACCTGGCAGTTGCTCAACATATACTTCCTCTTCTACCACACCATGAAGAAATGCACTCTTCACATCCATCTGATAAAATGTGAACTTCTTGAAGGACGCATAGCCAAAAAGATTCTTATGGCCTCAAGTCGTGCAACCGGTGCATAAACTTCATTGTATGGGGTAGTTAAGCACGTCCACAATTCTGTGTTCTGTCCAAGAACGTATGTATGAAAATGACTTTTCCAGGAAGGATAATCGTTCATATGATTTAGCTTGGGCGAATGGTTATTACTCCCTGTTTCACTTTCGCTCATTAACAGAGTTTGGATGCTTTGATTTTGATTCGCAACACACGCCCATTGATTTGCAGAGATCATTGTTGTATGTTGAGGCATCAAAGATTTTACCCATGATGTTGCGGAGCTTTGCGAAGACTCCTGATTTGAGCTTGAATAACTCCAATCCCACGGGTTAGAACACATTATATTTTCTTATTTTATGAAAATTCAAAGGTTTTAAAGTGTCACAATTATAATTACCTTTTAAAACTTCACATATCTGAAAATATGACAAATTCTTAAAATCACAAAGCTTTGAAAAACACGAGAAACAAACAGATTATGTTTCGTGTGTGACACATGTTTCGTGCGAAACAGTTGTCAAGTGCTGATCAGATGTTTCGTGTGAATCAGATGATTCATGCGGAACAGATGTTTCGTGCGGATCAAATGAATCGCACTAATCTTTTCAGTCGCACAAAATGTTTTGTTCAGCGTTTTTCAGAGGAATCTTTTCAGAAATGGTTTGGTGAGAAATTTCCTTTCTTGTGTAGACCTGCCTTTTTCGAAAGTACCTGTTGTCTTACCCACTTTTAGTTAAAACAAAGATTTTAACAGTCCATAGTCCAAGTCCAGATCCAAGTCAGAAAATGTAAAACCTACCAAACTAATCAGATTCAATTTTTTTTTTTTTTTTTGCAGATTTCTTCTTCAAGGGTGTTCTTCAAAAACTTTTACCATAAAATTTTCTGCATGCAACAAATTTTAACCAAGTTTTAAGTTAGTTAACTATCCAAAACTTATGTTTTCTACTGGAGATTCAAGAACACTTCAGAAATCTTCAAACTAGCTCAGACACAACTAAGCCCGGTTTTGAACAAGGAAAGAGCCAAAGCTCTGATACCACTTGTAGGTCCACATGCGGATGGTGTTAAACCAGTTCCTTGTTCATATGACACACACACAAGTGCGGAATCCAAGTGTGCATGCAACCAAAGCAAAGTAAAGAACACGGGGTAACCAAAGATTAACTATCTTGATTAATGATTGAGAACAAGTACAGACATATACACACAATGCTCGTATGAGCAAAGAAACTTGATGTGTTCTTGTGTCTTTGTCTTCAGAGATAACCAACTCAAAGGGTAAGAAGCTCTCTGCTCTGACCAACTAGCTAACCCTCACTGAGAGGTGCATGTCTACTTATATAGTGTATGCCTAGATGTTTCGTACGAACCATGAATCTAGATATACTGAACACAATATTTCACAAGAAACACATCTCCAGAATTTGGTACGAGTCAGTGTTTAATACGAAATGCTTGTTTCGTACGAAATCTATGACTCACACAGAATTCTCATTCTTAGAAAACGTGTGTAGACTTGACGTACACAAGACTTATCAGTATGCACACATGCAACTGATTAACACAGACAAGCTAAGATGTCATACTAGATCAAGATAGAAGGATATCTCGATCTATTCGACACGACCAAACCTATATAGACACTTGAGCAAAGACCGTACAATTACAAGTGCAATTAAGAACAAGCGACAGACACAAAACTGTACCAACAGTTGTACTATCACCGAATCCTAGAGTTGACCATGGCCCGTGTTGGGTTAGCACGGCCCTGTGTTGGTTTGTCTTTTGTTTTTTTCTTTTTCTGCAGTGAATCCTGACTGGGCACGCTCCTATGCCTAGTGGGCACAGCCCCGTGCCTAAACTTCTGTTCTTGTTATTTTGTTGTTTTGGATGTGGATGGGAGGTTTAGCAGGTTGTTCAATCTTTCTTCTTTGTATTTGTGTTGTTTTCTACTGTTAGTTTGTTCCTTTTTTTTTTGTTTAAGCTCTTTTAATCATGTAAATTAATACAAAACAAAGAAATATGATTTTTCCAACATTAGTACCAAAAAAGGATCGATTTTATGCCTTGTTTGATGTAATTTATATATTGCATTTTGCGCACATCACTGGCCATTGATTTACACTTGTGTATTGATAATTAAGGGCTAGGATTAGTTCACACAGTTCACTATAAAGGGGGTTGTTCACAAAGGAACCTAACTCTATATATTTATATATAGAGAGAGAGAGATAGAGAGAAAGGGGGGAGGGATCATGAGAAAACTCTATCAAACCATTATTAAACCCTAAAATCTAAAGCCTAATAAATAAATCAAAACATTAAAAGCTAAAACCTAAAAACTAAACCCCATAAAGATTTAATATCCATCATTTAATAGAGTTTTCTCATGATCCTCTTTCATTATATATATATATATATATATATATATAAGGAAAACCTCCATTGAGTTTTGAGAACATAGATAACTTTCCATGCGATTTCGCCACTATTTTTTTCATGCACCTAGATTAAAATGTTATAAATACAGCTGTAAAGAAATTCAGAATGGCGTTTTCGACGTTTTTCAGCTACTGTTGTAAATAGTTGCTGACATCAGCATGAATCATCATTTACACCACTTGTAAGCGTTTTTTTACGGGTGGTGTAAATCAACAAAAAATTATTTTTTTGAAAAGTTGGTTTTTTATGATTCTTGATAAAAAAAAACCTTTCGTAAAGCTAAATTCTTTAAATTCTCACAATTTATAGGAGTTTTTATTTTACCCTAACCCATATAGGATCAAGATAAAAAGAAATGGTTCCAAATTAAAAGTTAATTACTTTAAGAAATTAATAGTATAGAATAATATAAAAATCAAAATATATAACTTATATATATAAGTGTGAGAGAAATGGTTTGCTAAGGGATGCCTTTTTCTTGAACCAAGCACCTCTATTTATAGCTGAAAGCAGAGGGCAGACACGGCCCCGTGGTCTCCTATTTCTCTCCCTTCATTAACTGCAGATGTCAGGTCTTGTACCATCACGCCACGTGGTGTCATGGCATGGCCCCATGGTAAGTGTACTTGTTGTACTATCACCCATTCTGCGAATCCTAGAGTTAACCACGGCCCTTGTTGGATTAGCACGGCCCCGTGTTGGTTTGTCTTTTGCTTTTTTTCTTTTTCGCAGTGAATCATGACGGGGCACGCTCCTACGCCTAGTGGGCACGGCCCCGTGCCTAAGCTTCTGTTTTTGTTATTTTGTTGTTTTGGATGTGGATGGGATGTTCGGCGGGTTGTGTCAATCTTTCTTCTTTGTATTTGTGTTGGTTTCTACTGTTAGTTTGTTCCTTTTTTTCGTTTAAGCTCTTTTGATCATGTAAATTAATAAAAAAACAAAGAAATATGATTTTTCCATCATTAGTACCGAAAAAGGGTCGATTTATGCCTTGTTTGATGTAATTTATATGTTGCATTTTGTGCACATCACTGGCCATTGATTTACACTTGTGTATTGATAATTAAGGGCTAGGATTAGTTCTCACAGTTCACTATCAAGGGGGTTGGTCACAAAAGAACCTAACTCTATATATTTATATATATAGAGAGAGATAGAGAGAAAGGGGGGAGGGATCCTGAGAAAACTCTATCAAACCATTATTAAATCCTAAAATCTAAAGCCTAATAAATAAATCAAAACACTAAAAGCTAAACCCTAAAAACTAAACCCCATAAAGAATTCAACACAAATATCCATCATTTAATAGAGTTTTCTCATGATCCTCTTCCTTTATATATATATATATATATATATATATATATATATAGGATTAAGGAAAAGCTCCATTGAGTTTTGAGAACATAGATAACATTCCATGCGATTTCGCCCCCATTTTTTCATACACCTAGATGAAAATGTTATAAATACAGCTGTAAAGAAATTGAAAATGGCGTTTTCGACGTTTTTCAGCTACTGTTGTAAATAGTTGTTGACATCAGCATGAATCATCTTTACACCACTTATAAACGTTTTTTTACGGGTGGTGTAAATCAACAAAAAAAATTATTTTTTTTACGATTCTTGATAAAAAAAACCTTTCATAAAGCTAAGTTCTTTAAGTTCTCACAATTTATAGGAGTTTTTATTTTACCCAAACCCATATAGGATCAAGATAAAAAGAAGTGGTTCCAAATTAAAAGTTAATTACTTTAAGAAACTAATAGTATAGAATAATATAAAAATCAAAATATATAACTTATATATAAAAATGTGAGAGGATTGGTTTGCCAAGGAATGCCTTTCTCTTGAACCAAGCACCTCTATTTATAGGTGAAAGCAGAGGGCAGACAAGGCCCCGTGGTCTTCTCTTTCTCTCCCTTCATTAACTGCAGATGTCAGGTCTTGTACCAACACTCCCTGTGGTGTCATGGCATGGCCCCATGGTCATTGTACTTGTTGTACTATCACCGATTCTGCGAATCCTAGAGTTAACCATGGCCCGTGTTGGGTTACCACGGCCCCGTGTTGGTTTTTCTTTTGCTTTTTTTTCTTTTTCTGCAATGAATCGTGACTGGGCACGCTCCTATGCCTAGTGGGCACAGCCCCATTCCTAAACTTCTGTTCTTGTTATTTTGTTGTTTTGGATGTGGATGGGAGGCTCGGCAGGTTGTGGCAATCCTTCTTCTTTGTATTTGTGTTGGTTTCTACTGTTAGTTTGTCCCTTTTTTTCGTTTAAGCTCTTTTAATCATGTAATTTAATACTAAACAAAGAAATATGATTTTTCCAACATTAGTACCGAAAAAGGGTCGATTTTATGCCTTGTTTGATGTAATTTATATGTTGCATTTTGCGCACATCACTGGCCATTGATTTACACTTGTGTATTCATAATTGAGGGCTATGATTAGTTCACAGATTTCACTATCAAGGGGATTGTTCACAAAGGAACCTATGTAAACCACAAACTCTTCAACACCTTCTGGCAGAGTTAACACCGGGGCATTGCTTAACTAGTGCTTTAAAGTTTCAAAGGATTCCTGTTGCTTTGGACCCCAGTTGAATATTTATATAGAGAGAGAGAGATAGAGAGAAATGGGGGAAGGATCATGAGAAAACTCTATCAAACCATTATTAAACCTAAAATCTAAAGCCTCATAAATAAATCAAAACACTAAAGGCTAAACACTAAAAACTAAACCCCATAAAGAATTCAACACAAATATCCATCATTTAATAGAGTTCTCTCATGATCCTCTTCCTTTATATATATATATATATATATATATATATATATATATATATATATATATATATATATATATATATATATATATTATATATAAGGAAAAGCTCCATTGAGTTTTGAGAACTTAGATAACTTTCCATGCGATTTCGCCCCTATTTTTTCATGCACCTAGATTCAAATGTTTTAAATACAGCTGTAAAGAAATTCAAAATGGCGTTTTCGACGTTTTCCAGCTACTGTTGTAAATAGTTGCTGACATCAGCATGAATCATCATTTACACCACTTGTAAGCGTTTTCTACGGGTGGTGTAAATCAACAAAAAAAATTATTTTTTTGAAAAGTTGGTTTTTTATGATTCTTGCTAAAAAAACCTTTCGTAAAGCTAAGTTCTTTAAGTTCTCACAATTTATAGGAGTTTCTATTTTACCCTAACCCATATAGGATCAAGATAAAAAGAAATGGTTCCAAATTAAAAGTTAATTACTTTTTGAAATTAATAGAATAGAATAATATAAAAATCAAAATATATAACTTATATATATAAATGTGAGAGGATTGGTTTGCCATGGGATGCCTTTCTCTTGAACCAAGCACATCTATTTATAGCTGAAAGCTGAGGGCAGACACGGCCCCGTGGTCATCTCTTTCTCTCCCTTCATTAACTGCGGATGTCAGGTCCTGTACCAACACACCCCGTGGTGTCATGGCATGGCCCCATGGTCAGTGTACTTATCGTACTATCACCGATTCTGCGAATCCTAGAGTTAACCACGGCTCGTGTTGGGTTAGCACGGCCCCGTGTTGGTTTGTCTTTTGCTTTTTTCTTTTTCAGCAGTGAATCGTGACTGGGCACGCTCCTATGCCTAGTGGGCTCAGCCCCGTGCCTAAACTTATGTTCTTGTTATTTTGTTGTTTTGGATGTGGATGGGAGGTTCGGCAGGTTGTGTCAATCCTTCTTCTTTGTATTTGTGTTGGTTTCTACTGTTAGTGTGTTCCTTTTTTTCGTTTAACCTATTTTAATCATGTAATTTAATACTAAAAAAGAAATATGATTTTTCCATCATTACTATCGAAAAAAGGTCGATTTTATGTCTTGTTTGATGTAATTTATATGTTGCATTTTGCGCACATCACTGGCCATTGATTTACATTTGTGTATTGATAATTAAGGGCTAGGATTAGTTCACACGGTTCACTATCAAGGCGGTTGTTCACAAAGGAACCTAACTCTATATATGTATATATATATATATATATATATATATATATATGTATATATATATGTATAGAGAGAGAGAGAAATGGGGAGGGATCATGAGAAAACTCTATCAAACCATTATTAAACCCTATAATCTAAAGCCTAATAAATAAATCAAACCACTAAAAGCTAAACCCTAAAAACTAAACCCCATAAAAAATTCAACATAAATATCCATCATTTAATAGAGTTTTCTCATGATCCTCTTCCTTTATATATATAGGATTAAGGAAAAGCTCCATTGAGTTTTGAGAACTTAGATAACTTTCCATGCGATTTCGCCACCATTTTTTCATGCACCTAGATTAAAATGTTATAAATAAAGCTGTAAAGAAATTCAAAATGGCGTTTTCGACGTTTTTCAGCTACTGTTGTAAATAGTTGCTGACATCAGCATGAATCATCATTTACACCACTTGTAAGCGTTTTTTTACTAGTGGTGTAAATCAACAAAAAAAAATTATTTTTTTGAAAAGTTGGTTTTTTTATGATTCTTGATAAAAAAACATTTCGTAAAGCTAAGTTCTTTAAGTTCTCACAATTTATAGGATTTTTTATTTTACCCTAACCCATATAGGATCAAGATAAAAAGAAATGGTTCCAAATTAAAAGTTAATTACTTTTAGAAATTAATAGTATAGAATAATATAAAAATCAAAATATATAACTTATATATATAAATGTGAGAGGATTGGTTTGCCAAGGGATGCCTTTCTCTTGAACCAAGCACCTCTATTTATAGCTGAAAGCAGAGGGCAGACACGGCCCCGTGGTCTTCTCTTTCTCCCCTTCATTAACTGCGGATGTCAGGTCTTGTACCAACACGCCCCGTGGTGTCATGGCATGGCCCCATGGTCAATGTATTTGTCGTACTATCACCGATTCTGCGAATCCTAGAGTTAACCACGGCCCGTGTTGGGTTAGCACGGCCCCGTGTTGGTTTGTCTTTTGCTTTTTTCTTTTTCAGTAGTGAATCGTGACTGGGCACGCTCCTATGCCTAGTGGGCACAGCCCCGTGCCTAAACTTCTGTTCTTGTTATTTTGTTGTTTTGGATGTGGATGGGAGGTTCGGCAGGTTGTGTCAATCCTTCTTCTTTGTATTTGTGTTGGTTTCTACTGTTAGTGTGTTCCTTTTTTCGTTTAAGCTCTTTTAATCATGTAATTTAATATTAAACAAAGAAATATGATTTTTCCAACATCACTACCGAAAAAGGGTCGATTTTATGCCTTGTTTGATGTAATTTATATGTTGCATTTTGCGCACATCACTGGCCATTGATTTACACTTGTGTATTGATAATTAAGGGCTAGGATTAGTTCACACAATTCACTATCAAGGGGGTTGTTCACAAAGGAACCTAACTCTATGTATGTATATATATATATGTATAGAGAGAGAGAGAAAGGGAGAGGGATCATGAGAAAACTCTATCAAACCATTATTAAACCCTATAATCTAAAGCCTAATAAATAAATCAAAACACTAAAAGTTAAACCCTAAAAACTAAACCCCATAATTAATTCAACATAAATATCCATCATTTAATAGAGTTTTCTCATGATCCTCTTCCTTTATATATATATAGGATTAAGGAAAAGCTCCATTGATTTTTGAGAACTTAGATAACTTTCCATGCGATTTCGCCCCCATTTTTCATGCATCTAGATTAAAATGTTATAAATACAGCTGTAAAGAAATTCAAAATTGTGTTTTCGACGTTTTTCAGCTACTGTTGTAAATAGTTGCTGACATCAGCATGAATCATCATTTACACCACTTGTAAGCGTTTTTTACTAGTGGTGTAAATCAACAAAATAAATTATTTTTTTAAAAGTTGGTTTTTTATGATTCTTGACAAAAAAAAAACATTTCGTAAAGCTAAGTTCTCACAATTTATAGGATTTTTTATTTTACCCTAACCCATATAGGATCAAGATAAAAAGAAATGGTTCCAAATTAAAAGTTAATTACCTTAAGAAATTAATAGTATAGAATAATATAAAAATCAAAATATATAACTTATATATATAAATGTGAGAGGATTGGTTTGCTAAGGGATGCCTTTTTCTTGAACCAAGCACCTCTATTTATAGCTGAAAGTAGAGGGCAAACACGGCCCCGTGGTCTTCTATTTCTCTCCCTTCATTAACTGCGGATGTCAGGTCTTGTACCATCACGCCCCGTGGTGTCATGGCATGGCCCCATGGTCAATGTACTTGTTGTACTATCACCGATTCTGCGAATCCTAGAGTTAACCACGGCCCGTGTTGGGTTAGCACGGCCCCGTGTTGGTTTGTCTTTTGCTTTTTTCTTTTTCTGCAGTGAATCGTGACTGGGCACGCTCCTATGCCTAGTGGGCACAGCCCCGTGCCTAAACTTCTATTCTTGTTATTTTGTTGTTTTGGATGTGGATGGGAGGTTCGGCAGGTTGTGTCAATCCTTCTTCTTTGTATTTGTGTTGGTTTCTACTGTTAGTCTGTTCCTTTTTTCGTTTAAGCTCTTTTAATCATGTAATTTAATACTAAACAAAGAAATATGATTTTCCCAACATTAGTACCGAAAAAGGGTCGATTTTATGCCTTGTTTGATGTAATTTATATGTTGCATTTTGCGCACATCACTGGCCATTGATTTACACTTGTATATTAATAATTAAGGGCTAGGATTAGTTCACACAGTTCACTATCAAGGGGGTTGTTCACAAAGGAACCTAACTCTATATATGTATATATATAAGAGAGAGAGAGAGAAATGGGGAGGGATCATGAGAAAACTCTATCAAACCATTATTAAACCCGAAAATCTAAAGCCTAATAAATAAATCAAAACACTAAAAGCTAAACCCTAAAAACTAAACCCCATAAAGTATTCAACACAAATATCCATCATTTAATAGAGTTTTCTCATGATCCTCTTCCTTTTTATATGTATAGGATTAAGGAAAAGCTCCATTGAGTTTTGAGAACTTAGATAACTTTCCATGCGATTTCGCCCCCATTTTTTCATGCACCTAAATTAAAATGTTATAAATACAGCTGTAAAGAAATTCAAAATGGCGTTTTCGACGTTTTTCAGCTATTGTTGTAAATAGTTGCTGACATCAGCATGAATCATCATTTACACCACTTGTAAGCGTTTTTTACGGGTGGTGTAAATCAACAAAAAAAAAATTTTTTGAAAAGTTGGTTTTTTATGATTCTTGATAAAAAAAACATTTCGTAAAGCTAAGTTCTTTAAGTTCTCACAATTTATAGGAGTTTTTATTTTACCCTAACCCATATAGGATCAAGAGAAAAAGAAATGGTTCCAAATTAAAAGTTAATTACTTTAAGAAATTAATAGTACAGAATAATATAAAAATCAAAATATATAACTTATATATATAAATGTGAGAGGATTGGTTTGCCATGGGATGCCTTTCTCTTGAAACAAGCACCTCTATTTATAGCTGAAAGCAGAGGGCAGACACGGCCCCGTGGTCTTCTCTTTCTCTTCCTTCATTAACTGCGGATGTTAGGTCTTGTACCAACACGCCCTGTGGTGTCATGGCATGGCCCCATGGTCAGTGTACTTGTTGTACTATCACCGATTCTGCGAATCCTAGAGTTAACCACGGCCGTGTTGGGTTAGCACAGCCCCGTGTTGGTTGGTCTTTTGTTTTTTTTCTTTTTCACCAGTGAATCATGACTGGGCACGCTCCTACGCCTAGTGGGCACGGCCCCGTGCCTAAGCTTCTATTTTTATTATTTTGTTGTTTTGGATGTGGATGGGAGGTTCGGCGGGTTGTGTCAATTCTTCTTCTTTGTATTTGTGTTGGTTTCTACTGTTAGTTTGATCCTTTTTTTGTTTATTCTCTTTTAATCATGTAATTTAATAGTAAACAAAGATTTATGATTTTTCCAACATTAGTACCAAAAAGGGGTCGATTTTATGCCTTGTTTGATGTAATTTATATGTTGCATTTTGCGCACATCACTGGCCATTGATTTACACTTGTGTATTGATAATTAAGGGCTAGGATTAGTTCACACAGTCACTATCAAGGGGGTTGTTCACAAATGAACCTAACTCTATACATGTATATATATATATATATATATATATAGAGAGAGAGAGAGAGAGGGCGGATCATGATAAAACTCTATCAAACCATTATTAAACCCTAAAATCTAAAGCCTGAGAAATAAATCAAAAGACTAAAAGCTAAACCCTAAAAACTAAACCCCATTATGAATTCAACACAAATATCCATCATTTAATAAAGTTTTCTCATGATTTTATATATATATATATATATATATATATATATAGGATTAAGGAAAAGCTCCATTGAGTTTTGAGAACCTAGATAACTTTGACTTTCCATGGGAAATTCGCCCCCATTTTTTCATGCACCTAGATTAAAATGTTATAAATATAGCTGTAAAGAAATTAAAATGGCGTTTTCGACGTTTTTCATCTTCTGTTGTAATAGTTGCTGACATTAGCATGAATCATCATTTACACCACTTGTAAGCGTTTTTTACGGGTGGTGTAAATCAACAAAAAAATTATTCTTTTGAAAAGTTGGTTTTTTATGATTCTTGATAAAAAAAACCTTTCGTAAAGCTAAGTTCTTTAAGTTCTCACAATTTATAGAGTTTTTATTTTACCCTAACTCATATAGGATCAAGATAAAAAGAAATGGTTCCAAATTAAAAGTTAATTACTTTAAGAAATTAATAGTATAGAATAATATAAAATCAAAATATATAACTTATATATATAAGTGTGAGAAAAATGGTTTGCAAATGGATACCTTTCTCTTGAACCAAGCACCTCTATTTATAGCTGAAAGAAGAGGGCAGACACGACCCCGTGGTCTTCTCTTTCTCTCCCTTCATTAACTGCAGATGTCAGGTCTTGTACCAACACGCCCTGTGGTGTCATGGCATGGCCCCATGGTCAGTGTACTTGTTGTACTATCACCGATTCTGTGAATCCTAGAGTTTACCACGGCCCGTGTTGGGTTAGCACGGCCCCGTGTTGGTTTGTCTTTTGCTTTTTTCTTTTTCTGCAGTGAATCGTGACTGGGCACACTCCTATGCCTAGTGGGCACAACCCCATGCCTAAACTTTTGTTCTTGTTATTTTGTTGTTTTGGATGTGGATGGGAGGTTCGGCAGGTTGTGTCAATCCTTCTTTTTTGTATTTCTGTTGGTTTCTACTGTTAGTTTGTTTCTTTTTTCGTTTAAGCTCTTTTAATCATGTAATTTAATAGTAAAGAAAGCAATATGATTTTTCCAACATTAGTACCGAAGAATGGTTGATCTTATGCCTTGTTTGATGTAATTTATATGTTGCATTTTGCGCACATCACTGGCCATTGATTTACATTTGTGTATTGATAATTAAGGGCTAGGATTAGCTCACTCAGTTCACTATCAAGGGGTGTTCACAAATAAACCTAACTCTCTCTCTCTCTCTATATATATATATATATAGAGAGAGAGAGAGAGGGAGGAATCATGAGAAAACTCTATCAAACCATTATTAAACCCTAAAATTCAAAGCCTAAGAAATAAACTCTAAACCCCAAAAATGTAAACCGTAAACCTTAAAAGCTAAAGCCTAAAAACTAACTGATAAATCAAAACACTAAAAGCTAAAACCTAAAAACTAAACCGCATGAAGAATTCAACACAAATATCCATCGTTTAATTGAGTTTTCTCATGATTCCCTTCCTTTTATATATATATATATATATATATATATATATATATATAGGATTAACGCAAAGCTCCATTGAGTTTTGAGAACTTAGATAACTTTAACTTTCCATGGGAATTTCGTCCCCATTTTTTCACGCACGTAGATTAAAATGTTATAATACAACTGTAAAGAAATTCAAATGGCGTTTTTGGCATTTTCAACTACTGTTGTAAATAGTTGCTGACATCAGCATGAATCATCATTTACACCACTTGTAAGGTTTTTTACGAGTGGTGTAAATCAACAAAAAAATTATTTTTTTGAAAAGTTGGTTTTTTAATAATTCTTGATAAAAAAAATAAAAAAACCTTTCGTAAATCTAAGTTCTTTAAGTTCTTACAATTTTTAGGAGTTTTTACTTTATCCTAACCCATATAGGATCAAGATAAAAAGAAATGGTTCCCAATTAAAAATTAATTACTCTAACAAATTAATAGTATAGAATAATATAAAAATTAAAATATATAACTTATATATATAAACATTTATTATCTCTAAAATTTAAGTATAAATATTTTTTAAAAAAAAAACCTTAAATGAGTTAAAACAGGTTATGTTCCAATTAGCCCATTTATTAAACTGGTGTGTTCAAACTAACTTGTATAATATGTTTACCAACCCTAAATACATTCTTTTTCGTGTTGTGTTTCGAGTGAGGGCCATTCATAATGGTTAATGTCGCCTAAAAGGCATTTTCCGTCGTATCAATATCATAATGCCCCTTAAAAATTGTGTAATGGTTGACGTTCTTAATGCCCTCATTCTATCTTTAATTTCCAACTTTATTTTTTTCATTGGGCATTATACTTAAAATGTCATTACTTCTTCATGCCCCTATAAAGCTTATAAAGGTAGTATTAGTGGCATTATCAATTCACTTAATGCTCAAAACTAGTTATCGTTACCAACCCTAAATACATTCTTTTTCGTTTCGTGTTTTGAGTGGGGGTTTTAATGCCGCCTAAAAGATATTTTCCGTCGCATTAACATCATAATGCCCCTTAAAAAACTATATAATGGTTAACGTCCTTAATGCTCTTCTTCTATTATTACTTTCCAATTTATTTTTCTCCTTAAACATTATACTTAAAATGTCTTTCCTTCTTCATGTCGTTATAAAACTTATAAAGATAGTATTAACAACATTATCAATTCACTTATAAAGATAGTATTAACAACATTATCAATTCACTTAATACTCATGATCTAATATTAAATTAACATAATATCCACTTATTGATAGTGTGGACCGAGTAAAAAAAAACACACCTAATAATGGCTTTATGGCTCATCTCAAAACACACACCTCTTTTTTTTAAATAACTAATTTTTTCCTTTAAATAATTACACTTCCAATAAGGGAACCTTGTATCCCCACAAAAGATAATTACTTCCTAAGTGGCACACACCTCCTTTATCTTCGGTAAACTACAACACTTATTACACTCTTTTGGCGGTGAACGCTACAAAGGCAGTATCATTTCTTGGTTATTCTGCATCTTCTTCCTCCCCAATCATCAAAAAGGTATAATCTTTAATTCATCTGTTTCTTTAATTTCACAAGAATTTGTTATCAGATTCTAAAATCTACATAACCGATTATCAATTTCATCATTTGGTTCTTGAAATTCCCACAATGTGATAATTGTATGACTGTTATTGTTTATGTATATTTCTAATCTGTGATTGTGTTGGGTGAGTTGGATCTTGTGAAGATTGATGTTATTAACCACTGATTAAAGGCTAAAAATTTTGGATTTTGAATAAGAATTATGGGTCATTAATGGTGTAATTTCATGGTAATTATGCATATCATTATCATATCACTTTCATTTGGGGATGTTCGTTTATGAATTTTTTTATTATTATTTTTGTTGTTTGTTTGTAAAAGTATGAAATAAAAAGTTTCTTCTTTTAGGGATTGTTATCTTTGTGTGACCAGCATTCATGAGTAGAATTGTGGACCTCCATGATGAAATTGCTGAGAATTTGGTTGAGTTTTTTCCAAATGATGATGGTCTTAGTTATGAAGAGGTTCTCTTGCAACAGGTAATTTTAAATTATATCAAGATCACATAGTTTAAAAAGTTTAGATCTTGATTGTATAACGCCCGTGTTTCGTGGGTCACAGGCAAGCATGTACCAGTCCTTTCAAGAATGTGCCTGGAACAACAATAAGGGTACGTATGATGATGACATCAGCAATTGGGGTCATCTTTTAGTGGATGAAGGTGAATCTTCAAGGAATGGTGATGTCATGACACAAGAAGCCATAGATGAAGCTTTGGCTCGATCATTGGAGGAATTAGGGGAGGGATTCGATGATCTGCTAGTATCTGAACTCAGTGGCAATGCAAGCGGTTGGTCACAGCTTTATCCTGATTAGTTTTAGTACTTTTTATGTCAAAAAAGTATAAATCTTGAATTTGCCATATAAAGTTGTTACACGTATTTGATAGATTAACCATCTGGTTTAAGGTCTTGAAAATGTTAACACTACTATTAATGTTGCGCAGGTAGTGCAGAAAGTCGTGTAGAAACACCCACACGGGTATTAATATTTGTATTTGAGGTTAATAAGTAACTAATCGGCTATGATATTTTTTATTAAATGCTATGTTTGATGACTAGGCACAAGCTGCAAGCCAATCAAGGCAAGACTTCATTGATCCTGATAGTATGCAATATGAGGTACATATTAGCTAATGATAATAACCTAATTTAATGGATCTTGATCTGACCCATAACCCATCTAATCTAAATAGATAGATTATGACCCAGATCGACCTATTTATTATTTCCATTACTTCATGGGGCATAAATGGATCCGATCAATTTGTGATCTGATCTGAAACAACCTACGTAAATGGATCATGATGTGACCCGCTTAGATAATGGATCTTGATGTGCCCCATGACTTAACAAACATAAACAGATGAATGGTGACCCATATCGACCCATACATTTTTTCCATTACTTCATGGGTCATATTTGGAATGGTTGTAAAAATCCCGATTAGTCGCTAGTTGGAGGCTCACCGAGTAATTTTCCTCTAATCGGCCAATTAATCGCTAGATGGTCAATGGCAGCCCTAGGCAGTCCTAATCGACCAAAATTGGGCGGTTCCGGAATTAGTCCGGCCAAATTTCGTCCATTTTCCTGTCAAACCTTGTAAATTTCGGTGATTAATCTCGTCTACTTAAAAAAATGAGCAGATGAAGGGTTAAAACTTGTCTTGCTAAAAAAACTACACATAAAAATGTGTGCATATATATATAAAAATCGCAATCCGATTACATATAAAATTCGCGATCCGATTAATCGCTAGTCCATACCACACCGGCCGACTAGCGCCTAGCGATTCCTACAACACTGAAATTTGGATGTGATCAATTTATTGTTTTCCGAGTATCTGACCCGATCTACCTGAATGGATCATGATGTGACCACTTAGCTAATTGATCTTGATGTGACCTATGTAATCTAAATACATTGATGATGACCCAGACGGATCCATTTATATTATTTTTTCAGTTTTTATTTGAACGTATTAGATTGTTCATAGGATCAATCTTTTGGCATGGCCTTTTTAACTTTCTGCTATTTTCTTTTGTAGGAGTTATTACAATTAGCAGAATCCATTAGCATAGAAAACCGAGGAATATCAGCAAAGCGAATTTCACAGTTACCAACTTCCAAGTACCGGTCTGGATTGTTCTCAAAGAACAAGAAAAAGGAAGAAAAGTAAGAATAGTTATTTAAATTTCTTTTCATTTTCTTTGAAGTTTAATCTTTTCTTAAAGCACATACCTTTTAGTAGTTTAACTAATTATGCATAACCGTACATTTGAATTTTTAAATTAATCCCATTGTTCCCAGTATGACTCTGATTGATTTGATGAGTTGTGTGTGTTTTTAGCTGTGTGATATGTCAAATGGATTTTAGCTATGGTGATCGGTTGATGACATTGCCATGTTTGCACCAATATCATACAAAATGCATCAGTGACTGGTTGAAGCTCAAGAAGGTATAAAAAAATCTTGGCTCACTCTTATGTGTAATTACGAAAATACCCTTTTCGTCTCTTCAAGATTTATGGTTGCTGTTGATGATATAATCTGTTCAGTTTTCTGTGTTTCTGTTGATGGCAAATTTGATTTGTTTTTATTACAGAATTGTCCTATCTGTCAAAAAGAGGTGATTTGAGTCTTTTCAAGGACTTGAAGCAAGGAAGAAGCTTTTCATGGAAATGATGCATCAATACTGCTTTATATATACATATGTTATTTATATATAGACCCTGATGATGAGTTTCTTTGAATTTTGTTACTATGTTGATTTGGGATTACAAGATTTATTTTATTTTTCAAGGGAAATTGATCTAAAAAAAGCTAATCAACAACAACAACTGTACCCAGTAAGTAAATCCCACCTATAGCAAAGTTATCGGTAGGGTTTGGGAAGGGTGAAATGTAGGCAAACTTTACCTCTATCTCAAAAGATAAAGAGGCTATTTCCGGTTAGACCCCTAGCTCCAACATCATATCCAGACATCAAAGCTACATCCAAACATACAATGCACACAACTACTAAAAAAACAATATAAAACATAGTGCACTAAAGATATTTTTAGCAGGTTACCAAATAGACAATTAGTGACATACAACACAACATAAAAACACACAAACAAGCAATAACATGCAAAAGCCACCAAAACACATCAACACACTAAGCTCCTTAGAAAATACCAACATCCTAAGCTCCTAAAGAACGAGTTTCATTCTATGACATTTTCCCTTCATGTTAAACCAAACTATCGTCCTAAAAGTCCTTAACCTTAATCCTACGTCTTCACTCCTATCCTGGACCATATCCTTAGAGATGTGCAATTTTAGCAAATCTTGTCTAATCTGCTCCTCCCACGTTAGCTTTGGCTTACCTCCACTCCTCCCCTCCACATTGAGATTTTCTACGCTTCGAATTGTGGTTGTCGTTTGTCTCCTCTTAACATGTCCAAACCATCTCAACCTACCCTCCCTTGTTTTATCTAATATACTAGCTACCCCTAATCTATCCCCAAAAACCGTATTTCTTATCTTGTCTAGCCTAGTGTGTCCATACATCCACCTCAACATCTTCGTCTCTGCTACCTCCAGCTTACGAGCCTGCGACTTCTTGATAGCCCAACACTCGGTTCCATATAATATTGTTGGTAATTGCAACCCTATAAAACTTCCCCTTTAGTTTAACTGGAACCTCTTATCGCACAATACACGACTGTTTGCTTTCCACTTACATCATCCAGCTTGGACGCGATGGGCTACGTCACTATCTATCTCCCCATCACTTTGTACAAACGACCCTAGATATCTGAACTTGGTTGCATGCGGGACCACTTGGCCTTCGATGTTGATCCGAGTGTCCTCTCCATCGCCTGCACCATTGAAATCACAATAAAGGTACTCAGTTTTAGAACGACTTATCTTTAAACCTTTTTCCTCCAAAGCTGCTCGCCACTCCTCTACTTCGCATTTAGGCTTTGTTTACTCTCTGCAAGTAACACAATATCATCCAAAAAAGCAAGCACCATGGAACAATCTCCTGAATTGACTTTGACATCTCATCCAGCACAACCGCAAAAAGAAACGGACTCAATGCAGACCCTTGGTGGAGTCCTACCTCCACAGGGAAGAAATCAGTATCCCCTACGGGCGCACGAACACTAGTTTCAATCCTAACACACATTCCTTAACTATGTCTATATACCTCGTAGGAACGCCTCTACCCTCTAAGCTATCCCAAATCAATCTATGCGGCACATTATCGTATGCTTTTTCAAGGTCAAGGAACACCATATGTAGTACTCGTTTCTTCTTCCTATATTTTTCCATCAACCTTCGTATAATGTATATCGCTTCCGTAGTTGACCAATCTAATTTTGATAATGTTTATAGCAAAAATGACCATTTTTTGATAATTTTATTAGAAAGTTGTAAAATTTTAACCAAATCTTAATTGTGGTTTTTATTTAAATGTCAATTTGTTTATTTAAATTCTAACTTTTTATGAAAATTCCAATTTAAAATTTTAATTTTTAAATTAACTCCGGTTTATTAATATTTTCCAGCCAACTTTTATTATTTATCAGTTTATTTCTGCAAATAATTTTAATGAATTAGCAATTCTCTTTAAAAATGAAATTTAAAATAATTAATTAACAGCCAAATGTTTTCTTCAATTTTCATAAAACATACGTTAATAAATTATTGTGAAACTTTGCGAATTATGTATGATTTCAGGTTTAAAAAACAGAACATCTAAAAAATGGAAAAAAGTATAGAAAATCATAGATATCAGTTAAAAACTTGAAGTTCTTAAATGTGTATAACCATAGATTACACTTGGATGACAAACCCTTCTTAAATATAAGATAATTCAAATTCAATCCATCTGTACAAAGAAACATCTTCAGCTTCATCAAACATGTTCATCCTTCCAACCAAAACTTTCCTCAAAATCATCATTGTTAAAGAATCCATTCTCATTAAACACGCTACCAATGTCGCCGCCAATGTCTTCAGATAAACGACCTTTGAAGCTGTTGCTTCTGGTCGGCCCCGTTCCATACCTCATACTTTCACTACCACCACTGTGCCCGGAGACCGACGGCTTTGGCCCTCCACCAACACCACCTCCGACATTGTTATTGTTATCTTGAAACATGTGCTGAATCATGTGTTGTTGTGCAGCCTGTCTGCCGCCTTGAGAAGGCTGCTGCTGGTGGTGTTGCTGGAGGAGATGAGCGTTTGGAAAGGTGCTGCCACCGACTCTGTTATTCTGCAATGCCCAACCTTGTAACGACGACCCGTTCTGGTTGGAGCTAGGGGATTCTTGTTGGGAGTTTGAATTCATGGATTTTTGTCTCATTAACATATTTTGGTAATTTGAAAGTGTGACAGCGGATTGGGCTGCGCCACTATGTGGAACCACTCGGTTAGCCATTTGATGGTTAGTGTTGTTCGCTGGGCTGTTCACGCCCGGTTGCAGTGCAACTAACTTATTAAGTGAGGTTTGGTCATTTGAGAGGCCTTGAACGCTCGACATCTGTCGGGGAAAACTTTTCAACCCGTCTGTAATTCAGCATTAGATTGTTCAGTAACAGAAACATATCATTATACATCAACTAATAGATATAATATTGAAAGTCTGTTACCTATTGGGCCCACTTTGGTTTCTTGACAGAAATCCATCAAGTCTTTCATGCTACTAACAACTTCAGATATCTGGCATAAGTTCAAAAGAATAATTTTAAATCCTCCACTCAAGTACTATAAAGCCGAATAATGGTTAATGCTTGGTACAGACCAAAATGGGTGGGCTAACCCAAAACACTTTGTGTAAGAATTTGTGAGTTAAATATAAGAGTAAAGTACACAGAAAGCCCCAATGGTTTACCAAAATTTTGGATTTGGTCCCTAGCTTTCAAAAAGTACACGGATGGTCCCTGTGGATTGCAATTTGTAACGTAGTTAGTCCCTAGCTAACAAATCTAAAGGTTTCAGCAGTTCCATGTTAAGGACTAAATGTGTTCCAAAATGCAAACCATAAGGACCATCCATGTATTTTTGGAAAAAGCTGAGGATATCCGTGTACTTTACTGTAAATATAATTAAAAAAGATATTGTTTCAATAATAAGCTAAAATTTTGAATTAAAACAATTAAGGAAGTTGTATGCTTTAAAAAACACCTTGAGAAATATTTAACTGATTTACCTGAAAACGATCCATTCATAAGTAAACACACCTCTACGGATACCAAGAAACATATACCTGTAAACACCTCACATATCGTTTAGAAAACCCCAAATCATTTATAGATTGCAACTCCAAGCTCCTGGCAAGCTGCCGCCAGGCTGTGACAACCCTGATCCACAACAAACAATTATACACGATATATTCCAAACATGTGACATTAAGCAGACCAAAATCAACACGTGATAACATAGTGATACACTAACATATTACTGTTTGTCTGCAAATCTTGCTGGGAAACCCCATCAGATCCACCCTCTGAAATTGTAGATTGGCATTTCTGTGCAACCTGTAACAACTGATTCACCTACAACAACGTAAAAACAAATAGTTGTATGAATCTAATCATTACTTCCAATCAGACTTTTTTCCTTCTAAAATGTTCGAACTTTTAGTTAAAAGAACCAAAATTTTGAACCTGGGGTGCGATTAATTGACGAGGAAGAAGTTCCTCGTGTCGGCGTGCACAGAACTCCCAAGTTAATATCTGGAAAATGTATAGTAAGTATTAAACTGAACATATTACAAAATTCGAAGCAAACCGTATCATAAAAATGTGTAATTATAATTAACCTTCAAATCAGGGGTAAAAATAACTTTAAGTTGACCCTGGCGAACCACACGAAGTTGCTCATATATACTTTCCAGAACCGCTTTCCCGTACTCCAAAATCATTAATCCAGAAGGAAATCTACTCTCTCGAGGCAAATCCAGAAATAAAAGTTCATCTATAACACCACTGCTGAACTTTATTTCATTGAGCCTAGGCAATACTTCGAAAGTTGCCTCTGTCAAATACACATAAATAAATAACGGGTATTTAAGAAAAATGACGTTTTTACCCTTCATTAAACGACAGGTTTCAACAGACGTTAAGTTTTTAGACGAAACTAGCATGTTTCAAGAATGTCAAGAACGAAAATGGGACAAATTTGAAACTTGGTCTGGACTGGCATAATTGGACAGACTCCAGGGACAAAAATGGCAATTAACTCTATATTTTTAAAGAAAATCTCAACAATTACAGTTTTGCATACCAAACCCTCTTCCGGATTTTGACCCGCAAATGTCACACTGCCACGCATCCTGTAAGAAGATCTTGTGAGAAGATTTGTGTTTTTAAACTTAAGCTAATCCAGTGTATCTAAATAACGATCTTATATGTAAAATCAATAAAAGGATTAATGATCAAAAGGGTGCATAAAATATGCTTACTACAGCTGCTTGGGGAAAAACACCCAACGAATGATGACCAACATTATCATATAAAGACAAGCACCACCTTTTTTTGGCACGTGGAGAATAATATTCTGCCACAAACTTCCTCCAATACGCAATATTATTATCCTGTACATGGATAAATATTAAAACTATTATTCTAAATTAATAAGCGTAAATTGCATTTTACTTCCTTTAAGTTTGAGCCAAAATTGCAGGCGTTGTCCTTTAACTAACAAAATTACATTGGATGTCCTTTAGGTTATCGTTTCTCATCAAGCGATATCCTTTTGCCCTAACCCACTTAGTTTTTTCTGTTAACTCTTTAACACGCGCCACTCACATGAGAGCATACTGGTCGTTTTCACTTATTTTGTTGTTAATATATATTATTTTCATTTAATTTTGTTTTATATATTAAGTGAAAATGACCATTATGCCCTCATGTGAGTAGCACGTGTTATCAAATATCAAAAAAAAATAACTGGGTTAGGGCAAATGGACACCGCCTAATGAGAAACAGTAACATAAAGGACATCAGTGTAATTTCGGTAGTCAAAAGAAAGCATCTGCAATTTGGCTCAAAGTTAAAGGACGTAAAATGAAATTTACTCATTTTATAAGAACATTAAACTTTCATTAGTCATACTTACAGCAGGGCGTTGCCTTTGACGATACAAGTATTGCATTAGTCTTCTAGAAGACACACCGCCATCATAGGGACGTTTCATTACCGATGCAGATTGCAACCCCTGTTGTTGAAGATGCTGTCTCAACTGAAGCTGCTGTTGTTGCTGAATCAAGTGGACCCGTTGCACTGGAGGCAGAGACTGCAGCAACTGGTGCTGATGTTGCTGTTGTCGTAATCGTTGTTGCTGAATGAAAGCTTGCAGTTGTGGATTCGGGTTTTGTAACTGCATCGAATCTTGTCGTTGCATTATCTGCTGAACGACGTGTTGTTGCATCATATCTTCCTGTTTGATATCTAATCTCGGTTTCTTTTGCAAGTGAGACACCGACACGTTATCTTGATTCGAGCTTTGCGGTACCGCAGAAGGTCCGTCGATGATCGAAGAACCTGAAATACTTATATTATTGGAAGAAAACGATAAAGGTGATGCAGGTAAACGCATATAGGATTCTGTGTTGATACTTGCACTTCTATGGAGATGTGGCCCGCTTCCCGAAAGCCCTGAATTATCATCCGTAACCATCGAACTTGCACCGATGCTCGTACCCGAAGTAGCGACACTATTCATAACATTATTGGGCATGTCTGCAAAGACAGGAGGAACACTTGGATGTATATTTCCGGGAATCGGATTCGACATGTTCCCAAATGATCCCATCTGAACATTTCCGATTGGATTTGTCATATCTCCTTGGAAAAAGATGCCAGAACTTGATGAAGAATTTATCATTCCCCCACCGGCCCGAGAAGAGCCCATACAGTTGAGGGCTGATTCTTGGCTGGCACCCAAGTAAGTATCCGGAGCCAGTGTTATTAATGATACAATGTATCAATTATAGATAAACACTAGATGGATCTTATCAGATGAATTATTATCCTTCCACCTTTAAACAATAGCTTAATCTTGCCTTTCTAACTTTCTACATCACCAACTTCAATGATTACTTTAAACAAATGGTTTCTTTGCCGATAAAGACGACTATGAGCTCTAGGGTTTCGCAATGATAAGAACAAAAGAGAAAAGTCAGCTGACAACAAAACATACAATCAATGACCTTGAACAACACAGATCAACACCTAAATCAATATAACTACACATAAAAGGACCATATCATAACACCAGATAAATGATTATTACCAAACCCCTAATTCTGATTCACAAAAAAAAACTCTAATTAACACCATAACAAGCTAAAACCAATTAAAAACCATACATACCAAATTCACAAGCTAAATAACTTCCTAATAAATCATAACCCCATACACATCCACTAAATCAACTACAAAAACAAACTAGATCTCAAAATTTTTACCAAAAATGCAACATAACCTAATCACATTTATATAATAGCTGACGACTAATTGCTAATCGGAGGTCCATCTTAGAAATTTCATCTTTATGGACGATTAATCACTAGGAGGCCAAAGGCGGTCCTAACTCCTAATTGACCAAAAAATGGTGGCAGCTTTATAAATTCCAGCCGGTATCCTGCCAAACCCTCTAAATACCGGCAACTCCGGTCCTGAATGGGTCGAGGAGGGGTTAAAACTTGTCTACTTGAAAATTACATATAAAAATGTGTGTGTGTACATATACATAACTGAAAAGTACATACAAAAATTCCAATCCAATTTCCCAATTAATCCCTAAGTCCCTATCAATCCTGATTTATCGCTAGTCGGTACCCCAGCGCTCGACTAGCGCCTAGCGATTTGTACAACACTGTGAACAACACAGATCAACACGCAAATCAATAAAACTACACAATATATATATACACACACATACATATATATATATACATACAAGATAGGGATCCTAAGAAAAGTCCACCCTATTTGTGAAACTTGAGAAGCATTCTGGACCACAAGTTTTCCCTAAGCTTTCCGTAGCATACACGTATGTATAGTTTAAAATTAACGATATATACGAAAAGCTTAGGGAAATGTGTGGTCCAGAATGCTTCTCAAGTTTCTCAATTAACCTAGTGCTTCTCACACGATCCTAACCCTATACATATATAAAGTCAATTTTAAACTATATGTATGTGTATATTACGAAAAGCTTAGGAAAATGTGTGGTCCAGAATACTTCTCAAGTTTCTCAAATAGGGTGGACTTCTCTTAGGATCCCTACCGAACATATATATATATAGGATTAGATTCATTTGCGAACCTCCCCCCCCCCCCCCATTTGTGAACTATAAGAACCAATCTAGACCACTTCTTGTTGACTTTTTCTTTTTATTTTTTTATTCAACAGGGTATTATTGAAAGTAAAAAATATTTTTTCCTTAATTGTTTTTTGACCTTCAAATAAACTAGCCCATAATTTTTAAATGGCCATAACCTTTTCATATGTTTACATTCTCATTAATTTAAGTATGATCTTGCTATAGTTGTTTTAATTTAAAGAATTAACGATGTCGATGGTGTATAGTGATTGTTTGTATTTTATACACATGCGTATAATTGTTGTTTGCTGAGCAATTTGGCCTTTGTACACATGTGTATAGTGAGTGTTTGTTGTTCGCTGAACAATTTTGGTTTTATACACATGTGTATGGTGACTGTTTGTTTTTTATACACGTGTATAATTGTTGGTTGCCGAGTAATTGGTTTTTATACACATGTGTATAGTGAGTGTTTGTTTTTTATACACAACAACCAAGACACATTGTTATTGTATACACATGTGTATAATTAGATAGAGAAAGCATTTAGTTCTAATTGGAGAGAGAAAATATTTAAACTTCACTATTGGTTCATTTTGTTCACAAAACAAAAAAGAATGAATAGTCTAGATTGGTTCATTTTGTTCACAAAAACCACTAGGTTTACGCTTGAACCTACCATATATATATATATATATATATATATATATATATATATATATATATATGTGGTATTAGGATCATTTGTGAACTTCTTGAAAATAAACTGAGTGAACTAATCTTGACCATTGATTATTTTTTAGATTAAAAGGGTAAGATTGACATTAGCGCTCTCTCTCTTTCTCTTAACTAAAATCCCTTAATTTTCTCATCTATTAACTCTCTCTCTCTCTCTCACACACACACACGCACATTTTTAATTACTTCTCCATTATTTTAAACTCGTGTAGAATCAGTTGCTAGTAACGTATGTGAAACTCTTAACGGAACTAGGTAGTGAAACTCTTAACGGGACTAGGTACTGGACACCAACTGTCCCTCCCGGATTCAAACCGTATATGAAACTCCTAACGGAACTGGGTCGTGGACTACAAAATACACAGATGTATCAAAAGTCTGTACACATCTATATAAACTAACAACTGTGTATCTTGTATAAACTGATAGTTAGCGAGCTTGTACACATGTGTATAAACTAACAGCGGTGTATCTTGTATAAATTGATAGTTAGCGAGACTGTACACATGTGTATAAACTAACATCTGTGTATCTTGTATAAACTGATACTATCGAGACTGTACACATGTGTATACACTAACAACTGTGTATCTTGTATCTACGGAAACTAGCAAGATTTTAGGAATTTTGATTATATTGTTTAATAAATGAAATTTACAAAAGGCGCAAATACCCTTTTGTTAATTAATTTAAAAGGATGTTACAACATTATATTTACAATCTTGCCATTGTTTAAAAATCTCTAGATGATATAATCCAATGGCTCATATTAGTTCACACAGTTCACTCTCAACCTAGTGTTCACTCTAGAACCCTACCCTATATATATAGGGTTGGGTTCAATTGTGAACAACCCCCTGATAATAAACACTAGTGAACTAATCCTAACCCTTGATTATCAATACACAAGTGTAAATTAATTACCAAGACTTGATGATGAAAATACACTAGTGTATTTTACGATTTGATGATGTAAACCAATGGCTTGAAATTGTTCACTAAGTCTGCAAACACACTGGTGTTCACTCTATAACTCCACCCTATATATTTATAATAACACCAAACAAACAATTATTACCAAATCCCTAAATCTAATTCACAAAAAAAGCCCTAGTTAACATCATAGCATCCACTAAATCAAATGCAAAAACTAATAAATAATAAATAACTTCCTAACAAAGCATAACATCCTCCACATCCACTAAATCAACTACAAAAACTAACAGGATCTCAAAATTTCCAAGAATGCAGAATAGTTAAATAACCTAATCACATTGATAAAAAAATTCACAAAAACAGATCGAACTCGATTTCTTAACAAATTAACTAGACCTAACGGAACAATTCAAATTAAAACAAACTAATTCAATAAGTATACAAACAGTTTTAAAATAAACGGTTAACAGATGCAAAAACAAACAGATTTGGATCATGTAAAGTGAACGCATCGATCAAACAGCAAGATTATAATAACAACAACTGAAATTGAAGAGGATGAAGCATCAGTGAGAAATGATATTATCTAACCTTTGAATGTAGACGTCGTGGTGAAGGAGCTGAAACTTTTTGCAGAGTTCGATCGGTGTTTATTATATACCTAGCGGGACTTGGAGAGGGGGGGAGTGACCGGAAGGGCCGGTAAGGGGGTGGTGCACTGGCTGTAGCCGGTTAGTAAGAAGATTGAAGTGGAAGTTAGATCGGGCGATGGTGAGAAGTGTGATGGATACGTGTTAAAAACACGTCCAATGATATGGTTTTGTTTGTGGGGTAGGTTGGGGTGGGGTGAGGGGTTGTTACGTTTGACTCGGTGATGTTTGATCAACTCCTTTTCCTATTCAAAAGAAGGATAATAATCAAATATAAATTGTTAGATTAAGAAATTCACTTATTAATGTATATATATATAGGTGAGGTTATTGTAAGAAAATATAAAAGTGTGAGAAAAATAATAAAGAATCTAAACTATTAGATATTTAATCTAATTGTTAGATATTGATGACAATTTTGTAAATAGTGTTGACTATTAAACTAATTAATTTTCTAGATTAAGGGTATAAAGGTGAATTTAACATTTTTAAATTAAGAAACTAACATTAATGCACATACAAGTTCCATCCCTTCTTTTTTAAACGTCAATAACTTTTTTATACGTAATTTTTTTTAAAAAAATTACACCATAATAACGAGTGTTTTTTATCTTTAATATGAGTACCATATTAATATACTTATGTAGAGAAAAAAACTACGTCTCGCTTGAATGTTTTAGTCCGTGGTATTTTTTCTATGTTCATACAATAATGTTTTAACTGTAGGGTGTTATTTCTGTTATATTTCTGTTCTTTGTAAGATGTATGTCTTCAATATACATGTTGTGGTGTTTTTATGAGTTAGGGTGTTATTCCTGTTATATTTATTGTGAGGACGAAGGTCCTTGCATTGTTGTGGTTTATGGTGTCTTCAGTAGGTTTATGTTGCTTTTAAAGAGTTAGGGTGTTATTTCTGTTTTTATAAGGGTATTATTTCTGTTTTGATTCTGATTAAAGTGTTGACTGGTGTTATATTTAGGGTGTTATTCATGTTTTGATTCTGATTAAAGTATTGTGTTTTGAAATTGATTTATTAGGGTGTTATTTATGTTATATTCAATGTTAGGGTGTTCTTTATAAGATGTGTGACTTCAATATACATCTTGTGGTGTTTTTATGAGTTAGGATGTTTTTTCTGTTATATTTATATTCTTTATAAGATGTATGCCTTCAATATAAGTGGTGTTTTGTGAGTTAGGGTGTTATTTCTTTATAAGATTTATGACTTCAAATTCGAAAATCCCTATAATAACTGCCAAAAAACGGTTGTATATATTCATTACATAATTAGATTTATCACGAGTTGTAAGAATCATGAGAATCTTTTCTTTCCGCGCGAGATGGGCCAAAATCTTTTTGCAATAACGTAAATTAAAATATAATAAATGCATCTGTAAAAAATAGAAAAAAATTTGTCGAGTCTGTAGTTTTACTGATGCATTTTTTTTACGCGTTGGTGTAAATTTTGTACGAAAATAAATATTTTTTTACGTCTCATGTAACTGTGGGTATGCGCCATTTTTTAAATTTTTTTCTGAAAAAGTGATTTTTTATGACTTTGAGATAAAAAAATTCGGAAAACATTTTGAATGGCCTAGTTCTCACAAGGTGGTTCTCATTTTAACTAATCCCTATATATATGTGTGTGTGTGTGTGTGGGAAGCCCGCATGTTGCGACAAGGTCGACAATACAGGTTATTTAATAAGGCTTAATCTATCCGGACACTCCTGCTGCCTATTTGGACACCCTTGGGCCCTAGGCATTGATTTTTAGGGGTTAGAAGGTGCATGGCAGGGCGTAGAAATTTATGTGTGTAGACGGGCCGTCTAGACCTAGACGACCTGTCTAGGACCATGGTTTTTTTTAGTTGGAAAATGGATGTTTTTGTGTGGTAAATTGGTTGTTGTTGGAGGTTGAAAAAGTGGTGTTTTGGTGGGGTAAATTGGTTGTTGTTGGAGGTTGATTTTTTTTGTGGTGTAATTTGAGATTTTTGAAAAGTTTTGTTTATTGTATAAAAATAAGTTAGCATTTTCGATCGTTTAAATATTTAATTGTTTTTACATTTTATTTTTTTAAATATAATATTTAATTTTAATATTGTTTTCAACATATTAAGAAGAATGCAAGTACTATATGTTGTTTCCGTATTACATTTCAATGTCGATTTAACACAAACAATTATCAAATAATCGAATAACTGAAAACAAAGTTAAAATAAACAGATATAACATATATAACATAACTTTGTACATCCATAACAATATGTATATGTACATCTGAATACTAAATACAAAACGTCTGTGCATACGAGTCGGAGTCGGAGTCAGAGTCGGGATCTGGCTGTTGCGGTTGCTGCTGATGATGTGGTGCTCGAGGTGGTGGGAGCGGTATGGGAGGTAACCCGTCTCTCTCTCGTCTATCCTGTAACTCCCGAACCACCCAGCCTATGAGATCCATAAGCCTGTCGACGTGGGCTCGTAAGCGCGTGAATTGTCACACCCCGACCAGCATGCAGAAATAACAGTCGGGCATAATTGGGTTATCACCAAAGCTCATGACATTTACTAAAAAGTTTCATATTTATTAAATTGGAATTACAACTTCAAATATCCAAAATAAGGAAAACATACAAGCACAAAATAAACAATGTTCTAAACATATTATATTTTATTAATCTTCTAAAGTCATTCCTATGTGTTCCCTTCCTCAGCCAGTCCGCCTGTATCATGCCTAAAACAACGGTTTGGGTCAACAAAAGTTGGCAAGTGAATCTAAGTAGAACAATTTAACCAATTAGTATATCAGTTATAAAAATTTGTGCATAAATCATAAGTGAGCATATGCATATACATAACCAATCACAAACCACATAATATCCACAATGATGACATGATGATTAATGAACTTGAGATCAAGGCTCAATCAAACAAAGGCGATTTAATGAGGCACCTGATGCTCAACTCGTATCCCACGAGCAACTGATGGGCCTTAAATGAATGATTGCACTGAAATGATAAAATGTAACCACATATAATCACACCAACAAAATACACATTTGATCACATAATGATGTTAGCACAATTGTTTAAATAAAAATAAATAAAAAAATGAAACAGGTATGACACATGATACACCCCAAAACGTGATTAAAAAGGGAGTTTGTAAGGATTCACTCACAGTGGATGTGTTCCTTGCTTGATAATGAATACGCACGAATTGAGGAGTTTGATCGATAAACGAGTACTAACCTAAAATGATAACGCGATAAATCGATATAATATAAACCAATTAATATTTTGGTTTAATATTTTTGTTAAATTTATAGGTTATTTTTGCGGTTTTTGTTGAGATTTTTAAACCTTCGAAAATTGCATTTCGTAGTGTTTTTTTTATTGATTTTTAACTTAAATAAGTTCATACAAGTAATAGAAATAAATGAACTAAAATAAAATAATATTAAAAAAATACTGTAAGGTCTGACAGAAGGACCTGACCGATTCTTTGTGAAATTCGGATGCGTGTGGTGGGATTCGAACTCTAGACCTTCCGTTCACGTGCACACAGCTCTTCCAACTGAGCTACGTGTCTAACCCGTTATATTCTCTGATTTAATTATACTTATACATTAGTTAGACTGTTTTCAGAAATCCTTTATTTTTAAAAAGTTTTAAAATGGTTGAACCGCCGCTTACACCCCGGATCGAACTCGCCCCCATGACTCCACATGCACCCTTGGGCTGGGTGTCTAACCCAACATTATTAGAAATTATATTATACTTAACATCTTCTTGAAGGTAGTCTGGATGCCTTTTGTTACCAAAAAGATTTTTATTCCAGAAAGCGGTTTTGTATGAGATTCGAACCCGGTCACCTCCGTATAAAATGCACACAGTCCCACTGTTGGACTATGTGTCTAACCCGGGTTATAACCCATGTTTAAAAACATAAACATACAAACAGAACTTCATCTTCTTCCCTATACATACACCCGACTATAAAATCCAAGTACTGTTTGCTTTGTTTTTAAACTGATTTGTTTAATGATTCTTGAAAGATTTAAACAAGAAAAACATGAAAGAGTTGGGAAATTATACCTACTGGAAAACAAAATTTCCGACTTCCGGTATTGAGCTCCGGCGACGCAGACTACTATTCCGACGAGCAGAGAGGTGAGAGTTAGGCAGAGTTTTTCGAGAGAAAGCTTTGAACGAGTTTGGAACTGCATCTCGAGAGGTATTTATAGGTTACAAAAATCTTTGATTTCAATTGATTTGAAACCGATAATTGAGCGAATGTTCTGCATAACGGTAAATTCTTGGATTGAATTGATGTAAATTAGGTGATGATTGGCCGTTAAGTTGGAGGATTGTAACGGATTTCGAGTGATTGCCCGCTTAAACCGAGAACGGTTACCAACTCTGATGGTTTGGATCTTTCAGATGACACGTTTGTTCTACTATATTTATTAATTGGTTTCAAAACTACACAATAAATGTGTGTAGCCTAGTGGTGTTCCAGTGTGTGCGCATGTGGGGGGAACCCGGGTTCAATCCCGGTTTGTCCCTTTTCTTCATTTTTATTATTATATATTATTTTCTTTTGTTTTATTATTTTGGAGTTTATTTCTAATTACATATTATCATTATTATTTATAAATTCTGATTTTAAATTTTCTAACATTAATTATGACAAAAATAAGATAATTAATACTAACAAATACATAACGAATACTTGATTAATAAACGGTGCGGGTTTTTGGAACCTGTTTCACACAAATGTTACAGTATCCTCTACTTTTAGAAATTCCGTCCCAAAATTTAAGTAGTAGCCGTAACAGGGAAAAGATGTGGATATTCCTCGCGCATTGAGTCTTCACGTTCCCAAGTAAACTCAGATCCTAGTTTTGACTCCCAACGCACCCTGACTATTGGAACACGACTTCGTCTCAAACGCTTTTCACCGAAGTCCATGATTTATGCTGGTCTTTCAACGAAGTGCATTGATTCATCAATTTGAATATCTTCTAAAGGAATATGGAGGTTTTCGTCAGCGAGACACTTTTTCAGATTTGATACGTGAAATGTGGGATGAATTCTTCTCTGTTTTGGTCTTGGAGTAGATAAGAATATCATCAATGAAAACTATGATGAAACGATCGAGATAGGATTTACACACCCTATTCATCAAATCCATGAAAACAGCAGGAGCATTGGTCAAACCAAAAGGCATAACCATGAATTCATAATGGCCATAACGAGTTCGGAACGCAGTTTTTGGAATATCTTCTTCACACACTCTAAGTTGATGATACCCAGTAGGCAAAGTACTGGGCGAGGCCATGCGCAAGAGCGCACGGCCTCCTGTATAGTAGGCAATAGTAGAAAAATAAATTGGTGCTCGTACACCACTCACGGTTGTGTCCGCGAGCGGTAATAGTCGTAGCGAGCATCGTAGATACATGCACATAATATTAGCGAAATACGTGAATTAATTCATAGCAATAATAATCAAATAATTACCGTACCTGTACAACGGGTCGGCAACGTGTGAAATCCTCCCCTTCGCACTGACATGCTCCCAAGTGTCATGCCCTGCGACCACCTCCCAAAATCCCAAAAGAGTGGGTCTATCCACCACCACTAGTCCCTCCGTATAAACATCCGTAGCAATCTCCTCCTGCAGGTATATACCGTTATGAACGGCAAACTCAGTAAGCGTCATTGAACACCACACACCAGCAAGCCTAAATGAAACCTTAGGCGGAGGGGGAGGACCCTGTGGCTGGGGAGGCGGCTGGTCGACTCGTGGAGGGTGAAACGTGAATGTCGACATGAACTCAATGAGCAGCTCCCTATAACTCCATGTGCCAGCCAAGTCAAACAGACGGTGCCACAGTGAATCAACGGGAACGAAAAAATGCAGTCTCGGCGTCTCACCAATCGCCTCAATCGCATCCCAGTCGGCCGCCGCGTTTGATCCGACGTGCATCCGGTGTAGCTTCCGCAAAAACGGGCGGCCTCGGTGTCGGGCGAGAACTCAAGATAGGGTGGCCGTGTAGCGGATCTGCGGGCGCTGACGGAGCCTGTCAAGGACCATGCGGATGTGGATCCCCGTGTATCTGATCTGTAGTCTCGTCAATAAGCAATCTGCGATATTAATAACAATATAACACAAATGATAACAATTAACCAAATAATAACACATAATATTGAAACAAAAAACTATATATGGTAAATAAAAGAAAAAAGTTATATTCTGGTCGTCTACTGGGGTCGTCTAGGGGTAGACGCCCCGTCTTGTTCAACAAAAAAAACCCATATACATGGTAATTAACCACCTAAGTCCTTTACAGCTCAAAGTGGTTAATTACCATTTTACCCCTGAATTAGGCCTAGACAAGTGGCAATTTAGGGGTAATGGTAATTAAGCATTTCCCTTTAAAATTCAAAAGGTTGCCAGTTTCAAAATTGCCGCTCAAATGGGACGTTGCGTCTAGGGCTAGACGGGTCATATAAGTCGTCAATATTACCCTTTTGCCCTTGGATTAGGCCTAGACGGAGTGTAATCTAGGGGTAAAGTGGTCTTGTTGCAAAAACCAGATTCAGCGTCTAGATCTAGACGAGTCGTATATGCCAATTTTTTTTTGTCTTTTCCTTTTACATAGAAAATCATAATAATTATAAACAAACTTATAAAAATTCATAATAATTATAAAAATCTTATTATTATACAAAAAATCTTATTAATTATATAAAAAGACTCTGTATTAAGTATACAAAAATGCTTATTAATTACAAAAAATTGTATTAGTTATACAAAGAATCGTATTAAATATACAAAAAAATCGTATTTGGTATACAAAAAAATCGTATTAGGTATACAAAAATCCTCATTCTTCCGATTCACTGTCGACGTAATTAATACTTGGGTTTGGATTTGGTGGGGGATTCATTATCAACGTATACTATTCTAAATGGGGCGTGTACATGTATAGCCATTGTTCTACAGCGGCGCTTCGGTAGGTCAACCATAGCCCGTTTACTGTCGGCATTGGAAACTGGCCTTCCAACTTAATATGTATGAAGTGGTATTGTTAACATGTGCAAGCATTATCGTTCTTGGTTCTTGATCAGTCGGAGGATTCATTATCGGGAAGAAGGTGGAACAATCATCGATGCTTAACAGGTGAACCACGATACCGCAGATAAGAAGCCCTGCGTGGGGAAAGTCCATCCAGTGAGTGGGGGGACAACGCTCCACTGAATCCCAGATTAGGCTCTGACGATGCGTGCAAAAATATCCTTCCTCCCATGCTTCAAATACTGGCACCCAGATCGATGCGTTCTAATCCATCTCCTGTAGAAGGTCTTTTCGAATGTGGCTCCACGCACGTTCTCCCGTACCCAAGCCCACAGCCACATACCGAAACCCACAATGATCGTCTGGCCTCACATCTTGTATGCACGAGATGTATGGGTGAAACAATGTCGGAAGGAAAGACTTAAACGTTTGATTGTTGACACATACTCGTCGCCCACTATCAACGGAAAACCGTTATCGTCTCGAATCTCTCTTTTTTTAAAAGTCGTTGAACGGCTTCGCCCGACTCTAGGTTTTTGAGACTTTATAACCGACTGTTGAGTGGCCTGCGACGGAACATACGAGCTGTGGCGGGGGCATCGTATGTACTTTGTTGGGAACCCTAGGACGGAACGTAGGAGTTATGGCGGGGGCGTCGTCAAACCGAAGTTGTGCTTGCTTTGTTGTTGTGTCGTCCATGAGTATTTTGTTGGACAACCGGTGGTTTCTTGGTGGATTTGGTTGGAGTCAACACTGCTTTAATCTTTCCCAGCAAGCTTTTTTTCTGAGTAGGGGGTGTGACTCTAACTGTTGCCAAACAATGTTCAGCTCTTCTACCACGTCAACGTCATCCGATATCAATTTACATGCCTGGATGTTAAGCTTCTGCCAGAAGATGTCTACGTCTTCGAGTTGAATCGGACGCTCTGCACGGTTAAAACAATGCACTGCTTAAAGTCACATGAATAGCAGACATATAAAACACACATCATTTCACGTTTAGCAAGTTTTACCTGCACATACGAACTTTTCCAGCCTACAAGCATACGGCAACCCACAAATGTACCACATCTGACATCCACAAGATGAATGCAAGCGCTGCAACACGTCTACTTTCCTAAGTAGCTCTCCACTCAACAAGTCAACCGCTGTATGGGAAACTTTTCCACGTAGGTGGTCAAATAACGGGTTTTTGTGGTGGTTCATTATTTTTTCAATGCTTTCTCGAAAGCTCCTCCGTATTTCACCGTATTGTGTTTCAACTATATCCTTGACACAACCTACTATACGGTCCAGCGAGCTCCTATCTTGGACGTATCTCTTTAAATTCGCGTGTTGACTCTCAACTCTGTTTGTGGTACGCTGCCCGAAGTTGCGACTCTGATCAGTCCACGCAAAGACAAACATTTCCTTGTAGTCTTTCATCCAATTATCATACACGTAGGCAAACACCCTTAAAAGGTATCAATAATTAGTTAGATGTACATAGGTAGGTCACATTTTATTACAAAAACTTACTTGAACGTTTGCAAACCACAAGTCACTTTTGCAGGTTACGCAAGTTGTACTCATATATGGGTATTGATGGAGATTCACACAATCTCCCCCATGATGACAAAAATTTTTGCCAGTCTTCTTCTGTGAATGCGCTCTTGCAGTGCTTACAAATATTCTGTTGTATGTGAAACCTGCAAAGATATCGAGAGGCTTTTGGAAAAACCTTAGCACACGCGTTAATTAGGGCCAGGTCTCTATTTGTTACAATCACACGTGGCTTCATACATTCGTCCAACATTGACCTGATCCTCTCAAGCACCCATACAAAGTTATCACTACGTTCTTTGCAGATAATGGCATGCGCGATACAAAACAAATAGTTGGTGGGCGTCATACCAACTATCTGGACAAATGGCATGTTGTATACGTTCGTCTTGTACGTGGAATCGATCAGCAAAACATGCGGGAACGCACGCCACATTTCACTCGAGTAGGGATGAACAAAGAAGATCTTTATAACGACCTCTGTTTTGGGTTCCTCCCGTGTCTTGTAAATAAATTCGTTTGCAATAAGGATGTATTCTAGCGACTGCATGGGAGTTAGTCCGTATCTTTGTTCGGCCCTAATATTCTGAACTGAGTTTTGAACGTCTTTCTGAACATGGAAACTGTCGGGAAACTGCTTCCTTATCGTTTGAAAAATTCTATGCGGCTCCATGTTTTGAGCTGTCAGCTGCTCGATCAATCTGTATTCGTTAGGAGTAAACCTTCGCACAAACGCGTGGCCCTACAGGTCCTTACAGAGTTCCTGGTTATGTTCAGTCTTTCCCCTTTTTATCCCCCATGTTTCATACTGATGGTCTCGCACGGCCACCAGGTAAAACGAGCAACCAGTTTTCTTGCTTCCAGCTTTTCTAACAGTTGCAGTAGTATGGTGCTCACCACCACGGTCACATTCAAGCCATACCCTCCCGGTCCTTCCACCAATTTTCTTTGATCGTCGGGTCACAATAACGAAACCTACGCATGGAGGTGCCTCACCACCATAACCTCCACCATTAGGATAGACTTCTTGACCGTACAAAGACTGTGTTGCATTGTAACTTTCATAACTGTCTCCTCCGTATCTATCCGGACCGTGTTGTTGCACGTACGAATATTCACACCCGTATCCATAATCTGGAAACCCATGTTGCACAGGATAACATGGTGCATCAACTTGGTACGAGTCATCCACATGGGATATTTGATCAACGGGAGGAAGCTCGTTCAAATCTAAAAACAGTCTGTTTTGATTTCCTTGTACACTTGACACAACATCCTCTTGCTCGTTAGAATCGGGAACGACGGTCTCCCCCTAACAACGGTATCATCATTAGTAAATAATTAAAATAACAAGTATTTTAACCTAATAACTGTTACCGGATTGGCTTCGGGCACCCATGACTCGCTAGAATACGGCCCAAAGAAATAGTTGTCGTCCTAGTATGATGACATTTCACCACATTTGAATGATATTAGATGAAGTAATATAAGCCAAAGAAGAAGACGTAGAGAATTCCGTCAAATTGCAAGTTGCCTTTGATATCAAATGCTCTGTATGACTCTATTTAACAGAGAAATATATGCCCCGTCTAGGCCTAGACGGGGCGTATCACTTTACTACTTTACTCACATGCATGCAGACCACCAAAGTCAAAATCAACCTCCAAGAGGGGTCGTCTAGGCCTAGACGACCCGTCTTGGGCAGGTCGTCTTCGGGCCCCGTCTAGGGCTAGACGCCCCGTCTAATGTGACTGATTTGACATTGTACGAGGGCAGAAATGTGGTCGGAGAAAGAAATCCTGGACGCCCCGTCTTAAAGGTGTGAAAATAGGCTGGTGAGTGTGTGAATATGTAGACCCTTTAGTAAAAAACAGAACGTATGCACATGGGTTTGGATGAGTTGACTTGATTGATCGGGAATGCATTGTCTAAACATATTGAATTTGTTTAAAAAAATTATAGATACAGCATGAATTTTATATATAGATTATAGATATAGATACTACCCACTAAATGATAAATTTCATATAATGTTTTTCACAACCTTCTTATAAATACTTTATTTGGATAAAAAATAAAAAAATGAACCCTTTTTAAACATGTTTTCTCAAATTCTCAAAAAACTATATTTTATAGAAAATGATGAACTAATGTTTCTATTGTTTTATAAAAGCTAAACTGGATGAACTATAGATTTGTTCTACTACTCAAATAGATTTCAAAGTTCTATTTCATAACTTCAAATATTAAATTCAAATTCAGATATAATAAATAATGCATGTTATTGACCATTGAAAATAATGAAAAACAAAAGAAAAGAGAACTTGGTATGTGATTTCTTTGTTTTTTTACACGTAATATGTGATCAAAATAGGGTAAAACGATGTATCTGAGATCTGAGAGATGAGAGATGTGAAATTAATGGGTTTGTAATTGAGAAAAATAAAAAGTTTTAATTGGTGAAGAATTAACCAATCAAATTTCATGATGATTATGATGTTTAAAAAGCATAGAAGATCATTAAAATTAAAAGTAAACCATAAGGGTTATGTAGTTATTATACTAATATTTAAAGGAAACTTTTTACTTTTATTAGCAGTCTAAGGGAAGAAAACACAAATATTTATATGCAATAGAAGTTTGTATATATAGCTTTAAGACTTGTACATATAGATAAAAAAATAATAAAAATAGTGGATGCTACAAGACATCCACCTATTAATTTATAAAAATCAACAACCAATCAAAACACTCAAAAAAAGAAATAGTAAAATTTACTCATAAAGATCTTTTAATAAATTATAGATAGGGAAATGCATGGGGATAGTGATCAAATTCAAATATTTATAATATCAATATCAAATTGCAGATTATACACAAATACAACACTAAATTCCTGTTACATCACATGACAACTCAACAAACTTTACGCATCTTAATTTACTTAGGTAGCAAAGTGAGGTCACCGACGTAAGATCATTGAAAATGGACCAGCGATCAAATAGTAAATTAAATGTAAGTTTTTTGCAAAAATGTTGGATGAACAAACTTGTGTTTGGGGATATGTTTTATGGGAGATGAGAGATTTGGAGATAATTTTCATGAGAGATTTAGGAGTGATGACAGCTCAAAGGAAATAGGGCTCAGATGTTTGAATTTCAGAACCGGGGTCATCGCCTGTTGGGTTGCCGGTATAATGTTAAAACCCTAGTTTCTGTTTAAGATTTAAAAAACAAAAAAAAAACTTCAAAAATAACGACTAGAATCGAATTACCTAAAGAAAGGAAGCAAACGACTTAACCACTCAGCCATCCTTCAATTTTAGTAATGGTTTCATCCAAAATTTATCATTAACACTAATACTAAAAATTTGAAACAGGTGGGTTTGTGTGAACCCGTAACTCTCAACGTAAATCCGTCCCTTCCCAAAAGTTAAGTTGTTAGAATTTAATACATAAGGTATAACCCTAAAATGAGGGTAATTAGTCTTTCAAACACTACATTTTAATCTATTATCCTAATTACAATTTAATTCTCTTATCTTTCAACAAATATGGTAAATTATATAGTCGTTACACTTTTCCCTTCTCGTTTTAAGCTAATTATCCCCATGGTTTTTATATGGCAACAAGTTATTCATACGTGCATATATTTAAAAAAAAACTACACCATAAAAATGAGCATTTTCTTCTCTTTAATTTGAGTATAATATTGCTATATTTTTTTAATTAAAAAAACTTGATATGTTAAGTGATTAATAGTGTCTGTGGGTGAGCAATAACTGTATCATTAACCGAAATCGAACCGAAAATAAACGAAACTGAACCCAAATAGTTGAATTGACCGAAAACCAAATTAACAAAAAAATAGTTGATCGATTTCTTTTTGTACCCTTGAAAAACCGAAATCAACAGAACTGAATCATTCATATTTTCATATATTTTTAGCTTTTATACCTTCATTACATGTATTTCATGTTATATAATTTCATTTTCTGTATTTATACAGTCATTTCATGTATTTCTAAGGAAATTTTTTAACCCTAGTTTGGTTTGGTATTAATCGAAATTAATTGCACCAAACTGAAAACCTACAATCTAACCGAATAATAAATTAAATTAACCGATAACTTTGATTTTGATTTCAGTTTATATTATCAAACGAACCAAACTGAAGAATACACACTTGGCAATATCTGGTTTCGATTGCGCAAGTACCCTATTTGTTTTTTAATATACCCCTCCCCCAATTTAGAATACAGATTACTAATGTTTCGGTTCTAACCTTAAAAAACATTAATCACTTTTGAGACCAATTTTAAACATGGATATTAATTAATAGTTCTATTTATTTAATCACCCTTATTTATTATAATTATTATTATTAAAATATTTTAATTTGAAGTATTCAAAAAATAATTATATGTTGTAAAATAACGGCCTAATAGCAACCAATATATGATATATGTAGACAAGAGAATTATAGAGATTATATAGAGAGAAAGATAGAAAGAAGAATTGAGGAACTCATTCTTATTGATATAAAATATGAACTACATATGCCTCTATTTATAGGCTTACAAAGATAGGAGTTAAGTACTTAGAGAGTCACCACATAATGAAGACATGTGAGTTAAGTACTTGAAGAGTCACCACATTATGAAGACATGTGGATAGTCACACATTAAAGATTCATAATACTCCCCCTTGACTATCCACATAACAAAATAATATATTATTCTTATAATACGCTTGGTGATACTGCCTCGTTAAAAACCTTGCCAGGAAAACCCAGTAGGATAAAACCATAGCTAAGGGAAAAAGAGTGCAGTGCGTATTATTATCCCCCTGATGATTTAAGCTCATTGAGTCGACGCATCCCGATCCCATGAACCAGTTTCTTGAATGTAGATGTCAGAAGTGATTTAGTAAACAAGTCTGCCAAATTGTCGCTAGACCGAATTTGTTGGACAGTAATATCTGCATTTTTTTGCAAATCATGTGTGAAAAAGAAGTTTGGTAAAATGTGCTTTGTTCTGTCTCCTTTGATATGTCCTTCCTTAAGTTGAGCAATGCATGCTGCGTTGTCTTTATGTAAAATTGTTGGTCCCTCATCTCTCATAGAAATGCCACAAGACCCACAAATGTGTTGTATTACATTCCTTAACCAAACACATTCTCGGCTGGCTTCATGAATCGCCAATATTTCTGCATGATTAGATGATGTGGCTTTGGTTGTTTGCTTTACAGAACGCCATGAAATAGCAGTACCTCTACTTGTGAATAAATATCCAGTTTGAGATTTTCCAGTGTGAGGATCAGACAAATACCCTGCATCAGCAAAACCAACCAAACTTATTGTCGATTGTTTAGTAAAATACAAACCCATATCGTTTGTACCTTGAAGGTAACAAAGTATTTGTTTTACCCCATTCCAATGCCTCTTTGTTGGGCATGAACTATATCTTGCCAATAAATTTACAAAAATGATATATCTGGTCGTGTATGACTAGCAAGAAACATTAGTGCACCAATTGCACTTAAGTATGGTACTTCTGGACCAATAATTTCCTCTCCATCATTCGGAGGTTGGAATGGGTCTTTCTCGACATCAAGAGATCTTACAACCATTGGAGTACTCAATGGATGTGATTTTTCCATATAGAACCTTTTGAGTAACTTCTGTATGTAGTTTTGTTGATGCACAAGGATTCCACCCTTAAGATGTTCGATTTGTAACCCGAGACAAGAAATTTTTTGCCAAGGTCTTTCATTTCAAATTCTTTTTTCAAATATTCAACCGCCTTTTGGAGCTCCCTTGGAGTTCCAATTATATTCAAGTCATCAACATATACAACAATTATAACGTATTCAGATTCTGACCTTTTTATAAAGATACATGGGCATATTGAATCATTTTTATAACCTTCTTTCAACAAATACTCACTAAGGCGATTATACCACATACGCCCAATCATTTTTATAACCTTCTTTAATTTAATTGAAAGATGTTATCAAGAACTAGATGTACATGAGTTTGGCAATTTGAATCCTTCTGGGAGTTTCATGTAAATATCAGTATCAAGTGAGCCATAGAGGTAGGCTGTCACAAATAGACACAAGTCAATCCCTTCTTGTATTACCAGACTAATAAGATACCGAAAAGTTGTCGCATCCATAACCGGAGAATATGTATCCTCATAATCAATCTCAGGTCTTTGCGAAAATCCTTGTGCTACTAATCTTGCCTTGTATCGTACGATTTCATTTTTCTCATTACGTTTTCTCACAAAGACCCACTTATATCCGATAGGCTTTACACCTTCAGGTATAGGGACTACTGGTCCAAAAACTTCTCGTTTATTGAGGGAATCTAATTCTGCCTTAATTGCGTCTTTCCAGTTTGGCCAATCATTTCTTTTTTTACATTCCTCAATAGATTTTGGTTCTTGATCCTCATTATTTTCCATTACTTCTAGCGCTACGTTATATGAAAAACTGTCATCGACGTTGATTTCATTTCGGTTCTATACCTTTCTAGACATGATATAATTTATTGAGATCTCTTTGTTTTCAGGTACCTGAGGTTCTTCTGGAACCATCATGTCTAGTGTCTCTTGAGGAGACTCTTTTCTTGGCATTATCATTACCTCGAATTGACCATCTCCATTATTTGCCCCTTTTTTCTTTCGGGGATTTTTATCTTTAGAACCGATTGGTCTACCACGTTTGGGGCGTGCATTAGACTCATTTCCAACATGTGGTTGTCCTTCTGGGACACTTATTTTTACTGGAGCATTAGCAACTGGTATGTGTGACTTAGTCACTCTCCTTGGGTCAGTGAATGCGTCTGGTAATTGATTTGCTAATCTTTGTAAATGAATTATCCTTTGAACTTCTAGTTCACATTGTTTAGTTCGAGGATCAAGATGAGACAATGATAATTCATTCCAACTTATATTATTATTTTTCAGCTGCTTTTCATCTCCCTCTAATGTTGGGAATGTTGTTTTAACAAAATGACAATCACCAAATCGAGCCGTAAATAAATCACCTGTTGATGGCTCTAAATACTTAATGATCGATGGTGATTCATACCCAACATATATTCCTAATCTCCTTTGAGGTCCCATCTTTGTGCATTGTAGTGGAGCGATAGGAACATATACGACACAACCGAAAATCCTTAGATGGGAAATATCTGGTTCCTGACCAAAAACCAACTTTAATGGGGAGGAAGCGTGGTAACTCGTTGGCCTGATGCGAATTAGTGTTGCTGCATGTAAAATTGCATGCCCCCAAGCAGATGCTGGTAGTTTTGATTTCATAATCATTGGTCTTGCAATCATTTGAAGTCACTTGATAAGCGATTCAGCAAGTCCATTTTGTGTATGTACATGAGGTACATGATGCTCTACACTTATGCCAATAGACATGCAGTAATCATTGAAGGTTTGGGATGTAAATTCACCAGCATTGTCCAACCGAATTTTCTTTATCGGATTATCTGGAAAATGCGCTCTTAGCCTTATTAATTGAGCAAGTAGTCGTGCAAATGCCATATTGTGACTTGATAGTAAACTCACATGTGACCATCTAGTTGATGCATCAATTAAGACCATAAAGTATCTAAATAGTCCATTAGGAGGGCGTATAGGCCCACATATATCCCCATGTATTCTTTCTAAAAAACTTAAGGATTCTGTCCATACCTTAACTAGTGATGGGCGAGTGATTAACTTCTCTTATGAGCATGCAACACATGTAATATCCTTAGATTGAAGAATCTTCTGGTTCTTCAAAGAATGACCACATAAATTTTCTATAATTTTTCGCATCATTATTGATCCGGGATGGCCTAACCGGTCATGCTAAATTATAAAATTTTCTCGGTCCATAAATTTATGGTTTATGATTGCATTTGATTCAACTGCACCAATTTTAGTAGAATACAAACCAGAGGAAAATGCAAGTAACTTCTCTAATATATGCTTTTTACCCGAAATCATACTTGTGATTCGAAGGTACTCATCATGTCCCTCACTTGTAATCTCAAGATGATATCCATTTAGACGAATATCTTTAAAGCTTATTAGATTTCTTTGAGATGGTGAGGAAAATAATGCATTGTTAATTTTGAGCAAAGTTCCACTTTGTAGAACTACATAAGCTTCTCCAAAGCCTTCTATTAATTTTGTTTTACCGGATATAGTACTGTAAGTCCCGATATCAGATCTAACAGGTATCACAAACCAAATCAGTAGCGGAAATAGTGATTAGGAAGAAGAACAATCTCTTGAATTCAAAACAACTTGCATACACTAGAAAATTGTCTCATACAAGTTTGCAATTACAACTCTCTAACCCTCAAACCTTGACCTAAGACATGTATTTATACTACTCACTAAGTCCAACAGTTATAAGCCTATATAAGCCCAACAATCTCCCCCTATATTTACAACATTAGGCCTTCTAGTCTTTAGGTTGCGCGTCCACTCCTAACCTTCCGACAATAATACCAGCCACAGTAGCTGTCCAATCTTTTGCACACACTTCATATAACTCTGTTGTTTAGATCTGGTGAGAAGCAAGAACCTGCAGGTCTTCATCGTGAAAGCTTACCAAATCAACCACATCGTTCACCCTAAATGCCTTCTCTTTCGTCACAATAGCTACACTACCAACCTTCGGATCATACAGCCAGAAATTAAAGTTCTTCAAATTCCTCGTGGAAAGGTTGGAGCGACCGGTATAACCAATTCCTTATCCGTTGGGGGCCACATCACCGACTTGAACCTTCTCCCTGTTCTCGCATCACGTACTCCCTTTGCAGCTCGCAAGTATGGTTCGACTGTCTTCATCATCTTGAACCCATTTTTCACCTCTTGTTCCAATTTCTTGAAAATCTTCAGCCTGGGCCACGTTCAGTGTATCATCATCAGAATACGGAGCTCGTAACAAATCAGTCAGAGCAATCTTCGTCCATGTTTCAAACTGAGACTCCTTAGAATAATACTCCCGAGTCCCATCCTGTCGAACAGTGATCCACATTTTCTTGACATGAGCGTACATCCAGCTCAACACCTTCGATTTATTCCCGACCTTGCTGTAGTAGCTTGAGCCAAGCTCCATGACATATCATTTAGACTGGTTTGACGGATCTTTCAATTGAAAATTCTCATCAAGAGGATTGACATCAACATTCTTCATCAACACCATCTGCTTCTTCTTTTGGGTCGCTGGACGCTTCTGACTTGCAGTATATTTCTTTCTTGGATCACGCATATAGTCATCCAACCCAGTTGTCGTTCAGAAGCCAACTGTTCAGCTGCTAACTGGTTTGCTTCACTTTCCTCTGCTGCTCGTTGCTCAGCTGCTCTATATCTGTGTTCTATGTTAATCGGATCGTCAGTAGGGTCAGAGAATTCTGCCCAAACTTGTTCTCCAATTTAGCTTTCTAATCAAGCACCATAGTCATCAGCATAGTGACATCTCCTTGCAGTTGATCTATTGTTTGGTCTCTCACATCTAATCGTGTTTGCAACGATGCGATCTGAGAATCCTTCAGCATAACCTCCTGCTCTAACACAACCACTCGCTTCTTCAAATCCACAACATCAACTTCTATATCTTCATCATCACTATCCAATCTACCAAACTCAAGCGCACGCTTCTCCGATCTCCGCAAGTATTCGATAGCATCATCCTCAGCACTACCTATACCACTTCCACCTGCGCCAGACCCTTCCGCACCCATCAAACTTCCGCCAAAATCCATCATTTGTAGTACCGAGTCTGCTGGAATCGAAACAACTGTGGAATGCGTAGCAACGTGAGCAGTTGTTGGTTCAGATGAAATAGGAGTATCAACCATTGGAATGTTTGTAATAGATGCAGCGACTGAAGATAAAACAGTAGTAGAAGTCACCAGAGTAGACTCTTCATCAACACTAACAACACGAGCTTCGGATTGACTTGGTTGAACACTAGGCTCTGTTCGCCTTCTCTTGATCAATGGAACTTCGTCCTCTTCATCCTTTTCATCATCTTCAACCACACCTACTGGAGCAACAATAGAGGGGATTACCAGAGGAGGATCACCCTGTCGTTCTTGGATTTCTTTCAGATGAGCAATTAGGGCTTCTAAGTTCTCCGAAGACTAGATTGACTTGAACTCAGTAAGATCATCTAAGAAAGCTTGTTCTGCGTCAGTATCCTCATCTGTAACCAGATCTTCGATCTCGACCACTTTCTCTTTGGCAGGCACGTCATGCTCTTCAGCAACAATAGCATTGACCGGTGTAGGAGCTGGGACATCCTGTCCGATTACCTTAACAAACTTTCCAAATTTCTTCAACGCAAAACGACCAACAAAGACAGTCTTCGACGTCGAGCGATTCTTCTTCATTGTGCTGAAGATAGTTGGTCCCATAGGCTTCATATTTAGCAAATTCGCATCCGAAGCATCTTTGCCCAAGTCAGGATATCGAGCATCTAGAATCAGCTGTACAAAACGTGGATATAACAGAAACATCCTCTTCCTGGACTGCTCTAAAATCTTCTTCATGTTTTCGAAGATATAACATGAGAAGTTATACTTCCAGTCCATAATGAAAGCTACAATAGCAGAGGTCTGGGTTTGATTCGGTTGATCCAAGCCTCCCTTGTTCTCTGAAATGCACTACATAAACATGTGTACCAATAATCGCCAGTAGGCAGGAAACATCTTCTTGAGTAACGGCGGATATAATCCTTCATAACTCATCTCCGTAAGTATCGGCAATACTTTCTCCTTCGCATATACAGTCGGGTCACTCGCAGCATCAGCAATCTGTAAAACCTCTCTAACGAAAGCTTCATTAACTAAGATCTCTTTCCCCTGTATCTGAGAACTAATATACGGTCTCCCATCAGCTCCTCTCTGGTGGAATCGAGCTCTCTTCCAAAATGAGTGCACTATATCTCTGTATATAACTGGATTAGCGCGTAGTGCATAAGCAATCTTGCATGCATTCAGACCCGCTATCATCGATTGGAACTCCTGATAAAATTCAGCTGGTGGATCCGATAGGTATCCTGCCTGATTGTGGAACTGCTCCTCTACCAACATAACCGTATCAAAGGCCTCTTCTACCATTTCTGTCAAAACAATAACCATGTTAAATCAATTTAACACAACTAACAGAAGTTGACGGAGTTTATTAGGATAAAAGGTCAACACTAATTGGATGGTTCAAACAGATTTCGAAGGTTCAATCATTGAAAGGTTCAAATCAGTTTGAAGGGTTCAATCATTTTAAAAGGTTCAAAAGGGTTCAAAGGTTCAAACCCTAGAATCCGGATTCACTAACAGGTCAAAAGTAATCCGGATGAACCTTTACATCAATCCGGATTAGCAAAGAGGTCAATAGTATTTCGGATGAATTATCAATCTGGATTAGCAAACAAATCAACAGTATCTCGAATAAATCATCAATCCGAATGAAGATTATCCAAGATGAAATCCGAGTTCATCAACTCGGTTGAATATCCAATCCGGAATGAGATTCAAAATGCATGTTACTTTGAAGGCTAATCCGAAATGCCATCCGAAATGCATGAAACATGAAGATTATATCCGGATTTTATGATTTTTAAGCATTATTTGCCTAATCCAGATGAGATTCGAGTTACAAATCCGAAATGAACAATGGGAATCAGAGATTTCGGAAATTTGTGAATAATCCGAAATGACATCTCTGATTCACTTAAGTAGTTTCTGGAATGGGCTTGGGCCTCACATCTTTTGGGCCCAACACAGTCCGGAATCCGGGTTCCAAAGGATCCGGATTGGGCTTTTATCAGGCCCAATCCGGAACAGTGATAGTTAAGTGGGCCTATCCGGAAAGTGGCTGAAGGCCCAATTCGGAACAGTAACTTGTGAATTCTAAATTTTCAATCTTTAAAGACTTTCAGAAATTCTATTGGATTGGCCCAACTTTGAAACTCAGCAGACCAGTCCAATATCCCTTGACAATAATCATCTAACCAAAAATCAACAATTTGACTAACCAAGCATCCAACCACCTTTTATCAACTACAAAAATAAGACATTTTAACACAAACATAAACACAGCCTTGCTAAGGGGTCAAATTGTTTCAAAGGTCGACTAAGGAACACTTTTCAGTATGAGTTGGGTTAGACTAGTCTAAGCGATTGCTTGTCCATCTAAATCTAAAATTCAACCCTCCAGTTCAAGCTTCATGATACGCTTAAGGTAGTATTATACTATGATACCGTGTGTCCCATACCATGACATACCCCCGCGATCAAGGTAAGCACAACAATTCATCGTAGCAGTGAGTATACTAAAGTTATCCTTTATCTTTTACAACGTCAGGCTATTGGTGAACAGGTCAGTACTTTCGTACAGCAGAGTGACCAATAATACCTGACGAGGGTTAGGAAAATACCTTATATGGTACGTAGGAACTTATGGAATATTCTCATGAAGAAATTTCTGTTCTTTCAGGTTTTGGCCCTTCTATTTTGGCTCTTTTAGAAAGATATCCTGACTGTGCCTAGGTCTGCATATAATCTGGATGCAACAGAAGGGCAGCCAAGATATCACCAGATGACTCAACATCATAAAGACCCGAAACTTCAGACGTTGGCTATCTATCAACACAGGATTTAAGACCATGAAATCATACGCCTATAGTATGTGACCCACTAAGTACATAGTTCCTTATGTTAATATCATTTGGCTTGCACTATCCGGTTGAGATTTAGACCTATCAACATATCACCTTCGATCCAAGCCTTTTCCCACTTCAACACCTTACATGTGTTAGTCAAACATTTTATTACAAAAAAGTATTTCATTTCCCAATCATTGCAAAAGCTGTTTTAAAACAAACATTTTTTTTGATTAGATATCTCTCCCCCTAAATTTGTGCATATATATGAACAAGTTAACGAAGCAAACATAAATAAATGAAAGAAAATAAATGAAACAAAAAGGACAGAGGATTCTTAGTTAGAAAACCAAATCATTTTGAGAAGATCCACAAGCACTTGAAAACGCGCGTTGCTAACGGGTTTCGTGAAAAATCCGCCACGTTTGCATCGGTGTGGATTTGCTAAAGTTTAACTAGACCCTTTTCATAGCAATCACGGATAAAATGAACTTTGATATTTATGTGCTTGGGTTTGGAGTGGAAAACAGAGTTTTTTACGATTTAGATAACGACATCATTATCACAGTTAATTGTGGTGTTTAGATAAGTCAAATCGTAATCTGCAAGCTGGTGTTGCATCCATAAAACCTGGGAGCAGCAAGTAGATGCTGCGACATATTCTGCTTCTGCAGTAGAAAGCGAGACCATCTGTTACTTCTTGCATTGCCACGAGATTAGGCGGTCTCCCAAGAATTCACATCCAGCTGAAGTTGAGCGCATATCCCTATTTGTACCTCCAAGATTACTGTCAGAGAAAGCATACAGTTAAAATTCAGAATTCTTAGGTTACCAGAGGCCCAGTTGTAAGTCCCGTGTAACGAATCAAACAGGTATCGCTATCCTAATCAATCACGGAAATAATGAGCAGGATGAAGAACAACTTGAATAACTTGAATATAATAACTTGCATACACCAGAGGATGTCAGATACAAGTTTAGTAAACAAAAATCTCTAACCCCTAACAAGTTCCCTAACCCCTCTATTTATAGACATGATAAAGCCCAAATATACAACCCTAGGCCCACTTGGCACTAGGAAGCCCAAACTGTCTAAAAGTAACCCAAAAGCCCAAAAAACAATATAAATGAATAAACCTTTAAGCTCCAAGCCCAACAATCTCCCCTAGGTTGCTTCATTTATCCTTCGGCGCCGCATCCACTCCTAACCGTCTAGCAATAATTCCTGCAACTGCAGCTGTCCAATCTTTGGCACACACCTCATAAATTTCAGCAGTACGTATCTGATGAGAAGCTAAAACTTGTAAATCTTCATCATGGAAGCCGACCAAATCCACAACATCATTCACCCTGAAAGCCTTCTCCTTCGTCACTATCGCAACACTTCCGACCTTTGGGTCATACAAACAGAAGTTAAAATTCTTCAAAATCCCTATTGGAAAGGTAGGAGCAACTCGAATCACCAACTCTTTATCCGTAACAGTGTCTCCGCCTTTTATGTAACCGAATTCCAGAATTCAAGGAACTCAAAATCAGTAGCAGTAACTCGGATTTCAATCCGGATTAGAGCAACAGTCTAGGATCAATCCGGAATAAACGATCTCCTTCGTGTTCTTCGGAATCTGGAACAGTATCAAATCCGAATTATAAAGACCTTCTTCGTGTTCTTTGGGATCTGGAACAGTAACCAATCCAAAATCTGCAGAGCTTCTTCGAGTTCTTCGGAACAGTACCTTCGTCGATGAACAGTGATCCAGAATGTGAGAAATAGATCCAAACAGCAGCAATAAACTTCAAAACTTCTTCAAACAACAATACCTGGAGCCTGTTTTAGAACAACAGGCTCTGATACCAATTGTAAGTCCCGTGTAACGGATCAAACATGTAACGCTATCCTAATCAATCGTGGAAATAATGATCAGGATGAAGAACAACTTGAATAACTTGAATATAATAACTTGCATACACCAGAGGATGTCAGATACAAGTTTAGTAAACAAAACTCTCTAACCCCTAACAAGTTCCCTAACCCCTCTATTTATAGACATGATAAAGCCCAAATATACAACCCTAGGCCCACTTGGCATTAGGAAGCCCAAACTGTCTAAAAGTAACCCAAAAGCCCAAAAAAAAAACAATATAAATGAATAAACCTTTAAGCTCCAAGCCCAACACCAGTGATGGTGCCCCTTTTAGGTACCTAAAAATTCTTTTAACAACATGTAAATGAGAGAGTTTAGGAGTAGCTTGATAACGAGCACACTCGCAGACGGCAAACATGATATCTGGCCGACTTGCAGTGAGATACATGAGTGAACCAATCATTGAGCGGTACATGGTTGGATTAATAGGCGTTCCTTCAGCGTCTTCATTTAGCAAAGGCCGTTCTGCAATAGGTGAAATCTTGGGCTTTGAGTCTGTAAGCTTGAATTTCGCAAGAACATCATGGACATATTTTCCTTGATGAATCAAGATTCCTTGCGAGCTCTGACAAACTTGAAGTCCTAAAAACATAGTCATCTCCGCCAGTGAGCTCATCTCAAATTTCTTCTTCATAATTTCTTCGAATTCCTAACACAAACCATCATTTGTAGAACCAAAAATGATATTATCAACGTAAATTTGAACAAGAATAATGTCCTTGTCAACACGTTTGATGAACAGGGTTTGATCAATGGTTCCCCGAGTATATCCATGAGCAAGCAAATGCAATGTCAGAGTTGCGTACCATGCGGGAGGTGCTTGATACAACCCATACAAAGCTTTGTCCAATTTGTATGCATAGTCTGGCTTGTCAGGATCAGTAAAACCCGGTGGTTGTGCCACATATATTTCCTCTTTCACCGTGCCGTAGAGAAATGCAGTCTTGACATCAATTTGATAAACAGTGAAATCCATGTAAGATGCATATGCCAAGAAAATGCGAATAGCCTCCAAACGAGCGACCGATGCGTAGACCTCATCGTAGTCTAATCCTTCAATCTGACAAAAACCCTGAACCACCAGTCGAGCTTTATTCCGAACAATGACTCGAGTGTCATCCTGTTTGTTGCGAAAAACCCAACGAGTTCCGAGAACACGTTTTCCTTGAGGCAGCTTCACCAATTGTCAAACACCAAGCTTCTCAAATTGATTGAGTTCTTCATGCATAGCATCCACCCAGCCTGGTTCCTGCAAAGCGACATCAATACTTTTTGGTTCAATTTGCGAGATAAAGCAAGAGTAAAGACAAGTATTGATATCCCCTGATTGACTGCGGGTTCGAATAGCAGCAGTAACAGGACCAATAATATTCTCAATTGGATGATCATGCTATAGACGCTGCGGTATTGGCGTACCAGGAACAAGAAGATCCGTTTGTAAGTTGGTAACACTCGCTGAAGCAACTCCAGATGACTCCCCCTCATTAGTTGCTCCAGTAGAAGTATTGACTGATGAATCAACAGAACAGTCAGGCGGTGTAGGCTCAGGAAACAGAGATGAACCCAAGACATCGGGAGGAGCAGACCCCTCATTTGTCGTAGGGGGCTCTGTGTTAGAAGCCTCAACTTCAGGGGAATCATCCCGAGGAGTCTGATCAGATGCTGTTTCTTGATGTTGTGATCTGGTGAAGGAGTAGATATAGCCTCATTAAATCCAGGTGGATCCACACTCAGCTTCTTTAACGTCTCATGAGTGGTGCAGCATCAACATCGTCTTCAGGTGAGATGGGCATTGTTGGAAGATCAGAAATTTGGCTTGTACCTGCAGACACATTTGAAGGAACATCAACATGGTTAAACAAGGTGGAATAATCATACAGCCAGTCAGGACCAATGCGTGTGTCCTTGGGATTTTCCTCCAGCCAACCCACATTGTAGGTTTCAACTACCATTTTCTTGATCTTATTATAGACACAATATGAAGTATTTTTGGAATATCCAACGAAGATGCATGGGTCCCCACGTGATCCAAATTTCTCTTTAGCGTCTATGATCAGGAGAACACAAGGGCATCCAAACTTGCAGAAATGCTTGACCGAAGGTTTGCAACCTTCAACCAATTCGTACGGAGTTTTCATGTGTCGTTTATTGATCAGGGCATGATTCTGAATATAACAGGCGGTATTGATTGCTTCTGCCCAGAAAATGAGAGGTAGCTCGGATTCAACCAGCATAGTATGTGCAGCTTCAATTAGCGTTCGATTTCTTTGTTCTGCAACCCCATTCTGTTGTGGAGTTCTGGCTGCACTAAACTGGTGGTCAATACCCTTGGAGGAATAGAAAGAATTTAAGGTGACATTCTTAAATTCTGTTCCGTTATCACAATGAATAGCCTTCACGGTGGTGTCTGTCTGGTTCTCCATAAGCGTGACGAACTGTTTAACTAACTCAGCAGTTTCACTTTTATGTGTAAGAAAGAAAACCCAGGTGAATCGTGAGTAGTCATCAACAATGACCAGACAGTATGCCTTCCCGCCAATGCTCAGAATATCTGTCGGGCCAAAAAGATCCATGTGAAGTAATTCTAAGGCTTGAGACGTGGAAGGGGCGGTTTTAGATTTGTGCGGATGTCGATGTTGTTTCCCACGTGCACATGATTCACATTTTTCAACCTGCATAAAATCGCGAACTGGTAGATCTTTGACTAAACCACCTTTTGCAAGTCGATTTAAGTTCTTCATGTTGATGTGTCCTAGTCTACTATGCCATAACATTGCATCATGCTCAGTTGTCGATGAGAATAAGCAAGTAAGCTTGTCAGAGGGAGCCTTGTTCATGTCAATGACATATGCATTTCCCTTTCGTGCGGCTTTAAGAAGAATCCAATCATCCGGAATAATAAGACCTGGTTCCAGTACATAACATCCTTTCTTGGTAAAGAGAACATCTAAATGATTGTCACAGAGCTGAGACACACTTAAAAGACTGTGCTTCAATTCTGGTACGTAGTTCACATTCTTAAAGTTGAGGGCTCCGTTGCATACTGTTCCTCTCATAGTGATCTTCCCGGTCTCACCACCTGCGAAGGAGACAAACCCGCCATCAAAAAACTGAATGTCATTCACCTGCGAGATATCCCCAGTCATGTGCCTGGAACAGCCACTATCAATATACCAGAGTCTAACAAGAGTTCGCCAGAGCTGTTCCTGCACATTTCAACAGGTTTTGGTTAGAGTCTGCAACCCAGGCCATTGAAGATCTGGGCATGCCATTTGCATCAACGTAATTAACCTCACGGAAAATTAAATTAGTTGAGGATGAGGTTGATGATGCTTTTGATTTGTTTGATATAGGGGCAAAAGATTGAATCTTGGTCAAGATCTTAGGCCTCCAGGTTAACGAATCAGACTTCTGCACAATCCTTGGAGTGCTAGAAGGATTCAGGAAACTGGAAGGTCTTGTAGATTTGTGAGTCTGTTTCTTGGCCATGTTCCAGTCTTGATCAGAAGAGTTAGCCATAGCAAATCGAGCCTGAGGTAGGCGATTAGGCATAGCCTTCTGATATTTTGAGTATAATGTTTTAAACGGTGTAAAAGCTGTTTTAAACGGTGTAAAAGCCTTTTGACAATTTCGCGCAATATGCCCGGGAAATCCACAGTTGAAACAGGTCTGCCTCTTCTGGAAGAAAACAATCCGTTCAGCTTGGGAAATTCTAGGCAATTTGTCTGTCAGTTCCTTGCTTGCGGGTACTGACGGCTGATGCACGGTGTTGATCTTGGCTATTGCCTACGCATAACCATCAACACACTTGTTAGTTTTGTGATTTGAATTAGACAACTTAGGCGCAATTTTAACTGATTTCTAGTCAGCAGTTTGCTTAACAGATTCAGTTTGTGGCTGCTGAGTCAATTTCTCAGAGTGAAGAGGTGACTTAGCAGTTGACTTTTCATTTGTCGGAGGCGCCTGTTTGTTTTTCTTCTTTTTGGATCGGCGTGTTCTCCATTTCTTATTCTTATTTTTCAAATCACTTTTCATGGCAGATTACGGGTGGCTCAGCAGGGACATCTTTTTCTGAACTTTCAGAAGATGAGCTTGAAACATTACAAGTAGGTAGAATCTCTAAATTTTGAAAAGTTTGAGAATCCGATTCAGATTCAGTTTCAAGATTTGCATCAAAATCTGCAGAAAAAGAATACTCATCATCTGTCATTTCAGAATCAATCCCTTGTGCCTGGTTTGAAGAAGCTGAGTCGCCCGAATCTTCTAGAATTATGCCAACATCAATTTTCACAGGGTCGGTTGGTTGGTTGAATTTCTCATTGTCAACCCTGGGATTAGCATCAACAAACGGAGCCTCTGGAGAAGAGCTTCCGGTCTCCTCAGTAGGAACTGATGAAACCGAATCATCTGTCGATGCTGTACCTGTAGCAAAATTCATGTTTTCATCACAAGAGTTATCACAGTTATTAGTAGTATTCAAAACATCAGCATTAGATGAAAAACCAGAATTAAAACTGTCTGTGTTATCAACACAACCAACACTGTCTGAGAATTTAAATTGTTCAGCAAGAAATTGATTTAAAATGTCAAAAGTAGGCTTATAAAATTTTTAATCAGCAGCCGAATTGTCTGAATTTGCATTCAGACATTCCTCTTGATCACCATCTGTAATATCCTCAACTAATATTTCTTCTGCACTTGAGGTAGAAACATTAGTATCATTCACTAAGTCAGTTTTAGTTTCAGAAGAATTTTCTTCTTTAGATTCTGTGGAGGATGTTGTTGCCTCTGCCTTAGGCGTCACTTTCTCCAAATCATCTGTACTACAAGAAGGATGGTCACCAGATTCATGTGAAAGTGGTGAAGTAACGAAAACATCATCCCTCTTGAGTTCAGTTGGTTTAGAGAACTTTGGGTAATAGGGCTTCCATGGTTTAGAAAGATAATCTAAAGGTTTACCATACATCATATTTTCTGCATTTTCTAGATCAGCCTCAGATTCAGGCATTCGTGTATAGTTATGATTATATGGTGGAGGAGCCCTATTGTACCCAAGACCTTTTGTGAAATTTTCTGGTAATTGAGTTGTAAATCACACAAGTCCTTGACCAGCTTGCTGGAAGTTTCAAATTTTTTAATGTTTATTTCATTTTCGTGAAACTTCCATGTCAAGGAATTTAGCTTGGCTAAGGCTGCTTGAAGTTCTACGTCCTTTTCAGCTAATTTTAGCTTATAGTCATATACCCAACATTGCTATTGGTTCAAGTCTAGCTTTAGCTGAGCTATATCTTGTTTTTGAGCTTCGACCTTTTCCATAAGAAGCTTGTTCTTATGTTTAAGAGCGATGTTTTGTGATGCAGCTTGCTGATATTCAGCTACAAGAGTTGAATTATAGGTGCGCATTTGTGATAATTTAAAACGACAACTATCAAAATAGAGAATTTGATTTACCGTTTCTGAAAGATCTGGTGTTTCAGTTGTCTGCGCCATCTTGCAGCGGTTGCTGTTCTTAGAAAGATTCAAAGTCTCCATCTGAGCTGCAGCATCTGCCCAGTTGAATCCTTCGTGTTGTTGTGCCACCAACGCTGTTGATTTCCCGCCCGAGCTGTTTGAGGGACTTGTAGTAGACTTTGAGGGAGAGACGGGCACCAGCTGTCTGTCGCTGCTTTGTATGTCTGCACTCTGGATGACACATATCCAGATGGCGGCTTCTTGCACTCCTTGGCAAAATGTCCTGGCTCGTGAAATCTGTAGCACTTGAGTTTATCCTTTGTAAGACCAGTCTTCAGATTTGACAATGGTTGCCGCCCATACTTCTTTTGAAACTTTTTGACACGAAAGGCAGCCATTGCTAGATTCCAGGACACATCGATCTCGTCCAGATCCTCCTCCATTATTTGATCTACTCGGTTGGAAGAATGGATGTGGGAGTCAGATCACCTGCTAAAAAGGCGTTTAAGCTGTTGATCATTGAAGCAGCTATGGCCAATTTCTCTTCATTTTCCTTAGTGAGAAAAGCAGAATTTGACACAGGTTGAGCAGGTGTCGGTGCTGGAGCAGCAGATTGGGGAATGCCGCCTTGTTGAACTACTTGAGGAATGGCAGGACTGAAAACCATGTTAGGATACTGAGCATGGTACTGTGTTTGAACTTGAGCAGCAGAAATCATAGTGGGAGTCTGAGACAGAAGACCATAGACGTACTGAGTCTTCTGTGGCATGGCAAGAGGACTGTAAACCACATTTGAGCTACCCGGTGGTTGAGAATTTCCTTACAGAGGGCTATAGACCGGATTTTGCGACATCAATGCTGCATTTTGCCCTGTTATACCGGCAGCCATCAAGCTGCTCTGATAATTGATGTCTCTCTGCTTATTATCAATCTCACACGATTTAATAGTAGCTATCATTTATGTGAGAGTGACATCATTCAGGATCTTCGTCTTCTTGATCATTCCAACATCAGCATCCCAACTCTTCGGCAGTGAATTTAACAGCTGTCTGTTCATAGCACTATTGGTAAGAGTAATCTCAGCTAACATCATCTGAGAAACAAGCTTTACATATCTCCGAATCTGGCTCTTAATGGTTTCCCCGTAAATGTGATTAAATGAGTTGAATTGTTGATTCAGCTGATTTACTCTGCTCGCCTTCATATCCGCAATTCCCTCATAGAGATTTTGCAATTCGCTCCATACTTCTTTAGCGGTCTTGCAATTTTTGACCGCAATAGAAATATCGGGTCCAAGCGCCATTGTCAATACAGCCGAGGCCTTTTCATCTTCCTCAATGATTTTAACATCTTCTGGAGTCCACAAGTGACTGGGCTTTGGAATCTTTGTGTCCGGATCTTGATCGGTACTGTAAACTATCGTTCGCGGACGATTCATAATACACCTCCACACCAGGCTCTTTTGCCTTGCAATATTGCTCGAATCTAAACTTCTATTCGTAATACTCATCTCCATACAACAGACGGGGCACTTTAGTTGAAGTGCCAATCACTTGATCCAATTCTTGATGGAGGGCCAGAGTCTTTGATTGCAGTGCTGCCAAAGTGGCATTGGTTAACTCTTGTGCTGTCATGTAGCCGTTCATCATGGTTAACTTAATTAAAATTACCAAGTAAATTTAAATTCAGTTAATTTCAAGTTTTATAATATGAACAGTGATCAGTCCGAAATCAATCCGGAATAGTCAACTCTGATGTGGGCAGATCCGAAATCAGTCCGAGATGGTCAAATCCGAGATCGAGAACTCCGAGATGAATGAATCCGAGATGATTGATCCGAAATAAAGAGAATCCGGAATTATTGATCCGGAATGATATTGATCCGAGATGGATAATCCGAAATTGAAAAATCCGAAATGATGTTGATCCGGAATAAAGAGAATCCGAAATGATGTTGATCCGGAATAAAGAGAATCCAGAATAAAACTTATCCGAAATGAATCAGGAATCAGGAATAATCCGGAATGAGACTGGATCCGGAATGAAATCAGTCCGAAATCTAATCCTTACCCGAATGCAACAGTGGTCCGAATTCTAAGCAACAATAGTCCAATTCCAAGCAACAGTAATCTGACTTCCAAGCAACTGATAACCACCAACAGTGTCTCGGATCCGAAATGATGGCAATCCAGATTGAACAGTAGTCCGAGATCAATCCGAGATGGATGATCTCCTTCGTGTTCTTCGGGATCTTCAACAGTAACAAATCCAAACTTGAAGCTTCTTAGAGTTCTTCGGAATCCGTAACAGTAACAGATCCCAAATCTTCAAATCGTCTTTGAAACAGTAGCGATTCCGAAAAAACACATCAATTCTTCGATTCTGAACAGTAATCAGGTTGAAACAGCAGCAACTCCACTTCCGATCAGCTCTTCAATCTGCGATACCTGGAGCATGTATTGTACAACAGGCTCTGCTACCAATTGTAAGTCCCAATATCGGATCTAACAGGTATCACAAACCTAATCAATAGCGGAAATAATGATTAGGAAGAAGAACAATCTCTTAAATTCAAAACAACTTGCATACACTAGAAAAGTGTCTGATACAAGTTTGCCATTACAACTCTCTAACCCTCAAACCTTGACCTAATGTATTTATACTACTCACTAAGTCCAACAGTTACAACCCTAGGCCCACAAGGCACTAGGAAGCCAAAAACCCCCTTAAAGCTCAAATGTAGCTCTAATGTGTAAACCTTTATTTATACAAGCCCAACAAGTACCAACTCTTGTTTCTTTCATTATTAAACTAGAGAAATAATTCTTTTTCTTTAGAATCGTATGCGTAGTCGCACTGTCTATTAGACATACATTTTCACCACTAATAGGACGTTTAGTTGAACACTCCATATGCTTCAAAACAGAACAAAATTTCATAAATATGCTTCAAACATAACAAATCCCATAAAATGTCTCGATAAAACATTAAGGAAATAACATAATTTTAAATATAATCATTCACGCGTAAGGAAAATTGCAAGCATCCAACTGGTTGGTATCAGCCATGATATCATCCAATTTTGCATGCTCGATAAGGAAACCAGCATAATCCAGATTAGTTGCATCAGTAAGGTCCTTTTCACCGCTTGGGACATCGACATTCCATATTCATATGTGAAATTTATCTCTATTCCTTTTCCTTTTTCTTTTATAGATTATTTATAAAGCTCTACCAAGTGTCTGGCTGTACGACATGTTCCAGCCCAGTGGTTGTTACTTCCACATTGATAGCATGCATTTGATGGGGTTCCATTTTTCTTTTTACCTTTTCCATCATTGGATTTCTTTTCATAATCATGCAACTTCTGGTAGGTTTCTTTAGTTTCAAATTGAACACCATGATAATTCCCCCGACCATATTCACGTCCACGTCCACGACCATGACCATGACCACGCCCACGTTGATAGCCACGACCACGTCCGTGACTTCCACTTTGGTCATTATATGTTGTCACATTCACTTCAGGGAATGGAGTTGTACCAACCGGACGTGCTTCATGGTTTTTCATTAGTAGCTCATTATTTTGCTCAGCCACAAGCAAACATGATATTAAGTCACTGTATTTGGTGAAGCCCCTTTCACGATATTGTTGTTTCAAGACAATGTTTGAGGCATGAAAGGTGGAGAATGTTTTTTCCAACATCTCCTTATCAGTAATATTTTCACCACGTAGAATCAATGTGACGTGATTCTAAACATTGTCGAGTTATACTCACTTATAGACTTAAAGTCATGCAACCTTAAATTGAGCCATTCACAACGAGCTCTTGGTAATATTACTGTTTTCTAATGGTCATACCTTTCTTTCAAATTGGTCCACAGGATGAGTGGATCTTTGATAGTGAGATATTCATTTTCAAGGACTCGTGAATATGGTGGTGTAAGAAAATCATTGCCTTTGCTTTATCTTGGATATTTGTTTTATTTTCTGCTTTAATTGTTTCCCCAAGGTTATTGGCATTTCGATGGATTTCAGCATCTAAAGCCCATGATAAATAATTTTTTCCAGTGATGTCCAAAGCCATAAACTCAAGCTTTGCAAGATTCGACATAGCTAACTATATAAAAAAATACGCATGAATTAATGCAAGTTATTATAATCAAATAAATTTTAGTAACCATTATTGACTATAAAATAAAACAAGACTAACAAAAAAATAATAATAATAATGTATTAAGTCATTACCAATTAAAGTTTGTTTATATATATTTGTATATGATATATCCATACATATAAAGATATTAGGTTAGTTAATAGATGGAAGAGGCCAATAATTTGAAATACATTTACTTTGAAATACATTTACATTTTACTTCGTCAAAATTCTCCATTTTAATTATTATTATGCTAAACAATGATATACTAATGTCGCATTGTGATAACATAATAAACTACATATGGTTTATAGATTAATAAACAAGTAAATACAATCTGGTAATCAACGAAAATGTAACCAGTATAAAATACTAAATTATACTACAAGTGTGTTTTGTTTTATTTATTTAATTATTTTTGTATGTTATACAAACTTAAATAAATCCAAACAAATAAATATGTTAATTACATGACTTAATATAATCACTTCTATAAGCTTGACAAAACTCATCAAGTTATAAACTGTCATTTATCATATCTTAAATTTATCTCATCCTAATTGGCATAAAATGAATTTTAACAAATATAATCAAGGAAAATATGTGTTTTTAACTAAAGCTTTCTATGAAAAACTCTTAGGATTCATTAAAAACAAAACTTTTGATTGTGAAAGATGGAATAAAGTTCTATGGCTTAACATTAAAAGAAAATAGAAAACTATTTTCACCCCCCATTGTTTAGATTAAACAAAAATATATAACCAATAATATCATAATGGTCCTTTGAACAAAACATTGTATGGATTGCAATATACGTTTAAGAGAGTGAAGAACAATGAAAGTTGATATACCTTGTAATAATACGATCTAACTCCAAAAGCAAGTCGTGCTGATAACGTGTTGTAAAACAACAGCATAATAGCAACCAATATATGATATATGTAGACAAGAATTATAGAAATTATATAGAGAGAAAGATAGAAAAAAGAATTGAAGAACTCATTCTTATTGATATAAAGTATGAGCTACATATGCCTCTATTTATAGGCTTACAAAGATAGGAGTTAAGTACTTGGAGAGTCACCACATTATGAAGATATGTGAGTTAAGTACTTGAAGAGTCAATACATCCCGAAGACATGTGGATAGTCACACACTAAAGATAATAATTTATACTATTATTATTATTATAGTTTAATGGTTTTTTTAGAAATCATTTGTTAGTTAACCAAAATTAGAATTAAATTTTTTTAGTGATTATCCTAATAAGAAATATTATATAATTAACTATCTTAAATACAAAAGTATGTGGTTTTTCCAACTATAACCCCTAATGATTTCATCAAAATGCAGCTTTAATCCCTGGTATTTTTTTACCCACTAAATAACTTTTGAAATTGCAATTCTAACACTTAATCTATTAATCCGTTTTACAACCCCTTAAAAGTTCATGACATTTACAAAATGGTCCTTCATTCTTTCACCCACTATACAACCCCTCAACTTATGAAAATTACAATTTTAACTCTTACACTATTAATTCATTTTACAACCCTATCAACTTTTGAAAATTGCAATTTTTCTCCAACCCATACATATTTAACTAATCTTATTCGCTAATTTCCTTTTTTTAAACCAATATCGTTGTGTTTAAAAACTTTGTAAAATATCATTTTGACCGACTCAAGTTTCTAAAGTTCTGTGTTTACCCCTTTTGTTCCTTTACGTAAAAAACTATATTTCAACGTAAACTTATTTTGGAAGCAAGTCAGGTCAAATATAATACGTTTCATGCTTATTTTATGTACGTTTTCAGTTGATTTATATTTCGTCGTAAATTTAGTTATGAACCAAATGAGGTCATATATAATACGTTCTCATTCAACGACATTAATTCGAGTTACTCTATGTTTCGACACGCCCCAATGCACTAGGGGAAAATTTCAACCCTTGATATGAATATGTCTTTTGATTACACATGTCAGTTTTCCCTTTATTTATGTAATATGTTTTTTTGCGTTTCCTGTGTATGAGTTTGGTCACATATAAATACATTATGATTGTATAGTTTAAATTCGATCACTTTACATTTTGATCCAACCACAATGCTATTGAGTTAAATTGGATAAGTCAAAACACGCATTTTCATATGGTGTACGCATCACGTAACTCTTGAACTAACTCGTTCGATTTTTGCAATGTATCCGCGACGCAAGTCTAATAAATAGTTAGATTTTTAAATTCAACTTGAAATAAGGAAAACTAAAAAGAAATATGATAATGGCACCGAGATGTTATAAATCTACTAGTAGGATGCCCGCGCGATGCGGTGGGGTGGCACTTTGCATTGTGGCACTCGTTTCTAGTAGTTTTATTATTCGTATAATATTTATGGTAGTATTATTGTAGTGGATATATGTCATAAGTGTTACACATATCTAGTAATTATTAAATTTAGAATTTAAATTATCAAGTACTGTAAGAAACCATTGATACAATAAAGTAACACACGAATTAGAAAAAATACGTCTTAAACATAAATAAAGTTAAAGTAGCACACGAATAAGGAAATATAAGTCTTAAACATAAAAGTTGAAAACTAAAAGCTCAAGTGTCAAGTATTTTCCATCATGATGAGATCAATTTAGTAGTCATACGACTTAAACAACTCAAGGATGTCATCTATATTGTCACACCACCATTTGTCATCATCGAGATCAGCGTTCTCCGAAATTTCTTGTATCATTTTCTGTTTGATTGTTACACCTTTGGAGGATTAGTTTCTTCTATGTTCTCATCTTTAACTGATACAATAGTAGTAGTTGGAGCAGTTTGTGGAACTAAAAAATGTTAAGTATTTTAGTTACATATATTTATCATGTTATTATTATATAATATAGGCAAAAAAAGGACATACACAATTAAACATAATATAAAAAAAGCAATATATAATGTTTTAGAAACATACATACTTGTGTAAAGATCTGAAACGATGAATATTGAAACTCCAAAACCACTAAATTATTAATAAGATGAATGTTAATTGTGAGCATAGAAGAATAAATCAAAGTTATACACAACAGAAAATTAAAGTACATGTAAATCAAAAATTCTAAAGAACAAGAAATTTCTGGAAGTGAAAAAACTAATGAACAACTATACTATATATAGAACCTATAAACCAACGAATTGAATAACTTGTAGTTTTTTTCAACTAACTAATATTATCTATAAAAGTATTTTTGAACTTATAATCCCTAAAAAAATGCAACGCAGTCTAGTATGTATCTAGTCAAGTAAAAAGTTTTTTGTAACTAACTATTCCGATCTATAAGAGTAAAGTTTGAACTTATTATCCCTTACTTATCTATAAGAGAACAAGAGTATATAGTTTGAACTTACTATCTCTTAAAATTGCAACACAATCTAGAAAGTATCTAGTCAAGGTTATTTCTGGATTATTTTTCTGTTACTTTTTACAAGCTTTTTTTTTATAAAAATACATTATTCTGTTTTTTAAAAATAGAATGTTTTGTGTATCTTAAAAATAAAATTTTAAAAAACCGTTTGTTTTACACCAGTAAAGTTTTGTTTTTTAATAAAAATAATACTAAAAGATAAGTTGTTATAGTTTTAAAGTAATTTTTTTGGTTAAATTGCTAAGTTTTATTTTTTTTTCTTTATTACTATTGACTACTGTTATAAAGTTCATAACTTTTTTACATATCTACATAGTACCCATCCAATTAACTTTAAAGTTATAAAATTTTCTTTTTTATTAAAAAAAAATAGTAGTTAACTCTTTTAGACCTTTAGCTTCAATTATAAATTTCATTTTTTTATAAATATAAAAAAATTATATTTTATTAAACTTAAATAAATTTATTTTATAAAAAATAGGATGTTAAGAGTTTATCTCTATAGGTATACATATAAAATCTAATAGGATTTTAGGAGTTAATATAGAAACACACATATAAAGGTTTAAATTTTTAATGAACATGGTCTTTTGAACTTTTTAAGGGATAGTATATATTTTAAAAACATGTTTTTCAATTTCTCATGATCTATACAAGTTAATATTTTTAAAGTCAATATTTTTAAATATTATAGTAATTTTAGTTTTTTTGATTAAATAATAAGTTAATCATTTGTACACTAAGGCATCATTTGCTTGTACATTTTAATCCGTGCGTTCATATTGAACAAGACAACTACCGAAACGTCGACAAAAATGTGTAGGTCGTCATGCTTGAAGAAGTACCTGTTGAACCTAGGGATATCCGGGGATATATAAGTTACAACGAGGGGTTCTGCATACAAGGGTTAACTCTTCGCTCGTTTCTCAGGGTGATCTCACTATGACTGATCTGCAAAACGAACAGCGTCGTTAGTCTTGTCACGAGAAAAGGGTGGTTTTCTCCGTGACCACACTCCAGCGTGAGAATAAGTATTGGGTAATTGCAAGTAATAAGCAGGAATTCTTGTAGATGTAATTGCAAGTGATTGTAGATGTAAATAACGTGATTTACCTTGTGGTCCGATACTCATTTTATAGCCGAATGTAAGTGGGCTTAAGAGATGGGCTGATGGGCCTTGGGCCCGGCCCAAGCGACCAGAGACATCCCTTTTATCCCTTGCGTCAAACATTAAATGTCCCCTGCAGAGGAATTAATGTCTGCTGTTAGGAGGAGTGATCTGTCGGGCGCTGAGTGGTGCCACATGTAAAGACAGTAAGGGCGGATATCTCTAGCGTCAGACCTGCTACCAGCCAAAAGTGGAGAAGGTGGTAAAGTCACTGGCGTAGATATGGTTGGTGGACAGTCTGGTGTCTGCGATACTGTTCATTTGACACTGTCAGACACAACCTGCTGAGCAACCATTTGTCACAGTTCTGCCACTCCTTACCCTTGAGTATGGTCAACACTTCTTAGTGCTTATCCCTTTTGCGAGTATCTTAGTGTTTCCCACCGGCACAGGGTGGTAGGGACAAATCCTTTTATCTATAAGACTATGAGGTGCTCTCATGTTTGTCTTGCCCTTGCAGGGTTTAAGGATTTATGACTAGAGGGTTGTAAGTTTCCGCGCAGAGTCAAGTAGCCTGCGCGTGTAAATCTAACTTGCCGTTGCGCCAAGTACACAAGACTCGTTGTGTGACTTATTGGTGTTGGTCTAATTTACCGTTGCGCTGAGTGCGCAAGGTTCATTGTGTGACCAAGTTGGTGTTGGTCTAATTTACCGTTGCGCTGAGTGCGCAAGGCTCATTGTATGACCATTTGGTGTTGGTCTAATTTACTTTTGCGCTGAGTGCGCAAGGTTCATTGTATGACCAAGTTGGTGTTGGTCTAATTGACCAAGTTGGTGTTGGTCTAATATACCGTTGTGCTAAGTGCGCAAGGTTCATTGTATGACCAAGTTGTGTTAAGGAAGGCGCACCATTGCATATTTTACGCAAGGTTATCCTTGTAGTTATGATGTTGAGGGTATGGTTCTATGCACAGGCGCATGGTTTTAGGACCATACCCCTCCAACATCATAACTACAAGGATAAACTTGCGCATGTTGGTGAGTAGGAGGAGTGCTGGACTAAAAGAGTTGTTGTATACGCTGTTATTGTAAAGGCAAAAATTTGATAAGGGTTGGGGGAAAACGTTTGTGTGAAGGAAACGTTTTGTAATCAAGATATTGAAATTCGAAACTCTACCAATCTGACGTTGTAGGGTGGTTGGTGAGAAAAAAGTGGGATTTGAAAGGACATCTAACAGCTGTTGCGTGCACTCAGCCGTTTCACCTGCCATTCATTAATGAATTGACAGAGAGAGTGGCGGCCATACGCGCATATTAACCGTCATTGGCAACTTGCCTGCCACGCGTCTTTTTCTGGTTGGTTGTTGTTGGCACGCGTGTGTCACGTTCTCCAACCACATTTAATACTAGCATTATAAATAGGTGCAACTGTTTAGGGTTTTCTTCATCCTTCATCATTCTCACTTCAAATTCTCTGTGATTTCCTGAGTTCTTGAGTTGTTTTTGTCTTCAAAAAATCTTTTTAAACTTCCTCTCCTTCTTTGACAATGGCTTCTAGAAGTCCAGAGTCTGCCTCTACCGCTGAGGCTTCTACCTCTCTCCCGACTTGCAAGATGAGCTGGCAGACTTTTGACCGCATGGTCTCTAGTTTTAAGTTTCCTCTGAGCTGGGTACCCAGTTTCTGAAGGAGGGTGAGACAGCCGCCGATGCACCGGCCGGCTACATCACCCTTTTTCAAGAGTTTTTTGGTGAGGGCAACTTCCGGTTACCTGTCACAAAATTTTTTCTTGAGATTTTGCAGTTTTACGGGTTCCACCTATCCCAGTTGAGTCCAATGGGAATGGTGAGGGTTAAGCATTTTGAGTTTTTGTGCCGGTCGACGGGGTCTGTTCTAATCGTCGACCGCTTCCGTATTTTTTTTACCAACTACAATGTTCATTGGGGTTTTTTCTTTTCAGCACCGTGTGCAAGCATGGAAAACTTTGCTCTCTCCCCTCGGGTCCTTCCATGATTGGAAGGCAAAATTCTTTTTTGTGAAGTCTGGCGTTGTGCCCGCTTCCATGTAGTTCCAGGGGCCGGATGAGATTCCAATGGAAACCCTCCCTATACCAGTGTTGGACATCTGGTATACGAATTTGAAGGAGATTCTGGCGATCCAGTTGCCGGAGAGGATATTGGTGGCGGCTGTATGAATCTGGTTTGGAAACCAACCAGCCGTCATCGGCCGGTGTACATGAAGGGGGTCGGAGTAAGTGCTCTTACTTTGTTGTTGTGTTCCTTGATTCTCCTTTGCTTGTAGGCTGATATGTATTTATTTGCGCAGGGGGCCCGTTGTTCTTGGCTACCTTCGAGAGGAAGGAAGGGCGGGTTGAGAGGCTTGCCCTGCACCCAGATGAGCCCACCTGGTATACGTAGGTGTTGGGCAATTTTGCACTTCCCAGGGCTGCGGATTTGGATGGCCCCGCGCCTCCCACTTGTAAGTTCTTGTTGTTAAATGTTGGTAAGTCTGCATGTTTCTCACTTGTAGTTGCACCATGTTGTAGGCGCTTTGAAAGACCTGGGTATTGGCCCAGAGCCTAAGAAGAAAAAACGCGCGGGGTCGAGCGGAGCGGTTGAGAAGGAGTTGACTCAACCTGGGGCAGGCTCTCCCAAAGGTAAGCGCATTGTGTCTGACCGATGGAAAGCCTATGTAATAGTTTCTGACTCATGGGAGGGTCTTGAACCTGTAGGTGTGAAGAAGCCCACGCTAAGGCCGGTGGTTATCCCTACCGCCGAACCTGCTAGCCCGGTTGGGGATATCCTGACCGCCAAACCTGCTAGTCCAGCGGACATTGAGTCCAGTCTAAAGGTGCCTCTTAGGCGGAAGAGGCGTCCAAAGGAGGACCTCTCCGCGCAGCACCCTAAGAAGGTTGCACGGAGAGTGATAGGGAAGAAGGGGAGTCTAAGAGCGGTTGCCGCCAAGATCTCCCTAGGTAACTTTATAACTATTGTTTATTTTTCCATCTTTTATGCAGTGTATAACTGACTCTTTGTTATCGCGCAGTGGGCGATGAGCCGGTTTTTGTGGAATCCAGCACATGCGCCGCGCCCACTGATTCTCCCATGTCCCCGCCTGTTGGTCAAGGTGAAGACTCTGCTACTGGGGCATAAGAACCGGTAACTGTGAGGGAGGGGCCTCACGTGGTGGTGGAAGGTTCTGGTAAGGGTACTAATGCGGTTTCTGTGGCGGTGGAAGAACTCGCGTAGATGGAAGGGGAACCGCGGGTGGTGGTGGAATCACCCGTGGTTGTTGTTGAGGAATAACGGGTGGAGGTTGAAGAACCCGCGGTGGTGGGGGAAGAACGCCCGCTAACTGGTGGCGCGGTTTTAGTTGGTTAGGCGGAGCCAGTTGGGACGGCTTCCGTCGAAGGTGAACAGACCGGTGCCCTACAAGGGGCACATTTTGACGAGTCGGCACCCGGTGGTGAAGCGGGGGGTACTGGTAAAAGCCCTTCCGCCGAAGAGTCTCCAATCCGCTTGGATGAAACTCTAGGGGATTATTATGACAGGTCATACTCCTCCGCTCAAGCTGAAGAAATCCACACCCCTGTGTGGAAGTTAGAGAAAGGAGAAGACTTCTCTCACTAGCCGACGTGCCATGAATTTTCAAGGGAACTTTCCCTCCAGCGGAGGTACGTGTTCTTGCTAAACAAGAACAAGAAAACACGTACTACACGTACCTCCAGGCAGCTGCAAGGTCAACCTCTTTGACTTACAAGATTGTTCGTGAATGGCGGGGCTTGCCGAAACAAAAGAAAGATCTTGAGGCTGCCGAAGTTGCGCTGCAGGCAAAGGAGACTGCCTACACCGACCATCAGCGAGCTGAAGAATGAGCCATGCTGGGGTGGAAGAGACGGACCGAAGCCTCTGATGCCAAACTTGTGGAGGAGCACAGGTTGTGGAAAGAGGCTTGTGAAAGGGATAACAGGGAGAACAAAACCTTAAGGGATGAACTGGCCTGGTTGCGTGCTGATGAGGGGCGAGAGAAGAAGGAGAAGGAGGCGGCAGCTTGCCTTGGCTGTAGAGGCTAGTGCGCAACATGCACACAGTGAGCAGAAGGAGGTAACCCCTTGTCTTTGTGCTCACTCATTTTTTATATTAATAAATTATGATGCTGCCCCTGTTTTGAACAAACATGTTGAAGTTTGTGCTGCTCTTGAGAGCGCCACGAAAGACCTTTAAGCAGCCTTGGTGGAAAAGGCTGAGCTTCAGCGCAAGCTGCGATTGACGGAAGCCAAGGTGGAGGCGGGCGAGAAAAAATTGGAGGATGCTGAAGACGCCCGGCCATCTATGAGACGTTGGTGGAGTCGCTAACCAACAACCTGCTATGGCTGCAACAGCATGGAGTTGTCAATGTAAGTATTCCGCTTGTCTCTTGATCATTCTGTACTGGTTCTGATTTTGTTTTTGAATTTGCAGGTTGCAAACTCCATTCTGAACTCTGCGGAATTAGATGGTGCAGTGGCCAAGCTAGTGGTTGCTGCGCGCCATGAGGGGCACGCGCTAGGGTTGAGTGTGTGCAACACGTCACTCATTCATTGGACGTTCCATGGGATTCCAGCCGTGCTTCCACTCATGGAGTCAATATCGAAGCTGCTTTCGATCGGGCGCAGCAAGGGTATGATCGTCTTGATATCCCAGTGTTGGAATTAGTGAGTGAGGCGCTCACCCACGACGACTTTGTGGATCGCTTGAAGGATATATTTCCGGAAGAAGCCGAGGCCGCTGCTGAAGAAGACTAGTGTTGGATCCTTAATGTAATATCTTTGTGGGATCTTTGGCTGTGCCGCGCCTTGCGTGGTTTTGTAAATATTTTTATTTTTAATGTTTCTTCCTTGTTACAATATTTGCGTATGAAACTTGGTAATGAACTCATGTATGAACATCAGCTCCCATGCGCGCGTCATAGGTAATGACTTAGGGAGAGTCATTGTATACCAAGGTGTTTTTGCGTAGACCCAAAGTGGTTTCACGCATTTGTAACGAAACATTAAGATAAAATAAATCGTGTAACTTTTATCTTTATTACACAATGAGGCGTAAGAGCCATATACAGAATAGACAAAAGATAATGAGCTTGCAAATTTACATGTAGCATTGCCTTAGTTGCTGCGCATTCCATGTCCTAGGTATGTCTGTGCCATCTAAATGCTTAAGGGTGTAAGCGCCTTTTCCTAGGACTTCATGAATAATGTATGGACCTTCCCATTTAGGTGCATGTTTTACAGGACGTTCAGCGTTAGACGCTTCATTGTCGCGTAGAACAAAGTCACCAGGTAAGAAGGTACATATGCAGACTCACGCGTTGTAGTATTTCTCGAGCTTGGACTTGTACTTTGCTTCATTGATGGCAACGTTTTCGCGCCTTTCTTCTAGTAAGTCCAAGTCAAGTCTGCGCTCTTCTTCATTATTTTGGTTTTACGCAGCTAACATGCGTGGTGATGGGAGGCCTATCTCTGCGGAATTACTGCACAAGGCTGAAATGGGTTTTGCCTGTGCTGGTTTTTGGCATGGTTCAGTGAGCCCAAAGAATGCTTGGCAACTCATCTATCCAGCCTCTTCACGCAGTACCCAATCTCGTCTTGATCTCTTTGATGATACTTTTGTTGATGCTTTCCACTTGGTCGTTCCCTTGGGGATGCGCGACCGAAGTGAAAACATGCTCGATATGCATTTCCTTCATCCATTGTTGTAGTTCTCCAGCTGCAAAATTGGGGCCATTGTCACTGACTATGCGCAGGGGTAACCCAAAACGGCATATGATGTGCTCCCAAATGAATTTTCGAACTACAGTTGTTGTGGTAGATGCAAGGGGTTTGGCTCGACCCATTTGGTGAAGTAATCAACTGCAACGATTATGAACTTCACCGCGCCTGGGGCATCTGGGAAGGGTCCCACCATGTCGATTGCCCATTGCTGGAAAGGCCAAGCTGTTGTGACAGGGATCAAAGGATTCTTGGGACGTAGTGTCTTCGAAGCATGACGCTAGCATGATGCGCACTTCCGCAGTGTTTCAACCGCATCTAGGTGCATGCCAAGCCAATAGTAACAGGCATCATGATCTTTGCTACGACCATGCGCGGACCGGCATGAATTTCGCATAACCCTTTGTGTATTTCGCGGATCAAGTACTATGCATATTGCGGATCAACGCAGCGGAGGAGCGATCCTAGATACGACTTCCGATATAGGATACCGTCCGCCATTTCGTAATTTAGTGCCTTGTTCTGGACCTTCATTGCTTCCGCTTTGTTCTCGGGGAGAATCCCGTTTTGCAAGAACATGATTATGGGGGACATCCAGGATGGATTCCTTACTTCGATGATGTTGACTTGATGCAAAGGAACAGAAGGGTTTTTGAGTACCTCAATGCGCACCTCACGCGCGAGGTGCTTAAAGCTCGTAGCGGCTAATTTGCTGAGCGCGTCGGCGTGTTTATTCTCGCTTCGGTTGACATGGGTTATCTTGAAGTGTTGGAATTGGGTTATTAAGGCTTGCGCCTGTTCTAGATACAAAGCCATCGTTTCGCCCTTTGTGTCGTATAGGCTGTTGACTTGGCCTGCGACTAAAAGGGAGTCCACGTTTGCTTCCAAATTCTGATCGCCCATTTTTATTGCTAACCGAAGGCCTGCCAGGAACGCTTCATACTCAGCTTCATTATTGGCACTTTTGAAATCCAATCTGATGGCGTAAGTGAACTCTTGATTATCGGGGCTTATTAAGTGAAGGTATGCCCCTGCGTCATCGTCGTTAGATGCGCCATCTATGTGAAGTATCCAAGCGCGGTCATCTGTAACCGGCGTTGGGTTCTATTTGGCCCTTTATTGTTGGGCTTTATTTTGCGGTACCTCTGCGAACCATGCGGTACCTCAAAATTTTGCGATACACAGCTTCACATTCTTGCGTTTTATTTTGCGGGTACCTCTGCAATAAAATCGGCTATATTTGGCCCTTTATTGTTGGGCGTGATTTATACACAATGTTGTGTCCACCAAGCTCAATCGCCCATTTTGCTAGACGGCCAGAGATGCATGGTTTCGACAAAATTTGGCCCAATTGATAGTTCGAGATAACTGTTATCACATGGCCAGAAAAATACCGACGCAACCGTCGGGAGGCATGGACCAAAGCTAGAGCAAGCTTTTCCATCATGGGATATTGCGTCTCTGGGTCAGTGAGCATCTTGTTGACGTAGTAGATCGGGGTTTGAACTCCTGCGCGTTCTACTAGCTGAACTGCTCCCAGAGCGATATCAGATGCGGAAGGTAAAGTATCAGTGGCTCGTTCTTCTACGGTGCTGTGAGCGTTGGCAGTTGAATTGAGCACTCCTTCATTTGGGTGAAGGCTTTCTCCGCATCCGAAGTCCACTGAAACTTATTTTGCTTCACACAGTTCCGCAAAGTGCTGATGAATGGGAAGGACTTCATCGCGTGGTTGGCCAAGAACCTATTCAGCGCAGCCTGCCGCCCCGCCAACTGTTGCATTTCTTTGATAGTTGAGGGTGATGGCATACGCTGAATTGCTTCCACTTTATCGGGATTCACTTTCAAGCCATCGCGCGTGACGATGAATCCCAGGAATTTGCCTTCTTCCATTCCAAAAGAACACTTGCTGGGGTTCAGCTTCAAGTTTGCCTTGCGCAAGGATGTAAACGTCTTTTGGACGTTTGCTAGCATCTTCTCCTCATCCATGCTCATGATGACAAGGTCATCGATGTAAACTTCCACGGTTTCGCCAATGTCGTCCCCGCAAACATGGTCCATTAAACGTTGGTAGGTGGCTCCGGCGTTGCGCAATCCGAAAGGCATTTTTGTGTAACAAAAAATCCCTTTGTCGGTTTGGAAAGCAGTCTTGTCTTCATCCTCTTTATTCATTTGGATCTGGTGGTAGCCTTTGTAGCAATCGAGGAAGCATTTCCACCTAAATGAAGTGAGGGAGTCCACTCTTTTGTCGATTTCAGGTAAGTCGTAGCGGTCCTTGGGACATGCCTTGTTGAGATCCTTGAAATAGACGCACATGCGCCAACTGCCGTTGGACTTTTGGACCATGAATAGGTTGGCGACCATGTCTGATATCGTACCTCTCGGATGATTCCTGCTTGGAGAAGCTCTGACACTTGCTCGTTCAGGGCGCGGGTCTTTTCGGGACCGAAGCTGCGCTTTTTCTGAACGATGGGCTGTACTGAAGGGAACGTGTGCAGCGCGTGCTCAGCTATGTCCCTTGGCACTCCAGTTATATCCGCTGGTGACCATGCAAAAATATCCAAATTGCGGAACAATAGTTGCTTCAACCGCGCTCTGACTGCGGGGGTTATTGTGGGTCCTAACAGGACTGTCTGTTCCGGGTACTTGTTGTTCAGTACCCATTTTTCTGGTCCACCGTTGGATGATGGCTTTGGTTGCTTCATCGGTGGTTCCTCTTCCACGGACATGATTTCCTTCCTGGCGTACACAATGGCCACCCCGGTTTCTGTGGGGAAACCGCAGGCAGCGTGGGGTGTGGAAGTGTTCATGCTGAACTCCCGTTGAGCGCGCTGGCCTAGTAATACGTCATGGCGCGAGGTTGCGGGCATGACCATGAAATTCACCGAGACCGTGCGGGAGTGTCTTCCGTCGGAAAGAGTCACCGGAAAAGAAATTTGACCTAGAGGAAAATTTCCCCTTGTTGCAAAAACTAGTGAGTGGGAAATCCACCGGTTCTAGGCGCGCCTTGTCCTTCGGATCTAGCTACTGGAAGCACTATTCATATATAATGTCCATAGAGCTCCCAGGGTCTATGAACATGTAGTCGGTGCGGTAGTGGCCAAAGATGCCAGTTATCACTACCGGCCGGTCTTCTTGTGGGCCCCCGGGAACTACGGGGAAGATGACATGCTATTCACACAAGTGAGGCATGCAACTCTTTTGGTGGTTGCGCTTGCATGATGGGCCACCCTGGATCATATGAACAGACTTCATTTTTATATTACTCGGGCCCTCGCCGCATCGAGTGAGTTGGCGCACCTCCTTGCGCACATTTTGCAATAAGTGGGTGAGCTTCCCACTCTTTAGTGCTTTTACGATCTCCATGCGAAGGAGATGCAATTATCAGTTGTGTGCCCCGTATCTTTATGGTAATCACAGAAAAGGTTGGGGTCTTGACCTTTCTTATTGCGCATCGACGGCAGCTGTTTGAACTAATGGTCTTCAGTGCTGAGGAGCTCTGTCGGTGTCTTCGTCAATGGGGTCCACTGGCAATCGCGATTATCTTGTTTTATTGGTCGCTGGGTAGCGAGTTTATTGATGGTCGCTCGTGCGTCGACTAGTATGTGTGGGGGGGGGGGGTTCTAGCTGTGGTCCCTAAACCCTTTATTCTTCTTCCCAAAACCTCTGCTCAAGTCTTGGGGACGGTGATGAGGTAGGGGAGGTCTACTATTATTGAGGTTGCGCTCTGTCTGCGCGTAGACCTTTGCCGCTGCCATGAGTTTCTCCCAGCTTTTAGGGAGGCCTGTAGTTCCTGACAAGACTTTGATCATCTCGTCACAGCGTACGGCGTATTTGAACTGTGCACGAATCAGCTCTTCATGCACGTCCCCTATCTCTAGCACCTCTTTATTGTAGCGGGTGATGAAGTCCTCTAGACTTTCCTCATCACGCCGCCAGATGTTCATTACGTCAGAAAAATCTCTGACGTAACGTTCAAGAAAATGTCTTTTAAGTGTGCCACGACGCGAGCTTGCCTGTGGGCAAGTTGCAAACCATAGGCGCGCAGCGCCTGTGAGAGTTTGAACAAACAGGTGGCACCACATACACAGCGTCCAGCCTATGATCAGTCCTACGCCCGTGAAAAGACGCAAGTGGTCATCTGGGTTTATCAACCCATTGTACTTCCCGACATTGGAGGGAAGCTTTGCGCGCTCCAATGGCGCGAGCGTGATCTCCTTGATAAATTTGGAGTGTTCGGCTGCTTCAGCCGGCCGGTAGATCAAGTTATAATTATGCTCCGCTTCCGGGTTGTAACCACCTCGTGGAGTACATCTGTAGGCAGCATGATCTTTTGGCAGCTGGTGAAACACACTGGCGCTGTCACCCTCGCCATAAGTTTTGTCATTCTCACGCTGGGTGTACCGCTCCCCGTGGGGACGCGGGCCCAACCGTGAGTGGACATATGCTCGCCTAAGAGAGTGAGACTCCGGTTTAGGCGGCGGTTGCGTGTACTCCGTCTCTTGGGGACGAAGCTCAGATGGTACGCTTGCCCCAGCTGGCGAGTCGTAACTCAGTATCCTTGGTGCAGGCAAAGCGTGCACCTGAACAGCGGGCTGCATTAGGGCAGCAGGAGTGTTTGTTTGTGCGCAGAGTTGCGCGTAGACGACATTTAAGGCCGTCTGAGACTTTATGTACCAAGACATTGTGGTCTCACCCTGGGTAAGACCGATGTGATCGGTACAAAGGGAGTCTCCAGTTGAGCTCTAGGGGTAATCGAAATGTTCACTCTGCCGGAGTCATGGCAAGCTCCGACATTCTCAGAAGAATCTTCTTCTACTAGTCCGTCGATTTGAGAGGCGTGAACCGGATTCTTGCTAGGGATATCCGGGGATATATAAGTTACAACTAGGGGGTTTCTGCATACAAGGGTTAACTCTTCGCTCGTTTCTCATGGTGATCTCACTATGACTGATTTGCAAAACGAACAATGCCGTTAGTCTCGTCACGGGAAAAGGGTGGTTTTCTCCGTGACCACACTCCGGCGTGAGAATAAGTATTGGGTAATTGCAAGTAATAAGCAGGATTGCTTGTAGATGTAATTGCAAGTGATTGTAGATGTAAATAGCGTGATTTACCCTTTGGTCCGATATTCGTTTTATAGCCAAAAGTAAGAGGGCTTAGGAGATGGGCTGATGGGCCTTGGGCCCAGCCAAGCGACCAGAGACATCCCTTTTGTCCCTTGCGTCAAACATTAAATGTCCTCTGCAGGGGAATTAATGTCCGCTGTCAGGGGGAATGGTCAGTCGGGCGCTGAGTGGTGCCCCTTGTAAAGACAGTAAGGGCGGATATCTCTAGCGTCAGTCCTGCTACCAGCCGAAAGTGGAGAAGGTGGAACAGTCACTGGCGTAGATATGGTTGGTGTATAGTCTGGTGTCTGCGATACTATTCATTTGACACTGTCAGACACAACCTGTCGAGCAACCATTCGTCACAGTTCTGCCACTCCGTACCCTTGAGTATGGTCAACACCTCTTAGTGCTTATCCCTTCTACGAGTCTGTCAGTGTTTCCCACCAGCGCAGGGTGGCAGGGACAAATCCTTTTATCTACAAGACTATGAGGTGCTCTCATGTTTGTCTGCCCTTGCAAGGTTTAAGGATTTATGACTAGAGGGTTGTAAGTTTCGCGCAGAGTCTGTAGCCTGCGCGTGTAAGTCTAATTTGCCGTTGCGCCAAGTACACAAGGCCCATTGTGTGACCAAGTTGGTGTTGGTCTAATTTACCGTTGCGCTGAGTGCGCAAGGCTCATTGTGTGACCAAGTTGGTGTTGGTCTAATTTACCGTTGCGCTGAGTGCGCAAGGCTCATTGTGTGACCATTTGGTGTTGGTCTAATTTACCGTTGCGCTGAGTGCGCAAGGTTCATTGTATGACCAAGTTGGTGTTGGTCCAATTTACCGTTGCGCTGAGTGCGCAAGGTTCATTGTGTGACCAAGTTGGTGTTGATCTAATTTACCATTGCGCTGAGTGCGTAAGGTTCATTGTATGACCAAGTTGGTGTTGGTCTAATTTACCGTTGTGCTGAGTGCGCAAGGTTCATTGTATGACCAAGTTGTGTTAAGGAAGGCGCACCATTGCATATTGCGCGCAAGGTTTTCCTTGTAGTTATGATGTTGAGAGTATGGCGCATGGTTTTTTGGACCATACCCCTCCAATGCTATTTTTGGGTTTTTTTTTAAAACATTATAGTTTCTAAGCTATGACAAAAATACGTATAAGAATTGTAAGTTTGTTATAGATGTGGGGAAGTGTAACTAATTATCTATAATTTTGTTAAAACTCAAGAATTTAAGTGTATAAGTTTAGGGGCTAAAATATAAATAATGTTTAAAAGACCAAATTACCCTTATTTTAGGGGTTTATCTATAAATAAAGAGGGGAAAAGTTCCTATTCTTTGGGTATCTTTAAATACCACTCCCTCATGCATTATAATATAGTATAAATTATTATTATTATTATTAAAGATTCTATAGAAAGGGCCCAAGGTGTGAGAAGTGTGAAAAATATTGTAAAGATAACATGTGTCATCAGTCAAATTAATTGAAAAGGGTAAACAAGTAATTTTCTCATTGATTCAATTAATTGATAACCTTCAATAACTGCCACCAGTTATTATAGGAATATGAATTTGTATTTTTTTTCTTTAAGATCCATTAAGATTCCGAGGTTATCATTTATTAATTATAAAATCTGAAAATCGCAAGAAGGTTTCAGCGTGAAAACAGTTGCTTTTTTCGTGCAATATAACCCTATAAATCATTATAAAACACTCCAGCAAGTGATCAAACAGTTAAATCCATCTTAAAACCATACAAGATAAGATATAACTCTATAAATCATTATGAAACACTCCAACGTTATATATAACACTACAACCACCATCCAACAGTTCATAACACTGAAATAAGTAGATAACATTACAAAACAAGATATAACACTACAAATCACTATAAAACAATACGAATAGTGTATAACACCATATAAACCTTTTATAACTATGTATAACACTACAACATTATATATAACACTACACCATCATTCAGCACTATAGTACGCATATAACACTACACCAATGTGATGCTTGAAGTTTTTTTTAATCTATTACACACTCTTTGCTGCTCGATTTTGATATTTTCCTTAAAAAAAGAACGCCGATGAATGTTACAGAACCCTAAAAATTAAAGGACGATAGACAATAAACAAGGTTTGTGAAGGTTTTTGAATTCTGATCATCTTCCATGTTTCCGGATTTGTAGAATAAGGATGAACAAAGATCGTTGGAATTTAGGAGAATGATGGGGGTGTAGTTTGTGTAGGATACGGTTACCTTATTTAAAACATATAAAAAGACACTATTACCCTTACAGTTGATAAATCAGTCTAAATAATTAAAACACAATTTATAATTTGATACATGTTAATCTTTAACTATTAAACCAAAGATCTAATAGTCTAAAACACTTCTCATACTTTAGGCTTTTTTCACACTATCCTGCTTGCTTATGTTACAACCAACAATGAAAATGATAAGGATTTAATTTGTGTATTATTTTAGGTTTTAGAAAGAATAAAGAAGGGGTAAACAGGGGAGGGGAGGAAGAGGAAGGGCTCCTGTGCTGACAATATCTTGAATTGGCTAGGGACCATGATTCTAGGGTTCCACTGAAGAGAAGAGAAGAGAAGAGAAGGATTCGGGTATTATTATTATGTCGGAGGAGAAGGAAAATGAGGAACAGGGTGGTAATTCAAGACAACGCGTACGCTACCGAAAGGAAGAAGTTCACGAGATAGGGATTTGGGGGATTCTTATTTTCGGTCTAATCGGAGCTACTGCCACCACTCTTGCTGTATGTATGTCTTTTTCTTTCCACTTATCATCTCAGCATATTCATTCATGACACAATTTCACAGGTTGGGCATATGCGCCAGATGCTTCATTGGTTTTCTTCTCAGGTAAATCTTTCTTTGGATTGCTATAAGTAACAAACACTCATTCTTCTTACTATATCAAACAGGTTACAAGATCACCCACATGGAAAGCTACTAACTTCCAACAAGAATCCTGGAAAAGATATAACCGCCGCATGCAGGAAGCTTATGAAGAAGAAATGGAGAGATTGGTATGATTTTTTTAATTTCTATTCACAAGTCTATCATCTAGGGTTCACAGTCTCAAGTATCTAAATACAATCGCCGGAGTTTCAAAAATAAACAACATCCATGTTTCTATTGCAACACACATTAGGTGATATTAATAGATCATTAATTAAATTTAAAATTAAAGACGGCTATGATTTGTAAATTTGATTTTTTCTGTCATTTCAATACAAACTTGAAATATTTCAGTACACTAAACCATAATTTGCCATTACTGTGAACGCTGAACACTACACTAACATTACACACCACTACTCCACTAGAAATCAGTTAATCATGCATGTAAATTTGAAATCAGCTAACTAGGTCAACAATATCATTCATTACAAAAGGCATACCTATATAATGGGAAACATTGATCATTACATTACAATTAGGTGTAAGATTGATCAACAAAAAACCCATAAAAATGATCTACTTAGGCATACGATGTCATTTACCGTGCCTTGTTTAAATTTCCAATTGTTCAAGAACTTCAAAACAACCTGCAAATGGAGTACAACATGGCTCAAGGTTGCATTGATCCTGATTCCGGCATGTTCAAGTTTGCATGTGGTTTAGGTGATCCTCGAGTTATAAACAGTCAACAAATAGAAAAAAACCATAAATCGGTGTCCAAATTCGCATCTACAAAGGGACGAAAATGGAGGATGCAACAAGGTATTAGGGTGTGAAGTTTGAGCGATATGCCCTTGGGGATAACGTTGGCCGTTTGATAAATGTATATGTAGTTCGCATGTATCTCATACGAGGTATATGTAGTTTACAAGGTGCATATAGTATTTTTCTTTTTGGTATTGGCAAAGATCAATAACATACATATATAAAAGAAGGAAAAATTTATAAATAAAAATCTTGTTTACAAGTGGTTTTCTTATGTTCCCTTTTCATGTTAGTTGTTTCAATATCTTGGGATTATGATGTTTATTACTGGCATTACATGGGGAGCACGTTATTGGTTAACAGAGTAATAGTAGGATAAGTTTAGTGCTTAAAAGGTCATTAGGGTTTTAATTTCAATATCATGTTTAATTTGATTAGTGATTTCGTATCATTGGAGAGCAGCTTACTTTTTGAAAGGGAGTTGTTGATAATAAGACTCTTGGAAGTCCAAGTTACTTACGTTTGTTATTCGTTTGCATTCTAATATATACATCATGTTCTTATCAGTTTGCTCTGCCACTACCATATCACTAAATATATCTTTTATAGGAACGTATAAGGCGCATGCAAAGTGTGTTTAATCGGGAAAAAAGTAAACAAAAAAGGAGTTATGAAAGTTGGAAGGAAAATAATAATGCCGGTGGATATCATCAACATTTTCAAAGGGAGGATTGGTATTGGAAAACCGAAACATCACAAGGGCATAGAAAGGAACCTCCTCGAAATCATTCATTGTCACATCACTACGCCATCTTGGGTCTCAGCAGGTAAAACCTTGTTTCCAACGTTGCTTAGATGATGGTAGTTTATTTTTATCTGATACAAACTAAGGGCTCATTATATTTTTCCTGGTAATTAGGTCAAGAACAAAGCCGTACACCGATGATGAGATAAAGGTATCCACTCATTGTTACATTCTCATTTTGTGCTTTTATAGGCTCATATAAATTTTCTTTGATGCAGACTGCATTCAGGAGCAAGGCAAAGCAATTTCACCCTGATCAGAATCAAGACAATAAAGGTAGTTTTTTGTTTCATTTAAATCTAATAATCTCAAGATGTGGTGATGCAAACGCAATTTTAAATACATGTTTTTTTAGCAGATTTATAATTTACATATGTCCTACTTAACTTTAATCTTGTATGTTACTTTTAACTTGGGCGTAACCGAGCCGAACCAAAGTCAAGCTCGGGCTCGTTTATTTAATGAGCTCCAACTTAGGCTCGGCGTGTAAGCACGGCTCTATTAGATTATATAGCTAGCTGATTTCAAGTAGCTCACAAGCAGTTCAGCTCGTTTACTACTACAATAATAGAGAAATCCTATTATTTACAGAAGTAGTACATAAAACCAGTCAAAACAAACCTATTTGTGTTAAGATTTGACAATTCTGTTTTGGTGCAGAGGTTGCTGAGGCAAGGTTTAAGGAGGTTATGACATCTTACGAGGCCATAAAGACGGAAAGAAAGAACATGAAATAGACACAGAATATGAGTTATTGTTATTTACATATATCATGTAGTCGCCAAATGATTGTATACTAGTCAAATGTTAGGGGTTTTCTTCTTGGACTAAATAAAATTTGTAACATTTAAAACGTTATTTACAGTGATAATGACGACATTGTCGCACAGTGAATTTTTGAAAAGGTTGGTATTTATCCAAAACACGCACTTTTTTTATTTTACTTATTGACAGGGTTGGCTTGGATGTAACTAAAGATATTTTTTTAACTTTGGGTTTTACATGAACCTGTCAAATTGCATGATGTTTGTTGAATCCATCGTGTGTCATTTTGGTTTTTTGTTTAACGTGAGGTAGTTGGATTATAATTATTTAAATAAACTGCAAGTGCATCACTGATGGTGGCGAAAATGAGACGCCAAGTCAAAATGGGCAAAACTAAAATGGTTCAACCCAAACAGGTTGGGTGAAAACACTTCTAATAAATTCAGAGGCTGTTTGTTTACCTTTTAATGGTTTAAATCTTTTACTGGTTTCGTACTTAATGTTTTAGACTGTTTGTTTCGTAAACAGATGTCTGAATGATTCACACATGTGCCTTTGAATGGTTAAGCATTATACTGAGTCTGAATGACGAAGACCTTTAATCTAAATTGATTAGACATTTGTCTCTGAATGGTTAAGCATTATAGTGACTCTTAATGGTTCAAATTTCTTATTGGTTCAGCACTTGATGGTTCATTACTCTTACTGGTTCAGCACTTAACCATTCACAAGTTGCCAAACAGCCCCTTACTTGTTCTATAAAAAAACAAAATCATAATATAATGTTGTGAAAAATCACTTAATGATCTATAAATACGTCATATCTTGTCAATTTCCTATCATTTTTAGATAAATTATCTCGTTACAATAATTGGACATTCAAACAATAATTAGACAATTTCAATTTTTATAATGGATTGGGTTTGGTTGTCAAGGGGTTTAAGAATGGCTCTGAGTTAAATCAAGAGGTGCCATGTTATTTAAATAAAAAATGACATCCTCATAACAAATCACCCCTTTTATTATGGGACAATTATATATTTAAAAAAATACTTTTTAATTACGTATTTATTTAATTTAAAATTAAAATTGCATATTTCTCATTCTTTAACTAATAAGATTACAAATGTACTCATTTTGATTTATTTCATTAAAAATAAGATATTATATGACTTTTTTAACCTTTTTTTACTAAACTTTTAAAAATACATATTTATTCATTTTTACTAGTTTTTGTGGCTCTTTTTCACAATTCTTTTTGTTTTTATTTTTTCATGTTTTGCTAGTTAATTTTTTTTGTTGTTGTTTAATATTTTTTTTTCTTTTTACTAAGTTTTATTTTTAACTAAGATATATCTAGGGGTGTTTGTGCTTTTCTGATATATAAATATATACGGTAAATTACGTTTAGTTATTAAAAGAAATAATACAACACAAATAACTTAGCAAAAAAAAACTAACTAGATTGATTTTTAGTATATAGATAAAAAAGCCTAAAAAGAGACAATTTTTATTTCAATTTTTTTCTCAAATTTCGCTAATTTTATTTTATAAAAAAAATTTAAAAGTACTACATATATGCATTAATACGACAAAAATTCTAAATTCAGTAACCCACTTCCACCCCACCCCCAAAAACCTAAACCCCCCACCACACCCCCAAAAAACTTAACCCCCCCCCCCCCCCCCCCCCAAACCCTAACCCTTAAAGATAAACTAATACAAAAACCTAAACCTTAAGGCTAAATTGTAAGTGCAACATATACATATAATGCACATGTGCAGTACTATTTTTTTAAAGTTTTTTTATATATAATCCATAATTAAATGATCACGTCACATTCTTTCTACGCATACTAATCCATTCGGATATCTTTCCAAATTCAATCTTTGCATCCTAGTGTCGAAAACTTCATAAGGCCAACAATAACAATACCTGCATTTTCATTCTATTCTCAAAAGCAATATGGTTAGAATCACCAATACTCATACATATTAAAACTATATATACAATTTCCATTCGTTCACATATACAAAATTCCAATTCATGCTACCACCCTTTTCTGTCCATACACATTCATACAACTTACGTACTAATACATTCATACGTACAAATCCGTGTCACATATATCCATACATACAAAACACATACGTATGCGCAAACGTAATAATCCGTCTGCTTACATACAATTTGATTTTTCTTGTATATATGTACATGCGCATCAACGACCTATTTAATCCTTTTACATGCTTAAATATGAATCATATACTCATCCGCACCTTACCTTTATTGGGTGCAATCCATGTTATCATGTTGGTCATATACCCTCAGGGGTTTAATATAATCGTTACGAGTGAGTAATAACCCTTACAAGTGCTTAAATCTCGACCTTGCTCATATATATAAGTTTAAGATAGAACTTTCGAAACGGCCGTGTCAGAATTCAACACAGTTTCAACACGGCCGCATAGCATCTGGGCATCTTTACTATTTTATGCATTTTGTATAATTAGGCATCCCTTTTCGCACAACTAATACATGATTCCCCAATAAGTTAACCAATACATAACAACCGTTATTATATCATTCCTTATCCTTTCTAATGAGTATTTCATAACTCAATCCTTGTGATAAGCATATTCCAAGTTTGACCCGTTTACTCCTAACAAGTGAGTCCATTCATAGTTAAACCACAAATAACCCGTTACGACATTACTTACTTTGGTATTACCATTATCTATCCATCCTTTCATGATTCCATTTCCTCATGTATACAAAACTTCATTTCATAATAAGAAATTGAGTTCAGGTATTACTTACCTTAAGCGTCCATATTCGCATCCGTTTCCTTGCCTCCTTTTGACCCGTTAGCTTTCCATACTTCCATCCATCTTGACATGATCCCTATACTTCTAGGTCATCGCATTCATATTCTTTTTAGCATACATGATTGTACATAACGATCATATCAAATGCATATCTCACATTTGACTTTCATTAGTCAATTCTAACAAGCATAAGGCATATACCTAAAATCACATCTTTTCAAACTAATATAATTCAACATGTCATCACAAATAACACATCTTAACATAGCATGTACCACATGATTTTCCCTAATCTTTATATTTGTGATAAAAATCTAACCACGCTATTTATACACAGTTGACTTATTGTCTACCGTATGAACTTTCGACTTAACCTTGTGCATCCATATCATTATAGTAGCCTATACTAATGGTACCAATGCATTTCATATTCGTGTAGCAAGACACATACAACCACATGATCATCTAGTTACACACACATGTATAATCATTTTCATTCATGCTAATATTTCCATGATTCTTCCATTATCCACATAACCCACACTTAGCTCATATACAGTAGTTCTACCATCCATACTTGCTAGTAAGTTTACCCATTTCACATTTAGGACACATTCTTTTCCTAATCAAAATCAAGCAATTAATCCAATATATAGTGTGCATTACACCTTTAAGGCATAGAGTACAATCCCCTAATGCATACTTCTTACCAAATCATGAAATCAACTAATTTACCGCATGGATTTCCCTTAATGACATATCCCTCATGCTAATCTACTATCAATTACCTTGTTATTACATTCCACACATATTTATCCATTGATTGTATACAATTCCTCGTATTATTGTCACCTAGGCATTTCATCAAATACTTAGCGTGCGTACAACTATCTAAACACAATGTACAAGTATTTCATGCTTTCATTCACACTTCTTACATTCATTTCATCAACACAGCTATGCATCAAATAAATTTCATAATATACTTCAAACTAACTAACAATTATGCATCACATATTACACAATTCATCAAATTTGCACAAGGATTAGACTTGGGTGACACACCCATGTCACCATCTTCATCATCCCAAATGTGTTTCACTTCAAAACATGAAATTACTCAAAATCATACACAACACAAGTTCTATTTGGTGATTCTAAGACATAATCATGCTTAATTTCATATCATTTCACAGATTGATCATAACCTACTTCATACATAATCACCAAATTGAATTCTACAACTTACCACATGATTATTGCATTAGATGGTAAGGATTTTTATTCATGCATTGATTTCAACATCAAATTTGGTCTTGATTTGACTCGAACTTGATAAGTTGAACTAGAGAGTTCTTCCCTTCTCCCTCTAGCCATCGATGTATACACACAACACTAGAAGATGTAAAATTTTAACTCTAAATCCCTTTTGCTGACCCCTTTCATCAATTTCCAAAGATGTCCTAATTGACCCTTGTACTTTACTTCATTCTTTCTATAACCTTTTATGTTAACTAGGTTAAACAACATAGTTATGTTATTTCACAACATAAATATAGTAAACACCATGTTTATTAAGTTATCTCACTATATATATATATATATATATATATAAGAGAGAGAGAGAGAGAGGGTGAGGATTTAAGGAAAACGGTGAGAACGTCCCTCATCCCTTTGATCAAAACAATCTATGGATTAGAATGGTCCGGTGGCTTTTTCGTAAATAACATCAACTTTATTACTTGGACGTGCTTCATTAAGGGTAAAATGGTCTTTTTATTGCTCTAATACAAAAGTGAGCAAAACAACATTCAAAATTCCCGCGTTAACCTACATTCCATACACATCACTCACTTCTAGATGAAGCAACATATTTATTTAAAACGCCATTGATAAAAAACGCCAAAACTTAATGATAAAACGCGTTGCAGATTTAACAAATAGATGTGAACAAACAATAATGGAAAGTTAATCATTAACATTTATTACAAAAAATTCCCTCCTAAACTATGCGCCAAAACATCATTATATAAACGACGTTACCATCACTTCCATCATCACTTCAATTGATCATACTAAAAACGCCAACTTATACCAAAACGCCAAATTTCAAAAAAAAAAAACTCTTAGAGGAAGAAAAAGGCAGCCATCGTTTCATGGAGATACACCCTTGGAATCAAAAGATTCGTAATCCGTTTTGACAATAGAAGAAGAGTGTTTGTTAAAACAATCAAAGCCACATTGAACTGGAAGAAGAAGTATAGAGGGGGATCCTAGCACTTAGCATCCCTCTTAATAACCACTGTGATAAAACACATACGGTTATAAGAAGATTAACCAGAATATTTGGACCAAACAAGGAAAATGAAAAATTGGACCCAATCACCAGATCCTGGCGTTTTGAAGAAGACACTGACACGGTCACCGTTATATGTGACAACGGGGAGCAGGAAGACTACATGCTTGAAAACATCATGACCAAGCAGGGTCTTGGGTTCATGGAGGAGTTACACAACGCAACATGTTTGAACACATACATGAACATAAAATTGGCGTTGTTGCATGACATGTTCAAATGGAGGCTTCAAAATCTTCAAGAACAAAAGGCCAATGAAAGTGAAAATGATAACTTGGATGAGAAACTGGAAGAAGAATAGGAAAAAAAAGACGAGGGGAGTGATGGATACTTCTCAGACAAAATCCCTTTTAACATGGAGTTTTATTTTTTTTCTTTTGTGTAATTTTGTTATGTACTTTTCAAATAATAAAATACTTTACTTCTACAATTAGTTATAAAACAATAAAATGCCACAAACGCAAAACACCAAAAGTTAATTAGTGTATTTTATCATCTTAATCTATAAAACGCCATTGAATACAAAACGCCAAACTAAAAAGATGGGACATGTTACAACCTTAATAGATAAAGCTGAACAAACAGTAACTACAAACAGTAACTGAAACGACAGACACTTTAGTACTAACATTCATTAAAATAAAATATCGCCTAAACTACGTGCCAAAAACATCTTATATAAACAAACACCTCAGGAACTTCCATTGATCACACCCAAAAACAAACGCCATGTTTTCCTTAATGCCATCCACTTTAAAGCGCCAAAAGTTAAAACAACCACAGATGGCAAACGTCGTTTCTTGGAGATTCAATATTGTTCTCCATGAAGTTTCGCTGAATGGATTCTTAAGTGAGGGGGATAACTCAATAAGATTTTGCTGAATGAGATGGACAAATCTTCAAGAAAAAGAGAATGATGACAGTGATATGTCATTTTGTGTGCCTTGTTCTTGAAAAAGGTTTGGATGAGAAGAAGAGACCGATGCCAGTGTAAATGCTATTTTGGACTCCATTATTAAATGATGTAGAGTGGGATGAATATGAAGATGATGGCCAAATATCAACCAAGCGAAAAACCAACTCACAATCACACCCAGAAAATAGCATCCACACATACGGCATCGATCTATGTCTCCAACATCCACAAAACCACTTCAACAATCAACAACAATAGATCATACCAAAAACCAAAAGGCCATATTTTACTAAATGATGAACTTCACCTAAAGCAAGGCGTTTCAGCTGTGTAGGAAATCGGCACCCATCTAAGGAATTCAAAGGTTAAGGGGACAAAGACTTCAGGAAGAAGAGACTGATAACAATGAAGACTTGGATGAGAATTAGATTAGCATTTTTATTTTTTTCTTTTCTATTTTTTTGGTGTTATTTTCTATGGTTTGTTATCTAATTTTCCGTTAATAATATATATTATTTCTCTAATTACTTATAAAATGCCAAAATACCACAAACCTCAAACACCAAAACTATAATAAAATTCCTTTAATCACGTATAATTAAAAAACTCCAAATAATTATTGAAATGTATAAAACAAGGTGCAAGAGAATAGAACAAAAGGGTGCCTTACAAAAGTTTTATTTTGCCATTTTACTAAAAACGCCATTAATATAAAACGCCAAACGTAATAATGGGACACATTACAGCCTTAACAGATAAAGATGAACAAACAGTAACTGGAACGACGAAAACTTTATTACTAACATTTATTATATTAAAAACCATACCACGACAATTGATTTTTTTTATGTTTTCAAAACGACATAATTACCTGTCATATTATAAGTCTGCATCCTACATCATACGACAAAAGAAACAAAAAAATACACATAAAAAATATAATTACTATTGTTTTTTAGCGCCAAAAACATATATTTACCTCGCGCAAAAAAGGTTATTATATAACTAGAATAGGTAAACAAACTTAACACTCCACAAATTATCTAAACATGCCACAAATTGTTTAAAACGATATACGACTTAAAAAAGGCTCAGGTTATTGCATGGAGGTTTGAGAGGTCGTCCTAAAGTTCTCTGACAGGAGAAGGGTGAAGGTCAAGACCATCAAGGCCATACTTAGTATGGATGAGGTCGTTCAGAGGGATATTCTAGCCCTTAGGGTTCCAAGGGTGGATTATTCATTGACGAAGGACGAAGTGCTGAACACATATATACCTTCTTGAACAACTATGTGATTTAGCACCTTCGAACGATGTAACATACAGGGTTGTGATGATATTTAAATACAGGATGCGGGGAAAGGCTAAACGAGATTATGACATTATATGCCAATGAAATAGATAATGATGATTAGTCTGAAGAAAGTGATGACTAAAGCGACGGGTACATCTCTGATGTAATACCATCCACAGAAGACTATTAGTTTAGTTTGATTTCGTCTTAGTTGTAATGTTTTGAATTATTAATAAAATATAGTGAATTTAGGAACGCCAAGATATTCCCTTTATAAAATATAAGAGATTAATTCAACTGGACAGATCTACAATGAAGTGGCTACTGAGAGGGAAGAATGTGAAAAATACCATAATGAATAAACCATTAGTTGAATGATAAACAGTAAGAATAACATATTTACTGTAACTCTAAAACATTTTAATGAAAAAGAAAAAATTCAGATATGCGTAACAAGGTGTAAAACGCCATTGATATTTTCTAAATAATGTAAACGCCGAATATTTTCTAAAACATTTTAACCCATTCCTATATATATATATATATATATATATATATAGAAAATGGGTTAAAATGAGAACCAACTTGAGTTATGAGAACCGTGAGAATTAGACCATACAAAAGGTTTCTTGGAATTTTTTTTATCTCAAAAGTTATAAAAAAATCACTTATTTCAGTAAAAAAACTAAAAAAAACGCCACATACCCACATTTACATGAGACGTGAAAAAATATTTATCTTCGTAAAAAATTTACACTAGCGTGTAAAAAAAACTTGCATCAGTCAAAACTACCGAGTCGACAATTTTCTTTTACGTTTATTACAAATGTGTTTATAATATTTCATCTACGTTTATGTAAAAAATTTAGGCCCAACTCGCCCGGGAAGAAAACGTTCTCACGGTTCTCACAACTCGTGATGGTTTTCATTTGAACCGAGCCCTATATATATATATATATATATATATATTAGGATGGATCATAAAAAAACTAGTTTAAATGAGAAAACCAAAAAACTAACTAAAAAGCCTAAACACACATCAAATTTTCTTTTCATTTTTTCCTCACATTTCACCATGTTTAATTTATAAAAAGAAAATAATAAGTACTACACAAGTGTGTTAATACGAAAAAACCTATACCCTCTATCTAACCCACCCCCCCAAAAAAACCTAAACCCCAGTCGCACACCCAAAAAACCAATCCCCCCCCCCCCCACCAAAAGAATCTAAAACTCGTAACACCTCGACTGCGTAAAACAGCCCACGGTGGAAACGTCGGGATTTACGTTACAATTTTCTCATAACACATGGTACTGAATTTTATTATTCTGTTATTTAACACAGATTACAAATAATTGTTTTTAAATTAAAGGAAACTAAGGCCTGAGTCCATTCCTATGTGTAGAATACTTGAATAATCCCCGTACATGTTAACACCTGAAACATATGTGAAAATAAAGTAAAAAATGAATGTTGGCGAGTAACATAGGTTTTGTGGTCAAATTCAAGGCTAAAAGTTTGTATTGAAAAAAAGGTTTAACCCACTACAAAAGTTAATTTGGTAGTAAAAATCTTTGTAGCTTTGAACTTTGACAAAAAAGTTTGTTTGTTAAAATCGTGTAAGTAATCGGAAAACTTTGTATGGTTTATATCTTTAACTTGAAAACCATTTGTCATTTTGTCTAAACCAATTGTCAGTGTTTTGTGTAAACCAAATTTGTCTTGTCTTGTCTAAAAATCAAATTGTCTTGTTGAGTATAAAAATTGTATTGTCTAGTATAAAATTGTCCTGTCTAGTACAAAACTAAAATGTGGTTTGTTGGCGAATACATTCAAGCCTATGTGGACTGTCGGATAATCCCTATAAAGGGTATATCAATTTGGATTTCTCAGATTCGGTCATTCCTAGAGGAACTTTCGAACATTCCTAGGAAGTGGGAATGGGACAATCAATTCTATAGCGCTATAACCTACTACCAGTCGGCTTGATCAAAGTTAATGAATGTACCATTGTCGAGTTCAATGCACCATCAAGTTTCATACAAATTGAAAGTGTACTATATATATATATATATATATCCAAAACATTTAGAAAATGTAAAAGAGGGACTATATCACAACCCCCGACCACACCATAGACGGGAGTAGAGAACAGTCAAGTGGTACCGGTGGTTATTTCGAAAATATTGGAGCGGAAATTTTATTAGGACCGTGAGTTAGGAAAAATATCAGAGTTTTAGAACACCAAAATTTATTTATAACAGTTGGGAATAAAACCCATGTTTTACAAAGGTAGCTTTTAATAGGGGAGACACCCGAATATGTAAAACAACGTTTCTTAATTTAATTGATAAAATAAGCCACTTCTTTTAAGTCTTTTGGTGCCGTATCACAACTCTTATTCAGATCCACGGTAATTACCTGAAACATGTTTAAAAATATTTTTGAAAATATTTTATCAGCAGGAAATACTGGTGAGATCATTCATTTGTATAAAAAGACACCTTCTTATAATTACAACATTAAGAGTTTTTACATTTGTTTATATCTGACTATTATCCAAAAGTATTTGTCACTCGACAATTCCTGTGACTGTGGTCATATCACTGCTGGTCATTCTCCCAACTAGTGAAGCTTATCAAGTAGTGTATACAAACCCTACATACCGCAGTAATTTTAGAATACAAAAACTTAATGACAGTAAATATAACTTGGAAAACAATTAGGGTTTTGCAATTTATTTGAGTAAAAAGAGAATGACTCACAATGTTGTGAGAAAAAGAGAATGACTCACCTTTTAGTTCTATAGTTCTTGATTTAACAGGCCTCATGATTCTAAGCCTTCTGATAGTTAAGCATCTACTTTTATAGTTCTGAATCTTCTAGTAATTAAGCATATATTTTGATAGTAAGATTATAGTTTTGAGCTTTGTGATAAACATTTAGTTTAACATAGTAGAATAGGTATTAGTGTAAAACCAAATCAAACCTAACGATGGTCACGAGATCAAAACCTCAACGTAGTTAACAAAGTATAGCCTTATACAGGCAGCACTTTGACATCGGTTGATTGGTTTCAGATAGATCGGACGGGTATCGTACCAGTTATTAGGGTTTCGTACACGTGAGTTGGGACAAGTTTGGTAACAGAGAACGATAGTGTGCAATCGAGATCAAGAAGTGAAAATGAGCAAATGAAACTGCCCATGCTCGAACCTTTATATAGCTTAAAAGAGATGTCGTCGCGTCACGTGACCAGTTAACAACTTTACCTTCGCGTAGCGCGACGAGGTGATCTAGGGCTTAGGTGGCATGAGTCACCCCTATAGGTCTGCCACGTGGCGACATGTGGCAACACGTGTCTTCTGACGAAAAAGGACACACCGCGTCACGCGCCCAGACTTCACCATCACCGTCGCGTAGGGCGACGATGACCAAAACTTGGTTTCTTGTTTTTCGTGCTGGTTCTCGTCGTACGTGTTTGAGGTTTCGATGGGGCCTTTTTTAAGGTTGTTACATCCTCCATACCTTGTTTTAAATCTCGTCCTCGAGATTCACTGGAATAAGTAGTGATACTTTTGACTTCATCACCGAATCTAGTTCCTAAGTATATTCTAGTCCTCATTTTGAATCTTACTTCACTTTGACCAGAACTAATCTATTGGGATTCTGATATTCGACCTATAAAGGTCTTTCAATGGACTTAAATTTTCATTTACCTCTATATCTTGAAGAGGTACAACTAAAGATTTATTAGCTAAGCATTTCCTTAAGTTGCATACATGAAATAATCATGTATACCTGCCATTTCTTTTGGCAATTTTAGCTGACAAACTACTGGTCCAATTCTTTTAATAACTTCAAACGGTCCAACAAACCTCCGGCTTAGCTTTCCTTTCTTACCGAATCTGACTATTCCTTTCCACGGAGAGACTTTTAGTAGTATTCTTTCTCTGATTTGAAATTCTATCGGTTTGCCGATCTCATGGCCTAATAGTTGCTTTTCTTATATTTATGTCCAACATACTGGATGGTACTATCATCCATAAAGTGCTTCAAATGGGCAACATTAATACTGGTATGATAACTATTTGTTTATTGGAAAATTCTTATGAGTGGCAAATGATTGTCCTACTTTCACCAATATCTATCACGCATGCACTTAGCATGGCTTCCCATGTTTGTATTGTTCTTTCACCTTGCTCAAAGTAAGTTGTACTTAGATTCAGTCGAGTTTACATGGCTTTTTGAAAACTTTTCCAGAAATGAGAATTGAAATCACTATCTCGATATGATACAATAGATAATGGGATTTCTATGTAACGAGACTATTTCGTCCACATACAACTTATGCGTTTTATACTAAAGGTCTCCTTCATTGGTAGAAAATGAGCTGACCCAGTTAGTCGATCCATAATCAACCAGATTGTGTCGTTATATGTTCTTGTTTTGGGTAATTTGGTAACAACATCCATTTGCGTCGCTCAAAAGCTGTCAATTTGTAAAAAAAAACTGTTCAGATGATCTTGGTCGTCCATTTAAGGTAGTTATTTGTAAGGTTTAATCCTCACCGGAATAACCCCAAAAATTTGGCAGATTTTTTTTTGGGTGCGACAGTTTCGCAGTTTCCACCATTTTCTCACCACGTTCGTTCAGTTTACAGACATCTCTCTCTCATACGCTCTTCCATTACCCCCTATATAAACCTATCACCGTCTAATTAAACAAAATCCTCTCCATTACACACCCTTTCTTCTTGAATTCTCTCCCTAGGAAACCCAAATCAATAATTGGGTGTTGATCGATGCATCCCTAACTCATCCTCTCGATCTCTCTTCTCCCCTCTACTTTTGATTCCACTGTCAATTAGTGAGAAGATCAACATTTGCAACATGAAGGTAGCGTTCTCTTTCGACTAGGTTTCTTAATTTTCTGTTTTTCATCTAAAGGTTTATGATAAAGACTTGAATTCTTTGTTTGAAAGATCTTGGTGAAGTAGCATTGATTTCTTGGATTGTTAAAACCCTGCTAATCTTCATTATCTATTGTAATTTTACCTTTTCCCGATAAACAAGCAATAGGTGGTTAAACCCTCCCTGCATAATCAGGTACAAAATTATTTTTTTTTTCTGGCGTTTTAATTTTGTATGATTGTTCTCAAATTATCATTTTTTGTGATCAGGTCAAATGACCAATTTTTTAAATACCATTTTTGTAAACGAGTCAGAATTGTCTCAGAAAGTGGCTCTGTAACAAGTGTTTGATCAATTGCTTCCCATTTTATATGTATTATTTCAGATATTGTGTTTTGAAGTTGATTTTGTGTTTATTTCAGATTCATGGTCTAGGTTGCCTCTTAAACGGGTCAGAATTGTTTCAGAAAGTGGCTACCCACCAGTGTTTGATCAATTGCTTCCCATTTTATATGTATTAATTCAGATATTGTGTTTTGAAGTTAATTTTGTGTTTATTCATGATTCAGGGTCTAGGTTGCCACTTAAACAGGTCAGAATTGTCTTAGAAAGTGGCTGCGTACCAGGTGTTTGATCAAGTGCCTCCCATTTTATATATATTATTTCATATATTGTGTTTTGAAGTTGATTTTGTGGCTATTTTAGATTCAGGGTCTAGGTTGCCTCTTAAACAGGTCAAAATTGTCTTAGAAAGTGACTGCCTACCAGGTGTTTGACCAATTGCCTCCCATTTTATATGTATTATTTCATATATTGTGTTTTGAAGTTGATTTTGTGTTTATGTCAGATTCAGGGTCTAAGTTGCCTCTTAAATGGGTCAGAATTGTCTCAGAAAGTGGTTGCCTACCAGGTGTTTGATTAGTTGCCTCAAATTCATCTCTTTTTATGGCTGATTCCACTCACATCATGTTTTTCTACACAATCAATGTGATGTGTTATTGGTGTTCTTTTTCATTCTTTCACTCTTCTTAAACAATCAATGTGATGTGTAGGTAGGGTGTTCAGTTAAATGCTTATTTGGTTTTTACAGTTGTGTAAGAGTTGAGAGACTGTTGGAACAACAAGATGGAATTGAAACTGTTCAATTAAATGCTTATTCTGTGTTTTCTTTTGTTTAAATCTGCCTTATGTTTTCTGAGATGTATTTTACCTTTCATTGGGAGGTTGGTTACCTTGTGATGCAATTAAGTTTTTTTTGTCTTTTATTGTGCAGATCTGTAGTGATGTTGCAACCAACTTGAAATTCTGGTTGCCTGAGAGAAATCTACACAGGAGGCTTGCAAGCAAAAGGTTGGATGACATATTGTGAATTAATATAACATTAAAAGTGCAATGTATGTGTTGGTGAATACACTACTTGTACTACTAATGATATTTTTGTGCAATCGGGTTCACATGGAGGAAATAGTGAGTTGAACAAAGGTGAGATTGATGTTTTCCCTTTGAAGCTTAAAGTACAGTTGATAAATGGTTTTTATTAAAGCTTTTTAAAAGGTTACCTGCTATAAAACCAGTGGCGGACCTACCCACAGTCGTGGGCGGGCGGCCGCACCCCTTGAATAAAAAATTAGTGTATATTTTAGGCAAAAAAACCCAACCGTACCCCTTGAAAATATGGTTAAACGCCTCATCCGCACCCCTAACAAATAATTTATGGTCCGCCACTGCATAAAACATATTTTGGGCATACCTGTAACCTGTTTGTCCTGTTCCCCTTGTAGCTGAATTTCTTACTTGACCCGTCTGAGATTAAAACCCTACCAAAACTGATCCATTTTCAAGTTAGTCGGTCGAAATTGTCACCAAGACGTGTGTTTGAGATGCTTTTGGCTATTGACATAAGGTATAGACTAACATCTTGTAATTATTTATCTTCATAGGTAAAATCGATTTCGCCTACAGCTTTGAGTGCTTCAGTTAGCGACATTGTTTCAGTTGTCAGTATGATTATGATTGATAGGATTGCAGGTTCAGCACCAGGTAATGGGTGGTCAAGAGCTGCAATTGGTGAGGATTTGGTTGCCATGACAAAATGGCGTCTTCAGGCTAGAAATTTTGTCACTCAAGATGGAACAAGAAGATGAAACGATTTACATGTGTGATGCCTTGTGATGCCTGCAATCATCTGTTGGGAGTGTAAATGATAGTTTAAAGAAATTGAAAGTTTCTGAGACTTCAGAACTGGATTCAACTGCATCTTCTGCAATCAAAAGGCCCCGGAGTGAGGTACTATCTTTGCAACAACTTTTGTATTTTCTCTCGACCATATACATGGAGGAGTCAAAATTATGTATATATTACTCGATGTATAGTTGTGAATCAACGCAGTATTTTGGAATTATTATAAAGTATGTGTACAAACACCAGATTCAACTACTTCAATTTCATAAGTTTTTGTTATTTGTTTGTCGTATTTGTTATCAAATTTGTTGAAGAAATAGGTGTTTGATGATTTTAGCTTAACATTTTTAGGGTCCCTTGATGAATTTGAATGGAAGTCAACGTTTAGAGGGTGTTAATTGAGCGAGAAGATGAAGATGGGTGGAATTTATTCTAGGGGATCCACTGAGGTGATTTATCAGTCAATCTAAGGAATTGCTTGCTCAAAGAATGGGTCAACGAAGTCAACAAAGGTGAGTCTTCTAGAGTCCTAGATACTTGGTTTGCTAATGTGATTTTGTTGACATTTGGATCATAAGTTATTGAGAATTATAGTTCTTATAGCAGACTCTTTTTCTATTAAAGGTTGCAATGGTGGCTGTGGTGGACAATCTTGATCTTCTTGCAATTCCACCGACAATTAAGGTTTATGGCTTCCAAGTGGACAATATTGATCTTCTTGAGATTAATGCAATGCAAAAATAGTTTTTTGTTTATTTCTTTTGTTTTGCTGTCAAAATTAGAGATTGGAGAACAAGAAATATTAAATTGTTTGATTGGAGAACAAGAAATATTAATTTGTTTAATATGTACATTGCGAAAAGAAGCTTGAAATTGATCCACAAAATTAAGGTTTATGGCTTCCAAGTGGACAATATTGATCTTCTTGAGATTATTGCAATGCAAAAATAGTTTTTTGTTTATTTCTTTTGTTTTGCTGTCAAAATTAGAGATTGGAGAACAAGAAATATTAAATTGTTTGATTGGAGAACAAGAAATATTAATTTGTTTAATATGTACATTGCGAAAAGAAGCTTGAAATTGATCCACAAAAGATCAAAATGTCGATGGAGGTGCAATGGCCATTAGACATACCTTGAGTTATGTACAGAGGTCTGGCTCAACCTTTTCAGAAACCTAAAGCCACCTAAAATTTGGGGCCTTTAGAGATTTCACTAGGGCTGTTCATGAGCCGAGCCGAGCTAGGGCAAGCTCGGGCTCGGCTCGATTATAAACCGAGCTGGGTCGGCTCGGCTCGGATCTGAAACCAAGCTAAAAATCTAAGCTCGGGTTTGGCTTGTTTTTAAAACGAGCTGGCTCGGCTCGGCTTGGTTTGGCTCGATTTAAAAAAAAATTAATATATATCTCTCAAAATTCAATATTCTAAAATATTATTCAATACTTTAAAAGAACATATAAAAAATAAGTTCAACCTAATATATTACAAGCCAAAATCACGTTCAACAATACAAAATAAGTTAAAAAGCAATTTGAGGTTCGAAATCGTGTCTCACGTAAGGAATGGCGGACGTTTAACCACCAAGCTGTATCATCATTTATATATGTTCGGGTTTGTAAACTGTGTGATGTATGTATGTACTGGTGGCTGGTTAACAAGTTGTCAACCAGCATTTGTTTGGTGAAATAAAAACTTTAGTTGGCCTTTCTAAAAAAACAACGCAAAATAATTTCTATATTTAAAGGAAATGCAATATTAGTTTATTAGCGTGATAATCAACCTTCAAATACGTCATAGATATCAAATTACAAGCCTAAATACATGTAAATAATAATCACTTTTTTCGTAATATATTATATGTATATAAAAAATTAAATATATTATAAGTAAAATAATTCGAGCTAAGCCGAGCCAAGCTACCAAGCGAGCTAAACCAAGCCAATTTGGCTCGTTACGAGCCGAGCTAAGCTCACTTTCTAACCGAGCAAAGCCGGCTCGGCTCACTTTCAAAACGAGCCATATCGAGAGAGCTTTTTCCGAGCTAAATCCGAGCGAGTTCTGAGCCACGAGCTTTTTAGACGGCCATAGATTTCAGTGTGGTCCAATAACAGAACTTATGACAATGCCAGTTTCTTCAAGTTTTTTCAAAGAAACACACACAAAACTATTTTACTCTTAAACCTATATTCTATTTTCGAAATGACTAGAATATATCAACATAATTCAATAATCAATTTACCTTTTGGCATCCAAGATCCACTGCAAGAAATCTTTCAGTTGGAGGTTGCTTAATCACTCTTTAAAAAACCTTCTGCTTGGGTTATTTCCATTTTTGCTTCAACTGTTCGGTCATCGTTCACTGTCATACAAAGATTAGTTGTGTTTATGCATAGAATATCTAAAACAATTAAACATAATTGTACATTTACATTAAACCTCCGCATCAATCTCCATTTACATATTAGTCAACAAACTTATGTTCTTAGCATCCTCCCATAACCTAGAAAGAAATTAAAGAGCATCAATGAAAAGTCGATAACATGGTTACCTCTGTTCAAATCTAAATTTTTTGATCTTAATTTATTCCAACGATTTTTTGTGGGTTCCACTGAAAGTTTTGGAAAACAGAAGATTATTGCAAATATTGCATAATCGTCGCTTCAATTCCACCACCTAAATCCACGCATGCCAATAGTCATCGTCATTTCAGTTCCATCTAACCTAATTTACTTTTTTTCTTTTGGCATTTAATACCACGTTCATGTTTACAGAATTACAGCTATGGGGCCAGTCCAATCTGTTTAAGCCCACCTCCTTATTTTTAAGCCCAAAATCGCAACAACAATCATGGTCATCCTCTTACTCAATAAATTTTCATCAATAACAAGCCCTAACTTGATTTTGCTGGCCCATGGGCCGGCCCTGGTTATGTACTTTTACTTTTTATACGAAATGGATACTTTGCAGAATGTTCTTGTAGCAGTGTGCTATTATTGATAATTTCCACTAACATGTTTTGTTACATTTATTAATTTTCATTCATTTAGTATGTTATTTAGAGTTAACATTTTGGTTAACTTTTAATTTTACTATTTAAAAAAACCCCGGAGTGATCACTAAATCCAATTATGTGTATTAGTTGAATAATTGTTTTGGATGAATAATATAGATAAAAATAAACAAATCGAAAATAGGGATGCGAAAGTGTTACCAAATTTCGAACCAGTATCGTTCCTGTAAAGGTATCAAATTTCCCGTACCGAATAACAATTTGGTACCCATTTTTTGGCGTTTTTGAGATCGGTATGTTTGGTTCGGTACCGGTATTTTACCATCAAATACCGCACCCTACCGGTATCGTACCAAGCATTTTCAATACCGGTATCAGTTTCTAGTAGAGTACCTAGCTTATCCCTAAGTATGAAAAGGTATCATTTGAAAAAAAAACAAAGGTTTGGTCGATGTGTTTTTACATGATTCTATCTAATATTGTGATTTGAGTTAATTGTAATAATACCACAACTGAACCAAAGGGCAAAGGGTTTGGATGATGTGCTATTTGTTTTACTTGGAATTACTTGACCTTTAGAACATAAATTAGGAAATACATTATGGAGAATCCATTCTTGAAGATATATACTTGGAATTACTTTACCTTTAGAACATAAATTAGGAAATAAATTATGGTCAATCCATTCTTGAAGATATATATAACTATGAATTTGCTTAGGCAAATGTTACTGTAAAAGCTTGAAGAAGCTTATGGTCTATGTTGGGGTGTTAGCGCGTTGTGCAGATAATTTAAACGGGTTCGGGTTAGTTTCAGGTTGAATTTCTGACACGACATGAACCTAACACGAATTCGCGGGTTTGGGTTTAGTTTAAACGGTTTCGGGTCAGTTTCAGGTTGAACTCAGGAGCCCGTTTATCGGGTGAGTTTAAGGTTCGGGTCAGTTTCAGGTTGAGCCAGTCAGGTTGGCGGGTTTTTATACCATAAATTAAATTAGGTAATTTTATGCCATAATCATAACTTAAAAGGAAAAATTAGCATAAAATTTTATAATTTAAATGTAATTGTAATATATACAATTGTGTTTTTTTAGCAAAATTTAACTTTAATATATAAATTTACAGAAAAAATATAATAAAAATTCGGATAAACGGGTTGTGTTCAGGTTAACCCGTGAATATTCGTGTCGTGTTCGGGTTCACATGTATGACATGATTTTCAGGTTTCGGTCCTATTCGGGTTCGTCTAAAATTTTCGGGTTCGGTTCGGTTAACCCACAAACACGCCCCGTTTAGCATCCCTATGGAGATTGCTTATGAATCCAAGAAACAATTCCCTAATGCGAAGATATGGATCAGAAATGAAATTATTCACAATCCAACTGTTTGAATTGAAGTTCATGATTACCTGTAGTTTGAGATTTACAATCTAATTGTTTTTTATACTTGCTACACACATCCTTTAAAACTTGAGATATGCCCGTAGATCAGGGAAAATGACCAAACTAGATATATCTGAACAATAATTTACCAAAATAGACTATGATTTTCAACATTATTCAAATTAGTCTTAGCGCCGACATCCAACTATCAGGGCTGAACCAGCACTTTCACCAAAGAGCAGGGAGTGAGTCGACGCTTTCACCAAAAAGCAACTTCCGAGTACTAGCTGATTAAGTCGATGGAGCTTACGCAATCCGATTAGTTTAAAATACTTTTAAAAAGGCTAAAAAGTGGTGTCTTTTTTTAAAAACAAATGAGTAAATTGCACAAAACATCCTTTATGTTTTCTCAAGCTTGCAGGTTACAGCCTTAATGTTTAAAAGTTGCTAAAAACAACATTTAAGTTTATTTTTGTTGCGGGTTCAATCCTTTACAGCTAACCACGTTATTTTCTTCAGTTAAGTTCCCTCACATGCATAACATGTGAGGGTATATTCGTCATTTTGGTTGATCTTCCGCCCACTTCAATTATAAAAAAAGAATATTTAAGTTTTACATAGTTTAAACAAAGTTTGGTAAAACGTACGCGACTACAGAGGAGCACGATTACTGTTTGATAGTGTTTAAGTCTAACTTGCGGCATCCTAAGCGTCACCAGTTGCTGGATCCGACTACTGAACACGGTGTTACGAAGTTCTCTGATTTGACGGCATCAAAGTTCCGTGAGAGGTATCTAGGGTTGAAGAGTTGTTTGTCGTTTCCGTCTGATGCGAATAAGACGCCGATTCTTCCAACTGATGATAATCCTGAAGAGTTTGATTGGCATGATCAAAATCTGTGTTAATCTTTACAGCTTAGTGGGCTAGCTTAACAAGATTCCTATCTTAATTCCGGGTTCGCCGGAATCCGGCGAAGTCGCCAGAGAAGAAGACCGGAAAAGAGGGTGTTTGGTTTTTAAAAGTTTGGTTTTATTGCACATTAGTCCCTGCGGTTAGAATTTTTTTAAAATAGGTTAAACCTTAAATATTCTTTTTTCTTATAATTGACGTGGGTGGAAGATCAACCAAAATGACGAATATACCCTCACATGTTATGCATGTGAGGGAACTTAACTGAAGAAAATAACGTGGTTAGCTGTAAAGGATTGAACCCGTAACAAAAATAAACTTAAAGGCTGTTTTTAACAACTTTTAAATATTAAGGCTGGAACCTGCAAGTTTGAGGAAACATAAAGGATGTTTTGTGCAATTTACTCAAAACAAATTTGTCAACATGACTATTTTGATTATTTTTCCCATAAATTAAGCACCGCATTCGTATTCTCTTGTTCTCTTTTCTTTTTACATTTCTTTATACTCTCTTTTGTAGCATTTGCTATATTATGTATTTATATCTATTAGAGTAGAGATGGTAAAAAAAATTGAATTATGTACTTTTAGAGGCTGGAAGAGATGGAAGTTAAAGATATTCCCAATGAGGATCGATAAAATTAGGGATGAGCTCGTATCAGTATTGGTATCGAAAATCGTTAAATATGGGTACCGTACTGAAAATGTCCGGTACGGTACCGGTATCGAGATGGTACTAGTATTTGTATGTAATATTCGCTAAAATACTAGTACCGTACTAAACGGTACCGAAAACGTAAAAAAGTGGGTACCGAATTCGGTACGGAAAATTCAGTACCAGTACCCAGTACCAAATGTCCATCCTTGGAGGGAACCTGTTTGATGTTGTCGATATGGTTATGTAATTCTTCTTGTATTTGGAGTTGTAGTAAACGAGATATTAGACTTCGAGAAGCAAATAAGTACAAATAGCTGATAGGACATGCCCTTGGGCGTCGAAGGTAGCTTATCAATTATGTAGAATAAAGATGTGGTTGACGTGTCTTTTATAAGTTAAATATGTTTTGTAATTAATTTATATGTTCACAAAAACTTCATTCTTATCTTTGTTTTTGGCTATGTAAATATTAATTTCTTTACATGTTATGTTTTTTAGGTTTCATTTTATTACATTGAGATACTTGTGGTCTAATGGAACTTATGGGAATTTAATAACTTGTGCGCGCTTACTAATCCCTGATGTATAAGACGTTTTTGGGATCTTTAATGTACACATATTTTGGATGTGGTAAATTTCAGGAACCAATCTTAGCGGCCGACTACACTCCTACATTAATCAACATACAAATGAAGCAAAGATTTTAAATGGCGCCAATTAAATATCATAATTTGAGTTAACATGTACGACAATTAAACCACTTCTGCACCTATTAATCCAGTTGGATAAGAAGTCATCATGATCTTAAATATACACATAGTCTAGCATATGGTACATTTGTAGGTCCCGAAATGATTTAGTTTTCAAGCAAAATCCCACAGTTGAGCTAGCTACACGATATTGTGTTTTTTTCAGGAATTGTATTTTTACAAAGGCATTTGTTTATTTTATAAAATTGTGTTATTGCCATTGTGTTTCTAGTAACATCGTGTTTTTTTTGTGTAACATTGTCTTATTGCCATTGTGTTCTTATATGACACTGTTTTTCTGTAGTTGTTTGTGTTTTGTATACATTGTGCTATACTATTGCATTGCTTTTTATAAACATTGTGTTTTTGAAGAGACATTGTGTTTTTGTAGAACATTCGGTTATTATATGACATGATTGTTGTGAAACAACGGTCTATTAGCAACTAATATATATGTATATAAACATGAGAGCTAGACTATGAAATCATATAGAGAATAGAACATGGAGAATTCTTATTCATTCATCTAACATCATATACAAATGCCATTATATATAGGCAGTCACATTTGTACAATAGTAAATAAGAGATAAGGATTATACATATGGAATGTCACTACATAATGGATGCATTCATAGATAGGGGTTATACATGTGGAAAATCACTACATAATAGATACATTCATAACACTCCACCTTGACTATCCACATGATAAAATACTATTCTTTAATACGCTTAATGATGTTGCCTCATTAAAAACCTTGCTAGAAAAACCCAATGGGACAAAACTCAGCTAAGGGAAAAAGAGTGCAACGCGTGTTGTCTCCCTCTCAATATAATATGTATCATTTCAAGTAATAAGTGTCAATCTTCTATGAAAGTTGTTGAAAAACTTTTGTAGTGAATGATTTGTCACTTGATGTGCAATCTATTAATGAACTTGATGTATGATCTTCATGTAAAACTTTAATTACCTCCTCTTGTAAGTAGATACCATAAGATCCATGAATGTGTTTTGTTATAATCCCTGCATTTACAAAACTAATCAAACTTGTTGATGGGTTAGTAAATATGAACCCATACCTTTCGTACCTTAAGGGTATAGAAAATAAATGTTTTACTCATTACACGATCTCCTCGTCGTACACGAGTTAAATCTTGACAATGAATTTAATGGTATATGTTCGTGTATAGCTAGCAAGATATATTAATACAATTTGTATTGAATTATGGTACTTCATGACCAAGGATCTTTGCTTCTTTGATAGAAGATGATAAAAGTCATTTTTATCTATATCAAATATTTGAACATTATTAAATTTACTTACACCAAAAGTTTTGTCCATATGAAAATGTCCAACATTTTCTAGATGTATTATGATTGATGGATTATAATATAAACGTATGTCCTACGTATCGAGCCATAAATTTGCAATATTGTATTTCAGTTACAAATTCTTGCTTAAATGTTTGAGCTCTTTTTTTTCTCTTCGGGAGATTTAATGACATCATCAACATATATTGCAATACTTGTAAAGCTCATATCGTTCTTTTAACGAAAACAAATGGACCAACTTCACCATATGTATTTCTCGTTTTCGAGCTCACCGGTGAGTCAATTATATCATATTTGACTCGACTATTTAGTCCATACATATTTTGTCAACTTCATATAGTATGTTCTTGAGGTTTTGACATCAATGCTTCTAGCATTATCAATCCATGAGGGAATTCGTTCCATCTTATCCATATATGCATGTGCTTTCACTCTTCAGGAATTTTGCTATATAAATTTGCCCATTTAACACATAGATATCTATATCATGTAAAAGTGTCATGAACACTTGCTTTTATCTCCAAAATCCATATTGTACCATGCGTGTACACTATTTATTGAGATATCACAATCACTGGATACAAGTTTTCAATGTATGTTTATTGGTGCACAAGAATTACATCGTTAAGATGTTTTGATTCACCTTTAAAGAACTCAATTACTTTAAGAAACTCATCAGGAGTTCAATCGTATTAAAAAATGAATCTGTGTACAACGATCATATTGTTCTCGAGAACCTACTTTACATGAATTACATAATTTAAATCCTTCAAGGACTTGCATGTAAACTTTAGTATCTAAATGATACATAACATTTATAAGACGCATATCAATTCTCTCTTTATATTACCAGACTAATTAAATACTGGAAAGCTGCATCCACCATTGGAGAATACGTCTCCTCATAATTAATCATAGGTCTTTACGAAATCCTTATGCCATCAATTGTTGATCCACATAAAAGACCTAATTATATTAAATATATTTTACAACTTTTTTTAATGGACTACTGGCCCGTAAGCTTTCCATTTCAATAGAGAATTCAACTCTGCCTTATTTGCGTCGTTTCATTTTGGCCAATCATTTCTTTGTATTTATTCATAGGCAGATTTTAAATCTTGATTCTCATCATTTTATCTTTTCAAGCGCTATATATACAAAAGTATAACGACGTCGATTTTGTTTCGATTCCATACACTTCTAGACATGATAGCTCTTTATTTTCAGGTACCTGAGGTTCTTCTAGAACCATCATGTCTAATGTCTCTTCAAGATACATTTTTTTACTATAACCTCGACTTGACCATCTTCTTCATTACTTACTCCAATTTTTCGAGGAATTTTTATTTTCTTGGAATCGACTAGTCTACCACGCTTCAGGCGTGCAATAGACTCATTAATATATGGCTTGCCCTACTAGGACAATTAACTTAATTGGAGCATTAGCAGTTGACTACGTGACTTACTTAGTCACCGTATTTAGGTTAGTTAACATGTCTGGTGATTGATTCTTTAATCTAGGTAACGAATTATCTTTTGAACTTCTTGTTCACACAATTTCGTTTGAGGATCAATGATAATTCATGCATACCCATTCCTTTTTCAACTGCCATTAATCTCCCCCTAATGTTGAAAATGTTAATTTACTTAAAGTAAGATTTAACGAGCCATTAATAAATCTCTCGTTAATTGCTCTAAGTATTTAATCCTAAATAGTATTTTCATCCAACATATATTCGCAACATTATTTGAGTTTCAATCTTTATGTGTTGTGGTGGATTAATTCCAATGTATACCGCACAATAAAATGTTTGATGGGAAATATTTGGTTCCTGACCAAAACCAACTATAATGGGGAGAAACTATTACAACATGTTGGCTTGATGTGAAATAATGTTACCGCATGTAAAATCACATGTGCTCAAATATAAACTTTTGCTCTCTTGATTATTGGCTTTGCAATCAATTTGTAGACGTTTGATCATCGTCTTCAACAAAAGCAATTTGTGTCTTAAGCATTTAGAAAGTTCAATACTTATCCCAATAATCATTAGTAACATGGATATTAAATTCAATGTCATAACCACCATAAATATAATAATATGGAATAATATGCTTGCTATCTCATTAGCTAAGCTACACACAACTTCAAGTTGTAAATTTGATGACCATTTAGACGATGCATCGATTTAAAAACACTAAACGGTATCATGTTTGGATATATACATCCTTCATTCATTCCATAATATTTTAGGGATTTATACCATTAATTGGCAAATAAATAATTTCCCTTAAGAGCAAACATAATATGCTATCAACTAGAAGAATCTTCAAGTTCTTCATTATATTTCACATCATCATTGACTTGGTGTGGTCTAACCGGTCATAGCAATAAAGTAAATAATCATGATCCATAAACGTATGGTTTATGATATTGTATATGTATTACTTGCACGTATGTAATACAAAACATAAGATATGAAAGAATGTATTATAACTTCAAATTTCAAACCATCGTGTTATGTAATCACTAGTTTACCACTTTTGTTGGTCAATCTCATCATGACTATCATTATAATACTGATATCGATCTCATTATTAGCTTCACTATCTTATAATTTCTGATAGTTTGATCTCTTATTAACATGATGATTGTTACACTTCTAATGGTCAATCTCATTATTAATATATCATGATTACAACTTTCTCAATGATGCCAATGATCAATATATATTCACTTCATGCATCAGAGTAAAACCACACAATTTTTATGGTTTTCCATTATTTTCTCGAACATATAGATATACAGTCGTTTCAAACCGTTTATACCCTTAATGATATTGCTACTTCAGGAGTATATTTGAGGTTTGACAAACAAAATTTGTTTTATCCGATTTCCCTTATAAATAAACTTCTCTTCGTATAACGTCAATTGAGAAGTAATTATATGTCCAAGTCATATAATATTTCTTTTATACTTGATAATGAGATAAAAGGAGCATAACACTTTGGGTGTCAAATCGAAGCATATTTCTACTTTTTCATGAGAATGACAACAAACCACAACTTTGGTTTAGTCGTTCTATACGGTATTATCAATGCAAAGAAGTGATAGCATATAGAATACAAGGTATATAAACCTTTTTATCACTAATAAGCAAACGCATATAATTTATGTAAGAACTTATTATGGTATAACCAAACATAATATCTTATATATTTTGAACACTTACTTTAAAACTTAAACATATATCTCTTTCAAGTTACCATATCATTTATTATTTGTATTTGAAAATTTATTTGAAAATTGTAATACTTATGAATTACATAACATACTCATTTTTTTCTTCTCAAATATTGATATTTAAACAACTGATGACATCATATAAGCAATCTATACATTGTACATATGAAGCAATAGCAATAGTCACTATTTTATACTAGCAATAATAATAGTTAATATGCAAATAAATTGTTAAACATTATGACATGGCATAATAAATACATGAGAGGTACCGACATCGCTAGAAAATGTTTCTCTAAAAACAACTAATGATATCAGCAATATTAATATATTATATGAATTCTTATATGCAAAATTTGTTATAGCATTAACCTTAGTATAAATACCAAACGATATTCGTATAATCATGTTATAACAATAATAATAATATATTGCATTATAAGCTGTATAGTTTATTTAAAACTAAATCAATTGATGTTTATAAACAGAGGATTTATATCCAATGAGCACTACTCACATAATTTATTTATATCTAATTATGTAAAAGTCTTTTGGCATGCTATGTATTAACAATGACTAATGAAAACAATTAATTACAGAATTCATATCCATTTAAATTATAAACTATACGAAATGAAAATCTAGTACATACATCATGTATATATTATACAAGCATATATACCTAATACAATTGCATTGTTTAGTCCATAAATATTGAGTTACATACTTTGTAATATTGAATATTGAATTTAATTGTTTTTCATGAATTCTAAAAACACATATAATATTCTCTAGATTGCAAATTAACTTCCTCAAATCAAAATAATTCAACAATTTTATTTACAACTTAACAAGGTTAATAAAGAAACATAAATATATAATTATGGTGGCTCAAAGAATATGTAGATGAGCATCACTAGATTGTAAGAGTCCTAAACAACATATATTTAATTAACTAATTAAATGATAATCCAGCCAATTTAGAATAATAGAAAGGATCATTTGTAAAAGAGAAAAATAAAATAAATATTCGTAATATCGTTGTCGTCAACGAAAACTATAGTTATTCAATTAATAATGAGTATTAGAAAAAGATGAATTAGTCAATTGTAACGTCATAATTTATGATGTAAACCAACATGCTAATATATATATAATAACTTCTAAAAGCAAATGAAAAAATATATATATAGATAAGAGTTCAATCATGAGACTATATCCTAGAATTTATAGTAATGACCAGTTTAAGTTTATATATGTATATTAATAAGTGCCACCAGTAAGATTGATGTATCATCATCATCAAATATAATATAAAATAATCAGACGAAGAATCATACCTTTATTAGTAGAGATAGTTGCATAATTATTGGGTTGCTTTCTCAACGTGCGAGATTGAGTTAGGTTGGAAAATAATGCACATCAAAGGCAAGGAAAAACGGATACCAAGGGTGGCAAAACACATAGAGCACGTTCGTGCTGATAACGTGTTGTGAAACAACGGTCTATTAGCACCTAATATATATGTATATAAACATGAGAGCTAGACTATGAAATCATGTAGAGAATAGAACATGGAGAATTCTTATTCATTCATCTAAAATCATATACAAATGCCATTATATATAGGCACTCACATTTGTACAATAGTAAATAAGAGATAGGGGTTATACATGTGGAAGGTCACTACATAATGGATGCATTCATAGATAGGGGTTATACATGTGGAAAGTCACTACATAATGGATACATTCATAACAATGATACATTTTTTATTTGTTTTTTTTACAACGTACAATGTATTAGCGGTTTATTATTCAGGTTAAACTGTTTTTGTAGTTGTCGACCATTTTCTCCTACAAAAGTAACAACATCAACTGTTTTCTTAAGGGTTAAATGAAACTCTTCTCTCATGATAAAAAATAACCTCCCTGACTAACTCCAAGTTTTTTTTTTCTGAAGAGTAGTTAACTTGAATAGTTATTATTTACATTGGGTATTTAGGTAATATACGTGAACTACATGCTATTGTGTTTTTTTACAAAGAACTGTGTTTCTTCAAAGGCAAGGAATTGTGTTTTTACAAAGGCATTTGTTTTTTTCTATAACATTGTGTTTTTGCCATTGTGTTTTTTGAATAACATTGTGAATTTATATATAACATTGTGTTATTGCCATTGTGTTTTATATGACATTGTCTTTTGTAGTTGTTTATGTTTTATATATAACATTGTGTTCTACTATAGCATTGTGTTTTTGTATAAACATTGTGTTTTTATAGAACACTGTGTGTGTATTGAATGATTTTCTTTGCTATCAACGTGCAATTTTGATATGATGCATTGTACCTTGCATTTGTTTAACAAACTTTTATTGTCTTTGTTGTATGCATTTGTAATTGAAATATATCATTGTATGTTTAAAGCTATTTCGTTAGTGTTTACGTTTTCCTTAAAAAAATTGGGTTGTACACAACGATGCAAAGATGTTATCTTATGCCTATTAAATAACAAAATTTGAGTTAACATGTACGAGAATTAACCAATTTCCGCACCTACTAACCCAGTTGAATTAGACGTTATTGGGATCATCAATATAGACATAGTTTGAATGTTGTGAATTTTATGAACCCATCTTAGTGGACGGGTACACTGCCAGGGTTTCTATACATTGTGTTACTATTAGAACTTATAAAACAATGGTATTTTGGGTTCTTTCCATTGTGTTTTTATTATCAGAGCCTATAACACAATGTATGACACAATGAAAATGAGTTTTCTTTGCATTGTGTTAAAGCATCTGGTCATTGTGTTAAAGCATCTGGTCATTGTGTTTCTCAACTGGGTTTTGATTATTACGTTTTTTTACTAGGGTTTCAATACATTGAGTTATTATAAGAACCTATAACACAATGATATTTTAGGTCATGTCCATTGTGTTTTTATTATCAGAACCTACAACACAATGTATAACACAATGAAGATGAGTTTTCTATACATTGTGTTTAATTTTTCGGCCATTGTGCTTCAACTGGGTTTTGGTCACTGCGTTTCCACTAGGGTTTCTACATATTGTGTTATTACCAGGACTTGTAACATAATGTTATTTTCGGTTCTGCCATTGTATATTTATTATCAGAACCTATAGTATGACACAATGTTGATAGTGTTGCATTTGGGTTTTCTATATATTGTGTTATTAGTTTTTATTATTGTGTTTTTCAACTAGGTGGGTTTTCTATACATTGTGTTATAGGTTCTGGTCCTTATTTTAGTATGTTATCCATTATGTTTTAGTATGTTTGTTCCTTGTGTTTTCTATTTAGCTGTCCATTGTATTTAATCTAATGTTTATTGTGTTTCAGTATGTTGTTCATTGTGTTTTTAGTCTGTTGTCCATTCTGTTTTAGTCTGTTGTCCACATTGTGTTTTTTTATAGATATCAGTTGTGTTTTTAGTCTATTTTTCATTGTGTTTTAATTTAATGCTCATTATGTTTTACGTTATGTTTATTGTATTTTACGCAACTTTGGCTTCTCAATCTTCTCATTTGTTTTAACCTTTGTAGAATATCTTAACCACACTAAACATATTATATATTTGATTATTGCATATAACTTGTTAATAGCAACAAAGTAATACATAATTTGATCTTAGAATAATACATAACAATTTATTGATATATCAAATACGAAACACATAAAACAATACTAAGTATGTTTGAAACAACTAGCCTACTAACATGATAGAGATAAGAAAGAGAGATTGGAGAAATGGATATCTTATTATTGTATATAATATGGATTACATGTGTCTCTATTTATAGGCTTACAAGATGGGTGTTAGGTACATAGAGAATCATGATATAATGACAAATGCAAGTGGATAGTCACACCACTAATAGATATACTGGTAAATTTAGTCACACCATTAATAAATAATAATTTATAACACTCCCCCTTGACTATCCACGTGACAAAATAATATATTATTCTTATAATACGCTTGGTGATCCTGCATCGTTAAAAACCTTGCCAGGAAAACCCAGTGGGATAAAACCATAGCTAAGGGAAAAAGAGTGCAGCGTGTATTATTCCCCCCTGATGATTTAAGCTCCTTGAGTCGACGCATCCCGATCCCATGAACCAGTTTCTTGAATGTAGTTGTTGGAAGTGATTTAGTAAACAAGTCTGCCAAATTGTTGCTAGAACAAATTTGTTGGACAGTAATATCTCCATTCTTTTGCAAATCATGTGTGAAAAAGAACTTTGGTAAAATGTGTTTCGTTCTGGCTCCTTTGATGTATCCTTCCTTAAGTTGAGCAATGCATGCTGCATTGTCTTCATGTAAAATTGTTGGTCCTTCATCTCACATAGAAATGCCACAAGACCTACAAATGTGTTGTATTATATTCCTTAACCAAACACATTCTCGGCTGGCTTCATGAATCGCCAATATTTCTACATGATTAGATGATGTGGCTGGGGTTGTTTGCTTTACAGAACGCCATGAAATAGCGGTACCTCCACTTGTGAATAAATATCCAGTTTGAGATTTTCTAGCGTGAGGATCAGACAAATACCCTGCATCAGCAAAACAAACCAAACTTGTTGTCGATTGATTAGTAAAATACAAACCCATATCGTTTGTACCTTGAAGGTATCGAAATATTTGTTTTACCCCATTCCAATGCCTTTTGTTGGGCATGAACTATGTTTTGCCAATAAATTTACAGAAAATGATATATCTGGTTCTGTATGACTAGTAAGAAACATTAGTGCACCAACTGTACTTAAATATGGTACTTCTGGACAAGAATTTCCTCTCCATCATTCGAAGGTCGGAATAGGTCTTTCTCGACATCAAGAGATCTTACAACCATTGGCGTACTCAATGGATGCGATTTTTCCATATAGAACCTTTTGAGGAACTTTTGTATGTAGTTTTGTTGATACAGAAGGATCCAACCCTTAAGATGTTCGATTTGTAACTCGGGACAAAATTTTGTTTGCCAAGGTCTTTCATTTCAAATTCTCTTTTCAAATATTCAACCGCCTTTTGGAGCTCCCCTAGAGTTCCAATTATATTCAAGTCTCAACGTATACAACAATTATAACGTATTCAGATTCTGACCTTTTTATGAAGATACATGGGCATATTGAATCATTTTTATAACCTTCTTTCAACAAATACTCACTAAAGCGATTATACCACATACGCCCTGATTGTTTTAGCCTATATAATGATTTGTTTAATTGAATTGAAAGATGTTCTCGAGAACTAGATGTACATGAGTTTGGCAATTTGAATCCGTCAGGGAGTTTCATGTAAATATCAGTATCAAGTGAGCCACAGAGGTGGGCTGTCACACCATCCATTAGACCCAAGTCAATCCCTTCTTGTATGTAACACCTCGTAAAAATCGTGTCCAATGGTATAGCGACACATGCCATTACTTTTATAATAAGTCTATTAAAGACCAATAGGGACTAAAGGTGTCAACATGCTCAAAACTAAGTCTGTGAGTGACCTTCTGATGTCAACATGCATAAACTTAGCCTCTGAGTGATCCTTGTGTCAACATGCTTAAACTTAGCCTCTGAGTGACCTTTGTGTCAACATGCTTAAACTTGGCCTCTGAGTGACCGTTGTGTTAGCATGCCCAGCCTCTGAGTGACATCTGAGTCAACATGCTTATAATGAGCCTCTGAGTGATCCTCTACGAAGTCCTAACTCTCATACGTGCCACTTGTTGGACGAGAGAGGTTAATTATCTAAATATGCGAAAGTTGGATAATAGAGGGGTTGAAAGTGTCAACATGTTAATTTATACCTCTGAGTGACCTTTTAACGAACCGAGAGCTCGACAATGTCCGGGCATACTCCCGGATACACCAAATACTGGTTACCGAGGGCTAAATATGCTATAAAGGTGTTTTAGGAGGTTTTATAAGTTGAGGGGCTAAATCTGACATACTTTAAAACTGGCCATGGGGCGTGAGAGGCTTATGTCTGAGAAAGTTTTCTTGGCCTCCACACATAAGACCAAAACCATTTGATTCGGAAAAAGGGACTTCCAAACAGCTATACCACATTTTAGGACACTTGTAAGCTCCCTCTAACACCCCTTAACACCTGGCATCACCTTCTTCAAGCTCTCCAACTATAAATAGGTGCCAAGGTTCACCATTTGAACTTGCACCTTTCTCATTCATCACTCTATCTCCCTCCTCTGGAAGTTCCTAACTGAAAGGAGCATCCAACTTAGTTCTATTGTATCCTAGGAATCACTTGTAAGTGTTCCTTTCTCATGCATTTTCGTTTATAGGCTTTTATAGCCAAAAGTCAAGCGTTTTACAGAAAACGCCTTGTCTTTTGGTTAAGACCATTATGGTCCAGCCATTGTTTGTAACGAACATGGCTAAGTGATCATAATAAGGTAGGTGTTAATCCCTATTATTGGCACCTCCTAAAGATCTCGTTTGCTAGATCAATTGATGGGTCAAAGTTTAAATATTAAAAAGTCAAACAAGCCATTTTTTTTGGAAATGTTATAATTTGAGCATATATATGTTATGAAACATGTTTTGACACTTAAACAAGTTGTTAATAATTATTAGAACACGTAAGAACATGTCTGGCTCGTCAATTTCAGTTCTATGGTCGGTTCGCAACCGAAAGTCACGAAGTTTGACTTCTGCTTTGACTTTTGATTCTAACCCGATTTAGATTAATTAGTTACTGATCTAAAGTTGCATTATGATCGTAATACAATGTAGCATAACCCCCTAAGGTTATATTACATGATCATAATCAGAATATGAGTTTATGCACAAGTTCCATAATTATGCTATTTTGACAAAAATGCCCTTTTTATGTAAAATAAGGTTTAAACAATAATGAACCTGAAAATGAATTACCTACTGATGTAATATCATAAGATGGATTATTTGGGATGTAAAATCAGATTATAAACTGAGTTTATGAACAAGTCATTGTATTAAATGACAATAACGCCCTTGTGGCTCATTAAATGGTTTTATAAAACTATGATATAAACACAGAATCCTAAATAATTTATAAAACTATGTGTAAAATGACCAAAATGCCCTTTCAGTGCATAGTTTAGTCATAAATGATAAATTACACATATTATCATGTTCCTACTGATATTATATCAAAAATTAAATATTTTTCCAGAATACTTATCATTATAACATTAAAATATATTCAAGTTCCTTTTATAAGGTATGAAATTACCGAAACGCCCTTATGAGGCATAGTTTCGTTTTAAAACCTTAACGAGCATATAAGTTGATATCTTGCTGATATTACAACTTAATTAAAGTATAATGGCATATAGAACTTGTCCATGACTCATCCGGTTACCCGATATTGCTGATATGCGTACGGTTAAGTATATGTAACTAGTTTACGGATATTAACCAAAACGGGTTTAACCTTGTCATTTAAGTCTCAAAATCCAGAACATTTATGGTTTACCCATATTATACAAGTCAAAGTAGTTTTTGGTTTAAACTACATTCTATCTGGTCTTCACTTAATCTAGCGTATTTTACCGTTATTGATCATGTACGTTAATCTATCTAAGTCTATGAGTTATATAAGACCGTTAGCATTTAATTGGTTAGCTTATGCCATAATCCAGACTAGAGCCTTCTGGTAAATGCTATCTGCACTTAGTTCATTTTATGTACGGCTGAGTTATTAAATCTTGCGTTTAAACGAAGACTAGCTCAGGTAAATACTCTCTACTTATTTCCCCTATACGGGCTTGGGTTACGGTAAACTATTACTGCTCGGTCAGAAATGGGATCAATCGAATGCCAGATTGTGACTAGTAAATCCGCATATTCCGTTTTAATTAGTTTTGTTTGATAACTTAAACATCGGGGGTTAACTACCGTGTCCTGGATATCCTCGACTCATTACATTAGATAAGGGCCATGACCTAAGCGCGGGGTGTAGGCATACACCTGACAGACGCTCATGCTAAAAATTTACCCACAAAGTTGGGGATAACTCCTTCGTGAGTTCTTAAGTGGTGTGTACGTTAATCATGTCTCAGTTTTCGCACCAGGCCCTGTATGTATGGACAAACATGTGAATCTGTTTACAAGGTTACAAAGTAACTTTCCCAAGTTATAAAAGATTTTGTGCCAATGTGCACTTAAAAGTTTTTTAAAATGTTTTCAAAATGAGTCAGTTGGGTGTATTTACCAGCCAAAGCTGACGTATTTTTAAAAGACTAAGCCTGCAGGTACAATATGGAAATAGGCTAGAAGCTGCTCGGTAGTGATAAGAGGATCTTGCAAATCCTAGATCTTCCCTAAAGTCTGTTACACACATTTTTTGTACATTTTATGATCCGCCTGTGGATCTTCTATTACGAGCCGTCTGTATATTATTTTGTATTTTGAACATTTGGTTTGTAATAGTAATTTTACTCTGTGTTTAATTGACTATGATGATATTAAATTACGTCACAATATTCCCCACCGTGCCCACCGGCGTTTGGTTTGGCTGTGGAAAGCCGGGGTGTGAGAGGTTGGTATCAGAGCCAACATTTGAGATAATTAAACATTAGCCTTCTTGTGTTTAATCTCAACTTACACAAGCACATTGCTTAGACTTCCGAGTCTAGGCTTTGACCTAGGATTACTCATTTCATTATTAAGTTATTAGTATTGTTTTTTATTTGATTGTTAACAGGAAAATGCCGCCAAGAGTACGAGGAAGAGGTAAATGACCAATGAGGGGAGGACCATCAGGACATATCCCTTCTCAACCCCATCACTCGAACCCCTATGAGGATTCGGGGATTCCTGGCCCCTATCACGACATTCACCTACCATACCCAATCATAACATTCATATCATTTGCATCAATCTCACCACTCTCATCATTCATATCATGATGATTTTAACCCAAACCATTACTTTAACACACCCCAGCCAATCAAAATCAGTTAGACCAACCCAACCCAATGGACGAGGACTCTGACCCGGAGATGCCGCCGTCAAGATCACACACCCATCCATCGAGATATCTAGCGATTCGAACTCTGACGCCGGATCGCCATACCAAGGTCCTAATGAATGGGACCAATATTGGAACCATTTTATCTTTGATAACCCTCCTTCCCATCACTCCCGACACCTCCTGTACAAGAAGATGTTCACATGGAACCGGTGGAACAATCTCAGCCGCCACCTGAGCCACCAAGAGGAAACGAGGAACGCATATGTCGGTACGTGCAGGTCAACGGTCAGGTTCGCTATCAGTGCTACCCAAAACTTACCCAACCATCCACAAGGACCCACAAATGGGTGGACCCTCTAATGCTTCGCCTGTGGTGGAACCAACACCAGCGGTTCAACCACCACCATCAGGTTATAATAACCTTATCCCAACATATCCGGATACATCTGGATATGATCCTTTTAACACATCTACGCCAGTAGATTACCAAGCATTGTCGCATGACCCTTACATGCAAGCGGTTATGCATAACGCACTTTACCCGTCTTCTTTCCCACCTGCTTATCCACCTACTGGATATCCAAGTTATGGGTACTAGTATCCTGTTATGCCACAACCACAACCACAACCTCCGCCACCACTCGAGGCCATCAATGAGGCCTTGGAATGAATGAAAGAAATGCAACAACAAGTGAAGAAAATGGAGAAGAAGACGAACAAGTTCTTCAAGAAACTCTCCAAATTGGTTAAGGGAAAGAAGAACGAGTGAAGTCTCTTCTATTTATATATTTAGTCCCTGCGAGGACATTGTTATTTCTTTAGTCCCTGCTTGGACATTTTTATTTATTTAAGTCCTTGCATGGACAGTTTGTTTCATTTATTTATTTCTAGTATTGTAATTCTTAATGGAAATTAATAAAGTATTTTGGAATTATATATATGTATTTATCCTCTTTAAGCGAACGTCTCGATTTTACTCGAAATTTGTGTTCTGCTATATAATTCCAAAAAGATCTTAATGGTTTTGATTTTGCCAAGTGGCACAGACCACATATTTGGCCAGCTTATAATTGATAGTTAAGGATGAAAGAGCCTTCTATCATGATAGTTAAGGGAAGTTATCCTTCTATCCAGAGGTGGTGGACTAGGTTCAAGCCTCCAAGTCGTTAAGGTCAATGCGAACGGGACTATTAATCAACTATTAAGTTACTCTTATGTTCAGGAATGTTCATACTCCTGGTAGTGTGACTTGAGGAACCACACTAGCCGTCTAGGAAAAAGGACTACGTCCTAACCTATTATATAGCCTACTTGATCAATGTGATCCCGACTAATGTCATCAATGTGATGACGGTTGACAGGCCAACGTGCCATATTATATGTCCATTAGTGAGAGGCCAAAGTGTCATATTTTGTCCATTGGTGACAGACCAATGTGCCATATTATATGTCCATTAGTGACATGACAAAGTGCCATATTTTGTCCATTGGTGACAGGCCAAAGTGCAATATTTCATCTATTGGTGACAAGCCAACGTGCCATATTATATGTCCATTATGACAGGCCAATGTGCCGTATTTTGATCAATGACAGGCCAATGTGTCGTATTGTTATATCCATTGGTGACAAGCCTATGAGCTACATATAACTGTCAAATGACAATGACAGTTGTGACATTACGATCCACTGTCTAATAATATATGGACTACGTCCAGATTGTAATTTGCCTCTGATGGTCCTTTTTGAGACCTAGGCCAAATATAGATATGATAAGCCTAAGAGTTGTGATGTTATTCACACTAGTTTGATTAGGCGATGGATTTGCGTATCCAATGTTTGAAGCCAATATGGTTATTAATACCATGGCTAAGAGAAGTTTAATTTGGTGTTTAGAATCAAAATTCAAGAATGACAAACTTGGACGAGGCTCAAAGTAGCCACCAAGAGATTAAATCTAACAAAGCTGAAAACATAGCCATCGATAATGATAATTTCCAAGCTCGCATTGATGCAGCTGTGGGAAAAGCCATGGAAAAGGCCATGAAAAAATTTAAAGAATTGAGCGCTACTTGCTCCAGACCTTTGTCAATCCCACCATCCTCAGCTTGTAAGGAGAGCTCAGTTCACTCTTCAAATGCGAAGAGTGAACCAAGAAAACTAGAATTTACTAATAGGTCACGTTCTTCTAAAGACGGATGTACCTATAAATACTTCGTTTCCTGTAAGCCCCGAGATTTTAATGGGGAAAAGGGAGCAGTAGAAGCCTTGAAATGGCTAGATGAAATGGAGACAATAGTAGATATCAGCAGTTGTGCTGATAAGGATGTGCTCAAGTATGTATCACAGTCCTTCAATGGCGATGCCCTGATTTGGTGGAAGGCTATGATCCAATCAACAGTAAGGTACACTGTACAACTTAGGATGGTCTAAGTTTGTTGATTTAGTCAAAGAGACTTATTGCCCACCTCATGAGGTGGAGAAGATAGAGTCAGACTTTCTGACTCTTACTATGAAGAACCTAGACTGTCGGAAGTATGTTTCTGACTTCAACTCCATGTCTAGATTAGTTTCCTATTTAATTATCCCAGAACCCAAACGTATTGCGTGCTTCATTCATGGGTTAGCGGCCTGAGATAAAGGGCATGGTAAAGGCTGCTCAGCCTAGTACCTATAGGTCTACTGTTGACCTATCTCTCTCACTCACCTTAGATTTAGTAAGGCAGAAGTCAGTCAAGACTGATACTGATGGGAAAAGGAAGAGAGAGGATGATAGCTCTTAAAGATTTAATAAAAAGAATAAGGGGAGATTTGGGTTCAGAAGGAACCAAGATAATCGGGCGTAACGCCGACATGTAAAAATTGCAACCGCAGGCATTGGGGACAGTGTAGTATTGATCCACAGGCTAGACCCTGTGGTATCTATAAGAAAAAAGGGGCATAAAACCCTGGAGTGCAAGGATCTTAAGAATGCCATCTGCTACGGCTGTAATGAAAAGGGGCATATTAAGTTTAACTGCCCTAAGAACCTCAGAAATAACGATGCAAAGCCTGGAGAGGCTAAGAAAAGGAATGCTCGTGCCTTCCAAATGAATGCCAGGGAGGCCGTTAATGACAGTAACGTCATAACAGGTGCATTCCTCATCAATGATGTGTATGCAAGAGTTCTTTTTTATTCGGGTGCAGATAAATCTTTTGTAGACCATAAGTTTAGTAAACTATTAAACTTGCCCTTAAGAACTCTAAACATAACCTATGAAGTAGAACTTGCTGATGGAACTCTAGAAACAGAATCTTCCATTCTTGATGGATGTTCTATATCTATTAAGAATCATTCTATTCCTATCTCTCTTTTGCCAATGAAATTGGTGGGGTTCGATGTAGTCTTAGGCATGGATTGGTTATCCCATAACCAAGCCCGCATTGCCTGTGATAAGAAACTCATCATTCACACTACAGATTGCAAGACAAGGTGTCGTTATTTAAGGCATCCAAGTGTTTGAGGAGAGGTTGTGTCATTTACATGGCACAGGTAACTATCAACGAGCCTAAACTAAATATTGAAGACCTCCCAGTTATTTTGGAGTATTCCGGTGTCTTTCATGAAAAATTACCAGGCCTACCTCCAGATAGGCAAGTGGAGTTTAGGATTGACATCCTACCTGGATCAGCACCTGTAGCTAGGGCTCCATATCGGTTAGCACAGACGAAAATGAAGGAATTGAGGATACAATTAGATGAACTTTTAGAGAAAGGTTTCACACAACCTAATTCCTCACCTTGGGGAACTCCTATTCTTTTCGTTAAAAAGAAGGATGGTTCAATGCGGATGTGCATTTATTACCATGAGTTGAACAAGTTAACAATCAAGAATCGTTATCCTCTGCCTAGGATCGAAGACTTGTTCGATCAACTTCAAGGAGCTAGCTATTTCTCCAAGATTGATTTGATATCAGGATATTATCAGCTGGAGGTTAGGAGCGAGGATGTTCCTAAGACTGCCTTCAGGACCCGATGTGGTTATTATGAATTCCTAGTGATGCCTTTTGGTCTCACAAATGCACCTGTAGCATTCATGGATCTCATGAATAGAGTCTGCAAACCGTATTTGGATAAGTTTTTCATTGTCTTCATAGACGACATACTTATCTATTCTCTTAATCAAGTTAATCACGAGAAACACCTTCGGTGCATCCTAGAATTGCTAAGGCAGGAGAAGCTTTATGCTAAATTTTCTAAGTGTGAATTTGGCTTAGAGAAGTCCAATTTCTTGGACATGTTGTAAGCAAGCGTGGTATCCAAGTGGATCCCGCCAAGATAGAAGCCATAAAGAATTGGGAAGTACCCAAAACTCCATTAGAGATTCGCAGCTTCTTAGGATTGGCTGGTTATTATAGGAGGTTCACTGAGAATTTTTCAAGAATAGCCACTCCTTTAACTACTTTGACCCGTAAGAATGTCAAGTTTGACTAGGGTCCAAAACAACAAGAATCTTTTGAAGTTCTAAAACACAAGTTGAGCAATGCTCCTGTGTTATCTCTACCTGAGGGTATTGAGGACTTTGTTGTTTACTATGATGCCTCGCACACTGGCATGGGTTGTGTGCTAATACAAAAAGGCAAAGTGATTGCTTATGCATCACGACAATTAAAGGTGCACGAAAGGAATTACACCACCCATGATTTGTAATTGGGTGTCGTTATATTTGCATTTAAATTGTGGAGACATTACTTATATGGCACAAAGTGTATTATATACTTTGACCACAAAAGTCTCCAACATTTGTTCAATCAAAAGGATTTGAACATGCGGCAGCGCCATTGGATGGAAACACTTAATGATTATGATTGCGAAATTCGCTACCATCCCGGCAAGGCAAATGTCGTTGCTGACGCCTTGAGTTGCAAGGAAAGGGTTAAGCCTATTAGAATTAACGCTAAGAGCATTGAGCTCAGAAATAGCTCGAATGAGAAGCTATTAGATGCACAAAAGCAAGCCCTGTTAGAGGCTAGTATTCCTAATGAGGGATTAGGCGGAACTATTGATCAGCTAACGCCTGGAAAGGATGGAATCCTTAGGTTTAATGGAAGAATTTGGGTTCCAATCTTTGGAGAACTTAGAGATCTATTCCTCCAGGAAGCGCATAATACGAGATACTCAGTTCACCCAGGTGGTGACAAGATGTGTCAAGATCTGAAAAAGAATTATTGGTGGATGGGTTTGAAGAAATCCATAGCCACATATGTAGCTAAGTGTCTGACATGTTCGCAAGTTAAAGCCAAACATCAGAAGCCGTCAGGACTTCTACAACAACTTGAAATTCCCACTTGGAAATAGGAAATGGTAACAATGGACTTGATTACCAAGTTGCCTAAGACCAAACGTGGTAATGACATGATTTGGGTCATTGTAGATAGGCTGACTAAGTCAGCGCATTTCTTGCCAATTAAAGAAACGTATACTTCCGACAAATCCTAAGTTGTATGTGGACAAGATTGTGTCCCTACATGGTGTGCCGGTATCTATTGTATCTGATAGAGATACCAGATATACAACTCATTTTGGAAAAGATTCCAACAATCCTTGGGCACAAGATTAACTTTAGTACGGCTTAGCACCCGCAGACAGATGGACAAAGTGAGCGTACTATTCAAACCTTGGAAGACATGCTTAGAGCATGTGTGATTGATCTAGGTGGAAGTTGGGATGACCACTTACCCCAAATAGAATTATCCTATAATAATAGTTATCATACGAGCATCAAGGCTGCTCCTTATGAGGCCTTGTATGGGAGAAAATGTCGAACACCCGTATGTTGGGCAGAAGTTGGGGAAGCCCAACTATCAGGACCTGAGATTTTTCTGGAGACCACGGATAAGATTATGCAAATCCGTGATAGACTCAAAGCTGCCCGTGATAGGCAGAAGAGCTATGCTGACAAGAGGCGTAAACCTCTTAAGTTCCAAGTAGGGGGACAAAGTCATGTTAAAAGTATCACCTTGGAAAGGTGTAATGAGGTTTGGAAAGAAAGGCAAGATAAGCCCAAGATGGGACCATTCGAGGTAATCGAATGTGTCGACAGTGTAGCTTATAAGCTTAAATTTCCCCGAAGCTTAGTGGAATTCATGATGTGTTCCACATCAGTAATCATAAGAAATGTCTAGCCGATGAGTCGCTAGCAATGTCACATCATGATGTGCAAATTGATGAAAACCTGAGGTTCGTAGATAACCGATTTCGATCGAGGATCGACAGGTTAAGAAGCTCTGAAGGAAATTGATACCTATAGTAAAAGTTAAGTGGGATGCCCTTCGAGGTCCCGAGTATCCATGGGAGGTTGAGTCCATTATGCGACAAAAGTACCCCCATCTTTTTGAATAAAACCTCGAGGACGAGATTTCTTTTAAGGGGTGAGGATGTAACACCTCGTAAAAATCGTGTCCAATAGTATAGCGACACGTGCCATTACTTTATAATAAGTCTAGTAAAGACTAATAGGGATTAAAGGTGTCAACATGCTCAAAACTAAGTCTCTGAGTGACCTTCTGATGTCAACATGCATAAACTTAGCCTCTGAGTGATCGTTGTGTCAACATGCTTAAACTTAGCCTCTGAGTGACCATTGTGTCAACATGCTTAAACTTAGCCTCTGAGTGACCGTTTTGTCAACATGCTTAAACTTGGCCTCTGAGTGACCGTTGTGTCAACATGTCCAGCCTCTAAGTGACATCAGAGTCAACATGCTTAAAATGAGCCTCTGAGTGATCCTTTACGAAGTCCTAACTCTCATACGTACCACTTGTTGGACGAGAGAGGTTAATTATGTAAATATGTGAACGTTGGATAATGGAGGGGTTGAAAGTGTCAACATGTTAATTTATACATCTGAGTGACCTTTTAACGAACTAAGAGCTCGACAATGTCCGGGCATACTCCCGGGTACGCCAAATATTGGTTACGGAGGGCTAAATATGCTATAAAGGTGTTTAGGAGGTTTTATAAGTTGAGGGGCTAAATGTGACAAACTTTGAAACTGGCCATGGGCGCTCGCGGGGCGCGAGTGGCATGGGCCTGGCCTCTCGCGGGGCGCGAGAGGCTTGTAACTGCAGAAAATTTGCTTGGCCTCCACACATAAGACCAAAAACCATTTGATTTGAAATTAGGGACTTCCAAATAGCTATGTCACGTTTTAGGACACTTGTAAGCTCCCTCTAACACCCCTTAACACCTGGCATCGCCTCCTTCAAGCTCTCCAACTATAAATAGGTGCCAAGGTTCACCATTTGAACTTCACCTTTCTCATTCATCACTCTATCTCCCTTCTCTGGAAGTTCCTAACTGAAAGGGGCATCCAACTTAGTTCTATTACCTCCTAGGAATCACTTGTAAGTGTTCCTTTCTCTTGCATTTTCTTTTATAGGCTTTTATAGCCAAAAGTCAAGCGTTTTACGGGAAACGCCTTGACTTTCGGTTAAGACCATTATGGTCCAGCCATTGTTCGTAATGAACATGGTTAAGTGATCATAATAAGGTAGGTGTTAATCTCTATTATGGGCACCTCCTAAAGATCACGTTTGCAAGACCAATTGACGGGTCAAAGTTTAAATATTAAAAAGTCAAACATGCCATTTTTCAGAATGTTATAATTTGAGCATATATATGTTACAAAATATGTTTTGACACTTAAACAAGTTGGTAATAAATATTAGAACACGTAAGAACATGTTCGGCTCTTCAATTTCAGTTCTATGGTCGGTTTGCAACCGAAAGTCGTGAAGTTTGACTTCTGCTTTGACTTTTGATTCTGACCCGATTTCGATTAGTTAGCTACTGATCTAAGGTTGCATTATGATCATAATATAATGTAGCATAACCCCCTAAGGTTATATTACATGATCATAATCAGAATCTGAGTTTATATACAAGTTCCATAATTATGCCATTTTGACAAAAATGCCATTTTTATGTAAAATAAGGTTTAAACAATAGTGAACTTGAAAATGAATTATCTACTGATGTAATATAATAAGAAGGATTATTTGGGATGTAAAATCATATTATAAACTGAGTTTATGAACAAGTCATTGTATTATGTCGATAAATGACGATAATGCCCTTGTGGCTCATAAAATGGTTTTAATCATGCTTTTTCATATCAAACATTTTACCTACTGATATTTTATATTAAATAACATATCAAAAATACATAAACCTAATTTTAACATCAGTTTTCATTAAACATCGCACAAATTGTCATTTTACGACTAAGCGCCATTTCGGCGCATAGTATGGTCTTAAACCATATTTACTAACCAAGACTTGTTACCTACTGATTTTATAACTTATTTAAAATACTTTTACAATAGGTTAATGATATAAACTCAGAATCCCAAATAATTTATAAAACTATGTGTAAAATGACTAAAATGCCCTTTCGGTGCATAGTTTGGTCATAAATGATAAATTACACATATTATCATGTTCCTACTGATATTATATCATAAGTTAAATATTTTTCCAGAATATTTATCATTATAACATTAAAATATATTCAAGTTCCTTTTGTATGGTATGAAATTACTGAAACGCCCTTTCGAGGCATAGTTTCGTTTTAAAACCTTAACGGACATATAAGTTGATATCCTTCTGATATTACAACTTAATTAAAGTATATTGCCATATAGAACTTGTCCATGACTTATCCGGTTACCCGATATCACTGATATGCGTACGGTTAAGTATATGTAACTAGTTTACGGATATTAACCAAAACGGGTTTAACCTTGTCATTTAAGTCTCAAAATCAAGAACGTTTATGGTTTACCCATATACAAGTCAAAGTAGTTTTTGGGTTTAAACTACATTCTATCTGGTCTTCACTTAATCTAGCGTATTTTACCGTTATTGATCATGTACGCTAATTGGTCTAAGTCTATGACTTATATAAGACCGTTTGCATTTAATTGGTTAGCTTATGGCATAATCCAGACTAGAGCCTTCTGGTAAATGCTATCTGCACTTAGGTCATTTTATGTACGGCTGAGTTATTAAATCCTGCGTTTAAACGAAGACTAGCTCAGGTAAATACTCTCTACTTATTTCCCCTATATGGGCTTGGGTCACGGTAAACTATTACTGCTCGGTCAGAAATGGGATCAATCGAATGCCAGATTGTGGCTAGTAAATCCGCATATTCCGTTTTAATTAGTTTTGTTTGATAACTTAAACATCGGGGGTTAACTACCGTGTCCTGGATATCCTCGGCTCATTACATTAGATAATGGACACGACCTAAGCGTGGGGTGTAGGCATACACCCGACAGACGCTCATGCTAAAAACTTACCCACAAATTTGGGGATAACTCCTTCGTGAGTTCTTAAGTGGTGTGTACGTTAATCATGTCTCGCTTTTCGCACCGGGCCCTGTATGTATGGACAAATATGTGAATCTGTTAACAAGGTTACAAAGTAACTTTCCCTAGTTATAAAAGATTTTGTGCCAATGTGCACTTAAAACATTTTTAAAATGTTTTCAAAATGAGTCAGTTGGGTGTATTTACCAGCCAAAGCTGACGTATTTTCAAAAGACTAAGCCTGTAGGTACAATACGAAAATGGGCTGGAAGCTGCTCGGTAGTGATAAGAGGATCTTGCAAATCCTAGATCTGCCCTAAAGTCTGTTACACACATTTTTTGTACATTTTATGATCCGCCTGTGGATCTTCTATTACGAGCCGTTTGTATATTATTTTGTATTTTGAACATTTGGTTTGTAATAGTAATTTTATTCCAAGACTTCTGCTGTGCTTTGCTTAATTGACTATGATGATATCAACTTACGTCACAATATTCCCCACCCGGACCCACCGGTGTTTGGATTGGCTATGGAAAGCCGGGGTGTGACATTGTATTACCAGACTAAGAAGATAACAAAGAGGTGTCGCATCTATCACCGGTGAATATGTATCATCATAATCAATCCAAGGTCTTTGCGAAAATCCTTGTGCTACTAATCTTGCCTTGTATTGTACGATTTCATTTTTCTCATTACGTTTTCGCACAAAGACCCACTTATATCCGATAGGCTTTACACCTTTAGGTATAGGGACTACTGGTCCAAAAACTTCTCGTTTATTGAGGGAATCTAATTCTGCCTTAATTATGTCTTTCCGGTTTGGCCAATCATTTCTTTTTTTACATTCCTCAATAGATTTTGCTTCTTGATCCTCATTATTTTCCATTACTTCTAGCGCTACGTTTTTTGAAAAATGTTATCGACGTCGATTTCATTTTAGTTCCATACCTTTCTAGACATGATATAATTTATTGAGATCTCTTCGTTTTTAGGTACTTGAGGTTCTTTTGGAACCGTCATGTCTAGTGTCACTTCAGGAGACTCTTTTCTTGGCATTATCATTACCTCGAATTGACCATCTCTATTATTTGCTCCTTTTTTCTTTCGAGGATTTTTATCTTTAGAACCGATTGGTCTACCACGTTTGAGGCATGCATTAGACTCATTTCCAACATGTGGTTGTCCTTCTGGGACACTTATTTTTATTGTAGCATTAGCAGCTGGTATGTGTGACTTAGTCACTCTCTTTGGGTCAGTGAATGCATCAGGTAATTGATTTGCTAATCTTTGTAAATGAATTATCCTTTGAACTTCTAGTTCACACTGTTTAGTTCGAGGATCAAGATGAGATAATGATAATTCATTCCAAATTATATTGTTATTTTTCAGCTGCTTTTCATCTCCCCCTAATGTTGGGAATGTTGTTTCAACAAAATGACAATCACCAAATCGAGCTGTAAATAAATCACCTGTTGATGGCTCCAAATACTTAATGATCGATGGTGATTCATACCCAACATATATTCCTAATCTCCTTTGAGGTCCTATCTTTGTGCGTTGTAGTGGAGCAATAGGAACATATACGACACAACCAAAAATCCTTAGATGGGAAATATCTGGTTCCTGGCCAAAAATCAACTTTAATTGGGAGGAAGTGTGGTAACTCGTTGGCCTGATGCGAATTAGTGTTGCTGCATGTAAAATTGCATGCCCCAAGCAGATGCTGGTAGTTTTGATTTCATAATCATTGGTCTTGCAATAATTTGAAGTCGCTTGATAAGCGATTCAGCAAGTCCATTTTGTGTATGTATATGAGGTACAGGATGCTCTACACTTATGCCAATAGACATGCAGTAATCATTGAAGGTTTGAGATGTAAATTCACCAGCATTGTCCAACCGAAATTTCTTTATGGGATAATCTGGAAAATATGCTCTTAGCCTTATTAATTGAGCAAGTAGTCGTGCAAATGCCATATTGCGACTTGGTAGTAAATTCACATGTGACCATCTGGTTGATGCATCAATTAAGACCATAAAGTATCTAAATGGTCCACTAGGAGGGTGTATAGGCCCACATATATCCCTATGTATTCTTTCTAAAAAACTCAAGGATTCTGTCCATACCTTAACTGGTGATGGGTGAGTGATTAACTTCCCTTGTGAGCATGCAACACATGTAATATCCTTAGATTGAAGAATCTTTTGGTTCTTCAAAGAATAACCACATGAATCTTCTATAATTTTTCGCATCATTATTGATCCGGGATGGCCTAACCGATCATGCTAAATTATAAAATTTTCTCGGTCCATAAACTTATGGTTTATGATTGCATTTGATTCAACTGCACCAATTTTAGTAGAATACAAACCAGAGGAAAATGCGGGTAACTTCTCTAACATATGCTTTTTACCCGAAATCATACTTATGATTGAAGGTACTCATCATGTCCCTCACTTGTAGTCTCAAGATGATATCCATTTAGAAGAATATCTTTAAAGCTTATTAGATTTCTTTGAGATAGTGGGGAAAATAATGCATTGTTAATTTTGAGCAAAGTTCCACTTTGTAGAACTACATAAGCTTCTCCAAAGCCTTCAATTAATTTTATTTTACCGGATATAGTACCAACGCTTGCTTCTTTCATTGTTAAACTAGAGAAATAATCCTTTTTCTTTAGGATCGTATACGTAGTAGCACTGTCTATTAGACATACATCTTTACCACTAATAGGACGTTTAGTTGAACACTCCATACGCTTCAAAACAGAACAAAACTTCATAAATATGGTTCAAACATAACAAATCCCATAAAATGCCCCAAAATACTTCAAAACAAAACATAACAAAATCCCAAACAAAATGTCTCGATAAAACATCAAGGAATAACATATTTTTAAATATAATCCTTCACGCGTAAGGAAAATTGCAAGCATCCAACTGGTTGGTATCAGCCATAATATCACCAGAATCCAAATTTGCTTGCTCGATAAGGAAATCAGCATAATCCAGATTAGTTGCATTAGTAAGGTCCTTTTCACCACTTGGGACATCGACATTTCCATCTTCATATGTGAAATATGTCTCTATTCCTTTCCCTTTTTCTTTTATAGATTGTTTGTACCAAGTGTCTAGCTGTACGACATGTACCAGCCCAGTGGTTGTTACTTCCACATCGATAGCATGCATTCGATGGGGTTCCATTTTTCTTTTTACCGTTTCCATTATTGGATTTCTTTTCATAATCATGCAACTTCTGGTGGGTTCCTTTGTTTTTAAATTGAACACCATGATAATTCCCACGACCATATCCTCGTCCACGACCACGACCATGACCACGCCCACGTTGATAGCCACGACCACGTCCGTGACTTCCACTTTGGTCATTATATGTTGCCACATTCACTTCAGGGATTGGAGTTGTACTAACAGGACGAGTTTCATGGTTTTTCATCAGTAGGTCACTATTTTGCTCAGCCACAAGCAAACATGATATTAAGTCACTATATTTGGTGAAGCCCCTTTCACGATATTGTTGTTGCAAGACAATGTTTGAGGCGTGAAAGGTGTAGAATATGTTTTTCAACATCTCCTTATCAGTAATATTTTCACCACACAGAATCAATTGTGACGGGATTCTAAACATTGCCGAGTTATACTCACTTATAGACTTAAAGTCTTGCAACCTTAAATTGAGCCATTCATAACAAGCTCTTGGTAATATTACTGTTTTCTGATGGTCATACCTTTCTTTCAAATTGGTCCACAGGAGGAGTGGATCTTTGATAGTGAGATATTCATTTTTCAAGGACTCATGAATATGGTGGCATAAGAAAATCATTGCCTTTGCTTTATCTTGGGTATTTATTTTATTTTCTACTTTAATTGTTTCCCCATGGTAATTGGCATTTAGATGGATTTCAGCATCCAAAGCCCATGACAATATTTTTTCCAATGATGTCCAAAGCCATAAACTCAAGCTTTGCAAGATTCGACATAGCTAACTATATTAAAGAAATACGCATGAATTAATGCAAGTTATTATAGTCAAATAAAATTTAGTAACCATTATTGAATAAATAAAACAAGACTAACAAAATAATAATGTATTCAGTCATTACCAATTAAAGTTTGTTTACATATATTTATATATGATATATCCATGCATATAAAGATATTAGGTTAGTTAATAGATGGAAGAGGCCAATAATTTGAAATACATATACTTTTTACTTCATCAAAATTCTCCCTCTTAATTATTATTATGCTAAACAATGATATACTGATGTCGCATTGTGATAACATAATAAACAACTACATATAGTTTATAGATTAATAAACAAGTAAATACAATCTGGTAGTTAATGAAAATGTAACCAGTAATGAAATACTATGTGAATGGGGGATCAGCTCATCCGATGAGCAACCGGACTGATCTAACTCAACTAACAGAGGCGAAATTCATTGTTAGTGAGGTTAACAAACGAACATGTGAGATCTACTGTTTAATTGCTTTGAATATATTGAATGACGTGAAAAGTACAATGCAAGTAAACAATTCAGAAGGGCTTACTAACTCTACTTAGCTCTGAAACAACACTCCTCTATTTATAGGTCGACATGACTCGCATAGGAGAGTGTGTTGAAGAGACTATGACTCGTGCGAGTGGCTGCCTTGTACGAGTGACAGAATGTCACTCGTACGAGCCTTGTGACTCACTTGTACAAGCCAACTACAAAACATATAATCTATACAATAACATTTACAATCTGACGTTCTAACCTATATACAAAATCAACATATCCTAGACGTAGGCAATAGACATTATGCACCAACAAACTCCCCCTTGGATGTTGCCACAGTCTTGGATAGTCTTCAAAAAAAACTTCATAAGATTTGACGTTTATCGACCAAAGAACCGCTTCGGTGGCTTGCGACGCTCCTCAAAAGCTATAGGCGTTTGATCTGTTGGAGGTGGTCGGTTAACTGTATTGCCAAACCGAAAACTTCTCAGCACGCTATACGAGCTCGTTTTGCAATCCTTGCTTCCTTCTTATCTTTCTTCTTTTACTCTGTCTCCTCCAGTTTCCTCCAAGAAGTGTTTCATGTCGATCCAGAATGTATGCCATTAGCGAAACAGACATTAACAATCTTCTGAAACTGGAGTGCTTGTTCTTTGTCTTTCTCTTCATAGCTGATTTTGTTGTAGAACAAACAATCTATATCTTTCTTTGAACAATTTACTAGCCACATCGGGTCTAGTACTCGAATGCCACGCCACAGCCCATATATTCGTTTGTGTGCTATGACGGCTTCGGTAAGCTCCTCTGTTATCTTCCACGAATCATCATCAGGGTGCACACAAATCACAGCTTCTCCCGTGTTAGAATCATAGTGCCACCACTTGAAGTTTTTGTGGAAATCTTGCTCCATCTGAATCATAAGCATATTCTTCATTACCTTTGGCCTCTTCATGATGAGCGTAACATCTTTTTCTTTAGTAATCAGATCAATCTTTGTAATACGCTTTGGAAAATGAGGTTTCCAGTGTATAAATCCATGTGCAGCTTCAAGCTTGATCAACTTCCATAGCCGCTGGTTTGTGAAATTTCATCTTCAGATTTATCATCTTCGTTTGTACGAGCTCTTTAATATCCCAATACGGCAAGGATTTAATGTCGCTCAAATATCTGAAGTACTGGATCCCAAACTCTCTTTTGATAGCGTAAACATTAAGTTCCTCGATCCATCCCCAGCTAATAATGTCCCCTAGAGAAATATCTGCATCACGTGTAAAGAATGCTAGAGGACGTTTGAATTTGTGCTCCGCTGGTGAAACTTTGAACCACTTCTTCCTCATTTCTACTGTCACACCCCGACCCGCAGCGGAAATAAGAGTCGGGGCATAATTGGGTTATCACCAAAGCACATGACATTTACTATTATGTTTCATATTAAATAAAGTCAAAATTACATTTTCAAATATCCAAATATGTTCATTCAATACAAAGGAAATAAACCAAACATAACAATCCCAATACTAAATTGTTTTATTCTTCTAATCCAGGTCCTATGTGTTCCTAGCCGCTGCTGGTTCACCTGTATCATGTGTAAAATGGGAGTTTTTGGGTCAACATAAGTTGGCGAGTGAACCTTATTAGATAAACATTTGATAATGATTTTATGGTTAGTTTATCAAAGAAATATTGTGCATAATCATAGATGAGCAAATGTAAATAATCAAGTGATGGCAAATAGCAGTCTCAACTATAGCATACAATAACGCATGGCAGCATACATGAACATACCAACATCATACTGTAAATAACATAAATGAAACTGTGCGATCAAGGCTCAATCAAACGGAGCCGATCGTATTGCATGTACTGAAAATGTAAAATGAACTGTGCGATCAAGGCTCAATCAAACGGAGCCGATCGTATGTGGGCACGCCAGGTTCAACCGCATAATAAAATGGGGAACATGCTCAACGCTCATAAATGGGGAGCGGCGGCCTATGAAATTGCATGTACTGAATAATAAATTGCATCCAATAATAACTACTTAACAACAACAAACAGAATACACAAGTTCATGATATGATGTATGCACAATGGTTTAGATATAATATGTATACAAGCAAAGACACATGATACACTCCAAAACGTGATTAAAACGGGAAATTTGTAAGATTCACTCACCTTGGGTGCGTTGGATTGGAGATGGTGAGATGCGCACGATTTAGATGAGCGGATCAACGAGGAATACTAACCTAAATAATAATGGAAAAATATAATAAATGGATGGATTTTATTAAGAATTTTAATGAAATTTTTAGATATATTTTTGTGAGTTTATAGCTATTTTCTATCTTTAAAAATGTTATTTTTAAGTATTTTTAATTGATTTTTAAATTAAATTAAATAAATAAAAATATAAAAAAATATTATTTTTTTAGCGTTGACCGTTGACCGGTTCGGTCAGCGAAATAATCTGCGCCGGGTGAGATTCGAACCGGCGACCTCCCGTTCGCGTGCACGCAGCTCTACCAACTGAGCTACGTGTCTAACCCGAACTAAACTCGTTTTTAATTATATTTATACACTTATTCGATTTAACCGAATTTCCTTTATTTGCAAAAACATTTAAATTCAATCGGACCGGTGCTCGTGACGGGTTTCGAACGCGCGACGTGTAGTTCATGTTGCACACAGTCCACCGCTGGACTGTGTGTCTAACCCGGTTATTAGCTCGGTTTTTATTATACTTAACAACTATCTCAGTTAACCCGGTTTAGTTCTTGATCAAAAAGGCATTTTATTAAACAAGGTGTGCGTGAAGCAGGGATCGAACTCGAGACGTGCGTGTGAAATTTGCACACAGTCCACCGCTGGACTGTGTGTCTAACCCGTTTAAAATACCGTTTTTAATTAATCTTATGCTATGTTGTGTCTTCATCTTCTTCGTCGATTTACACAGACAGCATATTCCGACTTGTTATGATTGTTTTATGACTTATACAATTTTCAGACATTAACAGTAATCTAAAAGTAGAGAATGGAGGGAGTTTAAGGAAGAGAATATACCGATTGATGTTGTTCACAGAATTCCGGCGGAGGTTCGTCGGTACTGAAAGTGAACTCCGGCTGTTGAAACCAATTAACAGCGTTGATCGTTTATTTATGAAGTTGAGTCACTTAAACAAGGTTTAAATGAAGTTTAGGATATCATACCAGTTCACAGTGTGATTCCGGTAGTTTCAGAAGTTTTCCGGCGAGGATAAGATTTTCGATAAACGTTGACTAGGATCGATTCTGATGGTGGAGTTGTGTTAGAGACTGATTAATCACATGATTTAAACAGAAAGAGTTGGAGGAAATACCGTGAGGATGTGAGTCCCGGTTTTCCGGTGACTTGCAAAAATTTTCCGGCGAACTGATTTAGATGATCTGGTGGTCCAAAAATGCGACGAAATTGAAATTGAGTATTGATATGATAGCTCTGAATCGAGAGAATGATCTGAAGCTTGAGTTATTCAGGACTTTGATGAGCTTTCGGTTTCAAAAACCGAAAATGATGAAACTTTAAGTTCAATCAATTCTAACTTGATTAGAAACCGTCATACATCGGTTATAAGCTGATCATGTGAATTAAACAACGATTTGACGATTGGTTTGCCGATTACCGTTTCTCAGATGGCACCATCGGTTAAACGGATTTTGTGTATAAATTTCATTTGTGTTCTTAGAGTAAAAGAAAACACATTGTGGCGGAGTGGTCTGGGAAGTGAGTGTTAAGTTGTTTGAAGTATTTCCTGGCTGACCCGGGTTCGAGTCCCGGCAGCTTCAAATATTTTTTATTTATTTTATTTTAACTTTTTATCAAATATAATTTTTATAGTTTAGTTTATTTATTATTTATGTATCGTTTTAACTCAAAATAATCATAAATATTTAATGCAACTTTTATAACTTGGTACTTGATTACAAAACGGAGCGGGTTTTGGAGACCCGATTTTTACAAATGTTACAGTATCCCCTACTTTTAGGAATTTCGTCCCGAAATTTAAGTAGTTGAAGTAGTAGGAAAAAGATGCGGGTATTTTTCACGCATTGAGTCCTCACGTTCCCAAGTAAACTCAGGTCCCCGTTTCGACTCCCAGCGTACCCTAACAATTGGAATGCGACTTCGACGAAGACGCTTCTCCCCGTAGTCCATGATCTCCACTGGTCTTTCAATAAAATGCATGGATTCATCAATCTGAATATCTTCCAGCGGAATATGGAGATTCTCATCAGCGAGGCACTTCTTCAAGTTCGACACGTGGAATGTGGGGTGAATCCTGTTGAGTTCTTCTGGTAAGTCAAGCTTGTATGCTACAGGACCTACTCTTTCGAGTATCTTGAAAGGTCCTATGTAACGTGGTGCTAGCTTCCCCTTTTGACCAAAACGAACTACTCCCTTCCACGGTGATACTTTTAAAAGCACATGATCACCAATGTTAAACTCTAAGGGCTTCTGTCGTTTATCTGCATAACTCTTTTGACGACTTTGAGCCGCTAGAAGATTGTTTCGAATTTGATGGATCTTATCTGTGGTTTCTTGGATCAATTATGGACCAGTAATTTGTGCTTCCCCAATTTCGTGCCAACATACAGGAGATCGGCACTTACGACCATATAAGGCTTCAAAAGGTGCCATGCCGATGCTCGAATGATAGCTGTTGTTGTACGAGAATTCAACTAATGGTAGGTGGGCGTCCCAATTTCCCTTGAAGTCTATTACACATGCTCTAAGCATATCCTCAAGAGTTTGAATGGTGCGCTCAGACTGTCCATCAGTTTGAGGATGATAGGCGGTACTGAGATCTAATCGTGTGCCCATAGCGGATTGTATTGCTTGCCATGTACGTGAGGTGAAACGACCATCACGATCAGAAATAATACTTAATGGTACCCCATGCCGGCTCACGATTTCGTTGATATAAATACGTGCAAGCTTTTCGTTCTTGAAATCTTCGCGGATAGGAATAAAGTGAGCTGATTTTGTAAGTCGGTCTATAATCACCCATATAGTGTCATACCCACCAGAAGTGCGAGGTAACCCGGTAATGAAATCCATGGTTATATTTTCCCACTTCCATACAGGTATTTCCGGTTGGACTAGAAGTCCTGAGGGTCTTTGGTGTTCAGCCTTCACCTTGGAACATGTGAGACACTTGGAAACAAAAACGGCAATATCCTTCTTCATTCCAGGCCACCAATAGTGTATCGTAGGTCTTGATACATCTTATCGGCTCCGGGGTGTATAGAATATCGCATTTTGTGAGCTTCATTCATAAGAGTTTCACGAAGATTGTTGTGGTTAGGAATCCAGATACGATCTAGGTAATACAGGATACCGTCTGATTTAGTTTCAAGTTTTAGCTCGGCTCCACAGGACATCTCTTTTCGTACGTCTTCTTCTGTTATTGAAACGTGTTGAGCTTCACGAATTTGATCTTTAATGTCGGTTATAATTTGCGAACATAGAAGATGAATGGAGTTCGCATAACCCTTTCGACTAAGTGCATCAGCCACCACATTTGCTTTACCAGGGTGGTATCTAATTTCACAGTCGTAATCATTCAGGAGTTCGACCCATCTTCGTTGCCTCATATTTAACTCTTTTTGATTGAAGATATGTTGAAGACTCTTATGGTCAGTGTATATTTCACACTTAGTACCATAGAGATAATGTCTCCATATCTTAAGAGCGAATACAACGGCTCCAAGTTCTAGGTCATGAGTGGTGTAGTTCTTTTCGTGTGTCTTGAGTTGTCTCGAGGCATAAGCTATGACTTTTCCTCTTTGCATGAGAACGCAGCCTAATCCTTGCCCTGACGCGTCGCAATAGACTACAAAATCATCACAACCTTCAGGAAGAGTGAGGATTGGTGCATCACAAAGTTTTTGTTTAAGAGTTTGAAAAGCTTCTTCTTGCTTGGGTCCCCATACGAAAGGTTTTCCCTTATGGGTTAAAGCCGTGAGTGGCACAGCAATGCGAGAGAAGTTTGAAATGAACCGACTATAATAGCCAGCTAGTCCAAGAAAAGATCTTACTTCAGTTGGTGTACGTGGAGCTTGCCATTCTTGAACTGCTTTGATCTTTGAAGGGTCAACATGTATTCCTTTGTCATTGACTACATGCCCGAGGAATTGCACCTCTTTCAACCAGAATTCACATTTAGAGAACTTGGCATAAAGCTTTTCCTTTTCTAGAAGTGCAAGAACGAGTCGAAGATGACGCTCATGATCAGCTTTAGATTTTGAATAAATAAGAATATCGTCGATGAAAACTATAACAAATCGATCAAGGTAAGGTTTGCAGACTCTGTTCATCAGGTCCATGAAAACAGCTGGTGCGTTGGTTAATCCAAACGGCATAACCATGAATTCATAGTGGCCATAACGAGTTCGAAAAGCAGTCTTAGGGACGTCTTCTTCATGCACTCTAAGCTGATGATAGCCAGATCGAAGTTCGATTTTCGAAAAGCAGCTGGCACCTTGTAGTTGGTCAAGAAGATCATCAATGCGAGGTAAGGGATAGCGATTTTTGATGGTTAACTTATTGAGCTCTCTGTAGTCGATGCACATACGAAAAGATCCATCTTTCTTCTTTACAAAAAGAACAGGTGCACCCCAAGGCGACGAGCTAGGACGTATGAATCCCTTGTCAGTCAACTCTTGCAATTGACTGGCTAACTCTTGCATTTCAGAGGGGGCTAACCTATATGGAGACTTTGCAACTGGTGTAGCACCAGGTATAAGATCAATACGGAATTCGACATCTCTGATTGGAGGAAGTCCTGAAACGTCGTCAGGAAAAACTTGTGGAAAGTCTTTAACTACAGGAATATCTTCTAGTTTCTTCTCTGTGGTCCCCTTCTTGATGATATGGGCTAAAAACGCGACATAATTCTTGCGAAGATATTTTTGAGCTTGAAGACAAGACATTAACCTGAGCCCTTTCGACGAGGTTTCTCCAATGATTCGAAGAGTCTGACCGTTTGAAAGAGGAATACGAATAAATTTTTCACGACATACAATTTCCGCCTGATGTTGACTGAGCCAATCCATACCGATTATGATGTCGAAACTTCCCAGCTTCATAGGAATAAGGTCGACTGAGAAATCGTGGTCGTTTAAGGTGAGTGTACAGTTGCGTAAAATAGAGTCTAATGAAACTGGTTTTCCGTCCGCAACTTCCACCGTTATTGATTCCGCGAGCTTATCCCGATTTTTGCTTAAGATGGGTTCAAATTCTAATGACACAAAACTTCTATCCGCACCAGTATCAAATAACATAGAGGCATATCTACCATTTATAAGGAACGTACCGTTGACCACATTGCCGTCAGCTCTGGCCTGGTTCGCGTTAATATTGAAAGCTCTCCCTCTTGCAGGTGGAGGAGCTTGGTTCGCTTGATTCACTGGGTTGTCTTGGGCCTGAGCATGAACAATATTAACCAGCCTTGGACATGTGTTTCTGAAATGACTTGGGTCGCCGCAATTGAAGCAAGCCCGCATAGGTTGGCCCATAGGATAATTGGGTTGGTAGTATGTTTAGGCTAAATGTTGGGTGGGTGGAAATGGTAGGGGTTGTTGGGCTTGACCCATTAATTGTTGGTGGGTTTGGGTTATAGGTTGATGGCGGTTTGTTCGTTGAGGCATACGGCAGTATTGAACAGTATGCCCTGCGCGACCGCAGCCGGTGCAGTATTGGCAAGGATGATCAGGGGAATAGTGATACTGACAACGGTTACATTTTGGTAACGGGCCTGTGTAGGGTCTTCTGTATGGTGCGGGTGGAGGAGTGACTTGAGTGATGGGTGCAGCAGGAATAGGGGTGTTGGTTTGGGTAACTGCAAAATTCCTGGTGTTACGCTTCCTCTTGTTAGCAAACTTAGAGGAAGGAATGGGGTGGTTTGAAGTTTGTCCCTCAACAGGGGCTTTCTTCTTCTCTTCTTTGAACTTCCTGTTGCGAATTCGGTTTTCGGTCAGTTCAGTTGCCAACTCCATGGCAGCTTCAAGTGTTACAGTGAAACGCTGAGAACTGAATCTTGGATTTTCGAGGGAAGTCCTCGAATATAATGCTCGATCAGACGATAGGTTGGAGTGAATAAATTTGGAACCATTTGGTTCAACTCCAAGAACCTCTTGTTGTAGGTAGTGTGATCACCCTCCTTCTGCTTTAAGGCATGAAATTCATCCTCCAACTTCTTAATTTCACTTCTAGGACAGAAACGCCTAGTCATGATTTCCCTTAACTCCTCCCAAGTTAAGGCCATCGCATCTTCAGTTCCCCTCTTCCCTTTTTCAATGTTCCACCACGTGAGGGCTACTCCAAGTAGTCTCCCGGTGGCGTATCGAACCTTGCGATCCTCAGGACAATCGTAGTTTAGGAAGGTGTTTTCCATCTCCTCGAACCAATGTAGGAGAGCAGTGACACCCTCTGTCCCTTCAAATTTAGGAGGATCACAGGACTTAAAATGTTTTGAAGAGCACTTGTTGGTAGGAGGGTTGTTGATGTTCTGATCCTGTTGTTGGGGAGGGTTAGTAGGATTCGTTGCAAGGGCTTGTTGTACTTGGACCACAATGTCAGGAAGTATTGTGGCCATTTGTTTCGCGATATGAGTGGCAAAACGTTCTTGAGACCTTCCCGATCTTTTACCCCTTCGTTGCTGTCTAGACGACATCTACAGGATCATAAAATGAGAAGATCGTGAGTTTATGGTGTCTTTTTAGGTGTCATGTGTCTTTAAGAAAATGAAAATAACATAAAATTCAATAATGCAACTACATCCATAGGATGTCTTGGGTTCGCTCATGTTGGGCCTCAAATGTCCCCCATACCTTCACCTATATAGTCATGTGGGCCCCCATGGCTATTGGCTTGGTAGGATTCACATTAGTATTGGCAATTTAACACTCGCATCCCCCGAATGCAAACCACAAAATATGTTCATGAGATGTTTGGTCGGAACGTGTCCAGGTGTAGACACAATGACAACTCAAAGTGGGGTTAGTTCACACGACGTTTGGTATAGCATGCTTTGGCCTAATAGGTACTTCGTACTCTCATCGTTGGTCCCCAGGTAGGCAAACTGGTCCTTTATTTTGGATTTATACGAATGCCAGCCTAGACAGGACATTCCGACTACCGGTACTGGTACCCTTCCAGTTACTACATGCCCGTCATGAGAACTCACTTTGATGAGATTTGAAAACACAAAAATCATTGCAAAAGAAATAATGCTGTGGTGTGTGCTTTCATGGATGTGATATGTTATGAGCATACGATTCATGATAGACATTATATGATAATACATACTTATGAACATGCTTGCACAATATCCAATGTTACATTTAACATAAAACATATAAACATCATGAAATTTGGCATATAACACACAAAATTCTTATAAGTTTCTAATCGACTATAGTATAGGCTCTAAGGGTCTAATAACCTATCCTATATCCCTATATTCATGGCTCTGACACCAATCTGTCACACCCCGACCCGCAGTGGAAATAAGAGTCGGGGCATAATTGGGTTATCACCAAAGCACATGACATTTACTATTATGTTTCATATTAAATAAAGTCAAAATTACATTTTCAAATATCCAAACATGTTCATTCAATATAAAGGAAATAAACCAAACATAACAATCCCAATACTAAATTGTTTTATTCTTCTAATCCAGGTCCTATGTGTTCCTAGCTGCTGCTGGTTCACCTGTATCATGTGTAAAATGGGAGTTTTTGGGTCAACATAAGTTGGCGAGTGAACCTTATTAGATAAACATTTGATAATGATTTTATGGTTAGTTTATCAAAGAAATATTGTGCATAATCATAGATGAGCAAATGTAAATAATCAAGTGATGGCAAATAGCAGTCTCAACTATAGCATACAATAACGCATGGCAGCATACATGAACATACCAACATCATACTGTAAATAACATAAATGAAACTGTGCGATCAAGGCTCAATCAAACGGAGCCGATCGTATTGCATGTACTGAAAATGTAAAATGAACTGTGCGATCAAGGCTCAATCAAACGGAGCCGATCGTATGTGGGCACGCCAGGTTCAACCGCATAATAAAATGGGGAACATGCTCAACGCTCATAAATGGGGAGCGGCGGCCTATGAAATTGCATGTACTGAATAATAAATTGCATCCAATAATAACTACTTAACAACAACAAACAGAATACACAAGTTCATGATATGATGTATGCACAATGGTTTAGATATAATATGTATACAAGCAAAGACACATGATACACTCCAAAACGTGATTAAAACGGGAAATTTGTAAGATTCACTCACCTTGGGTGCGTTGGATTGGAGATGGTGAGATGCGCACGATTTAGATGAGCGGATCAACGAGGAATACTAACCTAAATAATAATGGAAAAATATAATAAATGGATGGATTTTATTAAGAATTTTAATGAAATTTTTAGATATATTTTTGTGAGTTTATAGCTATTTTCTATCTTTAAAAATGTTATTTTTAAGTATTTTTAATTGATTTTTAAATTAAATTAAATAAATAAAAATATAAAAAAATATTATTTTTTTAGCGTTGACCGTTGACCGTTGACCGGTTCGGTCAGCGAAATAATCTGCGCCGGGTGAGATTCGAACCGGCGACCTCCCGTTCGCGTGCACGCAGCTCTACCAACTGAGCTACGTGTCTAACCCGAACTAAACTCGTTTTTAATTATATTTATACACTTATTCGATTTAACCGAATTTCCTTTATTTGCAAAAACATTTAAATTCAATCGGACCGGTGCTCGTGACGGGTTTCGAACGCGCGACGTGTAGTTCATGTTGCACACAGTCCACCGCTGGACTGTGTGTCTAACCCGGTTATTAGCTCGGTTTTTATTATACTTAACAACTATCTCAATTAACCCGGTTTAGTTCTTGATCAAAAAGGCATTTTATTAAACAAGGTGTGCGTGAAGCAGGGATCGAACTCGAGACGTGCGTGTGAAATTTGCACACAGTCCACCGCTGGACTGTGTGTCTAACCCGTTTAAAATACCGTTTTTAATTAATCTTATGCTATGTTGTGTCTTCATCTTCTTCGTCGATTTACACAGACAGCATATTCCGACTTGTTATGATTGTTTTATGACTTATACAATTTTCAGACATTAACAGTAATCTAAAAGTAGAGAATGGAGGGAGTTTAAGGAAGAGGATATACCGATTGATGTTGTTCACAGAATTCCGGCGGAGGTTCGTCGGTACTGAAAGTGAACTCCGGCTGTTGAAACCAATTAACATCGTTGATCGATTATTTATGAAGTTGAGTCACTTAAACAAGGTTTAAATGAAGTTTAGGATATCATACCAGTTCACAGTGTGATTCCGGTAGTTTCAGAAGTTTTCCGGCGAGGATAAGATTTTCGATAAACGTTGACTAGGATCGATTCTGATGGTGGAGTTGTGTTAGAGACTGATTAATCACATGATTTAAACAGAAAGAGTCGGAGGAAATACCGTGAGGATGTGAGTCCCGGTTTTCCGGTGACTTGCAGAAATTTTCCGGCGAACTGATTTAGATGATCTGGTGGTCCAAAATGCGACGGAATTGAAATTGAGTATTGATATGATAGCTCTGAATCGAGAGAATGATCTGAAGCTTGAGTTATTCAGGACTTTGATGAGCTTTCGGTTTCAAAAACCGAAAATGATGAAACTTTAAGTTCAATCAATTCTAACTTGATTAGAAACCGTCATACATCGGTTATAAGCTGATCATGTGAATTAAACAACGATTTGACGATTGGTTGCCGATTACCGTTTCTCAGATGGCACCATCGGTTAAACGGATTTTGTGTATAAATTTCATTTGTGTTCTTAGAGTTAACAGAAAACACATTGTGGCGGAGTGGTCTGGGAAGTGAGTGTTAAGTTGTTTGAAGTATTTCCTGGCTGACCCGGGTTCGAGTCCCGGCAGCTTCAAATATTTTTTATTTATTTTATTTTAACTTTTTATCAAATATAATTTTTATAGTTTAGTTTATTTATTATTTATGTATCGTTTTAACTCAAAATAATCATAAATATTTAATGCAACTTTTATAACTTGGTACTTGATTACAAAACGGAGCGGGTTTTGGAGACCCGATTTTTACAAATGTTACATCTACAACTTCAGCTCTATTCAACTGTTGAGGAATGGTACCATGTTTAGCAGCTTCTTCAACTTTACGTTTCAGAACATTGGCATTTTCTGCTGCAAACAACTCAGTAAAAGTTGGGGAGTCATCTGTACCCTGATTTGCAAGATTACTAACATCATCATAAGAATCATCTTTCACGACAACTCTATCATAGTCATTCGCATCTTCAACGTGCTCGAAGACATAGTCAACTGGCTCAAAAGCACTAATGTCGTTCAGCTCGTCTTCAAAATTAAATTCGAAATTTTCTTCGTCCACGCCTAACATCTTAGTAATCTCTTCCTTAGTATAGCTATGGACATATTCATCCTCTTCAACATCGTGCTCAAGATATAATATCTTCGGCTTTGGCACGACAGGAACGGTAGATGTATCGATTACCGTGAAAATTCTTGCCTGCTGAACACCTTTAGATCCTTCTGATCTTCCCTGATCTCTATCGTCACATACCTGATTCGCAGAGTCATCCAAGTAAGCACAATAATCAATATCTTCATTTAAAACAGATTCTGTTACACGGACACCCATACCACCTACATCATCATCACCATCATTATCATCATTGTCAGAATTATCAGAAAACAACTCATCTAAAGCATCTAAGTCCTCTTTCTCTTTGTCAGCATCCTCAACAAACTCATCAACCTCTACATCAATATCTTTCTGTAACTTCTTTTTCTGCAGCCATTCACGATGTCTATCTGAAAGATCTGTCGTGTCAATATCCACATCTTTAGGCTTTCCTACCAGAACAAACTTATTCGAGACTGTATACACCACAATATCTGTAATAACTGGCACAGATTCAGTTTCTGGCTCACTTGTGATGTTCATAGGATCCTCAACCACTTTCGCTTTGCCCTTGCCTTGCGCATCAATTCCTTTGCAAGACGTTCATGTTCAGCGACACGCTCTCTTGCTTCAGCTCTTTCGATTTCATCAATCTCAGCAGCAATATTAACACCCAACTTCTTAGTTAGTATCTTCTCAAAGGATTCATCCTTCTGTCACTTCTGAGTCGTTCCTCTTCATATTCAGCTATGCGAATCCGTAAATGCTCATTTTATGATACAATGTTGGCTAACATCGCTTCGAGCTGCTGTTTGTCTTCGGTTAAGGCATTGAGTTGTTCCTTTAACTTTGCTATCTTGACAATGTTTAACATGACCTGCTTCTGTAACTCTTCAACGCATGGGTCATTAAACATGTCAGCAGTAAAGTCTTCGCCCCCTGGAAAGTCACCAAAATCAAAATCAAAATCAAAGTGAGACTGTGACTGTGAGGGTTGCGGTGTCGGTTGTGTTGCTTGCTGCTGTGGTGGAGATGGTGCTGGCTGAGATGTTTGTTGACGAGCCGGTGATGGTGATGTTGGTTGAGTTGGCTCATCATGTACCTCTTCTTCAGTCTGTGTTTGCACTTTTTCTTTTGATTTGACATTAGGAGAATCTATGCTTCTCGCAGCCGATCATTTCAGACTTCGAGACTTCTTCTTTGCCGACTTGCGTACAGGAGTATCATAATCTGAACCCAAAGGTATATAAGTCGTATCGTCCTCTCCTGTTGCTTTTCGCTTTCTTTCTTCAGCCTTACGCTTTTTCTCCAGCGAGTCGTTCAGCTTCTATCTTTTTAGCTCTCTCTCTCTCTTTCACCAGCTCTTCTATCCTCTGAGTCAGTGCTAGAAGACGATGCTTCTTCAGCCACTTTATCACGACCAAAAGCTTGCCTCTCTATATCAGCAGCTATGTCTTCAATATTCTCCTCAATCTCTGATTCATCTAGCAGCCTAGCACTTTCAGCTGTTTTCTTTTTAATCCGAGGAATAGAAGTGGAAGATGTAGCCGTTGCCTTTCTCTTACCCCCATCTTTGACAAATCATGCGCTACATTTTGCAACTAAACCATCAAGCACTGTCAACTCTTCACACTCATCACCACTATCTTCCTTTCTCCACTTTCCTGGTGCTGGAGCAATATAATCTTTGTCACTGATTGCTCCAAACACAGGCTTCGCGTTCGGGAATACCTTAAGGTGTAAGTTCATCTTCTTCAAAGTAGAGACATCCATGTGTTCTAGTTTCAGCACATCATCTTTCTTCTTCTTTAGATTAGGATGCAGATGATCTAGCAACATCTGAATGAAACGTGGATACTGCAGAAATTTCTCTCTCTGAATATTCTGCACCATCTGAGTGAATATCACCTACGAAAAATTATACGGAAGATTCAGAACTAGCGCGGTGATCATGCACATCTGATAATCTACCAAGTCTTCAAATCCTCCTTTCTGTGACTTAGTGCATGAATAACACAATGTGCGATATATCAAAACGGTGCACTTAGGTACCCTTTTTGAAAGGAGCAGCATTCACCAATCTTGCGTAACCCATGCGATAGAAACATCCCTTCACCATATATTCCGAGAAACCTGTCGGATCATCTTCATGGTCTTTAAAATCTAACACCGTTCTGATCAACTCTTCTATGATTTTCACCTAAATATCCTCATCGCCAATCCTCACAGCTGAGACAATCGCATTCTCCTCAGAATCAAACTCCACAGCGTTGCAGAAGTACTCAATATGTGATCTACAAGTGACATGGCGATCAGTTAGAGCCTTCGTAAAACTCTAACACTTCCTGGTAGGCAGCAATCTCTGGAATAAATTCATCAAGAAAACAGCATATGTTGTGGAACGGAGAAAAAGAAGATTTCTTGACCTGTACACATAGACATTTCAAACCGTTAGAAAATTTTTCAAAAATTTCAACTTTGAAAATCACTCGTACGAACCATTCATTCGTACGAGTCAACTGTTAGACAATTTTTCAAGTTTGGATCAAATCATCACTCGTACGAGTCACTACTTCATACGAGTGACTAAAGACTTAGAAACTTTTCAAGATATTTGATCAAACTGCTTCGTACGAACAATGCTACGTACGAGTCAACAACACTTGACAAATTTTAACATTTAACTTTTAAGGATTCTACTTGTATGAGTGAAAAGATATAACATTCTGAAAACCTTCGCTAGTACGAGTGAAGTACCAAATAACACCAGGTTTAAACCGAACTTAAAACGTGTTGATTTTAACAAATTAAAGGTTGATTTATAGGCTATTGGGGCTGATATTAACGTTTTTAAGTTCAATTTTATGTTTTACCGGTCCAATTTCCCTAAATCTACCTTTTATGTATGTTTGGTCTAAATCCGGCATTATAACGGCTAAAAACACGCAATAGTACCTTTCCCATCGTAAGAGGTATGCGAATCGACCTCCCCAATGTATTGGTACACAGTATATGTCAAGAAAAATCGAAGTATAGAACTAGTTCGCACAAAGTTCTGTCGCACAGTGACATTAGGTTGACTCTTGCAACTGAAGGAGCCTTATATACTAATTCAGTGTCGCTCGTACGAACCAATGGCTCGTGCGAATGAAAACCAAATGTCACTCGTACGAGTTAGTGCCACTCGTACAAGTCAGTTCTAATACTTGTTAAACTTTTTGATTTTTTTTGTGAAATTTATCTGTTTAAAACCCACTCAGTTAACCAAGTCCAAGTTAATGACCCTGGTTATTTGATTTGCCTTCCAAGTCCAAGTTAATGAGCTTGGTTGACCATTGTTTGACCAAAACAAATTTATTTAAAAATGTAAAGTTTCAAATTAATGGACTTTATTGACGTTCAGGTAAACTTTCTTTTTCTAGATTAGCTCCCAACCCGTGGTCTTCAGTTTTCCTTCAGCAAGGTGTCGCCATGACATGAACTATCAGTGTTTTCATCATCGGTAGACTAAAAAATTAAACTATAAAGCTAAGAAAACTGAAATTCTTTTTGGGTTTTAGGATTTTTCCGAAAGAAATAACAAGTAAAAATGTATATACATACATATTTTTTTTGTGATTTTGTGTTAAGAGAATCATATCAAGTTTTTAACAGATCACTAGTATCGTTGATCTTGGTATACTCATTAAGTTTTTTAACTAGATTTACCTAGATTGCCAATATACTTATCCACTTAAACCTCTTCTTGTTTCTCAATTGTTTCAAGATATGTTAGATAATATTAGGAACATGAAGTAACTGTGTTTCCCATCTCAGAATATACCCCCGTATCGAGATTCCCAGAATTTCATTTCACAGGTGAATATATCCAATTGATATATGTAAAGGGGTGACTGCGAGACCTTGAGAGCTCAGGTTAGTATTTCCATACAGACAAAGAGATGAAGGCTCGTCTTTAGGTGGTGTTCCTTAAAGGAATCTTTTGAACTGCAGATGTCGTAAATATTTATGACATATTCATTTTTTATGCAGCTTGAATGGGCGAATAATGCGTAAAGTATTATACAAGTTCTAGGCCATTGCTGACTCAAAATCAGAAGAATTCGGATAATACCCCAGATATCGATTAAATATAAAGACCTAGTATTGCAGAATCTGGCATTCTCTAAACGAAATTTCGGAGTACTAAGTCCATATATCCGAGAGATGTTAACCCACAATATTTAGTTTTTCTTTTAGGTTTATATCTTGAAGACAATTTACTGAACGAGTGAAGCCTATTGGCACATCCTTAGTAAGACCTATTTAATTACTTGTTTAATCATTCCATATCTTTAGCATACTGTGACTGTCATATTAATGTAATATGATTTCTCTTTTTTCACAAAAATCCCTTTTTAACTTTTTATAATGTTTTTGTGTTTTCCCAAACTTTCTCCCCCTAAAATTAAAAACATATTTTTAATTTTAGTAATTTTTAAGAAAGAATGTACAAAAAACACGTCATACCGATGAGAATTACGTTAAGTCCTCCTCATCCTCAAACTCAACCTCACGAATATCCCCTGATGTCAGATTTCTTAAACCATTTAATTTTAAAAGATTTTTAAATCTTGTACGATCAAATGCTTTGGTATAAAAATCTGCTTTTTGGTCATCAGTATGGATTTTTTCAATCCTAACCAACTTTTTCTCGTAGCAGTCACGGATAAAGTGGCGTCGAATCTCAATATGTTTAGTACGTGAGAGTTGGCATGAGTTTTTAGTGATATCAATCGTAGCCTGATTATCTACATATATAGGCGTGTCAAGAAATTGCAGTCCGAAGTCTCTCATCTGCTGTTGTATCCAGAGAATCTAGGAACAATAGCTGGATGTTGAAACGTATTTAGCTTCACACGTAGTGAGAGTGACCGCGATCTGTTTCTTGCATTGCCACGTTACCAAACAGGTTCCGAAGAAATGGCAACCAGTCGTAGTAGATTTGGCGTTAAGTTTGCAGCAACCAAAATCAGAATCTGATTAAACCACAAGATTGAAGTCATCATGTCGAGGATACCACAAGCTGGTGCTTGGAAATACTTTCAAATATCTCATAATACGCTTCACAGCTAGCAAGTGCGAATCTCTTGGACTGGACTGAAAACGGGCGCGCATGCATGTAGGATACATGATATCAGGTCGAGAAGCAGTTAGATACATCAAGGATCCGATCATGGAGTGATATCAAATTTGCGCTTCATGACTTCTTTGAAGTCTTTACACAACTTGTCATTTGTCGAGCCGAAGATGATATCATCCACATATATTTGCACGATAATCAAATGCCCATCCTCTTCCTTAGTAAAGAGGGTGGAATCTACAGTTCCTCTGAGAAAGCCATTGTCCAAAAGATGTCGTGACATCGTTTCATACCAAGCTCTCGGGGCTTGGTGTAGACCATATAAGGCTTTGTTCAGAAGATAGACTTTCTCTTTGTGTATAGGATCGACAAACCCCGGTGGTTGGCTGACATACACCTCCTCTTTGACTTTTCCATATAGGAAAGCAGATTTGACATCCAACTGGTACACCTTGAATCCTTTCCAAGAGGCAAAGGCCAAGAATATGCGGATTGCTTCAAGACGAGCGACTGGGGCATAGACTTCGGTGTAGTCTATCCCTTCCTGCTGATGAAAGCCATGTACCACGAGTCGAGCTTTGTTGTGCACTACGATCCCTCTATAATCACGTTTGCACTTGAAGACCTATCTAGTGTTTATCTTTTTGTGATGATCTGGCTAGTCAACAAGCTTCCAGACTCCTAACTTCTGGAATTGAAGCAATTCCTCCTGCATTGCGTCCACCCAGCTCTCTTCTTTTAACGCGTCATTCAAGTTCCCGGGTTCTACCTGAGAAACAAAACAACTATTAGAAAGTCTGGTTTGTAGTGGCGCAATACGAGTATAAAAACAACTTACATTCTTATTGATCTGATTGCGAGTTTGCACTCCTGTTGGTAAGTTGCCTATGATATTCTCCGATGGATGATATGAAAGTGTTCTCGAGATCACTTCACTGGAAACATCTACTTGAGTCTGCAAGTTCGTGATCACTTCTTCAATAACCGGTGCGGATGATGAAGCTTCATTCTTGACATTTGATTGATCAGCTTGATTATTCTGGAAGCTTTCAATCTGCTCAGATCCTTCATCGGAACTAGATCCTCCATCATTGAAGGTTGGTTCTCGAACGGAGTCGGCATTGGGAGATTGATGGGCAGATGATTCAGCAGTGTTCATGAATGGTACAGAGACAAAGTCTTGAAGAGTAGTGCTCGGACCTACATCAGACGTGATGACAGGAAGTGACGGGGAAATCAACAACTGTCTAGAAACTTGTTCTTGATTAGAGATTTGATGCTATTGAAAGAGCATAGCAAGTTCTTCTTCCAATGGCATGTCTGGTAGGTCGAAAGAATTCCATAAACCTTCGTAGTTGACCAACCATGGACCTCCAGGTTTCTGCATAGGTGTAGTATAATGTTGACAATCAAGATGCTATGCAAGAATAACCTGGTTCATACACGGCAAGAAGACACGTTTTTGTGGAGTAGCATAACCGATGAAAAATCCTTCCAAGGATTTGGCTCCAAATTTACCATCCGGGTCCAATACAGTACACGGTGATCCAAAAGGTTCCAGATCGCAAGGTTAGGCTTCCACTGATTTAGTAACTCGAAACAAGTCTTGTTAAGAGGCTTGACTATTAACACACGATTAAGGGTGTAACACGCTGATGCGACTGCTTCACTCCAGAAACTAATAGGTAATTTCGAATCGGCGAGCATGGTCCTGGCAGTCTCAATCAATGTGCGATTCTTTCATTCAGCTACTCCATTTTGTTGAGGAGTATAAGGAGCACTGAATTCATGAAGAATCCCCTTTTCGTTGCAGAACTCGAGCATCTGTTTGTTCTTGAACTCTGTACCGTTGTCACTACGGATTCTCTTGATTGGCAAGTGATAAAGGTTTTCAAGCTTCCTAAAGAGAATCATTAGAGTTTCAAATGTTTCATCTTTGCTCTCCGGAGAGAAAACCCATGAGAATCATGAGAAATCATCTGTAACGACTAGGCAATCTAGATCACTAGAAATTCTTTTGACATTCACTGGCCCGAAAAGATCCATATGAAGCCTCTCTAGTGGTAGCTTGATAGAATTTAACAGCTTTCGTGGGTGTGATTTCTTATGTTGTTTCCCCTTTTTACAACTCAAACAATCATTGGATAATTGAAAATTTTTCAGATTAACACCCTCCACTAGGTCGTTGTGCACAAGATAATTCATCTATCTCAGATGAATGTGCCCCATCTTCCTATGCCACAGAATAGACTCCCTCTCGGTAGTTGTAGAAACAAAGCATTGAACCTTCTTTGATGTTGTAAATGCGACACTCATATCGAGAACATATAGATCATTTTCTCTCGGAGCACACATAAGAATCCATTCCTCAGGAATCTTGAATCCCGGCTTTAAGATTAAGCATTCTTTGTCGTTGAAGTGAGCTGTGAACTTCTTGTCACAAATCTGCGAAATGCTGAGTAAATTGTTCTCAAGTTCCGCGATGTCGTTCACTTTATCAAACAAAACGACTCCATTTGTGAGAATTCCCTCTCCGACAATTCTTCCTCCTTGTGTTCCGGCAAAACCTACATATCCTCCTCGGATAGCCTTGACGTTGTGTAACAATTCAAGCATCCTTGTCATGTGTCGAGACGCTCCACTATCCATTATCCATTTAGACATGATCGGTCTCGAGAGCCCCTGCACACATGATGAAGAGACTATTTAAACAGAGAAACCCAAGCCTGCTTGGTCTTGGGTGGGTTCGGAATATCAAATTTCGGACCTACTTTGTTTTTGTCATTATTTTTATGCTCGGTTTTGTATGGAACAGAAGGTTTCAAATCTACCTTGGATGGTTTGACTTTTGCAACCGATGCTTGCGTTTTCAAATTCGCCATTTTACCATAGAATTTTGAATCAATTTGACGATATTTAGTTGATGTTTCACCAATTTTAAATTTAGAATTACGTTGAATCATTGGTTTAACATTTTTATAGGATTCGTTGTTTCTTTTCAAAATTTGCTTAGGTGCAACCATAGGTGCCTTTTGTTTCTCATCCTTAGTAAACCTTTTAGAATTAGAAACAAGTTTGGATGTGTTTGTGAGCAATATCGTGCAATATGCCCAACCTTTTTACATTTATAACACGTCCTGCTGTCTTTTCGGACAGAGGAATCAAAAACTTGTTTTCTACTCTCTTTCTCTTTCTTGAAATCATAATTTGATTGTGTTCCGATGAATTCTTTTTCCTTTTCTGTTGTTGCCCCAAAAACAAAATTAATTTTCTTAGTAAAGTTTAGCTTTTGGGACTTGTTGTTCATTTTTTGCTTTTGGAAACCCAAACCAGCCCTCTTATTCTCAGGATATTCTCTGTTTTTATGATGGTAGGGTCTGTTAACACATTTTGATTTAGAGTAAAATGAAACATCGTGTTTGTCTAAATCAGAATGGCTTACCTCCACAAGTGTAGGTCCACTTGGAGGATCAAGATAAACCCACTTCCTTGTTCATGTAACACAAATACGAGTGTGGAATACTCGTATGAATGCAAACCACATCAAAGTAAGAACACAGGATAACCAAAGATTCAATATCTTGATTAACTGAAGAGAACTAGTACAAACATATACAAACAATGCTCATACAGACTCATACAACACTCTCTATGCTCTTGTGTCTCTCTCTAGTATGGCTCTCAGATATCTAGCTCTGTCCAACCACTTACTAAGAAGTGCATGTCTGTTTATATAGTGTCCCCACTCATCAACAGTACGAAGTATGTTGCTGGTCGTACGAAACACCAAAATACACGAAGGATGTTCTCCAAATAGACTCGTACGAATGAACAGGCTGGAACGAATCATTATCTTGTTCGTACAAATCAAGTTGGATGCTTGATTCTATGAACTCATTCATACGAACTGTAGGTGGCTCGTACGAGCACTAACTTGCTTGTACGAAGCATTTTCCACGCGCACAAAGTGTTTAACTTGGAGAACGTTCCACAGACATGACGTGACCTTAAGATAGTTGAAAGGACTCCGAGTCCCAAACGAGGCTTAACTAGTTCTCTAGATGGATGCATGAGGCTATCGGCCACTAAAATGTTCGTCGGTTCGACAAACGGTCGCTTTCCGGTCGAGTTGTGCACTGTTTGCCGTATGACCGGAAACGATGTTTTTTATGTATTTCTGATATTCTCATATTGTTTTAGGGTGTTCAATATTGGTTTGTTAAAATTCTGGAATCCAGAAAATAACGAATTGATGTTGCGGACAAACTGAAACTCTCGCCTTTTTGGTCGAAACAGACAATTTTGCAATTTAGGCGTTGTACCGGAAAGTTATGTATTTTTGAAATAGGTGTTCCCACATTAGTGTTTTCATATATATATATATATATATATATGGATTCAATTATGGCATTAGCATGCCGTTATTCGTTGTTCTGTTTCGTTTTAGCGGTTTTGTTGACATGAATAGTACAACCGCGAATAGTGTGCCCAACACTTTCTACCAACACTTTTAGGGCATTGTTTGGTTTGCTTCGCGTCGTAACGGAAACCAATATATGTTATGATCCGATTTACTTGTCCTAATACTTATAATATGACGTACGACTTAGTTACGTAATTAAATTACGATGTGATGCATGTGATCATGTACTCAAAATAGTGATTATCTTGTACGGAATTACCGGTTATTTGCCATTTGTCACAATGTCCACCATTATCATAAACATGTAATATGTATGTATATATCTTATTTTTGTTAATTTTTTGGTGACAGGGACTCCTACTTTAATCAACTTACAAATAACGAAGTAAAGATGTTAAATTGCGTTAACTATATACCAAAACTTGATTTAACATGTACAACGATTAAACCACTGCTATACCTACTAATCCCAGTTCGACAAGAAGTCATCATGATCTTAAATGTACACATAATTTAGATGTTGTTAATCTTAGGAACCCGTTCCAACAGACGGGTATAGTGCTAGGAGGTTATTTGTGAGATTAAATCTTATCCGTAATAACCCCAAAAATTTGGTAGTCTTTTTTAAAGTGCAACAATTAGGAAGTTACCTAAAATTACTCCCAACATTCTCCACTCTTCCATTTAATTAATTACACATGTTCAGTAAAACTAATTTATCTCTAAAAACCATTAAATTTAATTAAACAATGTAACAAAGCAATATATAATATTTATTTTAAAGGTGTATTAATATTTGTGTCAGGATGAATTTGAGTTGAAGCACGCAGAGGATCAATTTAAGTTGAAGCACGCAGCACCAGAAAGAAAAACTTAAATTATATATTAAGAAATAACCATTAATTCGATCTCTTAATAGATATTACCTTTTTAACAAATAAAACTCGGGATGTATCAATATTGTTTAACCATTATTAATGCACTAAAATGTGTTCGAATGTTATCCCATGAGCTATAACATGTAATATTATAAATTATTGTGTTAGAAAAGTCATTGGTCAATATTTATGTAATTTAGTTACACATAATATACATACAAATTAACATTATGTTTTTGAAGACATTGTGTTTTAATACGTCCAATCTTGACGGTTATTTATGTAATTTAGTAACACATAATTAAATACATAGAATTTAACATTGTGTTTTTGAAGAAATTGTGTTTTTAATACGTAAGAGTTATTTATAAATTAAAGCAATTATCTCCTTAAAAAAAGTTTAGGTTGATACTTTGACCTGATCAACCTAATAAATAGGAGATAACATTCCACGATCTAACAAAAAAAGAAATTATAAAACTAATTAAAAAACTGCTAATTAGTTAGTTCCCCCCATGATTTTCTGCCCACATTCTCCACCTAAAACAGTTCCAACAAAAAATGGAGCAATTTGAAAAAAAAAAAACAAATGCAGTTCCGTGGGTAGTTGGTTGGTTACCAGCAGTTTCTTTATATTCCTATATGGTTGCCAGTAGTTTCTTTATATTCCTATATAAAGGGGAGCAGGGACATAGTTTTTGGTCTGTTATATAAAGGGGAGCAGGGACATATTTTTTTGTCTGTTCAACACCTCCAATTTCTCAACAGCAACCTTGTATGGATCAAGCACAATATCAGTAAGATGGCAAACTTTCCTAATGGTAAAGTTAACGTTCATGTGGCCTAATATCTACCTTTTGATTTAATCGTCATATTAAGTGTTTTATAGGAAGATGACAATTTAAAGATAACTGGAGAAGAGCAAAAGCTTATGAAAACAAAAGATCAACCAGCAACGATAAATTTCTTTATCCATTTCTCTTTACCAAGTTGACACTTTCAGCTTTATAAATGTAATCAACATTTCTTTTTCTTTTTTTTTTCCTCATGAAAGACGGATCAGAATCAGATAGCAATGACAAACACAAAGTAAGCCTAAATTCATGTACTGACTCTTCCATTTTGTTTTCGTTTAGTGGTCTAATGGTCATATTTTAATGTTTATTCACGAGTTAAGTTTTTCAGGTTCATCTAACATTTTCCAGAGTATGAAAATTCAGAATATTCACCGGAAGGTAAATGTAAATTCAATTAGTCCATCTTAATTTTAATGTGTATATATGTAATGATACTTTCTTTTACTGTGTGATTAACACTTACACTTACATTTTCTTTTATTTGTTTTAACCTTGTTAAGGAACCACTGAATCATAATGGTAGACACAAAGGTAGAGGCAAAGTTATGTATTCTATGTTTTTTATGTATTTTATCAAATCTAATAGTTCTTTTTTCTAAATTACAGGAAAATGATGCAACTGTAGAGATTATTGGTTTTAAAGGCAACTCAGTTCTTACAACGTTTAACACGAGCGAGAAATTAGTGAGGTAAAGGGCTTTGGCATTTCATTTACATAGAAACATTATACTAATTACCTTATTTTCTTATATTCATCCGTTTGTAAAAACAATCATACGAGCAAGAACCATAATAAACATTAGAGTAATATCAAACCCGGTCCAGATCTTGCAAAAGTATAACATTTAGATATAACTAAAATGCTCACACTAAAAAGGTTATTATATTTTTCAGAGTGAAGACAATCAAGAATTACAACCAATCAACAACTTGATGGATACAAAAGTTGACAATAGGGTAGAGTGTTTTCCAGTGCTAGATCAGCAAACAACACCCAACAACACCACCACGCCATGGTGCAGTTGGGGCGTGGGGTAGGTGGGTCGCGGCTGGCCACAGCGTGGGTGCAGAGAATGATTTAATGGGGCTGGTGTCCCTTTGTAGGATATATGCTTCATATTTATTTTTTCAAATTTCAGGCGAAAAAGAAAAAACATGAAACGAAAAAGAAAGAAGATAAAAGGGTGAAGATAATGGGTGATTAGCCCTTGAACTTTTTATACTTTGTCTTTTTTTTTTACTTCTTGCTTACGTGTTACTTCACCTTACCTCATTTTCACTTTAACTTTAGTTATTTTCATTAAGTATTCTTTTAATTCATGTAATTTTATTTCTTGAATTTTAACAATTAAATTTAATGTATATTATCCCTTTAACGATAATAAATAATCAAACCAATTTTGTTTTTATATTAAATAAATTAAAATATTGAGTAAGTTATCATATATTATTTCATTTAGCATTGATTATGTCTTTTTTATATATATCAGTTTGTCACAAATGTACCTATCAATTTTATTTATTATTAAATAATGATTCTATAATTACCAACCAAGCCTCGGTTCCTCCGGTTAACACAACAGGGGTTAATAGACCTTACCATGGATATTAGCAGCTAAGATACCCTGAAAATACCAACAATCTTCATCCAGTTACTTGTAATGGTTGAAAAAAAAATACTTTCAACTTTATCGGTAAGTGGATTTGTCATTATGCTCCAATGTATTGGTAGAACATTACAAGAAACTACATAAACCAGAGAGAAAAAAATAATGACATTAACAAAGGAACATTAACCAAAAAGAAAAAAAAAAGTAATGGCATTAACAAAGAAACATTTTGTTGATTAATATGGACCATATTATAACTATGAAGTTTTTATGAACCTTTAGGTACGAGTTCCACAAAAACTTTAATAAGTTGTAAGCCCATTGAATTTAATGTATATCTCGTATAAATTTCAGAAGAGAAACACAAAAGATAACAACAATCAAGGTACACATAGTAGAGGGAAGGGTTAGAGAATGCGACCAAACATGCGAAATGAACGGGATGTCCGCGTGGCTCGCGGCCCCAAGCAAAATCAAGAGGATAACCATATTTAAGCAATATACTAGTAATTGAAAGTAATACCAAAATGCGTACAAGATTTGTTAACAGCGTTGTAACTATGTTTTTTGCCTACAATAGTACAGATCAAAACCTATGAACTTAGAGAAATAAACAAAAAATAGATATTTTTAAACTTTTACAAACGTAATCTTTATCTACTTTAAACAAACCCTGATATATAACAATAGTGTATAACAAAACACCAAATCATCGCAAAAACAAGGGTATATAACAAGAATGAAAGCATATTTAAGGTAATAATCTCAAAGAAGTCGTATAAACCTTAACCGGTTACGGATCACATATAGGAACAAAGACAACCAAGATATACATCATGTAGATGCTAATCCATATTAATAACCCAGCTTTCGTATGATATTTTAAATGGTAATTTAGGTTAGGATTCTGGATTAGAGAGCAATCTTAGAGAGGTAAAGGTGGGATTGAGAGTTGCGGCTAAGAACATTGGTGTGAGAGAGCTTAGGTTAGATATTGGGTAAAGTTTATGATATAAGACCCATGAGTTTGGGTCAAGCTATTTGTTTTCAAAAACTTGCGGATCCACCAGGTAATCAAAGTTAATTATTTCATATTATTAGAATAAAGCATAAAAAAAGAAAATAAAAACATTAATATGGATCAATCTATGAGTATGACAAGGAAAACAACTATAAAGTATTAAGTTAACCCTTAAATTATTAATCCGGGAGTATGAAAAGAAAAAAAAATATAATGTATGAAGGTAACCTTTACATTATTATAAGGAAACGTTAGGGTTTACGATTGAATTTGAATCAGTACTAAATAGGGATGGCATGATGATTAATACATTAATCGTTTTCATCTTACAAGGTTGGAGACTTGAATAATATTCTTCTAACATCAGTGGTTTCTCATGATCTTGCAATGTGAATAAAAAGTAGATGGTTTCGTTGAGAGAAAAAAAAAACAAGGAAGGTGTGTGTTATAGGCATGACAACTCAAGGATAGGATTCGAGTGTTATATGGAGATCGATGGCCTCGGGGACATGAAAAGTTAAGCTGTAGTCCTTGGTTTATCAAGCAAGAAATATTGATTATTGTGCACCGTACCTATATCCAATTAGGTTATTTATATGTATTTTATTCTAAATTTATTTGCTTAATATTAAATTATGATGCATAGGAAAAGTAAATGGTTGGTGGAGCTGATACAATGTCACATCCTTAAAATTCGACAAATAAATATTTAGACGAAACGACAACTTGGATTTTATCGAAAGATTCTTTAACGGGTTTTAAATGTCTTTGGGCCTATATCTTGGTTTAAATTTGTTAAGGGACCCGAGTGTCGTTATTAAAAGATGATTTTAATTACTTTGGAGAAAAGATATCACCATGTGAGTGTTTAGGGACCCATGCGTAATTGTAGGTTTTGATATCAATTAAAATGAAACCCTAGGGCATGTATACCCCTAACTGTGCGACGGCCACGAGAAGCAAACGAGAAGACGCAACTTGGCGGTTCACGGCGGTTTGCTGTGTATCCCAGCTTTCGACTCGCGACTAAGGTAATTTCTTGATCCATTCTTACATGTTTCTATGTTTCGATTTATATGGGGCTATTTCGGTTTGTCTATGGTATAACGGGGTGACGCGATGTCGGTGCGGTGTTGGTGAACGGTGACGTGGTGTTGACGGATGGTGACGAGCGGTGTATACGGTGGCGATGGTGATCGGATGTGGTTGTGACGTTCGGAGAGGGGGAGCGGTGCGGTGGCAGTTGTGGTCGTATGTAGTTATGACGGTGTAGAGGGTTCGGATTCGGGCGAGTGAAGGTGGAGGTTGCGAGGGTGAGCATTGGTGGAGTGATGGCGTAAGGCTGTGATGGTGGTAGATGGTGCATGAAGGTGGGTCGAGGTTACAATGAAGATGGATTATGGTCTTGTAGGTGATGGTGCTTGAAATTGGGTTGTAAAATGTAGAGGGTAGACGGCGTTAAGGAAACTGTGATAAGGATGATATTTCATTGTAAAATAAAGTTTGCATGGAGTATGTGTGTGTTTTGTGCATGAAGATGGAGAAGGGTTTGTGTAGGAGTGTGTCGCATGGGTCTGAAGTCTGAACCATGGTACAGTGCATGCATGCTTGAAGGTAATGTGTGGGAGTTGACTTTAGAATGGTTGGTGGAGTTTGGTATGATAATGCGTAGGGTAGAGGGTAGAATGGTGTGTTCATGAAGTTAGTTTTTATATTGAATAATGTTTGTATGTGGGTGTGCCTAATGGACGTGGTGGTATGAGGCCATAATGATGTTTTTTTTTATGTTGTTGATTCCATGGATATGTGGTGTGAAGGTGTGAGTACAGGGTATGGAGATGAAAAGTATGGGGACCCGGTGTGGGTTCATGGGTTTAAACGGGTCGTGAGCGGTTCGATTTGTATTGTAAATTAGATCAGAGTTGGCGAGTAGCTGGGCTCACGTGTTCGAGAAATTTTATGTGTTTTATATTGTTAATTAATTTAGATGGTAACCTAGAGTTATCCGGTTACAGGATTCGCATGAAGGGGCATAGATCAATGCAGTTTGACGTGTGGATTTAGAAGTTTTGCAACCAGTGAGTTCTAACTTCCTTTTTTAGTGTTTATTTTGGGGCTAGCATACATGCGCAATGATGTATTTTTACGTACTTTTTTATACGGACTTTCTTGTTAAATTAATTAACAAGTTTAGAAGTAAACATGTTTATTAAATATTTTCTCATGGCAGGGTAGCTTTCTTGGTGTATGAGTTGATAGGGTTTCTGGTAGCTTTACTTAGGCGTGTGATGAGGATATGGTGATGCTACGGTTGTAGTATATGTGGTATTATGGTTGTTGGTGACGAGGTTATTCCATGGTCTAGTGTAACAATGAGCTTATAAATGTTGTGTGTTTGTGTTGATGGATTTTGGGGGTGATATAGCATCCTAGAGGTGCTTGATGCGGGTTATTTGTTGATAAGGTCGTTACCTTCGGGGTGGCGGCTGGTCAACGAATTAGGACTGTCAATCCAAGTGGTGGTGTCGACGTGTCCCTGTTGTCGTTACCTTCGGGGCGGCGACGGGTTGTTGAGCTGGGGTGGCGACGGGTGGTTACCTTCATGGTGACACCGAGGTTATCACAGGGCTCGATCACGTCTTGGTGAGGTAGCCATATTCTGTGTTAGGTTCCCACTTTATGTATTTTATGTGTTCGTGGTAGATGAACTTGTGGGTATGTTGTGTAATTGTGATATGATGTTAAATAGTGTGGTTGTGATTTGTACTTTGGATTCTCCTAGTACATTTTTGATGACACGAGTATAGAGGAGTGGTTGTAGGTGGCAAGCCTAGTGTTAATGGGTTTTAAAGACGATGTTAGTATTATATTAGCATTGTGTTTTGGTAATAAACTAACGTGCTTTGACATGTCATTTATTTTAGAAAAAAAGCTAAACTGTTAGAACTCATTCACCGTAGCTGACTTTTGTATGTATTTTAGTTTGTTCGCAGGTATGTAGTTCGGTTCGGTAGCACTCTTGGCAAACGGATGGCATAACTCGTGACTTAGAAGGCAGGCATTCGTGATATTTTAATTAAATAGTGGTTGTAATTTTCAAAGCAATTGGTAGTGGTTTAATCTAATTTCCTCTGCGACTTTTTGAAAGAATTAAATATTTTTTTAAAGAGTATCCTGTGAAGTGACCCGACTTTAGGGTGTCCGGTTTGGAGGCCTTTCAAGTTAATACATACATTTGGTTAATTAGTTTAAATTTAATTATTATGGAGGGGAGACAATCAAGTATTCTTGGTTAATTGGTTTAAATTTATTTATTATGCAGGGGAGGCGATCAAGTATACTGCACCATAAGGGTGAACGGGGTAGTAGCGACAAGAAAGGGCGGTGAGTTGGGTGATTATGCTGTAACACCACCGCCGTCACCTACTTACCGCAAGGTGAGTGAAGAAATCGGTAACAAGTTACCGCATGGGGGAGTGAGTGTTTTGACACTTTGAACAATATAATTGCTATAATGCTTGAGTGGAATCCACCCCTTGTGATTAAAGGGCAAGAGGGGAGTTAGAGAGGGGAGTTGACATGACAAAAAAACATTGGGTGGATGCAGAGTTTATCTCTCCCCAAGAGCTAATCACCCTTTACACCCTAAGAATATAAAAAATAGAATTTAGTTTTATGGTTTGAATGATTATTAGATTTTATTATTGATGTTTTAATTTATGTATGCTTAGGTAGCCAATATGGGGCGCCACCCACTGCCACCTTAGCCGTTATTATACAATAGCGCCCCTCCCCCTAACCGTCCCGTGAGCATTATTGGGTGTTAGTGCCACCTATATTAATCAACTTACAAATAGTTACTTAAAATATTAAATTGTGCGAATTAAATTTGAGAATTTAAGTTAGTATGTATGACAATTTAAGAACTGTTGTACTTACTAATCACAGTTGGATAAGAAGTTATCATGACATTAAAATATACGGTGAGTTTGCGGTTTAACGACTTCCTTGAAACTTGTAGGTCTTAAGCCTATTCTTTTCTATGTTTTACTTTTTCATTCTAATTTTTGCGAGTTAATACGCCGTAACGTGTGTGTATGATTCATCATTTTTACGCTTACTTTTTGTTCGGCTTAACGATCTCGCGATGTATCAATATTGTTTAACCATCATTAACATTGTGTTTTTGAAGACATTGTGTTTTTGAAGACATCTGTGTTTAATAGACCTCTAGTCTTGATCGTTTTTTTTGAGTTGAAGAGAAGCTATAACCTGTATAATTTTAATTCATTGTGTTCATTGTGTTAAAACAGTCATCAATCAATATTTATGTAATTTAATTAGACATAATTAAATACGTACAATATTATGTTTTTTAAGACATTGAGTTTTTGAATACCTTCAATCTTGACCGTTATTTCTGAGTTGCCAATTGCCCTTTTGTTTCTAAGTTTTTTGCAAGTTGAGACTCATTTTTATTCTGCAGTTACATAAAAATCTCCCCACTATCTCCTACAAACAATTCAGATTGTCACTTTGACCTGGTCAACCTAATAATTAAAAATATAATTCTAATAAATAGGAGATAAAATTCTACGATCCAACACACAACAGTTATAAAATTAATTACAAAACTACTATTTAGTTAGTTCTCCCCCCATGAGTTTTGCCCACATTCTACACTTAAGACAATTGCTAGAAAAAAAGAAGATTAAATCGGTAAGTTTGGCAATTTGAAAAAAAAAAGAAATAATAAATGCAGTTTTGTGGGTAGTGGGTTGGTTACAGCAGTTTCTTTATGCTGCTATATAAAGGGGAGCATGGTCATATTTTTTGTGTGGTCAACATCTCCAGTTGTTCAGCAGCAATGGTATGGATCAAACACACTCAGTTTTGAATGAGATGCATCAACTAATGTATACATATTTGGAATGTTATAAATTTTAGGAACCGGTCCTGGTGGATGGGTACACCACGTACATCGTTTTTCATGGTGATGGCAACTCTACAAGTTATGAAATGTTGTGTAAAATTTATTGCCCATTAAATATATTATGTTTGATTGTCATCGATTATTTTTATTATTTTTGCTAATTTCATAGACATGTAATATGGATAGATCTCTTTTATCTTAATTTTAGTGTATTAGCAATTCCTATCTTAATCAACTTAAAAATAAGTAATCAAACAAATTAAATTCTTCGAATTAAATATGAGAATTTAAGTTAGTATGTATGACAATTGAAGAACTGTTGTACTTACTAATCAAACTTCGATAAGAAGTAATCGTGATATTAAAATATACAGTGAGTTTGGATGGTGTTAATCTTAAGTACCCGGCCCGCGGATGGATAAACTACTAGTTTCTAATTTGTTGAAATAAATCTAAAAGTTTCTAATGTTTAGTTTTACCTTGCTAACAGATTAAATACTTAGAGACATAAGTTGCTACATCCTTTATAATTCCTATCTATCTGTAATTTTATTCAAACCTTGATACTTCTTATCACTTCCACGTACTTAGTTTTATAAGCTTATTCGAGAATCCTTTCTCGTAGGTTCCCTTGAATAAGTATTCAAATTCTCCTTGGATTGTGATCACTTCTCCTGTTGGCTTACGAATCTCAACAAAATTCTGATTACTTAAATTTGAGCATGATTAGACGCTAATCATTTCATTTCTAACACTCTATCGAATCCAACGAGGTTCCTATGAAGTAAAGTAGCAGTAAGTTTGTATCCGATAAATTTTTATCTTTTCTTCCCGAAGTACTCCACAAATATTGGTGGGTTCCAGACTTGCCTACGTTTGATTAAAGATTGATTGGTTGCTTGACATAACTTAATATTTAAAGAATTTGGTTCACACAGAGTTAAATAGTACTTTTGCGTCAACATCATGTACAAGAAATGTACCAACAATCAGCTCAGAAATCATTGTTGCCTCATATGTTGTGAGAAATATGCCCTCGCGTTCCTCTTGGGATTTTCGGTTGGTTTCGTCTTGTTTTCTGATGTCTGTGTCAGTTTCAGACAGTCTTGACGAATATGAATTGCTTCCCTAATGGAAACATATACGGCTCCATGGCATAAGTCTTGATCTTGTGTTTCGAAGATCGGGTCTCACTACTCTAATGCCTTATTTTTGAAGCATACATTACTTCATTATTCTCAGCGTAATAGCATATATACTAATGGCTAGGATAGCTTTAGTCCTTTGCAGCCCTATATATTGTCGTAACAGTTTCTTTATTACTAGTAATCTTAGTAGGATTACAAGTGTAAGTGCATCTAGTCGTGGTTACTCTCATTAGTGTAAGTTTAAGTTATACATTTTGTGCCTAGCACAACTTTTAGTTACATGTTTCCTGCTAGCATTTAAAATCTAAGATAATGCATTGGAAATTCTTATACTTTCGATGGCGTCTCAACTTAAAGGATTCCGATCGTTCATCTTGTCACACGGATGATTAAATGGAATAGTGTTCGATATCGGAATTATAAATGTATACGAGAGGTTCATGATAACGAAATCTAAAATTATCATTGACAAATATGCTCATGATTCATCCTAAATTGTCAATCATTATGGTCTTTGGATTTACTTATAGATATACATATCTATACAATCATATGTTTCATATACTGTAATATACATACCATTCATAAGGTCAATGTATTTTAACAGCTTCATATTTCTAGAAACAGGTCAGATATTAGGTCATGGCATTGTTTAGGGAATTTATGGTCTTTGGATTTACTTATAGATATACATATCTATACAATCATATGTTTCATATACTGTAATATACATACCATTCATAAGATCAATGTATTTTAACAGCTTCATATTTCTAGAAACAGGTCAGATATTAGGTCATGGCATTGTTTAGGGAATTCTGTAACTTTTAACATAACATACATCTCGTCTTACCCGCTCTCTCCGGAGAGGCTACCCCATCTTACCCGGACAAGTTGGAGAGTCTACCACAGCATACTTAATCTTGCGGACGAGGTAATTATCACTGTATTTCCTATAAATAGAATTTCCTCAGATCATGATTTTAAAGGTGCATCTTTTATTAAGGCTTTCATCAAGAAACAAGGAAATTAGAATTCACATGACGGATCGGATCATATTCTAGAACCAAGTAGTACCAATAAACAAGAAATAACAATGGCCAAGTGTTACTACTTAGTAACCGTACTTACAATGTTCTAATCATCATCCTCACAACATACCAATACTCATTACACTATACCTATGTAAGTAAATAGCTTATCTCGAAACTTATATTATGGCATCCTTCTTAAGTTCAAGTCTAAATACTATCCTGGGTGCTACCAGATGATATCAATTTCCTAACTCTTTCATTTAAGCTTAGGTATTATTAAAACACCTAATTCCTTAAACCTGTGGCTCTGATACCACTTCTGTTACAACCCCCAACCACTCCCTGGACGGGAGCCGTGAACAGTCAAGTGGTACCGATGGTTATTTCAAAAATATTGCAACAAAAATTTTATCAGGACCACGAGTTAGGAAAAATATCAGAGTTTTAGAACAGCAGAATTTTATTTATAACAATTGGGAATAAACCCATGTTTTACAAATGTAGCTTTTAATAGTGGATGAACCCGAAAACATAAAGCAACGTTTCTTAATTTAATTGATAAAATAAGCCATTTTTAAGCCTTTTGGTGTTGTATCACAACTCTTATTCAGATCTACGGTAATCACCTGAAACATGTTTAAAAATATTTTTGAAAATATTTTATCAGCAGGAAATACTGGTGAGATCATTCATTTGTATAAAAAGACACATTCTTATAATTACAACATTAAGAGTTTTTACATTTGTTATATCTGACTATTATCCAAAAGTATTTGTCACTCGACAATTCCTGTGACTGCGGTCATATCACTGCTGGTCATTGTCTCAACTAGTGAAGCTTATCAAGTAGTGTATACAAACCCTACATACCGCAGTAATTTTAGAATACAAAAACTTAATGACAGTAAATATAACTTGGAAAACAATTAGGGTTTTGCAATTTATTTGAGTAAAAAGAGAGACTCACAATGTTGTGAGAAAAAGAGAATGACTCACCTTGTAGTTCTATAGTTCTTGATTTAACAGGCCTCCTGATTCTAAGCCTTCTGATAGTTAAGCATCTACTTTTATAGTTCTGAATCTTTTGGTAATTAAGCATCTATTTTGATAGTAAGTTTATAGTTTTGAGCTTTGTGATAGTTAAACATTTAGTTTAACAGAGTAGAACACGTATTAGTGTAAAACCAAATCAAACCTAATGATGGTCACGAGATCAAAACCTCAATGTAGTTAACAAAGTATAGCCTTATACAGGCAGCACTTTGACATCCGTTGATTGGTTTCAGATCAATTGGACAGGGTATCATTCCAGTGATTAGGGTTTTGTACACGGGAGTTGGACAGGGTTGATATCAGAGCACGAGAGTGTGAAATCGAGATCAAGAAGTGAAAATGAGCAAATGAAACTGCCCATGCTCGAACCTTTATACAGCTGAAAAGTGATGCCATCGTGGACCAGTTAACAACATCATCTTCGCATAGCGCGACGAGGTGATCTAGGGCTTAGGTGGCATGAGTTAACCCTATAGGTATGCCACGTGGCGACATGTGGCAACACGTGTCTTCTGGCGAAAATGGATACGCCGCGTCATGTGACTAGACTTCACCATCACTATCGCGTAGCGCGACGATGACAAAAACCTAGTTTCTTGTTTTTGCTGGTTCTTGTCATACATCTTGGGGTTTCGATAGGGCCTTTTTTAGGGTTTTTACAACTATGTACTCACATGTTTGCGTAGATGTCTTGTTCAATCGTGTATGCAAGCTCAAGTGTTTCCTAATTACGCAAATTGTTATATAGTTAGTGTGTATCATGACTTAAACGGAAGAACAAATAGAATGAGGTTTATTAACCAAACTAGTGAAAGATCTCATGTAATATGTTTCATAATACCTTACATTTTGATTATAAGGTGCGTAAAGGTGTATTGACTCATTACGAGTTGTTAAAGTGGTTTACGCTACTTAAGCGGCTCGTATGCGTAACTACGGGTCCAGATGGTCGAATGGGTCCTATGACGAGTCCGATAATGTCAAAACATGTTTACTAATGTTATATGATCAGTTTATAAGTAAAAAACAATGATCATATATGTTTCAAACTATTTTATGCGAAAAAGGGTATTTTACACATCTTAAAAGTGTATAAAGTTGACTCGCCATTTGACAAACCATACAACATGACCATAAGGTATAACCTTAGAGGGTTATTTCCTATATTACTATGGTCATATAAATGGGCTTGGTTGGATCCTAAGGTTGACCAAACGGGTCAGGTTCGAAAGTCAAAGTAGATGTTAAACTGCTCGACTTTCGACTAAGGAATAAGCGCTAAACTAGAAATGACGAGCTAGACATGTTAGAACAGGTCTAATAATGTTATAAAAATGATTTGGTGTTAAAACTTTAAGCTTTAATACCCGAAAACTTATTCATCGTAAAATGCATTGTTATGCATTTTTTACTTTTATTTCGTAGAATTTTGGCTCATCATTTCGCATACTAAACGTGATGATCAGAGGGTGTGATTGCATGGGATTAACACCTTCATTATAACAATCACATAGCAAAGATCAGTTTGAACTTTGACTTAACCAAAATGGTCAGAAACAAAAGTTAAAGCAAAAATCAATTTGCTTGAATTTTGGCTCATAACTAGCATAAAGAAATGAAATAGACTAGGAGAAACACTTACTTGTGCTTCAAATGGAAGATTAGTGTGACAACCTGGAAATTTCTTATACTTTCGTGTACTATTGTTGACTAAATTCTAGTGCATGGCACTTGGGAACTTCTTGTAAACGAACTAACTCTTTGTGCGTGGCACTCTGAACATGTACGCTACATGCTAAACCGCGTTTACTCAATTTTCGGGACGAAAATTCTTTCAACATGGGGATAATGTGATATCCCGGGTTTTTCGGATAACTTACACGTGACACTTGTCGAATAATGTATATGCTAAGTATTAAACGTGCACGAGTTAAATAAATACGTGATGTGTGTTGTGTGATTGTGTTAGTTATAGAGTAAGTAGGGTAGATATGTACACGAACTGAACCGAACCGAGACACGAACCAGTTTTGATTCATTGTGACTCTAGGAGTTAACAAAGTTTAAACTTTGAACCCAAGTCTTCGGCCAAAAGAAAACAAGGATCAAACCTAGACCTAAAGTTCTAACTACTCGGCCGAGAACAACCCAAACCGAAACCCATTGCATGCAACCCAAGTCCTTGGCCGCGAGAACAACCCAAACCAAAAACCCATTGCATGCAAAACCTAAAACTATTCGGCCACATGATCAAAACCCAAACCAAACCACCCAAGTCCCTTGCGGCCGCGTGCAAACCCAAACCGCAACCCTTCCCTTTTAACCCTTATCCCTTTGCGCCTATATATACATACATGCATGAGGCTTTGATTTCACAAAAAAAAAACAAAACACACAAAACCCTAATAGCAAACAGTCGACGGCAGCTTTTCTTCATCATCTCAGTCGCAAAACAGCCGCTCCCCACTCTTCTTCACAGTCGCAAACAAGCCCCCTTCTCGGTCGCGATTTACCTTCAAGCCGAATCCATTCACATCCAAGTCTCGGCCCACTTACCTTGTCGTTTAAGGTTAGGATTTATCTTTTGCTACAAGATCATGTTCGAATATATGTGTTGAATGTAGTGATTGTGTTATTTTGCGGATTGATTATGTTAGATGGAAAGCTTGATGTTTGTTCAAAATCTGGAAAATATAAGCTGTGTTTTGGGTTATAAAAACTAGAGATATTGATTGGGGTTTGCAAGGATAAGTTGTTAGTAGTAATCTATGATTAAAAATCGGTTTTTGATCGCCTAGGTTAATCGTATGAACGGCTGGTGCGAGTCTATAATAATGATATGCTGAAACAGTTGCTGGGTAATAGTTACAGCCGACTTCATCTGGCTGTAACCCGGTCGTTTGTCGAAAAACGGATTTTCTGATGTCTAGAACGTAGAGATTTGAATAAGGAATCTAATGGCGCTGGATTCATAATTTTCTGAATTCGTTTGATATTTTTAAAGGGCCAAATAAGTTCAGTAACTAAAACTGTGAAAATCCTGAAATTTTGTTAGTTGTTTATCGAGTTGGATTTTAAAATCAGTAGGGAGTTGAGTCATGATTTTTGTACAGAAACTAGGTATGGAAATTTCCGGGCAACTCCAACTGGAATTTTGTTAATTGGACGATCAGTGATTTTTAAATAAATTCTTCCGTGGACTGCAGTCAGAAAGCGGTAAATCTGACTGCAGCCTAGTATATTAATATTTATGGTTAATTGGTAAAGATTTAGGACTTGGAAAAATTATATAAATTTCTATGGTATAAATGTCACCTACTGTAAAAATATTGGAATTTTTGGAATGTTAGAACTATTTTATAAAAATCCTAGAAAACAGCTGAATTATGAGTGCTAAGCTGAAATTTGAGAACTTGTGATTGTGTGCACCAAATTGTGGCATGAATTGGTTTATGGTTATGATCAGTTGTTTTAATCACTAGGATCACATGAGGATACTTTCATGCATGTTTGAGTGTTAGATATGTTGTTTGTGTGTATCACTTTGTGTGTAAATTACGTGTGGAATTTGTATTGGTGTGCTCACACACTAACTTGGAAATTAATTGGTTTGTTAGGACGCAACTAGCAGTCCCATCTCTTATAACTTCTTTGCTACACTAACCAAGCAAATAAAGGTGAGTTCACGGCCCCTAACTTTATCCGGTTTTTAAACAACAGGGGGAGAAACATGTATACACTCTCAAACTCAAACTCTTTACGTTATACGAATTTAACGTCACATAACTACTCGGTAACTAAGTTAATGTTAATGTAATGTTATGGTCACTAAGCAGCTTTATCACTTAAGTCCTCGTCAATCTCTTGGATCGTTAGTATTGGGTTTAATAGCGGGGGAATTATAAGTAGTACTACTGGGCCCGACATGCCCCATCCGAGCTAGTCGCGCTAGCCGACCGGGTATGGTCAACGGGTGAATAATTTGGCCTAACTTCGCCATGGTCATGTGATAGGCCTGGCAAAACGGAGGCACAACAGTCAGCTTCGATCGCGAACTCTTACGTGACATGACTTTAGGCTAGCTACCTATATATATTAACATTGAACTTAATTACGAATCAACTTAATATTCCGGGTTTGGAATATTGGAAATATCAACTTAATATTCCGGGTTTGGAATATTGGAAACATCAACTTAATATTCCGGGTTTGGAATATTGGAAACATATACGTTATCCCGGGTTAGGGATAACGGAGTAAACAAACTAAAACCGAACAAACGAATTTATGAAAACCTGTGAACTCACTCATCTTTAATGTTGACACTTGTTTCTTTGCATGTTTCTCAGGACGCTAGGAGCTCTAGGTGCACGCACATGCATTGAACAAGACATCTTTTATCGAGTCTTATTTATTAATATTGTTTTGGCGTTTGTGTTGGCGCCCGCTTCACTACTTATCTATGCTTCCGCTCAAACTTTAAAAACTGATGCTTCTGCTAAATATTGGTAATATAAAATCTACAACAAGGTGATTTTGGAAAACGTATTATCAAATCATATAGAGTCGTTCGACGTACTAGTGTTTCAGATTCTGGTTTGTTCACACGCCTCGCGGTAAAACTCCGCAAGTGGAAATTGAGGGTGTGACAGATTGGTATCAGAGCCACTAGCTATAGAGAACCAGGTTTGCATTAGAAGTAGACCTAAACTATAGCTGATATCACGACACTAGACTTAGTCTGGCACCGAATTATTATATCTTGTTATGTAATATACCACAACTGTGTTTGGTAGATCATGCCTTCATAATAAGAAATGAAAACAACTCATAACTAACTACACGACCTAACAGGCCATGTCATCATCCTCATTGTCATCATCGTCCGACAGACTTACGCCACCAAGGGCACCAGGAAAGGCACCAATGGTGGAACCCATACCACCTTATGGCGTGGAGACACGCTCAGCGGCGAGGAAAAGGCTCGCTCTGGGGGAGAAGTCGTCGTTACGCCCAACCATTGCTGTACTAGTTGAACCGGTTAATCCTGTAGAAATAGGAATAGACATGCTTAGAATCCTGGTGCATACACAACAAAAACAGTTAGAAAGAATGCAGGAAACCATCCTAGCACAAGGGTGGATGATTCGACAACTTACAGGTAAGACCGACTCGCTCGAGGAAGAGCATCGTACGAGCAAGATAGCTCGTAACACCATAGCCAGAGATCTGCGTGCTGAGCAGATAAGAGCCGACTGGCTTGAGGACAGAGTCCTGGAAAATAGTTGGAACATTTAGGAGCTACAAAACCAAGCACTTGCACCAGCACCGACCCCTCCAGAGCCGGTAGAGGAGGATCCAGAAGAGGATCCAGAGGAGGACCCTGAGGAGGATCCAGAGGAGGATCCGGAGGAGGACCCAGCCGAAGAAGCTGGAAATGCCGCACAGGATGACGGCAACGACAGTGACTTGGGGGATGGAGACGTAGACGACTGACACGTCTCGTTTATTTTATTTGTTTTCCTTCAGTTTATTTATTTTCCCACTTGTGTTTAAACTTGAGACTTTATAGTGAATTCGTATGTTTGATTTGCACTCTTGTAAGACGTTGAAATTTCAGTTAATCAAGTATTTCTTTTGACTATTTAATATATTGAGTTGACGTAACTTAATAATTATTAAAGTACGAAGTAGGATAACTATATTGGATATATAGACTTATCGGGGTGTGTTTGTGTTGTGTTTCGAAGAGCTAAATGGCAACCGGAAGACGTGGAAACCTTAACTTGACTCCCGAAGAGCTAGCTGCCATGATTCAAGAGCACGTGAACGCAGCTTTAGCGGGTGTTCAGAACCAACCGGCAGGTAACCATTATTAAGTTTTCGCGTGAAAATCTAATAGTGAGGCTAGTAAAATTCCTTGCTGACTCCCTGTTCTCTGTCAGCAGGAGGGGGCTTTAACCCCTACAAGATGTTCCTTGACGCAAAGCCAAGCAAATTCTCGGGGGCGGAAGGACCCATTGGACTGGTCCGCTGGATCGAAAAATCAGAATCCGTTTTTGAAATGTGCAACTGCCTAGAGGCAAACAAGGTCAAATACGCAGCCTCAACACTGGAAGATGGGGCACTGACATGGTGGAATGCCCAAGTCTAAACACGTGGACTTATAGCTGCGAATGAAATGGCATGGGCTGAGTTCAAGGCCCTAATTAAAGAGGAGTACTGTCCACAAGACAGAGTGCAACAATTGGAGCAAGCTCTATGGAACCACAAGATGGTGGGATCGGAAATTGAAGCTTACACTGCAAAACATCATGACTTAGTATTTCTGTGTCCCGATTTGGCCAACACGGTGGAGAAAAGACTCGAGTTCTATCTCGGGGGTCTGGTTCCGGAAATTCAGGGTATGGTAATGTCTAGTAACCCTGTAACTGAACATCAAGCAATCCGATTGGCTCACAAACTCACCGATAAGGCGGTGGAACAAAAGAAACTGCCAGCACGGGGTACAACTGAAGTTGCCCCGGACAACAAAAGAAAATTTGAAGACTCCACTGTTCGACAGTCTTCGTCATCTCATCCGCAGCAAGGGAACCAGAAACGGTTCAATCACTACAACAGCCATCGGGGTCATCAAAATCAGCCCGTCAACAACAACAACAACAACAACAACAACCCGAACGCAAGCGGCTATGCAGGTCGAAAGCCGCAGTGCAACCGCTGTAATCTCCACCATAACGGCCCTTGTGCCGGAAACCGCTGCCAACGATGTGGCAAGGTGGGACATGCGGCAAAGGATTGTCGCGGGGAAATCATGTCCCGACAAAATCAAAATCAGCCCCAGGGTCAGCAGCAGGGTATAAACCGGGGATGCTATCACTGTGGTAGTACTGCACACTTCAGAAGAGACTGCCCACAGTTGCGTAACAACAACAATAATGGTGGAAACAACCACAACCACAATAACCACAACAACAATAATAACAACAACAATGGGAACGGTGGCACAGGAGGTGCTAAAGGTCGCGCATTTACTTTGGGCCACGGAGAGGCCAGAAACGACTCGAACGTGGTCACCGGTAAGTTTCCCCTTAATAAACATTTTGCTTCTGTGCTTTTTGATACGGGTGCGGATAGGAGTTTTATATCTGAGTCTTTTAGGAAGAACCTAAATCTCACGCTTAAACCATTAGAGACCCCTTATGTTATAGAATTAGCCGATGGTAAATCTGTAGAAGTGACCCAAATCGTATCCGGCTGTCAACTCAAACTCGCGGGCCACACTTTTACCATTGATCTGATGACAACTACTCTGGGTAGTTTTGACGTGGTAGTCGGAATGGACTGGCTATCCAACGTCCGGGCTGAAGTTCTCTGCTTCGGAAAATCTATCCGTATTCCGCTCTCTAACGACGAAATCCTGACGGTACAAGGCGATAAGGCAAGCGCCGTCACCAACATCATCTCATACATGCAAGCGCAGAAGTATCTTCGGAGAAAGAACTCCTTCGCTTTACTCGCACTAATTACCGAACAGCCTAAGGACGAGAAACGTATAGAAGACATCCCTGTCGTCCGTGATTTTTCCGATGTATTCCCAGAAGAACTACCTGGTCTTCCACCACATTGACAATTGGAGTTGAAATCGAATTGGCAAGCAATGCAATTCCTATCGCCAAGGCTCCATACCGCCTAGCTCCAGCCGAGCTGCAGGAGCTATCTACCCAACTTCAGGAGCTATTAGAAAAAGGATTTATCCGACCAAGCGTTTCACCATGGGGAGCTCCAGTCCTGTTTGTCAAGAAGAAGGACGGGACTTTCCGCATGTGCATCGACTATAGGGAACTCAACAAGGTTACCGTCAAGAACCGATACCCGTTACCTCGCATCGGCGATCTCTTCGACCAACTTCAAGGGTCAAGCTACTACTCTAAGATTGATTTACGGTCTGGTTACCACCAGCTACGCGTCAGGGAGGAGGATATCGCCAAGACGGCATTTCGCACTCGGTATGGCCATTACGAGTTCTTGGTCATGCCCTTCGGTCTCACCAACGCACCTGCGGTGTTCATGGATCTCATGAACCGCGTGTGTAAGCCATACCTCGACAAGTTTGTCATTGTGTTCATTGATGACATACTCATCTACTCCAAAAGTGAAGAAGAGCATGCAGAACATCTACGATTACTGCTAGGGCTACTTCAACAGGAAAAACTATATGCCAAGTTTTCGAAATGTGATTTCTGGATTCGAGAAGTTCAGTTTCTCGGGCACGTCGTGAATGAAAAGGGAATCCACGTAGACCCTACCAAGATTGAAGCCATCAAAAACTGGGAAGCACCCAAGACACCGACGGAGATCCGCCAATTTTTGGGATTGGCTGGCTACTACAGACGTTTCATCGAGGGATTCTCAAAGATCGCACAACCGCTCACTACCCTCACCCAGAAAGGCATCAAGTATGCTTGGGGTGACAAGCAAGAAGCAGCATTTCAATTGCTGAAGCAGAAACTTTGCAGTGCACCCATTCTGTCCTTGCCGGAAGGGACAGATGACTTTGTAGTGTATTGTGATGCTTCCATTCAGGGATTGGGATGCGTACTCATGCAACGCGATAAGGTCATCGCGTATGCGTCGCGCCAACTGAAGGTTCACGAGAAAAACTATACGACGCATGACCTGGAATTGGGAGCAGTAGTGTTTGCACTTAAGATTTGGAGACACTACCTCTATGGAACAAAGTGCACAATCTTTACTGACCACAAAAGCCTCCAACACATCTTTGATCAGAAGGAGTTAAACATGCGACAGCGTCGCTGGGTCGAACTCTTGAACGATTATGAGTGTGCCATTCGATATCACCCGGGTAAAGCTAACGTGGTAGCTGATGCCCTCAGTAGGAAGGAACACTTGAAACCTCGTCGTGTACGAGCATTACAACTCACTATACATTCGGGGCTACCCGAACAAATACGCGACGCCCAGTTAGAAGCAGTTAAGGAGGAAAACATCAAAGCCGAATCAGTGGGAAAAATGGAGCGCGATTGGGAAGTAAAGCCCAATGGAGCCCGGTATTTTATGAATCGCATATGGGTACCTCTCTACGGAAATCTCAGAGAGCTAGTCATGGATGAAGCTCACAAATCCCGATACTCTGTCCATCCGGGTTCGGATAAGATGTATCAAGACCTTAAAGCTGCGTATTGGTGGCCCAACATGAAAGCCGATATAGCCACCTACGTGAGTAAATGTTTGACTTGTGCAAAAGTCAAGGTGGAGTACCAAAAGCCATCGGGGCTACTCCAACAACCTGAGATCCCAATGTGGAAATGGGATCAGATCTCAATGGATTTCATCACTAAACTCCCGCGAACCTCGGGTGGTTGCGATACCATCTGGGTGATCATGGATCGTTTAACTAAGTCCGCACACTTCCTAGCTATTAAAGAAACAGATAAGATGGAGAAGTTGACTCGCATCTACATTAAGGAAGTAGTTTCTCGGCACGGTGTGCCAACGTCCATCATCTCAGACAGAGATGCTCGCTTCACGTCAAACTTCTGGCAGTCACTCCAGAAAGCGTTAGGAACACGTCTGGATATGAGCACAGCTTATCACCCTCAGACTGATGGTCAAAGTGAAAGGACCATACAAACCTTGGAAGACATGCTTAGGGCATGTGTAGTGGACTTCGGAAATAGTTGGGAAATCCACCTGCCTCTAGTAGAATTCTCATATAACAACAGCTATCATACGAGTATCTCGGCAGCACCGTTTGAGGCATTATACGGCCGTAAATGTAGATCACCGGTCTGCTGGGCAGAAGTCGGTGACAGTCAACTCACAGGCCCTGAGTTAATACTTGAGGCTACCGAAAAGATTGTACAAATCAGAAACCGCATGGCGGCGGCACGAGATTGACAGAAAAGCTACGCTGATCAACGACGCAAGCCGCTCGAATTTCAAGTAGGCGACCGCGTCCTACTAAAGGTGTCACCCTGGAAGGGTGTAATCCGCTTTGGAAAACGGGGCAAACTTAACCCACGGTACGTAGGCCCGTTTGAAATCTTGAAACGTATTGGACCCGTAGCTTATCAATTAGACCTTCCTGCCGAACTCAGTGGAGTTCACAACGTATTTCACGTGTCAAATCTGAAGAAGTGTCTATCAGATGAAACTCTAGTCATTCCATTGGATGAGATCCAAGTGGATGAACAACTACACTTCGTGGAACAGCCTATCGAGATCATGGATCGTGAGATCAAGACTCGAAGGCACAGCAAAATTCCGATCGTTAAGGTTCGTTGGGACTCTAAGCGTGGACCGGAGTTCACGTGGGAAAGAGAGGACCAAATGAAAAGCAAATACCCGCACCTCTTCGCAACTGAGCAGCAAACTAATGATACCTTTTTTTACATGGGGATGATGTGACAACCTGGAAATTTCTTATACTTTCGTGTACTATTGTTGACTAAATTCTAGTGCATGGCACTTGGGAACTTCTTGTAAACAAACTAACTCTTTGTGTGTGGCACTCTGAACATGTACGCTACATGCTAAACCGCGTTTACTCAATTTTCGGGACGAAAATTCTTTCAACATGGGGATAATGTGATATCCCGGGTTTTTCGGATAACTTACACGTGACACTTGTCGAATAATGTATATGCTAAGTATTAAACGTGCACGAGTTAAATAAATACGTGATGTGTGTTGTGTGATTGTGTTAGTTATAGAGTAAGTAGGGTAGATATGTACACGAACTGAACCGAACCGCGACACGAACCAGTTTTGATTCATTGTGACTCTAGGAGTTAACAAAGTTTAAACTTTGAACCCAAGTCTTCGGCCAAAAGAAAACAAGGATCAAACCTAGACCTAAAGTTCTAACTACTCGGCCGAGAACAACCCAAACCGAAACCCATTGCATGCAACCCAAGTCCTTGGCCGCGAGAACAACCCAAACCAAAAACCCATTGCATGCAAAACCTAAAACTATTCGGCCACATGATCAAAACCCAAACCAAACCACCCAAGTCCCTTGCGGCCGCGTGCAAACCCAAACCACAACCCTTCCCTTTTAACCCTTATCCCTTTGCGCCTATATATACGTACATGCATGAGGCTTTGATTTCACAAAAAAAAAACAAAACACACAAAACCCTAATAGCAAACAGTCGACGGCAGCTTTTCTTCATCATCTCAGTCGCAAAACAGCCGCTCCCCACTCTTCTTCACGGTCGCAAACAAGCCCCCTTCTCGGTCGCGATTTACCTTCAAGCCGAATCCATTCACATCCAAGTCTCGGCCCACTTACCTTGTCGTTTAAGGTTAGGATTTATCTTTTGCTACAAGATCATGTTCGAATATATGTGTTGAATGTAGTGATTGTGTTATTTTGCGGATTGATTATGTTAGATGGAAAGCTTGATGTTTGTTCAAAATCTGGAAAATATAAGCTGTGTTTTGGGTTATAAAAACTAGAGATATTGATTGGGGTTTGCAAGGATAAGTTGTTAGTAGTAATCTATGATTAAAAATCAGTTTTTGATCGCCTAGGTTAATCGTATGAACGGCTGGTGCGAGTCTATAATAATGATATGCTGAAACAGTTGCTGGGTAATAGTTACAGCCGACTTCATCTGGCTGTAACCCGGTCGTTAGTTGTCGAAAAACGGATTTTCTGATGTCTAGAACGTAGAGATTTGAATAAGGAATCTAATGGCGCTGGATTCATAATTTTCTGAATTCGTTTGATATTTTTAAAGGGCCAAATAAGTTCAGTAACTAAAACTGTGAAAATCCTGAAATTTTGTTAGTTGTTTATCAAGTTGGATTTTAAAATCAGTAGGGAGTTGAGTCATGATTTTTGTACAGAAACTAGGTATGGAAATTTCCGGGCAACTCCAACTGGAATTTTGTTAATTGGACGATCAGTGATTTTTAAATAAATTCTTCCGTGGACTGCAGTCAGAAAGCGGTAAATCTGATTGCAGCCTAGTATATTAATATTTATGGTTAATTGGTAAAGATTTAGGACTTGGAAAAATTATATAAATTTCTATGGTATAAATGTCACCTACTGTAAAAATATTGGAATTTTTGGAATGTTAGAACTATTTTATAAAAATCCTAGAAAACAGCTGAATTATGAGTGCTAAGCTGAAATTTGAGAACTTGTGATTGTGTGCACCAAATTGTGGCATGAATTGATTTATGGTTATGATCAGTTGTTTTAATCACTAGGATCACATGAGGATACTTGCATGCATGTTTGAGTGTTAGATATGTTGTTTGTGTGTATCACTTTGTGTGTAAATTACGTGTGGAATTTGTATTGGTGTGCTCACACACTAACTTGGAAATTAATTGGTTTGTTAGGACGCAACTAGCAGTCCCATCTCTTATAACTTCTTTGCTACACTAACCGAGCAAATAAAGGTGAGTTCACGGCCCCTAACTTTATCCGGTTTTTAAACAACAGGGGGAGAAACATGTATACACTCTCAAACTCAAACTCTTTACGTTATACGAATTTAACGTCACATAACTACTCGGTAACTAAGTTAATGTTAATGTAATGTTATGGTCACTAAGCAGCTTTATCACTTAAGTCCTCGTCAATCTCTCGGATCGTTAGTATTGGGTTTAATAGCGGGGGAATTATAAGTAGTACTACTGGGCCCGACATGCCCCATCCGAGCTAGTCGCGCTAGCCGACCGGGTATGGTCAACGGGTGAATAATTTGGCCTAACTTCGCCATGGTCATGTGATAGGCCTGGCAAAACGGAGGCACAACAGTCAGCTTCGATCGCGAACTCTTACGTGACATGACTTTAGGCTAGCTACCTATATATATTAACATTGAACTTAATTACGAATCAACTTAATATTCCGGGTTTGGAATATTGGAAACATCAACTTAATATTCCGGGTTTGGAATATTGGAAACATATACGTTATCCCGGGTTAGGGATAACGGAGTAAACAAACTAAAACCGAACAAACGAATTTATGAAAACCTGTGAACTCACTCATCTTTAATGTTGACACTTGTTTCTTTGAATGTTTCTCAGGACGCTAGGAGCTCTAGGTGCACGCACATGCATTGAACAAGACATCTTTTATCGAGTCTTATTTATTAATATTGTTTTGGGATTTTTCATTTGTTTTGGCGTTTGTGTTGGCGCCCGCTTCACTACTTATCTATGCTTCCGCTCAAACTTTAAAAACTGATGCTTCTGCTAAATATTGGTAATATAAAATCTACAACAAGGTGATTTTGGAAAACGTATTATCAAATCATATAGAGTCGTTCGACGTACTAGTGTTTCAGATTCTGGTTTGTTCACACGCCTCGCGGTAAAACTCCGCAAGTGGAAATTGAGGGTGTGACAATTAGACTTAGAGAAGGAGGCTTCAATGCCAAAGCAAGCTCCAAGAAGGATAGAAAGAAGAACTTCACACTTTGACTTTGAAGTGTTTGAAGTGGCGTGAAGAAAATGGATGAATCAAAGGGATATTTATAGTGTTTTAGGATCAAGGAGGTGATGATAAGTGTTACCAAGTGTGGATTAGTGTCCTAACATGTGTTAACACAAGATTAAGTGTGGCAAAATTCACGCTAGGTGTCAAAGAAGCTAGATGGAAATACTTGGTGATCAAGGCAAATTTCTGCATCTGGACACTCCTTACGGACCGTAACCAAAGCCTTACGGTTTGTAAGACACTCTGACTGCAAAAATATTGCATTTTTGACAGTTTTGGCTCCTGGACTTGTTCTATCAGTTTTTTGGCATTTTTAACCCCTCTAACTTGTTACTTAAGCTATTTGAAGGGTATTTAGGGTATGTATAACTTATATCTTTGTCTCGGAATGTATGTTATGTTCAAATTATTTCGTTCGAATATCGGTTAATGAATCATTCGCGCAAGAAAAAGTTTTCGGAGGCTCGAATTTCGCGGGGTTTACGGTCTCCCCTTCTTTAGGAAATTTCGTCCCGAAATTTATCCATAGGAGACTATTGGATAAGGTTGGAATGATTGAAAGGTATGAATAATTTAGATTCCAAAGATGCGGGGCACCATTTGGTGTTGGGGATTTAAAGTGTTAGTAGTGATACACTAAGTATCTCAAGGTATAACCTCTCAGTAATTGTTGAGTAGGTATCCGATTCCTAGAGCTTATGAATTCAAGGTATTCTAATCTCAAGGTGTTCTCAAGTGCATATAAAAAATAGTTTTGTATGGCTTTATGTTATACTAAAGCAATTTGTGTCAATCTTGATTAATCAACAATCGTCTTGCATGGAATCCAGGGTTTTAACTGTTGGGTATAGAAAGACTTTATTAAGGAACTCTTAGTAAAATATAACTCTTTAACTCCCTAGTGGTTACTTCCTAAATTAATATAGGAAGTGGGAATGGAATTGAACAATAGGAAATCATGAAAGTAAAACTAAATGGTTTCCAAGAATAGATTATTCATTCCCTAGTGGATACTTCATCAAACAACACCGGAAGTGGGAATGATGGATTGGATAATAGGAAACTATGAGGGTAAAACCAAATGGTTTCCGAGAATAGATTATTCACTCTCTAGTGGATACTTCCTCAAACAACATCGGAAGTGGGAATGATGGATTAGATAGAGGAAACCATGAGGGTAAAACCAAATGGTTTCCGAGAATAGATTATTTATTCCCTAGTGGATACTTCCTCAAACAACACTGCAAGTGGGAATGATGGATTGGATAATAGGAAACCATGAGGGTAAAACCAAATGGTTTTCGAGAATAGATTATTCATTCCCGGTGGATACTTTCTCAAACAACACTTGAAGTGGGAACAATGGATTGGATAATAGGAAACCATGAGGGTAAAACCAAAGGTTTCCGAGAATAGATTATTCATTCCCTAGTGGATACTTTCTCAAACAACACTGGAAGTGGGATGGATTGGATAATAGGAAACCACGAGGGTAAAACCAAATGGTTTCCGAGAATAGATTATTCTTCCCTAGTGGATACTTCCTCAAACAACACCGGAAGTGTTGGATAATAAGAAACCATGAGGGTAAAACCAAATGGTTTCCGAGAATAGATTATTGATTCCCAGTGGATACTTTCTCAAACAACACTTGAAGTGGGAACAGTGGATTGGATAATAGGAAACCATGATGGTAAAACCAAATGGTTTCCAAGAATAGATTATTCATTCCCTAGTGGATACTTCCTTAAACAACACCGGAAGTGGGACTGGAAATGGATGGTTTTTGGATTCATGGTTAACCACATAAGTTTCATACAAAGAGCAGATAACACAATTGGGTCTAAGATAACATAAAATTTTAAGTGCTTTGAATAAAACCAAAGATGGATAATATAATAATATATATAGGAAGTACCCGGGGTGTATCCACCATGTTATTATCATATTATACTCGTCTCGTTAGCTAATCACCCTAGATTTTATGTCATCATACTTAACAGGGCTTACTATGATTTACATGCATCGAATTCATAATTATGTGTGCACCCGTAATTACTCATTTCGTCGCATGGTCTGCATAGCTCAACTTGTTAAGTGGGAAAAAACAAACAAGGTCGAAGAAAACATTTTAAATCAAATAAGTTCATAGGATTGGTAGCTATCGTGTGGCCGCACTAGGTGCGATCACAAAATGGGTGAAACTATGAGAGTAGTTCAATTTGTAAGGAATAGAATCCTCGAAGTTGGTACATAGATGTATATTACACATACGTGTAATCCTACTAGATTTTGTAAATGAAATATGGATAATAAGATGGAGGCAGGAAAGATTTCTTGAAATCGATATATTATTAGAAAAACAATAGAGAGATGTTTACGATTTTTTGATGACAAACGGAAAATGTAAAGGTTTAAATAGTTGTAAGTGCGTTGTTATCAGCATGAGCCTCGTTATCGCCGATGTTAAACATGCGTTCATGGGTTGAGTTTTCATTTGCAAGTCTAAAACAATTGCGTTTGAAGTGTTTAGGATCACCACGGTTGAAGTAGGTTTCATATGGATAGAAACGACAAATAGTTAACGTATGCGGAGGAGGTGCGACAAGCCGAGCAAGATTTGCAAAAGTTGGATTTGGTAGTGTAGAAAAAAAAACAGAAAGCATTAGCCAAGTGACCAAAAGTATTTGATAGAGATAGTAGAGTTGAATTGTTTGGAATGAACAAGGTGTAGACGCATTCGCGTTGTTGTTATTATTGTTGCCCGCACTTGCTTGATTGAGTTAAGTCACATGGGTTGGGAGTATCTTAGCTATTTATTGAATGATTAAAGTAACCAAATTCAGAATTTCAAGTATTGTTGTGTTGAGCAGGATATTAAGGAAAAAGAATGGATTCAAGGAAAATTAAGTGAGATCCATAGGGTATCAAAAGAATAAAGTAATGACGTGAATAGTTTAATTTGTATGAGTCAAAATCTTGTTGTCGGATTAGGAAAACAGGGTTGTAAATTTGTTTTGAAAGAAGGAATGCTTGATATATGAGTTTTTATAAAAATTTGGATGAGAAAATACAAACAAAGTTAATGGTTTGTGTCATTTATAAATTCTTTATTTTAAAAAAAAGTTATGTTTAGGATAAAATATTTTTAATTGATTATTTAAATAGAGAAAAATATGCAAATAGTAAATTTTAAAAATCTTCATCAAAATGATAAAAAAACATTTGTAAATATGATAGAGAAGTAAACAAAGGAGTGCATTTGAAAATATAATAGGAATATGAAAGTTGCGAGGCAAGAGTAATTTGTTTCAAAGGTTTTGACTAAATACATATTACTTAAGGTAATATGGTGGAATAATGACACAAGGGTCATAATGTGTTGAAAACGTTTGACTAAACAAGGTAGATGGGTTTTTCATAACGTTTTAGGAAGACATGCTTTAGCATATCAGTGGACACTCACCCCAAGAGTTTCAAGGTAAGAATGATTGGTCCGATTATGTGGATTTGTACGAACACTCTAGCCTTAGACAGAAAACTCGGAGTATAGGCTTCCACCCTTCTAGATTGCATGTTTTCACATTATTCAAACCCAAGATTTCGACTAGATTTTTGGAAAGTATTTGTGGCTTAAAGTCTAAGGATTTAAGATAAATCATCTAAGGTTAGATGATTTGTAAGTTATAGAAATGTTTCGGCAAGGATAAGGATGAGGATGGGGATAAGGATAGAGATTCTAAGTTTAACTGATGTTTGGGTCCCTAGGAAGGTTATAGTCTAGGTGAAAAGCATTCTAATGACCTAATTCCCTATAAATAGTGCTCTGATACCAATTTGTAATGCCGCGACCGTGTAAAATAACCCGTGGCAGAAACGTCGGGGAGTCACGTTACAAATTGCTCATAGCACATGGTACTAAAGTTTCATTATGTTACATTGTTATTCAACACAAAGATTACAAATAATTGTTTTTAAATTAAAGGAAACTAAGGCCCGAGTCCATTCCTATGTGCTTCATACTTGAATAATCCTCGTACATGTTAATACCTGAAACATATGTGAAAATAAAGTCAACAATGAATGTTGGCGAGTAACATAGGTTTTGTGGTCAAATTCGAGGGTACAAGTTTGTATTGAAAAAAAGGTTTAACCAACTACAAAAGTTGATTTGGTAAGTAAATCTTTGCAGCCTTGAACTTTGACAAAAATGTTTGTTTTGTAAAATCGTGTAAGTAATTGGAAAACTTTGTATGGTTTATATATCTTTAACTTGAAAACCATTTGTCATTTTGTCTAAACCAATTATCCTTGTTTTGTGTAAACCAAATTTGTCTTGTCTTGTCTTGTCTAAAAATCAAATTATCTTGTTGAGTATAAGATTGTCTTGTCTAGTATAAAACTGTCTTTTGTCTAGTATAAAACTAAAATGTGGTTTGTCGGCGAATACATTCAAGCCTGTGTGGATTGTCTGATAATCCCTATAAAGGCTATATCAATTTGGATTTCTCGGATTCGGTCATTCCTATAGGAAATTCCGTCATACCTAGGAAGTGGGACTAGGACTGTCAATTCTATAGCGCTATATCTACCACCGGTCGGCTTGATCAAAGTTAATGTATGTACCATTGTCGAATTCAATGCACCATAAAGTTTCATACAAATTGAAAGTGTACTATATATATATATATATATATATTGTTTTGAAATCTTGAAAATAATAATAGATACATATGAATCACCTCAAAACATTTAGAAAACGTCATAGAGGGGACTATGTAGTCACAGGTTTGCGTAGATGTCTTGTTCAATCGTGTATGCAAGCTTAAGTGTTCCTAATTATACGGATTGTTATATAGTCAGTGTGTATCGTGACTTAAACGGAAGAACATATAGAATGAGGTTTATTAACCAAACGAGTGAAGGATCTCGTGTAATATGGTTCATAATACCTTACATTCTGATTAGACGGTGCCTAAAGGTGTATTGACCCGTTATGACTGTTAAAGTGGTTTACGCCACTTAAGCGGGTCGTATGCGTAACTACAGGTCCGGATGGTCGAATGGCTCTTATGAAGAGTCCGATAATGTCAAAACATGTTTACTAATGTTGTTTGATCAATTTATAAGTCAAAAACTATGATCATATATGTTTAAAACTATTTTATGCGAAAAAGGGTATTTTACACATTTTAAAAGTGTATTAAGTTGACTCGCCATTTGACTAAACATACGAAATGACCACAAGGTATAACCTCAGATGGTTATTCCCTATATTACTGATGTGCTAAAGTAGTTTAATAAAAATAACTAAAATTAACATAAATATAGACTCAAAGTAATACTCTAGACTATGTAAAACTCGACTCAACTACTAACCGGCAAGTGAACCGATCGACTCTAGTAAAGCTAAGTAAGTCCGGATATCAAACCCATGAGACTTTATTTAACTATGCTAACGTCTCTATCTAAACTTAGACTGACACTGACACGACACTAACCACTTTTATATTTGTTGGGGGGGGGGGGTTCTAAATATCCCAAGAATTGCAAATTTATTAAAACTAATTAACCAAGTTAACTAAGTGTGACATCCCGGTTTTTCAGGTATCTTAAACGCACTACTTCACGGTTATTCATTCCTACGCTAATTTGATTCGGAGAATGAAATTACACGCTCGAAATAACTACGCTAACTTTGTGAACTTATCGAGTGAATTACGTGCTATGTGTTATTAGACGTTTATAAGTTTTGTGAGTTATTATATCATGTTTTGATTTCGTGATTATTAGTTTATAAAAAAATATACAAAATATATATATTAAATAAATAGCCGAACCGAACCGAGCCGCGAAACGTGTCGACCTCACTTCCTTGTGGCCCAAGTAACTAGCCTAAACTTGAGGCCCAAGTTACCCACCCAAAACCCCCCTTAGCGGCCGCAAACCCCACCCCTTTCTCCTTTTCTTTTTTCCTTGTTTTGGTATAAATAGGCATGCATGTATGTGTATGTTTCAAAAAAAAAAAAAAAAACCACAAGAAACCCTAGCTTCAAAGAAGCCGACGGCAGCCCCCCCCCCCCCCTCTCTCGATCGCAACTTCCTCCAAAAACCAAAGTGATTCCAATCTTTTTCCCGGTTCGCTAATCTTCATCGTATCAAGGTTAGGATTGTAATTGTTTTTGCAAATCACATTAGGGTTTATGAAATCTTAATCATGATTGTGTGTATTGTTTGAATCATTGATTGAAAAGTGCTATAGTTTGGTTGATTGTGCGAGTTATTTGCGATTGTGATGCTTGGATGAATACAAAAATCATAGGCTGCGTTTTGTGATAAAAATCATATCATATGATTAGGGTTTGCATGGGTATTGATGTACATAATGATATATGACAAATAAACTTGTTCTTGATCGTTGTTAATTAGAGTCTTGATCGTTTAAGCGTGTTCTATTGCGATAAAAGTCGAAAACAGGATGCTGAATGGTGTTTACAGCCAACTTCAATTGGCTGTAACTTGGTTATTATTTATTGAAAAGTGGATTTTATGAAGCCTAAAACGTATATTTTTTAAAAACGCTTCTAATGGCGCTGGATTCATATTTTTCTGAGATCGTTTGATATTTTTAAGTGGTGATTTAAGTGCAGTAACTGAAGCTGTGGAAATTCTGAAAATTTGTTAGTTGTTTCTCGAGTCGGATCTCATAATCTGTAGAGGGTTGGGTTACGAAATTTGTACAGCAACTGGAGACGGAAATTTCCGGGAAACTCCCACTGGAATTATGTTAATTGGATGGACGTTGATTTTTAAATAATTTCTCCCGTGGACTGCAGTCAGAAAGCGACAAATCTGACTGCAGCCTAGTATATAAATGTTTATGAATAATCGGTAAAGTGTTAGGACTTGAAAAATTTACATAAAATTCTACAGTTTAGTTGACACCTTCTGTAAAAAAATTGGAATTTTTAGAACGTTAGAACTATTTTATAAAAATCCTTGAAAACAACCTAGTTATGAGCGTACAAGCTGAAACTTGATAACTTGCGAATGTGTGTACCAAAATGTTGTATGAGTTGATTTGTGTTCATGATAAGTTGGTTTGATCACTATTTTGGTATGATAATACTTTGCATGCATGATTGTGTTTTCGAATTTGTTATCATGTGTGCCGCATTGTGTGTTAGTTATGTGTAGGGTTTGTATCAGTGTGTTCCCACACTAACTTTAAATCGATTGACTTGTTAGGACGCAATTAGCGGTCCCATCATTTGCTACTTCTGTGTTACACTAACCGAGCAATTAAAGGTGAGTTCACGGCCCCTATTTTATCAGGTTTTAAACAACAGGGGGAGAAACATGTATACACTCTACAACTCTATCTCTTTACGTTATACGAAATTAACGTCGTTAAACTATTCGGTAACTAAGTTAATGTTAATGTACATTATGGTCACTAAGCAGCTATATCACGGAAGTCCTCAACAAACTCTTGGATCGTTAGTATTGGGTTAGATAGCGGGGAAATTATAAGTAGTACTACTGGGCCCGACAAGCCCCACCCGAGCTAGTCGCGCTAGCCGACCGGGTATGGTAAACGGGTGAATAATTTGGCCTAACTTTCGCCATGGTCAATGATAGGCCTGGCAACACGGAGGCACAACAATCAGCTTCGATCGCGAACACTTATGTGACATAACTTTAGGCTCGCTACCTACATGTTAACATTGAACTTAATTACGAAACAACAATATTATTCCGGGTTAGGAATAATGGAACCAACATCATTATTATTCCGGGTTAGGAATAATGGAACTATATCGTTATTCCGGGTTAGGGATAACGGGGGAAACAAACTTTTAACCGAACTAACGAACTTATAAAACCTGTGAACTCACTCTTCTTTAATGTTGACACTTGTTTCTTACATGTTTCTCAGGACGCTAGGAGCTCTAGGTGCACTCACTTGCATTGATCAAGACATCTTTTATCGAGTCTTATTTACGAATATTGTTTGGGTTTTTCTTTGGTTTTGGCGTTTGTGTTGGCTCCCGTTACTTTACTTTACGTTAATGCTTCCGCTCAACTTTAAAACTAATGCTTCCGCTAAACTTTGAAACCAAACTAAGATAATTTGAAAATAACTATGAATAGGTAAACAAATAACTTTTGGAAAACGTATAAATGAATCATATAGAGTCGTTCAATGTTACTAGTGTCTCAGATTCTGGTTTGTTCACACGCCTCGCGGTAAAACTCCGCAAGTGGAAATTTGAGGGTGTGACAGATTGGTATCAGAGCCTCTAGCTATAGAGAACCAGGTTTTGCATTAAAAGTAGACCTAAACTATAGCTGATTACACGACACTAGACTTAGTTTGGCACTTAACTGTGATATCTTGTTGTGTGTTGTACTACAACTGTGTTATGTAAAATATAAATGCATATTGTGATAAACGCAACTTGTAACTAACTAAACAACCCAACAGGCAATGTCATCATCATCATCCGACAAACCTTTACAACCAAGGGCGCCGGGGAAGGCACCTATGGTCGAACCCTCACCACCTCATGGCGTGGAGACACGCTCAGCTGCTAGAAAAAGACTCGCTCTATGAGAGGAGTCGTCCTCACGCCCGACCATCGCTATGCCGGTCGAACCGGTTAACTCGTTAGAAGTAGGGAATGACCTACTTAGAGATATGATAAGAAAACAACAGGAACAACTAGAGAGAATGCAGGAAACTATCCTAGCACAGGGATGGATGATACGACAATTAACGGGTAAGACTGGAGAGCTCGAGGAAGAGCAATATGAGAATTAGATAGCTCGTAACACTTTAGCTAAAGATCTTCGTGCTGAGCAGCTGAGGGCTGACTGGCTCGAAGACAGAGTTCTTGAGTCCAGCTAGAGAATTCAAGAACTAGAACAGAATCAGGCACCTGTACCAGTACCCGCACCAGCACCGGCTCCTTCAGTGCCGGTAGAGGAAGAAGAGGAGGATCCAGAGGAAGACCCGGAGGAGGATCCGGAGGAAGAAGAGCCAGAACAGGACCCGGCTGTTGAAGCTGAAAACACTGAAGAGGATGACAGCAGTGATAGCGACCTAGGAGATGGAGACATAGATGACTAACTCGTCTCGCCAATCTCCGTTTTGTTTCCTTTAGATCTGAAATGGCAACCGGTCGCCGTGGAAATCTCAACATGTCAACTGAAGAATTGGCCGCAATGATCCAAGAACACGTGAATGCTGCTCTGGCAGGTGTTGAAAACCCACCAGCAGGAGGGGGTCTTAAACCCTACAAGATGTTCCTCGATGCGAAACCGAGCAAATTCACGGGTGCAGAAGGACCCATAGGACTGGTCCGTTGGATTGAAAAGTCCGAATCGATGTTCGAGATGTGCAATTGCCTTGAGGCCAACAAGGTCAAGTATGCTGCCTCAACGTTGGAGGATGGGGCACTAACTTGGTGGAACGCGCAAGTCCAAACGCGTGGACTTATTGATGCGAACGCAATGGCCTGGGCCGAGTTTAAGGCCCTAAGCAAGGAGGAGTACTGTCCGCGGGACAGGGTTCAGCAGTTGGAGCAAGCGTTATGGAACCACAAGATGGTGGGATCTGAAATTGAAGCATACACAGCGAAACATCATGATCTGGTGTTCCTATGTCCCGATCTGGCTAGCACCGTTGAAAAACGACTCGAGTTTTACCTTGGGGGTCTGGTCCCCGAGATCCAGGGCATGGTAATGGCTAGCAACCCTACGACTGAGCATCAAGCGATCAGGCTGGCGCACAAACTCACCGAGAAGGCGGTGGAACAAAAGAAGTTGCCATCTCGGGGTGCAACTGAAGTTGTCCCTGATAATAAAAGAAAATTTGAAGACTCGCCTGCTCGACAGTCTTCGTCAGCCCAGCCACAACAAGGGAACCAGAAACGGTTCAATAATTTCAACAGCAATCGGGGTCACAATAATCAGCCCGCCAACAACACCCAGAACACCAGCGGCTATGTGGGTCGAAAGCCGCAATGTAATCGTTGTAAACTCCATCATCATGGCCCTTGCGCCGGAAATCGCTGGCAACGATGTGGCAAAGTGGGACACGCGGCAAAGGATTGTCGCGGGGAAATCATGTCCTGACAAAATCAGAATCAGCACCAGGGTCAGCAGCAAGGTATTAACCGGGGGTGCTATCAGTGTGGTAGCACTGCCCACTTCAAACGAGACTGCCCACAACTTCGCAACAACAACAATGGTGGGAACAACAACAACCACAACAACAACAATAACAACAACAACAATGGAAATGGTGGCACAGGAGGTGCCAAAGGTCGTGCATTTACGCTAGGCCGCGGAGAGGTCATAAACGACTCGAACGTGGTCACCGGTAAGTTTCCCCTTAACGATCATTTTGCTACTGTACTTTTTGATACGGGTGCGGATAGGAGTTTTATATCTGAGTCTTTTAGGAAGAACCTAAATCTCACGCCTAAACCCCTAGAGACCCCTTACGTCATAGAACTAGCCGATGGTAAATCTGTAGATGTGACCCATTTAGTATCTGGCTGTCAACTCAAACTCGCGGGTCACACCTTTACCATTGATCTGATGACAACTACCCTAGGTAGTTTTGACGTGGTAGCCGGAATGGACTGGCTATCCGACGTCCTAGCTGAAGTTCTCTGTTTCGAGAAAGCTATCCGTATTCTGCTCTCTAACGACGAAATCTTGATGGTGCAAGGCGAGAAGGCAGGCGCCGTCACAAACATCATCTCTTACATGCAAGCTCATAAGTATCTTCGGAGGAAGAACTCCTTCGCTTTGCTCGCACTGGTCACTGAGCAGCCTAAGGACGAGAAGCGTATAGAAGATATCCCCGTCGTTCGTGACTTTTCTGATGTTTTTCCATAGGAGTTACCTGGTCTTCCACCACATCGACAAGTGGAGTTTGAAATCGAATTGGCGAACCATGCAACTCCTATCGCCAAGGCCCCGTACCGCCTGGCTCCAGCAGAGCTGCAAGAGCTGTCTACCCAACTTCAGGAATTGTTAGAAAAAGGATTTATCCGACCCAGTACTTCACCATGGGGAGCTCCAGTCCTTTTTGTCAAGAAGAAGGACGGGACCTTCCGCATGTGCATCGACTACAGGGAACTCAATAAGGTTACCGTCAAGAACCGATACCCATTACCTCGCATCGACGATCTCTTCGACCAGCTTCAAGGGTCAAGCTACTACTCCAAGATTGATCTACGGTCCGGTTATCACCAGTTACGCGTCAGGGAGGAGGATATCTCTAAGACGGCATTTCGTACTCGGTATGGCCATTATGAGTTCTTGGTCAAGCCCTTCGGTCTCACCAACGCACCCGCGGTGTTCATGGACCTCATGAACCGCGTGTGTAAACCGTATCTCGACAAGTCTGTCATTGTGTTCATCGATGACATACTCATCTACTCAAAAGGTGAGGAAGAACATGCTGAACATCTACTATTACTGCTGGAATTACTTCAACAGGAGAAACTATATGCCAAGCTTTCAAAGTGTGATTTCTGGATTCGGGAAGTTCAGTTCCTCGGGCATATTGTGAATGAAAAGGGTATCCACGTTGATCCCGCCAAGATCGATGCTATCAAGAACTGGGAATCACCCAGGACACCGACAGAGATCCGCCAATTTTTGGGTTTGGCTGGTTACTACAGACATTTCATCGAGGGATTTTCAAAGATCGCGTAACCGCTTACCACTCTCACCCAGAAAGGCACTAAGTATGCTTGGGGTGACAAACAGGAAGCGGCATTTCAATTGCTGAAGCAGAAACTTTGCAGTGCACCCATTCTGTCCTTGCCGGAAGGGAGTGATGATTTTGTGGTATATTGTGACGCTTCCATTCAGGGGTTGGGATGTGTACTCATGCAACGTGATAAGGTCATCGCGTATACGTCCCGACAATTGAAGGTTCACGAGAAAAACTACACAACACATGACCTGGAATTGGGAGCAGTGGTGTTTGCGCTTAAGATTTGGAGACACTACCTATATGGGACAAAGTGCACAATCTATACAGATCACAAGAGCCTCCAGCATATCTTTGACCAGAAGGAGTTGAACATGCGACAGCGTCGCTGGGTCGAACTCCTGAACGATTATGAATGTGCCATTCGGTATCACCCGGGTAAAGCTAACGTGGTAGCTGATGCCCTCAGTAGGAAGGAGCACATGAAACCTCGTCGGGTACGAGCATTACAATTCACCATTCATTCGGGGTTACCCGAACAGATACGCGACGCGCAGTTAGAAGCAGTTAAGGAAGAAAACATCAAGGCCGAATCGGTGGGAAAAATGGAACGCGATTGGGAAGTAAAACCCAATGGAGCCCGGTATTTCATGAATCGCATATGGGTACCTCTCTACGGAGACCTTAGAAAGCTAGTCATGGACGAAGCTCACAAATCCCGATACTCTGTCCATCCTGGTTCGGATAAGATGTATCAAGACCTTAAAGCCGCGTAATGGTGGCCCAACATGAAAGCGGATATAGCCACCTACGTGAGCAAGTGTTTGACTTGTGCGAAAGTCAAGGTGGAGTATCTGAAGCCATCGGGGCTACTTCAACAACCTGAGATCCCGGTGTGGAAATGGGATCAAATCTCGATGGACTTCATCACTAAACTCCCGCGAACTTTGGGTGGTTGCGATACCATCTGGGTGATCGTGGATCGTTTAACTAAGTCCGCACACTTCCTAGAGATCAAAGAAACAGATAAGATGGATAAGTTGACTCGCATCTACATTAAGGAAGTAGTTTCTCGGCACGGAGTGCCAACGTCCATCATCTCAGACAGAGATGCTCGTTTCACGTCCAACTTTTGGCAGTCACTTCAGAAAGCGTTGGGTACACGCTTAGATATGAGCACAGCTTATCACCCTCAGACGGATGGTCAAAGTGAAAGGACCATTCAGACTTTGGAAGACATGCTTAGGGCATGTGTGGTAGATTTCGAGAACAGTTGGGAAATCCATCTGCCTTTAGTGGAATTCTCGTATAACAACAGTTACCATACGAGTATATCGGCAGCACCGTTTGAAGCGTTATACGGCCTTAAATGTTGATCACCGGTCTGTTGGGCAGAAGTCGGTGACAGTCAACTCACAGGCCCTGAGTTGATACTTGAGGCTACTAAAAAGATTGTACAAATCAGAAACCGCATGGCAGCGGCACGAGATCGACAGAAAAGCTACGCTGATCAACGACGCAAACCGCTCGAATTCCAAGTAGGCGACCGCGTCCTACTGAAGGTGTCACCCTGGAAGGGTGTAATCCGTTTGGGGAAACGAGGCAAACTAAACCCACGGTACGTAGGCCCATTTGTGATCTTAAAGCGTATCGGACCCGTAGCTTATCAATCAGACCTTCCTACCGAACTCAGTGGAGTTCACAACGTTTTTCACGTGACAAATCTGAAGAAGTGTCTATCAGATGAAACCCTAGTCATTCCATTGGATGAGATTCAAGTGGATGAACAACTGCACTTTGTGGAACAACCTATCGAGATCATGGATCGTGAGATCATGGATCATGAGATCAAGACTCGAAGGCACAACAAGATACCGATCGTCAAGGTTCGTTGGGATTCTAAGCGTAGACCGGAGTTCACATGGGAAAGAGAGGACCAAATGAAAAGCAAATACCCACACTTCTTTGCAGCTGAGCAACAAGCTAACGTTACTACCAACTAAATTTTCGGGACGAAAATTCTTTCAACATGGGGATGATGTGACAGCCTGGGAATTTCTTGTACCATTGCTAACAAACTGAATCTTTGTGCGTTGCATTCTAAACCTGTGCGTTGCATTCTAAACCGCGTTTACTCAATTTTCGGGACGAAAATTCTTTCAACATGGGGATAATGTGACATCCCGGTTTTTTAGGTATCTTAAACGCACTACTTCACGGTTATTCATTCCTACGCTAATTTGATTCGGAGAATGAAATTACACGCTCGAAATAACTACGCTAACTTTGTGAACTTATCGAGTGAATTACGTGCTATGTGTTATTAGACGTTTATAAGTTTTGTGAGTTATTATATCATGTTTTGATTTCGTGATTATTAGTTTATAAAAAAAAATATATAAAATATATATATTAAATAAATAGCCGAACCGAACCGAGCCGCGAAACGTGTCGACCTCACTTCCTTGTGGCCCAAGTAACTAGCCTAAACTTGAGGCCCAAGTTACCCACCCAAAACCCCCCTTAGCGGCCGCAAACCCCACCCTTTCTCCTTTTCTTTTTTCCTTGTTTTGGTATAAATAGGCATGCATGTATGTGTATGTTTCAAAAAAAAAAAAAAACCACAAGAAACCCTAGCTTCAAAGAAGCCGACGGCAGCCCCCCCCTCTCTCTCTCTCGATCGCAACTTCCTCCAAAAACCGAAGTGATTCCAATCTTGTTCCCGGTTCGCTAATCTTCATCGTATCAAGGTTAGGATTGTAATTGTTTTTGCAAATCACATTAGGGTTTATGAAATCTTAATCATGATTGTGTGTATTGTTTGAATCATTGATTGAAAAGTGCTATAGTTTGGTTGATTGTGCGAGTTATTTGCGATTGTGATGCTTGGATGAATACAAAAATCATAGGCTGCGTTTTGTGATAAAAATCATATCATATGATTAGGGTTTGCATGGGTATTGATGTACATAATGATATATGACAAATAAACTTGTTCTTGATCGTTGTTAATTAGAGTCTTGATCGTTTAAGCGTGTTCTATTGCGATAAAAGTCGAAAACAGGATGCTGAATGGTGTTTACAGCCAACTTCAATTGGCTGTAACTTGGTTATTATTTATCGAAAAGTGGATTTTATGAAGCCTAAAACGTATATTTTTGAAAAACGCTTCTAATGGCGCTGGATTCATATTTTTCTGAGGTCGCTTGATATTTTTAAGTGGTGATTTAAGTGCAGTAACTGAAGCTGTGGAAATTCTGAAAATTTGTTAGTTGTTTATCGAGTTGGATCTCATAATCGGTAGAGGGTTGGGTCACGAAATTTGTACAGCAACTGGAGACGGAAATTTCCGGGAAACTCCAACTGGAATTATGTTAATTGGATGGACGATGATTTTTAAATAATTTCTCCCGTGGACTGCAGTCAGAAAGCGACGAATCTGACTGCAGCCTAGTATATAAATGTTTATGAATAATCGGTAAAGTGTTAGGACTTGAAAAATTTACATAAAATTCTACAGTTTGTTGACACCTTCTGTAAAAAAATTGGAATTTTTAGAACGTTAGAACTATTTTATAAAAATCCTTGAAAACAACCTAGTTATGAGCGTACAAGCTGAAACTTGATAACTTGCGAATGTGTGTACCAAAATGTTGTATGAGTTGATTTGTGTTCATGATAAGTTGGTTTGATCACTATTTTGGTATGATAATACTTTGCATGCATGATTGTGTTTTCGAATTTGTTATCATGTGTGCCGCATTGTGTTAGTTATGTGTAGGGTTTGTATCAGTGTGTTCCCACACTAACTTTAAATCGATTGACTTGTTAGGACGCAATTACCGGTCCCATCATTTGCTACTTCTGTGTTACACTAACCGAGCAATTAAATGTGAGTTCACGGCCCCTATTTTATCTGGTTTTAAACAACAGGGGGAGAAACATGTATACACTCTACAACTCTATCTCTTTACGTTATACGAAATTAACGTCGCTAAACTATTCGGTAACTAAGTTAATGTTAATGTACGTTATGGTCACTAAGCAGCTATATCACGGAAGTCCTCAACAAACTCTCGGATCGTTAGTATTGGGTTAGATAGCGGGGAAATTATAAGTAGTACTACTGGGCCCGACAAGCCCCACCCGAGCTAGTCGCGCTAGCCGACCGGGTATGGTCAACGGGTGAATAATTTGGCCTAACTTTCGCCATGGTCAGTGATAGGCCTGGCAACACGGAGGCACAACAGTCAGCTTCGATCGCGAACACTTATGTGACATAACTTTAGGCTCGCTACCTACATGTTAACATTGAACTTAATTACGAAACAACAATATTATTCCGGGTTAGGAATAATGGAACCAACATCATTATTATTCCGGGTTAGGAATAATGGAACTATATCGTTATTCCGGGTTAGGGATAACGGGGGAAACAAACTTTTAACCGAACTAACGAACTTATAAAAACCTGTGAACTCACTCTTCTTTAATGTTGACACTTGTTTCTTACATGTTTCTTAGGACGCTAGGAGCTCTAGGTGCACTCACTTGCATTGATCAAGACATCTTTTATCGAGTCTTATTTACGAATATTGTTTGGGTTTTTCTTTGGTTTTGGCGTTTGTGTTGGCGCCCGGTACTTTACTTTACGTTAATGCTTCCGCTCAACTTTAAAACTAATGCTTCCGCTAAACTTTGAAACCAAACTAAGATAATTTGAAAATAACTATGAATAGGTAAACAAATAACTTTTGGAAAACGTATAAACGAATCATATAGAGTCGTTCGATGTTACGAGTGTCTCAGATTCTAGTTTGTTCACACGCCTCGCGGTAAAACTCCGCAAGTGGAAATTTGAGGGTGTGACACTAAGCACGAACTAAACTTAGGTTTTACTTAGATGGTGGAAACAACTACCTAGACTGGAATCTTGGTTTGCATCAGTAATGATGTTATTAGGAAATTAGTTACCATGGAACCGGGATCTTCTAATACTAAACCTGTCAAAATACCGAACAAGACCCCCAACCCTTCTCAAGAAGACACTTATGACACTCTAAAGGCTGTTACGAACAGCGGTTGGTTAGACTCCCTCATAGGCTATCTAATGGTTTACAAAAGTACCCTAATTCGATTTACTCCCTCACAGGCTATAAACCTAGGATAGAATCGGGTTCTTGATTAGACTTGTTAGACAACGGTCACTAGGGCAACTAGTTCAGGCTTCTCACGAAGCTCCTACCTATGACTTAGACCTAATAATAACTTCGCACCTGACAACTATTGAGATTAGTAGAACACTTAGTTTATTTAATTAACGATTACCGTTTCTAAGGTGTATTGGCAAATTAACCTCAAAGATCACAAAATTAATTATAATCTAGCATGAACCTATTACGTGAAAGATATTCACCAAGACTCACACGAAGCAATAAACAATATTCAAACACTTTTAAGCACTCATTTACATCAAATAATAACCGAGTTAGCTACTTTTGCAAATAATCCATAAATAACTAATAATCCGTAATAAAAATCAGAACTTTATAAAACCATTCATCCAATCTAGGCAGTTTAAAGGTTTTAGCCAATCATAATCATTTAAACAAATAAACAAGTATCTTTAAGAACAAGAAACATGGTTTTAAAACAAGAAAACACAGAATGCTTTCCTATGCTTTACGAATGGTTAAAAACGACCCAAATGCTTTCCTATGCTTCAAGTCTTCAACCATTGCTTCAAGAACTCGAAAATGCTCCAAATTGCTCCAACTTTCGCCCTAAGTCTTCAGCCGGATGCTTCAAGAACTCGAAAACGCTCCAAATTGCTCCAAACTTTCGTCCAAGTTGCTGCTAATTCGTAACTAGGTTTGAATTATGAGATAATCATGCTTTTATACATATTCAGCAACAATCTAGCAGTTAACAAATTCTGTCGCGACAAAACACCCCATCGCGTTACGCGACCGATATACCATCAAGCCTACGCGTGACGCGGCGTGTCAAAATTCAGAAAACATTATTAAATAGCTAGACGTTACGCGTAGCTCTTTCTCTTTAGCGGCCCGTAGTGCGACATGGTCATTTTCTATAATTCCTTGTTTTGCGTTCCCATTCAGCTACGACTCGACCCGATTCTCATTGTTCGCTCTTTCCAGCTGATTTTGGCCATTTTCTTCACTTCCCAGCAACCGGGACCTATACAAGAACAAACTATCAAAAGAAACTAATGTACCTAAAAAACAAAACAAATGAATACGAAATATGTACAAAATCTCCACCATAAATCAATGTATTTTTACAATACATCAAATATCCCCACACTTACTCTTTATTTATCCCCGAAAGAGAATTATGCAAACGAAATCATAATTAAAAAAAAATACCCGGGTTCAAAAACTTAGATTAATTAACATTAAACATGTTAACCGCGATTGCAAGTATATGACTCTCTTAAACTCAAACCCGGTTCCAAGCCCTTATCATGAAATTTAAGTTCAACTTCGGTCAATCTGCCTAGGGTCTCACACTAGAAGCCGCAGTTTCACCTAATCCCGCCTCAAGCTCATGGAACAAAAGGAACGATCATTTGACCCATTTCCTAATCGTTTTATACCAAAATCAAGAGAATTTAACATCAATTTTTTTCACTATATTTTTTCCTTTTCTTTTCTTTGAGCACTAGACTTTGCATACCTAACCCAGAGGCTGTCTCAACAAGAGTCACCATCCCCGAGAGCGACAACGTGACCGTCAGTATTTTTGCAGTTTTTTTAACTTAACCTAGAGGGATTCTCGATCAGAGTCACCATCCCCAAGGGAGATTCCATAGGCCTGTCTTTTTATTTCAATATAGATCAATTATTATATTTTTTTCTTGATCAATAATTCTATCAATTTTAGCTTATAATGGCATTCATTATACTATTATTGGTGGTTTTAGCTTCCCACTTTTCCTAGATGAGTACCCACTAGTAAACCAACAATTAAGGTATATTAATATCAAAGGACCCTAGAAACCGAATCGGCCTACTCACATATCCCAAGCTAGACACAAGTTTACTTTACTCATATTATTATTATTATTTTAAACCCAAACACAAACCGACTTTTATTTTATCATTTTCGGTTTTTATATTGCAAACTTCTTAAAACAAAGGACGTTTTCAATTTTTTTAAATTTTTTTGTTTTTGAATTTTTTGATTTTTCTAATGTTTTTAAAATTTTCAAATTTATTGACTCGAACTAATTAAACTAACAACTACAACTCAAATGTCCCATCCCCACACTTAAAATTTGCATTGTCCCTAATGCAAGGATGAAAACATGACTCAATACTAACTAAAAAGAAATCCTAAATAAAATACACAAAATATACAAGTGAAACGACTTAGCTGATATGCGAGACTGTCAAGGTGCCAGTCAATTCCACTTATGCCCTCCAATCCGAACACGCTCAGCAAACAATTCCTAACTCTCACACGCAAACAGAATCGGCAACAACACACCATACTATCAAATCAACACAACTATACCAAAACATATAATATAACGATAGATAATAGTGTCTGAAACTGTCAACCAACACAACCAACCAACCCGTCCCTACCAACCAGCTAAGAAGTATTCAAAATATAAGTACAGACCAGATAAGGAGAAAAACAACATAAAAAGAAAATAAAGTAAAAGATACTCCATTAAGCTCCAGCTGCTTTCCCGATCCCCACACTAGTCTTCGTTTTCTTCACTCTCCTCCTCCTCACTCTTTTCTTCACTTTACTCAAATATCGGAATATCTGACGTCGGATCCACATAACTAAACTGAGCTGATCCCTAACCACCCTGCTGTCCTGAACCTCCCTCACCACTAGGATCAAACTGACCGGACATCTGAAACTGCCCCGGCTTGAAATACGGCTTGAAGAAATCTTGAACGTTCACGCTCATGCGACGCATCATATACCTGAGCGCATTATCCTGCCTATCCTGCCTGTAGTCTATCCTACCAAAACCCTGATCCATCCGATTATATAACGACGCTAAGGTGAGAGTATCCGGTGGTGGCTGATGACACGGATACTTCAGTGCTAGGATCTCCTGCCTCTATCAGGGTCTCTGTCTATGTGTCGGATAAATACCCTACATGACATCATCAGCCAGGTGTCCCGCAGGTTGTAGAGCATGAGGTCCCTGTCTAGCCTCATCCCATGTAATAGGCTCAGTCAACATAAGTATACCAGCAAGCTGTAAATCTCTAATCTCAAAGAACTTTGAAGTGGCACCAATAGTCAAGTTCTCCGGATTATATTTAGTAAACACATTCAAGTTCTCAGCTAACCTGGTGATGTATGGACCCATGTCTAAAGCAACTCGGTGACCCCCTTTACGCACACGGTTAAAAGACCATGCCAACATACTTGCCATGTTTATATTGCGACCCTCGACTAAACACATGAGAATAAACAAATCTACCCAATTTGCCTTGTTCTCCCATGACTTTCTACCAACCAGAGTGGTAGAAAACACCTTCAGCACATACCTTTAAATCAGGTCTCTAACAGATGATATCAAATTCGTCTTCGCGAATGAACGATCAGCAATAGTGGCCCAAAACTTAGCCAACTCCCTACTATCAAAACACAACTCTCTCTGATTCACAAACACACCTCTTAACCCTGTCAGAAATTCCGGAGTCACAACCTCATCTGGCGTATAGAAACCACTAGCAACCACAAACTGTGGGTGGACATCTCATGTACGATCATCCCTAAACTTAACGAAACCGCATCATTCTCAGCGAAAGCAACTTCCTTTTGCTGATAAGTGGAGTGAAACTCTAGCACTAACTCCTCATACTGCGTCCAGTGATAGTCAACCATAGCTCTAACTTTACCCACCAATAACTGCTCAACCCTTTCTCTTGCACCCGTCATTCCCAACCAGTCCCAATCTATAGTCAGATGCTCAAACACTTCAGTATAGATTATCTTATGCAGCTTTTACCACTCTTTATAATTGATCTGAAACGATAAAAGCGATAATACCTCAATTGTGGAACTTGAGCTAATTGAATATGTTCCGGACCCTAGTATCTAATACGTCTGCATCTCGGATCCGGAACAGCAGCTTGCGGATCTGGGACCCGACCTGGGCGTTGTTGCGGTCCTCTACGTCTCTTACCCCCTGCACCACTGCTGCTGCCTATACCTTACATATCTACAAAACAATGTTAACACAAAGAGAAACAAGCAACAAGCAGTGATCACAAACTATTTTAGGTATTTTTAATTTTTAATTTTTTTTTTGTATTTTTGAAATTTTTTCTAAAAGTGGAACAACCATATAGCCATAGGTTCACGGTTGAAACCGAAAATAAAGATAAGTAAAAATTCGGATTACCATTTACAAAAGCATAAGTTATAAACAACCTTGTCTGAATGGAGATTGAGTACGGGGGAAGTCTTTTGTACCTATACGTGCATATAAGTAGACCCAAGACTAAACTATACTAAAATCAAACCCGACTCAAAACACAAGACTCAATGTACACTACCCCATCCCGGCACTTTAATTTTCCCAATTAAAAGCCAAGTGCCTACCAAAATCGGACATTGAGTCCAACTCGCATAAAGATTGAAGCTTTAGTGTGTAAAAATAGAATTTAGATCCAAAAAATCCACTTAGTTCAAATAGGTTTTAACCGGTTACATTCAAAACGTAAGTTCGGATCTTTATAATAATGTAGCATAAACAACTCAGTCCAATGTCCAAAACACAACCAAACATGGCTCCCCCAACCATTTAACACTAGACACTATGCTTAACTACGACTCGAAATTGACCCGAAAAAACCGACACCTAAACATGCAAAACTAAACTTAAATCTAACTAAAAATATGAATAATTATAGAATATCACAAGAAAACATACTAGATTTGTGAAAAAACGAGATAAAAATTTCAACTTTTTAAGTCTAGAGAGCAAAGTCCGTGTTTGGGTTGAATGTGCGGTGAAACGGCTAACATTGATGGTGAATAATTATGGAGAAGTGAAATGGATTATGTGGGTTGAAAATGGGTGAAAAATGGTGAAGATTGGTGGTGGTTATGGTGGGTAATGGTGGTTTTTGGCTAGAATTTACAAGTTAGGGTTCTAGAAGAGAAATGCGGAAGATAGGGGAAAGGGAAAGCTTTTATCCGAAACCGTAGGACGTCGTGCTACGCGACAGGTGGAAAGGAAAGGGGTCGCGTAGCGTCTAGGCCGTGGTTCATAAGGGCGCGCGTTACGTGACACCAAACTAAGGCAAGAGTCACATGATGCGGGGTGTAGGTTTTAGGGTAAAAGTTAATTAGGGGCGTGGCGCTACACGACGGGTATGATGGTTAGGGGTCACGCAACGCCGAGGGGCACTTTTTACAGAAAGTTTTGAAATTTGTTGCCTTTCATGCCTTAGAAAAATTTTGCAATTTAACCAAACCTCCCCAAAACCATTCCCAAAATTTTTCTAACATTGGGATTTACCTAAAGCTCTGTTTTCTCTTCAATTCTCGCTCCTTTTCGGTAATGAGCTCCTGCAAAAGACTCAAAAACACAATACCAAGACTGGAAAACTACAAAAAAATACAAAAAACTACCATTAGCTATGAAACAACTCCAATAACGACTAAAATACAAACGGTATAAACTATACAAATGAGGTTTCCCTTAATGCTCTATTCGGACGGTCTAGGTGGAATTTCAAGAGGAGTTACCTCCTCCCCTTTTGATTCTATGGGCCCCCCTAAGTAATGCTTCAAACGATGACCATTCACTTTCCATTTTTCTCCATCAGCCTCGTTTATCAACTCAATCATACCATAAGGGAAAACCTCATTCACAACATATGGTCCCGCCCACTTCGACTTCCACTTTCCTCCAAAGACTTTTAACCGGGAGTTGTTCAAAAGCACTTTATCTCCTACTTTGATTTCCTTCAAACCCTTTAGCCTCCCGTCATCCAACGCTTTCATTTTCTCTTTAATGCTCCACGATCTAGCGTATGCCGCACCCTAAGTTCCTCTAACTCGTGAATTTGAAAGAATCTTTTCCTAGCAGCTTCAGTTAGATCTAGGTTTACGGTCTTAAGGGCCCACAATGCACGATGTTCTAATTTGACCGGAAGATGACACACTTTTCTATAGATGACATAAATGGTGTGGTTCCTAATGGTGTCTTGTAGGCGGCATGGAATGCCCACAATGCATTGTCTAACTTCTCAGACCAATCTTTCCTACTTTTGCCTATGGTTTTCTCTAGGATTCGCTTGACTCCTCTATTGGCATTTTCAAATTGAACGGTCGTTTGGGGGTGATATGCGGTGGAAAATCTATGAGTGACCCCGTAGCGTGCTAACGCCTTCTCCATGACGACATTGCAAAAGTGAGTATGCCTCTAGGTGTACCGAAACGAGTGAAGAGTTTCTTAAGGATCTCACCACCACTCGGGCATCAATCGTAGGAAGAGCTTGTGCCTCTACCCACTTCGATACGTAGTCTATCACCACGAGGATGTAACGATTCCCACTAGAAGATGGGAATGGTCCCATGAAGTCAATGCCCCAAATGTCAAAGATTTCTAGAACTTGGATGGGATTTTGGGGCATCTCGTCCTTGGATGAGATACTGCCGGTGCTTTGGCAAGCATCGCAATTTCTAACATGTTCTTGACCATCCTTTACTACGGCAGGCCAATAAAACCCACTATCAAAGACCTTTTGGGGATGAGGCCCTTGATGACCTCCCGTCAAACCCTCGTGTATGTGCCTAAGGATCTCTAACTCTTCCTCTCTCGCAACACAACTCCTAAGAATCCTATCACCACCTATCCTAAAGAGATATGGGTCATCCCATATGTACTTTCTCGCATCCCTAAAGAACTTTTTATTTTGCTGCGTGGTCATGCCGTTCACTACATAACCATTTGCAAAGTAGTTTGCTAAGTCCAAAAACCATGGCAAACCCTCTCTCTCGGACGCTACGAAATCTACGGATTCATGAGGGAATTTATCTCCTATCACCTCTTCACGAATCTCCTCTCTCTTAGGATCCTCTAATCGTGATAAATGATTGGCGACTAAATTTTCCGCTCCCTTCTTATCCCTAATCTCTATGTCGAACTCAAAGAGCAAAAGAATCCACAAGATGAGACGGGGTTTAGCGTCTTTCTTTTGGAAAAGGAAACGCAAAGCGGAGTTATCGGTAAAGACAATGGTCTTAGAAAGCACGAGGTATGAGCCAAACTTATCAAATGCGAACACTATAGCTAAGAGTTCTTTTTCCCTAGTGGTATTGTTCTCTTGAGCATCATTGAGAGTTTTGCTTACGTAGTAGTTCAGATGAAAGTGGTTATCGATTCTTTGGCCCAAAGCCGCTTCGACGGCATAGTCACTTGCTAGCAAATGAGCTCATAGGATAAGCTCAAGTCGGGTGAAACAAGGATGGGGGCACTAACTAGCTTTTTTCTTCAAAAAGTCAAAGGATTTGAGGCATTCCCTGTCAAAGACAAAGGGTACGTCTTTTTCAAGGAGTCGGGTCATGGGGCGAGTGATCTTGGAAAAATTCTTAATGAAACGCCTATAGAAGCTCGCATGACCAAGAAAACTACGAACGGACTTCACACTCGTGGGTGGTGGCAACCTACTAATCATGTCTATCTTAGCCCTATCTACCTCAATCCCCTCTCTCAATATCTTTTGGCCTAACGCTATCCCCTCTATTACCATAAAGTGACATTTTTCTCGATTTAGCATCAAGTTGGTCTTAACACACCTCTTTAACATCCTATCTAGATTGAGAAGACACTGATCGAACGTGGAACCATAAACCGAGAAGTTATCCATGAAAACTTCCATAGAAGTCTAAAGCATGTCTTGGAAAATGGCAACCATGCATCACTAAAAGGTAGCCGGAGTGTTACATAATCCAAAATGCATGCGTTGGTACGCGTACGTGCCATATGGACATGCAAAGGTCGTTTTGTCTTGATCCTCTGGTGCGATTGGGATCTGAAAGTAACCTAAAATCCCGTCAAGGAAACAATAGAATTGTTGCCCCGCGAGACGCTCCAACATTTGATCGATAAACGAAAGAGGAAAGTGATCTTTCCGGGTGGTGGCATTTAACTTTCGGTAGTCAATACACACACGCCAACAAGTGACCGCACAAGATGAAATTAGCTCATTATTCTCATTTATAACTACCGTCATCCCACCCTTCTTTGGGACAACTTGGGTCGGACTAACCCACGTAGAGTCGGAAATGGGCTAAATCACCCTGACATCTAACAATTTAAGGACCTCCTTCTTCACTACCTCTTGCATGTTCGGATTGAGGCACCTTTGGGGTTGCACCACTGGCTTGTATTCGTCTTCCATGAGTATTAGGTGGGTACAATAGGTGGGGCTTATGCCTCTAATATCCGAAAGCCTCCATGCAATGCCCTCTCTATTTCCCCTCAACACCTCTATCAACCTAGACTTCTCATCGTCCTCTAACTTAGAAGAAATAATGACGGGTTGGTTTAAAACCTCACCTAGGAAAGCGTACTCTAAATGGGAAGGAAGGACCTTAAGCTCTAAGATTGGAACTTTCTCATTATCCTCCCTAACCTCACTCACTTCTAACACTTCGGGGACACAGTCGACCTCCCCTTCCTCTACACTCTCTTCAACAACCTCATCCTTTTTTCAACTACCCCCTTTTCGACTAAATCGGCTCCACTAATGAAATCGAAACACCAGTCAACGCACGATAAGAATGACTCAATGAAATAGACAGAGTGATAAGGACCACTATAATCATTGGAACCACTAGGGTGTTGCATGGAACGATCTACCACAAATGTTACCTTTTCCTCACTGACCTGAAGGGTGATGTTACGGTCAAAGACATCAATGATAGCCTTTGCGGTACACAAGAACAGACGTCCTAAAATGATAGGAACTCTCTCATCTGCTTCCATATCAAGAATGACAAAGTCTACAGGAAACATGAACTTATCAACCTTAACTAAAAGATTTTTGACTATGCCACGAGGATATTTAACTAACCGATCGGCTAAGGACAAGGACATGCAGGTGGGAGACAACTCTCTTAGGTCTAGCTTCTCGTAAATTGAATAAAGCATAAGGTTGATACTAGCACCTAGTCGGCTAAGGCTCTACACTCGGTGTCACTCCCTAAGAGACAAGGAATGGTGAAAAGGTCTGAATCCGTCAACTTTTCCGGTACCTTGTTGAGGACTACGGTGGAACACCCCCATTTAGAGGGATGTTAGAGAGCTCTCCTATCCTATCTTTATGTTTAAGAAGGTCCTTTGAGAATTTTGAGTATTTGGGCATGGATTGAAGGGATTCAATAAACAGAAGATTGATTTTTAATTGCTTGAAGATGTTGAGAAATTGCACATATTCCTTAGCGTATTTCTGATGCTTAAGGCGGGCGTGATATGGGACGTGTGAAAGGTCAATGAGTGGTGACGATCTAACCTATATGGGTTGCTTTTCTATGCTCCTCTCAACTCGAGGCTCCTTAGTGTGTGCTGTAATTGCTGGGTCTATCCTAGTTTGCACTTTACCGGGAGTCTCCATCTCGATCTCCTCATCTACGGGCACCTCCTCTTCTTCTTCTTCTTCTTTTTCTTCTTCCTCAACTACCTCATTTCTAACTACCTCTCCTAAGGTTCTACCGCTACGGATTGAAATAACTTTCAATTGGCTAGGAGGGTTTGGTTGGGTGTTGCCTGAAAATTAACCGGGTGGTCTTTCTTGCAACCGACAAGCAATGTCAACGACTTGCCTCTAAAGATCTAAGAATTTCGAATGATTGTTCTTTAGGAGTGTGGCATGTTCTTCTAAGGTTCTTTCGGTGGTTTGGTCTTTAACTAACAATTGGGATAACATGGATTTAGTTTCATCTAAACCACTACCTAAGTCTTGGTTGTTTGAACCTTGACTATTTGACCCCCCACTAGGATATTGCCTATTTGAACCCCGTGAACTAAACTGACCATGTGAACCCCCACCAGAATACTGACCCTGATTGTTTGAACCCCACTATGGAATTGACCATGCCCCTGTTTTGAGTTGAACCTGTTTAGAAACCAGGGGGGTTACGGTAGAACAGAAGGTGTTGTTGTTACTATGCCAATTTGAACTATAGTTTGAGTTATTATTATTATTATTATTATTAAACGGGTTTGTTGGACCTCCGTTTTGACCCGTGATGAAGTCAACTTGCTCCTTAGTGAGCGTGGGACAATCTACCATATCATGACTGCCTCTACAAACCTCACACCTATCTACCTTCGCTTTCAACTCTTAAATTTCTTAACTAACCTCTCACTTAAAGCTATCTAGAGCAGCAACTATTGTTGTTTCCAAGCTAACTTGGTGTACTCCTCGAATGGCTGAGGTAGTACTAGACATAGGAATGGAAATCCTGGTGGTAGCTTGATGGTCTGTGTCGGACCGTGCGAAACTCTCGAATAGGTCGTTACACTCAGCTACTGTTTTCTTACCCATGAGATTGCCTCTTGCGGAAGTGTCAAAATGGGCTCTGGTTTCAGGAATGAGACAATTGAAGAATTTCTCTAAAAGTGCCCAGTTAGACAGTCCATGCTGAGAACAACGAGAAAGTAAGGTTTAGAATCTTTCCCAAGCTAAATGGTAGGGCTCGTTAAGATAGTACTTAGCCAGGAAAGCACCTCGCAGGCTAGCTGTCACACCCCAACCGATGGCTGAAACATCAGGACGGGACGAAAACAAGATTGCAAGAGACTTCATAACACTATTTGTGACAATATTTAAAAAAATCAATTTCATTGATTCCGAAAAGGACAATACATAGTTTCAAAAATGGAAATATAACAAGTTTTAAATGGCATAACAACATGAACTGAAATACATAAATTTAAGTCTAGGTGTGTATCTAATCCACCCTAAATAAGTTTCTTCATCGGCAACAACTAGTTTCCTGCAACATGTATTAAAATAATGATTAACAAAAGTTGGCGAGCATACAAGTTTATTTACATAGCATAATAGTGAAAAAGTTGCCTCATATCCAACATGGAAAATTGTATATTATGTTACAAACTATATGTCAATATAAAGTTTAATGCAATCATGATTACCATTGTCATCGAAATGACAAGGTGTAAATAGTTTACTTAACAATACCACAAGAATACGGGCAGTGCGTTAATCCTATAGCGTTATAATTGTTAAGGGAGGCTAGCAAGGTTAATGAGCATATAGACACAAGTATACATAGCACGCGATAACAAGAATAATACAAGTTTCATGTTTATAATGGATAGAGTGTGATTATAACAAGTTTTAAATATGAATTGTGATTTGTATAATTGTACATGTTGCACCCAAAGTGTGTAAATAGCAAAGTGGGTTCGAGTATACTCACGGTTTGCGTTAAGCTTTCCGAAACCATGAAACTTGGGTGATGGAATGGGTGGACCGGGAGCCGAAGTTACCCTATAAATGGGAACAAAGGCGAGTAAGTTTCCAGGTTAACATGACTAGTAAAGAAAGTAAATTTAACAATTACATTAGTTTATAGTAAAGTATTCCCCGAAGGGGTCATGGAGATTCAAGTAGGAGGTAGGATGATATGCATCCATTTAAACCTCGTCATAAGAATTCACCAAAGCACAACCCGAAGGTCGGTTGGTCATGAATGTACATAAAGGAAAATACAAAAAGTAAAAAGGAAAATCATACAAGTGTGGTGTAGGACAAGTTTGAATAGCCAAGGCTTTCATGGTCCATACACTAATTCGACATATAAGCCTAGGCTTGGTTGATGTGCACACTTGAAGGTTCCTCATGAACCTCAATCAAAACTGAAATTTTTGGTCTTCATAGGCTCCAAATCCATAGAATACAACTACAACATGTACGCAAGTTTGTAGGTTGTCCAAGCACATGTTGGGTAGGCTATTAACATGAAGGCTATGCCAAAGATGTTGAAATCAACGAAACTGAAGGTTTCTAAGCATCTTGTACCTTTAAAAAAGAGTGTTGCACCTCTGAGAAATCTTGAGTAACATCCTCATTTGAAGTTCAATATGATAGGAAGCAAGACAAGAGAAGAAGATAGGTGAAAGGTGAGTTCTTGCACTCACTTTTTAACTTGGAAGAATTATGCCCAAACTTGAGTTTTCAGCAGATTATGGAGCTTAGAATGAGAGGTTAGAAAGGTGTAAAGGAGAAATGAGGGTTAGGAGTCTTGTATTTATAGTGGGTGAGGTTAGGTGAGTGTTTAATGAGGTTTAAAAGCCCATTGGTGGAGAATGGAGGTGGAGGTTGGAGCCATAAATACAAGATTCAAAATATTTATTTTAGGATGGAGGTTGGAGCCAAAAATGCAGATTCAAAACATGGGTTTCAGGGGGAGGGGTTTGGCTTTTTGTCACAAATGTTCCCTCAAGTTTGATAAGTATGCAATTAGGGCCCCAAAGTTAGGTTTTAGGATGTTTTCGAGTACTTTTCGTGTAGTTTCAAGCATGTAACAAGCATGCAAGTATCATAAACTTTAAAGTGATGTCAGATATGTCCATGTGTGTGAAATTATGTAAAACAAGTATCGGTAGTGCCGGTCGTAACACATAGTTGACGGATATCGCACGAAATGCAAGTATAGGCGATTTACGATCTATAACACATAATTGCAATTATAAAATAACATGTCAAAGGTGTTTACAATTATAATATGATGTATTAGATGTTTAATAAGTTTCAGAATAATTAAATATGGGTTAGTCACTAGTATTGCATGTAAACGCGTTGAAAGTCGGTTATTTGCACGTATCGTCACATAGTTTCGAATTAGGGTTTATTGTATGCGATTACAAGTATAAATTGAAGATAACAAGTTTAAATGGAACATAACTAATATAAATATGGCTTTCATTATGATCGGTGTCTCAGACTACATGTTAAAAATACGATACAAGTACAAGTTTCCAAAAATAGATAGTTCCCAAAAATGGAAAGCACAACAAGACTTGATAAATAAGGAAAGCTTGGAAACGCGGAGCGTTACAGTCTCCCCTATTTTAGGAAATTTCGTCCTTGAAATTTATTCAAGAGGAAGGTGTAACGAACAAATGCGAATACGGGGTCACCATATCACTTTCGAGTTCCCAAGTAAACTCGGCGCTACGCTTTCCTTCCCATCGTACCTTTACTATGGAAATCCAGCTGCGCCTCAAATGCTTGATACGTCGGTCCATGTTTTCGACCGGTTTCTCCACAAAATGATGTGACTCGTTGGTTTCAAGACCTTCGAGCGGAACTTGGAGTTCTTCATCGGCCAAACACTTATTGTGGTTCGAGACATGAAACGTTGGATGGACATTGCTGAGCTCTTGAGGCAAGTCGAGGCAGTACGCCACTTTCCCAATCCTTTCGAGAATCTTGAAGGGACCTACAAAGCGAGGATCGAGTTTGCCTTTCTTACCAAAGCGAACAACGCCTTTCCATGGTGATACCTTGAGAAGCACTTGATCACCGACTTCGAATTCCAATGGTTTACAACGCTTGTCGGCATAGCTCTTTTGTCGACTTCGAGCCGTGAAAAGATTGTCATGGATCTGCAGATTTTATCCGTCGTCTCTTGTATGAGCTCCGCACCGGTGATTTGTGCTTCGCCGACCTCGTGCCAACGAATAGGCGAACGACACTTACGACCATACAATGCCCACTGGAGTGGTAACTGTTATTGTACGAGAATTCTATCAATGGTAAATGTACATCCCAATTTCCACTAAAATCAATTACACACGAACGAAGCATGTCGTTGAGGGTTTGAACAATATGTTCGGTTTGTCCATCCAATTGAGGATGAAATGTCGTACTAAGATTAAGATGTGTACCCATTGCGGTTTGAAACATTTGCCAAAGACGAGAAGTGAAATGACCATCGCAATCAGAAATGATGTCAATGGGGATACCATGATGACAAATGACTTCATTCGTATAGATACGAGCTAATTTCTCAACTCGATAGTCCTCACGAATAGGGAGAAAGTGAGCAGATTTGGTCAAGCGGTCAAAGATTACCCAAATGTTGTCATGACCAGAGGAAGTGCAAGGGAGTTTGGTAATGAAATCCATGGCTATACTCTCCCATTTCCAAACTGGAATTTCTAGTTGTTGAGTAACCCAGAGGAACGTTGATGTTCGGCTTTCACTTTGGAGCACATAAGACATTTTGAAACGTAGGCAGTGATATCTTTCTTCATTCCAGGCCACCAATAAGATGTACGAAGATCGTGGTGCATTTTATCAGCGCCAGGATGAATAGAGTATCGGGATTTGTGAGCTTCTTTCATCAAGAAGTCATGAAGGTTGTTACGATTAGGGATCGAAACACGATCGAGATAGTAAATAATACCATCGGTTTTAGACTCGGGTTGGTTTTCAGTACCACATTTTGTTTCGTTGAAGAGGTTGCCCTCATTGATGGAAGACTACTATGCTTCACGAATACGCTCTTGGAGGTTGTGCAAGGTTTGATAATAACGAACACTCTTTACATGTGTTTTACAATTAAGAGCGTCAGCCACATCATTCGCCTTACAAGGGTGATAGCGAATCTCGCAGTCGTAATCATTTAATAACTCTAACCAACAACGTTGACGCCTGTTAAGTTCCTTTTGATCGAAAATGTGCTGAAGGCTTTTATGGTCGGTGAAGACCACACACTTGGTACCATAAAGGTAGTGTCACCATATTTTCTATGCAAAAACAACTGCTCCAAGTTCAAGGTTGTGCGTAGTGTAGTTTTTCTCATGGATTGTGAGTTGTCTCGAAGCGTACACGATAACCTTGTCTCGTTGCATGAGAACACAACCAAGACCTTGGTTTGAAGCATCGAAATACACGACAAAATCGTCGTTTCCATTAGGAAGAGTGAGGATAGGAGCATTACAAAGCATGTCTTGAGGATCTAGAAAGATTCCTCTTGTTCATGACCCCAAACAAAAGGCTTATCTTTTTGAGTCAAAGACGTGAGAGGGACGACAATTTTTGAAAAGTTCGAAATGAAACGTCGATAGCAACCAGCTAAAACAAGAAATGAACGAATTTCGGACGGGGACGTAGGAGCATTCCAATTCTTCACAACTTTGATTTTCGCAAGATCAACATGAATACCAAGTTCGTTAATAACATGACCAAGGAATTGAACCTCTTTTAGCCAAAATTCACATTTGGAGAATTTGGCGTAAAGACGCTCAGTACGCAAAAGTTGGTGGATAAGACGCAAGTGTCGCTCGTGCTCTTCTTGTGTCTTGGAGTAGATAAGGATATCATCAATGAAGACGATCATGAAACGATCGAGATAAGGTTTGCACATGCGATTCATCAAGTCCATGAAGACTACAGGTGCGTTGGTCAAACCAAAAGGCATGACCACGAACTCGTAGTGACCATATCTAGTACGAAGTGCATTTTTTGGAATGTCCTCTTCGAGAACTCGAAGTTGGTGATAGCCAGAACGAAGATCGATCTTGGAAAAGCACGTTGTGCCTTGTAGTTGGTCGAAAAGGTCGTCGATGCGGGGAAGAGGGTATCGGTTTTTGACATTCGAAACGAACCATCTTTCTTCTTGACGAAAAGGACTGGAGCGCCCCAAGGAGAAGTACTAGGGCGTATGAATCCTTTATCGAGCAACTCTTGAAGTTGGCTTGACAATTCTTGCATCTGTGAAGGTGCAAGATGATAAGGAGCTTTAGCAACGGGTGTAGCACCAGGGATGAGGTCATTACGAAAGTCAACTAAACGAGGACGAGGAGGACCAGGTAGGTCATCGGGAAAGACGTCATGAAAATCACACACCACAGGGACATCACCTGCGCCTTTTCCTTTGTCCTTTTCTTCCACAATGTGGGCTAAATAGACAAAGTACTCCTTACGTAAGTACTTGTTCACTTGGGTGCATGACATGAGTTTGAGAACTTTTGAAGGCCTTTCGCCATAGACATGCAAGGTTTCACCAGACAGAAGAGGAAGTTGAACAAAGTTTTCAAGATAAGCGATTTCAACATGGTTCTTATGAAGCTAATCCATGCCTGCTAGGATATCGAAGCTACCAATTGCATGGGTATGAGATCGATAGAGAACTCATGATTGTTAAGAGTGAGAAAGCAATCACGAAGGACGGAGTCAACAGTGATAGACTTGCCATTGGCAATTTTGATGGTGAAAGATTTTGGAAGTTTAAAGCGCGCACATTTTAACATTGGTTCCAATTACGCGGATACAAAAATCTTATCCGCACTAGTATCAAATAATAACGAAGCATATAAACCATTAACAAGGAACGTACCATTCACAACTTCATTGTCGTGTTGCGCCCGATTCGTGTTGATGTTGAATGCGTGACCACGAGGTGCTTGTTGTTGTTGTTGCTCTTGATTGTTTTGCAGGCATTTGGGTCGAAGGTGAGTTGGATTACCACATTTGAAGCAGGCTCGAACGTTGTTGGCAGGAGCTTGACGGTTTTGGTTTTGAGGAGGTTGCTGGGCTTGGTTGCCTTGTGGTGCGGGAACACTTCGGCATGCGGCGTTACATGCCTAAATCGATTGCAATTTGTGAAATGGCAACATGCGATGTTGGCTGGATGATGGTAATGACAAGTGGTACACTTGGGATGAGTCCAGTGTATGGCTTTCTAGAGGGTTCTTGAGAGGGATTTGGGTTGGTGATAGCGTGCAACTTTGGTTTTGACACTTTCGATTCTTATCGTTGTTGTTTTGTGGTTGAGACTTGGTTTCTCTGGGTTCAGTAGTGGCTTGGTTCGCGGATTTGGTGGTGATGGGGGTTGAGGATTGTTTGTCTCGTACTCGATTGTCATTGATACCGATAGCTAGGCATTAAACGAGTTCGATGTTGTCGGGTCTTATAGCTTGAATGGTGTCACGAATGGTGGGAGGAAGACCGTGAAGATATTTCCTAATCGCACGCTCAGGGGTGTTAACAAGGTGAGGAACGATAATGCTTAACTGCTTGAAGCGGGTGGTGTAACTAAGGTTATCATCACCCACTTGCTTGAGGTGCCAAAATTCTTCCTCGAGCTTTTCCTGCTCATGTGGAAGACAAAATTCCATCATCATCATTTCCCTAACTTCGATCCAGGGGAGGGCATAGGCATCTTCATTGGAGTAGATGTTGCGCTCGTTTGTCCACCAATCGAGAGCTCTCGACTGAAAGACGCTAGTTGCGCTTCGGGTTTTTAGGTGCTCAGGACACTCACTGTTGATGAATGTCACTTCAATGCTATCGAACCATTAAAGCATTGTGGTGACACCTTCAGTTCCAGTGAATGGCATAGAGTTGCATGCGACGAAGTGCTTGTAGCTGAACGAGGTTGGCTTAGGTTGCTTAGTTTTGGAATTGACCGATGAGTTAGGGGTATTGGCAGTAACTTTGCTCACGATATCGGGGATTACGTGAGCCATTTGCTTGGCCATGAACGCAAGCATCTTCTTGCTAAAGTTCGACTTGGAACTCTTTTTGGAGTTGGAGAGACGGTTGGAAGGCAACTACAAGGTTGATGAGAAAAGATGAGACTTGATCATAATGTTTTTGAAAGAATAATTTGCATAATTTACCATGTAATATGTCTCGTAGCACATAGTTTCAAGTAGTTCACATAGGCATAACAAGAGTCCTCATAGCATAATCACAAATGATAACAAAAGATTGTAAATTTAGTTTGTTCACGAAGGATTATTATTGTTCGAGAATGCGAGTAAAGTGCAACTTGTGTAATGAATCAAAGCTAAAGACGTTCAAAGTATAAAACACATTGAAATTTATTTAACATAAAAGAGAAGCTTAATAAAATAAAGGAGTGTTTTGGGTTTAGAAACTTTGACTATTCCAAAGTGAATCGAAAGTTGTCTCGAGTTAGGGAGACATGTTTTGGCCTAATAGAGAGAATACTCTCATCGAGAAGCGACTAACGGTATTCACCCTTCCAGTTACTACATGTCCCTAGTCGATCGAAAATTCGGGACTTTGGCGAGATTGAAAATCGAGGAATGGGACTAGATGAAAAGTTGCGGGTTTCACCCCTAACTTGGCGACATCGTACCCAAAATGTGGTTGGTACTCGTCGGGTCAAGCAAATTATTTCTGACACTTTGACGAGGGTCCACTAGAGTTAGAATTGGAAATTTTCCATCAAGGTGTGGATTTCAATCCTAACTTGACAACGTAATTTCGTGCAAAATCGATTAAGCGGATTGAGAGTCGTTCACCAAATTGTAGGTTTCACACCTATTTTGGTGAAGTCGTCTCGTTTGTATGATACGAGTGTCTTCAAGTCTTCAAGTGTGTAATTTGTGTAAATGTCTTAGGAAAGACATGTTGTATAATTAAGACAAAAGAAAAGACAGAAGCAAATCGGAAGAGTTAACATTTTAAGCATAAATCAAGAGTGGTCAAAGTTGGACACTTAAACTATAGACTAGGTCGAACATAGCAATTCTACCTAATTCCCTATAGTTATGGCTCTGATACCAATCTGCCACACCAATACTGATGGCGGAAACATCAGGGCAGGACGAAAACAAGATTGCAAGAGACTTCATAACACTATTTGTGAAAATATTTAAATAATTCGATTTCATTGATGCCAAAAAGGACAATACATAGTTTCAAAATGGAAATACAACAAGTTTCGAATGACATAACAACATGAATTGAAATACATAAATTTAAGTCTAGGTATGTATGTAATCCACCCTAAATAATTTACTTTATCGGCAACAACTAGTTTCCTGCAACATGTATTAAAATAATGATCGACAAAAGTTGGCTAGCATACAAGTTTATTTACATAGCATAATAGTGAAAAAGTTGCCTCATATCCAACATGGTCAATTGCATATTATGTTACAAACATACTAACATGTGATAACTGTATGTCAATTCAAAGTTTAACGCAAACGTGATTACCATTGTCATCGAAATGACAAGGTGTAAAATAGTTTACTTAACAATACCACAAGAATACGGGCGGTGCGTTAATCCTATAGCACTATAATTGTTAAGGGAGGCTAGCAAGGTTAATGAGCATATAGACACAAGTATACATAGCATGCGATAACAAGAATAATACAAGTTTTATATTTATAAAGGATAGAGTGTGATTATAAGAAGCTTTAAATATGAATCATGATTTGTATAATTGTACATGTTGCACCCAAAATGTGTAAACAGAAAAGTGGGTTTGAGTATATTCACGGTTTGCGTTAAGCTTTTCGAAACCGTGAAACTTGGGTGATGGAATGGGTGGACCGGGAGCTGAAGTTACCCTATAAATGGGAACAAAGGCGAGTAAGTTTCCGGGTTAACATGACTAGTAAAGAAATTAAATTTAACAATTACATTAGTTTATTATCAAGTATTCCCCGAAGGGGTCATGGAGATTCAAGTAGGAGGTAGGATGATATGCATCCATTTAAACCTCGTCATAATAATTCACCAAAGCATAACCCGAAGGTCGGTTGGTCGTGAATGTACATAGAGGAAAATACAAAAAGTAAAATGGATAATCATACAAGTGTGGTGTAGGATAAGTTTGAATAACCAAGGCTTTCATGGTCAATACACTAATTCGACACACAAGCCTAGGCTTGGTTGATGTGCACACTTGAAGGTTGCTCATGAACCACAATAAAAACAGAAAGTTTGGGTCTTCATAGGCTCCAATATCTATAGAATACAACTACAACATGGACACAAGTTTGTAGGTTGTCCAAGCACATGTCAGGTAGGCTATGAACATGAAGGCTATGCCAAACAAGTTGAAACCAACAAAACCGAAGGTTTCTAAGCATCTTGGACCTTCAAACAAGAGTGTTACACCTCTTAGAAATCTTGGGTAATATACTCATTTGAAGTTCAAGATGATAGGAAGCAAGAACAAGAGAAGAAGATAGGTGAAAGGTGAGTTCTTGCACTCACTTTTTAACTTGGAAGAATTCTGCCCTAACTTGAGTTTTCAGCAGATTGTGAAGCTTAGAATGAGAGTTTAGAAAGGTGTAAAGGAGAAAGAGGGTTAGGAGTCTTGTATTTATAGTGGGTGAGGTTAGGTGAGTGTATAATGAGGTTTAGAAGCCCATTGGTGGAGAATGGAGGTGGAGGTTGGAGCCATAATTACAAGATTCAAAATATATATTTTAGGATGGAGGTTGGAGCAAAAAATGCAGTTTCAAAACGTGGGTTTCAGGGGGAGGGGTTTGGCTTTTTGTCACAAATGTTCCCTCAAGTTTGATAAGTATGCAATTAGGGCCCCAAAGTTAGGTTTTTTGGTGTTTTCGAGTGATTTTCGTGTAGTTTCAAGCATGTAACAGGCATGCAAGTATCGTAAACTTAAAAGTGATGTCAGGTATGCCCGTGTATGTGAAATTATGTAAAACAAGTATTAGTAGTGCCGGTCGTAACACATAGTCGGTTATCGCACAAAATGCAAGTATAGGCGATTTACGATCTATAACACATGTCGAAGGTGTTTACAAGTATAATATGATGTATTATGATGTATAATAAGTATCAGAATAATTAATTGTGGGTTAATCACAAGTATTGCATGTTGAAAGTCGGTTATTTGCACGTATCGTCACATAATTTTGAATTAGGGTTTATTGCATGCGATTACAAGTATAAATTAAACATAACAAGTATAAATGGAACATAATTGATATAAATATGACTTTCATTATGATCGGTGTCTCGGACTACTAGTTGAAAATACGATACAAGTACAAGTTTCCGAAAATAGAAAGTTCCCAAAATGGGAAGTACAACAAGACTTGATAAATATAAAAAGCGTGGAAATGCGGAGCGTTACACCAGCCAATGTGGTGAAATTATTTGGTGGGTGCGAGTCAAGCCAAATGGCTGCTCGACCAGCTAAGGAAAACGGGAAGACCTGTAGGAAACGGGCGTCATTGCCAGCACCCTCCATGTTGAATGTGCAACAAAGGTGAGTGAGGCGGTTAATGTGAGAAGGGGCATCCTCGTCATCACGATTGTGAAATTGGCATGAGTTAGTGATAGCGGTCATGATGTAGGATGGGATTTTCTAAGATTTGTCATTGTTCTTTGCGGGAAGGGTGATGGGTGAGTTTGCACCAGTGAAACCGGTGGTTGCTTGTTTGTAAACAATTTGACTATTGGCCATTTGGACAATGGGTGGTGGACTCAGAGGATGGGAAGGTGGTGGGGAATTATGAGGTGACGACTTCGATGTGAAGTCAAAGCTCGGTGGTTTAGATGGAAGAGTAGAGTCAGAAAGGGTGGAAGATGAGGAAGAAGAAGTCCTAACCTTTGGTGTGGAAGAGGAGAAGGAAGGCTTGTCCATTGGCGGCTTCGGCGGTGGCCCTTGAGAACGTGTATGGGGCATCCACTACAAAACCGACAATAAACAAGTAAGAAGACTCTAAAGAATAACTCGATAAAGTATAAAAAAACTAGAACTATTTAGACTCCTACGACTTGAACAAACAAATAACACGTATATGATGTCAATTAAGTCCAAATAAAGTAATCAACACAATTGCGAAAGAGTCCCCAGCAACGGCGCCAAAAACTTGATGTGCTAAAAGTAGTTTAATAAAAATAACTAAAATAAACCTAAATCTAGACTCAAAGTAATACTCTAGACTATGTAAAACTCAACTTAACTAGTAACCGACAAGTGAACCGATCGACTTTAGTAAAGCTAAGTAAGTCCGGATATCGAACCCACGAGACTCTATTTAACTATGCTAACGACTCTATCTAGACTTAGACTGACACTGACTCGACACTAACCATATTTATATTTTTTTTTGGGGGGGGGGTTTCTAAATATCCTAAGAATTGCAAATTATAATCAACTAAGTTAACTAAACACGAACTAAACTTGGGTTTTACTCAGATGGTGGAAACAACTACCTAAACTAGAAACCTGGTTTGCATCAATAATGATTTTATTAGGAAATTAGTTACTATGGAACCAGGATCTTCTAATACTAAACCTATCGAAATACCGAACAAGACCCCCGACCCTTCTCAGGAAGACACTTATGGCACTCTAAAGGCAGTTACGAACACCGGTTGGTTAGACTCCCTCACAGGCTATCTAATGGTTTGCGAAAGTTCCCTAATTCGATTTACATGCTATAAACCTAGGACAGAATCGGGTTCTTGATTAGACTTGTTAGACAACAGTCACTAGGGCAACTTGTTCAGACTCCTCACGAAGCTCCTACCTAGCAATTTAATGACTTAGACCTAACAATTACCTCGCACCTCACAACTATTGAGATTAGCAGAACACTTAAATTTATTTAATTACCGATTACCACTTTTAAGGTGTATTGGCCAATTAACCTCAAAGATCACAAAATTAATTATAATCGAGCATGAATCTATTACATGAAAGACATTCACCAAGACTCACATGAAGCAATAAACAATATTCAAACACTTTTAATCACGCATATACTTCAAAACAATAACCAATTTGCAAATAATCCATAAATAACTAATATTCCGTAATAAAAATCAGAACTTTATAAAACCATTCATCCAATCTAGGCAGTTTAAAGGTTTTAGCCAATCATAGTCATTGAAACAAATAAACACGTATCTTTTAGAATAAGAAACATGGTTCTAAAACAAGAAAACACAGAAAATATGGAACCCGAATGGTTAAAACGACCTGGATGCTTTCCTATGCTTCAAGTCTTCTACCTGTTGCTTCAAGAACTCGAAAACGCTCCAAATGCTACAAACTTTCGCCCAAGTTGCTGCTAATACGTAACTAGCTTTGAATTATGAGATAATGATGCTTTTATACATGTTCAGCAACAATCCAGTAGGAATACAAAATTCCGTCGTGACAAAACACCTCGTCATGTTACGCGACTGGTATACCATCAAGCCTATGCTTGGCGCGGCGTGTCAAAATTCAGAAAACATTATTAAATAGCTAGACGTTACGCTTAGCTCTTTCTCTTTAGGGGTCGCGTAGCGCGACGGGGTCATTTTCTCAGAATTCCTTGTTTTTCATTTCCGTTGTTCATTCTTTTCCAGATGATTTTGGCCATTTTCTTCACTTCTTAGCAATTGGGACCTGTACAAGAACAAACTATCAAAAGAAACTAATCTACCTAAATATGAAACAAATGAACAAGAAACATGTACAAACTCTACACGATAAATCAATGTATTTTACAATACATCAATTACTATGGTCATATAAATGGGCTTGGTCGGATTCTAAGGTTAACCAAACGGGTCAGATTCGAAAGTCAAAGTAGAAGTCAAATCGCTCGACTTTCGATTAAGGAAAAAGCGCTAAACTAGAAATGACGAGCTAGATATGTTAGAACATATCTAATAATGTTATAAAACTTTTGGTGTAAAAACTTTAAGCTTTAATACCCGAAAAGTTATTCGTCATAAAATGCATTGTTATGGATTTTTGACTTTTATTTCATAAAAATTTGACTAATCATTTCGCCTACTAAACGTGATGATCAGAGCGTGTGATCGCAAGGGATTAACGCTTTCATTATTACGATCACGTAGAAAACTTCTTTTTGAACTTTGACTTGACCAAAATGGTCAGAACCGAAAGTCAAAGCAAAAGTTAATTAGCTTGACTTTTGGCTCATAACTAACCAAAAGAAAGGAAATAGACTAGGAGAAACACTTACCTGTGTTTCAAATAGAAGATTAAACTTAGAGAAGGAGGCTTCAATGCAGAAGCAAGCTCCAAGTAGGATAGAAAGAAGAACTTCACACTTTCACTTTGAAGTGGTGTGTAGAAATGGATGAATCAAAGGGGTATTTATAGTGTTTTAGGATCAAGGAGGTAATGACAAGTGTTACCAAGTGTGGATTAGTCTCCTAACATGTGTTAACACCAGAGATTAAGTGTGGCAAAATTCATGCTAGGTGTCAAAGATTGAATCTTAGTGGCAATACTTGGTCATCAAGGCAAATTTCTACATCTGGGCACCCCTTGCGGACCGTAACCAAAGCCTTACGGTGCGTGAGGCACTCTAACGGCAAAAATATTGCATTTTTGACAGTTTTGGCCCATGGACTTGTTCTATCAGCTTTTTAGCATTTTTAACACCTATAACTTGTTACTTATGCTACATGAATGGTGTTTAGGGTACGTGTAACTTATATCTTTGTCACGGAATGTATGTTATGTTATGTTAAAATTATTTCGTTCAAATAATGGTTAGTGAAACATTCGCGAAAGAAAAATTTTTCGAAGGCTCGAATTTTCGTGGGGGTTACAAAACTAAACCTAAAACGTAACCCCCCCCCCCAAAAAAAAAAAAAAAAAAACTTAACCCCCTACCCCCATCCGAAAAAACCTAACAGTAAAAGCTAAACTAAACCCAAAACGTAAACCATACGGCTAAATTTTATGTACAACATATACACATAATCGCCATGTATAGTACTAATCCGTTTTTTTGAAACAAAAGTTTTTTTATTTTTATATAATAAATAGCGAAATTAAGATAAACAAAATTGAAAAAGAAAATTGGTGTTTTTTTATGCTTTTTTGATAGTTTTTAAGTTTTCTCGTATATATCCAGTTTTCTATTGATCATCTCCATGTATATACATATATATAATATACATACTTAAAGCGCAACTTAGGTCATTGCTAGTTCCCTTAAAATTGTTTTAATGCATGATGTACGAGCCTTATATCATATACAAAAAACACACGAATTAGGTTTCAAGACCACTCACATTCTTATCTGCCTCTCCATCTTCTCTCTCTCTCTCCCTGGCGATCTATCCCTGGATCAACTTTCAAGTCGACCCCAATCTATGTCGATTCAAATCCAAGGAGATTTAGATCTCCGCCTCTCCATCTACTTTCTTTCTCCCTGGCGATTCTATTCCTGGATCCACTTTCAAGTCGACCCCAATCTATGGCGATTCAGATCCAAGCGATTCAGATATAAGGCGATTCAGATCCAAGGCGATTCAGATCTATGGTACTTGTTCAGTTCCTTACCTCTTTCTCTCTTTTCGTTTTTGGTGAACTCTTTTCGTTTTATAGAACTCATATAACAAGATTCAGTTTTATTGACAGTTTTCGTTTTTGGGAGTGAAGAACAAGTAGATCCGGTATCCTTTATGTTTGTAGAACTCATATCACCCCTGTATGTATCTTGTATTTTTGTAGATCTAGGGTTTCTTCGTATTTTTCAGATCTGTAAAGTGATGATTTGTGTTGTTACGGGATGAAGGTCAGCCAAAGCATATTAGAAGGGATATACGCAGGGTGAGTGATGGGAGTTGGTAAAGGTAAAAGAGGTGTTTATTTTGTTATAAAGTTGTAATCTTATTATTTATTGGCATTGATCTTTAGATATTTATGTGTTTTTGTTAATTCTTGTATGTTTGTTATTACATGTATTGATAGATCTTTTTAGAAAAGATGAAAAAAAGAAGTTTTAGAAGTAGTAATCCAAGAAAATGTCAGGTCAAAAACAAGCAGAGGACTCCATAATATCATCAAGTATCTATGAAAGTGAACATGAAGGAGTGGGTAAAGAAGAAGAAGAAGAAGATCACTCAGTTTTCTTCACGAAAAGTGTTCCATGTTATTATTTTTTCTTTTGAATTCATGAACAAAAATTATTTAATATTTGTTGGTTTCTTTTTTTAGCAAGATTTTAGCTTTTAATTTGGTTGTTCATGTGAAAAAACTGTAGATCTTTTAAATTTCAAGAACTAAAATTATTCAGTTTTTTGGTTTCTTGTTTTAGCAAGATTTTAGTTGCTTTTAATGTGGTTGTTAGTTCATGTGAATTTACTGAGAAGTATATAGTTTTATGTGAGCTGATAATGAGTTAAATTATTTTTTACACAAGAACTAGACATGGATTCACTTCCAAGGAACAAGCATGAGTTCACTGTCATCTTGGAAGATGTTACATCAAACAGGTATATCGTAATATCGACTTGGGTTGTATTTCATTGATAATAGCTCTATGGGCTAAAAATATCTGATGTTTAACAAATTTTACATGTTCAAAAATAATGAAACGCTAGCCCTGAAAATGAAGACAGAATACGATTTGGGTCATTTTGTGGACAAGTCTGGTTTACCTGAATGAAGTAAATAGTCTTTCAAATATCATAATAATCTAATCATGGAGCAAGGCTAGTTAAGATGTTTATGCATTAAACATAATCCACTTTGAACTACTTTTGACCCATTTCCATTTTTTCCACTTACAACATAGTTTGTATCGGCCCATTCATAAATGAATTGAGTTGAGGTTGTCAAATTTTCTTGTTAATCATTTACTGCGGTTGACAGATGTATCTACCACCATGATCATCCAGCCTGGCCAATGGTGGATTTTTGAAGGCATTGAAGCTCAATGACTATGATTCTGAGCCTCTTACATGTTCAAAAATAATGGAAACGCTAGCCCTGAAAATGAAGACATAAAACGAATTGGGTCATTTTGTAGACAGGTCTGGTTTACATTAATGAAGTAAATACTCTTTCATATATCATAATAATCTAATCATGGAGCAAGGCAATTTAAGATGTTTATGCATTAAACATAATCCACTTTGAACTACTTTTGACCCATTTCCATTTTTTCCACTTACAACATAGTTTGTATCGGCCCATTCATAAATGAATTGAGTTGAGGTTGTCAAATTTTCTTGTTAATCATTTACTGCGGTTGACAGATGTATCTACCACCATGATCATCCAGCCTGGCCAATGGTGGATTTTTGAAGGCATTGAAGCTCAATGACTATGATTCTGAGCCTCTTACATGTTCAAAAATAATGGAAACGCTAGCCCTGAAAATGAAGACATAAAACGAATTGGGTCATTTTGTAGACAGGTCTAGTTTACATTAATGAAGTAAATACTCTTTCATATATCATAATAATCTAATCATGGAGCAAGGCTATTTAAGATGTTTATGCATTAAACATAATCCACTTTGAACTACTTTTGACCCATTTCCATGTTTTCCACTTACAACATAATTTGTATCGGCCCACTCATAAGTGAATTGAGTTGAGGCTTCCAAATTTTCTTGTTAACCATTTACTACCGTTGACAGATGTATCTACCACCATGATCATCCAGCCTGGGCCAGTGGTGGATTTTTGAAGGCATTGAAGCTCAATGACCATGATTCTGAGCCTCTGTTGAAGTCCTGTGGCATCTCAATAAATAGCAAATTTACACAAGTTGACGGACGTGTTCTACAGGCCCCAAAGGTACTTTAATTTTTCGATTTTATGTTATTTTATTAATCTATTAATCGATTAATATCTATGTTTCATTTATGCTCATTATCTGGTTTATTTTATTATAGTTAAAGGCGGGCGGTGGAGAGGACTTCTTTGCACGGAATGGGCGGTGGAATTTTGACATATATTGATATATAAAGACGATAAAAACAAAATTCTAAAATGTATTATTTTTGTTTTTCAAAATTTTCAATATGTTTTTCAATATTTTAAAGATTCAGTGGTTTAACCTCATTCACGGTATTGACTTCACCAAGAGCAATAAGTGGACAGGTAAAATTATAATCCTCATTAATTATAAATACTTTACGAAAGTGGTTATGCTAACTATACGTTTGGTAAATAGGTTCAAGATCCTTTATGAAATATAATTACATATGTTTATATAAACATTTTTGTAAAATCGAATTATTTGATTTTTCAATTTTATTAGTAAAATACAACTCAAAGATATAATTTTGTTTCATGTATTTATGTATACCTTACATATATAAAGATTTGTGTAAAACTAAGAAACAAGTAACGCCGTTCCGTAAAACCTTTTATTTTACACAAAACCGGAACACCATTAGCGGTTGGGTTTGTTTTGTATTTTCTCAAATCCTAAGCAACCAATTCGGTTTGGAATTTTATCAAAACCTTACTTTAAATACTGCTAAACTTTAATTCGATTTCACTTTTATTGATTTGCAGAGATCGAAAATGGAGGAATACAAAGAAGGAAAAAGTCTATTAGTAAGATGTGACAAATTACTATCAGAAATGAATAGCATCATATAGTCACATACAAGTTCCTCCAACTCAATGCTACCGAGTCGTTGTCTCCTTCGCCTGTCATGAAACGTTTCAAAGGTAGTTCCAACTTACCACGTAGTGACTTATCATTACACGCAACACTCTTGTTATTCTTTTTATTTACTTTTGTCATAATGACATCATCAAATCATTTAAGCATGCCAACACTTACAAAATTTAACATTCGCTGATGGTTGCGGTCACGTGACAAGAGCAACCTACTTGTGGTCACCCTTGTAAAGTCAAAATTTCATTTGAATATACTTTGGTTATTAATTAAATTATTCATATTGAATATACTTTGGTTATTAATTCCAAGATTGGATTTGGGCCTGACCAGGTTGGGTTGGCCCACACCCTCTATTTGACCAATTCCCAATTAGCCAAGTCTTATAGTTTTTAAAAACTATCCTTTTCAAATATAGGTTATACCGGTTAATTACTTTAACCCGCTCGGTTAATTAAGTTAATTAATTGGTTATTTTTGTTTAATAGTCGGTCTTTTGGCGGTGAGTTTTGGTTACTAACCGGTTACTATACTATATATTTATAACCCGTTCCTAACCTATGGTTACAAATAACCACTAACCGGTTATTCCTCGAGCGGTTATTACTGTTATGTTTTCGGTTAGTAACCGATTATGGTTAATTAACCAGTTAATTACTTTGTGCTCCTCTACTTTGAAATACTAACTGTTTATAAACTTTTTATTACTATCCTTTTCCATTTAAGTTTGTCCTTTTGTAGTTATTGTGTGCACCTCTATTGTCAAATACTATTTGTTTGATAATCTTCATTTTATCTTTTTCTATCATACCCTTTTTAGGTTTCAAAGTCAAACAACCTACTAACTTTTCAGAACTTGCTTTTTTACAGGCGGTCTATTGACATTGGATGAAACAAAGTGGATGTAAAGAATCTTTTGGAACTCTATAAAGTTATGTCTATTGCCTTTGGATGAAACAAAGAAGAAATCGGAAGACATGTCAGGTATTAAGTTAACATCTATACTAAAATATAACATTGTTAGTTTTGATAAAACACATGTAAGCGTCTAACGTTGTTTTTTTATGTGTCGAAATTTGGTACAATAGAGGAGAAGATACAACAAAAAGTCATCAGTGAACGGATGTATTGGTAAAACAAGAAGAGATACAAGAGACTCCACGTATTTTGTTTGTAGTGTTTGGTCTAGCTACTTGCTTGTTTTGTACTCTTTTTGTTTTTAGTTACATCTACTTGCTTGTTTTGTACTCCTTTTGTTTTTAATTATGCTATCCTACATCAACTTTAAACTCATAGTTTATGAGATTGGCTAAACGAATCTAAAAACCATAAATTTTCTTTGTACTCACTTCAAAAATTCCAAAAACATTCAAGGCATGGATAGATTATGCCCAAGCTACCCTAAAAAAATGTATATCATCAAAGAATTCATAAACTAACAGAAAAACGAATGCCAACAAATCGCGAATAACAAAACTAACTTAAGTACTATACAATATATCACGAGACGACCGATAAACTAACGGTAAACGAGTATCCTATTGTAAATCGCCACCGCCCCACATCCCGCGGGTCGCCGACTAGTATACATACATACATACATACATATATATATATATTGAATTAGGGAACACTAGAAAAAACGGGGAACCGACTCAAATGAACTCCGATTAAACTCATTCCAGTGATGCACGGTCGAAAACCAATGTTTATTCGTAATTAAGTGTATGTTTTCATGTGACTTTTGGTTTCGAATGGCCTACTTCGATTAGAATTGTGTGTTGCAGGTCTAACGAAGTTTAAGCAGCTATTCGGGAGCTTTACGGAGCATCAGGGAGCAAACGGGATCAACCGAAAACGCGAAACGAAGAAAACAGAAACTAGGATTGGGCGTAGTGTCACCGACGCCGTCGGGTGAAATTCATCGTAGACAACCATTTAGAGCGTCAGAGGAATTTTGGAAAACTAAATTTTGGAAAACTATAGAATCGTCGCCGATGCGATGCCCTATTGGGCCGTCGGCGACGCCCTCGGCCGATGTACGACGCTGATTTTGATTTCCCTTGATGTTTGAACGAGTATAACCCGTGTTTGAGGTCATTATTAAGAGAGTTACGAGTTTTGCAAGTTTGAACACCATTCTTGGAGCTAAGATCATCATCTTCATCATTCCCAATCTACCTCAATCCACACCATCATCCACAATCAAACTCTACCATCATCATCCTTACCCTAATCCTTAATCACCATCATCATTCCACCAATTCGTTCACCATAACAATCCACCATAACCTTAACCCTCATCATACTTGTAGGTCCACTTGGAGGATCAAGATAACCTACTTCCTTGTTGTTTAACACACACACGAGTGCGGAATCCAAGTGTATATGCAAACCAAAGCAAAGTATAATAAACACCAAGTAACCAATGATTCACTATCTTTTGATTAACTGAAGAGAGCTAGTACAAACACATACGCACAATGTTCATACAGACAAGGTATTCTCTCTGTGCTCTCTCTTACGTGAACTATGAAGTGCATGTCTATATATAGGCCCAACACCCAGTAACATCACGAAGAATGTTACTGGTCGTACAAAGCACTACAAAGACCACGAAGAACATTTGTTGAAGAGTTGCTTGTACAAACAACTTATGGCTCGTACGAATAAGTAGCTCACTCGTACGAATAAGCAAATGTCTTTGTTGAATGTTCATTCGTACGAACATGCAATGGCTCGTACAAACAGGTAACTTGTTCGTAGGAAGCATAGTTCACTCGCACGAATATGAGGTTCTTCGGAGAACCCTGCTATTAGCCATGCTGCACAGTCAGAAAGATCAGAAACACAAAACTTAATAGTATGCACACATGCAACTGTTTTACAACACAGACAAACTAGACGTCATACAAAATCAAGATAGGAGGATATCTTGATTTTGTAGACATGACCAAACTTTACAGACACAACAAACAAAGACCGTACAATTGCTGACGTAACTAAGAACAAGCGATAGACACAAAAGTGCATTAACAATACTTATCATCAAGGTTTTAAGATGTCCATGTTCAAGCTCTCATCATCCAGTGATCGTGTTCTGTTTGTCATGAGCGGCTAATCCTCTCGGGTTTCACCCTGGTGTAGGTTTTTGTAAGATTCTAAGGTTTTAACATTTGTTTTGAGATTTGATTTGTGACAAATTGTATTATGCATTTGAAACTTTTGATAATTTTCGTGTATTTGAGTTAATTTTGTAAACTGTGGAATGATAAGAATATTTGACTTTGCGAAATGAGTTTATGCACTTATCCCTTATCAATTGGTAGGATTTACATGTTTTTGGTAACGAAGTGCATTGCGGTGCGTCGTCTATGACATTGATAGCTCTTGGCACCTAAGCCACGTGACATTAAATCCGTTAATCATTATCTGCAATTGGTTCCAGTATGGTTTCTTGTTGTGTGGTTGTAGGTTGTGTGATTTTAGGTTGAGCTGATGAGGTTTCCATAGTCTTTTTGCTTTGTTTCTTTCTACGAACCGCAATTTTTTTTTTGCGAGCTCGTTCAGTCTCAGCATCGGATGGAACATAGTCAGCATCTGGATTTGTTGGAATCTTTCTAATCTGTCTAACCCCACGCTCATCAACATAGCGTTCATACCCAGGTTTAAGCAGATTGTCATCAGAATCCAATTCTTTATCCGGTTGTTTACTCTTATCACCACCTGTAGTACCTACACCACTCGCACCACCATCACCATCATCATTACTATCATCATTACTGTCATCATCAACAACTTTACCTTTCCCTTTTGACGACCAAACTTATCTTTGATCATCTTCTTCAAAGTTGGTTCTTCATTATCTGACTGACTATCATCATGGCACCATTTATCGTTTTCTAGTGCAACATATTCATTATTTGCCAGAAAACCAAACAACTTATGAGGAGGAATGCTTTCCTTGTAACGTTTTGCTGCTACTCCTCTAAATATCTTCAACGAATGTTCCATCATAACATCAACTTTTAGAACATCGTTGTCGTTCTTTGGAAGATTCAGATGTTGTATATTCAAGATCATCTGGAGAAAACGAGGATACATCCAAAACTTGTTTCCACTAAATTTGGTTCTTTTCAGGTTTTCCTTCATGTTTGCAAAAATATACTTTGAAACACTGAACGGTTTGTTCAATGTCAAAGCTACCATCATCCTAACTAAGTCGTTATTAGCCATGTCATAACCACTTTGCCTGTTTCTTAAACACTGAATTAAAACATGTAGAAAGAACTTGTATCGGAACGGAAACGATGCTTTGTTTAGTTGTCCGACAAGAAAACCTCCGACACATCTCATTCGAAGCAAACATCCACGTTGACACTTCAACGGAACTGAGTATGGAGCTTCAGGGTCATCGCCAAGTTGCAATGCGGAATTAATTACTTCAACGGAAATATCTACGTCCATTTATCTTCCGTGGATAAGTTCCTGTTCATTCATTTCAACAACTTTAGCTGAATCCCAAAATTCCTTGATCAATGTCTTGTATACTGTAGTTTTATGCGTGATTGCATAATGTATCCTTGAGTCGCGCAAAAACTTCATTATATCGTTGTACTCAGCAAATTTATCTTCCAAATCTAAGTATGCAACCATGTTGTGTCTCGGCTCTAACATAATTTCCATTTCTAACTTGTCAGTTTCTTCATTGTGGGCTATCTGTTCTATTCTTTTGGTGCCATCATGTACACAAAAGATAACCCGAATGAGAAGAAACATAAATCACTAGGGAACATACTCAAAAAGTTTTTACAATGAACTTTCTATAAGTATGCAACCCCTTGATGAGGAACTATCGACTCATACGAATAACAATTTACACGTACGAACAACAACTGACTCGTACGAACAACAATTGACTCACTCAAATAGGTGATTGGCTCGTACGAGTAACTGGCTCGTACGAACAACTGGTTACTCGTACAACGGATAATTCACTCGTACGAAGAAAGGTCAACTTGTTAGCACAAAGAACTTCAAGTGAAGATTATTCATGAAGAACTTGTTTTTTCGTCAACAAAGGTTTTTCGCCTGAAGTTTGTTGTTCGTGTCAGTCAGTTAATGTTCAGTCTGCTCATCTTCAAGGTATACCAACATTGTCAAACATACCTTAAAGATATCAGAAATAGATCAACTAGACGAAGAGAAAGGTTGGATAGATGATTTCTTCTAAATGAGGAAGATGATAAATAGTGAAAGAATGAAGTGAAAAAGGTGAAAGTAAAGTTACACTGAAAAACTATTTCACCTCTTATACTTCGTACCTTTCCTCGCACGAAGAACTGCAAGCCGTACAAAGACTTTCTTGTACAAAGAACCAATGACTCATTCGTACGAAGCACAACCATTCGCACGAGGGACCATTGACTCATTCGCACGAAGAGCTATCATTAGCATGAGGAACTTCTGATTTGTACGAGCAACAACTGATTCGTACGAATCCAGGTTCTTCTAACTAGAACATCAGTTTTTCGTGGACCTTAGATTTTTCGTTGACTTGTTTAGATCTTCGCACATATCCACACAGATCATAAGTTAGGAAATGTGCACATTAAACAGATTTTGCTCTTTGTAATGAGTTTACCCCGTTGCAAAAAGATACTTTATGAAGTTATGATAGCAAGACAAATGATTTTTAGGGCGTATCTTGGTAGAAAACATTCGATCTCCAACTTTGGCTAATTAAAAAATAATAATTAAAAAAATAACTGTTAAAACCAGAATTAAAAAAAAAACAGAGTAAACTAAAACAAATACTAATGGATATAAACTAGCAATCTTTTTCTGAGTTTCAAGGTAAGAGAATCATACTAGCTTTTAATCTTGCCAAGAACGGTTTCTTGTATATACATAGAATAAAATAAAATTAAATAAGTATTCTACCATAATTATCGGTATTGTTGTCCACATAAGCTCAGCTTATCAGATGTAGTCATGATTAATGTATGAATTATACTTACTAGCCTGTGTTCAACCACTTCACGACACATTCACGTATCAAGACATGCACGAGAGAAAATCTTACCGGTGAGTATACTGCTTATCATCTGTTTTGACATATAGATTATGAGATGCTCACTTATTTTGATTGAAAACAAGCCCTATGTGATTAAATCACTTATTGATGAGGAACTTGATTTTCAGATGCATGCAAGGCACAGGAGTAAGTCCGTGAACAGGTTAGTACCAACATACCGACAAAGAGATGAACTTAACTCCTGCATAAAGTTGTGATATATTATCACTTATTTATTGGGTGAATGTGATATTTTTATCACTTATTGATGGCCATATGTAGTATTTACACGTATGTATGGTATCATGGAAGTTCTAGACTTGCGTCACCGTTATTTTCGGTAAAAGATTCAACCATGATACCCAAATGATAAGCAAGCATAAAGACTGTATATCTCAGAACCTCGGCATACTATCAAACGAAATTTTGGCACCAAGACCATATGCCAATGAATGGTTCCCACCTGGCTTTCAGTCTGTTATGTTTATATCAACCTTGTCAAGATGGATTGGATCAACCCACGTCGAAAACCATTCTTGAGCAGATAGGAAGACAACATTTCATACCAAGCTCGTGGAGCTTGATGAAGACCATATAACGCCTTATTAAGAAGCCAGGTGGTTGCTCAACATAAACTTCTTCTTCAACCACACCATGAAGAAATGCATTTTCACATCCATTTGATAAATTGTAAACTTCTTGTAGGACGCATAAGCCAAGAAAATTCTTATGGCCTCAAGACGTGCTACCGGTGCATAAACCTCATTATAATCAATGCCTTCTACCTAATTAAAGCACTGGATAACCAATCTCGCTTTTTTTCTCACAACAACTCCTCGTAGTTCTTGCACTTGTAAACCCATCTAGTGCCAATCTTCTTGTAGTTGTCGGGCTTGTTAACCAATTTCCACACGTCTAACTTCTGAAACTACTGAAGTTCCTCTAGCATTGCTTCAACCCACAGGTCTTCTTTCATTGCCTCCTTCCAAGATTTCAATTCAACTTGGAAAACATAGCAGGCAAAAGCCCAATCATTCTGTTCCCCAGATTCTCTACTTGCTGTATACAAACCAGCATTCTGGTTGTTCCTTAGCTGATTACGTGTCAGCACTCCACTCTGGACATCTCCTATAATATTCTGCTAAGGATGAGTATTATGGATACGAGTTTCAAGAACATCGGGTACTCGAGAATTTATACTTAAATTGTTGATATTCAGATAAACAGCTAATTCAATGGCTAGAATCAATGAAGATGAAGACGCATGACCTTCAGTTGTCCCTTGATTTTGTTCATTTGAAGTCACTTCAGAAATACCAAGAACAGGAGCAGAAGTAGCTTCATTTGCATCATGGAACTCATCATCTTCTGACGAAACATTATAATCAGTAACATCTTCAAATTCCTCATTTTGAACAATATTATTAACCGAAGTAGACACTTATGGGTTAACATAATTGGTCGAACTAATGATGAGTCAACTGTAGTATATCACTTTCAAGCAACATTTGAGATGTTGCAGACGCATCATCAAAAGTTGGCAGATGGAAGGAGTCAAACAGTCCATTATAGTCAAACATCCAAGAAGCACCCAGAGCTCGTACTGATTCAGTGTATCTTTGAACCTTAACTTCACCATTCCTCAATCTTTTTCGTTGACAAATTCCACACTCTGAAATTTAGAGTAGCATATCCAAGAAAGAAACCTTTGATAGCCTTTGGACCGAATTTACCATGTGGATCAATCATAGTGCATGGAGCTCCAAAAGGTTCTAAGAAAGACACATCCAGTTTCCTTTTATGTAACAATTCAAAACATGTTTTCCCATGCCTTTTTACCGTAAGAACTCTATTCATTGTATAGCACGCAGTAGCCACGGCCTCCGCCCCAAAACTGAACAGGAAGTTCTTACTCTACTAACATAGTTCTTGCAGTCTTGATAAGAGTTCTATTTTCCTCTCAGCGACACCATTTTGTTGTGGAGTATAACAAGAATTTTATTCATGTAAAATGCCCTTAGAAGAACAGAACTCATCCATAACATGGTTCTTGAATTCGGTACCATTGTCGCTTCTGATTCTCCTTATCTTCAAATTGTACAAATTTTCAAGTAGCGTGAGGAGATTCTTGAGGATTTCAGGAACTTCACTCTTGTGTGCCATAACATTCACCCATGAAAATCTTGAATAGTCATTAGTAACAACTAAACAATATGCATCGCCAAACGTAGTCTTGTGTTTCATAGGTCCAAAAATGTCCATATGAAGACGTTCCAGAGGCATATTAAGAGTGATAATATTCTTCACAGGATGAGACTTCTTTGCTTGATTTCCCTTTTGGCACGATACATAGATGTCTTGTAAATGAAAATTTTTAACTGGTACACCATTCACAAGATTATTTTTCACCAAATAGTTCATTTTCCTCAAGTGACTGTGTCCCATTCGTCTATGCCAAGAGATTGACTCCTTTTTCAGTGACTTTTGAGACAAAACATGTAACTTGTGCAGACGTAGTAATAGCTTGGCTCATGTCAAGAATATACAAGTCATTTATTCTTGGAGCTGACAAGAGAATCCATTCTTTGGGAATCTTGAAACCAGTTTTTAGCACATAACAACCTGCATCATCAAAATGAACCGTGAACTTCTTGTCGCAGATTTGAGAAACACTCAGAAGATTGTGATCAATTTGACGAACATAATTGATCTTGTCAAAACTAACAACACCATTGGAAATCATTCCTTCTCTAGTGATGTAACCGGCTTTATCTACAGCAAAAGCAACATAGCCTCCCCTAATGCTTTTTACATCATAAAGAAGCATTAAGTCGCTTGTCATGTGCCGTGATGCTCCACTGTCAACAATCCAATGACTATTCACAGTTCCTCCTGGAACACCCTGCACAGTGCATTACTCGATTAGTTTGAGATGGGGACCCAAGCCTTAGTGGTCTTAGGTCGACTCTTATCATCAAGAAACGTGATTTCTATTTCTTGATGATTTGGAAACTTTGTGCCTCCCCTGAAACATTACCGGTTTTAGGTTTCCAAGATTGTTGGTGTTTACCAGATTGACTATTATTTACAGGTTTAGACCCTTCTAGTTTTAACGTACTTGATGAACTTGGTTTCTTCTCTACAACATCCGGTTTAAATGCCTTTCAATTATTTTAACTTGTTCACGTCTTTGTTTTTCTTCTTGTTCCTTAACAATACGTTTGTCTTGTTTAGGTGACACAGATCGATGTTGGCAATTCTTTTCAGGAGGGGCATTTTCAACAAACTTGGGTTTTGCTGAGTTGGTACAATTTTTAATTATATGGCCAAACTCCCCACACTTAAAACATGTTCTCCTTTTAACAAATTTACGAGATGCCGTTTGATGACTCGATGTTGAACTTGTAGGCCTAGAGGTACTTGGTTCATCTTCACACCTATTTGTGTGTTGAGTGTAATTGTTTTGACTGTTACGTTTTAAAATCTTGACTTGATTTACAAAATCAATATTTGACATATTTTCAAAAGTCTCGATTTTATCAGTACCACTTGAGACTACAAAGTTAACACTCTTCCCATTTTTCTTGTTGTGAGCTCTTTTAGCTTCAACCTTTGGTTGTGACACATTAGGTTTTTCAGCTTGCTTTTCATGGTTGTCTACTTTTAGAAGTGATTAATGGTTGTGATTTGATTGGATTCTTCTTTCCAAAAAATTTGGTTGTTGAATTTTCAAAAACTTGATCAATTAAAGTTGGATTGAGATTTTTGATTGGAAAATCCTTGTCTGAGTAATTTTCCTCATCACCAATCAAAGTATACAACACATTATCATTTTTAAATGTAGAAGCAATTGTCTTGATAGATTTGATAGGATCAATCTCTTGCTTTGTTTCAGATTGCACAACGAGAGTAGTAGGATCACATAAAATATGATTCTCAATTGGAATTTCTACCCCTTTCTTTTTTTTCAAGAGATTGGTCCTGATTGATCTCGTTTAACTCATCATCTGATACATCATCCACTTTTGTTATAGGTGGACTTTGATCAATAACAGATGATGAGTTCTCCATATTTTTAGATTCATCTGAGGAATTGTCCAGTTTAAACCCTAACCCTGCTGCAAACTCTTCAGGATTAAGAGGTACAAATGGTTCAAAACGTGGCATTTCCTCCTCATCAGGAAATTTGGTATAACTGTGTTTCAATGATGGTGGACACGATTTATACCCAATGCATTTCACATCTCCTTTAAGTTTTTGAATGTCAATGATGTGATCATGCACATATCGGAGTTAGAGTAGCTCACCAATTTAAGCTTAATTGCATCATGCTCGCATTTGGCAATGGCTAACTCCTTTTTTGTTTCTTCAAGGATATTAATGTAGTTATTAATACCAGTTTGCTTGTTCAAAACTGTTTTTGTTAACTCAGACACGCTTTTCTTAAGAGTCTCAATTAAAGATTTGAATTCTTTTTCATTTCGAGTTAAAGCCATGTTTGCCTCTTTGCATTTTGATAGTTCAACTACTAAGCTTTGATTGTGACTGTTACTTTTTTCAAATTTAGCTTTTAAGTTAGCACAATCATTGCATATCCTTGGAGAGTCAGATTTTACCTGACTTGTTGAACCTACAACATTAGCCATAAAAGCAGTATGATGAGAAAATGATGCATTGTTGGCAAAGAGTTTCTCCATTTCCTTTGATGCAACTTCTGCTTTCTTTATCAACCCAGACTTTTGATTTTTCAGCTTCTCTGCTTCTTTAAGAAATTCATCGACCCCAGTATCAATATTTTCCCCGATATCCGAATCTGATCCATAACCACCCACACTTGAGCTTTCCTCGTCAGAACTCCCATTATACCCAGAACTATCATCATCATCAGAAAAGTCAATACTGTGAACATGTTTGATTTGATTGATTATCTTAGCATAACACGCAGTTCCTCCTTGATTCTCGCTTCCCCAACTGACCAATCACATCCTTCATCTGCTTGAACTACTAACACTCTGCTTGTGTTGTTTGAAGGCCCAAACTGGTTGGAGTTGTTTGGGTTGTTAAAATCTACTATACTTTGTTCATTGTTAACTTGAGTTGTGTTGGATGAGCGTGATTGATTTCCGAAAGGGTTGTGATTTCCTTGCTTGCTAGGTCGAGTACGTTCACGTTTGAAATAATATTTTTCACCACAGTTGAAGCAAGTAACAACATCTTTATCAAATCCATACTTTGTGTCTTTCTTGCTTTCTAAACTTGTTCTTCCAGTTCTATTCATGTAGTCTTTCGCTCTTCTAACCGCACTAGCAAATGCCCACTTAATATCCATCAACTCCATTTCATCCCTGTCTATTTGCTGATAGTCCTCATTAGTCAAATTGATATTTCCAATTTGACCAGCGACTAGTCCACAATATGCACTAACCATAGTGTTCAGAAGTTCCATGTGTTCCCGAGCAACTTCTACACTGACCTTGGAAAGATGTGATGTACCAAGTCTGATGGTATTAGGATTTGCAGGTTGAAAGTTGTTACCATAGAAAGCTTGTTGAGAAGCTTGTTGTGGAACTTGAGGTGTAACAACTTGTGGTTGTGGAAGAAAGGCTTTAGGATCAAATGCTTGACCATAGGTTTGAGCACTTGAGCTAGCGGATTGATCTGTTTGAACTGGTTGTGGTAGAAACGGATTAACATTTGACACCAACGCAATTTGGAGTTTTGGCTGCTGAGTTGTACTAATCCATGTGTTAATACCTCCAAATACATTTCAGGGTTTTGTGGAACAATAACTCTTTTTGCTTTTCATATTTCTTCTTCATTCTTGATCTCAAGCTTCTGGACGAACTCATAAATACTGATCATATCCAAAACACTAGTGTGCTTTAGCAAGTCAATGAATTGACTCCACTTCGGTGGTAAGGCATCAACAAAACGCATCACAATCTCTTGTGGAGATGCGATCACCTTGTATGAATACATTTCACTAAGCAGATGATAGAAACGAGTTGTCATGTCACTTAGTGTTTCATTCTTCATGAATAGAAAACCTTCAAACTATTTCTTCAGCAGATCATGTCGTATCTTTCTAGTTGCAGCATTTCCTTCCCCTCTTGCTTCCAAGGTATCCCACAAATTCTTGGTGGTGGTACAGTTACGAATTGATGATGAATATCCTTATGAAGTGCTTGGGTAAGGATAGCAAATGCCTTCTTTTCTAAATCATAAGTTTTTTTATCATTTTCATCTAAGTTGGCTAAAGAGGTTGGATTTGATCCTGCTTCTTCGAGAGATTCCTTGTATTGTGTAGTAAAACATGTCTATACTTCTATATTTTGACGAAGAACATACGTATGGAAACGACTTTTCCATGAAGGATAATCGTTCATATAGTTCAACTTCGGTGGACGGTCGTTACTTCCTGTTTCACTCTCGCTAATAAGAAGAGTCTGAATGCCACGCATGCCCATTGATTAGCAGTAATCATGGCTGTTTGCTGAGGCATCAGTGATTTAACCCTTGAGGTTGCGGAGCTTGATTGTGGTGAGTCTTGATTTGTGCTTGAACTATACCCCCAATCCCAAGGATTTGTACCCATTTTGTTTGCTTGTTTATGAAAATCCACTTAAAATTTCAAAATTAACTTGAAATAAAAGTCATACTGTTAAAGTTCACGATTTTAAAAACATGAAGTATTGAAAAAAACTGGTCACGAACAACCAAAAACAAATCACGAAAAAACTTGGTTCTTCGTATGAACCACTGGTTCTTCATACGAGTCAATGGTTCTTCGTACGAGTCAAATGGTTCTTTGTACGAACCACAAGTTCTTTGTACGAACAAGTAGTTCTTCGTATGAACAAGTAGTTCTTCGTGCGAACAGTTGGTTCTTCGCACGAACAATTTGTTCTTCGTACGGTTGGTTGTTCGCAGATGGGGTCTTTCGAAGTGGATCTTTTTGCAGGGTTGGTTGGTGAGAAGTTTCCTTTTTAACAGAAACTTGTTTCTGAGTTTGTTCGAAAGTTGTAAGTTGTCTACACAGATTCGGTTAAAAAGATAAACATTTAAAAATCAGCTTTTCAGTCAAATCAATCAAATCTTAAGATTTGGTGAACCCTCAAGGAATATTCTGGTGAGTTTTCCGACAAGTGCTTCACCAGAAAATATGTCCAACTAAACTTTGATAGAAAATTTCAAGAAAAACCGTATCCAAATATGTCTCCATGTATTCTAACAAGGTTTTTATAAAAATTTTCTGAATACAACAAGTTTTACCTAAGTTTTAACCCACTTTTCTTTTAAAAACTTAAGTTTCTTGTTAGAAGTTCAAGAACACTTCCATGAAGCTTCACAACTTGCTCAAACACAACACTATGCTTGGTTTTAAACAAGGAAGAGAGCCAAAGCTCTGATACCACTTGTAGGTCCACTTGGAGGATCAAGATAACCTACTTCCTTGTTGTTTAACACACACACGAGTGCGGAATCTAGGTGTATATGCAAACCAAAGCAAAATATAGTAAAAACCAAGTAACCAAAGATTCACTATCTTTTGATTAACTGAAGAGAGCTAGTACAAACACATACACACAATGTTCATACAGACTCAAGGTATTCTCTCTGTGCTCTCTCTTATGTGAACTGTGAAGTGCATGTCTATATATAGGCTCAACACCCAGTAACATCATGAAGAATGTTACTGGTCGTACGAAGCACTACAAAGACCACGAAGAACATTTGTTGAAGAGTTGCTCGTACGAACAACCTATGGCATCAACAATACTTATCATCAAGGTTTTAAGATGTCCATGTTCAAGCTCTCATCATCAGGTGATCGTGTTCCGTTTGTCATGAGCGGCTAATCCTCTCGGGTTTCACCCCGGTGTAGGTTTTTGTAAGATTCTAAGGTTTTAACATTTGTTTTGAGATTTGATTTGTGACAAATTGTATTTTGCATTTAAAACTTTTGATAATTTTCGTGTATTTTGTAAACTGTGGAATGATCAGAATATTTGACTTTGCAAAATGAGTTTGTGCACTTATCACTTGTCAACTGGTAGGATTTACATGTTTTGGTAATGAAGTGCATTACGGTGCGTCGTCTATGACCTAGCTCTTGGCACCTAAGCCACGTGACATTAAATTCGTTAATCATTATATGCAATTGAATTGAATCTAAAACGTGTTGGAACCCTAAGTCTTCAATTACTGAACCGGGTATGAACCTTGTTCTCAACTTATTCTTTTAATCATTTAATCAAGTTTTTGGGCAACCAAATTGTCTAGTTTTAGTAGGTAATAAATACAACATCAACGCGTCGGTTCAATCCGACACTGTTTTCAACAAAACAAACAAATTAACCAAATTGTAAGCTTCATAAAGTGTGGCATCGTTAACAATCAATCTCATCCATATACAAACCACAAACTCTTCATGGTTTGACCCCTTGATACCACTAACACATTGTTAAGGGTAATTTGGGCAATAAATTATTATCTTTGACCGGGCGCGACACCCGGGATCAAATTTTGGCGCCATTGCCGGGAGTTCGTGCGCTTTGTGTTTGGACTTTATTTGATTAGTGATTATCTGCTTAAGTGCTTTGTTTTACTTTGTTATATTCGCTTTTTTGTTACGCGGGTGAGTTACTTGTGTAGGTTACAAGTAATGCATGCATACAAGGAATTCCGAGAGGACCTCTCCGTTAGTGTTCGAATCGGAAATCGAGCCAGTCGTACGAAGAAACCTAGCCAACCAGTTAGAGGCAACACTTCTCTCTAACCCACCCAACAAAAACTTACCACCTACACCATCTTTTGGACCCATCCGAATGGATCCTCAAAATTCTAACCAACCCAACAACCAAAACCAACACCAATTCCAATACCAAGATTAGCCTCGCCCAAATCAAAATGATCAAAATAACTAATTAGAGAGTGGTAACAATTCAAGACCACCAACACCACCTTTCCAACCCCATACCCAAAATCAAAACAATAATTAACGCACACTCACAACTCCACCTCAAAACCGTGATCGTCAAAACCCGTTACCACCTAACCTCAATAACCAAATGTTAATGCCAACCGTGGGCTTAACCAAAATTGTGGAAATCTTACGAATGAAGCCTAATTTCTTAATCTCAATGACTTGAGAAATAAAATTCCCGGCGATGAGCCGTATAGCATTTCGGTTTATCAGTCACCAGAGCATGTGGGTGTTCATTCAGAATACTTAGAAGATGGAGGGATTATAATGATGGGTTCGATGATGACGGTTGGGGTGATAACAACAAGGGAATTTCTACAATGGTCAGGGATTTGTAAATGAAAATTTGGCTATCAAAATGCCAACTACCTAGAGAACGTTGATGCTTATTGGTACGATTATGCCTACAATGATGGTTATGGTAATAACCATCAACCACAAAACAACAGCCAACGGAACTGGGCCGACGGTAACAACATCAACAATAATGCCAACCGTAACTGGATTCCGGGCAATTCATGGGCGGAGGTAATCAACGGAGTAATCAAAGACTGGTCAACAAAGAAATCAACTGTCCACAAAGACATCAACCTCAACAACCAGCACCCCAAGGTATGAACGGCCGGTTTAGGCCGGTGGTTACCGAGAATGATTCACCCATTGCTCCTACACCTCGAGGAAGAAGATCTTTTGATTGTAAACCGAACTATATCAACATCCTAGCCCACTTCAACGGTAGGACCAACATGAACCATACACCCATTTGGCGGAATTCTCCGCTTTGTGTAGTACCATTGGGGGTCATGATTTCACACAAGACGAAGTGAGGTTGAGGTTGTTTCAATTCTTCTTGAAGGATAAGGCCAAGCAATGGTTTCTCACGATTCCGACGGGTAGTACACACTTGGGCAGGAATGCAACAAGTGTTTCTGGATGAATAATACTCTATAGCAAAGATCGATGATGCACGAGATGAGATTCGGTCGTTTTGGCAATTATCAGGTGAGTTATTACATGAAGCTCTCACTTGTTTTAAAGAGCTAGTTTGGAGTGTCCTCATCATCTGATGGCGAGATGGGAGTTGTTAAAGTGCTTTGTAAGGGGGTTGGATGCCGAAGATCATAAATACTTACAATCCGTAAGTAATGGGACGTTGTTGAACAATTATGAGGAGGATGATTGGGAGTTCATGGAGAGGATGAGTAAGAACTCCAAGGCCCTGGCTATCGCGGATCGAACTAAAAAGCATCTTATTTCCCGGTCTCTGCACGATCTTGATTCAAATGCAAAAGATCGGATCATCACTTTAGAGCGGGAATTAGCCCGTATGAAAAAAATGATGTAGGGACGATTAGGTTTGCGGTTTGTGAGGATTGCGGTGATATTGGTCAACGGACCAATGAGTGTCAAGTGAACATGGCACATGACACCGATGAAGTGAATTAAGTGGTTGGAGATCGGAAACAATACGACATGAACTCCAACACCTATCACTCGGGGTTGAGAAACCATCCTAATTTTAGGTATGGTAACTCCTCAAACCAAATGAGCCCAAACTTTCAACCGGGAAATCAAGGGGGTTCATTTTACCAAAACCATCAAGGTGGTAACCAATGTGGTTACCAACAGAATTATAACCAAGGGGGTAGCCAAGGATATCTAGGTTGTGACAACAATAATTACCAAAGAGGCTACAATCAAGGTGGTAATGGTAACGGGTCGGTGAACAACCAAGGCAGTGGTGATGATATGAATGCAAAGATTGATGCGATATTGAGTGTGGTGAAGGAAATTCTAACGCTCCACATTCGCATAATTTCCTTATTTAGGAAGTGTATTCGTATTTCTATATTTGGAAACTTGTACCGTACTTTTATCTTTCATTTTCCACTCTTGTACTCTGAAATTATGATCATAATGGAAACTCATTTTATATTTATACCCGTTACATACTTGAATTATACTTTACAATTCGTAATACGTGATTATATGAAAGAAACTCATACTTAAATGCTCGAATACTTAACTTTATGCATTATTATACTCATACGTCATTCATGCATGGTTAAAACACTTGATAACTAGCTAAACATATGAAAAAAAACTCCAAACAGCTAGCCTCGCACGAAGTATAGCCACTTTGTACGAAGTAAGGCCACCTCGTACGAGGTGGTGCCTAACTCGTACGACGTAACTCCAGTTCGTATGAACCGGCATGTCTTCCTATATATACCTACGCACTTCATCACATCCAACCTTCCGTTCACTCTCACTCCCAAATTTCTTGATTCCCGACAGAACCATCATCTTCTAAGTGAGTCTAACTCACTAACACTTTATAACTTATCTTCTTTTCTGTACCAAGTGTTGTAAGCAGCCCTAATCCATCATCCTTATAGGATTGGATTAGTGTTCTAGCTAGAGAGAATATTGGGAGCTTTGACTACCCGAATTAAGTTCCACACCTCACTTGAACAATCTTTACTTTCTATTAATTCATGACCAACCGGGTTGTATTACAACCTTGTGCTTTGGTGAATCGTATAAAGAGACTTAACATCTCCATGGTTGACTTCTACGACAAACGTGACTAAGATATACATAAATTATACTTGTTTTTCGTATTTTCTTAACAAACCAGTCTGGACGATCATTAAACACATTCTTATCTAGTGTTATGGCCCCGACTATTCTGCCTCGTTATCACGATCCACGTTCACAGAAATCAGTGTCGAAATGGGTATAAAATGGGCTAACACGTTCCAGGACTATCACCTCACATGAGGTGAACAGTCAACTCGTACAAGGTGCAAGTCAACTCGTACAAGGTACCAGTCAACTCGTACGAGTTGCAAGTTAACTTGCACAAGGTTGTCAACCCACTTTGTACAAAGTGGTAACTTTCTCGTTTTCCTTTCCGTATTCTCTACCTTAGAATCTGGATCTATCATTCCACTCAGATTACTCACATTCTCCTGATTACCCCATGTAGGGTAATTCCGTGTTGCATCACCTGATCACTCGTCCATCCACAAACTTGCTAAAGAAGCTTGCAAAATTGTGAGCATACTTGATCCCATTTTACGCTTTATCACCTTTGGGAGCAATACATGTACGTTAAGAAAAATTACACAAACATACTCATACTTAATGCACGAACAATCTTTATACATGCTCATATTCTAAACTTGAAATCACACTCAGTCATTAACTTTGATCAAGCCTCCCTTAACATGTATAGCACTATAAGAGTAACACACCGCCTAGTAAACTTGTGGTCATGTTAAGTCATACACATCTGGTCCTCTCATGTTATGAAGGATTATGCTTGTAAGGAAACTTTGGTTGACTAGTATACTTATGCATAATAATTTAATGTATGTTAGCCTCAAGAATAGAGTAGTACGCATGAAGATTTGTTTAAACATTTATACTATGCTATTATTCAAACTTGTATGCTTGCCAATACCTTGTGTATTGAACTATACTTTAACATGTATTGTAGGGTGAGGTTGATGATAACTATGGCTAGAAATGAATAGACGACTTAGATACACACCTAGAATTGTAACATTAAAGTTGTTGTATTTGAAATTTGTTATTCATGACGTTGTATCTTGAAATTTGTACTATGTATTTGCCATTTCCATGAAAAAAATTTTGTTATATAAATTATCATCTCATATTTTAGCGTTATGAAGTCTCGAGCAATCTTTTTCGTCTCGCCCCGATGTTTCCGCCATCGGTTGGGGTGTGACAGAAATCAATAGCAACATCAAGGAGATGAAGAGGGTAAATGAGACGAGGGATAAATCTCCTGAGGTGTTGGCAAAGCAAGTTGGTCAACTTGCAGAAAAGGTGGCGCAAATGCAAGGAAGTGGAGGAAGATTCCCATGTGACACAGCGGTGAACCCGAAGCATCAAGGGCCGGCTCCGAAAAACACACGTGAGGTACCAATTAACAAAATTTCTTTACGTAGTGGCAGAGTCGTAGATAGCGGTGTCGAGTCACCACCATCCCAGTTTGTTGAATGGGTGATAAAAATATTAGTGATGAGGAGAGTGTTGACAGTCAAATGGGTCTATATAATTTTTTTTCTAAAAATGACAAAAGTACCCCCATTGTGACCGTCCCCATCTCAAAAGCTAAGGAAAGGGGAGTGGAGGTTAGTACCGCCCCTTATCACGAAGCTTTGTTGGGACCGTCTAAGAAAGTGGTAAGAAAATGTGGCCCACAACAAGAAATGTGGGAGATCTTTAAACAAGTAAAAATCAATTTACCACTCTTAGATACCATCAAGCAAGTCCCCTAATATACTAAGTACTTGAAAGATCTATGCACCCAAAAGCGAACTCACAAGTTTCCTAAGAAACTTGATTTAACCGAAAATATGAGTTCGATTCTTTCGGGTGCACTTCCAACAAAGTTGCAAGATTTAGGGTCGCCTATTATCTCCATTCAAGTTGGAGAATTTAAAATGATAAGGGCTCACTTGGATCTTGGGACAAGTGGGAGTATCTTGCTGGGTAATTTGTATGCCCAATACGAATTTGGTCCACTTCAAGCGGCAAACACCATGCAGACTTGACCCCCAAACTACCCTGTGGGATCCACGGATTTATTAGTCAAAGTCGAAGACTTCTATTACCCGGTGGACTTTCTTGTGATTGATTATCTCTTTGGATCGTATGAAGCCACCAACGATTATATTGGGTGGGTCGACCGTTTTTTGCAACATCGAGTGCCCAAATAAATTGCAAAACGGGCAAGATCGACATGACTTTCGATAACCGTCGGTTGCGATTAAACGTTTTTTAGGATTGACGAATCCTCTAGTTGATGACGAATGCGATATGGCGGACGTTGTTGACAAGTGTATACCTCTATACACATGTTTGTCAATGAGGACAACACAATAGAAGAATGCTTTAGAGACAAATCGGAACATGGACGAGGAAGAGAAGAAGATGGAGGTGATGGCGGTGAAGGAAGGAAGACCCCCTTGAATACACCAAGAGGAAAGTCTTCCGGACAAGATTGACATAAAATTGAAGCCGTCTTTGGAAGAACCGCCGGTTGTGGAGTTGAAGGTGTTGCCTGAGCATCTAAAATATGCTTATGTCGGTGAGGGCAACATGCTTCCTATCATTATTGCATCTAACTTGACCGGAGAGCAAGAGAAGAAACTGATGGCGGTATTAGTTAACAACAGGGCGGCTATTGGGTGGACCATAGCGGATTTGAAGGGAATAGTCCCTCGGTGGTGATGCACAAGATTATCACGGAAGATGGTGCAACCCCCTCGTGACACACAAAAGAGGCTAAATCCTACATGCGAGAGGTTGTTTAGAAAGAGGTTTTGAAATGGCTAGACACGGGTATCATTTACCCAATTTTGGATAGCCAACAGGTGAGCCCCACGGAAACCGTTCCCAAGAAGGCGGGCATTCAAGTTGTCACTAATGACGCAGGTGAAGAGGTACCGCAGGTAACTGGGTGGCGTATTTGCATTGATTGTAGGAAGTTGAACTCTACAACTTCCAATGACCATTTCCCTTTACCTTTCATCAACCAAATTGTTGAGAAGTTAGTACGGCAGAAATTTTATTATTCCCTGGATGGATATACGGGATACAATCAAATTGCTATTCATCCAGAAGATCATGCTAAGACTACCTTTACTTGCCCATATGGCACCTTCGCATTTAGGCAAATGTCGTTTGGGTTATGTAATGCCCCCGCCACCTTTCAAAGGTGTATGCTAAGTATCTTTTTGGATATGATGGGGTAGTCTTTAGAGATTTTTATGGGTGACTTCTCAATATTTGGGTCGTCATTTAATGCATGCCTTGACCAACTCGAAAAAAGTTTAAACATATGTGTTGAGAAAAATTTAGTTTTTAGTTGGGAAATGAGCCATTTTATGGTTCAGGAAGGGATTGTGTTGGGGCATGTTGTGTCGAGCCGTGGGATAGAGGTGGACTGGTGCTAAGGTGCAAGTCGTCTCTACTTTTGCCTATCCCACGAGCGTTAGGGGTGTTAGATCATATTTGGGTTATGCGAAGTTTTATAGGAGGTTCATTAAAGGGTTTAGTGACATCACGAAACCATTATGTACTTTGTTATTAAAAGATCAGCCGTTTGACTTCAATAAAGATTGTAAAAATGTCTTTAACATTTCAAAAGAAAAATTGGTTGAGGCCTCAATCTTGCAATCACCGAATTGGCCTTTACCATTCGAAATCATGTGTAATGCAAGCGATTATGCGGTTGGGGCCGTGTTGGGTCAAGGGGATGAGAAAAAACCGGTTGGCATATACTACGCGTGTAAGACTCTTTTGGATGCACAATTGAATTATACAACAACCGAAAAAGAGCTACTCACGGTGGTGTATGTGTTGGACAAATTTCGGGCATATATATGGGGTAGTAAGGTAATTATCTATTCTGACCACACTGTTCTTAGGTACCTCATGGAGAAGAAGGATGCGAAGCTGAGATTGATCCGATGGGTTTTGCTACTACAAGAGCTTGACCTAGAGATCCGGGATAAGAAGGGTAGCGAGAATATGGTGGCTGCCACTTGTCCCGTTTGTTGGTAGAGGAAGGCCCTTCGAGTGCAGAGATTAATGAGACCTTCTCAGATGAGTATATTTTGCATGTTTTGCTATTACCTTGGTTTGCTAACATTGTTAGTTATTTGATGACAAGTGACTTACCGGCTCATTGGGATAGGCGGAGGAGATTGCACTTTCTCTCTTAGATTGAGTACTACAAGTTGGAGGAGCCAGACTTGTTCAAGACATGTGCGGATCAAGTCATGAGGAGATGTGTGCCAGACGAGGAGATTCTGAGCGTGTTGATGCACTTGCTTTCATTTGCTTGTGGGGGCCATTTCAGCAGTCACAAAACGGGGCATAAAGTGCTCCATAGTGGATTATGGGCAACTATTTTTAAAGATGTTTTCAATTATGATAAAAATTGTGTGGAGTGTCAAAAGTTAGGGGATATTTCTAAGAGGGATGAGATTCCATGCAACCGATCCTCATTTTTTATATTTATGATGTGTGGGGGATCGATTTCATGGTCCCATTCTCGAATTCGCATGGCAACTTGTACATTTTGGTAGCGGTCGATTATGTATCCAAATGAGTCGAAGCGATTGCCTCAAAAACGAATGACCAAACCCTAGTTTGCAATTTTGTCCAAACTAATATCATTGAACAATTTGGGGTTCCCTGAGTTATCATTAATGATGGGGGATCTCATTTCAAGAATTTAAACTTTTGAAAACTATTGAAATGGTATGGTGTTGACCATCGCATAGCTACCCCTACCACCCGCAGACGAGTAGCCAAGTGGAAATGTCTAATAGACAAATCAAAGAAATTTTGCAAAAGACCGTTCGACCGGACCATAAGGATTGGTCAACAAAGTTGAGCGATGCCTTATGGGCCTATTGAACGACGCATAAAACACTTATTGGCACTACACCTTACCGCTTTGTTTATGGTAAAAATTGTCACTTACCGGTTGAACTTGTTCATTGTGCGCTTTGAGCTATTAAAGAAGTTAATGTCAAATATGATGATGCAAGTAAGGATCGAAAGCTAAATCTATGTGAGTTGGAAGAGCTTCGAGAGGAGGCATATGAGTGTGTTTTGAAGTACAAAGATGGCATGAAACAAGCACATGATGCTAAGTTGAAGAAGAAGGAGTTCATTGTGGGTCAAAAGGCTTGGTTGTACAACTCAAGACTCAAATTCTTTCTCGGGAAGCTAAAGAGCAAGTGGATGGGCTCGTATGTCATTACACGGGTCGGGCAATTAGGAGATGTTACTATTGAGGACACGAAGGATGGGTCAAAGCAAACGGTCAACGACCATCGGCTTAAACCGTTTCTCGATGGGAACGAGGAAAATGATGCAAACAAAGAGTCGGCAAGCTTCTTGGCGAGCATTTCGCATATGAGGTCAACTAAGGAGCGGTAACACCTTATAGAGTTTGTACATTTTAATTGTGTTATTCATTTTACTTCTTTATTTTCATGGTTATTTCGTTTCGTATTAACCTCCATGTTGTGTGAAGTTCTAGAAGCCACGAACGGGTCATGAAAAAGTAAGGTACGTTCTAGACTTCTGGTGTGTATTAGGGACAATACACGATTATTTGCGCGGGGGGGGGGTGGTAGGATTCGTTAAAATGAATTTTAGTTTTTTCATTTAAACCCATAAAAATCCACAAAAATATTTTTAATTTTTTTTAGATTTTTTTCTAGCATAGACCCCCTTTGTAAAAAGCGCGTATTTTTTTGCCCTTATTTAAAATTGGGGGAGGGAGGAAGGCATCGGTGACGGGGCATCTGGCCGTCGCCAACGACCTATAAAAATGTGCGTCGGGTCCAGTTTCACGTAGACAACTATTTAGAGCGTCTGGTGTTTTGAGCAAATACAAGAGGTGTCGCCGACGCTTAACTAAGCCGTCACTGATGGCTTGTCGTTGTTTGTCCGACACTGATTTGCAATCATCTCTTATTTGCGAACCCATATCACTCAAACACAAACCAAAATCAATTTTAACCACACAAACAACCCAAAGACAAGCCAAGTTCACACCATCTGATCCACAACTGATTAAAAACTTCAAAACACAGATTTCTTTCACTCTCTTTCATCCTTTTTCATCTTCTTATCCAAATCCTGTAGAACCCTAACTCCTTCAATCTTCCACCAATTTGAGTGATTTTTGAGCCCAGAGTGTATTGATTTTCGAGAGCTACAAAACCCCCAACACATTTTGCACCAATTCTTGCTTGTTTGCAAGATTTTTGAGCTGCAAGTTTCAAGTTTTTCATAGGGTGTTCATTAAGTTACTTGTTTTTCATCTTTCACTAGTTCTACATCTTCTACAACACCAAAGGTAGAAATTTACTTATTTTTGAGTATGATTATCATAGGGTTTGTTAACTTCTTCCGAAATTTTAAACTTATTTGTTTATGATGAATTTGCAATGTGTTTAGCTTAAATTTGGTTTAAACTTGAATTGGTAGGGATTGGGCCTCAAGCAAGTGTGGATTGTGATTATAACCACTTATTTTGATGAAAAGGCATAAATGTGATGTTGAACTACGTTAAATTATCATGAACTTGGTAATTAAACATAAGTTTGATCTTTGGATTATAAAACTCACTACTTGAAAAAAAATAAATTGTGGTTTAACTCCAATCAATTTCAAAGTTCAACATTATTATGTAGGCCTAAAGTGTGAATTGATTTGAAATTTAACTATAACTTGATTGGGGTAATGGTGTTTTGTAGATAGCAAGCAGGAAGAGAAGCAAAACCACAGGGGAAGCTTCATCTTCAGGAGCTGGTTCATCCTCCGGACTTTTCTTGAAAAAGTGGGAACATCAAAGTAACGTCAGGAAAATGATGACAGATTGTTTCACCAAGATTGAAAATGGGATAAATTTAAGAATAGTACTATTGGTGAAAGATGGGAGGAGGACAAGAACAAGGCTCTCTCCAAGTTTAATGACAAACTCCTTGAAATAAGGTTGTGGAAGTGGAAGATGGCACAACCCAAGACCCTCGTTCCTGAGAGGGTGGTGGCGGGAAAGGGTGGTGAATATAGAAGAATTTAGAAAGATCGGGAAAGTCTTGGTTGGGAACGAGTCTTAGATTGGTGTGAAGATAATACAGAGCGGTTGTTTTTAAATAGCGGTTTGTGAGTGGTTGGCTTTATTGAGATATCACAACAAGGATGGTCTGCCGAACACGTGGCAATTAGTGGGGATATCAGGAAAGGGACAATGGTGATGTCCTTTGAAACAATAAAAGAATTGCTCAGTTTGATTCTATGGGCGATAATGAATACTTTTATTATACTGCGACCATGGTTGCAAAAGTTGCTAGGCGTCCCCAAGTCGATTGACCACGGAGTAGAAAGTACTCGGCCTAGGCCGAGAGTACTCGAGGAGTACTCGAACATGTAAATTATAAAAAATTACTTTTTAAAAATTAAATATATGTCAAATAACATTAATTTACTAATGTTCATAACAAAATACATGAAAATGATTTTCATTCTTTAATATGATAAATATAGAAATTATGTTTTATCTTTTAAGTCAAACTCAGCCCGAATTGACCTACTAGATTTGATTCTGACTAAGGTTAACCACGTTTGATCGATATTGAGTAATTAGGTGGAGTTGAAGAAAGTCGCCTCGGCAATCTACCTTGTAGCGCATACTTAGAGAGTACTCGGCCTTGGAGACCTTGTTTTACAACCATAACTGTGAGCCAGTTTTTTGTCAACCAAGGTGGTCATCGAGGACATGGAAAATTTTGCTAGTGCAACCCTCCCGTTCAGTGATGGAGGGGTCGCTGTTAGGAGCCACTTATCAGTCGAAGGAATAATTCTTCAATCCATTTCTCAGGAAAATGTCATGGTCCGGTTTGGGGATCGGAATAAAGTTAAGGCACCTGATTTTCGTGTGATCTATACATTGTTACACCGTAGCTAATAAATAGGGGCATCAGTTCAACTATAATGATCAAAGTCTTGCACAAGAAGAGGAAAGGGAAGAAGAAATGATAGACGAGGAAAATGAGGACGAGCCCCCGTCAAAGGTACGCCTGCCAACACAATAAATTGTCTGCCGTGGTGTCCCATTTTTTATCTACTGGCGGAAGTCGGCATACAGTAACTACAACCGGGGCCAACAAGATGTTTATGATAATGTATCCGCGGCCATTGGGGAAGGCCGTGAATATGAGTAAAGACAATGAGAATTAGGAGAAGGGTGGCAAGCCCAGCAACAAGCTCAATGAGCCCTTGAAGAAGCTCACCGGGCCCAACAATAAGATTAGTGGTCTCAGCAACAAGAATAGTGGGCCTTACAACAAACACATTGGGAGCAGCAGGAGGCTCATAGGGTACATGAGTTGGCTCAAAGGTAGGCATGGAAGAAGAACAAGACTGCCTTCGTATCGAGCAGAACGCCTTAGAGGAGAGGCGTTGAATGCATTGTGCACGACCCATAGTTGGCGGTTATTAATGCCTATCTCCTACAGGATCAAGAGAGGCATCAACGGGATTATGAGGTAGGCGTTCATATAAAAATGAGTAAATTGCATAAAGCGTCCTTTAAGTTTCACCAATCTTGCTGGTTTCAGCCTTAATCTTTAAAAGTTGTCAAAACCAGCCTTTAAGATTAATTTTGTTGCAGGTTTCATCCTTTATCACTAACCCAGTTACTAATCCATGTTAAATGTCCTCACATGCATAGCATGTGAGTGTAAAACCGTCTTTTCATCTCTCTCTCTCTCTCTCTCTCTCCACTTGCTTTATCTTCAACCTCCAAAATCACCATAGCTTCAACCCTCCATTGTTGACATCTTGAACGAAGTGAGAGAGATAGAGTTTTCTGTGATTAGGGAAATTCCCAGTTGAATTCCTTTCTTGTAAAATACGGGGTTTGTCCCGATATTATTAATAAAATAATCTGGTGTTTTCCATTTTAAACGGTCATGTTAAGATTTCCGCTGCCAAATAAATACCAATACCACGGGTTTATGTCCCGCGGCTTTCGAACCGGCAAAACGGGTCGAGGGCCGTGACAGTTTCTTCGGTAAAATACCCCCAATCACAGGGGTTTGTTGATGAGAGTATGGATTTGGAAGGAAATAACAGGGAGTTGGATACCACCCCTGCTGACTTGGAGGGTTCTGAGCAAGCGATGGATGTGGTGGGTGTTCAGCAGTCAGCCGCCTCTGCTACCCAGTCGTTGGTGAACAGATAGGTGTTGTTGCAGGGGTCTCGTTTGACTCAGAGATAGAGGATGGTTTGGCGGGTAAATCAGGAGGTCTCATGGGGTTAGGCTCAGATGAACACGTTGCTGTTAATGCAGCTGAAGAGGCTGTGCAGAGTCAAAACCCAAAAATTGGAAGGAACGGCATAGCTGTCAACAATGGAGGGTTGAAGCTATGGTGGTTTTGGAGGTCGAAGATAAAGAAAGTGGAGAGAGAGAGAGATGAAAAGATGGTTTTACCCTCACATGCTATGCATGTGAGGCCATTTAACATGGATTAGTAACTGGGTTAGTGATAAAGGATGAAACCTGCAACAAAATTAATCTTAAAGGCTGGTTTTGGAAACTTTTAAAGATTAAGGCTGAAACCAGCAAGATTGGTGAAACTTAAAGGACGTTTTGTGCAATTTACTCTATAAAAATTTAGCCCATGGACCAATTATGAAACACTCCGACAGCAACCCTAGTTAGTGCAAGTGGATGTTCATTAGCCTGAAGGGTGGCCTCCAGTTTCATCCTGATTCCAATGCCACCAACGGCCGAAGGGGGCCCCTTGATGATTTTAACGAAATGATGTCGGGTCTCACTGGTTACCCATACCAGCCATAACCGCCGGTTGACCTGAACAAGCACTACAATAAGATAGGGGCGAGGTATGTGTATGTTTGTTGCATATTATTTTAGTTATTTTCTTTTCTTTTATTTTAGTTTTTTTTATTTTTTTGTATTTTATTTAGTTGTTAAATGGACGTTGTGGGTGTGTTCCCTATATAAACCTCAGGAGACCTACTTGTCCTCCTGAGTTATCGGAACGTTTAAAAGGGCTTGTTGCATACGCTAAATGCAACTGTGATTCTTACGAAAGTGAGTTAGGTTTGTTGTTGTAAATATTTTTCCACAAAATCAAAGTTGAACAACACATGACTTGGTAAATTCTTTATAAAAATGGTAAAATGGTTAAGTAATGAGTTTTGATTATTGTGAGAAGCGTGCTTCTACACGAGTGTTGAGATTTGTAGGTACACCTATGTCCGTGAGGACGACCATTTTCATTGGAGAACGAAGACCACATGAGGAATGAGCAAAACCAGGTGCATACGTTTGTTTTTAGATTTGATTATTGGTTAGTCAATCTTATGTATATTTTTGGTCGGGGTGAAGTTTGGGAGGTTTGTCGTGTCATGTCCCTTGTGCGTTGTAAAAGCCCTCATTCCAACACATTGAGAACAATGTTGACCTCATGTGTGGGGATAGGGGAAGTTTTCAAAATTTTTCAAAAATGCCTTATTAAAAAGCATTCTAAAAAGCACGATTAACAAAGTCAACGAGGGATGACACAACCCATTTGGTCTTTTATCATGGTCATGTTCCAATAACTAACATGAAGGGTACTTAACGAATATCTTATAGAACATTGCATGTGGTTATTTGGTAATAATCTGCTTAAGAAACTAATGTGTTTTGCATATCACATATTCTACCCTTATGCACGTAAGATTTTGAGTCACTTACATATATCATAGACATAAATATTTCTTTGTAGAGTGTGCAATTAGTTCGCATATTGTAGAACTTGCAACTTTTGATGTGTATTAGACCATAGACTAATTACGAGCACAAAAAATGATTAAGGCATTAGGTAAACCTTTTCTTTTTTACACCATTTATGTTCTCCATACCCAAAAAGCAACCCCATAGTCGCCAAATTTGAGCCTAAACCCTTCATTTGACCAACCAACTTAGCCATTGACCTGCTAACCCTTTTTAATTTTAACCCGTGTGATGAAAATTCGATTTTAGGATTAGTTTGTTTTGTGAACTCGTGATTTAAAAATCAAAAATTCAGAAAATGGCATGAAAAATAGTGGAAAATCGTTGTGAAAAAGCACAAAAACAAGTGTTAATAGTTGTTGAATAAAAGACGAAAAATTTTGCCTTGCAGTTTATGTTTTGTAGCATAGTTTTGTTCGGTAGTTTTTGTAATAAAAATCGAGTTTTCATCACCTTCGCTACTTTTAAAATATCTCATTCCTTACCCTTAACCTAGCACCGTTACAACCATTAAAAACCTTTTGACTTGTGCTTAGTGTTTGTATTAAGTGGTGGAGAATGATTGAGTTGTAAGCCTATGCGGGTACGTGTTCTAATTGGTTTGAGTGTTTACTTGAGAATTTCTGATGCATCATTATTAGCTAAAATTAAACCGAGTGGAGAGAACATTGTGAGGGATATACATAATAGGGTGGGAGTTGGCTACAAAGTCCATTTTTTTACAAAGTGAAGTCATAAAACACCAAAATGTCAACCATAAAATACACTCAAAACCCAAAAATAACATGGTGGAGATTACTAAAACATCATATTTGTAGGTTTTGTGTTGTGTTTTGGATGATAAGTCTTTGATTATCAAATGACTAACATTAGTGTGTTTTATGTTGATTATCATGTTGTGTTTTATATTCATAGTTGTACGTTGGTGTGTTTGAAGTTTTTAAGGATTCTTAGGTTTGGATATTGTGTTTTAGTGATCTTTACTATGTTATTTGTGGGTTTTGAGTGTGTTTTATGGATGAAATTGTGGTGTTTTATGACTTTGTACACTTTGTATGAAAAATGGACTTTGTAGCCGAACTCCACCCATAATACATAATATATTAGTTTCAAGGACAGGTTGATCTTGGGTAATATCTCTATGTGTTAAAGAATCGAAAATCTGTTTAACCGTTGAATAACCTGTGAATTGAGAAAATTGTGAATCGTGCATGACACTAGACCTTAGCTTGAATTTTTGAGAATGGGAAGTGTGTCTTTTGTTTGACCCACGTGAAAGTGAAAAAAAATTGCTTGAGGGGAAGCAAAACACAAGTGTGGGAATGTGATTGTTTTTACATGACTTTTGGTTTCGAATGGCCTATTTTGATTAGAATTATGATTTGTACATCTGACGGAGTTTAAGGAGCTATTTGGGAGCTTTACGGAGCATTGGGGTGCAAACGGGATCAACCAGGAACACGAAACGAAGAAAACAGAAAAACAGGATTGGGCATAGTGTCGCCGACGCCCAATTGGGTCGTTGGCGACGCCCCTTGGTTCGTTTCGTCGGGTGAAATGCATCAAGACAACCATTTAAAGTGTCTGAGGAATTTTGGAAAACTACACATCATCGTCGACTCCCTATTGGGCCGTCGACGACGCCCTCGGCTGATGTGCGACACTGATTTTGATTTTCCTTGATGTTTGAACGAGTATAACCCATGTTTGAGGTCATTATTGAGGGAGTTATGAGTTTTGCAAGTTTGAACACCATTATTGGAGCCAAGATCATCATCTTCATCATTCCTAATCTATCTCAATCCACACCATCATCCACAGTCAAACTCTACCATCATCATCCTAACCCTAATCCTCAATCACCTTCATCATTCTACCAATCCGTTCACCATCACAATCCACCATAAACCCTAACCCACATCATACTTATCATCAAGGTTTAAAGATGTCCATGTTCAAGCTCTCATCATCTAGTGATCGTGTTCGTTCGTCATGGGCGGCTAATCCTCTCGGTTTCACTCTGGTGTAGGTTTTTGTAAGATTCTAGGGTTTTAACATTTGTTTTGAGATTTGGTTTGTGGTAAATTGTATTATGCATTTGAAACTTTTGATAATTGTCGTGCATTTCAATTGAATTTGTGAATTGTCGAATGATGATAAAATTTGACTTTGTGAAATGAGTTTGTGCACTTATCCCTTATCGATTGGTAGGACTTACATGTTCTTGTTCATCGTCTATGATGTTGATAGCTCTTGGCACCTAAGCTACGTGACACTAAATCCGTTAATCATTATATGCAATTGAATTGAATCTAAAACGTGTAGGAACCCTAGGTCTTCAATTACCAAACTAGGTGTGAACCTTATTCTCAACTTATTGTTTTAATCATTTATTCAATTTTTTGGGCAATCAAATTGTCAAGTTTTAGTAGTTAATCAATATAGCATCAACTTGTCGGTTCAATCCGACACTCTTTTCAACTAAACAAACAATTTAACCAAATTGCAACCTTCATAAAGTGTGACATTTTTAACAATCAATCTCGTCCATATGCAAACCATAAACTCTTCGTGGTTCGACCCCTTGCTACCACTAACACATTGTTACGGGTGATTTGAGCTATAAATTATTTCTTTGACCGGGACGTGACGCCCGAACATCCAGTGGCGTTGGAATCGGCTTTCCGAACCCAAACTAGGATCTCTTAACCCTAAACCCTAGAGCTAAACCATAAGGCTAAAACCAAAGCTAACCGTAAAATCTAAACTATAAACCCTAAACGCTAAATCCTAAATACTAAACCCTAATGCAAAACCCTGATGTACGACCCTAAAAGCCGAACCCTGATATATTTAGGGTTTAGGGTTAAGAGATCCTAGTTAGGGTTCGACGGGTCGGGTTCAACGCCGCTGGAATGAGTCCAAATGAAGTTCTTTTGAGTCGGGTTCCCCACTCCGCAGTGAACCTTACACTATATATATATATATGGAGGAAGGATATGGTTCCCTGCTGTGAATGCTCTTGTAATTTATTTTCAATATTATTAACTCAAGAGTTGTCGTATTACTATTCAACTTTATCAACATACACATTAAACCTAACCGATTATTCTGCCTTGGTTGCACAAATCCATATCCTATCTTAACCAAGTAACCTCCAACTTACAAAAAACTAATCATAGTTCTCATTTGTATGTTTAGTTTCGTTACCGGTGGAATTGAGGAACCCTTGTGTGCAATCTTGTATTTTTTGCGGCCATTGATTCGCACATTTTTCTACTATTGAGTCGCATATTGTTTTGCTTTAAAGTTGATGTTGGGAACTTGAACTTATACCCATTTAACTCAGGGTTACAACCGTTGGACACGGTTAGGTAGCCCTATTCGGGTTTACACCCTCACTCATTACTGGGTCACTACTAGTTAAGTACACTAATCGCCGCATTACTGGCACTTGAGTGAATCTCCCCCAATTTCATCTTATCTTGTGACAACTTGCAGCTATCAACTTAGCAAAACGTTGACCCTATTGATTTATGTGCAACTCATTAAAATAGGGTATATCATAACGTCAATAGGATAGGGTATATCATAACGTCAATAGGATTGATTATAACTAATGTGATTTTATCTGTTTGAATGCATTATACATGTTATATTCAAGTAATAGCAGCTGCTTTTTAACTTAAATTTGTTTACCTGATTTATCGAGTCTATCAACGTACGTCTCACCAACTATATTTAGTTTCCCTTTTAGGATGTTTTCAGATCATGTACATAACTGAGTGTAGCTAGATTGTTGTCTTAGTAAGACTGCATTATTTATCAAAGACCTTGCATATTATTTTTTTAGATGATTACTTTTACAACGGTTTGATATTGATTGTTTGTGACCAACCGAATCACGAGCACTCAAGCTAGCCACTTCAAATGTACGCAAGTTTGAACATGTTTTGCAGACTTTTATTTCTAAAGTGTTTTTTAGCTTGAAAAAGTTTGTGACTAATGGGATAATAAAGAAAACCACTTAACCGGTTAACCGATATGTTTTTATTTTTTAGCCAATTAGCTATTAACACACATATATACATGTTATGAGGTGAAAATGATAAAGAAAACCCAATCTAACGCCTTTACAACAGCCATACCGCCGTTTTCTAATGGCTATATAACGGTCACAAATAGCTAATTTGGCAAAAAATAAAACACATCGGTTAACCGGTTAAAGTGAGTTGAAAACTGGCAGTGTAAAAAAAATCCCAAATCGGTTGCTAACCTATGGTTAGAAAAACCATCATTGGTTACTCCTCTACCGCTTTTGGTTATTAACCGGTTTCATGGGTTATGTTGTGCAGCACTACTCCGAAACATAACCGATAGCCGTTTGAGCGGCTATTGGAATCAAACCCATCACTGTTTTGTAGTTGTTTACTTGTCCATTGACCGCTTTACTAAAAAAGCTCTTGATCTCAGGAATCAAGAGTGGATAGGGTGCTGCTACACTTACCTCATCCTCGTACAGACTTGGTGGACCCCTCCCCATTACAAGTGTGACCAAAACATATTGACATAAAAATGTAACCCACAAATGGACTTTCAATCTAGACTTATATTAAGAGAAACAAACTAGTTAAAAGTGTTTTGTAACATTGTTGCCTCAAATTACCAATACTTTACAATATGAATATGAATTTGAACTTGAATCAGGGGCAACATATTATCTCACCATCTTCGTACCAGTGATGTAAGCAACTATAAAAGAATAACCAAAAGTTTGTTTGTTAGAGAATACAACTAAATAGCATAATTAACCATTCTTCTGAGTGCCAATCTCAACGCAAGAATTTTTCTCTTTATGTTAAAGCGCAATATGTACATGGGACTAAAGCTCCTCTAATTCTAAAACAATAGGAACACACTTTCTCCTAACTATTTATCAAACGAGAAAAATCACAAATGAGTCTTGTTGACTAATAAAATTTACCAAAAGGGCCCTTGATTTTCCTTTTTAATAATAAAACTGACTTTTTCCTAAATAACGAAAGGTAATGCAGAAACAATGGTAGAATGAAACACGGTGTCCTTATGTGCTGACAACATATATCCTGATTGCATTGAATTATTTGCAAGAATCAAAAGTCAGCGGCCATTTTGGTAAGTTTGTTGGTCAACATGGCTGATTTCGGATACATGAAAGATACACATGATAATCATGTTTTAAAGTTTTTGGATGTGGTCTAAGGAATTGATCCACTGAACAAGATCAAATAGTAAAGAGTTCTGGGTGTAGAGGGATAGCTACCTCAAAGAGTTCAAAAGGATTTCCACGCTTGTATACATCGTTCTTCTTGCTCTTATCCTCAGCTAAAATGTTGGATAACAGTGCTCTCCATCCAATAAGTAACAAAGCAGTGCTACCCATTGTTACTGCAATGAATCTTGTAGGAGGTATGTGACCTATACTTGTAGCTCGTATAATTATTCCCAACTGAAAACAAAATCAACTCGTAGTTTAATAGAATAATCTAACATGAAAATAATCATGTAAAACATTAAACAAGATGGTTTGATTTCTACAATTCAGCCTCCCATAATATCCATAAATACTTATTCCTTAACTTGTTTAGCAATCCTTACAGCTTATAATCTAATAAGATGTGATTATACGAACATTACTAATAGCAACTTGTTTTATTATTAGTAATTTTGCTAAATACACATGATCATATCTTGTGAAACCATATCACCAGAGATGGGGCGTTATAACATCAAGTGACTCATATGACGTAAAACGGAGATGAACTCGAATTTATGCCAGGGGCGAATAATAACAAAAAACGCCAAAAATACATATTCATAACATAAAGTGACTCAACGTCAAAAGGATTAAAGTGATACTTTATAAAATTTATATAAATCAGAGTCAAAAGTGACAATTTTGAAAGTTGATGGGAAAAAAGTAAAAAGTTAAAACACATATGTGTTTTTTTGCTTGTGAATGTGAAAGAGGAAAACTAAAACTTTCACTGTTAGTGAAGGTGTAAAATAGAAAAACAAAAACTTTCATTGTGAAAATGCAAAAGACAAAAGAGCAACTATAGTTAAAAAGTTTATCTTTTATATATATATAATAATTAGAATCGGAATCGGAATTAATTCAAAAAAAAAGTTGTCTTAGGTTGGTAAAAATGGAATTGTATTTGGAATTTAAACATTCCAATTTCCATTGTAATGTTGTATGTTTACCGAAAAGCCCCCGTCTCCCTGATGAACCAGGAGCTTAACCCAAAAAGATAAACATGTAATCCAGAAACAATCTTTGAACATTAATAAATAAATATGACCCAAAAGCAATCCATGAACCAAGATTCGATTTTTTCACATTAACATAGGGAAGAAACCAACAATTGTAGCCTGCAATTTTGTTCTTAGGGAGAACTTGTGACAAATATTCAATTTTACTGTTAAAAACAATCAAAAACATGCAGATTTGATGTTCAAGGTCAACCAGAATCTGGATTGAAAGATTAATCACTGATTTCTTTTATGGAACATTGATTGCCATTAATGGAAATTAGAAGCATCTTTCACACTGATAGGGAGGGAACTTCCATGGATTCTCAATCTAATTATAGGCAGGGAGATGGGGATAAGGGTAGTTTTTGTAATAGTGTAATTTTTACTTTCGAATTCCCTTGTCAAACTTACACATGAATTTTCAATTCAAATTCGTATTCCTTTTCCAATTCCTATAAGAATATTCCGTGAACCAAACACACACATAACATATGATTGCCATGATGAGTTTTCCTTTGGTAAGGATGAAGGATTGAGTTAGAGAAATACAAGTTCAAGTGGTGCTAATGAGCCAAAGAATTGATAATTACACGCAAATGATAGTTTATTGAATGAAAAATAACATCAACGAAAGAGAGTGGTTAAGATGACTTCTCTCACAAAAATCCTAGAAACTAACAATAATCTTCCAAAGATTATGATTTGGTTAATTTCTACATAAATAGGTTACTAAAACGTTCCTTATTACTCAGCCCAACACTAAACACAGGTGTTGCTCGCCTAGGCTCGCTTTTCAGGTCCTTGTCGCTTCGCTTCAAAAGCCCCACCTTCAGGCCTCAAGTGTGTTTTTCAGGTCAAGTTCCGGACAAAAAACATTTGAGCAGAAAATATATCAGGCCTAAACAAGCCTAAGTTATTATATGTTTAAAGGAATGGTATCATGTATCAAACAACAAGGACAGTCATAGGTTGTTGTATATTTGTAGAATTCCCTAGCTAAGAAGAAATGACTAGTTGTAGAGAAAACATGAAAGCAAAGAAGAAAATAACTCACAGGAATACCCAAAGCCCAAGATTTGACAGCAGCAGTAACGGCGTTGGTCTTACCGTTCAAACCTCGCCCATCATCTCCATATCCACCAAGGAAATAAGCACTCAAAAACCACCCTGCCCACAATACGAATAGAATTACAAAACCATGTCAGCAGTGTAAGTATGGTTCTATGAGTAGCTAGCTACAAAGATAGATAGACAGACCAGCAATAAAAGGGTCGGCAGTTTTCAAAGTTTCAGAATCAAGAACAGATAAACCATGACTAAATCTTCCTATTGCGGAGAACAAGAGTATGGCCAATACATCACCACCAGAAAGGAGAGCAACATGACTGAGAGAGAGAGAGAGAGAACAAGTTAGAGAGAAGCAAATAAAAATAGAAATAGAAATAGAAATAGAATAAGAGTACCCCCATTTCCTGAAACGGGAAGCGGTATCTGGCTTTTCGAATTGAATGACGCCTTCAAGAGGGACGTTTTCTTGACTGACGAAGGAGATGGGTTGCTCCTCAGAATTGGGATTGGGATTGGGTTTGGCTTTGGGTTCGGCGCTGACGATAATGCTTCTGCTGAAGGATGTGGAAGATAAGAAATTGGGGCGGCGGCTGGAGAAGAGGGGGCTGAATTTGGGGGGATGAAGTGTTTGGGTAGATAAAGCGCTCGTAGCTCCGGCGGGAGCTTGAAGATAAAACATGCTTCCTATCGCTGCTATTCTATTGATTGTTTTTCTTCTTTTTGGACCCTAGCCTAGCTATATATATTTTCTTCATCTCGCTTCTTTTCTTTTCTTTTAACAAATAAATAAAATAACAAAAAATACAGCTTTGATTTCTTTAGGACCCGGCTGAATAGAGATGGAAAAAAAAATCATCAATCGTCGTGCGATATGCAATTATAAGCTAAAGTTAGAATAGATGGGAGAGTTATATTGAGAACCTTAATTATTAGGAAAACCGTGCGAAGAAATAATCAAAACCAATTTTTTAATACAAACATTTTTGTAATTAAAATACAACATAAAAAACTACAACATCAAATAATTTATTAGTTCTCTCAAAATCATTTTTATTAACTTTTTTACACATGTGTAAATTTTTTTTATTTACGAATTCACATAAATTTAAACGTGTAAATGAAATTTCTAACATTGTATTCGAATAATAAGGATAAGTGTAAAAATATTTTTTGAATTTGGATTGTTTTTCACAAGTTTTCGCGGTTTTTTCATTCGTTCTTACGGTTCTCACAATATTTAGCATTCTCATTTAAATCTTCCCCTAATTACATAAAGGTTAAACGTATAAATTGGCTTAATAGAGATTTTTTTTAATTTATCTTATTAATCATCATTTTATTCTTAGAATCTTTTTTTATGTATTTACACTAGTAGAGTAATTATATCAGCTTTTTTTTTACATTTTGCAATTAAGCATTATACTTAAGTAGATGGAAAAAAATTAAAAAAAAAGTTTCTTTCGCTTCTCATGTTAAGGTCATTTTGTATGTTTAAACTTATTTGTATTTGATCTTTACACCTTACACATATGTATTTATTTTTGGTTTAACATCCTCCAAACAAGACGGCGGTGAACCTAACCAAAGTATGGCACGAAAGTAATCAAACTATGCACATGAAAGACTTTGGGTGTAGATATTCGTCACACGAAGCTTCGTAGGAAAAAACTTAGTGTACAACTTTCCTAAAGAAACAAGGTCTCAAATGAAGTAATAATCCAAGTCAATGTGTTTTGCTTGTTTATGAGAGACGAAATTTTGAGTTACATAAAGAGCACTGCGGTTCTTACATAAAAGAGTCAGTTGATCAGGAGTCAAAGCGTGAAACTCACGCAATAAGTGAGTACGAACAATTTCTACTATTGTATTAGCCTTAGCATGATATTCTAACTCACAGCTTGGACATGAGACAGTCGGTTGTTTCTTTACACTTCGAGAGACTTTATTTCCACCTAAAGTCATGGAATAATCATATGTCGATCACCTTGTCTCGATACAACGGGCCTGGTCAACATCAATATATTTTAGAATAGTTGTAAAATGAAGCCTTGTAAAGTTAAGTCCAAAGCCTTTGTACCCTTAACATAATGAAGAATACGCTTGACGCACTACACATTAGTAATAGTTAAGATCTACAGAAAATGAGTTACCTGATTGACAGCATAAGAAAGATTTGGCCTTCTGATGGTAACATACTATAGAGCACGCACCATGGATCTATATAAGGTGGGATCAGAGAAAGGTTCACAAGTGGACAGGAACGTCTCATGTTTACCTAATGTAACATCTCGGTTTCATCGTTAAGGAAGTGTCATGCCATATCTTGATGATTCTTTATTTACAAGATGTTAAGAGGATATAAATGTGATAATCATGGTTCAGTGGACTTGTGAGGACCCGGGTTTGTGATTATTTATAAGTTTATTTCAAAAGTTTTGAGAAGTTGGTGAAACAAGACAGAATTGCAGGGGTCTAAATTGGTGAATTAAATCACTAAACAAACCCTAGGATCGATCATTTACAATCCCAGGAGGGCGCCTGAGCAACTTCGAGAGAAAAAAGGAAGGGTAGGCCGAGTAGAGACTATACATCGATTTCTAAGTTAGTTTTGCGATTCCACACCTTCGTTTTAATGTTTCTACACTCGTGATAGGGGGATCTTGATTTCATCATTAAGGGTTTCGTTACTTTCAGTTAAACAGGCCATGGATGGAAGTTATTTTCAGTTAAACATGCCATGGATAGAAGTTAGGGTGATTGTTGTGAAGGTGTGCAACAAAAACGAGGATTTTGATGAGTTTCACTAGATTTTGACGACATTGTTTACGTCATCGGCCACCACAATACATGATAGAAGTGCTCGGCGATGTGGTCTCATGGATATATTAGTCACCCAAATCAGGGTTTGTTTCGGTGCTACTCGCGTGTTAGCGCGCGAAACCTAACAAACTGAGTGAGTGTTCTGTCTCCTAGCAGTAGGGGCGGCAGCAGAGGTCTACGACGATCATTTTTTGAGGTCTGGCATGTCGAGCTGAACGTGTTAATAAGTGAGTCGCTTGAACGAAGTTCGTATGGTCGACTTATGACCATATATTGTTTCTACTAGCGCCAACACTCTTAAATGTTGAGCTCATCGATTCAGAACGACACGTTGGCGAAGGTATATGAGATGATTGTCGGGGATGACATTTGAGGGTGTTATCCAGAAAAATTATAATGGGTGTTTTTAATCGTTTGGACTCGAGTATTGTACCAAATGTTGTGGTTTGAACAAACTTGCAGTTTGAAAGGTTTGGGTAATTGAATTTGTAGGTCCGTGTTTGGATCCGATTAGCTCATGCCTGATCTGGTTAACCTAGTCTTGAACGTGCGGAATCCATTTTAGATTAGTTGGCATGTTTAACAAGTTTATATTTACTCAATTATCTGTTTTTATTAATGATTCAACGTTTACAAGATCCTGAAAACACTTGAGCGTCGTCGTCCAATCTACCAAAATCAATACCTAACACTAATCTTACACACCTATATATAGACGAGGCACTTCGTGCAAAGCTAGTGTATCACCTTTGTACGAACTTGATTACCTTCGTACGAAGTTAACCAAGTTATCTTCGTACGAAGTGGCTTATCTACCTTCGTACGAAGGTGGCTTACATACAATCAAACTTTAATCTAACATCTAATCCTATTACAGAATCGATACGACTTGATGACGTAGGCAACATAATCTCCCCCTTGGATGTTGCCGCAATCTCAAAGTCGTAGTCTTGAACAATCTTCATAACTTTAAAATTTTTGTTGTTTTCAGCACATCAAATTCTATCAACTATTTCCCCCTTACTATGAGCTTGTATTGTAAACTTTAATCATCAACATGCTCCCCCTTTCCTAGAACTTCCTTTTCTTTTATCAACGTTTCAATCTTGCTCCCTAGCTTTGAACTTATTGGAAAATCTTAAAAACATTCAAATAAACATTTTAGTCTTAAAAAATTTCAAAGTTTAAACATCATATCAGCTTTAACAACCCTCTCGGTTAACCAAGTCCAAGTTAATGATCTTGGTTATCTGATTTGTCTATCAATTTCAAACTAACGGTCTTGATTGATCACTTGTGAACAAATTGATGTTTTTATCACAATTAAGTTTCAAATTAATGAACTTCTAATCATTTCAAAATAAGCTTTTAATTTCCAGACTTAGTTCAGCAGCTTTAGACTTTGAAAATCAGCTTTCTATCATCAGCAATCGAAACTAAGATGAACATAAAATCTTTTTTTTGAATTTATGAAATGAAATCTTTATGTACAAACATATTTATAGACATATTTTTGTGAGTTTATGTTAGAAGATCATATTAGTTTTTGAGACATATCACCAGTACCATTGATCTAGATAAAACTTAAGCATCAAATAGACTCACTTAGATTGTCAGTATACTGGTTCACTTAAACTTCTACACATTTCTCAATTGCTTCAAGATATGATATTAGATGTCTTAGAACTTGATTTATAGTGTTTTCCACCTCAGAATATACTCCCGTATTAAGATTCCCTGGATTTCATCTTACAGGTGAATATATCTAACTGATGTCTGTATCTGGGTTATGCGAGACCTTGAGAGCTCAGGTTAGTACCACTGTACAGACAAAGAGATGAAGGCTCGACTTAAAAGTGGTGTTCCATATTTGGAATCTTTTGAACTGCAATTGTTAGATCTTTCGATACTTTCAATTTGATGCAATTTTAAGGTTTTAAAGCAAAAGTATTCTACAAGTTCTAGGCCATTGCTTACGCAAAATCCGAAGAACTTGTATAATACCCTAGATATCAATTATCCATAAAGAGCTAGTATCTCAGAATCCGGCAATCTCTCAAACGAAATTTTGGTGTAGTAAGACCATATATCCAATAGATGTTAACACACTAATTAAGAAGTTTTTCTTTATGTTTATATCTCGAAAACAATCTACTGAATGTGCGAAGCCTACTGGCACATCAATAGAGTGACATGTTTAACCCTTTTTATACACTACATTTCTTTAGCATACTGTGATAGTCCACTGATGTAATATCATTTCCACTTTTTACACGAAAACTCTTTTTGTCTTTGTCATGTTTTTATACATTTTCAAATTTTTATATGTTTTTGTATTTTTCAAAACAAATATTTCTCCCTCTAAAATCAAAAATATATTTTGGATTTTTGTTTTTAAAGAAATAAATTTGAAAACAAAAAACTTGACAAACCAATGAGTATTACGTCAAATTGCCATCCATTTCTGCTTCACATTTCCGTTTATCTTTTACTCCTCATAATGACAAAAACATTGATTCCATTGATCTTAAAACAATGTTGAATTTGTTTATCAACTGATTTTGTCTGTTCAATAGTGAGGGTTCTGTGAAAATTTTCAATCTTTTTCAAAACAATAAACGTTGTAATAAACCCATCATGGCCATTTCTGAAAATTTTCAAATTATTCCAGCCAAACTCCTCGTCACATGCCAAGGAACTTCGTTCTTCATGATGTACTTTGATCTCAGAAATTCCTGCACACAAACATACACAATTAGTTGAATAGAGACACCCAAGTCTTTTCAGTCTTAGGTGGATTTTCTTCAACTTTAATTTCTTTTACACAATCAGATTTATTTGTAACTTTCTCAAGTTTAGGAAAGTCCTCTAAATTTCAGTTGACATCGTTTGTTTAACTTCTTTAATCAAAACTTTTTCTTTCATCACCCATATTTGTCTTTTCATTAAAGCTTTCTTGAAATACAAAGTAGAATCTTTTTGTTCATTACTTTTTGAAGATTCACCAATTTCATTATTTTGAAACTTTAGTATTAACTGGTTTCACTTTGTTTGCAGATTCTATGCTTCGTTTTCAAACCTGAGTTGGTACAAACATCGGTGATTTTTGTTTCAAATCTTTAGAATTTTTCTTGGCATCATGATCAGGTTTAGGATTGTTTTGTGGACATTTCTTGCAATGTGTCCAATCTTATTACATTTAATGCACGTCCTACTGTTTGTTACAACAGAGGATTCCTCAACCTATTCACGTTGTTGTTGTTGAGCAAAAAATTCTTCATTAGATTGTTTGAAAAAATGACTTTCTTTTGTACTTTCTGAACTTGCAGGCAAAAAAAGTCGTTTTCTTTACAAATTTTGACTTTCCAATCTTGTTATAATTCTTCTTACCATTCCCTGACTCATTCCAACCATTATAATTTCTATGCTGGTTGTTTGAGTAAAAACTTTTGGGCTTAGAATAGTAAGATTTATCTTGTTTAACATTCGAAAAGCCTTTCTTTTTGTTAAACTTTCAATTTCAGAAATTTCGATTTCAACAAGTTTGAAAACTTTTTTGACTTTGTTCAAGTTCACATTCTGAATCGGAAATACAGAATCAGAATATAATTGATCAGATCCACAATCACAAAATTTGGATCATCATTTGAACTATATTCTGATTTTTTAAGATAAGCATCACGAAAGCTTTCGTCACTTTCAGTTTGTGAACTTAAACTTTCTTTTTCTTTTTCCAAAACATTTCAACCACATTTTTAACCACTACTGATCTATCATCTGCATCAGATTTTGAATAGATCACATTGATGTTATTAGGCAACTGATATTTCTGTTACGTTTTTACTGTTTTCAATCTCAGGTTTAGTGCCTTTTCCTCCCCATCAGAATTTTTCATGGAGTAACTGTTCCACACCGGGGGTGGACATTGATTATAACCTACACCTTTATCCTGATAACCATATATATCTTCTCCATTCTTATCTTTTCAAGTTGGCTTGCGAAGAATGTGATCTAAAACGTAAGACTCTGTTGAATAACTGATCAACTTTTTATCAACCCTTTCCGTTTCTATTTTCAGTGCTTCTAACTCACGCTTCAATTTGGCAATTGTGTCAATGTGAATGTTTATTGCCACTTGTTTGTCCATGACTGTTGCTTTTAACATTGAAATTGTAGCGTTGTCTTCTCTACTTGCATCACGGTGTAGGTTGATAGTTTTGCTCAGTTTATTGTATACTTCTTTCGTCTCTTTGAAATCACTTGACAGATTATCCATATGACGTTCTAGTTATTTATACTTCTCATCCTTTTCCATACAAGACTTGCATGGTTCTAAACATTTTGTACACTATTTTTCTTTCTCAACCTTCTCAATTTTTCTCTCTTCCTTGACTTCTTCGATCACAAATTTCTTTTTAGCTTTAAACATTTCAGCTTCCTCGTTTAATCGATCTAGCATTACTTTATCAGCAATCACTTCTTCTTCACATTGTGTGTTCTGATGTTCTCTTTGTCCACTAAAGAAACCTGCAAAAGAATTATAAACATCAGGAGACATAAATGCTTGACAAGAATTTTGTAAAATTTGTTCTTCAGTAATAATAGCATCAATCATATTCTTTCAGAGCTTCATCATAAAGAATTTCAGCATAAATCTTCCATTTCATGTTCCGGTTCTTCAATAATTTCTGCCAACAATGCATGACCTTTAGTTTTCGAAAGATATTTATCCCAGTTAAAACCTTCGTCTTCTTGTGTAGCAACAGAGCTTTTTCTTTTGATCTTGTCGAATCCTCATCAATTTGAAAAAGTGTTGATTGATTCTGACGTTGTTGAGAAGTTCTATGATCTATTGCCCTTTTATAATCAAATGGATTTTGATGACTTCCATGAACTTCTCTGTTCGGACATTCTCTTTTGAAGTGGCACTTTTCCCTACACTTGAAGCAAGTCACTCTAGATTTATCAACTCCCAGTTTTGTGCCAGAACTTACTAGACATTTCCTCCCAGTAATTTCCAAAAATTTTTGCACTCTTCGGATTACACTAGCCAAACACCATTTTGTATCAATCAATTCTAACTCCTCTGGATCAATTTGATCGTAATCTTCTTTTGTCATTTCAGGATCCCGATCCTTCCTGCCACCAAACTCTCATAAGATTCCAACACTGAAGCAAGTAAGCCCATGTGTTGTTTAGCCGTGTTTTCTGTGAAATCTTGAGCGTTCTTAAGATTTATGGCAATGTTGCGCTGTAGAATATGAGGATTGGAGTTATTCTTGCTATTGTAGTTGTTTGGACTCTAAGATGACTGGGGGCTCTGTATCGGAGAATTTGGCTCAAAACTCGAATAAGATGAAAAACCACTACCACTATTGGATGTAACTGTTGAATAATCGGATGAACTTTCAACACTATAAGTTGTTTGAATCTTTGGGCCTTGAATGTTGGCTATCAGACTTCCTTTGTAATAAAGATTAACATCTTGTTGAGTATGTACACTTTTTGTTTTAGCCATTTTTTCGCATTTCAAGCTCATGCCCTTCAAGTTTCTCGATGGATTTACTCAAACTCAGAGTACTATATTCTAAACTATGTCGACCATTCTCCCTGAGGCAATGTGTCGGCCAACTGTCAATCCATTCTTCATCTTCTTTATGTATACCCAAACGTTTCATTTTGTGAGTACCAAAACAGATTCGGATCACAGTGGTTGATTGTTACCACCCAAACAACTATGGATTAGTTGTTTGAATGTGCAAGGATTAAGAAAAATCAAGCAAAGAAGATGAAGAATCTTGAATGGATCAAACAACTAGTGTTGTATATCAAATCCCAATAACATGTAATCAATAACAGCACTTGGATATTCGGATGTAATCACAATAGCAAAAATCACAACACAAGAGAATCACCAAAATCTTTCCAAGAAACTTGGACAACATTGAGAACCATATTTATACAATCTGACTACCCAGCATAATTAATAATTACGCTGGATAGTTAAATACGCCGCCAACATTTAAGTTTCTTATTGCTCTGTTGTAACAACCGCAGGGGTTTCAGATTCAGTCATTTCCATTTTCTTTATTCTCCTCTCTCGTTTCTCAGCCTCCGCCACCGCATGGATGGCTTGCATTCTTTCAATCTCTTCCCTATTTGATCCAACGCGAATGCTATCAGCCATGATTCGCTCTGGGTTTGGCGCATCTTTCTTGCTCTTCTTCCTTGACGGTTCCTCTTCTACCACTTTCTTTCCTTTTTCCTTGCGCTTACGTACTAGTGGAATTTCTTCTTCTACCTCAGCCTCTTCATCAACATCAACTGAATGACTTCCGCCTTCTCTACCTTTTCTTGTCTTTTCTCGATACTTGTTGTAAGCAGCTAGAACTACTGGAAGTCTTTCTTCACGATACATCCAGTGGTGTAACATCACCCACTCTTTGGTTTTTAACTTAGTAATCTGCCTTCCTTTTGGTAGTTGAAACTGATACGTGTTTCCATCATGTGGCAGGTTTCGATGCTGATCATCAATAAGCAATTGCACGAATCTAGGATACATTGCCCATGCACCTTTATTGACGTTGTCGATCATGCAATAGAAAATCAATCCAGAAATATTGAACGACTGATTCGTACATAGATTCAGCATAGCAACGGACCACTCTAAATTCAAACCATCATAACCGCCCTTTCGATGACAGATACTCATACAGAATGTGTGCAAAATGAACCTCCAGTCTTTCGTAAGCCCTGACTTCTTGATCTTGTTTTGTGACGAAAGTCTCCAATGTAGTTCATCCCACGAAATCCCTCTAGAATTTCCTCTTTCGAATTCGTTCCTCAGTCACTTTAATTTCCTTGTTCCACACTGTCGCTGTGATGTGTTTGACGTTGTTTAGCGTTCTTGCCCTTGCCGTTCTCAAGAATTCTTCTATATGAATTGAGTAAATAGTGGGATTTTCTCGGACTGCATAGCTAATTTTACTCCGCGACAGCCAGTCCATCACGTCTTCAAAATCGGGCTCCGGAGGAACTAGAGTGATCAGCTGATTGTGCTTTCTCGTACCGTCCCATATTAACTGTTGAGCCATTTCTGAAATGTGGTAACAAGCAAGGTTAGATTTATATACAAAAGTATATGAATATATGTAGAAACAAATATTGAAGAAGATTATATATATATATATATACACATAATATTTATACAAAAAAAACAAAACTAAAAGAAATTTTAAAACTGCTGATATCTACGCTGAACATCAAGGATAAATACGCAGAACATCTGATTGGCGAATTTAAGTAATCTGCTGCGTAAATGATTTATTACGTTGTCTTGACTGGCGTAGTACTCTAATACGCTGGTTGCTAAAGCTCTCGTTCAAGACTTAAATCCGCCATCTGATGTCTCATACAAATACGCTGATCAAACATAATTACGCAGATCATAGTTTAGCGTATTTAAGTGCAACCGACCGGCGTATTTGTCTAATACGCCGGCTGCATGAACTCGCGTTCAAGACTTAAATCCGCCAATCGTTGACCTGACTAATTACGCCATCTTCAACATAAATACGCCATATTCAAAATTAAATACGCCATATTCATAACTTTCTTGATAAACCCTTTTAAACTAGAACTGACCCGATCAAAATCTCTATTAAACAAAACAGAAACTAAAATCGATGATCGAAACACATTCATACAATGAACGATGGACATAAGAATATCAAAATCATACCGATATCGATTCCGTTCAGTTATGCTAAAGGAAGATTGAAAAAGTAGAGAATGTGGGTTTTTACTGATGAAGAAGAAGATGATTTGAAATTGATTTGAAAATATTTACAAACGGTGAAAAATAAAGTATTTATACGACTTTACATTCCAGAGTAATTATCAATTACGATGGAACATTAAATACGCCGCCTTGATATTTGTAAGGTTACTTCAAGCCTAAGAATCTTGAAATCAATTACGCTCGAAAACTTCAAATTTTCTCGAAAAATGTGCCCTTTTTGGTTAAAATAATGCAAGAAATTAAAAATAAGCTTAAGAAAAATAGAAAATTGCAATTTGGATTCTGATAGTTGTTTTTGGGTCCGGAAACCTCCTTTTTCACACAAAATTATCTAACTGACTTGAATCCTGTGACTTTCCTGCAAGAGATCATACTGGTAACACTTCGTTCGTTTGAGATAAAATATTAGACATATTAAATGATTAAGGCACAAGAAAAACTATCAGTATGTTTCTCCGTTTAAATCCATGCACCTATCTTTCAATATGCGATCAGAGAGCCTTTTATAATGTTGCGGTAATATTGACAAGAAATTCAATGTTCCCCCACTCATGTTGAAACAGTCAGAATGTTGTGCCCGTGAGTCCCACATCAGGACATACCCCCGCGATCAAGGTATGCGCAAAGATTCCTCATAGCAGGTGAGTATATTGACCTTATTCGTATTTGAAATTTCAACGTTAGACAATTGGTTTTCAGGTCAGTACTTCCGTACAGGAAAGAGACCAAGGTCTAACGAGGGCTATGATAGATACCAAATGCGGTACGTTTTAAGCACTTGAATGATTCTCAATGAGAGCTTCATTTGTGTAGGGTTTTGGCCGCATTGGCTCTTTTGACAAGAGACCATAATTGTGTCTAGGTCAGCATATATCTGGATGTAGCAGAAGAGCAACTATGATATCCCCGAATGATTAGTCAATATAAAGAACCAAAATCTCAGATTTTGGCAATCTATCAACACAAGATTTAAGACCATTAAGCCATACGCCGCAACGTGTTACCCGTAAGTTGCACAACATTGTGGGTATTCAGAATTCTTGTGTGATCATTAGAATTTGTCTCCTTTTTGCAGTTTACTTCAAGGTATTGCTGAATCTACTGACACGTCGCTGCTTGTGGCCTCAAACTTCTTCTGCTTTTAAGATCAAAACAAGGTGTTAGCAGTTTTTCTATCATTTCTCGTGCAGGTGCCAAATAAAGACATCTGTCTCAACAATATTTTCTGGAAAACTTCCCCCCTTAAAATTTTCTTTTCGAGAATCCATTGCTTGAAAAGAAATTTTAACCTTGCAGAAAATCTTTTTGTTGGGCACATTTTATGAGATTGTTATTTATTATGAAAACCATTTTTTTATCACCAAAGGTCAATTCCATTCAAGGAAGTTCACCATTTCCAACCAGGTTACCAACTGGTTGAAGCGATCTTTATCGAAGGCTTTCGTAAATATATCAGCCTTTTGTTGCACTGAATCCACTGGCACCACTTAGATGTATCCTTTCTCGTATGCCTCTCTAATCGCATGAATGCGTATTTCGATGTGTTTCATTCTAGGGTGGTGGATCGGATTCTTCACAATTCCTAGACACGCTTCATTGTCGATGAATATTGGAGTCTTCATGATGTTGATCCCATAATCCAACAACTGATTATGTATCCAAAGGACTTGTGAACAACAACTGTAAGCTGCCGTGTATTCAGCTTGAGCAGTAGATGTAGAGAATGTCGTCTGCTTCTTGCTCTGCCACGAAATGAGACGATTTCCTAAGAATTGGCAGCCTCCAGAGACAGATTTTCTGTCTACTTTGCAACCTGCATGATCACTGTCAGAGTAAGCAATTAGATCAAAATTACTATCTTGAGGATACCAGAAACCAAGCTTTGGAGTTCCTTTGAGATAGCGAAATATTCTCTCGACGGCAGTATCATGCGATTCTTTGGGATTCGTCTGAAAGCGGGCACAGAGACAAACAACCCACATTATGTCAGGCCTACTAGCGGTCAGATACATTAACGAGCCAATCATTGAGCGATAGAAAGATTTGTTCACTGGCTTTCCTTGAAGATCTGAAGTGAGTTCCGTCTGAGCAGCAAAGGGGTGCTGGCAGATTTGCAATCATTCATGTTGTACTTGGAAAGAATATCTCTGATGTACTTAGCCTGATGAATGAGGATGCCATACTTTCTCTGCTTCACTTCTAATCCTAAGAAAAACCTGAGTTCTCCCATCATGCTCATCTCGAATTTCGCTTTCATGACCTTTTCGAACTCTCTGCAAAGGGCTTCATCAGTTGACCCAAAGATGATATCGTCTACGTAGATCTGCACCAGCATCACATCATCTCCGATCCGCTTTGTGAAAAGAGTCATATCAGTTTCCCTCTTGAGTATCCACATTCCAGATGATATGTTGACAAAGTCTCGTACCATGCTCGAGGAGCTTGGTGAAGACCATAGAGAGCTTTGTTAGGCTTGTAATATTTCATGGGGAAGTGAGGATCTTCAAAACCTGGAGGTTGACAGACATAGACTTCTTCTTTCACTTTCCCATACAGAAAAGCACTCTTTACATCCATTTGAAACACCTTAAAGTTTTTGAACGAAGCATTGGCCAAGAAGATTCTGATAGCTTCTAAGCGTGCAAATGGTGCAAAAACTTCCTCATAGTCAATCCCCTCCTCCTGCCGAAAACCTTGAACCACTAATCTTGCCTTATTTTTGATAACTACACCACGGCCGTCCATCTTGTTTCGAAACACCCACTTGGTACCAATTAGATACTTTCCATCTAGTAAATCAACGAGTTCCCAGACTTTAAGTTTCCGAAATTGGGCTAATTCTTCTTGCATTGCTTGTACCCAGCTGGAGTCTTGAATTGCTTCTTCGATATCTCTTGGGACAGACTGCGAGAGAAAAGCAGCATACAGTCCTATGTTGATGGTATGTGTTTGTCCGCGTGTTCGAACTCCATCTTCAACAGAACTAATGACATTTTTAATTGGATGGTTTCGATTGGTCTTGTACCCTGCGTTTGTGTGAGTTTCCACTTGTTGAGGCAGATTGGTGAAGTGTTCATCGACGTAGATGATTGGAGTTTCATCTTCTTTAGAAGGTTCATCCCCAGCCTGCTGTGAAGAAGAATCATCATGTGCGGATGCATTCTCAGCAGATGTGTCACCATTTACTTCGATAACAGGAGGAGTAAGAGAGGCAGAGGCAGGGGTGAAACGAGTTGTAAAAGGAGTGAAACCAATGTCTGAAGGATCAAACAATGGCTCCAATGGAGTGGATTCTGCAGGCTCGGACTCAGTGACGGGTTCAGCCATGTTGAAAGTGTTGAATATGATGTCTACGTCATAGAACCAATTTGGAGCACTTCCAGTGTTAGTGGAATTTCCTTCTTGAAAATCGACGTAGTATGATTCAATCACCATCTTGGTCCGTTTGTTGTAGACTCGATATGCCTTTTGAGAAGATGAATAGCCCATGAAGTAGCACACGTCACCGACTGCTTCAAACTTGATGAGATTGTCTTCAGTGTTGAGAAGTGTGCATGAACATCCGAACGGTCTGAAGAAATCTATTAGAGGCTTTCTTTTGAAAAGAAGTTCATAAGCTGTCTTTCCGTGATGTTTGACAATGAGAACGCGATTCAAAACATAACATGCTGTGTTAACCGCTTCGGCCCAGAAGATTCTTGGAAGCTTAGAGTCGACAAGCATAGTTCTTGCAGCTTCGATGAGAGTTCTGTTTTTGTGTTCTGCTACCCCATTTTGCTGAGGAGTTCTGGCAGCACTGTATTGGAGGCGAATTTCCTTTTCTTCACAGCAGGTGACAAATGTATGATTTTTAAATTCAGTTCCGTTGTCACTTCTGATGGATTTGACCTTCAGCTTGATCACGTTTTCAATCATGGGAATGAAGCTTTTCAAAATGGATGATGTTTCGCTTTTGGTTTCAAGAAAGAATACCCATGAAAACCGTGAGAAATCATCTGTAATCACCAAACAATAAGATCTTTTAGCTAAACTTTTAACACTAATGGGGCTGAAAAGATCCATGTGAAGTAATTGCAGTGGGGTAGATATCGTATTTACTGCTTGGGACTTATTGTGACAAACGGCAAATAACTGGTAATTCCGTACAATTTAATCACTGATTTCATAGTATAATCTCATGCATAGTTAGCATAATTTAATTTCAAAACTGAGTCGCATGTCATTAGGGCAAGTAAATCTGATCATAACATATACAGGTTTCTGTTACAACGAGAAACAGGCCAAAACAATGCCCTAAAAGTGTTGGTAGAAAGTGCGGGACACACTAATTGCGGTGACACTAACTGTGTCAGAAAACCCGCTGAAACGAACCAAGACATGAAATAACGGCATGTTAATGCCATACCTGAGTCCATATACAAATGAAAACACATATTTGAGAACAACTATTACAAAAATACATAACTTTCCGGTATAACGCCTAAATTGCAAAATTGTCCGTTTCGACCAAAAAGGTGACAAATGGCGATTTGTCCGCAAGACTAATTCGGAGGATTCCGGATGTCAAGATAAGAATAAAACAATGTTAAACATCCTAAAATAATGTGAGAATAGCAAAAATGCACAAAACACATCGTTTCCGGTCATTCGGCAAACAGTGCACAACTTGACCGAAAAGCGGCCGATCGTCGAAACGACGAATATTTTAGTGGCCGATAGCCTCATCCGGGTGTCTAGTGAACTAGTTAAGCATTATTTAGAATTCGGAATCCATTCAACTAACATGAGGTCACGGAAACACAACTTTTGGAAAAGTTTGACGGCGGAACATAAAAGTGCCGATATCGATCGAACGGTCGAACGAAAGATATCGGCCATCCTAACTCATCATATATTCGTCTAGCGAACTAGTCACACATATTTTTGGATCGGAAATGCACTAATTAGACACCATATTAGTTGTGGTAGTCGAAAACAAAGGCTTCCGGTACTAAATAAATAGTTCAGTTTATTAGCGAATATTACGACGATGAGCGATCTAGCAACGTATCCATCATCTGAAACTTATATTGGAGAATCATGTGGATTAAATACCATGTAAATACACACTAAACTCAAGTCTTATGCTTATGATACAAGATTAACCCCTAATCACCATACTTAAAATAATTACCTAAATATCTAATAAAAAACACATGTTATAATAAATATTTACACTTAACCCCCCATGTGGGCCCCAACCACTTGATTTTGGTTGAAAAATTAAGATCTTAAGTATGGTGCATTGGATACTTGATGGAAGACTTGAAATATTAGATGTATATATCATGACCTTCCAAAAATAATTCATCATTTTTCCCTCAAAAATTTTCAACATCTTTCTCCTTCCTTTTTTCCCTACCTCACGGCTCCACCACCTCCACCATAGGCCACCATTTAGCCACCACAAATCACCACTTTTTACACCATTTAAAGCTTAAACAAGACCCCTAAAGAAGCTAGCATGGATGGAGATCATTAGGGATTCTTAAGGAACTTCATTTTTCACTAAATCTTCAAGATACTTGTGCACCCTTTGTAAGCTAAACTCCTCCATAATTTAGCTTATGTTTATGTTTAGATTATTAGCGTACAAGTTGATCATCTTGAAAATCAAGAAAAGATACATCAAAAACCCTAAAATACAACATAATATTAACAATAAATATTGATTATTTTGTGTTGATTACATGCTTATATGATTGTTAGATTGCATGTTGAAGTTGTTTATGTTAAAAATATGATATAAAAGTTGGATGATCTTGTGTGATTTAGTATAAAAGTGAAGATTTAAACTTGTTAAGGTTTAAATCTAAACAAGATCATCAACTACATCATCCATGAAAAATACTTCAACTTAAAAATAATTTTTATGCATATGAATGATTTTTATAAGAAGTAAACATATGTATTTAAGTTGTAATCACCTTAAAAATGTGTAATAATCAAGGGGTTAAGTGCATGAACTTGTTTAAACAACATGCTAAAGCATTGATTTGAAAAGGTTAATAAATATTAAGAACCCACTTGATTTACTAGGATTTTAAACCATAAAAAGTCATGGATGATGATATTTTTATTATGTAAAATAAATATTAGATGATTTGTTGATGATGATTATGAGCTTAAACATGTTTTAAATACGTTTTTAAAACGTGGAAAACGCCATAGTTTAGGGGAAACTATGGCGAAATTTTCTAAAAATCTAATCGCGATTAAGACATGATTAGTGGGGTGATTAGTGGGACTAAACACGATTAGTAACTTAAATCGTCATTAAGTAGGCTCTAATGACAAGGGTTATCCCTAAATAACCAAGTGTTTAAACAAAGTTATAAATATATTTATAAGTAAAAATGAATGCTTTTACAAATATATATTTCTACTTGGAAAATGATACAAGTATTTGTATGCATATTTGTTACTAATAAATGGGATGTATACATGTGTGTATTGTATGTGTATGTATTAGAAACTTAGGGTATTCACAATAAAAATACCCAATCTCATGCAAAATACAAACACTTGAAACAACACATCAATTATTGGTAGCAAAATAAATACATTCTCAAAAGGCGTTGAAACAATAAATTGGACAATTAAAGCAATGCGAACAATAGGCGGACATTCAAGATTACTCCGTCGCGTCGATGACCAATGGCTGAATCGCCGGCATAAAAGGTCGTTGCGACAACGGGCCTCGACTAAAATGAGCATATAATGAACGACGCCGACGACGAGTCTAAATATATTTTTAGACGTTCAACATCTATATTATATATATATATATATATATATATGTTATTGAAACCAAAAATCCGGAAAGTTAAGTGTATAAAAAGTTAGAAAAATTATAAGTAAATACTTATAATAGAAATGGGCTTATGTTTATATACATTTGGGCTAGGCCTAAATTGTGAAAATCATATACTAGGCCCAAAGTCCGTAATGTTTATGGATGAGGCCCAAAAACTAATAAAAGCCCAAAGATATAAAATACATGGGCTAGGCCCAATGACATAAATTACATGGGCTAGGCCCAATGACATAAAAACATGGGCTAGGCCCAAAGACATAAAATACATGGGCTAGGCCTAATGACATAAAAACATGGGCTAGGCCCAAAGACATAAATTACATGGGCTAGGCCCAATGACAAGAAAACATGGGCTAGACCCAAAGGCATATATGACATGGGCTAGGCCCAATGACAAGAAAACATAGGCTAGGCCCAATGACATGTGAAGGGCAAGGCCCAGTTCACACATGGTTTGAAAATAATATATATATATATATATATATATATTTAAGAAATATATATAGCAATATTAATCGCACAAACGAACTACCAACACTATGATAACATTTTAAGTTGTTCAATCATAACAAAGAAACACATAACAAGAATCCAAGATGAACAACGAGTACAAGGTCCATTGAGACCTAGGTGTCTAATGAAACCAATAAGCATGTAGGTTACATACGTTGCGGACACCGATCGATAAATAGTACGACATAACGGAACGCAAAACTGTGAGTTCATGTCCCTCCTTTCAGTTATTTCAAGTTTTGTTTTAAACTATCGAGGGGAATACATGTCATGTCAAATAGTATGTTAGTTATGGGTTCAGTTGATAACAGGATCACTTATGCATGAGTAGGATGATGACAATAATAACCATTAATCACGTAGTGACCAAGGTGCAAAAGGTATAGATCTATCGAGTTTGAGACGCGCTCCACTCCTAGTATGATAACCGGTTAGGAGTGCTTTTGTGATCCCAATGATGTCAGAGTTGTCTCGGGCTGGTTACTTACTTATGGCACTTATATGTCAGGGTACTCGCGACACTTTGATAGATCCCCAGAACGCCATGATGCTAATAACATACTCAGATTCATTACTGGATTTCAAGGATGACATTTTTATACGAAAACATTTACTACATGAACTCGCCAACTTTATGTTGACTTTTTAAATTACATGTATTTCAGGACGCAAGACATGAGCTGGTGATATGATTCGGGTTATGGGAATATGTCAAGACAACGATGTGCCATCTTTTGGAGGGTTGCCCTATTATATTCCAACTTCGTATGGGTATATAGGGGTCAAAACCTCATTATGCAATTATGATGAAAACAATCCTATTTTGAAACAAGGTGTTTTGAGTCATGTCTTTTGATGAAAAGTTGAAACAGATAACAATGTGATGTCACTTTTGATGGATGTATTTATGGTATGAAACTTATTAATTGCATGGCATTGTTGTTAATTTATATTGTTTACTAGATTGGATGCAATGATTACCTAATAGTCACACACTTGCGCTTCCGCTACGACTAGGGTGTGACACTTATGAGGCTTTTTATGTTGTTTTCCTTGGGCGCATGCGATGTACTTTTCTGAAAAATGAAAATCTTTCATAGGTAAACCTCTTACTAGATTTAATTTAGAAAATTTATTTATGTTCTTAAAATTCACATGCCCCAAACGCCAGTGCCACAGCAGTGATTCCGATTCAGATGCTTTTGAAATGAGACATGTCATTTGCTCGTTTGATTTGGCATTTTTCATATTCAGTACGTAGGTATTATTTTGGTGGGGAGCTCTAAGCATGATCATTTCTTCAGGGACGGAGTATTCGGGTTTGAGGAATAAGCACTCCGTGTCATTGAACAACACCGAAATTCCTTTGCCATAGACTTGTGAAACACTCATGAGATTGTAACACAATTTTGAAACATAGTTCACATTCTCCAAAGTAAGTGCTTCTGACAAGACGTCACCCATTCCGACGATCTTTCCTCCATTTTCGTCTCCGGCGAAAGACACAAAATCACCATCGATAACTCGAAAGTTTGTAAGCAGATCCTTTAACCCTGTCATATGCCTAGAGCAGCCGCTGTCAACATGCCAGATATATTCCATGAGCATCCGAAGGCATTTCTGAATCTTGTTCTATTATACAACAACAACAACAAAAAATATGTACAGATTAGCTAGCTTTTGGAACCCATACTTGCTTTACATTAGATCTGTCATGATTTTGAGCGATTGAATTTTCTTTTCTTTTCCAAAAACAAGTTGAGTCAACAATGCATTTTACTGATTTCTTTAGATTGTCAAATTAGTCAGTAAAACTTTTAACGAGATCTTGACTAGGATTAGAAAATTTCTTGCTTTTGCAATGTTTCACAATATGTCCTAAATAACCACAACGAAAACATTGTTTGCAGTTCGATCTTTTATTCCTTTGTACTGAGTGCGAAGATGATGTATGTGATGAGATTCTGGAGCTGCTTGAGGAGTCTGATGATGTAACATGGCTTGAATCTTTGACTTTCTTCTTGTCAGGATGATGTTTATCTTCAACTTCGTCTTCACTGTTCTCACTGTCTGATGACGAGGTTGTTGAAACCTGACTTTCATTTGACATTTCTCCATTGATCTCAGAAGTTGTTGTGCTCGAATAATCTATGCTGCTTTCTTCAGTAAAGTCTTTATCAGTTTCTGAAGTACCTGGGACTGATGGAACAAACTCAGGAATTTCCTATGTGAGGAACTTTACAAATCTGTTTTTCTTTAATTCGGGCACAAATACAGGAGATTCAAGCATAACATTTTCATCATTAAGAACGAATTTTAAGTCATGACCCTCAACCTTAGCATGCCCTTGGTTGTGAGTCTTAAGTGTAGGCACACGGCCATTACAGTCATCCCGAATATTCAATTTTGGCTTAAAGCCATTACAGTCATCCCGAATATTCAATTTTGGCTTAAAGCCATTACAGTCATCCATCCTAGATAAACTATTAGAGTAATCTTGAATAGAAATTTTGTTCATCTTATCGCAATTACAGGCGAACCAGTTAACTGTCACCTGAATACCCTATTCCTATTTTCAACCCTCCACAATCATCTTCCCCATCGCACACATCTTCCTTACTCTCGCACAGATCTGCATTGCTTTCAGAAAAGTTATTGTTGTTTTCAGATTTATAAAAAATACTTTGATCCAAAAGATCATTTTTATCAATTAAGTCATTTTTAGGATGAGGAGATGGCATAGGGACATAATTTTTGCTGTGCGGAGGAGGAATTTTCTTTCATTTCCGAATTTATCCTTATATCCAATTCCATCATTTATGAATGTCGGTCGTTGGCAGTTTACAATATCAACCAGTGCTTTTTAACTCAATTTCCATTTATCAATAATGATTTGGAACTTATTATTTTCCTTTTGAGATTTTTCTAGTTTTTCGGTCAAATCATTTATGATAAAATGTTTTCTTAAGACAATTCTTTTAAAGTCTGCATTTCATCTATGGTTGATTTTAAATTTCGCTGATATGCAGCTTCATTTTCTTTTAGTTGTTGATTTATTTTCAAAACGTTTTCTCTTTCTTTGATTATGTCACGGTTGAGTGATTTGTAGTGTGCCACGACGTTCAAACATGGTTTTGAGCACAACTTTGCTTTAAATTCATAAGGAATGCTGTATACCAAATCCTTATCCTCGGCTTCTGACTTCATGGCGGTGGTAGAAGTTCCAACCGCCTCATTCTTGCTGGTATTGATGACTTCTTGAAATGCAGTCTTTGACTTATTCATTTCAGCTTTCTATTGTTTCTTCTCTGAGGCAGGAGTGATGATACTTTTCAAACCAGCGTCATCTTTTGGAATGTTGGAGGTTTGCTTTTCAACACCATTTGAAACAGACGTGGTAGAGACAGTGGAGATGTTTGCCATGAGGGCTTTGTTTACTTCTCCTTTCGCCTCAGCTATCTCCTCCGACCAATCATAATCTTCCACCACTAAAGCCTTATGATTATTGTCAGCAGCATTATCATTTCCTTCAATAGCAATCGGCCTCCTTGTCTAGTTGATTTCAACACTCTTGTTCTTCAGCAATGGACACTCTCTTTTGAAGTGGCCCAAGTTTTTGCAGTTATAACATCTAAGCTTGGACTTGTCAAATCCAGCTTTTCCAAGGGCCAATCTTTTTCCCGTTTATCTTGGAATTTCTTCAGCCGTAGAGTGATCATTGCCATATGCCACTTCAGATCCATCTCCTCCATGTCGTCAGGATCTGCTTGATACATGTCCTCAGCTGTGAGGAAATCTCTCTTCAACTCTCCCGACATGAGTGCCTCATAGCTGCTTAAGAAAGTATTAAACAGAGCGACATGTTCTATGGATATTTTAAGTTCTTGAGCGTCGCTGGCCACAGTGGTCTTCTCGGAGGATGACGAGGCCTTCACAGAGCTTGCGGAAGCATTCGGATAAGATTCGACAACACTTTGAGAACTTAATCCACTTGAGGTGACGGGATAAACAAATGCCATATTCTTGGGGACCGAGGTTGCAGCAGCTTGTTGAGATATCTTCTGAGAATACCCAGTTTGGTTCATCTCTCTCTTGACTATGTCCATTTCAAAAGCTTTTAAAGTGTTAATCAATTCTGAGAGTGTGACCGGAGTTGTGCTGGTTAGGAAAGTTCTCTTGATCATCATGCATTGAAGGCTCCATTCTTTGGGAAGAGAATCTAGCAGCTTCTTAACTGATGCATAATTTGCAACATGGTTTCCCACTTTCTTCATCTTGGTCAGCACCCCCAGAAATCGACTTATGTGGTCGGACAAGCTTTCGCCACGAATACTTCCAAACATATCATACTCTTTCTGCACCATGTCACGTTTGTTGTCCATGAGCTCTTCATTACCTTCATAATGATCGATTAGAGCCAACCACAGTTCATGTGCGGAGGTGTATTCTTCAAACAGGTTGTTATCATCCTTCGACAGAGCCATAGTAAGAGCAGCGTGAGCCCTCCAGTCACGTTGAATGAGTGTCCTATCTTCATCTGTGAACGTTGAAGGATCTTCATTGATATTACGGATGTGGTCACATATTATCATAGGAACATGCGGGCCCACAGTGACTGACATCCATTGAGTATAATCGGTATACTCAAAGAAGGCCTTGATCATGTTTTTCCAACTGCTGAAATCTTCCGACCCTTTCAACTTTGGTGGTCTTGTAGCGGTTCCAGTTTCTAGTTTGGCTTGAGCAATCGGATTCAGTTGATTGAGAGACATAATGGATGATTGGTGATTAACTACGCTGGGAATTGTTGAATCAGAAGACAATTTCGCTGCAAAGAGAACAAATACGCCGCAAATGGGATAACTACGCCGGACCAGAGATCAAATTCGCTGCACTTGGATTAAATACGCTGCACTTGAAATCAATTACGCTGATGGGGAGCGGCGACTTTGTCCTGCAAAAATCTAAATCCGCTTAATATCCGAAAACAAGCAAAGGTTTAGTTAATTTCGCTGAACACCGTGATAAAATCGCTGAGGATTTGTATCACTGATTTCGAAGTCGCCTTCGATTAATTTCGTTGGTACTATTACGCTGACACTCTACAAATCCGCTGGTTTAAAACCAACGTATTTGTTAAATACGCGATATTCAAGTTAATTATGCTAGCTTCAAATATATCTACGTTAGCTTCAAAATAATTACGCCCAGAAGGGTTTTAGTACGAACAAAAACCCTCTAATCACCCAAAAAGGACTCAAAATTCATGCTTCTTTGCAGCTAAATGACCAAAATGTTTACCAAACCACTGATTAACAACAACCCAAAGATTAAATGCACCAGATCAAGACATTTTAAGCCCAAAAATTTGAAAAACCATAAAACTTTGAAAACTTTTGTAAAATCCTTCAAAACTTGAAAAATCTTAACAAAACTCAAACAATCAAGAGCACAAAGGCTCTGATACCAAATTGTGAGTCCCAAAACAGATTCGGATCACAGTGGTTGATTGTTACCACCCAAACAACTATGGATTAGTTGTTTGAATGTGCAAGTATTAAGAAAAACCAAGCAAAGAAGATGAAGAATCTTGAATGGATCAAACAACTAGTGGTTTATATCAAATCCCAATAACATGTAATCAATAACAGCACCTGGTTATTCGGATGCAAGCATAATAGCAAAAATCACAACATAAGAGAATCACCAAAATCTGTCAAGAAACTTGGACAAAACATTCATTGAGAACCATATTTATACAACCTGACTACCCAGCGTAATTAACAATTACGCTGGATAGTTAATACGCCGCCAACATTTAAGTTTCATACAATTACACTTTTGACCCTTCAACATTGTCTAACTAATACAAACCTGCTCAAACTATGGATAATCAAGCACCAACGGTCTCAAAAGTTCTAACACATTTCCACGACCAGATGACTATATCTTTCAATAACTTGTTTCATCATTTCTCTTCTAAATCTGTGAAGATGTCGGACTCTTTCTTGAGTAGCGCTGCTTTACTGATTTGTGTTCCAGATTGATTGAGCATCTCCATCATGCTATAGCAACGTAAATATATCTTCTTTTACGGCATGTTGCAAGATATTCATCATCTTCTTTTCTCTCATGAATTTGTCTTTCTCTGCTGTAGTAAGGTGTGTCAACGTTTTTTCCAGCCCATTATCACCAGTGGGTGCAACATACTTTTCCTCAATGGTATACCAACAATTAAAATAATTTGCTTGTACCCAGTTCACAAATCTTTCATTCCAACCTCCATAATCTTCTAGATTCATCAACTTGGGCGGCTTTTGCATTGTCCCCATTAGATTATCTAAGTTTAGACTTTGAGTAATTTTTGAGGAAGTTGATGTTGACAGTGTAGCGAAAGAATTGTAAAACTCGTTCTCCATTTTGTTAGGATATGAGTTTGATATTGATGTGATTGTTTAGATGAAATAAATGAGAGATGATAAACAACAATAAAATAGTGCAGCGAAATTAAGTAAACTTTGAAATCACAACAATAGAGAGATTGTTTTCATGAACATGCTTTTGTAATTATAATCACGTATGCATGCAATATACAAACTCCCCCTCAATCTAAGATCACTCTCTTTGTTCATACAAAATGTTTAGAAGAAAAGTGATAGATAGAAAAGTACAGGCACTATTCTATTTGTAGTAAATTTTAAACCACTAAGCATCTTAGACTGACGTCACATTGGTAGTAACATTTAACAAACTAACAAGCTCTAACCTCTAGACCTAAACTCTGTTACATTAAATATATGATAAACTCTGCTGAACAACAACTACTGAGATATCCTCTGTTGGTCTTCAATAGACCTTTGCTTCAACAACCTCTTATACTTCATCAGAGTATCTCTCTATCAGACCTTTGCATCAAGCAGAGCTTTGACTTTAACAGATCTTGTGAACAGTCTTTAAGTATGAGGAAAGTTTAGAGTAGCAGATATTCTAAGTATTATTATTAAGGATAAGATGTTATAGATTATTTTGGCTTTCCAATCATCTATTCTTTTGTAGGGTTCAATAGATCTAACAATCTCCCCTAGAATAGATGATGCCAAAACCTTCCTTTATTGTTGATCTTTATTTCTCAACAGCAATTCCCTAATTTTCCCTTTGAACTGTAGTTTAAAGTTCATGGAAAACATGTCTTCAAAATCCCTTTGTAATTCAAGGTTCAAGAAGTCTTGGAGGTCGTCTGCATCCAGACCATATGCATCCAGACCATATGCATCCTCCATTTTCAACCTTTGAATCTCACCATTTGATCTTAGTAGAGTCAATCACGGGTGTCTGAGGATGACTTCCATTTTAGAATTTTTGAATCATTTGGTTTTCTTGGGGGAAGACTTATTGTTGAGCTTGGTAAGAGTGGTTTGCTTATAAGGTTAGAAATTGTTTCTATCAGTTCTTCACTTGTAGCATCAGTGTGAAAGTGCAGTTGATTCTTGATTCCCTTTTTTCTATGTTCTTCAAACATCTGCTCATCATCTTCAACCATCTTCTTTTGCCTTTTTGCTTGGTTTAAGGTAAATGTGGATAAGATAGTGGTTGAAGAATGCTTTTTGAGTGTTCGGATTTGTTGAGGGATAACATCTTTTGGATAATCTAGCTTTCTTGGAACTGTAGGATCTTTCTTTTTAAGCTCTTCCTGTTTTTTGTATGTGTCTACAACCCTGGATTCAGACCATCTTACAACAGACCTTGCACTACCATAGTTTGCAGCAACTAGTTCTTGTTTCATTCTTTTAAGCTTAAAAGCTTTATTCTGATCCACTTGTATGTTCTTCTTCCATTCAGGTGGTGTTGGCTTGTGTAAGGGATCTTTGAGCATTGCTTGAATTCTGTCAATTTCTTCTTTGAGATCATTTGTTGACCAGTCTTTGAACTATGCTCTGGTAGTTTTGTAAGGTTTGTGTTGCATTATGTGATCAATATAATCCTATTTTCAGTTCCTCTTCAAGCTCAGCATTGACAGGCCGTTCTGACATAGACTTACTCATATCTTTGGCAAAATCTTCAATCTTTCTTACTTTGCTCAGTTCATAGGATAAGATACCTTGAGTAGTCGTGTCATATTTCCCTTTGCTCTTCTCTTTAGCAATGTTCTCAGCCTGTTTAGCTTTCAACTTTAGATATTCATCTAAATTTCTTGGCTTTCTGTATCCAAAGAGAGATGGGAAGTCTAGTTTTGAAATATCCTCTGCTGTGAAGAATGATTCAATTTCTTTTTGAACAAAAGAAGTTCTAGAGAATACTTAGTAGCAAAAGGTATGATAGATGGTGGTTGATAAATGGGTTGAAGTCAAGTGGTTCTATATGAAGATGATGAGGATGGTGATGAAGTGACAGGTTTTGATGACAAAGGGATTGGTGTTGATGCACTCTGTCGCTTGTTCTTAGTGACGTCAGTAATTGCATGGTCTTTGTTTATTGTGTCTGTATAGTTTGGTCGTATCAACCAAATCAAGGTATCCTCCTATCTTGATTTAGTACGACGTTTAGTTTGTCTGTGTTGTAAAACAGTTAAATGTGTGCATACTGTTAAGTCTTGTGTTTCTGATCTTGCTGTTTGTACGGCATGTCTGTTAGCATGATCTCCGAAGAACACTTATTCGTGCGAGTGAATGATGCTTCGTATGAGCAAGTTGCTTGCTCATACGAGTCAGTTACATGATCGTACGAGTGGCCCTTTCAACAAGCATTTTGCTTATTCGTACGAACCGGTTACTATTCGTACGAGCCATAGATTGTTCGTATGAGCAACCATTGCTGAATGTTCTTCGTGACTTGTAGTGGTTCATACGACCAGCAACATTCTTCGTACTGTTGTTGGGTGTTGGTACGATATAAAGAGACATGCACTTCACAGTTCAGCGTGACACTAAAGAAAGACACTGAGGCACAACAGAGAGAGAACAGAGAGAATATCCTGAGCCTGTATGAACATTGTTTATATGTGTTTGTACTAGCTCTCTTCATTTAATCAATATAGTGAATCTTTGGTTAACTTGTGTTAATCCACGTAAGTATGTAAACCACGTAACTTGTGGTTTACATACTTACGTGGATTCCGCACTCTATGTTTGTTAGATAAACAAGGAAGTAGGTTATCTTGATTCTCCAAGTGGACCTGCAATTGGTGATGGAATCTCTTCATCATCTTCAACAACAAAAGTTTTTCTTTTGCGTTGGAATTTGAATTTTGGTGAAGGTGGTCATGAAGGTATTCTTGGTGGTGTGGATAATGGTGAAATAAGATGGGAAAAGTTATCATGGCAGAGGTTGAGGTAACATCTATTGATACATTTGATGTAACAACATCTTTTGGTTGGTTAATGGTGGTGATGTAACATCTATTGGTACATTTGTTGTACCAACGTCTGTTGTTAGTGGAGATGATTTCTTTGGTGAGGGTTTTGTTTCTTTTGAGGTGGTGGTGTTGGTTTAATTGGAGTAGAGGATACACTTTATGTTGGCATATGAGAGGTTTTAGAAGGGATGGATATTGACTGTCTAGCTTTTCTAGTTGACTTCCTTATTTATGAAGTGGCAATGTCTTCTTTTTCCATCTGCTTAGCTTGTTCTTCTTCAATCAGTCTAGAAACTTTGCTTTCCAGTTTATCTTGCCTTTTATGCTTTTCCACAGCAATCTCTTTAGCTTGTTTGTTAAGGGTCTCATCATTCCCTTTTTGAACTCCAACATCTGATGCTATCGCTGTTGGTGCATAATGTCTATTGCCTACGTTTAGGATATGTAATTTATGTATATAGGGCTTAGAATGTCGAACATTATATGTTAATATATGATTTATTTGTTTTGTACATGGCTCGTACGAGTGAGTCCAGTGGCTCATACGAGTGACCCTTTGTCACTCGTACGAGGCACCACTCGCACGAGTCAAACACACACTCCTCCTGTCCGAGTCATGTTGACCTATAAATAGAGGAGCTTGAGTGATGTGTTGGATATCTGTTGGTGTGTGACTAAGGCGAAGCTCTGTCAAACTGTTTACTCGTTCTGTAACCGCTCACGTTTATCAATACAATACAAGGCGTTTAAGCAGTATATCTTTCTTGTTTATTTGTCTAACTCACCAACAATGAATTCTGCCTCTGTTAGCTGAGTCAGATCAGTCGTGGTGCTCATTGGAGGAGAGCCGATCCCCTCTCACAAGTGGTATCAGAGCCTTGAGGCCTGATTTGAGGACAAACATCAATTTTCTGCATACAACCAACAGTTTCAGATCCAGATTCAACCATTGGAGTTTTCTACATCTACACTTTCTTACACATATCTCGGATTTGGATGAATTCATGGTAATATTGGACTAGGATTTTAATCAACTCAAATCAATCCTTGAAAATTTCAGATCTAAAATCAAACTAAATAATGTCAAAATTGTAAAAATCATCTGTTTGGTGACCTGAGCTGACTCGTACGAGTAGAAAGACAACTCGTACGAATGGCCATCCGTCGAATCAGACACTCGTACGAACAAATAAACAAGTTTTTTCTTAAAATCTACAAGTTACAGAATGCTCATTCACACGAGCAAGTAATTCGCACGAACAAGTCATATGAACGAGTAACCTTTCAATCGCACAGATATCTCATTCATACGAATCTTTGACTCGCACGAGTATATTTCTCGCACGACTACCTGAGTCGCACAAGCAGCTCTGTCATTCGCACAAAGAACATTTTTAAGAAATTTTTCTTAAAATTTCGTATTTCTTGTCTTTCTAAACAGTGTTTTTTCGAAAGTGTGTTTCTGAAATTTTGCAGAAAAAAATGGAAGAAGAATTTTACAATGCATTTGCTGCTTTAGCAGTTACAACCACCGTAGCTCAGAATATGAATAGCTGGAGTGAAATATTTATGAACTGGGTTCAAGCCAATCATTTCACCAGCTGGTTTGCCATTGAAGGAAAATATCAAGCTCCGATAGGAGAGAATGGTCTTGAGAAAACGTTAGCTCAACTCTCGGAATTCGAAAGAGAAAAGTTCATTAACGAGAAGAAAATGATAAACATCTTGCAGCAAGCCATCAAGGAAGATATCTTGGCGCTCCTACAACATGATGATGATGCTTAATCCTTATAGAATGCTTTATGGTTAAAATTCCAAGGAAGCGCGCAGCTTCAGAAGGGAAAGAGAACGCTTTTAAGTAAAGAATTTGATATCTTTACTCTAATCAAGGGAGAGACGGTGAAACAATTGATTGAACGATACTGTCACTTGGTGGTCCAAATGAAGCGCACGGGAATTGTGAAAACCAATGAAGAATTGGTCGATATGGCAGACTCTCTACCTCAAGGAGAATGGTCAACTTACTTGACTATTTTAAAGAATGGCACGGAATATGGTAATTTCTCATTACCAATATTTATTGAGAGATTGGCAGGGCATGAACTTGAGATGCAAAAAATGGCAAAGAGCAAAGGCGCCCAAATGCAACAAGATGTAAATCTATACTACAAGGGTAGTCCTGTTGCGCAAATACAGTCTCCAAAATTCAAACTGCTTTCAGCGCTTTTAACACACCAAGTCCACAGTCAAGTCAAGCAAGTGGATTTCAATGTTTTCCTTCTGTCAACCCAAATACTCCTCCAGGCCCACAGTCATTGCACACAAGAATAATCAATATAATTCCAATCAACGAGTTCTATAATGCATTATTGCTGTTGATTTCCAAAATGCTCAAAACTTTGATGAGAACATCGTGAAGCAACACATGTCATTACTTGCCTCGGTACTTGAATCGTACCATAGTTTAGTAGCAGGAAAAATTAGGAATTCAGAAATGACGAGAGAGGATTATGATCAGATTTATCCAGTCGAGATGGAATTGATTGACATCAAATGGTGTATGGCTTCCATCGTCAGAAGAGCGCAACGTTTCATGGAGATTACGGGAAAAGACAATTTGGGAGGACTTGATGGGAAACTTGGCTTCGAAAAGTCCAAGGTTACATGCTTCAAATGTCGAGAGAAGTGGCAATTCAAATGAGAATGTCCAAATAGAGAAGTCCAGGGCAATCAGAACCCTTTTGCTGACTATTATTACAAGAAAGCCATTTATCATCGTCCTCAACCCAAAACAAGAATGGTGCAAATCGAAGATGGACCGTCAAACTCCAAAGACAAAGCTCTAGTCGTCACTCAAGAGGACGAAGGTTTCAACTGGAACAAGTACATCACGAAGAACGAAAGTTTGACATTGGTCGTAGAAATCATTGAAGAGCCTGAAGTTACCGAAGAATATTCAGAGGCAGCTTTTGACGAGGCTCCTGAAGAATATTACAACACATCGTCAGAAGAAGAAGAATTGTTAAATAGTGCATTTAAACATCTATTGCCTAATGACATTCTTAAAACTTTTGCAGGTTATTTTGAGCCAAGCCATCGATCGTCTTGTGAAAAAGAGAAGAAGCCTGAAGTAGAAGAGAAGATTGAAGTGATGTTGGAAAATCTGACTGACAAGACCAACAAAGCGTTTATGGTGAAGGTGAATGAGGTAAATGTGCCTGAAAATGAGTCGGTGAAAGAAACACCTTGCATGAAATGCCAAGAGCCATGTAGTGAGTGTGCTGAAAAAGAAACATGATACAATGAACTTAAATGTCATACAGATAATTTGTCATGTGATTATAAGTCAACAAAAGAAGCTTATGACAAATTAAGAAAATCTGTTAAACAATTTGAAAAGGTGATCAGAGAAAATGATGGAACACTTTCAATGCTCAAGGCGATGGTGATGGACGAACAAATGGCCATTAACATTCATTTCAATACAACCACCGAGCTAAAAGTGAACTTGAAAAAATGAAAATAGAAACAGAACGGGTTAACAAATTGTTAATCAGTTATTCTACAATTCATACTTCATTGATCACATTCTTCCAAAAATTGAAAACAAGGAAGAAAATCAAATTGATGAAAACAAAGGTGCAAGTTATGAATGTGTTCCACCACCCATGTGGAATAGCTATGCTACTAAGAAACCATCAGAGGTGGAAAAGGCGCTCAATTTAAAATTAAAAACCCTGAAAAGACAAATTAGCTGCCTGTGAACATTGACGTAACTTACACAAAACCAGAAAATAGATGTGATTCTGATGTGGTTAAAACTGTGGTTGAAAAAGTTCTGGAGAATGAGTCTAACAAATCTGTTTTGGATGTTGAATCATCATAAAATAGTTTAAACAATGATCCAAACATCATCGTATACAAAATGCATTCTGATGAGGATTTCCCAATTCAGAATGTAATCAGGATCGTGTCGAAAAGTTGTTAAAGCTTGTTGAGGTGAGCAATTCTGATTTAGAAAAACAAGACGTTTCATTTTTTTCTAAATCAAAATGTGTTAACAAACCCTACTATCAAAGGAATATCCTGAAAATAGGAGAGCTGGGTTGGGTTTTTAAAAGCAAAGAACATATAACAAGTCTCAAAAGCTAAATTTTGCAAAGAAATTTCAATTTTGTCTATGGGACAACTACAGAAAAAGAAAAAGAGATCATTGGTAAACAATCCAATGATAAACTCAAGAAAGAAAAAAGAGAGCAGAAAACGAGATTTGGATTCCTCTATTCGAAAAGATAGTAGGAAGTGCTAGAAATGTAACAATATTGGGCATATTGCACGACAATGTTCGTAAAGAAATCCAAAACCTGTTTTCAACTCCAACAGATCTACCAACGATGTGAAACAAAAGGCACCCATGTTTGTACCAAAACAAATTCTGAAAAGAAACAACGAATCCCATAAAAATGTAAAATCAACGGTTCAATTAAATTCTAAATTTGAAATTGGTGAAACTTCCACCAAGAATCGTCATAAGGATTCAAAGTTTTATTCTAAAAGGGCAAATATGAAGACACAAACTTAGGTTACAAAAGTCAAACCATCTAAAGTAGAACTGAAACCACATGTTCCAGCCAAAACAGAGATCAAACAGACTGTCAAGATCAAAGTTGGTCCGAAGTTTGATATTCCTAACCCACCCAAGACCAAGCAGGCTTGGGTTTCTCTGTTTAAATAGTTTCTTCCTCATGTGTGCAGGGACTCCCAAGGTCGATCATGTCAAAATGGATTATGGATATTGGAGCTTCCCGACACATGACTAGGATGCTTGCGTTGTTGCACGGCATCAAAGCTATTCGGGGAGGATATGTTTGTTTTGCAAGAACGCAGGGTGGAAGAATTGTAGGAGAAGGTATTCTTACAATGGAGCGGTTTCCTTTGACAAGGTGAACTACATTGTGGAACTAGAGAAAAATCTACTGAGTATTTAGCAAATTTGTGACAGAAAAGTTCACAACATACTTCAACGACAAAGAATGCTTAATTCTCAAGCCAGGATTAAGAATTCCCGAGGAATGGATCCTCATGCACGCTCCAAGAGAGCATGATCTGAATGTCTTAGACATGAGCGGCGCATCCACTACATCATAGAAGGTTCAGTGCTTTGTTTCTAAAGCGACTGAGAAGGAGTCAATTTTATGGCATCGGAAGATGGGGCACATTTACTTGAGAAAGATGAATTTTTTGGTGCATAATGACCTAGTGGAGGGTGTTAATCTGAAAAATTTTCATTTATCTGATAATTGTCTGAGCTGTAAGAAGGGGAAACATCATAAGAAATCACACCCAAGAAAGCTTCTAAATTCTATCAAGCTACCACTAGAAAGGCTTCATATGGATTTCTTTGGGCCAGTTAACGTGAAAAGCATTTCTGGAGATCTATATTGCCTGGTTGTGATAGATGATTTCTCAATATTCTCATGGGTTTTCTTTCTGGAGAGCAAAGATGAAACGTTTGAAAGTCTTATGATTCTCTTCAGGAAGCTTGAAAACCTGTATCACTTGCCTATCAAGAGAATCCGCAGTGACAACCGTACTCAGTTAAAAAAAGAGAATGCTTGAATTCTGCAACGAAAGGGGATTCTTCATGAATTCAGTGCTCCCTATACTCCTCAACAAAATGGAGTAGCTGAACGTAAGAATCGCACACTGATCGAGACTGGCAGAACCATGCTCGCTGATTCAAAACTTCCAATAAGTTTCTGGAGCGAAGCAGTCACATCTGCGTGTTACACCCTCAATCGTGTGTTGACAGTCAAGCCTCACAACAAGACTTGTTTTGAGCTACTAAACCATCGGAAGCCTAACCTTGCATTTCTGGAGCCTTTTGAATCGCCGAGTATTGTTTTGGACTCGGACGGTACATTTGGAGCCAAATCCTTGGAAGGATTTTTCGTCGGATATGCTAGTCCACAAAAGCAAGTCTTCTTGCCGAGTCTGAACCAGGTTATTCTTGCACAACATGTTGATTGTCAATGATATACTACACCTACACAGAAACCTGGGGATCCATGGCTGTTCAACTACGATGGTTTGTGGAATTCATTTAACCTACACCATCAGAAGACGAACTTGTTATGCTCTTTCAACAACATCAAATTTCTAATCAAAAGAGCAAGTTTCTAGACTGTTGGTGATTTTCCCCGTCACTTCCTGTCTCTAACACTTCTGTTGTAGGTACGAGCAATACTTTGCAGGAATCAGTCTCTGTACCAATATTGAACACTGCTGAATCATCTACCCATCAACTGATTAATGCCGACTCTGATCGTGAACCAACTTTTGATGATGGAGGATCTAGTTCCGATGAAGGATCTGAGCATATTGAAAGCTTTCTAAATGCTCAAGCTGATCAATCCAATGTCAGAAATGAAGCTACATCTTCTGAACCGGTTGCTGATGAAGTGATCACGAATTTTGCAGAGTCAAGTAGATGTTCCGAGTGAAGTATTGCCAATAACACTATCTTACCATCCATCGGAGAATATCATTGGCAGCTTACAGACAGGAGTGAAAACTTGCAATCAAATGAACAAGGATTCAAGTTGCTTTTATACCAGTATTGCTCCACTGCAAACCAGACTTTCTTACAGTTGTTTCGTTTCGTAGGTTGAACCAGGAAACTGGAAAGACGCGTTGAAATAAGAAAGCTGGGTGGATGCAATGCAAGAAGAGTTGCTTCAATTCCAGAAACTTGGTGTCTAGGAGCTTGTTGACCTACCGTGTAACAACCGGCAGTTTTCGGTCTTAATTACGCGCTTAACTAACAGTAATACCATTATAATTAACATAATTAGACGTAAATTAACTCAATCAGGCCCTTGGAAAGCCTAGGAACGTCTACTTGCTTCACGTTACGCGAATTGGCAATAATCGAAGACACTAAACCAAAATTGAACGATAAGCGAACTGATGCCAAACAAATACTGACAACGTCTAAAAATATGAACTTTATACTTGTATTTATCATACTGTTATGATTTTTATGAATTATCATGCTTCGAACGTCACAAAATGCTTACGTGAACGAAAAACACGTCTGCAGGAACGCACCGACAACAAAACGGAAGCAACAAACTAGAATTACGCCTCGATATATTTAGCTTCGTAATTGAATTTTATTATTCATAGTTGAAACCAGATTGAAAAACGGATAAAAACGACAACCGTAGCGATTTCTCAATTTTTAACGAAACCGGCAAACCGTCACGTCAATCGGTCGACTAACGACAACATTTATGTGTTTTTGATTCTAATTAAACGCTATGACATAACACAACGCTCGGTTTCAAAAACGGGCTTTGGATACGTATTGGGCTTACACGCGTTAACGGGCTTTGGGCCCGACCCGTTGGAGAAACCCTAGCCATATATAAACAAACATAACCCTAATCCCTTCATTTCTCAAAATTGAAACCCTAGCCCCCTCCCTCTCTTCTCCCCTCTGCTCCGATCCCCGGAGTCCGGTGGAGCCGCCTGCTATCCCGGTCGTCTTCCCCGGTCACCCACACTCCCACACCCTTGTCTCCTATACACACACACACACACACACCCGCATACATACTGATCAGAGAGGGAGAGCGATTAGAGATAGAGAGCTGTGAGAGAGAAAGATAGATCAGAGAAGAGAGGGAGGCGGTGGTGGTGGTGCGACTGTGACGTCTCCGACGACTGGCGGCGGCGGATTTCGGGGTGGTTTCTGACAGTGGTGTCAGGTGGTTTTCGTTGAAGAGAGATAGAGGCAGCCGGCGTCGGCTCCGGGCTGGTCTACCGACGGCGACGGCGGAGGTGTTGGCTCAAGTCTGTTCAGGTTTCCGGTTCTACTCGTTTCGGTCAGATTTCTTATGGGTTGGTTTGGGGTTCAGTTCAAACTCGGTTTAAGTTCGAATCGGTTTCAAGTCAGGCCAGTCTGGATGTTCAGTTCAACTGCGGCTCGGGTCGACTCATTTCAGTTCCAGTTTAGATCTCGGCTCAGGTTTCGGTTCAAGTTTGCAACATTTTCAGTTCAGTGTAACAGTCTAAATATTTTAGTTTGGTTTTGGTATGGGTTATGTTTGACTCTCGATTTAAGGTTCGGATGCGTGTCTTGGTTCAAGTTCGGTTCGACTCGGTCAACAACAGTCAACACAATCAAATACGGTCAATGGAACTCAACTGGTTAACCCGGTCAACACAAGTCAAACCTTGTCAAATCTGGTCAACGGGTCAACTCGAGACTCGGTAAAAATTAATTACGACGCGAAATTTTAGTTTTACATAGTTTATATAAATATTAACAATAATTAGCGCACGATCAAGCTCAACCCGACCCGTTAACAATAATTATCGCCAAAAAGTAAAAAAAATATATATTTGAATCGACGTACAATTTTTGCGTAAAAGTCACTAGTTAAAAATCGATCCGACGGCGCTAAATATATAAATCGGAAATTATAAATCAGCGAAAATTATATTCGAAAACACGACGAGAAAATATATATATATATATATTGTTGCGTACATTGAAGATTTGTGTTTTGATAAATAAATCGACAACTGATAGTGTCGGGGTCGTCCAAAAACAGAGGGAACTCTGCCCGATTTTCGTAAAATACAGAATATGAAACGCGTTCATTTCAAAGATAAAACGTACGAATACAAACGATTATTATAAAATAAATATAAATATATTTTTTTACCGACGCTATTGAAATGTATGACAATCAAGCCGATAACATTTCAACGCGCGCGATTACAAGATAACAAGATTCGGTAATCGACTATAAAATAAATAATGTTTATTTATGTTTAATTCAAAGTCGAAACTCGGAAACTATATTTCAAACATCGATAATTTATTCGGATGATGATATAAAAATAAGTATATTGTGTATATTTATTTCGAAACGCCAAGGTTTCCGAACGCTTTTACAAGACGAATACAAGGCGCTTATTATTTCAAACAACCGAATTCGGAAATCGTATAACACGAATATAATTATATATATTTTAATGTCGAGACTTGAATACTTTTATAAAATAAATATAGTTATATTTATTTCAAACGTCGACGACTCGGGAACTTCAAATGCTATTTGCTATATTCGATTCTAACGCCAAACGAAGTGCGACACGATACCGCAAGACTATCGCGCGAATACGAAATGTATTATCTATACGGATACATTTTCGAGTATATATACATTATATCTTACGAAAACTACGTAGAGTCGTACTATTATCCGTCGAAGTACATGACGACTAAATACGATTTCATGAAATATAGTCATGTTTGTATGTAAACATATATTTCAAGTCACTCGAAAAACAGAATCGTTTCTAAGAAAACCATAGGTTGGTTAACCGAGTTAAGACAATGACAATTTCATAGAATCGTACGAGTAACGTTTCAGTAGAGCTCGGTATCACGTAGTTTAGCTATGTTATATCTAGAAACTTACAAGTTATTCCGTTTTAGGAATACCTTAGATTGCATTCTACCAAGTCAAGTTGTAGAGACAATACTATGGAATCACATTAAGGTAGTTTTGCACAAGGATATCAAGGTGAGTTCATAACCCCCACTTTTTACCATTTTACATTTTTATAAATGTTTTCGGGGATGGAAAGACATGCAAGTTTGAGAAAGCATAAAATGTTTCGATGAACGAAGATCATATAATTCTAACCATGTTACAAACAGATTTCATGAACTCAAATGGTTTATGAAAGGTTTATGTTAAACTTACCGGTTTTCACAGTTATACAAAGCTTTTCGAAACATGCATGAGTTTTATGACTAGTGACGAGATTGTCATAGTCACAACTAGGGGCGAGGCCCCAATTTTATTTATAACATGGGCTAGGCCCAATAACAAGAAAACATGGGCTGGGCCCAATGACAAGAAAACATGGGCTGGGCCCAATGACAAGAAAACATGGGCTAGGCCCAATGACAAGAAAACATGGGCTAGGCCGAATAACATGGATAACATGGGCGAGGCCCAATAACACAGATTTATAACAATTGGTATGTAGCTATGGGATTAGATTATAACAGATCACTGTGCGTATGTAGGATGATGACAATAGTAACCATTAATCACGTAGTGAGCAAGGTTTAAAAGGTATAGATCTATCAAGTTGAGACACACTCCATTCCTGGTATGTTAACCGGCTAGGAGTGCTTTTGTGATCCCAATGATGTCAAAGTTGTCTCGAGTTGGTTACTTACTTATGCACATAGGGCAGTGTATTAGCTATACATTGACTGATCCTTAGATTCCATAGGAAAACTACATACTACGATTTCAACATAGTTTCACAAAGATAACAGAAAACATTTCAATACCGGTTTAGTTACAGATACGATTGAAAACACTTTTTCACCGGTTTATAAACATAACAGTTATATGCATGGATTTGCAAACAACATGGAAAAACATTTCAACACTATTATACAAACATGTCATTTCAAAAGCTTTGGGATACTATGATACTACAAACCGGTTTTCGAATGCAAAATGTTCAAATGTTTTATGATTTATTTGAGACAAAACAGACAAACTATGAACTCACCAACTTTATGTTGATTTTTCGCATGTTCTTTTTCAGGTTATGATTACAAGTATGGCACGGTTGGAATAGTGGAACCCATGGGGATTCGAGTAGCTAGCGGGCGTTCATTTACTAGAAACGTTAGCACTCACGTTTGCTTCCGTTGTGCAATGAAGATACCAGTTTAGTTCACGCCCCGCTCTAATGTAAAGGGATTATAAGGGGGTGTGACATACTGGATCATCATAAAAGATTAATACTCGATGGGTCTTCAAGTGCAAACGAGATGATAGAGGTATTGTGGTCAGAAATAAAGGTTGGCTCGTGGTCCATGGCTTTCACCAGCAAGAAGGGATAGACTACACTGAAGTCTACCCCCTAGTCGATCGTCTCAAAGCTATTCGCATATTCTTGGCCTTTGCTTCTGGGAAAGGTTTCAAGGTGTATCAATTGGATGTTAAATCTGCTTTCCTTTATGGCATAGTCAAAGAGGAGGTGTATATCGGCCAACCAGCGGGGTTTGTCGATCCAATACACAAGGATAAAGTCTACCTTCTGAACAAAGCTTTATATGGTCTTCACCAAGCCCCAAGAGCTTCGTATGAAATGATTTCAAGACATCTTCATGAAAATGGTTTTCTCAGAGGAACTGTAGACTGTACCCACTTCACAAAGGAAGAAGATGATCATCTGATTTTGGTACAAATATATATGTGGATGATATCATCTTTGGATCGACAAATGATAAGCTGTGCAAAGACTTCGAAGAAGTCATGAAGAAGAAATTCGAAATGAGTGCTATGGGGGAGACGAAGTGCTTTTTAGGACTTCAGTTTGAGCAATTGCCTGATGGTATCTTCATTCATCAGACAAAGTATGTTCATGACGTGTTAGAGAAATTTGACATGACAGGAACTACGCCAGCATCAAATCCATTAGCACCAAATCACGACATTTGTCCAGACGCTCATGGAGTCAAAGTAGATGAAATATTCTATCGCTCCATGATCAGACCCTTGATGTATCTTACTGCTTCGCGACCAGATATCATGTATCCAACATGCCTATGCGCCCGTTATCAGTCCAATCCAAGAGATTCATTCACTTGTTAGTCGTCAAATGAATCATGCGATACTTGAAAGAATGTCCAAGCACCGGCTTGTGGTATCCTAGATATTACGACTTCAACCTTGCGGGTTACTCGGACTCTGATTTCGGCTGCTGCAAGCTTAATGCCAAATTTACTACGACTGGTTGCCAGTTCTTCGGAACTCGTTTGGTAACGTGGCAATGCAAGAAACAGACCACGGTCGCTCTCTCTACATGTGAGGCTGAATACGTTTCAGCATCCAATTTTTGTTCCCAGATACTCAGGATAAAACAACAGATGACAGACTACGGACTGCAATTTCTTGATACGCCAATTTACATGGATAACAGGCGGCTATTGACATCACCAAAAATCCCGTTCAACACTCTCGCACTAAACATATAGAAATTTGACACCACTTTATCTGTGATTGATATGAGAAAAAGTTGGTTAGAATTGAAAAAATCCACACTGATGACCAAAAAGCAGATTTTTACACCAAAGCTTTTGATAGAGCAAGATTTAAAAATCTTTTGAAATTAAATGGTTTAAAAAATCTGACATCAGGGGATACACTTGAGGTTGAATTTGAGGATGACGAGGACTTGACGTGATTTTCATCGGTATGACATGTTTTTTTTTCTCTAAATATCTTTTCTTCTAAAAAACTAAAAACCAAAAATACTTTTTTGATTTTACGGGGAGAAAAGTTGTGAAAAATTCAAAAACATTAAAAAGTCTAAAAGAGTTTTTGTAAAAAAAGGGTAATCATATTACATTAGTTGACAATCACAGTATGCTAAAGATATGGAATGTTTAAACAAGTAACTAAACAGGTCTTACTGAGGATGTGCCAATAGGCTTCACTCGTTCAGTAAATTGTTTTTCAAGATATAAACTTAAAAGAAAAAACTGAGTAACTTGTGGGTCGACATCTCTCTGATATATGGACTTAGTACTCTGAAATTTCGTTTGAGAGTATGCCAGATTCTGCGATACTAGGTCTTTATATTTAATCGATATCTGGGGTATTATCCGAGTTCTTCTGATTTTGCATCAGCGATGACCTAGAACTTGCATAATACTTTACGCATTATTTTCCTACAAAAGCTGCACAAAAAATGAGTATGTCATAAACATTCACGACATCTGCAGTTTAAAAGATTACGTTATGGAACATTACCTAGAGTCGAGCCTTCATCTCTTTCTATGTATGGAAATACTAACCTGAGGTCTCAAGGTCTCGCAATTCACCCCATTTACAGATATCAGTTAGATATATTCACCTGTGAAATGAAATTATGGGAATCTCGATGCGGGAGTATATTCTGAGATGGGAAACAAAGTTACCTCATGTTCCTTAATATTACCTAACATATATTGAAACAATTGAGAAACGTGTAGTGGTTTAAATGGATAAGTACATTGGTAATCTTGGTAAATATGTTTAAGAACTTAAAGCTACTACCAAGATCAAAGGTACTTGTGATTTGTCTAAATATTTGATATGATCCTCTAAACACAAAACTCACTAAACATGTATGTAAATACATTTAGAAAAATCCTAAAAGTATTTTCAGCTTATTTATAGCAATCTTTCTTAGATTTTAGTCTACCGATGATGAAAATACCGTTAGTCCAAGTCAAAGCGAGAGTTGCAGGAGGAAAGCTGAAGAGCACGGGCTGGGAGCTAATCAGAAAAGAAACAATTTCCTGAAACGTTAAAAGTTCATTAATTTGAAACTTTACATTTTATAATAAATCTGTTTTGGTCAAACATCGGTCAACCAAGGTTATTAACTTGGAAGTAAAATCAGATAACCAGGTACTGAGTGGGTTATGTAAGCAGATAATTTTTTTTTAAAAACATAAAAAAAATAAAAAGCAATCAAACAGATAAACAAAGTGCATAGAACTGACTCGTACGAGTGACACACTGACTCGTACGAGTGACAAAAAGCTTCATTCATGCGAAGTATTACTCGTACGAGTGAACCTTGAATGAGTATAAAAGGGCTGCTCAATCGCATGAGTCACACTATTGACTCTGTGCGATTGAGAGCATACTTTGTGTGAATCAGTTCTTATCACAGATTTTCTTGATCTACGATACGTATCTATACTTTGGGGAGGTTGATTTACACACCTCTTTTTATGGGCAAGGTACTAATGCTTGTTTTGAGCCGTTATAATGCCGAAACTGGACCATCAGGACATAAAACGTAGATTTAGGATAATATGACTGGTAAAATATAAAAGAACTCAAAATCGTTAAAATTGGCACTTTTAACCTATTAATCACCTTCAATTTGTTAAAATCTACACGTTTTAAGTTCGGTTTGATTAGGTGTTATTTGGTACGATTAGTAACTCATATGAATTGTCACTCGTACGAGCAAGGATTTCAAATGTTTGTTTATCATATTGACTCGTAGGAGTGATTGTTCGTACGAGTAGAACCTTAAACATTGTTACCTTGATGACTCGTACGAAGCATCACTCATACGAGGAAGTTTGTTCAAAACCCTTAAAATTTGTCAAGTATGTTATTCATTCGTGCGAAGTAGTGGCTCGTACGAGTGGGGTTTTGACTCAGACTTAATTCTTGTCTAAGTATATGACTCGTACGAATGGTGACTCGTACGAGTGATTAAGAGTTGAAAATTTTGAAAATATTCCAAGTGTTTGAAATGTTTATGCTTGAAGATCTAGAAGTCGTCATTTTCTCCGTTTCACAACATCTGTTGTCTTCTGGAAGAGACTATTCCTGAAATCACAGCATATAGAGAAGCATTAGATTTTTTGAGCCGTCTTCCAATCACCAAAGCGCTCACTGATCGTCACATGGCTTATCGTGCTCATGTCAAATACTTTTGGAATGCCGATGAATTTAATGAAAAAGAGAACGCGAATTTGTCTGCCGTGAGGATTGATAACGAAGATATTCAAGTTAAGATCATGGAAGACTTGATCCGAACGGTATTGGAGATTAACGATCACGAAGAAGACCCAACTGGTTTCTCAGAGTATATTGTTAAAGGGTGCTTCTACAGGATGGGTTATGCAGGTTTCGTTAACGTAACTCCGTTTAAGAAGGCAAATCTGAGTGCCCCGTTTCGTTATATTGCACATTGTGTTATTCATTCCCTCAGTCACAGAAAGGGCGGATTTGATGATTTGATTGATTATCAGATGTGCATGATCACAACACTTATTCTGAACTTGCCCTACAATTTCTCAAGTGTGATCTTCTCCCAGATGGTCCAAAATATACAGCGCGTGAAGTTTTTGCAGTATCTGCGCTTTATTCAGATGTTGCTCGTCACTTACATCCAAATTTAAAGAAAAAGAAAGATGATGTTTTAAAGCTAGAAATATGGATGTGTCGACTCTGAAAAAGATGAATCTGCATCTTAAGGCCTTCCCAAATGCCAAGCCTGTCTTCGGGGCTATTCTTGACAAAGATTATGTGGCACCGCCAAAAGGGAAGTGGAGGTAAGACGATAGTGGAGACGAAGATGAGGAGCTAGAAGCGTTAGACGTTTATGTTGCGAAGAGAAGCGTGTGGTTCTCTAAAGAAGATAAGAAGGGGTGGTAAGGGGTCGAAGCGAAAGCGAACATTTACATCTACCTCCAATGCCCCTAAAAAGAAGTAGCGTGCTTCTGACAGCACGAGGTTGGTAGACGAGAGAAATCAAGAGGATATGAGTGCCAAAGACAGAGAAAGAGCTAAAGAAAGAGAACTTGAACGTTTGGCTGAACTTAAACATAAAGCAGAGGAGAAGAAACGTAAAGCGTCAGGGGAAGATGACACGACTTATGTACCTTCGAGCTCCGACAGCGACACCCTTGTTCGCAAATCTTCTAAGAAATCTTCTAGACGTCTCAAGTGGCCAGCTGTTCATAGAACAGATTCTCCGAAAGACAAATCTAAGAGAAAGGTGCAGAAAAAGGTTGATGAAACAGTGAATTTCGAACCAACTCCTCAACCGCCAACATCACCACCTTCTCAACCAACTCCACAACCACCACCATCTCCACCACCTCAACCTACACCACAACCTACACCTCAAGCTCAACCTTCTCAGTCTCAACCCTAGTTTTTCACAGAAACTAGACTTGAAGATCAATTGGACTTCGATTTTGGTGATATACCAGGGGGAGAAGAATTTGCTACAGATATGTTCAATGACACGCATATTGAAGAGTTGGAAAATCAAGTCATGCTAAATAGTGTAAAGATTGCTAAACTCCAAGAACAAATTAAAGGGCTGAAAGAAGAAAACTTGCAACTTGAAGCTATCTTGGCTAGTATCGTGTCAGAGAATGAAAGACTGAGGAACAGAATGGAAGAATATAACGAAGAACGCCTCAGCAATCAAATGAAAATAAGCTTATTTCAGAAGATTCTTACGAAGAAGCTTGGAATTAATTTGGCTGTAGAAATAGATGAGATTGAAAGAGCAGAGGCTAGGGAAAGGGTTGCTGAGTGAGAACGCATTGCAAAAGAGTTATATGATGCTCAGGGGAAGGTAAAGCAAAAGTTGGTGAGGAGCCTATGATTGATATAACTCATCCAGAAGCTGAATCTATGCCAATATCTTCTGAAAAGGTGGTGTGTGCAAATACGAAGAAGTTTGTTTTGATTAGAAAGCCAAAAGATGTTGATATTGGCTTAACAAATCTTTCAGCTAAACATCAAGAATGGCTCAATAAGAGAAAGTTGGAGAAAGAAATAGAAGCCGAGGTAGATGAATTTGTTGAGAATCCTGAGAAGGAAAATGAAGACTTGGATGATATCGATGAATATTTTCTGATAAGTCTGATGATGATAGTGATGGTGGTGATGATGACAATTTAGGTGGTTCAGGAATCCTTGTAATAGAATCTAATTTGAATGATGATATCGATTGTTCTGTGTACTTAGATAATTCTGCTAATCAAAAGTAAGGAGGTAAAGATTAGGGAAAGTATGAGAGCTCTAAGGATTCTAAGCAGGCAGGAATCCTCATAGTGGCTGATATGTCATCTGTTCATGTCGTGCCCAAATCGAAGATTTTGTATTTAGAGCATGATGTGGAGGAAGGTGAGTTTGTCCACAGTTACACAAAAGAAGAAATAGCAAATATATTGGGAGTGGATGAAGAAACATTTGAGTTTGATTTCAAAGAGGAGCTTAACGATATCAGTGCTTTCGAGCTTGTGGATTATGTCTTCGAACATGTTTTTGATGCTTATGAGTATGATAAAGTTGTCGTGGAGGATGGTTCTGATGACGATGATTCAAATATTGCCGACGAGGGTACAAATGACTCCCCAACTTTCAGTGAATTGTTTGCAGCCGAGAATGATGATCTTCTAAAGCGCAATGTTGAAGAGGCTGTCAAACATGGTACAATTCCTCAACAATTGTTTGCAGAAGAATTTGCTGAAATGAGGAAGCGATGGTTTAAAGAAGTACCAGCTGAACGTAAATTCAAACGTCCCTTAGGATTTTTAACGCGTGATGCAAACATTTCTTTGGGGGATATTATAAGCTGGGGATGGATCAAAGAGCTGATTGTTTATGCTATTAAACGGGAATATGGGATCCAGTACTTTCGATACTTAAGCGACATAAAGACCGTGCCATTCTAGGATATCAAAGAGCTTGTTTAAACTAAGATGATTAATTTGAAGATGAAATTTCAAGACCAGCGGCTGTGGAAATTGATAAAGCTTGAGGTTACACATGGTTTTATTCATTGGAAGCCACATATCCCGAAAAAAATCACGAAGATTGATTTAGTGATGAAAGAAAAGGATGTTATGTTGATAGTGAAGAGGGCTGAAAGTTATGAAAAATATGCCTCTAATCAAGATGGAACAGGATTTCTTCAAGATCTTCAAATGGTGGCACTATGATTCAAGTACAGGTGAAGCTGTAATTGTGTTCATCCAGATGATGATTCTTGGAAGATTACCAAGGAATTATCCGAAGTCGTCATAGCACACAAAAACATATATGGTCTATGGCGTGGCATTCGAGTACTAGACCCGATGTGGCTAGTAAATTGTTCGAAGAAGGATATTGAATGCTTGTTTTATAGCAAGATTAGTTTCGAAGAGAAAGACAAAGAACAAGCTCTCCAGTTCTAGAAGATTGTTAAGTCCCTTTTGCTAATGATATACACTTAGGAACAGCATGGAACATTTCTTGGAGGAAGTTGGAAGAGTTAGAGAAACGAAAGAAAAGAAGAATGATGAAAGAATTGCTGAGCGAATGCGAATTGCTTCGTTAAGGAGCTTTTGGTTTGGCAACACATGTAATTGGCTTCCTCCTACAGACCAAACACCGATATCTTCTGAGGAGCGTCGCAGGCCACCGAAAAGTTTCTTTGGTTGTTAATTGTCAGATCTTTGAAGAGTTTTTGAAGACTATCCAAGACTGTGAAAACATCCAAGGGGGAGTTTGTTGGTGCATAATGTCTATTGCCTACGTCTAGGATATGTTGTTTATTGTATATAGGGCTTAGAATGTCGAACATTGTATGTTAATATATGATTTATTTGTTTTGTACATGGCTCGTACGAGTGAGTCTCCAGTCGCACGAGTAAACACACACTCCTCCTGTGTAAGTCATGTTGACCTATAAATAGAGGAACTTGAGTGGTGTTGGATATCTGTTGGTGTGTGACTAAGGCGAAGCCTTGTCAAACTGTTTACTCGTTCTGTAATCGTTCACGTTTATCAATACAATTTAAGGTGTTTAAGTAGTATATCTTTCTTGTTTGTTTGTCCAACTCACTAACAATGCATTCTGCCTCTGTTAGCTGAGTTAGATCAGTCCGGTGCTCATTGGAGGAGAGCCGATCCCCTCTCACAATAGCAGAAGTTGGGTTTGCAGCAGTGGTTCTAACAGACCCTGCTGTTTGTTGTTGCACCTTTAGTGTAGCTTGTGATGAAGGCTGCATCATCCTCTACTTCTTCTTGTAGAACTGTTGTAGGGGCAGAACCAGTGGTCTTTAGATGCTCTCTAATGGCCTTGATGTCAGCTTGAGTTACTTTATATCTAGCCTGAACCATATTCCTTATGAGTTCCATGTGAGTATTGCGGTTGATGTCAGCTAAATTCCTCTGAGCTTGAATGATGGACTGCACATCTTTCCATAGCTCAGTGGTAATTTCATAGGTTGATGGTTGACTTTGAGAATTTTGTAACATCTACTTCATCATTTCTTTCATTTCAGTAATTAAAGACTCCATAGATGTTATTTACTCCATCAATTCCTTGTATCTCAATTCATCACCTAATTTAATAGGATCATCTGAATTTCTACTAGTGGTAGTTGTATTTGGATCATCAACAGGAGAACACTCCATGTTATCAAAACCAAATGCCCCTTTTTCTTGGTATTGAGGACTTCCAACTGGAGCATAGGTTACAATTGTAGCCTCAACAGTTGTCGTCTTTAAGGAAGTCTTATTGATGTAACTACTGGCCAACTGAAACACTATTGTGTCATCAGTTGTGGTAGCTTCTTCACTTAAACTACCACCAAGAGTTACTTGTAACTCATGGGGTGTAGCTTCCTTAGCTGTTTCTAGGTTAGCAATAAGATTTGTCTCAGACTCAGTTACATGTGGGGGTGTACTCTAATGAACAGGTGATTGAGAGGATCTGATTTATGTCTGAGTTATCTCAATTGCACGAAACAAACGTTTAGTAGTAGGTGGAATTGAGGGAGATGGTTGTGGGGTAGAAAAAGAATTTACCCTAGGAGAGGGGTTCTGAAATAAAGATTCAAGTGAATCATCTGCTTCATAATGAGGTGTCCCTGTGCTTACAACCTGATCCTTTTGTAAGGATGAAGGAGGAGTTTGGATGGGTAGAGATCTTTCCAACTGTTGTGAGGAAGTAGCAACAGTGGTTTCTGGTGACTTTTGTGTTGTCACAGGTTGAACCTCTAGGATCTCATCTTCAAGAGGCACCTTTTTATTTTTTTTTCGTTTGGTGGGCTTATTGGATTTGGATGGTTTCTTTTTGGATTTTCTAGTGGGGGTTGCGCAACACCGGTTGTGGTGTCATGATCACTAGGAGTAGTGGGCTCAACAACAGAGGTTTGAGCTTGTGATGTGGACTCATCCAAAATTTTCTCATCCCCCTTTGCTTTTGTTTTAGAAACCTTTGACTCCATATTCTTTATTCTTATAAAAGTTTCAGTTGTAAGACTCTTCATCTCAAAAACAACACCTTGTTTAAAATCTTATCTAGAACTTGTTTTTGTAGATAATAGCTCAAGAGTCTAGGATACAATAGAAAAACTTTTTTTTTTTGAAATTTTATTATAATTTGCCACCAAGTCCATAAACAATACCCGGGATAGATTGATATCATATTTTGTTAAAATTGTATATCCCAGATACTAAATATGTTGTGGAATAATGAGGTGGTCTTTGCTGAAAGACATGTGAGTAAGGTATGGAAAAAATATCTCATTTCAGCAGGAAAATTTGGTTTATAGATACACAAGTTAATTGACCATGTTCTATAAACTCAGCATGTAGTTCTTGCTTACCAAAAGAAGTTTTATCATCTAGGTCATTCAGACCAAATGTTGTGGAAATTGAAGATGGGGAAATTTGAACAAGGGATTCTACGATATTGGAAGTGATAACATATGGCTTGTTCTTTTGAGATTCGTGTTTGGTATTTGCCTAGAACTGATGGAGTGTATCCACATAAATTGGTGCATTTGCAAGCATGATGTTTTTGTATTTAGAGGATGTGAGAACATCAATGATTGGATGGAATGAAGTATTATTGTCGGTTTTCTCGAATGTGGGGAGGTAGTTATGTGGGTGTTTGATCTTTAGAGTATGATCGGAAATGATAGTGAGTGATGGTGAAGAGAATGAAGAAAGAAAGTAATGAAAACCGCTTTTAAGAATTTTGAATCCGAGACGGTAGTGAAAAGCTCTGTTTGGATGGAACAGTGATACATAAAGGGAAAAAGTGAATGCTGACGTGGCATACGTTTCAAAGATCTGATGGCTAACATCAATCCACGTGCAACATCTGATGAGTAATGGATGACAGTTGTTAGGGAAACTGCTATTGGGAACTAGCAGTGTGTAACACCTCGTAAAAATGTGTCCAATAGTATAGTGACACGTGTTGTATTTTTATTTAAGTCTATTAAAGACTAATAAGGACTAAAGGTGTCAACATGCTCAAACGAGCCTCTGAGAGACTGTCTAATGTCAGCATGCGTAAACGTAAGCCTCTGAGTGACTGATACGTCAACATGCTTAATCATTAGCCTCTGAGTGACTGATATGTCAACATGCGTAAACTTGGCCTTTGAGTGACTAATATGTCAACATGCCCAACCTCTGAGTGACATCGGAGTCAATATGCTTATAATGGGCCTATGAGTGATACTTTACTGAGTCCTAACTCTCATGCGTGCCCGTTGTTGGACGGGAGAGATTAATTCTGTAAAAATGTGAAAGTTGGATAATGGAGGGATTAAAAGTGTCAACATGTTAATTTATACCTCTGAGTGACCTTTTAACAAACTAAGAGCTCGACAATGTCCGGGCATAATCTCGGGTACGCCAAGTATTGTCTACGGAGGGCTAAAAATGCTACAAAGGTGTTTTAGGGAGGTTTAAGAGGGTTTAATAAGTTAAGGGGCTAAAAGTGTCAAAATTTGAAACTAGCCATAGGGCGCTCGCGAGGCACGAGAGGTAAGGCTTGTGCCTCTCATGGGGCGTGAGAGGCCTGTGTCTGCCATAAATTTGCTTGGCCTCCACACAAATTGCCAAAAACCATTTGATTCGAAATCATGGTCTTCCAAACTGCTATGCCACGTTTTAGGACACTTGTAAGCTTCCTCTTACACCCCTTAACACCTGGCATCACCTCCTTCAAGCTCTCCAACTATAAATAGGTGCCAAGGTTCATCATTTGAACTTGCACCTTTCTCATTCACAACTCTATCTCCCTCCTCTAGAAGTTCCTAACTGAAATGAGCATCCAACTAAGTTCTATTGCATTCTAGGAACCACTTGTCAGTGTTCCTTGCTCTTGCATTTTCGTTTATAGGCTTTTATAGCCAAAAGTCAAGTGTTTTACGGAAAACACCTTGACTTTCGGTTAAGACCATTATGGTCCAGCCTTTGTTCATAATGTACATGGCTAAGTGATCGTAATAAGGTAGGTGTTAGTCCCTAAAAAGGGCACCTCCTGAAGATCAGGTTTGCTAGAGCAATTTACGGGTCAAAGTTAAGATATTAAAAAGTCAAACATGACATTTTTTGGAAAAATCATAACTTGATCTTATATATGTTATGAAACCTGTTTTGACACTCAAACAAGTTGGTAATAATTATTAGAACATGTAAGAACATGTTCGGCTCGTCAATTTCAGTTCTAGGGTCGGTTCGCAACCGAATTTCGTGAAGTTTGACTTCTGCTTTGACTTTTGATTCTGACCCAATTTAGATTAGTTAGATACTGATCTAAAGTTGCATTATCTTCGTAATATAGGGTAGCATAACCCACTGAGGTTATATTACATGATCATAATCAGAACCTGAGTTTATGCACAAGTTCCGTAATTATGCCATTTTGACTAAAATGCCCTTTTTGCATAAAAAGAGGTTTTAATGACAATGAACTTAAAAATGAGTTTCCTACTGATGTAATATTATAAGTAGGATTATTTGGGATGTCAAATCAGATTATAAATTGAGTTTAGGAGCAAGTCTTTGTGTTATGTCGATAAATGACGATAAGGCCCTTGTGGCTTATAAAATGGCTTTAGTCACATCTTTTCAAAGTAAATCTTTTACCTACTGATAAGTTATATAAAATAACATATCTAAGACATATTAACATGACCTTAACATTAGTTTTCATTAAACGTCACACACATCGTCATTTTACGACATAAGCGTTGTTTCGGCGCATAGTATGGTTTTAAACCATATTTACTAACCAAGACTTGTTACCTACTAATTTTAGAACTTATTTTAAATATTTTCCCAGTAGGTACATGGTACAAACTCAGAATCACAAATAATTTATAAACTATGTAAAATGACCAAAATGCCCCTTTGGTGCATAGTTTGGTCATAAAAGATAAATTACACATATAATTAATATCCTACTGATATTATATTTTAAATAATTTATTTTTCCAGAATACTTATAGATTATATTCAAGTTTCTTCTATAAGGTATGAAATTACCGAAATGCCATATGAGGCACAGTTTCACTTTAAAACCATAATGGGCTTAAAGTTGATATCCTACTGATATTACAACTTATTTAACGTGTAATAGCATCTAGAACTAGCCCATGATTTATCCGGTTACCCGATGTCGCTGATATGCTTACGATTAAGCATATTTAACTAGTTTACGAAAATTAACCGAAACGGGTCTAACCTTGTCATTTAAGTCTCAAAATCCAGAATGTTTATAGTTTATCCATATTACACTAGTCAATGTACTTATTGGGATTAAACTACATTCTATCCAATCATCATTTAATCTAGCGTTATACGTTTTGATCAAGTATGCTAGTCGGTCTAAGTCTATGAATTAAATAAGACAGTTTGTATTTAATTGGTTAGTTTATGCCATAATCCAGACTAGAGACTTGCCGGTAAATGCTATCTACACTTAGTACTCTTGTGTACGACTGAGTTAATAAAACTTGCGTTTAAACGAAGAATAGCTCAGGTAAATACTCTCGACTTATTTCCCCTATACGGGCTTGGTTTACGGTAAATTATTACCGCTTGGTCGGAAATGGGATCAATCGAATGCTGGATTGTGGCTAGTAAATCCGCATATTTTGTTTTAATCAGTTTCGTTTGATAAGTTAAACATCCTCGCTCATTACAATTAGATAATGGCCAAGACCTTAGCGTGGGTGTAGGCATACACCCGATAGACGCTCAAAATGCATTGCCCATAATGTTGGGAAGAATTGACTCCTTTGTGAGTCCAAAGTGGGGTGTACGTTAATCATGTTTCAGTTTTCGCACTGGGCCCTGTATGTATGGACAAACATGTAAATCTGTTAACAAGGTTGCAATGTCAACTTTCCCAAGTTATAAAAGATTTTGTGCTGATACGCACTTAAAACATATTTTAAATGTTTTCAAAATGAGTCAGGTGTATTTACCAGCGAAAGCTGACGTATTTTCAAAAGACTAGTGATAAGAGGATCTTGCAAATCCTAGATCTTCCCAAAGTCTGTTTTACATTCTTTCTTGTACAATTTATGATCCGCCTGTGGATCTTCTTTACGAGCCTGTATATTATTTTGTAATTCGAACATTTAGTTTTTAATAGTAATTTAAATCCAAGACTTACGCGGTGCTGTGTTTAATTTACTATGATTATATCAACTTTACATCCACAATATTCCCCACCCGGGTCCACCGGTGATTGGCTATGGAAAGCTGGGGAGTGACAGGTTTGTATCAGAACTAACGTTTGAGAGAATTAAGACCTAGCCTTTTTTGTGTTTAATCTCAAGCTTACACAAGCAGATTTCCTTAGACTTCCGAGTCTAGGCATTGACCTAGGATTACTCATTTCATTATTAAGTTGTTAGTATTGTTTTTGAATTGATTTTTATCAGGAAAATGCCGCCACGTGTATGAGGAAGAGGAAAAGGACCAACGAGGGGAGGAGCTTCAGGACATATCCCTTCACATCCCCATCACCCGAACCCTTACGAAGATTCCGGGGATTCATGGCCACTACCAGAACATTCGCCTACCCACACTCAAAGTTCATACCACTTGTACCATTCACACTACTCCCACCACTCTCATCATTCTTACCATGATGAGTTTAATCCCAACCAATACTTTAACACACCCCCAGCTGGATCAGCCAAACCCAGTGGACGAGGACTCCAACCCGGAGATGCCGCCGTTAGGTTCAAATGTGCATCCCATTGAGATATCGAGCGATTCAAACTCTTATACTGGATCGCCATATCAAGGTCCTAATGAGTGGAACCAATATTGGAACCAATTTACCTTCGCTAATACTCCTTCCCATCACTCCCAACCACCTCCGGTGCAAGAAGATGAGCACATGGAACCGGTGGAACAACCCCAATTGCCACCAGAACTACCAAGGAGGAAAAGAGGAGCACGTATGTTGGTACGTTTGGGCCAACGGTCGGGATCACTGCCACCTTTGCCCAAACCCTACCCTACTATTCACGAGGACCCACAAGTGGGTGGACCCTCTAATGCGTAACCTATGGTGGAACCAACACCACCACCAATAGTTCAACCACCACCATCGAGTTATAATAACCCTATCCCAACATATCCGGATACATTGGATATGATCCTTTTAACCCAACTACACCTATTGATCGCCAAGCATTGTCGCAAGACCCTTACATGCAAGAGGTCATGCATAATGCACTTTACCCGTCTCCTTTCCCACCTGCTTATCCACCTACTGGTTATCCAAGTTATTGGTACCAGTATCCTATTATGCCACAACCACGATCACAACCTCTACCACCACTTGAGGCCATTAACGAGGCCTTAGAACGAATGAAAGAAATGCAACAACAAGCGAAGAAAACGGAGAAGAAGACAAACAAATTCTTCAAAAAACTCTCCAAGTTGGTTAAGGGAAAGAAGGATGAGTGAAGTCTCTTCTAATATATAATAGTCCATGTGAGGACATTTTTATCTCTCTAAGTCCTTGCATGCATAGTTTATTTCATTATTTCTAGTATTGTAATTTCTATTAGTATTTTTGGAATTATATATATATATGTATATATATATATATATATATGTATTCATCCTCTTCAAGCGAGCGTCTCGATTTTACTCGAAATTTATGCTCTGCTATATAATTCCAAAAGACCTTAATGGATTTGATTATGCCAAGTGGCACAGACCACATATTGGCTAAGAAATGATAGTTAAGGATAAAAGGTCTTCTATCAGGATAGTTAAGGAAGTTATCCTTCTATCCTGAGGTGGTGAACTAGGTTCAGGCCTCTAAGTCGTTAAGGTCCAAAGTGACCGGGACTATTAATCAAACATTAAGGTACTCTTATGTTAACATTAAGGAATGTTCATACTCCTGGTAGTGTGACTTGAGGAACCACACTAGCCTTCTACATAATAGGCCAATGTGCCATAATTTACATTCAAAGTGATGTAGGCCAACGTGCCATGTGTTATGTCCAAAGTGACAGGCTGAGATGCCATATGTTATGTCCAAAGTGATAGGCTGATATGCCAAATGTTATGCCCAAAGTGACAGGCTGATATGCCATATGTTATCTCCAAAGTGACAGGCTGATATGCCAAACGTTATGTCCAAAGTGACATGTTGATATGCCAAACGTTATGTCCAAAGTGACAGGCTGATATACCATATGTTATGTCCAAAGTGACATGCTAATATGCCAAACGTTCTGTCCAAAGTGACAGGCTGATATGGCATATGTTTTGACCAAAGTGACAGGCCAGCATGCCAGGCCAACGTGCCATATTATTATAACCATTAGTAACAAGCCTATGAGCTGTATATAATTGTCAAAATGACAATGACAGTTGTGACATTACGATCCACTGTCTAATAATATATGGACTACGTCCAGATTGTAATTTGCCTTTGATGGTCCTATTAAGACCTAGGCCAAATATAGATATAATAAGCCTAAGAGTTGTGATATTATTCACACTCGCTTAAATTGGCGATGGATTGTTATATCCAATTTTTAAAGCCAAAATGGTTGTTATACCATGGCTAAGAGAAATTTTGTTTGATATTTAGAGCCAAAGCTTCAAAATGGTAAACTCGGACGAGGCACAAAGTAGCCACCGAGAGATTAGCTCTAACAAGGCTGAAAATATAGCCGTCAACAACGATGACTTCCAAGCTCGCATAAATGCAGCTGTGGGAAAGGCCATGGAAAAGGCCATAGAAAAACTTAGGGAGTCAAGTGCTACTCGCTCCAGACCATTTTCAATCGCACCATCCTCAGCTCATAAGGAGAGCTCAGTTCACTCTTCTAACGCGAAGAGTGAACCAAAGAAATTAGAAATCGCTGATAGGTCCTATTCTTTTAAATACAGATGTACCTATAAATATTTTGTCTTCTGCAAGCCCCGAGACTTTAATGGGAGAAAGGAGCTGTGGAAGCCTTGAAGTGGCCGGACGAGATGGAGATAATAGTGGATATTTGCGGCTGTGCTGATAAGGATGTGGTTAAGTATGTATCACAGTCCTTCAAGGGCGATTCCCTAATATGGTGGAAAGCAATGGTACAATCAACCGGTAAGGTACACCTGTACAGTTTAGGATGGTCCAAGTTTGTGGACCTCATTAAGGAAACTTACTGCCCACCTCATGAAGTGGAAAATCATATTTTTTGACTCACACAATGAAGAACTTAGATTGTCAGATGTATGTTTCCCATTTCAATTCCCTGTCTAGGTTAGTTTCCTATCTGATTACCCCTGAGCCCAAACGCATTGCGCGTTTTATCAATGGGCTAGCGCCCGAAATAAAGGACATGGTAAAGGCTACTCCGCGTAGTACATATAGGTCCGCTGTTGACCTATCCCTTTCCCTCACCTTAGATTTGGTGAGGCAAATGTCAGTAAAAAATGAGACTGACGGGAAAAGAAAGATGGATGAGGATAACTCCCAAAGATTTAAAAAGAAAGGAAAATTTGGGTTCAAAAGGAACCAAGATAAGTCGGGTGTAACGCAGACATGTAGAAATTGCAACCGCAGGCATTGGGGACGATGCAATATTGACCCACAAGATAAACCCTGTGGTATCTGTAAGAAAAAAAGGGCATAAGACCCTAGAATGCAAGGATCTTAAGAATGCCGTCTGTTACGGCTGTAATGAAAAGGGGCATATGAAGTTTAACTGCCCTAGGAACCCCAGAAATGATGCAAAGCATGGAGAGGCTAAGAAAGGGAATGCTCGTTAGTTTCAGATGAATGCAAGGGAGGCCATAATGACAACAACGTCATAACATGTACATTCCTCATCAATAATGTATATGCTAGAGTTCTTTTCGGTTCAGGTGCAGATAAATCTTTTGTTAATCATAAGTTTAGTGAACTACTAAACTTGCTCATAAGAACTCTAGATAAAAATTATGAGATAGAACTTGCTGACGGAACTTTAGAAACAACATCTTCCATTCTTGATGGATGTGCTATATCCATTAAGAAGCATTCTATCCCCATCTCCTTGTTGTCAATGAAGTTGGCAGGGTTCGATGTAGTTTTAGGCATGGATTGGTTATCCCATAACCAAGCCTGCATTACTTGCGATAAGAACTCATCGAATTAAAACCCCATCCGGTGAAACGATCACCATTCATGGAGACTCACTATGGATTGCCAGACAAGGTGTCGTTATTTAAGGCATCCAAGTCTTTGAGGAAAAGGATGTGTCATTTATATGGCACAAGTTACTATCAATGAGCCCAAGCCAAGTATTGAAGACCTTCTGGTTATCTTGGAATATTCCGATGTTTTCCCCAAAGAATTACCTGGCCTACCTCCAGATAGGAAAGTGGAGTTTAGAATTGATATCCTACCTGGATCAGCATCGGTAGCCAGAGCTCCATATCGGTTAGCACCGACGAAGAGGAAGGAATTGAGATTAAAGTTAGATGAACTCTTAGAGAAAGGCTTTATTCAGCCCAGTTCATCGCCTTGGGGAGCTCCTATTTTATTCGTAAAGAAGAAAGACGGTTTAATGCAAATGTGCATTGATTACCGAGAGCTGAAAAAGTTAACAATTAAGAACCGATATCCTCTGCCCAGGATCGACTATTTATTCGACCAACTTCAAGGGGCTAGTTACTTTTCTAAGATTGATTTGAGATCAGGATATCATCAGCTGAAGGTTAGGAACGAGGATGTTCCTAAGACTGCCTTTAGGACCCGATATGGTCATTATGAATTTCTAGTGATGCCTTTTGGGCTCACAAATGCACCTGCAGCATTCATCGATCTCATGAATAGAGTCTACAAACCGTATTTGGATAAGTTTGTCATTGTCTTCATAGACGACATACTTATCTATTCTCGTAATCAAGTTGATCATGAGAAACACCTTCGATGCATTCTAGAATTGCTAAGGCAGAAGAAGCTTTATGCTAAAATTTTCTAAATGTAAATTTTGGCTTAGAGAAGTCCAATTTCTTGGACATATTGTAAGTGAGCATGGTATCCAAGTGGATCCTGCCAAAATAGAAGCCATAATGAATTGGGAAGCTCCCAAAACCCCATCGGAGATTCGTAGTTTCCTAGGATTGGCTGGATACTACAGGAGGTTCATTGAGAACTTTTCAAGAATAGCCACTCCTTTGACTACCTTAACCCGTAAGAATGTCAAATATGTTTGGGGTGCGAAACAACAAGAATCCTTTGAGATTATAAAACACAAGTTGAGCAATGCTCCTGTGTTATTTATACCTGAGGGTATTGAGGATTTTGTAGTCTATTGTGATGCTTTGCACACTGGCATGGGTTGTGTGCTAATGCAAAAAGACAAGGTAATTGCTTATGAATCACGACAGTTAAAGGTGCACGAAAGGAACTACACCACCCATGATTTGGAATTGGGTGTCGTTATATTTGTACTAAAGCTATGGAGACATTACTTGTATGGCACAAAGTGTATTATATACACTGACCATAAGAGTCTCTAGCATCTGTTCAATTAGAAAGAATTGAACATACGACAGCGCCGTTGGATGGAAACACTTGATGATTATGATTGTGAAACCCGCTATCATCCCGACAAGGCAAATGTCGTTGCTGACGCCTTAAGTCGCAAGGAAAGAATTAAGCCCATTAGGATTAATGCAAAGAGCATTGAACTTAGAAATAGCTTGAATGAGAAGCTATTAGATGCACAAAAGCAAGCCCTATTAGAGGCTAACATTCCTAAAGAGGGATTAGGCGGAACTGTTAATCAATTAACACCTGGAAAAGATGGAATCCTTAGATTTAATGGAAGGATCTAGGTTCCAGTCTTTGGGGGACTTAGAGATCTAATCCTCTAGGAAGCACACAATACGAGATACTCAGTTCACGCTGGAGGTGACAAAATGTGTCAGGATCTGAAAAAGAATTATTGGTGGATGGGGTTGAAGAAATCCATAACCACTTATGTAGCTAAGTGTTTGATGTGTTCGCAAGTTAAAGTTGAACATCAGAAACCGTCAGGACTTCTACAACAATTGGAAATTCCCACATGGAAATGGTAACTATGGACTTGATTACCAAGTTACCTAAGACCTAATGTGGCAATGACACGATTGGGGTCATTGTAGATAGGCTGACTAAGTCAGCGCATTCCTTGCCAAATAAGGAAACGTATAATTCAGACAAATTGGCTAAGTTGTATGTGGACAAGATTGTGACCCTACACGGTGTGCCGGCATCTATTGTATCTGACAGAGATACTAGATATACCTCTCATTTTTGGAAAAGTTTCCAACAATCCTTAGGCACAAGATTAAATTTTAGTACGGCTTACCACCCGCAGACTGATGGTCAAAGTGAGCGTACTATCTAGACTTTGGAAGACATGCTTAGGGCATGCGTGATTGATATAGGTGGAAGTTGGGATGACCATTTACCCCTAATAGAATTCTCCTATAATAATAGTTATTATACGAGCATCAAGGCTGCTCCTTATGAGGCCTTGTATGGGAGAAAGTGCCGAACGCCCGTGTGTTGGGTAGAAGTTGGGGAAGCCCAACTATCAGGACCAGAGATTGTCCTGGAGACCACAAAAAGATTGTGCAAATCCGTGATCGTCTCAAGGCTGTCCGTGATAGGCAGAAGAGCTATGCTGACAAGAGGCGTAAACCTCTCAAGTTCCAAGTAGGGGACAAAGTCATGCTGAAAGTATCACCTTGGAAAGGTGTAATGAGATTCGGAAAGAAGGGCAAGTTAAGCCCAAGATATATAGGACCATTCGAGATAGTCAAATGTGTCGGCGCTGTAGCTTATAAGCTCAAGCTGGCAGAGGATCTTAGTGGAATCCATAATGTATTCCACATATCTAACCTTAAGAAATGTCAAGCCGATGAGTCGCTAGCAATGTCGCACAAAGATGTGCAAATAGATGAAAACCTGAGGTTCGTTGAGAAACCAATTTCGATCGAGGATCGACAGGTTAAGAAGCTCTGAAGGAAATTAATACCTAGTAAAGGTTAAGTGGGACGCCTTTAGAGGTCCCGAGTATACATGGGAGGTTGAGTCCACTATGCGACAAAATACCCCCATCTTTTTGAATAAAATCTCGAGGACAAGATTTCTTTTAAGGGGGTGAGGATGTAACACCTCGTAAAAATCGTGTCAAATAGTATAGTGACACGTGTTGTATTTTTATTTAAGTCTATTAAAGACTAATAAGGACTAAAGGTGTCAACATGCTCAAACTGAGCCTCTGAGTGACTGTCTGATGTCAGCATGCGTAAACGTAAGCCTCTGAGTCACTGATACGTCAACATGCTTAAAAAACAGCCTCTGAGTGACTGATATGTCAACATGCTCAAACTTGGCCTCCGATTGACTGATATGTCAACATGGCCAGCCTCTGAGTGACATCGGAGTCAACATGCTTATAATGGGCCTCTTAGTGATCCTTTACGAAGTCCTAACTCTCATGCGTGCCCGTTATTGGACGAGAGAGATTAATTCTGTAAAAATGTGAAAGTTGGATAATGGAGGGATTAAAAGTGTCAACATGTTAATTTATACCTCTGCGTGACCTTTTAACGAACCGAGATCTCGACAAAGTCCGGGCATAATCCCGGGTACGCTAAGCATTGGCTACGGAGGGCTAAATATTCTAAAAAGGTGTTTTAGGAAGGTTTAAGAGGGTTTAATAAGTTGAGGGGCTAAAAGTGTCAAAATTTGAAACTGGCCATGGAGCGCTCGCGAGGCGCGAGAGGCAAGGCTTCTGGCTCTCGCGAGGCGCGAGAGGCCTGTATCTGAAGAAAATTTGCTTGGCATCCACACAAATTGCCAAAAACCATTTGATTCGAAACCATGGTCTTCCAAATTGCTATGCCACGTTTTAGGACACTTGTAAGCTTCCTCTTATACCCCTTAATACATTGCATCACCTCCTTCAAGCTCTCCAACTATAAATAGGTGCCAAGGTTCACCATTTGAACTTGCACCTTTCTCAATCACAACTCTATCTCCCTCCTCTGGAAGTTCCTAACTGAAAAGAGCATCCAACTAAGTTCTATTGCATTCTAGGAACCACTTGTAAGTGTTCCTTGCTCTTGCATTTTCGTTTATAGGCTTTTGTAGCCAAAAGTCAAGCGTTTTACGAAAAACGCCTTGACTTTCAGTTAAGACCATTATGGTCCAGCCTTTGTTCATAATGAACATGGCTAAGTGATCGTAATAAGGTACGTGTTAGTCCCTATAAAGGGCACCTCCTGAAGATCACGTTTACTAGATCAATTGACGGGTCAAAGTTATGATATTACAAAGTCAAACATGACATTTTTTGGTAAAATCATAAATTGAACTTATATATGTTATGAAACCTTTTTTGACACTCAAACAACTTGGTACTAATTATTAGAACATGTAAGAACAAGTTCGGCTCGTCAATTTCAGTTCTAGGGTCGGTTCGCAACCGAATGTCGTGAAGTTTGACCTCTACTTTGACTTTTGATTCTGACCCAATTTAAATTAGTTAGATACGATCTAAAGTTGCATTATGATCGTAATATAATGTAGCATAACTCTCTGAGGTTATATTACATGATCATAATCAGAACCTGAGTTTATGCACACGTTGCGTAATTATGCCATTTTGACTAAAATGTCCTTTTTGCATAAAAAGAGCTTTTAATGACAATGAACTTAAAAATGAATTTCCTACTGATGTAATATTATAAGTAGGATTATTTGGGATGCCAAATCAGATTATAAACTGAGTTTATGAGCAAGTCCTTGTGTTATGTCGATAAATGACGATAAGGCCCTTGTGGCTTATAAAATAGCTTTAATTACTTATATGTTATATAAAATAACATATCTAAGATATATTAACCTGATCTTAACATCAGTTTTCATTAAACGTCACACAAATCGTCATTTTACGACATAAGCATCGTTTCAGCGCATAGTATGGTTTTAAACCATATTTACTAACCAAGACTTGTTACCTACTGATTTTAAAACTTATTTTAAATATTTTTCCAGTAGGTACATGGTACAAACTCAGAATCACAAATAATTTATAAACTATGTGTAAAATGACCAAAATGCCCCTTTGGTGCATAGTTTGGTCATAAAAGATAAATTACACATATAATTAATATCCTACTGAAATTATATCATAAATAATTTATTTTTCCAGAATACTTATAGATTATATTCAAGTTTCTTTTATAAGGTATGAAATTACCAAAATGCCCTTTTGAGGCATAGTTTCACTTTAAAACCATAACGGGCATAAACGTTGATATCCTACTGATATTACAACTTATTTAAAGTGTAATGGCATATAGAACTTGCCCATGACTTAACCGGTTACCCGATGTCGCTGATATGCATACGGTTAAGCATATGTAACTAGTTTACGAAAATTTACCGAAAGTCTAACCTTGTCATTTAAGTCTCAAAATCTAGAATGTTTATAGTTTATCCATATTACACAAGTCAAGGTAATTTTTGGGATTAAACTACATTCTATCCAATCATCATTTAATCTAGCGTTATGCGCTTTGATCAAGTAAGCTAGTCGGTCTAAGTCTATGAATTAAATAAGAACTTTAGTATTTAATTGGTTAGTTTATGCCATAATCCAGACTAGAGACTTGCCTGTAAATGCTATCTGCACTTAGTACTTTTGTGTACGGTTGAGTTAAAAAAATCTTGCATTGAAATGAAGAATAGCTCATGTAAATACTCTTGACTTATTTCCCCTATACGGGCTTGGGTACGGTAAATTATTACCGCTTGGTCTTGAATGGGATCAATCGAATGCCGGATCGTGGCTAGTAAATCTGCATATTCTGTTTTATTCACTTTTGTTTGATAACTTAAACATCAGGGCGTGTCTGGATATCCTCGGCTCATTACAATAGATAATGGCCATGACCTTAGCGCGGGTGTAGGCATACACCCGATAGATGCTCAAAATGCATTGCCCACAAAGTTAGGAAGAATTGACTCCTTCGTGAGTCCAAAGTGGTGTGTACGTTAATCATATCTCGGTTTTCGCACTGGGCCCTGTATGTATGGACAAACAGTAAATCTGTTAACAAGGTTGCAACGTCAACTTTCCCAAGTTATAAAAGATTTTGTGCGGATAGGCACTTAAAACATATTTTAAATGTTTTCAAAATGAGTCAGGTGTATTTATCAGAGAAAGCTGACGCATTTTAAAAAGAATAAGTTTGCAGGTACAATACGAAAATAGGCTAGAAGTGCTCGGTAGTGGATCTTCTATTATGAGCCTGTATATTATTTTGCATTTTGAACATTTGGTTTGTAATAGTAATTTAAATCCAAGACTTCCACTGTACTGTGTTTAATTGACTATGATGATATCAACTTTACATCACAATATTCCCCACCCGAGCCCACCGTTGGTTGGCTGTGGAAATCTGGGGTGTGACACAGTGGTTGAGAACAATGGTCATTAAAAGTGGTGATTTTATTCTATCAGAGGATAGATACCAGTGGATAAGGGAAAACAGTGGTTTAGCCCTAGCAGTGGATGTGAACAGTGGACAAGGATAGCGCAGGTTACATTTATCAGTGGATAAACATTTATGCCAAAATGGAGGTTGTGAAAAACAGTGGATTTGAACATACTTTAGGAATTATTGAAAAGATTTTCAATTTTAGCTATTTTTAAGGGTGGAGTTTTGATTTTCTGAAAACATTTTTAATGCGTTTTATTCATGGAAAACAAAAATTTGCTTTTAATCCATGTTAAGCATGCCAATCCTAGAGATCAAGCTTTCAAAGGTAGATGTATCTAAAGCTTTTGTTAGTACATCTGCGAGCTGATCCTTAGTTGGAACATGATGCAGAGAAATAAAACCCTTTTCATAGCAATCCCTCACAAAGTGATGTCTGATGTCAATGTGCTTGGTTGTTGAATGTGAGACTGGATTTTTAATAATGTTTTCAGCTGCTTGACTATCTAACATGAGAGGAGTCTTTAGAGCAGTTACACAAAAATATAGCAAAAATTTTGAAGCCATAGGTGTTGAGCAGTGCAACTTGCAGCAACAATATACTCAGCCTCAGCTGTTGATGTTGAAACTTCAGCTAGCTTTTTGCTTTGCCGAGAAACAATTGCCTAGAAACTGACAACCTCCTCAAGTTGACTTCCTTGTGGCATGGCAACCAGCAAAGTTACTATATGCGTAACCTGAAAGCTCAATATTCCCATTAGCTGGATACTAGATACCATGTGTTGGAGCACCTTTTATGTATCTGAATATCCTTTTCACAACAATAAGATTTGACTTCCTAGGTGCTGACTTGGATCTGGCACAAACACATGCTGCAAACATGATATCTAGCCTAGATGAAGTTAGGTATAATAAAGACCTAATCATGCTTCTATAAAGAGTTTGATCAACTAAGTCATCTTTGTTATCCATAGTGACCAGCTTTGATGTGGCCATGAGTGTACTACATGGTTTATAATCATTCATATTAAATTTTGTAAGTAGTTCTTTGACATACTTACTTTGATGAATGAAATTACCATTTTGCAATTGCTTAACTTGGAGACTAAGAAAGCATTGGAGTTCACCCATAGCACTCATTTCAAACTCTACTGTCATGAGTTCTCTAAACTCTTCACACATAGCATTGCATGTGGATCCAAAAATGATGTCATCCACATAAATTTGGACAAGCATTAAATCCTTTGCTCTCCATTTTAAAAACAAAGTTTTATCAATTTTATCTCTTGTAAAGCCTATGGATAAGAGAAAGGTGGAAAGAGTTTCATACCCGGCTCTAGGTGCTTGTTTCAAGCCATATAAAGCTTTGTTTAGCTTGTAAACATGATCAGGTAAAAAGCATCTTCAAAACCAGGGGGTTGGCATACATATACCTCATCCTTGATCTCGCCATATAGAAATGTACAATTGATATCCATTTTATACACCTTGATGTTGTGGTTGGCAGTAAAGGCTAAAAACAATCTGATGGCCTCCAGTCTTGCAACAGGAGCAAAAGTTTCATCATAATCAATGCCTTCTTCTTGTCTATAGCCTTGAACCACAAGCCTAGCTTTGTTTTTTACAACAATGCCCCTTTCATCTGTTTTGTTCTTGAAGACCGATTTTGTGCCTATGGGACATACATCCTTAGGCAATGGTATAAGTTCCCATACTTATTGTCTTTTGAACTGTAGGAGCTCTTCGTGTACCTAACTATTGTCTTTTAGTGCCTCTTGTTACTTGATAGGTTGTGTGAGTTATAGAAAACCATCAAAAAGACAAATGTTTTTGGATTAACTTCTTATGAGAATACTATCATTGATGTTGCCAATAATTTGGTTAGATGAATGGTTTTTAAGGTATTAGATCTCCCTTCTATGGAACAATGACATTTTGAGGTGAAGGCTGCAGATAGGAATCATCCGAGCTAACATCTGTTGGCAATTTTGAAGAGCCAACATCTGTTTGGAATATAGGTGGAGGTATAGGTGGAATAGGTGTGAAGATGGGTTGACTTTTGTTCAAAGAAATTGTACCTTTGTCAATAGTGGTTTGACTTGAAGAGCTGGCAGAGGTTTGAGGATCAACAATAGTTGATCCAGCAGTGGCAGAGTTTTCACAGTTGTTAGTAACATCTGTTGCTCTGGTTGAGGAAGTGACTTTGTATTATGGAATCACAATGTCATATCCACAATCTTGATGTAAAGACTGTGGTGTACCTGCATTGTTAGTCTTGATAGACACATCTTCACATGTAAATTTATCTAATCAAACAATTCAACAGGTTTTGCTGGGATTTAACGAAGAGAGTTCATTGAACTTTACATTCAAGGTCTCTTCCACACACCTAGTCCTTCAATTAAAGACTCTGTAGGCTTTAGCAGTGGTTGAGTATCCCAGAATATTACCACAATCTACTTTGGATGCAAATTTTGAAATTTAATCTTTTAAGTTTAAAATGAAACAAGGGCAACCAAAGATTTTGAAATATGAGATCAGAGGTTTAATTTTGTACAGAATTTCATAGGCCGTCTTTTGATGCATGGGGTTAATTAAAACTTTGTCCTGTATATAGCAAGCAATGTTTATATCCTCTGCCCAAAAAGACAAGGGTAAACCTGAGCCTGCAAGCATTGGTCTTGCAGCTTCAATCAAAGTTCTATTTTTCCTTTCAACCACCCATATTGTTCTGGTGTGTCCTTGGGATGTTGTATTTCCTAACAATCCCTTTTGACACATAGAAATCATCCAACTCCTTTTTTAAACTATGTTCCATTGACACTCCTAAAGACTTTTACTTGCAAATCACATTGCTTTTCAACTAGTTTTACAAAATTTTGCCAAATACCTGCAGTCTCATCTTTGGAGTGCATGAAAGAAGTCCATGTAAACTTTGAAAAATCATCAACTATGACAAGACAATATCTCTTCTTTTTAAGCCTCATGATTTTTACAGCACCAAACAAGTCCATGTGTAGTAATTTATACACTAACTTGTTTTGGATTCTTCAATTGATTTGTATGAATTTTTATGTTGTTTACCTTTTAAACAGGAAACACAATGTTCATCACAGGTGAATTGTTTTGATGGAAGACCTCTTACAAGACCTTGTTTTGAGAGTGTGATGATAGTTTTAAGATTTGTGTGACCAAGTCTTCTATGCCATAGTTATGTCTCTTTGTTAGAAGCAACTGAGAACAGACATGCATTGGACATTGATTATCTTTCAACAAATTAACCACATACACATTGCCACTTCTGTGAGCAACAAGATGTGCTTTGCTCTCACTATGATTTGATCAATCTTTTTAACCACTTCTGGCCCAACAATTTGACAAGTTTTCTTAGTGAAGAATGAACCATAGCCTTATCACTCATTTGAGATACACTAAGAAGATTAAATTTAAGATTGTCAATAAGATTAAAATGCTCAAACTTGAGTTTCCCAGCCTGAACTGTCCCTGACCCTAACACCTTCCCTTTTGAATTGTTACCAAAAGACATATCACCCCTCCATGTGCCATGAAATCTTTGAGTAGGGATCTACATCCTGTCATGTGCTTGGAGCCCCACTAGCTACATACCATAAAATATCAAGGCAAGTAGAAGCTCCCTGCACATTAGTAAACAATTAATTTAGGTGAGTTTCCAAAGCCAGGATGGCTTTGGATGGGGTCACAGATATTCCAGCCTCAAGTCCAGGAATAGGGTTAGTGTTTTGAATAGATTTTGGTAACATCTGTTGTACAATTGTTTTGTTTCGCATGTTGAACCAGGAAACTGGAGAGATGCATTTAAAGAGGAAAGCTGGGTAGATGCAATGCAGGAAGAGTTGCTTCAAATCCAGAAACTTGGTGTCTGGAAGCTTGTTGACCTACCGGATCATCATAAAAAGATCAATATTCGATGGGTCTTCAAGTGCAAGCGAGATAGTATTGTGGTAAAAAACAAAGCTGGCTCGTGGTCCAGGGTTTTCACCAGCAAGAAGGGATAGACTACACAGAAGTCTATACCCCAGTCGCTCGTCTTGAAGCTATTCGCATATTCTTGGCCTTTGCTTCTTGGAAATGTTTCAAGGTGTAGCAATTGGATGTCAAATCTACTTTCCTTTATGGTAAAGTCAAAGAGGAGGTGTATGTCTATGATTTCCCACATCGGCTGTGAAGGGGAACGAATGCTTCCTTATAAGGGGCTTGATACCTTCACCATCATGACGCGTTTTGAAATCGTGAGGGGCAGGCGCTGAGGGCGTGCTGGCTGCCAAAGCGGATAATATCATGCTGCGGTTACGCTGGGCTGTTATAGATGGTATCAGAGCTAGGGACGGATCGGTGGTATCAGGTCCTGCGAGGACACTGGACCCCTTAAGGGGGGTTGATTGTGATATCCCACATCAGTTGTGAATGGGAACGAAGGCTTCCTTATAAGGGGCTTGATACCTTCACCATCATGCCGCGTTTTAAAATCATGAGGGGCAGGCGTTGTGGGTGTGCTGGCTGCCAAAGCGGACAATATCATGGTGCGGTTATGTTGGGCTGTTACAATGTCGGATAACCACCGGGGTTTGTTGATCCGATACACAAGGATAAAGTCTATTTTTTGAACAAAGCCTTATATGGTCTACAACAAGCCCCGAGAGCTTGGTATGAAACACTTTCAAGACATCTTCTATACAACGGCTTTCTCAGAGGAACCGTAGACTGTACCCTCTTAACAAAGGAAGTAGACGGTTATCTGATTTTGGTATAAATATATGTTGATGATATCATCTTTGGATTGACAAATGATAAGCTGTGCAAAGACTTCGAAGAAGTCATGAAGAAGAAAATTGAAATGACTGCTACGGGGAGATGAAGTTATTTTTAGGACTTTAGGTTGAGCAATTGCCAGATGGTATCCTCATTCATCAGACGAAGTATGTTCATGATGTGTTAGAGAAATTTGACATGTCAGGAACTATGCCAGCATCAACTCCATTAGCTCCAAATCACGGCATTTGTCCAGAAGCTCATGGAGTGAAAGTCGATGAAACATTATATCGCTCCATGATCGGATCCTTGATGTATCTTACAGCTTCGAGACCTGATATCATGTATCCAACATGCCTATGCACCCGTTATCAGTCCAATCCAAGAGATTCGCACTTGTTAGCCGTCAAACAAATTATGTGATACTTGAAAGGATGTCCACGCACTGGCTTGTGGTATCCTCGATATGACGACTTCAACCTTGCGGGTTACTCGAATTCTGATTTCGGCTACTGCAAGCTTAATGCCAAATTACTACGGCTGGTTGCCAGTTCTTCGGAAGTCATTTAGTAACATGGCAATGCAAGAAACAGACCACGGTTGCTCTCATACGTTTCAGCATCCAGTTGTTGTTCCTAGATACTCTGTATACAACAACAGATGAGAGACTACGGACTGTAATTTCTTGATACGCCAAATTATGTAGATAATAAGGCGCTATTGATATCACCAAAAATCTTGTTCAACACTCACGCACTAAACATATAGAAATTTTACACCACTTTATCCGTGATTGCTACGAGAAAAAAGTTGGTTAGAATTGAAAAAATCCATACTGATGACCAAAAAGCAGATTTTTACACCAAACCATTTGATCGATCAAGATTTAAAAATCTTTTAAAATTAAATGTTTTAAGAAATCTAACATTAGGGGATATACATGAGGTTGAATTTGAGGATGACGAGGACTTGATGTGATTCTCATCGGTATGACATGTTGTGAACGGGGATCGTGCTCCTGAAATGAGCAACCGACCTGATCTCGCTCAACTAGCAGAGGCGGAATTCATTGCTAGAGACGTAGACAAAACGAACAAGATAGTACTTACTGTTTAACTGCTTCTGTTGTATTAAAAGACGTTCAAGTACAGACGCAAGTAAATAAACTGGCAAAGCTTCGCCGTACCAACTGACAAATCACTAACTAGCTCTAACACAACACTCCTCTATAGGTCAACATGACTTGTACTGGAGTGCATGTTGTAACAGTGACTATGCTTTATACGAGTATGTGCTTCGTGCGAGTGAGACACTCGTATAAACCACTTAAATTTGTTCGTACGAACCAATCTAACAAAACATATAAAATTTACATTTTAACATATAAACATTGACATGAAAGCTCTATATACATTACAGACACATCCTAGACGTAGGCAATAGACATTATGCACCAACAAACTCCCCCTTGGATGATGCCGCAGTCTGGATATTCTTCAAAAAAACATTCTTCAAAAGATTTGACCCTAGCGACCGAAAAATCTCTTCGATGGCTTGCGATGCTCCTCAAAAGCAATTGGTGTTTGATCTGTAGGAGGAGGTCGATTCATTGTATTGCCAAACTGAAATCTCCTAAGCGATGCTATTCTAGCACACTCCGCTATTTGAGCTTCATTCTTTTCTTTCTTCTTTGTCTCTTTTTCTTCAAGCTTCCTCCAAGAAGTATTCCACGTCGATCCTGAATGTATATCGTTTGCAAAGTAGACATTGAAAATCTTCTGGAATTGGAGAGCTTGCTCCTTGTCTTTTTCCTCAAAACTTATCTTACTGTAAAAGAGGCATTCAATATCCTTCTTTGAACAATTTACTAGCCACATTGGGTCTAGTACTCGAATGTCACGCCATAGACCGTATAAACTTTTATGTGCTATGACGGCTTCGGATAATTCCTCAGTAATTTTCCAAGAATCTTCATCTGGATGAACAAATATAACAGCTTCTCCCGTACTCGAATTGTAGTGCCACCATTTGAAATTCTTGTAAAAAATCTTGGTCCATCTTTATGAGAGGCATGTTCTTCATCACACGAGGCTTCTTTCCTATTAATGTAACATCCTTCTCATTCGTCACTGGATCAACTTTAACAATACAACGAGGAAAGTGAGGTTTCCAATGTGTAAAACCATGCATTGCTTCTAGCTTAATCAATTTCCATAGCCGCGGTCATGAAATTTCATCTTCTGATTAATCTTCTTTGTTTGAAATAGCTCCTTAATATCCCAGTACGACATGGTTTTGATATCGCGTAGATATTGGAAATATTGAATACCAAACTCCCTCTTTATCACGTAGACATTCAGCTCTTCAATCCATCCCCAGCTCAAAATATCCGCTAAAGAAATATCAGCATCTCGAGTAAAGAATGCCAGGGTCTTTTAAATTTACGCTCAGCTGGAACATTACGAAACCATTTCTTCCTCTGCTCTTCTATTTCAGCACTTCATATTTGTTGAGGAATAGTTCCATCTTTAACAGCTTTAGAAACTTTTGTTTTCAACGTTTCGGAACTTTCAGCTGTGAATATATCTGCAAAAGTTCGGGAAACATCTGTACTCCGATCAGCTTTATTAGCATCGTCATCAGAATCATCTTCCACGACAACTCTATCATACACGTTTGCATCCTCAATTTCTTCAAAAACATATGAGTTCGGTTCAAATACATCTATCTCATTCAATTCGTCTTCAAAATCGAACTCAAAATTTCCTTCATTTATTCCTGACATCTCTGCAATCTCCTCCTTTGTGTAACTATGCACAAATTCTCCCTCCTCTACGTCATGCTCAAGATACAGTAATTTGGGCTTTGGCATGGCAAGAACATATAATATTTATATTTCTGGGAAGATTCCTGTCTGCTAAGCATTAACAGACTCATTACCTTGATCATTCCTTCCCTCTTCAACAGTTTGATTAGCAGAGTCATCAAGATACTTAGAAACATCCACATCTTCATTCATATTTGACTCTGTTAAACGAATTCTAGAACCACCTACATTATCATCGTCGCTATCAGAACTACTAGGATCAATAACATCTTTATCAGCATCCTCCAACTCTACATCCTTTACAACATCTTCAGCAGCATCATTAATCTCTTTCTCGATCTTCTTCTTCTTCAACAACCAATCGTGATGTCTTTGAGAAATATCAAGCGAATCAATATCAACATCCGTTGGTCGTCAATCAGAATAAACTTTCTCGGCTCCACATATACAACTATATCCATACAAGTTACTTGCACAGATTCAGCTTCTGGCTCAGCATGATCAGTGATAGGATCCTCCACGATTTTAGCCTTTCCCTTACCCTGAGCATCAGATTGTTGCTTTGCAAGTCTTTCTCTTTCCGCAACACGCTCTCGGCTTCAGGTCTCTCAATCTCATCAATTTCTTCAGCAATATTCACGCCCAGCTTTTTCACTAAAATCTTTTCAAACAAACTCATTCTCCTATCACTTTGCAATCTTTCTTCTTCATATTCTGTCATTCAAAGTCTCAATCTCTCATTTTCTAAAACAATGCTAGCAAACATAGCTTCCATCTGTTGCTTTTCTTCATTTAAACCTTCAATCTGTTCAACCATTTCCTATTTCTCAGCTATCAACACATTGATTTGTTCTTGCAGTTCAACAATCTTTACTGTGTTAAGAAAAACCTGCTTTTGCAGCTCATCCACCTGCGGATCATTAAATGTAAAATCACCCTCTGGAAGGTCACCAAAATTAAAGTTAAGATCAAACTGGGACGGTGAAGTTTGTGAAGTATGCGGTGGTTGTTGTGGAGTCTGCTTTTATGGTTGAGTCGTTCGTTTTTAAGGTTGTTGTTGAGGAACTTGTTGTTGTGGCGGTGTTAGTTGCTGTTGTGGTTGTGGTGGAGACTGTGGAGATTTTCGTGTTGGTGTTGATGGTATTTGTTGTGAAGGTTCGACCACGACTTCTTCAACAATAAGTTCAGAAATAGTTTCTTTCGATTTGATCGTTGGAGATTCAGAACTTCGAGCAGCAGATCGTTTCATCCTCCTTTGCCTTTTGATTGGCGTGCTAAAGATAGCTTCAGAATCATATTCAGATGGTACATATGTTGTATCATCCTCTCCTGTAGCTTTACGTTTTCTCTCTTCAGCCTTACGTTTGAGTTCAGCCTGATGCTTTTTCTCTATCTTTTGCGCCCTCTTTCTTTCTCCTTGCGTTCATCAGAATTAGTACTCGACGAAGAAACATCAACTACTTTCTCAGTACCGAAAGCTTGACGTTCAATATCCGCAGCCATATCTTCAACGTTCTCCTTAGTGTCTGGTTCATCACGAAGACCAGAACTTTCAGTGGCTGCTGTAGCTTTCTTTTTCTGAACTTTTGGAGCTGATGTAGACGTTGTGGCAGCTTTACGCTTAGCCCCCTTTTCACCATCCTTCACAAACCACAGACTTCTTTTTGCAACAAACATAGATAAAGCTTTAAGTTCTTCGCCTTCATCACCACTATCATCCTTCCTCCATCGACCTGGTGTTGGTGAAACATAATCTTTATCAACAATCACACCGGGCATAGGTTTAGCATTAGGAGCAGTCTTAAGATGCAAGTTCATCTTTCTCAATGTAAAAACGTCCATGTGCTCAAGCTTCAAAATATCATCTGCCCTTTTCTTCAAATCAGGATGTAAATAATCAAGCATCAACTGTACAAACCTTGGGTATTGCAAGAATTTCTCTCTTTGAATGTTCTGTACCATCTGCGTAAAAATAACTTTAGAAAAGTTGTCTGGCAGATTCAGTATCAACGCAGTGATCATGCACATCTGGTATCCACAAGATCATCATATCCTCCTTTACAATGACTAAGACCATGAGCAATAACATGAGACAGATATCTAAAAGGTGCGCTCAAATTGGCTTTCTTGAAAGGTGCAGCATTCACAAATCCAGCATATCCCATACGATAAAAGCAATCTTTCACCATGTACTCTGAAAATCCTGTTGGATCATTCTCATTGTCTTTGAACTCTAACACTGTTCGACTCAATTCTTCATTAATCTTGACAGGAATATCTTCGTCATTAATCTTCACAGCAGACACAATAGTATTATCCTCTATACTAAACTCTACAGCATTCAAGAAGTATTCAACATGTGACTGGTAAATGGTGTGTCTATCGGTAATCGCTTTAGTCACCCGTATACGTGTTAGAAAATCACGAATTTCTCTATAAGCAGCAATTTCTGGAATTGATCCATTAGTTAATCAGCAGATATTGTGAAACGGTGAGAATGAGGATTATTTGGCCTGTTCACAAACATAACAAACAAGTGTTAGAAAAATATTAAACTTTTCAAAGTAACACTTTCATTCGTACGAAACATAGTCTTGTACGAAGCAAATACTTAGCAAAATTCTAAAATTCAATATTTTATGTTTACTTCGTATGAAACATAATTTTATACGAACCAAACACTTAACAAAATTTTAAAATTCAACATTTCAGGTTTACTTCATACGAAACAATTTCTTCGTACAAACCAAATCATCAAAACAATTAAAGATTTACTCAATAAGAACCAATTCTTCGTACGAACCAATTCTTCATTCCAAAATAACCAAGTGTAATAAGAACTTAAAACTTGTAGATTTTAACAAATTAATAGTCGATTTTCGGGTTATTAGTGCCGATATTAACGTTTTTGAAGTCAATTTTAAGTTTTATCGGTCCAATCTCCCTAGATCTAAGTTTTATGTTTGATTTGTTCAGATTTGGCATTATAACAACACGATTTCTGCAAAATTACCTTTCCCATTGTAAAAGGTGTGCAAATCAACCTTCCGAATGTGATTAGAATCGAAAATAAGCCAAGAAATGAGATTTCAGCAGATGTTTGGTACAAAATCCTCTAACTCGTTAAACAGCTATCAGAGACAAATAAACTTATTTCGTATGAAGTTCAGAGGATTATATAGTAGGCGGTTTGCTTCGTACGAACTTGTTGGTTCGTAGGAAATAACCACATTTCATACCATGTATGAATTTCGCACGAATCATTGCTGAAAACTTGAACTTTTTGATCTTTATTTTTGAAATTTTCATTTTTAACCATTTTTATCTATTTAAAATCCACTTGGTTAACCAAGTCCAAGTTAATGACCCTGGTTGCCCGATTTTGTCTACCAAGTCCAAGTTAATGACCTTGGATGACCGTTTTTGACCAAAACAGATTTATTTGAACATGTAAAGTCTCAAATTAATGAAGTTTATTGACGTTTAGATAAATTTCCAATAGAGATTAGCTCACAACCCATGGTTTCAGTTCTCACTCAACAAGATGCTGCTTTGATTTCAGCCATCAATGTCTTCAACATCGGTAGACTAAAATAAATCTAACAAGCTAAAATAAAAATTGAAAATCTTTTTGAGTTTTTTTTAAGAAATTTATCGGAAATGACATATATATTTTTTTGAGTTCTGTGTTTTTAGAGAATCATATCAAGTACATAAGAAATCATCAGTACCGTTGATCTTGGTATACTCATTAAGTTTTTAACCAAATTTACTTAGATTTCCAATATATTTATCCTTTTAAACTTCTTCTCGTTTCTCAATTGTTTCAAGATATGTTAATGTAGATTTAAGAACATGAAATAACTATGTTTCCCATCTCTGAATATACTCCCGCATCGAGATTCCCAGAATATCATTTTACAGTGAATATATCTAATTGATATCTATAAATAGGTGAGTGCGAGACCTTGAGAGCTCAGGTTAGTATTTCCATACAGATAAAGAGATGAAGGCTCGTCTTTTGGTGGTGTTCCATACATGGAATCTTTTATACTACATTTGTCACAAAGATTATGACATAATCATTTTTATGCAGCTTGGGCGAATAATGCGTAAAGTACTATACAAGTTCTAGTTCATTGCATCCGCAAAATCAGAAGAACTCGGATAATACCCTATATATCGATCAAATATAAGACCTAGTATCGCAGAATCTGGTATTCTCTCAAACGAAATTTCGGAGTACTAAGTCCATATATCCGAGAGATGATATCCCACAAGTTACTCAGTTTGACTTTTTATGTTTAAATCCTGAAACCAATTTACTGAAAGAGTAAAGCCTACTGGCACATCCTCAGTAAGACCTGTTTAAACAACTTGTTTAACATTACAATTCTTTAGCATACTGTGACTGTCTTTTTGATATAAAATGATATCTCCTTTTTTACAACAACTCTTTTTGAATTTTATCATGTTTTTGGATTTTCCCAAACATTCTCCACCTAAAATCAAAAACATATTTTGGATTTTAGAATTTTTAAGAAAGAATATACAGAAAACGTCTAACCGATGAAAAATTCACATTAGGTCGTCATCATCCTCAAACTGAACCTCATGTATATCCCCTGATATCAGATTTTTTAAACCATTTAACTTTAAAAGATTTTTGAATCTTGTTTTATCAAAAGCTTTGGTATAAAAATCTTCCTTTTGGTCATCAGTGTGGATTTTCTCAATTCTAACCAACTTTTTCTCATAGCAATCACGGATAAAGTGGTGTCGAATCTCGATATTTTTAGTGCGTGAGTGTTGGCAAGAGTTTTTGGTGATATCAATCGCGACCTAATTATCTACATATATTGGCGTTTCAAGAAATTGCAGTCTGAAGTCTCTCATCTGTTTTTGAATCCAGAGTATCTGGGCACAACAACTAGATGCTGAAATATATTCAGCTTCACAAGTAGAGAGATCGACCGCGGTCTGTTTCTTGCACTGCCACGTTACCAAACGGGTTCCGAAGAACTGGTAGCTAGCCATTGTAGATTTAGTACTTAGTTTGCAGCATCTGAAATCAGAATCCAAGTATCCTACAAGATTAAAATATTCATGTCTAGGGTACCATAAGCCGGTGCATGGAAAACCCTTTAGATATCTCATTAAGTGTTTGACGGCAAGCAGGTGTGACTCTCTTGGATTAGACTGATAATAGGCGCACAGGCACATTGGATACATGATATCAGGTCGAGAAGCCGTAAGATACATCAAGGATCCGATCATGGAGCGATATAGAGTTTCGTTAACTCTTTTTCCAATAAGATCTGGACAAATGCCGTGATTTGGAGCTAACGGGGTAGATGCTGATTTAGTTCCTGTCATATTGAATTTCTCCAATATGTCATGAACATACTTCGTCTGATGAATAAAAATACCACCAGGCAACTAATTGACCTAAAGTCCTAGAAAGAACTTCATCTACCCCATTGCGCTCATTTCAAATTTGCGCTTCATGACTTCTTCGAAGTATTTACACAGCTTATCATTTGTCGATCCAAAGATAATATCATCCACATATATCTATATGATGATTAAATGCACATCAACTTCCTTTGTAAAGAGGGTAGAATCTACTGTTCCTCTGATAAAGCCATTGTCTAGAAGGTTACTTGACAATGTTTCATACCAAGCTCTCGGGGCTTGATGAAGACCATATAAGGCTTTATTCAGAAGGTAGACTTTATCTTTGTGCACTGGATCAACGAACCCCGGTGGTTGGCAGATGTACACCTCCTCTTTCACTTTTCCATATAAGAAAGCAGATTTAACATCTAATTGGTACACCTTGAACCCTTTCCATGAGGCAAAGGCCAAGAATATGTGAATCGCTTCAAGACAAGCAACTGGGACATACACTTCAGTATAGTCTATCCTTTCCTGCTGGTGAAAACCTTGAACCACACGAGCTTTGTTGCGTACCACAACTTCTCGATCGTCTCTTTTGCTCTTGAAGACCCATCTTGTGTTAATCTTTTTGTGATGATCTGGCAGGTCAACATGCTTCCAGACTCCAAGTTTCTGGAATTGAAGCAACTCCTCTTGCATCGCATCCACCAAACTTTCTTCCTTTAACGCGTCTTTCCAACTTCCCGGCTCAACCTGAGAAACAAAACAACTATTAGAAAGTCGAGTTTGAAGTGGAGCAATACTAGTATAGAAATAGCTTAGATCTTTAATGATCTGATTGCGAGCTTGCACTCCAGTTTGTAAGCCGCCTATAATGTTCTCCGACGGATGATATGAAAGTGTTCTTGGCATCACTTCAGTTGGAACATCTACTTGCGGTTGCAAATTCGTTAGAACTTCATCAACGACCGGTACAGATGAAGAGGCTTCATTCCTAGCATTAGACTGATCAGCCTGTTGTTTCAAAAAGCTTTCAATCTGTTCAGATCCTTCATCGGAACTAGATCCTCCATCATCAAAAGTTGGTTGCCGATCAGAGTCAGCATCAGCATTTGGTTGGGCAGACGATTCGGCAGTATTGACATTTAGTGCAGGAATAGTAACTTGATCAGAAGAGCTTTGACCGACATCAGACGTGTTGACCGGTAATGATGTAGAAATCACCAATGGTCTAGGAACTTGTTCTTGATTAGATAACTGATGCTGTTGAAATAACATAACAAGTTCTTCTTCTGTTGGCACATCTGGTAGATCAAACGAATCCTAGAATCCATCGTAGTTAAACAACCACGGATCCCCAGGTATATGCGTAGGCGTTGTATATATTTGACAATCTACATGCTTCGCTAGAACGACCTGGTTCAGACTCGGCAAGGAAACACATTTATGAGGAGTAGCGTAACCGACGAAAAATCCTTCCAAGGATTTGGCTCCAAATTTAGCAGCCGGGTCCAGAACGGTACACAGTGATCCAAAAGGATCCAAAAATGCTAGGTTGGGCTAACTCGAAACATGTCTTTTTGTGAGGCTTAACTGTTAACACACGATTCAGGGTATAATATGCTGACGCTACTGCTTCACTCCAAAATCTGATTGGTAATTTTGAATCAGCTAGCATTGTTCTAGCAGTCTCTATCAGTGTGCGATTCTTTCGTTCAGCTACTCCATTTTTTGTGGAGTATAGGGGGCGCTGAATTCATGAAGAATCCCCTATTCATTGAAGAACTCTTGCATCTTCTTGTTCTTAAATTCCGTTCCATTGTCACTACGAATTCTCTTAATGGGCAAGTGATATAGATTTTCTAGTTTTCTGAAGAGGATCATAAGAGTTTCAAACGTTTCGTCCTTACTCTCCAGAAAGAAAACCCATGAGAATCTAGAGTAATCATCTGTAACGACAAGGCAGTATAGATCTGCAGAAATACTTTTGACATTGACTGGCCCAAAGAGATCCAGGTGTAGCCTTTCTAGTGGTAGCTTTATCGAATTCAACAGCTTTCTCGGGTGTGCTTTCTTATGCTGCTTCCACTTTTTGCAGCTCAGACAAACATCAGATAAATGAAAACTTTTCAAATTAACACCCTCCTCTAGGTCGTTATGTACAAGAAAATTCATCTTGCGGAGATGAATGTGCCCCATTTTCCGATGCCATAATATCGACTCTTTCTCGGTAGCTTTTGAGACAAAGCATTGAACTTTCTTTGACGTGGTAGAAGTGATGCTCATATCAAGAACATATAAATCATTTTCTCTCAGAGCTCGCATCAAAATTCATTCCTCCGGAATTTTGTAACCGGGTTTTAAAATCAGACAATCTTTATCATTGAAATGCGTCGTGAACTTCTTGTCACAAATTTGCGAGATGCTAAGTAGATTGTTCTCAAGCTCAGCAATATAGTTCACTTTATCGAACGATACAACTCCGTTTGTGAGAATCCCTTCTTCGACGATCCTGCCTCCATGTGTTCCAGCAAAACCTACATACCGCCAACGGATAGCTTTAACGTCGTTGAGCAATGCAAGCATCCCTGTCATGTGGCGAGATGCTCCACTATCCATTATCCATTTTGACAGTATCGAATACTAGAGCTCCTACACACATGATTAACAAAACTATTTAAACAAAGAAACCCAGCTGTTTGGTCTTGGGTGGGTTTGGAATGTCAAATTTTGGACCCACTATGTTTTTATCAATCTTTTCAAGCTCAGTTTTGTTTGTAACACAAGGTTTTTGTTCAACCTTGGATGATTTGATTTTGACAACTTTAGCAACCCATTTATGCTTTTGAGGTTTAGCCTTTTTAATATAAAATTTCGAATCTTCTTTCAGATTTTGTTTGATGTTTCACCAATTTCAAATTTAGATTGATATGGATAATTGGTTTAACATTTTGATGCGATTCATTTTTTATTTTAAGAATTTGTTTCGGCAAAAACATAGGTGCTTTTTGCTTTTCATCCTTGGTGAACTTTTTTGGATAAAAAAGATGTTTTGGACTTTCTTGTGAGCAATATTGTGCGATATGCCCAACTTTCTTACATTTAAAGCATGTCCTGCTGTCCTTATGAATAGAGGTATCCAAAACTTGCTTCTGTTTCTACTTCTCTTTTTCTTTAAGAAAATCATCATTTGATTGCGTTCTGATTATCTCCTTTTCCTTCTCAGTTGTAGTCCCAAAAACAAAATTGATTTTCTTTGTAAAGTTCAATTTTTGGGACCTGTTGTTTTTATGCTGCTTCTGGAAGCCCAACCCTGCCCGTTTGTTTTCTGGATAATCTCTATTCTTATGATAGTAGGGTCGGTGGTCAGTTTTTGATTTATAATAGAAAGATGCATCATGTTTATCTAAATCATCATGACTTACCTCCATTAGCTTGAACATTTTATCCACACAATCCATTTTCACATTCTGGACCGAAAAGTCCTCATCCGAAAATAGTTTATCAGATCCTTTCATCTTGTAAATTATGACATTGGGATCAACATTTAAACTATTTTCTAATATATCATCAGATTTAGACTCATCAAATTTTTCAGACTCAGTAATCTCAGATTCACTTTTAGAACCTTTTCAACCACATTGTTTACCAACTCAGAGTCACATTCCCCATCAATTTATTGTAAGTTACATCGATATCCGAAGGCAGCTTATTAGATAATTCAGTTTTCAATTTTAGATTAAGCGCCTTTTCCACCCCAGATGGCTTTTTGCATGCATAACTATTCCACATTCGTGGTGGAACTCGATCATAACTCGCACTTTTTGTTTCATCATTTTTAGATTCATCATTCTTTTCGATTTTGGGTAAAAATGTGATCGACGACCTTTGAGATTGTTGAATATCTGATTAACAGTTTGTTAACCCGTTCAAATTCAATTTTAATTTTCTCAAGCTCACTTTTGAGCTCAACAATAGTGTTCAGATGAATGTTTATAGCCATTTGTTTATCCATCACTGTTGCTTTAAGCATCATTTTCTCTGAGTGCTTTATTATATTGTTTAACAGATGCACTAAATTTGTCATAGGCTTCCTTTGTGGATTTGTAATCGCTGGACAAATTGTCTGTTAAACTTTGCAATTCAGCATATCGTGTGTCTTTAACACAATACTCACCACATGGCTCTACACATTTTAAACAAGGGTTTTTCAACCACAATTTCAGACGTTGACTTGTTTACCTCATTGCCATTGGCCATGCAAGCTTTAATGATGTCTTCTGACAACTTTTCCATCTTCTCATCGGTATTGACTTCTTCAATTGGCTTCTTTTGCTCTTCACATGTTGAATGTTGACTTGGTGCAAAATAACCTGCAAAAGTCTTTAAGATATCAATAGGCAAAAGGTGTTTGAACAGACCATTCAAAAGTTCCTCCTCTTCTGATGAAGTATGGTAAAAGTAATCGTCATCATCAGATCCCTCATCAAAACACGCCCCTGATTCTTCTTCTTCAGGTTCCTCTATGATCTCAGTAACCAAAGCCAAACTCTCTCCTTTTAAATATACTTCTTCCACCTAAATCCCTCATCTTCTTGAGTAACAACCAACCTTTATCTTTGGTTTCAGGCTGCTTGTCTTCAATCGGCACCATTCTGGTTCTTGGCTGAGGTCGGTGGTAGATCGCTCTCTTGTAATAATCATCAGCGAAAGGATTATGGTTTCCTTCAACCTCTCTGTTAGAATATTCTCTCTTGAAGTGACCTTTCTCCCGACACTTAAAACAAGTAACTTTGGATTTATCAAATCCAAGTTTCCCATCCAAACCTCCCAAGTTTTCTTTACCAGTAATCTCCATAAATCTCTGTGCGCGACGAACAATCGAAGCCATACACCATTTTGTATCTATCAACTCCATCTCAACCGGATCTATTTGATCATAATCTTCATGTGTCATTTCAGAATTTCCGATCTTCCCAGCAAGTAGACTATCATAAGACTCAAGAACAGAAGCTAGTGGAGACATGTGTTGCTTTGCTGTCTTCTCATCGAAATTTGTGCATTCTGAAAATTGACAGCAATGTTGCATTGCAAAACTCTTTGATTAGAATGAGATGATGAGGTAGTCTGGTTGTTCTGGGGTTGACTTGATCCGTAAGATGATTGTTGGCTTGAAGGCATATTTGGATCAACTGTTGAAAATGATTGAAAGCCACTGGTCTGATTTGGTAGTGTGCTTGGCGAGTTGTAAGCACTGAAGCGGTCTGGATTTTTGGCGCCTGAATTTGAGCAGCATAACTGTTCTTGAAGTAAAAATTAACATCTTGTTAACTTGTACAGGCTTGTTCTTTGCCATTTTTTGCATTTCAAGTTCATGACCCTCCAGTCTTTCTATGAAACGAGGTAGCGAGAAATTTCTATACTCAGTTCCATTCTTCAGTATTGGTCAAATAAGTAGACCATTCGCCTCGCAGTAGAGAATCAGCCAATTTGTCAACAAGTTCTTCATTGGTTTTTATGATTCCCATTCTCTTCTTTTGAACCACTAAATAATAGTACCTCTCAATTAGCTGTTTCACAGTTTCACCTTTGATGAGTGTGAAAATATCAAACTCTTTGCTAAGTAACGCCCTTTTACTCTTTCTAAGTTGAGCACTTCCTTGGAACTTCAGTCGAAGAGCATTCCACAATGATTGAGCATCATCGTCGTGTTGAAGTAAAGCCAAAATATCTTCTTTAATCGATTGTTGCAGAATGTTCATCATTTTCTTTTCATTGATAAAACTTTCACGTTTGACATCTGAGAATTGAGCAAGGGTCTTCTCAAGGCCATTTTCACCAACCGGCGCTATATATTTTGCTTCAATTGCAAACCAACACGTAAAGTGATTAGCCTGCACCCAGTTCATGAAACGCTCACTCTAGCTATCAAAATCTTCTAAGTTCATGAGCTTTGGCGGTTTCGTAATATTGCCCATCTCGTTCTAAAGATTGATATTCTAAGCCGTTGTGGTTGTGACGACTAATGTGGCGAATGCGTTATAAAATTCTTTAGCCATTCTCCTGTGAAAATTTAACAAACACACTTTCGAAACAAACTAATTAATGCGGAAAAATCTTTCGTGTGGATGACAAACACTTCGTGTGAATGAAACTCGTTCGTATGAATCACAAAGTTCAAAATAGTATGAAATTCTCACAACAAAAACTTGTGTGAACAAGTTGTTCGTGCGAGCAAGATTCTCGTACGATTGTCAAGTTCGTATGAAATACTTGGTAAAATATGAAAATTTGTAAAATTAATGAACTTTTTCAATTGGTTCGTACGAAATATCAACTTATACGAAACATTTAAGTCTCCAAACAATGATTTTTACCGATTTCAACATGATTTAGTACGATTTTAGGTCTGAATTTGATGAGGATTGATTAGAATGTAGATTAACGTGAATTCCTAGAATCCTTGTCCATTTCGTCCACAAATTCGTCCAAAATACAGTTCAGTTCAGGAAAGTGATGAAGATGAAAGTAAATCCAAGTCTGAAATAGTTGGGCAACTACTTGTCGTTTGTCAGTAGATCAGATCTCAAAGCTCTGATACCACTTGTGAACGGGGTTCGTGCTCCCGAAATGAGCAACCGACCTGATCTCGCTCAACTAGCAGAGGCGGAATTCATTGCTAGAGAGGTAGACAAAACGAACAAGATAGTACTTACCGTTTAACTGCTTCTGCTAAAAGACGTTCAGGTACAGACGCAAGTAAACAAACAGGCAGAGCTTCGCCGTATCATCTGGCAAATCACTATCTAGCTCAAACACAGCACTCCTCTATTTGTAGGTCGACATGACTCGTACTGGATTGCGTGTTGTAACAGTGACTATGCTTTGTACGAGTATGTGCTTCAATGAGAAACTCATACGAACCACTTAGATTTGTTCGTACGAACCAATCTAACAAAACATATAAAATTTACATTTTAACATATAAACATTGACATGAAAGCTCTATATATATTACAGACACATCCTAGACGTAAGCAATAGACATTATGCACCAACACATGTTTTCCTGTAAATATCTTTTCTTCAAAAGCTAAAAACCCAAAACTATGTTTTTGATTTTAGCAGAAGAAAAGTTGTGGAAAATTCAAAAACAATAAAAAGTCGAAAAAGTGTTTTTGTGAAAAAGGGGTAATCATATTACATTAGTTGACTATCACAGTATGCTAAACATATGGAATGTTTAAATAGGTAATTAAACAGATCTTACTGAGGATTTGCCAATAGGCTTCACTCGTTCTAAATCGTTCTTCAAAATATAAACTTAAAAGAAAAACTGAGTAACTTGTGGGTCGACATCTCTCGGATATATGGACTTAGTACTCTGAAATTTCGTTTGAGAGAATGCCAGATTCTGCGATACTAGGTCTTCATATTTAATCGATATTAGGGCTATTATCCGAGTTCTTTCGATTTTGCGTCGGCAATGACCTAGAACTTGTATAATACTTATGCATTATTCGCCTACAAAAGCTGCATAAAAATTGAAGTATGTCATAAACATTTACGACATCTACAGTTCAAAGATTCCTTTATGGAACAACACCTAAAGTTGAGCCTTCATCTCTTTCTCTGTATGGAAATACTAACCTAAGCTCTCAAGATCTCGCAATTCACCCCATTTACAGATATTAGTTAGATATATTCACATATGAATTGAAATTCTGGGAATCTCGATGCGGGAGTATATTCTGAGATGGGAAACACAGTTACTTCATTTCTTTAATATTACCTAACATATCTTGAAACAATTGCGAAACGTGTAGAGGTTTAAATGGATAAGTATATTGGTAATCTAGGTAAATCTGTTTAAGAACTTAAAGTTACTACCAAGATCAATGGTACTTGTGATTTGTCTAAATACTTGATATGATCCTCTAAACACAAAATCAACAAAAATATGTAGAAAATATATCTTTATTTACTTGTTCTTTCTTTTCAGAAAAATCCCAAAAAGATATTCAAATTATTTTTTGCATTCAATCTTAGATTTTAGTCTACCAATGATGAAAATACTGTTAGTCCAAGTCAAAGGGACAGTTGCTGGAGGAAAGCTGAAGAGCACGGGCTGGGAGTTAATCAGAAAAGAAATAATTCCTGAAACGTCAACAAAGTTCATAATTTGAAACTTTAAATTTTATAATAAATTTGTTATGGTCGAACATCGGTCAACCAAGGTCATTAACTTGGACTTGGTAGGCAAATCGGATAACCAAGGTCATTAACTTGGACTAGGTTAACTGAGTGGGTTATTAAAACAGATAAAATTTCTCAAAAAATCAAAAAGATAAACAAAGTGCATAGAAATAACTCGTATGAGTGACACATTGACGCGTATGAGTGACAAAAGGCTTCAGTCATGTGAATAATCACTCGTACAAGTGAACCTGAATGAATATAAAAGGGTTGCTCATTCGCACGAGTCACACTATTGACTATGTGTGACTGAGAGCTTACTCTGTGCGATTCAGTTCTTATCACTCATTTTCTTGATCTACGTTACGTATCTATACTTCGGGGAGGTTGATTTGCACACCTCTTTCGATGGGCAAGGTACTAATGCTTGTTTTGAACGGTTATAATGCCGAAATTGGACCAAAAGGACATAAAAAGTAGTTTTAGGTTAATCGGACCAGTAAAATATAAAATTGAACTCAAAATCATTAAAAGCGGCCCTTTTAACCTATAAATCAACCTTCAATTTGTTAAAATCTACACGTTTTAAGTTTGGTTTGTTTAGATATTATTAGGTGCGATTCGTTACTTGTACGAATCATCACTCATACTAGCGAAGATTTCAAATGTCAGTTTATCATATTCACTCGTACAAGTGGTCATTCATACGAGTAGGTCCTTAAACGTCTATATCTTTGTGGCTCTTATGAAGCGTCAGTCATACGTGGAAGTTTGTTCAAAACCCTTAGTATTTGTTAAGTTTGTTTTTTAGTTCGTACGAAGAAGTGGCTCGTACAAATGGGATTTTGACTCAGACTTAAATTCTTGTCTAAGTATATGACTCGTACGAATGGTGACTCATACGAGTGATTAAGAATTGAAATTTTTGAAAATTTTCTAAGTGTTTGAAATGTTTATGCTTGCAGATTAAGAAGTCTTCGTTTTCACTGTTTCACAACATCTGTTGTCTTGTAGACGAGACTATTCCTGAAATCGCAGCTTATAGAGAAGTATTAGATTTTTTAAGCCGACTTCCTATTACCAAGGCGCTCACTGACCCTCACATGTCTTATCGTTCACATGTCGAATATTTTTGGAATGCCGCTGAATTCAATGAGGAAGAAAACGTGATTTTGTCTGCAGTAAGGATTGATAATGAAGATATTCAAGTCAAAATCATTGAAGACTTGATCCGAACGGTGTTAGAGTTTAAAGATCATGAAGAATACCCAACTGGTTTCTCAAAATACATGGTTAAAGGGTGCTTCTATTGGATGGGAAATGCAGGTTTCGTTAATGCAGCTCCTTTTAAGAAGGCAAATCTTAGTGCTCCATTTCGATATATTGCATACTATGTTATTCATGCCTTCAGTCAAAGAAAGGGTGGCTTTGATGCTTTGATTGATTATCAGATGTGCATGATTACATCGCTTATTACTTACATCCAAATTTAATGAAGAAGAAAGATGATGTTTTAAAGCGTGAACATATGGATGTGTCAACACTGAAAAAGATGAATGTGCATCTTAAAGCATTTCCTAATGCCAAGCCTGTATTCGGGGCTATTATCGACAAAGACTATGTGGCACCGCCGAAGGGGAAGTGGCGAAAAGATGACAGTGGAGACGAGGATGAGGAGTTAGAAGCGTTAAACGGTTTTGTTGCAAGGAGAATCGTGTGGTTCTCTAAAGAAGATAAGAAGGGGGTAAGGGGTCGAAGCGAAAGCAAACGTCCACATCTACCTCCAATGCCCCTAAAAAGAAGGAGCATGCATCTGACAGTACGAGGTTGGTAGACGAGTCAGAGCCTGAAGAAAATGTTGAAACTTTGGCTGCTGATATCGAACGAGAAGCGTTTGGAGTTCAGGAAGGAATAGTTGAAGAGGCATCCTCCTCTAGTACTAATCAAGAGGATAGGAAGAAAGAGCTAAAGAAAGAGAACTTGAACGTTCGGCTAAACTTCAATGTAAAGCAGAAGAGAAGAAATGAAAAGCAACAGGGAAGATGATACAACTTATATACCTTCGGGTTCCAAGAGTGATACCCCTGTTCGCAAATCTTCAAGGAGATCTTCTAAACGTCTTAAGAGGCCAGCTGTTAGAAGCTCAGATTCTCTAAAAGACAAATCTAAAAGAATGGTACAGAAAAAGGTTGATGAAGCAGTAAATGTTGAACCGACTCCTCAACCACCACCATCACCACCTCCTCAACCAACTCCACAAGCACCACCATCTTCACTACCACAACCACCACCACAACCAACATCACAACCTACCCCTCAAGCTCAACCTTCTCAATCTCAACCCCAGTTCTTCACAGGAATCAGACTTGAAGATCAATTTGACTTCAATTTTGGTGATATACCAGAGGGAGAAGAATTTTATGCAGATATGTTCAATGACACACGTATTGAAGAGTTGGAAAACCAAGTTATGCTGAACAGTGTAAAGATTGTTGAACTCCAAGAACAAATTTAAGGGCTAAAGAAGAAAAACATCTTGAAGCAATCTTGGCCAGTATCGCGTCAGAGAACGAAAGACTGAGGAACATAATGGAAGAATATAATGAAGAACGTGTGATCCCGGCGACGGCGGTTCTAGACGGAAGTTTGGGCGTATGATAGTACCGATTTGGTAGAACATTATAATAAGGAAGTAGGAACAGAATCAGCGGAAGCATTCATTCATTCATATCGAAAGAGTATACATCTTGTCTGGCTGGCAGAATTCTTGGAGAGAATCCGCCAGCGTTTCCCCTCAGGGAACTTCCAAAACTTAACAAACAATGAACACACAACTCATATATATAAGCATGAGCAGCTCGTACGAATGGTTGCTCGTATAAGTGACAAGATGTTATCACTGTACGAACCACATAAGCTCACTCGTACGAGTGAGATGTTTATCACTCGTACGAGTCACATTGTCACTCATACGAGTGACATTTTCACTCGTACGAGCCAGTTCTCGTTCACACCTGGGTCGTGTGTTCGTATCTAATCTATACAATATTCAACACACACTCTTTCTAGCCTATTCACACAGTGACGCACCTAGAGTGCATCAACAGAACGCCTCAGCAATCAATGAAAAATGAGCTTATTCGAGAAAATTATTACGAAGAAACTCGGAATTAACTTAGCTACAGAAATAGATGAAATTGAGAGAGCCGAGGCTAGAGAAAGGGTTGCTAAGCAGGAACACATTGCAAAAGAATTCTCTGACGCTCAGGGGAAAGGTAAAGCAAAGGTTGGTGAGGAACCCATAATTGAAATAATTGAGCCAAAAGCTGAATATGTGCCAATATCTTCTGAAGTGGTGGTGTATGAAAAAACGAAGAAGTTTATTTTGATTGGAAAGCCAAAGGATGTTGACATTGACATGACTAATCTTTCAGCTAAACATCAAAAATGGCTCAATAAGAGAAAGATTGAAAAAGAAATTGAAGAAGAGGTAGATAAATTTGTTGAGAATCCTGAGGAGAAAAATGAAGACTTAGACGATACTGATGATGAACATAAGGATAAGTCTGATGATGATAGTAATGGTGATCATGACAATTTAGGTGGTTTGGGTATCCTTGTAACAGATTCAGGTTTGAATGAAGATATTGATTTCTCTGTGTACTTGGATGATTCTGCCAACCAAGTGGAAGAAGTAAAAGAATAGGGAAAGGCACCTGAAAGTTCTAAAGATTCTATGCAGGCATGGATTTTCACAGTGACCGATGCATCAGCTATTCCTGCCGTGCCCAAATCAAAGATCTTGTATTTAGAGCATGAGGTAGAAGAAGGTGAGTTCGTCCATAGCTATTCAAAAGAATAGATTGCACAATTATTGGCCATGGACGAAGAGGCTTTTGAATGTTTTTTCGACGACGAGCTTAATGACATCAGTGCTTTTCAGCCTGAAAATTATGGCTTTGAACATGTTTCTGATGCTCATGATTATAGCAAGGTTGTCATGGAGGATGATTCTGATGACAATGATGTACATATTGTTGGAGAGGGTACAAATGACTCCCTAACCTTTAGTGAATTGTTTGCAGCCGAAAATGATGATCTACTGAAACGAAAAGTTGAAGAGGCTGTCAAACAGGGAAAAGTTCCTCAAAGTCTGTCTAAAGAAGAAACTGCTGAAATGAGGAAACTGTGGTTTAAAGAAGTACCAGCTGAGCGTAAATTCAAACGTCCCATGGCATTCTTCACCCGTGATGCTAACGTTTCTCTTGGGGACATCATAAGCTGGGGATGGATCGAAGAGTTTAATGTTTATGCAATTAAACAGGAGTATGGGATCCAGTACTTTCGATACTTAAGCGACATAAAGACCTTGTCGTTCTGGAATATCAAAGAGCTTGTTCAAACTAACATGATAATTTGAAGATGAAATTTCATGACTAGCGGCTGTGGAAATTGATAAAGCTTGAGTCTACACATGGTTTTATTCACTAGAAGCCACATATCCCTAAAAGAATAACGAAGTTTGATCTAGTAACGAAAGAAAAGGATGTTAGTTGATTGTAAAGAGGCCACGAGTGATGAAGAATATGCATCTGATTAAAATGGAACAAGATTTTCAAATGTTGGCACTAAGATTTTCAAATGGTGGCACTATCCAAGACTGCGACAACATCCAAGGGGGAGTTTGTTGGTGCATAATGTATATTGCCTACGTTTAGGATATGTTGGTTATGTATATAGGCTTAGAATGTCGATCATTGTATGTTAATATATGATTTATTTGTTTTGTACATGGCTCGTACGAGTGAGTCTAGTGGCTCGTACGAGTGACACCTTGTCACTCGTACGAGGCACCACTTGCACGAGTCAAACACATACATTCCTCCTCTAGTGCGAGTCATGTTGACCTATAAATAGAGGAGCTTGAATGTTGTGTTAGATATCTGTTGTTGTGTGACTACAGCGAAGCCTGTCAAACTGTTTACTCGTTCTGTAATCATTCACGTTTATCAATACAAATCAAGGCTTTTAAGAAGTATATCTTTCTTGTTTGTTTGTCCAACTAGCTAACAATGAATTCTGCCTCTGTTAGATGAGTCAAATTAATAAGAGGAGAGCCGATCCCCTCTCACACTTTCACTCTATTTTCAATACAAATGAACAAACGAATTAGTAGTGAGAGTTGACTAGTTTATAAAAAATTGATTGTAAAATCAAATTTGAACGACTAAGTGCTGATACCAATTATTAGGATCTGAGTTTGATAATGATGTGGTTGTTTAGATGAAATCAATGAAAGATGATAAACAACAATGAAATAGTGCAGCGGAATTAAGTAAACTTTGAAATCACAACAATAGAGAGATTGTTTTCATGAACATGCTTTTGTAATTATAATCACGTATGCATGCAATATACAAACTCCCCCTCAGTCTAAGATCACTCTCTTTGTTCATACATAATGTTTAGAAGAAAAGTGATAGTTAGAAAAGTACAAACACTGTTCTATTTGTAGTAAATTTCAAAACACTGAGCATCTTAGGCTGACGTCACATTGATAGTGACATTTAACACACTAACAAACTCTAACCTCTACTAGACCTAAACTCTATTACATTAAATATATGATAAACTTTGTTGAACAACAACTGCTGAGATATCCTCTGTTGGTCTTCAACAAACCTTTACTTCAACGACCTTTTATACTTCATCAGAGTATCTCTCCAGCAGACCTTTACTTCCAGCAGAGTGTTGCCTTTAACAGATCTTGTGAGCAGTCTTTAAGTATGAGCAGAGATTAGAGCGGCAGATCTTCTAAGTATTATTATTAAGGATCAAATGTTATAGATTATTTTGTCTTTCCAATCATCTGTTCTATTGTAAGGTTGAATATCCAACGATCCCCCCTAGAATGTTGAAAATTTGAAGAAAATCAGCTTTTTACAAAGATAACTTGCGTGAAGATGATCCCGGTGCGAAGTTGTCTCTTCGTGCGAAGTTGAGTTTCACTTCGTACGAACAAAAAATAAAAAAAACATAAATTAGATCCACTTTGTGCGAAGGTAAAACAAACTGATTTTAAAATCTATCTTCGTGTGAAGTTAGATTGTAAACTTGGGCAGAATTTCACTTTGTATGGAGGTAGATTTACTTTGTATGAAGTTAAAGTTTAAAACTTGATAAACTTTTCACTTCGTGGGAAGGTAGACTTATCTCTGTGTGAAGTGAGTAGGTAGTTCGTGCGAAGGTGTTCAAAATTTCATGTTTTTTTGATGATTGTATCATGATTCTGGTAGATTTTAGGTCTGAATCTTTCAAGGGTTTATTAGAAGTAGAATTTAAGTATTCCTTGAGAAATCGGTCCATTTCGACCATTAAATCTTTGAAAAAATGATAAAAGATGAGAAAAATTAGTAGAAGAGAAGTTGAATCTTGTTGAAATGTCTTCAAATCATGCCTCCTGGCTTTGGTACCACTTGTAGGTCCGTGCTCGGACCCGACTCAAGTCTGATCTGGTTAACCTAGTCTTAAATGTGCAGAATCCGTTTTAGATTAGGTAACATGTTTAACAAGTTTATATTTTCTCACTTATCTATTTTCATTAATGATTCAACGTTTACAACATCCTGAAAACACTTGGACAGAGCTCCGCTGTCCAGTCTACCAAAACCAATACCTAACTGTAGGTCCCCTAGTCCGTATGGATCTTGACAGAATCATCTATCTAATCTAGAGTGCGGAATCCCCTAGATCACATTTCATAGAAACAACAAGAACCCGAACACGAACACAAAGAATTCCTTCAAACTGTCTTCTATTGATTACCGAACACGAAGTGCTTACAACCAATTCAAGACTCTTCTCACAAACTCTCTGAAGCAATTCTCTCAGCAACTGAACAATCGAACCAGCAACTAACTTAGCAACCTTAAGTTTGGTTTTCAGTTAAACAATAGTTCGTGAAATGTTTTGTTAAACCATTTAACCGTCAAAACTTTGTTCAGAACATAGCAAGCTGTGTTCATAGCTTCTCCCCAGAAAAGAACTGGAAGCTTTGAATCAGATAGCATAGTCCTTGCGGCTTCAATCAACGTCCTGTTTTTCCTCTCAGCGACTCCATTCTGTTGAGGTGTATAAGGAGCAGAATATTATGTTCAATTCCCTTGCAAAGACAATAGAGATCCAGAACTTGATTCTTGAACTCCGTGCCATTATCACTCCTTATCCTCTTGATCCGTGCATCATAGACATTTTCCAATTTTGTAAAAAGATCAATCAGCATCTCCGCTGTCTCATCTTTTGTACCGAAAAAGAAAACCCATGAATAACGTGAGTAATCATCAGTGACAACTAAACAATAGTACTTTCCACCTATGCTCCTTACGTTCACCGGACCGAATAGATCCATATGAAGTAATTCATAAGGGGCATCTATGGAATTTACTGTTTTAGACTTGTGAGGTTTCTTATGTTGTTTTCCCTTTTGACATGGAAGACATTTATCTTCCATGTGAAACTTCTGCATTGGCACCCCTTCCACCAAACCATTTTTAATAATATAATTCATTTTTCGGTAGTGGATGTGGGCCATGCGTGTGTGCCACAACAAAGACTCCGCCTCAGATGCTTTTGATAGTAAACACGCGACCACAGTCGATGAATCTTTAGCACCCATGTCCATGACATAAGTGTCATTTCTCCTTGGCGCTCTCATCACTATCCAGTCATTCGGTATCACCAAACCAGGTTTCAACACCAAAGCTTCAGACTTTGTAAAGTGGATCGAGTGACCCTTGTCGCAAACTTGAGACACGCTCATCAGATTGTGCTTCAGCTGCTCAACATAGTTCACTTTGTCCGATGTGATCTTCCCGTTAGTTACTTTTCCTCGACCGGTAATGTTCCCTCCTTTAGCAACTGCAAAATTTACATAACCACCATCTATAATCACAAACTCTGTCAACAACCTCGCATCCCCTATCATGTGCATGGAGCAGCCACTATCAACATACCATAAGTTGATAATCCTCCTTAGCAGCTCCTGCACCATCCAACAAAATTAGTGAGATTGGGGGACCCAAGCCTTAATGGTCTTGGGTCTTCCAGATTCATCAACCACGGGAACATCCATCCAATATCCATCACTCCTAACAGGAGTCTTGGATCTTAGACCTGTTGATGGAAATGGTTTTTTATTTCCACTAGGTCTGTGGTCCTGAGGTTTCCTAACCAAGTTTAGACTTTGCGACCTTTGAAAATTATGATTTTGGTGCCATGAATTTTGATGATGATAATTTCTAAAGCCATCGTTATAAAAATTTCGACTACCAACATTCTGGTATCGATTTTGATATTGACCTTGATTTCCGAATTTATTTGTTTGACCATTAAAGTTATTCATTCTTGGTGAACTACTTCTAGGTCTAGCATATCTGCCTGATGTAGATGCAGGCAGAAATCTTTGTTGATTTCTTCGAGGAACTTGGTGAGTTCTTTTTCAGCCTTATCTACACTAACAGCAACACTCTGTTGCTTGGTAGCAAATATCTTTGGTAAGTTAACCTTCTTCTCACCATCACCACTTTTTGCTGGTGATTGTTCTCTTTGTCTCTCATTTAGCTGTGCTTCACTCTTTTTGTTAGGACAACAGCTCGCTACATGTCCTTTTTCATGACATTTGAAACATGATTTTCTAGCCGAAGACTTCTTTACAGAAGCCTCTTGCTTAGATTCATCAGGCGATGATGATGATGATGATGATGCCTTAGAAGGGTCTTCTTTAGCTTGCTTAACTTCTTATTTTTCTTTATTTTTATTTTTAGCAAACTGCCCATTAGACTCTTTAGTAATAAAAGGGACCTCTTCATTCATGTCACTCACTTTGACAAAATCAACCTTGTTAACAAAAACTTGTTTTTGATTCTTTGGGTGTGTATTTTTTGTTTTCAAAACAGTGTCTCTGTCATTCTCCTTCTTGGCATTTTTTGGTCACATCAACATCCTTTGATGTGGAACTACCAGGTGTAGTTGACACAAAGTCTGTAAGCTCTTCTTCATCTGGAAAGAAAGAATACTCATGACCAAGAGGTGGTGGAACTTCATTCAAACCTTTGAAGCCCACACAAGTCTTGTCATTACTATTCTTCAGGCCATTCATCATGTGTTTCATGACAAAAGATGAATCTCTGAATTGATTTAATTTCTTTTTAAGCTCACAAATTTTAAGTTGCGCTTCAGACAACTCTTTGCACTTTTTAGAAACCTCTTTTGTTTTCTCACTCATCGTATCATGAGCTTAGTCAATGACTTGAAGTTTTCATTAAGTTTACAGGCTAGAATATTGATTTCTTCTTCATAACCTTTAATTTTTTTCAAGTATAATGACTCATTTCGTTTTACGAAAAAGTTTGATTCTTTTAAGAGCTCATTAGCCAGACTTTGGTTTTGCTTTGTTAATGTGTCAACCTCAATTGCAGTTCATGACACTTCAAACAAACAGAACTACCAGAGTTAGAACATACCTCGCCTGTTGATTTGCTTAGATCAGCCATGAAAGCATCAAAATCAGCAGCCAGCTTCTTCTCTGTAGCCTTCTGTTCTCCATCAGCTTTCTCAGTTACTTTCTCTTGCTCTCCCTCAGCATCAACTTTCACTTCTTCATCAGCAACTGGAGCTATCTCAGCCATGAATGCCTGTGAGGCATTGCTATCATTCTCCAGATGAACACTCTAATCATAAGAACCCTCTCTAGCAGTAGAAATTAGGGCCTTTGATCTAGTGTTGTTTGACACATTCTTGTTGCTTGAACCATGACCAGGAGAATTTTGAAAGGATGAACTAGAACGAGATTCAGTTTTAGCTCTTTGACACTCTCTACCGAAATGTCCGTAGTTGTGACAGTTGTAACACTTCACTTTTAACTTGTCAAAGCTCACACTCTTACCAACAAACTTCCTGTCCGTTCTGTTCATGAACCTCTTCACCCTTCTAGAAATCATGGCCATCTGCCATTGCAAATCCATCTCCTCTAAGTCATCAGGGTCGATCTGATCATAATCTTCATCAAACGTAGCGGGATCAGATATTTTTCCCTAAATATAGTTCTTGTAAGAAGCAACGAAAGAAGCAAGCAATGCCAGATGTTCTTCAGCACTTTTGACACTAAGAGGCATAGACTTACAAATGTTATTACTTGATTGTTGTCTCTTAGCCCCTGATGAGCCTCCTGAAGCAGCAACGAAACATACTTCTCCATCAGAATTTGTCACTATCTGTTCATTCTCACATGAGAGAAACGCAGTTCCCGTGTCACTAGAAGCATTGTTTGAAGATGAAGGTGTAAGACCTTTATAAATCCCCGGATCTTGAACCTGATCATAACTCGTTTCCTTCTTCTTCATATTGAGCTCATAAGCTCTCAACTTCCCAACAACCTCTTCCAAGTCTTCTTTTTGTAATCAGCTTCACCTTTTATCATCAACGTGTAAATATCCCACTTTGCAGGTAAAGCATCCAACAATTTGTCGTTTATCTCCACATCTGTGTACCCCTCTATGTCATAATTATATATAGATAATATCTCGTGATAATATCTTCTAGGGATTCATTTCTCATGCCTTTAAATACATCAAATTGTTTATTCAGTAGATCCACCTTGTTCTTCTTCACATCAGTATTGCCCTCATATCTCTTCTCTAGGGCATCCCACATCTCTTTCGATGTAGTATAACGTTTGAACGTGTGTTTGATGCCATCAGGTAATGACATCTTTATAGCAGCTAATGCTTTCTTTTCAGACTCATACATCCTATTCTCAGCTTCAGACATATTCACGTAAGTAGTAACACGTTGTCTGCCCTCAAAATCATGCGTTGGGTTAGCGTATCCATCTTGAATACAGATCCACATCCGCGTGTCCTGATATTCAATAAAGGATGGAAACGTATCCTTCCAAGTAAGATAGTTCTCTACTTTCAGCATCTTTGGAGGTTTATTTGTGGTACCAGCCTCATGCTCCATTCTCAACAACTCATTTAGGTTAGACATATTTGACATTTTTACCGAACCGGCTCGTTAAAAACGTTAAAACTTGTCCGAAATGGGTGGTTACCAAATTATATCGTTAGACTCGTCTCGTCGATACGATTCTAATGATGTATAATGTCTGATTATGATTTTTTGTCCTAAAAATCACACGAGTCTAACTGTTCAATCGGTTCGTCAAAATTGTCTATGGATCAATTTCTATGTCCGCAAACGTTTAACTCCGGTTATGTCAGCTGGTTAACTTTCCACCTTTTTTCTGTGTAACTCGGATCAGTGTAAAATCCGAAATGGAAACTCTGATTAACAATCCGAGGTGAAAATCCGGAACAGTAATCCGAGTAGACAATCTAAAATGATGATCCGGAATAGTGATCCGAGATGAAATCCGGAATGCAATGTTCTGATCCGAAATGGAGATCCGGAATAAACTACTCTGATCCGAGATAGAATCCGAAATAGTTCCCAATCCGAGATGGAATCCAGAATACAATTCTAATTCAAAATTTCAATCCGAAATGGAATCCGAAATGGCTTTCTGATCCGAATTGCTCTGTTTTCCAGATCCGAAATGCAAATTCTGGTCCAAAATTCAAACCTTCAATCCGAATTCCTATGCTTTTTAATCCGGAATGCAAGTCTTCAATCCAGAATGCTTAGCTGTTAATCCGAAATGCTGCAGAAAATCCGAAATACCTGCAAAAACCTTAAAAACAGCCGTAAAAAACTCCAAAATAGCCTCCAAAACACCCAAAAACCCAATTTTCTACTGTCACGATTCTGAACCGAGCAATAATCAAGATCCGAATGCTCTGATACCAATTGTAGGTCCCCTAGTCCGTATGGATCTTGACAGAATCGTCTATCTAATCTTGAGTGCAGAATCCCCTAGATCAGATTTCATAAAACAACAAGAACACGAAAACGAACACAAAGAATTCCTTCAAACTGTCTTCTATTGATTATCGAACACAAAGTGTTTACAACCAATTCAAGACTCTTCTCACAAACTCTCTGAAGCAATTCTCTCAGCAACTGAACAATAAAAAGCAACTAACTGTGCAACCTTAACCCTAATCACGACCTCCCTATATATAGAGATAGGTTATGCTCATGGGCTAGGGTTTCCTACATGGACTGCTAATGTGCTTAAGGCCCAATTCGCCTACCATGCTCTCTTTAGTGTCTAGTTCAGCCCAATTACTTCTAATTAACTATTACAAAACTAAACACGCTAACCGTTTATCATTTTACTAATTACAAGAATCCAAAGACCAAATCTAAGCTGCTATCACAAATATGAACTAACACTAACACTAAGCTTGCACAGCTATAATAAACGAGGCACTTCATGCGAAACTAGTGTATTACCTTCATACGAACTCGATTACCTTCGTATAAAGTTAACAAAGGTATCTTCATACGAAGTGGCTTATCTACCTTTGTACGAAGGTTTCTTACATACAATCAAACATTAATCTAACATGTAATCCTATTACAAACTCGACACGACTTGATGGTGTAGGCAACAGACATTTGCATCAATAGAATTGATGATAGTAAGATGATGAGATTGTTCTAGGGTCATTTGTAGGATGTGGGATGGCTTCCAATTCGACGCTTAAAGATTGTATGATTGTGCTAAACAGAACAAACCTTATAAAGGGTGGACATAAGACAAGCTGGAGGATGACAAGCCTATGTTACTTTGATATCATATTAACTCCCCTCATTATTATCAATGACTGCTTTTTACCTTCAAACAAATCATAAAAGGTTGTAATGCGTTTGTTATTCTTACTTTTAAAATTATATTTATTTATTTCTAGCATTTTATTTTTTACTAAAGTATGGAACATAGATTTTGTTAAATTTTTATATAATTTCACAATTTAGGTGTAAAAATTCCAAAGTTTGCTGATCAAACATGATTTATTATTTATACTAGCTTAATATATTTTGGTTATGAATTCTAAATTAAAAAATTGTGCTAAAATCTCATTATCGCATATTAACCATATAAATTTATGACTACATGTGCATTCATATATTTTTTTAATACTACATTTAAGAAGCTATTAATTTTTCTAGTAGATTTTAATTTACATGTTATGGGTGAATATTTCAACTAATATTCCTGACAAAGACTAATCACCCGGGATATTTGATAGATTTGATATCCTGAACCTATTTCCTATATATAACTAACCCATATTTGCACTTGTTAGTTCATTTGTGTAGGATGGAACAAACATGACAAAGTCAATCCCAAGACTTGCATTTTCTGTTGAAGATATGACCATTGGCTTTGACGAATGAGTCCACAACGTTCACTAGGGGAATATTTGAAGTATCCCCAAAATATGAGATAGTTAGTTGTTTACTTATCACTATTAAAAAGGCAAACTTATCGAATTAAAGGTTCCACACTGCTTACACATTGCTCTCGCACACTTGCCAGTCACTTGTTTTCTCTTGCAGCTCAGTCACGATTACATTAACACTTACACTAGAACTCATTGTACAATCGATTAGTCTTGTTCTCGAGTTGTACCCTTTTTATTGTTATAATAATATTGACTGTGGTGGACGACTTTTATAGTCGTCTCCTGAGGTTTTGTGCTGATGATCTACATTGATAAAGGGTTTTCCTCGTAACATCGTGTGTTCTTTATCGTTTTTCCTTTGCTTTCATCTCAATATTTAAGCCATATCCTGATATTCTGAGCAATAAGTTTAGCAATTTAAACTATTATTAGCACAAAAACTTAACATTTTTGTTCACCAAATCAAGAATAACGCTTATAATAGTTTTGCTTATAAATTGTAACGCTCCAAAAATCTAATTATGCATACATGTATGTACTATTTGAATAAACTGCAAATAATAACTAGGAGTGTGAACTTAATTAGAGTATAATGGAAATTCTAACTTAAAAGAGTAAGTTTTTAACCTTTTAAAAATGAATGTTCATACTTGAGGGACCAAAAATGGAAAGAATGAAAGTTAAATTATATAATAACTAAAACACACACACCACACACAATTAGTGTGTGTGGTGGTCACCTGGAACAAGAAGAAAAAGGTGGGAAACCCTATTAGTTCACAAATCAAGAAATTAGAAGAGGAATCATCGCCAAATTCACTGCATGAGCATGTAGGCTGGTCATCTAATCACACTAGAACACTTGGTATGTAGAATTTTATGTTTAGATGATTTTGTATGAAATGAGTTTCTAAGAAACCCATGAAATTATGCTAAATTAGAATGACAATGTGTGAGAATCATGCTTGAAATTCTGATTACCATGATGTTATGATGAAAAACCCATTTATAGTTGCGATAAACTGAAGATGATGATGAAGATGATGAATGTGTTATTTAGCGTAGTGATCATGTACAAGTTTGTTTGTAGATAATATTATTTAATGAAGTTGATCTTGTAAGAAAGTTTGGGAATTTAGTTAAAGATGATGATTTTGACATGAACTAGTAAGATTTGTGCATAAGATCCTTGTACATCATGCTTTGTTTATTGTTTGCATACCATGTGAATGATGAAATGCCTTGAGTAGTAATTCTTATGTAAACATGATGAATCTATATTAATATGAAGTTAAATGATTTACATTGGATGAAAATGTGATTAGTTGATTGATATGTAATGTAAATATGAAATTTAAGCATGGAATTGAAAGTATGAGTATGACATTGTAGGAGTGAAGGAAGAGGACACGAATCGATCCGGGTCGCAAACAAAACAAGACAAAGGTAAGTTTGTATGAACTTCGTTTACTTTAATGCAATTCAAGATAACATTTCATTATATTTCTTTTAATTGTATGTGATAATATACTTATGGTAAATTGACGAGTTGAGTTTGAAGTATTTATTAAGAATGGAAAAAGTAGAAGATACGTTTAGACCCGTTACTAGCGGGTGAGAATGAATAGAAGAATAAGGATAATTATTTTTGGACATGATATGTATCATTGTTAGTCGAACCAAGATGAAAGAATTATTACAAGAATGAAATGGTCGTTATGTAGACTTGATACGAATGGGTCAAAGAGTCCAAGTTTATGAATTGTGAGAAGGTTTGGATATTGACCCAAAAAGAATGGAACGGATGAAAGGACGAACATTAGAATGACAATGGAACGGATAAAAGGTAAACTTGTGGAAGTTCAGTTGTGAAACAAATGAGTTTAAGATTCAAAGCATGTTATAAGAGTATAATTAAGCTAACGGGTTAATATGACAATATAATACCAATGATGTAGCTAAAATGATTTTGTTAAATTACTTGCTAATTATATTTTATTTGAAATGTGAATGATAGGTAAATCTCATGCTTAGGAACGGCGCACTTGAAACGAACACATCTTGTGGCCCTCTTTACGCTTCCGGATTTGTTAAGTGATAAATGGGTCAAAAGTTCTATTGTTGTAAATGTTAATTAAATATTTCAGAATTTCCGTAAGTAGGTTCGGTACTTGTATGTTGTTATACTAGTTGGAAAAACACTCAAGTCAGATCCGTGTAGACGGTGCTTACTTGAACTAGCGAAACAGGGGCATTTTGGTAAATTATGTAAATTTTGAAGGGAAGTTTAAAACTTTAACGTTTTTCTTAGACTTTTGACTTTATCAAATGTTGGGCCTAACATAAATTATATACTAGCACACTACCTCACATAACAAATTTGATCACTAAATTTCTTAAGCAATTTTTGACCAAAACAATTTGGCGCCCACCGTGGGGCAAATGATGCTATTTTTCATTAAATTCTTGATAACTTTTCTTCTCATTCAAATCCTCTCAAAACTCATCTCAAGAATGGATTCTCAATCAAAATTGACTTCATCTTCAAAGTATTCATCAACCTCTAGCCCAAATGTGTCTCTTCCCCTCCTCTGAAATTCTCAGCATCTCAAAAGAGGGAGACAGTCCACTTAACAAAAATACTTCTATTGGGCAAACAATCTGGAATATCTGCTGGAGCACTGGTGCTTGGTTCCGTGGTGAAAGTCTTTAGATGTTCACATTGGTGAAATAATAGATGAAACAGCAGCATGATACTAACCAGATGTTGATGAGAGGGATCAAGTCGGTATAGTCCAATTCGAAGAAACAAACTGGTTTTCACTCCCTTGCAGCCTAGAGCTCTGAACTTTAACTTTGCGGGATCCTCGGAGAATCACTAAGGGGATTTCGTTCCCATGCAGCCTCAGAATACTACTACCGGTTCCTCTTTTAACCGCCGGGATCTTTAATGTTTGGGATTCTGGATAAACTCCAGTATTTACTTCGGGATCCCTACCGCAAAATCTTCAATTTGGTAACATTTTAAATAATAATATATCTAACCTAACAATGTTGAGCCTATGTAGGATGCTGGGATTAGCCTAATAATGGATAAGGAACTGCAGAAGCAAAAGGATATGATATCGAGTGTGCATGATGTAGTTTAGCCAATATAAGAAGTATCCTCGACCAATCGTCACACCATGAAATTTTACAACCAAACACCAGTGGGACTAGGTGGGGAATATGGTGACGTAAGTTGATATCATCATAGTCAATTAAAACAGCACAACGGAAGTCTTGGAGTTAAATTACTATTACAAACCAAATGTTCAAAGTACGAAAAAAATAATATACAGACGACTTATAATAGAAGATCCACACGCGGATCGTAAAATGTACAAAGAGTGTATAACAGACTTTGGGCATATCTAAGGATTTGCAAGATCCTCTTATATCATACCGACCAGCTTCCAGCCTATTTCGTATTGTACCTACAAGCTTAGTCTTTTGAAAATATGTCAGCTTTCGCTAGTAAATACACACAACTTACTCATTTTGAAAACATTTTGAAAATGGTATTAACTGCACAGGGCACGAAAAATCTTTTATAACTTGGGAAGTCAACCTTGTAACCTTGTTAAGAAATTCACATGTTTTGTCAATACATATGGGGCCCAGTACAGATACCGAGACATGATTACCCTACACACCACTTATGAACCCACGAAGGAGTTATCCCCAACTAGTGGGTAAAATAATTTAGCATGAGCATCTGTCAGGTGTATGCCTACATCCCGTGCTTTGGTCATGGCCATTAACTAATATAATGAGCCGAGGATATCAAGGACACGGTCGTTAACCCATAATGCTTAAGTTATCAAACAAAACTGACCAAAACAAAATATGCAGATTTACTAGCCACAGTCCGGCATTCGATTGATCTCATTTATGACAAAGCGGTAATAATTTACCGTAACCCAAGCCTGTATAGGGAAAATTAGTCGAGAGTATTTACCTGAGCTAGTCTTGATTTAAAAATGCAAGATTTAATATCTCAACCATATCCAATATGAAATAAGTGAAGATATCATCTCTAATTTGGATTATGGTAGAAGCTAACCAATTAAAAATCTAACAGTCTTAATTTAAGTCATAGACTTAGACCGACTAGCGTACAGGATCAAAACGGTATAATACGCTAGATTAAGCGATGACCAGATAGAATGTAGTTTAAACCCAACAAGTACTAAGACTTGTATAATATGGGTAAACCATAAGCATTCTGGATTTTGAGACTAAAATGATATGGTTAAACCCGTTTCGGTTAATTTCTGTAAACTAGTTACATATACTTAACAATGCGCATATAAGCGATATCGGGTAACCGGATAAGTTCTAACAGTCTTTGTCATGAACAAGTTCTATATGCCATTATACTTTAAATAAGTTGTAATATTAGTAGGATATCAACTTATATCCCGTTAAGGTTTTAAAATGAAACTATGACTCATAAGGGCGTTTTGGTAATTATATATTGTATAAAAAGAACTTGAATGTTGTTGATGTTATGATCATAAGTATTTTGGATAAATAATTTAATTATGATATAATATCAGTAAGATATTGATCATAAGTGTAATTTATCATTTATGACCAACTATGCACCGTAGGAGCATTTTGGTCATTTTACACATAGTTTTATAATTCATTTGGGATTCTGAGTTCACATCATGTACCTACTATCAAAATATTTTAAATGAGTTTTAGAAATTAGTAGGTAACGGTTAGTTTATCAATATGGTTTAAAACCATACTTATGATATTACATCAGTATTCATTTTTAAGTACGTTCTCGTTAAAACCTACTTTTATGAAAAAGGGGCATTTTAGTCAGAATGTCATAATAGTGTAACTTGTGCCTAAACTCAGATTCTGATTATGATAATGTAATATAACCTTAGAGGGTTACGCTACATTATATTACGATCATAACGCAACCTTTGATCAGTAGCTAACTAATCTAAATCGGATCATAATCCAAAGTCAAAGTAGAAGTCAAACTTTGCGACTTTCGGTTGCGAACCGACCCTAGAACTGAGATTGATGAGTCGAACATGTTCTAACATGTTCTAATAATTATTACCAACTTGTTTAAGTGTAAAAACATGTTTCATAAAGTATATAGACTCAGATTATAATATTTCCAAAAACTAGCCTGTTTGACTTTTTAATAATAAAACTTTGACCCGTCAATTGGTCTAGCAAACGTGATCTTTAGGAGGTGCCCTTAAGAGGGATTAACACCTATCTTATTACGATCACTTAGCCATGTTCGTTACGAACAATGGCTGGACCATAATGGTTTTAACCGAAAGTCAAGGCGTTTTTCGTAAAACGCTTGAATTTTGGCTATAAAAGCCTATAAACGAAAATGCAATAGAAAGGAACACTTACAAGTGATTCCTAAGATGAAATAGAACTAAGTTGGATGCTCCTTTCAATTAGGAACTTCCAGAGGAGGGAGATAGAGTGATAAATGAGAAAGGTGCAAGTTCAAGTGGTGAACTATGCACCTATTAATAGTTGGGGAGCTTGAAGGAGGTGATGCCAGGTGTTAGGGAGTGTTAGAGGGCGCTTACAAGTGTCCTAAAACGTGGCATAACAGTTTGGAAGTCACTAGTTTCGAATCAAATGGTTTTTGGCAATATGTGTAGAGGCCAAGCAAATTTCTAGTAGACATAGTCCCTCGCGCCCCACAAGAGACCAGGCCCGTGTCTCTCGCGGCCCGCGAGCACCTCCTGGGAACTTCCAAAACTTTCCACACTTAGCCGCTCAACTTATTAAACCTCTAAAACAACTTTATAAGCAAAATTAGCCCTCCATAGCCAACATTTGGCGTACCTGGGAGTATGTCCGGACATTGACAAGCTCTCGATTCGTTAAAAGGTCACTTAGAGGTATAAATTAACATGTTGACACTTTTAATCCCTCCGTTGTCCAACTCTTAGATATTTACATAATTAATCCCTCTCGTCTAACAAGTGGCTCATATAAGAGTTAGGACTTCGTAAAGGATCACTTAGAGGCTCAGTATAAGCATGTTGACTCTGATGGTCACTCAGAGGCTAAGCATGTTTGTCACACCCAGACCCGCAGCGGAAAAGGTGATCGGGGAATGATTGGGTTATCATCAAAGCTCATGACATTTATTATAACGTTTCATATTTATTAATACAATTTAAAGGGAAACATACAATCAAAATTACATCATGTCCTACACATCATTCTAGACTTCATTATTTTCTTCTAAGGCATTTCCTATGTTTTCCTTGCTTCATCCTGTTCACCTGTATCATGTGTAAAAATGGTTTTTGGATCAACAAAAAGTTGGCGAGTGAATCCTATGAAAAAACATTTGTACAGGTTTATTGAATTGATAAAATAAAGTGCGTAACCACATATGCGTAAATATGGATGTAAACTTATTCATAAAACACTTAATATTAAATAATGCACAACATACAATAAATGATTGTTTTGAGGCACGCGTTGCTCAACTCGTCTCTCATGAGGAACTGATGGGCCTAATGAATGATTTGCATACAACTTGACAATATGGAATACATAACTACAAACAACATTTACATTCTAGGTTTAAGTCATAATATGGTATGGCACGAGTTTAAATAAACGAATTAATTTTAGTGACACATGATACACCCCAAAACGTGTAATTAAAAAGGGGAGTTGTAAGATTCACTCACATTGGGTGCGTTCGGTTGATGATGTTGAATACGCACGAAGTTGGATTTAACCACGAGTGAAACTAACCTAGAAAATAAAATAATGGTTCGGTAAATAAGCGGATTTTATTAATCAACTTTAGTATGATTATTGGATATATTTTTGTGAGTTTAAGGCTATTTTCTAACTTTAAAAATGTTATTTTTAAGTATTTTTAATTGATTTTTAAATAAAATAAATAAATAAAAATAATAATAAATGTTGACTTTTTCACCGTTGACTTGTTTGACCATTGACCGGTTTTATTGTGTAATTGTGTGCGCCGGGTGAGGCTCGAACCCGAGACCTCCCGTTCGCGTGCACGCAGCTCTACCAACTGAGCTACGTGTCTAACCCGAAATATTTCTGTTTTTAATTATATTTATATACTAATTGAATTAATCCGAAAATCATTTATTTTAAAAACGGTTTAATTGCATGATTCGGTGCTCGCCACAGGTCTCGAACCCGGGACCTGTGGTTTAGGTTGACACACAGTCCACCGCTGGACTGTGTGTCTAACTTGGTAAATAATCTGGTTTTTATTATACTTATATACAAACTAGATAATTTCATTTCTGCCTTATATAAAAAGTTTGATAATTGCCAGAACTGGTGCGGTAGTCTGGACTCGAACTCGCGACGTGTGATTTAAACGTTCACACAGTCCACCGCTGGACTGTGTGTCTATCTTGGTTATTATTCCGGTTTTTATTAAACTTAACATCTATTTGCAGTGAATCCGGTTCAGTTTAAAAAAAAGAACATTTTTATTAAGGCTAGTGTGCGTGGGACAAGAATCGAACTCGGGACGTTATGCATATTGTTTGCACACAGTCCACCACTGGACTGTGTGTCTAACCCATTCATAAAACTGTTTTTAATTAATCTTATATCATATCAGTACTTCGTCTTCTTCGTTAATCTTAACCAGAATCGATGTCCGACTGTTTTGACAAAAATAATCAGTTTCTTTTAGTGTGTTGTGATTAGCTACATGTGAGTTTAATAAAAAACGAGAGAGATTAAGTGTAAGATATACCGAACAGAGCTCCTCTGTTTCGCCGGCGCAACTCCGATGATAGCATGTTATTCCGACGACGTGTGTTTTGCGGCAGAGTGTCTTCAGGAAACTTGAGGTGAGTGTGGGTGGCTTCCGTATGAACTCTAGGTGTTCTGTTTTTAGAGTGATGCACAGAGGTGAAAGGGTTCGGTTTTCCGGCGAGTTGCAGAAGTTTTCCGACGAGTGAAATTACGTCGGGAAAGGGTGTGATTGTGAGCGAAAAGGCTAACAGAAGTTAGAGGGTGTATTTATAGGGCAGAACATTGACGAATTTGGTCCGTTTTCCGTCTTGATTCGTCGGTTAAATAATTTTCCGGCGGTTATGACTTGTGTCGCGGACTGGACATCGGTTATAACCGATGTTAAAGTTAATGCGTCGGTTAAAACAGAAGAAACCGTCCAATCTCGGTGAAATCGTCGGCATTTCCGACGACTATTTGGGCACGTCAGTTTGAATTCGAGTTTGTGTATTTGAATTAATTGTTTCTAATATTAAACAAGAAACACAAGTGGCGGAGTGGCTGAGCGTGCGAGAGTTAAGTCTTTGTTGACCATGTTGAACCGGCTGACCCGAGTTCGAAACCCGGCAGTAGCAATATATTTTTATTTCATTATTTTTAATGAATTTTCAAATATAAATTATATATTCCAATATACTTATTAATTATGTATCGTTTAAAATTAATTTGAGCATTAAATACGCCACGAAATTTTTAACTGATTGTTCGGTTAATAAACGGAGCGGGTTTGGTAAATCCGGTTTTTGACGGATGTTACAGTATCCCCTACTTTTAAGAAATTTCGTCCCGAAATTTAAATAGTGGCATATTTGTCTAAAAAGAATGGTGTTTTTAATCGACCATTAAATACTTAGAAAAAAAGTAAGAGTTTAAATTTTTGTTTGAGGCGGTAACGTTCCTTGTAAGGGTTGAGTACCCTGCTACAGGAATCGCTTTTTGTTGCCTACGGTAAAAATATTGATAAGCGGAGTTGATTCACTTAGTAATTTCATGCAATGGTTTTGATATGTTTGGAAAGATGAGGTTATATCCTAAAACAATACTTCTAATACTACAACCTACATGGAACTTCTCATAACCTCCTGACAATGCCTCTGATCCTTTGGCAAGAATACTTATATATAGGAAGTACCAGCGGCGTATCCACCATATTCTTGTCAAATTTTCATTGGTTTTATCAGTAAGTCATGATTGGTTCTATGATACGAGTCTAAACATAACAAACACAACAACCAATGTCTGAGTCCTAATTCTGATAGTATACATGTTTGATTGGTGACATAATCCAATCTCTTTAAATGATGAGATGATATAAATGCTAGATCAGTGTGTATAAAACAAACTCTAACCAAGAAATTACCAAATCCTACATGGAACTTCTCATAAGCGCCTGACAATGCCTCTGATCCTTTGGCAAGAATACTTATATATAGGAAGTACCAGCGGCGTATCCACCATATTCTCATCAAATTTTCATTGATTTTATCAGTAAGTTATGATTAGTCCTATGTGACTCTAAAGCATAAATAAACACCACAACCAATATCTGAGTCCAAATTCTGATAGTATACATGTTTGATTGGTGGCATAATCCAATGATGAGATAATAAGAATGCTAAATCAGTGAGTATAACTCATATTTCAATCAAGACAATACTAAATCCTACATGGAACTTCTCATAACCGCCTGATAATGCCTCTGATCCTTTGGCAAGAATACTTATATATAGGAAGTACCAGCGGCATATCCACCATATTCTTGTCAAATTTTCATTGACTTTATCCGCAAGTTATGATTAGTTCTATGTGACTCTAAAACAAACACAACAACCAAAACTTGAGTCTCAATTCTGATAGCATACATGTTTGATTTGTGACAGTTCCTCTCTCGTTTGTTGTGATGGAGAGGTTTGTCTATGTAGAAATGGAACACAATCCAATTTCTTTAGATGATGATATGATATGAATGTTAAATCAGTGAATGTAACACAAATTTCAACCAAGACAATACTAAATCCTACATGGAACTTCTCATAACCGCCTGATAATGCCTCTGATCCTTTGACAAGAATACTTATATATAGGAAGTACTAGCGGCGTATCCACCATATTCTTGTCAAATTTTCATTGGTTTTATCTGCAAGTTACGATTAGTTCTATGTGACTCTAATACATAAATAAACACAATCAACCAAAGCTTGAGTCTTAATTCTGATAGCATACATGTTTGATTTGGTGACAGTACCTCTCTCGTTTGTTATGATGGAGAGGTTAGTCCTTGTGGAAGTGAGACATAGCTCAACTTCTTTAAATGATGAAATTGAAATATGTTGAAATGTATGATGAACAAACTCCGACCAAAACATTACTAAATCCTACATGGAACTTCTCATAACCGACTGATAATGCCTCTGATCCTTTGGCAAGAATACTTATATATAGGAAGTACCAGCGGCGTATCCACCATATTCTTGTCAAATTTTCATTGACTTTATCCGCAAGTTATGATTAGCTCTATGTGATTCTAAAACAAATACAACAACCAAAACTTGAGTCTCAATTCTGATAGTATACATGTTTGAATGATGACAATACCTCTCTCGTTTGTTATGGTGGAGAGGTTAGTTTATGTAGAAATGGAACACAATCCAATTTCTTTAAATGATGCGATGCTATAAATGATAAATCAGTGAGTACAAAACAAACTTCAATCAAGACAATACTCAATTCTACATGGAACTTCTCATACCCGCCAGATAATGCCTCTGATCCTTTGGCAAGAATACTTATATATAGGAAGTACCAGCGGCGTATCCACCATATCCTTTTCAAATTTTCATTGGCTTTATCCTTAAGTTATGATTGGTTTTATGTGATTCTAAAACATAAACAAACACAATCTACCAAAGCTTGAGATAACATAAAGAAAAACATAAAACTAAACGATTGGAGTTGAATCTTGATTTTTAGTGAAGGGGACTAGTTGGGTGGTTTCCTTTGGGTCGTCATCATCTTCAACAGGATTGGCTTTGATGTTGAAAACTCTTCCTCTTGCTGGTGGCCTATGGATTAGGTTTCCTTGATTTGCTTGGTTAACTGGGTTTGCTTGAGCTTGGGCGTTTATGATGTTAATCAATCGAGGGCACGTGTTTCTGAAATGGGTAGGGTCGCCACAATTAAAGCAAGCTCGAACATAAGGTAACATGGGGTATTGAGGTTGTTGATATGTTTGGATCATATTTTGAGTAGGGGGTGAGATTTGGTTTTGAGTGGTGTCACAAACCTTGCTCAAATGACCATAGCGTCCACAATTCGCACATAGTCGACAAGGTAAGGTAGATGGATGGTGATAAAAACAGATGTTACATTGAGGGTGAGGTCCAAGGTATGGTTTCTTATTTGGGTAAGTTGAGTTGGGTGCTATTTGTGTGATTGGGATAACTTGGATGGGTATGGCTTGTGAGGCTAGTTGGTTGCGTTGGGTGGTAACGAAAAGTTGCCCATCTCGTTTTCTCTTAAAAATGGGTTGAGAAGGGGATTTGGTTTGGGTGAAGTTTCAGTTGATGCTTTATCCTTCTTCTTCTCCTCCTTGAAGTCTTTGTTCCGGATTCGGTTCTCGGTGAGCTCTGTAGCTAACTCCATTGCTGCTTCTAAAGTTGCAGGCGTGGTACTTATTACAGAGTCCTGAATCTTTGACGGAAGACCTCGAATGTAGTGCTCGATCAAACGGTAAAGAGGAGTGAATAAGTTGGGAACCATTTGATATAACTCGAGAAATCTTTTGTTTTATGTGGTGTGGTTGCCTTCCTTTTGCTTCAACGAATAGAACTCATCCTCTAATTTCTTGATTTCGCTCCTTGGGCAAAACCGTCTTGTCATGATTTCCTTCAACTCTTCCCAAGTCAAAGTCATAGCATCTTCAACACCTCGTTTGGCCTTCTCTGTATTCCACCAAGTAAGTGCTATTCCATATAAACGACCAGTAGCATATCGCACTTTGCGATCATCGGGGCAATCGCAATTTAGAAAAGTGTTCTCCATTTCTTCAAACCAAAGGAGGAGAGCGGTGACTTCTTCAGTCCCTTCATATTTTGGAGGGTCGCATGATTTGAAATGCTTGTAGGTGCATTTGGTGGTATTTGGGGGAGGGTTGATAACATTTTGATCCTCTTGGTTGACAGGATTAGCGGTAAGGGCTTGTTGGACTTGAATTACAATGTTGGGTATTACGGCAGCCATTTGTTGAGCGATTAGGGCAGCCATGCGCTCGCGAGCTTTTCCTGCTCTCATCTTCCTACGAGCGGAATTAGAAGACATCTACAAGGAATACATATCAAGAGTATGAGTTGGATGCTTTTGGGATCATGGGTCGTATTTAGGAATGAACATTCACAAAATAAATATAACATAATAAATCTACTACATCCATAGGATGTCTTGGGCTTTGCTCGTAATTGGGCCTTGCATGCCGCCATACTTCACCTTCGTAATCATGTGGGCCCCCATGAATACCGGGTTTTTCATATGGTTCACATGTGTTAGCCTGGTTACGTACACTAAAACCCGGAGAAAATCGAGAATATGTATGTAACGTATGATATTCGGAATGTGTCCAGGTGTGGGCACGGTGATACCTCAAAGTGGGGTTAGTTCAAACGACGTTTGGTGTGGAATGCTTTGGCCTAATAGGTCCTTTGTACTCTCATCGTTAGTCCCCAGGTAGGCAAACTGGTCCGTTATATTGGATTTATACGAATGCCAACCTAGACTGGACGTTCCGACTACCGGTACTTGTACCCTTCCAGTTACTACATGCCCGTCGCAGAACTCACTTTGATGAGATTTGAAAAATGAAAAATGCGACAAAATCTTTGAATAACGAAAGTATGAAGATGATTTGAATATGTAAACATTGAAATATGTATGATGAATGTGTATGTAAGTATGTACGTTTGACTGTAAGTATAAACAAATATGAACCAAATAAATATCATAAGTTTGCATGTAACCTCATAAACAATTAAAATTTAGTCAACTATAGTATAGGCTCTAAGGGTCTAATAACCTATCCTATATCCCTATAGTCATGGCTCTGATACCAATCTGTCACACCCCGACCCGCAGCGGAAAAGGTGATCGGGGCATGATTGGGTTATCATCAAAGCTCATGACATTTATTATAACGTTTCATATTTATTAATACAATTTAAAGGGAAACATACAATCAAAATTACATCATGTCCTACACATCATTCTAGACTTCATTATTTTCTTCTAAGGCATTTCCTATGTTTTCCTTGCTTCATCCTGTTCACCTGTATCATGTGTAAAAATGGTTTTTGGATCAACAAAAAGTTGGCGAGTGAATCCTATGAAAAAACATTTGTACAGGTTTATTGAATTGATAAAATAAAGTGCGTAACCACATATGAGTAAATACGGATGTAAACTTATTCATAAAACACTTAATATTAAATAATGCACAACATACAATAAATGATTGTTTTGAGGCACGCGTTGCTCAACTTGTCTCCCACGAGGAACTGATGGGCCTAATGAATGATTTGCATACAACTTTACAATATGGAATACATAACTACAAACAACATTTACATTCTAGGTTTAAGTCATAATATGGTATGGCACGAGTTTAAATAAACGAATTAATTTTAGTGACACATGATACACCCCAAAACGTGTAATTAAAAAGGGGAGTTGTAAGATTCACTCACATTGGGTGCGTTCGGTTGATGATGTTGAATACGCACGAAGTTGGATTTAAGCACGAGTGAAACTACCTAGATAATAAAATAATGGTTCGGTAAATAAGCGGATTTTATTAATCAACTTTAGTAGGATTATTGGATATATTTTTGTGAGTTTAAGGCTATTTTCTAACTTTAAAAATGTTATTTTTAAGTATTTTTAATTGATTTTTAAATAAAATAAATAAATAAAAATAATAAAAATATGTTGACTTTTTGACTGTTGACCGGTTTTATTGTGTAATTGTGTGCGCCGGGTGAGGCTCGAACCCGAGACCTCCCGTTCGCGTGCACGCAGCTCTACCAACTGAGCTACGTGTCTAACCCGAAATATTTCTGTTTTTAATTATATTTATATACTAATTGAATTAATCCGAAAATCATTTATTTTAAAACGGTTTAATTGCATGATTCGGTACTTGCCACAGGTCTCGAACCCGGGACCTGTGGTTTAGGTTGACACACAGTCCACCGCTGGACTGTGTGTCTAACTTGGTAAATAATCTGGTTTTTATTATACTTATATACAAATAGATAATTTCATTTCTGCCTTATATAAAAAGTTTGATATTTGCCAGAACCGGTGCGGTAGTCTGGACTCGAACTCACTACGTGTGATTTAAACGTTCACACAGTCCACCGCTGGACTGTGTGTCTATCTTGGTTATTATTCCAGTTTGTATTAAACTTAACATCTATTTGAAGTGAATCCGGTTCAGTTTAAAAAAAAAGAACATTTTTATTAAGGCGAGTGTGCGTGGGACAAGAATCGAACTCGGGACGTTATGCATATTGTTTGCACACAGTCCACCACTGTACTGTGTGTCTAACCCGTTCATAAAACTGTTTTTAATTAATCTTATATCATATCAGTACTTCGTCTTCTTCGTTAATCTTAACCAGAATCGATGTCCGACTGTTTTGACAAAAATAATCAGTTTCTTTTAGTGTGTTGTGATTAGCTACATGTGAGTTTAATAAAACGAGAGAGATTAAGTGTAAGATATACCGAACAGAGCTCCTCTGTTTCGCCGGCGCAACTCCAATGATAGCAGGTTATTCCGGCGACGTGTGTTTTGCGGCAGAGTGTCTTCAGGAAACTTGAGGTGAGTGTGGGTGGCTTCGGTATGAACTCTAGGTGTTCTGTTTTTAGAGTGATGCACAAGGTGAAAGGGTTCGGTTTTCCGGCGAGTTGCTGAAGTTTTCCGGCGCGTGAAATTACGTCGAGAAAGGGTGTGATTGTGAGCGAAAAGGCTAACAGAAGTTAGAGGGTGTATTTATAGGGCAGAACATTGACGAATTTGGTCCGTTTTCCGTCTTGATTCGTCGGTTAAATAATTTTCCGGCGGTTATGACTTGTGTCGCGGACTGGACATCGTTATAACCTATGTTAAAGTTAATGCGTCGGTTAAAACAGAAGAAACCGTCCAATCTCGGCGAAATCGTCGGGATTTCCGACGACTGCGATTTGGGCGCGTCAGTTTGAATTCGAGTTTGTGTATTTGAATTAATTGTTTCTAATATTAAACAAGAAACACAAGTGGCGGAGTGGCTGAGCGTGCGAGAGTTAAGTCTTTGTTGCCCCGACTGACCCGAGTTCGAAACCCGGCAGCAGCAATATATTTTTATTTCATTATTTTTAATGAATTTTCAAATATAAATTATATATTCCAATATACTTATTAATTATGTATCGTTTAAAATTAATTTGTGCATTAAATACGCCATGAAATTTTTAACTGATTGTTCGGTTAATAAACGGAGCGGTTTGGTAAATCCGTTTTTGACGGATGTTACAATGTTGACACTAATGGTCACCTAGAGGCTAAGTTTAAGCATGTTGACACTAATGGTCACTTAGAGGCTCGGTTTAAGGATGTTGACACTAATGGTCACTTAGAGGCTCATTTTATGCATGTTGATACCAGAGGGTCACTCATAGGCTTAGTTTGAGCATGTTGATACCTTTAGTCCTTATTAGTCCTTAATAGACTTTTATATATAAGAAAAATATGACACGTGTCACTATATTATTGGACACGATTTTACGAGGTGTTACATCCTCACCCCCTTAAAAGAAATCTCGACCTCGAGATTTTATTCAAAAAATATGGGGATATTTTTATCGCATAGTGGACTCAACCTCCCATGTATACTCGGGGCCTCGAAGGGCATCCCACTTAACCTTTACAATAGGTATCTTTTTCTTTTGGAGCTTCTTAACATGTCGATCCTCGATCGAAATTGGTTTCTCAACGAACCTCAGGTTTTCATCAATTTACACATCATGATGTGACATTGCTAACGACTCATCGGCTACACATTTCTTAAGGTTACAGATGTGGACTACATCATGAATTCCACTAAGCTCCTCGGGCAGCTTAAGCTTATAAGCTACAGTGCCGAATGGTCCTATATATCTTGGGCTTAACTTGCCCTTCCTTCCAAATATCATTACACCATTCCAAGGTGATACATTTAGCATGACTTTATCCCCTATTTGGAACTTAAGAGGTTTACGCCTCTTGTCTGCATAGCTCTTCTGCCTATCTCGGACAACTTTGAGACGATCACGGGTTTGTGCAATCTTATCCGTGGTCTCTAGAATAATTTATGGTCCTGATAGTTGGGCTTTCCCCAACTTCTGCCCAACATACGGGTGTTCGACATTTTCTCCCATAAAAGGCCTCATAAGGAGCAGCCTTGATGCTCGTATGATAACTATTATTATAGGAGAATTCTATTAGGGGTAAGTGGTCATCCCAACTTCCACCTAGATCAATCACACATGCTCTAAGCATGTCTTCCAAGGTTTGAATAGTACACTCACTTTGTCCATCCGTCTGCGGGTGGTAAGCCACACTAAAGTTTAATCTAGTGCCTAAGGATTGTTGGAAGCTTTTCCAAATATGAGATGTATATCTAGTATCTCTATCAAATACAATAGATACCGACACACCGTGTAGGGACACAATCTTGTCCACATACAACATAGCCAATTTGCCGGAATTATACATTTCTTTAATTGGTAAGAAATGTGTTGACTTAGTCAGCCGATCTACAATGACCGAAATCGTGTCATTACCATGTTTGGTCTTTGGTAACTAGGTAATCAAGTCCATAGTTACCATTTCCCATTTCCAAGTGGGAATTTCAAGTTGCTGTAGAAGTCCTGACAGTTTCTGATGTTCGGCTTTAACTTGCGAACACGTTAGACACTTAGCTACATAAGTGGCTATGGTTTTCTTCAAACCCATCTACTAATAATTCTTTTTCAAATCTTGATACATCTTGTCACCACCCGGGCGAACTAAGTATCTTGAATTATGCGCTTCCTGGAGGATTAGATCTCTAAGTCCTCCAAAGATTGGAACCCAGATTCTACCATTAAATCTAAGGATTCCATCTTTTCCAGGCACTAACTGATTAATAGTTCCGCCTAATCCTTCATTAAGAACATTAGCCTCTAATAGGGCTTGCTTTTGTGTATCTAATAGCTTCTCATTCAAGCTATTTTTAAGCTCAATGCTCTTGGAGTTAATCCTTGTAGGCTTAACCCTTTCCTTGCGACTTAAGGCGTTAGCAACGACATTTGCCTTGCCGGGATGATAGTGAATTTCGCAATCATATTACGTGTTTTCATCCAGCAGCATTCTCACATGTTCAAATACTTTTGATTGAACAAATGTTGGAGATTCTTATGGTCAGTGTATATAATACACTCTATGCCATATAAGTAATGTCTCCACAACTTAAGTGTAAATACAACGGCACTTAATTCCAAATCATGGGTGGTGTAATTCTTTTCGTGCACCTTTAATTGCCGTGATGCATAAGCAATTACTTTGCCTTTTTGCATTAGCACACAACCCATACCAGTGTGCGAGGCATCACAATAAACAGTAAAATCCTCAATACCCTCAGGTAGAGATAACATAGGAGCATTGCTTAACTTGTGTTTTATAATTTCAAAGGATTCTTTTTGTTTTGGACCCTAGTCAAACTTGACATTCTTACGGGTCAAGGTACTTAAAGGAGTGGCTATCCTTGAAAAGTTCTTAATGAACCTCCTATGATAACCAGCCAATCCTAAGAAGCTACGAATCTCCGATGGAGTTTTAGGTACTTCCTAATTCATTATGGCTTCAATCTTAGCGGGATCTACTTAGATACCACACTCACTTACAACATGTCCAATAAACTGGACTTCTCTAAGCCAAAATTCACACTTAGAGAACTTAGCATAAAGTTTCTCTTGTCTTAGCAATTCTAGGATGCGCCGAAGGTGTTTCTCGTGATCAACCTAATTATGAGAGTATATAAGTATGTCGTCTATGAAGACAATGACAAACTTATCTAAATATGGCTTGTCCACTCTATTCATGAGATCCATGAATGTTGCAGGTGCATTTGTGAGCCCAAAAGGCATCATTAGGAATTCATAATGACCATAATGGGCCCTGAAGCCAGTTTTAGGAACATCCTCATTTCTATCCTTCAGTTGATGATATCCTGATCTTATTTCGATCTTAGAGAAATAACTAGCACCTTGAAGTTGATTGAACAAATCATCGATCCTGGGCAAAGGATAACAATTCTTAATTGTTATCTTATTTAGTTCGTGGTAATCAATGCACATTCGCATTGAACCATCCTTTTTCTTAACGAAAAGAATAGGAGCTCCCCAAGGTGAGGAACTAGGCTGAATAAAGCCTTTCTCTAAAAGTTTATCTAATTGCACTCTTAATTCCTTCATTTCTGTCGGTGCTAACCGATATAGAGCTCTAGCAACAGGTGCTCATCCTGGTCAATCCTAAACTTTACTTGCCTATCTGGAGGTAGGCCTGGTAATTCTTCAGGAAAGACATCGGAATACTCCGAGATGATTGGAAGGTCTTCAATCTTTGGCTTGGGCTCGTTGATAGTTACTTGTGCTAGGTAAATGAGACAGACTCTTCTTAGACACCTGGATGCTTTGAGTAATGACACCTTGTCTGGCAATCCATAGTGTGAATCTCCAAGGATGGTGATTATTTCACCAGTTGGTGTTTTAATTTCAATGAGTTTCTTATCACAGGCAATGCGGGCTTGGTTATGAGATAACCAATCCATGCCTAAGAGTACATCAAACCCCGCCAATTTCATTGGCAAAAGAGGGATAGGAATAGAATGATTCTGAATGGATATAAAACATCCATCAATAATGGAAGATGCGGTTTCTAAAGTTCCATCAGCAAGTTCTACCTCGTAAGTTATGTCTAGATTTCTTATGGGTAAGTTTAATAGTTTACTAACCTTATGGTCTACAAAAGACTTATCTGCACCGAATCAAAAAGAACTCTAGCATATATGTCATTAATGAGGAATGTACCTGTTATGACGTTGTTGTCATTAACAGCCTCTCTTGCATTCATCTGAAAGGCGCGTGCATTTCCTTTCTTAGCCTCTCCAGGTTTTGCATCATTACCTCTGTGTTCTTGGGGCAATTAGGCTTAATGTACCCTTTCTCATTACAGCCATAACAGACTGCATCCTTAAGATTTTTGCATTCTAGGGTCTTATGCCCTTTTCTTTTGCAAATACCGCAGGGTTTAATCTGTGGGTCAGCACTTCATTGCCCCCAATGCCTGCGGTTACAGACCTTGCACAGAGGTCTATCATCAGACCTGTGCTGGTTCTTCTTAAACCCAAATTTCCTCTCTTTTTGAACCTTTGGAAGTTATCATACTCTCGTTTCCTTTTTCCATAAATCTCAGTTCTGAATGACTTTTGCCTCACCAAATCTAAGGTGAGAGAGAGAGAGAGATAGGTCGACAATAGACCTATAGGTACTAGGTTGAGCAGCCTATACCATGCCCTTAATCTCTGGTGTTAATCCATTAATGAAACGCGCGATGCGTTTAGGTTTAGGGGTGATTAGATAGGAAACTAATCTAGACAGGGAGTTGAAGTCAGAAGAGTCAGAAAGTCTGACTCTATCTTTTCCACCTCATGAGGTGGGCAGTAAGTCTCCAGTACAAGATCAACAAACTTAGACCATCCTAAGTTGTACAGGTGTACTTTACCTGTAGATTGGACCATTACCTTCCACCAAATCAGGGCATCACCCTTGAAGGACTATGATACATACTTTACCACATCCTTATAAGCACAACCGCTGATATCCACTATCATCTCCATTTCATCAAGCCATTTCAAGGCTTCTACTGCTCCTCTTTCTCCATTAAAATCTCAGGGCTTACAAGAGACGAAGTATTTATAGGTACATCCGTCTTTAGAAGAACGGGACCTTTCGTTAAATTCAATTTCTTTTGTTCACTTTTTGCATTTGAAGAGTGAACAGAGCTCTCCTTACGAGCTGATGATGGTGGAATTGATAAAGGTTTGGAGCGAGTAGCGCTCAATTCTTTAAACTTTTCCATGGCCTTTTCCACGGCCTTTCCAACAGCTGCATCTATGCGAGCTTGGAAATCATCATTATTAATAGCTATGTTTTCGGCGTTGTTAGAATTAATATATCGGTAGCTACTTTGCGCCTCATCCGAGTTAGCCGTTCTTGAAGCTTTGGTTCTAAACACCAAATCAAACTTCACTTAACCATGGTATTAATAACCAAATTGGCTTTCGAAATTGGATAGATAAATCCGTTGCCTATTTAAACTAGTGTAAATATAATCACAAATCTTAGGCTTATCATTTCTATAAATGTTATCTATATTTGGCCTAGGTCTTAAAAGAACCATCAAAGGCAAATTAGGACATAGTCCATATATATTTTTGACAGTGGATCTTAATGTCACAACTGTAATTGTCATAAGACAATTATAAATAGCTCATAGGCTGGTCACTAAAGACATATAAAAATACGGCACATCGGCCTGTCACTAATGGACATAAAATACGGCACATTGGCCTGCCACTAATGGACATAAAAGTACCGAACATTGGCCTGTCACTAATAGACATAAAATACGACACATTGGCCTGTCACTAATGGACATAAAATACGACACATTGGCCTGTCACTAATGGACATAAAATACGGCACATTGGCATGTCACTAATGGACATAATTTTGGACAGAGGGTTATATTAACCACAACTGTCATTGTCTTAATTGACAATATAATATTGCTCAAAGGCAAATCATCACTAATGGATGTTTAATTATGGCCCATAGGCACTACATCACTAATGGATGTTAATTATGGCCCTTAGGCATTACATCACTAATGAATGTTTATTATTATCATCGCATTGATGACATTACACGGGATCATATTGATCACATAGGCTATATAATAGGTTTTAGGACGTAGTCCATTACCTAGGTGGTTAGTGTGGTTCCTCAAGTCACACTACCAGGAGTATGAACATTACTTGAATATGAATATAGGAGTATCTTAATGGTCGATTAATCATCACGGTCTCATTGACCTTAACGACTTGGAGGCTTGAGCATAGTCCACCACTTCTGGATAGAAGGATAATTCTCCTTAACTATCATGATAGAAGGCTATTCATCCTTAACTATCATTTATAAGCTGGCTAATTAATGTGGTCTATGCCACTTGGCTAATCAAAACCATTAAGACCTTTTTGGAATTACATAGCAGAACATAAATTTTGAGTAAAATCGAGACGTTCACTTGAAGAGGATGAATACATACATATATATATATATATAAAATTCCAAAATATTTTATTAAATAACAATAAGAAATTACAATACTAGAAATAAATAAATAAAACTAATTGTCCATGCAAGGACTAAAAAGAAATAACTTGTCCACACAAGGACTAAAGAAAAAACAATGTCCTCGCAGGGACTAATTAGAATAAAAGAAGAGACTTCACTCGTCCTTCTTTCCCTTAACCAATTTGGAGAGCTTCTTCAAGAACTTATTTGTCTTCTACTATGTTTTCTCACTTGTTGTTGCATTTCCTTCATTTGTTCCAAGGCCTCATTAATGGCCTCAAGTCTGGCCGGAGGTTGTGGTTGAGGTATAACAGGATACTGGTACCCATAACTTGGATATCCAGTAGGTGGATAAGTAGGTGGGAAAGGAGACGGGTAAAGTGCGTCATGCGATAGTGCCTGATAATTTACCGGCATAGATGGGTTAAAAGGATCATATCCAGATGTATCCGGATAGGTAGGGATAGGGTTATTAAAACCCGATGGTGGTGGTTGAACTACTGGTGATGGTGTCGGTTCCACCACAGGTGAAGAATTGGAGGGTCCACCCATTTGTGGGTCCTTGTGAATGGTAGGGTAGGTTTTGGGCAATGGTGGCAGTGATCCCGACCGTTGACCCACACGTACCAAGATACGTGCTCCATGTTTCCTCCTTGGTGTCTCAGGTGGCGGCTGAGGTTGTTCCACCGGTTCCATATGAACATCTTCTTGTACAGGAGGTGTTGGGGAGTGATGGGAAGGAGTATTAGCAAAAGTGTATTGGTTCCAATATTGGTGCCATTCATTAGGACCTTGATATGGTGATCCAACTTAAGAGTTTGAATCGCTAGATATTTCAAGGGGATGTGCGTGCGATCCCGACGACGACATTTAGGGTCGGAGTCCTCGTCTGTTGGGTTGGGTTGATCCAACAGATTCTGATCAGCTGGGGGTATGTTGAAATAGTGGTTAGGGTTAAACTTATCATGATATGAATGATGAGAGTGATGAGAGTGGTGTGATTGGTGAGAATGATATGAGTGGTATGAGTTTTGGGTGTGAGTAGGGTAGGTGAATGTTGCGCTAGTGGCCAGGAATTCCACGAATCCTCATAAAAGATTCGAGTGATGGGGTTGTGAAGGGATATGTCAAGATGGTCCTCCCTTCATAGGTCCTTTACCTCTTCCTCATACCCTTGGCGGCATTTTCCTGTTAAAAATCAAATAAAAAACAATACTAATAACTTAATAATGAGACGAGTAATGTTAGGTCAAAGCCTAGACTTAGAAGTCTAAGGAATGTGCTTTTGTGTAAGTTTGAGATTAAACTCAAGAAGGCTAGTGTTTAATTCTCTCAAACGTTGGCTCTAATAACAACCTGTCACACCCCAAAATTTTACAACCAAACACCGGTGGGCCCGGGTGGGGAATATCCTGACGTAAGTTGATATCAACATAGTCAATTAAACACAACATAGGGGAAGTCTTGAAGTTAAATTACTATTACAAACCAAATGTTCAAAGTACGAAAAAAATAATGTACAGGCGGCTTGAAATAGATGATCCACTGGCGGATCGTAAAATGTACAAAACGTGTATAACAGACTTCGGGCAGATCTAAGGATTTGCAAGATCCTCTTATATCACTACCAAGAAGCATCCAGCCTATTTCGTATTGTACCTGGAAACTTAGTCTTTTGAAAATACGTCAGCTTTCGCTGGTAAATACACCCAACTGACTCATTTTGAAAACATTTTGAAAATGGTTTTAAGTGCATAGGGCACGAAAAATCTGTTATAATTTGGGAAAGTCAGCCTTGTAACCTTATTAACAGATTCACATGTTTGTCCATACATATGGGGCCCAGTACAGAGACCGAGACATGATTAACGTACACACCACTTATGAACCTACGAAGGAGTTATCCCCAACTAGTGGGTAAAAATAATTTAGCATGAGCATCTGTTAGGTGTATACCTACACCGCGCGCTTTGGTCGTGGCCATTAACTAATGCAATGAGCCGAGGATATCCAGGACACGGTCATTAACCCCCAATGTTTAAGTTATCAAACAAAACTGATTAAAACGGAATATGCGGATTTACTAGCCACAGTCCGGCATTTGATTGATCCTATTTCCGATCAAGCGGTAATAATTTACCGTACCCGAGCCCGTATAAGTCGAGAGTATTTACCTGACTTGTCTTGATTTAAAAAAACAAGATTTAATATCTCAGCCGTTTCCAAAATAAAATAAGTGCAAATAGCATTTACCAAAAGGCTCTTGTCTATATATGGCATAAGCTAACCAATTAAAATGCTAACGGTCTTAATTTAAGTCATAGACTTAGACCGACTAGCGTACATGATCAAAACGGTATAATACGCTAGATTAAGCGATGACCGGATAGAATGTCCCAACAAGTACTAAGACTTGTATAATATGGGTAAACCATAAGCATTCTGGATTTTGAGACTAAAATGATAAGGTTAAACCCGTTTTGGTTAATTTCTGTAAACTAGTTACATATACTTAACCGTGCGCATATAAGCGATATCGGGTAACCGGATAAGTCATGAACAAGTTCTATATGCCATTATACTTTAAATAAGTTGTAATATCAGTAGGATATCAACTTATATGCCCATTAAGGTTTTAAAATGAAACTATGCCTCATAAGGGCGTTTTGGTAATTATATACTGTATAAAAGGAACTTGAATGCATTTTGATGTTATGATCATAAGTATTCTGGAAAAATAATTTATTTATGATATGATATCAGTAAAATATTGATCATATGATATCAGTAAAATATTGGCCTTTTACACAGAGTTTTATAATTCATTTGGGATTCTGAGTTTACATCATGTACTTACTATCAAAATATTTTAAATGAGTTTTAAAAATAAGTAGGTAACAAGTCTTGGTTTATTAATATGGTTTAAAACCATACTATGCGCCGAAACGGCGTTAATGTCGTAAAATGACGATTTTGTGTGAAGTTTAATGAAAACCGATGCTAAGATCAGGTTTATATGTTTTAGATATGTTATTTAATACAAAATTTCAGTAGGTAAAAAGGTTTGGTACAAAAAGTAGGATTAAAACCATTTTATGAGTCACAAGGGCTTTATCGTCATTTATCGACATAACACAAGAACTTGTACGTAAACTCAGTATACAATCTGACTTGACATCCCAAATAATCCTACTAATGATTTTACATTAGTAGATAGTTCATTTTTAAGTTTGTTATCGTTAAAACCTTCTTTATGCAAAAGGGGCATTTTAGTCAAAATGGCATAATGGTGTAACTTATGCATAAACTCAGATTCTTATTATGATCATGTAATATAACCTTAGAGGGTTATGCTGCATTATATTACGATCATAATGCAACCTTAGATCAGTAGCTAACTAATCTAAACCGGGTCAGAATCCAAAGTCAAAGTAGAAGTCAAACTTTGCGACTCTCGGTTGCGAACCGACCCTAGAACTGAGATTGACGAGTCGAACATGTTCTCACATGTTCTAATAATTATTACCAACTTGTTTAAGTGTCAAAACATGTTTCATAACATAGATAAAATCAGATTATAATATTTTCGAAAACTAGCCTATTTGACTTTTTAATAATAAAACTTTGACCCATCAATTGGTCTAGCAAACATGATCTTTATGAGGTGCCCTTAATAGGGATTAACACCTACTTTATTACGATTACTTAGCCATGTTCGTTACGATTAATGGCTAGACCATAATGGTCTTAACCGAAAGTCAAGGCGTTTTCCATAAAACGCTTGACTTTTGGCTATAAAAGCCTATAAACGAATATGCAATAGAAAGGAACACTTAGAAGTGATTCCTTGGATGAAATAGAACTAAGTTGGATGCTCCTTTCAATTAGGAACTTCCAGAGGAGGGAGATAGAGTGATAAATGAGAATGGTGCAGGTTCAAGTGGTGAACTAATGCACCTATTTATAGTTGGGGAGCTTGAAGGAGGTGATGACAGGTGTTAGGGAGTGTTAGAGGGCGCTTACAAGTGTCCTAAAACGTGGCATAGCAGTTTGGAAGTCCCTACTTTCAAATCAAATGGTTTTTGGAAATATGTTAAAGGCCAAGCAAATTTTCTGCAGACACAGTCCCCTCGTGCCCCGTGAGAGACCAGGCCCGTGTCTCTCGCGGCCCGCGAGCGCCTCCCGTGAACTTCAAAAACTTGCCACATTTAGCCCCTCAACTTATTAAACCTCTAAAGCATCTTTATAAGCACAATTAGCCCTCCGTAGCCAACACTTGGCATACCCGGGAGTATGCCCAGACATTTCCAAGCTCTCGGTTCGTTAAAAGGTCACTCAGAGGTATAAATTAACATGTTGACACTTTTAATCCCTCTATTGTCCAACTCTTATATATTTACATAATTAATCCCTCTCGGAGGCTAAGCATGTTGACACTAATGGTCACTCAGAGGCTAAGTTTAAGCATGTTGACACTAATGGTCACTCAGAGGCTCGGTTTATGCATGTTGACACTCATGATCACTCCGAGGCTCAGTTTATGCATGTTGACACCAGAAGGTCACTCAGAGGCTTAGTTTGAGCATGATGACACCTTTAGTCCTTATTAGTCCTTAATAGACTTTTATATATAAAAAATATGACACGTGTTACTAAATTATTGGACACAATTTTACGAGGTGTTACACCAGTTATAGGATATTTAGATTTGCTCCACCAATCTTTAATGCTAAAATCCTGAAGAGATTTCAGACTTCAAACATGAAGTTGTACAATGGATCTACGGATCCTTAGGAATATGTGCCACAGTACCAAAGGAGAATGGAGATCAACCCTATTCCCTTGGACCTAAAAGAAGCCTCTTTGTGCAAAGGATTTGTACCCTTACAGGATCCGCTTTAAAATGGCTCCTAAGTGTCCCTCCTTATTCAATAACATTTTTAGTACACTTGGTTAATTTATTTAGTATTCAATTCTCTTGTAGAAGGACTTTCGATAAACTAACTAGTGATTTCAACAGGGTGTTACAAGGAGCTAATGAATCCTTAAGGGATTACGTTAGTAAATTTGGTCGGGAATCATTAGATATCCTGAATCTTGATGTTGCTACAATGGTGTAGGCATTTAAGATGGGCTTGCAGAAGGATTCCATGGGTTATTGGGTTGGAGGATAATCCTCATCAAAATCCTACAGATCAAAGCCTTATGCTAAATTTTATAATAAAAGGGTTGATGTGGTAGAGGATAAGGATGATGAAGAATATCCTAAACTAACTAATTATTACTTTAGTACTGACATTGTAGGTTTAATGTATGATATGAAAGACCTTGGAGACAAAGTGTTGATACAGAATGTTTATCGCCTACATCTTTGGGTGATGTCCGTGTATGTAATAGGCTTGAAATGTTAGAAATTTGAATATGTTTGTTCACTTCATACGAAGTGGCTACTATGTACGAAGTTAGATGTTAGTCAACTTCGTACGAAGTTGATTCACTTTGTATGAAGGTAGTCTGGTTTGCACGAAGTGTAAAGTCTATAATAGACTTCGTGTGTTTATTTATTATAGTACGTTTTTGTTGACTGATAAGGCTAAGGCCTGTCAAAATCGTTTCAGGTTGTACAAGTTTAACAATTAATGAAATAGAAACATTGAAAAGCATATCTTGATTTGTCGCTATTATAAAATGAATTCCGCGCATTTTATGACTAGTTAATCAAATTTGGACCTGAGCTAATGGAGAGCAGATCCTCACACAAAGGTAGGTGGCCAAGGAAGTGTGACAAAAGTTCTGTTTGAAAGGATAGATCTAAGTGGTGTGAGTACCATTAGGATTTTGTCGACAATACTAAAAATTGCATTGCACTTAGGAAGGAAATCAATTACCTCCTAGGTACCGGCCGCTTGAAGGAATTTCTCGGAAAGAAGAAGGATAAGGCTCGGGATTCTAATAGGATTACACAAGGGTTACACAAGGTGCTGATAAATCATTAGTGGATTATGTTAGCAAATTTAGCTGCGAATCATTAGATATCCCAAACCTAGATGTGGCTACGGCTGTACAAGCGTTTAAAATGGGCCTTTTGAAGAACTCAATGTTTTACCAGGATCTTGTCATGAATCCTTGTAGGAATCATGATGAGGTTAGTAACATGGCTTTAAAGTTGGAGGATGATAAGAAGGTTCAGCAAAGGATAGATGCATCGACTACCTATGAAAGCCCAAATAGGAAGTCAGAATCCTCATCGAAATCCTACTTAGCAAAACCCTATGCTAAGTTTGATAATAAAAGGGTTAATGTTGTAGAGGATGAGTATGGCAAAGAATATCCTAAACTAACTGATTATTACTTTAGTATTGACATTGTAGGTTTGATGTATGCTATGTGGGACTTTGGAGATAAAGCTAGGTGGCCTCGGAAGAATGACAAAAGTCTACTTAGAAGCATAAGTCAAAGTGGTGTGCTTACCACAAGGATTTTGCCCACAATACTAAAGATTGCATTGAAGTTAGGAATGAAATTAGTTACCTTCTAAGCATCAGCCACCTGAAGGAATTGATGGGAAAGAAGAAAGATATAGCTAAGGATACCGACATGAATCCTAAAAGGGCGACATCCCCACTGTGGGATGTTAAGGTAATCAATTTCATTTCTAGAGGGGGGGTCTGACATTTTGGTACTGTTATGGGTGAATATTTTGGCTAATACTCTAGATCATGACTGACCATCCGGGATATTTGACAGGTTTGATATTCTAAACTCATTCCTTATTTATGAACTATAATATTTTGCATGTAGTATTAATGTCTCACAGGCTTAACGATAAGAGACCAAGTCCATGCATATTTTTCGCTTACATAGTTGAGGGAAATGACCGTCGGACTTGAAGACCAAGAATCTAACGTTCATAAAAGCATATACCAGAGCATCCCAAGAATATCATACACTTAGTTAGGTTTTTATATTATAAATAATGGGGGTCAGGTGATCGATTACATTCTTACCATCCACTGCATACACAAACTCGCAAGCTCACTTGCTCTTTTTTTGTAGATTACACATTTGAATTCACACTAACACTTAACCTATAGTGATTATTGTATCATCATCACATCGGTTCCCGAGTTGTTCTTTATTTCTTGTTGCAATCATATTGGTCGTGGTAGATGGCTTTTGTAGTCGTCTCTCGAGGTTTTGTGCCGCGATCTACATTGATTAAGGGCTTTTCTCATAATTTTTTGTTGTCTTACTTATTAAATCATTTCATTTCATTCCAATATCCTGACATATATCTTTATAATCCGAGCCATATTCCAGTGTTCTGAGTAGTATTTTGAGTAAATTACACAACATTGTTCTACCAACGTTAGCATCATTGTCCTAATTGATTAAACACAATTTTATAACACAATAATTAATCAATCAAAGTCTAGCACACCACCACACATAACAAATTTGATCACTAAATCGCTTAGGTAATTTTTTACCATAATTTTTTGCTAAATTTCCTGCTCAGTCAATTTCTTTCAAAACTCTTCTAAAAATGGATTCCCAATCAAAATCCACTTCATTTGCCATGCCTTCATCAACCACTGGTCCAAGTGGATCCTGAGGAGCATGTAGCACAATATCGGGAGAGAATGGAAATCAACCCCATTCCCCTAAGCTTACCTATGCTAGGGCTTTGGATCCACCTTGACAGGACCTGCTTTGAAATAGCTTCAAAGTGTCCCTCCTTATTCAATTACATCATTTGCATATTTAGTTAACATGTTTAATAATAAGTTTTCTTGTGGTAGAACTTTTAACAGGTTAACTAGTTACTTATAAAGGGTTACTCAAGGTGCTGATGAATCCTTTAGAGATTATGTTAGCAAAATTGTCTAAGAATGACTAGATATCCTAAACCTAGATGTTGCTATAGCTATATATGAATTTAAAATGGGCTTACAAAAGGATTCTATGTTTTATCAAGATCTTTTCATGAATCCTTGTAGGAGTCTTGATGAAGTTAGGAACTAGGCTTTAAGGTTCATTAGATTGGAAGATGATAAGAAGATTTAGCAAAGAATAGATGCATCAGCTACCTATGAGAGCCCTAATAGGAAGCGGGAATCCTCCTTGAAATCCTATAGGTCTAAATCGTATGGGAAACCTGATAACAAAAGGGCCAATGACAAGAAGAAAAGGATGATGAAGATTACCCTAAACTAGTTGATTATTATTTTAGTACTAACATTGTAGGTTTGATGTATGCCATGAAGGACCTTGGAGACAAAGTAAGGTGGCCAAGGAAAATGACAAAAGTTCTTCCAAGAAGGATAAATCTAAGTGGGGTGCATACCACAATGATTTTGGCCACAATACCATGGATTGCATTGTACTCAGGAAGAAATTGTTACCTCCTAAGCACTGACCATTTAAAAGAATTGCTTGTAAATTGGAAGGATATGTGTAGCATACGTCAAAATCGGATATTCGAAACCCGACCGGATTTCAAAAGCGAACCCTTTTCAAATTAAATAAAATAAGAATCCTTTTTAATTTTTTAATATTTTTAATATTTTATATGTAGTTACATAGCGCGTTGGGTTAAAACCAGACAAAATATGTGAATATTATAAAGCAACTCAGTTAGTTCGGTTAGATTTAGATGAGGGAAGCTTTAACGAAGTTAGATTGGTTAGTTAATTAAAGCTTCAAGTTAAGGGATCGTTTTGTAATTTACGGGAACTATAAATAAGCAAGTCAACTAACAGGGTTAGACAACTTAATAAACTCAGTTAGTTGTTAGTTTTTTCTTAGTTATAAGGAGTTAATTAGTTAGTTTTAGGAGTTAGTTTAGTTAGTGTATACATATAGAATGGTTAACAAGGTTATATTCTAGTTAAAACAAGTATTAATAGGCAGCAACAAGATTCGAACCCGTGCCACTACCAACTCTTTGTTTAAACGGTAATGCAACAACCAAAGGACTAATGCGTGATTGGTGATAAAAACCTTTGAGGAGCGGTTATCTATCTCATAGCTTAGGTAATATATGTTAACCTAGTCCATATTGTGCGGAATCCAATTTTAGTTAGGCGACAATAATAAGATTACTTAATTTTTTGTTTTCATTAATTGTTTAAACGTTTACAAGATCCTGAAAACACTACGACATGGCTTCACCATTGTACACGCAAAATCACTCACTAACGCAAAGTCCACACACCTATTTATACTACAAGACACATCCGTACGGACTAAAGGACTATTTCCATATGGACTAGTACCTCCGTGCGGACTAACTTCCTCCGCACTGACTAGTACCCTCGTACGGATGTAATAGTTACAAAACAACATATAATCTAACATTTAATCCCTAATACAGACTTGACACGACTCGTAGACGCAGGCATCAGACATATGTATCAACAAACTCTCCCTTGGATGTTGCCGCAGTCTCAGTCTGTCTTCAAAACTTCATAACTTCAACATCTTGAGCTTCCAAAGAAATATTTTCTTACCTTTAACATTTAAGCTTAAATGCTGACATTGGAGTCTGATCTATCGGAGGTACATGCATCATAAATCGATATCTTTTAATCGAAGCCTTTTTCACTTTCTCTGCAATCCTCTCATCCTTTTGATTTCCTTCAAAAACTCTACTCTTTCAATCTTCATCCACTTAGTATTCCACATTTTTCCTGAGTTTATAATGTAAGCATAACAAACTCTAATCACATTTTGATATTGCATGGCTTGAACTTTATCCTTATCGCTCTCCATAGACCTTAAGTTTTAAAACAATGATCACTTCACCTATTTCAGCATCATATTCCTACCATCTGAAGTCTGAATAAAAATCTTGTTCTATATGCATAAGCGGCATATGCTTCATTGCTCTTGGATGCTTTACAATCAATGTAACATCAGGCATCTGTGAAACTAGATAAATCTTTGTAATCTTCTTTGGATAATGTGGTTTCCAGTTTAGAAAATCATTATGTGCTTTGTATCTTATCACTTTCCATAACTTCTGATCACCCGGCTTCATTTGAAAATTGATCAGCTTTCTTTGGCACATTTCTTGTACGTCCCACCATGGCAATGTTTTGATATCAGCTAAATATCAGAAGTATTGGACTCCGAAATCTCTTTTAATTGCAAACACATTTAGTTCTGAAATCCATCCCCATCTAATAATGTCACCAAGTGAAACATTTGGGTTTCTTGTGAAGAATGTGACAAACCGGAAAAACAAGTACTTTCCTGTGTCGATTTCTTGTATATTTCATAAACCACAAACTTTGGTTTCGCCTAAATCCGTTACTATATATATGTATATTATAATGTGTATATAGATATAGTTTATTATAACATGTTATTATAATGGGTGAATGTGTGTCTATATATATATATATATACAATAACTCGCAAAAAGAATCCATATTGTGTTGAACAAATCTGAACCGTGTACCACACACGTAACCCGATACTTATGCGACCCGAACTGTAACTTGATTAATATATTATCTTAATTGAGTTGATGCTTAATTATATTGTCATTGTTAGTTGTAAAATAATAATAATAACAACAACAACAACAACAATAATAATAATAATATAAACTAATATGTTACTTCCACAAGCATGTCTCTACTCCCTCTCGTTGAAATGGCAGCCCACGTTTCCCTTTTCTTTGAAATCGGCCCTAACTAAGCAAACCTAAAATCCCGGCCCAACATCCCCATTCAGCCCACCCTTTCAAGCCGCCACACCCACATCTCTTATTATTTACGTATACGTCCATGTGTTGTTATCACCATATCTCAAAAACAAACCCTAACCACCTGCATCAAAACTTGTGAACCTGCTGCCTTTTTCTTTGCTACTGTCGACGATAACCGACATCCAAGAGGCTTCAAGTTCGACTTCAAGATTACTTCTAACCTCCTTAAGTCGCTAGGAATCGCTTCTTGGTTCTCTTAGTTATAAATTCTAGTTTTTATACGTGTGTTGTCGGCTGTTTAGTCGAGTAGTGTGGCTGTGATTGTGTACATCTGTAACTATCTTGACGCTTGCAAAGTTGGCTCGTAGGATAGAATGCATGAATATCAAGTATGATTTTTTTATTATCGATTTTGTTTGTGTAGACACATAAAGGTTAGTTAGGGTTAATAATCTTAATGGCCTTAGTGTTTAGTATGTTAAATCTGTTGAAAGTAACATATAACCTGCTGTGTTAACGTATATATGACATTAGGTTCACTAAATAATGTTTACAGGATTCGGGTAATGAAAACAGGAAGCTGTCTAATAGTTACAGCCAACTTCAGTTGGCTGTAAACAGGTCATAACTTAACGAAACTAGATTTTTTGAGTCTAAAACGTTGGGTTTTGAAAGACGCTTCTAATGGCACTGGAATCACAATTTTTGGATGTCGTTTGCTATTCTTAAAGAATTATTTCGTTTCAGTGGTCAAAGCTGTGTTTTTCTACAGATTTTATGTGTTAGTTTTACGTCATATCTTAGTAAATACTTGGAGTTAAGTCATGAAATTTATACAGTAGATGGTCTTAGGTGTTTGTACGAATCTCTAACTAGAATTACATCAATCGGGTAACCGAGGATTTTTAAATGTTTTTTACATGAGCTGCAGACAGAAAGTGACGAATCTGATTGCTGCTTTGTAATTGATTTTCAAAATTATTGGTAAAGAGTTAGGCCTTGAAATTTCTACACAAGGCCAACCCCACCAGGAAGTACGTCACATAAAAAGATCGTAGTTTTTAAAGATATGTAAATAGGTTAAACGAGCTTCCTAAACAGCCTATTTTCAGTGAAATTGTTATGCATGAATCATGAATGTACAAATATCATATATTATATCGTAGGATGGGTTGTGAACACAAGTATGAAACCATATGACAAAAGTGCTACGTGATTACTTTTTCGCGTGCTAGTTGCTAGATACATGTAGAACTTTCATGATTTACTTAAACCAACACTAATAAACCATGGCAACTATAATCGGCGTGGTTGATTGTCCTAGATTGCATACACTTAATCTTAATCATACCGAGCAACATGAAGGTGAGTAACACGAGCACATTACAGTAATGTAATGCCATCCTATTATAAGGTTATAACGCTTTTATTTAATAGAACATTGTTATATTGTTACAGTCACAAAGTAGCCTTATCACATAACGTCCTTGTAAACCTCGGACCATTAGTATTAGGATTAATAGCAGGGGAATTTTGAGTAGTACTACTGGGCCCAACAAGCCCCACCCGAGCTAGTCGTGCTAGCTAGACCGGTAATGGTCACCAGGTGTAGAATTAGCCTAACTTACTGCCATGCTTAGTGATAGAACTGGCAAATAAAGGCAACAACAATCAACTTCAGTTTCGAACTCTTTCATGATGTAACATGGGTTAGCTACCTATAAATATAACAATAATATGTTAAATACTAATAATAACTATTCGGGTTGAATAGTGGAAACTTGTGTAAACGAAACATGTAATAACTGTGAACTCAATATGTGAACTCACTCATCTTAATTGACTGACACTTGTTTCTTACATGTTCCCCATTGGTCTCTAAGGTACTTGCCATGATTAGGTGCACTGCATGGCGTTAAAAACATTTCATTTGGTAAACGTTGCATTTTCATATTTATTTATCGCTTGATTGGTCGTTTGTTTTGACGCACCCCTCATTACTTTAGAATTGTTGGTTGTTTGCTAAAACTATTTTTCTCATATAGAGGTCATTCGATATGACTGGTGTCTAGATCCTGGTTTTTCATGCGCTTCGCGGTAAAACTCCGTAAGAGGATTTTGAGGGTGTGAGAGATTGGTATTAGAGCCACTAGTTATAGAGAATTAGGTTTGCATGGGTAGTAGACCTAAACTATTGCCATAGACATCACACTAGTATCACCGACTCGAACACAATTACGTGACGTTATTTCTAGTGTACTATCTTATTCTATATATAAATATATCTTATCATACTAACTTAACAGGCATGTCGTCATCCTCCTCCTCATCTAACTATTATGCACTGTCATGAGGGAAGGCTCCCGAGGTGCCACCTTCAGCACCGCGTAATGTGCAGACACGAGCACCAAAAAGGAAACGTCTAGCACAAGAGGGGAACACATCATCCAAACTAACTACCCTCAACTACACAATTGAATTGGAAAAAAGTATCGTGGAATTGGAAAGGAAGGCTCTGTGAGAGGGGATCGACTCTCCTCCGATGAGCACTGACGGGTAGTCTTTTGGACAACCCGTAAGTGCGTTAAAATGATAAATATTCCACGCTTTAAATGTTTAATTGTTACGATTGGATGTCTACGGTGTGTATTGTTTTTCAGGTACCGAAAAGCATAACGAGGGTGCTTAAACGTGCTTTATGGAGCATTTGCAAGAGCCTAATTGAAGATGGAACTCAAGAGATTGAACCAGGGGTAAAATGGGAAAATCAAGTTGACCACCGTAAGCGACGGTGGGCGCTGTAGCTTACGGTGGAGTCCATTCTCAATGCCACCGGCTGACTACCGTAATGAAAAATGTGCCCACCGTAAGCTACGGTGTGCACTGTAGCTTACGATGGTGAGCTACGAGAAAGTTGTAACTGCCCAATTTAAGTTGAGTTATGGAGTCTTTTCACATTATCAATCATTGGAACGAATTGCAGAGAAAATAGGAGGCGATTTGGAGTAGTTTTCATTGATTCTAACAAGTTCTAAACAATATTTTGGTGTTGTCGATTCGTATGAACAAGACAATTGACGTATGATTGATTGTAAGAACATGAGTGGCTAGACATTTCGGTGATCATCTTGTGTGGAAGGTTCGGTAAACAACTGTGTTTCGCTTTACATTTTTCAAGAATAATTGCTATGTTATTGTGGTTATGGTGTTGATTGATTGTTTGTATTGTTGGTTGATATTGTGCTTATTGCTTATTTCGTACGTTCTTGGTGTCGTTGACAATCAAGATATCACGGGAAGGTTTATGGGTTAGGTATTAAACAATTGGTCATCGGGTAATGACCTCGCATTTCAATCCGAGTACTTTGTTCCCTTTTATCACAAATAGTTAATCAAACACGAGGCATGTCTATGTGACTCTTTCTAGTAAAATCGAAATACATGTGTTTTGAACCGGAAATTCTCTTATTAATCTGTTAAAAGAACCAATTTTTGAATCGTTAAGTAGTTAAAATTCCAAATCTATTAACCGAAAATCAGAAAGTAAACTAGTGCAAATTAGGTAATTAGTTATAGTAGCACAACCTTTTTGATAGCACTAGTTCCTCAATTCCTTGTGTTCGATACTCACTTACCGCTAGCTAGTAGTAGTATTGGGATTAAATTTGTGTGAGACAACGACTTCACGTCAAATTTTGGCGCCATTGCCGGGGAATTGTGCGCAACGTGTGTTACTTCGTGTTAGTATAGTTTGTTATTTTTTCGGGTTTACGCTGGTTGTGTTAGTGTGCAGGTTCTTACATGTGTATGCATACTAGAGGATCTAACAAGCTATCACCATTGGCATTTGATCCGGAGATCGAGCGAACTCTACGACGCAATCGGGTTTTGTTACGACAGAATAAGATTAGTGGTTCCCCAACAACACCATCAACACCTATTTCACCACTCAATACCATGGAACAATTGCCTACCACCACAAACCAAACCTCACCATCTACACCTCCACCAAATTCCACCACTCACCCAACTTCAACCCATGAAGTTGACCCATCTAACACCGCATCATTAGTACCACCATTCTCATCTTTCTTTCCCACAACCGGTCAATCCTCATCCACCCAACACCCTTCACCAAATCAACCTTTACCTAGCTCCACCATTATCCATAGTTCACCTACATTTCAACCACCAAACAAACCGGGTTCCCATAATCCTTTTTCGCAGTTCGTGCAAACATCAGGTGTAGGAGGAGATGGGTATGGGTATGACGATGGTTATGAAGAGTAATTTGGAGGTTATGAAGATGACTGTTACTATTATGGGGGTGAAGGATGTAACTTAGGACCGCAAGGGGGAATGGGGTACCCACAAAGGCAACCTACGGGGGTGCAATAGGTTCATCCTCACGGGCCACCATTTCAACAACCAATGCCTCTACCACAACTCCAAGTTCAACATCAACAACCGCAATTCCAAAGACCAATGCATTAACCTCCACCTCAACAACACTTTGTACCTCAAGGGCTAAGACAAGGTCCAGTGGGCGACCAAGAGTACCATTGGGTGCTCCGCGTTGACATCATCAAGAAGTAGTGTGGGGGGTTGTAGGTCCACCTGAGGATCAAGTTAAACCAGTTCCTTGTTCATATGACACACACACAAGTGCGGAATCCAAGTGTGCATGCAACCAAAGCAAAGTAAAGAACACGGGGTAACCAAAGATTCACTATCTTTATTAATGATTGAGAACAAGTACAAACATATACACACAATGCTCGTATGACTCAAACAAACTTTCTGTGTTCTTGTGTCTTCGTCTTCAGAGATAACCAACTCAAAGGGTAACAAGCTCTCTGGTCTGACCAACCCTTGATTGAGAGGTGCATGTCTGCTTATATAGTGTCTGCCTAGATATTTCGTACGAACCACGAATCTAGACATACTGAACACAATATTTCACAAGAAACACATCTCCAGAATTTGGTACGAGTCAGTGTTTCGTACGAAACCCTGTGTCTCATACGAAATCTATGACTCGCACAGAATTCTCATTCTTGGAGAACGTGTGTAGACTTGACGTACACAAGACTTATCAGTATGCACACATGCAACTGATAACACAGACAAGCTAAGATGTCATACTAGATCAAGATAGTAAGATATCTCGATCTATTCGACACGACGAAACCTATACAGACATTGAGCAAAGACCGTACAATTACAACTGTAATTAAAAACAAGCGACAGATACAAAACTGTATCAACAAACTCCCCCTTGGATGTTTCTTGGTCTTTGGTCTTCATATGTTGGTCTTCACATGAATGATTTGGACTATCAATATACTCCCCCTAAAGATCTGCTATTCATTGATAGATCTGCTATCTAATGATTAGAGCATCAGGTCTTCGAACTTCTAAGAAACTTAAAATCTTTCTTGTTTCCTCTTCTGACTTGTCAGATTTCTTCATTGCTGGTATTTGTTCATGTTCTTTTGTATCAATTTGTACTCAATAGACAAATATAATTAGAACACAAATTTCTTCGGGGATACACACCAAAGACTTATCATACAATCTTCGTATGATTGTATTCCCTGAACGAGATACACACACTCGTATGAATTCCAGCAGCAGATTTGAGAAAAACAAGTGACCAGGTCAAATCAAATGACTAGGTTCATTCCTATAAGATACACACACTCAAAAGAATTTCAGATTTGGATTTCTTTGATGAATTACTTGTTGCCAGATGTTACTTTATGAAGTTGCGATATCACACAAAAGGTACTTTGGCGTATCTTGGTAGAAAACTTTGAGTATCAACTTTGGGTAACCTTCAAAAAGTAATTACATAAGCAACTAAGTAAACTAGACTGAAAAACAAAATATAAAGATAAACTATATATCTATTGAATAATCTTTTTTGAGTTTCAAGGTAAAGGAATCATACCAGCATTTTAATCTTGTCAAAAATGATATTATGTTTAAACTTCAAAATTAAACAGATAAGTATTCAACTGCGATTATCATTATTGTTGTCCACGTAAGCTCAGACTTATCAGATGTAATCATGATTTAGGAGATATGATTAAGTTATGAATTATACTTACTAGCCGGTGTTCAACCACATCACGACACATTCCCGCATCAAGATATGCACGAGAGAAAATCTTACCGGTGAGTATACTGCTTTATCATCTGTTTTGATGTATATAAATGATGTGAGATACTCACTTATTTTTGATTGAAAACAAGCCCTATGTGATTAAATCACTTATTGATGAGGAACTTGATTTTTATATGCATGTAGGGCACAGGAGTAAGTCCGTGAACAGGTTAGTACCATCGTACCGACAAAGAGATGAACTTAGCTCCCGTATAAAGCTGTGATATTTTATCACTTATTTGAAGGTCGTATGTAGTATGTACACGTATGTATGATATCATGGAAGTTCTAGACTTGCGCCACCGTTATTTTTCAGAAAAAGATTCAACCATGATACCCAGATGATAAGCCAGCATAAAGACCGTATATCTCAGAACCTCGACACTCTGTTAAACAAAATTTCAGTACCAAGACCATATGCCAATGAACGGTACCCACCTGGCATTCTGTTTGTTAGGTTTATATCAACCTGCACATTTTAGTCTGATTGTGAGCCTTCCGATACATCATTAGCAAAGCTACTTATCAATCTTCTTTCTATGATTTTGACCATTTTTGACAGATTTACCGGTGAATTTCATCATCTTCAACTTATCCAAGAAACTCATTTTTTAGTTTTCTAATGGTTTTGTATTTTTCTGATTTTTTCGCCCCCTTAAATAAAAAGGTAAATAAAAGACATATTTTTGTATTTTCTTAAACTTACTCCCCCTAAAATATAAAACTGAAAATCTTTTTGTAGTTTTAGATTTTTAGAAAAGTATATACAAAAATAGTTAGCCATGGTTGAGTTACTCGGGTTTCACCTTGATGCCATTGACCAAAAGTATATAATCAAAACGTGATTTATCAAAGGCTTTGGTAAAAAGGTTGGCACGTTGGTGATCAGTGTGGATTTTAACAACATCGATAAGTCTCTTTTCATAACAATCACGTATGAAATGATACTTAATCTCAATGTGTTTTGTTTTTTAGTACTGTACAGGATTCCGAGTGATCTGTAAAGCAGCTTCATTATCAACAAAAATATGAGTAGTAAGAAATTCAAAACCGTAGTCGCGCATTTGCTGTTGAATCCATAGAACTTTAGAGCAGCAACTAGAAGCTGAAATATACTCAGCCTCACATGTTGATGTAGCTACACAAGTCTACTTTTTGCATTGCCACGTGATTAGGCGATTTCCCAAGAACTGTCATCCTGTTATTGTTGATTTTGCATCGATTTTGCAGCCACCATGATTAGAAACACTGAATGCTGTAAGATCAAAGTTATCATCCTTAGGATACCATAGACCAGTGTCAGGGTGTCCCTTCAAATAACGAAAGAGCCTTTTCACAGCCATCAAAGGAGAAACCTTCGGACTAGACTGATAGCGCGCCAGAAGGCATGTTGGGTACATTATGTCGGGTCTTGAAGCAGTAACATACATGAGCGAGCTGATCATAGCACGGTAGAGAGATGGTTCTACATGTTCACCCATTCCGTCTGGAGTAATCCCATGATTTTGAGCTAATGGAGTTCCCAAAGGTTTTGAGTCATCCATCTGAAATCGTTTGAGAATATCTCGGACGTACTTGGTTTGATGGATAAAAATCCCTTCCTTTGATTGCTGAACCTGCAAACCTAAAAAGAAAGTCATTTCTCCCAGTGTTCTCATCTTGAACTTCTCTTGCATAACCTATTCGAATTCTTTGCACATTCAAGTGTTAGTAGACCCCAATATAATATCATCAACATAAACCTGTACTAGCAGAAAATCCTCGTCCCGTTCCTTGATGAAGAGAGTACAGTCGATCAGGCCTCGTCGAAAACCATTCTTCAACAGATAGGTAGACAACGTTTCATACCAAGCCCTAGGAGCTTGATGAAGACCATATAACGCCTTGTTGAGAAGCCAAACCTTGTCAGGATGGAGAGGATCTTCAAAACCTGGCGGTTGCTCAACATATACTTCCTCTTCTACCACACCATGAAGAAATGCACTCTTCACATCCATCTGATAAATGATGAACTTCTTGATGGATGCATAAGCCAAAAAGATTCTTATGGCCTCAAGTCGTGCAACTAGTGCATAAACTTCATTGTAATCAATGCCTTCGACCTGATTAAAACCTTGAACAACCAATCGTGCTTTGTTTCTCACAAGAACACCTCGGTCATCTTTCTTGCACTTATACACCCATCGTGCACCAATCTTCTTGTAGCCGTCAGGCCTGTCAACCAATTTCCAGACGCCTAACTTCTGAAAATGCTGAAATTCTTCCTGCATGGCTTCAACCCAAGATTCTTCTTTCATTGCCTCTTTCCAAGATTTTTATTCAACTTGGCATACATAGTAGGCAAAAGACCAATCATTCAGACCACCAGATTTCCTGATTTCCGAATACAATCCAGCATTCTGGTTGTTTCGAAGCTGATTACGAGTCTGCACACCACTCTGGACATCCCCAATAATATTCTGCTGAGGATGGATATTATAAATACGAGTTTCTGGCACATTAGGAACACGAGAATTGATACCCAAATTGTTGATATTCAGATCAACAGTTACATCGAGAGCGGGATTTGATGACGTTGTAGATGCCTGACCTTCAGTCGTTCCTTGAGGTTGAATATTTGACGTATCATTTGAAAATCCAGGAACAGCACCAGAGGCAGCTTCATTTGCATCATGAAAATCATAATCTTCTGATGAAACATTATAATCCGCAGCGTCTTCGAATTCCTCATTTTTAACAAGATTGTTAACCGAAGACGACACTTGTGGGTTACCAATAATTGGTCGAACTAATGACGAGTCGATTGCAGTATCACTTTCGAATAACATCTGAGCAGCAACGGTTGCATCATCAAAAGTTGGCAAATTAAAGCCCATCGTAGTCAAACATCCAAGGAGCACCCGGAGCTCTAACCGCTTCTGTATATCTCTGAACCTTGACTTCACCCCATTCTTCAATCTTCTTTGAATACAAATTCCACACCCGGAAATTCGGAGTAGCATATCCAAGAAAGAAACCTTCGCTAGCCTTGGGACCAAACTTTCCATGTGGATCAATCATAGTGCATGGATCTCCAAAAGGTTCTATGAAAGAAACATCCGGTTTCCTTTTATGTAACAACTCAAAGCATGTCTTCCCATGTCTCTTTACCGTCAGAACTCTATTCATCGTGTAGCATGCAGTAGCAACAACTTCTCCCCAAAATTGAACAGGAAGTTCTGATTCTACTAACATGGTTCTTGCAGTTTCAATAAGAATTTTATTCTTCCTCTCAGCGACACCATTTTGTTGTGGAGTGTATCCAGAACTGTACTCATGAAGAATACCCTTTGAGGAACACTACTCGTCCATAACTTGATTCTTGAATTCGGTGCCATTGTCGCTTCTGATTCTCCTTACCTTCAGATTGTACAAATTTTCTAACAGAGTCAGGAGATTTTTTAGGATAGTAGGAACTTCACTCTTGTGTGCCAACATGTTTACCCATGCGAATATGGAATAGTCATCAGTAACTACTAGACAATAAGAATCACCAAAGGTTGTCTTGTTTTTCATAGGTCCAAAGAGGTCCATATGAAGACGTTCTAGTGGCATATTCACAGTGTTGATCTTCTTCATGGGATGGGATTTTCTCGCTTGCTTTCCCTTTTGGCATGATACACAAACATCTTGAAGATGAAAATTCTTGACTGGTACACCATTCACTAGATTGTTCTTCACCAAATAGTTCATTTTCCTTAGGTGAATGTGTCCCATACGTCTATGCCAATAGATTGACTCCTTCTCGGTGGCTTTGGAGACAAAACATGTGACTTATGCAGATGTTGTAATAGCTTGTCTCATATCAAGAATATACAAATCGTTAATTCTTGGAGCCGACATGAGAACCCATTCCTTTGGGTTCTTGAATCCAGGCTTCAGCACATAACATCCGGCATCATCAAAATGTACCGTGAACTTCTTGTCGCAGATTTGAGAAACGCTAAGAAGATTGTGATCAATTTTCCTCACATAATTGATCTTGTCGAAGCTCAGAACACCATTGGAGACCATTCCCTCTCTAGTGATGTATCCACCTTTGTCACCAGCAAAAGCAACATAACCACCCTTAATACTTTTCACATCATATAGGAGCCGCAAGTCGCCCGTCATGTGCCTTGATACCCCACTGTCAACAATCCAATGACTGTTTAAAGTTCCTCCTGGAACACCCTGCACATTGCACAAACAAGATTAGTTTGAGATGGGGCCCAAGCCTTAGTGGTCTTGGGTCGTCCCTTATCATCGAGAAATGTAATCTTAATTTCTTGATGATTTATAAACTAAGAAACTCCTTTTGAACCATTACCGGTCTTCTGTTTCCAAGATCCTTGTTTATTACCAAATTTACTATTATTTACAGTTTTAACAGTACTGGTTTTGTTGACTTTGAAGATCTTTGATCCTTATTTGAAGAATCCGAATTTAAAGCTTTCTCAATTGCTTTTACTTGTTTACGTTTTTGTTTCTCTTTTTGATCTTTTGATAACTCGTTTATCTTGTGTCGGAGATATATATTTACGTTTGCAAGTTGGTTCATGAGGGATTTTCTCTATACATCTTGATTTGGCTGGATTTTGACATTCCTTTATAATGTGGCCAAATTATCCACATTTGAAACATGTTCTCCTTTCAACAAAACTAGGAGATCGTGTTTCTCGGCTTGATGTTGAACTTATGGATCCTGAGATACTGGGTTCATTTTCATTACATCCATGAGTGCGTTGGGTGTAATTGTTTTGACTATTCCTTTTCAAAATCTGAACTTTCTTTACAAAATATACATTAGATTTTCCTTGAAAAGTTTCAACTTTATCGGTACCTTTAGAACTTACAAATTTAACAATTTTAGCCTTTTTCTGGTAACGAGAGCCTTTTGCTTCAACCTTCAGTTGAGAAACTGTAGGATTTTCAACTTGCTTCCATTGTTTTTCTTTTGAAGCAGATAATGGTTATGATTTGGGCAGCTTTTTCTTTTCTACAGGTTTGGTTGTTGACTTTTCAAAAACCTGATCTATAGAGATTGGATTTACGTTTTTAATTGGAAAATCTTTGTTTGAATAGATTTTCTTATCCCCAACAAAGTATACAACATATTATCTGCTTCATCTGTCGACACTTGTGTCTTGACAGATTTCTTAGGAATGGTTTCTTGATTCTTAACAGATTGAGTACTCGGAGTAGCAGAAGATTCTACTCTTTTCCTTTCATCAAGAGGCTGATCATGATCACCATTTCTTGATTCATCATCTGATGAATCATCCTCTTCTTCACCAGACGATGAACATTCTGGGTTGCTTGGTTCTTGAGAGGAATTGCCTAGTTTGAACCCTAACCCTGCTGCGAATTCCTCAGGATTCAAAGGTACAGAGGGTTCAAAACGAGGCATCTCCTCTTCATCAGGCATTTTGGTATAGTTGTGTTTCATTGGGGGTAGACATGACTTATACCCTATGCATTGAGCATCTCCCTTTAGTTTTTGAACTTCAATGATATGATCAAGCACATATTGATCTGCATTTGGCGATGGCTAACTCTTTCTTTGTTTCTTCTAGGAGATTAATATAGTTATTAATTCATGTCTGTTTATTCAAAACTATTTTTGTCAATTTAGAAACACTTTTCTTAAGGGTTTCTATTACATATTTGAATTCTTTTTCATTTCTAGTTAGTGCCAAGTTCGCCTCTTTACAACTAAATTCTGATTATGACTGTTGACGGTTTCATATTTTATTTTCAACTCAACACAGTCATTGATAACAATAGGAGGGTCAGAATTTACCTATTTTGAAGAACCTTCAACATTTTCCATAAAGGCATTGTGATGAGGAAAAGCTGTACAATCTGTAGAGAGTGTCTCTGTCTCTTTTTCCGTAGCTTCTGCATTCCTCGTCATGCCTACCTTTCCAGATTTCAACATCTCGGCTTCACTCAGCAACTCTTCAACCTCAACATCACTTCCTTTCTTCTCACTAGAATCAGATCCATAACCATCTGAACTTGAACATTCTTCATCAGAACTACCAGCATCCCTAGATGTGTCATCATTATTTGGAGTGTTGATGCTGTGATCATGCTTGATTTGATCCACGATCCTTGCATAGCATGCAGTTCTTCTGTTGTTCTCTGTCCCAACTGTACTAACCAATCGCATCCTTCATCAGATTGAACTACCAAAGTACTATGCATATTTGAAGATCCTGATTGATTGGTGTTGTTAGAGTTACCAACAGCTACTATTCTTCTTTCATTGTTGTACTGTGCTGTGTTGGATGGTTGAGACTGATTTCGAAAGGGGTTGTGATTTCCTTCCTTGTTGGGTCTTGTGCATTCCCGCTTAAAGTGGCCTCTTTTTCCGCAGTTGAAGCAAGTGACAGAGGTTTTGTCAAAGCCGTATTTTGTATCCTTCTTTCTTTCCAAACTGATTCTACCCGTTCTTCTCATATAATCCTTCACTCTTCTCATAGCACTTGCAAATGCCCACCGGATGTCCATCAGCTCCATTTCATCTCGGTCAATTTGCTCGTAGTCTTCGTTCGTCAAATTGATGTTCCCTATTTGACCTGCAACTAAACCACAATACGCACTGACCATGGTATTTAGAAGTTCTGCATGTTCCTGTGCAACTTCTACATTGATTTTGGAGAGATTTGATGTGTCAAGTTTGACAGTGTTGGGATTTGCAGATTGACTGTTGCTTCCATAGAAAGCTTGTTGAGGAGCTTGCTGTGGAGCTTTATGCGCTAAGTCCCTTGGCTGTGGAAGGAAGGATTTTGGATCAAAAGCTTGTCCATAGGCTTGATTACTCGAACCTGTAAACTGGCTTGATTGAACTGGTTGGGGTAGAAACGAGTTCACATTTGACACAAACGCGGTCTGCAGCTTCGGTTGCTGACTTGAGCTTGTACCTGCATTTATACCTCCAAATACATATCAGGGTTTTGTGGAGCAGAGACTCGTTATGCCTTCCGGAGTTCTTCTTCATTCTTGTTCTCCAGTTTCTACACAAATTCATAAATAATAATAATTCCAAAACACCTGTATGTTTTAAAAGATCAATAAATTGACCCCATTTTAGTGGTAAAGCATCAGCAAATCACATCACAATTTCTTGTGGTGCTGCTAACACTTTATACGAGTACATTTCGCTGAGAAGATGATGAAACCGAGTGGTCATATCATTCAAGGTTTCGTTCTCCATGAACATGAAACTTTCAAACTCCTTTTTGAGCAGATCATGCCGAATCTTCCTGGTAGTAGCGTTACCTTCACCTCTTGCTTCCAAAGTGTCCCACAAATTTTCCGTTGTGGTACAATACACAAACTGATGATAAATGTCTTTATGCAGAGCTTGTGTGAGGATAGCAAATGCCTTTTTCTCTAGATCGTAAGCTTTCTTGTCACTTTCGACTAGATTGGCCAATGTGGTTGGATTTGATCCAACTTCTTCAAGTGCTTCATTGTAGGGGGTAGTGAAACACATCCATAATTCTTTGTTCTATCCAAGAATGTATGTATGAAAACAACTTTTCCAGGACGGATAATCGTTCATATGATTTAGCTTGGGCAGACGGTTGTTACTCCCTGTTTCACTTTCGCTCATTAACAGAGTTTGGATGCTTTGATTTTGATTTGCAACACACGCCCATTGATTTGCAAAGATCATTGTTGTATGTTGTGTCATCAATGATTTTACCCATGATGTTGCGGAGCTTTGCGAAGACTCCTGATTTGAGCTTGAACAACTCCAATCCCACGGGTTAGAACTCATTATATTTTCTTGTTTTAATGAAAATTTTAGTTTTAAAGTTTCACGATTATAATTTCCTTTTAAAAAATCACAGATCTGAAAATATGATAAATTTTTAAAATCACAAAGCTTTGAAAAAAAAACAATTCTTGTTTCGTGCGAGACACTTGTGTCGTGCGAAATACGGATGTTTCGTGCGAGCCAGGTGTTTCATGCGGGTCAGATGATTCGCACGAAATAACTCAGTCGCACCAAATGTTTTGTTCAACGTTTTTCAGAGGAATCTTTTCAGAAATGGTTTGGTGAGATATTTCCTTTCTTGTGTAGACCTGCTTTTTCGAAAGTACCTGCTGTCTTACCCACTTTTAGTTAAAACACAGATTTTTAATAGTCCATAGTCCAAGTCTAGATCCAAGTCAGAAAATGTCAACCCTACCAAAACTAATCAGATTTAAATTTTTGCAGATTTCTTCTTCAAGGGTGTTCTTATGAAAAATATTAACACAAGAATTTTCTGCATGCAACAGATTTTAACTAAGTTTTAAGTTAGTTTACTATCCAAAACTTATGTTTTCTGCTGGAGGCTCAAGAACACTTCAGAAATCTTCAAACTAGTTCAGACACAACTAAGCTCGGTTTTGAACAAGGAAAGAGCCAAAGCTCTGATACCACTTGTAGGTCCACCTGAGGATCAAGTTAAAGCAGTTCCTTGTTCATATGACACACATACAAGTGTGGAATCCAAGTGTGCATACAACCAAAGCAAAGTAAAGAACACGTGGTAACCAAAGATTCACTATCTTGATTAATGATTGAGAACAAGTACAAACATATACACACAATGCTCGTGTGACTCAAACAAACTTGTTGTGTTCTTGTCTTCGTCTTTAGAGATAACCAACTCAAAGGGTAACAAGCTCTCTGGTCTGACCAACCCTGACTGAGAGGTGCATGTCTGCTTATATAGTGTCTGCCTAGATATTTCATACGAACCACGAATCTAGACATACTGAACACAATATTTCACAAGAAACACATCTCCGGAATTTGGTACGAGTCAGTGTTTCGTACGAAATGCTTGTTTTGTACGATATACTCTTTGTTTCGTACGAAATCTATGACTCACACAGAATTCTCATTCTTGGAGAACGTGTGTAGACTTGACGTACACAAGACTAATAAGTATGCACACATGCAACTGATTAACACAGACAAGCTAAGATGTCATACTAGATCAAGATAGAAGGATATCTCGATCCATTCGACACGACCAAACCTATACAGACATTTGAGCAAAGACCGTACAATTACAACTGTAATTTAGAATAAGCGACAGACACAAAACTGTATCAACATGGGTTGAAGCGCATTTTCGTCCGGTTATTACCAATAATCCTTCTCCGGTAGTAAGACCTCAACTCCCGGACAGAAGGACATTTGAAGTTAGGACGACTGCATTGCAAAGCTTGCTGAAGTATAGGGTCTAGCAATGGAGGAACCGTACTTTCATTTGGAAACTTATGATTCCATTTGCAACACTATTGGGGGGCAAGGATTCTCATCAGATGACGTTAAGTTGGTGTTGTTTCGATTTTCGTTGGAGGACAAAGCGAAGAGGTGGTTTCATACTTTACCGTCCGCATCTATCTATACTTGAAACCATAGGATGAATCACATACGCTCATGAATTTTTGACGCTCATGAATTTTTGACAGTTGATGAATCACATACGCTCACGAATTTTTGACGTACGAGGGGTTTAGACGTAAAACATCAAATAAACGGACTATCCATGGACATAATGTCAAATTGAAACCATAGGATTGTTAGATACTGATTTTCGACCAGATATGTGCAAAAACCATGTCAAAATTCAAAGAAATGAAGATTTTGGATCGAAAAACGTATCAGTTTCATCCATACGAGGGAGTCTCAGTGGCTCGTATGAAGCATGACTCGTACGGAGCACCACTCGTTCGAAGCTCCAAACGTACGAAGTCCAGCTTGTACGAAGGCATTTTTTGATCGTATTGACGTGACGAGTGTCTAGAAAAAATTTGGTGATTACAAATATTTTCGTGAAATTAATGTCAAATTCGGGCTGTTCGGAAACACCGTCTAGAGCTTCAATGTATAGATTTGATGATATGATCACAAAGGGATGAAGATTTCGGGATAGTTACTGATACATGCGAAAAACGTTGATCATCTGGTGTAGTGATTATTAATGAGCCTTAACGTTAAGTCAGCATTTGCTCAAAACTACAAATTTTGGGAAATTTTCCGCAAAATTTGAAATATCATATGATGCAGTCCCACCGTAATCCGCATTTCCATAAGAACTTGACGCCAGAATTTGCAAAAATGAGGGGGAATAAAAATTTTCACGTATATCTTAAAATTATGGCATGTTTGAATTCCGTGACACTTCATAGTATCCAGGTGGTTCAGACTGCAGATTATCTGGGAAACACAGAGGATCCATTAGAGATGAGATAACATTTAAGTCTATTCACGAAATAGACTATACATCTGAAAGAATGTTTCTCAGATTTGATGTGATACCAGAGAGTTTATTGATTTGAAGTTTTTCGGTGTGGTATTTCGAAGTTTCTATCAATTGTCAGTTGGGTTTTGAAGATCAGAGGATTGAGCATCAGGGGAGTGCGCTAAACCGAACGCGGATATGCTTAATGTCAAAACGGAGAAGCTGCATTGTTTAATTTCAAGTTGGTGATTATTCGAGAAAATTTGTAGATCAAGCAAATCAGAGGATGTTCTAAACCGTGCAAACAACGACTTGAAGATTAATTTCTGGAGAAAATTATTTCAGGGGGAATGTTGCTTAAACGTAGATAATGCAAACCCGGATCTTCAATCAAGGGGGAATTACGACATCAACAGATACCCGATTGAAGTTGCAGAATATTCAAACACAACTCTCAGATTTAAAGTTCAAGCTACGACAGTGACGTCAAAGGGGGAAATTGCTGATGCACTTTGTGGTCGTCACTATGCGAATAGGCTAGAAAGAGTGTGTATTGAATATTGTATAGATTAGATATGAACACACGACCCAAGTGTGAATGAGTACTGGCTTGTACGAGTGACATGTGCCTCGTACGAGTGACTATATGCTTCGTACGAGTGACTTAGTTACTCATACGAGTAACCCTTCGTACGAGTGACAAAAGGCTCACTTCGCACGTCATGTCTATAAGTAGGTGTTGTGTGTTCATTGTTTGTTAAGTTTTGGAAGTTCCCTTAGGGGAAACGCTGGCAGATTCTCTCCAGGAACTCCGCCAGCCAGTCAAGATGTATACACTTTCGGTATGAATTAATGAATTGAAAAGCTTTCGCTGATTCTGTGCCTACATGTCTATTTCGTTCTGCCGAATCTGTTCTATCTCCAAAGCTTTCGTCTAGAACCGCTGCCGACCACGGGACCATAAAAACAGACTCTGTTACAAGGACAACCGTTCCACCTAATCATCATCACCACCATCATTATCATCATCAGACTTGTCAGAAAATAAATCATCAAAATCGTCCAAGTCTTCTTTTTCTTTTTCAGCATCTTCACCGAACTCATCCACCTCAGCATCAATCTCTTTCTCCAACTTTTTCTTGTTGAGCCATTCACGATGCTTTGCTGAAAGAATTGTTGCATCAATATTAACATCTTTAGGCTTTCCCACCAATACAAACTTCTTTGAAACCGAGTACACCACAATTGCAGAAGATACTTGCACAGATTCAGCTTCTGGCTCGGTTGTAGCAGTCATGGGATCCTCACCCACCTTCGCTTTGCCTTTGCCTTGAGCATTAGATAATTCTTTAGCAAGATGTTCACGCTCTGCAACCCTTTCTCTTACTTCATCTCTCTCAATTTCCTCAATTTCAGCAGCTATGTTTATCCCGAGCTTCTTTGTAATTATCTTCTCTAATAGGCTCATATGTTCAGTTCCTAAGACGTTCTTCGTCATATTCCGCCATTCTTTTTCTCAAACGCTCATTCTACGACACGATACTTGCTATGATAGCTTCTAACTGCTGTTTTTCTGCATTCAAACCGTTAAGTTGTTCCTGAAGTTCAGCAATTTTGACACTGTTTAACATAACTTGTTTCTCCAATTCTTCAACATGCGCATCGTTAAACATGTCAGCAGAGAAATCCTCCCCCCAGGTATATCACCGAAATCATAATCAAACTAGGATTGGGGTTGTGAGGGTTGTGGTGTCGGCTGCGGTGGTGGTTGTGGTGTTTGCTACGGTGGTGGTTGTGGTGCTTGCTGTCGTGCTGGAGATGGTGGTGGCTGTGGTGTTGGCTGAGCAATTTCTTCTTCAATAACCTTCTGCTGCTCTTTTCTCTTGGATTTCTCTATTGGAGAATCTGAGCTTCGGACTGCCGGCCTTTTAAGTTGTCGAGAAGATTTCTTTGGAGTCTTTCATACAGGAGTTTCACTATCTGAATGCGAAGGTACATATGTCGTGTCATCTTCTCCTGACGCTTTTCGTTTCCTTTCTTCGGCTTTTCGTTTGAGCTTAGCCTGTCGTTCAAGTTCACGTTTTTCGCACTTTATTTTTCACCTGCTATTCTATCTTCAGAATTAGTACTAGAAGATGATGCCTTCTTCAACTTCTCCTTCACGAACACCAAAAGCTTTTCTTTCGATTTCTGCAGCCATAGCTTCAACGTTCTCTTCAGACTCAGATTCATCAATCAATCTAGAAATTTAAGATGCTTTATGTTTCTTCTGAGGGGCAGTGGAGGAAGATGTGGACGTTGGTTTTTTCCCCTTACCCCCCTTTTTCTCTTCTTTCACAAACCGTGCGCTTCTCTTCACGATGAAACCATCTAGCGCTGGAAGTTCTTCATCTTCGTCACCGCTATTTTCTTTCCTCCATTTCCCATGTGGAGGAGACACATAATCTTTGTCAATGATTGCGCCAACAACTGGTTTTGCGTTCAGGAAGGTCTTGAGATGCAAGTTCATTTTCTTCAATGTCGAGTATGCTCCATTTCAACACATCGTATTTCTTTTCCTTCAAGTTAGGATGCAAATGGTCAAGCAGCATTTGGACAAAACGTGGATAATGCAAGAACTTCTCATGCTGTGTGTTTTGGACCATTTAGGAAAAGATCACTCTTGAGAAGTTATAAAGCAAGTTCAGAATTAGTGCAGTGATCATGCACATCTGGTAATCAACTAAATCATCAAATCCTCCTTTGCAATGATTGAGAACGTGTATGACGTAGTGTGCGATATATTTGAATGGAGCACTCAGGTTAGCCTTCTTAAATGGAGCTGCGTTGACGTAGCCAGCATAACCCATTCGGTAAAAGCACCCTTTCACCATACATTCGGGAAAACTTGTAGGGTCGTCTTCAGTATCATTGAACTCCAGCACGGTTCTGATCAAATCTTTAGTGATCTTAACCTGAATATCCTCATCGTTAATCTTTACAGCAGACACAATTATGTTTTCCTCCTCATCATAATCGGCAGCATTCCAAAAATATTCAATATGCGAGCGATATGCTATATGACGATCTGTGAGAGCTTTCTTGATGGGAAGTCTGCTTAGAAAATCTAGAACTTCTCGATAAGCAGCGATTTCTGGAATAGAATCATCCAGAAGACAATAGATATTATGGAATGGTGAAAATGAAGATTTCTTGACCTGCAAGCATAGACATCTCAAACACTTAGAAAATTTTTCAAGAAAATTTTAATTCTGAGTCACTCGTACGACTCACTTATTCATATGAGTCATGTACTAAGACAAAAATTAAGTCTAATCAAAATCTCATTCGTACGAGTCACTAATTCGTACGGATGAACAGTTATACTTAACAAAATTTCAAAATTTTAGACCCGAACTTCTTCGTACGAATGATGCCTCGTACGAGTCATCAAGACTTAAACATCTAAGAATCCTACTCGTACAAATACTCACTCGTACGAATGAAAATAATAACAAACATTTGCTCATATGAGTGATGGTTCGTACGAGTTACAAATCACACGAAATAACACCTTATCAAACCGAACTTAAAACGTGTAGATTTTTACAAATTGAAAGTAGATATATAGGGTAACAGGGCCGATTTTAATGTTTTTGAGTTCAATATTATGTTTTTACCGGTCCAATTTCCCTAAATCTACATTTTATGTCCATTTGGTCTTTTGGCATTATAACGGCTTAAAAAGAACATAAGTACCTTTCCTATTGCAAGAGGTGTGCAAATCAACCTCCCCAACATATCGGTACGTAGTATAGATCAAGAAAAAGTAGTGAAAAGAACTGGTTCACACAAATTTTTCTCTCAACCGCACAGAGTCAATAGTCTGACTTGTGCGAATAAGTGAACCTTTATACTCATTCACTAGTACGAGCGATGGCTCGTGCAAATGAAAACTTTTGTCACTCGTACGAGTCAGTTCTAACACTTTGATAAAATTTTTGATTTTTGATCTTACGAAATTTTTATCTGTTTTATAACCCACTCAGTTAACCAAGTACAAGTTAATGACCTTGGATGACCATTTTAACCAAAACATTATTTATTTTACAAATGTAAAGTTTCAAATTAATGACCTCTTGTTTTTTCTGAAAAGAAATAACAAGCAAAGATATATATATATATATATATATATATATATATTTGTGAGTTTTATGTTAAGAGGATCACACCAAGTATTTAAACAAATCACAAGTACCGTTGATCTAGGTAGTAACTTTAAGTTCTTAAAAAAATTTACCTAGATTGCCAATATACTTTTCCACTTAAACTTCTTCTCGTTTCTCAAATGTTTCAAGATATGTTAGGTAATATTAAGGAACATGAAATAACTATGTTTCCCATCTCAGAATATACTCCCGTATCGAGATTCCTAGAATATCATTTCACAGGTGAATATATCTAATTGATATCTGTAAATGGGGTGAATTACCAGACCTTGAGAGCTCAGGTTAGTATTTCCATACAGACAAAGAGATGAAGGCTCCTCTTTTGGTGGTGTTCCATAAAGGAATCTTTTGAACTGCAGATGTCGTAAATGTTTATGACATACTCAATTTAGGTGCAGCTTTTGTGGGCGAATAATGCGTAAAGTATTATACAAGTTCTAGGCCATTGCTGACGCAAAATCAGAAGAACTCGGATAATACCCCAAATATCGATTAAATATAAAGACCTAGTATCCCAGAATCTGACATTCTCTCAAACTAAATTTCGGAGTACTAAGTCCATATATCTGAGAGATGTCGACCCACAAGTTACTCAGTTTTTCTTTTAGGTTTATATCTTGAATAACAATTTTGTTGAACGAGTGAAGCCTATTGGCACATCCTCAGTAACACCTGTTTAATTACTTGTTTAAACATTCCGTATCTTTAGCATACTGTGATCGTCATATTGATGAAATATGATCTCTCTTTTTCACAAAAACTCTTTTAGACTTTTATAATGTTTTTGAATTTTCCCAAAATATTTTTGGATTTTTAAGAAAAGATATTTACAGAAAACATGTCATACCTATGAGAATCACGTCAAGTCCTCGTCATCCTCAAACTCAACTTCAAGAATATCCCCTGGTGCCAGATTTCTTAAAGCATTTAATTTTAAAAGATTTTTAAATCTTGAACAATCAAAGGCTTTGGTATAAAAATCTGCTTTTTGGTCATCAGTGTGGATTTTTTCAATTCTAACCAACTTTTTCTCGTAGCAGTCTCAGATAGAGTGGTGTCGAATCTCAATATGTTTAGTACGTGAGTGTTGACATAAGTCTTTAGTGATATCAATAGCAGCCTGATTATCTACTTATATGGGCGTGTCAAAGAAATTGCAGTCCGAAGTCTCTCATCTGCTGCTGAATCTAGAGAATATGGGAACAACAACTGGATGCTGAAACGTATTCAGCCTCACAAGTAGAGAGCAACTGCGATCTGTTTCTTGCATTGCCACGTTACCAAATGAGTTCCGAAGAATTGGAAACCAACCGTAGTAGATTTGGCATTAAGCTTGCAGCAGCCGAAAGCAGAATCCGAGTAACCCGCAAGATTGAAGTCAACGTGACGAGGATACCACAAGCCGGTGCTTGGACATCCTTTCAAATATCGCATGATACGTTTGATGGCTAACAAGTGTGAATCTCTTGGATTGGACTGAAAACGGGTGCATAGGCATGTAGGATACATTATATGAGGTCGCAAAGTTGTAAGATACATCAAGGATCCGATCATGGAGCGATATAATGTTTCATCGATTTTGACTCCATGAATGTCTGGATAAATGCCTTGATTTGGAGCTAATGGAGTAGATGCGGGTTTAGTTCCTGACATATCAGATTTCTCTAATACGTCATGAACATACTTTGTCTTAGGAATGAAGATACCATCAGGCAATTGTTCAACCTGAAGTCCTAAAAGAACTTCATCTCCACCATCACACTCATTTCAAATTTCTTCTTCATGACTTCTTTGAAGTCTTTGCACAGCTTATCATTTGTCGATCCAAATATAATATCATCCACATATATCTGCACCAAAATCAGATGACCATCTACTTCCTTTGTGAAGAGGGTAGAATCTACAGTTCCTCAGAGAAAGCCATTGTCAAGAAGATGTCTTGAAAATGTTTCATACCAAGCTCTCGGGGCTTGGTGAAGACCATATAAAGCTTTGTTCAGAAGGTAGACTTTATCCTTGTGTATAGGATCGACACACCCGGTTGTTGTCCGACATACACCTCCTCTTTGACTTTTCCGTAAAGGAAAGCAGATTAGACATCCAACAGGTACACCTTGAAACCTTTCCAAGAAGCAAAGGCCAAGAATAGACGAATAGCTTCGAGACGAGCGACTGGGGCGTAGACTTTAGTGTAGTCTATCCCTTCTTGCTGGTGAAAGCCCTGTACCATGAGTCGAGCTTTGTTTCTGACTACTATCCCTCTTTCATCACGCGTGCACTTGAATACCCATCTATTGTTTATCTTTTTGTGATGATCTGGTAGGTCAAAAAGCTTCTAGACTCCTAACTTCTGGAATTAAAGCAATTCCTCCTACATTGCCTCCACCTAGCTTTCTTCTTTTAACGCGTCTCTCAAGTTACCAGGTTCAACCAGCGAAACAAAACAACTGTAAGAAAGTCTAGTTTGTAATGGAGCAATACTCGTATAAAAACAGCTTAGATCCTTGTTGATTTGATTGCGAGTTTGCACTCCAGTTTGTAAGCTGCCGATGATATTCTCCGATGGATGATAAGATAATGTCCTAGGCATTACTTCACTTGGAACATCCCCTTGAGTCTGCAAACTCGTGATCACTTCATCAACAACCGGTGCAGAAGATGTAGCTTCATTTCTGACGTTTAATTGATCAGCTTGAGCATTCAGGAAGCTTTCAATGTGCTCAGATCCTTCATCGGAACTAGATCCTCCATCATCAAAAGTCGGTTCATGATAAGAGTCAGCATTAGGCGGTTGTTGGGCAGATGATTCAGCAGTTTTCAAAATTGGTACAGAGACCGATTTATGCATAGTAGTGCTCGGACCTACATCAGAAGTTGACAGGAAGTGACAGGGAAATCACCAATGGTCTAGTAACTTGCTTTTGATTAATGATTTAATGCTGTTGAAAGAGTAACACATTCTCTTCAGAAGGCACGTATGGTAGGTCAAATGAATTCCACAAACCTTTGTAGTTAAACCTTCGTAATTACAAAACCAAATAAGTAATAATATAAAAATCCAACCTAGGTAACCGGTTTACTATTCTTTAATTAAATTCTAATTTCAACAAGTTCAAAGTTTAATTCGTTTAAATTAAGTAATTTTAGTTTAATTAATAGTTTAGGATTACTAAAAACTTCCCCCAAAATACAAATAAGTGTGTTAATTGAGTCTAGATTGAGTCGTCATTGTAATTAGAGAGTCTCGTAGGTTCGATAATCCGGACTTACTTAAACTATTCTACATTTGATCGGTCCACTTGCCGGTTAGTAGTTTAGTGAAATTTAGGAGTCTAGAGTTTAATTTGAGTCTAGAATTACGGTAATTTTAATCATTTTTAATTAACTACTTTTACAACATCATGAACCGTTCTCTTTCGAATTCCGAGTGTAGGTCCCTTAATCCGTATGGATCGTCACAAAGTCGTCTATCAAATCTAGAGTGCAGCATCCCCTAGATCAGATTTCACAGAAAACGGAACAAGAACACGAACAAATACTTTCAAACTGTCTTCAATTGATTATCTAACACAATGTTTTTACAATCAATTCAAGACTCTCTCTCAACTCTCTCTGAAATAATTCTCTGATCAACTGAATAAGCAACTAAAACCAGCAACCTAAACCCTAATGACAACCTCCTTTTATATATATACAGGTTATGCAACTGGGCTAGGGTTTCCCCATATGGACTGCTATTGGGTCTAGGCCCAATTCGCCTACTATATGCTATCTGGTGTCTAATTTAGCCCAATTACTTCTAATTACAATATATCCAAAGACTAAATCTAAGTTGTTGTCACAAATATGCACCAACAAACTTCCCCTTGACAATAGCTTCATAAAATAACTTTTTCTTCAGTCTTCTTGCAATCTTCAACATCTTTAAAAAAGGTTGGTCTTTGGATAGCTCCAGCTTTAATAGCTTCTGTCAGCAACAGATTCCCCCTAAGCTGGTGTATCCAATCACCAAATCTTCTAATCGTTAGCGTTTGAGTAAACTCCAGTTTAGCACTTGCATAGCAATCTTCAAAACTCTTCAACTTTGTCTGCAATATAGAAAGGAGGTTCTACCATCCATCCAATCAAACTCCTCTTCACTAAACTTCTCAGCAACACACTTCTACAATCTGCATACTATGTAACAAACATCTCGAGAAACCATAAGAATTTTTCAACACAAGTTAAACAAATTATTATTATTCAAGAGATAGTAAAACTTTATCACAGATTAAGCACTTCTCAACTCAAACCACATACTTCAAATTTTAAAGCACACAGAACCTGCACCATCTTAAAATTTTGAACTCAGCTTCTAATATCGTCTCCTCCTATCGGTAAGAACTCCTCCATGAACAACCAATATCCGTACATTCAGAATTTACAAGAAAATGAAATATTTTTGGATTTTTATATTTTCTGAAAGCAAATAAATAACAAAATAATAAACACTCTGTTTTTGTGAGAATCACCGGTAAGAAGATCATATCAGCAACATCAAACTATTTTCACACTATTTGATAATTCTCTATGCAATATTCATGAAAAATATTTCAGGACGACTAAGAGTATTGTTTATCCACTTAAACAAAATACATGAACATTTCAAGTACCATTACCTAGTGATATGTTAAGATAATTTATACTGATATACTAGTGTGTCCCACTTCAGGACATACCCCCACGATCAAGGTATGCACAAAAATTCCTCATAGTAAGTGAGTATACCGAAATTCATCCTTTTGATTTATAATGTTAGATAATTGGTGATCAGGTCAGTACTTCCGTACAACAAAGAGACCAATATCCAACAAGGGTTAGGGAAAATACCAAATTTTGGTATGAATAACGCATTTTGCATATTTTAACGACTCTCTAGGAGAGCTTCTTCAATTTTTGGGATTTTGCATTTAAGCTCTTTTAAGATATCCTGGTTGTGCCTAGGTCAGCATATATCTTGATGCAGCAAAAGGACAACCTTGATACCCCAGATGAAATAACGATATAAAGACCTAAAACCTCAGATTTTTGCAATCTATCAACGCAAGATTTAAGGTTATAAAACCATACGCAACTGATATTTTACCCACTCGTACACAGTTCGTTATTTGTATATCACCAATGTAAGTTGATTATTTCATGCTTTTTGCCTACTGGTACCTTATATGATGAAGCTGCTATCACACTTAAGCAATTTAGTTTTAATTATTAGTGACAGTCTAACTTGCTGATGTACTATCATTTCTTCTTTTCCACACAATGAAAACTCATTTTTGATTTTCTATTTTTTATGTTTTTGATTTTTGAAAAGTAGTAAATTATTTACAAAATATTTTTGTGGAAAATTTTGGTTATTCAGGATTCCTCATCCCGTTGAGTTCGACTAGATGTTCAAAACGAGCCCTGTCAAATGCTTTTGTATAAAGATCTGCCAGGTTAGCTAATGTGTCAACTCGATTCAGTTCAGTTAATTTCTTTTCAGCACAATCCCATATAAAATGATGACGAATGTCAATATGTTTTGTGCGACTATGTTTTACGGGATTGTTGGTGATTGAAATAGTGGCATTATTGTCTATCATAATAGGAGTACGAGTGAAATTCAAATCGTAATCGCGCATCTGCTGTTGGATCTAGAGAACCTGAGAGCAACAGCTATCCACAGCAATATATTCAGCTTCACACATCGAGGTAGACACGCAAGATTGCTTCTTGCATTGCCATGACACGAGCCTCCCTCCTAGAACTGACAACCACTTGCGGTAGACTTTCTTGTTGATTTGCAACCTCCAAAGTGTGAATCAGTGAAAGCAACAAACTTCAAATCACTAGCAGCTGGATACCATAACCCAAGTGTAGGTTTCCCCTTCAAGTAACGAAGAATCCGCTTCACCGCTTTCATGTGGGACTCTTTTGGATTCGCTTGATATCTGGCTCAAAGACACACTATGAACATGATGTCGGGTCTTTAAGCAGTCAAGTAAATCAGAGAACTAATCATTGCCCTGTATTGAGTTGGATCAACATCCTCCACAGTCTCATGATCTGGACCAAGATTGTGAATCTCACAAATAGGTGTGTTGAAAGTAGCGGAATCCTCCATTTTGAAACGAGACAAAATGTCATACACATACGTCGTCTGATGTATAAACATCCCATCCTTCTTTTGTTCAACTTGTAAATCTAAAAAGTCAGATAGCTCACCTATCGCACTCATCTCAAACTTGCTCTTCATTACCTCCTCGAAATCATGACACATGTTCTCATCAGATGACCCAAAAATGATGTCATCTACGTATACCTGTACCAGCAGAAAGTCTTCCTTCTTCCTTTTAATAAAAAGTGTACTGTCAATCTGACCTCTTTTAAAAAATGTGCTAACAATGTTCATTCGCAACAAAATATTTTCTTTGTGCGTCGGTAATAACAAACATTGAAATTGAAAACATTTAGGTTGAAAGCCATAGTACTGATACCTAAAGCAGTTAACCAGATACCTACTACAGGCCAAGCAGCTAGGAACGCCCTAGGTGCCTGATGCAATCCATACAATGCCTTATCAAGTCGATAGACTCGATCTAGATAATCTGGATCAGTAAACCCATCTAGTTGTGAGACATACACCACTTCTTGGACTTTCCCGTAAAGAAACGCACTCTTCACGTCAAGTTGGAAAACTTTGAAGCCCTTGAATAAAGCAAAAGCTAGGAACAACCGGATTGCCTCCAACCTTGCTAATGGTGCAAACACCTTATTGTAATCAATCCCCTCTTGCTGATAAACCCTTTCACTACCAACCGAGCCTTATTCCTTATTATGATCCCTCTGTCATCTTTCTTGCACTTAAACACCCACTTGGTGCCTATTTCCTTCTCTTCTTCAGGCAAGTCAACTAGCTCCCAAACCTTCAACTTCTTAAACTGAGCTAGTTCCTATTGCATAGCTTAAACCCAACAATTATCTTTCAGAGCCATGTGAACATTCTTCGGCTCCTCTTGGGCAATAAAGCAGTTATACAAACACTCATGAATCAACCCAGTCTTCTGAATCGAAGTAAACAAACAGGAACCCTCGAGCACACCTCTTCTTGTCTGAAACTTGCAGTATCTTCACCTATGATATTTTCAACTGGATGATCTTCGTGTACACGTGAGGTAGCAATGGTGTCAACAACTAGATTATCTCCCAGATTAGATCCAACCTCCCCCTGAATGTTAGTATTAGCAAACGGATTAGTGAAGTCCTCCCCCTGAATAGGTTCAGACTCACTATCACTGGAGTCTTGTGGAGCTGCACTGGAATCCACTTTAACACCTTGCACACGATTCTATTACTTGAACAAGCAAAACCGTCTAGTACAAGATGGAGGCTCTCTCTAGAGAAATCCCAAAAGTGTTAACCCTAGAACTGAATAAGCTTAGCTTATATACCTAGGGTAGGCATGTCCCTCATGGACTTGCCTGGCCCACATGGCCTATGGCTTGCCCAAATGACCCATAAAGGTCCAAAACTAATACAAACTAACCTAGTTAATCCCAGTTAACTACCATAACTGTTGTGTATATTTGATGCGTCAGTCTCACACTTCTAGGACCTAACAAGTCATGCCAGCCTCATGCTCCATTCTCAACAGTTCATTTAGGTTAGACATATTCGACATTTTTACCAAATCCGCTCGTTAAAAACGTTAAAACTTGTCCGAAATGAGTGGTCACCAAATTATACTGTTAGACTCGTCTCGACGATACGATTCTAATGATGTATATTGTTCGACTATGATTTTAGGAATTTTCATGCCTTTTTTTGTCCTAAAAATCACACGAGTCTAAATATGGAACCGGTTTGTCAAGATTGTCTATGGATCAAAATCTATATCCGAAAACGTTTAACTCCGTTTACGTCAGCTGATTAACCTTCCATATTTTTCTATAGAACTCGGAACAGTACTAAATCCGGAAGAGTAACTCGGATAGTCAATCCGAGATGAAAACCCGGAACAGTAATCCGAATTGCTTATCCGAGATGGTGAATCGGAATAGTGATCCGAGATGGAATCTGGAATGTACTATTCTAATCCGAAATGGAATCTGGAATAGACTATTCTGATCCGAGATGGAATCCGGATAGACTATTCTGATCCGAGATGGAATCCGGAATACACTTCTGATCCGAAATTCAATACGAGATGGAATCCGAGATAGGCTTTTCTAATTCGAAATGCAACTCTAATGATCCGAATTGCACTTTTCTGATCCGAAATTCAAGTTTGATGATCCGAATTTCAAGTCTGATGATCCGAAATGTAGGTTTCTACTCCGAAATTGAAGTCTTCAATCTGAGATCCTTTGCTGTTAATCTGAAATTGCTGCAAAACCGTAAAACAACAGCCAAAACCCTAAAACATTTGTCAAAACTTCAAACCAGCCTCCAAAAACGTCCAAAAACCCAACTTTTTCTATTGTTATGTTTCTGAACTGAACAAATCAAGAGCCGAATGCTCTGATACCAATTGTAGGTCCCTTAATCCGTATGGATCATCTCAGAATCGTCTATCCAATCTAGAGTGCGGAATCCCCTAGCTCAAATTTCAAAAACCGAACAAGAACACGAACAAATACTTTCAAACCGTGTTCTATTGAGTATCCAACACAATGTGTTTACAATCAATTCAAGACTCTCTCTTAACTCTCTCTGAAGTAATTCTCTAATCAACTGAATAAGCAACTAAAACCAGCAACCTAAACCCTAATGACAACCTCCCTTTATATAGAGACAGGTTATGCAACTAAGCTAGGGTTTCCCCATATGGACTTCTATTGGGTGTAGGCCCAGTTCACCTACCATAAGCTATCTTGTGTCTAATTTAGCTCATTTACTTCTAATTAACTATTACAAAACTAAACCCGCTAACCGTTTAGCATTTTACTAATTACAATATATCCAAAGACCAAATCTAAGTTGTTGTCACAAATATGCACCAACCCCGATAGTTGAGCTAACATTTTTTCCAGACTGTTTTCTCCAATCAATGCTTGATATTTCTCTTCTATGGCAAACAACCTTGTGAAATGATTCCTTGAACCCAATTCATAAAACGTTTACTCCAACTATCCAAGTCTTTAAGGTTCATCAACTTTGGTGGCTTTGTCATTGTACCCATCTCATTCTCGAGGTTCATATTTTGAGCTGCAATAGTTATGACCGTTGAAGCAGCAAATGCGTTATAAAACTCTTCTGCCATTTTTTTTACAAAAATTATAGAAAAACATTTTCGAATAACTGATTAGAATGACAAAAATATGATAAGATGTTTTTTGTGCCACTTGTGAGAGGGGATCGGCGCTCCTCCGATGAGCACCGGATCGATTTGACTCAACTAACAGAGGTGGAATTCATTGTTAGTGAGTTTGACAAACAAACAAGTAAGATCCACTGAATAAATGCCTTAAATTGTATTGATAAAAGTGAACAAGTACAGAGCAAGTAAATAGTTCAACAAGGCTTCACCACACCAACTGAGTTACAGTTATTGACACAACACTCCTCTATTTATAGGTTGACATGACTCGCATAGGAGAGTGTATAACTGAGTATGACTCGTGCGAGTGGAGCCTCGTACGAGTGACAGAGTGTCACTCGTACGAGTCACAAGACTCACTCTTACAAGTCATTTACTAAACAAATAAAACATATATTAAGATATTCAATTTGGCGTTCTAAGCCCTATATACATAAACAACATATCCTAGACGTAGGCAATAGACATTATGCATCAACAGGTTCTTGAGTGGAGGAAAGAGTCACCGTAAGAGGAATATGAATTTTCGGATTAGTCAGGGCACTGATTGCTATGAAATCAAGGGACTACAAACGAACATGCAGGCAGCCTTTGCGAGAATTTATAACTTAGACATCTGACACTACCACCTGCACCACCAGCACCTCTTGTTGAACTCGAACTTCAGGAGGACCCGGAAGAGGATCCGTGAGAGGAAGAACCTAAAGAAGAACCTTAAGAAGAACCCGAGAAAGAACCTGAAGAGGAACCCGATGAAGAACTTGATAAGGAACCAGAAGAACAGAGCTGGCGGAGGCACCGGCTGATGAAGACTCGGACGCGGGAGACAGCAGAGTCGACGACTAACCCGCTTTCTACTTGCTTATCTACTTACCTCTTTTGCTTTGCGAGGATGATTATGATGTTTTAAATTTTAAATGTTTGCTGAAATAATTTTTAACGACTATTACAATTTATTTTAATCAGATGTTTCTATTTTAAAATGTTTTGTGTGCTTAAAAGTTAGCTTACCCTAAATCACATGTTTTGAGAACTTGTACGATGACTGTATGATACCTTGTCTCATATAATCGTGTGTATGTCAAAAAAGAGTGTCTCACGGTGGCGCTCGTGGAAATATCACTATGACCCATGCGAAACTGGCCACACTTATTTAGGAGCATGTTAATGGGTCCATCACTGCAAACAACCAACACCTCAAGAATAACAACCAGAACCTTAATCTTGGAGGTAGCACTTCAATAAAAATCTAAAGCAATGGTATCTTTAGTGTTTCTATTAATACGTTTTTCTAACGACTCTTCCAAATTCTATTCTTAGGCGCAAGGTTCAACTCCTATGAGGCTTTCTTAGACTACAAGCCCAACAAATACACAAGGATGGAATGAGCAATCGGATTGCTTCGGTGGATCAAGAAAGTTGAATCAGTATTTGTAATGTGTAACTATTTACCCGAGAATACGGTGAAGTATGCAGCCTCTACACTAGAAGATGGGGCACTAACCTGGTGGAACGACCAGGTGCAAACCAGGGTCTAGCTGCAACTAATGCGACCGCATCGGATGATTTCAATAATTTGGTCAAAGAAGAGTACTGTCCGAGAAACCGCATTCATGAACTAGAGCTAGATCTGTGGAAGCACAAGATGTGGGGTTCAAAATTGAAGAGTACACCTCAAAACACTACGACCTAGTGTTTTTATGCCAAGAGATGGCTAGCCCTTTAAACAAGCATATAGAACTTTATCTGGGAGGATTGGTCCCTGAGATTCAGGGAATGGTGATGTCTAGCAACCCGAACGATGGTTCAACAAGTAGTGCGACTGCTGCACCAACTGACAGATAAGGCGGTTGAACAGGGAAAACTGCCAAAGAGGGGCGAGTCTGATGTTGCCCCCAACAACAAAAGAAAGTGGGGGGGGGGGATAGTTCTTCTAAACAACAAACTTCTGTTCACTCATAGCTGCTGCCCAAAAAAGGTTCAAGAACAACAACCGAGGCTACAACAACCGTCCATCCAACAACAGCAATAACTCTCCGAGCCGAAGCGGTTACTATGGAAAATGTGGTGGCAACTATTGTCAAAGGTGAGGCAAATATGGTCATGCTACAATATTGTCAGGCGAAATCCAACCGAAACAGAATCAAAACAAGAAACACGAGATTACCAGAACATCCTATCAGTATGGTAGCGATGCACTTCAAGATAGATTGCCCTCAACTTAACAAGGGGAAAAATAGTTGCGGACGCCAAAAACAGATAATAACAACAGTGCAGAAAACAGTGGCGGAGGTAAAGGACTTGCCTTCACCTAGGGAAAGGGCGAAGCAAAGGATGACTCCGACGTTGTAACCGGTACGTTTCCATTAAATAATTATTTTGCAAAAGTATAATTTGATTCCGGTGCCGATAGAAGTTCTATATCAGAGTCATTTAGGAAACTGTTAGATGTTGTCCCTGTGTCACTAGAAACCAAGTACATCATAGAGTTAGTCGACGGTAAATCAACAGAAGTAACCCACATCCTCAACGGGTGCCAGCTCTCGCTCGCTGGTCACACGTTCGACATAAATCTTATGCCAACTACGCTGGGTAGTTTCGACGTGGTAGTTGGTATGGTCTGGTTGTCCAAAACCGAGCTAAAATAGTTTGTCGTGAAAAGGTTATTCGCATCCCACTTTCTAGTGGCGGAACTCTAACGGTTCAGCATGATCGAAGTGGTGTCATCATGGATATCATCTCTTTTATGTAAGCGCAGAAGTACCTTCGCAAGAGAAATTCAGTAGCCATTGTTGCTCTCATCATCGAACAGTCGACGCACAAGAGGAAAGTCGAGGACATTCCAATCATACGCAATTTCCCTGATGTCTTTCCTGAAGACTTGCATTGTCTTCCACACCGTAGGCAAGTCAAATTTGAGGTTTAATTGGCGATTCGCGTGGCTCCAATCACTAGAGGCCCTTATCGTCTAGCATCATCCGAACTACATGAACTATCTACTCAGCTGTAGGAGTTGTTGGATAGGGTTGTTATCCGTCCCAGCTCATCGTCGAGGGGAGCTTCAAAGCTATATTTCAAGAAGAAGGATGGAACCTTCCGCGTGTGTATCGATTATCGAGAGTTTAACAAGGTTACAATATAGAATCGATACCCCTTACCTCGAATTGATGATATGTTTGACCAACTACAAAGGTCAAGTTACTACTACAAGATAGACTTAAAGTCAGGATATCACCAGCTTCGCGCCAGAGAACAAAAGAAGGTGGGAGGATAGTTCTTCAAAACAACAAACTTCTAGTTAATCACAGCAGGATGCTCAGAAAAGGTTCAACAACAACAACAACCAAGACTACAGCAATCGTTCATCCAACAACAACAATAACTCTCAGAGCCGAAGCGGTTACTCGAGAAATAACCTGAACTGCAACAAGCGCAATCTCCACAACTATAGACAGTGTGGTGGCAACTGTTGTCAATGGTGCGGCAAGGATGGTCATGATACAAAATATTGTCGGGGTGAAATCCAACTGAAACAGAACAAGAACTAGCAACTCGGGATTACCAGAACATCCTATCAGTATGGTAGCGATGTACATTTCAAGACAGATTGCCCTCAACTTAACAAGGGGAAAAATAGTTGCGGATGCCAAAAAACAGATAGCAATAACAGTGGGGAAAACAGTCACGGAGCTAAAGGACATGCCTTCACCTAGGGACAGGGTGAAGCATAGGATGACCCCGACGTTGTAACCGGTAAGTTTCCATTAAATAATCATTTTGCGAATGTATTATTTGATTCCGGTGCCGATAGAAGTTTTATCTCAGAGTCATGTAGGAAACTGTTAGATGATGTCCCTGTGTCACTAGAAACCAAGTACATCATAGAGTTAGTCGACGGTAAATCAATAGAAGTAACCTACATCCTCAACGGGTGCCAGCTCTCGCTCGCTGGTCAGCTAAGCTGGGTAGTTTCGGCGTGGTAGTTGGTATGGTCTGGTTGTCCAAAACCGAGCGAAAATAGTTTGTCGTGACAAGGTTATTCACATCCGACTTTCTAGTGGCCGAACTCTAATCATTCAGGGTGATCGAAGCGGTGTCTTCATGTATATCATCTGTTTTATTCAAGCGCAAAAGTACCTTCGCAAGAGGAATTCGGTAGCCATTATTGCTCTCATCATTGAACAGTCGACGCACGAGAAGGAAGTCGAGGACATTCCAATCGTACGCGATTACCCAAATGTCTTTCCTGAAGACTTGCATGGTCTTCCACACCATAGGCAAGTCAAATTCGAGGTTCAACTGGCAATTCATGTGGCTCCAATCGCTAGAGCTCCTTATCGTCTAGCACCGTCCGAACTTCAAGAACTATCTACTCAGTTGCAAGTGTTGTTGGATAAGGGTTGTTATCCGTTCCAGCTCATCGTCGAGGGGAGTTTAAGTCCTATTTTTAAAGAAGAAGGATGGAACCTTCCGCGTGTGTATCGATTATCGAGAGCTTAACAAGGTTACAATATAGAATCGATACCCCTTACCTCGAATTGATGATCTGTTTGACCAACTACAAAGGTCAAGTTACTACTCCAAGATAGACTTAAGGTCAGGATATCACCAGCTTCGCGCCAGAGAACAAAAGAAGGTGGGAGGATAGTTCTTCTAAACAACAAGCTTCTAGTTAATCACAGCAGGGTACTCAGAAAAGGTTCAACAACAACAACAACCGAGACTACAACAATCGTTCGTCCAACAACAGCAATAACTCTCAGAGTCGAAGCGGTTACTCGAGAATAAACTGAAGTGCAACAAGCACAATCTCCACCACTATAGATAGTGTGGTGGCAACCATTGTCAAAGGTGCAGCAAAGATGGTCATGCTACAAAATATTGTCGGGGTGAAATCCAACCGAAATAAAATCAGAACTAGCAACTAGGGATTACTAGAACATCTTATCAGTGTGGTAGCGATGCACATATTAAGAAGGAATGTGCTCAGCTTAAAAGGGGAACAATAGTGGCGGACGCAAAAACAAAGTGGCAACAACAATAGTGGGGGAAATAGTGGTGGAGCTAAAGGACGTGCCTTCACCTAGGGAAAGGGTGAAGCGAAGGATGACTCCAACGTTGTAACCGGTAAGTTTCCATTAAATAATAATTTTGCGAATATGTTATTTGATTCAGGTGTCGATAGAAGTTATAATAGAGTCATTTAGGAAAGTGTTAGATGTTGTCCCTGTGTCACTAGAAACCAAGTACATCATATAGTTAGCCGACGGTAAATCAGAAGTAACCCACATCCTCAACGGGTGCCAGCTCTCGCTCATTGGTTACACGTTCGACAGAAATCTTATGCCAACTACGCTGGGTAGTTTCGACGTGGTAGTTGGTATGGACTAGCTGTCCAAAAACCGAGCCAAACTAGTTCATCGCGAAAAGGTTATTCGCATCCCACTTTCTAGTGGCGGAACTCTAACCGTTCAGGGTGATCGAAGCGGTGTCTTCATGTATATCATCTGTTTAATTCAAGCGCAAAAGTACCTTCGCAAGAGGAATTCGGTAGCCATTATTTCTCTCATCATTGAACAGTATACGCACGAGAGGAAAGTCGAGGACATTCCAATCTTACGCGATTTCCCTGATGTCTTTCCTGAAGACTTGCATGGTCTTCCACACTGTAGGCAAGTCAAATTCAAGGTTCATTTGGCGATTCACTTGGCTCCAATCACTAGAGCTCTTTATGGTCTTGCACCGTCCGAACTACAAGAACTATCTACTCAGCTACAGGAGTTGTTGGATAAGGGTGGTTCTCCATCCCAGCTCATCATCGAGGGGAGCTCCAGTCCTATTTGTCAAGAAGACTGATGGAACCTTCCGCGTGTCTATCGATTATCGAGAGCTTAACAAGGTTTCAATCAAGAATCAATACCCCTTACCTCGAATTGATGATCTGTTTGCCTAACTACAAAGGTCAAGTTACTACTCCAAGATAGACTTAAGGTCAGGATACCACCAGCTTCGGGTCAGAGAACAAAAGAAAGTGGGAGGAAGGTGCTCATAAAAGGTTCAAGAACAGCAATCGAGGCTAGAACACCCGTTCGTCCAACAATAGCAATAACTCTCCGAGCCGAAGCGGTAACTCGAGAAACAAACCAAAGTGCAACAAGTGAAATCTCCACCACTATGGACAATGTGGTGGCAACTGTTGTCAAAGGTGAGGCAAAGATGGTCATGCTACAATATTGTCGGGCGAAATCCAACCGAAACTGAATCAGAACTAGCAACACAGGATTACCAGAACTTCCTATCAATATGGTAGCGATGCACATTTCAAGATAGATTACCCTCAACTTAACAAGGGGAAAAATCATTGCGGACGCCAAAAACAGATAATTATGGGGAAAAAGTGGCGGAGCTAAAGGACGTGCCTTCACCAAGGGAAGGGTGAAATAAAGGATGACTCCAAAGTTTCCATTAAATAATAATTTTGCGAATGTATTATTTGATTCCGGTGCCGATAGTAGTTTTATATCAGAGTCATTTAGGAAACTGTTAGATGTTGTCCTTGTATCACTAGAAACTAAGAACATCATAGAGTTAGCCGACGGTAAATAAATAGAAGTAACCTACATCCTCAACGGGTGCCAGCTCTCGCTCACTGGTCACACATTCGACATAAATCTTATGCTAACAACGTTGGGTATTTTCGACGTAGTAGTTGGTATGGTCTGGTTGTCCAAAACCGAGCCAAAATAGTTTGTCGCGAAAAGGTTATTCACATCCCACTTTCTAGTTGCGGAACTCTAACTGTTCTGCATGATCGAAGCGGTGTCATCACGGATATCATCTCTTTTATGGAAGTGTAGAAGTACCTTCGCAAGAGGAATTCGGTAGACATTATTGCTCTCATCATCGAATAGTCGATGCACGAGAAGGAAGTCGAGGACATTCCAATCGTACGCGATTTCTTTGATGTCTTTCCTGAAGACTTGCAAGGTCTACCACACCGTAGGCAAGTCAAATTTGACGTTCAATGGGGGATTCACGTGTCTCCAATCGCTAGAGCTCCTTATCGTCTTACACTGTCCGAACTACATGAACTATCTACTCAGCTTCAGGAGTTGTTGGATAAGGGTTGTTATCCGTCCCAGCTCATCGCCGAGGGGAGCTCCAGTCCTATTTTTCAAGAAGAAGGATGGAACCTTCCGCATGTGTATCGATTATCGAGAGTTTAACAAGGTTACAATATAGAATCGATACCCCTTACCTCGAATTGATGATCTGTTTGACCAACTGCAAAGGTCAAGTTACTACTCCAAGATAGCTTAAGGTCAGGATATCACCAGCTTCGCGCCAGAGAACAAAAGAAGGTGGGAGGATAGTTCTTCTAAAAACAAACTTTTAGTTAATCATAGTAGGGTGCTCAGAAAAGGTTCAACAACAACAACAACCGAGACTACGGCAATCGTTCGTACAACATCAGCAATAACTCTCAGAGCCGAAGCGGTTACTCGAGATATAAACTGAAGTGCAACAAGCGCAATCTCCACCACTATAGACAGTGTGGTGGCAACCGTTGTCAAAGGTGCGGCAAAGATGGTCATGCTACAAAATATTGTCGGGGTGAAATCCAACCGAAATAAAATCAGAACTAGCAACTCGGGATTACTAGAACATCCTTTTAGTGTGGTAGCGACGCACATATTAAGAAAGAATATGCTCAGCTTAACAAGGGGAACAACAGTGGCGGACGCCAAAACTAGAGTTGCAACAACAATAGTGGGGGAAATAGTGGTGGAGCTAAAGGACGTTCCTTCACCTAGGGAAAGGGCAAAGCAAAGGATGACTTCAACGTTGTAACCAGTAAGTTTCCATTAAATAATCATTTTGCGAATGTATTATTTGATTCCGGTGCCGATAGAAGTTTTATATCAGACTCATTTAGGAAATTGTTAGATGTTGTTCCTGTGTCACTAGAAACCAAGTACATCATAGAGTTAGCCGACGGTAAATCAATAGAAGTAACCTACATCCTCAACGGGTGCCAGCTCTCGCTCGCTGGTCACACGTTCGACATAAAACTTATGCCAACTAAGTTGGGTAGTTTCGATGTGGTAGTTGGTATGGTCTGGTTGTCCAAAACCGAGCTAAAATAGTTTGTCGCGGAAAGGTTATTCGCGTCCCACTTTCTAGTGGCGGAACTCTAACTCTTCAAGATGATTGAAGCGGTGTCATCACGGATATCATCTCTTTTATGCAAGCGCAGAAGGACCTTCGCAAGAGGAATTCGGTAGCCATTATTGCTCTCATCATCGAACAGTCGATGCACGAGAAGGAAGTCGAAAACATTCCAATCGTACGCGATTTCCCTGATGTCTCTCCTGAAGACTTGCATGGTCTTCCACACCGTAGGCAAGTCAAATTCGAGGTTCAACTGGCGATTCACGTGGCTCCAATCGCTAGAGCTCCTTGTCGTCTAGCATCGTTTGAACTACATGAACTATCTACTCAGCTGTAGGAGTTGTTGGATAAGGGTTGTTATCCGTCCCAGCTTATCGCCGAGGGGAGCTCCAGTCCTATTTTTCAAGAAGAAGGATGGAACCTTCCGCGTGTGTATCGTTTATCGAGAGAATAACAAGGTTACAATCTAGAATCGATACCCCTTACCTCGAATTAGTGATCAGTTTGACCAACTGCAAAGGTCAGGTTACTACTCCAAGATAGACTTAAGGTCAGGATATCACCAGCTTCGGATCAGAGAACAAAAGAAGGTGGGAGGATAGTTCTTCTAAACAACAAACTTCTAGTTAATCACAAAAGGGTGCTCAGAAAAGGTTCAACATCAACAACAACCGAGACTACAACAATCGTTCGTCCAACAACAGCAATAACTCTCAGAGTCGAAGCGGTTACTCGAGAAATAAACTGAAGTGCAACAAGAACAATTTCCACCACTATAGACAGTGTGGTGGCAACCGTTATCAAAGGTGCGACAAAGATTGTCATGCTAAAAAATATTGTCAGGGTGAAATCCAACCGAAACAAAATCAGAACTAGCAACTCAGGATTAATAGAACATCCTATCAGTGTGGTAGCGATGCACATATTAAGAAAGATTGTGCTCAGCTTAACAAGGGGAACAATAGTGGCGGGCGCCAAAACCAGAGTGCCAACAACAATAGTCGGGTTAATAATGGTGGAGCTAAAGGACGTCCCTTCACCTAGGGAAAGGGCGAAGCAAAGTATGACTCCAACATTGTAACCGGTAAGTTTCTGTTAAATAATCATTTTACAAATATGTTATTTGATTCCGGTGCTGATAGAAGTTATATTAGAGTCATTTAGGAAACTGTTAGACATTTCCCTTGTGTCACTAGAAACCAAGTACATCATAGAGTTAGCCGACAGTAAATCAGAAGTAACCCACATCCTCAACGGGTGCCAGCTCTCGCTCATTGGTTACATGTTCGACATAAATATTATGCCAACTACGCTGGGTAGTTTCGACGTGGTAGTTGGTATGGACTGGTCATCCAAAAACCAAGCCGAAATAGTTTATCGCGAAAAGGTTATTCGTATCCCACTTTAGTGGTGGAACTCTAACCGTTCAGGGTGATCGAAGTGGTGTCTTCACGTATATCATCTCTTTTATGCAAGCGCAGAAGTACCTTCGCAAGAGGAATTCGGTAACCATTATTGCTCTCATCATCGAACAGTCGATGCACTAGAGGAAAGTCGAGGACATTCCAATCATACGCGATTTCCCTGATGTCTTTCCTGAAGACTTGCATAGTCTTCCACACCGTAGGCAAGTCAAATTTGAGGTTCAACTGGCGATCCACGTGGCTGCAATCGCTAGAGCTCCTTATTGTCTAGCATCGTCCAAACTACAAGAACTCTCTACTTAGGTGCAGGAGTTGTTGGATAAGGGTTGTTATCCATCCCATTTGATCGTCAAGGGGAGCTCCAGTCCTATTTGTTAAGAAGAAGGATGGAACCTTCCGCGTGTGTATGGATTATCAAGAGCTCAACAAGGTTACAATCCAGAATCAATGCCCCTTACCTTGAATTTATGATTTGTTTGACCAACTGCAAATGTCAAGTTACTACTCCAAGATAGACTTAAGGTCAGGATATCACCAGCTTTGGGTCAGAGAAGAGGATGTTTCAAAGACAGCTTTCTATACCTGGTATGGTCATTACGAGTTTTTGGTCATGCTATTCGGTTTAACTAATGCACCCGCATTGTTTATGGATCTCATGAACCGCGTGTGTAAACCTTACCTCGACATGTTTGTCATCGTCTTCATTGATGATATACTTGTGTACTCAAAAACCAAAGAAGAGCATGAGGAGCATCTACGGTTAGTTCTAGAATTGCTCTAACGGGAGAAACTTTATTCCTAATTTTCTAAGTGGGACTTTTAGATTTGCGAAGTCCAATTCCTCGAGCATATAGTCAATGAAAAGGGTATCCACGTTGATCCAACTAAGATAGAGGCAATCAAAAGTTAGGAGGCGCCTAGGACGCCAATAGAAGTTCGACAATTTCTGGGTCTTGCGGGTTACTACCGCCGCTTCATTGAAGGGTTCTCGAAGATCATGCAGCCATTCCCCACGTTGACTAAGAATAATATCATGTACATTTGGGGTGATAAGCAAGAAGTAGCATTCAACTGTTAAAGAAAAAGCTTTGTAGTGCCCCCATTATGTCCCTATCGGAAGGAACAGACGATTTCGTCGTGTACTGTGACGCTTCAATCCAAGGGCTTGGATGCGTACTTATACAATGCGAAAAGGTCATCGCGTACGCGTCCCGACAACTGAAAGTACACAAGAAGAATTAAACCACTCATGATTTGGAGCTAGGAGTGGTGGTGTTCGCAATAAAAATCTCGAGACATTATTTGTATGGTATGAAGTGTACAATCTATACGAATCATAAGAGCCTCCAACACATTTTTAATCAGAATGAGTTGAACAGCGACAACGGTGTTGGGTCAAACTCCTGAATGATTTATGAATGTGCCATCCAGTACCACTCGGGCAAGGCTAATGTGGTAGCCGACGCCCTTGGCCAAAAGGAACATCTGAAACCCAGACGAGTTCGGGCGCTAGAACTCACCATTCATTCCAGTGTACTAGAGCATATTCATAATGCACATATTGAAGCTGTGAAAGAGGAAAGCCTAAAAGCCGAGTTTTACGCAAAATAGAGCATGATTGGGAAATAAAATCTGATGGCACAAGATACTTCATGAACCACATATGGGTTGCCCTCTATGGGAATCTGAGAGAGCTCATAACGGATGGCCCATAAATCTAGATACTCTATCCATCCAGGTTCGGATAAGATGTATTAGGACCTCAAAACAACCTACTCATGGCCAAACATGAAGGCGGAGATTGCCACCTATGTGAGCAAGTGTCTGACTTGCTCGAAGGTTAAAGTTGAGTATCAGAAACTGTCGGGGTTATAGTAACAACCGGAGATCCCAGTGTGGAAATGGGAAAAAATTGCTATCGATTTTATCACAGGTTTACCAAGAACGCCTAGCGGGAATGATACCATCTCGGTAATCATAGATCGACTAAGTAAATCAGCATACTTCTTAGCCATCAATGAAACGGAAAAGTTTAACACACTTGCTGCGACTATATGAAGGAAATAGTTTCCAGGCACGGAGTGCCAGTGTCAATAATCTCCGACCGTGACCCACGATTCGCATCCAAATGTGGCAATCAGCGTAGAAAGCTCTAGACTCACGCTTAGATATGAATACTGCGTACCATCCTCGTACAGATGGTCAAAGTGAACGAACCATTCAGACTATTGAAGACATGCTTAGGGCATGTGTTATCTATTTTGGCAACAGTTGGGAGAGACACCTGCCATTAGTAGAATGTTTTTATAATAACAGCAATCACACAAGTATAAAGGTAGCACCGTTTGAGGCGTTGTATGGACGGAGATGTAGGTCGCCCGTGTGTTGGGCGGAAGTTGGTGATAATCAGCTCACTAGTCCCAAGTAAATACTTGAAACAACCGAAAAGATTGTGCAAATCAGAAATCGCATGGCGACAACTCATGATCGTCAAAAGAAATATGCCGATTAGCGTCTCAAACCTTTGGAATTTCAAGTAGGTGATGGAGTTCTACTGAAGGTGTCACCTTGGAGGGGTGTGATTTGTTTTGGGAAACGAGGCAAACTAAACCCGTGCTACGTAGGCCCGTTTGAAATCACGAAGAAGATTGGGCAAGTAGCATATGAACTAAACCTTCCCGATGATCTTAGCGGAGTTCACAGTGCCTTTCACCTTTCAAACTTGAAGAACTGTTTGGCGAATGAAACACTAGTCGTTCAATTGGATGAGATCCACGTGGGTGAAAAACTATGGTTCATTGAAAAATCAATCAAGATCATGGATAAAGAGGTAAAGACTCGGAGACACAACAAAATACCCATCGATAAAGTTCATTGGAACTGAACGCATGGACCAGAGTTCTCGTAGGAAACAGAGGACCAAATGAAGGACAAGTACCCTCACCTATTTGAAATCGAAGCAGCAGTTTCTGATAACAAAAAACTGAATTTCGGGATGAAATTCTTTCAACCGGGGGGGGGGGATGATGTGATAGCATGATAAACCTTACACTAACTTAACCAATCATCTTGTACTTAGTCAATTTTGGGGATAATGTGACATCCCAGAAAAACAGATACTTTCTTGAGTCGATTTCTTGTATATTTCGTAAACCATAAACTTTGGTTTCGCCTATATTCGTTATAATGTGTGTATAGATATGGTTTAGTATAACGTGTAATGGATGTGTATATATATGTGTGCATGTATAACTAATAGCACAAGACGAATAACTCGCAAAAAGAATCCGTATTATGTTGAACCAACCCGAATCGTTGTACCACTCACTTAACCCGATACTTATGAGACCCGGACCATAACTTGATTAATATATATTATCTTAATTGAGTTGATTCTTAATTATATTATTATTGTTAGTTGTAAAATTATAATAATAATAATAGTAATAATAATAATAATAACAACAACATAAACTACTACCACAAGCATGTCTCTACTCCTTTTCGTTGAAATGGCACCCCACCTTTCCCTTTTCTTTGAAATCGGCCCTAACTAGACAAACGCAAAATCCCAGCCCAACATCCCTATTCAGCCTACCCTTTCAAACCGCCGCACCCGCATCTCTTATTATTTACGTATATATGCATGAGTTGTTATAACCATATCTCAAAAAAAACCCTAACCACCTGCATCAAAACTTTCAAACCTGCTACCCTTTTCTTTGCTACTGTCAACGATAACCGAAGTCCAGGAGGCTTCAAGTTCGGCTTCAAGATCAGTTCTAATCTCCTTAAGTCGCTATGTATCTCTTCTTGGCTCTCTTAGTTATAAATTCTAGTTGTTATACGTGTGTTGTCGGCTATTTAGTCGAGTAGTGGTGGCTGTGAATGTGAACATCTGTGATGATCTTGACGCTTGCAAAGTTAACTCATAGGATAGAATGCATGAATATCAAGTATGATGTTTATATTATCGATTTGGTTTGCATAGACACATAAAGGTTAGTTAGGGTTAATAATCTTGATGGCCTTAGTGTTTAGTATGTTAAATCTGTTGAAAGTGACATATAACCTGTTGTGATTAACATTTATATGAGATTGGGTTCACTAAGTAATGTTAACGGGATTCAAGTAACGAAAACAAGAAGCTGTCTAATAGTTACAGCCAACTTCAGTTGGCTGTAAACAGGTCGTAACATAATGAAAATTGATTTTCTTTTGTCTAAAACGTGGTGTTTTGAAATACGCTTCTAATGGCGCAGGAATCACAATTTTTAGATGTTGTTTGCTATTATAAAAGAAGTATTTTGGTCAGTGGTCAAAGCTGCGTTTTTCTTCAGATTTTGTGTGTTATGTTTTATGTCATATCTCGGTAAATACTTGGAGTTAAGTTATGAAATTTATACAATAGATGGTCTCTGGTGTCTATGCGAATCTCTAATCGGAATTACATCAATCGGGTAACCGGAGATTTTTAAATGAATTTTTAAGTCAGAAACTGACGAATCTGATTGCTGCTTAGTAATTGATTTTTAATAAATTATTGGTAAAGAATTTGGCCATGAAATTTCTATACAAGGCTAACCCCACCGGGAGGTACGTCACATAAAAGATCGTAAATTTTGCAGCTATGTAAATAGGTGAAACGAGCTTCCTAAACAGCCTAATTTCAATGAAATTGTTATGCATGAATCATGAATGTATAAGAACCGAAATTGCTACTTTTAGTATCTGTGCTTGTTGATAAATGTATAAATATCATATATTATATTGTAGGATGGGTTGTGAACACAAGTATGAAACCATATGACAGAAGTGCTATGTGATTACTTTTTCACGTGCTAGTTGCTAGATACGTGTAGGACTTTCATGATTTACTTAAACCACCACTAATAAACCTTGAAAACTATAATCCGGCGTGGTTGATCATCCTAGATTACATATACTTAATCTTAATCTCACCGAGCAACCTGAAGCTGAGTTCACAGTCCCTATATTTAAATGTTTTGATACCTAGAGAAGGTAACACGAGTACATTATGGTAATGTAATGCCTATCTATTATAAGGTTATAACGCTTTTATTTAGTAGAGCATTGTTATATTGTTATGGTCACAAAGTATACTAATCACATAAAGTCCTTGTAAACCTCGGATCGTTAGTATTGGGATTAATAACAGGGGAATTTTGAGTAGTACTACTGGGCCTGACAAGCCCCACCCGAGCTAGTCACACTAGCTAGACTGGTAATGGTCACCGGGTGTAGAAATAGCCTATCTTATCGCCATGCTCAGTGATAGACCTGGCAAACAAAGACAACAACAGTCAGCTTTGGTTTCAAACTCTTTCGTGACGTAACATGGGTTAGCTACCTATAAATATAACCATAATATGTTAAATACTAATATTACTATTCGGGTTGAATAGTGAAAACTTATGTAAACGAAACATGTAATAACTGTGAACTGAATAAGTGAACTCACTCATCTTAATTGACTAACACTTGTGTCTTACGTGTTCCCCTCAGGTCGCTAAGGTACTTGCCACGATTAGGTGCACTGCATGGCGCTAAAAACATTTTCATTTCGTAAACGTTGTATTCTCATATTTATTTATCGTTTGATTGGTCATTTGTTTTGACACACCTCATTACATTTGAACTGTTGGTTGTGTGCTAAAACTAATTTTCTCATATAGAGGTCATTCGATATGAATGGTTTCTAGATCCTGGTTTGTCACATGCCTCGTGATAAAACCCCGCAAGTGGATTTTGAGGGTGTGACAGATTGGTATCAAAGCCACTGGTTATAGAGAATTAGGTTTGCATGGGTAGTAGACCTAAACTATTAGCACAGACATGACACTAGTATCACCGACTCGAACACAATTACATCACGTTATTTGTAGTGTACTGCCTTATTCTATATATAAAGATATCTCAGTATACTAACTTAAAAGGCATGTCGCCATCCTCCTCCTCATCCAACTATTATGCACTGGCACGAGGTATCGCGTCATGTGCAAACGCGAGCAAGAAAAAGGTGTTGATGCACTTTTGTGTCTATCGCTTGTTCTTAGTTACGTCAGCAATTGTACGGTGTTTGTTTATTGTGTATGTATAGTTTGGTCATGTCGACCAAATCAACATATCCTCCTATCTTGATATAGTACGTCGTTTATTTTATCTGTGTTGTAAAACTGTTGTATGTATGCATACTGTTAAGTCTTGTTTTTCAGATCTTGCTATATGTATGGCATGTCTGTTAGCACAATCTCCGAAGAACTCTTATTCGTGCGAGTGAGCGATGCTTCGTACAAGCAAGTTGCTTGCTCGTACGAGCCATTACTTGTTCGTACGAGTCAGTTACATGATCGTACGAGTGACTCTGTCAACAAGAACTTTGTTTGTTGGTACGAGCAATTTACTCATTCGTATGAGCAATAGGTTGTTCGTACGAGCAACCACTTCTGAATGTTCTTCATGGCTTGTAGTGGTTCGTACGACTAGCAACATTCTTCGTAATGTTGTTGGGTGTTGGTACTATATAAAAAGACGTGCACTTCACAGTTCTGTGTGACATTAGAGAGAGACACTAAGGCACAAGAGGGAGCACAGAGAGAATATCCTGAGTCTGTATGAACATTCTTTGTATGTGTTTGTACTAGCTCTCTTCATTTAATCAAGATAGTGAATCTTTGGTTATCTTGTGTTTGTTACTTTGCTTTGCTTTGCACACTTATGTGGATTCTGCACTCGTATGTGTGTTAGATAAACAAGGAAGTAGGTTATCTTGATCCTCCAAGTGGACCTACAAGTGGTATTAGAGCTTTGGCTTTCTTCCTTGTTTAAAAACCAAGCTTAGTGTTGTGTTTGAGCAAGTTGTGAGGGTTCCTAAAAGTGTTCTTGAACTTCTAACAAGAAACTTATGTTTTTAAAAGATAACTAGCTTAAAACTTAGGTAAACTTGTTGTATCTAGAAAATTTTCATAAAAACCTTATTAGAATACATGGAAACATGTTAGGATATGGTTTTCTTAAAATTTTCTATCAAAGTTCAGTTGGACATAATTTACGGTGAAGCACTTGCCAGAAAATTCACCGGAATATTCCTTTAGGGTTGACCAGATCTTAAGACTTGACTGTTTTGACTGAAAAGCTTATATTGGAATGTTTGTCTTTTTAACCAAAAATTTGTAGACAGTTGACAACTTTCCAACAAACTCAGAAACAAGTTTCTGTTATGAAAGGAATTTTTTCACCAACCAACCCTACAAAAAGATTCCTCCCTATGAAAAACCTAAACATCAGCTAAAGACCTCCGTGCGAATAACCCATCCCCACGAAGAACAAGATTGTTCGTGCGAAAGACCAACTGACTCGCACGAAGAACCTCGTTCACACGAAGTATTAATTGCTCGTACGAAGAACAGTGGTTTGTACGAACAACCTGGTTTCGTACGAAGAATTGTAATTCGACGAATCTCTTGCTCGTACATAGAACTAAGTTTTTCAGGTTATCTATGATAGTTTTTTCGTGAGGACTGATACTTTGAGGTTTTTGAAATTGTGAACCTTTACAAGAAAATTTTCTTTTCAAGATTAACCCTTGAAATTTTTAACTTTTTTTAGAAGGCAAATTTTTATTAACATACAAACAACTGGGTACAAATCCTTGGGATTGGGGGTGTAGTTCAAGCACAAACCAAGACTCACCACTATCTAGCTCCGCAACCTCATGGGATAAATCAATGATGCCTCAGCAGACAGCCATGATTACCGCTAATCAATGGGTATGCGTAGCAAATCAAAACTAAAGCATTTAGACTCTTCTTATTAGCGAGAGTGAGACAGGAAGTAATAACCTTCCACCGAAGTTGAACCATATGAACGATTATCCTTCATGGAAAAGTCATTTCCATACATATGTTTTTGTTCAGAATACAGAATTATGGGCATGTTTTACTACACCGTACAAAGAATCTCTCAAAGAAACAGGATCAAATCCAACCTCTTTAGCCAACTTAGATGAAAATGATAAAAAGTCTTATGATTTAGAAAAGAAGGTGTTCGCTATCCTTCATAAGGACATTTATCATTAATTCGTGTACTGTACCACCACCAAGAATTTGTGGGATACTTTGGAAGAAAGAGGGAAAGGAAATGCTGCAACAAGAAAAATACGACATGATCTGCTGAAAAAGGAGTTTGAAGGTTTTCTATTCATGGAAAATGAAACACTAAGCGATATGATAACCCGTTTCTATCATCTGCTTAGTGAAATGTATTCATACAAAGTAATTTCATCTCCACAAGAGATTGTAATGCGTTTTGCTGATGCCTTACCACCAAAATGGAGTCAATTCATTAACTCGCTAAAGCACACAGGTGTTTTGCTGATGCCTTACCACCAAAATGGAGTCAATTCATAACTTGCTAAAGCACACAGGTGTTTTGGATGTGATTAGTATTTATGAATTTGTTCAGAAGCTGGAGAACAAAAATTAAGAGGAAATTCGAAAAGCTAAAAGAGTTCCTATTTCACAAAACTGTGAAATGTATTTTGGAGGTATTAACACAGGCGTTAGTACACCTCAGCAACCAAAACTTCAATTAGCATTTGTGTCAAACTTTAATCCCTTTCTACCGCAACCAGTTCAAATAGATCAATCTGCTGGTTCAAGTACTCAAACCTATGGTCAAGTATTTGATCCTAAAGACTTTCTAACATAAACACAAGTTGTTACACCTCAAGTTCCACAACAAGCTTCTCAACAAGCTTTATATGGTAACAACTTTCAACCTGCAAATCCTAATACCTTCAGACTTGATACGTCACATCTTTCCAAGGTCAGTGTAGAAGTTGCTCGGGAACACATGGAACTTCTGAACACCATGGTTAGTGCATACTGTGGATTAGTCGGTTGTCAAATTGGAAACATCAATTTGACTAATGAAGACTATCAACAAATAGACAGAGATGAGATGGAGTTGATGGCTATTAAATGGGCATTTGCTAGTGTTGTTAAAAGAGCAAAAGACTACATGAGTAAAACAGGAAGAACAAGTTTAGAAAGCAAGAAAGACACAAAGTATAGATTTGATAAAGATGATATTACATGCTTCAACTATGGTGAAAAAGGTCACTTCAAACGTGAATGTACTCGACCTAGCAAGGAAGGAAATCTCAACACTTTCCGAAATCAATCACGGCCATCCAACACAACTCAAGTTAACAATGAATGAAGTATAGTAGTTGTTAACAACCCAAACAACTCCAACCAGTCTGGGCCTTCAAACAACATAAGTAGAGTGTTAGTAGTTCAAGCAGATGAAGGATGTGATTGGTCAGTTCAGTTGGGAAGCGTGAATCAAGGAGGAACTACGTGTTATGCGAAGATAATCAATCAGATAAAAAAATGTTCACAATATTGACTCTTCTGACGATGATGATAGTTCTGAGTATAATGGGAGTTCTTACAAGGAAAGCTCGAGTGTAGGTGGTTATGGAACTGATTCAGATGTCAGGGAAAGGATTGACTCTGAAGTTAATGAGTTGCTGAAAGAAGCAGAGAAGCTGAAAAGTCAAAAGTCTGGGTTGATAAAGAAAGAAAAAGTTGCATCAAAGGAAACAGAGAAACTCTTTGCCAACAATGCATCCTTTTTTCATCATACTACTTTTATGGCTAATGTTGCAGGTTCAACAAGTCAGGTAAAATCTGACTCTCCTAGGATATGCAATGATTGTGCTAACTTAGAAATTTGAAAAAATTAACAGTCACGGTCAAATCTTAGTAGTTGAACTGTCAAAATGCAAAGAGGCAAACATGGCTTTTACTCGAAATGAAAAAGAATTCAAATCTGTAACTGAGACTCTTAAGAAAAGCATGTCTGAGTTAACAAAAATAGTTTTGAACAAGCAAACTGGTATTAATAACTACATTAATATCCTTGAAGAAACAAAAAGGAGTTAGCCATTGCCAAATGCGAGCATGATGCAATCAAGCTGAAATTGGAGAGTTACTCTAACTCCCGATATGTTCCTGATCACATCATTGACGTTCAAAAACGTAAGGGAGATGTCAAATGCATTGGGTATAAATCGTGTCCACCCCTATTAAAACACAATTATACTAAATTGCCTGATGAAGAGGAAATGCCCCGCTTTGAACCCTCTGTACCTCTAAATCCTGAAGAGTTTGCAGCAGGATTAGGATTTAAGCTGGACAATTCTTCAGATGAATCAAGAAAAACAGAGAACTCATCATCAATCTCTTGATGAAAGAAAGGGGTAGATATTTCTGCTACTCCTGATATGCAATCTGTAGCAAATCAAGGGAATGATCCTATCGAATCTGTCAAGACAAATGCGTCTACATTTGAAAACGATAATTTGTTGTATACGTTGATTGGTGATGAGAAAAGTTACTCAAACAAGAACTTTCCGATCAAAAATGTAAATCCAACTTCAATTGATCATGTTTTTGAAAATTCAACAACCAAATTTTTGGGAAAGAATAAACCAATCAAACCACAACCATTAGTCCCTTCTAAAAGTAGACAACAAGAAAAGCGAGCTGAAAAACCTAAGGTGTCACAACCAAAGGTATAGCTAAAGGCGCTCACAGCAAGAAAAAGTGGAAGAATGTTAACTTTGCGGGCTCAACTGGTACCGATAAATCGAGACTTTTGAAAATATGTCAAATATTGAGTTTGTAAATCAAGTCAAGATTTTAAAACATAATAGTCAAAACAATTACCTCAACACACAAATGGGTGTGAAGATGGACCAAGTACCTCTAGGCCTACAAGTTCAACATCAAGTCATCAAACGACATCTTCTAAGTTTGTTGAAAGAAGAACATGTTTTAAGTGTGGGGAGTTTGGCCACATAATCAAAAACTGTACCAACCCAACAAAACCCAAGTTTGTTGAAAAAGCCCCTCCTGAAACAAATTGCCAACGTCGATATGTGTCACCTAAACAAGACAAACGTATTGTAAAGGAACACGAAGAAAAAGACGTAAGTAAGTTAAAATAATTGAAAAGGCATTAAAATCGGATGTTTTAGAATAGAAACCAAGTTCATCAAGATCGTTAAAACCAGAAATGTCTAAATCTGTAAATAATAGTCAATCTGGTAAACATCAACAATCTTGGAAACCTCAAACCGGTAATGTTTCAGGGGGAGGCACAAAGTTTCCAAATCATCAAGAGATACAAATCACATTTCTTGATGATAGGGTTGACCCAAGACCACTAAGGCTTGGGTCCCCATCTCAAACTAATCGGGTAATGCACTGTGTAGGGTGTTCCAGGGGGAACTGTGAATAGTCATTGGATTGTTGACAGTGGAGCATCACGGCAAATGACATGCGACTTAAGGCTCCTTTATGATGTGAAAAGCATTAGGGGAGGTTATGTTGCTTTTGCTGAAGATAAGGGCGGTTACATCACTGGAGAAGGAATGGTTTCCAATGGTGTTATTAATTTTGACAAGATCAATTATGTTCGTCAAATTGGTCACAATCTTCTGAGTGTTTTCAAATTTGCGACTAGAAGTTCATGGTTCATTTTATGATGCCCGTTGTTATGTGCTGAAGCTTGGTTTCAAGATTCCCAAAGAATGGATTCTCCTGTCGACTCCAAGAATTAATGATTTGTATATTCTTGACATGAGCCAAGCTATTACGACGTCTACAAAAGTTACATGTTTTATCTCAAAAGCCACTGAAAAGGATTCAATCTTTTGGCATAGACGAATGGACACATTCACTTGAGGAAAATGAACTATTTGGTGAAAAATAATCTTATGAATGGTGTACCAGTGAAGAATTTTCATTTACAAGACATCTGTGTTTCGTGCCAAAAGGGAAAGCAAGCTCGAAAGTCTCATCCTGTGAAGAAAATAAACACTATTAACATGCCCCTGGAACGTCTTCATATGGACCTTTTTGGACCTATGAAACATAAGTCTACCTTTGGCGATGCATATTGATTAGTTGTTACTGATGACTATTTAAGATTTCACGGGTGAATGTTATGGCACACAAGAATGAAGTTCCTAAAATTCTCAAGAATCTCCTCACGCTACTTGAAAATTTGTACAATTTGAAGATAAGGAGAATCAGAAGCGATAATGGCACTGAATTCAAGAACCATGTTATGGACGAGTTCTCTTCTTCTAAGGACATTTTACATGGATACAGTTCTCGTTACACTCCACAACAAAATGGTGTCGCTGAGAGGAAAAATAGAACTCTTATCGAGACTGCAAGAACTATGTTAGTAGAGTCAGAACTTCCTGTTCAATTTTAGGGGGAGGCTGTGGCTATTGCTTGCTATACTATGAATAGAGCTCTTACGGTGAAAGGCATGGGAAAACATGTCACACCCCGACCCGCAACGGAAATAATAGTCGGGGCATAATTGGGTTATCACCATAGCTCATGACATTTACTAATAAGTTTCATATTTATTAATTGAAATTAAAACTTCAAATATTCAGACACAATAAGTCATACAAGCAAAAATAAAACCAAAACATTGTTCAGAACATAATAGTTTTGTTTAATCTTCTAAGGCCATTCCTATGTGTTTCACTCTTCAGCTTTTTCACCTGTATCATGCGTAAAACAAAAGATTTGGGTCAACAGAAGTTGACGAGTGAATCTAAGTAAAACATTTAAACATTTGCTATATTAGTTGTTTAGATGAAAATTTGTGCATGAATCATAAGTGAGCATAAGTATATACTTAAACTACCACAAACCAAATAATATCCACAATGAAACACATGACATGATGAATGTTGAACTTGAGATCAAGGCTCAATCAAACGGAGCCGATCTAATGAGGCACCTGATGTTCAACTCGTATCCCACGAAGAACTGATGGGCCTAATGAATGATTGCACTGAAATGATAAAATGTATCCACACATAACCACATGAACATATATACACCTTTGATCACGAAATGATGTTAAATGAAACATGTACGACACATGATACACCCCAAAACATGAATAAAAGGGGAATTTGTGGAGATTCACTCAAAGTGGTTGCGTTCCTCACTTGATAATGAAAGCGCACGAGTTGAGGATTAGCTCGACGAAAGGATACTAACCTAAAATAATTACGGGATAAATCGGTAAATGTAAACAAATTAATATTTTTTTTATTTAATACTTGTTGTTAAATTTTTAGATTATTTTTAGTGTTATTTATTGAATTTTTAATCTTGATATGATTGTTAATATTAGAGATAAGAAGTAATTAAGTGAGTATAATTAAATAGCTAAAGGAAAAATAATAAAATAAACAAAAACAAAACAAAAAAAATAATGGCCTTGTTAGGTTGTCAGACCTGACAGTTTGATTGTGGAATAAGATGCGTATGGTGAGGCTTGAACTCGTGACCTCTCGGTTGCATGCACGCAGCTCTACTAACTGAGCTACGTGTCTAACCCGTTAGTTTCTGGATTTCCATTATTCTTATACACTTGTTACAATAGTTCAGAAAATTCTTTTGTTTTAAAAAGATTTAATATCAGCGGTTTGATGTTCATGCCGCCTAGTCGAACCCGCGACCTCTTCTTTATGACGCACCCAGCCCTTCCAACTGGGCTGGGTGACTTACATACTTATTTCCTAAATTATATTATACTTAAACACTTACTGAACCTTGTATGAATTTTGATAAAAGTAGTGAATTATTTTAGCAAAAACCGGTGTCATGGTTGAGGTTCGAACCCGGCATCTCATATGTAGTATACACACAGTCCACCGTTGGACTGTATGTCTAACCCAGTTTAGATACCAATTTTCATTATACATATATATCAGCTGACTTCATCTTCTACATTTGAATTTAAAATCAGAGCTTGACCCGCTTAACTTCTGTTTCCTGATTCATTGGTTTCAAACTGATTTGACTAAAGTTATATAGCGATTAACAACAACAGTTAAGAGATAAGATACCGTTTGAAGAAGAACCGGTGAAGATGGCACTTCCGGCGTATGGATGCGATTCAGGCAGGGTGAAAATCGAATAGGTGACCAGAGCTTGAGTAGAATGGCGAGTTTGGTTTTGAAAGATCTCGTCGCTATTTATAGTCGAGTTTCACCCAAATCGTTGGGTTTCGGTTACGATTTGAATCAAATCTCAAGAATTACCAACGAATTTCGAATTGAACTACGGATTTGTAACTGAACGATGGTTACAACCATTATGCTTTGAAACCTCGCTTCTAATTCGAGTTATGATGGCGGTTTCTGCCATGAGTGTTGCAGGTTTTCAATCGAGGGAAGAAGAATACATATATTATGATTCTTGGAATAAATTACATCTTGTATGTGTAGTGTAGTGGTGTGTTAGTGTGTGCGATTAGTGAGGGAACCCGGGTTCGACTCCGGTTACCCCTTTATATATATATTTTTTAATTCTTATCCTTTTGTTTTATTTTCTTTTTTTAATTAAACATATATTTTTATATGATTAATTATTTATTACAATCCTATAAGGTTTTGCGCCACAATAAATAAAATAAGCATCAATTTAAGAAACAAATACTTGATTAGCAACCTGTGCAGGTTTTGAAAACCCGTTTTACACGAATGTTACAAAACATGTTTTGAATTGTTACATAAAAGGAAATCGGATGTGTCTTTCTTAGAACCTTTTGGAGCTCCATGCACTATGATTGATCCACATGGTAAATTTGGTCCAAAGGCTATCGAAGGTTTCTTCTTGGATATGCTACTCAAAATTTCAGAGTGTGGAATTTATCAACGAAAAAGATTGAGGAATGGGGTGAATCTAAGGTTCAAAGATACACTGAATCAGTAAGAACTCCGGGTGCTCCTTGGGTGTTTGACTACGATGGACTATTTGACTCCTTCAATCTGCCAACTTTTGATGATGCATCCGCAGCTGCTCAAATGCTACTTGCAAGTGATACTGCAGTTGACTCATCATTAGTATGACCGATTATTGTTAACCCTCAAGTGTCTACTTTTGTTAATAATATTGTTCAAAATGAGGTATTTGAAGATGTTGCTTATTACAATGTTTCGTCAGAAGATGATGAGTTCCATGACGCAAATGAAGCTACTTCTGTTGCGGTTCTTGGAATTTCTGATGTCACGTTAAATGTGCAAAATCAAGGGACCACTGAAGGTCATGCTTCTACATCTTTGTCGATTCCAGCCATCAAATTAGCTGTTGATCTTAATATCAACAATTTGGGTATAAATTCTCGAGTTCCCGATGTTCCTGAAACTCGAATCCATAATACCCATCCTCGCCAGAATATTATAGGAGATGTCTAGAGTGGAGTGTAGACATGTAATCAGCTAAGGAACAACCAGAATGCTGGTTTGTACGACTATTAGAGAATCTTGGGAACATAATGATTGGTCTTTTGCCTGCTATGTTTGCCAAGTTGAACCAAAATCTTGGAAGGAGGAAATGAAAGAAGACTGATCGGTTGAAGCAATGCAAGAGGAACTAAAGTAGTTTCAGACGTTGGGCGTGTGGAAATTGGTTGACAGGCTCGACAACTACAAGAAGATTGGTACTAGATGGGTTTACAAGTGTAAGAAGGATGACCGAGGTGTTGTTGTGACAAACAAAGCAAGATTGGTTATCCAGGTCTCTAACCAGGTAGAAGGCACTGATTATAATGAGGTTTATGCACCGGTAGCACGCCTTGAGGCCATCAGAATTTTCTTGGCTTATGCGTCCTAAAAGAAGTTTACAGTTTAGCAAATGGATGTGAAGAGTGCATTTCTTCATTATGTGGTTGAAGAAGTATATGTTGAGCAACCGCCTGGTTTTGAAGATCCAATCCATCCTGACAAGGTTTGGCTTCTCACTAAGGCGTTATATGGTCTTCATCAAGCTCCACGGGCTTGGTATGAAACGTTGTCTTCCTATCTTCTAAAGAATGGTTTTTGACGTGGATTGGTCAACTGTACTTTCTTCATCAAAGAAAAGAATGAGGATTTATTGTTGGTACAAGTATATGTTGATGATATTATTTTTGGGTCTACAAACGAGAAAATGTGCAAAGAATTCGAGCAGGTGATGCAAGAGAAGTTCGAGATGAGCGCCATGGGAGAAATGACTTTCTTTTTAGGTTTGCAGGTTCATCAATCTAAGGAAGGGATCTTCATTCATCAAACCAAATATGTTTGAGATATTCTCAAACGATTTCAAATGGAAGACTTGAAGCCTTTGGGAACTCCATTAATTCAAAATCATGGGATTACTCCTGATGGAATGGGTGAACATGTGGAACCGTCTCTTTATCGTGCTATAATCAGATCTCTTATGTATCTTACTACTTCAAGACCCGATATAATGTACCCAACATGTCTTCTAGCTCGTTACTAGTCAAGTCCAAAAGTTTCTCATTTGATGGCTGTGAAAAGAATCTTTCGTTATTTGGAGGGTCGCTCGGACACTAGTCTCTGATACCCTAAGGATGATAAGTTTGATTTGACAGCATTCAGTGATTCTGATCATGGCGGGTGCAAGATCGATGCAAAATCAACATCAACGGGATGTTAGTTCTTGGGAAATAGCATAGTCAGGTGGCAGTGGAAAAAGCAGACTTGTGTGGCTACTTCAACTTGTGAGGCTGAGTATATTTTGGCTTCTACTTGCTGCTCTCAGGTTTTATGGATCCAACAGCAAATGCGTGACTACGGTTTTCAATTTCTAACTACTCCTATTTATGTTGGTAACGAAGCTGCTTTATAGATCACTCGTAATCCTGTACAACACTCAAAAACCAAACACGTTGAGATTAAGTATCATTTCATACGAGATTGTTAAGAAAAGAAACTTATCAATTTTGTTAAAATCCACACTGATCACCAACGTGCCGACCTGTTTACAAAAGCTTTTGATAAATCATGTTTTGATTATCTTCTTTTGGTCGATGGCATCATGGTGAAACCCGAGTAAATCATCCTTGGCTAATCATTTTCGTAAATATTTTCTTCAAAACTAAAAATACAAAAAGATTTTTCATTTTCTTTTATTTTTATATTTTAGGGGGGGGGGGGGAATTCAAGAAAATACAAATACATAAGAAAAATGCAAAAATAAAAAAATATGTCTTTTATTTATTTATGTCTTTATTTATTCACTTTCTGCATTTAAGGGGGAGAAAATTTTAGAGAAATACAAAAACAACAGAAAACCTAAAAATCAAAAATAAATTTCTTGGAAAGATAAGAGAAGATGATGATACACCTGTGATCTTTCAAAAACGGTCAAAAACATAAAACGTAAATTGATAAGTAGCTTTACTAATGATGTATCGGTAGGGTCACAATCAAATTAAAATGTGCACGTTGATATAAACATAACGGACTGAAAAACAGGTGGGAACCATTCATAGGCATATGGTCTTGGTACCGAAATTTCGTTTCATAGTATGCCGAGGTTCTGAGATATGCGGTCTTTATGCTTGCTTATCATCTGGGTATCATGGTTGAATCTTTTACCGAAAATTAACGGGGACGTAAGTCTAGAAGTTCCATGATACCATACATACGTGTAAATACTGCATATAACCATCAATAAGTCATAAAAATATCACATTCACTCAACAATAAGTGATAATATAGCACAGCTTTATGTAGGAGTTAAGTTCGTCTCTTTGTCAAAGTACGATGGTACTAACCTGGTCACGGACTTACTCCTGTGCCCTGCATGCATCTGAAAATCAAGTTACTCATCAATAAGTGATTTAATCACATAGGGCTTGTTTTCAAACAAATAAGTGAGTATTCACATCATATACGTCAAAACGATGATAAGCAGTATACTCACCGGTAAGATTTTCTCTCGTGGATGTCTTCATACGGAGATGTGTCGTGAAGTGGTTGAACACCGGCTACTAAGTATAATTCATACATTAATCATATCTTCTAATCATGATTACATCTGATAAGCTGAGCTTATTTGGACAACAACACTGATAATCATCGTAGAATACTTATTTATTTAATTTGATGTTTTAAACAAAAACCCGTTTTTGACAAGATTCAAAGCTGGTATGATTCTCTTACCTTGAAACTCAGAAAAAGATTGCTAGTTTTTGTAAAGTTTGCTCTTATCCGTTAGTAGTTATTTTAGTTTACTCTGTTTTAAATTAAATTATTTTTTATTTAGCTAAAGTTGAAGTTCAAATGTCTTCCACCAAGATACGCCCTAAAAATCTTTTGCTTTGATATCATAACTTCATAAAGCACTTTCTTACAACATGTTAAACTCATTACATAGAACAAAATCTGTTTAATGTGCACATTTTCTAACTTTTGATTTAAACAGGTCACCGATGTAGGTCCCCTAATCCGTATGAATCTTCATAGAATCGTCTATCCAATCTAGAGTGTAGAATCCCCTAGATCAGATTTCATAGAACCGAACAAGAACACGAACACAATCACTTTCAACCAGTCATCAATTGATTATCTAACACAAGTGTTTACAATCAATTCAAGACTCTCTCTCAACTCTCTATGAAGTAATTCCCTGAGCAACTAATCCACTGAGCAACCTTAACCCTAATACAAAACTCTCTTTATATAGAGAAAGGTTTGCAACTGCGCTAGGCTTTCACCACATGGGCTGCTATTGGGTTTAGGCCCAATTCGCCTACCATACACTATAAAGTGTCTGGATTAGCCCAATCACTTCTAATCAACTACTACAATACTAAACCCACTAACTATTTATTCTTTTTACTAAGTACAAGATATCCAAAGACCAAATCTAAGTTGTTGTCACAAATATGCACCAACAAACTCCCCCTTAACAATAGCTCCATAAATGTCTTCATTCTTCTTTCAATCTTCAACATCTTTGAAAACCTTTGGTCTTTGGATAGCTTCAGCTTTAATAGCTTCTGTCAGCAACAGACACTCCCTAAGCTAATGCATCCAATCACCAAATCTTCTAAATCGTTAGCGTTTGAGTAAACTCTAGTTTAGCACTTGCATAGCAATCTTCAAAACTCTTCAACTCTCTCTGCAATGTAGAAAGGAGGTTCTACCATGCATCTAAGCAAACTCCTCTTCACCAAACTTCACAGCAACATACTGCTACAATCTGTATACTATAAAACAAACATCTCGAGAAACCATAAGAATTTTCAACACAAGTTAACAAATTATTATTATTATTCAAGAAATAGTAAAACTGTATCATAGATTAAGCAATTCTCAATTCAAACCAACACTCAAGATTTTAACCACACCGAACCTGCAAGATTTTAAAATTTTGAACTCATCTTCTAAAATCGTCTTCCTCTATCGGTAACAACTCCTCCATGAACAACCAATATCCGTACATTAAGGATTACAAGAAAATGAAATCTTTTTGGATTTTTATATTTTCTAAAAACAAATAAATAATGAAATAATAAACACTCTGTTTTTGTGAGAATCACCGGTAAGAAGATCATATCAGCAACATCACACTGTTTTCACACTATTTGATTATTCTATATTCAATATTCATGAAAAGCAGTACAGGACGATTACCAGTATTGTGTATCCACTTAAACAAAAATGCATGAACATTTCAAGTACCATTACCTAGTGATATGTTAAGATAATTTATACTGTTATACTAGTGTGTCCCACTTCAGGACATACCCCCACGATCAAGGTATGCACAAAGATTCCTTGTAGTAGGTGAGTATACTGAAATTCATCCTTTTTTATTTACAACGTTAGATAATTGGTGATCAGGTCAGTACTTCCGTACAGCAAAGAGACCAATTATTCAATAAGGGTTAGGACAAATACCAAATGTTGGTACGATTAATGCAATTTGCACATTTGAATGACTCTCTAGGAGAGCTTCTTCAATTTCTGGGATTTGGCATTTTAGCTCTTATAAGATATCCTGGTTGTGCCTAGGTCAGCATATATTTGGATGCAGCAGAAGGACAACCTTGATACCCTAGATGACATAATGCTATAAAGACCTAAAACATCAGATTTTGGCAATCTATCACGCAGGATTTAAGGTTATAAAACTATATGCCACTGATATGTTATCCACTCATACACAGTTCGTTATTTTTATATCCCCCAGGTAAGTTGATTATTTCATACCTTTTGCCTACTTGTACATCATATGATGAAGCTGTTATCACACTTAAGCAATTTAATTTGAATTTCAGTGTGACAGTCTAACTTGTTGATGTACTATCATTTCTTCTTTTCCACACAGCGAAAACTCATTTTTTATTTTTCTATTTTTTTATGTTTTGATTTTTTAAAAACAGTAAATTATTTACAAATTCTTATGGAAAACTGGTTATTCAGGATTCCTCATCCCGTTGAGTTCGACTAAATGCTCAAAAACGAGCCTTGTCAAAAGCTTTTGTGTAAACATCTGCCAAGTTATCTAGTGTGTTGACTCGATACAGTTCAATCAATTTCTTTTTAGCACAATCCCATATGTTTTGTGCGACTGTGTTTTACGGGATTGTTGGTGATTGAAATAGTGGCATTATTGTCTATCATCATAGGAGTACGAGTGAAATTCAAATCATAATCGCGCATCTGCTGTTGGATCCAGAGAATCTGAGAGTAAAAGCTACCCGCAACAATATATTCAGCTTCACACGTAGAGGTAGACACGCAAGACTGCTTCTTGCGTTGACATGACACAATCCTCCCTCCTAAGAACTGACAACCACCTGTGGTAGACTTTCTTGTTGATTTGCATACTCCAAAGTCCAAATCAGTGAAAGTAACAAAATTCAAATCACTAGCAGCTAGATACCATAACCCAAGTTTAGGTTTCCCCTTCAAGTAACGAAGAATCCGCTTCACCACTTTCATATGTGACTCCTTTGGATTCGCTTGATATCTTGCACAAAGACACATTGCGAACATGATGTCTAGTCTTAAAGCAGTCAAGTACAATCAGAGAACCAATCATTGCCCTGTATTGATTTGGATCAACATCCTCCACACTCTCATGATCTGGATCAAGATTGTGATTCTCGCAAATAGGTGTGTTGAAAGTATTTCAATCCTCCATTTTGAAACGAGACAAAATATCATACACATACTTTGTCTGATGTATAAACATCCCATCCTTCTTCTGTTCAACTTGTAAACCCAGAAAGTAAGATAGTTCACCCATCGCACTCATTTCAAACTTGCTCTTCATTACCTCCTCGAAATCATGACACATGTTCTCATCAGATGACCCAAAAATGATGTCATCTACGTATACCCGTACCAGCAGAAAGTCTTCCTTCTTCCTTTTAATGCAAAGTGTACTGTCAATCTGACCTCTTTCAAAACCATTCTTTAACATTATGCTACCAGTGTCTCGTACCATGCCCTAGGTGCCTGATGCAATCCATACAGTACGTTATCAAGTTGATAGACTTGATCTGGATAATCTGGATCATTAAACCCATCTGGTTTTGAGACATACACCACTTCTTGGACTTTCTCATAAAGAAATGCACCCTTCACGTCAAGTTGGTAAACTTTGAAGCCCTTGAATGAATCAAAAGCTAGGAACAAACGAATTGCCTCCAACCTTGCTACTGGTGCAAACAATTTCATTGTAATCAATCCCCTCCTGCTGATTGAACCCTTTCACCTCTAACCGAGCCTTATTCTTATCACGATCCCTCGGTCATCTTTCTTGCAATTAAACACCCCCTTGGTGCCTATTTTCTTCTCTCCTTCAGCAAATCAACTAGCTCCCAAACCTTCAACTTCTTAAACTGAGCTAGTTCCTCTTGCATAGCTTCAACCCAACAATGATCTTTTAGAGCCATGTGAACATTCTTTGGCTCCTCTTGGGCAATACAGCAGCTATACAAACACTCATGTAACAACCTAGTCTTCTAAATCAAAGTAAATAAAAAGGAACCTTCAATCACACCTCTTCTTGTCTGAACACCTGCAGCAGCATCACCTATAACGTTCTCAACTGGATGATCTTTGTTTGTGCGTGTAGTAGAAATGGTGTCAACAACTAGATTATCTCCCAGATTAGAACCAATCTCCCCCTGAATGTCTTTAGTAGCAAACGGATTAGTAAAATCCTCCCCCTGAATAAGTTCAGACTCACTATCACTGGAGTCATGTGGAGCTGCACTGGAAGAAGTTTCTGGAGCATTTGTCATTGATATACTCGATCTAGGCATGAAGTCACCCTCTTCATCTACACTGATCACATTTTGAATCACTTGAGTCGCATCTACAATTGAAAAATCATCAATATAAAATGATTTTAAAACACCATCATAATCGTATAATATAGCAGGACCACTCGTTGATTATTGAGGTGAATAACTAGTGATTTCCATGTTAAACACAACCTCAATTTTATCAATTTTTAGATCGAAAACCCTTTTATTCAGTGTTCCAGGCATATAGCCTAGAAAGTAACCCTCGTCAGCTACCTCACTGAATTTTTGCTTATCTTTATTTTGCACAATGGTGCAGGGTAATCCAAATGGTTCAAAGCCTTTTCAGTTTAGATTTTGGTTAAACAATAGTTCGTGACATGTTTGGTTACACCGTTTAACCGTCAAAACTTTGTTTAGACATAACAAGCTGTGTTCACAGCTTCTCTCCAAAAAAGAACTGGAAGCTTTGAATCAGAAAGAATAGTCCTAGCGGCTTCAATCAACGTCCTGTTTTTCCTCTCAGAGACTCCATTCTATTGAGGTGTATAAGGAGTAGAATATCGATGTTCAGTTCCCACGCAAAGACAATAGAGATCTAGAATCTGATTCTTCAACTCCGTGCCATTATCACTCCTTATCTCTTGATCCGTGCATCATGGACATTTTCCAATTTTGTAAAGAGATCTATCAGCATCTCCGTTGTCTCATCTTTTGTATCTAAAAAGAAAACCCATGAATATCATGAGTAAGCATCTGTGAAAACTAAGCAATAGTACTTTCCACCTATGCTCCTTACATTCACCGGACCGAATAGATCCATATGAAGTAATTCATAAGGGGCATCTATGAATTTACTGTTTTAGACTTGTGAGGTTTCTTATGTTGTTTTCCCTTTTGACATGGAAGACATTTATCTTCCACGTGAAACCTCTACACTGGCACCCCTTCCACTAAACCGTTTTTAATAATATAATTCATTTCTCTGTAGTGGATGTGGGCCATGCGTCTGTGCCATAGCAATGACTCAACCTCAGATGCTTTTGATACCAAACACGCCACCACATTGGAAGAATCCTTAGCACCGATGTCCATGACATAAGTGTCGTTTCTTCTCGGCGCTCTCATCACTATCCAGTCATCCGGTATCACCAAACCAGGTTTCAACGCCAAAGCTTCAGACTTAGTAAAGTGGACCGAGTGACCCATGTCGTAGACTTGAGACACGCTCATCAGATTGTGCTTCCACTACTCTACATAGTTCACTTTGTCCAATGTGATCTTCCCGTTGGTCACTTTTCCTCGACCTGTAATGTGCCCTCCTTTGGCACCTGCAAAATTCACATAACCTCCATTTATATTCTCAAATTCTGTCAACAGCCTCGCATCCCCCGTCATGTGCTTGGAGCAGCCACTATCAACATACCACAAGTTTATAATCCTCCTTAGCAGCTCCTGCACGACCCAACAAAATTAGTTAGATTGGAGGACCCAAGCCTTAATTGTCTTGGGTCTTCCAGATTCATCAACGATAGGAACATTCAACCAATATCCCACACTCCTAACAGGAGTCTTGGATCTCAGACCTGTCGATGGAAATGGTTTTTGATTTCCATTCGCTCTTTGGTCCTGATGTTTCTTAAACAAGTTTGGACTCAGTGACCTTTGGAAAGTATGGTTATTATTTCTTGAATTTGGTGATAATAATTTCTGAAGCAATTGTTATAAAAATTCGAGTGCCAACATTTTGATATCGAGTGTGATATTGACCTTGACTTCTGAAATTACTTTATTGACCATTTAAGTTATTCATTCGTGGTGAAATACTTCTAGGTCTTTCATATCTGCCTGATGTAGATTCAGGCTGAAATCTTTTTTGATTTCTTTGAAAACAAGGAACTTGGTGAGTTCCTTTTTCAGCCTTATCTACACCAAAAGCAATACTGTGTTGCTTGGTAACAAATATCTTTGGTGGGTTAGCAACATTCTTCTCACCATCCTAATTATATCTAGAGATTCTTCTCTCTGTCTCTCACCCACCTATGCTTCATTCTTTTTGTTAGGACAGTAGCAAGCTACATGTCCCTTTTCGTGACATTTGAAGCATGATCTTCTAGCCGAAGACTTCTTAATATCAGCCTCTTGCTTAGATTCATCAGGTGACGGTGATGATGCAGATGATGCCTTTGAAGGATCTTGTTTAGTTTGCTTAACTTTTGATTTTTCTTTGTTTTTATTTTTAACAAACTGCACATTTGTTTCTTTTGTAATAATAGTAACCTCTTCTTTTGTAACAAAATCAACTTTTGTAATAATAGTGACCTCTTCTTTTGTAACCAAATCAACTTTTTTAACAAAATTTTGTTTTAAGTCGTAGGGTGTGTATTTTTAGTTTTCAAAACCAGTTCCCTGTTATTATCCTTCTTAACATTCTTAGTCACATCAACATTCCCTATTGTGGAACTACAAGGTGTAGTTGACACAAAGGTAGTTAGCTCTTCTTCATCTGGCAAGAAAGAATAGTCATGACCAAGAGGTGGTGGAACTTAATTGAAACCTTTGAAGCCCACACTTATCTTGTCATTACTTTTCTTTAGGCCATTCATCATGTGTTTCATAACAAAAGATGAATCTCTGAATTGATTCAATTTCTTTTCAAGTTCACAAATTTTAAGTTGTGCTTCTGACAACTCTTTGATTTTTTTAGAAATCTCTTTTCTTTTCTCACTCATCGTATCATGAGCTAAGTCAATAATTTGAAGTTTTTCATTTAGCTTAAAGCTTAAAATATTAATTTCTTCTTCATAACCTCTAATTTTCTTAAAATATAATGACTCATTTCATTTTACGAAAAAGTTTGATTCTTTAAGGTTTGAGAGCTCATTTACCAGACTTTGGTTTTGTTTTGTTAGCGTATCAACTTCACTTTGGAGTTCACGACATTTTAAGCAAACAGAACTACTAGAGGTAGAACGTACCTCTCCTGTTGATTTGCTTAGGTCAGCCATGAAAGCAGCAAAATCAGCAGCCATCTTCTTCTCTGCAACATTCTGTTCTCCATCAGCTTTTTCAGCTACCGTGTCTCGCTCCACCTCTGCATCAGCCTTCACTTCTTCATTATCAACTAGGACTATTTCAGCCATGAACGCTTGTATGGCATTGTCATCACCCTCCAGATGAACAATCCAATCATAAGAACCTTCTCTAGCAGTAGAGATCAAGGCCTTTGATCCAGTGTTAATTGATGCATTCCTGTTGCTTGAACCATGACCAGGAAAATCTTGAAAAGATGAGCTAGAAGGAGTTTTAGACTTAGGTCTTTGACACTCTCTAGCAAAGTGTCCGTAATTTTGACAATTGTAACACTTCACTTTAGACTTGTCAAAGCCCACATTCTTTCCAACGAACTTCCTTCCTGTCCTATTCATGAATCTCTTCACTATTCTAGAGATCATGAGCATCTGCCATTGTAGTTCCATCTCTTCTAGGTCATCATGGTCAATCTGATCATAATCTACATCAAACGTAGTAGGTTCAGGTATTCTCCCATGAATGTAGTTCTCATAAGAAGCAACAAAAGAAGCCAACAAGGCCAGATGATCTTCAGCAGCCTTGACACTCAGAGGCATAGACTTAGTATTGTTGTTATTGTTGCTGGATTGTTGTCTCTTGGCCCCTGACGATCCTCCTGAAGTAGCTACAAAACATACTTCACCCTCAGCATTTGTCACAATCTGCTCATTTTCACATGAAAGAAACATAGTTGCCGTATCACTTGAAGCATTGTTGAAAGATGAAGGAGTAAGCCCTTCATAGATTCCCGGATCTTGAACCTGATCATATCCAGTTTCCTTCTTCTTCATGATTAGCTCATAAGCTCTCAGTTTCCCAACAACCTCTTCCAAGTCTTTATCTTCATAGTCAGCTTCACCCTTTATCATCAAAGTATAAATATCCCACTTTGTAGGTAAAGCATCAAGCACCTTATCGTTTATCTCAACATCTGTGTATCCCTCTATGTCATAATTGTCCATTTCTGACATCAGATTATAATATCTTGTGATAATATCTTTAAGGGACTCATTTCTCATGCCTTTAAAGACAGGAAATGGTTTCTTCAGCAAATCGACCTTATTTTTCTGCAATTCAGGATTGCCCTCATATCTCTTCTCTAGGGCATCCCACATCTCCTGCGAAGTAGTATAACGCTTGAAAGTATGTTTGATACCATCAGGTAATGACATCTTTATAGCAGCTAAGGCCTTCTTTTCAGACTCATACATCCTCTTTTCAGCCTTTGACATGTTCACATAGGCAGTGACACGTTGCCTGACCTCAAAGTCATGCATAGGGTTAACGTACCCATCTTGAATACAGATCCACATCCGTGTGTCCTGATATTCAATGAATGATTGAAACCTATCCTTCCATGTAAGGTAATTCTCTACCTTCAACATCTTTGGCGGTTTGTTGGTCGTGCCTGCCTCATGTTCCATTCTCAACAATTCATTTAAGTTAGACATATTCGACATTTTTACCGAAACAGCTCGTAAAACGTTAAAAATTTATCTGAAATGAGTGGTCACCAAATTATACCGTTAGACTCGTCTCGATGATACGAATCCAATGATGTATAATGTCCAATTATGATTTTAGGAAAAAAAAAATTTGTCCTAAAAATCACACGAGTCTAACTATGCAACCGATTTGTCAAGATTGTCTATGGATCAAATTCTGTGTCTGAAAACGTTTAACTCCGGTTATGTCAGCTAATTAACCTTCCACCTTTTTGTATACAACTCGGAACAGTACTGAATCCGAAACAGTAACTCGGATTAACAATCCGAGAAGGAATCTCAGAACAGTGATCCGAGAAGCTAATCCGAGATGGTGATTTGGAATAGTAATCCGAAATGGTATCCGAGATGCTTTCTTGGTTATCAGAGATGGATTGTTCCGATCCGAGATGCAATCCGAGATGGACTGTTGTGCTCCGAGATACAATCCGAGATCGACTGTTCTGATTCGAGATACAATCCGAGATGAACTGTTTTGATCCGAGATGCAACTATTCTGATCCGAGATACAACTTTGATGATCCGAAATGCTTCACTTTTGATCCGAGATGCCCTCCTTCTATCCGAAATGCCTTGCTGTTTACCCGAAATAGCAGCAAAACCCTAGAACAGCCACCAAAACTTCAAAACAGCCGTCAGAAACACGTCCAAGAACCCAACTTTTTCTATAGTAACGATTCTGAACCGTACAACAACAAGAGCCGAATGCTCTGATACCAATTGTAGGTCCCCTAATCCGTAAGGATCTTCACAGAATCGTCTATACAATCTAGAGTGCGGAATCCCCTAGATCAGATTTCACAGAAAACTGAACAAGAACACGAACACAATCACTTTCAACCGGTCTTCAATTGATTATCTTACACAAGTGTTTACAAGCAATTCAAGACTCTCTCTCAAATCTCTATGAATTAATTCCCTAAGCAACTAATCCACTGAGAAACCTTAACCCTAATGCAAAACTCTCTTTATATAGAGACAGGTTTGCAACTGGGCTAGGCTTTCACCATATGGGCTGCTATTGGGTTTAGGCCTAATTCGCCTACCATACACTATAAAGTGTCTGGATTAGCCCAATCACTTCTAATCAACTACTACAATACTAAACCCACTAAATTTTTATTCATTTTACTAATTAAAGATATCCAAAGACCAAATCTAAGCTGTTGTCACAAATATGCACCAACAAACAAGAAACCTAAGGTCCACGGAGAACTGATGTTCCAGTTTGGAAGAACCTGGACTTGTAGGAATTAGAGGTTCCTCGTGCGAATGACAGCTCTTCATAGGAATGAATCAATGATCACTCGTATGAGTGTGTATGCTTCGTACGAATGAGCCCTTGGTTTGTTGTACAAGACAGTCCTTCATACGACTGGTTGTTCTTCATGCGAACTAGTGTTTCTCGTATGAGTATGAGTATAAGCGTGATGTAGTTTCTTTAGTACAATTTTACTTTCACCTTTTTCACTCCATTCTTTCACTCTTGATTAAGTTGGTTGTGATATATTTAAGGTATGTTTGACTATGTTGGCAAATTTTGAAGATAAACAAGTTGAACATTACCTGACTGTTTGACATCGCCTGACATGAACAACAAACTTTAACGAAGAACCTGTTGACAAAAACAATTTCTTCATGAATAATCTTCTCCTAAAGTTCTTTGGGCGAACAAGTTGACTTTGCTTCGTACGAGTGAATTATTACTCGCACGAGTAACCTGTCGTTCGTACGAGCCGTTACTCGTATGAGTAAATCACTTGTTTGATCGAATCAGCTGTTGTTCGTACAAGTCAGTTGTTCTTCGTACGAATAAATTGTTATTCGTATGAGTCGGTAGTTCTTTGTCTAGTAGATACATACTTACAGAAAGTTCGCAATAAAAACTTTTTGTATATGTTCCCTAGTATATTTATGTTTTTCTTATTTTGGTTATCTTTGGTGTACAGGATGGCACAAAAAGAATAGAAAATAAAGCCCGCAACAAAGAGAACTGACAAGTCAGAAGTGGAAATTATGTCAGCTCAAGACACAACATGGTTGCCTACTTAGATCCGGAAGATAACTTTACTGGGTACAATGGTATAATGAAGTTTTTGCGCGACTCAAGGATACATTATGCTATCACATATAAAACTACAGTATATAAGACATTGATCAAGGAATTTAGGGATTCAGCTAAAGTTGTTGAAGTAAATGGACAGGAACTTATCTACGAAAAATGAATGAGTTAGACGTAGATATTTCCGTTGAAGTAATTCACTCAGCATTGCAGCTTGGCAATGATCCTGAAGCTCCATACTCAGTTCTGTTGAAGTGTCAACGTGGATGTTTGCTTCGAATGAGATGTGTTGGAGATTTCTCGTAGGACAACTAAACAAAGCATGGTTGCCACTCCAATACAAGTTCTTTCTACATGTTTTAATTCAGTGTTAAGCAACAGACGCAGTGGTTATAACATGGCTAATAACGACTTAGTTTGGATGATGATAGCTTTGACATTGAACAAACTATTCAGTGTTTCAAAGTATATTTTTGCAAACATGAAGGAAAACCTGAGAAGAACCGGATTTGGTGGAAACAAGTTTTAGATGTATCCTTGTTTTCTCCAGATGATATTGAATATACAACATCCGAATCTTCCAAAGAATGGCAATGATGTTCTAAAAGTTGATGTTATGATGGAACATTCGTTGAAGATATTTAGAGGAGTAGTAGTAAAACGTTACAAGGAAAGCATACCTCCTCGTAAGTTGTTCGCTTTTCTGGCAAATGATGAATATGTTGCACCAGAAAATGATAAGTGGCGCCATGAAGATAGTCAGTCAGATAATGAAGAACCAACTTTGAAGAAGATAATCGAAGATAAGTTTGGTTGTCAAGAGGTAAATGGTGATGATGATGATGACAGTGATGAAAATGGTGATGGTGGTGCGAGTGGTGTAGGTACTACAGGTGGTGATAAGGGTAAACAACCGGATGAGGAATCGGATTCTGATGACACTCCGCTTGAACCTGAGTATGAATGCTATGTTGATTAGCGTGGGGTTAGACAGATTAGAAAGATTCCAACAAATCAAGATACTGACTATGTTCCATCCGAGGATGAGCCTGAACGAGCTCGCAAAAAGAAAATTGCGGTTCGTAGAAAGAAACAGGATAAAACGTCTATGGAACCTCATCAGCTCAACCTGAAATCACACAACCTACAACCACACAACAAGAAACTGTACTGGAACCAATTGAAGAAGCTCAGTCTGCCTTCACATCGGAGGAGGCTGAAACTCTAATATCAGAACCCACAACAACCTCTGAACCACAAATTGCAGCTACCACAACAGCTGAAACACCTTCAGTTGAGACTAATCCAGTTCAACAACAACCCACTACTTCTTCAGTTCAACAATCCCCGTCCGCAATTCATCAACAAAGTACAAAATGAAGCAGTCGGTTATTCTCTAAAATGGAATAGGATGAGAAAGTGGATTTTCTGTTCTCTCAGCTACAAGCTGCGGCAACTCAAATTAACAAGCACTCGGAGTTTATATCTTCAAATCAGAATGCAGTTATTAAGCAACAGTTGGAGATAAATTATTTGAAGGAAATTTTTGGAAAGCAGGCTACTAAGATTGCGCAGTTAAGAAAGGAGAATGAGAGGTTGAGGACTATGGATACTAAAAGGGTAGCTCAGCTACAACAAATGAGAGCGGCTGATAACGCTCGTGGGATTGAAATGAATAGGCTGAAAGAAGGTAGTACGGCTATACAACGATCAGCCAAAACATTAACTGCTAAACATGACAACATGAGAGAATGGTATCATTCTCGTCATACTACACTTGTAGAAGGCTTTAATGATATTAAAGACGTATTTGAAATGAGCTGAAAACGGGTGAACATTCTGTGGAAGGAAAGATGCAAAGCACATTAGATCGAGCGTAAACGTGATAACGATAGTGAAGACCCTGGTAATCCTAATGCTTCAGCTTCATCCGGCGAAACCAAAAGTTTCTGCTGCAACTCCAGTGGTAGAGTCTAGTGCATAGCAGCTCGTGACCGATCCAGTTGCCTCCAGTGGTACTCAAGAGGAAACAGGAATGGTTTGATGTTTTTGGAGAATGTTGAAGACTTTGATCCGCAGTCAACGTTGGTTAAAGTGTTTAGTGAATATGGTTGCAACAGTCCATTAGAAATGAAGACCGAAGACCAAGCAACAGCCAAGGGGGACTTTTTTGATGCACTTTTGTGTCTGTTGCTTGTTCTTAGTTACGTCAGTAATTGTACGGTCTTTGTTTATTGTTTTTGTATAGTTTGGTCGTGTCGACCAAATCAATGTATCCTCCTATCTTGATTTGGTACGACGTTTAGTTTATCTGTGTTGTAAAACAGTTGCATGTGTGTATACTGTTAAGTCTTGTGTTTCTGATCTTGTTTTCTGTACAACATGGTTTGTTAGCACGATCTCCGAAGAACACTTATTTGTACGACTGAGCGATGCTTCATACGAGCAAGTTGCTTGCTCGTACGAGCCATTACTTGTTTGTACGAGTCAGTTACATGAACGTACAAGTAACTCTGTCAACAAGAACTTTATTTGTTGGTATGCGCAATTTATCATTCGTACGAGCAATATGTTGTTCGTACGAGCAACCACTTCTAAATGTTCTTCGTGGCTTATAGTGGTTCGTACGACCATCAACATTCTTCATACTGTTGTTGGGTGTTGGTACTATATAAACAAACATGAACTTCACAGTTCTGTGTGACACTAGAGAGAGATACTGAGGCACAAGAGAGAGCACGGAGAGAATATCCTGAGTCTATATGAACATTGTCTGTATGTGTTTGTACAAGCTTTCTTCATTTAATCAAGATAGTGAATCTTTGGTTATCTTGTGTTTGTTACTTTGCTTTGGTTTGCATGCTTACATGGATTCGGCACACGTATGTGTGTTAGATAAACAAGGAAGTAGGTTATCTTGATCCTCCAAGTGGACCTACAAAAGGAAACTTCTAGCACAAGAGGGGGAAAGTCACCATGAGAGGAATATGAATTTTCGAATTAGTCAAGGCATTGATCGCTACGAAATCGAGGGACTACAAACGAACATGCAGGCAGCCTTTGCAAGAAATTATGACTTAGAGCATCCTACACTACCACCCCCACCACCAACACCTCCAGTTGAACTCGAACTCGAGGAGGACCTGGAAGAGGAAGAACCTGAAGCAGAACCTAAAGAGGAACCCAAGGAAGAATTTGATGAGGAACCAGAAGAAGAGCTGGTGGAGGCACTGGTTGATGAAGACTCGAACGCGGGAGACAGTGGAGTCGACGACTGACCCGCTTTCTACTTGCTTATCTACTTATCTCTTTTTCTTTACGTGGACGATTATGATGTTTTAATTTCAAATGTTTGCTGAAAAACTTTGTAACGACTCTTACAATTTATTTAATCGGATGTTTTTATTTTAAAATGTTTTGTGTGCTGAGATGTTATCTTACCCTAAATCGCATGTTTTGAAACTTGTACAATGACTGTATTATACCTTATCTCATATAATCGTGTGTATGTCAAAATAGAATGTCTCACGGTGACAGCCATGGAAATATCACTATGACCCATGCAGAATCGGACGCACTTATTAAGGAGCATGTTAACGCGGCCATCGCTGCACACAACCAACTCCTCCAAAATTACAACCGGAACCTTAATCCTTGAGGTATCACTTACCTAGCACGTCAATAAAAATCTAAAGTAATGGTATATTTAGTGTTTCTGTTAATAAGTTTTTCTAATGACTCTCTAAATTCTATCCATAGGCGCAGGATTAAACCCCTATAAGGCTTTCTTAGACTACAAGCCTAAAAAATACATAGGGATGGAAGGACCCATCGGATTGGTTCGGTGGATCGAGAAAGTTGAATTAGTATTTGCAATGTGTAATTGTTTACCCAAGAATAGGGTGAAGTATGCAGACTCTACACTAGAAGATGGGGCACTAACCTGGTGCAACAGCCAGGTGCAAACCTGGGGTCTAGCTGTAGCCAATACGATGGCATGGGATGATTTCAAGAATTTGGTCAGGGAAGAGTATTGTCCGAGAGACCGCATTCATGAACTAGAGCAAGATTTGTAGAAGCACAAGATGCAGGGTTCGGAAATTGAAGAGTACACCTCAACACACTACGACCTAGTGTTTTTATGCTAAGAGATGGCTAGGCCTATATACAAGCAAATAGAACTCTATTTGGGAGGATTGTTCCCTAAGATTCAGGGAATCACCATGTCTAAGATTCAGGAAAATAACCGGTAATTCCGTACAATTTAATCACTAATTTTATTTTATAATCTCATGCATATTATCGTAATTTAATTGCATAACTGAGTCGTACATCATTAGGGAAGGTAAGTCTGATCATAACACATACTTGTTTCTGTTACGATACGAAACAAACCAAAACAATGCTCTAAAAGTGTTGGTAGAAAGTTTTGGGCTCACTAATTGCGGTGACACTAACTGTGTCGGTAAATCCGCTAAAACGAACCAGAACAAGGAATAACGTCATGTTAATGCCATACCTGAGTCCATATATAAATAAAAACACTTATTTGAGACCAACCATAACTTTCTGGTACGACGCCTAAATTGCAAAATTGTCCATTTCGAACAAACAGGCGACAATGTCGGTTTGTCCGCAAGACTAATTCGGAGGATTCCGGATGTAAGAATAAGAATAAAACAATGTTAATCATCCTAAAACACTGTGAGAATAGCCAGAATGCACAAAAGACATCGTTTCTTGTCATTCGACAAACAGTGCACAATTCGACCGGAAGGCGACCATTTGTCGAAACGACGAGTATTTTAGTGGCCGATAGCCTCATCCGGGCATCTACCGAACTAGTTAAACCTCATTTGGAACTCGGAATCCATTCAACTAACATGAGGTCACGGAAACACAACTTTCAGAAAAGTTCGACGGCGGAACATAACATTGCCGATTTCGATCGAACGAAAGACATTTCGGCCATCCTAGCTCATCGATATTCGTCTAGTGAACTAGTTATACATATTTTTAGGTCGGAATTGCACTAAGTAGACACCATAATAATTGTGGTGGTCGAAAACAAAAGCTTCCGGTACTAATTAAATAAGTTCATTTATTAGCGATCATTGCGACGATGAGCGATCTAACGACATTTCCGTCATCCGAAACTTATATTGGAGGACTAAGTGGATTAATTACCATGTAATAACATACTAAACCGTAATCTTATGCTAAGGATGCAAGATCAAACCCTTAATCACATATACTTAGATTAATGACCAAAATATTTCCATTTTTAACATGTGTAAAAAAAGATAATCACACTTTACCCCCCCCCACCACTCTTTTTACGGTTTCAAGTGGGCCCATGCCCACTTGATTTTGTTGAAATTTAAATATTATAAGCATGGTGTCTTGGAATTGCTGTGTACTTGAAATGATGACTTGATATATATCAACTTTTCTCCAAGATCTTTATCATTTTCCTTCACAAAAGTTGCAACAATTTCCCCCTCACTCTCTCTCTCTAGCTCACGGCACCACTACCACCACCTTGATACCACCAGCCACCATAAAGCACCACATTTCATCCACTTTAAAGCCTCATCAAGATCATTCAAGAAGCTAACAAGGATGGAGGAGCATTAGGTCTTCTTTGGAGCTTAATATTTCTTCTAAGAACATCAAGAACTTGGGCACCCATTGTAAGGCAAACTCATCCATAATCTAGCTTATTTTTATGCTTAGATTAATAATGTACAAGTTGATCATCTTGAAAATGAAGAAAAGATGAACCAAAAACCCTAACTCACACCATAATAATAACACTAAATATTGTTTATTTGTGTTGATTATGTGTTTATATGGTAGTTAGTTAGCATGTTGATGTTATTTATGTTAAAGTGTGGTATAAAAGTCAGATGATCTTGTATGATTAAGTAAAAAAATGAAGATTTAAACATGATAAGGTTTAAATCTAAAGAAGATCATCAATTACATCATCCATGAAGATTACTACAACTTAAAAATAATTTTTCTACACATGTATGATTTTTATAAGAAGTAAACATTTTTATTTAAGTTGTAATCATCTTAAAAATGTGTAGTAATCAAGAGGTTAAAGGTATGAACTTGATTTAATGACATGAAAAAAGTAGTGATTTGAAAGTGTTAATAAATATGGAAAACCATCTTGATTTAATAGGATTTTAACACTAAAAAGTCATGGATGATGAGGTATTAATGTTTTAAAACGAATATTAGGAAGATATGTGATGGATTGTTGATATTGATTATGAGCTTAAACAGGTTTTAAATACATTTTTGAAACCTGGCAAACGTCATAGTTTAGGGGAAACTATGGCGAAATTTTCTAAAAATCTAATCGCGATTAAGACATGATTAATGAGGTGATTAGGGGGACTAAACGCGATTAGTAACTTAAATCATCGTTAAATAGGTTCTAATGACAAGGGTTAAACCCTAAATATCCAAGTGTTCAACAAAGTTTTATATATATATATATATATATATATATATATACGAGTACAAATAAACACTTTTTTACAAATATATATATATATATACTTGGGAAATAAAAATAAGTATACACATTTATCACCATGGATTTTGCATGAATGCATATGTGTATTGTATGTATATGTATTTAGAAGCTTAGGGTATTCACAATAAAATACCCAATCATATACAAAAATACAAACACTTTAAAATAATACTAAGTGTTGGTGACATAACAAATATATTCTTGCAACGCGTCGAAACAATAATCGGACAAAGGTCATTACGACACCGTCGCGTCGACAACCAACAGGTGAATCGCCGACACGAAAGGTCATTACGACAACGGGCGATCTTCGACGAAAACAAGCACTTAATAATTAACGTCGACTACAAGTCCAAATATATATTTAGACGTTTAACATATATATATATATATATATATATATATATGTTATCGAAATCAAAATCCGGAAAGTTAAAAATATAAAAATATCATAATAATACTTATAAGAAAATGGGCCTTTATAAATAAATTCGGGCTAGGCCCAAATTATAAAAGTCATGGGCAAGGCCTAATTCCATAATATTTATGGACGAGGCCCACAACAAATAAAAGCCCAAAAACATATAGAAACATGGGCTAAGCCTAAAAATATAAATTACATGGGCTAGGCCCAAAGATATAAATTACATGGGCTAGGCCCAAAGACATAAATTACATGGCTAGGCCCAAAGACATAAATTACATGGGCTAGGCCCAATGACATGAAAACATGGGCTAGGCCCAAAGACATAGATAACATGAGCTAGGCCCAATGACAAGAAAACATGGCTAGGCCCAAAGACATAGATAACATGGGCTAGGCCCAATGACAAGAAAACATGGGCTAGGCTCAATAACATAGATGACATGGGCAAGGCCCAATGACACGCGTGCAAGGCACGAGGACATGTGATGGGCAAGGCCCAATTTACACACGACCTAAGATGATAACAATAATAATCGAACAAACAAACTACCATCACTACAATAACATCAACAGTTGTTCCATCAGAACAAAGAGACATATAACAAGAATTTAAGATGAACAACGAGTACAAGGTCCGTTGAGGCCTATGTGCCTAATAAGCTTAATACGCATGTAGGTTACACATGTGTACGGACAACGACTGATACTAGTACGACTTACGGAAAGCAAAACTATGAGTTCATGTCCCTCCTTTCAATTATTTCAAAGTTTTGTTTTAGAACTATCGAGGGGAAATATATGTCATAACAAACAGTATGTTAGCTATGGGTTTAGATGATAACACGATCATTTGTGCGTAAGTAGGCCTACAGTAACCATTAATCACTTAGTGACCAAGGTGCAAAAGAGGTAGATCTATTGAGTTTGAGACCCACTCCACTCCTGGTTGGTATACCCTTCGGGGTGCTTTTGTGATCCCAATGATGTCAAAGTTGTCTCGGTTTGGTTACTTACTTATGGGACTCATATGTTAGGGTGCTCGCGACACACTGATAGATCCTTAAAACTCACTAATGCTAATAACATACTCGGATTTAAAAACAGGATTTCAAAGATGATATTTTGATACGAAAACATTTAACTACATGAACTCGCCAACTTTATGTTGACTTTTTAAAATCACATGTATTTCAGGACGCAAGGCATGAGCTGGTGATAGGATTCGGGTATGGGAAAATGTCAAGACAACGATCTATCACCTTTTGGAGGGTTTGCCTTATGTATCCCAACTTTGTATGGGTATATAGGGGTCAAAACCTAAATATGAATTTGTGATGAAAACAATGTCTTATTTTGAAACAATGTGTTTTAAATTATGTCTCATGATGACAAGCTAAAACAGATAACAATGTGATTTCACTTTTGATGGTTTTAATTATGGAATGAAACTTATGAACGGCATGGCATCGTTGTTAATTTATATTGTTTACTAGATTGGATGCAATGATTACCTAATAGTCACACACTTGTGCTTCCGCTACGACCAGGGTATGACAGGTTGGTAATTGTAGTGAACAGGTGAAATTTTTTTTATTAAAAGTTGGTATATAATCACCAGGGGCTCACATATGAAAACAAAGTTTAAAACATAAAGGAAATGTTTTGGAATTACAACAAGATAACAAAAAGGTTTTCATTGTCTCACGATAACATGAGGATATATCACACGAGCTCAACTATAAGTAACGAGCAGGATCAATACATGATTAGTCTATGAGAAATAGACACATTACATTATAAGACTATATGTCATGGACTTGTTACGAAGATAGAAATCCTGGCTAGATGGGATTTTATGTGATTATATATATAATTTATTTATATATGTGTTTTACGGAATATTTGACCAAGAACGAAGTACCTTCAACTACGGATATTGTTATTATCCGTGACTCACACAATGAGAATATCGACCTTGCCTCTATTGCGGAACTTATGGCGAATGTAACATCCGTCAAAAACCGGATTTACCAAACCCGCTCCGTTTATTAACCGAACAATCAGTTAAAAATTTCGTTGCGTATTTAATGCCCAAAATAATTTTAAACGATACATAATTAATAAGTATATTGGAATATATAATTTATATTTGAAAAAGGATTGAAAATAAGAAAATAAAAGTAAAAAGTTGCTGCCGGGTTTCGAACCCGGGTCAGCAGCGGATTCAAACAAAGGCTTAACACCTTTCCATCCAACCACTGCGCCACTTGTATTTCTTGTTCAATATTGAAGACAATTAATTCATAACATGAATATCGAATTCAAAATCGACGCGCCAAAATCCGTTGACGCCGGAAAATCCGACGTTTTCGTCAAACAGCGTCGGTTATCAATGACTTAATGTAAACATTAACTATTACATCGGTTATAACCGATGTCCAGTCCGCGACACAAGTTATAACCGCTGGAAAATCTTTAACCGACGAATCAAGACGGAAATCGGACTAAATACGTCGATGTCCTGCCCTATAAATACCCCCTCTAATCTCTGTTAGCTTTTTCGCTCACAATCACACCTTTTCCCAACGTAATTCCACTCGCCGGAAAATTTCTGCAACTCGCCGGAAAACCGAACCTTTCACCTCTGTGCCTTACTGAACCCCCAGAGCTCATACCGAAGCCACCCACATTTATCTCAAGCTCGTTGAAGACTCTCTGCCGCAAGAAAAACGTCGCCGGAAGTATCTGCTGTCACCGGAGTTTCGCCGGAGAAACAGAGGAGTCCAGTTCGGTATACCTTACGCTTAATCTTTCATTCTTTTTATTTATCTCACCTGTAATTAACCGCAACACACTAAAAGAACATGATTTAATCGACGAATCAGTCGGACGTTAGTTCTGGTTAAATCCAACGAAGAAGACGAAGTTTTCTGTTGTCTATAAGTTTAATTTAAATCAAGATATAACTCGGGTTAGACACACAGTCCAGCGGTGGACTGTGTGCACATAAACACGCTCACGTCCCGAGTTCGATTCTTGTCCCACGCATGCTTACCTTGATAAAAATGTTCTTTTTTTTTACTAAACCGGATTCATTTCACATAGATGTTAAATTTAATAAAAACCGGAATAATAACCAAGATAGACACACAGTCCAGTGGTGGGCTGTGTGCGCATTTAAAACACAGGTCACGAGTTCGAGTCCGGACTACCGCACCAATCCGGACACTTATCAAACTTTTTAAATAAGGCAGAAATGAAATTATTTAGTTTGTATATAAGTATAATAAAAATCAGATTATATAACAAGTTAAACACACAGTCCAGCGGTGGATTGTGTGTTAACCTAAACCACAGGTCCCGGGTTCGAGACCTGTGGAGGACGCTGGTTCGATACATTAAAATCGTTTTTAAAAATAAATGATTTTTAGTTTAATTCAATTAGTATATAAATATAATTAAAAACAGAAATATTTCGGGTTAGACACGTAGCTCAGTTGGTAGAGCTGCGTGCACGCGAACGGGAGGTCTCGGGTTCGAGCCTCACCCGGCGCAAACAATTTCACAGCCTGACCGGTCAACAGGTCAACAAGTCAACGGTCAATGGTCAACTGTCGCAAAAAGTCAACTTTTTTTATTATTTTCATTGATTTATTTTATTTAAAAATCAATTAAAAATACTTAAAAATAACATTTTTAAGGTTAGAAAATAGCCTTAAACTCACAAAAATATATCCAATCATCCTACTAAAATTGATTAAGAAAATCCCATTATTTACCAAACCATTATGTTATTATCTAGGTTAGTTTCGCTCGTGTTAAATCCAACTTCGTGCGTATTCATCATCATCAACCGAACGCACCCAATGTGAGTGAATCTTACAACTCCCCTTTTTAATTACACGTTTTGGGGTGTGTCATGTGTCACCAAAATTAACTCGTTTATTTAAACTTGTGCCATACCATATTGTGATCTAAACTTAGATTATATATATTGTTTGTACTTATGTATTTCATATTGTCAAGTTATATGCAATTCATTCATTAGGCCCATCAGTTCCTCGTGGGAGACGAGTTGAGCAACGCGTGCCTCAAAACAAATCCATTATTGTTCGTGTGTGTATTATTTAGTTTATATTGTTTGTAGTTATGTATTTCATATTGTCAAGTATATGCAAATCATTCATTAGGCCCATCAGTTCCTCGTGGGAGACGAGTTGAGCAACGCGTGCCTCAAAACGATCCATTATTGTTCATGTGTGCATTATTTAATATTAAATGATTGGTGAGTAAGTTTACATCTATTTTTACTCATGTGTGGTTGTGCACTTTATTTTATAATCAATTAAATAAACTTGTTCAAATGTTTTCATAGGATTCACTCGCCAACTTTTTGTTGATCCAAAAACCATTTTTACACATGATACAGGTGAACAGGATGAAGCAAGGAAAACATAGGAAATGCCTTAGAAGAAAACAATGAAGCCTAGATTGATGTTTAGGACATGATGTAATTATGATTGTATATTTCCCATTAAAATGTATTAATGAATATGAAACGTTATAATAAATGTCATGAGCTTTGATGATAACCCAATCATGCCCCGATCACCTTTTCCGCTGCGGGTCGGGGTGTGACAGCGAATATGGTTCCTAAGTGAGACCTTAGGATCGATTCCACATAAGGTGGTTACTTTTCCCGTGGATGCGGAGATGCCTGGCTTCGGTAGTGACGAAGAAGCGGAGGTGGTAGCCTTGGACAACAACTCTATTAGCGGGATGAGGTCCCTGTGACCCATATTAATCATTAATAACGACACTTTGTCCAGAAAAGGAAAGGTGAAGTACTTATCTTGAAGGTGCCTCTCCAGTTGTTATTATTGCAAATTCTCTCTATTTCTAAATTTGTCTAACGTCGTGCCTTTTCGCGAGTAATGTCAAGGGACGATAGCATGTGGACCATCACGAAGGTCCCTTCTATGTTGAAGGTATGTTGACAATAGCATCCTCTCTCTCTCTTACTAATCGTCGTCTTTGAACAGTAGAACACTAGGGTGACCATGCAAGGCAATTTATTATTACGAGTGCCCACGAATAATAACTTGCAGTGGATGAGAATCCTGGTGGGCTATGCGGGTCAAGTTAAAGATCACTACTCATTCGAAATTGTAAGGTTGTTCGAGTTTCTATCTAGTGGGACACTAACCGGGTGGTTGCAATAACACCCTACAATACAGAAACACCACACGTATTGTTCTCATCTAACATTTGATCTATATCACGAGTCGACTGAGACTAGTCATCTAAACAAAGAAAAACTGGTTGGCCACCTAAGGAGGATATTTCCTCAACGGTCTAGAGTTCTTGTAAATGGGTTGGTTCCATGGAATCTATGGCACCTCATCTTATTTATTGGAAAGAGATTACATTAAACCCCGTCGTGTGACATTTGTCTTATTCCAAGGGAGGGTATGGCACGAGCAATGCTTCAACACCCTCACTGCATTCTATTTGATACCTATGGAAATTATAACAACCTAGTTAGAGCTCGTAGAAGTCAAGGGATATCAACGTATTCGTCACACGGGTTGGTGTGGTGAAGGAGTTTTTTGTACTTTGGACGATCGAAGTCCAAGAAGTATGGGGTACATGCTACAAGGTTGGAGACGACCGTTTGGTTTCTCCTCCTCAACGAGTTATTTCCTTTTCAATTAGACATATGCCTGATACACGCCAGAGGTACCATGATTTTTGGATTGTTGTTATTCACGTTATCATTATTTCAAACATGTATGAACAATGTAATCTTGAGGTTTCCATGACCGATGGCATTCTTTATTCTTAGGCGCATGGTAGACTATATTTATCCAAATATATGTCTAGCTTCTTTTAATCATAGGTATTAAGAAGAAACATGGCGCCAAAAGGAAGGTCTACACCCAAAGGGGGGTTAGTTAATCCATGACTTACTAGGTAAGCCGAACTAGAGTTCTTATCGAAGGACATACGGTTGCAGAAATCACACGACACGAGGGTAACTTATTCGACACTAGTAACGGTACCAAGTGGCAGCTCTACACCTGAAGATGCGATCATACAAGGTTTTAAATTCTAAGGCCTTCCCGGATGGTAAGCAACGAGACCTCATTGGTGCCAGAGGTGCGGTAGGTTAGGTCCGCTCAATAAAGACAACATCGGTTAGCAATGCTAGTAATTGCACTCCTGAGTAAACGATTAGGTAAACCAAGAGTCTCTTGCCGAATGCAGCATTAACTTGGTGAAATCCTCAAGTAGAAACTTTAAGGAATGATACTAAGAAGAGGTCACCATGGGAAGAACTCAAAAATCCTATGCGAGTAGAGTATTACTCGCTAACTGGAACTCCAAGAGTAGAAACGGGATCCTAGAACTCGATCATGATTGCAGCTAACGTTGTTGGTTACACTCGACGCTTTCACGATCTCTCAAGGTGGTTTCATACTGGGGAACACCTGATATCAAACGCATTGAGCGCTACATTGTGGTTTAGCCTCTAAGAACCAAAACATGACCACATTATCCCACCCTACCTTCATCACTCAAACAGTAATTCTCGCAATTAGTCTCACCAAGGATGTGATAAGAATGAGAATTATCAAAGAAAGGTGCGGAAATGAAGGAAACGCATGTGGAACCTACTAGCGACGGGAGTCGAATATACACCCCTTAAGGCAGGATCGAGAGGGAATAACAAACGAAAGGGGAACTCCCGTGATGATAGAAACGAAGGTAATTGCTGCCATAATTGATGCTACACCATGAAATATGCCAATAACTTACTGAAATCCTAAAAGTGATAAGTGAAAACTTCCTCAAGAGGGCACTTGCAAAAGTGCCAAGAGTAGAAGTGTGGTGAATGAAGACACAAAACAGAAACCAATGAGTTAGTAAGACTCAACCAAGAATAAGGATTTTAAGTGTGGCATGAAGGCCACTTCAAGCATGAACGTCTCAAGAATGAATCATGCAAGTGAATTAAAGTGTGGGTGAGCAGAAACTATGGATACCCCACAAGATCCTGATGTCGTCATGCATACGTTCTACTCTACATTCCTTACGTGTCAATTCTTTTGATACCAACACCGAGCTTAGCTAGTGTCTTTAGATGTTAAGCTTATACTCGAATTAGAGTCTTGTAAATTAGACGTGTTATCAAGATAGCTAAGGGAGAATTAGCGTTAGACTCATCGATACGAATCCAATGATATATAATGTTAATTTTTTTTCTAAAAATCACAAGATTCTAACCATGCAATGGGTTTGTAAAATTGTTTATGGATCAATTTTTGTGTACCAAAACGTTTAGTACTCAGCCGGTTAACTTCCCACCTTTTTGGAGTTCAACTCGGAAAAGTACCCAATTCGAAACAATAGTCTGAGATGGTAACCCGAATCGCTATCCCAGATGGTGATCCGAGATGGGAATCCGTCTGAAATAAGGTATCCGAGACTTAATTCGGAATAGTAATCCGAGACGGTCCGAAAGCAATGCCAAAGATCCGAGATACACTGTTTTGATCCATGAGTCATGGGGAATCATTAAAAGGTCACTGACACGTTTCCTATCAACCAACATCTCGCATCCATCTTGTTGGATACCTGTGCCAATTCTAGTTCATCTCCATAGAATTCAAAATATACTTGACCTAGACTCAAGTAAGATAGATGTTCCCTCATTCTATAGAATTTGCTAGTGGTAAATTAGTCAAGTCATGGGAGGTTTTAAAAAAAAGGATGCACTTTGGAACTTGGAGAACAAGAATTTAATATCGATCTTTTACTCGTTTATCTAGGTTGTTACGGTGTAGCTTTTGGCATAGACTTGTTGACGTATAACCAAGCGGAAGTAGGTTGTCCTGAGAAAACTATTCGCATCCCCCTGTTAGACGAAGAAACACTGGTAGTACACGGAGAGAAGCACAAGACACCTTACGAATCATTAATTACATGAAGGCCAGAAGTGCCTACAGAAAGGTTGCATAGCCTTTCTAACTCATGTAGTCGACAAGGAAACTCAGGAGCCAAAATTGGAGGAAATAACCGTTGTGAAGGAATTCCCTCGAAGTCTTTCCATCAGACTTGTCTGGATTACCTCTGCAATGACACGCCAACTTTCGCATTGATTTGGTGCCAGGAGCAACACCAGTAGCGAAGCCTCCATACCGATTAGCTCCGTCATAAATGCAAAGACTATCTACACAACTTCAAGAGTTGTTAGACAAAGGATTCATAAGACCGAATTTCTCACCTTGGGGAGCTCTAGTGTTGTTTGTGAAGAAGAATGATGGAACCTTCTGAATGTGCATCGACTACCGGGAACTAAACAAGTTAACCATCAAGAATCGGTACCCATTACCAAGGATCGATGATCTGTTCAATCAATTACAAGGGTTGATTTTTTATCCAAAGATGGATTTAAGATCCGGGTATCATCAGTTAAGAATCAAAGAAGAAAGTATTCCTAAGACGGCGTTTAGGACTCGCTATGGGCACTATGAGTTCCTTGTTATGCCTTTTGGTCTAACAAATGCCCCTACAGTAGTTATGGATTTGATGAACTGGGTATGTACGCCATACCTCGACAAGTTCATGATCATTTTTATAGATGACATATTGATATACTCACAAACTGAGAAAGAACACGAATAATACATGAGAACTATACTGGAATTGCTAAAGAAGGAGCAATATATGCCAAGTTCTCGAAATGCGAATTTTGGATTCGCGAAGTGCAATTTCTCGGTCACGTGGTAACGAGAACGGAACACATGTTGACCCTTCGAATATCGAGGCTATAAAGAATTGGACACGCCAAGAACCCCCACAGAAATACGACAATTCTTGGGCTTAGCGGGATAATATAGGAGATTTATTGAGAACTTCTCAAAAGTTGCTCAACCGCTAACCTCACTTACACAAAAGGATAATAAGTTTGATTGGGGAGAAAAGCAAGATTCAACATTTCAACTATTATAGGATAAAATATGTAAAGCACCGATATTATTACTCCCAGACGGTACCAATGACTTTGTGGTGTATAGTGATGCATCGCATCAAGGCTGGGGTTGCGTGCTAATGCAACGTGAAAAAGTCAATGCTTACGCGTCATGTTAGTTGAAAGTCCATGAAAGGAATTATACCACGCATGACCTAGAATTAGGCGCAGTAGTATTTTCCTAGAAGATTTGGCGTCATTATTTATATGGCACTAAGTTTACCATATTCACGGATCATAAAAGTCTTCAAAACATATCCAATCAAAAGGAACTCAATATGCGCCAACGGCGTTGGGTGAAACTGTTGAATGATTATGACGGTGAGATCAAGTACCACATGGGCAAGGTAAATGTTATGGTAGATGCCTTGAGTAGGTAAGAACGAGTCAAAACATTACGGGTACGAGCTTTAGAAATGACGATCCAGACGAACTTTATTGTTCGAGTGCGCGAAGCACAACAAGAATCATTGAAACCAGAAAACATTCCAGCGGAATCATTAAGGGGAATGGAAAAAAAATTGGAACCAAACAAGGATGGAACTCTATATTTCATGGGAAGGATCTGGATTCCCTGTTATGGCGATTTGCGAGACTTGGTGCTGGATGAAGCACACAAGTCCAAGTACTCGATACACCCAGGATCAGATAAGATGTACCAGGATCTAAGAAAGTATTATTAGTAGCCTAATCTCAAGGGAGATATTGCGACCTACGTTGGGAAATGCCCAACTTGTGAAAAGGTCAAGGTTGAATACCGAAAACCATATGGTTTATTACAACAACCTGAGATCCCGGTTTGGAAATGGGAACAAATATCAATGGATTTCATTACAAAATTACCACGGACCTCTCAAGGTCACGACATGATCTGGGTTATCCTAGATTGGCTAACCAAATCAGCTCACTTCTTACCCATCCGCGAGAAAGACAGTACGGAGAAACTGGCTGAACTGTACCTGAGAGAAATTATGGCACGTCATGGTGTATCAATCTCAATAATCTCTTATAGAGATGGTCGCTCTGTGTCACGGATCTGGCAATCATTTCAAAATTTGTTTGGTTCTCGCTTAGATTTAAGCACAGCTTTTCACCCGTAGACCGATGGTCAAAGTGAGCGAACCACCGAAACGTTAGAAGACATGCTTCGGGCCTGTGTGATGGATTTAGGCGGAAACTGGGATACTCATTTACCGTTGGTAGAGTTTTCCTACAATTACAGTTATCACACCAGTATCAAGGCCGCGCCATTCGAAGCACTATATGGACAAAAGTGTCGATCACCATTATGTTGGGCGGAAATCGGTGACAGACAATTGATTGGTCCCGAACTAGTACAAGAGACCAAAGATAAGATATTTAAGATCCGTGAGTGTATCAAAGCGGCCTGAGATAGACAAAAGAGCTACGCGGATCGGAGACGCAAACCATTATCCTTCGAGGTCGAAGACAAAGTATTGTTAAAGGTCTCACCTTGGAAAGGCGTAGCTAGATTCGGGAAGCGCGGAAAGCTCAACCCGAGATATATTGGACCTTTCGAAATCCTGGCAAAGATTGGTACAGTGGCTTACAAGTTAAAACTGCCAGAGGAACTCAATAATGTACACGACACATTTCATGTGTCTAATCTTAAGAAAAGTCCAACTAATGACACAGTTATCATTCCAGCGGATGAGATTCATGTTGATGACAAATTACAATTTACCGAAGAACCAGTTGAAGTCATGGACTGGAAAGTCTAAAAGACGAGAAGAAGCCTAATCAAACTGGTGAAGGTTCGCTGGAATTCGCGTCACGGTCCCGAGTACACGTGGGAGCGTGAAGATCAGATCAAGTCAAAATACCCCCACCTGTTCAAGACGACTCCTTCAGTGGATGCCTCAAACTGAATTTCGGTACGAAATTCTTTTTAATATGGGGAGTATGTGACAAATGGCAAATAACCGGTAATTCCGTACAATTTAATCAGTAATTTTATTTTATAATCTCATGCATATTATTGTAATTTAATAGCATAACTGAGCCGTATGTCATTAGGGTAGGTAAGTCTGATCATAAACACATACTAGTTTCCGTTACAATGCGAAACAAACAAAAACAATGCTCTAAAAGTGTTGGTAGAAAGTGTTGGGCGCACTAATTGCGGTGACACTAACTGTGTCGGTAAATCCGCTAAAATGAACCAGAACAAGGAATAACGGCATGTTAATGCCATACCTGAGTCCATATATAAATGAAAACACTTATTTAAGACCAACCATAACAATAATAGATAACTTTCCGGTACAACGCCTAAATTGCAAAATTGTCTGTTTCGACCAAAAAGGCGACAATGCCGGTTTGTCCGCAAGACTAATTCGGAAGATTTCGGATGTAAGAATAAGAATAAAACAATGTTAATCATCCTAAAACACCGTGAGAATAGCCAGAATGCACAAAAGACATCATTTCCGGTCATTCGACAAACAATGCACAATTCGACCGAAAGGCGATCGTTTGTCGAAACGACGAGTATTTTAGTGGCCGCTAGCCTCATCCGGGCATCTAGCGAACTAGTTAAACCTTATTTGGAACTCGGAATCCATTCAACTAACATGAGGTCACGGAAACACAACTTTCGAAAAAGTTCGACGGCGGAACATAAAAGTGCCGATTTCGATCGAACAAAAGACATTTCGGCCATCCTAGCTCATCGTATATTCGTCTAGCGAACTAGTTATACATATTTTTAGGTCGGAATTGCAGTAAGTAGACACCATAACAATTGTGGTGGTCGAAAACAACAGCTTCTGGTACTAAATAAATAAGTTCGTTTATTAGCGATCATTGCGACGATGAGCGATCTAACGACATTTCCGTCATCCGAAACTTATATTGGAGGACTAAGTGGATTAATTACCATGTAATAACATATTAAACGGTAATCTTATGCTAAGGATGCAAGATCAAACCCTTAATCACATATACTTAGATTAATGACCAAAATATCTCCATTTTAATGTGTAAAAAAAAGATAGTCACACTTTACACGCCCCCCACCACTCTTTTGACGGTTTCAAGTGGGCCCCATGCCCACTTGATTTTGTTGAAAATCAAAGATTATAAGCATGGTGTCTTGGATTTGTTGTGAACTTGAAAGGATGGCTTGATATATATCAACTTTTCACCAAGATCTTCATCATTTTCCTTCACAAAAGTTGCAACCATTTCCCCCTCACTCTCTCTCTAGCTCATGGCACCACTACCACCACCTTGATACCACCACTTAGCCACCATAAAGCACCACATTTCATCCACTTTAAAGCCTCATCAAGATCATTCAAGAAGCTAACAAGGATGGAGGAGCATTAGGTCTTCTTTGGAGCTTAATATTTCTTCTAAGAACATCAAGAACTTGTGCACCAATTGTAAGGCAAACTCATCCATAATCTAGCTTATTTTTATGCTTAGATTAATAATATACAAGTTGATCATCTTGAAAATGAAGAAAAGATGAACCAAAAACCCTAACTCACACCATAATAATAACACTAAATATTGTTTATGTTGTGTTGATTATGTGTTTATCGGGTAGTTAGTTAGCATGTTGATGTTATTTATGTTAAAGTATGGTATAAAAGTTAGATGATCTTGTATGATTAAGTATAAAAATGAAGATTTGAATACGATAAGTTTTAAATCTAAACAAGATCATCAACTACATCATCCATGAAGATTACTACAACTTAAAAATAATTTTTCTACACATGAATGATTTTTATAAGAAGTAAACATTTTTATTTAACTTGTAATCATCTTAAAATGTGTAGTAATCAAGAGGTTAAAGGTATGAACTTGATTAAATGACATGACAAAAGTAGTGATTTGGAAGTGTTAATAAATATGGAAAACCATCTTGATTTAATAGGATTTTAACACTACAAAGTCATGGATGGATTGTTGATATTGATTATGAGCTTAAATAGGTTTTAAATACGTTTTTGAAACGTGGAAAACGCCATAGTTTAGGGGAAACTATGGCGAAATTTTCTAAAAATCTAATAGCGATTAAGACATGATTAATGGGGTGATTAGTGGGACTAAACGCGATTAGTAACTTAAATCGTCGTTAAGTAGGTTCTAATGACAAGGGTTAAACCCTAAATATCCAAGTGTTCAACAAAGTTTTATATATATATATATATATTTGCAAGTAAAAATAAATACTTTTTACAAATATATATATTTACTAGGGAAATAAAAATAAGTATACACATTTGTCACCAAGGATTTTGCATGAATACATAAGTGTATTGTATGTGTATGTATTTAGAAGCTTAGGGTATTCACAATAAAATACCCAATCATATAAAAAAATACAAACACATGAAAATAATACTAAGTGTTGGTGACATAACAAATATATTCTTGCAACGCATCGAAACAATAATCGGACAAAGGTCATTACCACACCGTCGCGTCGACGACCAACGAGTGAATCGCCGACACGAAAGGTCATTACGACAACAGACGATTTTTTACGAAAACAAGCACTTAATAATTAACGTCGACTACAAGTCCAAATATAATTTTAACATCGACTACAAGTCCAAATATATATTTAGACGTTTAACATATATAAGTGTTATCGAAATCAAAATCCGGAAAGTTAAGAATATAAAAATATCATAAGAATAATACTTATAAGAAAATGGGCCTTTATAAATAAATTTGGGCTAGGCCCTAATTGTAAAAGTCATGAGCAAGGCCCAATTCCATAATATTTATGGACGACGCCCACAACGAATAAAAGCCTAAAAACATATAGAACATGGGCTAAGCCCAAAAATATAAATTACATGGGTTAGGCCCAAAGATATAAATTACATGGGCTAGGCCCAAGGACATAAATTACACGGGCTAGGCCCAATGACATAAAAATATGTGCTAGGCCAAAAGACATAAATTACATGGGCTAGGCCCATTCACATGAAAACATGGGCTAGGCCCAAAGACGTAGATAACATGGGCTAGGCCCAATGACAAGAAAACATGGGCTAGGCCCAAAGACATAGATAACATGGGCTAGGCCCAATGATAAGAAAACATGGGCTAGGCCCAATAACATAGATGACATGGGCAAGGCCCAGTGACACGCGTGCAAGGCACGAGGACATGTGAAGGGCAAGGCGCAATTCACACACGACCTAAGATGATAACAATAATAATCAAACAAGCAAACTACCAACACTACAATAACATCAATGGTTGTTCTATCATAACAAAGATACACATAACAGTAATTCAAGATGAATAACGACTACATGGTCCGTTGAGGCCTAGGTGTCTAATAAGCTTAATACACATGTAGGTTACAAACGTGTACGGACACAGACTGATACTATTACGACTTATGGAAAGCAAAGCTGTGAGTTCATGTCCCTCTTTTCAATTATTTCAAAGTTCTGTTTTAAAACTATCGAGGGGAAATACATGTCATAACAAACAATATGTTAGCTATGGGTTTAGACGATAACACGATCATTAATGCGTAAGTAGGATGATGACAATAGTAACCATTAATCACTTAGTGACCAAGGTGCAAAAGAAGTAGATCTATTGAGTTTGAGACCCGCTCCACTCCTGGTTGGTATATCCTTCGGAGTGCTTTTGTGATCCTAATGATGTCAACGTTTTCTCGGTTTGGTTACTTACTTATGGCACTCATATGTCAGGGTGCTCGCGACACACTAATAGATCTTTAAAACTCATTAATGCTAATAACGTACTCGGATTTCAACACCGGATTTCAAAGATGACATTTTGATACGAAAACATCTAACTACATGAACTCGCCAACTTTATGTTGACTTTTTCAAATTACATGTATTTCAGGATGCAAGGCATGAGCTGGTGATAAGATTCGGGTATGGGAAATTGTCAAGACAATGATGTATCACCTTTTGGAGGGTTTTCCTTTTATATCCCAACTTCGTATGGGTATATAGGGGTCAAAACCTCAATATGAATTTGTGATGAAAATAATGTCTTATTTTGAAACAATGTGTTCTAACTTATGTCTCATGATGACAAGCTAAAACATATAACCAATGTGATTTCACTTTTGATGGTTGTAATTATGGAATGAAACTTATGAATGGCATAGCATCGTTGTTAATTTATATTGTTTACTAGATTGGATGCAATGACTACCTAATAGTCACACACTTGCACTTCCGCTACGACCAGGGTGTGACAAGTTCAGCGGGTAGTGTGGCTGGTGTGACAACCGGCAGTTTCCGGTCTTAATTAAGCGTTTAACAAACAGTAATACCATTATAATCAACGTAATTAGACGTAAATTAACTCGATCAGGCCTTTGGAAGGCCTAGGAACGTTTACTTGATTCACGTTATGCGAATTGGCGACAATCGAGAACTTCAACGTGAAATCGAGCGATAAGCGAACTGATACCGAACAAATACTGACAACATTCTAAAATACGAATTTTGTACTTGTATTTGTCATACGGTTATGATTATGCGATAAATTTGGATCGTTGAACGTCGCAAAACACAACGCGGAAATTACGCGAAGATCGAGATGCACCGACAACGAAACGGAAGCCACGAACTTGAGTTACGCCTCGATATTAATATATTATGATATATTTAGCTTCACACTTGAATTTTATTATTCGTGGTCGAAAACGGATCGAAGAACGGACAAGAAACCGCAAACAGGGCAATTTAACACGTTTTCGAGTCTAAAGAATAAATTTCGATAAATAGCAACTCTCGGACCGAAAAACGGACTATAGATGGCGATCGTACAGATATTACAGAAATTTTAACAAACTAACAAACCGTCGCGTCAACCGGTCGACTAAAGACAACATTTTCATGTTTTTGAACGCATTACGACATAACACAATGCTCGGTTTCAAAAATGGGCTTCAGATACGTGTTTGGGCTCGAATACGCACCAACGGGCCTTGGGCCCGACCCATTTAAAACCCTAACGATAAATGCTTGCTTAACCCTAGATCCCCTCATTTGAAACTTGAAACCCTAGCACACCATCATCAAACTCCCATGCCTCTCTCCCTTGGTCCGATCGTCAGATTCTGGTAGCGATTTCGACCGGCGCCGGTCTTCTTCTCCGGTAGCCGCACTACCCACAACACCCACCTCCTTCCCTTCTCTCTTCAAACCCAACACACCACACGGCAAACCACCTATCCTTTGAACTCATATACACGCATACAGACAGTCAGAGAGGAGAGAGAGAGACTGTAGAGAGAGATAGAGAGAACGGGCGAGAAAGAGAGAGAGATCGGGCGGCTGCGGCGCAGCTTCGCGGCAGCAGCCGCCGTGTTTACCAAGGCGGCGACAGTGGTGATGCTGGTTTGAGGGTATTCAGTCCCGTTCAGGTCACTCGAGTCTTGGTTCAGATCTGGGTCGGGTCTGTTCGGGTTGGTGATGACCGGTTGCAGTAGTAGCGGTGGTGTTTTGAGTCTCCGGTTCAACACGGTTCAAAAACGGTCCAGTTCAGATGGCGGTTCGGGTATCTCAGATTAAGATCGGCTCAGGTTCGAGTCGAATCAGTCTCGGGTTCGTTCATGGTTAGGGTTCGGTTCAGTCGATTCAACACAGTTCATTTTCGGTTCAGGTTTCGGGTTCGAATCGGATGACCGGGTTCATGTTTGAAACAGATTTCGATATTTTAGTTCGTTTTGATTCGGGTTTATTTTCGGTTCTGATGCGTGTTTGTTTCAGGTTCGGTTCGGGTCGGTTAACAAAAGTCAACGGGTCAAACCCGGTCAACACGGTCGATAACTTTTCAACACGCGTGACTACAAGGCAACAAGTTTTGGCGATCTGTTACAATCGAAAATAATTATTTAGGTTTAATTCAAACGCCGAATTCGGAAACTATTTTTCAAATGTCGATAAATTATTCGAACGATGTATAAAAATAAGTATATTGATTATATTAATTTCGAAACGCCACTATTTTCGAAACGCTTATACAAGGCGCGTATTATTTCAAATGACAGAATTCGAAAATCGTGTTACAAGAATACTATATATATATATATTCAAATGTCATGGCGTTGAATACTTTTTATAAAATAAATATAGTTATATTTATTTCTAACGTTGACGACGGGAACACGTACGAATACTTTCGAATGATATTATAACAATAGTATATTGTTTATATTCGATTCAAACGTCTAACGAAGTGCGACACGATACGCCAGACTCTTACGCGAATACGAAATGTATTATTTATAAGGATATATATACAAGTATATATACATCATGTCTTACGAAAACTACGAAGTAATTATGAGTTCATGAAATATAGTTATGTTTAGATGTAAACATATATTTCAAGTCGTTCAAAAACAGAATCAATTCTAAGAAAAAGATAGGTTGGTTAACCGAGTTAAGTCAATAACACATTCATAGAATTGTATGAGTAACGATTCGGTAGAGCTCGGTATCACGTAGTATAGCTACGTCATTCTTAGAAACTTACAAGTTATTCCATTTTAGGAATACACTAGCTTGCATGCTAGAAAGTCAAGTTGTGGAGACAACACTACGGAAATCACATTAAGCTAGCTTTGCACTGGATTATCCAGGTGAGTTCATAACCCCCACTTTTTACCGTTTTACATTTTTATAAATGTTTTCGGGGGTGGAAAGATATGCAAGTTTTGCGAAAGCATAAAATGTGTCGAGGAACGAAAATCATATATTTCTAAACCATGTTACAAACAAGCTTTCAATGAACACAAATGGTTTATGAAAGGTTTATGCTAAACTTACCGGTTTACACAGCTGTACAAAGCTTTTCAAAACATGCATGAGTTTTATGACTAGTTACGGGATTGTCATAGTCACAACTAGGGCGCGGGGCCCCAATTTTACAAAAGAACATGGGCTAGGCCCAAAATCACAAGAAAACATGGGCTAGGCCCAACGATAAAAGAACATGGGCTAGGCGCATAATTCACAAAAGGACATGGGCTAGGTCCAAAATCACCAAAGAACATGGGCTAGGCCCAATAACAGAGATTTATAACAATTGGTATGTAGCTATGGGATTAGATTATAACAAGATCACTGTGCGTAAGTAGGGAAATAACAATAGTAACCATTAATCACGTAGTAACCTAGGTGCAAAAGGTTTAGATCTATCGAGTTTGAGACACGCTCCACTCCTGGTATGATAACCGGTTATGAGTGCTTTTGTGATCCCAAAATGTCAAAGAAGTCTCGGTTTGGTTACTTACTTATGGCACATAGGTCGGTGTATTAGCTACACACTGATTGACCCTTAGATTCCATAGGAAAACTACATACTGCGATTTCAACACCGGTTTACAAAAATAACATAAAACATTTCAATACCGGTTTATTTACAGATATGATTGAAATCATTTTATCACCAGTTTATAAACATAACAGTTATATGCATGGATTTGCAAACAACATGGAAAACATTTCAATACTGTTATACAGACATGACATTTCAAATGCTTTGTGATACTATGATCCCATAAACAGTTTCTCAAATTTAAGAGTTTCAAATGTTTTATGACTCATGTGAATAAAAAAAAAATAAACTCTGAACTAGCCAACTTTATGTTGATTTTTCGCATGTTCTTTCTCAGGTTATGATTACAAGTATGGCACGGTTGGAATAGTGGAACCCATGTGGATTCGAGTAGTTAGCGGGCGTTCAGTTACTAGAAACCTTAGCCATCACGTCTGCTTCCGCTGTGCGATGAAGATGCCATTCGGTTCACGCCCCGGCTCTGATGCGAAATGGATAACACGGGGGGGTGACAGAGTGGTATCAGAGCTATAGGTTTTAGAGAATTAGGTATCAAATCTGGCTCTGATAGCAGAGTAGTATGAGAACCATAGGTTTCAGCGAATCAGGTTTCTACGGAGATACATAGGCTTTAACCTCACGTTCCTTTGGGGATATTAGATCATTAAGACTTGAATACATACAGAATGCCTAGCACTCGAATATGGGTTCCAACCGTGGCCGAAAACAGTAAGTCAACATCATGATTTTAATCATATGCTAGTGTTGTATTTGATATACGGTACACGAAAACATTACATAACGTAGGCAAAATCTTGAGGGTTTTGGCAACATGCATTTAAGACCTTTGGAAAACTTATGTCAATATTCATTAAAGGTTAGCATGTAGGAACCACAATTATTAGCTTGGACAAACACATTACATATATTGTCGCTACTATTTTATTTACCCGAGCAGGTAACCTACGTAAAACGAAAAACTAGTGTGAAAATATACATGAAACTTAAACGATACGACAACGGATGTTGAAGTACATCACATACGACTTTCGAGGCGTGGCCTTGAGGAAACACGACATTACGACAACGATGCTAGTCCCGTCAGCGGGAGAACTACCGACCAGAATGCGACAATTTATCACGTGGTCCTGTAATCGACACGTAACAACGTTGTGGTACATCAAACGAGAATACATAACGGTCGGTACTTATTACGATGGTAAATCACAACAATTGGCGCTGCAAAAGAAGTCACATTTCATCGCATTCCCCCTACTTCATTAACGACGATTACACCAAATACGACATTCGGTGGTAATGTCACGAAACAATAAATCATCACAGTAAATACCAGGTAAAGTCCTCGAATTGCTTCTGTTGGAATTTCAACTTTTCATATATTGAGTAGGTTTGCATACCTCTACTCCTCATAACGGTCATTGTGTCACGGAAATTCTTTCTTGATTAGCGAACGCATATTGCATCATTTCTTGATAGATTTACATGATACGCATGCTTTTTTGTTACGCATGTGGTAAACTTGATACGTGGAGACCATTAGGGTCTTCACTTCGAATAGTCATTTCATCAAAAATTTAATGGTGGTTCGCTATACTCAAAATTTATGCTTTGTGATCTAGATGACCTGCCTTATTGCAAGTATTGACTCCTTGATATCGAGTCAACGAATTCCTTGAAATTTCATTTTCTTTCCAAGTTGCATACATGGGTTTTCGTAGTAACCATATAAAAACTTCTTGGTCGAATCATGTATTTATTGTTAGATTGTGTCAAACCAAGTTCAATTGTTTGAAATTGCTCACTGTATACCAAGTTCAATTCAAGGATTTCATATGATGGTATAAGGCCATCATATTCAAAGTAATATCAACAAGCAATTCATTTGTTTCGAACCATAGTAAAGTGGTTCAGTCTGCACCTTATTAAGTCATTCCTTGGTTATGACACCTTGTGGTAGCGTTACACTAGTTGAAGCTTGCGCTGACATCGCTTTCACAACTCATGTACGGATTTAATTACTTGATTATTTATTCATTTTAAATCCCCTTGTTGTATCATTTCTTAAAATATTCTTAATACAATCGTGTGTTAAGAAGACGGTACACAACTTCATGGTCTATTTCAGTGTACCTCAAAACTGTTCTTCAATCATCGGTCAAAAATTTTGGGATCCTTATTGTTCGTCCACTATCGACCGAAAATGTTAGCTATTTGTTCTTTCATTTTCAAGTTGAAAATCCTATGGGATTTATTTGGAACAAATATTCAGACTTACTTGATTGAACTCTTCGTTATAAACACGGTGAATTTGTTCGATCACCGCTATTATTGAATTATTTCAATGGCTATGACGCCTTGAGGCGTCGGTATGAACTTGTAGCTTGGGCTAACTATCGAAAGTGGTCTTAATGCAACTATGTGTTAAGACAATGATACGCTAACATCGGTTGTAATTCGGTGTATCCTTGCAATTCAATAGTGTTAACTTATGGTTCAAAAAGTTAACAGATCATCTTCATGTTCTAATTCAGTTAAGCTTGTTGAATTCTAAGTCTTATCGATCCAACAACCAACGCTAGTTTCCGTTGGTAGAAATTTCTATTGTTTATGAAATTCATTTACATATTGTGAATGTCTTGGAAACCTATTTTTCGAGAATCTCATTTGTTTAACCCATGTAAACTCAGTCACATTGGTGATTATGTCATTACGCTTCGTTCACTTGGCATCGATTCTGAAAACAGATTCAGTTGAACCAGAGGGTTCATGTTGTTGTAGTAAGTCATTGTATTCATATAATCCAGACAAGTCTCAATGCGATTACATGGTTATTTACCTGGGTATTTTTAATACTTACCTACATATGACAAAAATCTAAGGAGATAACATAACTTAAATTTGAGGACGAAAATTTTATAAGAAATGGAGAATGTGACAACCGGCAGATTCCGGTCTTAATTAAGCGCTTAACAAATAGTAATACCATTATAATCAATGTAATTAGACGTAAATTAACTCGATCAGGCATTTGGAAAGCCTAGGAACGTCTACTTGATTCACGTTACGCGAATTGGCGACAATCGAGAACTTTAACGCGAATTCGAGCGATATGTGAACTGATGCCGAACAAATACTGAAAACGTCTAAAAATACGAATTTTGTACTTGTATTTGTCATACGGTTATGATTATGCGATAAATTTGGATCGTTGAACGTCGCAAAACACAACGCGGAAATTACGCGAAGATCGAGATGCACCGACAACGAAATGGAAGCCACGAACTTGAGTTACGCCTCGATATTAATATATTATCATATATTTAGCTTCACACTTGAATTTTATTGTTCATGGTCGAAAACAGATCAAGAACGAACAAGAAACGGCAAACAGGGCAATTACGCGTTTTAACGCAACGAACGGATTACGCGTCAAAACCCGACCCCCCATATAATTGAATATGTTTTCGAGTCTAAACGAATAAATTTCAATAAATAGCAACTCCCGGATCAAAAAATGGACAATAGATGGCGATCGTAGAGATATTACGCAAATTTTAACGAAACCGACAAACCGTCGCGTCAACCGGTCGACTAAAGACAACATTTTCGTGTTTTTGGACGCATTACGACATAACACAATGCTTGGTTTCAAAAATGGGCTTTAGTTACGTGTTTGGGCTCGAATACGCACCAACGGGCCTTAGGCCCGACCCATTTAAAACCATAACTATAAATGCTTGCTTAACCCTAGATCCCCTCATTTCAAACTTGAAACCCTACCACAATATCATCAAACTCCCCAGCCCTCTCTCCCTTGGTCCGATCGTCAGATTCCGGCGGTGATTCCGATCGGCGCGGGTCTTCTTCTCCGGTAGCCGCACCATCCACAACACCCACCTCCTTCCCTTCTCTCTTCAAACCCGACACACCACACGGCAAACCACCTCTCCTTTAGACTTATATACACGCATACAGACAGTCAGAGAGGAGAGAGAGAGACTATAGAGAGAGAGAGAGAGAACGGGCGAGAAAGAGAGAGAGATCGGGCGGCTTCGGCGCAGCTTCGTGGCGGCAGCCGCCGTGTTTCCGTAGGCGGCGGCAGTGGTAATGATGGTTTGAGGGTATTCAGTCTCGTTCAGGTCACTCGAGTCTTGGTTCAAATCTGGTTCGGGTCGATTCGGGTTGGTGATGACCGGCGGCAGCAGTAGCGGTGGTGTTTTGAGTCTCCGGTTCAACACGGTTCAAAACCGGTCCAGTTCAATTGCGGTTCGGGTATCTCAGTTTAAGATCAGCTCAGCTTCGAGTCGAATCAGTCTTGGGTTCAGTTGCGGTTCAGGTTCGGTTCAGTCGGTTCAACACAGTTCATTTCTGGTTCAGTTTTCGGGTTCGACTCGGTTCGACCCGGTTCAATTTTGAAACAGATTTCGATATTTTAGTTCATTTCGATTCGGGTTTATTTTCGGTTCTGATGCGTGTTTGTTTCAGGTTCGGTTCAGGTCGGTCAACAAAAGTCAATGGTCAAACCTGGTCAATTGTCGGTCAATGAGTCAATCCACGACTCGGTAAAAATTAAATTGGACGCGAAATTTAATTATATTAGTTATAATTATTATTAATATTTAATTATCGCGAAACCAAGCTCGACCCGACTCGTTAACAATTCGAAATTGCCAAAAAGTTTAAAAATAACAATTTAATCAACGTACGCTATCTTCGGATATCACTAAGTTAAAAATCGAACCAGCGTTAGTTAAATATATAAATCGGAATTAAAATCGGTGTTAAATATAAAACGGATTTGTATTCGACAAAAACCACGTTTCAATCACGACCTAAGACCATATATATATTGTTTGTTTGTAAGTTTGCAGGTTGTGTTTTGATAAATAATCAACAAATAATATTGTCGGGATCGTCCAAAAACAGAGGAAACTCAGCCCGATTTTCGTAAAATCCGTAAAACGAAAACGCGACATATTTCAAAGGTTTAACGTCCGATTTCAAACGATTATTATAAAATAAATATTAACATATATATTTATTTTAACGACGCCTACAAATCGATCTGATAACTTTTCAACACGCGCGACTACAAGGCAACAAGTTTCGGCGATCCGTTACAATCGAAAATAATTATTTATGTTTAATTCAAACGCCGAATTCGGAAACTATTTTTCAAATGTCGATAAATTATTCGAACGATGTATAAAAATAAGTATATTGATTATATTTATTTGGAAACCCACGATTTCCGAAACGCTTATACAAGGCGCGTATTATTTCAAATGACAGAATTCGGAAATCGTGTTACAAGAATACTATATACATATATTCAAATGTCATGGAGTTGAATACTTTTTATAAAATAAATATAGTTATATTTATTTCTGACGTTGACCACGCGAACACGTACGAATACTTTCGAATGATATTATAACAATAGTATATTGTTTATATTCGATTCAAACGTCTAACGAAGTGCGACACGATACGCCAGACTCTTACGCGAATACGAAATGTATTATTTATACGGATATATAGACAAGTATATATACATCATGTCTTACGAAAACTACGAAGTAGTTATGAGCTCATGAAATATAGTTATGTTTAGATGTAAACATATATTTCAAGTCGTTCAAAAACAGAATCAATTCTAAGAAAACGATAGGTTGGTTAACCGAGTTAAGTCAATAACACATTCATAGAATCGTATGAGTAACGATTCGGTAGAGCTCGGTATCACGTAGTATAGATACGTCATTCTTAGAAACATACAAGTTATTCTATTTTAGGAATACACTAGCTTGCATGCTAGAAAGTCAAGTTGTGGAGACAACACTACGGAAATCACATTAAGCTAGCTTTGCACTAGATTATCCAGGTGAGTTCATAACCCCCACTTTTTACCGTTTTACATTTTTATAAATGTTTTCGGGGATAGACACACATGCAAGTTTTGCGAAAGCATAAAATGTTTCGAGGAACGAAAATCATATATTTCTAAACCATGTTACAAAAAAGATTTCAATGAACAAAAATGGTTTATGAAAGGTTTATGCTAAACTTACCAGTTTTAACAGCTGTACAAAGCTTTTCGATACATCCATGAGTTTTATGACTAGTGACGGGATTGTCATAGTCACAACTAGGGGACGGGGCCCCAATTTTACAAAAGAACATGGGCTAGGCCTAAAATAACAAGAAAACATGGGCTAGGCCCAGAAATCACAAAAGGACATGGGCTAGGCCTAAAATCACCAAAGAACATGGGCTAGGCCAAAGAACACAGATTTATAACAATTGGTATGTAGCTATGGGATTAGATTATAACAAGATCACTTTGCGTAAGTAGGGAAATAACAATAGTAACCATTAATCACGTAGTGACCAAGGTGCAAAAGGTGTAGATCTATCGAGTTTGAGACACGCTCCACTCCTGGTATGATAACCGGTTAGGAGTGCTTTTGTGATCCCAAAATGTCAAAGAAGTCTCGGTTTGGTTACTTACTTATGGCACATAGGTCGGTGTATTAGCTACACACTGATTGGCCCTTAGATTCCATAGGAAAACTACATACTGCGATTTCAACACCGTTTACAAAAATAACATAAAACATTTCAATACCGGTTTATTTACAGATATGATTGAAATCATTTTATCACCGGTTTATAAACATAACAGTTATATGCATGGATTTGCAAACAACATGGAAACATTTCAATACTGTTATACAGACATGGCATTTCAAATGCTTTGGGATACTATGATCCCACAAACCGGTTTCTCAAATGCAAGAGTTTCAAATTTTTTATGACTCATGTGAATCAAAAACAAACAAACTATGAACTCGCCAACTTTATGTTGATATTTTGCATGTTCTTTCTCAGGTTATGATTACAAGTATGGCACGGTTGGAATAGTGGAACCCATGTGGAATCGAGTAGTTAGCAGGCGTTCAGTTACTAGAAACCTTAGTCATCACGTCTGCTTCCGTTGTGCGATGAAGATGCCATTCGGTTCACGCCCCAGCTCTGATGCGAAAGGATTACATGGGGGTGTGACAGGTGGCACACAAATTGATAGACAAGGCGGTTGAACATGGAAAACTGCCAAAGAGGGGCGAGTCTGATGCTGCCCCCGACAACAAAAGAAAGTGGGAGGATAGTTCTTCTAAACAACAAACTTCTAGTTAATCACAGCAAGATGCTCATAAAAGGTTCAACAACAACAACCGAGGCTACAACAACTAGTGGTCTAACAACAACAATAACTCTCAGGGCCGAAGCGGTTACTCGAGAAACAAACCAAAGTGTAGCAAGTCAATCTCCACCACTATAGACTGTGTGGTGGCAACTGTTGTCAAAGGTGCAGCAAAGATGGTCATGCTACAAAATATAGTTGGGGCGAAATCCAACCAAAACAGAATCAGAACCAGCAACTCGGGATTACTAGAACATCCTATTAGTGCGGTAACGCTGCACATTTTAAAAAAAGATTTCCCTCAGCTTAACAAGGGGGACAACAATGGTGGACGCCAAAACCATAGTGGCAACAACAATAGTGGGGGAAACAGTGGCGGAGCTAAAGGACGTGCCTTCACCTAGGGAAAGGGCGAAGCAAAGGATGACTCCAACGTTGTAACTGGTAAGTTTCTGTTAAATAATCATTTTGCGAATATGTTATTTGATTTCAGTGCCGATAAAAGTTTTATATCAAGTACATCATAGAGTTATCCGACGGTAAATCAAAAGTAACCCACATCCTCAACGGGTGCCAGCTCTCGCTCGTTAGTTACATGTTCAACATAAATCTTATGCCAACTACGCTGGGTAGTTTCGACGTGGTAGTTGGTATGGACTGGTTATCGAAAAACCAAGCTGAAATAGTTTATCGCGAAAATGTTATTCGCATCTTACTTTCTAGTGTGGAACTCTAACCGTTCAGGGTGATCGAAGCGGTGTCTTCATAGATATCATCTCTTTTATGCAAGCGCAGAAGTACCTTCGCAAGAGTAATTCGGTAGCCATTCTTGCTCTCATCATCAAACAGTCGACGCATGAGAGGAAAGTCAAGGACATTCCAATCGTACGCGATTTCCCTGATGTCTTTCATGAATACTTGCCTGGTCTTCCACCCCGTAGGAAAGTCGAATTCAAGATTCAACTAGCATTGTCCGAACTACAAGAACTATCTACTTAGCCGTAGGAGTTGTTGGATAAGGGTTTTTATCCGTCCCAGCTCATCGCCGTGGGGAGAACCACTCCTATTTGTCAAGATGGATGGAACCTTCCGCGTGTGTATCGATTATCGAGAGCTTAACAAGGTTACAATCAAGAATCGATACCCCTTACCTTGAATTGATGATCTGTTTGACCAACTGCAATGGTAAAGTTACTACTCTAAGATAGACTTAAGGTCAGGATATCACCGGCTTCAGGTCAGAGAAGAGGATGTTTCAAAGACAGCTTTCCATTCCTTGTATGGTCATTACGGCCATGCCATTCGGTTTAATTAATGCACCCGCATTGTTTATAGATATCATGAACCACATGTCTTCATTGATGATATACTTGTGTACTCAAAAAGCAAAGAAGAGCATGAGGAGCATCTATGGTTAGTTCTAGAACTGCTCTAACGGGAGAAACATTATGCCAAATTTTCTAAGTCTGACTTTTGGATTCACGAAGTCCAATTCCTTGGGCATATAGTCAATGAAAAGGGTATCCACGTTGATCCAACTAAGATTGAGGCAATCAAAAGTTGGGAGGCGCCTAGGACGCCAACAGAAGTTCAAAAATTCCTGGGTCTTGCAAGTTACTATCACCGTTTCATTGAAGGGTTCTCGAAGATCACGCAGCCACCTCCCATCTTGACTAAGAAGAATACCAGGTACATTTGGGGTGATAAGTAAGAAGTAGCATTTCAACTGTTAAAAAAAAGCTTTGTAGTGCCCCCATTCTGTCCCTACCGGAGGGAACAGACAATTTCATCATGTACTGTAACACTTCAATCCAAGGGCTTGGATGCGTACTTATAGTACGCAAAAAGTTCATCGCATATGCGTCCCAACAACTGAAAGTACACGAGAAGAATTACACCACTCATGATTTAGAGCTAGGAGCAGTGCTTTTTGCACTAAAAATCTAGAGTTATTATTTGTACAGTACGAAGTGTACTATATATACGAATCATAAGAGCCACCTACACATTTTAATCAGAAGGAGATGAACATGCGACAACGGTGTTGGGTCGAACTCATGAATGATTATGAATGTGCCATCCAGTACCACCTGGGCAAGGCTAATGTGGTAGCTGACACCCTTAGCTGAATGGAACACCTGAAACCCAGACAATTTCGAGCTACAACTCACCATTCATTCCGGTTTACCAGAGCAGATTCGTAATGCGCATATTTAAGCTGTGAAAGAGGAAAACCTAAAATCTGAGTCTCTACGCAAAATGGAGCATGATTGGGAAATAAAATCTGATGGCACAAGATACTTCATGAACCGCATATGGGTTCCCCTCTATGGGAATTTGAGGGTGCTCATAATGGATGAAGCCCACAAATCTAGATACTCTATCCATCCGGGTTTGGTATCAGGACCTCAAAACAACCTACTCGTGGCCAAACATGAAGACGGAAATTGCCACCTATGTGAGCAAGTGTCTGACTTGCTCGAAGGTTAAAGTTGAGTATCAGAAACCGTCGGGGTTACAACAACAACCAGAGATCCCAGTGTGGAAATGGGAACAAATTGATATGGATTCTATCCCAGGTTTACCAAGAACACCTAGTGGGAACGATACCATCTGGTTAATCGTAGATCGACTAACTAAATCAGCACACTTCTTAGCCATCAAGGAAACAGACAAGTTTAACACACTTGTTGCAATCTATATGAAGGAAACAGTTGCCAGGCACAGAGTGCCGGTGTTAATAATCTCCGAGCATGACCCACGATTCGCATCACAAATGTGCCTAGAAAGCTTTAGGCTCACGCTTAGATATGAGTATTGTGTACCATCCTTAGACAGATGGTCAAACTGAACGAACCATTCAGACCCTTGAAGACATGCTTAGGGCATGTGTTATCGATTTTGGCAAGAGTTGGGAGAGATGCCTACCATTAGTAGAATTTTCTTATAAAAACAACTATTACACAAGTATAAAGGCATCACCGTTTGAGGCGTTGTATGGACGGAGATGTAGGTCGCCCATGTGTTGGGCGGAAGTTGGTGATAGTCAGCTCACTGGTCCTACGTTGATACTTGAAACAACCGAAAAGATTGTGCAAATGAAAAACCACTATCGTCAGAAGAGTTATGCCGATTAGCGTCGTAAACCATTGGAATTTCAGGGAGGTGATTGTGTTCTACTTAAGGTGGCACCCTAGAGGGGAGTGATTCATTTTGGGAAATGAGTTAAACTAAACCCGCGCTAGGTAGGCCCGTTTGAAATCACGAAAATGATTGGGCCAGTAGCTTATGAACTACACCTTATCAATGAACTTAGCGGAGTTCACAATAACTTTCACGTTTCAAACCTGAAGAAGTGTTTGGTGAATGAAACACTAGTCGTTCCGTTAGATGAGATCCACGTGGACGAACAACTGTGGTTCATTGAATAACCAATCGAGATCATGGACCGAGAGGTCAAGACTCGGAGACATAACAAAATATCCATCGTTAAAGTTTGTTGGAACTCTAAGCGTGGACCAGAGTTCACGTAGGAAACAGAGGACCAAATGAAGGACAAGTACCCTCACCTTTATGAAATCAAAGCATTAGTTTCAGATAACACAAACTAAATTCAGGACGAAATTCTTTTACCGGGGGGATGATGTAACGACCTGATGAAAACCTTACACTAACTTAACGACTCAATTTGTACTTCCCGGAAAAACAGGTACTTGCCTGAGTCGATTTCTTGTATATTTCATAAACCATGAACTTTGGTTTCGCCTATATCAGTTTATTATATATATATATATTATAATGTGTCTATAGATATGGTTTATTATAACATGTTATTATAATGGGTGTGTGTATATATATATATATGTAAAATATAACTGATAGCACGAGACGAATAACTCGCAAAAAGAATCTGCTGTAACACTCACGTAACCCTGATACTTATGAGACCCGAACCTTAACTTGATTAGTAATAATAATGATAATATTAATAATAATAACAACAACACAATAAACTAATATGTTACTACCACAAGCATGTCTCTACTCCCTCTGTTGAAATGGCAGTCCACTTTTCCCTTTTCTTTGAAATCGGCCCTAACTAAACAAACCCAAAATCCCAGCCCAACATCCCCATTCGTCCACCCTTTCAAACCGCCACACCCACATCTCTTATTATTTACGTATATGTGGATGAGTTGTTATCAACATATCTACAAAGAAAACCCTAACCACCTGCATCAAAACTTGCGAGTTGCTGCCCTTTTCTTTGTTGTTGTCGATGATAACCAAAGTCCAAGAGGCTTTAAGTTCAGCTTCAAGATCACTTCTAACTTCCTTAAGTTGCTAGGTATCGCTTCTTGGTTGTCTTAGTTATAAATTCTAGTTGTTATACGTGTGTTGTCGGTTGTTTAGTCAATTAGTGGTGGCTATGATTGTGCACATCTGTGACGATCTTGACGCTTGCAAAGTTAACTCGTATGATAGAATGCATGAATATCAAGTGTGATATTTATATTATCGATTCGGTTTGCGTAGACACATAAAGGTTAGTTAGGGTTAATAATCTTGATAGCCTTAGTGTTTAGTATGTTAAATATGTTGAAAGTGACGTATAACTTGTTGTGATTTATGTTTATGATGTTGGGTTCATTAAATAATGTTTACGGGATTCGGGTAACGAAAACATGAAGCTATCTAATTGTTACAGCGAACTTCAATTGGTTGTAAACGGGTTGTACATAACAAAAGCTAGATTTTCTTGAATCCAAAACGTGATGTTTTGAAATACGCTTCTAATGGCAATATAATCACAATTTTTGGATATTGTTTGCTATTTTAAAAAGAATTATTTCGTTTTAGTGGTCAAAGTTGTGTTTTTCTGCAGAATTTGTGTGTTATTTTTTATGTCATATCTTGGTAAATACTTGGAATGAAATCATCTAAATAATACAGTTGATGGTCTTAGGTGTCTATGCGAATCTCCAATTGGAATTTCATCAATAGGATAACTGAGGAGTTTTAAATGAATTTTTCCGTGGCTGCAGTCAGAAAGTGACAGAAGTGCTATGTGATTACTTGTTCGCGTGCTAGTTGCTAGATACGTGTAGGACTTTCATGATTTACTTAAACCACCACTAATAAACCGTGGTAACTATAATAGGGCATGGTTGATCGTCCTAGATTGCATACACTTAATCTTAATCTTACCGAGCAACACGAAGGTGAGTTCACGGTCCCTATATTTAAACGTTTTGAAACCTAGGGAAGGTAACACGAGCACATTTCGGTAATGTAATGCCTATCTGTTATAAGGTTATAACGCTTTTATTTAATAGAACATTGTTATATTATTATGGTCACAAAGTAGCTTTATCACATAAAGTCCTTGTAAACAACTGTAAGTCCTGAAAAACCAGATCTACAATATCATACTAAGCTTGTTTAGTGGCGAAATCACACAAACAAGCTATAGATTTGGGATAGAAGAAATAAGTTGAAATAGAATAGATGAAAGATGCCTAATACAAGCTTGTTTAGTGGCGGAATCAGACAAACAAACTTGCATACAAATCAGAATTTTTCTAATACAAGCTAATGGAAACCACCAAAATGCCACTATCTCTAATACATCATTTACTATTTTTAGTAAGGGATTCGTGCACCATCACCGCAAACACTAATCCCATAAGCCTCCCCAAGCCCAAAACCTTACAAGCTAGCCCAAACATAATAAATGCATAAACCTTAAGGACCTAACAATCTCCCCCTAGGTTTACTACATTAGTGGTGCCTTTAGCTCAACGATCCGCCAGCTGCACTGCCTCCAAACAGTGGACTTGCATCCATATACAACCTGCTTCAAATCACATTAGCTACTACACTTGTCCATGATTTCGCACAAATCTCATACTAATCATTGGTGCGAATCTGATGCTGACCCAAAATCTTGATGTCTTCTTCGTGAAAGCTTATAAGATCCAATGTGTCTGCTAATCGGAATGAGCTTTCCTTTGTAACGATCATCACTTCACCCATCTTTGGATCATATACCCAAAACTGGAAATTCTTGAGCACACCCTTTGGAAATTTAGGAGCAGCTGGAATGATCTTTTCTTTGTTAGTTGGCAGTTATATCACGTTCTAGATCATTCGTTTAGTGTGTGGGTCGTGAACTCCATGACTCTTCTTCAAATATGACTCAGTAGTTTTCATTATTGAAAGTAATTCTTCACTTCCTTTTCAAGCTTGTCATGGAAAGCCCAACCTCTACCTCTCTGATTTGGATCAGAATCATGATTAGGAGCACGCAATAGGTTCTGCAAGTCGATCTTCGTCCAGGACTCAAATTGTGACTGCTTCGAGTGATACTTTCTATGGTCACTTTCATGAGTAATTAGCCACATATCTTTGTCGTGATCGAATCTCCAGCTTGCCACCTTCGATTTGTTTCCGATTTTGTCATAAATGCTTGATCTCAACTCCATAACATAATGATTAGACTTTTTCGTTGGATCTTTTAATTGGAAGTTCTCATCAAGTGCGTTCACATCCTGATTTTCATGATTAGCATCTGCTAGTTGCTCTGTTTCTTTTGAGGTAACTTTCTCTTCTTCTTTTGTTCAGCAGCTAAATAAGCATTTAGACCAGCTTCACGTTCTACATCAGTTGCGGCCTTTTCTTGAGCAGTTTGTCGTGATGAGCTACATTCATAGGATAATCGTCTTTGTCAGCAAACTCATCCAAACTTCTTTTCTAACTTCACCTTTAAATCGAACACCACAATCATCAATAAGTTCACATCGCCTTGAAGTTGTTCAATCGTTTGATCATTATAACAAGGCAATTTGAGCATCCTTTAATGCAGAATCTTGTTCCAACACAATTACTATTTGCTGCAGCTTCTTGACATTCACATCTTCATCATCATCACTATCTGATTTAATCAACTTCATCTTCTCCGCAGCATATCGCATTGCAGCTTCATCATGTTCTATAAACCCACCACTGGAGCTGCCGGCTTCAAATTGAACACCGCTAGAACTTTCAGGTTGTGATCTAGTGGTTGCTTCAAAGATAGAAGTATCTAGAATTTATGTTGCAATGGCATCTTACATAATTGGCTCAGGAATGGCACTTGAGCTTGTGAGCTTGGGGTCAACAAGGGTTTCTGGTTTGGTTCTTTCGGGATTCTTGCTCACTGCTTAGATCATCTTCAGTTTGTATTTCTTCAGTAGGAACGATTATGGGAGGAGGGTTTCCAAAATCGTCCTACAGCGAGGCAACAAATGCTTTGAGATTCTCTGTAGTTATCGGATTTAGATCTCTAATGGTTTCCTCGACTTTTTCTGATTGAACAGGTTCCAACTCAACTTCATCCTCTTCATCGTCAATTACTAAATCCTCAACTTCAGCCACTTGATTTACACCAAGATCTACAAACTGTACGCCGTGTTCTTCGGCCACTTTGGCATTCAACGGTTTAGGTGTAGGTGCAATTGGTCCAAACTTTTCGTGCTTCTCCATATCAAACTTTCCAACAAACTTTATTTTTGTAGTATCTCAATGTTTGTAGGTCCCAGTGACGGCGGTTCTAGATGGAAGTTTGGGCGCATGATAGTACAGATGCGGTAGAACGTTATTAATAAAGGAGTAGAAATAGAATCAGCGGAAGCATTCATTCATTCATACCAAAAGAATATACATCTTGTCTGGCTGGCGGAATTCCCTGAGAGATTTCTCCAGCATCTCCCCTCTGGGAACTTCCAAAACTTACAAAACAATGAACACACAACACATATATATATATATAGACATGACCAACTCGTACGAAGTGAGCATGTGGCTTTGTACGAAGTGGGTTCTCTTCGTACGAAGTGTTTACTTCATACGAAGTGACATAGATGCTCCTCTCACGTTCGTACTTCGGATGTGTGTTCATATCTAATCTATACAATATTCAACACACGCTCTATCTAGCCTATTTGCACAGTGACAGACATAAAGTGCATCAACAATTTCCCCCTTGGACATCACTATTGAAGCTTGATCTTGAAATATGATAGGTATGTTTGAATATTCTACAACTTCAATCCGGTATTTGTCGATGTCGTAGAACGTGTCAACAAATTTCCCCTTGATTGATGATCTGGGCTTGCATTATCAACATTAAAGCACAAATCCCCCCTACAATTAACTCATCTAGTAATTAATCTTCAGTTTTTTGGTTGCACGGTTCCCGACCTCCTCACATTTGATTAATCGACAAATTTTCTCGAATAACCACCAACTTGAAACTCATCAATGCAGCTTCTCTGTTTCAACTTTAATCATATCCGTGTTCTGTTTTAACACTCCTCCTATGCTCGATCCTCCGATCTTTAAAAACCCAACCAGCAATTGATAGAAACTTCGAATTACCACAACGGTAAACTTCAAATCAATGAATACCCACGAAAATATGAAATCCCGATTTCCGTAATCACGTTTAAGCATACTGTTGAATGATTGACCAGCAAATCAATAATTTTCTCAATCAGCAAAGCATCATCGGAATCAAATCATCTGGTAACACATCAGATCTGAGCAACATTCTTCCACGATTAGAATCACATTCTTCCTCTTTAGTTATAATAACAGATATATAGCTATCTTTGTTGGATCGGTCGCAACCTAATCAGCAAGCAACGTCATTCAACGGCAGTTAATCCAAGCAGAACAATTCATCCACTTGAAGAATGGCACCAAAGACTATCCTCAATCATTCGTGTATACAACATATCTTGAATGACCTTAGATCTTCTTGGAAGTTTAGATACCGCTAGCCATGTTAACACCTAAGAACATCACTGACTATTCATGTACACACAACATATCTTGAATAATCTCAGGTCCTCACTAGTATCACCGACTTCTGAACCTGCTAACCTGATCCCCATTGAAGATTAGGACTCTAACCCCTAAGCATCAATCTGTATCATGATCTGAAAATTCTGGACATCCTTTGATCAGGAAATTCCAAATGTATAGTCTATTTTGTGAGCAACTAGTACACTTCTTTGTCTAAAAGATTTATTATATCATCTTCTTTAGCCATGAATTGCAATTATATAGCCTTTCTCGTTGTCCTGGCGCAACTGAAACCACAAAGCATCCTTATTTCCTAATGGTTAGTCTGAAAAACAGTTCATTTGCCTTGCAGAGTTAAATTGGATACTTTGTACCACTAAGCAGTCATGTGTGCAACGGCTTGTACGAAGACTCAAGCATCAACGTGACCACAACTACAGAATCGGATAAACAACCCCTCCAAGACTTAGTTATGCAACCCCACTATTACAAAAAATAGACATCAACTTTATCTCATCACTACTAAATCTTAGATGCTCTGCATTTCCCAGATAATTTGCAGTCAGAAACACCCGAATATTGTTGCATGGTCACGAATTTCAAAAATAACAGAATCTTAACATATACATGAAAATTTTTATTCCCCCTCATTTTTGCAAATTTTGATCGTACCAATTTTTCCACTGAAATTCCCCCTCAAATCTAGAAAAATCAGTTTTCATCAAACGCGGATTTAACGTAAAGGCCCATTAGTAGTCACTATACCAGAAGATAAACCTTTTGCACACATATTCATGACTACCCTAATATCTTCAACATTTTGTAACTGTATCATCAATTTTATACTCTAAAGCTCCAGACGGTGTCCCCAAACAACCCGAATTAGACATTAAAGTCTCGAAAAAAATTGTAATCACCAAATTTTTTCTGGACACTCGTCTCGTCGGTACGATCAAAAAATTCCTCGTACGAGGTGTACAATTTTTTTAGGCATGTCATATTTGGTACGAGGTGGACATCACTTCGTATGAGATGGTCACCTCGTACAAATGAGCCTGATTATGTTTTTCGATCCAGAATCTTCATTCTTCGAATTTCAAGATGATTTTTGCACAGATCTGGTAGAAAATCAGTTTCTAACGATCCTATGGTTTCAAATTTATATTTTGTCCGTGGATTGTCCATTTATTTGATGTTTTACGTCTAAAACCCCTCGGTACCGTAGCTATGATACCAGTTGTAGGTTCCAGTGACGGTGGTTCTAGACGGAAGTTTGGGCATATGATAGTATAGATTCGGTACAACGTTATTAAGAAAGGAGTAGAAACAGAATCAACGGAAGCATTCATTCATACCGAAAGGGTATACATCTTGTCTGGCTGGCAGAATTCCTAGAGAGATTCCGCTAGCGTTTCCCCTTTAGGAACTTTAAAAACTTACAAAACAATGAACACACAACAATTATACATAGACATGACCAACTCGTACGAAGTGAGCATGTGGCTTCGTACGAAGTGGGTTCACTTCGTAGGAAGTGACATAACTGCTCCTCTCACGTTCGTATTTCGGTTGTGTGTTCGTATCTAATCTATACAATATTCAACACACGCTCTATCTAGCCTATTCGTATAGTTACGGACATAATATGCATAAACAATGTTTGCATGTTGCTTCAAAGAAACTTGGACCCATTGGCTTTAGGTTCAGACAGTTGGTGCTTTTTATCAGATATGGATACTTCTTGTCGAGAATCATTTGAAGAAACCTTGGATATAGCAGGAATACTTTCTTCTTGGGATCTTTCCAACATGTTCTTCATGTTATCGTAAATAATAGTAGAGATGTTGTAATCCCATTTGTTCACCAAAGCAACCAATGAAGACCTTTGGGCTTGATTAAGCTGATCCATACCGCCTTTATTCTCTGAGATGCATTGCAAGAAATTATGCGCTAGAAACCTCCAATACGGTGGGAACACCTTCAAAATTGTTGGATAAGTGCCCTCGTAGCTCATACGTCGCAAACCTTTAAGGACGTTGTCTCTATCATATGACGTTGGCTGGTGAGCTTTATCATCAAACTTTAATACCTCACGAACTACGCTTCTGAGATACTGACTTCCCTTTCTTGAATCTTCGATACGATCTCTCCTTTGTCGTTTGCTCCACCTCTTTGTACCCTTGCGTTCTGCCAGAAGTCTTGAACCATGTTTTCGCAAATAAGTGGACTAATCTTCAACACATGTGTGATGCGGCAAGAGTTCAATCTGCCTATCATTGAGTGAAACATCTCGTGATAATTAGCCGGAGGATCTGATAAATAACAGGCTTGATTATGGAAGGGTTCCACCACGAGCTTACATTTCTCTATCATCTTTTGAGCCATTTTCTGCACTTTATAAACAAAAACGTCAAGTTTTATTTTTAAAGTTAACTTAGCTAACTCGTCAATTTTCAATCCTATATCAAACCAGTCAATAAGTCAACACGGTTCCGATAAGGAAGTTCAAAGGTTCAAAAATAGTTTAAACTAGTCAACATGATTCGAAATGGACTTTGTCAACAGTGTTTCGGATGGACATGGGTTCAAAAGGTAATTCGGATGAATCCTTGTCAGGCATCCATGATGGCCTGACATTTCGGATGGAATATGTTGGATTTCGGATAATCAAGATGATTATCCGAAATGCATATATAAGATCTGAGATCCATCCAATATCCATGCAGTCATCCGAGATACATCCGAAATGCTATGAAGGTCATCCGAAATCCATCTGAAATGCATGGGAATCTTCAAACCTTTGAATTCGAGTTGGTTAGTCTGAGAAAGATCCGAAATGCTCAGGTGTTCGAAATGATTCGAAATGCCCATATATATAGATTCGAATTGGGCATGTTCGAAATGTTGGGCCTGGCCCAATTCAGGACAGTGGTTCGAAATGCCTGCCTTGCCTATTTCTGAACAATGATCCATACGGAATGATGGGCCTGTCCGAAATGGGTGGGCCCAATTCAAATCTATCCGTGATAGCTGGGCCAAACCGAAACAGTGATTTCTACTATGTGGGCCCCCTTCTATGTCTTATTCTGAGTAGTAACACCTTTTGTCAAAATCAATGATTCGACCAACCGAGTAACCCTTTGGCATCCAAAGATAATAACAATAATAAAATAATAAAGGGATAATGAAGGTAGAATTGCTATGGGATCAAACCGTTCTTGAAACGATAAGGAACACTTTTCAGTATTTGCCTAGTCAGATTTGTCCACACGATTGCCAATATTCTTGTCCACTTAAACTTAGCACTTCAATCTTCAAGTTTCAACCTTGTGACTTGATGTGTTTAAGAATACTATAATGCCCGTGTGTCCCACAACAAGACATACCCTCGCGATTAAGGTAAGCGCAACAGTTCATCGTAACAAGTGAGTATACTGAGATCATCCTTTGATTCTTACAACGTCAAACTTGTTGTTGAGCAGGTCCGTACATCGTAACGCAAAGTGACCAATCAATATCTGACGAGGTTAGGCATTACACCTTAAACGGTATATCTGACTTTTCAAGCACATGGAACTTTCTCGTGATGAGATTTCCTTTATGTTAAGGTTTTGGCCTTCGATTTTGTCTCTTTTCATGAAATCCTGACTGTGCCTAGTTCTGCATGTATCCAGATGCAACAGGATGGCAGTCCTAATATCCCGGAGGTATCATCAGTAAGACCCGGAACCTCAGATGTTGGCTATCTATCAACGCAGGATTTAAGACCATGAAATCATACGCCGATAATATGTTACCCACATGATATATGGCTTGTAGAATTTTGTCACTTAGCACCTTTTGCCCTTTGAGCGATAAGCCTATCAACACATCGTAGTGGATCCTCGCCTTTTTAGCTTCAATACCTTACATGTGTTAATCAAATTCTTTAGCTCAGAAATTTATTTCACTTCCTCGTAAGTAAATCTCCCCCTAAATTTGGGCAAAAGTATAATACTTTATGTGCAAATTTATTTATTAATTTATTTACAAAAACCCTTTTTTTAGTTGCTCAGTCGGTGAAATGTATCATTTGTAAAAGGTCCACAATCACCTTGAATCTCGAGTTGCTGACAAGTTTTGTAAAAAGATCCGTTGTATTAGCATCGGTATGGATCTGTTCAAGTTTAATCAATCCTCTATCATAGCAATTCGAATGAAATGAACCTTGATATCAATGTGCATAGTTTTGGAGTGAAAAACAGGGTTTTTGATGACTTGGATAGCGGCATCATTATCACAATAGATAGTAGTCTTTAGATAAGTCAAACCGTAATCCTTGAGCTGATGTTGCATCCAAATAACCTGGGAGCAGCAAGCAGAAGCTGCGACATATTATGCTTCTGTAGTTGAGAGAGAAACAGTTCGATACTTCTTGACTGCCACGAGATGAGTCTGTCTCCCAAGAATTGGCATCTTGCCGATGTGGACTTCATATCCTTATCCGTCAATCCAAGGTTATTGTCTGAAAAAGCAAACCAATCAAAGTTCGAATCCTTAGAATACTAGAGTCCTAGTTTTGGAGCACCCTTAAGGTATCTAAAGATTCATTTAATGACGTGAGATGAGAAACTTTAAGATTAGCCGGATATCGAGCACATTGGCAGACGTCAAACATAATGTCCGGCCGGCTCATAGTTAAGTACATCAATAAAACAATCATAGATCGGTACATTGTCTGGTTGACCAGGCTTCCTTTGGCATCCTCATTCAGCAGGGGCCGTTCTACAATGGGGGAGTCTATAGGCTTAGAATTTGTCATGTCAAATTTTGCAGGAACATTCTGAATGTATTTGCCTTGATGAATCAAGATCCCTTAACTACTCTAACAAACTTGTAAGCCTAGGAACATTGTCATTTCACCCAATGAGCTCATTTCGAACTTCTTCTTCATCACCTCCTCAAATGCTTTACAAAGATCTTTGTTGGTTAACCCGAAAATTATGTCATCCACATAGATCTGACCAGAATAAGATCCAAGTTAACGCGCTTGATGAAAAGGGTTTGATCTTTCATCCCTGAGTGTATCCATGTGCAAGAAGATTCTCTGGTAAGGTTGCATACCATGCGCGAGGTGCCCGGTGTAACACATACAAAGCTTTATCTAACTTGTAAGCATAGCCTTGTTTATTGGAATCAGCAAAACAAGGGGGTGGGCGACATAAATTTCTTCCTTGACCTTCCGTACAGAAATGTTGTCTTGACATCCATCTAATAAACAGTAAAACCCATATAGGATGCATATGCCAAGAAGATACGTACGGCTTCCAGACGAGCCACTGGTGCGTAAACCTCATCCTAATCAAGGCCTTTAATCTGCTTGACTCCATGGACCACCAATCGGGCTTTGTTTCTCACAATCATGCAAGTATCATCTTGTTTGTTTCTAAATGCCCAGCATGTTACAAGAGCGTGTTTTCCTTCTGGCAGCTTCACTAACTTCCAAGCTCCCAATTGTTCAAATTGATTTAGCTCTTCATGCATTGCATCGACCCATCCAGGTTCCTGCAAAGCAACATCAATGCTCTTAGGCTCAATCTATTAAATGAAGCATGAATATAAACATGTGTTAATGGTTCCTGATCTACTGCGGGTTTGTACACCAACAGTTACGAGACTAATAACATTTACAGTTGGTTGGTTTATCTAAACACGTTGTGGAATTGCTATAGAAGGGGCCTGCAAGTTTGGTTGCATATTATAAATACTTCTTGATACTATCCCAGATTGCTCCTCCTTATTTAATGCAGCAGCAGTGTTGATCACCGGTGGATCTATAGTGCAGTCAAACGGAATCGGCTTTGGAAACAATGAAGCTCCTTGAATATATGAATTTGAGGGCCCTGTAGTAGTTTGATGTGTTGAGGCTTCACCATTGTGAGCTGCATCATCAGGAATAGTTGTTGTAGTAGATTCAGGAACCAGCTCCTTAGTTGGTGAAGTAAGATGCGGTTTAGTAGCAACTTCGTGAAATCCCAATGGATCCACAATAAGTTTCTTGAAAGTATCTTGTAGCGACACGGTATCATCTTTAGCTACAACGGGAATAGGTATCACTGTACTTGAGACATCTGTACTAACCATCACTTCAGATAGAACATAATTATGAGTTCTTCTTGATAATTTTTGATGATCTTGAACTTGTCATAAACTAGTAAACTTGAATCTTGCAAAATTATAAATAAAAAGTTGATCTAAACACATGCATGTTTAGATTAGCAAGATTCATCAACAAAAATAGTCATGAACATATTTTTTATACTTTAAAGATGATCATACAAGTATTAGATCATTAAATAAAAGTTATGATTTAGAAAAAAAAAATTCAATATGATAATAAAGTTCCCATTTAAGAAAGATTAAAATTATAACAAGTTCATGACATTTTGTTAATACATTTATATAATATTTGTTATTAATGATGATTTGAGTTAGTTTAATTATTTAAAACATGTTTATAAAAACATGGGAAAACTTACATTTTAAAGGAAACTATGGCAAAATTTTTATAAAAATTAATCTTGATTAAGATATGATTTAACTAAAGATTTTGTATTAGGAAATTTAATCATATTTAAATAAATGATTTGGAGGTTAAGAACTTAATTACTTATATTTTCTTGAACTAAAAATGAGATAAATATATATTTTTGATAAAAACATATATTTCTAAACCATCTTATATGTGTACATGTATTATTGTATAAAAACTATATATATTTTGATTATATTAAATTAAATACAAAATTTGTAAGTGTTAAAATTTTGATAAAATAATATATCGGATAATTCGGACAAAATAAAGTATATGAATGAAATAAACGACAAATACGAAACGAATAAAACAGTCGACGCGAAACTAATGGTCAAAACGAACAAATAAACCGATACACATTATATTACTAGATTTTTTAAATCTATAAATTATAACTAATAGTTTACATAAATAAATTTTTATAAGTTATAACAAATATAGTATATTTTTTTGGATAAGCCCAACTAAATAATTATTAGACTAAGCGCATTTTTATAAAAACTATATTGGGCTAAAACGATTTTTATAAAAATATATGAACTAACCCAGTTATATAAAATAGTGGTGCTAAGGCCCACTTTATAAAATTAACTTTGGACTAAGCCCACTTTTATAAATTTACAAGTGCTAGTCCCACTTGCATAAAAATCAAACTTTGGGCTAAACTCACTTTTATAAAAGTTTACATGGGCTAGACCCATTTAAATAAAAGTTAACTTTGGGCCAAGCCCACTTTTATATAGAAATAAATTGGGCTAATCCATTTTATAAAAACTAACATTGGGCTAAAACCCACTTTTATAAAACTAAACTTGGGCTAATCAAATTTTTATAAACTATATTGGGCTAGGCCCAATCTTTCATTTTAACTTGGGCTAGACCCACTTTTACAAACCAATTGGGCTTAACTCACTTTAAACAAAATTAGGATTGGGCTAGGCCCACATACATGAAATAAATTGGGCTAAGACCACATATAGTAAGAAAATTAGGCTTGGCCCATATGTAATGAATTATTAGATTGAGTTATTTATAATTCATGGACTAGGTCTATCTACATGTAATCAATCTAATATATATATATATATATATATAAGTGTGTGTCTGTGTTTCTTACAAAGAAAAACCAACAAGTACAAGTATGAAATTCGAGATAAAATACTTGTATGAAAAATGAACAAATGCCTAAGTGTCTAATAGATTAGAACACTTGTAGGTCAAGACACGAACAAAGTATCAAGAATCTAATAGAGATTTGCACGGAACACAAATCAGTGAGTTTATGTTTCCCCTTTTATTTTAACGTTTTTGTGGTTTTTAAACGTGCGGGGATGTATACATGTTACATATAGTATAGCTGGGAAAATGAAAATATTTAGATCACATGTGAATAAGGCTCAAGCATTGGGGCCGTTAATGAATAACAAGTACCGAGAAACAAGGGATAGATCTATTGGGTTTGAGTGAGCCCCACTCTAATACGACAATAATAACAGATCATTTTAGAGTGCTTTTGTGTCTAAAACGAGTGTCTCAGACACATAATATCGTCAAGGTTTGGTTTCCACCTTATTCGTCATACAGATTAGTGTTCTTGCAACACACTAATGATTTTACAAGTTTCATTAAGCAAATTAAAAATATTTATTATTTCAAATGTTTTTGAAGATTCATTTAATAGAAAAATTTATAACATGGATTCACCAGCTTTTGTTGATGTTGTTTTTTAAAACCAACATGTATTAAAGGAAAGTAGTGGATGGCCTTTGAGAAAAATCTTGTTCGTATGTTGTGCAATCAAGACGTTATAATTCATCCAGGCTTTTGTTATTATGTTTTATAAACTTATGTTTAATTGTTAAGTAATGTTGTTAAACTTGTGGTATGTTTTAAAAACAAAAGTTGTATGTGAATTATGGTTAAGTAAAAAGTTTGGATGAATATTTTGTAATGTATTACGATTTTCGTTTACTTGATTGAATGCAACGATTGCCACTCTGGCCACACCTCGCGACACGCTTCCGCTACATCGAAAATCGGGGTGTGACAGTTTAGCCATCGTGCCCATTTCATTATATAAGTTCAAGGTTTGGGCGATTGCATTTGAAATGGCGGATGAAGCGAACGCGTTAAAGAACTCGTTCTACATTTCTGTGGAAAAAATTTGAAAAAAATCAGTTCGTGAGAAGTAACAAGGCGTGCGAACTTGATCACTTCGTACGATCTGGAAATCACTTCGTACAAAATGGTAAAACAATCTCAACAAAAAGATCACTTCGTGCGAAGTGTCTGTTCAATTCGTGCGAGGTGTGTCTAAATTCACGTTTTTTTTTGCAATTTTCGACATGAATTCAGTTGTTTTTAACTCTAGTTCTTTCAAGGCTTTGTCTAAACTGGTTTTTAAAATTATACTGAAAAATCCGCCCATTTTGTCCATGAATTCGTTTCAAAAGTGGAAAAATAAGAAGAATGAGTAGAATAAAAAGTCTTCAAAGGTTGAATCTTGATCAAATGTCTTCAAATCAGTCCTTCGGCACTAAGTTGATAACCTAGTCTTATACGTGCCGAATCCATATTAGAGTTAGGCGACATTGATAACAAAATTCACTTTTAATCACCGTTTCATTTATACTTCAAACATTACAGATCCTGGAAACAACCGTCATATGAAATCAAACTTCTCTACAAAACTAACCCTAAACACTTTCTTCTTCTTCTTCATCTTCTTCTTCGATATACTCTGCAACAACAAGGTATTGTCAACAAAACCAAAATAAATAGAACCCTACACAGTACAACACAGATTCAATCGCAACAACTTCGAATTGAGATCTTTTTCGTTCAACCATCACAACACTATCAACTTCAGATTATCATGCTACTATTTCAATGAACGAACAGTATCACCATATATGAAATTCAGATCTGTAACTAATAAAACAATCTCAAATCTTATAACTGTCAGAATGAAATTGATTGAAAAATTTAACAATCCGATCCGAAACAAACTGAATCAAACAAAAATTCGATCAAATCAATTCTTGAACTCATATCTTGAATTCAAATATGAGTTCCATGAGATCTGAGTATGTTGTATAAATCTAACAAAAACACGATGTAATATATGTAAATTGTCTGAAATGATTGAAACTTTCACTGAAAATTAACCAAAATCAAACTGACTCTACCGAAAAACACTTGATTCAGTTCGAAACTCAATGAAATCAGTTTAGAATCAATCAAAAATATATGATAATCTTCAAAAACATCACCGAAACACATTGAATCAATCGGAAATACGCAAAAGATTCACCAAAAATAGTCGAAACATTTCGAAATCAACCGAAATTCGATTCGATTTCACCGAAACTCATCCGATTTCGATCACGACTACATGCACAGCTTCTGTAGCTCTGATACCAATTGTTAGAGAAGGATCGAGTCGTAACGATCACAAGAGCTGCGTTTAATATGGTTTAACGTGCGGAATCCGTCAAACCAAACCGTAATCGTGAACACGAATGTAAATAATCATTGTTTATTATGATTAATCGACAATCGGACAGAGTTTCGACGTCTACGTTCCAAATTTACCCTATTCTAGATCAGATGCTTGAATGATTCTCTTGTGCAAAGATGAGCTTCGTGCAAAGTGAGCTTCGTGCAAAGTGAGCTTCTTCGTGCAAAGTGGGCTTCTTCATGCGAAGTGGGCGCTTAATGCGTAGTGGGCGCTTAATGCGTAGTGGGCGCGTTTGAAGTGGACTCTTCGTACGAAGGCTATTTCGGCATGAAAACGTTTGAATTTTAAGCTGATTTTCAGTATGTTGTTCAAAACTAAGTTTTTACAATCCTTGAAAAAATCAGTCGACTTTGACCGCTAAATCTTTGAAAAAATGATAAAAATGAGAAGAAATGAGTAGAAGAGAAGTATTCAATGGTTGAATCTTCATAAATTGTCTTCAAATTAGGCCTTCTATTTCTGATACCACTTGTAGGATCGGCTCTTCCAAATAAGCATAGGAACCTAACTTGAAATCTAGTCAATATATGCGGAATTTATTATTAAATAGTGATAATATGATCGTTACTGTTTGAAAGCTTAGTTTCATTAATACCGTTCAACGTTTACAATTCTAAAACTAACTTAACAGCTTCGCCTTCACAGTTCACAAAACTGCTAACTAACCAAGACCCCGACTCCTCTATACATAGACAAGCTGACTTCACACAAGTTAGGTCTCATCCACTTCGTGCGAGGTGGCATCACTTCGTACAAAGTGCCAATTCGTGCGAGGTTGCATCACTTTGTACGAAGTGCCACTTCATACGAAGTGTACAATACATAGAGCAATACTTTGTGAATCTAACAATAAAAGCCCTAATACATCGACATAACCCTAGACGTAGACTATAGACATTCTGCATCAACACTTACGATTCCGTTTCCCACGAGCACATGATTCACTTTCTCAATTTACATATAATCCTTGATGAGTAAGTTTCTAACTAAACCTCCTTTTTCCAGTCGATTAAGATTCTTCATGTTCAGATGACCAAGCTATCGATGCCACAACATTGCATCATGTTCGGCAATTTAAGAGAATAAAACAAGTAACTTGATCAGTAGGGGCCTTATTCATATCAATCACATAAGCATTTCCCCGATGTTCAGCTTCAATAAAGAACCAATCTTCGGGTATAACCATACCGGGCTTCAAAACTATGCATACGCTTTTGGTGAAGAGAACTTCTAAGCCTTTGTCGCACATTTGAGACACACTAAGAAGACTGTGTTTGAGTTCAGGAACATAATTGACATCTGAGAAGTTGAGGACCCCATTTTTTATTGTATCCTTCATAGTAATTCTTCTAATTTCTCCTCGTGCAAAGTTGATAAATCCATCGTCATAGATTTTTATATCGTTTTACTGGGAGATGTCCTAGTCATATGTCTGGAATAACCACTATCAACAAACCAAAGTTTAAAAACGGCCTTCCATAACCGATCCAATACACATAATGGAATTAGTGAGAAACTGGAACCTAGACCATATTCGAAGGGGGTTGATCATCATTCTCCGTTCATGATACCTCACGAAAGATCATATGGCTTTTAATAGAGTTTGAGGTTTGGGAAGAAGAAGATGTAGAGTTTGACGATTGTGAACACTGAGACTAAGATCTAGCAAGTATTTTGGGTTTCTAGAGTTTTGTATCGGTGTTGTATAAAACAAGTTTTGTTGATGTTGCGTTTAATTTCTTGGACTGCTTTTGGAAACCATTCGTGTTTGAAAACTTTTGATTGATTTTCTATGCTAGATTCCAGTCTCCATCAGAGGGCTTGGCTCGAGTCAATTGATGTCCATGAAGTCGATAGTGCAAAGTCATCTGGTGATAGGTGTTCCTAGAATGGTAAGACACGAGAGAACGATGAACACAATTTCTAGTTATGTGCCCGAAATTCCACAATTGAAACAAGTTTGTCTTTTTGAGAAAAGACATTTAGTTCTGCTTGTGTTATTCTAGGGAGCTGATTGGGTCTCTTCATTCCACTAGGTGTTGATTTCTTGTGTGCATATTTACTCTTGGATGAAACCTGCTCACAATCATCAACACAAGAGTGAGTATCGATAACTTTACCCTTCAACTTAGGTAGCTTTTGAGGTGGGTTTATCTTTTGACTTTTATTAACAACATCTAAGGAGATTTCCTCTTGAGTTTTTTTTTTATGCTGTTTTCTGATTTTTCGTGATCGCTTTTTCTTTGTAGGAGTGGAACCTGTAGGCCTAGTCTCATTTGAAACCTTTTCTTTAGAAACTAAGCTTTTGGAGATGACTGAATTAGTTTCTTTAGAAACTTTTTCATCACACACAAAGCTTTCAGGATCATCTAATTCTTGTTTACTAGATGATGAGCAATTTTCGTCAATAATTTGACTATAACAAACACCTTGTTCATTATCTTGTGAGCTAGAATCTTCAGTCTAATCCACATATTTATCAAACACCTCCTGATTATCAAAAATTTCATTTACACAATCCAACACAATAATATTTTCAACTTCATAATGTTTAGAGAGTTCTGAAGCATCAGTTGAGATTTCAGGCATACTAGAACAGTTGTCTGAGTCACTCGAAACAGATGTTTCGGATTCATCACCAGATGTCTTAGACACCTCTTGTAAAGCAGTTAAATCACAATTAGAATCAAAATCCAAATCATTCAAAGTTTCAGTTTTAATAAATACTTCAGAAAAACCCTTAGTCTCAAAAACCATGGACTGAACATAGTTCCAAATGTAAATATCATGTTTATCACATAAAGAAATATCCGATTTATCAGATCATTTGGATGTGGTTCATCATCCACTTTCGACCGCTCCTCAACTATCACTGACTCTGAATATACACTAAAATAGTTAATATTATCTAAAGAATCAGAAGTTGATGCATTTTCCTGAGATTCCCCTGGTGGAGTTTTCATAGACTCCTTTTCATGTTCTAAATTTTCAACTGATTAATTTAAGCATTCTTGATTAATTTTTTTAACAAAACTCATGGGCTTTTGAAAATCAGTGGGTTTGGTGTTCTTTGGTTTGAAAGGTTCCAATGGAATCTAATCACTTGGTTTGCTATATATTATTTTATCATAACTATCTAGCTCTTGTTAGGTAACATGCATTCTATAATAATTACGATTATATGACGGAGGAACCTACTTATTACCCAACCCTTTGCCCTTGTTTTCCTTAAAAGCCAGTTACACATTGCATAAATTACGACTAGTATCGCTGGAAGTATCAAACTTCTTTAAATTCAACTCATTTTGTTTATACTTTTAGTGAGAAGCTCTAGCTCAGCTCGCACAGATTCACATTCCAAAGTTTTTACTTTTAATCTATTTTTGTAATCATGGACCCAACATTTCTGTTTATTTACGTCCAAGTAGAGCTAAGCTATGTCCTTCTTTAGTGTGTCAATCTTTTCATAGAGAATTTTATTGTTCTCTCGAAGACTTATCCACTTAACATGGCACTGTTGTAATCTTTGATTAAAGCAAAGTTATGTGCTCTCATCTATGCAATTTTATTCTACAATGTTCGGAACATAAAAGAGAGTTTAGCGTTTCAGAGAGTGATTTGGGTTCCTTAGTTTGTGCCATTAAACATTGATGATTGACATCTGCAACTTTAGAAATCTTGAGCTGTTCCACCTGTGCTGCAGCATCCACCCAGCTGAAACCATGTTGCTCTTGAACCATTAATGCCTTTCCTGCTCCAGTGTTTCCTTGACTTGTTGAAGTTGAAGTTAGAGCAGGTGTAACAGGAACCATTGACCTTTTTGAATTCCTAGCAACAGCTACCTGAGTAGCTTCATACCCCACTGGTGCCTTCTTATATCCCTTGCAAAATGTCCCATCTCGTGGCATCTATAGCATCTTAGTTTGTCTCTCAGGGATCCAGTGCGAATGTTTGACATAGGACGACGCCCGTATCTATTTTGAAACTTTTCAGCTCGAAATGAAGCCATAGCCAAGTTCCAGGATGCATCCAGTTCTTCTATATCTTCTTCGACCACATGATTAATCTATGTAGCAACAACGGATGTGTAACATGCGTTGTAAAGCGGGTTCCAAAACCCGCTCCGTTTAAATAATCCAAGTATTTTATTTAAAGTTTCGTTACGCATTTATTCACCGTTCAAGTTCGAATTATTAATTTTTGTGATTAATCAATAAGGTAAAGAGTTAAAATATTAAATAAATAAAAACCAATAATAATAGTAATAAATAAGGGTTAAAATAATAAAAATTAAAATAAAGGGGCAACGGGGTTTCGAACCCGGGTCCCCAATGAACTCACACACACAAAACACCACTGATCTGCACACACTTTTGTTATACATTTGAAAACAATAAATCCTTATATTAAAATAACATAAAACCTGCAAATTTGAAACCTCAAACCAGTAACCGCCATTCGATCAATCAATCTCAATTTACAAATTCGGTTGTGAAAACATGTGTAACCGATATCAAACATCGGTTACAATCACAAAATCAAAACCAATTTGATATGTAACCCACCGAAATCAATGATTGATTTGAAAACCGAAAGAATGATTGAATTGAAACTGAAATCGATGATTGATTGTTTACTCTATAAATATCAAACTTTAAACCTCAAATGAACTCGCTCAACTCTCTAAATCATTACCCAAAAACCTCTGAAGAACTTCTCTGTTTTGAGTTTTTTTTCATTGTCGGAACTCTTTGTTATTCGCCGGAATTTTCAACCGGAAAAATGTAACGTTTCTTCAAATCGGTATAATCTCTAAATCTTTTTGATATCTGTTGTCTAGTGTTTAGTTGTTTAAAAATAGTTAATAAAAACTGAGTAATTTGGTTAACAGTCGGGGTTTGATTTATGGATTTAAAAGGGAAAGAAGATGAAGTTACATAGTGTATTAATATAATTAAAAAAAGGTATTTAACCGGGTTAGACACACAGTCTAGCGGTGGACTGTGTGCAAACATTATACACATACCCGGGTTCGATTCACACACGCAGTCGATTCTCTGAAATGAAGACCAATTTTTTTTAAGTTATTCAAAACACCTCTGAGTAAGTGTATAAAACTAATACAATTTCGGGTTTATACGGGTTAGACACACACCCAACTGGTTGGGCTGTGTACACACGGACCGCAGGACCTAAGTTCGATTCTGGCTATCGTTATAAAACCTTTTTAAATAAAAACAAAATATAGTTAAACCTAGTTTGTATATATATATATGTAATTAAAATCAGAATTACTTCAGGTTAGACACGTAGCTCAACTGGAAGAGCTGCGTGCACGTATACAGGAGATCATGAGTTCGATCCTCACACACTACCAATAATTCCAAGATCAAACCTGGTCCAACCGGTCAACCCTGTAAAGGGTATTATTATTTAATAATCATTTTCTTTATATTTTTATTTAAAAATCCTTTAAAATACTTAAAAATAAGACTTTTCAAGTTTAAAAATTGTAATAAATACTATAAAAATAGATCTAAAAATCAAATAAAAGGCATTGATTAGAAATATTAATTTCGAATAAAAGTTATATATTTATCGAATTATTACGTGATTATTTAGGTTAGTTTCTCTTGTCTGTTGAATCTTAAATCATGCGTATTCATCATCAATTCAAGGAAACGCACCCACTGTGAGTGAATCCTTACAAATTCCCCTCTTTATTCATGTTTTGGGGTGTATCATGTGTCGTTTACATAATTTTGTTCAAACACTTGTGCTACTACCATAATATGATCTAACGTTGATGTAATGTTTGGTTGTTGTTATATGTGGTTACAGTTTCTTATTTCAGTGCATCATTCATATTAGGCCCATCACCTTCCTCGTTGGATACGAGTTGAGCATCGCGTGCCTCATTAGATCAGCTCTGTTTGATTGAGCCTTGATCTCACAGTTAATCATTTATCATGCTCATGTGTTCATTGCTTGATGTTATGTGGTTTGTGGATAGATTTACATATACGCATGCTAATAATTGGTTTATACACATTTTTATTAAATTAATCAATATAATGATTCTTTCAAATGATTAAATGAGATTCACTCGCCAACTTTTGTTGATCCAAATCTTTATTTTACACATGATACAGTGGATAGGCTGAGGAGAGGAACATTTAGGATTTGGCTTTAGAAGAAGAATAAAATATTACATGTCTAGAACATTTTCGTATTTGTATGTTTTTAAGTGTTTGTTGGAATATTCTCTTTTAAATTTGGAATTAATAAATATGAAACTTTGTTATAGTAAATGTCATGAGCTTTGATGATAACCCAATCATGCCCCAACTACTATATTCCGCTGCGGGTCAGGGTGTAACAGGATGGGGGCAAGAGGTCACCTGCGAGGAAAGCGTTAGGCTGTTAAGCATAGAGGCTGCGAGAGCCAACTTTTCTTCATTCTGCTTGGTCAGAAAAGCAAGGGTTTCCGTAGAGGTGTGGATGGGACATTCTGAGATGATAGATGGTTTACTGGACTGAAAACCACATTAGCGTGCTAAGGCTATTGCTGAGCAGTAGTGGGTGTTGCTGAGCAGTAGTGGGTGTGGCTGAGTTGTTCGAAAGAGACATGCCATACACATAGTTTGTCTTCTGAGCTTATGTTATCGGACTGAAAACAACACTTGGATTGTTGTTCGATACTCCATTAACAGGATTGAAAACAATGCTGGGACGACTTTGAGACATCAAAGCAGTGTTGGAACATGTCATCCCGGCAACAATCATTGAATTCTTGTGGTTTAGCTCTCTCTCCTGATTGTCAATCTCACATGACTTGATTGTAGTAATCAGCTCGGTGAGTGTGACTTCATTCAGGTTTGTTGTACACTTTATCATTGAGACATTAGCATCCCAGCTTGTTGGTAATGAGTTCAGAAGTTGGCGATTCATCCCACTGTTAGTGATAGTGATGCTAGCACTTATCATTTGTGAGACCAGTTTGACGAATCTTCTGATTTGGTTCTCCACAGTCTCCCCGTAAATATAATTGTTCTGTCACATCCCGATTTTCATTGTTGCGGAAGCGTCGGCGAGGTGTGGCCATTGTTGCATTTAACCAAGTAAACGACAAATGTAAATCATAATAAGATGTTCATCCATACTTTTTATTTAAACCAAATTTACAATCAACTACTTGTTTCAAAAACATAGTACAACTTTAACAACATTGTTCAAATTTCAAAACACAAGTTTTACAACATGATAACTAAAAACTGGATGACATCAAACTGCTTGACTTCACAACACACGGACATATTTTTCCAAAGTTGTCCACTAGTTACCTGTAATACATGTTAGTTTTGAAAAACATCAATAAAAGCTGGTGAATTCTTGTATTGAGTTTGTATCATATAATTCTTGAAATTATTTGAAGTATTTAATCTGGTATGTAATTAAATGAAACTTGTAAGATCACTAGTGTTTTACAAGGACACTAATCTGTATGTCGGATTGGAGACAACCAAATCTTGACGTTAGGTTGTGTTTGAGGCACTCGTTTTAGACACAAAAGCACTTTGTAAAGATCTGTTTTATTTCCGTTCAGAGTGGGGCCTGCCAAAACCCAATAGATCTATCACTCTTGTTCCTTGGTACTTGTTTATACATTAATGCTCCCTTCGTTTAATTCTATCCGCATGTGATCTAAATCTTTTCATTCTTTAAAACAGTCATACCAATTGAAATATGTATTCTCCCCGAACATTTAAAACTATAAAACGATTAAATAAAAGGGGAAACATGAACTCACAGATTTGCGTATCGTGCAAATCTCTATGCGATATTTGATTCTTCGTTTGTTTTCTCAACCTACAAGTGTTCTACTCCCATTAGACAATCAGGTTTATGATGGTTTTTCGTACAAGTATTCATCTTGAATTCGTAATTATACTTGTATTGTTTGTTTTCTTTGTTTGTATATATATAAACTTTATATATATATATTCCATATTTCTCGTGTTTCATGGGCCTAACCCAAAAAATTAAGTGAAAGAATTTAATTCTAATGTTTTTGTATGCGTGGGCCTAGCCCAATTGGTTTCATATGTGTGGGCCTAACCCAAATTAATTATGTAAGAGTGGGCCTTGCCCAAAATAGTTTATGGAAGTGGGCTTAGCCCAAATTAACCTTATAAAAGTGGGCTTTAGCCCAATCTAGTTTCTAAAGACGGACTCTAGCCCAATTTAGTTTATAAAAGTGGGCTAGCCCATATGGTTACTTAATTGGGTTTCATCCAAGTATTAATACTTACTAGTAATAATCTATAAAAATTAGTTTATAAAACTAATATTTTATATAACTTATTTATAAATTCTATTATGTGTATCTTTTTGTATATTGTGTGACGGTTCGTTTATTTGTTTTGATCATTTCGTTTGCGCCGTCCACTTCGTTCGCGTTATTCATTTTTCGTCCGTGTCATTTGTTTCATCTGTGTCGTTTGTTTCGTCCATGTCGTTTTATTTGTTTGATATGTCAAGTTTGTCCGTTTTTGTCCTAATTGTCTTATTGTACGATTTGTTAGTTTATGTCCATGTTTGGACAAAAATATTTATAATTGTCATGTTTCAAGTGTATGTACATATTCTTGTGCTTTTTGGTGAAATTGTATATTTTTGTATTTATTCTTACTTCATCTAAATACATAATGTTTATACACAAAATACAAATACATACTTGATCATAAGTAAATATATATTTCATCTAAAAATATATGTTTATCCATTATTGGTTTGATAAAAACTCTTGAAATATTATTTAAACTTTTTCATCCAAATATTGTTTAATCATGATTAAAATCCTTAGTCATTTTTAATCACAAAAGTCTTTAGTTTAACCACACTTGAATCATAATATATTTTATAAAAATTTTGCCATAGTTTCCCTTAAACTATGGACTTTCCTATGTTTAAATAAACATGTTTTAAATCATTTTTCAACTAAAATAATGATCAAGTATCAATAACTAATTTTCTAGATCATAAATCTCTAACAAGAAATGTTATGAACTTGTAGTAACTTTAACCTTCCAAATATGGAAACTTTATTAACACTTTTTAACAAAACTCTTAGATTATTTATTTTATAAAAATACACATTTTATGTAATACATAAAATTGTTTTAAGTGTGTAGATATGTTCATAACCCTTTAAAAAATATGACATGTTCATAATCTTTCAAAAAATGGAAACTTTATTGGTGCTTTTTCATAAAATTCTTAGATTAAGTGGTTTATATAAAAATCCATACTTCATATCATGTAATAGACCATTTTTAAGTGTGAATCATGTTCATAACATTTTTGTTAATGGATCTTGCTAGATCTAAACATGCATGTGTATAGATCTTCATTTATAACCATAAAAATGCAAGATCACTTCTACTACAAAAAGACAACTTCAAGATCATCAAATTCATCAAGAAAGTTAAATAATCATATTAGTATGTTTATACTTGTTAATGTTTTTAAATGACAAAGTAAGATTCAAGATGATCTTGTATATTTTATATTAAATCATAATATAAGAATGTAGTAATAAAGTATAAAGCATACTACTAGCTTGATGAACAAGATGAAGGTGATGATAATATAAAGAAAAAGATGATGATCCAGGAGCTTCAAGTCTTGAAAAAATGCTCCAAGTGGGTCTTCAAGTCTTGTAAATGCTTTGAATCATTCATGCACCTCCATGTTTGCTAAAAATTCTTAAGTTCGAATTTTGAAATGGTGAAGATGATGGATGATAGTGTTGGCTGATTTTTGGGAGAGAAAGGAAGGAGGTGAAGAGTTTTGGTGAATATTGGAAACGAAGATGTTGGTGGTGTGTAAGAGTGTTAGTTTGGTCATAATCTTACACCTTTCCAACACTAATCATGTTCTCCTTGTTCCAACACATCAAAGAAAGAAATTGGGTGGGTGGGGGGCCCACATGCCCGTGAGCAGGGGGTGGTTTGGGTTTTATTTTTTTTATAAAATCTTGTTATATTTTATAAACTTTTTAAACTTGGATATATATATATATATATATATATATATATATATATATATATATATATATGTGTGTGTGTGTGTATATATATATATATGTGTGTGTGTATATATATATATATGTATATATATATATATAGTTTATATAAATCTAATGATCCAACACACTAAAGTGATGTTAAAACTTGTTAAACTTGTTCACTAGATTTATCGTTTCGTTATTCTGGTGACGAATTCAGTTCATGTCTCGTACCGGGTCGAATACCGACACTTTGTATTACTTATATAATTTATTTACACAATTATATTTGGGTGATATTTTTATTATCCAAATTTATTAATCTAGCTATCCGGACTAATAAATTTGTTATTTTGGATACAGTTTCTTTACCGGCTTTGTTGTCGGGTAGTTACCGAACTAGCTGTGCAGCTTTAAATCATAAAGTTTAAATAAGGGTTTTGTGTTTTTTTTAATACCCTATATATTATTTATGATAAATAATATTTATTTTTTAATTTTAGACATTTGTTGTTTTGTTTTGCGGAGTGTTGTACACTTTACAGAATTGCTGTATTTTTCCGCGGACCGGACAGTTTGGTGTTTTAATAAAATTTTTTCCAAAAAGTAATATTTGCACATTATTTCCAACTAATATTTTCATATAATATTTATCACGGACCTACTTAATTTCTTGTTTTTTTCCGTGTCGGACTGTACCGCGACTAGTCCTAACATGTATAGTGTGTTCGCGTTTCTGCCGCCAGTCTAGGATATAATTTTATATGTTTCTAATTGTGGCAGGTTTGTTATCATATTAAGTTATGATTTTGAAATTCCTATACTTTTAAGACTCAATTAAATAAAATCAAGTCGAAATAAGAATGTAATAGTTGTTTAGGTTGTACGGATTTACCGGCATTTTGTCATGTGTCACATGAACGAACTAAACTGCTGCTTCAACATGTTTACCTTGCAGGCCTTGATGTCAGTGTTTCCTTCATATAGATTTTTAAGTACATCCCAAACCTCCTTCACATTTGTGCAATTTTTGACAACGATTGAGATATCTGGATCAAGGCCATAGTGAGACTTGCCATTGCCTTATCATCTTCGTCTTTAATTTCTCCGATGATGATCATCGTCCATCCACAGATTCTCGAGTTTAGGAATCTGAGTTAGAGGATCATCTTCAGTAGCATATATAATGGGATGAGGACCATCCGGAATACACCTCCAGACCCCAAGCTCCTTTGCCTTAGAATACTACTCAAAACGCAAGGTCCACTCAAAGTAGTCGTTTCCATACAACAACGTCGGAATTTTGGTTGACGTGCCGATAATCTGATCAAGTTCCTGATGTAATGCTAGAGTCTGAGACTGGATGGCAACTAAGGTAGCGTTGACGACATCCACAACAGTCAAAACACCATTCGGGTTCATTATTTTTATGTTTACCGTATAGGAATTAAGTAATTATTAAAAATAAAAAATGAATAGTCCAATCGAAACAATCCAATCGAAATGGTCCACTCGAAACAGTAAACTACTCGAAACAGTAGTCTATCCGAAACAATAGTCTATCCGAAACAGTAGTCTATCCAAAACAGTAGTCTATCCGAAATAGCCGTTTATCCAAAAGAGTAGTCTATCCGAAACATTAATCTATCCAAAATGCAAGTGAGATCAATTCGAAACAGTAGATTTATCCAAAATGACCCGAAATCACTAGGCTTATCCGAATGTTATGCAGCTGATCCGAAATGCAGGCAAACTTCAACAAGGACGATCTGAAATGAATTCGATATGCAAGCTTGTGATTCGAAATGAATCCGAAACTTAAGCTTTTTATCTGAAATGAATTCGAAACCCAAACTATTGACCTGAAATACACTCGAATCTTCAAAGGATGATCTGAAATGGATTCGAGTCTTCAAAGGATGATCTGAAATAATGAGCAGAGGATCCAAAATACGAACAAAACCTTCAAATATCGGTGAAACAGAAGCAGACCACCAACAGTAATGATCCGAATAAGTGTGATATCAGATCTGAGCCTAGAAACAAGTTCAACAGCTCTGATACCAATTGTAAGTCCCGAAAAACTGGATCTACAATATCACACTAAGCTTGTTCGGTGGCGGAATCACACAAACAAGCTATGGATTCGAGACAGAAGAAATAAGATGAAATAGAATAGATGAAAGATTAACTTGCATACAAATTGCAATTTGTCTTGGAAACCCCCAAAAAGCCACTATCCCTGATACATCATTTACTATTTATAGTAAGGGATTAGTGCACCATCACCCTAAACACTAAGCCCATAAGCCTCCCCAAGCCCAAAACTGTACAAGCTAGCCCAGACATACTAAATGCATAAACCTTAAGGACCTAACAACCTCAGACAGTTAGTATTGAGATTAATAGCGGGGGAATTTTGAGTCGTACTATTAGGCCCAACAAGCCCCACCCGAACTAGTCGCGCTATCTAGACCGGTAATGGTCACCGGGTGTAGAATTAGCCTAACTTACCGCCATGGTCAGTGATAGACCTTGCAAACAAAGGCAACAATAGTCAGCTTCGGGTTCAAACTCTTTCGTGACGTAACACGGGTTAGCTACCTATAAATATAACAATAATATATTAAATACTAATAATTACTATTCGGGTTGAATAGTGGAAACTTGTGTAAACGAAACATGTTTCTTACGTATTACCCACAGGTCGCTAAGGTACTTGCCACGATTAAGTGCGCTTCATGGAGCCAAAAACATTTCTATTTCATAAACGTTGCATTTTCATATTTATTTATCGTTTGATTGGGTGTTTGTTTTTATGCACGTTTTTACATTACATTGGTTACGCTTCTGCATTACTTTTGAACTATTGGGTGTCTAGATCCTGGTTTTTCACGCGCCTTGCGGTAAAACTATGCAAGTGGATTTTGAGGGTGTGACAAAGAATTCTAGTGGTCGTCTGAATTTTTCTTTCTTTTGGTAAAGCTTTGAAGCAAGCTTTTCTTGCATTTCTGATCTCATCTTTATCAATCGTCAAAGATTCACCATCTTTAATTGTTTCTTCAATCTTACGCTTCACAATCTCATTCGTATCAAAATCAAACATTCCCTGAAATGTTGGGAAGTCATCACTTCCATCACCAGAATATTTAACCGTTTCATCATCTGAATCATCCTCCATAACAATATTGTTATAATTGTCAGCCTATTCAACATATTTAAACACATAATCTTCAAGCTTTAACGCTTCAATATTGTTCAGCTCCTCTTCAAAATCAATTTAAATGCATTTTCATCAACTCCCATCATTTGTGTTATCTCCTCTTTAGTATAGTTGTGCACAAATTCGCCTTCCTCTACATCATATTCAAGATAAATTGTATAGTGATGAATTGTAGGAACAACCGTTATAGGAGTAACGTCTGTGAAGATTCCTAAATTCTCAGCATCGTGTATCAAATCATGTTGCTCCCCCTCTCTATATGATTCATCTTCTTGATTAGCAGCATCATTTATGTACTCATATTTATCATCAGCTCCAAAAGATTTATCTTGAAATACAACCAACTTTGTACCACCATGGTTGTTGTCATCATCATCACCTTTATCATTATCATCACCATTTTCAGGACCATCCACATCCAAATCTTCTGCATCCTCTTTATCATCAGTATCTTTTAATTTCTCTTTTTCATACCAAACATCTTTTACCCCACCAATAAGAACGAATATTGAAATACCAATCTCTGGCTCTCTCTTTCTCACGCCCTGGTGTAAATAGGAATAACATCAATCTTTCCCTTGCCTTTATCTGTGCTCACAGTTTCTGCTTCAGCAGCAGCTTTACCAGCCCTTTCCATAGCTTTAGCTTTAGCTTCATCTATTTTGATCCGGTTGAATTCAGCTTCAAAGTCTATCCCCATTCTTTTCTCCAGAACTTTATACAGAATCTCTATCTTTCGATCCTTTAATTTCTTGTCAGCTACAAGATCGCTTGTTATTTTTTTCAATCTTTCATTTCTCTATTAACTGGACTTACTATCACATCCTTTCCATCTATTCGTTTTCTTTCTAAAACTGATTCTTCCTTCAAATGCTAATCTTTTCATTAAATCAGATCAGTTAAGAATTCAGATTCATTCATAGGATATATTTGTTCACCTCCAACATAAATTCATGCTCAGTAATTATTGTTTTCTTAGAAGACTCGTGTATTTCCTTTTTGATTTCTTTTCCAATTGAGATCCTTTCTTTTTCTTGCTCTATTATCATCAACTTTGCTCTTTACCTTTTTCATCTGGTTTATAACATTTCAGACTCTAATGCATATAGGTTATCAATCATCATCAATTTTTTTTTCTTTCTTTTAGCAGCTTTCGATCACATCACTTTAGGATCATTCAATACTGGTTTAGAACTTTGTTTCATCATCATACTTATCATTATCATCACCATTTTCAGGACCATCCACATCCAATCTTCTCCCATCCCTTTATCATCAGTATCTTTTAATTTCTTTATCATACGAAACATCTTTTACCCACCAATAAGCGAATATTGAATCCCAATCTGGCTTGTCTCTTTCTCAGCCTGTGTAAATAGGAATACATCTATCTTTCCCTTGCCTTTATCTGTGCTCCAGTTCTGCTCAGCAGCAGCTTACCAGCCTTTCATAGCTTTAGCTTAGTTTCATCTATTTTGATCTGTTGAATTCAGCTTAAAGTCTTTCCCATTCTTTCTCAGAACTTTATACAGAATCTAATCTTTCGATCTTTAATTTCTTGTCAGCTACAAGATCGCTGTTATTTTTTTCAATCTTTCATTCTCACTAACTAGACTTACTATCACTCCTTCCATCTATTCGTTTTCAGTTTCTAAAAACTTGATTCTTCCTTCAAACTGCTTAATCTTTTCATTAAACAGATCAGTTAAGAAATTCAGATTCATTCCATTAGGAAATAGTTGTTCACCTCCAAACATAAATTCACTGCTCAGGTAATTATTGTTTTCTTAGAAGACTCCATGTATTTCCTTCTTGATTTCTTTTCCAATTGAGATCCTTTCTTTTTCTTGCTCATATCATCATCAACTTTGCTCTTTACCCTTTTCACCGTTTTATAACAATTTCAGGATCTAATGGCATATATGGTCCATCATCATCATCAGATGTTTTTTTTTTCTTTCTTTTAGCAGCTTTTAGATCAGCCATCACTTTAGGATCATTCAAATAAGCTGGTTTAGAAACTGGTTGTTGTCATCACATCACCTTTATCATTATCATCACCATTTTCAGGACCATCCACATCCAAATCTTCTGCATCCTCTTTATCATCAGTATCTTTTAATTTCTCTTTTTCATACCAAACATCTTTTACCCCACCAATAAGAACGAATATTGAAATACCAATCTCTGGCTTTGTCTCTTTCTCACGCCCTGGTGTAAATAGGAATAACATCAATCTTTCCCTTGCCTTTATCTGTGCTCACAGTTTCTGCTTCAGCAGCAGCTTTACCAGCCCTTTCCATAGCTTTAGCTTTAGCTTCATCTATTTTGATCTGGTGGAATTCAGCTTCAAAGTCTATCCCCATTCTTTTCTCCAGAACTTTATACAGAATCTCTATCTTTCGATCCTTTAATTTCTTGTCAGCTACAAGATCGCTTGTTATTTTTTTCAATCTTTCATTCTCACTAACTAGACTTACTATCACTCCTTCCATCTATTCGTTTTCAGTTTCTAAAAAATTGATTTTTCCTTCAGACTGCTTAATCTTTTCATTAAACAGATTATTTAAGAAATTCAGATTCATTCCATTAGGATATACCTGTTCACCTCCAAACATAAATTCACTGCTCAAGTAATTATTGTTTTCTTAGAAGACTTCATGTATTTCCTTCTTGATTTCTTTTCCAATTGAGATCCTTTCTTTTTCTTGCTCATATCATCATCAACTTTGCTCTTTAACCCTTTTCACCGGTTTTTTAACAATTTCAGGATCTAATGGCATATATGGTTCATCATCATCATCAGATGTTTTTTTTTTCTTTCTTTTAGCAGCTTTTAGATCAGCCATCACTTTAGGATCATTCAAATAAGCTGGTTTAGAAACTGGTTGTTGTCATCATCATCACCTTTATCATTATCATCACCATTTTAAGGTCATCCACATCCAAATCTTCTGCATCCTCTTTATCATCAGTATCTTTCTATTTCTCTTTTTCATACGAAGCATCTTTTACACCACCAATAAGAACGAATATTGAAATATCAATCTCTGGCTCTGTCTCTTTCTCAGGCCCTGGTGTAAATAGGAATAACAACAATATTTCCCTTGCCTTTATCTGTACTCACAGTTTCTGCTTCAGCAGCAGCTTTACCAGCCCTTTCCATAGCTTTAGCTTTAGCTTCATCTATTTGATCTGGTTGAATTCAGCTTCAAAGTCTATCCCCATTCTTTTCCCCAGAACTTTATACAGAATCTCTATCTTTCGATCCTTTAATTTCTTGTCAGCTACAAGATCGCTTGTTATTTTTTTCAATCTTTCATTCTCACTAACTAGACTTACTATCACTCCTTCCATCTATTCGTTTTCAGTTTCTAAAAAAATGATTCTTCCTTCAAACTGCTTAATCTTTTCATTAAACAGATTATTTAAGAAATTCAGATTCATTCCATTAGGATATAGTTGTTCACCTCCAAACATAAATTCACTGCTCAAGTAATTATTGTTTTCTAAGAAGACTTCATGTATTTCCTTCTTGATTTCTTTTCCAATTGAGATCCTTTCTTTTTCTTGATCATATCATCATCAACTTTGCTCTTTACCCTTTTCACCAGTTTTTAACAATTTCAGGATCTAATGGCATATATGGTTCATCATCATCATCAGATGTTTCTTTTCCTTTCTTTTAGCAGCTTTTAGATCAGCCATCACTTTAGGATCATTCAAATAAGTTGGTTTAGAAACTGGAATTTCATCATTACTTTTTGTTTCTTCAGAATCAACATCACTCACTAAACCTTCTCAAGACGCTTCCTTCTCAATATTTCCTGCAATCTCAACTTTGTCTACAATACTTTTCTCAGCTTGTTCTCTGTTAGAAGTTGCCGAAATAACGTCATCTTCAACATTTACATTAACATTCACCTCCTCTTCAGCACTACTTTCATCACCAAGCAAAGTACGTGCAACTTTTTTCCTTGAGATTTCTTTCTTTCTTCTTGCCTTTTCCTTTTCTTTTCGTCTTCTTTTACAAACCATTTACTTCTTCTAGCCACAAACTCTTCTAGCTTCTTTTCTTCATCATTTTCAGAATTGCTTTCATCATTCCTCCACTTTCCTATGGTGGCGCAACATAATATTTATCTTTTATGCAACCGAAATATTTTTTGAACGGAGAAATAGTTTTCGATAGATATTGTTGTATTCGGTCCAATGACAAATTCATCATATGTTCTAATGGCAGCTCATCTGACTCTTCTTTCTCAAGATTAGAAATCAAATTGTCCAGCATCATCTGAACAAACCTCGGATGTTGTAGAAAGTTTTCTTTATATATGTTTGCTTCATTTTCTTGAAAATCAATCTCGTTAAGTTATCAGGCAAGTTCAACGAGGTTAATGCAACAATCATGCACATCTGATAGTCAACCAAAACATCAAATCCACCCTTCCTGTGCCCTATGGCGTGAATCACCGAGTGTACAAGAACTTATAAGGCCTTGAGAAATTTGCTTTTGAAAAATTTGTATCATTCACGTAGCCAACATACCCGATCTGGTAGAAACATCCTTTGACCATTCTTTCAGGATAGCCTGTGGGATCATCTTTGTCTTTAAAATCCAATACCCTTTTGATCAACGCTTCAGTTATAATCACCTCTTTGTTTTCATTTTCGACTCGAGCAAACGAATGGATAGCTGGCAGATTAGATCTATATGTTTTCGACTCTCCCATAAACATTCTATATAGGATTTATATGCTTATGTTGATCTGTAAGTGCATTCTTGATCCATATCTGATCCATAAACTCCAATATTGACTCGAACGGTTTTATTTTTGTTAGTTCTTTATCAAGCACACATTAAATATTATGCTTTGGATCAAAGTTCGATGCTTTCGTCAGCACAAATTCAAGAAATCAATACTTAGACATTTTCAAATTTTTCAAAATTGGTGCGAAAGTACTTTATGCGGAAGCACAAAATGACTATCTTCGTGTGAAGGTATAAAATTTAACCAAACACCATTTACCTTCGTGCAAAGGTGATCATATTGACAAAACATATTTACGTCCGTGTGAAGGTAGTTTCATTCGTCCATACGAAATCTTTTGTTCAAATGTTTGATTTTTTCATGATATGTTAAAATTGATGATATTATAATGATCAGATTATGCGATTATCATTTATATATGTTCAATTTTTCGATTTGACCGTTCAACTTTAGCAGATCTGAGTTTATATCTTTAATGGTCTATTTGTGCATAATAAGGTAGTTTATATCTTCCATTGCAAGTGTTGTGCTAATCAACACCCCACGGAATGATTTGGACTACACTTGTTATAAGTAAACACTTTTTCTCTCAAAGCTCAGCTTGTGCATAATAAGTTGCTTTGTGCGAATGAGGATACATTCGTACGAAGTAACTTATATACTGCCACTGTTACTCCTTCGTGCAAGGGTAACTACCTTCGTGCGAACGAGTATATTCGTCCGGAGGTAACTAGTTTTTTTTTTCAAAATTTTTCAATTTCAAACATTTTACTAGTTTTAACAACCCACTCAGTTAACCAAGTCCAAGTTAATGACCCTGATTAGCTGATTTGTCTACTAAGTCTAAGTTAATGACCTTGGTTGAATGCTTTGTGTAAAAACTGATGTTTCAGTCAATTTTAAGTTTCAAATTAATGAATTTGTGATCATTTCAAAACATATTCACATTTCAGATAAGCTCCCAACCCGTTGTTCTTAAGATTTCATTTAGCAGCTTTGGATTTGAATATCAGTATTCCATCATCGGTAGTAAAAAATAAGATGAAATAAAATCTCTTTGGATTTATTCAAAGTTTATACTAAACACATAAAAAACTTTTTGGGTTTTTAAAATGAAAAAACTCTGTACAAACATATTTACAGACATTTTTGTTAGTTAGTGTATGAGGATCATATCAGTTTTTGAGACTTGTCACTAGCACCATTGATTTGATTAAACTTTAAGTTTTAAACAAATTTACTTAGATTGTCAGTATGTTTATCCACATAAACTTCTACACATTGCTCACTTGTTTCAAGATACTGTAGTTAGAGGTCTTAGAACTTGACTTAATAGTATTTTCCACCTCAAAATATACTCCCGTATCAAGATTCCCTGGATTGCATCTTACAAGTGAATATATCTAACTGATATTTGTATCTGGGTTGTGCGAGGCCTTGAGAGCTTAGGTTAGTACCACCGTACAAACAAATTCTACACATTGCTCACTTGTTTCAAGATACTGTAGTTAGAGGTCTTAGAACTTGACTTAATAGTGTTTTCCACCTCAAAATATACTCCCGTATCAAGATTCCCTGGATTTCATCTTACAAGTGAATATATCTAACTGATATTTGTATCTGGGTTGTGCGAGGCCTTGAGAGCTTAGGTTAGTGCCACCGTACAAACAAAGATATGAATGCTCGACTTATAAGTGGTGTTCCGTATTTTGGAATCTTTTGACTGCAATTGTCAGATCTTTCGATACTTTCAATTTTGATGCAATTTAAGGGTTTCAAAACAAAAGTATTCTACAAGTTTAGGCCATTGCTTACGTAAAATCAAAAGAACTTGTATAATACCCCAGATATCAATTATCTATAAATACCTAGTATCTCATAATCTGGCAATCCCTCAAACGAAATTTCGGTGTACTAAGACCATATATCCGAGAGATGTTAATGTAACGCTTCTCATTTTATACCTTCCTGATTTAGAAAGTGTAATCATATTTCTATTTTTCGAAACATGTATACGTGTCTTATTGTAATTTATTTCCAAACTTGTACTCTGAGACGTTAATCATAATGAAAATCCATACTTTATTCATACTTGTTTTACATGGCATCAATCATTTAAGTACGTGTTTACATGTAAATCGATACTTATTATACGTGCAATACTCATACGTTACAACTTTATACTGGAAATACTCGAAAACCGGCTAAAATACGTAAAAACAACCCCAAGCCGACCCACTCGTGCGAGTTGACCCCACTTCGCACGAAGTGTACCCACTTCATACGATGTGAAGTACACTTCGCATGAAATGAACACACTTCGTATGAAGTGGAGCTGGCAGCAACTTGTTCCTATAAATAAGTGCACACTTCACACCTTCAATTTTTCCAAATCTTCACACTCCCACTCTTAGATTTCCAAATTTTGGCAGACTTTTCTCAGACCATCTAAGTGAGTTTAGCTCACTATTACTTTGTCATTTCTTTTATGATTCTCTCTTCTTTTTCTTTTATACCAAGTGTAGAAGCTAACCAAGTTTATTATCCTCGCTAGGATTGGACTCGTGTTATAGCAAATGGAAAGGAAACACCTTTATAGACATACAAGTTGACTCACAAGATAAAAGACGTCAAGAAACAAGTTTGCAAATCATGCAAAGACAGGTTGGGATTTAAGGATTAACTACAACACAAAGGAAGACCACCAACACTCTCCAAAGTGTCCTGACAAAGGTTCAACAAGAACAAGCTTGAAATAATGAATATAAGACTAGCTTGGGAGGGGGGTTATGTTAGATATAATAACATATACTTATATTAATATAATATTATATTATATCCTAAGTATCATTATTAAAGGGCTTGATTATCAACACATCCCCCTATTTTATTTGTACATCCTTTAAACCCTATTGAGCAATACACTTCCTATATATGTACTTGAAGTACAAACTTTTCAGAAGATGGTCAGCTAATTATCAGAGGGACAGTGGAATCATATAGGACCATACACTCCTTGATGGAATTTTTTTCAAGAGATAAGGGGAATCATATAGGCCAGCATAATGTTATTAATATCTTTTTGAACTTTATTTATTTTTAAATTAATTAAGTTGGTTTTTTTAATTAGAAAATAATGTTGGTTTTTTTTGTTATAAACTTTAAAAAAGACATAATGAAAATATTATAATATAAAAATAATAAGTTAAAAATTTGGGTCTAGGGGAACCATATTGGCCCATATATACATTTGTTTCGTTTAATAAGTGTTTTTATTATAAAAACATTATAACATAAAAATAATAAGTTAAAAGTTTGATGCAACTTAATTTTTTTAAGTAAAACTAATATGAACAACCATTTTTAACACAAAATAACGCTATGATTAAATAATTTTAACCGGATAACACTAAATAATACAAATAATGCTACGACTAATGAAACACGTTTATGTACTCTTTATGTTGACTTTTGTTACTTGCTATTAACGTCTTACCCTGTTGAATACGAGACACATATAGTATCTCCCATTCTTTAGCTTCGGGAGTTCGACTACAAAGTCCATTCGGTGGAGGCATTAGGCTATACGCTTTTTATAGTGTACTTGAAGTAACATTAAAATTTTTCGTATAAATGAAAAAAACAAAATAACATACTTGCATGGAAAGGTCGAACAAAGGATAGAGCGACATGGTCTGGCCGGACCGAGGAAAATGAGGCATGGAAATTTCATGCTGAGTACAGGATGGGCCATAAGCCTATAAGAATTTAAACAGACATTATCATGCCCGTCCTCCTTGCGAAAAGGCATCTAGGTGATCGACAATAAAAATCACGTATGAGCATGTAAGTATTATATAATATGTATGAGTTCACATAGGTGATATAAGCATAACAAGTATTCAATAGTATAAACACGTATGATTGCGTAAGGAGTATGAATTTAGTTGGTTTGCAAGAATTATTATTGTTTTTTATTGCGAAAGATGTGCGAATTGTGCATCGGGTTTGAAATGAATCAGGTGATAAGTATTAAAACACATAGAAATTGAGATAGCATAAAAGATAGGCTTAGTAAATATTGGAGTGTTTTGGGTTGAGAAGCGTCGACTATTTCAAAGTGAATTGAAGATCCTTTCAAATTAGAGGAACGTGCTTTGGCCCGAGGTAAAATGCTCTCGTCGAGAAGCGATTAACGGCATTACCCTTCCAGTTATTACACGTCTCTAATCGATTGGAAAAATCAAAACTGGCGAGAGCGGAAATCAAGGAATGGGACTTAATGGGACAAGGTGCAGGTTTCAGCCCTAACTTGACGATTTCGTACCCTAAGTATGGTTGGTACTTACCAAACGAAGAGCAAATTCCGATTCGTTGGTAAGGGTCCACTAGAGTTTGAATTGGAAATTTTTACATCATGATGTGGATTTCACTCCTAACTTGTTGGCGATATTTCGATCAAAAAGAATAAGAATAGCGGAATGAGAGTCGTTTACCAAATTGTGGGTCTCACGCCTATTTTAGTGAACTCGTCTCGTTTGTGTTACGAGTGTCTTCAAATCTTCAAAGTGCGTATTGTGTAAAAATATCTTAGGAAAGGCATCATGTATATGTATTAAGACCAAAAGAAAAGAGGAGAAACAAAGTAGGAAGCATAAAGTTTTAAGCATAACAAGAATGGTCAAAAATGAGTACTTAGAATTATAGACTAGGTCGAATCATGGCAATTCTACTTAATTCCCTATAGCTATGGCTCTGATACCAACCTGTCACACCCCAACCGATGGCGGAAACATCAGAGTGAGACGAAATAGATTGCTCAACACTTCATAACGCTAATAAGTGATAAGTATTTAAATAATAAAATTTCATTTCATTGCTAATATCAAGTACATTGTTTGAAAATGAAATTACAATAAGTTTGGATCAAAATAAGATACAACAAGTATTAAAGTTTAAGGTGCGTTTCTAGGCATCCTACTAGGTTTCGTGCATCATCATCGTCAAAATCCTGCAAAAACGGTTTAAAGTATAGTTCAATACAAAAGAATTGGCTAGCATACAAGTTTGAGTACTAGCATATATATAAAGAAGGTTTGAACAATCCACATGACAAAAGTAGTTAACTAGATTAATGTACCAAGGCATGCAATTATACTAGTCAACCCAAAGTGTACCGCTAGCTTTATCTTATCGTCGCAACGACAAGACCGTAATGATTGAATGACTTAACATGACCTCAAGAATACGGGCGGTGCGTTACTCCTATAGCGCTATACATGTTAAGGGAGGCTTTAAAAAAAGTTAATGACAAGTAAATCACATAAGAATGTTCCAAGAATACAAATCAAGTATCACGTATTTAAGCATGTATGATTGGATTGTTTGTGTTTGCATAAAGTATAAGTGATTGCGTGTGTTTAATAGTATAACGTATTGCACCCAAAAGTGTAAAAGCAAAAGGGGTTATGTATACTCACAGTTTTACGAAAGCTTCCCTTGTTACTTTCGTGAAGGGCTTGGAGGAACACCGAATTATCTTTTGAAACCTTGAATCTTTAGAAGAATTGAGCTCTTAGAGCTTTTAGAGAGAAGAGAAGAGATGATTGAGGTGTGAAATGAGTGTGGAAGGAGGCTTCTATTTATAATGGGAATTAGGGTTTAGGTAATTAATGAAGTTGGTGGTGGTTAGGAGTTGAGTGAGCTGAGTATTAAATGCAAGAAACACAATCCAACAAACACAAAATGGACCAATCCATGGGCAAGAAACCACTTTCTCTGGATTATGCTAATTTTAGTCCTTGAACTTAGTTTATCTTACATTTCATGGTAAAACTTTATATTTTCGCATGTTTTCAAGTATACAATGTATATGTAAGTATATTTTAGGTATCAAGTATGAATGTATGAGTATTTGCACGTATAACAAGCATCGATTTGTAAGTAAACATGTATTTAACAATTAAATGCATGTAAGAAAAGTATGTATCAGTATGAATTTTATTACGATCAAAGTCTCAGATTATAAGATTGGGAATGAAATACGAATGCAATAAGATACAAGTTTCCATAAATAGAAGTATGATTACACTTTCTAATTAAGGAAAGTACGAAAAAGCGAGGCGTTACAGTCTCCCCTCCTTTAGGAAATTTCGTGCCGAAATTTATTCAAGAGGAAAACTTCAGAAACGATGTCATTTTGGTGAAAATGTTTGGCCAAAAACCAAGATTTTGAAGTTTAAATTTTTTGCGGAGTTCATGTATAAGTGTGTCAATACGTATTGAAATCTTGAAGGATAAAATGGTAGGTTCCGTGAAAGTAATTTGTTTGACTAAGGTATTTTTGAGACACTAATCATAAACGTGTATAAGGATAAGTAAAAACGTGTATGTATGTGTGTAAGCAAGTGAGTTTGACTGGGTCAGGGCAACACATTGGAAGGAATATTTTAAAAGAGTGCGACCTAAGAGAAAGATTTTAGTATGACAAAGGATGTATTTTGATTAAAATGAGCGGTCCGTACCGAAAGCTGTAAGAAAAGTTTTGCAGTTCTAAGGCGTATTAGTAAAATCACTTGTTGTGGAAAATATTTATTGGAGAGAACTAGGAAGGTAAGTATTTACAGTTTCTAAAAGGTTTTGGCATTAATAAACCGACTAGTTGAAGTTTGCACATAAATAAGAGTGAAAGATAGTTTTAAAAGAAAAGGAATACTTTGACAAGATTGGAAGATAGTTTTAAAAGAAAAGGAACATTTTGACAAGATTGGAAGATAGTTTTGAAAGAAAAGGAACATTTTGACAAGATTGGAAGATAGTTTTAAAAGAAAAGGAACATTTTGACAAGATTGAGCCGGTGGGGACATTTATAAAAATGGATTGAACGTTTTAGGCTGATTTGTTGTAAATAAAGTTTGGATGAACGGTTAAGGGAAGAATCGTGGTATGGTAGTGAATGATTCGGTAGGTGTATGTGAGGGGTAAAATGGTATGAATATCGGATAAAATACGACCTAGAATGTGGCGGTTAAAGATAACGATTTTGAGAATGAAGCTTTGTCATGGGTAATTGAGTACTAATCATTACGAAGTGGGGTCACCAAAGTTTGTTATGAATCAAATGTATTTCACAAGGTCTGGATTATCACTGAATTTCTCATGACACGTTTTACGAAAGTTTGGTAACATGGTAGAGACACTTATATATAGGAAGTACCAGCGGCGTATCCACCATGTTCACGCCATGTTACATCGTTTCGCTATTCGGTGTCATGTTACGTTCCTGTTGCGATACACAGTAGAACCACTATGGTATTCATGCACCTACCAATATAATCCCGTGTGTACCCGCGCTTATTTTGGTTTGTGCATGATCCGCATAGTTTGTACTAGTAGTGTACGTGTCAAGTTACATCTAGTAAGCAAAGGGTATGTAAGATAGCGTATAAAAATTAAGTATGTAAGCATGATTATATGTATGTGTGAGTATGTCTAACATAGGCGAAACCACTCGGGTTATGCCCACTTATAGGTTTCAAGTATGACTACCAAGTAGTGCAAATGTATGAGTTTTGAGTATGATTGATGACAAATACGTATAAAATTAGCATGTAGTATAGAACGTATAAGTTGAAATTTACATGGCGTTAAGTACATATAAGTCTAGTATATAGTTTGAGTGTATAAATAAAAAGGGTAACAATGATACATGTAGGATTGCTATGAAATATTGACTGCATAAATTGGATCGTGTATGATGATATGCATGTGTATGGTTGCTTGAGTCAAAACATTGAGTTAGTTAAATTAAAATAAGTCGGGTTGTCGGGAATGAAGGACCAAAATTGTGAATGTCGGGTGAATATTGAGAAAAATTTTATTTTTTTATGTAAGATGTGGTTTGTAAAAAGAAATGTTATTTTTGTTTTAAAATTTGAATTCGCATATGAAATTTTCCTGCCCATGTGTTCAGACTTAGATTTGCGTATTACCGATTTTTGAAAAGGTTGTAAAATAGTGAGCTTGTTTTATTTTATTTTATTTTATTTTATTGATGCAAGAAAAGTTCTGTTTTGAAAATTTTCATGTAAAACTTGAATTTTGAAAAGTATTTTAGCAAAGTACTTATACGTATGTGAGAGAAAGTTTTCGTTGGTTTCTTGTTGGAAATAAAATGTCTTTAGAATGGTAGTATAAAGTGAGCGTGTTTTGGACGAGTTATGAAAATCGAGGACAAGAGGTTCATTTGACCGAATAAGTTGATAGGTAGCATTTCATAATTTTTTTGAAAAATTGTGCAAGAAACATTTAAAGTGTCATTAGGGGTTTCGTTTATGTAATTTACGTAACTATGTTGTAGGGTGAGAAATTGTTTGGATAAAATAGTAAAGTTCAAGGTTTTTGCATTAATGAGAAAATTGAAACAATGATAAAAGGTTTAGGTATAAATTTTGATATAGTGATTGTTATGAAAATAGTCGAGTTGGAGTTGGACTTCAACTCATTTCTCCAACTTGAGTTTTGCGAAAAAGACATCTAGGTGATCTACAATAAAAATCACGTATGAGCATGTAAGTATTGTATAATATGTATGAGTTCACATAGGTGACATAAGCATAACAAGTATTCAATAGTATAAACACGTATGATTGCGTAAGGAGTATGAATTTAGTTGGTTTACAAGAATTATTATTGTTTTTTATTGCGAAAGATGTGTGAATTTGCATCGGGTTTAATATGAACGAGGTGATAAGTATAAAACACAGAAATTGAGATAGCATAAAAGATAGGCTTAGTAAAATATTGGAGTGTTTTGGGTTGAGAAGCGTCGACTATTTCAAAGTGAATTGAAGATCCTTTCAAATTAGCGGAACGTGCTTTGGCCTATAGGTAAAATGCTCTCATCGAGAAGCGATTAACGGCATTTTACCCTTCCAGTTATACACGTCTCTAATCGATTGGGAAAATCGAAACTTTGGCAAGAGCGGAAATCAAGGAATGGGACTTAATCGACAAGGTGCGGGTTTCACCCCTAACTTGACGATTTCGTACCCTAGGTATGGTTGGTACTTACCAAACGAAGAGCAAATTCCGATTCGTTGATAAGGGTCCACTAGAGTTTGAATTGGAAATTTTTACATCAAGATGTGGATTTCACTCCTAACTTGATGGCGATATTTCGTGCAAAAAGAATAAGAATAGCGGAATGAGAGTCGTTCACCAAATTGTGAGTTTCACGGCTATTTTAGTGAACTCGTCTCGTTTGTGTTACGAGTGTCTTCAAATCTTCAAAGTGTGTATTGTGTAAAAATGTCTTAGGAAAGGCATCATGTATATGTATTAAGACCAAAAGAAAAGAGGAGAAACAAAGTAGGAAGCATAAAGTGTTAAGCATAACAAGAATGGTAAAAAATGGGTACTTAGAACTATAGACTAGGTCGAATCATGGCAATTCTACCTAATTCCCTATAGTTATGGCTCTGATACCAATCTATCACACCCCAATCGATGGCGGAAACATCGGAGTGAGACGAAATAGATTGCTCGACACTTCATAACGCTAATAAGGGACAAGTATTTAAATAATAAAATTTCATTTTATTGCTAATATCAAGTACATTGTTTGAAAATGAAATTACAACATTTGAAAATGAAATTACAACAAGTTTGGATTAAAATAAGATACAACAAGTATTAAAGTTTAAGGTGCGTTTCTAGGCATCCTACTAGGTTCCGCGCATCATCATCGTCAAAATCCTGCAAATACGGTTTAAAGTATAGTTCAATACAAAAGCATTGGCGAGCATACAAGTTTGAGTACTAGCATATATATAAAGAAGGTTTGAACAATCCACATGACAAAAGTAGTTAACTAGATTAATGTACCAAGGCATGCAATTATACTAGTCAACCCAAAGTGTACCGCTAGCTTTATCTTATCGTCGCAACGACAAGACCGTAATGATTGAATGACTTAACATGACCTCAAGAATACGGGCGGTGCGTTACTCCTATAGCGCTATACATGTTAAGGGAGGCTTTAAATAAAGTTAATGACAAGTAAATCACATAAGAATGTTCCAAGAATACAAATCAAGTATCACGTATTTAAGCATGTATGATTGGATTGTTTGTGTTTGCATAAAGTATAAGTGATTGCGTGTGTTTAATAGTATAACGTATTGCACCCAAAAGTGTAAAAGCAAAAGGGGTCATGTATACTCACAGTTTTGCGAAAGCTTCCCTTGTTACTTCCGTGAAGGGCTTGGAGGAACACCGAGTTATCTTTTGAAACCTTGAATCTTTAGAAGAAGAGAGTTCTTAGAGCTTTTAGAGAGAAGAGAAGAGATGATTGAGGTGTGAATTGAGTGTGGGAGGAGGCTTCTATTTATAATGGGAATTAGGGTTTAGGTAATTAATGAAGTTGGTGGTGGTTGGGGGTTGAGTTTTGTGAGTATTAAATGCAAGAAACACAATCCAACAAACACAAAATGGACCAATCCATGGGCAAGAAACCACTTTCTCCGGATTACGCTATTTTTAGTCCTTGAACTTAGTTTATCTTAAATTTCATGGTAAAACTTGATATTTTCGCATGTTTTCAAGTGTATAATGTATATGTAAGTATATTTTAGGTATCAAGTATGAATGTATGAGTATTTGCACGTATAACAAGTATCGATTTGTATGTAAACACGTATTTAACAATTAAATGCATGTAAGACAAGTATGTATGAGTATGAATTTTATTACGATCAAAGTCTCGGATTATAAGATTGGGAAATGAAATACGAATGCAATAAGATACAAGTTTCCATAAATAGAAGTATGATTACACTTTCTAATTAAGAAAAGTACGAAAAAGCGAGGTGTTACACAGGGGAATCGTATTGCCCTATACATTTCCTATACTTTAGTGACAGCGGAACAGTATTGCCCTATACGCTTCCTATACTTTACTAACAGGGGAACCATATTGCCCTATACACTTTCTATATGACTCCCAGACCTTTTCAAATCTATGGGAATCATATTGCCCCATACGCTTCCTATTGGAGTCACTTTTCAAACTTTTTTATTTCTGAACTACGTGCATGTCAGAGAGTAGGGACGTCGTACCAATAGGAAGCGTATTGTTCTATACGATCCATATTTGTGTCACATTAATGCGTTAAAACCTATGAGAAGCGTATTGGGTTATACGTTTCATATTAAGGGATGTACACAAATTTTAGGGGATGTCTAGAAACCATCACCCTTATTAAAAAGTTAATTATTATTTTGGAGGCTCACCAACCGTAGGGGTGTGTCCTTGGTGTCAGTTTATATTAGTATATATATATATATATGTATCTGTGAGTGTACAAGTTCTAAACAAATTTGTGGTTGGATGTTATATATTATACATGATAAATGTCTCTCTTCACACATTTCTAATTAACACTAAGATAATATTATTAACACATTGATTTTATTATACTTTCAATAACATTGATTCTATTATCCTTTCAATAGAGTGTTCATATACTGTAACAATCAATTTCCTTTAGATTGTTCTTTGTCAGTACCGAGAATTATTACACAAAGAGTGAGATCAATCCGTTACGGCCAACAAAAGTTTGCTTGTAATACTATATAACCCACATAAGGAATGAGTTCTGCATTTGTTGAAATTTGACACATTTTTCTTGATGATAAATTTCTGTTATGTAATAAACCATTATGACCAAATCTTGTTCATGGTTAATGATCAATAACTGACCTGCTCTAACACTTATAACTGACTAAGTGAAACCAACTTACCGATCAGTAATGGTTATGGTTATCAATTAACCGATATCTCGGTTTTGGTTAGATTATGAGACAAAATCGACCTGAATTGACCTATGCACACCCGTAATAACAATGATATACTTTACTAGTTATGTTAGAATGTTAGATAAAGGACAAATAAACGAATGATTATGACTTTTACGGTTCTCGTTCTCCTAATATTGTGGTTTGTTTTATAGGACCTTGACATGTATGTATGTATGTATGGTTACTTTTAAGTAAATTGCAATTTTGGTCCTCATGTTTATTGCTAATTGCTATATTTTACAAAGTTAAAAATTCTTGGAATTTACACATCAACGTTTCAATTTATTGCGATTTTAGTTCACATGCCTAATTTCATCCAGTTTCCCATTAAGTCTAGGTCACATGTTAAACATGTGATAGGTATTTTTGTAATTAACCATAGGTATTGTTAACTTAACTTACCATGATTAAAATGTCATTCTGATTCTGGTTATCTAAGGTTTATTACTTAAACAATAAACAGTTATTCTTATTATTGCATGCCTATCTTCGCTACTTTTATGCATATGTTAATTTTTAGATAACTTTTTCTTAGTAAATTTTAACATTCTATGATAATATTTTTAACACTATTTTAAAAACATTTTTTGAATCGTTTGTCGATAAACAAAAATGGTTAGTTAACATTCTTTTGATCAAAACATTTGTTTCTTTCCTTAAGTAACGTTAACACGTCCAGGAAACAACAACCATATATTTCATATCCAATCATAGCTTTTAGAGAATATCGATCAATAGAATGAATAGTTTAATCAAATTTTTATCAGATGATTAATATTGATTTTTCTTCTGAAACAAATTAGATCAAAATAAAAGCAACAAGAAATTTGAGCCTTAAATTTAATCATGAGTTATATTTCCTTAACATTTTGTCCATCTCAAGTTCAATTATGTGTTTGTCACAGTCACATTTTTAACATGCAAATTACTGATATTGTTGTTCTCTAAACAAGAGTGCTATACTATAACAGTTTTTTTATATATGTTTATGACTTAAAATTATTTAAATTTGTTAGTTTTTGCAAATATAATTTAGTATACCGGTAATATTTTTAATTTCCAAGATTTGATATTAACCAAACAAGAGATTAGAGATATACCAAATAACTGGACATGGTTTAACCCTTTTACTCTAGATGCCAACATTACTTTTTTAATTAAATTAAACAATACATGTAGTTAATCAGGACAGTGGCCATGCTTAACATGTGACCTAAACTTAACAGCAAAGTGAATGAAATTAAGCATGAGGACTGAAATCACAATAAGTTGAAACGTTGATGTGTAAGTTGCTAAAGTTTTCAAATTTGTAAAATATAGCAATCAATAGCAAACCATAGAGACTAAAACAACAAATTACTCCATAGTTTTATTGCAGTTAGTAGACAATCTCATTAAGTGTAAATTATACGAGCATCACATCCTTTCAATATTAATTAACACAACAGCAATTGGAACAAGATGAAATAACTGATTCTACAATTCGATAATATAGAGAAACCGAGTCAACATGTAAAAATTTATAAAACACAAGTTTATCGTGTATAATACTTTCGTATGTTAACTTCCTTTTACTTTGTTAACATGTCAACATAGTTCTGTGCATTTATGTGATTTATCGTCGTGAGTTATGAAAGGTTACATGTATCAAAAAAAAAGTTGTTAACTTAAACACCAATTCTTTATCTTTTCATAAATCGTATCCATCGTTGATTTTTGGCCCAATATTTAGTATATTTAATTAATGATAAAATAAAAGTATTGATTGTTGTTAACCTTTTTTTAAAAGTGATTAGATGGTTAAATCGAAGAAGCACATCCATCATCTATAGGTTATGGTTTAGACAGTGATTTTACACCAACTTCTGTTTACTTAATGAATGAGTGATGTTTATATAAACCATGTAATGTAATACGAACACACTATTAGTTTTCTAATAAATATACCACCACCGGCTTTTTCGTTGTAAACCAGATATCGCTTCATTCTAGATTGTCTTTTCAAAAAGAGTATATTATCAAATGTAACTTATATCGTCTACTTCTAGAAATGGGCCAACTCTTTTCGTTTTGTTTCCCTCCTGTTGTGTTTGCATTGTTGAGCAGACCGGGCTAGAGCTAGTATTAGATTCAGTTTACTTATTTGTTGAAATGTGTATAGGAACTGGGCTCATTTAAAATATAATTACAAAATATGTAATAACAAGAATCTCGTTATTCATAGAAAATATCATAGTACATTACCGGTTGCAATAACTAATAAAAAGAATATAAATATAATTATATATACCAATCTTGATTCAAGCCGCATCTCTGATAGTTCCTTCACGCGCACTTGATGGCATCCTAGACTCGAGTATTCATTATCTTGAGTCTTGAAAATACTCCTTGATTGCAACAAAGAGCACACTAAAACATTAACGATTTTGGTTGAGGTACGTGTTCAACACGCTTCCCTTAAAACAGATTTCGCGCCTCTACTAAAAACGACGTGACTGTTTCCCAGGTTACAATAACCGAAGCAGTATGTACTGTCAAAGATGGCTCACGCGCCTGAAGTTACACCGGGTAATTGTAGTGTTTGAACTTATGAAACAAATAAGGAGGTGATGGTGGTGGATAACAAGTAGAGAGTACTCCTCTCTCTAGTTGGTCTTCAAGTGTTTATCCTCCTAGTATATTTATGTATCAAGCAATACAATATTCTTATAGTCGCAAAAAGAAGCACATAACCTAGTAATTGTACAAGAGTTAAGGATTAGTGAAAGATTTCACTTAATTAGTCATTTAATTAGAGACTTAAAAACTCTAATAAAACTAAATTAATATTATAGCTCTACTCAAGAGTTTCTTTTTTATTCACCACATGAAGATTCTGATATTTATAATTTCATTAAATTATAGATATATATAATATCCATTCACCAAATTTCCTATAATCCCCCACATGAATGGAGATCGTTTAAAACACATAAAATTTCCAATGGAACATCGACAGTTGAGTTTGCATACGATAGGTAGGTGTTACCCTTTGAACATTCGCTCATGAAATGCACTTAGCCCACTAGCTTTGAGTAGACATCGATGCCTTTGAACTCGTCTGCCTTTGTGTAGACGACAATACACTTCACACAAGACTCTCCTTACCCGGGTCATCTCCTCATAGTCATGTCCAATAATGGTCGTGGAACACTTTCCTGGTTCTGCGAGAGCTCTAGGAATTGTGCCCTCAATTCCATTCGAAGCGACCCCACTTCTCTCTAACATAGGTGATTCTCCTTAGATCTTTAAAAGCGTTGTGGTTGTCGTGATTTATCCAACTCATTTACCGCACATTATGCTTAGCCTCACTCTTTTTCACTGTATATCATAGAAATAGACTAGGACGCATTTAAACACCCTTTTTATACTTTGGATGTCTGTATAACCATATATACTAGTTATGCATATTATTTATACCCCCATAGTGAGCACCCTTAGGCATATAAGTCAGTTGTCCTATTGAACTTAGATCTTGGGATCTCCAGTCAACTAAGTTAGGTTTCCTTCACATACGCTTTTTCATAGGCTTTAGTCTCATTCCACAACTTGATCTCTAATAAACACTCAGTTTGTTGTATCCATAACATTATCTTTTACTTTGTCTAGTCATTACAAATAACTTTGCTTATTTGAGATCAGTTGTCATGATGTGTTCTTAACTCACAAGTTAATTTTGCCTATTGTTAACTTCTAATACTATAACCTCAGTGGTCATCTGAATCTGGTTATAATATATTTCTTTTTAAGATACACGTATCATTTAAGGTAAACACATCTCCATATTGCATTACGACATTTGTGTCCTCTACTTAGTCGTCTGTTTGCAATGTTAGATTGGATTACAAAATCCTTTTTGCCAAACTTTTATGGTACAAATGCAAGACACCCCCACATTTAAATGTTATTGGATATATCCAGATGGAGTAACGAAAACTATTTCTACATACCCTTATAGGGTTGTTTTTCTTAACTGGATCCTCCCACATATTTCTTGCCATTTGATCATATTTTCATAACTTCACTTATGACGACATTTATACACATATGATTGAACAAGATCAACCTCATTATATCAGTGATTCAACTTATATTGCATTAGCTTACATAAGCTTCCAAGCTGACCAAAGCAACACATGCCATTGTTATAAGTTTGTCACCAACTAAGAATAATTCAAATTTAACATCTAGAATAAGCCTGACAATGAGTTCTCCTCAGTAGCTTTTTGAACAAACTCTTCAAAATTTACATGTCTTTTCCTTATAATAAATAAAAATTCTCCCTCAACTTTGTCTATACACAAATTCTTTTTGTGTTCATGCACATTTGAATGTTTAGAGTTAATTAGTCTCCGTCAAGACCTATAATTAACCAAGTACTAGCTAGCATGCTTTAGACTACAATACTTTAGCATGTGAACAGAAGTTGCATCATTCTGATTCTCACAGCCCCAAGGATATCATAATATTACTTTGCAACATTCATCCCTTGTTAAGACAAAATAATAGACTTATTCATAATCCTAAAACATCAATATTTAGGAAGGTCTCACAAATTATTGTATATCGCACATAGCTAAATTTTATCATTCATTTAAGGAACATAACTTGTTTACCTTTGATCTCCAATGCTTTGCCATTGACTCAAAAGGACTTAAACATAAGTTTTAATCCAAGTCACTTTTTGAACACACTCATCGCCAACAAGATGAATGTTTCTCGTCTACAATCACTATTATGTGGAAGATAGAGTCAACTAGATCCACACTCAACAACATGGTATTCATAATTTTCCATAAGTGATTTACACACATCTATTGTTATTCATTAGGCGATATGTATTTTTAGGATGCTCTCCCAAACGAAGGTAAAATTTCCATATTCAAGTGGTAGACGCATCTACGTATAAATCTCGCAAGATTTATTAAAGGTATATAATAACATATAGTACTTTTACTTTCATATGTTAGAATTCACACGTGAATTTTCCAATGACTTATAACGAAGTATTTCGATATGAATCTTGTTTGTGTATTTCATCGCAATACAATAACTACTCACTCGTGATGTGGTTATACATTTGATTTCTCGTCTTTGACTTTAAGTCAATGCAACAACTCTTAAGTTGTTTATGTCCAAGTATTTTCATGTACTATTCATTTAAAATCATATTCTTTTAAATAATGTATAATTGACGTTATAATTATTTTCCATAAAAATAATTTATACGTCACAAATATCAGTGATTTATTTCTTTGTAAATATTGCATGTGTTATCCGAAGATATTGAACACAAAACAAGAAAATACATTCGAAATTAAATCATAAGTGCCAAACACTTTTGAAATTTAATCGGTAGAATAGACGATATGTAGACTTCAAATTTCAAGGTTCTTTTATCTTCAACACTTAATAATCTGACCAAAATCTTTGCAAAGATATCGTCTCATAGCATGTCTTAAGGTACTTGCTTAATAAAACTCCATGCACTCGTAAATACAAGTTTCCTTTTCATCTTGAAACTATAAACTTGGACAATCATACTTAAAACAACACAAAGTCGTTACAAAGACTACTTTTAAGTAGTATACTTAAACAATTAAATTTGTTCACAACAACACCAAGTTATTTTCCACCAAATAATATCACGAGATTATTACTTTGTTCACCATATGCTACTTCTTTCAAAAGTAGCAAACCATTTGAATTATCAATGCTATGCAAAACTTTATTTTAAAAATTATTCTAAAACATTTCATTAGTTTTGCAATACTATATTAATAATATCAATTATGATTTATGAAAACATAAATCAAAACCCAAAATATCAAATGATTTTATATTGTTTAGCCTTACTAAGCATGTACAAAATGTTTTCTAACACGCATGTTAGAAAAAAAAATGTTTGGGTCAGATACATTATAGAATCGAATGTTTATATAAAACGTTTTCTAAGGATAAAGTTTATCCAATCAACCACTTCTTATCGTTTTTAATGCACACATAGACAATTAAATGCTTACATAAAACACTTCTATGCATTATGGCTTATACAACATACAATCTCTAACTTTGTATTTGTGATACACTTTTTCTAATACTCGTTTCAGAAAATTGAAGCCATTTTATATATATAAAACATAACCATTTGGATTTAGAAATCACAAATTAAAGTTGGTGATAAATCTCATACAACTACACCATCACTTTATGGGGATTTAATTTTTGTATTCTTACTCTTGTAGTTTTCTAATCTCAACAAGTTAGGCACATAGCCTACTTTTAATACAAGAGAGATGGGGTGAAGAAGAATCACTTAATTAGAGATTTTATTAGAGACATAACTCTAATAAAAACTAATAAATTGACATAAAACTCTACTTAAGAGTTTATCTTCCATATAAAGAGTCTAGTAAACAATTATAATTTCATTAAATTCATATAAATAACAACACCATCACTTTATGGTGATTTAATTCTTGAAGCCAATCAAACATCAACTTCAACGTATAACCTATTATTTCTAAACCATACAAAGCACAATATAAGTGTTCATATTCACTGCTAAAAACAAATTACTTATATAAAATGTTTACATAAACATTTCAAAACGTTTGTATTTTAACCATTTTTAAAAATCATGCTAAAATAAAAGATATTCTAACGCGCACGTTAGAAATGTCAACATTTCCACCAAATGTTAACTCGACTTACCATAAACACATATATGGTTCAAATAAATAAGTCATTTCCAATATACGCGTTAGAAACTAAACAATTAAAAGTTGCTTCCAAACTAACACTTTCATGAACGTTTCTAACACACATGTTAGAAAACAAATGAGTACAAAAATCATTTTCAAATTTAACGGTTTTATAAACCGTTTCTAACACTTTTGTTAGAAGTAAACAATTACAAAATTGCTATAAAGCTTATCAATAAATAAGTTCTAACAAGGTCGTTGAGAATAAACGATTATAAAAACCGTCATAAAACTTATCAGTTGTATAAAGAACCCTATTCTAACACGCTTGTGTAGAAATAAATGATTATAAAAATCATTATAAGACTTATTAGTTTATATAAAATAAATTTATTTTCAACACTCATTCTTTAAATCATATTATATAAATAATACCATCATTTCTAACAAGTATGTTAGAACATGAAACGTTTACAAAAAAACGTATTGTTTATAAAAATAAAGCGGTTTAATGCACAAGTAAGAGAATTTAATGTTTACGAAAAAACGTGTGCTTTACACTAAAAAACCCGGTCTATCATAAGGTTAGAAAAACTAACAATTCCAAAATCGTTTCAAAAACCAAACAGTTTAACAAAAACTATTCGTTTGTACTACGGTATAGGATTTAAGATTGTACCACAATCTCAATAAATCCAAAACAACAAGTTGTACGACATACATATTTCCTAGAAACAGTATTTATAAGATCATAATATCAAAAAAAAATTATTTATTTTTATATCATAAATCCTTTCGTAAACCAAAAATCCTTATAAATAAGGTTTTAAGATTGTAGTAACAATCTCACAAAATTTGTTTTAAGTTTGTAGGAACTGGGTTCACTTAAAATATAATTACAAAATATATAATAAAGAGAATCTCGTTATTCGCAGGAAATATCATAGTACAATACCGGTTGCAATAACTAAATAAAAAGAATATAAACTATAATTTATATATCACAATCTTGATTCAAGCCGCATCTCTGGTGGGTCCATCACGCGTACTTGATAGCATCCTATACTCGAGTATTCGTTATCTTGAGTCTTGAAAAATACTCATTGACTACAACAAAGAGCACACTAAAACGTTGACGATTTTGGTGGAGGCACGTGTTCAACACGCTTTCCTTAAAACAGATTTTGCGCCTCTACTAAAAACGACACGACCGTTTCCCAGGGTACAACATCCGAAGCAGTATGTACTGCCGAAGATGGTTCACGCGTCCGAGGTTATACCAGGTAATTGTAGTATTTGAACTTATGGAACAAATAAGGATGTGATGGTGGTGGAAAACAAGTAGAGAGTACTATTCTCTCTAGTGGTCTTCAAGTGTTCATTCTCCTTCTAGTATATTATGTATCAAGCGATACAATATTCTTATAGTCACAAAAAAGAAGCACATAGCCTACTAATTGTATAAGAGTTAAGAATTAGTAAAATGTTTTACTTAATTAGTCACTTAATTAAAGACTTAAATACTCTAACAAAATCTAATTAAATGTCATCAAGAAGCTCTACTCAAAAGTTTCTCTTTTATTCTAATTAATATTTATAATTTCATTAAATTATAAATATATTATATATCTATTCACCAAATTTCTCATAATGCGTATTAATTTCTTGTAATGAGTTAAGGAATTACATGTAATATAGCTAGTGAAAATTAATAGAAAAATTATGCTGAAATGTAATCACGTGACTTACAATGAGTACAGCTTTAATCTGTTAAGAATTTATATATTCTATTGGATTATAAAAATGTATTGTGGTTATATGTATTTGACAAACCATCTGCAACGAAAAGTGGACCGGTTAACCATATTTAGATACACGACACCAACTGGCTTAAACCTGCAACTAACCAACCTATGTTTTTCAAACCACGTATATATTTTAATTCAACATTATATTAATCTTATAAACTCATGTATTATATCGTATGGATAGAAAATGAAAAAGACCTTAGATAATCATTGAGTTATTTAAAAAACAAAATATGGTTTCCATTATATAAACTTGAATGATTTCTTATTAAATAAATATGTTATTGTTGAAGTTGTTTATTTTTGAAGGACAGAACGATTGTAAATTTTAATTATTTATTATATTCCATAATAATTCTTGTATCAAATAAATTTTGATATGAATACATATAACCCTAATATAATCTTTACATGCAAAATTAAAGAAAATATAACATTATCCTTTTAAAATAATGCGTTTACAAAGAAAAGAATGAATTTTATTTTTTAATACAAAAGAAGTATTATATATTATTTCTAATTTATATTTTTTATATTTTAAAAAAGTGTTACCAATGTAGGAGATGGAATAGAATTCGTTCACAATCTAAGAGGATATATATTTTAAACATACATATTGTTTATATGTTTACCATTTGTGAAAACGATATGTAACACCCCAATTAACTGCGAAATGTACAGGGATGCAACAAACACCTCTAGTATCAACCTCATTGTTTATTAAGAGACATCAACACACTAATGTACATCATATTACATTATTTTAAAAGTGGGTTACTCGCGATAAGTAGTTTAAACTAAGCAAGTTCCTGTGAACCTCCCTATTGCTTACTAGTGTCATTGCATATATACAATAATATCCGAAGAAGCAGAACTTGTCCAATTAGCACATTCGCACATTATTCTTCTTTCATTTTACCTGAAAAGCATGCTAAGAACGCTCAACTACAAAAAGTTGGTGAGTATCGCCCGGTTTGATTAGTATTAAATCAGTGTATACGCAAATCGAATTTAGCACATGTGATGTAATTATACTAAGCCCACAAGTGAAACCTCGACAGTTCATCCATGCCTTGTGGCCCACATAAAGTATGTCAACATTCCCGCCCCAAGTAGTTATGTCTAACATCACATCGCATGTGCAAAGTATATACCTTGACATGTGCAATTGCCGCAGAATCCATGGCATCTGTGCTAGTTCAATTATGTTTATCAGACCAATAGTACTATTCACACATCCACCGGCCTATAGTTGAACACTTGTGTTTGTAGGGACTTTCTATGTGTTTGTACTGTAACATTCGCCCAAAACGGACCTCCAAAACCCGACCCGAATCGTAAAACCGGACCCTTTGGAATTTAATAAAAATGGGATTTCTTAAAATGTTGTTTAATTTTATTATTTTCCTTTTAGAATTTAATAAAAATGGGATTTCTTAAAATCTTGTTTATTTTTATTATTTTAATATTTAAAGTAGGTAACGAACCACAATGGGTAAAAAGCAGACTAACAAAGTTAAATAAATAGAGGTTATCAATTAGCACGGTTAGTTTTATAAAAGGAAGCACTAACTGAGTTAAATATGTTGGTTATAAGTTAAGGGGGTTAAATATGAAAATATTAAAACTCAAAGCAACTAACTTGTTTGGGCTGTTGGTTATATATTAATCTTGGTTAGTTCACTAATATTGGATCATGCTAATCTAGTTAGTTAATTAATTAGTTTGTTTGTTTGTTATATAATAGGTGTAGTTAACCAAGTTAAAAATTTAAGTTAGAAAAAAAGGGGTTAAACTACCTTTTCTACATACTTAAGTACAGGGGTTGTTATTATAAAAACTTAAAATTGATTTATAGGAAAAAAAATGGTTGAACCGGTCACAAGTGTGGATCGAATCGGCCACTTCGACTGATAAGAAGCACATAGAACCTTCTGGGCTAGAGCTCATGTGTTGATGGAATCTATTGTGAACTAACTATATACTAAACCCTCAGTTAGTTGAAAGGAAAAAAAGGAGAGAACTAGATGGCCGAGATTCGAAACCGGGTTTTCATCTGGGTAGTGCGCAACGGTAACCCAAACAACCACTGCACCATCTTGTCATTTGTTGTTTATACACGACTATCATGATATTTAAACCCAAACCCGAATAAACTTGTCTCCTTCATCACCCAAACCTAAGCAACCCAAACCCCTATGAAAACGACCCGCTTTTGTTTAACCTTGTGACCCCTAAGCAACCCAAACCCCCATGAAAACGACCTGCTTTTGTTTAACCTTGTGACCCTACGTTTACACTTCGAAACGCATTTAATCAATTCACATTCACGAGAATTACTGAAATAATTCATCTGGTCCTTTTGAATTTGTTCATAATTGATATAATCAATTTTAATTTTTAACACCATCAAAACACCTCCCCTTGTTAAGTCTTCAAGAACACAACTGGGTTTCTGTAATTTTCATAAAATCGGATCTCAAACTTTATATCTTTGTAAACTTCTACAAAAATCTAACAAAACCCTACTAGAATTACATCATTTCATCAACCGAGCATCACGAGTTTGATCCGTGAAGATTCTAGGGTTTGTAATTTCAAGCCTTGATTTCTCCTTCATTCTTTAATGAAACTAGATGATTCCAAAGCCCAAACTATTTAATTGTTCGTGCTATAAAAAAAACCCTCTATCCATTTCTATGATAAAAGGCATGTACAACCCGAATTTAATTCTTCATGATTTTAGGGTTATTTATGCAAATTTAGGTCTTTTGGTCTTAGGTTATGTTTTTGATGAAATTGAGTTTTTCTTATTGTGATATATCATATTAAGATGTTCTACGAAAAATTTTCAAAATTTTTAATAGTTATTGGAATTTTGTATGAATTAATATTAATATATTTTCATAGAAAATCAATTAAAAATAGTTATTGTCACAAATAGAATTCCAAAAATATTTTATAGATTATTATTGATATTAAAAAGGTATTGAAATTTTTATAGAATTTATCCATAATTTTTTATAGTATCTTATTTTCATAGGATTAAATAGTTAGTTTAAGTAATTGTATTTTTCAATGAAATATTTGTGTATATTTATTTTCTTGTAAGAATATATTTAGTATTTTGTTGGTAATATATTTTAGGGTGAATTATGGTATTACTCTTATTTTTGTGTTAACGTTATTCTTAAGGATCGAAGCTTCGCAAACAGTGGGTAAACTCTCTCCCCTTTTTATTATTAACTTTTTGGGGTGTATCAATGTGTCTCAATCAACTGTTTTTATCTACTATCAAGCATGCAATATTTGGTGTGTCGTATATGCATTATTTGTTGTTGTTTGTTGAGGTTATTGTCATTGTTGTTGTTGTGTTGGTCATTATAGTCAATCAGTCATTCAATTATTGGATCCTTGGCTAACATGAATTGGGGATGTTGGTATCGCCACATTAGTCTTGGCTAACCGTTCCTCCTAACTATTAGATCTTGGTATCGCCACATTCACACCCTTTTATGGGTATACGCGCGCAAATAGTTGGTTTTGGTTTTGGTTTTGATTTTGGTTTCGGTCGTGGTCTTAGTCATTATTCAGTCACCATTCTATGTTCATATTACTTGTTACATTACTTCCACATGATTAATTGTATGTTTAATATTTAAATTAATATTTGTAATTAACAAGGTAAAACATACTGATCAGAAGTTAGGAATTTACATGTCACCACATATAGATCCTGGCGTGCTACACATGATCTGATGATAAAAGTGCGGCCCCTGGCCCGGTTAGAAGTAGATGCTTGTCCATGTGCCAGCCTCCCCATTGGACCATGATTGAGTCTGGGACAGACTCTTTTAAAGTGTACTGTACTAACACATTCATAAGAAGCACGGCATGATACCAATGGTTGGTTCTATTATTGTGGTTGTTTGATTGGTTGGGGTCGTGGTGGCTATGAGCGATTTGATTGGGATCACCGGTTCAAAATAATGACCAGAGTCTTGAAGTTACGAGCGTAGTGTCTAACCTTTCAACACTTATTGCACAATACGGATCGACACTCTCCCAAATGGTGATAATTGCACTTCCTACATTTCAGCCAAGGTCTCTTTTAGGTATCTTGCTTCGTGTCAAAAGTAGCCATGCCATAATTTTAGTTTGCGGATCGGGCGTGTTTATTATACTAATTTCCTTTTGACCTTGACTCATAATTGGCTCTCTTGGCACTTGCCGATTCTCCAGGCATCTTTAAAATACCTCTCCTAACCATGTCAAACGTAATAATGTTGGCTCTCGTCACTGCACTCTAGATTGTCGGATGATATACTGAGTTTATAATACTTTGGACTTCTAGAGCTAACCCCCAAATATAGTGTTCAATACGCTTTGACTCTGGTCTAATGCTTGTAGTGATGCCTGAGTAATTACATTGAATTAGATTCGAATTGTCGAAGCATGAAGTAGTAAATATAATAAAACAACACTGTATGCATCAGATGAATCCAAGGGCATGTTATAGTTAACATACGAACAATACTATCAACAGTGCGATGTTAATGCCTCAGTGTGCTGAAAACAGGGTAAACGGAAGATTCCCATTTAAAAGTACATAAAACTGTACAGTTAAGATTTAAATACAAACGAAAGTGCCATAAATGATTTTAAGGTTACAGAATGCATAAACATAATAACTAGACACTAACATAAGGTTTGGAGACCTTAACATATAGCTGGCACGTTAAACGAGGCAGTTTCTGATTAAACGAAACATTTTCGATTTTAACGCACATGGAAACAACCAAACATACATTGCACAGGCAGTCAAGCCTAAAACACTTATATAACATTATTATAATATATTATAAGCAAAAACGTTAAAGTGTCCAGGTTTTTGTTGCCGGTGGGTTAGTATTTTAAAAACGTGAAAAACCGCACGAAACTCGTGTTAAAACAAATCCGTTTACCAAATAGGGGGATCATATAAGACCCGATAACGAACCTAAACCCGAAAATCAGATCATATCTATCCTAAAAGCACAAAAATCAAGTTTGACCAGGTCAAAGGGGTTCTAGAACCTCCTACCATGACCGATCGAACCTAAAAGGGCGTTATTCTCCTTTGTATTGATTTTTATAACTTTCCAAAACACCTTCACAAGCTCATAACAACAAGTTCCAGCAAAATCTTAACATCTTTCATCCATATTCTAAGGTATCTTAGTGTTTTTAATTAGTTTTTCATATGATTTTCATACTAAAACATGAAATTACCAAAAAGAACTCATTTGATCCATAAACTCATGATGTTTTTGAGACTTAGATGTTGTTCAAACTTGATTTACAGATAACAAGTATGTTAATGGGGTTTTATGGTGAAAAAAATGGTGTTTATGGAACAAAAAAAATGGTGTTTATGGGCCAAAAACACAAGGCTTGTTAATGGGGTTTTTCAGACAATTATAAATTTAAACGAAAAAGAACACTTATAAGGCTTGATTGACAAAGTGAATGCATATTGGTGTTGTCACACCCTCAAATTTCCACTTGTAGAGTTTTACCGTGAGGCGTGTGAACAAACCAGAATCCGAGACACTAGTAACACCGAACGCTCTATATGATTTGTTTATATGTTTTCCAAAATCATTTGTTTAACCATTCATAGTTATTTTTAAATTGTCTTAGTTTAGTTTCATAGTTTAGCGGAAGCATTAGTTTTAAAGTTGAGCGGAAGCATTAAAGTAAAGTAAAGGAACGGGCGCCAACACAAATGCCAAAACTAAAGAAAAACCCAAAAAATGTTCGTAAATGAGACTCGATAAAAAGATGTCTTGATCAATGCAAGTGAGTGCACCTAGAGCTCCTAGTGTCCTGAGAAACATGTAAAGAAACAAGTGTCAACATTAAAAAAGAGTGAGTTCACAGGTTTTCATAAGTTCATTTGTTCGGTTATAAGTTTGTTTCCCCCGTTATCCCTAACCCGGGATAACGATTTAGTTCCATTATTCCCAACCCGGAATAATACTGATGGTTCCATTATCCCTTACCCGGAATAATAATGATGTTCCATTATTCCTAACTCGGAATAATAACGTTGTTGGTTCCATTATCCCTAACCCGGAATAATATTATTTATTCGTAATTAAGTTCAATGTTAACATGTAGGTAGCTAGCCTAAAGTTATGTCACGTAAGTGTTCGCGATCAAAGCTGACTGTTGTGCCTTCGTGTTGCCAGGCCTATCACTGACCATGGCGAAGTTAGGCCAAATTATTCACCCGTTGACCATACCCGGTCGGCTAGCGCGACTAGCTCGGGTGGGGCTTGTCGGGCCCAGTAGTACTACTTATAATTTCCCCGCTATCTAACCCAATACTAACGATCCGAGAGTTTGTCGAAGACTTGTGTGATATAGCTGCTTAGTGACCATAACGTACATTAACATTAACTTAGTTACCGAATAGTTTAATGACGTTAATTTCGTATAACGTAAAGAGATAGAGTTGTAGAGTGTATACATGTTTCTCCCCCTGTTGTTTAAAACCGGATAAAATTAGGGGCCTTGAACTCACCTTTAGTTGCTCGGTTAGTGTAACACAGAAGTAGCAAATGATGGGACCGTTAATAGCGTCCTAACAAGTCAATTGATTTAAGGTTAGTGTGTGAATCACACCAATACAAACCCTACACATAACTAACACACAATGCGGTACAAACAATAACAAAGTCCTAAAAACCCAATCATGCATGCAAGTATCGTCATACCAACCTAGTGATCAAAACAATCTATCATGCACACAATCCAATCCATGCAACACTTTGGTACACACATTCGCAAGTTATCAAGTTTCAGCTTGTATACTCATAATTAGGCTGTTTTCGAGGATTTTTATAAAATAGTTCCAACGTTCCAAAAATTCCAATTATTTTACAGAAGGTGTCAACTATACTGTAGAATTTTATATAAATTTTTCAAGTCCTAACACTTTACCAATTATTCATAAATATTAATATACTAGGCTGCAGTCAGATTCGTCGCTTTCTGACTGCAGTCCACTGGAGAATTTATTTAAAAATCACCGTTATTCCAATTAACAAAATTCCAGTGTGAGTTTCCCGAAAATTTCCTTATCCAGTTGCTGTACAAATTTCGTGATTCGACTCTCTACAGATTATTAGATCCGACTCGATAAACAACTAACAAATTTTCAGAATTTTCACAGCTTCGGTTACTGAACTTAATTGGCCACTTAAAAATATCAAATGACTTCAGAAAAATATAAATCCAGTGCCATTAGAAGCGTTTTTCAAAAATCTATGTTTTAGGCTTCAGAAAATCCGTTTTTCGATAAATAATAACCAAGTTACAGCCAGTTGAAGTTGGCTGTAAACACCATTCAGCATCCTGATTTCAGCATTCTATCGCAATATAACACGCTTAAACAATCGAGACGTTAAATATAAACGATCAAGAACAGATTTATCAATTATATATCATCATGTACATCATACTCATGCAAACCCTAATCATAATATATGGTTTTTATCACAAAACGCAGCCTAATGATTCTTGATTCTAACTAATCATCATAATCGCCAAACTTGCAAAATCAATCGAACTAACATCATAACACTTTCATAAACCATGATTCTACAATTACATACAAGCATGATCAATAGTTCATAAACACTAATATGACTTTGCAAAACAATGACAAACCCTAACCTTTAACAATGAAGACTAATGAACCGGGAGCGAGATGGGAGTCGATTCGGATGATCAAGGGGATCGCGACCGAGAGGACAAGTGGGAAGGCTGTTTGCGACCGAGAGGAGGTGTAGGAAGGGCTGCCGTCGGCTGCTTCTTGTGCTAGGGTTTCTCTCTTTTTTTTTTATAAACATAACACATGCATACATGTCTATATATAGTGCAATGTAGGAAAGAAAAGGAGAGGGGTTTGCGGTTTGGTGCTCGCGGCCGCACGGGTTTGGGTGGGTCAGTTTGGGTCTATAACTTGATCCCCAAGTTTTGGTTAACTCCTTGAGTCGCAAGGAAATGAGGTCGACTCTTGTCGCGGCTCGGTTCGATTCGTCTATATATTTACTATATCTTTTATAAATAATCACCATGAAATCAAAACATAACGTAATCACTCACCAAGCTTATAAGCGTCTAATACACATAGCACGTAATTCACTAGATAAGTTCACAAAGTTAGCATAATTATTTCGAGCGTGTAAATTAAATCTCCGAATCAATTTAGCTTAGGAATGAATAACCGTGAAGTAGTGCGTTTAAGATAACTGAAAAACCGGGATGTCACATTATCCCCATGTTGAAAGAATTTTCGTCCCGAAAATTGAGTAAACGCAGTTTAGAAACGCAGTTTAGAATGCAACGCACAGGTTTAGAGTGCCCCGCACAAAGATTTAGTTCGTTAACAATGGTACAAGAAATTACAAGAAATTCACGGAATTCCCAGGTTGTCACATCATCCCCATGTTGAAAGAATTTTGGTCCCGAAAATTTAGTTGGTTGTATCGTTAGCTTGCTGCTCAGCTGCAAAGAGGTGTGGGTATTTTCTTTTCATTTGGTCCTCTCTTTCCCACGTGAACTCCGGTCCACGCTTAGAGTCCCAACGAACCTTGACAATCGGAATCTTGCTGTGCCTTCGAGTCTTGATCTCACGATCCATGATCTCGATAGGTTGTTCCACAAAGTGTAGTTGTTCATCCACTTGAATCTCATCCAATGGAATGACTAGGGTTTCATCTGACAGACACTTCTTCAGATTTGACACGTGAAAAACGTTGTAAACTCCACTGAGTTCGGCAGGAAGGTCTAATTGATAAGCAACAGGTCCGATACGTTTCAAGATCACAAACGGGCCTACGTACCGTGGGTTTAGTTTTCCTCGTTTCCCAAAACGGATTACACCCTTCCAGGGTGACACCTTCAGTAGGACGCGGTCGCCTACTTGAAATTCGAGTGATTTGCGTCGTTAATCAGCGTAGCTTTTCTGTCGATCTCGTGCCGCCGCCATGCGGTTTCTGATTTGTACAATCTTTTCAGTAGCCTCAAGTATCAACTCAGGGCCTGTGATTTGACTGTCACCGACTTCTGCCCAACAGATCGGTGATCTACATTTACGACCGTATAATGCTTCAAACGGTGCTGCCGATATACTCGTATGGTAACTGTTGTTATACGAGAATTCCACTAAAGGCAGATGGATTTCCCAACTATTCCCGAAGTCTACCACACATGCCCTAAGCATGTCTTCCAAGGTCTGTATGGTCCTTTCGCTTTGACCATCAGTATGAGGGTGATACGCTGTGCTCATATCTAAGCGTGTTCCCAACACTTTCTGAAGTGACTGCCAAAAGTTGGACGTGAAACGAGTATCTCTGTCTGAGATGATGGACGTTGGCACTCCGTGCCGAGAAACTACTTCCTTAATGTAGATGCGAGTCAACTTATCCATCTTATCTGTTTCTTTGATCGCTAGGAAGTGTGCGGACTTAGTTAAACGATCCACGATCACCCAGATGGTATCGCAACCACCCAAAGTTCGCGGGAGTTTAGTGATGAAGTCCATCGAGATCTGATCCCATTTCCACACTGGGATCTCAGGTTGTTGAAGTAGCCCGATGGCTTCTGATACTCTACCTTGACTTTAGCACAAGTCAAACACTTGCTCACGTAGGTGGCTATATCAGCTTTCATGTTGGGCCACCAGTACGCAGCTTTAAGGTCTTGATACATCTTATCCGAACCAGGATGGACAGAGTATCGGGATTTGTGAGCTTCGTCCATGACTAGCTTTCTAAGGTCTCCGTAGAGAGGTACCCATATACGATTCATGAAATACCGGGCTCCATTGGGTTTTACTTCCCAATCACGTTATTCGGCCTTGATGTATTCTTCCTTAACTGCTTCTAACTGCGCGTCGCGTATCTGTTCGGGTAACCCTGAATGAATGGTGAACTGTAGTGCTCGTACCCGACAAGGTTTCAAGTGCTCCTTCCTACTGACGGCATCAGCTACCACGTTAGCTTTACCCGGGTGATACCGAATGGGACATTCATAATCGTTCAAGAGTTCGACCCAGCGATGCTGTCGCATGTTCAACTCCTTCTGGTCAAAGATGTGTTGGAGGCTCTTGTGATCTGTATAGATTGTGCACTTTATTCCATATAGGTAGTGTCTCCAAATCTTAAGCACAAACACCACTGCTCCCAATTCCAGGTCATGTATTGTGTAGTTTTTCTCGTGAACCTTCAATTGTCGGGACGCATACCGCATGACCTTATCACGTTGCATGAGTACACATCCCAATCCCTGAATGGAAGCATCACAATATACTAAAAAAATCATCAGTCCCTTCCGGCAAGGACAGAATGGGTGCACTGCAAAGTTTCTGCTTCAGCAATTGAAATGCCGCTTCCTGCTTGTCACCCCAAGCATACTTGATGACTTTCTGGGTGAGGGTGGTAAGCGGTTGCGCGATCTTTGAAAATCCCTCGATGAAACGTCTGTAGTAACCAGCCAAACCCAAAAATTGGCGGATCTCCGTCTGTGTCCTGGGTGCTTCCCAGTTTTTGATAGCTTCAATCTTGGCGGGGTCGACGTGGATACCCTTTTCATTTACGATATGCCCGAGGAACTGAACTTCCCGAATCCAGAAATCACACTTTGAAAGCTTGGCATATAGTTTCTCCTGTTGAAGTAATTCCAGCAGTAATCGTAGATGTTCAGCATGTTCTGCTTCACCTTTAGAGTAGATGAGTATGTCATCGATGAACACAATGACAAACTTGTCGAGATATGGTTTACAAACACGGTTCATGAGGTCCATGAACACCGCGGGTGCGTTGGTGAGACCGAAGGGCATGACCAAGAACTCATAATGGCCATACCGAGTACGAAATGCCGTCTTAGCGATATCCTCCTCCCTGACGCGTAACTGGTGATAACCGGACCGTAGATCAATCTTGGAGTAGTAGCTTGACCCTTGAAGTTGGTCGAAGAGATCGTCGATGCGAGGTAACGGGTATCGGTTCTTGACAGTAACCTTATTGAGTTCCCTGTAGTCGATGCACATGCGGAAGGTCCCGTCCTTCTTATTGACAAAAAGGACTGGAGCTCCCCATGGCGAAGTGCTAGGTCGGATAAATCCTTTTTCTAACAGTTCCTGAAGTTGGGTAGACAGCTCTTGCAGCTCGGCTGGAGCTAGGCGGTATGGGGCCTTGGCGATAGGAGTTGCATGGTTCGCCAATTCAATTTCAAACTCCACTTGTCGATGTGGTGGAAGACCAGGTAACTCCTCTGGAAATACATCGGAAAAATCACGGACGACGGGGATGTCTTCTATACGTTTCTCGTCCTTAGGCTGTTCGGTAACCAGTGTGAGCAAAGTGAAGGAGTTCTTCCTCCGAAGATACTTCTGTGCTTGCATGTAAGAGATGATGTTTGTGACGGCGCCTGCCTTCTCGCCTTGCACCGTCAAGATTTCGTCGTTAGGGAGCGGAATACAGATAGATTTTTCGAAGCAGAGAACTTCAGCTCGGACGTCGGATAGCCAGTCCATTCCGACTACCACGTCAAAACTACCCAGAGTAGTTGTCATCAGATCAATGGTAAAGGTGTGACCCGCGAGTTTGAGTTGACAGCCGGATACTATATGGGTCACATCTACAGATTTACCATCGGCTAGTTCTATGACGTAAGGGGTCTCTAGGGGTTTGGGCGTGAGATTTAGGTTCTTCCTAAAAGACTCAGATATAAAACTCCTATCCACACCCGTATCAAAAAGCACAGTAGCAAAATGTTCAGTAAGGGGAAACTTACCGGTGACCACGTTCGAGTCGTTTCGGGCCTCTCCGCGGCCCAGCGTAAATGCGTGACCTTTGGCACCTCCTGTGCCACTGTTTCCATTGTTGTTGTTGTTATTGTTGTTGTTGTGGTTATTGTGGTTGTGGTTGTTCCCACCATTGTTGTTGTTGTTACGAAGCTGTGGGCAGTCTCTTTTGAAGTGGGCAGTGCTACCACACTGATAGCATCCCCGGTTAACACCCTGCTGCTGACCCTGGGGTTGATTTTGATTTTGTCGGGACATGATTTCCCCGTGACAATCCTTTGCCGCATGTCCCACCTTGCCACATCGTTGGCAGCGATTCCCGGCACAAGGGCCGTGATGATGAAGATTACAGCGATTGCACTGCGGTTTTCGACCTACATAGCCGCTTGTGTTCTGGGTGTTGTTGGCGTGCTGATTATTGTGACCCCGGTGACTGTTGAAATTATTGAACCGTTCTGGTTCCCTTGCTGTGACTGGGCTGACGAAGACTGTCGAGCAGACGAGTCTTCAAACTTTCTTTTATTATCAGGGGCAACTTCAGTCGTACCCCGAGATGGCAACTTCTTTTGTTCCACCGCCTTATCGGTGAGTTTGTGCGCCAACCTGATTGCTTGATGCTCAGTTGCAGGGTTGCTAGCCATTACCATACCCTGGATCTCGGGGACCAGATCCCCAAGGTAAAACTCGAGTCGTTTCTCCACGGTGTTGGCCAGATCGGGACATAGAAATACCAGGTCATGATGTTTCGCTGTGTATGCTTCAATTTCAGATCCCACCATCTTGTGGTTCCATAATGTTTTCTCCAACTGTTGAACTCTGTCTCGCGGACAGTACTCCTCTTTGATTAGGGCCTTAAACTCGGCCCAGGCCATTGCATTTGCAGCAATAAGTCCACGCGTTTGGACTTGTGCATTCAACCAAGTTAGTGCCCCATCCTCCAACGTTGACGCAGCATACTTGACTTTGTTGGCCTCCAAACAATTGCACATTTCGAACACTGATTCGGACTTTTCAATCCAGCGGACCAGTCCTATGGGTCCTTCTGCCCACGTGAATTTGCTCGGCTTCGCATCGAGAAACATCTTGTAGGGGTTAAGACCCCCTCCTGCTGGTTGGTTTTGAATACCTGCTAGAGCAGCATTCACGTGTTCTTGGATCATTGCAGCTAATTCTTCAGGCGTCATGTTGAGGTTTCCGCGACGTCCTGTTGCCATTTTAGATCTTCGCAAGACAACATAAACACACACTGATAAGTCTATATATCCAATATAGTTATCCTATTCCATACTTAAATAATTCCTCAAATTATGTCAACCCAAATAAATTAAACAGTCAAAAGAAATATTCGATTAAATAAAATTTCAACGTCTTACAAAGTGCCAACCAAACATATCAGCTTACTATAAAGTCTCAAGTTTAAACATAAGTAGGAAAATACATAAACTGAAGGAAAGCAAATGGAATAAGCGAGACGTGTCAGTCTTCTACGTCTCCATCCCCCATATCGCTATCGTTTCCGTCATCCTCCGCGGCGTTTCCAGCTTCTACAGCTTGGTCTTCCTCCGGATCCTCCTCTGGATCCTCTTCTGGATCCTCCTCTAGATCCTCCTCTACCGGCGCTGGAGGGGCCGATGCTGGTGCGGGTACTGGTACAGGTGCCTGATTCTGTTCTAGTTCTTGAATTCTCCAGCTAGACTCAAGAACTCTGTCTCCAAGCCAATCAGCCCTTATCTGCTCAGCACGAAGATCTCTAGCTAAAGTGTTACGAGCTATCTTACTCTCATGTTCCTCTTCCTCAAGCGATCCAGTCTTACCTGTTAATTGTCGTATCATCCATCCCTATGCTAGGATGGTTTCATGCATTCTTTCTAGTTGTTCTTGTTGTTTTCTTATCATATCTCTAAGTAGGTCGCTCCCTACTTCTAACGAGTTAACCGGTTCGACCGGCAGAGCAATGGTCGGGCGTGAGGACGACTCCTCCCCTAGAGTGAGCCTTTTTCTCACAGCTGAGCGTGTCTCCACGCCATGAGGTGGTGAGGGATCCACCATAGGTGCCTTCCCCGGCGCCCTTGGTTGCAAAAGTTTGTCGGATGATGATGATGATGATGACATTGCCTGTTGGTTGTGTAGTTAGTTACGAGTTGCATTCGTTTCAATTATGCATTCACATTTCATATAACATAGTTGTGGTATAACACATAACAAGATATAACAGTTCGGTGCCAAACTAAGTCTAGTGTCGTGTAATCAACTATAGTTTAGGTCTACTTTTAATGCAAACCTAGTTCTCCATAGCTAGAGGCTCTGATACCAATCTGTCACACCCTCAAATTTCCACTTGCGGAGTTTTACCGCGAGGCGTGTGAACAAACCAGAATCCGAGACACTAGTAACATCGAACGACTCTATATGATTTGTTTATACGTTTTCCAAAATCATTTGTTTAACCTTCATAGTTATTTTTAAATTGTCTTAGTTTAGTTTCATAGTTTAGCGAAAGCATTGGTTTTAAAGTTGAGCGGAAGCATTAAAGTAAAGTAAAGGAACGGGCGCCAACACAAACGCCAAAACTAAAGAAAAACCCAAACAATGTTCGTAAATGAGACTCGATAAAAAGATGTCCTGATCAATGCAAGTGAGTGCACCTAGAGCTCCTAGCGTCCTGAGAAACATGTAAAGAAACAAGTGTCAACATTAAAGAAGAGTGAGTTCACAGGTTTTCATAGGTTCATTTGTTCGGTTATAAGTTTGTTTCCCCCGTTATCCCTAACCCGGGATAACGATTTAGTTCCATTATTCCCAACCCGGAATAATACTGATGGTTCCATTATCCCTTACCCGGAATAATAATGATGTTCCATTATTCCTAACCCGGAATAATAACGTTGTTGGTTTAACTATCCCTAACCCGGAATAATATTGTTAATTCGTAATTAAGTTCAATGTTAACATGTAGGTAGCTAGCCTAAAGTTATGTCACGTAAGTGTTCGCGATCGAAGCTGACTGTTGTGCCTCCGTGTTGCCAGGCCTATCACTGACCATGGCGAAGTTAGGCCAAATTATTCACCCGTTGACCATACCCGGTCGGCTAGCGCGACTAGCTCGGGTGGGGCTTGTCGGGCCCAGTAGTACTACTTATAATTTCCCCGCTATCTAACCCAATACTAACGATCCGAGAGTTTGTCGAGGACTTGTGTGATATAGCTGCTTAGTGACCATAACGTAAATTAACATTAACTTAGTTACCGAATAGTTTAATGACGTTAATTTCGTATAACGTAAAGAGATAGAGTTGTAGAGTGTATACATGTTTCTCCCCCTGTTGTTTAAAACCGGATAAAATTAGGGCCGTGAACTCACCTTTAGTTGCTCGGTTAGTGTAACACAGAAGTAGCAAATGATGGGACCGTTAATAGCGTCCTAACAAGTCAATTGATTTAAGGTTAGTGTGTGAATCACACCAATACAAACCCTACACATAACTAACACACAATGCGGTACAAACAATAACAAAGTCCTAAAAACCCAATCATGCATGCAAGTATCGTCATACCAACCTAGTGATCAAAACAATCTATCATGCACACAATCCAATCCATGCAACACTTTGGTACACACATTCGTAAGTTATCAAGTTTCAGCTTGTATACTCATAATTAGGCTGTTTTCGAGGATTTTTATAAAATAGTTCCAACGTTCCAAAAATTCCAATTATTTTACAGAAGGTGTCAACTATACTGTAGAATTTTATATAAATTTTTCAAGTCCTAACACTTTACCAATTATTCATAAATATTAATATACTAGGCTGCAGTCAGATTCGTCGCTTTCTGACTGCAGTCCACTGGAGAATTTATTTAAAAGTCACCGTTCGTCCAATTAACAAAATTCCAGTGGGAGTTTCCCGCAAATTTCCATATCCAGTTGCTGTACAAATTTCGTGATTCGACTCTCTACAGATTATTAGATCCGACTCGATAAACAACTAACAAATTTTCAGAATTTTCACAGCTTCGGTTACTGAACTTAATTGGCCACTTAAAAATATCAAACGACTTCAGAAAAATTTGAATCCAGTGCCATTAGAAGCTTTTTTCAAAAATCTACGTTTTAGGCTTCAGAAAATCCGTTATTCGATAAATAATAACCAAGTTACAGCCAGTTGAAGTTGGCTGTAAACACCATTCAGCATCATGATTTCAGCATTTTATCGCAATATAACACGCTTAAACAATCGAGACGTTAAATATAAACGATCAAGAACAGATTTATCAATTATATATCATCATGTACATCATACTCATGCAAACCCTAATCATAATATATGGTTTTTATCACAAAACGCAGCCTAATGATTCTTGATTCTAACTAATCATCATAATCGCCAAACTTGCAAAATCAATCGAACTAACATCATAACACTTTCATAAACCATGATTCTTCCATTACATACAAGCATGATCAATAGTTCATAAACACTAATATGACTTTGCAAAACAATGACAAACCCTAACCTTTAACAATGAAGACTAATGAACCGGGAGCGAGATGGGAGTCGATTCGGATGATCAAGGGGGATCGCGACCGAGAGGACAAGTGGGAAGGCTATTTGCGACCGAGAGGAGGTGTAGGAAGGGCTACCGTCGGCTGCTTCTTGTGCTAGGGTTTCTCTCTTTTTTTATAAACATAACACATGCATACATGTCTATATATAGTGCAATGTAGGAAAGAAAAGGAGAGGGGTTTGCGGTTTGGTGCTCGCGGCCGCACGGGTTTGGGTGGGTCGGTTTGGGTCTATAACTTGATCCCCAAGTTTTGGTTAACTCCTTGAGTCACAAGGAAATGAGGTCGACTCGTGTCGCGGCTCGGTTCGATTCGTCTATATATTTACTATATCTTTTATAAATAATCACCATGAAATCAAAACATAACATAATCACTCACCAAGCTTATAAGCGTCTAATACACATAGCACGTAATTCACTTGATAAGTTCACAAAGTTAGCATAATTATTTCGAGCGTGTAAATTAAATCTCCGAATCAATTTAGCGTAGGAATGAATAACCGTGAAGTAGTGCGTTTAAGATAACTGAAAAACCGGGATGTCACAGGTGTATTATATGATGTATAGGTACTGAATAAGAAAAAAACTCAGGCTTTGAAAGCTTAAGAATCATTTAAAAGATCAAATAACTCAAGGTATACAATCCGAAACCGAATTTTGGGACTATAAATTTCTTTATACATAACTTTTTGCATGCGTGTTGTTTGAACTTGAAAATTAGCAAACTGATCGTATGTGATGAAAATAATTCCCTTGTAAAATTTAGTAATTTTTTCAATTTCTGAGAATTTTTAGTGAATTTTACAGTATTTAAAGTTGTTAATTCCGAAAAAAAATACCAAACAGATTCGATATTATCTAACATCCCCCCCACAAGCGAAACGGTGGTGGACCAATATGAAGCATGTCACGAAACTTGTGGAAAAGATGGCAAGGATGACTCGTCGTAAAAATGTCAGCCACCTTAAGCTTGGTTGGAATAAATTTTGTAGCTAATTTTCCCGCAAGCACAAGTTCACGCAAGAAATGATAATCAAGGTCAATATGTTTTGCACGTTTGTGAGATACATGATTTTGTGTGAAAAAGTTGGCGCTTTGGTTATCACAAAGTATAGTGGGCCTATCCGGAGGTAAAGCATGAAGTTCCTGAAGGAGCTGAGTTAAGCAAACAATTTCTACAGCAGTGTTCGCCATAACTCGATATTCAGATTCAAAGCTTGTTCTAGAAACGGTCGGTTGCTTCTTAGCACTCCAAGAAATAAGGTTTCCGCCTAAAAAGATAGAATAACCATATGTGGAACGACAAGTTTCCAAGCAACGGGTCCAATTAGCATCAGAGTATCCAAGTAGAGATGTATGAGTAGGACGAGAGTAGTGAAGACCATATGCAATCGTACCCTTGAGATAACGCAAAATTCTTTTAACTTCCTGGTAGTGGGTAGTAGTCGGAGCATGTAAAAATGGACTAACTTGATTGACAGTATGTGATTTGTCAGGTCTCATGATCGTTAAATACTAGAGAGCACCAACAATAGGATGGTAGTGAATGGCATCTAAAAACAATTCACCTGTAGAGCAAAAGAAATATTTGTGCATAAAGGTGTTGGAGCAGGTTTTGCTTCCAACATCATAACACGTTTTAGAATATCAAGTGTGTATTTAGATTGATTTAAAAACAAACCATTTTGAGTGTAGGTAACCTCTAGTCCTAGAAAGTAGTTAAGTTCCCCTGGATCTTTGATAGCGAATTCATTATTGAGGCATGAAATGAATGATTTGAGGATGTGAGGTTGATTGCCAGTTAGAATAAGATCTTCAACATAAACAAGAAGATACATGAGACATGAGTCTTTACCAAAAACTAAGAGAGACGGATCAGCTCTACTATACACGAACCCACAGTTGGTTAGAAACACACTCAAACGATGAGAACAGGCCTTGGGAGCCTGCTTTAGACTGTAAATGGCTTTGTTAATTTGCAAACATAAGAGGGAATCTATGATCGATAAAGCCCTTTGGTTGTTCCATACAGACATCTTCATTAAGATGTCCGTAAAAAACACATTATTGACATCTAACTGATGGAGACCCCATCAAAAAATAACTGCAAGAGCGAGAACAATATGAAAAGTGGTGGCCTTAACTACTGGACTAAAGGTATGGAGTAATCAAGCCCAGGTATATGAGTGAAACCCTAAGGCACAAGACGAGCTTTGTGATGCTCAATAGACCCATCCGAGTGAAATTTTGTCCGAAAGATCCATTTTGAACCAACCACATTAGCATTGGAAGGTCTATGTGTCACACCCTCAATTTCCACTTGAGGAGTTTTACCGCGAGGCATGTGAAAAAACCAGAATCTGAGACACTAGTACGTCGAACGACTCTATATGATTTGTTAATACGTTTTCCAAAATCATTTGTTTAACCATTCATAGTAAATTTTAGATTGTCTTAGTTAGGTTTCAATGTTCAGCGGAAGCATTAGTTTTTAAAGTCGAGCGGAAGCATAAAAATAAAGTAAAGGAACGGGCGCCAACACAAACACCAAAAGTAAAGAAAAACCCAAAACAATGTTTGTAAATGAGACTCGATAAAAAAAGATGTCTTGATCAATGCAAGTGAGTGCACCTAGAGCTCCTAGCGTCCTGAGAAACATGTAACGAAACAAGTGTCAACATTAAAGAAGAGTGAGTTCACAGGTTTTCATAAATTCGTTTGTTTGGTTATAAGTTTGTTTCCCCCGTTATCCATAACCCGGGATAACGATTTAGTTCCATTATTCCCAACCCGGAATAATACTGATAGTTCCATTATTCTTACCCGGAATAATAATGATGTTCCATTATTCCTAACCCGGAATAATAACGTTGTTGGTTCCATTATCCCTAACCCGGGATAATATTGTTGATTCGTAATTAAGTTCAATGTTAACATGTAGGTAGCTAGCCTAAATTATGTCACGTAAGTGTTCGCGATCGAAGCTGACTGTTGTGCCTCCGTGTTGCCAGGCCTATCACTGACCATGGCGAAGTTAGGCCAAATTGTTCACCCGTTGACCATACCCGGTCGGCTAGCGCGACTAGCTCGGGTGGGGCTTGTCGGGCCCAGTAGTACTACTTATAATTTCCCCCTATCTAACCCAATAGCCATTACCATACCCTGAATCTCAGGGACCAGACCCCCAAGGTAGAACTCGAGTCGTTTCTCCACAGTGTTGGCCAGATCGGGACATAGAAATACCAGGTCGTGATGTTTCGCTGTGTATGCTTCGGTTTCAGATCCCACCATCTTGTGGTTCCATAATGTTTGCTCCAACTGTTGAACTCTGTCTCGCGGACAGTACTCTTCTTTGATTAGGGCCTTAAACTCGGCCCAGGAGCAGCAATAAGTCCACGCGTTTGGACTTGTGCATTCCACCAAGTTAGTGCCCCATCCTCCAATGTTGAGGCAGCATACTTGACCTTGTTGGCCTCCAGACAATTGCACATTTCGAACACTGATTCGGACTTTTCGATCTAGCGGACCAGTCCTATGGGTCCTTCTGCCCCCGTGAATTTGCTTGGCTTCGCGTCGAGAAACATCTTGTAAGGGTTAAGACCCCCTCCTGCTGACAGAGGACAGGTAGTCAGCGAGGAATTTTACTAGCCCAACTATTAGATTTTCACATGAAAATTTAATAATGGTTACCTGCCGGTTGGTTTTGAACACCCGCTAGAGCTGCATTCACGTGCTCTTGGATCATTGCAGCTAATTCTTCGGGCGTCATGTTAAGGTTTCCGCGACGTCCAGTTGCCATTTAGATCTTCGTAAGAAAACATAAACACACACCGATAAGTCTATATATCCAATATAGTTATCCTATTCCATACTTAAATAATTCCTCAGATTATGTCAACCCAAATAAATTAAACAGTCAAAAGAAATATTCGATTAAATAAAGTTTCAACGTCTTACAAAGTGCCAACCAAACATATCAGTTTACTATAAAGTCTCAAGTTTAAACATAAGTAGGAAAATAAATAGACTGAAGGAAAGTAAATAAAATAAGCGAGACGTGTCAGTCTTCTACGTCTCCATCCCCCAAATCGTTATCGTTACCGTCATCCTCCGCGGTGTTTCCAGCTTCTACAGCTGGGTCTTTCTCCTGATCCTCCTCTGGATCCTCCTCTGGATCCTCTTCTGGATCCTCTTCTGGATCATCCTCTGGATCCTCTTCCGGATCCTCCTCTACCGGCACTGGAGGGGCCGGTGCTGGTGCGGGTACTGGTACAGGTGCCTGATTCTGTTCTAGTTCTTGAATTCTCCAGCTAGATTCAAGGACTCTGTCTTCGAGCCAGTCAGCCCTTATCTGCTCAGCACGAAGATCTCTAGCCAAAGTGTTACGAGCTATCTTACTCGTATGTTGCTCTTCCTCGAGTGATCCAGTCTTACCTGTTAATTGTCGTATCATCCATCCCTGTGCTAGGATGGTTTCATGCATTCTTTCTAATTGTTCTTGTTGTTTTCTTATCATATCTCTAAGTAGGTCGTTCCCTACTTCTAACGAGTTAACCGGTTCGACCGGCATAGCGATGGTCGGGTGTTAGGACTCCTCCTCCCCTATAGCGAGCCTTTTTCTCGCAGCTGAGCGTGTCTCCACGCCATAAGGTGGTGAGGGTTCCACCATAGGTGCCTTTCCCGGCGCCCTTGGTTGCGAAAGTTTGTCGGATGATGATGATGATGACATTGCCTGTTAGGTTGTGTAGTTAGTTACGAGTTGCATTCATTTCTTATTATGCATTCATATTCTACATAACACAGTTGTGGTACATCACATAACAAAATATAACAATTCGGTGCCAAACTAAGTCTAGTGTCGTGAAATCAGCTATAGTTTAGGTCTAATTTTAATGCAAACCTGGTTCTCTATAGCTAGAGGCTCTGATACCAATCTGTCACACCCTCAATTTCCACTTGCGGAGTTTTACCGCGAGGCGTGTGAACAAACCAGAATCTGAGACATAGTACGTCGAACGACTCTATATGATTTGTTAATACGTTTTCCAAAATCATTTGTTTAACCATTCATAGTAAATTTTAGATTGACTTAGTTAGGTTTCAATGTTTAGCGGAAGCATTAGTTTTTAAAGTCGAGCGGAAGCATAAAAATAAAGTAAAGGAACGGGCGCCAACACAAACGCCAAAACTAAAGAAAAACCCAAAACAATGTTTGTAAATGAGACTCGATAAAAAAAGATGTCTTGATCAATGCAAGTGAGTGCACCTAGAGCTCCTAGCGTCCTTAAAAACATGTAAAGAAACAAGTGTCAACATTAAAGAAGAGTGAGTTCATAGGTTTTCATAAATTCGTTTGTTCGGTTATAAGTTTGTTTCCCCCGTTATCCCTAACCCGGGATAACGATTTAGTGCCATTATTCCCAACCCGGAATAATACTGATAGTTCCATTATTCCTTACCCGGAATAATAATGATGTTCCATTATTCCTAACCCGGAATAATAACGTTGTTGGTTCCATTATCCCTAACCCGGGATAATATTGTTGATTCGTAATTAAGTTCAATGTTAACATGTAGGTAGCTAGCCTAAAGTTATGTCACGTAAGTGTTCGCGATCGAAGCTGACTATTGTGCCTCCGTGTTGCCAGGCCTATCACTGACCATGGCGAAGTTAGGCCAAATTGTTCACCCCGTTGACCATACCCGGTCGGCTAGCGCGACTAGCTCGGGTGGGGCTTGTCGGGCCCAGTAGTACTACTTATAATTTCCCCGCTATCTAACCTAATACTAACGATCCGAGAGATTGTCGAGGACTTGTGTGATATAGCTGCTTAGTGACCATAACGTACATTAACATTAACTTAGTTACCGAATAGTTTAATGACGTTAATTTCGTATAACGTAAAGAGATAGAGTTGTAGAGTGTATACATGTTTCTCCCCCTGTTGTTTAAAACCGGATAAAATTAGGGGCCGTGAACTCACCTTTAGTTGCTCGGTTAGTGTAACACAGATGTAGCAAATGATGGGACCGCTAATTGCGTCCTAACAAGTCAATTGATTTAGAGTTAGTGTGTGATCACACTGATACAAGCCCTACACATACTAACACACAATGCGGTACATACAATGACAATTCCTAAGACTCAAATCATGCATGCAAGTATCATCATACCAATATAGTGATCAAAACAATTTATCATGAACACAATCAATCCATACAACACTTTGGTACACACATTCGCAAGTTATCAAGTTTCAGCTTATATACTCATAATTAGGCTGTTTTCGAGGATTTTTATAAAATAGTTCCAACATTCCAAAAATTCCAATTATTTCACAGAAGGTGTCAACTATACTGTATAATTTTATATAAATTTTTCAAGTCCTAACCTTACCAATTATTCATAAAAATTAATATGCTAGGCTGCAGTCAGATTCGTCGTTTTCTGACTGCAGTCCACGGGAGAATTTATTTAAAAATCACCGTTCGTCCAATTAACAAAATTCCAGTGGGAGTTTCCCGGAAATTTCCATATCTAGTTGCTATACAAATTTCATGATTCGACTCTCTACAGATTATTAGATCCGACTCGATAAACAACTAGCAAATTTTCAGAATTTTCACAGCTTCAGTTACTGAACTTAATTGGCCACTTAAAAATATCAAACGACTTCAGAAAAAATATGAATCCAGCGCCATTAGAAGCGTTTTTCAAAAATCTACGTTTTAGACTTCAGAAAATCCGTTTTTCGATAAATAATAACAAAGTTACAGCCAGTTGAAGTTGGCTGTAAACACCATTCAGCATCCTGATTTCAGCATTTTATCGCAATATAACCCGCTTAAACAATCGATACGTTAAATATAAGCGATCAAGAACAGAATTTCCAATCATATATCATCATATATATCATACCCATGCAAACCCTAATCATAACATATAGTTTTTATCACACAAAACGCAGCCTAATGTTTCTTGATTCCGCTAATCATCATAATCGCAACTAGCATAATTAATCGACTAACACCATAACACTACATTCAAGCATGATCAAGAGTTTATAATCCTAGTATAACTTTGCAAACAATGATAAACCCTAACCTTTTACACCGAAGATTAATGAACCATGAGTGAGATGGGAGCCGATTTGGGTTTGAATGAGGATCGCGACCGAGAAGGAGAGAATGGAGAGGACTGTCGCGACCGAGAGGGATGTAGCAAGGCTGTTTTGCGATCGAGAGGATGAATGGAAGGCTGCCGTCGGCTGTTTAGCTATTAGGGTTTGTGTGTTTTTGTTTTTGAAACAATGCACATGCATGTGTGTGTATATATAGCGCAAGAGGTAAAGGGAAAAGGGAAGGGTTTTGCGGTTTGGGTGCTCGCGGCCGCAAGGGGTTCGGGTGGGTCGGTTTGGGTCTACAACTTGGTCCTCAAGTTTCGATTAACTACTTGAGTCGCAAAGAAGTGAGGTCTATTCGTTTTGCGGCTCGGTTCGATTCATTTATCTATTTATTATATCTACATTTTACAACTAAAACAAATCACGAAATCGGAACATCACATAATAACTCACCAACTTATAAACGTTTAATACGTAGCACGTAATTCATTTGACAAGTACACAAAATTATCGTAATTATTTCGAGCGTGCAATTTAAGTCTTCAAATCAATTTAGCGTAGCAACGAATAACCGTGAAGTAGTGCGTTTAAGATGTCTGAAAAACCGGGATGTCACACTATGAACAAGTGTCCAAGTATTGTTTTGATGAAGTGCATCGAATTCAAGACGCATATCTTTTAACCATGTTTCATCTTTTACAGCTTTGTGAAAAGTTTTCGGATTAGTCGATGCAAAATGAGCACGATGAAGAGGAAACTTTTCAGTATGAGTAAGATCAACCCAATGGCAAGGTTTAAAGATCCCGAACTTCGCATGAGTTATCATAGGATGAGAGGGAAGTGGAGGAGGAGGCAGCGGTGTAGGAGAGGTGATAGAACTTTGAGAATCGGGGTTGGTTGAGTGAGGAGTAGCCGCTGAGGAGGTATTCGGCGATGGTGTTGGTTGTAATTCGGGTGAAGTTTGATGTTGAGCAGGTGGCGGCATGCAAGGAGAGTCGGGTGGCATATATATATATATATATATATCTATATACATACACATATATACATATATATATGCATATATATATATATGTATATATATGTATGTATACATAGGGCTCGATTCAAATGAGAACCACCACCAGTTGTAAGAATCGTGAGAACTTTTCTTCCTGCGCAAGTTGGGCAAAAAGTATTTTCACAAACGTAGATGAAAATATTATAAACACATATGTAATAAAAAGTAAAAAAAAATGTCGAGTCGTAAGTTTTGACTAGTGCAAGTTTTTTTACGCGTTTATAAAAATTTTATATGAAAATAAATATTTTTTTACGCCTCATGTAAATGTGGTTATGCGGCATTTTAAAAAAAATTCTTGCTGAAACAAGTGATTTTTTTTTATTTTTAAGAAAATTGTTTTTTTGGAAAAACCTTTTATATGGCCTAGTTCTCACAACACGTGATGGTTCTCATTTTAACCCATCCATGCATATATATATATATATATATATATATATATATATAGGGGAAGGTTCATTTGAGAAGAAGTTTAATGTGAGAAGAAAAATAAGAAATGACATAATGATAAAACATTAAATAATTTATAACTTCTCTCATTAATTATATTATCTCTCATTAATAAAACAAAAACATTATATCCTACACATTTCAAAATTTATGCTACATATATTTTATATTTATCGGAATTTACCCTACACATTTCAAAATTTATCCTACACATATTAAAATTTATCCTACACATGTCGAAAATTGTACTTCGCTGTAAATTATTTATCTTAAAAAGTATATTAAAAAATGAGTTACAAGTTTAATTAATTAGCTAAATAATGACAATATATATTTATCTATATGCCCTTTTACATAATATTAAATACACACATTAAATGAAGTAAATGGAGAATTTCTATTTGTATAAAAGTTATTCTTTTTATTTTTACAAAAATTTTCTTCTCGTTTGAACTCTCCACTATATATATATATATATATATATATACATATATATATATATATACCACAAGGACAAAAATGAAAACCTACTTTAGTTGAAAAAACTCAAGAAACACTTGTAAAAATCCTATGTAATATTGTTTTTCTAAACAAATAGAGAATGTAATATATATATATCCAACAAAATGTAGTGTACGAATATATATAGTTGCGAATTCCACTCTATTTGAGAAACTTAAGAAAAATTCTAAACCACACATTTTCTTAAGATTTTCGTAATATACGAATATGTATAGTTAAAAAATGACTATATACATATATATGTATAATGTCAAGTCATGAATTATACACATATGTATATAGTAAATTTAAACGATACATATGTGTATATTATGAAAGGTTAGAGAAAATATGTGGTGTAGAATATTTTTCAAGTTTTTCAATTAGTATAGTGCTATTCAAACGATCTTAACCATATATATATATATATATATATATATATATATATATATATATATATATATAACACTAAATCCTATCATTTATATATATATATTTATAATTTTTAAAAGTAGATATTGTTAGATGGAATACTTTATTAGAATTAGAAGATTCGATAAGGTATAAACATTTACACCTTTAGATAATTAAGATATGCAAAATAAACCATCATAATTAACATATACAAGTCGTCAACACAGTACGTAACTCATAAACACACGCCCTAGTTTTAATAATTATAGAAAAGCAAGTTAAAATATATTTTATTGTTGTTGTTTGCTGAACCTCAAAATGTTATTATAATTACTTTTTTCGTTGTAAGACGTTAAAATATGACCCAAAAAGAGGATTATAAACTATTAGTTTCAGCTTGATATGGTTCCTTTAGATTAGGGTTTCCAATGTTTCTTTAATACATGAACTTTATAAAAAATGAAAAAAGAAAGAAAGTTATCATGGATTTATAAAATAAATAACAAAAGAAGTTGAAAGAAATAGACAATTAATTGCAAGAAATGAGCAAGTAAAATTCACACTATAGATACACAATTACACAAATATAAGTCTTCATAAGCTAAAAACGAAAAATCATTGAGATAGAAATGTCGTGCAAAACCAACAAAAGTGACTGCTTATCTATAACCCTAAACCAACCCACTTTCCTATGTATACTTTGTGTTTCTACCTTAATCTTCACCTCTCGTATTAGACCAATTTTGACAAAGTCTCATGGAAGATAACGGGGCTGGCGGCTCAAGCGATTATGCAAGAACTTGTCCAAGAGGCCACTGGAGACCTGCCGAGGATGAGAAACTCCGACAGCTTGTTCAGCGATTCGGTCCTCAAAACTGGAACTCTATTGCGGAGAAGCTTCAAGGGAGATCAGGTATGGTCTAAATCATCTTTGATCATTCAACGGTAGTCAGGATCTTATTATTATGAGATTTCTAATCTTCAGGTTTTTTATTAGCCTCTAGATTTCTTATTCTTGCTTTTCAACTTCTGTGGTCCGAAAAATTATTTCCGTGATAATTAAGGGTGTTAATTAATTGTTTTATTAACCAATTACGTTTAATCTTATAAGTATCTAGTTTATTCTCCCTTGAATATGTAATTTGGACCTTCTAAATGTTATCTAATGCTAAAATAGTAAAACAAATTGGAGCCGGGAGAGTTAGTAAGATTAGACCAGTAGCTTGTTATAAGTGGAATTTCAATTGGTAGTTTGTGTATTTGTGACTTGTTATTTATATATGGCGTCAGTGTAATATTGTCTGGTATGCATGTAATAGTATTGAATCTATATATATGTAACAAATAAATTTTTTTTTTGGCAGTATTATCTTTTATATAAATGATATTTTGTGCAGGAAAGAGTTGCCGATTGAGATGGTTTAATCAACTAGATCCGAGAATTAACCGAAGGCCGTTTACCGAAGAAGAAGAAGAAAGGCTTCTGGCAGCTCATAGGATACACGGTAACAAATGGGCTCTTATCTCAAGGTTATTTCCGGGTCGAACCGATAATGCTGTCAAGAATCATTGGCATGTCATAATGGCAAGACAACAAAGAGAAAAATCCAAGATTTGCGAAAAATCAACAAGGTACAAAGATGGGTTACATAATCTTGGTAGTTTTGATCAACACTCTAGTGCGGAATTCTTTTTGAAATTCAATGATGAACGTAAAGAAAAGGTTAGCTCATGGCCTTTGATGAGGCCTTCAACCATGTTAGCAGCCAAAACATCTTTTCCTATGGATTGTAATGGAAAACAAGTAGATCACAACAGCAAGACACAAGTTTCAAGTAGCTCGTTAGACCACTCATTTGCAAGAAACTATTTTGGATATAGAGTTGCTAGTGGCTATCAAACCTACAAGAAGGTCACATATTCGTGTCCCTTCGGAAGTAGTCATAACTTGCAGCCTTCGGTGACGGTCAGAGAGCTTGATACGCGTGAACCTGAAGAAGTTGAAACCTTAAGCCACAAAGATATACCCTTCATAGATTTTCTTGGCGTGGGAATATCTTCCTGATTGCCAAAACATAAATTATCAGATACACAGACATTCAGGTAGATCAAAGTATTTTACTTAATTTATGGTTTTAAGTTTGTATGTTTATAAACGAGAAGAGTTGGATGCACAATATTAAATTATCTGCAAGAATTTAATCAACTCTACTCGAAATAAATAAAAATATCATGTTTTATTATGATTGTGTCATGATTCCTACCGTATATTATAAACGAAATTATATTTTAATTAGTTGGCGTATGTAACTGCCTTGAAGAGGACATCAATCCCAACAATTTTGGTCATTTTAAGTTTTCCACAAGAAAATCAACTGTCACTGGCATGATGCTGAAAGTTGAACAGAACATGTTATTTTAAATGCAAGTTCAAATGGATAAATTTGCTAACACTATATTTTTAGTCCAAAGTTGAGTATCTGGATATAGAAACTTCTATGATCGACTATTTTGACACTTACGACAGCTTTGGTCGGAACAGCACAATGGTACCTTTCAAATCCTGATGTTTTTTTTTTATCAAGTTGTATAAGATATCGAACATAATGTAGTTATGATCAGGTTGCATGACATAATAATCAGGCTATCGTGTTGAGTTACTACGACGATATTTACGGTAGACATACTTGTAAAAACTTTATTTAACTCGCCGGATGTCAAATACGGAGTTAAATAGGTTGAATTTCAAATATTATATCCAATATTGGTTACGTCGATATTTCCAACTATTGTTATTTACCATTATTGATAAAATAAATAAATAAAAAAAACCTGAGATTTGTGTTTGATTAAGAGGGTGTTTGTGATTGCTTATTTATCTTCTAAAGTATTTTTTTTAAAAGTGTTTGTTGGGGTATTATTTTTCCAAAACAAGTTTAAAAAATGTTATGATTCGCTTTTGTGGTAGGAAAGTTATTAGTTGCTTTTTAAAAAGTGTTTAGTTTATAGCTTATTCATATAAAATGATTAAAGAGAACATTTTTATATATTTAAAATTATTTACTATTTTTACATATAATATTATATATATACTTGACAATTTTTTAGAAAAAAAATATAATTTAAAAAAATAACAAAATATATAATATAAGTTATCTTACAACTTTTATAACTTCTTGATTAGACCATAATAATATTATGTTTATACAAGTTGTAAATAATTAATAAAAAAACCAAACTGATGATGGTACACTAGACGCAACATGCGGTTGTCATGGGTGAATGGTGGCCGGGTGAAGATGGAGAGGGTCGTAGATGGGTGCACGGTGGTCGTGTGAAGGTGGAGGGAGATGATTGTAGCACCCCGACCGCGTATAGCTACCCGTGGCGGAGACGACGAGGAGTCACGTTACAAATTATTCACAACACATGGTACTAAAGTGTGATTGTATTGATTATCTGAATTTACACTATCTTTAGAACACAAACAAAACACACAACAATTGTTCTTTATCTTAAAGCAAACTAAGGCCTGAGTCCATCCTACATGTAGCATGCTTTCATAATCACACATTTACACCTAAAACATATGTGAAAATAATGCCAACAATAAAGTTGGTGAGTGATATAGGTTTTGTAATCAAATTCAAAGCTTTGAATTTGTATTGCAATACCTAGTCCAACTACGAGAGTCAATTAGTGAAAACCTTGTAACCAAACTTGTATTAACTGTGTTTGGTATTGCAATAAGTTTACTAACTATAAAAGTTGGTATAAGTAAGAAAACCTTATAACCATGAATCTTGACAAAAGAGTTTCTTTTGTAAAATCGTGTAAGTAATCGATTTAAAAGAAAACTTTGTATGGCTTATACATCTTTAATTGAAAACCGTTTGTCACTACACCTAAGCCAATCGTCTTTGTTTTGTGTAAAACAATCGTCCTTGTTTTGTGTAAACCAATCGACTTTCTTTTATACGTCTTTGTGTAAACAAGTGTTATCGTGTGTGAATACATTCAAGCTTGTGTTAACTCGTCTAATAAACCACCAAAGGGTTTATCAATTGTGTTTCACAGTTTCTATCGTTCCAAGTTGATGCATATGTCTGTTGTCTACGTCATCGAAACATATCGAGTCCGTAATAGGAATGAAATGTAAGATTATGTATACAATATTGTTCACATCGTATGAAGGTGAATGATCAACTTCGTAAGAAGGTAGTTTAGTCACCTCGTACGAATGTGATGCTTCACATTGTACAAAGGTAAAAGATCAAGTTCGCACGATGTGTTTAGGTCTATAAATAGTAGAGTGAACTTGATGTTAGGTATTCGTTTTGGTAGATTGGACGATGAAGCCCTGTCCAAGTGTTTTAATGATCTAATACACATTGAACTATCAATGAACACATATAATTGAGGAAATATAATCTTGTTAAACATGTCGCCCAAATCTAAAATGGATTCCGCACATTTAAGCTAGGTTAATCAAGTTAGACCTAAGCTATCGGATCCGAGAACGAACCTACAAATGGTATCAGAGCTTGGAAGGCCTAATTTGAAGACATTCAACCAGATTCAACTTCTCTTCATCTCATTTTTATCAAAATTTCAAAGATTTAACGGTCGAAATGGCCTGATTTTCTTAAGGAATACGTAAAATAAAGTTCTAACAAACCCTTCAAAGAATTGGACCTAAAATCAACCAAAATCATGATCAAAATGGCAAAAAAACATGAAATCTGGAAACACCCTCTTCGCATGAACTACACCCACTTTGCACGAAGATAAATTAGCTTCGTACAAAATGAAGTTTTGTCAAAGTTTACAACCTAACTTTGCACGAAGTTAGAATTTAAAACCAGTTTGTTTTACCTTCGCATGAAGTTTGGATCTAATTTATGTTTTTGGTTTTTAGTTCGTACGAAGTGAAACTCAACATCTCACAAGGCTACCTTCACACTAAGTTGTTTTTCTCCCAATTTTTCAACGAAATGGAGAACGAGTTTTACAATTCTTTCGTTACACCGTCCACATCAACTTCCACGGTGATTACTCAAAATCTAAACTTAAATAATCTAATGGGGATGATGCAGAAACCACCAAATTGATGAACCTAGAAGATTATGGAGAGTGGAATGAACAATTTGTGAACTGTGTACAAGCCAATTATTTCGATTGATGGTATGCCATTGAGGAGAAGTATGTTGCTCCTACTGGAGATAATGGGCTTGAAAAAACGTTAACTCAACTTACTACAGCAGAGAAAGAAAAGTTCGTGAAGGAAAAGAAGATGATGAATATCTTGCAACAAGCTATAAAAGAAGACATATTTACTTTGTTATAGCATAATGGAGATGCTCAGTCAATCTGGAACACGTTAAAAGTAAAGTTTCAGGGTAGCACACAAATGTTGGAAAGTAAAACAGGGCTACTCAAGAAAGAATTCAATATCTTCACATCTTTTAGAGGAGAAATGACGAAACAAGTTATTGAGAGATATTATCATCTAGTTGTGGAAATGAAACATTTAGGTATACGTAAAGAAGATGAAGAATGGTTGACAAGTTGGCCGACACATTGCCTTAGGGAGAATGGTCGACTTATCTAACAATTTTGAAAAACAGTTCAAAATATAATACTTTGAGTCTGAGTAAGTTCATTGAAAGATTGAAGGGCATGAGCTTGAAATGCGAAAAATGGCTAAAACAAAAGGCTCAAATATTCAACAGGATGTCAATGTCTACTACAAAGGAAGTCTGATAGTCAACATTCAAGGCCCTAAATTCAAACAGCCTACAGTGTAGAAAGCTCATATGGTTTTTCAACAGTTACTTCTAAAAGTTGTGGTGGTTTCACATCTTATTCAAGTTTTGAACCAAATACTTTGATACAGAGCTCCTAGTAATCTCAAAGATCAAACAACTACAACAGCCAGAATAACTCCAATCCTCATATCCTACAGTGCAACATTGCCATAAATCTTGAGAACACTCAAGATTTCATAGAAAACACGGCTAAACAGCACGTGGGCTTACTTGCTTCGATGTTGGAATCTTATGAGAGTTTGGTTGTAGGAAAGATCAGGAATCCTGAAATGACAAAAGAGGATTACGATCAAATTGATTCAGAAGAGTTGGAGCTAATGGATATAAAATGGTGTTTGGCTAATGTAATTCGAAGAGTGCAAAATTTTTGGAAATTACTGGGAAGAAATGTCTCGTAAGTTCTGACACAAAACTGAGATTTGATAAATCAAGAGTGACTTGCGTCAAGTTTGGGAAAAAGTTCACTTCAAAAGAGAATGTCCAAACAGAGAAGTTCATGGAAGTCATCAAAATCCTTTTGATGATTATTATAAATAGGAAATATATCACAAAACTTCTCAACCTCAGAATCAGTCAAGACTATTCCAACTATATGAGGGTTCGGCAAGATCGAAAGATAAAGCCTTAATCGCTACACAAGAAGATGAAGGTTTTAACTTGGATAAATATCTTTCGAAAACCGAAGGTCATGCATAGTTGGCATAAATTATTGAAGAACCGGAACCAGATATGGAAGAAAATTGTGTTGAGATTGTTTACGATAAATTTTAGAAAATTCTGATCAATGTTATTATACTGAAGAAGAAATTATTCAAAATGCTTTTCAAGCACTTATACCTCCTGATGTTTATAATGCTTTCTTCAATGATCAAAGAAATTGTCAGAATACACAATGTCAAGAAGAAATGATTGCTGAGAAAATAATTTTTGATCGACTAAACAAGAAAGGTGATACTGTTAAAGTTAATTGGAAAATCGAAGATTAGAAAGTCCAGAATAGAGAAAAATTAAGACTGTTGAGATAGAAAGACAGTGTACAAATGTTTCGAACCGTGCAAGTCTTGTCTGGAAAAGGATGAGAAGTATAGAGAGCTAAAACTTCATACAGATAATCTGTCAAGTGATTTCAAAAAGACGAAAGAGGCTTATGATAAGCTAAGTAAAACAATCAACCTACACCGTGATGCAAATAGGGAAGACAACGCTACAATTTCAATATTAAAACAACGGTCATAGACAAACAGATGGCAATAAACATTCACATTGACATGATTGCCAAATTGAAGCGTGAGCTAGAAGCAATGAAAATAGAAATGGAAAGGGTTGACAACACGTTGATCATTTATTCAAATGGCATCTTACGTTTTGGATCAAATTCTTCCCAAGCCAACTGGAAAAGATGAGAATGGGGAAGATATATATGGTTATCAGGATAGAGGTCTAGGTTCTAATCGATGTTCACTCCCAATGTGGAACAGTTACTCCAGGAAAAAGCCTGACAGGGAGGAAAAGGCACTAAACTTGAAATTAAAACAGTAAAAACAGAACAGAAAGATCATTGCCTAGCAACATTGATGTGACCTATTCAAAATCTGATAAGGAAGATGGATCAGATGTGATTAAAAACGTGGTTGAAAATGTTTTGTGGTCACATTGATGAGGTGCACGGTTCAAGATAAGAGTCCGGGTTTGCAACGAGTTAGTGTTAGGTTTCGATATACTTTATGTTTATTTACTTATGAACATGATTTATTATTTATTTAAGACTTATTTATTTGTTTCGACTATGGTTCATGGCTAAACTTTATAAACTGCCTAGATTGGATGAACGAAATGTTAAAGTGTTGATTTTTATTATGGATGTTTGATTAATTATGGATTGTTTATGAAAGTAGTCGACTTGATTATTGGTTTGATGTGTATGCATGCTTAGTTTTGTTTAATTGTCGTTTATTGCTTCATATGATTCTTGGTGGATGTCTTTCACATAATAGGTTCATGCTAGATTATAATATTGTTTTGTAATCTTTGTGTTAACTGGCCAATATACCTTTGAAGCGATAATTGATAGTTAGATAAGGCTTATTGTTCTACTAATCTCAATAGCTGTGAGGTGCAATGTTATTGTTAGGTCTAAGTCAGTAAATTGCTAAGTAGGGTCTTCATGAGGAGTCTGAACTAGTTTCCCTATTGACCATGTCTAATAAGTCAAATTGAGAACTGTGGGTCCCGGTGACGGTGGTTCTAGACAGAAGCTTGGGCGTATGATAGTACCGATTCTATAGAACGGGTGTAGAAACAACGGAAGAATTCATTCATTCATACGGAAAGAGTATACATCTTGTCTGGCTGGATGAATTCCTGGAGAGAATCTGCCAGCGTTTCCCCTTAACAAACAATGAACACACAACACCTATATATAGACATGACCAGCATGCGAAGCTAGCAGGTTGTCACTCGTACGAAGTGTCATTCGTACGAGTGAGATGTTATCACTCGTACGAGTAACAAAGTCACTCGCACGAGACACACTGTTACTCGTACGAGGCACATTTTCACTCATACGAATCACATCTCGCTTGCACTTGGGTCGTATGTTCGTATCTAATCTATACATTATTCAAAATACACTCTTTCTAGCCTATTTGCACAGTGACGGACATAAAGTGCATCAACAAATTCCCCCTTGGACGTCATTGTCGAAACTTGACCTTGATCTTGAAATCTGAGAGCTTTGTTTGAATATTATGCAACTTCAATCAGGTATTTGTCGATGTCGTAGAACGCGTCAACAAATTCCCCCTTGATTGATGATTCGGGTTTGCATTATCTACTTTAAGCAACATTCCCCCTGAAATAATTTTCTCTATAAATTAATCTTCAGGTCGCTGTTTGCACGGTTCAAAACCTCCTCATATTTGCTTAATCTATAAATTTTCTCGAATAATAACCAACGTGAAATTAAACAATGCAGCTTCTTCATTTCAACGTTAACCGTATCCGCGTTCGGTTTAGCGCACTCCTCTGATGCTCAATCCTCTGATCTTCAAAACCTAACCGGAAATTGATAGAAACTTCGAATTACCACAACGAAAAACTTTAAATCAATGAATATCCGCAAAAATCTGAAATCCTGATTTTTGTAATCATGATTGATCAGCAAATCGATAATCTTCTCAATCAGCAAATCATCATCGGAATCATACTATCTAGTAACACATCGAATCTGAGAAACATTCTTCGGCAATCAGAATCACATTCTTCCATTTTAGTCACAATAACAGATGTATAACTATCTCCGCTGGAATGGGGCAATTGAAACTACAAGACATTCTAGTTTCCTAGCGATTAGTCCGAAAAACAGTTCATTTGCCTTGCAGAGTTAAAGATAAGCAGTCGTATCTGCTTCCACTTCCACATCGCGGATCAGGCATTTAACCCTTGGGCATTAATCCGTATCATGATCTGAAAATTCTTAACATTCTTTGATCACACATTCTGCTGCAATCAGAATCACATTCTTCCGTTTTTTAGTCACAAAAACAGATGTATAGCTATCTCCGATGGAATGGGGCAACTGAAACTACAAGACATCCTTGTTTCCTGGCGGTTAGTCCGAAAAACAGTTCATTTGCCTTGCATAGTTAAAGATAATATGACAACGGTCGCTTCAAGGTAAATACCTTACATTTTAACAGTGAATTATATGATACCATTACGTGTTTTGAACATCTAAACTGCATGAATTGCATGGCATATATCTAGAAAACTCACTGAATACATTACATGATGCATATTATTTGTTTAGTGGTTACCATTCAAAAACAGTTTAAAACAGTGCGTCGGAAACAGCTAGTAGACTAGCTGTGACAACACAGTTTCAATACGCATCTAAACGGCAGATTTAGGACTTAGATGGAAGTCCAACGTAAACTGTATATTAAACCCCATGTGGGAAAGCAAGGATTAATGTTAACACCTTCCGAAAACTATACATGCACTGAAAACTGTCCGAAATATACACTAAACAGCAATTCAGCAAAATTCAGCAAAATACAGCATACACAAGCTTATGTAATATGCAGAAATAGTGTTAAACATCATACACTACTTAAAAGATACTGAAAGTATCAATTTGGCATAAAAACATATCATATCATACAAGTCTTGAAAGTTAACATTTTAATGAACCGATAACGAAACGAACACCCGGACATAATCTGACACATCATATGAACTAGTTAACAGTATTTTAACATCCAAAAACTAGTTAAAATCACAAACACATTTTTTTGCTTGAAAATTCCTAAAATCCCTACAAGTTTCTTAAACCTCCATTTAGGGACCCGTTAACAAATCTAGCACCCGTTAAGTAACCGAACACGAACTAGACATAAAATATAAACTAGTTAACATTGTTTAAGAATACTAAACTAGTATATGGCATCTTATACCCTAAAATGTATCAAAAACCCTAATACACTTAACCCTCCTAACTAGACCCCTAAATTATTAACTAAATCTTTAACTAAGAAATTAACCAAGTTTATCCTAATCTAACACCCCTTTGGACGGCCAAGTGGGGGCCCACAAGCCACCCACATTCTTGTACCCTAATCCTAAACATGTTGGGAGTAACTTAGCATTACATGGAGGGTCTTGTGTTGGAAGCTTAGACATAAAGGGACATGTTTATCACCTAAACCTTATCATAACCACACTTCATCTTCTTCTCAATCTTTCCGCCATGCCCACGGCCACAACACCACCATTACTACTTCCATTTTATGTCCATTTCCAAGCAATCCAAGGTTATCCTAAGGTGTCTCAAGACTAATCAAGAAGGTGTTAAGCATTGGAAGTTGAAGGACCACTTTAGGGAGCTTTTATCCACCATATTTGCATCATCTTCATCATCTAGTTCATCTTGCCACTTCCCTAGCCACAAGAGCTAGTAGTGAGTCTCCGAATCTTTCATTTAATGTCTTGTTACTAGTATATTGTTAATATATAAGTTATATCATCTAAAAGTATCACCTTTAAAAGATGAGCACATGAACTAGTAACTTGATCTAAATAATATGAACATATAATGAAGATGTAATTGTTTATTTTGTGCTATGGATGATATCCATCATATTAAAATTTGCTAGAAGTATAAATCTAAAAAGTATACACATGGATCTTACAAGATCCATGATCAAAGTATTGACGAACTTGTTATACATGATAAATGGACTCTTTAAAATGGTTAACATGATTTATAATGTTCTTAAGATGTTGTATGAACAAGTTGTTAAAAATGACAAAAGTGTTGATAAACTTGTTTTAACATAATCGATGAACTTATAAAAGTGGTTAAAGTGATTTGTGATGTTTTTAAGAATATATGTGAACAAGTTGCTAATAATGATTTTTAACAAAGTTAGTAAATACTAGTAACTAAACTCATTTTTAAAGATGGATGAACATGTTAAACACAAAGTTAAAAGACTAAATGTTTTGGTAAACCTTCAAGTTCATCATAACCTAAAAATGCATATATTATACTTGTGGAAGTTGTTGTAATTAAAGTGTTGAGTTTTGAAAGCTTAAACACATGTTTTAAAACATGGGAAACCTCCTAAATCTAGAAAAATATATGTTTACAAAGTTCTTATTAGTAAGCTTGTTTAAAGGCCATGAATATAAAAATCCCCATCTTTTTGTATAAAATATAAGTCCAAGAAGTCATGGTTTTTCTAAAAATAAAATGGAGATAAATATATATTTTTGGAAGATATATATTTAGTGATCATAAGAATCACATGCTATGTGTATATTGTTTGTATTAGTTATATATATAAAGTTAGGAACTTGAAAATAATACACACCAACAAATACAATAATAAGTGGCAAACAAAGAATTACAGAAATATATAAATATCCATAATCATAATGTGGAGACAAAAATATGGACTTATCGGACGATCAGACTATATAAGGTATTACGGACTAAAAATATATAAAATATCGAAGCATGGTAAATATTACTTTCAAAATCAAACAAGTGACAAAATATATATTTTACAAGTATATAAATTATACCATATTTTGTCGATACTAGAAATGTATTATTTGAAGTGTTATAAAAATATATATTTTAAACGTCCTAAAAATATATTGTTTGGTGGAAACTAAAAATATATATATTTTTCTAGAACTAATCATAAAAATATATATTATTTTGGGATACATACACTTACCAAGCATAATATACATACACTAATTTGGATATATCTTAAAAGTATATATCTTAAGTAGACACAAGGGTGGGGTAATAAACACAAGAATACACGTATTCCTAGACATACAAAACACTTGGTGAAAATACCCTTATACAAGAAATATACATAACCATAAGAATACAACTTTAAATACACAAATACTCACAATACAAGTATACCTATACTTGGAAAGATGCATATGTATAATACTGACCAATTATAACACTTGGTCATGTATATCATAAACCCATGCACACGAATAATTATATATCAATACATTATAAAAATAGATTATTTTTAACAAACCCATCGTAACTATAACTGATATATAAAATGGTGCATACAAATAATACAAGTTAAAATATAATATATTAACTAACACATCGAACTTGGAATTATATATAATTAAGACGAATTATATATGGAACATATCCGACGATGGCAAACGGGTGGAACTTGGCTATGAGAAGTCATGAAACATATACATTTTACTCGTGCGAGGCACGGAGTCTAAAGGGCTAGGCCCGTACTTGCAACACATGAGATGCAAGGATACATGTATACTTGATGAAGTATAGCTATTGACATCATACATCGAAATTTCATCTAATCGAAACAAAACATTGAACAAGTCTTAACAGATACTTAAGACAAGAAAAAAGAACATGAATCATTACAAAGACCGAAGTGTCTAACTAAAACCTAACGCGTTTGTTGGTTGTGATACGAACCGAGGGAAATACTCGAATTAAACAGAGAAAACAGAAAGCAATCAGTGAGTTCATGTCCCCCTTTTCATCTTAAATGTTTTACAGTTTTACAACTATCGGGGGAAATACATGTTTATGGTATGATAAGCTAGGGAATGAAATAATTAGATCATGTGCGAATAGGGTGGACGTAAGCACCATTAATCTTGTTTAAGACCACAGTACAAAGGTTAGATCTAGCAGGTGTTGGCATGCCCCACTCTTTGTCATGGACCCACATGGACGAGTGCATTTGTTGTCCCAGTCAAGGTTAAGCGACAGAAATCGTCTAGGTTTGGATGCTTCCTATGTCGTCACTCATATTAATGTCCTTGCAAAATATTAATGATCATGATTTCATTGACGCTTTACATACCAGTTTTTATACAAATACTACTTACATTTTATGGATCCAACTCATACAGTTAAAACACATGAACTCGCCAACTTTTTTTGATTTTTCAACTTAACATGTATTTCAGGTAATTAGTGGACCAATGTAGGGAAGTTCGGTCAAGAAAACAAGTATCAAGTCCCCATTGCTATCTTTTGAAGGATTTGCCCATTATATATCGCCTCCTTGCGGTAATATAAGGGTCAAAGCCTTATTATTTTAAAAACTTGCATTTTGGTTATGTAACACCTTGACAACTTAATCTCGTTTTATGGTTTGTAAACAATATACTCAACCTATGTTGCGTTTTGAAACAATATCAGTAATGGCATTTGGAGTTTGTTTTATTCATTTAGTATGTTCACTTATGTTGAATGCAATGAGAATCAATCAGATCACACCGCGCGCTTCCGCCTATGAGCGAGTGTGACAGATTGGTATAAGAGCTTTGATTGTAGTGAACCAGGATTCTTTCTCGAGTCTAGTCTACAATCACTAGGATCCTCTCATGAAAACAATTTTTACATAAACAAAAGATTTTCATTGCATAACTATTTCAGAAGGTCCACTACATAAATTCATTTTACAAAATAATGCAAGGACATTATGAGACTTAGTATACAAAGGGTAGACACAGAACATTAAGTTGATTCACCCAAAACAAATAGTACAACATAAAATGGACATTATGTGATGCCTAGATTTCGTGTATATATATCCACTAAATAACAATTAATTATACATGTCGTACAAATGCTTTTTCCAGGTTACGATATCATCAGTGGAAAGCGGTATTTATGACGACCACGACCCAATGGAGATCGTCCCGAACGATGAGGATGGACCCATCGTGCATTACATTTCCTCAGATAGCGAGTCTGAGCCTGAGGAGGATCCATACTTCGTAGCTGACGAAGACGTCCCTCTGGTGGACGACGTTCTAGCACTACCTCCCCAGCACCACGAGTAGATCATCATAGGTCACCCCGAGGGTGAACATCTAGTGGAGGTTCTACTTATCGACGCCATTCCACTTGCCGTGTGGCCCCCTATCATTGACCTATCTGACGATGAGGACGAGGTCCCGGTATTTCACGTCGACCATTTAGATGAGGACCTCGGCGATGGAGAGGTGATCAACATAGCCATCCTGGAGGTACCCTCACCTGCGGTTTCTGTCGCAGCCATTTCATCATCAGATGAGAGCAACCGTGCATCTTCTGCTGCTATCTGTCGAGCCAGGCTTCGAGCGGATGCTATCGATAGCAGCTTTGACATGAAACCCATTGCCACCCCGACACCCACTCCTGTACCCACACACACGTCTGTCCGCACCTCTACCCCATCTTCTGAGGACATCCCTCACCTTGCGAAACCTGTAGGCGATTCAACCTGGATTAGACTGATTTCCTATGATGCGTTTCGTTCCCATCTCAGCCACCCCACTGGACCATCACATCTACCACCATCATCACGCCATGAGGCAGGCCTATCTCATGAGCCGACTCGCCCTACTCCATACTCACCACCACATATGATGCCCATGTTCGACCCCTACCATACCACTTTACTCCGTACTCCACGGAGAGCTGGTTTCGCTCTTTGGAGCAACAGATATAGATCCTATGTTAGAAGGTCTGCGATATGGAGAGGCAGGCGAGTTCCATGCCTCCACCACCACCTCCCATGCCATTAGTTGGTCATGCTGCTCATATCCTAATACTCGAGCAGCAAATAGGCGTCCTACTCCGCCAAGTTCATGAGCTCGAGCAGGAGGTTATCCATCTCCGCAGTCTAGTTACCCCTACCCCACCACCATCCCCTCCAGCACCTTAGGTTTTTATTTGCAGGTACTTTTGGACAAGGGAGCTATATACCCGTTTTTGGTGAAGGCTATACATCAAGTTTTGAAGACAACTGGAAGAACAAAGATCGCAAGTGAAGCAAGTTTTGCTTTTATATGTAGTAAACTTGTACGACCGGGTGATGTAACCCGAGTACATTGTTGTTTCCTTTGCAAACGATTATGTAACAAGTTGTCTTATTATATATAAAAACTTGGTGTATTCGTTATGATGCATTATATTAATTTCTATGCATGGTTTATTGTGTGGAGCCGACTTATTTATTCGATGGATCGTTTATATATATTTAATTTACTATGCGTTATTTAATTGCTTGCTTTCTTAATTACTTGTATATATATATATATATATATATATATATATATATATATATATATATATGTTTGAATATTTATAAATTATAACTAACTGAAAGAATATATACTAAATAAATGTCTAATCTTTACTACCATATTATCTTAAAAGATCATGCCACCAAGAAGGAGAGCTCCTCAAACTCGGAATGTAAACCAAACACAACCAATGCCTAGGAATGAGGCCGAATTGAACACTTTGTTGGAACAAAGGATATCTCAGGCTTTGGCCCAATACGAGGCAACCTGAAACGAAAGCAATAATGGCGACTGGCGAAACGGGTGGAAATAGTGGAACTGGTGGATTTAGAAGCCAGGGACAAGGCGGTTCCTCTGGTGGGAACCATGCAAATGGTAATATTCAGTTCTTATTACAACTCAAATAATTCTTTTTAATCTATTCGTGCGTTTCATTATTTGCTCATTCATAATTTGTTTATAAACATTTCAGGGTGCACCTACAAGCAGTTCTTGGACTGCAGGCCACTAAACTATGATGGCACCGGTGGTGCCGTGGCCTTTGTGCGCTGGACGGAGAAAACAGACTCCACGCTCCGAATGAGCGGGTGTTGGCCAGACCAGCAAGTTACTTTTATTATTGGTCTGTTCATTGATGAAGCACTTACATGGTGGAACCTACAAGTGCAAACTCTAGGTGATGACGTTGCTTATGGGATGACTTGGGAGAGCTTGAAGGAAAGGATGAGAGAAAAATAATGTTCAAGGGCTGAACTTCAGAAGCTGGAGACCGAATTTTGGAACCTATCCATGGTAGGAGCTGACATTGAGGGTTATACCCAGAGGTTTCACGATTTGTCTTTCGTGATACCGTACCTTGTAACATCGGAGTTCAAGCGCATCGAGCGCTACATCTGTGGTTTAGTACCTGAAATCCGTAGAATGGTGACCCCATCAAGCCCAGCTACCATTACTTCTGCTATGACACTGACTGTTAGTCTCACAGAAGATGCAGCGAGGATGAAGAAATTTTTTGTAAAAGGGGCGGAAAAGAAAGAATCTCACGTCGAATTAGCAAATGATGGAAAAAGAAAATGTACAAACTTCAAGAAGGGTACACAGGTGAACTACAATAACAACAATCACGCTAACCATTCCAACAACAATAGTGGTAACAAGAGGAGAGTGGCTAATCAGCCGAGGGAAACAAGAGCTTTTGTAGCTAAGACCAAAACTAGTCCCAAGAAATATGAAGGTCCCTACCCAAGTGCGCCAAATGTATGTACCATCATACCGGTGCTTGTCGGACTCCCATGTGTGATAAGTGTGGCAAACTTGGCCATCGCACCGAGGCATGTTGGACGACTGCGGATAGAGGAGGAGATGGAAACGGTTTTGGTATTGGAAATGGGAATGAAGTTGGGCGTGAAATGGGATGTTATGGTTGTGGAAGCAAGGATCACTGGAAGAAAGATTGTCCCAAGTGAAATCAAGCTCATGGAGGAGCTTTTGTGATCTAGGCAAAGGATGCGCGCCGAGACCCTAATGTGGTCACTAGTACGTTCCCTATCAACAATCATTTTGCATCCATATTATTTGATACCGGTGCCGATTTTAGCTTTATTTCCATGGAATTTAAAAAATACTAGGTATAATCAAGTAAGCTAGATGTCCCCTATTCTATAGAGCTGGCAACGGTAAATTAGTTGAGTCAATGGAAATCATTAAAGGATGTTCGTTGGATCTGGTTCAGCAAAAGTTCAATATCGATCTCTTACCTGTTCTGTTAGGTAGCTTTGACGTAGTAGTCGATATGGATTGGTTGTCCGATAACCGAGCCAAAGTCGTGTGTCATGAGAAGATTATTCGCATACCACTACCGAATGAGGAGACCATTGTTATTCATCGGGAGAAACGCGACACACCCTTGCGGATTATTAATTGTATGGAAGCTCAAAAGTGTCTACAGAAAAGTTGCGTAGCCTTCCTAGCACATGTAGTTGACAAGAAGGCCGAGGAGCCTAAGCTTGAAGATATTCTTGTGGTGAAGGAATTCCCTGAAGTCTTCCCTAAGGACTTGTCGGGATTACCACCACAACGACAAGTCGAGTTTCACATCGACTTGGTGCCGGGGGCTGCACCCGTAGTTAAGTCTCCATATCGTCTAGCACCTTCAGAGATGCAAGAGTTATCCACATAACTTCAAGATTTGTTGGATAAGAGATTCATTCGACCAAGCTTTTTGCCTTGGGGAGCTCCAATTTTATTTGTGAAGAAAAAGGTCGGAACATTCAGAATGTGTATAGATTACCGAGAGTTGAATAAGCTCACCATCAAAAATCGATACCCACTACCAAGAATTGATGACCTGTTCGACCAATTGCAAGGATTGAGCTTCTACTCCAAGATAGACTTGAGGTCTGGATATAACTAGTTGCAGATACAAGAAGAGAGCATACCAAAGACGGCGTTTAGAACTCGTTATGTTCACTACAAGTTTCTTGTTATGCCTTTTGGCTTAACAAACGCACCAGCTGTTTTTATGGATTTAATGAATCGCGTGTGCAAGCCGTACCTTGAGAAATTTGTGATAGTATGTATTATGATATATTAATGTATTCAAGGTCGAAGGACAAGCACGAGCAACATTTAAGGGCCATTTTGGAGCTACTGAAGAAACAGAACTTTACGCGAAGTTTTCTAAATGTGAGTTTTGTATTCGTGAGGTGCAATTTCTCGGGCATGTAGTAAACCAGAAAGGTGTTCATGTAGACCCATCGAAGATAGAAGCCATTAAGAATTGGGAAGCGCCCAAGACACCAACCGAGGTTCGACAATATTTTGGGGCTAGCGGGCTATTATCTGAGATTTATTGAGAACTTTTCCAAAGTTGCTCAATTGCTAACTTCACTCAAGCAGAAAGACAAGAAGTTCGATTGGGAGAAAAACAAGAAGAGGCATTCAACTCCTAAAGGATAAATTATGTGATGCACCGATCCTTTCACTCCTTGAAGGTACTGATGACTTCGTGGTAAACTGTGATGCTTCGCATCAAGGATTAGGTTGCGTGCTTATGCAACGGGAAAAAGTCATCTCATATGCATCACGACAACTCAAGGTGCATGAGAAGAATTACACCATGCACGACCTTGAGTTAGGCGCAGTGGTATTCGCCTTGAAGATATGGTGACATTACTTATATGGTACTCCGTGTACTATATTCACAGATCACAAAAGTCTTCAACATATATTTAATCATAAAGAATTAAATATGCGTCAACGATGTTGTGTTGAACTATTGAACGACTATGATTGCGAGATCAAGTGACATCCGGGCAAGGCAAACATTGTAGCAGATGCCTTGAGCTGTAAGGAACGAGTTAAAACCTAAAGGGTTCGGGCGTTAGAAAACAATTCAAATGAACCTTACCACTCATATTCATGGCGCGCAAGTAGAGGCACTCAAGGTGTAACATATTCAATCGGAACTTCTACGAGGCATGGAGAAGCAGTTAGTGCCAAAAGAAGATGGAACTTTATACCTTATGGGTCGAATTTGGGTTCCACTTTTTGGTGGTCTTCGGGAATTAGTGTTGGACGAGCACACAAGTCTAAGTACTCAATCCATCCCGGATCGGTAAAATGTACCAAGATTTGACGGAATATTTTTGGTGGCCTAACCTCAAAAGCAACATCGCGACTTCTGTCGGTAAATGTTTCAACTTGCGCGAAAGTTAAGGCCGAGTATCAGAAACCTTCGAGATTGTTACAACAACCCGAGATTCCCGTATGGAAATAGGAACAAATATCCTTGGACTTTGTTACGAAATTAACCCGAACCTCGAGAGGACATGGAATGATTTGGGGAATAGTGGATAGATTAACAAAGCCCGCGCATTTCCTTCCGATTCACGAGAAAGACAGCACCCAGAGAAATTAGCCGAGCTATATCTTAGAGAAATAGTGCTCGTCATGGAGTGCCTATTTCTATCATCTCAGACCGAGACAGACATTTTGTGTCAAGAATTTGGCAATCTTTTCAAAAGGCCTTTGGATCTCGACTAGATCTAAGCACGGCCTTCCATCCACAAAACGACGGACAGAGTGAACTGACCATCTAAACGCTTGAAGACATGCTTCGTGCATGTGTGATGGATCTAGGTGGCAATTAGGATACTCACCTACCCTTGGTGGAGTTCTCCTATAACAACAGTTACCATACAAGCATACAAGCTGTACCGTTTGAAGCTCTTTACGGTCGAAAGTGTCATTCTCCGCTAGGTTGGGCCGAAGTTGGCTACAAACAATTAATTGGTCCTGAATTAGTCCAAGAGATTACCAATAAGATATTTCAAATCCGAGAACGTATCAAGGCGGCTCGTGATCGACAAAAGAGCTACGCGGACAAGAGAAGAAAACCATTATCCTTCGAGGTCGGAGACAAGGTTTTGTTGAAAGTCTTGCCTTGGAAGGGCGTAGCCAGATTTGGTAAGCGCGGGAAGCTTAACCCGTGGTGCATCGGACCATTCGAAATTTTGGCAAAGGTTGGTACCGTTGCCTACAAGTTGAAATTACCTGATGAACTTAGTAGTGTTCATGACACATTCCATGTGTCAGATCCCAAGAAAAGCCCAACGTAAGAAACATTTATTATCCCTGCGAAAGAGATTCATATAGATGATAAACTCCAATTTACTGAAGAACCTATTGAGGTTATGGACTGGTAAGTCCAGGAAACTAGGAGAAGTCGTATCAAGTTAGTCAAAGTTCGTTAGAACTCAAGACACGGACCCGAGTATACTTGGGAACGTGAGGATCAAATCAAAGCCAAATATCCTCACCTGTTTGAGAAGACTCCTATGACGGATGACTCGGCTTGAATTTCAGGACGGAATTCTTTTTAACGGGGGGAGTATGTGACCACGGTCGCTTCCAGGTAAATACCTTACATTTTAACAGTGAATTATATGATACCATTACGTGTTTTGAACATCTAAACTGCATGAATTGCATGGCATATATCTAGAAAATTCACTGAATACATTACATGATCCATATTATTTTTTTAGTGGTTACAATTCAAAAACAATTTAAAACAGTGTGTCGGAAACAACTAGTAGACTACTGTGATAGCACAGTTTCAGCACGCATCTAAACGGCAGATTTAGGACTTAGATGGGAGTCCAACATAAACTGTATATTAAACCCCATGTGGGAAAGCAAGGATTAATGCTACACTTTCCGGAAACTATACATGCACTGAAAACTGTCTGAAATATACACTAAACAGCAATTCCGGAAAATTCAGCAAAATACAACATACACAAGCTTATGTAATATGCAGAAATAGTGTTAAACATCATACACTACATAAAAGATACGGAAAGTGTCAATTTGGCACAAAAACATATCATATCATACAAGTCTTGAAACATAACATTTTAACGAACCGATAACGAAATGAGCACCCGGTCACAATTTGACACTCATATGAACTAGTTAACAATATTTTAACATCCAACAACTAGTTAAAATCATTAAACACATTGTTTTGCTTGAAAATCCCTAAAATCCCTACAAGTTGCTTAAACCTGTTTTTAGGGACCCGTTAACGAATTTAGCACCCGTTAAGCAACCAAACACAAACTTGACATAAAATATAAACTTGTTAACATTGTTTAAGAATATTAAACTAGTATATGGCATCTTATACCTTCAAATGTATCAAAAACCCTAATACACTTAACCACTGTGACTAAACCCCTAAATTCTAAACTAAATCTTTAACTAAGAAACTAACCAAGTTTATACTAATCTAACACCCTTTTGGATGGCCAAGTGGGGGCCCACAAGCTACCCACATTCTTTTCCCCTAATCCTAAACATGTTGGGAGTAACTTAGCATTACATGGAGGGTCTTGTCTTGGAAGTTTAGACATAAAGGTACATGTTTATCACCTAAACCTTATCATAACCACACTTCATCTTCTTCCACTATCTTTCCCCCATGCCCACGGCCACAACACCACCATTACTACTTCCATTTTGTGTCCATTTCCAAGCAATCCAAGGTTATCCTAAGGTGTCTCAAGACTAATCAAGAAGGTTTTAAGCATTGGAAGTTGAAGGACCACTCTAGGGAGCTTTTATCCACCATATTTGTATCATCTTCATCATCTAGTTCTTGCCACTTCCCTAGCCACAAGAGCTAATAGTGAGTCTCTGAATCTTTCATTTAATGTCTTGTTACTAGTATATTGTTAATATATAAGTTATATCATCTAAAAATATCACCTTTAAAAGATGAACACATGAACTAGTAACTTGATCTAAATAATATGAACATATAATGAAGATGTAATTGTTTATTTTGTGCTATGGATGATATCCATCATATTAAAATTTGCTAGAAGTATAAATCTAACAAGTATACACATGGATCTTACAAGATCCATGATCAAAGTATTGATGAACTTGTTATACATGATAAATGGACTCTTTAAAATGGTTAACATGATTTATAATGTTCTTAAGATGTTGTATGAACAAGTTGTTAAAAATGACAAAAGTCTTGATAAACTTGTTTTAACATAATGGATGAACTTATAAAAGTGGTTAAAGTGATTTGTGATGTTTTAAGAATAAATGTGAACAAGTTGTTAAAAGTGATTTTTAACAAAGTTAGTAAATACTAGTAACTAAACTCATTTTTAAAAATGGATGAACATGTTAAACACAAAGTTAAAAGACTAAATATTTTGGTAAACCTTCAAGTTCATCATAACCTAAAAATGCATATATTATACTTGTGGAAGTTGTTGTAATTAAAATGATGATTTTGAAAGCTTAAACACATGTTTTAAAACATGGGAAACCTCCTAAATCTAGGGGAGACTATGCAATTTTTTTATAAAATTTGAACACTTAGAAAAATATAAGTTTACAAAGTTCTTACCAGTAAGCTTGTTTAAAGGCCATTAACATAAAAATCCCCATGTTTTTGTATAAAATATAAGTCCAAGAAGTCATGATTTTTCTAAAAATAAAATGGAGATAAATATATATATTTTTGGAATATATATATTTAGTGTTCATAAGAATCACATGCTATGTGTATATTGTTTGTATTAGTTATATATATAAAGTTAGGAACTTGAAAATAATACACACCAACCAATACAATAATAAGTGGCAAACAAAGAATTATAGAAATATATAAATATTCATAATCATACCATGGAGACAAAAATATAGGCTTATCGGATGATCGGACTAGATAAGGAATTATGGACTAAAAATATATAAAATATCGAAGCATGGTAAATATTACTTTCAAAACCAAACAAGTGACAAAAATATATTATATAATATTTTGTCAATACTAGAAATGTATTATCTGAAGTGTATAAAAATATATATTTTAAACCTCCTAAAAATATATTGTTTGGTGGAAACTAAATATATATATATATACATATATATATATATACATATATATATATATACATATATATATATTTTAGAACTAATCTTAAAAATATATATATTATTTTGGGATACATACACTTACCAAGCATAATATACAAATACTAATTTGGATATATCTTAAAAGTGTATATCTTAAGTATACACTAGGGTGGGGTAATAAACACAAGAATACACATATTCCTAGACATACAAATACAAGCCAACATACACCACTAACATTTGGTGAAAATACCCTATACAATAATTTTACATAACCATGAGAATACAACTTTAAATACACAAATACTCACAATACAAGTATACCTATACTTGGAAAGATGGATATGTATAATACTGACCAATTATACCACTTGGTCATGTATATCATAAACCCATGCACATGAATAATCATGTATCAATACATGTTAAAATAGATTATTTTTAACAAACCCATCGTAACTATAAATGATATATAAAATGGTGCATACAAATAATACAAGTTCAAATATTATATTTTAACTAACACGTCGAACTTGGAATTATATATAATTAAGAAGAATTATATATAGAACATATCTGACGATGGCAATCGTCGATGCAAATGGGTGGAACCGGGCTATGAGAAGTCATGAAACATATATATTTTACTCATACGAGGCACGGAGTCTAAAGGGATGGGCCCGTACTTGCAACACATGAATGCAATGATACATGTATACTTGATGAAGTATAGCTATTGACATCATACATCGAAAGTAGATCTAAATGGAACAAAACACTGAACAAGTCTTAACATATACTTAAGACAAGAAACAAGAACATGAATGATTACAAAGACCGAAGTGTCTAACTAAAACCTAACACGTTTGTTGGTTGTGATACGAACCGAGGGTAATACTCGAGTTAAACAGAGAAAACCGAAAGCAATCCAGTGAGTTCATGTCCCCCTTTTCATCTTAAATGTTTTACAGTTTTACAACTATCGGGGAAAATACATGTCTTTGGTAAGATAAGCTAGGGAATGAAATAACGTGTGCGAATAGTGTGGACGTAAGCACCACTAATCTTGTTTAAGACCACGGTACAAAGGTGAGATCTAGCGGGTGTTGGCGAGCCCCACTCTTGGTCATGGACCCACATAGAAGAGTGCACTTGCTGTCCTAGTCGAGGTTAATCGACTGAAATCGTCTAGGTTTGGATGCTTCCTATGTCTTCACACATAATAATGTCCTTGCAAAACATTAATGATCATGATTTCATTGATGCTTTACATACCGGGTTTTGAAACAAATACTACTTACATTTTATGGATCCAACTCATACAGTTAAAACACATGAACTCGCCAACTTTTTTTGATTTTTCAACTTAACATGTATTTCAGGTAATTAGTGGACCAATGTAGGGAAGTTCGGTCAAGAAAACAAGTATGAAGTCTCCATTGCCATCTTTTGAAGGGTTTGCCCATTATATACCGCCTCCTTGCGATGATATAAGGGTCAAAGCCTTATTATTTTAAAAACTTGCATTTTGGTTATGTAACACCTTGACAACTTATCTCATTTTATGGTTTGTAAACAATATACTCAACCTATGTTGCGTTTTGAAACAATATCAGTAATGGCATTTGGAGTTTGTTTTATTCATTTAGTATGTTTACTTATGTTGTATGAAATGAGAATCAATCAGATCACACCGCGCTTCTGCCTATGAGCGGATGTGATAGATAAGTAGTCGTATGTGCTTCCACTTCCATATCGGGGATCAGGTATTTAACCCTTGAGCATCAATCTGTATCATGATCTGAAAATTATGAACATCTTATGATCACGACATTCCAAATGTGTAGATTTCGTGAATATGCATAAACGTTATCTCATTACTAATGAATCTTTGATACTCTGTGTTTCCCAGATAATCTGCAGTTAGAACCACCTGAATATTGTTGCATGGTCACGAATTTCAAACATGCCGGAATTTTAACATATACATGAAAATTTTTATTCCCCTCATTTTTGCAAATTCTGACGTCTTGTGTTCTTATGGGAATCAAGATTTTGGCGCGACTGTAGCATATGGTACTCAAATTTTGTGAAAATTTCCCAAAATTGCAGTTTAAATCAAATATTGATTTAACGTTAAGGCCCATTAATAGTCACTACACCAGATGATCAACGTTTTGCGCAGGTATCAGTGACTACCCCAAAATCTTTATCATTCTGTGACCGTATCAACAAATCTATACTCTGAAGCTCCAGACGGTGTCCCGGAACAGCCCAAATTAGACGTTAAAATCTCGAAAAAATTTGTAATCACCAAATTTTTTCTAGGCACTCGTCTCGTCGATACGATCAAAAAATGCATTTTTTTGTCAACACTTCGTACAAGCTGGACTTTGTACGAGTGGTGCTTCGTACGAGTGACCAATTATCACTCGTACGAGCCACAGAGGCTCACTCGTACGAACGAAACTGATTACATTTTTCGATCCAGAATCTTCATTTCTTCGAATTTCAACATGATTTTTGCACAGATCTGGTCGAAAATCAGTTTCTAACAATCCTATGGTTTCTATTTTATATTATGTCTGTGGATTTTCTGATTATTAAATGATTTACGTCTAAAACCCCTCATACGTCCAAAAATCATGAGCGTATGTGATTCATCAGCTGTTATATTAAATGAATCGTATCGTAGCTCTGATACTGGTTATGGGTCCCGGTGATGGCGGTTCTAGACAGAAGCTTGGGCGTATAATAGTACTGGTTCGGTAGAAAGGGAGTAGAAGCGGAAGAATTCATTCATTCATACCGAAAGAGTATACATCGTGTCTGGCTGGCGGAATTCCCAGAGAGAATCCGCCAGCGTTTCCCCTCAGGGAACTTCCAAAACTTAATGAACAATGAATATACAACACTTATATATAGACATGACCAGCTCGTGCGAAGCAAGCAGGTTGTCACTCGTTCGAAGTGTCATTCATACGAGTGAGATGTTATCACTCGTACGAGTAACAAAGTCACTCGTACGAGGCACACTGTCACTCGTACGAGGCACATTTTCACTCGTACGAGTCACATCTCGCTCGCACTTGGGTCATGTGTTCGTATCTAATTTATACAATATTCAAAGCAAACCCTTTCTAGCCTATTCACACAGTGACGGACATAAAGTGCATCAACAAGAACCCAAGTTTGTCCTAGGTTTATAGCCTGTGAGGGAGTAGATCGAGTTAGGGTACTTTCGTAAACCACTTATATAACCCGTGAGGGAGTGTAGACCAACCATTGTCCATAACAGCCTTTAGAGCTCCATAAGTGTCTTCCTGAGAAGGGTCAGGGGTCTTATTCGGTGTCTCGACAAGTTAAGCATTAAAAGATCCCAGTTCCATAATAATTAACATCGTAATGAATCTTTACTAGTACAATATAGGATTCCAGTCTAGGTAGCCTTTTCCATCATCTGAGTAAACCTAAGTTAGTTCGTGTCCAGTTAATTTAGTTAGTTTTAATTAATCACAATTTTAGGATATTTAGAAACCCCCCCAATCAACAAAACAATTAAGTCGAGTTAGTCTTAGATAAGTTAGTCGAGTCTAGTGAACGTAATCAATAGAGTCTCATGGATTCGATACCCGGACTTACTTAAGTTGTACTACATTGATCGGCACACTTGCTGGTTGTGTGGTCTAGGTTAGAGAGTCTTAGTTTATAAATTTAAAACTTAGAGTGTCTAGTTTAGGGTTTAAATTAGTTAGTTATTATAGTCCATATTTAGCACATCAGGATGTAACCGCGAGTGATTAACATCTTCATTATTACGATCACGTAGAAAAGTTCATTTTGAACTTTGACTTGACCAAAAAGGTCAGAACCAAAAGTCAAAGTAAAAGTCAATTTGCTTTACTTTGGCTCATAACTAGCCAAATAATTGAAATAGACTAGGAGAAACACTTACTTGTGTTTGGAAGAAGGATTAGAACTTTGGAATGGAGGCCTCAAAGCAGAAGCAAGCTCCAAGAGAATGATTTATTATGAAAGAAAAGAATGGTGTGAAGAGAGTTCAAGAACTCAAGGCTATTTATAGTGATGAGGTGTTAGCTTCAAGAACTCAAGGCTATTTATAGTGATGAGGTGTTAGAGTGTAGCTTAGTATTAAGGAGGTGTTTCCAAGTATTTGATGAGGTGTTAGAGTGTAGCTTAGTGTCATAACAAGTGTCCAAACCAGATTGAATGTGGCAAAATTCGTGCTAGGTGTCAAAGATTGATTATAGGTGGCCAAACTTTGTGATCAAGGCAATTTTCTACATCTTGGCACCCCTTACAAACCCTAACCAAACCCTTCTAACACATTGTTTAGGTTATGTAAAGGGTATAAATGCATATGTAACTTAGATTTTGTTTTGGAAATGTCATGAATATCGTTTTGCTCGATCGTAAGATTACGTACTTTGTAAATAAAATAAACAATTTTATAAAACACGAAAACGATCGAAAGTGTACAACGGTTGAAAATTTTCAAATGTTACATGGATTGTCACACCTATAGCGCTATAATGTACTATCGTTTGGCTCGATCACAGTTAATGAATGCAACACATGGAGTCATCTAAACAAGTTTGACATAAAAGCATTTAGAAACACATATAGCCAATAAAGTTATGGATGATGCGGGGAGAAATCCAAAGAATTATCCATTTGTGAATGCATAACTGGGATTGATGCTTGCAGGAAAGTCAGTTTTTTGGGTGATTTCGAAGGGATAGGAGGTGGCTACGGCCAGAATCACTACATCTCTAACGAGTCTCTGACGCGAACATAGTGGCTTCGAAAGAGAAGATTCGATAGTCGCGTGATGTGTTGAAGAGTTTGAATGCTATCTGAGGGCGTGTATTTATAGTTAAGTTCCACCAATGTTTGATGAAAGGAAAGTTTTAGTTTTGGGCAAAAATTCGGTTTTTAAGCTTAATTGATTAGGTATGATTTGCTATTTATTAGTTGTTAAAACGCGTCGATGTAAACTAGGAATGATTGTGGATTGATACGGGATCCAAAAGAAGCAAGAAACGCGTTGATATGTTAATTAGGTAACCGATGGAAAACTTGTAGATTTACTATAAATAACTCGGAGAAAATGTGAAGAAGACCATGGGCAGCTAATATGCTTTGAATTTTCAAGTTTCAAAATTACAACTTAGGTCTGTGAGATTTGGCACAGTTGCAAATATAAATCAAAACTTTTAAAATTCCAACTTTGAAACAATGCCTTGAAAGCCCTTATATTTTGTGAATATATAAAAAAAAATTAATAAAAGCTTTATATTTTATAAAAATAAATTATAAAATACATTATATATTTGAAACATAATTATTTTAAATAAGATTTAGATTTAAATTTTGTAATTATTTAATATTGATAAATGTGTGTGTATGTGTCTATATACATACTATATTATAAAGCATTTTGGAAGGACTAAATGGTCATTTGCACACATCTCTTAATATTGAGTTAATGAATGTTTTACAAGCCTTAAAGCACATTAAAACACAACACATGACACATGGATCACAATCTCTACCATCCATTTTTATACACGACTACACACGGATTATAATAAGGACCATTCATTTTGAAAACCTCCCTTACGCAGATGGCAAGAGAAACAAGATAATCAGAGAAAGAGAGAAAGAGAGAGAAAACATAGATGGGAGAGGCAAAGAGGGTAAAGGCAGTAGGCTGGCGGATCTATGTCGACCATTCACAATGATGGTTACAAGGACGTGAAGACTGATGTAATGTAAATTACATTTGTTTCCGTGCTAGTTTGTATTACATTTTGAGTCATTTTGTGTTGTTTAATAGTGGTCTGTATTTTATCGAGTCTTGTATGTTTTGCAGGGTTCCAGAGGAGAAAAAAGCTAAAAACAAGTTAATATGGAAGAAACTGAGCCACTGGACGAGTCGTATGTGATCGGGAGGATCAAGGGAATGGAAAACAAGGAAAAGGGCCCTGTCGCATGATGCTACTGGGAGAGAAGAGTCTGTTGTGTGGCGTGATGGATCAGAAGTCAATGTTAGTCAAATTCCATCCTCGCGTAATGCGGAGAGGAAAGGTTAGCCCGTCGCGTGATGCGGGGAGGAAAGGTTAGCCCATCATGTGGCATGACGGGGTGTAAGCACGCACTTAATAGATCAAGAATACGGGTTTCAGCATCGAACGATATAAAACAACTTAATCATTAAAAAGAAGAACTTTTGCAAACCTAGATGAATTAGAACTTAAAGAAGGTGATTTTGGAGCATAGGAAGCAAAAAAGTGAAGACTTTAGGTGTTCGAATCGAAGATTGCTTGGTTACATCATCAAGTTTCTTCGTTCCTTCATATATTATCTTTTAAACATGCTTACATTTCTTGTTTTAGACATTGTTTTTGTTTCTAAAGCCATGCTTGGCTAAACTTATCACACTACCTCGGTTAGATGATGATTACACTTGTTTGACTTTGTTCCTTTCGGTTTTGGATTGATCATGTAGATTTAATTAATAAAGTAGATAACTTTGGTTTCAATGTTCTAATGTTTATGCATACTTGATCTTGTTTGAACCTTATGATATATTTCACTTGCATTTTTATGGATGTCTTCTATGTATGAATGGAAGTTAGGTCGTGGACTTTGTGTTACCGGCTAGTTGACAGTTAATTGTATATGATTTCCTATAGGAACTGTGATTTGGGTTTGAATAGGATTAAGTGTTCTAACCATCTTCAATAGCCTTGAGGTGAGAGGTTCTCAGTTAGTCTCGAGTGATAGGTTTCAAGATTAGATTCTGCGGGAAAGGATCCCCTAGTTCAGGGTCTTTGTCTGCTAGTTGAGTTATATCATGAATCTTAGTTTCCCTAGACTTTCTCGCTGTGAGGGAGTCCTATAAACTAGTAATTGAACAACTTATTAGATTGCCATAGGTGTCTTCTCGAGAAGGGTCGAGGTCCTTTTCGGTTAATCTATAAGTTTAGAATCCTAAGATCTCAGTTTCCACATTAGTTCCAAAACTGTTAGAACGTGTCACTCAAGTGTGGGATTCAGACCTAGGTAGTGTATTTTCCATCATCTGATCACATCTTCAGTTTACTTCGTCAGTTTTAGTTAGCTTTAGTAATTTAGTTAATATTTTTAATTAATCGCATTAGGTTATTAGGAAACCTCCCAAAACAGCAAAACAAATTAGTCGAGTCAATTAGTAATTAGTAATCGAGTCTAGTAAACGTAATTAGTAGAGTCTTGTGGGTTCGATACTTAGACTTACTTAAGTTGTACTACATTGACCGGTATACTTGCCGGTTGGGTGATCTAGGTTTTAGAGAGTCTTAGTTATAACTTTAACACTTAGTGTCAAGTTTAGGGTTAAAATTAGTTAGTTTTTATGGACCACTTTTAGCACATCAGGTTTTTGGCATCGTTGCCGGGGACTCTTTGGAAATAGCGTTTATTAGCTTTCATTGAACTTAGTTGCTATAACTGTCCTAGTATCGTTTTCCTTTATTCTGAGTCTTTAGTAGTGTCTAGAGTCTTCTCACTTTCTTTTGTTTGCATTGCACTTTATGCCACATACACGTTCGCAAGGACCACCACCAAAGCCACCAATGGATCGCCTTGCGCTCACTATTTCAAAACCAAAGGTAAGTGTTTCTTCTTCTTCTTGTTCAGCCACTTCGTTTTCTATTCCACAATCTAAACAACCCAATTTTGATATCACTCCACATTCTTCACCACACACCTCTCAACCACCTAGTCTAACACCCAACCGTCATAACCATAGGACATCCACCAGCAAGCCAACCAGGGTTTCACCGGTGTGAACTCTCCCATCACCGTTCCACCCATCACAAACGAAAACCCATGGCAGATTCCTTCATACATCATGACCACGATTGCTAATTCATGCCAATTCCATGGTCGTGATGACGAAGATGCACCCACTCACATAGCTCGCCTGACCCGCATTTATGGTACTGTGAAGCTTCAATGTGCCAAGGATGATGCAATATACCTTCAGTTGTTCCCATATACTTTAGCTGGTCAAGCTACCATTTGGCTCGATTCATAACTAGCCGGTACATTTACCACATGGGCAGCACTCAGAGAAGGATTTCTTAACAACTATTTCCCACCTCCTAGAGCTTCTAAGCTTCGAGACCAAATCCATACGTTCTGGATGGAACCCGACGGGCCTTATTATCTTGCATGGGAATGCTTCCAAAACATGCTCGCCCGATGTTCTCATCATCGCTTATCCAATTGGGCACTTGTAGAGAAATTCTACAACAGACTCACCTAAGAGACAAGAGCTCGACTTGATACCTCTGCAGGAGGCCACCTAATGGGTAAAATAAATGTGGCAAATATAACGATATGTTCAAGAGTTTTGCTCATTCTAAATATGAGCAACGTGAAAGTCTAGGAACCGGCGGGTTTAGACGGAAGTTCGGACAGGATAACACTAATTCAACAGAATATTATTGACGTGTGCGTATATATGCATATTTTTACAATGAATTTTACAAACGAACTCGGTTTTAATATTTATAAAAATGATTTATACCTTAACATTAAAACATATACAAAAGGACAAGTATACCCTATCATATATGTAGTAAAGTATGGGTAAGAACCAGATGTCGATCCATGGACGCGGGCGCACGCTTATGTACTAAACCGTTGTCATTAGTTTACCAGTAAAAAGATAGGTGAATGAGTTCTTAACTAAAATTATCTAAGAATATATTCTAAAACATAAAAGACTCCAAATACAAAAATATAATTTTTAACAACCAAAGTATGCTAATTAAGTTGGAAATGTCATAAAGGTATTTGATCAATCTTCCAATTATAAAGACAATTAGTATCCCTTTCATGAATCCTAACATGATAATCATTCAGAAAGTTATCGCCATAAACACACTTTAACCACCTAAAATTATTCATTAACGAGCTATTGATATATTTTCATGCGAATCTTTTAAAAATAAGTTAGTCATCCGTTAAGAGTTTTCTAACCCCACTTATCAAGGAAAGCAATACCAAATCACAATATGACCACCGAGACAAGCATAAAGTAGATCATATCACAAACCATTCCATTTTACAAGTGTTAAGCACAAATCTACTAAGTTAAGCATTTTAACCAAAATTACTAAACAAAGATTATGAATCGTGTTAAGAACTCGCAATAACACCATCTAACCCATTAAAGCGCTTATGTGTAAGAAAGCATTCTTGATCAAAATCAGATTTATCTTTTATTAAACCAATACCCATTTCTAGTTTCATGGTGTATACACATTAACAAGTTAATATTTACTAACAAATGATTAATTAAGGGGGTTTTTCAACATATCCTAACTAAGCATTCATTAATCATCCAAGATAAACAACCACAATCAACAATCCAACGTCAAGGAAACAAGTTTGTCATATGATCATCAAGATTCAAACATGAAATAGTTGCCAAAGCTTCATACGAACAAGATTACAAACTAGAGACTGTTCATGAAACAAGTATCTTAATGTCATTACAATACTACATAAACATCAGCTCCATGCTTGCAAATGTGTTCAAAATGTATGTTAAGAACTAGAAATCAAACCATAAACAAGCAAGGATTTGATGGATTGGATGTTGGATGAGCTTCTTGCAACTTTGAGGCTTGAAATCGACCCAACTAGGTAGCTCTTACACCCCAGAAATCGCCCAGAAACTTGGAAAATTACCCAATAATTTGATCAGTAGCATATGCTCTATTTTATAGAGATTTTCATATCTGCACGGCCGTGCACTTCATATCTGCACGGCCGTGCACATAAAGTGCACGCCCGTGCAACAACAAGTGTCATCGTGACGTCAGCTGCAGGGTATGGGCCAGACAAGTGGACGATTGGGCCGCAAAACTTTTAGATGTGCACGGCCGTGCATATGAGCCACACGGTCGTGCATGTAAGCCACATGGTCGTACAGGTGAGCCACATGGTCGTGCATAGTCTTCAAAGCAGTCTCTAGTTCACTGTTCAGGTAGTGCACAGGGGTGCACTTGGACTGCACGGCCGTGCATGCCAAGGAATCAGCTGCACTGCCTTGTGCACTGCAAGTGCTCCCAGCGTCATGAGTCGCGCACGGTCGTGCCGGTGGTTTGCATGGTCGTGCATGAGCTGTAACATCAACTGATTCTGCAGAATTTATCAGAAATGCTCGTAAATCCCACTTTTTCTTTGACTTTATCTATGGCACGCCGTTTAAAACCTGAAAATACAAAAGGGCCCGATTAAGTACCTAAACAACGAAGTTTTAGTCAAAAACATGTAAAACAGGAGTAAAATGGAGGACTTAAATATGTATAATTGAGCGTATATCAATTATTAAGAAGAAGTAGAAGTGAAATCTTTCCATCCAAAACTTATCAACTAACGAACACATAACACACTATATATACTTGAGGTTAGGGATGAATGTACTTTCGTGCGGAAGTACTAGTCCGTACGAAGGTAGTTACCTCCGTACGAAGGTAACTTACCTCCTCACGAGGGTTACCTCCTCACGAAGTTTACCTTCGTATGAAGGTAACTTACCTTTGTACGAGGGTACATTCGTAGGAGATTACATCCGTACGAACCTCTCTCGTCCTATCCAAAGTCTTGTGTTAGTATCTCAACTATACAATATTCAACATACGCTCTATCTAGCCTATTCACATAGTGGCAAACATACATAATATGCACCAACACAACGATCAGCAACATGTATTCCATTCGTGTTACTAGTACCACCTCGTCTACATGAGGCGTTCATCAAGTCATTTTGGATACTAGTGTGGCCGTTGCTTTAGAAAATTTAACCCAAGAGATGAAGGAGATCAAATCTTAAGTGGATAAATATGAGATGTGTCAAGGAGGCCACGATACTCTAGAGTGCCCGTTGATGAATAAGAACAAGTAGAGTATGTAAGAAATTAGAATCAGTTTGGAAATTTGTAGGTCCACTTGGAGGATCAAGATTAACCTACTTCCATGTTTATACAACACAAATACGAGTGTGAAATCCTCGTAAGTATGCAAACCAAAGCAAAGTAAGAACACATGATAACCAAAGAATCAATATCTTGATTAACAGAAGAGAACTAGTACAAACATATACAAACAATGTTCATATAGACTCATGCAACACACTTTGTGCTCTTGAGTCTCTCTTTCTAGTATATCTCTCAGATGTCTAGCTCTGTCCCCCTCCTTACTGAGAAGTGCATGTCTGCTTATATCGTGTCCACACCCAGCAATAGTACGAAGTATTTTGCTGGTCGTACGAAACACCAAAATACACGAAGGATATTCTCCAAAGATGCTCGTACGAACGAGCTGGCTCGCACGAACATGAACTAGCTCGTACGAAACAAGCAGGATGCTTGTTTAGATGAACTCACTCGTACGAATGGTAGGTGGCTCGTACGAGCAACATCTTGCTCGTACGAAGCATTTCTCACTCGCACATAATGTGTTCTTTGGAGAACGTGTCACAGACATGACGTACACAAGACTCAACAGTAAGCACGCATGTAACTGTTTTACATAGATAAACGAATCGTCGTACTAAATCAAGATAGGAGGATATCTTGATTTGGTCGACACGACCAAACTATACAAACACTATAAACAAAGACCGTACAATTACAGACATAACTAAGAACAAGTGACAGATACAAAAGTGTATCTTCATACTGAATGGCCTGGAGTATCAACAAACTCCCCCTGAAGATCTGCTATCCATCGTTGATAGAGCATCAGGTCTTTAAAACTTTCCAGAAACATCAAACCTTTCATGTTTCCTCTTGAGTACCACTGGAGGTAACTGGATCGGTCACGATCTGGTGTACATTAGACTCTACCACTAGAGTTGATGCAGAAACTTTTGGTTGCGAGGATGAGGCTGAAGCATCAGGATTGTCAGTGTCTTTACTAACCTGATCATTTTTATGCTTGATCTCCTGCGCTTTGCATCTTTCATTCCATAAAATGTTCACCCTCTTTCTGCTCATTTCAAACACGTCTTTAATACCATTAAACCCTTCAACCAGTGTAGCATTACATGAATGATACCATTCTCTTAAGTCGTTATGCTTAGCAGTTAATGTTTTCGCAGATCGTTGTATAGCCGCGCTATGTTCTTTCAGCCTATTTATCTCAATCCCCCAAGAGTTATCAGTTGCCCTCATTTGTTGTAGCTGAGTTGCTTTTTCAGCATCTGCAGCCTTCAGTCGCTCATTTTCTTTTCTTAACTGTGCAATTTCAGAATCCTGTTTTCTAACATTCTCTTTCAAAGAATTTATCTCCAACTGTTGTTTGACTACTGTGTTCCGATTTGAAGATATAAACTCCGAATGCTTGTTAATCTAGATTGCCGCAGCTTGCAACTAAGAGAACAGAAAATCCACTTTCTCATCTTCCATTTCAGAGAACAAACGACGGCATCGTTTTGAATTTTTTGATGAGATGTAGATTTGGATTGTTAAGCTGAAGAGGTAGTAGGTTGCGTTTGAACTGGAGTATCTTCAGCCGAAGGTGTTTTAGCTGCTGTGGTATTTGAAGGTTGTAGTTTAGAAATTGTAATGGTTCCATCAGTACGGGTTCAGACTCCTCTCTTATAAAGGTACGCTGGACTTCTGCAAGTGGTTCACTTGCCCTATCAATACCAACATTATCACAGTCATCATCATTACCCTTTCCCCTTTTATGACCAAACTTATTTTCGATCATCTTTTTCAAAGTTGGTTCTTCATTATCTGAATCACTGTCATCATGGCGCCACTTGTCGTTTTCTAGTGCAATATATTGATGACTTTCCTTGTAATGTTTTGCTGCTACATCTCTAAAGATCTTCAACGGATGTTCCATCATAACTTCTACTTTTAAAACATCGTTGTTGTTCTTCTGAAGATTTGGATATTGCACATTCAAGATCATTTGGATAAAACGAGGATACATCCAAAACTTGTTACCACCATATCTGGTTCTTCTCAGGTTCTCCTTCATGTTTGCAAAAATATACTTTGAAACACTAAACGGTTTATTTAATGTCAAAGCTATCATCATTCCAACCAAGTCGTTATTTTCCATGTCATAACCACTTCGTCTGTTGCTCAACACTGAATTAAAATATGTAGAAAGAACTTGTATCGGAGTGGCAACCATGCTGTGTTTAGTTGTCCCATGAGGAACTCTCCAACACATTTCATTCTGAGCAAATATCGACGTTGACCTTTCAATGATACTGAGAATGGAAGTTCAGAATCATCACCAAGCTGTAATACTAAGTTAATGATTTCAACACAGACATCTACATTTAAGTCATTTACTTTCCCATGGATAAGTTCCTACCCATTAACTTCAACAACTTTAGCTGAATCCCAAAATTTCTTGATCAATGTCTTGTATACTGTAGTCTTGTGCATGATAGCATAATGTATCCTTGAGTCAGGCAAAAACTTCATTATACCGTTGTACTCAGCAAATTTATCTTTCGCATCAAAGTAGGCCACCATGTTATGTCTCGGTTCTGACATAATTTCCACTTCTGACTTGTCAGTCCTCTTTGTCGCGGGTTTTCTTTTATGTTCCTTTTGTTCCATTCTGTACACATAAGACAACAAGGAGAAGAACATAAATTCATTAGGGAATATACACAAAAAGTTTTATTTCAAACTTTCTATATATATATATATTCCCTGAACAAAGAACTACTGACTCATATGAATAACAATTTATTCGTACGAAGAACAACTCATTTTTACGAACTTTTGATTTAAACAAACAAATAATTCACTCGTACGAGTAACTGGCTCGTACGAGCGATATGTTACTTGTGCGAGTGATGTTTCACTCGTACCAATCTCTTTCGCATAAATAACATCAAGAGAAGATATTTGTTTTTCGTTAAAGATTTTTCGCTTAAAGTTTGTTGTTCATGTCAGTCAAAGTCACATAGTCAGATAATGATTAAGTTGTTCATCTTCAAAGTATGCCAAACATTTTCAAGTATACCTTAAAGAAATAAAAAACAAACTTAGGAGAGGTGTAAAGATGATGTGAGCAAGGTGAAAGTGAAGTTCCACCAAAGAACTTCATTTCCTTTTATACCACATCAAGACACTCATGCGAAACAACCTTAGTTCGTACGAAGAGCTCCAAACATACAAGACCCAATGGTCATTCGTACGAAGCACAATGGCTCGTACGAATGATCTCTGATTTGTACGAGTCCAGGTTTTCAATACTAGACTTTCAGTTCTTCGAGGACTTTATGTTTTTCGCTGACATGTTTAGAACTTTGCACATATCCACACTAATCACAAGTTAAGTTAGGAAAGTGCTTGTTAAACAGATTTTGTTCCTTGAGATGAGTTTACCCATTGTAAGAAAGTACTTTTATGAAGTTATGATATCAAAGAGAATGGTTTTTAGGGCGTATCTTGGTAGAAAACTTTTGAGCTTCAACTTTGGCTAATTCTAAAAGAACTTAATTTATCAACAGAGTAAACTAGACTAAAGTAACTACTAACATATAAGAGTAAATTATGTATACTAGACAATCTTTTTCAGAGTTTTAAGGTAAGGGAATCATATTAGCTTTTAATCTTGTCAAAAACGAGTTTTGTTTAAAACATAAAATTAAATAAATAAGAATTCTACTATGATTATCGGTATTGTTGTCCACGTAAGCTCAACTTATCAGATGTAATCATGATTAGGAGATATGATTAATGTATGAATTATACTTACTAGCCGGTGTTCAACCACTTCATGACACATTCCCGTATCAAGATATGCACGAGAGAAAATCTTACTGGTGAGTGTACTGCTTATCATCGGTTTTGACGTATATGATGTGCGATACTCACTTATTTTGATTGAAAACAAGCCCTATGTGATTAAATCGCTTATTGATGAGGAACTTGATTTTCAGATGCATGCATGGCACAAGAGTAAGTCCGTGAACATATTAGTACCATCGTACCGACAAAGAGATGAACTTAGCTCCCGCATAAAGCTGTGATATTTTATCACTTATTTTTGGTGAATGTGATATTTTTATCACTTATTGAGGGTCGTATGCAGTATTTACACGTATGTATGACATCATGGAAGTTCTAGACTTGCGTCACCATTATTTTTCGGTAAAAGATTCAACCATGATACCCAGATGATAAGTCAGCATAAAGACCGCATATCTCAGAACCTCGGCATACTATCAAACGAAATTTCGGTACCAAGACCATATGCCAATGAATGGTTCCCACCTAGCTTGCAGTCCGTTATGTTTATATCTGCCTACACATTTTAATCATATTGTGAGCCTACCGATACATCATTAGTAAAGCTAGTTATCAATTTTTGTTTTATGTTTTTGAGAGATCACCAGTGTATTTCATCATCTTCTCTTATCCATCCAAGAAACTCATTTTTGATTTTTTGTTTTTCTATTGTTTTTTTTATTTTTCTAAAATTTTCTTTTCTTAAATAAAGAAGGTAATAAAGACTTAAACTAAATAAAAGACATATTTTTGTATTTTTGCATTTTCTCATGTTTTTGTATTTTCTTGAAATATTCTCCCCCTAAAATAAAAACTAAGAGAAAATAGAAAATCTTTTTGTAGTTTTAGATTTGTAAGAAAATATTTATGAAAAATGATTATCCAAGGATGAATTACTCGGGTTTCACCTTGATGCCATTGACCAAAACTATATAATCAAAACGAGATTTATCAAAAGCTTTTGTAAACAGGTCGGCACGTTGGTGACCGGTTAGGATTTTAACAACATTGATAAGTTTCTTTTCATAAAAATCTCGTATGAAATGATATTTAATCTCAATGTGTTTGGTTTTTGAGTGCTGTACAGGATTTCGAGTGATCTGTAAAGCAGCTTCATTATCAACAAAAATAGGAGTAGTTAGAAATTCAAAACCGTATTCGTGCATTTGCTGTTGAATCCATAGAACCTGAGAGCAGCAACTAGAAGCCGAAATATACTCAGCCTCACAGGTTGACATAGCTACACAAGTCTGTTTTTTGCACTGCCCCGTGACTAGGCGATTTCCCATGAACTGACATCCTGCTGATTGTGATTTTGCATGATCTTGCAGCCACCATGATCAGAATCACTGAATGCTGTCAAATCAAAGTTATCATCCTTAGGGTACCAGAGACCAGTGTCCGGGCGACCCTTCAAATAACGAAAGATTCTTTTCACAGCCATCAAATGAGAAACTTTCGAACTGGACTGGTAGCGAGCTAGAAGACATGTTGGGTACATTATATCGGGTCTTGACGCAGTAAGATACATGAGAGATCCGATCATAGCACAATAAAGAGATGGTTCCACATATTCACCCATTCCATCATGAGTAATCCCATGATTTTGAGCTAATGGAGTTCGCAAGGGCTTCGAGTCTTCCATCTGAGATTGTTTCAGAATATCCCGACGTACTTGGTTTGATGGATGAAAATCCCTTCCTTAGATTGATGAACCTGCAAACCTAAAAAGAAAGTCATTTCTCCCATTGCGCTCATCTCAAACTTCTCTTGCATCACCTGCTCAAATTCATTGCACATTTTGTCGTTGGTAGACCCAAAAATAATATCATCAACATATACTTATACCAGCAATAAGTCCTAATTTTTTTTCCTTGATGAAGAAAATACAGTCGATCAATTCACGTCGAAAACCATTCTTCAGAAGATAGGAAGAAAACGATTCATACCAAGCCCATGGAGCTTGATGTAGACTATATAGCGCCTTATTGAGAAGCCAAACCTTATCAGGATGGATTGGATCTTCAAAACCAGGCGGTTGCTCAACATATACTTCTTCTTCAACCACACCATGAAGAAATGCACTTTTCACATCCATTTGATAAACAGTAAACTTCTTGTAGGACGCATAAGCCAAGAAAATTTCTTATGGCCTCAAGATGAGCTACCGGTGCATAAACTTCATTGTAATCAATTCCTTCTACCTGATTAAAGCCCTGGATGACCAATCTTGCTTTGTTTCTCACAACAACACCTCAGTCATCCTTCTTACATTTGTAAACCCATCTTGTACCAATCTTCTTGTAGTTGTCAGGCCTGTCAACCAATTTCCACACGCCTAACTTCTGAAACTGCTGAAGTTCTTCTTGCATTGCTTCAACCCATGAGTCTTCTTTCATTGCCTCCTTCCAAGATTTTGGCTCAACTTGGCAAACATAGCAGGCAAAAGACCAATCATTCTGTTCCCCAGATTCCCTAATAACCGAATACAAACCAGCATTCTGGTTATTCCTGAGCTGATTACGAGTCTGCACACCACTCTGGACATCTCCTATAATATTCTACTGAGGATGGGTATTATGGATTCGAGTTTCAGGAACTCAAGAATTTATACCCAAATTGTTGATATTTAGATCAACAACTAATTCGTTTGCTGGATTTGATGAAGATGTAGCAGTCCCTTGATTTTGCACATTTGATGTGACATCTGAAATTCCAGGAACTGGACCAGAAGTAGCTTCATTTGCATCATGGAACTCATCATCTTCTGACGAAACATTGTAATTAGCAGCATCTTCGAATTCCTCATTCTGAACAAGATTGTTAACCGAAGTAGACACTTGAGGATTAACAATCATTGGTCGAACTAATGATGAGTCAACTGTAGTATCACTTTCTAGTAACATTTGAGCAGCTGCAGAAGCATCATCAAAATTTGGTAGATTAAAGGAGTTAAACAGCCCATTGTAGTCAAACATCCAAGGAGCACTCGGAGCTCTTACTGATTCAGTGTATCTTTGAACCTTAACCACACCCCATTCTTCAATCTTTTTCGTTAAAAAATTCTACACTCTAAAATTAGGAGTAGCATATCCAAGAAAGAAACCTTCGATAGCCTTTGGTCCAAATTTACCATGTGGATCAATCATAGTGCATGGAGCTCCAAAAGGTTCTAAGAAAGAAACATCCGGTTTCCTTTTATGTAGCAACTCGAAACATGTTCCCCATGCCTCTTCACCGTAAGAACTCTATTTATTGTATAACATGCAGTAGCCACAGCTTCTCCTCAAAATTGAACAGTAAGTTCTGATTCTACTAGCATAGTTCTTGTTGTTTCAATTAGAGTTCTATGTTTCCTCTCAACGACACCATTTTGTTGTGGAGTGTATCGAGAACTGTACTCATGCAGAATGCCTTTAGAAGAACAGAACTCATCCATAACTTGATTCTTGAATTCGGTGCCATTATCGCTTCTGATTCTCCTTATCTTTAAATTGTATAAATTTTCAAGCAGCGTTAGGAGATTCTTGAGGATTTCAGGAACTTCACTCTTGTGTTCCAACATATTCACCCATGAAAATATTGAGTAGTCATCAGTAACTACTAAACAATATGAATCACCAAAGGTAGTCTTGTGTTTCATAGGTCCAAAGAGGTCCATATGAAGACGTTCCAGAGGCATATTCACCGTGTTGATCTTTTTCAAAGGATGAGATTTTCTCGCTTGCTTTCCCTTTTGGCATGATACACAAATGTCTTGTAAATGAAAGTTCTTTACTGGCATACCATTCACAAGATTGTTTTTCACTAAATAGTTCATTTGTCTGTGCCAAGAGATTGATTCCTTTTCGGTGGCTTTTAAGACAAAACATGTGACTTGTGCAGACGTGGTAATAGCTTGGCTCATATCTAGAATATATAAGTCATTAATTCTTGGAGCCGACAGGAGGATCCATTCTTTGGGAATCTTGAAACCAGGTTTCAGCTCATAACATCCAGCATCATCAAAATGAACCGTGAAATTCTTGTCGCAGATTTGAGAAACACTAAGAAGATTATGATCAATTTAACGAACATAATTGATCTTATCAAAGCTAACCACACTATTGGATACCATTCCTTTTCCAGTGATGTATCCACCCTTGTCTCCGACAAAAGCAACATAGCCTCCTCGAATGCTTTTCACATCATAAAGGAGCCTTAGGTCGCCTGTCATGTGCCTCGATGCTCCACTATCAATATCCAATGACTATTCATAGTTCCTCCTGGAACACCCTGCACGTTTCAATACTCGATCAGTTTGAGATGGGGACCCAAGCCTTAGTGGTCTTAGGTCGACCCTTATCATCAAGAAATGTGATTTCTATTTCTTGATGATTTGGAAATTGTGTGCCTCCTCTTGAAACATCACCGGTCTTAGGTTTCTAAGATTTTTGAAATTTACCAGAATGATTATTATTACATTTTTAACAACTTCTGGTTTTATTAAATTTGAAGAACTTGGTTTCCTTTCTGAAGAATCCGGTTTTAATGTTTTTCAATTATTTTTACTTGTTTACATATCTGTTTTTCTTCTTGTTCTGTACCAATATGTTTGTCTTGTTTTGGAGAAATAGATCGACTTTGGCAAGTTGGTCAGGAGGGGCTTTCTCAACAAATTTAGGTTTTGCGGAGTTTGTACAATTCTTGATTATGTGGCCAAATTCTCCACATTTAAAACAAGTTCTCCTTTCAACAAATTTAGGAGATCATGTTTTATGACTTGATGTTCAACTTGTGGGTCTTGAGGTACTTGGTTCATTTTCACACCCATTTGTATGTTGAGTGTAATTTTTTTCTCTGTTACGCTTTAAAATCTTGACTTTGTTTACAAAATCTATATTAGACATGCCTTCAAAAGTCTCAACTTTATCAGTACCAGTAGAACTCACAAATTTAACATTCCTAAACTTCTTCTTGTAGCGAGTGCCTTTTGCCTCAACCTTCGGTTGTGGTACCTTAGGCTTTTCAGCTCTCTTTTCTTGGTGTTTTTCTTTTGAACTTGATAGTGGTTGTGACTTGATTGGGTTTTTCTTATCCAAAGATTTGGTTGTTGAATCTTCAAAAACTTAATCAATAGAGGTTGGATTTACATTTTTGATCAGAAAGTCTTTGTTGGAATACATTTTCTTGTCTCCAACCAAAGTATATAACACATTATCATTTTTATCTATAGACGCATTTGTCTTGACAGACTTCCTAGGATCATTCTCTCAATTTTCAACAATTTTCACACTGGGAGTAGCAGACATTTCTATCCCTTTTTCTTCATCAAGTGATTGATCCTGATCATTTTTCTCGGACTCATCATCTGACGAATCATCCTCCTCTGTAGTAGAGGGATTCTGATCAACAACTGATGATGAGTTCTCGAATTTTCTTGATTCAACGGAGGAATTGTCTAGCTTGAACCCTAATTCTGCTACAAACTCTTCAGGATTAAGAGGTACAGAGGGTCTCAAAGCGTGGCATTTCCTCTTCATCAGGCAATTTGGTATAGTTGTGTTTCAATGGAAGTGGACACGACTTATACCCAATGCATTTAACATCTCCTTTTAGTTTTGAACGTCAATGATATGATCAAGCATATATCGGGAGTTAGAATAACTCTCCAATTTTAGCTTGATCGCAAGGATATTAATGTAATTATTAATTCATGTTTGTTTGTTCAAAACTGTCTTTGTTAATTCAGAAACACTTTTCTTAAGGGTTTCTATTACAGATTTGAATTCTTTTTCGTTTCGAGTTAAAGCCAAATTTGCCTCTTTGCATTTTGACAGTTCAACAACTAGGTTTTGATTATGACTGTTTATTGTTTCAAATTTTGCTTTTTAATTCTACATAGTCACTGCAAATTTTAGGAGAGTCGGAATTTACCTGACTTGTCGAACCGGCAACATTCGCCATGAAGGAAGTATGATGAGGGAAGGATGCACTATTTGTAAAGAATTTTTATGTTTCCTTCAATACAGCTTCTGCTTTCTTCATCAGACCCGCCTTTTGACCTTTCAGCTTTTCTGCTTTTCTGCTTTTCTGCTTCTTTTAGCAACTTTCTGACCTCAGCATCACTTCATTCCCTGTTATCTGACTCGGATCCATAACCACCTGTACTCGAGCATTCTTCATCAGAACCACCAATATACCCTGAACTATCATCATCATCAGAACTATCAATGCTGTGAACATGTTTGATTCGATTGATAATCTTGGCATAACATGCAGTTCCTCCTTGATTCTCGTTTCCCAATTGCACTAACCAATCGCATCCTTCATCTGCTTGTACTACTAAAGCTCTGTTTGTGTTGTTTGAAGGTCCTGACTGGTTAGTGTTGTTTGGGTTGTTAACAGCTACCATCCTTCGATCATTGTTAACTTAAGTTGTGTTGGATGGTTGATTGATTTTGGAAGGGGTTGTGATTTCCTTGTTTGCTGGGTCTCGTGCCTCATGCTTGAAGTGACCTCTTTCACCACAGGTGAAGCAAGTAACAACATTTTTATCAAAACCATATTTTGTATCTTTCTTGCTTTCCAAACTGGTTCTTCCTGATCTGCTCATATAATCCTTAGCTTTTCTTACCGCACTTGCAAACGCCCATTTGATATCCATTAGCTCCATCTCATCTCTGTCTATTTGTTGGTAGTCTTCATTAGTCAAATTGATGTTTCCAATTTGACCAACCACTAATCCACAATAGGCACTAACCATGGTGTTTAGAAGTTCCATATGTTCCTGAGCAACTTCAACGCTGACCTTGGAAAGATGTGATGTGTCAAGTCTGACTGTATTGGGATTTGCAGGTTGAAAGTTGTTACCATAGAAAGCTTGTTGAGAAGATTGCTGTGGAACTTGAGGTGCAAGATCTCGTGGTTGTGGCAAAAAGGCTTTAGGATCAATACTGGTCCAAAGGTTTGAGTACTTGAGCTTGCAGGCTGATTTGTTTGAACTGGTGGTGGTAGAAAGGGATTCATGTTTGACACAAACACCGTTTGAAGTTTTGGTTCTGATTTGCACTAATACCTGTATTAGTACCTCCAAAGTACATCTCACGGTTTTGTGGAACAGTAATTCTTTGTGCCTTTCGAAGTTCTTCTTCATTTTTGTTCTCCAATTTCTACAAAAATTCATAAATACTGATTGAATCCAAAACACCTGTATGCTTCAGTAAGTCAATAAATTGACCCCACTTTGGTGGTAATGTGTCAGCAAAGCACATCACGATTTCTTGTGGAGATGCTAGAACTTTGTACGGGTACATTTCGCTGAGCGGATGGTAGAAACGAGTTGTCATATCATTTAATGTTTCATTTTCCATGAACATGAAACCTTCAAACTCCTTCTTTAGCAGATCATGCCGTATTTTTTTGGTTGCAACATTACCTTCTCCTCTTGCTTCCAGGGTGTCCCACAGATTGTTGGTGGTGGTACAGTATACAAACTGATGATAAATATCTTTATGAAGTGCTTGTGTAAGGATAGCAAATGCCTTTTTCTCTAGATCGTAAGCCTTTTTATCGCCTTCATCTAGGTTGGCTAAGGAGGTTGGATTTGATCCTGCTTCTTCGAGAGATTCTTTGTAGGGTGTAGTTAAACATGTCCATAATTCTGTGTTCTGACCGAGAACATATGTGTGGAAACGACTTTTCCACGAAGGATAATCATTCATATGGTTCAGTTTAGGTGGACGGTTATTACTCCCAATTTCACTCTCGCTTATAAGAACAGTCTGGATGCTCTAGTTCTGATTTGCGACTCACGCCCATTGATTTGCGGTAATCATGGTTGTATGTTGAGGCACTAGTTATTTAACCCATGAGGTTGCGGAGCTTTGTGAAGAGTCTTGATTTGTGCTTGAACTACTACTCCAATCCCACGGATTAGTACTCATTATATTTTCGTGATTATGAAAATTAAAAGGTTTAAAGTTTAATTTTTTGAAAATAACAGTGTCCTTTTAATGTTCACAATTTTAAAAACCACAAAGTTTGAAAAACTAAAACACGAAAAACAATCAAAGAATAAGGTTATTTGTACGAATCAATGATTCGTACGAATGATAGACTTTCTATGAATCAGGTGCTTCGTACGAGAGGCACTTCTTCGTGCGAATGAACTTGTCTTTCGTGCGAACAAGGTTCTTCATGCGGATGACTTTTCTTTCGCACGAATAGTCTAGTTCTTCGTGCGGATGGGTTATTCGCACAGATGTTTTTCCGAGAGAGGAATCTTTTTGCAGGGTTGTTTGGTAAAAATTTCATTTTCTAGCACAGACTGGTTTTCAAAAGTGGTTTGTTGTCTACACAGTTTTGGTTAAAAAGACAAACATTCCATATCAGCTTTTTCAGTTTCAACAGTCAAGTCCAGAATGTCAGAGATTTGGTCAACCCTACAACAATATTCCGGTGAGTTTCTCCTGCAAATGTGTTCAACTTGAACAGATGAAAATTTTAAGAAAAACCAGATTTTAACATGTCTCCATGTGTTCTAACAAGGTTTTAATGAAAATTTTCTGAGTACAACAAGTTTTAACCAAGTTTTAAGTTTGTTATCTTTTAAAAACTTAAGTTTCTTGCTGAAAGTTCAAGAACACTTCAAGAAACCCTCAAAACTAGCTCAGACACAACACTAAACTTGGTTTTAAACAAGGAAGAGAGCCAAAGCTCTGATACCACTTGTAGGTCCACTTGGAGGATCAAGATTAACCTACTTCCCTGTTTATACAATACAAATACGAGTGCGGAATACTCGTAAGTATGCAAACCAAAGAAAAGTAAGAACACATGATAACCAAAGATTCAATATCTTGATTAACATAAGAGAACTAGTACAAACATATACAAACAATGTTCATACAGACTCATGCAATACACTTTGTGCTCTTGTGTCTCTGTATCTAGTATATCTCTTAGATGTCTAGCTCTGTCCCCCTCCTTACTGAGAAGTGCATGTCTGCTTATATAGTGCCCACACCCAGCAACAGTACAAAGTATGTTGCTGGTTATAGGAAACCCCAAAATACACGAAGGATATTCTCCAAAGATGCTCGTACGAACGAGTTGGCTCGCACGACATGAACTAGCTCGTACAAAAACAGGATGCTTGTTTAGATGAACTCACTCGTACGAATGGTAGGTGGCTCGTACGAGCAACATCTTGCTCGTACAAAGCATTTCTCACTCGCACATAATGTGTTCTTTGGAGAACGTATCACAGACATGACGTACACAAGACTCAACAGTATGCACACATGCAAATGTTTTACACAGACAAACTAATCGTCGTGCTAAATCCAGATAGGAGGATATCTTGATTTGGTTGACACGACCAAACTATACAGACACTATAAACAAAGACCGTACAATTACAGACATAACTAAAAACAAGCGACAGACACAAAAGTGTATCAAAAAAATTCTTATAACTCTGATTGGACAAATCAAAATTCCAGCTTATGTTCTTCCAATCATCTACGAGGTTTCCAACAGTATAACCAGGCTCAAGGTCGCTTTAGTGGTTAGAGTTTGGATACTGATGAGTCGGTTGGGGGTAATGAGGTTAAATTGGATAAATAGAGAGTGTGTTGTCACAACTAGTCTTCAAAGATCATAAAACGCAACAAACCTTAGCCGAACACGACATCCTCTTGAAAAAACCAACCTTCGGCATTTTTAGATCTTCAAAGACTTGTAGAGGGTATAGTTAAAAAGTTAGATGAGAGAACCCCGAGTCAGTTTTCAGGTAGCACCCAAACCAACCCGAATGCCCATGTGAAAGCCATAACCACTAGCTCAGGTTGAGAATTAGGAAAGTTGAGAGATCACCGGTTCATGTAGATGAAGAGGAATCGGTTGAATTAAAGTTAGAGACTTCTCCGTTAGATAAAGTTATTAGGAAGTCGGTTGAGATTGTTAGTCCGAGTTTGGAGATAGATCGTTCTAGTGTTTCGTATCCCTCATGCCTCAAGCATCAACATATGCTAAGGAGTACGGGCAGTTTCTAGATATGTTTAGGCAACTTAAGATAAATCTCCCATTTATCTAAGCCATCAGCATATGCCTAAGTATGCTAAATTCTTGAAAGGGAAAGGTAAATTGGGGGAACTTTCGAATGTTCCATTAACGGTTGACTGTTCCACGGTGATAAAGAGCAACCTACCGGAGAAATTAATTGATTCGGGTATCTTCACGATCTCGGGTTTGTTTGGTAGTGACATTCAAAACCACGCATTGGCGAACCTTGGTGCTAGTACTAATCTGTTGCCTTATTCACTTTACGAAAAACTAGGCCTAAGTGAAGTTGCCCCAACACGCATGACGTTACTACAAAAAGTTAGGTATTTAAGACTGAAATATCAGTCTCTAATACATTCAAATCAGTTTCTAATGGTTATTAGGGACTGATTTGCCTGTCCCCAGCTAGTAGCAAATACCTAGTCCTAGATAGTGGTTTTAGTGACTAAAAATCAGTCCCCGTTGCATGAAACCAACAGAGACTAACAACAAGTCTCCGATACATGAAAATTTAGTCCTCAATTTGTCCCCCGGTGCCACATCATTTCAGTCCTTAATACATTTCTTCAGTAACTACAAATCAATCTTAGATACTTTGATATTTTCAGTCCCTAATATATAACTTTATGGACTGAATATCAATACTCTAAACATGTCTATATTGTCCCTGATACAATTTGTTAAATTCATGATTTCAAGCTTTAAAGACTGAGAATTAGTCCTCGATACCACATGTATTCAGTTGTTAATATGTTTCTTTTAGGACTAAAAGTTAATCTTAGATAGCATGTTATTTCAGTTTTAAATACGTACTTTTAGGGCCAAATAATTAGTCTATGATAACATTTATTTTCAGTCTCAAATAGTTTTCAATACCGTCTTTATCCAGTCTTGAATATGTATTTACAGCCTCTAATACATCTTTTTAGAACCGAAAACAATCTTCGATACGATGTCATTTCATTCTCAATGTATTCAACAAACTATACAAAAGCGCTTTGATTTCAACTTTAAAACAATAACCAATCGAACATATGAATAACTTAAACGAATTGACTAAAACATGAACTTTATATAATATTAAATAAGTCAACAAATAAATTATATGTTTTTACTAACATCCTTGATCAGGTCATCATTTCACTAGCATGTTCGGATATTATGCCCTTAAAAACCATAAACTTTGTGCTCATGAACATTGACATTCATTCAAATTCCCTGTAGATTTGTCTCAATCTATCGTCGTTATCTTTAAGTTCCCCCTCAAGTGCAATGACCTAAACAACACAATAACGAAGAATACTGCACAAAGTTCAAGAAAGTAAATAAAAAATTCAATATCTCGAGTACCTCACATAATAGAGTATTAAGACGTGGGAGATGTAATGCCAAAAATATAATACGCGCTTAGTTATTCCGTATACAATTGACACAACCTCACATGCATGCATGAGCAATGAAAACCTGAGTTATGAAAAAAATTATATTTTACTATTCCTCCAACAATCAAAATTGTAAATTTATGTAGTGCTTAAATTGCTACAAATGACAACCACATGAGCATCAGCACTAAATGCATTCAATATGTAGACCAGTTTCAATTTGTATTGACCAAATAAATATAATTCCCAATAAAAATTAACTCTGGGCAGCATGTAATCACATTGCACTACATGAGTTATGAAACAAATAATGGTTGTAGTTCTAACTCACTTTCTACAAAAAGCATATGACCTTGCAAAGTGCACAGAATCAACTACTGTAGACAACCCACCATTAACATGTGAAATCGATCTAACATGTTTGATGAAACAACCAGCAAAAGCTTTTGTTCCCTCGTAGAGCCATTATAAGTCTTAAATCATATGGAGACAAAACTCCATGTGATATATTTACTTTTTTATACAGCAAACAAAGAAAATCTTTATATATAAGAAACCCCAAAAGAGTTGGAAAAATAAAGCATCTTAGCACCAAAATTCACAAACACAAACAATTCAAAGAAAATCCCTAGATCTTAAGTAATAAAGTATGAAAATGGTTATAAAAACAAACAGTTGGTTCCAAAATAGAAAATTTTCTAAGTTAGGTATGTTTACCAGGAATATATTATTATCACAGATACGCTTGACATTTTGTTTGGCGAATGACAAACAAATATAGTGATGTTTGAATAAATCATTTTAAGGTACATTGCAATTGTCATGTTGCAGATAAACAAGGGAGATAAACTAGAATAGCATATGGTGATGCTCTGAAACATCTGTAAAATGCATACAAAAAATCAAATAAAAACATCAATGAAATGAATCAAAACAAGAAAACAAGCTACTGTTGGTGATGACAGCACTAGTTTGTTGAAGAACTTTGAATTATTCAGCAGCAAATTTAAGAGCAACACTAATGGAGCTCCTTCTGGAGGGCTAAGTCTATAAATCACCAACTTTCATTCAGAAACAGAATCGGCAAAATAAAGTACTTTTAAACAGAAATAACAATAAAAAGCCCTAGAAATTGAAGGTGAAGATTGAATATGGACACTTTGATCGGCAGCTTGGGATCAGAGGTGCGATAACATTGAAAGAAACCTTGCCGCCATCACCACTAGCCGTCGCTAGATCGGAATATTGATTAATGAGTAATAAAAGAATTGAGTTATCGTCATTTTCTTCAACATATACTTCATGTTCCATATTGCACGCAAAATACGTCCATGATTTCATGGTTTGGGCTTATATTGGCTGTCATGGTCAACAAACTAGTGAGCATATCTTAAGTTTTGCTTCTTTATAAATGAAAGTAGTCATGAGAGGCACAAGCAATAAGAATTAATGAAAGAGACCTTAATCGGCTGATTGAATCGAATTAATACGATAAAGAAAATATATAATTGGCCCATCAAATAACAAAACAAATGATTAATTAAAAAAATAAGCAGATGTGGCTCGCTCAAAGCATAAAATGCAGAAAAAATTATCACTAACTGAATTAAAAAATTTTAAGATTTACAATGCAAACATGAAATTGAGAAACCACAATTTTTTGAAGCAAAAATATCGTAAACTGAATTATGATGTTGTAAGTGTGGGAAATACATCATGATATCGCAAACCTGAAATTGAGAAACCACAATAAGCAAACTAAAGTTATGATGCCTGTAAGTGTAGGCAATATACCTGACAGCGAAGAAGACGAGTCACAAAAGAAGAGTCGAGATATCGAGACCAGCTTAATGACCTGCAAAAGCCAGAATAAACAGAGATTAGACATGCAATCTAGGGTTCCGATCAATTTGAATTGGTTAATGGGTTAATAATCTATTGTAAATCGAATTGAATCGCAAATGATATTTGACCTGCAACCTAGGGTTCTAGAGAAAAAAAAACGAGCAACAACGAAAGACAAATTATAATTTTAGAAGAGGGAAAATGAGTCAGGGAGAAATTTAGGAGGGGAGGGAAACCAAAAGTGAGAGGGAAATGAATGTTTTCAAGAAATTTTCACTGAGAAACGTGGGAAATTCTGAAGTTGTCAAGTTTGGCATATGAGTTCAATAGTAAGTCGAAACATAAACATGTAGGAAGAATAGTGTAAATTTGTATTTATGTGGTTGTAGTTTTTTTGTTGTGCGGTTTTTGGGTTTGTGTAGTTCATAAAGTTTACTTTTAGAAAAAAAGTGTGGCATATGAGTTAAACACTTCTACAAGCGTATGTCAAGTTAATAAATAGGTATAAATGAGCCGATTCGAGCTTAAGCTTGAAGTTCAAACGAGTTGAACCAAGCCAAAGTTCAAACTCAATTTGGTTCGAGCTTTATTTCTAGGCCTCGAGCTCAGCTCATGGGTAGTTTCCAAGCTTGAGCTCAGCTTATGCTCAACTCGTTTATTTATTAATTAACTTATATCAATTATAAGTATTATTAATTATATATACAATATAAGGTTAATTAAAAATATATAAATAATAGGCATGATAAGTGAAGCTTGAGTTTTGGCTCATTTACAAAGCAAACTTATCTTTAGGCTCAAACTCAGGCTCAAGTTAATTTACGCTCAGCTCATTAAGAGCATTTTTAATCCATTTTGAATAGTTAATGAGTAGCTTGTCTCGTTTACACCCTTAAGCTAATATGACACATGTGAAGTGATATTAATTGGTGGCATTAAAGTTAAATGTCACTAAGTTGTGTGCCTGTAAATGGCTTTTTTATTTGTAGTGGGTGACTGGGTGGTCAAAGTCCAAAATCTAATCATGTCACATCAATATACCACATTATACCAAAGCACAACCGTTCTAAATCTACTTTTACTTCTAACAATAAGTCATTCCAAATTCCATATCACACCTCACTTATACACAAAAAAAAAACAAATTATATACATTGAATATGAGTGTGTGGTTCCCACTAAACCAAACCGGACACAAAGAGTCAAACTCCTCTAACAGTTCACCTCGTTTGTTTTGGTGGTTTGGAATCCGGACGGGAAGATGAGTTGGTGTTGATGGTTTTAGTCTCGTCGTCTCTCTCATCGGCCGAACATAGTTCACTACGCCAATAGTTGATGTACATGCCTCTTCAGCCACATTGTCGTCCATATTATTTCTTTTGTTCGTATGTTGTGTTCAGAATTAAAGGCTTTAAATGGTAAGATAAAGATCAAATACAATAGGTCTTATCATACAAAACACGAAAAGTGAAAGAAAACTTATTTTATATTTCTTTTTATTTTTCCCATCTACTTAAGCATTGATGTGTAGTTGCAAAATACATAAAAAAGGTTTCCGTGTATTTACTCTAGTATAGTACTTATATGCAATTACACTAAAGTAATTATATAATTACTCTACTAGTGTATATACACATTTTTTTTAATTTAAAACTTAAATATGTGTTTAACAAGATGGAGAAAAATTTCAAAATAAAAATAAAATCCTCCCCTTTACTTTTCATATTAATATTTTAACCACATTTGTACAATAAACTTACCATACTATATAGGATATAGTAAGAGGTATTTAGTTTAGGACAAGTAATAAGCAAAGAGATATTGCTTGTATCTCAATTCATTAAATCTTAAACCACCATTTTTAATTTAAACTAATATAATATGTATTAAATTTCCTAAACTTACGTTGCCATATACTACAAAAACAAATTACTTATTAATTTTTTTATTTACTTTGTGACATTATTGTTTAGATTATCATATTAAAAGGAACATATTAAAGATTATTGAAAATCACTCCTAGGCGTTTCATATATAAAAGTCATTCAAGCCTAGATATTAGTCCTTAATTATTTCATATTAAATTTGTTGTTTAGATATTATCATATTAAAGGGAACATATTAAAACTAAAAATTAGTCCTTAATCCAATCTGGTTTAGGAATATTATAAATTGATTTTCAGTCTTTAGTGGGTTACCTCTCTATTAGAGACTGAATATCAACCGCCCTTACATTTACGTCATTTTTCATTATAGATGGAAGGTATTTTGGACCAATTTTAGTTGCGGATAAGTTTCCCTCTAGAACCCTTTATGGTGCGGAAACATTTGCGACTGAATTTAGTCTTAGATAGGGTGTCAATATATTAACGACTAATTATCTTCCGCTAAAATATGTTGCATAAAAATCAGTCCCTAATGCTATCGGTAACTGATAAATCAGTCCTAGACATTACCAATCTGAGACTAATATATCAGTCCCTAATAATTTAGTCTCTAATGGTCACTTTTCTTGTAGTTGTTAAGTATCTATGGGGCATAGTAGAAAACTTGCTTGTAAAGGTGGATAAATTTATGTTCCCTGTGGACTTTCTAGTTCTTGACATGGAGGCCGATGAAAACGTTCCTCTAGTCTTAGGTTGGCCTTTCCTTTACACGCCAAAGCTTTAATTGATGTCTTCGCAGGCACCATTACACTTAGGGTAGGTTAGGAAACCATCACATCTGAGGTCTCTAAGTCTACGAAGGTCGTGTGTGATAGGGGAGAGTCAGTTTTTGTGGTTGAGGTTAGTGAAATGGAGGGTAGAAAGCGAGAGTTAAGTTTAGAAGAGGAGTTTGGGGATGAGTTAGTAGGATTGGCCGTCTATGGAGAGACCAGTATTTGAAAGAAACGGGTAGTTGTTTGAATGCTAGTGCTAGAGCCCATAAGGTTAGTCACGAAGGTGAGCTAGATCTGCACGATCCTCCGTAAGTGTTTGAGAGTTTAGAGTTTGGGGTAGGATCCCATTTGTAGAGTTTATAAAGGAAGAGTCATAAGTTCTAGTTTTGAGTCTTTTTTGGTGTTTTGGTAGATTTTCATTTTGTGTTTTGTGTTTTGTGTTTGAATCGTTTTGCAAGTAATCGTATCCATGATGAAGTTCAAAATGCAAAGAAACAGATTTCTAAAGAGTTTTTCTAGTGAAAATTTAACTTAAAATGAGTTGGAACAAAGTTGGATGAGTTTGGAAAAGTTTATAGGGCATGAAGCTCAAGATAACTCGAAACTTTCTGTGAAAAAGGCCCCCCACATCGTGTTAGGGGCATATGGCACTGAGGTCGCGTGACGTGGCCATTACAAGTCAACACGTTAAAGTTGGCTCCTAACACCACATGACCAACCAGTCTTTACCCGTCGTGTGACGCGACGGGGTGGTTTTCAAGCTCAACTCAATTTTTGTCTGGATTATTCAGTTTTTAGCGCACGGTTCGTTTACGGTACGTATTTCCTTGTATTTTGAGTTTTTATTTGTGTACCATGAGTTTAAGTTAGTGTTTTTGAGTCGGTTTTCATATAGAATCTGTACGGCTTTGGGTTTTTGCTTGTTTTTGTTTATGCAGGCTTGAATCGTACCACGCGTACACACTCTCTATTAGGGTGATTTCGGAGCTGTTAATCGAATTTCAGGCGACCAACGCAATTACAAGTCAGTCGTCAGACCCGATCACGAATGGAATGCTATACGATCGAGGAATTTTGGATGAGAGTTTTAGAGATTACGCGTTATTTAATCAACTAAGTCCTTTCTGATTTGCCCTTGTCTTTTTATTCCTATTTATTGTAGTCTTTTGAGTCGGTTTCTATTCCTACATTGAAGGCAATGAAGACTTTAATTGTGGGGATGGGAAAGTGCTGATACACAATGTCTAATGACTACATCTTAGTTGAGTCTAGAATTAATGTATAGGATAGTAAATCAGGGTATTTTGTAGTTTTAATTTGTAGGTCCGTGCTAGGATCCGATAAGCTCAAGTCTGATTTGATTAACCTAGTCCATCACGTGAGGAATCCGTTTTAATTAGGTGACAAATATAACGAGATTTACTTTTTAATCACTCATTAATTGTTCAACGGTTACAGTTCCTGGAAACAATTGGACAGAGCTCTACCATCGTGTGCGCTAAACTCTGATCGATTACAGACTCAAGAACACGCTCACCTATATATAGACTTCTTTCTCCGTGCAAACTTGATATCTCCACTTCGTATGAATTGAACTCACTTCGTACGAAGTAAACTCTGATTACCTTCGTAAGAAGTGAATTGATCACCTTCGTATGAAGTCAGTTGGTTTGCCTTCGTGCGAAGGTAGGTCCCAAAACATACATACAATATGAATTCTAATACAGACTCGATACGACTCGATAACGTAGGTGACAGACATATGCATTAACAGTCTCCCACTTTGATATTGCCGCAGTCTCGAAGTCATAGTCCTGAACAATCTTCATAAATCTTCGTAACTTTAATATCTTTGACTTTTCAGCACAACAAATTCTATCAACAATCTCCCTTTACTTCGAGCTTGATTTGTAAACTTTAATTATCAACATGCTCCCCCTTTCCTTGAACTTCTTTTATCTTTGATCAACGTTTCAATCTTGCTCCCCCTAACTTTGAGCTTCCTAGACAAATTCAAAATCATTCAAATAAACATTTCAGTTTCAAACTTTTGAAATTTTCAAATCAAACACTTATCAAAATTTTCAAAATTTCAAATTTTAAACAAATAATCAGTTTTAATAACCCTCTCAGTTAACCAAGTCCAAGTTAATGATCTTGGGTATCTAATTTTTCTACCAAGTTCCAGTTAATGACATTGATCAAACACTTTATGAACAAACTGATATTTTTTTATCATTTTAAAGTTTCAAGTTAATGAACTTTTAATCATTTTGAACACTTTCTTATTTTAGATACATTTTCAATCCCTTGTTCTCAGATTATGTTCAGCAACTTCAAATTTTGAAAATCAGTTTTCCAGCATCGGTAGTCTAAAATAATTTTTTTTATTTTTTAAAAGTTTATGCTAAAACACACTGAAAATATTTTTTTATTTTTCTGAAATGAAATAACTATGTACAAACATATTTACATACATTTTTTGTGAATTTGAGTTAGAGGATCATATCGGTTTTGAGACTTATCACTAGTACTGTTGATCTTGAAAACTCTAAGTTCTAAATAGATTCACTTAGACTGTCAGTATACTGATTCACTAAACCTCTACACATTTCTCAATTGTTTCAAGATATAATATTAGATGTCTTAAAACTTGACTTAACGGTGTTTCCCACCACAGAATATACTCCCGTATCAAGATTCCCTGGATTTCATCTTACATGTGAAAATATCTAACTGATATCTGTATCTGGGTTGTGCGAGACCTTGATAGCTCATGTTAGTACCACCATACAGACAAAGAGATGAAGGCTCGACTTAAAATTGTGTTCCATATTTGGAATCTTTTGACTGCAATTGTTAGATCTTTCGATACTTTCAATTTTGTGTAGTTTTCAGGTTTAAAAGCAAAAGTATTCTACAAGTTCTAAGCCATTGCTTACGCAAAATCAGAAGAACTTGTATAATACCCTAGATATCAATTATCTATAAAGACATAGTATCCCAGAATCCGACAATCTCTCAAATGAATTTTCGGTGTACTAAGACCATATATCCGAGAGATGTTAACCTACCAAGGAAGAAGTTTTTCTTCGAAAACAATTTACTGAATGTGCGAAGCCTACTGGCACATCATAAGCGAGACCTGTTTAAACACTTTGACACTACAATTCTTTAGCATACTGTGATAGTCCACTCATTCTATCATTTCCTCGTTTTACATGAAAACTCTTTTTGTCTTTTTCATGTTTTTGTACATTTGCAATTTTTTATATTTTTTTGTATTTTCCACAACATATTTCTCCCCCTAAAATCAAAATCATATATTTGAAATCTCTAATTCCCCCAAAAATCAAAAACATATTTTGGATTTTGATTTTAAAGAAAGAAATTTCAAAAATGACAAACCAAGGAGGTCAACTTTCAAATCCCCATCTATTTCTACTTCACATTTTTTTATTTTTTATCGCTCATGATGACCAAAATATTAATACTATTGATTTTAAAAACATTTTCAAATCTGTTTTATCAACTGATTTTGTTTGTTCAACAGTGAGGATTTTGTGAAATTTTCAATCTTTTTCAAAAGAATAAACGTTTTAATAAACCCATCATTGCCATTTGTAAAAAATTCATATTTGTTCCACCAAACTCCTTGTCATTTGCCAAGGGACTGTAAGGCCATAAAATTGAGTAGGTTTTTGCTTGTCTTTATCAAACACATTTATAGGTTACTGACTTAGTTGTCTAGTGGGCTTGGGATAAGCCATGTGGGCTACTTAATGTTTTGGGCTTGTTTAGTTAATAGTGTGTATGTGGGCATGCCCTAGTTTGTATTTAGGTCACCATATGTAACTAACTATCAATAGAGTGAGCCTAGGTCATGAGGAGTGGTTGTTCGTGTGGTTGTTCTTCTTAGCATTTTCGAGTTTGTATGATAGTTGTACTAGACGAGTTTTTATACTCGTGTGCAATATAATCAATTCGATTGTTCTTGTTCTTGTAAAAAATCAAAAAAGCTTGAAGTCTTTCGAAAAACAAGGCTGATTCAAGTTTGCAGATTTGAAGAATAATGGCAGATTCGAAGAACACGAAGAATAGCTTGAAGATTTAAGAACAATTCAAAAAAATTCATATTTTGATCTGATTTGGGGAACAATTAATTGTGTCGTTTTTAGGAAATTTTAGTGGAAAGAATACTGGAGAATCTGATTTTCAAATTATTCCTTGATTATTGGGATTTAAAGTGGTGTTTTGTTACCAAAAAAACTATTGTGTATGAGTTCAAAATAGCAGTGTACGAGATATTAAATTATAGTGTGCGTGTTAAAAAGCTAGTGTATGTGTCAGTTCAGCTTTCATAGTGTGCGACCTAAGTTAAGTTTGCTACTGATATTAAATAGTGTGCTGGATATTAGTGTGTGACCTGTTTTATTGACTAGTGTGCGGGTACGGTTTAAAAATAACTGAGTGTGCGGCAACAATCAGTGTGTGGTCTACGTCATTACGGTTAATTATTTAAGTGTGTGGCCCAATTAAGGGAGTGTACCGCCCAAGAAATAAAATGTGAGGCCCAAACAAACCAGTGTGCAGCCAAAATTGAAGTGTGCAACTTTATAGTGCGTGACCCATATAGAGTGTGCTAGTGTATGCAGAGGTGGAATTTTAACCAGCTGACGTGTACAGTTTTAAACGTATTTAAGCGTAGAATTTAGTCTTCAAACAATCTTGGCAAACCAACTGCACGGTTAAACTCGTGCGATTTTTTGGCAAAAAAAGGCACGAAAATCCTGAAAAAGTGTTTGGACATTATATATCATTGGACTCGAAATTTCAAGACGAGTCTAACGGTATGATTTGGTAAAACAGTCTTCAGTCACGTTTTAAACGATCCGGTTCGGTAAAACAGACATTTCCGGGGAATCACGGTTTAGCAACGTAGAAATTTCTTCTCAAATTCATGATTTCATTCCCTCTCCTACTGAGGTATGTGTTGATAACATTTGCTGTACTAGCCTATAGAGAGAAGGTAAGTGGCTACAAAGAACAGGTCAACTCACACATTATGCAACTGCAATTATCCTAATTTAATTATATCATATTAAAAAGAAAATCAATGGGAATAAGGATATGGTGGAGGCGCAAAAACGTGATATCCGCCAGTTGTAAAATGATCTGAGTCAAGAAAAAGGTAGGCATGTAACAACTCGTAAAATCGTGTCCAATAATATAGTGACACGTGTCGTATTTTTATATAAGTCTATTAAAGACTAATAAGGACTAAAAGTGTCAACATGCTCAAACTAAGCCTCTGAGTGACCATCTGATGTCAACATGCATAAACCGAGCCTCTGAGTGACCATTAGTGTCAACATGCTTAAAACATAGCCTCTGAGTGACCATTAATGTCAACATGCTTAAACTTGGCCTCTAAGTGACCATTAGTGTCAACATGCTTAAACTTGGCCTCTGAGTGACCATTTGTGTCAACATGCCTAGCCTCTGAGTGACATCGGAGTCAACATGTTTATACTGAGCCTCTGAATGATCTTTTACGAAGTCCTAACTCTCATACGAGCCACTTGTTGGACTAGAGGGATTAATTCTGTAAATATGTAAAAGTTAGACGATGGAGGGGTTAAAAGTGTAAACATGTTAATTTATACCTCTGAGTGACCTTTTAACGAACCAAGAGCTCGACAATGTCCGGGCATAATCCTGGGTACGCCAAATGTTGGCTACGGAGGGCTAAATATGCTATAAAGGTATTTTAGGAGGTTTAATAAGTTGTGGGGCTAAATGTGACAAACTTGGAAAGTTCCCATGAGGCGCTCGCGGGGCACGAGAGACAATGGCCAAGTCTCTAGCGGCCCGCCAGAGGCCTGTGTCTGCAGAAAATTTGCTTGGCCTCCACACATGTTGCCAAAAACCATTTAATTCGAAACTAGGGACTTCCAAACTGCTATGCCATGTTTTAGGACACTTGTAAGCTCCCTCTAACACCCCCTAACACCTGGCATCACCTCATTCAAGCTCTCGAACTATAAATAGGTGCATTTGTTCACCACTTGAACTTGCACCTTTCTCATTCTTCACTCTATCTCCCTCCTCTGGAAGTTCCTAACTAAAAGGAGCATCCAACTTAGTTCTATTCATCCTAGGAATCACTTGTAAGTGTTCCTGTCACTTGCATTTTCGTTTATAGGCTTTTATAGCCAAAAGTCAAGCGTTTTACGGGAAACGCCTTGACTTTTGGTTAAGACCATTATGGTCCAACCATTGTTCATAACAAACATGGCTAGGTGATCGTAATAAGGTAGGTGTTAATCCATATAAAGGGCACCTCCTAAAGATCACGTTTGCTAGACCAATTGACGGGTCAAAGTTTTATTATTAAAATGTCAAACAGGCCATTTTTCAGATTATTATAATCTGAGCTTATATATGTTATCAAACATTTTTTTCACTTAAACAAGTTGGTAATAATTATTGGAACATGTGAGAATAGGTTCGGCTCGTCAATTTCAGTTCTAGGGTCGGTTCGCAACCGAAAGTCGCAAAGTTTGACTTCTCTTTGACTTTCGATTCTGACCCGATTTAGATTACTTAGCTACTAATATAAGGTTGCATTATGATCGTAATATAATGTAGCATAACCCCCTGAGGTTATATTGCATGATCATAATCAGAATCTGAGTTTATGCACAAGTTCCTTAATTATGTCATTTTGACTGAAATACCCTTTTACATAAAATGAGGTTTAATCGATAATGAAGTTGAATATAAGTTTCCTACTGATGTAATATCATAAGTAATATTATTTATGATGTCAAATCAGATTGTACACTGAGTTTATGTACAAGTTTATGTATTATGTCGACAAATGACGATAACGCCCTTATGCCACATAAAATGGTTTTAATCATTCCTTTTTATATTAAATATTTTATCAACTGATATGTTATATTAAATAACATATATAAAACAATTAAACTTGATTTTTAACATCAGTTTTTACTAAACTTTACACAAATTGTCATTTTACGACATAAGCACCGTTTCGGCGCATAGTATGGTTTTAAACCATATTTATCAACCAAGATGTGTTACCTACTGATTTTAAAGTACATGATGTAAACTCATAATCCCAAATAAATTATAAAACTATGTGTAAAATAACCAAAATGCCCATACGTTGCATACTTTGGTCATAAATGATAAATTGCACATATAATCAATATCTTACTGATATTATATCTTAAATTAATTATTTTTCTAGAATACTTAAGATTATAACATTATAATACATTCAAGTTCCTTTTATACGGTATATAACTACCAAAACGCCCTTATGAGGCATAGTTTCATTTTAAAACCTTAACAAGATATAAGTTGAAATCCTGCTGATATTACAACTTATTTAAAGTATAATGACATATAGAACTTGTCCATGACTTATCCGATTACCCGATATCGCTTATATGCGCACGCTTAAGTATATGTAACCAGTTTACGGAAATTAACCGTAACGGGTTTAACCTTATCATTTTAATCTCAAAATCCAGAATGCTTATGGTTTACCCATATTATACAAGTCATAATACTTGTTGGGTTTAAACTATATTCTATCCTATCATCACTTAATCTAGCGTATTATACGTTTTTGATCCTGTACGCTAGTCGATCTAAGTCTATGACTTAAATAAGACCGTTATGCCATAATCCAAACTAGAGCCTTCCGGTGAATGCTATCTGCACTTAGTTCATTTTGGATATGACTGAGATATTAAAACTTGTATTTTTAATCAAGACTAGCTCAGGTAAATACTCTCGACTTATTTTCCCTCTACAGGCTTGGGTTACGGTAAATTATTACCGCTTAGTCAGAGATGGGATCAATCGAATGCCGGATTGTGGCTAGTAAATCTGCATATTCCGTTTTAATCAGTTTTGTTTGATAACTTAAACATCAAGGGTTAACGACCGTGTCTTGGATATCCTCGGCTCATTACATTAGTTAATGGCCACGACCTAAGCGCGGGGTGTAGGCATACACCTGACAGATGCTCATGCAAATTTTACCCAATTGTTGGGGATAACTCCTTCGTGAGTTCATAAGTGGTGTGTACGTTAATCATGTCTCGGTCTTCGTACTGGGCCCTGTATATATGGACAAACATGTGAATCTGTTAACAAGGTTACAAGGCTAACTTTCCCATGTTATAAAAGATTTTGTACCATGTGCACTTAAAACCGTTTTCAAATGTTTTCAAAATGAGGCAGTTGGGTGTATTTACCAGCGAAAGCTGACGTATTTTCAAAGGACTAAGCTTGCAGGTACAATACGAAATAGGCTGGAAGCTGCTCGGTAGTGATATAAGAGGATCTTGCAAATCCTTAGATCTACCCAAGTTCTGTTGTACATTTTTGTACATTTTACGATCCGCCTGTGGATCTTCTATTACAAGCCATCTGTATATTATTTTTCGTACTTTGAAAATTTGGTTTGTAATAGTAATTTAACTCCAAGCCTTCCACTGTGCTGTGTTTATTTGACTATGATGATATCAACTTACGTCACGATATTCCCCAACTGGGCCCATCGGTGTTTGGCTGTAGAATATGGGGTGTGACAGGTTGGTATCAGAGCCAACGTTTGAGAGAATTAAACACTATCCTTCTTGTGTTTAATCTCAAACTTACACAAAAGCACATTCCTTAGACTTCCGAGTCTAGGCTTTGACCTAGGATTACTCATCTCATTATTAAGTTATTAGTATTGTTTTTTATTTGATTTTAACAGGAAAATGCCGCCAAGAGTATGAGGAAGTAGGAAAGGACCCATGAGGGGAGGACCATCAGGACATATATCCCTTCACAACCCCATCACTCGAATCCTTATGAGGATTAGGGGGATTCCTGGCCGCTATCAAGACATTCGCCTACTCACACCCAAAACTCGTACCACTCATATCATTCGCACTAATCACACCATTCTCATCACTCTCATCATTATTATCATGATGAGTTTAACCCTAACCATTACTTCAACACACCCCCAGTTAATCAGAATAAGTTGGATCAACCCAATCCCATGAATGAGGACTCCGATCCAGAAATGTCGCCGTCAGGATCGCACGCACATCCCATCGAAATCTCTAGCGATTCAAACTCTTACGCCGGATCGCGATATCATGGTCCTAATGAATGGGACCAATATTGGAACCGATTCACCTTTGCTAACACTCCTTCCCACCACTCCCCAACACCTCCTGTACAAGAAGATGTTCATATGGAACCGGTGGAACAACCTCAACCACCACCTAAGCCACCAAGGAGGAAACTTGGAGCACGTATGTTAGTATGTGCAGGTCAACGGTCGGGTTCGCTGCCACCGTTACCCAAAACTTACCCAACCATCCACGACGACCCATAAATAGGTGTACCCTCCAATGCTTCACCTGTGGTGGAACCAACACCATCACCAGTGGTTCAACCACTACCATCAGGTTATAATAAGCCTATCCCAACATATCCGGATACATCTAGATATGATCCTTTTAACCCATCTACGCCGATAAATTACCAGGCATTATCGCATGACCCTTATATGCAAGTGGTCATGCACAACGCACTTTACCCATCTCCTTTCCCACCTGCTTATCCACCTACTGGATATCCAAGTTATGGGTACCAGTATTCTGTTATGCCATAACCACAACCTCCGCCGCCACTTGAGGCCATAAACGAGGCCTTGGAACGAATGAAGGAGATGCAACAACAAGCGGAGAAAACAGAGAAGAAGACGAATAAGTTCTTCAAGAAGCTCTCCAAGTTGGTTAAGGGAAAGAAGGACGAGTGAAGTCTCTTCTAATAATATATGTTAGTCCCTGCGAGAACATTGTTATTTCTTTAGTTCATGCGTGGACAAGTTATTTCTTTTAAGTCCTTGCATGGACAGTTTGTTTCATTTATTTATTTCTAGTATTGTAATTTCTTATTTGCATTTAAGGAAATATTTTGGAATTATATATATATATATATATATATATATTCATCCTCTTTAAGCGAACGTCTCGATTTTACTCGAAATTTATGTTCTGCTATATAATTCCAAAAAAGGTCTTAATGGTTTTGATTAGCCAAGTGGCACGGACCACATTAATTGGCCAGCTTATAATTGATAGTTAAGGATGAATAGCCTTCTATCATGATAGTTAAGGGGAGTTATCCTTCTATCCAAAGGTGGTGGACTATGTTCAAGCCTCCATGTCGTTAAGGTTAATGCGACCGTGACTATTAATCAACCATTAAGATGCTCTTATATTAACATTCAGGAATGTTCATACTCCTGGTAGTGTGACTTGAGGAACCACACTAACCGTCTAGGTGATGGACTGTGTCCTAAATCCTATTATATAGCCTATGTGATCAATATGATCCCGGCTAATATCATCAATGCAATGATAATTGACATCCATTAGTGATGTAGTGCCTACGGGCCATGATTAAACATCCATTAGTGATGATTTGCCTTTGAGTAATATTATATTGTCAATTAAGACAATGACAGTTGTGGTTAATATAACCCCCTCTCCAAATTTATGTCCATTAGTGACAGACCTATGTGCCTTATTTTATGTCCATTAGTGACAGGCCAATGTGCCGTATTTATGACATGCCAATGTGTCGTATTTTATGTCCATTAGTGACAGGCCAATGTGCCATATTTATATGTCCATTAGTGACAGGCCTATGAGCCATATTTTAATATCCTTCGTGACAATCCTATGAGCTATTTATAATTGTCTAATGACAATGACAGTTATGACTTTACGATCCACTGTCTAATATATATGGACTATGTCCAAATTGTAATTTGCCTTCGATGGTCCTTTTGAGACCTAGGCCAAATATAGCTAACATCCTAGAAATGTTAAGCCTAAGAGTTGTGATTATATTCACACTAGTTTGATTAAGCGATGGATTTGTATATCCAAATTTTTTTAAAGCCAAAAAGGGTAATTAATACCATGGCTAAGAGAAGTTTAGGGTGTTTAGAACCAAAGCTTAAAGAATGGCAAACTCGGACGAGGCGCAAAGTAGCCACCGAGAGATTAACTCTAACAACGCCGAAAATATAGCCATTAATAATGATGATTTCCAAGCTCGCATTGATGCAGCTGTAGGAAAAGCCATGGAGAAATTTAAAGAATTGAGCGCTACTCGCTTCAAACCCTTATCAATTCCACCATCCTTAGCTCATAAAGAGAGCTCTGTTCACTCTTCAACTGCGAAGAGTGAACCAAGAAAATTAGAATTTAACAACAGGTCCCGTTCTTCTAAAGACGGATGTACCTACAAATATTTCGTCTCCTGTAAGCCCCGATATTTCAATGGAGAGAAGAGAGCTGTAGAAACCTTGAAATGGCTTGATGAAATGGAGACGATAGTGGATATCAGCGGTTGTGCTGATAAACATGTGGTAAAGTATGTATCACAGTCCTTCAAGGGTGATGCCCTGATTTGGTGGAAGTCAATAGTCCAATCAACAGATAAGGTACACCTGTACAACTTGGGATGGTCCAAGTTTGTTGATCTTGTAAAGGAGACTTACTGCCCACATCATGAGGTGGAAAAGATAGAGTCAGATTTTCTGACTCTCACCATGTAAAATCTGGACTGTAGGAAGTACGTTTCTGACTTCAACTCCCTGTTTAGATTAGTTTCCTATCTAATCACCCCTGAATCCAAACGCATTGCACGTTTCATTAATGGGTTTGCGCCTGAGATCAAGGGCATGGTAAAGGCTGCTTAGCCTAGTACCTATAGGGCTGCTGTTGACCTATCTCTCTCCCTCACCCTAGATTTAGTGAGGCAAAAGTCAGTTAGGACTAAAACTGGTAGAAAAAGGAAACGGGAGGTTGATAACTCCCAAATATTTAAAAAGAAATGAAATTTTTGGTTCAAAAAGAACCAGCACAGGTCTAATGATAGACCTATGTGCAAGACCTGTAATCGCAGGCATTGGGGGCAATGCAATACTGACTCCCAAATTAAACCCTGTGGTATTTGCAAAAGAAAAGGGCATAAGACCCACGAGTGCAAAAATCTTAAAGATGCAGTCTGTTATGGCTGTAATGAGAAAGGGCATATTAAGCCTAATTTCCATAAGAACCCCAGAGGTAATGATGCAAAGCCTGGAGAGGCTAAATACTCGTGCCTTCTAGATGAAGAGAGGCTGTTAATGACAACAACTTCATAATAGGTACATTCCACATTAATGACGTATATGCTAGAGTACTTTTTGATTCGGGTGCAGATAAGTCTTTTGTAGACCATAAGTTTAGTAAACTAGTAAACTTACCCATAAGAACTCTATACATAACTTATGAGGTAGAACTTGTTGATGGAACTTTAGAAACAACATCTTCCAATCTTGATGGATGTTCTATATCCATTAAGAATCATTCTATTCCTATATCTCTTTTTCCAATGAAATTGGCAGGGTTTGATGTAGTCTTAGGCATGGATTGGTTATCTGATAACCAAGCCCGTATTGCCTGTGATAAGAAACTCATCAAAATTAAAACCCCATCTGGTGAAATAATCACCATCCTTGGAGATTCATACTATGGATTGCCAGACAGAGTGTCGTTATACAAGGCATCCAGGGGTCTGAGAAAAGGTTGTGTCATTTACCTAGCACAAGTAACTATCAATGAGCCTAAATCAAATATTAAAGAGCTTCTAGTTATCTCGGAGTATTCTGATGTTTTCCCTGAAGAATTACCAAGCTTACCTCTAGATAGGCAAGTGGAGTTTAGGGTTGATATCCTACCAGAATCAGCACCTGTTCCTAGAGCTCCATATCGGTTAGCACCAACAGAAATGAAGGAGTTGAGAATTCAATTAGATGAACTTTTAGAGAAAGGTTTCATAAAACCTAGTTCCTCACCTTCGGGAGCTCCTATTCTTTTTGTTAAAAAGAAGGATGGTTCAATGCGGATGTGCATTGATTACTGTGAGATAAATAAGATAACGATCAAGAATCGTTATCCTTTGCCCAGGATCGACGACTTATTTGATCAACTTCAAGGAGCTAGTTATTTTTCTAAGATTGATTTAAGATCAGGATATCTTCAACGAGGATGTTCCCAAGACTGCCTTTAGGACCCGATATAGTCCTTATGAATTCTTAGTGATGCCTTTTGGGCTCACAAATGCACCTGCAGCATTCATGGATCTCATGAATAGAGTCTGCAAGCCGTATCTAGATAAGTTTGTCATAGTCTTCATTGACGACATACTTATCTATTCTCGTAATCAAGTTGATCACGAGAAACACCTTCGGTGCATTCTAGAATTACGAAGACAAGAGAAGCTTTATGCTAAATTCTCTAAGTGCAAGTTTTGACTTAGAGAAGTCCAATTTCTTGGACATGTTGTAAGTGAGCGTGGTATTCAAGTAGATCCCGCTAAGATAGAAGCCATAATGAATTCGAAAGCACCCAAAACTCCATCAGAGTTTCGTAGCTTCTTAGGATTGGCTGGTTATTATAGGAGGTTCATTGAGAACTTTTCAAGGATAGCCACTCCTTTAACTGGGGTCCAAAACAACAAGAATCTTTTGAGATTCTAAAACACAAGTTGAGCAATGCTCCTTTCTTATCTCTAATTGAGGGTATTAAGGATTTTGTAGTTTATTGTGATGCCTCACACACTAGAACGGGCTGTGTGCTAATGCAAAAAGGCAAAGTGATTGCTTATGCATCACGACAATTAAAGGTGCATGAAAGGAATTACACGACCAATGAGTTGGAATTGGTGCCATTGTATTTGTACTTAAGTTATGGAGACATTACTTATATGGCACGAAGTGTATTATATACACTGACCATAAGAGTCTCCAACATTTGTTCAATCAAAAGGATTTGAACATGCGACAACGTCGCTGGATGGAAACACTTAATGATTATGATTGTGAACTTCACTATCATCCCGACAAGGTAAATGTCGTTGCTGACGCCTTAAGTCGCAAGGAAAGGGTTAAGCCCATTAGGATTAATGCCAAGAGCATTGAGCTCAGAAATAGCTTGAATGAAAAGCTATTAGACATACAACAGCAAGCCCTGTTAGAGGCTAATATTCCTAATGAGGGATTAGGCGGAACTGTTGATCAGTTAATGCCTGGAAAAGATGGAATCCTTAGATTTAATGGAAGAATCTGGGTTCCAATCTTTGGAGGACTTAGAGATCTAATCATTCAGGAAGCGTATAATACGAGATACTCAGTTCACCCAGGTGGTGACAAGATGTATCAAGATCTAAAAAGGAATAAAGGAATTATTGGTGGATAGGTTTGAAGAAATCCACTTATGTAGCTAAGTATCTGACGTGTTCGCAAGTTAAAGCTGAACATCAGAAACCGTCAGGACTTCTACAACAACTTGAGATTCCCATTTGGAAATGGGAAATGGTAACATGGACTTGATTACCAAGTTATCTACGACCAAGCATGGTAATGACACGATTTGGGTCATTGTAGACAGACTGACTAAGCCAGCACATTTCTTGCCAATTAAGAGACCTATAATTCTCACAAATTGGCTAAGTTGTACTTAGACACGATCGAGTCCCTACATGGTGTGCCGATATCTATTGTATCTAATAGAGTTACTAGATATACCTCTCAGTTTTGGAAAAGTTTCCAAGAATCTTTAGCCACAAGATTAAATTTTAGTACGGCTTACCATCCATAGACTGATTGTCAGAGTGAGCGTACTATTTAGACTCTGGAAGATATGCTTAGAGCATGTGTGATTGATTTAGGTGGAAGCTGGGATGATCACTTACCCCTAATACAATTCTCCTATAATAATAGTTATCATATGAGCATCAAGGCTGCTCCTTTTGAGGCCTTTTATGGAGAAAATGTCGAACGCTCGTGTGTTGGGCAGAAGTTGGGGAAGCCCAACTATCAGGACCAGAGATTGTCCTGGAGACCACGGATAAGATTGTACAAATCTGTGACAAACTTAAAGCTGCCCGAGATAGGTAGAAGAGCTATGCTGACAAGAGGTGTAAACCTCTTAAGTTCCAAGTAGGGGACAAAGTCATGCTAAAAGTATCACCTTGGAAAGGTGTAATGAGATTTGGAAGGAATGGCAAGTTAAGCCCAAGATATATTGGACCATTCGAGATAATCAAATGTGTCAGCACTATAGCTTATAAGCTTAAGGTAGGAGCTTAGTGGAATTCATGATGTGTTCCACACCTGTAATCTTAAGAAATGTCTAGCCGATGAGTCGCTAGCAATATCACACCATGATGTGCAAATTGATGAAAACCTGAGGTTCGTTTAGAAACCGATTTTGATCGAGGATCGACAGGTTAAGAATCTCCAAAAGAAAAGGATACCTATAGTAAAGCTTAAGTGGGATGCCCTATGAGGCCCCGAGTATACATGGGAGGTTGAGTCTACTTTGCGACAAAAATACCCCCATCTTTTTAAATAAAATCTCGAGGTGGAGATTTCTTTTAAGGGGGTGAGGATGTAACACCTCGTAAAATCGTGTCCAATAATATAGTGACACGTGTCCAATAATCGTGTCCAATAACCGCGTTTACTCAATTTTCGGGACGAAAATTCTTTCAACATGGGGATAATGTGGCATCCCGGTTTTTCAGACATCTTAAACGCACTACTTCACGGTTATTCGTTCCTACACTAAATTGATTCGGAGATTTAAATTGCACGCTCGAAATAATTACGATAACTTCGTGAACTTGTCAAATGAATTACGTGCTATGTGTATTAAACGTTTATAAGTTGGTGAGTTATTATTTTGATGTTCCGATTTCGTGATTTGTTTTAGTTATAAAATATATATATAGTAAATATATAGACGAATCGAACCAAGCCGCGAAACGAGTCAACCTCACTTCCTTGCGACTCAAGGGATTGACCGAAACTTGAGGATCAAGTTATAGGCCCAAACCGACCCATCCAAGCCCTTTGCGGCCGCAAGCTAATCGCCGAACCCCTCTTCTTTTTCTTTCCTTCCTCATGCTATATATAGTTTTGTATGCATGAGGGTTGTGTTAAAAAAAAAAGAAAGAAACCCTAGCACAAGAAGCAGCCGACGGCAGCCCTTCCATTCATTCTCTCGGTCGCAAACAGCCTTCCTACACTTCCTCTTGATCGCGGCAGCCCCCTCTCCATTCTCCTTCTCGGTCGCGACCTTCATCATCATCCGATTCGGCTCCCATCTAATTCTCGGATCATTGATCTTCATTGTTAAAGGTTAGAGTTTATCATTGTTTGCAAAGTCATACTAGGATTTATAAACTCTTGATCATGCTAGAATGTAGTGGTAGAATCATTACCATGAAGGTGTACGATGTTTAGTTCGATAAATTGTGCTAGTTTGCGATTATGATGATTAGTGGAATCAAGAATCATTAAGCTGCGTTTTGTGATAAAAACCATATATGATGATTAGGGTTTGCATGAGTATGATGTACATGATGATATATGATTGATAAATCTGTTCTTGATCGTTTATAGTTAACGTATCGATTGTTTAAGCGTGTTATATTGCGATAAAATGTCGAAATCAGGATGCTGAATGGTGTTTACAGCCAACTTCAACTGGCTGTAACTTGGTTATTAATTATCGAAAAACGGATTTTCTGAAGCCTAAAACGTAGATTTTTGAAAAACGCTTCTAATAGTGCTGGATTCATATTTTTCTGAAGTCGTTTGATATTTTTAAGTGCCCAATTAAGTTCAGTAACTGAAGCTGTGAAAATTCTGAAAATTTGTTAGTTGTTTATCGAGTCGGATCTGATAATCTGTAGAGAGTCGGATCACGAAATTTGTACAGCAACTGGATATGGAAATTTCTGGGAAACTCCCACTGGAATTTTGTTAATCGGACGAACGGAGATTTTTAAATAAATTCTCCCGTGGACTGCAGTCAGAAAGCGACGAATCTGACTGCAGCCTAGTATATTAATATTTATGAATAATTGGTGAAGTGTTAGGACTTAAAAATTTTATATAAAATTCTAAAGTATAGTTGACACCTTCTGTAAAATAATTGGAATTTTTGGAACGTTGGAACTATTTTATAAAAATCCTCGAAAACAGCCTAATTATGAGTATATAAGCTGAAACTTGATAACTTGCGAATGTGTGTACCAAAGTGTTGTATGGATTGATTTGTGTTCATGATAGGTTGGTTTGATCACTATGTTGGTATGATGATACTTGCATGCATGATTTGAGTTTTAGGAATTGTTATTGTATGTACCGCATTGTGTGTTAGTATGTGTAGGGTTTGTATCAGTGTGTTCACACACTAACTCTAAATCAATTGACTTGTTAGGACGCAATTAGCGGTCCCATCATTTGCTACATCTGTGTTACACTAACCGAGCAACTAAAGGTGAGTTCACGGCCCCTAATTTTATCCGGTTTTAAACAACAAGGGGAGAAACATGAATACACTCTACAACTCTATCTCTTCACGTTATATGAAATTAACGTCATTAAACTATTCGGTAACTAAGTTAATGTTAACGTACGTTATGGTCACTAAGCAGCTATATCACACAAGTCCTCGACAAACTCTCGGATCGTTAGTATTGGGTTAGATAGCGGGGAAATTATAAGTAGTACTACTGGGCCCGACAAGCCCCACCCGAGCTAGTCGCGCTAGCCGACCGGGTATGGTCAACGGGTGATTAATTTGGCCTAACTTCGCCATGGTCAGTGATAGGCCTGGCAACACGGAGGCACAACAGTCAGCCTCGATCGCGAACACTTACGTGACATAACTTTAGGCTAGCTACCTACATGTTAACATTGAGCTTAATTACGAATCAACAAGATTATTTCGGGTTAGGGATAATGGAACCAACAACTTTATTATTCCGGGTTAGGAATAATGGAACATCATTATTATTCCGGGTAAGGAATAATGGAACCATCAGTATTATTCCGGGTTGGGAATAATGGAACTAAATCGTTATCCCGGGTAAGGGATAACGGGGGAAACAAACTTATAACCGAACAAATGAACTTTTGAAAACCAGTGAACTCACTCATCTTTAATGTTGACACTTGTTTCTTTACATGTTTCTCAGGACGCTAGGAGCTCTAGGTGCATTCACTTGCATTGATCAAGACATCTTTTTATCGAGTCTCATTTACGAATATTGTTTGGGTTTTTCTTTAGTTTTGGCGTTTGTGTTGGCGCCCGTTCCTTTACTTTACTTTAATGCTTCCGCTCAACTTTAAAAACTAATGCTTCCGCTAAACATTGAAACCAAACTAAGACAATCTAAAATTAACTATGAATGGTTAAACAAATGATTTTGGAAAACGTATTAACAAATTATATAGAGTCGTTCGACGTTACTAGTGTCTCAGATTCTCGTTTGTTCACACGTCTCGCGGTAAAACTCCGCAAGTGGAAATGAGGGCGTGACAGATTGGTATCAGAGCCTCTAGCTATAGAGAACCAGGTTTGCATTAAAAGTAGACCTAAACTATAGCTGATTACACGACACTAGACTTAGTTTGGCACCGAACTGTTATATCTTGTTATGTGATGTACCACAACTGTGTTATGTAAAATATGAATGCATAATAGAAATGAATGCAACTCGTAACTAACTACACAACCTAACAGGCAATGTCATCATCATCATCATCCGACAAACTTTCGCAACCAAGGGCACCAGGAAAGGCACCTATGGTGGAACCCTCACCACCTCATGGCGTGGAGACACGCTCAGCTGCGAGAAAAAGGCTCACTCTAGGGGAGGAGTCGTCCTCACGCCCGACCATCGCTATACCGGTCGAACTGGTTAACTCGTTAGAAGTAGGGAACGACCTACTTAGATATATGATAAGAAAGCAACAAGAACAACTAGAGAGAATGCATGAAACCATCCTAGCACAGGGATGGATGATACGACAATTAACAGGTAAGACTGGATCGCTCGAGGAAGAGCAACATGAGAGTAAGATAGCTCGTAACACTTTGGCTAGAGATCTTCGTGCTGAGCAGCTAAGGGCTGACTGGCTCGAAGACAGAGTTCTTGAGTCTAGCTGGAGAATTCAAGAACTAGAACAGAATCAGGCACCTGTACCAGTACCCGCACCAGCACCGGCCCCTCCAGTGCCGGTAGAGGAGGATCCAGAGGAGGATCCGGAGGAGGATCCAGAGGAGGATCCGGAGGAAGACCCAGCTGTAGAAGCTGGAAACGCCGCGGAGGATGACGGCAACAATAGCGATATGGGGGATGGAGACGTAGAAGACTGACACGTCTCGTTTATTTTATTTGCTTTCCTTCAGTCTATTTATTTTTCCTACTTATGTTTAAACTTGAGATTTTATAGTAAACTGATATGTTTGGTTGGCATTTTATAAGACGTGAAATTTTATTTAATCGAATATTTCTTTTGACTGTTTAATTTATTTAGGGTTGACATAATTTGATAAATTATTTAAGTATGGAATAGGATAACTATATTGGATATATAGACTTATCGGTGTGTGTTTATGTTGTCTTACGAAGATCTAAAATGGCAACTGGACGTCGCGGAAACCTCAATATGACGCCCGAAGAATTAGCCGCAATGATCCAAGAGCACGTGAATGCAGCTCTAGCGGGTGTTCAAAACCAACCGGCAGGTAACCATTATTAAATTTTCATGGGAAAATCTAATAGTTGGGCTAGTAGAATTCCTCGCTGACTACCTGTCCTCTGTCAGCAGGAGGGGGTCTTAACCCCTACAAGATATTTCTCGATGCGAAGCCGAGCAAATTCACGGGGGCAGAACGACCCATAGGACTGGTCTGCTGGATTGAAAAGTCCGAATCAGTGTTCGAAATGTGCAATTGTCTGGAGGCCAACAAAGTCAAGTATGCTGCCTCAACGTTGGAGGATGGGGCACTAACTTGGTGGAATGCACAGGTCCAAACGCGTGGACTTATTGCTGCAAATGCAATGGCCTGGGCCGAGTTTAAGGCCCTAATCAAAGAGGAGTACTGTCCGCGAGACAGGGTTCAACAGTTGGAGCAAACATTATGGAACCACAAGATGGTGGGATCTGAAATTGAAGCATACACAGCGAAACATCATGACCTGGGCTTTCTATGTCCCGATCTGGCTAACACTGTGGAGAAACGACTCGAGTTCTACCTTGGGGGTCTGGTCCCCGAGATCCAGGGTATGGTAATGGCTAGAAACCCTGTGACTGAACATCAAGCAATCAGGTTGGCACACAAACTCACTGATAAGGCGGTGGAACAAAAGAAGTTGCCAACTCAGGGTACAACTGAAGTGGCCCCTGATAATAAAAGAAAGTTTGAAGACTCGTCTGCTCGACAGTCTTCGTCATCCCAGCCACAACAGGGGAACCAGAAACGGTTCAATAATTTCAACAGCCACCGGGGTCACAATAATCAGCCCGCTAACAACACCCAGAACGCAAGTGGCTATGTAGGTCGAAAGCCACAGTGCAATCGCTGTAACCTTCATCATCACGGCCCTTGTGCCGGGAATCGCTGCCAACGATGTGGCAAAGTGGGACATGCGGAAAAGGATTGTCGCGGGGAAATCATGTCCCGACAAAATCAAAATCAACCCCAGGGTCAGCAGCAGGGTGTTAACCGGGGATGCTATCAGTGTGGTAGCACTGCCCACTTCAAACGAGACTGCCCACAGCTTCGTAACAACAACAACAGTGGTGGGAAGAACAACAACCACAATAACCACAACAACAACAATAACAACAACAACAATGAAAATGGTGGCACAGGAGGTGCCAAGGGGCGTGCATTTACGCTAGGCCGCGGAGAGGCCAGAAACGACTCGAACGTGGTCACCGGTAAGTTTCCCCTTAATGAACATTTTGCTACTGTGCTTTTTGATACGGGTGCGGATAGGATTTTTATATCTGAGTCTTTTAGGAAGAACCTAAATCTCACGCCCAAACCTCTAGAGGCCCCTTACGTCATAGAACTAGCCGATGGTAAATCTGTAGATGTGACCCATATAGTATCCGGCTGTCAACTCAAACTCGCGGGTCACACCTTTATCATTGATCTGATGACAACTACCCTAGGTAGTTTTGACGTGGTAGTCGGAATGGACTGGCTCTCCGACGTCCGAGCTGAAGTTCTCTGTTTCGAGAATCTATCCGTATTCCGCTCTCTAACGACGAAATCTTGACGGTGCAAGGCGAGAAGGCAGGCGCCGTCACAAACATTATCTCTTACATACAAGCACAGAAGTATCTTCGGAGGAAGAACTCCTTTGCTTTGCTCGCACTGGTTACCGAACAGCCTGAGGACGAGAAACGTATAGAAGACATCCCCATCGTTTGTGATTTTTCCGATGTATTCCCAGAGGAGTTACCTGGTCTTCCACCACATCGACAAGTGGAGTTTGAAATTGAATTGGCGAACCATGCAACTCCTATCGCCAAGGCCCCATACCGCCTAGCTCCAGCCGAGCTGCAAGAGCTGTCGACCCAACTTCAGGAACTGTTAGAAAAAGGATTTATCCGACCTAGCACTTCGCCATGGGGAGCTCCAGTCCTTTTTGTCAAGAAGAAGGACGGGACCTTCCGCATGTGCATCGACTATAGGGAACTCAATAAGGTTACTGTCAAGAACCGATACCCGTTACCTCGCATCGAAGATCTCTTCGACCAACTTCAAGGGTCAAGCTACTACTCCAAGATTGATCCACTGTCCGGTTATCACCAGTTACGCGTCAGGGAGGAGGATATCGCTAAGACGGCATTTCGTACTCGGTATGGCCATTATGAGTTCTTGGTCATGCCCTTCGGTCTCACCAACGCACCCGCGGTGTTCATGGATCTCATGAACCGTGTGTGTAAACCATATCTCGACAAGTTTGTCATTGTGTTCATCGATGACATACTCATCTACTCTAAAGGTGAAGCAGAACATGCTGAACATCTGCGATTACTGTTGGAATTACTTCAACAGGAGAAACTATATGCCAAGCTTTCAAAGTGTGATTTCTGGATTCGGGAAGTTCAGTTCCTCGAGCATATCGTCAATGAAAAGGGTATCCACGTCGACCCCACCAAGATTGAAGCTATCAAAAACTGGGAAGCCCCCAGGACACCGACGGAGATCCGCCAATTTTTGGGTTTGGCTGGTTATTACAGACGTTTCATCGAGGGATTTTCAAAGATCGCGCAAATGCTTACCACCCTCACCCAGAAAGGCATCAAGTATGCTTGGGGTGACAAGCAGGAAGCGGCATTTCAATTGCTGAAACAGAAACTTTGCAGTGCACCCATTCTGTCCTTGCCGGAAGGGACAGATGATTTTGTAGTATATTGTGATGCTTCCATTCAGGGATTGGGATGCGTACTCATGCAACGTGATAAGGTCATCGCGTATGCGTCCCGACAATTGAAGGTTCACGAGAAAAACTACACGACACATGACCTGGAATTGGGAGCAGTGGTGTTTGCGCTTAAGATTTGGAGACACTACCTATATGGAACAAAGTGCACAATCTATACAAATCACAAGAGCCTCCAAAACATCTTTGACCAGAAGGAGTTGAACATGCGACAGCGTCGCTGGGTCGAACTCTTGAACGATTATGAATGTGCCATTCGGTATCACCCGGGTAAAGCTAACGTGGTAGCTGATGCCCTCAGTAGGAAGGAGCACTTGAAACCTCGTCGGGTACGAGCACTACAGTTCACCATTCATTCGGGTTACCCGAACAGATACGCGATGCGCAGTTAGAAGCAGTTAAAGAAGAAAACATCAAGGTCGAATCGGTGGGAAAAATGGAACGCGATTGGGAAGTAAAACCCAATGGAGCCCGGTATTTCATGAATCGTATATGGGTACCTCTCTACGGAGACCTCAGAAAGCTAGTCATGGACGAAGCTCACAAATCCCGATACTCTGTCCATCCTGGTTCGGATAAGATGTATCAAGACCTTAAAGCTGCGTACTGGTGGCCCAACATGAAAGCTGATATAGCCACCTACGTGAGCAAGTGTTTGACTTGTGCAAAAGTCAAGGTAGAGTATCAGAAGCCATCGGGGCTACTCCAACAACCTGAGATCCCGGTGTGGAAATGGGATCAGATCTCGATGGACTTCATCACTAAACTCCCACGAACTTTGGGTGGTTGCGATACCATCTGGGTGATTGTAGATCGTTTAACTAAGTCCGCACACTTTTTAGTGATTAAAGAAACAGATAAGATGGATAAGTTGACTCGCATCTACATTAAGGAAGTAGTTTCTCGGCACGAGTGCCAACGTCCATCATCTCAGACAGAGATGCTCGTTTCACGTCCAACTTTTGGCAGTCACTTCAGAAAGCGTTGGGTACACGCTTGGATATGAGCACAGCTTATCACCCTCAGACTGATGGTCAAAGCGAAAGGACCATACAGACCTTGGAAGACATGCTTAGAGCATGCGTGGTAGACTTCGTGAATAGTTGGGAAATCCACCTGCCTTTAGTGGAGTTCTCGTATAACAACAGTTACCATACGAGTATATCGGTAGCACCGTTTGAGGCATTATACGGTCGTAAATGTAGATCACCGGTCTGTTGGGCAGAAGTCGGTGACAGTCAACTCACAGGCCCTGAGTTGATACTTGAGGCTACTGAAAAGATTGTGCAAATCAGAAACAGCATGGCGGCGGCACGAGATCGACAGAAAAGCTACGCTGATCAACGACGCAAACCACTCGAATTTCAAGTAGGCGACCGCGTCCTACTGAAGGTGTCACCCTGGAAGGGTGTAATCCGCTTTGGAAAACGAGGCAAACTAAACCCACGGTACGTAGGTCCGTTTGTGATCTTGAAACGTATCGGACCCGTAGCTTATCAATTAGACCTTCCTACCGAACTTAGTGGAGTTCACAACGTTTTTCACATGTCAAATCTGAAGAAGTGTCTATCAGATGGAACCCTAGTCATTCCATTGGATGAGATTCAAGTGGATGAACAACTGCACTTTGTGGAACAACCTATCGAGATCATGGATCGTGAGATCAAGACTCGAAGGCACAGCAAGATTCCGATCGTCAAGGTTCGTTGGGACTCTAAGCGTGGACCGGAGTTCACGTGGGAAAGAGAGGACCAAATGAAAAGCAAATACCCACACCTCTTTGCAGCGGAGCAGCAAGCTAACGATACCACCAACTAAATTTTCGGGACGAAAATTCTTTCAACATGGGGATGATGTGACAACCTGGGAATTTCTGGTAATTTCTTGTACCATTGTTAACGAACAAAATCTTTGTGCGTGGCACTCTAAACCTGTACATTGCATTCTAAACCGCGTTTACTCAATTTTCAGGACGAAAATTCTTTCAACATGGGGATAATGTGACATCCCGGTTTTTCAGACATCTTAAACGCACTACTTCACGGTTATTCTTTCCTACACTAAATTGATTCGGAGATTAAAATTGCACGCTCGAAATAATTACGATAACTTCGTGAACTTGTCAAATGAATTACGTGCTATGTGTATTAAACGTTTATAAGTTGGTGAGTTATTATGTGATGTTCCGATTTCGTGATTTGTTTTAGTTATAAAATATATATATAGTAAATATATAGACGAATCGAACCAAGCCACGAAACGAGTCAACCTCACTTCCTTGCGACTCAAGGGATTGACCGAAACTTGAGGATCAAGTTATAGGCCCAAACCGACCCACCCAAGCCCTTTGCGGCCGCAAGCTAATCGCCGAACCCCTCCTCTTTTTCTTTCCTTCCTCATGCTATATATAGTTTTGTATGCATGAGGGTTGTGTTAAAAAAAAAAGAAAGAAATCCTAGCACAAGAAGCAGCCGACGGCAGCCCTTCCATTCATTCTCTCGGTCGCAAACAGCCTTCCTATACTTCCTCTTGATCGCGGCAGCCCCCTCTCCATTCTCCTTCTCGGTCGCGACCTTCATCATCATCCGATTCGGCTCCCATCTAATTCTCGGATCATTGATCTTCATTGTTAAAGGTTAGAGTTTATCATTGTTTGCAAAGTCATACTAGGATTTATAAACTCTTGATCATGCTAGAATGTAGTGGTAGAATCATTACCATGAAGGTGTACGATGTTTAGTTCGATAAATTGTGCTAGTTTGCGATTATGATGATTAGTGGAATCAAGAATCATTAGGCTGCGTTTTGTGATAAAAACCATATATGATGATTAGGGTTTGCATGAGTATGATGTACATGATGATATATGATTGATAAATCTGTTCTTGATCGTTTATAGTTAACGTATCGATTGTTTAAAATGTCGAAATCAGGATGCTGAATGGTGTTTACAGCCAACTTCAACAGGCTGTAAATTGGTTATTAATTATCGAAAAACGGATTTTCTGAAGCCTAAAACGTAGATTTTTGAAAAACGCTTCTAATGGCGCTGGATTCATATTTTTCTGAAGTCGTTTGATATTTTTAAGTGGCCAATTAAGTTCAGTAACTGAAGCTGTGAAAATTCTGAAAATTTGTTAGTTGTTTATCGAGTTGGATCTAATAATCTGTAGAGAGTCGAATCACGAAATTTGTACAGCAACTGGATATGGAAATTTCCGGGAAACTTCCACTGGAATTTTGTTAATCGGACGAACGGAGATTTTTAAATAAATTCTCCCGTGGACTGCAGTCAGAAAGCGACGAATCTGACTGCAGCCTAGTATATTAATATTTATGAATAATTGGTGAAGTGTTAGGACTTGAAAAATTTATATAAAATTCTACAGTATAGTTGACACCTTCTATAAAATAATTGGAATTTTTGGAACGTTGGAACTGTTTTATAAAAATCATCGAAAACAGCCTAATTATGAGTATATAAGCTGAAACTTGATAACTTGTGAATGTGCGTACCAAAGTGTTGTATGGATTGATTTGTGTTCATGATAGGTTGGTTTGATCACTATGTTGGTATGATGATACTTGCATGCATGATTTGAGTTTTAGGATTTGTTATTGTATGTACCGCATTGTGTGTTAGTATGTGTAGGGTTTGTATCAGTGTGTTCACACACTAACTCTAAATCAATTGACTTGTTAGGACGCAGTTAGCGGTCCCATCATTTGCTACATCTTTGTTACACTAACCGAGCAACTAAAGGTGAGTTCACGGCCCCTAATTTTATCCGGTTTTAAACAACAGGGGGAGAAACATGTATACACTCTACAACTCTATCTCTTTACGTTATATGAAATTAACGTCATTAAACTATTCGGTAACTAAGTTAATGTTAACGTACGTTATGGTCACTAAGCAGCTATATCACACAAGCCCTCGACAAACTCTCGGATCGTTAGTATTGGGTTAGATAGCGGGGAAATTATAAGTAGTACTACTGGGCCCGACAAGCCCCACCCGAGCTAGTCGCGCTAGCCGACCGGGTATGGTCAACGGGTGATTAATTTGGCCTAACTTCGCCATGGTCAGTGATAGGCCTGGCAACACGGAGGCACAACAGTCAGCCTCGATCGCGAACACTTACGTGACATAACTTTAGGCTAGCTACCTACATGTTAACATTGAGCTTAATTACGACTCAACAATATTATTCCGGGTTAGGGATAATGGAACCAACAACTTTATTATTCCGGGTTAGGAATAATGGAACATCATTATTATTCCGGGTAAGGAATAATGGAACCATCAGTATTATTCCGGGTTGGGAATAATGGAACTAAATCGTTATCCCGGGTAAGGGATAACGGGGGAAACAAACTTATAACCGAACAAATGAACTTTTGAAAACCTGTGAACTCACTCATTTTTAATGTTGACACTTGTTTCTTTACATGTTTCTCAGGACGCTAGGAGCTCTAGGTGCACTCACTTGCATTGATCAAGACATCTTTTTATCGAGTCTCATTTACGAATATTGTTTGGGTTTTTCTTTAGTTTTGGCGTTTGTGTTGGCACCCGTTCCTTTACTTTACTTTAATGCTTCCGCTCAACTTTAAAAACTAATGCTTCCGCTAAACATTGAAACCAAACTAAGACAATCTAAAATTAACTATGAATGGTTAAACAAATGATTTTGGAAAACGTATTAACAAATCATATAGAGTCGTTCGACGTTACTAGTGTCTCAGATTCTGGTTTGTTCACACGTCTCGCGGTAAAACTCCGCAAGTGGAAATTGAGGGTGTGACAAATAAGGACTAAAAGTGTCAACATGCTTAAACTAAGCCTCTGAGTGACTCTCTGATGACAACATGCATAAACCGAGCCTCTGAGTGACCATTAGTGTCAACATGCTTAAAACTTAGCCTCTGAGTGACCATTAGTGTCAACATGCTTAAACTTGGCCTCTGAGTGACCATTACTGTCAACATGCTTAAATTTGGCCTCTGAGTGACCATTTGTGTCAACATGCCTAGCCTCTGAGTGACATCGGAGTCAACATGTTTATACTGAGCCTCTGAATGATCCTTTACGAAGTCGTAACTCTCATACGAGCCACTTGTTGGACGAGAGGGATTAATTCTGTAAATATGTAAAAGTTGGACGATGGAGGGGTAAAAAGTGTCAACATGTTAATTTATACCTCTGAGTGACCTTTTAACGAACCGAGAGCTCGACAATGTCCGGGCATAATCCCGGGTATGCCAAATGTTGGCTAGTAGGGCTAAATATGCTATAAAGATGTTTTAGGAGGTATAATAAGTTAAGGGGCTAAATGTGACAAACTTAGAAAGTTCCCATGAGGCGCTCGCTGGGCGTGAGAGACACTAGCCAAGTCACGCGTGGCCCGCCAAAGGCCTGTCTCTACAGAAAATTTGCTTGGCCTCTACACATGTTGCCAAAAACCATTTGATTCGAAACTAGGGACTTCCAAGCTGCTATGCCACGTTTTAGGACACTTGTAGGCTCCCTCTAACACCCCCAACACCTGGCATCACCTCCTTCAAACTCTCCAACTATAAATAGGTGCATTTGTTCACCACTTGAATTTGCACCTTTCTCATTCTTCACTCTATTTCCCTCCTCTGCAAGTTCCTATCTAAAAGGAGCATCCAACTTAGTTCAATTTCATCCTAGGAATCATTTGTAAGTGTTCCTTTCACTTGCATTTTCGTTTATAGGCTTTTATAGCCAAAAGACAAGCGTTTTACAGGAAACACCTTGACTTTTGGTTAAGACCATTATGGTCCAACCATTGTTCATAATGAACATTGCTAGGTGATCATAATAAGGTAGGTGTTAATCCCTATAAAGGGCACCTCATAAAGATCACGTTTGCTAGACCAATTGACAGGTCAAAGTTTTATTATTAAAAAGTCAAACATGTCATTTTTCGAAAATATTATAATCTGAGCTAATATATGTTGTGTAACATATTTTGACACTTAAATATGTTGGTAATAATTATTGGAACATGTGAGAACATGTTCGGCTCGTCAATTTCAGTTCTAGGGTCGGTTCGCAACCGAAAGTCTCAAAGTTTGACTTCTACTTTGACTTTCGATTCTGACCCGATTTAGATTAGTTAGCTACTAATATAAGGTTGCATTATGATCGTAATATAATGTAGCATAACCCTCTGAGGTTATATTACATGATCATAATCAGAATCTGAGTTTATGCACAAGTTCCGTAATTATGCCATTTTGATTAAATTCCCTTTTACATAAAATCAAGTTTAATTGATAACAAACTTGAATATAAGTTTCCTACTGATGTAATATCATAAGTAAGATTATTTGGGATGTCAAATCAGATTGTACACTGAGTTTATGTACAAGTTCTTGTATTATGTAGACAAATGACGATAACGCCCTTATGCCACATAAAATGGTTTTAATCATACCTTTTATCAGATCTTTTACCTACTGCTATTTTATATTAAATAACATATCTAAAACAATTAAACTTGATTTTAACATCAGTTTTTACTAAACATTACAAAAATCGTCATTTTACGACATAAGCGCCGTTTCGTCGCATAGTATGGTTTTAAACCATATTTATCAACCAAGACGTGTTACCTACTGATTTTAAAACTTATTTAATATGTTTTTATAGTAGGTACATGATGTAAACTCAGAATCCAAAATAAATTATAAGACTATGTGTAAAATGACCAAATGCCCCTACGTTGCATACTTTGGTCATAAATAATAAATTGCACATATAATCAATATCTTACTGATATTATATCTTAAATTAATTATTTTTTCAGAATACTTAAGATTATAACATTATAATACATTCATGTTCCTTTTTTACGGTATATAATTACCAAAACGCCCTTATGAAGCATAGTTTCATTTTAAAACCATAACGGTCATATAAGTTGAAATCCTACTGATATTAAAACTTATTTAAAGTAGAATGGCATATAGAACTTGTCCATCACTTATCCGATTACCCGATATCGCTTATATGCGCACGCTTAAGTATATGTAACTTGTTTACGGAAATTAACCGTAACAGGTTTAACCTTATCATTTTAGTCTCAAACTCCAGAATGCTTATGGTTTACCCATATTATACAAGTCATAATACTTGTTGGGTTTAAACTACATTCTATCCGGTCATCGCTTAATCTAGCGTATTATACGTTTTTGATCCTGTACGCTAGTCGGTCTAGGTCTATGACTTAAATAAGACCGTTATGCCATAATCCAGACTAGAGCCTTCCGGTGAATGCTATCTGCACTTAGTTCATTTTGGATACGGCTGAGATATTAAAACTTGCATTTTTAATCAAGACTAGCTCAGGTAAATACTCTCGACTTATTTTCCCTATACAGGCTTGGGTTATAGTAAATTATTACCGCTTGGTCAGAGATGGGATCAATCGAATGCCGGATTGTGGCTAGTAAATCTGCATATTCTGTTTTAGTCAGTTAAATCTTAAACATCAGGGGTTAACGACCGTGTCTTTGATATCCTCGGCTCATTACATTAGTTAATGGCCACGACCTAAGCGCGGGGTGTAGGCATACACCTGACAGATGCTCATGCAAATTTACCCAATTGTTGGGGATAACTCTTTCGTGAGTTCATAAGTGGTGTGTACGTTAATCATGTCTCGGTCTTCGTACTGGGCCCTGTATGTATGGACAAACATGTGAATATGTTAACAAGGTTACAAGGCTAACTTTCCCAAGTTATAAAAGATTTTGTACCGTGTGCACTTAAAACCATTTTCAAATGTTTTCAAAATGAGTCAGTTGGGTGTATTTACCAGCGAAAACTAACGTATTTTCAAAGGGCTAAGCTTGCAGGTACAATACGAAATAGGCTGGAAGCTGCTCGGTAGTGATATAAGAGGATTTTGCAAATCCTTAGATCTACCCAAGTTCTGCTGTACATTTTACGATCCGCCTGTGGATCTTCTATTACAAGCCGTCTATATATTATTTTTCGTACTTTGAACATTTGGTTTGTAATAGTAATTTAACTCCAAGACTTCCGTTGTGCTGTGTTTAATTGACTATGATGATATCAACTTACGTCACGATATTCCCCAACTGAGCCCACCGGTGTTTGGCTGTAGAATACGGGGTGTGACAAGGCATCTTCACTTCATGGAACTGTCAGAAAAGTTAACTATTGAACTTGATAATTTAAAATCAACTTTTGAAAATACAAAATATTATTTTAAAAAAAAATTGATGTTTCAAGTGAAAAAGTTGAGAAAATGATAAACCAATAGTCAAAATATAGCAAAAAGGAAGTTACGAATAAAGGATTGGGATTTGTATGCATTCCTCTACTATACAATCACAATTACACCTCTATTACTATGATTGAGGAGGAGATAGCAAACATGCCTTGCATGGTACATGGGCGGGTGAGTGATGTGAAGGTCAAACCAGTTAAGCCCAAGAAAGTCATAATTACAAGGCCAGGTAAAACTGAAATTATGTTAGAGAAAGATGCCTTTATTAAAAATTCATAAAACCTGCTGATGTCTCAAAGCATACTAAGACTTTAAGTTTTGAGAAAAATGCTGATATGGATACACATTTTTAAGTGTTAAACAATAATGAATCCACGGTTTCTCAAAAACCATACGAATTGCAAAATCAAAAGGATGAGTCTCAAACTAAATCGGCCACTCTTGAGTTTGCTATGATGAATGATCTGGCTAAGTTTACCAAATAATTTGAATTTAGCAAACAATCTGAATCAACTACTTCATCCGATTCTCCATGTGATTCTTTAGAAACAACTAATTGTTTGAAACCTCAGAATTAGTTGAATCTACTAAATCTAGTGATGAGTCACCTGAAATAGTTGAATCAGAACTAACAACAGAATAATCAGAATCAACAGCAGAAGCTTCTGCTGAATCAAGCTGTGAAACTTTGACTGAGCCCACAACATCTGAAATTAAAACAACAAGTTTGGTGAGGCCAATAGTCACTAAGGTTAAATGTGTGAACGATATTGATGCTTCTACTTCGTGTGCAGATGAAGTAAAAGTAAGGATTAGGTTGAGGGGGATGATATTGTTTGCCAAGAAAATGTCGATCTTTGTTTGAAAACATCCAGCTTGTCTATTAATGCACGTCCATTTGTGAAAAATAAATATGTGTCTCCAAAACAAATAGTTTTAGATGAAAGTAAATGTCACACCCCGACCCGCAGCGGAAAAGGTGATCGGGGCATGATTGGGTTATCATCAAAGCTCACGACATTTATTATAACGTTTCATATTTATTATTACAATTTAAAGGGAAACATACAATCATAATTACATCATGTCCTACACATCATTCTAGACTTCATTATTTTCTTCTAAGGCATTTCTATGTTTTCCTTGCTTCATCCTGTTCACCTGTATCATGTGTAAAAATGGTTTTTGGATCAACAAAAAGTTGGCGAGTGAATCCTATGAAAAACATTTGAACAAGTTTATTGAATTGATTATAAAATAAAGTGCACAACCACATATGAGTAAATATAGATGTAAACTTATTCACAAATCACTTAATATTAAATAATGCACACACATACAATAATAGATTGTTTTGAGGCACGCGTTGCTCAACTCGTCTCCCACGAGGAACTGATGGGCCTAATGAATGAGTTTTGAGGCACGCGTTGTTCTACGAACTGATGGGCCTAATGAAATGATTTGCATACAACTTGACAATATGTAATACATAACTACAAACAATATTTACATTCTAAGTTTAGATCACAATATGGTATGGCATGAGTTTAAATAAACGAGTTAATTTTAGTGACACATGACACACCCCAAAACGTGTAATTAAAAAGGGGAGTTGTAAGATTCACTCACATTGGGTGCGTTCGGTTGATGATGTTGAATGCGCACGAAGTTTGATTTAACCACGAGTGAAACTAACCTAGATAATAACATAATGGTTCGGTAAATAAGCGGATTTTATTAATCAATTTTAGTAGGATTATTGGATATATTTTTGTGAGTTTAAGGCTATTTTCTAACTTTAAAATGTTATTTTTAAGTATTTTTAATTGATTTTTAAATAAAATAAATAAATAAAAATAATAAAAATATGTTGACCTTTTTGACCGTTGACTTGTTGACCGTTGACTTGTTGACCGTTGACTTGTATATATGTATGCGCCGGGCAGGACTCGAACTCGAGACCTCCCGTTCGCGTGCACGCAGCTCTACCAACTGAGTTACGTGTCTAACCCGAAATATTTCTGTTTTTAATTATATTTATATACTAATTGAATTAATCCGAAAATCATTTATTTTAAAAACGATTTTAATGCATGACTCGGTGCTCGCCACAGGTCTCGAACCCGGGACCTGTGGTTTAGTTTGACACACAGTCCACCACTGGACTGTGTGTCTAACTTGGTAAATAATCTGGTTTTTATTATACTTATATACAAACTAGATAAATTCATTTCTGTCCTTATATAAAAAGTTTGATAATTGCCAGAACCGGTGCGGTAGCCTGGACTCGAACCCGCGACGTATGATTTACACGCGCATACAGTCCACCACTGGACTGTGTGTCTATCTTGGTTATTATTCCGGTTTTCATTAAACTTAAAATCAATTTGCGAGTGTATCCGGTTCAGTTTTAAAAAAAGGAACATTTTTATTAAGGTGAGTGTGCGTGTGACAAGAATCGAACTCGGGACGTATGCGTGTTTATTTGCACACAGTCCACCGCTGGACTGTGTCTCTAACCCGAGATATAACTTGATTTAAATTATATATATATATTACTGAAAACTTCATCTTCTTCATTAAGCTTAATCCAGAACCAATGTCCGACTGGTTCGACGATTTAATCAAGTTCTTTAGTGTGTTGTGATTAATTACATATGGGAGATTAATAAAAAGAATGAGAGAGATTAGGTATAAGATATACCGACAGAGATCCCCTGTTTCGCCGGCGAGTTTCCGATTACAGCAGGTTATTCCGGCGACGTGTATCTTGCGGCAGAGTGTCTTCAGGAAGCTTGAGGTGAGTGTGGGTGGCTTCGGTATGAGCTCTAGGTTTTTTGTTTTTAGAGTAAGGCACAGAGGTGAAGGGGTTCGGTTTTCCGGCGAGTTGCAGAAAGTTTCCGGCGAGTGAAATTACGTCGAGAATGGGTGTGATTGTGAGCGAAAAGGCTATCAGAGGTTAGAGGGTGCATTTATAGGAAAGAATCGAGATGCATGTGGTCTGATTTCAGTCTTGATTCGTCGGTCAATAAGTTTTCCGGTGGTTATGACCAAAGCCGCGGACTGGACATCGGTTATGACCGATGTTAAGGTTAATGCTTCGGTTAAATCAAAAGAAACCGTCCAATCTCGGCGAAATCGTCGGGATTTCCGACGACTGCGATTGGGCGCGTCAGTTTGAATTCGAGATTTATGTTATGTATTAATTGTTTCAATATGAACACAAACAACACAAGTGGCGGAGTGGTTGAGCGTGTGGGAGTTAAGACTTGGCTTATAACTGGTTGACCCGGGTTCGAAACCCGGCTTCAGCCTTTTATTTTTATTTCATTATTTTTAATACTTTTTCAAATGTAACTTTTATATTCTAATATATTTATTAATTATGTATCGTTTAAAATTAATTTGGGCATTAAATACGCAACAAAATTTTTAACTGATTGTTCGGTTAATAAACGGAGCGGGTTTGGTAAATCCGGGTTTTACGGATGTTACAGTATCCCCTACTTTTTAGAAATTTCGTCCCGAAATTTAAGTAGTGACATATTTGTCTAAAAAGGATGGTGTTTAGTTTGACAGTTACATACTTAGAAAAAGAGTAAGAGTTTAAATTTTTTTGTTTGAGGCGGTAACGTTCCTTGTAAGGGTTGAGTACCCTGCTACAGGAATCGCTTTTTGTTGCCTACGGTAAAAATATTGATAAGCGGAGTTGATTCACTAAGTATGATTTCATGCGCAAGAGTTTTGATATGTTTGGAAAGATAAGGTTATATCCTAAAACATAACTTTTACTACTAAAACCTACATGGAACTTCTCATAACCGCCTGACAATGCCTCTGATCCTTTGGCAAGAATACTTATATATAGGAAGTACCAGCAGCGTATCCACCATATTCTTGTCAAATTTTCATTGGTTTTATCAGTAAGTTATGATTGGTTCTATGATGTGACTCTAGAACATAAATAAACACCACAACCAATGTCTGAGTCCTAATTCTGATAGTATACATGTTTGATTGGTGACATAATCCCATTTCTTTAAATGATGAGATGATATAAATGCTAGATCAGTGAGTATAAAACGAACTTCAACCAAGAAATTACTAAATCCTACATGGAACTTCTCATAACTGCCTGACAATGCCTCTGATCCTTTAGCAAGAATACTTATATATAGGAAGTACCAGCGGCGTATCCACCATATTCTTGTCAAATTTTCATTGGTTTTATCAGTAAATTATGATTGGTTCTATGATGTGACTCTAGAACATAAATAAACACAACAACCAATATCTAAGTCCAAATTCTGATAGCATACATGTTTGAATGATGACAGTTCCTCTCTCGTTTGTTATGATGGAGAGGTTAGTTTATGTAGAAATAGAACACAATCCAATTTCTTTAAATGATGAGATGATATGAATGTTAAATCAGTGAATGTAACACAAATTTCAACCAAGACAATACTATATCCTACATGGAACTTCTCATAACCGCCTGATAATGCCTCTGATCCTTTGGCAAGAATACTTATATATAGGAAGTACCAGCGGCGTATCCACCATATTCTCGTCAAATTTTCATTGGTTTTATCAGTAAGTTATGATTAGTCCTATGTGACTCTAAAACATAAACAAACACAACAACCAAAGCTTGAGTCTAAATTCTGATAGTATACATGTTTGAATGATGACAGTACCTCTCTCGTTTGTTATGATGGAGAGGTTAGTCTATGTAGAAAATGGAACACAATCCAATTTCTTTAAATAATGAGATGATATGAATGCTAAATCAGTGAGTATAACACAAACTTCAACCAAAACAATACTAAATCCTACATGGAACTTCTCATAACCGCCTGATAATGCCTCTGAGCCTCTAGCAAGAATACTTATATATAGGAAGTACCAGCGGCGTATCCACCATATTCTCGTCAAATTTTCATTGGTTTTATCAGTAAGTTATGATTAGTCCTATGTGACTCTAAAACAAACAAACACAACAACCAAAGCTTGAGTCTTAATTCTGATAGTATACATGTTTGAATGGTGACAGTACCTCTCTCGTTTGTTATGATGGAGAGGTTAGTCCTTGTGGAAGTGAGATATAGCTCAACTTCTTTAAATGATGAAATTGAAATACGTTGAACTGTATGATGAACAAACTTCGACCAAGACATTACTAAATCCTACATGGAACTTCTCATAATCGCTGATAATGCCTCTGATCCTTTGACAAGAATACTTATATATAGGAAGTACCAGCGGCGTATCCACCATATTCTTGTCAAATTTTCATTGACTTTATCCGCAAGTTTTAGTTCTATGTGACTCTAAAACAAACACAACAACCAAAACTCGAGTCTTAATTCTGATAGTATACATGTTTGAATGATGACAGTACCTCTCTCGTTTGTTATGATGGAGAGGTTAGTCTATGTAGAAATGGAACACAATCCAATTTCTTTAAATGATGAGATGCTATAAATGCTAAATCAGTGAGTACAAAACAAACTTCAATCAAGATAATACTAAATTCTACATGGAACTTCTCATAACCGCCAGATAATGCCTCTGATCCTTTGGCAAGAATACTTATATATAGGAAGTACCAGCGGCGTATCCACCATATTCTTGTCAAATTTTTATTGGCTTTATCCGCAAGTTATGATTAGTTCTATGTGACTCTAAAACAAACACAACAACCAAAACACTTGAGATAACATAAAGAAAAACATAAAAAAACTAAACGGTTGGAGTTGAATCTTGATTTTTGGTGAAGGGGACTAGTTGGGTGGTTTCGTTTGGGCCGTCATTATCTTCAACAGGATTGGCGTTGATGTTGAAAACTCTTCCTCTTGCTGGTGGCCTAGTGATTAGGTTTCCTTGATTTGCTTGGTTAACTGAGTTTGCTTGAGCTTGGGCGTTTATGATGTTAACCAATCGAGGGCACATGTTTCTAAAGTGGGTAGGGTCGCCACAATTGAAACAAGTTCGAACATATGGGAACATGGGGTATTGGGGTTGTTGATAGGTTTGGATCATGTTTTGAGTAGGGGGAGAGATTTGGTTTTGAGAGGTGCGGCAAGCCTTGCTCAAATGACCATAGCGTCCACAATTCTCACATAGTCGACAAGGTAAGGTAGATGGATGGTGATAAAAACAGGTGTTACATCGAGGGTGAGGTCCAAGGTATGGTTTCTTATTTGGGTAAGTTGAGTTGGGTGCTACTTGAGTGATTGGGATAGCTTGGATGGGTATTGCTTGTGAAATTGGTTGATTACGTTGGGTGACAGCGAAAAGTTGCCCATCTCGTTTTCTCTTTAAAAATGGGTTGAAAAGGGGATTCGGTTTGGGTGGAGTTTGAAGTTTCAGTTGATGCTTTATCCTTCTTCTTCTCCTCCTTGAAGTCTTTATTCCGGATGCGGTTCTCGGTGAGCTCTGTAGCTAACTCCATTGCTGCTTCCAAAGTTGCAGGCGTGGTACTTATTACAGAGTCCTGAATCTTTGACGGAAGACCTCGAATGTAGTGCTCGATCAAACGGTAAAGAGGAGTAAACAAGTTGGGAACCATTTGATTTAACTCGAGGAATCTTTTGTTGTATGTGGTGTGGTCGCCTTCCTTTTGCTTCAACGAATAGAACTCATCTTTTAATTTCTTGATTTCACTCCTTGGGCAAAACCGTCTTGTCATGATTTCCTTCAACTCTTCCCAAGTCAAAGTCATAGCGTCTTCAACACCTCGTTTGGCCTTCTCTGTATTCCACCAAGTAAGTGCTATTCCAAATAAACGACCAGTAGCATATCGCACTTTGCAATCATCGGGGCAATCGCAATTTAGAAAAGTGTTCTCCATTTCTTCAAACCAATGGAGGAGAGCGGTGACACCTTCAGTCCCTTCGTATTTTGGAGGGTCGCAGGACTTGAAATGCTTGTAGGTGCATTTGGTGGTAATTGGGGGAGGATTGACAATGTTTTGATCTTCTTGATTGACAGGATTAGCGGTAAGGGCTTGTTGGACTTGAACTACAATGTTGGGTATTACGGCAGCCATTTGTTGAGAGATTTGGGCAGCCATGCGCTCGCGGGCTTTTCCTGCTCTCATCTTCCTACGAGCGAGGCTAGAAGACATCTACAAGGAATACATATCAAGAGTATGAGTTGGATGTTTTTGGGATCATGGGTCGTATTTAGGAATGAACATTCATAAAATAAATATAACATAATAAATCTACTACATCCATAGGATGTCTTGGGCTTTGCTCGTAATTGGGCATTGCATGCCGCCATACTTCACCTTCGTAATCATGTGGGCCCCCATGACTACCGGGTTTTTTATATGGTTCGCATGTGTTAGCCTAGTTACGTACACTAAAACCCGGAGAAAATCGAGAAATATGTAACGTATGATATTCGGAATGTGTCCAGGTGTGGACACGGTGACACCTCAAAGTGGGGTTAGTTCGAACGACGTTTGGTGTGGCATGCTTTGGCCTAATAGGTCCTTTGTACTCTCATCGTTAGTCCCCAGGTAGGCAAACTTGTCCGTTATATTAGATTTATACGAATGCCAACCTAGACAGAACGTTCCGACTACCGGTACTTGTACCCTTACAGTTACTACATGCCCGTCGCAGAACTCACTTTGATGAGATTTGAAAAATGAAAAATGCGACAAAATCTTTGAATAACAAAAGTATGAAGATGATTTGAATATGTGAACATTGAAATATGTATGATGAATGTGTATGTAAGTATGTATGTTTGACTGTAAGTATAAACAAATATGAAACAAATAAATATCATAAGTTTGCATGTAACCACATAAACAATTAAAATCTAGTCAACTATAGTATAGGCTCTAAGGGTCTAATAACCTATCCTATATCCCTATAGTCATGGCTCTGATACCAATCTGTCACACCCCGACCCGCAGCGGAAAAGGTGATCGGGGCATGATTGGGTTATCATCAAAGCTCACGACATTTATTATAACGTTTCATATTTATTATTACAATTTAAAGGGAAACATACAATCATAATTACATCATGTCCTACACATCATTCTAGACTTCATTATTTTCTTCTAAGGCATTTCCTATGTTTTTCTTGCTTCATCCTGTTCACCTGTATCATGTGTAAAAAGGGTTTTTGGATCAACAAAAAGTTGGCGAGTGAATCCTATGAAAAACATTTGACAAGTTTATTGAATTGATTATAAAATAAAGTGCACAACCACATATGAGTAAATATAGATGTAAACTTATTCACAAATCACTTAATATTAAATAGTGCACACACATACAATAATAGATTGTTTTGAGGCACGCGTTGCTCAACTCGTCTCCCACGAGGAACTGATGGGCTTAATGAATGAGTTTTGAGGCACGCGTTGTTCTACGAACTGATGGGCCTAATGAAATGATTTGCATACAACTTGACAATATGTAATACATAACTACAAACAATATTTACATTCTAAGTTTAGATCACAATATGGTATGGCACGAGTTTAAATAAACGAGTTAATTTTAGTGACAAATGACACACCCCAAAACGTGTAATTAAAAAGGGGAGTTGTAAGATTCACTCACATTGGGTGCGTTCGGTTGATGATGTTGAATGCGCACGAAGTTTGATTTAACCACGAGTGAAACTAACCTAGATAATAACATAATGGTTCGGTAAATAAGCGGATTTTATTAATCAATTTTAGTAGGATTATTGGATATACTTTTGTGAGTTTAAGGCTATTTTATAACTTTAAAAATGTTATTTTTAAGTATTTTTAATTGATTTTTAAATAAAATAAATAAATAAAAATAATAAAAATATGTTGACCTTTTTGACCGTTGACTTGTTGACCGTTGACTTGTTGACCGGTTTTATCGTATATATGTACGCGCCGGGCAGGACTCGAACCCGAGACCTCCCGTTCGCGTGCACGCAGCTCTACCAACTGAGCTACGTGTCTAATCCGAAATATTGCTGTTTTTAATTATATTTATATACTAATTGAATTAATCCGAAAATCATTTATTTTAAAAACGATTTTAATGCATGACTCGGTGCTCGCCACAGGTCTCGAACCCGGGACCTGTAGTTTAGTTTGACACACAGTCCACCGCTGGACTGTGTGTCTAACTTGGTAAATAATCTGGTTTTTATTATACTTATATTCAAACTAGATAAATTCATTTCTGTCCTTATATAAAAAGTTTGATAATTGCCAGAACCGGTGCGGTAGCCTGGACTCGAACCCGCGACGTATGATTTACACGCGCACACAGTCCACCACTGGACTGTGTGTCTATCTTGGTTATTATTCCGGTTTTCATTAAACTTAAAATCTATTTGCGAGTGTATCCGATTCAGTTTTTAAAAAAGGAACATTTTTATTAAGGCGAGTGTGCGTGTGACAAGAATCGAACTCGGGACGTATGCGTGTTTATTTGCACACAGTCCACCGCTGGACTGTGTGTCTAACCCGAGATATAACTTGATTTAAATTATATATATATATTACTGAAAACTTCATCTTCTTCGTTAAGCTTAATCCAGAACCAATGTCCGACTGGTTCGACGATTTAATCAAGTTCTTTATTGTGTTGTGATTAATTACATATGAGATTAATAAAAAGAATGAGAGAGATTAGGCATAAGATATACCGACAGAGATCCCCTGTTTCGTCGGCGAGTTTCCGATTACAGCAGGTTATTCCGGCGACGTGTATCTTGTGGCAGAGTGTCTTCAGGAAGCTTGAGGTGAGTGTGGGTGGCTTCGGTATGAGCTCTAGGTGTTCTGTTTTTAGAGTAAGGCACAGAGGTGAAGGGGTTCGGTTTTCCGGCGAGTTGCAGAAAGTTTCCGGCGAGTGAAATTACGTCGAGAATGGGTGTGATTGTGAGCGAAAAGGCTATCAGAGGTTAGAGGGTGCATTTATAGGAAAGAATCGAGATGCATGTGGTCTGATTTCAGTCTTGATTCGTCGGTCAATAAGTTTTCCGGTGGTTATGACCAAAGTCGCGGACTGGACATCGGTTATAACCGATGTTAAGGTTAATGCTTCAGTTAAATCAGAAGAAACCGTCCAATCTCGGCGAAATCGTCGGGATTTCCGACGACTGCGATTGGGCGCGTCAGTTTGAATTCCGGGTTCGAAACCCGGCTTCAGCCTTTTATTTTTATTTCATTATTTTTAATACTTTTTCAAATGTAACTTTTATATTCTAATATATTTATTAATTATGTATCGTTTAAAATTAATTTGGGCACTAAATACGCAACGGAATTTTTAACTGATTGTTCGGTTAATAAACGGAGCGGGTTTGGTAAATCCGGTTTTTGACGAATGTTACAGTAAAAAAAATCTAACATTCTTTTAGAGAGAAAAACAGTGAATGTACTAATTGTTTCAGATAGTGACATATGAAGCAAGGCAGAAAGTTTGAAAAGTCTGCAAACAAATCATCCAACAGACCTATAGCTCAAATTTATCATCGGTTGGGTCGAATGGATCGGGATATGCTCCTTATGTAAAAAAAGCAAACATGCTACAATTGTGGCATACCGGGTCACATTGCACGAAATTGCACACATCGTCCCTATGTGCCATATTATACACAGATCAGAGGGTTACACCAAGGGATGGATCTTATTCTAAGCCAATGAAGGTTGAAAAGTCTAAGGAAATGATGAATAAGCATCCTAAGGTTAAATCATCTGATGGGGATTGGAATGCTACCAAAGCTAAAAAAAGATAAGCTTTGAAACCTAAACAAGTATTGAAAAATAACAAGGTTGAAAAGCAAACTGTTTTGCCAAAGGCACCTAAGAAATTAGAAAAGCCTAAACAACTTTGGAAAGCAAAACATAATGCAGCAACATCACCAGTTCTTAAAACAAAATGGGACATGTGCTTAGGGGAAGTATCTTATTTTGATGCTTCAGGAAATCCTAATACCACGATGAACTGGGTACCAATGTCTTACTAATCTACTTATTTTTAAGGGACAACCAAGGAGGAGCTGTTGACAATCCTTGAAATGTTGATAGTGGTTGTTGCAGAGACATAACAAGTAACATCTCACTACTGCAAAAGGTTTTATTTTTTCAGTTGATGTGTTTCCTTTGGAGGAGATAAGGGATGTAAGATAAGATCAGCTAAAAGGTACTATTTAAATTTTGTGCTCAAATCTTAATATCAATTAGTCTTAACTCTAATGACGGAACAATAAAAACAACAAAAATATTTTCATTTTCTTCTGTATTTCTTTTGTGCATACATTGTCTTTATAACGTAAATTTGCGCATAAATTTTATGCACAAATTTAGGGGTATAGAGAGAGATATATTTGTAAATATATTTGCTTTGGACGGAGAAAAAGAGAAAGCGACAAAAAGAGTTTGTTTTTTTGCATATATGGGAAATGAAATGAATGTTCGTCTTAAAGAGTTTGACCAACACATGTAAAGTGCTATAGCTGAAAAGACTATGATATAATGTGATATGTTGATAGGATTGACGCTCAAAGTAATAAAAAGATACCAAGTGATATAAACATAACAAACTATGTATCATATGGGTAACATACCATCGACATATGATTTTATAATCTTAAATCTTGCGTTGATAGATAGCCAACGTCTAAGGTTTCGGGTCTTTATACTGCTGAGTCATCCGGGGATATCATGGTTGTGCTTTTGTTGCATCCAGATTATATGCAGACCTAGGCACAGTCAGGATATCTTAAAAGAGCCAAAAGGAGGCCAAAAACCTGAAGAGAAAGGAAATCTCATCACGAGAAAATTCCATGTGCTTGAAAAGTCAAATATATAGCAAAAAGGTATTCGCCTAAACCCTCATCGGACACTTTATTGGTCACTCTGCTGTACGAAACTACTGACCTGTTCACCAATAGTCTGATGTTGTAAATCAAAAAGGAAGAACTCAGTATACTCACCCGTTACGATGAATCGTTGTGGTTACCATGATCGTGGGGATATGTCATGGAATGGGACACACAGATTTTATAATGTAATATTACCTTAAGCTGTTGACAAGCATGAAGCATCATGACAAGAAGTAGCTTGAAAGAGAAAAGATTGACAAAGAAAAGAGATGTTGAGAATCCTCTTCTTGCATTCTTTTTAAACAAGATGTTCAAGCAAAGTTGATCATGATCAAGAAGAACAAAAGACCCAAGTTTGAATATTAAGAGTTGAAGTATCTTCCCACAAAGACATGATGAAGACAACAGTTTGGTAAAGACAACATAAACCTAGGGGGATATTGTAAGGCCATAAAATTGAGTAGGTTTACGCTTGTCTTTATCAAACACATTTATAGGTTATTGGACTTAGTTGTCTAATGGGCTTAGGATAATCCATGTGGGCTAATTAAATGTTTTGGGCTTGTTTAGTTAATAGTGTGCATGTGGACTTGGCCCAGTTTGTATTTAGGTCACCCTTTGTAACTATAAATATGGTGAGCCTAGGTCATGAGGAGTGGTTGTTCGCGTGGTTGTTCTTCTTAGCATTTTTGAGCTTGTATGATAGTTGTACCTGTCACACCCCGGCTTTCCACAGCCAATCAAACACTGGTGGGCTTGGGTGGGGAATATCGTAACGTAAGTTAATAACATCGTAGATAATTAAACACAACATAGCGGAAGTCTTGGATTTAAATTACTATTACAAACCAAATGTTCGGAATATAAAATAATATACAGGCTCGTAATAGAAGATCCACAGGTGGATCATAAATTGTACAAAGAAAGAATATAAAATAAACTTTAGGTAGATATAGGATTTGCAAGATCCTCTTATCACTACCGAGCACTTCCAGCCTATTTTCGTATTGTACCTGCAAGCTTAGTCTTTTGAAAATACGTTAGCTTTCGCTGGTAAATACACCCAACTGGCTCATTTTGAAAACATTTAAAATATGTTTTAAGTGCGTATCAGCACAAAATCTTTTATAACTTGGGAAAGTTGACCGTCCAACCTTGTTAACAGATTCACATGTTTGTCTATACATATAGGGCCCGGTACGGAGACCGAGACATGTTTAATGTGCACACCACATTGGACTCACGAAGGAGTCATTTCTTCCCAACCTTGTGGGTAATGCATTTTGAGCGTCTATCGGGTGTTTTCCTACACCCGTGCTAAGGTCGTGGCCATTATCTATCGTAATGAGTCGAGGGTATCCAGCACATGCTAGTTAACCCCTGATGTTTAAGTTATCAAACAAAACTGATTAAAACGGAATATGCGGATTTAGTAGCCACATTCCGGCATTCGATTGATCTGATTTCCGACCAAGCGGTAATAGTTTACCGTAACCCAAGCCAGAATAGGGGAAATAAGTCGAGAGTATTTACCTGAGCTAGTCTTCGTTTAAATGTAAGATTTATTAACTTAGCCGTACACAAAAGTACTAAGTGCAGATAGCATTTACCGACAAGTCTCTAGTCTGGATTATGGCATAAGCTAACCAATTAAATGCTAACGGTCTTATTTAAATCATAGACTTAGACCGACTAGCGTACTTGATCAAAACGTATAACGCTAGATTAAACGATGATTGGATAGAATGTAGTTTACTCCCAACAAGTACCTTGACTTGTGTAATATGGATAAACTATAAACATTCTAGATTTTGAGACTTAAATGACAAGGTTAGACCCATTTCGGTTAATTTCGTAAACTAGTTACATATGCTTAACCGTACACATATTAGCGCTATCGGGTAACCGGATAATTTATGGACAAGTTCTATATGTCATTATACTTTAACTAGGTTGTAATATCACTAGGATATCAACTTTTATGCCCGTTATGGTTTTAAAGTGAAACTATGCCTCATAAGGGTGTTTCGGTAATTTCACACCGTATAAAAGGAACTTGAATATAATTTAATGTTATAACTATAAGTATTCTGGAAAAATAACTTATTTATGATATAATATCAGTAGGTAATTAATTATATGTGTAATTTATCTTTTATGACCAAACTATGCACCGAAGGGGCATTTTGGTCATTTTACACATATTTATAAATTATTTGGGATTCTGAGTTTATATCTTGTATCTACTGTAAAATAGCTAAAATAGGTTTTAAAATCAGTAGGTAACAAGTCTTGGTTGATAAACATGGTTTAAAACCAAACTATGCGCCGAAACGACGATTATTTCGTAAAATGACGATTTGTGTGACGTTTAATAAAAATTGATGTTACGGTCAGGTTAACATGTCTTAGATATATTATTTTATATAAAATATAAGTAGGTAAAAAATTACCTTAAAAGATGTGATTAAAACCATTTTATAAGCCACAAGGGCCTTATCATCATTTATCGACATAATACAAGGACTTGTTCATAAACTCAGTTTATAATCTGTTTTTACATCCCAAGTAATCCTACTTATAATATTACGTTAGTAGAAAACTCATTTTCAAGTTCATTTTCATTTAAACCTCTTTTTATGCAAAAAGGACATTTTAGTCAAAATGACATAATTACGGAACTTGTGCATAAACTCATATTCTGATTATGATCATGTAATATAACCTTAGAGGGTTATGCTACATAATATTACAATCATAATGCAACTTTAGATCAGTAGCTAACTAATCTATATAGGGTCAGAATCGAAAATCAAAGTAGAAGTCAAACTTCGCAACTTTCGGTTGCGACCGACCCTAGAATTGAAATTGATGAGCCGAACATGTTCTTACATGTGAAAACAGGTTTCATAATTATAATATTTTCTTTTGTTTGACTTTTTAATATAATAACTTTGACCCGTCAATTGGTCTAGCAAACGTGATCTTCAGGAGGTACCCTTTATAGGGACTAACACCTACCTTATTCCGATCACTTAGCCATGTTCGTTACGAACAATGGCTGGACCATAAAGGTCTTAACCGAAAGTCAATGCGTTTTCCATAAAACGCTTGACTTTTGGCTATAAAGCCTATAAAAGAAAATGCAAGAGCAAGGAACACTTACAAATGGTTCCTAGGATGCAATAGAACTTAGTTGGATGCTCCTTTCAGTTAGGAACTTCAAGAGGAGGGAGATAGAGTTGTGAATGAGAAAAGTGCAAGTTCAAATGGTGAACCTTGGCACCTATTTATAGTTGGAGAGCTTGAAGGAGGTGATGCCAAGTGTTAAGGGGTGTAAGAGGAAGCTTACAAGTGTCCTAAAACATGGCATAGTTGTTTGGGAATCCATAGTTTTGAATTCATGGTTTTTGGCAATTTGTGTGGAGGCCAAGGAACTTTTCTGCAGACACAAGCCTCTCGCGCCCTGCGAGCGCCCCATGGCCAGTTTCAAAGTTTCACACTTTTAGCCCCTTAAATTAAAAAACCTTCTAAAACATCTTTTTAGAACATTTAGCCCACCGTAACAAATATTTGGCGTACCCGGGAGTATGCCCGGACATTGTCGAGCTCTCGGTTCATTAAAAGTTCACTCAGAGGTATAAATTAACATGTTGACACTTTTAACCCCTCCATTATCCAACTTTCACATATTTACAGAATTAACCTCTCTCGTCCAACAACTGGCACACATGAGAGTTAGGACTTCGTAAAGGATCACTCAGAGGCCCACTATAAGCATGTTGACTCCGATGTCACTCAGAGGCTGGGCATGTTGACATATCAGTCACTTAGAGGCTAATGATTAAGCATGTTGACATATCAGTCACTCAGAGGCTGTTGTTTTAAGCATGTTGATGTATCAGTCACTCAAAGGCTTTCGTTTATCCATGTTGACATCAAACAGTCACTCAAAGGCTCAGTTTGAGCATTTTGACACCTTTAGTCCTTATTAGTCTTTAATAGGCTTAAATAAAAATACAACACGTGTCACTATACTATTGGACACGATTTTTACGAGGTGTTACATCCTCACCCCATTAAAAGGAATCTCGTCCTCGAGATTTTATTCAAAAAGATGGGGGTACTTTTGTCGTATAGTGGACTCAACCTCCCATGTATACTCGGGATCTCTAAAGGCGTCCCACTTAACCTTTACTACAGGTATTAATTTCCTTCGGAGCTTCTTAACCTGTCGATCCTCGATCGAAATTGGTTTCTCAACGAACCTCAGGTTTTCATCTATTTTCACATCTTTGTGCGACATTGCTAGCGACTCATCGGCTAGACATTTCTTAAGGTTAGATATGTGGAACACATCATGAATTCCACTAAGTTCCTCCGGCAGCTTAAGCTTATAAGCTACAGTGCCGACACATTCGACTATCTCGAATGGTCCTATATATCTTGTGCTCAACCTGCCCTTCTTTCCAAATCTCATTACACCTTTCCAAGGTGATACTTTCGGCATGACTTTGTCCCCTACTTGGAACTTGAGAGGTTTACGCCTCTTATCAACATAACTCTTCTGCCTATCTCGGGTAGCTTTGAGACGATCACGGATTTGCACAATCTTATCCGTGGTCTCCAGGACAATCTCAGGTCCTGATAGTTGGGCTTCCCCAACTTCTACCCAACACACGGGCGTTCGACACTTTCTCCTATACAAGGCTTCATAAGGAGCAGCCTTGATGCTCGTATGATAACTATTATTGTAGGAGAATTTTATTATAGGTAAGTGGTCATCCCAACATCCACCTAAATCAATCATACATGCTCTAAGCATGTCTTCCAAGGTTTGAATAGTACGCTCACTTTATCCATCCATCGCGGGTGGTAAGCAGTACTAAAGTTTAATCTTGTGCCTAAAGATTGTTGGAAACTTTTTCAAATATGAGAGGTATATCTAGTATCTTTATCAGATACAATAGATACTAGCACACCGTGTAGGGACACAATCTTGTCCACATACAACTTAGCCAATTTGTCAGAATTATACGTTTCTTTGATTTGCAAGAAATGTGCTGACTTAGTCAGCCTATCTACAATGACCCAAATCGTTTCGTTTTCACGTTTGGTCTTAGGTAACTTGGTAATCAAGTCCATAGTTACCATTTCCCATTTCCATGTGGGAATTTCCAATTGTTGTAGAAGTCTTGATGGCTTCTGATGTTCGGCCTTAACTTGCGAACACGTCAGATACTTAGCTACATAAGTGGCTATGGATTTCTTCAAACCCATCCACCAATAATTCTTCATTAGATCCTGATATATCTTGTCACCACCTGGGTGAACTGAGTATCTCGTATTTTGTGCTTCCTGGAGGATTAGATCTCTAAGTCCCCCAAAGACTGAACCCAGATTCTTCCATTAAATCTAAGGATTCCATCTTTTCTAGGCGCTAACTGATCAACAATTCCACCTAATCCCTTGTCAGGAATGTTAACCTCTAATAGGGCTTGCTTCTGCGCATCTAATAGCTTCTCATTCAAGCTATTTTTGAGTTCAATGCTCTTGGCGTTAATCCTAATGGATTTAACTTTCTCCTTGCAACTTAAGGCTTTAGCAACGACATTTGCCTTGTCGGGATGATAGCGAATTTCGCAATCATAATCGTTAAGGGTTTCCATCCAACAGCGTTGTCGCATGTTCAATTCTTTCTGATTGAACAGATGCTGGAGGCCTTTATGGTCAGTGTATATAACACACTTTGTGCCATATAAGTAATGTCTCCACAGCTTAAATGTAAATACAACGGCACCCAATTCCAAATCATGGGTGGTGTAATTTTGTTCGTGCACCTTTAACTGTGGTGATGCATAAGCAATCACTTTGCCTTTTTGCATTAGCACACAGCCCATGCCAGTGTACGATGCATCACAGTATACAATAAAGTCTTCAACACCCTCAGGTAGGGATAACACAGGAGCATTGCACAACTTGTGTTTTAGAATCTCAACGGATTCTTGTTGTTTTGGACCCCAAATAAACTTAACATTTTTATGGGTCAAGATAGGTAGAGGAGTGGCTATCCTTAAAAAGTTCTCAATCTCCTATAGTATCCAACCAATCCTAGGAAACTACGAATCTCCGATGGGGTTTTGGGTTTTCCCAATTCATTATGGCTTCTATTTTGGCAGGTTCCACTTGGATACCACGCTCACTTACAACATGTCCAAGAAATTGGACTTCTCTAAGCCAAAATTCACCTTTAGAAAATTTAGCATAAAGCTTTTCCTGCCTTAGTAATTCTAGAATGCACCGAAGGTGTTTCTCGTGATCAACTTGATTACGAGAATAGATAAGTATGTCTTCTATGAAGATAATGACAAACTTATCCAAATACGGTTTGCAGACTCTATTCATGAGATCCATGAATGCTGCAGATGCATTTGTGAGCCCAAAAGGCATCACCAGAAATTCAAAATGAGCATATCGGGTCCTAAAGGCAGTCTTAGGAATATCCTCATTCCTAACCTTCAACTGATGATATCGTGATCTTAAGTCAATCTTAGAGAAATAACTAGCCCCTTGAAGTTGGTCGAATAAATCATCGATCCTGGGCAGACGATATCGGTTCTTAATTGTTATCTTGTTCAATTCACGGTAATCAATGCACATCCGCATTGAACCGTCCTTCTTTTTAACGAAAAGAATAAGAGCTCCCCAAGGCGATGAACGAGGCTGGATAAACCCTTTCTCTAAAAGTTCATCTAATTGAACTCTTAACTCCTTCATTTCCGTCAGTGCTAACCGATATGGAGCTCTGGCTACATGTGCTGATCCAGGTAGGATATCAATTCTAAACTACACTTGCCTATCTGGAGGTAGGCCAGGTAATTCTTCGGGGGGAAACATCGGAATACTCCAAGATAACCGGAAGATCTTCTATATTTGGTTTAGGCTCATTGATAGTTACTTGTGCTAGGTAAATGATACAACCTTTCCCCAAACACTTGGAAGCCTTAAATAATGACAGCTTGTCTGGCAATCCGTAGTGTGAATCTCCAGGGATGGTGATCATTTCACCAGATGGGGTTTTAATCTCGATGAGTTTCTTATCGCAGACAATGCGGGCTTGGTTATGGGATAACCAATCCATGCCTAAAACTACATCGAACCATGCCAATTTCATTGGCAAAAGAGTGATAGGGATTAAATGATTCCTAATGGATATAGAACATCCATCAAGAATGGAAGATGCTGTCTCTAACGTTCCATCAGCGAGTTCTACCTCATAAGTTATATCCAGAGTTCTTATGGGCAAGTTTAATAGTTTACTAAACTAATGATCAACAAAAGATTTATCTGCAACCGAATCGAAAAGAACTCTAGCATATACATCATTGATGAGGAATGTACCTGTTATGACGTTATTATCATTAACGGCCTCCTTGGCATTCATCTGGAAGGCACGAGCATTCCCTTTCTTAGCCTCTCTAGGCTTTGCATCATTACCTTTGGGGTTTTTGGGGCAATTGAACGTAATAGGCCCCTTTTCATTGCAGTTGTAGCAAACGGCATCCTTAAGATCCTTGCATTCTAGGGTCTTATGTCCCTTTCTCTTGCAGATACCACAGGGTTTAGTCTATGGATTTATACTACACTGCCCCAATGTCTATATTTACAGTTCTTGCACAGAGGTTTGTCATTAGACGTGTGCTTGTTCTTCTTGAATCCGAAATTTCCTTTCTTTTTGAACCTTTGGGAGATATTATCCTCCAGATTCCTCTTTCCGTCAGTTTTAGTCCTAACTGACCTTTGCCTCACTAAATCTAAGGTGAGGGAGAAAGATAGGTCTATGGTGGACCTATAGGTACTAGGCTGAGCAGCCTTTACCATGCCCTTTATCTCGGGCGCTAACCCATTAATGAAATGTGCAATGGGTTTGGATTCAGGGGTGATTAAATATGAAACTAACCTAGACAGTCAGAAACATACTTCCGACAGTCTAGGTTCTTCATTGAAAGAGTCAGAAAGTCTGTCTCTAATTTCTCCACCTCATGAGGTGGACAGTAAGTCTCCTTGACTAGATCGACAAACTTAGACCATCTTAAGTTGTACAGGTGTATCTTACCTATAGATTAAACCATTGCCTTCCACCAAATGAGGGCATCGTCCTTGAAGGACTGTGATGCGTACTTGACCACATCCTTATCAGCACAACTGCTGATATCTACAATTGTCTCCATCTCATCAAGCCATTTCAGGACTTCTACTGCTCCTTTTCCCCATTAAAATCCCAGGGTTTACAGGAGACGAAATATTTGTAGGTACATCCGTCTTTTGAAGAACGGGACCTATCAGCAAATTCTATTTTCTCTGGTTCACTCTTCGCATTTGAAGAGTGAACTGAGCTTTCCTTATGACCTGAGGATGGTGCGATTGATAATGGTCTGGAGCGAGTAGTATTCGACTCCTTAAGTTTTTCTATGGCCTTTCCAACAGCTGCATCTATGCGAGCTTGGAAGTCATCATTGTTAATGGCTATGTTTTCAGCCTTGTTAGAGCTAATCTCTCGGTGGCTACTCTGTGCTTCATCCGAGTTTACCATTTTGAAGCTTTGGCTCTAATCATCAAACAAAATTTCTCTTAGCCATGGTATAACAACCATATTGGCTTAAACATTGGATATAACAATCCATCGCCTACTTGAGCTAGTGTGAATAACATCACAACTCTTAGGCTTGTCATATCTATATTTGGCCTAGGTCTTATTAGGACCATTAAAGGCAAACTACAATCTGGACATAGTCCATATATTATTAGACAGTGGATCGTAATGTCACAACTGTCATTGTCATTTAGACAATTATATACATCTTATAAGCTTGTCACTAATGGACATAAAAATTTGGGCACATTGGCCTGTCATCTTGGACATAAAATTGGGCACATTGGCCTGTCACATTGGACATAAGATTGGGCACATTGGCCTGTCACCTTGGACATAAAATTGGGCACATTGGCCTGTCACATTGGACATAAAATTAGGCACATTGGCCTGTCACATTGGACATAAAATTGGGCACATTGGCCTGTCATTTGTCATCGCATTGATGACATTAGCCGGGATCACATTGATCACATAGGCTATATAATAGGTCTTAGGACGTAGTCCTTTTTACCTAGACGACTAGTGTGGTTCCTCAAGTCACACTACCAAGAGTATTAACATTCCTTAATGTTAACATAAGAGTACCTTAATGATTGATTAATGGTCCCGGTCACCTTGGACCTTAACGACCTTGGAGGCTTGAACCTAGTCCACCACCTCTGGATAGAAGGATAACGTCCCTGAACTATCCTGATAGAAGGCCCCTTGTCCTTAACTATCATTTCTTGGCCAATGTGTGGTCTACACCACTTGGCATAATCAAATCCATTAAGGCCTTTTGGAATTATATAGCAGAGCATAAATTTCGAGTAAAATCGAGACGCTCGCTTGAATAGGATGAATATATATATATATATAATTCAAAAAATACTTCATTAAATTCCAGTAGAAATTACAATACTTGAAACAATGAAATAAATTGTCCATGCAAGGACTACGAAAATAAAAATGTCCACACAGGGACTAAGAAATAACAATGTCCTCGGAGGGACTTACATATATTAGAAGAGACTTCACTCATCCTTCTTTCCCTTAACCAGTTTGGAGAGTTTCTTGAAGAACTTATTTGTCTTCTTCTCCGTTTCGCTTGTTGTTGCATTTCTTTCATTTGTTCCAAGGCCTTATTGATAGCCTCAAGTGGCGGCGGAGGTTGTGGTTGTGGCATAGTAGGATATTGGTATCCATAACTTGGATATCCAGTAGATGGATAAGCAGGTGGGAAAGGAGATGGGTAAGGTGCGTTATGCATGACCGCTTGCATGTAAGGGTCATGCGATAATGCTTGGTAATCAACCGGTGTAGTTGGGTTAAAAGGATCATATCCAGACGTATCCGTATATGTTGGGATCGGATTATTATAACCCGATGGTGGTGGTTGAATCATTGGTGGTGGTGTTGGTTCCACCACAGGTGAAACGTTGGAGGGTCCACCCAATTTGTGGGTCCTCGTGAATAGTAGGGTAGGGTTTGGGCAAAGGTGGCAGCTATCCCGACCGTTGGCACGCACGTACTGACATACATGCTCCTCTTTTCCTTCTTGGCAGTTTAGGTGGCGATTAGGGTTGTTCCACCGGTTCCATGTGCACATCTTCTTGCACGGGAGGTGGTTGGGAGTGATGTGAAGGAGTGTTAGCGAAGGTAAATTGGTTCCAATATTGGTTTCACTCATTAGGACCTTGGTATGGCGATCCGGCGTAAGAGTTTGAATCGCTTGAGATTTCTATGGGATGCGTATGTGATCCTGACGGCGGCATCTCCGGGTCGGAGTCCTCGTCCGTGGGATTGGGTTGGTCTAATTGGTTTTGGTCGGCTGGGGGTGTATTAAAATATTGGTTGAGGTTAAATTCATCATGATAAGAATGATGGGAATGGTGGGAGTGGTTTGAATGTTGTGAATGGTATGAGTGATAAGAGTTTTGAGTATGAGAAGGTGAATGTTGCGACAATGGCCATGAATCCCTCGAATCCTCATAAGGGTTCGGGTGATGGGGATGTGAGGGAATATGTCCTGAAGGTCCTCCCCTCATTGGTCCTTTTCCTCTTCCTCTTACTCGTCGTGGCATTTTCCTGTTAATAATCAAATCAAAACAATACTAGTAACTTAATAATGAAATGAGTAATCCTAGGTCAAATCCTAGACTCGGAAGTCAAAGGAATGTGCTTGTGTAAGTTTGAGATTAAACACAAGAAGATTAATGTTTAATTCTCTCAAACGTTGGCTCTGATACCAACCTGTCACAGTCCGACTTTCCACAACCAATCAAACACCGGTGGGCCCGGGTGGGGAATATCGTGACGTAAGTTGATAACATCATAGACAATTAAACACAGCACAGCAGAAGTCTTGGATTTAAATTATTATTACAAACCAAATGTTCGGAAAACAAAATAATATACAGGCTTGTAATAGAAGATCCACAGGCGGATCATAAATTGTACAAAGAAAGAATATAAAACAGACTTTGGGCAGATATAGGATTTGCAAGATCCTCTTATCACTCCCGAGCACTTCCAGCCTATTTTCGTATTGTACCTGCAAGCTTAGTCTTTTGAAAATACGTCAGCTTTCAGTGGTAAATACACCCAACTGACTGATTTTGAAAACATTTAAAATATGTTTTAAGTGCGTATCAGCACAAAATCTTTTATAACTTGGGAAAGTTGACCGTCCAACCTTGTTAATAGATTCACATGTTTGTCCATACATACAGGGCCCGGTACGGAGACCGAGACATGATTAACGTACACACCACTTTGGACTCACGAAGGAGTCATTTCTTCCCAACCTTGTGGGTAATGCATTTTGAGCATCTATCGGGTGTATGCCTACACCCGCGCTAAGGTCGTGGCCATTATCTATTGTAATGAGCCGAGGATATCCAAGACACGGTAGTTAACCCCTGATGTTTGTGTTATCAAACAAAACTGATTAAAACGGAATGTGCGGATTTACTAGCCACAATCTGGCATTCGATTGATCCGATTTCCTACCAAGCGGTAATAGTTTACCGTAACCCAAGCCCGTATAGGGGAAATAAATCGAGAGTATTTACCTAAGCTAGTCTTCGTTTAAACGCAAGATTTATTAACTCAGCCGTACACAAAAGTACTAAGTGCAGATAGCATTTACCAGCAAGTCTCCAGTTTTGATTATGGCATAAGCTAACCAAATTAAATACTAACGGTCTTATTTAAGTCATAGACTTAGACTCGTTTCGGTTAATTTCGTAAACTAGTTACATATGCTTAACCGTACACATATTAGCGATATCCGGTAACCAGATAACTTATGGACAAGTTCTATATGCCATTATACTTTAAATAAGTTGTAATTACAGTAGGATATCAGCTTTTATGCCCGTTATGGTTTTAAAGTGAAACTATGCCTCATAAGGGCGTTTCGGTAATTTCACACCCTATAAAAGGAACTTGAATATAATTTAGTGTTATAACTATAAGTATTCTATAAAAGTAACTTATTTATGATATAATATCAGTAGGATATTAGTTATATGTGTAATTTATATTTTATGACCAAACTATGCACCGAAGGGGCATTTTGGTCATTTTACACATAGTTTATAAATTATTTGGGATTCTGAGTTTATATCTTGTATCTACTATAAAAATATCTAAAATATGTTTTAAAATCAGTAGGTAACAAGTCTTGGTTGGTAAATATGGTTTAAAACCATTCTATGCGCCGAAACGACGCTTATGTCGTAATATGACGACTTGAGTGACGTTTAATGAAAACTGATGTCACGGCCAGGTTAACATCTCTTAGATATGTTATTTAATATCACATATTAGTAGGTAAAGATTTACCATAAGAGATGTGCTTAAAACCATTTTATAAGCCACAAGGGCCTTATCATCATTTATCGACATAATATAAAGACTTGTTCATAAACTCAGTTTATAATCTGTTTTTACATCCCAAATAATCCTACTTATAATATTACATCAGTAGGAAACTCATTTTCAAGTTAATTATCATTTAAACCTCTTTTTATGCAAAAAGGGAATTTTAGTCAAAATGGCATAATTACGGAACTTGTGCATAAACTCAGATTCTGATTATAATCATGTAATATAACCTTTGAGGGTTATGCTACATAATATTATGATCATAACACAAATTTAGATCAGTAGCTAACTAATCTATATCGGGTCAGAATCGAAAGTCAAAGCAGAAGTCATACTTTGTGACTTTCGGTTGCGAACCGACCCTAGAACTGAAATTGACGAGCCGAACATGTTCTTACATGTTCTAATAATTATTACCAACTTGTTTAAGTGTTAAAACAGGTTTCATAACATATATAAGATCAAATTATAATATTTCCGAAAAATGGCATGTTTGACTTTTTAACATAATAACTTTGACCCGTCAATTGGTCTAGCAAACGTGATCTTCAGGAGGTGCCCTTTATAGCTACTAACACCTAACTTATTATGATCACTTAGCCATGTTCGTTACGAACAATGGCTGGACCATAATGGTCTTAACCGAAAGTCAAGGCGTTTTCCTTAAAGCACTAGACTTTTGGCTATAAAGCCTATAAACGAAAATGCAAGAAGAGCAAGGAACACTTACAAATGGCTCCTAGGATGCAATAGAACTTAGAACTTAGTTGGATACTCCTTTCAGTTAGGAACTTCCAGAGGAGGGAGATAGAGTTGTGAATGAGAAAGGTGCAAGTTCAAATGGTGAACCTTGGCACCTATTTATAGTTGCAGAGCTTGAAGGAGGTGATGCCAGGTGTTAAGGGGTGTAAGAGGAAGCTTACAAGTGTCCTAGAACGTGGTATAGCTGTTTGGGAATCCATAGTTTTGAATTCATGGTTTTTGGCAATTTGTGTGGAGGCCAAGGAACTTTTCTACAGACACATGCCTCTCGAGCTCTCGGTTCGTTAAAAGGTCACTCGGAGGCATAAATTAACATGTTGACACTTTTAACCCCTCCATTATCTAACTTTCACATATTTACATAATTAACCTCTCTCGTCCAACAAGTGGCACGCATGAGAGTTAGGACTTCGTAAATGATCACTCAGAGGCCACTATAAGCATGTTGACTTCGATGTCACTCAGAGGCTAGGCATGTTGACATATCAGTCACTCAGAGGCCAAGTTTAAGCATGTTGACATATCAGTCACTCAGAGGCCAATGATTAAGCATGTTGACAGATTACCCTCAGAGGCTGTTGTTTTAAGCATGTTGATGTATCAGTCACTCAGAGGCTGTTGTTTTAAGCATGTTGATGTATCAGTCACTCAGAGGCTTACGTTTATGCATGTTGACACTAGACAGTCATTCAGAGGCTCAGTTTGAGTATGTTGACACCTTTAGACCTTATTAGTCTTTAATAGACTTAAATAAAAATATAACACGTGTCACTATACTATTGGACACGATTTTACGAGGTGTTACAGTCATGTGCAATCTAATCAATTCGATTGTTCTTGTTCTTGTAAAAAAACTTGTAAGTCCAAAAAACTCCAATCGAATTTATCAAAAGGGTGAATTGCTCAGGTTTCACCTTGATACCATTGACCAAGAGTAGATAATCAAAACGATATTTATCAAAAGCTTTTGTAAACAGGTCGGCACGTTGGTGATCAGTGTGGATCTTAACAACATTGATAAGTTTCTTTTCATAACAATCTCGTATGAAATGATACTTAATCTCAATGTGTTTGGTTTTTGAGTGTTGTATAGGATTACGTGTGATCTACAAAGTATCTTCGTTATCAACAAAAATAGGATTAGTTAGAAATTCAAAACCGTAGTCGCGCATTTGCTGTTGGATCCATAGAACCTGAGAGCAGTAACTGGAAGCTGAAATATACTCAGCCTCACAGGTTGACGTAGCTACACAAGTCTGCTTTTTGCACTGCCACGTGACTAGGCGATTTCCCAAGAACTGACATCCCGCTGATGTTGATTTTGCATCGATCTTGCAGCCGCCATGATCAGAATCACTGAATGCTGTCAAATCAAAGTTATCATCCTTGGGGTACATAGACCAGTGTCTGGGCGTCCCTTCAAATAACGAAAGATTCTTTTTACAGCCATCAAATGAGAAACCTTTGGACTGGACTGGTAGTGAGCTAGAAGACATGTTGGGTACATTATATCGGGTCTTGAAGCAATAAGATACATGAGAGATCCAATCATAGCATGATAAATAGATGGTTCCACATGTTCACCCATTCCGTTAGGAGTAATCCATGATTCTGAGCTAATGGAGTTCCCAAAGTCTTTGAGTCTTCCATCTGAAATCATTTGAGAATATCCCCGACATACTTGGTTTGATGGATGAAAATCCCTTCCTTAGATTATTGAACCTGCAAACCTAAAAAGAAAGTCATTTCTCCCATAGCGCTCATCTCGAACTTCTCCTGCATGACCTGCTCAAATTCTTTGCACATTTTTTTCATTGGCCGACCCAAAAATAATATCATCAACATACACCTGCACCAACAATAAGTCCTCATTCGGTTCCTTGATGAAGAGAATACAGTCGATCAATCCACGTCGAAAATCATTCTTCAGAAGATAGGAAGACAACGTTTCATACCAAGCCCATGGAGCTTGATGAAGACCATATAGCGCCTTGTTAAGAAGCCAAACCTTGTCAGGATGGATTGGATCTTCAAAACCAGGCGGTTGCTCAACATATACCTCTTCTTCAACCACACCATGAAGAAATGCACTTTTAACATCCATTTGGTAGACAGTAAACTTCTTGTAGGACGCATAAGCCAAGAAAATTCTTATGGCCTCAATACGAGCTACCGGTGCATAAACTTCATTATAATCAATGCCTTTTTCCTGATTAAAGCCCTGGATGACCAATCTTGCTTTGTTTCTCACAACAACATCTCGGTCATCCTTCTTGCATTTGTAAACATATCTTGTTCCAATCTTCTTATAGTTGTCAGGCCTGTCAACCAATTTCCACACGCCTAACTTCTGAAACTGCTGAAGTTCTTCCTGAATAGCTTTAACCCATGAGTCTTCTTCATAGTCTCCTTCCAAGATTTCAGTTCAACTTGGCAGACATAGCAGGCAAAAGACCAATCATTTTGTTCCCCAGATTCCCTAATAACCGAATACAAACCAGCATTCTGATTAATCTTGAGCTGATTACGTATCTGCACACCACTATGGACATCTCCGTTAATATTCTGCTAAGGACGGGTATTATGAATTCGAGTTTCCGGAACATCAGGAACTCGAGAGTTTATACCCAAATTGTTGATATTCAGATCAATAGCAAATTCGTTTGCTGGATTTGATGATGAAGTAGACGCATGACCTTCAGTTATCCCTAGATTCTGAATATTTGACGTGACATCTGAAATTCCATGAACTGGAGCAAAAGTAGCTTCATTTGCATCATCGAACTCATCATCTTCCGATGAAACATTATAATCAGCAGCATCTTCGAATTCCTCATTTTGAACAAGGTTGTTAACCGAAGTAGACACTTGAGGGTTAACAATAATTGGTCGAACTAATAATGAGTCAAATGCAGTATCACTTTCAAGTAACATTTGAGCAGCTGCAGAAACATCATTAAAAGTTAGCAGATTAAAGGAGTTAAACAGCCCATCGTAGTAAAAAATCCAAGGAGCACCCGGAGCTCTTACTGATTCAGTGTATCTTTGAACCTTGACTTCACCCCTTTCTTCAATCTTCTTTGTTGATAAATTCCACACTCTGAAATTTGGAGTAGCATATCCAAGAAAGAAACCTTCGATAGCCTTCAGACCAAATTTACCATGTGGATCAATCATATTGCATGGAGCTACAAAAGGTTCAAGAAAGAAACATCCGGTTTCCTTTTATGTAACAACTCGAAACATGTTTTCCCATGCCTCTTTACTGTAAGAACTCTATTCATTATATAACATGCAGTAGCAACAGCTTCACCCCAAAATTGAACAACAAGTTCTGATTCTACTAGCATAGTTCTTGCTGTTTCAATCAGAGTTCTATTTTTCCTCTCAGCGACACCATTTTGTTGTGGAGTGTATCGAGAACTGTACTCATGCAGAATGCCTTTAGAAGAACAGAACTCATCCATAACTTGATTCTTGAATTCGGTGCCGTTATCGCTTCTGATTCTCCTTATCTTTAAATTGTAGAAATTTTCAAGCAGGGCTAGGAGATTCTTGAGGATTTCAGGAACTTCACTCTTGTTTGCCAACATATTTACCCATGAAAATCTTGAGTATTCATTAGTAACTACTAAACAGTAAGAATCACCAAAGGTAGTCTTGTGTTTCATAGGTCCAAAGAGGTCCATATGAAGACGTTCCAAAGGCATATTTACTGTGTTGATCTTCTTCACAGGATGAGATTTTCTCGCTTGCTTTCCTTTTTGGCATGATACACAGACGTCTTGTAGATGAACCCTAGTCCTGCTGCAAATTCTTTAGGATTAAGAGGTACGGAGGGTTCTAAGCGTGGCATTTCCTCTTCATCAGGCAATTTGGTATAGTTGTGTTTCATCGGGGGTGGACACGATTTATAGCCAATGCATTTAACATCTCCTTTTAGTTTTTGAACATCAATGATATGATCAAGCACATATTGGGAGTTAGAATAATTGTCCAATTTTTCGAATCATGTTCGCATTTGGCGATGGCTAACTCTTTCTTTGTTTCTTCTAGGAGATTAATGTAGTTATTAATTCCTGCTTGTTGGTTCAAAACTGTTTTTGTCAATTCAGAAACACTTTTCTTGAGGGTTTCTATTACAGATTTGAATTCTTTTTCGTTTCGAGTTGAAGGCAAGTTCGCCTCTTTGCATTTTGATAGTTCAACAACTAAGTTTTGATTATGATTGTTAATTGTTTCAAAGTTTATTCTTAATTCAGCACAGTCATTGCAAACTTTAGGAGAGTCGGAATTTACCAGACTTGTCGAACCGGCAACATTTTCCATGAAGGCAGTATGATGAGAGAAGGCTGCACTATTTGTAAAGAATTTTTCTGTTTCCTTCTATGCAGCTTCTGCTTTCTTCATCGAACCCACCTTTTCACTCTTCATCTTCTCGGCTTCTTTCAGCAACTTTTTTACCTTAGCATCACTACCCTCTCTGATATCTGAATCAGATCCATAACCACATGAACTTGAGCATTCTTCATTAGAACCACCATTATACCCCGAACTATCATCATCAGAACTATCGATGCTGTGAACATGTTTGATTCGATTGACGATCTTGGCATAACAGGCAGTTCCTCAGTTATTCTCAGTCCCCAATTGTACTAACCAATCGCATCCCTCATCAGATTGAACTACCAAAGCTCTGTGTATGTTTTTTGAAGGTCCTGATTGGTTGGTGTTGTTTGGGTTGCTCACAGCTACTATTCTTCTATCATTGTTGACTTGAGCTGTGTTGGATGGTTGAGATTGATTTCGGAAGGGGTTGTGATTTCCTTGTTTGCTGGGTCTCGTGCACTCATGTTTGAAGTGACCTCTTTCACCACAGTTGAAGCAAGTAACAACATTTTTATCAAAACCATATTTTGTATCCTTCTTGCTTTCCAAACTGGTTCTTCCTGTTCTGCTCATGTAATCCTTGGCTCTTCTCACCGCACTAGCAAACGCCCAGTTGATATCCATTAGCTCCATCTCATTTCTGTCTATTTGCTGGTAGTCTTCATTTGTCAAATTGATGTTTCCAATTTGACCAACTACCAATCCGCAATAGGCACTGACCATAGTGTTTAGAAGTTCCATATGCTCTTGAGCAACTTCTACGCTGGCCTTGAAAAGATGTGATGTTTCATGTCTGACTGTGTTGGGGTTTGCGGCTTGAAAGTTCTTTCCATAGAAAGCTTGTTGAGGAGCTTGCTGTGCAACTTGAGGTGCAAGATCTCGTGGTTGTGGTAGAAAGGCTTTCGGATCAAATACTTGTCCATAGGCTTGAGTATTTGAGCTTGTAGACTGATTTGTTTGAACAGGTTGTCGTAGAAAGAGATTCACGTTTGACACAAACGTGGTTTGAAGCTTTGGTTCCTAACTTGCATTAATACCTGTATTAATACCTCCAAAGTACATCTCAGGGTTTTGTGGAATAGTAACTCGTGCCTTTTGAAGTTCTTCTTCATTCTTGTTCTCTAATTTCTGCACAAATTCATAAATACTGATTGATTCAAAACACCTGTATGTTTTAATAAGTCAATAAATTGACCCCATTTTGGCGGTAATGCATCAGCAAAGCGCATCACAATTTCTTGCGGAGATGCTAATACTTTGTAAGAGTACATTTCGCTAAGAAGATGGTAAAAACGTGTGGTCATATCATTCAATGTTTCATTTTCCATGAACATGAAACCTTCAAACTCCTTCTTTAGCAGATCATGCCGAATTTTTCTAGTTGCAGGATTACCCTCTCCTCTTGCTTCCAGGGTATCCCACAGATTTTTGGTGGTCGTACAATACACAAACTGATGGTAAATATCTTTATGGAGTGCCTGTGCTAGGATAGCAAACGCCTTTTTCTCTACATCGTAAGCCTTTTTATCGCCTTAATCTGGATTGGCTAAGGAGGTTGGGTTTGACCCTGCCTCTTCGAGTGATTCTTTATAGGGTGTAGTAAAACATGTCCATAATTTTGTGTTCTGTCCGAGAACATATGTGTGGAAACGACTTTTCCACGATGGATAATCGTTCATATGGTTCAGTTTAGGTGGACGGTTATTACTCCGGTTTCACTCTCACTGATCAGAAGAGTTTGAATGCTCTGATTCTGGTTTGCGACCCACAACCATTGATTTGCAGTAATCATGGCTGTATGTTGAGGCATCAATGATTTTACCCCTGAGGTTGCGGAGCTTTGCAAAGAATCCTGATTTGTGCTAGAAGTGCTACTCCAATCCCACAGATTTGAACTCATTTTCTTGATTATGAATAATTAAAAGGTTTAAAGTTTGATTTTTGAAAATAACAATGTCCCTTTTAAAAATTCACAATTTTAGAAATTACAAAGTTTGAGAAATCACAAGGTTTGAAAAACTATAAACGAAAAACAGAACTAAGTTGTTCTTCGTACGAACAACTGTTTCATACGAATGATATATTCTTCGTACGAACTACTTGTTTCGTACGGAGGATACTATTTCTTGCGAACAACTAAGTCTTTCGTGCAAGCCAGGTTCTTCGTGCGGATGACTAGTCTTTCGTACGAACAATCTGGTTCTTCATGCGGATGGGTTATTCGCACAGATGTTTTTCGCAAAGGAATCTGTTTGCAGGGCTGGTTGGTGAAAAATTTCCTTTTTCTGCACAGACTGGTTTTCGAAAGTGTTCTGTTGTCTACGCAATTTTAGTTAAAAAAAGACAAACATTCCATCAGCTTTTCAGTTTTAACTGTCAAGTCCAGAATGTCAGAGATTTGGTCAACCCTACAACAATATTTTGGTGAGTTTCTCCGGTCAGTTTCTCCTGCAAGTGTGTTCAACTTAGATGAAAATTTAAAAAAAAAACCAGATTTTAACATGTCTCCATATGTTCTAACTAGGTTTTTATGAAAATTTTCTAGATACAACATGTTTTAACCAAGTTTTAAGTTAGTTATCTTTTAAAAACTTAAGTTCCTGCTGAAAGTTCAAGAACACTTCAAGAAACCCTCTCAACTAGCTCAGACACAATCACTAAGCTTGGTTTTGAACAAGGAAGAGAGCCAAAGCTCTGATACCACTTGTAGGTCAACTTGGAGGATCAAGATAAACCTGCTTCCTTGTTCATACAACACAAATACGAGTGCGGAATCCTCGTAAGAATGCAAACCAAAGCAAAGTAAGAACACAGGATAACCAAAGATTCAATATCTTGATTAACTAAAGAAAACTAGTACAAACATATACAGCCAATGCTCATACAGACTCATGCAACACTCTATGTGCTCTTGTGTCTCTCTTTCTAGCTGGTTACTCGCTCAACTCGACTAACTCAGGTCACTCACACTGAGGAGTGCATGTCTGCTTATATAGTGTCCATGCTCAGCAACCGTACGAAGTATGTCGCTGGACATACGAAACACCAGAAGACACAAAGAACTACTCCAAAGATACTCGTACAAACAAGCTGGTTCGTACAAGCATCAACTAGCTCGTACGAAACAAGTATGATACTTGTTTAGAGGGATTCTTTCGTACGAATGGCAGATGGCTTGTACGATCAACATCTTGCTCGTACGAAGCCTGTCCACTCGCACAAAGTGTTTTCCTTGGAGAACGTTCCACAGACATGACGTACACAAGACTCAATAGTATGCACACATGCAACTATTTAACACAAACAAACTAAACGTCGTACTAAACCAAGATAGGAGGATATCTTGATTCAGTTGACACGACCAAACTATACAGACACTGCAAACAAAGACCGTACAATTACAGACGTAACTAAGAACAAGCGACAGACACAAAAGTGTATCAACAACAAGCCCATTTATATAAATAGGTTTGGTTAAAGCCCACTTTTATAAAATTAACTTTGGCCTAAGCCCAATTTTATAAAATTTATAAGTGCTAGGCCCACTTGTATGAAAATCAAACTTTGGGCTAAACCCACTTTTATAAAAATTACGTGGGCTACGCCCACATTTATAAAAGTTAACTTTGGGCCAAGCACACTTTTATAAAGAAATAAATTGGGCTAATCCATTTCTATAAAAACTAATGTTGGGCTAAAGCCCACTTTTATAAAACTAAACTTGGGCTAATCAAATTTTTATAAACTATATTGGGCTAGGCCCAATCTTTCATTATAACTTGGGCTAGACCCACTTTTGCAAACCAATTGGGCTTAACTCACTTTAAACAAAATTATGATTGGGCTAGGCCCACATACATGAAATAAATTGGGCAAGGCCCACATACATGAAACAAATTGGGCTAGGCCCACACATAGTAAGAAAATTGGGCTAGGCCCATATGTAATGAATTATTAGATTGAGTTATTTACAATTAAATTATGGACTAGGTCTATTTACATGTAATCAATCTAGAATATATATATGAATGAAATATATATATATATATATATATATATATATATATATATATATATATATATATAGAAAAACCAACAATTACACGTATGAAACTCAAGATAAAATACTTGTACGAAAAACGAAAGATAGCCTAAGTGTCTAATAGATTAGAACACTTGTAGGTCGAGAAACGAACAAAGTATCAAGAATCGAATAGAGATTTGCACGGAACACAAATCAGTGAGTTCATGTTTCCCCATTTATTTTAATGTTTTTATGGTTTTTAAACGTGCGGGGATGTATACATGTTACATTTAGTATAGCTGGAAAATGAAAATATTTAGATCACAAACAATAAGGCTCAAGCTGGAAAATGAAAATACTTTTGACCGTTGCCTGGTTCGGTCGCTTATATATGTGCGCTGGGTGAGACTCGAACCCGTGACCTCCCGTACGCGTGCACGCAGCTCTACCAACTGAGCTACATGTCTAACCCGAAATAATTCTGTTTTTAATTATACTTATATACTATTTAGATTTATCCAGAAATTATCTATTTTTAAAAAGGATTTTAAATGTATCGAACCGGTGCTGACCACAGGTCTCAAACCCGGGACCTGTGGGTTAACGTGCACACAGTCCACCGCTGGACTGTGTGTCTAACCTGGTTAATAATCCGGTTTTTATTATACTTAACATGATTTTGTGAGTTAACCCGGTTCAGTTAAAAAGGCATTTTTATATCAAGAGAGTAAGGCTGGGACAAGAATCGAACTCGCGACGTAGGTGTATTTGTTTGCACACAGTCCACCGCTGGACTGTGTGTCTAACCCGTTCATAAAACTGATTTTAATTAATCTTATATTATAACCCGTCTTCGTCTTCTTCGTTAAACTTTACCCAGAAAACAATGTCCGACTGTTTTGACTGATTTATGTCTAATTTGATTTTCAAACATTATAAGTAATTGAAAGGTAATGAGTGGAGAGAGTTTGGGGGGAAAGGATGTACCGATCAGTGTCTTTCACAGAACTCCGGCAAAGATTCGTCGACGCGGTTTGTGAACTTCGGCTGTTAGAATCAATTAACAGTTCTGTTCGATTAGTTATGAAATTGAGGTACTTAAACAAGGATTAACAGGAGTTTGAAGGGTTATACCGATTCACAGCGCGATATCAGAAATTTCAGAGGTTTTTCGACGAGAGCTGAATATTCCGGCTACGTCGTCTAGGATTGATTCTGATGGTGGATTTGTGTTAGTAGCAGCCTAACAATTGATTGAAAAAGAAAGAGTCGAGGGAATTACCGTGTAGATGTGAGTCTCGGTTTTCCGGCGAAAGTCCGGTGATGGCAGGATATTTCCGGCGAGTGAATTTTCGTCGAGAAAATGTGCGATTTTGAGCGAAAAGGCTATCAGTGAATTGTGGGTGAATTTATAGGGAAAAATCGAGACGCATGGGGTCTGATTTCAGTCTCGATTCATGGTCAGCCGTTCTCCGGCGGTTACGACTGATGTCGCGGGTTCAGACATCGGTTATAACCGACGTTGAGGTAAATTCTTCGGTTATATTAGAAGAAACCGTCAATTATCGGCGAAATCGTCGGGATTTCCGACGACTGCGAATTGGGTGCGATTTTGACTGGATTTGACTTCCGTGTTTTATTATTTGAATTAATTGTGTCGATATGATATCAAATAACTAAAGTGGCGGAGTGGCTGGATGAGTGAATGTTAAGACTTGTGGATTTCCGGCTGACCCGGGTTCGACTCCCGGCAGCCGTTTTTCTTTTTAATTAATTTTCTTTTACTTTTTAACAATTATAATTTATATCCTCTAATTTGTTTATTAATTATGTATCGTTTAAAATTAAAATAAGTCATAAATAAACAACAAAAGTTTAAAACTGATTGTTCGGTTAATAAACGAAGCGGGTTTTGAAAACCCGTTTTTCGACGGATGTTACATTCCATAAGTAAGTAACCAAACCGAGGCTTCTTTGACATTTTGGGATCACAAAAGCACTCCTAACCGGTTATCAAACCAGGAGTGGAGCGTGTCTCAAACTCGATAGATCGTCTCAAACTCGATAGATCTATACCTTTTGCACCTTTGTCACTACGTGATTAATGGTTACTATTGTCATTTCCCTACTTACGCACCGTGATCTTGTTATAATCTAATCCCATAGCTACATACCAATGTTATAAATCTGTGTTATTGGGCCTAGCCCATGTTCTTTTGTGATTTTGGGCCTAGCCCATGTTATTTTGTGATTTTGTCCTTGGGCCTAGCCCATGTTATTTTGTCCTTGGGCCTAGCCCATGTTATTTTGTAAAAAATTTTGGGGCCTCGCCCCCTAGTTGTGACTATGACAATCCCGTCACTAGTCATAAAACTCATGCATGTTTCGAAAAGCATTGAATAGCTGTGAAAATCGGTAAGTTTAGTATAAACTTTTCGTAAACCATTTGTGTTCATTGAAATCTGTTTGTAACATGGTTTAGAAATATATGATTTTCGTTTATCGAAACTTTGTGTTCTTTTGCAAAACTTGCATGTCTTTCGACCCCCGAAAACATTTATAAAAATGTAAAGTGGTAAAAAGTGGGGGTTATGAACGCACCTTGTTGTCCTTGTGCAAAGCTAGCTTAATGTGATTTCCGTAGTGTTGTCTCCACAACTTGACTTGCTAGCATGCAATCTAGTGTATTCCTAAAGCGGAATAACTTGTAAGTTTCTAAGAATGGCGTAGCTATACTACGTGATACCGAGCTCTATTGAATCGTTACTCATACGATTCTATGAAATTGTCATTGTCTTAACTCGGTTAACCAACCTATGGTTTTCTTAGAAACGATTTTGTTTTCGAGAGACTTGAAGTATATGTTTACATATAAACATACTATATTTCATGATATCATAACTACTTTGTAGTTTTCGTAAGATATAGTGTATATATACTTGTAAGTATACCCGTATAGATGATACGTTTCGTATTCGCGCGATAGTCTTGCGGTATCGTATATAATAAATAACTGTGTCGTCGTACGCTTGTTATAGTCTTGCGGGGTTGCGTCGTATTTCGTTTGGCGTTAGAAATCGAATATAAACAATATATTATTGTTATAATATCATTCGAAAGTATTCGCAAGTGTTCGCGTCGTTGACGATTGAAATAAATATAACTATATTTATTTTACGAAAGTATTAAAAATCTCGACGTTCGAATATATCTAATTATATTCGTGTTATACGATTGCAGAATTCGAGATGTCTTTGATATACGATTTCCGAATTTTGTTGTTTGAAATACTACGCACTTTGTATTCGTCTTGTAAAGGTGTTCGGAAATTTGGTGTTTCGAACTAAATATAAATAATATGCTTATTTTATATCATCGTTCGAATAATTCATCGATGTTTGACATCTAGTTTCTGAGTTTCGATTTCGAATTAAACATAAAAAAATAGTATTTATCTTGTAGTCGATTGCCGAACGTTTGTTATTCTTGAAATCGCGCCCGTTGAAATGTTGTCGGATCAAGATTTGAACGTTTTAATTGGCGTCGACAAAATAAATATATACTTATATTTATTTTATAATAATCGTATGAATTCGGACGTCTTATCTTTGAATTGTGTCGTGTTTTCGTTTTACGGATTTTACAAAAATCGGGCAGAGTTTCCTATGTTTTTTGATGATCCCGACAATATTATTTGTCGATTTATTTATCAAAACACAACCTGCAAACTTGCAAACAAACAATATATATATGGTTTTTCGTCATGATTGAAATGTGGTTATTTTCGAATACAAATCCGTTTTATTATTTAACGCCGATTTAATATTTCCGATTTATATAATTAACGGCGGCTTTGTTTTAACTAATAATTATCCGCAAGCAGCGTACGTCGATTAAATTGTTATTTTTAAACTTTTTGGCGACGTCGAATCGTTAATGGGTCGGGTCGAGCTCGGTTTCGCGATAATTAAATATTAATAATAATTATAATTAAATTTCGTGTCATAATAAATTTTACCGAGTCTCGCGTTGATTCATTGACCGATAGTTGACCAGGTTTGACCGCATTGACCGGGTTTGACCGGTTGACTTTCGTTGACTGACCGATCCAAACCAAACCTGAAACGAGACCTTTATCAAAACTGAAACAAAGGTGATCCAAATAAAAACATATGTTTGAATCTGAACTAAATTATCAAAATCTGTTTCGAACTTGAATCGGGTCGAACCGAGTCAGACCTGAAACCTGAACCGGAGTCTGAACTGAACCGAGCCCGAGTGAACCGAACCCGAACCGCGACTGAACCTGAAGGGAAAACCGGGACTGAACCACGCTGACCCAACTGAACCGGAGTGACCAAACACCGCCACCGCCGTCTTTAGCCACAACCACCTCCGAAACATCACCATCACTGCCGCTGCTAAACCACCACCATTGCCGCCGAAATACCGCCGGTCGCCGACCGGAGGCGACGGCTGCTGCCGCCTCTGTTCACCGATCGAAATCCCCAAAATCCGTTGTTGCTAGTCGATGGAAACCCCCCTAACCCGACAAAATACCCAAAATAAACCCAACTACCCCCGCCGTTCATCGTCACCGGCGGCTGGCCCTAACGCCGCCGGCTGCAGCACTGCTGCGCCGCTACACTCCTGCCGCCTTTCTTTCACACTCGATCTCTCTCTTTCTCTCATCTCTCTCCCTGTCTCAAACTCTCTCTCTATGATCTGTATACATGTGGATGTATATGCGGGTGAGTGTGTGTTAAAGGAGGGATGGGAGTGTGTGTGTGACCGAGATGATCGGAGAAGACCACCGGAGCCGCCGGCTTCGCCGGACTCTGGCGGTCGGAAACAGGGAAGGGGAGGGCAGGGGGTGTGTGCTAAGGTTTGTTTGAAAAAAATGAAGAAGATTAGGGTTTTGTTTGTTTATATATGGCTAGGGTTTGCTTAAATGGGCCGGGCTCAAGGCCCGTTAATCGTTCAAGCCCAATATATCTTTCGCAGCCCGTTATCGAAACCGAACATCGTGTAAGGTCGTGTTATATTTATTTGGGTCGAAAACTTTTTAAAATTTTATCGGAAGTCGGTTACGACGCGTACATTCGTTCATTGCGTTAAAACTGTGTAAAAATCGCTACGGTTGTCTTTTTATCCATTTTTAGATCTGGTTTCAACCACGGATAATAAAATTTAGTTAGGAAGCTAAATATATCATAATATGTTAATATCGAGGCATAACTCGAGTCCGTTACTTCTGTTTCTTTGTCGGGGCGTTCTGATTTTCCGCGTAACTTTCGCGTTGTGCTTTGCGACGTTCAACGATCCAAATTTATCGCATAATCATCACTGTATGACAAATACAAGTACAAAATTCATATTTTTAGATGTTGTCAGTATTTGTTTGGCATCAGTTCGCTTATCATTTGATTTCGCGTTTAGTGTCTTCGATTATCGCCAAATCGCGTAACGTGAAGCAAGTAGACGTTCCTAGGCTTTCTAAAGGCCTGATCGAGTTAATTTGCGTCTAATTACGTTTGTTTATGATGATATTACTATTCGTTATGCGCTTAATTATGACCGGAAACTGCCGGTTGTCACATCTATGGTCAAGTATTTGATCCTAAAGCCTTTCTACCACAACCTGAAGTTGTTACACCTCAAGTTCCACAACAAGCTTCTCAACAAGCTTTCTATGGTAACAACTTTCAACCTGCAAATCCTAATACCGTCAGACTTGATACATCACATCTTTTCAAGGTCAGTGTAGAAGTTGCTCGGGAACATAAGGAACTTCTGAACATTATGATTAGTTCTTACTGTGGACTAGTCGCTGGTCAAATTGGAAAAATAAATTTGATTAATGAAGACTATCAACAAATAGACAGAGATGAGATGGAGTTGATGGAAATTAAATGGGCATTTGCAAGTGCGGTCAGAAGAGCTAAGGATTACATGAGCAGAACTGGGAGAACGAGTTTGGAAAGCAAGAAAGATACGAAATATGGTTTTGATAAAGATGTTGTTACTTGCTTCACCTGTGGTGAAAAGGTTACTTCAAGCGTGAACGTACTCGACCCAGCAAACAAGGAAATCACAACCCTTTCTGAAATCAATCACAACCATCCCACACAACTCAAGTTAACAATGAACAAAGAATAGTTGCTGTTAACAACCCAAACAACTCTAACCGGTCTGGACCTTCAAACAACACAAACAGAGCTCTAGTAGTTCAAGCCGATGAAGGATGCGATTGGTCAATACAATTGGGAAATGAGAATCAAGGAGTAACCGCATGTTATGCCAAGATTATCAATCGGATCAAACATGTTCACATCATTGAAAATTCTGATGATGATGATAGTTCTGGGTATAATAGGAGTTCTGATGAAGAAAGCTCGAGTGTAGGTGGTTATGGATCTGATCCAGATGTTAGGGAAACAATTGATACTGAGGTCAATGAGTTGCTGGAAGACACAGAAAAGTTGAAAAGTCAAAAGGCTGGTTTGATAAGGAAAGCAGAAGTTGCATCAAAGGAGATGGAGGAAATCTTTGCCAACAATGCGTCCTTTTCTCATCATACCGCTTTCATGGCTAACGTTGTAGGTTCAACAAGTCAGGTAAAATCCAACTCTTCTAAGGTATGCAGTGACTGTGTTGAATTAAAAACGAAATTTCAAACAATAAACAGTCACAATCAAAGCCTAGTAGTTGAACTGTCAAAATGCAAAGAGGCAAATCTGGCTTTAACTCGAAACAAAAAAGAATTCAAATCTATAATTGAAACTAAGAAAAGCGTTCTTGAATTAACTAAAACAGTTTTGAACAAGCAAACAGGAATTAATAACTACATTAATATCCTTGAAGAAACGAAAAAGGAGTTAGCCATTGTCAAATGCGAACATGATGCAACTAAGCTAAAATTGGAAAGTTATTCTAACTCCCGATATGTGCTTGATCACATCATTGACGTTCAAAAGCTTAAGGAAGATGTCAAATGCATTGGGTATAAATCGTGTCCACCTCCATTGAAACACAATTATACCAAATTGCCTGATGAAGAGGAAATGCCACGATTTGAACCTTCTGTACCTCTTAAGCCTGAAGAGTTTGCAGCAGGCTTAGGGTAAAGCTAGAGGATTCCTCAGTTGAATCAAGAAAATTAGAGAACTCATCATCAGTTGTTGATCAAAATCCTTCTACAATAGAGGAGGATGATTCATCAGATGATGAGTCAAAGAAAACCGATCAGGATCAATCTCTTGATGAAGAAAAAGGGGTAGAAATTTCTGCTGCTCCTGATGAGAAATCTATTGCATATAAAGAGAATGATCTTATTAAAACTGTCAAGACAACAACATCTACATCTGAAAATGATAATGTGTTGTATACTTTAATTGGGGATAAGAAAATTTACTCAAACAAAGACTTTCCGATCAAAAATGTAAATCCAACTTCAATTGATCAAGTTTTTGAAAATTCAACAACCAAATTTTTGGAAAAGAAGAATCCAATCAAGTCTCAACCATTATTCGTTTCAAAAGAAAAACAACAAGAAAAGCGAGCTGAAAAACCTAAGGTATCACAACCAAAGGTTGAAGCTAAAGGCGCTCGGTACAAGAAGAAATTGAAGAATGGTAAATTTCTGGGATCATCTAGCACTGATAAAATTGAGACTTTTGAAAGCATGTCTAATATTGATTTTGTAAATCAAGTTAAGATTTTGAAGCGTAACAGTCAAAACAACTACACTCAACATACAAATGGGTGTGAAGATGAACCAAGTACCTCAAGACCCAAAAAGTTCAACATTAAGTCATAAAACAGGATCTCCTAAATTTTTTGAAAGTAGAACATGTTTTAAGTGTGGAGAGTTTGATCACATTATCAAAAACCGTACCAATCCAGCAAAACCGAAGTTTCCCTTCTGAAACAAATTGTCAACGTCGATCTATGTCACCTAAACAAAACAAACGAATTGCTAAGGAACAAGAAGAAAAACAGAGACGTAAACAAGTAAAAATAATTGAAAAAGCATTAAAACTGGATTTTTCAGAAAGGAAACAAAGTTCTTCAAATTTAATAAAACCAGAAGTTGTTAAAAATGTAAATAATAGTCAATCTCGTAAATTTCAAAAATCTTGGAATCCTAAGAACGGTGATGTTTCAAGGGGAGGCACACAATTTCCAAATCATTAAGAAATAGAAGTCACATGTCTTGATGATAAGGGTCAACCCAAGACCACTAACGCTTGGGTCCACATCTCAAACTGATCGGGTATTGAAATGTGCAGGGTGTTCCAGGAGGAACTGTGAATAGTCATTGGATTGTTGACAGTGGAGCATCAGGGCACATGACAGGTGACTTATGGCTTCTTTATGATGTGAAAAGCATTAGGGGAGGTTATGTTGCCTTTGTTGGAGATAAGGGCGGATACATCACTAGAGAAGGAATCGTTTCCAATGGTGTTGTTAGTTTTGACAAGATCAATTATGTTCGTCAAATTGATCACAATTTTCTGAGTGTTTCAAGATTCATTTTGATGATACCGGTTGTTATGTGCTGAAACCTGGTTTCAATATTCCCAAAGAATGGATTCTTCTATCGGCTCCAAGAATTAATGACTTGTATATTCTTGACATGAGCTAAGCTATTACCATGTCTACACAAGTTACATGTTTTGTCTCAAAAGCCACCGAAAAGGAATCAATCTCTTAGCATAGACGAATGGGACACATTCACTTGAGGAAAATGAACTATTTGGTGAAAAATAATCTTGTGAGTGGTATACTAGTGAAGAACTTTCATTTACAAGACGTCTGTGTATCGTGCCAAAAGGGAAAGCAAACTAGAAAATCTCATCCTGTGAAGGAGATTAACACGGTGAATATGCCTCTGGAACGTCTTCATATGGACCTCTTTGGACCTATGAAACACAAGACTACCTTTGGGGATTCGCATTTCTTAGTAGTTACTGATGACTACTCAAGATTTTTAGGGGTAAATATGTTGGCACACAAGAGTGAAATTCCTGAAATCTTCAAGAATCTCTTAACACTACTCGAAAATTTGTACAATTTGAAGATAAGGAGAATCAGAAGTGACAATGGCACCGAATTCAAGAATCATGTTATGGATGAGTTCTGTTCTTCTAAAGGCATTTTGCATGAGTACAGTTCTCGTTACACTCCACAACCAAATGGTGTCACTGAGAGGAAAAATAGAACTCTGATTGAAACTGCAATAACTATGTTAGTAGAATCAGAACTTCCTGTTCAATTTTAGGGAGAGGCTGTAGCTACTGCATGTTATACGATGAAGAGAGTACTTACGATGAAGAGGCATGGGAAAACATATTTTGAGTTGTTACATAAAAGGAAACTGGATGTGTCTTTCTTAGAACCTTTTGGAGCTCCATGCACTATGATTGATCCACATGATAAATTCGGTCCTAAGGCTATCGAAGGTTTCTTTCTTGGATATGCTACTCCAAATTTCAGAATGTGGAATTTGTCATCAAAAAAGATTGAAGAATGGGGTGAAGTTAAAGTTCAAAGATACATTGAATCAGTCAGAGCTCCGGGTGCTCCTTGGATGTTTGACTATGATGGATTGTTGACTCCTTTAATCTGCCAACTTTTGATGATGCATCTGCAGCTGCTCAAATGCTACTGGAAAGTGATACTGCAGATGACTCGTCATTTGTACGACCAATTATTGTTAACCCTCAAGTGTCTACTTCGGTTACAATCTTGTTCAAAATGAAGAATTCGAAGATGCTGCTGATTACAATGTTTCGGCAGAAGATGATGAGTTCCATGATGCAAATGAAGCTACTTCTGGTCCGGTTCCTGGAATTTCAGATGTCACGTCAAATGTGCAAAATCTAAGGACAACTGAAGGTCATGCATCTACATCTTCGTTAAATCCAGCAAACCAAGTAGCTGTTGATCTAAAATCAACAATTTGGGTATAAATTCTCATGTTCCCGATGTTCCTGAATCTCGAATCCACAATACACATTCTCAGCAGAATAATATAGGAGATGTCCAAAGTGGTGTGCAGACACGTAATCAGCTAAGGAACAACTAGAATGCTGGTTTGTATTCGGCTATTAAGGAATCTAGGGAGCAAAATGATTGGTCTTTTTCCTGCTATATCTGCCAAGTTGAACCAAAATCTTGGAAGGAGGCAATGAAAGAAGACTCATGGGTTGAGGCAATGCAAGAAGAACTTCAACAATTTTAGAAGTTAGGCATGTGGAAATTGGTTGACAGGTCTGACAACTACAAGAAGATTGGTACAAGATGGGTTTACAAATGTAAGAAGGACGACCGGGGTGTTGTTGTGAGAAACAAGGCAAGATTGGTCATCCAGGGCTTTAATCAGGTAGAAGGCATTGATTACAATGAAGTATATGCACCGGTAGCTCGTCTTGAGGCCATAAGAATTTTCTTGGCTTATGCGTCCTACAAGAAGTTTACTGTTTATCAAATGGATGTGAAAAGTGCATTTCTTCATGGTGTGGTTGAAGAAGAAGTATATGTTGAGCAACCGCCTGGTTTTGAAGATCCAATCCATCCTGACAAGGTTTGGCTTCTCAATAAGCGTTATATGGTCTGCATCAAGCTCCACGGGCTTGGTATGAAACGTTATCTTCCTATCTTCTGAAGAATGGTTTTCGACGTTGATTGATCGACTGTACTCTCTTCATCAAGGAAGAAAATGAGGACTTATTGCTGGTACAAGTATATGTTGAAGATATTATTTATGGGTCTACAAACTAGAAAATGTGCAAAGACTTCGAGCAGGTGATGCAAAAAAAGTTCGAGATGAGCGCAAAGGGAGAAATGACTTTCTTTTTAGGTTTGCAGGTTCATCAATCTAAGGAAGAGATTTTCATCCATCAAACCAAGTACGTCGGGGATATTCTCAAACGATTTCAAATGGAAGGCTCAAAGCCTTTGGGAACTCCATTAGCTCAAAATCATGGGATTACTCCTGATGGAATGGGTGAACATGTGGAACCATCTCTTTATCGTGCTATGATCAGAACTCTTATGTATCTTACTGTTTCAAGACCCGATATAATGTACCCAACATGTCTTCTAGCTTGCTACCAGTCAAGTCCAAATGTTTCTCATTTGATGGCTGTGAAAAGAATCTTCCGTTCTCTAAAGGGTCGGCCGGACACTGGTCTCTGGTACCCTAAGGATGATAAGTTTGATTTGACAGCATTCAGTGATTCTGATCATGGTGGCTGCAAGATCGACGCAGAATCAACATCAGCAGGATGTCAGTTCTTGGGAAATCGCCTAGTCACGTGGCAGTGCAAAAAGCAGACTTGTGTAGCTACATCAACCTGTGAGGCTAAGTATATTTCAGCTTCTAGTTGCTGCTCTCAGGTTCTATGGATTCAACAGCAAATGTGGGACTACGGTTTGAATTTCTAACTACTTCTATTTATGTTGACAACGAAGCTGCTTTACAGATCACTCGTAATCCTATACAACACTCAAAAACTAAACACATTGAGATTAAGTATCTTTTCAAACGAGATTGTTATAAAAGAAACTTATCAATGTTGTTAAAATCCACACTATTCACCAACGTGCCGACCTGTTTACAAAAGCTTTTGATAAATCACGTTTTGATTATCTTCTTTTGGTCAATGGCATCAAGGTGAAACCCGAGTAAATCATCCTCGACTAATTATTTTCCTAAATATTTTATTAAAATCTAAAACAACAAAAATATTTTTCATTTTCTCTTAGTTTTATATTTTAGGGGGAGAAACTTTCAACAAAAATACAAAAACATGAGAAAACACTAAAATACAAAAATATGTCTTTTATTTAGTAAAGTTTTTATTTATTTATTTACCTTCTATATTTAAGGGGGATAAAAACTTAGAAAAATACAAAAACAATAGGAAATTCAAAAATAAAAAAATGAGTTTCTTGGAATGATAAGAGAAAACGATGATACACACCGGTGATCCGTCAAAAACGGTTAAAAATGATATATAAATTGATAAGTAGCTTTACTAATGATGTAACAGTAGGCTCACAATCAGATTAAAATGTGCAGGTTGATATAAACATAACGGACTGAAAGCAAGGTGGGAACCATTCATTGGCATATGGTCTTGGTATCGAAATTTCATTTGATAATATGCCGGGTTTTGAGATATGCGGTCTTTATGCTTGCTTATCATCTGGGTATCATGGTTGAATCTTTTACAGAAAAATAACGGTGATGCAAGTCTAGAACTTCCATGATACCATACATACGTGTAAATACTACATACGACCATCAATAAGTGATAAAAATATCACATCCACCTAATAAGTGATAAAATACCACAACTTTATGCGGGAGCTAAGTTCGTCTCTTTGTCGGTATGATGGTACTAACTTGTTCACGGACTTACACCTATGCCCTGCATGCATCTGAAAATCAAGATCCTCATCAATAAGTGATTTAATCACATAGGGCTTGTTTTCAATCAAAATAAGTGAGTATCTCACATCATATACATCAAAATAGATGATAAGCAGTATACTCACCGGTAAGATTTTCTCTCATGCATATCTTGATACGGGAATGTGTCGTGAAGTGATTGAACACCGGCTAGTAAGTTAATTCATTCATTAAGCATATCTCGTAATCATGATTACATCTGATAAGCTGAGCTTACGTGGACAACAATACCGATAATCATAGTAGAATGCTTTTTTATTTAATTTGATGTTTTTAAACAATACTCGTTTTTGACAACATTAAAAGCTGGTATGATTCTCTTACCTTGAAACTCTGAAAAAGATTGTCTAGTATATATACAGTTTATTCTTATCTTTTAGTAGCTATTGATTTTTAGTAGTTATTTTATTTTAGTTTACTCTCTTGATAAATTAAAGTATTTTTGATTTAGCCAAAGATGGAAACTCAAAAGTTTTCTACCAAGATATGCCCTACAAACCATTTTCTTTGATATCATACCTTCATAAAGTACTTTCTTACAACGGGTAAACTCATCTCAAAGAACAAAATCTGTTTAACAAGCATTTTTCCTAATTGAACTTGTGATTAGTGTGGATATGTGCAAAGATCTAAACAGGTGAACGAAAAACCTAAGGTCCAAGAAGAACTGAAAGTCCAGTTTTGAAAAACTTGGACTCGTACGAATCAAAGGTCACTCGTACGAGTGATTATGCCTCATACAAATGACCACTAGTGTCTTGTATGAATGCCAGTACTTCATACGAAATGAGGTGCTTCGTGTGAGTATCATGATGTGGTATAAAGGGTGATGAAGTTCTTTGGTGAAACTTTACTTTCACCTTGATTACGTCATCCTTTCACCCCTCCTTAAGTTGTTTCTGATATTTTTAAGGTATATTTGACAATGTTGGTATACCTTGAAGATGAACAATTTGAACATTATCTGACTATGTGAGTTTGCCTGACATGAACAACAAACTTTAAGCGAAGAATCTTTTACGAAAAACAAGTTCTTCATGCATAATCTTCACTTGAAGTTCTGTGTGCGAATAGTTAACTTTGCTTCGTACGAGTGAATGATTACTCGCACGAGTAACATGTCGCTCATACGAGCCAGTTACTCGTACGAGTAAATCACTTGTTTTACTAAGTCAGGTGTTCGTACAAATCAGTCGTTCTTCGTACGAATAAATTGTTATTCATATGAGTAAGTAGTTCTTCGTCCAGGGAATACATACATACAGGAAGTTTGAAATAAAACCTTTTGTGTATATTCCCTAATGAATTTATGTCCTTATTCTTGTAACAAAAAGAACATAAAAGAAAACCTGCAACGAAGAGAACTAACAAGTCAGAAGTGGAAATTATGTTAGAACCAAGACATAACATGGTGGCCTTCTTAGATCCGGAAGATAAATTTTCTGAGTACAACGGTATAATGAAGTTTTTGCGCGACTCAAGGATACATTATGCTATCACGCACAAGACTACAGTATACAAGACATTGATCAAGGAATTTTGGGATTCGACTAAAGTTGCTGAAGTGAATGGGTAGGAACTGTGAGAGAGTAAATGACTTGAACGTAGATGTCTCTGTTGAAATCATAAACTCAGTATTACAACTTGGCGATGATCCTGAAGCTCCATTCTCAGTTTCGTTGAATTGTCAACGTGGATGTTTGCTTCGAATGAAATGTGTTGGAGATTTTATCGTAGGATAACTAAACAAAGCATGGTTGCCACTCCGATACAAGTTCTTTCTACATGTTCTAATTCAGTGTTTGAGCAACAGACGAAGTGGTTATGACATGGCGAATAACGACTTGGTTGGAATGATGATAGCTTTGACATTGAACAAACCGTTTAGTGTTTCAAAGTATATTTTTGCAAACATGAAGGAAACCCTGAGAAGAACCGGATATGGTGGAAACAAGTTTTGGATGTATCCTCGTTTTCTCCAAATGATCTTAAATGTGTAACATCCGAATCTTCCAAAGAACAACAACTATGTTCTAAAAGTTGAGATCATGATGGAACATTCGTTGAAGATTTTAGAGGTGTAGCAGCAAAACGTTACAAGGAAAGCACACCTTCTCGTAAATTGTTCGGTTTTCTGGCAAATGATAAATATGTTGCACCAGAAAATGATAAGTGGCACCGTGATGACAGTGAGTCAGATAATGAAGAACCATTTTGAAAAAGATGATAGAAGATAAATTTGGTCGTCAAAAGGGAAAAGGTGATGATGATGACGATAATAATGATGGTAATGGTGGCGCAGGTGATGTAGGTGCTACAGGTGGTGATAAGGGAAGAAAGAAACAAAGCAAAAAGCCTACGGAAACATCGTCAGCACAACCTGAAATCAAACAACCTACAACCTCACATCAAGAAACTGTACTGGAACAAGTTGCAGAAGTCCAGACTACCTTTGCAACGGAGGAGACTAAACCTGTAACGACAGAACCCACTACAACCTCTGAACCACAACCTTCAAGTACCACAGCAGCTGAAACACCTTCGGCTGAAGATACTCTAGTTCAATCACAACCTACTACTTCAGCAGTCCAACAATCCTAGTCCACAACTTATCAACAAAATACAAAACGAAGCAGTCGTTTTTTCTCTAAAATGGAACAGGATGAGAAACTGGATTTTCTATTCTCTCCGTTGCAAGCTGTGGCAATCCAGATTAACAAGCATTCGGAGTTTAGTCTTCAAATCGGAACACAGTTGTCAAACAACAGTTGGAGATAAATTCTTTGAAAGAGACCGTTAGAAAACAAGATTCTGAAATTGCCTAGTTAAGAAAAGAAAATGAGCGGCTGAAGGCTGCAGATGCTGAAAGGGCAACTCAGCTACAATAGATGAGAGCAGTTGATAACTCTCGGGGAATTGAGTTGAATAGACTGAAAGAACGTAGTGCGGCTATTCAACGATCTGCCAAAACATTAACTGCTAAGCATAATGACTTAAGAGAATGGTATCATTCTCGTAATGCTACACTAGTTGAAGGATTTAATAGTATTAAAGACGTGTTTGAAATGAGCAGAAAGCGAGTGAACATTTTGTGGAATGAAAGATGCAGAGCACAAGAGATCAAACGTAAACATGATCAGGATAGTGAAGACCCTGGAAATCCTAATGCTTCAGCCTCATCCTCACAACCAAAAGTTTCTGCTTCAACTCCAGTGCTAGAGTCAAATGTACAGCAGATTGTGACCAATCCAGTTGCCTCCAGTTACACTCAAGAAGAAACAGGAAAGGTTTAATGTTTCTGGAAAGTATTGAAGACCTTATTATCAATCAACGTTAGATTGAAGATTTTCAGGGAGAGTTTGTTGATACAACAGGCAATTCGGAATGAAGACCGAAGACCAAGCAACAGCCAAGGGGGAGTTTGTTGATACACTTTTGTGTCAGTCACTTGTTCTTAGTTACATCTGTAATTGTACTGTCTTTGTTTAATGTGTATGTATAGTTTGGTCTTGTCGACCAAATGAACATATCCTACTATCTTGATTTAGTACGACGATTAGTATGTCTGTGTTGTAAAACAGTGGCACGTATGCATACTGTTGAGTCTTGTGTACGTCATGTCTGTTGGCACATTCTCCGAAGAACATTTTCAAGTACGAGTGAGAAGTGCTTCGTACGAGCATGTTGTTGCTCGTACGAGCCACTAACCATTCGTACGAGTGATTCTACAGTCGTACAAGTGGCTCATTTCAACAAGCACCTTGCTTAATTCGTACGAGCCAGCTCATGTTTGTACGAGCCATGGGTCGTTTGTACGAGCATTCTTTAGAGGATGTTCTTCGTGACTTATAGTATTTCGTACGACCAGCAACATTCTTTGTACTGTTGCTAGGTATAGGCAATATATAAACATACATGAACTTCTCAGTGAAGAGTGGATAGTTGTAGTGAATGCTAGACACTAGAGTTAGACACTGAAGCACAAGAGCATAGAGAGTATATCCTGAGTATGTATGGACATTGTTTGTATGTGTTTGTACTTGTTCTCTTCTGTTAATCAAGATAGTGAATCTTTGGTTATCTTGTGTTTCTTACTTTGCTTTGGTTTACATACTTACGTGGATTCCGCACTCGTATGTGTGTTACATAAACAGGGAAGTAGGTTAATCTTGATCCTCCAAGTGGACCTACAATTTCAAATGTTTTGAAGATTCATTTGATACAAAAATTTATAACATGAATTCACCAGCTTTTGTTGACGTTGTTTTCAAAATTAACATGTATTATAGGAAACTAGTGGATGGCCTTCGGGGAAAATCTTGTTCGTATGTTGTGAAGTCAAGACGTTATAATTCATCCAGATTTTTGTTGTTATGTTTTATAAACTTATGTTTAAATTTTAAGTAATGTTGTTAAACTTGTGTATGTTTTAAAAACAAAAGTTTGTATGTGGTATGGTTAAATAAAAAGTATGGATGAATCTTTTGTAATGTATTACGATTGTCTTTTACTTGGTTGAATGCAACAATTGCCACTCTGGCCACACCTCGCGCATGCTTCTACTACATCGAAAATTGGGGTGTGACAGACCTGGTATCAGAGCATCAATTGTAGTGAACTTCTTTCAAGTCTAGTCTAGAATTTCAAAATGGTCTTTTTATGAAAGTCATAAATTTTTTATGAAATTGTAACAAGAGGTTTTCCCCACGGCATGTATATGAAGGTCCGCTAGTACTAAACGATAAATCAAACACTAATGCAAGGACATTATACGAGATAGTTTTTGAGGATTAGACACAATAAAAGTAAGATGAATCAAAATGTTACATGATATGACGTGCAATGAAACTGAAATATAATTGCCCAAAATTTTATTATAAGTTGTTCACATATATTTGTTGTACGAATAATTTGCCAGGACCATGTCTTCCGACTCCGACACCGATTCTACGGGATATGATTCGAACATCGTTACATACCATTAGATGATCCTGCCCCACCTGTTATCATCATCATCTCAGATGACGAGCTTTCGAATGATGAGTGGATGAACATCGATTTCCAACCTTTTGCCTTACCTGAGCCTGATTATGTCGATATTCCTTTAGAGGATGATGTAATGGTTGTACCTCATTTTTATGAGATGAACATATTCGGTCACCCTGAGGGTGAACATGTCGTTGCTTATGTCACCATACCACTTAATGTGGTAGATCCATTTGATGATGTTGTCAATGAGGACGGACACCCCGTACCTCCTATTGTTGATGTTGAGGATGATGTCATTCCAGATATACATGTTGAGCATGTTGACGATGACCTTGGCATTGGTGAGGATTTTGACATTGCCAAGTTAGAGGTAGCCCAACCAGAGGCTATAGTTATTGACATTACATTGTCTGCACCTTCCACACCTCTGACCCTATCACCTATGCCTTCACCAGATACCACTTTACCACCATCTTCAGATATCTTACCTACGCCTGCTGATACCAGACACATTCTACACCGATCATTTGTCGGAGTCTGCACCACCATTGCATCCTTTAGGGGATATCACACACCACACTGATCACCCGATACATCACCAATCTGTTGGACCATCCCATTATACTCTTTGTAGTACTTCTCAGTTCGTTGATCATGTCTCTCCTTATCCTTTTGTTGGATATGTTTCTACTACTGTTACACCGACATTCAGTTCTTACCCAGACCCGTTTGCTGCAGGGCCGTCACATGTTCCATACAGTCAGTCTATGACTGAGTATCCTCCTTTTATTCTGATCCCCGCTACTGGAGATCTGTCCCATCCCCCACCACATATGAATAGTACTGTTACATGTCCTTCACCTTACTTTACTGTTTCACATGACCAGCCACCTCTGGGCATGAGCCCATCCGACCCGTATCACCTGAACCATTTGCCACTCACCACCACTGAGTACAAACTCACATCCACCAAGATACAGCTTGGTATTTTGTTTCGACGATTTCATGAGCTTAATGCTCAACTTTCTGCTATCCGAGCATCTCAGAGTGCTCCATCACTTACATCATCCTACGCCACCTCTTCATCACTTGAGAGGCGCATTAGTGCCATTGAGGAGGAGATGCCATACTTCTGCGGTGTGATTCGCACATCTGCACCCCACCCCCACCATCTGTCTAATTTGGTATGTAATTAGGTTTTGGATGTAGTACCCGTATCAGGTTAGTGGAAGATTGAAAGATTTTGAAGATATATATAAATCAACTTGAAGACTCTAAAGAAACGATGCGAAGAAAATATCTACTTTTGTTTATATAGTGTATAGAACTTGTATGTCGGAGTGATGAAACTCTGAATTATATTTTTGTACTTCGCAAAAATGATATAACTAGTTGACAATATATATATTTGAAAGTTGATTATCCTTCTTTTATCATGCATTGTTGATTATTCATTATATTTGTGTCATGATAATATTTGTATGGATGTCTCACGTGAGAGATGATTCCATTTAATTGACATATATATATATATACATATATATTCTATTATGTATATATTATTCTATTTGATCCATGAATGATAATATTTATCTGAAATATTTTTCTAATTCATTTTATATGATTTTATATATGAATATCATGCCACCAAGAAGAAGGAGCATACATCAACTCCAAATGTGACAACCTGGGAATTTCTCATAATTTCGCGTACCATTGTTAACTAAATCCTTGTGCATGGCACTTGGAAATCTTTGTGCATGGCACTTGGGAATTTCTTGTAATTTCGCGTACCATTGTTAACGAACTAAATCTTTGTGCGTGGCACTCTAAACATGTACGCTGCAATCTAAACCGCGTTTACTCAATTTTCGGGACGAAAATTCTTTCAACATGGGGATAACGTGACATCCCGGTTTTTCAGATATCTTAAACGCACTACTTCACGGTTATTCATTCCTACGTTAAATTGATTCGGAGACTTAAATTGCACGCTCGAAATAATTACCATAATTTCGTGTACTTGTCAAATGAATTACGTGCTACGTATTAAACATTTATAAGTTGGTGAGTTATTATGTGATGTTTAGATTTCGTGATTTGTTTTTGTTATAAAATATATATAGTAAATATATAGACGAATCGAACCGAACCGCGACACGAGCCGGCCTCAATTCCTTGCGACTCAAGGAGTTAACCAAACTTGGGGATCAAGTTTTAAACCCAAACCGCCCCACCCGAACCCCCTTGCGGCCGCGAGCACCCCAAACCGTAAACCCTTCCCTTTCCCTTTATCTCTTGCGCTATATATACACACACATGCATGTACATTGCTTATCAAACAAAACACACAAACCCTAGTTGTGAAACAGCCGACGGCAGCCCTCCACTGGTTCCCTCGATCGCAAAACAGCTTGGCTACATCTCTCTTGATCGCGGCAGCCCTCCCCTCGCCATTCTCCTTCTCGGTCGCGATTCTCTTTGATAATCGGTTCCCCATCTCACTCACGGTTCATTAATCTTCGGTGTAAAAGGTTAGAGTTATCATTATTTGCAAAGTTATAATAGGATCATAAACTCTTGATCATGTTTGAATGTAGTGTTATGTTGTTAGCCGATTTATTTATGCTAGTTACGGTTAAGATGATTAGCGGAATCCAGAAACATTAGGCTGCGTTTTGTTTGATAAAAACTATAGGTTATGATTAGGGTTTGCATGGGTATGATATATATGATGATATATGATTTGTAATTCTGTTCTTGATCGCTTATGTTCAATGTATCGAGGGTTTAACGGGTTAGATTGTGATAAAGTGCTGAATCAGGATGCTGAATGGTGTTTACAGCCAACTTCAACTGGCTGTAACTTGGTTATTATTTATCAAAAAACGGATTTTCTGAAGTCTAAAACGTAGAGTTTTGAAAAACACTTCTAATGGTGCTGGATTCATATTTTTCTGAAGTAGTTTGATATTTTTAAGTGGTAAATTAAGTTCAGTAACTGAAGCTGTGAAAATTCTGAAAATTTGTTAGATGTTTATCGAGTCGGATCTAATAATCTGTAGGGAGTCGAATCATGAAATTTGTACAGAAACTAGATATAGAAATTTCCGGGAAACTCCCACTGGAATTTTGTTAATTGGACGAACGGTGATTTTTAAATAAATTCTTCGGTGGACTGCAGTCAGAAAGTGACGAATCTGACTGCAGTCTAGTATATTAATATTTATGAATAATTGGTAAAGTGTTAGGACTTGAAAAATTTATATAAAATTCTACAGTATAGTTGTCACCTTCTGTAAAATAATTGGAATTTTTGGAACGTTGGAACTATTTTATAAAAATCCTCGAAAACAGCCGAATTATGAGTATATAAGCTGAAACTTGATAACTTGCGAATGTGTGCACCAAAGTGTTGCATGGATTGGATTGTGTTCATGATAAATTGTTTTGATCACTATGTTAATATGAGGATACTTGCATGCATGTTTGAGTGTTAGGATTTGTGATTTGTGTGTACCGCTTTGTGCGTTAATGATGTGTAGAATTTGTATTGGTGTGTTCACACACTAACTTGAAATCAATTGACTTGTTAGGACGCAATTAGCGGTCCCATCATTTACAACTTCTGTGTTACACTAACCCAGCAACTAAAGGTGAGTTCACGGCCCCTAATTTTATCCGGTTTTAAAAAACAGGGGAGAAACATGTATACACTCTACAACTCTATCTCTTTACGTTATACGAAATTAACGTCATTTAACTATTCGGTAACTAAGTTAATGTTAATGTACGTTATGGCAACACGGAACAGTCAGCTTCGATCGCGAACACTTACGTGACATAACTTTAGGCTAGCTACCTATATATATTAACATTGAACTTAATTACGAATCAATAATATTATCCCGGGTTAGGGATAATGGAACCAACAACGTTATTATTCCAGGATAGGAATAATGGGACATCATTATTATTCCGGGTGAGGAATAATGGAACTATCAGTATTATTCCGGGTTGGGAATAATGGAACTATCGGTATTATTCCGGGTTGGGAATAATGGAACTAAATCGTTATCCTGGGTTAGGGATAACGGGGGAAACAAACTTATAACCGAACAAACGAATTTATGAAAACCTGTGAACTCACTCTTCTTTAATGTTGACACTTGTTTCTTTACATGTTTCTCAGGACGCTAGGAGCTCTAGGTGCACTCACTTGCATTGATCAAGACATCTTTTATCGAGTCTCATTTACAAACATTGTTTTGGGTTTTTCTTTAGTTTTGGCGTTTATGTTGGCGCCCGCTCCTTTACTTTATGCTTCCGCTCAACTTTAAGAACTAATGCTTCCACTAAACATTGAAACCAAACTAAGGCAATCTAAAATTAACTATTAATGGTTAAACAAATGATTTTGGAAAACGTATTAACAATCATATAGAGTCGTTCGACGTTACTAGTGTCTCAGATTCTGGTTTGTTCACACGCCTCGCGGTAAAACTCCGCAAGTGGAAATTGAGGGTGTGACAGATTGGTATCAGAGCCACTAGCTATAGAGAACCAGGTTTGCATTAAAAGTAGACCTAAACTATAGCTGATTACACGACACTAGACGTAGTTTGGCACCGAACTGTTATATCTTGTTATGTGATGTACCACAACTGTGTTATGTAGAATATGAATGCATAGTAAGAAATGAATGCAACTCGTAACTAACTACACAACCTAACAGGCAATGTCATCATCATCATCATCATCATCCGACAAACTTACGCAACCAAGGGCGCCAGGAAAGGAACCTATGGTGGAACCCTTACCATCTTATGGCGTGGAGACACGCTCAGCTGCGAAAAAAAGGCTCGCTCTAGGGGAGGAGTCGTCCTCACGCCCGACCATCGCTGTGCCGGTCGAACCGGTTAACTCGGTAGAAGTAGGAAACGACCAACTTAGAGATATGATACGGAAACAACAAGAACAATTAGAAAGAATGCACGAAACCATCCTAGCACAGGGATGGATGATACGAAAATTGACAGGAAAACTGGATCGCTCGAGGAAGAGCAACATACGAGTAGGATAGCTCGTAACACTTTAGCCAGAGATCTTCGTGCTGAGCAGCTAAGGGCTGACTGGCTAGAAGACAGAGTTCTTGAGTCTAGCTGGAGAATTCAAGAACTAGAACAGAATCAGGCACCTGTACCAGTACCTGCACCAGCACCGGCCCCTCCAGTGCCGGTAGAGGAGGATCCGGAAGAGGATCCGGAAGAGGATCCAGAGGAAGATCCAGAAGAGGATCCAGAAGAGGATCCAAAAGAGGACCCAGAGGAGGATCCAGAGGAGGATCCGGAGGAAGACCTAGCCGTAGAAGCTGGAAATGCCGCACAGGATGACGGCAACGATAGCGATTTGGGAGATGGAGACGTAGAAGACTGACACGTCTCGCTTATTTTATTTACTTTCCTTCAGTCTATTTATTTTCCTACTTATGTTTAAACTTGAGACTTTATAGTAAACTGATGTGTTTGGTTGGCACTTTGTAAGAAGTTGAAATTTTATTTAATCAAGTATTTCTTTAGACTGTTTAATTTATTTGGGTTGACATAATCTGAGGAATTATTTAAGTATGGAATAGGATAACTATATTGGATATATAGACTTATCGGTGTGTGTTTATGTCGTCTTACGAAGATCTAAATGGCAACTGGACGTCGCGGAAACCTTAACATGACGCCTGAAGAATTAGCTGCAATGATCCAAGAGCACCTGAATGCAGCTCTAGCGGGTGTTCAAAACCAACCGGCAGGTAACCATTATTAAATTTTCATGGGAAAATCTAATAGTTGGGCTAGTAGAATTCCTTGCTGACTACCTGTCCTCTGTCAGCAGGAGGGGTCTTAACCCCTACAAGATGTTTCTCGACGCGAAGCCGAGCAAATTCACGGGGGCAGAAGGACCCATAGGACTGGTGCGCTGGATCGAAAAATCTGAATCAGTATTTGAAATGTGCAACTGTCTGGAGGCCAACAAGGTCAAGTATGCCGCCTCAACACTGGAAGATGGGGCACTAACTTGGTGGAATGCACAAGTCCAAACGCGTGGACTTATTGCTACAAATGCAATGGCCTGGGCCGAGTTTAAGGCCCTAATCAAAGAAGAGTATTGTCCGCGAGACAGAGTTCAACAGTTGGAGCAAACATTATGGAACCACAAGATGGTGGGATCTGAAATCGAAGCATACACAGCAAAACATCACGACCTGGTATTTCTATGTCCCGATCTGGCCAACACTGTGGAGAAACGACTCGAGTTCTACCTTGGGGGTCTGGTCCCTGAGATTCAGGGTATGGTAATGGCTAGCAACCCTGCAACTGAACATCAAGCAATCAGGTTGGCGCACAAACTCACCGATAAGGCGGTGGAACAAAAGAAGTTGCCAACACGGGGTACAACTGAAGTTGCCCCTGATAATAAAAGAAAGTTTGAAGACTCGTCTGTTCGACAGTCTTCGTCGTCCCAGCAACAACAGGGGAACCAGAAACGGTTCAATACTTACAACAGCCACCGGGGTCACAATAATCAGCCCGCCAACAACAACCAGAACGCAAGCGGCTATGTAGGTCGAAAGCCGCAGTGCAATCGCTGTAATCTTCATCATCACGGCCCTTGTGCCGGGAATCGCTGCCAACGATGTAGCAAAGTGGGACATGCGGCAAAGGATTGTCGCGGGGAAATCATGTCCCGACAAAGCTAAAATCAACCCCAGGGTCAGCAGCAGGGTGTTAACCGGGGATGCTATCAGTGTGGTAGCACTGCCCACTTCAAAAGAGACTGCCCACAGCTGCGTAACTACAACAACAATGGTGGGAACAACCACAACCACAATAACCACAACAACAACAATAACAACAACAATAACGGAAATGGTGGCACAGAAGGTGCCAAAGGTCGCGCATTTACGTTGGGCCGCGGAGAGGCCAGAAACGACTCGAACGTGGTCACCGGTAAGTTTCCCCTTAATGAACATTTTGCTACTGTGCTTTTTGATACGGGTGCGGATAGGAGTTTTATATCTGAGTCTTTTAGGAAGAACCTAAATCTCATGCCCAAACCTCTAGAGGCCCCTTACGTCATAGAACTCGCCGATGGTAAATCTGTGGATGTGACCCATATAGTATCCGGCTGTCAACTCAAACTCGCGGGTCACACCTTTACCATTGATCTGATGACAACTACCCTGGGTAGTTTTGACGTGGTAGTCGGAATGGACTGGCTATCCGACGTCCGAACTGAAGTTCTCTGTTTCGAAAAATCTATCCGTATTCCGCTCACTAACGACGAAATCTTGACGGTGCAAGGCGAGAAGGCAGGCGCCGTCACAAACATCATCTCTTACATGCAAGCGCAGAAGTATCTTCGGAGGAAGAACTCTTTCGCTTTACTCGCACTGGTTACCGATCAGCCTAAGGACGAGAAACGTATAGAAGACATCCCCGTCGTCCGTGATTTTTCGGATGTATTCCCAGAGGAGTTACCTGGTCTCCCACCCCATCGACAATTGGAGTTTGAAATTGAATTGGCGAACCATGCAACTCCTATCGCCAAGGCCCCATACCGCCTAGCTCCAGCCGAGCTGCAGGAGCTGTCTACCCAACTTCAGGAGCTGTTAGAAAAGGGATTTATCCGACCAAGCGCTTCGCCATGGGGAGCTCCAGTCCTTTTTGTCAAGAAGAAGGACGGGACCTTCCGCATGTGCATCGACTACAGGGAACTCAACAAGGTTACTGTCAAGAACCGATACCCGTTACCTCGCATCGACGATCTCTTCGACCAACTTCAAGGGTCAAGCTACTACTCCAAGATTGACCTACGGTCCGGTTACCACCAGTTACGCGTCAGGGGGGAGGATATCGCTAAGACAGCATTTCGTACTCGCTATGGCCATTATGAGTTCTTGGTCATGCCCTTCGGTCTCACCAACGCACCCGCGGTGTTCATGGACCTCATGAACCGTGTGTGTAAACCATACCTCGACAAGTTTGTCATGTGTTCATCGATGACATACTCATCTACTTTAAAGGTGAAGAAGAACATGCTGAACATCTATGATTACTGCTGGGATTACTTCAACAGGAGAAACTATATGCCAAGCTTTCAAAGTGTGATTTCTGGATTCGGGAAGTTCAGTTCCTCGGGCATATCGTAAATGAAAAGGGTATCCACGTCGACCCTGCCAAGATTGAAGCTATCAAAAACTGGGAAGCACCCAGGACACCGACGGAGATCCGCCAATTTTTGGGTTTGGCTGGTTACTACAGACGTTTCATCGAGGGATTTTCAAAGATCGCGCAACCGCTTACTACCCTCACCCAGAAAGGCATCAAGTATGCTTGGGGCGACAAGCAGGAAGCAGCATTTCAATTGCTGAAACAGAAACTTTGCAGTGCACCCATTCTGTCCTTGCCGGAAGGGACAGATGATTTTGTAGTATATTGTGATGCTTCCATTCAGGGATTGGGATGCGTACTCATGCAACGCGATAAGGTCATCGCGTATGCGTCCCGACAATTGAAGGTTCACGAGAAAAACTACACAACTCATGACCTGGAATTGGGAGCAGTAGTGTTTGCACTTAAGATTTGGAGACACTACCTCTATGGAACGAAGTGCACAATCTTTACAGACCACAAGAGCCTCCAACACATCTTTGATCAGAAGGAGTTGAACATGCGACAGCGTCGTTGGGTCGAACTCTTGAACGATTATGAATGTGCCATATGGAATCACCCGGGTAAAGCTAACGTGGTAGCTGATGCCCTCAGTAGGAAGGAACACTTGAAACCTCATCGGGTACGAGCACTACAGCTCACTATTCATTCGGGGTTACCCGAACAGATACGCGACGCGCAGTTAGAAGCAGTTAAGGAAGAAAACATCAAGGCCGAATCGGTGGGAAAAATGGAACGCGATTAGGAAGTAAAACCCAATGGAGCCCGGTATTTCATGAATCGCATATGGGTACCTCTCTACGGAGACCTCAGAAAGCTAGTCATGGACGAAGCTCACAAATCCCGATACTCTGTCCATCCTGGTTCGGATAAGATGTATCAAGACCTTAAAGCTGCGTATTGGTGGCCCAACATGAAAGCTGATATAGCCACCTACGTGAGCAAGTGTTTGACTTGTGCAAAAGTCAAGGTAGAATATCAGAAGCCATCGGGGCTACTTCAACAACCTGAGATCCCAGTGTGGAAATGGGATCAGATCTCGATGGACTTCATCACTAAACTCCCGCGAACTTTGGGTGGTTGCGATACCATCTGGGTGATTGTGGATCGTTTAACTAAGTCCGCACACTTCCTAGCTATTAAAGAAACAGATAAGATGGAGAAGTTGACTCGCATCTACATAAAGGAAGTAGTTTCTCGGCACGGAGTGCCAACGTCCATCATCTCAGACAGAGATGCTCGCTTCACGTCCAACTTTTGGCAGTCACTTCAGAAAGCGTTGGGCACACGCTTAGATATGAGCACAGCTTATCACCCTCAGACTGATGGTCAAAGCGAAAGGACCATACAGACCTTGGAAGACATACTTAGGGCATGCGTAGTAGACTTCGGGAATAGTTGGGAAATCCACCTTCCTTTAGTGGAATTCTCGTATAACAACAGTTACCATACGAGTATATCGGCAGCACCGTTTGAGGCATTATACGGTCGTAAATGTAGATCACCGGTCTGTTGGGCAGAAGTCGGTGACAGTCAACTCACAGGCCCTGAGTTGATACTTGAGGCTACTGAAAAGATTGTACAAATCAGAAACCGCATGGCGGCGGCACGAGATCGACAGAAAAGCTACGCTGATCAACGACACAAACCGCTCGAATTTCAAGTAGGCGACCGCGTCCTACTGAAGGTGTCACCCTGGAAGGGTGTAATCCGCTTTGGAAAACGAGGCAAACTAAACCCACGGTACGTAGGTCCGTTTGTGATCTTGAAACGTATTGGACCCATAGCTTATCAATTAGACCTTCCTGCCGAACTCAGTGGAGTTCACAACGTTTTTCACGTGTCAAATCTGAAGAAGTGTCTATCAGATGAAACCCTAGTCATTCCATTGGATGAAATCCAAGTGGATGAACAACTGCACTTTGCGGAACAACCTATCGAGATCATGGATCGTGAGATCAAGACTCGAAGGCATAGTAAGATTCCTATCGTCAAGGTTCGTTGGGACTCTAAGCGTGGACCGGAGTTCACGTGGGAAAGAGAGGACCAAATGAAAAGCAAATACCCACACCTCTTCGCAGCAGAGCAGCAAACTAACGATACCAGCAACTAAATTTTCGGGACGAAAATTCTTTCAACAGGGGGATGATGTGACAACCTGGGAATTTCTCATAATTTCGCGTACCATTGTTAACTAAATCCTTGTGCATGGCACTTGGGAATCTTTGTGCATGGCACTTGGGAATTTCTTGTAATTTCGCGTACCATTGTTAACGAACTAAATCTTTGTGCGTGGCACTCTAAACATGTACGCTGCATTCTAAACCGCGTTTACTCAATTTTCGGGACGAAAATTCTTTCAACATGGGGATAATGTGACATCCCGGTTTTTCAGATATCTTAAACGCACTACTTCACGGTTATTCGTTCCTACGTTAAATTGATTCGGAGACTTAAATTGCACGCTCGAAATAGTTACGATAATTTCGTGTACTTGTCAAATGAATTACGTGCTACGTATTAAAAATTTATAAGTTGGTGAGTTATTATGTGACGTTTAGATTTCTTGATTTGTTTTAGTTATAAAATATATATAGTAAATATATAGACGAATCGAATCGAACCGCGACACGAGCTGGCCTCATTTCCTTGCGACTCAAGGAGTTAACCAAACTTGGGGATCAAGTTTTAAACCCAAACCGCCCCACCCGAACCCCCTTGCGGCCGCGAGCACCCCAAACCGTAAACCCTTCCCTTTCCCTTTATCTCTTGCGCTATATATACACACACATGCATGTACATTGCTTCACAAACAAAACACACAAACCCTAGTTGTGAAACAGCCGACGGCAGCCCTCCACTTGTTCCCTCGATCGCAAAACAGCTTGGCTACATCTCTCTTGATCGCGGCAGCCCTCCCCTCGCCATTCTCCTTCTCGGTCGCGATTCTCTTTGATCATCGGTTCCCCATCTCACTCACGGTTCATTAATCTTCGGTGTAAAAGGTTAGAGTTATCATTATTTGCAAAGTTATAATAGGATCATAAACTCTTGATCATGTTTGAATGTAGTGTTATGTTGTTAGCCGATTTATTTATGCTATTTACGGTTAAGATGATTAGCGGAATCCAGAAACATTAGGCTGCGTTTTGTTTGATAAAAACTATAGGTTATGATTAGGGTTTGCATGGGTATGATATATATGATGATATATGATTTGTAATTCTGTTCTTGATCGCTTATGTTCAATGTATCGAGGGTTTAACGGGTTAGATTGTGATAAAGTGCTGAATCAGGATGCTGAATGGTGTTTACAGCCAACTTCAACTGGCTGTAACTTGGTTATTATTTATCGAAAAACGGATTTTCTGAAGTCTAAAACGTAGAGTTTTGAAAAACACTTCTAATGGTGCTGGATTCATATTTTTCTGAAGTAGTTTGATATTTTTAAGTGGTAAATTAAGTTCAGTAACTGAAGCTGTGAAAATTCTGAAAATTTGTTAGTTGTTTATCTAGTCGGATCTAATAATCTGTAGGGAGTCGAATCATGAAATTTGTACAGAAACTAGATATAGAAATTTCCGGGAAACTCCCACTGTAATTTTGTTAATTGGACGAACGGTGATTTTTAAATAAATTCTTCCGTGGACTGCAGTCAGAAAGTGACGAATCTGACTGCAGTCTAGTATATTAATATTTATGAATAATTGGTAAAGTGTTAGGACTTGAAAAATTTATATAAAATTCTACAGTATAGTTGTCACCTTCTGTAAAATAATTGGAATTTTTGGAACGTTGGAACTATTTTATAAAAATCCTCGAAAACAGCCGAATTATGAGTATATAAGCTGAAACTTGATAACTTGCGAATGTGTGCACCAAAGTGTTGCATGGATTGGATTGTGTTCATGATAAATTGTTTTGATCACTATGTTAATATGAGGATACTTGCATGCATGTTTGAGTGTTAGGATTTGTGATTTGTGTGTACCGCTTTGTGCGTTAATGATGTGTAGAATTTGTATTGGTGTGTTCACACACTAACTTGAAATCAATTGACTTGTTAGGACGCAATTAGCGGTCCCATCATTTGCAACTTCTGTGTTACACTAACCGAGCAACTAAAGGTGAGTTCACGGCCCTAATTTTATCCGGTTTTAAACAACAGGGGGAGAAACATGTATACACTCTACAACTCTATCTCTTTACGTTATACGAAATTAACGTCATTTAACTATTCGGTAACTAAGTTAATGTTAATGTACGTTATGGTCACTAAGCAGCTATATCACACAAGTCCTCGACAATCTCTGATCGTTAGTATTGGGTTTAAATAGCGGGGAAATTATAAGTAGTACTACTGGGCCCGACAAGCCCCATCCGAGCTAGTCGCGCTAGCCGACCAGGTATGGTCAACGGGTGAATAATTTGGCCTAACTTCGCCATGGTCAGTGATAGGCCTGGCAACACAGAGGCACAACAGTCAGCTTCGATCGCGAACACTTACGTGACATAACTTTAGGCTAGCTACCTATATATATTAACATTGAACTTAATTACGAATCAACAATATTATCCCGGGTTAGGGATAATGGAACCAACAACGTTATTATTCCAGGATAGGAATAATGGGACATCATTATTATTCCGGGTGAGGAATAATGGAACTATCAGTATTATTCCGGGTTGGGAATAATGGAACTATCGGTATTATTCCGGGTTGGGAATAATGGAACTAAATCGTTATCCTGGGTTAGGGATAACGGGGGAAACAAACTTATAACCCAACAAACGAATTTATGAAAACCTGTGAACTCACTCTTCTTTAATGTTGACACTTGTTTCTTTACATGTTTCTCAGGACGCTAGGAGCTCTAGGTGCACTCACTTGCATTGATCAAGACATCTTTTATCGAGTCTCATTTACAAACATTGTTTCGGGTTTTTCTTTAGTTTTGGCGTTTATGTTGGCGCCCGCTCCTTTACTTTATGCTTCCGCTCAACTTTAAGAACTAATGCTTCCACTAAACATTGAAACCAAACTAAGGCAATCTAAAATTAACTATTAATAGTTAAACAAATGATTTTGGAAAACGTATTAACAATCATATAGAGTCGTTCGACGTTACTAGTGTCTCAGATTCTGGTTTGTTCACACGCCTCGCGGTAAAACTCCGCAAGTGGAAATTGAGGGTGTGACACCAAACTCCCCTACCCACTTCTCAAGCTGAGCTTGATGCTTTATTGAATTAACGTATTGCGGATGCGATTGCTCAACATGAAGCAAATCACACCAATTTGAGAAATGAAGAGAGGGCTCAATCCCCACCAATAACAACAAATCCTACGAATAGTTGGTTACTCATAACCCTACAAGAAATTTTCATTAATATTTTATTTGCAAAATAATTATGTCTGACAATTTCGAGAACCAACATTTTAGGATGCACATATAAGCAATTTTTAGATTGCAAACCATTGAACTTTGATGGCACAAGCGGAGCGGTAGCATTTGTTCGATGGGCCAAAAAGACGGATTCTATAATCCGCATGAGTAAATGTTCCCCTAACCAGACTGTATTGTATGTTTCGGGATTGTTCATTAACGAAGCTTTATCATGGTGGAATCTGCAAGTACAAACGTTAAGAGATGCAACAGCATACGCTATCACTTGGGAAAGATTGAAGGAAATGATGCGTGAGAAGTATTGTTCAAGTGCCGAACTACAAAAGTTGGAAACAGAGTTTTGGAATATAGCGATGGTTGGATCTGACATCTATGGCTATACTCAGCGATTTCACGATCTCTAACGAGTCGTTCCATATATGGTAACCCCAAATTCAAACGTATCGAATGATACACTTGGATTAGCTCCGGAAATCAGAAGTATGGTTACTTCGTCACATCCAGCAACTATCACCGAGGTAATCATGATTGTAGTAAGCCTTACCGAAGAAGTGGTAAGAATGAATAAGTTTTCGAGAATGAATACGGAGATGCCTAAAGAGATACATGTAGAATCAACTTCACATGGGAATAAATGAAAGTTTACCCATTTCAAGAAAGGTTCCCGACCGAGTAACAGGAAGAAGGAAACCCCACAGCAAAAAGGAACAAAGCATTTGTAGCAACAATAGAGACAGAACCGAAAGGTTATACAGGAAATGCACCTAAATGCAACAGGTGTAATTAGCATCATTATGGTGGATGCCGAACCACCAAATGTGATAAGTGTGCAAAGTTGGGACACCGCACCGAAAATTGCTGGAGTAATAACAAAGGAAATAGAAATGAAGGCAAGAAAGAAGGAGGCTATGGAAATGGAAACGAACGAGGAAGGAACCAAGGTTGTTATGGTTGCGGTTGATTGGGCCACTTTAGAAAGAATTGCCCAAAGGAGAATAAAGGCCACAGGCGAGCCTTTGTAATAGGAGCTCATAAGGCACATCAGGATCCAAATGTGATCACTGGTACGTTCCTTATCAATATTCATTTTGCATATATTTTATTTGATACTGGCGCATATTTTAGTTTCATATCTTTAGAGTTTAAAGATATACTTGAACTAAATTCAAACAAATTAGATATTCCATTCACTATCGAACTAGCGAATGGAAAGATAATTGAATCTTATGAAATTATTACAAGATGTTCTTTAGAGTTAGGTGGACAAAAATTCAACATCGAGTTATTACCCATCCAGTTAGGTAGTTTTGATGTTGTAATCAGTATGGATTGGTTATCCAATAATCAAGCTAAAGTCATATGTTGCGACAAAATTATTCGCATTCCTCTTCCTAATAACGGAATACTTCTTATACATGGCGAAAAGAGTGAAGCGCCATTACGAATTATTTCTTGTATGAAAGCCCAAAAGTGCTTGCAAAAAGGATGTATAGCATTCATAGCACACGTTGTTGACAAGAAATCCAAGGAGCCAAAACTTGAGGAGATCCCTGTTGTTAAGGAATGCCCTGAAGTCTTACCAGAGGACTTGCCAGGAATACCGCCACAACGACAAGTGGAATTTCGCATAGACTTAATTCCAGGAGCTGCACCTGTAGCGAAATCCCCTTACCAATTAGCTCTTTTGGAAATGCAAGAGTTGTCCACACAACTTCAAGAGTTGTTGGACAACGGATTTATTAGACCAAGCTTCTCACCTTGGGGAGCTCCAGTTCTATTCGTAAAGAAGAAGATGGAAGCTTTAGAATGTGCATAGATTATCGAGAATTGAACAAACTAACAATCAAGAATCAGTATCCGTTACCGAGGATCGATGTTATGTTTGATCAACTTGAAGGATCAAGTTTTTACTCGAAGGTTGACTTAAGGTCAGGATACCATCAACTTAGAGTGTAGGAAGAAAGTATTCCAAAGACAACATTCCGAACCCGTTACGGTCACTAAGAATTCCTTTATGCCATTTGGTCTAACAAATGCACCGGCGGTGTTCAAGGATTTAATGAACCGTGTGTGCAAACCTTACCTTGATAAATTCGTGATAGTATCATTGATGACATATTGATATATTCACGAAATAAGAAGGATCACGAACATCATCTTAGGACCATTCTTGAGTTGTTAAAGAAGGAGAAATTGTATGCAAAATTCTCTAAGTGTGAATTTTGTCTTCGTGAAGTCCAATTTCTCGGACATGTAGTCAACGAGAAAGGCATACATGTCGATCCATAAAAAATAGAAGCCACTAAGAACTGGAACGCACCAAAGGCACCCACCGAAGTACGCCAATTTTTGGGATTGGCGGGTTATTATCGAAGATTCATTGAAATTTTCTCAAAGATCGCTCAACCACTAACCTCCCTAACCCAGAAAGATAAGAAGTTCGATTGGGGAGAAAGACAAGAAAAATCTTTTCAATTACTTAAAGATAAACATTGTGATGCGCCGATTTTATCACTTTTGGACGGCATACATGATTTTGTAGTTTATTGTGACTCTTCACATCAAGGTTTAGGATACGTATTAATGCAATGAGAGAAATTATCACATACGCATCACGCCAATTAAAAGTTCACAAAAAGAACTATACCACACATGACCTAGAGCTAGGTGCAGTGGTATTTGCATTAAAAATTTGGCGTCATTGTCTTTACGGCACCAAGTGCATAATCTTTACCGATCACAAAAGTCTTCAACATATATTTAATCAAAAAGAGTTAAATATGTGCCAAAGACGTTGGCTTGAATTATTGAATGACTATGATTGTGAAATTAAATACCATCCGAGCAAGGCGAACGTTGTCGCGGATGCACTAAGTCGAAAGGAACGAGTGAAGCCTCTTCGTGTACGATCATTAAGACTCATAATTAACAATAATGTTACCTCTCGTATTCATGACGCTCAACAGGAAGCTCTGAAGAGCAAAATTTTAAAGCAGAGATGCTTAGAGGTATAGAAAAACATTTAGAACCAAATGAGAACGGAGCTTTGTACTTTGCGAACAAAATTTGGGTTCCTCTTTTTGGTAATTTGCGAAACCTAATTATAGATGAAGCCCATAAGTCCAAATATTCGATACATTCCGGAGCGGGTAAAATGTATCACGATCTTAAAGAATTCTATGGGTGTCCTAATCTCAAAAGAGATATTGCAACTTATGTTGGAAAATGTCTAATATGTGCAAAAATTAAGGCTGAATACCAAAAACCTTCAGGATTGTTACAACAACCTGAAATTCCCACTTGGAAATGGGAACAAATTTCTATGGATTTCGTAACAAAATTACCCAGGACTTCCCGCGGTCACGACATGATTTGGGTAATTGTTGACAGACTAACCAAATCAGCTCATTTCTTGCCGGTACGTGAGAAAGATAAAATTGAGAAGTTAGCCGAACTTTACCTTAAAGAGATTGTGGCAAGACATGGAGTGCCTGTTTCTATAATATCTGATCGAGATGGTCGTTTCATATCAAGAATTTGGAAATCATTTCAAAAGGCTTTTAGATCTCGTTTAGATCTAAGTACGGCCTTTCGTCCCCAAACAGATGGCCAAAGTGAACGCACCATTCAAACCGTAGAAGATATGCTTCGTTCTTATGTAATTAACTTAGGCGGAAATTGGGATACTCACTTTCCTTTAGTGGAGTTCTCATGTAACAACAGTTATCACACGAGTATTCAAGCCGCTCCATTTGAAGCATTATACGGACATAAGTGTCGAACTCCGCTATGTTGGGCGGAAATAGGCGACAAACAAATGATAGGTCCACAATTAATTCAAGAAACTACGGATAAAATATTTAAAATCCGAGATTGTATTAAAGCAGCTCAGGATAAATAGAAAAGTTACGCGAGGATGAATAAAAGCTTCTTCCTCATCATAAATAATATTAGCGCAAACTTCCTCAAGTGCTTCTTCAACAATTACCTCGTCTTCAAATGATTTTGGTTCCTAGATAATTTCAACAAAAAGTGCATGACCTTCGGTTTTTGAAATGTATTTATCCTAGATAAAACTTTCATCTTCATGTGTAACTACTAGGGCTTTATCTTTTGATCTTGTCGAATCATTCTCTATCTAAATAAATCTTGTCTAATTCTGAGGTTGTTGCGAAATTTTGTGATAAATTGCTTTCTTATAATAATCATCAAAAGGATTTTGATTTCCCTGAACTTCTCTATTCGAACATTCTCTTTTGAAATGACCCTTTTCTTTACACTTGAAGTAGGTGACCTTTGATTTACCAAATCCCAATTTTATGTCAATACCAACAAAACAACTCCTACAAGTAATTTCCATAAATCTTTCCGCTTTTCGGATTATACTAGCCATATTCCATTTTATGTCAATCAACTCTAATTCTTTCGAATCAATTTAATCATAATCCATATTGTCATTTCTGGATTCCCGATCTTCCCTGCAACTAAGCTCTCAGAAGATTCCAAGACTAAGGCAAATAATGCCATATGCTGTTTAGCTGTTGTCTCGGTAAAATCTTGAGCATTTTGAAGATTTATAGCAATGTTGCACTGCAAGATATGAGGATTAGAGTTATTTTGGCTATTCTGGTTATCACAATTATTTGAGCTATGTGATGATTGAGGACTCTGTGTTGGTGTATTTGGCTCAAAACTCGGATAAGATGAGAAACCACTACCATTGTTTGAACTGGTTGTTTGATAACAAGATGAGTTGTCTGTACTGAATGCAGTTTGAATCTTTGAGCTTTGAATATCGGCTATTACACTTCCTTTAAAGTAAAGATTCACATCTTGTTGAGCATTTCCACTCTTTGTTTTAGCCATTTTGGGCCTTTCAAGCTCATGCCCTTCTATCTTTTCGATGAATTTACTCAAATTCATACAACTATACTCTAAACTATTTTTCAAAATTATTAAGTAGGTTGACCATTCACCCTAAGGTAATGTGTCAGCTAATTTGTCAACCCATTTATCATCTGTTTTGTGAATACCAAACCTCTTCATTTCTACAACCAAATGACAGTATCTTTCAATAGCCCATTTCATCGTTTCTCCTCTAAAAGCTGTGAAAATGTCAAATTCTTTCTTGAGTAATGCCTTTTTATTTTTCATCATTTGCGCACTACCTTGAAATATTATTTTAAGTGTATTTCACATTGAATGTGCACTACATTATGTTGGAAGCGTGAATATATCTTATTTTATCGCCTGTTGTAGAATGTTAAGCATCTTTTTCTCTCGAATAAATTTAGCTTTTTCATCCGGAGTAAATTGTGTCAACGTTTTTTCTAAACCATGGTCTTCGACTGGATGCTTGTATTCCTTTTTGATCGAATACTAGTAATCTAAATGATTCGCCTGAACCCATTTCTTGAAATGTTCATAGCAGCCATTATAATATTCCAGATTCATCAATTAGGCGGCTTCGTCATCGTTCCCATTTCGTTCTCAAGACTCATATTTTGAACGACTGATGTTGAGATGGTTGTGCTTGCAAAGACGTCGTAGAATTCGTTATCCATTTTGGCAAAAAAAATTGATCAAAAACTGGTTCATGCGAAGTTAGACTCTGTTCGAAGTAAACCTGGTGCGAAGTTGACACAAAATCACAATTAATCCAAGTTCGTACGAAGGTAAAACCAAACTTGCAAAAATTCTATCTTCGTACGAAGGTAGAAATAACTTCTTCAATTTTATCTTCGTGCGAAGGTAGACTTTTAAGTTTGACAGAATTCACTTCGTACGAAGGTAATTCTAACTTCGTGCAAAATGACTAGTTCGTGCGAGGTAAGTTCAAAATTTCACGTTTTTCAATGATTTTATCATGATTCTGGTTGATTTTAGGTCTGATTCTTTCAAGGGTTTGTTAGAAATAGATTTAAGTATTCCTTGAAAAATTATTTCGACCGTTAAATCTTTGAAAATGATAAAAAAAAAAAAGAGTGAAATCTGAGTAGAAGAGAAATGTGTGATTGTAAAATCTTGATGAATGTCTTCAAATCAGGCCTCCAAGCTCTGATACCACTTATAGGTCCGTGCTAGGATCCAACAAGCTCAGGCCTAATCTGATTAACCTAGTCCATCACGTGCAAAATCCGTTTTAGATTAGGTGACTAATATAACAAGATTTACTTTTTAATCACTGTTTGATTAATTGTTTAACGGTTACAGTTCCTGGAAACAATTGGACAGAGCTCCGCCGTCGTGTCCACTAAACTCTAATCGATTACAAACTCAAGAATACATTAACCTATATATAGACTTCTTTCTCTGTGAGAACTTGATCTCTCCACTTCGTACTACGAATTGAACTCACTTCATACGAAGTAAACTTTGACTACCTTCGTACGATCTTAACTAGGTTACCTTCGTAAGAAGCGAATTGATCACCTTCGTATGAAGTTACCAGGTTTACCTTCGTACGAAGGTAATTCCTAAAACATACATACAATATGAATTCTAACATGTAGACTCCTATTGTAGACTCGATACGACTCGATGACGTAGGCGATAGACATATGCATCAACAGAATTGAACTTTGAATGTAAAGAATGCTCATAGGCGCGTATGAGCATATACACGCGTATGAACATCCTCAACCACACGCATGAGCTTAGGCGCATGAGTGTACCTATAAAAGCTCATGCTCATGCGTGTGGAACATAACTTGAAGTTTTGGAACTGTGTGCACTTTGAGAAATTGTAAAAATTTGTTGTCTAGATTTTACTGAAACTTTGAATTATGGAAGAAGTGTATTACATGATCCTATCTTGGATTCCGCACTCGATTTGATCCGTTAGATATTGGACAATTTAGCATTTTGTGTTTATTGTGACAATTAGCAAAATTCTGGTAATTCTATACAACTTGAACAACTAGTACATTGTCTATTTAACACATAACTTGACTTAAATTATAATTTTAAGTGTTAAAAGTCTAGGAATTTAACCAAATCATAGCTTGGTATGATAATGAATTCGTCACAATCACGAACATATAAAACCATATCCTAGACGGATGACAAGACACGAACACGTAATAAATATCAGTACCGGTTACGGTACAGTATGATTGTTCAGAATTAAGACATAATGTCTGCACTGTTATAACATAAAACTTTATTTAAAACATCAAATTGTCCAAGTCTGCAGCAAAATACAACATTTTGAAGCAAAAATGCAGCATTCCACAGCACAAAATAGCAAATGTCTGGAAATCCAAAAATAAATATTTTTAGCTAAAGAATAATAACGGGTGTTAGAAATAGTATAAAACCCATATATAAATCCTATTATATAAAGTTATACAACTAGTTCGGTAAAAACTTGACAACAAAGCCGGTAGCAGAACTGAACTCAAAATGACAAATTTATTAGTTTGAAGAGGTAGATTAATAAACAGGCAATAAAATTGTGCTAGAACTATTGTGTAAATAAAGTTATATAAGTAACACAATATGTCAGTATTTTACCCGGTACAAGACCCGAACTAAATTTATCAACCAAACATCGAAACAATAAGACTAGTAACTTATTTTGATATATTATAACATAACTTTAAAGTGTTGGGGTATTAGTTTTTATAAAAACTTATATATATAATTATTAAAGTTTATAAAAAAATATATATTATTTATAAAAAAAATAAAATAAAACCAACCCCCCACACCCCTCACGGCTATAATGGGGTAGTCTCCCATGCTACTAATCTTCTTAATGTGTTGGCAATTTGTGGAGGTTATTAGTGTGTGTTGTGGTGTAAGATCTTGATCATAACAAAACCATTAACCACTTTCCAATCCTTTATTTCTCACAACACCAAAAAAGCTCAAGAACACTTCCTTTTTACTCCTAAAAATCGGCCAAAGCACCATCAACCATACTTTCAAAATTTTAAAATCCTAATACAAGAATTTCATGCTTGCATGAAGACCTAAAGAAGATCTAAAGAGTTTGCAAAGATTAGGAGCTCACTTTGGAAGCTTGGAACTCTTGATCAACCCATTTTTCTTCATCTTTTAGATCATCCCTAGCTTTGTGCTAGTAGTAAGATCTTTAAACCTCATCTCATACTTTATATTTTATAAAGATACACAAGATCATCTTAAAACATATTCAAAAACCCATTTGAAAAACACTAATAAATCTATGATCACTAATATAATTATGTGGTTTTCTTGATGATTGTGGATGATCTTGACCATTGTCATAAACTAGTAAACTTGAATCTTGCAAAATTATGAATAAAAAGATGATCTAAACACATGCATATTTAGATTTGCAAGATTCTTAACAAAAATAGTCATGAACATGATTTCATATTTTAAAGATGATCATATAAGTTATAGATTACTAAATAGAAGTTATGATTTAAAAATTTTGTTTAAAAGTGATAATTAAGTTTCCATTTTAAGAAAGTTTAAAACTATAAGAAGTTCATGACAATTTTTGTTAATACATTTGTATAATATATGTGATTGATGATGATTTAAGTTAGAAAATTATTTAAAACATGTTTATATAAACATGTGAAAACTTATATTTTAAAGGAAACTATGGTAAAATTTTTATAAAAATTAATCTTGATTAAGATGTGATTAAACTAAAGATTTTGTAATTAAAAGTGAGGAATTTAATCATGTTTAAATAAAGGTTTGGGTGAAAAAGTTATGAATATAATTACTTATGCTTACTCAAACTAAAAAGGAGAAATATATAATATATATATATACATATATATATTTATATATATATTTTTGATAAAAATATATATATTTTGAAATTAGCTAATATGTGTGCATGTATTTTGTATAAAAAACTATATATTTTGATCATGTTAAATCAAATACAAAAATATATAAGTGTTCAACTTTTGATAAAATAATATATCGGACAAATTCGGACAACTCGGACAAAATAAAGTACATGGTATAAACGAAACAAACGACAAAGACGAAACGGATAAAATAGTCAACGCAAACATAACGGTCAAAACAAACAAATCAACCGTTACACTTTATATTTACTAGGATTTATAAAAATTTAACTTATAACTAATAGTTTTTACAAATAAATTTTTATAAGTTATAAACATTTACTAGTAAGTATTTTAAAAATTTGGAGTAAGCCCATTTTCATATAAATTATATTGGGCTAAAATTATTTTTATAAAAATAATGGACACTCCCATTTATATAAATATGTTTGATAAGGCCCACTTTATAAAATTAACTTTGGGCTAAGCCCAATTTTATAAAATTTACAAGTGTTAGGCCCACTTGTTTGAAAATCAAACTTTGTGCTAAAGCCACTTTTATAAAAATTACATGGGCTAAGCTCACTTATATAAAAGTTAACTTTGGGCCAAGCACACTTTTATAAAGAAACAAATTGGGCTTATCCATTTATATAAAGACTAATGTTGGGCTAAAGATCACTTTTATAAAACTAAACTTGGGCTAATCAATTTTTTCTAAACTATATTGGGCTAGGCCCAATCTTTCACTATAACATGGCTAGACCCACTTTTGCAAACCAATTGGGCTTAACTCACTTTAAAAAAAATTAGGATAGGGCTAGGCCCACATACATTGAAACAAATTTGGCTAGGCCCACACATAGTAAGAAAATTAGGCTAGGCCCATACTTACAAAAGCTTTTGGGCTAGGCCCATATGTAATGAATTATTAGATTGAGTTATTTACAATTAAAATAGGGACTAGGTCCATTTACATGTAATCAATCTAGAATATATATATATTGTGTGTGTGTGTGTGTGTTTATCAACAAAGAAAAACCAACAATTACAAGTATGAAATTCAAGATAAAATACGTGTACGAAAGATAAAAGATAGCCTAAGTGTCTAATAGATTAGAACACTTGTAGGTCGAGAAATGAACAAAGTATCAAGAACCGAATAGAGATTTGCACGGAACACAAATTAGTGAGTTCATGTTTCCTCATCTATTTTAACGTTTTTATGGTTTTTAAATGTGCGGGGATGTATACATGTTACATTTAGTATAGTTGGGAAATGAAAATATTTAGATCACATATGAATAAGGCTCAAGCATTGAGACCACTAATGACCACAAGTACTGAGGAACAAGGGGATAGATCTATTGGGTTTGGGCGAGCCCCACTCTATTATGGCAATAATAACAGATCATATTAGAGTGCTTTTGTGTCTAAAACAAGTGTCTCAGACACAATAAATCGTCAAGGGTTGGTTGCCACCTTATTCGGCATACAGATTAGTGTCCTTGCAACACACTAATGATCTTACAAGTTTCGTTAAGTTGTATTAAACAAATTTTATTATTTCAAATGTTTTGAAGATTCCTTTGATACGAAAATTTATAACATGAATTCACCAGCTTTTGTTGATGTTGTTTTCAAAATTAACATGTATTACAGGAAACTAGTGGATGGCCTTTGGGGAAAATCTTATTCATATGTTGTGAAGTCAAGACTTATAATTCATCCAGTTTTTGTTGTTATGTTTTATAAACTTATGTTTAAATGTTAAGTAATTTTGTTAAACTTGTGGTATGTTTTAAAAACAAAAGTTTGTATGTGAATTATGGTTAAATAAAAAGTATGGATGAATATTTTGTAATGTATTAAGATTGTCATTTACTTGGTTGAATGCAACGATTGCTATGGCCACACCTCGCGCACGCTTCCGCTACATCGAAAATCGGGGTGTGACAATTATGGCCATTTTCTAGCCTTTGAAAACGATCCTACAAGTGGTATCAAAGCTACGGAATGCTGATATCTACACGTAGTGCACTTGTGGATTGAAAATTGTGCTCAATAGTTTGTTTTTGACATATTTTCTTAATTTCTCATTGGTTTCGCAGTAAAAAAAACTCTTGATTCGTCTTCTACACATTCTATCATCACTTCTAAAAGGTCATGTCAAAATTATGTCAAATTCATTGAAAAACTTGCCAAAAACATGTTCATACTTCTGAAGGTGTTTCTACACGTATGTGCTCACACGTGCGGTTGAGCATTCATACCCACTAAAAACACACGTATAAGCCTTCATACGCACGGTTGACTCAACCGTTCAGTTACATACACTTGACATTGTTCATACGCGTGAATTGACTCATCCATCCGGTTCATACATTCAGTTTGGTTCATACATTCAGTTTTGGTTCATACGTGACACTTGTTCATTCACACGGATAGGTCATACGTATAAGGGGTCTCAATCGTGTGATTTTGTTCATTCGCACACTTGCTTATACACTTAATCTACTCATACGCGTGGATGTTTATTTTTGTGAAAATTTTGGTTAAGTATGAATCAAGAATAGTTCAACGCATGAATGGCTACTAGAAGTTCATCAAACCTCATTCAAAACTTAAATCTCGACAATGAGATGGGTACTACAAATAAGTACCCGAAACTATTGAGAACAGAATACAACATGAGGTGGGCTAATAATTTTGAGAATTACAAAGGGCGATCCCTTTAAGGCGCGCGGCAAACATATTCAAAATGACACACCTATTGTACAAAATGCAATGCGTCAGTCTTTTCAACAATAATAGACTTGCAAAAGATTTTCTCCTAGATAACAACAAGAATTAAATAAGAAAACTTATGATATGAAAAGCAACGCTATAGTTTGTAAACACCAAACCTGTTGTACAAAATGCGATGCGTCAGTTTTTTCTTGTTGTGTTATGGCAACGTATGCAACTCTGGAAACATCTTCTTCCAACATCTTATGCTGGTGAAATGTGTTAGAAGATGTGTAGCTCACACCATCGACCCAAACGATGGTTCTGAACCATGGTAGATGCTTAGAGCCTTCATTTTGTGTTTCAAATATAGGGAGTGGTTTCTTCAACTTTTGAACATGTTGGTACAGAAGACACATGTATAGAAAAGGTGCCATTTCACCTAAAAAATAATAAGCAAGGTATCACGTCACATGTCTCTACGTCTCTCATGAGAAGCGGCCATAAAATAACTACAATTAGAGTCTATGACCAACAATAAGTTTAATTGAATTTTAAGTTAAGAAATTATGGTTTAACCACCCAACGAATGTAACCGCCAAAACTATTGAGAATAGAAAACTACATGAGGTGGGCTAATAATTTTGAGAATACGACACCTTAGACAACATAGTGAAATCCTGATCATTCTTCGAGTGTAACCTAAAAGGAAACCCTAAGGGACATGTGAAACACACAGGTTAGTTAGAGTAACTCTCAGTCTCACCAACAATGCTAAAGTACCCAAAAGACAGATTACCTCCCAGTCTCAGTATCTCAATACATCCTAAGATGCAGGGGTAACTTAAGAACAACTGATATAATGCGAAATAGCAATCATACCAAGGAACATAGGGAAACCTCCTCTTAGAGCTTTTACACCTAAACACCTAATAACAAAGATTAACCGATTATCTGTCACCTCTCAGCTATCTAGATAGGTCGAATGCCAAGTTCTAATCAATATTCCAATGGATTACTACTTCTAGCAAAACCATAAAATAATCATAAACACATAGTAAGCGATATAAATATGCATCCATAACTGAAAAACATTCACAAGAAACGTACGAAACATAAACCAATGATAAATTAGATCTAAATACACATACACATCAGATAAATTGTAAAAAAGATTCTTTACATTAAAATTCATCCATCAACAATATCCAATAAACCAAGAAAATATCCAACAACCAACAATTTATCATCCAAAACCTAGGTAGTAATGAAAGTCTAGCCAACAATCAAACTTAGTCATAAAACTCATAAACATGATGTCTAAAATTCTTGAAAAAACAAAGAAAGTCAACGAACATAAACCAAATATTTGTCAATGACCCAACTTGCGAAGTTAGCTTCAGTTCTTGATCAAAAATGGCTTCTACACTCCAAAATCGCGCAAAATTCGTTTTTAAAGCTAAATGGGTTCTAAGGCCCTCACGACACGCGAAAGACAAATTAGTCGGCCATTTGGGTAGGCTCTTGGTGCGTCGGCAAGAGCCTTAACCATTATTTGCGTGGCACGAAATTGATGTTTTTCTGTATGTATGTATTTATTTTCTTTTCCTTGTCTTTTCCCACATGTGTGTTTCTTCCACGATTTAGTCATGATTTTCGCTCCTACTAGGCATAGGTAACTATAAAATCATAACTAGCTAAATACAAGCTAAAAATGAATAAAAACAACTAATTAACTAACGGAGAGCATCACATCCAACCCCCCAAATTATGTGAGTAGGGTTTTTATTTTATGAAAAGTGGTTGTAGCAGTTTGTAAGAAGAAAAAAAAGAAAATAATACTGTTTATCTGTAAATTTGAGTGCACACTGTTCACCTTTTATATTTTTTTAATATATTTTAAAAGTGGTTGTGAGTGAAAGACATAGAGAGAAAATGTAATGATAAAAGTATTAAAAAGTATTATTTAATTGAGAATGAGAAAGAAAAAATAGTAAGTGTAATATAGGGCCAAAACTGGGGGATTGGATATGAATACTCTAAAAATAGATAAAAATATAAGGAAAACACAGATGTGTTTCACAACACATCATTGCCTGACCATCTCGGGTTACAACTTTCTTGTAATTGCACATGAGTTCATTAATGTTCGGCCCGCAACTTATCAAATTTTCATAAGTAAACCAAAAACTTCTATTTTCTTCGGCTTTACAAATATCCTTACTAATAGTTATTTATTCATATCACCATCACTTCACCATCACCATCACCTTTATTTTTTATGTATATTTTAAATAACAAAACATATTTTATAAATAGAGAATTACAAAAATTAAACATTAAAACTTAAAAAGATTAACTATATATTGGGTTTGGAAAATAAATTAAAATATATTTTTTATTCAAAAATAGACTTTTTTTAAACTAACACGTGTTTAATTTCGTGTGATACCGTAACATATGTAGCTACTTATATGTCTTTAAAATTAGTAAAAAAATATCGTGTGTTACCGTAACATAAGTAGTTACTTATATGTCCTTAAAATTAGTAAAAAAATATTTTCTATACGAGTACAAGAAATTAAATGTAAACAACAAAATATTTGATTTCTTTATAGGGAAAATTACAATAAATAGAAGTTGATAAATCCATTTTCAAAAATGTCAAGTTTACGCGTACTTGGAGCGGCGTATCAAGCACGGGATGCGTATTTGAAAATCACTTCAACGATGCGTTTGGTAGGGCATGGGATGCGTCTGGCATGGCATGGGATACGCCTGGGTCCACCTGCAACATTTGAAAGGACACGTCTATTTTTTATTAGGTGTCTGCCTATGAACGCATCAAGTGCTTGATGCGTCACTTTCAAGCAGGGGCACATGTTTCAAGGGAGGGGGCAGGTGGGCGGCGCCCGACCCCCGAACTTTTCGCTCAGTAGTGTTATGTATGAATGTTTCGTATAAAATTTTGTAGGTTATACGTTTTTGACCCTGGTTTTATAAAAAATTAGGTATATACGTTTTCAACCCCCCGGTTTTATAAATTTTATTTATTTATTTAACCCCAATAGAATATTTAATTAGCCTAAATATTATATAGCCCAAATCATTATATTTGGAAAATGTATATTATATAGCCCAAATAGAAAGCCCACACCATAAAGAAATCCTAAATTCGTTTAATTGGGGATTACGACCAAAACAGAAGCTAGAAGGGAAAAAGACGTTGTTGCCTTGTCTTGTTCGACTGCAACTCCTATGCTTGTGGATTGACCGGCTGCAGTTGTGGTCTTGTTTGACTTCTTCAATCTTCATAGGGTTAAAGGTATGTGTTTTTTATCTTTAGGTTTAATTTAGAGCTGCAATTTATGTGAATTAGGTTGAAATTAGAGGTGAAATTAGTTTGAATTTTTGCCCTAAATTTGTTGAATCTTTCTGTAACTATGTCTAATTTTATTTGTTTAATCTTATTGTGATTTAGATAGAAATTAGAGTTTGAAATTTAGGGTGATTTGTTAACTTGTTGTGTTATTAGATTATGCTATAGGGAAGTATAAAAGCATAACTTCTTTTTTCAAAAGAAAACATGAAGAACAAGTTGAGGGAATTGTTGATGGAAACAATGAGATTAAACATCAAAAAGCTTCGACAAGCGAATCGGTTAGTGAAGCGAATAGTGAGGTGAATGCAAACATTCAACAAGAGCATGATATTCCTCAAAATCCGATTAACATCAATGAAGTGGATGTTAGTAGTCTAGAAAGAGATCCCGCTAAGCGACTCAGAATGTGGAAATATCCGATTAATATAAGGGAGCAAGTAAGACTAGCTTATACATCATTAGGAGTGTATCAAATAAAGATTGATAAGTATAAGCCTAGAGGTCCAAAGAACAATCTTCGTAGATTTAAATATGCTTGGTTTGATATGTTCCCTAATTTGTTAGAGTATTCTTCAACCAAACACAAGGTTTATTGTTTCCTTTGTTATTTATATAATGATAAACCGAATAAGAGCCACGGTCATAGTGCGTTTATTAGTGAAGGATTTGACAATTGGAAAAAGGTTAATGATGGGGATAATTGTCCATTGTTAAAGCACATTAAATCTTCAAATCATAAAAATGCTTTTTATTCTATAAGAACTTGTTGAATCAAAAAACACACCTGGAAAATTTCATAGAAATGCAAAGTGAATAGAAAATTAGGAACTAGGTGAAATCAAATTGGGAAAAAGTCAAAATAAGGTTGGGACATTAAGAAGTGCTGGTGATACACGTTGGGGTTCCCATTTTAAATCTATATGTAGTTTGGTTAACATGTTTGATGTCACCAGTGTTGTTCTCAAGGGAATAATTGAAATCACGTCTTATACTACTGGTTCACAACGTGGAGATGCTAATATAGCTTATGATTACTTGCAATCATTTGAGTTTGTGCTTGTTCTTCACTTGATGAAAGAAGTAATGGGAAAAACTTATACACTTTGTCAAGCATTATAAAAAAAAATCCCAAGACATCCTTAATGCAATGGAGTTAATTTCTGCAACAAAGGTTAGTCTAAATAATTTTAGAAGCACTGGATGGGATTCTTTATTTGAAAAGGTTCATTTTTTGGTGAAAGGCATGACATAGATATGCATGATATGAGTGCTCCATATACTTCAACTCGGTATTAGCCTCGTAAAAAAGATCTTCATGTTACATTTGAACATTATTACCAGGTAGATTTGTTTACAGAAACATTAGACAAACAACTACATGAGCTGGATAGTAGATTCAATGAGCAAGCGATAGAGTTATTATCTCTTAGTGCGACTTTATATTCAAAAAAGATTAATATTGATCAAATTGTTCTTGTTGAGAAATATTATCCTAAAGATTTTACAGAGCAAGAGAGGAATCAATTACGTGGTCAATTGTATAATTTTCAAGTTGAAAGGATAAATAATCCCAAGCTAAATGGAGTATCAACTCTTTTTGATCTTTTCAAAACTCTTGTGGAATGTTAGAAAAATAACATGTTCAAATTGGTTGAAAGAGTGTGTCGGCTAATCTTGACACTTCTAGTTTCGGCTGCAACAACGGAAAGAGGATTTTCAGCAATGAAAAATTTAAGAATCACCTTCGCAATAAGAAGTCAGATTAGTATCTAGCAAATAGTATGATGATTTACATAGAAAAGGAGATTGTGAAAACTTTGATTTATAGTCCATAATTGAAGAATTCAAAAATCTTAAACGAAGACGGGCAGAACTATAATTCTTCATCCAGGAGAACCGGATACCTACCTTCCTCTCCTTTCTAATGTTTTGGTGTCTTTCTTTAGTTGTTTGTTAAACAATGTTTACGTTTTAATGTTTGAGAACGTTTTTTATTTGATATTAATGTTTGACCCGATCCGAATCGAGTTACCGACGTCCGACGCGAACATATCACCTCGAAACAACGCGATAGAAAATTTCTTTTAGGTCATGTGCCCTCCAACCCCCCGGTAGAAATTTTCAAGCTTCGCCACTTGCTTCAAGGACGCGTGAGATTGACATCTTTAAAAATGCACTTGGTCAAATTGCTATTTTTATAAATTTTCCTTTCTTTATATTCTTTAAAACACCAAAGCTGAGATTTCCACGTTAGAAATCAAATTATACAGTTCTTGTGGAAATATTAAATATGATAATTGATAGAAAACAAATATTCTTATACCTATCAAACTAAATTCAAAAACCGGCTACACCCAATTAACCCTTCCTTCTTCTAACCTTCCTCAACTACTAAGTATTAACCCCACTGCACAGTCTTAACGTGTGTTCTGTTCACACACACTTACAATAAGTATATATATCAGCAATTGCACATTAATCACTTAACATCAGCTTCACACATAACTTGCAACTACTACCAACACATGGCTACCTATGAATGCTTTTATCGAATCACATAACCCATTTCCTGCTCTTTCACCGGATAATAATCCAGCGGAATCATCTTCAACTTCTGATTACAGTGGGGACAGTGCCGGTTATCTGTATATTAATCTAAAGTTGGCTTCAAAAACCCGACGAAGAGATCAGGAAGGAAGAAGTTTAAGGACACCGACACCCGGTTTACCGGGGATTGAGGAGGAAGAGTAGTTCTGGTAAGTGGGTTTGCGAGGCGAGACAACCAAACAATAATTCTAGAGTGTGACTGGGGACATATCCGACTGCCGAAATGGCAGCCCGGGCGCACGATGTGGCGGTTTTGGCCATGCGAGGGCGGTCGGCCTGCTTGAACTTTGCTGACTCGGTTTGGAGGCTGCCGATACCGGGGTCTAGCAATGTAAATGATACACAAAAGGCCGAGGCAACGGAGCCGTTTCGGCAGACGGGGGAGGTTGTGGAGGAGATTTAGGAGAGGAAGGAAGTACCGGAGATCGTGTGTTATGTTGATGAAGAAGAGGTGTTTGGGATGCCAATGTTTCTTAATAGTATGGCGGAGGGACTGATGGTGCGCCACCTAAGACGGTGAGGTATGATAACTTTTTGGATAATGTTGAATCCACGTCGACATGTCTTTATTATTAATTGGTGGGGTGATAGAGATTTTGTGTCCTGATAGAGAAGGATTCAATTTTTAACATAGGTAAATTTGATGTAATTTAAGAGAAGTGATTATGTCATCTTTGTTGTTAAAGAAAAATATAAGATGGATTTATTGATACCTATAAGGGTGTTGTTAAATGTACCTTATTTATTTCTATTTTTACTAGTCTTAAAGTTTTTAAAAATATAATTTGATATTTTATTTTCTAGTTCTTTTAAAATTACATTTATAAACATCTCAAGCTTTTCTATTGATGCAAATATATAGATCTAGAAAGACTTTAAAAAATACATCAATTGTTAGCGTTAAAATTTAGTCTTTATTAAACATTTTAGTTTCATAATACAATTTAAATAATTGAATACGGTAACTATTTTAAACTAGTGGGATTACCCGCGTTTCGCAGTGGGTTTCGATGGGTATCGGGTCATTTTGATATGGTATTGGCACTCTAAATAGCATTGAAAGAGCCAAGCACAAAAGGATGTACACGTTGATTGATAAATTAAAAAAAATGAATATCGGAACCGATGTTGATGTTGTTCTGTCGGTACCTTTGGTTTATCATTGTAAAGTTAGTATACCAGACTTGTTGTAGCTTACTGTACCAAAAAGTTCTCTATTTACAACTCCATCTTCAACTAACTTTATATCACTATTTTGAGAAAATCATAAAAGTGAATACGCTACGAGTACAATGTTGTTCAAACGATATCGGTCAAATTCTTTACGGTAAAGTTTAAGTATATTTGACTTGTTCGGGAAAAGTTATAACTGAAAGGCAAAATATACACAAAGGTATTATAATTGTTTTGGTAAAAAATTGGTTTAAGGATAATTTAACCAAACTTTGATTGTGATGTAGAGTGCTAGTGTGCTGAACAATTGTGTAAACAATGTGAAATGAAAATGGTTATGTACACGATGATTTATATGAGGAGAAAGCCCTTGATCCTTATGAGATCTCTAGCATAAAAAATCTCAGATAGTGAAAACTATCACTATCAACTATATTGCACAAAACGAATTACAACTTCGGATAATATTGAGCTTGATACAACTGAGTTCTAGTGTGTGTGAGAGCACTTTGCGAGAGTAGTAAAAAAATGTGCCAATGTCTCTAATTTAGCTCAATATCCCCTCATATATTTCACAAAATATAAAGTAACTAACTAAACAAAAAATGGAGGAGCTCCCATGTTCTTTTATAACAGCTATAGGCTCTCATGCACGTGCCTAATTCCCAGCATATTCCACGAGATTCCAGCTTGACCAAGTTCCATTCGTTTATAACCTGCATATAAATATTAGCAATATAGCAGAACAATTGTTAGATAACATAAATGAAAATAAGGATTCTTGATCCTCAGACTTCTTACACTATCTTTTAAGGATAAGTGATCCAGGTTAGGTCTCATGATAAATGATCAAGACGATATAAAATTTAACCCCTGACAACTACCCCCAAATATGACGGATATGATATTAATTAGATTCGCCATATTTTCGTTGGATGCGGACTAGGCGTTGTGCATGTAACTAGCCGTTACAATTTCTGACGTCACTGATGGGATATAATACAACTATCATCACGTTAAATAGGGTAGAGATAAGATCGAGTATTCATTTGAAAATCAAAGAATCCTCTTTTAAATCTTCATTCCAGAAGCAACTAAGGCATCCCTCTTCTCTCTCAAATCTTTTTGGTTTCTTTGAAAATTTTCAACTCTCTTTCTCGGATCATGGCCAAGATGTCTACCCGATTCTCACCTGGTAAGAGCCCGGAGAAGGATAACGTGCCCAAGATCCAGAGCCAGAACCTGTTAACAAATCCTTCCTCAGAGTTGTGCAAGTTTACCGATCCAAAGATCGAGTCTCTTCCCTTGCTTTCCATCTGAAACGGTAATCCGACCGTTTAACTCTTCTATGAAAAGTTACGCCATTTTGCCAATTTGGGTTTGTTTTCCAGCCCTGTCGTTTCTCATTGGCTACTGATAATCTAAAAGTAGTCAATTAAAAACAATTAAAATTATCCTAATTCTAGACTCCTAAATTTGACTAAACTACTAGCCGACAAGTGGACCGATCAATTGTATAATAGCTTAAGTAAGTCTGGATATCGAACCCACGAGACTCTCTAATTATGTTGACGACTCGATCTAGACTAAATTGACACACTTGTTTATATTTTGGGGGGGGGGGGGTTTACTAATAATTCTAAATTTATAATTAAACCAAAATTAACTTAACTAAAGTGAATTAAATTGGACTTTTAAATTGTAGGCTTGATTCAAGGATGGTGAAATGGCTACCTAGGTTAGATTTTCTATTACTATTGATTGGATCTCTTGATTTATTAATAAAGTGAATGGGAAACCGGGATCTTGAATTACTAGACTATAAGGAATACCGAACAGGGCCCCTGACCCTTCTCGAGAAGAAACCTATGATATCCTAAAAGTAGTTGGGTTTACCGGTTTTTAAGATTTCCTTTCGGTTATCTGATATTTAATAAAGTGCCTAAATTAGCTAACTATCTCTCAATAGGAAGCCTAGACCAACTATGACTCTTGATTTGGTTTAACCGACTCGAATATGACAAGTAACTAGAACCGGGATTTTCTTAAAACCTAAATCTAGCAATTTACCTAGTCAATTCAGTTAATAAATTATTATTTCTCAATAATTAAATTTAGTATAATGTTAAGAATTAATTATATATATATTACTTAATTGTTTTTCCGGTTTTATTGGCCAATTTTATTGAACGATTACCCGAACCCGTTAAGACCCGACAATCAACACAAACCTATTATATGGAAGACATCCAACAAGATTCATGTAAAACAATCAACTAATCAAGAATTAACTCAAATCATGCAAATACACCAAATCAAGTAATCAAAGTTCTTTACTTTACTAAAAATCCCATGAAAACATGATTAATTTAAATAAAGATCCAACCTTTCATAATAAAACAATCAAAACCTAGGTAGCATACTGAATTTAGCAAAGTATCATAGTCTTAAAAACAATTAAAACAAGGTTAAAAACAGAATTCATCAAGATTAAGAACACGGGAACTAAAAGTTAAGAAATTTTGCAATATAACCCGTGTTTGCTTTGATCTCTAAGCTTCTTGCTCCAACTTGATGATTCCCAGCCACTTGAACTTCAACCACAAGCTCTAGAACTCCAGAATTACTGCTCTCTAACTCTCCAATTCGTTCAAGTATGTTGTAATTAGAGTCAAACTCTAACTAATATACTTATCCTTCATCAAATTCACCAGTTTACGAAACATTCTAATAAGATTACCCACTCGCCACCCGCGAGAGGGATATATCTTCCGGTTGCGCCCCGCGACTGATTTGTAGTTCTCCGGCTAAATCACAGCCTCTCGCTGGCCTCGAGAGGAACTAGATATGGCGGTCGCGGGCCCCCCAAAAAAAGTGTTTTCACCATTTTTCAACTCGTTTCTTCTCTCGGCTTCCAACTACGATCCGGCTCGGTTTCGTTCACCATTTCAGCTCATTTTCTCGTCTTTTCAGCTACTTTGTATTAAAAGTAGATATATATTCTTGACAAACCGAAACGAATATAAACTAAAATAATATAAACTGTACATGATAAGTGGATGTATTATTCAATACATCAAATATACCCACACTTGCTCTTTTTTCGTCCTCGAAAACGAATTATGCAAATAGAATCATAACCAAGTAATTATTCGATTTCACAAATAGGATTATTTTATTAAGGTTGAAATTTATATTAACCACGATTGAATTCATGTCCACTTAAACTCAAAACTCGGTTCAAAATTCTTATCATGTGAATTTAGTTTAAGTTCGGTCAATCTACCTGAGGTCTCACATTAGCAAATATAGTATACCTAATCCCACCTCAAGCTTATGAAACAAAAGGAACGAATCATTCGATCCATTTCCTAACCGTTTTATACCCAAATCAAAATAATTAAGAACCAAGTAATTTTTTTTATTTTTTTTCCTTTCTTTTGAGCACTTGATTTCTTTTTGCATATCTAACCTAGAGGCTGTCTCAACCAGAGTCACCATCCCCGAGAGCGACAACGTGGGCTTCGATATTTAAGCAGTTTTTTCAACTTATCCTAAAGGGATTCTTGATCAGAGTCACCATCCTCAAGAGAGATTCCATAGGCATCGTCTACTTGTTTCAATCAAGCTCATTTTTTTCTGTTTTATATTTTATTTACATGATCAAAATTCTAAAGATTTTAGCTTATAACTGTCACACCCCTACCCGCAGCGGAATAGGTGATCGGAGCATGATTGGGTTAACCCGAGAGCTTATGACTTGCTATTACTTGTTTTAAATATTCATTAATTCATATCAAGTGTCTCACAATACAAATAATTCACATAAACAATTACAAACACAAGACGATGTTTATAACAAGTTTATTGCACTAATCCGTTTCTTGTTAACTAAGGCCCATCCTATGTCAAATCTTCTATTCGTACCTATTCACCTGTATCATGTGTAAAAATGGTTTTTTGGGTCAACAAAGGTTGGCGAGTGAATCCCGTTTAAACATTTGAATGGAGTAATATGTTGATTAATTTAATAAAAATGTGCATAAACCAAATATGAGCAAACGTATATGTAAACTATCCACAACCCACATAAACATCTCGGAATGTACTCATAAGCATGATAAATGATGTGATATGAGATCAAGGCTCAATCAAACGGAGCCAATCTAATTAGGCAACGCGATGCTCTACTCGTATCTGACGAGGAACTGATGGGCCTAATGTGAATGCTTGACTGAAATGAGAAAATATAACCACATATAACAATAAACCAAATATTACATAACACGTTACACAACCCACATAAACATCTAGTAACGTACTCATAAGCATGGTAAATGATGTGATATGATATCAAGGCTCAATCAAACATAGCCGATCTAATTAGGCAACGCGATGCTCTACTCGTATCCAATGAGGAACTGATGGGCCTAATGTGAATGCTTGACTGAAATGAGAAAATATAACCACATATAACAATAAACCAAATATTACATAACACGTTAGATCGTATAATGGTAGTAGCACGAGTGTTTGAATAAACAATATAAATAAACGACACATGATACACCCCAAAACATGAATAAAAAGGGGAAGTTTGTAAGAATTCACTCACAGCGTTTTCGTTTTTAATCCTTAGTGAAAAAACCGCATGAGAATAAGGAGAAAATCCAATTAATAAGCGTGATTTAAGCTAAATAAACGAATGCAACAAGAAAAAATAGTAAACGTTATGCTAGTCATAGCTAAATGAACGAACATGATATGTTAGACTCGTTGAGCCTAACAAGCCTCTACAAGGCTACGACAAGCCTAAAGGCGAGCCTAAACAAGGCTACCTTAACGAGCCTAATGCTCCTTAACTAAGAACCTAAACTAAACTAATTAAATTAAGAAAGCAATAAATAAATGAGTATTAATAAAAAGAACAAAGAAAGGAAGATTACCTCGAAGAAGAACTTTACAGAATGAGAAGAGCTTGAAGGGCAGCACCTCCTCGTCGAAAGCGGAAATAAAAGCTACTACACACCACACGCAAAGGAGTTTGCAAGCTATAAAGAACCAAGCAAGGGTATTTATAGGTGTGAAATGGAGCACAAAATGGTGATTGGGGCGATGTGGGATGACTTTAAAACAAGATTTTCACGTCTTTCAAATTAGCAACAAACACCAAACTTGTTTTCGCGATTCCCGCTTTGTTATAACTCCGTTTCGCGCATGGTTTGCGCCTACGTTCATTATTTTCAGACTACTATCATGTGGAAGAGAGTAATCAAACATCCATGGTGTCGAAAATTTGGCTTAAGCCTTGGGTCTTGATACGGGTCGAGGGTTATGTTCTAAAACTTGTGTTTGTGATTCCCGTTACGCGGGAGCTCAGTTTTGTGCACCATTTGAACCTACTTGATTCTTAGTATACCAAGTATATCTTGGAGCTTTGAATGGACCAGAATGATAGCTCAAGGATGGAGAAAAGTTGGCAAGAAAGTCACCCGAAAGTCATCTTATGACAAAACTAAGAATACGACATGTAAAGCTTCTTGCTTGCTATCATTTACGTCTAAACCCTCCAAAACACAATGTCATATCTTAAGGCATGTATATAATGAAGTTTGGATGATAAGAAGGTTAGGATATGATCTGCTAGGTATGTTCATGAAGTCTCCAAAGTTTTTGATTAACTTAAGGAAAACCTTAGTTTTAGACCTTAGAGATATGGAGGGTTGCTTCAAAACACATGGAAATGAATTCACAAGGTTGTCTAAAACATGTATAAGAATATAAACCACCAGATATGATAACATGTATGATCAAAACATAGAATCCAAAACATTTGATTTCTTAAACATTAAACAGAATTACGTGGAATATGAAAACGGACCGAGTTACAAAAACGGGTCGGGTTTTAAGATTTATTTTTTTACGAATGTTAATACTGGCATTCCTTATACTATTTTTGTTAGTTTCGGTTTCTCATTTTTCCTAGATGAGTACCCACTAGTAGACCGGCAATTAAGTTATATTAATCTCAAAGAAATTAAGAACCGAATCGAGCCTACTCACATATCCCAAGTTAGACACAAACTCAACCTTTTATTACTCATATTATCATTATTTGAAACTGAATAAAAACTCAACTTTTCTATCATTTTCCGTTTATATTTATGCAAACTCCTTTTTCAAAAGATATTTTCTGATTATTTTTTATTTTTTTTCAAATTAAACTACTCTACGACTCAACTATCCCATCTCCACACTTAAATTTTGCATTGTCCCTAATGCAAGGATGAGAAGACTCACTACTAAACAAAAAACAGAGAAATAAATAAATAAAATACAAACTATACAAGTGAAACAACTTAGCTGATATGCAAGACTGTCAATGTGCCAGTCAATTCCACCCATGCCCTCCAGTCCGAACACGCTCAGCAAACAACTCTCAAGTCTCATACACGAAGGGAAGCGGCATACAAACATCAACCTATCAACCAACATAAACAACTTCCAAACATAACATAATCAATAAATAAATTATTCTAAGAAGTTAACCACCACCATACCCGAACCAACCAAAATATCCCACATGTAAAGTGTTTAGAGTACAGACTAATAAAAGATGAAAACAATATAAAAGAAAAATAAACATCAATAAAGAACCGATGCTGCTCTAAGTCATCTTCCTCCGATTCCTCCGACTGCTCGAACACCTGATATGGTTGCACATCCTCCATACCACTTTATTTACCTGGACCCGGCTGACCTCTCTGCTGGAAGTAAGATGGAACCCCCATGTGCAGGTTCTCCATCATATATCGCATCCCGTCTTCTAGCCTTCGCTGGCCTCCTTATGCATCCTCCTGCTCTCCATCATTACCTGGCGAACCCCACCAAACTGCTGATCCATGTACCCTCTAAAGTCTCTAGAACCGGTCTCCATCATGTCATATAATGAATCTAACGTGAGTGGGTCAGGACGGGGCTGTCGAATAGGATATTGCCTGTCTGGCAGCTCTTGGCGTGTCATCGGCCTCTGGTATCTTGTAGGAGCGCCGAACTACATAGATGAAGCAGCCTCAGAACCCGGAGGAGGCTGAACCTGATGACTATGTCTGATAGCCTCTGAGCTAATAGGCTCGTGCGAAGTCAGAATCCATGCAGCCTGAAGATCACGTACACCCATGAAGCACTGCGATGGGCCATCTCATCATGTCTCGGGGGTATCAATCAAACACCTTGAGACTCTCTGCCAACCATGTAATCAGGGGCCCACAATATACCCTAGCCCTAGGACCTCCCCTCCATAACCGCTTCATAGACCACGTGAAGATAGTAGCAAAGTTCGCCGGTCTCCCTCGACCATGCACATCAAATAGAACAAACTGACCTGGTTCACCTTGTTGTCTCCCTACGCCCTTCCAACCAGTGTGGCTGCTAAAATTTTATAAATAAACCGGTAAACCGGATCGATGATATCACTAGCAACCATATTATTGGAGTATGGTGTAGCTGAAATTGTACCCCAGAATCTGACCAACTCATCCGTCTGAACACTGTGCGGATGCCTTCTTTTGAACACCCCCTGCAAGCTGGTGAAGAATTCCGGTGACTGGACCTCGTCTACCGTATAAAATTGGGTGGCTATAGCGAACTGCAAAACGCTCATCTCGTATACGTGCCTTCCTAAGGTAAACTCGTCTACCGTATAAAATTGGGTGGCTATAGCGAACTGCAAAACGCTCATCTCGTATAAGTGCCTTCCTAAGGCAAAAGATACAACGTCACTTTTAGAGAACTTCCCCTTCTGATACTCAAAGGTGGAGTGAAAATCAAGAGTTATCTCTTTATATTGCCTCTCGTCACACTCCAACACTCTCCTGAATTTATCCCCTAAAAGTTGTTCGATCCTCCCCTGCTAACCCAGATGGTCAAGCATATCCCAATCAATTATTTGATATGGCAACAAGTCACATGTGATCAGGTTGGATAGTCACTCTCTCTCACGTGAGTCTAAATCAAACTGTAGCAGAGGGTTGCCCCTTAGTCTTGTACACCCATGGGGAACACCATCCCCGCTTTATCGAATGCTCCTCCTTTGCCCAAAATTTGGGGGCAGCGGTTGGATCTCAACTGGGTCGCCTCTCGGTCGGGGTGCAGGCCCTCTCTTCTTGTTACCCAGTCTACTTGAGCTTCCTTCACTGACATATGCAAAACGTTCAATTCATAAGCCAAACAAGTAGACCATTAGAAGAAATAAACCGTGTGTGAGCAATGACCGTATAACATTACATTCGCGGTCATGATCAGAAAAACACTTTACCAAATATTTTTTTATATATTTTATTGGGTGAAAGAAAAAATATCAATTAATTAGACCGAATCTCGCCCGAATGGAGATTGAGTACGGGCGAGAGATCTTATATGCATGAATGCCCAAATTGCTAACCCATATCCCAAAACATATCTACAAACACGACTACCCCTTCTGGCACTTTAATTGCCCACAATTAATGCCCAGGTGCCGAAAAGTAAACCAACATTGAGTTTCAGATATAAAATTAAAAACATTATAACCAATGCCGAAAAACGGGTTAACATTCTGCTAAAAATATGATCTTTAAAGCAAGCATTACTAACTCGAATCCCACACTCAATGTCGAACCCGACAAAACCAACCTACCCGCAAAATGTACCCTTTTTGCACCCAAATATCCTGACAAGAATTGACTCAGCCCTTACATCAAACCAAAACCCAAACCAAATACAACCCAAACCCCTCAAGGTAACGAATCATGCAACCTAACAAGACCAAACACTAAACCATATAAAGCAACTAACTAATATACGAAAATTAAAGCATAAGAGTTGTGAGAACACATACCGTACTGCTGATCTACAAGAAAAGTTAAGCAAATAGTGTATAAGTTGCAAAACCCTTGAACAGCTTGTTTGATGATGAAAGATACAAACTTGAACGTGAAAATAGGTTATAGTTGATGTGGGAAAGTGGTAGAAGAAGATTTGGTGAGTGGGAGTGTAGGTAGGCGGATTGTGGTGGTAGGAGTGGTGATGGCCGTATGTAAAAACTTGAAGAACTTAGGTTGAAAGTGAAAGAATTGGGGCGTAAGGGTTTGAATTCTAGCGTTAGGGTCTCTCGCGGGCCACGAGAGAGGTGATGAACCCTCTCGCGGGCCGCAACCGGGTGAAAAGTCTCCGATAACTATAGATCTCTCACGGGGCGTGACTGCGGTAAGGCATGCCTCTCGCGGCCCGCGAGAAGGTTGTTTTCACAAAAAGTTTTGAAATTTTGTCCAGTTTTATGTCTTAGAAACTTTTTTGTTTCAATTGCAACTTAGTGAAAACCCTTTGACACTCGATTACGTATGAGAGCTTACCTGCAAACACCAATTCTTCGTCGATGGTGGCTCCATGTTGGTAATATAACCTGCAAACAACTAAACGACAGAAAAACAAACAAAACACAAACTATGGAAAACAAGATTTAGCACTATAAAAACATGAAATGCAAACGATCACCAATTATTACAAACTCTACACTTGAGTTTACTCTCAAGATCCTATGCGTGCGAGGTGGAACTTCGAGAGGAGTTTCCTCATCTCGGTATAATCTAGCGACCCTCCTAAATAATGTTTCAATCTATGGCCGTTGACTTTCCAAGTGCCTCCATCAGCTTCATCTTTCAACTCCACTGCCCCATATGGAAATACTTGATTAACCACATAAGGACCCGTCCACTTGGAATTCAGCTTCCCGGTGAACAATTTTAATTGCGAATTGTATAGAAGAAATTAATCGCCGATTTTAAACTCCTTCACTCCTTTCAACTTCCTATCATGTATTTGTTTTCTCTTTGATACTCCATGAACGCTCATAGGCTGCATCTTGAAGCGCCTCTAACTCATGAATCTGGAAGTAGCATCTCTTAGCCGCTTCGGTAAGGTCTAAGTTCACGGTTTTGAGGGCCCATAATGCTCCATGCTCGAGTCCAACTGGAAGATGGCAAGCTTTGCCATAGACGATCATGAAGGGTGTGGTACCTAAAGGTGTCTTATAGGCGGTTCTAAACGCCCATAATGCATCGTCTAATTTATCAGACCAATCCTTCCTTTTCTTGCCTACCGTCTCCTCTAAGATCCTCTTCAGCCATCGGTTTGCATTCTCCAGTTGACCGCTTGTTTGAGGATGATAAGCGGTGGAGAAACGATGAGTGACACTGTAGCGCGCTAATGCCTTTTCCATGACGGCGTTACAGAAATGAGTGCCACGGTCACTAATGATGGCTCGAGGTGTACCGAAGCGAGTGAATAGCTTCTTCCAAAATCTCACCACCACTCGGGTGTCATTTGTGGGTAAAGCTTGAACTTCCACCCACTTAGAGACATAATCAATCGCCAAGAGGATGTACCGATTCCCTCTAGAGACGGGAACGGTTGCATAAAGTCGATCCCCCAAACATCAAAGATTTCAAGAATTTGGATCAAGTTTTGGGGCATCTCATCCTTGGATGAGATATTGCCGGTACGCTGGCAACGATCATATTTCCTAACAAACTATAGGCATCCTTAACTACTGAAAGCCAGTAAAAACCACAATCAAAGACTTTTTTGCTCGGTGACGTGTAGGCCATGGTGACCTCCTATTAACCCCTCATGCACATGCCTAAGGATCTCTACCCCTCCTCTCGACTTACACATCGCCTAAGAATGCTATCACCTCCTACCCTAAATAAAAACGGGTCATCCCAAATGTACCTCCTACATCACGGAATAATTTCTTCTTCTGCTGAGTGGTCATAGCCTTCAGAACCACTCCATTTGCGAGGTAGTTCGCAAAATCCGAAAACCACGGCATACCCTCCTTCTCTGTCGCCACAAACTCTACCGACTCATGAGGGAATCTATCACCAATTTCCTCCTCACGAATTTCTTCTCTACTTGGATCTTCTAATCGGGATAGATGATCGGCGGCTACATTCTCTGTTCCCTTCTTATCTTTAATCTTAATATCAAACTCAGAAAGCAGGAGAATCAACCGAATAAGACGAGGCTTCGCGTCCTTCTTTTGGAAGAGGTAGCGCAAAGCCGCATGATCAGTAAAGACTATGGTCTTGGAAAGGACGAGGTATGAGCGGAACTTATAATTCTCTTGGGCGTCATTCAGGGTTTTGCTAGAATAATAGATAGGGAGGAAATTCTTATCTCGTCTTTGGCCAAAAACTGCACCGACTGCATAGTCGCTTGCATCACACATGAGCTCGAAAGGCAAGCTCTAGTTGGGTGAGACGAGAATGGGGGCACTCACGAGTTTCTCTTTCAAGATAGCAAAGGCCTTTAGGCATTCTTCATCGAAGACGATGGGAACATCCTTCTCTAAAAGTCGGTCTTGGGTCGTGTAATCTTAGAGAAATCCCTAATAAATCGTCTATAATAACCCGCATGAACGAGGAAGCTACGAATAGATTTCACGCTCGTTGGTAGAGGAAGTCTACTAATGGTATCTATCTTAGCTCTATCAACCTCTATACGGGCGCGAGATATCTTGTGACCTAGCACTATCCCCTCTGTCACCATGAAGTGACACTTCTCCCAATTCAACATCAGCCTAGTCTCTACACATCGCTTCATCATTGCATCAAGGTTAACACGGCACTGATTGAAAGTGTTTCCATAGATAGAGAAGTCATCCATGAAAACCTCCATCGAAGTCTCGATCATATCTTGAAAAATAACGACCATGCATCGCTGAAATGTAGCTAGAGCATTATATAATCCAAAGGGCATGCGGCGGTAGGCGTACATGCCATAAGGACATGTAAAGGTTGTCTTCTGATGATCCTCCGGAGCGATGGGGATCTGGAAGTAACCTGAAAAACCGTTGAGAAAACAATAGACTTGTTGACCCGCAAGACCCTCTAGCATCTGATCGATAAACGGAAGTGGGAAGTGGTCTTCTGGGTGGCGTCATTTAATTTTCAGTAATCCATGCGCACCCGCCAACCAGTGACCGTACACGATGAGATGAGTTCCTTTTTCTCATTCATGAGCACTGTCATCCCCCCCTTTGGGAACAACCTGAGTAGGACTCACCCATGCAGATTCAGATATCGGGTAGATGAGGTCGGCTTCCATCAACTTGAGCACCTCTTTCTTAATGACCTCTTGCATATTCGGATTGAGGCGTTGCTGAGGTAGCACCACAGGCTTAAAGACATCCTCCATGAGGATCCGGTGAGTACAGAAGGTAGGGCTAATCCCCTTGATATCGGACAATTGCCAAGCGTTGGCCTCCCTATTTTCTTTGAGAACATCTATCAATTTCACCTTCTCCTCCGTCGACAATTTCGAAGAAATTATAACGGGTAATCTCAAATTTTCACCTAAGAAAGCATACTCTAGGTGGGAGGGAAGGACCTTAAGCTCTAACGGGGCCGGAGTATCTATAGGAGTACCCTCACTCGCTGTACTAACCTCACAAAAGTCTAGAGTCTCGGAGACCCATAGTGGATCGTCCTCTATTTCCTCTTCCTCGCTCTCCTTAGCTACTACTCTCTCATTCACTAAATCGGCTCCACTAATATACTCGATACACTGATCTACGCACGACATGATGAATTAAGAAAATAGACGGAATGACATGGGCCACTATCGCTATCTCCACCGCTAGGGTGTTGCATCGACCTAGCAATTTCAGAAGTGATGTTCTCATCCCCAACGCGAAGTGTGATTTTGCCGTCATGAACATCGATAATCGCTTTCGCGGTACGGAGGAATGGATGACCTAAGATGATGGGCACTTTCTCGTTGGCCTCCATATCTAAGATAACAAAATTCACGGGGAAAACGAATTTATCAACCTTAACTAACAAGTTCTCTATAATTCCCCACGGATACTTAACGGACTGATCGGCTAGAGAAAGTGACATACGAGTAGGAGTGAGATCCCCTAGACCTAATTTCTCATAGAGCGAGAAGGGCATCAGATTGATGCTAGCACCTAGATCGGTTAATGCATGAGCTAGAGCGATGGAACCACCGAATAGGCATGGAATAGTAAAGATACTCGGATCAGTGAGTTTTTCCGGTAACTTATTTAGAACAACGGCAGAACACCCTCCAGTTAAAGGAACAGTTGAAAACTCCCCCAGCCTATCTTTTTGTTTAAGAAGGTCTTTCAAAAAATTAGCATATTTTGGCATATGTTGGAGGGCCTCAATGAAAGGAGGATTGATTTTCAACTGGGTAAACATATCAAGAAAATTCATGTATTCCTTAACATATTTTGCTATTTAAGACCGGTTGGGTAGGGTAGGCGTGAAGGATCTACGTATGGTGATGGCCTAACCTCTATCAGTTTCTTTTTGTGATAACTGGCAAATAACTGGTAATTTCGTACAATTAAATCATTAGTTTTGTTTTGTAATCTCCTGCATAATTATCGTAATTTAATTTCATAACTGAGTCGTACGATATTAGGGCAAGTAAACTAGATCATAACATATACTAGTTTTCGTTACGACGTGATACAAACCAAAACAATGCCCTAAAAGTGTTGGTAGAAAGTGCTGGAGACACTAAATGCGGTGACACTAACCGTGTCGATAAATCCGCAAACACGAATCCGAACAAGAAATGACGGCATGTTAATCCCATACTTGAGTCCATATACAAATGAAAACACATATTTGAGAACAACTATTACAATAATACATAACTTTCCGGTGTAACGCCTAAATTGCAAAACTGTCCGTTTCGACCAAAAAGGCGACAAATGGCGATTTGTCCGCAAGACTAATTCAGAGGATTCCGGATGTCAAGATAAGAATAGAACAATGCTAAACAAACTAAAATATTGTGAGAATAGCAAAAATGCACAAAAGGCATCGTTTCCGGTCATTCGTCAAACACTGCACAATTCGACCGGAAAGCGGCCGATCGTAGAAACGACGAATATTTTAGTGGCCGATAGTCTCATCCGGGCGTCTAGTGAACTAGTTAAGCGTTATTTGGAACTCGAAATCCATTCAACTAACATGAGGTCACGGAACCACAATTTTCGGAAAAGTTCGACGGCGGATCATAAAATTGCCGATATCGATCGAACGGTCGAACGGAAGACATATCAGCAACCCTAATTCATCGTGTATTCGTCTAGCGAACTAGTCATGAATATTTTTGGATCAGAAATACACTAATTTGACACCCTATTAGTTGTGGTTATTGAAAACAAACGCTTCCGGTAATAAATATATAGTTTCGTTTATTAGCGAATACTTCGACGATAAGCGATCTAGCGACATATCCGTCATCCGAATCTTATTTGGAAGATCATGTGGATTAAATGCCATGTAATTACACCCTAAACACAAGTCTTATTCTTAAGATGCTAGAAGATTAACCCTAATCACTACACTTAACATAATTACTAATATCTTTATTTATAACATGTGGTAAAAATAAACTTACACTTCACCCCCCTCCATTTTGATGGTCACAAAGTGGGTCCCACCCACTTGATTTTGGTTGAAAAATGGTGAACTTAAGTATGGTGCTAAGGAAGATTTCATGGACTTGAAAGCTAACATGATTATAAAAGATCATTTCTCATGATCTTATCTCATTATTCACCAAAAAAATAATTCACAACACATTCTTCTTCCTTTCCCCCTCTTGGTCACGGCAACAACACCACCACCCTAAGCCACCATTGTGCTACCCTTGAACACCACTTTATATACCATTTAAATCCTAATCAAGACCTCTAAAGAAGCTTGCATGGATGGAGCTCATTAGGGATTCTTAAGGAGCTTATTTTTCTTCTAAACTTTCAAGGAACTTGTGCACACATTGTGAGCTAATCTCCTCCATAATCTAACTTATTTTTGTGCTTAGATTATTAGTGTACAAGTTGATCATCTTGAAAATCAAGAAAAGATAAGTTAAAAACCCCAAAACACAACATAAGAACAACACTAAATATTGTTTATTTTGTGTTGATTATATGCTTATATGATTGTTAGATTGTATATTGAAGTGGTTTATGTTGATATTATGATATAAAAGTAAGATGATCTTGTGTGATTTAGTATAAAAATAAGGATTTAAACATGATAAGGTTTAAATCTAAACAAGATCATCACTTACATCATCCATGTAAAATACTACAACTTAAAAATATTTTTTATACATAAGAATGGTTTTTATAAGAAGTAAACATAAGTATTTAAGTTGTAATCACATTAACAATGTGTAGTAATCAAAGGGTTACATGCATGAACTTGTTTAAACAACATACTAACGTATTGTTTTGAAAAGAATAATGAACATTAAAAACCCTCTTGATTTACTAGGGTTTTTAACAACAAAAGTCATGGATGATGATATGTAGATTATGTTAAATAAATATTAGATGGTTTGTTGATGTAGATTTTGAGTTTAAACAGGTTTTAAACACGTTTTTAAAACGTGGAAAACGCCATAGTTTAAGGGAAACTATGGCGAAATTTTCTAAAAATCTAATCGTGATTAAAGCATGATTAGTGGGGTGATTAGTGGGACTAAACGCGATTAGTAACCTAAATCGTCATTAAGTGGACTTTAATGACAAGGGGTTATCCCTAAATAACCAAGTGTTTAAATAAAGTTACAAATATATATTTATAAGTAAAATAAATACTTTTACAAAAATATGGTCTTATATGGAAAATAATACAAGCATTTGTATGAATATTTGTTACTAATAAATGGTATGTATACATGTGTGTATTGTATATGTATGTATTAGAAATTTTGGGTATTCACAATAAAATACCCAATCTTATATAAAATACAAACACTTAAACAATATACCAAGTATCGGTGACATAATAAATATATTCTCACAATGCGTCGAAACAATAAATCGGACAATTAAAGCAATGCGAACAATAGGCGGACATTCAATATTACACCGTCACGTCGACGACCAACGGGTGAACCGCCGGCACGAAAGGTCGCTATGACAACGGGCGATCCTCGACGAAAATGAATATATAACGAATGATGCCGACGACAAGTCTAAATATATATTTAGACATTCAACATATATATATGTTATCGAAATGTAAAATCCGGAAAGTTAAGTGTATTAAAAAGTTAGAAAAATTATAAATAAACACTTATAGTAAAAATGGGCTTACATATATATACATTTGGGCTAGGCCCAAATTGTGAAAATCATATAGTAAGCCGAAATTCCATAATAGTTATGGATGAGGCCCAAAACTAATAAAGGCCTAAAAACATACAAAAATACATGGGCTAGGCCCAAAGACATAAAATACATGAGCTAGGCCCAATGACATAAAAACATTGGCTAGGCCCAAAGACATAAAATACATGGGCTAGGACCAAAGACATAATTACATGGGCTAGGCCCAACGACAAAAAAACATGGGCTAGGCCCAATGAAAATAAAACATGGGCTAGGCCCAAAGGCATAGATGACATGGGCTAGGCCCAATGACAAAAAAACATGGGCTAGGCCCAATGACATGTGAAGGGCAAGGCCCAGTTCACACATTGTTTGAAAACAATAATAAGAGAGGGTAAACGCACGGTACCCCTGACCGCGGGAGGGTTCTCCCTCCCCAAGCTAGCTTAGCCCCATAGCTGCCTGGCGGTTACTACCCAGCAGGATTATTCAGGCCGAGCTGGACTAGAACCCGCGTCCTCCCGTTTGGAATGGGTGAGGCTGGCCACTGGGCTGACACCCCGTGGTTATTTGAAAACAATAATATATATATATATATATATTTGAGAAATATATAACAATATTCATCGAACAAACGAACTACCAACACTAAGATCACAATATAAGTTGTTCAATCATAACAAGTAAATAAATAACAAGAATTCAAGATGAACAACATGTACAAGGTCCATTAAGACCTAGGTGTCTAATGAAAGCAATACGCATGTAGGTTACATACGTTGCGGACACCGAAAGTTAAACAGTACGACTTAAAAGGAACGCAAAAACTGTGAGTTCATGTCCCTCCTTTCACTTACTTCAAGTTTTGTTTTAAACTATCGAGGGGAAATACATGTCATGTCAAAACAGTATGTTAGCTATGGGTTAGCAGATAACAGATCACTGTGCGTAAGTAGGATGATAATAATAGTAACCATTAATCACTTAGTGACCAATGTGCAAAAGAAGTAGATCTATTGAGTTTGAGACCCACTTTACCACCTGGTTGGTATACCCTTCGGAGTGCTTTTGTGATCCTAATGATGTCAAAGTAGTCTCGGTTTGGTTACTTACTTATGGCACAAGTATGTCAGGGTGCTCGCGACACACTCATAGATCCTTAATTAACTCATTGATGCTAATAACATACTTGGATTTCAATACAGGTTTTCAAGGATGACATTTTGATACGAAAACATTAAACTACATGAACTCGCCAACTATATGTTGACTTTTTAAAATTACATGTGTTTCAGGACGCATGACTTGAGCTGGTGATGGGATCCTGGTATGGGATTTTCAAGACAACGATGTATTACTTTTGGAGGGTTTGCCCTTTATATCCCAACCTCGTTTGGGTATATAGAAGTCAAAGCCTCAACATGAAATTGTGATGAAAACACTATCCTATTTTGGAACAATGTCTTTTAAACTATGTTTTTAATGGTAATCTTAAACTGATAACAATGTGATTTCACCTTTTGATGGTTGTAATATCGGAACGAAACTTATGAATTTATAATGTTTACTATATTGGATGCAATGATTACCTAAATAGTCACACACTTGCGCTTCCGCTACGACCAGCGTGTGACAGCTTGGTATCAGAGCTCCAATTGTAGTGAACCGGGGAAAAACTTTTTATTAAAGTTTGATCTACAATCACCAAGGACTCACACATGAAAACAAAGTTTAAAACATGATAGAAATGTTTTGAAATTATAAGAAGATTTAAAAGGTTTTCATTGTGTCACGATAACACAAGGATCTATCACACGAGCTCAACGAGCAGGATCAATACATGGTTAGTCTATAATGGATAGACACGGAACAGTAAGATTTCATGGAAAACAAAAGAGAACAAATCTTGCATGAGAAATGGTGATTAATATGAAATATATCATAAGTAATAATAGATTACTAACATGAATATATATATATATATATATATATATATATATATGCATTGTACGGAATATTTTGCCAAGAACGAAATACCTTCGACTATGGATATTATTATTATCCTTGACTCGCACGATGAGAATATCGACCTTGCATCTATTACGGAGCTTATGGCGAACGTGGTTCCTAAGTGAGACCTTAGGATTGATTTCACATAAGATGGTTGCTTTTCCCGCGGATGCGGAGATACCTGGCTTCGGTAGTGACGAAGAGGCGGAGGTGGTAGCCTTGGACGACAACTCTATTAGCGGGACGAGGTCCCAGTGACCCATATTAATCATTAATAACGACATTCTTGTCCAGACAAGGAAAGGTGAAGTACTCATCTTGAAGGTGCCCCTCCAGTTGTATTGTTACAAATACTCTCTCTTTCTAAATTTGTCTAACGACATGCCTTTCGCGAGTAATGTCAAGGGATGATAGCACGTGGACCATCACGAAGGTTCCTTATATGTTGAAGGTATGTAGACAATAGCGTCCTCTCTCTGATTGAGCGTCGTCTTTGAACGGTAGAACACTTGGGTGACCATGCAAGGCAATTTATTATTACGGGGGCCCACGTAATAATAACTTGCAGTGGATGAGAATCCTGGTGGGCTATGTGGGTCAAGTTAAAGATCACTACTCATTCGAACTTGTGAAGTTGTTCGAGTTTCTATCTAGTGGGACGCTAACTGGGGTGTATGCTATAACACCCTATGATACAGAAGCAACACACGTATTTGTTCGCATCTAACATTCGATCTATATCACGAGTCGATTGAGACTAGTCATCTAAATAGACAAAACTGGTTGGCCACCCAAGGAGGATTTTTCCTCAACGGCCTAGAGTTCTTGTACATGGGTTGGTTCCATGGTGTCTATGGTACCTCATCTTATTTATTAGAAAGAGATTACACTAAACTCCGTTGTTTGACATTTGTCTTATTCCAAGAGATGGTATGGCACGAGCTATGCTTCAACACTCCCATTGCATTCTATTCGATATCTATGGAAATTATAACAATCTAGCTGTAGCTCGTGGAGCTCAAGGGATATCAACGCATTCATCACACGGGTTGGTCTGGCGAAGGATTTTTTTCCTACTTTGGGCGATCGAAGTCCGCTAAGTATGGAATACATGCTATAAGGTTGAAGATGACCGTTTGGTTTCTTCTCCTTTACGAGTTATTTCCTTTCCAATTAGACATATGGCCGTTACACGCAAGAGGTACTACGAATTGTGAATTGTTGTTATTCACGTATTCATTGTTTCAAACATGTATGAAAAACACAATCTTGAGGTTCCCATGACCGGTGGCATCCTTTATTCTTAGGCGCATGGTAGACTATATTTATCCAAATATATGTCTAGCCTCTCATAATCTTGGGTATTAAGAAGAAACGTGGTGCCAACAAGAAGGTCTTCACCCAAAAGGGTTAGTTAATCCCATGACTTACTAGGTAAGCCAAACTAGAGTTCTTATGGAAGGACATACGGTTGCGAAAATCGCACGACACGAGGGTAACTTAGTCGACAGTAGTGAAGAAAGTGGTGGTACCGGTTGTTCAAATTGTTCGGATCCCAATAGAATGGGAACGAGTGGCAGCGCTACACCTGAAGATGCAATCGTACAAGGTTTTAAATTATAAGGTTTTTCTGGACTGTAAGCCGATGATAAGCCAGAGGAAGGTGAGGATGACGTCAAGTCATCATGCTTTTGCCTTACACAATATAAAAAATAAAAAGAGGAAAGCGAATCAATGAAATGAGAAGCCCGTGCTTACTGGTGCGAGAGGTGCGGTAGGTTATGTCCGCTAAATAAAGACAACAAAGTCGGTTAGCAGTGCGAGTAAATGCACTCCTTAGGTAAACAAAGAGTCTCCTGCTGAATGCAGCATTAACTTGGTGAAATCCTCCAGTAGAAACTTTAAGGAGTGATACTACGAAGAGGTCATCATGGGGAGGACTCAGATTCTTATGCGAGAAGAGTATTGCTCGCTGATTGGAATTCCAAAGGTAGAAACGGGATCCTAGAACTCGATCATGATTGCAGCCAACGTTGTTGGTTACACTCGACGCTTTCTCGATCTCTCAAGGGTGGTTCCATACTGGGGAACACCTGATATCAAACGCATTGAGCGCTACATTTGGGGTTTAGCCTCTAAGAACCAAAACATGACCACATCATCCAACCCTACTTCATCACCCAAACAGTAACTTTCGCAGTTAGTCTCACCACGGGCGCGGTGAGAATGAGAAATTACCAAGGAAACGCATGTGAAATCTACTAGCGATGGGAAGCGAAAGGTAACTCTCGTGATGATAGAAACGAAGGCAATTACTACCATAATTGATGCTAGCACCAAAAAATATGTTGATAACTTACTGAAATTCTAAATGTGATAAGTGAAAATTTCCTCATGAGGGCACTTGCAAAAGTGCCAAGAGTAGAAGTATGGTGAATCAAGACACAAAACAGAAATCAATAAGTTAATAAGACTCAACCAAGAACAAGGATGTTAAGTGTGGCATGAAGGCCACTTCAAGCATGAACGTCTCAAGAATAAATCCGACAAGTGAATTAAAGTGTGGGTGAGCAGAAAACTACGGATACCCCACAAGATCCTGATGTCGTCATGCGTACGTTCTACTCTACAATCATTACGTGTCGATTCGTTTGATACCAACACCGAGCTTAGCTAGTGTCTTTAGATGTTGAGCTTATACAGGAATTAGAGTCTTGTAAGTTAGACATGTTATCAACTTAGCTAATGGAGAATTAGCGTTAGACCCGCCTCGTCGATATGAATTCAATGATATATAATGTTAATTTTTTCTAAAAATCACACGATTCTAACCATGCAATCGGTTTGTAAAATATTTTGTGGACAACTTCCCACCTTTTTCGAATTCAACTCGAAACAGTACCCAATTCGAAACAATAGTCCGTGATGGTTATCCGAATCGCTATCCGAGATGGTGATCCGAGATAGGAATCCGTCTGAAATGAGGTATCCGAGATGTAATTCGGAATGGTAATCCGAGATGGTACGAAAGCAATACCAAAGATCCGAGATATACTGTTTTGATCCCTGAGTCATGGGGAATCATTAAAAGGTCACTAACATGTTTCCTATCAACCAATATCTCGCCTCTATCTTGTTGGATACATGTGTCAATTCTAGTTCATCTCATTAGACTTCAAAATATACTTGACCTAGAGTCAAGTAAGATAGACGTTCCCTCATTCTATAGGATTTGCCAACAGAAATTAGTCAATATCAGGGAAAGTTATAGAAGGATGCACTTTGGAACTTGGAGAACGAGAATTTAATATCGATCTTTTACCCATTTATCTGGGTTGTTATGATGTAGCTTTTGGCATAGACTTGTTGATTCATAACCGAGCGGAAGTAGGTTGTCTTGAGAAAACTATTCGCATCCCCCTGCCAGACGAAGAAACACTGGTAGTACACGGAGTGAAGCCCAAGACGCCCTTACGAATCATTATTACATGAAGGCCAAAAGTGCCTACAGAAAGGTTGCATAGCCTTTCTAACTCATGTAGTCGACAAGAAAACTGAGGAGCCAAAATTGGAGGAAATAACCGTTGCGAAGGAATTCCCTCAAAGTCTTTCTGTAGACTTGTCTAGATTACCTCCGCAACGACACACCAACTTTCGCATTGATTTGGTGCCAAGAGCCACACCAGTAGCGAAGCCTCCATACCGATTAGCTCCGTCATAAATGCAAAGGTTATCTACACGATTTCAAAAGTTGTTAGACAAAGGATTCATAAGACCGAATTCCTCGCCATGGGGAGCTCTCGTGCCTTTTGCCGAGGAGAAGGATGGAACCTTCCGAATGTGCATAGGCTACCGAGAACTAAACAAGTTAACTATCAAGAACCGGTACCCATTACCAAGAATCGATAATATATTCGATCAGTCGTAAGGGTCGAGTTTTTACTCGAAGATTGATTTAAGATCCGGGTATCATCAATTGAGAATCCAAGAGGAAGGCATTCCTAAGACAACGTTTAGGACTCGCTATGGTCATTGCGAGTTCCTTGTTATGCCTTTTGGCCTAGCGAACGCCCCTGCAGTATTCATGGATTTTATGAACCGTGTATGTAAGCCATACCTTGACAAGTTCGTGATCGTCTTCATAGATGATATTCTGATATTCTCATGAACCAAAGAAGAACACGAACAACACCTACGAACTATTTTGGAATTGCTGAAGAAGGAGCAATTATATGCCAAATTCTCAAAATGTGAATTTTGGATTCGCGAAGTACAATTTCTCGTCACGTGGTGAACAAGAACGGAATACATGTTGACCCTTCAAAGATCAAGGCTATAAGGAACTGGACCACGCCAAGAACCCCCACGGAAATACGACAATTCCTAGACTTAGCGGGATATTACAGGAGATTTATTGAGAATTTCTCCAAGGTTGTCCAGCCGCTAACCTCGCTTACCCAGAAGGATAGAAAGTTTGTTTGGAGAGAAAAGCAAGAATCGGCGTTCCAAGTATTGAAAGAAAAGCTATGCAAAGCACCAATACTATCCCTCCCGGACGGTACCAATGACTTTGTGGTGTACTGTGATGCATCACATCAAGGTTTAGGTTGCGTGTTAATGCAATCACGATAGTTGAAAGTTCATGAAAGGAATTATACCACGCATGACCTGGAGCTAGGCGCCGTGATATTTTCCTTAAAGATATGGCGTCATTATCTATATGGCACTAAGTGTACCATATTCACAGACCATAAAAGTCTTCAACATATATTCAACCAAAAGGAACTGAATATGCGCCAACGGCGTTGGGTGGAACTCTTGAATGATTAAGATTGTGAGATCAAGTATCACCCGGGCAAAGCAAATGTCGTAGCAGATGCCTTGAGTAGAAAAGAACGAGTTAAAACATTACGGGTGCGAGCCTTGGAGATGACAATCCAAACGAACTTCACAACTCGAGTGCGTGAAGCACAGCAAGAAGCATTGAAACTGGAAAACATTCCAGCTGAATCATTAAAGGGAATGGAAAAGCAATTGGAACCAAACAAGGATGGAACTCTATATTTCATGGGAAGGATTTGGATTCCCTGTTATGGTGAGTTGCGAGACTTGGTGCTGGACGAAGCTCACAAGTCCAAGTACTCGATACACCCAGGATCGGACAAAATGTACCAGGATCTGAGAGAATATTATTGTGGCCTAATCTCAAGGGAGATATTACAACCTATGTTGGGAATACCAACTTGTGCAAAGGTCAAGGCCGAATACCAAAAGCCATCAGGGTTATTACAACAACCGGAGATCCCGGTCTGGAAGTGGGAACATATATCAATGGATTTCATTACAAAGTTACCACGGACCTCTCGAGGTCATGACATTATCTGGGTTATCATCGACCGGCTAACCAAATCAACTCACTTCCTACCCATCCGCGAGAAAGACAGTACGGAGAAACTAGCGGAACTGTATCTCAAGGAGATTGTAGCACGTCATGGTATGCCAATCTCGATAATCTCTGATAGAGATGGTCGCTTTGTGTCATGTATCTGGCAATCATTTCAAAATTCATTTGGTTCTCGCTTGGATTTAAGCACAGCCTTTCACCCGCAGACCGATGGTCAGAGCGAGAGAACCATTCAAACATTAGAAGACATGCTTCGGGCCTATGTGATGGGTTTAGGCGGAAACTGGGATACTCATTTACCGTTGGTAGAGTTTTCCTACAATAACACATATCACACCAGTATCAAGGCCACGCCATTCGAAGCACTATATGGACGAAAGTGCCGATCGCCATTATGTTGGGCGGAAGTCGGTGACAGACAACTCATTGGTCCCGAACTAGTACAAGAGACCATAGACAAGATATTTAAGATACGTGAGCGCATTAAAGCAGCCCAAGATAGACAAAAGAGCTACGCGGATCGAAGACGAAAACCATTATCCTTCGAGGTGGGAGAAAAAGTATTGTTAAAGGTCTCACCTTGGAAAGGCGTAGCTAGGTTCGGGAAGCGCGGGAAGCTCAACCCGAGGTATATTGGACCTTTCAAAATTCTGGCAAAGATTGGTACAGTGGCTTACAAGTTAAAACTGCCAGAGGAACTCAATAACGTACACGACACATTTCATGTGTCCAACCTGAAGAAAAGTCCGACAAATGACACCGTTATCATTCCAGCAGTTGAGATTCATGTTGATGACAAATTACAATTAACCAAAGAACCAGTTGAAGTCATGAACTGGAAGGTCCAAAAGACAAGAAGAAGCCAAATCAAACTGGTGAAGGTACGCTGGACCTCGCGTCAAGGTCCGAGTATACGTGGGAGCGTGAGGATCAAATCAAGTCAAAATACCCCCAGCTGTTCGAGAAGACTCCTTCAGTGGATGCCTCAAGCTGAATTTCGAGACGAAATTCTTTCTAACAGGGGGAGTATGTGACAACTGGCAAATAACTGGTAATTCCGTATAATTTAATCACTAATTTTGTTTTGTAATCTCCTGCATAATTATCGTAATTTAATTTCATACCTGAGTCGTACGATATTAGGACAAGTAAACTGGATCATAACATATACTGGTTTCCGTTACGACGTGAAACAAACCAAAACAATGCCCTAAAAGGGTTGGTAGAAAGTGCTGGACGCACTAAATGCGGTGACACTAACCGTGTCGGTAAATCCGCAAACACGAATACGAACAAGAAATGACGGCATGTTAATAGCATACCTGAGTCCATATACAAATGAAAACACTATTTGAGAATAACTATTACAATAATAAATAACTTTCCGGTATAACGCCTAAATTGCAAAACTGTCCGTTTCGACCAAAAAGGCGACAAATGGCGATTTGTCCGGAAGACTAATTTGGAGGATTTCGAATGTCAAGATAAGAATAAAACAATGCTAAACATCATAAAATAATGTGAGAATATCAAAAATTCACAAAAGGTATCGTTTCCGGTCATTCATCAAACACTGCACAATTCGACCGGAAAGCGGCCGATGGTCGAAACGACGAATATTTTAGTGGCTGATAGCCTCATCCGGGCGTCTAGTGAACTAGTTAAGTGTTATTTGCAACTCGGAATCCATTCAACTAACATGAGGTCACGGAACCACAATTTTCGGAAAAGTTCGACGGCGGATCATAAAAGTGCCGATATCGATCGAACGGTCGAACAGAAGACATATCGACAACCCTAATTCATCGTGTATTCGTCTAGCGAACTAGTCATGAATATTTTTGGATCAGAAATGCACTAATTTGACACCCTATTAGTTGTGGTAATCGAAAACAAACGCTTCCGGTAATAAATATATAGTTTCGTTTATTAGCGAATTCTTCGACGATCAGCGATCTAGCGACATATCCGTCATCCGAAACTTATTTTGGAAGATCATATGGATTAAATGCCATATAATTACACCCTAAACACAAGTCTTATGCTTAAGATGCTAGAAGATAAACTCTAATCACTATACTTAACGTAATTACCTAAATATCTTTATTTATAACATGTGGTAAAAATAAACTTACACTTTACCCCCCTCCATTTTGACGGTCACAAAGTGGGTCCCACCCACTTTATTTTGGTTGAAAAATTGTGATTTTAAGTATGGTGTTAAGGAAGATTTGATGGACTTGAAAGCTAACATGATTATAAAAGATCATATCTCATGGTCTTATCTCATTATTCACCAAAAAAAGAATTCACAACACATTCTTCTTCCTTTCCCCCTCTTGGTCACGGCAACAACACCACCACCCTAAGCCACCATTGTGCCACCCTTGAACACCACTTTCTACACCATTTGAAGCCTAATCAAGATCTCTAAAGAAGCTTGCATGGATGGAGCTCATTAAGGATTCTTAAGGAGCTTATTTTTCTTCTAAACTTTCAAGGAATTTGTGCACCCATTGTGAGCTAATTTCCTCCATAATCTAACTTATTTTTGTGCTTAGATTATTAGTGTACAAGTTGATCATCTTGAAAATCAAGAAAAGATAAGTTAAAAACCCCAAAACACAACATAAGAATAACACTAAATATTGTTTATTTTGTGTTGATTATATGCTTATATGATTGTTAGATTGTATATTGAAGTTGTTTATGTTGATATTATGATATAAAAGTAAGATGATCTTGTGTGATTTAGTATAAAAATAATGATTTAAACATGATAAGGTTTAAATCAAAACAAGATCATCACTTATATCATCCATGTAAAATACTACAACTTCAAAATAATTTTTATACATAAGAATGATTTTTATAAGAAGTAAACATCTGTATTTAAGTTGTAATCACATTAAAAATGTGTAGTAATCAAAGGGTTACATGTATGAACTTGTTTAAACAACATACTAAAGTATTGTTTTGAAAAGAATAATGAACATTAAAAACCCTCTTGATTTACTAGGGTTTTTAACAACAAAAGTCATGGATGATGATATGTAGATTATGTTAAATAAATATTATATGGTTTGTTGATGATGATTATGAGTTTAAACAGGTTTTAAATACGTTTTTAAAACGTGAAAAACGCCATAGTTTAAGGGAACTATGGCGAAATTTTCTAAAAATCTAATCGCGATTAAAGCATGATTAGTGGGGTGATTAGTGGGACTAAACGCGATTAGTAACCTAAATCATCATTAAGTGGACTTTAATGACAAGGGGTTATCCCTAAATAACCAAGTGTTTAAATAAAGTTACAAATATATATTTATAAGTAAAATAAATACTTTTACAAAAGTATGTTCTTATATGGAAAATAATACAAGTATTTGTATGAATATTTGTTACTAATAAATGGTATGTATACATGTGTGTATTGTATATGTATGTATTAGAAATTTAGGGTGTTCACAATAAAATACCCAATCTTATATAAAATACAAACACTTAAACAATATACCAAGTATTGGTGACATAATAAATACATTCTCACAATGCGTCGAAACAATAAATCGGACAATTAAAGTAATGCGAACAATAGGCGGACATTCAATATTACATCGTCGCGTCGACGACCAACGGGTGAACCGCCGGCACGAAAGGTTGCTATGCCAACGGGCGATCCTCGACGACAATGAATATATAACGAACGACGCTGACGATAAGTCTAAATATATATTTAGGCATTCAACATATATATATGTTATCGAAATGAAAAATCCGGAAAGTTAAGTGGATTAAAAAGTTAGAAAAATTATAAGTAAACGCTTATAATAAAAATGGGCTTACATATATATACATTTGGGCTAGGCCCAAATTGTGAAAATCATATAGTAGGCCCAAATTCTATAATAGTTATGGATGAGGCCCAAAACTAATAAAGGCCCAAAAACATACAAAAATACATGGGCTAATCCCAAATACATAAAATACATGGGCTAGGCCCAATGACATAAAAACATGGTCTATGCCCAAAGACATAAAATACATGGGCTAGACCCAAAGACATAAATTACATGGGCTAGGCCCAATGACAAGAAAACATGGGCTAGGCCTAATGACAAGAAAACATGGGCTAGGCCCAAAGGCATAGATGACATGGGCTAGGCCCAATGACATGTGAAGGGCAAGGCCCAGTTCACACATTGTTTGAAAACAATAATATATATATATATATATATATTTAATAAATATATATATACAATATTCATCGAACAAACGAACTACCAACACTAAGATCACATTATAAGTTGTTCAATCGTAACAAGTAAATAAATAACAAGAATTCAAGATGAACAACGTGTACAAGGTCCATTAAGACCTAGGTGTCTAATGAAACCAATACGCATGTAGGTTACATACATTGCAGACACCGAAAGTTAAACAGTACGACTTAAAAGGAAAGCAAAAACTGTGAGTTCATGTCCCTCCTTTCACTTACTTCAAGTTTTATTTTAAACTATCGAGGGGAAATACATGTCATATCAAAACAGTATGTTAGCTATGGGTTAGCAGATAATAGATCACTAGGAATAAGTAGGATGATAACAATAGTAACCATTAATCACTTAGTGACCAAGGTGCAAAAGAAGTAGATCTATTGAGTTTGAGACCCGCTCCACTCCTGGTTGGTATACCATTCGGAGTGCTTTTGTGATCCCAATGATGTCAAAGTAGTCTCGGTTTGGTTACTTACTTATGACAGAAGTATGTCAGGGTGCTCGCGACACACTGATAGATCCTTAATTAACTCATTGATGCTAATAACATACTTGGATTTCAATACAGGTTTTCAAGGATGACATTTTGATACGAAAACATTAAACTACATGAACTCGCCAACTTTATGTTGACTTTTTAAAATTACATGTGTTTCAGGACGCAGGACTTGAGCTGGTGATGGAATCTGGGTATGGGATTTTCAAGACAACGATTTATATCCCAACCTCATTGGGTATATAGAGGTAAAAGCCTCAACATGAAATTGTGATGAAAACACTATCCTATTTTGGAACAATGTCTTTTAAACTATGTTTGTAATGGTAATCTGAAACTGATAACAATGTGATTTCACCTTTTGATGGTTGTAATATCGGAACGAAACTTATAAATGGCATGCATCGTTGTTAATTTATAATGTTTACTATATTGGATGCAATGATTACCTAATAATCACACACTTGCGCTTCCGCTACGGCCAGGGTGTGACACTTTTCTCCCCTACTCTCGACTAAAGGTCCACTGTTTGGTGCGGTACTTGCTGGGTCTAGCCTAATTTGCACACTAGGTGGAGCCTCCATCTCTATCTCCTCATCTACCTCCTCATCTGGATCCTCTAATTCTACCCCCTCTCTAACCACTTCTTTTAGACTCTTACCGCTACGTTTGGTTATCGCTTTCACATGTGGGTTCACCGGGTTAGGTTAAGTGTTACCTGGGAATTGACCGTGTGGCTACTCTTGCAGTTGCTTAGCGATACTACCTACTGACCTTTGAAGATCTAAGAGTGCGGATTGCTGATTTTTCAAGAGAAGATCATGTTCCGCTAAAGTTTTCTCGGTAGCTTGATCGTTAACCACTAATTGAGACAAGAGTTCCTCAATCCTATCTAAACTACCCCCCCAACCTCAAGTCCTGTTTTGACCCTCTTGGTTCGAACCCCCCACCACTAAACTGACATGGATGACCTGAACCTCCACTAGAGTAATGACCCTGCCTCCTATTTTGATATTGACCTGATTAGAAACCAGGGGGGTTACCGAAAGAACGGAAGTTATTATTATTAAGCTAGTTAGGGTTATAATTAGAGTTGTTGTTGTTATTATTATTATTATTATTATTATTATTATTATAGGGCTTCGTTTGGCTTCTACTCTAACCCGTAATGAACTCTACTTACTCGACAATGAGCGTAGGACACTCTATCGTATCATGACCCCTGACACACCTCACATCTATCTACCTTCTTTTTCAACTCCTGAATCTCCTTAGTGACCTCACGCTTAAAGCTATCTAATGCAGTCGCTACTGTAGTTTCCAAGCTAACTTGGTGTAACCCCCGGTTAACCGTGGTAGTACGAGAAACAGGGATTGAATTCCTGCCGGCAGTGCTGTAGTCTTGAATTCCTGCCGGAAGTGTTGTAGTCTATGTCCGAATGTGCAAAGCTCTCGAAGAGGTCGTTACAAACCGTCTTCTTTCCCATTAGTTGTCCACCAACAGATGTGTCAAATCAGGCTTGGGTTTCAGGGGTGAGACCGTTGTAGAATTTCTCTACAAGTGCCCAATCAGACCGACCGTGTTGAGAACAACGGGACACTAAGGTTTGGAAACGCTCCCATGCTAAATGGTAAGGCTCGTCAGGTTCCATCCGGAACGAATGGATCTGATCACGAAGGCAAGATGCTTTTACGGGTGGAAAATATTTCTTAAGGAAAGCGTCTCGTACAGCGGCCCAAGTAGTAAAGGTACCGGGTGGTTGAGAATCAAGCCAGACGACGGCTCGACCTCCAAGGGAAAAAGTAAAGACTTGAAGGAAACGGGCATCGTTGCCCGCACCTTCCATGTTAAAAGTGTGACAGAGGCAGGTAAGGCGGTTAATGTGGGTAGGCGCATCCTCGTCATCACGACTGTGGAATTGGCACGAGTTGGTTATAGCGGTCATGATGTAAGATGGGATTTGTCAGGCTTTGTCATTATTCAAAGAGGGGAGAGTGATGGGCGAGTTTGCACCGTGAAACCGGTGGTTGCTTGTTGGTAAACGGTTTGGTTATTGGCCATGTGGAAAACAGGTGGTGGACTTGCGTTTCAAGGAACTATACGGGGAGATGGGAAATTGGGCGGTGAGGGCTTTGGTGTAAAGTCAAATTCGGGTGGTATAAATGGGCGGGACGAATCGGAAAAACCGGAAGATGAGGATGAAGAAGTACTAACCTTTTGCGCGGGAGAAAAAGACGTGTCCGTTGGCGGCTTCGGCAGAGGTCCTTGCAAACACGTATGGGGCATCCACTAAAAACCGAAAACGAGACAAGTAAGAAAATTCAGAGAAGACATTTAACAAGAATATATTAAACTAAAAATATTCAACTAACTAAATTATTTAGACTCCTACTACGTAAACCAAAAACAGAAAACACGTATTAAACAATTAAGCCTAAACAAAGTAATCAACACAATTGCCAAAGAGAGTCCCCGGCCACGGCGCCAAAAACTTGATGTTCTAAAAGTAGTCAATTAAAACAATTAAAATTACCCTAATTCTAGACTCAAATTATACTCTAGACTCCTAAATTTGACTAAACTACTAACCGGAAAGTGGACCGATTAATTGTAGAATAGCTTAAGTAAGTCCGGATATCGAACCCACGAGACTCTCTAATTATGTGGACGACTCGATCTAGGCTAAATTGACACACTTGTTTATATTGGGGGGGGGGAGGGGGTTACTAATAATTCTAAATTTATAATTAAACTAAAATTAATTTAACTAAAGTGAATTAAATTGGACTTTTAAATTGGAAGTTTGATTCAAGGATGGTGAAATAGCTACCTAGATTAGATTTTCTATTACTATTGATTGGATCTCTTGATTTATTAACAAAGTGAATGGGAAACCAGGATCTTGAAATACTAGACTCTAAGAAATACCGAAAAGGACCCCCGACACTTCTCGGGAAGACACCTATGATATCCTAAAAGTAGTTGGGTTTACCGATTTTTTAAGATTTCCTTTCGGTTATCTAATATTTAATAAGATGCCTAAATTAGCTAACTATCTATCAATAGGAAGCCTAGACCAACTATGACTCTTGACTTTGTTTAACCGACTCGACTATGGCAAGTAAACTAGAACCAGGATTTTCTCAAAACCTAAATCTAGCAAATTACCTAGTCAATTCAGTTAATAAATTATTATTTCCCAATAATTAAATTTAGTATAATGTTAAGAATTAATTATATACGTTACTTAATGTTTCTCCAGTTTATTGGCCAATTTTACCGAACGATTACCCGAACCCGTTAAGACCCGACAATCAACACAAACCTATTCTATGGAAGACATCCAACAAGATTCATGTAAAACAATCAATTAATCAACAATTAACTCAAATCATGCAAATACACCAAATTAAGTAATCAAAGTTCTTTACTTTACTAAAAATCCCACTAAAACATGATTGAATTAAATAAAGATCCAACCTTTCATAATAAAACAATCAAAACCTAGGTAGAATACTGAATTTAGTCAAGTATAATAGTCTTAAAAACAATTAAAACAAGGTTAAAAACAGAATTCATCAAGATTAAGAACACCGGAACTAAAAGTTAAGAAATTTTGCAGTATAACCCATGTTTTCTTTGATCTCTAAGCTTCTTGCTCCAACTTGATGATTCCCAGCCACTTGAACTTCAACCACAAGTTCTAGAACTCCAGAATTATTGCTCTCTAACTCTCTAATTCATTCAAGAATGTTGTAATAAGAGTTAAACTCTAACTAATATACTTATCCTTCATCAAATTCATCAGTTTATGAAACATTCTGATAAGATTACCTTCTCGCCACCCGCGAGAGGGATATATATTCCGGCCGCGCCCCGCGACCAAGTTGTAGTTCTCCGGTTGAATCACAGCCTCTCGCTGGCCGCGAGAGGAACTAGATATGGCGGTCGCGGCCCGCCAGAAAGTGTTTTTACCCATTTTTCGACTCGTTTCTTCTCTTGGTTTCCAATTACGATCCATTTCGGTTTCCTTCACCATTTCAGCTTATTTTCTCGTCTTTTCAACTACTTTCACAAACCAAGACATGCAAAACGTATTTGGATTAAAAGTAGATATATTCTTGAAAAACCGAAACGAATATCAACTAAAATAATACAAACTGTACACGATAAATGGATGTATTATTCAATACATCAGCTACTCCTACCCTTTTCCTGATTTTACTCAGAAGTTCTTTACCCTTACAGGCATAAGCTATAGCCAAGCAATGCCCATGATTTGGAGGGTTGTATACCCTTGAACAGATTATCAGTAAAAAAGGGATTGATTTCAACCTGTCAGAGCTTTCTTATCTTTATAGCCTTGTCACCCATGGTTCCCACCGTTTCTTGCCTAAAGCCAAACCTCAACAGCCCTTACCAATTCTCAAATCCACTCAAAATGGTTCCACTCGAAAGAATCAGTTCTTCTTCGTGCGAAGGGATTCTATTCCTTTAGGGAATAGTTTACCTAAAAAGTGGATCATGAAGGGTAGGATATAGGATCCTCAAATGACTTCTGTAGAAGACCAATTTATTTTGCTAACTCGTTTATTTTTCATTTTTACATGTAGTGACCAATTTTGCCTGCCTTGCCAATTCATCGGGACTTAAGAGAGAGTTGTTGTATTTCGGGCCCTTGACTCATCAATCAGAACAGTCAAGCCAAGAACGAAGAATCTACAAGCCAACACCTCCACCTCCTATACAATGTCGAGTAAGTATTTTATATGTCCGTAAATATATTGTTTTTGTATTGAAAAAGTTTCATAAGGTAAAAAGACTTATCTTTTTTGTCGATTTTGGTACTCAAAAACCCACCAGCAAGTCTGCCACCAACTTTGGCCTGGATGATGTTGATAACATCATCTCTCCTCGCTCTATCAAGAAGGAGCTAGCCAAAGGCCCAAGCTTCCCAGAGCCAAAGACCATCACCAGTAGGGCCAAGGCTAGTCAAAAAGGAAGAAGCCCATGGATGTTTAGGAAGATGAGCTCCAGGCTGAGAGGCTGATCCATGATTTCTTCGCTGAGGTAAGGATCCTTGATCCATTTCTGTCTTCTGTCAAGGTTACCTTTAGTGAAGGATCCTTAATTTTAACTGAACATGTTATCTATTGTAGAGGTTTGTTCGGTTGAAGGCCCATAGGGACAAGAGTCTGGCTGAGCTTGAGGATAATCTAGTTGATCTTCGGTCTATAGCTGCTGCCAAGGACAAGAAAACAAGCTTTTGGAGAAGAAGATCCTGGAGGTTGACATGCAGGATGACAAGGTGGAGATGTAGGCAACCGAAGAGGGCAAGGTCTGTGATGCCCGGGCTATCCTCAAGGCTAGGATCAAGATTGTCAAAGAGGCAATGGATCCTGCCTTCGACCGGTCTTCATGGGATTTGGCTGAATTGGAGGCAAGACTCCTAGAGCTTGATGATGAAGAGGAGCCAGAGCTGGTACAGATGCTGGAGGCTGGATCAAGCGGAGCTAAGGAGGTGGTCGAGGTTGTTGTAGGTGAAGTAGGAGGTGCTGGTGTAGATGAAGGTGATGCTGCTTGAGTTGGCGATGAAGGATATTGATGCCAAGGCCTGAGCTCACTTTTTTCTTTTTATGATTTATGTGGTTTCTGTTTTGAACAATTTATGGTTTGTAAGTATTTGAAAAATAGGTATTAGGGTTAAGGATCACTTATCCTTAGAACAATAGGGGGTGGCAAAAGTGGATAGGTCCTTCTATTTGTGGAGGATGAAGCCTTTGACACCCTTCACTCTTATTTTCCTGCACTTGATGAACAATTAGTATGGACACCCTTTATCAACCCAAGTGGATGGGCCACGGTTTGTTGGTAGAAGCTTGGGTTGATAATTTTGACAATAAATTAACAGGGTTTAAATAAAAATTATAACCTTTTAACTATACTTTGTGTTGTATTTTCATTTCTGAAATGTTATTTTGATTAGTTATGTATATTAGTAGCTTTACTTTAGAAGATTTAGAGAATTTTAGATGATCAAAAATATATGAATTCTCCACAACAACTCTATAAATTAAGAGAAGTTATACGATCAGGAATCATATATCCTTAACTGAGAGGTCTAGGGTGTAAACAACAATGCAAATAAACTAAGGATTGAACATACCAGAGAATCCAAGTTAGGATTCTATATCCTCAAGGTTCACTATTGCATAAATAGACCAAAGAAATCAGTAAGGTTTAAGGATTCGGGATCCTTATTTACAAACTTCATGAACCTGTAAAAAGAAACTTGGACTAAGCCAAATATTTTGGGAACAAATCCATTATAACTGGGGACAAGCCCAAATTCCTCGGGGTCTGGCCCAAACTGGGGACAAGCCCAACGTGAGTGACATGAAAATGCAAACCTTAGCTAACATGAAAATGTTAGAAACCTTAGGATAATGGAAGTATGGTACGTCTACCATTATACTTTGGATCCTACATATAGCAAACAACAATGAAATTGTCAGCCCCTAAAGCAGGTACCGGTCCCATTGCCTCGAACTATACTTGGATAAGGTGCACTACTGGTAGGGTGTCGAAACCCAATTCGTATGAAAGGTGAAAACCTTTAAACCTTAGAAGGTATAAGATACCTCAAAACGTGGGAGAGAGGTGGCCAACCCCTTAATCCTCTATGAATAAAATGTCAAAAACTTTACAAAACTTAAAACTTGATAAAAATAGATTGAATGCTTAATATCCTTTCCTCATAATGAATAATAAGTATAAAATGAAATAGGGTAAAAGTAAGATATTACAGGAGTAAAAATCATGTATCCTTGAGGATCCTAGATCCTAGGTGAAATATTGAAGTCTCTAAGGATCCTTAATCCTTCTCACGTGAAGTATGTCTTCAGATGAATAGCATTCTAAGCTCTTGGGAGATGATCACCATCCTTAGTCAGTAAGCGATATGCCCCCTTTCCAGCTTCAGCTTCTATCAAGTAGGTACCTTCCCATTTTGGTGCCAATTTGCCATCAGCCGGATTCGTAGTGTTCTGGAATGCTTTTCTTAGTACCAAATCACCAACTTGAAATCTTCTGATCCTGACATTTCTGTTATATGCTTTAGCCATTCTTTGTTGATAGCTAGCCATCCTTATTCTTGCTAAATCTCTAAGCTCTTCCATAGTATCCAGGTCTTGGGTTAGGTTTTCAGCATTCATTTCAGGATCACAGATGCTTGTTTTGGTTGTAGGAACCACCATTTCTGTAGGATCACTGCCTCAGCTCCAAAGACAAGGGAGAATGGAGTTTGACCCATAGCATTCTTCCGAGTCATTTATCTGGCCATAAGACATACGGTAGCTCTTCAGCCCACTTTCCATTGGCTTGTGGGTGGACTGTTGTTGATGTTATCATCCTAATCCCCCAGCTGTCACAAAAGTTAGTAGTTCTACTCCCAATAAATTGGGATCCATTATCACAAACAATTTCAGAGGGAATTCCAAATCTGGTAATAATATTTCTTTTTATGAAAGATATGACTTCCTTGTCTCTCACTTGAGCAAAGGCTTTTACTTCTATCCACTTGTAGAAGTAATCTGTCATGGCTAGCATAAATAATTTTCCTCCTAGTGCCTTTGGGAGTTTTCCTACTATATCCATCCCCCATCTCATGAATGGCCAAGCAGAAGACATTGGATGTAAAGGCTCTGCTGGTTGATGTAGGATGTTGCTATGTCTTTGACAAGCATCACATCTTCTTGCGTATTCCACAGCATCCTTCTTCATTGTAGGCCAATAATAGCCTAAGGATCCTTGAGAATAATGCTCTGTCTCCAGTGTGGTTTCCACAGTCTCCTTCATGGAAATCCTTCAAGACTTTTTGAATTTGTTGATCCTCGATGCACCGCAAATATGGACCTGCAAGGGATCTCTTATATAACATGTTATTTAATATAGTGAATTGAGATACCTTAATCTTGAAGGCTCTGGGATTCTCCCTTGTGGGAATTTCCCCACTCTGAATATACTTTAGAATAGGAAGGATACATGAACCTGAATTTGTCTACACATCATCACTAGGTACAATTGCAGATCCTCCATTATCTCCATTGCTTCATTTTCCTCAATTGCAGGAGACTAACATGGATGATAGGTATCTTCACATCCTCTTGCATCTTTAAGGATGATCCAAGGTTAGCTAAAGCGTCTGCTTCTGCATTCTCCTCTCTAGGCAGCTGTATTAAACTAAAAAAAGCAAAAGAATATGCAGTTTCCTAACTATCTCTAAATATTTGATTAGCTTTTCTCCTTTGAAAGTATATGAACCATTAAAATGATTAGTAATCAGCAATGAATCTACATACACTTGAAGATACCTGATCCTCATTTGCTTAGTTAATTGCAAACCTGCTATTAAGGCCTCATATTCTGCCTCATTATTAGTAGTTGGGAATTCACATGCAATGGATTAGGGTATTATGTCACCCTATGGTGATTTTAGTAGTATTCCTAGTCCAGTTGCTTTGACATTTGACGCTCCATCTATGAAGAGTGTCCAAGGATCCTTGGTCTTCTCAAGTTGTTGAACCTCTAATTCATCTTCCCCTTGTAGATAACTACTGAAATCAGCCACAAAGTCAGCTAAAGCTTGAGATTTGATGGTAGTCTTGGGTTCATACTTCATGTCATATGCACTAAGCTTGGCTGCCCACTTTGCCATTCTACCTTACATTTCAAGTTTCCTGAGAACATTCTTAATAGGAAAGTTAGTTTTCACAATAATAGTATGAGTTTTGAAATAATGCCTGAGTTTAGTGGAAACCATAATTAAAGCAAGAATTAATTTCTCTAAATGAGAATACCTGGCTTTAGTATCAAGAAGGCTTTTACTTACATAATACACTAGATGTTGTTAGCCTTTGTGATCCTTAACTAACACTTAACTTACTGCTTTACCTGAAACATCTAAGTACAAGGATAATGGTTCACCATCTTCTTGTTTCATCAAGGCTGGTGCTGGGGATAGATAATTCTTGAGCGCTTCGAGTGTCGCTTCATGTTTCTCAGTCCACTCAAATTTCTTATTCTTCCTCAGAATATCATAGAAATCCTTGCACTTCTCTAAGAATTTCGAGATGAATCTGTTTAAGGTCGCGATCCTTCCGGTCAATCTATGGACATCCTTGGCATTGGCAGGGATTTTATATTCACAATCGCCTTGATTTGTTCTGGACATGCTTCAATCCCTCTCTTGGTCACCATGTATCCTAGGAACTTTCCAGCTTTCACCCCGAAATGGCATTTTGAAGGATTTAGCTTCATGTTATACTGTTCGAGGATGTTAAATGCTACTTCGAGATCCTTTAGATGATCTTCTGCGTTCTTAGACTTGACCACCATGTCATCAATGTAAACCTCTATAGTATGTCCAGGTTGTTCTTTGAACATCATATTCACCAACATTTGGTACGTGGCACCTGCATTTCTTAGTCCAAAGGGCATAGCAATATAACAATATATGCCAGTGGGAGTCATGAATGTTGTATCTTCTTGATCAGATGGTTCCATCTGAATTTGTTGAAATCCAGATGAAGCATCCATAAGAGTAAGCAATCCATGGCACACTATTGCATCCACCATGGAGTTGATGTGTGGCAGTGGGAAAGGATCCTTGGGACATGCTTTGTTTAGATCAATAAAATCTACGCATACCCTCCACTTTCCATTTTTCTTCTGAATAACCACCACATTGGCTAACCATTTTGGATACTTGACTTTTCTAATCATACCTGCCTTTAATAGTTTGTCAACTCCTTCTTGGATAATGGCATTCCTCTCAGGTGCAAACTTCCTTCTCTTTTGGTGGATTAGCCTGTAAGACTTATCAATGCCCAATTTATGAGTAATAATATCTTTGGAGATACTTGTCATATCTTCATGCTTCCAAGCAAAAGTAGACTTCTTTCTCTTCAAGAAAGATACCAGATCTTGCTCTATGCTATCCAGGATCCTGGATCCTATAAAAACTTTGGATTCAGCATCCTCAAGGTCCATTAGTATATCCTTGATGTCTTGCTCCCTTGCCTCCATGACATTCCTTGGAGAATACTTTAATTGCTATGCTTCCCTCAATTTTGAAGTTGGCTTCATAGTAGAGGTGTAACAGTTCTTTGCCTCTTGTTGATCACTTTCTATTTTCACCACTCCCCACGGGGTTGGTAGCTTTACACATTGATGGTATGTCGAGGGAACCGCCTTCATATCGTTTATCCAAGGCCTACCAAGAATAATATTGCAACAAGATAGACAATCAATAACACATGATTTCTGTATAGAGTTTACTCCCTCAATGTAGATTGGGAGTTTGATGTCCCCCAACTTGTTCTTTGTCTCGCCACTGAATCCTACAAGGATTGACGATCTTCGAACTATTTCAGATTCAGGGATATTCATCCTTTTAAGGACATCAAGTTGAATAATGTTCACAGAGCTCCCTCCATCAATAAGGATCCTGCGAACAAAGTGGTTAGATATAAATAAAGTAATGACTAAACCATCATGATGAGGATCCTGGATTTCAACACGGTTATCCGCATCAAAAGATATGACTTTCTGCTAAGTTACAGTGGAGGTTTGGATAGGCCTATCTCCATTTTCCAGCTTTGTCTCCTTAGCATGCCTCTTCGCTACAGAGAATGAGGTTCCACATATATCAGAGCCTCCGGAAATGAGTTGATGATTTGAGCGTTTGCTGGTGGTGTAATTGCTCTTTTGGGCACTTTTTCAGGATCCTAGATCCTTGATTTCTTCCCTCTGAGAAACTCTTTCAAATAACCTTCACTGAGGAGGTAACATATCTCCTTCCTGAGTACTATACATTCATCTGTAAGGTGGCCAAAGTCTTCGTGATATGCACACCATTTCGATTTATCCTTGTTGGATGTAGACTTCTCATTCTTCTTGTGCCACCTAGCTTTCTCGCCTAGATTCTACAAAGCAAGGATTAGTTCACTATTGTCAACAGAAAAACAATGTTCAGATATATGAGGATACTCCCCATCACCCTCTTCTTGTTAAACCGAATGGACATTCTGATTGCCATGTTGGAGTATTGCTTGGATCGATTATTCATGTAGAAGGATCCTTGCTTCTCATACTTAGATGATCCAGGTAACATGTCCTTGATCCTTTTGTTATCCTCTAGTCGGATGAACCTTAGAGCCCTGTTCCTTACTTCATCTAAGTTCTTGCAAGGTGTCATAACAAGATCATCATAGAAAGGAGAATCTTTTTGTAATCCCATCTTAAACACTTCTACAGTAGTAGCGATGTCAAAGTTTGGGATTTCCAATTATTCTCTATCAAATTTGGTAACATAATCTCTAAGTGATTCATCACAGGCTTGGATGATCATATATAAATCACTAGTTAACCTTTCAAAAGTTCCACTACAAGAAAACTGATTATTGAATAGGTTAACTAAATGAGAAAATGAAGTTATATAATAGGGAGCAAGACTTAGTAGCCATTTGAGTGCTGATCCAGTGAGTGTGGATCTGAAGCCCTTACACAAGCAAGTTTCTTTTAACCTTTCAAGGATTGGGTTGATCTCCATCCTTTCTCTAAACTGAGCCACATGCTCTTCCTGATCAGTGATACCATCATATAACTTCATATTGGGGGTTTGAAAATGCTTTGGTATCTCAACATTGCATATGGGAGGTGCAAATCGAGATACTCTGTGACTTCCATCTGGAATCTCAGGAATGGGTTTAACCACTCATGGGACGCTGGATATCATGTCCTTGAGTTTCTACAACTCTCTGGCCATGGCTTGGTTGATCCATGCATCCTGCATGTAACCATAGTTAGTATCAAAACATGTATTAAAATTGTTACCTCCTGATTTGTTTGAAGTTGGTATCCCGGAAGTGTATCTAGGATAAGACATGTTCGGTGCAATAGTAGGACCAGAAGAAGCAATTGTCTGCATAGGGATGAAATCCCCTTCATGAACTTTAGAACTTCTCAGTGGTTGACTCCTTAAGTATCCTTGATCCTAAAAGATGTTGGATCCAGGATACAATGGTGCTGAAGGCCTTCATGGATAATCCATGGATCCTTGAATTCGAGCTGAGGATCCTTGATACTGAAAGTAGGATCCTTGGGGCTGGTACATTCCCTGTGATCCTTTAGGTTCGTAGAAGAATCCTTGAGGCTCAGTGGTCTCCAGTGATCCTCACCGAAGGATAGAGGATCCTGGAGACTTCATCATTGCTAGTGATCCATGATGGAGATTTGAGGATCTTTGAAACTTGACATTAGATCTTCTGGAATGCTGGATTGTTGATGATGGGGTAGCAAAATCCAACGACCTGGGCACCAGTGGAGACTGATCCTCTACCGGTCTCTTTTGCTTCTTGATTTCATCAATTTCACGAAGGATCCTTTGGTTGGTTTGTTCTTGCTGCTCCATGTAGCCTTTTATCTGTAAAATCAAAGCAGAAACATCACTGTTAGTAGTTGTAGAGAAAGAAATAGAAGGAGCTTTTGATCTTGTGAAGACATATGTCTTCTTCTAAGCATTTTCAGCATTCTTCTTGATTGCAGGGGGAATAGGAGGCAACAATGCACTAGTTTGGGATAAGGTAACCGCTGGCATGGCACTAAAAGTAGATTTTCCCGGAGAAGCTATGTAGTTGATGGAAATGAATGAAAATGAACGGAATTTCTTAGAATTGAAGCACCATTTTCCCCACTGTGGGCTCTAAGCTATTTTGGTAAAAAAATTGGTTTAGGGATAATGTAACCAAACTTTGATTGTGAGGTAGAGTGCTAATGTGTTGAACAATTGTATAAATGAATGTGAAATGAAAATGGCTGTGAACACGATAATTTATACGAGGAAAAGCCCTTGATCCTTGTGAGATCTTCGGCATAAAAAACCTCGGATAATGAAAACTATCATTATCAACTATATTGCACAAAACGAATTACAACTTCGGATGATATTGAGATTGAGAGAACTGAGTTCTAGTGTTTGTAAGAGCAGTTCGCGAGAGTAGTAAAAAATGTGCCTGTGTCTCTAGTTTAGCTTAATATCCCCTCATATATTTCTCAAAATATCAAGTAACTAACTAAACGAAAAATGGGGGAGCTTCTACGTTTGTCCATAACGGCTATAGGCTGTCATGCACGTGCCTAACTCCCATCATATTCCATGAGATTCCAGCTTGACCAAGTCCCGTTCGTTTATAACCTGCATATAAACATTAGCAACATAACAGAACAATTGTTAGATAGCATAAATGAAAATAAGGATCATTGATGCTCAGGCTTCCTGCATTATTTTTTAAGGATAAGTGATCCAGGCTAGGTTTCAGAATAAATGATCTAAATTCAATAAAATTTAGCCCCTAACGATAATTATAATAGTAAAAAAAACAAAACTAATAATAATAATAATATAAAAAAAAGTAATAATAAAAAAGTAATAAAAATTATTTATAAAAGTAAAATACATTTAAATAAAAAAAATAAAATAACATCTACTGTTCAACTCCTTAAAAATGTTAGATATAGTAATAATATTATTTTTCTAGCAATCCACCACCAAGTAATAGATGTTCGTAAGATGTTCGTAACTTCTTTTCCTTTTACAAATTTGCTTTTCTCATTTTAAAAGATCGTACTAGTTTTTCTCTTTTCCTAATCCTTAATCATAATGAAAATCATAAATTTAAGATAATTAAGGTGTAACAATGGCTTTCACAGTAACGATATTTTTTATGATTCACATATAATCAGAATTTGGAGATCTTGTGTTAGTTGAATATTGTACATATATAGTTGTTATAAAAATATAGTGACTTATGGTTTTCACATATAATCAGAATTTTAAGATCTTGTATTAGTTGAATATTGTACATATATATTTGTTATAAAATTTTAGTGACGTAAATAGCTATGTACATTTTATTTATATGTATACAATATTTTCTTTTAAAATAATATAATTTTAGTATTGGCTTCATGGCCCTAACTTCCGCATCTATTATAAAAATAAGAATTTCTAGAGGGGTGAAACTTGACAAGTTTCAAATTGATATTTTTAGAAAGGGAGGTATAAAAAGTAAAAAGATAGGTATATTTAGTCTACCTCTTTGTTTGATTTAAAATTAGTAGAGTGCCCGCGCGGGATGCGATGGTGGTGATAATCAGTATTATGGTACTCGTTTATGGTAGTTTTCTTGTTCGTATAATATTTTTTTAGCATCATTGTGGTGGATAGACGTTATAAATGAAATCAGCCATTAGTACATTTTGTTGTTGTGTGCATGGTTAGGTCGGTTAGGTTATTATTCTCAACCGAAGTTGAAACCGAAGTCATTGGTTAGTCTATTTTATTAACCAATTGGTTTTCAGTCAAACAGTTCAGTTTATTTGGTTAGACCAATGGTTTTTTTTTTGTTCAATTCTTTTTAATTTCGGTTAATAGCTAAAACAACACTTGGGCTAAAACTTTTTTCTTAAAAATGTATGAAATTAAAGTTTAAATACATGAAGTGAAATAATAAATACAAGAAATAGAGGTATAAAATATAAAATACATGAACATGAGGTATAAAAGTAGAAATATATGGAAATACGAAAGATTCAGCTCGGTTGGTATTGGTTAAAAGAATGCAAAATACATGATAACCTGTTTTTAGGTTAATTCGGTTTTCGGTTAATTCAGTTTTGGTTGATTTCGGTTAAATTTGGTTTTGGTTAACAATTCAGTTATTGCTCACTAATAGAAACCATTAATCACGTAACATTTTAATTTTATTAACTTAAAAACTATAGCTATATTACAGTTAAATTAAATAAAATAAAACACTTGTTTTTATGATGTAATCTTTTTAAAAATATTAATGTATCACATAAAATCAAATTTTAATCCAAATATCTACACTTACATTTGACCAAAGGTAGGTTACAGCTTAAACTTAGAAAAAAGTGCTGCACGCTTTCTAAGGCTCTTTTCTTCAACAGACCTCTTTGTAATTGTTTGATTCATACAATCCGTTTTAAACCTAAGAAACTACTCTACACTTCATAATTCTGCAATCCACATCAACACCTATACAAAATGACTTAATTGGTTCTTAGGAGACCAGAATTGCACATGTTGCTTCCTGCAAATAAAACAAGAAGTCAGACTTTAGTCATTTAAATCATGTTTGACGGGTCATTCCAGTAATAAAAAATTAAAGACTATTATTGATACAATTAATCTTATATTTGCAATCATATTTCACAAGCTAAGTATTATAAATAAATAATAATTTGGACATAAAATGTTTATCATCAACGCAACCAAAATTGTACCACAACTTACTCGCTTTGAGTTTTAACATGCTACACAACCTACCCGACCCGCCTGTTTAGCCACCACAATTGATATGATAAATGAATTACCATTTTGGCAGATTTGGATTTGATACAATGATTAAGACTTCAATTGTCACATTAAGTTTCCTCATTGCAAGATGCCTTACAGATTCAAGCGATTGTTCATATTTTGACTTTTCCAGTGCCTGCGTGAATCATATGCATATGAAGAAAAACAGAACCTGTAAAATAGAGTTACTGCCTCTGTTGAAATAAAAAAATGGCATTAATGAGCTTAAATTAAGTTCAAATGCTTCTGGACAAATTATAAGTTTTCATGCATTATACATTGTCATTTCAAAATAGTCTAGTTCAAATAGTATGAATAAGTCAAGTGATGCCAGTAAAATAACCAAATAAAGAAAAAAGATATACAGAAGTAAATATTTCCTTATAAAATAAGTTTTAGTTATGCAAAATTATCGTAGATCACAAATATAAAAGAGATTTTTGTCTTTTAATGTAACAATGGATAGAACCAACAATATAGGCATGCCAATGGGGCATCAGATCAAATATCTATCAATGATCGGACTCGGCCCGTGATTAGCCACTTAACCCTTAACAATGAAGTAGAATGCATGTATCTTCCAACACTAAAAGTTTCGTACATTGATAAGGATAAACATCTGATAAGCAATTTGAAAATGAAAGAAAAAAAACACATCATACCTATTTGTTTGCTGGCAAAATAACAACCATGTACAGAACTCTAAGCCATCATTGAAATGGAAAGAGCCATTTCTGCATTGAAGTTCTAAGTATTATTCAGGGATATCACTTAGATACATGCATGACTCCACTTAATAGATAAAGATAAAGACTTGCTTAAACATAAATGGATTGAGTCCACTGTCCATTAATTCATTGTATATATAATATGAGTTTCAAAACTCACTTCTGAATCTTTAAATGTTGCTTCCAGATCATCGAAAAGAGGTGAGCCATAAATGAAGTTCTATTGACAATGGAGTAACAAAAAACATGTAAGAATTTAGGAGATATACTAAGTTAGCGTGTATGGAATGGAAATCAAGTACAATGACCTTTTAGGTTAATTTTAAATAAAAGGAACGCTTCTCAAAGTTAAAAATCATTCGGATGAAAACTATTTACCAAATGTATATATTTTGTAATTTTTTTCTTGAAAAAAGAAATCTTTCTAACTCTAGTCCATTTCGGGCAAAACTCGTTTTGACCCTAAATAAACTGATACTTTCTTTGAATGACCCGTTTTTACCCGAGTTAGTCTTGCTTAGAACATGTTTTCACTCAAACCAGGTTCGACCTCATACCCAACCCGACCAACCCACTTTTCTGGACATATAACATGTGACCTAAAAGACACGTTCAAGATTAATGTTAGTCCAGTTAACTTTTAATTCATAAGTGACACAGCCTACTAGCTCACAAAGAAGACACCTATAGTAAAGAGCAGAAGTTTTCAATCTAAACAACCTGCAACGCATCATCACACTTCAAATTTCAAGAATTAGGTAAAAAACATAGTAAAACAACAAAACAACAGGAATAGAAGCGGGTTACGAGGACAAATAAAGAATAATCGAAAATCTATGTACTTATAGTTGTGCCTCTCCATAGTTTGCTAAAGGACTATGATATTCACACATCCATCTTATATTCACACCAAAGCGCAGCATTTAGGGTTCTTTTCCAGACAAAAGGTGAAGTGAGGGGATTTGACTGTGACACGAGGTTTGATTCGGTACGATGTTGTCAGCCGGTCGCGAGGAACCTTAAAAGCCGTGCTTTGGCCAAAGCGCGGCGCTTCAACCAAAAATTTTTGGTTCTTTAAGTAGGCAGACGTTACATGATACGTTTTATTCAAATTTCAAAAGCTTTAAAGTGTTTATCAAAAAGACCCGTGTTTTGTTGTTTTAGTGTTATTTCTTCAAATACGCTGCCGTGGTTTAGCAACTACCTTTTCGGTGAATACTCTGACGAGTCCATTGTTCCAGATTCTTACGAGGGGACTGCTATTTCTGACTCGTATGAGAAACCTGTCCCGTCCAACATGAGGGAGGAGGTGGATGTTTCTTCATTTGTTATCATAACAATACGGTGCAGCTGGACTTAAATATCCCTGCCGAAGACTCGTATGAGGTGCAGCTAGACTTGAATGTCCCTATGGAAGACTCGGTACAACACGACTATTTGAATTATAGCTACGGCGGTGAACCATATCCTCAGTCTGAATATATGTACAGGCAGCCAAACTATCCCGACCACGGTTACGGTGGTGAGCAGAGCTTTGTCAAGCAAGATTATCCGGACCAGGGAGATGGTGGTGAACAAAACTTTGCAACGCAAGACTATCCGGACTAGGGAGACGGTGGTGACAAGGATGATATGTTAGTCGATGAGGATGGCTCTTACCCAATTATATTAAGGTTTGATACAAACCTTACGTTTTTGTCACGTGATGAGTTGGTGGATTGGGTACAGAAGACGGTAAAGGAAAATGGTTACGTCATTGTGATTAAAAGATCGAAAAAAAGAGGAAGTAATTTCAGGGTTTGGTTTCAATGCAGTCTTGGTGGGGAGTATAATAGTGTAGCTACAGTGAGGAAAACAGGTAGCAAGAAAATAGGTTGCTCGTTTGAGTTGATAGGGTTTACGGAATCAAAGGGAAGTGTTTGAAAGATAGAGGTGACGAACCCGGGGCACAACCACACTCCTATTGAAAACTTAGAGGGTCATGCGTACGCGAGAAGGCTTTCTTCGGAGGAAAAAAGACTGATTGAGCAGCTGGCAGAGCAAGGAATTCCAAACCATAGCATATGGAGAACGTTGACGAAAAAGAACCCAACTAAAAAGGTTATTGCGAAAGATGTACACAATGTTGTTCAGAAGATCAATGCCGGAAATAGGGTAGGTGAATATCCAATGCAACAACTCGAAAACCTTCTTGTTCAAAAACATTTCACTTATTACATACGCGAAAATGAGACCACCAACGCAGTTGAAGATATCTTATTTGTCCACATACTTTCATTCACTATGTGGTGTGCATTCCCGCATGTGCTAATGATTGACGCCACCTACAAAACAAACTTGTACAATCTTCTTTGTGCAGGTCGTAGTTATGAAGTCGACAAACCAGTCATTTGCGGTTTCTCATGCGTTAATTTCTGCAGAGAAGGCAGAAAACTATATATGGGTGTTGGAGAGGATCAAGTCTATGTTGGTGGACTATATGGAGCCGCGTGTCATCATAACAGACAGGGACTTGGCCCTAATGAACGTGTGTGAACAAGTTTTCCCAAAAGTGAACAAGTATCTTTGTTGGTTCCATATTCATCAAACTATCAATAAGAACAACAAAGAGAAATTTACTGAGAATGAGTGGAAATAATTTCTTCGTTCATTTTTTACATTGTGTGAGTCTTCCACAAAGGATATATACAGGTATAATTTGGCTAACATCGAAGCATAGCTCAAAGAATTTGGTCGTAGACGTGAGTATTTATTACATAATTATTTAAATACTTTTTACATACATACATACATGCATACATACACACATATATACACACACATACGTACATACTTGAGAAGTAATGGTTATATTTTTAGAGGTTTTTGAGTATATGAAGAAATCCTGGTTGGATCTGTACCATGAAAAGTTTGTAGCTGCATGGACTTACAAAACACTTAACTTTCACCAAACTACCACCAACAGAGTTGAGGGCATGCATGCATTACTAAAAAGTCACCTTCCAAGTCATCACAACACGCTGGTTAAACTTGTGGGGTTTGTTGATCATATGATTGAGAAACAATATACAGAGATTAAAAAAGGTTTTGAAACAAGTCTTAGAAAGGTAATGAACCACCACAAGGTTCACCCCATGCTTGCAAATATACTTCGAAAGGTTTCAATATACGCTATTGAGCTTATGGCTTTCTAGCTACGACGTAAGGAAGATGGGTTGAGAGCCTATGGTGCAACTTGTGGTTGCAAAGTTTTCACTAGTTGTGGTTTGCCATGTGCTTGTCATCTAGAAACGTTAGAAAAAAAACGGTATGTTTACCTATTGACTCTTGGTTTTTATGATTTCACTACCTAATTTTCTACCATATGTTTTTTTCATAGGTCAGCAAATCCGAATTAATTCCATAGACGTGTTCTGGAAGAAGCTTGACTTCAAGCCAACAAGGAGTAAGATTGAAGATATCGATGTAGAAGCGTAATTTGAAAAACTGAAACCACCAATAAATCGAATACCTCCTCAAGTGAAAAAGAGCTACTTTGAAAAATTTAAACAAATCCTCATGCCAGGCAACATTACCAAAAAGCCTCATGTTGTTCAAATGAACACCCGTGGTCGTCCACAAAGAAGAAGCAAGAACAAAGACAGGAGAAGCTAGAAGAACAAGCTCTTATATATCTTCTACACAAAATGGGTTCGACGCCTCGGACGATCTTCCTCGTTACAGCTCGTACGTATCATCGAAAGATTCTCAAAGACAAAAAAAAAACAACCGCTTAATGTTCACCCCGATACATCATGAATATAAAGGATGTAAAGCAAATGGTCACTATGGGTTTTGATCGATAGTTGTGGGGTTAGGACAAGAATAAACAAAGTATTTGTCTATCCGGCGACAACTTTTAATGGAGTTGCGTATGAACGAGGGTATTTGAAGGCAAGTCTTCGATCCGGAAAATGTAGAACATTATGATGAGTTGTTTAATAGGATATAATTTCATGGAGTGGGTAGAGCAGAGCCCAAAAATTGAATGCTGATGCCTGAGACGGGATTTCTTATTGCTCAAAGATATGGTGTGATTGTTCACACGATTGACATTCGCGGTGAAGACACAATTTCCCTATGTTGGGCGGTCCGAATGAAGCTGAGAAACCTCATCAGGTGGTTACGGTTGTGTTTGTCGACCATGGACATTTCATCCACGTAAAGCTTGAAGAATCCTATCAAATGCCTCCCCCGAACTATCTTTGGACTTTGAATTGAACAGAGAGTGTAGTGGCCTGGCATAACTTATACAAGGATCGAATGAACGCATATAAAAGAATAATGTACGCACCCACGAACCTTAATATTTTCCCAAATGTTCAAGATGTAGGTTAAGTATGTATAATTATAATCCAATTAAATCAGTTTTAATCCAAAAGTGTGTTTGTGGTTGTTATTGTTCAAAAGATGCGCTTTATCATGTGTCATGTCAACCCAAATGTCACCGACACGAACCGTGCGACCAAAATACACAACAATACGAATAGTAACCATAATATGCCATAACAAACAGTCTACGCGCTAATACGACATTACAGACAATCTACGCAATAATACGGTACTTATAGACGGTAAACGTCATAATGCCGAATGTCACCGACACGAACCGTACGGCCAAAATACGCAATATTACGCAACAATAGTGATAATAAACGTAATGATACAATATTTAATGAAAAAATACGTCAAGTACTGATCCGGTAAGACGTGTATGCATGCAACACGACACGTTGGACTACAAGTGAAATCAAAAGAGAATCACTTGAAATCATGGAATATAGCAACACACGGGACCGAACTTATTCGGAACATGCCGTATAGACCATAAACTTCCTAAAATGACGTGCAGTAGCAAAATACGTCACATTACGACATGTATAGGTGTGTTTTTCAATTAAAATAAAATAAAAAAATAAAAAAAACCCCAAACGCCCCGCTTTGACCAAAACCAGGCGCATTGGGCTTAAAAATTTTACATTCTTAACCTAGAGCACAACACATTGGGTTAAAAATGTAAATTTTAAAACCCAAAGCGATGCGCTTTGGGCAAAGCGGGGCGTTTTGGCCCTGAGTTTAAGCCTAAAGCGGGCCAGCATCGGTTCAAACTCAAACCAAAACCAAAATCACACACAAAAGGTGCGATTTCCACACACTGGTGGGTCGGCTGATTTGGGTTTTTTGAAAAAGAACCAGGCAAAACGCCTAGCTTTGGGCAAAGCGGGGTGCTTTGCCTTATTATTATTTTTAAATTTAATTATTGTTTTTATAATTGTTTTTAATAATTTTTTTAATTTAATATAATAAATAATTGTTTTTGTAATTTGTTATTACTAATTATTTATAATATTGTTATTAAATATAATAAATAATTGTTTTTATAATTTGTTATTAATAATTATTTATAATATTGTTATTAATATTATTTATGATATTGTTTATAATATTATTATTAATAGTTGTTTATAATATGTTTTAATTTATTAACACACAATAGATATCGATTTTTACATGGATATGGATTTCGCTAAGGATGAGGTGCAGCAGGAGCAGCCTGCACTCGATGGTCATGCATATCTTATTTTCTTGTTGGGGACAGATAGGCATGAGAAGTGCCTGAAGCTGAGTACCATAGAGATAGGAGCACATATGAGGATTGATGGGACCTTTTAGACCGTGGAGGATGCCGCGAGGGCGAGGCAGATAGTTGGATTGGACACTCCATTTACGCGCTTATTCTCGATTGCGACGGAGGACTCGTATCTTGAAATTGCGGTCGAGTTTATATCGTCATTTATATATGCGCTGCATCCAGAGGATTATGTAGAGGACCCGGACCATCCGGTGCACGACATTACCTTCCGTCTAGCCGACCAGGAGTTTGGGATGAGTCTACGGGACTTTGCCATTCATTCAGGTTTGTACACACAGGCCGAGCTTGCTACAGATATTTACACAAAAGGGGTTAGAGCCTTAGACAGGCAAACCCTTATTAGTTTTTGAAGGGCTATTGCGAGGGTTCCCTTAAGGAAATCCTCGCAAAAAGCCTCCGCCATCAGAGACCCCAGTACAGATGCCTTAACCTGCATATTGGGTCATCGATCGTGCCCTGATTTCACAGCCGGGACAAGGTCAACATGGGTGACCTTTTCTTTCTCTACTACCTGTTGCGGCCACATCCGTGTGCGCTTGCTACGTGCCTGTCGGAGTACTTTGCTGCCGCTTATCATAGGCAGGAGCGCGGTAGGCTCTTCGGCGGGTCCTACGTTACCACGATCACGCGCTCTTAGGGATCGTGCCCGAGAGTGACCCGCTGCTTTCCCCGGCCATTCAATCGACTAGATTAGGCCGAGCGTCAATATCGAGCATGGGTTTGACGCACACGTTTGACGTTGGCCTACGGTTTCGGACGCGCGAGTACCAGATTTTTGTGCTAGAGCGGTTGCCGGAGGTGATCCCAGTTGTTATTGAGCTTAGGGATGGAGTACTTGCGCCCCCAGCTATTAAGGTTGCGGCTCAGCTGGCTCAGCTTGAGGCTCTGGGTCTAGCACAGCCTTCGGATCACACTCAGGATCAGGCTCAGCCTCTGCCTCCGGCTGATCACGTCATTGATGACGAAATCCTGCCACCGCCGCCGCCTCCACCTCCGCACCCGCCGTAGTTCCCATAGCACGTCTATGCAGACCTGCCTCCTGCTGCCCAGGCGGTGGCTCAGGACTTCGATCGGCCCTCCGACGTTCTGATCAACAACAGACGTAGATTATTCAGACACTTATGGCTATCACTGCTCATTTGGGTTGATGGACATTCCACTGCCACCTTCTCCACCGCCAGAGGATCAGTAGTTTTAGTTTGTATTGTTTTTACTTTGTATTAGACATTAGTTTGTTTTGTATGTACAAACTGACTTTATATATATTTATGCAGTTGATCTTTTATATGTTTGTGTGGATTGTTTGCGCTTATTTTCGTGAAATATCGTACAGTGTTTTAATTAAACATGTTCGTGTAATTTATTAAAATTAAATCAGTTAACATCTATAAAAACAATGGCATAAAGAAACAGAGTGTTTAACATGAGTGTACCAGAGAGAAAAGTAATGTCACGATTCAGGGCATTATTTGTTTTTTTAAACGACTTTTCAAATTATAATATATCTTTTATAAAAAAAAAAAATCTACATAATTTTCAACAAATAAACTCAACCAAATACAACCCACCAAAACCCCCCACTTTTTCCACCATAACCACCCCTTTCCAACAAAAAGAAACTGAGACACCTAAACGTCACGCTTTAGCCAAAACGTAGCGTTTAGATTGTGCAAAAAGACAAGGTACATGTGTGAATAGCTAAAGCCTTGCCAAATCCTTCCTGCAAATAAAAGAAAAAAATTCAGAAGATATGAATGTTAAAAAAAAATGGAAAATCCAGGTACCTGCCTACCTAGCTAGCGTATAACTTTGTACAAGACATCTAAAGTGCCCTTATATTAGGTAACAACGGATGGAAAACATCTTGGCATCTAACCAGTCAATTTCTTCAAAATTACCTGAAACTCTACCAAGCATACGAATTGACATCTTATCAAAAGCTAGTTTCCTTCTAGCACTGAAATACCCAAACTGGTTCACTTCTAGACAGACTAAAATGTTGTTCTTATTAAAGTTTGCTAAAAATGTAAAGCATCCAGCACACTATTGCCAAACCAATAACTTGTTTGTCACACTAAACACACAACCAAAGTTGTTACCTTTCATTATAGTCGTTAAATCAAAATGGTTGCATAAAGAGTAAGAAGGCGTAAAGCAAAATATTGGAAAACCATTTTAAAGGTCGATTGGGTATTGAAGGGGTTGTCGGTGGACATTTTGTCTTGTTATTCTTCATCATCGGAGTCAATTGGTTGTTGTTGCATGAAAGAATGAACAAAACAGATTAGCCGAACACTGATAAATATAAATCAACACAGAAATCGACGAATATCTTATATTGCCACTTGAGGTTCTAGAGGAACCCTAGTTCCGTCTATCGCTAGAAACCTATTTTTACATTTCTACCGTGGTTAGGTTAGAGACCACAATCTTCATCCCGTGTTACCATTGCTACAATTGTTTCTGGCTGGGAACCGGCTTGGGAGGTTGCCAGTCAATCACTGGCTCTCACTTTTCTTCTGCTCCTCTCACATAAGATCTCCCTTTCTTTCTCTTCTGGAACAACCGTGTTTGAATAAAAAGGAGAATTCAAAATTTGAACCGGGAATTAAAAAATTGGAGATCGCACCTTTTATCATATGGGTAGATGGTTTACAATGTTTCCCACTTGTGAAGGTTGTAGACTGTGCTTTAAATAGCTGTACATTTGTTAAAAGTGGCAAATTACAAAAAACTATCCTTTGAATATGCATTACACTATCTCTATGGCTGTCTTACTCTTCCCACCCGTGCCAAGCTGGAGCCACACTGGAGCCGTCCTTAGCATTGGAGATCAGAGCCTGATGATGTCCGAAGATGAAGAGCCCTTGCAGGAGGGTGTTGGTTTGCCTCTGTCCGAACGATGGGTGGGCCCAATAGATCCAACAAGGTTTGAAGGAGACGAACTTTCACTTCTTTGGATCGGTTGCTGGCCTTGAAGGCAGATTTTGAAGGAGACAACTTTTCAACGAAAATTGGAGGGAGATATTCATAAATCATAGCCTTCAAACACTGAAACAAAAAGGCTTCGATCGGGAAAATGGGGAAGGCACTCCGACAAACTATATTAAGGGGTAATTTGTGATATTACAGAGATGATTGAGTTTAAAGTAGAAGAAAAGATCACATAGAGAAGCGAATATATTTCTCTATGCTGTGCAATTCCCAATAAAATTTATTGTGTGTATTAAATTTATAGATCATCCCAATAAAGTCTAGCTGTATTACTTCCCATAACAAATATTAAGTTAATTAACAAGAAATTATCCATAACGTTGTTAAAACTCAAGAAATTTCGTCAACGTTTTCTCTCTGGGAACTTCCAAAACTTACAGAAGTCTGAACATATCACACTGTTTATAGACTTTTACCTTCGTACGAAGTGAGCATTTTTACCTTCGTACGAAGTGACACCTAACCACCTCTCACGTTCACATTTGAGTCATGTGTTCGTATTTAAACTATACAATGTTCAACACACGCTCTATCTAGCCTATTCGTACAGTGACGGACATAGTATGCGCTAACAATTTCCCACTTGGACGTCACTATCTAAGCTTGATGTTGATCTTGAAATATGAGAGTCGTGTTTGAATATTCTGCAACTTCAATCAGGCATTTGTCGGTGTCGTAGAACGCGTCAACAAATTCCCCCTTGATTGATAATTCGGGTTTGCAATTTCACAAATATGCCCCCCCTGAAATGATTCCCCCTTGAATTAATTTTCAGGTCTTTGTTTGCACGGTTCCCGACCTTCTCATGGTACCAAATGTTACAAAGTATTGCCTAATACCAACATAATCTAGTCATTAACTCAAGAAAAACCTAGCCAAAAACAAAACTAGAAGGATTTGTGAGCCATTTTAACCGGACTGAATCGATTAATAGATATTCAATCAAAGCAATTTCTTAAAGAAAACATTGAACTCAGAAATTCAAGTGTAGAATAATGATTGAAAAAATTTCAGATGCAAAGAAATTCATGAAAAAACTACTTAACAACAACATCATCATCCAGATATAAAAGTAAAGTCGCAGTTGTTAGGGCTAAAGGAACATACCCAAATGCAAGTAGAGGTGGTGACGATCAGTGAGTGGAAGATTGCGTCACATAGCATAGAAGCCAAAAAGACTGTTCGGTATCATTACAGCATTAACACTTGCTAGAGTGACCGAAAGAGAAACCCTAAACATAATCAAGTCTAAGCGTTGTATGAATACGAATAGAAACAAATTGCATTTGCATAAAGGAGGTAATATAATGATGACATCTTAGCGTATGCCACTCCCAGACCGTTGTTCGTTCGGCATTCCTTCTAACGATCTGCAAACCTGGAACTCCTCACTAAAACTTGTAGTCATTTTCCTACTTCACAACTACCTAGCCACTTCTCCAACTTTCCCTAAAAATACCAACATAATAACAATCATCAAATATGGTAGTAATAACATAAGAATGTTCACAACATATGGAAATCAATGAAACTCAATACTCCAAAGCAAACTCAAGGTATCATGACGGTTTCCTCTAGGAAGGATCAACCAAAATGAACATATAATTAGGGGATTTGTTCTCATTTTTGGCCAGGTTTTAATCAAGAAATCACCTGAATTTGCGCCTAATTCAAGTCTTGTGAGCCAAGGCACGCGACTTGTATGCTTTTCACAACTGTGGTTCATTTTGAATATAAAAAGGCAGATCTCTCCCCTCCTTCCATGTAGCTCTATATAACCAATAGATTGCATTTCAGTTGCTGGTGCCAAGGTCATACAAAGAATAAAAGATAATGCAACTAATTTAAAGTGCTAGAGAGTGCCACATATGTTTGAAAAAAATCACATATCTATATTTTAGCAAGTAAGAAGAGATGTTATAAGGATTTGCGATGATCCTGTATGAGTGTTGACTTGTAACGTGCTTTATGCTAGAGAGTACCATGTATGTTTGAAAGAAACTCACATTTCTATATTTAGCAACTAATCATCATCAGCTCTACCATCAGAAAAGCAAACGGGTCAAAACCACCAGCACTAGCTGCTGCCCCGGATGTTGCTTCAGCGGCGCAAAACTCAGACCCAAATCCTCTGGACTGCTGACTCTCATCATCAATGTCCATTTGTACATCCAACTTTATGTTATATCACATAAGATATTTCCACATAATGCTAAACATGACAAACCAAAAATCAGTTAAAATTAAAGTGTTACCTAATAAAAGATTAGCTTGTTCTGGCAGCAACGGTTCATCTTCATCTGGTGATGTATCACATGCGCTAAGATGTTCAGACTATTGCTTCATCTCTTTTAGAACATCATTATCTGCAGATATGGCTTCAGCAACACACTACATGAGCCGCCTCATTGAGTTTACATCCACTTGTTCTCTTCGTTTACTTCATGGATTCCTCGAAGTGGGCAGCCTTGATCTCGGCCACCTCATCTTTGTCTTCAGCTTCACCCATGGAGTCAGGATTCTCACTTCTCTTGCTTTCCCTCTCTAGGTCCTGCATAGCACAATCAATACAAACATTTAGTTAACTAATCGCGTACGTGTGCCAATTAAAAAGGATATATGAAAGCTTACTTTCTCAATGTTCTCTCTAATTGACATATCTCTGTAATACCAGCCCCACTAAAGCCAAGTGTGTATTTAGATAAAGCTCTCAAATCAACGACCTTGGAAACTCGGGACTTCCTCATTTCCGCCTTGAAAATCTGGTCGCGGGAGTCCTCGTCTAGTAGTGCAATATAATAAGTTGATCAAGCCAACCGGGACAGACTACAACTGGGCCAATGAGACAAGGCCTATTAACTTACCTAAGTCAACAATAAAATAACACAATTCAGTACATAATTATTTTTTTGTTTATATCAAGAATGTAAATGTTCTAGCCAAAGCTGCAAGAAAGCCTCCGGAAACGGCATCCAGCATGGCATGACTGGTGTCACCCAAGGATCTGTATAAAAACATTCATTTGTTACAAAAACACATCTCTAACTCTTTGTTCTGATCATTACCTATGAATCTAACATCTAAATTGCAATATTGATTTTGTACTGATCGTGCCCCTTCCTCTATACACCTTTCTCAATCAAAGAACAGTTAGATACAGCAAGAACAATTAGATACAGCTGAAGATATTTTTGTTTTTGTTTGAGGATTGACTGTAGACGAATCTATGAACAACCATGGCTTCATTGAATTCAAGTTGCAAATCAATCAGTAAACCGACATTTTATGATAAACTAAGAAACTAAATTTAGATATTTGGGCATAATCTAAAATGTGCAAAAGCTGATAGAATGTGTAGCTTACATGAGACGGCGAAAGCAACATGGTAATTACAACATCACCAATTCCCGCAACCTCCATTTGAGTCATTTAGAGAAATGGGTAAATATATCCAAGATAGGATCGAAGATAAATGTGATACAAGCAAAATAAACAGATTTTATTCCAATTTATCAATTTTAACCCGTGAGCGTGATATCAACTATAAATCACTACTACTTTACAAAATATATGCTAATAACAATGTTAACTAATGTGTAATGCTTAAATTGAGTCTTTAGAAGAAAATGAGATAACAAAAAAAACCATTAAACTTACTTTGAGAAAATCATTAGTCTTCGAACTTATTTTAATTAAAACCAAAACTTCAAAGCGCATTTGTCTTTGAACTTATCCCTCTAGATAGAGCATTTTATACTTCGGTAACTCTGTCAATTAATATAAACCAGTTATCTATCATTTTATTCTATCTATTTTTTATATTGAATTCAAATCATAACTTGCTTATATTCAAGGAGAATAAACAAAGATTTAAGTTCATGATAACCTAATACCATAGGTTGTATTAACTTTCATTATCAGAATTAACCAAATACATATAAAAACGGTACCAGGTGTTGCTTTTATAAGCATTTATTATAAATTTAAAACTATCCCTAACAAAATTAATTATCTTTGAAAATATAACTTTCTCTAACAAAATTAATATTCTTTAAAGATATTGGTACAATGTCTATAGAGCAGAATTCCTAAGATCAAATAAGCTTAAGGGCTATATTGGTATCAAATCGAGATCTGTTGAGTAGAAAGTCTTTTAGGGCCCTCTTTAAGTATGTGTAATATATAGGAATATTGGATTTAAATAATCTCAACTTTTACTAGTTGGCGAATAACACTCATAACTTCTGATTTGTACACCAGTACTTCCAACTTTCAACTTATTGGCCGATAACACTCCTAACTAAATGAATCCTAACCCAGTTAGTTTTTGCTGATGTGGCATCTGAAATGTGGCCTTTTTTGCTGACGTGGCAATGGATGTGACATTTTTTGATGACGTGGCAGCTGACATCAGCTAAATGTGTTAGGGTTGAGTTAGTTAGGGAGTGTTATCAACCAATAAGTTAAAAGTTAGGAGTGCTGGTGTACGAATCAAAAGTTGGGAGTGGTATCGGCTAATTGATGTAAGTTGGGATTAATTAAATCTAATATCCCTAATATATACAATAATCTTGTTATAATATCATTTAAATGTATTCGCTTAAACTGCCTACCATGCATCGCGTTTGTCCGTATTGATACTTCGATTGTCACACCCGGTTGTAGCGGAAGCGCGGGGTGTGATCAGTGCGGTAATTATTGCATTCAATCAAGCAAACATCTAATGAATAAATATACTGAGATATTCATCAATACCCTTTAATTAAACAAATTTACATCCATACATTTTTGTTCAAAAAAAAGACAAGCATAGAGAATAAGTTACATTGTTCGAAGTTTAAAACACAAGTTTACAAAAACAAAGTTCTTAAACAATTAAGAATTTACATTCCATGTTCCGCATGAGGGCGCGACATGTGAACCAAAGCCTATCAAAAGTGAATGACACCTATGCTTGACTTATTGACATCATGAACTCGTGTTCCAAATGCAACATACTAGTTATCTGAAATACATGTTAAGTTAGAAAACATCAACAAAAGTTGGTGAATTCATGTGTTTGTTTTGAATCAAATGACTCTTTAAAACATTTGAAGTATTGAAAACCGGTATGTAAAGTCTTAATGAAATGGTTGATCGTTAATGTTTTGCAAGGGCATTAATATGTGTGCCGACATAGGAGGCAACTAAACCTATACGATATTTCTGTCTACGACACTCATTTTGGACACAAAAGCACTCTGACGAGCTAACTTGTGCCGATAAGAGTGGGTTCAGCAAAACCCAATAGATCTATCACTTTCTTCCTTGGTACTTGGATATTCATTAATGACCCCTTGATACTATCCTATTCGCACATGATCTTATGTTTGTTTCATTAACTAGCTTAACCATTCCATGTAACATGTAATCCCTCCAAAAGTTAAAAATGAAAAGCATTTAAAGAAAAGGGGACATGAACTCACTGATAGCGTTCCGTTCTAATTACTAGCGATCCCGGGTTCCGTGTACGGGACATAATCTACAAGTAGTCTAATCTCGTTAGACACTTAGGTCTATGTTTGACCTTGCACAAGTCGCTCATCTTGAATGTTAGTTAGACTTGTATATGTTTGATTTTTGGGAACCTTTGTTTGTATTTTTATATGTTGGTTATTTTCGTTTATTGTTTTTATATATTTTCCATATAGATAATGCTCTTGTTTTGTATGAACGGGCCTAGCCCATCATATACCTCTTTGTCTAGCATGAGTGTTCGAGGTCATGATCCTTATGATCCTTATATATATTTATGCCTTTTATATATATATGTATATGTATTAGTTGTTTTTCTTGTATATACATTAATCATTTTGTATATATGTATGATCATCTTCGAATATATATTTGTTTCCCAAATATATATTAGTATATCTTTATTAGATATATTTTATTAAAAAATATTATTTTTAACATTGTACGAGTATGTATATATATATATATATATATTTCTTGTTTGTATACACTATACTTCATGTATTTAATTATTTAAATATATGCATATATCTATGTATGTACACTTCTTGTATACTTTTAAATTAGGTATTTATACCGTATTTGTACATATATAATTATATATATATATTACTTATAATACTTGTATTTTATTGAATGTGTAAATGTACGTATTTTACGTGTATACTTTTATACTTGTACTTAGTTAATTTCATAATTTTTTCTAAAATTTAATAATTGATAAAATATATATTTATAGAATCCTTATAAATAATACACTTTTTAATTTTTGTCGATATACATATATATATGTATATATACACTGACAGGGTATATAATTTTTGTTTGTATCTTTTTTTGTTTTGTCCGCTTCGTTCGTCTCGTCCAATATGGTTATGTGTATATATGTGTTTCTATATAATTTTTTATACTTGTCATATTTCAAGTGTTTTTATATATTGTATTTTTATGTAAGTATTTAGACATGTAGTTTTCTACATTTTCTAAATATAAACAACTAATACACATTGTTATACACATAAATAAAGTTGTATATATATATATATATATATATATATATATATATATATATATATATATATATATATATATATATATAATCATACATTTATGTAAGTCCCGAAAACCGGATCTCATGATATCACACGTAGCTTGATTGGTGGCAGAATCACACAAACAAGCTATGAATGAAGATAGAGGAAATATAATGAAATAGAAAGTTCAACTTGCATACAAATGTGGAAATTTGTCTAATACAAGTTGTATAGAAATCACCAAAAAGCTAATAACCCTAATACATTATTTACTATTTATAGTAGTGGTTAGTGCACCATTAGCCTAAACCCTAGGCCCAAAATGCCTTTCCCAAGTCTATTTATTACAAGTATGCCCAAACTAACTAAGTGACTAATGCATAAACCTAACAGGGCCTAACAATCTCCCCCTAGATTTACTGCATAAGTGTAGCCTTCCGCTTCAAGATCCACCAACTCCGCTGCCTCCAAATAGTGGACTTGGATCCACAGAGAGTTTGTTGTTGATCACATTGGCTACAACACTTGTCCAAGACTTAGCACATGCTTCATATTTATCATTTATATGGATTTGATGCTGACCCAAGACCTTAATATCCTCTTCATGAAAGCTGATTAGCTCCAACGTGTCTGCCAATCAAAATGCCTTTTTTAGTTACAATCACAGCCTCTGCCATTGTTGGATCGTAAGCCCAGTAGCTGAAGTTCTTTAGCAATCCTTTGGGAAATTTAGTAGCTGCAGGAATCACTTTCTCTTTGTCGGTAGGTGGCCAAATCACATTCTGAATTGTTCAATTAGTGTGAGGATCACGGATACCAATACTTTTCTTGAGATAAGACTCAGTAGTCTTCATGGTTGGGAAGTTGTGCGTTACTTCATGCTCAAGTTTAGAATGGAACGCCCATCTAGGACCACGTTGATTCGGATCAGAATCATGATAAGGTGCTCGTAACAGACTTTTTAGATCTATCTTGGTCCATGATTCAAGCTGTGATTATTTGGCATAATATTCCCTGTGTCCACGTTCTCTTGTCACCAACCATAATTTCCTATCGTGATTATATCTCCAGCATTTGACTTCAGATTTGTTATCGACCTTGTCATAAAGGCTTGATCCTATTTCCATCATATATCGATCGGACACTTTTGTTGGATCCTTCGGTTGAAACTTTTCATCAAGAGGATTTAAGTATTGGTTCTTCATGACAAGCATCTGTTTGTTGCTTGGTTTCTTCTACTGAGGCAGCTTTCTTTTCTTTGTTTGTTCAGCAGCTAGATAGGCACTCAGGTCAGCTTCACGTTCTGCATCAGCTGCTGCCTTTTCTTGAGCAGTTTGTTCGTGATGTGCAACGTTTTGAGGATCATCGTCTTTATCTGCAAATTCATTACCAAACTTCTTTTGCAGCTTTACTTTCAATTCATAGATCTCTACCATTAATAGACTCACATCACCCTGAAGTTGTTCAATTGCTCGATCTCTGATTGTTACTTGGTTCTGCAGAGATGATATTTGAGCATCTTTTAAAGCAGCATCTTGTTCCAGAACGAATACTCTTCGATGTAGCTTCTTCACATTTACATCTTCATCATCATCACTGTCTGAGTGCTCAACAAACTTCATTTTACCTACAGCGATTCGCATAGCAGCCTCATCATGTTCTGTAAACCTACCACTGGAACTGCCGGTTTCAAATTGAGCGCGCTGGAACTTCCAGGCTGAGATCCTATGGTTGCTTCGAAGATAGAAGTTTCTAGCATGTCTGTAATCGGGGTATCTTGAATAAATGGCTCATGAAAGGTACTCGAGCTTGTGGGCTTTGGGTCAACGAGGGTTTATGTTTTGGAGAGAGTTTTGGGTTCCTCAGTCTATTCCATCAAGCATTTGTGGTGTGTTTCAGCAACTTCTGAAATCTTTAGAGATTTCACTTGAGTTGCAGCATCAACCCAGCTAAATCCATGTTGCTTTTGTACCATCAGTGCCTTTCCTACTCTAGAGCCTCTTGGCTAGATGAAGTTGAGGTTGAAGTCGACGTGTGAGCTGGAGTAATAGGAACCATGGATCTCTCCGAGTTCCTAGCAGTAGCAGCTTGAGTTGCTTCATAACCCACTGGTGTCTTCTTGCAATCTCTGGCAAAGTGTCCCGGTTCTTGGCATTTGTAGCACCTCAACTTGTCTTTTACAGATCTAGTACGAATGTTTAACATGGGACGACAACTGTATCTCTTCTGAAACTTCTCTGCTCGGAATGATACCATAGCCAAATTCCAGGATGCATCCAATCCTTCAATGTCTTCTTCAACAACCTAATTTATCTCTGTAGCAAGAACGGATGGAGGCTAGAGATCACCTGGAAGAAAAGCATGCACACTATTGAGCATGGACGCTGCGAGAGCCAACTTTTCTTCATTTTGCTTGGTTAGTAAAGCAAGGTTTTCAGCAGAGGGTGTGAATGGGACATTCTAGGAGGATGAGGAGTTCACTGGACTATAAGCGACGTTTACTTGCTGAGGATATTGCTGAGCCATACCAGGTGCAAATGAGTTGTTCAGAAGAGACATGTCATAAATGTAGTTTGTCTTTTGAGCTTGTAGCTGTTCTTGAGTTATCAGGCTAAAGACAACATTCGGATTACTGTTCGTCACAGGGCTGAAAACAAGGTTAGGATGACTTTGAGACATCAAGGAAGTGTTAGAACTGGTCATCCCTGCAGTAATCATGGAGTTCTTGTGATTTAGCTCTCTCTGCTGATTGTCAATTTCACATGATTTGATGGTAGCAATCAGTTCGGTGAGTGTGACTTCAATCAGGTTTGTAGGACGTTTGATCATCGAGACATCAGCATCCTAATTTTTCGGCAGCGAGTTCAACATGATTTTTAATCACTTTACAACTTCAACAATTCTCAAATCTTTCATAGAATCAATATAAACTAAAAATCTCAACAAGTAATATTATGAACTTATATTTAATCTTATATATTTCAAAAATCAGATTTTAAAGTATGTTCATCTCATATTTCTTAACAAGTATATATGAACTTTTTGTATACCTTTACAAGACAACATTTCATCACATGATTTTTATACAAAATCCATACTTAATATATTTCAAAATACCATTTTTAAGTATGAAATTTAGTTCATAATATTTTATTGATAGATCTTGCTAGATCTAAACATGCATATGTTTAGACCATACCTTTAAATCTAAATTTTACAAGCTCTAGTCTACTACACAAACTACTAACCAAACAAAACATCAAGAATCACCATGTAACACATAAATATGTTAGATTTCATCTTATTTTAGTTAGGGTTTTAAGTAGTTTTAGATGAGCTTCAAAATGATCAATTGTATTTCTAATGATCTATATGATATTAAAAAACTTAAACATAGGTTTATAAGGTTACTACTAGCACTTAAACAAGATGTAAATAATGAAGAAAAGATGAAGATTATAAACTTCCAACACCAAGAGTCAAGCTTCAAAGATGCTTCCACACTTGCAAGTATGTTAGATCTTCAAGACATCTCCATGCATATATGAAGTTAGGTGATTAAAATTTTGAAAATAGAAGGTAACAGAGGGGTGTTCGGGCTGATTTTGGGAGAAGGGAAGAGAGAGTTTATGTGTTGAAGTTTTTAGTAAAAATGAGTTAGTGGAAAAAGTATGGGGTCTTCACTAACACAAAACATGGGGCTTATGGGGCCCACATAGGGGGGAGGGTTAGGATAGAGTTTTTATTAAAAAGTGTTAGGTTTTTATACTATTTAAAGTTTATAATTTTGGACATTATGTGTTTATGTTTATTGTAGGTAATTAGCATTGCTTTTTATGATGTTAAAACAAGTTAACTAGTTCACTTTAGTTAAATTGTTGTTTTGATAATAAACTTGGCACTAGTTTTGTTATCGGATTGTTACTGGATAATTTGTGAAACTTATACGATAATATATACATAAGTATTCTCGAGATATTTTTGATGTTGTTTATGATAATTACTATCATCAATGGTTCTTATTATTATTACTAGATGCTCAATTTTTGCTGCAGAAATGTTAAATTTGTTGATTTCCTAGTTCAGATTGGACAATGTTTTTGTTTATGTATTTTTCGGAACGTATGATTTATAAGTTGTTTTCAGCTAATGTTTTTATAACTAAATTTTGTGGATATGTTTTCATATCCTGTTTTTGTCATTTTGGACTGTACTGCGACTATCCTGACATGAATAGTGTGTTCGCATTTTTACTAACTAGTCTAGAATATACTTTATTGTTTCGCAACGCAGCAAACTCGATATCTTAAGATGATATCAAACTGTATTTCCTAGACTTATGGGACTTAATCAAATAAAAACTAAGTCTAATGTGAAATTAATAATTTTAAAGAGTGAATTAAGTTGTACGCGGAATTACCGGATATTTTGCCATTTGTCACATACTCCCCCTGTTAAAAAGAATTTAGTTCCAACGAACTTTGACAAGTTTAATACGACTCCTCCTGATTTTCTGTGTTTTCCAATCCATAACCTCAACGGGTTCTTTAATGAAGTGGAGTTTGTCGTCTAAGCAGATCTCGTCTGCAGGAATGATGAGTGATTCGTCCGATAGACATTTGACATTTCTTGAGATTCGATATGTGAAAAGTGTCGTAATTGCTACTAAGTTCTTCCGGAAATTTAAGCATGTAAGCTACGGTTCCGATCTTTTCCAAAATCTCAAATGGTCCAATGTATCTCGGGTTAAGCTTTTCGCGCTTCCTGAATCTAGCTACGCCTTTCCAACGCGAAACTTTTAATAGACTTTATCTCCGACCTTGAAGCATAACGGCTTGCGGCGTTTATTTGTGTAGATCTTCTATCTATCTCGAGCCGCCTTGATACGGTCTCGGATTTAAAATATCATATTAGTAGTCTCTTAGACTAACTCTAGATAAATCAGTTGTTTGTCACCAACTTCCGCCCAACAAAGTGGAGATTGATACTTTCAACCATATAAAGCTTCAAATGGGGCGGCTTGAATGCTCGTGTGATAACCATATAAGGCAAGTGAGTATCCCAATTTCCACCTAAAGCCATTACGCAAGCTCGGAGCATATCTTCGAGTGTTTGAATGGTTTGTTTACTTTGGCCATTAGTTTGTGGATGAATAGACATGCTTATATCCAAACGGGATCTAAAGGCCTTTTGGAATGATTGCCAAATTCATGACACGAAACGACCATCTCGGTCTGAGATTATCGATACAGGCACTCCATGGCTTGCCACAATCTCTTTGAGATAGAGTTCAGCTAGCTTCTCGATTTTGTCTTTCTCGCGTATTAGCAAGAAGTCAGCTAACTTTGTCAATCGATCGACAATTACTCATATCATGACCACAGGGGTCCTGGGCAATATTGTTATGAAATCCACTGAGATTTGTTCCCATTTCCAAGTGGGATTCTCAGGTTGTTGTAACAATCCTGAGGGCTTTTGGTATTCGGCCTTGACCTTCGCGCATGTTAGGCATTTCCCGACATAGGTCGCTATATCTCCTTTTATACTAGGCCACCTATAGTACTCTTTTAGATCATGATACATTTTATTTGCTCTGGGATGTATTGAGTATTTGGATTTGTGAGCTTCATTCAAAACTAACTCTCGTAGGCTACCAAAGAGAGCAACCTAAATTCTACCCATGTAGTGTAATGTTCCATTTTCTTTCGGCTCCATTTGTTTCTCCATACTTCTAAGTGTTTCTTCTCGAATATTCTATTCTTTAAGTGCCTCTAACTGAGCGTCATGAATCTGAGTGGTGAGGCTGGTATGAGTCGTTTGTGGTATAGTTCTTCTAAGTGAACTTTCAATTGGCATGACGCGTACGCAATGACTTTCTTTCATTGCATCAACATGCAACCTAATCCTTGATGTGATACATCACAATATACTACAAAATCATCCGCACCGTCCGAGAGTGATAGAATTGGCGCATCACAGAGTTTGTTTTTGAGCAATTGGAAAGCTACTTCTTGCTTTTAACCCCAATCAAATTTCTTATCCGTTTTAGTGAGGGAAGTTAGTGCTTGAACAACTTTTGAAAAGTTCTTAATGAATCTCCGATATTAACCTGCTAATCCCAAAAATTGTTGTACTTCGGTTGTGGTCTTTGGTGCGTCCCAATTCTTGATGACTTCAATCTTGGATGGATCCACTTGTATGCCTTTTTCATTGACTACATGTCCAAGAAATTGATCTTCAAAAATCCAGAATTCGCATTTTGAGAACTTTGCATAAAGTGTCTCTTTCCTTAGCAACTCGAGAATAGTCCTTAGATGTTGTTTATGTTCCTCTTTGTTTCGTGAATATATCTATATCTCATCGATAAACGCTATCACGAATTTATTAAGGTATGACTTGCACACACGTTTCATTACATCCATGTACACTACTGGTGCGTTCGTTAAGCCAAAAGGCATAACAAGGAACTTGTGGTGACCATAAAGAGTTAGAAATGTCGTTTGCAGAATTGTTTCTTCTTGTATCATGAGTTGATGATATCCTAACCTTAACTCAATCTTGGAATAGACACTCGATCCTTGTAGTTGATGAAATAAGTCGTCGATTCTTGGTAGTGGATACTGGTTCTTGATAGTCAGCTTATTCAGTTCTCAGTAGTCTATGCACATCCTAAAGGTTCCTTCATTCTTTTTCACAAATAGAACCGGAGCTCCCTAAGGTGAGAAACTCTGTCTAATGAACCTTAGTCCATCTCTTGAAGTTGTGAGGACAACTCTTGCATTTCTAAAGGAGTTAGTTAGTTAGTAGGGAGATTTCACCACGGGTGTGGCTCCTAGAATCAAGTCAAAGCGAAATTCGACTTGTTGTGGCGGTAATCCTTGCAAGTCTTCTGGAAAGACTTCGGGGAATTCCTTAACATCATGTCTCTCCTCGAGTGTCGGTTCCTTGGCTTTCTTGTTAACTACGTGTGCTAGGAAAGCTATATATCCTTTTCGTAAGCACTTTTCAGCTTTCATGCAGTTGATGATTCGAAGTGGCGTCTCGTTCTTCTCGCCCTGAAAAGAAGCGTTTCCTTCAATGATCTTCTTGTAACATACAACTTCGGCTCGGTTATTGGTTAGCCAATCCATACATACTATAACATTAAAGGTACCTAACTGAACAAGTAGGAGATCGATGTTGGACTTTCGTTCGCCAAGCTCCAACGAGCATCCTTTAACAATTTCTCCGGACTCGAGTACTTTTCCGTTAGCTAGTTCGATAGTGTAAGGAATGCCTAACTTATTTGTTTCTAATCCTAGTATATTTTTGAATTCTAAAAATATAAAGCTATAGTTGGTGCCAGTGTCAAATATAATACACGCGAAATGATTGTTGATAGGAAACTTACTAGTGACCACATTAGGGTCTTAGCACATATCGGGCTCCTATCAAAAAGGCTCGGCCACAACCTTGGTTTTCTTTGGGGCAGTCTTTATTGAAGTGGCTCATATTTCCGCATCCATAACAACCTTCATTCTTTCCTTTTCCATTGCCATTACCGTTTTGTCTACCTTTTTGCCTCCATTCTTGTTTTCCTTATTGTTTCTCCAACAGTTCTTAGTACGGTGACCCAACTTACCACACTTATCACACTTGGTGGTTTGACATCCACCATGGTGATGATAGCCACACATGTTACACTTCGGCAAGCATCCCGGTATATCCCTTTGGTCCGGTTTATGTGGTGGCCACAAATACCTTGGCCTCTTTCGTTGGGGGGTTTCTTTTCTCTTGTTGCTCAATCTTGAACCCTTTTTGAAATGTGAAAACATTAGCTTGTTGTCGTTTGAAGGTGACTCCACATGCGTGTGTTTTATCTTCTCAATACCATTCCTTGTGAGCTTATACATTTTTACCGCCTCTTCGATACGCTTACCACAATAGTCACAACTTCCGTGATCATAACCGGATTAGATGACGTGACCATACTCCTGATCTCGGGGGCTAAACCCCAAATGTAACATTCAACTCTTTTTAACTCGGGTGTCACCATATATGGGACGACCCGTGATAGATCATGAACACGCTGAGTATAGTCGTAAATATTAGCTTCGATCGTTATCAAGTACTAGAACTCAGTCTCTAGTCTCTGGGGTTCCACTCTCGAACAGCACTTTGCTTCCATCAGCTCCTTCAATCTTTCCCATGAAAGAGCATAAGCAGCTGCATCTTCCACCGGTTTGTACTTGCAAATTTCACCATGAAAATGCCTTATCAACAAACAATCCTGTAACATAAGCGAAGAATTGCTCATACGGATCACTAATTCCATCTTTTAAGTCCATCGTACGAAAGCCGCGGCACCACCGGTGCCATCATAATTTGGTGGCTTGCAATCTAGGAATTGCTTGTACTTGCATCCGTTTACAGGAATGAGAGCTCTTGATGGGGTTCGGACCTAGCTTTGTCATCATGCTCAGTATGGTTAGCTTCATGCTGCACGATCGCTTCAGCGAGTTGCTGGTTCAGCAGAGCCTCTAGTTCGGCTTGAGATGCGGCTACTGGGGTTTGTTGAGGTCGGTGAGGGTGCCTTCTTTTTGGTGCCATAATCTTTATATATATAAAACATATCGAAGGGATTAGACATATAATTAAAATAAATATTTTCATTTATGAAGGATACTAAAAACACATCATCACGCACTACGAGCATAAGGGTAAGATAAATCATAATGATACTTATGCAAATCCTTCACACTATAAACATCACATCATTGCATGGAAGTAAAATAAATTACGACAACGTGTCACTAAAAATACCAACTTTTATAAATACCATGTTAACTTGTTACAATTATTTTTGTCAAGAAAACAAAAATAATCTCGGAGTTACATCACTCCGGTCGATACAAGTCATACAGTAATATACAAAATAAGGTAAGGTATTTTCTTCACATTGTCTTTGCTTGATCCTCAAGTCTCCAAGTCTTCAAAAGTCTTTAGTTTTCCACAAAAATGGGTATACTTCCCAAAAATGGTAATTGAATATAACTACTAGGTGTGGGATATGAAATTGAAGACATAGAAATTAGACCGCGAAGGTACATAACCTCCTGCTCGATATAGAAAATGTGCCTAGTGGAGGCAGCAGAGTGGGTCTTAAGGGTATGAATGCGCTCCTCAAATGATGGAGGCACACTATGGAACGCAGAGTGTGGAGGTACTGATAACGGTGATGGTGGTGTAGATGTCAGTAGTTGTGATGGTGGTGGTGAAGCACTCTAGGGTGCTCGAGTAACTGAAATCTGAGCCTCAAGATCATGGACTCGTCGGAAGGGAATATCGAGTTGAATCTTGGAAGATAAAACTCTATTATCCATAGTAGTAGGCGGGAAATGGCATGGATGATATGGATTAGATGGGCTCATGCCCGGTGGTGGAAGCTGAGAATGTGCATCGGGATAGTAGGGAGTAGAGTTGTGGGTGGTAGGATGCATGTGAGGTGAAGGATGTGAAGAACTTTTTGCATGCATTGTCCATATGCCTAAGTGAAGCAACAATCTGTTGAGAAGGGGAAAACTGTCACACTCAGTCGTAGCGGAAGCGCGAGGTGTAATCAGAGCGGTAATCATTGCATTCAATCAAGTAAACAACTGAAATAAAAAATAAATAGATGTTCATTATTGGAATTGAACCCTACAAAAGAACAGATGATAGAAAGCCAAAATATTCTAGAACCTCTGATCTTTATAATAATAGGACATCTGCTGAAGACAAGCTCTGCTGAAGACTAAAAATCAAAGGTCTGCCAAGACAAAACTCTGCTGAAGACTAAAGCTAAGGTCTGCAAAGGCAAAGCTCTGTTGAAGACTCAAAGATTTGCCAATGCAAAAACTCTGCTGAAGACTAAAGCTATGGTCTGCCAAGGCAAAGCTCTCATGAAGCACAACAAAGGATGTCTCATCAGTGTTTACTATCAGACGTTGTATTATATAGTTTATAGCAGTGTTTAGCTTCAGATTTAGTAGTTTGTTTAGTGTAGGTCCCCTAGTCCGTATGGTCATCACAGAATCGTCTATCTAATCTAGAGTGCGGAATCCCCTAGATCAGATTTCACAGAAACAAGAACACGAACCCGAACAATTACCTTCAAACTGTCTTCTATTGATTATCCAACACAAAGTGTTTACAATCAATTCAAGACTCTTCTCTCAACTCTCTCTGAACAACTAAACCAGCAACACATCAACATAACCAGCAACCTAAACCCTAATGCAAACCTCCCTTTATATAGAGATAGGATATGCAACTGGGCTAGGGTTTCCTACATGGACTGTTATTGGGTCTAAAGCTCAATTCGCCTACCATGTGCTATTTAGTATCTAGTTCAGCCCAATTACTTCTAATTAACTATTACAAAACTAAACCCGCTAACGTTTATCATTTTACTAATTACAAGATATCCAAAGACCAAATCTAAGCTGTTGTCACAAATATGCACCAACAAACTGCCCCTTGAAAATAGCTTTGTAAAATAACTTAGTCTTCAGTCTTCTTGCAATCTTCAACATCTTTGAAAAATGTTGGTCATTGGTCTTTGGATAGCTTCAACTTTAATAGCTTCTATCAGCAACAGACTCCCCTAAGCTGATGTATCCAATCACCAAATCTTCTAAATCGTTAGCGTTTGAGTAAACTCCAGTTTAGTCCTTGCATAGCAATCTTCAAAACTCTTCAACTTTGTCTGCAATGTAGAAAGGAGGTTCTACCATGCATCCAATCAAACTCCTCTTCACCAAACTTCTCAGCAACACATTCTACAATTTGTATACTATAAAACAAACATCTCGAGAAACCATAAGAATTTTTCAACACAAGTTAAACAAATCAGCATTATTATTCAAGAGATAGTAAAACTGTATCACAAATTAAGCACTTCTCAATTCAAAACACATACTCAAAATTTTTTAAGCACCCTGAACCTGCAAGATTTTAAAATTTTGAACTCATCTTCTAACATCGTCTCCCTCTATCGGTAAGAACTCCTCCATAAACAACCAATATCCGTACATTAAGAATATACAAGAAAATGAAATCTTTTTGGATTTTGATATTTTTCTAAAAGCAAGTAAATAACAAAATAATAAACACTCTATTTTTGTGAGAATCACCAGTAAGAGGATCATATCAGCAATATCAAACTGTTTTCACACTATTTTATAATTCTATATGCAACATTCATGAAAAGCAGTTCAAGACGATTACTAGTATTGTTCATCCACTTAAACAAAATACATGAACATTTCAAGTACCATTACCTAGTGATATTTTTAGATAATTTATACTGATATACTATTGTGTCCCACTTGAGGACATACCCACGATCAAGGTATGCACAAAAATTCCTCGTAGTAGGTGAGTATACCGAAATTCATCCTTTTGAATTACAACTTTAGATAATTAGTGATCAGGTCAGTACTTCCATACATCAAAGAGACCAATATCCAACGAGGGTTAGGGCAAATACCAAATTTTGGTACGAATAATGCAATTTGCACATTTGAATGACTCTCTTGGAAAGCTTCTTCAATTTTGAGATTTGACATTTTAGCTCTTTTAGATATCCTGGTTGTGCCTAGGTCCGCATATATCTGGATGCAGCAGAAGGACAACCTTGATACCCCGGATGAAATAACGATATTAAGACCTAAAACCTCAGATTTTGACAATCTATCAATGCAAGATTTAAGGTTATAAAACCATACGCCACTGATATGTTACCCACTCATACATAGTTTATTATATTTGTATCACAAAGGTAAGTTAGATTATTTCTTGCTTTTTACCTACTGGTACATCATATGTTGAATCTGGTATCACATTTAAGCAATTTAGTTGTTTTAATTTCAGTGTGACAGTCTAACTTGCTGATGTACTATCATTTCTTCTTTTCCACATAGTGAAAACTCATTTTTGATTTTCTATTTTTTTATGTTTTTGTTTTTGAAAAGCAGTAAATTTATTGACAGAAATTTATAGAAAAATGGTTATTCAGGATTTCTCATCCCGTTGAGTTCGACTAAATGTTCAAAATGAGCTCTGTCAAAAGCTTTTGTGTAAAGATCTGCCAGGTTATCTAGTGTGTCGACTCGATGCAGTTCAATTAATTTCTTTTCAGCACAATCCCGTATAAAATGATGACGAATGTCAATATGTTTTGTGCGACTGTGTTTTACGGGATTGTTGGTGATTGAAATAGTGGCATTATTGTCTATCATAATAGGAATACGAGTGAAATTCAAACAGTAATCGCGCATCTGCTGTTGGATCCAGAGAACCTGAGAGCAACAGCTACCCGCAACAATATATTCAGCTTCACACGTCGAGGTAGACACGCAAAACTGCTTCTTGCATTGCCATGACACGAGCCTCCCTCCTAAGAACTGACAACCACCTATGGTAGACTTCCTTGTAGATTTGCATCCTTCAAAGTCCGAATCAGTGAAAGAAACAAACTTCAAATCACTAGCAGCTGGATATCATAACCCAAGTTTAGGTTTCCCCTTCAAGTAACGAAGAATCCGCTTTACCGCTTTCATGTGGGACTCTTTTGGATTCGCTTGATATCTGGCACATAGACATACAACGAACATGATGTCAGGTCTTGAAGCAGTCAAGTACATCAGAGAACCAATCATTGCCCTGTATTGAGTTGGATCAACATCCTCCACACTCTCATGATCTAGACCAAGATTGTAATTCTCACAGATAGGTGTATTGAAAGTAGCGCAATCCTCCATTTTGAAACGAGACAAAATTTCATACACATACTTTGTCTGATGTATAAACATCCCATCCTTTTTCTGTTCAACTTGTAAACCCAAAAAGTAGGACAGTTCACCCATCGCACTCATTTCAAACTTGCTCTTCATTACCTCCTCGAATTCATGACACATATCAGATGACCAAAAAATGATGTCATCTACATATACCTGTACCAGCAGAAAGTCATCCTTCTTCCGTTTAATGAAAAGTGTACTGTCAGTCTGACCTCTTTCAAAACCATTCTTTAACAAATGTGCTGACAGTGTCTCATACCACACCCTAGGTGCCTGATGCAATCCATACAATGCCTTATCAGGTCGATAGACTCGATCTTGATAGTCTGTATCAGTAAACCCATCTGGTTGTGAAACATACACCACTTCTTGGACTTTCGCATAGAGAAATGCACTCTTCACGTCAACTTGGTAAACCTTGAAGCCCTTGAATGAAGCAAAATATAGGAACAAATGAATTGCTTCCAACCTTGCTACTGGTGCAAACACCTCATTGTAATCAATCCCCTCTTGTTGATTGAACCCTTTCACTACCAACGGAGCCTTATTCCTTATCACGATCCCTCGATCGTCTTTCTTGCACTTGAACACCCACTTAGTGCCTATTTCTTTCTCTCCTACAGGCAAGTTAACTAGCTCCCAAACTTTCAACTTCTTGAACTGAGCTAGTTCCTCTTGCATAGCTTCAACCCAAAAATTGTCTTTTAGAGCCATATGAACATTCTTCGGCTCCTCCTGTGCAATGAAGCAGCTATACATACATTCATGAATCAACCCAATCTTCTGAATCAAAGTAAACAAACAGGAACCTTCGAGCACACCTCTTCTTGTCTGAACACCTGCTGCAGCATCACCAATGATGTTTTCAACTGGATGATCTCTGTTTACACGTGTGGTAGCAATGCTGTCAACAACTCGATTATCTCCCAGATTCGAGCCAAGCTCCCCCTGAATGTGACTATTAGCAAACGGATTAGTGAAATCCTCCCCCTGAATAGGTTCGGACTCACTATCACTAGAGCCTCTGGAGCTGCACTGGAAGAATTTTCTGGAGCATCTGTCATCGATATACTCGATCTAGGCATGAAGTCACACTCTCCATCTTCACTGATCACAGATTGGATCACTTGTGATTCATCTGCATTGGAAAAATCAGGAGTATTAAATTATTTAAAAACACTGTCATAATCGTATAATATAGCAGGACCACTCGTTGATTATTGAGGTGAATAACTAGTGATTTCTATGTTAAATACAACCTCAATTTTACCAGTTTTTAGATTAAAAACCCTTTTATTTGGTGTTCCAGGTATATAGCCTAGAAAGTAACCCTCATCAACTACCTCACCGAATTTTTGCTTATCTTTGTTTCGCACAATGGTGCAGGGTAATCCAAATGGTTCAAAGCCTTCTAAGTTTGGTTTTCGGTTAAACAATAGTTCGTGACATGTTTTGTTAAACCGTTTAACCGTCAAAACTTTGTTCAGGACATAACAAGCTGTGTTCACAGCTTCTCCCCAGAAAAGAACTGGAAGCTTTGAATCAGATAGCATAGTCCTTGCGGCTTCAATAACGTCCTGTTTTTCCTCTCAACGACTCCATTTTGTTGAGGTGTATAAGGAGCAGAATATTGATGTTCAATTCCCATGCAAAGAAAATAGAGATTCAGAATCCGATTCTTGAACTTCGTGCCATTATCACTCCTTATCCTCTTGATCCGTGCATCATGGACATTTTCTAATTTTGTAAAAAAGATCTATCAGCATCTCTGCTGTCTCATCTTTTGTACCTAAAAAGAAAACCCATGAGTATCCTGAGTAATCATCTGTGACACTAAACAATAGTACTTTCCACCTATGCTCCTTACGTTCACCGGACCGAATGATCCATATGAAGTAATTCATAAGGGGCATCTATGGAATTTACTGTTTTAGACATGTGAGGTTTCTTATGTTGTTTTCCCTTTTGACATGGAAGACATTTATCTTCCACGTGAAACCTCTACACTGGCACCCCTTCCACTAAACCATTTTTAATAATATAATTCATTTTTCGGTAGTGGATGTGGGCCATGCGTTTGTGCCATAACAATGACTCAGCCTCGGATGCTTTTGATAGTAAACAAGCCACCGCAGTGGAAGAATCCTTAGCACCCATGTCCATGACATAAGTGTCGTTTCCCTTGGCGCTCTCATCACTATCCAATCATCCGGTATCACCAAACCAGGTTTCAACACCAAGGCTTCAGACTTTGTAGAGTGGACTGAGTGACCCTTGTCGCAGACTTGTGACACGCTCATTAGATTGTGCTTCAGCTGCTCAACATAGTTCACTTTGTCTAGTGTGATCTTCCCATTTGTCACTTTTCCTCGACCACTAATGTGCCCTCCTTTAGCACCTGCAAAATTCACGTATCCACCATCTATATTCTCAAACTCAGTCAACAGCCACGCATCCCCCGTCATGTGCCTGGAGCAGCCACTATCAACAAACTACAAGTTGATAATCCTCCTTAGTAGCTCCTGCACAAACCAACAAAATTAGTTAGATTGGGGGACCAAGCCTTAATGGTCTTGGGTCTTCCAGATTCATCAACTACAGGAACATCCATCCAATATCCATCACTCCTAACAAGAGTCTTGGATCTTAGACCTATTGATGGAAATGGTTTTTGATATCCACTAGGTCTCTGGTCCTGAGGTTTCCTAAACATGTTTGGACTTTGTGACCTTTCGAAAATATGATTTTGGTTCCATGAATCTTGATGATAATAATTTCTAAAGCCATTGTTATAAAAATCTCGAGTACCAACATTCCAGTATCGAGTTTGATATTGTCCTTGACTTCTAAAACTATTTTATTGACCATTAAAGTTATTCATTCTTGGTGAACTACTTCTAGGTCTCTCATATCTGCCTGATGTGGATCCAGGCTGAAATCTTTGTTGATTTCTTTGAAAATGAGGAACTTGGTGAGTTCCTTTTTCAACCTTATCAACACCAACAGCAACACTCTGTTGCTTGGTAGCATATATCTTTGGTGAGTTAACCTTCTTCTCACCATTACCACTTTTTGCTGGTAATTTTTCTCTCTGTCTCTCACTTACCTTTGCTTCACTCTTTTTGTTAGGACAACAACTAGCTACATGTCCCTTTTCATGACATTTGAAACACGATTTTCTAGCTGAAGACTTCTTAATTAAAGCCTCCTGCTTAGATTCATCAGGCGATGATGATGATGACGATGCCTTCGAAGGATCTTGTTTAATTTGCTTAACTTCTGATTTTTCTTTATTTTTGTTCTTAGCACACTGCACATTAGACTCTTTTGTAATAATACTGACCTCTTCTTTCACATCACTCTCTTTAACAAAATCAACCTTTTTAACAAAAAAATGTTTTTTATTTGTAGGTTGTGCATTCTTAGTTTTCAAAACTGGTTCCTGTTATTATCCTTCTTGGCATTCTCAGTCACATCAACATCCTCTGATGTGGAACTACAAGGTGTAGTTGACACAAAATCTGTAGGCTCTTCTTCATCTGGCAAGAAAGAATAGTCATGACCAAGAGTTGGTGGAACTTCATTCAAACATTTGAATCCCACACATGTCTTGTCATTACTCTTCTTCAAGCCATCCATCATGTGTTTCATGACAAAAGATGAATCTCTGAATTGATTTAATTTCTTTTCAAGATCACAAATTTTAAGTTGTGCTTCTGACAACTCTTTGCATTTTCAGAAACCTATTTTGTCTTCTCACTCATCGTATCGTGAGCTAAATCAATAACTTGAAGTTTTTCATTAAGCTTACAAGTTAGAATATTTGTTTCTTCTTCATAACCTTTAATTTTCTTCAAGTATAATGACTCATTTCGTTTTACGAAAAAGTTTGATTCTTTGAGGTTCAAGAGCTCATTTACCAGACTTTGGTTTTGCTCTGTTAATGTGTCAACTTCACTTTGCAGTTCACGGCATTTTAAGCAAACAAAATACCAGAGTTAGAACATACCTCGCATGTTGATTTTCTTAGATCAGCCATGAAAGTAACAAAATCAGCAGCCATCTTCTTCTCTGTAGCATTCTGTTCTCCATCAGCTTTTTCAGCTACCTTCTCTTGCTCTACCTCAGCATCAACTTTCACTTCTTCATCAACAACTGGAGCTATATCAGCCATGAACGCCCGTGAAGCATTGTTATCACCCTCTAGATGAACACTCCAATCATAAGAATCCTCTCTAGCAGTAGAAATCAGGGCCTTTAATTCAGAGTTGTTTGACGCATTCCTGTTGCTTAAACCATGACCAGGAGAATCTTGAAAGGATGACTTAGAACGAGATTCAGTTTTTGGTTGTTGACATTTTCTAGCAAAATGTCCATAGTTTTGACAATTGTAACACTTCAATTTCGACTTGTCAAAGCCCACATTCTTTCCAACGAACTTCCTGCCCGTTCTGTTCCTAAACCTCTTTACCCTTCTAGAGATCATGGCCATCTGGCATTGTAAATCCATCTCCTCCAGGTTATCAGGGTTGATCTGATCATAATCTTCATCAACCGTAGCAGGATCAGATATTTTTCCCTGAATGTAGTTCTCGTAGGAAGCAAGAAAGAAGTAAGCAATGCCAGGTGATCTTCAGCACTTTTGACACTCTGAGGCATAGACCTAGTACTGTTGTTACTATTACTTGATTGTTGTCTCTTTGCCCCTGACGAGCCTCCTGAAGCAGCAACAAAACATACTTCACCCTCAGCATTTTTCACGATCTGCTGATTCTCACATGAGAGAAACGCAGTTGAAGTATCACTAGAAGCATTGTTGGAAGATGAAGGTGTAAGCCCTTTATATATCCCCGGATCTTGAACTTGATCATAACCCGTTTCCTTCTTCTTCATATTGAGCTCATAAGCTCTCAATTTCCCAACAACCTCTTCTAAATCTTTCGTTTCATAATCAGCTTCCCCCTTTATCATCAAAGTATATATATCCCACTTTGCAGGTAAAGCATCCAGCAACTTATCATTTATATCAACATCCGTGTATCCCTCTATGTCATAATTGTCCATTTCTGACATCAGATGATAATATCGCGTGATAATATCTTCAAGGGACTCACTCCTCATGCCTTTAAACACATCAAATTGTTTCTTCAGCAGATCAACCTTGTTCTTCTTCACATCAGTATTGCCCTCATACCTCTTTTCTAGGGCATCCCACATCTCCTTCGACGTAGTATAACACTTGAATGTATGTTTGATGCCATCAGGTAATGACATCTTTATAGCAGCCAAGGCTTTCTTATCAGACTCATACATCCTCTTTTCAACTTCAGACACATTCACATAAGCAGTAACACGTTGTCTGCCCTCAAAGTCATGCGTTGGGTTAGCGTATCCATCTTGAATACAGATCCACATCCGTGTGTCCTGATATTCAATAAACGACTGAAACCTATCCTTCCTAGTAACATAATTTTCAACTTTCAGCATTTTTGTAGGTTTGTAGCCGTGCTAGCCTCATGCTCTATGCTTAACAGTTCATTTAGGTTAGACACATTTGACATTTTTACCAAACCGGCTCGTTAAAAACGTTAAAACTTGTCCGAAATGAGTAGTTACCAAATTATACTGCTAGATTCATCTTGACGATACGATTCTAATGATGTATATTGTTCGATTATGATTTTTAGAATTTTCGTCCCTTTTTTTGTCCTAAAAATCACACGAGCCTAACCGTGCAACCGGTTTGTCAAGATTGTTTATGGATCAAATTCTATGTCCGAAAACGTTTAACTCAGGTTACGTCAGCTGATTAACTTTTCACCTTTTTATGTATAACTCGGAACAGTGTCAAATCCGGAACAGTAACTCGGATTGATAATCCGAGATGAAAACCAGGAACATTAATCCGAATTGCTAATCTGAGATGGTGATTCAGAATAGTGATCCGAAATGGAATCCGGAATGTACTGTTCTTGTCCGAAATGGAATCCGGAATACACTCTGATCCGAAGTGGAATCCGGAATAGATTTCTGATTCGAAATTAAATCCGAAATGGAATCCGAGATGGCTTTTCTGATCCGAATTGCATGTTTTCCATATCTGAATTGCAATCTGATGATCCGAAATGCAGATTTCTGATCCGAAATTCAAGTCTGCAATCCGAAATGCTTCACTTTTGATCCGAGATGCCTTTCTTCAATCCGAAATGCCTGTTGTTAATCCGAAATCGCTGTAGAAACCCTAAAACAACCGCCGAAACACTAGAATAATCGTCACAAACTTCAAAACAGCCTCCAAAACGTCCAAAAACCCAACTTTTTCTGCTGTTACGATTCTGAAGCGAGCAAAATCAAGAGCCGAATGCTCTGATACCAATTGTAGGTCCCCTAGTCCGTATGGATCTTCACAGAATCGTCTATCTAATCTGGAGTGCGAAATCCCCTAGATCAGATTTCACAGAAACAAGAACACGAACACGAACAATTACTTTTAAACTGTCTTCTATTGATTATCCAACACAAAGTGTTTACAATCAATTCAAGACTCTTCTTGCAACCCTCTCTAAACAACTAAACCAGCAACACTATCAACATAACCAGCAACCTAAACCCTAATGCAAAGCTCCCTTTATATAGAGATAGGTTATGCAACTGGGCTATGGTTTCCTATCCAAAGACCAAATCTAAGCTGTTGTCACAAATATGCACCAACATTTAGTTTGTTATATGTCACTTTCATGGTGACATCAACATAAAATGTCAGTGATTTGCTCTGTACTATAAATAGAATAGTGTTTGTACTACTATAATCATCACTATCACTTCATCTTGACATTTTGTGTACGAGTAAACTAGAGTGATCTTTGGCTGAGGGGGGAGTTTGTAATATTTCATGCATGTAACAATTGATTTATAAAAGCATGTTAGTGAAAGCGATCTTCCTATTGTTGTGAATACAAAGTTTACTATTTCTGCTGCACTCTTCATACATGTTTATCCACCTCCATTGATTTCATCTTAAACATTCACAACAATTTCAAACTCAGATCCTAACAATTGGTATCAGAGCTTGGTCAATCGAATTTGATTTAACAATCAATTTGATTTAACAATCAATTTGATTTAAACAGATCAGCTCTCACTGCAAATTTGTTTGCTTGTTGGATTGAAAACAGAGTAAAAGTTTATTTATGTTCAAAGTAGTCTAAAAAAACTTGTTTTACAAATAATCGAAAATGTCTCAAAATTTACAAGATCCTCACAACACCGGCAATATGTTTAAACCACCGATTCTCGTCAGATCAGAGTATAATATCTGGCAGAGACTGATGGGTCATGTTCTTGCTCAGCAAAACACTAGTTGCTGGAAGTTGGTTATCTTTGGGTCTCATGTTCCAATGATACCAAGTACTAAGGACCCTAAAGTCCAAGTACAAAAGAATCCTGAAAATTACTCCGAGCAAGATTTCCAAAAGATCGAGCTAGATGCAAAGGCATTTAGCATCGTGGCCTCTACATTGCCAAACGATATCTATGATGGCCTGTTACATTGCAACATCACAAAGGAGTTATGGGATGCTTTGAAAGAGCAAATCGGTGGGACTAAGGAAGTAATTGAAAATAACAGAGAGGTTTTGAATCAACAATATGAAACGTTTAGTCATGTGAAAGGAGAGTCATTAACCCAACAGTTTGAAAGATTTAGCTATCTCATTAGTGAGCTTAAACAGGTTGAGTTTGCAAATTCGACTTTAAGTGGTCATTTTCTTAGATCATTACTAGACGAGAGGGACACTATAGCTTTTATAACTAGAAATTTGGTTGGGTTCAAAGAGATGATTCTAACTCAGCTTCATGGTAGGTTCCACACTTATGAGAGAGAGCTGAACCAGAAAAAGAAGCTAAAAGAGTCTTGCAAAGTGGCTTATGACTATGCATTTGGTAGTACAACACTTTTGGCCAAGAAGAAGCCCCTGGCAGCTGTAAGGATTAGAGTTATGATCATTTCATTGACTTAACCTCTGGTGGTAGTTTCAGCTCTGATTCTTACCCACCCAATTATGCTTTCACTGCTAATGGGGAAAGCCAAGCTTCTGATAACTTATCCTTTGAGTTGAATGACCTTCAACATTTTGATCCTACAGATATGGAAGAAATGGATATTTTGCACCAGCTTGCCTTGTCGAGTGTTAGAGCTAGCAAGTATTACATGAGAACTGGTAGAAAGTTCCTGGGTTGCTTGGGGGGTTAAAAATTGGGCTGAGTCAAAGATTAAATGTTTCAATTGTAATAGGCTAGGTCACTTTGCTAGAGAATGTAGGTCTTAAACATCTAACATTAGAGTCTATAGTTGAGGGTGTTGAATTTGAGGAAGTGGAACCTAAGGCTGTTGTGTCTGATGTTCATGATGAAACAGTTGTTACAAAAGAAAATGTTGATGAAGAACTGAAATCTCTGTCTGATCCATGGGATGCTATTGTTTGTGAAGGTGAATGTGATTGTGCCATGATGGCTGCTACTAAGGTATCTCCTTAGGTCTTAAAAGATCTATGTTCAGCTAAATGCATCATAGCTTTTGCTAACATAAAAGAGGTGAATGAAAACCTTAGGAATAAGATTTTAGATGATGAATTGTAGTTTGAAAAGTTTTCAAAAGAGCAAAAAACTAAACTATTTGTAAAAGAATCTGGAATCAGCAGCTTAAAACATGAAGCCAGCATAACAAAGGATCAACTCCAAACTATGATAGAAAAATATCAGGTTTGCAAAAAGGAGTTGGAATCCACCCAAGTCACTTGTGGGTGGAATCCTGTAAAGGTTATGAGATTTTGCTAGAAAACCAGGTCAAAAGTAATATAAAATTTGGCATAGGATTCAAGAAAAATGACCAATTTTATGAAAATGAAACTGGAAATGATTCTGGTATGGTTGAAATTGTTCCAACATATCTATCTGATCAAGAAATCAAGGTCACTAACAAAAATGGAAACAAAATTGTTTTAGAAAAACATGAGGGATCCTCACCTTTTGAGGTAGTTGAGAATTATCAATTTAAACCCACATGGTCTGATGAATGTGACATCCTTGAGATTTTAAACCAATGGATTTTTCAACCGCTAAAGGTGTTAAGGTACCAAAAGAAAAAATCATTCCCATAATAAATTTACCAGCAGATGTTACAACATTAACATCTGCTGACAAAAAGTCTGAAAATGGGAAAAAGAATGAAAAGATCAAAAACCTGTTTCGTGATTTCTGTGAAAAGAAGAACCATGTCACCAAAAACTAATTTCTTCTAAAAGCTTATGACATTAACAAAACAAGTGTGATCATTGATTCTCCAAAATGCACAATTTTTTATAAAGCAAATCATAAAACTCAAGAGTGTGTTTATCTCAGAAACTTTGATGTGAAAAAGAATGAGTTTAAATCCAAAACACTTGAGAGTTCAAAGACTAGTACCACAAAAGGAAAGTCTAAATAGACCGTTGTGCCTGTTCAAATATCTGTTACCAAATCTCTGAACAAAACCTCTGCTCCCAGAGAGGTGCAGGTAAAAGATGTACCACTTGCAAATCAGTACCAAAGAGGACATGGCAAACCTGTTTACCAAAAGGTACCTCTTAGTTATGAGGGTTACAAAACGCCCTCAAAACCAAGAGTAAATAGGCATCCTCATGGTATCATCTGTAACACCCTGTAAAATCATGTCCAATAACATAGCAACACGTATCGTATTTTATTTTAAAGTCTATTAAAGACTAACAAGGACTAAAAGCGTCAACATGCTCTAACTAAGTCTCTGAGTGATTTTCTAATGTCAACATGCATAAACTAAGCCTCTGAGTGAACATTAGTGTCAACATGCTTAAAACATAGCCTCTGAGTGACCATTAGTTTCAACATGCTAAAAATTGGCCTCTGAGTGACCGTTGTGTCAACATACCCAGCCTCTGAGTGACATTGGAGTCAACATGCTTATAATGAGCCTCTGAGTGATCGTTTACGAAGTCCTAACTGTCACATATCCCATTTGTTAGACGAGAGGGATTAAATCCTTGATTATATAAAAGTTGGACATTGGAGGGGTTAAAAGTGTCAACATGTTAATTTATACCTTTGAGTGACCTTTTAAACAACCGAGAACTCGACAATGTCCGTGCATAATCTCGGGTATGCCAAGTATTGTCTACGGAGGGCTAAATATGCTAAAAAGGTGTTTTAGAAGGTTTCTAGGAGGTTTTATAAGTTGAGGGGCTAAATGTGGCAAACTTTGAAAGTAGTCTAGAGGCGCCTGCGGGGCGCGAGAGGCATGTCATGTGCCTCTCGCAGCCCGCAAGAAGATCATATCTGTAGAAAATTGCCTTGGCCACCACACAAAGTGCCAAAAACCATTGGATTTAAAAGCATGGTCTTCCAAACTTCTATGCCATGTTTTAGGACACTTGTAAGCTCCCTCTTACACCCCTTATCACCTGGCATCACCTCCTTCAAGCTCTCCAACTATAAATAGGTGCAAAGTTTCAACCTTTGAACTTGCACCATTCTCATTTTTCAAATCTTCTCCCTCCTCTGGAACTTTCTAACTGAAAGGAGCATCCAACTTAGTCCTATTGCATCCTAGGAACCTTTTGTAAGTGTTCCTTCCTAGTGCATTTTTTGTTTATAGGCTTTTATAGTCAAAAGTCAAGCGTTTTACCGAAAACGCTTTGACTTTCGGTTAAGACCATTATGGTCCAGCCATTGTTTGAAATGAATATGGCTAAGTGATCATAATAAGGTAGGTGTTAGTACCTATAAAGGACACCTCCTGAAGATCACGTTTGCTAGACCAATTGACGGGTCAAAGTTAAGTTATTAAAAACTCAAACAAGCCATTTTTCAGAAAAAATCATAAATCGATCTTATATATGTTATAAAACCTGTTTTTGACACTTAAACAAGTTTGTAATATTTATTAGAACATGTAAGAACATGTTTGGCTTGTCAATTTCAGTTCTAGGGTCAGTTCCCAACCGAAAGTCACGAAGTTTGACTTCTTCTTTTACTTTCGATTCTGACCCTATTTAGAATAGTTAGCTACTGATCTAAAGTTACATTATGATTGTAATGTTATGTAGCATAACCTTATGAGGTTATATTACATGATCAGGATCAGAATTAGAGTTTATACGCAAGTTCCATAATTATGCCATTTTTGACAAAAATGTCCTTTTTGCATAAAACAAGGTTTTAATGATAATGAACTTGAAAATAAGTTTTCTACTAATATAATATTATAATTAGGATTATTTGAGATGTTAAACCAGATTATAAACTGAGTTTGCAAGGAGGTCCTTGAATTATGCCGATAAATGACGATTTAGCCCTTGTGGCTCATAAAATGATTTTAATCATATCTATTCAAGGTAAATCTTTTACCTACTGATATGTTATATTAAATAACATATCTAAGATATTTTAATCTGACACTAACTTTAGTTTTCGCTAAAAATCCCATAAATCGTCATTTTACGACAAAAGCGTCGTTTCGACGCATAGTATGGTTTTAAACAATATTAATTGACCAACACTTGTACCTACTGATTTTAAAACTTATTTTAAACAAACTTACAGTAGGTACATGTTATAAACTCATAATCCCAAATAATTTATAAACTATGTGTAAAATAACCAAAATGCCCATTCGGTGCATAGTTTGGTCATAAAAGATAAATTACACATATACTTAATATCCTACTGATAATGTATCATAAATAAGTTATTTTCCAGAATACTTATAGTTATAACATTAAATTATATTCAAGTTCCTTTTATACAATATGAAATTACCAAAATGCCCTTCTGAGGCATAATTTCATTTTAAAACCTTAATGGGCATATAAGTAGATATCCTACTAATATTACAACTTAATTAAAGTATAATGGCATATAGAACTTGTCCATAACTTACCCTGTTACCCATTATCCCTTATAAGCGTACGGTTAAATATATGTAACTATTTTACGGAAATTAACCGAAACAGGTTTAACCTTATCATTTTAAACTCAAAATCCAGAATGTTAATTGTTTACCCATTTTATACAAGTGAAAGTACTTGTTTGGTTTAAACTACATTCTATCTGATCATCATTTAATCAAGTGTTATACGTTTTGATCCTGTACACTACTCAGTCTAACCCTATTACTTAAATAAGACCGTTAGTATTTAATTGGTTAGCTTATGCCGTAATCTAGACTAGAGCCTTCCGGTAAATGCTACCTGCACTTAGATCATTTTGGATCTGGCTGAGATATTAAATCTTGCATTTTAAAAAAACCAGGCTAATTCAGCTAAATACTTTTGACTTATTTTCCCTATACGGGCTTTGGATACGGTAAATTATTACCGCTTGGTCGGAAATGGGATCAATCGAATGCCGAATTGTGGCTAGTAAATCCGCATATTCTGTTTTAATCAGTTTTGTTTGATAACTTAAACATCGGGGGTTAAATTACCGTGTCCTGGATATCCTCGGCTCATTACATTAGATAATAGCCACGACCTTAGCGCGGGTGTAGGCATACACCTGTTTGACGCTCAAATGCAAATTACCCAAGACGTTGGGATAAATCCTCTGTGAGTTCTAAGTGGTGTGTATTTAATCATGTCTCGGTATCTATACTAGGCCCTATATGTATGGATAAACATGTGAATCTGTTAACAAGGTTACAAAGTAACTTTCCCAAGTTATAAAAGATTTGTGCCATGTGCACTTAAATCTAATTTCTAAAATGTTTTAAAAATGAGTCAGTCGGGTGTATTTACCAGCGAAAGCTGACGTATTTGCAAAAGACTAAGCTTACAGGTACTGTACGAAATAGGCCGGAAGCTGCTCGGTATTGAATAAGATGATCTTGTAAATCCTTAGATCTGCCCCAAAGTCTGTTTTATATTCTTTCTTTGTACATTTTATGATCCACCTGTGGATCTTCTATTACGAGCCTATATATTATTTTGTATTTCGAACATCGGTTTGTAATAGTAATTTTACTCCAAGACTTTCGCTGTGCCGTGTTTAATTGACAATGATGTTATCAACTGACGTCATGCTACTCCCCACCCGGGCCCACCGGTGTAAGGATTTGGATAGGAAATCCGGGGTGTGACAGGTTGGTATCAGAGCCAACGTTTGAGAGAATTAAACACCATCCTTCTTGTGTTTAATCTCAAACTTACACGAGCACATTTCTTAGACTTCCGAGTCTATGCATTGACCTAGGATTACTCATTTCATTATTAAGTTATTAGTATTGTTTTTGAATTGATTTTAACACGAAAAGGCCACCACGTGTACGAGGACGAGGAAAAGGACCCATGAGGGGAGGACCATCAGGACACATCCCTTGACATCCACATCACTCAAACCCCTATGAGGACTCGAGAGATTCATGGCCATTTCCCAACATTCGCTTACCCACACTCAAAGTTATTACCATTCGTACCATTCGCATCACTCTCACCACTCCCATCACTCTCATCATTCTTACCATGATGAGTCTAATCAAAACCAATACTTAAACACACCTCCAGCCGATCAAAATCAGTTGGACCAACCAAATCCCATGGACGAGGACTCCGACCCGGAGATCCCGCCGTCGGGATCGCATACGCATCCCATTGAAATCTCAAGCGATTCGAACTCCTATGCCGGATCACCTTACCAAGGTCCTAATGAGTGGGACCAATATTGGAACCAATTTACCTTCGCCAATACTCCTTCCCATAACTCTCAACCACCTCCTATACAAGAAGATGTCCACATGGAATTGGAGGACCAACCTTAACCACCAAGAAGGAAGTGTGGAGCACGAATGTCGGTACGTGCAGGACAAAGGTCGAGATCGCTGCCACCTTTGCCTAATCCTTACCCCACAATTCAAGAGGACCCAAAATGGGTGGACCCTCTAACACCTCACCTGTGGTAGAACCAACACCAACACCTATAGTTCAACCACCACAATCGGGTTATAGAGTCCCAATCGCCACATATCCAGACACGTCTAGATATGATCCTTTTAACCCGTCTACATAAGTAGACTATCAAGCATGGTCGCATGACCCTCACATGCAAGCGGTCATGCATAACGCACTTACTCGTCTCCTTTCCCACTTGTTTATCCGCCTGCTGGATATCCAAGTTATGGGTACCAGTATCCGGTTATGCCACAACCACAACCTTCGCCACCACTTGAGGCCATCAACGAAGCCTTAGAAAGAATGAAAGAAATGCAACAACAAGCGGAGAAAACAGAGAAGAAGGCAAACAAGTTCTTCAAGAAACTCTCCAAACTGGTTAAGGGAAAGAAGGACGAGTAAAGTCTCTTCTAATATATGTTAGTCCCTGCGAGGACATTGTTATTTCCATAGTCCCTGCGTGTTTTATTCCTTTAAGTCCTTGCATGGACAGGTTATTTCATTGTTTCTAGTATTGTAATTTCTATTTGGAATTTAATGAATTTCGAATTATATATAAGTATTCATCCTCTTCAAACGAGCGTCTCGATTTTTACTCGAAATTTATGCTCTACGATATAATTCCAAAAAGATCTTAATGGTTTTGATCAGCCAAGTGGCACAGACCACATAATTGGCCAACATTATGAAAGATAGTTAAGGACGAAAAGGCCTTCTATCATGATAGTTAAGGGAAGTTATACTTCTATCCAGAGGTGGTGGACTTAAGTTCAAGCCTCAAAGTTGTTAAGGTCAATGAGACCGGGACTATTAATCAACCATTAAGGTACTCTTATGTTAACATTCAAGATTGTTCATACTCCTAGTAGTGTGACTTGAGGAACCACACTAGCCTTCAAGGTAATGGACTATGTCCTAATCTTATATAGCCTATGTGATCAAATTTGATCCCGGCTAATATCATCAGTGCGATGATTAAAACATCCATTAGTGATGTATTACCCTTGGGGCTATGATTAAAACATCCACTAGTGATGTATTGCCCTTGGGGCTATGATTAGGACATCCATTAGTGATGTATTGTCCTTGGGGCTATGATTAAACATCCATTAGTGATGTATTACCCTTGGGGCTATGATTAAACATCCATTAGTGATGTAAGGCCTTTGGGGCTATGATTAAACATCTATTAGTGATGTATTGCCCTTGGGGCTATGATTAAACATCCATTAGTGATGTATTTCCCATGTGGCTACGAATAGACATCCATTAGAGATGCAAGCCTATGTGCCATAATTTATGTCCTTCGAGACAAGCTTATGAGCTAAATATAATTGTCAATTATGATAATAACAGTTGTGACAATGCGATCCACTGTCCAATAAAATATATGGACGATGTCCAGATTGTAATTTGCCTTTGATGGTCCTTTTTGAGACCTACGCCAAAAATAGATATAACAAGCCTAAGAGTTATGATGTTATTCACACTAGCTTGATTAGGCTATAGAATGTTATATCCAATGTTTGAAGCCAATATGGTTATTAATACCATGGCTAAGAGAAGTTTTATTGGTATATAGAACTAAAGCTCAAAAGATGGCTAACTCAGATGAGGCGCAAAGTAGCCACCGGGAGGTTCACTCTAATAATGCTGAAAACAAAGCCATAAATGATGACGATTTCCAGGCTCGCATTGACGCAGCCATTGAAAAGGCCATGGGAAAAGCCATAGAAAAGCTTAAAGAGTCGAGTGCTAGTCGCTCTAGACCTTTATCAATTACCCCATCCTTAGCTCATAAGGAGAGCTCCGTTCACTATTCGAATGCGAAGAATGAACCAAAGAAAATAGATTTTGCTGAAAGGTCCCGTTCTGTTAAAGACGGATGTACCTATAAGTATTTCGTCTCCTACAAGCCCCGTGACTTTAATGGGGAAAAAGGAGCTATGGAAGCCCAAAAGTGGCTAGACGAGATGGAAACAGTCGTAGATATCAGCAGCTGTGCTGATAAGGATGTGGTCAAGTATATATCACAGTCCTTTAAGGGTGATGCCCTAATCTGGTGGAAAGCTATGATCCAATCTACGGGAAAAGTCCACCTGTGCCACTTAGGATGGTCTAAGTTTGTCGAATTATTCAAGGAAACTTACTACCCACCTAATGAGGTGGAGAAATTAGAGACAGACTTTTTGTCTCTTTCAATGAAGAACCTAGATTGTCGGAAGTACGTGTCTGACTTTAACTCCCTATCTAGGTTAGTTTCCTATCTGATCACCCCTGAAACCAAACGTGTTGCACGTTTTATCAATGGGTTAGCCCGTGAAATTAAGGGTATGGTAAAGGCTGCTCAGCCTAGTACCTATAGGTCCGCTGTTGACCTATCTCTATCCCTCACCCTTGATCTAGTGAGCCAAAAGTCGGTTAAGTCTAAAATTGACGGGAAAAGAAAAAGAGAAGATGACAACTCCCAAAGGTTTAATAAGAAAAACAAATGGAGATTTGGGTTCAAAAGGAACCAAGACAAGTTGGCTGTAATGCCAACATGCAAGACTTGCAACCATAGGCACTTGGGACAGTGTAATTATGTTCCACAAGCCAAACCCAGTGGTATTTGTAAGAGAAAGGGGCATAAGACCCTAGATGCAAGGATCTTAAGCATGGCGTCTGCTACGTCTGCAATGAAAAAGGGCATATTAAGACTAACTGCCCTAAAATTCTTAAGAACAGTAATGCTAAGCCTGGAGAGGCCAAGAAAGGGAATGTTCGTGCCTTTCAGATGACTGCAAGAGAGGCTATTAATGACAACAATGTAATAACAGGTACATTCCTCATTAACGATATTTATGCAAGAGGTGTAGATAAATCTTTTGTTGATCATAAGTTTAGTAAACTACTAAGCTTACCCATAAGAACTCTAGATAAAACTTATGAGATAGAACTTGCTAATGGAAGTTTAGAAACAGCATCTTCCATTCTTAATGGATGCTCTATATCCGTTAAGAATCATTCTATTCCTATCTCTTTGCTTCCAATGAAGTTGGTGGGGTTCGATGTAGTTTTAGGCATGGATTGGTTATCTCATATCCAAGCCCGCATTGCCTGCGATAAGAAACTCATCGAGATTAAAACCCCATTGGGTGAATCAATCACCATCCCTGGAGATTCACATTATGGATTACCAGACAAGGTGTCCTTATTTAAGGCATCCAAGTGTTTGAGGAAAGGTTATGTCATTTACATGGCACAAGTTACTACTAATAAGCCTAAGCCGAATATTGAAACCTACCAGTTATCTCGGAATATTCTGATGTTTCCCCAAGGAATTACCAGGCCTACCTCCAGATAGGCAAGTGGAGTTTATAATTGACATCATACCTGGATCAGCACCCATAGCTAGAGCTCCATACCGCTTAGCACCAACGGAAATGAAGGAGTTGAGGACTCAATTAGATGAACTCTTAGAGAAAGGCTTTATTCAGCCTAGTTCCTCACCTTGGGGAGCTCCAATTCTTTTGGTTAAGGAAGGATGGTTCAATGTGCATGTGCATTGATTACCGTGAGTTAAACAAATTAACAATCAAGAATCGATATCCTCTAACCAGGATTGATGATTTATTCGACCAACGTCAAGGTGCTAGTTACATCTCCAAGATTAATCTGAGATCTGGATATCATCAGCTGAAGGTCAGGAGTGAGGATGTTCCTAAGACTACCTTCAGGAACCGATATGGTCATTTTGAATTTCTAGTGATGCCTTTTGGGCTCACAAATGCACCTGCGGCATTCATGGATCTCATGAATAGAGTCTGCAAACCTTATTTGGATAAGTTTGTCATTGTCTTTATAGACGACATACTTATCTATTCTCGTAATCAAATTGATCACGAGAAACACCTTTGGTGCATTCTAGAATCGCTAAGGCAGGAGAAGCTTTATGCTAAATTTTCTAAATGTGAATTTTGGCTTAGAGAAGTCCAATTTCTTGGACATGTTGTAAGTAAGCGTGGTATCCAAGTGGATCCTGCCAAAATAGAAGCCATAATGAATTGCGAAATACCCAAGACCCCATCAGAGATTCGCAGTTTCTTAGGACTGGCTGGATACTACAGAAGGTTCATTGAGAACTTTTCAAGAATAGCCACTCCTTTGACTACCCTGACCCGTAAGAATGTCAAATTTAATTGGGGTCCGAAACAACAAGAATCCTTTGAGATTCTAAAACACAAGTTGAGTGATGCTCCTGTGTTATCTCTACATGAGGGCATTGAGGATTTTGTAGTCTACTGTGATGCTTCGCACACTAGCATGGGTTGTGTGCTAATGCAAAAAGAAAAGGTAATTGCTTATGCATCACGACAGTTAAAGGTGCAAGAAAGAAATTACACCACCCACGATTTGGAATTGGGTACCATTGTATTTGCACTAAAACTGTGGAGACATTACTTGTATGGCACAAAGTTTATTATATACACAGACCATAAAAGTCTCTACATTTGTTCAATCAGAAGGAATTGAACATGCGCCAACGCCGATGGATGGAAACACTTAATGACTATGATTGCGAAATTCGCTACCATCAGGGCAAAGCAAATGTAGTTGCTGATGCCTTAAGTCGCAAGGAACGGGTTAAGCCTACAAGGATTAATGCCAAGAGCATTGAGCTCGGAAATAGCTTAAATGAGAAGCTATTAGATGCACAAAAGCAAGCTCTATTAGAAGCTAATGCTCCTAATGAAGGATTACGCAGAACTGTTGATCAGTTAACGCGTGGAAAGGATGGAATCCTTAGATTTAATAATAGAATCTGGGTTCCAATCTTTTGGGGACTTAGAGATCTAATCCTCTAAGAAGCGCATAGTTCGAGATACTCAGTTCACTCGGAGGTGACAAGATGTATCAAGATCTGAAAAAGAATTATTGGTGGATGGGTTTGAAGAAATCCATAGCCACTTATGTAGCTAAATGTCTGACGTGTTCGCAAGTTAAGGCCGATCATCAGAAGCCTTCAGGACTTCTACAGCTATTGGAATTCCCACATGGAAATGGGAAATGGTAACTATGGACTTGATTACCAAGTTACCCAAGACCAAAAGTGTAAATGACACTAATTGGGTCATTGTGGATAGGCTGACTAAGTCAACACATTTCTTGCCAATTAAGAAAACGTATATTTCAGACAAATTGGCTAAGTTGTATGTGGACAAGATTGTGTCCCTACACGGTGTGCCGGTATCTATTGCATCTGATAGAGATACTATATATGCCTCTCATTTTTGGAAAAGTTTCCAACAATCTTTGGGCACACGACTAAACTTTAGTACGGCTTACCATTTGCAGACTGATGGTCAAAGTGAACATACTATTCAAACTTTGGAAGACATGCTCCGGGCATGTGTAATTGATTTAGGTGGAAGTTAGGATGACCACTTACCCCTAATAGAATTCTCCTACAATAATAGTTATCATACAAGCATCAAGACTGCTCCTTTTGAGGCCTTGTATGGGAGAAAATGCCGAACGCCCGTGTGCTGGGCAGAAGTTGGAGAAGCTCAACTATCGGGACCAGAGATAGTCCTGGAGACCACGTAAAAGATTTTACAAATCCGTGATCATCTCAAAGCTGCTAGGGATATGCAGAAAAGCTATGCTGACAAGAGGCGTAAACCTCTTAAGTTCCAAATAGGGGACAAAGTCATGTTAAAAGTGTCACCCTAGAAAGGTGTGATGCGCTTTGAGAAAAAGAGCAAGTTAAGCCCAAGATATATCGGACCATTTGAGATAGTTAAATATGTCGGCACTGTAGCCTATAAGCTTATATTACCAGAGGAGCTTAGTGGAATTCATGAGGTATTCCACTTCAGTAATCTTAAGAAATGTCTAGCTGATGAATCACTAGCAATGTCACATAAAGATGTGCAAATAGATGAAAACATAAGGTTAGTTGAGGAACAAATTCCGATCGAGGATCGACAGGTTAAGAAGCTCCGAAGGAAATTAATACCTATAGTGAAGGTTAAGTGGGACGTCTTTTGAGTTCCCGAGTATACATGGGAGGTTCAGTTCACTATGCGACAAAAGTACCCCCATCTTTTTGAATAAAATCTCGAGGTTGAGATTTTTTAAGGGGTGAGGATGTAACACCTTGTAAAATCGTGTCAAATAAAACAGCGACACGTATCGTATTTTATTTTAAAGTCTATTAAAGACTAACAAGGACCAACAGCATCAACATGCTCAAACTAAGTCTCTGAGTGATCTTCTAATGTCAACATGCATAAACCGAGCCTCTGAGTGACCAATAGTGTCAACATGCCTAAAACATAGCCTCTGAGTGACCATTTGTGTCAACATGCTAAAACTTCTCCTTTGAGTGACCGGTGTGTCAACATGCCTAGCCTCTGAGTGACATCGGAGTCAACATGCTTATAATGAGTCTCTGAGTGATCGTTTACGAAGTCCTAACTCTCACGTGTCCCATTTGTTGGACGAGAGGGATTAACTCCTTGATTATATAAAAGTTGGACATTGGAGGGGTTAAAAGTGTCAACATGTTAATTTATACCTCTGAGTGACCTTTGAACGAACCGAGAGCTCGACAATGTCCGAGCATAATCCCGGGTATGACAAGTATTCGCTACAGAGGGCTAAATATGCTAAAAAGGTGTTTTAGAAGGTTTCTAGGAGGTTTTATAAGTTGAGGGGCTAAATGTGGCAAACTTTGAAAATAGTCTAGAGGCGCTCACGGGGCGCAAGAGGCATGGCCTGTGCCTCTCGCGGCCAGCCAAAATGTCATATCTGTAGAAAATTGCCTTGGACACCACGCATAGTTCCAAAAACATTGGATTCGAAAGCATGGTCTTCCAAACTGCTATGCCACGTTTTAGGACACTTGTAAGCTCCCTCTTACACCCCTTAGCACCTGGCATCACCTCCTTCAAGCTCTCCAACTATAAATAGGTGCAATGGTTCAACCTTTGAACTTGAACCATTCTCATTTTTCAACTCTTCTCCCTCCTCTGGAAGTTTCTAACTGAAAGGAGCATCCAACTTAGTCCTATTGCATCCTATTAACCTTCTGTAAGTGTTCCTTCCTTGTCCATTTTTTATAGGCTTTTATAGCCAAAAGTCAAGCGTTTTACGGAAAACGATTTGACTTTCGGTTAAGACCATTATGGTCCAGCCATTATTCGAAATGAACATGGCTAAGTGATCATAATAAGGTACGTGTTAGTACCTATAAAGGGCACCTCCTGAAGATCACGTTTGCTAGACCAATTGACGGGTCAAAGTTAAGTTATTAACAACTCAAACAAGCCATTTTTCGGAAAAATCATAAATCGATCTTAGATATGTTATAAAACCTGTTTTTGACACTTAAACAAGTTTGTAATAATTATTCGAACATGTAAGAACATGTTTGGATCGTCAATTTCAGTTCTAGGGTCAGTTTCCAACCGAAAGTCGCGAAGTTTGACTTCTGCTTTAATTTCGATTGAGACCCGATTTAGAATAGTTAGCTACTGATCTAAAGTTACATTATGATCGTAATATAATATAGCATAACCCTATGAGGTTATATTACATGATCATGATCAGAATCAGAGTTTATACACAAGTTCCATAATTATGCCATTTTTGACAAAAATGCCGTTTTTGCATAACACAAGGTTTTAATGATAATGAACTTGAAAATAAGTTTTCTACTAATATAATATTATAATTACGATTATTTGGGATGTTAAACCAGATTATAAACTGATTTTGCAAGCAGGTCCTTGAATTATGTCGATAAAAGACGATTTAGCCCTTGTGGCTCATAAAATGATTTTAATCATATCTATTCAAAGTAAATCTTTTACCTACTGATATGTTATATTAAATAATATATCTAAGACATTTTAATCTGACCCTAACTTCAGTTTTCGCTAAAAATCTTATAAATCATCATTTTACGACATAAGCGCCGTTTCGACGCATAGTATGGTTTTAAACCATATTAATTGACCAAGACTTGTTACCTACTGATTTTAAAACTTATTTTAAACATACTTACAGTAGGTACATGTAATAAACTCGGAATCCCAAATAATTTATAAACTATGAATAAAATGACCAAAATGCCCCTTCGGTGCATTGTTTGGTCATAAAAGATAAATTACACATATAATTAATATCCTACTGATAATGTATCATAAATAAGTTATTTTTCTAGAATACTTATAGTTATAACATTAAATTATATTCAAGTTCCTTTTATACAATATGAAATTACCAAAATGCCCTTATGAGGCATAATTTAATTTTAAAACCTTAACGGGCATATAAGTAGATATCCTACTGATATTACAACTTAATTAAAATATAATGGCATATAGAACTTGTCCATGACTTATCCGGTTATCCATTATCGCTTATAAGCGTATGGTTAAGTATTTGTAACTATTTTACGGAAATTAACCAAAACAGGTTTAACCTTATCATGTTAAACTCAAAATCCAGAATGTTAATTGTTTACCCATTTTATACAAGTGAAAGTACTTGTTGGGTTTAAACTATATTATATACGATCATCGTTTAATCAAGCGTTATACGTTTTGATCCTGTACACTACTCGGTCTAACTCTACGACTTAAATAAGACTGTTAGTATTTAATTGGTAAGCTTATGCCATGATCCAGACTAGAGCATTCCGGTAAATGCTACCTGCACTTAGATCATTATGGATACGGCTGAGATATTAAATCTTGCATTTTTAAAAAACAAGGCTAATTCAGGTAAATACTCTTGACTTATTTTCCCTATACGGGCTTGGGATACGGTAAATTATTACCGCTTGATCGGAAATGGAATCAATCGAATGCCGGATTGTGGCTAGTAAATTCGCATAATCCATTTTAATCAGTTTTGTTTGATAACTTAAACATCGGGGGTTAAATTACCGTGTCCTAGATATCCTCGGCTCATTACATTAGATAATGGCCACGTCCTTAGCTTGGGGTGTAGGCATACACCTGACAGACGCTCAAATGCAAATTACCCAAGACGTTGGGGATAACTCCTCTGTGAGTTCTAAGTGGTGTGTATTTAATCTTGTCTCGGTTTCTGTACTGGGCCCTGTATGTATGGACAAACATGTGAATCTGTTAACAAGGTTACAAAGTAACTTTACCAAGTTATAACAGATTTGTGCCATGTGCACTGAAATCTATTTCTAAAATGTTTTCAAAATGAGTTAGTCGGGTGTATTTATCAGCGAAAGCTGACTTATTTTCAAAAGACTAAGCTTGAAGGTACAATACGAAATAGGCCGAAAGTTTATTTTATATTCTTTCTTTGTACATTTTATGATCCGCCAGTCGATCTTCTTTTACGAACCTGTGTATTATTTTGTATTTCGAACATTCGGTTTGTAATAGTAATTTTACTCCAAGACTTCTGGTGTGGCATGTTTGATTGACAATGATGTTATCAACTGACGTCACGCTACTCCCCACCCGAGCCCACCGGTTTATGGATTTGGATAGGAAATCCGGGTGTGACATCATCTTATATGAGATGGGTCTTAACAGATGTTACAAAGATTTGTTCAAACCACTGCCCATTCTTCTTAATTTGAGACTGACATATCTGTGACCCCTTCCAAAGCCATTTAGGTTTTGGAAACCCAGCTAAACTAATTTATTACTACTGTGCAGGGAGCTTCTACTTGCCTTTATAGTTTATGGTATGTAGATAGTGGAGGATCCAGGCACGTGACAGGAAGTAGAGCCCTTCTCAAAGACTTCATGGCTTATGGAAGGGGTGATATATCTTTTGGTAATAATTCAAAGGGGAAGGTGCTTGGCTCAGGAACTGTTCAGGCTGGGAAACTCAAATTTGGAAATGTCAATCTTATTGAGAATCTGGAATTTAATCTTCTTAGTGTTTCACAAATGAGTTACAACGGCTATGGGTCATTCTTCACTAAGAAAATTTGCCAGATTGTTGGGCCAGAAGTGGTTAAAAAGATTGATCAAATCATAGTTGAGAGCAAAGCAAAAGTTGTTACTCATGGGAGTGGCAATGTGTATGTGGTTGACATGTTGAAAGATAACCCAATGACTAATGCTTGTCTTTTTTTCAGCTGCCTCTAACAAAGAACAGAACTATGGCACTGAAGACTTGGGCACATAAATCTGACAACTATCACCACACTCTCTAAACAAGGCCTTGTAAAAGGTCTACCACAAAAAAATGTTTCACAAGAGATGACCATTATGTTTCCTGTTTAAAAGGCAAACAGCATAAAAGTTCATACAAGCCCAGTGGTGAGTCTAAAACAAGTCAATGCTTACAATTGTTGCATATGGACTTGTTTGGCCGTGTAAAAATAACGAGCCTTAAACAAAGAAGGTATTGCCTTGTTATTTTTGATGATTTTTCTAGGTTTACTTGGACTTACTTTTTGCACTCCAAGGATGAGACTACAGACATGTTACACGGATTTGTGAAATAAGTTGAAAAGCAATTTAACATGCCAGTGAAAGTCTTCAGGAGTGACAATGGCACATAGTTCAGAAATAAAGAGTTGGATGAATTCTGTATGTCAAAAGGAATTGTAGGGCAGTACAACATTCGAAGAAAACCAGAACAAAATGGGGTGGTCGAAAGAAAAATAGAACCTTGATGGAAGCTGCCCGAACAATGCTTGCAGACTCAAGTTTACCCTTATCCTTTTGGGTAGAGACTGTAAACACTACTTGCTATATGCAGAACAGAATCTTGATAAACCCCAGACATCAAACAACTGCTTATGAGATTCTGTATTAGATCAAACCACTGATCTCATACTTCAAAATATTTAGCTGCCCATGTTTTATTTTGAACTTAAAAGATTCAATTTCAAAATTTGCAACCAAAGTAGATTGTGGTTATTTTCTAGGATACTCAACCACTGCTAAAGCCTATAAAGTCTTTAATTCAAGGACTAGGTATGTGGAAGAGACCTTGAATATAAGGTTTAATGAACTTTCTTCATTAAAAATCCCTGTAAACCCTGCAGAATTGTTTGATCTAGATAAAATTACATTTGATTATGTGTTTGTCAAGTTAACCCAGCAGGTACACCACAAGACTATGGATATGACTTTGTGATTCCACAATATAAAGTCACATCCACAATTAGAGGAACATGTGTTACTAACAACTGTGAAAACTCTGCCACTGTCGGATCAACCACTGCTGATCCTCATCCTCTGCCAGCACATCAAATTTAACCTCTGTTGACAAAAGTCCAACCTCTACTGATAAAAGTCAACATGTTTCCACACCTCCCCTCCAATACCTACACCTCCATTTCCAATAGATGTTGGCTCTTCAAAATTGCCAACAACTGCAGCCTTCACCTCAAATGCCATTATTTCATATAAGGGAGATCTAATCTACCTTAAAAGTCATCCATCGAATCAAATCATTGGCAATATCAATGAAGGGGTGATCACTAGAAATCAATCCTAAAACATTTGTCTTTTTGTTGGTTTCCTATCTCTCACACAACATGTCAAGTACTAAGAGGCACTAAAAGACAACAGTTGGGTAGAAGCCATGCAAGAAGAGCTCCTTCAGTTTAAAAGACAACAAGTATGGGAACTTGTACCATTGCCAAAGGATGTAAGTCCAATTGGCACAAAATGGGTCTTCAAAAACAAAACTGATGAAAGGTGTATTGTTGTCAAGAATAAAGCTAGGCTTGTGGTTCAAGGTTAAAGACGAGAAGAAGGCATTGACTATGATGAAACCTTTGCTCCTGTAGCAAGATTAGAAGCCATCCGACTGTTCTTAGCCTTTGCTGCCAACCACAATATCAAGGTGTTTCAAATGGATATTAAAAGTGCATTCTTGTATGGTAAGATCAAAGAAGAGGTATATGTTTGTCAACCTCCTAGCTTTGAAGATGTATTTTATCCTGATCATGCCTACAAGCTTAATAAAGCTTTGTATGGCTTGAAACAAGCACCAAGAGCCTGGTATGACACTCTCTCCACTTTTCTCTTATCCTTAGGTTTTACAAGAGGTAAAATTGATAAATCCTTGTTTTTAATATGGAGAGGAAAAGATTTGATGCTTGTCCAAATTATGTGAATGACATTATTTTTGGATCCACATGCATTGCCATGTGTGAAGAGTTCAGATAGCTCATGGCAGCAGAGTTTGAAATGAGTGCTATGGGTGAGCTCCAATGCTTTCTTGGCCTTCAAGTAAAGCAATTGCATAATGGTACTTTCATTCATCAAAGTAAGTATGTCAAAGAACTACTTACAAAATTTGATATGAATGATTGTAAACCATGTAGCAAACCCATGGAAACCACAAAGCTTGTCACTGTTGATGACAAAAATGACTTGGTTGATCAAACTCTATATAGGAGCATGATAGGTTCTTTATTGTACCTAATTGCATCAAGCCAAACATCATGTTTGCAACACGTGTTTTTGCGAAATCCCAGTCAGCACCTAGGAAGTCCAATCTCATTGCTGTGAAAAGGATATTCAGATACATAAAAGGTGCTCCTACACTTTGTATCTGGTATCCAGTTAATGGAAATATTAAGCTTTCAGGTTATTTAGACAGTGATTTTCTTGGATGCCACACCACAAGGAAGTCAACATCAGGAGACTATCAATTCCTAGGTAATTGCTTAGTGTCTTGGCAGAGAAAAAAACAAGTTGCAGTATCAACATCCATAGCAGAGGCTGAGTATATTGCTGCTGCAAGCTGCACTGCTCAACTCTTATGGCTTCAAAATCAATTGCTGGATTTTGGTGTAACTACTCTAAAGACTTCTCTCATGTTGAACAATCATGCAGCTGAAAACATCATAAAAATCTAGTCTCCCACTCAACCATAAAGCACATTGACATCAGACATCACTTTGTGAGAGATTGCAATGAAAAAGGTTTGATTTCTCTACATCATGTTCTTACTAAAGACCAACTGGCATATGTTCTAACCAAAGCATTAGATACATCTACCTTTGAAAGTCTCATCTCTATGATTGTATGCTAAACATGGAATAAAAACAACATTTTGTTTTCCACGTGTAAATAGCATCAAAGTATTTTCAGAAAGTAAAAAATCAATCCTTAAAAATAGATAGAATTGAAAATTTTCAATAAATCTCTTAAGTCTGCTCATAACCACTGTCTCTCAAAACCTATGCTTGGCTTGAAAATTTATCCGTTGCCAAAAGTGTATCCTCTGTTCTACATCCACTATTGGTGAAATCATTGTTTTCCCAATCCACTGATAATCTATCCTTTGATAGTGTAAAATCACCACTGTTCAGAACCACTGCTGGTATCCAGCAGAGGTTTCCAAAGAACTGTCCTCCATTATGAACAGAGTTTACACGTGGATAGATATTAGCCATCAGATCTTTTGAAAACTGCTGCCACGTCAGCATTCACTTTTCACTTTATAAACCCTGTTTTATCCAAACAGAGTTCTACTTGCCGTATCGAATTAAAAAATTCTCCAACACGGTTTCCATTACTCTCATCTTCTTCCAAATCCTCAATACTCACTCTTCAATCATGAATCTAATCATCAAAACTACCCACAACTACCTTCCGATCTGTCGCACCCCGGAATTCCAACCCGAAATCCATACACCGGTGGGCCCCGGCGGGGAGTATCGTGACATAAGTTGATAACATCTTAGTCAATTAAACATGGCACAACGGAAGTCTTGGATTTAAATTACTATTACAAACCGAATGATCAAAATAAAATAATATACAGACTCGTAATAGAAGATCCACAGGTGGATCATAAAATGTACAAAAGAATATAAAACATACTTTAGCGCAGATCTAAGGATTTGCAAGATCCTCTTATTCACTACCGAGCAGCTTCCGGCCTATTTCGTATTGTACTTGCAACATAGCCTTTGGACGATACATCAGCTTATGCTGGTAAATACACCCAACTGACTCATTTTGAAAACTTTTAAAAATGATTTTTAAGTGCAAAACGGCACAAAATCTTTTATTAACTTGGGAAATTTGACTTTGCAACCTTGTATCAGATTCACATGTTTGTCAATACATACATGGCCTAGTACAGAAACGGAGACATAATTAAATACACACCACTTAGAACTCACGAAGGAGTTATCCCCAACGTCTTGGGTAATTTGCATATGAGCATCTGACAGGTGTATGCCTACACCCCGTGCTAAGGTCGTGGCCAATAACTATTGTATTGAGCCGATGATATTCAGGACTCGGTAATTTGACCCCTGATGTTTAAGTTGTCAAATAAAATTGATTAAAACAAAATATGGGGTTTAATAGCCACAAACGGGCATTCGATTGACCCCATTATGGACTAAGCGGTAATAATTTACCGTTTCCCAAGCCCGTATAGGGAAAATTAGTCGAGAATATTTACCTCAGCTAGTCTTCTTTCAATAACTCAGCCATATACAAAAGTACTAACATGCAGATAGCATTTACCGACAAGGCTCTAGTCTGGATTATGCCATAAGGTAACCAATTAAATACTATCGGTCTTTATTTAAGTCATAGACTTAGACCGAGTAGTGTACATGATCAAAACGTATAATGTTTGATTAAACGATGATTGGATAGAATGTAGTTTAAACCCGAAAAGTACTTTGACTTGCATATTATGGGTAAACAATTAACATTATGAATTTTGAGATTAAAATGATAAGGTTAAACCCGTTTTGGTTAAATTCCGTAAACTAGTTACGTATAATCAACCGTATGCTTATAAGCGATAATGGGTAACCGAATAAGTCATGGACAGTTCTATATGCCATTATATTTTAAATAAGTTAAAATTTCAGTAGGATATCAACCTATTTGCCCGTTAAGGTTTTAAAACGAAACTATGCCTCATAAGGGCATTTCGGTAATGATATACCGTATAAAAGGAACTTGAACATATTTTAAGTTTATAATCATGAGTATTCTGGAAAAATATTTTATTTATGATATAATAACAGTAGGATATCAATTATATGCGTATTTTATCTTTTATGGCCAAACTATGCACCGAAGGGGTATTTTGGTCATTTTACACATAGTTTATAAATTATTTGGGATTCTGAGTTTATAACATGTACCTACTATAAAGATGAAATAAGTTTTAAAATCAGTAGGTATCAAATCTTGGTCAATAATATGGTTTAAAACCATACTATGCGCCGAAACGGCGCTTATGTCGTAAAATGACGTCTTTATGCGATGTTTACGAAAAATGATGTTAAGGTCAGATTAAAATATTTAAAATAGGTTATTTAATATAACATATCAGTAGGTACATTATTTATCTTGAAAAGATTTGATTAAAACTATTTTATAAGCCACAAGGGCTAAAATCGTCATTTATCGACATAGTTTAAGGACCTGCTTGAAAACTCAATTTATAACTTAGTTTAACATCCCAAATAATCCTACTTATAATATTATATAGTGAGAAACTCATTTTCAAGTTCATTACCATTCAAAACCTTGTTTTATGCAAAAAGGCATTTTGGTCAAAGATGGCAAAATTATGGAACTTGTGCATAAACTTAGATTCTGATTATGATCATATAATATAACCTCAGAGGGTTATGCTACATTATATTATGATGATAATGCAACTTTAGATCAGTAGGTAACTAATCTAAATCGGGTCGGAACCGAAAGTCAAAGCAGAAGTCAAGCTTCGCGACTTTCGGTTGCGAACCGACCCTAGAACTGAAATTGACGAGCCGAACATGTTCATACATGTTCTAATAATTATTTCCAACTTTTTTAAGTGTCAAAACAGGTTATATAGCACATATAAGATCAATTTATGATTTTTCTAAAGAATGGCCTGTTTGACTTTTTAATATCGTAACTTTGACCCGTCATTGGTCTAGCAAACGTGATCTTCAGCAGGTGCCCTTTATAGGGATTAACACCTACCTTATTATGATCACTTAGCCATGTTCATTTCGAACAATGGCTGGACCATAATGGTCTTAACCGAAAGTCAAAGCTTTTTCCAGAACACTTGACTTTTGGCTAAAAAAGCCTATAAACGAAAATGCACAAAGAAGGAACACTTACCAGTGATTCCTAAGGTGCAAGAGAACTATGTTGGATGCGCCTTTTAGCTAGGAACTTCCAGAGGAGGGAGAAGAGTGATTGAATGAGAAAGGTGCAAGTTGGAATGGTGAACTTAAACACCTATTTATAGTTGGAGAGCTCAAAGGAGGTGAAGCCAGGTGTTTATGGGTGTAAGAGGAAGCTTACAGGTGTCCCAAAACGTGGCATAACAGTTTGGGAAGCCATGGTTTCGGTTTTAATGGTTTTGGATTTTGTTTGGGAGCCAAGCAAAACATTCTGCAGCAGACGTCCTCTGGCGCCCCGCGACCGCCCCACGGCCACTTTCAAACTTTGACACTTTTAGCCCGTTGACTTATTAAAGCTTCTAAAAACCTTTCTAAAACACCTTTTTGGCACTTTTAGCCCTCCGTAGCCAATACTTGGCATACCTGGGATTATGCCCGGACATTGTCGAGCTCTCGGTTTGTTAAAAGGTCACTCAGAGGTATAAATTAAAATGTTGACACTTTTAATCCCTCCATTATCCAACTTTTATATATTATTGGATTTAATCACTCTCATCCAACAAACAGGACATATGAGAGTTAGGGCTACGTAAAGGATCACTCAGAGGCTTAATATAAGCATGTTGACTCCGATGTCACTCAGAGGCTAGGCATGTTGACACAACGGTCACTCAGAGGCCGAGTTTAAACATAACGACACTAATGGTCGTTCAGAGGCTACATTTTATGCATAATGACACTAGTGGTCGTTCGGAAGGCTACGTTTATGCATGTTGACATCAGAAAGTCATTCAGAGGCTCAGTTTGAGCATGTTGTCACTTTTAGTCCATATTAGTCTTTAATTGACTATATTAAAAATACAACACGTGTCACTATATTATTGGACACGATTTTACAGGGTGTTACACTATCCTCGAGAAAACAGATAATAATGCTGCTTATCTTACAATGATCGGTGTTCTACAAACATCATCATACAAGGATATTTTACTTGCAAAGGCTCCAATCTATGTGAACACACTTCGACAATTTTGGGCAAATTTTGAAGTTGAGATTCAAAACAAAAAGCCATTTGCTATTACTTCAAAGATTGGGCAGTCTCTTGTCCAAGTATTTCCATCCACCATTTAAATGACCTAGATGACCCCACTTCCTTCTCAAAGATGGATTTACATGATGAATTCATTAAGCATGGTTATGAAGGTTAAATGACAGGTATTACCATCTATAAACCTGAATTTTCTACTGACATGAAATTCTGTTTCCATACTTTACTATTATGTTTGTCAGTCAAGACAACTGCATTTTATGAGATACCTTTAAATATTTAGTATCTGGGATATGCTTTTTTTAAAAAATCTAAGTTTAATTTTTCCCAAGTATTGTTTTCTTTCTTGATTGCAAACTATAACAACATTTCAAATAATAATTTTTTTTTTATACACCCTAGGCTATTGAGTTTTTATCTTCAAAAACAAGTTTCTAAACCTGATTTTCAACAAGGTGTCATTTGTGAAATTGGCAGCCTTAAACCTGAACTTTTATAAGACTCTCAAACCAAAAGCCAAAGGTTTTGAAAACACAAGCAAATGGGAATGAGCCAAATTTAGATGGTAACACATCCACTACTCAAGCATCTCTTGTTGAGCCCACTGCTTCTTGTGAACATGGCACTATAACCAGTGTTGTTCAACCCCCACCAGAAAAATCCAAAAAGAAACCAACAAAATCCAAAACGCCCACCAAACAAACCAAAAAGGTAACTCTGGAAGATGAGATCCTAGAGGTTATACCTGTGACAACACAAATGTCACTTGAAACCACTGCTACTACTTCCTCATAACAATTGGAACAAAGATCTCCACCTAGCCAAACTCCTCTTGATTCCTCACAAAGGGAACAAGTTGTATTCAAAGGGACACCACATTATGAAGCTCTTGAAAAACTTGATTCATTCTTCCACAGCCCCTCTCCCAGAGTAATGTCTCTTTCTACACCACAACCCACTCCCACTTCTCCAATACCACCCACATTTATACCTTTGCTTGATGCAATAGAGAAAACTCAGACAGACATCAGCCCCTCTCACTCACCCATTAAAGAGAGTCAACTTCTACATTTGACTGAGTCTAAGAAAACTTTATCTACTAGCACACAAGAAATTGAGGAGGCTATACCCCTTGAGTTACAAGTAACTCTTGTGGTATTTCAAGTGAAGCAGCACTACAACTGAAGGCAACAACTGTTGCGGCTACAACAATAACCTCTGTCCCAGTTGGAAATCCCCATTACCAAGACAAAGGGGCATTTGGTTCTAAAAACATTGAGATTCCTCATGTTGATGATCCAGATACAACTACCTTTGGTAGGAATTTAGATGATCCTATTAACTTAGGTGATAAATTAAAATACCAAGAATTGACCAAGAGGATGTCTTCCATGGAATCATCAATTGATGAACTAAAAATCATGATGAAGCAAGTCCTACAAAACTCCTAAAGTCAACCATCACAACAACAAAGTGCCGATGAACTACGGAGAATTGTGCAACCAATAAGCCTAGCTCAAAGGAACTTAGCAGACATTTAGCATGAAACTCATATGAAGCTGATCAGGAACATGGTTGAGGCTAGATACAAAGACACCAAGCTGACATTAAAGCCATCAAAGACCATTTACTGAAAACAACTAGCTCTGCCCCGACTACAATTATTGTTAAAGAAAAAGAAAATGATGCCAAAAAGGGGGAGAAAGATTCACTGAGAAAGTTGCAGCCTGATTCAAGTGCTAAACCAAAGGTGTAGAAACAGCCAGAAACCACTGCTATAGCATATGATGCAACTTAGGGAAAAGGGATTGATGAGACCCTAAACAAAGAAGCTGAAAAGATTGCTGATAAGCAGAAAAGGCAAGATACATTGGAAGCTAAAGGCTCCTTGCTGATTGAAGAAGAAAAAGCCAAACAGATGGAACAAGAAGATGTTGGTACTTCAAGAAAAGAAAGTCTGCAAGAAAAGTTAGACAACCAACAGTCACCACTTCTAAAACCAATGTTGAGGCTAATATTACTGTATCCTCTGTCCAAACACCACAAAATGACTCAACAGATGTTAGGGCAAATGTTGTGACAACAGATGCTGGAACAACAGATGTTCCCCAAACCACTGCTCCTGTAACACCTCGTAAAATCGTGTCCAATAATATAGTAACACGTGTTATATTTTTATTATAAGTCAATTAAAGGCTAATAAGGACTAAAGGTATCAACATGCTCAAACTAAGTCTCAGAGTGACCTTCTGATGTCAACATGCATAAACCGAGCTTCTGAGTGACCATTAGTGTCAACATGCTTAAAACTTAGCCTCTGAGTGACCATTAGTGTCAACATGCTTAAACTTAGCCTTTGAGTGACCATTAGTGTCAACATGCTTAAACTTCACCTCTGAGTGACCATTTGTGTCAACATGCCCAGCCTCTGAGTGACATCGGAGTCCACATGCTTATACTAACCCTCAGAATGATCCTTTACGAAGTCTTAACTCTCATACGAGCCACTTGTTGGACGAGAGGGATTAATCCTATATATATGTAAAAGTTGGACAATGGAGGGGTTAAAAGTGTCAATATGTTAATTTATACCTCTGAATGACCTTTTAACGGATCAAGAGCTCGACAATGTCTGGACATAATCTTGGGTACGCCAAATATTGGCTACGGAGGGCTAAATATACTATAAAAATATTTTAGGAGGTTTAATAAGTTGAGAGGCTAAATGTGGAAGTTTTGAAAGTTCCTGTGAGGCGCTCGCGAGCCACGAGAGGCACAGACCTGGCCTCTCGCGGGGCGCGAGAGGGCTGTGTCTGCAGAAAATTTGCTTAGCCTCCACACATGTTGCCAAAAACAATTCGATTCGAAACTAGGGACTTCCAAACTGCTATGCCACGTTTTAGGACACTTGTAAGCTCCCTCTAACACCCCCTAACACCTGACATCACCTCCTTCAAGCACTCCAACTATAAATAGGTGCCAAGGTTCACCACTTAAACTTGCACCTTTCTCATTCTTCAATCTATCTCCCTCCTCTGTAAGTTTCTAACTGAAAGGAGCATCCAACTTAGTTCTATTTCATCCTATGAATCACTTGTAAGTGTTCCTTTCTCTTGCATTTTCGTTTATAGGCTTTTATAGCCAAAAGTCAAGCGTTCTATGGAAAATGCCTTGACTTTCAGTTAAGACCATTATCGTCCAGCCATTGTCTGTAACGAACATGGCTAAGTGATCGTAATAAGGTAGGTGTTAATCCCCTTAAAGGGCACATCCTAAAGATAACGTTTGCTAGACCAATTGACGGGTCAAAGTTTTACTATTAAAAAGTCAAACAAGCCATTTTCAAGAAATATTATAATCTTAGTTTATATATGTTATGACACATGTTTTGACACTTACACAAGTTGGTAATAATTATTAGAGCATGTGAGAACATGTTCGGCTTGTCAATTTCAGTTCTAGGGTCGGTTCGCAACCAAAAGTCGCAAAGTTTGACTTCTGCCTTGACTTTAGATTCTGACCCGATTTAGATTAGTTAGCTACTGATCTAAGGTTGTATTATGATCATAATATGATGTAGTATAACCCTCTTAGGTAATATTACATGATCATAATAAGAATATGAGTTTGTGCACAAGTTCCACAATTCTGTCATTTTGACAAAAATGCCCTTTTTACAAAATTAAGGTTTAATCGATAAGTAACTTGAAAATAGATTACCTACTGATATAATATCATAATTAGGATTATTTGGGATGTCAAATTAGATTGTGTACTGAGTTTACGTACAGGTTCTTGTATTATGTCGATAAATGAAGATAACGCCCTTGTGGCACTTAAAACGGTCTTAATCATACCTTTTCATAATAAATCTTTTACCTACTGATATATTATATTAAGTAACATATCTAGAACAATTAAATATGATTTGAACATCAGTTTTTACTAAACTTCGCACAAAATCGTCATTTTATGACACAAGCGTTGTTTTGGCGCATAGTATGGTTTTAAACCATATTTACCATCAAGACTTGTTACCTACTGAATTTAAAACTTATTTAAAATATTTTACAGTAGGTACATGATATAAACTCAGAATCGCAAATAAACTATCCCAAATAAAATATTTTTATAGTTTGGTCATAAATGATAAATTACACATATGTCATGTTCTTACTTATATTTTATCATAAATTAAATATTTTTCCAGAATATTTATAATTATAACATCAAAATATATTCAAGTTTCTTTTATACGGTATATAATTACCAAAACGCCCTTATGAGACATAGTTTGATTTTAAAACCTTAACGGCCATATAAGTTAATATCCTACTGATATAATAACTTATTTAAAGTATAATAGCATATAGAACTTGTTCATGACTAATCCGGTTACCCGATATCGCTTATATACGCACGATTAAGTATATGTAACTAATTTACGGAAATTAACCGAAACGGGTTTAACCTTATCATTTTAATCTCAAAATCCAGAATGATTTTAGTTTACCCATATTATACAAGTCATGGTACTTGTTGGGTTTAAACTACATTCTATCCGATCATCGTTTAATCTAGCGTATTATATCGTTTTGATCATGTTCGCTAGTCAGTCTAAGTCTATGACTTAATTAAGACCGTTAGCATTTAATTGGTTAGTTTATGCCATAATCTAGACTAGAGCCTTGTGGTAAATACTATCTGCACTTAGTTCATTTTGGATACGGCTAAGATATAACTCTTGCAATTTTAATCAAGACTAGCTTAGGTAAATACTCTCGACTTATTTTCCCTATACAGGCTTGGGATACGGTAAATTATTCCTGCTTGGTCGGAAATGGGATCAATCGAATGCCAGATTATGGCTAGTAAATCCGCATATTCCATTTTAATCAGTGTTATTTGATAACTTAAACATAGGGGGTTAACGACCGTGTCCTGGATATCCCGGGCTCATTAAATTAGATAATGGCCACGACCTAAGCGCGGGGCGTAAGCATACACCTGACAGATGCTCATGCAAAATTTTTACTCACATTTGTTGGGGAGAACTCCTTCATGAGTTCCTAAGTGGTGTGTACGTTAATCATGTTTCGGTCTTCGTATTGGGCCCTGTATGTGTGGATAAACATGTGAATCTGCAAAGAAGGTTACAAGGTTGACTTTCCCAAGTTATAAAAGATTTTTGTGCCATGTGCACTTAAAACCATTTTCAAATGTTTTCAAAATGAGTCAGTTGGGTGTATTTACCAGCGAAAGCTGACGCATTTTCAAAAGATTAAGGTTGCAGGTACAATACGAAATAGGCTGGAAGCTGCTCGGTAGTATCTTAAGAGGATCTTGCAAATCCTTAGATCTGCCCAAGTTCTGTTATACATTTTTGTACATTTTACGATCCGCATGTGGATCTTCTGTTACAAATGTCTGTATATTATTTTTTGTACTTTGAACATTTGGTTTGTAATAGTCGCTATGTTTTGTTTAATTGACTATGATGATATCAACTTACGTCACGATATTCCCCACCCGGGCCCACCAGTGTTTGGCTGTAGAATGTGGGGGTGTGACAGGTTGGTATCAGAGCCAATGTTTGAGAGAATTAAACACTAGCCTTCTTGTGTTTAATCTCAAAGTTACACAAAAACATACTCCTTAGACTTCCTAGTCTAGACTTTGACCTAGGATTATCATCTCATTATTAAGTTATTAGTATTGTTTTTGATTTGATTTATAACTGGAAAATGCCGCCAAGAGTACGAGGAAGAGGTAAAGGACCAATGAGGGGAGGACCATCTGGACACATCCCCTCACAACCCCATCACTCGAATCCTTATGAGGACTCGGGGAATTCCTGGCCACTAGCGCAACATTCACCTACCCATACCTAAAACTCGTACCACTTATATCATTCGCACCAATCACACCACTCTCATCATTCATATCATGATGAGTTTAACCCTAACCACTACTTCAACACACCCCCAGCTGATCAAAATCAGTTGGATCAACCCAATCCCATGGATGAGGACTCCGATCCAGAAATGCCGCCATCAGGATCGCACGCACATCCCATGGAGATATCTAGCGATTCAAACTCTTATGCCTGATCGCAATATCAAGGTCCTAATGAATGGGACCAATATTGGAACCAATTAACTTTTGCTAACACTCCTTCCCACCACTCCCCAATACCTCCTGTACAAGAAGATGTTCACATGGAACTGGTGGAACAACCTCAGCCGCCACCTGAGCCACCAAGGGGGAAACGTGGAGCACGTATGTCAGTGCGTACAGGACAACGGTCGGGTTCGCTGCCATTGTTACCCAAAACTTACCCTACCATCCACGAGGACCCACAAATGGGTGGACCCTCCAATGCTTTACCGGTGGTAGAATCAACGCCATCACCAGTAGTTCAACCACCACCAACCGGTTTTAAAAACCCTATCCCAAGATATCCTGATACATCAGGATATGATCCTTTTAACCCATCTACACCGATAAATTACCAGGCACTATCGCATGACCCTTATATGCAAGCACTCATGCATAACGCACTTAACCCGTCTCCTTTCCCACCTTTCCCACTATTGCATGACCCTTATCCACCTACTAGATATCCAAGTTATGGGTACTAGTATCCTGTTATGCCACAACCACAACCTCCGCCGCTACTTGACGCCATTAATGAGGCCTTGGAACGAATGAAGGAGATGCAACAACAAGCGGAGAAAATGGAGAAGAAGACGAATAAGTTCTTCAAAAAGCTCTCCAAGTTGGTTAAGGGAACAAGGACGAGTGAAGTCTCTTCTAATAAATATCAGTTAGTCCCTGCGAAGACATTGTTATTTCTTTAGTCCTAGCGTGGACATTTTTATTTCTTTTAAGTCCTTGCATGGACAGTTTGTTTCATTTATTTATTTCTAGTAATTGTAATTCCTTATTGTCATTTAATGAATTATTTTGGAATTATATATATACATACATATATATATATATATACATACATATATATATATATACATACATATATATATATATACATACATATATATATATATATACATACATTATATATATATATACATATATATATATATATATATTCATCCTCTTCAAGCGAACGTCTCGATTTTACTCTAAATTTATGTTCTGCTATATAATTCTAGAAAGGTCTTAATGGTTTTGATTAGCCAAGTGGCACAGACCACATTAATTGGCCAGCTTATAATTGATAGTTAAGGATGAATAGCCTTCTATCATGATAGTTAAGGGGAGTTATCCTTCTATCCAGAGGTGGTGGACTATGTTCAAGTCTCAAAGTCGTTAAGGTTAATGCGATCGTGACGATTAATCAACCATTAAGATGCTCTTATGTTAACATTAAGGAATGTTCATACTCCTGGTAGCGTGACTTGAGGAACGACACTAACCGTCTAGGTGATGGACTACGTCCTAAAACTTCTTATATAACCTATGTGATCAAGATGATCCCGGCTAATATCATCAATGCAACGATAATTGACATCCATTAGTGATGCAGTGCCTACGGGCCATGATTAAACATCCATTAGTGATGATTTGCCTTTGAGCAAGATATTGTCAATTAAGACAATGACAATTGTGGTTAATATAATCCCTTGTCCAAATTATGTCCATTAGTGATAGGCCAACGTGCCATATTTATATGTCCATTAGTGACAGGCCAATGTGCTATATTTTATGTCCATTAGTGACAGGCCAATGTGCCATATTTATATGTCCTTAGTGACAAGCCTATGAGCCAATTTTTAATGTCCTTCGTGACAAGCCAATGAGCTATTTATAATTGTCCAAAGACAATGACAGTTGTGACTTTACGATCCACTATCTAATATATATATGGACTATGTCCAAATTGTAATTGCCTTTGATGGTCCTTTTGAGACCTAGGCCAAATATAGATAACATTCATAGAAATGTTAAGCCTAAGAGTTATGAATTCACATTAGTTTGATTAGGCAACAAATTTGTATATCCAAAATTAGTTTAAAAGCCAAATGTGGTTATTAATACCGTGGCTAAGAAGAGTTTAATTTGGTGATTAGAACCAAAGCTCAAGAATGGCTAACTCGGATGAGGTGCAAAGTAGTCACCGAGAGATTAACTCTAACAACGTCGAAAATATAGCCATCGATAATGATGATTTCCAAGCTCGCATAGATGCAGCGGTTGGAAAGGCCATGGAAAAGGCCATGGAGAAATTTAAGGAAGTGAGTTCTACTCGCTCCAAAGCCTTATCAATTCAACCATCCTCAGCTCATAAAGAGAGCTTTGTTCACTCTTCAAATGCGAAGAGTGAACCAAGAAAATTAGAATTTAACGATAGGTCCCGTTCTTCTAAAGACAGATGTACCTACAAATATTTCATCTCCTGTAAGCCTTGAGATTTCAATGGAGGGAAAGGAGCAGTAGAAGCCTTGAAATGGCTTGATGAGATGGAGACGATAGTAGATATCAGCGGTTGTGCTGATAAGGATGTGGTTAAGTATGTATCATAGTCCTTCAAGGGCGATGCCCTGATTTGGTGGATGGCAATGGTCCAATCAACAGGTAAGGTACACCTGTACAACTTGGGATGGTCAAGTTTGTTGATCTTGTAAAAGAGACTTATTGCCCATATCATGAGGTGGAGAAGATAGAGTCGAATTTTCTGACTCTCACAATGAAAAATCTAGACTGTCGAAAGTATGTTTCTAACTTTAATTCCTTGTCTAGATTAGTTTCCTATCTAATAACCCCTGAACCCAAGCGCATTGCGGGTTTCATTAATGGTTAGCGCCCGAGATCAAGGGCATGGTAAAGGTACTCAGCCTAATACCTATAGGTCTGCTGTTGACCTATCTCTCTCTCACCCTAGATTTAGTGAGGCAAAAGTCAGTTAGGACTGAAACTGACGGAAAAAGGAAACGGGAGGATGATAACTCCCAAATATTTAAGAAGAAAGGAAATTTTGGTTCAAGAAGCTGATGAAAGACCTCTGTGCAAGACCTGTAACCGCAGGCATTAGGGGCAATGCAATACTGACTCACCGATTAAAGCCTATGATATTTGCAAAAGATAAGGGCATAAGACCCACGAGTGCAAAAATCTGCCGTTTGTTACGGTTGTAATGAGAAATGGCATATTAAGCCTAATTGCCCTAAGAACCACAGAGGTAATGATACAAAGCCTGGAGAGGCTAAGAAAGGAAATGCTCGTGCCTTCCAGATGAACGCTAGAGGGGCTGTTATGATAACAACGTCATAACAGGTATATTCCTCATTAATGACGTATATGCTAGAGTACTTTTTGATTCGGGTGCAGATAAGTCTTTTGTAGACCATAAGTTTAGTAAAGTATTAAACTTACCCATAAGAACTCTAGACATAACTTATGAGGTAGAACTTACTGATGGAACTTTAGAGACAGCATCTTCCATTCTCGATGGATGTTCTATATCCATTAAGAATCATTATATTCCTATCTCTCTCTTACCAATGAAATTGGTGGGGTTCGATGTATTCTTAGGCATGGATTGGTTATCCCAAAACCAAGCCCGCATTGCCTGTGATAAGAAACTCATCAAAATTAAAACCCCATCCGGTGAAATGATCACCATTTTTTGATATTCACACTATGGATTTCCTGACAAGATATCATTATTCAAGGCATCCAAGTGTTTGGGGAAAGGTTGTGTCATTTACCTGGCACAAGTAACTATCAACGAGCCTAAGCTAAATATTGGAGACCTTTCAATCATCTTGGAATATTCCGATGTCTTTCCTGAAGAATTACCAGGCCTACCTCAGAGAGGCAAGTGGAGTTTAGGAGTGAATATCCTACCTGGGTCAGCACATGTAGCTAGGGCTCCGTATCGATTAGCACCAACAGAAATGAAGGAATTTAGAGTGCAATTGAATGAGCTTTTAGAGAAAGGTTTCATACAGCCTAGTTCCTCACTTTGGGGAACTCCTATTATTGTCGTTAATATAAAGGACGGTTCAATGCAGATGTGCATTGATTACCATGAGTTGAACAAGATAACAATTAAAAACCGTTATCCTCTGCCCAGGATCAATGATTTGTTCGATCAACTTCAAGGAGCTAGCTATTTCTCTAAGATTGATTTGAGATCAGGATATCATCATCTGAAGGTTAGGAACGAGGATGGTCCTAAGACTGCGTTTAGGACACCATATGGTCATTATGAATTCCTAGTGATGCCTTTTGGGCTCACAAATGCACCTACAACATTCATGGATCTCATGAATAAAGTCTGCAAGCCATATTTAGCTAAGTTTGTCATTGTCTTCATAGATGACATACTTATCTACTCTCGTAATTAAGTTGATCACGAGAAACATCTTCGGTGCATCCTAGAATTGCTGAGACAAGAGAAACTTTATGCTAAATTCTCTAAGTGTGAATTTTGGCTTAGAGAAGTCCAGTTTCTTGGACATATTGTAAGTAAGCACGGTATCCAAGTGGATCCTGCCAAAATAGCAGCCATAATGAATAGGGAAGTACTCAAAACCCCATCGGAAATTCGAAGCTTCTTAGGAATGGCTGGTTACTATAGGAGGTTCATTGAGAACTTTTCAAGGATAACCACTCCTTTAACTACCTTGACCTGTAAGAATGTCAATTTTGACTGGTGTAAAAAGCAACAAGAATCTTTTGAGTTTCTAAAATTGTGAAAGAGGGATCTGCTCCTCCGATGAGCAATTGGTCTGATCTAACTCAGCTAGCAGAGGCGGAATTCATTGCTAGAGAGGATGACAAACGAACAAGAAAGATCTTACTGTTTAACTGCTCTGAATTGTATTGAATGACGTGCAAGTGCAAACGCAAGTAAACAAATCAGCAGGGCTTCACCGTACCAACTGAACTAACACAATAGCTCTGACACCACACTCCTCTATTTACAAGTCGACATGACTCGCACTTGAGTGTGTGAAACAGAGGCTGTAACTCGTGCGAGTGGTTGCTTCGTACAATTGACAGAGTGTCACTCATACGAGCCATCTGACTCACTCGTACGAGTCATTTATAAAACATATAAAAAAACAATAACATTTATTCAAGCAACATTTAAGCCATATATACAATATCGACATATCCTAGACGTAGGCAATAGACATTATACACCAACACTTGTTAATGAGGGATCGGCTCCTCCGATGAGCAACTGGTCTGACCTAACTCAGCTAGCAGAGGTGGAATTCATTGCTAGAGAGGATGACAAACGGACAAGAAAGATCTTACTGTTTAACTGCTCTGAATTGTATTGAATGACGTGCAAGTACAGACGTAAGTAAACAAATCAGCAGGGCTTCGCCATACCAACTAAACTAACATAATAGCTCTGACACAACACTCCTATATTTATAGGTCGACATGACTCGCACTGGAGTGTGAAACAGAGGCAGTGACTCGTGAGAGTGGTTGCTTCGTATGACTGACAGAGTGTAACTCGTACGAGCCATCTGACTCATTCGTTCGAGTCATTTACAAAACATATAAAACAAACAATAACATTTATTCAAACGAAATTTAAGCCCTATATACAATATCGACATATCCTAGACGTAGGCAATAGACATTATGCACCAACACTTTTGAATGACGGATCGACTCCTCCGATGAGCAACTGGTCTGATCTAACTCAGCTAACAGAGGCGGAATTCATTGCTAGAGAGGATGACAAACGGACAAGAAAGATCTTACTGTTTAACTGCTCTGAATTGTACTGAATGACGTGCAAGTACAAACGCAAGTAAACAAATCAGCAGCGCTTCGACGTACCAACTGAACTAACACAATAGCTCTGACACAACACTCCTCTATTTATAATTCGACATGACTCGCACTGGAGTGTGTGAAACAGAGGTTGTGACTCGTGTGAGTGGTTGCTTCGTACGACTGACAGAGTGTCACTCGTACGAGCCATCTGACTCACTCGTACGAGTCCTTTACAAAAAATATAAAACAAAAAATAACATTTATACATACGACATTTAAGCCCTATATACAATATCGATATCCTAGACGTAGGCAATGGACTTTATGCACCAACAAACTCCCCCTGGGATGTTGCCGCAGTCTGGATAGTCTTCAGAAAAATCTTCACAAGATTTGACGCTTAACGGCCAAAAAATTCCTTCGGTGGCTTGTGATGCTCCTCAAATGCAATTGGTGTTTGATCTGTTGGAGGATGCTGGTTCACTATAATGCCAATCCGAAAACTCCTTAGCGATGCTATGCGAGCTCGCTCCGCTATTCTATCTTTCTTCTTTTCCTTCTTCTTTAACTCGGTTTCCTCCTGCTTCCTCCTACATGTGTTCCATGCTGATCTAAAGTGTATGTCATTGGTGAAACAGACATTAAGAATCTTTTGGAACTAGAGTGCTTGCTCTTTATCTTTCTCTTTGTAGCTAATCTTGTTGTAGAACAAGTAATCAATATCTTTCTTCGTACAATTGACTAGCCACATCCTATCTAGTACTCGAATGCCATGCCACAGCCCATATATGTGTTTGTGAGCTATGACGGCTTCAGATAGTTCCTCTGTAATCTTCCATGAGTCATCATCTGGGTGCAAGCAAATTACAGCCTCTCCTGTATTAGAATCATAATACCAACACTTAAAGACTTTGTGGAAATCCTGCTCCATTTGTATCATAGGCTTGTTCTTCATTACTTTTGGCCTCTTTACAATGAGCGTAACATCCTTCTCCTTAGTCACTTGATCTATCTTCATAATGCGTCTCGGAAAGTGAGGTTTCCAGTTAATAAATCCATGTGCAGCCTCAAGCTTAATAAATTTCCAAAGCCTCTGGTTGTGAAATTTCATCTTGTGATTTATCGTCTTTGTTTGCACCAACTCTTTGATATCCCAATAAGGCAAGGACTTGATGTTGCTCAAATATTTAAGGTACTGAATACCAAACTCTCTTTTGATCGCGTAAATGTTCAGCTCTTCAATCCAACCCCAACTTATGATGTCCCCTAGAGAAATATCGGCGTCACGTTTAAAGAATGCTAGAGGACGATTGAACTTCCGCTCGACTGGTGAACTCTTAAACCACTTCTTCCTCATCTCAACATTTCAGCTCTGTTTAACTACTGAGGAATAGTTCCCTGCTTAGTAGCTTCTTCAACTTTACGTTTTAGAATATCTACATTCTCTGTTGCAAACAGTTCAGTAAAAGTTCGGGAGTCCTCTGTACCCTGATTGGCAATATTAGCATCGTCATCAGAATCATCCTCCACGACAACTCGATCATACTCATTCGTTTCTTCAACCTGTTCAAAGACATAATTGTTTGGCTCCAAAGCACTAATCTCGTTAAGTTCATCTTCGAAGTCAAACTCAAAATTCTCTTCATCCACGCCTAACATTTCTGTGATCTCTTCCTTAGAATAACTATGGATGAATTCCCCTTCCTCAACATCATGCTCAAGATAGAAAATCTTTGGTTTCGGCACGACATCATCGGTAGATGTATCAGTTACCGAGAGGATTCCTGCCTGCTGAGCATCTGAATGACCTTCATTTCTGTCCTTAACACCTTCTTCAGCAGTTTGATCCGCAGAATCATCGAGGTACACTGAATAATAAATCTCTTTATTCAAACAAGAATCAGTTACGCGAATACCAGCACCTCCAATATTATTATCATCATCACCCTTATCAGAATCATGTAACACCTTGTAAAACTGTGTCTAATAGTATAGCGACACGTGTTATATTTTATTTTTAGTCTATTAAAGACTAACAAGGACTAAAAGCGTCAACATACTCAAACAGTCTCTGAGTGATCTTCTGATGTCAACATGCATAAACCAAGCATCTTAATGACCATTAGTGTCAACATGCTTAAAATATAGCCTCTGAGTGACCATTAGTGTCAACATGCTAAAACTTGGGCCCTGAGTGACCGTTGTGTCAACATGCCCAGCCTCTGAGTGATATTGGAGTCAACATCCTTATAATGAGCCTCTTGTGAATGGGGATCGAGCTCCCGAAATGAGCAATCAACCTGATCTCGCTCAACTAGCAGAGGCGGAATTCATTGCTAGAGAGGTAGACATGACAAACAAGATAGTACTTACTATTTAACTGCTTCTAATGTATTAATGACATTCAAATATAGACGTAAGTAAACAAACTGGCAGAGCTTCGCCGTACCAATAGACAAATCACTAACTAGCTCTAACACAACACTTCCCTATTTATAGGTCGACATGACTCGTACCAAAGTGCGTGCAAAATAAACATCTATGTTTCGTACGAAACTGTAATTTGTACGAGTGACTCACTCGTACGAAATCTTGTATAATTTCGTGCGAATCACAGTATTCAAACATATAAAATTTAGATTTTCTCATTAAAACATTAACTTGTAAACTTTATAAACATTCTAGATTTATCCTAGACGTAGGCAATAGACATTATGCACCAACAAACTCCCCTTGGATGTTGCCGCAGTCTGGATAATCTTCAAAAACTTCAATTTGATTTGACTTGAACGCCCAAAAAATCTCTTTACAGGCTTTCGACGCTCTTCAAAAGCAATTGGCGTTTGATCAGTCAGAGGACGTCGTTTCAAAAACTGAAAGCTCCTTAAAGATGCTATTCTTGTATGTTCAGCAATCCGAGCTTCTTTTCTTCTATTTTCTTTGACTCCTTCTTCTCATCTTTCTCCAAGTTGTTTTCCAATCCGATCCAGAATGAATATCATTCGCAAACCACACATTCACGATCTTTTGAAATTGAAGCGCTTGTTCTTGATCTTTTTCTTTGAAACTTATCTTACTATAGAATAAACATTCTATGTCTTTCTTCGAACAATTTACAAGCCACATGGGGTCTAGTACTCGAATGCCTCGCCACAGACAATATATTCTTTTGTGCGCTATGACGGCTTCGGTTAATTCTTCTATAATTTTCCACGAATCTTTTTCTGGGTGCACACATATAACAGCCTCTCCTGTATTCAAATCATAATGCCACCACTTGATGATTTATAAAAATCTTGCTCCATTTTGATCAGCGGCATGTTTTTCATCACCTGTGGTTTCTTTATAATCAAAGTAATATCTTTCTCCTTTGTCACTAGATCTACGTTAACAATACGACGTGGATAATGAGGTTTCCAATGAACAAAACCATGCTTTGCTTCAAACTTGATCAATTTCCACAGCTTTTGGTCATGGAACTTCATCTTTAGATTTATCATCTTGGTTTGAACAAGTTCCTTTATGTCCCAATAAGGCAGTGTTTTGATATTGCTCAGATATCGAAAATATTGGATCCCAAATTCCCTTTTAATCGCATATACATTTAGCTCTTCAATCCAACCCCAACTCAGAATATCCCCTAAAGAAATATTGGCATCTCTGGTGAAAAATGCCAGGGGTCTTTTAAAATTTCGCTCAGCTGAACTCTCCCGAAACCATTTCTTCTTTTGTTCAATAATTTCAGCTTTAGACATCTTCTAAGGAATTGTTCCTTCTTTTACAGCTTCAGATACTTTCCTTTGTAACATCCCAGAACTTTATGCTATTAAACAGATCGATAAACGTTAGGAAATCATCTATACCGTGAAAGGCATCATTAGCATCTTCATCAGAATCACTTTCCATGACAACGTTATCATATATATTAGCATCTTCTATGTCTTCAAAAACATAAGCATTCGGTTCAAAAACATCTATCCCATTCAGTTCGTCTTCAAAATCAAAATCGAACTTCTCTTTGCTAATTCCGAGCATTGCTGCTATATCTTCTTTCGAATAACTATGAACAAACTCTCCTTCTTCAACATCATGCTGAAGATATAATACAAATGGCTTTTGCATGACAGGAACAGAATATGTAACATTTTCTGTGAAAATTCCTGCCTGTGAGCGTCTACTGACTAATAAGCTTTATTCATCCTTTCCTCTTCAGTAGTTTGGTTCGCAGAATCATCAAAGTACTCAGAAAGATCAACTAATTCATTAACATTTGAACCAATTACACGAATACCTGACCTCCAACATTGTCATCATCATTATCATCTGAACTACTGGAATCTTTATCATCAACATCAACTACTTCAGCATCCTCTACTTCTGCCTCCTTTTCTGTTTCTTCAGCCGTTTCTTTACTGTCTTTTACCGTCTTTTCTTCATCAACGAATCTTGATGTCGTTGAGAAAGATCAAGTGAAGCTATATCTACATCAATTGGCTTTCATATCAGGATAAAATTCTTCGGTTCTTTATACACCACAATATCCCAACATTGTACTGGCTCAGATTCAGCTTCTGGCACAGCTTCATCAATCACGGGATCCTCCACTATCTTACCTTTTCCTTTCCCTTCTGCACCAGATTGCTATTTAGACAACCGTTCTCTTTCCGCAACTATTTCCCTTGCTTCTCAACATTCTATTTCATCAATTGCCGCAGAAATACTCAATCCCAACTTCTTTTCCAAGATCTTCTCAAACACATCCATTCTTCTATTATTTCTCAACCGTTCTTCCTCGTATTCTATCACTCGTAACCGCAATCTTTCGCTTTCAGAAATAATACTTGCTATCATCGCTTCTAATTGTTGTTTGTCAACAATTAATCCCCCAATTCTTTCAAGCATTTCAAACTTTTCAGCTGTTAACATGTTTATCTGCTCTTGCAACTCAGCTATGCGTACAACATTCATTGTCACCTATTTCTGCAAATCATCAACTCTTGGATCATCGAAATGAAATTCATCACCTCCTGGTAGATCGTCTAAACCAATCTCGTCAAAAAATGCTTGTGAATCAAACGGTTGTGGTGTAGGACGAGATTGTTGAGAATGAGATGATTGAGATTTTAGTTGAGCAGATTGTTGTGGCGGTGATTGCTAGACTGGTTCTGGATTAGGCATTGATTGTTGAACTGGTTCTAATTCAGATTGTTGCGGTGCTGGTTGTTTTTGTTCTGGTTCTTGTTCAGGAACTGATGGTTGTTGAAAAGGTATATCTGGTTCAACTTGTTGCTGATGGCTCTGGATGCATTGGTGGAGACGGAATATTTTGTGATGGTTCCTCCACATTTTCTTCAATAATCTGTTCAGCACCAGCTTCTGTTGGAACAACATTCGGAGATATTCGAGCTGCAGATTGCTTCATTCTTCTTTGCCTTTTCTTGACCGGAGTTCGAAATGCAGATTCAGTATCAGATTCAGACGGAACATAAGTTGTGTCAGCCTCGCCTGTTGCTTTTCTCTTGCGTTCCTCAGCTTTATGTTTGAGTTCATCTTGACGTTTCTTTGCTAACTTTTCGGCTCTTTTCTTTTCTCCCGCTCTTCTTTCTTCTGAATCAGTACTAGATGATAGTACTTCTTCAGCTGCTTTGTCAGCTACAAAAGCCTGACGTTCTATCTCTTCCGCCAACTGTTCAACTGTTTCCTTAACTACAGGTTCATCTCTTAACCCTGAACTTTCAGCAGCAGACGCAGTTTTTCTCTTTCTCGCTTTATATGTGGTTCCCACCTTTTTCTCCATCTTTTACGAACCATGGACTTCTCTTTGCCACAAACAACGATAATGATTTAACGTCCTCTTCATCGTCACCACTATCATCCTTCCTCCACTTTCCTGGTGCAGGTGAAATATAATCTTTATCAAAAATAGTACCAAACATCAGTTTAGCTACGGGGGCAGACTTTAGATGCACATTCATCTTTCGAAATGATGGAACATCCATATGTTCAAGTTTGAGAACATCGTCTAGAGATTTCTTCAAATTAGGATGCAAAAAGTCTAACATCATATGTATGAATCACGGATATTGCAAAAACCTTTCCTTCTGAATATTCTGTATCATCTGAGTAAATATAACCTTTGAAAAGTTATATGGAAGATTCAGCACAAGCGCAGTAATCATACACATCTGATAATCCACCAAGTCATCGAAACCACCTTTCTTATGACCCAAACTGTGAATAATAACATGTGCAAGATATCTAAAAGGCGCACTCAGAATTCCTTTCTTGTATGGTGCATAATTCACAAATCCTGTATATCCCATCCTATAAAACATCCTTTAACCATATACTCCGTGAAACCTGTCGGATCGTCTTTGGTGTCTTTAAACTCCAACACTTTCCGAATTAGCTCTTCAATAATCTTCACTTGAATATCGACATCGTTAATCTTTACAGCTGAGATAATGGCGTTATCATCTATACTATACTCAGCAGCATTCAAGAAATATTCCACATGCTAAAGATATGCCGTATGTCTATCCGTTTACATTTTAGTCACCCTAATCCTAGTGAGAAAATCCAAGATATCTCGATACGCCACTATCTCTGGAATTGAAGCATCTGCGAGACAGCATATATTGTGCACCGGAGAAAATGCGGATTTCTTGGCCTGTACAAGAAAATAACAATCATCCGTAAGAAAATTTTAAACTTTTAAAAATTTCTTCACTGAATCGTACAAAAAAAAACTTTTGTTTCATGCGAAACACAATCTTAACCAAAACTTTTGTTTCTTTCTCTGTTTCGTACAAAACCTATGTTTCGTACGAAACATACATATAATCAAAAATTGAACATTTTGAACCATCTTTTATTTATACGGACCATGATCTTCGTACGAAATACTTTGCAATTTAAACAGTTTGTATTCCAATTTTATTTCATACAAATCATCATTTTAATACGAATTATACATTCAAATGATTTTTAACAACTTTTATCCCTCATCCGTATGAAATTCTGTTTCATACAAAATACTCTTCAACAGTTTATACAAAAATTTTCATGCGAGTCAACTTCCTTCGTACAAAAACCATCGTCGTCCCAAAATTTATCCAAGTATAATCGGAACCTAAAACTTGTTGTTTCTAACAAATTGATAGTCTATTTTCAGGTTATTAGAGCCAATTATAACGATTTTGTGATCAATTTTATGTTTTACCGGTCCAATTTCCCTAGATCTAAGTTTTAGTCCGAATCGTACAAAATTTTGACATTATAACAGTGTGATTTTGACGAAATTACCTTGCCCATTGAAAGAGGTGTGCCAATCAACCTCAACAATGTGAATTACAAGCATAAATACAAAGAAATGAAGTTTTTAGAGTCGAATCACACAAAAGTAATCTGAGTCGCTCAACAGTGCAGAGAGAATAGAAACCTCATTTCTGTGCGAAACACATAGTATTTATACTTAATTTATTTTGTACCAAACATTATGAATCGCACAAAAACTTAGCTCTTGTTTCGTACAAAAATGACTATCTCCGCATGAATTTCGATTTTGTGCGAATCATAACTAAAAAAATTTAAACTTTAAGATTTCAATTTTTATTTTTTTTGTATTTTCCATTTTTTTTTCAATTTTATCTATTTCAAAAATCCACTTGACTAACCAAGTCAAAGTTAATGACCCTAGTTAACAAATTTGCCTTTCAAGTCCAAGTTAATGGCCTTGTTGACCATGTTTGACCAAAAAGATTTATTTTAACATGTAAAGTTTCAAATTAATGAACTTTCTTGACATTCATGTAAACTTTTTGCTAAAATTAGCTCCCAACCCATGACTTCAAGCTTTCCTCAGCAAGATATTGCTATGAATCCAACCGTTAGTGTTTTATCATCGGTAAACAAAAATAAAACTATCAAGCTAAGAAAACTGAAAATCTTTTTGAGTTTTAAAATACTTTTCAAAGAATAACATTTTTGTGAATTTTGTGTTTTTTAGAGGATCATTTCAAGCATACATATAAGTCATCAGTACCGTTGGTCTAGAAACACCCTTTAAGCTTTTAAACAAATTTACCTAGATTGCCAATATATTTGTCCATTTAAACTTCTTCTTGTTTCTCAATTGTTTCAAGATATGTTAAGGTATTATTAGAAACATGAAATAACTGTGTTTCCCATCTCAGAATATACTCACGTATCGAGATTCCCAGAATGTCATTTTACAGGTGAATATATTGAATTGATATCTGTAAATAGGGTGAATGCGAGACCCTGAGAGCTCAGGTTAGTACTACCGTACAGAAAAAAAAGATGAAGGCTCGTCTTTAGGTGGTGTTCCATCAAGGAATCTTTTGTACTGCAAATATCATAATTGCTTTAGACATAACCATATTTGCATGCAGCTTTTGGGGAAATAATGCGAAAGTATTATATGAGTTCTAGGCCATTGCTTCCGCAAAATCAGAAGAACTCGAATAATACCCCAGATATCAATCAAATATAAAGACCTAGTATCGCAGAATCTGGCATTCTCTCAAATGAAATTTCGGAGTACTAAGTCCATATATCCGAGAGATGTTAACCCACAAGTTAATCAGTTTTGTGTTTTAAGTTTATATATTGAATACAATTTACTGAACGAGTGAAGTCTATTGGCATATCCTAGTAAGACTTGCTTAATTACTTTTAAAATCAATACAATTCTTTAGCATAATATGACTATCATTTTTGATTTATTATGATCACTCTTTTTACACAAAACTTTTTTTGTCTTTTTTAATGTTTTTGTATTTTCCTCAAACATTCTCCCCCTAAAATCAAAAACATATTTTTTGATTTTTTAAGAAGTTATAAGAAAGAAGGTACAGAAAATGTTTAACCGATAACAAATTCAAATGAAGTCATCATCATCCTCAAAGTCAACCTGAAATACATCCCCTAAGATCATATTTTTTAAACCATTTAGCTTTAACAAATTTTTAAACTTTGTTTTATCAAAAGCTTTGGTATAAAAATTTGCTTTTTGGTCATCAGTGTGGATTTTCTCAATTCGTACCAACTTTTTCTCATAGCAATCACGGATAAGTGGTGTCGAATCTTGATATGTTTAGTACGTGAGTGTTGGCATGAGTTTTTGGTGATATCGATCGCGGCCTGATTATCTACATATATAGGCGTATCAAGAAATTGCAAACTGAAATCTCTCATCTGTTGCTGTATCCAGAGAATCTGAGCACAACAACTGGATGCCGAAACGTATTCAGCCTCACTGGTAGAGAGAGCGACCGCAGTTTGTTTCTTGCATTGCCACGTTACCAAACGAGTTCTAAAGAACTGGAAGCCGATCGTTGTAGACTTTATATTCAGTTTGCAGCATCCAAAATCAGAATCCGAGTAACCTGCAAGATTAAAATCATCATGTCTAGGGTACCACAAGCCGATGCTTGGAAAACCCTTCAGATATCTCATTATGCGTTTAACGATAAGCAGGTATGACTCTTTTGGATTAGACTGATAATGGGAGCACAAAAACGTTGGATACATGATATCTGGTCGAGAAGCTGTAAGATACATCAAGGATCCGATCATGGAGCGATATAAAGTTTCATCAACTTTTTCTCCGGTAAGATCCGGACAAATGCCGTGATTTGGAGCTAACGGGGTAGATGCTGGTTTAGCTCCTGTCATATTGAATTTCTCCAATATGTCATGAACATATTTTGTCTGATGAATGAAAATACCATTAGACAACTGGTCAACCTACGATAATTGGATGCCCATCTACTTCCTTTGTGAAGAGGGTTTAATCTACTGTTCCCCTGATAAAGCCATTGTCCAGAAGATGACTCGATAATGTTTCATACCAAGCTCTCGGGGATTGATGAAGACCATAAAAGGCTTTATTCAAGAGGTAGACTTTATCTTTGTGTACTGGATCAACGAACCCTGGTGGTTGGCCGACGTAGACCTCCTCTGTCAATTTTCAATAAAGGAAAGCTGATTTAACATCCAATTGGTACATCTTGAACCATTTCCACGAGGCAAAGGCCAAGAATATGCGAATTGCTTCAAGACGTACAACTGGGGCGTAGACTTCAGTATAATCTATCCCTTCTTGCTGGTGAAAACCTTGAACCACAAGTCAAGCTTTGTTGTGCACCACGACTCCTCGATCATCTCTTTTACACTTGAAGACCCATCTAGTATTAATCTTTTTTTGATGATCTGGCAAGTCAACAAGCGTCCAGACTCCATGTTTCTGGAATTGGAGTAACTCTTCTTGCATTGCATCCACCCAACTTTCTTCTTTTAACGCGTCTTTCCAGTTCCCCGGTTCAACCTGAGAAACAAAACAACTATGAGAAAATCGGACTCGAAGTGGAGCAATACTAGTATAGAAATAGCTTAGATCTTTATTAATCTGATTGCGAGTTTGCACTCTAGATTGTAAGCTGCCCATGATGTTTTCTGACGGATGATATGAAAGTGTCCTTGGTATCACTTCGGTTGGAACATCTACTTGTGGTTGCAAATTTGTAAGAATTTCATCGACAACCGGTACAAATGAGGAAGCTTTATTCCTAGCATTAGATTGATCAGCCTGTTGTTTCAGAAAGCCTTCAATCTTTTCAGATCTATCATCAGAACTGGATCCTCCATCGTTGAAAGTTGGTTCCCGATCAAAGTCAGCATCTACATTTGTCTGGGAAGATGATTCAGCAGCATTGACATTTGGAGCTGGAACCAGATTTAGAACAGACGAGCTGTGACCAACATCAGATGTGGTAACTGGTAATGATGTAGAAATCACCAAAGGTCGAGGAACTGGTTCTTGATTAGATAGTTGATGTTGTTGAAATAACATAACAAGTTCTTCTTCAATTGGCACATCTAGTAGATCAAACGAATCCCACAATCTACCGTAGTTAAACAGCCACGGATCCCCAGGCTTCTGTGTAGGCGTTGTATATCTTTGACAAACTACGTGTTGCGCTAGAACTACCTGGTTCAGACTTGGCAAGAAAACACGTTTTTGAGGGGTAGCATAACCAACAAAGAATCCTTCCAAAATTTGGCTCCAAATTTACCAGCCGGTTCCAAGACGGTACACGGTGATCCAAAAGGTTCCAAAAATGCTATGTTAGGCTTTCGTCGATTTAGTAACTCGAAACATGTCTTTTTGTGAGGCTTAACTGTCAACACACGATTTAGGGTATAACATGCTGATGCTACTGCTTCACTCCTAAAACTGATTGGTAATTACGAATCAGCTAACACTGTTCTAGCAGTTTCTATCAACGTGCAATTCTTTCGTTCAGCTACTCCATTTTGTTGTGGAGTATAGGGAGCACTGAATTCATGAAGAATCCCCTTTTCATTGCAGAACTCTTGCATCTTCTTGTTCTTAAACTCTGTCCCATTATCATTGCGAATTCTCTTAATGGGCAAAAGCTTTCTCGGGTGTGATTTCTTACGCTACTTCCCCTTTTTGCTGCTAAGACAATCATCATATAGATGAAAACTTTTCAAATTGACACCCTTCACTAAGTCGTTATGCACAAGAAAATTCATCTTTCAAAGATGAATGTGCCCCATTTTTCTATGCCATAAAATTGACTCTTTCTCAGTAGCTTTGGAAACAAAGCATTAAACTTTCTTTGACGTGGTAGAAGCGATGCTCATGTCAAGAACATATAAATCATTTTCTCGCGGAGCTCGCATAAAAATCCATTCTTCTGGAATCTTGAAACCGGGTCTTAGAATTAGACATTCTTTATCATTGAAATGTGTCGTGTACTTCTTGTCACAAATTTGCGAGATACTAAGCAAATGGTTCTCAAGTTTGGCGATATAGTTCACTTTATCAAACGGTACAATTCCGTTCGAGAGTATCCCTTCTCCGACAATTCTACCTCCCTGCATTCCAGCAAATCCTACATATCCTCCTCGAATAGCTCTAATATCATTGAGCAGCGCAAGCATTCCTGTCATGTGACGAGACGCTCCACTATCCATGATCCATTTTGACAATATCGAACATTGGAGCCCCTGTACATATGATTAACAAAAATTATTTAAATAAAGAGACCCAAGCCTGCTTGGTCTTGGGTGGGTTTGGAATGTCGAACTTTGGACCCACTTTATTCTTTTCAATCCTTTTAAGCTCAATTTTGTTTGGAACAGAAGGTTTGAGTTCAACCTTGGATGATTTAGTTTTAACAATTTAGCAACCCATTTCTGTGTTTGTGGTTTAGCCCTTTTCACATAGAATATTTAATCTACTTGTTGAATTTTGTGTGATGTCTCACCTTCAAATTTAGATGAGGATTGAATAATTGGTTTAACATTTAGATGAGATTCAATATTTCTTTTAAGAATTTGTTTTGGCATAAACATGGGTGCTTTTTGCTTTTCATCCTTAGTGAACTTCTTCGGAGAAGAAACTGGTTTTGAACTTTCTTGTGAACAATATCATGAGATATGTCCAACTTTCTTGCATTTAAAGCATGTCCTGCTGTCCTTATGAATAGAGGTATCCAAAACCTATTTCTGTTTTTGTTTCTCTTTTTCTTTAAGAAAATCATCATTTGATTGAGTTCCGATGACCTCCTTTTCCTTCTCGGTTGTTGTCCCAAACACAAAATTGATTTTCTTTGTAAAATTCAATTTTTGAGACTTGTTGGTTTTATATTGCTTCTGGAAACCCAACCCAGCTCATTTGTTTTCGGATAATCTCCATTTTTCTGATAGTAGGGTCGGTTTTTAGTTTTTGATTTAGAATAGAAAGATGCATCATGTTTATCAAAATCATTATGACTTACCTCCATCAGCTTGAACATTTTGTCTACACAATCCTTTTTCACATTCTTGATTGGAAAATCCTCATCCGAAAATAGTTTATCAGACCCTTTCATTTTATAAACTATGACATTAGGATCATCATTTAAACTATTTTCTGATATATCATCAGACTTTGACTTCTCAGATTTTTCAGACTCAGCCACTTCAGATTCATTTTTAACACTTTGTCAACCACATCATTTACGACTTTAGAATCACATTCACCATCATTTTTATTGTAAGTTACATCGATATCCACAGGCAGCTATTCGGCTTTCAATTTAAGATTTAGCGCCTTTTCCACCCCAGATGGATTTTTTCATGCATAACTGTTCCACATGGGTGGAGGAACTCGATCATAACTACCATTTTTTATTTCACCATTTTTAGATTCCTTGATATTTTTGATTTTTGGTAAAATATGATCTATGACGTATGATCTTGTGGAATAACTAATTAACAATTTGTTAACTCGTTCGGTTTCAATTCTCATTTTCTCGAGCTCACTTTTGAGCTCAGCAATAGTGTTTAGATGAATATTAATTGCCATTTGTTTATCCATCACTGTTGCTTTAAGCATCATAAGTGTTGCGTCATTTTCTCTGAGAGCTTTATTATATTGTTTAACAGACGCACTCAATTTGTCATAAGCTTCCTTTGTGGATTTGTAATCGTTTGACAAATTGTCTGTTAAACTTTGCAATTCAACAAATCTTTTGTTCTTTACAAGACACTCACCACATGGTTCATCACACTTTGCATAAGATTTTTCATTCTCAGATGACTTGTTTACCTCATTGCCATTCGCCATGCACACTTTAATGATGTCTTCTTTCAGCAATTCCTTTTTCTCATTAGTTTTGACATCTTCAATCGGTTTCTTTTGCTCTTCATCTGTTTTTAAAAGTTTTTTAAAAACATCGTTAGGCAAAAGATGTTTGAATGGATCATTCAACAGCTTATCTTCCTCTGATGAAGTATGATAGTAATAATCGTCATCCTCAGGTCCTTCATCAAAGGATGCCTCCGATTCTTCTTCCGGTTCCTCAATAATTTCAGCCACCAATGCCAAACTTTCTTCTTTCAAAATAAACTTGTTCCAATTAAACCCTTCGTCTTCTTGTATAACAACCAAAGCCTTATCTTTAGTTTCAGGTTGCTTATCTTCAATCAGCACAATTCTTGTTCTTGGTTGCGGTCGGTGGTAGATCGCTCTTTTGTAATAATCATCGGCAAAAGGATTATGATTTCCTTGAACCTCTCGGTTTGGACATTCTCTTTTAAAGTGACCTTTCTCCCGATACTTGAAACAAGTAACTTTGTATTTATCAAATCCAAGTTTCCCATCCAAACCTCCCAAATTTTCTTTACCAGTGATTTCCATAAATCTCTGTGCACGTCGAACGATTGAAGCCATACACCATTTTATATCTATCAACTCCATTTCAACTGGATCAATTTGATCGTAGTCTTCACGTGTCATTTCAGAATTTCCAATCTTTCCAGCAACAAGACTGTCATATGACTCAAGAACTGAAGCAGGTAGAGACATATGTTGTTTTGCTGTCTTTTCGTCAAAATTTTGCGCATTCTGAAAGTCAACGACAATATTACATTGCAAAACTCTTTGACTTGCATTGGATGATGGAGTTGTTTGATTGTTCTGAGATTGATTTGATCTAAAAGAAGATTGTTGACTTGAAGATGTATTCGGATCAACTGTTAGGAATGATTGGAAACCACTTGACTGAGTTGGGGGTGTGCTTGGTGAACTATATTCAATGAACGCAGTTTGAATCTTTGGCGCTTGGATTTGACCAGCAAAATTGTTTTTGAAATAAAGATTAACATCTTGTTGCACTAGAACCATCTTGTTTTTAGCCATCTTTTGCATCTCTATTTCATGACCTTCCAATCTTTCGATAAAGCGAGGCAGTGAGAAATTGTTGTATTCAACTCCATTCTTCAAGATAGTTAAGTAAGTTGACCATTCACCTTGTGGCAAAGAATCAACTAGCTTATCAAAAAGCTCTTCATTTGTCTTCACAATTCCCATTCTCTTCATATGAACCACCAGATGACAGTATCGCTCAATCAGCTGCTTTACGGTTTCTCCTTTGATTAATGTGAATACATCGAACTCTTTGCCTAATAGTGCCCTTTGGTTTTGCGGAGTTGAGCACTGCCTTGAAATTTGAGTCAAAGAGCATTCCATAAAGATTGCGCATCATCATCATGTTGTAATAAAGCCAAGATGTCTTCTTTAATCGATTGCTGAAGAATGTTCATCATTTTCTTTTCGTTGATAAATCTTTCCCGTTCAACATCAGAGAATTGAGCAAGGGTCTTTTCAAGCCCATTTTCACCAACTGGGGTGATATATTTTGCCTCGATAACAAACCAGCAAGTAAAGTGGTTAGCTTGAACCCAGTTCATAAACCTCTCACTCCAACTATCAAAGTCTTCTAGATTCATAAGCTTTGGAGGTCTCATCATTATTCCCATTTCATTCTCTAAATTGATGTTTTGAGCTGTTGCAGTTGTAACAACCGATGTGGCAAATGCATTGTAAAATTACTCAGACATTTTTCCTGTGAAAAGTTTATAACACACTTTTCGAAAATAAAAAGATCAGATTAGAAAAGTTTCTGTGTGGACAAGTTGTTTCGTACGAAACAGATGTTTTTGAACGTTTCCGATTTTCTCACAAAAACAACATTTTATACGAAACAGTTTTGTACGATTTAGATTTTCTAATAAAAGTATGATATCGTACGAATCAAACCATTTTGTACAAAACATGTGTTTTTGAACGAGTAAATTTTGTGCGGTTGAATTTTTGTACGAAATAAGTTTGAAATTCTGAAAAATACAAGATTCTGTGAATTTTGCACTGATTCCTATGAATTTTAAGCTAGCTCGTACAAAAATTAAAACAAATTTATTTCATGCGAAACTCGTACGAAACTGATTCAAACTTCAAACTGATCAAATTTTATAGATTTCAACATGATTTAGTTCAATTTTAAGTCTGAATTATGATATGGATTGATTAGATTGAAGATTAACTTGAATTACTAAAATCCTAGTCCATTTTGTCCATGAATTCGTTCAAAATTTGTCCAAAATCAAGCAAAGGTCAGAAAAATGATGAAGATGAAGATATATCTAAGTTTGAACACTCAGTAACTCGTTAGTATTTGTTGTCTATCTGTATATCAGATCTCATGGCTCTGATACAACTTGTGAACGGGGATCGAGCTCCCGAAATTAGCAATCGACCTGATCTCGCTGAACTAGCAGAGGCGGAATTCATTGCTAGAGAGGTAGATATGACAAACAAGATAGTACTTATTGTTTAACTGCTTCTAATGTATTAATAACGTTCAAATATAGACGCAAGTAAACAAACTGGCAGAGCTTCGCCGTACCAATTGACAAATCACTAACTAGCTCTAACACAACACTTCCCTATTTATAGATAGACATGACTCGTACCGAAGTGCGTGTAAAATAAACATCTATGTTTGGTACGAACTGTATTTCATACGAGTGACTCACTCGTATGAAATCTTGTATAATTTTGTGCGAATCACAGTATTCAAACATATAAAATTTATATTTTCTCATTAAAAGATTAACTTGTAAACTTTATAAACATTCCAGATATATCCTAGACGTAGGCAATAGACATTATGCACCAACATCTCTGAGTGATCTTTAACGAAGTCCTAACTCTCATTTGTTCCATTTGTTGGACGAGAGGGATTAAAATCATGATTATATAAAAGTTGGACATTGGAGGGCTTAAAAGTGTCAACATGTTAATTTATACCTCTGAGTGACCTTTTAACGAACTGAGAGCTCGATAATGTCCGCGCATAATCCCGGGTATGCCAAATATTGGCTACGGGGGGCTAAATATGCTAAAAAGGTGTTTTAGAAAGTTCTAGGTAAGGTGCTAAAAGTGTCAACTTTTGAAAGTGGCCTAGGGGCGCTCGCGGGGCTGTATTTGCAGAAAATTGCCACGGCCACCACACAAAGTGCCAAAAACCAATTAACTCGAAACTATGGATTCCCAAACTACTATGCCACATTTTTGGACACTTGTAAGCTCCCTTTTACACCACTTAGCACCTGGCATCACCTCCTTCAAGCTGTCCAACTATTAATAGGTTCCAAAGTTCACCATTTCAACTTGCACCTTTCTCATTTCCAACTCTATCTCCCTCCTCTTGAAGTTCCTAACTGAAAGGAGCATCCAACTAAGTTCTATTGCATTCTAGGAACCACTTGTAAGTGTTCCTTGCTCTTGCATTTTCGTTTATAGGCTTCTATAGCCAAAAGTCAAAGTTTTACGGAAAACACCTTGACTTTCGGTTAAGACCATTATGGTCCAGACAATATTTGTAATGAACATGGCTAAGTGATCGTAATGAGGTAGGTGTTAGTCCCTATAAAGGGCACCTCATGAAGATCACGTTTGCTAGATCAATTAACGGGTCAAAGTTATGATATTAAAAAGTCAAACATGCCATTTTTCAAAAAAATCATAAATTAATCTTATATATGTTATAAAACCTATTTTGATACTTAAAAAAGTTGGTAATAATTATTAGAACATGTAAGGACATGTTCGGCTCGTCAATTTCAGTTCTAGTGTCGGTTCGCAACCAAAAGTCGCGAAGTTTGACTTCTGCTTTGACTTTCGATACTGACCCAATTTAGATTAGTTAGATACTGATCTAAAGTTGCATTATGATCGTAATATAATGTAGCATAACCCTCGGAGGTTAGATTACATGATCATAATCAGAATCTAAGTTTATGCACAAGTTTCGTAATTATGCCATTTTGACTAAAATGCCCTTTTTGCATAAAATAAGGTTTAAAAAATAATGAACTTAAAAATAAGTTTCCTACTGATGTTATATTATATGTAGGATTATTTGGGATGTTAAATCAGATTATAAACTGATTTTATGAACAAGTCCTTGTAACATGTCGGTAAATGACGATAAAGCCCTTATAGCTTACAAAATGGTTTTAATCGTATCTTTTCAAGGTAAATGTTTTACCTACTGATATGTTATATTAAATAACATATCTAAGACATTTTAATCTGACCTTAACATCAGTTTTCGTTAAGCATCGCATAAATCGTCATTTTACGACATAAGCGTCGTTTCGGCGCATAGTATAGTGTTAAACCATAACTATCAACTAAAACTTGTTAACTACTAATTTTAAAACTTATTTTTAATATTTATATAGTAGGTAATTGGTATGAACTCAGAATCCCAAACAATTCGTAAACTATGTGTAAAATGACCAAAATGCCCGTTCGGTGCATAGTTTGGTCATAAAAGATAAATTACACATATAATTAATATCCTACTGATATTATATCATAAATAAATTATTTTTCCAGAATATTTATAATTATAACATTTAATTATATTCAAGTTCCTTTTATACGGTATGAAATTACCGAAATGCCCTTATGAGGCATAGTTTCATTTTAAAACCTTAACGGGCATGTAAGTTGATATCCTACTGATATTACAACTTAATTAAAGTATAATGGCATATAGAACTTGTCCATGACTTATCCGGTTACCCGATATGGCTTATATGCATACGGTTAATTATAAGTAACTAGTTTACGGAATTTAACCAAAACAGGGTTTAACCTTATTATTTTAAACTCAAAAAAGAATGTTAATTGTTTACCCCTTTTATACAAGTCAAAGTACTTGTTGGGTTTAAACTACATTCTATCCGGTCATCATTTAATCAAGCGTTATACGTTTTGATCCTGTACACTACTCGGTCTAAGTCTAAGACTTAAATAAGACTGTTAGTATTTTAATTGGTTAGCTTATGCCTTAATCCAGACTAGAGCCTTCCGGTAAATGCTATCTGCACTTAGATCATTTTGGACACGACTGAGATATTAAATCTTGCATTTTAAATCAAGACTAACTTAGGTGAATACTCTTGACTTATTTTCCCTATACGGTAAATTATTACCGCTTGGTCAGAAATGGGATCAATCGAATGCCGGATTGTGGCTAGTAACTTTCCCAAGTTATAAAAGATTTGTGCCCTGTGCACTTAAATCTAATTTCTAAAATGTTTTCAAATTGTGTCAGTCGGGTGTATTTACCAGCGAAGCTAACGTATTTTAAAAAGACTAAGCTTGAAGGTACAATACGAAAAAGGCCGGAAGCTGCTTGGTAGTGAAATAAGAGGATCTTGCACATCCTTAGATCTACCCTAAAGTCTGTTTTATATTCTTTCTTTGTACATTTTATGATCCGCCTGTGGATCTTCTATTACGAGCTTGTATATTATTTTGTATTTCGAACATTCGGTTTGTAATAGTAATTTTATTCCAACTTCCACTGTGCCGTGTTTAATTGACAATGATGTTATCAACTGACGTCACGATACTCCTCGCCCGGGCCCACCAGTGTATGGATTTAGATTGGAAATCCGGGGTGTGACAAATCTGAATCAGAATCACCAACATCATCTAAATCTTCATCTTCTTTCTCGGCATCTTCCTCAAATTCTTCAACCACTTCCTCAATCTCCTTTTCTAACTTTTTTCCAATAACCATTCGTGGTGTCTCACAGAAAGATCTGACATATCAATCTCCCCATCCTTAGGCTTGCCGATCAGCACAAACTTGTTCGACACTTGATACAACACGATATCTATAATAGTAACTGGCATAGACTCAGCTTCTAGCACGGTTTCAACATTCACGGGATCCTCTACAACCTTCGCTTTTCCTTTGCCTTGCGCGTCTGATAATTCTTTAGCAAGACGTTCTCTTTCAGCAACACATTCTCTTGCCTCTGCATGTTCTATCTCATCAATCTCCGCGGCTATGTTAATCCCAGCTTCTTTGTTAGAATTTTCCCAAACATATTCATTCTTCTATAACTTTGAAGCCTTTCTTCTTCATATTCAGCTATTCGGAGTCACAGACGTTCATTCTCAGATACTATACTTGCGAGCATGGCTTCTAACTTTTGTTTATCTTCATTCAACACATTAATCTGCTCCTTTAACTGCCCATTTTGACCGTGTTCAACAAGACTTGTTTCTGTAGTTCATCAACACGTGGGTCGTTGAACATATCTGTAGTAAAATCTTCACCCCCTGGAATGTCTCCAAAATCAAACTTGAAATCAAACTGAGACTGGTGTTGTGAAGTGTGCGGTGGCGGCTATGGTGTAGCCTGTGGTGGTGTTGGTTGTGGTGGCGGCTGAGATGCAGACTATTGTGGCGGAGGAGATTGATGTGGTGGCAATGATGGAATCTGAGAAGTAGACTGATGAACTGGTGTTGATGGAGTCGGGTCAACAACAATCTCTTCATCTATCGTCCGCTCTTGCACAGTGTTTTTAGATCTAACAGTATGAGACTCAGAGCTTCTAGCTGCTTGGCGCTTAAACCGTCGTGTCTTTTTCTTCCCTGGTGTGCGTACAGGAGTATCTGTATCTGAACCTGAAGGTATATACGTTGTATAATCTTCACCTACCGCTTTGCGCTTTCGCTCTTCAGATTTTCTCTTTTTCTCGGCCCGACGCTTTGCCTCTATCTTTTTGACCCATTTTCTTTCACCAGCATGTCTCTCATCAGGATTAGCGCTCGAAGACGATGCGTCTTCAGCCACTTTTTCTCCACCACACACTTGTCTCTCGATGTCTGCTGCGATATCTTCAATATTTTCTTCAACATCTGGTTCATCTCTAAGCCCAGAACTTTCAGCTGCTGCTTTTTCTTTGGTGGTGCTGAAGTAGAAGATGTAGCAGTCGCTTTTCTTTTTACACCCTTTTCTCCGTCTTTCACAAACCACGAACTACGCTTAGCAATAAAACTTTCTAGTTCAACTAACTCCTCATTCTCATCCCCACTATCTTCTTTCCTCCATTTACCCGGAGCTGGAGATATGTAATCTTTGTCAACTATAGCACCAAAAACTCGCTTAGCATTTGGAAATGTCTTTAAACGCAAATTCATCTTCTTAAGGCCCAAGACATCCATATGTTCAAGCTTTAACACATCGTCCTTCTTCTTCTTCAAGTTCGGGTGCAAGTGATCTAACAACATCTGTACAAACCGAGGGTACTGCAAGAACTTTTCCCTCTGTAGGTTCTACACCATTTGTGTAAATATAACCTTAGAAAAGTTATATTGCAGGTTCAAGACCAATGCAGTAATCATACACATTTGGTAATCTACCAAATCATCAAACCCTCCTTTGCAATGACTCAACACATGAGCAACAACGTTAGCAATGTAACGGAATGGCGCTGAGGTTTCCCTTCTTGAATGGCACGGCGTTCACAAAACCAGCATATCCCATACGGTAAAAACAACCCTTCACCATGTACTCAAAAAATCCGATAGGATCGTCTTCATTATCTTTAAAATCCAAGACTGTTCGGACCGAATCTTCTGTTATCTTCACCTGTATATCCTCATCATCAATCTTTACTGCCGAAACTATCGCATTTTCTTCAGAATCATACTCTGCCGCATTCCATAAATATTTGACATGAGATCTATAAGCTGTATGTCGATCAGTGAGCGCTTTTGTAACCAGAATCCTGCTTCAAAAATCTAACACATCCCTAAAGGCAGCAATTTCTGGAATAGTCTAGTCCAGCAAACAACAGATATTGTGGAACTGAGAGAAAGAAGTTTTCTTGACCTGTATACAAAGAGAGTTCAAATAGTTAGAAAATTTTTCAATCCTTTAAACATACAATATCATTCCTACGAGCCAATACTTAGAAATTTTTCACAAGTTACGATCAAGACATCATTCATATGAATCACTACTTCGTACGAGTGACTGACACTTAGATATTTTTCAACAACTTTACCAAACTTGCTTCGTATGAAAATTTCTTCGTATGAATCAATACTTAACAAATTTAAAACATAGTTTGTACAAATGATCCTTCGTACGAATAATGAACCGTCCCAAAAACACCAAGTTTGAACCAAACTCAAAACACGTTGTTTTTTTTAAATTGATAGTCGATTTATTGGCTATTAGGGCTGATATTAATGTTTTTAAGGTCAATTTTCAGTTTTACCGGTCCAATCTCCCTAAATCTATGTTGTAAGTCCGTTTGGTCCAAATCCCCAATGTAAAGATACTCGGTATGTCAAGAAAATCAAAGTTTAGAACTGATTCACACAAAAAGCTCTCTCACACGCACAATAGCATAAAATTGGTTTGTGCGAAGAAAGTGACCTTTTATACTAGTTTAGGGTCATTCGTACGACCAATGGTTCGTGCGAATGAAATCTAAACGTTGTTCGTACGAGATAGTGAGACTCGTACGAATCAGTTCTGAAACTTAGAAAAATTTTGATTTTTTACGCAATTTTGTTTGTTTAATGCCCACTCATTTAACCAAGTCCAAGTTAATGACCCTGGTTACCTGATTTGCCGACCAATTCCAAGTTAATGACCTTGGTTGACTATTTATGACCAAAACATATTTATTTTAAATTGTAAAGTTTCAAATTAATGAACTTTATTGACGTTCAAGAAAATTTTTCGATTATAGATTAGCTCCCAACCCATGGTCTTCAGATTTCCTTCAGCAAGATGTCGCCATGACTTCAACTATCAGTGTTTACATCATCGTAGCCTAAAAAAAATAAAAAGCTAAGGAAATTGAAAATCTTTTTGGGTTTTAGAATTTTTTTTGTCAAGAAATAACAAGTAAAGATACATATTTTTGTGAGTTTTGTGTTAAGAGGATCATATCAAGTACTTAAACAAATCACCAGTACCGTTGATCTTGGTATACTCATTAAGCTTTAATCAGATTTACCTAGATTACCAATATTCTTATCCACTTAAACTTCTTCTCGTTTCTCAACTGTTTTAAGATATGTTAGGTAATATTAGGAACATGAAATAAATGTGTGTCCCATCTCAGAATTTACTCTAGTATCGAGATTCCTAGAATTGCATTTCACAGGTGATTATATCTAAATGATATCTGTAAAGGGGTGAATTGCGAGACCTTGAGAGCTCAGGTTAGTACTACCGTACAGACAAAAAGATGAAGGCTCGTCTTTAGGTGGTGTTTCTTAAAGGAATCTTTTGAACTGCAAATGACACAAAGTTTATGACATAATCATTTTTTATGCAGCTTATATAGGCGAATAATGCGTAAAGTATTATGCAAGTTCTAGGTCATTGTTGACGCAAAATAAGAAGAACTCGGATAATAACCCAGATATCGATTCAATATAAAGACCTAGTATCACAGAATCTGGCATTCTCTCAAACGATATTTGAGAGTACTAAGTCCATATATCCGAGAGATGTTAACCCACAAGTTATCCAGTTTTTCTTTTCGATTTATATCTTGAAAACAATTTACTGAACGAGTGAAACCTATTGGCACATCCTCAGTAAGACCTGTTTAAATACTTGTTTAAACATTCCATATCTGTAGCATACGGTGGCTGTCATATTGATATAATATGATCTTCCTTTTTCACAAAAACTCTTTTTGACTTTTATCATGTTTTTGTATTTTCCCTAAATATCTCCCCCTAAAATCAAAAAAATGTTTTTATATTTTTATAGTTTTTAATAAAGAATGTACAGAAAATTCATCAAACCGATTAATATTACGTCAAGTCGTCGTCATCCTCAAACTCAACCTCATGTATATCCCCTGATGTCAGATTTCGTAAACCATTTAATTTTAAAAGTTTTTTATATCTTGTAAGATTAAAGGCTTTGGTATAAAAATCTCCTTTCTGGTCATCAGTGTGGAGTTTTTCAATTCTAACCAACTTTTTCTCATAGCAATCATGGATAAAGTGGTGTCGAATCTCAATATGTTTGGTTCGAGAATGTTGACATGAGTTTTTAGTGATATTGATCGCAACCCGGTTATCTACATATATAGGCGTATCAAGAAATTGCAGTCCAAAGTCTCTCATCTGCTATTGAATCTAGAGAATTTGGGAACAACAGCTGGATGCTGAAACATATTCAGCCTCGCAGGTAGAGAGAGCAACAGTGGTCTGTTTCTTGCATTGCCATGTTACCAAACGGGTTCCGAAGAACTGTCAACCAGCCGTTGTAGATTTGGTGTTAAGTTTGCAGCAACCAAAATCAGAATCCGAGTAACCCACAAGATTGAAGTCATCATGTCTACGGTACCACAAGCCGGTGCTTGGAAAACCCTTCAAATATCTCATGATACGTTTGACGGCCAACAAGTGTGAATCTTTTGGATTGGACTATTAACGGGCGCAGAGGCATGCTGGATACATGATATCTGGTCGAGGAGCAGTGAGATACATCAAGGATTTGATCATGAAGCGGTATAATGTCTCATTAACTTTGACTCCATTAAGATCTGGAACTTTGACTCCATTAAGATCTGGACAAATGCCGTGATTAGGAGCTAGTGGGGTTGATGCTGGTTTAGCTCCTGCCATATCGAATTTCTCTAATATGTCATGAACATACTTTGTTTGATGGATGAAGATACCATCAAGCAATTGATCGACCTGAAGTCCTAAAAAGAACTTCATCTCCCACATTGCGCTCATTTCAAATTTGTGCATCATGACTTCTTCAAAGTCTTTACACAGCTTGCCGTTTGTTGATCCGAAGATGATATCATCCACATATATCTGTACAATAATCAAATGCCCATCACTTCCTTCGTAAAGAGGGTAGAATCTACGGTTCCTCTGATAAAGTTGTTGTCAGTAAGATGTCATGACAGCGTTTCATACCAAGCTCTCGGGGCTTGATGTAGACCATATAAGGCTTTGTTCAGAAGGTAGACTTTGTCTTTGTGCATTGGATTGATGAACCTAGGTGGTTGGCCGACATACACCTCCTCTTTTACTTTTTCATATAACAAAGCAGATTTGACATCCAATTGGTACACCTTGAAACCCTTCCAAGAGGCAAAGGCCAAGAATATGCAGATTGCGTCAAGACGGGAAACCGGGACATAGACTTCTGTGTAATCTATCCCTTCTTACTGATGGAAACCTTGTACCACAAGTCGAGCTTTGTTTCGGACTACGATACCTCTATCATCACGCTTGCACTTGAAGACCCATCTCGTGTTTATCTTTTTGTGATGATCTGGTAGGTCAACAAGCTTCAAGACTCTCAGTTTATGGAATTGAAGCAATTCCTCTTTCATTGCATCCACCTAGCTCTCTCCTTTAATACGTCTTTCTAGTTCTCGGGTTCAACCTGAGAAACAGAATAACTATTAGAAAGTCTGGTTTGAAATGGAGCAATACAAGTATAGAAACAACTTAGATCCTTGTTGATCTGATTGCGAATTGGCACTCCTATTTGTAAGCTGCCTATAATATTCTCCGAAGGATGATATAAAAGCGTCCTGGGCATCACTTCACTTGGAACATCTACTTGTGTTTGCAAATTTGTGATGAATTCATCCACAACCAGTACAAATGATGAAGCTTCATTCCTTACATTTGACTGATCTGCCTGTGTGTTAAAGAATCTTTAAATCTGCTCAGATCCTTCATCGGAACTGGATCCTCCATCATTGAAAGTCGGTTCCCGATCAGAGTCAGCATTTGGCTGTTGTTAGGCAGATGATTCGGCAGTGTTGACAATTGGTACAGGAATAGAGTCTTGAAGAGTAGAGCTCGGACCTACATCAGACATGTTGGACACATGAAGTGACGGGGAGATCACTAACGGTCTTGTAACTTATTCTTGATTATATATTTGATGCTGTTGAAAGAGCATAACAAGTTCTTCTTCTGATGGCACATCTGGCAGGTCGAAAGAATTCCACAACCCATCGTAGTTAAAAAGCCATGGATCCCCAGGTTTTTGCATTGGCGTAGTATATCTTTGATAATCAACATGCTGCGCAAGAATAACCTTGTTCAGACTCAGAAAGAAGACACGTTTTTGTGGAGTTGCATAACCTACGAATAATCCCTTCAAGAATTTAACACATGATTCAAGGTGTAACACGCTGACGCGACTGCTTCACTCCAGAATCTGATTGGCAATTTCGAATCAGCTAGCATAGTTCTGGCAGTCTCAATTAGTGTGCGATTCTTACGTTCAGCCACTCCGTTTTGCTGTTGAATATAGGGAGCGCTAAATTCGTGAAGAATCCCCTTTTCATTGGAGAATTCGAGCATCCTCTTTTTTTTGAACTCTGTACTGTTGTCGCTACGGATTTTCTTGATTGGCAAGTGATACAAGTTTTTGAGCTTTCTGAAGAGAATCATTAGAGTTTTAAATGTTTCGTCTTTGCTATCCAGAAAGAAAACTCATGAGAATCTTGTATAATCATCTGTAACGACTTGGCAACATAGATCACCAGATATATTTTTGACATTTACTGGCTTGGAAAGATCCATATGTAACCTCTCTAGTGGTAGCTTGATAGAATTCAACAGCTTTCGTGGGTGTGATTTCTTGTGCTGCTTCCCCTTTTTACAGCTCATATAATCATCGGATAATTGAAAACTCTTCAAATTACCACCCTCCACTAGGTCGTTATGCACAAGATAATTCATTTTTCGGAGATGAATGTGCCCCATCTTTCTATGCCGTATAATAGACTCATATCAAGAACATATAAATCATTTTCTCTCGGAGCACGCATCGGAATCCATTCCTCCGGAATTTTGAAACCCGGTTTTAAAATCTGCGAAATGCTGAGTAGATTGTTCTCAAATTCCACGATGTAGTTCACTTTATCAAACGATACAACTCCATTCCTGAGAATTCCTTCAACGAGAATTCTTCCTCCTTGCGTTCCTGCAAAACCTACATACCCTCCACGGATAGCTTTAACGTCATGTAATAACGCAAGCATCCCTATCATGTGCCTGGAAGCTCCACTATCCATTATCCATTTAGACATTATTGATCGCGGGAGTCCCTGCACACATGCGGAAGAAACTATTTAAACAAAGAAACCCAAGCCTGTTTGGTCTTGGGTGGGTTCGAAATGTTAAATTTCGGACCTACTTTGTTTTTAACGTTATTTTAGGCTCGGTTTTGTGTGGAACAGAAGGTTTCGGTTCTACCTTGGACAGTTTCACTTTTGCCACCCATGTTTGCGTTTTCAGATTTGCCTTTTTAGCATAAAATTTAGAATCCATTTGAGGATATTTTGTTGATGTTTCACCAATTTCAAATTTTGAATGACGTTGAAACAAATTTTCAAAATTTGCTTTGGCGCAATCATAGGGGCAATTTGTTTCTCGTCCTTGGTAAACTTTTTAGAATGAGAAACAGGTTTTGGAAATTCTTGTGAGCAATATCTTGCAATGTGCCCAACATGTTGACATTTGGAACAAGTTCTACTATCCTTTCGAATAGAAGATTCAAAAACTTCTTTCCTATTCTCTTTCTCTTTCTTAAAGTCATCATTTGATTGTGTTCCGATGATTTCTTTCTCCTTCTCTGTTGTTTTACCAAAAACAAAGTTGATTTTCTTAGTAAAGTTTAGTTTTTGGGATTTATTGTTCATTCGTCGCTTTTGGAAACCCAACCCTGCCCTCTTATTTTCAAGATAATATAAATTTTTATGATAGTAGGGTCGGTTGTCACTCTTTGATCTAGAGTAGAATGATGCAATCTAAATCAGCATGACCTACCTCCACAAGCTTGAACAATTTATCAACACGATCCAGATTCACGTTCTGGATGGGAAAATCCTCATTAGGAAATAGTTTATTTGATCCGTGCATTTTATAAACTATGACATTTGGATCGGTCGTTAAACTATTTTCCTATCTTTCAGCATCTGACTCAGATTTTTCAGATTCACTTTTCAACACATTTTCGACCACTGTTTAATCACATCAGAGTCACATTCACTTTTAGAAGTTGTGTATGTTACGTCGATGTTAGTGGGCAGCTCGTTTGATTGTTCATTTTTTAGTTTTAGATTTAGTGCCTTTCCACCCCTGATGGTTTTTTACACGCATAACTATTCCACATAGGCGGTGGAACATGATCGTAACTCGCACTCTTGTTTTCATCATTTTTAGATTCATCGTTTTTTCAATTTTAGGTAGAATGTGATCAATGACATAAGAGCTTCTTGAATTACTGATTAACAATTTGTTAACCCGTTCACTTTGTATTCTTACCTTCTCAAGCTCACTCTTTAGCTCAGCGATAGTGTTTAAGTGAATATTAATGGCCATTTGCTTGTCCATTACTGTCGCCTTAAGACTTGAAAGTGTTGCGTCATTTTCTCTGAGTGCTTTTGTGTATTGTTTAACAGAGTTACTTAATTTGTCGTATGCTTCTTTAGTTTATTTGTAATCACTTGACAAATTATCTGTTAAATTTTGAGCTCAGTATATCATGTGTCTTTTACAACACATTCACTATATGGCTCAACACATTTCAGACATGTTTTCTAACACAGACTCACTCTGAGACTCATTTACCTCATTGACGTTTCCCATGCATGCCTTGACGGTTTCATCCACCAACTTCTCCTTCTTTTCATCAACTTTCTGTTCAAAATCAAGTGTCTTTTGTTTTGAGAAGATGATGGTTGACTTAGTCCAAAGTAACCTGCAAAAGCTTTCAACATATCGTTAGGCAGAAGGTGTTTAAATGCACTATTTAAAAGTTCCTCCTCTTCTGATGATGTATGATAGTAATAATCTTCTTCTGGTGCCTCATCAAAAGCTGCCTCTGATTCTTCTTCAGGTTCTTCGATTATCTCAGCAACCAAAGCCAAACTCTCATTCTTGGTAACATATTTGTTCCAGTTAAAGCCCTCATCTTCTTGAGTAACCACTAGAGCTTTGTCTTTGGTCTCTCGTTGTTTATCTTTGACATGCACCATGCAAGTTCTTGGTTGAGGATGGTGGTAAATAGCCTTCTTGTAATAGTCATCGGCAAATGGGTTCTGGTTCCCTTGAGCTTCTCTATTTGGGCATTCATGTTTAAAATGACCCTTTTCCCGACACTTAAAACAAGTAACTTTAGATTTATCAAATCCAAGTTTTCCATCCAAACCTCCAATGTTTTCTTTCCCAGTTATTTCCATAAATCGTTGTGCGCGTCGAACAATAGATGCCATACACCACTTTATGTCGATCAATTCCATCTCTACTGGATCAATCTTATCATAGTCGTCTTTGGTCATTTTAGAATTTCCAATCCTTCCTGCTACAAGTCTATCATAGGATTCGAGAACCGATGCTATAGACATGTGTTGCTTCGCGGTTTTCTCATTGTAGTTTTGTGCATTCTGGAAATCTACTACGATATTGCACTGAAGAACCCTTTGAGTATTTATTGAGTGATTGTTCTGGTTGATTTGAGGAGTGCTTGATCCATGTGACGACTGTGGGCTTTGAGACGTGTGAGGATTAACTATAGCAAATGATTGAAAGCCATTGTTTTGGTTTGATGGTGAACTTGGCTTGCTGTAAGCGCTGAAGGCACTCTAGATCTTTGGAGACTGAATTTGAGTAGTAGAACTGTTCTTGAAGTACAGATTAACATCTTGTTGAACTTGGACGGTTTTGTTCTTCGCCATCTTTTGCATTTCAAGTTCATGTCCCTCTAGTCTTTCAATGAAACGTGGTAATGAAAAATTACTATACTCAGTTCCATTCTTCAAGATGGTCAAATAAGTAGACCATTCGCCTTGCGGTAGAGAATCTACCAACTTATCAACAAGTTCTTCATTAGTCTTGATGATTCCCATTCTCTTCATTTGCACCACCAAATGACAGTATCTTTCGATCATTGTTTCACTGTCTCTACTTTAATCAACGTAAAGATATCAAACTCTTTACTTAACAACGCCCCTTTACTCTTACGTAGCTGAGCACTTCCGTTGAACTTCAAACAAAGAGCATTCCACAATGATTGTGCATCTTCATCGTGTTGTAATAACGCCATAATATCTTCTTTGATGGATTGTCGCAGGATGTTCATCATTTTCTTTTCGTTTATGAACCTTTCCCTTTCAACATCCGAGAGTTGAGCTAGAGTCTTTTCGAGGCCATTTTCACCTAGAAGAGCTTGATATTTTACTTCAATAGCGAACCAGCAGGTAAAGTGATTTTCCTGAACCCAATTCATGAACCGTTCGCTCCAACTGTCAAAGTCTTCTAGGTTTATTAACTTTAGCGGTTTGGTCATTGTACCTATCTCGTTCTCGAGATTCATGTTTTGAGCCGCTGTGGTCATGACTGCAGATGTAGCGAATGCGTTGTAGAGTTCTTCGGCCATTTTTCCTGTAAAACTTTAGACACACACTTTTCGAACAGACTGATTAGTACGGAAAAAATCTTTCGTGCGGATAACAAAAATAATTCGTGCGGCCATGATCCTTTTGTACGAACCAGAAATTCGTAAGGACAAGGTGACTAAAACAAATAACTCGTGCGCACCAGAATTCAATTGTACGGATGAAGTGTCACTCGTACGAACGAGATGCTTGTACGAATGTGTAACTAGTGCGAATCACAATTGTAAATTTTTTAACTTGTAAGTTTTTAAGAACTTCTGATTACCTGCTCGTACGAATGGTTTAAATCGTACGCTCGGTTGTTCGTGCGGGTGGTCTCTCTACTCGTACGATGCAACTAAGTCTCCAAATGGACGAATTTTACGGATTTTTACATGATTAAGTCTGATTTTTTATCTGAGATTGTTAAAGATTGTTTAGGTTTGATTTTAACGTGATATACTAGAATCCTAGTCCAATTTTTACATAATTTCTTCCAAATCTAAGATCAGTTTGGGAGAAATGAGGTAGAATTAGAAAACTACAACAGTGAATCGGATCTGAAACAGTTGGTAGCCTGCAGAAAGTTGACGTTTGTCAGCAGATCAGGCCTCAAGGCTCTGATACCACTTGTGAATAAGGGATCGGCTCCTCCGATGAGAAAATGGTCTGATCTAACTAGCTAGCAGAGGTGAAATTCATTGCTAGAGAGGATGACAAACAAACAAGAAAGATCTTACTGTTTAACTACTCTGAATTGTATTGAATGACGCGCAAGTACACACGCAAGTAAACATATCAACAAGGCTTTGCGCGTACCAACTGAACTAACACAATAGCTCTGACACAACACTCCTCTCTTTATAGGCCGAGATGACTCGCACTGGAGTGTGTGAAACAAAGGCTATGACTCGTGCGAGTGGTTGCTTGGTACGAATGAAAGAGTGTCACTCGTATGAGCAATCTGAATCACTCGTACGAGTTATTTACAAAACATATAAAACAAACGATAAAATTTATACAAACGACATTTATGCCCTATATACAATATCGACATATCCTAGACATAGGCAATAAACATTATGCACCAATAAAAACACAAGTTGAGCAATGCTCCTGTGTTATCCCTACCTAAGGGTATTGAAGACTTTGTCATTTATTGTGATGCCTCGCACACTTGCATGGGCTGTGTGCTAATGCAAAAAGGCAAAGTAATTGCTTATGCATTACGACCATTAAAAGTGCACGAAAGAAATTACACCACTCAAGTTATGCATCACGACCACTAGAATTGGGTTCCGTTGTATTTGCACCTAAGTTGTGGAGTTATATGGCACAAAGTGTATTAACATCTAAATGTTGTTGCGACTTCAGGCGTCAGCAACAAAGTGTATTATCCCGGCAAGGCAAATGTTGTTGCTGACGCCTGAAGTCGCAAGGAAAGGTTAAGTCCATTAGGATTAACGTCAAGGGCATTGAGCTCAGAATTAGCTTGAATGATAAGCTATTAGATGCACAAAAGCAAGCCCTGTTAGAGGCTAATATTCCTAATGAAGGATTAGGCGGAACTGTTGATCAATTAACGTCTGGAAAGGATGGAATCCTTATGTTTAATGGAAAAATCTAGGTTCCAATCTTTGGAGGACTTAGAGATCTAATCCTCCAGGAAGCGCATAATACAAGATACTCAGTTCACCCAGGTGGTGACAAGATGTATCTAAGTGTCGAGATGAGTTTGAAGAAATCCATAGTCACTTATGTAACTAAGTGTTGGACGTGTTCGCAAGTTAAAGCTGAACATCAGAAACCGTTAGGACTTCTCCAACAACTTGAGATTCCCACTTGGAAATGGGAAATGGTAACAATGGACTTGATTACGAAGTTGCCTAAGACCAAACGTGATAATGACACGATTTGGGTCATTGTGAACGGGCTGGCTAAGTCACCACATTTCTTGCCAATTAAAGAAACGTATAATTCTGACAAGTTGGCTAAGATATATGTGGACAAGATTGTGTCCCTACTTGGTGCGCCGATATCAATTGTACCTGATAGAAATACTAGATATACCTCTCATTTTCTGAAAAGTTTCCAACAATCTTTAGGCACAAGATTAAACTTTAGTACGACTTACCATCCACAGACAGATGGTCAGAGTGAGCGTACTATTCAGACTTTGGAAGACATGCTTAGAGCATGTGTGATTGATTTAGGTGGAAGTTGGGATGACCACGTACCCCTAATAGAATTCTCCTATGAAAATAGTTATCATTCGAGCATCAAGGGTGCTCCTTTTGAGGCCTTGTATGGGAGAAAATGTCGGAACGCCCGTATGTTAGGCAGAAGTTGGGGAAACCAAACTATCAGGACCAGAGATTGTCCTGGAGACCACGGATAAAATTGTACAAATCCGTGACAGACTCAAAGCTGGCCGAGATAGGCAGAAGAGCTATGCTGACAAAAGGCGTAAACCTCTTAAGTTCCAAATAAGGGACAAAGTCATGTTAAAAGTATCACCTTGGATAGGTGTAATGAGATTTGGAAGGAAGGGCAAGTTAAGCCCAAGATATATTGGACCACTCGAGATATTCGAATGTGTCGGCATTGTAGCTTATAAGCTTAAGCTGCCCGAGGAGCTTAGTGGAATTCATGATGTGTTCCACATCTGTAATCTTAAGAAATGTCTAGCTGATGAGTCGCTAGCAATGTCACACCATGATGTGAAAATTGATGAAAACCTGAGGTTCATTGAGAAACCGATTTCGTTCGAGGATCGACAGGTTAAGAAGCTCCGAAGGAAAAAGATACCTATAGTAAAGGTTAAGTGGGATGCCCTGCGAGGCCCCGGGTATACATGGGAGGTTGAGTCCATTGTGCGAAAAAAATACCCCCGTCTTTTTGAATAAAATCTGGAGGTTGAGATTTCTTTTAAGGGGGTGAGGATGTAACACCTCGTACAATCGTGTCCAATGATATAGTGACACGTGACGTATTTTTATTATAAGTCTATTAAAGGCTAATAAGGACTAAAGGTGTCAACATGCTCAAACTATGTCTCTGAGTGACCGTCTGATGTCAACATGCATAAACCGAACCATTAGTGTCAACATGCTTAAAACATAGCCTTTAAGTGACCATTAGTGTCAACAAGCTTAAACTTGGCCTCTGTGTGACCATTTGTGTCAACATGCCCAACTTCTGAGTGACATCGGAGTCAAACATTGAGATTCCACATGTTGATGATCCAAATACAAATACCTTTGGTAGGAATTTAGATGATCCTATTAACTTAGGTGATAAATTAAAATACCAAGAATTGATTAAGGGGATGTCTTCCATGGAATCATCAATTGATGAACTAAAAACCATGATGAAGCAAGTCCTACAAAACTCCCAAAGTCAACCATCACAACCACAAAGTGTCAATGAACTATGGTGAATTGTGCAACCAATAATACTAGCTCAAAGGAACTTAGCAGACATTCAACATGAAACTCATATGAAGCTGATCAGGAACCTGGTTGAGGCTATATACAAAGGCACTCTAGCTGACGTTAAAGCCATCAAATACCATTTACTGAAAATAACTAGCTCTGCCCAGACTACAATTCTTGTTGAAGAAAAAGAAGATGATGCCAAAAAGGGGGAGAAAGATTCAATGAGAATGTTGCAGCCTGATTCAAGTGCTAAACTAAAGGTGCAGCAACAACCAAAAACCACTGCTACAGCATCTGATGCAACTTTGGGAAAAGGGATGAGACGCTAAACAAAGAAGCTAAAAAGATTGCTGATAAGCAGAAAAGATAAGATACATTGGAAGCTAAAGCCTCCTTGCTGATTGAAGAAGAAAAATCCTAACAGATGGGACAAGAAGATGTTGGTACTTCAAGAAAAAGAAAGCCTACAAGAAAAGTTAGACAATCAACTGTCATCACTTCTAAAACCACTGTTGAGGCTAATACTATTGTATCCTCTGTCCAAACACCACAAAATGAGCCAACAGATGTTAGGTCAGATGTTGTGACAGAAGATGTTAGAACAACAGATGTTCTAACAGATGTCCCCCAAACCACTGCTACTGTAACGCCTCGTAAAATCATGTCCAATAATATAGTGACACGTGTCGTATTTTTTATTATAAGTCTATTAAAGCCTAATAAGGACTAAAGGTGTCAACATGCTCAAACTAAGTCTCTGAGTGACCTTTTGATGTCAACATACATAAACCTATCCTCTGAGTGACCATTAGTTTCAACATGCTTAAAACTCAGCCTCTGAGTGACCATTAGTGTCAACATGCTTAAACATAGCCTCTGAGTGACCATTAGTGTCAACATGCTTAAACTTCACATCTGAGTGACCATTTGTGTTAACATGCCCAGCCTCTGATATCAGAGTCAACATGCTTATACTGAGCCTCTGAATGATCCTTTACGAAGTCATAACTCTCATACCAGCCACTTGTTGGACGAGAGGGATTAATCTTATATATATGAAAAAGTTGGACAACGGAGGGGTTAAAAGTGTCAACATGTTAATTTATACCTCTTAATGACCTTTTAATGAACCGAGAGCTTGACAATGTCTGTGCATAATCCCGGGTACGCCATTTATTGGCTACGTAGGGCTAAATATGCCATAAAAGTGTTTTAGGAGGTTTAATAAGTTGAGGGGCTAAATGCGGCAAGTTTTGAAAGTTCCTGTGAGGCGCTCGCGGGCCGCAAGAGGCACAGGCCTGGCCTCTCGCGGGGCGCGAGAGGGCTGTGTCTGTAGAAAATTTGCTTGGCCTCCACACATGTTGCCAAAAACCATTTGATTCGAAACTAGGGACTTCCAAACTGCTATGCCACGTTTTAGGACACTTGTAAGCTCTCCCTAACACCCCCTAACACCTGGCATCACCTCCTTCAAGCTCTCTAACTATAAATATGTGCCAAGGTTCACCACTTGAACTTGCACCTTTCTCAGTCTTCAATCTATCTCTCTCCTCTTGAAGTTCTTAACTGAAAGGAGCATCCAACTTAGTTCTATTTCATCCTAGGAATCACTTGTAAGTGTTCCTTTCTCTTGCATTTTCGTATATAGGCTATTAGCCAAAAGTCAAGTGTTTACCAGAAAACGCCTTGACTTTCGGTTAAGCCCATTATCATCCAGTCATTGTTTGTAACGAACATGGCTAAGTGATCGTAATAAGGTAAGTGTTATTCCATTTAAATAGCACCTCCTAAAGATCACGTTTGCTAGACCAATTGACGGGTCAAAGTTTTAATATTAGAAAGTCAAACATGCAATTTCTCAAAAATATTATAATCTAAGTTCATATATGTTATGAAACATGTTTTGACACTTAAAAAAGTTTGTAATAATTATTAGAACATGTGAGAACATGTTCGGCTCGTCAATTTCAGTTCTAGGGTCGGTTCGCAACCGAATGTCGCAAAATTTGACTTCTGCCTTGACTTTCAATTCTGACCCGATTTAAATTAGTTAGCTACTGATCTAAGGTTGTATTATGATCGTAATATGATGTAGCATAACTCTCTGAGGTTATATTACATGATCATAATAAGAATCTGAGTTTATGCACAAGTTCCACAATTATGCCATTTTAACAAAAAATGCTATTTTTACAAAAATAAGGTTTAATCGATAACTAACTTGAAAATGGATTACCTACTGATGTAATATCATAAGTAGGATTATTTGGGATGTCAAATTAGATTGTATACTGATTTTACGTACAAGTTCTTGTATTATGTCGATAAATGATGATGACGCCCTTGTGGCACTTCAAACGGTTTTAATCATACCTTTTTCATAATAAACCTTTTACCTATTGATATGTTATATTAAATAACATATCTAAAACAATTAAATTTGATCTAAACATCAGTTATTACTAAACTTCACACAAAATCGTCATTTTACGACACAAGCGTCGTTTCGACGCATAGTATGGTTTTAAACCATATTTGCCAACCAAGACTTGTTACCTACTGAATTTAAAACTTATTAAAAATATTTTACAGTAGGTACATGATATAACTCAAAATTCCAAATAAACTATCATACTAAGTGTAAAATGACCAAAACGCCCCCTTCGGTGCATAGTTTGGTCATAAATGATAACTTACACATATGATCATGTTCTTACTGATATTATATCATAAACTAAATATTTTTCTAGAATATTTATAATTATAACATCAAAACATATTCAAGTTTCTTTTATACGGTATATAATTACCAAAACGCCCTTATGAGGCATAGTTTCATTTTAAAACCTTAACGGACATATAAGTTGATATCCTACTGATATATAACTTATTTAAAGTATAAATGGTATATAGAACTTGTCCATAACTAATCCGGTTACCCGATATCGCTTATATGCGCACGATTAAGTATATGTAACTTATTTATGGAAATTAACCGAAACGGGCTTAACCTTATCAATTTAATCTCAAAATCAAGAATGTTTATAGTTTACCCATATTATACAAGTCATGGTACTTGTTGGGTTCAAACTAAATTTTATCTGATCATCGTTTAATGTAGCGTATTATACCGTTTTGATCTTGTACGCTAGTTGGTCTAAGTCTATGACTTAATTAAGACCGTTAGCATTTAATTGGTTAGCTTATGCCATAATCCAGACTAGGGCCTTCTGGTAAATGCTAGCTGCACTTAGATCAGTTTGGATACGGATGAGATATTAAATCTTGCATTTTCAATCAAGACTAGCTCAGGTAAATACTCTCGACTTATTTTCCCTATACGGGCTTGGAATACGGTAAATTATTACCGCTTGGTCGGAAATGGGATCAAACGAATGGCGGATTGTGGCTAGTAAATCCGCATATTCTATTTTAATCAGTTTTGTTTGAGAACTTAAACATCGGGGGTTAACGACCGTGTCCTGGATATCCTCAGCTCATTACATTAGATAATGGCCACGACCTAAGTGCAGGGTGTAGGCATACACCTGACAGATGCTCATGCAAAATTTTTACCCACACTTGTTGGGGATAACTCTTTCGTGATTTCATAAGTGGTGTGTATGTTAATCATGTCTCGGTCTTTGTACTGTCCCCTGTATGTATGGACAAACATGTGAATTTGTTAACAAGGTTACAAGGTTGACTTTCCCAAGTTATAAAAGATTTTAGTGCCATGTGCACTTAAAACCATTTTCAAATGTTTTCAAAATGAGTCAGTTGGGTGTATTTACTAGCGAAAGCTGACGTATTTTCAAAGGACTAAGCTTGCAGGTACAATACGAAATAGGCTGGGAGCTACTCGGTAGTATTATAAGAGGATTCTGCAAATTCTTAGATCTACCCAAGTTCTGTTATACATTTTTATACATTTTACGATCCGCCTGCGAATCTTCTGTTACAAACCGTCTGTATATTATTTTTCGTAATTTGAACATTTGCTCCGTAATAGTAAATTAAATCCAAGACTTCCGCTTTGCTGTGTTTAATTGACTATGATGAGATTAACTTACGTCACGATATTCCCCACCCGGGACCACCGGTGTTTGGCTGTAGAATGCAGGGTGTGACAACTCCTATCACATTTCCAACTTTAACCCAACCATTAACCACTCCACCAAGAATTCCTGCACATCCACCATCACCAAAGATCAAATTCCAATGCAAAACAAAAACTTTTGTTGTTGATGTAGGTGATGAAGAGATTCCATCACCAATCTCTTTGTCATCACAACCTACTTCCACTCCACCATCATCATCTCCGCATATAGACATTTCACTTTCACCCATGCATCTGTCATCATCATTCCTTCCACTAGGTGCTCTATACCCCCTTGAACTGCATGTAGTAAGAGAGGAGATAGAGTCTTTCTACAAGATAGAGGATCCTAAACAAAGAAAATTTCTATCTCTTTTTGGGTATCGAAAGCCTAGAAATTTGGATGAATATCTAATGCTAAAGGCTAGCAAGCTGAGACTATTGCAAAGGAGCTGTCAAAGGGTAAGGATGACAGGGCTCTACCAAGATCCATGCAATTTCAGTTGAGCAAAGTGAGAAACATTGAAGATTTTGCTGAGGATTTGAGTTAGTCCATGCCAGAAAAGCCAACCACTGATGATCCTGAATTAAAGCAAGACTATCTTGATCATATTATGAAGTTTATGCCTTTCAAAGCAACAATGGCTCAATTTAAAGACTGGTATGCAAATGAGCTAAATGAAGAGACTGAAAGAATACAAGCCGTGCTAAAAGATCCTTTGAAAAGGCCTACTCCTCCTATCTAGAAAAGGGCTAGGCCTAAAAATCAAGACCATGCTATGAAGATCAAAAGGATGAAAGCTGAACTTGTTGATGCACAATATGGAACAAAAAGGCAAATCGCTAGGTGGTCTGAGTTAATAGTTGTTGATACCTATAGAAGGCTGGAAGAGTTTAGAAAGAAAGATCCTTTTGTCCTAAGAAAGCCAGACTACTCACCAACAACCACTGCCCCTTAACAGACCCATGCCTCTAAAAGACCATCTTCAACCTTTGTCTTACCCATAATTGCCTTGAATTAAGCAAAAAGGAAAAAGTAGATGGAAGAAGAAGATCAAATGAGGTATGAAGAATAAAGAAAGGAGGGGATCAAAAATAAATCCTATACCACACTCATGCTGCAAGTGACAAGCTTATGAAAATACTTTCAACACTTGTCAGCAGACCCATTTCACCAAACTTATCTCAAATAAATCTACTCCCAAGAAAACCATTTGACTCAAAAATTCTAAAATGGAAGTCATCCATAGAAACCCATGAATTGACTTTGCTCAGTTCAGATGGTAGAGCTCAAAAGATAAGAATGGAGGATGCATATGGTCTGGATGTAGCTGACATCCAAGATCTAATGAATCTTAAGCTTGAAAGGGATGTAAATGACATGATTACCCTGGACTTTGAACTTCAATTCAAAGGACAAATAAGGGAATCATTGAAGAGGAATAAAGATCGGGAATAAATTTTTAGTTTTGGCATCATCTGTTCTAGGGTGAGATTGTTGGAATTGAACCCTACAAAAGACCAGATGATAGAAAGCCAAAATATTCTACAACCTCTGATCCTTATAATAATAGAACATCGGCTGAAGACATGCTCTTCTGAAGACTTAAATCAAACGTCTGCCAAGACAAAACTCTGATGAAGATTAAAGCTAAGGTTTACCAAGGCAAAGCTCTGCTGAAGACTCAAAGGTCTGCTAAGGCAAAAACTCTACTGAAGACTAAAGCTAAGGTCTGCCAAGGCAAAGTTCTGCTGAGGACTCAAAGGTCTGCCACGGCAAACCTCTGCTAAAGCCCAATAGAGAATGTCTCATCAGTGTTTACTATCAGACATTGTATTATATAGTTTATAGAAGTGTTTAACTTAGCAGATATTGTAGTTTGTTTATTTAGTTATATGCCACTTTCAAAGGTGACGTCAGCATAAGATGCTTAGTGGTTTGCTGTGTAATATAAATAGAACAGTGCGTGTACTATTCTAGTCATCACCTTCACTTCATCTTGACATATTGTGTACGGGCAAATCAATGTGATCTTAGGCTGAGGGGGAGTGTGTAATCTTTCATGCACGTAAACTATTGAGTTATAAAAGCATGTTAGTGAAAACAATCTTCTTATTGTTGTGAATAAAAAAGTTTACTATTTTCGCTGCACTATTCATACATGTTTATCCACTTCCATTGATTTTATCTTAAACATTCACAACAATATCAAACTCAGATCCTAACATTCACCCATACGATTTTCTTAAACAAATTTACACTATTTCATGTTTGTTTAAAAGTAAAACAACCAAAGAAAGTAAGGTATATTGTTTAAAATCAAACCATAAGTTTACACAACCAAGTTCTTAAAAACAACCAAGACTTTGCACTTATGTTTCGAATGAAGGTGCGACATATGAGGGATGTTAGGTCCTAGAAGGGTGAGACTGATGCATCAAATATACGCAACGGTCTATGGTAGCTAACTTGGATTAACATGGTTAGTTTGTATTAGGTTTTGGACCTTTTTAATTCACTTGGGCATGTCATAGGCCATGTGGGCCTGGCAAGCCCATGAAGGGCATAGGCAAACCCTAGGTATATAAGGAACATTATGTCATAATTAGGGTTAAGCTTTTAGAGAGAACTTTGTAGCCTCCACCATTCTAGAGAGAGAGACTGAGAGGTGTGAAGAACTTGTATTAGACGTTTTTGCTATTCATAGTAATAGAATCTTATGCAAGTTTGAAAGTGATTTGCATGTTATTCTCGTTCATCTCGTTTCTCTTATTTTTGGTTTTCTTGAATATCATCAAGTTTGGATTCCGCCCATCCTTCGTGATTGTTTGATATTGTTGTCGGATACGGATTATTTGGGACTTACAATTGGTATCGGAGCCTGTTTGAACCTATTTCCAGGCTCATATATGATATCACACTGTTTCAGATTGCACCTGCTGAAGTTTCGGAGTTTCTGCATCTCGAACTCATCTCGAATCTATCTCGGATCAACATCATAGTATCTTGGATCATTTGTTGAAGACCCGAATCATCTCGGGTTCCATTCGAATCATTACTTGCATCTCGGATTCCATCTCGAAACAATATTAGCTTGCCTTTCGGACCGTCTCGGATTGACTTCTTGCATCTCGAACTCATCTCGAATCTATCTTGGATCAACACCATAGTATCTTGAATAATTTTCAAAAACATCTAGGTTCATAGTTGTTGAAGATTGCTTCTATCTCAGATCATCATCAAGGCATCTCAGATTGTATCTCGAATCGAGTTACTGTTTCGAGTTCGAGATACTATTCAAATTCGAGTTATTGTTCTGAATTGCTGAGGTGGAATTTTAACCAGCTAACGTACTCGGTAGTAAATGTTTTCATGCATAGACAATATCCATAAAGTATCTATTAAAACAGGCTGCAAAAAAAGGCACGAAAATTCTGAAAAAGGTCTTTGGCATTATATATCATTGGAATCCTAAATTTTGAGACGAGTCTAACGGTCTATTTTGGTAAAAACAGTTTTTAGACATTTTTAGCATTTTTACTGGTAAGGTTTCGATTATCTAAAGATGTTTACTACCCAAGCTCAGTACTCGAACATAGTTCTCATCCCAGTATGTAATCCAAAACCGAATGCTTATCTGAACATTGTCTTTAGCCCACTGATCAAAGCATCCGTTAACAGCACTGCACCCCATGCACAATAAAAACCTAAACTTGCGGGATCAAGTAAAGGAAAAGCTGAATGAGTTTATTGGAAACTATAATGTTGATCCTGTCATGGAATATGTGATGCGCTTTCTTGAACGTGGGAGGCGAAAAAGGAAGTAAGGAATTAGATGAATTCCTTTTTGGGTGATGACAAAGACTCCTTTGTATCTTGGTTGTGGGAACATTTACGCTCAAACCAAGAGCTATACGCACAATCAAAGGAATCCCATCCTGAAGAAGTGGCAGAACAGAAACCTCAAGCACAGTAAGCAGCAATCAGCAGCCCAACACCCCAAACTCAAGCTGACAAACCAAGATCGCTCATTGACATAGTCAACTACCTTTTGTGCACTGAACCTTGCAGGAATACGGTTGCTCAACTTAGGGCACTTAATTCCAAAATGGCTAATGATTACAACAATGCAATGGCTCAATGCATCGGCCTTTGACAAAGTAACAAGTTACTCACAGAAAAGGTTGAAGCATAAAAGAAAGACATAGCTCAGCTCAACCTGTACGTAAATCAACACAAATGTTGGGTCCATGATTACAAAACCAGATTACTTTCAAAAACCATGGAATACGACTTGGTAAGAGTTAAGCTGGCATATAAAGAAGTTAATATAAAGAAGTTTGATACATCCAGAAAACTCATTCAAGATATGTGCATGTGCAACTGGCATATAAGGAGAACAAGGGGAAGGGTTTGGGATTCAATCAGGTTACCCCATCGTATAATCACAACTACACAACAATGCCTAAAACCTACGAAGAAATTGAGAGCACAACATACGGTGTACAACAAACCCCAGTGATTATATGTCAGACACATAGGAATCATCTGGTGCTATTGACTTTTCTAATGATTTAGCTGGAGTGGTCTGCTCTTTCATCTGATAAACTAGGACTCTCCGATTCTACCAAAGCTGATGAAGAGAGAGCTGACATGAACAAGGTTCCAAGTGCACAAACTGAACAATCTGAACTATCTTCTTGTTGTGAAAAGGTTCAGATCATGCAACAAGAGCTGAAACGAATAGATCGGAGACGAGGAAAGAAAAGATCTAAACGTTGAAGACAATCTTGCTCTCTAGGATCATTAACGGGTAGCAATTATCCTAAAAGGCTCGTGATGTAAAGAATGCCTTTGTTATGCCAGTTAGTAATGGAAATTATGAGAAATATACATTTAACTCTGCTAATAAAGCTTTTGGATAGTCTGGTGAGATTTCTAAACAAAACTTGCAGTCTAAGCCAAACAAAAATAATTAAAAGAAATCTCCACCATAGAAGGCCCTTGCAAACAATAAGTACAAACATCCAAATTCATCTTCGTCTATAAGAAATGTGCAAGGAAATCAAGCACAGAAGGGACCCGTTCATCCTTCAGGGCTTGCAAGAGCTACACATGCTGATCAGAATGCCTTATACGTGAAGAGACAAAAATGCTTCCATTGCGGCATTCCTTGTCACATTGCTCGGAATTGCACACATAGTCCCCATGTTTCCGATCATGCTCAAAATCAGAGAGTCACACCAAAGAATAACAATCATTCCAAGCCGATGAAGGTATCATCACCTAAGGCAATGAAGAATGTGAATCCCAAGGATAAACCATCTGATGAGGATTGGAACATTGCTAAAAACAAACGCAAGGTTGTTCAGAAATGAAAATCTATTTTTAAAACTAATAAACCTGAAACAGCCAAAGTTGCTCAATCGAAAGCAACAAACATGTTTGCTAAAAAGAAACAGATTTGGAAACCCAAATCCAAAGCGGTAGCAACATCACCAATCCTCGAAACAAAAGGGGACTTATGTTTGAAAGAAATGTCTTATTTTGATGCTTTAGGGAAACCCAGGACCACGATGACTTGGGCCCTACTATCTTACTAATCCCCTTATTTTTTAGGAACAACCAAGTAGGAGTTGTTGACAATCTCTAGAATGTTAATAGCAGTTGTTCGAGGGACATATCGGATAACATCTCACTGTTGCAAAAGGTTAATAGTGTTTTTTACGAGTGTGATGTTTCCTTTGGAGGAAATGAGGTAAGAAAAGATCAGTGAAAATGTAAATTTAAATTTCGTGCTTTAATTTTGAAATTGATTAGTCTTTAATCTAATGATAGAACGATTAAGCAAAAACAACAAAATATTTTCCTTTTCTTTCGTATAAAACTATGTACATACGCTTTCTTTATTAGGTAAATTTGTGCATAACGTGTGATGCACAAATTTAGGGGAGAAGAGGGAGATATATGTATATATGCATTGTTTGAGGGGGAGAAAATGAGAAAAATACAAAAAAAAAATTGAAGAACAGAAAAAATACAAAAACATTTGAAAAACTTTAAAATACAAAAAGACTTCATGATCTTAAATACTGCGTTGATAGATAGCAAACGTCTGAAGTTTTGGGTCTTTATGTTGATGAGTCACCGGGATATTAGGGATGTCCTTTTATTGCATCTGGATATATGCAGACCTAGGAACAGTCAGGATATCCTTAAAAGAGCAAAAATAGACGGGCCAAAACATTAAAAGAAAGGGAATCTCATCACGAGAAAATTCCATGTGCTTGAAAAGTCAAACATACCATATAAGGTATTTGCCTAACCCTGATCAGATATTATTCACGCTACTGTACGAACATACTGACTGCTCACCAATAGTCTGATGTTGTATACTCACCTGCTATGATGAATCGTTGTGTTTACCTTGATCGCGTGAGCATGTCGTGGTATAGGACGCACGGGTATTTTAGTATAATACTACCTTAAGCATATCACGAAGTTAAAAAATGAAAGTTGAGCATTTAAGTTTGTGGACAAACATATTGGCAATCACTTAGACCAGTCTGAATAAGTTCGCACTGAAAAGTGTTCCTTGGCCCGCCTAAAAATGATCTTGATCCCCTTGCAATTGTATACTTGTAACTATTTAGTTAGTTTCTTTCTTTATTTGTGTTTTTGTTTGTATTCTTATATTTAAAAATAAAAAAATAGAAATTCAAAAATCCAAAAATAGTGTCTTGTTTTTACTAAATAAAAAATTTTAATAATAATAATAATAATAATAATAATAATAATAATAATAATAATAATAATAATAAATAGAGTGCTTTTGTTGCTTTATTAAAAATTGTTAACCGTTCTTGAAGATTTAACTAATCATCAAAAGATGAACGAAATTTGAATTTTGATCCGAGTACAAGAACTTGGATGTACTAGTGTTCATGCGGTACTCTCCCTATTACATAGGAATGTTTGCTTATAAATTTCTAATAATTGTGCAGATCTTGATTTAGATCAAGAAACAGGGATTGCTAAAAATTGAGATGCTGTTAGTTGCCGACAAAGCATGAAGCATCAAAACATCAAAGTGTACCTGAGTCAGAAGAACCATATACCAGTCATCGTCTGACAGTGATAATACATTTGAAGAAGTACCTGTGAACCTGCTTGTTTGAAAGAGAAGGATTGAAGAAGAAAAGAGCTGCTAAGATTCCTCCTCTCGCATTCTTTTTGATAAAGATGTTTCAAGCAAAGCTGATAAAGATCCTAAGATGAAGCTAACTACAAGAGTAGAAGAAAGAGACCCGGTGCCAAGAGTTTGTTGAAGTGTGAGGTCTTTGAAGTGTGAGACTGATTTCCACAACACTTACAGCATAGCGACAACCATAGACTCCATTGAAGACGTTGCTGAATTTATGCTATGAAGACAATTTGATGCATCAGTCTAAGTGAAGATTATTAGGTCCTAGAAGTGTGAGACTGATGCATCAAATATACGCAACGGTCTATGGTAGCTAACTGGGATTAACTAGGTTAGCTTGTATTAGGTTATGGACCTTTTTAGGTTACTTGGGCATGACATAGGCTATGTGGGTCAGGCAAGCCTAAGGGAAGCCCATGAGGGGCATAGGCAAATCCTATGTATATAAGGAACATTATGTCATAATTAGTGTTAAGCTTTTAGAGAGAACGTTGGTAGCCTCCACCATTCTAGAGAGAGAGAGATCGAGAGGTGTGAAGAACTTGTATCTTACAATTTTGCTATTTGTAGTAATATAATCGTATGAAAGTTTGAAAGTGATTTGCGTGTTATTCTCGCTCATCTCGTTTATCTTATTTTCGGTTTCCTTGAATATCATCAAGTTTGGATTTCGCCCATCCTTGGTGATTCTTTGATATCGTTGTTGGATCCGGATTATTTGGGACTTACAGTGGATGACATCTTATTCTTGACTTCTTGACACCATGAAACATGTGTTCCGAATGCTGCTCACTAGTTACCTGAAATACATGTTAAATTCGAAAATGTCAACAAGAGTTGGTGAATTCATGTGTTTAATTTTGAATCAAGTGAATCTTTAAAACATTTGAAGTATTGTAATGAAAACCCGGTATGCAAAGCGTTAATGACACTTGAAAGATCATTAATGTTTTGCAAGGACATTAATATGTGTGCCGACATAGGTAGTAACCAAGCCTGAATGAATTTTTACGCATGCTTTGTGTTAGGACGCAAAAGCTCTCTAATGAACTGAACTAGTTGCCATTTAGAGTGGAGTTCGTCACACTCCCTAGATCTGTCCTTTTTTCTCTCCGGTTTAATTGGTAATTAATGATTACCCTCATCCAATTCGCACGTGATCTATGATATTTTCATTATCTAGCTTAACCATACCATATGTAACAAGTATCATCCCGGAGAGTTAAACTGAAAAACGTTTAAAAACGGGGAAACATAAACTCACAGATTTGCGTTCCGTGCAATCTCAAGATGATGACTGGTTCTGTGTTCGTGACGTTACCCACAAGTGTTCTAATCTTGTAAGACACATAGGAATGCATTTGTTTTTGTACAAGTAAACTTTAATCATGGATCAAGCCCATTTACAAAATTATTAGGCTAAGCCCATTTATGTAATAAAATTTTTGGGATAAGCCCACTCTTATAAATTAATTAAGGCTAAGCCTACTTTTGTAAACTATTTTGGGCTAAGCCCACTCTTATAAATTAATTTTGGCTAGGCCCACTTTTATAAACCAAGCTGGGCTAGGCCCACTTTTATAAATTAATTTGGGCTAGGCCCACTTTTATTAACCAAATTGTCACTCTTATAAATTAATTTGGGCTAGGCCTACCTTTATAAACTAATTTGGACTAGGCCCACTCCTATAAATCAAATTGGGCTACGCCCATACATACTAAGCAAAAGAAATTGGGCTTTTACACTTAACTTTTGCGCTAGGCCCATTTCAGTTAAAAAGATATAAAATATATGTATGTATATGAAATTCATATATACAAACAAAGAAAGTAAACAAATACAAGTATAATTATGAATTCAAGATGAAGTACTTGTACGAAAACAAACATAAACCTTAGTGTCTAATGAGATTAGAACACTTGTATGTTGAGACACGAATGCAGAATCAGACATCGCATAAAGATTTGCACGGAACGCAAATCTGTGAGTTCATGTTACCCCTTTTATTTAACTGCTTTTTTATTTTTAAACGCTCGGGGAAGTATACATGTTACAATTGGTATAATTAAGCTAAAAAAATGAAAATATTTAGATCACATGCGGATAGGTTTATACGAAGGGACCAGCAATGAACATTCAAGTACCAAGGAACGATAGTGATAGATGTATTGGGTTTTGGGGAGCCCCACAACGGCAACAAAAACAGATCCTTAAGAGTGATTTTGTGTCTAAAACAAGTGTCTCAGACATAATTTATGGTCAAGGTTTGGTTGCCACCTATTTTTCATACATATTAGTGTCCTTGCAAAACATTAGTGATCTTACAAGTTTTATTTATGCCATACTTACCAGATTTTAATACTTCAACTGTTTTAAAGGTTTATTTGATACGAAAACTAAATACATGAATTCACCACCTTTCACGTATAGTACTGTTACTTATCCTTCACCTTACTTTTTCAGATTCACATGTTCAGTCACCACCACCGGGCATGAGCCCATCTTACCCTTACCACCCTAGTCACATGCCACTTACTACTATAGAGTATAGAGTCACCTCTACCGAGATTCAGTTCGGTATTCTGTTTAGTTGTTTTCATGATCTTAATGCCCAGGTTTCTGCTATTCGAGCATCTCTAGGTGCTCCACCATCATCATCATCATCATCATCATCCAGCCACTATTACCCACATCATCACCTCCACCACTACCACCACTACCGACATCTCCACCACCACCATCTCCATATGTACTTTCACTTCCACCACCTCATGTTGCTCCATCTCATGAGGGGCATATCAGCACTCTCGGGCAAGAGATTGCTAACATTCATGGTGTGATACGCGTGTCTTCACCCCCACCCCCACAATCAATGTAGTCATGGTATATTATCATCTTTTGAGGGTATGTACCCATACCCGTTTTTGTAGAAGATTGAAGACTTTTGAAGATATATTGTGAACTTGAAGACCGTTGAAGAACAATGTGAAGGAAGTATCAACTTTGTTTTGTGAATTGTATATAGCTTGTACATCAGAGTGATGTAACTCCGAATATTTTTGTTTCTTCACAAAAATAGTGTATCAACTTGACTATATATATATATAAAAGTTGGTATCTTTTCTTTTATTATGCATTATTGGTATTCGTTATGTACATGTTATGATAATTATAATATGGGTGCTTTACGTGAGAGATGATTTATTCATCCTACCTTTATATGTTAGTATTATATAATGATGCATCTTATTCAATGTAAGTCCATGAATGACAATATTTATTTTAAATATTTGTCTAATCACTTCGATATGTTATATATATGAAGATCATGGCACCAAAAAGAAGAAATATATGCCAACTTCAACAAACCCCTCTACCTGCATCACAACCTAAACTAGATGCTCTGTTGAACCAGTGAATCGACGAAGCGATCGCATAGCATGAAACAAACCATACTAATCAGGATAACGAAGCTAGGATTCAAACCCTACTGAGAGTTCCAAATCTTTCTCACGGTTGGTTATTCGTAACCTTACCTATAGAATTTTCATTAATATTTATTTGAAAAAATTATATTTTTGACAATTTTTGGATTACAAGCCACTAAACTTTGATGGCACTGGCGGTGCTGTGGCATTTGTTTGATGGATTGAAAAGACAGACTCTATGATCCATATGAGCAATTGTTCTCCTAATCAGAGGGTTATGTATGTTTCGAGTTCGTTCATTGATGAAGCTCTTTCGTGGTGGAATCTACAAATATAAACACTAGGAGATGCAACTTCTTATGCTATTTCGTGGAAAGATTGAAAGAGATGATGGAATCAAAGTATTGTTCAAGAGCGGAACTACAAAAGTTAGAGACGGAATTTTGGAACTTAACTATGGTTGGCGCTGACATTTCCCACTATACTCAGCGTTTCCGTGATCTCTCACAGGTTGTTCCATACATGGTGATTCCCGAGTTCAATAGAATTGAATGTTACATTTTAGGATTAGCCCCTGAGATCAGGAGTATGGTCACGTCATCACATCCTGCTACGATCACTGAAGAGGCGGTAAGAATGCATAAGTTGACTAGGAAATGTACTGAGAAAACAAAGGAGACACATGTAGAGTTATCCTCACATGACAACAAAAGAAAGTTTTCTCATTTCAAGAAGGGATGAAGGCCAAACAACAGGAAGAAAGAAACCCCCATAACAAAGGGGGCAAGGCATTTGTGGCTACTATTGAAACTAGACCGAAGAATTATGCTTGGAATGCACCAAAGTGGAACAAGTGTGGATATCATCACCATGGTGGATGCCGAACCACCAAGTGTGATAAGTGTGGAAAGTTGGGACATCGCACAGAGAATTGTTGGGGAAATAATAAGGGAAATAATAATGGAGACAAGAAAGAAGGTGGTAGTGGAAATGGAAACGGGAAAGGAAAGAACCAAGGCTGTTGTGGATGCAGAGATTTGGGCCATTTCAAGAAGGATTGCCCAAAAGAAAATCAAGGCCATGCTCGAGCCTTTGTGATAGGAGCTCTAGAAGCACGCCAAGATCCTAATGTGATCCCGGGTACGTTTCCTATGGGCAATCACTTTGCATCTATTTTGTTTGATACTAGCGCAGACTATAGTTTTATATCTTTAGAGTTCAAAGATATACTTAGATTAAATCCCAATAAATTAGATATTCCTTTCATTATGGAACTAGCGAATGGAAAAATAATCAAATCTAGTGAAATTGTTAAAGGATGCTCATTAGAGCTTGGAGAAAAAATATTTAACATCGATCTATTACTTGTTCAATTAGGTAGTTTCGATATTGTAATTGGTATGGATTGGTTATCCAATAACCAAGGTGAAGTCATGTGTTGCGACAAGATCATTCGTATTCCTCTTCCTAATAATGAAACACTTCTAGTTCATGGCAAGAAGAATGAGACACAACTACGAGTTATCACTTGTATGAAAGCTCAAAAGTTCATATGGAAAGAATGCATAGCATTCTTAGCACACGTAGTTGATAAGAAGCTAAGGAGCCGAAAATTGGGGAGATCCCTGTTGTGAAGGAATTGCCTAAAGTTTTCCCAGAAGACTTTCCAGGAGTACCACTACAACGACAAGTCGAATTTCGAATAGACTTAATTCCAGGAGCTGCACCCGTAGCAAAATCTCCTTACTGACTAGCTCCTTCTGAAATGCAAGAGTTGTCCACGCAACTTCAAGAGTTGTTGGACAAAGGTTTCATTAGACCAAGTTTGTCACTCTGGGAGCACCAGTTTTATTCATGAAAAAGAAGGATGGAAGTTTCAGGATGTGCATAGATTATCGAGAATTGAACAGGCTCACGATCAAGAATGGGTACCATTACCGAGGATTGGTGACTTGTTTGATCAACTTCAAGGATCAGGTTTCTATTCAAAGATTGACTTAAGGTCAGGATATGATCAACTTAGAGTTCAAGAAAAAGTATTATGAAGACGACATTCCAAACTCGCTACGTCATTACAAGTTCCTTGTTATGCCTTTTGGCTTAACAAATGCACATGTAGTGTTCATGGATTTAATGAACCGCGTGTGCAAGCCGTACCTTGATCGTGATAGTATTTATCGATGACATATTGATATATTCACGAAACAAGAATGAACCTGAACATCATCTTAGAACTATTCATGAGTTATTAAAGAAGGTGAAACTGTATGCAAAATTCTCTAAATGCGAGTTTTGGCTTCGAGAAGTTCAATTTCTCGGACATGTAGTCCATGAGAAAGGCATACATGTTGATCCAAATAAAATAGAAGCCATTAAGAATTGGAACGCACCAAAGATTCCAACTGAAGTACGCCAATTTTTAGGATTCCGGTTATTATCAAAGATTCATTGAGAACTTTTCAAAGATCGCTCAAACTCTAACTTCCCTCAATCAAAAAGATTAGAAGTTTGATTGGGGAGAGAAACAAGAAGCAGCTTTCCAACTTCTTAAGGACAAAGTTTGTGATGCATCGATTCTGTCACTTCCGGATGGCACGAACGACTCTGTAGTTTATTGTGATGCATCACATCAGGGATTAGGATGCGTGTTAATGCAACGAGAGAAAGTTATTGCATACGCATCATGCCAATTAAAAGTTCACGAGAAGAACTATACCATTCATGAACTAGAGTTAGGTGTAGTGGTATTTTCATTAACAATATGGTGTCATTATCTTTACGGCACTAAATGCACGATTTTTGCGGATGATAAAAGTCTTCAACCTATATTTAACGAGAATGAGTTAAATAAGCGCCAAAGGCGTTGGCTTGAATTGTTGAATGACTATGATTGTGAAATCAAATATTGTCCGCGCAAGGCGAACATTGTCGCGGATGCCTTGAGCCAAATAGAACGAGTAAAGCCCCTACGTGTACGATCATTAGGAATCACAATTCATAATAACCTCACTTCTCGAATTTATGATGCTCAACAAGAAGCACTAAAGGAAGGAAACATTAAAGCAGAAATGCTTAGAGGTATGGGAAAACATCTAGAACCGAAAGAGAATGGAGCCTTGTACTTAATGAGTAGAATTTGGGTTCCTCTTTTTGTCAGTCTTCGAAACCTAGTTTTATATGTAGCTCATAAATCCAAATACTCAATACATCCCGAAGCGGATAAAATGTATCATGATCTTAAAGAACATTATTGGTGGCCTAATATTAATGGTGATATTGCAACTTATGTTGGCAAATGTCTAACATGTGCTAAAATTAAGGCCGAATACAAAAAACCTTTAGGATTGTTACAACCACCTGAAATTCCCACTTGGAAATGGGAAACAATTTCCATGGATTTCATAACTAAATTACCTAGGACGTCTCGCGGTCATGACATGATTTGGGTAATTGTCGATCGATTAACCAAGTCAGCTCACTTCTTGGCGATACTTTGAGAAAGATAAGACTGAGAAGTTAGTTGAACTCTATCTCAAGGAAATTATGGCAAGGCACGGAGTGCCTGTATCGATAATCTCTAACTGAGATGGTCGTTTTGTGTCAAGAACTTGACAATTTTCAAAAGTCTTTTGTATCATGCTTCGATCTAAGTACGACTTTTCATCCTCAAACTGATGGCCAAAGCGAAGCATAATTCAAACCTTATAAGACACGCTTCGTGCTTGTGTGATGGACTTAGGTGGAAATTGGGATACACACTTGCCTTTAGTGGAGTTCTCATACAATAACAATTATCACACAAGTATTCAAGCTGCTCCATTCGAAGCGTTATATGGACGTGAGTATCGATCTCCGCTATACTGGGCGGAAATGGGTGATAACAAATGATAGGTCCAGAGTTAGTTCAGGAGACTACTGAAAAAATATTCAAAATCCGAGACTGTATTAAGGCGGCTCGGGACCGACATAAAATCTACGCGGATAAACGCCGCAAACCATTATCTTTCGAGGTTGGAGACAAAGTGTTGTTAAAAGTCTCGCCTTAGAAAGGTGCAGCTAGATTTGGGAAGCAAGGAAAGCTTAGCCCGAGATACATAGGACCTTATGAGATTTTGGCAAAGATTGGAACTGTCGCATACAAGTGGAAATTGCAAGAAACACTTAGTAGCTTCCACGACATTTTTCATGTGTCAAACCTTAAAAAGTGTCTTTCTGACGAATCACTTATTATTCCCACATATGTATTTCATATAGACAATAAACTCCAGTTCATCGAAGAACCTATTGAGGTTTTGGATTCGATAGTTCAGAAAACAAGGAGGAGCCGTATTAAATTAATCAAGATCCGTTGGAACTCGAAACGCAGACCCGAGTTCACTTGTGAACAAGAGGACGAAATGAAAAGAGAATACCCTCACCTGTTTGAGAAAGTACATGCAACGAGTAATACAAATTAAATTTCGGGACAAAATTTCTTTAACAGGGGGAGAATGTGACATTCCGCAAAAATACCGGTAATTCCGTACAACATAAACATTTATTATACGATTTATTTTCGCATATTTCGACTTGATTTTTATTTAATTAAGTCATAAAAGTATAGGAATGTAAAATTTCATAGCTTAGTATGATAACGGTTCCACCAAAATTAGAAACAGTATAAAACTATGTCCTAGATTGGTGACTAAAATACGAACACATTATTCATGTTAGGACTAGTCGCGGTACAACCCGACATGGCAAAATAAGACATAAAATATGTTCACAACAAATGTTACATAGAAACATTAGTTGGAAACAACTAAAAAATAATACTTTTCAGAAAAATTATATAAACACTAAATTGTCTTGTCCGCAAACAAATTCAGCAATTCTACACAAATTCATCATATTCTCATTACCTTTATCATAGTCATTTCAAGCTAGTAAGCTTCATATCTAGTAAATACATTTCTCATGTTATGATTTAATATAAATTTACAAGATCATCTTGAAACTTAACTAAAAAGCACTTGAAAACATTAATAAAAACTAAATGAACCAGTATGGTTACTTGGTTATTATGATGATCTTGATGATCTTTAAAGTTGTCATAAGTAGTAAACTTGATCTTTCATTTTTGTGGTTAAAAAGATAATCTAAACAAGTGCATGTTTAGATCTAGCAAAATCATTAACATGAAAATCATGAACTTACAATCTTGTCTAAAAATGTTTCTATAAAACATGTAATACATAGTCTAACATAAGAATCATATCACAAAAGTGTATTCTTTAAAAATATGTAAACAACGTTTACATAAAGCTTTTGTTCAACTAAAAATTTTACATGAACATGTTAAAACAAATAAAGATGAACACTTTAAAATATGATTTTTGAACTAGACAAGGTTACTTACGAGTACATGATGCTTCATATTAAGAGATTTTAGTTTATATTGTTATTATTGGAAGATTGGGAAATTATTGATTTGAAAACGTATACAAAATCATGTTTATAAAACATGGGAAAAGTCCATTGTTGAAGGGAAACTAAGGAAAATTTTTTCTAAAATTAATCATGATTAAAGTATGTTTAAACTAAAGATTACTGTATTTAAAAATGATTAGAGAGTTTAATGATGATTATACAAGTTTTGGGTAAAAAGGTTTAAGATTAAAATTACAAGACTTTTTTTTAAACTAAATATGTGTTAAATATATATGTTTAGAATGAAAAATATGTATTTAAGTTACCAAAAATTATGTATATATAATGGTATGTATTTATGTGTATGTATTTAGAAAGGTTAGGAAATACATACTAGTTTAAACACTTACAAAAATGCAAACATAAACATACTTAAATTTTGACTAGTATAACACATACATATGTCCAAACTTGGACAAAACAAATAAATCGGACAATTCAGGCATAAGAGACAAACGATACGAACAAAACAAACCACACGGACCAAACAACCACACAGATTAAACGGACGACACGGACGAAACCGTTGAAATAAACATACGAATCATCATACATGTTTATTAAAGTTATGTATACTAGAACTTATTAAAATAAGTTATATAAAATATATACTGTTTTTATAAACTATTTTTTATAAAAATACAAGTAAACGTTAATCATGGATCAAGCCCATTTACAAAATTATTAGGCTAAGCCCATTTATGTAATGGCTAAGCCCACTTTTATAAACTAAGGGCTAAGTCCACTCTTATAATTATTTGGGCTAAGCCTACTTTTATAAATTATTTTGGGCTAGGCCCACTCTTATAAACCAAATTGGGCTAGGCCCATTTTATAAATTAATTTGGGCTAGGCCCACTTTTATTAAACAAATTGGGCTAGGCCTACTCTTATAAATCAATTTGGGCTAGGCCCACCTTTATAACTAATTTGGACTAGGCCCACTCCTATAAATCAAATTTGGCTAGGCCCATAAATACTAAGCATAAGAAATTGGGCTTTTACACTTAACTTTTGGGCTAGGCCCATTTCCACTAAAAAGATATAAAATATATGTATATGAAATACATATATACAAATAAAGAAAGGAAACAAATACAAGTATAATTATGAATTTAAGATGAAGTACTTAAATGAAAACAAACATAAACCCAACTGCCTAATGAGATTAGAACACTTGTAGGTTGAGACACGAACGCAGAATTAGACATCGCATAAAGATTTGAACGGAACGAAAATCTGTGAGTTCATGTTTCCCTTTTATTTAACCGTCTTATAGTTTTAAACACTCGGGGAAGTATACAATTGGTATAATTAAGCTTAGAAATGAAAATATTTAGATCAAATGCGGATAGGTTTATACGAAGGGACTTATACAAAGGGACCATTAATGAACATTCAAGTACCGAGGAACGACAGTGATATATGTATTGGGTTTTGGGGAGCCCCACTCTTAATGGCAACAAAAACAAATCGTTAAAAGTGATTTTGTGTCTAAAACTAGTGTCTCAGACATAATTTATCGTTAAGGTTTGGTTGCTCCTATTTGGCATACATATTAGTGTCCTTGCTAAACATTAATGATCTTACAAGTTTCATTTATGCTATACATACCAGATTTAAATACTTCAAATGTTTTAAAGATTCATTTGATACGAAAACTAATTACATGAATTCACCAGCTTTTGTTGACGTTTTTCAAAACTAACATGTATTACAGGTAACTAGTGGACGGCTTTGGGAAAAATGAGTCCGAGTTTTCATGAAGTCAAGCTTTAGATGTCATCCGATTTTATTTATTATGTTCTGTAAACTTGTGTTTAAATCTTGACTGTTGTCATTGAAGATGTAGTTAGTTTCCTTCGAACAAAATGCCAGTTGTAAACTCGGTTATTAAATAAACTGCATAGATGTACATCTTACTATGTTTTATATTGTTTACTTGATTGAATTCAACGATTACCGCTCTGGCTACACCTCGCTGCGCTTCCGCAACATCGAAAATTTGGCGCGTGACAGAAACCAATAAGCATCTATGTGTAACACTAATAATATTCATAAATAATCCAACACATCACATTTAGGTTGGTGGGGGTGGCCCACATAATCGATTCTATGGGGGTGTTTTGGTTTGTTTGTGATGATTAGTTAGTTTTCTAATTAGTATATACTCGTAAAAAGTTTATAAACTTTTACAATTTGTCTTATGGTTTTATAAACTTTTCTATAAAATTTAACAATCCTAACATTACTTTTTATGCCAAAATTTGGTTAACTAGTTCACTAGACTAGTAATTTGTTATTTTGGTCATAATTTTTGTAACGGTTTTGTTATTGGATAGTTACCGAATGAGTAGTGTAGCTTAAACGGTAATGTTTATGTAGCATTTTTTGAGTTATGTTCACTGCCTATATGTGGTTTATGATAAATAACATATATTTTTGGGTTTTAGACATTGTTGAAGTGTTCTGCGGAGTGTGGAACACTTCTGCAGAATTGCTCAATTTGTCTGCGGACAAGATAATTAAGTGTTTGTCTAATTTATTCCGGAAAGTATTAATTGTAAGTAGTTCCCAACTAATGTTTTAATGTATTATTTGTTGCTGACATATTTTATATCCATTTTTTGCCATGTTGGTTGTACCGCGACTAGTTATGGCATGAATAGTGTGTTCGCATTACTACTAGTTTGTCTAGGACATAGTTTTACTATTTCGCAATATAGCAAACTCGATATTCTCACATGACATGACTTGGTGTATTCTTAGAATTATGAGACCTAATTAAAATAAAATCAAGTCAAATGCATGAAAATAAATAATGTAATAATTGTTTAAGTTGCACCGGATTATCGATATTTTACCGAATGTCACATTCTCCCCATGTTAAAGAAAATTTCATCTCGAAATATAACCGTTGCAGGGACTTTCTTGAATAGGCGAGGGTATTTCTTTTTAATCTTGTCTTTCCGTTCCCAAGTGAACCCGAGACTGTGTTTTGATTTCCAGTTGACTTTGACTAATCGTATACGACTTATCCTTTTCTTTTGGACTTTCCACTCCGTATCCTCAATGGGTTCTTCAATGAACATAGTTTATCGTCTATACATATTTCATCTGCAGGTATGATGAGTGACTCGTCCAATAGAAATTTTTTAAGATTTGTCACATGAAAAGTGTTATGGACATTACTAAGCTATTCTGGCAGTTCTAGTTTCTAGGCAACAGTTACAATTTTTGCTAGAATTTTGAATGGTCCAATGTATATTGGGTTAAGCTTTTTGTGCTTACCGAATGTAGCTATTCCCTCCCAAGGCGAGACTTTTAATAAAACTTTATCTCCAACCTCAAAGGATAATGGTTTGCGGCGTTTATCCACGTAGCTTTTCTGTCTATCCCGAGCCACCTTGATTCGGTCTCAAATATTGAATATCTTATTAGTAGTCTCCCATATTAACTATGGACCAATTATTTGTTTGTCACCAACTTCAGCCCAGCATAGCGGAGATCGGCACTTACAACCATATGATGCTTCACATGGGGAAGCTTGAATACTTGTGTGATAACTGTTATTGTATGAGAACCTCACTAATGGCAAGTGGGTATCCCAATTTCCACCTAAGTCCATCACACAAGAAACACAAGATATCTTCTTATGCTTGAATCATCCGTTCACTTTGACCGTTAGTTTGAGGATGAAAGGAAGTGCTTAGATCCAAGCAGGATCCAAAGGCCTTTTCGAAGGATTGCCAAATACTTGACACAGAATGACCATCTCGGTCTGAAATTATTGACACAGGCACTCTATGCCAGCTTCTAGGTTTGGTCTTTCTTGCGTATCGGCAAGAAGTGAGCTGACTATGTCAATCAATCGACAATTACCCATATCATTTTTGTTATGAAATCCATTGAGATTTGTTCCCATTTCCAAGTGGGAATCTCAGATTGTTGTAACAATCCAGAATTTGCTCTTTGAGAACTTTGCATAAAGTTTCTCCTTCTTTAGCAACTCAAGAATAGTTCTTCTATGTTGCTCGTGTTCTTCCTTGTTTCGTGAATATATCAATATGTCACTGATAAACATTATCACAAATTTATCAAGGTATGGCTTACATGCACGCTTCATTAAGTCCATGAACACTGCATGTGCGTTTGTTAATCTAAAAGGCATAACAAGGAACTCGTAGTGACCGTAGCGAGTTCGAAATGCCGTATTCGGAATTCTTTGTTCTTGAACTCTAAGCTGATAGTATCATGATCTTAAGTCAATTTTTGAATAGAAACTTGATCCTTTAAGCTAATCAAATAAGTCATCGATCATGGGTAATGTATACCGGTTCTTAATGGTGAGCTTGTTCAGCTCTCGGTAGGTTATGCACATCCTGAAGGTTCCGCCCTTTTTCACGAATAAAACGGAGCTCCCCAAGGTGAGAAACTCGGACTAATGAAACCTTTGTCCAACAACTCTTGAAGTTGTGTAGACAACTCTTGCATCTCGGAAGGAACTAGTCGGTAGGGAGTTTTCGGCATGGGTGCGGCTCCTTGAACCAATTCAATTCGAAATTTGACTTGTCATTGTGGCGGTAATCCTAGCAAGTCTTTTGAAAAGACTTCGGGGAATTCCTTCGCAACACGGATCTCCTCAAGTTTCGGCTCCGTGGTTTTCTTGTCATCTATGTGTGTTAAGAATGCGATACATCCTTTTCGTAAGCACTTTTCAGCTTTGGTGCAGTTCATGATTTGAAGTAGCGTCTCGTTCTTCTCGCCAGGAGTAAGAAGCGTCTCATTGTTAGGAAGAGGAATACGAATGACCTTGTCGTAACCCACGACTTTAGCTCAGTTATTGGTTTGCTAATCGATACCGATTATAACATCGAAGTTATCTAATTGAACATGTAGGAGATCGATGTTGAAACTTTGTTCGCCAAGCTCCAGCGAGCATCCTTTGACCATTTCTCCATACTCGAGTACTTTTCTGTTAACTTGTTCGATAGCGTAAGGAATGTCTAAAGTATTTTTTTCTAATCCTAGAATATTTTTTGAATTCTAAAGCATAAAGCTATAGTTCGCGCCATGATCAAATAACATAGACGTGAAATGATTGTTAATAGGAAAGGTACATGTGACCACATTAGGGTCTTGGCGCACATCTCGTCCTTGTTATCAGATAGTTACCGAATGAGTTATGTAGCTTAAACAATAATGTTTATATAGGGAATTTTTTTGTGTTGTTTTCAATACCATATATGTGGTTTATGATAAAAAACCTTTATTTTTGGGTTTTAGGCATTGTTGAAGTGTTTTGCTGAACACTTTTACAGAATTGTTGAATTTGCCTGTGGAAAAGACAATTAAGTGTTTATATGAGTTTTCTGGAAAATATGAATTGAAAGTTGTTCCCAATTGATGTTTTAATGTAATATTTGCTACGGAAATATTTTGTATCTATTTTTTGCCATGTTGGCTGTATTACGACTAGTTCTTGCATGAACAGTATGTTCGCATTACTACTAGTTTGTCTAGGATAGTTTTTATTTTGGCAACACAGCGAACTCGATATTCTCAGATGATATGAATTTGTTTATTCCTAGACTTATGAGACCTAATTAAAATAAAATCAAGTCAAATGCGTGAAATAAATACCATAATAATTGTTTAAGTTGTACGGAATTACTGGTATTTTGCCGAATGTCACAAAAACCAAGCGGTTACCTCCGCCCTTACAATATGTATTCCATACTTCATGGACCTCGAGCATCCAAAGTAGGGAAAAATCCTTCGCCGCACTAACCTATGTGACGAATACATTGATATTGCTAGAGCTCAACGAGTTCCAACAAGATTATTTTGATTTCCATAGATGTTGAATAGAATGCGGTAAACATGGTTAACCATGGCTCGTGCTACACTACCCTTTGAGAAAAACCAGATGTCACATGATGGAGTTTATCATAGTAACTTCAATGAATAAGATAAGGTATTATAGGCATTGTGAGATTAACCCAAATGTTTGGATTCTAGAATGTTTAAGGAAAAATCCTTCCTGGATGGTTATCCTAATTTGTTTGCTTAGATGCCTAGTCTCAACCGACTTGTGACATAGATTGAATGCTAGACATGAACCAATACGTGCGGTTTTCGTGTATTGTAGGGTGTTATGATAACCACCCTAGTTAGCATTCTAAGAAATGGTAAAATTGAATCTCAAGTAATAATTGAAGAATTTTGAACAGTTGACAATCATTAGTTTGACACCCGGAGCACACAAGGGTTCCCATTCACTGCAAGTTGACCTTGTTAAAAGAAAATCAAGTCAAATGCGTGAAAATAAATAACGGAATAATTGTTTAGGTTGTACGGAATTACTTGTATTTTGCCAAATGTCACAAAAACCAAGTGGTCACCTCCATCCTTACAGTATGTATTCCATACTCCATGGACCTCGATCATCGAAAGTAGGGAAAAATCCTTTGCCGCACTAACCTATGTGACGAATATATTGATAATGCTTGAGCTCAACGAGTTCCAGCAAGATTGTTATGATTTCCATAGATGTTGAATAGAATGCGGTAAAAAGAGTTAACCATGGCTCGTGCTATACTACCCTTTAAGATAAAATAGATGTCACATGATGGTGTTTATCATAGCAACTTCAATGAATAAGATAAGGTGTTATAGGCACTGTGAGATTGACCCAAATGTTGGGATTTTAGAATGTTTAAGGAAAATCCTTCCTGGGTGGTTATCCTTATTTGTTTGCTTAGATGCCTAGTCTCATCTGACTTGTGATATAGATTGAATGCTAGACACGAACCAATACGTGCGGTTTTTTGATATAGTATAAGAAATGGAAAAATTGAATTTCAAGTAACAACTGAAGATTTTTTAATGGTAGTGATCATTAGTTTGACCCGTAGAGCCCACTAGGATTACCATCCACTACAAGTTTTTATTGCGTTGGCCCCGTAATAATAAATTGCCTTGCATGGTCACCCTAGCGTTCCCTCGTTCAAAACAGACGGGACCTTCATGATGGTACACACGCTAATACTTGTTGCCATCACTCGTGGAATGGCACGATGTTATAAGAAATAGAAGTAGAGAGGATTCATAACAATAATAGATGGAGTGGTACCTTCAAGATGAGTGCTTCCTCTTCCTTATGTTGACGAGAATGTCACCAATGGTGATTAATATCAACCATAGGGACCTCGTTCCAGGCTACCACCTCCGCCTCTTAGTCATGCTCCAAGTCAGGCATCTCAGCATCCGAGGGAAAACAACCATCCTTTATGAAATGTCAAGCTTAGGGTTTCAGTTACGAACTACATCGACCATATGCTCATTAATAGACGCGATGTCAATATGCTTGTTATGCGAATCGAGAATAATAAAATAATTTGAAGCATTGATATTACGTTCGTGGAAAAACAATCCGTATATATTAATAAATAAATATTACTTATTATATATTTTTGGTAAATCCCTTCAATTTCATTGTAAGTTATCCTACTTGCCTCGTGTGAATCAACTTATTCTTATTGCGTCTATCCCTCATAGACTAACCTATGTAATGTCCTTGCATTATTGTTTTATAAATAAATATTGCACGAGTGGACTTTGTGTAAAGTAATGTAATGAAAACCCTTGTTGCATTTTTGTTGATACATATGTCTGCTACCTGCGTCTACGAGTCGTGTCGAGTCTGTAGATTGAATATTAGGTTATGAAATTGTATGTATATAAGTACCCCTATACGAAGGTAACTGTTACTCCGTACGGAGGTAAATGTTAGTCCGTACGGAGGTGTTTTCCCTTAGTCTGCACGAAGATGTCAGTAGTATAAATATGTGTTTAGACTTTGGGTTTTGTATGTATGTTTTGCGGATTAGACGGCGAAGCTCTATCCGAGTGTTTTCTGGAATTTGTAACTGCTGAAAAATTAATGAAAATAGATAATTTAGTAATCTTGTTATTTTCATCTAATCTAAAATCAGATTTCGCACGATTATGTACTTGGTTAGCAGATTTACACCTAAGCTATCTAAGGATAACCGATCCTCACAAGTGGTATCAGAGCTTGAAAGATTAAATTTGAAGATAATCAACAAGATTTAGCAAATCCAAAACTTCTCTTCTACTCATTTCTTATCATTTATCATTTTTCACACATTTAACCATCGAAATGGACACAATTTTTCAAGGGTTGCATAAAATACGTTTTTAACAATCCTTTGAAAAATTGGACCAAAATTCCATCGAAATCATGATCAAAACGCTGAAAAATGAGAAAATTTGAGTTTTCATCTTCGCACAAAGGAACACGTTCGTACGAACGTAAATTTTTCAATTAACAAAGATACCTTCGTACGGAGATAAAGTTCAATTATGTGTCTTTCTTACCTTCGTATGAAAGTAATTCATATTAGTTTTGTTTTTGTGTCTAGTTTGTACGAGTGTACCTTCGCACGAAGCTTACCTTCGTACAAGTGTTTCTTCGCACTAAATCTTTACCTTCGCACAAGTGTATCTCCGCACCAAATTTATGTCGAAATGGAGAACGAATTCTATAACGCATTTGCAGCAACTCTTGCGTCAATGGTCCAAAATTTAAACTTGCATAATGAGATAGGCACAATGACGAAGCCGCCCAAGATCATGAGCATGGATGATAATCTTAAGGGTTGGCGTGAACGTTTTGAGAACTGGGTGTAGGCGAATTATATAGATTGTTGGTATGCAATTATAGAAGATTATACACCTCCAACTATAGAAGATGGTGAAAAGAAAAATCTAATGCAATTCACATAAGTTGAAAAGACAAATTTGTAAGAGAGAAGAAAATGTTGAACCCTCTTTAATAGGCCATTAAAGAAGACATTTTTACGTTACTCTAGCACTGGGGTACCATGCAATCAATCTGGAATGCATTGATAGTGATGCTCAAAGGAAGTTTCATTATGATGAAAAGCAAAAATGCGTTGCTCAAAAATGAATTTGACATATTAACATCTCTAAAAGGAGAAATGTTGAAACAAATTGTTGAAAGGTATTGTCATTTAGTATTGGAGATGAAGCGCCTAAATATTGAAAAAGAGAATGAAGAATGGGTTGATAAGCTTGCTGATGCATTACCCCAGAACGAATGGTCAACATATCTAATGATCTTAAAGAATAACAATGAATATTCTAGTCTGAAATTGGGTAAATTCATTGAAAATCTAGAAGGACAAGAGCTTGAGCTTCGCAAGATGGCCACGGTGAAAAATGCAAATGTCCAACAAGACGTTGACTTATATTTCAAAGGTGCAGCAAACTTTCGAAGCCCAAAGATATAAACTGCTTTCAGTGCAGACAATTCTTTAAATCTTATACAAACAATTCAAATAGTGGTGGTGGATTCTCATTGTATGAGAATTTCAAACGGGATAACCTAACACTAAGCTCTCAATCTTCTCAGTATTCTAATAACTTCTCAAGCCAAGAAAATCCAAGACCGCATGTGCTGCAATGCAACATAGAAGTCAACCCACAAAATGTAAAAGATTTCACTGAAGACACTACCAAACAACACATGGTCTTTCTAGCATCTATTTTAGAGTCGTGTGAAAGTTTGGTCACAGGGCGAATCGGTAATCCTAATATGACAAAGGAAGATTACGACCAAATAGACCCTCAAGAGATGGAAGTAATAGATATACGCTGTGTATGGGAAGTGTAGTCAGACGTGCACAACGTTTCATGGAAATCACGGGCAGAAACAATATTAGAAACCCTGATTCAAAATTAGGTTATGCCAAATCAAAGGTGACCTATTTCAAGTGCAAGGAAAAAGAGCATTTTCAAGAGAGAGTGCACAAACAGGGAGGTTAATCATAGGAATAATATGTTTGGGGAAGATTATTATAAAAGAGCAATTTATCACAAGCCTTCCTAATGTTCTCCGAGCGGTTCAAGACATATACCCATTGAAGATGGTTCGTCAAAAATCAAAGGATAAAGCTTTGGTCGTGTCACAAGAAGATGAAGAATTTAATTTGAACAATTACATTCCTTAGACTGAAAGTCTTGCTCTTCTAGCCGAGATTATCAAAGAACCAGAACAAATGGTGGAGGAAGAGATAGTGGAAGAAGTTAGTGATGAATCTAGTGCTGAGATTGCCTTTGATGAGACTCTAGAAGATTCTGAAAATTACTATGATTATGAAGCATCATAGGAAGCTTTATGTCATGCATTTAAATCTATAATTCCTCTTGATTTGTTTTCTTCTTTTGTAGGTTTCTTCAATAGCAATGAAGCAAGGTTTATTGGCGTACAGTGTAAAGAAGAGAAGAAACAAGATGTTGAAGAGATTATAGATGTATCAAAAGAAATGAATGCTGAGAATTTAGCAAAGATGGCAGATAAAGGTCTAATAGCCTAGCTTAAAGAGGTAGTTGAATCCTCTGATGCTAAACACAAAAATGAATTTGTGGTAAAAGAAGTTAAGAGTGAGAAAACTAAAACGACTGTTCAATGCACAAATGCATCGATCCATGCAAATCTGATGTTGAAAAAGAAGAAAAATTTAGGGAGTTGAAAAGATACACTTATAATGTCACAAGTGACTTAAAAGAAACAAAAGAAGCATATGATAAACTCAGCAGATCTAACAACCAATATCGAGATGCTAGCATAGAATATGAAGTAACACTTTCTATGCTTAAGGCTATGGTCATGGATAAACAAAAAGCAAGTAATATTCATATTGACATGATAGCCAAATTAAAACAAGAGCTAGAAACTACTAGAATAGAAACAGAAAGAATTGATAAGAAAATGATTAGTTATTCAACAACATCTTACATTTTGCATCACATCATTACCAAACCCACAGGAAAAGATGAATCTAGGGAAAAAGTGTATGGTTATCACAACCAAGGTGTAGGTTATCATTAAGTTCCATCCCCGATGTGGAATAGTTATTCAAGGAAAAAAACTAGACCGGGTGGAAAAGGCACTGGACTTAAAATTAAAAACTACACAAAATGACTAGTTGCCTGATAATCTTGATATAACCTATACCAAATCCTAAACAGAGTGTTAGTCAGATGTTGTTAAAAATGTTTCAGAAGATGGGAGTGATATTACAAATTTTGAAAGTGCTTCATCAAATCTTAAAAGAACAAGTTTATGTTCATATTCTGAAAATGAGGAAAGTTTTTATAAGAATTATATTCCAAAATCAGGATATAGTTCAGATGATGATCCAAACATTGTCATATACAAAATGAACGGATCAGACAAACTATATTTTGACAAAGAATTCCCGATTCAGAACGTGAACATGAACAAAGTTGATAAAGTGTTCAAGTTAGTAGAAGTTGAGATGTCTGAGATTGAGAATTTAACAAAAGAACAAAGATTTTAAATATTTTAATGAGATAAATCTTACTATTCTAAACCGGAAAACTCCTATCTAATCATTAACTGAAAAATCATTATAATGGGAGAAATGGTTCAGGATTTGGTAAGAGAAATAAGAACAGGTTTGGAAATTCAATTTTTTGAAGAAAATGACGTTTGTTTCTGGGACTAGCTCGGAAAGTGAAAAAGAGAGCCAATTTAGGAAACAGTCAAATGAAGAATTTTTTGCTCAACAAAAACAAAGTAAACAGGTTGATGGTTCATCTGTTGTAACAAACAGAAGGACTTGCTTTCGATGCAATCAAGTTAGATATGTCACTAGTCGATGTCCACAAAATAAACCTAAACCTGTTTGTAACGTGAAAAAATCTCTAGAAGACCTCAAATAGAAAGCCCCAATGTTTGTACCAACTCAGATTTTGAAACTAAACAACGAATCTACAAACCAAGTGAGACCAGTCAAAACTAAATTGTCAACTATTAAAAATGGTGAATCTTCAAACAAAATGGAACAAAAAGATTCAAAATATTACACAAAAAATGCAATTTCAAAAGTCAAACTTGGGTGATTAAACAAAAAGTAGCTTCTGAGGAGATTAAAATATCTGTTCCAAAAATGATCGATGAAAACGTTGAACAGAAAGTTGAAAAACAGAGCAAAAGGTGTGGGTCTCGCTATTTAAGTAATTATTTAAGTGAATGTGCAAGGGCTCCAAAGATCATTCATTTCAAAGTGGATCATGGATAGCGGAACGTCCTTGCACATGATGAGGAGGCTACGCCAGGTGTTGATACACTTTTGTGTCTGTCGCTTGTTCTTAGTTATGTCCGTAATTGTACAGTCTTTGTTTACTGTGTCTGTATAGTTTGGTCGTGTCTACCAAATCAAGATATCCTCCTATCTTTGTTTAGTACGACAATTAGTTTATCTGTGTAAAACAGTTGCATATGTGCATACTGTTAAGTCTTGTGTACGTCATCTCTGTGACACCTTCTCTGAAGAACACATCTATGTGCGAGTGGGAATGCTTCGTATGAGCAAGATGTTGCTCGTATGAGCCACTAATCATTTGTACGAGTGAAGTCATCTAATCAAGCATCCAACTTGATTCATACGAGCTAGTCCATGATTCGTACAAGTCAGTTCGTTTGTACAAGCATCTTTGGTGAATATCCTTCGTGTATTTTGGTGTTTCGTACGTCCAGCTACATACTTCATACTGTTGTTGGGTGTGGACACTATATAAACTGACATGCACTTCTCAGTATAGCGTCAGACAGTGCTAGTGACTTTCTAGAGAGACTAGAGCTATACTAGAGAGAGACACTAGAGCACAGAGCGTGTTGCATGAGTCTGTATGAACAATGTTTGTATGTGTTTATACTAGTTCTCTTCTATTAATCAAGATTTTGAATCTTTGGTTATCCTGTGTTCTTACTTTGCTTTGCTTTGCATACTTACGAGGATTCTACACTCGTATTTGTGTTGTATGAACAGGGAAGTAGGTTAATCTTGATCCTCCAAGTGGACCTACAAGTGGTACCAGAGCTAAGGCTCTCTTCCTTGTTTGAAACCAAGCTTAGTGTTGTGTCTGAGCTAGTTTTGAGGGTTTCTGGTAGTGTTCTTGAACTTTCAGCAGGAAACTTAAGTTTTTAAAAGATAACAAACTTAAAACTTGTTGTAACCAGAAAATTTTCATAAAAACGTTGTTAGAAAACATGGAGACATGTTAAAATCTGGTTTTCTTAAAATGTTCTTGTATTCAAGTTGAACATATTTGCAGGAGAAACTCAATGGAAAACTCATCAAAATATAGGGTTGACCAAATCTGACATTCTGGACTTGACTGTTATAACTGAAAAGATGATATCAAATATTTATCTTTTTAACCAAAATTGTGTACACAACAAACCACTTTCAAAAACTAGTCTGTGCAAGAAAAGGAAATTTTTCACCAACCAGCCCTACAAAAAGATTCCTCTGCGAAAAACATCTATGCGAATAACCCAGCCGCATGAAGAACTAGACTGTTTGTGCGAAAGACTAGTCATCCGCATGAAGAATCTTGTTCGCACGAAAGAAAAGTTAGTCCGCACGAAGAAGTGCCTTTCGTATGAAACACTAGGTTCATACGGAGGACCCTCATTCGTACGAATCAGTGATTCGTACGAAGAACCTTCTTCATTGATTGTTTTTCATGTTTTAGTTTTTAAAGCCTTGTGAGTTTAATTGTGAACTTTAAAAGGAGACTGTTATTTTCAAAAATTAAACTTTAAACCTTTTAATTTTGATAATCAAGAAAATATAATGAGTACTAATCCGTGGGATTGGAGTAGTAGTTCAAGCACAAGTCAAGACTCTTCATAAAGCTCCGCAACCTCATGGGTAAATCATTAATGCCTCAACATACAGCCATGATTACTTCAAATCATTGGACGTGTATCGCAAATCAGAACCAGAGTTTTCAGACTCTTCTTATGAGTGAGAGTGAAACTGGGAGTAATAATCGTCCACCTAAACTGAACCATATGAACGATTATCCTTGGTGGAAAAGTCGTTTCCACACATACGTTCTTGGTCAGAACACATAATTATGGACATGTTTTACTACACCCTACAAAGAATCTCTCAAAGAAGCAGGATCGAACCTAACCTCCTTAGCCAACCTAGATGAAAGCGACAAAAAGGCTTATGATCTAGAGAAAAAGGCGTTTGCAATCCTTACACAAGCACTTCATAAAGACATTTATCATTAGTTTGTGTACTGTACTGCCACCAAAAATCTGTGGGATACATTGGAAGCAAGAGGAGAACGTAATGCTGCAACAAGAAAAATTCGACATGATCTGCTGAAGAAGGAGTTTGAAGGTTTCATGTTCATGGAGAATAAAACGATGAAAGATATGACCACATGTTTCTACCATTTGCTTAGCGAAATATTCTTGTACAAAGTGTTAGCATCTCCACAAGAAATCATGATGCGTTTTGCTGACGCATTACCGCCAAAATGGGGTCAATTTATTGACTAATTGAAGCATACAAGTGTTTTGGATTCAATCAGTATTAATGAATTTGTGTAGAAATTAGAGAACAAGAATGAAGAAGAAATTCGAAAATCACAAAGAGTTACTGTTCCACAAAACCCTGAAATGTACTTTGGAGGTATTAATACCGGTGTTAGTGCAAGTCAGCAACCAAAGCTTCAAACCGCGTTTGTGTCAAATGTGAATCCCTTTCTACCATAAGCTGTTCAGTCAAATCAGTCTGCAAGCTCAAGTACTCAATTCTATGGACAAGTTTTTGATCTGAAAGCCTTTCTACCACAACCTCGAGATCTTGCACCTCAAGTTCCACATCAAGCTTCTCAACAAGCTTTCTATGGAAACAACTTTCAACCTGCAAACCCCAACACAGTCAGACTTGACACATCACTTCTTTCCAAGGTCAGCGTGGAAGTTGCTCAGGAAAATATGGAACTTCTAAATACCATGGTTAGTGCTTATTGCGAATTAGTCGCTGGTCAAGTTGGAAACATCAATTTGACTAATGAAGGCTACCAACAAATAGACAGAGATGAGATGGAGCTACTGGATATCAAGTGGGCGTTTGCAAGTGCGGTGAGAAGAGCTAAGTGTCACACCCCAACCGATGGCGGAAACATCGGAGTGAGATGACTAGATTGCTCATTGCATCATAACACTATTTGCGACAATAATTAGATCAACCAAAATTTCCTTTCATTCAAAACATCAATTGTCATATTACAACAAAATCCAAATAAGAGTAACATCAACAAAACAAGTTCAACAATAACATAAAAATTAACTTAGTATTCTACGCGTGTTTCTATGCCATTCCTACTAAGTTCCATCCTACAACTTCATCAACCTGCAACATGTTAAAAAGTATAGTTCAATAACAAAGTATTGGCGAGTACACAAGTTTAATATCATAGCATAAGTATAAAATTCGATTTAAACAAATCCACATGAATAGCTAGAATACAAGATAAGTGTAAACAAGGCATGTGAATCTACATGTCAATCCTCTAGTGTATCACAAAATAGATTAAAACTTAACATTGACCACAAGAATACGGGCGGTGCGTTACTCCTCTAGCGTTATACATGTTAAGGGAGGCTCGATCAAAGTTAATGACATTTAGATCACATAAGAATGTACCAAGTAACAATTCAAGTAGCATACGACTAAAGCATGTTGATGGATTGTTGGTGTATAGAATAAATTGTGCTTTAGTGTAGTTTTTGTAAGTTAATCATGTTGCACCCAAATTGTGGAAAACATAAAAACGGTCGAGTGTACTCATGGTTTTGCAATGTAATATCCGTGAGAGAGTTAGATTGATTTAGGGGATGAACACCAAGTTTATCCTACACAAGGCAAACGTAGGTGTGTGAGTATTTGATTGACAGGGAGTTTAATGAGTTTAGGAATTTAAAATGTGAAAGAAAGTATATATAACGAAAGTATTTATCTAGACATTAACGCTCGTTTTTTACACTAATAAGCCCCGAAAGGTGTTTGTGTTTTTATGGGTCATGCCCAATAGAATCGTAACGATTGTTATGTCTAAGATAAAATAACCTACTTGTTAAGACAACTAACCATTTGGTCATGGTCTAAGTTTTGGTTATATTAAGTATTTACATATAGTTATATTACTACTAATTAATCATATAGTTCATGTATCTCATGGAAGTCATGTAAGTCATGCATGGAGGTAGGAGGATAACCATCCTAAACCTCTTTCATATGATTCACCATTACACAAGATTGACACAAGGACAACCCGGATGGTCAAGAATTATAGAAATCATCAAGTGAGGGGTGGATTGAATAGTTGAATGGCCAAGGCCTTCATGTAATCACACCTACACCATCACAAGCTTGAAAGCTCGGATGGCTCAACACTTGTGAGTTTGAAACCCTAATAAAAACCATAAGTTTAGAGACAAGATATGCCTCTTGATTGTATGTGAACAAGTCTAGCTTAACACACTAACCACAAGTTTGGTTAGTGGCATATATAGCATAGATTTGTTATGTTTAAAACATGTTCGGAAAAGTTTTATAAGGTATCATCCAAAACAGAAAGTTTGGCCAAAAATGGTGTGATTCCACCTTGGTTTTCCATGGAAACCTATGGTAACACTCATAGGGCTTATCAAACAATGTTAAAGAAGAATACCAAGTGAAAACATTGAAAAATTTGAAGTTTGAAAGATAAAAATTTGGGAAGAAAGTTTTGTGCACTTTTGGACCTCAAAATGGTGTGGCTTCACCTTAGTTTGCTCAAACAAACTTGTGAGAACCTTCCTGGAGGTTATCCAAGAGTGTTAGAAAGAAACACAAGGTAAAAAGAAGAAGAAAAGTGAGTCGAAACTCACTTGCAAGCTGATGAGTTTCAGCAAAGATATTAAGAAGTTTGGGACTTGTTTGAAGCGTATGGAGGCTTGTAAAAGTGAGAAATGGGTGGGGGAACTTGTGTTTATATAGAGGGAAGATTATAATATGTTTGACATGTATGGGTCTTGAAATGGCCTAATATTATGCAAAAAATATCATTTTAAAACCCTAAAAAGAACAACTAAGAACAATTATTTTCTTGAACATAATAAGACATCATTTTATGATAATGGAAACTTGAATTCTTTGAATAATAACACTAATTGTTTTGCTTGAGTTTAGTATAAGATTTATGAACATTCATCAAACATTTACTCATTGTTTTGAATTGATATACGAAGGCATAAAGTATCGTACGTTCATAAGTTTAACACGAATTTAGTTTGTGAATTTAGCATAATTGATTAATCTTGTTTACAATCAAAGCCTTAGAATACAATGAACTGGAAGATAGAAATACGATTACAAGGTTTGGACTTTCCAATAGAAACACGAAGCAGACTAGCTAAAAACAAAAAGGCACAAAATGCCAAGCGTTACATTAAGGATTATATGAGCAGAACATGAAGAAGCAGTTTGGAAATCAAGAAAGATACAAAATATGGTTTGGATAAAAATGTTGTTACTTGCTTCAACTGTGGAGAAAGAGGTCATTTCAAGCGTGAGTGCACGAGACCTAGCAAACAAGGAACTCACAACCCCTTCAGAAATCAATCACAACCATCCAACACAGCTCAAGTTAACAATGATAGAAGAACAGTAGCTGTTAGCAACCCAAACAACATCAACCAATCAGGACCTTCAAACAACACACATAGAGCTTTAGTAGTTCAATCAGATGAAGGATGCGATTGGTTAATAAAATTAGGATACGAGAATTAAGGAGGAACTGCATGTTATGCTGATTATCAATCGAATCAAACATGTTCATAGAATAGACAGTTCTGAGGATGATAGTTCGGGGTATAATAGTGGTTCTGATGAAGATTGCTCGAGTACAGGTGGTTATGGATCTGATGCAAATATCAGGGAAGGAAGTGATGCTGAGGTCAGAGAGAGTTGCTGAAAGAAGCAGAAAAGCTGAGAAGTAAAAAGGCAGGTTTGATGATAAAAGAAAAAGCAGCATCGAAGTAAATAGAAAAATTCTTTATAAATAGTGCAACTTTCCCACATGATACTGCCTTTATGGCTAACGTTGCTGGTTCAACAAGTCAGGTAAAATCTGACCCTTCTAAATTTGCAGTAACTGTGCCAGAATTAAAAACCATATTTGAAACAATAATCATTCACAATCAAAACCTAGTTGTTGAACTGTCAAAATGCAATGAGGCAAACTTGGCTTAAACTCGAAACGAAAAAGAATTCAAATCTGTAATAGAAACCCTTAAGAAAGTGTTTCTGAATTAACAAAGACATTTTTGAACAAACAAATAGGAATTAATGACTACATTAATCTCCTTGAGGAAACAAAGAAAGAGTTAGCCATCGTCAAATGCGAACATGATGCGATCAAGCTAAAATTGGATAGTTATTCTAACTCCCAATATGTGCTTGATCATATCATTGACGTTCAAAAACTAAAAAGAGATGTTAAATGCATTGGGTATAAGTCGTGTCCACCTCCATTGAAACACAACTATACCAAATTGCCTGATGAAAATGAAATGCTACGCTTTGAACCCTCTGTACCTCTTAATCCTGAAAAGTTTGCAGCAGGATTAGGGTTCAAGCTAGACAATTCCTCAGTTGAATCAAGAAAATCAGAGAACTCATCATCAGTCATTGATCAGAACTCCTCTACATCAGATGAGGATGATTCGTCAAATGATGAGTCTGAGAAAAATGACCAGGATCAATCTCTTGATGAATAAAAAGGGATAGAAATTTCTGCTACTCCCAATGTGAAAATTGTTAAAAATTAAGAGAATGATCCTATGATATCTGTCAAGACAAATGTGTCCACAGATGAAAATCATAATGTATTGTATACTCTGGTTGGGGACAAGAAAATCCACTCAAACAAAGACTTTCCCATAAAAAATGTAAATCCAACCTATATTGTTTTTGAGAAATCAACAATTAAGTTTTTGGAGAAGAAAAACCCAATCAAGTCACAACCATTATCTGTTTTAAAAGAAAAACAAAAAGAAAAGCAAGATGAAAAACCTAAGGTACCACAACCGAAGGTTGAAGCAAAAGGCACTCGCTACAGAAAGAAGTTTAAGAATGTTAAATTTGTGAGTTCTACTGGTACTGATAAAGTCGAGACTTTCTAATATAGATTTTGTAAACAAAGTCAAGATTTTAAAACATAACAGTGAAAACAATTATACTCAACATAAAAATGGGTGAGAAAATGAACCAAGTACCTTAAGACCCACAAGTTCAACATCAAATCATAAAACAGGATCTCCTAATTTTTTTGAGAGGAGAACACGTTTTAAATATGGAGAATTTGGCCACATTATCAAGAATTGTACAAACCTAGCAAAGCCTAGATTTGTTGAGGAAGCCACTCCTGAACCAACTTGCCAACGTCGATCTGTTTCTCCAAACAAGACAAACGCATTATTAAAGAACAAGAAAAAAAGCAGCGACGTAAACAAGTAAAAATAATTGAAAAAGCATTAAAACCGGATTCTTCTTAAAGGAAACCAAATTCTTCAAATTCAGTAAAACCAGAAGTTGTTAAGAATGTATATAATAGTCATTCTGGTAAATTTCAAAAATCTTGGAAACCTAAGACCGGTGATCTTTCATGGGGAGGTATCAGGTTTCCAAATCATCAAGAAATAAAAATCACATTTCTTGATGATAAGGGTCGACCCAAGACCACTTAGGCTTGGGTCCCTATCTCAAACTGATCGGGTTTTTTAAATGTGCAGGGTGTTCCAGGAGGAACTGTGAATAGTCATTAGATTGTTGACAGTGGAGCATCGAGGCACATGACAAGCGACTTAAGGCTCCTTTATGATGTGAAAAGCATTCGAGGAGGTTATGTTGCTTTTGGTGGAGACAAGGGCGGATACATCACTAGAGAAGAATGGTATCCAATGGTGTGGTTAGCTTTGATAAGATCAATTATGTTCGACAAATTGATCACAATCTTCTGAGTGTTTCTCAAATCTGCGACAAGAAGTTCACAGTTCATTTTGATGATGCCGGATGTTATGTGCTGAAACTTGGTTTCAAGACTCCCAAAGAATGGATTCTCCTATCGGCTCCAAGAATTAACGAATTGTATACTCTTGACATGAGCCAAGCTATTACCATGTCTACACAAGTTACATGTTTTGTCTCAAAAGCCACCAAAAAGGAATCAATCTCTTGGCACAGACGAATGGGACACATTCAATTGAGGAAAATGAACTATTTGGTGAAAAACAATCTTGTGAATGGTGTGCCAGTGAAGAATTTTCATCTACAAGACGTCTGCGTATCATGCCAAAAGGGAAACCAAACGAGCAAATCTCATCATGTAAAGAAGATCAACATGGTGAATATGCCTTTGGAACGTCTTCATATGGACCTCTTTGGACCTATGAAACACAAGATTACCTTTGGTGATTCATATTGTTTAGTAGTTACTAATGACCACTCAAGATTTTCATGGGTAAATATGTTGGCACACAAGACTAAAGTTCCTGAAATTCTTAAGAATCTCCTAACGCTGCTTGAAAATTTATATAATTTGAAGATAAGGAGAAGCAGAAGCAACAATGGCACCAAATTCAAGAATCAAGTTATGCACGAGTTCTGTTCTTCTAAAGGCATTCTGCATGAGTACAGTTCTCGATACACTCCACAACAAAATGGTGTCGCTGAGAGGAAAAATAGAACTCTAATTGAAGCAATAAGAACAATGCTAGTAGAATCAGAACTTCATATTCAATTTTGGGGATAAGCTGTTGCTACTGCATGTTATACGATGAATAGAGTTCTTATGGTGAAGAGGCATGGGAAAACATGGTTCGAGTTGTTACATAAAAGGAAACCGGATGTCTCTTTCCTAGAACCTTTTGGAGCTCCATGCACTATGATTGATCCACATGCTAAATTTGGTCCGAAGGCTATCGAAGGTTTCTTTCTTAGATATGCTACTCCTAATTTTAGAGTGTGGAATCTGTCAACAAAGAAGATTGAAGAATGGGGTGAAGTTAAGGTTCAAAGATACACTAAATCAGTAAGAGCTCTGGGTGCTCCTTGGATGTTTGACTACGATGGGCCATTTAACTCCTTTAATCTGCCAACTTTTGATGATGCTTCTGCAGCAGCTCAAATGTTACTTGAAAGTGATACTATAATTGACTCATCATTAGTTCGACCAATTATTGTTAACCCTTAGTCTACTTCGGTTAACAATCTTGTTCAGAATAAGGAATTCGAAGATGCTGCTGATTATAATGTTTTGTCAGAAGACTATGTGTTCCATGATGCAAATGAAGCTACTTCTGCTCCAGTTCCTGGAATTTCAGATGTCATGTTAAATATTCAGAATCTAGGGATGACTGAAGGTCATGCATCTACATCTTCATCAAATCCAGCAAATGAATTAGTTATTGATCTGAATATCAACAATTTGGGTATAAATTCTCGAGTTCCAGTTGTTCCTGTAACTCCAATTCATAATACACATCCTCAACAGAATATCATAGGAGATGTCTAAAGTGGTGTGAAGACACGTAATCAGCTCAGGAATAACCAGAATGCTTGTTTGTATTCGGTTATTATGGAATCTGGGAACATAATGATTGGTCTTTTGCCTACTATGTTTGCCAAGTTGAGCCAAAATCTTTTGCCTACTATGTTTTCCAAGTTGAGCTTACGTGGACAACAAAACCGATAATCATAGTAGAATACTTATTTATTTAATTTGTGTTTTAAACAAAACTCGTTTTTGACAAGATTAAAAGCTGTATGATTCTCTTACCTTGAAACTCTAAAAAAGATTATCTTGTAAATATATAGGTTACTCTTATTTGTTAATAGTTATTTTAGTTTAGTTTACTCTGTTGTTAAATTAAGTTCTTTTTGAATTAGCCAAAGTTGAAGTTCAAAGGGTTTTCTACCAAGATACGCCCTAAAAACCATTTGTTTTGATATCATAACTTCATAAAAGTACTTTCTTACAACGGGTAAACTCATCTCAGAAGAACAAAATATGTTTAACAAGACTTTTCCTAACTTAATTTGTGATTAGTGTGGATATGTGCAAAGTTCTAAACAGGTCAGCAAAAAACCTAAAGTTCTCGAAGAACTGAAAGTCCAGTATTGAAAAACCTGGACTCGTACGAATCAGAGATCATTCGTATGAGCCATTGTGCTTCGTACGAATGACCACTGGGCTTTGTACAATTAGAGTTCTTCGTATGAAGCTATGGTAACTCGCACGAGTATCATAATGTGGTATAAAAGGTGATGAAGTTCTTTGGTTGAACTTCACATTCACTTTGCTCACGTCATCTTTACACCTCTCCTTAAGTTGTTTTTGATTTCTTTAAGGTATACTTGACAATGTTGGCATACTTTGAAGATGAACAACTTAAACATTATCTGGCCATGTGACTTTGACTGACTTGAACAAAAAATTTAAGCGAAGAATCATTTTAATGAAAAACAAGTAACTTCTCTTGAAGTTGTTTGTACGAACTAGATTCAAACGACTGAATCATCACTTGCACGAATAACACATCGCTCGTACGAACCAACTATTCGTACGAGTCAATCAGTTGTTTGACGAAATTAAGATTTCATAAAAATGAGTTGTTCTTTGTACCAATAAATTGTTATTCGTATGAGTCAGTAGTTCTTTGTTCAGGGAATACATATATACAGAAAGTTTGAAACAAAACTTTTTGTGTGTATATTCCCTAATGAATTTATGTTCTTATCCTTCTTGTTTGATGTGTACAGAATGGAACAAAAGGAACATAAAAGAAAACCCGCAATAAAGAGAACTGACAAGTTAGAAGTGGAAATTATGTCGGAACCAAGACATAACATGGTGGCCTACTTGGATCTGGAAAACAAATTTGCTGAGCACAACGGTATAATGAAGTTTTTTTGCGACTCAAGGATACATTATGCTATCACGCATAAGACTAAAGTATACAAGACGTTGCTCAAGGAATTTTGGGATTCAGCTAAAGTTGTTGAAGTAAATGGGCAGGAACTTATCCACGAAAAAGTAAATGACTTGAACGTAGATGTCTCTATTGAAACCATTAACTCAGTATTGCAGCTTGGTGATGATCCTGAAGCTCCATTCTCAGTATCTTTGAAGTGTCAACGTGGATGTTTGCGTAGAATGAAATGTGTTGGAGATTTCCTCGTGGGACAACTAAACAAAGCATGGTTGCCACTCTGATAAAAGTTCTTTCTACATGTTTTAATTCAGTGTTTGAGCAACAGACGAAGTGGTTATGATATGGCAAATAATGACTTGGTTGTAATGATGATAGCTTTAACATTGAACCGACCGTTCAGCGTTTCAAAGTATATTTTTGCAAACATGAAGGAAAACCTGAGAAGAACCGGATATGGTGGAAACAAGTTTTGGATGTATCCTCGTTTTCTCCAAATGATCTTGAATGTGCAACATCCGAATCTTCCAAAGAACGACAACGATGTTTTAAAAGTTGAAGTTATGATTGAACATTCGTTGAAGACCTTTAGAGGTGTAGTAGCAAAACGTTACAAGGAAAGCACACCTCCTCGTAAGTTGATCGGTTTTCTGGAAAATGATCAATATGTTGCACCAAAAAACGAAAAGTGGCGCCATGATGACAGTGATTCAGATATGAAGAACCAACTTTGAAAAAAATGATCGAAAATAAGTTTGGTCTTAAAACGGGAAAGGGTAATATGATGACGGTGATAATGTTGGTAATGATAGGGCAAGTGAACCAGTTGCAGAAGTCCAGCCTACCTTTACTACAGAGGAGTCTGAACCTGTAATGATGGAACCCACTACAATTTCTGAACCACAACCTTAAAATACCACAGCAGCTGAAACACCTTCAGCTGGAGATACTCCAGTTCAATGCAACCTACTACTTCTTCAGTTTAACAATCCCAATCTACATCCCATCAACAAAATACAAAACGAAGCAGTCGTTTGTTCTCTGAAATGGAAAAGGATGAGAAATTGGATTTTCTGTTCTCTCAGTTGCAAGCTGCGGCAATCCAAATTAACAAAATACGGAGTTTATATCTTCAAACTGAAACACAGTTATCAAACAGTAGTTGGAGATAAATTCTTTGAAAGAAACTGTTAGAAAACAGGATTTTGAAATTGCGCAGTTAAGAAAAGAAAATGAGTGACTGAAGGCTGCAGATGCTGAAAGAGCAACTCAGCTACAACAGATGAGGGCAGCTGATAACTTACGAGGGATTGAGTTAAATAGACTAAAAGAACATACTGTGGCTGTACAACGATGTGCGAAAACATTAAGTACTAAGCAAAATGACTTGAGAGAATGGTATCATTCTCGTAATGTTACACTGGATGAAGGCTTTAATGGTATTAATGACGTGTTTGAAATGAGCAGAACAGGGTGAACATTCTATAGAATGAAAGATGCAAAGCATAGGAGATCAAATGTAAGCATGATCAGGTTAGTAAAGACACTGGCAATCCTGATGCTTTGGCCTCATCTTCGCAACCAAAAGTTTATGTATCAACTCCAGTGGTAGAGTCTAATGCACAGTGGATCGTGACCGATCCAGTACCTCCAGTGGTACTCAAGAGGGAACTGGAAAGGTTTGATGTTTCTTGAAAGTTTTGAAGACCTGATGCTCTATGAACGATTGATAGCAGATCTTCAGGGGGAGTTAGTTGATACTCCAAGCCATTTAGTATGAAGACCGAAGACCTAAGAGCGAAGACCAAGCAACAGCCAAGGGGGAGTTTGTTGATACACTTTTGTGTCTGTCGCTTGTTCTTAGTTACGTCTGTAACTGTACGGTCTTTGTTTACAATGTCTGTATAGTTTGGTCGTGCCGATCAAAGCAAGATATCCTCCTATCTTGGTTTAGTACAACAATTAGTTTGTCTGTGTAAAACAGTTGCATATGTGCATAATGTTAAATTCTTGTGTACGTCATGTCTGTGACACGTTCTCCGAAGAATACATCTATGTGCGAGTGGGAATGCTTTGTACGAGCAAGATGTTGCTCGTACGAGCCACTTATCATTCGTACAAGTGAAGTCATCTAATCAAGTATCCAGCTTGATTCGTATGAGCTAGTCCATGATCCGTACGAGTCAGTTCATTCGTACGAGCATCTTTGGAGAATATCCTTCGTGTATTTTGGTGTTTTGTACGTCCAGCTACATACTTCATACTGTTGCTGGGTGTGGACACTATATAAGCAGACATGCACTTCTCAGTATAGCGTCAGACAGAGCTAGTGACCTTACAGAGAGACTAGGGCTATATTAGAGAGAGACACTAGAGCACAAAGTGTGTTGCATGAGTCTGTATGAACATTGTTTGTATGTGTTTGTACTAGTTCTCTTCTGTTAAGATATTGAATCTTTGGTTATCCTGTGTTCTTACTTTGCTTTGGTTTGCATACTTACGAGGATTCCGCACTCGTATTTGTGTTGTATAAACAGGGAAGTAGGTTAATCTTGATCCTCTAAGTGGACCTACACCAGGTTTGTAGGAACCATGGAGGTAGAATTGTAGGTGAAGGGATCTTAACAAATGGTGTGGTGTCATTTGACAAGGTCAACTACATAGCAGAGTTGGAGAATAACTTAGTCAGTATCTCTCAAAATTATGATAAGAACTTCACAACACACTTCCCTAATAAAGAATGTCTCATTCTAAAGCCAAGATTTAAGATGCCGGAAGAGTGTATCTTAATGCGCGCTCCCCGTGAAAATGATCTATATGTCTTAGACATGAGCGTTATAACCCCAACGACAAAAACCACGTAGTGTTTTGTGTCAAAAGCAACAGAGAAGGAGTCAATCATGTGGTATAGGAAAATGGGACACATTCATCTCCGAATATGAACTTCTTGGTACACAATAATCTAGCGGATGGTGTCAAACTAAAGAGATTTCACTTGAATGATGACTTCATAAGTTGTAAGAAGGATAAGCAACACAAATAGTCTCATCCAAGGAAGCTTTTGAACTTGATAAAGCTCCCACAAGAAAGACTACACATGGATCTTTTTGGACCAGTCAACATTCGAAGTATTTTAGGAGACCTGTATTGTCTAGTTGTTACTGATGACTTCTCAAGTTTTTCATGGGTATTGTTCTTGGAAAGCAAAAATGAAACGCTCTAAAGTCTGATGATTTTGTTCAGAAAATTAGAGAATCTGTTCCATTTGCCGATAAGACGCATTCGAAGCGATAATGGAACATAGTTCAAGAATAACAGGATGTTCGAGTTTTGCAACGAGAAAGGAATTCAGCAAGAATTCAGCGCACACTCCACAACAAAATGGTGTAGCTGAAAAGAAAAACAGAAACCATGCTCGCCGATTCAAAACTGCCAGTTAGTTTTTGGAGCAAAGTCGTGGCCTCTACGTGTTATACATTGAATAGAGTATTAACAGTCAAGGTACAAAAGAATACTTGTTTCAAGCTACTCAACCAACGAAAGCTAAAGCTGAAGTATTTAGAACCTTTAATCTGATCGTGCATGGTAATCGACGCAGATGGCAAATTTGGGGCTAAACCAATGGAAGGTTTCTTCGTAGGATATGATAGTCCGCTAAAGAGAGTGTATCTTCCTAGCATAAACCGGGTTATTGAAGCTCAGAATGTAGATTGTCAACATTAGTCATCCCTGACACAGAAACCAGGAGATCCTTGGCTATTCAATTGCCAAAGTATCTGGAATTCCTTCGAGCTGCCCGCTGAACCGACAAAAGAGGAACTTATTGTGCTTTATCAGCAACAACAATCTTTTTCACAAGATCATGTTCTGAGACCAACTGTTTTGACTCAGAAACACGTTGGTACTGATGATGCTGAAGGTGACCTGAGTTCTCAACATCCAAAATCATAGATTACTGGAACAAGTGAACCTATAGCCGAACCAGAGATAAATGATACAACTCCCATGTTCGATCAATCTGATGACTCTGAAGCTGAATCAACATATGTCGACAACAGATCTACCTCTGATGATGGTGAAGTTCAAATTGACAGTTTACTCAACCATCAAGCTAAAGGAACGAGTGCTCAGATGAAACATCTGCTGTTAATCAAAACATTGAAGAAAATATTACAAGTCTAGGACACAAAGTGAGCGTATCCATTGAAATGCCGAGGACACTGTCATATCACCCACTAGAGCTTATTATCGGAGAGTTGCAGAGTGGTGTTACAATGAGACATCAAATTAATCAGGATCTTAGTTTCTTTTAATTCCAATGTAGGACCTTTATAAAATAGGATCTCATACAAGTGTTTTACAGGAGAGCCTAAAACATATAAGGAAGCATTTACATAAGAAAGCCGGGTAAACGCCATGCAGGAGGAACTCTCCCAATTTGAAAAACTTGGTGTGTGGAAACTCGTCGATTTGCAAGAAGACCATAAGAAGATAAATACAAATGGGTCTTCAAGTGAAGAGATGGCAGAGGAGTAACTGTGCGTAACAAATCTCGACTTGTTGCTCATGTCACACCACGATTTTCGTTGTTGTGGAAGCGTCGTCCAGGTGTGTGGCCTGAGCGACAATCGTTGCATTCAACCAAGTAAACGACAATGTAAAATATAATAAGATGTTCATCCATACATTTTATTTAAAACAAATTATAATCAACAAACTTTGTTCAGAACTTTATAAAAAACAAAAGTTTTACAAACACAATAACTAGAAACTGGATGACATCAAACTGCTTGACTTCATAACACATAGACATATTTTTCCAAAGTTGTACACTAGTTACCTGTAATACATGTTAGTTTTGAAAAACGTCAACAAAAGTTGGTGAATTCATGTATTTAGTTTGCATCAAATTATTCTTGAAAATATCTGAAGTATTGAATCTGGTATGTAAGTAAATGAAACTTGTAAGATCATTAGTGTTTTGCAAGGACACTAATATGTATGCCGAATAGGAGGTAGCCAAACCTTGACGATTAATTGAGTCGGAGACACTCGTTTTAGACACAAAAGCACTCCGTAACGATCTATTCTTATTGTCGTTCAGAGTGGGGTCCGCCAAAACCCAATAGGGGTATCACTTTTGTTCCTGGGTACTTTTTTATTCATTAATGGCCCCTTCGTTTAATCTATCCGCATGTGATCTAAATATTTTCATTCTTTAAAACAGTCATACCAATTGAAACATGTATTCTCCCCGAATGTTTAAAAACCTTAAAGCGAATAAATAAAAAGGTGAAACATGAACTCACAGATTCGCGTCCCGTGCAAATCTCTATGTATTGTTTGATTCTTTGTTCATTTTCTCAACCTACAAGTGTTCTAATCCCATTAGATACTTAGGTTTATAAGCGTTTTCGTACATGTATTCATCTTGAATTCATAATTATACTTGTATTTGTTTGTTTTCTTTGTTTTATATATATACATATACTTCATATATGTATTCAATATCTTTCGTGTTTAAATAGGCCTAGCCCAAGGGTTAAGTATAAGAATTTAATTCTTATGTTTCATATGTGTGGGCCTATACACAGACTTGTTTTTATATGTGTGGGTCTAGCCCAACTTGTTTTCATATGTGTGGGCCTAGCCCAACTTGTTTTATATGTGTGGGCCTAGCAAAACTTGTTTTATATGTATGGGCCTAGCCCAAATGAATTTGTTTAAAGTGGGTCAAGCCCAAAATAGGTTTGTGAAAGTGGGCCTGGCCCAAATTAATCATATAAGAGTAGGCCTAGCCCAAAATAGTTTATGTAAGTGCGCTTAGCCCAAATTAATATGATAAAAGTGGACTCTAGCCCAATCTAGTTTGTAAAAGTGGGCTCTAGCCCAATTCAGTTTATAAAAGTTGGCTCTAGCCCAATTCAGTTTATAAAAATGGGCTCTAGCCCAATTCAGTTTATGAAAGTGGGCTATAGCCCAATTTAGTTTATATAAATGGGCTAGCTCATATGGTTATTTAATTGGGCTTAATCCATGTTGTAAATACTTACTAGTAATAATTTATAAAAATTAGTTTATAAACTACTAATATTTTATATACATTTATTTTTATAAATTCTAGTATCCATACATTTTGTATAGTGTGTGACGGATTGTTTGTTTTGACTGTTTCGTTTGAGTCGTCCGCTTCGTTTACGTTATTCGTTTCGTCCGTATCGTTTGTTTGATATGTCCAAATTGTCCGTTTGTTGATGCACCTTATGTTCGTCACTGCGCGAATAGGCTAGAAAGATTGTATATTGAATATCGTATAGATTAGATATGAACACACGACCCAAGTGCGAACGAGAACTGGCTCGTACTAGTGAAAATGTCACTCGTACGAGTGAGCTTATGTGGTTCTTACGAGTGACATCTTGTCACTCATACGAGCAATGATTCGCCCGAGCTGCTCATGTCTATACAAGTGAGTTGTGTGTTCATTGTTTATTAGTTTTGAAAGTTCCCTGAGGGGAAACGCTAGCGGATTCTCTCCAGGATTACCACCAGCCAGACAAGATGTATACTCTTTTGGTATGAATGTATGAATGCTTCCACTAATTCTTTTTCTACTCCCATTCTACCGAATCGGTACCTACAACACAGTTTTTGTCTGAATTGTCTTATTGTCCGATTTGTTAGTTTATGTCCATGTTTGGACAAAAATATTTATACTTGTCATGTTACAAGTATATATATATATATATATATATATATATATATATATATATATATATATATATATATATATATATATATAAGTTCTTGTACATTTTGTGATATTTTAGTTTTTTGTATTTATTCCTACATGATCTACATACATAATATTTATATGCAAAATATGCATACATATTTGATCATATATATATTATCTAAAAATATATTTTTATGCATTATTAGTTTAAGATAACTCTTGAAATTTTATCTTAAGCTTTTTCATCGAAATCTTTGTTTAATCATGATTAAAATTTTTAGTCATTCAAAATCTTTAGTTTAACCATACTTTAATCGTAATAATTTTTTATAAAAATTTTGCCATAATTTCCTTTAAACTATGAACTTTTCCATGTTTTAAATCATTTCTCAACTCAAATAATGATCAAGTATCAATAACTAATTTTCTAGATCATAAATCTCTAACAAGAAATGTTATGAACTTGTAGTAATTTTAACCTTCTAAAAAATGGAAACTTTATTAATGTTTTTCATCAAGAAATCTTAGATTATTATTATATATAAAAAATCCATACTTTATGTGATACATGAAGTCCTTTTTAAGTGTGAAGGTATGTTCATAATCCTTTAAAAAATGAGTACATGTTCATGATCTTTCCAAAAATGGAAACTTTATTACTATTTTTCAACAAAATTTCTGGATGATGAGTTTTAAATAACACATTATATTTTGTATAATGCATATGACCATTTTAAGTGCAAAAATCATGTCCATAGCATTTTTGTTAGTAAGTCTTGCTAGATCTAAACATGCATGTGTTTAGATCATATTTTTATACATGAAGATGCAAGATTCAAGTTTACTAGTCTAAGACAACCTTAAGATCATCAACAATCATTAAGAAATCACATGATCATACTAGTAGTTTTAGTTTTATTATTGATTTTTAAGTAGGATTTTTTTAAAGTAAGCTTTCAAGATGAACTTGTACATGGGTGTTTAACCAAAACCATAAGAATGTAGATACTAGTTATGGAGCTTACTAGTTTGCTAGATAAACAAGATAATAATGGTAAAAAGATGAAGAGAAAATCATGATCCAAGAGCTTCCAATGCTTCCAAAGTGCTTTAAGTGTACTTCCAAACCTTACATGTGCTTTGAATCATCCATGCAAGTTTGAAATTGTGATAATTGAATTTTGAAAAGAGGAAGATGGTGAAGGTTTGGGTATCGCCGTTTTTAGGAGAGAGAGAAGAGAGGGGATGAAAGGTTTTGGTGAATTTTGGGAATGTGGATGTAGGTGGAGTGTTGTAAGTTAACTTTAATCATAATCTTCCATCCTCCATGCACTAATCACTCTAATAACTTAGCCAACACACAAATAGAGATAAGTGGGCATACAGGACCCACCCAAAACCGTGAGCAGGGGGGTTGGTTATTATTATTTTTTTATAAAAACTTGTTATATTTTGTAAATTTTTCTTGGATGTTTTATATATATATATATATATATATATATATATATATTAGTCTTTATAAAGTCTAAAGTCTAATAGCTGAAGACTCTAAAGTGATGTTACAATATGTCAAACTAACTCACTAGATTAATTGTTTGGCTGTTCGGTTGATAAATTTGGTTCAGGTCTCGTACCGGGTTAAATACTGACATTTTGTGTTACTTATGAAATTTATCTACACAATTGTCTTTGTACAAACTTTATTGTCCAATTTATTAATCCAACTCTCTGGACTAACAAATTGTTATTTTGGAATCAGTTCCTGTACCGACTTTGTTGTCGGGTATTTACTGAACTATCCGTGTAGCTTTAAAACCTAAGTTTAAATAAGGGGTTTTTTGTGTTGTTTTTAATACCTTATATATTATTTATGATAAATAATATTTATTTTTGAATTTCGGACATTTGCTGTTTCATCCTGCAGAGTGCTGTACACTACACAAAATTGGTGTATTTTTCTACGAACCGGACAATTTGGTGTTTTAATAGATTTTTTTGAAAGTACTGTTCGTACGTTATTTACGATTTATTTTTCTATATAATATTTATCCGGGACATACTTTATTTCTCGTTTTTGCCATGTCAGACTGTACTGCGATTAAACTTGACATGTATAGTGTGTTCGTGTTTCTATCGCTAGTCAAGGATATAATTTTATACGTTTCTAATTGTGGTGGGTTTGTCATCATACTAAGCTATGATTTTGTAATTCCTAGACTTTTAAGACTCAATTAAATAAAATCAAGTCGAAAATACGAATGTAATAGTTGTTTAGGCTGTACGGATTTACCAGTATTTTGCCGTATGTCACATTCTCCCCCTGTTCAAGAAAATTTCGTCTCGAAATTTACGTTGCATTATCCGTTGCAGGTACTTCCTCGAACAGGTGAGGGTACTTTCTTTTCATTTCATCTTCTCGCTCCCAAGTGAACTCGGGTCCGCGCTTCGAGTTCCGACGGACTTTGATTAGTTTCACACGACTCCTCCTTGTTTTCTGAGTTCTGGAATCCAAAACCTTGACAGGTTCTTTGATGAAATGGAGTTTGTCATCTCTACTAATTTCCTCCAGGAGAATAATGAATGATTCGTCTGAAAGACACTTTTTAAGCTTCGACACATGAAAGGTGTCATGGACGTTGTTAAGAGTTTCTTGTAATCTAAAGTTGTAAGCGACAGTTCCAACTTTTTCCAAAATTTCAAAAGGTCCTATATATCTTGGGCTAAGCTTTCCTAACTTCCCAAATCTTGCTACACCTTTCCAAGGCGAGACTTTTATCAACACTTTGTCTCCAACCTCGAAAGTTAACGGTTTGCGGCGTTTATCCGCGTAGCTTTTATGTCTATCTCGGGCCGCCTTGATACGTTTTTGGATTTTAAATATTTTACAGTAGTCTGTTGAACTAACTCTGGTCCTATCATTTGTTTGTCTCCCATTTCCACCCATCATAGCGGAGATCGAGACTTACATCCATATAATGATTCGAATGTGGCAGCTTGAATACTTGTGTGATAACTGTTAATGTATGAGAATTCCACTAATGGCAAGTGAGTGTCCCAATTTCCGACTAAGTCCATTACACAAGCACAAAGCATGTCTTCTAAAGTTTGAATTGTGCGTTCACTTTGGTCATCAGTTTGGGGATGAAAGGTGGTACTAAGATCTAAGCGAGACAAAAGCCTTTTGAAATGATTGCCAAATTCTTGACACAAAATGACCATCTCGGTCAGAGATTATTGAAATAGGCACTCTGTGCCTTACCACAATCTCCTTGAGATAGAGTTCAGCTAACTTCTCAGTTTTATCTTTCTCACGCATTGGTAAGAAGTGAGCTAACTTGGTTAATCGATCAACAATTACCCAAAGCATGTCGTGACCACGAGAGGTTCTGGGTAATTTAGTTATGAAATCCATGGAAATTTGTTCCCATTTCCAAGTGGGAATTTCAGGTTTTTGTAACAATCCTGAAGGTTTTTGGTATTCAGCATTAATTTTAGCACATGTTAGACACTTTCCAACATAAGTTGCAATATCACCTTTGATATTAGGCCACCAATAATATTCTTAAAGATCATGATACATTTTATCCGCTCTGGAATGTATCGAGTATTTGGATTTATGAGCATCATCTAGAATTAGATTTCGAAGACCGCCAAAATAAGGAACCCAAATTCTACTCATAAAGTATAAGGCTCCGTTCTCTTTTAGTCTACATGTTTTTCCATACCTCTAAGCATTTCTTCTTTAAAGTTTCCATCCTTTAGTGCTTCTTGTTGAGCGTCATAAATTCGAGAAGGAGGTTATTATGAATTGTGAGTCCTAATCAGCATACACGTAGGGGCTTTACTCGTTATTTTCAGCTCAAGGCATCTGCGACAACATTCGCCTTGCCCGGATGATATTTGATTTCACAATCATGGTCATTCAACAACTCAAGCCAACGCCTTTGGCGCATATTTAACTCTTTCTGGTTAAATATAGGTTGAAGACTTTTATGATCAACAAAAATCATGCACTTAGTGCCGTAAAGATAATGAAGCCATATTTTTGATGCAAATACCACTACACCTAACTCTAGTTCATGTGTGGTATAGTTCTTCTCGTGAACTTTTAATTGGCGTGATGCGTTTGCAATAAGTTTCTCTCGTTGCATTAACACGCATCCTAATCCTTGATGTGATGCATCGCAAAAAACTATAAAGTCGTCCGTGCCATCCGGAAGTGACAGAATCAGTGCATCACAAAGATTGTCCTTAAGCAGTTGGAAAGCTGCTTCTTGTTTCTCTCCCCAATCAAACATCTTATCTTTTTGATTGAGGGAAGTTAGAGGTTGAGCAATCTTTGAAAAGTTCTCAATGAATCTCCAATAATAACCGGAATCCTAAAAATTTGCGTACTTCGGTTGGCATCTTTGGTGCGTTCCAATTCTTAATGGCTTCTATTTTAGATGGATCGACATGTATGCCTTTCTCATTGACTACATGTTCGAGAAATTGAACTTCTCGAAGCCAAAACTCACATTTAGAGAATTTTGCATACAATTTATCTTTCTTTAATGACTCAAGAATAGTTCTAAGATGATGTTCGTATTCATTCTTGTTTCGTGAATATATCAATATGTCATCGATAAACACTATCAAGAATTTATCAAGGTATGGCTTACACACACGGTTCAATAAATCCTTGAACACTACTGGTGCATTTGTTAAGCCAAAAGGCATAACATGGAACTGGTAATGACCGTAGCGAGTTCAAAATTCTGTCTTAGGAATACTTTCTTCTTGAACTCTAAGCTGATGGTATCCTGTCCTTAAGTCAATCTTCGAATAGAAACTCGATCCTTGAAGATGATCAAACAAGTCATCGATCCTCGGTAATGATACCGATTCTTGATCGTTAGCTTATTCAATTCTCAATAGTCTGTGCACCTCCTAAAACTTCCATCCTTCTTTTTCACGAATAAAACTGGAGCTCCCAAGGGTGAGAAGCTTGGTCTAATGAAACCTTTATCCAACAACTCTTGAAGTTGCGTGGACAACTCTTGCATTTCAGAAGGAGCTAGTCGGTAAGGGGATTTTGCAACATGTGCGGCACCTGGAATTACGTATATACGAATTTTGACTTGTCGTTGTGGTGGCACTCCCGTCAAGTATTCTGTAACATTTGTAAAAAATCGGGTCTCCAAAACCCGCTCCGTTTTGTAATCTTGTACCAAGTTATGGAATTTCATTAATTAATCATGATTATTTTGGGTTTAAACATTACATAATTAATAAATAAACTAAACTATAAAAATTAAATTGGATAAAAAGTTAAAATAAAATAAATAAAAATAAATTGTAGCTGACCGGACTCGAACCCGGGTCAACTGCCTCCAACAACTTATCATTCCATCCCTTAACCACTCCGCCATCAAGTGTTTTCTGTTAACTTTAGGAAAACAATTAGATTTTATACGCAAACTCAATCAACCGTTAATGCCCTCTGCATAACGGAAATCGGTAAACCGAATCGCCAAATCAGTTCAAATTCGATTAGCTGGCTTATAACCGATGAATATCGGTTTCTAATTAAGTTCAAATTGAATGAACTTAAAGTTTCGGTTTTTGAAACCGAAAAGTATTCAAACTCCAAATAATTCAGGTTCCAATCATTTATGCGATTCAGAACCGTCTCAAATACACTCCATTTCCTTTTCGTCGCGTTTTCAAGTCTTTTGTGCACCAAAAAACTGTTCGCCGGAATTCCCTGCAAAACTCGCCGGAAAACCGTGTTCAACACAAACCGGTAAGATTTTCCTCCTTTGCGGTTTCAATCTATTGTTAGGACTCTGCTAACATTAATCCATTATTCAAAATCAGTCACAGAAGACTTTGCTGGATTTCTGGGTATCGCCGGAGAAATTCTGGAATTTGCCGGAAACTCGCTAGCTAACGGTAAACACATTCAATCGTACTAATAATCCATGTACTCTGGTTCAATTTCAAATCTAATTCCTTAATTCTGTTGATAGACTCTCTCAACTGGAGGTTCAAAAACAGAGCTATCTGATTTCGCCGGACTCCTTAAAGAAGACGACCTGTCCGGTATTTCCTTTCCCCAAGCTGTTCGGTTTTGTACATTCAAGCTAGTAGTCATGTTATTTAAGTAGTTAAATCATGAACCAGTTGTTTGAGTGAAGTCGGTAATTGTAGTGAAGAAGATGAACTTAAAAACGGGATAAGAGTAAATAAAATTCGGATAATAAACGGGTTAGACACACAGTCCAGCGGTGGACTGTGTGCAAAGTTTATATACAAGTCCCGAGTTCGATCCTTACTACACACACGCTCTACGTAATAACATTTCTTTTTATTTATGAACTAACCGGGTTAGAGCGAGTAGTTGTTAAGTATAATATAAATCAAGAATATAACCAGGTTAGACACACAGTCCAGCGGTGGACTGTGTGCAAAATAAACTTCACGTCGCGCGATCGAGTCCCGTCACAAGCACCGGTCCATGAGATTAAAACGTTTTGCAAAATAAAGGAATTTTCGGTAAATTCGAATAAGTATATGAGTATAATTAAAACTGGGTTTCTAACGGGTTAGTCACGTAGCTCAGTTGGTAGAGCTAGGTGCGCGTGAACGGAAGGTCACCGGTTCGAATCCCGCTTGGCGCAAGTATTTACCGCTGACCGAACCGGTCAACGGTCAACGGTCAAACAGTAAAAAAAATAATAATATTTTTTTATATATTTATTTGTTTATTTTAATTTAAAAATCAATTAAAAATACTTAAAAATGACATTTTTAAAGATGGAAAATAACCATAAACTCACAAAAATATATCTAAAAATCCCATTAAAATCCTTAATAAAATCTATCCATTTATTATATCTTTCCATTATTATTTAGGTTAATATTCCTCGTCGACTCGCTCGTCTAAATCGTGCGCATCTAACCATCTCAAATCCAACGCACCCAATGTGAGTGAACCCTTCAAATTCCCCGTTTTAATCATGTTTTTGGGGTGTATCATGTGTCTTGTTCATTTACATATTATAACCAAGTTATTGTGCATATATCATATCATGACATGTGTATTAGTTTGTTGCTGTTAAGTAGTTATTATTGTTTGCAAATTATTATTTCAGTACATGCAATTGCCGAGGCCGTAGCTCCCCATCCATCGAGGTTGAGTTTGGTCCCCATTTTTATTATGTGGTTGATCAGGGCGTGCCGCACGATCGGCTCCGTTTGATTGAGCCTTGATCGGTCATTTCATTTTACATTTCAATACATGCAATACGCTCGGCTCCGTTTGATTGAGCCTTGAGTGCACAGTTCAATTTACATTTCCAGTTCATGCAATACGTTCGGCTCCGTTTGATTGAGCCTTGAGCGCACAGTTCAATTTACATTTCCAGTTCATGCAATACGATCGGCTCCGTTTGATTGAGCCTTGATCGCACAGTTCATTTATGTTAATTATTATATGATGTTGGTATGTTCATGTATGCTATCGATTGTTAAATTGATGTTTGCCAATGTTTGATTTCATTCATGTGCTCTTTTATGATTATGCACAATATTTTATTGATAAACTAACCAGACAATTATTACCAAATGTTTATCTATAAGGTTCACTCGCCAACTTATGTTGACCCAAAAACCTCCCATTTTACACATGATACAGGTGAACCAGCAGCAGCTAGGAACACGTAGGACCTAGATTAGAAGAAATAAAACGATTTAGTATTCGGATTATTATGTTTGGTTATTTTCCCTTGTAATGAATGAACATGTTTGGATGTTTGAGAAATGTAACTTTGACTTCATTTAATTATGAAACATAATAGTAAATGTCATGTGCTTTGGTGATAACCCAATTATGCCCCGACTCTTATTTCCGCTGCGGGTCGGGGCGTGACAGATTGGTATCAGAGCCATGACTATAGGGACATAGGATAGGTTATTAGACCCTTAGAGCCTATACTATAGTCGATTAGAAACTTATAAGAATTTTGTGTATTATATGCCAAATTTCATGATGTTTATATGCTTATGTTAAATGTTACAATTGATATTGTTCAAGCATGTTCATAAGTATGTATTATCAAATAATGCCTATCATGAAATCGTATGATCATAATATATCACATCCATGCAAGCACACACCACATCATGATTGATTTTACAACGATTTTCGTGTTTTCAAATCTCATCAAAGTGAGTTTTCATGACGGGCATGTAGTAACTGGAAGGGTACTAGTACCGGTAGTCGGAACGTCCTGTCTAGGCTGGCATTCGTATAAATCCAAAACAAAGGACCAGTTTGCCTACCTGGGGACTAACGATGAGAGTACGAAATACCTATTAGGCCAAAGCATGCTATACCAAATGTCGTGAGAGCTAATCCCACTTTGAGTTGTCATCGTGTCTACACCTGGACACGTTCCGACCAAACATCTCATGAACATATTTTGTGGTTAGCATTCGGGGGATGCGAGTGTTAAATTGCCAATACTAATGTGAATCCTACCAAGCCAATAGCCATGGGGGCCCACATGACTATATAGGTGAAGGTATGGGGGACATTTGAGGCCCAACATGAGCGAACCCAAGACATCCTTTGGATGTAGTTGCATTATTGATATTTATGTTATTTTCATTTTCTTAAAGACACATGACACCTAAAAAGATACCATAAACTCACAATCTTCTCATTTTATGATCCTGTAGATGTCGTCTAGACCGCATCGAAGGAGTAGGAAATCGGAAAAGTCTCGGGAACGTTTGGCCACTCATATCGCGAATCAAATGGCCACGATATTACCTGACATCGTAGTACAAGTACAACAAGCCCTTGCTGCAAATCCTACTAACCCTCCTCAACAACAGGACCAGATCATCAACAACCCTACTACCATCAAATGCTCCTACAAACATTTTAAGTCCTGCGATCCCCCAAAATTCGAAGGGACTGAGGGAGTCACTGCTCTCCTACATTGGTTCGAGGAGATGGAAAACGTTTTCTTAAACTGCGATTGTCCTGAGGATCGCAAAGTTCGTTATGCCACCGGGAGACTACTTGGGGTAGCTCTCACTTGGTGGAATACTGAGAAAGGAAAGAGGGGAACAGAAGATGCGATGGCCTTAACTTGGGAGGAGTTAAGGGAAATCATGACTAGGCGATTCTGTCCTAGAAGTGAAATTAAGAAATTGGAAGATGAATTTCATGCCTTGAAGCAAAAAGATGGTGATCACTCTACTTACAACAAAAGGTTCTTGGAGTTGAACCAAATGGTACCAAACTTATTCACTCCAACCTACCGTCTGATCGAACATTACATTCGAGGACTTCCCTCGAAAATCCAAGATTCGGTCCTCAGCGTTTCACCGGTAACACTCGAAGCTGCCATGGAGTTGGCGACAGAACTGACCGAAAACCGAATTCGCAATGGGAAGTTCAAGGAGGAAAAGAAGAAAACCCCTGCTGAGGGACAAACCTCAAACCACCACACTCCTTCCTCTAAATTTGCTAACAAGAGGAAGCGTAACACAAGGAACTTTGCAGTCACCCAAACCAACACCCCTGTTCCTGCTACAACCATCACTCAAGTCACTCCTCCACCCGCGCCATACAGAAAATCCTACACAGGTCCACTACCAAAATGTAACCGTTGTCAGTATCACCACTCCCCTGACTATCCTTGCCAATACTGTACCGGCTGCGGTCGCGCCGGACACACTGCTCAAAATTGCCGCACGCTCCAACGAACAAACCGCCACCAACCTATAACCCAAACCCACCAACAATTAATGGGTCAGGCCCAACAACAACTACCATTTCCACCCACTCAACATTTAGCCCAAACATACTATCAACCCAATTACCCTATGGGCCAACCTATGCGGGCATGTTTCAATTGCGGCGATCCAAGTCATTTCAGAAACACATGTCCAAGGCTGGTCAATATTATTCATGCTCAGGCTCAAGCCAACCCTGTGAACCAAGCAAACCAAGCTCCTCCACCTGCTAGTGGAAGGGCTTTCAATATTAACGCAAACCAGGCCAGAGCAGACGGCAATGTGGTCAACGGTACGTTTCTTATAAATGGTAGATATGCCTCTATATTATTTGATACTGGTGCGGATAGAAGTTTCGTGTCATTAGAATTTGAACCTATCTTAAGCAAAAATCGGGATAAGCTCGCGGAATCCATAACGGTGGAAGTTGCGGACGGAAAACCAGTTTCATTAGACTCTATTTTACGCAACTGTACGCTCACCCTAAACGACCACGATTTCTCAGTCGATCTTATTCCTATGAAGCTGGGAAGTTTCGACATCATAATCGGTATGGATTGGCTCAGTCAGCATCATGCGGAAGTTGTATGTCGTGAGAAATTTATTCGTATTCCTCTTTCAAACGGACAGACTCTTCGAATTATTGGAGAAACCTCGGTGAAAGGGCTCAACTTAATGTCTTGTCTTCAAGCTCAAAAATACCTTCGCAAGAATTATGTCGCGTTTTTAGCCCATATCATCAAGAAGGGGACCTCAGAAAAGAAACTTGAAGATATCCCTGTTGTAAAAGATTTTCCACAAGTTTTTCCTGACGACATTTCAGGACTTCCTCCAATCAGAGATGTCGAATTTCGTATCGATCTTATACCTGGTGCTACACCAGTGGCAAAATCTCCATATAGGTTAGCCCCCTCTGAAATGCAAGAGCTAGCCAGTCAATTGCAGAGTTGACTGACAAGGGATTTATACGCCCCAGCTCATCGCCTTGGGGTGCACCTGTACTCTTTGTAAAGAAGAAGGATGGATCTTTTCGCATGTGCATCGACTACAGAGAGCTCAACAAGTTAACTATCAAAAATCGATATCCTTTACCTCGCATAGATAACCTTCTTGACCAACTACAAGGTGCCAGTTGCTTTTCGAAAATCGACCTTCGATCTGGCTATCATCAGCTTAGAGTGCATGAAGAAGACGTCCCTAAAACTGCTTTTCGAACTCGATATGGTCACTATGAATTCATGGTTATGCCGTTTGGATTAACCAACGCACCAGCTGTTTTCATGGACCTAATGAATAGAGTCTGCAAACCTTACCTTGATTGATTTGTTATTGTATTCATCGACGATATTCTTATCTATTCAAAATCTAAAGCTGATCATGAGCGTCATCTGCGACTTGTTCTTGCACTTCTAGAAAAGGAAAAGCTTTATGCCAAGTTCTCTAAATGTGAATTCTGGTTAAAAGAGGTGCAATTTCTCGGGCATGTAGTAAATGACAAAGGAATACATGTGGACTCATCAAAGATCAAAGCAGTTCAAGAATGGCAAGCTCCACGTACGCCAACTGAAGTAAGGTCTTTTCTTGGACTTGCTGGCTACTATCGTCGATTCATTTCAAACTTCTCTCGCATTGCGGTGCCACTCACGGCTTTAACCCATAAAGGGAAACCATTTGTATGGGGGCCCAAGCAAGAAGAAGCTTTTCAAACTCTCAAGCAAAAACTTTGTGATGCACCAATCCTCACTCTTCCTGAAGGTTGTGATGATTTTGTGGTCTATTGCGACGCGTCAGGGCAAGGATTAGGTTGCGTTCTCATGCAAAGAGGAAAAGTCATAGCTTATGCCTCAAGACAACTCAAGACACACGAAAAGAACTACACCACTCATGACCTTGAACTTGGAGCCGTTGTATTCGCTCTTAAGATATGGAGACACTATCTTTATGGTACGAAGTGTGAAATCTACACTGACCACAAGAGTCTTCAACATATCTTCAACCAGAAAGAGTTAAATATGAGGCAACGAAGATGGGTCGAACTCCTAAATGATTACGACTGTGAAATCAGATACCACCCTGGTAAAGCAAATGTGGTGGCTGATGCACTAAGTCGAAAGGGTTATGCGAACTCCATTCATCTCCTATGTTCGCAAATTATAACCAATATTAAGGATCAAATTCGAGAAGCTCAACACGTTTCAATAACAGAGGAAGATGTACAAAAAGAGATGTCCTGTGGAGCCGAGCTAAAACTTGAAACTAAATCTGATGGTATTTTGTATTACCTAGATCGTATATGGATTCCTAACCACATCAATCTTCGTGAAACACTCATGCATGAAGCCCATAAGACGCGATATTCTATACACCCAGGAGCCGATAAGATGTATCAAGACCTACGGTATACCTATTGGTGGCCTGGAATGAAGAAAGATATTGCCGTTTTTGTTTCCAAGTGTCTCACTTGTTCTAAAGTAAAGGCTGAACACCAAAGACCCTCAGGACTTCTAGTTCAACCAGAAATACCTGTTTGGAAGTGGGAAAATATAACCATGGATTTCATTACCGGGTTACCTCGCACTTCTAGTGGGTACGACACTATATGGGTGATTATAGACCGACTTACAAAATCAGCTCACTTTATTCCTATTCGAGAAGATTTCAAGAACGAAAAGCTTGCTCGTATTTATATCAACGAAATCGTCAGCCGACATGGAGTTCCATTAAGTATTATTTCTGATCGTGATGGCCGTTTCACCTCACGAACATGGCAAGCAGTACAATCCGCTATGGGCACTCGACTAGATCTCAGTACCGACTATCATCCCCAAACTGATGGACAGTCTGAGCGCACCATTCAAACCCTTGAGGACATGCTTAGAGCATGTGTCATAGATTTCAAGGGAAATTGGGACGCCCACCTACCGTTAGTCGAATTTTCGTACAACAACAGTTATCATTCTAGCATCGGCATGGCACCTTTTGAAGCTTTATATGGTCGAAAGTGTCGATCTCCTGTTTGTTGGCACGAAATTGGGGAAGCACAAATTACTGGTCCAGAATTGATCCAAGAAACCACAGATAAGATTCATCAAATCCGAAACAATCTTCTAGCGGCTCAAAGTCGTCAAAAGAGTTACGCAGATAAACGACGGAAGCCCTTGGAGTTTAGCGTTGGTGATCATGTGCTTTTAGAAGTATCACCGTGGAAGGGAGTAGTTCGTTTTGGTCAAAAGGGAAAGCTAGCACCACGTTACGTGGGACCTTTCAAGATACTCGAAAGAGTAGGTCCTGTAGCATACAAGCTTGACCTACCGGAAGAACTCGACAGGATTCATCCCACATTCCACGTGTCGAACTTAAAGAAGTGCCTCGCTGATGAGAATCTTCATATTCCACTGGAGGATATTCAGATTGATGAATCCATGCATTTTATTGAAAGACCAGTGGAGATTATGGACTATGGAGAAAAGCGTCTACGACGAAGTCGCATTCCTATTGTTAGGGTACGCTGGGAGTCGAAACGGGGACCTGAGTTTACTTGGGAACGTGAAGACTCAATGCGTGAAAAATACCCTCATCTTTTCCCTACTACTTCAACTGTTTAAATTTCGGGACGAAATTCCTAAAAGTAGGGGATACTGTAACATTTGTAAAAAATCGGGTCTCCAAAACCCGCTCCGTTTTGTAATCTTGTACCAAGTTATGGAATTTCATTAATTAATCATGATTATTTTGGGTTTAAACATTACATAATTAATAAATAAACTAAACTATAAAAATTAAATTGGATAAAAAGTTAAAATAAAATAAATAAAAATAAATTGTAGCTGACTGGACTCGAACCCGGGTCAACTGCCTCCAACAACTTATCATTCCATCCCTTAACCACTCCGCCATCAAGTGTTTTCTGTTAACTTTAGGAAAACAATTAGATTTTATACGCAAACTCAATCAACCGTTAATGCCCTCTGCATAACGGAAATCGGTAAACCGAATCGCCAAATCAGATCAAACTCGATTAGCTGGCTTATAACCGATGAATATCGGTTTCTAATTAAGTTCAAATTGAATGAACTTAAAGTTTCGGTTTTTGAAACCGAAAAGTATTCAAACTCCAAATAATTCAGGTTCCAATCATTTATGCGATTCAGAACCGTCTCAAATACACTCCATTTCCTTTTCGTCGCGTTTTCAAGTCTTTTGTGCACCAAAAAACTGTTCGCCGGAATTCCCTGCAAAACTCGTCGGAAAACCGTGTTCAACACAAACCGGTAAGATTTTCCTCCTTTGCGGTTTCAATCTATTGTTAGGACTCTTCTAACATTAATCCATTATTCAAAATCAGTCACAGAATACTTTGCTGGATTTCTGGGTTCGCCGGAGAAATTCTGGAATTTGCCGGAAACTCGCTAGCTAACGGTAAACACATTCAATCGTACTAATAATCCATGTACTCTGGTTCAATTTCAAATCTAATTCCTTAATTCTGTTGATAGACTCTCTCAACTGGAGGTTCAAAAACAGAGCTATCTGATTTCGCCGGACTCCTTAAAGAAGACGACCTGTCCGGTATTTCCTTTCCCCAAGCTGTTCGGTTTTGTACATTCAAGCTAGTAGTCATGTTATTTAAGTAGTTAAATCATGAACCAGTTGTTTGAGTGAAGTCGGTAATTGTAGTGAAGAAGATGAACTTAAAAACGGGATAAGAGTAAATAAAATTCGGATAATAAACGGGTTAGACACACAGTCCAGCGGTGGACTGTGTGCAAAGTTTATATACAAGTCCCGAGTTCGATCCTTACTACACACACGCTCTACGTAATAACATTTCTTTTTATTTATGAACTAACCGGGTTAGAGCGAGTAGTTGTTAAGTATAATATAAATCAAGAATATAACCGGGTTAGACACACAGTCCAGCGGTGGACTGTGTGCAAAATAAACTTCACGTCGCGCGATCGAGTCCCGTCACAAGCACCGGTCCATGAGATTAAAACGTTTTGCAAAATAAAGGAATTTTCGGTAAATTCGAATAAGTATATGAGTATAATTAAAACTGGGTTTCTAACGGGTTAGTCACGTAGCTCAGTTGGTAGAGTTACGTGCGCGTGAACGGAAGGTCACCGGTTCGAATCCCGCTTGGCGCAAGTATTTACCGCTGACCGAACCGGTCAACGGTCAACGGTCAACGGTCAAACAATAAAAAAAAAAATAATATTTATTTTATATATTTATTTGTTTATTTTAATTTAAAAATCAATTAAAAATACTTAAAAATGACATTTTTAAAGATGGAAAATAACCATAAACTCACAAAAATATATCTAAAAATCCCATTAAAATCCTTAATAAAATCTATCCATTTATTATATCTTTCCATTATTATTTTGGTTAATATTCCTCGTCGACTCGCTCGTCTAAATCGTGCGCATCTCACCATCTCAAATCCAACGCACCCAATGTGAGTGAACCCTTCAAATTCCCCGTTTTAGTCACGTTTTTGGGGTGTATCATGTGTCTTGTTCATTTACATATTATAACCAAGTTATTGTGCATATATCATATCATGACATGTGTATTAGTTTGTTGCTGTTAAGTAGTTATTATTGTTTGCAAATTATTATTTCAGTACATGCAATTGCCGAGGCCGTAGCTCCCCATCCATCGAGGTTGAGTTTGGTCCCCATTTTTATTATGTGGTTGATCAGGGCGTGCCCGCACGATCGGCTCCGTTTGTTTGAGCCTTGATCGGTCATTTCATTTTACATTTCAATACATGCAATACGCTCGGCTCCGTTGATTGAGCCTTGAGTGCACAGTTCAATTTACATTTCCAGTTCATGCAATACGTTCGGCTCCGTTTGATTGAGCCTTGAGCGCACAGTTCAATTTACATTTCCAGTTCATGCAATACGATCGGCTCCGTTTGATTGAGCCTTGATCGCACAGTTCATTTATGTTAATTATTATATGATGTTGGTATGTTCATGTGTGCTATCGATTGTTAAATTGATGTTTGCCAATGTTTGATTTCATTCATTGTGCTCTTTTATGATTATGCACAATATTTTATTGATAAACTAACCAGACAATTATTACCAAATGTTTATCTATAAGGTTCACTCGCCAACTTATGTTGACCCAAAAACCTCCCATTTTACACATGATACAGGTGAACCAGCAGCAGCTAGGAACACGTAGGACCTGGATTAGAAGAAATAAAACGATTTAGTATTTGGATTATTATGTTTGGTTATTTTCCCTTGTAATGAATGAACATGTTTGGATGTTTGAGAAATGTAACTTTGACTTCATTTAATTATGAAACATAATAGTAAATGTCATGTGCTTTGGTGATAACCCAATTATGCCCCGACTCTTATTTCCGCTGCGGGTCGGGGTGTGACATATTCTGGATAGACTTCATGAAATTCCTTCACAATAGGGATCTCCCCAAGTTTCGGCTCCTTAGCTTTCTTATCAACTACGTGTGCTAAGAATGCTAAGCATCCTTTCCGTAAGCACTTCTGGGCTTTCATACGAGTGACAACTCGTAGTTGTGTTTCGTTCTTCTCGCCTTGAACAAGAAGTGTTTCATTATTAGGAAGAGGAATACGAATGATCTTGTTGGATAACCAATCTAGACCAACTATGATACCAAACTACCTAATTGAAAGGGTAATAAGTCGATGTTAAATTTTGTTCACCAAGCTCTAAAGAGCGTCCTTTAACAATCTCTCCAAATTCAGTTATTTTCCATTCGCTAGTTCAATAGTGAAAGGAATGTCTAATTTATTTGAATTTACTCTAAGATTATCTTTGTACTCTAAAGATATAAAACTGTAATATGTGCCAGTATAAAATAAAATAAATGTAAAGTGATTGTTGCTAGGAAACATACCCGTGATCACATTAGGATCTTGGCGCGCTTCTCGGCTCCTATCACATAGGCTCGACCGTGACCTTTTTTCCTTTGTGCAAAATTTCCTAAAATGACCAAAATCTCTGCAACCATAGCAACCTTGGTTCTTTCCTTTCCCGTTTCCATTTCCGCTACTGCTTTCTCTCTTTTTTAAGTTCCTGCTTCCCTTGTTATTTCCCCAACAATTCTCGGTGTGGTCCCTAACTTTCCACACTTATCACATTTGGTGGTTCGGCATCCACCATAGTGATGATATCCACATTTGTTGCACCTTGGTGCATTCCCCGTATAACCTTTTAGTCCAGTTTCTCTTGTACCCACAAATGCTTTATCTCCTCTCGTAGCAGGGGTCTCCTTCTTTTTGTTGCTCGGTCTTGATCCCTTTTTAAAATGAGAAAATTTTCTCTTGTTGTCATGTGAAGATGAATCCACATGTGTCTCCTTGGGCTTCTCGGCACCTCTTCTTGAAAGCTTATTCATTCTTACCCCCTCTTCGGTAAGACTCACAGCAATGTTATAGTTTCAATGATAGTTGTCGGATGCGACGATGTAACTATACTACGGATCTCCGGCGCTAATCCCCAAATGTAACGCTCGATTAGTTTGAATTCGGGAGTTACCATATAAGTAACAACCCCCAAGAGAGATCATGAAAGCGTGAGTATAGCCATAAATATCGGATCCAATCATCATTAGGTTCTAAAATTTTGTTTCCAGCTTCTGCAATTCAGCTCTTGAACAATATTTTTCTCTCATCATGTCTTTCAATCTTTCGCACGTAATAGCATATGCTGCTGCATCTCCTAGCGTCTGTAATTGTAGATTCCACCCTGAAAGAGCTTCATCATTGAACAAACCCGAAAAATACATAACTCTCTGATTAGGAGAACAATTTCTCATATGGATTATAGAATCCATCTTTTCAGTCCATCGTACAAATTCCACAGCACCGCCAGTGCCATCAAATTTGAGTGGCTTGCAATCTAAAAATTGCTTATACGTGCATCCTGAAATCTTTGTTCTCAAAATTGTCAAAAATATATATTTTCGCAAATAACCAACCGTTAGCAAGATTTTGAACCCTTAGTGGGGTTTGAATTATAGCTTCATTATCTTGATTGGTACGGTTAGTTTCATGCTGAGCGATTGCTTCGGCGATTAGTTATTTCAGCAGAGCATCTAGTTCAGCTTGTGATGCAGGTAGAGAAGTTGGTTGACGTTGGCGTATATTTCTTATTTTTGGTGACATGATCTTCATATATATATATACACATATAATATATAACATATAGGTTGTGATTAGACAAATATTTAAATAAATATTGTCATTCATGGGCTCAAACTAAATAAATAAGTCATCATAATGTAAACTAATGTATAAAGATCGAACAAATCGAATCATCTCTTCACATAAGGCATCCATACGATAATCATCATAACATTAACATAACGAATAACAACAATGCATAATAAAAGAAAAAGTACCAAATTTCACATATATATATATTGTCAACTTGTTGCATAATTTTTGTGAAGAACAAAAATTATTCGGAGTTACATCGCTCTACAATACAAGTCATAGACAATACAAAACAAGTAAGTATTTTTCTTCACGTCATTTCTTCAAAATCTTCAAGTTAGCATATATATATCTTCAAAAATCTCTAGTCTTCAACCAAACGGGTACGGGTACTACCCTCAAAACACAATCACATACCAAAACTAGACAGACGGTGGGGGTGGGGGTGAAGATGCGCATATTACACCATGAAAATATGTTATCTCCTCGATAGCACTTATACGCCTCTCATGAGATGAAGAGGCAACATGGGGTGGTGAAAGTGAGGATACTAAGATGTTGGTGGTCGAGATGTCAGTATTGGTGGTGGTGGAGGTGATGATGTGGGTAGTGCTGGCTGGGATGATGATGATGGAGCACTCTGAGATGCTCGAATAGCAGAAAGTTGAGCACGAAGCTCATTAAATCGTCGAAACAAAATACGGAGTTGTATCTTGGTGGATGTGACCCTATACTCGCGGTGGTAAGTGGCAAGTGGCTCGGGTGGTACGGATCAGATGGGCTCATGCCCAGAGGTGGCTGAACATGTGATACAACATAGTAAGGTGAGGGGTATGCAATAGTACTATGCACATATGGTGGGGGATGAGACGGATCTCCAGCAGTGGGGGTCGGAATAAAAAAAGGTTACTTAGTCATAGGATGACTGTGTGGAACATAAGATGGCCCTACAGCAAACGAGTCCTGGTAAGAACTGAGAATCAGTGTAATAGTAGTAGAAAATGATCCAACAAAAGGATAAGGAGGTACATGATCGGCAGGCTGAGAAGTACTACAAAGAGTAAAATAAGACTGTCCAACAAAAGGGTGATGTATCGGGTGATCAGTGTGGTGTGCAACATCTCCCAAAGGATGCAGTGGTGGTGCAAACTCAGATTTGATGAGTGGGGAATGTGTGTGGTAAAACCAGATCAACATGTATAGGTAGGGTATCTGAAGATGGTGGTAAAACTGTATCAGGTGAAAGCATAGGTGATGGTATCTAAGGTGTGGATGGTGCAGAAGATGGGATGTCAACAACCGTGACCTCAGGCTGAGCTACCTCAAACATGGCTATGTCAAAGTCCTCTCCAATACCGAGGTCGTCCTCTAGGTGGTCAACATATACTTGATATCGTCTCATCATCATCGCTAACGGGAGGAATGTGTGGTCGTCCTCATCGATATCCTCGTCCAATGGATCTACCACATTAAGTGGTACTAGGACATGCAACAACATGTTCACCCTTAGGGTGACCATAAATAACCATCTCATGATAGTAGGGTATAACTAGAACATCATCCTCTAAAGGAACATCTACGGGACCAGGCTCAGGAAGGGCAAAGGGCTGAAAGTCGATGTTCATCCATTCATCGTCCAAGAGATCGTCATCGGAGATGATAATTATGGGTGGAACGGGGTCGTCTAGTGGTATCTAATCAGCGTCTGAGATATCGTATGGAATCAATGTCAGAACTGGGATTGGAAGATATGGTCCTAGCAAAATAACCCGTATAACTCATGGGTATACAATTATTACTCATAATAAATTTTGAGCAATCGTATATTGGTTTTGTTGTAAGTTATCTCATGTATCGTCTGGATCAATCTTATTGTTATGATGTCTAATCCACATAAACTGACTCATATAATGTCCATGCATTATAGTTTTGAATTTATAGTTTGGTACTAGTGGACATTTTGTGACAATGTAATGAAAAACACTTGTTGTGATTTCGTATATGACCTATTCGAATTTTTATAAAATGACCATTTTGAAATTGTAGACTAGACTCAAAAGAATCTTAGTTCACTACAATTGAAGCTCTGATACCAAGTCTGTCACTCCCAGATTTTCGTTGTTGCGGAAGCGTCAGCGAGGTGTGGCCAGAGCGGCAATCGTTGCATTCACCCAAGTAAACGACAATGTAAAACATAATAAGATGGTCATAGATACATTTTATATAAAACAAATTTACAATCAACAAACTTTGTTCAGATTTTTAATAAAAAAGACAAGTTATACAAACACAATAACTAGAAACAGGATGACATCAAACTGCTTGACTTCACAACACATAGACATATTTTTCCAAAGTTGTACACTAGTTACCCGTAATACATGTTAGTTTTGAAAAACGTCAACAAAAGTTGGTGAATTCATGTATTTAGTTTGCATCAAATAATTCTTGAAAATATTTGAAGTATTGAATCAGGTATGTAAGTAAATGAAACTTTATGATCATTAGTGTTTTGCAAGGACACAAATCTTTATGCCGAATAGGAGGTAGTCAAACCTTGACGATATGTTGTGTCTGAGACACTCGTTTTAGACACAAAAGCATTCTGTAACGATATGTTCTTATTGCCATTCTGAGTGGGGCCCGCCAAAACCCAATAGATCTATCACTTTTGCTCCTCGATACTTGTTTATTCATTAATGACCCCTTCGTTTAATCCTATCCACATGTTATCTAAATATTTTCATTCTTTATAACACTCATACCAATTGAAACATGTATTCTCCCCGAACGTTTAAAACCCTTAAAACGATTGAATAAAAAGAGGAAACATGAACTCACATATTCACATCCCGTGCAAATCTCTATGTATTGTTTAATTCTTCGTTCGTTTTGTCAACCTGCAAGTGTTCTAATCCCATTAGACACTTAGGTTTATGATCATTTCGTACAAGTATTCATCTTGAATTCATAATTATACTTGTATTCTTTTTTGTATATATATACATATACTTCATATATTTATTCCATATCTTTCGTGTTTGAATGGGCCTAGCCTAAGAGTTAAGTATAATAATTTAATTCTTATGTTTCATATGTGTGGGCCTAGCCCAACTTGTTTTAATCCAACTTGGTTTCATATGTGTGGGCCTAGCCCATCTTGTTTTCATATGTGTGGGCCTAGCCCAACTTATTTTCATATGTTTGGGCTTAGCCCAACTTGTTTTATATGTGTAGGCCTAGCCCACCTTGTTTTATATGTGTAGGCCTACCCAACGTGTTTTGTATGTATGGGCCTAGCTCAAATGAATTTGTTTGAAGTGGGTCAAGCCCAAATAAATCATGTAAAAGTGGGCCTAGCACAAATAATTTTTGGAAGTGGTCTTAGCGCAAATTAATATGATAAAAATGGACTCTAGCCAAATCTAGTTTGTAAAAGTAGGCTCTATCTTAATTCAGGAAATTAGGCTCTAGCCCAATTTAGTTTATAAAAGTGGGCTAGCCCATATGGTTATTTGATTGGGCTTAATCCATATTTTTAATACTTACTAGTAATAATTTATAAAAATTAGTTTATAAAACAACTAATATTTTATACACGTTTATTTTTATAAATTCTAGTATCTATACATATTGTATAGTGTGTGACGGTTTGTTTGTTTTGACCATTTCATTTGCGTCGTCCACTTCATTTGTGTTATTCGTTTCTTCTGTTTCGTTTGTTTCGTCCGTGTCGTTTGTTTGATATGTCCAAATTGTCCGTTTTTGTCCGATTTGTCTTATTGTCCGATTTGTTAGTTTATGTCCATCTTTGGAAAAAATATTTATGCCTGTCATGTTTCAAGTATATATATAAGTTCTTGTACATTTTGTGATATTTTATAATCCATTCACTAAAAGAGCTATACATGATCCAAGAGAGATGGCTGATCAAAAAGCTGCAAAAAGAATGATAAGATGATGAGCCGTATGTGCCACCAAAGAGAGTCAAAAGCAAAGTTGTTGATCTAACAAAGAAAAAGACAGGGCCTCCACAGGCGACAAGATCAAGAAGGAAAATTTGAAAGTTACAAAGGAAACAACTACTGGAGCTTAGCCAGAGGTTACGGAAAAAGAAACTTCCACACTTAATGTTGAAGTTGAAGTTGAACATGTTATACCGATAAAAACCCCACCAACAACTTCTCAGCAACCACTATCATCACAAAGCAACAACCACCGTCTCCACCAAAACAACCATCACCACCAAGACAACCACAATCAACTCCTCAATCTTCTACAAGACGACAATCTCATCCTACAGGTCTTGCTGCTAGAGATGCAGAACATTTTTTTAATGATGATTTTCCATTTCTGAATATGGAAAGAATGGGAGCAATGAACTTTGATTTTCTCGATAATCAAAATGACAAGAAAAGAGAAGATTTGGAAAGCAAGATCATGGCTTTGGAAGCTGAACAACAACAGATGGAAGCGCTTATAGCAAGTTTGGTTTCTGAGAATGACAGACTGAGAAAAAGATTAAGTGATCTAGAAGCTGACAAGAATGTTAAAGATCGAAGCTTGAAGTGTTATACAAAGTTCTTGAAAAGTAGATGGGATTAGACTTTGAAGTTGAATATAGTCAGATTGAAATCGATGAAGCTAAATAAAGGCTACTGAAAGAGCTCGTAAGGCTGCTGCTGAGGCTGAAGCTCCAAATGTGGATAAAGGCAAAGGAGAGATTGATTATATTCCTATTATTATGCCTGGGCCAGAAAAAGCGAAAGAGCCAGAGATTGACATTTCAAAGTAAGTTCTAATTGTTCCCGTAAAATATGTTCCTCATTATTCTGAGAAGAAAAAGAAACCCGAGAAAGAAAAAGAGGATCCTTATAAAGAAGACGATGAAGATGTGGATGTGGATGTTGTTGGTGTTGGTGTTGAGCATGGTGATGATGATGATGATGACAAAGGTTATAATGACCATAACAACCAGGGTGGTATAGAGTTGGTGGTATTTCAAGGCGAATCTGCTAAGACTAGTAGTTATGGTGATTTCTTAAATGATGATGCAAATCAAGAAGGTGATTCTTATCGACAGGGGGAGAAAAATGATATTGTACATGATGAAGGGGATTCTGGAATCTTCATAGATGTTACCCCACTAACGGTTGTTCCTACAATTCAACATAAAACAATCTATCTGGAGCATTGAATAGAAGAAGGTGAATTTCTTCACAACTATTCTAAAGAAGAGATAGCGAAGATGATGGGCATTGAAGAAAGTTCGTTAGACTTTGATTTCGAAGAAGAATTAAACAGCATCAACATAGAAAATCCTGATGATTATGTATACAGATATGTGAAAGATGCTGATAATTTTGATAATGTTGTCGTGGCGGATGATTCAGATGATGAAACGTTCAAATATTCTGGTGAAGGAACCGATGACTTCCCAACATTTCAAGAATTATTCAATGAAGAGACGAATGATTTGTTGAAAAGAAATTGAAGAGACTATTAAAGATGGAAAGATTCTGAGGCTTAGCAAAGAAGAAATTATGGAAGCTCGGAAAACCTGGTTTCGAGAAATGCTAAAGAAAGAAAATTTAGAGGACCACTAGCATTTTTCACGAGAAATCAAGATAAATCTAGCTGACATTATAAGTTGGGGCTAGTTATCGGAATTGAATATTTGGGGGGATAAAGAGAGAATTCGGAGTACAATACTTTAGATACTTATAGGATATTAAAACTATGCCGTGGTGGGACGTGCAAGAGTTATGTCAAACGAAGTTGATTAATTTCCAAATGAATGCAGGGGATCAGAAACTGTGGAAACTAATAAGATGTGAAGCAATTAATGATTTTCCGAACTGGAAGCCACATTACCGAAAAAGATTATTAAGATTGATCTAGTGACAAAAGAACGTGATGTGATGTTGATCGTGAAACGACTACGTGCAATGAAGAATATGCCGCTAATGAAGATCGAGTAGGATTTTTGTAAAGATTTTAAGTGGTGGGAATATGACAAAGAAATGGGTGAAGCTATGATAGCATTGAAGTCTGCTGGTTAGTGGAGAGCTATACGGATTTTAGATACAATGTGGTTGGTGAATTTATCTGAAAAGAAAGTTGAATGTTTATTCTATAACAAGATGAACTATCAAGTATAGGAGAAGGTACAAGCGATGCAGTATCAGAATGTCATAAAATGTCTGCTATACTCATGAGATTAATTCTGGAAAGATGTTGAAATCAAAGTAGAGAGAGTTGGAAAGAAATGAGTTCATGAAACAAGTTAGAAAAGAAGAGAGACTAGCTGAAAAGATAAAGAAAGCTTCACTCTCAAGGTTCAAGTTTATGAAGTGGGCTCCTCCAACTGATCAAATGCCTATTCCAAGTGAAGAAAGACAAACAAAGCTAAGAATCCATTTCTTCGGGCCTTGAAGTTTAAAGTTATGAAGTTTTGAAGACTGATCGAGATTGTCTCAACATCCAAGGGGGTTTGTTGATACATATGTCTGCTGCCTACATCTACGAGTCGTGTCGAGTCTGTAACAGGATTGAATGTTAGATTATGCAATTGTAGATATAAGTACCCCCGTACGAAGGCAGTTACTCCGTGCGGTGGTAAATGTTAGTTCGTACGGAGGTAAATGTTAGTTTGTACGGAGGTAACATGTGAATTGGTATGGAGGTTTTTTCCCTTTGTTAGTACGTAGGTGTCAGTTGTATAAATAGGTATTTGGACTTTGGGTTTGTATATATGTTTTGCGGATTAGACGATTATGCTCTGTCTGAGTATTTTCTAGAACTTGTAACTATTGAAACAATTAATGAAGACATATAATTGAGTAATCTTGTTATTGTCATATAATCTAAAATCGGATTTCGCACGATTATGGACTAGGTTAACAGATTTAGACCTGTGCTATCTAAGGATAACCGAAGTGACACTTTTGCTCCTCTCATGTTCATACTTGGGTCGTGTGTCCGTATCTAATCTATACAATATTCAACACACGTTCTATCTAGCATATTCGCACAGTGGCGGACATAAAGTGCATCAACAAAATGAACTATTTAAACCACGAATCACCACTCTTTCGTATAGATGAGCTTTATTCGTACGGATGAGACTCCCCATTCCAACGTTCAATCCAAATCCAAACATGTTTCTAAAAAATATTTGATTACAATCTATTCGGAACATGCCGATTAGCCTAAACGAAATCAATTTTAAATTTATCCATCAATTCATTGTAGATCTGAGTTTATATTATCTGTTTCGACGATTTGTTCTATTTAAGTCCAATTATGATATGTTATAGACTTTATATGATTCGTCACTTTTATACATTATTCATTGTCCTCATGTTTAATCATTGTTAAATCTCCAAGATCTGCAAATAGTTGACAAACACACTAATCAGTTCATCTATGAGAGGATTTCTACCTTTCCCATTATTATTATTGTGTAAATCAACAATACAACTGAAATTTGGGCAGTATAACAACACTAATTGACATTTTTAGACTTTTTGTGCGGAGAAACAACTTTGAACAAATGAGGAACTGATTCGTGTGAATCAGTATTTATATGCACGGATGACCTGGTTTATGCGAAGGACTCTACTTCATGCGGATCAAGTCATTTTCATACGGATTAAGACTTAGTCCGTGCGAAGGAAGCTCTTTCGTGCGAATAAGCTTATCCGTGTGAAACTCTTCCTTGGTGTGAAACTTTGAACTCTAAATTTTCAAACATTTTACCAGTTTTAATAACCCACTTAGTGAACCAAGTCCAACTTAATGACACTAGTTATCTGATTGCTAACCAAGTCCAGGTTAATGACCTTGGTTAAACACTTTATGAAAAACTGATATTTTCAAACACTGTTAAGTTCAAAGTAATGAACTTATACACTTTTCAAATCATTTGTGCTTCCACTTCTGGCAAACAACTTTGGATTTTGAAAGATTAGCATTCCATCATCGGTAGTCGAAAATAAGATGATATAAAATCTTTTCCAAACTTTATGCTAAAACACACTGAAAATCTTTTTGTTTTCTAAAATGAAACATAAGTATGTACAAACATATTTACAAACATATTTTCCTGAGTTTGTGTTAAGACGATCATATCAGTTTTTAAGACATCTCACATACACCATTTATCTGATGAACTTTAAGCCTTAAACATGCTTACCTAGATTGTTAGTAATGTTTGTCCATTGAAACCTCTACACATGTTCAATTGTTTCTAGATATGGTTATTAGGTGTTTTATAACTTGACTTAACTATGTTCCCCTCCTTAGAATATACTCCTATATCAGGATTCCCTATATTTCATCTTACATGTGAATATACCTAATTGATATCATTATCTTGGTTAATGCGAGACCTTGAGAGCTCAGGTTAGTACCATCATATAGACAAACAGATGAAGGCCCGTCTTAGAAAGTGGTGTTCCATATTTGGAATCTTTTACTGCAATTGTCATATGTTTCGGTATTTTCAATCTTAGTGAATTTTAGGGTTTGAAAAGCAAAGTATTCTACAAGTTCTAGGCCATTGCTCATGCAAAATTAGAAGAACTTGTATAATACCCGAGATATCAACTAGGTATAAAGACCTAGTATCTCAGAATCCGACAATCTCTCAAACGAAATTACAGTACCAAGACCATACATCCGAGATATGTTGACCACTAATTAAAAAGTTTCGTTATCTTTATATGTAAAAAATAACTTACTAAATGTGCGAAACCTGCGGACACATCATTAGTGAGATTGTTTAACAACTTTTAAACTTTACATTTCTTGAGCATGTTGTGACAGTTCACAAATGTACTATCATTTCCTCTTTTTCACGCATAAACTCATTTTCTATCTTTTTTATGTTTTTGTACTTTTCTAAATTTTCAAATGTTTTTGTATTTTTCCCAAAATTTCTCCTGCTAAAATTAAAAACATATTTTTGGATTTTTTTGAATGTTAAAGAAATTAAAACAAAACTTGACTTTCTGATGAGGTCACCTTAAGATCTACATCCATCTCGGTTTCGCTCTTTGTATCTCCGCCCGTTGACAAATCTTTTATGCCGTTCAATTTTAAAAGATATTGAAACTTATTTTTATCAAACGATTTTGTGTAATGATCAACTTTTTGTTCATCAATGTGGATTTTCTTAACTCGTATCAACTTTTTCTTGAAGCAATCTCGAATAAAGTGATAGCGGGTCTCAATATGTTTTGTTTTTTAGTGATGAACCAGGATTTTTAGTTATTGAGATTGCGGCCTCATTATCTACATATACAGGCATCTTAAGAAATTGCAATCCAGAGTCCCATATGTGACACCACGTGTTTTCCGATAACTATCTGTACTGTAGTTATAAACGTGTTATTATGAAATGGTGAAATAATACTTACTTTATGTGTGATTAAAGTCCAATTAAAACTAATAAAGCCCTATTGTGCAATGGAATGTGCGAAAGATGAATTATAAGAATTTGGGTGTTTTAAAGTGATGACATACTCGTAACAAATGTTGGTGACGACCCGGTTAGTGTTTAGAAGCCCATGAATGTGCCGGACATATTAGTATAAGGTGGAATTATAATTCATTGGGGAAAATTTAGAAGAAAAGTGAATATGCCTTAATTGGTGGTTTCTGTCTAAATTGTCTAGAAATTTGCTTGCGTTATAGACTTTTAACGGTCTTAAGCAAACCCAGACACCACTAAACATCAGGTATTATTCTAATTAATAATATTATGATGGAATTAGTGGGTAAATATTATTCCATAAATACTAAGTTTAATAAGTGAGAATAGGCCTTAAACTTCTATAAAAGTTGAAAGACTTTTATAAAATGTGTAAGTAATAATTTATATAAAATATATATATAATACATCTTCCACATACTAATTTTCGGCTTGGGGTCCCACTCCCACCTAAAAATCCTACAAAACCCAAGAAATCTTCCATAATCATTAACAATCTCTTACACAACCATACAATTAATTGTCCAAACCCACACTCCAACTCCCTAATCATTTTTACCCTTCCCAACACCTTCTCTTACCTCTTTCATTCCCCTCAAAACCGTCTGTCACACCCCCGCCGAAGGCGGAAACGAAGGTGCGACCATGAAAGGTTTTCAAACATACCATAAGAAAACAACTAATATGATTAAGCATCAACAATACCAAAGGTTAAAGTTTACAAACCATGACAACATATTTAGTTTACACAACCCAAATATATTACACTAAGTTTAAAAACACATACGATCAAAAGTTATAATGTTTATAAAGTTACTAGGATTTGTCAAGTATATTTACGGTACGATGGAATATACATGGCAAAACCCACAAAAAGGTATCGTCCATGATGCATGCAACTTCCAAAAACTGTGAATCGACATTCACTTACCTGAAAAATATGCTTAAGAACGTCAACATAATGTCGGTGAGTTCACAGGTTTAAATGTCACAAATGAAACTTAAAACATTTGATAAAAAAAATTAGTGTACGTAGTTTACGAAAATCACAAGAGTCAAATCATGGTCTTGCTAAAACCGTGATAGATGTGCCAACATAAGCTCATAATCAACCCATAACAATGATGCGTCGCCACAGCGTGCACCACGACCATGTCTAAGAATAATTGGACACAACTGCACTCCCATAGGGTCACGACTGACTAGGAGTGGGACTCGTTAAACCCAATAGATCTATTCGATTGTTCTACGGTCATTACCATGACTAATGGTTACTAAACGAAACAATAACACGAGGACTTCTGAGCTCTAAAACCAACCAGTTTATGCACACAAAACAGATAAAAATGGATTCCATACCCCACTACCATACCCGTAACCAAGCATGAATTTCCCCCGATTTAAATAAACATTTGAATAAGTAAAATGGGCTGTGATGATTCACAAACTGCATTTCGTGCAAGAGCTAGCAAAAACATAAAGTGTCCAAAATAAATCCCTGACCTACACGTGTCCTAAATTTAATAAGACACTACCCTAAATACGGGTCTACCCGACAAGTCGTTCACCAAACTTGTTAGAAAAAACCAGATGTTAACCCTTATTTAAAAGCGTTAAATGTTACGACATGTTGGTGGGTGATTATCTAAGAGTTCACATGTATCTATATATTACAACAGATATATATCTCACATTGTCACATAATGCCGGGACCTGGTCCCGAACTACGAATACAATGAAATAAATATATACTTTACGAACAAAATACTATATTTATTTACGTGGAACGACATCCACAATACTTTCTAATAAACATATATTTTTGGACCACAATACTATATTTATTCACATGTAACGACGTCCACCAAACAAGTAAGTCGAACTCGACCGAATATATATATATTTATTCTTATAAATATAGGTTTCCATATACGATAAATAGTCCCTAATGATATAATTAATATTAATTATATATTTATCAAAACTCGTTTGTTGACACAAACATTTTGCCCACATATTGTATACACATATTCACATACATCCATATGTTTATATACAACCGGAACTTAACCATGTTAGCATCTTTATTCGACATGATAATGAGTATATATCCAAAAATCGAATATAGATCACAATTAGCAACATAACTACGTTCAACATATATACTTAGACGATTTGTTAACCGCTTCTCCGAAAAATGGGTTACAAAATACTTTGCGATCCTAAGTTACATATTTTATGTATTTTATAATATTTTTAAGTAGAAATATATATTCTTATTAATATTGTCAAGACTTGACTGTTTAAATTTAAAACCCGAATTTTGTAGAGTGATATATTTTATATCAAAATACCTATCATAAACCCTTGATGATCATAACATGATCATCAAGTCACAAAATCACCAAACTTGGTGATCCTTATGTTAATATATATAAATTTTTAACATACTAAGATCACGATTTGCATATACTAAGCCGTATATCAACAAACATGTTCCCAACATGTAAAATCATGTATGAGTATACAGTTACAACCTTCAATCATCCTTATACCAAATTTGGCCGTTAACATTACACATAGTTTATTATACTAAAATCCACCATTTTTTATATTAAATATTGTTTGCATACCAATGTACACCTATGCTTAGCAAGGTCACTATACGAAAATACCCACTTCATACAAGAATTTCCATCTAAAATTTGAGCATACAAGTATTTTTACTATACTTTATCAATCAAGAACCTCTTTTCAACCATATTTTTAGTATATTATTACCATATGAACATTACCATACTCATAAAAAATCATCTACATCAAGAACATGTTATTACATATACTTATATTATACTAATCAACAATAAGCACATACGAGCACCGACACAAATCTCTCCATACACACACATGTATATATTTTTAAAAATCCCACTTTTAACCATATGTTTAACTTATTAAATCCAAACACTTCTTAACATCTCTTTTGGTGACAAAACTTGTACAAGTAACCACTAATCAAGAAGTAAAGTTAACAGGTTTAAGATCCATACCCAAACTAAAAACTCCTTTAAAGTGGATGGATGAAGGTTGTATGTTGAGGTGTAGCTCCAAATTTACTCCTAAATCTTCTAACACCTCAACATTTAAGGGATTTTCTAGTGTGTTTTTAGTGTAAATGGTGAAAGAAAATGGCTTGTGGTGGGTTCTTTGGTGGAGCCAATTTGTGAAATGAAATTGGAAGTTCTTGAACTGTTGTTTGTACAAATAAAAGAAAAGTGTGTACGAAACTTGGTTGTATATAAGCTCCTCAATTATTGTACAAGTAAATAAATCATCATACCATGCTTTTGTACCAAATTTTCAAACAAGTAAAGTGGGTATAGGAGGGAGTAGGGTGATCGTGAATGGGGATATGTGGGTGGGTGAAATTTGTTAACTTTTGTTACTTACAAAAATAATAGTATACTAGATATTTAGGAAACTAGATTAACTAAGGTGATTAGAGTTTTAGTAACCTATAATCTTGTCTAACATCACTAGACAAAAATAAGCATCCCATAAGAACACCTTGTTGGTGAGAAACTACAATCTTGATGTTATAACGCCTTTAACTTTTATATAATGAACCGAATAATTACCATACTTAAATATTCGAAATATGTATTATCTAATTTTTTCGCCAAATGTATAACAATGCGATAAATTTTAAAGTTCCAGGCATATTGGAACCATGTCAACATCTTATACAGTGTAGTGTACTGGATAATCCCCCAACGCTCATTTTTTTGTTATATATATATACTTTTATCCATACACGATAAGACGATACCAAACGACCTTAAATGGGAACCCATGCATTTACCCGGACATTGCTAGACTATATGGACTTAATAAATAATATAATTAAGTCTAAATGCACGTAATTTAATAAATAAATGGTGACTAAGTTGTACGGATTAACCTGAAAATCAGTTGTCACATTCTCCCCCGTTAACAGAATTTCGTCCCGAAATTCAAGTTGAGTCATCCTGAACAGGGGTCTTCTCAAATAGGTGGGGATACTTCGTCTTCATTTGATCCCCGTGCTCCCAAGTAAATTCAGGTCTGCGCTTGGAGTTCCAACGAATTTTAACTAATTTAATACAACTTCTCCTCCACTTTTGGACCTTGCAATCCATAATCTCGACTGGTTCTTCAATAAAGTGGAGCTTGTCGTCAATGCAGATTTCATCCGAAGGGATGATAAGTGTCTCATCGGGTAGACACTTCTTCAGGTTCGACACATGGAATGTGTCATGAACGCTACTAAGCTCATCGCGCAACTTTAGTTTGTACGCGACGGTACTAACCTTGTCCAAAACCTCGAACGGCCTGATATACCTTGGATTAAGCTTATCACGCTTACCAAATCTCGCTACACCCTTCCAAGGTGAGACTTTTAGCAAAACTTTGTCTCCGATCTCAAAAGCTAACGGTTTACGCCGAACATCCGCGTAACTTTTCTAACGATCACGAGTCGCCTTGATACGGTATCTGATTTGAAATATCTTGTCCGTGGTTTCCTAAACCAACTCTGGACCAATTAACTGTTTTTCGCTGAGTTTCGCCCAACACAACAGGGACCGACACTTCCTTCCATACAAAGACTCAAACTGAGCGGCTTTGATGCTTGTGTGATAACTATTGTCATATGAAAATTCTACCAATGGTAAATGAGTGTCACAATTCCACCGAATTCCATCAGACATGCACGGAGCATGTCCTTTAGGTTTGGATGGTCCTTTCACTTTGACCATCCGTTTGAGGATGATAGGCCGTACTTAGATCTACGCAAGATCCGAACGCCTTTTGGAACGAACGCCAAAACCTTGAAACAAAACGACCATCTCTGTCAGAGATTATAGAAATCAAGACACCATGACGTGCCACTACCTCCATGATATACGACTCCGCTAACTTATTCATATTATCATTCTTGCGGATAGGTAGAAAATGTGCGGACTTTGTTAAGCGATCTACGATTACCCAAATCATGTCATTACCCCTAGACGTCCTAGGTAACTTTGTAACAAAATCCATAGAAATTTGCACCCATTTACAAACTGGAACTCCAGGTTGTTGTAACAAACCAAACGACTTCTGATATTCGGCCTTAACTTTAGAACAAGTCAAACACTTTCCCACGTAGGTCGCAATGTCACCTTTAAGATTGGCCCACCAATAAAATCCCTTCAAATCATAATACATCTTATGGGCACCCGGATGAATCGAATACTTCGATTTATGAGCTTCATCTAAAACTAGATTACATAAACAATGGAACCCAAATACGGCCCATAAAATACAACGTTGCATCTTCCTTTGGTTCCAGTTGTTGTTCCATATCATTTAAGGATTCTTCCTTAATTAACTCTGGTTTAAGAGCTTCATGTTGTGCGTCACGAATTTGAGATGTGAGGCTCGTTTGGATCGTTAACCCTAATGCACGAACATGAAAATTGTTAACCCTTTCTTTCTGACTCAAGGCCTCTGCAACAACGATGGCCTTGCCCGGATGATACTTTATCTCACAATTGTAGTCATTCAAAAATTCCACCCAACGATGTTGGCGCATATTTACTGCCTTCTGATCAAATATATGTTGTAGACTTTTATTATCCTTGAAAGTTGTACACCGTGTACTGTAGAGATAATGTCGCCAAATTTTTAGCGCAAACACTACCGCACCCAATTCCAAGTCATGGGTGGTGTAGTTCTTCCCATGAACCTTTAACTAACGAGATGCATACGCGATGACTTTTTCTCGTTGCATTAACACGCAACCGAAACCTCGATGCGACGCATAAACCAACAAATCATCTGTACCATTAGGAAGTGACAAAATTGGAGCACCACATAGTTTCTCCTTAAGCAACATAATCGCTGATTGTTGTTTATCTCTCCAGTCAAACTTCCTATCTTTTTGGGTCAAGGCGGTTAGAGGTTGTGCTATCTTTGAAAAATTCTCAATGAATCGTTGATAGTACCCTGCCAATCCTAGAAATTGGCGTACTTCAGTTGGAGACTTTCGCGCTTCCTAGTTCTTTATAGCCTCGATCTTGGACTGATAGATATGAATCCCTTTCTCATTCACTAGTGACTGAGAAAGTGGACTTCGCGAATCTAAAATTCCCACTTAGAAAACTTCACATATAGTTGCTCATTCTTCAACAGCTCAAGAATAAGCCTTAGACGTTGCTCGTGCTCTTCATTAGACCATGAATATATTAATATACTGTTTATAAATACGATCACAAATGTATCTAAGTGAGGCTTGAACACACGATTCATCAAATCCAAAAATATTGTCGACTGATTAGTCAAGCCGAAAGGCACGACAAGAAACTCATAATGACCATAACGGGTTCTAAACGCTGTCTTGGGAATACTCTCCTCCCGAATCCACAACTGATGATAGCCAAATGCAAATCAATCTTCGAATAGAAACTAGAACCTTGAAGTTGATCAAACAAGTGGTCAATTCTTGTAAACGACATCTATTCATGATAGTGAGCTTGTTCAACTCTCGATAATCAATACACATGCGGAAGGTTCCATCTTTCTTTTTCATGAACAAGACCAAAGCTCCACAAGGTGAGAAACTCAGTCTAATAAAACGCATGTTTAACAACTAGTGAAGTTGGTTAGACAATTCCTGAAACTTTGACGTACCTAATTGGTAAGGTAATTTAGCTATAGGGACAACTCTTGGGACTAAGTCGATGTAAAACTCGACTTGTCTTTGTGGGGTAATCCTGGCAAGTCTTCATGAAAGACTTCAGGGACTTCCCCCACAGTAGGAATATCTTCAAGTTTAGGCTCATTGGTCTTCTTATCTACCACGTGCGCCAAGAATACGAAGTAATCCTTCCATAGACATTTCCGTGTTGTCATACAAGTAAAACTTGTAATGGAGTTCCATATTTCTCTCCATGAACCAAGAGTATTTCTTGGTTAGGAAAGAGAATACAAGTTATTTTTTCATGAAAAACAACCTCGGCAAGTGGTTGGACAACCAGTCCATGCCAACTATTACATTGAAACTACCCAACCAAACTAGTAGAAGATCTATACTAATTCCTTGTCATACAAACAAAAGGTACAATCCTTAATAACTACACATGACTTAGCCAATTTTCCACTAGCTAACTCGATAGGATAACGAATGCCTAACTTACAAGAATCTAAATCTAACACGTGCTTAAAATTTGTAGACACGAAGCTAAGATCGGCACTAGTTTAAAAAAGAATTTGAAACAAAATGATTATTGAGCAAAAATGTACTCATGGAACATTCGGATCTTGTCGAGCATCCAAAGCTCTAATCACAAACGCTCGCCCTCTAGCTGGATTCAACTTACGGCATTCTCACTTAAAATGGCCCTCCAAGCCAAACTCAAAACATCCTAGTTCTTTCTTGGGTAGTACCCTTTTTGAACTTAGACCATTTCCTTTTTAGATTGTTTGGATTCATCAACCAAATCCTTTTTATAACCACCCTTCATAGACAATGTTCCCATACGTACACGTCTTTGGAAGTCTAATTGCAAGACTCGCCACACTGTGAATGGTGGTGAGGTGGGAGGAGATAATCATCTATGAATTTGAGGTGCCAAACCCCATATGTATTATTCAATCTCTCTTAACTTGTCATAACGAAGTAATGAACGATTCTTGATAGCTCATGAAATCATTGCGTATAGACCGCATCATCGGCGCTAACCATGATTAAATTCCAAATCTCCGTTTCCAACCATTGATTTTTAGCTCGCGAGAAATACTCCTCTCGCATAAGATTCTCGAGTTCTTCTTATGGCAACCCGTATGCAACATCACTCCCTAAAGTATGTGAATATTCCACCAAGTTAATGCCTTGTCAACCAAAGGCATGTCACAAACATAACCGTTTACTCGGGGGTGCACTTGGTGACACGAATAACCGACTTTTTCATCTTTATTCCTCGGGCAGCCTACCGCACCTTCCGCCCTAGCAAAGTCTTAGACATATATTTAAACAAATATAGTCAACCATGGCAAGGATTAAGAATACAACCTATCGTAGACACCCCAAAATCACACTGCTAATCCTAACTTAAACAATCCCTGAGTGCAAAAATGTTGGAAACGACAAAAACAATATACATTAAGAGCAATCACCACGTCCCACATCCCCAACTAGAATAACCAAAACAAGGACAAACTCGATCACAACAATCAATAACCTGAACAACCACAACCCGTAAGCTAATTCGTAGGTCATCTTGCCGGTACAGGCCTAAACCAAACAACAACCCAATGAGAGGTGAACGCCATGCGGCCCCAACCGCTCTCACAACATGTATTCCATAGTCTTAGGACCCTGGTCGTCCAAAACAAGGAAATCCTTCATTTTACTAAACCGGGCGACGAATACATCATTAACGCCTGAGCTCCACAAGCTCTAACAGATTACTAGAATCCTTGTAGCGGTCGGATAAAATGGGATAAAGGAGTTACAGCATGGCTCGTGCCATTCTGCCCCTAAAACGAATACCAAATGATGGAGTTTATCATCACAACCCCAATGGACAAGGTAAGGTACTACGCTTACCAGGGAACTATCCTAGGCCCAAGAATCCCAAAATGTTGAGGTGAAATTCCCTCTGGATGGTTAACCTATTTCATTAGCATAGATGTCGTGTCTCAACCAACTGGACTGTAGATAGAATTCTAGGCACCTTGACAAACAAGGGTAGATTTCCCACATTGTAAGGTGTTATGGCGCTCACCCTAATTAGCGTTGTACCAAATGGAAATTGAATCTCAAGTAATAACTTAAGAATTTTGAACAAATAATGATCATTAGCTTGACCCGCAGAGTTCACCAAGATTCTCATGCACTGCAAGTTATAGTTATGTGTACACCCGTAACAATAAATTGCCTTGCATGGTCATCGAAGCGTTCTCTGGTTTGAAACAAAACTATCAGCAAGAGAGTAGACATGGCGACCCGCATACTTTCAACATAGATGGGACCTATGTGATGGCCCATGCGCTAACACCCGTTGCCCCAACACGGTGTCATATAAAACAAGAGTAGAGCGAATCCATACTTAGAGTATCTGTAGGGGCACCGTCATGTTGGCTGCATCCCATCCTATAATTACATAGTGAATACTTTCCTCAACAACATGTAACACCCCGACCGCGTAAAACAACGAAACGCGGCGGAAACGTCGGGGAGTCATGTGACAGAACTATTGTTCACAACTCATGGAATTTAAAATTATGTTTGATTAAGTTAAATGTTTATATTGTCTTGGGATAAACGGAAACAACACATAAATAAATTGTCTTTCATGTTTTAAGTCACTAAGGCCCGCGTCCATTCCTACGTGAAGCATGCATCATATTATCAAGTATTAATTCTTGAAACATATGTGAAAAGAGAGTCAGCATAAAAATGCCGGCGAGTACATAGGTTTTGTGAGTGTGTCAAATTTGTGGCCATGTATACATATTGCAACACCTCGTCCGACTACAAGAGTCGTTAAGTGAAAACCTCGTATCAAAAGTGTCTGATATTGCAATACAATTAACCAACTAACAAGTTGGTTAGAGTTGTGAAAACCTTGTAGCCATGAATCTTGACAAAAACATTTCTTTTGTAAAAACCTTGTAATAGATTGATTCAAAAGAAAACTTCATAATATGAAAATCATTGCGTGACATTGTTCAAAACAATTTGTCCGTGTTATAAACCATTTTTCTGTGTTATAAACCATTCGTCTGTGTTATAAATCAACCGTCCGTGTCATAAACCAATTGTCCATGTCATAAAAAAATCGTCTGTGTTTTTAATTGTGAAAACTTTTGATCGTTCTTTAATGAACACATTCAAACCTGTGTTGACTATACCACCAAATGGTATCTTTAATAGACCACCAAAGGGTCTCTTTAACTAGACTAACAAATCAACAAATGATTTGTTAATAAAAAACAGTTTCTGTCATTACTCAAACTTCCACCAAATCCAGTGAACAGTCCGATAATGGGATTGTCAGTCCTATGGTACTATAACAAACTACTGGTCGGCTCGGTCAAAGCTAATGAATGTCATTTGTTTTATGGATAACGCATCAACAAGTTGTTCACATTATTGAAATCGTATTGTTGTATATAAAAAACCGTAGACATTGTTTTGAAAACTTGAAAATGATTTAGCACATATGAGTCACCCCAAAGCATTTGCAAAACGTAAAAGATGGGAACTATGTACTCACTTTGAAAATCATTTTGTATATATAAACCATGTATATAGTTTGGAAATCTTGAAAATAAGTATAGGCACATATGAATCACCCCAAAAGATTTAGAAAATGTAAAAGAGGGAAGTATGTACTCACTTGGGATTGTGAATGTGTTCTTGATCAACGAAATAAACAAAGCTCAAACGTGTCCTAATGTGTCAAATAAATATGTTAGCATGTCGGGACTACAAACAGGAGATCGGATAGAATGAAGTATTATAAACCAAACGAGTGTTGGAACTCATGTGATATGGTTTAACAAACACATTCTGATTTGGAAAGGATCCTAAGTGCTTTTGACCCATTATGACTCGTTAAGGTAGTTTACCTTTACTTTAACGGGTCATTAGTGTAAACATGTGATCGGATGGTTAAACATGTCATATGATAAGTCTTAAATGCCCAAGCATGTCTGAAAATGTTAAAACATCAGTTTATTTGTCAAAAATTTGGTTACATGTGTTTAAAATGGATTTCTGCGCAAAATGGCATTTTGGTCATCATTTTTTTAGAACATAGAAGTAACTTATCATAACACTAATCAAACGATGTGACAAGGTATAACCTCAGTAGGTTATTCCCTATGTAACTATGGTCACAAATATGTGTTTGGTAGGATCCTAAGATCTACCAAACGGGTCGGATTCGAAAGTCAAAGCAGTGGTTAAGACCGCTCGACTTACGAACCTAAATAAGCACTAAACTAGAAGTGATGAATTAGACATGCCAAAATATGTCTAACTAAGTTTATAAAACTGATTTGGTATCAAAACTTGGTGTTTTGATACCCGAAAATAGTTTCGTCGTAAAATGCACATCATGTGAATTTTTTTTACCGAAACTTTAACTCGTCACTTGACTAGTAAACGTGGTAATTAGAAGGTGAAATAGCTATGGATTATAACCTTCGTGCTTACGATCACGTTGCAAAGTTCAATTGAACTTTGACTTGACCAAATATGGTCAGAACCAAAAGTCAATCAGGAAGTCAGGAAGCCAAACTGTTCGACTTTTAGATCAAAATAGCTAAAATAAATTAAAGAACTAGGAAGAGTACTTACTCGTGTTGAAAAACACTTTCGGAACTCAAGATAGGAGGCTTCCAAACGTTGGAAACAAACTCCAAGAAGGATAGACAGAAGAACTTCACACTTTGCTTTGAAGTGTTTTGAAGTGGTGTGAAAAAATGAAAGAATCATGGGGTATTTATAGTATACTAGGATTAAGAGGTGATGACATGTGTCCTCAAGTGTGGATTAGTGTCCTAACATGTGTCAACACCATATTAAGTGTGGCAAAGTGAGTGCTAGGTGTCAAAATTTGAGATAGGTGGCAAACTTGGTGAAGAAGCAAAAATATTTATCATTTTTTTGACATTTTTTGCCCTGGGACTTGTATTTTCACTTGTTTGCCATTTTTAACCCTTTAACCTAATATTTAGGTTATATAAAGGTGTTAGGACATGTGTAACTTGGATTATGCCTGAAAATGTCGTGCATGTCGGTTCGTTCGGTTGTACGGTTAAGCGTTTTGCAAAAATGCGTAAAACGGATTAACGAACACGAAAATGATCGAAATTTTGCATTCTCATCAATAAAATACAAGATTTTATTGAATACAAAATATTTGGAAATAAAACACAGGGTTTCATTGAATACGAAATTGTTTGAAATTGTGAAATGATTGAAAAGGCACAAATGTCACAGTCTCCCCTACTTTTGAAAATTTCGTCCCGAAATTTAATTAGAGGAAACTTTGTGAACAGATGTGGATATTTCGCTTTCATTTGATCCTCTCGTTCCCAAGTAAATTCTGGGCCACGTTTGGATTCCCAGCGAACTTTAACTATCGGTATATGTCTACGCTTGAGTTTCTTGACTTCACGGTCCACTATCTCAACAAAGTGCATAGTGTCTTCAACGTGAATTTCGTCGAGGGGAATGTGGAGGTTTGTATCGGCTAAACACTTTTTCAAATTGGACACGTGGAATGTTGGGTGAATATTCCCAAGTTCAGGAGGTAGCTCAAGTCGGTAGGCCACCTTTCCGATTCTCTCAATGATCTTGAATGGTCCAATATATTGTGGTGAAAGTTTTCCTTTCTTTCCAAATCTAATCACACCTTTCCAAGGGAATACCTTGACAAGGAAATGATCACCAACTTGGAATTCCAAGGGCTTGCGTCGTTTGTCCGCATAACTCTTTTGACGGCTTCTAGTTATCAGAAGGTTATCACGAATTTTCTTGAATTTCTATGTGGTGTCGTGAATGAGTTCAGGCCCAGTGAGCTGAGCTTCATCGACCTCATTCCAGCAGGCAGGTGAGTGACATTTTCGAACGTATAGAGCTTCGAAAGGCGCCATATTGATGCTGGCGTGATAACTATTGTTGTAGGAGAATTCGACCAATGGTAGATGCGAATCCCAACTACCACCAAAGTCGATCAAACATGCTCTAAGCATATCCTCCAGTGTTTGAATTGTCCTTTCAGATTGTCCATCTGTTTGAGGATGATAAGCAGTGCTCAGATTGAGTTTGGTTCCCATGGCAGATTGTATGGTCTTCCAAAAGTAGGATGAGAATCGAGCATCTCAATTGGATATGATGTTCAAAGGAACACCATGACAAGATACAATCTCATCAACGTAGATCTTGGCGAGTTTGTCAGCAGATCGATCCTCACGAATTGCAAAAAGTGTGCTGACTTTGTTAGACGATCGTTGATTACCCAAATGGCATCATGACCTCTTGGTGTGCGAGGTAGTTTAGTGACGAGATCCATCGCAATGTTCTCCCACTTCCATGACCTCAAGTAAACCAGATGGGCGTTGATTGTCACACCCCCATCTTATCCTTTCGCATCAGAGCCGGGGCGTGAACCGAATGGCATCTTCATCGAACAACAGAAGCAGACGTGATGACTATGGTTCCTAGTAACTGAACGCCTAGTAACTACTCGAATACCCACGGGTTCCACTATTCCAACCGTGCCATACTGGTAATTATAACCTGAGAAAGAACTTGCAAAAAATCAACATATAGTTGGCGAGTTCATAGTTTGTTTGTTTTTGTTTCAAATGAATCATAAAACATTTGAAAGTCTTGCATTCGAAAAACCGGTTTGTGGGATCATAGTATCCCAAAGCATTTGAAATATCATGTCTGTATAATAGTATCGAAATGTTTTCCATGTTGTTTGCAAATCCATGCATATAACTATTATGTTTATAAACCAGTGATAAAATGTTTTCTATTATCTTTGTAAACCGGTGTTGAAATCGCAGTATGTAGTTTTCCTATGGAATCTGAGGATCTGTCAGTGTGTAGCTAATACACCGACCTATGTGCCATAAGTAAGTAACCAAACCGATACTTCTTTGACATTTTGGGATCACAAAAGCACTCCTAACCGATTATCATACCAGGAGTGGAGCGTGTCTCAAACTCGATAGATCTATACCTTTTGCACCTTGGTCACTACGTGATTAATGGTTACTATTATTATTTCCCTACTTACGCACAGTGATCTTGTTATAATCTTATCCCATAGCTACATACCAAATGTTATAAATCTGTGTTATTGGGCCTAGCCCATGTTCTTTTGTCGTTGGGCCTAGCTCATGTTTTCTTGTGATTTTGGGCCTAGCCCATGTTTTCTTGTGATTTTCGGGCCTCGCCCCCTAGTTGTGGCTATGTCAATCCCGTCACCAGTCATAAAACTCATGCATGTTTCGAAAAGCTTTGTACAGCTGTGAAAACCGGTGTTTAGCATAAACCTTTCATAAACCATTTGTGTTCGTTGAAATCTGTTTGTAACATGGTTTAGAAATATATGATTTTCATTCCTCGAAACATTTTATGCTTTCGCAAAACTTGCATGTCTTTCCACCCCCGAAAACATTTATAAAAATGTAAAACGGTAAAAAGTGGGGGTTATGAACTCACCTGTTGTCCTTGTGCAAAGCTCGCTTAATGTGATTTCCGTAGTGTTGTCTCCACAACTTGACTTGCTAGCATGCAGTCTAGTGTATTCATAAAGTGGAATAACTTGTAAGTTTATAAGAATGACGTAGCTATACTACGTGATACAGAGCTCTACCGAATCGTTACCCATACGATTCTATGAAATTATTATTAACTTAACTTGGTTAACCAACCTATGGTTTTCTTAGAATTATCTTAGTTTCTGAACGACTTGAAATATATGTTTACATCTAAACATAACTATATTTCATGAAAATGATATTTGGTCGTTATGTACATTGACGGATAATATTACGACTCTTGGTAGTTTTTGTAGATATAATGTATATATACTCGAAAATATATCCGTATAGATAATACATTTCGTATTCTCGCAATAGTCTGGCGTATGCTGTCGCACTTTGTTAGACGTTTCAATCGAATATAAACAAGATACTATTGTTATAATATCATTCCAAAGTATTCGTACGTGTTCGCGTCGTCGACGTTAGAAATAAATATAACTATATTTATTTTATAAAAAAGTATTCAACGCAATGACATTTAAATATATATAGTATTCCTATAATACGATTTCCGAATTCTGTCATTTGAAATACTACGCACTTCGTATAAGCTTTTCGGAAATAGTGGCATTTCGAATTAAATATAAACGATATGCTTATTTTTTTGTAACATTGTTCGAATAATTTATGGATGTTTGAAATCTATTTTCCGAATTCGGCATTTCAATTAAACATAAATAATTATCGTTTATCTTGTAGTCGTTTGCCATACGTTTATTATATTGAAATCGCGTTCGTGGAAAGGTTGTCGGCTCGAGATTTGAACGTTTTAATTAGCGTCGACAACGTTTGAAATAAATATATACTTATATTTATTTTGTAATAATCGTATGAATATTGGACGTTTTATTCCTTGAAATATATCGTGTTTTCGTTTCACGGATTTTACAAAAAATTGGGCAGAGTTTCCTCTGTTTTCGGAAGATCCCGACAATATTATTTGTCGATTTATTTATCAAAACACAACCTGCAATATATACAATCAAACAATATATAAAATTTTTCGTCGTTTTCGAATATTAAGTTTTCGCCAATTTAATATTTCTGATTTATATAATTAATGACGGCTTGGTTTTACTTATAATTATCCGCAAGTAGCGTACGTCGATTAAATTGTTATATTTAAACTTATTGGCGATGTCGAATTTTTTACGGTCGGGTCGAGCTTGGTTTCGCGATAATTAAATATTAACAAATATAAACTTATATAATTAAATTTGCGCATCGTAATTAATTTTACCGGGTCGTGGGTTGACCCGTTGACCGGGTTTGACTTATGTTGACTGGTTTGACTAGTTGACTTTCGTTGACCGCCAGATCCGAACCGAACCGAGACTGAACCTGAAACAAACACATATCAGAACCGAAAATAAACCCGAATCGAAACGAACTAAAATATCAAAATCTGTTTCAAACTTGAACCGGGTCGAATTGAGTCGAACCCGAAACCTGAACCGGAGTCTGAACTGAACTGAACCCGAATGAACCGAACCCGAACCACGACTGAACCCGAGACTGATTCGAGTCGAACCTGATCCGATCCTGAACACTTAAACTGGACTCAGGTGCAATAACAAAAAAATTTCGAACATCGCCACACCGTTACTGCCGCCGGTAACCGATCGAAATCCCACTACCGCCGTCGCCCGTCGGAGGCGACGGCTACTGCCGCTTCTGTTCACCGATTGAAACCCCCCCAATCCGACAAAATACCCAAAATAAACCCCACTACCCCCGCCGTTCATCATCGCCGGCGGCTGGCCCTAGCGCCGCCGGCTGCAGCACTGCTGCGCGGCGGCTACCGCTGCACCTCTACACCACTGCCGCTTTTCTTCCACTCTCGATCTCTCTCTCTCTCTCATCGCTCTCCCTGTCTCAGACTCTCTCTCTCTAATTTGTATATATATATATATATATGTATGCGGGTGTGTGTGTTAGAATGGAGACTAGGTGAGAGATGAGGATGGTGTGTGGGTTTGCGCAGGAGAAAGATGAGGGATGATCGGAGACATGGGTCGCCGGAGGTCACCGGAATCCGGTGACCGGATTCGAACAGGAGAGAGAGGCAGAGAGCTTTGTGTGAAGGGGGCTAGGGTTTTGAACGTGAAATGAGGAAAAAGAAGCTTAAATACTAAGGTTTTAGGTGGGCCGGGCCCAAAGCCCGTTAACTCGTGTGCAAGCCCATTGAAGTATCCAAAGCCCATTATCTAATTTTGAACGTCGTATAATGTTTATTTGGAGTCGAAATGTCTAAAATTATTTTGGGGGTCGTTGTTTGACGCGTAAACCCGTCGGTTGCGTTAAAGTTGCGTATTGTTGCTCTGTTTGTCGTTTCTGATGTGTTTTTTTAAATGGTTTCTTCCGTGAGTGTTAAAATTTGAAAACAAAGCCTAATATATCATAATATATTAATATTTAGACGTATCTCTAGTCCTAGGCTCCCATTTCGTTGTCAGTGTGTTCCGGTTTACCGCGTAACTTCCGCGTTGTGCTTTGCGACGTTCAACGATTTAAATTTATCGCATAATTATAACTGTAAGACAAATAGAAGTACAAAATTTGTATTTCTAGGCATTGTCAGTATTTGCTCGGTATCAGTTCGCTTATCATTCAATTTCACGTTAAAGTTATCGATTTTCGCCATATCACGTAACGTGAAGCAATTAGACATTCCTAGGCTTTCTAAAGGCATGATCGAGTTAATTAACGTCTAATTACGCGAATTATAATTGTATTACTATTTGTTATACGCTTGATTAAGACCGGGAACTGTCGGTTGTCACATTCTCCCCTTGTTATAAAAATTTCGTCCTCGAAATTTAAGCTATGTTATCACCTTCGATTTTTGTCATACGTAGGTAAGTATTAAAAATACCCAGGTTAATAACCATGTGATCGCATCGAGACTTGTCTGGATTATATGAATACAATGACTTACTACAACAACATGAACCCACTAGTTAAACTGAATATATTTTCTGAATCGATGCCAAGTGAACGAAACGTAATGAATAATCACCAATGTGACTGAGTTTACATGGGTCATACAAATGAGAATCTCGACAATAAATTCCCAAGACGTTCACAATCTGTAAATGAATTTAATAAACAATAGAAATTTATACCAACGGAAACTAGCGTTGGTTGTTGGACTGGTGAGACTTTGAATCAACAAGCTCAACTGAATTTGAAACATGAAGATGATTTGTTAACTTCTCGAACCATAAGTTAACACTATTTTTTGCAAGGATACACCAAATTACAACCGAAATTGGTGTATCGTTGTCTTAATACATAGTTGTATTAAGACCACTTTCAATGATTAGCCCAAGCTACAAGTTTATACCGACACCACAAGGCATCATAGCCATCGAAATAATTCAATAATAGCGGTGACCGAACAATTTCACCGTGTTTACAATGAAAGATTCGATTAAGTAAGTCTAAATATTTGTTCCAAATAATATCATAGGATATTCAACTGAAAATGAAAGAACAAATAAATATAATTTTTGGTCGCTAGTGGAAGAACAATAAATATCCCAAAGTTTTCGACCAATGATGAAAGAACCGTTACGAGGTACACTGAAATAGACCATAAAGTTGTGTACTTTCTCCTTAATACACGATTGTATTAAGGATGTTTTAAGAAAATGATCCAACAAGGGGATTTAAAAATGAATAATAATCAAGTAATTAAATCCGTACATGAGTTATGATAGCGATGTCAGCGCAAGCTTCAACTAGTGTAACGCCACCACAAGGTGTCGTAACCAATAAATGACTTAACAAGGGTGCAAACTGAACCAGTCTGCTATGGTTCGAAACAAATGAATTGCTTGTTGATCTACTTTGAATATGACGGCCTCAATCCATCATATAAAATCCTTGAATTGAACTTTGTATTGGTGAGCAAGTTCAAACAATTGAACTTGGTTTGACAAAATCCAACAATAAATACATGATTCAAACAAATTTCAATATGGTTACTACAAAAACCCATGTATGCAACTTGGAAAGAAAATGAATTGTCAAGAAATTCGTTGACTCGATATCAAGGAGTCAATACTCACAATAATGCAGGTCATCTATATCACAAAGCAAAAAAATTTTAGTATAGTGAACCAACCTTTGAACGACTGATGAATTGACCATTCGAAGTGAAGACCCTGATGGCCTCCACGTATCAAGTTAACCACATGCATAACAAACAAAGCATGTGTATCATGTAAATCTATCAAGAAATGATGCAATAGGCGTTCGCAAATCAAGAAAGAATTTCCGTGACACAATGACGGTTATGAGAGTAGAGGTATGCAAACCTTCTCAGTATATGCAAAGTTGAAATTTCAACAAACAGAATTCGAGGACTTTACCTGGTATTTCTTGGGATGACTTATTGATTTCATGACATTATAACCGAATGTCGTATATGGCGTAATCGGCATTAATAAAGTAGGGGGAATGCGAAGACGTGTGACTTCTTTTGCAGCGCAGATCAATCTTTCAATAGAAGCTTGAGCCATGTAGTTGATCGAATAAGTCGTCCATTCTCGGTAAGGGGTATCGGTTCTTGATAGTGAGTTTATCGGTTCTTGATAGTGAGTTTGTTCAACTCCTGATAGTCTATACACATACGTAAGCTCCCGTCCTTGTTTTTAACAAATAATACCGGAGCTCCCCATGGTGAGAAACTCGGTCTAATAAATCATTTATCCAACAATTCCTGAAGTTGAGTGGATAGCTCCTGCATATCGGATGGAGCTAATCGGTAAGGAGACTTCGCCACCGGTGCTGCTCCTAGCACCAAAGCGATGCGAAATTCCACTTGGCGTTGTGGAGGCAATCCCGGCAAGTGTTCCGGAAAGACTTCTGGACACTCCTTCACGACATGAATGTCTTCTTATTTTGGTTCCTTAGTTTCTTTGTCTACTACATGAGCGAGGAAAGCTATACAACCTTTTCGTAGACATTTTTGCGCCTTCATACAATTAATAATCCGTAAGGACGTCTCGCGTTTTTCTCCATGTACAACGAGTGTTTCTTAATCTGGTAATGGAATGCGGATGGTTTTCTCATGGCATACCACTTCCACCCAGTTGTCGGACAACCATCCATTCCGACAACTACGTAAAAACTACCCAATCGACGGGTAAAAGATCGATAGAGAATTTTTGAGCTCCAAGTTCAAGTGTGCAACCTCTAATAATTTCTCCCATTTCGACTAATTTTCCGTTCGCTAATTCTATAGAATATAGGACTTCTAGTTTACTCGACTCTAGGCCAAGTGTATTTTTAAACTTTGTAGATATAAAACTAAAGTCGGTGCCTATATCAAATAGAACGGATGCAAAGTGTTGGTTTATAGGAAACGTACCCGTAACCACGTTTGAATCTTGGCGTGCAGCCTTAGCTCCTATCTCAAAAGCTCTTCCTCGAGCCTGGTTTTCCTTCGGGCAATCCTTCCGATAATGCCCTTTTTCTCCACACCCGTAGCATGCTTGACCTTTGCCATTCCCGTTTCCACCATGATTGTTATTTCCGTTACCACCTTGGTTTCTATTTCCATGTCCAGCACCTACCCAACAAGTCTCTTTGCTGTGCTCGTCTTACCACATTTGTCACACTTGGTATTCCTGCAGCGGCCCATGTGGTGATACCTACACTTATCATATTTTGGTAAGAAACCTGTGTATCCTCTACCACCGCTTGCATTAATTGCTGCAAAGGACTTAGCTTCTCTAGGTGTGTTCATTTCCCTTCACTTGTTGGGTTGGTTGTATTTGTTTGCTCGGGTGCCTTTCTGACTCCACATGAGTTTCCTTTTTGTTAGCCCCAGTCCGTGCCAACTTTCCTAAACCAACAGCCTCCTTGGTGAGACTAATAGCCAATTCGATTGCCTCACTGATATGAGCAGGCTTAGATGAAGTAGTCATACTAAAGATCTCAGGAGCAAGTCCCCAAATGTATCGCTCGATTCTCTTGAACTCTGGTTCCACAAGATATGGAACAACTCTTGACAAGTCATGAAAACGTTGTGTATACCCAGCAATATCAGCTCCAATCATCTTCAAATTCCAAAACTCGGTCTCAAGTTTTTGAATCTCAGCCCTTGAACAATATTTCTTTCTCATCAACTCTTTTAGTTCTTCCCACATCATAGCATACGCAGCTTCTTCCCCTTTGGTTTGGACTTAAAGATTCCACCATGATAGTGCTCTGTCTACGAATAACCCAAAAACATATGTGAACCTTAGGTCAGGAGGACACTTGCTCATTCTTATGACCGAATCAATCTTTTCGGTCGAGCGCACAAATGCTACGACACCTCCAGTGCCATCAAAGTTCAGTGGCTTGCAGCCTAGAAACTGCTTGTATAAACAACCTGAAACATTGTACGAACAGATTATGATTGAGCATTGTCAAGGCCCGAATGGAATAAGCGAGAGTATTGTATGGTGTCAAAGACAACCAAATATTACCAGTATTTTGGTTGCCCCCGGATGAACCACCAGTTCCACCGCTATGTTCAGAGTGGTTAGCCTCATATTGCGCTATAGCCTGGGAGATGTGTTCGTTTAGCTCAGCCTAAGTCGTTGGTAGTGTGTTCCCGTTAGTCCTACGTCTCGGTGGAATCGTGTGGAATCGTCTTCTGGTAATGGTCATCCATGGGTGTTAGACAAGTATTTAATAATAAATATTGTCTGCTAAGATATGCATAATATGTAAGTAATCATCACGTCAACCAAACATCATCCACAATAACAGACATGCATAAAATAATCACAATATGCAATAAAGAAAAGCATATTGCCAAGATTTCATATATATATATATATATATATATTTCGGGAAAGAAAAACAAAAGGACCCGGGAATATACAACCCCGGTCATACAAGTTTATAATACATAAAAGTGGTAAACTCTTTTCTTCCCCATTGGTCTTCAAAAGTCTTCAAGTGTCGATAGCTTGCACCTAGTCTTCGTATACACAACAAAAGCGGGTCTTCTAATCCCGTAACTAGTAGATGCGGGAGGCGAAGGGGGTGGGGTAGGAACAACCAAACACTGGAGGTGATCCATCTCATCCTCCATGCGGCTAACACGAGTGTCGGAGAGGTTGGCTCGCTGCTCCAAAGTCAGCACACGAGCCTCAAGGCCAATAGGTGGACGTGAGTGTGGTGGAGACGGGGGTGGTGGTGATGACGGTGGTGGTGGTGGTGGGTAAGCAGGTGGTGGTGGTGGCAAAGTATCACAAAAACTCTCCAACTCCTAGACCTTACAGACAGGAGTTGAATCTGTAGCCATAGGGACTGAACGAGATCGTCCCTAGTGTAAGTAGGGTGGTGACTGGGTGGTAAGGATCTTACGGGGACATATAAGTAGGCGAATGAAAAGGCTGGTGTGAGGATCCCTCTCCAGGACGTGGTGCTGGTATCTCATGAGTGAAAACGACAGATGCACCAGCATGAGGAAGGGGTCTCAATGAATAAAGGCTGATAGGTAATAGGGTGTCGACCAGAGGAGTAGGTATGTCCGTTGCATGAGGAGGGGCGGGGATATCTGGAGTGTGTCGTGACGTAGGGTAGTTGGTCGGGTAGTAGTGGAAGTAGGGATCAGTGTAGGAACAGGGGTGGCAATGGGAATAGTATCAAAGCTGCTATCCGTCGCATACGCCCCCAGTCCCACGCGGCGTATAGCAGAGGAGGACACGCTGTGGTGCGCGTCTGGTGAAGAGATGGCTACAATGGATCCAACGGGTGAAGAAACCTCCAAAATAGCAATGTCAATGACCTCTCCATCACCGATTTCATTGTCAAGGTGGTCTACCTGAAAGACGGGGATCTCGTCCTCATCGTCGGATAAAACAAAGAGAGGTGGGACGGCAGCAATAGGTATGACATCTAGCAGAATGTAGTCGATGATATGTGCACCGTCAGGATGTCCCACAATCACAAAGTCATTCAACTGTGGCTCCACAGCTAACACGTCGTCCACTACCGGAGCGAACTCCGTCATAGCATCATCGGAGGCATAGTCGGGGTCCTCCTCAGGGTCCGACTCATCTGAAGAAGATATGATCTCAGTAACAGATTGGTAACCGTCATCTAATGCATCATCATAGATGCCGCTACTGGCAAAAGATGCCATCGTACCTGGCAAAATATTTCGTACAACATGTATATATATATCAATAAATAATATTATCACTTATTAAGTATTAAAGCATGCAATCATATAAAGTGAAATCACATTGGTTTGTGCGAGTCAATCTAGTTTTGCAAGTCTATCCAATATAGACTATGCCCCAAATAATATCCTTGCATTATTTGTTTAAAAAGAGTTTTATTAGTGGATCTTGCGTTTTTATATATGCAATGAAAACCTTTTTCAAAATCAAAAGTTTTCATGAGAGGATCCTAATTATTATAGACTAGACTCGAGAAGGAATCCTGGTTCATTACAAAAGAAGCTCTGATACCAATCTGTCACACCCGTTCATAGGCGGAAGCGTGTGGTGTGAACTTGATTAGTTTTCATCGCATACGACACAAGTAAACAACTATATGAATTTAAAAGCATGCACGATGTTCATCCATTCACCATATATAAACATTATAAGTCACAAGTTGTTTGGAAATAAAAGACGTCATAAGTAATTTAAAGTTTACAACCGACTTGTTCAAAATAACTTTTAAACATTAAGGCTTTGCATCCTATATTCCATTCGAAGACGGAATATATAGACCAAACCATTCAAAATACGGAAGACATCGACTACTTGTTACCCTTGTAAGTTTCGTAATGATTGCACCAAGATCCACTTCAATTTCCTGAAATACATGTAAGTTTGAAAACATCAACAAAAGTTGGCGAGTTCATGCGTTCTGTGTGCGCGCCAAATGTTTCTTAAAAACATTTGAGAGTTGATATGTAAAAATATGTGGTATGTAAAGTGTCAATGAACTTGATGATCATTAATGTTTTGCAAGGACATTAATATGTGTGCTGACATATGAAGTACTCAACCATAGACGATTTCTTCCGGTCCACCCAGCTGGGACAACAAAAGCACTACATGCGGCCACACAAGGACCCATGAGCGGGGCTCGCTACACCCGATAGATCTACCACTCTTGTTCCTCGGTCTTATAAAAGATTAATGGCGCTTAAGAGAGACCCTATTCTCACATGATCTAATATTTCATTCCATAGCTAAAAAATACTATCGAAAACATGTATTATACCCCCGAAAGTTATAAACCGTAAACGTTTAAGAGAAAATGAAATCACTGATTTGCGTCCATGAATATATGCTAGCAATTTGGGTATCCCAAAGAGCGTATCAACCTAAAAGTGCTCTAACTCATTAGACACTTGAGTTACCGTCAAATACGTACACGTTGTTCATCTTTAACGTTATTGTATAAGTTAAGTATTTGGATCCCTTACGTATTTTAAATATGTTGTGTTTTTGTATTTTTGTTTTAATATATATATACACTTCTTTTATATATATATATATATATATTTCGTATCTATCCATTGTACGAACGGGCCTTGCCTGTGACATCCCGGTTTTTCAGGTATCTTAAACGCACTACTTCACGGTTATTCATTCCTGCGCTAATTTGATTCGGAGAATTTAAATTACACGCTCGCAATAACTACGCTAACTTTGTGACCTCATCGAGTGAATTACGTGCTATGTGTTATTAGACATTTATAAGTTTTGTGAATTATTATATCATGTTTTGATTTCGCGATTATTAGTTTATAAAAAATATATATATATAATAAATAGCCGAACCGAACCGAATCGCCAAACGTGTCGACCTCACTTCCTTGCGGCCCAAGGAACTAACTTAAACTTGAGGCCCAAGTTAATGACCAAAACCACCCAAACCACCCCCCTTTGCGGCCGAATGCCCACCCCCACCTCCCTTTCTTTTTCCTTCCCTTATTTTATATAAATAGGCATGCATGGGTTATGTTTCAAAAAAAAAAAAAAAACAAGAAACCCTAGCTCTAAGCAAACCGACGGCAGCCACCCCCCCTCTCTCGATCACAACTTCCTTCAAACCCGAATTGATTCAAATCTTGTTCCCGGTTCGCTAATCTTCATCGTATCAAGGTTAGGATCTTAATTGTTTTGCAAAGCACATTAGGGTTTATGAAATCTTGATCATGATTGTGTGTATTTTTTGAATCATTGTTATGAAAATTTTTTTTATTTTTTTATGTTTAGTTCGGTTAATTTTTTGTGAGTTTTTGCTTTGTGATTTTTGGATAAATTTAAAAATAATCATAGGCTGCGTTTTTGTATAAAAAATCATATTATATGATTAGGGTTTGCATAAAGTTTTTATTTTCATGATTTTTTGTGACTAAAAAACCTTTTCTTTCTAATTTTTAAAATTATTTTTCATGTTTAATTGGTTGTTCTTTTCGATGAAACCAAAAAACACTTTTTAAATTTAACTGCCCCTTAAAAATTTTTTTAACTTTAAAAAATTAATTTTTAAAAAAATTTTTTTTTAAAAAAAATCCCCTAATTTTATTTTTTAAACCTTTCTAAATCCCTTTTTCCAATATTTTTCTTTTGTTAAAATTTTAATTCATTTTAAAAATAATAACTTTTTTTTCCCCTAAAATTTTATTTTTAAAAAATTCCCCCCCCTTCCAAAATCCAATTAATTTTTAAAAAAAAAATATTTTCCCCCCAGAATTTTTAAAGTTTTTTAAAAATTTTTCCCCAAAACTCCCACTTGGAAATTTTGTTAATTGGGGGATCCAATTTTTTTTTAAAAAATTTTCTCCCCTTTATCCGCGCCAAAAAAGGCCCAATTTCTACTAAAGCCTATTAATAAATTTTTTTGAAATTTAATTTTAAAGTGTTTAGGGATTGAAATAATTTTCATAAAATTCTAGTCGGGGTTGAACACCTTTGAAAAAAAGAAATTTTTTAGGAACTCAAATTAATTTTTTTTTAAAAATTCCTCAAAAAAACCAAATTTATGGGGAAAACAACCCCTGAAATTATTTTTTTGGCAATGTTTTTTTACCAAAGTTTTTGTTAATGAGTTTTTTGTGTTTAAATAAAAAGTGGTTGTTTATTTTTTGGTATGATAATATTTTGCTTTCATGATTGGGGGTTTTCGAATTTGTTTATTATGTTTTGCCCGGCATTGGGGTGTTTGTTTTGGGGGTGGGTTTTTTTTATCGGGGTGTGTTTAAAACACTAACACCTCTTTTTAAAAAGGTGGGGTTTTTGGAAATGTTTGGGGGTTTTTTTTTTAGGGGGTCCCATAAATTTTGCAAATTTGTTTTTTTTTCACCTTTAATTTTTTTTGGCTTTTGGGTGGGTTGTTTGGGCCCTATTTTTTATCCGGTTTTTAAAAAAACAGGGGGGAAACATGAATACACTCTACAATTTTATTTTTATGTTATACAAAATTTTTAACGGTTCATTTAAAAATTTTTTCCCGGTTTTTTTTAAAAAAATTTTTAATTTTAAATTGGGTACGTTTTGGGTCCATAAAGCGGGCCTTTTATTTTCACCCCAAAGGTTCCCCTTCGCAAAAACTCTGGATCTTTAAAGGAAGGGGTTTAGATAGCGGGGAAAATTTAAAAGTAGAAATTTTTTGGGCCCCCGAAAAGGGCCCCCCCCGGAGTTAGTGCGTTTAGCTGCCCGGGTAGGGTCAAGGGGTTGTTAAATTTAGCCTAACTTTTCCCCGGTTTTTTTGGTCATTTAAGAAAAGGCCTTTTGGAAACCCCGGACCCCCCAACCCCAATCCAAGCTTTCAATCCAAAACCCCTTCTACAAAATTTTTACCCTTCCCCCTCCCCCTCCCCCAAAAAAAACCCTTTAAAATTTTAATTTCCCCCCCCAACCCAACAATTTTATTCCTTTTTAAAAAGGGAACAAAAAAATTTAAATTAAAACCTTTTAAGGAATTTAAAAGGGAATTTTTAAATTATTATTTCCCCTTTTAAAATTTGGGAAATTTTTAATTATTTTCCCCCTTTAAAAATAATTAATTTAAAACCCCCCAATTAACAAAAAACCCAAAGTTTTTAAAATAAAACTAAAAAACTTATAAAAACCTTTTAACCCCCAATTTTCCCCTTTAAAATTTTTTAAACCCCTTTTAACCTTTTATTTTAAAAATTTTAAAAAAATTCCTAAAAAAACCAAACAAAATTTTTTTTAACAAACCCCACCCCCCATCTTTTTGGGATTGTTGGGTTTTTCCCCCCCTTATTTCCCCCTCCCCCCCCAAACTTTAAAACTTTACAACCCCTTTCCCTAAAATTTAAAACAAAAACTCCCCCCTTTAAAAAATAAAATTAAACCAAATTTTTTTTAAAACCCTTTTAAATAAACCCCCCAAAAATAAGTCTTTTTTTTAAACAAAAGTGTTCAAGATTTTGGGTTTTTTCCCAAAAAAAACCTCGGAAAACCCCCAAAATTTTTTAAAAAGGGTTTTTTGACAAATTTAAAAATCACCCCCCCTAGCTTTTAGAAAACCCAAAGGTTTAACAATTTTTTTTTAGGCCTAACTTTAGCTCCCCCAAACCGACCTATAAACTTTTTAACTAATTTATTTTTTTTTATTTGTGTTTGTATTTTACAAGGAAGAAAAATTAAATTTTCCCCCATATTGTTTTTTGGAACCGGAACCTTTTTTTAATTTTCCCTCACCCCCCCCCCAGGGACTTTTAAATCATCACCCCCCATAAACCCCAAAACCCCCCTTACAAAAAAACCCCCAAAAAAATTTTATTAACTCAAAACCTTGGGTGGGCCCGTGTGTTGGAAAAAAATTTCCCCGCTCTTAAGGAAATTTTTTCCTTCCTCTTCCGCCCCCAAAATTTTAATGGTTGAAATTTTTAACTTTTTAATTTTTTGGGGACGACCCTTTTTAAATTTTATAAAAAAACCTAACCTTTTAAAAATGAGGAAAAAATGGGGGTGGATTACCTAATTTTAAGGTAGATTGGGATTTGGGGGAATTAGGGAAAAAAAGTTTTTTTTTTAAATTTTTACAAAAGATTTTCTGTGAATAAGGGCTGATTTTTGGTTTCAAACAGTGGTTTTGGGAGTGGCTGGGGGTTTTTGGAATTTGGCAAAAAAAAACCTTCCCTTTTTCCCGCACCCCGGTCTTAAACCCTAGAGGGAAAAATTTTTAAAAGGGGTTTTAAAGGAAACCCTTAGTTTTTAATCCCCTACCCCTCGTGAGTTTTGGGGAAGGGGAAAAAAAAGATTTGACTTTTTCGAATTCCCCTTTTTGTGTTTTATTTATTTTTTTTCCAAAAAATTTTTTTTGAATTTTTAAATTTTAAATTTAAATTATTTTGGATCATTTTTTAATTTTTCCATTTTTTTTTTTTTCGAATTTTTCCCTTTTTATTTTTTAATTTTTTTTGGTTTTCATCTTGGGGTTGATGAAGGGAGAAAAATTAATTTTTTTAATATTGGTTTTACTTTTCTTGTGTTTTTTGTTTTTTTAAAAGATCTAAAATTGCAAATTTATTGGGGAGTGGGGGAAACTAAAAAACAGGTTTTAACCGGGGAAAAAGGGGCCCAATATCCCTTTTCCCCAACAAAAATTAATTTTAAAAATTCCTTTCAAAAAACCCCCAAAAGAAAAAAAGGAGGGGGTCCCTTTAACCCCTTTTATTTTTTAATTTCCCCAATCAAAAAGAAATTTTACTTCAAAACCCAAAAATGGGAAACTGTGTTGGAACCAAAAATGTTTCCTATTCTAAAAAAAATTTTCAAAAATAGGGTAAATAAAAGTTTAAATACTTGGTGGGAATCGACAATTCCGCTAGTTTTCCTGCAAAAATTTCCTTCCGAGTTTTAAGGGCCTTTTAATCTTTTTTTAAAATTTCCCCAACAGGTTCGCCGTTAAAAGGGCCGCATTTCCTTTTTGTTTTTTTGGATTTTTTTATTGGGGCTCACCTTTCCACGTTTTTCAGATCAAATTGTTCCTATTTCCCCCCCTCCCCTAAAAACCCTTTGAAAACCCCCATTTCATTTTATCTTTTCCCTTCCAAAAAAATTTGGGGGATGGAAGGTACAACCCTCATAACAAAAACTGCTTTCTGCGCAAAACCCTCCCAAAAACCGGGGGAATCAAAAATTCCCTTTTGGGGTTTTTAAAAAACCTTTTATTTTTTCCCTGATAAATTTAATAAAAATTTTAAACTCCCTCCTTAACACCCTTTTTTAACCCCCCCAAGGAAACAAAAACTTGTTCAAAATTATTTCAAAACATCGGGTAAATTTAAAAAAAGAAAACCCAACAACCCCCCCAAAAAACTTTTTAAATTTCAACCCAATTTTTCCCCAAACCCTCCCACCCAATTCCCCACCTTTTTGCCAACCCCCAAATTCAAAAAGGGGTCTCAATTTTTTATTTCCCCCCAAATTCTTTCCCCCCGCAAAATTTCCAAACCCCCACACCAAATTCCCCCCAACCCCAAGCCAGGTATTAAACCCGGGGTTTTGGGGTTTATTTTTTTGGGTAAAAACCCATTTCCCCAAAACCCGATAAAATTCGCAACACAACAACAATTTTTGGGCCCCAAAAAACCAAAACAACCAAAGGTTTTTAGCCCCAACCCAACCCCAAACAAACAAAACCCAACCCCCCACAATTAAAAATTTCTCTATCCAAAAGGTTTTGTTTCCAAAAAAGGCCGCAAAGAGGCCAAAAACAAAAAAAAAAACCTTTCCCCCCAACCCAAAGTTTCCCCTTAAAAAACCCCCATTTTAAAAAAACTTCCTTTTGATTAACCCCCCCGGATTAAAATTTTACCCCCCCAAATCTTTTAAAAACCGAAATCTCCGCCAAAAACCCCCATAAACCCCCCCCTTTCCCCCCGCAAAACTCCCCAGGAAAATTTTTAATTACCCATTTAAAATTAACCCCAAATTTCCCCCTCGCTATCCCCTTTTTCCATTGTCTACCTCCCCCTTGGGTATTTTTCCGTTACCTTTTTAACCCTTGGCCATAAAAAACCTCCCAACTAATTTTCCCCCTTCCCTTAAAAAATAAACCTTTTAACCCCCTCCCCCCTAACAGGGAAGCCCCGATGGTGAAGGGCCCAAGAAACGGGCCCCGGTTCCCCCAAACCCCATCCATTTTTTTCAGGGGAAGTTCAAAGGAATCTTTGGAAAAAGGGAAATTTTTGTTTTTTTTTTTTTAAAACCCCCCCCCCCCCCCCCCCCCCCCCTTTTTTCCTCCCCCCCTCTTTTTTTTTTTTTTTTTTCCCCCCCCCGCCCTTTCCCCCCCCCCCCCCCCCCCCCCCCCCTTTCCCCCCCTTTTTTTCCTTTTTTCCCCCCCCCCCCCCCCCCTTTTTTTTTCCCCCCCTTTTTTCCTCGCAATGGGGTCCCCCTTTTCAGGCCCAAAGGAAACAAAGAAAGGTTTGAAAAATACCCCCCCGCCCCGTACGGGGGGGGACCTTTTCCGATTTTTTTTCCAGAGGGGGTTCCGGGTTTCCCCCACACCCGAAAAGTGGAGTTTGAAATCAAATTGGGGGGAAACATGCAAACTCCAAACCCAAAGGGCCCCCCGTACCGCCTAGCTCCAACAGAGGGGTTGAGTTTTCTACCAACTTCGGGAATTGTTGGGGAAAAAAGGTTTTTTACCCGACCCAGTACTTCGCCATGGGGACTCCGGTCCTCTTTGTAAAGGGAAAAAGGACGGGCCCTTTCCCCAGTGCTGGATTACGGGGAACTCAAAAAGGTTACCGCCCAAAAACCCCCCCCCCCCCCCCCCCCCCCCAATAAAAAATTTTAACCCAGGGCCATCGCGATCTCTTCGCCCGCATCAAGGGCAAGTTACTACTTCCCCAAGGGTTCGATCTAGGGTTTCCGGTTATCCCGGGTTACGCGTCGGGGATGAGGATTTTCCCCAAGCGGCTTTTTCGAAACTCGGTAGGGCCCAAATTAGGAGTTTTTTGGTCATCCCCTTTTCTTCTTCCCAAGCCCCCGCGGTGTCCATGGACCTCTTTGAACCGGTGTTTTTAAGCCTTTATTTTCGACTTTTTTTGTCATCGTGTTCATCGATGATATACTCGTCACTCTAAGAGTGAAAAAAAAACATGTGAGATTTGGGTTTTTGGGGGTTTTTGGGTTTTTTAAAAGGGGAAAAACTTATGCCAACGTTTTCAAAGTGGGATTTCTTGATTCGGAAGTTCAAGTTTGGGGGCATTTTTTGAATAAAAAAGGGTTTCCCCCTTGATCCCCCAAAAGATGATGCTCCCCAAAAAATGGGAAGCACCAGGACCCGCGGATCCCCCAATTTTTGGGTTTGGCTGGTTTTTTAACAAACGTTTCATCGGGTTTTTTTTTAAAATAACGCACAACTTTTTACCCCCCCCCCCAGAAACCCCCCCAAAAAGTATGCTTTGGGGGGAAAAAGGGGGGAAGCACATTTCAATTTGAAGCAAAAAATTTTTGCAACCCCACCCTTTCTTTTTTCCGGAAGGGGGGTTTTGATGTTTTTGTGGTATATTGTGATGCTTCCATTCAGGGTTTGGGATGGAAACTCATGAACATGATAAGGTCATGGTTGGGTCCCAAAATTGAAGGTTTTCCGAGAAAAAACAAAAAAAAAACCATGACCGGGAAATTTGGGAGCAAGTGGTGTTTGGGTTAGTTTTTGGAGGAAAATCCCTTATGGAAAAAGTGCACAATTTTACGTTTCAAAAAGGGGCCTCCAGCTTATTTTTTGACCAGAAGGGGGGTTTGAACATGCGACAGCGGCTTGGGTCGAAACTCCGGGAATGATTTTTGAATGTGCCATTCGGTATCACCCGGGTAAAGCTAATGTAGTAGCTGAGGCCCTCAGCGGAAGGAGCACTTGAAACCTTGTCGGGTACGACCCACTCCCGGGTTCACCATTAATTCGGGGTTACCCGAAAAAGATACGCGAGGGCGCGGGTTAGAAGAAAGTTAAGGAAGAAAACATCAAGGCCGAATCTGGTGGGAAAGATGGAACTCGATTGGGAAGTAAAAACCAATGGTGCCCGGTATTTCATGAATGTAATAGGGTACCTCTCTACGGAGAACCTCAGAAAGATAGTCATGGACGAAGCTCACAAATCCCGCACTCTGTCCATCCTGGTTCGGATAAGATGCATCAAGCCCTTAAAGCCGCGTACTGGTGGCCCCACATGAAAGCGAATTAGCCACCTACGGGGACCGTGTGTTTGACTTGTGCGAAAGTAAGGTGGAATACCAAAAGCCATCAGGACTACTTCAACAACATGAGATCCCAGTGTTGGAAATGGGATCAGATCTGATGGACTTTTTCACTAAACTCCCGCGAACTCGGGTGGTTGCGATACCATCTGGGTGATCGTGGATTCGTTTTAACTAAGTCCGCACACTTCCTAGCGATCAAAGAAACAGATAAGATGGATTAAGTTGACTCGCATTACATTAAGAAAGTAGTTTCTCGGCACGGAGGTGCCAACGTCCATCATCTCAGACAGAGATGCTCGTTTCACGTCCAACTTTTGGCAGTCACTTCAGAAAGCGTTGGGGTACACGCTTAGATTGAGCACAGTTATCACCCTCAGACGGATGGCCAAAGTGAAAGGACCATTCAGGCCTTGGAAGACATGCTTAGGGCATGTGTGGTAGACTTCGGGAATAGTTGGGAAATGCATCTGCCTTTAGTGGAACTTTCGTATAACAAAAAGTTACCATACCAGTATATCGGCAGCACCATTTGAAGAATTATACGGTCGCAAATGTAGATCACCGGTCTGTTGGGCAGAAGTCAGTGATAGTCAACTCACAGGTCCTGAGTTGATTTCTTGAGGCTACTAAAAAGATTGTACAAATCAGAAACCGCATGGCAGCGGCACGGAGATCGACAGAAAAGTTACGCTGATCAACGACGCAAACCGCTCGAATTTCAAGTAGGCGACCGCGTCCTACTAAAGGTGTCACCCTGGAAGGGTGTAATCCGTTTTGGGGAAACGAGGCAAAAATAAACCCCGGTTTCGTAGGCCCATTTGTGTCTTGAAGCGTATCGGACACGTTTGCTTATCAATTAGACCTTCCTAACAAACTCAGTGGAGTTCACAACGTTTTTCACGTGTCGAATTGAAGAAGTGTCTATCAGATGAGACCCTAGTCATTCCACTGGATGAGATTCAAGTGGATGGAAAACTGCACTTTGTGGAACAACCTATCGAGATCATGGATCGTGAGATCAAGACTCGGGAAGGGACAGCAAGATACCGATCGTCCCAAAGGGTTTGTTGGGATTCTAAGCGTGGACCGGAGTTCACGTGGGAAAGAGAGGACCTATGAAAAGCAAATACCCACACCTTTTTGCAGTCTGAGCAGCAAGCTAACGTTACCACCAACTAAATTTTCAGGACGAAAACTCTTTCAACATGGGGATGATGTGACAGCCTGGGAATTTCTTGTACCATTGCTACCAAACTGAATCTTTGTGCGTTGCATTCTAAACGCGTTTACTCAATTTTCGGGACGAAAATTCTTTCAACATGGGGATAATGTGACATCCCGGTTTTTCAGGTATCTTAAACGCACTACTTAACGGTTATTCATTCCTGCGCTAATTTGATTCGGAGAATTTAAATTACACGCTCACAATAACTACGCTAACTTTGTGAACTCAATGAGTGAATTACGTGCTATGTGTTATTAGACATTTATAAGTTTTGTGAATTGTTTATATCATGTTTGATTTCGCGATTATTAGTTTAAATAAAAATATTATATATAATAAATAGCCGAACCGAACCGTAGTCGCGAAACGTTGTCGACCTCACTTCCTTGCAGCCCAAGGAACTAACTTAAACTTGAGGCCCAAGTTAATGACCCAAACCACCCCCTTTGCGGCCGAAAGCCCACCCCACCTCCCTTTCTTTTTCCTTCCCTTATTTTATATAAATAGGCATGCAATGGGTTATGTTTCAAAAAAAAAAAAAGGAAACCCTAGCTCTAAGCAAACCGACGGCAGCGCCCCCTCTCTCTCGATCGCAACTTCCTTCAAACCCGAATTGATTCCAATCTTGTTCCCGGTTCGCTAATCTTCATCATATCAAGGTTAGGATCTTAATTGTTTTGCAAAGCACATTAGGGTTTATGAAATCTTGATCATGATTGTGTGTATTGTTTGAATCATTGTTATGAAATGTGTTATGATTTTATGTTTAGTTCGGTTAATTGTGTGGTTTTTTGCGATTGTGATGTTAGGATGAATACAAGAATCATAGGCTCTGTTTTGTGATTTAAAAATCATATTATATGATTAGGGTTTGCATGGAGTATTTATGTACATGATGGTATGTGACTAATAAACCTGTTTTGATCATTATTAATTAGAGTCTTGATCGTTTAAGCGTTTGTTCTATTCCGATGGAAAGCCGAAAACAGGCTGCTGAATGGTATTTACAGCCAACTTCAATTGGCTGTAACTTTGTCATTATTTATCGAAAAGTGGATTTCTGAAGTTCTAAAGCGTTATATTTTTGAAAAAACGCTTCTAATGGCGTGGATTCATATTTTTCTGAGGTCGTTTGATATTTTTAAGTGGTCATTTAAGTGCAGTAATGAAGCTGTGTAAATTCTGAAAATTTGTTAGTTGTTTTATCGAGTCGGATCTCATAATCAGTAGAGGGTTGGGTCATGAAATTTGTTACAACCATGGAGACAGGAATTTCCGGGAAACCCCCACTGGAATTTTGTTAATTGGAGGAACGATGATTTTTAAATAATTTCTCCCATGGACTGCGGTCAGAAAGCGACGAATCTGACTGCAGCCTTAGTATATATTTGGTTTTGAATAATTGGTAAAGTGTTAGGACTTGAATAATTTACAAAAAATTCTACAGTTCAGTTGACACCTTCTGTAAACACATTGGAATTTTTAGAATGTTGGAACTATTTTATAAAAATCCCCGAAAACAGCCTTAGTTATGAGCGTACAAGCTTAACTTGATAACTTGCGAATGTGTGTACCAAAGTGTTGTATGAGTTGATTTGTGTTTATGACAAGTTGGTGTGATCACTATTTTGGTATGATAATACTTTGCATGCATGATTGTGTTTTCGAATTTGTTATTTTGTGTGCGCATTGTGTGTTAGTTATGCGTAGGGTTTGTATCAGTGTGTTCACACACTAACTTTTAAATCGATTGACATGTTTAGGACGCAATTAGCGGTCCCATCATTTGCTACTTTTGTGTTAAACTAACGAGCAATTAAAGGTGAGTTCACAGCCCCATATTATGCCGGTTTTAAACAACAGGGGGAGAAACATGTATACACTCTACAACTCTATCTCTTTATGTTATACGAAATTAACGTCATTAAACTATTCGGTAACTAAGTTAATGTTAATGTACGTTATGGTCACTAAGCAGCTATACACACAAGTCCTCGAAAAAACTCTCGGATCGTTAGTATTGGGTTAGATAGCGGGGAAATTTAAGTAGTACTACTGGGCCCGACAAGCCCCACCCGAGCTAGTCGCGCTAGCCGACGGGGTTATGGTCAACGGGTGATTAATTTTAGCCTAACTTTCGCCATGGTTAGTGATAGGCCTGGTAACACGGAGGCACAACAGTCAGCTTCGATCGCGAACACTTACGTGACATAACTTTACGCTCGCTACCTACATGTTTAACATTGAATTTATTTAGGAAACCAACAATATATTCCGGGTTAGGGATAATGGAACCAACAACATTATTATTCCGGGTTAGGAATAATGGAACCATTATTATTCCGGGTTAGGAATAATGGAACCATCAATATTATTCCGGGTTGGGAATAATCGAAACTAAATCGTTATCCCGGGTTAGGGATAACGGGGGAAACAAACTTTTAACCGAACTAATGAACTTATAAAAACCTGTGAACTCACTCTTCTTTAATGTTGACACTTGTTCTTTACATGTTTCTCAGGACGCTAGGAGAGCTAGGTGCACTCACTTTCATTGTCCAAGACATATTTTATCGAGTCTCATTCACGAACATTGTTTGGGATTGTTGGTTTTTGGGCGTTTATGTTGGCGCCCGTTACTTTACTTTACTTTACTTTAACATGCTTCCGCTAAACTTTGAAACTAAACTAAGACAAATTGAAAATAATTATGAATGGGTAAACAAATGTTTTTGGAAAAAGTTTTAAATAAATCATTATAGAGTCGTTCGATATTACTAGTGTCTCAGATTCTGGTTTGTTCACATGCCTCGCGGTAAAACCCCGTAAGTGGAATTTGAGGGTGTGACATTGCCCTTCGTGAGCCTTCATGCCTCGCATGAGTATAAGTGGGCCTAGCCCATAAGAGTCTTTGTGCCTCGCACAAGTGAGAATGGGCCTAGCCCATTTGAGTCTCTGTGATCACACGGCATGAGTGGGCCTAGCCCATGAAAGTCTACGTGCCTCGCACGACTTACATTGGTTATGTGTGTTATATATATGTTTTCCGAATATATGTATATATATACACTTTGAGTTTAATGAACCTCGTTCATTCGTAATGACATGTTCGGTTTAAGTATGAGCATTTGATCTTCATTTTGTATGCCCTTTTATAATTATAAGTGTTAAAAATATTTATTTTTAAAATCATAAATGCGTTGATGTATTTGTTACTATTCTATGCGTGAGTATATCTTAACAATTGTGACAAAATATTAGGTTTAAAGGGGTTAAAAATGGCAAACAAATGAAAATACAAGTCCAAGGGCCAAAAATGTCAAAAAAATAACAAAGATTTTTGATTCTTCACCAAGTTTGCACTTATCTTCAATTTTTGACACCTAGCAATCATTTTGCCACACTTAATTTGGTGTTGACACATGTTAGGACACTAATCAACACTTGAGGACACTTGTCATCACCTCCTTAATCATCAAATACTATAAATACCCATGATTCTTCCATTTTTTTCACTCTACTTCAAAATACTTCAAAGAAAAGTGTAAAGTTCTTCTTTCTATCCTTCTTGGAGCTTCTTTCCAGCCTTTGGAAGCCTCCTATCTTGAGTTCCGAAAGTGTTCTTCAACACTAGTAAGTACTCTTCCTAATTCTTTCATTATTTTAGCTATTTTGAGCTAAAAGTCGAACAGTTTTGCTTTCTGATTGACTTTTGGTTCTGACCATATTTGGTCAAGTCAAAGTTCAATTGAACTTTGCAACATGATCATAATCACAAAGGTTATAATCCGTAGCGATTTCACCTTCTGATTTCCATGTTTACTAGTCGAAGTGACGAGTCAAAGTTTCGGTCAAAAAAGCGCATGATGTGCATTTTATGACGAAACTATTTTCCAGATCAAAACACCAAGTTTTGATACCAAATCAGTTCTATAAACATAGTTAGGCATATTTTGACATGTCTAACTCGTCACTTCTAGTTTAGTGCTTATTTAGGGTCGTAAGTCGAGCGGTCTTGACCACCGCTTTAACTTTAGAATCCGACCCGTTTGGTCAATCTTAGGATCCGAACAAACACATATTTGTGACCATAGTTGTATAAGGAATAACCTACTGAGGTTATGCCTTATGGTCACGTTGTTTGGTTAGTGTTATGATAAGTTATTTCTATGTTCTAAAAAAATGAAGACCAAAATGCCCTTTTGTGCATAAATCCATTTTAAACACATGTAACCAAATTTTTGACATATAAACTGATGTTATAACATTTTCAAACATGTTTGGGCATTGAGACTTATCATAGGACATGTTTAACAATCTGATCGCGTGTTTACACTAAAACTACCTTAACGAGTCATAATGGGTCAAAAGCACTTAGGATCCTTTCCAAATTAGAATGTTAAGTTTGTTAAACCATATCACATGAGTTCTAACACTCGTTGGTTTATAAGACTTCATTCTATCCGATCTCCGTTTGTAGTCCGACACTCTAACGTATTTATCTGACACACTAGGACACGTTGGAGCTTTGTTTATTCCATTGACCAAGAACACTTTCGCAATCCCAAGTGAGTACAAAGTTCCACTATTTTACGTTTTGCAAATGTTTTGGGGTGACTCATATGTGCAAAATCATTTTCAAGTTTTCAGAAAAAAAACAACGTTTATGGTTTATATAAAAACAACACGATTTCAATAAGGTGAACAACTTGTTGATGCATTATCCATAGCACGAATGACATTCATTTGCTTTGGCCGAGCCGACCAGTAGTATGTTATGGTACCATAGGACTGACAATCCCATTATCGGACTCTTCACTGGATTTGGTGGAAGTTTTGGGTAATGACAGAAACTGTTTATGATTAACAAATCATTTGTTGATTTGTTAGTCTAGTTAAAGAGACCTTTGGTGGTCTATTAAAGATACCCTTTGGTGGTATAGTCAACACAGGTTTGAATGTGTTCATTAAAGAACGATCAAAATTTTTCACAACTAAAAATATGGACGATTTGTTTATGACATGGACAATTTTTTGTGTCACAGACGATTGATTTATAACACGGACGAATGGTTTATAACACAGACAAATGGTTTATAACACGGAAAAATGGTTTTGACCAATGTCACGCAATGATTTTCACTTAAAGATATAAACCATACGAAGTTTTCTTTTGAATAAATCTGTTACAAGGTTTTTACAAAAGAAATGTTTTGGTCAAGATTCATGGCTACAAGGTTTTCACAAGTTTAACCAACTTGTTTTAGTTGGTTAATTGTATTGCAATATCAAGCACTCTTGATACGAGGTTTTCACTTAACGACTCTTGTAGTCAGACGAGGTGTTGCAATATGTATACAAAGCAACAAATTTGACATACTCATAAAACCTATGTACTTGCCAGCATTTTTATGCTGACTCTCTTTTCACATATGTTTCAGGAGTCAATGCTTGATAAAATGATAGCATAGCTTCACGCTGGAATGGACGTAGGCCTTAGTGACATAAAACATGAAAGACAATTTATTTATGTGTTGTTTCTGTTTATCCCAAGACAATGTAATCATTTAACTTAATAAAACAAATTTTAAATTTCATGAGATGTGAAACAATAGTTCTATGACATGACTCCTTGATGTTTCCGTCGCGGTTCGTTGTTTTACGCGGTCGGGGTGTTACACCTGGTTTACTTCATACGAGTTGACTTCAGATTTGTGCGAGGTGTCCAAATCATACGAGATGAGCTCCAACTCGTACGAGTTGATATCCAACTTGTGCGAGGTGACTTCCAAACTTAAAAATTTCATTTCTTACATATTTTAGTTAGTTTTAATGGCCCACTCAGTTGACCAAGTCCAAGTTAATGACCTGGTTAACTGATTTGCCTACCAAGTCCAAGTTAATGACCTTTGTTGAACACCTTTTTTAATATACAAATGTTTTTGGGCAATGTAAGGTTTCAAATTAATGAACTTTTTGATATTCTCCCATCCCGTTGTCTTCTGTATCTCTTAGTGTTCAAAAACTCTGGATTTTAAAGATCTGTTTTCCATCGTCGATAGTCATAACTAAGATAGAAATAAAATCTATTTGAATTTTCCAATGTTTATATTAAAACACACTTCAAATATTTTTCTGTTTTTTCAGAAATGAAAAGTAAACTTCATTACAAAAACATATTTACAGACATATATTTGTGAGTTCGTGTTAGAGAATCATAATAGTTTTTTAGACATATCACTAGTATTGTTGATCTCTATAAAACTTTAAGTTCTAAACAAATTTACTTGTATACTGATCCACTTAAACTTCAATACATTTCTCGATTGTTTCAAGATACGTTAGGTAATTTTAGGAACATGACATAACTGGGTTTCGCACCTTAGAATATACTCGTGCATCAAGATTCCAAGATTTCATCTCACAGGTGAATATAGCCAACTAATATCTGTATATATGGGTGATGCGAGGCCTTGAGAGCTAAGGTTATTACTATCGTACAGGCAAAGAGATGAAGGTTTGACTAAAGGTGGTGTTCCAAATTTTGGATCTTTTGAACTGCAAATATTGTATCTTTTGATATTTTCAGTTTTTTATGCAGCTTTGGGGGAATGAATATAGAAAGTATTATACAAGTTCTAGGCCATTGTTGATGCAAAATCAGAAGAACTCGTATAATATCCTAGATACCAATTAACTATAAAGACCTAGAATCTAAGAATCTAGCATTCTCTCAAACGAAATTTGTGAGAGGGGATCGGCCCTCCTCCAATAAGCATCGGACTGATCTGACTCAGCTAACAGAGGCGGAATTCATTGTTAGCATTTTGGACAATGAAAACATGAAAGCTATACTCCTAAGAATTGTATTGATAAACGTGAATAGTTACAGAACGCGGTAAACAGCTTGACAGGGCTTGGCCTTAGACACACATCAGCGGATCTATGGCACAACACTCAAGCTCCTCTATTTATAGGTCAACATGACTCGCACAGGAGGAGTGTGTGTATGTGACTCGTGCGGGTGATGCCTCGTACGAGTGACAAGGTGTCACTCCTACGAGCCATGAAGCTCCCTCGTACGAGCCATGAACAAAACTAATAAATCATATATACACAAACAATGTTTGACATTCTAAGCCCTATATACATAACCAACATATCCTAGACGTACGCAATAGATATTATGCACCAACAAACTCCCCTTTGGATGTTGCCGCAATCTTGAATAGTCTTCAAAAAATTCTTCAATGATTTGACAGTTAACGTCTAAACTGAAAGCGCTTTGCGTGTATGCTCTGCAATCCTCTTCTCCTTCTTCTCTTTCTTTTGTTTCTCAATCTCTTCCAGCTTTCTCCAAGAAGTGTTCCATGTTGTTCCTGAGTGTATATCATTAGTATAACAGACATTAACAATCTTCTGGAACTGGAGAGCTTGTTCTTTGTCTTTCTCATTGAAACTAATCTTCCTATAGAACAATCATTCAATATCCTTCTTCGAACAATTGACTAGCCACATCGGGTCTAGTACTCGAATACCATGCCATAGACTGTATATACGTCTATGTGATATGACGGCTTCGGTTAATTCCTCAGTACTCTTCCAAGAATCATCATCTAGCTGGACACAGATAACAGCTTCACCTGTACTTGAATCATAGTGCCACCATTTGAAGATCTTGAAGAAATCCTGTTCCATCTTGATTAGAGGCATATTTTTCATAACTTTCGGCCTCTTTACGATCAACGTCACATCTTTTTCTTTTGTTACTGGATGGATTTTTGTGATTCTTTTTCGGAAATGTGGCTTCCAGTGAATAAAATCATGAGTAGCTTCAGGCTTGATTAGTTTCCACAGCCGCTGGTCATGAAATTTCATTTTCAAATTAATCATCTTGGTTTTAACAAGCTCTTTAATATCCCAAAATGGCAGGGTCTTTATATCGCTTAAGTATTGAAAATACTGAATCCCATATCCCCGTTTAATCGCATAAAGATCCATCCCCAGCTTATAATTTCTCCTAAAGAAATGTTAGCATCACGTGTAAAGAATGCTAAGGGACATTTGAATTTTCGTTCAGCTAGCACTTCTTTAAACGACTGCTTCCTCATTTCAACAATTTCTTCAGCAGACAAATGTTGAGGAATGGTTCCTCATTTACAACCACTTCAACTTTACGCTTTAGAAGATCATCATTTTCGGCTGCAAACAGATCACTGAAAGTTGGGGAGTCATCTGTAGCCTCATCGACAAGATTTGTATCATCGTCATCAGAATCATCCTCCACGACAACTTTATCATACTCATGTGCATCAGCAACATGTTCGAAGACATAATCAACATGCTCAAAAGCACTGATGTGGTTAAGCTCCTCTTCGAAATCAAACTCAATGCTTTCTTCATCGACTTCCAGCATATTTGCTATTTCCTCTTTTGAGTAGCTGTGGACAAACTCACCTTCCTCCACATCATGTTCTAAAAACAAAATATTCGGTTTGGGCACAACAGGAACATTAGACATTTCGATCACGTGAAGATTCCTGCCTGCTTAGCATCCTTAGAACTCTCATACTTACCTTGATCTTTACCTCCTTCCATTTGATTTGCAATATCATCCAAGTACACAGAACAATCGATATCATCATTCAAATTAGATTCTGTTACAAGGATACCTGAACCACCTAAATCATCATCACCACCATCATTATCATCATCAGACTTATCAGAAAATATGTCATCGATATCGTCCAAGTCTTCTTTTTCTTTCTCAGGATCTTCAATAAACTCATCTACCTTGACTTCTATTTCTTTCTCCAACTTTCTCTTATTGAGCCATTCTCGATATTTAGCTGAAAGATTTGACATTTCATTCACGGGTTCTTCACCAACCTTCGCCTTAACCTTGCCCTGAGCGTCAGATAATTCTTTGGCAATGCGTTCCCGCTCAACAACCCTTTCTATGGCCTCTGTCTTTCAATCTCGTCAATTTCAGCAGCTAAATTGATTCCGAGTTTCTTTGTGAGAATTTTCTTGAATAAGCTCATCATTCTCTGATTATCTGAGACGTTCTTCATCATATTTTGCCACGCGATTTCTCAAACATTCATTCTCAGATACTATACTCACCAAAATAGTTCTTAGGTTATGTTTTTCTGCATTAAGCCAATTGAGTTGCTCTTGTAGCTCGTCAATCTTGACACTTTTCATCGTTGCTTGTTTCTCAAGTTCTTCAATGCATGAATCATTGAACATGTCCGCCGAGAACTCCTACCCCGGAATATCACCATAGTCGAAGTCGAATTGATCTTCTTAACCCGGTACCTGTAAAGAACTAGGGTTGAGGTTGAGGTTGTGGTGTTGGCTGTGGTGGTGGAGATGGTGGTGCTTGTATAGTTGGTTGAGGAGATGGTGATGGTGGTAGTTGAGAAATCGGTTAAAACATTCTCTTCTTCAACACCTTTTTCTGCACTTGTCTTTTGGAGAATCAGTACTTCTAATAGCTGGCCTTTTGAGACGTCTAGATTATTTCTTAGAAGTTTGTGAACAGGAGTTTCACTATCAGAACCTGAAGGATCATACGTCAGATCATCTTCCCCTGACGCTTTACGTCTCTTCCCTTCTACTTTTCTTTGAAGTTCAACTAAACGTTCAACTTCCTCTCTTTTGCTCTTTCTCTCTCACCAGCAATTCTATCCTCTAAATCAGTACCTGAGGAGGATGCTTCTTCAATGATTCCTAGTTGTTCTCTGAATGGTCACTCAATATCAGCAGCCATAGTTTCAACAAGCTCTTTCGGCTCTGATTCATCAACCACTCTCGTGCTTTAAGATGCACGATGTTTCTTTTTAGGGGCATTGGAGGAAGATGTGGACATTATCTTTCTTTGGTCCCCTAACCCCTTTTTTATCATATTTAGAGAACCACACGCTTCTCTTCGCAAAAAAAACCATCCAACGCTTCCAGCTCTTCATCTTCATCACCACTATCCTCTTTCCTCCACTTCCCTTAATGCAGTGCCTCATAATCTTTATCAAGAATAGCTTGGCATTTGGGAAGGTTTTAAGATGCAGATCCATCTTCTTTAGAGTTGACACATCCATATGTTCGAGTTTCAAAACATCATCCTTCTTCTTTTTTAAGTTTGGATGTAAGTGGTTAACGAACACCTAAATAAAATGCGGATATTGCAAAACCTTCTCGCTTTGAACATTTTGGACCATTTAGGAGAAGATAATTCTCAAGAAATTGTAGGGCAAGTTTAGAATAAGTGTAGTGACCATGCACATCTGATAATCAATCAGATCATTAAATCCGCCTTTCGGTGGCTGAGAGCATGAATCACACAATGTGCAAGTGCACTCAGATTTGCCTTTTTAAACGGAGCTGCGTTGACAAAACCTGCGTAACCCATTCTATAGAAGCACCCTTTAACCATATACTCAGAGAAACTAGTTGGGTGTTCTTTTTTATCTTTAAACTCTAACACAGTCCTGATTAAGTCTTCAGTAATCTTGACTTGAATATCTTCATTGTCTATTCTTACAGCAGAAAAAATCGCGTTTTCTTCTTCATCAAATTCAGCAGCATTCCTAAAATATTCTACATGAGAACGATAGGCTATGTGACGATTAGTGAGAGCTTTGGTGATTCGAAGACGACTCAAACAATCTAACACTTCTCTGTACGCTACGATTTAAGGAATATTCTCGTCAAAAAGACAACAGATGATGTGAAATGGAGAAAACGACGACTTCTTGATCTGCAACCATAGACATTCCGAACACTTAGAAAATTTTCAAAAATTTCAATTTCTTAATCACTCGTACGAGTCATCCTTGGTACGAGTCATATACATAGACAAGAAATTAAGTCTGAGTCACTAGTTCTACGAATGACTAAAATATTAACAAATTTCAAGGGTTTTGAACAAACTTCTTCGTACGAATGATGCTTAGTACGAGTCATCAAGGAATAAACATTTAAGGATCTACTCTTACGAACAATCACTCGTATGAGTTAATATGATAAACATTTGAAATCCTCGCTCATACGAGTGATGATTCGTACGAGTAACGAATCTCACGAAATAACACCTAATCAAACCGAACTTAAAACGTGTAGATTTTAGCAAATTGAATGTTGGATTTATAGGTTAAAAGGGCAGATTTTATCGATTTTGAGTTCAATTTTATATTTTACCGGTTCCGATTATCCTAAATCTACGTTTTATGTCTTTTTGGTCAAATTTTGGCATTTAAAACGACTCAAAACAAGCATTAGTACCTTGCCATTAAAAGAGGTGTGCAAATCAACATCCCCAAAGTATAGATACGTAATGTAGATCAAGAAAAATGAGTGAAAAGAACTGGTTCGCACAACGTATGCTCTCAATCGCATAGAGTCAATAGTGTGACTCGTGCGAATGAGTTGCCCCTTTATACTCATTCAAGGTTCACTCGTACGAGTCATGCTTCACATGAATGAAGCTTTTTTTCACTTGTACGAGTCAGTGTCACTCGTACGACTCAGTTCTTATACACTTTGTTTATCTTTTTGATTTTTATGAAATTTTATCAGTTTTTATAACCCACTCAGTTAACCATGTCCAAATTAATGACCCTGGTTATCCGATTTGCCTACCAAGTCCAAGTTAATGACCTTGGTCGACCGATGTTTAACAAAAACAGATTTATTATAAAATGTAAAGTTTCAAATTAATGAACTTTTGACGTTTCAGGAATACTTTTCTTTTCTAATTAGCTCCCAGCCCGTGAACTTCAGCTTTCCTCCAGCAAGAGTCGCTTTGACTTGGAATAACGGGTATTTCATCATCGGTAGACTAAAATCTAAGATGAATTGCTAAAAGTAAACTGAAAATCTTTTTGGGATTTTTTGGAAAAGAAAGAACAAGTAAAGATGTATTGACATACATATTTTTGTGAGTTTTGTGTTTAGAGGATCATATAAAATATTTAAACAAATCACAAGTACGTTGATCTTGGTAGTAACTTTAAGTTTTTAAACAAATTTACCTAGATTGCAAACATACTTATACACTTAAACCTCTAGACATTTCTCAATTGTTTCAAGATATGTTAAGTAATATTAAGGAACATGAAGTAACTGTGTCTCCCATCTCAGAATATACTCCCGCATCGAGATTCCCAGAATATCATTTCACAGGTGAATATATCTAACTAATATCTTTAAATGGGTTGAATTGCGAGAACTTGAGAGCTCAGGTTGTGTTCCATAAAGGAATCTTTTGAACTGCAGATGTCATAAATGTTTATGACATACTTATTTTTTGTGCAGCTAGGCGAATAATGCGTAAAGCATTATACAAGTTCTAGGTCATTGCCGACGCAAAATAAAAAAACTCGGATAATACCCCCGATATCGATTAAATATAAAGACCTAGTATCGCAGAATCTGGCATTCTCTCAAACGAAATTTCAGAGTACTAAATACATATATCCGAGAGATGTCGACCCACAAATTACAAAGTCCATATATCCCAGAACAATTTACTGAATGAGTGAAGCCTATTGGCACATCCTGAGAAAAAACCTGTTTAATTACCTATTTAAACATTCCATATCTTTAGCATACTTTGATTGTCAACTGATGTAATATGATTACCCCTTTTTCACAAAAACTCTTTTTGACTTTTTAATGTTTTTGAATTTTCCACAACTTCACACCCCCTAAAATCAAAAACTTATTTTTGGTTTTTAGTTTTTGAAGAAAAGATATTTACAGAAAAAAACCTGACATACCGATGAGAATCAAGACTAGTCCTCGTCATCCTCAAATTCAACCTCATGTATATCACTGATGTCAGATTTCTTAAACCATTTAATTTTAAAAGATTTTTAAATCTTGAACGATCATATGCTTTGGTGTATAAATCTTCTTTTTGGTCATCAGTACGGATTTTTTCAATTCTAACCAACTTTTTCTCGTAGCAGTGACGGATAAAGTGGTGTCGAATCTCAATATGTTTAGTGCGTGAGTGTTGAATATGATTTTTGGTGATATCAATAGCCGCCTTGTTATCTACATAAATTGGCGTATCAAGAAATTGCAGTCCGTAGTCTTTGTCTACCGTTGTATCCAGAGTATCTAAGAACAACAGCTGGATACTAAAACGTATTCAGCATCACATGTAGAGAGAGCGACCGCGGTCTGTTTTGTGAGAACTGGCAAATAACTGGTAATTACGTACAATTTAATCACTAATTTTGTTTTGTAATCTCATGCATAATTATCATAATTTAATTTCATAACTGAGTCGTATGATATTAGGGCAAGTAAACTGGATCATAACATATATTCGTTTCTGTTACAACGTGAAACAAACCAAAGCAATGCCCTTAAAGTGTTGGTAGAAAGTGTTGGACGCACTAAATGCGGTGACATTAACCGTGTCGGTAAATCCGCAAACACGAATCCAAACAATAAATGACAGCATGTTAATGCCATACCTGAGTCCATATAAAAATGAAAACACATATTTGAGAACAACTATTACAATAATACATAACTTTCCTATATAACGCCTAAATTGCAAAACTGTCCGTTTGGACCAAAAAGGCGACAAATGGCGATTTGTCCGCAAGACTATATTCGGAGAATAGCAAAAATGCACAAAAGGCATCGTTTCTGATCATTCGTCAAACACTACACAATTCGACCGGAAAGCGGCCGATCGTCGACACCATGAATATTTTAGTGGCCGATAGCCTCATCTAGGCGTCTAGTGAACTAGTTAAGTGTTATTTGGAACTAGGAATCCATTCAACTAACATGAGGTCACGTAACCACAATTTTCGAAAAAGTTCGACGGCGGATCATAAAAGTGCCGATATCGATCGAACGGTCGAACGGAAGACATATCGGCAACCCTAATTCATCGTGTATTTGTCTAGCGAACTAGTCATGAATATTTTTGGATCAGAAATGCACTAATTTGACACCATATTAGTTGTGGTAATCGAAAACAAACGCTTCCGGTAATAAATATATAGTTCCGTTTATTAGCGAATACTTCGACCATGAGCGATCTAGCGACATATCCATCATCCGAAACTTATTTTGGAAGATCATATGGATTAAATGCCATGTAATTACACCCTAAAGACAAGTCTTATGCTTAAGATGCTAGAAGATTAACCCTAATCACTATACTTAACATAATTACCTCAATATCTTTATTTTAAACATGTGGCAAAAAGAAACTTACACTTCACCCCCTCCATTTTGGCGGTCACAAAGTGGGTCCCACCCACTTGACTTTGGTTGAAAATGGTGATCTTAAGTATGGTGTTAGGACTTTGATGGAACATGAAAGATGTTAATGATTATATATGGTAAACATTCATTATTCTTACCATGTCATTCACCAAAAGTTCACAACACATTCTTCTTCCTTTCCGCCTCTTGGTCACGGAAAAACACCACCACCCTAAACCACCGTTGTGCCACCCTTGAACACCACTTTATACATCATTTGAAGCCTAATTAAGACCTCTAAAGAAGCTTGCATGGATGCAGCTCATTAGGGATTCTTAAGGAGCTTATTTTTTCTTTGAAACTTTCAAGGAACTTGTGCACCCATTGTGAGCTAATCTCTTCCATAATCTAACTTATTTTTGTGCTAAGATTATTAGTGTACAAGTTGATCATCTTGAAAATCAAGAAAACATAAGTTAAAAACCCTAAAACACAACATAAGAATAACACTAAATATTGTTTATTTTGTGTTGATTATATGCTTATATGATTGTTAGATTGTATATTGAAGTGGTTTATGTTGATATTATGATATAAATGTAAGATGATCTTGTGTGATTTAGTATAAAAATAAGGATTTAAACATGATAAGGTTTAAATCTAAACAAGATCATCACTTACATCATCCATGTAAAATACTACAACTTAAAATTTTTTTTATAGATAAGAATGATTTTTATAAGAAGTAAACATATGTATTTAAGTTGTAATCACCTTAAAAATGTGTAGTAATCAAAGGGTTACATGCATGAACTTGTTTAAACAGCATACTAAAGTATTGTTTTGAAAAGAATAATGAACATTAAAAACCCTCTTGATTTACTAGGGTTTTTAACAGCAAAAGTCATGGATGATGATTATGTTAAATAAATATTAGATGGTTTGTTGATGATGATTATGAGTTTAAACAGCTTTTAAATACGTTTTTAAAACATGGAAAAGGCCATAGTTTAAGGGAAACTATGGCGAAATTTTCTAAAAATCTAATCGCGATTAAAGCATGATTAGTGGGGTGATTAGCGGGACTAAACGCGATTAGTAACCTAAATCGTCATTAAGTGGAATTTGTTATCCCTAAATAACCAAGTGTTTAAATAAAGTTACAAATATATATTTATAAGTAAAATAAATAGTTTTACAAAAATATGTTCTTATATGGAAAATAATACAAGTATTTGTATGAATATTTGTTACTAATAAATGGTATGTATACATGTGTGTATTGTATATGTATGCACTGAAAATTTAGTGTATTCACAATAAAATAACCATCTTATACAAAATACAAACACTTAAACAATATACCAAGTATTGGTGACATAATAAATACATTCTCACAATGCGTCGAAACAATAAATCGGACAATTAAAGCAATCCGAACAATAGGCGGACATTCAATATTACAACGCCGCGTCGACGACCAACGGGTGAACCGCCGGCACGAAACGTCGCTATGACAATGGGCGATCCTTGTCGAAAATGAATATTAACGAACGACGCCGACGAGAAGTCTAAATATATATTTAGGCATTCAACATATATATATGTTATCGAAATGAAAAATCCAGAAAGTTAAGTGTATTAAAGAGTTAGAAAAATTATAAGTAAACACTTATAATAAAAATGGGCTTACATATATATACATTTGGGAGAGGCCCAAATTGTGAAAATCATTTATTAGGCCCAAATTCCATAATAGTTATGGATGAGGCCCAAAAAAAATAAAGGCCTAAAAACATATAAAAATACATGGGCTAGGCCCAAAGACATAAAATACATGGGCTAGGCCCAATGACATAAAAACATGGGCTAGGCCCAAAGACATAAAATACATGGGCTAGGCCCAAATACATAAATTACATGGGCTAGGCCCAAAGACATAGATGACATGGGCTATGCCCAATGACAAGAAAACATGGGCTAGGCCCAATGACATGTGAAGGGCAAGCCCCAGTTCACAAATTGTTTGCAAACAATAATTATATATACATTTTTAAGAAATATATATAACAATATTCATCGAACAAACGAACTACCAACCCTAAGATCATATTATAAGTTGTTCAATCATAACAAGTAAATAAATAACAAGAATTCAAGATGAACAACGTGTACAAGGTCCATTAAGACCTAGGTGTCTAATGAAACCAATACACATGTAGGTTACATACATTGTGGACATCGAAAGTTAAACAATACGACTTAAAAGGAACACAAAAACTTTGAGTTCATGTCCCTCCTTTCACTTATTTCATGTTTTGTTTTAAACTATCGAGGGGAAATACATGTCATGTTAAAACAGTATGTTAGCTATGGGTTAGCAGATAACAGATCACTGTGCGTAAGTAGGATGATAACAATAACCATTAATCACTTAGTGACCATGGTGCAAAAGAAGTAGATCTATTGAGTTTGAGACCCGCTCCACTCCTGGTTGGTATACCGTTCGGAGTGCTTTTGTGATCCCAATGATGTCAAAGTAGTCTCGGTTTGGTTACTTACTTATGGCACAAGTATGTCAGGGTGCTCGCGACACACTGATACATCCTTAATTAATCATTGATGCTAATAACATACTTGGATTTCAATACAGGTTTTCAAGGATGACATTTTGATACGAAAACATTAAACCACATGAACTCGCCAACTTTATGATGACTTTTTAAAACATGTGTTTCGGGACGCAGGACTTGAGCTGGTGATGGGATTCGTGTATGGGCTTTTCAAGACAACGATGTATTACTTTTGGAGGGTTTGCCCTTTATATCCCAACCTCGTTTGGGTATATAGAGGTCAAAGCCTCAACATGAAATTGTGATGAAAACACTATCTATTTTGGAACAATGTCTGTAATGGTAATCTGAAACTGATAACAATGTGATTTCACCTTTTGATGGTTGTAATATCGGAACGAAACTTATGAATCGCATGCATCGTTGTTAATTTATAATGTTTACTATATTGGATGCAATGATTACCTAATAGTCACACACTTGCGCTTTCGCTACGACCAGGGTGTGACATGTTTCTTGCATTGCCATGTTACCAAACGAGTTCCGAAGAACTGGCAACCAACCGTAGTAGATTTGGCATTAAGCTTGCAGCAGCCAAAATCAGAATCGAGTAACCCGCAAGGTTGAAGTCTTCATGTCGAGGATACCACAAACCGATGTGTGGAAATCCTTTCAAGTATCACATGATTCGTTTGACGGCTAACAAGTGCGAATCCCTGGGATTTGACTGATAACGAGCGCATAGGCATGTTGGATACATGATATCAGGTCGCGAAGCTGTAAGATACATCAAGGATCCGATCAGGAGCGATATAATGTTTCATCGACTCTCCATGAGCGTCTAGACAAACGCCTTGATTTGGAGCTAATGGGGTTGATGCTGGCGCAGTTCCTTCCATGTCAAATTTCTCTAACATGTCATGAATATACTTTGTCAGATGAATGAAGATACCATCAGGCAATTACTCAACCTGAAGTTCTAAAAAAAACTTCATCCCCATAGCACTCATTTTGAATTTCTTCTTCATGACTTCTTCGAAGTCTTTGCACAACTTATAATTTGTCGATCCGAATATGATATCATCCACATATACTTGTACCAAAATCAGATGACCATCTACTTCCTTTGTGAAGAGGGTACAGTCTAAAGTTCCTTTGAAAAGACGTTGTCAAGAAGATGTCTCGAAAGCATTTCATACCAAGCTCTCGGGGCTTAGTGAAGACCATATAAAGCTTTGTTCAGAAGGTAGACTTTTATCCTTGTGTATTGGATCGACAAACCTTGTTGGCTGGCCGACATACACCTCCTCTTCGACTTTGCCGTAAAGGAAAGCAGATTTGACATCCAATTAATATACCTTGAATCCTTTCCGAGAAGCAAAGGCCAAGAATATGCGAATAGTTTCGAGATGATCGACTGGGACATAGACTTCAGTGTAGTCTATCCCTTCTAGCTGGTGAAAGCCCTGGACCACGAGTTGAGCTTTGTTTCTGACCACAATACCTCTATCATCTCACTCGCACTTGAAGACCCATCGAGTACTAATCTTTTTATGATGATCCGGTAGGTCAACAAGCTTCCAGACACCAAGTTTCTGGAATTAAAGTAACTCTTCCTACATTGCCTCCACCCAGCTTTCCTCTTTTAACGCGTCGCTCCAGTTTCCGGGTTCAACCTACGAAACAAAACAATTGTAAGAAAGTCTGGTTTGTAATGGAGCAATACTGATATAAAGGCAACTTAGATCCTTGCTGATCTGATTGCGAGTTTTCACTCGGTCGGAAAGTGCCAATGATATTCTCCGAGGGATGGTAAGAAAGTATTATTGGCATCACTTCACTCGGAACATCTACTTGACTTTGCAAATTCGTGATCACTTCATCAGCAACCGGTGTAGAAGATGTAGCTTCACTTCTAACATTTGATTGATCAGCTTAAGCATTCAGAAAGTTTTCCATATGCTCAGATCTTTCATTGGAACTAGATCCGCCATCATCAAAAGTTGGTTCACGATCAGAGTCGGCATTAATCGGTTGATGAGCAGACGATTCAGCAGTGTTCAAGATAGGTACAGAGACTGATTCCTTCAGAGTAGTGCTCGGACCTACATTAGAAGTGTCAGAGACATGAAGTGACGGGGAAATCACCAACGATCTAGAAACTTGCTCTTGATTTGAGATTTCACGCTGTTGATAGAGCATAACAAGTTCTTCTTCTGATGGAACTTCTGGTAGGTCAAATGAATTCCATAAACCTTCATAGTTGAACATCCATGGATCCCTAGGTTTTTGCGTTGGCGTAGTATATCGTTGACAATTAACATGTTGTGCAAGAATAATTTGGTTCAGACTTGGCAAGAAGACACATGTTTGTGGACTAGTATAACTGATGGAAAATCCTTCAAAGGATTTGGCTCCAAATTTATCGTCCGGGTCCAAAACAGTACACGGTGATCCAAAAGGCTCCTGAAACGCAAGGTTAGGCTTCTGATGGTTTAGCAGCTCAAAACAAGTCTTGTTGTGAGGCTTGACAGTCAACACACGATTGAGGGTATAACACGCAGATGCGACTGCTTCGCTCCAGAAACTTATAAGAAGTTTTGAATCAGCGAGCATAGTTTCGGCAGTCTCGATCGGTGTGTGATTCTTAAATTCAGCTAATTCATTTTGTTGAGGAGTATAGGGAGTGCTGAATTCGTGAAGAATCCCTTTTCTTGCAGAATTTGAGCATTCTCTTGTTCTTGAACTTTATACCATTGTCACTGCAGATTCTCTTGATAAGAAAGTGATACTGGTTTTCAAGCTTTCTGAAAAGAATCATAAGACTTTCAAATGTTTCATCTTTGCTCTCTAGAAAGAAAACCCATGAGAATCTTGAGAATCATCTGTCACGACCAGGTAATACAGATCTCTAGAAATCCTTTTCATATTAATTAGCCTAAAAAGATCCATATGAAGCCTCTCTAGTGGTAGCTTGACAGAATTTAGAAGCTTTCTTGGGTGTGATTTCTTATGTTGTTTCCCCTTTTTACAGCTCAGACAATCATCAGATAAATGAAAGTTCTTCAGATTTACACCTTGCACTAGGTTGTTATGCACCAAATAATTCATCTTTCTCAAGTGAATATGCCCCATCTTCCGATGCCATAGGATTGACTCCTTCTCCGTTGCTTTAGAACGAAGCAATGAACCTTCTTAGAGGTGGTGGATGCGACGCTCATGTCTAGAACATAAAGATCATTCTCTCTTGGAGCGCGAGGATCCACTCCTCAGGAATTTTGAATCGTGGTTTGAGAACTAAGCATTCTTTGTCGTTGAAGTGTATTGTGAACTTTTTGTCACAACTTTGCGAATCAGTAGATTGTTCTCCAGCTCCACAATGTAGTTCACCTTGTCAAAGGAAACCACTCCATTCATAAGAATACCTTCTCCTACAATTCTTCCACCCTGAGTTCCAGCAAAACCAACGTAACCTCCTCGGATAGCTTTGACGTCAGGCAACAACGCAAGCATCCCAGTCATGTGTGGGGAAGCTCCACTATCCATAATCAATTTTGACATGATCGACCTTGGGAGCCCCTGCACACATGAGAAAGAAACTATTTAAACAGAGAAACAAGCCTGCTTGGTCTTGGGTGGGTTTGGATTATCAAACATCGGACCAACTTTGATCTTGACATTTTGTTTGGCCTCTGTTTTGGCTGGAATAGATTGTTTCAATTCTACTTTAGATGGTTTGACTTTTGCAAACCAAGTTTGTCTTTTCAAATTTGCCCTTTTAGAATAAAAGTTTGAATCCTTTTGACGATTCTTAGTGGATGTTTCACCAATTTCAAATTTTTAATTAAGTTGAATCGTTGACTTAAAATTTTTTGTTGGATTCAATTTTCTGTTGGTGCATATTGGTGACAACAGCTTAATAGTTTAATAGTTTAGTCTTTGGATATTTTGTATTGGGCTTAGCATTTGTGTTTTGCTTGTTTAGAGTTGTAATGGGCTTGGAGAATGGCCTAGCCCAGTCTAAGGCCTAGTATGCAGATATGTAGTATATATACATGTTGTGCATTAGGGTTTTAGGTTAGACACAGGTTGGTGGAAGAAATCTATAGAGAGTGGCTGAGAGATTTCTAGAGAGTCTTGAATCAATTGTAAACCATTGTGTTAGATAATCAATAGAAGACGGTTTAAAGGAATTCGTGTTCATATTCTTGTGTTTTCTGTGAAATCTGATCTAGGGGATTCCGCACTCTAGATTAGATAGACGATTATGTCAAGATCCATAAGGACTAGGGGACCTACAATTGGTATAAGAGCATTCGGCTCTTATTATTGCTAGGTTCAGAATCATAACAGCAGAAAAAATTGGATTTTTGGACGTTTTGGAAGCTGTTCTTCAAGTTTGTGATGGCTAAATTAGGGTTTTGACGGCTGTTTTAGGGTTTTTGCAGGTATTTTGGATGTTCTGCAGTATTTCGGATTAACAGCTAAGCATTCCTGATTAAAAAGTATAGTAATTCGGATTGAAGACTTGAATTTCGGACCAGAATCTGCATTTCGGATTCAAGCAGTTCATTTCGGATTCTAGCAGTCCATCTCGGATAAGAACAGTCCTTTCGGATTGAATTTCGGATCAGAAGCAATTTTGGATTCCATTTCGGATTTCTTTGCAGATCAGAAGTTATTCCGGATTCCATCTTGGATTCAGAACTATTCGGATTCCATCTCGGATCAAAATAGTCTATTCCAGATTCAATTTTGGACCGGAACATTGCATTCTGGATTTCATCTCGAATCACTATTCCGAATTCCCATTTCGGATTAGTAATTTGGATTACTGTTCCGGATTTTCATTTCGGATTGTCAATCAGAGTTACCATTCCAGATTTGACACTGTTCCGAGTTACTCAGAAAAAGGTGGAAACTTAACCAGCTGACGTAACCAGAGTTAATCGTTTTCGGACATAGAATTTGAGCCATTAAGAATTTTGATGAACAGATTGGACAGATAGACTCATGTGATTTTTAGGACAAAAAAAGGCATGAAATTCCAAAAATCACAATCGAACATTATATATCATGAGAGTCATTCAAATGTGCAAAATTGCATTATTCGTACAAAATTTGGTATTTGTCCTAACCCTCGTTGGATATTGGTCTCTTTGCTGACGGAAGTACTGACCTGATCACCAAGTATCTAACGTTGTAATTCAAAAGGATGAATTTCGGTATACTCACCTACTACAATGAATTTTGTGCATACCTTGATCGCAGGGGTATTTCCTGAAATGGGACACACTAGTATATCAGTATAAATTATCTAAACAGATCACGAGGTAATGGTCTTGAAATGTTCCTGTATTTTGTTTAAGAGGATAAACAATACTGGTATGGTCTTGAACTGTTATTCATGAATATTGCATAAAAATAATCAGATAGTGTGAAAACAGTGTGATGTTGCTGATATGATCTTAACGGCGATTCTCAAAAAAATAGAGTGTTTAGTTTCTTGTTAGTAATTTGTTTTCAGAAAATCGAAAAATACAAAAAGATTTGTTTTTCAAAGTCTCCCAGTTTGATCCGATAAGTAGTTTGTTTTTGCATGATAAGATAAAATATTTGTTTATCTTTAATGGGGGAAAAGAACTAATGGTTTTTCTAGTTACTTGCTTGTGTTTCTAAACAGATTGATGCAGTTATCAAAATGAAGTGCATAATTACAAGTAAATTACATTTTAAGAATGGTGTGCAGCATGTGTGAAGATACATGGTTGGATCCTTCTACTACATTGCAAAGGGAGATAAAGAGGAATTTGGATATAAGAGCTTAATCAGAGAATGCTAGTTTAAAGATTTGTTGATTGGATGCATCAACTTCGGGGGTGTCTGTAAATGTCAGAATCTGTGTGTAGTTAAAGCTATCCAAAGACCAAAGATCACAAGATGTTTGAAGACAAAATTTTACTATGAAGCTATTGTCAAGGGGAGTCTGTTGGTGCATATTGGTGACAACAGCTAAATAGTTTAATAGTCTAGTCTTTAAATATTTTGTATTGGGCTTAGCATTCGTGTTTAGCTTGTTTAGAGTTACAATGGGCTTGGAGAATGGCCTAGCCCAGTCTAAGGCCTAGTATGCAGACATGTAGTATATATACATGCTGTGCATTAGGGTTTTAGGTTAGACACAGGTTGGTTGGAAGAAATCTACAGAGAGTGGCTGAGAGATTTCTAGAGAGTCTTTAGTTGATTGTAAACCATTGTGTTAGATAATCAATAGAAGACGGTTTAAAGGAATTCATGTTCATATTCTTGTGTTTTCTGTGAAATCTGATCTAGGGGATTCCGCACTCTAGATTAGATAGACCATTCTGTCAAGATCTATAAGGAAAAGGGGACCTACAGTTTCTTTTCAAAATTTGTTTTGGTATAATCATGGGTTCCTTTTGTTTCACATCTTTGGTAGATTTGTTGGCATTTGAAACCAGTTTTTAATTTCTTTGCGAACATTCTCGTGCAATATGCCCATCATTGTTACACTGTAGCACTTCCTACTGTCTTTTCGAATAGAGGAATCCAAATCCCGTTTTCTGCTTTATTTTCTTTCTTGAAGTCATCATTGGATTGTTTACCAATGATCTCTTTTTTTTTTTTTGTCGTTGTCCCATAGACAAAATTGATTTTCTTTGTAAAGTTTAACTTTTGAAACCTGTTGTTTGTTCATTGCTTTTGAAAACCCAAGCCAGCTCTCCTATTTTCAGGATAGTCTTTGTTCCTTTGGTCGTAAGGTTTGTTAAGACATTTTGATTTAGCATAAAATGATGCATCGTGTTTTTCTAAATCAGAATGGCTCACCTCAACAAGCTTGAACAACTTTCCAACACGATCCAGATTGACATTTTGAATTGGGAAACCTTCATCAAAATATTAGTTTATCAGATACATGCATTTTGTATACGATGATGTTTGAATCAGTGTTTAAACTATTTTTTTATGATTCACCATCAAATTCGAATTTGCAGATTCATTCTCCAAAACTTTTTCAACCATAGTTTAACCACATCAGAATCACATACATTTTCTTGTTTAGTGTAAGTTACGTCAATGTTCGCAGGTAGCTCATTTGTCTTTTAAGTTTTCAATTTTAGATTGAGTGCCTTTTCCAACCCCGATGGTTTCTTAGTAGCATAGCTATTCCACATGGGTGGTGGAACACGAACATAACTTGCACCTTTGTTTTCTTCAATTTGATTTTCTTCCTTGTTTTCAATTTTTGGAAGAATGTGATCAATGATGTTATGAACTTGTAGAATAACTGATTAACAATTTGTTAACCCGTTCTATATCTATTTTCATTTTCTAAAGTTCATTTTTAGCTCGGCGATTGTATTTAAATGAATATTAATGGCCAATTGTTTGTCCATTACAGTCGCCTTGAGCATTGAAAGTGTTCCGTCATTTTCTCTGATCACCTTTCCAAATTGTTTAACATATTTGCTTAATTTGTCATAAGTTTCTTTTGTTTCCTTAAAATCACATGACAAATTATCTATATGACATTTTCGCTCATTGTATCGTGTTTCTTTTTCGGCACACTCACTACACGGCTCTTGGCATTTCATGCAAGGTGTTTCTTTCACCGACTCATTTACCGACACGTTAAATCATTCACATTTTCTATACACGCTTTGTTGGTCTTGTCTGTCAGATTTTCCAACTTCACTTCAACTCTCTTTTCTTCTTTAGGCTTCTTCTTTTCTTCATAAGACGATTGATGGCTTGGCTCAAAATTGTAAACGGGGGGATCGGCTCCTCGATGAGCAACCGGTCTGATCTAACTCAACTAGCAGAGGCGAAATTCATTGCTAGAGAGGATGACAAAGAAACAAGAAAGATATTACTGTTTAACTGCTCTGAATTGTATTAATGACGTGCAAGTATAGACGAGAGTAAACAAATCAGCAGGCTTTGCTGTACCAACTGAACTAAAACTAACTAGCTCTGACACAACACTCCTCTATTTATAGGTCGACATGACTCGTACTGAAGTGTGTGAAACAGAGAGCTCGGTTGTACGAGTAGCTGCTTCGTACGGGTGACTGTGAGTTACTCGTACGAGCAATCTTGACTCGCTCGTACGAACCAGTTACAAAACATATAAAATAAACATTATGATATAAACAAATGACGTTTATGCCCTATATTCAATACAGACATATCCTAGACGTAGGCAATAGACATAATGCACCCAGAAACTCCCCTTTGGATGTTGCCGTAGTCTGGATAGCCTTCAAAAAGTCTTCACATGATTTGACTCTAACGCCAAAAAATCTCTTCGGTGGCTTGCGACGCTCCTCAAATGCTATTGGTACTTGATCTGTTGGACGAGGTCGGTTCACTGTATTGCGAAACCGAAAGCTCCTTAGCGATGCTATGCGAGCACGCTTCGCAATCCTAGCTTCATTCTTCTCTTTCCTTTTCTGCTCTGTCTCCTCAAGCTTCTTCCACGAAGTGTTCCATGTCGATCCTGAATGAATATCATTTGCAAAGCAGACATTAACAATCTTCTTGAATTGCAGAGCTTGTTCTTTATCCTTATCCTCGTAACTGATCTTGCTATAAAATAAACATTCAATATCCTTCTTTGTGAAGTTGACTAGCCACGTCGGGTCTAGTACTCGAATGCAATGCCATAGCCCGTATATGCGTTTGTGGGTTATAATGGCTTCGGTCAGCTCCTCTGCAATATTCCACGAATCTTCGTCTGGGTGCACGTATATAACAGCCTCTCTTGGATTTAAATCGTAATGCCACCACTTGAAGATCGTATAAAAATCATGCTCCATTCGTAACATAGGAATATTTTTCATCACTTTAGGACCGTTTTACGACGAGCGTTACATCTTTCTCCTTTGTCACTGGATCGATCATTGTGATGTGTCAGGAAAAGTGAGGTTTCCAGTGAGTAGAACCGTGTAAAGCCTCCAGCTTGATAAATTTCCATAGCCTCTGGTCATGAAACTTCATCTTGAGATTTATCATCTTTGTCTGCACCAATTCTTTAATATCCCAGTAAGGCAAGGACTTGATGTTGTGTAGATATCGGAAATATTGAATCCCAAACTCCCTCTTGATTGCGTAGACGTTTAGCTCTTCGATCCAAACCCAGCTAATGATATCCCTAGAGATATGTCAGCATCACGAGTAAAGAATGCTAGGGGGACGCTTGAACTTACGCTAGGCTAGTGGATTCCTAAACCATTTCTTCCTCATTTCAGCAATTTCAGCATTGTTCAATTGTTGAGGAATAGTACCTTCCTTTGCAGCATCTTCAACCTTTGGTTTCAACACATCTGAATTTTTGGCTGCAAATAATTCGGCAAAAGTTGGGGAGTCCTCTATACTCTGATCAGTAATATTCGCATCGTTATCAGAATCATCCTCCACGACAACTTTGTCATATTCGTTTGCTTCTTGAACATTCTCAAACACATAATCATTCGGCTCGAACGCATCTATCTCGTTCAGCTCATTCTCAAAATAAACTCAAAGTTATCCTCATTGACACCTAACATCTCGGCTATTTCCTCCTTAGGATAATTGTGAATGAATTCTCCTTCTTCAACGTCATGCTCAAGATAAAAGATCTTTGGTTTCTGCACGACAGGAATGGTAGATAAGTCAATCACCGAGAAGATTCCTGCCTGCTGAGCATCTAAACATTCTTCAACTCTATCTTTAGCTCCTTCTTCTGTAGTCTAATTAGCGTGATCATCGAGGTACACTGAATAATAGATTTCTTCATTAACTCCTGAATCAGTTACACGTACACCCGATCCTCCTACATTATCATCATCATCACTACTACTATCAGAATCACTAGGCAAAACATCTAACTCTTCAGCTTTCTCAGCTTCCTTTTCAAACTCTTCAATAGCTTCTTCTATCTTCCTTTCCAACATTTTCTTTAACAACCAGTCACGATGTCTCTGAGAAAGATCTTGCATATTGATATCAACATCTATCGGTTTCCCAATCAATAAAAACCTGTTCGGCACCTGATAAACCACAATATCTATACATGTCACTGGCGCAGACACAGCTTCTAGATCAGTTTGAACAATAATAGGATCCTCAACAACCCTCTCTTTTCCCTTTCCCTGTGCATCTGAATGCTCTTTCGCGAGACGTTCTCTTTCTGTAACACGTTCTCCAGCTTCAGTGCGTTCTATCACGTCGATTTCGGCAGCTATGTTCACTCCAAGCTTCTTTGTCAATATCTTTTCAAACAAACTCATTCTTCTATCACTTCGAAGCCTTTTTTCTTCATACTCTGCCATACGAAAGTCTCAACCGTTCATTCTCAAACACAATACTCACAAGCATATCTTCAAGCTGTTGTTTATCTTCATACAAAACATTAACCTGCTCAAGCAACTCCTGTTTCTCTTCATTTAACACATTAATCTGTTCTTGCGGCTCAGCTATCTTCACTATATTTAATAAAACTTGTTTCTACAACTCATCCACACGTGGATAGTTGAACGAAAAATCTTCACCCCAGGAATATCACCGAAGTCAAATCAAAATCGAACTGGGCTGTGAAGTATGTTAAGTTTGTGGTGGCTGTTGCAGTGTAGTTTGCTATTGTGTTAACTGTTGCGGTGTTTGCTGTGTCATTGGTTGTGGTGGCTCGAACACAACTTCTTATTCAACTGTTGGTTCTGGTATAGTCTCTTTTTATCTAACTGTCGGAGACTCAGAACTTCTCGCTGCTGGGCGCTTAAACCTTCTAGCCTTTGTCTTTACAGGTGTCCGCATAGGAGTATCCGGGTCAGAACCCGAAGGTACATATGTCGTATCATCCTCACCTGTAGCCTTACGCTTTCATTCTTCAGCCTTTTTCTTTAATTCAGCTTGACACTTTTTCTCTATCTTTTGCGCTCTTTTCTTTTCACCAGCACGTTGTTCATCTGAGTTTGTGCTCGAAGACGACGCGTCTTTAGCTGCTTTACCTTCACCGAAAGCTTGACGTTCTATATCCGCAGTAATAGCTTCAACCTTTGGTTCATCACGTAATCCAGAACTTTCTGTTGTAGCCTTTTTCTTTGGCTGTACTGATGCAGAAGCTGTAGCTTTTCTTTTGACTCCTTTCTCACCATCTTTTATAAACCACGAACTGCGTTTGGCAACAAAACTATCTAACGCAGCTAATTCTTCACTCTCATCGCCACTATCATCTTTTCTCCATTTGCATGGAGCTGGAGAAATATAATCTTTGTCGATTATCACTCCGAAAACCGGTTTAGCATTCGGAAATGCCTTCAAATGTATATTCATCTTTTTGAGAGTATACACATCCATATGTTCGAGTTTCAGCACATCCTCCTTCTTCTTTGTCTTTAGATTTGGGTGTAAATGATCTAATAACATCTGAACGAACCACGGATACTGTAAAAACATCTCCGGCTGAATGTTTTGCACCATCTGAGTAAATACAACTTTGGAGAAGTTATATGGCAAGTTCAGGACAAATGCGATAATCATACACATCTGATAATCAACTAAATCATCAAAACCTCCCTTCCGGTGGCTAAGAGCATGAGCCATAACATGTGCAATATAGTGAAAAGGCGCGCTCAGATTCCCCTTCTTAAATGGTGCTGCATTCATGAAACCTACATATTCCGAAAAGCCAGTCGGATCATCTTCGTTATCTTTGAAGTCCAATACTGTTCGGATCAACTCTTCAGTTATCTTCGCCGGAATATCCTCGTCGTTAATCTTTACTGCCTATACTATTGCGTTATCCTCATCACTGAATTCAGCGGCGTTCCAGAAAAATTCAACACGCGATCTATATATTGTTTGACGATCTGTAAGTTCCTTCATGATTTGAATTCTGCTAAGAAAATCTAATACACCTCGATAAGCTGCGATCTCTGGTATAGTCTCGTCTATCAAACAACATATGTCGTGGAATGACGAAAATGACGTTTTCTTGACCTTTACATAGAGATTGCAACAAACCGTTAGCAAAATTTTCAAACATTTCAAATTAAATATATCATTTGATACGAACCACAATACCATACAAGTCAACACTTAGACAAATTTACAAGTTTGAAACAACTTATCATTCGTACGAACCACTACTTCGTACGGATGACTTTTAGACTTAGAAATTTTTTCAAGCTTTTCCAAACTTGCTTCGTACGAATCATTGCTTCGTACCAATCATCAGCTTGAAATTTAACATTTAAGGATTTTGCTTTGTACGAATCAGTTCATTCGTATGAAAGAAAAAGAATATGTCTTTGTAAAATCTTGCTTCGTACGAGCGACTTCTTAGTACATATGATGAACCGTTCCAATAACACCAAGTTTAATCTAAACCTAAAACATGTTGTATTTAACAAATTAATAGTCGATCTATAGGTTATTAGGGCCGATTTTAACATTTTTATGGTCAATTTTAAGTTTTACCGGTCCAATAACACCAAGTTTAATCTAAACCTAAAAACATGATGTATTTAAAAAAAATAAATATTTTTGCTTCTTCACCAAGTTTGCCACATATCTCCAATTTTGACACCTAGCACTTACTTTTCCACACTTAATATTGTGTTGACACATGGTAGGACACTAATCCACACTTGGGCATAACCTCCTTAATCCTAAAATACTATAAATACCCCATGATACTTTCGTTTTTTTCCCACCACTTCAAAACACTTCAAAGGAAAGTGTGAAGTTCTTCTTTCTATCCTTCTTGGGGCTTGTTTCCAGCCTTTGAAAGCCTCCTATCTTGAGTTCTGAAAGTTTTCTTCAACACAAGTAAGTACTCTTCCTAGTTCTTTCATTATTTTAGCTACTTTGAGCTAAAAGTCGAACAATTTGGCTTCCTGATTGACTTTTGGTTCTGACCATATTTGGTCAAGTCAAAGTTCAATTGGACTTTGCAACGTGATTGTAATCATGAAGGTTATAGTCCCTAGCGATTTCACCTTCTGATTACCACGTTTACTAGTCGAAGTGACGAGTCAAAGTTTCGGTCAAAATGCACATGATGTGCATTTTACGACGAAACTATTTTTGGGTATCAAAACACCAAGTTTTGATACCAAATCAGTTTTATAAACATAGTTAGACATATTTTGACATGTCTAACTACTCACTTCTAGTTTAGTGCTTACTTAGTGTCGTAAGTCGAGCGGTCTTGACCACCGCTTTAACTTCCGAATCCGACCCGTTTAGTCGATCTTAGGATCCGACCAAACACATATTTGTGACCATAGTTGTATAGGGTATAACCTACTGAGGTTATACCTTATGGTCACATCACTTGATTAGTGTTATGATAAGCTACTTCTATGTCCTTAAAAATGACCAAATGCCCTTTTGTGCATAAATCCATTTTAAACACATGTAACCAAATTTTTGACATATAAACTGATGTTATAACATTTTCAAACATGTTTGGGCATTTAAGACTTATCATATTACATGATTAACCATCCAATCATGCATTTACGCTAATGACCTATTTAAGTAGCGTAAACTACCTTAACGAGTCATAATGGGTAAAAAACACTTAGGATCATTTCCAAATCAGAATGTTAAGTTTGTTAAACCATATAACATGAGTTCCAACACTCGTTTGGTTTATAAGACTTCATTCTATCTGATCTCCCGTTTGTAGTCCCGACACGCTAACATATTTATCTGACACACTAGGACACGTTTTAGCTTTGTTTATTCCGCTGATCAAGAATACTTTTGCAATCCCAAGTGAGTACATAGCCCCCCTCTTTTACATTTTCTAAATGTTTTGGGGTGATTCATATGTGCTGATAATTATTTTAAAGATTTCAAAACAATATAGATGGTTTATATTTACAAAACGATTTTCAAAGTGAGTACATAGTTCCCCTCTTTTACGTTTTGCAAAGGTTTTGGGGTGACTCATATGTGGTAAATCATTTTTAAGTTTTCAAAAACAATGTCTATGGTTTATATATAAAACATTATGATTTCAATAATGTGAACAACTTGTTGATGTGTTATCCATAACATGAATGACATTCATTAGCTTTGGCCGAGCCGACCCGTAGTATGTTATGGTACCATAGGAATGAAAATCCCATTATCGGACTGTTCACTGGATTTGGTGGAAGTTTGGGTAATGACAAAAACTGTTTCTGATTAACAAATAATTTTTTGATTTGTTATTCTAGTTAAAGAGACCTTTGATGGTCTATTAAAGATACCCTTTGGTGGTATAGTCAACATAGGTTTGAATGTATTCATTAGAGAACGATCAAAAGTTTTCACAATTAAAAACACGGGCGATTTGTTTATTACATGGACAATTGGTTTATGACACAGACGATTGATTTATAACACGGACGAATAGTTTATAGCATGGACAAATGGTTTATAACATGGACAAATGGTTTTGAACAATGTCACGCAATGATTTTTACTTAAAGTATAAACCATACGAAGTATTCTTTTGAATCAATCTGTTACAATATTTTTTTAGAAAAGAAACGTTTTGGTCAAGATTCATGGCTACATGGTTTTCACAACTCTAACCAACTTGTATAAGTTGGTTAATTGTATTGCAATATCAAACACTTTTGATGAGAGAAAAAAATTTTTTTTTTTTTTCCCCCCCCCCCCCCCATTTTTTCAAAAACCCCCCTTTTTTTTTTTTTTAAAAAAAAAAATTTTTTAAAACCCTTTGGAACCCCCCCTTTTTAAAAAAAAATTTTTTTTTTGGGTAATTTTGGGTTTTAATTTTTAAAAAAAAAAATTTTTTTTAAAAAAAAAAAAAGGGGCCCTCTTTTAAAAAAGGGGTTTTTTAAAAAGGGGAAAATTTTTTTTTTAAAAAAATTTTTGGTTTTTAAAAACAAAAATTTTCAAAAAAAAATTTTTTAAAAGGAAAAAAAAAAACCTTTTTTTTCCCCCCCAAAAAAATTTTAAAATTAAAAAAATCCCAAAAAAAATTTTAAAAAAAAAGGGGCCCCTTTTTTCGGGGGGGGAAAAAAAATTTTTAAAAAATTTTTTTTTTTTTTTAAAAAAAAACCCCCAAAAATTTTTTTAAAAAACCCTTTGGGGTTTAAAAAAAAAAATTTTTTTTAAAAAAAAAATTTTAAAAAGGGGGGTTTTTTTTACAAAAATTTTTTAAAAAAAAAAATTTTTAAAAGAAAAAATTTTTAAAAAACAAATAAAAAAACCCAAAAAAGGGGAAAACCCCTAAAAAAAGTTTAAAAAAAAAAAAAATTTTTTTTTTTTTTTTTAAAAAAATTTTTTTTGGGGGGGGGGGGGGGGGGGGGGGGGGGTTGGGGGGGGGGGGGGGGGGGGGGGGGGGGGGGGGGGGGGGGCGGGGGGGGGGGGGGGGGGGGGGGGGGGGGGGGGGGGGGGGGGGGGGGGGGGGGGGGGGGGGGGGGGGGGGGGGGGGGGGGGGGGGGGGGGGGGGGGGGGGGGGGGGGGGGGGGGGGGGGGGGGGGGGGGGGGGGGGGGGGGGGGGGGGGGGAAAAAAAGGGAATTAAAAAAACCCCCGGAAAAAAAACCCAAAAATTTTTCCCCAAAAAAAAACCCCCCCCCCCTTTTTTTGGGGGGAAAAAAAAATTTTTTTTTTTAAAACCCTTTTTTTTTTAAACCCCCTTTTCATCAAAAAAATTTTCCGCCCCCCTTAAATTTTTTTAAAACCCAAAAATTTTTTTTAAAAAAAAATGCCCCCCCCTTTTTTTTTTTTTTTTTTTTTTTTTTTTAAATTTTTTTTTTTTTTAATTTTTTTTTTTTTTAAAAAAAATTTTTTTTTTTAAAAAACCCTTTTCAAATTTTAAGGGTTTTGGGTTTAAATTTTTTTAAGTGAAGGGGTTTTTCCCCAAATTTTAAAAAAAATTTTTTTTTTAAAAGGGAATTTTCCCAAAAAAAAAAAAAAAATTTTTTAAAAAATTTTTTTTTTGGTTCCCCCCCCCAAAAAAACCAAAAACCCCTTTTTTCCCTTAAAACCCAAAAAACCCCCCTTTTTTTCCCCCCCCTTAAAATTTAATTTTAAAAAAGGGGGGGGAAAAAAAACCCCAAAAAGGGGGAAAAAAATTTTTTTTTTGGGGGGGGGGAAAAAAAAAAAAAAAGGAAATTTTTTTTTTTTTTTTAAAAAATTTTTTAAAAAAAATTTTTTTCCCCCCAAAAAATTGGCTTTAAATTTTTTAAAAAATTTTTTTTTTTTGGGAAAAAAATTTTTAAAATTTTTTTTTTTTAAAAAAAACCCCTTTTAAAATTTTTTGGGAAAAACCGGGGTTTTTTTTAAAAAATTTTAAATTAATTTTTTTCCCAAAAATTTTTTTGGGGGTTTTTTTTCCCTTTTTAAAATTTTTTTTTTTTTTTTTAAAATTTAAAAGTTTTTTTTTTTAAAAAAATTTTTCCCCCCCAAAAAAAAAATTTTTTTTTGGGGGTTTTTTAAAAAAAAATTTTTTAAAAAAAAATTTAAAAAAAAAAATTTTAAAATTTTTTTTTTTTCCCCCTGAAAAAAAAAAATTTTTTTTTTAAAAAAAAAAAACCCCCAAAGAAAAAACCGGGGAAAAAAGGAAAAAAAACCCCCCTTTTTGGGCCCCAAAAAAAAATTTTAAAAAAAATTTTTTTTTATTTTTTTAAAAATTTTTTAAAAGGGGGTTTTTTTTTTTTTTTTTTTTTTTTTTAAAAAAAAAATTTTTAAAAAAATGGGGTTTCCAAAAAAAATTTTTTTTAAAAAAAAAAAGGGGTTTTTTTTTTTTTTTTTTTCCCCCCCCAAAAAAAAAAAAGGGGGTTTTTTTGGGGGGAATTTTTTTTTGGGTTTCCAAATTTTTTTTTTAAAAAAAATTTTAAATCCCCCCGTAAAAATTTAAAAACCCCCCCAAAAAAAAAATTTTTGGGTTTTTTTTTAAAACCATTAAATTTTTAAACCCCCTTTCCTTTAAAAAAAAATTTTTTTTCCTGTTTTTTTTTTTAAACCCCAAAATTTTTTTTTTAAAATTTTCAAAAAAAAAAAAAGGGGAAAATTTAAAAAAAAACCCGGTTAACTTTTAAAAAAAAAATTTTTTTAAAAAAAAAACCCAAAAAAAATTTTTTTCCCAAAAAAAAAATAAAAAAAAAAATTTTTTTTAAAAAATTTAAAATTTCCTTAAAAAAATTTTTTTCCTTTTTTTTTAAAATTCCCCCCCTTTTTTAAATTCCCCGGGTTTAAAGGGGAAAAAAAAAATTTTTTTTTTTTTTTCCCCCAAAAAAAAAATTTTTTCCTTTGGGGGCCCCCCCCCAAAAGGGAAATTTTAAAAAAAAAAAAATTTTTTTAAAAAAACCAAAAATTTAATTTTTAAATTTTAAAAAAAAAAAAAAAAAATTTTTTTTTTCCCCCCCTTTTAAAATTAAAAAAAAAAAAAAGGAAAAAAAAAAAAATTTTTTTTTTAAATTTCCAAAAATTTTTTTTTTTTTTAAAAAAAAAATTTTTAAAAAAAAAAAGGGGAAAAAAATTTTGGGAACCAAAAAATTTTTTCCTTTAAAAAAAAAATTTTTTTTTTTAAAAAATTTTTTAAATTTTTTTTTTAAAAACCCCTTTGGGGTTTTTTTTTTGGGGTTTTTTTTTTTTTCCCCCCCCCAAAAAATTTAACCCCAAAATTTTTTAAAAAAAAAAAAAACCAAAAAAAATTTTTTTTGTTTTTTTTTTAAAACCCCAAAAAACCCTTTTTTTAAAAAAACCCAAAAAACCCCCCCAAAAAATTTTAAAAAAATTTAAAAAAAAAATTTTTTTTTTTTGGGTTTTTTTTTTTTTAAAAAAAAATTTTTAAATTTTCCTTTTAAAAAATTTTTTAAATTGGGGAAAAAAAAAAACCTTGGGGGGGGGGAAAAGGGGTTTAAAAAATTTTTAAAAAAGGGGCCCCCCGGGGGGGGGGGCCGGGGGGGGTTTTTAAAAGGGGTTAAAAATTTTTTTTTTTTGGGGGGGGGGGTTTTTTTTTGGTGTTTTTTTTGGGAAAGGAAAAAAATTTTTAAAAAGGGTTTTTTTTTGGGGTTTTAAAAAAAAAGGGTTTTTTTTTTCCCCTTTTTTTTTTTTTTTTTAAAAAAAATTTTTTAAAATTTTTTTTTTTCCCCTTTTTGGTAGTTTTTTTTTTTTTTTTTTTTGGCCCCCCCTTTTTTTTTTTCCCCTTTTTTTCCTTTTTTTTCCTTTTTTAAAAAAGGGTTTTTAACTCCGGGAAATTTTTTTTTAAAATTTTTTTTTTTTAAAATTTTCCCCAAATTTTTTTTTTAAAAAAAATTTTTTTTTAAAAAATTTTAAAAACCTTTTTTTTCATTTTTTTTTCCCCCCCCTTTTTTTTTTTTCCCCTTTTTTTTTTAAAAAAATTTTTTAAAAAAAAAAAAATTTTTTTTTAAAAAACCCCCCCTTTAAAATTTTCCCCAACCCCCGGGCCCTTAAATTTTTTAAAACCCCCCAAAAAAAATTTTTTTGGGGAAAAATTTTTAAAAAATTTTTTTTTAAAAAAATTTTTTTTTTCCCCAAAAACCCTTTTAAATTTTCAAAAAAATTTTTTTAAAAAAATTTTTTTTTTTTTTTTTTTTGGGGGAAATTTTCCAAAAGGGTAAAAATTTTTTTTTTTTTAAAAAACCCCCAAAAACCCCCAAAAAAAAACCCCCTTTTTTTTTGGCCCCCAAAACCCCCCTTTTTTTTTTTAAATTTTTTTTAAAGGAAAAAATTTTTTTTTTTGGGGTTGGAAAAAAATTTTTAAAATTTCAATTTTTTTTTTTTTTAAAAAAGGGCCCTTTTTTTTTGGGGTTTTTTTTTTTTTAAAAAATTTTTTTAGCAAAATTTGCCCCTTTCCCCCCACCCCCCCCAAAAAAAAAAAAATTTTTTTTTTAAAATTTTTTTTTTTTTCCCCCGGAAAAAAAAAAATTTTTCCCCCTTTGGTGTTTTTTTTTTGGGGGGTTTTAAATTTTTTTAAAAAAAAAATTTTTTTTTTTTTCCCCCCCAAAAAAATTTTTTTCGGGTTTTTTCCAATTAATTAAATTTTTTCCCCTTTTTTGGTTTTCTTTTTTAAAAAAATTTTTTTCCCCAAATTTTTTAAAATTTTTAAAAAAAATTTTGGGGCCCCCAAATGGCAAATTAAACCCAAAAAATAAAAAAAAAAAAAAATTTTTAAAGGCCCCCAAAAAAATTTTTAAAAATTCCCAAAAAAAAGGGGGCCCCCTTTTTAAAACAAAAAAAAAACCCCCCCAAAAAAAAAAAACCGGGGTTTAAAAAGGGGGAAAAAATTTTTTTTTTTGGGGGGTTTTTTTAAAAAAGGCCAATTTTTTAAAAACCCCAAACCCCCTTTTTAAAATAAAAATTTTAAAAAAAAAAAATTTTTTTTAAATTTAAAAAACCCCCCAAAACCCAAAAAAAAACCCCCCAAAAACCCAAAATTTTAAAAATTTTGGGTTAAAATTATTAAATTGGTTTTAAAAAAAAAAGGGGGTTTTTCCCCCCAAAAAAAAAATTTTAAAAAAATTTTAAAAACCCCAAAAAAAATTTTGGGGGGAAAAACCTTAAAATTTTTTTAAAAAATTTTTTTTTTTCAAAAAATTTTTTTTTAAAAAAAATTTAAAAAAAAAAAACCCCCCCTTTTTTTTAAACCCCCCCCCTTTTTTTTTTTTAAAAATTTTTTAAAAAAATTTTTTTTCCCCTTTTTTAAAACCGGGGGCCCCAAAAAAAAAAAATTTTTTAAAAAAAAAATTTTTTTTTAAAATTTTTTCCCAAACCCTTTTTAAATTTTTTGGGAAAAAAAATTTTTTTTTTTAAAATTTAAATTTTTTAAAAAATTTTTTTTTTTTAAAAAAAAAACCCCCCCCAAAATTTAGAAAAAAAAGGGGGGGGGTTAATTTTTCCTTTTTTTTAAAAAATTTTTTGGAAAAAAAAGGGGCCAAAAAAAATTTTAAATTTTCCCAAAATTTTGGGGGGCCCCCTTTTTTCCCTTTTCAAATTTTTTTTTCCAAAAATTTTTTTTTCCCCCCAAAAAAAAAAATTTTGGTTGTTTTTTAAAAAAAAATTTAAATTTTTTTTTTTTTTTTTTTTCCCTTTTCCCCCCTTTAAAATTTTTTTAAAAAAAAAAAAAATTTTTTTTAATTAAGGGTTTTTTTAAAAATTTTAAAAAATTTTTTTAAAAAAAAATTTTTTTAAATTTTAAATTTTTAAAAAACCCCCTTTTTTTTTCCCCCCCCCGAATTTTTTTTTCCAAAAAAAAAGGGGGGGGGGTTTTTAAAAAAAAAAAATTTGGGGAAAAAAAAAAACCCCCAAAGTTTTTTCCAAACTTTTTTTTAAAAAAAAAAAAACTTTTAAAATTTTTTTTTTTTTTAAAAAAAAATTCTTTTTTAAAAATTAAAGCTCCTTAGCGATGCTATGCGAGCACGCTTCGCAATCCTAGCTTCATTCTTCTCTTTCCTTTTCTGCACTGTCTCCTCAAGCTTCTTCCACGAAGTGTTCCATGTCGATCCTGAATGAATATCATTTGCAAAGCAGACATTAACAATCTTCTTGAATTGCAGAGCTTGTTCTTTATCCTTATCCTCGTAACTGATCTTGCTATAAAATAAACATTCAATATCCTTCTTTGTGAAGTTGACTAGCCACGTCGGGTCTAGTACTCGAATGCAATGCCATAGCCCGTATATGCGTTTGTGGGTTATAATGGCTTCGGTCAGCTCCTCTGCAATATTCCACGAATCTTCGTCTGGGTGCACGTATATAACAGCCTCTCTTGGATTTAAATCGTAATGCCACCACTTGAAGATCGTATAAAAATCATGCTCCATTCGTAACATAGGAATATTTTTCATCACTTTAGGACCGTTTTACGACGAGCGTTACATCTTTCTCCTTTGTCACTGGATCGATCATTGTGATGTGTCAGGAAAAGTGAGGTTTCCAGTGAGTAGAACCGTGTAAAGCCTCCAGCTTGATAAATTTCCATAGCCTCTGGTCATGAAACTTCATCTTGAGATTTATCATCTTTGTCTGCACCAATTCTTTAATATCCCAGTAAGGCAAGGACTTGATGTTGTGTAGATATCGGAAATATTGAATCCCAAACTCCCTCTTGATTGCGTAGACGTTTAGCTCTTCGATCCAAACCCAGCTAATGATACCCCCTAGAGATATGTCAGCATCACGAGTAAAGAATGCTAGGGGACGCTTGAACTTACGCTAGGCTAGTGGATTCCTAAACCATTTCTTCCTCATTTCAGCAATTTCAGCATTGTTCAATTGTTGAGGAATAGTACCTTCCTTTGCAGCATCTTCAACCTTTGGTTTCAACACATCTGAATTTTTGGCTGCAAATAATTCGGCAAAAGTTGGGGAGTCCTCTATACTCTGATCAGTAATATTCGCATCGTTATCAGAATCATCCTCCACGACAACTTTGTCATATTCGTTTGCTTCTTGAACATTCTCAAACACATAATCATTCGGCTCGAACGCATCTATCTCGTTCAGCTCATTCTCAAAATAAACTCAAAGTTATCCTCATTGACACCTAACATCTCGGCTATTTCCTCCTTAGGATAATTGTGAATGAATTCTTCTTCTTCAACGTCATGCTCAAGATAAAAGATCTTTGGTTTCTGCACGACAGGAATGGTAGATAAGTCAATCACCGAGAAGATTCCTGCCTGCTGAGCATCTAAACATTCTTCAACTCTATCTTTAGCTCCTTCTTCTGTAGTCTAATTAGCGTGATCATCGAGGTACACTGAATAATAGATTTCTTCATTAACTCCTGAATCAGTTACACGTACACCCGATCCTCCTACATTATCATCATCATCACTACTACTATCAGAATCACTAGGCAAAACATCTAACTCTTCAGCTTTCTCAGCTTCCTTTTCAAACTCTTCAACAGCTTCTTCTATCTTCCTTTCCAACATTTTCTTTAACAACCAGTCACGATGTCTCTGAGAAAGATCTTGCATATTGATATCAACATCTATCGGTTTCCCAATCAATAAAAACCTGTTCGGCACCTGATAAACCACAATATCTATACATGTCACTGGCGCAGACACAGCTTCTAGATCAGTTTGAACAATAATAGGATCCTCAACAACCCTCTCTTTTCCCTTTCCCTGTGCATCTGAATGCTCTTTCGCGAGACGTTCTCTTTCTGTAACACGTTCTCCAGCTTCAGTGCGTTCTATCACGTCGATTTCGGCAGCTATGTTCACTCCAAGCTTCTTTGTCAATATCTTTTCAAACAAACTCATTCTTCTATCACTTCGAAGCCTTTTTTCTTCATACTCTGCCATACGAAATCTCAACCGTTCATTCTCAAACACAATACTCACAAGCATATCTTCAAGCTGTTGTTTATCTTCATACAAAACATTAACCTGCTCAAGCAACTCCTGTTTCTCTTCATTTAACACATTAATCTGTTCTTGCGGCTCAGCTATCTTCACTATATTTAATAAAACTTGTTTCTACAACTCATCCACACGTGGATAGTTGAACGAAAAATCTTCACCCCAGGAATATCACCGAAGTCAAATCAAAATCGAACTGGGCTGTGAAGTATGTTAAGTTTGTGGTGGCTGTTGCAGTGTAGTTTGCTATTGTGTTAACTGTTGCGGTGTTTGCTGTGTCATTGGTTGTGGTGGCTCGAACACAACTTCTTATTCAACTGTCGGTTCTGGTATAGTCTCTTTTTATCTAACTGTCGGAGACTCAGAACTTCTCGCTGCTGGGCGCTTAAACCTTCTAGCCTTTGTCTTTACAGGTGTCCGCATAGGAGTATCCGGGTCAGAACCGAAGGTACATATGTCGTATCATCCTCACCTGTAGCCTTACGCTTTCATTCTTCAGCCTTTTTCTTTAATTCAGCTTGACACTTTTTCTCTATCTTTTGCGCTCTTTTCTTTTCACCAGCACGTTGTTCATCTGAGTTTGTGCTCGAAGACGACGCGTCTTTAGCCGCTTTACCTTCACGAAAGCTTGACGTTCTATATCCGCAGTAATAGCTTCAACCTTTGGTTCATCACGTAATCCAGAACTTTCTGTTGTAGCCTTTTTCTTTGGCTGTACTGATGCAGAAGCTGTAGCTTTTCTTTTGACTCCTTTCTCACCATCTTTTATAAACCACGAACTGCGTTTGGCAACAAAACTATCTAACGCAGCTAATTCTTCACTCTCATCGCCACTATCATCTTTTCTCCATTTGCATGGAGCTGGAGAAATATAATCTTTGTCGATTATCACTCCGAAAACCGGTTTAGCATTCGGAAATGCCTTCAAATGTATATTCATCTTTTTGAGAGTATACACATCCATATGTTCGAGTTTCAGCACATCCTCCTTCTTCTTTGTCTTTAGATTTGGGTGTAAATGATCTAATAACATCTGAACGAACCACGGATACTGTAAAAACATCTCCGGCTGAATGTTTTGCACCATCTGAGTAAATACAACTTTGGAGAAGTTATATGGCAAGTTCAGGACAAATGCGATAATCATACACATCTGATAATCAACTAAATCATCAAAACCTCCCTTCCGGTGGCTAAGAGCATGAGCCATAACATGTGCAATATAGTGAAAAGGCGCGCTCAGATTCCCCTTCTTAAATGGTGCTGCATTCATGAAACCTACATATTCCGAAAAGCCAGTCGGATCATCTTCGTTATCTTTGAAGTCCAATACTGTTCGGATCAACTCTTCAGTTATCTTCGCCGGAATATCCTCGTCGTTAATCTTTACTGCCTATACTATTGCGTTATCCTCATCACTGAATTCAGCGGCGTTCCAGAAAAATTCAACACGCGATCTATATATTGTTTGACGATCTGTAAGTTCCTTCATGATTTGAATTCTGCTAAGAAAATCTAATACACCTCGATAAGCTGCGATCTCTGGTATAGTCTCGTCTATCAAACAACATATGTCGTGGAATGACGAAAATGACGTTTTCTTGACCTTTACATAGAGATTGCAACAAACCGTTAGCAAAATTTTCAAACATTTCAAATTAAATATATCATTTGAACGAACCACAATACCATACAAGTCAACACTTAGACAAATTTACAAGTTTGAAACAACTTATCATTCGTATGAACCACTACTTCGTACGGATGACTTTTAGACTTAGAAATTTTTTCAAGCTTTTCCAAACTTGCTTCGTACGAATCATTGCTTCGTACCAATCATCAGCTTGAAATTTAACATTTAAGGATTTTGCTTTGTACGAATCAGTTCATTCATATGAAAGAAAAAGAATATGTCTTTGTAAAATCTTGCTTCGTACGAGCGACTTCTTCGTACATATGATGAACCGTTCCAATAACACCAAGTTTAATCTAAACCTAAAACATGTTGTATTTAACAAATTAATAGTCGATCTATAGGTTATTAGGGCCGATTTTAACATTTTTATGGTCAATTTTAAGTTTTACCGGTCCAATAACACCAAGTTTAATCTAAACCTAAAACATGATGTATTTAAAAAAAATAAATATTTTTGCTTCTTCACCAAGTTTGCCACATATCTCCAATTTTGACACCTAGCACTTACTTTTCCACACTTAATATTGTGTTGACACATGGTAGGACACTAATCCACACTTGAGCATAACCTCCTTAATCCTAAAATACTATAAATACCCCATGATACTTTCGTTTTTTTCCACACCACTTCAAAACACTTCAAAGGAAAGTGTGAAGTTCTTCTTTCTATCCTTCTTGGGGCTTGTTTCCAGCCTTTGAAAGCCTCCTATCTTGAGTTCTGAAAGTTTTCTTCAACACAAGTAAGTACTCTTCCTAGTTCTTTCATTATTTTAGCTACTTTGAGCTAAAAGTCGAACAATTTGGCTTCCTGATTGACTTTTGGTTCTGACCATATTTGGTCAAGTCAAAGTTCAATTGGACTTTGCAACGTGATTGTAATCATGAAGGTTATAGTCCCTAGCGATTTCACCTTCTGATTACCACGTTTACTAGTCGAAGTGACGAGTCAAAGTTTCGGTCAAAATGCACATGATGTGCATTTTACGACGAAACTATTTTTGGGTATCAAAACACCAAGTTTTGATACCAAATCGGTTTTATAAACATAGTTAGACATATTTTGACATGTCTAACTACTCACTTCTAGTTTAGTGCTTCCTTAGTGTCGTAAGTCGAGCGGTCTTGACCACCGCTTTAACTTCCGAATCCGACCCGTTTAGTCGATCTTAGGATCCGACCAAACACATATTTGTGACCATAGTTGTATAGGGTATAACCTACTGAGGTTATACCTTATGGTCACATCACTTGATTAGTGTTATGATAAGCTACTTCTATGTCCTTATAAAATGACCCAAATGCCCTTTTGTGCATAAATCCATTTTAAACACATGTAACCAAATTTTTGACATATAAACTGATGTTATAACATTTTCAAACATGTTTGGGCATTTAAGACTTATCATATTACATGATTAACCATCCAATCATGCATTTACGCTAATGACCTATTTAAGTAGCGTAAACTACCTTAACGAGTCATAATGGGTAAAAAACACTTAGGATCATTTCCAAATCAGAATGTTAAGTTTGTTAAACCATATAACATGAGTTCCAACACTCATTTGGTTTATAAGACTTCATTCTATCTGATCTCCCGTTTGTAGTCCCGACACGCTAACATATTTATCTGACACACTAGGACACGTTTTAGCTTTGTTTATTCCGCTGATCAAGAATACTTTTGCAATCCCAAGTGAGTACATAGCCCCCCTCTTTTACATTTTCTAAATGTTTTGGGGTGATTCATATGTGCTGATAATTATTTTAAAGATTTCAAAACAATATAGATGGTTTATATTTACAAAACGATTTTCAAAGTGAGTACATAGTTCCCCTCTTTTACGTTTTGCAAAGGTTTTGGGGTGACTCATATGTGGTAAATCATTTTTAAGTTTTCAAAAACAATGTCTATGGTTTATATATAAAACATTATGATTTCAATAATGTGAACAACTTGTTGATGTGTTATCCATAACATGAATGACATTCATTAGCTTTGGCCGAGCCGACCCGTAGTATGTTATGGTACCATAGGAATGAAAATCCCATTATCGGACTGTTCACTGGATTTGGTGGAAGTTTGGGTAATGACAAAAACTGTTTCTGATTAACAAATAATTTTTTGATTTGTTATTCTAGTTAAAGAGACCCTTTGATGGTCTATTAAAGATACCCTTTGGTGGTATAGTCAACATAGGTTTGAATGTATTCATTAGAGAACGATCAAAAGTTTTCACAATTAAAAACACGGGCGATTTGTTTATTACATGGACAATTGGTTTATGACACAGACGATTGATTTATAACACGGACGAATAGTTTATAGCATGGACAAATGGTTTATAACATGGACAAATGGTTTTGAACAATGTCACGCAATGATTTTTACTTAAAGTTATAAACCATACGAAGTATTCTTTTGAATCAATCTGTTACAATATTTTTTTAGAAAAGAAACGTTTTGGTCAAGATTCATGGCTACATGGTTTTCACAACTCTAACCAACTTGTATAAGTTGGTTAATTGTATTGCAATATCAAACACTTTTGATGAGAGGTTTTCACTTAACGACTCTTGTAGTCGGACGAGGTGTTGCAATATGTATACAAAGCCACAAATTTGACACACTCACAAAACCAATGTACGCGCCGCCATTTTTATGCTGACTCTCTTTTCACATACGTTTCAGGAGTTAGTGCTTGATAATATGATGCATGCTTCATGTGAACGGGGATCGTGCTCCTGAAATAAGTAACCGACCAGATCTCGCTCAACTAGCAGAGGCGGAATTCATTGCTAGAGAGGTAGACAAAAAGAACAAGATAGTACTTACTGTTTAACTACTTCTGTTGTATCAAAAGACGTTCAAGTACAGACGCAAGTAAACAATCTATCAGAGCTTCGCCGTACCAACTGACAAATCACTAACTATCTCTAACACAATACTCCTCTATTTATAGGTCGACATGACTCATACTAGAGTGCGTGTTGTAACAGTGACGTGACTATGCTTAGAACAAGTATGTGTTTCGTACGAGTGAGACACTCGTACGAACAATTTAGATGCTCGTACGAAGCAATCTAACAAAAGATATAAAATTTACATTTTAACATATAAACATTGACATGAAAGCTCTATATACATTACAGACACATCCTAGACATAGGCAATAGACATTATGCACCAACAAACTCCCCCTTGGATGTTGCCGCAGTCTGGATAGTCTTCAAAAAACATTCTTCAAATGATTTGACTCTAGCGACCAAAAAATCTCTTCGATGGCTTGCGACGCTCCTCAAAAGCAATTGATGTTTGGTTTGTAGGAGGAGGTCGATTCATTATATTACCAAACTGAAATCTCCTAAGCGATGCTATTCTAGCACGCTCCGTTATTCGAGCTTCATTCTTTTCTTTCTTCTTTGTCTATTTTTCTTCAGGCTTCCTCCAAGAAGTATTCCATGTCGATCCTGAATGTATATCGTTTGCAAAGCAGACATTCACAATCTTCTGGAATTGGAGAGCTTGCTCCTTGTCTTTTTTCCTCAAAACTTATCTTACTGTAAAAATAGACATTCAATATCCTTCTTTGAACAATTTACTAGCCACATTGGGTCTAGTACTCGAATGCCACGCCATAGACCGTATAATCATTTATTTGCTACGACGGATTCGGATAATTCCTCAGTAATTTTCCAAGAATCTTCATCTAGATGAACATATATAACAGCTTCTCCCGTACTCAAATCGTAGTGCCACCATTTGAAATTCTTGTAAAAAACTTGGTCCATCTTTATGAGAGCCATGTTCTTCATCACACGAGACTTCTTTACTATTAATGTAACATCCTTCTCATTCGTCACTGGATCAACTTTAACAATACAACGAGGAAAGTGAGGTTTCCAATGTGTAAACTCATTCATTGCTTCTAGCTTAATCAATTTTCAAAGCCGCTGGTCATGAAATTTCATCTTCAGATTAATTGTGTTTGTTTGAACAAGCTCCTTAATATCCCAATACAGCAAGGTTTTGATATCGCGTAGATATTGGAAATATTGAATACCAAACTCCCTCTTTATCGCGTACACATTCAGCTCTACAATCCATCCCCAGCTCAAAATATCCCTTAACAAAATATCAGCATCTCGAGTAAAGAATGCTAGGGGTCTTTTAAATTTACGCACTACTGGAACATTACCAAACCATTTCTTCCTCTGCTCTGCTATTTCAGCGCTTGACATTTGCTGAGGAATAGTTCCATCTTTAACAGCTCCAGAAACTTTTCTTTTCAACATTTCGGAACTTTCAACTCCGAATATATCTGCAAAAGTTGTGGAATCATCTGTACTCTGGTAAGCTTGATTAGCATCGTCATCAAAATTATCTTCCACGACAACTCTATCACACACGGTTGCATCCTCAATTTCTTCAAAAACATACAAGTTCGGTTCAAATACATCTATCTCATTCAATTCGTTTTCAAAATCGAACTCAAAATTTCCTTCATTTATTCCCAACATCTCTACAATCTCCTCCTTTGTGTAACTATGCAAAAATTCTCCCTCCTCTACATCATGCTCAAGATACAGTACTTTGGGCTTTGACATGACAGGAACATATAATATTTCTATTTCTGGGAAGATTCCTGCCTGCTGAGCATCAACAGATTCGCTACCTCGATCATTCCTTCCCTCTTCAACAGTTTGATTTGTAGAATCATCAAGATACTTAGAAACATCCACATCTTCATTCATATTTGACTCTGTTACACGAATTCTAGAACCACCTACATTATCATCGTTACCATCAGATCTTTTAGGATTAATATCATCTTTATCAGCACCCTCTAACTCTACATCCTTTTCAACATTTGCAGCAATATCATCAATCTTTTTCTCAATCTTCTTCTTCAACAACCAATCACGATGTCTTTGAGAAATATCAAGCGAATCAATATCAACATTCGTTGGTCATCCAATCAGAATAAACTTTCTCGGTTCCACATATACAACTGTATCCATACATGTTTCTGGCATAGATTCAGCTCTAGCTCAGTATGAACAGTGATAGGATCCTCCACGATTTTAGCGTTTCCCTTTCCCCGAGCATCAGATTGTTGCTTTGCAAGTCATTCTCTTTCTGCAACACGCTCTCAGGCTTTAGATCTCTCAATCTCATTAATTTCTTCAGTATTCACACCCAGCTTTTTCACTAAAAGCTTTTCAAACAAACTCATTCGCCTATCACTTTGCAATCTTTCTTCTTCATATTCTGTCATTCGAAGTCTCAACCTCTCATTTTCCCAAAACAATGCTAGCCAACATAGCTTCCATCTGTTGCTTTTCTTCAGATAAACCTTCAATATGTTCAACCATTTCCCGTTTTTCAGCAGTCAACACATTGATTTGTTCTTGTAGTTCGACAATCTTCACTGTGTTAAATGTAAAATGACCCTCTGGAAGATCACCAAAATCAAAGTTAAGATCAAACTGGGACGGTGATGTTTGTGAGGTATGCGGTGGTTGTTGTGGAGTCTGCTTTGGTGGTTGAGGCATTCGTTGTTGAGGTTGTTGCTGAGGAACTTGTTGTTGTGGATGTGTTGGTTGCTGCTGTGGTTGTGGTGGAGTTTGTCGTGGTGGTGTTGATGGTATTTGTTGTGAAGGTTCGACCATGACTTCTTCAACAGTAGGTTCAGAAGTAGTCTCTTTGGATCTGATCGTTGGAGATTCAAACTTCGAACAGCAGATCGTTTTATCCTCCTTTTCCTTTTGATTGGCGTGCTAAAGATAGCTTCAGAATCAGATTCAAATGGTACATATGTTGTATCATCCTCTCCTGTAGCTTTACATTTTCGTTCTTCAGCCTTACGTTTGAGTTAAGCCTGACGCTTTTTCTCTATCTTTTGCGCCCTCTTTCTTTCTCCTTCTCTGCGTTCATCCGAATTAGTACTCGACGAAGAAACATTCTCAACTACTTTCTCAATATCAAATGCTTGACGCTTAATATCTGCAGCCATATCTTCAATGTTCTCCTAAGTGTCTGGTTCATCACGAAGGCCAGAACTTTCAGCAGCTGTTGTAGCTTTCTTTTTCTGAACTTTTGGAACTGATGTTGACGTTGTAGCAGCTTTATGCTTAGTCCCTTTTTCACCATCCTTCATAAGCCACATACTTCTTTTTGCAACAAACATAAATAAAGCTTCAAGTTCTTCGTCTTCATCACCACTATCATCCTTCCTCCATCGACCTGGTGCTGGTGAAACATAATCTTTATCAACAACCGCACAAAACATATGTTTAGCGTTAGGAGCAGTCTTAAGATGCAAATTCATCTTTCTCAATGTAGAAACGTCCATGTGTTCAAGCTTCAAAATATCATCTGCACTTTTCTTCAAATCAGGACGTAAATAATCAAGCATCATCTGTACAAATCTTGGTTATTGTAGAAATTTCTCCCTTTGAATGTTCTGAACCATATGCGTAAAGATAACCTTAGAAAAGTTGTATGGCAGATTCAGTATCAACGCAGTAATCATGCACATCTGATAATCCACGAGATTTTTCTCTATCTTTTGCGCCCTCTTTCATTCTCCTTCTCTGCGTTCATCCGAATTAGTACTCGACGAAGAAACATCCTCAACTACTTTCTCAGTACCAAATGCTTGACGCTTAATATCTCCAGCCATATCTTCAACGTTCTCCTTAGTGTCTGGTTCATCACGAAGGCCAAAACTTTCAGCAGCTGTTGTAGCTTTCTTTTTTTGAACTTTTGAACTGATGATGACGTTGTAGCAGCTTTACACTTAGTCCCTTTTTCCCCATCCTTCACAAGCCACAGACTTCTTTTTGCATCAAACATAGAAAATGCTGCAAGTTCTTCGTCTTCATCACCACTATCATCCTTCCCCCATCGACCTGGTGCTGGTGAAGCATAATCTTTATCAACAACCGCACAAAACATAGGTTTAGCGTTAGAGGCAGTCTTAAGATGCAAATTTATCTTTCGCAATGTAGAAACGTCCATGTGTTCAAGCTTCAAAATATCATCTGCACTTTTCTTCTAATCAGGACGTAAATAATCAAGCATCATCTGTACAAATCTTGGTTATTGTAGAAATTTCTCCCTTTGAATGTTCTGAACCATATGCGTAAAGATAACCTTAGAAAAGTTGTATGGCAGATTCAGTATCATGGCAGTAATCATGCACCTCTGATAATCAATAAGATCATCATATCCTCCTTTATGATGGCTAAGACTGTGGACAATAACATGAGCGGGATATCTGAAAGGTGCGCTCAAATTGGCTTTCATGAAAGGTGCATCATTCACAAATCCAGCATATCCCATACGATAAAGCAACCTTTCTCCATGTACTCTGAAAATCCTGTTGGATCAATCTCATTGTCTTTGAACTCATACACTGTCCGTATCAATTCTTCGTTAATCTTGACAGGAATATCTTCGTCATCAATCTTCACAGCAGACACAATAGCATTGTCCTCTATACTGAACTCTGTAACATTCCATAAGTATTCAACATGTGACTGGTAAATGGTATGCCTATCGGTAAGCGCTTTAGTCACCCGTATACGTGTTAGAAAATCAAGAATTTCTCTATAAGCAACAATTTCTAGAATTGATTCATTAGTTAAGCAGTAGGTATTGTGAAACGGTGAGAATGAAGATTTCTTGGCCTGTTCACAAACATAACAAACAAGTGTTAGAAAAATATTAAACTTTTCAAAGTAACACTTTCATTCCTACGAAACATAGTCTTGTAGGAAGCAAATACTTAGCAAACTTCTAAAATTCAACATTTTATGTTTACTTCATACCAAACATAATTTTATACGAAGCAAACACTTAACAAAATTTATAAAATTCAACATTTCAGGTTTACTTCGTACCAAACAATTTCTTCGTACAAACCAAATCATCAAAGCAATGAAAGATTTATTCCGTACGAGCCAATTATTCGTACGAACCAAATCGTCGTTCCAAAATACCAAGTGTAATCCAAACTTAAAACATGTCAATTTTAACAAATTAATAGTCGATTCTCGGTTATTTGTGCCGATATTAACGTTTTTTACGTCAATTTTAAGATTTATATGTCCAATCTCCCTAGATCAAAGTTTTATGTCCGATTTGTTCAGATTTGACATTATAACAACTGGGTTTCGGCAAAATTACCTTTCCCATTGTAAAAGGTGTGCAAATCAAACTTACCAATGTGATTAGAATAAAAAATAAGCCAGGAAAATGAGATTTCAGCAGATGTTTTGTACAAAATCCTCTAACTCGTTAAACAGTTCTCAGAGACAAATAAAACTTATTTCGTACGAAGTTCAGAGGATTATATAGTAGGCGGTTTTCTTCGTTCGAACTTGTTGGTTCATACGAAATAATCACTCCTGTTTCATACCAAGTACATAATTTCGTATGAATCATTGCTGAAAAACATGACTTTTTTTATATTTATTTTTGAACTTTTCATTTTAACCATTTTTATCTGTTTAAAATCCATTCAGTTAACCAAGTTCAAGTTAATGACCCTGGTTGCCCGATTTTGTCTACCAAGTCCAAGTTAATGACCTTGGATGACCGTTTTTTACCAAAAAAGATTTATTTGAACAAGTAAAGTCTCAAATTAATGAACTATATTGACATTTAGATAAATTTCCGACAGAGATTAGCTCCCAACCCGTAGTTTCAGTTCTCACTCAGCAAAATGTTGCTTTGATTTCAACCATCAGCATCTACAACATCGGTAGACTAAAATAAATCTAACAAGCTAATTAAACTGAAAATCTTTTAAGTTTTTTAAAAAAAATATCAAAAACAACATACATATTTTTGTGAGTTCTGTGTGTTTAGAGAATCATATCAAGTACATAACAAATCATCAGTACCGTTGATCTTGGTATACTCATTAAGTTTTTAACCAGATTTACTTAGATTGCCAATCTATTTGTTCTTTTAAACTTCTTCTCGTTTCTCAATTATTTCAAGATATGTTAATGTAGATTTAAGAACATGAAATAACTGTTTTTCCCATCTCTGAATATACTCCCGCATCGAGATTCCCAGAATATCATTTTACAGGTGAATATATCTAATTGATATATGTAAATGGGTGAGTGCTAGACCTTGAGAGCTCACGTTAGTATTTCCAGATAGACAAAGAGATGAAGGCTCGTCTTTCGGTGGTGTTCCATACATGGAATCTTTTATACTGCATTTGTCACAAAGATTATGACATAATCATTTTATGCAACTTGGGTGAATAATGCATAAAAGTATTATACAAGTTCTAGGCCATTGCTTCCGCAAAATCAGAACAACTGATATCGATCAAATATAAAGACCTAGTATCGCAAAATCTGGCATTCTCTCAAAAGAAATTATTTAGTACTAAGTGCATATATCTGTGAGATGTTAACCCACAAATTATTGAGTTTGACTTTTCATGTTTATATCTCGAAAACAATTTACTGAACGAGTAAAGCCTACTGGCACATCCTTAGTAAGAACTGTTTAATCAACTTGTTTACCATTCCAATTCTTTAGCATACTGTGACTGTCTTTTTGATATAATATGATATCTCCTTTTTCACAACAAATCTTTTTGAATTTTATCATGTTTTTAGATTTTCCCAAACATTCTCCCTTAAAATCAAAAACATAGTTTTGGATTTTTAGAATTTGTAAGAAAGAATATACAAAAAACGTCTAACCAATGAAAAATTCACATCAGGTCGTCATCATCCTCAAATTCAACCTCATGTATATCCCCTGATATCAGATTTTTAAACCATTTAACTTTAAAAGATTTTTGAATCTTGTTTTATCAAAAGCTTTGGTAAAAAATCTGCGTTTTGGTCATCAGTGTGGATTTTATCAATTCTAACCAACTTTTTCTCGTAGCAATCACGGATAAAGTGGTATCGAATCTGGATATGTTTAGTGCGTGAGTGTTGGCAAGAGTTTTTGGTGATATCAATCGCGGCCTGATTATCTACATAAAATGGCGTATCAAGAAATTGCAGTCTGAAGTCTCTCATCTGTTGTTGAATCTAGAGTATCTGGGCACAATAACTGGATGCTGAAACGTATTCAACTTCACAAGTAGAGAGAGTGACCACAATCTGTTTCTTTCATTGCCACGTTACCAAACGGGTTCCGAAGAACTGGTATGTTGGGCTTGGATTGTAAAGGTTTTTTCATTAGGGATTTATTTGGACTTTTGGGGTTTATGTGGGCTTCCTAGTGCCTAATGGGCCTAGGGTTGTAATTTTGGGCTTAATGATGCTTATATATAGAGGGGCTGGGTCATTGAGAAGGGTTAGAGAGTTGAAAGGGAAAACTTGTATCAGACATCTTTGCTGTATGCAACTTAGAATTATTCAAAGTTATTCAAGTTGTTTTTCTTCCTAATCATAATTCCACTACTGATCAGGTTAGTGATACATGTTTGATCCGTTTACGGGACTTACAATTGGTATCAGAGCCTGCTGTTCAAATACAGGCTCTGGGTATTGCTAATTCAAGAAGTTTTTGAAGTGTGTTGCTGCTGTTTAGATCGTTTTTTCTGTTTCGGATCACTGTCCATCGTCGGAAGGCTACTGTTCCGAAGAACTCGAAGAATTTTTGAAGAATTCGGATATGGTACTGTTCCAGATTCCGAAGAACACGAAGAAGGTTCTCACAATTCGGATCAACCACTGTTACGGATTCCGATGAACACGAAGGTGATCATCCATCTCGGATTGATCCCGGACTGTTGCTCGTTCTGGATTGTAATCAAAGTTACTATTACGGTTTTGAAATCCTTGGATCTCGGAATTCAGAAAAAGCGGGTTCACTGTTACGGATAAGTATAACTGTTCCGAATTCATCAGATAAGACATGCATTCCGGACTCTCCACTCCGGATTCTTGATTTCAGGTTCACATTCAGAGTTGGTTATTCCGGATCAATCATCTCGGACGTGTAATTCGGACTTCTCATTTCCGATCTATCTCATTTCGGGTTTTCAAGTCAGATTCGCTATTTCGTATTCATCAATCCAGATTCATCAATCCGGATCACCATTAATTCGGATAATCTTTCTGGGTTGACCATCATTGACTTCAGGATTGCCATTCTGGATTAGATTCGGATTCCGGGTTTGGCCATCATTGAATACAGGATTGACCATTTCGGATTTAGTACTCTTCATCAGAACAGTTAAAATAAATTAATTTTTTAAATCAATTTGGTAAATTTCTAATCAATTTAACGACTTGATTCATGACCGCACAAGATCTGACAAATGCCACTCTGGCTGCCCTGCAATCACAAACATTGGCCCTTCATCAAGAGCTGGATCAAGTAATTGGCTCTTCCACCAAAGTGTCATGTTTATTGTATGGGGATGAATACTACGAGTGGAAGTTCCGCTTTGAACAATACTACAAGGCTAAAGGTGTGTGGAGATGCATCATGAATGGTCCAAGAACCATAGTTTACAGCACAGAGCAAGATCCAGAAACGAAAATTCCTAAGCCCATGCACCTGTTGACTCCCAAGGATATCAAGATCATAGAGGAAGATGAGAAGGCTTCGACAACTCTGACCATGGCCCTAGGACCCGATATCTCTCTCTATCGCGGTTAGAAACTGTAAGACCGCAAAGGAGGTTTGGACTAAGCTGAAAAATCTCTACGAGGGAAATTCCGACATGAAAGCAAGCAGGGTGAATCAGCTGAATCAACAATTCAGCTCGTTCAATCATATCTATGGGGAAACTATTGAAAACCAGATCCGTCGCTATGTTAAGCTAGTTTCCCAGATGATTTCAGCTGAGATCACCCTCACCAACAGTGCCATGAACAGACAGTTATTAAATTCACTGCCCAAGAGTTGGGACGCAGATGTGGGCATGATCAAAAAGACCATGAACTTAAATGAAGTCACTCTCAAATCATGTGAAATTGACAACAAGCAAAGGGAAATCAACCATCAAAGCAGTCTGATGGCCGCATGGATGACTGGGTAGAATGCGGCTTTAATGTCACAGAATCTCATTTATAGTCCTTTGCAAGGAAATTCCCAAGCACCGGGTGGATCAAACGTGGTTTGCAGTCCTATAGCCACGCCTCAGAACACTAAGTATGTGTATGGTTTTCAATCTCAAAATCCCACAACAGTTCCAGCTCTCAAGTTCACACACAGTACCATGCTCAATATCCCAACATTGTTTTCCGTCCCGATATTCCTCAAACAGTGCAACAAGGCAACGTTCCTCAAACTGCTACACTAGCGCCTGCACCTGCTCAACCCGCGTCCAACTCCGCGTTTCTTACTAAGGAAGACGAATAGAAACTGGCTATTGCAGCATCAATGATCTAAAGCTTAAACGCCTTCCTAGCAGGTGATCTGACTCCTCCATCTATTCTTCCACCCGAAGTTGATCAAATCATGGAAGAGGACCTGGAAAAGATTGATGTTTCGTGGAATCTAGCATTGGCTGCCTTTCGGGTTAACAAGTTTCAGACGAAATATGGAAGGCAACCCTTGTCAAACTTGAATATTGGTCTCACTAAGGACAAACTTAGGTGTTATCGATGTCACGAACCAGGACACTTCGCAGGGGAATGCAAGAAGCAACCGTCTAGGTATGTATCTTCCAGGGTCGCTGATATTCAAAGTAGTGACAGACAGCTGGTTCCCGTCTCTCCTTCCAAGTCCACTACAAGTCAATCAAGCAGCTCAAACGGGAAGTCAACAGCATTGGTGGCCCAACATCATGACGGTTTCAGCTGGGCAGATGCTGCAGCTCAAATGGAAACATTGAATCTATCCAAGAACAACAACCACTGCATGATGGCGTAGACAACTGACACGCCCGATCTTTTGGAAACGGTAAATCGAATTCTATATTCTGATAGTTGTCATTTTAAATTATCACAAATGCGCGCCCATAATTCAACTCTAGTGGCTGAATATCGATAAGCAGCGTCGCAGAACATCACCCTTAAACATAAGAACAAGCTTCTTATGGAGAAGGTTGAAGCTCAGAAACTAGATGTAGCTCATCTAAAGCTAGACTTGAACCAACAGCAATGTTGGGTCTACGACTACAAGCTAAAACAAGTTGAAGGATGTAGAACTTCAAGCAGCCTTAGCCAAGTTGAATTCCTTGACAAGGAAGCTTCACGAAAATGATATAAACATTAAAAAATTTGAAACTTCTCGTAAACTTTTCAAGGACTTATGTGACCTCCAGCTTAACTATCAAAAGAATTTTACCAAAGGCCTTGGGTATAATAGGGCGCCTCCACCTTATAATCATAACTATACTAGAATGCCTGAATCTGAGGAAGAGGTAAAAAATGCAGAAAAAAAAATGATTTATGCAAAACCTTCAGGTTATTTATCCAAACCATGGCACCCTATTACCCAAAGTTCTCCAAACCCACCGAACTCAAAAGGGATGATGTTTTTGTGGCTTCTACACCACTTTCTTGTGAAACTGGTAATCATCCCTCTAGAAGTACACATGAATTGGAGAAAGAAGTGCCTGAGGCAGAAACATCCACATCCTCCAAAGAATCGAACGGAAAAGAATCTTCTGATACTGAAACTGAATTCGTGAACGATACTAATGTGTCTAACTCATGTGCAAAAGAAATTTTAGTTGAGGATATCACAGAGGGTGATTAAGAGGAATGTCTGAATACAAATTCAGACAATTTAGCTGTTGATTTTGCATTTTATAAGCCTGCTTTTGACATTTTAAATCAATTTCTTGCTGAACAATTTACATGCTCAAACAGTGTTGGTTATGTAGAGGATTTAGACAGTCTTAATTATGGTTTTTCATCAAATACTGATGTTTTGAATGATGCTAATAACTGTGATAACTTGTGTGATCAGAAAAAGAATTTAACTGCATGTTCTGCATCAACAGATGATTTGGTTCATCAGTTTCAAGTGAGTATACCGAAAGTTCGTCTCTAGAGGCAGCGTCTGTTGATGCATCACCTAGGGTTGATAATGTGAAAGTCGACCAACCAACCGATTCTGTAAACGTTGATGGTGACATAATTCTAGAAGACTCGGGTGACTCAACACAAGGGATTGATTCTAAAATAACAGAAGATGAACCCTCCTTTTCTCATATTACAAATGCAAATCTTAAAACGGATTCTGAATCAGATTTTTAAATTTCTCAAAATTGCGAGATTCCACATTCATCTTCTGAAATCTCAAAACAGGATGTCCCAATAGAGCCACTCGTGTCCTCCACAGAATCTGTCCTGAAATGTGATTTAAAGAGTAAGATTAAGAAGCGGAGAACAGGCCGAGCTAAAAAGAAGTAAACAAAACAGGCATCTTCAAAAACTGAAACGGCAACTGCTAGGTCTCCTCATCAAACTGAGAAATTGGCTTAGCAGTCTCAAACTGAATCTGTTAAGCAACCAGCTGAATAGATATCGGTTAAAATTTTGCCAAAATCTCCATGTTCAAAAACCTTGAATTCAAATCACAAAACTAACAAGTGTGCTGATGGTTGTGCATAGGACACCGTCTAGACCAAGACCGTGCATCAGCCGTCAGTACCCGCTAGCAAGAAACTGACAGACAAATTGCCCATAATTTCCCAAGCTGAACGGACTGTTTTCTTCCAGAAGAGGCAGACCTGTTTCAATTGTGGATCTACCGGGCACATTGCTCGAAATTGTCAAAAGACCTTTACCTCTTTCAAAACTTTGTATTTCAGACATAAGAAGCCTATGCCTAATCGCCCACCTGAGGCTCGATTTGTGGCTAAGTCTTCTGATCAAGACTGGAACTTGGCCAAGAAACAATATGTTAAACCCTTGAGATCTTCAGTTTCCCAGAATCCCTCTAGCACTCCAAGGATTGTGCAGAGGTCTGATTCGGAACCTGGAGGCCTAAGTCTATGGCCAAGAATCAGTCTGCTACCCCCATGTCTAATAAACCAAAAGCATCATCAACCTCTGTGACAACCTGGAAACTTCTCATACTTTCGTGTACTATTGTTAACTAAATTCTTGTGCATGGCACTTGGAAATCTTTGTGTATGGCACTTGGGAACTTCTTGTAACTTCGCGTACCATCATTAACGAACTAACTCTTTGTGCGTGGCACTCTAAACATGTACGCTACATTCTAAACCGCGTTTACTCAATTTTCGGGACGAAAATTCTTTCAACATGGGGATAATGTGACATCCCGGGTTTTTCGGATAACTTAAACGCGACACTTGTCGAATAAAGTATATGCTAAGTATTAAACGTGTACGAGTTAATGAATAGTGTGTTTGTGTGATTGTTTTAGTTATAAAATAATTATGGTAGATATGTACACGAACAGAACCGAACCGCGACATGAACCAACTTTGATTCCTTGTGACTCTAGGAGTTAACAAAGTTTTAAACTTTAAACCCAAGTCTTCGGCCGAGAACAAGGATCAAACCCAAACCGCAAACACCTTTGCGAACAACCCAAATCACTCTCGGCCGAGATCAAGCCCAAAACCGCAAACTTATTGTATTCAAACCCAAACCGAACCAACCCAAGTTTCTCGGCCACAAGCTCAAGCCAAACCGTAACCCTTATCCCTCTTTGCGCTATATATACACACACTCATGCGTGCTCTCTCACAACTCCTAAACCCTAACACCTAAGAAGCCGACGGCAGTCATTGTTCATCTTCTTCGATCGCTAGCAGCTTCCTCCTTTATCACATCGATCGTGATCAGCCCTTGTTCACCTCTATTCGATCACAAAACAGCCTACATCATCTCCCGGTCGCGACAACAGATTCTTCATTCCATTCGATCGTGATCTTGCTTGAACAGCCGGATCATTCTTGTCCAAGTCTTGGCTAACTACCTAGCAATCAAAGGTTAGGGTTTATCTTTGGATTACAAGATCATGTTCGGATATATGTGCTTGAATGATTAATTGGTTTGTTTTCGGATTATATGTGTTTGAAAGTAAGCGGCTGAATTATCATTGTTTACATGAATGATTGTTTGCGGAACTTGTAAGTTTGCGAGTATGTTTGTTTGTAAAAACTAGAAGTATGAACTAGGGTTTGCATGGATATGTTATTAGTATTGATCTATGATTAGAAATCGGTTCTTGCTCGCCTAGGTTGATCATAGGAACGGTTTATGCAAGTTATGGTAATAATATGCTGAAAACAGTTTGCTGAGTAATAGTTACAGCCGACTTCATCTGGCTGTAACTTGGTCATTAGTTGTCGAAAAACGGATTTTCTGATGTCTAGAACATAGAGATTTGAATAACGAATCTAATGGCACTGGATTCATGTTTTTCTGAAGTCGTTTGATATTTTTAAGTGGCCAATTAAGTTCAGTAACTAAAGCTGTGAAAATCCTGAAATTTTGTTAGTTGTTTATCGAGTTGGATTTTATAATTTGTAGGGAGTCGAATCATGAAATTTATACAGCAACTAGGTATAGAAATTTCCGGGCAACTCCCACTGGAATTTTGTTAATTGGACGATTGGTGATTTTTAAATAAATTCTTCCGTGGACTGCAGTCAGAAAGCGACGAATCTGACTGCAGCCTAGTATATTAATATTTATGGTTAATTGGTAAAGTATTAGGACTTGAAAAATTTATATAAATTTCTACAGTATGATTGTCACCTGCTGTAAAATAATTGGAATTTTTGGAACGTTGGAACTATTATATAAAAATCCTAGAAAACAGCCGAATTATGAGTATGTAAGCTGAAACTTGATAACTTGTGAATGTGTGCACCAAAGTGTTGCATGGATTGGATTATGTTCATGATAGATTGTTTTGATTACTATGTTCACATGAGGATACTTGCATGCATGTTTGAGTGTTAGGAATTTTGATTGTGTGTATCACTTTGTGCGTAAACTATGTGTAGAATTTGTATTAGTGTGTTCACACACTGACTTGGAATCAATTGGTTTATCATTTGCAACTTCTGTGTTACACTAATCGAGCAACTAAAGGTGAGTTCACAGCCCCTAACTTTATCCGGTTTTTAAACAACAGGGGGAGAAACATGTATACACTCTTCAAACTCAATCTCTTTACGTTATACGAAATTAATGTCACATAACTATTCGGTAACTAAGTTGATGTTAATGTAATGTTATGGTCACTAAGCAGCTATATCACATAAGTCCTCGACAATCTCTCGGATCGTTAGTATTGGGTTTTAATAGCGGGGAAATTATAAGTAGTACTACTGGGCCCGACTAGGCCTGGCAACACGGAGGCACAACAGTCAGCTTCGATCGCGAACACTTACGTGACATAACTTTAGGCTAGCTACCTATATATGTTAACATTGAACTTAATTACGAAACAACTATATTATCCCGGGTTGAGGTTAATGGAAATAACAACTTATTATTCCTGGATGGAATAATGGAAACAACAACTATATTATCCTGGGTTGAGGATAATGGAAGCAACAACTTATAATTCCGGGATTGGAATAGTGGAACCAACACGTTATCCCGGGTTGGGGATAACGGGGAAAACAAACTATAACCGAACAAACGAATTTATGAAAACCTGTGAACTCACTCATCTTTAATGTTGACACTTGTTTCTTTACATGTTTCTCAGGACGCTAGGAGCTCTAGGTGCACGCACATTCATTTAACAAGACATCTTTTATCGAGTCTTATTTATAAATATTGTTTTGGGGTTTTTCATTTGTTTTGGCGTTTGTGATGGCGCCCGCTTCACTACTTATTTATGCTTCCGCTCAAACTTTAAAAACTGATGCTTCTGCTAAATATTGGTAACTAATCAAGACAATATAAAATCTACGACAAATGATTTTTGAAAACGTATTATCAAATCATATAGAGTCATTCGACGTACTAGCGTTTCAGATTCTGGTTTGTTCACACGCCTCGCGGTAAAACTCCGCAAGTGGAAATTGAGGGTGTGACAGATTGGTATCAGAGCCACTAGCTATAGAGAACCAGGTTTGCATTAGAAGTAGACCTAAACTATAGCTGATTTCACGATACTAGACTTAGTTTGGCACCGAACTATTATATCTTGTTATGCAATATACCACAACTGTGTTATGTAGATTATGCCTTCATAATAAGAAATGAAAACAACTCGTAACTAACTACACGACCTAACAGGCAATGTCATCATCCTCATCGTCATCATCATCCGACAGACCTACGCCACCAAGAGCGCCAGGAAAGGCACCTATGGTGGAACCCATACCATCTTATGGCGTGGAGACACGCTCAGCTGCGAGGAAAAGGCTCGCTCTGGGGGAGGAGTAGTCATCACGCCCAACCATTGCTGTGCCGGTTGAACCGGTTAACCCTGTAGAAGTAGGAATTGACCTACTTAGAATCATATTACATAAACAAAAAGCACAGATAGAAAGAATGCAGGAAACCATCCTAGCACAAGGATGGATGATCCGACAACTGACAGGTAAAACCGACTCGCTCGAGGAAGAGCATCATACGAGTAAGATAGCTCGTAAAACCATAGCCAGAGATCTGCGTGCTGAACAGATAAGAGCCGACTGGCTTGAGGACAGAGTCCTGGAAAATAGTTGGAACATTCAGGAACTGCAAAATCAAGCACTTGCACCAGCACCGGCCCCTCCAGTGCCGGTAGAGGAGGATCCGGAAGAGGATCCAGAGGAGGACCCTGAGGAGGATCCGGAGGAGGACCCAGCTGTAGAAGCTGGAAATGCCGCGCAGGATGACGGCAACGACAGTGACTTGGGGGATAGAGATGTAGACGACTGACACGTCTCGCTTATTTTATTTAGTTTTTCCTTCAGTCTATTCATTTTCCCACTTGTGTTTAAACTTGAGACTTTATAGTGAATTCATATGTTTGATTTGCACTCTTGTAAGACGTTGAAATTTCAGTTAATCAAGTATTTCTTTTGACTATGTAACATATTAAGTTGACATAACTTGATAATTATTAAAGTACGAAGTAGGATAACTATATTGGATATATAGACTTATCGGGGTGTGTTTGTGTTGTGTTTCGAAGATCTAAATGGCAACTGGACGACGTGGAAACCTTAACTTAACGCCCGAAGAGCTAGCTGCCATGATTCAAGAGCACGTGAACGCAGCTTTAGCAGGTGCTCAGAACCAACCGGCAGGTAACCATTATTAAATTTTCGTGTGAAAATCTAATAGTTGGGCTAGTAGGGTTCCTCGCTGACTACCTATTCTCTGTCAGCAGGAGGGGGCTTTAACCCCTACAAGATGTTCCTTGACGCGAAACCAAGCAAATTCTCGGGGGCGGAAGGACCCATTGGACTGGTCCGCTGGATCGAAAAATCTGAATCCGTTTTTGAAATGTGCAACTGTCTAGAGGCCAACAAGGTCAAGTACGCAGCCTCAACACTGGAAGATGGGGCACTGACATGGTGGAATGCACAAGTCCAAACACGTGGACTTATAGCTGCGAATGCAATGGCCTGGGCCGAGTTCAAGGCCCTAATCAAAGAGGAGTACTGTCCACGAGACAGAGTGCAACAGTTGGAGCAAGCCCTATGGAACCACAAGATGGTAGGATCGGAAATTGAAGCTTACACCACAAAACACCATGACTTGGTATTTCTATGTCCCGATTTGGCCAACACTGTGGAGAAAATACTCGAGTTCTATCTTGGGGGTCTGGTTCCGGAGATTCAGGGTATGGTAATGGCTAGTAACCCTGCAACTGAACATCAAGCAATCCGATTGGCTCACAAACTCACCGATAAGGCGGTGGAGCAAAAGAAGCTGCCAGCACGGGGTACAACTGAAGTTGCCCCGGATAACAAAAGAAAGTTTGAAGACACGTCTACTCGACAGTCTTCATCATCCCAGTCGCAGCAAGGGAACCAGAAACGGTTCAATCATTACAACAGCCACCGGGGTCACCAAAATCAGTCCGCCAACAACAACAACAATAACCAGAATGCAGGCGGCTATGTAGGTCGAAAGCCGCAGTGCAGTCGCTGTAATCTTCATCATCACGGCCCTTGTGCCGGAAATCGCTGCCAACGATGTGGCAAGGTGGGACATGCGGCAAAGGATTGTCGTGGGGAAATCATGTCCCGTCAAAATCAAAATCAACCCCAAGGTCAGCCGCAGGGTATTAACCGGGGATGCTATCAGTGTGGTAGCACTGCTCACTTCAAAAGAGACTGCCCACAGCTGCATAACAACAACAATAATGATGGAAACAACCACAACCACAATAACCACAACAACAATAATAACAACAACAATAATGGGAACGGTGGCACCGGAGGTGCCAAAGGTCGCGCATTCACATTGGGCCGCGGGGAGGCCAGAAACGACTCGAACGTGGTCACCGGTAAGTTTCCCCTTAATGAACATTTTGCTACTGTGCTTTTTGATACGGGTGCGGATAGGAGCTTTATATCTGAGTCTTTTAGGAATAACCTAAATCTCACGCCTAAACCATTAGAGACCCCTTATGTTATAGAATTAGCCGACGGTAATTCTGTAGATGTGACCCATATAGTATCCGGCTGTCAACTCAAACTCGCGGGTCACACTTTTACCATTGATCTGATGACAACTACCCTGGGTAGTTTTGACGTGGTAGTCTGAATGGACTGGCTATCCGACATCCGGGCTGAAGTTCTCTGCTTCGAAAAATCTATCCGTATTCCGCTCTCTAACGACGAAATCCTGACGGTACAAGGCGATAATGCAAGCGCCGTCACCAACATCATCTCATACATGTAAGCGCAGAAGTATCTTCGGAGAAAGAACTCCTTCGCTTTACTCACACTGATTGCCGAACAGCCTAAGGACGAGAAACGTATAGAAGACATCCCTGTCGTCCGTGATTTTTCCGATGTATTCCCAGAAGAGCTACCTGGTCTTCCACCCCATCGACAATTGGAGTTTGAAATCGAATTGGCAAACAATGTAACTCCTATCGCCAAGGCTCCATACCGCCTACCTCCAGCCGAGCTGCAGGAGCTGTCTACCCAACTTCAGGAACTATTAGAAAAAGGATTTATCCGACCAAGCGTTTCGCCATGGGGAGCTCCAGTCCTTTTTGTCAAGAAGAAGGACGGGACTTTCCGCATGTGCATCGACTATAGGGAACTCAACAAGGTTACTGTCAAGAACCGATACCCGTTACCTCACATCGACGATCTCTTTGACCAACTTCAAGGGTCAAGCTACTACTCCAAGGTTGATTTACAGTCCGGTTACCACCAGCTACGTGTCAGGGAGGAGGACATCGCTAAGACGGCATTTCGCACTCGGTATGGCCATTATGAGTTCTTGGTCATGCCCTTCGGTCTCACCAACGCACCTGCGGTGTTCATGGACCTCATGAACCGCGTGTGTAAACCATACCTCGACAAATTTGTCATTGTGTTCATCGATGACATACTCATCTATTCCAAAAGTGAAGAAGAACATGCTGAACATCTACGATCACTGCTAGGATTACTTCAACAGGAAAAGCTATATGCCAAGCTTTCAAAGTGTGATTTCTGGATTCGGGAAGTTCAGTTTCTTGGGCATATCGTAAATGAAAAGGGTATCCACGTAGAACCTGCCAAGATTGAAGCCATCAAAAACTGGGAAGCACCCAAGACACCGACGGAGATCCGCCAATTTTTGGGATTGGCTGGTTACTACAGATGTTTCATCGAGGGGTTTTCGAAGATCGCACAACCGCTTACTACCCTCACCCAGAAAGGCATCAAGTATGCTTGGGGTGACAGGCAAGAAGCAGCGTTTCAATTGCTAAAGCAGAAACTTTGCAGTGCACCCATTCTGTCCTTGCCGGAAGGGACAGATGACTTTGTAGTATATTGTGATGCTTCCATTCAGGGATTGGGATGCGTACTCATGCAACGCGATAAGGTCATCGCGTATGCGTCACGACAACTGAAGGTTCACGAGAAAAACTACATGACGCATGACCTGGAATTGGGAGCAGTAGTGTTTGCACTTATGATTTGGAGACACTACCTCTATGGAACGAAGTGCACAATCTTTACAGACCACAAGAGCCTCCAACACATCTTTGATCAGAAGGAGTTGAACATGCGACAGCGTCGCTGGGTCGAACTCTTGAACGATTATGAGTGTGCCATTCGATATCACCCGGGTAAAGCTAACGTGGTAGCTGATGCCCTCAGTAGGAAGGAACACTTGAAACCTCGTCGCGTACGAGCACTACAACTCACTATTCATTCGGGGCTACCCGAACAAATACGCGACGCCCAGTTAGAAGCAGTTAAGGAGGAAAACATCAAAGCCGAATCGGTGGGAAAAATGGAACGCGATTGGGAAGTAAAACCCAATGGAGCCCGGTATTTCATGAACCGCATATGGGTACCTCTCTACGGAAACCTCAGAGAGCTAGTCATGGACGAAGCTCACAAATCCCGATACTCTGTCCATCCGGGTTCGGATAAGATGTATCATGACCTTAAAGCTGCGTATTGGTGGCCCAACTTGAAAGCCGATATAGCCACCTACGTGAGTAAATGTTTGACTTGTGCAAAAGTCAAGGTGGAGTATCAAAAGCCATCGGGGCTACTCCAACAACCTGAGATCCCAGTGTGGAAATGGGATCAGATCTCAATGGATTTCATCACTAAACTCCCGCGAACCTTGGGTGGTTGCGATACCATCTGGGTGATCGTGGATCGTTTAACTAAGTCCGCACACTTCTTAGCTATTAAAGAAACATATAAGATGGAGAAGTTGACTCGCATCTACATTAAGGAAGTAGTTTCTCGGCACGGAGTGCCAACGTCCATCATCTCAGACAGAGATGCTCGCTTCACGTCAAACTTCTGGCAGTCACTCCAGAAAGCGTTGGGAACACGCTTAGATATGAGCACAACCTATCACCCTCAGACTGATGGTCAAAGCGAAAGGACCATACAGACCTTGGAAGACATGCTTAGAGCATGCGTAGTAGACTTCGGAAATAGTTGGGAAATCCACCTGCCTCTAGTAGAATTCTCATATAACAACAGCTATCATACGAGTATTTCGGCAGCACCGTTTGAGGCATTATACGGTCGTAAATGTAGATCACCGGTCTGCTGGGCAGAAGTCGGTGACAGTCAACTCACAGGCCCTGAGTTAATACTTGAGGCTACTGAAAAGATTGTACAAATCAGAAACCGCATGGCGGCGGCACGAGATCGACAGAAAACTACGCTGATCAACGACGCAAACCGCTCGAATTTCAAGTAGGCGACCGCGTCCTACTAAAGGTGTCACCCTGGAAGGGTGTAATCCGCTTTGGAAAACGGGGCAAACTAAACCCACGGTACGTAGGCCCGTTTGTAATCTTGAAACGTATCGGACCCGTAGCTTATCAATTAGACCTTCCTGCCGAACTCAGTGGAGTTCACAACGTTTTTCACGTATCAAATCTGAAGAAGTGTCTATCAGACGAAACTCTAGTCATTCCATTGGATGAGATCCAAGTGGATGAACAACTACACTTCGTGGAACAGCCTATCGAGATCATGGATCGTGAGATCAAGACTCGAAGGCACAGCAATATTCCGATCGTTAAGGTTCGTTGGGACTCTAAACGTGGACCGGAGTTCACGTGGGAAAGAGAGGACCAAATGAAAAGCAAATACCCACACCTCTTCGCAACTGAGCAGCAATCTAACGATACCAGTAACTAAATTTTCGGGACGAAAATTCCTTCAACATGGGGATGATGTGACAACCTGGAAACTTCTCATACTTTCGTGTACTATTGTTAACTAAATTCTTGTGCATGGCACCTGGAAATCTTTGTGTATGGCACTTGGGAACTTCTTGTAACTTCGCGTACCATCATTAACGAACTAACTCTTTGTGCGTGGCACTCTAAAAATGTACGCTACATTCTAAACCGCGTTTACTCAATTTTCGGGACGAAAATTCTTTCAAGATGGGGATAATGTGACATCCCGGGTTTTTCGGATAACTTAAACGCGACACTTGTCGATAAAGTATATGCTAAGTATTAAACGTGTACGAGTTAATGAATACGTGATGTGTGTTTGTGTGATTGTTTTAGTTATAAAATAATTATGGTAGATATGTACACGAACCGAACCGAACCGCGATACGAACCAACTTTGATTCCTTGTGACTCTAGGAGTTAACAAAGTTTTAAACTTTAAACCCAAGTCTTCGGCCGAGAACAAGGATCAAACCCAAACCGCAAACCCCTTTGCGAACAACCCAAATCACTCTCGGCCGAGATCAAGCCCAAAACCGCAAACTTATTGTATTCAAACCCAAACCGAACCAACCCAAGTTTCTCGGCCACAAGCTCAAGCCAAACCGTAACCCTTATCCCTCTTTGCGCTATATATACACACACTCATGCATTCTCTCTCACAACTCCTAAACCCTAACACCTAAGAAGCCGACGGCAGTCATTGTTCATCTTCTTCGATCGCTAGCAGCTTCCTCCTTTATCACATCGATCGTGATCAGCCCTTGTTCACCTCTATTCGATCACAAAACAGCCTACATCATCTCCCGGTCGCGACAACAGATTCTTCATTCCATTCGATCGTGATCTTGCTTGAACAGCCGGATCATTCTTGTCCAAGTCTTGGCTAACTACCTAGCAATCAAAGGTTAGGGTTTATATTTGGATTACAAGATCATGTTCGGATATATCTGCTTGAATGATTAATTGGTTTGTTTTCGGATTATATGTGTTTGAAAGTAAGCGGCTGAATTATCATTGTTTACATGAATGATTGTTTGCGGAACTTGTAAGTTTGCGAGTATGTTTGTTTGTAAAAACTAGAAGTATGAACTAGGGTTTGCATGGATATGTTATTAGTATTGATCTATGATTAGAAATCGGTTCTTGCTCGCCTAGGTTGATCATAGGAACGGTTTATGCAAGTTATGGTAATAATATGCTGAAAACAGTTTGCTGAGTAATAGTTACAGCCGACTTCATCTGGCTGTAACTTGGTCATTAGTTGTCGAAAAACGGATTTTCTGATGTCTAGAACGTAGAGATTTGAATAACGAATCTAATGGCGCTGGATTCATGTTTTTCTGAAGTCGGTTGATATTTTTAAGTGGCCAATTAAGTTCAGTAACTAAAGCTGTGAAAATCCTGAAATTTTGTTAGTTGTTTATCGAGTTGGATTTTATAATCTGTAGGGAGTCGAATCATGAAATTTGTACAGAAACTAGGTATGGAAATTTCCGGACAACTCCCACTGGAATTTTGTTAATTGGATGATCAGTGATTTTTAAATAAATTCTTCCGTGGACTGCAGTCAGAAAGCGACGAATCTGACTGCAGCCTAGTATATTAATATTTATGGTTAATTGGTAAAGTATTAGGACTTGAAAAATTTATATAAATTTCTACAGTATGATTGTCACCTGCTGTAAAATAATTGGAACTTTTGGAACGTTGGAACTATTATATAAAAATCCTAGAAAACAGCCGAATTATGAGTATGTAAGCTGAAACTTGATAACTTGTGAATGTGTGCACCAAAGTGTTGCATGGATTGGATTATGTTCATGATAGATTGTTTTGATTACTATGTTCACATGAGGATACTTGCATGCATGTTTGAGTGTTAGGAATTTTGATTGTGTGTATCACTTTGTGCGTAAATTATGTGTAGAATTTGTATTAGTGTGTTCACACACTGACTTGGAATCAATTGGTTTATTAGGACGCAATTAGCGGTCCCATCATTTGCAACTTCTGTGTTACACTAACCGAGCAACTAAAGGTGAGTTCACGGCCCCTAACTTTATCCGGTTTTTAAACAACAGGGGGAGAAACATGTATACACTCTTCAAACTCAATCTCTTTACGTTATACGAAATTAACGTCACATAACTATTCGGTAACTAAGTTGATGTTAATGTAATGTTATGGTCACTAAGCAGCTATATCACATAAGTCCTCGACAATCTCTCGGATCGTTAGTATTGGGTTTTAATAGCGGGGAAATTATAAGTAGTACTACTGGGCCCGACAAGCCCCATCCGAGCTAGTCGCGCTAGCCGACCGGGTATGGTCAACGGGTGAATAATTTGGCCTAACTTCGCCATGGTCAGTGATAGGCCTGGAAACACGGAGGCACAACAGTCAGCTTCGATCGCGAACACTTACGTGACATAACTTTAGGCTAGCTACCTATATATGTTAACATTGAACTTAATTACGAAACAACTATATTATCCCGGGTTGAGGATAATGGAAACAACAACTTATTATTCCTGGATGGAATAATGGAAACAACAACTATATTATCCTGGGTTGAGGATAATGGAAGCAACAACTTATTATTCCGGGATTGGAATAATGGAACCAACACGTTATCCCGGGTTGGGGATAACGGGGAAAACAAACTATAACCGAACAAACGAATTTATGAAAACCTGTGAACTCACTCATCTTTAATGTTGACACTTGTTTCTTTACATGTTTCTCAGGACGCTAGGAGCTCTAGGTGCACGCACATGCATTGAACAAGACATCTTTTATCGAGTCTTATTTATAAATATTGTTTTGGGGTTTTTCATTTGTTTTGGCGTTTGTGTTGGCGCCCGCTTCACTACTTATTTTTGCTTCCGCTCAAACTTTAAAAACTGATGCTTCTGCTAAATATTGGTAACTAATCAAGACAATATAAAATCTACGACAAATGATTTTTGAAAACGTATTATCAAATCATATAGTCGTTCGACGTACTAGTGTTTCAAATTCTGGTTTGTTCACACGCCTCGCGGTAAAACTCCGCAAGTGGAAATTGAGGGTGTGACAACCTCATCCTCAACTAATTTAATCTTTCGTGAGTTTACTTACGTTGATGCTAATGGCAAGCCCAGATCTTCCATTGCCTGGGTTTCTAACTAAAACTTGTTGAAATGTGCAGGAACAGCTCAGGCGCGCTCTTGTTCGACTATGGTACATTGATAGTGGTTGTTCCAGGCACATGACCGGAGACATCTCGCAGTTGAATAACATTCAATTTTTCGATGGTGGGTTTGTTTCCTTCACAGGTGGAGAAACAGGGAATACTACCATGAGAGGAGCTATTTGAAATGGAGCCCTCAGCTTTAAGAATGTTAATTACGTACCAGAATTGAAGCACAGTCTGTTGAGTGTATCTCAACTCTGCGACAATCATCTGAATGTTCTCTTCACCAAGAAAGGATGTTATGTGCTTAAACCTGGTTTAATTATTCCAGATGATTGGATTCTTCTTAAAGCTGCACGTAAAGGCAATGCATATGTTATTGATATGAACCAGGTTCCTTCTTACAAGCTCACTTGCCTCTTCTGATCGACAGCCGAACTTGACGCTAGGCAATGGCATTACAGACTGGGTCACATCAACATGAAGAATTTAACTCGTCTTGTAAAAGGTGGTTTAGTCAGAGATCTACCAGTTCGTGACTTCATGTAGATCAACCAGTGTGAATCATGCGCGCGTGGGAAACAACAACGACAGCCGCACAAGTCTAAAGGCGTTCCCTCCACTTCTCAAGTCTTAGAACTGCTACATATGGATTACTTCGGTCCAACAGACATCCGCAGCATTGGCAGGAAGGCTTACTATTTGGTTATTATTGATGACTACTCTTGATTCACCAGGGTTTTCTTTCTCGCTCATAAAAGTGAAACACCTGAGTTAGTAAAACAATTTGTCACGCTTATGGAAAACCAGACAGATTCTACGGTGAAGACTATTCGGTGTGATAATGGGACAGAGTTTAAGAATATTACCTTAAACTCCTTCTACTCCTCCAAGGGAATTGACCGACATTTTAGTGCGCCAGAACCCCACAAAAAATGGGGTTGTAGAACGCAAAAATCGCACACTCATTGAAGCTTCACGCACTATGCTTGTTGAATCCGAGCTACCTCTTATATTCTGGGCAAAAGCAATCAATACTGCATGCTATATTAAGAATCATGCCCTAATCAATAAACATCACATGAAGGCTCCATACGAAGTAGTTGAAGGTCGCAAATCTTCGGTCAAGCATTTTCGCAAATTCGGATGCCCTTGTGTTCTCCTGCTCATGGACGCTAAAGGAAAGTTTGTATAACACAAGGATCCTTGCCTCTTCGTTGGCTATTCTAAAAAGTCATCATATCGTGTTTTTAACAAGATCAAGAAGATGGTAGTTGAAACCTACAATGTGGGTTGGCTGGAGGAAAATCCCAAGGACACACGCGTTGGTCCTGACTGGTTGTATGACTACTCCACTTTATTTAATCATTTTGATGTGTCTTCTAATGTGCTCGCAGGTAACAGTTCGAATTCTGCCCTTCCAACGGTGCCCATTTATTCTGAAGACGATGCTGACGGTGGCGCGTACATGAGACTTTAAAGAAGCTAAGTGTGGATCCTCGTGGATTTAATGACACTGTCTCGCCTTCCTCCACCATTTCGCATTCTCAAGAACCAACTATCCCTTCGCCTGCTCAAACGATCCTCCTGAAGTTGTGGTCTTTGCTCCAAAGTCTCCTACAACACATTAAGGCCTTCCTCCTGATGTTTTGGGTTCCTCTCTGTTTCCTGAGCCTACTCCACTCGATTGTTCGGTGGATTCCTTAGTACATACTTCTACTAATGCCTCTGTTGAGGGGGAGACATCTGGAGTCGCTTCAGCTAGTGTCACCAACTTGCAAACAGATGTTCTCGTTCCTGCTACACCAATACCGCAGCGTTTACAACGTGATCACCCCATTGAGAATATTATTGGTCCTTACAACGCTGCTGTTCGAACTCATAGCCAATCTTGGGATATCATACCTGTCTCTATTCTTTCTTCATTTCACAAATTGAACCTAAAATTATTGATGTTGCCTTGCAGGAACCAGGCTGGGTTAATGCCATGCACGAGGAACTCAATCAATCTGAGAAGCGTGGTGTCTGGCAATTGGTGAAGCTGCCTCAAGGAAAACGTGCTCTCGGAACTTGCTGGGTTTTCCGCAACAAGCAGGATGACACTGGAGTTATCATTCGGAATAAAGCTAGACTGGTGGTTCAGGAGTTTCGAAAGAGTGAAGGATTAGATTATGATGAGGTCTATGCACTTGTCGCACGTTTGGAGGCTATACGCATTTTCTTGGTATATGCATCTTACATGGATTTTACTGTATATGAAATGGATGTCAAGACTGCGTTTCTATACGGCAAGGTGAAAGAAGAAACCTACGTGGCACAACCACCGAGCTTTACTGATCCTGACAAGCCGGATTATGCTTACAAACTCGATAAAGCTCTGTATGGGTTACATCAAGCGCTCACGCATGGTACGCTACTCTTACAGAGCATCTGCTTGCTAATGACTACACACGGGGAACCATTGATCAAACTCTGTCTATCAAATGCGTTGATAAGGTCATTATTCTCGTCCGAATCTACGTTAATGATATTATATTTTATTCCACCAATGATGGTTTGTGCCGTGAATTCGAAGAAATCATGAAGAAGAAATTTGAGATGAGCTCATTGGGGGAGATGACCATGTTTTTGGGACTTCAAGTTCGTCAGAGCCCACAGGGTATCCTAATTTATCAAGGAAAATATGTCCATGACGTTCTTGCCAAATTCAAGCTTACAGATTCCAAGCCTATGGCTTCACCTATCGCAGAATGGCCTCTGCTAAATGAAGATGCTGAAGGACGCCTGTTAATCCGACTATGTATCGCTCCATGATTGGATCACTCATGTATCTCACTGCTAGTTGGCCAGATATCATGTTTTTCATCTGCCAGTGTGCTCGTTATCAGGCTACTCCTGAACTTTCTCATTTACATGTTGTTAAACGAATTTTTAGGTACCTCAAAGGGGCTCCATCACTGGGCCTCTTGTATCCTAAAAATTATGAATTTGAACTATTTGCTTTCTCTAACAGTAATCTTGGAGGTACAGATAGGGACATGGACTCAACTTCGGATGGTTGCCAATTTCTAGCAGATCGCTTAATCTCGTGGCAATGCAAGAAGCAACAGACGGTTTTGCTTACTACTAAAGAAGCAGAATATGTCACAGCCTCAGCTTGCTGCTCCCAGGTTTTATGGATGCAATATCAGCTTGCGGATTACGGTTTGACTTATCTAAACACAACAATTTATTGTGATAATGATGCCGCTATCCAAATAGTTAAAACCCTGTTTTTCACTCCAAAACCAAGCACATAAATATTAAAGTTTATTTTATCCGTGATTGCTATGAAAAGTGTCTTGTAAAGCTCGAACAAATCCACACTGATGCAAATGTGGCGGATTTGTTCACGAAACCCGTTAGCAACTCACGTTTTCGAGTGCTTGTGGATCTTCTCAAAATGATTCGGTTTTCTACCTAGGCGTCCTCTGTCTTTGTGTTTTGTTTACTATTCTTCATTTCTTTTCCTTGCTTCATAAATTTGTTCATATGTATGCACAAATTTAGGCGGAGAAATCTCAAAAAAACAGTTTTTGCAAGGATGGGGAAATGAAATACTTTTTCGTGATAAAATGATTGACTAACACAGGTAAGGTGTCGAAGCGGGAAAAGATTTGGATCAAAAGTGATGTGTCGGTATGTCTAAAACTCAACTAGATGGGGAAAGTCAAATGATACAAACATAACGAACTATGTACTCAGTGGGTCACTTACTGTAGGCGTATGATTTCATGGTCTTAAATCTTGCGTTGATAGATAGCCAACATCTGAGGTTTCGGGTCTTTATGCTGTTGAGTCATCCAGGGATATTTTGACTGCCCTTCTGTTGCATCCAGATTATATGCAGACCTACGCACAGTCAGGATATCTTGGCAAAAGAGCCAAAATGGAAAGGCCAAAACCTAAGAGAACAGAAGTTTCTTCATAAGTTCTTACGTACCTCATAAGGTATTTACCTAACCCTCGTCAGTCACTATTGGTTTCTCTGTTGTACGAAAGTACTGACCTGTTCACCAATAGTCTGATGTTGTAAAATATAAAGGATGACCACAGTATACTCATCTGCTACGATGAATTGTTGTGCTTGCCTTGATCGTGGGGGTATGTCACGGTATGAGACACACGAGTATCATAGTATAATATTACCTTAAGTGTATCATAATGTATGAACTACAAAGGTTGAGTTTTAGATTTAAATGGACAAGTATATTGACAATCGCTTAGACCAATTGAACCTGCTCATACTGAAAAATTTTCCTTAGTTAGCCTTTAAAACGATTTGATCCCTTAACAAGGCTGAGGTAAAAATTTATGTCTGTCTTTGTAAAATGTTAAAAGGTGGTTGGATGCTTGGTTAGTCTACTTGATGAATTTTAGTGAGATGGTTTCTGTCAAGAGATATTGGACTGGCCCAGTGCACTTTGGGATTTGGGCCAGCCTAATAAAATTGGTTAAAAGTCTTAAAATGGAAATCCAAGTTACTATTCTGGATTGGGCTTCTTTGGGCCCAAAGGACTATTGTTTCGGATTGGGCTCTTCCGGAAAGGCCCATTTGGACTTTTCCGGACAGGCCCACTGTGTTACTGTTCCTGATTGGGCCTGTCACAAGCCCAATCCGGATTCAAAATCTTAGGCCCAAGCCCATTTCAGAAATATATAGGCATCTCGATTTCTCATTTTGGATTATCTAAATTATGAAGTCATATTTTCTTCTCTGATTCTCTCTCTTTTTCGAATGCATCTCGGATAGTTCATTCCAGATTAGGTATAACTTCATTAATCATATGCATTCCGGATGAACTTATTCATATGTAAAGCATTCTGGATTGTGTCTCAGATTGGTCTTCAAAGGTCTTAGGCATTCCGGATTTCATTCCGGATTGATATTCATCTGAAATGATGAATTCGGATTTCATCTCGGACTGGATCTTCATCTGGATTGATATTCCATCTGAGATACTATGCCAATCCGGATTGCATCTCTGTCCGAATTTAAATGACCTCTTTCTAATTAGGATTAATGAAAGGGTTCATTCGGATTTACATTGAACTGTCAGTAATCAGGATTTGAGTGTTTCAACCTCTCATCCGGTTTGAACCATTCCTCCGGGTTGAACCTTTTCAACTGTTGAACCCTAAAATTAATTTGAACTCTTGTTAATTTGAACCTTGACATCTGATTGATCTATCTAGTTAGTTTTAACTGCCATATTGTTAAAGTCCGTTAACTTCTGTTAGTTGGGATTTAATTTGATTAATGTTTTGACATATATGGTTGAAGAAGCATTTGATGCGGTGATGTTGGTTGAGGTGCAATTCCACAACCAAGCGGGGTATCTTTCTCACCCGCCAGCAGAGTTCTTCCAGGAATTTCAGTCTATGATTGTGGGGCTCAACCCATGCAAGATCGCATATGCCTTCTGTGCTAACCTAGTTATCTATAGAGACCTAGTACATTCATTCTAGAAAAGAGCACGTATTCAGCCAAGAGGTGAGGATGGTAGACCATTTATCTGTTCCAAGATACAGGGCAAAGAGATAGTGGTGAACGAAGCATGTGCGAGAGAGGTGTTGCAACTTACCGATATTTTTAGTGATCCAGCCATCTACGCCAAAGAGGATGTGCTTCCTGTGCTAAGGGAGATGGGATATGAGGGTTCGTATCCACCACTATTGAAGAAAATGTTTCCGGCTTATTGGTGGTTGCTCGTTCATATGTTCATGCAGTGTGTGTCGGTGAACAAGGGCGGTCTGGATCAGCCAAATCAAGCTCAGACATCTGTTATAGTTTCGTTAGTTATAGACTGGAATTATAACTATTCTGGTAATATCTTCGACAACATTAAGAAAATTCTAGAGCAGTCCATGAAGCGAATGCTCCTTTTGTACCCGCGCTTTGTCCAGCTAATTCTAGATGCCCGTTACCCTGATTTGGAAAAGGATGCGACATATGCCAATTTGCTTAATATGAAGCCGATGGGGCCTATTATTTTTTCTACAATGAAGAATAACCGCTCTACGTCCAAGACAGTGTTTGTTGGTCGTTTTGCTTTGAAGAAGTTCGGGAAGTTTTTTGAAGTGGTTGATTTGGATATTCCACCACCTCCTCCGCCTCCAGTTAACGCTATAGTGGCCGAAGAACACGATATACCTGCAAAAGAAAAGGAGATGAGCTCGAGAACTTAGTTACTGATGATGAAGATGATGATGGGCAAGCTTTTCTTGACGATCTTGCAGAATTCAACGCCACTTTGACTCCTGTGTTACAAGAGTTATCATCAGAGAATTTAGAGGCTTTGATTGCTCACTTGAAAGATATTCAGGAAAAACAAGGCGATCCTCCACTCGATATTCCATCTATTGCTGCACCAACTGCTCAGGTTGAAGAAGATGACGAAGATGAGGTGCCATTGATCAAACGTCGAAGAACCCAACCAAGCGTTCCATCTAGTGAACCTGAAGCTTCTGTTGTTTTCACTGTTGCTGCATCTGAATTGATCACGTCTGCTGTTGCTGAGTCTATAGTTGCTGAATCTATTGCTCATACTTCGATGGTTGACACACCTTTTTCATCTGCACAGCAAAGCGTTCCTATTATTACACAGTCTACTGTTGTGTCGATTCCTGCTAACACGATTCTACAAATGGTGGAGTATGGAGGAAGCTCCTCCGGTGCTGGTGGTCCGGAAGCAGGTGGTAGTGGAGTTGGTTATACTGATGATGTTGCTGAATATTATTTGCGCAGCTCAGAGAAAAAGGCATTCGAATTCGGAGGATTGGATAGTGATGATGATGATACAGAGGTTGATGTAGTGGATTTAAAGAAACGGGTGGTCGTTTTGGTACAAGAGGTCATTCTGAAGGATGCTCAAATTGCCTCTATGCAGAATCGTTTAGACGTCAGAGATCAGACTATTGATCAGCTGCAGGGAGATGTCACAATGCTTATGATTCTGGGTTTTGATTTGAAGGGCAAGTTGGAAAACGAGTTTGGAAGGGAGTTCAGTGATCCTACGGATGGCCCATTAAACATTGAGACCAGGCATCGTTCGGCACAACAGAGAATGGCTAAAGAAACTAAGGAACAAAGATTGGTAGCAGAGCAGTTGGCAGCTGAACGTCAAGCTGGTCTGGATGATTATATGAGCGATCCACGCAGGAAATTTAGTGCTATTCAGAAATGTGCTGCTGATCAGAAGAAGAAGAAGCAGATGGTGTTAATGAAGAATGTTAATGTGAATCCGCTTGATGAGAACTTTCAGCTTAAGGATCCCACGAATCTGTCGGAGAGATATGTTATGTAGTTGGGGTCAAGTTACTACAGTAAAGTGGGAAAGAAGTCCAAGGTGCTCAGTTGGATGTACGATCACATCAAAAGTATGTGGATTATCGTGCGCTAGGATGGAACCCGCGAATATTATTCTAAGGAGTCACAATTCGAGACGTGGACTAAAGTTGCTTTGACTGATCTATTGAGAGCTCCGTACACTGATGATGACACTACAGAGCCTGGACCCGGATGGAGATTCTTCAAAAAGCTTGAACGTGAGGTTAGGAGTGGATTCAAGAATATGAAGACTTCTGAACCATATTTGAATGCGGCTAAAGGAGTTCGCGATGCACACACTGGCAAGAGGTTCAAATCGGTGAGGTGGCCGCCAACCGACAAATAATTATTTATCCCGGTTGCTCCTACCTTTCCTAAGGGGATTCTGAAGAACTTCAAGTTTTGGTTATACGATACTAAAGTCACAAGTGTTGCAATTGTGACGAAAGAGAAGGCATTCAGGGTCAACGATGTGGTAGATTTGGTAAGCTTTCATGACGAAGATTTGCAGGTTCTTACGTCACATCAAATTCGTATTGCTGAGCTGTATGAGGTTTGTGCTAAGGATTAGAGTGTCGCGGTTGCTGGAATCATAGCTGGAAGACTCGGTGTGGATGCTCAACCTAAAGACCAATGAAGTAAACCTAGGGGGAGATTGTTGGGCTTGGATTGTAAAGGTTTATTCATTAGGGATTTATTTGGGCTTTTGGGGTTTATGTGGGCTTCCTAGTGCCTAACGGCCTAGGGTTGTAATTTTGGTCTTAATGATGCTTATAGATAGAGGGGCTAGGTCATTGAGAAAGGGTTAGAGAGTTGAAAGCAAAAACTTGTATCAGACATCTTTGGTGTATGCAAGTTAGAATTATTCAAAGTTATTCAAGTTGTTCTTATTCCTAATCATAATTCCGCTACTGATTAGGTTAGTGATACCTGTTTGATACGTTTACGGGACTTACATGGTAGCCGGCCGTTGTAGATTTAGTATTCTGTTTGCAGCATCCCGAAATCAGAATCTGAGTATCCTGCAAGATTAAAATCATTATGTCTATAATCCCACAAGTCGGTGCTTTGAAAACCCTTCAGATATCTCATTATGCGTTTGACAGCAAGCAGGTGTGACTCTCTTGGATAAGACTGATAACGGGCGCATAGGCACGTTGGATACATGATATCAGGTCGACAAGCAGTAAGATACATCAAGGATCCGATCATGGAGCGATATATAGTTTCGTCAACTCTTTCTCCAATAAGATCTGGACAAATGACGTGATTTGGAGCTAACGGGGTAGATGCTGATTTAGTTCCTGTCATATTGAATTTCTCCAATATGTCATGAAGATATTTCATCTAATGAATAAAGATACCATCAGGCAACTGATCGACCTGAAATCCTAGAAAGAACTTCATCTCCCCTATTGCGCTCATTTCAAATTTGCGCTTCATGACTTCTTCGAAGTCTTTACACACTTATCATTTGTCGATCCAAAGATAATATCATCCACATATATTTGTATGATGATTAAATGCCAATCTACTTCCTTTGTAAAGAGGGTAGAGTCTACTATTCCTCTGATAAAGCCGTTGTCTAGAAGGTGACTTGACAATGTTTCATACCAAGCTCTCCGGGCTTGATGAAGACCGTATAAGGCTTTGTTCAGAACGTAGACTTTGCCTTTGTGCACTGGATCAACGAACCCCGATGGTTGGCCGACGTACACCTCCTGTTTCACTTTTCCGTATAAGAAAACAGATTTAACATTTAATTTTACACCTTAAAGCCTTTCCATGAGGCAAAGGCCAAGAATATGCGAATCGCTTCAAGACGAGCAACTGGGGCATAGACTTCAGTATAGTCTATCCCTTCTTGCTTGTGAAAACCTTGAACCACAAGTCGAGCTTTGTTGCATACCACAACTCCTCGATCGTCTCTTTTGCACTTGAAGACCCATCTTGTGTTAATCTTTTTGTGATGATCTGGCAGGTCAACAAGCTTCCAGACTCCAAGTTTCTGGAATTGAAGCAACGCCTCCTGCATTGCATCCACCCAACTTTCTTCCTTTAACGCGTCTTTCCAGCTTCCCGGCTCAACCTGATGATATGAAAGTTTGTAAGTTGCCTATAATGTTCATCGACGGATGATATGAAAGTTTTCTTGGTATCACTTCGGTTGGATCATCTACTTGCGGGTGCAAATTCGTTAGAACTTCATCAACGACTGGTACAGATGAAGAGGCTTAATTCCTAGCATTAGACTGATCAGCCTGCTATTTAGAAAAACCTTCAATCTGTTCAGATCCTTCATCGGAACTAGATCCTCCATCGTCAAAAGTTGGTTCCTGATCAGAGTCAGCATTAGCATTTGGTTGTGAAGACGATTCGGCAATATTGACATTTGGTGCAGGAACAGGAACTGGATTAGAGGAGCTTTGACCGGCATCAGACATGTTGACCATTAATGATGTGGAAATCACCAACGGTCTAGGAACTTGTTCTTTATTAGATAACTGATGCTGTTGAAATAACATAACAAGTTCTTCTTCTGTTGGCACATCTGGTAGATCAAAGGAATCCCACAATCCATCATAGCTAAACAGCCATGGATCCCCAGGTTTCTGCGTAGGTTTTGTATATCTTTGACAATCTACATGCTATGCTAGAATGACCTGGTTTAGACTCGGCAAGAAAACACGTTTCTGAGGAATAGCGTAACCGATGAAAAATCCTTCCAAGGATTTGGCTCCAAATTTACCAGCCGGATCCAGAACGGTACATGGTGATCCAAAAGGCTTCAAAAAAGCTAGGTTTAGCTTTCGTTGATTAATAACTCGAAACATGTCTTTTTGTGTAGCTTAACTGTCAACACACGATTCAGGGTATAACACACTGATGCTACTGCATCACTCCAAAAACTGATCGGTAATTTCGAATCAGCTACCATTGTTCTGGAAGTCTCAATCAGTGTGCGAGTCTTTCGTTCAGCTACTCCATTTTGTTGTGGAGTATGGGGGCGCTGAATTCATGAAGAATCCCCTTTTCATTTTAAAACTCTTGCATCTTCTTGTTCTTAAATTCTGTTCCATTGTCACTACGAATTCTCTTAATGGGCAAATGATATAGATTTTCTAGTTTTCTGAAGAGGATCATAAGAGTTTCAAACGTTTCATCCTTACTGTCCAAAAATAAAACCCATGAGAATCTAGACTAATCATCCGTAACGACAAGGCAGTATAGGTCTCTAGAAATACTTTTGACATTGACTGGCCCAAAGAGATCCATGTGTAGCCTTTCTAGTGGTAGTTTTATCGAATTCAGCTACTTTCTCGGGTGTGATTTCTTTTGCTGCTTCCCCTTTTTGCAGCTCAGACAATCATCAGATAGATGAACAGTTTTCATATTAACACCCTCCACTAGGTCGTTATGCACAAGAAAATTCATCTTGCGGAGATGAATGTGCCCCATTTTCAGATGCCATAATATTGAATCTTTCTCGGTAGCTTTTGAAACAAAGCATTGAACTTTCTTTGACGTGGTAGATGCGATGCTCATATCAAGAACATATAAATCATTTTCTCTCGAGCTCGCATCAAAATCCATTCCTCCAGAATTTTGAAACCGGGTTTTGAAATCAGACATTCTTTATCATTGAAATGTGTCGTGAACTTCTTTTCACAAATTTGCGAGATGCTACGTAGATTGTCTCATGCTCAGCAATATAATTCACTTTATCAAATGATACAAGTCCGTTCGTGAGAATCCCTTCTCCGACGATCCTGCCTCCCTGCGTTCTAACAAAACCTATATACCCTCCACATGTAGCTTTAACATCGTTGAGCAACGCAAGCATCCCTGTCATGTGGTGAGATGCTCCACTATCCATTATCCATTTTGACTGTATCGAACGCTGGAGCTCCTACACAAATGATTAACAAAACTATTTAAACAAAGAAAGCCAAGCCTGTTTAGTCTTGGGTGGGTTTTTAATGTCAAATTTTGGACCCACTTTGTTTTTATCAATCTTTTTAAGCTCAGTTTTGTTTGGAACAGAAGACTTTTGTTCAACCTTGCATGATTTGATTTTGACATCTTTAGCAACTCATTTCTGCATTTGAGGTTTAGCCTTTTTAACATAAAATTTCGAATCTTCTTTCCGATTTTTGTTTGATGTTCACCAATTTCAAATTTAGATGGACGTTAGATAATTGGTTTAACATTTTGATGAGATTCATTATTTCTTTTAAGAATTTGTTTCGGCACAATCATGGGTACTTTTTGCTTTTCATCCTTGGTGAACTTTTTCGGAAAAGAAACATGTTTTGGACTTTCTTGTGAGCAATATCGTGCGATACGCCAAACTTTCATACATTTAAAGCATGTCCTGCGGTTCTTATGAACAGAGGTATCCAAAAATTGCTTCTGCATCTGTTTCTCTTTTTCTTTAAGAAAATCATCATTTGATTGCGTTCCGATGATCTCCTTTTCTTTCTCGGTTGTAGTCGCAAAAACAAAATTGATTTTCTTTGTAAAGTTTGACATCATCATAGGAATGGATTGGTTAACCAAACACCATGCTAAGGTGATCTGTTTCAACAGGGTTGTTCGTATACCTCTTTCATGTGGCGAAACCTTAGAAGTTCATAGAGAGAAAACCTCTAGTAGCCTAAAACCCATGACCTGTACCCAGGCCCAAAAATAACTACGAAAGAATTATGTAGCCTTCTTGGCACATATCATAGAGGAAAAAGGCAAAGGAAAAACTATTCAGGACATCCCCGTTGTTTGGGAATATCCTGAGGTGTTTCCTAAAGAGCTACCTGGTTTCCCCCAATTCGTCAAGTTGAGTTTTGTGTTGACCTTGTACCTGGGGCCAACCCAATTGCCAAATTTCCGTACTGTCTTACACCGTCTAAAATGCAAGAGTTGTCAAAGCAACTCCAAGAACTTTCAGACAAGGGATTCATTCGTCCGAGATTTTCACCTTGGGGCGCTCCTGTCCTATTCGTGAAAAAGAAGGATGGATCCTTCCTATGTGTATCGATTATCGTGAGCTCGACAAACTCACAGTCAAAAATCGATATCCCCTACCTCTCATTGATGATCTCATTGATCAGCTACAAGGTGCAACCTGCTTTTCAATGATTGACCTGCATTCTGGGTATCATCAACTTCGTGTACTCAAAGAAGATATTCCCAAGACTGCTTTTCGCACTTGATACGCCCATTACGAGTTCACTGTCATGGCTTTGGTTTGATGAATGCTCCTGTCGTCTTCATGGACTTAATGAATAGGGTTTGTAAACCTTATTTAGACAAGTTTATCATTGTTCTCATCGATGACATCCTCATTTATTCTAAGTCTCGTGCCGATCACGAACAGCATATCCGTCTAACGATGGAACTCCTGAAGAAAGAACAACTTTACGCCAAATTCTCCAAATGTGAATTTTGGCGAAAAGAAGTTAAATTTTTGGAACACATTGTTTACGAACAAGGTATAAATGTAGATCCCTCCAAAATCAGTGCGATTAGGGGTTGGAGTACACCTATTACTCCTACGGAAGTTTGTTCATTTCTTGGTCTTGCTGGGTACTATCGATGATTCATCATGAACTTTTCAAAGATCGTGGTTTCCCTCACCACTTTGACTCAAAAGAATAAACCTTTTGAGTGGGGACCAAAACAAGAGGAAGCCTTCAAACACTGAAACAAAAACTCTGTAATGCTCCTATTTTATCTTTACCCGACGGCAACGAGGATTTCGTTGTCTATTGTGACGCAGCAAACCTAGGCCTTGGTTGTGTTCTCATGCAAAGAGACAAAGTCATAGCCTATGCGTCAAGATAATTGAAAATCCATGAGAAGAACTACACAACTCATGATCTTGAGTTAGGAGCCGTAGTTTTTGCTCTCAAAACTCGGAGACACTACCTTTACGGTACGAAATGTGTGGTTTTCACTGACCAGAAAAGTCTCCAACACATATTCAATCAAAAGGATTTAAGCATGAGACAACGACGCTGGGTCGAACTTCTGATCGACTATGACTACGAGATTCGCTACCATCCCTGTAAGGCGAATGTTTTGGCTTATGAGCTTAATCGTAAGGAACGTGTCAAACTTCATTGTGTTCGAGTTCAATCTGATATCCAGACATGTATCCTTCAAGCACAACATACATGTGTGACCTAAAGCTTGTTGAAAAATGAACTGCCACAAAATCTCAAACTTCAACTCGAAACAAAAGACAACGGATTACTCTACTACAAGAACCGTTTGTGGATTCCTAGTTAAAACAATCTCTGCACCTTATTGATGGACGAAGCTCATAAGTCTCATTATTCAATCCATCCTGGTGCAGACAAAATGTATAAGGATCTCTGTACCCAGTATTGGTAGCCGAGTATGAAGAAGGACATTTCCTTGTATGTGTCTAATGCCTAACTTGTCTTAAAGTTAAGGTAGAACACCAGCGCCCATCTCGTTTACTATAGCAACGAAAAATACCAGTATGGAAGTGGGAGAACATTGCGATGGATCTCATCACTTTGTGTGTGCGCACACCTAGAGATCATGATGCCATTTGGGTAATCATTGATTGTTTAACAAAGTCAGCACACTTTTTAGCAATTAGGGAGGATCTATCTGCTAACAAACTCGCCAAGATCTACGTTGATGAGATTGTATCTCGTCATGGTGTTCCTTTGAACATCATATCCGATTGAGATGCTCGATTCTCATCTCACTTTTGGAAGACCATGCAATCTGCCATGGGAACCAAACTCAATCTGAGCACTACTTAACATCCTCAAACGGATGGGCAATCTGAAATGATAATTCAAACACCGGAGGATATGCTTAGAGCATGTGTGACCGACTTTGGTGGTAGTTTGGATTCACATCTACCATTGGTCGAATTCTCCTATAACAATAGTTATCACGCCAGCATCAATAGGCCTCTTTCGAAGCTCTATACGGTCGAAAATGTCGTTCATCAGTCTACTGGAATGAGGTTAGTGAAGCTCAGCTCACTGTACCTGAACTCATTCACGACATAACAAACAAAGTCAAGAAAATTCCCAATAACCTTCTGACAGCTAGAAGCCGTGAAAAGAGTTATGCGGAGAAACAACACAAGCCCTTGGAATACCAAGTTGGTGATCACGTCCTTGTCAAGGTATCCCTTTGGAAAGGTGTGATTACATATGGAAAGAAAGAAAAACTTGCATCACGATATATTGGACCATTCAAGATCGTTGAGGGAATCGGAAAGGTGGCCTACCGACTTGAGCTACCTCCTGAACTTGGGAATATTCACCAAAAATTCCACGTGTCCAATTTGAAAAAGTGTTTAGCCGATACAAACCTCCACATTCCCCTCGACGAAATTCTCGTTGATGACACTATGCACTTTGTCGAGAAACCTGTGGAGATATTGGAACGTGAAGTCAAGAAACTCAAGCGTAGACGTATACCGATAGTAAGAGTTCGTTGGGAATCCAAACGTGACCCAAAATTTACTTGGGAACGAGAGGATCAGATGAAAGCGAAATATCCACATCTATTTTCACAAAGTTTCCTCCAATTAAATTTCGGGACGAAATTTCCTAAAGTAGGGGAGATTGTGACATTTGTGCATTTGTGCCTTTTCAATCATTGCACAATTAAAAAAAATTTCGTATTCAATGAAACCCTATGTTTTATTTCCAAATATTTTTTTTATTCAGTAAAATCTTCTATTTATTGATGAGAATGCAAAAAAGTGAATCGTTGCACAATTTCGATCATTTTCGTGTTCGTTAAAGCGTATTACGCATTTTTGCGAGACGCGTAACCGTACCACCGAACGAACTTACATCCACGACATTTTCGAGCATTATCCAAGTTACACATGTCTTAACACCTTTATATAACCTAAATATTAGGTTCAATGAGTTAAAAATGGCAAACAAGTGAAAATACAAGTCTATGGGCCAAACATGTCAAAAAAAAAAATAAATATTTTTGTTTCTTCACCAAGTTTGCCACCTATCTCCAATTTTGACACCTAGCACTTACTTTTCCACACTTAATATGGTGTTGACACATGGTAGGACACTAATCCACACTTGAGCATCACCTCATTAATCCTAAAATACTATAAATACCCCATGATTCTTCCATTTTTTTCACACCACTTCAAAACACTTCAAAGCAAAGTGTGAAGTTCTTCTTTCTATCCTTCTTGGAGCTTGTTTCCAACCTTTAGAAGCCTCCTATCTTGAGTTCCTAAAGTTTTCTTCACACGAGTAAGTACTCTTCCTAGTTCTTTCACTATTTTAGCTATTTTGAGTTAAAAGTAGAACAATTTGGCTTCCTGATTGACTTTTGGTTCTGACCATATTTATTCAAGTGAAAGTTCAATTGGGCATTGCAATGTGATCGTAATCACGAAGGTTATAGTCCCTAGCGATTTCACCTTCGGATTGCCACGTTTACTCGTTGAAGTGACGAGTCAAAGTATCGGTCAAAATGCGCATGATGTGCATTTTACGACGAACCTATTTTTGGGTATCAAAACACCAAATTTTGATACCAAATCAGTTTTATAAACTTAGTTAGACATATTTTGACACGTCTAACTTGTCACTTCTAGTTTTGTGCTTATTTAGGGTCGTAAGTCGAGCGGTCTTGACCACCGCTTTGACTTTCGAATCCGACCAAACACATATTTGTGTCCATAGTTGTATAGGGAATAACTACTGAGGTTATACCTTACAGTCATTTCGTTTGGTTTGTGTTATGATAAGTTACTTCCATGTTCTTAAAAATGATGACCAAAATGCCCTTTTGCTCATAAATCCATTTTAAACACTTGTAACCAAATTTTTGACATATAAATTGATGTTATAACATTTTCAAACATGTTTGGGCATTTAAGACTTATCATAGGACGATCACGCATTTACGACAGTGACCCGTAAAAGTAGCATAAACTACCTTAACGAGTCAAATGGGTCAAAAGCACTTAGGATCCTTTCAAATCAGAATGTTAAGTTTGGTCAATCATATCACATGAGTTCCAACACTCGTGGGTTTATAAGACTTCATTCTATCTGATCCCCCGTTTGTAGTCCTGACACGCTAACATATTCATCTGACACATTAGGACACGTTTGAGCTTTGTTTATTTCGTTGATCAAAAACACTTTCGCAATCCCAAGTGAGTACATAGTTCCCCTATTTTATGTTTTCAAATGTTTTGGGGTGATTCATATGTGCTAAACTATCTTTTCAGATCAACATATTTACTACGCAAGGCTTGTAGAGTACATAGTTCCTCTCTTTTAAGTTTTCAAATGTTTTGGGGTGATTCATATGTGCTAAACTATTTTTTCAAATCTACATATTTTCAACGCAAGGCTTATGTGAGTATATAGTTCCCCTCTTTTATGTTTTCAAATGTTTTAGGGTGATTCATATGTGCTAAACTACCTTTTCAAATCTACATATTTACTATGCAAGGCTTATGTGAGTACAAAGTTCCCCTCTTTTACGTTTTCAAATATTTTGGGGTGACTCATATGTGCTAAACTATCTTTCCAAATATACAAATTTATTACGCAAGGCTTATGTGAGTACATAGCCCCCTCTTTTACATTTTCTAAATGTTTTGGAGTAATTCATATGTGCCTATAATTATTTTCAAGATTTCAAAACAATATACATGGTTTATATATACAAAATGATTTTCAAAGTGAGTACATAGTTCCCCTCTTTTACATTTTCTTAATGTTTTGGGGTGATTAATATGTGCCTATAATTAGTTTCAAGATTTCAAAACAATATACATGGTTTATATATACAAAATGATTTTCAAAGAGAATACATAGTTCCCCTCTTTTACGTTTTGCAAAGGTTTTGGGGTGACTCATATGTGCTAAATCATTTTCAAGTTTTCAAAAATAATGTCTATGGTTTATATATAAAACATTACGATTTCAATAATGTGAAAAACTTGTTGATGCGTTATCCATAACACGAATGGCATTCATTAGCTTTGGCAGGAGCCAACCAGTAGTATGTTATGGTACCATAGGACTAACAATCTCGTTATTGGACGGTTCACTGGATTTGGTGGAAGTTTGGGTAATGACAGAAACTGTTTCTGAAATCATTTGTTGATTTGTTAATCTAGTTAAAGAGATCCTTTGGTCGTCTATTAAAGATACGCTTTGGTGGTATAGTCAACACAGGTTTGAATGTGTTCATTACAGAAGAATCGAAAGTTTTCACAATTAAAAACACGGACGATTTGTTTATGACATGGACAATTGGTTTATGACATGGACGATTGATTTATAACACGGACGTATGGTTTATAACATGGACAAATGGTTTTGAAGAATCTCACGCAACGATTTTCAATTAAAGATATAAACCATACGAAGTTTCCTTTTGATTCAGTCTATTACTAGTTTATTTTACAAAAGAAACGTTTTGGTCAAGATTCATGGCTACAAGGTTTTCACAACTCTAACCAACTTGTTTTAGTTGGTTAATTGTATTGCAATATCAAACTTTTGATACGAGGTTTTCATTTAACGACTCTTGTAGTCAGACGAGGTGTTGCAATATGTATACAAAGCCACGAATTTGACATACTCACAAAACCTATGTACTCACCAGCATTTTTATGCTGACTCTCTTCACATATGTTTCAGGAGTCAATGCTTGATAATATGATACATGCTTCACGTAGGAACGGATGTGGGCCTTAGTGACTTAAAACACGAAACAGTTTATTTATGTGTTGATCTTGTTTATCCCAAGAGAATGTAAACATTTAACTTAGTAAAAAAATTTAAATTCCATGAGACGTGAAACAATAGTTCTGTGACATGACTCCCCGACGTTTCCGCCGCGGTTCGTTGTTTTACGCGGTCGGGTGTTACAAATTAGGGTTTTTATTTAGGGTTGTAATTAATGTGATTAGATGACTTTTTGAATTAAAAAGAAGAGGGAAACTCCCCTTAGTATCTTGCGGCCGCAATCTGCTAGGGTTTGTAGATTTTTTTTGTTCTTTCATTAGATATAACTATATAATTATGTTAATAAACATTACTTATTACATGTACACAAGTATAGGTCATATGGTAGGCTTAGGGTCAAGTGTAAGAGTGTTTTGAAGAACAAAAAGAGACTTACTAGAAGTACATGATTAACGTAAACGTGCAAGGATTTTTTTATAATACCAGAAGCTTGAATTTTTGTATTAAAACCACTAATCGTCTTGCTTGACTTTGGCATTAAGATTTACAAATGTACAATAGGCATTTACTAGTTATTTTGAATTGATTTATCAAGCAACAAAGTAACATACGTTCATATGTTTAAGCATGTTCATTTTTGTGAAATTCACATAATTGATCAATTGGATTACAACCAAAGCCTTAGATTTACAATGATTTGGAAATAGAAATATGCTTACAAGGTTTGGACCTTCCAATTATAGAAACATGAAGCAAACTTATTAAAAAACGGAAAGTTACAAATGTGAAGCGTTACAGTCTCTCCTCCTTTAGGGAATTTCGTCCTGAAATTTAGGAAGATGCCACGAACAATTGTAGATGCTTAGTCTTCATGTCGCTTTCAGGTTCCCAAGTAAACTCAGCGCCACATTTTTCTTCCCATCGAACCTTCACGATAGGAATTCGACGGCGCCTTAGTTGCTTGGTACATCGGTCCATAATTTCGACTTGTTTCTCCACGGTGAACTTCGAGTCCTTCTTCGGCTAGACATCTCTTCAAGTTTACGACGTGGAAGGTAGGATGGGCATTGTTGAGCTCTTGTGGTAGGTCCAGTCGGTATGCAACCTTGCCAATTCTTTAGAGAATCTTGAAAGGACCCACATACCGAGGAGCGAGCTTTCCCTTTTTCTGAAACGAACCACACCCTTCCAAGGGGATACCTTGAGAAGTACAAAGTCACCCACGTTGAATTCCAAAAGCTCTTTTGTCGGCTTCTAGCTTTGAGCAAGTTCTCCCAAATCTGTAAAATCTTGTCCGTCGTCTGTTGTATAAGCTTGGGACCGGTGATTTGAGCTTCCCCGATCTCGTTCCAACAAATAGCCGATCGGAACTTGCGTCCATAAAATGCATCGAATGGTTCCATTTGAATACTTGCGTGGTAATTGTTATTGTACGAGAATTCGACCAAAGGAAAGTGCATGTCCCAGATTGCACCAAAATCGATTACACAAGAACGACACATGTCCTTTAGAGTTTGGATAGTATGCTCGGTTTGACCATCGGACTGAGGATGGAAAGCAGTACTGAGATTGAGTTGAGTGCCAAGAGCTTTTTGAAACGTTTGCCAAAGACGAGAAGTGAAACGACCATCACGGTCTGAGATAATGTCAATGGGGACACCGTGACGACAAATGACTTCATCCGTGTAGATACGAGCCAATTTCTTGACTCGGTAGTCTTCACGTATGGGAGGAAATGAGCAGACTTGGTTAAACGATCTATGATTACCCAAATACTATTGTGACTAGACGATTTACGAGGGAGTTTGGTGATGAAATCCATAGCAATACTCTCCAATTTCCAAACAGGAATTTCCGGTTGCTCGAGTAAGCCAGAGGGAAGCTGATGTTCGGCCTTTACTTTGGAACAAGTAAGGCACTTTGAAACATAATAGACAATATCTTTCTTCATTCCAGGCCACCAATATGAGGCATGAAGGTCATGATACATCTTATCGGCGCTAGCATGAATAGAATACCGAGACTTATGAGCTTCGCTTATCAAGAGGTCACGAAGATTATCATAACTTGGAATCCAAATCCGGTCGATATAGCACATGATGTCGTTAGATTTGGTCACGACTTGGTTTTCAGCACCACACTTCAACTCATTATCGAGGTTACCCTAATTAAAGGTCGAGTATTGTGCATCACGAATCATATCTTGAAGCTTTCCCAAAGTTTGGTAACAGTGTACACTATTAACATGAGTTTTCCGACTAAGTGCGTCGGCCACAACATTTGATTTTCCAGGATGGTAGCGGATATTGCAGTCGTAGTCGTTTAATAATTCCACCCAATGACGCTGACGCAGGTTGAGTTCTTTTTTATTAAAGATATGCTGGAGGCTCTTATGGTCGGTGAAGACCATACACTGTGTACCATAAAGGTAGTGTCGCCATATCTTTAATGCAAAACAACTACACCAAGTTCGAGGTCGTGCATATTATAGTTTTTCTCATGAGTCTTGAGTTGTCGTGACGCGTAAGCGATGACCATGTCTCGTTGCATAAGAACACAACAAAGACCTTGTCTTGAGGTATCGCAATACACGACAAAGTCATCGGTACCATCGAGAAGGGTTAGGATAGGAGCATTGCAAAGCATGTCCTTGAGGCGTTTGAAAAGACTCCTCTTGTTCAGAACTCAAAACAAAAGGTTTATCCTTTTGGGTCAAGGAAGTGAGAGGCACAACAATTTTTGAGAAATTCGAAATAAACCGATGATAATAACACCCTAAACCGAGAAATGAACAAAATTTGGACGGGGACTTTGGAGCAATCAAATTCTTCACAGCCTTGATTTTTGCGGGGTCAACGTGAATACCAAGTTCGTTTTTGACATAACCAAGGAATTGAACCTCCTTTAGCCAAAATTCTCACTTGGAGAACTTGGTGTATAACGTTCAGTACGCAACAGCTGAAGGATAAGACGCAAGTGTCGCTCATGCTCTTCTCGCGTCTTGGAATAGATTAGGATATTGTCAATGAAGACTACCACGAATCGATTGTGATAGGGCTTACAAATGGCATGACCACGAACTCGTAGTGCCCATAACATGTGAGAAACACGGTTTTGGCTATATCTTCTACGAGAACTCGAAGTTGATGATAACCAGAGGGAAGGTCGATTTTTGTGAAACAAGTCGCGCCTTTAAGCTGATCAAAAAGGTCGTCGATGCGAGGAAGGGAGTATCGGTTCTTGACTGTAAGCTTGTTGAGCTCACGATAGTCGATACACATACGTAAGGATCCGTCTTTCTTTTTGACGAATAGAACGGGAGCGCCCCAAGGAGATGCGCTAGGGCGTATGAAGCCTTTATCAAGAAGCTCTTGAAATTGGCTAGACGGCTCTTGCATCTCCGAGGGTGCTAGACGATAGAGGGATTTTGCTACTAGAGTTGCACCAGGGGTGTGGTCAATGTGGAAGTCAACAGAATGAGGAGGAGGGCCAGGAAGATCCTCAGGGGAGACGTCAGGGAAATCACGCACAACGGAAACTTCACACACGCTTGGACCCTTATCCTTCTTTTCCACAATGTGGGCAAGAAAGGCGAAGTATTCCTTACGTAAGTACTTGTTCGCTTGGATACACAACATAAGCTTGAGACCTTTGGAAGGTTTCTCTCCCTAGACATGTAAGGAATCATCATTGGGAAGGGGAAGGTGAATGTACTTTTCCGAATAAACAACTTCAACACGGACCCGCCTAAGCCAATCCATACCTACTATGATATCAAAGCTACCTATTTGCATGGGTATGAGATCAATAGAAAACGTATGATCGTTGAGATTTAAAGAACAACTCGAAAGGACAGAATCGACAGTGACGGATTTTCTGTCAGCGACTTCGACTTTGAATGATTTACGCAATGGTTCGAATTCAGCGGATGCAAAACTTTTATACGCACCAGTATCAAATAAACACTAGCATAAAGATTGTTAACAAGAAACGTACCCGAAATGACATCATTGGAGTTTTAATGTGCGGCTGTGATGACGAAGGCTCGACCGCGAGCTTGCTTCTGCTGCTAGTTGCTGTTGTTTTTGCGCTGTGGGAAGTCGCTGGCGAAATGGTTTGCGTCTCTGAATCTGAAGCAGGAACGAGCGGTGGGTGCAGGAGGTCGGTTTTGGTTGGCTGTAGGGTTTGGGGGTGTGGTTATGGCTCGAGCTTGGTTGATGGGGGCTTGCAGGGCATTTCGGCATTATTGGGCGAAGTGGCCATACCTATTGCAGATAGTGCATAAGCGGCAAGGGGTGGTAACAGGATGATGGAAAGGACAGGTGTCACACTTGGGACGCGGCTAGTGTATGTTTTCTTAATGGGTTCGGGTGAGGCTAAGGCTAGCTTTTGTGGGTTTGGCAGAGTGACTACCGCACATTTCTTGCTCGAAGCCGTCCTCTTCTTGCCTTTGGTGTTGCTTCTTGGGGGTTTGGGTGAGGTAGGTTCGGTGAGGGCTTAGGTGGTGGCTAGGTGTGCTTTCTTTAATGAAGCCTTGGAGACTTTGTGAAGGACATGGCTACTGTTCTGTCGAGCAGCCAAACGAAAAGCTTCCTCGAGGGTTTTGGGTGAGGTGGTATCGACCAGGTCCGCGAGGTGAGGAGCGAGGCAACGTATGTACTCAGCAATTGCCTTTTAGGCTGTGTCGACTTGGCTCGGGCAAATCGCACCCAGCTGCTTAAAACGGGCCATGAGGCCAGCGTTGTCATTCCCACCCTGCTTGAGATTCCAAAACTCATTTTCGAGTCGTTGGCGTTCGTGGGGAGGGCATAATTTGCTTTCCATTAGCTTCTTAAACTTGGTCTAAGGGAGGGCGTGAGCGGCTTGGTTACCACGAGCATTACACTCGGAAGTCCACCAATCAAGAGCCCTTGATCGGAACACCCCTGTTGCGTTCGTGGTACACACATGGTCGGGCCAAACACTTTGAATAAAAGTGACCTCAATGGCGTCAAACCATTGTAGTAACTTGGTGGCGTCCCCTTTGCCGGCCAAAGGTAAGGGATTGCAAGAGCAAAATTGCTTGTGGGTGAAGGTTGCCTTAGGTGGTTCAGCCTTGGAGTCCACGGAGGTGTGAGGTGATTCAGCATTGGGTGGAGGTTGGATTTTTCTGACGATCTCGGGTACGACCTTGGCCATATGCTTGACCATTTGTTCGGCCATGAACTTAAGGCAATCCTTTTTGGACATGGAATCGGATTGGGACTTTGACTTTGACTTGGACTTCCTCTTGCCCATAACGCTTTGAGAGGAAGACATCGATAGGATTCGACAATAGACGATAGATTAACGCTTTGATCATAATGCGTTGTTATAAAAAGAATTCATTTTTGAGCATATAAGTATCATGTAACACGTATGAATTCACATAGATAGCATAAGCATATAAGCATTCAAAAGCATAAACATGTATGATTTGCATAAAGAGTATAAATTTAGTTGGTTTTCGAGGATTATTATTATTGTTTTTGGTTACGGAAGGTGTGCGAATTGTTCATCGGGATAGAAGTGAATAAGGTATCAAGTATTAAAACACATGATAATTGAGATACATAAAAGATAAGCTCAACACAACATTGGACTGTTTCCGGTTGAGAAACGTCGATTATTCCAAAGTGAATCGAGATCCTTTCAAATTAGAGAAACGTGCTTTGGCCTATAGGTAAAGTGCTCTCCTCGAGAAGCGATTAATGGCACTTTACCCATCCAGTTAATACACGTCTCTAACCGATCGAAAAATCAAAACTTTAGCGAGATTGAAAATCGAGGAATAGGACTAGTTGACAAGGTGCGGGTTTACCCCTAACTTGACAACATCGTACCCTAAGTGTGGTTGGTACTTACCAAACGAGGAGCGAATTCCAACTCGTTGGTAAGGGTCCACTAGAGTATGAAAGGGAAATTCCCATTAAGATGCGGATTTCACTCCAAACATGATGGTGCAATTTCATGTTAAATAGAATTACGCGCATTGAGAGTGATCACCAAAGTGCGAGTTTCACCCCTAGTGTGAGTGCCTTCAAGTCTTCAAGTGTGTAAATTGTGTAAGTGTCTTAGGAAAAACACATTGCATATATATATTAAGACAAAAGACATAGGAAGAAGCAAATAGGAAGAATATAACATTTTAATCATGAAGCAAGAAAGGTCAAGTTAGTCACTAAAACTATAGACTAGGTCGAACATGGCAATTCTACCTAATTCCCTATAGTTATGGATCTGATACCAATGTATCACACCCCAACCGATGGGGAAACATCAGAGTGAGACGAACTAGATTGCTCAAGACATCATAACACTAATTGTGACAATATTTAATTAAATAACCCATTTCGTTTCAAATCACCAAATTGTCAAATATGATACAATTCAAATACGAAACAACAACATATGAAACATGTTTAACAAAATATATTAAATAACTTAGTATTCTAAGCGTGTTTCTATGCCGGTCCTACTATGTTTCGTCATGTCAATCTCATCAACCTGCAACATGTTAAAAAGTATAGTTCAATAACAAAGTATTTGTGAGTACCCAAGTTTAATATCATAGCATAAGTAATAAAAAGATTTAAACAAATCCACATGATAAGCTAGTATACTAGATAAATGTAAACAAGGCATGTGAGTCAATCCTCTAGTGTACCGCATAATAGATTAACAACTTAACATTGACAACAAGTATATGGGCGGTGCGTTACTCCTATAGCGCAATACATATTAATGGAGGCTTGATCAAAGTTAATGACATTTAGTATTACATAAGAATGTACCAAGTATACAATTCAATTATCACATAACTATAGCATGTATGATGGATTGGTTGTGCGATTTCATAGAATAAAAGTGTGATTTATTGTATTTTTAAAAGATTAACATGTTGCACCCAAAAGTGTAAAGCGTAAAAAAGGTGTCGAGTGTACTCACGGTTTTGTAAAGTTCTGTGAACGCATTTAGGTTGTTTAGTGGGACGAACACCAAGTTATCCTACATAAGGAAACGTAGGTGTGTGACTATTGGAATGATGGTGGAATTCGGTAATTTTAGGCATTTAAAGTACGCAAAAAGTATGTATAGTTGAAAGTATTTATCTAGACCTTAACGATCATTTTTGACACTATAAGCCCCGAAGGGTGTTTGTGTTTTTATGGGTCATGTGCAATAGAATTGTAAAGATGGTTAGGTCTTAAATAAAATAACCTAATATTAGGACAAGTTAACCATGTGGTCAATGTCAAAGGTTTGGTTATATTCATTATTTACATATATATAGTTTACATATAATATTACATGTTTTTCATAGATTTCATATAATTCATGGATATCATATAAGTCATAGAAGTCATGCATGGAGGTAGGAGGATAACCGTCCTAAACCATTTTCGTAAGATACATCAGTACACAAATTGCCACAAGGACAATCTGGATGGTCAAGAATATAGTACTTCACTAAGCTACGCTTTGAACCGAATAAGCAAGCTAGGTGCATGCGTCCCGAATATGGCAACGTTTGGGGGTGTGTCGTAGCCTTGTTACTCTAGTGAAAGTGAACCGAAGCTTAATGGATGGAAATCATCAAGTGAGGGGTGGATTGAAAAGGTGGATAGACAAGGCGTCCATGTAATCACACTTTCACCAACACATGCTTGTAAGCTTGGATGGCTCACAATTTTAAAACCCTAGTAAAACCACAATTTTAGAGGCATGTTATGCCTCTTGATTTTGTATAAAACAAGTCTAGCTAATTCCCTAACCATAACTTGGTTAGAGGCACAAGTAGCATAGAGTTGTTATGTTTGAAATCAAGTTCGAAAAAGTTTATAAGTTTCACTTCCAAAACAGAAAGTTTAGCACTGAAATGGTATTGCTCCACCTTGGTTTTCCATGGAAAACCTATGGTAACATCCCATGGGGCTTAGCAAACAATGTTGAGGAAGAAAACATGAAGAAAACTTTGAAAATCTTTAAGTTTGAAAATATAAAAAGTGGGCAGAAAGTTAACACACTTTTGGACCTCAAAATGGTGGGGTTTCACCTTAGTTTGCCCAAACAACTTGTGAGAATGTTCCTAGAGGTTATCCAAGGGTGTTAGAAAGAAAAACAAGGCTTGAAGAAAAAGGGAAGTGAGTTGAAACTCACTTGCAAACTGTTTTTTTTAACAGAAAGTTCTGGACTTTGGGAGTATGTTTGGAGTGCTTGGAGGCTTGAAAAAGTGAGAAATGGGTGGAGGAAGGCTTGCTTATATAGAGGGGGAATTAGGGTTTTGAGTTAGGGTTATAATTAATGTGATTAATTGAGTTTTGAATTAAAAAGAAGAGGGAAACTCCCCTTAGCAGTTTGCGGCCGCAAGCTACTAGGGTTTGTATAATTTTTTTGTTCTTTCATTAGATATAAGTATATAATTACGTTACTAAACGTTACTTATTATATGTACACAAGTATAGGTCATATGGTAGGCTTAGGGTCAAGTGTAAGGGTGTTTTGAAGACCAAAAAGAGACTTACTAGAAGTACATGATTAACATAAACATGCCAAGATTTTTTTTATAATACCGGAAGCTTGAATTTTTGTATTAAAACCACTAATCGTCTAGCTTGATTTTGGCATTAAGATTTATAAACGTACAACAGGCATTTATTAGTCATTTTGAATTGATTTATCGAGCAACAAAATAAAAGACATTCATAAGTTTAAGCATGTACATTGTATGTGAAATTCGCATAATTGATCATTTGGATTACAATTAACACGTTTGATTTATAATGATTTGGAAATAGAAATATGATTACAAGGTTTGGACATTCCAATTATAGAAACATGAAACGAACTTACTAAAAAACAAAAAGTTACAAATGCGAAGCATTACAGTAATGATGGATCAATTGAATGAGGAAGAAGAAATTTGCAAGGTTGATTAGAAATTCAAAGATAAGAGAGTCAAGGAAGAGAAGAAAATTGAGAAGATTGAGAAACAAAGAAAGTGTACAAAATGTTCAGAATCGTGCAAGTCTTGTATGGAAAAGATGAGAAGTATAGAAAGCTAAAACGTCATAAAGATAATCTGTCAAGTGATTTGAAAGACACAAAAGCAGCTTATGGTAAACTAAGCAGATCAATCAAACAATTTCAAGAAGTCAGTAGAGAGGACTTGGCAATAAAATCAATGTTAAAAGCTACAGTAATGGACAAACAAATGGCAATTAATATAGATACCATTGCTAAGCTAAAAAGTGAACTTGAAGCCATAAAGATAGACTCTGAACGAGCCAACAAATTGTTGATTAGTTACTCAACATCCTCATACATAATTGATCATATTCTTCCACAACAACTTGAGAAAATGAAAAGGAAAAAAATGAATCTGAGAAACAAAACAAAGGTCTAGGTTAAAAACAATGTCCATCCCCTATGTGGAACAATTATGCTAAGAAATATCCAGATGGGGTAGAGAAGGCGCTCAATCTAAAGCTTAAAACTGAACAAAAAGAAGGTGAGCTACTAGGAAACATTGATGTAACCTATGAATGCCAATCAGATGTTGTGAAAAGTGTTTTTAAAATTTTGTTGATAAGTGAGTATGATAGCACTAATTTTGCAAGTGCGGAGTCTAATCTTGAGAAGTTGGAATCAAGTTCACATTCTGAAAAAGAAGAACGCTTTCATAAGAATTATGTTTCGTCACCAGAAAACAATTTAAGTGATGATCTAAATATGGTTGCTTACAAAATGAATGGATTGGATAAAATGTATTCTAATGAAGAATTCCTAATTCAAAATGTAAATCTAGATCATTTTGATAAATTTTTCAAGCTGGCCGAAGTCAGTCAGTCAGTCTGATCTTGAAAAACAAGATGCTTCATTCTATTCCAAACAAAAAAAAGTTTACAGTAATTACTATAAGAAGGGTAGGGATTATCCTGAGAACAAGAAAAAAGGTTTGGGATACGAAAAGAAGAAAAATGACAAAAGGTTTCAAAAATAAAATTATAAAAAGAAAGTTGATTTTGTTTTTGGAACAAGTACTTTGAATGAGAAAGAAAGTTTGGGTAAACAATCAAATGATGAGTTTAAGAGGGAAAAGGAACGTCGTGAACAGGCCTTGGATTCGTCTATTGGAAAGGACAGTAGGAAATGCTACAAATGTGAGAAAGTTGGGCATATGCACGACAATGTTCTTAAAAAAGTCCAAAATCTGTTCACGGTGTAAGAAATCTTATAGAAGACGTGAAACAAAGAGGCCCGGAGTTTGTGCCAACACAGATCTTAAAAACAAACAATGAATCTATCAAAAATGTGAAGCCAACAATTGCAAATTTTTCAAATTTGAAGATGGTGAATCATCAACGAAAAATGAGAAACGGGATTCAAAATTTTATCCAAAAGGGCATATTCAAAGGCATAAACTTGGGTAGTCAACTCCAAACCATCTTCTACAGTTGTGAAGACAATCACTTTGCCAACTAAAACAAAAGATAAAATTGAATCAAATGTTAGACAGCAGAGTGAAGTCAAGAAAGAAATTAAAATCATTTGTGAACCAAAATTAGATATTCCAAACCTACCCAAAACCAATGTGGACTGGGTTTCACTATTTAAGTAATTACTTATTTACATGTGCAGGGGCTCCCAAGGTCAATCATTTTAAAGTGGGTAATGGACAACGGAGCATCTCGGCACATGACAGGAATGCTAGCCTTATTATATGATGTAAAAGCTATTCGACGAGGCTATGTAGGGTTTGCCGGTATACAAGGAGGCCGAATAATTGGTGAGGGTATTCCCACAAACGACGTGCTTTCCCAGATTTGCACAAGCAGTTCACAACTCACTTTAATGAAAAAGAATATCTTTTTCTGAAGCCGGGATTCAAAATTCAAGAGGAGTGGATCCTCATGTGTGCCCCACGAGAAAATGATCTCTATGTCCTTGACATGAGCGTTTCATCCACTACATCTAAAATTGGTCATGTTTTGTAACAAAGACAATAGAAAAGGAGTCAATCTTATGGAATCGAAAGATGGGGCATATCCACGTGCGAAAGATGAACAATCTGGTACACAACAATCTAGTGGAGGGTGTTATGATTGTCTTAGCTGCAAGAAGGGGAAGCAGCATAAGAAATCTCATATAGGAAAACTTCTGAACTCTATTGAACTGCCACTAGAAAGGTTACATATGGATCTATTTTACCAGTTAATGTTTGAAGAATATCTGGTAATCTCATGCTAAATGTATTCTTCATGAATTCAGCGCCCCCATACTCCGCAGTAAAATGGAATAGCTGAATGTAAGAATCGTGCTCTCATCAAAACATCACGGACGATGCTCGACGATTCAAAGTTACTAGTAAGTTTTTGCATCGATGCCGTTACCTCTGGTTATTAGACGTTAAACCGGGTTTCAACTGTCAAGGCTAATAAGAAAACATGCTTCAAGCTACTTAACCAATGAAAACCTAATTTAGAGTGTTTGGAGCTGTTTGGATCGCCGTGTATAGTTGTTGAAACAGATGGTAAATTCGCACTAAATCTCTAGAGAGATTTTTTGTAGGATACACTAGGCCTACGAGAAGAATTTATTTGGATAGCTTAAACGGGATTATTCTAGCTCAACATGTTGACTGCTAGAAATACATGTCTCTAACTCAGAAGCCTGGTGATCCCTGGATGTTTAATTACGAGAGTCTATGGAATTCTTTTGACCTACCAGAATAACCAACCGATGAAGAACTTGTGATGATATATCAACAACATCAAGTGTCTAATCAAAAGCAAGTTCGTAGAACGTTGGTGATTTCACAACTTGAAAACAGTAGAAATGAATCTGAAGCAGGTCTAAGCAATTCTCAACCATAACCCATAGTTGAACCAGTTGTAAACAACACAACACCTTCTTACGATCAGTCAGATGATTTGGATTCTGATGGAGAGCTTACTTATGACAATGCGGATCCAGCTCCGATGAAGGATAAGAACATATTCAAAGTCTTCTAAACAATCAAGCTGGTGAATCAAGTGCTAGGAATGATGTTGCTACTATAGAAAAGGTTGTTGAACAAAATGTTACAAATCTCGTAAGTGAATCGAATGTCTCTAATGAAGTAATGCTGACAACTTATTCATACCATACGTCAGAGAATATCATTAGAGATTTGTAGATAGGAGTGAAAACGCGAAATTAGATTAATAAGGATCTAAGTTGCTTTTATACTAAAGTTGCACCACTGCAAGATACTATTCCTTACAATTGTTTTATTTCACAGGCTTGTTGATGTGTTATGTCTATTGCCTACGTCTAGGATGTGTCAGTATTGTTTAAAGAGCATTAATGTTGAATGTATATATGATAAAAGTTTATTTTATACTTTTTATTTATACGTACGAGCGAGTCAAGGTGGCTCGTACGAGTGGCTCTCAGTCACTCGTATGGATCAGTTGCTCGTATGAAGTACATCTCTGTTTAACACGCACTCCAGTACGATTCATGTCGTCCTATAATTAGAGGAGTGTTGTGTCAGAGCTAGTTAGCCAGTTCAGATAGTACAGCGAAGCCCTACTAGTTTGTTTACTCGCGTCTGTAATTTGCACGTCTTTGAATACAACATAGCAGTTAAACAGTAAGTTCTATCTTGTTTCTTTTGTCAACCTCTCTAGCAATAAATTCCGCCTCTGCTAATTGAGTTAGATCAGATCAGTTGCTCATCAGAGGAGCCTGATCCTTGTTCACAAGTGGTATCAGAGCTTTGAGATCTGATCTACTGACAAACAACAAGCAATTGAAGGCTATCAGCTATTTTAGACTTGGATTCATCTTCTTCTTCTACCCATTCCCAAACTGAACTGGATTTTGGACTGATTTTTGACGAATTTACGGTCGAATGGACTAGGATTCTAGGAATTCACGTTAAACTACATTCTAATCAATCCATAACAAATTCAGACCAAAAATCGGACTTAATCATGTTGAAATCAGTAAAATTCATCCATTTGGAGACATAGCTGTTTTCTACGAGTAGAAGGACCACTCGCACAAACAACTTTCTTAAAATTTGAACCTTTCGTACGAACAAGTTATCAGAAGTTTCTAAAATTTACAAGTTTCAAAATTTACAAGTGTGATTCGCACAAACCTTACATTCGTACGAGCATATAACTCGTACGAATAAATCTTGATCACTTGCACGAATTGTTGGTTCGCACGAGTAATTTTTGTTGTGAAAATCATCTTGTTTTTGCTAAGTTCTGGTCTGTACGAACGGATCTTATACGCGTGAATTGTCTGTCATTCGCACGAAGGAATTTTTCCGCACTAATCAGTTTGTTTCGAAAAGTGTGTTCTTGAATTTTAATAGAAACGTCTGAAGAATTTTACAACGCTTTTGCTACATCGGCTGTTACAAACACAGCAGCACAGAACATCAATCTCCAAAACGAGAAGGGGACCATGACCAAACCGCCAAAGTTAATGAACTTCGAAGACTTTGATAGCTGGAGTGTGCGGTTAATGAATTGGGTGCATGCTAATCACTTTACTTGCTGGTTCGCGATTGAAGCTAAATACCAGGCACCGGTAGGAGAAAATGGCCTCAAGAAGACTCTCACTCAACTTTCAGATGTCGAAAGGGAAAGGTTCATCAACGAGAAGAAAATAATGAATATTCTGCAACAATCCATTAAAGAAGACATTTTGGCGTTACTTCAACACGATGATTATGCTCAATCATTGTGGAATGCTCTCCGTCTAAAGTTTCAGGGAAGTGCTCAACTTCCCAAGAGTAAACGGGCGTTGCTTAGCAAAGAGTTTGATATCTTCACGCTGATCAAAGGTGAGACTGTGAAGCAATTGATAGAGAGATACTGTCATTCGGGGGTTCAGATGAAAAGAATGAGAATTATAAAGACCAATGAAAAAAATGTTTATAAGTTGGCTGATTCTCTTCCACAAGGCGAATGGTCTACTTACCTTACCATACTGAAGAACGGAACTGAGTACGATAATTTCTCATTACCGCATTTCATAGAAAGGCTGGAGGGACATGAACTTGAAATGCAGAAGATGGCAAAGAATAAAACTATCCAAGTACAACAAGATGTTAATCTGTATTTCAAGAACAATTCTGCAGCTCAAATTTACTCACCAAAGATCCAGACAGCTTTCAGTGCCTTCAGTTTGCAAAGTTCACCACTAATAAACCAGAATAGTGGCTTTCATTCATTTCCATCGGTTGATCCTAACACGCCTTCAAGCCAACATTCATCTTATGGTTCAAATCAACCCTAGATCAACCATACTACTTCATCATCTCATCCTAATCAAAGAGTTTTGTAGTGCAACATTACTGTAGATTTTCAGAATGCGTAGAATTTTGATGAGAAGATCGCAAAGCAGCATATATCTTTACTAGCTTTAGTGCTTTAGTGCTCGAGTCTTATGATAATCTAGTCACAGGGAAAATCGGAAACTCAGAAATGAAGCGAGAAGATTAAGATCAAATAGATCCGGTTGAGATGGAGCTTATTGATATCAAGTGGCGTATGGCATCGATTGTTCGTCGTGCACAAAGATTCATGGAGATAACAGGAAAAGACAACTTGGGAGGTCTAGATGGAAAACTTGGGTGTGATAAATCCAAAGTTACTCGCTTTAAATGACTGGAGAAATGACACTTCAAACGTGAATGTTCGAACAGAGAGGTTCAAGGAAACCATAACCCTTTCGCCAATGATTATTACAAAAAAGCAATCTACCATGGTCCCCAGCCAAGAACACGAATGGTGCCGATTGAAGACAAACAGCCAGAAACCAAAGTTAAAGCACTGGTGGTTACTCAAGAAGATGAGGACTTTAACTGGAATAAATACATCTCAAAGGGAGAGAGCATAGCTTTGGTTGCTGAGATTATCGAAGAGCCTAAAGAAGAATCAAGGGCGTACTTTGACGAGGGTCCTGATGATGATGATTTCTATAATCACATGTCGTCAGAGGAGGAGGAATTTTTGAACATCCGTTCAAACACCTTTTGCCTAATGATATTTTAAAAACTTTTGAAGGATATTTTGCATCAAGCCAACATTCATTAGAAGAAGAGCAAAAGAAGCCAGTTAATGAGGAAAAAGGCAATGAGAAGATGGAGAAGGTGTCAGAAGACATCATTAATGGCTGCATGGCAAATGTCAATCAGGTAAATGAGTTAATGTCTAAGTCTGTGGATGAAAAACCATGTTTAATATGTGTGCAGAGCCGTGTGGTGATTCTCTTGTAAAAGATACACGATTTGTTGAACTTCAAAGTTTAACAGACAATTTGTCTAGTGATTACAAATCAATTAAGGAAGCATATGACAAATTAAGTGTATTTGGTAAACAATATAATAAAGCACTCAGAGAGAATGACGCAACACTTATGATGCTTAAAGCAACAGTGTTGGACAAACAGATGGCTATTAATATTTATTTGAACACTATTGATGAGCTCAAAAGTGAGCTTGAGAATATAAAAATTTAATCTGAACGGGTTAACAAACTGTTAATCAGTTATTTAACAAGCTCGTACGTCATCAATCACATTCTACCCAAAATCGAAAATAATGATGAAACTAAAAGTGCGAGTTACGATCGTGTTCCACCATCCATGTGGAATAGTTATGCATGCAAAAAGCCATCTAGGGTGGAAAAGGCGCTTAACCTAAAGTTGAAAACTGAACCATCTAATGGGCTGCCTGTGGATATCGACGTAACTTACACTAAATCTGAAGGTGAATGTGACTCTGAAGTGGTAAACACAGTGGTTTAAAATGTGTTAAAAAATGAATCTGAAAATTCTGAGTCTGAAAAATATAAAAAATCTGACAAGTCTGAGTCTGATGATAAGGTAGTTTAAATATTGATCCAAATGTTATAGTTTATAAAATGAGAGGATCTGATAAACTATTTTCGGATGAGGACTTTCTGATCCAAAACGTGAACATGGATCGTGTGGATAAAATGTTCAAGCTTTTGGAGGTAAGTCATGCTGATTTAGAAAAACATGATGCATCTTTCTATTCTAAATCAAAAAGTAACAACCGACCCTATTATCATAAAAATAGAGATTATCTTGAAAATAAAAGGGCATGTTTGGGCTTCCAGAAGCGATATATGAACAACTGTCCCAAAAACTAAACTTTACAAAGAAAATTAACTTTGTTTTGGGACAACGACTGAGAAAGAAAAGTAGATCATCGGAACTCAATCAAACGATGATTTCCACAAAGAAAAAGAGAAATAGAAACAAGTTTTGGATACCTCTGTTCATAAGGACAGCTGGACGTGCTTTAAATGTAAGAAAGTTTGGCATATCGCACGATATTGCTCACAAACAAGTCCAAAACCTGTTTCTCATCCTAAAAAGTTCATTAAGGATGAAAAGCAAAAAGCACCCATGATTTTGCCAAAACAAATCTTAAAAAGAAACAACGAATCCCACAAAAATGTTAAACCAACTATTCAACATCAATCAAAATTTGAAATTGGTGAGACATCAAACAAAAATCGTCAAGTGGATTCCAAATTTTATGTTAAAAAGGATAAACTTGAATCGCAGAAATGGTTGCTAAAGTTAAACCATCCAAAGTTGAACCTAAAACTTCTGTGTCACACAAAACCGAGCTTAAAAAGATTGATAAAAACAAAGTGGGTCCAAAATTTTTCATTCCAAACCCACCCAAGACGAAACAGGCTTGGGTTTCTTTGTTTAAATAGTCTTTTCATTATGTGTGCAGGGGCTCCAGCGTGCGATAATTTAAAAATGGATAATGGGTAGCGGAGCTTCTCGTCATATGACATGAATGCTTGCGTTGCTCAACAATGTTAAAGCTATCCATAGAGGGTATGTAGGTTTTGCTGGAACACAGGGAGGCAGGATTGTCAGAGAAGGGATTCTCGCAAACAGAGTTGTTTCATTTGACAAAGTGAACTATATTGTGAGCTTGAGAACAATCTACTTAGTATCTCGCAAATTTGTGACAAGAAGTTCATGACCCATTTCAACGATAAAGAATGCTTGATCTTTAAACCCGGTTTCAAGATTCAGGAGGAATGGATCCTTATGGGTGCTCCGCGAGAGAATGATTTATATGTTCTTGATATGGTTATCGCTTCTACCACGTCAAAGAAAGTTCAATGATTTGTATCTAAAGCTACAAGGAAAGAGTCAATTTTATGGCATCGGAAGATGGGGCACATTCATCTACGAAAAATGAACTATCTGGTGCATAACGAACTAGTGGAGGGTGTATATTTGAAGAATTTTCATCTATCTGATGATTATCTGAGCTGCAAAAAGGGGAAGCAGCATAAGAAATCACACCCAAGAAAGCTGTTGAATTCTATCAAACTACCAATAGAAAGGCTACACATGGATCTATTTGGACCAGTCAACGTCAAAAGTATTTCTGGTGATCCATACTGCCTTGTCATTATAGATGATTATTCGCGATTTTCATGGGTTTTCTTTCTAGAGAGTAAAGACGAAACGTTTGAAACTCTTATGATACTCTTTAGAACACTTAAAAACCTATATCACTTGCCAATCAAGAGAATCCACAGTGACAACGGAACAGAGTTCAAGAACAAGAAGATGCTATAATTCTGCAATGAAAAAGGTATTCTTCACGAATTCAGCGCCCCTATACTCCTCAACAAAATGGAGTAGCTGAACGTAAGAATCACACATTGATCGAGACCGCCAGAACAATGTGAGCTGATTCGAAATTACCCATCAGTTTCTGGAGTGAAACAGTTGCGTCAGCGTGTTATACCTTGAATCATGTGTTAACTGTTAAGCCTCACAACAAAACGTGTTTCGAGTTACTGAATTAGCGAAAGCCCAACCTTGTATTTTTGGAACCTTTTGGATCTCCGTGTACTGTATTGGACCCGGATGGTAAATTTGGAGCCAAATCCTTGTAAGGATTCTTCGTCGGCTACGCTACTCCTCAGAAACGTGTTTTCTTGTCTAGTCTAAACCAGGTCATTCTAGCGCAGCATGTGGATTATCAAAGATATACGAGGCCAACGCAGAAACCTGGGGATCCATGGTTGTTTAACTACGATGGATTGTGGAATTCATTCTACCTGCTAGATGTGCCATCAAATGAAGAACTTGTTATACTCTTTCAACAGCATCAAATATCTACACCCGAACAAGTCTCTAGACCGTTGGTGATTTCTACATCACTTCCTGTCAACACGTCTGACGTCGGTCAAAGCTCTTCTCAACAAGTTCTTGTTCCTGCACCAAATGTCAATATTGTCGAATCATCTGCCCAACTGAATGCTGATACTAATTCTGATCGGGAACCTACTTTCGACGATGGTGGATCCAGTTCTGATGAAGGTTCTGAACAGATTGAAAGCTTCTTGAACAAACATGCTGCTCAGTCTAATGCCAGGAATGAAGCCTCTTTGTCTGTACCAGTCGTCGATGAAGTTCTTACGAATTTGCAACCGCAAGTAGATGTTCCGACCGTCGGAGAATATTATAGGCAGCTTACAAACCGGAGTGCAAACTCGCAATCATATTAATAAGGATCTAAGCTGTTTTTATACTAGTATTACTCCACACCAAACTTGACTTTCTAATAGTTGTTTTGTTTCTCAGGTTAAGCCGGGAAGCTGGAAAGACGCATTAAAGGAAGAAAGTTGGGTGGATGCTATGCAGGTGGAATTGTTTCAATTCCAGAAACTAGGAGTCTGGAAGCTTGTTGACCTACCTGATCATCACAAAAAGATAAACACTCGATGGGTCTTTAAGTGCAAGCGAGATGATAGGGGAGTTGTAGTCCAAAACAAAGCTCGACTTGTGGTTCAAGGTTTTCACCAGCAGGAAGGGATAGACTATACCGAAGTCTACGCCCTAGTTGCCCGTCTTGAAGCGATTCGCATATTCTTGGCCTTTCCCTCAGAGAAATTGTTCAAGGTGTACCAGTTAGATGTTTAATCTGCTTTCATGTACGGTGAAGTTAAAGAGGAAGTGTTTGTCGGCCAACCACTGGGGTTTGTCGATCCAGTGCACAAAGACTATGTCTACCTTTTGAACAAAGCTTTATACGGTCTTCATCAATCCCCGAGAGCTTGGTTTGAGACATTGTCAAGTCATCCTCTAGACAATGGCTTTATCAGAGGAACTGTAGATTCTACTCTTTTTACAAAGGAAGTGGATGGGCATTTATTCATCGTACAAATATATGTGGATGATATTATCTTTGTATCGATAAATGATAAGCTGTGTAAAGACTTCGAAGAAGTCATGAAGCGCAAATTCGAAATGAGCGAGATGGGGGAGATGAAGTTCTTTCTAGGGCTTCAGGTTGATCACTTCCCTGATGGTATCTTTATCCATCATTCATGACATATTGAAGAAATTCAATATGACAGTAGCAAAACCAACATCTACCCCGTTAGCTCCAAATCACAACATTTGTCCAAATCTTATTGGTGAAAGAGTTGACGAAACTTTATATCGCTCCATGATCAGATCCTTGATGTATCTTACCGTTCCTCGACCTGATATCATGTATCCAACGTGCCTGTACGCCCGTTATCAGTCATATCCAAGAGAGTCGGACCTGCTTGCTGTTAAACGCATTATGAGATATCTGAAGGGATTTCCAAGCACCGGCTTGTGGTACCGTAGACATGATGATTTCAATCTTAATGGATACTCGGATTCTTATTTCAGTTGCTGCAAATTAAATACCAAATCTACAACGGCCGGCTGCCAGTTCTTCGGAACCCATTTGGTAATGTGGCAATGTAAGAAACAGACTGCAGTCGCTCTCTCTACTTGTGAAGCTGAATACGTTTCAGCATCCAGCTGTTGTGCCCGGATTCTCTAGATTCAACAGTAGATGAGAGACTTCGGACTGCAATTTCTTGATACGCCAATATATGTAGATAATCAGGTCGCGATCGATATCACCAAAAACTCATGCCAACACTCACGCACTAAGCATATCGAGATTCGACCCCACTTTATCCGTTATTGCTACGAGAAAAAGTTAGTTAGAATTGAGAAAATCCACACTTGGGCTACCTCCTTGAGCTACTCCTGAAGTTGGGAATATTCACACAACATTCCACGTGCCCAATTTGAAAAAGTGTTTATCCGATACAAACCTCCACATTCCCCTCGACGAAATTCACATTGATGACACTATGCACGTGTTTAGTGCTTATTTAGGGTCGTAAGTCGAGCGGTCTTGACCATCGCTTTAACTTTGGAATCCGGCCCGTTTGGTCGATCTTAGGATCTGCACAAACACATATTTATGACCATAGTTGTATAGAGAATAACCTACTAAGGTTATGCCTTATGGTCACGTCATTTGACTAGTGGTATGATAAGTTACTTCTATGTCCTTAAAAAATGACCAAAGTGCCCTTTTGCGCATAAATCCATTTTAAACGCATGTAACCAAATTTTTGACTTATAAACTAATGTTATAACATTTTCAAACATGTTTGGGCATTTAAGACTTATCATAGGACATGTTTAACCATCCAATCATGCATTTACGCTAATGACCCGTTTAAGTAGCGTAAACTACCTTAACGAGTCATAATGGGTCAAAAGCACTTAAGATCATTTCCAAATCAGAATGTTAATTTTGTTAAACCATATCACATGAGTCCAACACTCGTTTGGTTTATAAGACTTCATTCTATTTGATCTCCCGTTTGTAGTCCCGACACACTAACATATTTATCTAACACATTAGGGCATATTTATCTGACACTTTCGCAATCCCACGTGAGTACATAGCCCCCCTCTTTTACATGTTCTAAATGTTCTGGGGTGATTCATATGTGCTGATAATTATTTTAAAGATTTCAAAAGAATATACATGGTTTATATATACAAAATGATTTTCAAAGTGAGTACATAGTTCTCCTCTTTTACGTTTTGCAAATGTTTTGGGGTGACTCATATGTGCTAAATCATCTTTAAGTTTTCCAAAACATTGTCTATGGTTTATATATAAAAGAATACGATTTCAATAATGTGAACAACTTGTTGATGCGTTATCCATAACACGAATGACATTCATTAGCTTTGGCCGAGCCGACCAGTAGTATGTTATGGTACCATAGGACTGAAAATCCCATTATCGGACAGTCACTGGATTTGGTGGAAGTTTGGGTAATGATAGAAACTGTTTCTGATTAACAAATCATTTGCTCATTTGTTAGTCTAGTTACAGAGACCCTTTGGTGGTCTATTAATGATACCCTTTGGTGGTATATTAAACACAGGTTTGAATGTTTTTATTAAAGAACGATCAAAAGTTTTTAGAATTAAAAACACAGATGATTTGTTTATTACATGGACAATTGGTTTATGACATGGACCATTCATTTATAACATGGACGAATGGTTTATAGCACGGACAAATGGTTTATAACACGGAAATGGTTTTAAACAATGTCACGCAATGATTTTCACTTAAAGATATAAACCATACTAAGTTTTCTTTTGAATCAATCTATTACAACATTTTTATACAAAAGAAACGTTTTGGTCAAGATTCATGGCTACAAGGTTTTCACAACTCTAAGTAACTTGTTTTAGTTGGTTATTGTATTGCAATATCAAACACTTTTGATATGAGGTTTTCACTTAATGACTCTTGTAGTCAGACGAGGTGTTGCAATATGTATACAAAGCCAAGAATTTGACACACTCACAAAACCAATGCTTGATAATATGACGCATGCTTTACGTAGGAATGGACGCGGGCCTTAGTGACTTAAAACATGAAAGACAATTTATTTATGTGTTGTTTCTGTTTATCCCAAGACAATGCAAACATTTAACTTAATAAAACAAAATTTAAATTCCATGAGTTGTGAAACAATAGTTTTGTGACATGACTGCCTGACGTTTCCAGCGCGGTTCGTTGTTTTACGCGGTCAGAATGTTGCATCTATGTTTCAAGTCCGTTAGGTTTAAATCTGGCATTATAACAGCTAGGATTATGCAAAAGTACCTTTCCCCTTGCAAGAGGTGTGCGGATCAATCTCCCGAATGTAATAGTACTCATAAATTATCAAGAAATGTGAAGTTCAGAACGTATTCGCACAAAGTTCTCTCAGTTCGCACAAAGTTCAGAACGTATTCGCACAAAGTTCTCTCAGTTCACATAGTAACATAAACTTTGTTGGTGCGAAGAATGAGACCTTTTCTACTAGTTTGAGTCGTTCGTTCGAACCAGCAGTTCGTGCGAAGCAGACCAAACTTGGTTCGTACAAGCTAGCGAGGCTCGTACGAATCAGTTCTAACTTTTTTGATAATTTTATTTTTATACAATTTTTTATCTGTTTAATACCCACTCAGTTAACCAAGTCCAAGTTAATGACCCTGGTTATCAGATTTTCCTACCAAGTCCAAGTTAATGACCTTGGTTGACCATTTTTTACCAAAACAGATTTATTTTAAATTGTAAAGTTTCAAATTAATGATCTTTATTGACGTTTAAGAAATTTTTCGAGTAATGTTAGCTCCCAACCCATGGTCTTCAGGTTCCTTTCAGCAAGATGTCGCCATGACTTCAACTATCCGTGTTTACATCATCGGTAGACTAAAATAAAACTAACAAGCTAAGGAAACTGAAAATCTTTTTGGGTTTGGATTTTTTTCGAAAAGAAATAACAAGTAAAGATACACATTTTTGTGAGTTTCGTGTCTTAAGAAGATCATATCAAGCGTTTAACAAATCACCAATACCATTGATCTTGGTATACTCATTAAGTTTTTTTACAAGATTTACCTAGATTGCCAATATTTATATCTATTTAAACCTCTTCTTGTTCTCAATAGTTTCAAGATATGTTAGTTGATATTAGAAACATATAATAACTGTGTGTCCCATCTCAGGATATACTCCCGTATCAAAATTCCCAGAATTTCATTTAACAGGTGAATATATCTAACTGATATCTGTAAATGGGTGAATTACGAGACTTTGAGAGCTCAGGTTAGTACTACCGTATAGACAAAGAGATGAAAACTTGTCTTTAGGTGGTGTTCCTTAAAGAAATCTTTTGAACTGTAGATGTCACAATGGTTATGACATAATCATTTTTTATGTAGCTTTTTAGGCGAATAACGCGTAAAGTATTATACAAGTTCTAGGCCATTGCCAACGCAAAATCAAAAGAGCTCAGATATTACCACAGATATTGATTAAATATAAAGACCTAGTATCACAGAATCTGGCATTCTCTCAAATGAAATTTCGGAGTACTAAGTCCATATATCCGAGAGATGTTAACCTACAAGTTATTCAGTTTTTCATTTAGGTTTATATCTTGAAAACAATTTACTGACCGAGTGAAGCCTATTGGCACATCCTCAGTAAGATCTGTTTAATTACTTGTTTAATCATTCCAATTATTTAGCTTACTGTGACTGTCATATTGATGTAATATCATCTCCCTTTTTTCACAAAAACTATTTTTGTCTTTATATTGTTTTTGTATTTTCCCAAAATTTCCCCCCTAAAATCAAAAAACATATTTTGGAGTTTTAGAGTTTTGAAGAAAGAATGTACAGAAAATCGTTAAACCGATGAGTTATCACGTCAAGTCGTTGTCATCTCTATACCCAACCGCGTGTATATCCCCTGATGTCAGATTTCTTGAACCATTCAATTTAAAAGATTTTTAAATCTTGTTCGATCAAAAGCTTTGGTATAAAAATATGCTTTTTTGTCATCGGTGTGGATTTTTTAAATTCTAACCAACTTTTTCTCATAGCAATCACGGATAAAGTGGTGCCGAATCTCAATATGTTTGGTTGAGAATGTTGACATGAGTTTTTAGTGATATCGATCGCAGCCTAATTATCTACATATATTGGCATATCAAGAAATTGTAGTCCGAAGTCTCTCATCAATTGTTGAATCCGGAGAATCTTGGCAGAACAGCTGGATGCTGAAACGTATTCAGCCTCACAGGTAGAGAGAGTGACTGTGGTGTGTTTCTTGCATTGTTATGCTACCAAACTGGTTCCGAAGAACTGGCAACCAGCCATCGTAGATTTGGTGTTGAGTTTGCAGCAAACAAAATCAGAATCTGAGTAACCCGCAAGATTGAAGTCGTCATGTCTAGGGTACCACAAGCCGGTGCTTGGAAATCCCTTTAGATATCTCATAATACGTTTGATGGCAAGCAAGTGCAAATATCTTGTATTGGATTGATAACGTGTGCACAGGCATGCTGGATACATGATATCAGGTCGAGAAGTAGTGAGATACATCAAGGATCCGATCATGGAGTGGTATAAAGTTTCATCAACTTTGACTCTAGTAAGATCTGAACAAATGTCGTGATTAGGAGCCAATGGGGTTGATGCTGGTTTAGCTCCTGCTATATCCAATTTCTCCAATATGTCATGAACAAACTTCGTCTGATGGATAAAGATACCATCAGGCAACTGATCGACCTGAAGTCCTAGAAAAAAACTTCATCTCCCCCAACGGACTCATTTCAAATTTGCGCTTCATGACTTCTTCAAAGTCTTTACACATCTTGTCATTTGTCGATCCAAAGATAATATCATCCACATATATCAGTACAATAATCAAACGCCCATCCACTTCCTTTGTAAAGAAGGTAGACTCTACGGTTCCTCTGATAAAGCCATAGTCTGTAAGATGACTTGACAACGTTTCGTACCAAGCTCTCAGGGCTTGATGCGGACCATATAAGGATTTGTGTAGAAGGTAGATCTTATCTTGCTGCACTGGATCGACGAACCCCGGTGGTTGGCCGGCATACACCTCCTATTTTACTTTTCCGTACAGGAAAGCAAATTTGACATATAATTGGTACACCTTGAACCCTTTCCACGAGGCAGAGTCCAAGAATATGGGGATTGCTTCAAGACGGGCCACCATGGCATAGACTTCAGTGTAATCTATCCCTTCCTGCTGATGAAACCCTGAACCACAAGTCGAGCATTGTTGCGCCCGACAATCCCCCTATCGTCACGTTTGCACTTGAAGATCCATCTTGTATTTATCTTTTTGTGATGATCAGGCAGGTCAACAAGCTTCAAGAATCCAAGTTTCTAGTATTGAAGCAACTCTTCTTGCATCGTGTCCACCCAGCTTTCTTCCTTTAACGCGTCTTTCCAGTTTCCCGTCTAAATAAAACAACTATTAGAAAGTCTGGTTTTTAGTGGAGCAATACGAGTATAGAAACAACTTAGATCCTTGTTGATCTGATTGCGAGTTTGCACTCCCGATTGTAAGCTGCCTATAATATTCTCCGAAGGATGATATGAAAGCATCCTCGACATCACTTCATTCGGAACTTCTACTTGCGTTTGCAAATTTCTGATGACTTCATCCATAACCGGCACAGATGAAGAAGCTTCATTCCTGATGTTAGACTGATCAGCATGTGTGTTCAAGAAGCTTTCAATCTGTTCAGATACTTCATCAGAACTGGATCCACCATCGTTGAAAGTCGGTTCCTGATCAGAGTCAGCATTTGGCTGTTGCGGGGCAGATGATTCAGTAGTGTTGACAATGGGTATAGGGACAGAATCTTGAAGAATAGTGGTCGGACCTACATCAGATGCGATAGACACAGGAAGTGACAGGGAAATCATTAACGGTCTAGCAACTTGTTCTTGATTTAATATTTGATGTTATTGAAAGAGTGTAACAAGTTCTTCTTCTGATGGCAACTGGCAGGTCGAAAGAATTCCACAAACTATCGTAGTTAAACAGCCACGGATCCCCAGGTTTCTACGTTGGAGTCATATATCTTTGACAATCCAGATCCTGCGCAAGAATAACCTGGTTCAGAATCGGCAAGAAGACACGTTTCTGAGGAGTAGCATAACCCACGAAGAATCCTTCCAAGGATTTGGCACCAAATTTACTAGCCGACTCCAATACAGTACACAGTGATCCAAATGGCTCCTGAAATGCAAGGTTGGGCTTTTATTGATTTAGTAACTCGAAGCACGTCTTGTTGTGAGGCTTAACTGTCAACACACGATTCAAGGTATAACATGTTGACACGATTGCTTCACTCGAGAAACTGATTGACAATTTTGAATCGGCTAGCGTAGTTCTGGCGGTATCGATCAGTGTGCGATTCTTTCGTTCAGCAACTCCATTTTGTTGTGGAGTATAAGGAGCACTGAATTCATGAAGAATCCCCTTCTCATTGCAGAATTCGAGCATCCGCTTATTCTTGAACTCTGTACCGTTGTCACTACGGATTTTCTTGATTGGCAAGTGATATAGGTTTTTGAGTTTTCTGAAGAGGATCATAAGAGTTTCAAATGTTTTCATCTTTGCTTTCCAGAAAGAAAACCCATGAGAATTGTGAATAATCATCTATAACAACAAGGCAATATAGATAATCCGAAATGGATTTAACGTTTAATGGTCCAAAAAGATCCATATGTAGCCTGTCTAGTGGTAGCTTGATAGAATTCAGCAGCTTTCGTGGGTGCAATTTCTTGTGCTGCTTTCCCTTTTTACAACTCAAGCAATCATTGGATAATTGAAAATTCTTCAAATTAACACCCTCCACTAGGTCGTTTTGCACAAGATAATTCATCTTTCGTAGATGAATGTGCCCCTTTTTTCTATGCCATATGATCGACTCTTTCTTGGTAGTTTTGGATACAAAGCATTGAACTTTCTTTGATGTTGTTAATGCGACACTTATACCTAGAACATACAAGTCATTTTCTCTCGGTGCTCACATCAGAATCCATTCCTCCAGAATCTTGAAACCCGGTTTTAAGATCAAGCATTCTTTATCGTTGAAATGAGACGTGAATTTCTTATCACAAATCTGTGAAATACTTAGTAGATTATTCTCAAGTTCCATGATGTAGTTCACTTTATCAAACGATACAACTCCGTTGGTGATAATTCCTTCACCGACTATTTTTCCTCCTTGCATTCTTGCAAAACCTACATATCCTCCACGGATAGCTTTAACGTCATGTAACAATGCAAGCATCCCTGTCATGTGCCTGGAGGCTCCACTATCCACTATCCATTTAGACATTATCGATCGTGGGAGTCCCCTGCACACAAACGGAAGAAACTATTTAAATATAGAAAACCAAGCCATCTTGGTCTTGGGTGGGTTCCGAATATCGAATTTCGGACCTACTTTGCTTGTAACATTCTTTTTAAGCTCAGTTTTGAATGGAACAAAAGGTTTTGATTCTACCTTGGAGGGTTTCCCTCTTGCCACCCATTTTTACGTTTTTAGATTTGCCTTTTTAACATAAAATTTAGAATCCATTTCGTGATATTTATTTCATCTTTCACCAATTTCAATTTTTGAATGACGTTGAATAATTGGTTTAACATTTTTCTAGGACTCATTTGTTCTTTTCAAGATTTGCCTTGGCGCAACCATAGGGTCCTTTTGTTTATCGTCCCTGGTGAACTTTTTAAAATGAGAAACAAGTTTTGGAGATTCTTGTGAGCAATATCTTGCAATGTGCCCAACATTTTGACATTTGAAACATGTTCTACTAACCTTTCGAACAGAAGATTCTAAAACTTGTTTCGTTTTCTCTTTCTCTTTCTTGAAATCATCATTTGATTGAGTTCCTAATCAGAGTCAGCATTTGGCTGTTGCGGGGCAGATGATTCGGTAGTGTTGACAATGGGTATCGGGACAGAGTCTTGAAGAATAATGGTCGGACCTACATCAGATGCGATAGACACAGGAAGTGACAGGGAAATCATTAACGGTCTAGCAACTTGTTCTTGATTTAGTATTTGATGTTATTGAAAGAGTGTAACAAGTTCTTCTTCTGATGGCATCTGGCAGGTCGAAAGAATTCCACAAACTATCGTAGTTAAACAGCCACGGATCCACAGGTTTCTACGTTGGAGTCATATATCTTTGACAATCCAGATCCTGCGCAAGAATAACCTGGTTCAGATCGGCAAGAAGACACGTTTCTGAGGAGTAGCATAACCCACGAAGAATCCTTCCAAGGATTTGGCACCAAATTTACTAGCCGAGTCCAATACAGTACACAGTGATCCAAATGGCTCCTGAAATGCAAGGTTGGGCTTTTATTGATTTAGTAACTCGAAGCAGGTCTTGTTGTGAGGCTTAACTGTCAACACACGATTCAAGGTATAACATGTTGACACGATTGCTTCACTCGAGAAACTGATTGACAATTTTGAATCGGCTAGCGTAGTTCTGGTGGTCTCGATCAGTGTGCGATTCTTTCGTTCAGCAACTCCATTTTGTTGTGGAGTATAAGGAGCACTGAATTCATGATGAACCCCCTTCTCACTGCAGAATTCGAGTATCCGCTTATTCTTGAACTCTGTACCGTTGTCACTATGGATTTTCTTGATTGGCAAGTGATATAGGTTTTCGAGTTTTCTGAAGAGGATCATAAGAGTTTCAAATGTTTCATCTTTGCTTTCCAGAAAGAAAACCCATGAGAATCGTGAATAATCATCTATAACAACAAGGCAATATAGATAATCCAAAATGGATTTGACGTTTAATGGTCCCAAAAGATCCATATGTAGCCTGTCTAGTGGTAGCTTGATAGAATTCAGCAGCTTTCGTGGGTGCAATTTCTTGTGCTGCTTTCCCTTTTTACAACTCAAGCAATCATTGGATAATTGAAAATTCTTCAAATTAACACCCTCCACTAGGTCGTTTTGCACAAGATAATTCATCTTTCTTAGATGAATGTGCCCCATTTTTCTATGCCAAAGGATCGACTCTTTCTCGGTAGTTTTGGATACAAAGCATTGAACTTTCTTTGATGTTGTTAATGCGACACTTATATCTAGAACATACAAGTCATTTTCTCTCGGTGCTCACATCAGAATCCATTCCTCCAGAGTCTTGAAACCCGGTTTTAAGATCAAGCATTCTTTATCGTTGAAATGAGACGTGAATTTCTTATCACAAATCTGTGAAATACTTAGTAGATTATTCTCAAGCTCCATGATGTAGTTCACCTTATCAAACGATACAACTCCGTTGGTTATAATTCCTTCACCGACTATTCTTCCTCCTTGCATTCTTGCAAAACCTACGTATCCTCCACGGATAGCTTTAACGTCATGTAACAATGCAAGCATCCCTGTCATGTGCCTGGAGGCTCCACTATCCACTATCCATTTAGACATTATCGATCGTGGGAGTCCCCTGCACACAAACGGAAGAAACTATTTAAATATAGAAAACCAAGCCATCTTGGTCTTGGGTGGGTTCCGAATATCGAATTTCGGACCTACTTTGTTTTTAACATTCTTTTTAAGCTCAGTTTTGAATGGAACAAAAGGTTTTGATTCTACCTTGGAGGGTTTCCCTCTTACCACCCATTTTTTGCGTTTTTAGATTTGCCTTTTTAACATAAAATTTAGAATCCATTTCGCGATATTTATTTCATGTTTCACCAATTTCAATTTTTGAATGACGTTGAATAATTGGTTTAACATTTTTGTAGACTCATTTGTTCTTTTCAAGATTTGCCTTGGCGCAACCATAGGGTCCTTTTGTTTATCGTCCCTGGTGAACTTTTTAAAATGAGAAACAAGTTTTGGAGATTCTTGTGAGCAATATCTTGCAATGTGCCCAACATTTTGACATTTGAAACATGTTCTACTAACCTTTCGAACAGAAGATTCGAAAACTTGTTTCGTTTTCTCTTTCTCTTTCTTGAAATCATCATTTGATTGAGTTCCTGATCAGAGTCAGCATTTGGCTGCTGCGGGCAGATGACTCAGTAGTGTTGACAATGGGTATCGGGACAGAATCTTGAAGAATAGTGGTCGGACCTACATCAGATGCGATAGACACAGGAAGTGACAGGGAAATCATTAACGGTCTAGCAACTTGTTCTTGATTTAATATTTGATGTTATTGAAAGAGTGTAACAAGTTCTTCTTCTGATGGCATCTGGCAGGTCGAAATAATTCCACAAACTATCGTAGTTAAACAGCCACGGATCCCCAGGTTTCTACGTTGGAGTCATATATCTTTGACAATCCAGATCCTGTGCAAGAATAACCTGGTTCAGAATCGGCAAGAAGACACGTTTCTGAGGAGTAGCATAACCCACGAAGAATCCTTCCAAGGATTTGGCACCATATTTACTAGCCGAGTCCAATACAGTACACAGTGATCTAAATGGCTCCTGAAATGCAAGGTTGGGCTTTTATTGATTTAGTAACTCGAAGCATGTCTTGTTGTGAGGCTTAACTGTCAACACACGATTCAAGGTATAACATGTTGACACGATTGCTTCACTCGAGAAACTGATTGACAATTTTGAATCGGCTAGCGTAGTTCTGGCGGTCTCGATCAATTACGACTCTTTCGTTCAGCAACTCCATTTTGTTGTGGAGTATAAGGAGCACTGAATTCATGAAGAACCCCCTTCTCATTGCAGAATTCGAGCATCCGCTTATTCTTGAACTCTGTACCGTTGTCACTATGGATTTTCTTGATTGGCAAGTGACATAGGTTTTCGAGTTTTCTGAAGAGGATCATAAGAGTTTCAAATGTTTCGTCTTTGCTTTCCAAAAAGAAAACCCATGAGAATCGTGAATAATCATCTATAACAACAAGGCAATATAGATAATCCGAAATGAATTTGACGTTTAATGGTCCAAAAAGATCCATATGTAGCCTGTCTAGTGGTAGCTTGATAGAATTCAGCAGCTTTCGTGGGTGCAATTTCTTGTGCTGCTTTCCCTTTTTACAACTCACGCAATCATTGGATAATTGAAAATTCTTCAAATTAACACCCTCCACTAGGTCGTTTTGCACAAGATAATTCATCTTTCGTAGATGAATGTGCCCCATTTTTCTATGCTAAAGGATCGACTCTTTCTCGGTAGTTTTGGATACAAAGCATTGAACTTTCTTTGATGTTGTTAATGCGACACTTATATCTAGAACATACAAGTCATTTTCTCTCGATGCTCACATCAGAATCCATTCCTCCAGAATCTTGAAACCCGGTTTTAAGATCAAGCATTCTTTATCGTTGAAATGAGACGTGAATTTCTTATCACAAATCTGTGAAATACTTAGTAGATTATTCTCAAGTTCCATGATGTAGTTCACTTTATGAAACGATACAATTTCACCGACTATTCTTCCTCCTTGCATTCTTGCAAAACCTACGTATCCTCCACGGATAGCTTTAACGTCATGTAACAATGCAAGCATCCCTGTCATGTGCCTGGAGGCTCCACTATCCACTATCCATTTAGACATTATCGATCGTGGGAGTCCCCTGCACACAAACGGAAGAAACTATTTAAATAAGGAAAACCAAGCCATCTTGGTCTTGGGTGGGTTTCGAATATCGAATTTCGGACCTACTTTGTTTTTAACATTCTTTTTAAGCTCAGTTTTGAATGGAACAAAAGGTTTTGATTCTACCTTGGAGGGTTTCCCTCTTGCCACCCATTTTTGCGTTTTTAGATTTGCCTTTTTCACATAAAATTTAGAATCCATTTCGCGATATTTATTTCATGTTTCACCAATTTCAATTTTTGAATGACGTTGAATAATTGGTTTAACATTTTTGTAGGACTCATTTATTCTTTTCAAGATTTGCCTTGGCGCAACCATAGGGTCCTTTTGTTTATCGTCCCTGGTGAACTTTTTAAAATAAGAAACAAGTTTTGGAGATTCTTGTGAGCAATATCTTGCAATGTGCCCAACATTTTGACATTTGAAACATGTTCTACTAACCTTTCGAACAGAAGATTCTAAAACTTGTATCGTTTTCTCTTTCTCTTTCTTGAAATCATCATTTGATTGAGTTTTGGTGATTTTTTTTACCTTCTTTGTTGTTGTCCCAAAAACAAAGTTGATTTTCTTGGTAAAATTTGATTTTTTTGACTTGTTCATTCGTTGCTTTTGGAAGCCCAATCCTGCCCTCTTATTTTCTGGATAATCTTTATTTTTACGATAGTAGGGTTGGTTGTCACTTTTTGATTTAGAGTAGAAAGATGCATCATGTTTACGTAAATCAACATGACTTACCTCCACAAGCTTGAACGTTTTATCAACACGATCCAGATTCACGTTCTGGATGGGAAAGTCTTCATTAGAAAATAGTTTATTTTATCCTTTCATTTTATAAACTATGACGTTTGGATCATTGGTCAAACTATTTTCCGATGGTTCAGCATCAGACTCAAACTTTTCAGTCTTATCAGATTCACTTTTTAAAACATTTTCTACCATAGTTTTAACCACCTCAGAGTCACATTCACTATCAGAAGTTATGTAAGTTACGTCGATGTTTGTAGGCAACTCATTCGATTGTTCAGATTTTAGTTTTAGATTGAGTGCCTTCTCCACCCCTGCTGGCTTTTTGCATGCATAACTATTCCACATAGGGGGTGGAACTCGATCATAACTCGCACTTTTGGTTTCAACCTTTTCTGATTCTTCTTTGTTTTCAATTTTAGGTAAAATGTGATCAATGACGTAAGAACTTGTTGAATAACTGATTAATAGCTTGTTAACCCGTTCAATTTCGATTCTTACCTTTTTAGGCTCACTCTTTAGGTCAACCATAGTGTTTAAGTGAATATTACTAGCCATTTGCTTGTCCATTACTTTCGCTTTGAGCATCAAGAGTGTTGCGTCACTTTCTCTGAGTGCTTTTGTGTATTATTTAACAGTGTTACTTAAATTGTCATAGGCTTCTTTAGTTGATTTGTAATCGCTTGACAAATTATCTGTTAAACTTTGGAGTTTAGCATATCGTGTGTCTTTTACAAGACATTCACTACATGACTCAACACATTTTAGACACGGTAACCATAAACTCACTCTTTGACTAATTTACCTCATTTCCATTTGCCATACATGCCTCGATGATGTCATCTGACAATTTCTCCATCTTTTCATCAACTTTCTCTTCATCAACTGGCTTCTTTTGTTCTTCGCATGATGATTGCTGTCTTGGTGCAAAATAACCTTCATAATTTTTTATAGGATATCATTAGGCAAAAGGTGTTTAAATGGACTGTTCAAAAGTTCCTCCTCTTCTGACAAGGTATGATAGTAAAAATCATCTTCAGGACCCTCATCAAAAGATGCCCGTGATTCTTCCTCAGGTTCTTCAATAATTTCAGCAATCCAAGCCAAACTTTCATTCTTTGATATATATTTGTTGAAGTTGAAGCCCTCATCTTCTTGAGTTACCACCAATTCTTTATATTTGGTTTCTGCCTGTTGGTCTTCAATCGGCACCATTCGAGATCTTGGTTGAGGACGGTGATATATTGCTCTCTTGTAGTAATCATCGACAAAAGGGTTATTTTACCCTAAACTTCTCTGTTCGGACATTCATGCTTCAATTGTCCCTTCTCCCGACATTTAAAACACGTAACTTTGGATTTATGAAACCCAAGTTTTCCATCCAGACCTCCCAACTTGTCTTTCCCAGTTATCTCCATAAATCTTTGTACACGTCGAACGATCGATGCCATACACCACTTGATGTCAATCAGCTCCATTTCAACCGGAGCTATCTGATCATAATCTTCTCTTGTCATTTCTGAGTTTCCAATTTTTCCTATGACTAGGCTATCATATGACTCGATTACCGAAGTTAGTAAAGACATGTGTTGCTTCGCGGTCTTCTCATCAAAATTCTGAGCATTCTTGAAATCTACAGCAATGTTGCATTGTAAGACTCTTTGATTAGGATGGGATTGAGTAGTCTAGTTGATTTGGGGCTAGTTTGAACCATAAGATGACTGTGGACTTCGAGGCGTGTTAGGATCAACTGATGTAAAGGATTGAAAGCCACTGTTCTAGTTTGATGGTGAACTTGGCGTGCTGTAGGAGCTAAAGGCTGTCTGAATCTTCGGAGACTGAATTTGAGCAGCAGAACTATTCTTGAAGTATAGATTAACATCTTGTTGAACTTGGACGGTTTTGTTCTTTGCCATCTTCTGCATTTCGAGTTGATGTCTCTCTAGTCTTTTAATGAAACATGGTAATGAGAAATTACCATACTAGGTTCCAATCTTCAATATGGTTAGATAGGTAGACCAACCGCCCTGCGGTAGAGAATCTGCCAACTTTTCAACAAGTTCTTCGTTGGTCTTCATGATTCCCGTTCTCTTCATTTATACCACCAAATGACAGTATCTTTCGATCAATTGCTTCACAGTCTCTCCTTTAATTAGTGTAAAGATATCAAACTCTTTACTCAACAATGCCCGTTAACTATTTCGAAGCTGAGCACTTCCCTGAAACTTCAAACGAACAACATTCTATAATGATTGAGCATCGTCATCGTGTTGTAGTAATGCCAGAATATCTTCTTTGATAGATTGTTGCAGAATGTTCATCATTTTCTTTTCAGTTATGAACCTTTCTCTTTCAACATCTGAAAGTTGAGCTAGAGTCTTTTCAAGGCCATTTCCACCTACAGGCGCTTGATATTTCACTTTGATCGCGAACCAGCATGTAAAGTGATTTACCTGAACCCAATTCATGAACCTCTCGCTCGAACTGTTGAAGTCTTCTAGGTTCATTAACTTTGGTGGTTTGGTCATGGTACCCATCTCATTTTCGAGATTCATGTTTTGAGCCGCTATGGTTGTAACTGCCGATGTAGCGAATGCCTTGTAAAATTCATCTTACATTTTACTGTAAAAATTAAAAACACACTTTTCGAAGAAACTGATTAGTACGGAAAAATTCTTTCGTGCGGATGATAAAACAATTCGTGCAATAAAGATCCATTTGTACGAACCAGAGATTTGTAGGGACAAGATGAGTAAAACAAGTAACTCGTGCGAACCAAAATGTAATTCGCACGGATGATATTTCACTCGTACGAACGAAATGCTCGTACAGATGTATAGTTCGTGTGAATCACACTTGTAGAATCTGAAACTTGTAAATTTTAAGAACACCTGGTTACTTATTCGTACCAAAGGTGTAAAGTTGTTTGTGCGAGTGGTCTCTCTACTCGTCCGAAACAACTAAGTCTCCAAACGTATGAATTTTACCGATTTTAACATGATTAAGCTCGATTTTACATCTGAAATTGTTAAGGATTGTTTAGAATTGATTTTAACGAAATATCCTAGAATCCTAGTCCAATTTGTCCATATTTCATCCAAATCCGGGATCAGTTTGGGAGAAATGTAGAAGTAGAAAGCTGCAACATTGAATCTGATCTGAAAATAGTTGGTGTAGCCTGCAGAACTTGACGTTTGTCAGCAGATCAGGCCTCAAGGCTCTGATACCACTTGTGAACAGAGGATCGGCTCCTCCGATGAACAACCGGTCTGATCTAACTCAACTAGTAGAGGCGGAATTCAATGCTAGAGAGGATGACAAACAAACAAGAAAGATCTTACTGTTTAAATGCTCTAAATTATATTAATGACGTTCAAGTACAGACGGGAGTAAACAAATCAGCAAGGTTGTGACAACTGGCAAATAACCGGTAATTCCCTACAATTTAATCACTAATTTTATATTATAATCTTATGCATATTTATCGTAATTTAATTGCATATCTGATTCGTACTTCAGTAGCACAAGTAAATCTGATCATAACAAATACTGGTTTCCGTTACGACGAGAAACAGACCAAAACAATGCCCTATACTAACTGCGGTGACACTAACTGTGTCGGAAAACCCGCTGAAACAAATCAAGACATGAAATAACGGCATGTTACTGCTATACATGAGTCCATATACAAATGAGAACACATATTGGAGAACAACTATTACAAAAATACATAACTTTCTGTTACAAAGCCTAAATTGCAAAAATTGTCAGTTTCGACCAAAAAGGCGACAAACGTCGATTTGTCTGCAAGACTAATTTGGAGGATTCCGGATGCCAGGATAAGAATAAAACAATATTAAACATTCTAAAATAATGTGAGAATAGCAAAAATGCACAAAAGACATCGTTTCCGGTCACTCGGCAAACAATGCACAACTTGACCCGAAAACGCGCCGATCGTCGAAACGACGAATATTTTAGTGACCGATAGCCTCATCCAGGCGTCTAGTGAACTAGTTAAGCATTATTTAGAACTCAGAATCCATTCAACTAACATGAGTTCACGAAAACACAACTTTCGGAAAAGTTCGACGACGGAACATAAAAGTGTCGATATCGATCGAACGGTCAAACGAAAGACATATCGGCCATCCTAACTCATCGTATATTCATCTAGAGAACTACTCATGAATATTTTTGGATCAAAAATGTACTAATTAGACACCATATTAGTTGTGGTAGTCGAAGACAAAGGCTTCCGGTGATAAATAAATAGTTCCGTTTATTAGCGAATATTTCAACGATGAGCGATCTAGCGACATATCCGTCATGCGAAACTTATTTTGGGGGATCATATGGATTAAATGCCATGTAAGTACACCCTAAACTCAAGTCTTATGCTTAAGATGCTAGAAGATTAACCCTAATCACCATACATAACATAATTACCTAAATATCTATAATTTCAACATGTGTAAAAATCAAAATTTACACTTCACTCCCCCATCATGTTCACGGGTGAAAGTGGGTCCCACCCCCTTGATTTTGTTGAAAATTGAGACCTTAAGTATGGTGCTAAGATGGATTGATGGAACTTGAAATCATGAAGAAAATATATATCATGATCTTCCAAAATAGTTCACCATTTCTTCACAAGAAGTTGCAACACATTTTCTCTCTTTCTTCCCCCACCTCATGGCTCGACTACCATCACCATAGCACCACCATTTAGCCACAAAAATCCACCACTTTTCACACCATTTGAAGCTTAAACAAGACCCCTAAAGAAGCTTGCATGGATGGAGATCACTAGGGATTCTTAAGGAGATTCATTTTCTTCTAAATTTTCAAAATACTTGTGCACACGTTGTAAGCCAAACTCCTCCATAGTTTAGCTTATGTTTATGTTTAGATTACTAGTGTACAAGTTGATCATCTTGAAAATCAAGATAAGATAAGTTAAAAACCCTAACACACAACATAATAATAACAATAAATATTTTTTATATTGTGTTGATTATATGTTTATATGATTGTTAGATTGCATGTTGAAGTTGTTTATATTGATAGTATGATATAAAAGTGAGATGATCTTGTGTGGTTTAGTATAAAAGTGAAGATTTAAACATGTTAAGGTTTAAATCTAAACAAGATCATCAACTACATCATCCATGAAAAATACTACAACTTAAAAATATTTTTTAAACATATGAATGATTTTTATGAGAAGTAAACACTTATATTTAAGTTGTAATCACCTTAAAAATGTGTAATAATCAAGGGGGTTAAGTGCATGAACTTGTCTAAACAACATGCTAAAGTATTGATTTGAAATGGTTAATAAATACTAAAACCTACTTGACTTACTAAGATTTTAAACAATAAAATGTCATGGATGATGATATTTAGATTATGTAAAATAAATATTAGAGGGTTTATTGATGATGATTATGAGCTTAGAAAGGTTTTGAATACGTTTTTGAACGTGGAGAATGCAATAGTTTAGGGGAAACTATGGCGAAATTTCCTACAAATCTAATCGCGATTAAAACATGATTCGTGGGGTCATTAGTCGGACTAAACGCGATTAGTAAATTAAATCGTCATTAAGTGGACTCTAATGACAAAGGTTATCTCTAATAACCAAGTGTTTAAACAAAGTTACAACTATATATTTATAAGTAAAAATAAATGCTTTTACAAATATATATTTTTACTTGGAAAATAATACAAGTATTTATATACATATTTGTTACCAAGAAATTGTATGTGTACATATATGTATTGTATGTGTATCTCATACAAATACAAAAACTTAATCCACACACTAGGTGTTGGTAACATAATAAATATATTCTCACAATGTGTCGAAACAATAAATCGGACAATCAAAGCGGTGCGAACAATTGGCGAACATTCAAGATTACACCGTCACGTCGACGACCGGTGGTGAATCGCCGGCACGAAAGGTCGTCACGACAATGGGCTATCCTCGACGAAAATTAACATATAACGGACGACGCCGACGAGTCCAAATATATATTTAGACGTTCAACATAAATATATACGTTATTGAAATGAAAAATTTGGAAAGTTAAGTATACAAAAAGTTAGAAAAATTATAAGTAAATACTTATAAGAAAATTGGGCTTATAAATATATACATTTGGGCTAGGCTCAAATTGTGAAAATCATATGTTACGCCCAAATTCCATAATATTATGAAGGTGGCCCAAAAACTAATAAAAGCCCAAAAGGATATAAAAATACATGGGCTAGGCCCAAAGACATAAAGTACATGGGCTAGGCCTAAAGACAAAAAGACATGGGCTAGGCCCAAAGACATAAAATTACATGGGCTAGGTCCGGTGACAAGAAAACATGGGCTAGGCCCGGTGACAAGAAAACAAGTGCTAGGTCGAATGACATGTGAAGGGCAAGGCCCAGTTCACACATGTTTTGAAAACAATAATATATATATATATATATATTTATATATATATATATATATATATTTAAGAAATATATATAACAATATTAGTCGAACAAACTAACTACCAACACTATGATAACATTCTAGTTGTTCAAACATAACAAAGAAACACATAACAAGAATCCAAGATGAACAACGAGTACAAGGTCCATTGAGACCTGGGTGTCTAATGAAACCAATACGCATGTAGGTCACATACGTTGCAGACACCGAACGATAAAAAGTACAACTTAAAGGAACGCAAAAACTATGATTTCGTGTCCGTCCTTTCACTTATTTAAGTTTTGTTTTAAACTATCGAGGGGAAATACATGTCATGTCAAAACAGTATGTTAGCTATGAGTTAGCAGATAAAAGATCACTATGCCTAAGTAGGAAAGAACAGTAGTAACCATTAATCACTTAGTGACCAAGGTACAAAAGAGGTAGATCTATTGAGTTTGAGACCCACTCCACTCCTGGTTGGTATACCCATTGGAGTACTTTTGTGATCCCAAAATGTCAAAGAAGCCTTGGTTTGGTTACTTACTTATGGCACAAGTTTGTCAGGGTGCCCGCGACACACTGATAGATCCTTAATTAACTCATGATGCTAATAACATACTTGTATTACAATACAGGTTTTCAAGGATGACATTTTGATAAGAAAACATTAAACTACATGAACTCGCCAACTTTATGTTGACTTTTTAAAATTACATGTGTTTTAGGACGCAGGACTTGTGCTGGTGATGGGATCCGGGTATGGGATTTTGTCAAGACAACGATGTACTACCTTTTGGAGGGTTTGCCTTTAATATCCCAACCTCGTTTGGGTATACAGAAGTCAAAGCTTCAGCATGACATTGTGATAAAAACAACAACTTATTTTGGAACATGTGTTTTAAACGATGTTCGTAATGGTAATCTGATACTAATTACAATGTAAATTCACTTTTGAAGGATGTAAATGTTTAATGAAACTTAGAAATGGGATGACGTCGTTGTTGTTAATACTGTTTACTAAATTGGATGCAATGATTACCTAATAGTCACACACATGCGCTTCCGCTACGACCAGGGTATGACAGGTTGGTATCAGAGCTCCGATTTTAGTGAACCGGGGAAAAACTATTTATTAAAAGTTTGGTCTACAATCATCAGGGGCTCACACATGAAAATAAAGTTTAAAACATAATAGAAATGTTTTGAAATGATAACAAGATAACAAAAAGGTTTTCATTGTGTCACGATAACACAAGGATCTATCACACGAGCTCAACAATAAGTAATGAGCAGGATCAATACATGATTAGTCTATAGTGGATAAGCATGAAACAGTAAGATTACACGTGAAAACAAAAGAGAACAAATCTTGCATGAGAAATGGTGATTAATATGAAATATATCATAAGTAATAATAGATTACTAACACGAATATATATATATATGCATTTTATGGAATATTTTGCCAAGAACGAAATACCTTCGACTATGGATATTATTATTATCCTTGACTCGCACGATGAGAATATCGACCTCGCATCTATTATGGAGCTTATGGCGAACGCGGTTCCTAAGTGAGACCTTAGGGTTGATTTCACATAAGGTGGTTGCTTTTCCCGCGGATCCGGAGGTGCCTGACTTTGGTAGTGACCAAGAGGCAGAGGTGGTAGCCTTGGATGACCACTCTATTAGCGGGATGAGGTCCTTGTGACCCACATTAATCATTGATAATGACACTTTTATCCAGGTAAGGAAAGGTGAAGTACTCATCTTGAAGGTGCCCCTCCAGTTGTTATTGTTTCAAATTCTCTCCACTTCTAAATTTGTCTAATGACGTGCCTTTCGCGAGTAATGTCAAGGGATGATAGCACATGGATTAATCACGAAGGTTCCTTATATGTTGAAGTTATGTAGACAATAATATCTTCTCTCTGACTCATCGTCTTCTTTGAACGGTAGAACACTAGGGTGACCATGCAAGGCAATTTATTATTATGGGGGCCCACATTATAATAACTTGTAGTCGATGAGAATCCTGGTGGGCTATGCGGGTAAAGTTAAAATCACTACTCATTCGAACTTGTTAAGTATTTCGAGTTTCTATCTAGTGGGACTCTAACTGGGGTGGTTGCTATAACACCCTACGATACAAAAACACCACACGTATTTGTTCGCATCTAACATTCGATCTATATCACGAATCCATTAAGACTAATCATCTGAACAAACCAAAACTGGTTGGCCACCCAAGGAGGATATTTACTCAACGAACTAGAGTTCTTGTACATGGGTTGGTTCCATGGTGTCTATGGTACCTCATCTTATTTAATGGATAAAGATTACACTAAACTCCGTCGTTTGACATTTGTCTTATTCCAAGGGATGGTATGGCACGAGCCATGCTTCAACACCCCCATTGCATTCTATTCGATATTTATGGAAATTATAACAATCTAGCTAGAGCTCGTGGAGCTCAAGGGATATCAATGTATTGGTCACACGGGTTGATGTGGCGAAGGATGTTTTTTCCTACTTTGGGGATCGAAGTCCGCTAAGTATGGAATACATGCTATAAGGTTGAAGACGACCATTTGGTTTCTTCTCCTTTACGAGTTATTTCCTTTCCAATTCGACATATGGCCGATACACGCAAGAGGTACTACGAATTATGAATTGTTGATATTCACGTTATCATTGTTTCAAACATGCATGAACAACGCAATCTTAGGTTCCCATGACCGATGGCATCCTTTATTCTTAGGCGCACAGTAGACTATATTTATTAAAATATATGTCTAGCTTCTTTTGATCTTGGGTATTAAGGAAAAAAAACATAGCATCAAAAGGAAGGCCTACACCTAAAAGGGGTTAGTTAATCCATGACTTACTAGGTAAGCCGAACTAGAATTCTTATGGAAGGATATACAGTTGCGAAAATCGCACGACACGAGGGTAAATTAGTTGACACTAGTGACGAAACAAGTGGTACCGGTAGTTCAAATGGTTCGGATACCAATAGATTGGGAACGAGTGGCAGCGCTACACCTGAAGATACGATCATACAATGTTTTAAATTCTAAGGCTTTTCTTGACTGTAAGCCGCGGACCACACAGGTGCGAGAGGTGCGGTAGGTTATGTCCGCTAAATAAAGACAACAAAGTAAGTTAGCAGTGCGAGTAAATGCACTCCTTAGTAAACGATTAGGTAAACAAAGAGTCTCCTGCTGAATGCAGCATTAACTTGGTGAAATCCTCCAATAGAAACTTTAAGGAGTGATACTACGAAGAGGTCATCATGGGGAGGACTCAGATTCTTATGCGAGAAGAGTATTGCTCGTTGATTGGAATTCCAAGGGTAGAAACGGGATCCTAGAACTTGATCATGATTGCTGCCAACGTTGTTTGTTACACTCGACGCTTTCACAACCTCTTAAGGATTGTTCCATACTGGGAACACTTGAGACAAACGCATTGAGCGCTACATTTGGGGTTTAGCCTCTAAGAACCAAAACATGACCACATCATCCCACACTACCTTCATCATCCAAACAGTAACTTTCGCAGTTAGTCTCACCAAGGATGCGGTGAGAATGGGAAATTATCAAGGAAATGCATGCTAAATCTACTGGCAACGGGAAGCGAAAGGTAACTCCCGTGATGAAAGAAACGAAGGTAATGGCTGCCATAATTGATGCTAGCACCAAGAAATGTGCTAATAACTTGCTGAAATCCTAAAAGTGATAAGTAAAAACTTCCTCAAGAGGGCACTTGCAAAAGTGCCAAGAGTAGAAGTGTGGTGAATGAAGACACATAACATAAAAAAAATAATTAGTAAGACTCAACCAAGAACAAGGATGTTAAGTGTGGCATGAAGGCCACTTCAAGCATGAACTTCTCAAGAATGAATTAGGCAAGTGAATTAAATTGTGGGTGAGCAGAAACTATGGATACCCCACAAGATCTTGTTGTCGTCATGTGTACGTTCTACTCTACATTCATTACGTGTCAATTCTTTTGATACCAACACCAAGCTTAGCTACTGTCTTTAGATGTTGAGCTTATACACGAATTAGAGTCTTGTAAGTTAGACACGTATTCAAGTTAGCTAATGGAGAATTAGCGTTAGACTCGTCTGGTCGATACAAATCCAATGATATATAATGTAATTATTTTTTTTCTAAAAATCACATGATTCTAACCATGCAATTGGCTTGTAAAATTGTTTATGGATAACTTCCCACCTTTTTAAAGTTCAACTCGTAACAATACCCAATTCGAAACAATAGTCTGAGATGGTTATCCGAATCGCTATCCGAGATGGGAATTCGTCAGAAATGAGGTATCCGAGACGTACTTCGGAATAGTAATCCGAGATGGTCCGAAAGCAATACCAAAGATCCGAGATACGCTGTTTTGATTCCTGAGTCATGGGGAATCATTAAAGGGTCACTGACACGTTTCCTATCATCCAACATCTCACATCCATCTGGTTGGATACCTGAGTCATGGGGAATCTTTTACCCATTTATCTGGGTTGTTACGATGTAGCTTTTGGCATAGACTTGTTGACGCATAACCGAGCGGAAGTAGGTTGTCCTGAGAAAAACTATCTGCATCCCCCGCCCTTACAAATCATCAATTACATGAAGGCCAAAAGTGCCTACAGAAAGGTTGCATAGCCTTTCTAGCTCATGTAGTCGACAAGGAAACTGAGGAGCCAAAATTGGAGGAAATAACCGTTGTGAAGGAATTCCCTCGAAGTCTTTCCATCAGACTTGTCTAGATTACCTCCGCAACGACACGCCTACTTTCGCATTGATTTGGTGCAAGGGGCTGCACCAGTAGTGAAGCCTCCATACCGATTAGCTCCGTCATAAATGCAAAGACTATCTACACAACTTCAAAACTTGTTAGCCAAAGGATTCATTAAAACGAGTTCCTCGCAGGGGGGAGCTCCGGTGCCTTTTGTGGAGAAGAAGGATGGAACCTTCCGAATGTGGATTGGCGACCGATAACTAAACAAGTTAACCATCAAGAATCGGTATCCATTACCGAGGATTGACGATCTGTTCGATCAATTACAAGGATCGATCTTTTATCCAAGAATTGATGTAAGATCCGGGTATCATCAAGTTAAGAATACAAGAGGACAGCATCCCTAAGACGATGTTTAGGACTCGTTATGGTCATTATGAGTTCCTTGTTATGCCTTTTGGCCTAACGAACGCCCCTGCAGTATTAATGGGTTTGATGAACCGGGTATGTAAGCCATACCTTGACAAGTTCGTGATCGTCTTCATAGATGATATTCTGATATACTCACGAACCAAGGAAGAATATGAACAACAGCTGAGAACTATTTTGGAGTCGCTAAAGAAGGAGCAATTATATGCCAAGTTCTCAAAATGCGAATTTTGGATTCGCGAAGTACAATTTCTCGGTCACATGGTGAACGAGAACGGAATACATGTTGACCCTTCAAAGATCGAGGCTATAAAAAACTGGATCATGCCAAGAACCCTACAGAAATACGACAATTTCTAGGCTTAGTGGGATATTACAGGAGACTTATTGAGAACTTCTCCAAGGTTGTTCAACCACTAACCTCGCTAACCCAGAAGGATAAAAAGTTTGATTGGGGAGAAAATCAAGAATCAACATTCCATGTATTGAAAGGAAAACTATGCAAAGCACCGATACTATCACTCCCGCACGGTACCGATGACTTTGTGGTGTACTGTGACGCATCGCATCAAGGCTTGGGTTGCGTATTAATGCAACGAGAGAAAAAGTCATCGCGTACGCGTCACGGCAGTTAAAAGTTCATGAAAGGAATTATACCACGCATGACCTGGAGCTAGGTGCCGTAGTGTTTGCCTTGAAGATCTAGCATCATTATTTATATGGCACTTAGTGTACCATATTCACGGATCATAGAGGTCGTCAACATATATTCAATCAGAAGGAACTGAATATGCGCCAATAACCATGGGTGGAACTATTGAATGACTATGCTTGTGAGATCAAGTATCACCCGGGCAAGGCAAATGTTGTGGCTGATGCCTTGAGCAGGAAATTACGAATCAAAACATTATGGGTACGAGCTTTAGAAATGACGATCCAGACGAACTTTAAAGTTCGAGTGCACGAAGCACAACAAGAAGCATTGAAACTAGAGAACATTCCAGCGGAATCATTATGGGGAATGAAAAAAATACAACTAGAACCGAAACAAGGCTGGAACTCTATATTTCCTGGGAAGGATCTGGATGCCCTATTATGGCGATTTGCAAGACTTGGTGCTGGATGAAGCACACAAGTCCATGTATTCAATACACCCAGGATCGGACAAAATGTACCAGGATCTGAGGGATATTATTGGTGGCCTAATCTCAAGGGATATATTGCGACCTATGTTGGGAAATGCCTCACTTGTGCAAAGGTCAAGGCCGAATACCAAAAACCATCAGGGTTATTACAACAACCTGAGATCCCGGTATGGAAGTAGGAACATATATCAATGGATTTCATTAAAAATTACCACGGACCTCTCGAGGTAACGACATGATCTGGGTTATCATTGACAGATTAACCAAATCAGCTCACTTCTTACCCCTCCGTGAGAACTGTACCTGAAAGAAATTGTGGCACGTCATGGTGTGCCAACCTCGATAATCTCTGATAGAGATGGTCGTTTTGTGTCACGGATCTGGAAATCATTTCAAAATTCATTTGGTTGTCGCTTGGATTTAAGCACAGCCTTCCACCCGCAAACCGATGGTCAAAGTGAGCGAACAATCCAAACGTTAGAAGACATGCTTCGGGCCTGTGTGATGGATTTAGGCGGAAACTGGGATACTCATTTACCGTTGATAGAGTTTTCCTACAATAACAGTTATCACACAAATATCAAGGCCGCTCCATTCAAAGCACTATATGGACGAAAGTGTCGATCGTCGTTATATTAGACATAGGTCGGTGACAGACAACTTATTAGTCCCGAACTAGTACAAGAGACCACAGACAAGATATCTAAGATCCGTGGAGTGTATCACAGCAGCACGAGATAGACAAAAGATCCCCGTAGATCAAAGACGCAAACCATTATCCTTGAGGATTGGAAACAAAGTATTGTTAAAGGTCTCACCTTGGAAGGGCGTAGCTAGATTCGGGAAGCGCGGAAAGCTCAACCCAAGATATATTGGACCTTTCGAAATTCTGGCAAGTATTGGTACTGTGGTGTACAAGTTAAAACTGCTAGAGGACTCAATAACGTACATGAACATTTCATGTGTCCAATCTCAATAAAAGTCCGACAAATGATACAGTTATCATTCCAGCGGATGAGATTCAAGTTGATGACCACTTACAATTTACCGAAGAACCAGTCGAAGTCATGGACTGGAAGGTCCAAAAGACTAGAAGAAGTCAAATCAAACTGGTTATGGTTCGCTGGAATTCACGTCACGGTCCCGAGTATACGTGGGAGCGTGAAGATCAAATCAAGTCAAAATACCCCCCACTTGTTAGACAAGACTCCTTCAGTGGATTCCTCAAGCTGAATTTCGAGACGAATTTTTTTAACAGGGGAGTATGTGACAAATGACAAATAACCGGAAATTCGGTATAATTTAATCACTAATTTTATATTATAATCTCATGCATAGTTATAGTAATTGAATTGTATATCTGAGTCGTACATCAGTGGGGCAAGTAAATCTGATCATAACATATATTGGTTTCCGTTACAACGAGAAATAGACCAAAACAATGCCCTATAAGTGTTGGTAGAAAGTGCTGGAGGCACTAATTGCGGTGACACTTACTGTGTCGGAAAACCCGCTGAAACAAATCAAGACATGAAATAACGGCATGTTACTGCCATACCTGAGTCCATATACAAATGAAAACACATATTGGAGAACAACTATTACAAAAATACATAACTTTCCGGTACAAATCCTAAATTGCAAAAGTTGTCTGTTTCGACCAAAAAGGCGACAAACGTCGATTTGTCCGCAAGACTAATTCAGAGGATTCCGGATGCCAAGATAAGAATAAACAATATTAAACATCCTAAAATAATGTGAGAATAGCAAAAATGCACAAAAGTCACCGTTTCCAGTCATTCGGCAAACAATGCACAACTTGACCCGAAAGCGGCTGATCGTCGAAACGACGAATATTTTAGTGACCGATAGCCTCATCCGGGCGTCTATTGAACTAGTTAAGCATTATTTGGAACTCGAAATCCATTCAACTAAAATGAGGTCAAGTAAACACAACTTTTGGAAAAGTTCGATGGCGGAACATAAAAGTGCCGATATCGATCGAACGGTCGAACGAAAGACATATCGGCCATCCTAACTCATCGTATATTCGTTTAGCGAACTAGTCATGAATATTTTTGGATCAGAAATGCACTAATTAGACACCATATTAGTTGTGGTAGTCGAAAACAAAGGCTTCCGGTAATAAATAAATAGTTCTGTATATTAGCGAATATTTCAACGATGAGCGATCTAGCGACATATCCGTCATCCGAAACTTATTTGGGGGATCATATGGATTAAATGCCATGTAAATACACCCTAAACTCATGTATTATGTTTAAGACGCTAGAAGATTAACCCTAATCACCATACTTAACATAATTACCTAAATATCTATAATTTCAACATGTGTAAAAATCAAAATTTACACTTCACCCCCCATCATGTTCACGGCTCAAAGTGGGTCCCACCCCACTTGATTTTTTTGAAAATTGAGATCTTAAGTATTGTTCTAAGATAGATTGATGGAACTTGAAATCATAAAGAAAATATATATCATGAACTTCCAAAATAATTCACCATTTCATCACAAAAAGTTACAACACATTTGCTCTCTTTCTTCCCCTACCTCACGGCTCCACTACCATAAACATAGCACCACCATTTAGCCACCAAAATCCACCACTTTTCACACCATTTGAAGCTTAAACAAGACTCCTAAAGAAGCTAGCATGGATGGAGATCATTAGGGATTCTTAAGGAGCTTCATTTTCTTCTAAATCTTCAAGATACTTGTGCACCCTTTGTAAGCTAAACTCGTCCCTAATTTAGCTTATGTTTATGTTTAGATTACTAGTGTACAAGTTGATCATCTTGAAAATCAAGAATAGATAAGCTAAAAACTCTAACACACAACATAATAATAACAATAAATATTGTTTATTTGTGTTGATTATATGTTTATATGATTGTTAGATTGCATGTTGAAGTTGTTTATGTTGATAGTATGATACAAAAGTGAGATGATCTTGTGTGGTTTAGTATAAAAGTGAAGATTTAAACATGTTAAGGTTTAAATCTAAACAAGATCATCAACTACATCATCCATGAAAAATACTACAACTTAAAAATAATTTTTATGCATATGAATGATTTTTATGAGAAGTAAACACTTATATTTAAGTTGTAATCACCTTAAAAATGTGTAATAATCAAGGGGTTAAGTGCATGAACTTGTCTAAACAACATGCTAAAGTATTGATTTGAAATGTAATAAATACTAAAAACCTACTTGATTTACTAAGATTTTAAACCATAAAAAGTCATGGATGATGATATTTAGATTATGTAAAATAAATATTAGAGGGATTGTTGATGATGATTATGAGCTTAGATAGGTTTTGAATACGTTTTTGAAACGTGGAGAACACCATAGTTTAGGGGAAACTATGGCGAAATTTCTTAAAAATCTAATCACAATTAAAACATGATTAGTGGGGTGATAAGTAACTTAAATCGTCATTAAGTGGACTCTAATGACAAAGGTTAGCTCTAAATAACCAAGTGTTTAAACAAAGTTACAAATATATATTTATAAACAAAAATAAATGCTTTTAGAAATATATATTTTTATTTGGAAAATAATACAAGTATTTATATAGATATTTGTTACCAATAAATTGTATGTGTACATATATGTATTGTATGTGTATGTATTAGAAACTTTGGGTATTCACAATAAAAATACCCAATCTCATACAAATACAAACACTTAATCAACACACTAGGTGTTGGTAACATAATAAATGTATTCTCACAATGCGTCGAAACAATAAATCGGATAATCAAAGAGATGCGAACAATAGGCGAACATTCGAGATTACACCGTCGCGTCGACGACCAACGGGTGAATCGCCAGCACCAAAGGTCATCACGACAATGGGCGATCCACGACGAAAATGAACATATAACGGACGACACCGACGACGAGTCCAAATATATATTTAGACGTTCAACATATATATATATGTTATCGAAATGAAAAATCCAGAAAGCTAAGTATACAAAAAGATTGAAAAATTATAAGTAAATACTTATAAGCAAAATGGGCTTATAAATATATACATTTGGGCTAGGCGCAAATTGAAAAATCATATATTAGGCCCAAATTCCATAATATTATGGAGGTGGCCCAAAAACTAATAAAAGCCTAAAAGGATATAAAATTACATGGGCTAGGCCAAAAGACATAAAGTACATAGGCTAGGCCCAAAGACAAAAACACATGGGCTAGGCCCAATGACAAGAAAACATGGGCTAGGCCCAATGACATTAAATTTCATGGGCTAGGTCCGGTGACAAGAAAACATGGGCTAGGCCCAATGACATGTGAAGGGCAAGGCCCAGTTCACACATGTTTTGAAAACAATAATATATATATATATATACATATTTATATATATTTGAGAAATATATATAACAATATTAGTCAAACAAACTAACTACGAACACTATGATAACATTCTAAGTTGTTCAAACATAACAAAGAAACACATAACAAGAATTCAAGATGAACAACGAGTACAAGGTCCATTGAGACCTGGGTGTCTAATGAAATCAATACGCATGTAGGTTACTTACGTTGCGGACACCGAACCATAAACAGTATGACTTAAAGGAACGCAAAAACTGTGAGTTCATGTCCCTCCTTTCAGTTATTTTAAGTTTTGTTTTAAACTAGCAAGGGGAAATACATGTCATGTCAAAACAGTATGTTAGTTATGAGTTAGCAGATAACAGATCACTGTGCGTAAGTAGGAAAGAACAGTAGTAACCATTAGTCACTTAGTGACCAAGGTGCAAAAGAGGTAGATCTATTGAGTTTGAGACCCGCTCCACTCCTGGTTGGTATATCCATTGGAGTGCTTTTGTGATCCCAAAATGTCAAAGAAGTCTCGGTTTGGTTACTTACTTATGGCATAAGTATGTAAGGGTGTTCGAGACACACTGATAGATCCTTAATTAACTCATTGATGCTAATAACATACTTGGATTACAATACAAGTTTTCAAGGATAACATTTTAATACGAAAACATTAAACTACATGAACTTGCCAACTTTATGTTGACTTTTTAAAATTACATGTGTTTCAGGACGCAAGACTTGAGCTGGTGATGGGATCCGGGTATGGGATTTTGTCAAGACAACGATGTACTACCTTTTGGAGGGTTTGCCTTTTATATCCCAACCTCGTTTGGGTATATAGAGGTCAAAGCCTCAGCATGACTCTGTGATAAAAACAACATCTTATTTTGGAACATGTGTTTCAAACGATGTTCCTAATGGTAATCTAATACTAATAACAATGTGGTTTCACTTTTAAAGGATGTAAATGTTTAATGAAACTTAAAATGGGATGACATCGTTGTTGTTAATATTGTTTACTAAATTGGATGCAATGATTACCTAATGGTCACACACTTGCGCTTCCGCTACGACCAAGGTGTGACAGGTGGTTTCGCCGTACCAACTGAACTAACACTAACTAGCTCTGACACAACACTCCTCTATTTATAGGTCGACATGACTCATACTGGAGTGTCTGAAACAGAGAGCTTGGTCGTACGAGTAGCTGCTTCATACGAGTGACTGTGAGTCACTCGTACGAGCCATCTTGACTCGCTCGTTAGAACCAGTTACAAAACGTATAAATAAACATTATCATATAAACAAATGACATTGAAGCCTATATACAATACAGACATATCGTAGACGTAGGCAATAGACATAATGCACCAGCAAAAATAACCTGCAAAAGTTTTAAGAATATCATTAGGCAAGAGATGTTTGAATGCACTATTTAACAATTCCTCTTCTTCTGATGATGTGTTGTAGTATTCTTCAGGAGCCTCGTCAAAAGATGCCTCTACATATTCTTCAGGTTCTTTAATGATTCCTACGACCAACGCCAAACTCGCGTTCTGCATGATGTACTTGTTCTAGTTAAAACCTTCATCCTCCTGAGTAACGACTAGAGCTTTGTCTTAGGAATTTGACGGTCCATCTTCGATTTGCACCATTCTTGTTTTGGGTTGAGGACGATGACAAATGGCTTTCTTGTAATAGTTTTCCGCAAAAGGGTTCTGATTGCCCTGGACTTCTCTATTTGGACATTCTCGTTTAAACTATTTTCTGATGATTCACCATCCACTTTAGATTTATCAGTCAGAACTTTTTCAACCACAGTTTTGACCACATCAGACTCATATTTGTTTCCTGGTTTGGTTAAGTTACGTCAAGGTTTGCAGGCAACTCATTTGTCTTTTCAGTTTTCAATTTTAAGTTGAGCGCCTTCTCCACCCTGATGGTTTCTTACTCGCATAGCTATTCCACATGGGTGGTGGAACACGAACATAACTTGCACCTTTGTTTTAATTAATTTGATTGTATTCCTTGTTTTCAATTTTTGGAACAATGTGATAAATGACGTATGAACTTGTAGAATAACTGATTAACAATTTGTTAACCCGTTCTGTTTCTATTTTCATTTTCTCAAGTTCATTTTTAGCTCGGCGATTGCATTTAAATGAATATTAATGGCCATTTGTTTGTCCATTATAGTCGCCTTGAGCATTGAAACTGTTCTTTCATTTTATCTGATCACCTTTTCAAATTGTTTAAAAGATTTTCTCAACTTGTCATAAGCTTCTTTCGTTAAGTTATAATCACATGACAAGTTATCTATATGACATTTTAGCTCATTGTATCGTGTTTCTTTTTCAGCATACTCACTGCATGGCTCTTGGCTTTCGTGACGTTTACCTCATTCACATTTTCCATACAAGCTTTGTTGGTCTTGTCTGTCAGATTTTCCAACTTCACGTCAACCTTCTTTTCTTCTTCAGGCTTCTTCTTTTCTTCACAAGACAATCGATGGCTTGGCTCAAAATAACCTGCAAAAGTTTTAAGAATGTCATTAGGCAAGAGATGTTTAAATGCACTATCTAACGATTACTTTTCTTTTGACGATGTGTTGTAGCATTTTTTAGGAGCCTCGTCAAAAGATGCCTCTGTATACTCTTCAGGTTCTTCAATGATTTCTGCTACCAAAGCCAGACTTTCGTTCTTCATAATGTACTTGTTCTAGTTAAAACCTTCATCCTCCTGAGTAACGACTACAGCTTTGTCTTAGGAATTTGACGGTCCATCTTCGATTTGCACCATTCTTCTTTTGGGTTGAGGACGATGACAAATGGCTTTCTTGTAATGGTTGTCCGCAAAAGGGTTCTGATTGCCCTGAACTTCTCTATTTGGACATTCTCGTTTAAAATGCCCCTTCTCTCGACATTTAAAGCATGTAACCTTGGACTTGTCAAAGCCAAGTTTCCCATCAAGTCCTCCCAAATTGTCTTTTCCGGCAATCTCCATTAAACGTTGTGCTCTTCTGACGATGGAAGCCATACGCCATTTGATGTCAATTAATTCCATCTTGACCATATCAATCTAATCATAATCCTCTCTCATCATCTCTGAATTCCCAATTTTTCCTGATACTAAACTATCATATGATTCTAGAACCGAGGCGAGTAATAACATGAGTTGCTTCGTGGTGTTCTCATCGAATTTTTAAGCATTTTGGAAATCAACAACAATATTGCATTGTAGAACCCATTGATTTGGATTAGATTGATTGTTCTAGTGATTCCGTGAATTGCTTGAACTATGGGATGATTGTGGGCATGGAGGCGTATTTGGGTTGACTGACACGAAAGCTTGAAATCCACTTGCTTGACTTGACTGTGTACTTGGTGTGTTGAAAGTGCTGAAGGCAGTTTGGATTTTGGAGACTTTATCTGTGTGGTAAGATTACCCATGAAATACAGATTTACATCTTGTTGTATTTGGGTGCCTTTGCTCTTTGCCAATTTTTGCATCTCGAGCTCATGCCCTTCCAATCTCTCAATAAATCTTGGTAATGAGAAATTACCATACTCTTTGCCATTCGTCAGAATAGTCAAGTAAGTAGACCATTCTCCTTGAGGTAGAGAGTCTGTCAGCTTATCAACCGATTCTTTATTGGTCTTCATAATTCCCATGCGCTTCATTTGGACTACCAAGTGACAGTATCGTTCAATCAATTGTTTCACCGTCTCTCCCTTGATTCAAGTAATGATATCGAATTCCTTACTTAATAACGCTCCCTTCCCCTTTCGCAGCTCTGCGCTTCCTTGGAATTTCAACCGTAAAGCATTCCATAAGGTTTGTGAGTCATCCTCATGCTGTAGAAGTGCCAAAATGACTTCTTTTGTGGCTTGTTGTAAGAGGTTCATCATCTTCTTCTCGTTAATGAACTTTTCCCTTTCAAAATCTGAGAGTTGAGCTAATGTTTTCTCAAGACCATTATCTCCAATCGGTGTTTGATATTTCCCTTCATTGGCAAATCAGTAGGTGAAATGAAATGCTTGAACCAAGTTCATAAATCTTTCACTCCATCTATCAAAGCCATCAAGATTCATCAGATTTGGAGGCTTTGTCATTGTGCCTATCTCATTTTAAAGATTCATATTCTGAGCTATTGTGGTTGTAACTGCTAAAGCAACAAAAGCATTGTAAAATTCTTCTTCCATTTTTTCTGCAAGATTTCATAAACACGATTTCGAAAAAACACTGATTTGAATGACAAAAGATACGACAGAATGTTCTTCGTGCGAGTGACCAGTTGCTCGTGCGACTCAGTTCGTCCGTGCGAGTAAGATAATCATGCGAATCAAGGGATTCGAGCTAGCGAGATGTTTGTACGACTGAAGGGTTATTCGTGCGAGTGACCACTTTGTGCGAATCACTGCTTGGTACGAATAAATTTTTTAAACGTGTAAATTTTTAAGAAAACTTTTTTGCTCATTCGTACGAATGCCTTAATTTGTACGGATGTTCGTTCGTACGAGTCGTCTCTCTACTCGTACGAATCAGCTCTGGTCACCAAACGGATGATTTTTACAATTTTCGACATGAATTAGGTTGATTTTAGATCTGAAATTTTCAAGGATTGATTAGAATTGATTTTAACGTGATATACTAAAATCCTAGTCCAAATTGTCCATGAATTCGTCCAAATTTGAGATCTATATGAGAAAGTGTAGATGTAGAAAACTCCAATGGTTGAATCTGGATCTGAAACTGTTGGTAGTCTACTAAAACTTGCTGTTTATCCTCAAATCAGGCCTCAAGGCTCTGATACCACTTGTGAGAGGGGATCGGTTCTCCTCCAATGACCACTGGACTGATCTGACTCAGCTAACAGAGACGGATTCATTATTAGCGAGTTGGACAAACAAACAAGAAAGATATACTGCTTAAACGCCTTGAATTGTATTGATAAACATGAACCATTACAGAACGTGTAAATAGTTTGATAGAGCTTCGCCTTAGACATTGTTTATAGATCTATGACACAACACTCAAGCTCCTCTATTTACAGGTCAACATGACTCGCACAGGAGGAGTGTGTGCATCTGACTCGTGCGAGTGATGCCTCGTACGAGTGACAAGGTGTCACTCATATGAGCCATGAAGCTCACTCGTACGAGCCATGAAGCTCACTCGTACGAGCCATGAACAAAACTAATAAATCATATATACACAAAAAAATGTTTGACATTCTAAGCCCTATATATATAACCAACATATCCTAGATGTAGGCAATAGACATTATGTACCAACATTTATGTTTATCTCTTGAAAACAATTTACTGAATTTTGAAACCTACTCGCACATCATCAGTAAGACCTGTTTAAACACTTTCATATCCTCTTTTTACATGAATACATTTTTTTGTCTAACATTTGTTTGTATTTTTTCAAATTTTTATATGTTTTTGTAGTTTTCACAAAATATCTCCCCCTAAAGTCAACAACATATTTTTTTGGATTTTTTTTAAGAAAGAAAATTTTTAAAACTAAAAACTTGATAAAACGATGAGGATTACGAAAATTCATCATCCAATCCGTATTCAACATCGATTTTCCCATTTGATGTTAGAATCTTCAAACCATTAGGTCTCATAAGATATTTAGATCTAGTTCGATTAAATGGTTTGGTATAAAAATCTCTCTTTTGTTCATCGGTGTGAATTTTTCTATTCGAATCAAATTTTTCTCATGACAATCACGGATAAAGTGATATCGAATTTCAATGTTTAGTTTTAGAGTGTTAAACCGGATATTTGGTTATATCGATGGATGCCTTATTATCTATCAATATGGGTGTATCAAGAAACTGTAATCCACAGTCTCTCATCTGCTGTTGTATCTACATAATTTGGGAACAACAGCTGGAAGCTGAAACATATTCAGCCTCACAAGTAGAGAGAGAGACCGTGGATTGCTTCTTTCATTGCCACGTTACTAAGCATGTTCCGAAGAACTAGCAACTTGCCATCTTAGATTTGGCATTAAGTTTGCATCATCCGAAATCTAAATCAGAATATCCAGCGAGGTCGAAGTTGTCGTTTCACGGATACCACAAGCTCGTGCTTGGGCAACCCTTCAGGTATCTGAAAATCCACTTGACTATCATCAGGTGTGATACTCTAGGAGTTGATTGATAATGAGCGCAAAGGTAGGTTGGATACATGATGTCTCATCTAGATGCTGTGAGATACATCATTGATCCAATCATCGATCTGTACAAGGTTTCATGTATCTTGACTCCGTTTTTGTCTGGGTAGATTCCATGATTGAATGCCAATGGGGTAGATAATGGTGACGTTCTAGACATTTCGAATTTCTCTAAGATATCATGGGCGTACTTTGTCTGATGGATGAGGATACCATCTGGCAACTGATCAATTTGAAGTCCTAGAAAGAACCTCATTTCTCCCATTGAGCTAATTCCGTACTTCGTTTTCATGACTACTTCAAAATCTTTGCATAACACGTCGTTTGTTGAGCCAAAGATGATGTCATCCACATAGACTTGCACAAACAGCAAGTGTCTGTTTACTTCCTTGTGAAGAGTGTGCAGTCAACAGCGCCTCTAATAAAGCCGTTGCTCAACAGGAACTGAGTGAGTGTCTCGTACCTGGCTCTCGGGGTCTGATGTAACCCCTATAAAGATTTATCTAGCAGATAAACCTTGTCCTTATGCACTAGATCGACAAACCCCTGGTGGTTGTCTAACATACACTAACTCCTTTACATTTCCTTAAAGAAAAGCCGAGTTGAAATCTAGCTAGTACACCTTAAAACCATTCCATGACACAAATGCAATGAAAATGTGAATGGCTTCGACTTGAGCGACTGGAGCATAAACTTCAGTATAATCAATGCCTTACTGCTGATGAAATCCTTTGACAACGAGTCGGGCATTGTCGCGCACCACTACCCCTAATTATCTCTTTTTCATTTAAAGACCCATTTTGTAGTGATAGCTTTCTGATTAGCCGGTAGGTTAACAAGCTTCCAAACACCAAGCTTTTCAAATTGTTGTATCTCTCCTACGCTACGTTTACCCAGTTTTCATCAGCAAGCACGTCTTTTTTCGATTTTGGCTCAATCTGCCAAATAAAACAACGATGTAAGCACATTTCTTGAATTGGTGCAATCTTTGTATAAAAACAACTAAGATCTTGGTTGATCTGATTGCATGTTTTCACTCAGCTTATAGTTCTCCGATAATATTCTCTAATGGATGGTAGGACGAATTCCTTTCATTACTTCATTAGGAACGTCCACTTCACTTTCCAAATTTATGATGTTCTGTTTGGCAACCGTATCACTTGTTGATGCTTTTTTCAGATTTCTAAGACTTGCAGATTGATTTAGTAGACTTGTTATCTGGTCAGATCTGTCATTGGAACTAGATTTACCACCAATATCATATGTTGGCTCAGTGTCGAAATTGGAATCATCCGTCTGGTTGAGGGTGGGCTAAGTGGTATTTGCTACTAGTTCAACGACAGGTTCAGACTGAGTCACCCTCGGACCTTCACTAGAAAAATTTGTGCCAAAAGGTGGTTGGGTAACCACTATTGGTCTTGGAACTTATTCTTGATTTGCTGCTTGATCTTGTTTATATAATAACATAAGTTCCATTCGTTAGGTATTTTGGTAGGTCGAACGAATTCCATAAGCTCTCATAATTGAACATACAGGGTTCCCTGGCTTTTGAGTAGGCATTGTGTATTTCTGACAATCGACATGTTGAGTAAGGATTACTTGATTTAAGCTTGGAGGATATACCCTTCTAAACAGACTAGCGTAACCTACGAAAAAATCCTTCCAAAGATTTACCACCAAATTTATCGTCCAGGTCGATGACCGTACACGGAGGCCCAAATGGCTCCAAAAATTCTAAATTCTGCTAAGGAGTTCGAAACATGTCTTCTTGTGAGCCTCGACAGTCAAAACCCTGTTCAATGTTTAGCAAGTAGAGGCACCAACATCGTTTCAAAAACTAATAGGTAACCTTGAATCGACGTGCATTGTGTGTGTTTTTCTTTCAGCTACTCCATAATGTTGCGGAGTATGGGGGCACTGAATTGGTGAAGAATCCCTTTGTCGTTACAGAATTCCAGCATTCGATTATTTTTTAACTCGGTACCATTGTCACTTCTTATCCTTCTGATTGGAAGATGGTATGGGTTCTCTAGCTTTCGGTGGAGAATCATAAGATTTTCAAATGTTTCATCTTTACTCTCCTGAAATATGCCCATGAGAACCTTGAATAGTCGTCTGTCATAACAAGGAATAAAGATCTCCAGAATTACTTTTGACGTTTACTAGCCCGAAAAGATCCATATGAAGCCTCTCTAATGGTAACTTGTTGAATTTCAAAAGTTTCATCGGGTGTGATTTCTTATGCTGCTTCCCCTTTTTGCAGCTAAGACAATCGTCGTCTAGATGAAAAATTTTGAGATTGACACCCTCCACTAGGTTGTTGTGTACTAGATAGTTCATCTTCCTCAAAATGCCCCATCTTTCAATGCAAGAGGATTAATTCTTTCTCAGTTGCTTTGGTTACAAAACACTGTGCTGAGTTGTAGGTGGTGGATGCGACGTTCATGTCTAGGGCATAAAGATCATTTTCTCATGGAGCGCGCATGAGGATCCACTCCTCAGGAATATTGAATCTGGGCATCAGAATTAAGCATTCCTTATCGTTGAAGTGCGTTGTAAACTTCTTATCACAAATTTGCGAGTTGCACAGAAGATTATTCTCTAATTCAGCAATATAGTTTACTTTGTCGAATGAGACCACTCTATTCGAAAGCTTCCCTTCTCCAATAATTCTCCCACCTTGATTTCCAGCGAACCCCACATAACTTCCACGAATAGATTTTACATCATAAACTAAGGTCAACATTCCTATCATGTGATAAGAAGCTCAATTGTCCATGATACACTTTGATATAATTGACCTTGGGAGCCCCTACACATGCAAATAAGTAATTACTTAAATAGTGTGTTAGTGCATAATGTCTATTGCCTACGTCTCGGATATGTTGTTTATGTATATAGGGCTTAGAACGTCAAGTAGTGTTTGTTAATATATGATTTATATGGTTTATTCATGGCTCGTACGAGTGACATCTTTTCACTCGTACAAGGCATCACTCGCACGAGTCACATATACACACTCCTCCTCTGCGAGTCATGTTCACCTATAAATAGAGGAGCATGAGTGTTGTGTCAGTATTTGTTTGTGTGTGTCTAAGGCGAAGCCCTATCAAACTGTTTACGCATTCTGTAGTTTTTCACGTTTATCAATACAATTTAAGGCGCTTAAGCAGTATATCTTTCTTGTTTCTTTGTCAAACTCGCTAACAATGTATTCCGCCTCTGTTAGTTGAGTCAGATCAGTCCGGTGCTCATTAGGGGAGAGCGCATCGCGTCTCACAAGTAGTATCAGAGCCTTGTGGCCTGATTTGAGGAAAATAACAAGTTTTAGTAGACAAACCAACAGTTTCAGGTCCAAATTCAACCATTGGAGTTTTCTACATCTACACTTTCTCATACAGATCTTAGATTTAGACAAATTCACGGACAAATTGGACTAGGATTTTAGTATTTCACGTTAAAATCAACTTTAATCAATCCTTGAAAATTTAAGATCTAAAATCAAATTTAATCATGTCGAAAATTGTAAAAATCATCCGTTTGGTGACCTGAGCTGATTCGTACGAGTAGAGACACAACTCGTACGAATGGACATCCGTACAAATTAAGTCATTCATACGAACGAGCAAACAAGTTTTCAGAAAAATTTACAAGTTTAAAAATTATCATTCTCTACCCCAGCCAACACCACAACCTCAACCTCAACCCCAACCCCAGTTCTCTACAGGAACCTGGTTAGAAAATCAATTCGACTCCGACTTTGGTGATATTCTTGGAGGGGAAGATTTATCAGTAGATATGTTCAACGATTCACGAATTGAAGAATTAGAAAAGCAAGTAATGCTGAACAGTGTCAAGATTGCCGAGCTACAAGAGCAACTCAATGGGCTTAACGAAAAAAACAACAGCTAGAGGCTATACTGGCGAGTATTGTATCTGAGAATGAATGTTTGATAAACCGCATGGCAGAATATGATGAAGAACGTCTCAGAAATCAGAGAAAGATGAGCTTATTAGTGAAAATTTTCACGAAGAAACTCGGAATCAATTTAGCTGCTGAAATTGACGAGATTGAAAAAGCAGAGACTAGGGAAAGGGTTGCTGAATGAGAAAGAATTGCCAAAGAATTATCTGACGCTCAAGGCAAGGGTAAGGTGAAGGTTGGTGAGGAACCCGTGATTGACATAACTGAGCTAGAAGTTGAATCTGCGCCAGTATCTTCAGAAGTGGTGGTGGGTGCAAACACAAAGAAGTTTGTTTTAATCAGGAAGCCTAAAGATGTTGACATTGATATGTCGAATTTATCAGCTAAACGTCGAGAATGAAAAAGAAGACTTGGACGATATCGATGACAGAAATAGAAGCTGAGGTAGATGAATTTGTTGAAAATCCTGAGAAAGAAAAAGAAGACTTGGACGATATCGATGACATATTTTATGATAAGTCTGATGATGATAATGATGGTGGTGATGATGACAATTTGGATGGTTCAGGTGTCCTTGTAACATAATCTAATTTGAATGATGATATCAAATGTTCTGTGTACTTGGATGATTCTGCTAATCAAATGGAAGGTGCTCAAGATCAAGGAAAGTCAGAAAGCACCAAAGATGCTAAGTAGGCAGGAATCTTCATAGTGACCGAAATGTCTACTCTTTCTATCATGCCCAAACCGAAGATTTTGTATTTAGAGCATGACGTGGAGGAAGGTGAGTTTATTCATAGCTACACAAAGGAAGAAATTTCTCAAATGTTAGGCATGGACAAAGAAGATTTTGTGTTTGATTTCGAAGAAGAGCTTAATGATACAGTGCTTTCGAGCCTATTGATTATGTCTTCGAACATGTTGTTGATGCACATGAGTGTGATAAAGTTGTCGTGGAGGATGATTCTGATGACGATGATACTAATATTGCCGATAGATGACTCCCCAACTTTCAATGATATGTTTGTAGCCGAAAATGATGATCTTCTGAAGCGTAAAGTGGAAGAGGCTATCAAACAAGGAACCGTTCCTCAACAATTGTCTGCTAAAGAAATTGCTGAAATGAGGAAGCGTTGGTTTAAAGAAGTACCAGCTGAACGCAAATTCAAACGTCCCTTAGCATTTTTTACGCGTGATGCTAACATTTCTTTGGGAGATATTATAAGCTGGGGATGGATCGAAGAGCTGAACGTTTATGTGATTAAAAGTGAATATGGGATCTAGTACTTATGATACTTAATCAATATAAAGACCCTGCCGTTCTAGGATATCAAAGAGCTTGTTAAAACAAAGATGATTAATTTGAAAATTAAATTTCATGACCAGCGGCTGTAGAAACTAATCAAGCTTGAAGCTACTCATGATTTTCTTCTTTGGAAGCCACATTTCCCAAAAAGAATCATGAAAATCAATCCAGTAACAAAAGAAAAAGATGTGACTTTGATCGTAAAGAGGCGAAAAGTTATGAAAAATATACCTCTAATCAAGATGGAGCAGGATTTCTTCAAGATCTTCAAATGGTGGCATTATGATTCAGGTACAGGTGAAGCTGTTATTTGTGTCCAGCCAGATGATGATTCTTGGAAGATTACTGAGGAATTAACCGAAGCCGTCATAGCACAAAAACGTATATACGGTCTATTGCATGGCATTCAAGTACTAGACCCGATGTGGCTAGTCAATTGTTCGAAGAAGGATATTGAATGCTTGTTCTATAACAAGATTAGTTTCAAAGAGAAAGACAAAGAACAAGCTCATTAGTTCCAGAATATTGTTACTGTCTGTTATGCTAAAGTTATAAACTCATTAACAGCATGGAACACTTCTTGGAGGAAGCTGGAAGAGATTGAGAAGCGAAAGAAAGAGAAGAAGGAGAAGAGGATTACAGAGCGTACGTGAATTGCGTCGCTAAGGCGCTTTCAGTTTAAACGTTAACTGTCAAATCATTGAAGAATTTCTTGAAGACTATCCAAGACTGTAGCAACATCCAAGGGGGAGTTTGTTGGTACATAATGTCTATTGCCTACGTCTAGGATATGTTGTTTATGTATATAGGGCTTAGAACGTCAGATAATGTTTGTTAATATATGATTTATATGGTTCGATCATGGCTCGCACGAGTGAGCTTCATGGCTCGTAGGCATCATCCGCACGAGTCACATACACACACTCCTCCTGTGTGAGTCATGTTGACCTATAAATAGAGGAGCCTGAGTGTTGTTTCAGTATCTGTTGGTGTGTGTCTAAGGCGAAGCCGTGTCAATCTATTTACGCGTTCTGTAACTGTTCATGTTTATTAATACAATTCAAGGCGCTTAAGCAATATATCTTTCCTGTTTGTTTGTCAAACTCGCTAACAATGAATTATTCCTCTGTTAGTTGAGTCAGATTAGTCCGGTGCTCATTAGAGGAGAGCTGATCCCCTCTCACAAAATCAGAGCCTTGAGGCCTGATTTGAGGACAAACAACAAGTTTTAGAAGACAACCAACAGTTTCAGATCCAGATTCAACCGTTGGATTTTTTTACATCTACACTTTCTCATACAGATCTCAGATTTGGATGAATTCATGTACAAATTGGACTAGGATTTTAGTATCTCACGTTAAAATCAACTCTAATCAATCCTTGAAAATTTCTGATCTAAAATCAAACATAATCATGTCGAAAATTGTAAAAATCATATGTTTGGTGACGTGAGCTAATTCATACGAGTAGAGAGACAACTCGTATGAACGGACATCCGTACAAATTAAGTCATTCGTACGAACGAGCAAATAAGTTTTCTTAAAAATTTACAAGTTTAAAATTATCATTCGTACGAAGTAGTGATTTGCACAAAGTGGTCACTCGCACGAGTAACCTTTCAGTCGTACGAACATCTCGCTCGCACGAACCCTTCATTCGCATGAGTGTCTCACTCGCACGAACCAACTGAGTCGCGTGAGCAACTAGTCACTCGCACGAAGAACTTTAAGAAACTTTTTTCATTCTAATCACTGTTTTTTGAAAGTGTGTTTCTGAAATTTGTAGAAAATATGGAAGAAGACTTTTACAATGCTTTTGTTGCTCCAGCAATTACGACCACCGCAGCTCTGAATATGAATCTTGAAAATGAGATGGGCACGATGACAAAGCCTCCAAAGCTGAAGAATCTTGAAGACTTTGATAGCTGTAGTGAAAGATTTATGAACTGGGTTCAAGCGAATCATTTCACCTGCTGGTTTGCCATTAAAGCGAAATATCAGGCAACAATTGGAGAAAATGGTCTTGAAAAAACGTTAGCTCAACTCTTGATTTCAAAAGGGAAAAGTTCATTAGTGAGAAGAAGATGATGAACATCTTGTAGCAAGCCATCAAGGAAGACATCTTGGCGCTGTTACAGCATGATGATGACGCTCAATCTTTATGGAATGCTCTACGGTTGAAATTCCAAGGAAGCCCGCAGCTTAGGAAGCGAAAGAAAGCGTTATTAAGTAAAGAATTCCATATCTTTACTTTGATCAAAGGAGAGACGGTGAACAATTGATTGAATGATACTGTCACTTGGTAGTGCAAATGAAGTACATGGGAATTGTGAAGACGAATGACGAGTTAGTTGATAAGCTGGAAGACTCCCTACCTCAAGGAGAATGGTCTACTTACTTGACTATTCTGAAGAATGACACAAAGTATGGTAATTTTGCATTACAAATATTTATGAGAGATTGAAGGGCACGAACTCGAGATGCAAAAAATGGCTAAGAGCAAAGGCGCCCAAATGCAACAAGATGTAAATTTGTATTACAAGGGTAGTCCTATTGCGCAGATACAGTCTCCAAAAATCGAAACTGCCTTCAGCGCTTTCAACACACCAAGTCCACTAGTCAAGTCAAGCAAGTGGATTTCAATCTTTCATATTTGTCAACCCAAATACGCCTCCAGGCCAACAATCATCGCATAGTTCAAGCAATTCACAGAATCACCAGAACAATCAATCTAATCCAAATCAACGGGTTCTACAAAGCAATATTGATGTTGATTTACAAAATGCTCAAAACTTCAAGGAGAACACCGCGAAGCAACACGTATCATAACTTGTCTCAGTACGTGAGTCGTATGACAGTTTAGTAGCATGAAAAATTGGGAATTCAGAGATGACGAGAGAGGATTATGAACAGATTGATCCGGTTGAGATGAAATTGATTGACATCAAATGGTGTGTGGCTTCAATCGTCAGAAGAGCCCAACGTTTCACAGAGATTACCGGCAAAGACAATTTGGGAGGACTTGATGGGAAACTTTGCATTGACAAGACCTAAGTTACAAGTTTCAAATGTCGAGAGAAGAGGCAATTCAAACGAGAATGTCAAAATAGAGAAGTCCAGGGCAATCAGAACCCTTTTGCGCACGATTTACAAGAAAGCCATTTATCATCATCCTCAACCCAAAACAAGAATGGTGCAAATCGAAGATGGACCGTCAAACTCCAAAGACAAAGCTCTAGTCATGACTTAGGAGCACGAAGGTTTCAATTGGAACAAGTAAATCATGAAGAACGAAAGTCTGGCTTTGGTTGCAGAAATCATTGAAGAACCTGAAGAGTATGCAGAGGCATCTTTTGACGAGGCTCCTAAAAAATGCTACAACACCTCGTCAAAGAAAAGTAATTGTTAGATAGTGCATTTAAACATCTCTTGCCTAATGACATTCTTAAAACTTTTGCAGGTTATTTTGAGCCAAGCCATCGATTGTCTTGTGAAGAAAGAAGAAGCCTGAAGAAGAAAAGAAGGTTGACGTGAAGTTGGAAAATCTGACAGACAAGACCAATAAAGCTTGTATGGCAAATGTGAATGAGGTAAACGTGTCTGTAAATGAGTCGGTGAATGTAATACCTTGCACGAAATGCCAAGAGCCATGTAGTGAATATGCTGAAAAAGAAACACGATACAATGAGCTAAAATGTCATATAGATAACTTGTCATGTGATTATAACTTAACAAAAGAAGCTTATGACAAGTTAAGAAAATATTTTAAACAATTTGAAAAGGTGATCAGAGAAAATGACAGAACACTTTCAATGCTCAAGGCGACTATAATGGACAAACAAATGGCCATTAATATTCATTTAAATGCAATCGCCAAGCTATGAACTTGAGAAAATGAAAATAGAAACAGAACAGGTTAACAAATTGTTAATCAGTTATTCTACAAGTTCATACGTCATTTATCACATTGTTCCAAAAATTGAAAACAAGGAATACAATCAAATTGATTAAAACAAAGGTGCAAGTTATGTTCTTGTTCCACCACCCATGTGGAATAGCTATGCGAGTAAGAAACCATCAGGGGTGGAGAAGGCGCTCAACTTAAAATTGAAAACTGAAAAGACAAATGAGCTGCCTGCAAACCTTGACGTAACTTAACCAAACCAGGAAACAAATATGAGTCTGGTGTGGTCAAAACTATGGTTGAAAAAGTTCTGACTGATAAATCTAAAGTGGATGGTGAATCATCAGAAAATAGATTAAACAATGATCCAAATGTCATCGTACACAAAATGCATAGATCTGATAAACTATATTCCCATGAGGATTTCCCAATTCAGAATGTCAATCTGGATCGTGTTGAAAAGTTGTTCAAGCTTGTTGAGGTGAGCCATTCTGATTTAGAAAAACACGATGCATCATTTTATTCTAAAATAAAAGGCACCCATGATTGTACTAAAATAAATTTTGAGAAGAAACGTTGAGTCCAACAAAAATGTAAAATCAACGATTCAACTTCATTCTAAATTTGAAATTGGTGAAACTTCCACCAAGAATCGTCAAAAGGATTCAAAGTTTTATTCTAAAAGGGCAAATTTGAAAACACAAACTTGGATTGCAATATTCAAACCATCTAAAGTAGGACCGAAACCATCTGTTCCAGCCAAAAAAGAGGCCAAACAGAATGTCAAGATCAAAGTTGGTCTGAAGTTTCATATTCCAAACCCACCCAAGACCAAGCAGGCTTGGGTTTCTTTGTTTAAATAGTTTCTTCCTCATGTGTGCAGGGGCTCCCAAGGTCGATCATGTCAAAATGTATTATGGATAGTGGAGCTTCCCGACATATGACCGGGAAGCTTGCGTTGTTGCACGACGTCAAAGTTATCGCGGGAGTTACGTTGGTTTTGCTGGAACTCAGGGTGGAAGACTTGTGGAGAAGGTATTCTTCGAATGGAGTGGTTTCCTTTGACAAGGTGAACTACATTGCAGAGCTGTAGAACAATATACTAAGCATTTCGCATATTTGTGACAAAAAGTTCACACCGCACGTCAACAACAAAGAATGCTTAATTCTCAAGCCAGGATTCAAAATTCCTGAGGACTGGATCCTCATGCGCACTCAAAGAGAGAATGATCTTTATGTTCTAGACATGAGCCTCGCATCCACTACATCTAAGAGGTTCAATGCTTCGTTTCTAAAGCAACCGAGAAGGAGTCAATCTTATGGCATCGGAAGATGGGGCATATTCACTTAAGAAAGATGAATATTTGGTGCACAACGACCTAGTGGAAGGTCTTAGTTTGACGAATTTTAATTTATCTGATGATTATCTGAGCTGTAAGAAGGGGAAAAAACATAAGAAATCACACCCAAGAAAGCTACTAAATTCTATCAAGCTACCACTAGAAAGGCTTCATATGGATCTCTTTGGGCCAGTAAACGAAAAAGCATTTATGGAGATCTATATTGCCTGGTCGTGACAGATGATTTTTCAAGATTCTCATGGGTTTTTTTTCTAGAGAGCAAAGATGTTTGAAAGTCTTATGATTCTTTTCAGGAAGCTTGAAAACCTGTATCACTTGCCTATCAAGAGAATCCGCAGTGACAATGGTACCGAGTACAAGAACAAGAGGATGCTCAAATTCTGCCGAAAAGGGTATTCTTCATGAATTCAGCGCTCCCTATACTCCTCAACAAAATGGAGTAGCTGAATGTAAGAATCGTATACTGATCGAGACTGCCAGAACCATGGTCGCTGATTAAGAACTTCCAATTAGTTTCTGGAGCGAAGCAGTCGCATCGGCATGTTACACCCTCAACCTCGTGTTGATTGTCAAGCCTAACAACAAGAGTTGTTTTGAGCTGCTAAACCATCGGAAGCCTAATCTCGCATTTTTGGAGCCTTTGGATCGCCGTGTACTGTATTAGACCCGGGCGGTAAATTTGGAGCGAAATCCTTGGAAAGATTTTTCGTCGGTTATGCTAATCCACAAAAGAGTGTCTTCTTACCGAGTCTGAACCATGTTATTCTTTCACAACATGTTGATTGTCAACGATATACTACGCCAATGTAACCTGGGGATCCATGGCTGTTCAGCTACGATGTTTTGTGGAATTCATTTGACCTACCGGAAGTGCCATCAGAAGGCAAACTTGTTATGCTCTTTCAACAGCATCAAATTTCTAATCAAGAACAAGTTTCTAGACTGTTGGTGATTTCCCCGTCACTTCCTATCTCTAACACTGATGTAGGTCCAAGCAATACTCTATAGGAGTCAGTCTCTGTGCCAATCTTGAACACTGCTGAAATATCTGCCCATCAACCGATTAATGCCGACTCTGGTCGTGAACCAACTTTTGATGACGGAGGATCTAGTTTCGATGAAGGATCAGAGCCTATTGAAAGCTTTCTAAATGCTCAGGCTGATCAATCCAATGTCAGAAATTAAGCTACATCTCTGCACCGGTTGCTGATGAAGTGATCACGAATTTGCAAAGTCAAGTAGATGTTCCGAGTGAAGTAATGTGTCACACCCTGGATTTCCAACCCAAATCCATATACCGGTGGGTCCGGGTGGGGAGTATCGTGACGTCAGTTGATAACATCATTGTCAATTAAACACGACACAACGGAACTCTTGGAGTAAATTACTATCACAAACCAATTGTTCGAAATACAAAATAATATACTGGCTCGTTATAGAAGATCCACAGGCAGATTATAAATTGTACAACGAAAGAATATAAAACAGACTTTGGGCAGATCTAGGATTTGCAAGATCCTCTATCACTACCAAGCACTTGCAGCCTATTTTAGTATTGTATCTGCAAGCTTAGTCTTAGGAAAATACGTCAGCTTTCGCTGGTAAATACACCCAACTGACTCATTTTGAAAACATTTCAATAATGCTTTAAGTGCGTATCAGCACAAAATCTTTTTATAACTTGGTAAAGTTGACCGTCCAACCTTGTTAACAGATTTACATGTTTGTCAATACATACTGGCCCCGTTACGGAGACCGAGACATGGTTAACATACACACCACTTTGGACTCACGAAGGAGTCAATTCTTCCAACCTTATGGGAATGCATTTTTGAGCGTCTATTGGGTGTATGCCTACACCCGCGCTATGGTCGTGGCCAATTATATTGTAAATAGCTGAGAATATCCTGGAAACCTACAATGTTTAAGTTATCAAACAAAACTGATTAAAACATAATATGCGGATTTACTAGCCGCACCCGGCATTCGATTGATCCAGTTTCTGACCAAGCGGTTATAATTTACTGTAACCCAAGCCCGTATAGGGGAAATAAGTCGAGAGTATTGAACTGAGCTAGTCTTCTTTTAATTTAATAACTCAACCATACATCAAAGTACTAAGTGCAGATAGCATTTACCGCAAGTCTCTAGTCAGATTATGGCATAAACTAACCAATTAAATACTAACGGTCTTATTTAGATCATATACTTAGACTGACTAGCGTACTTGATCAAAACGTATGACGCTAGATTAAACGATTATTGGATAGAATGTAGTTTAATCCCAACAAGTACCTTGACATGTATGATATGGATAAACTATAAACATTCTGGATTTTGAGACTTAAATGACAAGGTTAAACCCGTTTCGGTTAATTTCCGTAAACTAGTTACATATACTTAATCGTACACATGTCAGCAATATCGGGTAACCGGATAAGTCATGGACAAGTTATATATGCCATTATATTTTAAATAAGTTGTAATATCAGTAGGATATCAACTTCTATGCCCGTTATGGTTTTAAAATGAAGCTATGCTTCATAAGGGCGTTTCGGTAATTTCATACCATATAAATAGAACTTGAATATAATTTTAATGTTATAACTATAAGTATTCTAGAACATAACTTATTTATGATATAATATCAGTAGGATGTTAATTATATGTGTAATTTATCTTTTATGACCAAACTATGCACCCAAGGGGCATTTTGGTCATTTTACACATAGTTTATAAATTATTTGGGATTTTGAGTTTATTACATGTACCTACTGTAAAAATGTTTAAAACAACTTTTAAAATCAGTAGGTAACAAGTCTTGGTCAATTAATATGGTTTAAAACCGTACTATGCGCCAAAACGGCGCTTATGTCGTAAAATGACGTTTTATGCGATGTTTAATGAAAACTGGTGTTAAGGTAAGATTTAAATGTCTTAGATATGTTATTTAATATAACATATCAGTATCTAAAAGATTTACCTTGTAAAGATTTGATTAAAACCATTTTATGAGCCACAAGGGCCAAATCCTCATTTATCGACATAATTCAAGGACCTGCTTGTAATCTCAGTTTATAATTTGGTTTAACATCCCAAATAATCCTACTTATAATATTACATCAGTAGGAAAGTTATTTTCAAGTTTATTATCTTTAAAACCTTGTTTTATGTAAAAATGTCATAATTGCGGAACTTGCGCATAAACTCAGATTCTGATTATGATCGTGTAATATAACCTCAGAGAGTTATGCTACATTATATTATGACCATAATACAACTTTAGATCGGTAGCTAACTAATCTAAATCGGGTGAGAATCGGAAGTCAAAGCAGAAGTCAAATTTCGCGACTTTCGGTTGCAAACCGACCATGGAACTGAAATTGACGAGCCGAACCTGTTCTTACATGTTCTAATAATTATTACCAACTTGTTTAAGTGTCAAAATAGGTTTCATAACATATATAAGATCAATTTATGATTTTTACGAAAAATGGCCTGTTTGACTTTTTAATATGGTAACTTTAACCCGTCAATTGGTCTAGCGAACGTGATCTTCAGGAGGTGCCCTTTATAGGGACTAACACCTACCTTATTACGATCACTTAGCCATGTTCATTACGAACAATGGCTGGATTATAATGGTCTTAACCGAAAGTCAAAGCATTTTCCATAAAAGGCGTGACTTTTGGTTATAAAAGCCTATAAACGAAAATGCAAGAGCAAGTAACACTTACAATAGGTTCCTAGAATGCAAGAGAACTAAGTTGCATGCTCATTTCAGTTAAGAACTTCCAGAGGAGGGAAAAGAGTTGAAAATGAGAAAGGTGCAAGTTCAAAGGTTGAACCTTTGAGGAGGAGGTGGAATGGTTTGAAATTTGGCCCTCAACGGGGGCTTTCTTTTTCTCCTCCTTGAATTTACCATTTCTGATGCGATTCTCGGTAAGTTCGGTAGCTAATTCCATAGCAGCTTCGAGAGTTGCAGGCGAAGTCCTGAGAACTGATTCTTGAATTTTCGAGGGGAGGCCTCGAATATAGTGTTCAACCAAGCGGTATACTGGGGTGAACAAGTTAGGAACCATCTGGTTCAGCTCAAAAAATCTTTTCTTGTAGGAAGTATGGTCTCCTTCCTTTTGCTTCAGCGAGTGGAATTCATCTTCCAACTTCTTGAGTTCGCTTCTTGGGCAGAAGCGTCTTGTCATTATTTCCCTTAACTCTTCCCACGTTAAGGCCATAGCGTCTTCAACTCCTCTCTTACCCTTCTCGGTGTTCCACCAGGTCAGGGCTACCCCAAATAGTCTCCCGGTTGCGTAACGTACCTTGCGATCCTCGGGACAATCGCAATTGAGGAAGGTGTTTTCCATTTCCTCAAACCAGTGGAGGAGAGCGGTGACACCTTCGGTCCCTTCATACTTTGGGGGATCGCAAGATTTGAAGTGTTTGTAGGAGCACTTCTTGGAGGGAGGGTTGTCGATGTTTTGATCCTCTTGATTGGGTGGGTTGATAGGATTCGCGGTGAGAGCTTGTTGGACTTGAATTACAATATCAGGAAACACCGCGGCCATTTGTTTTGCAATTTGAGTGGCCAAGCGTTCGTTTGACCTTCCTTACTTTCGACCTCCACGTAGCTGCCTAGTCGACATCTACAGGAATATACATAGGAAGATGGTGAGTTTAAGGAGTGTTTAGGTGTCATGTGTCATTTAAAATAATAAAATAACATAATCATCAATAATGCACTACATCCATAGGATGTCTTGGGTTTGCTCATGTTTGGGCCTCCAATGTCCCCCATACCATCGCCTGTATAGTCATGTGGGCCCCCATGACTATTGGCTTAGTAGGATTCACATTGTATTGGCAGTTTAACACTCGCATCACCCGAATGAAAACCATGAAATATGTTTGCGAGATGTATGGTCAGAGGGTGTCCAGGTGTAGACACAATGACAGCTCAAAGTGGGGTTAGTTCACACGACGTTTGGTATAGCATGCTTTGGCCTAATAGGTCCTTCGTACTCTCATCGTTAGTCCCCAGGTAGGCAAACTGATCCTTTATTTTGGATTTATACGAATTGCAAGCCTAGACAGGACGTTCCGACTACAGGTACTCGTACCCTTCCAGTTACTACATGCCCATCATGAGAACTCACTTTGATGTGATTTGAAAATACAAAAATCGTTGTAAAAATCATATGAATTGTGAGGTGTGTGCTCCCATGGATATGATATGTTATGAGAATATGATTCATGATAGGCATTGTATAATAATATGTACTTATGAACATGCTTGCATAACATTGAATGTAACAATAAACATAAAGCATATAAACATCATGAATTTTGCATGTAACACACAAACAATTTAAAAATTCTTATCAACTATAGTATAGGCTCTAAGGGTCTAATAACCTATCCTATATCCCTATAGTCATGGCTCTGATACCAATCTGTCACACCCCGACCCACAGCGGAATAAGAGTCGGGGCATAATTGGGTTATCAACAAAGCTCATGATGTTTACTAATATGTTTCATATTTATTAAATTCAAATTACATCTCAAAGATTTCAAGTCAAGTTTATACAATACAAGGAAAGGAAAAATTAACTAAAACAATCCAAAATCTAAACTAGTTTATTCTTATAGGCCGCCCTATGTGTTTCTTGCTTCAACTTGATCACCTGTATCATGTGTAAAAATGGGGGATTTTGGGTCAACAAAAGTTGGCGAGTGAACCTTATTAAAAACATTTGTTATTGATTCCTTGTTGTAATTAATATGGAAAAATTGTGCAATAATCATATATGAACAAACGTATGTAAACAAACAATTACAAACACCTTGCATGAGTATATGATATGAATGACAATGTATATGTTGGCAACGTCTCGTTCACGCTCATAGGTAATGGGGAACGGACGACCTATGATGACGTATGTGCGATCAAGGCTCAATCAAACGGAGCCGATCGTATGTTGGCAACGCCTCGTTCACGCTCATAGGTAATGGGGAACAGCTCACACTCATAGGTAATGGGGAGCGGCGGCCTACGATAATGTATGTACTGAAAATGATAACTTTAATCTAAACATTAACCACACAAACAATTGATATATATTGGCAAAACATTTGATCATGAATATGATGGATGCACAAGTGTTAATTGAAATAAATAAATAGCGACACATGATACACCCCAAAATGTGATTATAACAGGGAATTGGTAGAGGTTTACTCACATTGGGTGCGTTCGGTTGATGATGTTGAATGCGCACGAGTTTAGAGGATTGATCGACGAGGAATAACTAACCTAATTAATAACGAAAAGGTACGGTAAATAAGTGGATTTTATTAAAAATTTTAATAGGATTTTTGGATATATTTTTGTGAGTTTAAGGCTATTTTCTAACTTTAAAAACATTATTTTTAAGTATTTTTAATTGATTTTTATATTAAAAAAATAAATAAAAATATAAAAAAATGTTGACTTTGACCGTTGACCATGATTGTTGACCGTTGACCGGTTCGGTCGTGTATATATTTGCACTGAGTGAGACTCGAACCCGTGACCTCCCGTACGCGTGCACGCAGCTCTACCAACTGAGCTACGTGTCTAACCCGAAATATTTCTGTTTTTAATTATATTTATACACTGTTTAATTTAATCCGAAAATCATTTATTTAAAAGGATTTAATTGTATCCAACCGGAGCTCTTCAACAGGTCTCGAACCCGGGACCTGCGGTTTAGTGTTGCACACAGTCCACCGCTGGACTGTGTGTCTAACCTGGTTAATATTCTGGTTTTTATTATACTTAACATCATTCAGTGAGTTAGCCCGGTTCGGTTTTAAAAAGAGCATTTTTATTCAAGAGAGTGAGGTTGGGTCAGCGGTCGAACTCGAGACGTGTGGTAGCTGTTTGCACACAGTCCACCGCTGGACTGTGTGTCTAACCCGTTTATATGTCTTGTTTTAATTAATCTTATACAATAGGTCGACTTCATCTTCTTCGTTCAAAGATACAGACAACGGTTAATCAACTGTTCATGTTTAATTCGATTGACGAAATTTATAAGCGATTGAAATGTGATGGACAAAGAGGGTTTGGGGAAAGAATTGTACCGAAACAGATGTCTCTCACAGAACTCCGGCAAGGATTCGTCGGCTCTGTTTTGTGTACTCCGTCTGTTCGGATCAATTAACAGTTTTGATTGATTAGATGTGAAATTGAGTTACTAATCAATGATTAACAGGAGGTTTAGATGATCATACCGATTAACAGTGTGATTTCGGAAATTCCAACGATTTTCCGGAGAGTACAGAATATCCCGCAACGTCGTCTGGGATTGATTCTGGGTGACGGATTGATGTTAGTAATGGTCTAACAATGGATTGAAACAGAAAGAGTCGAGGTATTTACCGTTTTTAGGTGAGTCTCGGTTTTCCGGCGAAAGTCCGGTGATGGCAGAATATTTCCGGCGAGTGAAATTGCTTTGAGAAATGGTGCGATTTTGAGCGAAAAGACTACCAGAGGCTTGGGTGTGTATTTATAGGAAATAGATGAATTCGTGATTGGGTCTTATTCCTGTCTTGATTCGTTGGTCAGCTTTCTCCGGCGGTTATGACTGATGTCGTGGAACTAGACATCGGTTATAACCGATGTTGATGTTAATGCGTACGTTAAGTCAAAAGAAACCGTCGATAATTGGCGAAATCGTCGGATTTTCCGGCGATTGCGAAATGGGCGCGCTGTTGACTGGGTTTGATTTCGAGTTTTGTTATATGTATTAATTGTTTCGATATATTATCAAATAACACAAGTGGCGGAGTGGTTGGATGTGTGTGAGTTAAGACTTTGAAGATTCACCCGGCTGACCCGGGTTCGAAACCCGGCAGCCGGTTTCTTTTTTTATTTATATTATTTTCATTTTTCAATTATAGTTTATAAATTCTAAATTGTTTATTAATTATGTATCGTTTAAAATTAAAATAAGTCATAAATACGCAACGAAATTTTTATAACTTGATATTCGATTACAAATGAAGCGGGTTTGGAAACCCCTTTTCGACGGATGTTACAATTCCAGGTGTTAAGGGGTGTAAGAGGAAGCTTACAAGTGTCCCAAAACATGGCATAGCTGTTTTGGAGCCATGGTTTCAAGAAAATGGTTTTTGGCACTTATGTGTGGTGGCCAAGGAAACTTTCTACAGACAGGTCTCTCGCGCCCAACGAGAGGCCAGGCCTTAGCCACTCGCGCCCCGCAAGCGCCTCTTGTCAGATTTCAAAATTTGCCATATTTAGCCCCTTAACTTATTAAACCTTCCAAAGACCTTCTAAAACACCCTTTTGGTATATTTAGCCCTCCGTAGCCAATATTTGGCATACCCGGGATTATGTTCGGACATTATCGAGCTCTTGGTTCGTTAAAAGGTCACTCAGAGGTATAAATTAACATGTTGACACTTTTAACCCCTACCTTATCCAACTTTCACATATTTACAGAATTGAACCCTCTCGTCCAACAAATGGCACGTAGTGTAAAGGATCACTCAGAGGCCCATTATAAGCATGTTGACTCTGATATCTCTCAGAGGCTGGGCATGTTGAAATATGAGTCACTCAGAGGCCAAGTTTAAGCATGTTGACATATCAATCCCTCAGAGGCTAATGATTTAAGCATGTTGACATATCAGTCACTCAGAGATTGTTCTTTATGCATGTTGACATCAGACAGTCACTCAGAGGTTTAGTTTGAGCATGTTGACACCTTTAGTCCTTATTAGTCTTTTAATAAACTAAATTTAAAATCCAATACGTGTCACTATACTATTGGACATGATTGTGCAGGGTGTTACATCCTCACCCCCTTAAAAGAAATCTTGACCTCAAGATTTTTATTCAAAAAGATGGTGGTACTTTTGTCGCATAGTGGACTCAACCTCCCATGTATATTCGGGACCTCTAAAGGCATCCCACTTAACCTTTACTACATGTATCATTTTCCTTCGGAGCTTCTTAACCTGTTAATCCTCGATCGAAATTGGTTTCTCAACGAACCTCAGGTTTTCATCAATTTGCACATCTTTGTAAGACATTGCTAGCGACTCATCGGTTAGACATTTCTTAAGGATACTGATGTGGAACACATCATGTCTTCCACATAGCTCCTCTGGAAATCTGAGCTTTTAAGCTACAGTGCTGAAACATTCGACTATCTCGAATGGTCCGATGTATCTTGGGCTTAACTTGCCCTTCTTTTCGAAGCGCATCATACCTTTCCAGGTTGATACTTTCAGCATGACTTTGTCCCCTACTTGGAACTTAAGAGTTTACACCTCTTGCTAGCAAAGCTCTTCTGCCTATCCCTAACAGTTTTGAGATAATCATGGATTTACATAATCTTTTCCGTGGTCTCCAGGACAATCTCCGGTCCTGATAGTTGGGCTTCCCCAACTTCTGCCCAACACACGAGCGTTCTATATTTTCTCTCGTACAAGGCCTCAAAAGGAGCAGCCTTGATGCTCTATGATAACTATTATTGTAGGAGAATTCTATTAGAGGTAAGTGGTCATCCCACCTTCCACCTAAGTCAATCACACATGCCGGGAGCATGTCTTCCAACGTTTGAATAGTACGCTCACTTTGTCCATCCGTCTGCGGGTGGTAAGCTGTACTAAAGTTTAATCTTGTGCCTAATGATTGTTGGAAACTATTCCAAAAATGAGATGTGTATCTAGTATCTCAATCAGATACAATGGATACCGGCACACCATGTAGGGACACAATCTTGTCCACATAAAACTTAGGCAATTTGTCTGAATTATATGTTTCCTTTATTGGCAAGAAATATGATGACTTAGTCAGCCTATCTACAATGACCCAAATAGTGTCATTTCAACTTTTCATCTTAGGTAACTTGGTAATCAAGTCCATAGTTACCATTTCCCATTTCCAAGTGGGAATTTCCAAATGTTGTAGAAGTCCTGATGGCTTTTGGTGTTTGGCTTTAACTTGCGAACACGTCAGACACTTAACTACCTACTTAAGTAAGTGGCTATGGATTTCTTCAAACCCATCCACCAATAATTCTTCTTCAGATCTTGGTACATCTTGTCACCACTGGGTGAACTGAGTATCTTGAGTTATGTGCTTCTTGGAGGATTAGATCTATAAGTCCTCCAAAGATTGGAACCCAAATTCTATCATTAAATCTAAGGATTCCATCCTTTCCAGGCATTAACTGATCAACAGTTCCGCCTAATCCTTCATTAGGAGCATTAGCATCTAATAGAGCTTGCTTTTATGCATTTAATAGCTTCTCATTAAAGCTATTTCTGAGCTCAATGCTCTTGGCGTTAATCCTTATAGGTTTAACCCATTCTTTGTGACTTAAGGCATCAGCAACTACACTTTCCTTGCCTTGATGGTACCGAATCTCGCAATCATAATCATTAAGCGTTTCTAATTGAACAAATGCTGGAGACTCTTATGGTCAGTGTATATGTACGCTTGGTGCCATATAAGTAATGTCTCTAAAGCTTTAGTGCAAATACAACGGCACCCAATTCCAAATCATGGGTGGTGTAATTCCTTTCGTGCACCTTTAACTATCGTGATGCATAGGCAATCAATTTGCCTTTTTACATTAGCACACAGCCCATGCCGGTGTGCAAAGCATCAAAATAGACTACAAAATCCTCGATACCTTCTGGTAGAGATGACACAGGAGCATTGCTTAGCTTGTGTTTTACAACTCAAAGGATTCTTGGTGTTTCGGACCCCAAATAAATTTGACATTCTTACGGGTCATGGTAGTTAAAGGAGTGTCTATTCTTAAAAAGTTCTCAATGAACCTCTTGTATTATCCAGCCAATCCTAGGAAACTACGAATCTCCGATGGGGTCTTGGGCACTTCCCAATTCATTATGGCTTCTATTCTGGCGTGATCCACTTATGTCCAAGAAATTGGACTTCTCTAAGACAAAACTCACATTTAGAGAATTTAACATAAAGCTTCTCTTGCCTTAACAGTTCTAAGATGCACCGAAGATGTTTCTCGTGATCAGCATGATTACGAGAGTAGAGAAGTATGTCGTCTATGAAGATAATGACAAACTTATCCAAATATGGTTTGCAGATTCTATTCATGAGATCCATGAATGTTGTAGGTGCATTTGTGAGCCCAAAAGGCATTACGAAGAATTCAAAATGGCCATATCGGGTCCTGAAGGCAGTTTTAGGAACGTCTTCACTTCTAACCTTCAGCTGATGATATCCAGATCTTAAGTCACCTTTGGAGAAATAACTCACCCCTTGAAGTTGGTAGAATAAATAGTCGATCATGGGCAATGGATAATAGTTCTTGATTGTTGTCTTGTTTAGCTCTGGGTAGTCAATGCACATCCGCATTGAATCGTCTTTCTTCTTTACTAAGAGGATAGGAGCTCCCTAAGGCGAAGAACTTGGCTGAATAAAGCCTTTCTCTAAGAGTTCATCTAACTGAGTCCTCAACTCCTTCATTTCAGTTGGAGCTAGTCGGTATGGAGCTCTAGCTAAGGGTGCTGATCTAGGTTTGATATCAATTCTAAACTCCACTTGCCTATCTAGAGGTAGGCCTGGTAATTCCTCGGGGAAAACATCGGAATACTTCGAGATAACCGGAAGGTCTTGAATATTCGGCTTATGCTCGTTGATAGTGACTTGTGCTATGTAAATGACACAACCTCTCCCTAAACACTTGGATGCCTTAAATAACGACACCTTGTCTGGGAATCCATAGTGTGAGTCTCAAGGGATAGTGATCATTTCACCGGATGGGGTTTTAATTTCTTTGAGTTTCTTATCGTAGGCAATGCGGGCTTGGTTATAGGATAACCAATCCATGACTAAAACTACATCAAACCCTGCCAATTTCATTGGAAGCGAAGAGATAGGGATGGAATGATTCTTAATGGATATAGAACATCTATCAAGAATGGAAGATGCGAATTCTTAGCTTCTATCAGCAAGTTCTATCTCATAAGTTTTATCTAGAGTTCTTATGGGTAAGTTTAATAGTTTACTAAACTTATGATCAACAAAAGATTTATCTGCACCCGAATCGAAAAGAACTCCAGCATAAATATCGTTAATGAGGAATGTACATGTTATGACATTGTTGTCATTAACAGCCTCTCTTGCAGTCATCTGAAAGGCACGATCATTCCCCTTCTTAGCCTCTCCCGGCTTTGCATCATTGTTTTTGGGGTTCTTGGGGCAAATAAACGTAATATGCCCTTTTTCATTACAGTTGTAGCAAACTGCATATTTAAGATCCTTGCAATCTAGGGTGTTATGCCCTTTTCTTTTGTAGATATCATAGAGTTTAGTCTGTGGATTTATACTACACTGTCCCCAATGCCTATATTTACAGTTCTTGCACAGAAGTTTGTCATTAGACGTGTGCTGGTTCTTTTTGAACCCGAATTTTCTTTTCTTTTTGAATCTTTGGAGTTATTGTCTTCCCGTTTCTTCTTTCCGTCAGTTTCAGTCCAAACTGACTTTTGCCACATTAAATCTAAAGTGAGGGAGAGAGATAGGTCTACAGCGGACCTATAGGTCTAGGCTGAGCAGCCTTTACTATGCTCTTTATCTCGGGCGCCAACCCATTTATAAAACGCGCAATGCGTTTGGATTCAGGGGTGATAAAATAGGAAACTAACCTAGACAGGGAGTTAAAATCGGAAACGTACTTCCGACAATCTAGGTTCTTCATTGAAAGAGATAAAAAGTTTATCTCTAATTTCTCCACCTCATGGGGTGGGCAGTGTTTCCTTAACAAGGTCTACAAACATGGACAATCCCAAATTTTATAGGTGGACTTTACCCGTAGATTGGATCAATGCCTTCCACCATATCAGGGAATCGCCTTTGAAGGACTGTGATACATACTTGACCACATCCTTATCAACATAACCGCTGATATCTACAGTCGTCTCCGTCTCATCAAGCCATTTCAAGGCTTCCACAGCTCCTTTCTCCCCATTAAAGTCTCGGGGCTTGCAGGAGGCGAAATACTTATAAGTATACCCGTCTTTAAAAGAACGGGACCTATCATCGAAATCTATTTTCTTTTGTTCACTCTTCGCATTCGAAGAGTGAACTGAGCCCTCCTTACGAGCTGAAGATGGGGTAATCAATAATGGTCTAGAGCGAGTAGCACTCGACTCTTTAAGCTTTTCTATGGCCTTTCCCATGGCCTTTTCAACAGCCACATTAATGCGAGCTTGAAAATTATCATTATCCATATTTCTGTCTTCGACTCTATTAGAGTCAATATCCTGGTGGCTACTTTGTGCCTCATCCGAGTCATGTTTTGAGCTTTGGTTCTATACACCAATAAAATCTTTCTTAGCCATGGTATAACAACCACATTGGCTCTAAACAGTGGATATAACAATCCAAAGCCTACTTAAGCTAGTGTGAATAACATCACAACTCTTAGGCTTAACATATCTATATTTGGCCTAGGTCTTAATAGGACCATCATAGGCAAATTACAATCTGGACGTAGTCCATATATTATTGGACAGTGGATTGTAATGTCACAACTGTCATTGTCATAATTAACAATTATATAGCTCATAGGCTTGTCACTAATGGACATAATAATTGGGCATATTGGCCGGTCACATTGGACATTTAAAAATTGGGCACATTGGCCTATATCGTAACAGATGTAATTCATGGCATATCAGCCTACATCATAACAGATGTAAATTTATGGCACCTTGGCCTACATCATAATAGATGTAATTCATGGCATATCAGCCTATCACATTGGACATAAATTTGGCACCTTGGCCTGTCACATTGGACATAAATTGGGCACCTTGGCATGTCATTTGTCGTCACATTGATGACATTAGCCGGGATCACATAGGCTATATAATAGGTCTAGGACATAGCCCTTTTACCTAGACGGCTAGTGTGGTTCCTCAAGTCACACTACCAAGAGTATGAACATTTCTTAATGTTAACATAAGAGTATCTTAATGATTGATTAATGGTCCCGGGCACCTTCGACCTTAACGACCTTGGAGGTTTGAACCTAGTCACCACTTTTGGATCGAAGGATAATTTCCCTTAACTATCCTGATAGAAGGCCTCTTGTCCTTATCTATCATTTCTTGGCCAATATGTGGGTTACTCCATTTGGCATAATCAAATCTATTAAGGTCTTTTGGAATTATATAGTAGAGCATAAATTTTGAATAAAATCGAGACGCTCGTTTTAAGAGGATGAATAAAAATATAATTCCAAAAATACTTCATTAAATTCCCAAATAGAAATTACAATACTAGAAACATTGAAATAAATTGTCCATACAAGGACTACTGAAACAAAATGTCCACGCAGTGACTAAAGAAATAACATTGTCTTCGCAGGGACTAACATATACTAGAAGAGACTTCACTCATCCTTTTTTCCCTTAACCAGCTTGGAGAGTTTCTTGAAGAACTTGTTGTCTTCTTCTCTGTCTTGTCTGCATGTTGTTGCATTTCCTTCCTTCATTCTAAGGTTTCGTAAATAGCCTCAAGTGGTGGCGGAGGTTGTGGTTGCAGTTGTGGCATAACCAGATACCGGTACCCGTAAGTTGGATATCCAATCGGTGGAAGAAGGTGAGAAAGGAGATGGGTAAAGTGAGTTGTGCATAACCGCTTGCATATGGGGGTCATGTGACCATGCTTGATAGTCTACTGGTGTAGACGGGTTAAAAGGATCATATCCAGATGTATCGGATATGTGGGGATTAGGTTACTATAACCCGATGGTGGTGGTTGAACTGTAGGTGTTGGTGTTGGTTCCACCACAGGTGAGGTGTTAGAAGGTCTACCCATTTGTGGGTCCTCTTGAATTATGGGGTAGGGCTTAGGCAAAGGTGGTAGCGAACCCGACCGTTAGCCTGCACGTACCGATATACGTGCTACTCTTTTTCTTCTTGGCGGTTCTGGTGGAGATTGGGGTTGTTCCACCGGTTCCATGTGCACATCATCTTGCACGGGAGGTGGTTGGGAGTGATGGGAAGGAGTATTGGCGAAGGTAAATTGGTTCCAATATAGGTCCCACTCATTAGGACCTTGGTAATGCGATCTACCATAAGAGTTCGAATCGCTTGAGATTTCTATGGGATGCGTATGCGATCCCGACGGTGGCATCTCCGGGTCGGAGTCCTTGTCCATTTGATTTGGCTGATCGAATGGATTCTGATCAGTTGGGGGTGTGTTAAAGTATTGGTTTGGATTAAACTCATCATGGTAAGAATGATGAGAGTGATGTGAAAGGTACAAGTGGTAAGAACTTTGAATGTGGGTAGGCGAATGTTGGGCAAATGGACATGAATCTCCCGAGTCCTCATAGGGGTTCGGGTGATGTGGATGTGGGGGATTATGTCCTAAAGGTCCTCCCCTCATTGGTCCGTTTCCTCGTCCTCGTACACGTGGAGACATTTTCATGTTAAAATCAATTCAAAACAATACTAATAACTTAATAATGAAATGAATAAATCCTAGGTCAATGCCTAGACTTGGATGTCTAAGGAATGTGCTCGTGTAAGTTAGAGATTAAACACATGAAAGATAGTGTTTAATTCTCTCAAACGTTGGCTGTGATACCAACATGTCACACCCCGGATTTCCAACCAGAATACATACACCGGTGGGCTCGGGTGGTGAGTATCGTGACGTCAGTTGATAACATCATTGTCAATTAAACACGGCACAGCGAAAGTTTTGGAGTAAATTACTATTACCAACCAATTGTTTGAAATAAAAAATAATATACACACTCGTAATAGAAGATCCACAGGCGGATCAAAAATTGTACAAGGAAAGAATATAAAAAAGACTTGCCCTACATCATAATAGATGTAATTCATGGCATCTCAGCCTATCACATTGGACATAAATTGGGCACCTTGGCCTGTCACATTGGACATAAATTGGGCACCTTGGCATGTCATTTGTCGTCATATTGATTACATTAGCTGGGATCACATTGATCACATAGGCTGTATAATAGGTCTTAGGACATAGTCCTTTTACCTAGACGGCTAGTGTGGTTCCTCAAGTCACACTACCAAGAGTATGAACATTTCTTAATGTTAACATAAGAGTAGCTTAATGATTGATTAATCGTCCCGGTCACCTTCGACCTTAACGACCTTGGAGGTTTGAACTTAGTTCACCACTCCTGGATAGAAGGATAACTTCCCTTAACTATCCTGATAGAAGGCCCCTTGTCCTTATCTATCATTTCTTGGCCAATATGTGGGTTACTCCACTTTGCATAATCAAATCTATTAAGGTCTTTTTGAAATATATACTAGAGCATAAACTTTGAATAAAATCGAGACGCTCGTTTTAAGAGGATGAATACATATATATAATTCCAAATATACTTCATTAAATTCCCAAATAGAAATTACAATACTAGAAACTTTGAAATAAATTGTCCGTACAATGACTACTGAAACAAAATGTCCACGCAGGGACTAAAGAAATAACATTGTCCTTGCAGGGACTAACATATATTAGAAGAGACTTCACTCGTCATTTTTTCCCTTAACCAGCTTGGAGAGTTTCTTGAAGAACTTGTTTATCTTCTTCTCCGTTTTCTCTGCTTGTTGTTGCATTTCCTTCATTCGTTCTAGGGCTTCGTAAATAGCCTCAAGTGGTGGCGGAGGTTGTGGTTTCGGTTGTGGCATAACCGGATACTGGTACCTGTAAGTTGGATATCCAATCGGTGGATAAGAAGGTGGGAAAGGAGACGGGTAAAGTGCATTGTGTATAACCGCTTGCATATAAGGGTCATGCGACCATGCTTGATAGTCTACTGGTGTAGACGGGTTAAAAGGATCATATCCAGACGATTGGGATATGTGGGGATTGGGTTACTATAACCCGATGGTGGTGGTTGAACTGTAGGTGTTGGTGTTGGTTCCACCACAGGTGAGGTGTTAGAGGGTACACCCATTTGTGGGTCCTCTTGAATTGTGTGGTAGGGTTTAGGCAAAGGTGGTAGCGAACCTGACCGTTGGCCTGCACGTATCAACATACGTTCTCCTCTTTTTCTCCTTGGCGGTTCTGGTGGAGATTGGGGTTGTTCCACCAATTCCATCTGCACATCATCTTGCATGGGAGGTGGTTGGGAGTGATGGGAAGGAGTATTGGCGAAGGTAAATTGGTTCCAATATTGGTCCCACTCATTAGGACCTTGGTAAGGCGATCTGCCATAAGAGTTCGAATCGCTTGAGATTTCTATGGGATGCGTATGCGATCCCTACGGTGGTATCTCCGGGTCGGAGTCCTCGTCCATTTGATTTGGCTGATCCAATGGATTTTGATCAGCTGGGGGTGTGTTAAAGTATTGGTTTGGATTAAACTTATCATGGTAAGAATGATGAGAGTGATGTGAATGGTACGAGTGGTAAGAACTTTGAGTGTGGGTAGGCGAATGTTGGGCAAACGGACATGAATCTCCCGAGTCCTCATAGGGGTTTGGGTGATGTCGATGTAGGGGATTATGTCCTAAAGGTCCTCCCCTCATTGGTCCTTTTCCTCGTCCTCGTACACGTGGAGATATTTTCATGTTAAAATCAATTCAAAACAATACTAATAACTTAATAATGAAATGAATAAATCCTAGGCCAATGCCTAGACTTGGAAGTCTAAGGAATGTGCTCGTGTAAGTTTGAGATTAAACACATGAAAGATAGTGTTTAATTCTCTCAAACGTTGGCTCTGATACCAACATGTCACACCACAGATTTCCAACCCAAATCCATACACCGGTGGGCCCGGGTGGGGAGTATCGTGACGTCAGTTGATAACATCATTGTCAATTAAACACGACACAGTGGAAGTCTTGGAGTAAATTACTATTACCAACCAATTGTTCGAAATACAAAATAATATACACACTCGTATTAGAAGATCCACAGGCGGATAAAAAATTGTACAACGAAAGAATATAAAACAGACGTTGGGCAGATCTAGGATTTGCAAGATCCTCTATCACTACCAAGCACTTCCAGCCTATTTTCATATTGTATCTGCAAGCTTAGTCTTTTGAAAATACATCAGCTTTCGCTGGTAAATACACCCAACTAACTCTTTTTGAAAACATTTCAAAAATGTTTTAAGTGCGTATCAGCACAAAATCTTTTTATAACTTGGGAAAGTTGACCGTCAAACCTTTTTAACATATTTACATGTTTGTCCATACATACAGTGCCTGGTACGGAGACAGAGACATGATTAACGTACACACCACTTTGGACTCATGAAGGATTCAATTCTTCCTAACCTTGTTGGAATACATTTTTGAGCGTCTATCGGGTGTATGCCTACAACCGCACTAAGGTCGTGGCCATTTCTATTGTAATGAGCCGAGGATAACTAGGACACGGTAGTTAACCCCCGATGTTTAAGTTATCAAACAAAACTGATTAAAACAGAATATGCAGATTTACTAGCCAAACCTGGCATTCGATTGATCCCATTTCTGACCAAGCGGTAATAATTTACCGTAACCCAAGCCCGTATAGGGGAAATAAGTCGAGAGTATTTACCTGAGCTAGTCTTCTTTAAGTTTAATAACTCAGCCATAAATAAAACTACTAAGTGCAGATAGCATTTACCGGCTAGTCTCTAGTCTAGATAATGGTATAAACTAACCAATTAAGTACTAACGGTCTTATTTAAGTAATAGACTTATACCGACTAGCGTACTTGATCAAAACGTATGACACTAGATTAAACGATGATTGGATAGAATGTAGTTTAATCCCAACAAGTACCTTGACATGTATAATATGGATAAACTATAAACATTCTGGATTTTGAGACTTAAATGACAAGGTTAAACCCGTTTCGGTTAATTTCCGTAAACTAGTTATATATACTTAAACGTACGCATGTCAGCGATATCGGGTAACCGGAAAAGTCATGGACAAGTTCTATATGCCATTATATTTTAAATAAGTTGTAATATCAGTAGGATATCAACTTCTATGCCCGTTATGGTTTTAAAATATAGCTATGCCTCATAAGGGCGTTTTGGTAATTTCATACCGTATAAAAGGAACTTGAATATAATTTTAATGTTGTAACTATAAGTATTCTGTAAAACTATCGTATTTATGATATAATATCAGTAGGATGTTAAAACTAACGTATTTATGATATAATATTAGTAAATTATTTGGGATTTTGAGTTTATAACATGTACCTACTAAAAATGTTTAAATAAGTTTTCAAATCAGTAGCTAACAAGTCTTGGTCAATTAATATGGTTTCAAACCATACTATGCACTAAAACGGCGCTTATGTCGTAAAATGTCGTTTTATACGATGTTTAATGAAAACGGTGTTAAGGTCATATTAAAATGTCTTAGAGATGTTATTTAATATAATATATCAGTAAGTAAATTTTTTACCTTGTAAAGATTTGATTAAAACCATTTTATAAGCCACAAGGGCCAAATCGTCATTTATCGACATAATTCAAGGACCTGCTTGTAACATCAGTTTATAATCTGGTTTAATATCCCAAATGATCCTACTTATAATATTACATCAGTAGGAAACTTATTTTCAAGTTTATTATCATTAAACCTTGTTTTATGTAAAAAAGACATTTTAGTCAAAAATGGCATAATTGCGGAACTTGCGCATAAACTCAGATTCTGATTATGATCGTGTAATATAACTTAGAGTGTTATGCTACATTATATTATGACCATAATGCAACTTTAGATCAGTATGTAACTAATCTAAATCGGGTGAGAATCGAAAGTCAAAGTAGAAGTCAAACATCGCGACTTTCGGTTACGAACCGACCCTAGAACTGAAATTGACGAGCCGAACATGTTCTTACATTTTCTAATAAGTATTACCAACTTGTTTAAGTGTTAAAACAGGTTTCATAACATATATAAGTTTAATTTATGATTTTCCCAAAAAATGGCTTGTTTGACTTTTTAATAGCATAACTTTGACCCGTCAGTTGGTCTAGCAAACGTGATCTTCAGGAGGTGCCCTTTATAGGGACTAACACCTACCTTATGACGATCACTTAGCCATGTTCATTATGAACAATGGCTAGATCATAATGGTCTTAACCGAAAGTCAAAGCGTTCTCCGTAAAATGCTTGACTTTTGGTTACAAAAGCCTATAAACGAAAATGCAAGAGCAAGGAACACTTACAAGAGGTTCCTAGAATGCAAGAGAACTAACTTGGATGCTCCTTTCAGTTAGAAACTTCCAGAGGAGGGAGAAGAGTTGAAAATGAGAAAGTTGCAAGTTCAAAGGTTGAACCTTTGCACCTATATATAGTTGTAGAGCTTGAAGGAGATGATGCCAGGTGTTAAGGGTGTAAGAGGAAGCCTACAAGTGTCCCAAAACATGGCATATCTGTTTGGGAAGCCATGGTTTCGAGAAAATGGTTTTGGGCACATATGTTTGGTGCCCAAGGAAACTTTCTGCAGACACAGGCCTCTCGTACCGCGCGAGAGGCCAGGCCTTAGCCTCTCGCGCCCCGCGAGCGCCTCTTATCAGATTTCAAATTTTGCCACATTTAGCCCCTCAACTTATTAAACCCCTCCAAAGACCTTCTAAAACACCCTTTTGGCATTTTTAGCCCTCCGTATCCAATATTTGGCATACTCGGGATAATGCCCGGACATTGTCGAGCTTGGTTCTTTAAAAGGTCACTCAGAGGTATAAATTAACATGTTGACACTTTTAACCCCTATCTTATCTAACTTTCACATATTTACAGAATTGAACCCTCTCGTCCAACAAATGGCACGTATGAGAGTTAGGACTCATAAAGGATCACTCAGAGGCCCATTATAAGCACGTTGACTCCGATGTCACTCAGAGGCTGGGCATGTTGAAATATCAGTCACTCAGAGGCCAAGTTTAAGCATGTTAACATATCAGTTACTCAGAGGCTAATGATTTAAGCATGCTGACATATCAGTCACTTAGAGGCTGTTATTTATGCATGTTGACATCGGACAGTCACTCAGAGGTTTAGCTTGAGCATGTTCACACCTTTAGTCCTTATTAGTCTTTTAATAGACTAAATTTAAAATCCAACACGTGTCACTATACTATTCGATATGATTTTACAGGGTGTTACATAATGCCAAGAACACTTTCATACCATCCTTCGGAGAATGTCATTGGCAGCTTACAAACCAGATTCAAAACTCACAATCAGATCAACAAGGATCTAAGTTTCTTCTATACAAGTATTACTCCATTGCAAACCAGACTTTTGTTACAGTTGTTTTGTTTCGTAGGTTGAACCCGGAACTAGAGAGACACATTTAAAGAAGAAAGCTTGGTGGATGCAATGCAGGAAGAGTTGCTACAATTCTAGAAACTTGGAGTCTGGAAGCTTGTTGACCTACCGGATAATCATAAAAAAGATTAATACTCGATGGGTCTTCAAGTGCAAACGAGATGATAGTGGTATTGTGGTCAGAAACAAAGCTCGGCTGGTGGTCCAGGGCTTTCACCAGCAAGAAGGTATAAACTACACTGAAGTCTACGCCCCGGTCGCTCGTCTAGAAGCTATTCGCATATTCTTAGCCTTTTTCTTCTTGGAAAGGTTTCAACGTGTATCAATTGGATGTCAAATCTTCTTTTCTTTACGGCAAAGTCAAAGAGGAGGTGTATGTCGGCCAACCACCGGGGTTTGTCGATCCAATACATAAAGATGAAGTCTACCTTCTGAATAAAGCTTTATATTGTCTTCACCAAGCCCTGAGAGCTTGGTATGAAACACTTTCAAGTCATCTTCTTGATAATGGCTTTCTCAGAGGAACTGTAGACTGTACCCTCTTCACAAAGGAATTAGATGGCCATCTGATTTTGGTACAAATATGTGTCGATTATATTATCTTTGGATCGACAAATAATAAGTTGTGCAAAGACTTCGAAGAATTCATGAAGAAGAAATTCGAAATGAGTGCTATGGGAGAGATGAAGTTATTTTTAGGATTTCAGGTTGAGCAATTGCCTGATGGTATCTTCATTCATCTGACGTAGTATGTTCATGATGTATTAGAGAAATTTAACATGTCAGGGACTGCGCCAGTATCAACTCCATTAGCTCCAAATCACGTCATTTGTCCAGACACTCATGGAGTTAAAGTCAATGAAACATTATATCGCTCCATGCTCAGATCCTTGATGTATCTTACTGCTTCGCAACCTGATATCATGTATCCAACATGCCTATGCGCTCGTTATCAGTCAAATCCCAGGGATTCGCACTTGTTAGGCGTCAAACGAATCATGCGTTACTTAAAAGGATTTCCATGCACCGGCTTGTGGTATCCTCGATATGACGACTTCAACCTTGTGGGTTACTCGGATTTTGGTTTCGGCTGCTGCAAGCTTAATGCCAAATCTACTACGGCTGGTTGCTAGTTCTTCGATCGTTTGGTAACATGGCAATGCAAGAAAAAGACCGCGGTCGCTCTCTCTACATGTGAGGCTGAATACGTTTCAGCATCCAGCTGTTGTGCTCAGATACTCTGGGTACAACAACAGATGAGAAACTACGGACTACAATTTCTTGATACGCCAATTTATATAGATAACAAGGCAGCTATTGATATCACTAAAAATCCTATTCAACACTCTCGTACTAAACTTATTGTGATTCGACACCACGTTATCCATGACTGCTATGAGGAAAAGTTGGTTAGAATTGAAAAAATCCATACTGATGACCAAAAAGCAGATTTTTACACCAAAGAATTTGATAGATCAAGATTTAAAAATCTTTTAAAATTAAATGGTTTAAGAAATCTGACATCAGGGGATATACATGAGGTTGAATTTGAGGATGACGAGGACCTGACGTGATTCTCATTAGTATGTCATGTTTTTCTATAAATATCTTTTCTTCAAAAACTAAAAACCAAAAATATGTTTTTGAGTTTAGGGGGAGAAAAGTTGTGGAAAATTCAAAAACATTAAAAAGTCAAAAAGAGTTTCTGTGAAAAAGGGGTAATCATATTACATCAGTTGACAATCACAATATGTTAAAGATATGGAATGTTTAAACAAGTAATTAAACAGGTCTTACTGAGGATGTGCCAATAGACTTCACTCGTTCAGTAAATTGTTCTTCAAGATGTAAACCTAAAAGAAAAACTGAGTAATTTGTGGGTCGACATCTCTAGAATATATGGACTTAGTACTCCGAAATTTTGTTTGAAAGAATGCTAGATTATGCGATACTAGGTCTTTATATTTAATCGATATCTTGGGTATTATCCAAGTTCTTATGATTTTTCATCGGCAATGACCTAGAACTTGCATAATACTTTACGCATTATTCGCCTACCAAAGCTGCACAAAAATGAATATGTCATTAGCATTTACGACATCTGCAGTTCAAAAGATACCTTTGTGGAACACCACCAAAAGTGGAGCCTTCATCTCTTTGTTTGTATGGAAATACTAACCTGAGCTCTCAAGGTCTCGCAATTCACCCTATTTATAGATATCAGTTAGATATATTCACCTATGAAATGATATTCTGGGAATCTCTATACGGGAGTATATTCTAAGATGGGAAACACAGTTACTTCATGTTTCTTAATATTACCTAACATATCTTGAAACAATTGAGAAACATGTAGAGGTTTAAGTGGATAAGTATATTGGCAATCTAGGTAAATCTGTTTAAGAACTTAAAGTTACTACCAAGATCAACAATACTTGTGATTTGTCTAAATACTTGATATGATCCTCTAAACACAAAACTCAAAAAAATATGTATGTAAATACATCTTTTCTTGTTATTTCTTTTCTGAAAAATCCCAAAAAGATTTTCAGCTTATTTTTTAGCAATTTATCTTAGATTTTAGTCTACCGATGATGAAAATACCGTTAGTCCAAGTCAAAGTGACAGTTGCTCGAGGAAAGCTGAAGAGCATGAACTAGGAGCTAATCAGAAAAGAAAAATTTCTTGAAACGTCAATAAAGTTCATTAATTTGAAACTTTACATTTTATAATAAATCTGTTTTGGTCAAACAATGGTCAACCAAGTTCATTAACTTGGACTTGGTAGGCAAATCGGATAACCAGGGTTATTAACTTGGACTTGGTTAACTGAGTGGGTTATAAAACATACAAAATTTCATAAAAAGTCAAAAGATAAACAAAGTGTATAAGAACTTACTCATACGAGTGACACTGAATCGTACAAGTGACAAAAAGCTTCATTCTTGCGAAGCATGACTCGTATGAGTGAACCTTGAATGAGTATAAAAGGGTAACTCATTTGCACGACTCACACTATTGACTTTGTGTGATTGAGAGAATACTCTATGTCGAAATTGGACAAAAAGGACATAAAACATAGATTTAGGATAATTAGACCGGTAAAATATAAAATTGATCTCAAAATTGTTAATATCGGCCCTGTTAACCTATAAATCAACTTTCAATTTGTTAAAGTCTACACGTTTTAAGTTCGGTTTTATTAAGTGTTATTTCGTGCGATTCTTTACTTGTACGAATCATCACTCGTACGAGCGAGGATTTCAAATGTTGTTTATCATATTCACTCGTATGAGTGATTGTTCGTACGAGTAGGTCCTTAGGCGTTGTTATCTTGATGACTCGTATGAAGCTTCGGTCGTACGAGGAAGTTCTGTTCAAAACCCTTAAAATTTGTTAAGTATACTTTTCATTCGTATGAAGTAGTGACTCGTACGAGTGAGGTTTTGACTCAAACTTAATTCTTGTCAAAGTATATGACTCGTACAAATGGTGGCTCGTACGAGTGATTAATAATTGAAAAGTTTGGAAAATTTTCTAAGTGTTTGAAATGTTTATGGTTGCAGATCAAGAAGTCCTTGTTTTATCCATTTCACAATGTATGTTGTCTTCTGGACGAAAATATTCTTGAAATCACAGCTTATAGAGAAGTATTAGATTTTTTGAGTCGTCTTCCAATCACCAAAGCTCTCACTAATCGTAACACAGCCTATCGTTCTCATGTAAAATATTTTTGGAATACTGTTGAATTTGATGAAGAAGAGAATGCGATTTTGTCTGCTGTAAGGATTAATAACGAAGATATTCAAGTAAAGATCATTGAAGACTTAATCAGAACAATGTTGGAATTTAACGATCATGAAGACGACCCTACTGGTTTTCCAGAATATATGGTTAAAGGGTGCTTCTACAAGATGGGTTATGCCGGATTCGTTAATGCAACTCTTTTCAAAAAGGCAAACCTTAGTGCTCCATTTCTATATATAGCACACTGCGTTATTCATGCTCTCAGTCATCGAAAGAGCATATTTGATGATCTGATTAATTATCAGATATGCATGATCACTGCACTTATTGAATTTGCCTTACAATTTCTGGAGAGTGATCTTCTCCCAAATGGTCCAAAATATTCAACGCGAGAAGTTCTTTATGTAGCCTCGTTTTGTTCAGATGTTGATCGACCACTCACATCCAAATTTGAAGAAAAAGAAAGATGATATTTTGAAGCTGGATCATATGGATTTGTCAACTTTGAAGAATATGAATCTACATCTTAAAGCCTTCCCAAATGCCAAGCCTTTCTTCAAGGCTATTATTGATAAAGATTATGTGGCACCGCCAAAAGGGAAGTGGAAGAAAGACGATAGTGGAGACGAAGATGAAGAGCTGGAAACGTTAGATGGTTTCATTTCAAAGAGAAGCGTGTGGTTCCCCAAAGATGATAAAAAGGGGGTAAGGGGACGAAAAGAAAGCAAACGTCCACATCTTCCTCCAATGCCCCTAAAAAGAAGCAGCATGCATCTGAAAGCACGAAGTTGGTCGATGAGTCATAGCCGGAAGAAAATATTGACACTATGGCTGCTGACATTGAGCGAGAAGCGTTCGGAGAACAAGAAGGGATAGTTGAAGAAGCATCCTCCTCAAGTACTGATTCATAGGATAGGATTGCTGGTGAGAGAAAAGCAAAAGAAAGGGAACTTGAACATTTAGTTGTACTTCAAAGAAAAGTAGAAGAGAAGAAAAGAAAATCAATAGATGAGGATGATACAATGTATGTACCTTCGGGTTCCGATAGTGATACTCTTGTTCGCAAAACTTCTAAGAAATCTTCTAGACGTCTCAAGAGGCCAGCAATTAGAAGCACTGATCCTCCGAAAGACAAATCTTAAAGAAAATTACAAAAAAAGGTTGTCGAAGAAGAGAATGTTGAACCAACTCGTCAACCGCCACCATCACCATCTCCTCAAACAACTCCACAAGCATCACCATAGCAATTACCACAGCCAACACCACAACCTCAACATCAACCCCGGTTCTCTACAGGTACCAGGTTAGAAGACCAATTCGACTTCGACTTTGGTGATATTCCAAGAGGGAAGAGTTCTCGGAAGACATGTTCATCGATTCACGCATTGGAGAATTAGAAAAGCATGTAATGCTGAACAGTGTCAAGATTGCCAAGCTACAAGAGCAAGTCAATGGGCTTAATGTAGAAAAACAACAACTAGAGGCTATGTTGGCGTGTATCGTATCTGAGAATGAACGTTTGAGAAATTGCATGGTAGAATATGATGAAGAACGTCTCAAAAATCAAAGAAAGATGAGCTTATTCTAGAAAATTCTCACGAAGAAACTCAGAATCAATTTAGTTACTGAAATTGACAAGATTGATAAAGCAGAGGCTAGGGAAAGGGTTGCTGAGTGAGAACGAATTGCCAAACAATTATCTGACGCTCAAGGCAAGGGTAAGGGGAATGTTGGTGAGGAACCCGTGATTGACATAACTGAGCCACAAGATGAATCTACGCCAGTATCTTCGGAAGTGGTGGTGCGTGCAAACACAAAGAAGTTTGTATTGATCGGGAAGCCTAAAGATGTTGACATTGATATGTCGAATTCATCAGCTAAAATCAAGAATGGCTCAATAAGATAATATTAGAGAAAGAAATAGAAGCTGAGGTAGATGAATTTGTTGAAGATCCTGAGAAAGAAAAAGAAGACTTGGATGATATCGATGACATATATTTTGATAAGTCTGATGATGATAATGATGGCGGTGATGATGACAATTTGGGTGGTTCAGGTGTCCTTGTAATAAAATCTAATTTGAATGATGATATCGATTATTCTGTGTACTTGGATGATTCTACTAATCAAATGGAAGGAGGTGAAGATCAGGGAAAATCAGAAAGCTCTAAAGATGCTAAGCAGGCAGGAATCTTCACGGTGACCGAAATGTCTATTGTTCTAGTCGTGCCTAAACCGAAGATTTTGTATTTAGAGCATGATGTGGAGGAAGGTGAGTTTGTTCATAGCTACACAAAGGAAGAGATTGCTCAAATGTTAGGCATGGACAAAGAAGAATTTGTGTTTGATTTCGAAGAAGAGCTTAATGATATCAGCGCTTTCGAGCATGTTGAATATGTCTTCGAACATGTTGCTGATGCACATGAGTATGATAAAGTTATCGTGGAGTATGATTCTGATGACGATGAAACTAATATTGCTGACAAGGGTACAGATGACTCCCCAACTTTCAATGATCTGTTTGTAGCCGAAATTGATGATCTTCTGAAGTGTAAAGTGGAAGAGGCTGTCGAACAAGGAACCGTTCCTCAACAATTGTTTACTCAAGAAATTGCTGAAATGAGTTTAGGTCCCCTAGTGCGTATGGATCTTCACAGAATCCTCTATCTAATCTAGAGTGCGGAATCCCCTAGATCAGATTTTACAGTTTCAAGAACACAAAAAAGAATAGTTTCCTTCAAACTGTCTTCTATTGATTATCCAACAGGAATTGTTTACAATCAATTCAAGACTCTCTAAAAATCTCTCAGCCATTCTCTGTAGATTTCTCACACTCCTCTCTTTCTCCAACAACCCTCTTGCCACTCTCTAACTACTCAAACCCTAATGCACAACATGTATCTATACTACATGTCTGCATACTAGGCTTTATACTGGGCTAGGCCATTCTCCAAGCCCATTACAACTCTAAACAAGCTAAACATAAATGCTAAGCCCAATACAAAATATCCAAAGACTAAACTAGCAAACTATTAAGATGTTGTCACAAATATGCACCAACAGACTCCCCCTTGACAATAGCTTCATAGTTGTAACTTTGTCTTCAAACATCTTGAGATCTTTTGGTCTTTGGATAACTTCAGCTACATGTAGATTTTGACAACAACAGACTCCCCCTTTGCTGATGCATCCAATCACCAAAAGTTTCATTCATTGTAGATTAGCAAGCTAGCATTCTCTAGTTAAGCTCATATCACCGAATTTATCTATATCTCCCTTTGCAATGTAATAGAAGGATCCTACCATGCATCTTCACACATCCTGCCCTCCATTCTTAAAATGTACTTTACTTGAATTCTGCACTTCATTTTGATAACTGCATCAATCTGTTTGGAAACACAAGCAAGTAACTCGAAAAACCATTAGCCCTTTTCGACATAAAGATAAACCAATATTTTATCTTATCATGCAAAAACAAACAACTTATCAGATCAAACTTGGAGACTTTAAAACAAATCATTTTGTATTTTTGTATTTTCTAAAAACAAATAACTAACAAGAAAATAAACACTCTATTTTTGTGAGAATCGCCATTAAGAAGATTATATCAGCACTATCAAACTGTTTTCACACTATCTGATCATTCTTTATGCAATATTCATGAAAAACAGTTCAAGACGATTACCAATATTGTTTATCCACTTAAACAAAATACATGAACATTTCAAGTACCATTACCTCGTGATCTGATTAGATAATTCATACTGATATACTAGTGTGTCCCACTTCAGGACATACCCCCGCGATCAAGGTATGCACAAAAATTCTTCGTAGTAGGTGAGTATACCGAAATTTATCCTTCTTAATTTACAACGCTAGATAATTGGTAATCATGTCAGTACTTCCGTACAACAAAGAGACCAATATCCAACGAGGGTTAGGACAAATACCAAATTGTGGTACGAATAATGCAATTTGCACATTTGAATGACTCTCTAGGAGAGCTTCTTCAATATTGGGGATTTAGCATTTTAGCTCTTTTAAGATATCCTTGTTGTGCCTAGATCAGCATATATCTGGATGCAGCAGAAGGACAACCGTGATACCCCGGATGAAATAACGATATAAAGACCTAAAACCTCAGATTTTGGTAATCTATCAACGCAAGATTTAAGGTTATAAACCGTACGCCACTGATATGTTACCCACTCATACACAGTTTCATTTATTAGTATGACAAAGGTAAGTTGATTATTTCATGCCTTTTGCCTACTGATACATCATATGATGAAGCTGCTCTCACACTTAAACAAATTACTTTTAATTTCAGTGTGACAGTCTAACTTGCTGATGTACTATCATTTCTTCTTTTTCACACAGTGAACCTCATTTTTGATTTTTGAAAAACTTTAAACTATTCAACTTACTCCCCCTAAAATCACGCACTAACTAAACTCTTTTTGGCTTAGGGAAATTTCTCCCCTAAATTTTTTTTATTATGGAGTAAAGTTTTAAAAACATAAATTTAAACACAAACAGACTCCCACTTTAACCTGACAAGTAGGTTTTTCACTTTTAGTAAACCAGTATCTAACACAGAAGTAAATAATTCGTTACCATATGTAACCTACTATTCACCTCAGATGATTTACAAGAGTAACCACTATTGAACTCATCAACAGTCCTTCTTGGTCATCCTGCACACACTCAACAACTTAGTTAGACTGGGGGACCCAAGCGTTAAAGGTCTTGGGTCGTCCAGATTTATCAACCACTGGAACATCCATCCAATATCTATCACACCCTACTGGTGTCTTGGATGTCTTCCAAGTTGTTGGACACGATTTATAATTTTCATGAGAACTTTGATCGTGAGAATTCCAATAAACTCTCGGATTTTCCAACCTTTGAAAATTATTATCTCGAAACCTTCTTCTCCCATTATCATGATCCTAACTTTGAAAAATTTTTGGATTATTTTGAACATTTGAGTTACTAAAACTCCTATATTCGTTTCTCCTCTGAAAATTTCGATTACCAGAAATCTTGTATCAATTTTGATATCCAAAATTTTTCCTTGTAAAATAATTTGATTGTCCATTAACATGACTTGATTTAGGAGAAAATTTTCTTGGACTATCAAATCTTCTCGATGTTGAAGATTTAGGTTGAAATCTTGGTTGTTTTGTCTGAGAACTTGGTTTAACATTCTTATTTGACCCAACCTGATTTCCATCCTTAACCTCAACCTCAGACTCCACTTTCTTACCCTTATTAAAAGGACAACAACTAGCCACATGCCCTTTGTTATGACATTTAAAACAAGATCTCTTCTTAAAAGTTTTTTTTCTGTTAGATCCCTTTTTAAATGATTTGACTGTATTGTCTTTAGTATCCTCATCCACTTTATGAGGAGTACTATTACACCTAACAGATTCTTTCAAAGAACCTGGACTATTAGATATGTCAACTGTTATCGAATCAACTACATCTAGTGGAGTAGGAACAAAATCTGTTAGCTCATTTTCATTTAGTAAAAAGGAGTAATCCTGATCCTTAGAAGATGAAGCTTTACTAAACCCCACTCCTGTTTTATCACTACTCCTTTTCGAACTTTTCTGAATTTGAGTCTAGACTACCGAGGATTCTACAAATTTGTCTAAATTTCTATGAAGTTCAAGAATTTTGGCCTGTGCACCAGCCAATTCTGTGCACTTTTCAGAAAGCTCGTTAGTCTTATCCTTCACTTTTTCATGAGCCAAATCAATGATCTGTAAAAGTTCATTGACTTTTCTGGTCAAACTGATGATTTCTTGTTCATTTGAATTGAGTGTATTTAAAAAATTTGACTCCCTTTTACTCAAAAGAACATTGGACTCTTTCAGTTTTTCTAATTCAACTAACAGACTTTTGTTTGCTCCGATAATTTATCAATTGTACCCTATAGTTCAGTGCAATTATGACAAGTAGGACTTACAGATTGAAATTGTACCTGTACCTTTGTTGTAAGCTCATCTGTATCATCCATGCACAATGCAGCTTTTGCATCCTTGACATCCATTCGCTCCTTCTCAGCATCCTGCTTGTCTTCTTTCTTAGCAGCTTCTTCACCAATCTTCACAGCTGCAGTCTCACTCACACATGTACTTTGTCTTGAAGTACCCTGATAATGTTTTTCTAAAGCTTCCCGCAGCTCTCTAGATGATCCATACATATTACACATGTTTTTCATATCAAATGGCAAGGACATCTTTATCGCTGCTAAAGCCTTCTTCTCAGCATCATATATATGTTTCTCAGAATCTTCCATCTTCTCATATGAGATTACCATAATTCTCCCGTTAACTCGGCATGTGGGAGCAATGTACCCATCAATCATACAGCTCCACATCTTAGAATCTTCACATTGAATAAATGCCTCAAATTTCTCTTTCCAGTCTGAATATTGTTCAGCATTCATCAACTTTGGCCAATTTTTACCACCCTCACTTAGATTGTTCAATTTGACCATCTTTAACACGCAACTAATAGTTTAAATGGATTTTGGTATACCTGTGTCAAAATCAAAATCTAACCTCTCTTCTGGGCCTTTCTTCGTGTTTTACCGTAACGTTAAAAAAGTTCAAAAATTTGTCCGAAAAGTATGGTTACCAATTTGTACCGTTAAACTTGTCTCGACGATACGAATCCAATGATGTATATTGTTCGATAGTGATTTTAGGAATTTTCATCCCTTAAAATCACACGAGTCTAACCGTGCAGACGGTTTGTTAAGATTGTTTACGGATCAACTTCTATGTTCGAAAACGTTTAACTCTTGTTACGTCAGCTGTTTAACTTTCCACCTTTTTGTATGGAACCCGGAACAATACCAAATCCAGAACGGTAACTCGGATTGACTATCCGAGATAGCAATCCGGAACAGTAATTTGAATTGCTAATCTGAAATGGTGATTCAGAATAGTGATCCGAGATGAAATCCGGAATGCACTGTTCGGATCCGAAATGAAATCCGGAATAGTTCTTATCCGAGATGGAATCCGGAATACACTTCAGATCTGAAATGGAATCCGAAATACACTTCTGATCCGAAATACACTTCTGATCCGAAATTCAATCCGAAATGGAATCCGAGATGGGCTTTTCTGATCCGAATTGCCCTTTTCTGATCCGAAATGCAAGTTTGCAATCCGAAATGCTGCACTTTTTATCCGAAATTGCCTTTCTTCAATCTGAAATACCTGCTATAAATCCGAAATACCTGTAGAAACCCTAAAACAGCCGTCAAAACCCTAATTCAACCGTTACAAACTCCAAAACAGCCTCCAAAAATCTAATTTTTCTGCTGTTACGATTCTTAACCGAGCAATAATCAAGAGCCGAATGCTCTGATACCAATTGTAGGTCCCCTAGTCCTTATGGATCTTGAAGAATCGTCTATCTAATCTAGTGTGCGGAATCTCCTAGATCAGATTTCATAGAAACAAGAACACAAACAAGAACAATTTCCTTCAAACAGTCACTCTCTGTAGAATTCTCACACTCCTAGAAATCTGTAGAAATCTCTCAGCCACTCTCTGTAGATTTCTCACACTCCTCTCTTTCTCCAACAACCCTCTTGCCACTCCCTAACTACTCAAACCCTAATGGACAACATGTATATATACTACATGTATGCATACTAGGCTTTATACTGGGCTAGGCCATTCTCCAAGCCCATTACAACTCTAAACAAGCTAAACATAAATGTGAAGCCCAATACAGAATATCCAAAGACTAATCTAGCATCTATTAAGTTGTTGTCACAAATATGCGCCAACAATGAGGAAGCGTTGGTTTAAAGAAGTACCAGCTGAACGCACATTCAAATGTCCCTTAGCATTTTTTACGTGTGATGCTAACATTTCTTTGGGAGATATTATAAGCTGGGGACGGAGCAAAGAGCTAAATGTTTATGCGATTAAATGGGGATATGGAATCCAGTACTTTCGATACTTAAGCAACACAAAGACGCTACCGTTCTGGGATATCAAAGAGCTTGTTCAAACAAAGATGATTAATTTGAAAATGAAATTTCATGACCAGCGGCTGTGGAAATTGATAAAGCTTGAGGCTACACATGGTTTTATTCACTGGAAGCCACATTTCCCGAAAAGAATCATGAAGATCGATCCAGTGACGAAAGAAAAAGATGTTACGTTGGTAGTGAAGAGGCCGAAAGTTATGAAAAATATGCCTCTAATCAAGATGGAACAAGATTTCTACAAGATCTTCAAATGGTGGCACTACGATTCAAGTACAGGTGAAGCTGTTATTTATATCCAGCCAGATGATGATTCTTGGAAGATTACAGAGGAATTAACCCACACAAACATATATACGGTCTATGGCGTAGCATTCGAGTACTAGACCAGATATGGCTAGTCAATTGTTCGAAGAAGGATATTGAATGCTTGTTCTATAGCAAGGTTAATTTCAAAGAGAAAGACAAAGAACAGGCTCTCCAGTTCCAGAAGATTGTTAATGTCTGTTATACTAATGATATACACTCAGGAACAACATGGAACACTTCTTGGAGGAAGCTGGAAGAGATTGAGAAACAAAAGAAAGAGAAGAAGGAGGAGAGAATTGCTGAGCGTACGCTAATTGCTTTGCTAAGGCGCTTTCAGTTTAGACGTTAACTGTCAAATCATTGAAGAATTTTTTTGAAGATTATCCAAGACTGCAGCAACATCCAAGGGGGAGTTTGTTGGTGCATAATGTCTATTGCTACGTCTAGGATATGTTGTTATGTATATATACGGCTTAGAACGTCAAATAGTGTTTGTTAATATATGATTTATATGGTTTATTCATGGCTCGTACGAGTGAGCTTCATTGCTCGTATGAGTGACAGTTTGTCACTCGTACGAGGCATCACTCGCACGTGTCACATACACACACTCCTCCTGTGCGAGTCATGTTGACCTATATGTTGGTGCGTAATGTCTATTGCCTACGTCTAGGATATCTCTGTAATGTTTATAAAGTTTACAAGTTATTGTTTAATTGAGAAAATGTAAAATATTATATGTTTGTTCACTGTGATTCGCACAAAACAGAAGCATGTTTGGTAAGAGTGAGTCACTCATACGAAATATAGTTTCGTATGAAACATAGTTGTTTGTTTTACACGCACTTCGGTACGAGTCATGTCGACCTATAAATAGGGAAGTGTTGTGTTAGAGCTAGGACTGATTTGTCGTTTGATACGGTGAAGCTCTACCAGTTTGTTTACTTGCGTCTGTAATTTGAACGACATTAATAAATTAGAAGCAATTAAACAGTAAGTACTATCTTGTTTGTCATGTCTACCTCTCTAGCAATGAATTCTGCCTCTACTAGTTGAGCAAGATCAGGTCGATTGCTCATTTCTGGAGCTCGATCCCTGTTCACAAGTGGTATCAGAGCCATGAGATCTGATCTACAGATAGACAACAAGTAGTTACTGTTTAGACTTGGATATATCTTCATCTTTATTATTTTTCTGACCTTTGCTGGATTTTGGACAATTTTCGGACGAATTCGTGGACAAAATGGACTAGGATTTTAGTAATTCAAGTTAATCTTCAATCTAATCAATCCATATCATAACTCGAACATAAAATTGAACTAAATCATGTTGAAATCGATAATATTTGGTCAGTTGAATCAGTTTCGAACGAGTTTCACACGAAATAAAGTTGTTTTGATTTTGGTACGAATCGCATAAAATTCATACGAACCAGCTTAAAGTTTATACAGAATCTTGAAAAATTTCTCAGAATTTCAAACTTGATTCATACGAAATCATAGTTTCTTGTGATAAAATTTTGAATCGTACAAAAATTTGTTTCATGAAAAATTTTTATTTCTTACGAAACATCTTGTCTGTAGAAAAAGTTTTCTAATCTGGTCTGTTTGTTTTCGAGAAGTGTGTTCTAACTTTTTACAGGAAAAATGTCTGAGAATTTTTACAATACGTTTGCCACATCGGTTGTTACCACTGCAGCAGCCCAAAACATAAATTTAGAGAATGAAATGGGAACAATGACGAAACCTCCAAAGCTTATGAATCTGGAAGACTTTGATAGTTGGAGTGAGAGGTTTATGAACTGGGTTCAAGCTAACCATTTTACTTGCTGGTTTGCAATCGAGACAAAATACATCGCACCAGTTGGCGAAAATGGGCTTGAAAAGACTCTTGCTCAATTCTCTGACGTTGTACGAGATACATTTATCAACGAAAAGAAAATGATGAACATTCTTCAGCAATCGATTAAAGCTGACATCTTGGCTTTACTGCAACATGATGATGATGCGCAATCTTTGTGTAATGCTCTTTGACTCAAATTTCAAGGCAGTGCTCAACTCCGCAAAAGCAAAAGGGCATTATTAAGCAAAGAGTTTGACGTATTCACATTGATCAAAAGAGAAACGGTTAAGCAGCTGATTGAGCGATACTGTCATCTGGTGGTTCATATGAAGAGAATGGGAATTGTGAAGACAAATGAAGAGCTTATTGATAAGCTAGCTGATTCTCTGGCACAAGGTGAATGGTCGACTTACTTAACCATCTTGAAGAATGGAGTTGAATACATCAATTTTTCGTTGCCTCGCTTTATCGAAAGATTGGAAGGTCATGAATTACAGATGCAAAAGATGGCTAGAAACAAGACTGTTCAAGTGCAACAAGATGTTAAACTATATTTCAAAAATAGTTCTGCTGCTCAAATCCAAGCGCCAAATATTCAACCTGCATTCAGTGCATATAGTTCACCAAGCATACCTCCAACTCAGTCAAGTAGTTTCCAATCATTCCTAACAGTTGATCCGAATACACCTTCAAGTCAACAATCTTCTTTCGGATCAAATCAATCTTAGAACAATCAAACCACTCCATCATCCAATGCAAGTCAAAGAGTGTTGCAATGCAATATTGTCGTGACTTTCAGAATGCGTAAAATTTTGACGGAAAGACAGCAAAACAACATATGTCTCTACTTGCTTCAGTTCTTAAGTCATATGACAGTCTTGTTGCTGGAAAGATTGATAATTCTGAAATGACACGTGAAGACTACGATCAAATTGATCAAGTTGAAATGGAGTTGATAGACAGAAAATGGTGTCTGGCTTCAATCGTACGACGAGCACATAGATTTATGGAAATCACTGGTAAAGAAAATTTGGGAGGTTTGGATGGGAAATTTGGATTTGATAAATCCAAAGTTACTTGTTTCAAGTGTCGAGAGAAAGGTCACTTTAAAAGAGAATGTCCAAACCGAGAGGTTCAAGGAAATCATAATCCTTTCACCGATGACTATTACAAAAAAGCGATCTACCACCAACCGCAACCAAGAACGAGAATCATGCCGATTGAAGACAAGCAACCTGAAACTAAAGATAAGGCTTTGGTTGTTACACAAGAAGACGAAGGGTTTAATTGGAACAAGTTTATTTCGAAAGGAGAAAGTTTGGCATTGGTGGCTGAAATTATTGAGGAACTGGAAGAAGAATCAGAGGCAGAGGAGCTTTTGAATGGTCCATTCAAACATCTTTTGCCTAACGATGTTTTAAAAACTTTAGCAGGATATTTTGCACCTACCCAACATTAAGCAAATGAAGTGTAAAAGAAACCAGTTGAAGATGTCAAAGCGGATGAGAAAAAGGAATTGCTGAAAGAAGACATCATTAAAGCGTGCATGGCCAATGGAAATGAAGTAAACAAGTCATCTGAGAATGAAAAATCTTGTTTAAAGTGTGATGAACCATGTGGTGAGTGTCTTGTAAAGGACAAAAGATTTGCTGAATTGCAAAGTTTAACAAACAATTTGTCAAGCGATTACAAATCCACAAAGGAAGCATATGACAAATTGAGTGCATCTGTTAAACACTATAATAAAGCACTCAGAGAAAATGACGCAACACTTATGATGCTTAAAGCAACAGTGATGGATAAACAAATGGCAATTAATATTCATCTAAATACTATTACTGAGCTCAAAAGTGAGCTTGAGAAAATGAGAATTGAAACCGAACGAGTTAGCAAACTGTTAATTAGTTATTCCACAAGCTCATATGTCATAGATCACATTTTAACAAAAATAAAAAATACTGAGGAATTTAAAAATGGTGAAATTAAAAGTGGTAGCTATGATCAAGTTCCTCCACCCATGTGGAAGTGTTATGCATGCAAATATCCATCTGGAGTGGAAAAGGCGCTAAATCTGAAATTGAAAACTGAACAGCTGCCTGAGGATATTGATGTAACTTACATTAAAAATGATGGTGAATGTGTTTCTGAAGTAGTAAAGGATGTGGTTGATAAAGTGTTAAAAAATGAATCTGAAGTGGTTGAGTCTGAAAAATCTGAGAAGTCAAAGTCTGATGATATATCAGAAAATAGTTTAAATGATGATCCCAATGTCATAGTTTATAAAATTAAAGGGTCTGATAAACTATTTTCAGATGAGGATTTTCCAATCAAGAATGTGAAAAAGGATAGTGTAGATAAAATGTTCAAACTGATGGAGGTAAGTCATAATGATTTAGATAAACATGATGCATCTTTCTATTCTAAATCAAAAACTGACAACCGACCCTACTATCGAGAAAATGGAGATTATCTGGAAAACAAACGAGCAGGGTTGGGTTTTCAGAAGCAATAGAAAACCAACAGGTCCCAAAAAATTGAATTTTACAAAGAAAATTAATTTTGTATTTGGGACAACAACCGAGAAGGAAAAAGAGGTCATCGAAATTCAATCAAATGATGATTTCTTTAAAGAAAAAGAGAAACAAAAACAGAAACAGGTTTTGGACACCTGTGTTCATAAGGACAACAGGACATGCTTTAAATGAAAGAAAGTTGGACATATCGCACGATATTGTTCACAAGGGAGTTCAAACCCAGTTTCTTCTCCAAAAAAGTTCACTAAGGATGAAAAGCAAAAAGCACCCATGTTTATGCCAAAACAAATTCTTAAAAGATAGACTGAATCTCATCAAAATGTTAAACCAATTATTCAACCTCAATCTAAGTTTGAAATTGGTGAAACATCACACAAACATCAACAAGTGCATTCAAAATTCTATGTGAAAAGGGCTAAACCACAAACACAGAAATGGGTTGCTAAAATTGTTAAAACAAATCAGCCAAGGTTGAACTCAAACCTTCTGTTCCAAACAACATTGAGCTTAAAGAGATTGAAAAGAACAAAGTGGGTCCAAAGTTCGACATTCCAAACCCACCCAAGGCCAAACAGGCTTGGGTCTCTTTGTTTGAATGAATTTTGTTAATCATGTGTGTAGGGGCTCCAACGTTCGATGTTGTCAAAATGGATCATGGATAGTGGAGCGTCTCGTCACATGACAGGAATGCTTGCGCTGCTCAATCATGTTAGAGCTATTCGAGGAGGATATGTAGGATTTGATGGAACGCAGGGAGGTAGTATTGTCGGAGAATGGATTCTATCGAACGGAGTTGTATCGTTTAATACAGTGAACTATATCGCCAAACTTGAGAACAATCTGCTTAGTATCTCGCAAATTTTTAACAAGAAGTTCACGACACATTTCAATGATAAAGAATGTATAATTCTAAAACTCGGTTTCAAGATTCCAATAGAATGGATTCTGATGCGAGCTCCACGAGAAAATGATTTATATGTTCTCGACATGAGCATCACTTCTACCACGTCAAAGAAAGTTCAATGTTTTGTTTCCAAAGCTACCGAGTAAGAGTCAATTTTATGGCATAGAAAAATGGGGCACATTCATCTTCGAAAGATGAATTTTCTTGTGCATAACGACTTAGTGGAGTGTGTCAATTTGAAAAGTTTTCATCTATCAGACGATTGTCTTAGCTGCAAAAAAGGGAAGCAGCATAAGAAATCACACCCGAGAAACCTGTTGAATTCGATAAAGCTACCACTAGAAAGACTACACATGGATCTCTTTGGACCAGTCAATGTCAAAAGTATTTCTGGAGAATCTATACTCTCTTGTCGTTACAGATGATTATTCTCGATTTTCATGGGTATTTTTTCTCGAGAAAAAAGGATGAAACTTTTGAAACTCTTATGATCCTTTTCAGAAAACTCAAGAATTATATCATTTTCCCATTAAGAGAATTCGCAATGATAATGGAACGGAGTTTAAGAACAAGAAGATGCAAGAGTTCTGCAATGAAAAAGGGGATTCTTCATGAATTCAGTGCCCCCTATACTCCACAACAAAATGGAGTAGCTGAACGAAAGAATCGCACGTTGATAGTAACTGCTAGAACAGTGTTAGCTAATTCAAAATTACCGATCAGTTTTTGGAGTGAAGCAGTAGCATCAGCATACTATACCCTAAATCATGTGTTGATAGTTAAGCTTCAAAAAAAGACATGCTTCGAGTTACTGAATTAACGAAAGCCTAACTTAGCATTTTTGGAACCTTTTGGATCATCGTGTACCATCTTGGACCCGGCTGGTAAATTTGTAGCCAAATCTTTGGAGGGTCTCTTTGTTGGTTATGCTACTCCTCAAAAACGTGTTTTCTTGCCGAGTCTGAACCAGGTAATTCTAGCGCAACACGTAGATTGTCAAAGATATACAACGCCTATGCAGAAGCCTGGGGATCCGTGGCTCTTTAAGTATGATAGATTGTGGGATTCGTTTCATTTACCAGATGTGCCAACTGAAGAAGAACTTGTTATGTTATTTCAACAACATCAGTTATCAAATCAAGAACAAGTTCCTCGACCTTTGGTGATTTCTACATCATTACCAGTTAGCACGTCTGATGTTGGTCATAGCTCTTCTACTCCAAATGTCAATCCTACTGAATCATTTGTCCAGCCAAATATCGATGCGGACTCTGATCGGGAACCAACTTTCGACGATGGAGGATCCAATTCTGATGAAGGATTTGAACAGATTGAAAGCTTTCTGAAGCACCAGGCTGATCAGTCTAATGCTAGGAATAAAGATTCTTCATCTGTACCGGTTGTCGATGAAATTCTCACAAATTTGCAATCACAAGTAGATGTTCCAACTAAAGTGATGCCAAGGACACTTTCATATCATCCGTCAGAGAACATCATAGGCAGCTTACAATCGGGAGTGCAAACTCGCATTCAGATTAATAAAGATCTAAGCTGTTTCTATACTAGTATTGCTCCACTTCGAGTCAGATTTTCTCATAGTTGTTTCGTTTCTCAGGTTGAACCGGGAAGCTGGAAAGACGCGTTAAAAGAAGAAATTTTGGTGGATGCAATGCAAAAAGAGTTACTCCAATTCCAGAAACTTGGAGTCTGCATGCTTGTTGACCTTCTAGATCATCACAAAAAGATTAATACAAGATGGGTCTTCAAGTGTAAAAGAGATGATAGAGGAGTCGTGGTGTGCAACAAAGCTCGACTTGTGGTTCAAGGTTTCCATCAGCAAGAAGGGATAGATTATACTGAAGTCTATGCCCCAGTTGCACATCTTGAATCAATTCGCATATTCTTGGCCTTTGCCTCGTGGAAAGGGTTCAAGGTGTACCAATTGCATGTTAAATTTGCTTTCCTTTACGGAACATTGAAAGAGGAGGTGTACGTCAGCCAACCACCGGGGTTCGTTGATCCTGTGCACAAAGATAAAGTCTACCTCTTGAATAAAGCCTTTTTGGTCTTCATCAAGCCCTGAGAGCTTGGTATGAAACATTATCGAGTCATCTTCTGGACAATGGCTTTATCAGGGGAACAGTAGATTCAACCCTCTTCACAAAGGAAGTCGATGGAGATCTAATTATCATACAGATATATGTGGATGATATTATCTTTGGATCGACAAATGACAAGCTGTGTAAAGACTTTGAAGAAGTCATGAACTGCAAATTTGAAATGAGCGCAATGGGGGAGATGAAGTTCTTTCTAGGACTTCAGGTTAACCAGTTGCCTGATGGTATTTTCACTCATCAGAAAAAATATGTTCATGACATATTGGAGAAATTCAATATGACAGGGGCTAAACCAGCATCGACCACATTAGCTCCAAATCACGGCATTTGTCCAGATCTTACCGGAGAAAAAGTTGATGAAACTTTATATCGCTCCATGATCGGATCCTTGGTGTATCTCACTGCTTCTCGACCAGATATCATGTATCCGACGTGCATGTGCTCCCGTTATCATTCTAATCCAATAGAGTCACACCTGCTTATCGTTAAACGCATAATGAGATATCTGAAGGTTTTCCAAGCACCGGCTTGTGGTACCCTAGACATGATGATTTTAATATTGCAGGTTACTCGGATTCTGATTTCGGATGCTGCAAACTGAATACAAAGTCTACAACAGCCGGCTGCCAGTTCTTCGGAAATCGTTTGGTAACGTGGCAGTGCAAGAAACAAACCGCGGTCGCTCTCTCTACCTGTGAGGTTGAATACGTTTCGGCATCCAGTTGTTGTGCTCAGATTCTCTGGATACAACAACAGATGAGAGATTTCGGTTCGCAATTTCTTGATACGCCTATATATGTAGATAATCATGCCGGGATCGATATCACCAAAAACTCATGTCCACACTCACGTACTAAACATATCGAGATTCGACACCACTTTATCCGTGATTGCTACTAGAAAAAGTTGGTATGAATTGAGAAAATCCACACTGATGACCAAAAAGCAGATTTTTACACCAAAGCTTTTGATAAAACAAAGTTTAAAAATTTGTTAAAGCTAAATGGTTTAAAAAAATATGATCTCAGGGATGTATTTGAGGTTTAGTTTGAGGATGATGACGACTTGATGTGAATTTGTCATCGGTTAAACGTCTTTTGTACATTCTTTCTTATAACTTCTTAAAAATCCAAAAATATCTTTTTGATTTTAGGGGGAGAATGTTTGAGGAAAATACAAAAAATTAAAAAAAGAAGACAAAAAGAGTTTTGTGTAAAAAGAGTGCTCATAGTAAATAAAAAATGACAGTCATAGTATGCTAAAGAATTTTATTGTTTTTAAAAGTAATTAAGCAAGTCATACGATGGATATGCCAATAGACTTCAATCGTTCAGTAAATTGTATTCGAGATATAAACCTAAAACACAAAACTGATTAACTTGTGGGTTTACATCTCTCGGATATATGGACTTAGTACTCCCAAATTTCGTTTGAGAGAATGCCAGATTCTATGATACTAGGGCTTTATATTTGATTGATATCTGGGGTATTATTCGAATTCTTCTGATTTTGTGGAAGCAATGGCCTAGAACTCACATAATACTTTTGCATTATTTTCCCAAAAGCTGCATGATAAATGATTATCTCTTAAGCAATTATGACATTTGCAGTACAAAAGATTCCTTGATGGCACACCACCTAAAGACGAGCCTCCATCTCTTTGTCTGTATGGTAGTACTAACCTGAGTTCTCAAGGTCTCGCATTCACCCTATATACAGATATCAATTCGATATATTCACCTGTAAAATGACATTCTGGGAATCTCGATACGGGAGTATATTCTGAGATGGGAAACACAGTTATTTCATGTTTATTAATAATACATTAACATATCTTGGAACAATTGAGAAACGATAAGAAGTTTAAATGGACAAATATATTGGCAATCTAGGTAAATTTGTTTAAAAGCTTAAAGGGTGTTTCTAGCCTAACGGTACTGACGACTTATATGAATGCTTGAAATGATCCTCTAAAAACACAAAATTCACAAAAATGTTATTATTCATTGAAAAATTTCTTAAAAACTCAAAAAGATTTTCAGTTTTTTTAGCTTGATAGTCTTATTTTTGTTTACCGATGATAAAAACACTGATGGTTGGATTCATAGCAACATCTTGCTGAGGAAAGCTTGGAATCATGGGTTGGGAGCTAATTTTTCGCAAAAAGTTTACTCAAATGTCAAGAAAGTTCATTAATTTGAAACTTTACATGTTAAAATAAATTTGTTTGGTTAAACATGGTCAACCAAGGTCATTAACTTGGACTTGGAAGGCAAATTGGATAACCCGGGGTCATTAACTTGGACTTGTTTAGCCAAGTGGATTTTTGAAACAGATAATTATTGAAAAAATAAATGGAAATACAAAAATAAAATTGACATTTGAAAAGTTTAAGTTTTTTAGTTTTGATTCGTACAAAATCAAATTTCATACAAAGAGAGACATTTTTGTATGCAACAAGAGTTAAAGTTTTGTGCGATTCATACTGATTTCGAATGAAACCGGGTGAGTGTAAATACCCTTTGTTTCTCATAGAAATGAAGTTTCTGTTCTTTGTGCACTGTTGAGCGATTCAGAGAACATTTTGTGCGATTGAATTCTAAAAACTTCTTTTCTTGATTCTTGTGCTTGTGATTCACATTGTTGAGGTTGATTTGCACACCTCTAACAATGGGCAAGGTAATTTCGTCAAAATCACACTGTTATAATGTCAAAATTCCATACTATTCAGACTAAACCTTAGATCTAGGGTAATTTGACCGGTAAAACTTAAAATTGATCAACAAATCGTTAAAATCGGCTCTAATAACCTGAAAATCAACTATCAATTTGCTAAAAACAACAAGTTTTAGGTTCAGATTATACTTGGACAAATTTAGGGACGACGATGATTTGGTACGACTGATCTGTTTCGTATGAAATAAGATTTCAAAGCAAACTGATTAAGTGTAGAATTTTTGTACGAAATAAGTGAGTCGTATGAATGTCATGAACTTCAAATTTCAAGTTTTGATCAAATGAATGTTTCGTATGAAACATAGTTTTTGTAAAAAATAGAGAAAGAAATTTTAAAAATGTTAAAAATTTGTTGATCAAGTGAATGTTTCGTACGAAACATAAGTTTTTGTACGAAACAAGAGAAAGACACTTTGAAAGTTTAAAACTTTTGATCAATATAGTGTTTTCGTACGAAACAGAGGATTTAGTACGAATCAGTGAAGTATTTTTTTGAAAGTTTAACATTTTTTAACGGTTGATTGTTATTTTAGCAGTAATGATTAACGATGTTGATATTCAAGTGAAGATTACTGAAGAGTTGATTCGGAAAGTGTTGAAGTTTAAGGATAATAAAGACGATCCAACAGGCTTTACTGAATATATGGTTAAAGGATGTTCTTATAGGATGGGATATACAGGATTTGTGAATTCTGCTCAGATATCTTACACACGTTATTATTCATGGATTGGGTATAAGAAAGGAAATCTAAGTGCGCCGTTCAGAAATCTTGCACACGTTATTATTCATGGATTGGGTCATAGGAAAGGTGGTTTTGATGACTTGGTGGATTATCAGATGTGCATGATTACTGCGCTGGTGCTGAATCTTCACTATAACTTTTTAAAAGTTATATTTACTCAGATGATCCAAAATATTCAGAAGGAAAGATTTTTGCAGTATCCAAGATTTATACAGATGATGTTAGACTATTTACATCCTGATATGAGGAAATCTCTAGACGACGTTCTCAAACTTGAACATATGGATGTTCAATCATTACGAAAGATGAACGTGCATTTGAAGTCTGCTCCCGTTGCTAAACCGACGTTTGGTGCTATTCTTAATAAAGATTATATTTCACCTTCACCAGGAATGTGGAAGAAGGACGATAGTGGTGACGATGAAGAGGAAGTTAAATCATTATCGTTGTTTGTGGCAAAGAGAAGTCCATGGTTTGTAAAAGATGGAGAAAATGGTGGAAAAGCTACATACAAAGGGAGAAAGAGAAAAACTGCGTCTACTGCTAAAAGTTCAGGGTTAAGAGATGAACATGAGGTTTAAGAAACAGTTGAAAAGATGGCTGAAGACATAGAACGTCAGGCTTTTGGAGCTGACAAGGCAGCTGAAGAAGTACTATCATCTAGTACTGATTCAGAAGATAGAAGAGCAGGAGAGAAGAAAAGAGCAGAGAAATTAGCAAAGAAACGTCAAGATGACCTGAAATGCAAAGCTAAAAAACGAAAGAGAAAAGCGACTGGCGAAGACGACACAACTTATGTTCCGTCTGAATCTGATCTTGAATCAGCTTTTCATACTCCGGTCAAGAAAAGTCAAAGAAGGATGAAACAAACTGCAGCTCGTATATCTCCGATTGTTAATCCAAAAGAAGCTGGTGCTGAACAGAATACTCTAGAAAATGTGGAGGAACAAACACAGAGTATTCCGTCTCCATCACATCATATGCATCCAGAGCCAGTTCAGGAACGAGTTGAACCAGAGACACCTTTTCAGCAACCATCAATTCCTGAACAAGAACCAGAACAACAACCACAAGCACCGCAATAGCCTGAACCAGAACCTGTTCAACAGTCAATGCCTGATCTAGAACCATTCCAGTAACCACCACCACAACAATATGCTCAACAAAAGTCTCAACCATCTCATACTCAACAATCTCGTCCCCACCACAACCGTTTGATTCATAAGCATTTTTTGACGAGATTGGTTTAGACGATCTACCAGGAGGAGATAAGTTTCGTTTTGATGATCCTAGAGTTGATGATTTGCAGAAACAGGTAACAATGAATGTTGCGCACATAGCTGAGTTGCAAGAGCAGATAAACGTGTTAACAGCTAAAAAGTTTGAAATGCTTTAAAGAATTGGGGGATTAATTGTTGATAAACAAGAATTTGAAGCGATGATGGCGAGTATTATTTCTGAAAATAAAAGATTGCGTTTGTGAATGACTGAATACGAGGAAGAACGTTTGACAAATAATAGAAGAATGGATGTGTTTGAGGAAATTCTTGAAAAGAAGTTGGGTTGAGTATCTCTACAACAATTGATGAAATAGAACGTGAAGAAGTAAGGGAAAGAGTTGCAGAAAGAGAAAGGTTGGCTAAACAGCAATCTGATGCCCAGGGGAAAGGAAAAGGTAAGATTGTGGAGGATTCCGTGATTGATAAAGTTGTGCCAGAAGCTGAATCTGAGCCAGTATAATGTTGGAATATTGTAGTGTTTGAAGAACCGAAGAATTTTATTCTGATAGGAAAGCCTATTAATGTGGATATAGCTTTTCTTGGTATTTCACAAAGACATCGAGATTGGTTGATGAAGAAAAAGACAGTAAAGAAACGGTTGAAGAAACAGAAAAGCAGGCAGTAGTAGAGGATACTGAAGATGTTGATGTTGATGATAAAGATCCTAGCTGTTCAGATGATAATAATGACGATGATAATGTTGGAGGGTCATGTATTCGTGTAATAGATTCAATTATTAATGAATTAGTTGATCTTTCCGAGTATTTTGATGATTCTGCGAACCAAACTACTGAAGAAGAAAGAATGAACACAACTGATGAGTCATAGATGTTCAACAGACAGGAATTTTCACAGAGAATGTTACACCTTCTGTTCTTGTCGTGCAAAAGCCATTTGTATTATATCTTGAGCATGATGTTGAAGAAGGGGAGTTTGTGCATAGTTATTCGAAAGAAGAGATAGCAGAAATGCTCGGTAATAGCAAAGAGAAGTTTGATTTTGATTTTGAAGACGAACTGAATGAGATTGATGTTTTCGAACTGAATGCTTATGTTTTTGAGGATATAGAGGATGAAACGTATATGATAACGTTGTCGTGTAAAGTGATTCTGATGAAGATGCTAACGATGCCATTCAGGGTACAGAAGATTTCCCAACGTTTATTGATTTATTTACAGTAGAAAGTTCTCAGATGTTACAAACGAAAGTATCTGAAGCTGTAAAAGAAGGAACAATTCCTGAAAAGATGTCTACAGCTGAGATTATTGAACAAAAGAAGAAATGGTTTTGAGAGAGTTCAGTAGAGCTAAAGTTTAAAAGACCCCTTGCGTTTTTTCACCAGAGATGCTAATATTTCTTTAGGGGACATTCTGAGTTGGGGTTGGATTGAAGAGCTAAATGTTTATGTGATTAAAAGAGAATTTGGGATTCAATACTTTCGATATCTGAGCGACATCAAAACACTGCCTTATTCAGACATAAAGGAACTTGTGCAAAACAAGATGATAAATCCAAAGATGAAGTTCCATGACCAAAAGCTGTGGAGATTGATCAAGTTTGAAGCTAAGCATGGTTTTGTTCACTGGAAACCGCATTATCCACGTCGTATTATTAAAGTAGATCCAGTGAAAAAAGAGAAAGATATTACTTTGATTGTAAAGACACCACGGGTGATGAAAAACAAGCCGCTGATCAAAATGGAGCAAGATTTTTATGCGATCTTCAAGTGGTGGCATTATGATTCGAATACTGGAGAGGCTGTTATATGCGTTCACCAAGATAAAGATTCGTGGAAGATTACAGAGGAATTAACCGAAGCCGTCATAGCACACAAAAGATTATATATAGGCTGTGGCGAGGCATTCGAATACTACACCCCATGTGGCTAGTAAATTGTTCGAAGAAAGACATAGAATGTTTATTCTATAGTAAGATAAGTTTCGAGGAAAAGGATCAAGAGCAAGCACTTCAACTTCAAAATATCGTGAATTTGTGCTTTACAAATGATATTCATTCTGGATCGAATTGGAAAACAAATTGGCGAAAGATTGAGAAGAAGGAATCGAAGGAAACGTAAGAAAAAGAAGCTTGGATTGCTGAACGTTCAAGAATAGCATCGTTAAGGAGCTTTCAGTTTTTGAAGCGACGTCCTCTGACTGATCAAATGCCAATTGCTTCTGAGGAACGTTGAAAGCCGGTAAAGAGGTTCTTTGGCAGTTAAAGTCAAATCAAATTGAAGATTTTGAAGATTATCCAGATTGCGGCAACATCCAAGGGGGAGTTTGTTGGTGCATAATGTCTATTGCCTACGTCTAGGATATATCTGTAATGTTTATAAAGTTTACAAGTTAATGTTTAATTGAGAAAATGTAAAATATTATTGTTTGTTCACTGTGATTCGCACCAAACAGAAGCATGTTTCGTACGAGTGAGTCACTCGTAAACATAGTTGTTTGTTTTGCACGCACTTCGGTACGAGTCATGTCAACCTATAAATAGGGAATTGTTGTGTTAGAGCTAGGACTAATTTGTCATTTGATACGGCGAAGCTCTGCCAGTTCGTTTACTTGCGTCTGTAATTTGAACATCATTAATACATCAGAAGCAGTTAAACAGTAAGTATTATCTTGTTTATCATGTCTACCTCTCTAGCAATGAGTTCCGTCTCTGCTAGTTGAGCGAGATTAGGTCGATTGCTCATTTCTGGAGCTCGATCCCTAAGTGTTGTGTTATATTGCCTATAACACAACACCCTGTCAAACTGTTTACGCGTTCCGTAACTGTTCACGTTTATCAATACATTCAAGGCTCTTAAGCAGTATATCTTTTTTGTTTGTTTGTCAAACTCGCTAACAAGGAATTCCGCCTCTGTTAGTTAATTCAGATCAGTCCGGTGCTCATTAGAGGAGAGTCGATCCCCTCTCACACAGTGAAACCCAAGCTTGCTTGGTCTTGGGTGAGTTTTGAATATCAAACTTCGGTACTTTGACTTTGACATCCAGTTTGATTTCAGATTTTGATGGAACATGTGTTTTCAATTCTGTAAAAGATGGTTTGATTTTAGCTACCCAAGTTTGTGTTTTCAGAACTGCCCTTTTGGTATAAAATTTTGAATCCTTTTGTCTATTCTTGGTTGAAGTTTTACCAATTTCAAATTTTGAATTATTTTGAATAGCTGAGTTCAAAATTTTGTCGGATTCATTATTTCTTTTTAGGATTTGTTTTGGCACAGACTTGGGAGCTTTTTTTCATTTTTATAGATCTTCTCATATTGTAAACAGGTTTTGGATTTCTTTAAGAACATTGTCGTGCAATACGCACTACTTTGTCACACTTGTAACATGTCCTGCTATCATTTCTAACAGAGGAATCCAAATCGTGTTCTCTACTCCCCTTTTCCTTTTTAATCTCATCATTGGATTTTTAACCAATACTCTCTTTTTCTCTTTTTAGCGCTTGTTCCATAAACAAAATCGATTTTCTTTGTAAAATATATTTTTTGGAACCTGTTGTTCTTCTTTTTCCTTTGATAATCCAAACCTGCTCTCCTGTTTTCAAGATATTCCCTACCCTTCTGATAGTAATTTTTGTAAGCACGTTTTAATTTGGAGTAAAATGACTCTTCTTGTTTTTCGATATCAGAATGACTGACTTCAACCAGCTTAAAAAACTTATAACTCGATCAAGATTTACATTCTGAATCGGGAAATCCTCATCGGAATATAGTTTATCAGATCCGTTCATTTTGTACACAACTATATTTGGATCATTCCCTAAACCATCTTCTGATGATGCAACATCTGGTCCAGATTTTTCAAGATTTGATTTTGCTCTTTCAAAAGTAGAACTCTCAAACTAGTCCCATTCATTTCCCAAAACTTTTTTGACCATTGTTTTTACCACTTCAGATTCACAGTCATTTTCTATTTTGGTGTATGTTACGTCGATGTTCTCAAGCAACTCATTTTTCTTTTCAGTTTTCAATTTTAAATTTAGTGCCTTTTCCACCCTAGATGGTTTCTTTCTTGCATAAGTATTCCACAAGGGTGGTGGAACACGAACGTAACCTACACCTTTGTTTTCATCAATTTATCATCTTCCTTGCTTTTAATTTTCGGTATGTGATCAATGACGTATGGACTGGTAGAATAGCTGATTAACAACTTGTTAACCCATTCAGTTTCAATTTTCATTTTCTCAAGTTCACTTTTTAACTCAGCAATTCTATTGAAATGAATATTGATGGCCATCTGTTTGTCCATTATAGTTACCTTGAGCATCGAAAATGTTTTTGTCATCTTCTTTGATCACTTGTTCAAATTGTTTAATTGTTTTAGTTAATTTTTATATGCTTCTTTTGTTGTATTATAATCACATGATAATTTATATGCATGAGTTATTATCTTTTTCAACACACTCCTTGCATGGCTCTTTGCACTTCATGCAAGGCGTTTATTCTTTGACACTTTGAGCCTTAATTTCTTCCTCCACTGTTTCATTTACTGACACTTTTACCGATTTAACTCTAGCTTCCTGAGCTTCCTCAGTAACTACCTCCTTCACGTTAGCCATTAAAGCTTTGTTAGCTATGTCAGTTAGATTCTCCAAATTCATCTCCTTGGTCACGTCAGTCACCTCTACTATTTCCGGCTTTGTCTCTTCTTCACACGGTGGTTGGTAGCTTGAGTCAAAGTAACCTGCATAAGTTTTAAGAAAATCAGAAGCTAATAGATGTCTAAATGCATTATTTAGGAGTTCTTCTTCCTCTAACGATGTGCTATAATATTCTTCTGGTGCTTCATCAAAAGATGCCTCAGTATGTTCTTCTTCTGTCTGTTCTGGTTCTTCAATTATCTCAGCTACCAGTGTGAGGCTTTAATTCTTTGTGATATACTTGTTCCAGTTGAACCCTTCATCTTCTTGGGTGACAACCAGAGCCTTAACTTTTCAGTTTGATGGCCCGTCTTCAATCGGCACTAACCTGGTCTGAGGTTGGGGTTAATGATATATGGCCCTTTTGTAGTAATCAATAGCAAATTGATTCTTATTTCCTTTGACTTCTCTGTTTGGGCACTCTCTCTTGAAATGTCCCTTTTCTCGGCACTTGAAGAACGTTACTTTAGCCTTATTAAAACCAAGTTTGTCGTCAAGCCCATTAGGCTGTCTATTCCAGTGATTTCCATAAAGCGTTGAGCTCTACGGACTATAGAGACCATACACCACTTATTATCAATCAATTCATACTCAACTGAATCAATCTGATCATAATCTTCTTTTGTCATTTCCGGATTCCCGATCCTTCCGGCCACCAGACTTTCATATGATTCAAGAACTGATGCAAGCAAGGGCATGTGTTGTTTGGCCGTGTGTTCATTGAAGTCATGTGCGCTTTTGAGATTCACAATGATGTTGCATTGCAGAATTCGCTGGTTTGAATTAGGTTGAATTTTTTTACTGTTTTGAGGATTTCTTGAGCTTTGTGAAGATTGTGGAGCTTGAGGAGAGTTAGGGTTGTATGACGGAAATAACTGAAACCTACTACATTGGTTTGATGGTGGACTTGTATTATTTTTGGCACTGAAAGCAGTTTGAACCTTGGGACTTTGTATGTGTCCAACAAAACTACCTTTGTAGTATAGGTTCACATCTTGTTGCATGGGGGTGCCGTTGTTCTTTGCCATCTTCTGCATTTCTAGCTCATGACCTTCTAATCTTTCGATAAATCTTGGCAATGTGAAATTACTATACCTTTGTGTCGTTTTTCAGGAAAGTCAGATAAGTAGTCCATTCTCCTTCTCGTAGAGAATCGACCATTTTATCAACTAGTTCTTCATTGACTTTGACATCCTCATTCATTTCATTTGAACCACGAAATGATAGTATCTTTCGATCAGTTGTTTCATAGTCTCTCCTTTTATCAGATTGAAAGTATCAAACACGTTGCTTAGCAATGCTTTCTTCCTTTTCGAAGTTGAGAACTTTGCTGGAACTTAAGTCTTAAAGCATCCCACAGAGACTGGGCGTCATCGTCATGTTGAAGAAGAGCTAAGATATCTTCTTTTACTACATGTTGCAGTATATACATCATCTTCTTTTCGTTGATAAACTTCTCTTTCCCTATATCGTGAGCTGATCTAGTGTCTTCTCAGACCACTTTCACCTGTAGGTGTTGTGTATTTTGACTCAATGGCAAACGAACATGTGAAATGATTAGCTTAAACCTAGTTGATTAATCTCTCGCTCCAACTGTCATAATCTTCTAAGTTCATGAGTTTTGGAGGTTTCATCATGGTTCCCATTTCGTTCTCTAGGTTCATCTTCTGAGCTGTAGCAGTTGTAACAGAAGATGTGGTGAAGGTTTTAAAGAATTCCTCTTCCATATTTTACTTGAAAATTGTCGAAAACTATCAAAAAAAATTGAATAGAACTTGTTTTGGTGCGATGTGTGCTTGGTGCAATGTGGCACTTCGTACAAAGTGTTCACAAGCAATTTTTAAGAAAAGTTTACCCACTTCTTACGCGTTTGAACTTACTTTGTATGAGGTGCATTTAGAAAGCAATTGTAAAATTGGAACGATATGAAGTTGCGTCATACGAGGCGTCTAGGCACCTCATGCAAGGTGTAATATTAGCTCGTACGAGTTGTGTTCACAGCTTCGTGTTTTTCTTGTTTTTTGCCATTTTTGACATGATTACAGTTGATTTTAGATTTGAAAGTTTCAAGAGTGTGTACTGATATTAACATGTTATACTAGAATCCTAGTCCAATTTGTCCATGAAATTGTCTAGATCTTATAAAAGTTCTAAGGAGTAGATATTGAGATCTTCAATTGCTGAAATATGACCAGATGTATTCGAATCAGGCCTCCTTCTCTGATACCACTTGTGGGAGGATCGGCTTTCCCCCGAAAGCAACGGTCCAGACTCGAACTAAGCAACGTGGCGCGGAATTCATCGTTAGTAAGTCTGACAAAAGATAAGATCTATTGTTTAACGCTTCTACTTTTTGTATTAATAAACGTGGAAGAATTACAGACAACAAACTGACAGGGCTTCACCTCAGTATCAGTAAAACAGCTACAGACTCAACGCCCTTGAGCTTCTACATATAAACATGCTCAACTCGCACAAGCGTGAAAGGGGCCAACTCGTCCGAAGTAGCAAGTAGCACTTTGTATGAGGCAGACATCAACTCGTACGAGGTGACCCTATAACAAGCAAAACGTGACAAAATCTAACATTTAAGCCCTGTTACATATACGACATGACCCTAAGACGTAGGCTATAGACATTCTGCACCAACAATATCTTTCAAAACCACTAAAAATAAACATATTTTTAGGTTTATCCACAAGTTCCATATGTTTATATAACCTTATCTAGGTTATATTACAAGTTTACTAGTTTAAAAATCATGTCTTTAAGTTCATTAACAACCTTATATATTTTAAAAATCATTTTCATCTCTACACATAAAGTTCTTGAAGCTTTGAGGGTGATGACCTTGCTTAATCTAAACATATTCAGGCTTAGATTATATTTTCAAACATAATATGGCTAGTTCTTATTTTTTTTACATAATCTACACTACAACGAACCTCAAGATAGTTTTGATTAGTTATTTAGTGAGTTTAAGGATGATGGGCGTGTACTTTCATAATAAACACAGAAATGGGTTGTAAGGATCTTACTACTAGTAGTATGGCTAGGGTAGAATCTAGTGAAGAAGATGAAGAGTATTGTGACATTTGTACATTTTTAGTCATTGAACAATTTCTGAACATTTTCGTATTTAATAAAATCTTGTGTTTTATTTGCAAGAATGTATATTTATCAATCATTATACAATCCCGGACATTTTTATTCAACAAAATCTTGCATTTTATTGGTAAGGGTGCAAAATGTCAATCACTGCACAAATTCGGTCATTTCATGTTGGATAAAGTTTTATACTTTATTTACGAAACGTGAACTGTACAATCGAACGAATCGACATCCATGACATTTCCAGACAAAATCCAAGTTCAACATGCCTTAACGCTTTCATATAACCTAAATATTAGGTTAAAAGGGTTTAAAAATGACAAAACGCGACAACACAAATCTAGGGGCCAAAATTGTCAAAAAAAAGTTTGCTTCATCACCAAGTTTGGCCACCTATCTCCAATTTTTGACACCTTGCACTCATTTTGCCACTCTTAATTTGGTGTTAACACATGTTAGGACACTAATCCACACTTGGTAACACTTGTCATCACCTCCTTGATCCTAAAACATTATAAGTACCCTTTGATTCGCCCATTTTTTTTCACACCACTTCAAAACACTTCAAATCAAAGTGTGAAGTTTTTCTTTCTATCCATTTTGGAGCTTGTTACCAGCATTTGGAAGCCTCCTATCTTAAGTTTTGAAAGTGTTCTTCAACACAAGACACACTTGAACTCTTCAATCCTTGAGCTTTGTTTGATCATTCGAACAAGACATTTAAGCAATCCCAAGTGAGTACATAGACCCCTCTTTTACTCTGACAAATGTTTTGGGATGATTCGTATGCGCCTATCACTACTTTCTTGTTTTCATGACATTATACATGTTTTGCTTATCTAGTACATATTGTACATGATTTTAAAGACATTTGCTTCATATGTGGACTTAGGATACCAAGTACATGATTTCAAAGTCATTTTTTATTCGTATGTTAACTTAGCTTACCTAGTACATGATTTCAAAGTCATTTTGCTTTGTATGTTGACTTAGCATACCTAGTACACAATTTCAAAGACATTTTTAATTCGTATGTTGACTTGGTATACCTAGTACATGATTTCAAAGACATATTTTGCTTGGTATATTGCCTATATATGCCAAGTACATGATTTCAAAACATTTTCATGGCATGCTTACATTGTTTAATATCTTGGTGCGTTTAATATAGAATGATATATTCATTAACATTGATCACATCGACCGGTAGTATGTAATGGTACCATAGGATTGACAATCTGGTTCCTGCTTCCTAGGTTTGTTTGGAAGTGACTTTAGGGAATGACAAAATCCGATGAACATTTGATAAACCTTTATCTTTATAAGGGTTTATCCGACAGTCAACAAGGCTTGAATGTATTCGCCAACATTCCATATATATGTGTCAACACAATAAAGGGAATTGATTTATAAGACAAGAGTTTTTTTTTAAACAAGACCTTCATTTATTCATGTCACACCCCCGTCGTAGCGGAAGCGCAAGTGTGTGACAATTAGGTAATCATTGCATCCAATTTAGTAAACAGTATTAAATAACAACGAGTCATGCCATTACTAAGTTTCATTACACATTTACAACTTTCAAAAGTGAAATCACATTGTTATCTGTCTCAGATTACCCCTTACAAACATAGTTTAAAAACACATTGTTCCAAAATAAGATATTGTTTTCATCACAAATTCATGTTGAGGCTTTGCCCTCTATATACCAAATGAGGTTGGGATATAAAAAGGCAAACCCTCCAAAAGGTAGTACATTGTTGTCTTGACAAATCCCACACCCGGATCCCATCACAAGCTCAAGTCCTGCGTCCTGAAATACGTAATTTTTAAAGTCAACATAAAGTTGGCGAGTTCATGCCGTTTAATGTTTTCGTATCAAAATGTCATCCTTGAAAACCTGTATTGAAATCCAAGTATGTTATTAGCATCAAAGAGTTAATTAAGGATCTATCAGTGTGTCACGAGCACCCTGACATACTTGTGCCATAAGTAAGTAACCAAACCGAGACTTCTTTGACATCATTGGGATCACAAAAGCGCTCCGAAGGGTATACCAACCAGGAGTGGATTGGGTCTCAAACTCAATAGATCTTCTTCTTTTTCATTCACCTTGGTCACTAAGTGATTAATGGTTACTATTGTTATCATCCTACTTACGCACAGTGATCTGTTATCTTCTAACCCATAGCTAACATACTGTTTTGACATAACATGTATTTCCCCTTGATAGTTTAAAACAAAACATGAATAATTGAAAGGATGGACATGAACTCACAGTTTCTACGTTCCTTTAAGTCGTACTATTTATCGATCGGTGTTCGCAACGTATGGAACCTACATGCGTATTGGTTTCATTAGACACCTAAGTCTCAATGGACCTTGTACTTGTTGTTTATCTTAAATTCTTGTTATGTATTTCCTTGTTGGGACTGAACAACTTATAACATTATCGTAGTGTTGGTAGTATGTTTATTGGATTAGTTTTGTTATATATATTTCTTAATATATATATATATATATATTAGTGTTTTCAAATCATGTGTGAACTGGGCCTTGCCCTTCACATGTCATTGGGCCTAGCCCATGTTTTCTTGTCATTGGGCCTAGCCCATGTAATTTATGTCATTGGGCCTAGCCCATGTTTTGGTATCTTTGGGCTTTGCCCATGTAATTTAAATCTTTTTGGGCTTTTATTATTTTTTGGGCCTTGTCCATATATATAATGGAATTGGGCCTAGCCCACATTTATTTATTAAAAGCCCATTTTCTTATAAGTATTTACTTATAATTTTTCTACTTTTTATATTTTTTATCTTTCCGTATTTTGATTTTGGTAACATATATATGTGTTAAACGTCTAAATATATATTTAGACTCGGCGTCGGCGTGTTTATTACATTTTTATTTTCGTCGAGAATCGCCCATTGTGGTCGACACGGTGATGTAATCTTGAATGTTCGCCTATTGTTAGCATCGTTTAGATTGTCCGATTTATTGTTTGGATGCTTTTCAAGAATATATTTATCATGTTACCAATACTTAGTGTATTGCTCAAGTGTTTGTATTTTGTATATGGTGGAGAATTTTTATTGTGAATACCCTAAGTTTCTAATAAAACATACAATACATACAAATCTATTGGTAACAAATATGTATATAAATATATATACTTGTATTATTTTCCAAGTAGAAATATATATATTTGTAAAAAGTGTTTATTTTTACTTAAAAATATATAGTTGTAACTTTGTTAAACACTTGGCTATTTAGGGATAACCCTTGTCATTAGAGCCTACTTAATGACGATTTAAGTTACTAATCGCGTTTAGTCCCACTAATCACCCCACTAATCATATCTTAATCGCGATTAGATTTTTATAAAATTTCGCCATAGTTTCCCCTAAACTATGGCATTTTCAACGTTTCAAAAACGTATTTAAAACCTGTTTAAGCTCATAATCATCATCAACAAACCATCTATTATTTAGTTTACATAATCAAACCATCATCATCCATGACTTTTTATGGTTTAAAATCCTAGTAAATTAAGTGGGTTTTTAATATTTTTTAACCATTTCAAAACACTACTTTTATCATGTTGTTTAGCCAAGTCCAAACACTTAACCCCTTAATTACTACAAATTTTTAAGATGATTACAACTTAAATATAAATGTTTACTTCTCATAAAAATCATTCATATGCATAAAAATTACCTTTAAGTTGTAGTATTTTTCATGGATGATGTAGTTGATGATCTTGTTTAGATTTAAACCTTAACATGTTTAAATCTTCACTTTTATACTAAATCATACAAGATCATCTCACTTTTATTTAATACTTCTAACATAAACAACTTCAACATGCTATCCAACAATCATATAAACATAATCAAAACAAAATAAACAATATTTATTGTTATTAGTATGTTGTGTGTTAGGGTTTTTGATTTATCTTTTCTTGATTTTCAAGATGATCAACTTGTACACTAATAATCTAAGCATAAAAATAAGCTAGATTATGGAGGAGTTTAGCTTACAAAGGGTGCACAAGTTTCTTGAAGATTATGGAAGAAAATGAAGCTCCTTAGGAAGCCCTAATGATCTCCATCCTTGCTAGCTTCTTTAGGGGTCTTGATTGAGCTTTAAGATGTGTAAAAGTGGTGGATTGTGGTGGCTAAATGGTGGTGTATGGTGGAGGTGGTGTAGCCGTGGGGTAGGAAGAAGAACAAGAGAAATGTTGCAACTTTTTTTGATGTAGAATGATAAGAATTAGGTTTAAGATAAGATTATATTTTTCTTCATGATTCAAGTTCCATCAAATCTTTTAAGCACCATACTTCTAATCTCCAATTTGCAGCAAAATCAAGTGGTGTGGGACCCACTTGAGCCGTGAACCATGAAGGGGGGTGAAGTGTAACTTTCATTTTTTACACATGTTAAAATTCTAGATATTTAGGTAATTATGTAAAGTATAGTGATTAGGGTTAGTCTTCTAGAATCTTAAGCATAAGACTTGAGTTTAGGGTATGTTTACATGGTATTTAACTGACATCATCCTCCAATATAAGTTTCGGATAACGGGTGCGTCGCTAGATCACTCATCGTCGTAATAATCGCTAATAAACGGAACTATTTATTTAGTACCGAAAGCCTTTGTTTCGACTATCACAATTAATATGGTGTCTAATTAGGGTATTTCTGATCCAAAAATATGCATGACTAGTTCGCTAGATGAATATACGATGAGTTAGGATGGCCGAAATGTCTTTCATTCGATTGATATCGGCACTTTTATGTTCCGCCATAAAACTTTTCCGAAAGTCGTGTTTCCGTGAACTCATGTAATTGAATGGATTCTGAGTTCCAAATAATGCTTAACTAGTTCACTAGATGCCCGGATGAGGCTATCGGCCACTAAAATATTCATCGTTTCGACGATCGGCCGCTTTCCGGTCGAGTTGTGCATTGTTTGCCGAATGACCGGAAACAATGTCTTTTGTTCATTCTTGATATTCTCACATTATTTTAGGATTTAATATTGTTTTATTCTTATCTTGAGAATTAGTCTTGCGCACAAATCACCATTTGTCGCCTTTTAGGTCGAAACGGACAATTTTGCAATTTAGGCGTTATACACCGAAAAGTTACGTATTATTGTAATAGTTGTTCTCAAATATGTGTTTTCATTTGTATATGGACTCAGGTATGGCATTAACATGCGGTTATTCCTTGTTCAGATTCGTGTTTGCGGATTTACCGACACAGTTAGTGTCACCTCATTTAGTGTGTCCAGCGCTTTCTACCAACACTTTTAGGGCATTGTTTTGGTTTGTTTCACGTCGTAACAGAAACCAATATATGTTATGATCAGATTTACTTGCCCTAATGACGGACGACTCAGTTATGTAATTAAATTACTATAACTATGCATGAGATTATAATATAAAATTAGTGATTAAATTTTACGGAATTACCAGTTATTTGCCATTTGTCATATACTCCCCCCGTTAAAAAGAATTTCGTCCTGAAATTCAGCTTGACGCATACACTGTAGGAGTCTTCTCGAACAGGTGGGGGTATTTTGACTTGATTTGATCTTCACGCTCCCACGTATACTCGGGACCGTGACGCGAATTCCAGCGAACCTTCACCAGTTTGATTTGGCTTCTTCTTGTCTTTTGGACTTTCCAGTCCATGACATCAACTGGTTCTTCGGTGAATTATAATTTGTCATTAACATGAATCTCATTTGCTGGAATGATAACTGTGTCATTAGTTAGACTTTTCTTCAGATTGGACACATGGAATGTGTTATGTACGTTATTGAGTTCCTTTGGCAGTTTTAACTTGTAAGTCACTGTACCAATCTTTGCCAGAATTTCAAAAGGTCCAATATATCTCGGGTTGAGCTTTCCACGCTTTTGAATCTAGCTACGCCTTTCCAAGGTGAGACCTTTAACAATGCTTTATCTCCCACCTCGAAGGATACTGGTTTGCGTCTTCGATCTGCAAAGCTCTTTTGTCTATCTTGGACTGCTTTAATATGCTCACGTATCTTAAATATCTTTTCTGTGGTCTCTTGTACTAGTTCGGGACCAATAAGTTGTCTGTCACCGACCTCTACCCAACATAATGGTGATTGGCACTTTCGTCCATATAGTGCTTCGAATGGCGCGGCCTTGATACTGGTGTGATAACTGTTATTATAGGAAAACTCTACTAATGGTAAATGAGTATCGTAGTTTCCACCCAAATCCATCACACAGGCCCGAAGCATGTCTTCTAATGTCTGGATGGTTCACTCGCTTTGACCATCGGTCTGTGGGTGAAAGGTTGTGCTTAAATCCAAGCGAGAACCTAATGAATTTTGAAATGATTGCCAGATCCGTGACACAAAGCGACCATCTCTATTTGAGATTATCGAAATGGGCACACCATGGCGTGCCACAATTTCCTTTAGGTACAGTTCAATTAGTTTCTCCGTGCTGTCTTTCTCGCGGATGGGAAAGAAGTGAGCTGATTTGGTTAGCCGGTCAATGATAACCCAGATCATGTAATGACCTCGAGAGGTCCGTGGTAACTTTGTAATGAAATCCATTGATATTTGTTCCCACTTCCAAACCAGGATCTCGGGTTGTTGTAATAACCCAGATGGCTTTTGGTATTCAGCCTTGACCTTTGCGCAAATTAGGCATTTCCCAACATAGGTCGCAATATCTCCCTTGAGTATCAGCTACCAATAATATTCTTTCATATCCTGGTACATTTTGTCCAATCCTTGGTGTACTGAATATTTGGACTTGTGTGCTTCATCCAACACCAAGTCTCGCAACTCACCATAATAGGGAATCAAGATTCTTCCCATGAAATATAGAGTTCCATCCTTGTTCGGTTCCAAATGTTTTTCCATTCCCTTTAATGATTCCGCTGGAATGTTTTCTGCTTTCAATGCTTCTTGTTGTGCTTTACACACTCTAGGTGTGAAGTTTTTCTGGATCGTCATTTCTAACGCTCGCACCCGTAATGTTTTGGCTCGTTCTTTTCTGCTCAAAGCATCTGCTACAACATTTGCTTTGCTCGGGTGATACTTGATCTCTTAGTCATAATCATTCAACAAGTCCACCCAACATCGTTGGCGCATATTCAGTGTCTTTGGTTGAATATATGTTGAAGACTTTTATGGTATGTGAATATGGTACACTTAGTGCCATATAGATAATGACGCCAGATCTTCAAAGCAAATAACACGACACCTAGCTCCAGGTCATGCGTGGTATAATTCCTTTCATGAACTTTTAACTGCCATTACGCGTACGCGATGACTTTTTCTCGTTGCATCAACACGCAACCCAAGCCTTGGCGTGATGCATCACAGTACACCACAAAGTCATCGGTACCGTCCGGGAGGGATAGTGTTGGTGCTTTGCATAGTTTTTCTTTCAATACTTGGAACCCCGATTCTTGCTTTTCTCTCCAATCAAACTTTCTATACTTCTGGGTAAGCGAGGTTAGCGGCTGGGCAATCTTGGAGAAGTTCTTAATAAATCTACTGTAATATCCAACTAATCCTAGGAATTTTTGTATTTCCGTGGGGGTTCTTGCCGTGGTCCAGTTCTTTATAGCCTTGATCTTTGAAGGGTCAACATGTATTCCGTTCTCATTCACCATATGGCCGAGAAATTGTACCTCGCGAATCCAAAATTCGCATTTTGAGAACTTGGCATATAATTGCTCCTTCTTCAGCAATTCTAAAATGGTTCTCAGGTGTTGTTCGTGCTCTTTCTTGGTGCGTGAGTATATCAGTATGTCATCTATAAAAATGATCACGAATTTCTCAAGTTATGGCTTACATACCCGGTTCATCAAATCTATGAATACTGCAGGGGCGTTCGTTAGGCCAAAGGGCATAACAAGGAACTCGTAATGAACGTAGCGAGTCCGAAACGCTGTCTTAGGAATGCTTTCCTCTTGGATTCTCAACTGATGATACCCAGATCTTAAATCAATCTTTGAGTAAAAACTCGACCCTTGCAACTGATCAAATAGATCATTGATTCTTGTTATTGGGTACCGGTTCTTGATAGTTAACTTGTTTATCTCACGATAATCGATGCACATGCAAAAGGTTCTGTCCTTCTTTTTCACAAATAGCACCGGAGCTTCCCAAGGCGAGAAACTCGGTCTTACGAAACCTTTGTGGAACAGCTCATGCAACTACATAGATAATTCCTGCATCTCCGAGGGCGCTAGTCGATATGGAGCTTTTGCCACAAGTGCAGCTCCTAGCACTAAATCAATACGGAATTCGACTTGTCTTTGTGGAGGTAGCCCTGGCAAGTCTTCTGGAAAGACCTCGGGATATTCCTTCACTACTGGTATGTCTTCAATCGTGCACTCCTCGGCCTTCTTATCCACCACGTGGGCAAGAAAAGCGATGCATCCTTTCCTCAAACATTTATGCGCCTTCATACAGTTTATGATTCGTAGAGGTGTGTCATGCTTCTCACCGTGAATTATCAAGTCTTCTCCGTTGGATAAAGGGATGCGAATGATTTTCTCATGACATATAATCTCGGCTCGATTATTGGATAGTCAATCCATCCCAATAACAACATCAAAACTACCCAGTTGAACTGGTAATAGATCTATATCAAACTTTTGTTCACCCAATTCTAACATACATTTCTTTATTATTTCTTTTGATTCTACTAATATCCGGTTAGCTAGCTCAATCGAGTAGGGAACATTTAATTTACTCGAATTTACCCCAACTATATCTCTAAACTCTTTAGAAATAAAAGTGAAATCTGCCCCAGTATAAAAAAGAATAGATGCAAAGTGATCATTGATAGGGAACCTACTGGTGACCACGTTTGGATCCTGGCGAGCATCATTAGCTCCAATTAACAATGCTCTTCCCCGTGCTTGATTTGCTTTAGGACAATCTTTCTTGAAATGTCCTTTGTCTCCGCATCCAAAGGAAACTTGATCTCCAGTATTGGTTCGGCACACATTGATGCATTCTTGCTATTCTCACATTATTTTAGGATGTTTAACATTTTTTGTTCTTATCTTGACATCCAGAATCCTCCAGATTAGTCTTGCGTACAAATCGCCATTTGTCGCCTTTTTGGTTAAAACGGACAATTTTGCAATTTAGGCGTTATACCGGAAAGTTATATATTATTGTAATAGTTGTTCTCAAATATGTGTTTTAATTTGTATATGGACTCAGGTATGGCATTTACATGCCGTTATTCCCTGTTGTGATTCGTGTTTGCGGATTTACCGACACGGTTAGTGTCACCGCATTTAGTGCTTCCGACACTTTCTACCAACACTTTTAGGGCATTGTTTTGGTTTGTTTAACGTCGTAACGAAAACCAGTATATGTTATGATCAGATTTACTTGCCCTAATGACGTACGACTCAATTATGCAATTAAATTACAATAACTATGCATGAGATTATAATATAAAATTAGTGATTAAATTGTACGGAATTATTGGTTATTTGCCATGTGTCACAATTCAAAACACCTGTTTTGTACAAGACAAGACATTTTGGTTATTTTATACAAGACATTTATTTTATGGTTTAAACAAGACTTTTGTTTACCATACAAGACATTGGTTTATACATAGACATTTGTTTATAAATAACATTTAATTTATACAAGACATTGGTTTATACATAGACATTTGTTTATAAAAGATATTTTATTTTATAAATGGAATTGGTTTATACATAACATTGGTTTAAACAAGACATCTCAATTGTTGGCTCATCGTAAGTGATTTAAATGACGAGACGTGTGTAATATGATAAAAACATGGTGCATATGCCGCTGGTACTTTCTATATACAAATGCTTTCATTATATTACATAACGTAGCGTTATCTAAACCACTTCAAACAAAATACAAGGCATCACATATTTTATACAAGGCACGAGTTAGTTTTGTTATTAAGTTAACCATGCATCATTTCTTTTAAAACATTTGATTTTCATATGATTTAATAAAAGAAATATTTTTATAAAGGATCATGACTACTTTTGTAATAGTTGAAAATTTCTTTTAACCTTCAATTCCATGAATCTTCATCACAAAACCTATGTTACTCACAGGCATTTTTATGCTAATGTTTAATTTTCACATATGTTTCCGGAGCTAATGTTTGACTTTGATCATGGTTCACATAGTCCGCTGACTTGGGCCTTAGTGACTTTAAAATTTGCAAGACTATTGTTATTTTTTTTATTTCATTCTCCCAAGAAAATGTAAATAATTATATTCAATAATACAAAGCTTTATGTACCATATGTTGTGAAACAATAGTTCTATGACAGGACTTCCTGATGTTTCCGTCGCAGTTTGTTGTTTTACGCGGTCGAGGTGTACAAGTAATAAAAAAAACTCGAAGCTCCAAGATGATGAGATTATGCTCCTAGTGTGCATCCTTGCCTTACACCATTTTTAGATCACCTTGTATATGAGTTGTAGAGCTTGTAATGTGATGTTTAAGGTTGCAGATTGAAAGAATGGTTATGGTGTTTGGGAGCCGTAGGTAGAGGGAGCAAGAGAGATATGTTATGAGTTTTTTTTCTTGATGTGTAAAAATGATGGGATGGTGTTGATATCTTGCAAGTCTTTAATTAATCAACAAGATCTTTGCACCATGCTATTAAATCATCCAAAATCAACGTGAACTTGGGGGAGGTAAAATGCATTTTTATATAAACTCTAATTGTGTATATATATATATATATATATATATATATACCTGAAAAATGTTAAGTGTAATTATTTAGGTAACAATCTTCACTTAGTAAATTAGGGTGTAATTAATGGTTAACTAGTTCACTAGACTAGTTGGTACTACTTTCGGATGGTAAAATACCACTAGTTTGCTCGTTGGTTCAATATCGGCTGATATATAGAGAGGTGTTATCTAGTACCGGGAGCTATGGTTTTAAGTTACCATTGATGCTATAGCACTTATTTAAAATTTTTACGACACCAAAATATGATTAACTAGTTCGCTAGGTTATTCATTTAAGCGTTAGGGCCATAAAATGTGGTTTACTAGTTCACCGAGTCAAAAACGGACAAGTTATGTATTATTTGCAAGTGAGGTTCCCACATTAGGTTGTTTATATATGGACTCAGATATGTCTTTCATATGTCATTATTCATAGTTCTACTTCGTTTTAGCCGACCAAATCTAAAACTGGTTAAAATGAAAAAGTTGAAATTTGAAGTCCACTTCGCACGACTTGGTATTCAACTCGCATGAAGTGAGTCACTTCGTACAAAGTGGTCACTTGGTATGAAGTGGATCATGTACTATATATAGGACCCAATTCGTACGAAGTATCCATTATTTATTTCTACGAACTGGGAGAACCTTCGTATGATTTGGAGATTTTGTGTGATTTGAAACGAAGTGCTGCCAAAATTGACATTTGGGAGTTGATTTATACACCTCTTACAATGGTGAAGGTATTGGGCCGTGATTTAACCATTAAATTAAGGTTTTTGGACATTTGGACTTAAAAACTTAGATCTAGGAAAATCTAGCCAACCAAATCTAAAATTGGACATATATTCATGCTTATCCATACTAGTAGTTTGTGATTGAACCTTCATTTTGATAAAAACAAGTTTTAAGAATGATATTCATAACTGTTGTTGGGACGAAGTGTAAAATGGTAAAAATTAAAAGCAACCTAGCATGAAGTGGGTGTGTTCAAAATGGTTTATGTTATTGCAAGCTTCGTACGAAGTGGAAATTACCACTTCGCATGAAAAGCTTGGTATTTTTTGTCAAAATTTTCTAAGTGTTGAGATTCTAACTATTTGTTGATTGTTTTCACAAGAAAGGAAATCATTGTTCGAAAAGACGTACAACACATCCTTTGTTTTAGATTATACTATTCAAGAGATAGAGCCATTTAAAGACATACTTGAATTTACTGGACGTTTATCGGTGACAAAGGCTTTAACTCATCAACACAAGGTCTAGTGATCCCATATCAAACGATTCTGGAATGCTGCAAGATTTGTTGCTAAACCACATGCAATTCATTTTGTGGTCAAGAATGATGATAAAGAATTCAACGTTAAAATCACCAAAGAGTTGATTAGAAGGGTTTTAGACTTGAAGGATAAGGATGCTGATCCCACAGGCTACCCTGAGAGAATGGTTAAGGGATGCTTTTATAGAACGGGATATAAGGGCTATGTGAATTATACAAACTTCAAGAAAGCTAATCTCGGAAGGTCGTATAAATTCTTTGTACACTCGATCATTCATGCTTTCAGTCACTGGAAAGGCGGCTACGATGATATACTTGATTACCATATATGTATGGTTGTTGCATTAACAATTGATATGCCATATAACTTCACAAAGTTAATCTTTGATCAGATGGTGTCAAACACTACAAGGGAGAAGTTTCTTCAGTACCCAAGGTTTGTGCAATTGATATTAGATGGTTTATTTCCTAACTTGGAGAAGAAAAAGGATGATGAGATGAAACTGAATCATATGGATAAAGAAACTTTGATCATACTAAATTTATATTTGAAGCAACACTCAAAGCCTGTTACAAAGCCAGTGTTTGGAGCGATTAAAGATAAAAAAATTATGTTGCACCTCCAAAGGGAAAGTGGAGAAAAGATACAAGTGGTTCTGAAAAAGAGGATCTTATTCCGAGAAGAAGCAGTTGGTATGAAAAAGAGGAAAAGGAAAGGAAACGGGCGACTCCAAAAAAGAAACCTACACAAACTCGCCACCGTGCAACTCTCCAGACTATGCTTAGTGATGAACAGTCTGAGGAAGAGACACTAGTTAATGAACCCAGTTTTTGAGAATGTGAATGTTCATGAGGATGTTTTCTCTACTACATCGGATGGTGATCGATAGGTGAATGTTGAAAGGATTGCGGCTGAAGTTGAGAAAGAGACTATCGAGGGTCACAATGAAGAAAGCTCTGAAGATAGTATTGATCTAGAGATTACAACGGCAAAAGAACCAGAAGAATAGCGAATATAGCAATGTAAATGTAATGAAGTTGGAGATGATGATGTTTCGTATGTTCCTACAGAGTCTGAGGAGGTGATTGAGAAGCCAGTTAGGAGAACAAGATGTGTTAAAAGTAAGTAAGATGTTCAGAAGAAAACAACTGGGTCTCCTAAGGCAAAGAAAGCACGACCAAAGTATAAAAGGGCAAGTAAGACACCTGAGGTTGAAGCTGTGGCTACTACAGAGAATGTTGACACTGTTATTCCACCATCACCACCACATATCCAACAACCACCAATTACACCACCATTTCCCACATCACCACATATCCAACTGTTAGGCCCTAATAAGGTTTATGCATTAGTTATATTAGTGATATGGATTATCTTGTGTATATGGGCTTAGGAAAGGCTATTGGGCCTTAGGGTTTTAGGTTAATGGTGCTCTAACCCTCTAGTATAAATAGATAATGATGTATTAGGGTTAGGAGCTTTTTGGTGGTTTCTCTCTACAACTTGTATTAGACAAATTACAACATTTGTATGCAAGTTGATCTTTCTACTTCATCTTATTCCTTATCTATTTGATTCATAGCTTGTTTGTGTGATTCTACCACCAAACAAGCCTCGTGTGATATCGTGAGATCCAGTTTTCTGGACATACAATTGGTATTAGGGACTGTTTGAACCTGTTTTCAGGCTCAGATTTGATATCACACTGTTTTAGACTACACTTGCTACTATTTTGGAGTTTCTGTTGAGTTTCGGTTGCATCTTGGTTGCATCTCGGATCATCTTCTTCAAGACTCGGATCATCTCGGATTAAATCAAATCATCTACTTGAACATCTCAGATCATTTCAAATCATATTTTGAAGAACTCGAACACATCTCAGATACATACTTGCATCTTGGATCATCATTAAGCATCTCGGAGCATCATTAAGCATCTCAGATCATCATCAAGCATCTCGGATAATCATCTCGGATCATCATCAAGTATCTCGGATAGATCACTGTTCCGAGTCCGAGATACTATTCGAGTTACAATTATTATTCCGAATTGGGTTACTATTCAGAATCGAGTTACTGTTCTAAATCAAGTTGCTGTTCGAAATCACTATTCAGAGTTGACTTTGTTGACCATTTCGGATTGGACCAATTGGCTTGTCATTTTTAACTAAAATTTAATTAATCATTATTTGGTAAAACTACGGATCTCGCAAACGCTACCTTGACGGCTATTCAGTCTCAGACTCTTGCGTTGCATCAAGAAGTGGATCAGATTATGGGAACGTCTACAAAAATTCCGAGGTTGCTGTATGGAGATGACTATTTTGAGTGGACCTGGCATTTTGAGTAGTATTACAAAGCTAAGGAACCCAGTATCTTGAGGTGTATTCTTGATGGTCCCCGTACTATTATGTACGCAACTGAAAGTGATCCTCACACTCAGACTCTGAAACCTAATGGTTTGTGGACGGACAATGATCGAAGAATCAAAGACGAAGACGATAAGGCAATGGCGAATCTTACAATGGCTCATAGTCTTGGCATCTCGATTGTTCTCAGAAACTACATAAATGTGAAAGAGATCTGGGATGTGCTGAAGAATCTATATGAAGGAAACACTGACATGAAGGCTAGCAGGGTAAACATGTTGAACCAGCAATTATGTTCGTTCAATCATATTTATAGGGAGACTATGGAAAACCAAATCAGGAGGTTTGTTAAGCTTGTTTCGTAGATGATCAGTGCTTGAATCTCCATTACTAACAGTTGGATGAATCGCCAACTTTTGAACTCACTGCCTAAAAGTTGGGATGCCGATGTCTCGATGATCAAACGTACAACAAATCTGAATGAAGTTACTCACATCAAACTGATTGCCACCATCAAATCATGTGAAATCGACAACCAGCAGAGAGAGCTAAACCACAAGAACTCCGTGATTGCTGCAGGGGTGATCGGTTCTTGTGCTGCCTTGATGTCTCAAAGTCATCCTAACCTTGTTTTCAGCCTAGTTACGAGCAGTAATTCAAATGTTGTCTTCAGTCCGTTAACTCAAGCTCAGCTACATGCTCAGAAGGCAAATTATGTGTACGGTATGTCTTTCCCGAACAACTCAGCTGCACCTGCTACTGCACGACAATTTCCTTAGCATGAAAACGCAGTTGACAGTCCTGTGAACCCCTTAGCTTCTCAGAATGTCCCATCCAGACCCTCTGCTGAAAACTTGTATTTCTATCCAAGCATAATGAAGAGAAGTTGACTCTCGAGCATCCATGCTCAATAGTTTGAATGCCTTTCTTGTAGGTAATCTCTTGTCTCCTTCAGTACTTGCTACATAGATAAACCAAGTTGTTGAAGAAGACATTGAAGAATTGGATGCATCCTGGAATCTAGCTATGGCAGCATTCCGAGCAAAAAAGTTTCCGAAGAGATACGGTCGTCGTCCCATGTTAAACATTCATACTAGATATGTGAAAGACGCGCTGAGCTGCTATAAATTCAATGAACCATGACATTTTGCCAGATTTTGCAACAAAACACCAGTTGGTTATAAAGCAACTCAAACCGCAGCTGCTAGGAACTCAGAGAGATCTATGGTTCCTGTTACTCTAACTCGAACATCAACTTCAACTTCATCTAGCCAAGGAGGCTCAGGAGTAGGAAAGGGCTGATGGTGCAGAGCAACATGGATTCAGCTGGGTCAATGTTGCTGCACAAGTGGAGTTTCTCAAGATCTCGGAAGTTCGAGAAACTGTGCACTAATGCTTGATGGCACTGACTGAGGAACCCAAAACGCTCTTCGAAACGGTGAACTCTCTCTTGTACTCCGAACACTGTAGAAATAAAATTTCATAGATGAGAGCACATAATTTCAATCTCATTAGTGATTACAACAGTGCCATGTCTAAATGCATCGGTCTTCAAGAGAACAGTAGAATTCTCTATGAAAAGATTGATGCACTAAAGAAGGACATAACTCAGCTCCACTTGGACGTCAATTAACATAAATGTTGAGTCCATGATTATAAAAATATATTAAATTCAAAAACTCTTGAATGCGACATGGTGAGAGCTGAGCTGGAACTTCTTACTAGAATATATCAACTAAATGAGTTGAACATTTAGAAATTTGATACTTCCAGTGACACTTTTTGTAATATTTGTAATATACAATAGGCGTACAAGGAAAACAAGGGCAAAAGGTTGGGTTATGCACAAGTTCCATATAATCATAATTACTCAAGAGTGCCCATTACTAAGCAAGAATTGGAAAATTATGATAAAATGATGTATGGCAAACCAATCGACTACCTTCCTTAGGAACCTTTCAAAACAAGAACGCTCGACCCACTGATTTTCAAAAGCCCATGAGTTTTATTAAAGACATTAATCAAGAATGCTTTAATGAATCGGTTGAAAATTTAAGACATGAAAATGAGTCGATAAAACTCCATCCGAGGAACCACAGGAAACGGCTTCTACCTCTGGTCCTGTAAACAATGTTTACTTTTTTAGTTTATGTGTAGAGTCAGTAATAGTCGAGGAGCGGTCAAAAGTGGATGATGAACAACATCCAGTTGATACGGATGATTCAGATGTTTCTTTGTGTGATAAACATGATAATTACGCTTGGAACTTTGTCCAGTCCATGGTTTATGAGACTCAAGGTTTTTCTAAAGTTGTTGAAAAGAAACTCTGAAGGATGTGGTTTTTGATTATGATTATGACTTAACTATTTTACCTGAGGAGTTTGAGGAATCCGTTTCGATCATTCAGAAAACTGTTCCAGTCTTCCTGAAACCTCAACTGATACTTCAGATTTCACTGAAAATTATGAAGTGGAAAATATTGTTGGGATGGATTGTGTGAATGAATTTATTGATGAACCAGGAGTTGTTTGATAAATTTGTGGATCAAGCTGTAGATTTGAACTCATCAGATAATGAGTAAGGTGTTTGTGATGGTTAAATTATCGACGAAATTTGCTCATCATCTAGTAACACAGAATCCGTTCATTTTGAAAGCTTGGTGTTAAATGAAACAGTTTCTAAAGAAACTAACGAAGTTTTCTCCGAAAACTCAGTTTCAGAAGAAAAGGTTTTAAATGAAACTAAGCCCTCAAAACCCACCCCTACAAAGAAAAGAAGATCGCGAAAAACTAGAAAACAACACAAAATGAAAACTCAAGAGGAAGCCTCCTCAAATGCTGTTAATCAGAAGAAAAACCCATTTCAAAAACCAACTGAACCAAAGTTGAAGCACAAAACTATTGATGCTCACTCTTGTGCTGATGATTGTGGGAAGGTTTCATCCAAGAGTAAATATGCACACTAGAAATCAGCACCTAGTGGAAAAAAGAGACCCAATCAGCTCCATAGAATAACACAAGCAGAACTAAGAGTTTTTTTTCTTGAAAAGATAAACTAGCATCAATTATGGAATTTTGGGGCACATATATAGAAACTGTGTTCATCGTCCCCTCGTGTCTTACCAATCCAGGAACACCAACAATCAGACGGCTTCGCACCATCGACGCCATGGACATCAATTCACTCATGCAAAGCCCTCTGATGGAGATTGGAATCTATCAAATAAACGCACTTAATAGCTGTCAAACACAAATGGTTTGCAAAATCAACCCAAGAAATTAAACACAACATCAACTAAAGTTGTTTCAAATAACAATGATTCAAAAATCTGGAGACCTAAAATTATGGCTAGACCTTAGTCTTAGTGTTCACCATCGTCAAACTCTAGAACATCTTCTTCCAAAATCTTGAATTCTACTAAAAGTCATGTGACCTTTCGTGAGGTTTTGCGAATGAAATGTGATTATCAACCCAGATCGAATTATGGCAAGGGTTCTAGTTTCTCACTAATCCCGTTATGTGTGCAGGAACAGCTATGGAGGACTGTCGTTAGACTCTGGTTCATCGAAAGTGGTTGTTCCAGACACATGACGAGGACATCTCCTATTTGAATGACATCAAAATCTTTGGCGGCGGATTTGTCACCTTTGTCGGAATAGAAACTGGGAGAATTACTATGAAAGGCACGGTCAAAAATGGGGTCCTCAGCTTCTCTGATATAAATTATGTTCTTGAACTCAAACACAGTCTTCTTAGCGTATCCCAAATGTGCGACAACGAATTAGAAGTTCTCTTCACAAAAGGTGGTTCCGTGGTGTTGAAGCCCGGGATTGTCATACTCGAGGATTAGTATTTGATTGAAGATGAACACTAGGGAAATGCCTATGTGATCGATATGAACAAAGCCCCCACTAATCAAGTTACCTGTCCATCTAAATATGAAGAATCTTAATCGACTGGCAAAAGGAGGTCTAGTAAAAAACTTACCAATCAGATAATTTATGCAGATCGGGAAATGAAAATCATGTGCTCATGGGAAGCAACATTGTAAGCCTCATAAGCCCAAGCTTGTGCACACAACATTTGAAGTTCTGGAACTACTTCACATGGATCTCTTTAGTCCTTTTAATGTGCTGAGTATTAGAGGAAAGGCTTATTGCTTAGTTATCACTGATGATCTCTCTCGCTTCACTTGGGTCTTTTTCTTGGAACAGAAGAGTGAAATTGCAGCTCTGATAAAGAAATTTGTCACTCTCATGGAAAACCAAGAAAATGAGCGAGTGAAAGTTATACACTGCGACAATGGGACGGAGTTCAAGAACGCTGAGCAGAATAATTTATGTGCATTAAAAGTAATTGATTGTTAATAAAGTACAACTCGAACTCCTCAACAAAACGGAGCTGCTGAAAGACGCACTCGAACTCTCATTGAAGCTTCTCATATAATGCTAATAGATTCCGGCCTTCCACTGATCTTTTGGGTAGAAGTAGTGAACATTGCCTGCTATCTTCAAAATCATGTGCTAATCAACAAACGTCACATGAAGATGCCATATGAGATAGTTGAAGGACAGAAACCCTCTCACCAATATTTCCGCACTTTTGGGTGTCCTTGTGTTATACTAACCATGGATGCCAAAGGTAAATTCAAAGCAAGAGGTGATCCATTCTATTTCATCGGCTATGCTAAAACTACCACATATCAAGTCTATGATAAAATCAAGAAGCAAATTGTTGAGACGTACTACGTGGATTGGCTGGAAGAAAATCCCAAAGACACACGAATTGGACCTAATTGGTTATATGATTATTCCTCCTTGTTTAAGTCGTTTAATATTTTGCCTGATGTGATTGTTGCTACAGATGTCTCAAGTACAATGATACCTATTCCCATCATAGCTGAAGATGATGTTGTACCTCTTTAAGACTTTTTCAAGAAGCTTACTGTGGATCCACCGGGATTTCATGAAGCTACTACTAAACCACATCCTTCTTCACCAATTCAAGAGTCGGTTCTTGAACCTACTACGACAGCTACTCCTGATGATGCAATTCACAACAATGAACCCTCTACACAAGAGACTGTTGTTGGTCCTTCAAATACAAACATTCTAGGAGCTTCATTATTTTCGGAGCCGATTCCATCAGATGGCATTGTAGATCTACCAGTGATCAACATTGCTAGTGCATCAAATGAGGGAGAGCAATCTGGGATAGTGTCAGGAAGCTATTCTAATCTATAATCAGACTTGCAGGTACCTGTTGTAACAATCCCACTACGTATTCAGAAAATTCATCCGATTACAAACATTATTAGCCCCGTAACCGCTGGTGTTTAGACCCACAGTGGATTTGGAACCATTAACACATCTTTGTATTCATGTTTCATCTCATAAATTGAGCCTAAGAGCATTGCTAATGCATGAAGAGCTCAGTCAATTCAAAAGGCTGGGAGTATGGAAACTGGTGAAACTGCCGGAAGTAACGCTATGCCTACAAGTTAGATAAACCTTTCTATTGTCTGCACCATGCACCCCGTGCATGGTATGCAACCTTAAAAGAGCATCTGCTTGCACATGGATATACTCGAGGGACGATAGATCAAACGCTGTTCATTAAACACGTTGGCAAAGATCTCATCCTTGTTCAGATCTATGTTGACGATATCATTTTCGGGTCAACCAACGAAGATCTATGCAAGGAGTTCGAGGAGGTGATGAAGAAAAAGTTCAAACTAATCTCACAGGGAGAAATGACTATGTTCCTAGGCTTGCAAGTTCGTAAGAGCAGTCAAGGAATCTTGATTCATCAAGGAAAATACGTTCAAGGCATTCTTGTTAAATTTAACATGACGTATTCTAAACCTATGGACTCCCCCATTGTAGACTGGCCCTTGCTAAATGAGGATGCTGATAGAAGCCCGACCAATTAGACAATATAAGGATCTATGATTGGTTCATTGATGTACTTAACTGCAAGTTGGCTGGACATTATGTTTGCCGTCTGCAAATGTGCTCGATATCAGGCTAATCATAAACTTTCACATTTTATTGCCATTAAACGAATCTTTAGAACCTGAAGGGAGCTCCAAAACTCGGGATCTGGTATCCTAGAGATTCGAACTTTGATTTGTTTGCTTTTTCTGACAGTAACCTTGGAGGGATGGATGGGGATATGAAGTCTACATTGGCTGGGTTCTAGTACTTGGGAGACAGACTAATCTCGTGGCAATGCAAAAAAGCAACAAACAGTGTCACTCTCCACTGCGGAAGCAAAATATGTTGCAGCATCTACTTGCTGCTCCCAAGTTATATGGATACAACACCAGCTCGAGGATTACGGTTTCACTTATTTAAACACTACTATGTATTGTGATAATGATGCCGCTATCCGGTTCATCAAAAACCATGTCTTTCACTCCAAAACTAAGCACATTGATATCAAGGTTCATTTCATTCAAGATAGCTATGACAGAGGTTTGAATAAACTTGAACAGATCCATAATGATGCTACCACAATGGTTCTTTTAAAAAAACATGTTAGTAACTCGAGATTCAAGGTGCTCCTTTTTGAAAATGATGTGTTACTCCGACTGAGCAACTTAAAAAAAATTTAAAAATTGTGTAACGAGATGGTGTGAATAGGAAAACAAAAAACATAGAAGCCCTAAAACTGATTTCGTTTTATATGACCTACAAACCCTAGTTTTAACCTTTTGGTTGCTCTGGACCAAACAATCAGTTTTGGAGCCGATGAACCAAAACGTCACACTGCATAAATAAATTTGCGCATAAAGTATTCTACTTTTGCCAATTTTAGGGGGAGAAAAAATTTATTTAGGGGGAGAATCACATGCTGGGAAGTGAAATAAATTTCGGTACTAAGAATTTGGTTAAAACATGTAAGGTATGGAGGCTGAACAGGCGAGGATTCACTGCGATGTGCTGATAGGCTTATCGCTCAAAGGGCAAAAAGATACCAAGTGACAAAAATATACAAGCTATATATCATATATCAACGTCATATGATTTTATGGTCTTAAATCCTATGTTAACAAATAGCCAACGTCTAAAGTTTCGGGTCTTTATGCTGGAGAATCATCCGGGGATATCAGGACTGCCCTTCTGTTGCATCTGGATATATGCAGACCAAGACATAGTTACGATATCCTTAAAAGAGCCAAAATTGAAGGCCAAAACCTTAAAGGAAGGGAAATCTCATCACGAGAAAATTCCACGAGCCTAAAAAGTCAAAAATACCATATAAGGTATTAAGCGTAAACTTCGTCTTATGTTGTTTGGTCACTTTGCAGTACGATGTACTGGCCTACTCACTAACAAGTCAGATGTTGTAAAATGAAAGGATGTCCTCAGTATACTCATCCGTTACGATGAACTATTGGGCTTACCTTAATCATGGGGTTATGCCTTGATATGGGACACAGGGATGATATCAGGCGGTTATGAGAGGTTCGATGCATAGGCTGTTTGTGTGGTTAAGTTATTCATATTCAGTACATGCAATACGCTCGGCTCCGTTTGATTGAGCCTTGAGCACACAATTTCATATTCAGTACATGCAATACGCTCGGCTCCGTTTGATTAAGCCTTGAGCACACAATTTCATTTTCAGTACATGCAATACGATCGGCTCCGTTCGATTGAGCCTTGATCGCACAGATATATTTCATTTCAGTAATTTATGTTTGTTGTATTGATTGTAGAGTTATAGGACTAATCATAATTCACTGATAAAACCAATGAAAATTTGACAAGAATATGGTGGATACGCCGCTGGTACTTCCTATATATAAGTATTCTTGTCAAAGGATCAGAGGCATTATCGGATGGTTATGAGAAGTTCTATGTAGGATTTATTAGTTTCTTGGTAACCAATCATAACTTGTGGATAAAACTAATGAAAATTTGGCAAGAATATGGTGGATACGCCGTTGGTACTTCCTATATATAAGTATTCTTGCCAAAGGATCAGAGGCATTATCAGGCGGTTATGAGAAGTTCCATGTAGGATTTAGTATTGCTTTGATTGGAATTTGTGTTACATTGATATCATCATGTTATTTAAAGAGATTGGATTGTGTTCCATTTCTACATAAACTAACCTCTCCGTCATAACAAACGAGAGAGGAACTTCCATCATTCAAACATATATGCTAACAGAATGTGGATTCAAATATTTGCTGATGTGTTTATTCATGTTCGGATATTAGCTGTGGTGTTTATTCATGATCAAATATTTGCTGATGTGTTTATTCATGTTCAAATATTTGCTGATGTGTTCATTCATGTTTGAATATTAGCTGTTGTGCTTACTTATGTTCAAATATCAGATGTTACGTTTTTATTTATGTTCCATGTAGATTGTAGTGTTAGAAGTTTTGCCTTAGGATATAACCATATTTACCCAAACGTACCTAAACTCTTATGCATGATATCATTTTTAGCGAATCATTCCTGTTTATCAATATTCATACAGTAGGCAACAAAAAGCGATTCCTGAATAGGGTACTTAACCTTTACAAGGAACGTTACCGCCTCGAACAAAAACTTAAGCCCTTATTTTGTTAAGCCAAACAAAACATCATCATTCTTTTAGTCAAATATATCACAATTTAAATTTCGGGACGAAATTTCTAAAAAGCAGGGGATACTGTAACATCCGTCAAAAACGGATTTACCAAAACCCGCTCCGTTTATCAACCGAACAGTCAGTCAAAATTTTCCTTGCGAATTAAATGCGCAAAATATTTTTAAACGATCCGTAATCAATTATTATACGGGAATATATATTTAGTTTTTGAAAAACTATCAAAAATCGCAAAATAAAAATATTATGCATCTGCCGGGTTTCGAACCCGGGTCTGTACCGAATCAGTTCAACACTTAACACATAACACTGAACCACTGCGCCAACTACTTTGTTTGTGATATAATAGAATCATTTAATTGATAAAGTGTCGTTACGAATTCAAAATCGGCGCCCAAACGATTCAGTCGTCGGAATCCCGGAAATCCCGCGAATCTTAACTACAATTTACGTTATAACGTAAACCATTAACCAGATATCGGTTATAACCGATGTTTGAAGTCCGCGACCAAAATCAAAACCGCCGGAAAATTTAAATAACGAACACAGTCCGAAATCAGACCAAATACATTTCGATTATTCCCTATAAATTCACCCTCAACCGACGACAAACCTTTTCGCTCAAAACCACACTCTTTCTCGGCGAAAACTCCATCGCCGGAACTTTTCTGTTCGTCGCCGGAAAACCGATTTCATTATTTCAGAACCTCACTGAGCCCCTGAAGCTTATACCGGAGATACCCTTACCTTTTCCAAACTTTCCGGAGACTCGCTGCTGCAAGACACCTGACGCCGGAGTTGTTTTCTGTCGCCGGAGTTCTGCCGGAAAACAGAGGAAAGCGAGTCGGTATACCTCTCTGCCCAATTTCTTTTCCTCTTCACTTTTATCTTACCTTAATCGACTGTAAAACACTAATAAAACTGATAAAAATCCCGAACCAGTCAGACTTCATCTCTGGTTATTTTTCAGTGAAGAAGACGATGCACTTTCGTATCTTATAAGTTTAATTAAAATCATGATATTAATCGGGTTAGACACACAGTCCAGCGGTGGACTGTGTGCACATAAAACGCTAAACGTCTCAAGTTCGAATCCCGTCTCACACACGCTGCCTTAATAAAAATCCATTTTTGCTTACTGAACCGGAGTCGCCTTAGATATATGTTAAGTATATTAATAACCGGAATAATAACCAAGTTAGACACACAGTCCAGCGGTGGACTGTGTGTTTGTTTATATCGCTGGTCACGAGTTCGAGTCCGGCCTTCAGCACCGACTCGGACCATTATCTCTTCTTTTTAATTAAGGCAGAAAAGGAAATAAATAATTAGTACTTAAGTATAATAAAAACCGAATGATATAACATGTTGAACACACAGTCCAGCGGTGGACTGTGTGTTGGATTAAACCACAGGTCCCGGGTTCGAGACCTGTGGAGTGCATGACCGTTTCGTTTAAACCATTTTTAAAATAAAAAGGATTTCTGTTTAATTCTAATTAATGTATATATGTAATTAAAATCGGATATATAACGGGTTAGACACGTAGCTCAGTTGGTAGAGCTGCGTGCACGCGTACGAGAGGTCTCGGGTTCGAGCCTCACTCAGCGCACAATAATATTCCATCGAACCGGTCAACGGTCAGGTCAACGGTCAACGGGCCGGTCAACGGTCAGAAAAAAATAAATTTTTTATTATTTTTATTTAATTATTTTAATTAAAAATCAATTATAAATACTTAAAAATAACATTTTTAAGGTTAGAAAATAGCCTCAAACTCACAAAAATACACCCAACAATCCTACTAAAATAGTTTAATAAAATCCGTTTACTTACCAAACCATAATGCGATTTATCTAGGTTAAATCTCACTCGTGGTTAAAACCACTTCGCGTGCATTCAACGTCATCAACCGAACGCACCCACTGTGAGTGAATCTTACAATTCCCCCTTTTAAATTACACGTTTTGGGGTGTGTCATGTGTTACGAAATTAATTAATTTATTTATTTAAACTTGTGCCATACCACATCATGACTTAAACTTAGATTGTTTTTATTGTTGTGATTCACTTATTGCCATTTGTCAAGTCATATGAAACTCATACATTAAGCCCATCAGTTCCTCGTGGGAGACGAGTAGAACATCGCGTGCTTCACATCAAATTCATTATTATTCATGTGTGTATCATTGAGTTTATATTGTTTGTGGTTGTGTTATTTATATTATCATGTTTATGCAATTCATTCATCAGGCCCCTCAGTTCCTCGTGAGAGACGAGTTGAGCATCGCGTGCCTTTAATTGTTCCATTATTATTCATGAGTGTTTCATTTAACATCTTATGATTGCCGATTAAGTTACATCTATTTTTACTCATGTTTGGTTGTGCACATATTTCATAATCAATTTAAATAAATTGTTCAAATGTTTTCCATAGGATTCACTCGCCAACATTATGTTGATCCAAAAACCTTTTTACACATGATACAGGTGAACAGGTTGAAGCAAGGATAACATAGGATATGCCTTAGAAGAGAACAAAGAAGTTAGATTGTTAGTTAGATCATGTTGTAACATTATTGTAAATTTCCATTTAATTTGTATTAATGAATATGAAACGTTTAATAAATGTCATGAGCTTTGATGATAACCCAATCATGCCCCGATCACCTTATCCGCTGCGGGTCGGGGTGTGACACGAGCAACATCCCTTCTCGGTCACGGATCTTCTCGGTCGCGATCTACCTTCAATCCGAATAGGTTCTTGTCCAAGTCTCGGCTTATTTACCTAGTCATTAAAGGTTAGGGTTTATCTTTTGTTACAAAATCATATTCGGATATATGTGTTTGAATGTTGTGATTGTGTTGTTTTCGGATTAATTATGTTAGATTGAAAGTTTGATGGTTGTTCGAAATCTGGAAAATATAGGCTGTGTTTTGTTGATAAAAACTAGAGATTTTGATTAGGGTTTGCATGGATATGATATATATAGTGATATATGATTGGAAAAATCTGTTCTTGATCACATATGTTCAATACATTATCGGTTTATGCGAGTTAGTTGTGATAAAGTGCTGAAACAGGTTGCTGAATGATGGTTACAGCCGACTTCAACTGGCTGTAACTCGGTCATTAGTTGTCGAAAAACGGATTTTCTGATGTCTAGAACGTAGATATTTGAATAACGAATCTAATGGCGCTGGATTCATATTTTTCTGAAGTCGTTTGATATTTTTAAATGGCCAAATAAGTTCAGTAACTAAAGCTGTGAAAATCCTGAAATTTTGTTAGTTGTTTATCGAGTTGGATTTTATAATCAGTAGGGAGTCGAGTCATGTATTTTGTACAGCAACTAGGTATGGAAATTTCCGGGCAACTCCAACCGGAATTTTGTTAGTTGGACGATCAGTGATTTTTAAATATATTCTTCCGTGGACTGCAGTCAGAAAGCGACGAATCTGACTGCAGCCTAGTACATTAATATTTATGGTTAATTGGTAAAGATTTAGGACTTGGAAAATTTATATAAATTTCTACAGTATAAATGTCACCTGCTGTAAAATAATTGGAATTTTTGGAACGTTGGAACTATTTTATAAAAATCCTAGAAAACAGCTGAAATTTGATAACTTGTGATTGTGTGCACTAAAGTGTTGCATGGTTTGGATTATGTTCATGATAAATTGTTTTGATCACATGAGGATACTTGCATGCATGTTTGAATGTTAGGTATGTTGTTTGTGTGTATCACTTGGTGCGTAAATTAAGTGTAGAATTTGTATTGGTGTGTTCACACACTGACTTGAAATCAATTGGTTTGTTAGGACGCAATTAGCGGTTCCATCCCTTACAACTTCTTTGCTTCACTAACCGAGCAACTAAAGGTTAGTTCACGGCCCCTAACTTTATCCGGTTTTTAAACAACAGGGGGAGAAACATGTATACACTCTTCAAACTCAATCTCTTTACGTTATACGAAATTAACGTCACATAACTATTCGGTAACTAAGTTGATGTTAATGTAATGTTATGGTCATTAAGCAGCTATATCACTTAAGTCCTCGTCAATCTCTCGGATCGTTAGTATTGGGTTTTAATAGCGGGTGAATTATATGTAGTACTACTGGGCCCGACAAGCCCTATCCGAGCTAGTCGCGCTAGCCGACCGGGTATGGTCAACGGGTGAATAATTTGGCCTAACTTCGCCATGGTCAGTGATAGGCCTGGCAACACGGAGGCACAACAGTCAGCTTCGATCGCGAACTCTTACGTGACATAACTTTAGGCTAGCTACCTATATATGTTAACATTGAACTTAATTACGAATCAACTATATTATCCCGGGTTGAGGATAATGGAAACAACAACTATATTATCCCGGGTTGAGGATAATGGAAACAACAACTTATTATTCTGGGTTTGGAATAATGGAATCAACATCATTATTATTCCAGATAAGGAATAATGGAACTATCGGTATTATTCCGGGTTGGGAATAATGGACTAAATCGTTATCCCGGGTTAGGGATAACGGGGGAAACAAACTCATAACCGAACAAACGAATTTATGAAAACCTGTGAACTCACTCATCTTTAATGTTGACACTTGTTTCTTTACATGTTTCTCAGGACGCTAGGAGCTGTAGGTGCACTCACATGCATTGAACAAGACATCTTTTATCGAGTCTCATTTACAATCATTGTTTTGGCGTTTGTGTTGGCGCCCGTTTCTCTACTTATTTTATGCTTCCGCTCAACCACTTAAACTAATGCTTCCGCTAAACTTTGGTAACTAACTAAGACAATCTAAAATCTATGATAATTAGTTAATCAAATGATTTTTGGAAAACGTATTATCAAATCATATAGAGTCGTTCGACGTACTAGTGTTTCAGATTCTGGTTTGTTCACACGCCTCGCGGTAAAACTCCGCAAGTGGAAATTGAGGGTGTGACAGATTGGTATCAGAGCCACTAGCTATAGAGAACCAGGTTTGCATTAGAAGTAGACCTAAACTATAGCTGATTACACGACACTAGACTTAGTTTGGCACCGAACTGTTATATCTTGTTATGTGATGTACCACAACTGTGTTATGTAGAATATGAATGCATAATTGAAACGAATGCAACTCGTAACTAACTACACAACCTAATGGCAATGTCATCATCATCCTCATCATCATCCGACAAACTTACGCAACCAAGGGCGCCAGGAAAGGCACCTATGGTGGAACCTTTACCATCTTATGGCGTGGAGACACGCTCAGCTGCGAGAGAAAAAAAGGCTCGCTCTAGGGGAGGAGTCGTCATCACGCCCAACCATCGCTGTGCCGGTCGAACCGGTTAACTCTGTAGAAGTAGGAAACGACCTACTTAGAGATATGATAAGAACGCAACAAGAACAACTAGAAAGAATGCATGAAACCATCCTAGCACAGGGATGGATGATACGACAATTGACAGGTAAAACCGACTCGCTCGAGGAAGAGCAACACACGAGTAAGATAGCTTGTAACACCTTAGCCAGAGATCTGCGTGCTGAGCAGATAAGAGCCGACTGGCTCGAAGACAGAGTCCTGGAAAATAGTTGGAACATTCAGGAGCTAGAACAGAATCAGGCACCTGTACCAGTACCCGCACCAGCACCGGCCCCTCCAGTGCAGGTAGAGGAGGATCCGGAAGAGGATCCAGAAGAGGATCCGGAAGAGGATCCAGAAGAGGATCCAGAAGAGGACCCAGAGGAGGATCCAGAGGAGGAAGACCCAGCTGTAGAAGCTGTAAACGCCGCGGAGGCTGACAGCAACGATAGCGATTTGGGGGATGGAGACGTAGAAGACTGACACGTCTCGCTTATTTTATTTACTTTCCTTCAGTCTATTTATTTTCTACTTAGATCTAAAATGGCAACTGGACGTCGCAGAAATCTCAACATGACGCCTTAAGAATTAGCCGCAATGATCCAAGAACACGTGAATGCTGCTCTGGCAGGTGTTCAAAACCCACCAGCAGCAGGAGGGGGTCTTAACCCTTACAAGATGTTCCTCGAGGCGAAGCCAAGCAAATTCACGGGGGCAGAAGGACCCATAGGACTGGTCCGCTGGATCGAAAAGTCCGAATCAGTGTTTGAAATGTGCAACTGTCTGGAGGCCAACAAGGTCAAGTATGCTGCCTCAACATTGGAAGATGGGGCACTAACTTGGTGGAATGCACAAGTCCAAACGCGTGGACTTATTGTTGCAAATGCAATGGCCTGGGCCGAGTTTAAGGCCCTAATCAAAGAAGAGTACTGTCCGCGAGACAGAGTTCAACAGTTGGAGCAAACATTATGGAACCACAAGATGGTGGGATCTGAAATCGAAGCATACACAGCGAACCATCACGACTTTGTATTTCTGTGTCCCGATCTGGCCAACACTGTGGAGAAACGACTCGAGTTCTACCTTGGGGGTCTTGTTCCGAAGATTCAGGTTATGGTAATGGCTAGTAACCCTGCAACGGAGCATCAAGCAATCAGGTTGGCATACAAACTCACCAATAAGGTGGTGGAACAAAGAAAGTTGCCAACTAGGGGTACAACTGAAGTTGCCCCTGATAATAAAAGAAAGTTTGAAGACTCGTCTGTTCGATAGTCTTCGTCATCCCAGCCACAACAGGGGAACCAGAAACGGTTCAATCATTACAACAGCCACCGGGATCACCAAAATCAGCCCGCCAACAACAACAACAACCAGAACGCAAGCGGCTATGCAGGTCGAAAGCCGCAGTGCAACCGCTGTAATCTTCATCATAACGGCCCTTGTGCCGGAAATCGCTGCCAACGATGTGGCAAGATGGGACATGCGGCAAAGGATGTCGTGGGAAAATCATGTCCCGACAGAACCAAAATCAACCCCAAGGCCCACAACAGGGTGTTAACCGGGATGCTATCAGTGTGGTAGCACTGCCCACTTTAAAAGAGACTGCCCACAGCTGCGTAACAACAACAACAATGGTGGGAACAACCACAACCACAATAACCACAACAACAACAATAACAACAACAATAATGGAAATGGTGGCACAGGAGGTGCCAAAGGTCGCGCATTTACATTGGGCCGCGGAGAGGCCAGAAACGACTCGAACGTGGTCACCGGTAAGTTTCCCCTTAATGAACATTTTGCTACTGTGCTTTTTGATACGGGTGCGGATAGGAGCTTTATATCTGAGTCTTTTAGGAAGAACCTAAATCTCACGCTTAAACCCTTAGAGACCCCTTATGTCATAGAACTAGCAGATGGTAAATCCGTAGATGTGACCCATATAGTATCCGGCTGTCAACTCAAACTCGCGGGTCACACCTTTACCATTGATCTGATGACAACTACCCTGGGTAGTTTTGACGTGGTAGTCGGAATGGACTGGCTATCCAACGTCCGAGCTGAAGTCCTCTGCTTCGAAAAATCTATCCGAATTCCGCTCTCTAACGACGAAATCTTGACGGTACAAGGCGATAAGGCAAGCGCCGTCACAAACATCATCTCTTACATGCAAGCGCAGAAGTATCTTCGGAGAAAGAACTCCTTTGCTTTACTCGCACTGGTTACCGAACAGCCTAAGGACGAGAAACGTATAGAAGACATCCCTGTTGTCCGTGATTTTTTCGATGTATTCCCAGAGGAATTACCTGGTCTTCCACCCCATCGACAATTGGAGTTTGAAATCGAATTGGCGAACCATGCAACTCCTATCGCCAAGGCTCCATACCGCCTAGCTCCAGCCGAGCTGCAGGAGCTGTCTACCCAACTTCAGGAGCTATTAGAAAAAGGATTTATCCGACCAAGCGTTTCGCCATGGGGAGCTCCAGTCCTTTTCGTCAAGAAGAAGGACAGGACTTTCCGCATGTGCATCGACTACAGGGAACTCAACAAGGTTATGGTCAAGAACCGATACCCGTTACCTCGCATCGACGATCTCTTCGACCAACTTCAAGGGTCAAGTTACTACTCCAAGATTGATTTACGGTCTGGTTACCATTAGCTACGCGTCAGGGAGGAGGATATCGCTAAGACGGCATTTCGCACTCGGTATGGCCATTATGAGTTCTTGGTCATGCCCTTCGGTCTCACCAACGCACCTGCGGTGTTCATGGACCTCATGAACCGCGTGTGTAAACCATACCTTGACAAGTTTGTCATTGTGTTCATCGATGACATACTCATCTACTCCAAAAGTGAAGAAGAACATGCTGAACATCTACGATTACTGCTAGGATTACTTCAACAGGAGAAACTATATGCCAAGCTTTCAAAGTGTGACTTCTGGATTCGGGAAGTTCAGTTTCTTGGGCATATCGTAAATGTAAAGGGTATCCACGTAGACCCTGCCAAGATTGAAGCTATCAAAAACTGGGAAGCACCCAGGACACCGACGGAGATCCGCCAATTTTTGGGTTTGGCTGGTTACTACAGACGCTTCATCGAGGGATTTTCAAAGATCGCACAACCGCTTACTACCCTCACCCAGAAAGGCATCAAGTATGCTTGGGGTGACAAGCAAGAAGCAGCATTTCAATTGCTGAAACAGAAACTTTGCAGTGCAGCCATTCTGTCCTTGCCGGAAGGGACAGATGACTTTGTAGTATATTGTGATGCTTCCATTCAGGGGTTGGTTTGCGTACTCATGCAACGCGATAAGGTCATCGCGTATGCGTCGCGACAGCTGAAGGTTCACGAGAAAAACTACACGACGCATGACCTGGAATTAGGAGCAGTAGTGTTTGCACTTAAGATTTGGAGACACTACCTCTATGGAACGAAGTGCACAATCTTTACGGACCACAAGAGCCTCCAACACATCTTTGATCAGAAGGAGTTGAACATGCGACAGCGTCGCTGGGTCGAACTCTTGAACGATTATGAGTGTGCCATTCGGTATCACCCGGGTAAAGCTAACGTGGTAGCTGATGCCCTCAGTAGGAAGGAACACTTGAAACCTCGTCGTATACGAGCATTACAACTCACTATTCATTCGGGGCTACCCGAACAAATACGCGACGCCCAGTTAGAAGCAGTTAAGGAGGAAAACATCAAGGCCGAATCGGTGGGAAAAATGGAACGCGATTGGGAAGTAAAACCCAATGGAGCCCGGTATTTCATGAATCGCATATGGGTACCTCTCTACGGAAACCTCAGAGAGCTAGTCATGGATGAAGCTCACAAATCCCGATACTATGTCCATCCGGGTTCGGATAAGATGTATCAAGACCTTAAAGCTGCGTATTGGTGGCCCAACATGAAAGCCGATATAGCCATCTACGTGAGCAAGTGTTTGACTTGTGCAAAAGTCAAGGTAGAGTATCAAAAGCCATCGGGGCTACTCCAGCAACCTGAGATCCCAGTGTGGAAATGGGATCAGATCTCGATGGACTTCATCACTAAACTCCCGCGAACTTTGGGTGGTTGCGATACCATCTGGGTAATTGTGGATCGTTTAACTAAGTCCGCACACTTCCTAGCTATTAAAGAAACATATAAGATGGAGAAGTTGACTCGCATCTACATTAAGGAAGTAGTTTCTCGGCACGGAGTGCCAACATCCATCATCTCAGACAGAGATGCTCGCTTCACGTCCAACTTCTGGCGGTCACTCCAGAAAGCGTTGGGAACACGCTTAGATATGAGCACAGCCTATCACCCTCAGACTGATGGTCAAAGCGAAAGGACCATACAGACCTTGGAAGACATGCTTAGGGCATGCGTAGTAGACTTCGGAAATAGTTGGGAAATTCACCTGCCTTTAGTGGAATTCTCATATAACAACAGTTATCATACGAGTATTTCGGCAGCACCGTTTGAGGCATTATACGGTCGTAAATGTAGATCACCGGAGTGTTGGGCAAAAGTCGGTGACAGTCAACTCACAGGCCCTGAGTTAATACTTGAGGCTACTGAAAAGATTGTACAAATCAGAAACCGCATGGCGGCGGCACGGGATCGACAGAAAAGCTACGCTGATCAACGACGCAAACCGCTCGAATTTCAAGTAGGCGACCGCGTCCTACTAAAGGTGTCACCATGGAAGGGTGTAATCCGCTTTGGAAAACGGGGCAAACTAAACCCACGGTACGTAGGCCCGTTTGTAATCTTGAAACGTATCGGACCCGTAGCTTATCAATTAGACCTTCCTACCGAACTCAGTGGAGTTCACAACGTGTTTCACGTGTCAAATCTGAAGAAGTGTCTATCAGATGAAACTCTAGTTATTCCATTGGATGAGATTCAAGTGGATGAACAACTGCACTTTGTGGAACAGCCTATCGAGATCATGGATCGTGAGATCAAGACTCGAAGGCACAGCAAGATTCCGATCGTTAAGGTTTGTTGGGACTCTATGCGTGGACCGGAGTTCACGTGGGAAAGAGAGGACCAAATGAAAAGCAAATACCCACACCTCTTCGCAATTGAGCAGCAAACTAACGATACCAACAACTAAATTTTCGGGACGAAAATTCTTTTAACATGGGGATGATGTGACAACCTGGAAATTTCTCATACTTTCGCGTACCATTGTTAACTAAATTCTTGTGCATGGCACTTGGGAATCTTTGTGCATGGCACTTGGGAACTTCTTTTAACTTCGCGTACCATCGTTAATGAACTAACTCTTTGTGCGTGGCACTCTAAACATGTACGCTGCATTCTAAACCGCGTTTACTCAATTTTCGGGACGAAAATTCTTTCAACATGGGGATAATGTGACATCCCGGTTTTTCGGATAACTTAAACGCACTACTTCACGGTTATTAATTCGGAGACTTGAATTTACACGCTCGAAATAGTTACGATAATTTAGTGAACTTGTCAAACTAATTACGTGCTATGTGTATGAACGTTTGTGAGTTGGTGAATATGTGATGTTCGATTACGTGAATTGTTTTAGTTACGAAACATATATATAATAAATATGTACACGAACCGAACCGAACCGCGACACGAACCAACCTTGATTCCTTGGGACTCAAGGAGTTAACTAAACTTGGGGATCATGTTTTAATCCAAACCTTAAACTCACCCACCCGGTCGCGAGCAAACAACCCAAACCGACCCACCCAAGTTCCTTCGGCCGCGAGAACAAACCAAAACCGCAACCCATTCCCTTTTCCCTTTCACCTTGTTGCGCTATATATACACACACACATGCATGCCTTGCTTCACAAAATCAAAAAAACAAAAACCCTAGCATCTAAAGAAGCCGACGGCAGCCCATCTCTTCCACTTGTTCCCTCAATCGTAAAACAGCCTATTACACCCCTTCTCGGTCGCGAGCAACATCCCTTCTCGGTCACGGATCTTCTCGGTCGCGATCTACCTTCAATCCGAATCGGTTCTTGTCCAAGTCTCGGCTTATTTACCTAGTCATTAAAGGTTAGGGTTTATCTTTTGTTACAAAATCATATTCGGATATATGTGTTTGAATGTTGTGATTGTGTTGTTTTCGGATTAATTATGTTAGATTGAAAGTTTGATGGTTGTTCGAAATCTGGAAAATATAGGCTGTGTTTTGTTGATAAAAACTAGAGATTTTGATTAGGGTTTGCATGGATATGATATATATAGTGATATATGATTAGAAAAATCTGTTCTTGATCACATATGTTCAATACATTATCGGTTTATGCGAGTTAGTTGTGATAAAGTGCTGAAACAGGTTGCTGAATGATGGTTACAGCCGACTTCAACTGGCTGTAACTCGGTCATTAGTTGTCGAAAAACGGATTTTCTGATGTCTAGAACGTAGAGATTTGAATAACGAATCTAATGGCGCTGGATTCATATTTTTCTGAAGTCGTTTGATATTTTTAAATGGCCAAATAAGTTCAGTAACTAAAGCTGTGAAAATCCTGAAATTTTGTTAGTTGTTTATTGAGTTGGATTTTATAATCAGTAGGGAGTCCAGTCATGAATTTTGTATAGAAACTAGGTATGGAAATTTCCGGGCAACTCCAACTGGAATTTTGTTAATTGGACGATCAGTGATTTTTAAATAAATTCTTCCGTGAACTGCAGTCAGAAAGCGACGAATCTGACTGCAGCCTAGTACATTAATATTTATGGTTAATTGGTAAAGATTTAGGACTTGGAAAATTTATATAAATTTCTACAGTATAAATGTCACCAGCTGTAAAATAATTGGAATTTTTGGAACGTTGGAACTATTTTATAAAAATCCTAGAAAACAGCTGAATTATGAGTATTAAGCTGAAATTTGATAACTTGTGATTGTGTGCACTAAAGTGTTGCATGGTTTGGATTATGTTCATGATAAATTGTTTTGATCACATGAGGATACTTGCATGCATGTTTGAATGTTAGGTATGTTGTTTGTGTGTATCACTTGGTGCGTAAATTAAGTGTAGAATTTGTATTGGTGTGTTCACACACTGACTTGAAATCAATTGGTTTGTTAGGACGCAATTAGCGGTCCCATCCCTTACAACTTCTTTGCTTCACTAACCGAGCAACTAAAGGTGAGTTCACGGCCCCTAACTTTATCGTGTTTTTAAACAACAGGGGGAGAAACATGTATACACTCTTCAAACTCAATCTCTTTACGTTATACGAAATTAACGTCACATAACTATTCGGTAACTAAGTTGATGTTAATGTAATGTTATGGTCACTAAGCAGCTATATCACTTAAGTCCTCGTCAATCTCTCGGATCGTTAGTATTGTGTTTTAATATCGGGGGAATTATAAGTAGTACTACTGGGCCCGACAAGCCCCATCCGAGCTAGTCGCGCTAGCCGACCGGGTATGGTCAAAGGGTGAATAATTTGGCCTAACTTCGCCATGGTCAGTGATAGGCCTGGCAACACGGAGGCACAACAGTCAGCTTCGATCGCGAACTCTTATGTGACATAACTTTAGGCTAGCTACCTATATATGTTAACATTGAACTTAATTACGAATCAACTATATTATCCCGGGTTGAGGATAATGGAAACAACAACTATATTATCCCGGGTTGAGGATAATGGAAACAACAACTTATTATTCCGGGTTTGGAATAATGGAATCAACATCATTATTATTCCGGATAAGGAATAATGGAACTATCGGTATTATTCCGGCTTGGGAATAATGGACTAAATCGTTTTCCCGGGTTAGGGATAACGGGGGAAACAAACTCATAACCGAATAAACGAATTTATGAAAACCTGTGAACTCACTCATCTTTAATGTTGACACTTGTTTCTTTACATGTTTCTCAGGACGCTAGGAGCTCTAGGTGCACTCACATGCATTGAACAACACATCTTTTATCGAGTCTCATTTACAATCATTGTTTTGGGTTTTTCATTTGTTTTGGCGTTTGTGTTGGCGCCCGTTTCTCTACTTATTTTATGCTTGCGCTCAACCACTTAAACTAATGCTTCCGCTAAACTTTGGTAACTAACTAAGACAATCTAAAATCTACGATAATTAGTTAATCAAATATTTTTGGAAAACGTATTATCAAATCATATAGAGTCGTTCGACGTACTAGTGTTTCAGATTCTGGTTTGTTCACACGCCTCGCGGTAAAACTCCGCATGTGGAAATTGAGGGTGTGACAATCAGAACAGATTCAAAGCTTTCTGAACAATCAAGATGCAGAAACCACTAATAGAAATGAAGCTACGTCCTCAGAACAGGTTGTTGATGAAGTTGTCACAAATCTGCAAAGTATAATAGATGTTCCATGCGAAGTGTGCCAAGAACACTCTCTTATAGAAAACATTATTGGCGACTTACAAACTCGAGTGAAAACATGAAATCAGATCAATAAAGATTTTAGTTGCTTTTATACGAAAGTTGCTCCACTTTTCTTATAGTTGTTTTGTTTCTCAGGTGGAACAAGGATCCTAGAAAGACGCTATTAAGGAAGAAAGTTGGGTGGATGCAATGCAAGAAGAATTGTTGCAATTCTAGAAACTTGGAGTCTTGAAGCTTGTTAATCCTCCTAACAATCACAAGAAGATTAATATTCGATGGGTCTTCAAGTGTAAAAGAGACGATAGAGGTATCGTGGTTCGCAACAAAGCTCGGCTCGTAGTACAAAGACTACAATGAGGTCTACGCTCCAGTCGCACGTCTTGAAGCTATCCACATTTTCATGGCCTTTGCATCATGGAATGGTTTCAAGGTGTACCAGTTTGATGTGAAGTCTGCATTCCTTTACGGAAAGGTAAAAGAGGAGGTGTACGTCGGCCAACCACCAGGGTTTGTCGATCCGATATACAAGGATAAGGTATATCTTCTAAACAAGGCGTTATAAGGACTACACCAAGCCCCGAGAGCCTAGTACAAGACGCTTTCCAGACATCTTCTAGGAAACAGCTTCTCCAAAGGAACAGTAGACAGTACCCCCTTTACCAAGGAAGTAGACGGACATCTGATCATCATACAAATATCTGTGGACGATATTATCTTTGGATCGACAAATGAGAAGCTGTGTAAGGACTTTGAAGAGTCATGAAGAAAAAAATGCTATTCTTTCAGCGGTACGGATTAACAATGAAGATATTCAGGTTAAGATTACTAAAGACTTGATTCGGAAGGTGTTAGAGTTTAAAGACAGTGCGAAAGTCCCGACTAGATACCCAAAGTATATGGTTAAGGGTTGCTTTTATAGGATGGGATATGCAGGTTTTGTTAACGCATCGCCATTTAAGAATGGTAATTCGAGCTCACGATTTAGATATATCGCACACTACGTCATTCACGCACTTAGTCACCGGAAAGAAAGGGTTTGATGATATGGTCGACCCCAAATGTGCATGATAGCAACACTGATCCTCAATCTACCATATAACTTCTCCAAGTTAATCTTCATGCAGATGGTATAAAACATAGAGAGAGAGAAATTCCTACAGTACCCGAGATTTGTTCAGATGTTGCTGGATCATCTTGACAAGAATTTGAAGAAAAAGAAAGAGGATATTCTGAAGCTTGAACATATAGATGTATCTATGCTGAAGAAGATTGTTGATACAGTTTTATGTCTGTCGCTTGTTCTTAATTACAGTTGTAATTGTACGGTCTTTGCTCAAGTGTTTGTATAGGTTTAATCGTGTCGACTAGATCGAGATATTCTTCTATCTTGATCTAGTATGACATCTTAGCTTGTCTGTGATAATGAGTTGCATGTGTGCATACTGATAAGTCTTGTAAACGTCATGTCTACACACGTTCTCCAAGAATGAGAATTCTATGCGAGTCATAGGTTTCGTACGAGTCACATGTTTCGTACGAAACAATGAATGGTTTCGTACGAAACAGATGTTCCATACCAAAATTCTGGAGTTGTGTCTCATGTGTAATAGTGTGTTCCATATGCCTGGCAACGTGTTTTCGTACGAGTGACCGGCTTGGACACTATAAAAGCAGATATGCACCCCTCAGTGAGAAGAGCCCTTTGGTCCAGAAGTTAATAGTTCGAGCTAGCAAACTGATCCTTTGTGTGGGATATCTAAGTTAGCATTTCTGGTGAAGACGAAGACACAAGAACACATCAAGTTTGTTTGAGTCATACGAGCATTGTGGGTATATGTTTGTACTTGTTCTCAATCATTAATCAAGATAGTGAATCTTTGGTTACCCGTGTTCTCTACTTTGCTTTGGTTGCATGCAAACTTGGATTCCGCACTTGGGTGTGTGTTTAATGAACAAGGAATAGGTTTGACATCCTCTGGTGGACCTACAAGTGGAATCAGAGCTTTGGCTCTTTCCGTGTTCAAAATCGAGCTTAGTTGTGTCTGAGCTAGTTTGAAGATTTCTGAAGTGTTCTTGAATCTCAAGCAGAAAACATAAATTTTGGATAGATAACTAACTTAAAACTTGGTTATAATCTGTTGCATGCATAAAACTTTATGCTAAAATTTTTCTGCAAAACACCCTTGAGGAAGAAATCTGCAAAAATTTGAATCTGATTAGTTTTGGTAGGGTTGACACTTTCTGACTTGGATCTGGACTTGTTATGTTGACTGTTAAAAATCTGTGTTTTAACTAAAAGTGGGAAGACAACAAGTATTTTCGAAAAAGCAGGTCTACACAAGAAAGGAAATTTTTAATCAAACCATTTCTGAAAAGATTCCTCTGAAAAACGTTGAACAAAACAGTTTGTGCGACTGAAAAGATTCGTGCGAATCATCTGTCCCGCACAAAACAACTGTCTCGCATGAAACATCATTGTTTCGCACGAAACAGTTGTCTCGCATGAAACAATTGATGTTTGTTTTTCGTACTTTTTCAAAGCTTTGTGATTTTCAGAATTTTTCATATTTTCAGATCTGTGAATTTTAAAAAGTAATTGTTATTCTGAAACTATTAAAACCTTGAAAATTTTCATAAAAAAAGAAAATATAATGAGTTCTAACCCGTGGGATTGGAGTTGTTCAAGCTCAAACCAGGAATCATGGGTAAAATGTTTGATGCCTCAACATACAAGTATGATCTCTACAAATCAGTGGGCGTGTGTTGCAAACTGGAATCAAAGCATCCAAACTCTGTTAATGAGCGAAAGTGAAACATGGAGTAATAACCGACCGCCAAAGTTAAATCACATGAACGATTATCCTTCATGGAAAAGTCATTTTCATACGTATTTTCTCGGTCAAAACACGGAATTGTGGACGTCTTTCACTACCCCCTACAATGAAGCACTTGAAGAAGCTGGATCAAATCCAACCACACTGGCCAATCTAGTCGAAAGTGACAAGAAAGCTTATGATCTAGAGAAAAAGGCATTTGCTATCCTCACATAAGCTTTGCATAAAGACATTTATCATAAGTTTGTGTATTGTACTACAACGAAAAATTTGTGGGACACTTTGGAAGCAAGAGGTGAAGGTAACGCTGCTACCAGGAAGATTCGGCATGATCTGCTCAAGAAAGAGTTTGAAGGTTTCATATTCATGGAGACGAAACCTTGAATGATATGACCACTCGGTTTTATCATCTTCTCAGCGAAATGTACTCGTATAAAATGTTAGCAGCACCACAAGAAATTGTGATGTGATTTGCTGATGCTTTACCACCGAAATGGGGTCAATTTATTGATCTTTTAAAACATACAGGTGTTTTGGACTCAATTAGTATTTATGAATTTGTGATGAAACTGGAGAACAAAAATGAAGAAGAGCTCCCGAAGGCACAATGAGTCAATGTTCCACAAAACCCTGAGATGTATTTTGGAGGTATACATGTAGGTACAAGCTCAAGTCAGCAACCGAAGCTGCAGACCGCATTTGTGTCAAACGTGAATCGTTTTCTTCCCCAACCAGTTCAATCAAGTCAGTCTACAGGTTCGAGTAATCAAGCCTGTGGACTAGCTTTTGATCAGAAAGCCTTCCTTCCACAACCAAGGAATTTAGCGCATAAAGCTCCACAACAAGCTCCTCAACAAGCTTTCTATGGAAGCAACAGTCAATCTGCAAATTCCAATACTGTCAAACTTGACACGTCAATCTCTCCAAAATCAATGTAGAAGTTGCACAGGAACATGCTGAACTTCTAAATACCATGGTCAGTGCGTATTGTGGTTTAGTTGCAGGTCAAATAGGTAACATCAATTTGACAAATGAAGACTATGAACAAATTGACCGAGATGAAATGGAGCTGATGGATATCAATTGGGCATTTGCAAGTGCTATGAGAAGAGCGAAGGATTATATGAGAAGAACGGGTAGAACCAGTTTGGAAAGCAAGAAGAATACAAAATACGGCTTTGACAAAACCGCCGTTACTTGCTTTAATTACGGAGAAAGAGGTCACTTCAAGCGGGAATGCACAAGACCCAGCAAGGAAGGAAATCACAACCCCTTTCGTAAACAGTCTCAACCATACAACACAGCACAGTACAACAATGAAAGAAGAATAGTAGCTGTTGGCAACTCTAACAACACCAATCAATCAGGACCTTCAAACACGCATAGAGCTTTGGTAGTTCAATCTGATGAAGGATGCGATTGGTTAGTACAGTTGGGAACAGAGAACAACAGAAGAACTGCATGCTATGAAGGATCGTGGATCAAATCAAGCATGACCACATAATCAATACTCCAAATAATGATGATACATCTGGGGATGCTGGTAGTTCTGATGAAGAATGTTCAAGTTCATATGGTTATGGATCTGATTCTAGTGAGAAGAAAGGAAGTGATGCTAAGGTTGAAGAGTTGCTAAGTGAAGCTGGGATGTTGAAATCTGAAAAGGTAGGTATGACAAGGAATGCAGAAGCTGGGGTAAAAGAGACAGAGACACTCTTAACAGATGATGTAGCTTTTCCTCATCACATTGCCTTTATAGCAAATGTTGAAGGTTCTTGAAAACAGGTAAATTCTGAAACTCCTACTGTTTACAATGACTGTGTTAAGTTGAAAATAAAATATGAAACCGTCAACAGTCATAATAAAAATTTAGATGTTGAATTATCAAAATGCAAAGAAGCGAATCTGGCGCTAACTAGAAATGAAAAAGAATTCAAATCTGTAATAAAAACCCTTAAGAAAAGTGTTTCTGAATTGACAAAAACAGTTTTGAATAAACAGACAGGAATTAATAACTACATTAATCTCCTAGAAGAAACAAAGAAAGAGTTAGCCATTGTCAAATGCGAATATGATTCGATCAAACGCAAATTGGAAAGTTATTCTAACTCCCAATATGTGCTTGATCATATTATTGAAGTTCAAAAACTAAAGGGAGATGCTCAATGCATAGGGTGTAAGTCGTGTCCACCCCCAATGAAACACAACTATACCAAAAGGCCTCATGAAGAGGAGATGCCTCATTTTGAACCCTCTGTACCTTTGAATCCTGAGGAATTCACAGCAGGGTTAGGGTTCAAACTAGGCAATTCATGTCAAAACCAAGCAAGCCAGAAAGTTCATCGTCTGATGAAGAAGAGGATGATACATTAGATGATGAATCAAGAAATGATGAGCAGGATCACCTATTGATGAAAGGAAAAGAGTAGAATCTTCTACTACTACTAGTACCAATCTTTTGAGAATCAAGAGACCGTTCCTAAGAAATCTGTGATGACAAGTGTGTCTACACATGAAGTAGATAATGTGTTGTATACTTTGGTTAGAGATATGAAAATTTATTCAAACAAATATTTTTCAAATAAAAACGTAAATTCAATCTCTATAGATCATGTTTTTGAAAAGTCAACAACCAAACCTTTAGAGAAGAAAAAGTCTACCAAATCACAACCATTATCCGCTTCAAAAGAAAAACAATGGAAGCGATTTGAAAAGCCTACGGTTTCTCAACCGAAGGTTGAAGCAAAAGGCTCTCCTTACCAGAAAAAGGCCAAAACTGTTAAATTTGTGAGTTCTAAAGGTACCGATAAAGTCGAAACTTTTCAAGGAAAATATAATGTTGATTTTGTAAAGAAAGTTAAGATTTTGAAAAGAAATAGTAAAAACAATTACACCCAACACACTGATGGATGTAATGAAAATGAACCTAGTACCTCAAAACCCACAAGTTCAACGTCAAGCCAAGAAATACGATCTCCTAGTTTTGTTGAAAGGAGAACATGTTTCAAATGTGGAGAATTTGGCCACATTATAAAGGATTGTCAAAATCCAGCCAAATCAATATGTATAGAGAAAACCCCCCATGAACCAACTTGCAAACGTAAATCTGTTTCTCCAACATAAGATAAACGAATTATTAAAGATCAAAAAGAGAAACAAAAACGTAAACAAGTAAAAGCAGCTGAGAAAGCTTTAAAATTGGATTCTTCGAAAAAGGATCAAAGATCTTCAAAGTCAATAAAACCAGACACTGTTAAAACTATAAATAATAGTAAATCTGGTAATAAATAAGGATCTTAGAATTAGAAGACCGGTAATGGTTCAAAAGGAGTTTCTCAGTTTGTTAATCATCAAGAAATTGAGATTACATTTCTCGATGATAAGGGACGACCCAAGACCACTAAGGCTTGGGTCCCCATCTCAAACTAATCTTGTTTGTGCAATGTGCAGGGTGTTCTAGGAGGAACTATAAACAGTCATTGGATTGTTGATAGTGGAGCATCAAGGCACATGATGGGCGACTTGCGGCTCCTATATGATGTGAAAAGCATAAGGGGTGGTTATATTGCTTTTGCTGGTGCAAAAGGTGGATACATCACTGGCGAAGGAATGGTCTCCAATGGTGTTGTGAGCTTCGATAAGATCAATTATGTGCGGTAAATTGATCACAATCTTCTTAGCGTTTATCAAATCTGCGACAAGAAGTTCACGGTACATTTTTATGATGTCAGATGTTATGTGCTGAAGCCTGGATTCAAGATCCCCAAGGAATAGATTCTCCTGTCGGCTCCAAGAATTATTGATTTGTATATTCTTGATATGAGCAAGCTATTACAACATCCGCACAAGTCACATGTTTTGTCTCCAAAGCAACCGAGAAGGAATCAATCTCTTGGCAAAGACATATGGGACACATTAACCTGAGTAAAATGAACTATTTGGTGAAGAACAATCTAGTGAATGGTGTACCAGTGAAGAATTTTCATCTTCAAGATGTTTGTGTATCATGCCAAAAGGGAAAGCAAGCGAGAAAATCTCATCCCGTGAAGAAGATCAACACTGTGAATATACCACTGGAACGTCTTCATATGGACCTCTTTGGACCTATGAAACACAAGACAACCTTTGGTAATTCTTATTGTCTAGCAGTAACTGATGACTATTCCAGATTTTCATGGGTAAACATGTTGGCACACAAGAGTGAAGTTCCTACTATCCTCAAGAATCTCCTGTGACATGCAATACTTCACGGTTATTCATTCCTACGCTAAATTGATTCGGAGATTTAATTTACACGCTTGAAATAATTACGCCAACTTTGTGAACTTATAAAGTGAATTACGTGCTATGTGTATTAAACGTTTATAAGCTCGGTGAGTTATTATGTCATGTTTCGAATTCGTGATGTTTAGTTATAAAAATATATATATATTAAATATATAGACGAATCGAACCGAGCCGCGAAACGAGTCGACCTCATTTCCTTGCGACTCAAGGGATTAACCAAAACTTGAGGTTCAAGTTAAAGACCCAAACCGCCCCACCCAAACCCTTGCGGCCGCATGCACCAAACCTCAAACCCTTGATCTTTTTCCTTCCTCCCTTGCACTATAAATAGATAAGCATGCATGAGAGTTGTTAACACAAAGAAAAAAAAGGGAACCCTAGCTCTAAACCAGCCGACGGCAGCCTTCTCCCCACACCTCCTCTCGGTCGCGATCCCCTTGATCATCCGAATCGACTCCCATCTCGTTCCCGGTTCATTAATCTTCATTGTTAAAGGTTAGGGTTGTCTATTGTTTCGCAAATCATGTAGGGTTTATGAACTATTGATCATGCTTGTATGTAATGGTAGAATCATGGTTTATGAAAGTGTTATGATGTTAGTTCGATTGATTGTGCAACGATGTTGATGATTAGTTGGAATCAAGAATCATTAGGCTGCGTTTTGTGTGATAAAAACCATGTAATATGATTAGGGTTTGCATGAGTATGATGTATATGATGATATATGATTGATAAATCTGTTGTTGATCGTTTATATTTAACGTCTCGATTGTTTAAGCGTGTTATATTGCGATAAAAAGGTGAAATCAGGATGCTGAATGGTGTTTACAGCCAACTTCAATTGGCTGTAACTTGGTTATTATCTATCGAAAAGCGGATTTTCTGAAGCCTAAAACGTATATTTTTTAAAAACCCTTCTAATGGCGCTGGATTCATATTTTTCTGAGAATGTTTAATATTTTTAAGTGGTCAATTAAGTGCAGTAACTGAAGCTGTGAAAATTTTGAAAATCTGTTAGTTGTTTATCGAGTCGGATCTCCTAATCTGTAGAGAGTCGAATCACGAAATTTGTACAGCAACTGCAGATTGAAATTTCCGGAGAACTCCCACTGGAATTTTGTTAATTGGATGAACGGTGATTTTTAAATAAATTCTCCCGTGGACTGCAGTCAGAAAGCGTCGAATCTGACTGCAGCCTCGTATATTAATAATTATGAATAATTAGTAAAGTGTTAGGACTTGAAAAATTTACATAAAATTCTATAGTTTAGTTGTCACCTTCTGTAAAAAAATTGGAATTTTTGGAACGTTGGAACTATTTTATAAAAATCCTCGAAAACAGCCTAATTATGAGTATACAAGCTGAAACTTGATAACTTGCGAATGTTTGTACCAAAGTGTTGCATGGATTGAATTGTGTTCATGATAGGTTGGTTTGATCACTATGTTGGTATGATGATACTTGCATGCATGATTGTGTTTTAGGATTTTGTTATTATGTGTACCGCATTGTGTGTTAGTTATGTGTAGGGTTTATATTGGTGTGATTCACACACTAACTTTAAATCAATTGACTTGTTAGGACGCAATTAACGGTCCCATCATTTGCTACTTCAGTGTTACACTAACCGAGCAACTAAAGGTGAGTTCACGGCCCCTAATTTTATCCGGTTTTAAACAACAGGGGGAGAAACATGTATACACTCTACAACTCTATCTCTTTATGTTATATGAAATTAACGTCATTAAACAATTCGGTAACTAAGTTAATGTTAATGTACGTTATGGTCACTAAGCAGCTATATCACACAAGTCCTCGACAAACTCTCGGATCGTTAGTATTGGGTTAGATAGCGGGAAAATTATAAGTAGTACTACTGGGCCCGACAAGCCCCATCCGAGCTAGTCGCGCTAGCCGACCGGGTATGGTCAACGGGTGAATAATTTGGCCTAACTTCGCCATGGTCAGTGATAGGCCTGGCAACACGGAGGCACAACAGTCAGCTTCGATCGCGAACACTTACGTGACATAACTTTAGGCTCACTACCTACATGTTAACATTGAACTTAATTACGAATCAACAATATTATTCCGGGTTAGGGATAATGGAACCAACAACATTATTATTCCGGGTTAGGAATAATGGAACATCATTATTATTCCGGGTAAGGAATAATGGAACCATCAGTATTATTCCGGGTTGGGAATAATGGAACTAAATCGTTATCCCGGGTTAGGGATAACGGGGGAAACAAACTTATAACCGAACAAATGAACTTATGAAAACCTGTGAACTCATTCTTCTTTAATGTTGACACTTGTTTCTTTACATGTTTCTCAGGATGCTAGGAGCTCTAGGTGCACTCACTTGTATTGATCAAGACATCTTTTTATCGAGTCTCATTTACGAATATTGTTTGGGGTTTTTCTTTAGTTTTGGCGTTTGTGTTGGCGCCCGTTCCTTTACTTTACTTTAATGCTTCCGCTCAACTTTAAAAACTAATGCTTCCGCTAAACATTGAAACCAAACTAAGACAATCTAAAATTAACTATGAATGGTTAAACAAATGATTTTGGAAAACGTATTAACAAATCATATAGAGTCGTTCGACGTTACTAGTGTCTCAGATTCTGGTTTGTTCACACGCCTCGCGGTAAAACTCCGCAAGTGGAAATTGAGGGTGTGACAGATTGGTATCAGAGCCTCTAGCTATAGAGAACCAGGTTTGCATTAAAAGTAGACCTAAACTATAGCTGATTACACGACACTAGACTTAGTTTGGCACTGAACTGTTATATCTTGTTATGTGTTGTACCACAACTGTGTTATGTAAAATATGAATGCATAATTGAAATGAATGCAACTCGTAACTAACCACACAACCCAACAGGCAATGTCATCATCATCATCATCCGACAAACTTTTGCAACCAAGGGCGCCGGGGAAGGCACCTATGGTGCCCTCACCACCTCATCGTGTGGAGACACGCTCAGCTGCGAGAAAAAGGCTCGCTCTAGGGGAGGAGTCGTCCTCACTCCCGACCATCGCGATGCCGGTCGAACCGGTTAGCTCGTTAGAAGTAGGGAACGACCTACTTAGGGATATGATAAGAAAGCAACAAGAACAACTAGAGAGAATGGATGAAACCATCCTAGCACAGGGATGGATGATACGACAATTAACAGGTAAGATTGGATCGCTCGAGGAAGAGCAACAGGAGAGTAAGATAGCTCGTAACACTTTAGCTAGAGATCTTCGTGCTGAGCAGCTAAGGGCTAACTGGCTCGAAGACAGAGTTCTTGAGTCTAGCTGGAGAATTCAAGAACTAGAACAGAATCAGGCACCTGTACCAGTACCCGCACCAGCACCGGCCCCTCCAGTGCCGGTAGAGGAGGATCTAGAGGAGGATCCAGAGGAAGACCCGGATATAGAAGCTGGAAACGCCACGGAGGATGACGACAATGATAGCGATTTGGGGGATGGAGACGTAGAAGACTGACACGTCTCGCTTATTCCATTTGCTTTCTTTCAGTCTATTTATTTTCCTACTTATGTTTAAACTTGAGATTTTATAGTAAACTGCTATGTTTGGTTGGCATTTTGTAAGACGTTGAAATTTTATTTAATCGAGTTTGTTTTGACTGTTTAATTTATTTGGGTTGACATAATTTGAGGAATTATTTAAGTATGGAATAGGATAACTATATTGGATATATAGACTTATCGGTGTGTGTTTATGTTGTCTTACGAAGATCAAAAATGGCAACTGGACGTTGCAAAAACCTCAACATGCGCCCGAAGAATTAGCCACAATGATCCAAGAACACGTGAATGCTGCTCTAGCAGGTGTTCAAAACCAACCAGCAGATAACCATTATTAAATTTTCATGGGAAAATCTAATAGTTGGGCTAGTAGAATTTCTCGCTGACTACCTGTCCTCTGTCAGCAGGAGGGGGTCTTAACCCCTACAAGATGTTTCTCGATGCGAAGCCGAGCAAATTCACGGGTGCAGAAGGACCCATAGGACTGGTTCGCTGGATTGAAAAGTCCGAATCAGTGTTCGAAATGTGCAATTGTCTGGAGGCCAACAAGGTCAAGTATGCTGCCTCAACATTGGAGGATGGGGCACTAACTTGGTGGAATGCACAAGTCCAAACGCGTGGACTTATTGCTGCAAATGCAATGGCCTGGGCCGAGTTTAAGGCCCTAATCAAAGAGGAGTACTGTCCGCGAGACAGGGTTCAACAGTTGGAGCAAACATTATGGAACCACAAGATGGTGGGATCTGAAATTGAAGCATATACAGCGAAACATCATGACCTGGTATTTCTATGTCCCGATCTGGCCAACACCGTGGAGAAACGACTCGAGTTTTACCTTGGGGTCTGGTCCCCGAGACCCAGGGTATGGTAATGGCTAGCAACCCTGCGACTGAGCATCAAGCAATCAGGTTGGCGCACAAACTCACCGATAAGGCGGTGGAACAAAAGAAGTTGCCATCTCGGGGTACGACTGAAGTTGCCCCTGATAATAAAAGAAAGTTTGAAGACTCGGCTGCTCGACAGTCTTCGTCAGCCCAGTTACAGCAAAGGTACCAGAAACGGTTCAATAATTTCAACAGTCACCGGGGTTACAATAATCAGCCCGCCAACAACAACCAGAACACAAGCGGCTATGTAGGTCGAAAGCCGTAGTGTAATCGCTGTAACCTTCATCATCACGGCCCTTGTGCCGAAAATCGCTGCCAACGATGTGGCAAAGTGGGACATGCGGCAAACGATTGTCGTGGGGAAATCATGTCCCGACAAAATCAAAATCAACACCAGGGACAGTAGCCGGGTATTAACCGGGGTGTGCTATCAGTGTGGTAGCACTGCCCACTTCAAACGATACTGCCCACAGATTCGTAACAACAACAACAATGGTGGGAACAACAACAACCACAACCACAATAACCACAACAACAACAATAACAACAACAACAATGGAAATGGTGGCACAGGAGGTGCCAAAGGGCGTGCATTTACGCTGGGCCGCGGAGAGGCCAGAAACGACTCGAACATGGTCACCGGTAAGTTTCCCCTTAATGAACATTTTGCTACTGTGCTTTTTGATACGGGTGCATATAGGAGTTTTATATCTGAGTCTTTTAGGAAGAACCTAAATCTCACGCCCAAACCCCTAGAGACCCCTTACGTCATAGAACTAGCCGATGGTAAATCTGTAGATGTGACCGATATAGTATCCGGCTGTCAACTCAAACTCGCGGGTCACACCTTTACCATTGATCTGATGACAACTACTCTGGGTAGTTTTGACGTGGTAGTCGGAATGGACTGGCTATCCGACGCCCGAGCCGAAGTTCTCTGCTTCGAAAAATCTATCCGTATTCCGCTCTCTAACGACGAAATCTTAACGGTGCAAGGCGAGAAGGCAGGCGCCGTCACAAACATCATCTCTTACATGCAAGCACAGAAGTATCTTCGGAGGAGGAACTCCTTCGCTTTGCTCGCACTGGTTACCGAACAGCCTAAGGACGAGAAACGTATAGAAGATATCCCCGTCGTCCGTGATTTTTCCGATGTATTTCCAGAGGAGGTACCTGGTCTTCCACCACATCGACAAGTGGAGTTTGATATCGAATTGGCGAACCATGCAACTCCTATCGCCAAGGCCCCATACCGCCTAGCTCCAGCAGAGCTGCAAGAGCTGTCTACCCAACTTCAGGAACTGTTAGAAAAAGGATTTATCCGACCTAGTACTTCGCCATGGGGAGCTCCAGTCCTTTTTGTCAAGAAGAAGGACGGGACCTTCCGCATGTGCATCGACTACAGGGAACTCATTAAGGTTACTATCAAGAACCAATACCCATTACCACGCATCGACGATCTCTTCGACCAACTTCAAGGGTCAAGCTACTACTCCAAGATTGATCTACGGTCTGGTTATCACCAGTTACGCGTCAGGGAGGAGGATATTGCTAAGACAGCATTTCGTACTCGGTATGGCCATTATGAGTTTTTGGTCATGCCTTTCGGTCTCACCAACGCACCCACGGTGTTCATGGACCTCATGAACCGCGTGTGTAAACCGTATCTCGACAAGTTTGTCATTGTGTTCATCGATAACATACTCATCTACTCTAAAGGTGAAGAAGAACATGCTGAACATCTACGACTACTGCTGGAATTACTTCAACAGGAGAAACTATATGCCAACTTTCAAAGTGTGATTTCTGGATTCGGAAAGTTCAGTTCCTCGGGCATATCGTGAATTAAAAGGGTATCCACGTCGACCCCTCCAAGATTGAAGCTATCAAAAACTGGAAGCACCCAGGACACCGACGGAGATCCGCCAATTTTTGGGTTTGGCAGGTTACTACAAACGTTTCATCGAGGGATTTTCAAAGATCGCGCAACCGCTTATCACCCTCACCCAGAAAGGCACCAAGTATACTTGGGGTGACAAGCAGGAAGCGGCATTTCAATTGCTGAAGCAGAAACTTTGCAGTGCACCCATTCTGTCCTTGCCGGAAGGGACTGATGAGTTTGTAGAATATTGTGATGCTTCCATTCAGGGATTGGGATGCGTACTCATGCAACGTGATAAGGTCATCGCGTATGCGTCCCGACAATTGAAGGTTCACGAGAAAAACTACACAACACATGTCCTGGAATTGGGAGCAGTGGTGTTTGCGCTTAAGATTTGGAGACACTACCTATATGAACAAAGTGCACAATCTCTACAGATAACAAGAGCCTCCAACACATCTTTGACCAGAAGGAGTTGAACATGCGACAGCGTCGCTGGGTCGAACTCTTGAACGATTATGAATGTGCCATTCGGTATCACCCGGGTAAAGCTAACGTGGTAGCTGATGCCCTCTGTAGGAAGGAGCACTTGAAACCTCGTCGGGTATGAGCACTACAGTTCACCATTCATTCGGGGTTACCCGAACAGATACGCGACGCACAGTTAGAAGCAGTTAAGGAAGAAAACATCAAGGTCGAATTGGTGGGAAAAATGGAACGCGATTGGGAAGTAAAACCCAATGGATCCCGGTATTTCATGAATCGTATATGGGTACCTCTCTACGGAGACCTCAGAAAGCTAGTCATGGACGAAGCTCACAAATCCCGATACTCTGTCCATCCTGGTTCGGATAAGATGTATCAAGACCTTAAAGCTGCGTACTGGTGGCCCAACATGAAAGCTGATATAGCCACCTACGTGGGCAAGTGTTTGACTTGTGCAAAAGTCAAGGTGGAGTATCAGAAGCCATCGGGGCTACTTCAACAACCTGAGATCCCAGTGTGGAAATGGGATCAGATCTCGATGGACTTCATCACTAAACTCCCGCGAACCTTGGGTGGTTGCGATACCATCTGGGTGATTGTGGATCATCTAACTAAGTCCACACACTTCCTAGCGATTAAGGAAACAGATAAGATGGATAAGTTGACTCGCATCTACATTAAGGAAGTAGTTTCTCGGCACGGAGTGCCAACGTCCATCATCTCAGACAGAGCTGCTCGTTTCACGTCCAACTTTTGGCAGTCACTTCAGAAAGCGTTGGGAACACGCGTAGATATGAGCACAGCTTATCACCCTCAGACTGATGGTCAAAGCGAAAGGACCATACAGACCTTTGAGGACATGCTTAGGGCATGCCTCGAAACCCCAAACAAAAGGTTTATCCTTTTGGGTTAAGGTGGTGAGAGGGACGGCGACCTTGGAAAAGTTTGAGATGAAACGACGATAGTAACCAGCTAAACCGACAAATGAACGAATTTTAGACAGAGACATAGGAGCAATCCAATTTTCACTGCTTTGATTTTTGTAGGGTCGATGTGAACACTGAGTTCGTTGACGAAATGACCAAGGAATTGAACCACCTTTAGCTAAAATTCACACTTGGAGAATTTAGCGTAGAGACGTTCAGTAAGCAAAAGTTGGAGGATGAGATGCAAATGTCACTCGTGCTTTTCTTGCGTCTTTGAATAGATTAGAATATCATCAATGAAGATGATCACGAAACGGTTGAGATAAGGTTTGCATACACGGTTCATCAAGTCTATGAAAACCGCAGGTGCGTTAGTTAAACCAAAAGGCTTGACTATGAACTCGTAGTGCCCATAACGTGTGCGAACACGGTTTTGGTATATCTTCTTCGAAAAACTCGAAGTTGATGATATCCAGAGCGAAGATCGATTTTTGAGAAGCAAGTCGCACCTTGGAGTTGATCATAAAGATCGTTGATGCGAGGAAAAGGATATCGGGTCTTGACCGTAAGCTTGTTGAGCTCATGATAGTCAATGCACATTCAGAAGGATCCGTCTTTCTTTTTGAAGAATAGAACGGGAGTGCCCCAAGGAGATGTGCTAGGGCGTATGAAGTCTTTATCAAGGAGGTCCTGAAGTTGGCTAGATAGCTCTTGCATCTCAGAGGGTGCTAGGCGATAGGGGGATTTTGCGATAGGAGTTGCGCCAGGAAGAGATCGATGCAAAAGTCAACTGAACGAGGAGGATGAGGACCAGGAAGATCCTTTGGGAAGACGTCGGGGTGATAACGAACAACGGGAACTTCACTCACGCTCGGACCCTTATCCTTCTTTTCCAAAATGTGGGCCAGAAAGGCGAAGTATTCCTTACGCAAGTACTTGGTGAGATTCCATAGTCGAACTATGAAGGAGGTTTGGACACTGATTTCTTCAATGATGAAAAGATTACTGAGCTGGAGAACAAAGTCAAAAGTTTAGAGATTGATGGAGAGGTTATGGAGAACATAGTCAAATTTCTAGAAGATGATAGAAAGCTCATGGGAGCAGTGATTGCCAGTTTGGTTTCGGATAATGAAAGATTGAGAAGGCTAGTCAATGATTTTAAATAGGAACGTTTAAGGAAGGATAGAAAGTTTGATCTATTTTAGAAGGTGTTAATACAAAAGCTGGGTATTGACTTAAATACTGAATTTGATTTTATAGAGATAGAGGAAGCGAAAGAAAGAGCGGCTGAAAGAGCTCACAAAGCTGAAGCTGAAGCTTCATGAGATGGTAAAGGAAAAGGAAAGATAGATGAGATTAGATTTGTTACACCTGAGCCAGAAGTTAAAGCTAAACCTTTGTGAACTATGTGTCAATTGGTGAACCTATTAATGTTACTAGGATTTTTGCGAAACAAAAATACATAGAAAGAAAGAAAATGGAAGCAGAAATAGATTCTGAGATAGATGGTTATGAGGAGGATGATGATGCAGATATTGGTAGAAATGGGAAAAAGACAACGATGATAAGGGAGATGATGACGATAACACCCAGGGTGGTACAGGTTTGAGGGTTTAGGATGCGAAGATCAATGAATCGTTTGATTATGATGTTTATCTGAATGATGACGCAAACCAACAAGATGATTTTAAAGACAGGGGAGATGAAAGATCCAGTTAACGATGCACAGTAGTTAGGAATCTTCATAGTTCTTCCACCTATAACTATGAGTCCCAAAACAGATTCGGATCACACTGGTTGATTGTTTTCACCCAAACAACTATGGATTAGTTGTTTGAATGTGCAAATACTAAGAAAAACCAAGCAAAGAAGATGAAGAATCTTGTTTGGATCAAACAACTAGTGTTGTAAATGAAATCCCAATAACATGTAATCAATAACAGCACCCGGATATTCGGATGAAAGCACAATAGCAAAAATCACAACACAAGAAGATCACCAAAATCTGTCCAAGAAACTTGGACATAACTTCATTGATCATCATATTTATACAGAATGACTACCTAGCGTATTTAATAAATAGGCTGGGTTAGTAAATACGCCTCCATCAGCAAGTTTCACACAATTACACTTTTGACCTTATAACTTTGTCTAACCATTACAAACTAGCTCAAACTATTAAATAATCAAGCACCAACGTCTCAAAAATTCTAACAATATCCCCCTAGACTGTTGCGTGCTTGGGTTTCTTCAATCTTGCTTGCGAGCTTCTGGGTCTTTGGCGGGTCCTTCATCCTTATCTTGTGCAGCTTGAACGATAGGTTGATCTGTGGTTGCTTCGATTGTTTCTTTAGAGCTTAGATTAACAATAGCTTCACTTGAGGGTTGTTGTAACTCCGTAGTGGCTTCATATGTGGATGAAACTGGAGTTTGAGGGTGAGATGCAGCTTGAGATGGTGAGGAGGCTTTCTGTTGTGATGATGACTTATGCTTTATCTTTATTTTTCTTGCCTCCTCCTTTTCTGTTTGCTTCTGAATCCTGAGAACAATTTCCATCATCTCTATCTTCCTCTCTCGAGCTCGCTCCACAACCCTTTGGAATAGCATTCCTTCTTCTTTGTACTCATTTCTGGCTCCTACGTGGATTTTGTTACCAAAGAGAATGTTGAGATTGGGGAGGCAGAACATGAAAACATACATCAGGTCTAGAATTCGAATATCTTCGTTAGACACTAATCGGATCACTGCTTCTCCTGTCTTCCCATCGTAGAACAATTTCTTTAAGTGTGTAAGCATGACAGGTTATTCAGGTGGAATTTTGACTTTTGTTTCGACCTTAGCAGGATCTATTACCCATGTAACCATCCCTTTTTCTGTGATGGGATCTTTTGTCGTCTTTGACACTTTTCTTCGAGGTCGTTGCGGCTTGAAAACTGTGAAACCCCGATTGCATTCTCTGAAAATGAGTCTTTCAAAGTCAGCTCCGATGCTGCTGTTTGTCGGGTTTATCAGGTCTAGCCTCCCCAGTTCTCGAATGTCCCATCATGGAAGGCTTTTCATGTCAGCTCCGGTCTTAAAATGCTGAATAACACCACCTCGTCACTTTACTATGAACATCCCTTTGAGATTGTAGTACTTCCAGCTTATTATTCTATCAGTGACTTCATATTTTTCAACGGTGAGCACCTGATAGAAATCTTGAAGCTTTTCCCTTTCTCGTTGGCATTTCATCTCTGTCTACCTCCTCCTCTTCACTTTCGTCATCCTCAGTGACGTTCACAGCCGATTCTAGGCGCTTTTTCTTCTTTTCTCCAGCCTCAGCTTTTTGTCTTTCCTCTTCAGTCTTGAACTTCTCATAATAAAAAATATCAGTAGATCAGAACATTGGTGGTATGTCCACTTTGGTGCAAAGTTCTCTGATCATACGATACATCTTTTCCATCCCATCTTGCTGAAATCTCACAAATCTCGTCTGTTCTTTGACGTATGCGTGAAGCTCTTTGTTTTTCTTTCTTTGTTCCCTCAGCTTCTCACGAATAACGTTAGTGTTGCTCACTGGATGTTTCAACAAACAGATTTCCTGAGCTGGACCTTTCCTGATGTCTTTTGCTAGCTATCATAAAAATCCTGAAATGGGCGAGGTCTTCTAGGAGCTTGTTGCGGCATTTGTCTTGGTTGTTCCTCTGTCGAAGGTCCTTCCCCAGTTTTCTTACGCTTCTGCGGGGGAGATAGACTTGGGGCTTCCGGAACGACAATCAACTGATCTACAAACTCCTCTAACTGCTCTTGCTCGGTGGTGACCGTCACCGGTGTTTCAGATTCTTTCATATGACGTCTCTTCCTTCTAGTTACTCTCTTCTCTCTTTCTTAGGCCTCATGAATCGCACGAAGATTCTCTATATGCTCGCGATGTTCTCTGGTGCCTCCAGCCCTTAAACTGCTTTCCATCAATCGTTCTTGAGGAGCACTATCTTTTCGTTTCTTCATGGAGTCCCCTTCCTTCATGATTTTCTTTCCTTTATTCTTTCTAACCAGTTGCTCGGTTTCCTCTCCTTCCTCCTCCACTTCCTCATCACCATCTCCTTGTCTCTTTTTCTTAACCCGTTCTTTGTATTTCTCATAGGCTGCTTTTAAGACAGGGTAACTTTCCTCCCTATACATCCACTGATGCAACAGTACCCATTCCTTAGTCTTTAGCTCGGTAATCTGACGCCCTGTTGGCAGCTGGTACTTGTATAGGTCGCCATCATGAGGAAGATTTGGATGTTGGTCATTGATGAGGAGCTGAACAAAACGAGGGTACATGGCCCATGTGGAGGAATTTGCATTATCAACCATGCAGTAAAAAATGAGGCCAGAGATATTGAATGACTGCTTTGTGCAGAGGCTAAGCATAGTAGCTGACCATTCCAAGTTCAAACCGTCATATCCTCCTTTCCTATGTGCCAATTATCAATTGTTCATCTTATCACAATTCTAGGCGAACCAGTTAACTGTTGAATAACTGTCGCCTGAATAGCCTATTCCTATTATCATCCCTCCACAATCATCTTCCCCATCGCACACATCTTCCTTACTCTCGCACAGATCTGCATTACTTTCAGAAAGGTTAGTGTTGTTTTCGGATTTATAAAAAATACTTTGATCCAAAAGATCATTTTTATTGATTAAGTCGTTCTTAGGATGAAGAGATGGCATAGGAACATAATTTTTGCTGTGCGGAGGAGGAAATAATTTTCTTTCTTTTCCAAATATATCTTTATATCCAATTCCATCCTTTATGAATGTCGGTTGTTGGCAGTTTACAACGTCAACCAGTGCTTTTTGGCTAATTTTCCATTTAGCAATAATGATTTGTAACTTACTGTTTTCGTTTTGAGATTTTTCTAGCTATTCGGCCAAATCATTTATGATAAAATCTTTTCTGAAAACAAATTCCTTTAGAGTCTGCATTTCAGCTATGGTTGAATTCAACTTTCGCTGATATGCAGCCTCATTTTCTTTTAGTTCTTTATTTATTTTCAAAACTTTTTCTTTTTCTTTAATTATATCACGGTTGAGTGATTTGTAGTGTGCCACGACGTTCAAACATGGTTTTGAGCACAGCTTTGCTTTAAATTCATATGGAATGCTGTTTTCTAAATCCTTATCTTCGGCTCCGATTTCATGGCGGTAAAGGATGTTCCAACCGCTGCATTCTTGCTTGTACTTATGACTTCTTGAACAGCAGGCTTCGACTCATTCATTTCAGCTTTCTGTTGTCTCTTCTTTGAGGCAGGAGAGATGATGCTTTTTAAACCATTGTCATCTTTTGGAATCTTGGAGGTTTGTTTTTCAACACCATTTGAAGCAGACGTGGCAGAGACAGTGGTAATGTTTGCCATGAGGGCCTTGTTTACTTCACCTTTCGCCTCAGCTATCTCCTCCGACCAATCATAATCTTCCACAACTAAAGCCTTATGATTATTTCAGCAGCATTATTATTTCCTTCAATGGCAATCGGCCTCCTTGTCTTGTTGATTTCGGTATTCTCGTTCTTCAGTAACGGACACTCTCTTTTGAAGTGGCCCAAGTCTTTGCAGTTATAACATCTAAGCTTGGATTTGTCAAATCTAGCTTTTCAAGAGCTAACCTCTTTCCTGTTTTATCTTGGAATTTCTTCAACCGTAGAGTGATCATTGCCATCTGCCACTTCAGATCCATCTCCTCCATGTCGTCTGGATTTACTTGATACATGTCCTCTGCTGTTAGGAATTCTCTTTTCAACTCTCCTGACATAAGCGCCTCATATCTACTTAAGAATGTATTAAAAAGAGCTACATGTTCTGTGGAAATTTTATGTGCTTGAGTGTCGCTGGCGGCGGTGGTCTTCTCGGAAGATGATGAGGCCTTCACAGAGTTTGCGGAAGCATTTGAATAGGATTCGACAGCACTTTGGGGATTTGATCCACATGAGGTGACAGGAGCAAGAAATGCCATATTCTTGGGACTGAGGTTGCAGCAGCTTGCTGAGACATCTTTTGAGAATATCCAGTTTGATTCATCTCTCGTTTCACGATGTCCATTTCAAAGGCTTTTAAAGTGTTAATCAATTCTGAGAGAGTAATTGGAGTTGTGCTGGTGAGGAAAGTTCTCTTAATCATCATGCATTGAAGACTCCATTCTTTTTGTAGAGAATCTAGCAGCTTCTTGCTCGATGCATAATTTGCAACTGGTTTCCCACCTTCTTCATCTTGGTCAACACTCCTATAAATCTGCTTATGTGGTCGGACAAGCTTTCGCCACGAATACTTCCAAACATATCATATTCTTTCTGCACCATGTCTTGTTTGTTCTCCCTGTGTTCCTCATTGCCTTCATAATGGTCGATTAGAGCCAACCACAGTTCATGTGCCGAGGTGTATTCTTCAAACAGATTGTTATCATCCTTTGATAGAGCAGCATGAGCCCTCCGGTCATGTTGAATGAGTGCCCTATCTTCATCTGTGAATGTTGAAGGATCTTCATTGATAGTACGGATGTCGTCACGTATTATCATGGGAACATGCGGGCCCATAGTGACTGACATCCATTGAGTATAATCGGTATACTCAAAAAAAGACTTGATCCTGTTTTTCTAGCTGCTGAAATCTTCCGAACCTTTCAACTTTTGTGGCCTTGTAGTGGTTCCAGTTTCTAGTTCGGCTTGAGCAATCAGATTGAATTGATTGAGAGACAAGATGGATGAAAGATGATCAATTACACTGAGATTTACTGAATCAGAGAACAATTACACTCGCAAGGAGGTAAATACGTTGTACCAGAGATTAAATACGCTGTACTGGGAGACAATTACGCTGGACCAGAGATAAAAAACGCTGCACTTTGTCCTGCAAAATGCTAAATCCGCTGGATATATGAAAACAATCAAAGGTTTAGTTAATTTCGCTGAACACCATCATAAAATCGCTGAGGATTAGTATCACTGATTTCGAAGTCGCCTTCGATTAAATTCACAGGGGCAATTACGCTGACAATAATATAAATCCGCTGGTTTAAGAACCAGCGTATTTGTTAACTACGCGAGATTCAAGTAAAATATGCCAGCTTCAAAAACAATTACGCTATCTTCAAGAATACCTACGCTGGCTTTAAGAATAATTACGTCCAGAAGGGTTTTAGTACGAACAAAAACCCTCTAATCACCCAAAAACGACCCAAAATTCATGTTTCTTTGCAGCTAAACAACCAAATGTTTACCAAACTACATATTAACAAAAACTCGAAGATTAAACACACCAGATCAAGCCATTTTAAGTCTAAAAATTTGAAAAACCTTGAAACTTTGAAACTTGTGAAAAACCTTCAAAACTTGAAGAATCTTAACAAAAACACAAACAATGAAGAGCACAAAGGCTTTGATACCAAATTGTGAGTCCCAAAACAGATTCAGATCACAGTGGTTGATTGTTTTCACCCAAACAACTATGGATTAGTTGTTTGAATGTGCAAATACTAAGAAAAACCAAGCAAAGAAGATGAAGAATCTTCTTTGGATCAAACAACTAGTGTTGTAAATGATATCCCAATAACATGTAATCAATAACAGCACCTGGATATTCGGATGAAAGCACAATAGCAAAAATCACAACACAAGAAGTTCACCAAAATCTGTCCAAGAAACTTGGACATAACTTCATTGATCATCATATTTTTACAGAATGACTATCCAGCGTATTTAATAAATACGTTGGATTAGTAAATACGCCGCCATCAGCAAGTTTCACACAATTACACTATTAACCCTTTCACTTTGTCTAACCATTACAAACTAGCTCAAACTGTTGAATAATCAAGCACCAATGGTCTCAAAGGTTCTAACAATAACAGTTGAACCTGACTTGCGACAACCGAAAATCTTATAACTTGAACATGGTGTATATGAGGGGGAATACGTTCATAACTACACCAAAGAGGAGATTGCTGAGATGTTAGGGGTTGATCAGAGTTCGTTTGATTTTGGTTTCGAGGATGAGCCAAACAATATCAGTACGTCTAAGCCTAAAGACTATGTGTATAAGTATGTTGTTGATGCTGAAATCTATGATAAGGTTGTCGTGGAGGATGATTCTGATGACGAAATTGTTAAGTATTCTCGAGAAAAATAGATGACTTCCCAACCTTCCAAGAAATTTTTGCTAAGGAAACAGATGATTTGTAGAAACGAAGAGTTGAAGAAACCGTGAAGGATGGTAATGTGCCAAGACAGTTATCGAAAGAAGAACTAACTGAAGCTAAAAAGACATGGTTCAAGGAACTACCCAACGAAAGAAAGTTTCGACGACCATTAGCCTTCTCACTTGGGATCAGGATAAGTCGTTGGGAGACATTTTAAGTTGGAGTTGGATTCCTGAATTAGACGTTTATGTAGTAAAGAGAGAGTTTGGTGTTCAGTATTTCTAGTACTTGAGCGATATCAAGACGTTGCCATGGTGGGACGTTGAAGAGTTGGTGCAAACAAAGTCAATCAACTATTAGATGAAGTTTCACGATCAGAGAATATGGAAGTTGATTAAATATTATGCTGCTCATGGTTTTAACCATTGGAAATCGCACATACCTAAGAAGAAGATAAAGATAGATCTAGATACAAAAGAAAGGGATGTTATGTTGATTATAGAGTGGCCACGATCGATGAAGAATATGCCTTTAATGAAGATCAAGCAAGATTTCTATGAATTCTTCAAGTGGTGGCAATACGATATCGAAACCGGTGAAGCTGTGATTGTGCTAAAGGCTGAAGGTTTATGGAGAGCGGTCAGAATACCAGACTCGATATGGCTAGTGAATTGCTCTCAGAAAGATATGGAGTGTTTATTCTGTAGCAAGATATCTTTTGAAGCTAAAGAGAAAGTCTAAGCGATACAATACCAAGGTGTTATTAATGTATGCTATGCACACGGTATTAATTCAGGAAAGATGTGGAGATCTAAGAGGAGAGAGCTGGAAAAGGGTTGGTTTATGAAGCAAATTCGCAAAAAAGAACGAATTGATGTGGTTACAAAGAAAGCATCTCTTAGAAGGTTTTTCCAGCAACAAATCGGACACCAATTCCTAGTGAAATAGAGAAGAAAACCAAGGAAAAATTTCTTTGGAAGATAGAGATTAACTTATTTGAAGATTTCTGAAGTTTTAAAGATTGACCAAGACTGCGGCAATATCCAAGGGTTTGTTGATGTTGTATGTCTATCGCCTACATCTTAGGGTCATGTCTGAGTATGTAATAGGGCGAAACTGTTAAAATTTCTAATTGTATGTATTAACTTCGCACAAAGTGAAGTTCACTTCGTACGAAGATAACTTAACTTCATACCAAGATAGTCTTCACCTCGCACGAAGGTAAATCTGTATGTTGAGGTCTAAGTTTGTATGTTGTTTTATTGACTGATACGACGAAGCCTTGTTAGATTCCACTAAGGATTGTAACCCTTAATCAATATTAATGAGATAAACAGTTTAAAAAGTAAATTTGATCTTGTCACTTGTTAATATGAGTTCCGCGCATATTAAACTAAGCAAACAAAGTAAGACCATAGCTTATTGGATGAGCAGATCCTCATAGTGTTATAATCTTAGGGTAATATGTCATACTTCGTTTAGACGTTTAAAATAAAAAAAATTATATAAATATTCGAAATCTCGACATTTGAAATAAATATAAACAACTATATTTATTTTATAAAAATACTCAGATTCTCCATGTTTGAAATAAATATCAACAATTATACTTATTTTATAAAGATATTCAAAAATATTCGAATTATCGACGTTTGAAATAAATACAAACAATTATATTTATTTTATAAAACTATACAAAATCTTAACATTTGAATATAAATAATTATTTTTATTTTATACGATTTCGAATACCAAACCTTTAAAATATAAATTCTGGACTCCAACTTTTGAAATAAATATAACTAATTATATTTATTTCATAATTATATTTATTTTTAACAAAAAACGGACAGAGTTTCCTCTGTTTTTCAAATAACCGACAAATCAAACATTATATGCCGATTCTTGGATAACGATGCCACAATTTACGTTTTAAACTAGTATATTAAATATATATATATATACACATATATGTAAGCATATTTGTATGAACAAAAACTTCATATGATTGGTTGATAGATGAATTGATAAAGCCATTATTCCCAAAAGTGAAAATGTATAACGTTAGTCGGTCGGGTCAAGCATGGTTTCGCGTTTAAATGATATTTAAAACAGAAATATTATAAAATTTCGTGTCGCTAATAATTTACCATGTCTTGTGTTAAATAGTTGACCTGACACTTGACCGGGTTTGACCGTTGACGTGATGACCGTAGTTGACCGACATTTGACCAGGTTTAACCCAAGACCAAATCCTACCCATATTGAACCGTGTTGTCCTGAACCACAACTGAGTTAACCGAACCAAAACTAAGTCTGAGTTGCTAAAGTTGACCGAACTGAAACCGCACTTGAACCAAGCGAAAACCTGAATCAAAACGACACCACCACTGTCGTGGTATCTCTAGCGCCAGTAAAGCGGCCTTCCGCCGTTTGGCCACCGCCGCTGTCATCACCTCACTCACCATCTACGTCACCCGAACCACCTAACAACGGGCATCAGACTTAGATTTTACAGATCTGAGTAAAACTTAGAATATGACACCAAATTACTCACCAGAGTTTTTGTCGGGTTGGAAACAGGCCATCGGAGCTCTCCGGATTTTGACGTCGGAACCACCACGCGTCACCGTATCTCTGCCGTCGCCTTCCAAGGTGGAGAGGTAGTCGCTCCCCCTTCTCTCTTTTGCATTCTCTCTTTCTCTTTCTGTGGTCTCTCTCTCCTTCCGTTCTCTTTCTCTCGAATCCCACGCCACCCACCATAACGTCGCCGCCTGTGGTGGTCCTCCTTGCACTCCGGCCCGTTGTGGCTTTGCCGCCACTGCCAAACGCCGCCATCACTGGGTGGTGGTTGGCCGTTTGTTTAATAGAGAGAGGAGCGAGAGTGGGCAGAAAGGTGTGGCTTGCAGGAAAAGGAAAAGACAAAAAGCCTATAGGAATTACTCCGGTTACCAGACCAAGAGAGAGAGCACGGAAAAGGTGTTGTGTGCTAGGTTTTAGAAATGAGAAAGATGAGGGTTAAAGTGTTTATATAGTTACGGTTTTAAGTGGGTTGGGCCTAAGGCCCATCTTTCGTGTCGTCCAAATGTATTTCTAAAGACTGTTTCGCACCTGAGCTTCATGAAATATCGTAATATGTTTATTTAGGGTCGAATGTGCTTAAAATTATGTTAGATGTCAATGTTTTGCTGCGTTCGTTTGTCGGTTGCGTAAAAAACTTGTAAATCACTACGGTCGTCGTTTCTATCCGTTTTTCGATCCGGTTTCAATCGTGAATATGAAAATTCAAAAATGTACCAAAATATATCATAATATATTATTATTGAGACATAATTCGAGTACGGTGCTTCCGTTTCGTTGTTGATTACCGGTGCATTCTGGTTTCCTTGTAACTTCCGCGTTTGTGCTTTGTAATGTCCGGCAATCCGAATAATGCACCTAATTATAAATATATGATGAATATAAGAACAAAATTTTTATATTTATGTATTGTCAGTATTTATCCATTGTTAGTTCGCTTAAAGTTCAATTGCGCGCTTAAAATTTAAAAATTGCCTTAACGTAGACGTTCCTATGCTTTCCAAAGACCAAATTAAGTTAATTTACGTCTAATTATGCTACGTATTATTGTCTTAATGTTTGTTATTCGCGTAATTATATACTGAAAAGTCCTGGTTGTCACAATGGGCTCCCAAGATTCCTTTGGGCTCATCGAACCATGCAAAAAACAAGCGATGGCAAGACACCCTTCAGCCCTGTATACGGCTTCCAAGCGGTTATACGCACCGAAATCGACCTCCCATCGCCTTGAATTCTTATGATAAATTCAATCGACAACGAGGCAGAGCGCCCTCTTGACTAAGACTTCTTGGTAGAAAGGCGCGAGAACACGGCCATCAATGAAGAAAAGTACAAGTCTAAATTGGAAAAGTACTACAAAAACCATGCCCGCATATGTATCTTTAATCCTGAAGATTACGTCTTCCACGATATTCGGTATCCCACTATACTTCCAATGCCTCGACCAATGCCCCGTGCACTCATAATAACCCTCCGCATAGACCATCATTGCGCGAGGTAACGATCAGCTTGGCAATGGTGGTATCAAGTTTCACCGAGTTTAGTACCGCATTAGCAACCTGCAAGAGCACAAAATGCTAATGAAAGTTCAAAATAAATAACAGGTATCAAGAATAAGCACTTACATGCATGACGCCACTCTACTACAACCATACTAAGTTATTGACCAAAGGCTCCCTCAAGCTCTCTGCTTGCATTTGCACAACTTTTGCCTCATTAAGAGACGACTAAGCAATATTCTTTTCCTCTTCAGCAGCCTCATCGTGCACCCTCTCAGCCCCAACCTCAAGTTCCAAAGTTTCACGTTTGTCTTGACTTTCGATCAACCGATGCTTAAGTTCAGCAATCTCCCCATCTTTAGCCGCCAAATCCCTCTCTCGCACGGCTAGTTGCTCATTAACTTCATCATGTTGAAATAAACTAGCATGAGATCTAGCAACATGGGTCTCAGCCTATGCTTGATCAGCTCTCCCAATAGGATTTGGCTTCTTCCAACGAGATCTGGAGTTCACTGTTTTTCGTCGTCAAAGTCTCAACTTGGGCTTTTAGGTTAGTGTTCTCTTCAGGAACACAATGCAGTATGGTGTTTTCGCGCTTGCAGGACTTCGACCATTGCTTGCGCTCTTTGGAAAGCTCTTTCTCAAGAGCATCAACCTTCTTTTTTAAACCTACTGCACCCTAGTCCGCAGATTTCTTACCTTGCTCAAATTTGGCTCACTCTTCAGCAAGTTGTTCTTGGGCAGTGATGAATCTCTGGTGGTCAGGGACCAACTGGGCAAAGGTATTAGCAATGCTGACCCTTTCGTGGTGCATAGCGCGCCATTCCCTTATGATTTGCTGAGTGGTGGACAACGAATTCGCTTAGGAAAAGAGATGTTGCTAATATAGGTTTTCATGATAAACGAGTTTTCTTATACTCCACCTCATCATGGGTAAAAACACCTTTGAACCACTCCGAGCAGATTTGCAAGTTACTAAAAGTCTTGCCCTGTTTCACCTTCCAAACCGGCGCATGTACACGTCTGCGTGATGTTTCCCATAGGAGCGGTAATAGTAATCATCAAGAGTCTCATCAGGGAAAATGGAGGACTACTACACACGCTACGCTTCAACAATAGTATCACCATCTCTAGAGGGTATGTTGATGCATATGTCTGTCGCCTACGTCATTAAATAACATCGAGTCTGTATCAGGAGCAAATTAGATTGAATATTTAGGTAATATCCATTTCGCATGAGGTGAATGTTCAACTCGTACGAGGTGAAGTAGTTCACTTTGTTCGAAGAGAACTTCACCTCGTACGAAGTGAATACACTAGCCTCATACGATGTGACTCTTCTATATATAGGCTAGTGGTGTTAGTGTTTAGTAGTTGTTCGCGTAGAAAGGACGGGGAAGTTCTCTGCGGTTGTTTCGAGGATTTGTAATGTTTGGACAATCAATGAAACAACAGTTATAAAGTGAATCACTCTTGTTAATAATGTCACCTCGCTATAAGTCAGATTTCGCACGTTTACACTAGGTTATTCAAGTTAGAGCTCCAGCTATCAGATTCGACAACCGGCCCACAATTGGTATTATAGCTAGATTGCCTGATTTGAAGACTTTTTTTTTCTTATTTTTGATCATTTTTCAAAGATCTAACAGACAAAATGGCCTAATTTTCTCAAGGAAGTAAAATCATGTTCTAATAAACCCTTGAAAGAATCAGACCTAAAATCAACAAAATTTTGATCAAAATGGCAAAAAAGTGAATCCTTAAACCCCACCTTGCACGATCTAAACCCCACTTCGCACGAAATGTGAATCCACTTCGTACGAAGTGAAACTAGTTCAAATTTACACTCTCACTTTGCACGAAGTGAAAATTCAACTTCACACAAAGTGATTTAAAAAAATGCATTGAAATTTTTTCGGGATTATACAAAATTTCATTTTGCACAAAGCATTTGAAAAACACAAGTTTTTTTCACAAAATCGAAAATGAGTATAATGAAGTTTGTATGATGAGGGAGATTCGTTTCAAAATGCTATTCAAGAATTAAAATCTCCTAAGTTTTATAGTGCTCTTTTTGGTGATCAAGTAAATTATTTGAGGACACAACAGGAAGAAGAATTGATTGCTGAAAAGATAATGATGGATCATGAAGAAGAAGAAAATCTTAAAGTTGATTAGAAATTTAAAGTTGAAAGAGTTCTAGAAGAGAAGAAAATGGAGAAAAGGTAGAAAAACAATGCACAAAATGTTTAGAACCGTGCAAGTCTTGTTTGGAAAAATATGAGAAGTAGAGAGAGCTTAAACGTCATAATAATAACCTATCTAGTGATTTCAACATCATGAAAGAGGCATACAATAAACTGAGCAAATCTGTTAACGAACTCCGTACTATAAGCATAATAGATATGGATACGGTTTCGATGCTCAAAGCAACAGTCAAGGATAAATAGATGGTTATAAATACACACCCTGACACGATCGCGCAACTTAAACTTGAGCTAGAAACAATGAAGATTGAAATAGAGCAAGTTGATAAGAAGTTGAAGAGCTATTCAACGGTATCTTTCGGATTGGATCACATTCTTCCCAATACGACATGAAAAGATGAAAATGGGGAAGATATATATAGCTATCAAGATCGTGGTTTGGGTTTTAATTAATGTCCACCCCCAATGTGTAACAAATTTTTGAGAAAAAAAAACCAGATGGGGTGGAGAAGGCACTGAACTTAAAGCTGAAAACAATAAAGACCGAATAGAAAGATCAGTTTCCTGATAACATTGATGTGACCTTTTCAAAGTTTGATGATAGTGATGATAGGTCAGACGTGGTTAAGAAAGTGGTTGAGAATGTTTTGGACAAAGAAAAAAATTAAAACTTTTGAATACACTCAACCAAAATTTGAAAAAGGAAGTTCGAGTTCACAACCTGAAAATGATGAAAATTTTCATGATGCTTATCTAAAAACATCAGAGAGTACTTCAAATGATGATCAGAATATTTTAATGTACAAAATGATTGGATTTGATCAACTATATTCTGATTCTGAATTTCTGATTCAGAATATGAACTTGGACAAAGTTGAAAAGGTTTTCAAACTTGTTGAAATCGAAATTTCTAAAATTTAAAGTTTGACAAAAGAATCAGTAGTTTCGAACTTTAACAGAAATAATCTTACTATTCCAAACCCAAAAAATTTTTATTCAAACAACCATCAGAGAAATTATCAAGGTTGGAATGGGTCTAGGTATGGTAAGAGGAATTATAAAAAGTTTGGGAAGTTAAAATTTATCAAGAAAAAAGACTTTTGTACTTGCAAATTCATCAAACGAAAGTCAAATTTTCAAACATTCTAATGAATAATTTTCAAACAACAACAACAAAGTAAACAAGTTGAGGAATCCTCTGTTGTCACAGACAGTATAACGTGCTTTAAATGCAACAAAATTCGACACATTGCTCGGAAATGTCCAGAAAATAACCCTAAACCTATTCATGATGTCAAGAAAAATTCTGAAAATTTAAAACAAAAATCATCACTAATTTTTGTACCAACACAGGTTTGAAAACAATGTTCAGAATCTATAAACAAGGTGAAACCAGTCATTACTAAGTTCTCAAATTTTGAAACTGGTGAATCCTCAAAAAGTGATGCACAAAAAGACTCTACATTGTATTTAAAGAAAGCATTAAAGAAAAACCAAACATAGGTGATAAAGAAAAAGAAATTTTTGAAAACTTTGTGAAAATAAAGGGTTTAGAAGAATTTCCTAAACTTGAAAGAGTTGAAAATAAATCAATTTAGGTAGAGAAAATTAAAGTCGAAGAAATTACACCCAAGACTAAAAAGACTTGGGTATCTCTATTCAACTGATTGTGAATGTTTCTATGCAGGAACTTCCAAGATCCAAGTAAACCATAAAGATTAAGGTTCCTTGGCACTTGATGAATAATTAATGGGTTTAACACGTTTATTAACATTGATAAAAAGATTAGAAGTCACAGAACCCTCACTATTGAACAGCAAAACTAATTGAAAAAACAGATTTGTAAATATTTGTAAAATCAAAAGTGTCAAAGTTTTGTCATCATGAGGGGAGAGAGATTAAAAGAAAAATGTGAAGCAGTAAGCGATCACAAATTGAAGTAATTCTCATTGGCCGGTTAATGTTCCTTTATTTAAAAAAAATCTAAAAATATGTTTCTGAATTTTCGGAGGAGAAATTTTTTTGAGAAAATCCAAAAAAATATAAATTTAAAAAGTACAAAAAATAACATAAAAGAGTTTTTGTGTATAAAAGAGGAAATGATAGTACATCAGTGGACTATCACAGTATGCTAAAGAAATGTAGTGTAAAAACTGTTTAAACAGGTCTTACTAATATGTGCTAGTAGGCTTCGCACATTCAGTAGAATGTTTCGAATATATAAACATAAAGAATAACTTCTTAACTAGTGGTTTAACATCTCATGGATATATGGTCTTAGTACACCGAAATTCGTTTGAGACATTGCAGGATTCTAAGATACTAGGTCTTTATAGATAATTGATATCTACGTAATATACAAGTTCTTCTGATTTTGCATCAGCAATGGCTTAGAAGTTGTAGAATACTTTTGATTTTAAACCCGAATACTACATATAATTGAAAGAATCGAAAGATTTAACAATTGCAGTCAAAAGATTCCAAATTAGGAACATCACTTTTAAGTCGAGCCTATCACACCCCGATTTTCGATGTAGTAGAAGCGTGCGCGAGGTGTAGCGAGAGCGGCAATCATTGCATTCAACCAAGTAAACGACAATTGTAATACGTTACAAAATGTTCATCCATACTTTTTATTTAACAAAAACTTTACATACAAACATTTGTTTTTAAAACATGCCACAAGTTTAATAGCATTACTTAAAATTCAAACATAAGTTTATAAAACATAACAACAAAAGTCTCGATGAAATATAACGCCTTGACTTCACAACTTACGGACATGTTTTTCCCGAAGGCCATCCACTAGTTTCCTGTAATACATGTTAGTTTTGAAAACTACGTCAACAAAAAGCTAGTGAATTCATGTTATAAATTTTGTATCAAATGAATCATCAAAAATATTTGAAATAATAAATTCGTTTAATATAGCTTAATGAAACTTGTAAAATCATTAGTGTGTTGCAAGGACGATTTATTGTCTCTAAGACACTAGTTTTAGACACAAAAGAACTCTAATACGATATGTTATTATTGCCGTAATTGAGTGGAGCTCGCCTAAACCCAATAGATCTATCCCCTTGTTCCTCGGTACTTGTTATTCTTTAATGGTTGCAATGCTTGAGCCTTATTCACATGTGATCTAAATATTTTCATTTCCCAGCTATATTAAATGTAACATGTATACATCCCCGCACGTTTAAAAACCATAAAAACGTTAAAAATAAAAGGGAAAACATGAACTTACTGATTTGCGTTCCATGCAAATCTCTATTCGATTCTTGATACTTTGTTTATTTCTCGACCTACAAGTGTTCTAATCTATTAGACACTTAGATTATCTTTCGTTTTTCGTACAAGTATTTTATCTTGAATTTCATACTTGTGATTGTTGGTTTTTCTTTGTTGGTATACATATATATATTTCTTTCATATACATATTCTAGATTGATTACATGTAAATGGCCTAGCCCATAATTTAGTTGTAAAAATTCAATCTATAAGTTCATACATATGGGCCAACCCAATACTTTTTGTAAGTATGGGCCTAGCCCAATTTGCTTACTATGTGTGGGCCTAGCCCAATTCGTTTCATCTATGTGGGCCTAGTATAATTCATTTCATGTGTGTGGGCCTAGCCCAACCAAATTTTTTTAAAGTGGGTTAAGCCCAATTGGTTTGTAAAGTGGGTCTAGCCCAAGTTAAAAATGAAAGATTGCGCCTAGCCCAAAATAGTTTATAGAAATGGATTAGCCCAATTTTTAGTTTTTATAAAAATGGGCTTAGCCCAAAGATAGTTTTTATAGAACTGGATTAACCCAATTTATTTCTTTATAAAAGTGTGCTTGGCCCAAAGTTAATTTTTATATAAGTGGGCTTAGTCCATGTAAATTTTATAAAAGTGGGCTTAGCCCAGAGTTAGTTTTTCTACAAGTGGGCGTAGCCCAATCTAATTTATGTAAATGGGTTAGTCCATATATTTTATAAAAATAGATTTAGCCAATATAATTTTATGAATCTGGCTTAGTCCAAACTATTAGTTTATTGTGCTTAATCCAAGTTTTTAAAATATTTACTAGTAATTGTTATAACTTGTAAAAATTTATTTGTAAAAACTATTAGCTATAAGTTAAATTTTTATAAATCCTAGTAGATATAAAGTGTAACGGTTGATTTGTTCGTTTGACCGTTATGTTCGTGTCGACCATTTTATTGGTTTCGTCTTTGTGGTTTGTTTTGTCTATACCATATACTTTATTTTGTCCGAATTCTCCATGTTTTCCGAATTGTTCGATATATTATTTTGTCAAAAGTTGAACAATTATACATATTTTTTTAGAAAATATATATGTACACATATTTGGTGATTTCAACATATGTATTTTTATCAAAAATATATTTTTATCTCCTTTTTAGTTTAAGAAATTTAAGTAATTATTTCTTAACCTTTGTCACCCAAACTTTTGTTTAAGCAAGATTAAAAGTTCCTAATCACATTTAATCACAAAATCTTTAGTTTAATTACATCTTAATCAAGATTAATTTTTATAAAAATCTTGCCATAGTTACCTTTAAAATATAAGCTTTCCCATGTTTATATAAACATGTTTTAATAATTTTTCTAACTCAAATCATCATCAATCACATAAATATACAAATGTATTAACAAAAATGTCATGAACTTGTTATAGTTTTAAACTTTGTTAAAATGGATACTTTATTATCACTTTTTAGCAAAATTTCTAAATCATAACTTTTATTTAATAATCTATAATTTGTATGATCATTTTAAAATATAAAATCATGTTCATGACTATTTTTGTTAATGAATCTTGCTAATCTAAACATGCATGTGTTTAGATCCTCTTTTTTATGCATAAAAATGCAAGATTCAAGTTTACTAGTTTATGACAAATTCAAGATCATCCGTAATCATCAAGAAAATCACATAATTATGTTAGTGATTATAGTTTTATTAGTTTTTTTCCAGTGGGTTTTTAAATATGTTTTAAGATGATCTTGTGCATTTTTATGAAATATAAAGTATAAGATTCGGTTAAGGATCTTACTATTGCACTTGGCTAGGGATGATCAAAATGATGGTAAAAAGATGAAGAAAAATATTGATCAAGAGTTCCAAGGTTCAAAGTGGGCCTCCTTATCTATGCACACACTTTATTTCATCCTTGGATCTTCATGCAAGCTTGAATTTCTTATGATTGGATGTTAAAAAGTTGAAGGTGAAGATGGTAGTATTTGGCCAATTTTTGGGAGCAAAAATGAAGGAGAAGTGTTGAGTTTTGAGGAAATTAAAAAAATGAAGGAATGGTAATGGTTTAGTGTTGCGAATATATTCTTACAACACCTAAGCCACTAAACCATATCCCTATTAAGCCAACACAACACAAGTGACTAAGTGGCATGGGGAAGAACACCCCATGTAGCTGTGAGGTTGGGGGTGGTTTGGTTAATTTTTTTTAAATAATTTGTAATTTTGATAAACTTTAGCATTTTTATATATAAGTTTTTTTTTAAACTAATGCCCCAGCACTTTAAATTGATGTTATAGTATGCCAAAATAACTCACTAGTCTTATTGTTTCATTGTTCGGTTAATAATGTTGGTTTGGGTCTTGTACCGTGTAAAATACTGATATATTGTGTTACTTATAAAATTTTATTTTCATAATAATTCTAGTACAATTTTATTGTTCTGTTTATTAATCTAGTTCTTCAGACTAATAAATTTGTCATTTTGAGTTCAGTTCCTGTACCGGCTTTGTTGTCAGATGAGTTTTACTGAACAAGCGGTATAGATTTAAATAGTAGGATTTATATATGGGTTTTATACTATTTCTAACACCCATTATTATTATTTAGCTAAAAATATTTATTTTTGGGTTTTCGGACATTTGTTGTTTTGTGTTGCGGAATGCTGGATTTTGCTGCAAACTTGGACAATTTGGTGTTTTAAATAATTTTTTTATGGCATAACAGTGCAGACGTATCTTATGTCTTATTTTTGTCATATCAGACTGTACCGTAACCAATACTGATATTTATCGTGTGTTCACGTCTTTGTCATCCGTTTAAGATATGGTTTTATATGTTCATTATTGTGACGAATTCATTATCATACCAAACTATGATTTTGTTGAATTCATAGACTTTTAAGACTTAAAACTATAATTTAAGTCATGTTGTGTGATAAGTAGATAGTGTAATAGTTGTTCATGTTGTACAGAATTACTGGAAATTTGCCAATTGTCACATTCTCCCCTTGTTCAAGAAAATTTCATCCCGAAATTTAAGTCGTGTCATTCTTTGCGTAGGATTTCTCAAACAGGTGGGGGTACTTTCTTTTGATTTCATTTTCCCGTTCCCAAGTGAACTCAGGGCCGCGCTTTGAATTCCAATGGACTTTGACTAGTTTAATACGATTCCTCCTTGTTTTCTAAATTTTCGAATCTAAAACTTCGACAGGTTCTTTGATGAATGGGAGTTTGTAGTCTATATGAATTTCGTCCGTGGGAAGATAATGATTTGTCTGAAAGGCACTTTTAAAATTTGAAATATGAAAAGTTTCATGAACGTTACTAACTGTTTCAGGCAATTTCAGCTTATATGCGACTGTTCCAATCTTTTCCAAGTTTCATATGGTCCTATGTACCTCGGGCTAAGTTTTCCTTGCTTCATGAATCTAACTACGCCTCTCTAAGGCAAGACCTTTAATAGCACTTTGTCTCCAATCATAAAGGATAATGGTTTGTAGCGTTTATCCACATAACTTTTCTGTCTATCCTGAGCTGCTTTAATACGGTCTCAGATTTTAAATATTTTATCCGTAGTTTCTTGAATTAATTCTGGACCTACAATTTGTTTGTCGCCTATTTCCGCCCAACATACCAGATATCGACACTTACATCTGTATAATGCTTCAAATGGAGCAGCTTAATTACCCGTGTGATAACTGTTGTTGTGATGGGTGATCGGTTCTTATCTGATGAGCATAGGACCTATGTGACTGAACTAACAAAGGCAGAATTCATTGTTAGTGAGCTTGACAAACAAACAAGTGAGATCTACTGCTTAAATGCCTTTGATTGTATTGATAAACGTGAAAAAGTACAGAGTAAGTAAACAGTTCAGCAGGGCTTCACCACACCAACAGAGTTCCTAGATCTGACATAACACTCCTCTATTTATAGGTTGACATGACTCGCACAGGAGAGTGTGTAAGAGAGTGTGACTCATGCGAGTGGTTGCCTCGTACGAGTGACAGAGTGTCACTCATACGAGTCATAAGACTCACTCGTATGAGTCAACTACTAAATACATAAAACATATATTAACATATACAAACTGACGTTCTAAGCCCTATATACATAAACAACATATCCTAAAGTAGGCAATCGACATTATGCACCAACAAACTCCCCTTGGATGTTGTCGCAATCTTGGATAGTCTTCAAAAAATCTTCAAAAGATCTGACAATTAACGCCCAAAGAAATGTTTTTGTGGCTTGTGACGCTCCTCAGAAGTGATTGGCATTTGATCTGTAGGAAGAGGCCGGTTAACTGTATTGCGAAACTGAAAACTCCTTAGCGACGCAATTCGCGCTCGCTCTTCGATCCTTTCTTCCTTCTTGTCTTACTTCCTTTGCTCAATCTCCTCCAGTTTCCTCTATGAAGTGTTCCATGCCATACCTGAATGTACATCATTGGAAAACAGACATTAACTATCTTCTCAAATTGGAGTGCTTGTTCTTTATCTCTCTCTTCAAAGCTGATTTTGCTATAAAACAGGCATTTAATATCTTTCTTTGAACAGTTGACTAGCCACATCGGGTCTAGTACTTGAATGCCATGCCACAGCCCGTATATACGTTTGTCTGCTATGACGGCTTCGGTTAGCTCCTCTCTGATCTTCCAAGAATCATCATCTCGGTGCACACATATAACAGCTTCTCCTGTATTTGAATCGTAGAGCCACCATTTGAAGATCTTGTAGAAGTCTTGTTCCATCTTTATAAGAGGCATATTCTTCAACACTTTTGGCCTCTTTACGATTAGAGTCACGTCTTTCTCCTGTGTTACTGGATCGACTTTAGTAATTCGCATAGGAAATGCGGCTTCCAGTGTGTAAAACAATGCGCAGCCTCAAGCTTTATCAGTTTCCACAGCCGTTGGTCATGAAATCGCATCTTCAAATTTATCATCTTTGTTTGCACAAGCTCTTTAATATCCCAATACGGTAGGGTCTTGATATTGCTCAAGTATCTAAAATACTGAATCCCATACTCCCTTTTAATAGCATAGACGTTAAGATCCTCGATCTAGTCCCAGCTTATAATATCCACTAGAGAAATATCCGGATTACATGTAAAGAATGCTAGAGGACGTTTAAATTTAGTGTTTCCTTAAACCATTTCTTCCTCATTTCTACAATTTCAGCCCTAGACATCTGTTGAGGAACATACCTTGTTTGGGAGCTTCTTCTACTTTACGTTTAAGAAGATCAACATTTTCAGCTGCAAACAGTTTGCTAAAATTTGGAGATTAATCTGTACCCTGATTGGCAATATCTGTATCATCTTCATCAGAATCATCCTCTACGAAAACTTGATCATAATCATGTGCATCAGACACATGTTCGAAGACGTAATCAGCTGGCTCGAATGCAATAATATTGTTGATACACTTTTGTGTCTGTCGCTTGTTCTTAGATACATTTCTAATTGTACGATCTTTGTTTAATGTGTCTTTATAGTTTGGTCATGTCGACCAAATCAAGATATCCTCCTATCTTAGTTTAGTACGACAATTAGTTTGTCTGTGTAAAACAGTTGTATGTGTGCATACTGTTAAGTCTTGTGTAAGTCATGTCTGTTGGCACGTTCTTCGAAGAACACATCCCAAGTACGATTGAGAGATGCTTCGTGTGAGCAAGATGTTGCTCGTACGAGTCACATTCCATTCGTACGAGTGGCTCATGTAACAAGAACCTTGTTTGAGTCGTACGAGCTAGCTTATGTTCGTACGAGCCATGGGATATTTGTACGAGCATCTTTAGAGACTGCTCTTTGTGTCTTTTGGTGTTTCGTATGACCAGCACCATTCTTCGTACTGTTGCTAGGTGTGGACACTATATAAACAGACAAGCTCTTCTTAGTGTGAAGAGTTACACGTGTGACATTAGAGTGAGATGTGTGAGACATCAGTGAACAAGCTAGAGAGAGAGACATAAGAACACAGAGTATTTCATGGTCTGTATGAACATCGTTTTTATGTGTTTGTATTAGTCCTCTTCTTTTAATCAAGATATTTAATCTTTGGTTATCCTGTGTTTCTTACATTGCTTTGGTTTGCATACTTACAAGGATTCTTCACTTGTATTTGTGTTGTATAAACAGGGAAGTAGATTAATCTTGTCCTCTAAGTGGACCTACAAGTGGTATTAGAGCTTTGGCTCTCTTCCTTGTTTGAAACCAAGATTAGTGTTGTGTCTGAGCTAGTTGTGAGGGTTTATGGAGGTGTTCTTGAACATTCAACAGGAAACTTAAGTTTTTAAAAGATAACCAACCTAAAACTTAGTTAAAACTTGTTGTATCCAGAAAATGTTCATAAAAACCTTGTTAGAATACAAGGAGACATGTTAAGATCTGATTTTTCTTAAAATTTTCTATCAAAGTTCAGTTGGACGTGTCTTCAGGTGAAGCCCTACCGGATTACTCACCGGAATATTTGTGTAGGGTTGACTAAATCTGGACATTCTATCTTGACTTTACTGTTTTGACTGAAAAGCTGATATGGAATGTTTGTCTTTTTAACCAAAATTGTGTAGACAACTGACCACTTTTGAAAACCAGTCTTTGTTAGAAAAGGAAATTTTCACCAACCAACCCTTCAAAAAAGATTCTTGTCTACAAAAACATCCGTGTGAATAACCCATCCGCACGAAGAACCTTGTTCGCACGAAGCACAAGTTTGCTTGCACGAAAAGGGTCTCTCGTACGAACAACCTGGTTCGTACTAAGCACCTGGTTCGCACGAAGGTCAGTCATTCGCACGAATCTCTAATTCGTACAAAGAACAAACTTAATCTGTTTTTCGTGTTTCAGTTTCTCTAAATTTGTGGTTTTTGAAATTGTGAACTTTAAAAGGAGTCCGTTATCTTCAAAAATTACTTTTTAAACCTTTTAATTTTCATAACCATGAAAACATAATGAGTAATAATCCTTTGGATTGGGGTAGTAGTTCAAGCACAAATCAAGACTCATCATAAAGCTCCGCAACCTCATGGGTTAAATTATTAATGCCTTAACATACAGCCATGATGACCGCAAATCAATGGGCAAGTGTCGCAAATCTAAATCAAAGCATTCTGACTCTTTTTATAAGCGAGAGTGAAACTGGGAGTAGTAACCTTCCGCCAAAACTGAACCATATGAACGATTATCCTTCGTGGAAAAGTCGTTTCCATACATATGTTCTCGGACAAAATACAAAATTATGGACATTTTTTACTACACCATATAAAGAATCTCTCCAAGAAGCAGGATCAAATCCAACTTCCTTAGCTAATCTAGATGAAAGCGATAAAAGGCTAATGATTTAGAGAAAAAGGTGTTTGCTATCCTTACATAAGCACTTCTAAAGATATTTATCATCAGTTTTTGTACTGGACCACCACCAAATATCTATGGGATACCTTGGAACAAGAGGAGAAGGAAATGCTGCTACCAGAAAAATACGACATGATCTGCTAAAGAAGGAGTTTGAAGGGTTCATGTTCATGGAAAATGAACATGACAACACGTTTCTACCACCTGCTTAGTGAAACGTATTCCTACAAAGTGTTAGCATCTCTACAGGAAATCGTAATGCGTTTTGCTGATGCCTTACCACTAAAATGGAGTCAATTATTGACTTACTTAGGTATACAAGTGTTTTGGATGTGATCAGTATCTATGAATTTGTTCAGAAGCTGGAGAACAAAAATGAAGAAGAGATCCGGAAAGTAAAAAAGGTTTCTGTTCCACAAAACCCTGAGATGTACTTTGGAGGAATTAACATAGTTGTCAATACAATTCAGTAATCAAAACTTCAAACCGCGTTTGTGTCAAAGGTTAATCCCTTTCTACCACCACCAGTTCAAACGGATCAATCCGCCGGCTCAAATACTCAAACCTATGGTAAAGAATTTGATCCTAAAGCCTTTCTACCACAACCTCGAGTTGTTACACGTCAAGCTACACAACAAGCTTCTCAACAAGCTTTCTATGGTAACAACTTTCAACCTACAAACCCTAATATAGTCAGACTTGACACGTCACATCTTTCCAAGGTCAATGTAGAAGTTGCTCAGGAACATAGGGAACTTCTAAACACCATGGTTAGTGCCTATTGTGGATTAGTCGCCAGTCAAATTGGAAATATTAATTTTACTAATGAAGACTACCAACAAATAGATAGAGATGAGATGGAGCTAATCGATATCAAATGGGCGTTTGCAAGTGCGCTCAGAAGAGCTAAGGATTATATGAGCAGAACTGGAAGAACAAGTTCGGAAAATAAGCAATATACAAAATATGGTTTTGATAAAGATGCTGTAACTTGCTTCAACTGGTGTGAAAAAGGTCACTTAAAACGTGAGTGCACTAGACCAAGCAAACAAGGAAATCACAACCCTTTCCGAAATCAATCACAACCATCAAACACAGCTCATGTCAATAATGAACGGAGAATAGTAGCTGTTAACAACCCAAACAACACCAACGAGTCTGGGCCTTCAAACAACACAAGTAGAGCTCTAGTAGTTCAAGCAGATGAAGGATGCGATTGGTCATTACAATTGGGAAATGAAAATCAAGGAGGAATTATGCGAAGATTATTAATCAAATCAAACATGTTCACAGCATTGACAGTTCTGATGATGATGATGATGATAGTTCAGGGTATAATGGTAGTTCTGATGAGGAATGCTCGAGTAAAGGTGGCTTAGGATCTGATTCAGATATCAGGGAAGGAAGTGATGCTGAGATCATAGAGTTGCTGCTAAGAAGCTGAAAAGTCAAAAGGCTGGTTTGATGAAGAAATCAGAAGTTGCATCGAAGGAAATGGAGAAAATGATTACAAATAGTTCATCCTTCCCTCATCATACTGCCTTCATGGAAAATGTTGCTTGTTCGACAAGTCGGGTAAACTCCGACTCTCCTAAAATATGCGGTGACTATGCTTAATTAAAAATGAAATTTGAAACAATAAACAGTCACAATAAAAACCTAGTTGTTGAACTGTCAAAATGCAAAGAGGCAAATCTGGCTTTAACTCGAAACGAAAAAGAATTCAAATATGTAATAGAAACTCTTAAGAAAAGCATTTTTGAATTAACAAATACAGTTTTGAACAAGCAAACAGGAATTAATAACTACATTAATATCATGGAAGAAACAAAGAAAGAGTTAGCCATTGCCAAATGCGAACATGATGCGATCAAGCTAAAATTGGAGAGTTACTCTAACTCCCAATATGTGCTTGATCATATCATTGACATTCAAAAGCTGAAAGCAGATGTCAAGTGCATTGGGAATAATTCGTGTCCACCTCTGTTGAAACACAATTATACCAAATGGCCTGATGAAGAGGAAATGCCATGCTTTGAACCTTCTGTACCTCTTAATCCAGAAGAGTTTGCAGCAGGATTAGGGTTTAAGCTGGACAATTCCTTAGTTGAATCAAGAAAATCAGAGAACTCATCATCTGTTGTTGATCAGAATCCTTCTACAATAGAAGAGATGATTCATCTAATGATGAGTCAGAGAAAATCGATCAGGATCAATCTCTTGATGAAGAAAAGGGGATAGAAATTTCTACTACTCCCAATGTGAAAATTGTTGAAAATCAAGGGAATGATCCTATGAAATCTATCAAGACAAATGTGTCTATAGATGAAAATGATAATGTGTTGTCTACGTTGATTAGGGACAATAAAATTTACTCAAACAAAGACTTTCCGATCAAAAATGAAAATCCAACATCAATTGATCAATTTTTTGAAAATTCAACAACCAAGTTTTTGGAAAAGAAAAATCCAATCAAGTCACAACCATTATTGATTTCAAAAGAAAAACAACAAGAAAAGTGAGCTGGAAAACCTAAGGTATCACAACCAAAGGATGAAGCTAAAGGCGCTCGCTACAAGAAGAAATTGAAGAATGTTAAATTTATGGGTTCAACTGGTACAGATAAATAAAGACTTTTGAAAGCATGTCTAATGTTGATTTTGTAAAACAAGTCAAGATTTTTAAGCGTAATAGTCAAAACAATTAAACTCAACATACAAATGGGTGTGAAGAAGAACCAAGTACCTCCAGACTCACAAGTTCAACATCAACTCATAAAACAGGATCTCCTAAATTTGTTGAAAGGGGAACATGATTTAAATGTGGAGAGTTTGGCCACATAATCAAAAACTGCACCAACCCAGCAAAACCCAGATTTGTTAAGAAAGCCCCTCCTGAACCAACTTGCCAACGTTGATCTGTATCACCAAAACAAGACAAACATATTGTTAAAGAACAAGAAGAAAAGCATAGATGTAAACAAGTAAAAATAATTGAAAAAGCATTAAGACCGGATGTTTTAGAGAAGAAACCAAGTTCTTCAAGTTTTTTAAAACCATAAATTTTTAAAACTGTAAATAACAGTAATTCTGGTAAATTTCAACAATCTTGAAACCAAAAACTGGTAATGTTTCACGGGGAGGCACAAAGATTCCGAATCATCAAGAAATAGAAATCACATTTCTTGATGATAAGGGTCGACCAAGACCACAAAGGCTTGGGTCCCCATCTCAAACTAATCGCGTAGTGAAATGTGAAGGGTGTTCTAGGAGGAACTGTGAATAGTCATTGGATTGTTGATAGTGGAGCATCGAGCACATGACTGGCGACTTAAGTCTCCTTTATGATGTGAAAAGAATTCGAGGAGGCTATGTTCCTTTTGCCGGAGACAAGGGAGGATACATCACTGGAGAAGGAATGGTATCCAATGGTGTTGTCAGTTTTGATAAGATCAATTATGTTTGACAAATTGATCACAATCTTTGAAGTGTTTCTTAAGTCTGCGACAAGAAGTTCACGGTTCATTTTGATGATGCCGGATGTTATTTACTGAAACCTGGTTTTAGGATTCCAAAGAATGGATTCTCCTATTGGCTCCAAGAATTAGTGACTTGTATATTCTTGACATGAGCCAAGCTATTACACGTCTGCACAAGTTACATATTTTGTCTCAAAAGCCACCGAAAAGGAATCAATCTCTTGGCACAGACGAATGGGACACATTCACTTGAGGAAAATGAACTATTTAGTGAAAAACAATCTTGTGAGTGGCATACCAGTGAAGAACTTTCATTTACAAGATGTCTGTGTATCATGCCAAAAAGGAAAGCAAGCTAGAAAATCTCATTCTGTGAAGAAGATTAACACGGTGAATATGCCTCTGAAACGTCTTCATATGGACCTCTTTGGACCTATTAAACACAAGACTACCTTTGGTGATTCTTATTGCTTAGTAGTTACTGATGATTACTCAAGATTTTCATGGGTGAATATGTTGGCTCACAAGAGTGAGTTCCTGAAATCCTCAAGAATCTCCTAACGCTACTCGAAAATTTGTACAATTTGAAGACAAGGAGAATCAGAAGAGACAATGGCATGGAATTCAAGAATCATGTTATAGATGAGTTCTGTTCTTCTAAAGGCATTTTGCATGAGTACAGTTCTCGTTACACTCCATAACAAAATGGTGTCGCTGAGAGGAAAAATAGAACTCTGATTGAAACTGCGAGAACTTGTTAGTAGAATCAGAACTTCATGTTCAATTCTGGGGGGAGGCTGTGGCTACTACATGCTATACGATGAATAGAGTCCTTATGGTGAAGACGTATGGGAAAACATGTTTTGAGCTGCTATATAAAAGGAAACCCGATGTGTCTTTGTTAAAACCTTTTGGAGCTCCTTGCACTATGATTGATCAACATGGTAAATTCGGTCCTAAGACTATCGAAGGATTCTTTCTTGGATATGCTACTCCTAATTCCAGAGTGTGGAATTTATCTTAGAAAAAGATTGAAGAATGGGGTGAAGTTGAGGTTCAAAGATACACTGAATCAATGATAGTTATGGGTGCTCCTTGGATGTTTGACTACGATGGGTTGTTTAACTCCTTTAATCTGCCAACTCTAGAGGATGCATCTGCAACTGCTCAAATGCTACTGGAAAGTGATACTATAGTTGACTCGTAATTAATACGACCAATTATTGTTAACCCTCAAGTATCTACTTTGGTTAACAATCTTGTTCAGAATAAGGAATTTGAAGATGTTGATGATTATAATGTTTCGTCAAAGGATGATGAGTTCCATGATGCAAATGAAGTTACTTCTGGTGCAGTTCTTGGAATTTCAGATGTAACATCAAATATACAAAATCAAGGGATGGCTGAAGGTCATGCTTCTACATCTTCATCAAATCCAACAAACTAATTAGTTGTTGATCTGAATATCAACAACTTGGGTATAAATTCTCGAGTTCCTGAAACTGGAATTCATAATACCCATCCTCAGCAGAATATTATAGGAGATGTCCTAAGTGGTGTGCAGACTCATAATCAGGTAAGGAATAATCAGAATGCTGGTTTGTATTCGGTTATTACGGAATCTGGGGAACAGAATGATTGGTCTTTTGTCTGCTATGTCTGCCAAGTAGAACCAAAATCTTGGAAGGAGGAGATGAAAGAAGACTCATGGGTTGAAGCAATGCAAGAAGAACTTCATCAGTTTCAGAAGTTAGGCGTATGGAAATTGGTTAACAGGCCTGACAACTACAAGAAGATTGTTACAAGATGGGTTTATAAGTGTAAGAAGGATGACCGAGGTGTTGTTGTGAGAAACAAAGCAAGATTGGTTGTCCAGGGCTTTAATTAGGTAGAAGGCATTGATTACAATGAAGTTTATGCACCGGTTGCTCGTCTTGAGGCCATAAGAATTTTCTTGGCTTATGCGTCCTACATGAAGTTTACCGTTTATCAAATGGATGTGAAGAGTGCATTTCTTCATGGTGTGGTTAAAGAAGAAGTATATGTTGAGCAACCGCCGGATTTAGAAGATCCAATCCATCCTGACAAGGTTTGGTTTCTCAATAAGGCATTATATGGTCTTCATCAAGCTCCACGGGCTTGGTATGAAACGTTGTCTTCCTATCTTCTGAAGAATGGTTTTTGACGTGGATTGATCGACTATACTCTCTTCATCAAGGAAGAAAATGAGGACTTATTGCTAGTACAAGTGTATGTTGATGATATTATTTTTGGGTCTACAAATGAGAGAATGTGCAAAGAATTTGAGCAGGTGATGCAAGAGAAGTTCCAGATGAGTGCAGTGGGAGAAATGACTTTCCTTTTAGGTTTGGATGTTCATCAATCTAAGGAAGAGATTTTCATCCATCAAACCTAGTATGTCGTAGATATTCTCAAACCATTTCAGATGGAAGACTCAAAGCCTTTGGGAACTCCATTAGCTCAAAATCATGGGATTACTCCTGATGGAATGAGCGAACATGTGGAACTATCTCTTTATTGTGCTATGATCGGATCTCTTATGTATCATACTGCTTCAAGACCCGTATAATGTACCCAACATGTCTTCTAGCTCGCTACCAGTCATGTCTAAAGGTTTCTCATTTGATGGCTGTGAAAAGAATCTTTCGTTATTTGAAGGGTCACTCGGACTCTCGTCTCTAGTACCCTAAGGATGATAAGGTTGATTTGACAGCATTCAGTGATTTTGATCATGGTGGCTGCAAGATCGATGCAAAATCAATATCAGTAGGATGTCAGTTCTTTGGAAATCGCCTAGTCACGTGGCAGTGCAAAAAGCAGACTTGTGTAGCTACGTCAACCTGTGAGGCTGACTATATTTCAGCTTCTAGATGCTGCTCTCAGGTTCTATGGATCCAACAACAAATGCGCGACTACGGTTTTGAATTTCTAACAACTCCTATTTTTGTTGATAACGAAGCTGCTTTACAGATCACTCATAATCTTGTATAGCACATATGGAGATTAAGTATCATTTCATACGAGATTGTAATGAAAAGAAACTTATCAAAGTTGTTAAAATCCACATCAATCACCAACGTGCTGACCTGTTACAAAAGCTTTTGATAAATCATGTTTTGGTTATCTTCTTTTGGTCAATGGCATCAAGGTGAAACCCAATGAAATCATCCTTGGCGAATCATTTTTGATAAATATTTTCTTAAAACTCTAAAAATACAAAAAGATTTTTTATTTTCTCTTAGTTTTATATTTTAGGGGGAGAAAATTTCAGATTATACAAAAACACGAGAAAATACAAAAAATATGTCCTTTATTTATTTAAGTTTTTATTTATTTACCTACACATTTTAGGTGGAGAAAATTTAGAAAAAATACAAAAACAATAGAAAATCCAAAAATCAAAAATTAGTTTCTGGGAAAAATTAGAGAAGATGATGATACACACCGGTGATCTGTCAAAAACGGTAAAAAACATAAAACGAAAATTGACAAGTAGCTTTACTAATGATGTATTGGTAAGTCTCACAATCAGATTAAAATATGCAGGTTGATATAAACATAACGGACTACAAGCCAGGTGGGAACCATTCATTGGTCTTGGTACCGAAATTTCATTTGATAGTATGCCGAGGTTCTCAGATATGCAATCTTTATGCTTGCTTATCATTTGAGTATCATGGTTGAATCTTTTACTGAACAATAACGGTGACGCTAGTCTAGAACTTCCATGATACCATACATACGTGTAAATACTTCATACGACCTTTAATAAGTGATAAAAATATCACATTCACCCAAAAATAAGTTATAATATATCACAACTATCACACCCCAACCGATGGCATAAACATCAGAGTGAGACGAACTAGATTGCTCAAGACATCATAACACTATTTGCGATAGTATTTAATTTAATCAACCCATTTCATTTCATAGCATCAAAATTCTCAAGTTACATAAAATATCCGAATACGAGTAACAACAACAAAATAAACTTAACAATAACATAATGATTAACTTAGTATTCTATGCATGTTTCTATGCTATTCCTGCTAAGTTCCATCATAACAACTTCATCAACTTGCAACATGCTAAAAAGTATAGTTCAATAACAAAGTATTGGCGAGTACACAAGTTTAATATCATAGCATAATTATTAAAAGCGTTTAAACAAATCCACATGAATAGCTAGCATACAAGATAAATGTAAACAAGGCATGTGAATCTACAAGTCAATCCTCTAGTGTACTACAAAATAGATTTAATGCTTAACATTGACCACAAGAATACGGGCGTTGCGTTACTCCTATAGCGCTATACATGTTAAGGGAGGCTTGATCGAAGTTAATGACATTTAGATCACATAAGAATATACCAAGTAACAATTCAAGTAGCATAAGACTATGCATGTTTGATGGATTGTTTGTGTGTAATCATAGAATAAAAGTGTAATTTTAGTGTAGTTTGGTAATTTAACATATTGCACCCAAATAGTGTAAAGCATAAAAAGGGCGTCGAGTGTACTCACGGTTTTGCAAAGTAATTTCCGTGAAAGCGTTAGGTTATTTTAGGGGAATGAACACCAAGTTATCCTACACAAGGAAACGTAGGTGTGTGAGCATTAGATTGACGATGGAGTTTGATGAGTTTAGGAATTAAAGTATGCAAAAAGTATGTATAAACAAAAGTATTTACATATATAGTTATAATATTACTAATTTATCATAGATTTCATGTATTTCATAGATATCATGTAAGTCATATAAGTCATGCATGGAGGTTGGAGGATAACCGTCCTAAACCTCTTCCGTAAGATTCACCAATACACAAGATTGTCACAAGGACAATCCGGATGGTCAAGAATTATAGAAATCATCAATTGAGGGGTGGATTGTAAAGTTGGATAGCCAAGGCCTCCATGTAATCACACCTACATCAACACAAGCTTGAAAGCTTGGATGGCTCAACACTTGTGGGTTTGAAACCCAAGTAAAAACCACAAGTTTAGAGGCATGTTATGCCTCTTGATTTTGTATGAACAACTCTAGCTAGCTCACTAACCATAAACTTGGTTAGAGGCATAAGTAGCATAGAGTTGTTATGTTTTAAAAAAACAGAAAAAGGTTATAAGTTTAACTTCCAAAACAGAAAGTTTGGCCCCAAAAATAGTATTGTTCCACCTTGGTTTTCCATGAAAAACCTATGGTAACATTCCATAGGGCTTAGCAAATAATGTTGAGGAAGAAAACATAAAGAAAACTTTGAACTCTTAAAGTTTAAAAAGATAAAAATGGGAAGAAAATTTATGGCACTTTGGACCTCAAAAATGGTGAGGTTTCACCTTAGTTTGCCCAAGCAAACTTGTGAAAACCTTCCTAGAGGTTATCCAAGTGTTTAAGAAGAAGAAATAAGGAAGAATTAGTTGAAGAAGTGAGTTAGAACTCACAAAAAGAATCAAAAATGGCTGCTGCGTTTTTTGAATATGTTAGGGACTTTGAGAGTGTTTTTGAAGTGTTTGGAGGCTTGTAAAAGTGGGAAATGGATGGGGGAAAGGTGGTTTATATAGAGAAGGGATTAGGGTTTCAATGGGTTGGGCTTTGGACAAGATTTGTGGGTGTTTAAACTTGAAACAAGCCTAAAACATCAACATATGGCGGCCCTCTTTTTTTTTTTGTTAATTAATTTATATAAATGGTTCTAATTTTTTTTAAATAATGTATTTTATATGTAAATCAAGTGTGAAGTGTTTTGGAAGATTATGACATGATTAAAGGTGTTACATAATGTCTAAATAATTAACATAAGTGTGACAAGAATCATGGTGCCAAAAGTCTATGCATTTTTCGATTAACTTGTTGATTGCTTGCTTTATTTGAAACGTTTAACATTCATGAATATATGATAAGAATATGCAAGTTGATTCGAAGCTATAAATTGTGTAACCAATGCGTGTATGATCATAGATATAAATGCGTATAAAGATTGCGAATTTCATTTTATCAATCAATTTGATTAAAATCAAAGCCTTAGATTTACAATGATTCGGAAATAAAATACAATTACAAGGTTTGGACTTTCCAAATATAGAAACATGAAGCAGACTTGCTAAAAACGGAAAGTTACAAATGCGAAGCGTTACAACAGCTTTATGCGGGAGCTAAGTTCGTCTCTTTGTCGGTACGATCGTACTAACCAGTTCACGGGCTTACTCCTGTGTCCTGCATGCATCTGAAAATCAAGTTTCTCATAAATAAGTGATTTAATCACATAGGGCTTGTTTTCAATCAAAATAAGTGAGTATCTCACATCATATACGTCAAAACAGATGATAAGCAATATACTCACCGGTAAGATTTTCTCTCGTGCATATCTTGATATGGGAATGTGTTGTGAAGTGGTTGAACACCGACTAATAAGTATAAATCATACATTAATCATATCTTCTAACCATGATTACATCTGATAAGTTGAGCTTACGTGGACAACAACACAGATAATCATAGTAGAATACTTACTTATTTAATTTGATGTTTTAAACAAAACTCGTTTTTGGCAAGATTAAAAGTTGGTATGATTCTCTTACCTAGAAACTCTGAAAAAGATTGCCTAGTAAATATATAGTTTATTCTTATTTGTTGGTTGACATTTTTAGTTTTAGTTTACTCTGTTAATAAATTAAGTTCTTTTTGATTTAGCCAAAGAAGGAAACTCAAAAGTTTTTTCTACCAAGATACGCCCTGAAGATCATTTGTCTTGCTATCATAACTTCATAAGGTACTTTCTTAAAACGGGGAAACTCATTTTTAAAGATCAAAATCTGCTTAACGAGCACCTTTCCTAACTTAAATTGTGATTAGTGTGGATATGTGCAAAGTTCTAAACAGGTCAACGAAAACCTAAGGTCCTCGAAGAACTGAAAGTCCAGTTTTGAAAAACTTGGACTCGTAGGAATCAGAGATCACTCGTACGAGCCATTGTGACTAGTATGAATAACCACTGGGGTCTTGTACGAATGAAGTTCTTCGTACGAGCTAAGGTAGTTTGCACGAGTGTCTTGATGCGGTATAAAGGTGATGAAGTTCTTTGGTGGGACTTTACTTTCACCTTGCTCACGTCATTCTTTCACCTCTCCTTAAGTTGTTTTTTATATTTTTAAGGTATACTTGACAATGTTGGCATACTTTGAAGATGAACAACTTGAACATTATCGGACCATGTGACTTTGACTAACATGAACAACAAAATTTAAGCCAAGAATCTTTAACGAAAAACAAGTTCCTCATGAATAATCTTCTCTTGAAGTTGTTTGTGCGAACAATATCCGTATGAGTGAAGTACCACTCGCACGAATAACATGTCGCTCGTATCAGCCAGTTACTCGTACGAGTGAATCACTTGTTTGACTAAGTCAGTTTTTCTTCGTATGAATAAATTGTTATTTCGTATGAGTCAGTAATTCTTCGTCTAGGGAATACATAAATACAGAAAGTTTGAAATAAACTTTTTGTGTATATTCCCTAATGAATTTTTGTTCTTATCTGGTTGTCTTATGTGTATAGAATGGAACAAGAGGAACATAAAAGAAAACCCGCAACAAAGAAAACTGACAAGTCAGAAGTGGAAATTATGTCAGAACCAAGACATAACATGGTGGCCTACTTAGATCCGGAAGACAAATTTGCTGAGTACAATGGTATAATGAAGTTTTTGCGCGACTCAAGGATACATTATGCTATCACGCACAAGAGTACAGTATACAAGACGTTGATCAAGGAATTTTGGGATTCAGCTAAAGTTGATGTAGTGAATGGGCAGGAACTTATCCGCGGGAGAGTAAATGACTTGAACATAGATGTTTCTGTTGAAATCATTAACACAGTATTATAGCTTGGCGATGATTTTGAAGCTCCTTTCTCAGTACCATTGAGGTGTTAACGTAGATGTTTGCTTAGAATGAAATGTGTTGGATATTTTCTCGTAGGACAACTAAACAAAGCATGGTTGCCACTCCGATACAAGTTCTTTCTACATGTTTTAATTCAGTGTTTGAGCAACACACGAAGTGGTTATGACATGGCAAATAATGACTTGGTTGGAATAATGATAGTTTTGACATCGAACAAACCGTTTAGTGTTTCAAAGTATATTTTTACAAACATGAAGAAACACCTGAGAAGAACCGGATATGGTGGAAACAAGTTTTGGATGTATCCTCGTTTTCTCCAAATGATCTTGAATGTGCAACATCCGAATCTTCCAAAGGACGACAATGATGTTCTAAAAGTTGAGATCATGATGGAACATTTGTTGAAGATCTTTAGAGGTGTAGCAGCAAAACGTTGCAAGGAAAGCACACCTCCTCGTAAATTGATCAGTTTTCTGGCAAATGATGAATATGTTGCCACAGAAAATGATAAGTGGCGTCATGATGACAGTGAATCAGATAATAAGGAACCAATTCTGAAAAAGATGATCGAAGATAAGTTTGGTCGTCAAAAGGGAAAAGGTGATGATGATGACAGTGATAATGATGGTAATGGTGGTGCAAGTGATGTAGGAGCTACAGGTGGTGATAAGGGAAGAAAGAAAGAAAACAGAAAGACTATGGGAACATCGTCAGTATAACCTAAAATAACACAACCAACAACCTCACATCAAAAACTTTACTGGAACCAGTTGCAGAAGACCAGTCTACCTTTACAACAGAGGAGACTGAACCTATAATGACGAAACCCACTACAACCTCTAAACCACAACCTTCAAATACCACAGCAGCTGAAACACCTTTGGCTGAAGATACTCCAGTTCAATCACAACCTACTACTTCATCAGTTCAACAATCCTAGTCCACAACTCATCAAAAAAATACAAAACGAAACAGTCGTTTATTTTCTGAAATGGAAAAGGATGAGAAAGTGGATTTTCTGTTATCTCAGTTGCAAGGTGCAGCAACTCATATTAACAAGCATTTGGAGTTTATGTCTTCAAATCGGAACACAATTGTCAAATAACAATAGGAGATAAATTCTTTGAAAGAGACTATTAGAAAACAAGATTCTGAAATTGCATAGTTAAGAAGAGAAAATGAGCAACTGAAGGCTGCAGATGCTAAAAGGGCAACATAGCTACAACATATAAGAGCAGCTGATAACTCTCAGGGGATTGAGATAAATAGGCTGAAAGAACGTAGTGCGGCTATACAACGATCTGCCTAAACATTAACTCATAAACATAATGACTTGAGAGAATAGTATCATTCTCATAATGCTACACTGGTTGAAGGCTTTAGTGGTATTAAGACGTGTTTGAAATGGCGAGTGAACATTCTGTGGAATGAAAGATGCAAAGCACAGGAGACTAAACGTAAACGTGATCAGGATAGTGAAGACCCTTGCAATCCTGATGCTATAGCCTCATCCTCGCAACCAAAATTTTCTGCTTCAGCTCCAGTGGAAGAGTCTAATGTACAGCAGATCATGACCGATCCAGTTGCCTCAAGTGACACTCAAGAGGAAATAGGAAAGGTTTGATGTTTTTGGAAAGTATTAAAGACCTGATTATCAATCAACATTGGATTGAAGATCTTTAGTGGAAGTCTGTTGAGACAGCTAGCAATTCGGAATGAAGACCGAAGACCAATCAACAGCCAAGGGGGAGTTTGTTGATACACTTTTGTGTATGTCGCTTGTTCTTAGTTACGTTTGTAATTGTACGGTCTTTGTTTAATGTGTCTGTATAGTTTGGTCATGTCAACCAAATCAAGATATCCTCCTATCTTGGTTTAGTATGACGATTAGTTTATCTGTGTAAAACAGTTGCATATGTGCATAGTGTTAAGTCTTGTGTATGTCATGTCTATTGGCACGTTCTCTAAAGAACACATCTAAGTACGACTGAGAGATGCTTCGTGCGAGCAAGATGTTGTTCGTACGAGGAACATTCCATTCGTACGAGTGCGTCATGTAACAAGAACATTGCTTGAGTCATACAAGCTAGCTTATGTTTGTACGAGCCATGGGACATTCGTACGAGCATCTTTGGAGAATGTTCTTCGTGTCTTTTGGTGTCTCGTATGACCAACAACTTTCTTCATACTATTGCTAGGTGTGGACACTATATAAACAGACAAGCTCTTCTTAGTATGAAGATTTTGACGTGTGATATTGAGTGAGCTGTGTGAGACATCAGTGAACAAGCTAGATAGAGAGACAAAAGAACATAGAGTATTTCATGAGTCTGTGTGAAAATTGTTTGTATGTGTTTGTATGAGTCCTCTTCTATTAATCAAGATATTGAATCTTTGGTTATCTTGTGTTTCTTACTTTGCTTTAGTTTGCATACCTACGAGATTTCGCACTCGTATTTGTGTTGTAAACAGGGAAGTAGGTTAATCTTGATCCTCAAAGTAGACCTACAAATATCATTCAGCTCTTCTTCGAAATCAAACTCAAAGTTTTTTTCATCTACGCCTAGCATCTTAGCAATTTCTTCTTTAGAATAGCTGCGGACAAACTCTCCTTCTTCTACATCATGCTCTAGAAATAATATCTTTGGTTTTGGCACGACAAGAATGGTAAATATTTTGGTTACCGAGAAAATTCCTGCCTGCTGAGCATCAGTAGGACCTTCAGATCTTCCCTGATCACCACCTTCATTCACTTGATTTACCGAGTTATCCAAGTACACTATATAATTAATATCATCATTCACATTAGACTCTGTTACACGGACACCCGTACCACCTAAATCATGATTACCTCCATCACTATCGTCATCTGACTTGTCAGAAAGTAAATCATCCAAGTCTTCTTTTTGTTTTTCAGGTTCTTCAACAAACTCATCAACCTCAGCTTCGATCTCTCACTCTAACTTCCACTTGTTTAGTAATTCACGATGGCTTGCTGAAAGATTTGACATGTCAATATCAACATCTTTTGGCTTACCCACCAATACAAACTTCTTTGAGACCGAATACACCACAATATCAATAATTATGGGCGTAGATTCAGCTTCTGGCTCAGTTGTTGCAGTTACAGGATCCTCACCGACTTTTGCTTTGCCTTTGCCTTGTGCGTCAGATGATTCTTTAGCAAGACATTCACGCTCTGCAACTCGTTCTCTTGCAACAGCTCGCTCGATTTCATCAATTTCCGCAGCAATGTTAATACCAAGCTTCTTTATAGGTATCTTTTCAAATAGATCCATCTTTGTTGGCTCCTGAGACGTTCTTCTTTGTATTCGGCCATTTGAATCCTCAAACGCTCATTTTCCGACATAATACTAGCCAACATAGCTTCAAGCTATTGTTTGTCTTCATTTAAAACGTTGAGCTATTCCTGAAGTTCAGCAATCTTGACAATGTTTAACATAACCTGCTTCCACAATTCTTTAACACGTGGGTCGTTAAACATGTCAGCAGAAAAATCCTTCCCCCGGGAATATCACGCAAATCAAAATCAAAGTTAAACTAGGCTTGGGATTGTGAGGGTTGTGGTGTCGGCTGTGGTGGCGGTTGTGGTGTTTGCTGACGAACTGGTAATGGTGGTTGTGGAGTTGATTCAGCACGCTCTTCTTCCACACTCTTCTTGTGAATCTTTCTTTTTGATTTTTCTATCGGCGAATCCGAGCTTCTAACCGCCGGCCTTTTAAGTCGTTGAGAAGATTTCTTTGGAGTCTTTCGTACAGGAGTGTCATTATCTGAGTGCGAAGGTACATATGTTGTGTCATCTTCTCCTGACGCTTTTTGATTTCTCTTCTTGGCTTTACGCTTTAGCTCAGCCTGACGTTCACGTTCACGTTCTTTCTCTCTTTCTTTTTCAGCTGCTCTTCTATCTTCAGAGTCAGGGCTAGACAACAACGTGTCTTCAACTTCTCCTTCACGAACACCAAAAGCTTGTTTTTCAATCTCTGCAGCCATAGCTTCAACATTCTCTTCAGGCTCAGATTCATAAATAAATCCAGAACTTTCAACAGCTTTCTTTTTCTACTGAGGGGTAGTTGAGGAAAATATAGACGCTTGTTTTCTCTTTGTCCCCTTAACCCCTTTTTTCTCATCTTTTACAAACCATGCGCTTCTCTTCACGATGAAACCATCTAGTGCTGTAAGATCTTCATCCTCATCACCGCTATCATCTTTCCTCCATTTTCCTTATGGCGGAGACACATAATCTTTATCAATGAATCGCGCAAAAACTGGTTTTTCATTGGGCAAAGCTTTAAGGTGCAAATTCGTCTTCTTCAGCATTGAGACATCCATATGCTCTAACTTCAAAATATAATCTCTTTTCTTTTTAAGATTAGGATGCAAATGGTCAAGCAGCATTTGTATAAAACAAGGATACTGGAGGAACTTCTCTCGCTGCGTGTTTTGGACCATTTGGGAAAAAATCACCTTCGATAAGTTATACGGCAGGTTCAGAATCAGTGTGGTGATCATACACATCTGGTAATCGACTAAATTGTCAAATCCTACCTTACGATGACTGAGTGCATGTATGACGCAATGTGCGATATATCTTAATGGTGCACTTAGCTTAGCCCTCTTAAAGGATCAGCATTTACGAACCCGACATAACCCATTTGATAAAAACATCCTTACACCATATATTCAAGAAATATTGTAAGGTCATCTTTAGAATCATTGAACTCCAGCACGGGTCTAATCAAAGCTTCAGTGATCTTAACCTAAATACCTTCATCATTAATCTTTACCACAGATACAATCGCATTCTCATCCTCATCATACTCTGCTTGCATTCCAGAAAAATTTAGTATGTGAGCTGTGATAGCCTGGGAATTACTTGTACCATTACTAACAAGCTGAATCTTTGTGCGTTGCATTCTAAACCGTGTTTACTCAATTTTCAGGATGAAAATTCTTTCAAAATGGGGATAATGTGACATCCCGGCTTTACAGGTATCTTAAACGCGCTACTTTACGATTATTCATTCCTACGCTGATTTAATTCGGAGAATTAAATTACATGCTCACAATAACTACGCTAACTATGTGAATCTATTGGGTGAATTACGTGCTATGTGTTATTAGACGTTTGTAGATTTTGTAGATTATTGTATAACGCCTTGATTTCGCGATTATTAGTTATTAAAAAAATAATAAATAAATAGCCGAACCGAACCGAGGTGCGAAACGTCTCGACCTCACCTCCTTGCGGCCCAAGGAAATAACCTAAACTTGAGGCCCAAGCCACTTAACCCAAACCCCCCCCATCGCGGTCGCGCCCCTCCCCTTCTTGTCCCTTGTTATATTTATATGTATGTATGCATGGATTGTTTGTTAAAAAAAACAACAAAACCCTAGCACCTAGAGGAAGGCGACGGCAGCCCCCCCCCTCTCACGATCGCAAAACCCCACATCTTCCGGATTGATTCCAATCTTGTCCCGGTTCGCTAATCATCATCGTTTCAAGCTTAGGGTTTAATTGTTTTACGATTCACATTAGGGTTTGTGTAATCTTGATCATGATTATGTGTAATGGTAGGATTATTAGTATGAAAAGTGTTGTTATTTATGATTAGTTCGGATGATTGTGGAATCTTTGCGATTGTGATGTTATGTTGAATACTAAAATCATAGGCTGCGTTTTAGCGATAAAGATCATGTTATATAATTAGGATTTGCATGAATATTATTATACATGATGATATTTTACAAATAAACCTATTGTTAATCATTATTACTAAGCGTCATGATCGTTTAAGCATGTTCTAATGCTATAAAAGTCGAAAACAGTTTGTTGAATGACATTTACAGCCAACTTCACTTGGCTGTAACCTGATCATTATCAATCGAAAAGTGAGTTTTCTGAATCCTAAAACGTGTATTTTTGAAAAACGCTTCTAATGGCGCCAGATTCATATTTGTCTGAGGTCGTTTGCTATTTTTAAGTGGTCATTTAGTGCAGCAGCTGAAGCTGCGTAAATTCTGCAGAATTTGCAGGTTGTTTATCTAGTCGGATGTCATAGTCTGTAGGGGGTTAGGTCACGAAATTTGTACAGTAACTGGAGACGGGAATTTCTGGAATCTCCCACTGGAATTTTGTTAATTGGAATTTCTGGGAATTTCCCGTGGACTGCAGTTAGAAAGCGACGAATCTGACTGCAGCCTAGTATATAAATGTTTATAAATAATTGGTAAACCGTTAGGACTTGAAAATTTGACATTAAATTCTACAGTTTAGTTGACACCTCCTGTAATAAAAATTGGAATTTTTGGAACGTTGGAACTATTTTATAAAAATCCTCGAAAACGGCCCAGTTATGAGCGTACAAGCCGAAACATGATAACTTGCGTTTGTGTGTACCTAAGTGTTGTATGAGTTAACCTGTGTTTATGACAAGTTGGTTTGATCATTAATTTTTATGGTGATATTTTGCATGCATGATTTTCGTTTCGAATTGGTTGTTGCGTGTGCCGTATTGTGTGTTAGTTATGCTTAGGATTTTGTGTCAGTGTGTTCACACACTAACTTTAAATCGGTTGTCATGTTAGGACGCGATGAGCGGTTCCATCATTTGCTTCTTTTGTGTTATTCTAACCAAGCAATTTAAGGTGAGTTCACGGCCCCTATTTTATCCGGTTTTAAACAACAGGGGGAGAAACATGTATACACTCTATAACTCTATCTTTTACGTTATGCGAAATTAACGTCATTAACTATTCGGTAACTAAGTTAATATTAATGTATGTTATGGTCACTAAGCAGCTTTATCACGGAAGTCCTCAACCAACTCTCGGATCGTTAGTATTGGGTTAGATAGCAGGGAAATTATAAGTAGTACTACCGTGCCCGACAAGCCCCACCTGAGCTAGTCGCGCTAGCCGATCGGGTATGGTCAACGTGTGATTAATTTGGCCTAACTTTTGCCATGGTCAGTGATAGACCTGGCAACACTGAGGCAACAACAGTTAGCTTCGATCGCGGACTCTTATGTGACGTAACTTTAGGCTCGCTACCTACATGTTAACATTGAACTTAATTACGAACCAACATTATTATTCCGGGTTAGGAATAATGGAACTATATCGTTATCCCGGGTTAGGGATAACGGGGAAAACAAACTTTTAAACCGAACTTGTGAACTTATAAAAGCCTATGAACTCACTCTTCTTTAATGTTGACACTTGTTTCTTTACATGTTTCTTAGGACGCTAGGAGCGCTAGGTGCACTCACTTGCATTTGATAAAGACATTTTTATCGAGTCTTATTTACGAATAATGTTTGTGATTTTTAGTTTTGGCGTTTATGTTGGTGCCAGTTACTTTACTTTACTCTAATGCTTCCGCTAAACTTTGAAACTAATGCTTCCGCTAAACTTTGAAACTAAGATATTTTGAAAATGACTATGAATGGTTAAATAAATGTTTTTGGAAAACGTTTAAATAAATCATACAGAGTCGTTCAATATTACTAGTGTCTGAGATTCTGGTTTGATCACACGCCTCGCGGTAAAACTCCGCAAGTGGAAATTGAGGGTGTGACAGATTGGTATCAGAGCCTCTAGCTATAGAGAACCAGGTTTGCATTAAAAGTTGACCAAAACTATAGCTGTTACACGACACTAGACTTAGTTGGCACCGAACTGTGATATCTTGTTATGTGTTATACTACAATTGTTTTATGTGAGATATATATGTATATTGTGATGCACGCAACTCGTAACTAACTACACCAACCCAGCAGGCAATGTCATCATCATCATCCGACAAATCTCGACAATCAAGGGCGCCGGGGAAGGCACCCATGGTCGAACCCTCACCACCTCATGGCGTGGAGACACGCTCAGCTGCTAGGAAAAGACTCGCTCTAGGAGGGGAGTCGTCCCCCCGTCTGACCACCGCTATACTCGTCGAACTGGTCAACTCGTTAGGAGTAGGGGACGATCTACTTAGGGATATGTTAAGGAAACAACAGGAACAGCTAGAAAGAATGCAGGAGACTATCGAAGCACAAGGATGGATGATACGTCAACTAACTGGTAAAACTGGAAAGCTCGAGGAAGAGCAATATGAGAATAAGAGAGTTCGAAACATTTTAGCTAAGGATCTTCGTGCTGAGCAGCTGAGGGCTGACTGGCTCGAAGACAGAGTTCTTCAGTCCAGTTGGAGGATTCAACAACTGGAGCAGAATCAAGCACCTGTCCTAGTACCCGCACCAGCACCGGCCCCCCCAGCGCTTGTAGAGGAAGAAGAGGAGGATCCAGAGGAAGACTTGGAGGAGGATCCGGAGGAAGATGAGCCGGAACAGGACCCGGCTGTTGAAGCTGAAAACGCCGAAGAGGATGACGGCAGTGATAGCGACTTGGGAGATGGAGACATATATGACTAACTCTTCTCGCCAATCTCCGCTTTGTTTTCTTTAGTTTGTTTGTTTCCACTTATGTTTGAACTTGAAATTTTTATAATTAAACTGAGATGTTTGGTTGGTATTTTGTGAGACATTGCCTTTTTATTTAATCGAATGTTCCTTTTGGTTGTTTAATTTGTTGGGTTGACATAACTTGTGTGATTATTGAAGTGTGGAATATGATAACTATATTGGATATATATACTTATCGGTGTGTGTTTGTGTTGTCTTGCAAAGATCTGAAATGGCAACTGGACGTCGCGGAAATACCAACATGTCAACTGAAGAATTGGCTGCTTTAATCCAAGAACACCTGAATGCTGCTCTGGCAGGTGTTCAAAACCCACCAGCAGGAGGGGGTCTTAACCCCTACAAGATGTTCCTCGATGCAAAACCGAGCAAGTTGACGAGTGTTGAAGGACCCATAGGACTTGTCCGTTGGATTGAAAAGTCTAAATCGGTGTTCGAGATGTGCAATTGCCTTGAAGCCAATAAGGTCAAGTATGCTGCCTCAACGTTGGAAGATGGGGCATTAACCTGGTGGAACGCACAAGTCCAAACGCGTGGACTTGTTGCGGCGAACGCAATGGCCTGGACCGAGTTTAAGGCCCTCATCAAGGAGGAATACTGTCCGCGGGACAGAGTTCAGCAATTAGAGCAAGCGTTATAGAACCACAAGATTGTCGGGTCAGAAATTGAAGCGTACACGGAAAAACATCATGATCTGGTGATCCTTTGTCCCGATTTGGCTAACACCGTCGAAAAACGACTTGAGTTTTATCTTGGGGGTCTGGTCCCTGAGATCCAGGGCATGGTAATGTCTAGCAACCCTACGACGGAGCATCAAGCGATTAGGATGGCGCATAAACTCACCGATAAGGCGGTGGAGCAAAGGAAGTTGCCACCTCGGGGTGCAACTGAAGTTGTCCCTGGTAACAAAAGAAAATTTGAAGACTCACCTGCTCGACAGTCTTCGTCAGCCCAGCCACAACAAGGAAACCAGAAGCGGTCCATCAATTTCAACAACAATCGGGGTCACAATAATCAGTCTGCCAAAAACACGCAGAACTCGAGCGACTATGCGGGTCGAAAGCCGCAATGTAACCGTTGTAACCTCCATCATCACGGCCCTTGCGCTGGAAATCGCTGCCAAAGATGTGGCAAAGCGAGACACGCGGAAAGGGATTGTCGCGGGGAAATCATGTCTCAACAAAATTAGAATCAGCACCAGGGTCAACAGCAAGGTAATAACCGGGGATGCTATCAGTGTGGTATCACTGCCCATTTCAAGCGGGACTGCCCGCAGCTTCGCAACAACAACAATGGTGGGAACAACAACAACAACAACAACAACAACAATAACAACAATGGAAACAATGGCAACAATGGAAATGGTGGCACAGGAGGTTCCAAAGGTTGTGCATTCACACTGGGCCGTGGAGAGGCCAGAAACGACTCGAACGTGGTCACCGGTAAGTTTCCCCTTAACGATCATTTTGCTACTGTACTTTTTGATACGGGTGCGGATAAGAGTTTTATATCTGAGTCTTTTAGGAAGGACCTAAATCTAACACCTAAACCCCTAGAGACCCCTTACGTCATAGAACTAGCCGATGGTAATCTGTAGTTGTGACTCACCTAGCGACCGGCCGTCAACTTAAACTCGCGGGTCACACCTTTACCATTGATCTGATGACAACTACCCTGGGTAGTTTTGATGTGGTAGCCGGAATGGACTGGCTATCCGACGTCCGAGCTGAAGTTCTCTGTTTTGAGAAAGCTATCCGTATTCCGCTCTCTAATGACGAAGTCTTGATGGTGCAAGGCGAGAAGGCAGGCGCCGTCACGAACATCATCTCTTACATGCAAGCTCAAAAGTATCTTCGGAGAAAGAACACTTTTGCTTTACTCGCACTGGTCACCGAGCAGTCTTAGGACGAGAAGCGGATTGAAGATATCCCCGTCGTTCGTGACTTTCCCGATGTGTTTCCAGAAGGGTTACCTGGTCTTCCACCACATCGACAAGCGGAGTTTGAAATCGAATTGGCGAACCATGCGACTCCTATCGCCAAGGCCCCGTACCGCCTAGCTCCAGCAGCGCTACAAGAGCTGTCTACCCATCTTCAGGAATTGTTGGAAAACGGATTTATCCGACCCTGTACTTCGCCATGGGGAGCCCCGGTCCTTTTTGTCAAGAAGAAGGACGTGACCTTCCGCATGTGCATCGACTACAGGGAACTCAATAAGGTTACCATCAAGAACCGATACCCATTACCTCGCATCGACGATCTTTTCGACCAGCTTCAAGGGTCAAGCTACTACGCCAAGATTGATCTACGGTCCGGTTATCACCAGGTACGCGTCAGGGAGGAGGATATCTCCAAGACGGCATTTCGCACTCGGTATGGCCATTATGAGTTCTTGGTCATGCCCTTCGGTCTCACCAATGCACCCGCGGTGTTAATGGACCTCATGAACCGCGTGTGTAAACCGTATCTCGACAAGTTTTATCATCGTGTTCATCGATGATATACTCTTCTACTCTAAGGGTGAAGAAGAACATGATGAGCATCTACGATTATTGCTGGAACTATTTCAACAGGAGAAACTATATGCCAAGTTTTCAAAGTGTGATTTCTGGATTCGGGAAGTTCAGTTCCTCGGGCATATCGTGAATGAAAAGGGTATACACGTTGATCCCGCCAAGATCGATGCTATCAAGAACTGGGAAGCACCCAGGACACCGACAGAGATCCGCCAAGTTTTGGGTTTGGCTAGTTACCACAGACGTTTCATTGAGGGATTTTCCAAGATCGCACAACCGCTTACCACTCTCACCCAGAAGGGCACCAAGTATGCTTGGGGTGACTAGCAGGAAGCAGCATTTCAATTACTGAAGCAGAAACTTTGCAGTGCGCCCATTTTGTCCTTTCCAGAAGGGACGGATGATTTGTGGTATATTGTGATGCTTCCATTCAGGGATTGGGATGTGTACTCATGCAACGTGATAAGGTTATCGCATATGCATCCCGACAGTTGAAGGTTCACGAGAAAAACTACACGACACATAACCTGGAATTGGGAGCAGTTGGGTTTGCACTTAAGATTTGGAGACACTATCTATATGGAACAAAGTGCACAATCTTCACGGATCATAAGAGCCTCCAGCATATATTTGACAAAAAGGAGTTGAACATGCGACAGCGTCGCTGGGTCGAACTCCTGAACGATTATGAATGTGCCATTCGGTATCACCCAGGTAAAGCTAACGTGGTAGCCGATGCCCTCGGTCGGAAGGAGCACTTGAAACCTCGTCGGGTACGAGTACTACAGTTCACCATTCATTCGGTGTTACCCGAACAGATACGCGACGCGTAGCTAGAAGCAGTAGGCGACCGCGTCCTATTGAAGGTGTCACCCTGGAAGGGTGTAATTCGTTTTGGGAAACGAGGCAAACTAAATCCCGATACGTAGGCCCATTTGTGATTTCGAAGCGTATCGGCCCGTAGCTTATCAGTTGGACCTTCCTACCGAACTCAGTGGAGTTCACAACGTTTTCCACGTGTCCAATCTGAAGAAGGGCCTATTAGATGAGACCCTAGTCATTCCATTGGATGAGATTCAAGTGGATGAGCAACAGCATTTTGTGGAACAACCTATCGAGATCATGGATCGTGAGATTAAGACTCGAAGGCACAGCAAGGTACCAATTGTCAAGGTTCGTTGGGACTCTAAGCGTGGACCCGAGTTCACATGGGAAAGAGAGGACCAAATGAAAAGCAAATACCCACACCTTTTTGCAGCTGAGCAGCAATCTGACGTTACCACCAGCTAAATTTCAGGACGAAATTCTTTCAACATGGGGATGATGTGACAGCCTGGAAATTACTTGTACCATTACTAACAAACTGAATCTTTGTGCGTTGCATTCTAAACCGCGTTTACTCAATTTTTGGGACGAAAATTCTTTCAACATGGGGATAATGTGACATCCCGGCTTTTCAGGTATCTTAAACACGCTACTTTACGGTTATTCATTCCTACGCTGATTTAATTCGGAGAATTAAATTACACGCTCGCAATAACTACGCTAACTTTGTGAATCTATTGGGTGAATTACGTGCTATGTCTTATTAGACGTTTGTAGATTTTATAGATTATTGTATCACACCTTGATTTCGCGATTATTAGTTATAAAAAAATAATAAATAAATAGCCGGGAAACGTGTCGACCTCACCTCCTTGAGGCCCAAGGAAATAACCTAAACTTGAGGCCCAAGCCACTTAACCCAAACCCCCCCCCCCCCCATCGCGGTCGCGCCCCCTCCCCTCCTTTTCCCTTGTTATATTTATGTGTATGTATGCATGGATTGTTTGTTAAAAAAAACAACAAAACCCTAGCACCTAGAGGAAGGCGACGGCAGCCCCCCCCCCCCCTCTCACGATTGCAAAACCCCACATCTTCCGGATTGATTCCAATCTTGTCCCGGTTCGCTAATCATCATCGTTTCAAGGTTAGGGTTTAATTGTTTTGCGATTCACATTAGGGTTTATGTAATCTTGATCATGATTATGTGTAATGGTAGGATTATTAGTATGAAAAGTGTTGTGATTTATGATTAGTTCGGATGATTGTGCGAATCTTTGTGATTGTGATGTTATGTTGAATACTAAAATCATAGGCTGCGTTTTAGCGATAAAGATCATGTTATATAATTAGGGGGTTTGCATGAATATTGATATATATGATGATATTTGACAAATAAACCTGTTGTTAATCATTATTACTAAGCGTCATGATCGTTTAAGCACGTTCTAATGCGATAAAAGTCGAAAACAGTTTGCTGAATGACATTTACAGCCAACTTCAATTGGCTGTAACCTGATCATTATCTATCGAAAAGTGGGTTTTCTGAATCCAAAAACGTGTATTTTTTAAAAACGCTTCTAATGGCGCCGGATTCATATTTTTCTGAGGTCGTTTGCTATTTTTAAGTGGTCATTTAGTGCAGCAGCTGAAGCTGCGTAAATTATGCAGAATTTGTAGGTTGTTTATCGAGTCGGATGTCATAGTCTGTAGGGGGTTAGGTCACGAAATTTGTACAGTAACTGGAGACGGGAATTTACGGAAATCTCCCACTGGAATTTTGTTAATTGGATGAACAATGATTTTTAAATAATTTTTCCCGTGGACTACAGTCAGAAAGCGACGAATCTGACTGCAGCCTAGTATATAAATGTTTATAAATAATTGGTAAAGTGTTAGGACTTGAAAATTTTACATAAAATTCTACAGTTTAGTTGAAACCTCCTGTAAAAAAATTGGAATTTTTGGAACGTTGGAACTATTTTATAAAAATCCTGGAAAACAGCCCAGTTATGAGGGTACAATCTGAAACATGATAAATTGCGTTTATGTGTACCTAAGTGTTGTATGAGTTAACCTGTGTTTATGACAAGTTGGTTTGATCATTATTTTTATGGTATATTTTGCATGCATGATTTTCGTTTCGAATTGGTTGTTGCGTGTGCCGTACTGTGTGTTAGTTATGCTTAGGATTTTGTGTCAGTGTGTTCACACACTAACTTTAAATCGGTTGTCATGTTAGGACGCGATGAGCGGTTCCATCATTTGCTTCTTTTGTGTTATTCTAAGCAAGCAATTTAAGTTGAGTTCACGGCCCCTATTTTATCCGGTTTTAAACAACAGGGGGAGAAACATGTATACACTCTATAACTCTATCTTTTACCTTATGCGAAATTAACGTCGTTAACTATTCGGTAACTAAGTTAATATTAATATATGTTATGGTCACAAAGTAGCTTTATCACGGAAGTCCTCAACCAACTCTCGGATCGTTAGTATTAGGTTAGATAGCAGGGAAATTATAAGTAGTACTACTGGGCCCGACAAGCCCCACCCGAGCTAGTCGCGCTAGCCGATCGGGTATGGTCAATGTGTGATTAATTTGGCCTAATGCCATGGTCAGTGATAGACCTGGCAACACTGAGGCAACAACAGTCAGCTTCGATCGCGAACTCTTATGTGACGTAACTTTAGGCTCGCTACCTACATGTTAACATTGAACTTAATTACGAACCAACATTATTATTTCGGGTTAGGAATAATGGAACTATATCGTTATCCCGGGTTAGGGATAACGAGGAAAACAAACTTTTAAACCGAACTTGTGAACTTATAAAAGCCTGTGAACTCACTCTTCTTTAATGTTGACACTTGTTTCTTTACATGTTTCTCAGGACGCTAGGAGCGCTAGGTGCACTCACTTGCATTTGATCAAGACATTTTTATCGAGTCTTATTTACGAATAATGTTTGGGATTTTTGGTTTTGGCATTTATGTTGGCGCCCGTTACTTTACTTTACTCTAATGCTTCTGCTAAACTTTGAAACTAATGCTTCCGCTAAACTTTGAAACTAAGATATTTTGAAAATGACTATGAATGGTTAAACAAATGTTTTTGGAAAACGTTTAAATAAATGAAATAGAGTTATTCGATATTACTATTGTCTTAGATTCTGGTTTGATCACACGCCTCGTGGTAAAACTCCGCAAGTGGAAATTGAGGGTGTGACAGCGTTAAACTGCATGACGATCCATGAGAGCTTTCGTGATCGGAATTCTGCTCAAAAAATTTAGGACTTCTCGATAAGCAGCGATTTCTGGAATAGAATCATCTAGAAGACAATAGATATTATGGAATGGCGAAAATGAAGATTTCTTGACCTACAAGAATAAAACATTTCAAGACTTACAAATTTTCCTAAAATTTCAACATCTGACTCACTCATACGAATGGCAAACACTTAGTCAAATTTCAAGGGTTTTGACAAGAACTTCTTCGTACAAATGATTCTTCATACGAATCATCAAGAGTTAAACATTAAGGACCTACTCGTACAAATGCTCACTCATACGAGTGAAAATGATAAACATACTTTTGAAAACCTTGCTTGTACGAACGAATACTCGTACGAATTGTGAACCGTACAAAATAATACCTAGTTAAACCGAACTTAAACGTGTAGATTTTAACAAATTGAAGGGTTGATTTATAGGTTAACAGGGTCGGTTTTAATATTTTTAAGTTCAATTTTATGTTTTACCGGTCCAGTTTCCCTAAATCTACGTTTTATGTCCGTTTGGTTCAAATTCAGCATTATAACGGCTTAAAACGAGCATTAGTACCTTTCCCATTGCAAGAGGTGTGCGAATCCACCTCCCCAACGTATCAGTACATAGTATAGATCAAGAAAATTGTAACATCCGTAAAAAACGGGTTCTAAAACCCGCACCATTTCCACTTTGTAATAAGTATATGTTATGATTTTTTTATTTAGAATTTATGTTAACCGTTTAATGGATTCCGGTATATTAATAATATAAATAACAATAAAAACAATAATATTAAACAAAATATATAAATAATAGTTGTTAAAAAAATAAAAATAATGAAAGGGTAGATACGGGGATCGAACCCAGGTCTTAACCCAAACCAAACACACAACACACTACTGCAACACCCACTTCACATCTGAAAAAATCTAAACGATTAATCATTTATGTTTTCATTCGTTTGATCTGAATTCAAAAAACCTGCATGTAACAACCGTGACTAATCAGGCAAATCAATAAAGTTATCGTTTCTTTACAATAAACCGTTGAAAACGTTTCTAATCGTGCATCTAAACTCAATCACCGAGTCAACACTTTCAATTTCGATCTGCAAACCACGCCTATAATTGATTTGACCGAAACCTCCAAAAAAACTGAAACACGATCCAAGCTACACCTTCAGCTATAAATAGAGAGTTCTGGACTCAATTAGAACACACATACTCTAGCAAACCTTTCTTAACCTCTCAGTTCATCAAAAATCCTCACTGGAATCATTTCCAGTCGCCGGAACTTCGCGAGAAATCGAAGAAACTCCCTGTTCGGTATATCATCTTATCTAATCCTTTTCTATCTTATTAAATCTCATATGTAGTTGCTTAAGAGATAATTGATTACATCAATTCAGTCGATTTTAACAGTTTATGTTTTGAAATGAAGAAGACGGAGTGAATTTGTGTTTAAAAGGAATTAAAATTATGTTTAAATCGGGTTAGACACAGAGTCCAGTGGGTAGGACTGTGTGCGCATGAAGCCAAATGCCCGGGTTCGAATCAGTTCATGTTCTGCTACGTCGAAATAAATCAAATCTTTTTAAACAAAAATATGAAACACAACTGTAAGTATATAAAAGATATAAAAATCTTATATCCAACAGGTTAGACACACAGCCCAATTGGTCGGGCTATGTGCACACGAAGCAAAGGCCGGGGGTTCGAAACCGGTCACACACACGCCCCTTCAATAATCAAACCTTTTTAATAAAATCAAATATGAAAGACTATAATATGTGTATAAATGCAATTAAATCTCAATAAATTCCGGGTTAGACACGCAACCCAGTTGGCCGGGCTGCGTGCACGCAAACGAGAGGTCACGAGTTCGATCCCCACACGCTGCCTAGTCCGACCGGTTTTATCCGATTATTCTTGAAAAATAAAACAATTTTTTTAAATAAATTAAACCCTTAATTTTTCTCCAAATATATATTATTTTAAAATATTGTCAATTAAAAAATGCAAGTTAAATCAAATTAGTATAATAATAAATATTATCTAATCTAATAAAATTAAGTAGATAAAAAGTTAATTAAAAATATTAAAATTCAACCAAAGGAATATTTTTTTAGCTAAATCGTTGTGTAAATATTTAGGTTAGCCGTTTCATCGTTTGGTATCTCAAACACTCAATCGTGCATAAACTCCAGCGAATCGTAAACGCATCCACTGTGATTGAATTTTACAACTCCCCTTTTTATTCTTTTTTTTGGGGTGTATGATGTGTCGCTTTTGTTATCTAGTTATTATAAATCTCGTGCTATTACCATTATGTGATCTAGCGTGCTATGTGATATTGTTGTTTATGGTGATTTTGTGTTATATTTCTCAATTAAGTCATTCTCTCACATTAGGCCCATTTGTTCCCCGTTACTTACGGGTGGAGCGTCACGTTGCCTAATATACTAGATCGGCTCCGTTTGATTGAGCCTTGATCTCGCAGCACATCGCTTATTGTGCTCACATGTACATTATTAGTTAAAGATGTGGTTTGTGATTTAGATTACATACACAATGTTTTTTCACATATTTGGTTAATGCACATTTTACTAAAATAATAAACATATAATTTTTCTTAATGATAAAATGGGACTCACTCCCCAACTTATGTTGACCCAAAACTTTATTTTTACACATGATACAGGTGTATACGTTTGAAGCAAGGATTACATAGGACATGGGCCTTAGAGGAAATAAACTGTCATTTGCAAGATTTGTTTGGAACATTATTGTGTTGGTATGAATTATGTGTTGATTGGAATGCTTTATTTAAATTTGAAATAATAAATATGAAACTTTTATAATAGTAAATGTCATGAGCTTTGCTGAAAGACCCAATCATGCCTCAACTACCATATCCGATGCGGGTCAGGGTGTGACAGATTGGTATCAGAGCGAGTGACTATAGGGATATAGGATAGGTTATTAGACCTTTATAGCCTATATTATAGTTAGTTAGAATTTAATTGCTTACGTGTTAAGTTGGTTACATTTAAGCTTATGACATTTACTTGTTTTACACTTCTCTCACACACAATTACATGCAAGCACTTTAATTGCTATTTGAGTTTGTGTGATATTCAATGTGCTTGAAATTTTGTCAATATAACATGCTTATATATATATATATATATGCATATGTTACCGTCATAACGTATGTCTCGATTCTCACATATTTAAACATTTTCTTGCTATTCTTCTAAAAAATTTGTGATGTTTTTTTTATTTTTTTTCTCATCAAAGTGAGTTCTACGACGGGACCTATTAGGCCAAAGCATGCTACACCAAACGTCGTGTGAACTAACCCCACTTTGAGCTGTCACTGTATCTACACTAGGACACCTACCGACCTTACACCTCGCAATCATGTTTTACGATTTTCATTCGGGTGGTGCGAGTGTTAACAGGTCAAAACAAATGTGAACCCTACAATGCCAGTAGTCATGTGGGCCCACATGACTATCTAGGCCAAGTATGGGGGACATATGGGGGCCCAAACATGAGCAAAGCCCAAGACATCCTATGGATGTAATGGATTTATTTTTCTCATTTGTTTTGTGGATGTTTAATTTTATCTCTAAACTCTATGCGACACACATGACACCTATACGCCAAACTCATAATCTCGTTACGTATTTCCTGTAGATGTTTGCTAGGCACTCTCGTGGAGGTAGGAGCTCAGGAAAATCCGACGAGCGCATGGTTGCTCAAATAGCCCAACAAATGGTCGCCGTGATTCCCGATATCGTAATTCAAGTTCAACAAGCTCTCGCCGCTAACCCTGTCAACCCAATCAACCAAGAGGGACGCCAACCCTCCCACAAACACCACTAATTGCACTTACAAGCACTTCAACTCATGTGACCCTCCAAAGTACGAGGGAACTGAATGGGTCACTGCTCTCCTTCGATGGTTTGAGGAAATGGAGAGTACTTTTCTCAATTGTGACTGCCCCAACGACCGTAAGGTTCGTTATGCTATAGGTTGTCTATTTGGGGTAGCACTCACTTGGTGGAATGCCGAAAAGGGTAGAAGAGGAGCCGAACCACAGTAGCCCTAACATGGGAACAACTTCGAGAACTCATGACAAGATGCGTCTGCCCAAGGAGGGAAATTAAAAAGCTGGAGGGTGAGTTCTATTTTCTGAAACAAAAAGAGGGAGATCATATAACCTACATCAAGAGGTTTCTCGAGTTGAACCAAATGGTTCCAAATGTTTTTCACCCCTCTCTACCGTTTGATCGGACTCTATGATGAGTACTATGCCAGCAACTCTGGAAGCAGCAATGGAGCTAGCTACTGAGCTCACTGAAAACCACATCAACAATGGGGATTTTAAAGATGAGAAGAAGAAAGATAAAACACGACCGAAACCCCCAACCCTACTAAAGCCAGATTCTCTTCTCGATTCACTGGCAAGAGAAAATGAAATGGGAAAAATTTTGCTGTCACCCAAACCAATCAGCCAACTCTATACAATCAACCCATTACAGCCGCCCCCATCAGCCAAGTTGCTCCGCCTACGGCTCCATTCAAGAAGCAATACACAGGACCCAACCCGAAGTGCAATCGACGCCAATACCATCACCCTCTCGAGAACCCATGTCTTTACTTCACATGGTGTGGCTGAGTAGGCCATAGAATCTAAACATGCCGTTCACTTCAAAGACAAGCTCGCAACCAATCTCAAGACCAACCCAACAACCAAATGGTAGGCCAAGTGCCTTATCAACAACCTCTACTATTACCACTTGCTCAGCCCATAGCTCAACCCTTCTACCAACCTAACTACACCATGATGCCACACGTCAGAGCTTGCTTTAATTGTGGTGATCCAACTCATTTCCGCAACACCTGCCCACGATTAGTGAACATCATCAACGCATAGGCCCAAGCTAATCCTGTGAACCAAGCCAATCAAGCCAATCCTCCAGCAAGAGGTGGAGCTTTTAACATCAACGCTAATCAGGCAAGAACGGATAATAACGTGGTCAATGGTACGTTTATCATTAATGATAGCTATGCATCTACTCTATTTGACACGGGCGCGGAAGAGAGTTTTGTGTCCCTAGAATTCGAGTCTATTCTTTGTTTTAGCTTAGCCGAATCATTACAGTGGAAGTAGCAGACAGTGAACCTATTACATTAGATTCCATCATTCATGACTACACTCTTACTCTTAATGATCATGATTTTTCAACCGATCTCATTCCTATGAAATTGGGAAGTATCAATGTCATCATTGGTATGGACTGGCTCAGTCAGCATCATGCCGAAGTCGTGTGTTACGAAAAATTCATTCGAATTCCACTCGCCGACGGCCAAACTCTTCATATTTTTGGTGAAACCCCTTCCAAAGGACACAAGATGATGTCATGTCTTCAAGCTCGAAAATACCTTCACAAGGACTACATAGCGTTCTTAGCTCAATTTGTCAAGAAAGAAGGCAAGGAGAAGAAACTCGAAGATATTCCGATTGTTAGAGATTTTACTCATGTCTTTCTAGACGACGTCTCAGGACTTCCTCCTATGCGAGAAGTCGATTTTTGAATCGATCTTGTACCTGGTGCCACTCCAGTTGCAAAATCTCCATATCGGTTAGCCCCATCTGAAATGCAAGAGTTAGCTAGTCAGCTGTACGAGCTGACTGACAAAGGGTTCATACGCCCTAGCTCATCACCTTAGGGTGCGCCGGTTCTTTTCGTCAAGAAGAAGGATGGAACTTTCCGGATGTGTATAGATTATCGAGAAATCAACAAGATGACCATCAAGAACCGTTATCCTTTACCTTGCATTGATGACCTTCTAGACCAACTTCAAGGTGCCACCTATTTCTCAAAAATTGATCTTCGTTCTAGCTATCATCAGCTTAGAGTACGTGAAGAAGACATTCCTAAGACTGCCTTTTGAACTCGCTACGATCACAATGAATTCATGGTCATGCCTTTTGGGTTGACCAATGCTCCTGCCGTTTTCATGGATCTAATGAATAGGGTGTGCAAACGCTACCTTGATCGCTTTGTCATTTTTTTTATCGACGATGTTCTCATTTATTCCAAGACTAAGTCAGATCATGAGCGACATCTTTGACCTATCCTAACGCTTTTGAAAACGGAAAAACTTTTCGCTAAGTTTTCAAAATGTGAATCCTGGTTAAAAGAAGTTCAATTCCTTGGTCACGTCGTCAACGACAAAGAAATTCACGTCGACCCTGCAAAGATCAAAGCAGTGCAACAATGGCAGGCTCCACGCACTTCTACTGAAGCCAGATCATTCCTTTTCTTAGCAGGTTATTATCGACGTTTTATTGCCAATTTCTCCTTCATTGCTTTACCACTCACAGCCTTGACTCATAAGGGCAAGCCCTTCGATTGGGGGCTCATACAGGAGGAGGCTTTCCAAACCTTGAAACAGAGACTTTGTGATGCACCTATTCTCACTCTCCCTTATGGTTGTGATGACTTTGTGGTCTATTGTGACGCATCAAGGCAGGGACTAGGGTGTTTCTTAATGCAAAGGGGTATGGTGATAGCCTACGCCTCAAGGCAACTCAAAGTCCACGAGAAGAATTACACCACTTCACGACCTGGAACTCGGGCCAGTCGTGTTCGCTCTAAATATATGGAGACATTATCTATATGGCACAAAGTGTGAGATCTACACTAACCATAAGAGCCTCCAACATATCTTCAATCAGAAAGAGTTAAACATGAGGCAACGATGATGGGTCGAACTCCTGAATGATTATGATTGCAAAACCCGTTATCATCCTGGTAAAGCTAATGTTGTAGCAGATGCTCTTAGTTGGAGAGAATATGCTAACTCCATCCACCTATTGTGTTCTCAAATTGTAACTGATCTTCAAAGACGCATTCGCGAAGCACAACATACCTCTGTCACGGAAAATGATTTGCAAGATGAATTATCTTGTGGAGCTGAAACTAAGTTGGAATCAAAATCCGACGGTATTCTTCACTATCTGAATCGCATTTGGGTACCTGATCATGATAATTTTTGTACATTTCTCATGAATGAAGCCCACAAAACATGATACTCCATACATCCAGGTGCTGATAAGATGTATCAAGATTTACGATACTCTTACTGGTGGCCTGGATTGAAAAAGGATATCGCCATTCTTGTCTCCAAGTGCCTCACTTGTTCAAAAGTTAAAGCAGAACATCAAAGACCTTCGGCTTACTTGTTCAAGCTGAAATACCCGTTTGGATGTGGGCAAATATAACCATGGATTTTATTATCGGGTTACCTCGCACCGCTAGTGGGCATGACATGATTTGGGTTATTGTCGATCGTCTAACCAAATCCGCTCATTTCATTCCGATCCATGAAGATTACAAAAACGAGAAGTTAGCTCGTATTTACATCGATGAAATTGTAAGTCGACATGGTGTGCCTTTGAGCATCATCTTGGATCGAGATGAGCGTTTCACTTCACGAACAAGGCAAGCCGTGCAATCAGCATTAGGCACTGGCTTAGACCTCAACACTGCCTTTCATCCCCAAACTGATGGTCAATCTGAGCACACAATTTAGACTCTTGAAGACATGCTATGATCATGTGTTATCGACTTCAAGGGTAATTGGGATACTCATCTACCATTGGTCGAATTCTCACACAAAAATAGCTATCACTCTAGCATCGGTATGGCTCCTTTTGAAGCATGTACGGTCGTAAGTGTCGATCACCCGTATGTTGGCATGAAATCGGTGAAGCACAGATCACCGAACTGGAATTAATCCAAGAAACCACCGATAAGATTCTTCAAATCCGCAACAATCCTCTAGCAGCTCAAAGTCGTCAAAAGAGTTACGCCGACAAACGACAGAAGCCGCTCGAGTTTTGTGTTGGTGATCTAGTACTTCTGAAAGTGTCACCATGGAAGGGAGTTTTTCGGTTTGGACAAAAAGGAAAGCTAGCACCTCGCTATGTTGGACCTTTTAAAATACTTGAGAGAGTTGGTCCTGTAGCTTACAAGCTTGACTTACCTGAAGAACTCATCAAGATCCATCCAACATTCCATGTTTCTAACTTGAAAAAGTGCCTTGCCAACAAAAACCTTCATATACCGTTAGAAGATATTCAAATTGATGAGTCGATGCATTTTGTAGAGCGACCTGTAGAAATCATGGACTTCGGTGAAAAACGCTTAAGACGAAGTCAAATTCCTATAGTTAGGGTGCGTTGGGAGTCAAAACGAGGACCCGAGTTTACTTAGGAACGTGAAGACTCAATGCGCGAAAAATACCCTCATCTATTTCAAGTTAAACCTACTACCACTTAAATTTCGGGACGAAATTTCTAAAAGTAGGAGATACTGTAACATCTGTCAAAAAACGAGTTCTAAAACCCACACCATTTCCACTTTGTAATCAAGTATATGTTATGATTTATTTTTTTTAGAACTTTTCTTAATCGTTTAATGGATTCCGGTATATTAGTAATATGAATAACAATAAAGATAATAAAATTATAATATTAAACAAAATATATAAATAATAGTTATTAAAAAATAAAATAATGGAAGGGTAGACACGGGGATCGAACCCGGGTCTTAACCCAAACCAAACACACAACACACCACTGCAACACCCACTTCACATCTGAAATAATCTAAGCGATTAATCATTTATATTTTCGTTTGTTTGATCTGAATTCAAAAAACCCGCCTGTAACATTCGTGGCTAATCCGGCAAATCAATCAAGTTGCCATTTCTTTACAATTAACCATTGAAAACGTTTCTAATCGTGCATCTAACCTCAATCATCGAGTCAAAACACACACACTCGCAAACCTTTCTACACCACTCTGTTCATCAAAAAACCTCGCCGGAATCATTTTCAGTCGCCGGAACTTGGCTTGTAATCGAAGAAAATCCTTGTTTGGTATATCAACTCATCTAATCATTTTCTATCTTATTAAATCTCATATGTAGTTGCTTAAGAGAGAATTGATTAAATCAATTCAGTCGATTTTAATAGTTTATGTTTTAAAATGAAGAAGACGAAGTGAATTTGTGTTTAAAAGGAATTAAAATTTTGTTTAAACCGGATTTGACACATAGTCCAGTTGGTAGGACTGTGTGGGCATCAAGCCAAATGCCTGGGTTCGAATCATGTTCATGTTATGCTACGTTGAAATAAATCAAATCTTTTTTAAAAAAAAAATATGAAACACCAATGTAAGTATATAAAAGATATAAAAATCTTATATCCAACGGGTAGACACACAACCCAATTGGTCGGGCTGTGTGCACACGAAGCAAAGGTCGTGGGTTCGAAACCGTCACACACACGCCCCTTCAATAATCAAACCTTTTTAATAAAATCAAAATATGAAAGACTTTGATATGTGTATAAACGTATCCAACGGGTTAGACACGCAGCCCAGTTGGCTGGGTTGCATGCACCCAAACGAGAGGTCAGGAGTTCGATCCCCACACGCTGTCTAGTCCGACTGGTTTTATCCGATTATTTTAGATAAATAAAATATTTTTTTAATCAATTAAACCCTTAATTTTTCTCCAAATATATACTATTTTAAAATATGGTCAACTAATAAATGCAAGTTAAATCCAATTAGTATAATAATAAATATTATCTAATCTAATAAAAATAAAGTAGATAAAAAGCTAATTAAAAACTAAAATTCAACCAAAGGAATATTTTTGTTAGCTAAATCGTTGTGTAAATGTTTAGGTTAGCCGTTTCATCATTTGATATATGAACCACTCAATCGTGCACAATCTCCAACGAATCGTAAAAGGATCCACTGTAAGTGAATCTTACAACTCCCCTTTTTATCCATGTTTGGGGTTTATCATGTGTCGCTTTTATTATCAGTTTTTATTAATCTCGTGCTATTACCATTGTGTGATCTAACGTGCTATGTGATATTGTTGTTTATGGTGATTTTGTGTTTATAATTCTCATTTCAGTCATTCTCTCACATTAGGCCCATTTGTTCCCCGTTACTTACGGGTGGAGCGTCACATTGCCTAATATACTAGATTAGCTCCGTTTGATTGAGCCTTGATCTCGCAGCACATCGCTTATCGTGCTCACATGTACATTATTTGGTAAAGATGTGGTTTCACAATGTTTTTTTCACATATTTGGTTAATGCACATTTTACTAAAATAATAAACATATAATTTTTCTTAATGGTAAAATTTGATTCACTCGCCAACTTATGTTGACCCAAAACTTTATTTTTACATATGATACAGGTGAACAGGTTTGAAGCAAGGATCACATAGGACATGGGCCTTAGAGGAAATAAACTGTTATTTGCAAGATTTGTTTGGAACATTATTGTGTTTGTATGAAATATGTTGATTATAATGTTTTATTTAAATTTGAAATAATAAATATGAACTTTTATAATAGTAACTGTCATGAGCTTTGATGAAAGACCCAATCATGCCCTGACTACCATATCCGCTACGGGTCAGGGTCTTGATGGGTGGTCGTTTGGACAACCCGTAAGTGCCATAACATGATAAATATTCCATGCTTTAAATGTTTAATTTTTACGATTTGATGCCTACGGTGTGTATGGTTTTTCAGGTACCGAAGAGCATAACGAGGGTGCTTAAACGTTTTTATCGGGTATTTGTAAAAGCCTAATTGAAGATGGGACTCAACAGATTGAACGAAGGGCAAAATGAAAAAATCAAGCTGACCACCGTAAGCTACAGTGGGCGCCGTAGCTTACGGTGGAGTCCTTTTTCAAAAACCACCGTAAGACAGTGGCTGACTGCCGAAATGAAATTGTTGCCCACCGTAAGCTATAGTGGGCACCGTAGCTTACAGTGGTGAGCTACGGGAAAGTTGTAACTGCTCCATTTAAGTCGAATAAAGGAGTCTTTTCACATATCCAATGATTGGTGATGAACTTTAGAGCAAAAAGGGGCGATTTTGAGTGTTCTTAGTGATTCAAGACAATTTCAAAACATTATTTTGGTTATGTTTATTCGTATGAACAAAACATTTGAAGTATGTTTGATTGTGAGAACAGAGAGGCAAGATTCTTGGTGATCATCTTGGGTGAAGGTTTGCTGAACAATTGTGTTTGAATTCTTGATTTCTAGAATAATTGCTATGTTATGGTTATTATGGTGTTGATTGATTGTTTGTAAATCGTTGATTGATATTTTAGTCTTTGCCTATTTCTTACGTTCTTGGTGTCGTTGACAATCAAGATATCATGGGAAGGTTAACGGGTTGGATATTAATCAATTGGTCATCGGGTAACGACCTCGCATTATAATCTGAGTAACTGGTTCCCTTTTATCACAAACAGTTAATCAAACACGAGTCATGTCTATGTGACTCTTCCTAGTTGAAATGAAACACGTGCGTTTTGAACCGGAAACCCAAGATGGTCGCTTTCTTATTAATCTGTTAACAAATCAATTTTTGAATCATTAGTAGTTAAAATATACAACCATCAACCAAAATCTGAAATTAATTTCTTGCAAATTAGGTAATTAGTTTAAGTAGCACAACCTTTCAATAATACAATTTCCACAAATCCTTGTGTTCGATACCCACTTACCGCTAACTAGTAGTAGTATTTGGATTAAATTTGCGTGAGACAACGACTTCACGTCAAATTTTGGTGCCGTTGCCGGGGAACTGTGCGCGACGTTTGTTATTATTTAGAGCTAGTATAGTTTGTTGTTTTCCGGGTTTACGCTGGTTATGTTAGTGTGCAGGATCTTATAGGTGTATGCATACTAGAGGATCTAAAAAGCTATCACCATTAGTATTTGATCCGGAGATTGAACGTACCTTACGACGCAACAGGGTTTTGTTACGAGAAACCAAGGTTATTGGGTCGCCAACTACACCTACTACACCAATAACACCACTCAACATCATGAATCATTACATACTACCACAAGCCAAACAACACCATCTACACCTCCACCAATTACTACCACCAATACACCCTCAACACATGAAGTCAATCCTCCCAATACCACATCAATGGTTCAAGCATTCTCATCCTTTTTCCCAACCTCCCATCAATCATCATCCACTCAACTACCATTACCAAGTCAAACTTTACCAAGTTCAACCATTATCCATAACTCCTCCACATTTCAACCACCAACCTAACCTGGTTTCCATAATCCTTCTTCACAGTTTGTGCAAACATCGGGTGTAGGAGGAGATGGGTATGATGATGGTTATGAAGAAGAATCGGAGGGTATGAAGATGAAGGTTACTATTATGGGGGTGATGGAGGTAACTTGGGACCGTAAGGGGGAATGGGTTACCAACAAAGGCAACCTACGGGGGTGCAACAAGTTCGTCCTCAAGGACCGCCGTTCCAACAACCAATGCCTCTACAACATGTCCAAGGTCAACATCAACAACCGTAATTTCAAAGACCGATGCATCAACCTCAACCTCAACAACACTTTGTACCTCAAGGGTTAAGATAGGGTCACGCGGGTCGACCAAGAGTACCTTTAGGTGTTCCGCGAAGATATCAGCGAGAGGTAGCAAGGGGGTTGAAGCACATTTACGTCTGGTTATTACAAATAATCCTTCTCCGGTAGTGATACCACAACGCCCGGATGGGAGAACATTTGAGGTTAGGATGACTACATTACAAAGCTTGCCGAAGTACAATGGCTAGCAATGGAGGAAACGTACTTCCATTTGGAAACATATGATTCCATTTACAACACAATCGGGGGGCAAGGTTTTTCTACGGATGATGTAAAATTGGTATTATTTCAGTTTTCGTTAGAAGATAAGGCAAAGTGGTGGTTCCACACTCTACCATCCGCATCGATTTATACTTGGGCCGATATGCAACAAAGGTTTCTTGAAGAATTTTTTACGGCCCAAAATACAAATGAAGCAAGGCGGAGCTTACGTAGTTTCCAACAACAACTGGGTGATATGTTTCATGAGGCATCTGAAAGATTTAACATGATGTTGAAGAATTGCCCTCATCATGGCATAGCATTGTGGGAGTTGTTGAATGCGTTCCACGAAGGGTTGAGCTTGGAGGATGCTTGTGATTTGATGTCTATCACAAATGGTACATTTGGAACAAACTATGAGCAAGACGATTGGGTGTTTCTAGAGCAAATGGCAGTCACATCAAAAAGCAAAGTACAATCGTCAAGGCGAGCTAGACATGTAATCATAAGACCTCAAGTTTATGCGGTGGAGGATGGAGAAGCACAAACATCAAATCAGGTATACAATGTTTTTACTAATTGTAATGAACTAGGTCATGCAGCGGAGGTATGCTTGGTGGGAGTAACTGCAAATCCAGTCGAGGAAGTGAATGCAATTGGATGGGGTGGTCGAAACTTCAACATGAATTCCAACACGTACTACCCAGGATTACGTAATCATAAAAATTTCCGCCATGGGAACCAGGCGAATCAAGCCAACCCTAATTTCCAAGGAGCTCAACGGAGTTTTGCTTCTCGTCCACAATATAATCAAGGGAATTTTAGAGGCGGAAATGGTCAAGGGTATCAAGGTCAATTTCAACAAGGAGGTGACCAAAGTGGAAATGCGAGTCAAACTTCATCGAGCGGTAATGAGGTTATGGATATGCTTCGAATGATGAAACAAGACATGCAATGGAGGAATCAACTCGACGAAGGTCGTATGCAAAAGGATGAAGTCTGTAACAAAAGTATTCAAGCACTCACCACACAAATGGGTCAACTTGCATCCGAGGTAGCGGAACTTAAAAAAGGTAAGGGTCAACTTCCGAGTGACACAAAGGTAAATTCCTCTCACAACACTTCGTGTAATATTAATATAACCATGTAAGTGTTTTACAAAGCGGTAAAGAATTTAAAGAAAATTTGGAACCGGGTTTGGTTGAAGGGGTGGTCGAGGATATTACGGGTAATGAGAGTGATGAGGATGATGTCCCATCACCAAATGTGTCAAGGGACCCTACTGTTGAAAATGTGATTAATGAGAGTTAAGGGGGACCAAGTCATGTCCCGTTTTCCGCTTTAGTTGACCCATGAAAGAAAAATTTTATTTCAACAAGGGGTCCTCAAAAGGAAGAAGTTTTGGATGTGTTTAAACAAGTTAAGGTAAACCTCCCATTGGTTGATGCTATTAAGCAGGTACCCACTTACTCAAAGTTCTTAAAAGAATTTTGCACTCAGAAAAGAAAACAAAAGGAGAAGTTGCCTAAGTGGGTAGATCTGGCCGGACAGGTTAGTGCGGTGCTGAAAGGGATTCTTCCTCCCAAGCTCCAAGATCCGGGAACGCCGTTAATAAATATTCAAGTTGGAAATTTTCCAATGTCTAAGCGTTGCTAGATCTTGTAGCCGGAGTAAGTATACTATCGGGTGGGTGGTATGACCAATATGATTTTGGTCCATTGGCTCGGGTCGAGACAACGGTTGTTTTGGCCGATTTGTCTCACAAGTTACCCCGAGGGATGGTCCAAGATGTAATTGTGAAGGTTGATGAATTTTACTACCCGGTAGACTTTTTAGTACTTGACTACTCGTCCGCTGACCCAAAAAAACAACAAAACGTTATTTTGGGTCGGCCGCCGTAATTGATTGTCGACTTTGTATGGTTGACATGACGTTCGGTAACAGAAAAATGCGACTAAATGTTTTTACTAACACATCTAATTCTATTGGTGTTGATGAGTGTTTCATGGCAGATTTAGTGGATGTGTGACCCACATGAATATGCGGAAGAGGATGTTTGTGTTTGTGATGTGTCTGAGCAGGTACATGCTAGTGATTTGCGAGTTGAGGAAGGAAAACAGGATGTGATGGCGATGAAAGAGGGGCGACCGTGGACTAATCAATTCGAGAGTCTTCTGGCGGAAATTAGTTCGGGTACGAAACCATATTTGGAGGAGCCCCCAATCTTAGAGTTGAAGGAATTGCCGAGCCACTTGAAATACGCATTTCTAGTGGATAATGACACATTGCCGGTCATTATTGCCTCTAATTTAGAGGTGGCTCAAGAGCACAAATTGCTAATGGTGCTCAAAGCGAATCGGGCGGCCATAGGATCGACAATTGTTGATTTGAAGGGAATCAGCACATCTATTGTTATGCACAAGATAATTACAAATGATGAGGCCAAGCCGTCGAGGGAAGCACAAAGAAGGTTGAATCCGAATCTGCGCGAGGTAGTGAAAAAGGAGGTAATCAAAGGTTGGATGCAGGTATTATTTACCGTATTTCTGATAGTGCTTGGGTAAGTCCTACCCAAGTGGTGCCTAAAAAGGCCGGTATTCAAGTTATTAAGGACGAAAATGGTGAACAAATCGCCACCCGACCAGTCACCGGGTGGCGTGTTTGTATTGATTATAGAAAATTGAATACTGCAACCTCTAAGGAACATTTCCCATTACCCTTCATTGACCAAATAATTGAAAAACTTTTGGGTCAAAAATACTACTATTTTTTGGATGGGTATTCAGGGTACAACAAAACCACCTTTACATGTCCTTATGGTACTTTCGCCTTTAGGCGAATGCCATTTGGCTTTTGCAACGCTCTAGCAATTTTTCAATGATGTATGATGAGTATTTTCTCGGAAATGGTTGGAGAGTCGCTTGAAGTGTTCATGGATGACTTCTCTATTTTTGGCACACGCTTTGAGTCGTGTCTCGATGAGTTAGAAAAAGTTTTAAAAAGATGTGTCGAGAAAAACTTAGTGCTGAGCTGGGAAAAAAGTAATTTTATGGTTCCGGAAGGTATTGTGTTGGGCCATGTTGTGTCCGAAAAAGGGATGGAGGTAGACAAAGCAAAAATTCGCGTAATGTCATCGCTACCTCCTCCTAAAAATGTTAAAGAGGTAAGGTCATTCTTGGGGCACGCTGGTTTTTATAGAAGATTTATTAAGGGATTTAGTGTTATTACTAAACCCTTATGTAATTTATTATTGAAAGATGTTCCCTTTGATTTTACTGATGAATGTTTGCAAGCCTTCAATGTTTTGAAGGAACAGTTGGTGAAGGCCCCTATCTTGTAGCCACCAGATTGGTCAAAGCCATTCGAAATTATATGCGACGCCACCGATACAACTATTGGAGCGGTTTTGGGGCAAAGGGTTGATAAGAAGCCGGTGGCGATCTATTATGCAAGTAAAACTTTTTCCGAGGCGCAACTGAATTACACCACAACCAAGAAAGAATTATTAGCGGTGGTGTATGCCTTGGACAAGTTTCGGTCATATATTTGGGGGAGCAAAGTGGTGGTATATTCTGATCATAGCGCAGTTCGGTATTTAATGGAGAATAAGGATGCTAAACCTCGGTTGATTCGATGGGTACTTTTGTTGCAAGAATTCGACTTGGAAATTCGAGACAAAAAGGGAAGTTAAAATGTGGTGGTGGACCACTTGTCTCGGATTCCAATAGAAGGGGCTGACGATTTAAGTGAGATTAATGAATGGTTTCCTGATGAACAGTTACTCGCTATCTCTACTTCTACGGCCCCGTGGTACGCACATTACGAAAACTATTTGGCCACGGGTGCTATTCCCGGTCATTGGACAAAGAGAAGATTACAACAGTTCATCGTACAAGTTAAACAGTACATTTGGGATGAACCGGACTTGTTCAAAATTGGGCTCGATCAAGTAATGTCACACCCCCATGTTATCCTTTCGCATCAGAGCTGGGGCGTGAACCGAATGGCATCTTCATCGCACAGCGAAAGCAGACGTGATGGCTATGGTTTCTAATAAATGAACGCCCGCTAAGTATTTGAATCCCCATGGGTTCCACTATCCAACAGTGCCATACGTAAATTTATAACCTAAGAAAGAACATGCGAAAAATCAACATAAAGTTGGCGAGTTCATAGTTTGTTTGTTTGTTTTGTTTCAAACGAGTCATAAAACATTTGCGCATTTTGCGTTCGAAAACCGGTTAGTGGGATCATAGTATCCCGAAGCATTTGAAATGTCATGTCTATATAACAGTATTGAAATGTTTTCCATGTTGTTTGCGAATCCATGCATATAACTGTTATGTTTATAAACCGGTATTGTAACCGTAGTATGTAGTTTTCTTATGGAATCTAAGGATCAGTCAGTGTGTAGCTAATACACTGGCCTATGTGCCATAAGTAAGTAACCAACCCGAGACAAGTTTGACATCATTGGGATCACAAAAGCACTCCTTAACCGGTTAGCATACCAGGAGTGGAACGTGTCTCAAACTCGATAGATCTATACCTTTTGCACCTTGGTCACTACGTGATTAATGGTTACTATTGTCATCATCCAACTTACGCACAGTGATCTGTTATAATCTAATCCCATAGCTACAAACCAATTGTTATAAATTTATGTTATTGGGACTAGCGCATGTTCTTTTGTGATTTTGGGCCTAGCCTATGTTCTTTTGTGATTTCTGGGCCTAGCCCATTTTCTTTTGTCATTGGGCCTAGCCCATGTTTTCTCTGTGATTTTAGGCCTAGCCCATGTTTTCTTGTGATTTTGGGCCTAGCCCATGTTCTTTTGTAAAATTGGGGCCTCGCCCCCTAGTTGTGACTATGACAATCCCGTCACCAGTAATAAAACTCATGCATGTTTCGAAAAGCTTTGTACAGCTGTGAAAACCGGTAAGTTTAGCATAAACCTTTCATTAACCATTTGTGTTCATTGAAATCTGTTTGTACATGGTTTAGAAATATATGATTTTCGTTCCTCGAAACATTTTATGCTTTCACAAAACTTGCATGTCTTTCCACCCCCAAAATCATTTATAAAAATGTAAAATGGTAAAAAGTGGGGGTTATGAACTCACCTAGATAATCCAGTGCAAAGCTAGCTTAAATGTTATTTCCATAGTGTTGTCTCCACAACTTGACTTGCTAGCATGCAATCTAGTGTATTCCTAAAACGGAAAAACTTGTAAGTTTCTAAGAATGACATAGCTATACTACGTGATACCGAGCTCTACTGATTCTATGAATGTGTTATTGTCTTAACTCGGTTAACCAATCGATGGTTAACTTATGATTGTCTTAGTTTTTGAACGACTTGAAATACATGTTTATATCTAAACATAACTATATTTCATGAAAAGGATATTTAGTCGTTATGTACGTTGACAGATAATATTACTACTCTTCGTAGTTTTCGTAAGACATGTTGTATATATACTTGTCTATATATCCGTATTCGCGCAAAAGTCTGGCGTATCGTGTCACACTTCGTTAAGCGTTGAATCGAATATAATCAATGTATATTATTGTTATAAAATCCTTCAAAGTATTTGAGTGTTCGCGTCGTCGACGATTGAAGTAAATAATACTATATTCATTTTATAAAAGTATTCAATGCTACGACATTTGAATATATATATAATATTCTTGTAATGCGATTTCCGAATTTGTCGTTTGAAATACTACCCGCCTCGTATAAGCGTTTTGAAATAAATATAAACAATATACTTATTTTTATATGGTCGTTCGAATGATTATCGATGTTAGAAATCTAATTCCCGAATTCGGCTTTGAATTAAACATAGATAAATATCATTTATCTTGTAGTCGATTGCCGAATGTTTGTTATCTCGTAATTCGCGCTGGTTGAAAGGTTGTCGGATCGAGATTTGAACGTTTTAGTTAGCGTCGACAAAATAAATATACACTTATATTTATTTATAATAATCGTATGAGTTTGGACGTTTTGTCTTTGAATTGTGTCGCGTTTTGTTTTACGAATTTTACGAAAATCGGGCAGAGTTTCCTCTGTTTTTGGACGATCCCGACAATACTAGTTGTCGATTTATTATCAACACACAAACAGCAATGTACTAAATCAAACAATATATAAACTTTTTCGTCATTTTCAAATATTAATTTTCGCCGATTAATATTTCCAATTTATATATTTAACGTCGTCGGTTTGATTTTTAACAAATAATTTTTCACGAATATTTTTGTCGGATCGATTGTTACTTATTAAATGTTTTTGCGATATCGAATTGTTAATGGTCTGGTCGAGCTCGGTTTCGCGATAATTAATTAAATATTAATAAAAATTATAAACTTATATAATTAAATTTGCACGTCGTAATTAATTTTTACCGAGTCGCGAGTTGACTCAATGACAACAGTTGACCAGGTTGAGTTTTGTTGACTGGGTTTGACCGCGTTGACCGGGTTTGACTCGTTGACTTTTGTTAACCGACCGAACTAAACCGAACCGAGACTGAACCTGAAACAAACATTAGATTTTTTAACTAAACCGAAGATAAATCCAAATTGAATCAAATCTGTAATATCAAAACGGAACCGAGATCCGGACTGAACCGGGTCTAAACCAAACCCGAACCGCGACTTAACCTGAGTTGAACCTGGAGTGAACCGAACCCGATCCGAGAAGCTGAACAAAATAACCCTACCATTACGTCCGCCGCTGAAACATCGCCGGAGAACAGGAGCGTCGCCGGCTGCCGCCGGCTTGTTTGCAGCCCCGACCCAACCCCCAATCCAACCAATCCGGATCTGAACTACCATAATTTAAACACCACCACCGCCATTACCTACTGTCGATCGAAAACCAACCCAAGTCAAAACCGAACATAACCCGAACCGAACTCGAATCAGACCTGACCCGATTAACCACCACCAGTGTTGATGTCGGCCGGTCTAGCGTCGCCGGCTGCGACGCTCTCTTCCCCCCCCTGGCGCACCACCACCGCCTCCTCTCTCTCTCTCTGTTCTGCCTCTCTTCTCTCTCTACGATCGATCTATCTCTATCTCTAGGTTTCAAGTGTTTTTGGGGTGTCTTGCCGGAAAGGCGGCGTAGGAGGACGACTGCACCGCCTCCGTCAACGGCAGCGGAGCCGGTGAAATCCGGCCACCGGACTTCACGGAAGAGAGAAAGAGAGCAGGGGATATGTGTGTGCGATTAGGGTTTTCGGGGAAAAGAATGAAGAGGCTTGTGTTATAATTGGGTTTATATAGTTAGGGTTTATGGAGTGGGTTAGGCCCAAGGCTCGTTAACGCGTGTCCAATATCTTGCATAGCCCTAACACATATATAAGGCTCGTTTTCACACCCGAGCATTGTGTTATGTCGTAATGCGTTCAAAAACACGTAAATGTTATCGTTAGTCAACCGGTTGACGCGGCGGTTCGTCGGTTTCGTTAACATTTGCGTAAAATCTCTACGATCGCCATCTATAGTCCGATTTTTGATCCGAGTGTTGCTATTTATTGAAATTTATTCGTTTAGACTTGAAAATGTATTAAATTATATCGGGGGTCGGGTTTTGACGTGTAATCCGCTCTGTTGCGTTAAAAATCGCGTAATTGCCCTGTTTGTCGTTTCTTATCCGTTCTTTGATTCGTTTTCAACAACGAATAATAAAATTAAGTTACGAAGCTAAATATATCGTAATTTATTTATATCGAGGCGTAACTCGAGTCCGTTGCTTCCGTTTTGTAGTCGGTGCGTTCCGGTTTTCCGCGTAACTTCCGCGTTGTGCTTTGCGACGTTCAACGATCCAAATTTACTGCATAATTGTAACTGTATGATCAATACAAGTATAAAATTCGTATTTTTAGGCTTTGTCAGTATTTGTACGGCATTCGTTCCCTTAACGTTTAAATTCTCGTTTAAGTTCTCGATTGTCGTCATATCACGTAACGTAAGGCAAGTGGACGTTCCTAGGCTTTCCAAAGGCCTAATTGAGTTAATTTACATCTAATTACACTAATTATGATAATATTATTGTTCATTACACGCTCAGTTATGACCGGTTGTCACATTCTCCCCTTGTTATAAAAATTTCGTCCTCGAAATTTAAGTTATGTTATCTCCTTAGATTTTTGTCATGCGTAGTTTTGGTACTAATACTACCCTGGTAAATGACCATGTACTCGCAACGAGACTTGTTTGGATTGTGAATACAATGACTTATCACAACATGAACCCACTGGTTCAACTGAATCTTTTTTCATAATCGATTCCAAGTGAACGAAACGTAATGACATAGTCACCAATGTGACTGAGTTTACATGGGTCAAACAAATGAGATGCTCGCCGATAAATTTCCAAGACGTTCACAATCAGTAAATGAATTGTATAAACAATAGGAATTTCTACCAACGGAAACTAGCTTTGGTTGTTGGATCGGTAAGACTTAGAATCAACAAGCTCAACTGAGTTAGATACATAAAGATGATCTGTTAACTTTTTGAACTATAAGTTAACACTATGGAACTGCAAGGATACACCTGAGTACAACCGAAGTTAGTGTATTATTGTCTTAATACATAGTTGCATTAAGACCACTTTCAATGATTAGCCCAAGCTACAAGTTTATAACGACACCACAAGTCGTCATAGCCATTGAAATAATTCAATAATAGCGGTGATCGAACAAATTCACCGTGTTTACAATGAAAAATTCAATCAAGTAAGTCTTATTATTTGTTCCAAATAAATCCCTTAATATTTTTAACTGAAAATGAAAGAACAATTAAATATAATTTTTCGGTCGCTAGTGGAAGAACAATAAATATTCCAAAATTTTCGACCGATATTGAAAGAACCGTTACGAGGTATATGGAAATAGACCATAAATTTGTGTACCATCTTCTTAATACACGATTGTATTAAGAATATTTAAAGAAAATGATCCAACAAGGTGATTTAAAAATGAATAAATAATCAAGTAATTAAATTCGTACGTGAATTGTGAAAGCGAGATTAGCACAAGCTTCAACTTGTGTAAACGCCACCACAAGGTGTCGTAACTAATAGATGACTTCACAAAGGTGCAGACTGAACCAGTCTACTATGGTTTGAAATATATGAATTGCTTGTTGATATTACTTTAAATATGACCGCCTCAATCCATCATACGAAATCCTTGAATTGAACTTTGTATACAATGAGCAAGTTCAAACAAATGAACTTGGTTTGACACAATCCAACAATAAATACATGATTCGAGCAAGTTTCTATATGTTTACTACAAAAATCCCATGCATGCATCTTGGAAAACAAATGAAATTTCAAGAGTTCGTTGACTCGCTATCAAGAAGTCAATATTTGCAATAAGGCAGGTCATCTAGATCACAAAGTGAAAATTTGAATATAGCGAACCAATCTTTGAATTATTGATGAAATGACCATTGGAAGTGAAGACCCAAATGGCCTCCACGTATCAAGTTAACCACTTGCATAAAAAACAAAGCATGCGTGTCGTATGAATTTGTCAAGAAATGATGCAATAGGTGTTCGCTAATCAAGAAAGAAATTTCCGTGACACAATGACCGTTATGAGGAGTAGAGGTGTGCAAACCTACTCAGTATATGCAAAGTTGAAATTTCAACAAAAGGAATTTGAGGACTTTACCTGGTATTTCCTGTGATGACTTATTGTTTCGTGACATTTACCTCCGAATGGCGTATATGGCGTAGTCGTCGTTAATAACGTAGGGGGAATGCGAAGACATGTGACTTCTCTTGTAGCGCCAATGGTCGCAATTACCATTGTAATAAGTACCGACTGTTATGTAATCCGCTTGACGTACCTCGGCGTGTTCCGTGTCGTTTACAGGACCAAGTGATAAATTATCGCATTCTTGTCGGTAGTTCTCCTGCTGACGGGATTAGCATCGTTGTTGTAATGTCATGTTTCCTCAAGGTCGCGCCTCGAAAGTCGTATGTGATGTACTTCAATATCCGTTGTCGTATCGTTTAAGTTTCATGTATTTTTGCGCACTAGTGTTTCGTTTTACGTAGGCTACCTGCTAGGTAAATAAAATAACAGCGACAATATATGTAATGTGTTTGCCCGAGTTAATAATCGTGTTCCCTACGTAATGACCTTTGATGGATATTGACATAAGTTTCCCAAAGGCCTTAAATGCATGTTGTCAAAACTCTCAAAGTTTTGCCTACGGTATGTAATGTTTTCGTGTACCGTGTATCAAACAACACTAGTGTATGATTAAAATCATAATGTTAACTTAATGTCATCGGCCACGGTTGGAACCCATATTAGAGTGCTAGGCGTTCTGTATGTATTCAAGTCTTATTGATCTAATGTCCCCAAAGGAACGTGAGGTTAAAGCCTAGGTATCTCGACAGAAACCTGCATGTTATCTGAGCCAGGTTTGATACCTAATTCGCTAAAGCCTATAGCTCTCTGGTATCAGAGCGGGGTTTGATACCTAGTTCGCTAGAACCTATGGCTCTGATACAACTCTGTCACACCCCCATGTTATCCTTTCGCATCAGAGCCGGGGCGTTAACCGAATGGAATCTTCATCACACAGCGGAAGAAGAATGATGGCTACGGTTTCTAGCAAATGAACGCATGCTATGTACTAGAATCCCCATTGGTTCCACTATCCAACCGTGCCATACGTGAATTTATAACCTGAGAAAGAACATGCGAAAAATCAACATAAAGTTGGCGAGTTCATAGTTTATTTGTTTTGTTTCAAACGAGTCATAAAACATTTGCGCATTTTGTGTTCGAAAACCGGTTTGTGGGATCATAGTATCCCAAAGCATTTGAAATGTCATGTCTGTATAACAGTATTGAAATGTTTTCCATGTTATTTGCAAATCCATGCATATAACGGTTATGTTTATAAACCGGTGATAAAATGTTTTCTGTTATAATTTTAAACCCGTATTGAAATCGTAGTATGTTGTTTTCCTATGGAATCTAAGGATCAGTTAGTGTGTAGCTAATACACTGGCCTATGTGCCATAAGTAAGTAACCAACCCGAGACAACTTTGACATCATTGGGATCACAAAAGCACTCCTTAACCGGTTAGCATACAAGGAACGGAGCGTGTCTCAAACTCGATAGATCTATACCTTTTGCACCTTGGTCACTACGTGATTAATGGTTACTATTGTCATCATCCTGCTTACGCACAAAGGATCTGTTAAATCTAATCCCATAGCTGCATACCAATTGTTTTAAATTTGTGTTATTGGGCCTAGCCCATGTTCTTTTGTGATTTTAGGCCTAGCCCATGTTCTTTTGTAAAATTGGGGCCTCGCCCCCTAGTTGTGACTATGACAATCCCGTCACCAGTCATAAAACTCATCCATGTTTCGAAAAGCTTTGTACAGCTATGAAAACCGGTAAATTTAGCATAAACCTTTCATAAACCATTTGTGTTCATTGAAATCTGTTTGTAACATGGTTTAGAAATATATGATTTTCGTTCCTCGAAACATTTTATGCTTTCACAAAACTTGCATGACTTTCCATCCCGAAAATCATTTATAAAAATGTAAAACGGTAAAAGTGGGGGTTATGAACTCACCTGGATAATCCAGTGCAAAGCTAGCTTAAATGTTATTTCCATAGTGTTGTCTCCACAACTTGACTTGCTAGCATGCAATCTAGTGTATTCCTAAAACGGAATAACTTGTAAGTTTCTAAGAATGATATAGCTATACTACGTGATACCGAGCTCTACCGAATCGTTACTCTTACGATTCTACTAATGTGTTATTGTCTTAACTCGGTTAACCAATCAATGGTTTTCTTATGATTGTCTTAGTTTTTGAACGACTTGAAATACATGTTTATATCTAAACATAACTATATTTCATGAAAAGGATATTTAGTCGTTATGTATGCTGACAGATAATATTACTACTCTTCGTAGTTTTCGTAAGACATGTTGTATATATACTTGTCTATATATCCGTATTCGCGCAAAAGTCTGGCGTATCATGTCGCACTTCGTTAGGCGTTGAATCGAATATAATCAATGTATATAATTGTTATAAATCCTTCAAAGTATTTGAGTGTTCGCGTCGTGGATGATTGAAGTAATAATACTATATTCATTTGATAAAAGTATTCAATGCTACGACATTTGATTATATATGATATTCTTGTAATGCGATTTCCGAATTTGTCGTTTGAAATACTACGCGCCGTATAAGCGTTTCGAAATAAATATAAACAATATACTTATTTTTATATCATCGTTTGAATGATTATCGACGTTAGAAATCTAATTCCCGAATTCGGCTTTGAATTAAACATAGATAAATATTATTTATCTTGTAGTCGATTGCCGAATGTTTGTTATCTCGTAATTCGCGCTCGTTGAAAGGTTGTCGGATCGAGATTTGAATGTTTTAGTTAGCGTCGACAAAATAAATATACACTTATATTTATTTTATAATAATCGTATGAGTTTGGACGTTTTATCTTTGAATTGTGTCGCGTTTTGTTTTACGGATTATACGAAAATCGGGCAGAGTTTCCTCTGTTTTTGGACGATCCCGACAATATTAGTTGTCGATTCATTATCAAAACACAACCTGCAATGTACCAAATCAAACAATATATATACTTTTTCGTGGTTTTCAAATATAAGTTTTCGCCGATTAATATTTCCAATTTACATATTTAACGTCGTCGGTTTGATTTTTAACGAATAATTATTCGTGAATATTTTTGTCGGATCGATTCTTATTTATTAAATGTTTTGTCGATATCGTATTGTTAACGGTCGGGTCGAGCTCGGTTTCGCGATAATTAATTAAATATTAATAATAATTATAAACTTATATAATTAAATTTGCGCGACGTAATTAATTTTTAGCGAGTCACGAGTTGATTCAATGACCGACAGTTGACCAGGTTAACTTTTCTTGACTGGGTTTGACCGCGTTGACCGGGTTTGACCCGCTGACTTTTGTTGACCGACCGAACTGAACCGAACCGAGACTGAACCTAAAACAAACATTAGATTTTTGAACTAAACCGAAGATAAATCCAAATCTAATCAAATCTGTAATATCAAAACTAAACCGAGATCCGGACTGAACCGGGTCTGAACCGAACCCGAAACGCGACTTAACCTGAGTTGAACCTTACCGAACCTGAGCCGAGAAGCTGAACCAAAGAACCTTACCATTACCATCGCCGCTGAAACATCGCCGGAGAACAGGAGCGTCACCGGCTGCCGCCTGCTTGTTTGCAGCCCCGACCCAACCCCCAATCCAACCAATCCGGATCTGAACCACCATAACTTAAAACACCACCACCGCCATTGCTACTGCCGCTGACAGTCGCCACCGCGCGGCGGCTGTCACTACTTTACACCACCGCCATTACCTACTGTCGATCGGAAACCAACCCAAGTAAAAACCGAACACAACCCGAACCGAACTCGAACCAGACCTTACCCGATTAACCACCACCACTGTTGATGCTGGCCGGTCTAGCATCGCCGGCTATGACGCTCTCTTCCCCCCCCTCGACGCACCCCCACCGCCTCCTCTCTCTCCCTCTCTCTGTTCTGCCGCTCTTTCTCTCTCTACGATCGATCTATCTCTCTCTTTAGGTTTCAAGTGTTTTTGGGGTCTCTCGCCGGAAAGCGGCGCCGGAGGAACGACTGCCACCGCCACCATCAGCGGTGTGGAGCCGTCTGCCGTCGCCTGATGTCCGCCGGCTCCACCGGTGAAATCCAGCCGCCGGACTTCGTGGAAGAGAGAGAGAGCAGAGGATATGTGTGCGAGATTAGGGTTTTGGGGGAAAAGAATGAAGAGGCCTATGTTATAATTGGGTTTATATAGTTAGGATTTGTGGGGTGGGTTGGGCCCAAGGCCCGTTAACGCGTGTCCAATATCTTGCATGGCTCAAACACATCTATAAGGCCCGTTTTTGCACCCGAGCGTTGTGTTATGTCGTAATGCGTTCAAAAACACGTAAATGTTATTGTTAGTCAACCGGTTGACGCGACAGTTTGTCGGTTTCGTTAAGATTTGCGTAAAATCTCTATGATCGCCATCTATAGTCCGTTTTGCGATCCGAGTGTTGCTATTTATCGAATTTTATTTGTTTAGACTCGAAAACGTATTAAATTATATCGGGGGTCGGGTTTTGACTCGTAATCCGTCCGTTGCGTTAAAAATCGCGTAATTGCCCTATTTGTCGTGTCTTATCCGTTCTTCGATCCGTTTTCGAAAACAAGTAATAAAATTAAGTTACAAAGCTAAATATATCGTAATATGTTAATATCAAGGCGTAACTCGAGTCCGTTGCTTCCGTTTCGTTGTCGGTGCATTCCGGTTTTCCGCGTAACTTCCGCGTTGTGTTTTGCGACGTTCAACGATCCAAATTTACTGCATAATTATAACTGTATGACCAATACAAGTGTAAAATTCGTATATTAGGCATTTTCAGTATTTGTACGGCATTCGTTCGCTTAACGTTTAAATTCGCGTTTAAGTTCTCGATTGTCGTCATATCGCGTAACGTAAAGCAATTGGACGTTCCTAGGCTTTCCAAAGGCCTAATCGAGTTAACTTACGTCTAATTACACTAATTATGATAATATTATTGTTCATTACACGCTCAATTATGACCGGAAATTGCCGGTTTTCACAAGAAATTAGAAGGTGTGTTCCGGAAACGGAAGTGGCCGAAATCTTAACCCATGCTCACTCCTCCGCTTGTGGGAGACACTTTAGTGGTCACAAGATGAGGTATCGGGTGCTCACGTGCGGTTTCCATTGGCCTACAATTTTTAAAGACGCGTGTGAATTTGGCCGGAATTGTCTGAATTGCTAGAAGATGGGGAGTATTTCAAAGAGGGATGAAATGCCCATTCAACCTATCTTGGTGGTAGAAATCTTTGATGTGTGGGGGATAGACTTCATGGGGCCGTTTCCAAGTTTAAACGGGTTTTTGTATATATTTGTGGTCGTGGACTATGTTTTGAAGTGGATTGAAGCCATACTGACACGGACTAACGACCACCAGTTGTATGCAAGTTTGTGCAATCGAATATCTTTGCTCGTTTTGGAATTCTACGTGTTATAATCAGTGATGGTGGTTCGTATTTCAAGAATTTTAATTTTGGGAAATTATTGAAGAGATACAATGTGAACCACCGATTTGCCACACCGTATCATCCACAAACCAGTGGACAGGTCGAAGTGTCTAACAGTCAAATTAAAGAAATTTTAATGAAGATGGTGCAAACAGACAAAAAGGATTGGTCAAGTAAATTTGATTATGCGTTGTGGGCATTCTAGACGGCCTACAAGACTCCTATTGGTACAACTCCTTACCGGATGGTGTTTGGGAAGGGGTGTCATTTACCAATGGAGTTGGCGCATAGGGCGCATTGGGCCAACAAGATGTTAAACGCTGATTATGATGTAGCGGGGAAGATCCGGAAACTTCAATTAAGTGAGATCGTGAGATTCGAGATGAAGCATATTAGTATGCAGCTGCATACAAGGAGAAACTCATAAGGTTCACGATGCAAAGATTCAGAAGCGAACTTTTGAAACGGGTCAAAAGGTATGGTTGTTCAATTCAAAGTTAAAGATGTTCGCGGGAAAATTAAAAAGCAAGTGGATGGGCCCCTATGTTATTACCTGTGTCGGAAGGTTTGGAGATGTTGATATCGTGGATGAAGGGACCAACAAGAAGCAAACGGTGAATGGGCATCGGCTGAAACCATATTTGGAGGGGAATGATATTAAGCATCTTGAACTTGAAAAAGTGGGCTACATCTTACGGCCATTGGGTTTGAATTAAACACAAAAGGCTCCGGTTTGGTAATGTAAAATACTTTGTTGTTGTTTGTGTGTTTAGTTTGTTTCGAGTCTTTATCCGTACTTGTTGATTTGTGTTTGAAACAAGTGTGGGAAGTTTTTCGAAACTTCTCATACACGGTGTTGAGGACAACACAGGTTCTTGAGGGGGTGGTAGGTTAAAATAGATAAAATTGCTTTTATGTTTAAAAAAATTTGAAAATGCCCAGATACCAACGTAGCTTACGGTCCCCACCGTAAGCTACGGTGCTCCCTAAAATCCTTATGGTGTTTATAAAATGTCTTACGGTCCCCCTTACAAATCCTGCCACCATAGCTTACGGTGCCGCCGTAGCTTACGGTGGCTACTGGGTTCCTGGGGTCGGCAAAAAAATGTTTCAAACATGGGAATTAATCCCTACTCACCTATTTTCTGCACACTTTTCAGCTACATCTCCATTTTCCTTTGCCTTATTTACCTTCAAGAACACCCACCTTCATCCACATAAGTCCTTCAATTTCTCACCAAATCGAGTGATTTTTGGGTTAATTTTGGCTAAAATTTCACAAGGATTTTGATTGTGTGCTTGCATTTGGTCAAATCCATCATTTGGGGGAAAAGTTGGAACTTTTTGATCCGAAATTTTTTAGGGTTCTTGTGGGTTTTTGTTAATCTTCAAGTTTTTAAGGTTCTTCCTTTTCTACCAAGCCAAGGTATGCAATTTGTTACATTATTATGATTGTTTTGTAGGATTGTAAGTACTAGATTATCATGAACCCATGCTTGCTTATAGTTGATTATTTTGAGATGAACTTGATTGGGTTTTGAATGATTATGGTTATGGAAGCTAGTTTTGTGATGAAAATATGATTTTGGGCAAAATTTTACTAATTTAGGAGAATGTTGTTCAATTTTTTGCATATGATGAATTAATGTTTTGACTAGTTTCCATGACTATAGTAATAAGCAAGTGTGGGGATAATGTGGGTTTTGAGAAGATGAATAATATGTGTTTGTCATGTCTATGTTTTGCAGAGTTATAATGGGGCGAAAAGGAAAAGAAAATGTGGGTTCTTCAAGTAACTCGACACCAAGAAAGAGAAGGTTAGTCATGCAGGGTGGTACTGATGAAGACACAGAAGAGGATGTGCCTGATTGGGGGCCAAAGCCACAATGGACATCCAGTCAGTTACATGATCAGCCACAAGAGTGGCAGACTGAATTATTCAACGACCAGATTAATAGGTTGGCACAAAGAAAAGAGGCATTTTTTTCCAAAAAGAGGTGAGGGAAGCGGATTTTGGTCCGTTTAGGATTACGGATAAATTCCGGGCATTAGGATGGGGGCGGCTCTGAAGTGTTACGATTATGAAGGCACCAATTTGTATCATACTGAAATTCAAGAGTGGATGGCCACTCTTAAGTATCCTTCGTACATGGGTGGAGCGTCGAAGATGAGATTGATTGGCATTGTGAATGGCATCGAGGTAGAGATGTCCTTTGATTCTTTAAGGCGGGTTGCGAAATTTGCCAGTAAGCCGGTTAATCAGTATATGCTTCCAAGATTGTAAGACCTCTATTTTGAACCTGAGAAGCATTTGCGTTGGAATACTATGTTGGATTATCTATTCTTACCGGGTACTACGCACGCAAAGTTATACAGGAAGAATTTAAGGATTGAGGAAAAGTTGATGTTGGCCATTTGCATGCAAAATGTTATCCCGAGGCGTGGTGACAAAACCGAAGTTTGACGGCCGGAAGTGCCGGTGCTCTATACCTTGTTGACTGGGGGCCCCATGTTTCCGTTTCGCTTTCTGGTAATGAACAATGTATGGATCAGTAGGAATAGCGATCACCGGAAAATCATTCTGCATTGCCGCCTCATCACTGCTCTCTTGAAAATGTATGGGGTGATCGGTACAGATGATAAGGGGTCCTATAAAAGATTCAAGCCGTTTGACATCCGACAATTGGGGGTTGGGTAGAAATATACAAAATCTGAGAGGTATCATAAGTTAAAAAGTGAGGGGCAACGATGGAGAGTTCTGAAGGCTGACACGCGGCTACTTTGACAGGGTGAAGAGGATAAACCAGAAAGCGAGGAAGAGGGCCCAAGTGGGGATGAGGACTACATGGATGACCACATGTTGCCCCAATGAATGTTGAGCAAGGGGGTTCGAGTAGTGTTCCAACCTGAGGTTTCTTTGACTTGTAGAGATATCCATATGAGCCGAATTGGGCTCACGAAGGTACAATGCAAGAAGTAATCGAGAGTCAAAGGCCTTCTGTGTTCGATAGCTGGAGTGGGCCCAAGCAGACGTTTTTTTATCATCAGACATTCATGGGTGCAAGCATGGAACGTGCATAAGGCACAATTGTGATCGACAAGAATCCTGGAACTGTACTCATGCTTACGCCTTTGAGCAGGAAATCAATAACCGATATTTGGATGATCAGAACCGGAGGATGCATGATGATTGGCATGCAGGGCGTCCGGTGGTTGTAGACTCTCCACCAGTTGATTACTCGACCCTACCACCCTATGACGGTAGTGTTTCTTATCCAACTCCACCAATGCATCACTCTCAATGGGTGGATCCACGGTATGGGCAGCAGCAACAGCATCCGGGCAACTAGAAGAAGGAGGAAGTGGAAGTGGCGCGTTTGCATTCAACGAGTTTTCGGAGATGATGACTTCTATCTTCGGACCTCCTCAGCCACGATATTATTGATCAGGTCGTATGTTTCCTTTGTACAGTATTGTTGCTTTATTTTGTTGCATTTTGTTTATGGTTGGGAAGGAAGGGGGTGTATTAGGTTTGATGGTTAGGATTTGAGATTTTGAATGAAAGGTGATATTGGGAGTAAATGAGTGATCATTCCTCCAAAACCATACATTGGGGACAATGTATCCCAAGTGTGGGGATGGGGGAAAATTTTTGGATTTAAAAAAAAATTGTGTGAATCGAACCAAACAGTTGTCAAAGTTTGAAGGTACTACCATAATATACATGACACATCGGTATCATTTTTATTCCGTTCTTGGTGAGGATTGAGCCGCATAGATGTACTTTAGAGATTAAAGGCTTTTTGATTGAGTGGCGATGTCTACATTATGTCAATAGAACATGGATAATAGATGCTTGTCAAAACCTAAGTTTACATGCTTGTGAATATGATGAGGGCATTTAGGTAGCCTCGTCTAGATGTGTGTTGAGTGTGGGTTTGGGGGGTTGGACCTCATAAGTTACATATATGAGCTTAGTAGTGAGCGGGACGGGGGTTTGGACATTAGTAGCCTAATTTGAGCTTTTAACCATTCAATTGTCACCCAAGCCTATGTCCTACAAAATTCTACCTTTTTAATCGACCCGGTTTAGATAGTTTGATATTGTATTTGTCTTTCGATAGTTGCAATGCGATGGTTGCTATCTTGATCATGTCTTTTTATTGAAAAAAAAGAGAAAAGAAAAAAAAGAAAAAGAAAAAGGAAGAAGATGAAGTTAGTTGTACAAATAGAGCTAGTTATTTATGTTGATTATAATAACAAATCGGGTCGATTAAGTGAGCTACATTCTCACCCATACACATAGCCTCGTTATAACCCAAAAGTCCTTCTGATTCATAACCATGTTAGACAAGTTGTATGTAAAGATTTGATTATTATCCAAGCTTATTGTCTCATATTTACATACTTGCATTGAGTGACCTAGCACAATCTTGCTAGTACCATTGTTTGTCACCGAGAGGAGAGTATAGTGAGGGGTGTGTTATGTAATATGATGGTAAAATTGATAACGTTGCAATTTGTTTGTTTTGGTTTACATGATGATCACTTGTTAGTTTGAAACTTTTGTGAATGTGTTGCTTGGGCAAGCAACGTTTAAGTGTGGGGATGTGACGGGTGGTCTTTTGGACAACCTGTAAGTGCGATAAAATGATAAATATTCCACGCTTTAAATGTTTAATTGTTACGATTTGATGTCTACAGTGTGTATGGTTTTTCAGGTACCGAAAAGCATAACGAGGGTGCTTAAACGTGTTTTATCGGGTATTTGTAAGAGCCTTATTGAAGATGGGACTCAAGAGATTGAACGAAGGGCAAAATGAGAAAATCAAGCTGACCACCATAAGCTACGGTGGGCGCCGTAGCTTACGGTGGAGTCCTTTTTTAAAACCCACCGTAAGACAGTGGCTGACTGCCGTAATGAAATTGTTGCCCACCGTAGCCTATGTTGAGCACCGTAGCTTACGGTGGTGAGCTACGGGAAAGTTGTAACTGCTCCATTTAAGTCGAATGAAGGAGTCTTTTCACATATCCAATGATTGGTGACGAACTGTAGAGCAAAAAGGGGCGATTTTGAGTGTTCTTAGTGATTCAAGACATTTTCTAATCATTATTATGGTGTTGTTGATTCGTATGAATAAAACATTTGAAGTATGTTTGATTGCGAGAACATGAGAGGCTAGAATTCTTGGTGATCTTCTTGGGTGAAGGTTTGTTGAACAATTGTGTTTGAATTCTTGATTTCTAGAATAATTGCTATGTTATGGTTATTATGGTGTTGATTGATTGTTTGTAAATCGTTGATTGATATTTTAGTCTTTGCCTATTTCGTATGTTCTTGGTGTCGATGACAATCGAGATATCACGGGAAGGTTAACGGGTTGGATATTAATCAATTTGTCATCGGGTAACGACCTCGCATTATAATCCGAGTACTTGGTTCCTTTTATCACAAACAGTTAATCAAACACGAGTCATGTCTAAGTGACTCTTCCTAGTTGAATTGAAACAAATGCGTTTTGAACCGGAAACCCAAGATGGTCGCTTTCTTATTAATCTGTTAACAAATCAATTTTTGAATTATTAGTAGTTACAATATACAACCATCAACCAAAATCTGAAATTAATTTCTTGCAAATTAGGTAATTAGTTTAAGTAGCACAACCTTTCAATAACACAATTTCCACATTTCCTTATGTTCGATACCTACTTACCACTAACTAGTAGCAGTGTTTGGGTTAAATTAGCGTGAGACAACGACTTCACGTCATGTGTGACAAAAATGAAGTGAAAGAAATGGTGCAAAATTCGCTCTCAACCGCACAGAGTCAATAGTCTGACTCATGAGAATGAGTATTCCTTTTATACTTAAACATATTCATTCGTACAAGCAATGGCTCATGCGAATGAGAACTTTTGCCACTCGTACAAGTCAGTGTCACTCGTACGAGTCAGCTCTGACACTTTGTTAAACTTTTTGATTTTTTATAAAATTTTTATCTATTTTAAAACCGACTCAATTAACCAAGTCCAAATTAATGACCCTTGTTATCTGGTTTGCCTACCAAGTCCAACTTAATGACCTGGGTTGACTATTTTAACCAAAGTAGATTTATTTTAAACATGTAAAGTTTCAAATTAATGAACTTTGTTGACGTTTAGGAAAACCCTTCTTTTCATGATTATTTCCCAACCCGTGGACTTCAACTTTCTTCCAGCAATCGTCGCTTTAACTTGAACTAACGGTGTTTTCATCATCGGTAAACTTAAAACCTAAGATAAATTGCTAAAAGCTGAAAATCTTTTTGGTATTTTTCTGAAAGAAATAATAAGTAAAGATGTATATATATACATATTTTTATGAGTTTTGTGTTTAGAGAATCATATCAGATATTTAGATAAATCACAAGTACCGCTGATCTTGGTAGTATGATTAAGTTCTTAAACAAATTTACCTAGATTGCCAATATATATTTATCCATTTAAACTTCTTCTTGTTTCTCAATTGTTTCAAGATATGTTAGGTAATATTAAGGAACATGAAGTAACTATGTTTCCCATCTCAGAATATAGTCCCGTATCGAGATTCCCAGAATATCATTTCACGGATGAATATATCCAATTGATATCTGTAAATGGGGTGAATTACAAGACCTTGAGAGCTCAGGTTAGTATTTCCATACAAACAAAGAGATGAAGGCTCGTCTTCATGTGGTGTTCCATAAAGGAATCTTTTGAACTACAGATGTCGTAAATATTTATGACATACTCATTTTTTGTGCAGCTGTTATAGGCAAATAATGCGAAAAGTATTATACAAGTTCTAGGCCATTGCTGATGCAAAATCAGAAAAACTCGGATAATACCCCAGATATCGATTAAATATAAAGACCTAGTATCGCAGAATCTTGCGTTCTCTCAAACGAATTTCGGAGTACTAAGTCTATATATCCGAGAGATGTTAACCCCCAAGTTACTCAGTTTTTCTTTTAGGTTTATATCTTGAATACAATTTACTGAACGAGTGAAGCCTATTCGCACATCCTCAGTGAGACCTGTTTAATTACTTGTTTAAACAATCCATATCTTTAGCATACTGTGATTGTCATATTGATGTAATATGATCTCCCTTTTTCACAAAAACTCCTTTTGACTTTAATAATATTTTTGTATTTTCCCACACTTTCTCCCCCTAAAATCAAAAACATATTTTTTTGATTTTTTAAGAAAATATATTTATAGAAAAACATGTCATACCAATGAGAATCACATCAAATCCTCGTCATCCTCAAATTCAACCTCATGAATATCCCCTAATGCCAGATTTCTTAAACCTTTTAATTTTAAAATATTTTTAAATCTTGAACAATCTGTAAAAATCTGCTTTTTGATCATCAGTGTGGATTTTTTCAATTCTAACCAACTCTATCTCGTAGCAATCACCGATAAAGTGGTATCGAATCTCAATATGTTTAGTGCGTGAGTGTTGACATGAGTTTTTAGTGATATCAATAGCAGCCTGATTATCTACATATATGGGCATGTCAAGAAATTGCAGTGCGAAGTCTCTCATCTGCTGTTGAATCCAGAGTATCTAGGAACAACAGCTGGATGCTGAAACGTATTCAGCTTCACACATAGAGAGAGCGACAACGGTCTGTTTCTTGCATTGCCACGTTACCAAATGAGTTCCGAAGAACTGACAACCAGCCGTAGTAGATTTGGCATTAAATTTGCAGCAATCGAAATCAGAATCCGAGTAACCCGCAAGACTGAATTCGTCTTGACGAGGATACCACAAGCCGGTGCTTGGACATCCTTTCAAATATCTCATGATACGTTTGATGGCTAGCAAGTGAGAATCTCTTGGACTGGACTGAAAATGGGTGCACAGGCATGTTTGATACATGATATTGGGTCGGGAAGCTGTTAGATACATCAAGGATCCTATCATGGAGCGATATATTGTTTCATCAACTTTGACTCCATGAACGTCCGGACAAATGCCGTGATTTGGAGCTAATGGGGTAGATGTTGGTTTACTTCCTGTCATATCAAATTTCTCTAATATGTCATGAACATACTTCGTCTGATGAATGAAGATACCATCAGGCAATTGATCAACCTGAAGTCCTAAAAAGAACTTCATCTCCCCCATCGCACTCATTTCGAACTTCTTCTTCATGACTTCTTCGAAGTCTTTACACAGCTTATCATTTGTTGATCCGAAGATAATATCATCCACATATATTTGCACGATAATCAAATGTACATCCACTTCCTTGGTAAAGAGGGTAGAATCTACAGTTCCTCAGAGAAAGCCTTAGTCAAGAAGATGTCTTGAAAGCGGTTTCATACCAAGCTCTCGGGGCTTGATTTAGACCATATAAGGCTTTGTTCAGAAGGTAGACTTTATCCTTGTGTATGTGATCGACAAACCCCGGTGGTTGGCCAACATACACCTCCTCTTTGACTTTTCCATACAGGAAAGCAGATTTGTCATCCAATTGGTACACCTTGAAACCTTTCCAAGAAACAAAGGCCAAAAATATGCGAATAGCTTTGAGACGAGCGACTGGGGCGTAGACTTCAGTGTAGTCTATCCCTTCTTGCTGATGAAAGCCTTGTACGATGAGTCGAGCTTTGTTTCGGACCACTATCCCTCTGTCATCACGTTTGCACTTAAAGACCCATTTAGTGTTTATCTTTTTGTGATGATCTGGTAAGTCAACAAGCTTCCAGACTCCTAGCTTCTAGAATTGAAGCAATTCCTCCTGCATTGCCTCCACCCAACTTTATTCTTTTAACGCGTCTTTCCAGTTCCCAGGTTTAACCTCTGAAACAAAACAACTGTATGAAAATCGGGTTTGTAATGGAGCAATATGGGTATAAAAACCGCTTAGATCCTTGTTGATCAGATTGCGAGTTTGCACTCCTGTTTGTAAGCTCCGATGATATTCTCTGATAGATGATAAGAAAGTGTCCTCGGCATAACTTCACTTGGAAAGTCCACATGAGTTTGCAAATTCGTGATCACTTCATCAACAACCGGAGTAGAAGATGTAGCTTCATTCCTGACATTTGAATGATCAGTTTGAGCATTCAAGAAGCTTTCAATATGTTCAGATCCTTCATCGGAACTAGATCCCGCATCATCAAAAGTCGGTTCACGATCAGAGTCAGCATTAGGCGGTTGTTGGGCAAATGATTTAGCAATGTTTAGAATTGGTACAGAGACCGATTTATGCATAGTAGTGCTCGGGCCTACATCAGAAGTGTTGACAGGAAGTGACGGGGAAATCACCAACGGTCTAGTAACTTGCTATTGATTAAAGATTTGATGCTGTTGAAAGCGCATAACAAGTTCTTCTTTAGATGGCACGTCTGGTAGGTCAAATGAATTCCACAATGCTATCGTACCAGATTCAATAAAACACGATTGAATAACATTTGTATTGGTATTAATATTTAATTTTACTGTTTTTATTTTCGATAAATTAATACCGTATCACTATCATACTCTACTGAACAACATCAGTATCAATATACATTCATTTGATGACTTCTTATTTGATAACTGATACTTTAATCGTATCTTAAAAGTTATGTAAAAATAAAAGTTTAAATCAAGTAAACTAATAAAATAATATAATAATAAAAATCTAAAAAAGAAAACAATATTAAAAAGAAAAAAAAAACACTGTTCATGGCATGTTTGTATTCATATGTATATGGTTCTCCAGGTTTCTACGTAGGAGTAGTATACCATTGACAATCAACATGCTGTGCAATAATAACCCGGTTCAGACTCGGCAAGAAGACACATTTTTGTGGAGTAGCATAACCGACGAAAAATCCTTCCAAGGATTTGGCTCCAAATTTACCATATGGGTCCAATACATTACAGCCAAAAGGTTCCAGAAACTCAAGTTAGGCTTCCGTTGGTGTAGCAGCTCAAAACAAGTCTTGTTGTGAGGCTTGACTGTTAACACACGATTGAGGGTATAACACACTGAGGCGACTGCTTCGCTCCAGAAACTAATTGGCAATTTCGAATCGGCGAGCATGGTTCTGGCAGTCTCGATCAGTGTGCGATCTTATGTTCAGCAACTCCATTTTGTTGAGGAGTATAGGGGGCACTGGATTCGTCAAGGATCCCCTTTTCGTTGTAGAATTCGAGCATCCTTTTGTTCTTGAACTCGGTACCATTGTCACTTTAGATTCTCTTGATAGGAAAGTGATACAGGTTTTCAAGCTTCCTGAAGAGAATCATTAGACTTTCAAACGTTTCATCTTTGCTCTCCAGAAAGAATCCATGAGAATCTTGAGAAATCATCTGTTACGACTAGGCAATATAAATCTCAAGAAATGCTTTTGATGTTTACTAGCCCTAATAGATCCATATGTAACCTCTCTAGCAGTAGCTTGATAGAATTCAGAAGCTTTCTTGGGTGTGATTTCTTATGATGTTTCCCCTTCTTACAGCTCAGACAATCATCAGATAACTGAAAGTTCTTCAGATTAACACCCTCCACTAGGTCGTTGTGCACTAGATAATACATCTTTTTTAGATGAATGTGCCCCATTTTTCTATGCTATAAGATAGACTCCTTCTTAGTTGCTTTAGAAACAAAGCACTGAACCTTCTTTGATGTTGTAGAAGTGACACTCAGATCAACAAAACCTATTCTCCCACCTTGTGTTCCAACAAAACCTACATAACCTCCTCGGATAACTTTGACGTCATGCAATAACGCAAGCATCCCAGTCATGTGTCAGGAAGCTCCACTATCCATAATACATTTTGACATGATCGATCTGGGAGTCCGTGCACACATGAGGAAGAAACTATTTAAACAAAGAACCCAAGCCTGCTTGGTCTTGGGTGGGTTCGGAATATCAAATTTCAGACCAACTTTGTTTTTGACGTTCTGTTTAGGCTCGGTTTTGGTTGGAATAGATGGCTTCAGATCTTCTTTAGATGGTTTGACTTTTGCAACCATGTTTGTGTTTTAAAATTTTCCCTTTTTGAATAAAACTTTGAATCCTTTGACTTTGACGAATTTTGGTGGAAGTTTCACCAATATCAAATTTAGAATTCAGTCGAATCATTGATTTAACATTTTTGTGGGATTCATTGTTTCTTTTCAAAATTTGTTTTGGTATAACCATGGGTGCCTTTTGTTTCACATCTTTAGTAGATCTGTTGGAGTTAGAAACAAGTTTTGGATTTTTTTGAGAACAATGTCGTGCAATATTCCCAACATTTTTACACTTATAGCACGTCCCGCTGTCCTTTCGAACAGAGGAATCCAAGACTTGTTTCCTACTCTCTTTTTCTTTTTTGAATTCATCATTGGATTGTATACCAATGATCTCCTTTTCTTTTTCTGTCGTTGTCCCAAAAACAAAATTTATTTTCTTTGTAAAGTTTAGCTTTTGGGACTTGTTGTTCATTCTTCGCTTTTGAAAACCCAACCCATCCCTCTTGTTCTCGGGATAATCTCTATTTCTTTGATGGTAGGGTTTGTTAACACATTTTAATTTAGAGTAAAATGATACATCGTGTTTTTTCTAAATCAGAATGGCTTACCTCAACAAGTTTGAACAGCTTATCGACACGATCCAGATTGACATTCTGGATAGGAAAATCTTCATCAGAATATAGATTATCAGATCCATGCATTTTATAGATGATAACATTTGGAATAGTGTTTAAACTATTTTTTGATGTTTCAACATCTGATTCAGATTTCTCAGATTCACTCTTCAAAACACTTTCAACCATAGTTTTAACCACATCATTCTCACATTCATTTTCTAATTTTGTGTAAGTTACATCAATATTCACAGGCAGCTCGTTTGTCTTTGCAGTTTTCAATTTTAAGTTGAGCGTCTTTTCCACTCTCGTTGGTTTTTTATCATAACTATTCCACATGGGTGGTGGAACACGATCGTAACTTGCACTTTTTTTTCATCATTTTTAGATTCTTCTTTGCTTTCGATCTTGGGTAGAATGTGATCAATGGCGTATGAACTTCTAGAATAACTAATTAACAATTCGTTAACCCGTTCAGTTTCAATTTTCATTTTCTCAAGTTCACTTTTTAGCTCAACGATTGTGTTTAAATGAATGTTAATGGCCATCTGTTTCTCCATTACAGTCGCTTTAAGAATAAAGAGTGTTCCGTCATTTTCATAGAGCGCTTTTTCATATTGTTTAACAGATTTGCTTAATTTATCATAAGCCTCCTTAGTTTATTTATAGTCAGTTGACAAATTATCTGTTGGACATTTTAGTTCATTATATCGTGTGTCTTTTACAACACATTCACTCCATGGCACTGCACAATTTAAGCATGGTTTTTCTATCATAGACTCTCTTTTGGACACATTTACCTCTTTCACATTTGCCATACAAGGTTTGTTGGTATCATCAGTTGGTTTTTCCGACACTTCATCAACTCTCTTTGCTTCAACTTCCGGCTTCTTTTTTTCTTTACAAGATGATCGACGGCTTGAATCAAAATAACCTGCAAAAGTTTTAAGAATATCATTATGAAGGAGAATTTTAAAAGCACTGTTTAACAATTCCTCTTCTTCTGATGATGTGTGATAATAATCTTCTGGAGATTCGTCAAAAGCTGCCTCTGAAAATTCTTCAGGTTCTTTGATGATTTCTGCGACCAACGCCAAACTCTCATTCTTGGAGATATACTTGTTCAAGTTAAAGCCTTCGTCTTCTTGAGTCACGACAAGCACTTTGTCTTTGTATTCTGGCTATCTATCTTTGATTTGCACCATTCTTGTTTTTGGTTTAGGACAATGATAGATGGCTTTCTTGTAGTAGTCGTCGGCAAATGGGTTTTCACTACCCTGAGCTTCTCTGTTTGGACATTCGCGTTTAAAATGCCCTTTACACGACACTTGAAACATGTGACTTTTGATTTGTCAAAGCCAAGTTTTCCATCTAATCCACCCAAATTCTCTTTCCCAGTGATTTCCATGAAGCGTTGCGCTCGTCTAACAATAGATGCCATACACCATCGGATGTCGATCAACTCCATCTCAACCGGATCAATCTGATCATGTTACAAAACATTATTAAAGTCAAAAGGTGTGTCTGTGAAAAAGGGAGATCATATTACATCAATATGACAATAACAGTTTGCTAAAGATATGGAATGTTTAAACAAGTAATTAAATAGGTCTTACTGTGGTTGTGCCAATAGGCTTCATCGTTCAGTAAATTGTATTCAAGATATAAACCTAAAAGAAAAACTGAGTAACTTGTGGGTTAACATCTCTCGGATATATGGACTTTGTACTCCGAAATTTTGTTCAAGAGAATGGTAGATTCTGCGATACTAGATCTTTATATTTAATCGATATTTAGGGTATTATCCGTGTTCTTCTGATTTTGCGTCAGCAATGGCCTATAACTTGTATAATACTTTTCGCATTATTCGCCTATAATAGCTGCACAAAAGATGAGTATGTCATAAATATTTACGACATCTGCAGTTCAAAAAATTCCCTTATAGAACACCACCTAAAGACGAGCCTTAATCTATTTGTCTGTCTGGAAATACTAACCTGAGCTCTCAAGGTCTTGCAATTCACCCCATTTACAGATATCAATCGGATATATTCACCTGTGAAATGATATTCTGGGAATCTCGATACGGGAGTAGATTCTGAGATGGGAAACACAGTTACTTCATGTTCCTTAATATTACCTAACATGTCTTGAAACAATTGAGAAACGAGAAGAAGTTTAAACGGATAAATATATTGGCAATTTAGGTAAATTTAAGAACTTAAGGAAACTACCAAGATCAACGGTACTTGTGATTTATCTAAATATCTGATATGATTCTCTAAACACAAAACTCATAAAAATATATATGTATATACATCTTTACTTATTATTTCTTTTCAGAAAAATCCCAAAAAGATTTTCAGCTTTTAGCAATTTGTCTTAGGTTTTAAGTCTACCGATGATGAAAACACCGTTAGTTCAAGTTAAAGCGACGATTGTTGGAAGAAAGTTGAAGTCCACGGGTTGGGAGCTAATCATGAAAAGAAGGGTTTTCCTAAACATCAACAAAGGTCATTAATTTGAAACTTTACAGGTTTAAAATAAATGGTTTTGGTTAAAATAGTCAACCAAGGTCATTAACTTGGACCTGGTAGGAAAATCAGATAACAAGGGTCATTAACTTGGACTTGGTTAACTAGGTGGATTTTAAAACAGATAAAAATTTTCATAAAAAAATCAAAAAGTTTAACAAATTGTTAGAATTGACTCGTACGAGTGACACTTACTCGTACGAGTGGCAAAAGTTCTCATTCGCACGAGCCATTGCTCGTACGAATGACTTCTGTTTGAGTATAAAAGGAATAGTCATTAGCACGAGTCAGACTATTGACTCTGTGCGGTTGAGAGCGATTTTGTGGGAACGAGTTCTTTCACTTCATTTTCTTGATCTATACAACGTACTGATACGTTGGGGAGGTTGATTCACACACCTCTTGTAATGGGAAAGGTATTAATGCTTGTTTTAAGCCGTTGTAATGCCCAATTTGAACCAATCGGACATAAAACGTAGATTTAGGGAAATTGGACTTGTAAAACATAAATTGAACTTAAAAAGTTAAAATCGGCCCTGTTAACCTATAAATCAACCTTCAATTTGTTAAAATCTACACCTTTCACAATTCGTACGAGTATTCATTCGTACGAGCAAGGTTTTCAAAAGTATGTTTATCATTTTCACTCGTACGAGTGAGTATTCATACCAGTAGGTCCTTAATGTTTAATTCTTGATGATTCGTACAAAGAATCATTCGTACGAAGAAGTTCTGGTCAAAACCCTTGAAAATATGCTAAGTATTTGGTCATTCTTACAAAGTAGTGAATCGTACGAGTGATGTTTTGACTCAGACTTGAAATTTGACTAAGTGTTTTCCTCATACGAATGAATGAGTCGTATGAGTGACTCAGATGTTGAAATTTTTGGAAATTTTCTAAGTGTTGAAATGTTTATTCTTGCAGGTCAAGAAATCTTCATTTTCGCCATTCCATAATATATGTTGTCTTCTGGATTATTCTATTCCAGAAATCGCTGCTTATCGAGAAGTCTTACATTTTTTAGCAGAATTCCGATCACGAAAGCTCTCACGGATCGTCATGTAGTTTATCGCTCACAAACTGAATATTTCTGGAATGCGATAAAGTATGATGAGGATGAGAATGAAATTTTATCTGTAGTAAAGATTAACCATGTAGATATTTAGGTTAAGATCACTGAAGATTTGATTAGAACCGTGATGGAGTTCAATGATTTTGAAGATGACCCTACAAGATTTCCTGAATATATGGTGAAAGGATGTTTTTATCGAATGGGTTATGCCGGATTCGTAAATGCTGCACCATTTAAGAAGGCTAACCTGAGTGTGCACTCGTTCTGAACCTGCCGTATAACTTCTCGAAGGTGATTTTTCCCAAATGGTGCAAAACACGCAGCGAGAGAAGTTCCTGCAGTATCCTTGTTTTATCCAAATGTTGCTTGACCATTTGCATCCTAAGCTGAAGAAGAAAAGAGATCATATTTTGAAATTAGAGAATATGGATGTCTCAATGCTGAAGAAGATGAATTTGCACCTTAAAGCTTTCCCTAACGCAAAACCAATTTTTGGTGCAAGCATTGATAAAGATTATGTGTCTCCGCCACAAGGAAAATGGAGGAAAGATGATAGCGGTGATGAGGATGAAGAGCTTATATAGCTAGATGGTTTCATCATGAAGAGAAGCGCGTGGTTTGTAAAAGATGAGAAAAAGGGGGTTAAGGGGACAAAGAGAAAACAAGCGTCCACATCTTCATCAACTGCCCTTCAGTAGAAAAAGAAAGTAGTTGAAAGTTCTAGATTGATTGATGAATCCGAGCCTGAAGAGAACGTTGAAGCTATGGCTGTAGAGATTGAAAAACAAGCTTTTGGTGTTCGTGAAGGAGAAGTTGAAGACGCGTCGTCGTCTAGCACTGACTCTGAAGATAGAAGAGCAGGTGAAAAAGAAAGAGAGAAAGAACGTGAACGTGAACGTCAGGCTGAGCTAAATCGTAAAGCCGAGAAGAGAAAGCAAAAAGCGTCAGGAGAAGACGGCACAACATATGTACCTTCGCCTCAGATAGTGACACTCTTGTATGAAAGACTCTAAAGAAATCTTCTCAATGACTTAGAAGGCTGGCGGTCAGAAGCTCAGATTCGCCAATAGACAAATCAAAAAGAAAGATGCACAAGAAGAGTGTGGAAGAAGAGTGTGTTGAATCGACTCCATAAATACCACCATCTCCACCACATCAGTCAACTCCACAACAACCACCATCACCAGTTCGTCAGCAAACACCACAACCAACACCGTAGACGTCGCCACAATCCTCACAATCGCAACCCCAGTTTGACTTTGATTTTGATTCCGGTGATATTCCTGGGGGAGGATTTTTCTGCTGACATGTTTAACGACCCACGTGTCGAAGAATTGCAGAAACAGGTTATGTTAAACATTGTCAAGTTTGCTGAACTTCAGGAACAACTAAACGTTTTAAAAGAAGACAAACAGTAGCTTGAAGCAATGTTGGCTAGTATTGTGTCTGAAAATGAGTGTTTGAGGATTCGAATGGCCGAATACGAAGAAGAACGTATCAGAGCCAACGATGGATGAATCTATTTGAAAAGATACTTACAAAGAGGCTTGGTATTAACATTGCTATGCAAATTGATGAAATCGAGCTAGCTGAAGCAAGAGAACGGGTTGCAGAGCGCGGATGTCTTGCAAAAGAATTATCTAACACTCAAGGCAAATGCAAAGCAAAAGTCGTTGAGGATCCTGTAACTACTACAACTGAGGCAGAAGTTAAATCTGCGCCAGTAATTACTGATGTTGTGGTGTATTTGGTCTCAAAGAAGTTTGTATTGGTGGGTAAGCCAAAAGATGTTGATATTGACACGTCAAATCTTTCAGCAAGGCATCGTGAATGTCTAAACAAGAGGAAATTAGAGAGAGAGATCGACGCTGAAGTTGATGAGTTTATTAAAGAACTTGAAAAACAAAAAGAAGAATTGGATAATTTTAATGATTTATTTTCTGACAAGTCAGATGACGATAGTGATGGAGGTGATGATGATTTAGGTGGTACGGGTGTCCGTGTAATAGAGTCTAATATGAATGATGATATTGAGTATTCTGTGTACTTAGATGACTCGGTAAATCAAGTGAATGAAGATGGTGATCATCGAAGATCTAAAGGTCTTACTGATGCTCAGCAGGCATGAATTTTCTCGGTAACCAAAATATCTACAGTTCCTGTTGTGCCAAAACCAAAGATATTATATCTAGAGCATGACGTAGAAGAAGGAGAGTTTGTCCTCAGCTATTCAAAAGAAGAAATTGCTAAGATGCTAGGCGTGGATGAAGAAAACTTTGAGTTTGATTTCGAAGAAGAGCTGAATGATATTAGTGCTTTCGAGCCAGCTGATTACATCTTCGAACATGTGTCTGATGCACATCATTATGATCAAGTTGTCGTAGAGGATGATTCTGATGAAGATTATACAGATATTGCCAATCATGGTACAGATGACTCTCCAACTTTTAGTGAACTGTTTGCAGCTGAAAATGTTGATATTCTGAAACGTAAAGTAGAAGAAACTTTCAAACAAGGTACGATTCCTCAACAGATGTCTACGGCTGAAATGGTAGAAATGAGGAAGAAATGGTTTAAAGAAACATCAACGGAGCGCAAATTTAAACGTTCTCTAGCATTCTTTACGCGTAATGCAGATATTTATCTAGTGGATATTATAGCTGGGGTTGGACCGAGGAGCTTAACGTCGATGCTATTAAAAGGGAGTATGGGATTCAGTATTTTAGGTACTTGAGCGATATCAAGACCCTGCCGTATTGGGATATTAAAGAGCTTGTGCAAACAAAGATGATAAAATTAAATATGCGATTTCATGACCAGCGGCTGTGGAAACTGATAAAGCTTGAGGTTGCGCATGGTTTTACACACTAGAAGCCACATTTCCCTAAGCGAATTACTAAAGTCGATCCTGTAACACTAGAGAAAGACGTGACTCTAATCGTAAAGAGGCCGAAAGTGTTGAAGAATATGCCTCTTATAAAGATGGAACAAGACTTCTACAAGATCTTCAAATGGTGGCACTATGATTCAAATACAGGAGAAGCTGTTATATGTGTGCACCCAGAAGATGATTCTTGGAAGATCACAGAGGAGCTAGCCGAAGCCATCATAACATATAAACGTGTCTATGGGCTGTGTGGCGTGGCATTTGAGTACTAGACCAGATGTGGCTAGTCAATTGTTCAAAGAAAGATATTTAATGCTTGTTTTACAGCAAAAACAACTTTGAAGAGAGAGATAAAGAACAAGCACTCCAGTTTTAGAAGTTAGTTAATGTCTGTTTTGCCAATGATGTACATTCAGGTACGACATGGAACACTTCGTGGAGGAAACTGAAGGAGATTGAGCAAAGGAAGAAAGGATCGCAGAGCGAGCGCGAATTACGTCGCTAAGGAGTTTTTGGTTTGGCAATACAGTTAACCGGCCTCCTTTTCTAGATCAGATGCCAATCACTTCTGAGGAGCAATCGATCTGACTCAACTAACTGAGGCGGAATTCACTGTTAGTGACCTTGAAAAACAAATAAGTGATATCTACTGCTTAAATGCCTTTGATTGTATTGATAAATGTGAAAAAGTACATAGCAAGTAAATAGTTCAACAGGGCTTCGCCACACCAACATAGTTCCTAGATCTCTCCACTATTTATAGGTCGACATGACTCACACAGGAGAGTGTGTAACAGAGTGTGACTCGTGCGAGTGGTTGCCTCGTACAAGTGACAGAGTGTCACTCGTACGAGTCACAAGACTCACTCGTACGAGTCAACTACTAAACACATAAAACATATATTAACATATACAAACTGACATTCAATGCCCTATATACATAAACAACAAACCCTAGATGTAGGCAATAGACATTATGCACCAACAGTTGTTATATGAGAACTCCACTAAAGGCAAATGAGTATCCCAATTTCCGACTAAGTCAATCACACAAGCACGAAGCATATCTATAAGGTTTGAATGGTGCGTTCACTTTGGACATCTGTTTGGGGATGCAAGGTCGTACTTAGATCTAAGCGAGATCCAAAAGCCTTTTGAAATGATTGCTAAATTCTTGATATGAAACGACCATCTCGATCAGAGATTATAGAAACATGCACTCCATGTCTTGCCACAATCTCTTTAAGATAAAGTTCGGCTATCTTCTCGGTTTATCTTTCTCACGTACCGGCAAGAACTGAGTTGATTTGGTTAGTCGGTTGAAAATTACCCAAATCATGTTGTGAACGCGAGAGGTCCTGGATAATTTTGTTATGAAATCCATAGAAATTTGTTCCCATTTCCAAGTGGGAATTTTAGGTTGTTGTAACAATCCTAAAGGTTTTTGGTATTCGACCTTAATTTGCACATGTTAGACATTTTCCAACATAAGTTGCAATATATCTCTTAAGATTAGGCCACCAATAGAATCCTTTTAATATCGTGATAATTTTATCCGCTGCGGGATGTATCGAATATTTGGACTTATGGGCTTCATCTAGAATTAGGTTTCGCAGATTACCAAAAAGAGGAACCCAAATTCTGTTTGCAAAGTACAAAGCTCCCTTCTCATTTGGTTCTAAATGTTTTTCCATAACTCTAAGCTTTTCTTCTTTAAATTTCCCACTCTCCAGGGCTTCCTGTTGAGCGTCGTGAATTCGAGAGGTAAGGTTATTATGAATGGTGAGTCTTAATGATCGCACACGAAGGGGCTTCACTCATTCCTTTCGACTTAGGGCGTCAACGACAACGTTCGCCTTGCTCAGATGATATTTAATTTCACAATCATAGTCATTCAACAATTCAAGCCAACGTCTTTGGCGCATATTTAACTCTTTCTGGTTAAATATATGTTGAAGACTTTTGTGGTCGGTAAAGATTGTGCACTTGGTGCCGTAAAGATTATGACGACAATTTTTTAACGCAAATACCACTGCACCTAGCTTTAGTTCATGTGTGGTATAGTTCTTTTTGTGAACTTTTATTTGGCGTGATGTGCATGTAATAACTTTCTCTCGTTGCATTAATACGCATCCTAAACCTTGATGTGAAGCGTCACAATAAACTACAAAGTCATCTATGCCGTCCGGAAGTGATAAAACGGCGCATCACAAAGTTTATCTTTAAGTAATTGAAAAGCTTTTTCTTGGTTTTCTCCCCAATTGAACTTCTTATCTTTCTGAGTCAGGGAGGTTAGTGGTTGAACGATCTTCAAGAAATTTTCAATGAATCTTCGATAATAACCCGCCAATCCTAAGAATTGGTGTACTTCAGTGGGTGTCTTAGGTGCGTTCCAATTCTTAATGGCTTCTATTTTTTATGGATCGACATGTATGTCTTTCTTATTGACTACATGTCCGAGAAATTGGACTTCACGAATCCAAAATTCGCACTTAGAGAATTTGCATACAATTTCCCCTTCTTTAACAACTCAAGAATGGTCTTAAGATGATGTTCGTGATCCTTCTTATTTCGTGAATATATCAGTATGTCATCAATATATACTATCATGAATTTATTAAGGTAAGGTTTGCACACACGTTTCATTAAGTCCATGAACACGCCAGTGCATTTGTTAGACCAAATTGCATAACAAGGAACTCATAATGACTGTAACGGGTTCTGAATGTTGTCTTTGGAATACTTTCTTCCTACACTCTAAGTTGATGGTATCCTGACCTTAAGTCAATCTTCGAGTAAAAACTTGATCCTTGAAGTTGATCGAACAGATCATCGATCCTCGGAAACGGATACCGATTCTTGATCGTGAGTTTGTTCAATTCTTGATAATCGATACACAGTCTAAAGCTTCCATCTTTCTTCTATATGAATAGAACTGGAGCTCTCCAATGTGAGAAGCTTGGTCTAATAAATCCTTTGTCCAACAACTCTTGAAGTTGTGTGGACAACTCTTGTATTTCTAAAGGAGCTAATTGGTAAGGGGATTTTGCTACTGGTGCAGCTCCTTGAATCAAGTCTATGTGGAATTCGACTTGCCGTTGTGGTTGTATTCCTAGCAAGTCCTCTGGGAAGACTTTAGGGAATTCCTTAACAACAGGGATCTCCTCAAGTTTTGGCTCCTTGGATTTCTTGTCAACAACGTGTGCTAAGAATGCTATACATCCTTTTCGCAAGCACTTTTGGGCTTTCATACAAGAAATAATTCGTAATAGCGTTTCGCTCGTCTCGCCATGTATAAGAAGTGTTTCATTATTAGGAAGAGGAATGTGAATAATTTTGTGGCAACACACGACTTCGGCTTGGTTATTGGATAACCAATCTATACCGATTACAACATCAAAACTACCTAACTGGATGGGTAATAAATCGATGTTGAATTTTTGTCCACCTAACTCTAAAGAACATCCTTTAATAATCTCATGAGATTCAATTATCATTCCATTCGCTAGTTCGATAGTGAATGGAATATCTAATTCATTTGAATTTAGTTCAAGTATATCCTTCAACTCTAAAGATATGAAACTAAAATCTGCGCCGGTATCAAATAAAATATATGCAAAATGATTATTGACGGGGAACCTACCAGTGATCACATTTGATTCCTCACATGCCTCGTGAGCTCCTATTACAAAGGCTCGCCCGTGGCCTTTGTTCTCCTTTGGGCAATTCTTTCTAAAGTGGCCGATGGGCAGCAACTATAGCAAATTTGATTTCTTCCTCGGTCGTTTCCATTTCCATAACCTCCTTCTTTCTTGCCTTCATTCCTGTTTCCTATGTTATTACTACAGCAATTTTTGGTGCGGTGTCCCAACTTCCTGCACTTACCACATTTGGTGGTTAGGGATCCACCATAATGATAATAATTGCACTTGTTGCACTTAGGTGCATTTCCTCTATAACCTCTCGGTTCTGACTCTGTTGTCACCATGAATGCTTTATTCTTTTTTGTTGTGGGGGTTTCCTTCTTCTTTTTACTCGGTCGGGAACACTTTTTGAAATGTGTAAACTTTCTCTTATTCTCGTGTGAGGTTGATTTTACATGTGTCTCCTTGGGCATCTCCGCACTCTTTCTCGAAAACTTATTCATTCTTACCGCTTCTTCGGTAAGGCTTACTTCAATCGTTATTTCCTCGGTGATGGTTGTTGTATGTGACGATGTAACCATACTTTGGATTTCCGGAGCTAATCCCCAAATGTATCGTTCGGTACGTTTGAATTCGGGGTTACCATACATGGAACAACCCGTGAGAGATCGTGAAATCGCCATAGATGTCAGATCCATTCGTCGCTAGATTCCAAAACTCTGTTTCCAACTTTTGTAGTTCGGCCCTTGAACAATGCTTCTCACGCATCATCTCCTTCAGTCTTTCCCAAATGATAGCATATGCTGTTGCATCTCCTAACGTTTGCAATTGTAGATTCCACCATGACAAAGCTTCGTCAATGAATAATCATGAAACATACAATACAGTATGGTTAGGGGAACAAATGCTACTGCTCCGCCTGTGCTTTCAAAGTTCAATAGTTTGCAATCTAAAAATTGCTTATATGTGCATTCTGAAATGTTGGTTCTCGAAATTGTCAGAAATATTTATTTTGCAAATAAAATATTATTGAAAATTTCTTGTAAGGTTATGAGTAACCAACCATTCGTAGGATTTGTTGTTATTGGTAGTGCTTGAGCCCTATCTTCATTTTTCAAATCGGTGCGATTTGTTTCATATTGAGCAATCACATCCGCAATGCGTTGATTCAACAAACCATCAAGTTCAGCTTGAGAAGTGGGTAGGGGAGTTTGGAGTTGATGTATGCTCCTTCTTCCTCGTGGCATAATCTTCAGATGTAAAATCATATGGAAGAAATTAGACAAATATTTGAGATAAATATTGTCATTCATTGACCAAATATAATATAATATAATATAGTATAGTATAGTATAGTATAGTATAGTATAGTATAGTATAGTATAATATAATATAATATAATACAATACAATACAATACAATACAATACAATACAATACAATACAATACAATACAATACAATACAATACAATACAATACAATACAATACAATACAATACAATACAATACAATACAATACAATACAATACAATACAATACAATACAATACAATACAATACAATACAATACAATACAATACAATACAATACAATACAATACAATACAATACAATACAATACAATACAATACAATACAATACAATACAATACAATACAATACAATACAATACAATATAATATAATATAATCAAATAAATCGAATCATCTCTCACGTGAGATATCCATACAAATATCGTCATGACACAAACATAAAGAATAATTAACAATGCATGATAAAAGAAGGATAATCAACTTTCAAATATATATATTGTCAATTTGTTACATCATTTTTGCGAAGTACAAATATAATTCGGAGTTTCATCGCTCTGACATACAAGTTATATACAATACATAAACAAAAGTAGATATTTTCTTCGCACCGTGTCTTCAGAGTCTTCAAGTTGACTTATATATATCTTCAAAATCCTTCAATCTTTAACCAAACGAGTACGGGTACTACCGCCAAAACATGATCACATACCAAATCTAGACAGACGATGGGGATGAAGATGCGCATATCACACCATGAAAATATGCTATCTCCTCCTCGATAGCACTGATACGCCTCTCATGAAATGAAGAGGCAACATGAGGTGGTGGAAGTGAGGATACTAATGGAGATGGTGGTGGTGGAGATGATGTGGGTAATGGTGGCTGGGATGATGATGATGATGATGATGATGATGGAGCACTCTAAGATGCTCGAATAGCAGAAAGTTGAGCACTAAGCTCATGAAACCGTCGAAACAAGATACTGAGTTGTATCTTGGTGGATGTGACCCTATACTCGGTGGTGGTAAGTGGCAAATGGTTCTAGTGGTACAGATCAGATGGGCTCATGCTCGGAGGTGGCTGAACATGTGAAACAACATAGTAAGGTAAGGGGTATGCAACAATACTATGCACATGTGGTGGGGGATGAGACAGATTTCCAGTAGTGGGGGTTAGAATAAAAAGAGGATACTCAATCATAGAATGACTGTGTGGAACATGTGATGGCCCTGCAGCAAACGGGTCTTGATAAGAACTGAGAGACCGTGTAATAGTAGTAGAAAAAGATCCAGCAAAAGGATAAGGGGGTACATGATCAGCAGGTTGAGAAGTACAACCAAGAGTAAAATGAGACGGTCCAGCAAAAGGGTGATGTATCGGGTGAACAATGTGGTGTGTGATATCTCCCAGAGAATGCAGTGGTGGTGAAGACTCAGATAAATGATCAGTGGGGAATGTGTCTGGTAAAACGGAATTAACATGTATAGGTAGAGTATCTAAAGATGGTGGTAAAATAGTATCGGGTGAAAGCATAGGTGATAGGGTCAGAGGTGTGGAAGGTGCAGACGATGTAATGTCAACTACTGTGGCCTCTTGCTGGGCTACCTCTAACATAACAATGTCAAAATTTTCACCATTGTCAAGGTTATCATCAACATGCTTGACATATCTCTCTGGAATAACATCGTCCTCAACATCAAGAATAGGAGGTACGGGGTGTCCGTCCTCATCGATAATATCATCAAATGGATCTACCACATTAAGTGGTATGGCAACATAAGCAATAACATGTTCACCCTCAGGGTGACTGAATATGACCATCTCATGAAAATGGGGTACAACCAGTACATCATCCTCTAAAGGAATATCAGCATGATCAGGCTCAGGTAAGGCGAAATGCTGGAAGTCGATATTCATCCATTCATCGTCCGAGAGCTCGTCATCAGAGATGATGAGAATAACAGTTGGGGTAGGGTCATCTAGTGGTATGCATTCGGTGTTCGAGGTGTATCCCATAGAATCGGAATCAGAAGACATGGTCCTGGCACAATAATCTGTACAACTCATATATGTGAACAACTTATAATAAATTTTTGGGCAATTATATTTCAGTTTCATTGTAAGTCATGTCATATATCATTCTGATTCATCTTACAATTATGGTGTCTAATCCTCAAAGACTATCTCGTATAATTTCCTTGCATTATTGTTTCTATTCATCGTTTAGTACTAGTGTACTTTCGTATACATGCCGTGGGGAAAACTCTTGTTAAAATTTCGCAAAAATTTTTTGACTTTTATAAAAAAACTATTGTGAAATTGTAGACCAGACTCAAAAGAATCTTAGTTCACTACAATTGATGCTCTGATACCAGGTCTGTCACACCCCGATTTTCGATGTAGCAAAAGCGTGCGCGAGGTCTGGCTAGAGCGGCAACCGTTGCATTCAACCAAGTAAACGACAATTGTAATACGTTACAAAATGTCCATCCATACTTTTTATTTAACAAAAACTTTACATACAAACTTTTGTTTTTAAAACATACCATAAGTTTAACAACATTACTTAAATTCAAACATACGTTTATAAAACATAACAACAAAAGTCTGGATGAAATATAACGTCTTGACTTAACAACATACGAACATGTTTTTCCGCGAAGGCCATCCTCTAATTTCCTGTAATACATGATAGTTTTGAAAACGACGTCAAGAAAAAGCTGTTGAATTCCTGTTATAAATTTTGTATCAAATGAATCATCAAAAACATTTGAAATAATAAATTCGTTTAATTTAGCTTAATGAAACTTGTAAGATCATTAGTATGTTGCAAGGACACTAATCTGTATGCCGAATAAGGTGGCAACCATCCCTTGACGATTTATTGTGTCTGAGACACTTGTTTTAGACACAAAAGCACTCTAGTACAATCTGTTACTATTGCCGTAATAGAGTGGGGCTCGCCCAAACCCGATAGATCTATCCCCTTGTTCCTTGGTAATTGCTATTCATTAATGGTCCCAATGCTTGAGCCTTATTCACATATGGTCTAAATATTTTCATTTCCTAGCTATATTAAATGTAAAATGTATACATCCTCGCACGTTTAAAAACCATAAAATCGTTAAAATTAAAGGTGAAACATGAACTCACGGATTTGCGTTCCGTGAAAATCTCTATTCGATTCTTGATACTTTGTTCGTTTCTCGACCTACAAGTGTTCTAATCTATTAGACACTTAGGTTATCTTTCGTTTTTCGTACAAGTATTTTATCTTGAATTTCATACTTGTAATTGTTGGTTTTTCTTTGTTGGCATACATATATATATTTCTTTCATATATATATATTCTAGATTGATTACATGTAAATGGGCCTAGCCTATAATTTAATTGTAAAAATTCAATCTATAAGTTTATTACATATGGGCCTAGCCCAATAGTTGTTGTAAGTATAGGCCTAGCCCAATTTGATTACTATGTGTGGGCCTAACCCAATTCGTTTCATGTATGTGGGCCTAGTCCAATTCATTTCATGTATGTGGACCTAGCCCAACCTATTTTATTTAAAGTGGGTTAAGCCCAATTGGTTTGTAAAAGTGGGTCTAGCCCAAGTTAAAAATGAAAGATTGGGCCTTGCCTGAAATAGTTTATAGAAATAGATTAGCCCAATTTTTAGTTTTTATAAAAGGGAGCTTAGCCCAAAGTTTGTTTTTATAGAAATGGATTAGCCCAATTTATTTTTTTTATAAAAATGGGCTTGGCCCAAAGTTAATTTTTATATAAGTGGGCTTAGTCCGTGTAAATTTTATAAAAGTGGGCTTAGCGCAGAGTTAGTTTTTATACAAGTGGGCCTAGCCCATCTAATTTATATAAATGGGCTAGTCCATATATTTTATAAAAATAGATTTAGCCCAATATAATTTTATGAAAATGGGCCTAGTCAAAACTATTAGTTAAGTTGGGCTTAATCCATGTTTTTAAAAATTATTTATAAAAACTATTAGTAATCGTTATAACTTACAAAAATTTATTTATAAAAACTATTGGCTATAAGTTAAATTTTTATAGATCCTAGTAGATATGTGTAACGGTTGAATTGTTCGTTTTGACCGTTATGTTCGCGTCGACCATTTTATTCGTTTCGTCTTTGTCGTTTGTTTCGTTTATACCATATACTTTATTTTGTCCGAATTGTCAAAGTTGTTCCAATTGTCCAATATATTATTTTGTCAAAAGTTAAACACTTATACATATTTTTATAAAAAATATATATGTACACATATTTGGTGATTTCAACATATATATTTTTATCAAAAATATATTTTTATCTCTTTATTAGTTTAAGAAATTTAAGTAATTATATGTTAAATTTTTTCACCCAAACTTTTGTTTAAACAAGATTTGAAGTTCCTAATCACATTTAATCACAAAATCTTTAGTTTAATTACATATTAATCGAGATTAATTTTATAAAAATTTTGCCATAGTTTCTTTTAAAATATAAGCTTTCCCATATTTATATAAACATTTTTTAAATAATTTTTCTAACTCAAATCATCATCAATCACATAAATTATACAAACGTATTAACAAAAATGTCATGAACTTGTTATAGTTTTAAAGTTCTTAAAATGGAAACTTTATTATCACTTTTTAGCAAAATTTCTAAATCATAACTTTTATTTAATAATCTATAATTTGTATGATCATCTTAAAATATAAAATCATGTTCATGATTATTTTTGTTAATGAATCTTGCTAATCTAAACATGCATGTGTTTAGATCATCTTTTTATACATAAAAAATGCAAGATTCAAGTTTACTAATTTATGACAAATTCAAGATCATCAATAATCATCAAGAAAATCACAAAACTATGTTAGTGATTATAGTTTTATTAGTGTTTTTCAAGTGAGTTTTTAAATACATTTTAAGATGTACTTGCACTTGGCTAGTGATCAAAATGATGGTAAAAAGATGAAGAAAAAATATTAATCAAGAGTTCCAAACTTCAAAGTGAGCCTCCTAATCTTTGCAAACACTTTAGATCATCCTTGTGTCTTCATGCAAGCTTGAATTTCTTGTGATTGGATTTTAAAAAGTTGAAGGTGAAGATGGTAGTATTTGGCTGATTTTTGGGAGAAAAAATGAAGGAGAAGTGTTGAGTTTTGAGAAAATGAAAGAAATGAAGGAATGGTAATGGTTTAGTGTTGTCATTAAGTTCTTACAACACATAAGTCACTAAACCACATCCATATTAAGCCAACACAACACAAGTGACTAAGTGACATGGGGAAGAACACCCCATGTAGTCGTGAGGTTGGAGGGGGGTTTGGTTTTTTTTTGTAAATAATTTGTAATTTTTATAAACTTTCACATTTTTATATATAATTTTTTTTAAAAACTAATGCCCCAACAGTTTAAATTGATGTTATAATATGCCAAAATAACTCACTAGTCTTATTGTTTCGTCGTTCGGTTGATAAAGTTGGTTCGGGTCTTGTACCGGGTAAAATTTGATTCAAAAGAAGTTCGCTTTCTCTGCTCTTCAAAAAACACAAATATCGCTTTAATTCATCATTGGACTGGTTTTTAGTTCAAGAGTCCCTTATTGTGTATTTTGATGCCCATATCTTCAAAGGCAGAAGAAAAACATCATATTTGAATGATTTAGAAATGAATATCAGAAAAAGGATTGACGGATGGAAGGCCAGGTTTCTCCCTTTTTGTGGTAAGCTCACTCTCTTAATATCAGTCCTTTCCCCTATTCCTATACATACCTTGGCAGTGTGGTCTCCCCTTAAGACCGGGATTCCTAAGATGTACAGTGTTATGGCTAATTGATTATGGGATTCCAATGGCGAGCACAGGCACCACTGGATTGCTTGGGACAACATTTGTCAATCCTTGAAGGAGGGTGGGTTGGTAATTAGACAGGAAAGCTTTACATGCCAAATTTGCGGGGGCTTATGTTGTTGGTCAGTTGTGTTACTTATAAAATTTTATTTTCATAATAGATCTAGTACAATTTTATTGTCCTATTTATTAATCTAGCTCTTCAGACCAATGAATTTGTCATTTCGAGTTCAGTTCCTGTACCGGCTTTGTTGTCAGTTTTTTACTGAACAAGCGGTATAGCTTTAAATAATAGGATTTATATATGAGTTTTATACTATTTCTAACACCCGTTATTATTCTTTAGCTAAAAATATTTATTTTTGGGTTTTCGGACATTTGTTGTTTTGTGCTGCAGAATGATGTATTTTGCTACAAACTTGGACAATTTGATGTTTTAAATAAATTTTTATGGCATAAGAGTGTAGACATATCTTATGTCTTATTTTTGTCATATTAGAGTGTACTGTAACTAGTACTGATATTTATCGTGTGTTCACGTGTTTGTCATCTGTTTAGGATATGGTTTTATTCTTCATGATTGTGACGAATTCCTTATCATATCAAACTATGATTTTGTTGAATTCCTAGACTTTTAAGACTTAAAACTATAATTGAAGTCATGTTGTGTGATAAATAGATAGAGTGATAGTTGTTTAGGTTGTACAGAATTACCAGAATTTTGCCAATTGTCATAGAGCCTTCATCTCTTTGTCTATACGGTGGTACTAACTTGAGCTCTCAAGGTCTCGCACAACCTAGATACAGATATAGTTAGATATATTCATCTGTAAGATGAAATCCTGTGAATCTTGATATAGGAGTATATTCTGAGGTGGCAAACACGGTTAAGTCAAGTTCTTAAAATTACCTAACATATCTCCAAACGCATGTTCCCCCTTCTTCCTTACCATGGCAAGTTAACAATTGAGAAATGTGTAGAGGTTTAAGTGAATCAGTATACTGACCATCTAAGTGAATTTGTTTAGAACTTAAAGTCTAATCAAGGTTAATGGTACTAGTGATAGATCTCAAAAACTGATATGATTCTCTAACACAAACTCACAAAAATATGTATGTAAATATGTTTGTACATAGTTATTGCATTTAAGTTTAGAAAAACACAAAGAGATTTTCAGTGTGTTTTAGCATAAACTTTGGAAAAATCAAAAAGATTTTGTGTCTATCTTAGTTTCGACCACTGATGATAGAAAGCTGATATTCAAAGTCTAAAGTTGTTAAACAAAATTTGAAATGAGAAATGTTCTGAAATGATAAAAGTTCATTAATTTGAAACTTACATTTGATAAAAACATAAGTTTCTTCAAAAAGTAATCAACCAAGGTCATTTGAGCTTGGTAGATAAATCAGATAACCATGAGAATTAACTTAGACTTGGTTAGATGAGAGGGTTCAAACTAATAAAGTGTTTAAAATTAGAAATGTTTATGTTAAAAATTTTCTAGTTTTAATCTGAAATGTTTATTTGAATGTATATAAGAATGAACATAATGCAGATTAATCGGAGGAGCAGATCAAAATGTTGAATAAAGAATAGGAAGCTCAAAGAAAGGGGGAGCATGCAGGTATTCAACATTTACAAGTCAAAGATCATAGCATGGAACTAAAGAGGAGACTATTGATGATAACTAAACAAGCATGTTGCAGAAATTCAAGCATTAAAGATATGAAGATCGTAAAAGACTCGGAAGCTTAGAAGGAAGAATCGATGACTGCGGCAACATCCAAGGGGGAGACTATTGATGCATATGTCTGTCGCCTACGTCATCGAATAACGTGGAGTCTGCATTAGGAGCAAAATGTTAGATTGAATATTTGAGTATGTAATATCCACTTCGCACGAAGTGAATGTTCACCTCGTACGAAGAGAACTTCACCTCGTACAAAGTGAATACACTAGCCTCATACGAAGTGAGTCTTCTATATATAGGCTAGTGGTGTTAGGGTTTAGTAGTTGTTCGTGTAGAAAGGACGACGAAGCTCTGTCCGATTGTTTCCAGGATTTGTAACGTTTGGACAATCAATGAAACAACAATTATAAAGTGAATCAATCTTGTTAATAATGTCATCTAACTATGAATCGGATTCCACTCATTTATACTAGGTTATTCAAGTTAAAGCCTAAGCTATCTAATCTGACAACGGACCTACAGGGTCCAACAACTTCACCTTCAACACTGACCTTAGCAGTACCACCTACCACAACTTCACGCATAGTAATATTTTCTTCTTCAACCGCCGTCTCAGGCGCTTTAGTCTTTCTTTCCAACACACCAATATCCAAAGCCTTAGTACCACCCTAAGGATCAACGATCATCCCGACTTGAGGAACTCTTTTCTCAACCTCAGGTGCAGACTCCACTCCATGCACAACATACTCACTTTCAGCATCAAGTTGCTCCTACCAAACCCCATGCGCACTCCGCTAGACCGATCCTTTGTATGGTCATCAACCGAAGGTGGGGGCAGGGGAGTAATGACTTCATGTCTAGCCGTTTTCAAATGAACAATCATGATGCCTCATCACTGCTAACAAAATCTTCCTCGACAGTTCTTTATTGGGACTTGACTCCTCAACATCAATCGGAGCCGATGTAGCGGTCACCCCACCGAGTGCTCCCTTATACGTCGTGCTCCCAACACTCTTACAAGTTTCCACACTTGTCTTTTTCCTCATCCTCTTCACACCTGTGGCGGAAAAGCCTCTCAAGCGTGTCAGACACAACAACATAGTCACCATAAAAGCGTCGAGGAGCGTGACACCTACCTTTTTAGGTCCTGATGTTAAGGACAGTTGCCACTGGCTCCGTTTTCTTCTTCTTCGAGCCACCTGCCACGGATTCTACCTTCTTCTTCCTACCTTTTGCAACGTTGACGCTCTCAGGCCTAGTTCCCAGGTTGTGTAGCTCACCTACACGTGATACACGACGGGGAGGATTTAGCTCATACCTAAAAGAAGCCATAGACTCATCACTGGAAAGGATCATGAATTCTTCTCTAGCCTTCAATAAGGGGCACCATAAACGCCTCCGCGTGGGGTAACTCAAAGTTGTCTTTAATTTGCTCCACCCAAGGTAGATCACACGCGCTCAATGGCTTGGAACTCATCCGACCTTTGGGATGGCTGAAATCAGCCTCATAGAAGGGTTTCTCTGCACAAACTCAGAAATTAAATACATGTGGCACAATACAATGAAACCAGTCAAAAAATAAAGGAAGTTACTTACCAACTTTACCCTTTTGGTATACTTGATGTTATTTTCTCTATTGGAGACTCATGCCTACAGCTACCATTATCTTCTCACTTAACAACCTTACTGGAAGGGTGCGCCTGCTATTATACCATGCCTAAGCTCGTAGGAATAGATATTTTTTTATTTTCAATGTCCTCCATGCCACAAAACACCATAACCGCAGGGATGACCCCAAACTTGATGTAAAATAACTTTCTCTTCTAATTGTGGTAGCTCTTGAGAGGCACCCGCAAGATCTTCTTCGCCGGTGGCCGCTAAATGAACAAATAAAACCCTAAGTTGCAATGCAACTCATAAAACACTCGGAAACGATCTACAATCGGCTCCACCCCTTGTGAATGACAAAAAACTCGAAGTGCTTAATTCGTACCATCCCCATCGGGCTTAGTTGGGAGATGTGGAAATGGTAGTAGCAAGAATTCCAATAAAGAACTTGGTGACTGTAAAACGGAAGTTTTCATCATAAAAGAAGTCGTGATAAAGTGTAATATAACTATCAGTGGTGGTCTGGCCATCGGCTATGTAAATGGCACCCTATAGATCGGAGTACTGCAACGTCACCCCACTTCACTTCAACGTTAAAAATGATGTCCTCTTGTTGAATGGAGGTAGACATTGTAACGCTTCGCATTTTTGTACTTTCCTTATTTAGAAGGTGAAATCGTATATCTAATTATGGAAACTTGTATTCCTATCTTGTTCGTATTCCATTTCCAGTTTTGTAATTCGAGACTTTGATCATAATGATATTCATACTTTATACATACTTATTATTCGCACAATCTATCGTTTAAATACGTATCTATACGCCAATCCACACTTGATATACGTACAATTATTCACACTTACATTCACGATACTTGTAATACACTTACATACGCGTTCTATATTTAAAAACATGTCAAAACACCAAATTTTAGCTTAAAATGATGGACAAACAAAAGTTTAGGGGATAAAATGTAATAAAACAAAGTTACTGGGATTCAGGAGGGCTTGGCGGGGCACGACAAGCTAGCCTTTGCCTATGGCAGCCGGCGAGAGACCTCAATCCTCAGTAAGTTGTTTCTAGTATACAAGTTGGTCACATTTTTCCCACCTTTTTACTCCCCAATCACCTTTAAACCTCATTTAACTCCAAACCCTACTAACCCATTATATAAACAAGCCTCCATACACCCATTTTAACTTTCCAAACTCCTCTACACTCTCAAAACTCTCTCAAATCAGTTGTAAACTCAAGAACAAGGTAGAATACTCTAAGTCCTAAAGTGAGTTCTTTTTACATCTTTTCTTCACCTTTTCTTCCTCTACAAAGCTTGAAACACCTCTAGGAGTGTTTCCATAGGTTTACCATGGTAAACCAAGGTGGAACATCACAATTTTGAGGTCCAAACTTTCTATTTTGGAAGATTAATTTGTTAACTTTTATAAAACTATGTTTTCTTGTTAAAATCTTGTGCTTACTTATTCTTGAACCTATCTAAGGTTATGAGACTTATTTAGGAGTTGTTCTTAAGGGTTTAGAGGTGCAAACACCCTTTGAAGTTTCTGTTTTGTTAGGGTTTAGACAACCCACAAGTGATGAAACCATCTAAGTTTACCATAGTTCTTATGGCAAGACTTGTGTTTTGGTAAATGTCTGAATCTTGGAAGCTTTGGCTATCCTAACATAATTCCACTACCTCACTTGATGTTTTCTATGTTTATATCACTAAAACTTGTTCAACTTTCATTAGAATAACAAGGCTAGGACACATCCCCAAATGTTACCATGTTCGGGATGCACGCACCTAGCTTGCTTACTTGGTTGTTCATAGTTTTAGTTGAGTTAGTAGTTAGTAGCATTTTCTTTTCATTCATGACCATCCGAATCATCCTTGTGGTGATTTTGGCATTGGTGAATCATACAATGAGGTTTCATGTTTATCATCCTATCTCCATGCATGACTTATATGAATTCTATGAAATATATGATGGACTTAATTATAGGATATACTATATGTATATACACACACACACACATAACCGAAATCTTAATGGTAATCGAATTATGACACGTCATGAATGAAGGTTACATTATCTATGGGTAACTTTGACCCATGAAATCACATGAAGCTTATAGTGTCAAAAACGAGTGTTTAAGACTAGACAATGACTTCTCACATACATACTTTTGAATACTTAAAATTTCTGAATCCGAACTCTCCACAAACTCCGAATACTCACACACCTTCGTTTCCCCATGTAGGGTAACTTCGGTGTTCCACCTCGACAACTTACAAACTCTCGGTTTAATCAGAACGCTTGCAAAACCGTGAGTATACATGACCGCTTTCTATTTTACACTTTTGGGTGCAATACGTTAACCTACACTTATAAACATGCTTATCAACAAACAATCCAAAATATATGCTTGATACGATATGCTTAAACATATAAATGATACTTGATGCTTTATACTTATCATTGAATTCGTACGAGCCTCCCTTAACTTGTATAGCGCTATAGGATTAACGCACCGCCCGATTCTTGAGGTCATGTTAAGTAAACAAAACGGTCTTTTCATTGATATGATTAGATTACGCTAGCAGGAAACTTTGGGTTGAGAAATATAGTTGCTTGATGGTATTGCCATGTTAAGTTTTTAGTATTCGAATTTTGCCATATGGATTCGTTTAAACTTTACAAATATAGTATTAGCTAAACTTATATGTTCGCCAACACTTTTGTATTGATATGTATTTTAACATGAATTTCAAGAACTTGATGATGATGTTGATGAATGAAATCTAGTAGGAATACTAGAAACGCACTTTAAATCGAAACTTTGTTGTATTTCACTTTTGTTCGACATGTTGTAATTTCTTTCAAAACGATTGTACTTGTTTCTTAGAAATGAAATATACTTTATTAAATTTTGTCACAAAAAGTGCTATGACTGTAGCATTCAGTATTTTTTTTTTTCTTCAACTATAGTTTGTCACCTAATTTACTACCATTTCTCTTGTACATCTATCCTGATCTGTAAAACGCCTTGAGTTTTACGTTAATTTACTTTATTTAACCTTATTAATTCGAATCCATTAAACTATTTATATTTACTTGACTATATTTATATATTTTACAAAATTAATATTTGTTATTGCAATAAACCGATTTCTTTTAACTTCTAAAACTGAAATAAAAAAAATAACATCTCAAACTTACTCTATCTTTGTGATTTTTTTTAAATATGATTTTAGTTAATTCTATATGAACATATGATTCAAATAACACGATATGGTAACTTTATGTTGAGATAAGATACCCATATTTTTATTTAAATAATTTTAATATGGTTGGAGTAGGATTGAAAGGAACCTCAATTCTTTCTTTATATATTGAATTCAAACCTCTAATTTTTATCTTAATCATCGTCAAATCAATTCCATGATATTAGCCTTGACTTCAAAATTCATTTATGAGGCTATTATCATTTGACCCTAAAAATCGAGACAAAACCCAACTCAAATGCTTATGCTTACTTTTGGCTGAGTACATATCACGAGTTGCGGAAGGATTTCCGACTACTCTCACAACCGGCTCCTTTCCCTCACTCGAATCGGTCGCTGTCGCCGTCGCAAATTCTCCGACGAGCTCCGACCATTTGACTTCGGGATAATCCTTTTTTTACGCTTATAAGGTACCGATCTCACTTCTGATATCATTATGACGTTATGTTTTGGATTGCCACTTAGGCCATCATAATATTCCTTTTTATTACAAGATATGTTTAATCTGGCAACTAAAATTTGATGAATAAGGATATGAATGTATAGATTTAGAAAAGAGGCTCATTTGACCATTTTTTTTCTTACTTTAAAACATATATGATTTTGTTGATCCATCCTGTATGTACGTTGTAGGAATATAATCCATTATTTTCTGTACACCAACGTATATTATTTGATTCTTTTTTTTTACTGATTACCTTACTAATGCTCTGCACATTCATAATTAAAATAATTATATGCGAAAGTTACTTTGTTGAACTTAATGAAAATTACTTTTGGGTTTCTGTAAACTATTGAACCAGTATTTTTACAAAATCAAGTAAACAATTTATTTATTATTCTTAAATAGAACGTATAAGTTTACTTGTCACCTGATACAAGATAACCTCGAATTTAAATTGTTTTATGTAGCAGCGTCTTTGCAAATTGTCAATAACGGTTTACAGAAACAAACCCATGATTGGTATTAACATATATATTAATCATTATATAATAGATTATTTTAGTGAGTCAAAGTAAATAGAATTTCATATTGTTGGAGTCAACTTCATGCATATTTTTATTGAGTAAAATCTTGTTTTATTTTCATTTAATTAGATTGGTTAAAATCAATTAATATAACTGATTTTATTCGTTCAGTTTATAGAATATATGTTGAGTTAAATGGTTTATTTTATATAAAACTCATATAGAACTATAAGATATATAATAAGTATAACAATAAAAAGAAAGTAAGTTAAAACAATCTAATTTTACAAACTTATAATCTATCAAGTAAACTGAATATGTTCGATAAGTTATACGTTAATCAATGAAAAATGTTCACAATGGTATATATCATTCGGACAACTCCTAACCATCCTAGTGTGACGATCTTTGATCTCATTCGGATCCTTCGAATCTAGGATACCATGGTGACATAAGACATACCCTGCGAATAAATAAACTTAGATAAAAAAATAACTTTAATTAATTTCGTTGTGTACGTTATATTTAGTACTTTGCATTTATTATTTTTAGGATACTTCTTCTCGTGTGGATTTCTCTTTTCATTCGTGCACATATTTTGAAGAAATCGCAAACGCAAATACTGTGAGTGAATCTTACAACTCCTCTTTTTCTTTATCATACATTTTTTTGGGGTGTATCATGTGTCGTATATCATTATTACATTTTACAAATTCAAATACAGACAATTACCATTATATAAAGTATATGTGTTATGTGTTGATTGTTTGTTTGTCACTTGGTGCGTTTCATTCATTTCAGACGTTACATCATAATATGCTCGTTTGTTCCCCATTACCTCTGAACGGAACTTGACGTTGCCAAACATACGCGTTCAGCTCCGTTTGATTGAGCTTAGACCTTGCACACACTATAATACCGTGCAACATACATCCATACATACATTTATTTGAATCATTACAGCTGATTCGTTTAATGTTTGAGGTTGTGTTATGAGGTTTAACATTAGACATACAACATATTTACTTACATTGATTTACACACGTTTTATCAATACACAAACTAGACATATTATTTTTCCAATAACAACGAGGTTCGCTCACCAACCTTTGCTGACCCAAAAACTACTTTTACACGTGATACAGGTGAACAAACATGAAGGGAAGATTTGGACATAGGATGAGCCTTAGTTAACAAGAATCAGTTGTTTCATATATTTAAATTGTCTTATTTGGATTATCTGTTTTGTGAAACACTCAATTTGGAATAATGATTATTTAAAACACTTAATAGCAAGTCATAAGCTTTGGATCAGCTAGTCATTCCCCGATCACCTATTTTGCTGCGAATCGGGGTGTGACAGATTGGTATCAGAGCCAATGAGTTTAGGGATATAGGATAGGTTATTAGACCATTAGAACCTATACTTTAGTCAACTAGGACCTATGTGATTTCATGTTTTTTAACTTATGATTTGCTATCGCTCACACATCTAAATTCCTTTCATTTTACACACAAGATCATGCAAGCACTCTACTTACTACTTGATTATGTGATACATGCATGTGTTATAATTATGTCATGAAGTCTACATATATGTTATATCACTCCACCTGAATTGTATCAAACGAAACTTATAATACCTTTATTTATAAGTCCTCGATTTCCTCTAAATTTTCGAAATATTTCTCTCCATTTTCCAAATAATTATCTTTATGTTATTCAAACTTTTGTGATGTTTTTTTTCAAATCTCATCAAAGTGAGTTCATGTGACGGGCATGTAGTAACTGGAAAGGTTCGAATACCGGTAGTCGGGACGTCCTGTCTAGAATTGACATTCGTATAAATCTGAATTAATGGACCAGTTTGCCTATCTGGGGACTAACAATGAGAGTACGAAGGATCTATTAGGCCAAATCATGCCACACCAAACGTCGTGTGAACTAACCTCACTTTGAGTTATCACCGTGTCCACACTAGGATACCCTCCAACATTCAAACAATACATTCATATTTCTCGATTTTCTCCGGGTTTTAGTGTACGTTACTAGGCTAACACATGCGAACCATACAAAAGTCCGGTAATCATGGGGCCGAAAGGATTACCAAGGTGAAGTATGGTGGCACAGAAGGCCCAATTATGAGCAAAGCCCAAGAAACTTTAAAAGTGTTGTATTATCATGAGTTATTGTTTTCTAATACACCCCTAAAAGTTTTCATTTTCTCATACGTTTATATTTTTCACATATCTTCTAACAAAATCCATCAAAAATCTCACAATCTCGTTCGCATAGATTCCAGTAGATGTCCTCTAGGCAACTAAGCAGGGGAAAAGAACCGAATACTCTGGTAAAGGCATGGCTACCCAAATTGCCAAGCAAATGGATGCTGTAATTTCCAACATTGTAATGCAAGTTTCACAAGCCCCCGCTGCTAACCAAATCGAAAATGTTGTGCTCTCGCCAATTCATCCAATTACTCTTATAAGCACTTCAAATCTTGTGACCCCCCAAAATACAAGGGAACCGAAGGGGTCACCGCACTCCTTCGATGGTTCGAGGAAATGGAAAGCACCTTCCTAATTGTGACTACCTAACAATCACAAGGTTCGTTATGCTACCGGGCGTCTCATTGGGGTAGCTTTAACCTGGTGGAACGCTGAAAAAGGGAAAAGGGGGACTAAAGCTTTTGTGGACTTAACTTCGGAATAGCTCAAGGAACTTATGATAAAACGGCTCTAGGCAAGGAGTGAGATCAAGAAGTTAGAGGATGATTTTTATTTCTTAAAACAAAATGATGGAATCCATATGACTTATAACAAGCGATTTCTCGATCTGAACCAGATGGTCCTTCTACCGTCTCATCGAACATTACACCAGGGCTCTTCCGTCTGGTATCCAGGATTCCGTGATTAGCACTATACCCGCAACTTTGGAGGCTGCAATGGAATTGGCTACCGAACTCATGGAATACCATATCTAAAATGAAGACTTTGATAAAGAGAAAAAGTAGGGCTCAACTAACAAGCTCTCAGTGGAAAAACCAAGGACAAACAAGATTTAATCATCCTCCCATTTCGATACCAAACGAAAGCGTGACGGTAAAAACTACGTCGTTGCCTCGACTAACACAACTCCACAAGGCATACCTCTCCAAGCCATACCAATCACCCAAGTGGCACCCAATCGAGCTTACCCAAACAAGAAACCCTACACTTGTACTCACCCTCAATGCAAAAACTGCCACTATCACCATCAACCCACTGTTCCTTGCCGACTCTGTGCTAACTGTGGACGATATGGTCATTTAAGCAACACCTGTCGTGCCCCTCAAAACCAAACTCCACCTCCTGCCCAAAACATGATCCAACCCTAACATCAATCAAACTACCCTAATGTACCTTATGTTAGAGCTTACTTTAATTATGGAGATCCTACCCATTTTAGAAACACGTGCCCTAGGTTGAAGAAATTGCAAACGCAAACACTGTGAGTGAGTCTTACAACTCCCATTTTTTCTTTATTATACGTTTTGGGGTGTATCATGTGTCGCGTATCATTATTACATTAACAAATTCAAATACATGAAATTACCATTATGTGAAGTATATGCATTATGTGTTGATTGTTTGTTTGTCACTTGGTGCATTTCATTCATTTCAGACGTCACATCATCATAGGCTCGTCAGTTCCCCATTACCTATGAACCAAACTTGACGTTGCCAACCATACGAGGTCAGCTCCATTTGATTGAGCTTAGACCTTGTAGCACACCATAATACCGTCCAACATACATACATACATACACACAAACACACAAACACACATACACACATACATACATACATACATACATACATACATACATACATACATACATACATACATACATTTGAATCATTATAGCTCATTCGTTTATTGTTTGAGGTTGTGTCATGAGGTTTAACATAAGACATACAACATATTTACTTACATTGGTTTACGCACGTTTTATCTATACACAAACTAGACATATTATTTTTCCAATAACAACGAGGTTCACTCACCAACCTTTGTTGACCCAAAAACTACTTTTACACGTGATATAGGTGAACCGGAATGAACAGAAGATTTGGACATAGGATGGACCTTAATTAACAAGAATCAGATTAACGTAGTTTAGTTGTCTCATATATTTAAATTGTCTTATTTAGATTGTCTATTTTGTGAAAAACTCAATTTGGAATAATGATTATTTAAAACACGTAATACAAAGTCATAAGCTTTGGATCAATCAATCATGACTCGATAACCTATTCCGCTACGGGTCGTGGTGTGACAATGACGACTCTTGAAATCTCGTTTTCATTTCATTCTGGTGTTTTTGCCATCAGTTGGGGTGTGACAGATTGGTATCAGAGCCATAAGTATAGGGAATTATGAAAAGTTACCATGATTTGACCTAATCTATAGTTTAAGTACCATACTTGACCATTCTTGAATGTTGATGCTTAAAATGTCTAACTTCTTCCTATTTGCTTCTACCTTATCTTTTGTCTTGAAAAATACACGTCTTTCCTAAGACGTTACATAATACACACCTGAAGACGCGAAGACACTCATATATCACAGTTGAGACGATGGTCACCAAAATAGGCCCAAAGGCCCACAATTTTTGGTGAAGTCACTCAATCCGTGTATTCGATTTTTCACGAAACTACGCCATCAAGTTAGGAGTGATGTCCACATCTTGATGGAAAATTTCCATTTCATACTCTAGTGGACCCTTACTAACAAGTCGAAATTTGCTCCTCATTTGGTAAGTACCAACCACGTTTATGGAACGAAATTATACACTTAGGGATGAAACTCGCATCTTGATAAGTAGTCCCACCCCTCGATTTTCGATCCCGCCAAAGTCTCGATTTTTTGATCGACTAGGGACATGTAGTAACCGGAAGGGTGAATGCCGTTAACCGCTCCTCAGTGAGAGTATTCTACCTATTAGGCCAAAGCAGTTTCCCTAACTCGAAAGAAATTTCCATTCACTTTGGAATAGTCTTAGTTTCGTTCCTAGACACTCCAAGTTTTACATGGAATCTCATTAATGTTATATCCATTTCTATATGTTTTACATTTGATACGTTTACATCTCAATTTGAAGGCATGAATCGCACGTTATCCGCAATCTAAAACAATAGTAATAATTGAACACACTAAATTTACTATTCTTATTGTCTTTATACGTGATTATATGAGGTGAATACGTGTTATACTTGTGAAAACTATGTGAAACTTACGTGTTATGTGGAATACTTTATGCTCATTCATGAAAACAAACTTTATTTTTTAAACACATTATGATCAAGTCTCATCTTTTCCCCTATTTTGCCCTTTTAGATGTCTTCCACACGTCACTCGAACACAAGGAGGAACTCTAAGTCCAACTCCAACTCAACTCTGATTCGATGTCCAAGAAGGATATAATGAAGTTCATGGTTAAGCAACTGGCCAAGTTTATCCCCAATATCGTCAATAAGATCCAACCATCCCCCAACAATGTTGAATCCCCTAATACCTCGGTCGACTCCAAAGTCGCACCAACCCAGTCAACCTTCTCGTTTAAGTAATTCAACCCTTGCAGCCCGATGGGAGTGACAAAAATACTCCAATAGTCCGACGCCATTGAGGTCAGTTTCGTCAAAGTGGGTGTCACGAACACCTATGCACCACGAATGCCCCCAGCGTCTTCTGACCAAGAGCTCTTGATTGGTGTACCGCTGAACGTAATGCACGTGAAGACGATGCCGCTTATGTATTAACTTAGACCAAGCTTATGAAGCTCATGAATGATGAGTTCTCCCCTCCCCATGAGCTCCAATAACTCGAGAATGAGTTTTGGAACATTGAAGAAGTCGGGAGTGACAACACCGGCCTCACCGTTAGGTTCAAGAAACTTATCGCCCTTTGCCTTGGCCAAGTCGATTCTACTGACAAGGCCATAGCCAAATACATCCAAGCCCTACCTCCCTCCGCTTCAAACTTCGTTGAGTCCTCCCAACCCAAAACCCTCGAAGACACCTACCGCCTAACCGCCAAATTCAACCATAACCGAATTTTGGATGGAACCTTTGAAACGAAGGGTTCTACCAAAATGGTTCACCAAGCCACCATCGAACCTAACACTGAACCATCCAAACTATCACCTAAACCCAGCACCAACGATAAGAAGCGGAAGGCTTCAAATCGAAACTGTTACTACGCAAAACCCTACACAACAACTCACCATAGCCAAAAACCCCGAACCAGCTAAGCGAACACTGGGACTCGTCCCAAGTGTATAGCCTGCACCTACCATCACTCAACCACCGTACCATGCCGCCTTTTGTAGGTCCACTTGGAGGATCAAGATAACCTACTTCCTTGTTGTTTAACACACACACGAGTGCGGAATCCAAGTGTATATGCAAACCAAAGCAAGAGCACAACGAATATAACAAAAGAAATATCTTCAAATATTCACTATATTGATTTGTAAAGAGACCCAGTACATACACTCTTGAATAAACTACTTATCTCTCTATACACTCTCTCTGTGCTCCCTTAGCTCTCCTGCTGAAACTGTGAGGTGCATGTCTGTTTATATCGGTGCATGCAACTTGTCACTCGCACGAACAAGCACATGGCTCGTACAAACCACCAACTTGCTCGTACAAATAAGCAAAAGGTTAGACTTGAATTGTCACTCGTACGAACAAGCAGTTGGCTCGCACGAACAAGCAAATGGTTAGACTTGAATGGTCACTCGTACGAACAAGTAACTTTTTCATACGAATAAGCAAGTTCTTCTTGAATGGCCACTCGCAGGAACAAGAAATGGTTCAGACAAAGGACAACTCACTCTCACAAAGAAGTGGTTCTTCGGGGAACCCTGCACAAACAAACTAAACGTCGTACCAAATAAAGATAGGAAGATATCTTGATTTGGTCGACACGACCAAAACTTTACAGACGCAACAAAAAAAGAACGTACAATTATTGATGTAACTAAAAAGAAGCGACAAACACAAAAGTGTATCAACAAACTCCCCCTTGGATGTTGCTTGGTCTTCAGTCCTCATTTCTAATGGCCTGCTTTGGACTATGAGCTTCCAGCGTGAATTTCGAATTGAGTTGAACCGAATTAAACCGAACTAAGTCGCATCCACACAAATATACATCAAAAAACTCCCCCTTGGATGCTGCTCGTGATGGTTCGTTCTTCACACTGTCGAATCTTCAGATATCTTCACGTGTCATAGTCAGGAGGTGTATCAGCAAACTCCCCCTTACATATATCTTGTGGTGTAGATAAGTGGTCAGCTGTGAATAGATCTTCTTGATCCACGACTTGTATTCATGTTGTGTCTTTACTCCTATAACTTTTTCTTCAAACTCGTTCTCTTTGTCTTTAGCTTGCTTGGATGCCATATCTGCATACACAACAAAGCTAAACGCATAATGAAAACAACTGTTAGGGATTTAATCAACCGTAGAGAATTTTCATTTGAAAATTTCATGAAAGATTGATTTGAAGCAAGATTAGCAAATTACACACATGAGACCAACTTTTATTCAACTACCAACTGACAATACTTTAAGAGTTTTGAGGATTATTCAATTTTAAACCATTAACCTTCAAAGCTTGTTGACTTCGACCATTTTTTGAAATGCACTTGTTTTCCGGCTTACAATCAGTATTTTAGGTAGGATAGACTCGAGTTCCAACATCGGTCAATCAAAAATAAACTAGAAGCAAAATCATTTTGGCTTTTTATAAAATTTATATTAAAACTCACCTAATTTCTTTTGTCATTTTTCAAATTTTTAAATGTAAAGACAGAAAGCAACAAATAATATTTACATACATTCTTTTTGCGAATTTCGAGGGTAAGAGAATCATATTAGTATACGGTCATGCCAAAACACACTTATTATTCGATTAGTTAGCATTTAGATAAGTATCCTATAACAATTATCGGTATTGTTGTCCACATAAGCTCAACTTATCGGATGTACTCACGGTTTGGGATACAATTAATGTATGATTTATACTTCCGACCGGCGTTCAACCACTCACGACATATTCCCGTATCAAGACATGCACGAGAGAAAATCTTACCGGTGAGTATACTATTTATCATCTGTTTTGACGTATATGATGTGAGATACTCACTTGTTTTTATGAAAACAAGCCCTATGTGATAAAATCACTTATTGATGAGGAACTTGATTTTCAGATGCATGTAGGGCACAGGAGTAAGTCCGTGAATAGGTTAGTACCAACGTACTGACAAATAGACGAACTTAACTCCCGCATGAAACTGTGATATATTATCACTTATCGATTAGGTGAATGTGATATGTTCATCACTTATTGATGGTCGTATGCAGTATTTACAAGTATCTATAGTATCATGGAAGTTCTAGACTTGCGTCCCTGTTAGTTTTTATATAAGATTCAACCATGATACCCAGATGATAAACAAGCATAAAGACCGCATATCTCAGAACCTTGGCATACTATCAAACGAAATTTCGGTACCAAGACCATATGCCAATGAATGGTCCCCACCTGATCTTTAGTCGATTATGTTTATATCGCCCTGTGCACACTTTAAAATGATTGTGAGCCTACTGATACATTGAATATAGAGCTACTTATCATTTTTCTTTTTAAGTTCAAAATGGTTTTAACTGTCACACCCCAACCCGCAGCGGAAATAAAAGTCGGGGCATAATTGGGTTATCACCAAAGCTCATGACATTTACTAATAAGTTTCATATTTATTAAATTGACATTAAACTTCAATTATTCAAACACAATGAGTCATACAAGCACAAATAAAACCATAACATTGTCCAGAACATAATAGTATTGTTTAATCATCTAAGGCCATTCCTACGTGTTTCTTTCTTCAGCTTGTTTACCTGTATAATGCGTAAAACAAAATTTGGGTCAACAAAAGTTGGCGAGTGATTCTAAAACATTTAAACATTTATTATATTAGTTGTTTAAATAAAAATTTGTGCGTAAATCATAAGTGAGCATAGACATATATATAAACCAACACAAACCAAATAATATCCACAATGAATCACATGACATGATGAATGATGAACTTGAGATCAAGGCTCAATCAAACGAAGCTGATCGAATGAGGCACCTGATGCTCAACTCGTATCCCACGAGGAACTGATGGGCCTAATGAATGATTGCACTGAAATGATAAAATGTCACCACACATAACCACACAAACAAATATACACCTTTGATCACGAAATGATGTTAGCACAAGTGTTTAAGTAAATAAAACACGTATGACACATGATACACCCCAAAACATGATTAAAAAAGGAATTTGTAGAGATTCACTCACAGTGGATGCATATTCTTGATGGATAATAAGTGCGCACGAGTTGAGGATTTGATCGACGACGAATACTAACCTAAAATAATAATACGATAATACGATAATTATAACCAAATTAATATTTTGATTTAATCTCTTGCTAAATTTTTAGGGTTTTTTGTTGAATTTTTAGAACCTTTGAAATTGTATTTTTTTGTATTTTTAATTGATTTTTGACTAAATATAAATATATAAGTAATAGAAGTAAAAGAAATAAAATAAAATAGTATATAAAAAAATATTGTCAGACATGTCAGAAGGGCCTGGCCGGTTTTTTTGTGAATTTTGCATGCGTGTGGTGGGATTCGAACTCTCGACCTTCCGTTCACGTGCACGCAACTTTGTTTCAACTGAGCTACGTGTCTAACCCGTTAGGATTTGATTTTTAATTATTCTTATATATATATTAGCTTCATTCATAATTTAAGTTATTTAAAACGTTTTTAAAATTAAACACCCGGCTCCCCCTGACCGATTTCGAACTCCCGATCACAACTATTCCTTGCACCCAGCCCAACTAGTTGGGCTAGGTGACTAACCCATCTAAATGAGTGTTTTTGTTATACTTAAACACATAACCCACTTCATGGTCTTCCCCAAACCTTCATCCCACCTACAGACCCTTTTAACCCCATTATTGTTTTTGCAATTAACATAAGTTATACAAGATAGCACAAGGCTTAAATCAAAAGCACCGATTCTAGACAAAACCATACCTCCGGTGGACTTCCAACACTGAACAGAACCCCTTTTTTCTCCGGCGGGGATGAAAAAGAATCAAAACCGAACAGAGTGGGTGAAGTTTTCTTCAGAATGAGCGATTTGAGCTTACCTAAGAGGATGTATATATATACAATGATATGGTGAGATTTAGGTTACCAGAATTCGCAGTTAATGCGATCTTGAGTATTTGCACCGATTATACACTGAATTGAAACGGATTCTCATAGATTTTCAGTATTGACACAGGACGGTTACGTTCTCTTTTCTTGAAGAAGTTGCAGGTTAACGCGGTTATAAAGGATATTAATTAAATGTTTCAGTTTCTAACACAAGTGTGTGTGTAGTATAGTGGTGTTTGTGATGTGTATGTGCACAAAAGACCAGGGTTCGACCCCGGTTTCCCCCCAATCTTTTAACTAACTTTTTTTTAAATATATGTTTTGTTTGTTTATTATTTTATTTACTCATTTTGTTTTAAACTCTTTTAACAGTTACAGTGACAAAATAAAATTAATCTACACTAATAATTTTCGCTACAATCATCGAACCAAAACTTGAATAATAAACAGTGCGGGTTTTTTAAACCTGTTTTACACAAATGTTACATTAACAGACCACTAATTTACTATCATTTTCTCTTTTTCTTGCCAGGAAACTCATTTTGTGTTTTTCTTTTGTTTTTGTCCTTTTTGACGTTTCGAAATATTTTTTGTATTTTTCGGATTGGAATTTACTCCCCCTACAACGCAAAAAGTAAATGTAATTCTTTAAATACATCTTTTTGGATAATCTTTAAGAAAAATATTCACAAAACAATTTCCCGATGTGGATTAACTCATGTTTTACCTTGATGTCGTTCACCAAAATTAATTTAATAAAAAAAATTTTGGAAAAATGAGTTGGCATGTTGGTAATCGGTGTGGACCAAAACAACATTTATGAGATTAATATTGAAACAATCACGTGTGAGGTGATATTCGAGATCAATGTGTTTGGTCTAGAGTGTTGTACGAGATTTTTAGATATCTATAAAGCAGATTAAATATCGACAAAGATAGGAGAGATTAGAAAATTTAAAACCGTAATCCTGCAATTGCTACGTGCATTCCTAGGAATCTGTGTGCTCTCCTAACTGGATATCCTCCCAGTGTGGATTTCAAGGTCGATTTTGCAGCTACTTCATATAACTGAGAAATCTCTTCACAGCAACAAGATCATAAACCTCCGGATCCAACTGGTAAGAAGCAAGAGAGCATGTGGAGAAGCTTGTACACATCATCTTTGGACGGTCCATACATGATGTTGTCCACATGCTTTTGCACCAACAAAGGTCTTCGTCTTTCTCCTCGAGAAGTAGTGTGCGGTTGTTCAAACCATGCTAAGGCATCCACACACCCAGTTGGTTTGTTCAACCAAACGCATTTTCTTCAACCACACCTGTGGAGAAATGTACACTGCACGGTCATCTTGTAAGCTTTGAACTTCTTGTGGAAGATATAAGACATGAATCTTTGATAATCTTCTGACGTGCTGCAGGCGCGTATATTTCGATTGAACCTATCCTGTGGATCCGATCCAAGCCTTAAACAAACAAATTGTTGGTCGTTTTTCATCTTGTCGAATTATCAACTTCATTCACCAAACTTTCTTCACTCATCGGACATTATCTTCTCTTTCTCTCCAACAAAGGCAACAACTCCTGGATATAACGATGTTTTAGAGCCGCATGTCACCGATCTTGTGCCTGGATGCTCCACTATCAATAATTCTATAATTATCATTAGTTCCTCCTGGAACATCCTGCACACTCATTAAAGATAAGTTGGAGATAGGGACCCAAGCCTTCATTGACTTGGGTCGTCCGACATCAACGAGAATTGGAACTTCATTTTCCCGATTATTCGGAGTGGATTGTGCTCCCCCTAAAACAATTACCGGTTTTTGTTTCCAAATCTGTTTTTTTCTCAATTTTAACATTTTGTTTTACCGATTGTGTTTGGACAACCTCCAATTTTAAAGCCTTTTCAATAGCTTTTTGTTGTTTCTTTCTCTATTTCATTTCTCGTTGTTAAGACGAGGGTCCTGTTATGTAACACCCTGACCGTGTAAAACAACGAACCGTGGCGGAAACGTTGGGGAGTCATGTCATAGAACTATTGTTTAACAACGCATGGAATTTAAAATTTTGTTTTATTAAGTTAAATGATTACATTGTCTTGGGATAAACAAGAACAACACATAAATAAACTGTCTTTCGTGTTTTAAGTCACTAAGGCCCACGTCCATTCCTACATGAAGCATGCATCGTATTATCAAGCATTGGAGAATTTGGCGTAAAGTTGTTTTTTCTTCAGGATTTCCATCGTCAGACTGAGATGTTGTTCGTGATCGGCATGAGTCTTAGAATAAATGAGGATGTCATCGAAGAAAACAATGATGAACTTGTCTAAATAAGGTTTACAAACCCTATTCATTAAGTCCATGAAGACGGCAGGAGCATTTGTCAAACCAAAAGGCATGACAGTGAACTCATAATGGCCGTATCGAGTGCGGGAAGCGGTCTTGGGAATATCTTCTTCGAGTAGACGAAGTTGATGATACCCAGAACGCAGATAAATCTTTGAAAAGCAGGTCACACCTTGTAGCTGATCAAAGAGATCATCAATGCGAGGTAGTGGATATCGATTTTTGATTGTGAGTTTGTTGAGCTCACTATAATCGATACATATAGGGAGGATCCATCCTTCTTTTTCATGAATAGGACAGGAGTGCCCGAAGGTGAAAAGCCCAGACGAGTGAATCCCTTGTATGAAAGTTCTTGGAGTTGCTTTGACAACTCTTGCATTTCAGACGGTTCAAGATGGTAAGGATGTTTGGCAATTGGATTGGCACCAGGTACAAGGTTAATACGAAACTCAACTTGACGAATTGGGGGTAAACTAGGTAGCTGTTTTGGAAACATCTCAGGATATTCCCGAACAACGGGGAGTCCTTAACAGTTTTTCCCTTGCCCTTTTTCTCTACGATATGTGTCAAGAAGGCTACATAATTCTTTCGTAGGTATTTTTGTGCCTAAGTACGGGTCATGAGTTTTAGGCTATTCGAGGGTTTCTCTCTGTGAACTTCTAAGGTTTCGCCAGACGAAAGAGGTATACGAACAACCTTGTCGAAACAGATCACCTTAGCATGGTGTTTGGTTAACCAATCCATTCCTATGATGATGTCAAAACTCCCGAGTTGCATTGGTGTGAGGTCAATGGGTAAAAGGTGCTTATCCAGGTTCAATTGGCAACTATGAATGACATAGTTGAGCACAAGGTGTTCACTACTAGCTATTTCCACCGTTAAGGGTTTTCCTAGTTTAGTTCTAGGCATCCTTAGAAGAAAACATGATGGAAAATATGTGAGATTGGCATTGGATAAGCAAGAGAGATGTTAAAAATATCGACGGAATATAAGGATGTTCGTCATTCGTTCGTTACTTAAAAACAAACAAACGGCACACGGTGACTAATCAAAGTAAATGGGTTTTAGGTAGGCTAGACTCGAGTTCCAATATCGGTCAATCAAAAATAAGCTAGGAGCAAAATCATTTTGGCTTTTTATAAAATTTATATTAAAACTCACCTAATTTCTTTTGACATTTTTCAAATTTTTAAATGTAAAGACGGAAAGCAACAAATAATATTTACATACATTCTTTTTGCGAATTTCGAGGGTAAGAGAATCATATTAGTATACGGTCATGCCAAAACACACTTATTGTTCGATTAGTTAGCATTTAGATAAGTATCCTATAACAATTATCGGTATTGTTGTCCACATAAGCTCAACTTATCGGATGTACTTACGGTTTGGGATACAATTAATGTATGATTTATACTTACCGACCGGTGTTCAACCACTCACGACATATGCCCGTATCAGGACATGCATGAGAGAAAATCTTACCGGTGAGTATACTATTTATCATCTGTTTTGACGTATATGATGTGAGATACTCACTTGTTTTTATGAAAACAAGCCCTATGTGATAAAATCACTTATTGATGAGGAACTTGATTTTCAGATGCATGTAGGGCACAGGAGTAAGTCCGTGAACAGGTTAGTACCAACGTACTGACAAATAGACGAACTTAACTCCCGCATAAAACTGTGATAAATTATCACTTATCGATTAGGTGAATGTGATATGTTCATCACTTATTGATGGTCGTATGCAGTATTTACATGTATCTATGGTATCATGGAAGTTCTAGACTTGCGTCCCTGTTAGTTTTTATATAAGATTCAATCATGATACCCAGATGATAAACAAGCATAAAGACCGCATATCTCAGAACCTTAGCATACCGTCAAACGAAATTTCGGTACCAAGACCATATGCCAATGAATGGTCCCGACCTGATCTTTAGTCGATTATGTTTATATCGCCCTGTGCACACTTTAAAATGATTGTGAGCCTACTGATACATTGAATATAGAGCTACTTATCATTTTTCTTTTAAGTTCAAAATGGTTTTAACTGTCACACCCCAACCCACAACGGAAATAAAATTCGGGGCATAATTGGGTTATCACCAAAGCTCATGACATTTACTAATAAGTTTCATATTTATTAAATTGACATTAAACTTCAATTATTCAAACACAATGAGTCATACAAGCACAAATAAAACCATAACATTGTCCAGAACATAATACTATTGTTTAATCTTCTAAGGCCATTCCTACGTGTTTCTTTCTTCAGCTTGTTCACCTGTATCATGCGTAAAACAAAATTTGGGTCAACAAAAGTTGGCGAGTGAATCTAAAACATTTAAACATTTATTATATTAGTTGTTTAAATAAAAATTTGTGCGTAAATCATAAGTGAGCATAGACATATATATATAAACCAACACAAACCAAATAATATCCACAATGAATCACATGACATGATTAATGATGAACTTGAGATCAAGGCTCAATCAAACGAAGCCGATCGAATGAGGCACCTGATGCTCAACTCGTATCCCACGAGGAACTGATGGGACTAATGAATGATTGCACTGAAATGATAAAATGTCACCACACATAACCACACAAACAAATATACACCTTTGATCACGAAATGATGTTAGCACAAGTGTTTAAGTAAATAAAACACGTATGACACATGATAAACCCCAAAACATGATTAAAAGAGGAATTTGTAGAGAGTCACTCACAGTGGATGCATATTCTTGATGGATAATAAGTGCGCACGAGTTGAGGATTTGATCGACGACGAATAGTAACCTAAAATAATAATACGATAATTATAACCAAATTAATATTTTGATTTAATACTCTTCTAGATTTTTAGGGTTTTTTGTTGAATTTTTAGAACCTTTGAAATTGTATTTTTTTGTATTTTTAATTGATTTTTGACTAAATATAAATATATAAGTAATAGAAGTAAAAGAAATAAAATAAAATAGTATATAAAGAAATATTGTCAGACATGTCAGAAGGGCCTGGCCGGTTTTTTTGTGAATTTTGCATGCGTGTGGTGGGATTCGAACTCTCGACCTTCCGTTCACGTGCACGCAACTTTGTTTCAACTGAGCTACGTGTCTAACCCATTAGGATTTGAATTTTAATTATTCTTATATATATATTAGCTTCATTCATAATTTAAGTTATTTAAAACGTTTTTAAAATTAAACAACCCGGCTCCCCCGACCGGTTTCGAACTCCCGATCACAACTATTCCTTGCACCCAGCCCAACGAGTTGGGCTAGGTGACTAACCCGTCTAAATGAGTGTTTTTGTTATACTTAAACAAATAACCCACTTCATGGTCTTCCCCAAACCTTCATCCCACCTACAGACCCTTTTAACCCCATTATTGTTTTTGCAATTAACATAAGTTATACAAGATAGCACAAGGCTTAAATCAAAAGCACCGATTCTAGACAAAACCATACCTCCGGTGGACTTCCAACACTGAACAGAACCCTTTTTTCTCCGGCGGGGATGAATAAGAATCAAAACCGAACAGAGTGGGTGAAGTTTTCTTCAGAATGAGCGATTTGAGTTTACCTAAGAGGATGTATATATATACAATGATATGGTGAGATTTCGGTTTCCAGAATTCGTAGTTAATGCGATCTTGAGTATTTGCAACAGTTATACACTGAATTGAAACGGATTCTCATAGATTTTGAGTATTGACACAGGACGGTTACATTCTCTTTTCTTGAAGAAGTTGCAGGTTAACGCGGTTATAAAGGATATTAATTAAATGTTTCAGTTTCTAACACAAGTGTATGTGTAGTATAGTGGTGTTTGTGATGTGTGTGTGCACAAGAGAGCCGGGTTCGACCCCGGTTTCCCCCCAATATTTTAACTAACTTTTTTTAAATATATGTTTCGTTTGTTTATTATTTTATTTACTCATTTTGTTTTAAACTCTTTTAACAGTTACCGTGACAAAATAAAATTAATCTACTAATAATTTTCGCCACAATCATCAAACCAAAACTTGAATAATAAACGGTGCGGGTTTTTGAAACCCGTTTTACACAAATGTTACATTAACAGACCACTAATTTACTATCATTTTCTCTTTTTTCTTGCCAGGAAACTCATTTTGTGTTTTTCTTTTGTTTTTGTCCTTTTTGACGTTTCGAAATATTTTTTGTATTTTTCGGATTGGAATTACTCCCCCTACAACGCAAAAAGTAAATGTAATTCTTTAAATACATCTTTTTGGATAATCTTTAAGAAAAATATTCACAAAACAATTTTCGGATGTGGATTGACTTGGGTCGTCCGACATCAACGAGAATTGGAACTTCGTTTTCCCGATTATTCGGAATGGATTGTGCTCCCCCTAAAACAATTACCGGTTTTTGTTTCCAAATCTGTTTTTTTCTCAATTTTAACATTTTGTTTTACCGATTGTGTTTGGACAACCTCCAGTTTTAAAGCCTTTTCAATAGCTTTTTTTTGTTTCTTTCTCTATTTCATTTCTCGTTGTTAAGACGAGGGTCCTGTTATGTAACACCCTAACCGTGTAAAACAACGAACCGTGGTGGAAACGTTGGGGAGTCATGTCATAGAACTATTGTTTAACAACTCATGGAATTTGAAATTTTGTTTTTTTAAGTTAAATGATTACATTGTCTTGGGATAAATAAGAACAACATATAAATAAACTGTCTTTCGTGTTTTAAGTCAATAAGGCCCACGTCCATTCCTACATGAAGCATGCATCGTATTATCAAGCATTGGAGAATTTGGCGTAAAGTTGTTTTTTCTTCAGGAGTTCCATCGTCAGACTGAGATGTTGTTCGTGATCGGCATGAGTCTTAGAATAAATGAGGATGTCATCGAAGAAAACAATGATGAACTTGTCTAAATAAGGTTTACAAACCCTATTCATTAAGTCCATGAGGACGGTAGGAGCATTTGTCAAACCAAAAGGCATGACAGTGAACTCATAATGGCCGTATCGAGTGCGGGAAGCGGTCTTGGGAATATCTTCTTCGAGTAGACGAAGTTGATGATACCCAGAACGCAGATAAATCTTTTAAAAGCAGGTCACATCTTGTAGCTGATCAAAGAGATCATCAATGTGAGGTAGGGGATATCGATTTTTGATTGTCAGTTTGTTGAGCTCACTATAATCGATACACATAGGGAGGATCCATCCTTCTTTTTCATGAATAGGACAGGAGCGCCCGAAGGTGAAAAGCCCAGACGAGTGAATCCCTTGTATGAAAGTTCTTGGAGTTGCTTTGACAACTCTTGCATTTCAGACGGTTCAAGACGGTAAGGATATTTGGCAATTGGATTGGCACCAGGTACAAGGTTAATACGAAACTCAACTTGACAAATTGGGGGTAAACTAGGTAGCTCTTTTGGAAACATCTCAGGGTATTCCCGAACAACGGGGATATCCTTAACAGTTTTTCCCTTGCCCTTTTTCTCTACGATATGTGCCAAGAAGGCTACATAATTCTTTCGTAGGTATTTTTGGGCTTAAGTACGGGTCATGAGTTTTAGGCTATTCGAGGGTTTCTCTCTGTGAACTTCTAAGGTTTCGCTAGACGAAAGAGGTATACGAACAACCTTGTCGAAACAGATCACCTTAGCATGGTGTTTGGTTAACCAATCCATTCCTATGATGATGTCAAAACTCCCGAGTTGCATTGGTGTGAGGTCAATGGGTAAAAGGTGCTTATCCAGGTTCAATTGGCAACTATGAATGACACAGTCGAGCACAAGGTGTTCACTACTATCTATTTCCACCGTTAAGGGTTTTCCTAGTTTAGTTCTAGGCATCCTTAGAAGAAAACATGATGGAAAATATGTGAGATTGGCATTGGATAAGCAAGAGAGATGTTAAAAATATCGACGGAATATAAGGATGTTGGTCATTCGTTCGTTACTTAAAAACAAACGAACGACACACGGTGACTAATCAAAGTAAATGGGTCTTTATAATGTATCGCGAAGACATGCTTTAGCCTATAAGTGGACACTCACCCCAAGAGTTCCCAAGTAAGAGTGACTGGTCCGATAATGCGGATTTGTACGAACACTCTAGCCTTAGACAAAAAACTCTGGGTACAATCATCCACCCTTCCAGATTGCACGTGTTCACATTAATAAAACCTAAACTTTGATGGGATTTTGAAAACTTACAAGGCTTTAAGACAAAATAGATCATCTAAGGATAGATGATTGATTTTGTAACTTGTGTATTTGTTTTGGTAGTCACCTAAGGATAGGTGATGATATTGTTTTTAGGAATCTAAAAGCAAGATAACTCACGTTAGGGTCCTAGGAAGGTTATCGTGTAGGTCAAAGCACTACTAATAACCTAATTCCCTATAACCATAAACTCTGATACCAATCTTTTTGTAACACCCCGACCGCGTAAAACAATGAACTACGGCGGAAACATCAGGGAGTCATGTCACAGAATTATTGTTTAACAACTCATGGAATTTAAAATTTTGTTTTATTAAGTTAAATGTTTACATTGTCTTGGGATAAACAAGAACAACACATAAATAAACTGTCTTTTGTGTTTTAAGTCACTAAGGCCCACGTCCATTCCTATGCATCATATTATCAAGCATTGACTCCTTAAACATATGCGAAAAGATAGTAAGCATAAAAATGCCGGCGAGTAAATAGGTTTTGTGAGTGTGTCAAATTCGAGGCTTTGTATAAATATTGCAACTCCTCGTCCGACTACAAGAGTCGTTAAGTGAAAACCTCGTATCAAAACTGTTTGATATTGCAATACAATTAACCAACTAAAACAAGTTGGTTAGAGTTGTGAAAACCTTGTAGCCATGAATCTTGACCAAAACGTTTCTTTTGTAAAATGAACTTGTAATAGATTGATTCAAAAGAAAACTTCGTATGGTTTATATCTTAAAATGAAAATCATTGACATTGTTCAAAACCATTTGTCCGTCTTATAAACCATTTGTCTATGTTATACATCAATCGTCGTGTCATAAACCAATTGTCCATGTCATAAACAAATCGTCCATGTTTTTAATTGTGAAAACTTTTGATCGTACTTTAATGAACACATTCAAACCTGTGCTGACTATTCCACCAAAGGGTATCTTTAATAGACCACCAAAGGGTCTCTTTAACTAGACTAACAAATCAACAAATGATTTGTTAATCAGAAACAGTTTCTGTCATTACCCAAACTTCCACCAAATCCAGTGAACAGTCCGATAATGGGATTGTCAGTCCTATGGTACCCATAACATACTACTGGTTGGCTCGGTGAAAGCTAATGAATGTCATTTGTGTTATGGATAAGGCATCAACAAGTTGTTCACATTATTGAAATCGTATTGTTTTATATATAAACCATGTATATTGTTTTTGAAATCTTTAAAATAATTATAGGCACATATGAGTCACCCTAAAACATTTGAAAATCTAAAAGAGGGGGGCTATGTACTCACATGGGATTGCGAAAGTGTTCTTGATCAACGGAATAAACAAAGCTTAAACATGTCCTAATGTGTCTGATAAATATGTTAGCGTGTCAGGACTACAAACGGGAGATCGGATAGAATGAAGTTTTATAAACCAAACGAGTGTTGGAACTCATGTGATATGGTTTACCAAACTTAACATTTTGATTTGGAAAGGATCCAAAGTGCTTTTGAACCATTATGACTCGTTAAGGTAGTTTGTGCTACTTTAACGGGTCATTAGCGTAAACGCGTGATCATCCTATGATAAGTCTTAAATGATCCAAACATGTTTGAAAATGTTATAACATCAGTTTATATGATAAAAATTTTGTTACATGTGTTAAAAATGGATTTATGCGCAAAAGGGCATTTTGGTCATCATTTTTTTAAGAACATAGAAGTAACTTATCATAACACTAATGACGTGACCATAAGGTTTAACCTCAGTAGGTTTTCCCTGTACAACTATAGTCAAAAAATATTTGTTTGGTCGGATCCTAAGATTGATCAAACGGGTCGGATTCGAACGTCAAAGCGGTGGTCAAGACCGCTCGACTTATGACCCTAAATAAGAACTAAGGCAGAAGTGATGAGTTAGACATGTCAAAATATGTCTAACTAAGTTATAAAACTGATTTGGTATCAAAACTTGGTGTTTTATACCAGAAAATAGTTTCGTCGTAAAATGCACATCATGTGATTTTTTACTGAAACTTTGACTCGTCACCTCGACTAGTAAACATGGTAATCAGAAGGTGAAATCGTTAGGGATTATAACTTTCGTGATTACGATCACGTTTCAAAGTTCAATTAAGCTTTGACTTGAGCAAATATGGTCAGAACCAAAAGTCAATCAGGTTGCCAAACTCTTCGACTTTTAGCTCAAAATAGCTAAAATAATGAAAGAACTAGGAAGAGTACTTACTCGTGTTGAAGAACACTTTCGGAACTCAAGATAGGAGGTTTCCAAAGGCTGGAAACAAGTTCTAAGAAAGACAGAAAGAAGAACTTCACACTTTGCTTTGAAGTGTTTTGAAGTGGTGAGAAAAAAAATGGAAGAATCATGGGGTATTTATAGTATTTTAGGATTAAGGAGGTGATGACAAGTGTCCTCAAGTGTGGATTAGTGTCCCAACATGTGTCAACACCATATTAAGTATGGAAAAGTGAGTGATAGGTGTCAAAAATTGGAGATACGTGGCATACTTGGTAAGTAGCAAAAATATTTATTATTTTTCTGACATTTTTGGCCCTTGGACTTGTATTTTCACTTGTTTGCCATTTTTAACCCCTTTAACCTAATATTTAGGTTATATAAAGGTGTTAAGACATGGGTAACTTGGATTATGCTCAAAAATTTCATAGATGTCGGTTCGTTCGGTTGTACGGTTGCGCGTTTCAAAAAAATGCGTAAAACGCTTTAACGAACACGAAAATGATCGAAATTGTGCAACGATTGACATTTTTGAGTTCTCATCAATAAAATACAAGATTGTATTGAATACAAAAATATTTGGAAATGAAACACAAAGTTTCATTGAATACGATATTGTTTGTAATTATGCAATGATTGAAAGGGCACAAATGTCACATGTTTTGGCGAAACAGATTTAGCATGGTAATGTTTACCACGGGGCGCATTTTTGCTTTTGCCTTTGTGTGATATGGACAGTTTTTGACAATGTGCCCATACTTACCACACTTAAAGCATGAACTCCGCTCAACAAACCTCGAAATATTATAAATGTGATAGCTTGATGATGAACTTCATGATCTTGAGGTACTTGGTCCTACATCACAACAATTTGTGTGTTGTGTGTAATGTTCTGACTGTTTCTCTTCAAAATTCTATTTTGTTTAACAAAGTCCGTGTTGGATTTGTTTTCAAAAGATTCAATTTTATTAGTCCCTCGGGATTTCAAGAAATTTACAATTTGAATTTTCTTCTTGTTCTGGCTCTTTAACTCATTGATGTCATCCGATTGACCTTGACTTCTAGATGTGCCCTTAGTGAACCCTAGACCAGCTGTAAATTCAGCTAGATCCAATGGAACGGTGGGTTCAAACTGTGGCATATCTTCGTCATCCGGCATTTTGGTGTAATTGTGCCTAACCAGAGGGGGACAAGCCTGATAACCAATGCATTTCATATCACCTTTCTTCTTTTGAACATTGATGATGTGATCCAAAACATATATTGAGTCGGAGTAACTGTCCAACTTGAGTTTGATTGCATCATGTTCACACTTTGCACAGGCTAACTCTTTTTTCTTCAAACATGTTAATATAATTGTTAATGGTTGTTTGTTTTCTCAAAACATTCTTTGTTAATTCAAAAACATCTTTCTTTAAGGTTTCAATTGTAGTTTTAAATTCCTTTTCGTTTTTCTTAAGAATTGTGTTTGCCTCAGTGCACTTTATCAGATCTACAATCAAACTCTGATGATTCTTCTTTATGTGATCAAATTTACCTTCAAGTTCTAAGTATATACCTTTTAAAACTATAAAATCAAAACACTTAGACATAATAGGTTTCTTAAAACTTACCTGACTGGATTGGCAATCTAAATGGGCCTGAATGTTGCACGAAGAGTGGAAGATCCGATTGTTGAGAGATGCTTGGAAAACACATCAGATGACCCTTCAGTTTTATGTTCCAAATCTGCTTCGCCGCTATCCGTCGATTCAGTTTCGGTAATTACATCATCTACTTCAGCATTAACATCTTCAGATCGATCTTCATTCAAAGTCGATTCTGCTTCATCTGAACTGCTGCTATCACATGAACTGCCATCTTTTCTGGACGATTCTCCATCGTTATCATTTTTAGCAATTTCGGCATAGTATGCAGTTCCTCCTCCACCATTGTTTCCCAATTGAATAGACCAATCACAGTGTTCATCTGCTTGAACTTCTAAAGCTAAGTTGGAATTGTTTGTGGGAACCATTGGTCTTTTGTTGTTAGTAGCTTGATTGCTGTTGAAAGGATATTGATTCCCTTACTGTGGAAGCTTCGTGCATTCTCTTTTAAAATGCCCCTTTTCTCTACAGGTGAAACAAGTAACCTTCCTTTTTTATCAAGACCGTATGGAGTATCCTTGTTGCTCTCTAGATTAGTTCTTCCTGTTTTCTCCATAAAATCTTTTGCCCTTCTCAATGCACTTGCAAACGCCCATTTGATATCAATCAACTCCATCTCCTCCTTGTCGATTTGTGCATACTCTTCACTAGTTAGATTGATGTTACCAATTTGTCCAGCTACTAATCCACAGTAAGAACTCACCAAAGTGTTTAGAAGCTCCATGTGTTCCCGGGCAACTTCCACACTCACCTTAGAAAGGTTTGATGTATCGAGTCTGACAATGTTAGGGTTTGAGGGTTGAAAGTTTTTACCATAGAAAGCTTGTTGTGGAACTTGTGGTGTAACATCTTGTGGCTGAGGAAGAAATGCTTTTAGACCAAATGCTTGTTCATAGACTTGAGGATTTGTTGGTCTAACATCTTGTGGTTGTGGAAGAAAAGCTTTTGGATCAAAAGCTTGTTCATAAACTTGAGCACTTGAACCAACAGACTGATCTGGTTGAACTTGCGGGAAAAAGGGATTTGCATTTGACACAAATGCTATTTGAAGCTTCGGTTGTTGATATGTACTTACACCTGTGTTAATGCCTCCAAAATACATCTCTGGGTTTTTCAGAACTGGAATCGTTTTGCTTTACGAATTTCTTCTTCATTTTTGTTTTCAAGTTTCAGAACAAATTAGTAAATGTTGATTACATCCAAAACACCGGTATGTTTTGCAATTCAATAGATTGACTCCACTTAGGTGGTAAAGCATCAGGAAAACGCATAACAATCTCCGGTTGTGATGCATTAACCTTGTATGAGTACATCTCACTGAGCTAATGATATAAACGAGTTGTCATATCACTTAGTGTTTCACTCTCCATGGACAGAAACCCTTCAAACTTTTTCTTTAAAAGATCATGTCAAATCTTTCTCGTTGCTGCATTTCCTTCTCTTATTGATTTCAAAGAGTCCCACAAAGTCTTCATAGTGGTACAATACATAAACTGATGATAAATATCCTTGTGGAGTACTTGTGTAAGAATGGCAAAGGACTTCTTTTCTAGATCATAAGCCTTTTATAATTCTCGTCCAATTCGGCTAAAGAGGTTGAATTTGATACAACTTCTTTGAGAGATTCTTTGTATGGAGTAGTAAAACACATCCACAACTAGATATTCTGACCAAGAACATACGTATGAAAACGACTTTCCATGAAGGATAATCGTTCATATGATTCAACTTTGGTGGACGGTTGTTACTTCCAGTTTCACTCTTGCTAAGAAGAAGAGTTTGGACGCTTTGATTTTGATTCGTAACAGACGCCCATTGATAAAGGTTAATCGTTTGTGGAGGCACTAAAGATTTTACCCATGAGATTGCGGAGCTAGATCGTGATGAATCTTGGCTTTTACTTGAACTACACCCCCAATACCAAGGATTTGTAACGATTTTGCTTGTTTGTTTGTGAAAATCAGCTTAAAAATTTAAAATTCCAAGGATTAACTTGAAATAAAAAGTCTTTTGTTAAAGTTCACAATTTCAAAAACCACGAAGCATCACTTCTCATGAAAAACTGGTCATGAAAAACTACTACCACGAAAAAACCCCATGTCCACGAAATACCTAGGGTCCACGAAGAACTGATGTTTAGTCAAAACGAACCTAAATTCGTGTGAAAGAGTGTTTGTTCGTACGAATCAGTGGGTATTTGTGAGAGCGAGTGTTTGTTCGTACGAACCAATGGATATTCGTACGAGTGACTGGTTATTCGTACGAACCACTGGTTGTTCGTACGAACCACTGGTGCTTTGTGCGAACCACTGGTTCTTCATGCGACTAACTGGTTCTTCGCACGAACTACTGGTTCTTCGTGCGACTTGTGATTCTTCGTGCAACTAACCAGTTCTTCGTGAGGGTTGGTTTTTCGCAGAGGTTTTTCACAGGGGTTGGTTGGTTAGAAGTTTCCTTTTGTATCAAAATCTTCTTTCTGAGTTTTTTGAAAGCGGACAGATGTTTATACAGATTTGGTTAAAAAGACAAACATTCCAAAAATAGCTTTTCAGTCAAATCTTTAGAATTAGTCAACCCTGAAGGAATATTCCGGTGGTTTTCCGACAAGTGCTTCACCGAAAAATATGTCCAACTAAACTTTGATAGAAAAATTTCAAGAAAAATTTCAAGAAAAACCGTACCCTAACATGTCTCCATGTATTTTAACAAGGTTTTTATAAAATTTTTCCGAGAACAACAAGTTTTACCTAAATTTTAAACCACTTTTCTTGTAAAAACTTAAGTTTCTTGTTTGAAGTTCAAGAACACTTCCAGAATGCTTCACAACTTGCTCAAACACAATACTATGCTTGGTTTTAAACAAGGAAGAGAGCCAAAGATCTGATACCACTTGTAGATCCACTTGGAGGATTAAGATAACCTACTTCCTTGTTGTTTAACACACACACGAGTGCAGAATCCAAGTGTATATGCAAACCAAAGCAAGAGCACAACAAATATAACAAAAGATATATCTTCAAATATTCACTACATTGATTTGTAGAGAGACCCAATACACTCTTAAATAAACTGCATATCTCTCTATACACTCTCTCTGTGCTACCAAGCTCTCTTGCTGAAACTGTGAGGTGCATGTCTGTTTATTATACGTGCATACAACTTCTCACTCGCACGAACAATCACATGGCTCGTACGAACCTCCTACTTGCTCGTACGAACAAGCAAAAGGTTAGACTTGAATTGTCACTCGTACGAACAAGCAGTTGGCTCGCACGAACAAGCAAATGGTTAGACTTAAATGGTCACTCGTATGAACAAGCAACTTGTTCATACGAACAAGCAAGTTCTTCTTGAATGGTCACTCGCACGAACAAGAAATGGCTCGTACGAAGGACAACTCACTCACACGAGGAAGTGGTTCTTCGGGGAACCCTTCTAATAGACATACTGCACAGACAGCAAGATTAGAAACACAAGACTTAACAGTATGCACACATGCAACTGTTTTACAACACAAACAAACTAAACATCGTACCAAATCAAGATAGGAGGATATCTTGATTTGGTCGACACGACAAAAACTTTACAGACGCAACAAACAAAGACCGTACAATTACTGATGTAACTAAGAACAACCGACAGACACAAAAGTGTATCAACAAACTCCCCCTTGGATGTTGCTTGGTCTTCGGTCTTCAATTCTAATGGCCTGCTTCATACTATGAGCTTCCAGCGTGAATACCAAAGTGAGTCGAACCGAACCGAACTGAGCCACATCCACACAAATATGCATCAACACCTTTCCACCTCGTGCAATAGGTTTGGACACTTTAACACCCAACGCCAAAGTGACCAAAAGACACAAGGCAACCACACGCAACCACCTACCCAGAATCAATCCCAACCACAAGCAAAAAACGGTTGCACTTGCTACAAGTGTGGCGACATGAATCATCTCAGCAACACTTGCCTTCAACGCAACAACCAAGCGCAGCAGCAAGCTCCTTGCGGACGAGCTTTCGTCATCACTGCCGCTCAGGCCCAGAACAACAACGATGTTATCAATGGTACGTTCCTTGTAAATGATGTTTTTTGCTTCTTGTTTATTTGATACTACCATGGATAAAAGTTTTGTATCCGTTGAATTTCAACAATTGCTTAAGTATAGATGCTCTAAGTTGCCAAAACCTTCGGATATGCAACAACTATCGAGCCAACTTCAAGAATTACTTGATAAAGGCTTTATACGCCCTAGTACTTCTCCTTGGGGTGCTCTAGTCCTCTTTGTCAAGAAGAAACATGGATCATTCCGAATGTGCATCGATTATAACGAGCTTAACAAACTCACCGTCAAGAACCGATATCCCCCTCCGCACATCGACGACCTATTCGATCAACTCCAAGGCGCAACTTGTTTCTCCAAAATCGATCTTCATTTTGGCTACCATCAACTTCGATTCCTCGAAGAGGATATTCCAAAAACCGCCTTTCGTACTAGATATGGTCATTACGAATTTGTAGTCATGCCTTTTGGTATAACCAATGTACCCGCGGTTTTCATGTATTTGATGAACCCTGTGTGTAAGTTATGCTTGGATCTTTTGGTGATCGTTTTCATAGACGATATCCTCATCTATTCTAAAACCCAAGAAGAATATGAGCGTTATTTGCGTCTAATCCTCGAACTCCTACGCAGCAATGACTATACGCCAAATTCTCCAAGTGTGAATTTGGCTAAAAGAAGTTCAATTTCTCGGTCATGTTGTGAATGAGAAAGGCATTCACGTCGATCCTACGAAAATTAAAGCCGTCAAGAACTGGATTGCACCGAATCCCCCTCCGAAATTCATTCGTTCCTTGGATTGGCGGGTTACTACCATCGGTTCATCTTTAACTTATCAAAAATCATTGTTCCTCTCAGTTCCTTGTCTCAAAAGGAAAAAACCTTTTGTTGTGGCCGACGCTCTAGTCGTAAAACTCATGTGAAGAGTATTTGTTGTTTCCAAATTTTGAACAACCTTCGAGATCAAATTCGCGAAGCACAATACTCGTCCGTCAATGAGAATGACTTATACAATGAGATGAAGTGTGGTGCTGAAAATCAGCTCGTATCCAAATCCAACAGTATTCTTTACTATCTCGACCGCGTATGGAATCCAAACCATGATAACCTCCATGACTTCTTGATGAATGAAGCTCACAAATCCCGATACTCTATACATCTTAGCGCCGACAAGATGTACCAAGACATTCGTATGTCTTATTGGTGGCCTGTCATGAAGAAAGATATCGCCACCTACGTTTCGGAATGTCTCACTTGTTCCAAGGTAAAAGCCGAAAACCAACGTCCCTCTAGCTTGCTCGAATAACCAGAAATTCTAGTCTGGAAATGGGAGAGCATAGCTATGGATTTCATCACCAAACATCCTCAAACTTCTTCTAGTCATGATAGCATTTGGGTAATCATTTATCGTTTGACCAAATCTGCTCACTTTCTCTCCATTCGTGAAGATTATAAAGTCGAGAAATTGGCACGTATCTACACGGATGAAGCCATTTGTTGTCATGGGATCCCCATAGACATCATTTCTGACCATGATGGTCATTTCACCTCATGTTTATGCCAAACCTTTCAAAAAGCACTCGATACTCATCTCAGCCTTAGTACCGCCTTTCATCCTCAATCCGATGGTCAAACCGACTGAACTATCCAAACTCTCGAGGTATGCTTTGCTCTTGCGTAATCTATTTAGGTGGCAACTAGGATACACACTCGCCTTTAGTAGAATTCTCGTACAATATCAGTTACCACGCTAGTACCAAATGGCACCATTCGAAGCATTATATGGTCGCAAGTGTCATTCGCCTATTTGTTTGTACTAGATCAGCAAAGCTCAAATCCCCGGTCCCGAGCTCATACAAGAGACAACGGACAAGATCTTGAAGATTCGTGATAATTTACTCAAAGATAGAAGCCAACAAAAGAGTTACACTAACAAACGACGCAAGCCTTTGGAATTTAATGTTGGTGATCATGTACTTTTCAAGGTATCCCCTTGGAAGGGTGTAGTTCAATTTGGTAAGAAAGGCAAACTTGCTCCTCGCTTTGTAGGACCTTTCAAGATTATCGAAAGGATTGGCAAGTTAGCATATCGACTAGACTTACCTCAAAAACTCAATAACGTTTATCCGACATTTCACGTCTTGAACCTTAAGAAGTGTCTAGCTGAAGAAGGACTTCAAGTTCCACTCAACGATCTCCAAATCAACAAGTCCTTGCACTTTGTAGAAAAAAACAATCAAAATCATGGACCGAGAAACCAAACAACTGACGCACAGTCGCATTCCCATAGTCAAGGTTCGATGGGACGGTAAATGCGGCGCTGAATTTACTTGGGAACTCGAGAGTGATATGAAGACTAAGTATCCGTATCTTGTTGTTGAGTCTTCCTCTTGAATAAATTTCGGAATAAAACTTCCTAAAGTAGGGGGGGCTGTAAAATTTCGCATTTTTGTATTTTCCTTGTTTAGAAAGTGTAATTGTATTTCTATTCATGGAAACTTGTATTCATATCTTGTTTGTACTTTATACATACTTGTTATTCACACAATCGATTGTATAAATACATGCTTATACACCAATCCACACTTGATATACGTACAATTATCCACACATACATTCATGATACTTGTAATACACTTACATACGCGTTGTATACTTAAAAACATGTAAAAACACCAAGTTTTAGCTTAAAATAAGGGAAAAACCAAAGTTCAGGGGCCAAAATGTAACAAAACAAAGTTGCTGGGATTCAGGAGGGCTTGGCGGGTGTGTGACAGGCTAGCCCTTGCCTGTGGCGGCCAGCGAGAGATCTCAATCCGAAGTAAGTTGTTTCTAGCATACGGGTTGGTCACCTTTTTTCCACCTTTTACTCCCAATCACCTATAAACCTCATTTAAATCCAAACCCTACTAACCCACTATATAAACAAGCCTCCATACACCCATTTTCACTTTATAAACTCCTCTACACTCTCAAATCAGTTGCAAACTCAAGAACAAGGAAGAATACTCTAAGTCCAAAAGTGAGTTCAAACTCACATTTTTACATCTTTTATTCACCTCTTCTTCCTCTACAAAGCTTGGAACACCTCTAGTAGTGTTTCCACAAGTTTACCATGGTCAACCAAGGTGGAACATTACCATTTTGAGGTCCAAACTTTCTGTTTTGGAAGATTACTTTGTTAAGTTTTATAAAACTATGTTTTCTTGTTAAAGTCGCCTACTTGTTCTTGAACCTATCCAATGTTATAAGACTTGTTTAGGAGTTGATTCTTAAGGGTTAAGAGGTGCAAACACCCTCTAAACTTTCTGTTTTTCTTAGGTTTTAGACAACCCACAAGTGATGAAACCATCCAAGTTCACCATTGTTCTTATGGCAAGACTTGTGTTTTGGTAAAAATGTGAATCTTTGAAGCCTTTGCTATCCTAACATAATTCCACTACCTCACTTGATGTTTTCTATGTTTATATCACTAAAACTTGTTCAACTTCCATTAGAGTAACAAGGCTACGACACGTCCCCAAACGTTACCATGTTGGGATGCACACATATAGCTTGTTTACTTGGTTGTTCATAGTTTTAGTTGAGTTAGTAGTTAGTAGCATTCTCTTTTCATTCATGACCACACGAATCATCCTTGTGGTGATTTGTGTATTGGTGAATCATATAGTGAAGTTTAATGAAAGTTTATCATCCTACCTCCATGCATGACTTATATGAATTCTATCAAATATATGATGGACTTAATTATAGGATATACCATCTAAATATATATACACACACACACACATAACCGAAATATTAATGGTAATCAAATTATGATTACACGTCATGAATGAAGGTTACATTATCTATGTTTTAAACCTTTGGTTACGATTCTAATGGGTAACTTTGACCCATGAAATCACATGAAGCTTATAGTGTACAAAATGAGTGTTTAAGACTAGATAATCACTTTTCGCATACATACTTTTGTATACTTAAAATTGTTGAATCCGAACTCTCCACAAACTCTGAATACTCACAAACCTTCGTTTCCCCATGTAGTGTAACTTCGGTGTTCCACCTCGACAACTTACAAACTCTCGGTTTAATCGGAACGCTTGCAAAACCGTGAGTATACATGAGCGCTTTCTATTTTTACACTTTTTGGTGCAATACGTGTAACTTATCAAAAACACACACTTACACTTTTAAACATTCATATCAACTAAAAATCCAATATACATGCTTGCTACCGTATGCGTAAACATATACATGATACTTGATGCTTTATACTTGTCATTAACTTCGTACCAGCCTCCCTTAACATGTATAGCGCTATAGAATTAATGCCCACCCGTATTCTTGAGGTCATATTAAGTAAATAAAATTGTCTTTTCATTGCTATGATTAGATTACGCTAGCGGGAAATTTTGGGTTGACAAATATAGTTGCATGATAGTATTGCCATGTTCAGTTCTTAGTATTCGAATTTTGCCATGTGGATTCGTTTAAACTTTATACATATACTATTACCTACACATGTATTCTCGCCAATACTTTTGTATTAATATGTATTTAACACGTATTGAAGGAACTTGATGATAATGTTGTTGAATGAAATCTAGTAGGAAGACTAGAAACACACTTTAAATTTAGAACTTTGTTGTATTTCACTTTTGTTCGACATGTTGTAATTTGCTTCAAAACGATTGTTCTTATTTCTTAGAAATGAAATGAAGTTTACTTTATTAAATATTGTCACAAATAGTGTTATGACGACTCTTGCAATCTCGTTTTCGTATCACTCCGGTGTATCCGCCATCGGTTGGGGTGTGATAGACAGGGTGGCAATTCTTGATATATAAGAATCCGATGAAGAATTGTGGGGGAAGAGGAGAAGATTTAGGGAAATAGGAAGATAATCACGAGAAAAAGTATTGGTGACCAGTACCTTGATAGTTATTTATACCCATCGCATTTAATGCGATGGGTAACCGTGCACCCCACTTGTGGCGAAGACCTAATCAACAGACGACACGTCATGCGACAAAAACGGAATGGCAGTTCTCACGAGTGCGTGGCTGTCACTCGCCTTACACTCAGATGAAAAGGCGCTGCTGACACTGTGACGACATGCTTCACACAATGTCAGGGTTCACATCAGCCGTACTTTTCTCACCAAACCTTATCCTCTAAAGATTCTCTTTTCAAATTTCAAAAATTTAAACTCTGTGTGCAACAGACTTCTCCTAACCTTTCCTTCCAAGAAAGCAAGTTCCTCTGTGCCGTATTAAAGGAAATACATCAAATACGCATCACCACCAAATGCACAAATGAACGAAGCTTACGCCAAGCCAAGTTACCAGAGCAACACAACTAGTCCAGACCTCCACCCATTTACGCCTTGCGCATGGAAGTAGCACCGGACTGGGGGGTCTGGAAGATGTATGGTCCCAAACCCTACGCATAGAGTCATTATACTAGCGCGCACAAATCAATCATCTAAATGTAGCCATATAGTTTCTGAGGTTCATTAGTCGGGGCACACATGCCTCCTGTGGTACATCTAGCATAACGACAGCTGGCTCAAGTACAAATAGTATGAGTGACATGTTTTGTAGCCAATCAGCGTGCGCTAGACCCTAACCAGACAGCTCCCACCATGGCCAATCATGCAGGAGACAAGAAGTACAATAGGACAGTGACGTGGGTCTAGAACTGTAGCAGATGGTGATGTGAACTAACATGTCAGGATGAACCTTATTGATTCAAATCGACAACCACAAAAACTTGATCGTTCAATTTTGCCAAATAGGGAGTTAATGTACCATTAGGTGTTAACCATGGGGACTCAAATTGTAGTTTACTCAAAGCATATTGGAGCGTTTGAAAAAATAAAGAGTAAATTGCCATTTAACTCCCTAAGGTTTGGCCCAAAGTGCCACTTTAGTCTAAATAGTTTTTTCTCCTTGGGTCCCCGACGTTTACAATTTTTTGTCATTTTGGTCCAACCCCTTAACTCCGTAAAAAGAAAAAACTTAGTTAACTAAGGAGTAATTTCGTTAGTTCACTAAATAGTTTGTGATTTGTCATTTTCATCCAAATCATTTTCCTTTTTACTTTTACATATATATATATATATATATATATACCTACATATATTAATATAATAATAATAATAGTAATATTAAAATTAATAATAATTAAATTCAAGAATCTCATTATGATTTTTAAACAAAATTATGTCATATATAAGCAACATGAATATTTATTGGAGGTTAAATTTCAATATCAGCATTTTCACCACACCACGATTAATCACCATAACACCACCATCACCTCCACTAATTGCCATCAAAACCTGCCACAAACCATCACCCACCACATAACAGTGTGAGGAGAAGAGAGAAAAAAGGACATTTGAGGCAGACGGCGTCGGTCTGCCACCGGCCATGACGGTGACAGCACCTACAGCGCATGTGCTATCTCACTTGCATGCCCATTTTTGGACAGATCTACTTATTTTGGTAATGGTGGTTGGTTTAGAACCCGAATTGAAGTTGTTACTAGTGACGGTTCTAGGTTTTCCGTATTTCCGACATATAAAATAAGAACCAACACCCTTTAGGAATATTGCTCATCATCATCTCTGCCCATTGAAGACTGTTGCATTTAAAGTTTGTATAATGTTTTGGGTTTTTTGATTGAGGTTATGGGCTTTTAGATTTGGATTTTAGATTTGAGGTTGATAGTTTTTAGATTTGGCCTTTTATTTTAAACATGGGGTTTTTAAGGTGGGCGGATGAAATTATTGGTGGTGGTGATTGTGGTTGTGGTGTGTATATATAAGTGATTAAGTGCATGTATATAAGGTTTATTATATATATAAATCATTATTATTATTATTAAATGGTTAAATAAATAAATGTGAAAAGGTTTGTGGATGAAATTAGCAAAATGCAAAAGCTAAAAGATATATATATATATATATGGTTCATGTGAGAAAATTTAAAAGTATGAGAAGGATAAGAAAGATTATGGAGGTGACATGTGTCCCTTTTGATTTTGGTAGTTTAAGGGTATAAGTGTAATTTAACTAATAAAATCTAATTATAGAGTAAATATATCCAACCGATTTTTGGCAGTTATTGTAGGGATTTTCGAATTTGAAACAACACCCTAACTCATAAAAACACCACAGCATGTATAATGAAGGCATATATCTTATAAAGAACATAAATATAACTCATAAAAACACCCTAACTTATAAAAACACCACAGCATGTATATTGAAGGCATACATCTTATAAATAACAGAAATATAACAAAAATAACACCATAACTCATAAAAACAGCACAACTGTTATATTGAAGGCACACATCTTATAAAGAACACCCTAACATTGAATATAACAAAATAACACCGTAATATAACACAAGTCAACACTTTAATCAAAATCAAAACAGAATTAACACCCTAAATATATAAAAACATAAATAACTCTGCATAAGTATATCAATATGGTACTCATATTAAAGATAAAAAACACTCGTTATTATGGTGTAATTTTTTTTTAAAAAGAGTTACGTATAAAAAATTATTGATGTTTAAAAAGAATGGGGGAATTTTGCATGTGTATTAATGTTAGTTTCTTAATTTAAAAATTTTAAATTTACCTTTATACCCTTAATCTAGAAAATTAGTTAGTTTAATAGTCAACGTTATTTACAGAATTCCCACTATGATCTCAACCATTAGATTAAATATCTAATGGTTTAGATTCTTTCTTATCTGTCTCACACTTTTAAATTTTCTCACAATAACCACAGTGTATATATATATATATATATAGGATTAGGTTCAAAAGTGAACACAAGTGTATTTGTGAACTGAGCGAAATAATCCTGGCCTTACACGTGTGTAAATCAATGGCCAGGATTTGATGATGAAATACACTAGTGTATTTTACTATTTGATGATGAAATCTTGGTCTTACATGTGTGTAAATCAATGGCCAGAATTAGTGTAGGTCCACTTGGAGGATCAAGATTAACCTACTTCCCTATTTATACAACACAAATACGAGTGCGGAATCCTCATAAGTATGCAAACCAAAGAAAACTAAGAAACACAGCATAACCAAAGATTCAATATCTTGATTAACAGAAGACAACTAGTACAAACACATACAAACAATGTTCATACAGACTCATGGAATACTCTCTGTGCTCTTGTGTCTCTCTCTCTAGTGTAGCTCACTCTAATGTCACTAACTTGTTGCTGAGAAACGCATGTCTGCTTATATAATGTCCACACCCAGCAACAGTACGGAGTATGTTGCTGGTTACACGAAACACCATAAGACAAGAAGGACATTCTCCAAAGATGCTCGTACGAATCAAGCAATCAGCTTGTTGAGATGAAATCACTTGTACGATTAAGGAATCACTCGTACGAATGATGAGTGGTTCGTACGAGCAACATCTTGCTAGTACGAAGCATTTCCCACTCGCACATAGATGTGTTCTTCGAAGAACGTGCCACCGACATGACATACACAAGACTCAACAATATACACACATGTAACTGTTTTACACAGACAAACTAATTGTCATACTAAATCAGATAGGAGGATATCTTGATTTGGTCGACATGACCAAACTATACAGACACAATAAACAAAGACCGTAAAATTACAGACGTAACTAAGAACAAGCGACAGATACAAAAGTCTATCAACAAACTTCCCCTTGGCTGTTGCTTGGTCTTCGGTCTTCGGTCTTCATTCCGAATAGCCTGTTGTATCAACAAACTCCCCTTGAATATCTACTATCCATCATTGATAGAGCATCAGGTCTTCAAAACTTTCAAGAAACATCAAACCTTTCATGTTTCCTCTTGAGTGTCACTAGAGGTAACTGAATCGGTCACGATCTGCTGTACATTAGACTCTACCACTAGAGTTGAAGCAGAAACTTTTGGTTACGAGAATGATGCTAAAGCATCAGGATTGCTAGGGTCTTCACAATCCTGATCACGTTTACGTTTGATCTCCTGTGCTCTACATCTGTCATTCCATATAATGTTCACCCGCTTTCTGCTCATTTCAAATACGTCTTTAATACCATTAAAGCCTTAAACCTGTGTAGCATTACGAGAATAATACCATTCTTTTAAGTGGTTATGTTTAGCAGTTAATGTTTCGGTAGATTGTTGTATGTCACACCCCGACCCGCAGCGGAAAAGGTGATCGGGGCATGATTGGGTTTTCATCAAAGCTGATGACATTTATTATAATGTTTCATATTTATTATTACAATTTAAAGGAGATCATACAATCATAATTACAACATGTTCTATACATCTTTCTAGACTTCATTATTTTCTTCTAAGGCACTTTTCCTATGTTTTCCATGCTTCATCATGTTCACCTGTATCATGTATAAAAATGGTTTTTGGATCAACAAAAAGTTGGCGAGTGAATCCTATGAAAAACATTTAAACAAGTTTATTGAAGTGATAAAATAAAGTGCATAACCACATATGAGTAAATATAGATGTAAATTTATTCACAAACACTTAATATTAAATAATGCACACACATACAACAATAGATTGTTTCGAGGCACGCGTTGTTCAACTCGTCTCTCACGAGGAACTGATGGGCCTAATGAATGAGTTTTGAGGCACGCGTTGTTCTACGAACTGATGGGCCTAATGAATGAGTTTTAAGGCATGCGTTGTTCAACTCGTCTCCCACGAGGAACTGATGGGCCTAAAAAATAATTTGCATACAACTTGACAATATGTAATACATAACTACAACAATATTTACATTCTAAGTTTAGATCATAATATGGTATAGCACGACTTTGAATAAACGAATTAGTTTAAGCGACACATGATACACCCCAAAACGTGTAATAAAAAAGGGGAGTTGTAAGATTCACTTACAGTGGTTGCGTTTCTTGGATTGATGATGAATGCGCACGAATTTGGATTTAACCACGAGAGAAACTAACCTAGATAATAACATAACGGTTCGGTAAATAAGCGGATTTTATTAATCAATTTTAGTAGGATTTTTGGATATATTTTAGTGAGTTTAAGGCTATTTTCTAACTTTAAAAACGTTTATTTTTAAGTATTTTTAATTGATTTTTAAATTAAATAAATAAATAAAAATAAAAAAAAATGTTGACTTTTGACCGTTGACCATGACTGTTGACCGTTGACTGTTGACCGTTGACCGGTTCGGTTGTGAATATTATTGCACTTAGTGAGACTCGAACCCGTGACCTCCCGTACGCGTGCACGCAACTCTACCAACTGAGCTACGTGTCTAACCCGAAATATTTCTGTTTTTAATTATATTTATACACTATTTAAGTTAATCCAAAAATCATTTATTTTAAAAAGGATTTAATTGTATCGAATCGGTGCACTCCACAGGTCTCGAACCCGGGACCTGTGGTTTAGTTTGGCACACAGTCCACCGCTGGACTGTGTGTCTAACTTGGTAAATATTCCGGTTTTTATTATACTTAACAGCTGACTGCGAGTGGATCCAGTTCAGTTTTAAAAAAAAACATTTTTATTACAGAGCATGTGCTTGTGTCAAGGATCGAACTCGGGACGTATGTGTATTTGTTTGCACACAGTCCACCGCTGGACTGTGTGTCTAACCTGTTCATAATACTGATTTTAATTAATCTTATACACTAGGCCGACTTCATCTTCTTCGTTCAAAACATAGACATCGGTTAACCAAACTGTTACTTGTTAAGTTAAATTAACGAACTTTAATAACGATTGTAATGCGATGAACAGAGAGTGTTTGGGGAAAGAAAGTACCGGAATAGGTTGTCTTTTTCAGAACTCCGGCAAGATCGTCGGCTCTGTTTTGTGAACTCCCTCTGTTCGGAACATTTAACAGTTTTGATTGATTAAATGTGAAATTGAATTACTGAACAACGATTAGCAGAAAGTTTAGGTGATTATACCGATACACAGCGTGATTCTGGAAATTCCAGCGATTTTCCGGCGAGAACAGAATATCCGGCAACGTCGTCTGGAATTGATTCTGGGTGATGGAGTGATGTTAGAATTGGTCTCACAATGGAATGAAATAGAAGGAGTCGAGGTATTTACCGTGTTGATGAAAGTCTCGGTTTTCCGGCGACTTGCAGAGAATTCCGGCGAGTGAATTGGTTCATGAATCGGTGCGATTTTGAGCGAAAAGTTCACCAGAGGCTAGGGTGTACATTTATAGGGAAGAATCAAGTTGAATTGGGTCTGTTTCTCGTCTCGATTCATTGGTCAGCCGTTCTCCGGCGGTTACGACTGATGTCGCGGAACTGGACATCAGTTTTAACCGATGGCGACGTTATTACTTACGTTAAGTCAAAAGTAACCGACGATAATTGGCGAAATCATCGGATTTTCCGGCGTCTGCGGATTTGGGCACGCTGTTGACTGGGTTTGATTTCCAGATTTATTTTATGTATTATTTGTTTCAATAAATTAACAAGTAACACTAGTGGCGGAGTGGTGAAATGTTGGTGTGTTAAGTCTTTGTGGTTCCCGGCTGTCCCGGGTTCGAAAGCCGGCATCAACATAATATTTTTATTTCATTATTTTTAATAAATTTCCAATTATAAATTTTATATTCTAATATAATTATTAAATATGTATCATTTAAAATTAATTTGAGCATTAAATACGCAACAAAATTTTTAACTGGATGTTCGGTTAATAAACGAAGCGGGTTTGGTTAACCCGGTTTTTTACGGATGTTACATTGTACAACCCTTCTTTTGGAAATTTCGTCCCGAAATTTAAGTAGTGGCATGTTTGACTCAAAAGAATGGTGTTTTAATTGACCATTACATACTTAGAAGGGAGTAAGAGTTTAAATTTTGTTTGAGGCGGTAACGTTCCTTGTAAGGGTTGAGTACCCTGCTACAAGAATCGCTTTTTGATGCCTAAGATAATGAATATTGATAAACAGAGTTTATTGACTAAATATGATTTCATGCGCAAGAGTTTTGATATGTTTGGAAAGATAAAGTTATATCCTAAAACAAAACTTCTACTACTAAAACTTACATGGAACTTCTCATAACCGCCTGACAATTCCTCTGATCCTTTGGCAAGAATACTTATATATAGGAAGTACCAGCGGTGTATCCACCATATTCTTGTCAAATTTTCATTGGTTTTATCAGTAAGTTATTATTGGTTCTATGATGTGACTCTAGAACATAAATAAACACAACAACCAATGCATGAGTCCTAATTCTGATAGTATACATGTTTGAATTGTGACAGTACCTCTCTCGTTTGTTATGATGGAGAGGTTAGTCTATGTAGAAATAGAACACAATCCAATTTCTTTAAATGATGAGATGATATGAATGCTAAATCAGTGAGTATAAAACAAACTTCAACCAATACATTACTAAATCCTACATGAAACTTCTCATAACCGCCTGATAATGCCTCTGATACTTTGGCAAGAAACTTATATATAGGAAGTACCAGCGGCGTATCCACCATATTCTTGTCAAATTTTCATTGGTTTTATCCGTAAGTTATGATTAGTTCTATGTGACTCTAAAACATAAACAAACACAATCAACCAAAGCTTGAGTCTTAATTCTGATAGTATACATGTTTGAATGATGACAGTACCTCTCTCGTTTGTTATGATGGAGAGGTTAGTCTATGTAGAAGTGAGACATAACCCAACTTCTTTAAATGATGAGATTGAAATACGTCGTGAGATATGATAATATGAATGTTAAATCAATGAGTATAAAACAAACTGAAATAGTAATTCGCATTAAGATTCTTTGGATAAATTTCAAATTTATAACTGAGATACGTGAAAATTGAGATAACATAAAGAAAAACATAAAAACTAAGCGGTTAGAGTTGAATCTTGATTTTTGGTGAAGGAGACTAGTTGGGTGGTTCGTTTGGGCCGTCATTATCTTCAACAGGATTGGCGTTGATGTTGAAAACTCTTCCTCTTTCTGGTGGCCTAGTGGTTGGGTTTTCTTGATTTGCTTGAGCTTGGGCGTTTATGATGTTAACCAATCGAGGGTACGTGTTTCTATAATGGGTAGGGTCGCCACAATTAAACAAGCTCGAACATAAGGTAACATGGGGTATTGGGGTTGTTGATATGTTTGGATCATGTTTTGAGTAGGGGGTGAGGTTTGGTTTTGAGGGGTGCGGCAAACCTTGCTCAAATGACCATAGCGTCCACAATTCGCACATAGTCGACAAGGTAAGGTAGAGGGATGGTGATAAAAACAGGTGTTACATTGAGGGTGAGGTCCAAGGTAAGGTTTCTTATTTGGGTAAGTTGAGTTGGGTGCTACTTGAGTGATTGGGATAGCTTGGAGGGGTACGGCTTGTGAGGCTGGTTGATTGCGTTGGGTGACAGCGAAAAGTTGCCCATCTCGTTTTCTCTTAGAAATGGGTTGAGAAGGGGATTCGGTGTGGGTGGAGTTTGAGGTTTTAGTTGATGCTTTATCCTTCTTCTTCTCCTCCTTGAAGTCTTTGCTCCGTATGCGGTTCTCGGTGAGCTCTGTAGCTAACTCCATTGCGGCTTCCAAAGTTACAGGTGTGGTACTTATTACAGAGTCTTGAATTTTTGAAGGAAGACCTCGAATGTAGTGCTCGATCAAACGGTAAAGAGGAGTGAACAAGTTGGGAACCATTTGATTTAACTCGAGGAATCTCTTGTTGTACGTGGTGTGGTCGCCTTCCTTTTATTTCAACGAATAGAACTCATCCTCCAATTTCTTGATTTCGCTCCTTGGGCAAAACCGTCTTGTCATGATTTCCTTCAACTCTTCCCAAGTCAAAGTCATAGCATCTTCAACACCTCGTTTGGCCTTCTCTGTATTCCACCATGTAAGTGCTACTCCAAGTAAACGACCAGTAGCATAACGCACTTTGCGATCATCGGGGCAATCGCAATTTAGAAAAGTGTTCTCCATTTCTTCAAACCAATGGAGGAGAGCGGTGACACCTTCAGTCCCTTCGTATTTTGGAGGACCGCAGGATTTGAAATGTTTGTAGGTGCATTTAGTGGTATTTGGGGGAGGGTTGACAACATTTTGATCTTCTTGGTTGACGGGATTAGCGGTAAGGGCTTGTTGAACTTGAACTACAATGTTGGGTATTACGGCAGCCATTTGTTGAGCGATTTGGGCAGCCATGCGCTCACGGGCTTTTCCTGATCTCATCTTCCTACGAGCGGAATTAGAAGACATCTACAAGGAATACATATCAAGAGTTTGAGTTGAATGTTTTAGGGATCATGTGTCATATTTAGGAATGAACATTCATAAAATAAACATAGAATAATAAATCTACTACATCCATAGGATGTCTTGGGCTTTGCTCGTAATTGGGCCTTGCATGCCTCCATACTTCACCTTCGTAATCATGTGGGCCCCCATGATTACCGGGTTTTTCATATGGTTCGCATGTGTTAGCCTGGTTACGTACACTAAAACCCGGAGAAAATCGAGAAATATGTATGTATCGAATGACATTCGGAATGTATCCAGGTGTGGACACGGTGACAACTCAAAGTGGGGTTAGTTCGAACGACGTTTGGTGTGGCATGCTTTGGCCTAATAGGTCCTTTGTACTCTCATCGTTACTCCCCAGGTAGGCAAACTGGTCCGTTATATTGGATTTATACGAATGCCAACCTAGACAGGACGCTCCGACTACCGGTACTTGTACCCCTTACAGTTACTACATGCCCGTCGCAGAACTCACTTTGATGAGATTTGAAAAATGAAAAATGCGACAAAATCTTGAATAACAGAAGTATGAAGATGATATGAATATGTGAACATTGAAATATGTATGATGAATGTGTATGTAATTATGTATGTTTGACTGTAAGTATAATTCACTATGTATCACAAAATGTAGTATTGGAAGTGTTTGCATGCATTTGTGTATGTAATAAATATGAAAGAAATAAACATCATGAGTTTGCATGTAACCACATAAACAATTAAAATATAATCAACTATAGTATAGGCTCTAAGGGTCTAATAACCTATCCTATATCCCTATAGTCAAAAGCATCCATCATATCCGTGATAAAAAATTGTTGACTTTTGACCGTTGACCATGACTGTTGACGTTGACTGTTGACCGTTGACCGGTTCGGTTGTGAATATTATTGCACTGAGTGAGACTCGAACCCGTGACCTCCCGTGCGCGTGCACGCAGCTCTACCAACTGAGCTACTTGTCTAACCCGAAATATTTCTGTTTTTAATATATTTATACACTATTTAAGTTAATCCGAAAATCATTTATTTTAAAAAGGATTTAATTGTATCGAATCGGTACTCTCCACAGGTCTCGAACCCGGGACCTGTGGTTTAGTTTGGCACACAGTCCACCGCTGGACTGTGTGTCTAACTTGGTAAATATTCTGGTTTTTATTATACTTAACAGCTGACTGCGAGTGGATCCGGTTCAGTTTTAAAAAAAAAACATTTTTATTACAGAGCATGTGCTTGTGTCAAGGATCGAACTCGGGACGTATGTGTATTTGTTTGCACACAGTCCACCGCTGGACTGTGTGTCTAACCCGTTCATAATACTGATTTTAATTAATCTTATACACTAGGCCGACTTCATCTTCTTCGTTCAAAACACAGACATCGGTTAACCAAACTGTTACTTGTTAAGTTAAATTAACGAACTTTAATAACGATTGTAATGTGATGAACAGAGAGTGTTTGGGGAAAGAAAGTACCGGAACATGTTTGTCTTTTAGGTGAAATTGAATTACTGAACAACGATTAGCAGAAAGTTTAGGTGATTATACCGATACACAGCGTGATTCTGGAAATTCCAGCGATTTTCCGGCGAGAACAGAATATCCGGCAACGTCGTCTGGAATTGATTCTGGGTGATGGAGTGATGTTAGAATTGGTCTCACAATGGAATGAAATAGAAGGAGTCGAGGTATTTACCGTGTTGATGAAAGTCTCGGCTTTCCGGCGACTTGCATAGAATTCCGGCGAGTGAAATTGATTCAAGAATCGGTGCGATTTTGAGCGAAAAGTTCACCAGAGGCTTGGGTGTGCATTTATAGGGAAGAATCAAGTTGAATTGGGTCTGTTTCTCGTCTCGATTCATTGGTTAGCCGTTCTCCGACGGTTACGACTGATGTCGCGGAACTGGACATCGGTTATAACCGAGTGGCGACATTATTACTTACGTTAAGTCAAAAGTAACCGACGATAATTGGCGAAATCGTCGGATTTTCCGGCGTCTGCGGATTTGGGCGCGCTGTTGACTGGGTTTGATTTCCAGATTTATTTTATGTATTATTTGTTTCAATAAATTAACAAGTAACACTAGTGGCGGAGTGGTGGAATGTTGGTGTGTTAAGTCTTTGTGGTTCCCGGCTGACCCGGGTTCGAAACCCGGCATCAGCATAATATTTTTATTTCATTATTTTTAATAAATTTTCGATTATAAATTTTATATTCTAATATAATTATTGATTATGTATCGTTTAAAATTAATTTGAGCATTAAAAACGCAACGAAATTTTTAACTGGATGTTTGGTTAATAAACGAAGCGGGTTTGTTTAACCCGGTTTTTTACGGATGTTACATTGTACAACCGCACTACGTTCTTTCAGCCTATTTATCTCAATCCCCCAAGAGTAATCAGCTGCCCTCATCTGCTGTAGCTGTGTTGCCCTTTCAGCATCTGTAGCCTTCAGTCGCTCATTTTCTTTTCTTAACTGAACAATTTCAGAATCATGTTTTCTAACAGTCTCTTTCAAAGAATTTATCTCCAGCTGTTGTTTGACAACCGTGTTTCGATTTGAAGACATAAACTCCGAATGCTTGTTAATCTGAATTACCACAGCTTGCAACTGAGAGAACAGAAAATCCACTTTCTTATCCTGTTCCATTTCAGAGAATAAACGACTGCTTCGATTTGTATTTTGTTGAAGAGTTGTAGACTGGGATTGTTGAACTGATGAAGTAGTAGGTTGTGATTGAACTGGAGTATCTTCAGCCAACGAAGTTTCAGATGTTGTGGTGCTTGATGGTTGTGGTTCAGAGGTTGTATTGGGTTCCGTCATTACAAGTTCGGTCTCCTCCGTTGTTGTAACACCTTGTAAAATCGTGTCCAATAAATAGTGACACGTGTTGTATTTTAAATATAGTCTATTAAAGACCAATGAGGACTAAAGGCGTCAACATGCTCAATCTGAGCCTCTGAGTGACGGTCCGATGTCAATATGCATAAATAACAGCCTCTGGGTGACTGATATGTCAACATGCTTAACTCATTAGCCTCTGAGTGACTGATATGTCAAGATACTTAAAATTTGGCCTCTAAGTGACTGATATGTCAACATGCCCAGCCTCTGAGTGACATCGGAATCAGCATGCTTATAATAAGCCTCTAAGTGATCCTTTGCAAAGTCCTAACTCTCATACGTGCCATCTGTTGGACGAGAGGGTTCAATTTTGTAACGTATATGAAAGTTGGATAATGGACGGATTAAAAGTGTCAACATGTTAATTTATACCTCTGAGTGACCTTTTAACAAATCGAGAGCTCGACAGTGTCCGGACATAACCCCGGGTATGCCAAGTACTGGCTACGGAGGGCTAAAAGTGCCAAAAAGGTGTTAAAAAAGGTTTTTAGAGGCTTTTTAAAGTTAAGGGGCTAAAGTGTCAAACTTTGAAACTGGCCAAGGGGCGTTCACGGGCCGCGAGAGACCTGGCATGGGTCTCTCGCGGGGCGCGAGAAGGCCTCTGCTGCAGAAAGTTTTGCTTGGCTCCCAAAAAACTCCAAAACCATTAAATCGAAAATCTGGACTTGTAATCAGCTATGCCACGTTTTGGGACACTTGTAAGCTTCTTCTTACACCCCTAAACACCTGGCTTCACCTCCTTTGAGTTCTCCAACTATAAATAGGTGATCAAGTTCACCATTTGAACTTGCACCTTTCTTATTCATACTCTTCTCCCTCCTCTGGAAGTTCCTAGCTAAAAGGAGCATCCAACATAGTTCTTTTGCACCCTAGGAATCACTGTAAGTGTTCCTTCATTGTGCATTTTCGTTTATAGGCTTTTATAGCCAAAAGTCAAGCGCTTTATGGAAAATGCTTTAACTTTCGGTTAAGACCATTATGGTCCAGCCATTGTTTGAAATGAACATGGCTAAGTGATCATAATAAGGTAGGTGTTAGTCCCTATAAAGGGCACCTCCTGAATATCACGTTTGCTAGACCAATTGACGGGTCAAAGTTAAGTTCTTAAAAAGTCAAACATGCCAATTTTTGGAAAAATTATAAATTGATCTTATATATATTATGTAACCTGTTTTAACACTTAAAAAAGTTTGTAATAATTATTAGAACATGTAAGAACATGTTCGGCTCGTCAATTTCAGTTCTAGGGTCAGTTCGCAACCGAAAGTCACGAAGGTTGACTTCTGCTTTGACTTTTGATTCTGACCCGATTTAGATTAGTTACCTACTGATCTAAAGTTGCAATATGATCATAATATAATGTAGCATAACCCTCTGAGGTTGTATTACATGATCATAAATAGAATCCAAGTTTATGCGCAAGTTTCATAATTATGTCATTTGATAAAATGCCCTTTTTGCATAAAACAAGGTTTTAAATGGTATTGAACTTGAAAATCAGTTTCTACTGATGTAATACCATAAATAGGATTATTTGAGACATTAAACTAAGTTATAAACTGAGTTTTCAAGCAGGTCCTTAAACTATATCGATAAATGACGATTTTAGCCCCTGTGGCTTATAAAATAGTTTTAATCAAATCTTTTCAAGGTAAACCATTACTAATATGTTATATTAAATAACATATTTAAAACATTTTAATCTGACCTTAACATCAGTTTTCATAAACGTCGCATAAAGACGCCACTTTCGACATAAACGCTGTTTCGGCACATAGTATGGTTTTAAACCATATTATTGACCAAGACTTGATACCTACTAATCTTAAAAATTATTTTAAATATATTTACAGTAGGTACATGTTATAAACTCAGAATCCCAAATAATTTATAAACTATGTGTAAAATGACGAAAATGCCCCTTCAGTACATAGCTTGGTCATAAAAGGTAAATTACACATATAATTGGTATCCTACTGATATTATATCATAAATAAATATTTTTCCAGAATACTCATGATTTAAACTTAAATTGTATTCAAGTTCCTTTTATACGGTATGGAATTACCAAAATTCCCTTATGAGACATAATTTCGTTTAAAAACCTTAACGTGCATATAAGTTGACATCCTACTGACATCTTAACTCATTTAAAGTATAATGGTATATAGAATTTGTCCGTGACTTATCCGGTTACCCGATATCGCTAATATGCGCACGGTTACAATATGTAAATATTTTACGGAAATTAACCGAAAGGGTTTAACCTCGTCATTTAAGTCTCAAAATCCAGAATGTTTATAGTTTATCCATAGTATACAAGTCAAGGTACTTGTTGAGATCAAACTACATTCTATCCAATCATCGTTTAATCTAGCGTCATACTTTTTGATCAAGTACGCTAGTCGGTCTAAGTCAATGACTTAAACAAGACCGTTAGTATTTAATTGCTTAGTTTATGCAATAATCCAGACTAGAGACTTGCCGGAAAATGGTATCCGCACTTAGTTCTTTTGTGTACGGCTGAGTTATTAAAAATTAAAAGAAGACTAGCTCAGGTAAATACTCTCGGCCTATTTCCCCTATACGGGCTTGGCATACGGTAAATTATTACCGCTTGGTCGGAAATGTGATTCAATCGAACACCGGTTCGGGGATAGTTAATCCACATATTCTGTTTTAGTCAGTTTTGTTTGATAAACTTAAACATCAGGGGTTAACTACCGTGTCTTGGATATCCTCGGCTCATTACAATAGAAATGACCACGACCTTAGCGCGGGTGTAGGCAGACACCCGATAGATGCTCAATTATGCATTCCCACAAGGTTGGGAGGAATTGACTCCTTCGTGAGTCCAAAGTGGTGTGTATGTTAATTGTGTCTTGGTCTCCGTACCAAGCCCCATATGTATGGACAAACATGTAAATCTGTTAACAAGGTTTGACGGTCAATTAACCCAAGTTATAAAAAGATTTTGTGTTGATACGCACTTAAAACATTTTTGAAATTTCTTCAAAACGAGTCGGTTGGGTGTATTTACCAGCGAAAGCTGACGTATTTTCAAAAGACTAAACTGCAGGTACAATACGAAAATAGGCTAGAAGTGCTCGGTAGTGATAGAGGAGCTTGCAAATCCTAAATCTGCAGAAAGTCTATTTTATATTCTTTCTATGTAAATTTATGATCCGCCTGTGGATCTTCTATAACGAGCCTGTGTATTATTTTGTATTTTCGAACATTCGGTTTGTAATAGTAAATTTTACTCCAAGACTTTCGATGTGCCGTGTTTAATTGACTATGATGATTATCAACTGACGTCACGATACTCCCCACCCGGGCACCGGTGTATGGATTTCGGGTTGGAAATCCAGGGTGTGACAGGTTGGTATCAGCGCCAACGTTTGAGAGAATTAAACACTAGCCTTTTGTGTTTAATCTCAAACTTACACGAGCACATTCCTTAGACTTCCGAGTCTATGCATTGACCTAGGATTAATCATTTCATTAATAAGTTATTAGTATTGTTTTTGAATTGATTTCTAATAGGAAAATGCACCACGTGTACGAGGATAAAGTGGAAGTGGAAAAGGTCCAATGACGGGAGGACCCTAAACCTCACAACTCAGATGCCTACCAAGAATCAGGAGATTCATCTCCTTGGCAACCAGCGAGATGTTCTGTCTCTAATAGACACTCGCCCTCACATTCCTAAAATTCTTACCACTCTCACCACTCCTACCATTCTCACCGTTCTCATTCTCATCACTCTTACCATGAATAATTTAACCCTAACCATTACTTTAACACACCTCCAGCCGATCAAAATCAGTTGGACCAACCAAACCCTAATGACGAGGACTCTGACCCGGAGATGCCGCCGTCGGGATCGAACGCACATCCCATAGAAATATCAAGCGATTCTAACTCCTATGCCGGATCACCCTACAAAGGTCCTAATGAGTGGGACCAATATTTGAACCAATTCACCTTCACCCACACACCTTCCCATCACTCTCAACCACCTCCTGTTCAAGAAGATGTCAACATGGAACAGGTGGATCAACCTCAACCGCCACCTGAACCACCAAGGACGAAGCGTGGAGCATGTATGTCAGTACATGCAGGACAAAGGGTTGGGATCGCTACCACCTTTTCCAAACTCCTACCCCATGATTAAAGAGGACCAACAAATGGGTGGGCCCTCTAACACCTCACCTGTGGTTGAACCAACACCTACACCCACACCTAAAGTTCAACCACCACCATTGGGTTATTCTAACCCAATCCCCACACATCCAAACGTGTCTGGATATGATCCTTTTAATCCGTCTACACCGGTAGACTATCAAGCATGGTCGCAAGACCCCTACATGCAAGCTGTTATGCACAATGCACTTTACCCGTCTCCTTTCCCACCTACTTATCCACTGAATGGATATCCAACTTATGGGTACCAGTATCCGGTTATGCCACAACCTCAACCACAACCTTCGCCACCACTTGAGGCCATTAATGAGGCCTTAGAAAGAATGAAAGAGATGCAGCAGCAAGCGGAAAAAAACAGAAAAGAAGACAAACAAGTTCTTCAAGAAACTCTCCAAGTTGGTCAAAGGAAAGAAGGACGAGTGAAGTCTCTTCTAAATATATGTAGTCCCTGCGAGGACATTTTATGTTTCTTTAGTCCCTGCATGGACATTTTTATTCCTTTAAATTCCTTTCAGTTTATTTCATATTCTAGTATTGTAATTTCTCATTTGGAATTTAATGGAGTACTTTTGGAATTATATATATGTATTCATCCACTTCAAACGAGCGTCTCGATTTTACTCGAAATTTATGTTCTGCTATATAATTCCAAAAGACCATAATAGATTTGATTATGTCAAGTGGCGTAGACCACACATTGGCCAAGAAATGATAGTTAAGTACGAAGGGGTCTTCTATCAGGATAGCTAAGGGAAGTTATCCGTCTATCCAGAGGTAAGGGACTAGGTCCAAAACTCCAAGGTCGTTAAAGTCGAAGGTGACCGGGACCATAATCAACCATTAAGGTGCTCTTATGTTAACATTAAGAAACGTTCATACTCCTCGTAGTGTGGCTTGAGGAACCACACTAGCCATTAGGCCAATATGCCCAATGTATGTCCAACGGGACAGGCTGATATGCCATATACATCTGATATGATGTTGGCCAATGTGTCCAATTTATGTCCAAAGGGACAGGCTGATATGCCATATACATCCGATATGATGTAGGCCAATGTGCCCAGTTTATGTCCAACATGACAGGCTGATATGCCATATACATCTGATATGATGTAGGCCAATGTGCCCAATTTATGTCCAACAGGACAGGCTGATATGTCATATACATCTGATATGATGTAGGCCAATGTGCCTAATTTCTGTCCAATGCGACAGTCTGATATGCCATATATATATATATATATATATATATATATATATATATATATATATATATATATATATATATATTATGTCTAATGTGACGGCCAATGTGCCCAATTATTATGTCCATTGGGGACAAGCCTATGGGTTATATAATTGTCAACGATGACAACGACAGTTGTGACATTGCGATCCATTGTCCAATGATATATGGACCACGTCCAAATTGTAATTTGCCTATGATGGTCCTATTTAGACCTAGGCCAAATATGTTAAGCCTAAGAAGTTGTGATGTTATTCACACTAGTATAGGCAATGGATTGTTATATCCAATGTTGAAAGCCGATATGGTTGATATACCATGGCTAAATGAAGTTTTATTGGTATATAAAACCCAAGACTTAAAGATGGCTAATTCGAATGAAGCACAAAGTATCCACAGGAATGTTGAATCAAATAAAGCTGAAAACAAAAATATTGATGAAAATTTTCAAGCTCGCATTGATGCGGCTGTGGAAAGGGCCATGGGTAAGGCAATAGAAAAGCTAAGAGAGTGGAGTTCTACTCACTCTAGACCACTATCAATTACCCCATCTTCAGCTCATAAAGAGAGCTCTATTCACTCTTCAAATGCGAAGAGTGAATCAAAGAAATTAGATTTTGCAGAAAGGTCCCGTTCTGCTAAGGACGGATGCACCTAAAAGTATTTCGTCTCATGTAACCCCAAGACTTTAACGAGGATAAAGGAGCTGTAGAAGCCCTAAAGTGGTTGGACGTGTCACACCCCGACCCGCAGCGGAATAAGAGTCGGGGCATAATTGGGTTATCACCAAAGCTCATGATGTTTACTAAAATGTTTCATATTTTTTAAATTCAAATTACAACTTAAATATTCAAATCAAATCCATACAATTACAAGGTTATGAAACTAAGTAAAACAATCCCAAGCTTAAACTGATTTATTCTTCTAGGCCTTCCTATGTGTTTCTTGCCTCAACTGGATCACCTGTATCATGTGTAAAACAATGGATATTTTGGGTCAACAAAAGTTGGCGAGTGAACCTTGAGAAAACATTGTTATTAATTTCTTGTTGTATTTAATATTGAAAATTTGTGCAATAATCACATTTGAGCAAACATATATATATAACAAAATCACAAACCACATTGGATGAGTAAATGACATGAATGATGATGTATATGAGATCAAGGCTCAATCAAACGGAGCCGATCGAGTGACATGAATGATGATGTATGTGAGATCAAGGCTCAATCAAACGGAGCCGATCGAATGAGGCACCTGATACTCAACCCGTATCCCACGGGGAGCTGATGGGCCTAATGAAATGCATGCACTGAAAATGATAACTTTAATCTAAACATAATTCACACAACAACTGATACATATTTGATACACATTTGATCACGGATATGATGGATGCACAAGTGTTTAAATATAAGAAGGGATTAAACGACACATGATACACCCTAAAATGTGATTAAAACGGTGAATTTGTAGAGATTCACTCACCTTGTGTGCGTTCTTTGATGACGTTGGATGCGCACGAATTTTAGGATTTGATTAACCTAAAATAATAACAAAATGATTCGGTAAATTAGTACTTTTAATTCATACTCTTAATGTGATTTTTAGATTTTTTTTGTGAGTTTAAGGAGGTTTTCTAACTTTAAAATCTTATTTTTAAGTATTTTAAATGATTTTATAATTAAATAAATTAATAAAAATAAATAATTTTTTTTTACTTTTTGACCGTTGACCGTTGACCGGTCCGATTGTGTTTAATTATGCGCTGGGTGAGATTCGAACTCGGGACCTCTCGTTTACGTGCACGCAGCTCTACCAACTGAGCTACGTGTCTAACCCGAAATATTCTATGTTTTAATTATATTTATATACTAATTAGTTTTAAACTTATTTGGTTTTATTTAAAAATGGTTTATATTACCGAACCGGTTGCAGCGACCCGGAGTCGAACTCGGGTCTTTCGGTTCGAGTGCGCACAGGTCTTTCGGTTCGAGTGCGCACAGCCCAACCAGTTGGGCTGTGTGTCATATATGTTTAACTTATGGATTAAATTATTCTTATTAACATTCGGTGACCTGATCCGATTCAGTTGTAAAAATGTTGGTTTTAATTCTGAAATTCGGTAACGTGTGCGATTTAAACCCGGGACGTGTGCATTGTTTGTGCACACAGTCCACCGCTGGACTGTGTGTATAACCCGTTCGAATATCCGTTTTTAATTATACTTATACACATATTCAACTTCATCTTCTTCGTTTACAAAGACTCAGAACAGTGATGTCCGACTGTCTTGTTTAGTCGTTCACGATTTAAACTTGATTGAAATGAACAGAGAAATTAAATGATATGGTTTACCAGAACAGTGGGTTTGATTCGGTTTTCCGGCAAGTGTCGTCGGCTCTGATTTGCGATGTCCGGCTGTATGAACTGTTTAGCAGTTTTGATTATTGATTTGAACGATTAAAGTATGAATTAAAAGATAGCAGAGAAGTTTTAGATAGATATACCGGTTGAGGAATGAATACGGTTTTCTGATCAAGGATTTCCGGCGATGTTCCGGCGACATTGGAATCTCCGGCGACGAGCTTCTGAGAATTTCAACTACGAGAAAGTGTGTGGTCTTGAGCGAAAGGATTCCCGGAAGGTTGAGGGGGGTATTTATAGGGTAGAACTGGATGAATTTTGTCCGAGTTTGGGTCTTGATTCACGGTCAAAGTTTCTCCGGCAGTTATGACCGCAAATGACTGTTAGACGTCGGTTATAACCGATGTCGAAGTCGGTTATAGCGTTTTAGTCAAAAGGAAAATGGCTAAACTCGCGGATTGCCGGATTTTCTGGTGATTGCAAGTTCTGCCGCGCTGAGGTCCGGTTTTGAATTCGAGTTTTATTTTAAGTATTATTTGTTTCAGTATATTCACAAATAAGGCATGTGGCGGAGCGGTGTGTTGTGTGTTTGAGTTTGTGGGCGACCCGAGTTCGAAACCTGGTGTCCCCATTTTATTTTTTTCTCACTATTTACGATTATTTATAAAATATGGTTTTTAAATTCTAATATAGTTATTAATTATGTATCGTTTAAAATTAATTAGAGCAATAAATATGCAACGAAAAATTATAACTGGATATTCGATTAATTAAGCGGGTTTTGGAACCCGTTTTTCGACGGATGTTACAGTATCCCCTACTTTTAGAAATTTCGTCCCGAAATTTAAGTAGTAGTGGTAACAAGAAAAAGATGCGGGTATTTCTCGCGCATTGAGTCTTCACGTTCCCAAGAAAACTCTGGTCCTCGTTTCGACTCCCAACGAACCCTGACAATTGGAATACGACTCCGTCTTAAATGCTTCTCTTCGAAGTCCATGATTTCTACTGGTCTTTCAATGAAGTGCATAGATTCATCGATCTGAATGTCTTCTAGAGGAACATGGAGGTTTTCATCGGCGAGGCACTTCTTCAAGTTTGATACGTGGAATGTGGGATGAATTCTGTTGAGCTCTTTTGGTAGGTCAAGCTTGTATGCTACAGGACCTACTCTTTCGAGTATCTTGAAAGGTCTTACATAGCGTGGTGCTAGCTTGCCCTTCTGGCCAAAACAAATCACTCCCTTCCACGGTGATACTTTTAAAAGTACTTGATCCCCAATGTCAAACTCCAAGGGCTTTCGTCGTTTGTCTGCATAACTCTTTTGACGACTTTGAGCCGCTAGAATATTGTTTTGAATTTGAATGACCTTGTCGGTTGTTTCTTGAATTAACTCTGGACCGGTGATTTGTGATTCCCCAATTTCGTGCCAACATACTGGAGATCGGCACTTACGACCATATAAAGCTTCGAAAGGAGCCATGCCGATACTCGAATGATAGCTATTGTTGTAAGAAAATTCAACTAATGGTAGATGAGCGTCCCAATTCCCTTTGAAGTCTATGACACATGCTCGAAGCATGTCTTCAAGAGTTTGGATGGTGCGTTCAGATTGTCCATCAGTTTGAGGATGAAAAGCGGTACTAAGGTCTAATCGTGTACCCAAAGCGGTTTGTACGGCTCGCCATGTTCGTGAAGTGAAACGACCATCACGGTCTGAAATGATGCTTAAAGGTACACCATGACGGCTTACGATCTCGCTGATGTAGATACGAGCAAACTTCTCGTTCTTGAAGTCCTCGCGGATCGGTATGAAGTGAGCTGATTTTGTAAGACGATCAATGATTACCCATATGGTGTCATACCCACTGGAGGTGCGAGGTAACCCGGTAATGAAATCCATGGTTATGTTTTCCCACTTCCACACAGGTATTTCGGGTTGGACTAGAAGTCCTGAAGGTCTTTGATGTTCAGCTTTTACTTTGGAACAGGTAAGGCACTTGGAAACAAAAACAGCGATATCCTTTTTCATGCCAGGCCACCAGTAGGTGTAGGGTAGGTCTTGATACATCTTGTCGGCTCCCGGGTGTACAGAGTATCGTGTTTTGTGCGCCTCATTCATGAGGAAGTCACGAAGGTTTTCGCGATCAGGAATCCATATGCGATTTAAATAGTATAGAATACCGTCGGATTTGGTTTCGATTTTGAGTTCCGCTCCACATGACAGTTCATCGCGTACGTCATTTACCGTTACAGAAAAGAGCTTCTCGGATTCGATCTTTGATGTCGGTTATGATTTGCGAACATAGAAGACGAATGGAGTTCGCATAACCTTTTCGACTGAGCGCATCGGCCACCACGTTTGCCTTGCCAGGATGATACCGAATTTCACAGTCGTAGTCGTTAAGAAGTTCGACCCATCTTCGTTGCCTCATATTCAACTCTTTTTGGTTGAAGATATGTTGGAGACTTTTGTGGTCAGTGTATATTTCACACTTGGTACCGTAGAGGTAATGTCTCCATATCTTGAGAGCGAACACAATGGCTCCAAGTTCCAGGTCGTGGGTGGTGTAATTCTTTTCATGAACCTTTAGTTTCCTAGAAGCATAGGCTATCACTTTTCCTCTTTGCATTAATACACAGCCTAGCCCTTGCCCTTATGCGTCGCAATATACTACAAAGTCATCGCAACCTTCAGGAAGTGTGAGGATAGGTGCGTCACAAAGCTTTTGCTTTAGAGTTTGGAAGGCCTCTTCTTTCTTAGGTCCCCATATGAAGGGTTTTCCTTTATGAGTCAAGGCCGTGAGTGGTACAGCAATATGGGAAAAATTGGCAATGAAGCGGCGATAGTAACCAGCCAAACCAAGAAATGACCTTACTTCGGTAGGGATACGTGGCGCTTACCATTCCTGTACTGCCTTGATTTTCGAAGGATCGACATGTATTCCCTTGTCATTAACGACATGTCCAAGGAATTGTACTTCTCTTAACCAGAATTCACATTTAGAGAACTTAGCGTAGAGTTTTTCAGTCCTTAAGAGTGTAAGGATGAGTCGAAGGTGTCGTTCATGATCGGATTTAGACTTGGAGTAGATGAGGATGTCGTCAATGAAGACTATGACAAAGCGGTCGAGGTAGGGTTTGCATACCTTGTTCATTAGATCCATGAAGACAGCTGGGGCGTTGGTCAAACCGAATGGCATGACCATGAATTCGTAATGACCATAACGAGTCCGGAAGGCGGTCTTTGGGACGTCTTCTTCATGTACTCTGAGTTGATGATAACCAGAACAAAGGTCGATTTTTGAAAAGCAGGTGGCACCTTGAAGTTGGTCTAGGAGGTCATTGATGCGAGGTAGTGGGTAGCGATTCTTAACCGTTAACTTGTTGAGTACTTTGTAGTCGATACACATGCGAAACGTTCCATCTTTCTTCTTCACAAAAAGAACAGGCGCACCCCAAGGCGAGGAGCTAGGACGTATGAATCTTTTGTCAGTCAGTTCTTGCAGTTGACTGGCCAGCTCTTGCATTTCGGATGGGGCTAGCCTATAAGGAGATTTTGCGACTGGTGTAGCGCCAGGTACAAGATCGATGCGGAATTCGACTTCTCTCACAGGAGGGAGTCCTGAGATGTCGTCGGGAAAGACTTGTAGGAATTCCTTCACCACTGGTATATCTTCGAGTTTCTTCTCCTTGTTTCCCTTTTTGACGACGTGAGTTAGGAATACGACATAGTTCTTGCGGAGATATTTTCGGGCTTGATGGCAGGACATTAATTTGAGTCCTTTCGAAAGGGTTTCTACAAAGATACGTAGGGTCTGACCGTCTGCAAGAGGAATGCGAATGAATTTTTCGCGGCATACTACTTCAGCGTGATGCTGGCTGAGCCAGTCCATACCGATTATAATATCAAATCTTCCCAACTTCATAGGAATGAGGTCAACTGGAAAATCGTGATCGTTTAGAGTGAGGGTACAATTTCGTATAATAGAATTTAATGAAACGGGCTTTCCGTCAGCAACTTCCACCGTTAGAGATTCCATGAGATTATCACGAGTTTGGTTGAGGATAGGTTCAAATTCTAAGGACACAAAACTCTTATCCGCGCCAGTATCGAATAACATGGATGCATAACTACCATTGATGAGAAACGTACCGTTAACCACGTTGTTGTCAGCCCTAGCTTGGTTGGCATTGATGTTGAAAGCTCTTCCTCTAGCAGGTGCAGGAGCTTGGTTAGCTTGGTTTACCAGAGTTGCTTGAGGTTGGGCATGGATGATGTTCATCAAGCGTGGACATGTGTTCCTGGAGTGGTTTGGGTCTCCACAGTTGTAACATGCTCGCATGGGTTGCATCGTAGTAGGATTGGGCTATATGTTGTGCAGGTGGTAAAAGTAAAGGTTGTTGGGCTTGACCCACTATCTGATGGTGGGTTTGGGTTGAGGGTTGATTGCGGTTCATTCGTTGAAGAGTGCGACAAGTTTGAATAGTGTGACCCACACGGCCACAGCTGGTGCAATGTTGGCAAGGAGTTTCTGGGAGGTGATGGTATTGACAACGGTTGCATTTTGGGTATGGGCAGGTGTATGGCTTTTTAAATGGAGCAGCTGAGGGAGCAATTTGGGTAATTGGTGTGGCAGTGATAGGAGGGTTTGTTTGTGTGACGGCAAAATTTTTGTTGTTTCGTTTCCTTTTACCAGCAAACTTGAAGAGGAGACGGGATGATTTGGAGTTTGGGCCTCAATGGGGGCTTTCTTTTCTCATCCTTGAATTTGCCGTTTTGGATGCGATTCTCAGTAAGTTCGGTAGCTAGTTCCATTGCGGCTTCAAGTGTTGCAGGCGAAGTGCTTAGAACCGAGTCTTGAATTTTCGAGGGGAGGCCTCGAATGTAGTGTTCAACCAAGCGGTACACGGGGGTGAACAGATTAGGGATCATTTGGTTCAGTTCGAGAAATCTTTTGTTGTAGGAAGTGTGATCTCCTTCCTTTTGTTTCAACGAGTGGAATTCATCTTCCAACTTTTTGATTTCGCTTCTTGGACAGAAGCGCCTTGTCATGAGTTCCCTTAACTCTTCCCATGATAAGGCCATGGCATCTTCGACTCCTCGCTTACCCTTTTTTGTGTTCCATCAGGTAAGGGCTACTCCAAACAGTGTCCCTGATGCATAACGTACCTTGCGATCCTCAGGACAATCGCAATTGAGGAAGGTGTTCTCCATTTCTTCAAACCAGTGGAGGAGGGTAGTAACACCTTCGGTCCCTTCATACTTTGGTGGATCGCAAGATTTGAAGTGTTTGTAGGAGCACTTTTTGGAGTGAGGGTTGGCGACGCTCTGGTGTTCTTGATTGGGAGGGTTGATGGGATTTGCGGTGAGGGCTTGTTGAACTTGAATCACGATGTCAGGAAGTACCGCGGCCATTTGTTTAACAATTTGAGTGGCCAAGCGTTCATTGGATCTTCCTGACTTTCTACCTCCACGTAGTTGCCTAGCCGACATCTACAGGAACATACATAGGAAGATTGTGAGTTTAAGAAGTTTTTAGGTGTCATGTGTCGTTAAAAGAATAAAAATAACATAACTATCAATAATGCAACTACATCCATAGGATGTCTTGGGTTTGCTCATGTTTGGGCCTCCAATGTCCCCCATACCATCGCCTGTATAGTCATGTGGGCCCCTATGACTATTGGCTTAGTAGGATTCACATTGGTGTTGGCGGTTTAACACTCGCATCACCCGAATGAAAACCATGAAATATGATTGCGCGATGTATGGTAGGAGGGTGTCCAGGTGTAGACACAATGACAACTCAAAGTGGGGTTAGCTCACACGACGTTTGGTATAGCATGCTTTGGCCTAATAGGTCCTTCGTACTCTCATCGTTAGTCCCCAGGTAGGCAAACTGGTCCTTTATTTTGGATTTATACGAATGCCAAGCCTAGACAGGACGTTCCGACTACCGGTACTCGTACCGTTCCAGTTACTACATGCCCGTCATGAGAACTCACTTTGATGTGATTTGAAAAATACAAAAATCGTTGCAAAAATCATGGGAACTGTGAGGTGTGTGCTCTCATGGATATGATATGTTATGAGGATATGATTCATGATGAGCATTGTATAATAATATGTGCTTATGAACATGCTTGCATAACATTGAGTGTAACAATAAACATAAAGCATATAAACATCATGAATTTTGTATGTAACGCATAAACAATTTAAAATTTTTAATCAACTATAGTATAGGCTCTAAGGGTCTAATAACCTATCCTATATCCCTATAGTCATGGCTCTGATACCAATCTGTCACACCCCGACCCGCAGCGGAATAAGAGTCGGGGCATAATTGGGTTATCACCAAAGCTCATGATGTTTACTAAAATGTTTCATATTTATTAAATTCAAATTACAACTTAAATATTCAAATCAAATCCATACAATTACAAGGAAATGAAACTAAGTAAAACAATCCCAAGCTTAAACTGATTTATTCTTCTAGGCCTTCCTATGTGTTTCTTGCCTCAACTGGATCACCTGTATCATGTGTAAAACGGGGATATTTTGGGTCAACAAAAGTTGGCGAGTGAACCTTGAGAAAACATTGTTATTAATTTCTTGTTGTATTTAATATTGAAAATTTGTGCAATAATCACATTTGAGCAAACATATATATATAACAAAATCACAAACCACATTGGATGAGTAAATGACATGAATGATGATGTATATGAGATCAAGGCTCAATCAAACGGAGCCGATCGAGTGACATGAATGATGATGTATGTGAGATCAAGGCTCAATCAAACGGAGCCGATCGAATGAGGCACCTGATACTCAACCCGTATCCCACGGGGAGCTGATGGGCCTAATGAAATGCATGCACTGAAAATGATAACTTTAATCTAAACATAATTCACACAACAACTGATACATATTTGATACACATTTGATCACGGATATGATGGATGCACAAGTGTTTAAATATAAGAAGGGATTAAACGACACATGATACACCCTAAAATGTGATTAAAACGGTGAATTTGTAGAGATTCACTCACCTTGTGTGCGTTCTTTGATGACGTTGGATGCGCACGAATTTTAGAATTTGATCGACGAGGAAAACTAACCTAAAATAATAACGAAATGATTCGGTAAATTAGTACTTTTAATTCATACTCTTAATGTGATTTTTAGATTTATTTTTGTGAGTTTAAGGAGGTTTTCTAACTTTAAAATCTTATTTTTAAGTATTTTAAATGATTTTCTGATTAAATAAATTAATAAAAATAAATAAAAAAAGTTGACTTTTTGACCGTTGACCGTTGACCGGTCGGATTGTGTTTAATTATGCGCTGGGTGAGGTTCGAACTCGGGACCTCTCGATTACGTGCACGCAGCTCTACCAACTGAGCTACGTGTCTAACCCGAAATATTCTATGTTTTAATTATATTTATATACTAATTAGTTTTAATCTTATTTGGTTTTATTTAAAAATGGTTTATATTACCGAACCGGTTGCAGGGACCCGGAGTCGAACTCGGGTCTTTCGGTTCGAGTGCGCACAGCCCAACCAGTTGGGCTGTGTGTCATATCTGTTTAACTTATGAATTAAATTATTCTTATTAACATTCGGTGACCTGATCCGATTCAGTTGTAAAAATGTTGGTTTTAATTCAGAAATTCGGTAACGTGTGCGATTCGAACCCGGGACGTGTGCATTGTTTGTGCACACAGTCCACCGCTGGACTGTGTGTCTAACCCGTTCGAATATCCGTTTTTAATTATACTTATACACATATTCAACTTCGTCTTCTTCGTTTACAAAGACTCAGAACAGTGATGTCCGACTATTCTTGTTTAGTCGTTCACGATTTAAACTTCATTGAAATGAACAGAGAAATTAAATGATATGGTGTACCAGAACAGCGGGTTTGCTTCGGTTTTCCGGCAAGTGTCGTCGGCTCCGATTTACGATGTCCGTCTGTATGAACTGTTTAGCAGTTTTGATTATTGATTTGAACGATTAAAGTATGAATTAAGAGATAGCAGAGAAGTTATAGATAGATATACCGGTTGAGGAATGAATACGGTTTTCTGATCAAGGATTTCGGCGATGTTCCGGCGAAAATGGAATCTCCGGCGACGAGCTTCTGAGAATTTCAACTACGAAAAAGTGTGCGGTCTTGAGCGAAAGGATTCCCGGAAGGTTGAGGGGGTATTTATAGGGTAGAACTGGATAAATTTAGTCCGAGTTTGGGTCTTGATTCACGGTCAAAGTTTCTCCGGCGGTTATGACCGCAATTGACTGTTAGACGTCGATTATAACCGTTGTCGAAGTCGGTTATAGCGTTTTAGTCAAAAGGAAAATGGCTAAACTCGCGGATTGCCGGATTTTCCGGGGATTGCGAGTTCTGCCGCGCTGAGGTCCGGTTTTGAATTCGAGTTTATTTTAAGTATTATTTGTTTCAGTATATTCACAAATAAGGCATGTGGCGGAGCGGTGTATTGTGTGTTTGAGTTTGTGGGCGACCCGGGTTCGAAACCCGGCGTCCCCATTTTATTTTTTTCTCACTATTTATGATTATTTATAAAATATGGTTTTTAAATTCTAATATAGTTATTAATTATGTATCGTTTAAAATTAATTTGAGCAATAAATATGCAACGAAAAATTATAACAGGATATTAGATTAATAAACGAAGCGGGTTTTGGAACCCGTTTTTCGACGGATGTTACAGGACGAGATGGAAACAATTGTAGATATCAACAATTGTGCTGATAAGGATGTGGTCAAGTATGTATCCCAGTCCTTTAAGGGCAATGCCCTAATATGGTGGAAGCCATGATACAGTCTACAGGTAAAGTACACCTGTATAATTTAGGATGGTCCAAGTTTGTGGACCTTGTTAAGGAAACTTACTGCCCAACCCATGAGGTCGAGAAATTAGAGACAGACTTTTGTGTCTTTCAATGAAAAACCTAGACTGTCGGAAGTATGTCTCCGATTTCAATTCCCTATCTAGGTTAATTTCCTATTTAATCACCCCCGAGTCCAAACGCATTGCGCGTTTTATAGATGGGTTGGCGCCCGAAATAAAGGGCATGGTAAAGGCTGCTTAGCCTAGTACATATAGCTCTGTTGTAGACCTATCTCTTTCCCTCACCCTTGATTTGGTAAGACAAAGGTCAGTTAGGACTGAAACTGATGAAAAGAGGAAACATGAGGATAATAACTCCCAAAGATTTAAAAAGATGGGAAATTTTAGGTTCAAAAAGAACCAGCACGTGTCTAATGACAAACCCCTGTGCAAAATTTGTAAATATAGGCATTGGGGACAGTGTAGTATAAATCCACAAACCAAACCCTGTGGTATCTGCAAAAGAAGAGGGCATAGGACCTTAGATTGCAAGGATCTTAAGGATGCAGTTTGCTATAACTGCAATGAAAAAGGCATATAACGTACAATTTTCCCAAGAAACCCAAAAGTAATGATGCAAAGCCTGGAGAGGCCAAGAAAGGGAATGCCTGTGCCTTTCAAATAAATGCAAGAGAAGCTGACGACAATGTCATAACAGGTACTTCCCCATTAATGATATTTATGCTAGAGTTCTTTTTGATTCGAGTGCAGATAGATCTTTTGTTAATCATAAGTTTAGTAAACTATTAAACCTGCCCATAAGAACTCCAGATAAAACCTATGAGATAGAACTTGCTGATGGAACTATAGAATCCACATCTTCCATTCTTGATGGATGCTTTATATCCATTAAGAATCATTCCATCCCTATCTCTCTTCTGCCAATGAAATTGGCGGGGTTCGATGTTGTCTTAGGCATGGATTGGTTATCTCATAACCAAGCCCACATTGCCTATGATAAAAAGCTCATCGAAATTAAAACCCCATCTTGTGAAATGATCACCATCCCCGGAGACTCACACTATGGACTGCCAGACAAGGTGTCGTTATTTAAGGCATCCAGAGAAGAGGCTGTGTTATCTACATGGCACAAGTAACCATCAATGAACCTAAGCCAAACCTTGAAGATCAACCAGTTATCTCGGAGTATCCCGATGTTTTCCCTGAGGTATTACCAGGCCTACCTCCAGATAGACAAGTGGAGTTCAAGATTGATATTATACCAGGATCAGCACCCGTAGCTAGAGCTCCATATAGGCTAGCACCAACAGAGATGAAGGAATTGAGGACGCAGCTAGACGAACTCTTAGAGAAAGGCTTTATTCAGCCTAGTTCCTCGCCTTAGGAAGCTCCTATACTCTTTGTAAAAAGAAAACGGTTCGATGCGAATGTGCATCGATTACCGAGAGCTGAACAAGCTGACGATCAAGAATAGATATCCTCTGCCCAGGATCGACGATTTATTTGACCAACTTCAAGGGGCTAGTTATTTCTCCAAGATCGATTTGAGATCAGGATATCATCAACTGAAGGTTAGGAGTGAAGATGTTCCTAAGACAGCCTTCATGACCCGCTATGGTCATTTTGAATTCCTGGTGATGCCTTTTGGGCTCACCAATGCACCAGCAGCATTCATGGATCTCATGAATAGAGTCTACAACCGTATTTGGATAAGTTTGTCATTGTCTCCATAGACGACATACTTATCTATTCTCGTAATCAAGATGATCACGAGAAACATCTTTGGTGCATCCTAGAATTATTAAGACAAGAGAAACTTTAAGCAAAGTTCTCTAAATGCGAGTTTTGGCTTAAGGAAGTCCAATTCCTAGGACATGTTGTAAGTGAGCGTGGTATCCAAGTAGATCCCACCAAAATTGAGGCCATAATGAATTGGGAAGTACCCAAAACTCCGTCTGAGATTCGTAGTTTCTTAGGACTGGCTGGTTATTATAGAAGGTTCATTGAGAACTTCTCAAGAATAGCCACTCATTTGACTACCCTGACCCATAAAAATGTTAAGTTCGTTTGGGGTCCAAAACAACGAGAATCTTTTGAAATTCTAAAACATAAGTTGAACAATGCTCCTGTGTTATCTCTACATGAGGGTATTGAAAACTTTGTTGTTTATTGTGATGTTTCGCACATAGGCATGGGTTGTGTGCTAATGCAAAATGGCAAAGTAATCGCCTATGCATCACGACAACTAAAAGTGCATGAAAGAAATTACACCACCCATGACATGGAGTTGGGTGCTGTTGTATTTGCACTAAAACTGTGGAGACATTACTTGTATGGTACAAAGTGTGTTATATACACAGACAATAAGAGTCTCCAACACATGTTCAATAAGAAAGAATTGAACATGCGACAACGTCGTTGTATGGAAACTCTGAATGATTATGATTGCGAAATTTGCTATCATCCCGGCAAGGCAAATGTGGTTGCCGACGCCTTATGTCGCAAAGAAAGAGTTAAACCTATTAGGATTAACGCCAAGAGCATTGAGCTCAGAAATAGCTTAAGTGAGAAGCTATTAGATGCGCAAAAAGAAGCTCAGTTAGAGGCTAATATTCCTAATGAGGGATTAGACAGAACTGTTGATCAATTAACGCCTAGAAAGGACAGAATCCTAAGATTGAATGATAGAATTTGGGTTCCGAACTTTGGAGCACCTAGAGATCTAATCCTCCAAGAAGCGCACAATACAAGATACTCGGTTCACCCGGGTGGTGATAAGATATATCAAGACTTGAAGAAGAATTATTGGTGGATGGGTTTAAAGAAATCCATAGCCACTTATGTAGCTAAGTGTCTGACGTGTTCGCAAGTTAAGGCCAAACATCAGAAACCGTCAGGAATTCTACAACAATTGGAAATTCCCATATGGAAATGGGAAATGGTAACTATGGACTTGATTACCAAGTTACCAAAGACCAAAAGTGGAAATGACACTATTTGGGTCATTGTGGATAGGCTGACTAAGTCAGCACATTTCTTGCCAATTAAGGAAACGTATAATTCTGACAAGTTGGCTAAGTTGTACGTGGACAAGATTGTTTCCCTACACGGTGTGCCGGTATCTATTGTATCTGATAGAGATACTAGATACACATCTCACTTTTGGAAAAGTTTCCAACAATCGTTAGGCACACGATTAAATTTTAGTACGGCTTACCATCCGCAGACTGATGGTCAAAGTGAGAGTACTATTCAAACTTTGGAAGACATGCTTAAGGCATGTGTGATTGATCTAGGTGGAAGTTGGGATGACCACTTACCCCTAATAGAATTCTCCTACAATAATAGCTATCATACAAGCATCAAGGCTGCTCCTTTTGAGGCCTTATATGGGAGAAAATGCCGAACGCCCGTGTGCTGGGCAGAAGTTAGGGAAGCCCAACTATCAGGACCTGAGATTGTCCTGGAGACCACAGAAAAGATTGTGCAAATCCATGATCGTCTCAAAGCTGCCAGAGATAGGCAGAAGAGCTATGTTGACAAGAGGCGTAAACCTCTTCAGTTCCAAGTAGGGGACAAATTTATGCTGAAAGTATCACCCTGGAAAGGTGTGATGCGTTTTGGAAAGAAGGGCAAGTTGAGCCCAAGATATTAGGACCCTTCGAGATAATCGAACGTGTCAGCACCGTAGCTTATAAGCTCAGGTTGCCAGAGGAGCTTAGTGGAATTCATGATGTATTCCACATATCTAACCTTAAGAAATGTCTAGCCGATGAGTCGCTAGCAATGTCTCACGAAGATGTGCAAATTGACGAAAACATGAGGTTCATTGAGAAACCAATTTCGATCGAGGATCGACTGGTTAAGAAGCTCCGAAGAAAAATGATACCTATAGTAAAGGTTAAGTGGGATTCTTTTAGAGATCCTAAATATACATGGGAGGTTGAGTCCACTATGCGATAAAAGTACCCCCCCTCTTTTTGAATAAAATCTTGAGGTCGAGATTTCTTTAAGGGGGTGAGGATGTAACACCCTGTAAAATCGTGTCCAATAATATAGTGACACGGGTTGTATTTTAAATATAGTCTATTAAAGACCAATGAGGACTAAAGGCGTCAACATGCTCAATCTGGGCCTTTGAGTGACGGTCCGATGTCAACATGCATAAATAACAGCCTCTGAGTGACTGATATGTCAACATGCTTAAATCATTAGCCTCCGAGTGACTGATATGTCAACATGCTTAAAATTTGCCCTCTGAGTGACTGATATGTCAACATGCTTAAATCATTAGCCTCTGAGTGACTGATTTGTCAACATGCTTAAAAGTTGGCCTCTGAGTGACTGATATGTCAACATGCCCAGCCTCTGAGTGACATTGGAATCAACATGCTTATAATAAGCCTCTGAGTGATCCTTTGCAAAGTCCTAACTCTCATACGAGCCATCTGTTGGACGTGAGGGTTCAATTTTGTAACATATATGAAAGTTGGATAATTGAGGGATTAAAAGTGTTAACATGTTAATTTATACCTCTGAGTGACCTTTTAACGAACCGAGAGCTCGACAATGTCCGGAGATAACCCCGGGTATGCCAAGTATTGGCTACGGAGGGCTAAATGTGCCAAAAAGGTGTTAAAAAAGGTTTTTAGAAGCTTTTTAAAGTTAAGGGGCTAAAGTGTCAAACTTTGAAACTGGCCAAGGGCGGTCGCAGGCCGCGAGAGACTTGGCCTGAGTCTCTCGCGGGGCGCGAGAAGGCGTCTGCTGCAGAAAGTTTTGCTTGGCTCCCAAACAAAACTCCAAAAATCATTAAATCGAAACTATGGACTTGTAATCAACTATGCCACGTTTTGGGACACTTGTAAGCTTCTTCTTACACCCCTAAACACCTGGCTTCACCTCCTTTGAGTTCTCCAACTATAAATAGGTGATCAAGTTCACCATTTGAACTTGCCCCTTTCTTATTCATACTCTTCTCCCTCCTCTGGAAGTTCCTAGCTAAAAGGAGCATCTAACATAGTTTTTTTGCACCCTAGGAATCACTGGTAAGTGTTCCTTTATTGTGCATTTTCGTTTATACGCTTTTATTAGCCAAAAGTCAACGATTTTACATAAAAAACTTTAACTTTCGGTTAAGACCATTATGGTCTAGCCATTGTTTGAAATGAACATGGCTAAGTGATCATAATAAGGTAGGTGTTAGTCCCTATAAAGGGCACCTCCTGAAGATCACGTTTGCTAGACCAATTGACGGGTCAAAGTTAAGTTATTAAAAAGTCAAACAGGTTATTTTTTGGAAAAATCATAAATTGATCTTATATATATTATGACACCTGTTTTGACACTTAAACAAGCTGGCAATAATTATTAGAACATGTAAGAACATGTTCAGCTCGTCAATTTCAGTTCTAGGGTCGGTTCGCAACCGAAAGTCGCGAAGGTTGACTTCTGCTTTGACTTTCGATTCTGACCCGATTTTGATTAGTTACCTACTGATCTAACGTTGCATTATGATCATAATATAATGTCGCATAACCCTCTGAGGTTATATTACATGATCATAAACAAAATCCAAGTTTATGCGCAAGTTCCATAATTATGTCATTTGACTAAATTGCCCTTTGTGCATAAACAAGGTTTTAAATGGTATTGAACTTGAAAATGAGTTTCTACTGATATAATACTATAGTTAGGATTATTTGGGATATTAAACTAAGTCATAAACTGAGTTTTCAAGCAGGTCCTTAAACTATGTCGATAAATGACGATTTTAGCCCCTGTGGCTTATAAAATGGTTTTAATCAAATCTTTTCAAGGTAAATCATTTACCTACTGATATGTTATATTATATAACATATTTAAAACATTTTAATATGACCTTAACATCAGTTTCATAAACATCGCATAAAGATGCCACTTTCGACATAAGCGTCGTTTCGGCGCATAGTATGGTTTTAAACCATATTATTGACCAAGACTTGATACCTACTGATCTTAAAATTTATTTTAAACATATTTGCAGTAGGTACATGTTATAAACTCATAATCCCAAATAATTTATAAACTATGTGTAAAATGACCAAAATGCCCCTTCGATGCAGTCATAAAAGGTAAATTACACATATAATTGGTATCTTACTGATATTATATCATAAATAAAATATTTTCCAGAATACGCATGATTTAAACTTAAATTATATTCAAGTTCCTTTTTATACGGTATGGAATTACCAAAATGCCCTTGTGAGGCATAATTTCGTTTTAAAACCTTAACGGTCATGTAAGTTGATATCCTACTTACATCTTAACTTATTTAAAGTATATGGAATATATAATTTGTCCATGACTTATCCAGTTACCCGATATGACTAATATGAGCACAGTTACGTTTAAGTAACTATTTTACGGAAATTAACCGAAACGGGTTTAACCTCGTCATTTAAGTCTCAAAATCCAGAATGTTTATAGTTTATCCATAGTATACAAGTCAAGGTACTTGTTGATCAAACTACATTCTATCCAATCATCGTTTAATCTAGCATCATATTTTTTTATCAAGTACGCTAGTCGGTCTAAGTCAATGACTTAAATAAGACCGTTAGTATTTAATTGATTAGTTTATGCCATAATATAGACTAGAGACTTGCCGGTAAATGCTATCCGCACTTAGTTCTTTTGTGTACGGCTGAGTTATTAAAAATTAAAAGAAGACTAGCTCAGGTAAATACTCTCGACCTATTTTCCCTATACGGGCTTGGGTTACGGTAAATTATTACTACTTGGTCAGAAATGGGATTTAATCGAACACCGGTTCGGGGATAGTAAATCCGCAAATTCTGTTTTAATCCGTTTTGTTTGATAAACTTAAACATCAGGGGTTAACTACCGTGTCTTGGATATCCTCGGCTCATTACAATAGAAATGGCCACGACCTTAGCGCGGGTGTAGGCATACACCCGATAGACGCTCAATTATGCATTCCCACAAGGTTGGGAGGAATTGATCCCTTCATGATTCCAAAGTGGTGTGTACGTTAATTGTGTCTCGGTCTCCTTACCGAGTCCCGTATGTATGGACAAACATGTAAATATTTTAACAAGGTTGGACGGTCAATTAACCCAAGTTATAAAAAGATTTTGTGCTGATACGAACTCTAAACATTTTTGAAATGTTTTCAAAACGAGTCGGTTGGGTGTATTTACCAGCGAAAGCTGAAGTATTTTCAAAAGACTAATCTGTAGGTACAATACGAAAACAGGCCGGAAGTGCTCGGTAGTGATAGAAGATCTTGCAAATCCTAAATCTGCCCAAAGTGTGTTTATATTCTTGCTATGTACATTTATGATCCGCCTGTGGATCTTCTATTACGATCTTGTATATTATTTTATATTTTTGAATATTCAGTTTGTAATAGTAAATTTTACTCCAAGATTTCCGTTGTGTCGTGTTTAATTGACTATAATGATTATCAACTGATGTCACGATACTCCCCTCCTGGGCCCACTGGTGTATGGATTTCTGGTTGGAAATCCGGGGTGTGACAGTTGTAAAGGTAGACTGGACTTCTGGAACCATTCCAGTACAGTTTCTTGATATGAGGTTGTAGGTTGTGTGATCTCAGGTTGTGCTGACGATGTTCCCATAGTCTTTCTGTTTTGTTTCTTTCTTTCCTTATCACGACCTGTAGCTCCTACATTACTTGCACCACCATTACCATCATTATCACCATCATCATCATCATCATCATCATCATCACCTTTTCCCTTTTGACGACCAAACTTATCTTCGATCATCTTTTTCAGAATTGGTTCTTCATTATCTGACTCACTGTCATCATGGCGCCACTTATCATTTTCTGGTGCATCATTTGCTAGAAAACCGATCAAATTACGAGGAGGTGTGCTTTCCTTGTAACGTTTTGTTGCTACACCTCTAAAGATCTTCAACGAATGTTCCATCTTGATCTCAATTTTTAGAACACCGTTGTCGTTCTTTGGAAGATTTGGATGTTGCATATTTAAGATCATTTGGAGAAAGCGAGGATTCATCCAAAACTTGTTTCCACCAGGTTTATCTCAGGTTTTCCTTCATGTTTGAAATATGTACTTTGAAACACTAAACGGTTTATTCAATGTCAAAGCTATAATCATTCCAACCAAGTCGTTATTTGCCATGTCATAACCACTTCGTCTGTTGCTCAAACACTGAATTAAAATATGTAGAAAGAACTTGTATCGGAGTGGTTACCATGCTTTGTTTAGTTATCCCATGAGAAAATCTCCAACACATTTCATTATAAGCAAACATCCACATTGACACTTCAGCGGTACTAAGAAAGGAGCTTCAGAATCATCACCAAGCTATAACACTGAGTTAATGATTTCAATAGAAACATCTACGTTCAAGTCATTTACTCTCCCGCGGATAAGTTCCTACCCATTCACTTCATCAACTTTAGCCGAATCCCAAAATTCCTTGATCAATGTCTTGTATACTATAGTCTTGTGCGTGATAGCATAATGTATCCTTGAGTCATGCAAAAACTTCATTATACCATTGTACTCAGCAAATTTGTCTTCCGGATCTAAGTAGGCCACCATGTTATGTCTTGGTTCTGACATAATTTCAACTTCTGACTTGTCAGTTTTCTTCGTTGTGGGTTTTCTTTTATGTTCCTTTTGTTCCATTCTGTACACATAAGACAACAAGATAAGAACACAAATTCATTAGGGAATATGCACACAAAGTTTTATTCAAACTTTCTTTATTTATGTATTCCCTGGATGAAGAATTACTGACTCATACGAAATAACAATTTATTTGTACGAAGAACAACTAGATTTTACAAACAACTGACTTGGTTAAAGAGGTGATATACTCATACGAGTAACTGGCTCGTACGAGCGACATGTTACTCGTGCGAGTGATATATCACTCGTACGGATCATCAGCATCTTGTTCGTACAAAATTCTTCAAGAGAAGATTATTCATGAAGAACTTGTTTTCTGTTAAAGATTTTTCGCTTAAAGTTGTTGTTCATGTCAGTCAAAGTCACATGGTCAGATAATGTTCAAGTTGTTCATCTTCAAAGTATGCCAACATTGTTAAGTATACATTAAATGTGTCAAAAACAACTTTAGGAGAGGTGAAGGAATGACGTGAGCAAGGTGAAAGTAAAGTCCCACCAAAGAACTTCATCACCTTTATACCACATCAAGACACTTGTACAAAGAACTTCCATTTGTACAAGACATCAGTGGTCATTCATATGAGGAACAATCACTCGCATGAATGATCTCTGATTTGTACAAGTCCAAGTCTTTCAAAACTGGACTTTTAGTTCTTCGAGGACCTTAGGTTTTTCGTTGACCTGTTTAGAACTTTGCACATATCCACACTAATCACAAATTAGGTTAGCAAAAGTGCTCGTTAAACAGATTTAACTCTTTAAAAATGAGTTTACCCATTGTAAGAAATTACTTTATGAAGTTATGATAGCAAGACAAATGATTTTCTGGGCATATCTTGGTAGAAAAAACTTTGAGTTTCCTTCATTAGCTAAAACAAAAGGAACTTAATTTTATCAACAGAGTAAAATAAAAATAAAACTAAAATGTTAACCAAAAATAAGAATAAACCATATTTACTAGGCAATCTTTTTCATAGTTTCAAGGTAAGAGAATCATACCAACTTTTAATCTTGTCAAAAACGAGTTTTGTTTAAAACATCAAATTAAATGAGTAAGTATTCTACTATGATTACCGGTATTGTTGTTCCACGTAAGCTCAGCTTATCAGATGTAATCACGATTAGGAGATATAATTAATGTATGATTTATACTTACTATCTGCTGTTCAAACACTTCACGACACATTCCTGTATCCAGATATGCACGAGAGAAAATCTTACCGTTAAGTATACTGCTTATCATCTGTTTTGATGTATATGATGTGAGATACTCACTTATTTTGATTGAAAACAAGCCCTATTTGATTAAATCACTTATTGATGAGGAACTTGATTTTCAGATGCATGCAATGCACAGAAGTAAGTCCGTGTACAGGTTAGTACCATCGTACCGGCAAAGAGACGAACTTAGCTCCCACATAAAGCTGTGATATATTATCACTTATTTTTAGGTGAATGTGATATTTTTATCACTTATTGATGGTCGTATGCAGTATTTACACGTATGTATGGTAACATGGAAGTTCTAGACTTGTGTCACCGTTATTTTTCATTACAAGATTCAACCATGATACCCAGATGATAAGCAAGCATAAAGACCGCATATCTCAGGTTAAGAACCTGGGCATACTATCAAACGAAATTTCAGTACTAAGACCATATGCCAATCAATCGTTCCCACCTGGCTTGCAGTCCGTTATGTTTATATCAACCTGCACATTTTAATCTGATTGTGTGCCTACCGATACATCATTAGTAAAGCTACTTATCAATTTTCGTTTTATGATTTTGACCATTTTTGACAGATCACTGGTGTATCATCATCTTGTCTTATTTTTCCAAGAAACTCATTTTTTATTTTTGGATTTTCTATTGTTTTTGTATTTTTCTAAATTTTCTCCCCCTTAAATAAAGAAGGTAAATAAATAAAAACTTTAAATAAATAAAGGACATGTTTTTGTATTTTTGTATTTTCTCATGTTTTTGTATTTTTTAGAAATTTTCTCCCCCTAAAATATAAAACTAAGAGAAAATGAAAATTCTTTTTGAATTTTTTAGAGTTTTAAGAAAAAATTTACGAAAAATTATTAGCGAATGATAATTTACTTTGGTTTCACCTTGATGCCATTGACCAAAAGTAGATAATCAAACCGAGATTTATCAAAAGCTTTTGTAAACACGTCGGCATATTGGTGATCGGTGTAGATTTTAACAACATTGATAAGTTTCTTTTCATAACAATCTCATATGAAATGATACTTAATCTCAATGTGTTTGGTTTTTGAGTGCTGTACAGGATTACGAGTGATCTGTAAAGCAGCTTCGTTATCAACAAAAATAGGAGTAGTTAGAAATTCAAAACCGTAGTCGCGCATTTGCTGTTGGATCCATAGAACTTGAGAGCAGCAGCTAGAAGCTGAAATATACTCAGCCTCACAGGTTGCCGTAGCTACACAAGTCTGCTTTCTGCATGCCGCATGACTAGGCGATTTCCTAAGAACTGACATCCTGCTGATGTTGATTTTGCATCGATCTTGCAGCCACCATGATTAGAATCACTGAATGCTATCAAATCAAACTTATCATACTTAGGGTAACAGAGACAAGTGTCCGGGCGACCCTTCAAATAACGAAAGATTCTTTTCACAACCATCAAATAAGAAACCTTTGAACTGACTGGTAGCGAGCTTGAAGACATGTTGGGTACATTATATCGGGTCTTTAAGCAGTAAGATACATAAGAGATCGGATCATGGCAGGATAAAGAGATGGTTCCACATGTTCACACATTACATCAGGAGTAATCCCATGATTCTGAGCTAATGGAGTTCCCAAGGGCTTTGAGTCTTCCAATTGAAATCCTTTGAGAATATACCCGACATACTTCGTTTGATGGATGAAAATCCCATCCTTAGATTGATGAACCTGCAACCCTAAAAAGAAAGTCATTTCTCGCTCATCTCGAATTTCTCTTGCATCACCTGCTCAAATTCTTTGCACATTCTCTCATTTGTAGACCCGAAAATAATATCATCAACATATACTTGTACCAGCAATAAGTCCTCATTTTCTTCCGTGTTGAAAAGAGTACAGTCGATCAATCCTTGTCGAAAACCATTCTTCAGAAGATAGGAAGACAACGTTTCATACCAAGCCCGAGGAGCCTTATGAAGACCATACAACGCCTTATTGAGAAGCCAAACCTTGTCAGGATGGATTGGATCTTCAAACCCGGCGGTTGCTCAAATATACTTCTTCTTCAACCACACCATAAAGAAATGCACTATTCACATCCATTTGGTAAACGATAAACTTCTTGTAGGACGCATAAGCCAAGAAGATTCTTATGGCCTCAAGACGTGCTACCGGTGCATAAACTTCGTTGTAATCAATGCCTTCTACCTGATTAAAGCCACGGATAACCAATCTTGCTTTGTTTCTCACAACAACACCTCATTCATCCTTCTTACATTTGTAAACCCATCTTGTTCCAATCTTCTTGTAGTTGCCAATCTTGTCAACCAATTTCCACACGACTAACTTCTGAAACTGCTGAAGTTCTTCTTGCATTGCTTCAACCCATGAGTCTTCTTTCATCGCCTCCTTCCAATATTTTGGTTCTACTTGGCAGACATAGCACGCAAAAGACCAATCATTCTATTCCCCAGATTCCCTAATAACCGAATACAAAAACAACATTCTTATTATTGCTTAGCTAATTACAAGTTTGCACACCACTTAGAACATCTCCTATAATATTCTGCTGAGGATGGGTATTATGAATTCTAGTTTCAGGAACATCAGGAACTCAAGAATTTATACCCAAGTTGTTGATATTCAGATCAACAACTAATTTGTTTGCTAGATTTGACGAAGATGTAGAAGCATGACCTTCAGCCATCCCTTGATTTTGTACATTTAACGTGACATCTGAAATTCCAGGAACTGCACCAGAAGTAGCTTCATTTGCATCATGGAACTCATCGTCCTCTGACGAAACATTATAATCAGTAGCATCTTCGAATTCCTCATTATGAACAAGATTGTTAACCGAAGTAGACACTTGAGGGTTAACAATAATTGGTCGTACTAATAACGAGTCAACTGCAGTATAACTTTCTAGTAACATTTGAGCAGCTGTAGAAGCATCATCAAAAGGTGGCAAATTAAAGGAGTTAAACAGCCCATCGTAGTCAAACATCCAAGGAGCACCTGGAGCTCTTACTGATTCACTGTATCTTTTCATTGACAAATTACACACTCTGAAATTAGGAGTAGCATATCCAAGAAATGAACCTTCGATAGCCTTTGGTCCAAATTTTCCATGTGGATCAATCATAGTGCAAGGAGCTCCAAAAGGTTCTAAGAAAGACCCATCCGGTTTCTTTTTATGTAACAATTCGAAACATGTTTTCCCATGCCTCTTCACCGTAAGAACTCTATTCATCATGTAACATGCAGTAGCCACAGCCTCCCCCAGAATTGAACCGGAAGTTCTGATTCTACTAACATAGTTCTTGTAGTTTCAATCAGAGTTCTATTTTTCCTCTCAGCGACACCATTTTGTTGTGGAGTGTAACCAGAACTGTACACATGCAAAATGCCTTTAGATGAACAGAACTCATCCAAAACATTATTCTTGAATTCGGTGCCATTGTCGCTTCTGATTCTCCTTATCTTCAAATTGTATAAAATTTTGAGTAGCGTCAGGAGATTCTTGAGGATTTCAGGAACTTCACTCTTGTGTGCCAACATATTCACCCATGAAAATATTGAGTAGTCATCAGTAGCTACTAAGTAATAAGAATCACCAAAGGTAGTCTTGTGTTTCATAGGTCTAAAGAGGTCCATATGAAGACGTTCTAGAGGCATATTCACCATGTTAATCTTCTTCACAGGATGAGATTTTCTAGCTTGCTTTCCCTTTTGGCATGATACACAGACGTCTTGTAAATGAAAGTTCTTCACTGGTACACCACTCACAAGATTGTTTTTCACTAAATAGTTCATTTTCCTCAAGTGAATATGTCCTATTCGTCTGTGCCAAGAGATTGATTCTTTTTCAGTAGCTTTTGAGACAAAACATGTAACTTGTGCAGACGTGGTAATAGCTTGGCTCATGTAAGGAACATACAAGTCATTAATTCTAGGAACCGACAGAAGAATCCATTCTTTGGGAACCTTGAAACTAGGTTTCAGCACATAACATCTGGCATCATCAAAATGAACGGTGAATTTCTTGTCACAGATTTGAGAAACGCTAAGAAGATTGTGATCAATTTGACGAATATAATTGATCTTATCAAAGCTACCAACACCATTGGATACCATTCCTTCTCCAATGACGTATCTGCCCTTCTCTCCAGCAAAAGCAACATAGCCTCCTCGAATGCTTTTCAAATTATAAAGGGTCCTTAAGTCGCCTGTCATGTGCCTCGATGCTCCACTATCAACAATCTAATAACTATTCACAATTCCTCCTGGAAAACCCTGCACATTTCAATACCCGATCAGTTTGAGATGGGGACCCAAGCCTTAGTGGTCCTAGGTCGACCCTTATCATCAAGAAATGTTATTTCTATTTCTGGATGATTTGGAAACTTAGTACCTCCCCTGAAACATCACTGGTCTTAGGTTTCCAAGATTGTTGAAATTTACCAGAATGACTATTATTTACACTTTTAACAACTTCTGGTTTTATTATTCTTGAAGAACTTGGTTTTCTTTCTGAAGAATCCGGTTTTGATGCCTTTTCAATTCTTTTTACTTGTTTACATCTCTGTTTTTCTTCTTGTTCTTTAATAATACGTTTGTCTTGTTTTAGAGAAACAGATCGATGTTGGCAAGTTGGTTCAGGAGGGGCTTTCTCAACAAATCTGGTGTTTGCTGGGTTTATACAATTCTTGATTATGTGGCCAAATTCTCCATATTTAAAACATGTTCTCCTCTCAATAAATTTAGGAGATCTTGTTTTATGACTTGATGTTGAACTTGTGGGTCTTGAGGTACGTGGTTCATTTTCACACCCATTTGTATGTTGGGTGTAATTGTTTTAACTGTTACGCTTTAAAATCTTAACTTTGTTTACAAAATGGATATTAAACATGCTTTCAAAAGTCTCGACTTTATCAGTACCAATTGAACTCACAAATTTAACATTCTTTGATTTCTTCTTGTAGCGAGCGCTTTTAGCTTCAACCTTGGTTGTGATACCTTAGGTTTTTTAGCTCACTTTTCTCATTGTTTTTCTTTTGAACTAGATAATGGTTGTGACTTGATTGGGTTTTTCTTCTCCTAAAACTTGGTTGTTGAATTTTCAAAAACTTGATCAATAGAGGGTGGATTTACATTTTTGATCGAAAAGTCTTTGTTTGAGTTAATTTTCTTGTCCCCAATTAAAGTATACAACACAATTCATTTTCATCTATAGATGCATTTGTCTTGACATATTTCATAGGATCATTCTCTTGATTTTCAACATTTTTTACATTAGGAGTAGCTCACATTTCTATCCCTTTTTCTTCAATAAGAGATTGATCATGGTCATTTTTCTCGGACTCATCATCTGACGAATCATCCTCCTCTGTTGTATAAGGGTTTTGATCAATGACTGATGGTGAGTTCTCTAATTTCTTTGATTCAACTGAGGAATTATCCAGTTTAAACCCTAATCCTGCTGCAAACTCTTCAGGATTAAGAGGTACAGATGGTTTAAAGCATGGCATTTCCTCTTCATCAGGCAATTTGGTATAATTGTGTTTCAATGGAGGTGCACACGATTTATACCCTACACATTTGACATCTCCTTTCAGTTTTTGAACGTCAATGATATGATCAAGTACATATCGGGAGTTAGAGTAACTTTCCAATTTTAGCTTGATCGCATCATGTTCGCATTTGGCAATGGCTAAATTCTTCTTTGTTTCTTCAAGGATATTAATGTAATTATTAATTCCTGTTTGCTACGCTTTTCTTAAGAGTTTCTAATACAGATTTGTAACACCTCGTAAAATCGTATCCAATAGTATAGTGACACGTGTTGTATTTTTATTTAAGTCTATTAAAGACTAATAGGGACTAAAGGTGTCAACATGCTCAAACTGAGCCTCTGAGTGACTATCTGATGTCAACATGCATAAACGTAAGCCTCTGAGTGACTGATACGTCAACATGCTTAAACATTAGCCTCTAAGTGACTGATACGTCAACATGCTTAAACTTGGCCTCTGAGTGACTAATATATCAACATGCCCAGCCTCTGAGTGACATCGGAGTTAACATGCTTATAGTGGGCCTATGGTGATCCTTTACGAAGTCCTAACTCTCATATGTCCTGTTTGTTGGACGAGAGGAAATAAATCCGTAATTATGTGAAAGTTGGATAATGGAGGGGTTAAAGTGTCAACATGTTAATTTATACCTCTGAGTGACCTTTTAACGAACCAAGAGCACGACAATGTCCGGGCATACTCCCGGGTATGCCAAATATTGGTTACGGAGGACTAAATATGCTAAAAAGGTGTTTTAGAAGGTTTTATAAGTTGAGGGGCTAAAAGTGTCAAACCTTGAAAACTGACACAGGGAGCTCGCTGGGCGCGAGAGGCAAGGCTTGTGACTGACGCGGGGCGCGAGAGGCCTTTGTCTGAAGAAAACTTGCTTGGCCTCCACACAAATTGCCAAAAACCATTTGATTCGAAACCATGGCTTTCCAAACTGCTATGCCACATTTTAAGACACTTGTTAGCTTCCTCTTACACCCCTTAACACCTGGCATCACCTCATTCAAGCTCTCCAACTATAAATAGGTGCCAAGGTTCACCATTTGAACTTGCACCTTTCTCATTCACAACTCTATCTCCCTCCTCTGGAAGTTCCTAACGGAAAGGAGCATCCAACTTAGTTCTACTGCATCCTAGGAACCACATGTAAGTGTTCCTTCGTCTTGCATTTTCGTTTATAGGCTTTTATAGCCAAAAGTCAAGCGTTTTACGGAAAACGCCTTGACTTTCAACTAAGACCATTATGGTCCAGCCATTGTTCGTAACGAACATGGCTAAGTGATAGTAATAAGTTAGATGTTAGTCCCTATAAAGGGCACATCCTGAAGATCACATTTGCTAGACCAATTGACGGGTCAAAGTTATTATATTAAAAAGTCAAACATGCCATTTTTCAGAAATGTTATAATTTGATCTTATATGTGTTATGAAACCTATTTTGACACTTAAACAAGTTGTTAATAACTATTAGAACATGTAGCAACATGTTCGGCTCGTCAATTTCAGTTCTAGGGTTGGTTCGCAACCGAAAGCCGCGAAGTTTGCCTTATGCTTTGACTTTCGATTCTGACCCGATTTAGATTAGTTAGCTACTAATCTAAAGTTGCATTATGATCATAATATAATGTAGCATAACCCTTTGAGGTTACATTACAAGATCATAATCAGAATCTGAGTTTATGCACAAGTTCCGTAATTACGCCATTTTGACTAAAATACCTTTTCTACATAAAAAGAGGTTTTAATGATAACGAACTTGAAAATGAGTTTCCTACTGATGTAATATTATAATTAGCATTATTTGGGATGTAAAACCAGATTATAAACTGAGTTTATAAACAAGTCCTTGTATTATGTCGATAAATGACGATAAGGCCCTTGTGGCTTATAAAACAGTTTTAATCATATCTTTTTAAGGTAATTATTTTACCTACTGATAGGTTATATTAAATAACAAATCTAAGAAATGTTAACCTGGCCTTACATTAGTTTTCATTAATCATCGCATAAATCGTCATTTTACGACATAAGCATCCTTTCAGCGCATAGTATGGTTTTAAACCATATTTACCAATCAAGACTTGTTACCTACTAATTTTAAAACTTTTTTTAAATACTTTTACAGTAGGTACAAGATATAAACTCAGAATCCCAAATAATTTATAAACTATGTGTGAAATGACCAAAATGCCCCTTCGGTGCATAGTTGGTCATAAAAGATAAATTACACATATAATTAATAACCTACTGATATTATATCATAAATAATTTATTTTCCAGAATACTTATAGTATAACGTTAAATTATATTGAAGTTCCTTTCATAAAATATGAAATTTCCAAAATGTCATTATAGTTTCATTTTAAAACCTTAACGGGCATATAAGTTGATATCCTACTGATATCACAACTTATTTAAAGTATAATGGCATATAGAACTTGTCCATGACTTATCCGGTTACCCAATATCGCTGATATGCGTACGGTTAAGTATATGTAACTTGTTTACGGAAATTAATCTAAACGGGTCTAACCTTGTCATTTAAGTCTCAAAATCCAGAATGTTTATAGTTTATCCACATTACACAAGTCAAAGTACTTGTTGGGATTAAACTACATTCTATCCAATAATCGTTTAATCTAGCATTATACATTTTGATCATGTACGCTAGTCGGTCTAAGTCTACGACTTAAGAAAGATCGTTAGTATCTAATTGTTTAGCTTATGCCATAATCCAGACTAGAGACATTCTAGTAAATGCTATCTACACTTAGTGCTTTTGTGTACGGCTGAGTTAATAAATCTTACGTTTAAACGAAGACTAGCTCAGGTAAATACTCTCGACTTATTTCCCCTATACGGACTTGGGTTACGGTAAACTATTATCGCTTGGTCGGAAATGGGATTAATCGAATGCCGGATTGTAGCTAGTAAATCCGCATATTCTGTTTTAATCAGTTTTGCTTGATAACTAAAACATCAAGGGTTAACTACCGTGTCCTGTATGTCTTCGGCTCATTACATTAGATAATCGCCACGACCTTAGCGCGGGGTGTAGGCATACACCCGACAGACGCTCAAATGCAACTACCCATGTCATTGGGGATAACTCGCTCGTGAGTTCGTAAGTGGTGTGTAGTTAATCATGTCTAGGTTTTCGCACTGGGCCCTGTATGTATGGACAAACTTGTGAATCTTTTAACAAGGTTGCAACGTCAACTTCCCAAGTTATAAAACATTTTGTGCTGACACGCATTTAAAACATTTTTTCAAATGTTTTTAAAATGAGTTACTTGGGTGTATTTACCAGCGAAAGCTAACGTAGTTGCAAAAGACTACGCTTGCAGGTACATACGAAAATAGGCTGGAAGTGCTCGGTAGTGATAAGAGAATCTTGCAAATCCTAGATCTGCCCAAAGTCTGTTTTACATTCTTTCTTTTGTACAATTTATGATCCGCCTGTGGAGCTTCTATTACGGACCTGTATATTATTTTGGTATTTTAAACATTTGGTTTGTAATAGTAATTTAAATACAAGACTTCCGTTGTGTTGTGTTTAATTGTCTATGATGTTATCAACTTACGTCACGATATTCCCCACCCGGGCCCACCGGTGTTTGGATTGTTTGTGGAAAAGCCGGGGTGTGACAGCTTGGTATCAGAGCCAACGTTTGAGAGAATTAAACACTAGCCTTTTGTGTTTAATCTCAAACTTACACAAGCACAATCCTTAGACTTCTGAGTCTAGGCATTGACCTAGGATTACTCATATCATTATTAAGTTATTAGTATTGTTTTTTGATTGATTTTTAACAGGAAAATGATGCCAAGAGTAAGAGGAAGAGGAAAAGGATCAATGAGGGGAGGACCTTCAGGACATATCCCTTCACATCCCCATCACCCGAACCCTTATGAAGATTCGGGGGATTCATGGCCATTATCGCAACATTCACCTTCTCATACTCAAAACTCATACCATTCATATCATTCGCATCATTCACACCACTCCCACCATTCTCATCATTCTTATCACGATGAGTTTAACCCCAACCAATACTTTAATACACCCCCAGCCGATCAAAACTAATTAGATCAACCAAATCCCATGGACGAGGACTCCGACCCGGAGATGCCGCCATCAGGATCACACACGCATCCCATAGAAATCTCAAGCGATTCGAACTCTTATGCCGGATCGCCTTATCAAGGCCCTAATGAGTGGGACCAATATTGGAACCAATTTACCTTCGCTAACACTCCTTCCCATCACTCCCAACCACCTCCTGTGCAAGAAGATTTGCACATGAAACCGGTGGAACAACCCCAATCGCACCTGAACTGCCAAGGAGGAAAAGAGGAGAAATTATGTAAGTACGTGCGGGCCAATGGTCGGGATCGCTGCCACCTTTGCCCAAACCCTACCCTACTATTCACGAGGTCCCACAAATGGGTGGACCCTCCAATGTTTCACCTATGGCGGAACCAACACCACCACCAGTGGTTCAACCACCACCATCAGGTTATAATAACCCTATCCCAACATATCCGGATACGTCCGGATATGATCCTTTTAACCCAACTACACCGGTTAATTACCAAGCATTGTCGCATGACCATTACATGCAAGCGGTCATGCATAACGCACTTTACCCGTCTCCCTTCCCACCTGCTTATCCACCTACTGGATATCCAAGTTATAGATATGAGTATCCTATTATGCCATAACCACAACCACAGCCACAACCTATGCCGCCACTTGAGGCCATCAATGAGGCCTTAGAACGAATGAAATAAATGCAACAGTAAGCAAAGAAAACGAAGAAGACAAACAATTTGTTCAAGAAACTCTCCAAGTTGGTTAAGGGAAAGAAGAACGAGTGAAGTCTCTTCTACTATATGTTAGTCCCTGCGAGGACATTTTTATTTCTTTAGTCCCTACGTGGACATTTTTATTTTGTAGTCCTTGCATGGACAATTTATTTTATTTGTTTCTAGTATTGTAATTTCTATTGGAATTTAATGAAGTAATTTTTGGAATTATATATATGTATATTCATCCTCTTCAAGCGAACACCTCGATTTTACTCGAAATTTATGCTCTGCTATATAATTCCAAAAGACCTTAATAGATTTGATTATGCCAAGTGGCACAGACCACACATTGGCCAAGAAATGATAGTTAAGAATAAAAGGTCTTCTATCAGGATAGTTAAGGGAAGTTAACCTTCTATCCGGAGGTGGTGGACTAGGTTCAAGCCTCCAAGGTCATTAAGGTCCAACGTGACCGGGACCATTAATCAATCATTAGGGTACTCATATGTTAACATTAAGAAATGTTCATACTCTTGGAAGTGTGACTTGAGGAACCACACTAGCCGTCTAGGTAAAAGGACTATAACCTAAGACCTATTATATAGCCTTTGTGATCAATGTGATCCCGGCTAAAGTCATCAATGTGATGACAAGTGACAGGCCAACATGCCATAAATTACATTTGTTATGATGTAGGCCAACGAGCCATAAATTACATCTGTTATGATGTAGGCCAACGTGCCATAAATTACATCTATTATGATGTAGGCCAACGTGCCATGAATTACCTATGTTAGTAATGTAGGCCGATGTGCCATATTATTATGTCCATTAGTGACAAGCCTATGAGCTATATATAATTGTCAAAATGAAAAAGACAGTTGTAACATTACGATCCACTGTCTAATAATATATGGACTATGTCCAAATTGTAATTTGCCTTTGATGGTCCTATTAAAGACCTAGGCCAAATATAGATATGATAAGCCTAAGAGTTGTATGTTATTTACACTAGCTTAAATAGGCAATGGATTGTTATATCCAATGTTTAAAGCCAATATGGTTGTTATACCATGGCAAGCCTAAGAGTTATGTTGATATTCACACTAGCTTAAATAGGTGATGGATTGTTATATCCAATGTTTAAGGCCAATGTGGTTGTTATACCATGGCTAAGAGAAGTTTTATTTGATGTTTAGAACCAAAGCTTCAAAATGCTAAACTCGGACGAGACACAGGGTAGCCACCGAGAGATTTACTCTAACAAGGCTGAGAATATAGTCGTTAATAATGATGACTTCCAAGCTCGCATAGATGCAGCTGGGGAAAGGCCATGGAAAAGGCTATAGAAAAACATAGGGAGTCGAGTGCTACTCGCTCCAGACCATTATCAATCCCGCCATCTTCAACTCATAAGGAGAGTTCAGTTCACTCTTCAAACGCAAAGAGTGAACCAAAGAAATTAGAATTTGCTGATAGGTCCTGCTCTTCTAAAGACGGATGTACCTACAAATATTTCGTCTCCTGCAAGCCCTGAGATTTTAATGGGGAAAAAGGAGCATTAGAAGCCTTAAAATGGCTTGATGAGATGGAAACGATTGTAGATATAGCAGTTGCGCTGATAAGGATGTGGTCAAGTATGTATCACAGTCCTTTAAGGGCGATGCCCTGATTTGGTGGAAGGCCATGATCCAATCTATAGGAAAAGTACACTTGTACAACTTAGGATGGCCTAAGTTTGTCGATTTAGTCAAGGAAACATACTGCCCTCCTCATGAAGTGGAGAAATTAGAGACATACTTTCTGACTCTTTCAATGAAGAACCTAGACTATCGGAAGTATATTTCCGACTTCAATTCCCTGTCTAGGTTAGTTTCATATTTAATCACCCTTGAAACCAAACGCATTGCGCATTTTATAAATGGGTTAGCGCATGAGATAAAAGGCATGGTAAAGGCTGCTCAGCCTAGTACCTATAGGTCTGCTGTAGACCTATCTCTCTCCCTCACCTTACATTTGGTGAGGCAGAAGTTAGTCAAATCAGAGACTGAAGGGAAAAGAAAGAGGGAGGATGATAACTCCCAGAGATTTAATAAGAAAAATAAAGGGAAATTTGGGTTCTGGAGGAACCAAGATAAGTCGGGTGTAATGCCGACATGTAAAAATTGCAACCGTAAGCATTGAACAGTGTAGTATTGATCCACAAACTAGACCCTGTGGTATCTGTAAGAAAAGGGGGCATAAAACCTTAGAGTGAAAGGATCTTTAGAATGTCGTCTGCTACAAATGTAATGAAAAGGGGCATATTAAGTTCAATTGCCCCAAGAACCCCAAAAGTAATGATGCAAAACCTGGAGAGGCTAAGAAAGGGGATGCTCGTGCCTTCCAGATGAATGCCAGGGAGGCCGTTAATGACAATAATGTCATAACATGTACATTCTTCATCAATGATGTATATGCTAGAGTTCTTTTTGATTCAGGTGCAGAAAAATCTTTTGTTGATCATAAGTTTAGTAAACTATTAAACTTGCCCATAAGAACTCTAGATAAAACTTATGAGGTAGAACTCGCTGACGGAATGTTAGAAACAACATCTTCCATTCTTGACGGATGTTCTATATCCGTTAAGAATCATTCTATCCCCATCTCTCTTTTTCCAATGAAATTCGCAGGGTTCGATGTAGTTTTAGGCATGGATTTGTTATCCCATAACCAAGCCCGCATTGCCTGCGGTAAGAAACTCATCTAGATTAAAACCCCATCTCATGAAAAGATCACCATCCCTGGAGATTCACACTATGGATTGTCGGATAATGTGTCGTTATTTAAGGCATCCAAGTGTTTAGGGAGAGGTTGTGTCACTTATATGGCACAAATAACCATCAATGAGCCTAAACCAAATATAGAAGACCTTCCGGTTATCTCGGACTATTCCAATGTTTTCTCCGAAGAAATACCTGGCCTACCTCCAAATAGACAAGTGGAGTTTAGAATTGATATTCTACCTGGATCAACACCTTTAGCCAGAGCTCCATATCGGTTAGCACCGATGGAACTGGAAGAATTAAGAGTTCAATTAGATGAACTTTTAGAGAAAGGCTTTATCCAGCCTTGTTCATCACCATGGGGAGCTCCTATTCTTTTTGTTAAAAAGCATGACGATTCCATGCGGATGTGCGTTGATTACCGAGAGTTGAACAAAATAACGATTAAGAACTGCCCAGGATCGATGATTTATTCGACCAACTTCAAGGGGCTAGTTATTTTTTTAATATTGATTTAAGATCAGGATATCATCAGCTGAAGGTTAGGAACGAGGATGTTCCAAAGGCTTCTTTCAGAACCCTATATGGTCAGTTTGAATTTCTAGTGACGCCTTTTGGGCTCACAAATGCACCTGCAACATTCATGGATCTCACGAATAGACTCTGCAAACCGTATTTGGATAAGTTTATCATTGTCTTCATAGACGACATACTTATCTATTCTCATAATCAAGTTGATCATGAGAAACACCTTCGGTGCATTCTAGAATTGCTAAGGCAGGAAAAGCTTTATGCTAAATTTTCTAAATGTGAATTTTGGCTTAGAGAAACCAATTTCTTGGACATGTTGTAAATGAGCATGGTATCCAAGTGGATCCCGCCAAAATAAAAGCCTTAATGAATTGGGAAGTACCCAAGACCCCATCAGAGATTCATAGTTTTCTAGGATTGACTAGTTACTATAGGAGGTTCATTGAGAACTTTTCAATGATAGCTAATCCTTTAACCACCTTGACCCGTAAAAATGTTAAGTTTATTTGGGGTCCAAAACAACAAGAACCTTTTTAGATTCTGAAACACAAGTTGAGCAATGCTCCTGTGTTATCCCTTCCAAAGGGTGTTGAAGACTTTATTGTTTACTGTGATGCATTGCACACTGGCATGGGCTGTGTGCTAATGCAAAAAGGTAAAGTGATTGCTTATTCATCACGGCAATTAAAGGTGCACCAAAGGAATTACACCACCCATGATTTGGAATTGGGTGTCGTTGTATTTGCACTAAAGCTGTGGATACATTACTTATATGGCACAAAGTGTATTATATACACTGACCATAAAAGTCTTCAGCATTTGTTCAATCAGAAGGAATTGAACATGCGATAACACCGTTGGATGGAAACACTTAACGATTATGATTGCGAAATTCGCTATCAACCCGCAAGGCAAATGTTGTTGCTGATGCCTTAAGTCGCAAAGAAAGAGTTAAGCCCATTAGGATTAACGCAAAGAGCATTGTGCTCATAAATAGCTTGAGCAAAAAGCTATTAGATGCACAAAAGCAAGCCCTATTAGAGGCTAATATTCCTAATGAAGGGTTAGGCGGAAATGTTGATTAGTTAACGTCTTGAAAGGATGAAATCCTTAGATTTAATGGACTTAGAGAGCTAATTCTCCAAGAAGCACATAATACGAGATACACAGTTCACCCAGGAGGTGACAAGATGTATCAGGATCTGAAAAAGAATTATTGGTGGATGGGTCTGCAGAAATTCATAGCCACTTATGTAGCTAAGTGTCTGACATGTTCGCAAGTTAAGGCCGAACATCAGAAGCCGTCAGGACTTCTACAACAATTGGAAATTCCCACATGGAAATGGGAAATGGTAACTATAGACTTGATTACCAAGTTACCTAAGACCAAACGTGGAAATGACACGATTTGGGTCATTGTAGATAGGCTGACTAAGTCAGTGCATTTATTCCCAATTAAGGAAACGTATAATTCAGACAAATTGGCTAAGTTGTATGTGGACAAGATTGTGTCCCTACATGGTGTGCCGATATCTATTGTATCTGATAGAGATACTAGATATACCTCTCATTTTTGGAAAAGTTTCCAACAATCTTTAGGCACAAAATTAAACTTTAGTATGGCTTACCACCCGCAGACGGATAGACAGAGTGAGTGTACTATTCAAACTTTGGAAGACATGCTTAGAGCATTTGTGATTGATTTAGGAGGAAGTTGGGACGACCACTTACCCCTAATAGAATTCTCCTACAATAATAGTTATCATACGAGCATCGTATGGGAGAAAGTGTCGAACGCCCGTGTGTTGGGCAGAAGTAAGCGAAGCCAAACTATCAGGACCTGTGATTGTCCTAGAGACCACAGATAAGATTGTGCAAATCCGTGATCGTCTCAAAGCTGCCCGTGATAGACAGAAGAGCTATGCTGATAAGAGGCGTAAACCTCTCAAGTTCCAAGTAGGGGACAAAGTCATGTTGAAAGTATCACCTTGGAAAGGTATAATGAGGTTTGGAGAGAAGGGCCAGCTAAGCCCAAGATATATAGGACTATTTGAGATAGTCGAATGTGTCGGCACTGTAGCTTATAAGCTTAAGCAACCAGAGGAGTTTAGTGGAATTCACAATGTATTCCACATATCTAACCTTAAGAAATGTCTAGCCGATGAGTCGCTAGCAATGTCACACAAAGATGTGCAAATAGATGAAAACCTGAGGTTCATTGAGAAACCAATTTCGATCGAGGATCGAAAGGTTAAGAAGCTCAGAAGTGTAACACCCTGACCCGCAGCGGATATGGTAGTCGAGGCATGATTTGGTTTTCATCAAAGCTCATAACATTTACTATAATAAAGTTTCATAATTATTATTTCAAACTAAAAGAGAATATTCCAACAAACACGTAAAACATACAAGCACGAAAATGTTCTAATCATCACATTTATATAACTCTTTATTTTTCTTCTAAGACCCAATCCTATGTGTTCCTTGCTTCAACCTGTCCACCTATATCTCGTGTAAAAATAAAGATTTGGGTCAACAAAAGTTGGCGAGTGAATCCCGTTAGAATATTTGAAAGATATAATTATGTTAATTAATTTAATAAAAATGTGCATAACCAAGTATTAGCATACGTATATGTATACTATCCACAAACCACATAAACATCTAACATTAAAGACATAAGCATGATAAGTGATGTGAAATGAGATCAAGGCTCAATCAAACGGAGCCGATCTAATTAGGCAACGCGATGCTCTACTCGTATCCAACGAGGACCTGATGGGCCAAATGTGAATGCTTTACAAGTTTTATGCTTGAAAGTCTTATTTTTATTTATATTTTTAAGGATTTTTGAGAAAAAATAAAGGAAAAGTGTATCAAAAATATACCCTTTTTTCAGGGTTGACCGGGTCGAACCGGTTTAACTGTGCGATTGTTGGCATCGTGTAAGAATCGAACTCGTGACCTCTCGTATACGTGCACGCAACTCTACCAACTGAGCTACGTGTCTAACCCAAAATAATCTTGATTTTAATTATATATATATATATACTAACTAAGTTAAATCATAAATTCATTAAATTAAAAAGGTTTTGTTATCATCGAACCACTGCACACAGCAGGAGTCGAACCCGCGCCCCCATGTTACGTTGCACACAGCCCTACCAACTGGGCTATGTGACTAACCCAGATTATCTACGATTTATATTAATTTATACACTCATTAACTATTGATATATATCAGTATTAAAAGGCTTTGGTTTAATTCGGAGATGGACATCGTGTTAGGATTCGAACCCGAGCAATTGTGTTTATAATGCACACAGTCCACCACTAGACTGTGTGTCTACCCAGTTAAATCTACATTTTTAATTATACTTATAAACTATTATAACTTCATCTCTTTCATGACAAAAGCCCAGAAACATAACCTGCCTGATTAAATTCGAAGAATACTATGATTCAACATTGATAATGATTTGAAAGACATAAAAGGAAGGTTCAAGTGTTTATACCGATCCGACGTGATTCGAACTGCTCCGGTGATGTTTTTCGGCGATAAACCAAATTCGGACGAGGCGATGATTGGAACAGAGGGTTCTTCTAAGAGTTTTCTTAGAGGATGAATGAGACTGAGCGAGTTCAAACAAGGCCTAAAGTTCACTATTTATAGGCGAGTGGGGTTTAATTCAGAATTCGGTTACAACCGATTTTGAATGATGAGCTTGATTGCCATAGGTTATTTGTAACTGATTTGGGTGGTAATTGAGTTTTATGGCATGATTGGAAGTCCGTTTCTTTGGTTTAATTCGAAAGGAAAACGAAATTTGGATGGTGGTTTGGCTGTTATAACGATTGTTTGGGCAGTTAGATTTTAAACTGATTAAGGGGTCTACCTTAATACAAAATTCATTTGTTTTTAGATTAATTCACAAGTGTGTGTGTAGTGTAGTGGTGTTTTGTGTATGTTGGTTTAGTGGTGACCCGGGTTCGAATCCCGTGGTCACCCTTTTATTTTTATTATTATTTTTAGTTTATTTATTACCATTATTATTATTTTCTTTTATGATTATTATTTTTCTAACCCTATTATTTTATTTATTAATTACAGAGATTGATATAATGAATTTAAACGGTTAACACAAATACGTAATGAAACTTCATATTATATATATTTGAATTATTATACGGATCGGGTATTAGAACCCGTTTTACAATGAATGTTACAGTATCCCATACTTTTAGAAATTTCGTCGTGAAATTTAAGTAGTAGTAGTAGGTATAACTTGAAAAAGATGCGAGTATTTTTCATGCATTGAGTCTTTGCGTTCCCAAGTAAACTCAATTCCTCGTTTTGACTCCCAACGTACCCTAACTATCGTAATTCGACTTCGTCTTAAACACTTCTCACTGAAGTCCATGATTTATACAGGTCGTTCTACGAAGTGCATTGATTCATCAATCTGAACATCTTCCAATGGTATATGAAGGTTTTCATCGGCTAGGCACTTTTTTCAAGTTTGATACATGGAACGTGGGATGAATCATGTTGAGTTATTCTAGTAGGTCAAGCTTGTAGGCTACAGGCCCAACTCTTTCGAGTATTTTGAATGGTCCCACATAGCGCGGTGCTAGCTTGCCTTTTTGTCCAAAACAAACCACTCCCTCCCATGGTGATACTTTCAAAAGTATTTCATCGCCAACACAAAACTCAAGTGGCTTTTGTCGTTTATCAGCGTAACTTTTTGACAATTCTGAGCTGCAAGAAGATTATTGCGGATTTGAAGAATCTTATCAGTTGTTTCTTGGATTAATTCAGGTCCAGTGATTTGTGCTTCATCGATTTCGTGCCAACATACAGGAGATCAGCGCTTACGACCATATAATGCTTCAAAAGGAGCCATACCGATGCTCGAATGATAGCTATTGTTGTACGAAAATTCAACTAATGGTAGGTGAGTATCCCAATTGCCCTTGAAGTCGATGACACACGCTCGCAACATGTCTTCAAAAGTCTGTATGGTGCGCTCAGGTTGACCATCAGTTTGAGGGTGAAAAGAAGTGCTGAGGTCTAAGCGTGTGCCTAAAGCGGACTGTACGGCTTGCCATGTTCGGGAAGTAAAACGTCCATCTCGATCCGAAATGATACTTAAAGGCACACCGTGTCGACTTACGATTTCATCAATATAGATGCGAGCTAACTTCTCGTTCTTATAGTCTTCGTGGATTGGAATGAAATGAGCTGATTTGGTCAAACGATCAACGATAACCCAAATCGTATCATGCCCACTTGAAGTGCGAGGTAACCTGGTAATAAATTCCATGGTTATGTTTTCCCACTTCCAAACGGGTATTTCAGGTTGAACGAGTAATCCTGAAGGTCTTTGATGTTCAGCTTTGACCTTAGAACATGTGAGGCACTTGAAGACAAAAATGGCAATATCCTTCTTCATGCCAGGACACCAGTAAGAGTATCATAGGTCTTGATACATCTTATCAACACCTGGATGTGTAGAGTAGCGTGTTTTGTGAGCCTCATTCAGAAGAAAAGTACGAAGATTGTCATGATCAGCTACCCAAATATGATTTAAATAGTAAAGGATACTATTGGAGTTGGACTGTAACTTGATTCCAGCTCCACAAGACAATTCATCCCGCACATCATTTTCCGTGACAGAAATGTGTTGAGCTGCTCGAATACGGTTTTGAAGATCAGCCATGATTTGAGAACACAAATGATGAATGGAGTTCGCATACTCTTTTCGGCTAAGAGCATCAGCCACAATATTGGCTTTATCAGGATGATAACGGATTTCACAATCGTAATCATTCAAGAGTTCGACCCATCGTCGTTGCCTCATGTTTAACTCTTTTTGATTGAAGATATGTTGAAGGCTCTTGTGGTCAGTGTAAATCTCACACTTGGTACCATAGAGATAATGTCTCCATATCTTTAGAGCGAACACGACTGCTCCAAGTTCTAGGTCGTGAGTAGTGTAATTCTTTTCATGTACTTTGAGTTGCCTTGAGGAGTAGGCTATCACCTTTCCTCTTTGCATTAGGACACACCCTAGCCCGTACCCTGATGTGTCACAATAGACCACAAAGTCTTCACAACCGTCAGGGAGAGTCAGAATAGGTGCATCACAAAGTTTTTGTTTCAAAGTTTGAAAAGCCTCTTCTTGCTTGTCCCCCAAATAGAGGGCTTGCCCTTATGAGTTAAGGTTGTGAGTGGTAAAGCAATACGAGAGAAATTGGCGATAAAGCGTCAATAATAACCAGCTAAACCAAGGAATGATCTAACTTTGATGGGAGTGCGTGGAGCTTGGCAATCTTGAACTACTTTGATTTTTGCAGGGTCAACATGAATTCCATTGTCGTTGACGACGTGACCAAGAAATTGAACCTCTTTTAACCAGAAATCACATTTCGAGAACTTAGCGTAGAGCTTTTCGGTTCTCAAAAGTGTTAGGATAAGTTGAAGATGTCGCTCATGATCCGATTTGGTCTTGGAATAAATAAGGATGTCATCGATGAGGACAATAACAAAACGATCGAGGTAGGGTTTGCATACCATATTCATAGATCCATGAAAACCGCAGGAGCATTGGTCAAACCAAAAGGCATGACCATGAATTCGTAGTGACCGTAGCAAGTTCGAAAGGCAGTCTTCGGAATGTCTTCTTCACATTCTCTAAGATGGTGATAACCAGATCCTAGATCGATTTTTGAAAAACAAGTGGCACCCTAAAGTTAATCTAGAAGGTCATCAATGCGAGGGAAAGGATAGCAGTTCTTAATGGTCAGCTTGTTGAGCTCTAGATAGTCGATACACATTCAAAAAGTTGCATCCTTCTTCTTTACGAAAAGAACCGGTGCACCCCAAGGTGATGATCTAGGACGTATAAATCCTTTGTCAGTCAGCTCTTGCAGCTGGCTAGCTAACTCTTGCATTTCAGATAGGGCTAAGCGATATGGAGATTTTGCAACTGGTGTAGCACTAGGTATAGGATCGATTCGAAATTCAACTTCTCGCATGGGAGGAAGTCCTGAAACGTCATCGGGAAAAACTTGAGGAAATTTTTATCGATTGGGATGCCTTCGAGTTTCTTCTCCTTGCCTTCCTTTTTGATGATATGGGCTAGAAATGCTATGTAGTCTTTGCGAAGGTATTTTCGAGCTTGAAGGCATGACATCAACTTGAGTCCTTTGGATGGGGTATCACCAAAAATACGAAGAGTTTGACCGTCGGCGAGAGGAATTCGAATAAATTTTTCATAACAAACGACCTCGGCGTGATGCTGACTAAGCTAGTCCATACCAATGATGACGTCAAAACTACCCAACTTCATAGGAATAAGATCGATTGGAAAATCATATTCATTGTGAGTAAGAGTGCAATCACGAATGATGGATTCTAACGTAATAGGTTCACCGTCTGCTACTTCCACTGTAAATGATTCGGCTAGACTAACGCGAGGTAAACCAAGAATAGAGTCGAACTCTAAGGACACAAAACTCTTATCCGCACCAGTATCAAAAAGTATAGAGGCATAACTACCATTAATGAGAAACGTACCGTTAACCCCGTAATTAACCGCTCTAGCCTGGTTGGCGTTGATGTTAAAAGCTCTTCCTCTAGCTGGTGGATTGGCTTGGTTGGCTTGGTTCACCGAATTAGCTTAGGCTTGAGCATTTATGATGTTCACCAACCACGGGCAGGTGTTTCGAAAATGGGTTGGATCACCACAGTTGAAACATGCTCTGACAGGTTGCATCATAGGATAGTTAGGTTGGTAGAAAGGTTGAGCCATTGGTTGACCGGGTGGTAGTAGTAGAGGTTGTTGGTAGGGAGTTTGGCCTACCACTTGGTTGTTTGGTTGGGCTTGAGGTTGGTTGCGGGTTGGTCATTGAAGAACGCAGCAGGTTTGAATTGTATGACCTGCACGACCAAAACTTGTGCAATGAAGACATGGGTTCTCAGGAGGGTGATGATATTGGCATCGGTTGCATTTTGGGTGAGGTCATGCATACGGTTTCTTGAAGGGTGCAGTAGGAGGAGCAACTTGTGTGATTGGAGTGGTGCCAATAGGTTGATTGGTTTGAGTAACAACAAAATTTTTCCCATTGCGCTTTCTTTTGCCAGAAACTTAGAAGATGATCCAGTTTAGGTTGGGGTAGAGGTTTCAACAGGTGTCTTGTCTTTCTTCTTTTCATCTTTAAAATCCCGTTCCTGATGCGATTTTCAGTGAACTCAGTAGCTAGCTCCATTGCTGCCTCTAGAGTTGCAGGCGTAGTACTCATCACAGAGTCTTGAATTTTCGAGGGAAGACCTCGAATATAGTGCTCGGTCAAGCGGTAGAGTGGACTGAAGAAGTTGGGAACCATTTGATTTAACTCAAGGAACCTCTTGTTGTAGGTTATATGGTCTCCCTCCTTTTGTTTCATGAAATAAAACTCATCTTCTAACTTCTTGATTTCGCGTCTTGTATAGAAGCGTCTGGTCATGAGTTCTCTTAATTCTTCCCAAGTTAGGGCTACGACGGCTTCGATGCCTCGTCTACCTTTCTCCGCATTCCACCATGTGAGTGCTACCCCATACAGATGACCGGTAGCATAATGCACCTTGCGATCGTTGGGACAATCACAATTGAGGAATGTACTCTCCATCTCCTCAAACCAACGAAGGAGAGCAGTGACCCCTTCAGTCCCCTCGTACTTTGGAGGGTTACATGAGTTGAGGTGCTTGTAGGTGCACTTAGTGGTGTTTGGGGGAGGGTTGACAGCATTATGACCCTCTTGGTTAATTGGGTTGATAGGGTTGGCAGCGAGAGCCTGTTGGATTTGAATCACAATGTCAGGAATTACGTCGGCCATTTGTTGGGCTATTTGAGCAGCCATGCACTCGCCGGATCTTCCTGATCTCCTACCTCCTCGTGAGTGCCTAGAAGACATCTACAGGAAATACGTAACGAGATTATGAGTTTGATGTCTTTAGGTGTCATGTGTCATAATTAGAAATCAACAAAACAAATAAACAAATAAGTTCACTACATCCATAGGATGTCTTGGGCCTTGTTCATGTTTGGACCCCCATATGTCCCTCATACTTGGCCTAGGTAGTCATGTGGGACCCCATGACTACTAGGCTTTGTAGAGTTCACAAAGGTATTGGCCTATTAACACTTGCATCACCCGAATGAAAAACATAAAACATGATTGCGAGGTATAAAGTCGGAGGGTGTCCAGCTGTAGACACAGTGACATATCAAAGTGGAGTTAGTTCACACGAAGTTTGGTGTGGCATGCTTTGGCCTAATAGGTCCTTCGTACTCTCATCTTTGGTCCCTAGGTAGGCAAACGGGTCCGTTATATGGGATTTATACGAATGCCAATCCTAGACAGGACATTCCGACTACCGGTACTTGTACCCTTCCAGTTACTACATGCTCGTCGTATAACTCACTTTGATAAGATTAGAAAATGAAAACATCAAAAAAATCTTTAGAAGAAAAGCATGAAAATGTTCAAATATGTGAAAATTGGAACCTGTGTGTTTGTGTAAGCATGTTATGTTAACAATACGTATATCACAATAAATATCACACAACCACATATAGTAGTGAGAGTGCTTAAATGCATTTATGTGTGAGATAAATATGAAACAAATAAATATCATGAGTTTGCATGTACCCAACTAACACATAAGCAATTAAAATCTAATCAACTATAGTATAGGCTCTAAGGGTCTAATAACCTATCCTATATCCCTATGTCAAAAGCTCTGATACCAATCTGTCACACCCTGACCCGCAGCGGATATGGTAGTCGGGGCATGATTGGGTTTTCATCAAAGCCCATGACATTTACTATAATAAAGTTTCATAATTATTATTTCAAATTAAAAGGGAATATCTAACAAACACGTAAAACATACAAGCATGAAATTTTCTAATCATGACATTTATATAACCCTTTATTTTTCTTCTAAGGCCCAATCCTATGTGTTCCTTGCTTCAACCTGTTCACTTGTATCATGTGTAAAAATAAAGATTTGGGTCAACAAAAGTTAGCGAGTGAATCCCTTTGGAATATTTGAAAGATATAATTATGTTAATTAATTTAATAAAAATGTGCATAACCAAGTATGAGCAAACGTATATGTATACTATCCACAAACCACATAAACATCTACCATTAAAGACATAAGCATGATAAGTTATGTGAAATGAGATCAAGGCTCAATCAAAGGATTGATGGACCTAATGTGAATGCTCTATTCGTATCCAACGAGGAACTGATGGACTAATGTGAATGCTTGACTGAAATGAGAAAATGTAACCACATATAACAATAACCAAACATTACATAACACGTTAGATAATATAATGGTAGTAGCACAAGTGTTTGAATAAAAAATATAAGTAAAGGACATATGATACACCCCATATAAAAAGGGGAGATTGTACGGATTCACTCACAGTGGGTGCGCTTCATAAATTGATCAATGCGCACGATTTAAGATTTCAACCGACGAGAAAACTAACCTAAATAAACATGTAATAATTCGATAAATATATATATTTTATTTGTAATTAGCATTTTTATCTAATACTTTTTATTAGGCTTTTTAGATTATTTTTATAGTATTTATTGCAAGTTTTATGCTTGAAAAGTCTTATTTTTATTTTTATTTTTAAGGATTTTTGGAGAAAAAATAAAGGAAAAGTGTATTAAAAATATACCCTTTTTTCATGGTTGACCGGGTTGAACCGGTTTGACTGTGCGATTATTTGCATCGTGTAAAAATTGAACTCATGACCTCGCGTATACGTGCACGCAGCTCTACCAACAGAGCTACGTGTCTAACCCAAAATAATCTTGATTGTAATTATATATATACTAACTAAGTTAAATCATAAATTCATTTAATTAAAAAGGTTTTGTTACCATCGAACCGCTGCACACAGCCGGTGTCGAACCTGCGCCCCCATGTTACGTTGTACACAACCCTACCAACTGGGCTGTGTGACTAACGCTGATTATCTATGGTTTATATTAATTTTATACACTCATTAACTGTTGATACATATCAGTATTAAAAAGCTTTGGTTTAATTTGGAGATAGTAAACCCTAATCTTGTTCTGTTAATACCTATCATGTGATTGTAGTCTGTGTCATTCTGTAAACAGTTGTGAGCATCTAATAAAGTGAAACCCTAGTTGCAACCCGTGGAAGTAGGTCACCTTGACCGAACAACGTAAATTCTCGTGTTCTTTATTTTCTGCAAGTGTGTGTGTGTTTGTTCCGCTTCCGCTCGAGCCTACTCCGATCTGATACCCCTAACAAGTGGTATCAGAGCCAAAGGTTCAGTTAAACACACAGTTCACATGGTCATCGCAGGAAAGGGAGAGAGCTGGACGAGAGGTCTAGATCTGCTGTTGCTGCCACTGCTTGTTTATGGCCCGTACCTATTCTTTGTGTTACGGCTCGTAAGGTTTAGGGTTTTGTGCCGTCGGGTTGTTTGTTGCAGATCTGGTAGTTTTGGGTGTGACATCCCAGCTTTTCAGGTATCTTAAACGCGCTACTTTATGGTTATTCACTCCTATGCTAATTTAATTCGGAGATTAAATTACACGCTCGCAATAACTACGCTAACTTTGTGAATCTATAGGATGAATTACGTGCTATGTGTTATTAGACGGGTTGTATCTGAATTATGTGCTATGTGTTATTAGACGTTTGTGAATCTATTACGTCTCACTAGAAATACGTGATTTAATATTTTATAAACTCCGTGTCATGAATAATATTTTAGCAACTTCTATTTATAAACCGAACCAAGCCTATGAAACGTTTCGACTTCGCGACCAAGCAAACCCAACCCGCCACCCACACCCCCTTGCGGCCCAAGGCACTAACCCAAACCCCCCCCCCCTATCGCGACCCCCCCCCTTTATATACATGCATGTTGTGGGTAGCTTTCAAAAAAAACAAAACCCTAATGCTCTAAGTTGAAGTCGACGGCACCCCCCCCTCTCACGGTCGCGCAAGTCTACACTCTCGGATTGATTCCAAGTTTGTCCCGATTCGCTAATCATCATCGTTTCAAGGTTAGGGTTTAATTGTATTGCGATTCACACTAGGTTTTGTGTAATCTTGATCATAATTATGTGCTTGTTTGATTATTACTATGAAAAAGTGTTGCGGTGTAAGATTAGTTCGGATGAATATGCGAATCTTTGCGGTTGCGATGATATGTTGAATACTAAAATTGTAGGCTGCGTTTTATCGATAAAGATCATGATATATATTTAGGGTTTGCATGAATATTGATATATATGATGATATTTGACAAGTTAACCTGCTGTTAATCAATACAACTAAGCGTCATGACCGTTTAAACATGTTCTGATGCGATAAAGTCGAAAACAGTAAGCTGATTGACATTTACAGCCAACTTCAGTTGGCTGTAACCTGATCATTTTTTATCGAAAAGTGAATTTTCTGAAGCCTAAAATGTGTATTTTTGAAAAACGCTTCAAATGACGCTAGATTCATATTTTTCTGAGGTCGTTTACTATTTTTAAATGGTCATTTAGTGCAGCAGCTGAAGCTGCGTAAATTCTGCAGAATTTTCAGGTTGTTTATCGAGTCGGATCTCATAATCTATATGAGGTTAGGTCACGAAATTTTTACAGTAACTGGAGAGAGGAATTTACAAAAATCTCCCACTGGAATTTTATTAATTAGATGAACGATTATTTTTAATAATTTTTCTGGTGGACTACAGTCAGAAAGCGACGAATCTGACTGCAGCCTAGTATATAAATGTTTATAAATAATTGGTAAAGATTTAGGATTTGAAAGTTTTACATAAAATTATAGAGTCTAATTGACAGCTCCTGTAAAAATATTGGAATTTTTGGAACGTTGGAACTATTTTATAAAAATCCTCGAAAACAGCCCAGTTATGAGCGTACAAGCTGAAACATGATAACTTGCGTTTGTGTGTGCCTAAGTGTTGTATGAGTTATCCTGTGTTTATGACAAGTTGGTTTGATTGTTATTTTGTATGGTGATACTTTGCATGCATGTTTATGGTTTCAAATTGGTTATTACGTGTGTCGTACTGTGTGTTAGTTATGCTTAGGGTTTTGTGTCAGTGTGTTCACACACTAACTTTAAATCGGTTGACATTTTAGGACGCGATTAGCGGTTCCATCATTTGCTTCTTTTGCGTTATTCTAACCGAGCAATTTAAGGTGAGTTCATGGCCCCTATTTTATCCCGTTTTAAACAACAGGGAGAGAAACATGTATACGTTCTACAACTCTATCTTTTACGTCATGCGAAATTAGCGCCGTTAACTATTCGGTAACTAAGTTAATGTTAATGTATGTTATGGTTACTAAGGAGCTTTATCACGGAAGTCCTCAACCAACTCTCGGATTGTTAGTATTGGGTTAGTTAGCGGGGAAATTATAGTAGTACTACTGGGCCCGACAAGCCCCACCCGAGCTAGTCGCGCTAGCGACCGGGAATGGTCAACGGGTGATTAATTTGGCCTAACTTTCGCCATGGTCAGTGATAGACCTGGCAACACAGAGGCAACAACAGTCAGCTTTGATCGCGAACTCTTATGTGACGTAACTTTAGGCTCGCTACCTACATGTTAACATTGAACTTATTTACGAACCAACATTATTATTCCAGGTTAGAAATAATGGAACTATGTCGTTATCCCGGGTTAGGGATAACGGAGAAAAAACAATCTTTTAAACCGAACTTGTGAACTTATAAAAACCTGTGAACTCACTCTTCTTTAATGTTGACACTTGTTTCTTTGCATGTTTCTCAGGACGCTAGGAGCGCTAGGTGCACTCACTTGCATTTGATCAAGACATTTTTATCGAGTCTTATTTACGAATAATGTTTGGGATTTTGGTTTTGGCATATATGTTGGCGCCCGTTACTTAATTTTAATGCTTCCGCTAAACTTTGAAACCTTGATATTTTGAAAATGACTATGCATGTTTACAACAAATGTTTTTGGAAAACGTTTAAATCAATCATATAGAGTCGTTCGATATTGCTAGTGTCTGAGATTCTGGTTTGATCACACGCCTCGCGGTAATACTCCGCAAGTGGAAATTGAGGGTGTGATAGATTGGTATCAGAGCCTCTAGCTATAGAGAACAAGGTTTGCATTAAAAATAGACCTAAACTATAGCTGTTACACGACACTAGACTTAGTTAGCACCGAACTGTGATATCTTGTTATGTGTTATACTACAATTGTTCTATGTGAGATATATATGTATATTGTGATATACGCAGCTCGTAACTAACTACACCAACCCAGCAGGCTATGTCATCATCATCATCTGAAAGATCTCGACAATCAAGGGCGCCGGGGAAGGCACCCATGGCCGAACCCTCACCACCTCGTGGCGTGGAGACGCGCTCAGCTGCTAGGAAAAGACTCGCTCTAGGAGGGGAGTCATCCTCCCGTCCGACCACCGCTATACCGGTCGAACCGGTCAACTCTTCAGGAGTGGGGGACGATCTACTTAGAGATGTGTTAAGGAAACAACAGGAACAGCTGGAGAGAATGCAATAGACTATCGAAGCACATAGATGGCTGATACGTCAGCTGACTAGTAAAACCGAAGAGCTCGTGGGAGAGCAAGATGAGAATAGGAGAGTTCGAAGCATTTTAGCTAAGGACCTTCGTGCTGAGCAACTGAGGGCTAATTGGCTCGAAGACAGAGTTCTTGAGTCCAGTTGGAGGATTCACGAACTAGAGCAGAACCAAGCACCACCTATCCCAGTACCCGCACCAGCACCGGCCCTTCCAGCGCCGGTAGAGGACGAAGAGGAGGATCCAGAGGAAGACTCGGAGGAGGACCCGGAGGAAGAAGAGCCGGAACAGGACCCGGCTGTTGAAGCTGGAAACGCTGAAGAGGAAGACGGCAGTGATAGCGACTTGGGAGATGGAGACATAGATGACTAACTCGTCTCGCCAATCTCCGTTTTGTTTCCTTTAGTTTGTTTGTTTCCACTTATGTTTGAACTTCGAAATTTTATAATTAAACTGATATGTTTGGTTGGTATTTTGTGAGACATTACAATTTATTTAATTGAATGTTCCTTTTGATTGTTTAATTTGTTGGGTTGACATCTATATTGGAGATATACTTATCGGTGTGTGTTTGTGTTGTCTTGCGAAGATCTGAAATGGCAACCGGTCGTCGCGGAAATCTCAACATGTCAACTGAAGAATTGGCCGCTTTAATCCAAGAACACGTGAATGCTGCTCTGGCAGGTGTTCCTAACCCACCAACAGGAGGGGGTCTTAACCCCTAGAAGATGTTCCTGGATACGAAACCGAGCAAGTTCACGGGAGTTGAAGGACCCATAGAACTGGTCCGTTGGGTTGAAAAGTCTGAATTGGTTTTCGAAATGTGCAATTGCCTTGAAGCTAATAAGGTCAAGTATGTTGCCTCGACGTTGGAAGATGGGGCATTAACCTGGTGGAACGCACAAGTCCAAACGCGTGGACTTGTTGCGGCGAACGCAATGGCCTAGACTGAATTCAAAGCTCTAATCAAGGAGGAATACTGTCCGAGGGACAGAGTTCAGCAATTGGAACAAGCGTTATGGAACCACAAGATGGACGGGTCAGAAATTGAAGCGTACACGGCAAGACATCATGATCTGGTGTTCCTTTGTCCCGATTTGGCTAACACCGTCGATAAACGACTTGAGATTTATCTTAGGGGTCTGGTCCCTGAGATCCAGGGCATGGTAATGTCTAGCAACCCTACGACGGAGCATCAAGCGATTAGACTGGCAAATAAGCTCATCGATAAGGCGGTGGAGCAAAGTAAGTTACCACCTAGGGGTGCAACTGAAATTGTCCCTGATAACAAAAGGAAATTTGAAGACTCACCTGCTCGGCAGTCTTCATCAGCCCAGCCACAACAAGGAAACCAGAAGCGGTCCAACAACTTCAACAACAATTGGGGTCACAACAATCATTCTGCCAACAACACCCAAAACTCGAGCGGCTATGCGGGTCGAAAGCCGCAATGTAATCGTTGTAACCTCCATCATCACGGCCCTTGCGCCGGAAATCGCTGCCAACGATGTGGCAAAGCAGGACACGCGACAAAGGATTGTGCCGGGAAGATTATGTCACGACAGAATCAGAACCAGCACCAGGGTAATAACCGGGGATGCTATCAGTGTGGTAGTACTGCCCATTTCAAGCGAGACTGCCCGCAACTTCGCAACAACAACAATGGTGGGAATAACAACAACAACAACAATGGCAACAATGGAAATGGGGGCACAGGAGGTGCCAAAGGACGTGCATTCACGCTAGGCCGTGGAGAGGCCAGAAACAACTCGAATGCGGTCACCGGTAAGTTTCCCCTTAACGATCATTTTGCTACTGTACTTTTTGATACGGGTGCGGACAAGAGTTTTATATCTGAGTCTTTTAGAAAGAACCTAAATCTCACACCTAAACCCCTAGAGACCCCCTACGTCATAGAACTAGCCGATGGTAAATTTGTAGATGTGACCCATCTAGTGACCGGCTGTCAACTTAAACTCGCGGGTCACACCTTTACCATTGATCTGATGACAACTACTCTAGGTAGTTTTGATGTGGTAGCCGAAATGGACTGGCTATCTGACGTCCGAGCTGAAGTTCTCTGTTTCGAGAAAGCTATCCGTATTCCGCTCTCTAACGACGAAGTCTTGATGGTGCAAGGCGAGAAGGCAGGCGTCGTCACGAACATCATCTCTTACATGCAAGCTCAGAAGTATCTTCGGAAGAAGAACTCTTTTGCTTTGCTCGCACTAGTCACCGAGTAGTCTAAGGACGGGAAGCAGGTTGAAGATATCCCCGTTGTCCGTGACTTTCCTGATGTGTTTCCAGAGGAGTTACCCGGTCTTCCACCACATCGACAAGTGGAGTTTGAAATCGAATTGGCGAGCCATGCGACTCCTATCGCCAAGGCCCCGTACCGCTTAGCTCCAGCAGAGCTGCAAGAGTTGTCTACCCAACTTCAGGAATTGTTGGAAAAAGGATTTATCCGACCCAGTACTTCACCATGGGGAACTCCGGTCCTTTTTGTCAAGAAGAAGGACGAGACCTTCCGCATGTGCATCGACTACAGGGAACTCAATATGGTTACCGTCAAGCACCGATACCCATTACCTCGCATTGACGATCTTTTCGACCAGCTTCAGGGGTCAAGCTACTACTCCAAGATTGATCTACGGTCCAGTTATCACCTGCTGCGCGTCAGGGAGGAGGATATCTCCAAGACGGCATTTCGCACTCGGTATGGCCATTATGAGTTCTTGGTCATGCCCTTCGGTCTCACCAATGCACCCGCGGTGTTCATGGACCTGATGAACCGCGTGTGTAAGCCGTATCTCGACAAGTTTGTCATCGTGCTCATCGATGATATACTCATCTACTCTAAGGGTGAAGAAGAACATGCTGAGCATCTGCGATTATTGCTGGAACTACTTCAACAGGAGAAACTATATGCCAAGTTTTGGAAATGTGATTTCTGGATTCGGGAAGTTCAGTTTCTCGGGCATATCTTGAATGAAAAGGGTATTCACGTTGATCCCGCCAAGATCGATGCTATCAAGAAGTTGGAAGCACCCAGGACACCGATAGAGATCCGCCAATTTTTGGGTTTGGCTGGTTACTACAGACGTTTCATTGAGGGATTTTCCAAGATCGCACAACCGCTTACCACTCTCACTCAGAAGGGCACCAAGTATGCTTGGGGTGACAAACAGGAAGCAGCATTTCAACTACTGAAGCAGAAGCTTTGCAGTGCGCCCATTTTGTCCTTGCCAGTGGGGACAGATGATTTTGTGGTATATTGTGACGCTTACATTCAGGGATTGGGATGTGTGCTCATGCAACGTGATAAGGTCATCGCGTATGCATCCCAACAGTTGAAGGTCCACGAGAAGAACTACACGACACATGACTTGGAATTGGGAGCAGTTGTGTTTGCACTTAAGATTTGGAGACACTATCTATATGGAACAAAGTGCACAATCTACACGGATCACAAGAGCCTCCAGCATATTTTTGACAAGAAGGAGTTGAACATGCGACAGCGTCGCTGGGTCGAACTCCTGAACGATTATAACTGTGCCATTCGGTATCACTCGGGTAAAGCTAACGTGGTAGCTGATACCCTCAGTCGGAAGGAGCACTTGAAACCTCGTCGGGTACGAGCACTTTAGTTCACAATTCATTATGGGTTACCCGAACAGATACGCGACGCGTAGCTAGAAGCAGTTAAGGAAGAGAACATCAAGGTCGAATCTGTGGGAAAGATGGAACGCGATTGGGAAGTGAACCCCAATGGTGCCCGGTATTTCATGAATCGTATATGGGTACCTCTCTACGGAAACCTCAGGAAGCTAGTTATTGACGAAGCTCACAAATCTCGATACTCTGTCCATCCTGGTTCGGATAAGATGTATCAAGACCTTAAAGCCGCGTACTGGTGGCCCAACATGAAAGCGGATATAGCCACCTACGTGAGCAAGTGTTTGACTTGTGCGAAAGTCAAGGTGGAATACAAAAGCCATCAGGGCTACTTCAACAACCTGAGATCCCAGTTTGGAAATGGGATCAGATCTCGATGGACTTTATCACTAAACTCCCGTGAACTCCGGGTGGTTGCAATACCATCTGGGTAATTGTGGATCGTCTAACTAAGTCTGCACACTTCCTAGCGACCAAAGAAACAGATAAGATGGATAAGTTGACTCGCATCTACATTAAGGAAGCAGTTTCTTGGCACGGGGTACCAACGTCCATCATCTCAGACAGAGATGCTCGTTTCACGTCCAACTTTTGGCAGTCACTTCAGAAAGCGTTGGGTACACGCTTAGATATGATCACAACTTACCACCCTCAGACGGATGGTCAAAGTGAAAGGACCATTCAGACCTTGGAGTACATGCTTAGGGCATGCATGGTAGACTTCGGGAACAGTTGGGAAATCCACATGACTTTAGTGGAATTCTCGTATAACAATAGTTACCATACGAGTATTCAGGCAGCACCGTTGAAGCATTGTACGGTCGCAAATGTAGATCACCGGTCTGTTGGGCAGAAGTCGGTGACAGTCAACTCACAAGTCCTGAGTTGATACTAGAGGCTACTGAAAAGATTGTGCAAATCAGAAACCGCATGGCAGCGGCACGGGATCGACAGAAAAGTTACGCTGATCAACGACGCAAACTGCTCGAATTTCAAGTAGGTGACCGCGTCCTACTGAAAGTGTCACCCTGGAAGGGTGTAATTCGTTTTGGGAAATGAGGCAAACTAAATCCACGGTACGTAGGCCCATTTGTGATTTCGAAGCGTATCGGGCCCGTAGCTTATCAGTTAGACCTTCCTGCCGAACTCAGTGGAGTTCACAACATTTTTCACGTGTCCAATCTGAAGAAGTGCCTATCAGATGACACCCTAGTCATTCCATTGGATGAGATTCAAGTGGATGAGCAACTGCATTTTGTGAACAACCTATCGAGATCATGGACCGTGAGATTAAGACTCGAAGGCACAGCAAGATACCGATCGTCAAGGTTCGTTGGAACTCTAAGCGTGGACCGGAGTTCACGTGGGAAAGAGAGGACCAAATGAAAAGCAAATATCCACACCTTTTTGCTGCTGAGCAGCAATCTGACGTTACCGCCAACTAAATTTCGGGACGGAATTCTTTCAACATGGGGATGATATGACAGCCTGGGATTTACTTGTACCATTCTAACAAACTGAATCTTTGTGCGTTGCATTCTAAACCGCGTTTACTCAATTTTCGGGACGAAAATTCTTTCAACATGGGGATAATGTGACATCCCAGCTTTTCAGGTATCTTAAACGCGCTACTTTATGGTTATTCACTCCTACGCTGATTTAGTTCGGAGAATTAAATTACACGCTCGCAATAACTATGCTAACTTTGTGAATCTATAGGGTAAATTACGTGCTATGTGTTATTAGACGGGTTGTATCTGAAATACGTGCTATGTGTTATTAGACGTTTGTGAATCTTGCGTCTCACTCCAAGTACGTGATTTAATATTTTATAAACTCCGTGTCGCGATTAATATTTTAGTAACTTCTATTTATAAACCGAACCAAGCCTGTGAAACGTTTCGACTTCGCGACCAAGCAAACCCAACCCGCCATCCACACCCCCTTGCGACCCACACCTCCTTGCAGCCCAAGGAAATAACCCAAAGTTGCGGCCCAAGGCACTAACCCAAACCCCCCCCTATCGCGACCCCCCCCCTTTTATGTATACATGCATGTTGTGGGTAGCCTTCAAAAAAAAACCCTAATGCTCTAAGTTGAAGTCGACGGCACCCCCGCCCTCTCACGATCGCGCAAGTCTACACTCTCGGATTGATTCCAAGCTTGTCCCGATTCGCTAATCATCATCGTTTCAAGGTTAGGGTTTAATTGTATTGCGATTCACAATTGGATTTGTGTAATCTTGATCATGATTATGTGCTTGTATGATTATTACTATGAAAAAGTGTTGCGGTGTAAGATTAGTTCGGATGAATATGCGAATCTTTGCGGTTGTGATGATATGTTGAATACTAAAATTGTAGGCTGCGTTTTATCGATAAAGATCATGATATATATTTAAGGTTTGCATGAATATTGATATATATGATGATATTTGACAAGTTAACCTGCTGTTAATCAATACAACTAAGCGTCATGACCGTTTAAACATGTTCTAATGCGATAAAGTCAAAAACCGTAAGCTGATTGACATTTACAGCCAACTTCAGTTGGCTGTAACCTAATCATTTTTATCGAAAAGTGAAGTTTCTGAAGCCTAAAACGTGTATTTTTGAAAAACGATTCAAATGGCGCCGGATTCATATTTTTCTGAGGTCGTTTGCTATTTTTAAATGGTCATTTAGTTCAGCAGCTGAAGCTGCGTAAATTCTGCAGAATTTGTAGGTTGATTATCGAGTCGGATCTCATAATCTGTAAGGGGTTATGTCACGAAAATTGTACATTAACTGGAGACGGGAATTTCGGAAAATCTCCCACTGGAATTTTGTTAATTATATGAACGATGATTTTTAAATAATTTTTCTCATGGACTGAAGTCAGAAAGCAACGAATCTGACTGCAGCCTAGTATATGAATGTTTATAAATAATTGGTAAAGATTTAGGATTTGAAAATTTTACAAAATATTTTACAATCTAATTGACACCTCCTGTCAAACAATTGGAATTTTTGGAACGTTGGAACTATTTTATAAAAATCCTCAAAAACAGCCCAGTTATGAGCGTACAAGCTGAAACATGATAACTTGCGTTTGTGTGTGCCTAAGTGTTGTATGAGTTATCCTGTGTTTATGACAAGTTGGTTTGATCGTTATTTTGTATGGTGATACTTTGCATGTATGTTTATGGTTTCGAATTGGTTATTACGTGTGCCGTACTGTGTGTTACTTATGCATAGGGTTTTGTGTCAGTGTGTTCACACACTAACTTTAAATCGGTTGACATGTTAGGACGCGATTAGCGGTTCCATCATTTTCTTCTTTTGCGTTATTCTAACCGAGCAATTTAAGGTGAGTTCACGGCCCCTATTTTATCCGGTTTTAAACAACAGGGGGAGAAACATGTATACGTTCTACAACTCTATCTTTTAAGTTATGCGAAATGAACGCCGTTAACTATTCGGTAACTAAGTTAATGTTAGTGTATGTTATGGTTACTAAGTAGCTTTATCATGGAAGTCCTCAACCAACTCTCGGATCCTTAGTATTGGGTTAGATAGCGGGGAAATTATAGTAGTACTACTGGGCCCGACAAGCCCCACCCGAGCTAGTCGCGCTAGCCGACCGGGAATGGTCAACGGGTGATTAATTTGGCCTAACTTTCGCCATGGTCAGTGATAGACCTGGCAACACAGAGGCAACAACAGTCAGCTTCGATCGCGAACTCTTATGTGACGTAACTTTAGGCTCGCTACCTACATGTTAACATTGAACTTATTTACGAACCAACATTATTATTCCAGGTTAGGAATAATGGAACTATGTCGTTATCCCGGGTTAGGGATAATGGAGAAAAATAATCTTTTAAACCGAACTTGTGAACTTATAAAAACCTGTGAACTCACTCTTCTTTAATGTTGACACTTGTTTCTTTGTATGTTTCTCAGGACGCTAGGAGCGCTAGGTGCACTCACTTGCATTTGATCAAGACATTTTTATCGAGTCTTATTTACGAATAATGTTTTGGATTTTGGTTTTGGCGTTTATGTTGGCGCCCGTTACTTAATTTTAATGCTTCCGCTAAACTTTAAACCTTGATATTTTGAAAATGACTATGCATGTTTACAACAAATGATTTTGGAAAACGTTTAAGTAAATCATATAGAGTCGTTCGATATTGCTAGTGTCTGAGATTCTGGTTTGATCACACGCCTCGTAGTGATACTCTGCAAGTGGAAATTGAGGGTGTGACATTGGGTGTTTTGGCGATTAGGGTTTCGGTTCTTGAACCCTGGTTATTCGCTGGTTTTACGCCTGGGTTTGTAGGAGAAGTCATTGGTTCGGGTGGTTCGGGTTTCTAGTTAATTGAAGGTTGCTCGGGTTTCGGGTGCTTGGTTCCTTGCGGTTTTTTCTTGTTTTCTTGTTTGCCATGGCCGAAGACGGGAAGTTTCGAATCGAGAAGTTCAACGGTACTGATTTTGCTTGGTGGAGAATGCAAATAGAGGCGTTACTTGGTGAATGCGATTTGGATGTGGTACTGGAAGAAAAACCTGTTGGAATGGATAAAGCAGCCGAAACAATTTGGAACTCAAAGGACAAAAAGGCAAGAGGTAAAATTACATTGGCTTTGACGAGGAGCGTTGCTTTTAATATCATGAAAGAAAAACTGCTCGTGGTATGTTAACAGCTCTGTCAAATATGTATGAGAAGCCGTCTGCCGGTAATAGGGTGTTCTTGATGAGGGAACTGTTTAATATGAGAATGAACGAGGGCAGTTCAGTTGCTGATCACATTAACGAAGTCAATTAAATTTTGTCTAGGTTAGCAACTATGGGCATGAAGTTGGATGATGACGCTCAGGCTGTGGTTTTGTTATCTTCCTTACTGGATAGTTGGTCAGGATTTGTGACAACGGTTACCGAAACTGCTGGAACTGGAAATTTGAAGTTTGATCGGGTCCTAGATAGTGTTTTAGGTGAAGACGTTCGCCGGAGGAACTCTAGTGGAGGATCTACTTCTGGTATGTTCAGTGTTAGCACGGGAAGAGGTAATAACAGAAGCAGTGGGAGTCGTGGGAAAAGCTTGTCTAAAGCTGGAAAGAATGTGAGGTGCTGGAACTGTGGTGAAAATGGGCATGTTAAAAACGAGTGTCCTGATCCTAAGAAAGAGGATAGTAAACACCATGTAAACAGTGTTGTGTCAGATGAATCTGACGGTGATGTACTGGTTTGCTGTGAAGAGTCTACAGACTCTTGGGCTATGGATTCTAGTTCTTCGTATCACGCCATGCACAGCGGGAAGACGATGGTGAATCTGAAAAAAGGAAACTTTGGAAAGGTACGATTAGCTAACGGTCATGTTCTTAATGTTACGGGTATGGGAGATGTCAATCTAAAGACTCCATTAGGCACTACATGGAATTTGCAAAATGTCATGGTAATTCCAGGTTTAACGAAGAAACTTATTTCTGTTAGTCAATTGGATAAACAGGGACTAGATGTTAAGTTTGGTGGTGGCAAGTCGAAGGTGATTGATGGAAATCTTGTTGTTGCCTGTGGGAGGAGACAGGGATCGTTGTATCTAGTTGAGGTACCTGCTAAGGGAGTAGCCATCCCTGTTAAGAATAAAGTCTGGTTCACAGAATCTATTAAGCGGAAGAGGGTTCAATTTGCAAACTTGAATCCTGGTGCTTTGGGGATGTCAGTTGAATGTGGTTGGGGTTCTAAGTTTAAGCCAGTCAGGGGATTTGGTGATAGTAGGAGCACGGGCCGTGTTCCGGGTACAATCAATAAGAACCGTTGGGGTTTTGAAGACGAAGGTTCCGACTAAAGAAAAATGCTCTCCTGGATGTAACATTTGTCAAAAACGGGTTTCCAAAACCCGCTCCGTTTTGTAATCGAATATCAAGTTATAAATGTCACGTTGTGTATTTATGGTTATTTTGATTTTTAATGATACATAATTAATAAACAAACTAAACTATAAAAATTATTTTTGATAAAAAGTGAAAACAAAATAAATAAAAATTAAATGTTGCTGCCGGGACTCGAACCCGGGTCAGCCGGACATTGATCCAAAGACTTAACACTCACACACATCACCGCTCCGCCACTTGTTTGTTTTCTGTTAACATTAGGAAACAAATAAGTCTTATACACAAATATAGTTAAACCGGTTACGCCAACTGAGAAACCGAAATCGGTAATTCAACCGTCTAATCGTTTGATTAATCGCACATTCAGGTTTATAACCGATGCACCGACGATTTTAATCAATTCGGAGTTGAATGAACATATCATCATCGGTTTTTATAACCGAAAATAACAAAGTCCAAATTAATTCAATCAAAACCCTTCTCGCGACTCAGAGACATCAGACAAACCTTCCATTTTACTTTCGTCATACTTTCAGTCCATCAGAACGCTTAAATCAACTCACCGGAAATTTCTGCAAGTTCGCTGGAAAACCGTATTCATCATCAAAACGGTAATTCTTTCAATACCGTCGTAGTCTAACAATTGTTAAGCTATTTCTAACTTAAACCTTTCAATTGAAATCGAATTCAAACACCGTTATCAGATAATTCCAGTTCGCCGGAAAATTTCTTTTGTAAGTTGTTTCTTTTTGTTTTCAGGTAGTATACTTTAAGATTTTTATTTGTGTAACAAAACTTTGGTTATTCATAATTTGTCACAACAGTTAAATGACTTTTGTTTTCTTATTAGTTTATGTTTTGCGCTTTTCTCCAGATTTAATCGTTGTTTGGTTCCTACTTAGCACGGTATTTGAATGTCACATTTGGTCCTTTAGTTTTTTTTACCTTCTCAGCTTTCTAATATGTGCAGGTATAAATTCGGTTATCTTCGTCTGTGAAACGGTAAGGACCTTCAAACACACTTTTAACGTTTGTTTATCACTTCAATTCCACGATTGGCTAATCAAAACGGTTAATTGTTTTGTTCAGTCGAGGTGCACAAAAACAGAGCCGACGCATTGCCGGAAATTCTGTGATATATCATTCCTACGGTATGTTACTTCCAACACCGTCTCTGCCATTTCATTTTAGCCTTAAGAATGATTGTTAATCGTAAAAACAAGAAAACGGATTAGTAACACCGTCGACTGTAATTTGAGTGAAGAAGACGAAGATAGTTAAGTTATAAGTATAATTAAAATTGGTATTTTAAACGGGTTAGACACACAGTCCAGCGGTGGACTGTGTGCAAATAATACGCGCATGTCAAGAGTTCGATCCCTGATACACGCACCCTCTAAGTAACAAAATGCCTTTTTGATTAAAGCTGAACCGGGTTAACTCCGTTAGTTGTTAAGTATAATAAAAACCGAGATATTAACCAGGTTAGACACACAGTCCAGCGGTGGACTGTGTGCAACACTAAGTCACACGTCACGCGTTCGAAACCTGTTACTGGCACCGGTTGAACGAATTAAAATGTTTTTGAAATTAAAAGAATTTTGGTTAAATTGAATTAGTATATAAATATAATTAAAAACAAGATTATTTCGGGTTGGACACGTAGCTCAGTTGGTAGAGCTGCGTGCACGCGTACGGAAGGTCTCGGGTTCGAGTCTCACCCATCGCATTCATGCACACTGACCAAACCGGTCAACAAGTCAACGGTCAACGGTCAACGCAAAAATAAACAATTTTTTTTATATTTTATTTATTTAATTTAATTTAAAAATCAATTAAAAATACTTAAAAATAATATTTTTAAAGATAGAAAATAGCCTTAAACTCACAAAAATATATCTAAAAATTCCATTAAAATCCTTAATAAAATTTACTCATTTATTATATTTTTCCGCTATTATTTAGGTTAGTAATTCTCGTTGTTCAACTCTCCCGACTCGTGCGCATCTCATCATCTCCATTCAAACGCACCCAATGTGAGTGAATCTTTACAAATTCCCCGTTTTAATCACGTTTAGGGTGTATCATGTGTCTTGCTATAGTATATATTTAAATCATTGTGCATACCTCATATGATGAACATGTGTATTCAGTTTGTTTCAACTGTTGTGTGGTTATCGTTAGATGCAATTTATTATTTTCAGTACATGCAATTTCATAGGCCGCCGCTCCCCATTACATTATGAGCGTTGAGCATGTTCCCCATTACATTATGAGCGTGAACCTGGCGTGCCCACATACGATCGGCTCCGTTTGATTGAGCCTTGATCGCACAGACATTTTTCATTTTCAGTACATGCAATACGATCGGCTCCGTTTGATTGAGCCTTGATCGCACAGTTTCATTCACGTTATTTATCGTATGATGTTGGTATGTTAATTTATGCTATCATGTGTTATTGTATGTTATAGTTGTGATTGCTATTGCTACTGCTTGGTTATTTACATTTGCTCATTTTATGATTATGCACAATTTTTCATTGATAAACTAACAAGATAATCAATAACAAATGTTTATCTAACAAGGTTCACTCGCCAACTTATGTTGACCCAAAAACCCCCATTTTTTTTACACATGATACAGGTGAACCAGCTGCAGCAAGAAACACTTAGGATTGGACTAGAAGAATAAAATGATTTAGAGTTGGGATTGTTTTGTTTGGTTTATTTTCTTTGTATTGTATGAACATGTTTGGATATTTGGGAATGTAATTTTGACTTTAATAACTATGAAACATATTAGTAAATATCATGAGCTTTGGTGATAACCCAATTATGCCCCGACTCTTATTCCGCTGCGGGTCGGGGTGTGACAGATTGGTATCAGAGCCATGACTATAGGGATATAGGATAGGTTATTAGACCCTTAGAGCCTATACTATAGTTGATTAGAAATTTTTAAGATTTTTGTGTGTTACATGCCAAACTTCATGATGTTTATATGTTTTATGTTAAATGTTACATTCAATGTTATGCAAGCATGTTCATAAGTATATACTATCATATAATGCCTACCATGAATCATATTCTCATAACATATCACATCCAAGAAAGCACACACCACATCATGATTGCTTTTACAATGATTTTTGTGTTTTCAAATCTCATCAAAGTGAGTTTTCATGACAGGCATGTAGTAACTGGAAGGGTACCAGTACCGGTAGTCGGAACGTCCTGTCTAGGCTGGCATTCGTATAAATCCAAAATAAAGGACCAGTTTGCCTACCTGGGGACTAACGATGAGAGTACGAAGTACCTATTAGGCCAAAGCATGCTATACCAAACGTCGTGTGAGCTAACCCCACTTTGAGTTGTCATTGTGTCTACACCTGGACACATTCCGACCATACATCTCGTAAACATATTTTGTGGTTTGCATTCGGGTGATGCGAGTGTTAAATTGCCAATACTAATGTGAATCCTACCGAGCCAATAGCCATGGGGGCCCACATGACTATATAGGTGAAGGTATGGGGAACATTTGAGGCCCAACATGAGCAAACCCAAGACATCCTATGGATGTAGTTGCATTATTGATATTTATGTTATTTTCATTTTCTTAAAGACACATGACACCTAAAAAGACACCATAAACTCACAATCTTCTTATGTATGTTCCTGTAGATGTCGTCCAGACAACAACGAAGGGGTAAAAGATCAGGAAGGTCTCAGGAACGCTTGGCCACACACATCGCGAAACAAATGGCCACGATACTGCCTGACATTGTGGTCCAAGTACAACAAGCTCTCGCCACAAATCCCACTAATCCTCCCCAACAACATGACCAGAACATTGACAACCCTCCTACCAGCAAGTGCTCATACAAACATTTCAAGTCTTGTGATCCTCCTAAATTTGAAGGGACCGAGGGTGTCACTGCTCTCCTACATTGGTTCGAGGAGATGGAAAACACCTTCCTCAACTGCGATTGTCCTGAGGATCGCAAGGTTCGATACGCCACCGGGAGACTATTTGGGGTAGCTCTCACTTGGTGGAATACTGAAAAAGGGAAGAGGGGAATTGATGATGCAATGGCCTTAACTTGGGAGGAGTTGAGGGAAATCATGACTAGGCGTTTCTGTCCTAGGAGTGAAATTAAAAAGTTGGAGGACGAATTTCATTCTTTAAAACAGAAGGAGGGGGATCACACCACCTATAACAAGAGGTTCTTGGAGTTGAACCAAATGGTTCCAAATTTGTTTACCCCAACTTATCGTTTGATCGACGTTATATTCGAGGACTTCCCTCGAAAATTCAAGATTCAGTTCTCAGCATTTCACCGGTAACACTTGAAGCTGCCATGGAGCTAGCAACTGAACTGGCCGAGAACCGAATTCGCAACGGGAAGTTTAAAGAAGAGAAAAAGAAAGCCCCTGTTGAGGGTCAAACTTCGAACCATTCCATCTCCTCCTCTAAGTTTGCTAACAAGAGGAAGCGCAACACCAGAAACTTCGCCGTTACACAAACCAACCTCCCAATTCCTGCTGCACCCATTACCCAGGTCGCTCCTTCACCTGCACCATACAATAGACCATACTCTGGCCCGTTACCAAAATGCAACCGTTGCCAATATCACCATTCTCCTGATTATCCTTGCCAACATTGCATCGGCTGTGGTCGTGCAGGTCATACTGTTCAAACCTGCCGCATGCCTCAGCGAACGAACCGCCACCAGCCTTCAACCCAAACCCACCAACAATTAATGGGTCAAGCCCAACAACCCCTACCATATCCACCCGCCCAACATTTAGCCCAAACATATTACCAACCCAATTATCCTATGGGTCAACCTATGCGTGCTTGCTACAATTGCGGAGACCCAAGCCATTTCAGAAACACTTGTCCAAGGTTGGTAAACATTATTCATGCTCAGGCCCAAGCCAACCCGGTGAATCAAGCGAACCAAGCTCCTCCACCTGCAAGAAGAAGAGCTTTCAATATCAACGCTAATCAGGCTAGGGCTGATGGCAATATGGTTAACGGTACGTTCCTTATAAATGGTAGATATGCATCTATGTTATTTGATACTGGGGAGGATAGAAGTTTTTTGTCCTTAGAATTTGAACCTATCTTAAACCAAAATCGGGATAAGCTCACGGAATCCATAACGGTAGAAGTTGCTGACGGGAAACCAGTTTCATTAAACTCTATTATACGCAACTGTACACTCACCCTAAACGACCACGATTTCTCAGTCGACCTTATTCCTATGAAGCTGGGAAGTTTTGATATCATAATCGGTATGGATTGGCTTAGTCAACATCAGGCAGAAGTTGTATGTCGCGAAAAGTTTATACGTATTCCTCTTTCAAACGGTCAGACTCTTCGAATCTTTGGAGAAACCTCGTCGAAAGGGCTCATCTTAATGTCTTGTCTTCAAGCTCAAAAATATCTTCGCAAGAATTATGTCGCGTTTTTAGCTCATATCATCAAAAAGGGAACCATGGAGAAGAAACTTGAAGACATTACAGTAGTAAAAGATTTCCCGCGAGTTTTTCCTGACCACATTTCAGGACTTCCTCCAGTTAGAGAAGTCGAATTCCGTATTGATCTTATACCTGGTGCTACACCAGTTGCAAAGTCTCCTTATAGGTTAGCCCCCTCTGAGATGCAAGAGCTAGCCAGTCAATTACAAGAGTTGATTGACAAGGGATTCATACGTCCTAGTTCATCGCCTTGGGGTCCGCCTGTCCTTTTTGTAAAGAAGAAAGATGGATCGTTTCGTATGTGCATCGACTACAGAGAGCTCAACAAATTAACAATCAAGAATCGCTATCCATTACCTCGCATTGATGATCTTCTTGACCAACTTCAAGGTGCCAGCTACTTTTCCAAAATCGACCTTCGATCTGGTTATCATCAACTTAGAGTACATGAAGAAGACGTCCCAAAGACCGCATTCCGAACTCGTTATGGTCATTATGAATTCATGGTCATGTCATTTGGTTTAACCAACGCTCCAGCAGTCTTCATGGACCTAATGAACAGAGTCTGCAAACCTTATCTTGATCGATTTGTTATAGTTTTATTCGACGACATTCTTATTTATTCAAAGTCTAAATTTGATCATGAGCGTCATCTTCGACTTATCCTTACACTTCTGGAGAATGAAAAGCTTTACGCCAAATTCTCCAAATGCGAATTCTGGTTAAAAGAGGTGCAATTCCTCGGACATGTAGTCAATGACAAGGGAATACATGTCGACCCCTCAAAGATCAAAGCGGTACAAGAATGGCAAGCTCCACGTACACCAACTGAAGTAAGATCTTTTCTTGGTTTGGCTGGTTGTTATCGTCGATTCATCTCAAACTTCTCACGCATTGCTGTACCACTCACGGCTTTAACTCATAAGGGAAAACCTTTCATATGGGGACCCAAGCAGGAAGAAGCCTTCCAAACTCTTAAACAAAAACTTTGTGATGCACCAATCCTCACTCTTCCTGAAGGTTGTGATGATTTTGTGGTCTATTGCGACGCGTCAGGGCAAGGATTAGGCTGCGTTCTAATGCAAAGAGGAAAAGTTATAGCTTATGCTTCGAGACAACTCAAAACGCATGAGCAGAACTACACCACCCATGACCTAGAACTTGGAGCCGTTGTGTTCGCTCTTAAGATATGGAGACATTATCTCTATGGTACTAAGTGTGAAATATACACTGACCACAAGAGTCTTCAACATATCTTCAACCAAAAGGAGTTAAACATGAGACAACGAAGATGGGTCGAACTTCTAAATGACTATGACTGTGAAATTCGGTACCACCCTGGCAAAGCAAATGTGGTCGCTGATGCACTTAGTCGAAAGGGTTATGCGAACTCCATTCGTTTTCTATGTTCGCAAATCATAACTGACATTAAAGACCAAATTCGAGAAGCCCAACATGTTTCAGTTACAGAAGATGATGTACGAAAGGAGATGTCCTGTGGAGCTGAACTTAAAATTGAAACTAAATCTGACGGTATTATGTACTACCTAGATCGTATCTGGATTCCTAACCACAACAATCTTCGTGAAATTCTTATGAAGGAAGCTCACAAAACGCGATACTCTATACACCCAGGAGCCGATAAGATGTATCAAGACCTACGATATACCTATTGGTGGCCTGGAATGAAAAAGGATATTGCTGTTTTTGTCTCTAAGTGCCTTGCATGTTCCAAGGTGAAAGCTGAACACCAAAGACCCTCAGGACTTCTGGTCCAACCTGAAATACCTGTATGGAAGTGGGAAAATATAACCATAGATTTCATTACCGGGTTACCTCGCACTTCTGGTGGGTATGACACTATATGGGTAATAATTGGCAGACTTACAAAATCAGCTCACTTTATTCCTATCCGCGAAGATTTCAAGAACGAAAAGCTTGCTCGTATTTATATCAGCGAAATCGTAAGACGACATGGGGTACCGTTAAGCATTATTTCTGATCGTGATGGTCGTTTCACTTCACGAACATGGCAAGCAGTACAATCCGCTATGGGTACGCGATTAGATCTCAGTACCGCCTATCACCCTCAAACTGATGGTCAATCTGAACGCACCATTCAAACTCTTGAAGATATGCTTCGAGCAGTGTCATAGACTTCAAGGGAAATTGGGACGCTCATCTACCATTAGTCGAATTTTCGTACAACAACAGCTATCATTCAAGTATCGGCATGGCACCTTTTGAAGCCTTATATGGTCGTAAGTGCCGATCTCCTGTATGTTGGCACGAAATTAGGGAAGCTCAAATCACTGGTCCATAATTGATCCAAGAAATCACAGACAAGATCCATCAAATCCGAAACAATCTTCTAGCGGCTCAAAGTCGTCAAAAGAGTTATGTAGATAAACGACGGAAGCCTTTAGAGTTTAACATTGGTGATCATGTACTTCTAAAAGTATCACCGTGGAAGGGAGTAGTTCGTTTTGGTCAAAAGGGCAAGCTAGCACCACGCTACGTAGGACCTTTCAAGATACTCGAAAGAGTAGGTCCTATAGCATACAAGCTTAATCTACCAGAAGAACTCAACAGGATTCATCCCACATTCCACGTATCGAACTTGAAGAAGTGCCTCGCTGATGAAAACCTCCACATTCCTCTGGAAGATATTCAGATTGATGAATCTATGCATTTTATTGAAAGACCAGTAGAGATCATGGACTTCGGAGAGAAACGTCCACGACGAAGTCGCATTCCAATTGTTAGGGTACGCTGGGAGTCGAAACGGGGACCTGAGTTTACTTGGGAACGTGAAGACTCAATGCGCAAAAAATACCCGCATCTTTTTCCTACTACTTCCACTACTTAAATTTCGGGACGAAATTCCTAAAAGTAGGGGATACTGTAACATTTGTCAAAAACGGGTTTCCAAAACCCGCTCCGTTTTGTAATCGAATATCAAGTTATAAATGTCACGTTGTGTATTTATGGTTTTTTTTTATTTTTAATGATACATAATTAATAAACAAACTAAACTATAAAAATTATTTTTGATAAAAAGTGAAAACAAAATAAATAAAAATTAAATGTTGCTGCCGGGACTCGAACCCGGGTCAGCCGGACATTGATATCCAAAGACTTAACACTCACACACATCACCGCTCCGCCACTTGTTTGTTTTCTGTCAACATTAGGAAACAAATAAGTCTTATACACAAATATAGTTAAACCGGTTGCGCCAACTGAGAAACCGAAATCGGCATTCAGGTTTATAACCGATGCACCGACGATTTTAATCAATTCGGAGTTGAATGAACATCAATTTTTATCATCATCGGTTTTTATAACCGAAAATAATCAAAGTCCAAATTACTTCAATCAAAACCCTTCTCGCGACTCAGAGACATCAGACAAACCTTCCATTTTACTTTCGTCATACTTTCAGTCCATCAGAACGCTTAAATCAACTCGCCGGAAATTTCTGCAAGTTCGCCGGAAAACCGTATTCATCATCAAAACGGTAATTCTTTCAATACCGTCGTAGTCTAACAATTGTTAAGCTATTTCTAACTTAAACCTTTCAATTGAAATCGAATTCAGACACCGTTATCAGATAATTCCAATTCGCCGGAAAATTTCTGGAAATCGTTATCTTCGTCTGTGAAACGGTAAGGACCTTCAAACACACTTTTAACGTTTGTTTATCACTTCAATTCCACGTTTGGCTAATCAAAACGGTTAATTGTTTTGTTCAGTCGAGGTGCACAAAAACAGAGCCGACGCATTGCCAGAAATTCTGTGATATATCATTTCTACGGTATGTTACTTCCAACACCGTCTCTGCCATTTCATTTTAGCCTTAAGAATGATTGTTAATCGTAAAAACAAGAAAACGGATTAGTAACACCGTCGACTGTAATTTGAGTGAAGAAGACGAAGATAGTTAAGTTATAAGTATAATTAAAATTGGTATTTTAAACGGGTTAGACACACAGTCCAGCGATGGACTGTGTGCAAATAATACGCGCATGTCACGAGTTCGATCCCTGATACACGCACCCTCTAAGTAACAAAATGCCTTTTTGATTAAAGCTGAACCGGGTTAACTCCGTTAGTTGTTAAGTATAATAAAAACCGAGATATTAACCAGGTTAGACACACAATCCAGCGGTGGACTGTGTGCAACACTAATTCGCACGTCACGCGTTCGAAACCTGTTACTGGCACCGGTTGAACGAATTAAAATGTTTGAAATTAAAAGAATTTTGGTTAAATCGAATTAGTATATAAATATAATTAAAAACAAGATTATTTCGGGTTTGGACACGTAGCTCAGTTGGTAGAGCTGCGTGCACGCGTACGGGAGGTCTCGGGTTCGAGTCTCACCCAGCGCATTCATGCACACTGACCGAACCGGTCAACAGGTCAACAAGTCAACGGTCAACGGTCAACGCAAAAATAAACAATTTTTTTTATATTTTTATTTATTTAATTTAATTTAAAAATAATATTTTTAAAGATAGAAAATAGCCTTAAACTCACAAAATATATCTAAAAATTCCATTAAAATCCTTAATAAAATTCACTCATTTATTATATTTTTCCGCTATTATTTAGGTTAGTAATTCTCGTTGTTCAACTCTCCCGACTCGTGCGCATGTCATCATCTCCATTCAAACGCACCCAATGTGAGTGAATCTTTACAAATTCCCCGTTTTAATCACGTTTTGGGGTGTATCATGTGTCTTGCTATATATTATATTTAAATCATTGTGCATACCTCATATGATGAACATGTGTATTCAGTTTGTTTCAACTGTTGTGTGGTTATCGTTAGATGCAATTTATTATTTTCAGTACATGCAATTTCATAGGCCGCCGCTTCCCATTACATTATGAGCGTTGAGCATGTTCCCCATTACATTATGAGCGTGAACCTGGCGTGCCCACATACGATCGGCTCCGTTTGATTGAGCCTTGATCGCACAGACATTTTTCATTTTCAGTACATGCAATACGATCGGCTCCATTTGATTGAGCCTTGATCGCACAGTTTCATTCATGTTATTTATCGTATGATGTTGGTATGTTAATGTATGCTATCATGTGTTATTGTATGTTATAGTTGTGATTGCTATTGCTACTGCTTGGTTATTTACATTTGCTCATTTATGATTATGCACAATTTTTCATTGATAAACTAACAAGAAAATCAATAACAAATGTTTATCTAACAAGGTTCACTCGCAAACTTATGTTGACCTAAAAACCCCCATTTTTTTACACATGATACAGGTGAACCAGCTGCAGCAAGAAACACTTTGGATTGGACTAGAAGAATAAAATGATTTAGAGTTGGGATTGTTTTGTTTGGTTTATTTCTTTGTATTGTATGAACATGTTTGGATATTTGGGAATGTAATTTTGACTTTAATAACTATGAAACATATTAGTAAATATTATGAGCTTTGGTGATAACCCAATTATGCCCCGACTATTATTCCGCTGCGGGTCAGGGTGTGACACTGGAAATAGTTTGCAAGATGTGGAGAGTGGTATTAATTATCTATGGAGCTGGTAGATTGTGCAAGCCGGTTGAGACAGAGAATGAGTCAGTGACGGTTTCAGTCACTGCTAGGTTGGAGCTTATGGAAGCTTCAACTGGTCTCTCAGGCACTTGATGAGAGGCGTGGTTGCAACTAGGGGGCTTGGATGTGACTGGAGTCTTAGCTTGTTCTTCGGAACTGGAGGCTTGGAAGACTGAAGTCTTAGCTTGTTTTTAGAATTGGAAGCTTGGAAGACTTGAACATAAAGATTACTGAAGTTACTAGTGATGGGTTTCTTAGATGCCCTTTGTGGACTATGCAAAGCCTCCGAGTGGGAGATTGTTGGGTTCGTAGGCTTTAGGGTAGCCGGCCCTACTTAGGGTTATCCGGCCCTAGTTATTGGGCCCACTTAGTTAACTTGTTGACCAAGTAGTAAACCCTAATCTTGTTCTATAAATACCTATCATGTGATTGTAGTCTGTGTCATTCTGTAAACAGTTGTGAGCATCTAATAAAGTGAAACCCTAGTTGCAACCCGTGGACGTAGGTCACCTTGACCGAACCACGTAAATTCTCGTGTTCTTTATTTTCTGCAAGTGTGTGTGTGTTTGTTCCGCTTCCGCTCGAGCCTACTCTGATTCGATACCCCTAACAACTAGTTTATTTCATCTTGCCCCCCCCCCCCCCCCCCCCCGGTTCCGATAAACGTTGTAAAAATATTTATCATCTAGGAAGTAGAATATTTATAATCTAATTGCAATAACATCTTGTATGTTAGGTTTTGGCTTATTGCAGTTTCTTCAAATATGCTGAATATTACTCAGCTCCATATCTTAGCGGATTCAGATGAACATGAAGTTGTTCAACAAGTGCAGGAGTTTTTTGCTGATTTTGTTGCAATTGACCCCTACCATTTCACATTGAACACACCATTAAATCATATGTATATGCTTCCCGCTGTCATAGATCCTCCAAATGTACAAAATTATTGTGATCAAATCGTAGATGGAATTGCAGCCATCTTTTTGGCTTTAAAAAGGAGGCCCGTAATTCGATATTCACAACATCTGATATTGCTAAACGCATAGCACATGAAGCTTCTGTCAGTTCATCTTTCTATTTTAATTTTCTTTTGCATACTAATACTTGTATATTCATTTTTTTTCTTCTATTCTCCCTGTGGATGCAACAGAAGCTCATGTATCAGCAGGAAAGTGGGCTTTTTGATTTCAGACGCACAGAAATCTCTCCTGTGTTGCTTGTAATTGATAGGAGAGATGATCCTGTTACTCCATTACTGAACCAATGGACTTATCAGGTGCCAATCGTTGAAGTTATCATAAGTGGTTGACATATTGGAAACAGATTTAATGCTGATTTGTTAAGTTTTGTAGGCTATGGTGCATGAATTGATAGGTATTAAAGACAATAAGGTAGATTTAGGAAATGTTGGAAAGTTTTCAAAGGATCAACAGGAGGTTGTATTGTCGTCTGAACAAGATGCCTTTTTCAAGGCCAATATGTATGAAAACTTTGGAGACATTGGAATGAGTATAAAGCGGATGGTGGATGATTTTCAACAAGTGGCCAAAAGCAATCAGAATATTCAAACAATAGGTTTGTACAACTTCTATCATATGTTCTAGATACTAGTTAGTAACTAACAATTTGAGTTTGCTTTTTTTGTTGAGACATGGCTAAATTTGTTGACAATTATCCAGAGTATAGAAAAATGCAAGGAAATGTGTCTAAGCATGTAACCCTGGTGACAGAAATGAGCAAGATCGTTGAAGAGCGAAAACTTATGTTAGTTTCACAAACCGAACAAGAATTGGCTTGCAACGGTGGCAAAGGAGCTGCATTCGAGGTGCTGCAGGGATTTTGTTCATTGCATTAGAAAGTAACAAATTGAGGTTTTCTTACTTGAGGCTATTAAGGTGACCTCTCTTTGAATGTTTCTTTAGGCTGTGACAAATCTTTTGAATAACGAAAATGTCTCGGACATGGATCGACTACGGCTTTTAATGTTGTATGCTTTACGTTATGAGAAAGAGAGCCCTGTTCAACTGATGCAGCTTTTCAATAAGTTGGCTTCTCGGTCTCCCAAGTATAAGCCAGGGCTTGTACAATTCCTTCTAAAGCAAGCAGGGGTTGATAGAGGAACTGGAGATCTGTATGGTAACAGGGATATCTTGAATATTGCACGTAACATGGCTCGTGGACTGAAGGGGGTTGAGAACGTGTACACTCAGCATCAACCACTTTTATTCCAAACAATGGAAAGCATTACAAAGGGGAGGTTGAGAGATGTTGATTACCCTTTTGTTGGGAATCACTTTCAGCAGGGCAGGTTTATCCTGTTAACACACTCTTCTAGGCACCTTTGTTTCACTTTACTATTTTCTAGGTCTCGCATGCGGGTTGGGTCAAAACAGGCAACCAAAGTGGACTGGCTTTGATATTAAAGGAACTGAACAGAACATTTATTATATGTGTAAATTTAATGAAAAAGGACAGGCTGGTGGTGGGGTTGCATTAGTGGTTAAACACCTTTTGTCCAACATGGTTAAACAAGTTTCTTTTATTTCAATAAAGCATTGTTCTGAATTTAAGAGGCTTTATCTGTTACAAATACACTTCGGATCCAGCTAAACGGGTCGAAATTTCTAACTTGTTTATTACTGGCAGGCCACAAGAGGTGGTGATCTTTATTGTTGGCGGGACTACATATGAGGAATCTCGTTCAGTTTCTCTACAGAATTCATTGAATTCTGGAATTCGTTTTATACTCGGAGGTTCCTCTCTTCTAAATTCGAAAAGGTTAGACCGCTACTATGTACACACATGGTTATCATGACTTGAAGTTCTGAGATATGAAGATAGTCTATATTTGGTAAATGCAGGTTTCTCAAGGATCTTGAAGAAGCTCAAAGGATTGCTCGATCAAGCACCGGTGTTTGTTTTTCTTGAAATTGCACTTGGGAAATGTGTTTTGACTTTGAGCACGCGATGGAGATGTAAAAATTAACAGGAGATGGACCTGTCAATCGAGCACCGGTCGAGGTAGTGATAATTGTTCGAGACATGGACCATAATGGTATAGTGGCTTGTTTGATGTTGTTAATAAGATCGTCACAGGGATATATTATAATATGGACGCTAGCTGTATAATCTGTTTTTTGTTAGCACTGTTATGATTATCATTATTAACATTCTCGTTTATTTTCTTTAGTGTAGGCTATTCGTCGGAAAAAATAGACATTTAGAAATCGTGATTGTTTTTATCAGATAGTTTAAAACACCACTGATTTTGTAACAACAAATTTTAAATTTTATAGGTCAAGATTAATTACTAGGGTTGGCATCTCTTGGATCTGACAAACCCCTAAAATCGAACCAGTACATCCCATCTATTTTTTATCCTATAATTTTACTAAAACTACTTTTCGTTATTTCTTTTTAATTAAATAATACTTTTTTTTATACTTTTATCATTACCTTTTCTCTCTTCTCTATTCATAACCATTTTCAAAATATATTAAAAAATTATAGAGGGTGAACAGTGTCCTCACAAATTTACAGATAAACAATAACAGTTTCTCTCTGCTCTACTCACAACCACCTACAATCACTTTTTATAATATACAAAAACTCTGTCACAGAATTTAGGGGACGGATTGTGAATGCTCTAAAAGCCCAAACAGGACCGTGCATGTATTTGGTACTATGTTTGCTTTTTTTGTGTTTCTCCATTTCAGTCTTGGTTTTTGGCAGTTTGTAGCACAAATTGGGTTTTTTATATACCCAAACACGCGAATAGAATCGGGTTCGGATATGATCATACTAAAAATTAGGTATATTGAGAACTGGGTTGGGTTCAGGCATCCCTAGTACTCGGGGAGTGTAGGATATATGAAACCGGGCATTATTACTCTATTTTAATAATAAAAAAAAAGTTACTTTACGCCATATAAATCCATTTTAACTTTTAAATTTGTTTTGTAGCTTGTTAAAATAACTAAAATAAATTACTTTTGAGTTGTTTGAGATTTGAGAGTGTTTGAATGTTATCAATAAATCAAAACATCCATCACCTATTTATATTAATAGAAGACGGTTGAATGGTGAAAGAATAATTTAAAAAAGTAGCTAGAGACATTACAACGGTAGCCGGGTATTAGAACACCTGAATTCGGATATTGAAAAACTTGGGTACGGGTATTACTAACAAGTTCGGGTATTAAAATGTATGTAACACCGTCCCAAAACAGATTCGGATCACAGTGACTTGATTGTTATCACCCAAATAACTATAGATTAGTTGCTTGAATGTGTAAAAGTTAAGAAAAACCAAAAGATGAAAATGAAGATTCTTGTATGAATCAAACAAGTGTTATATATGGAATCCCAAAAGACATAATCACTGAAAGCACCTGGATGTTCGGATTTAGCACAAGAACAATAATCACAACACAAGAGAAATACCAGAACTTGTCTAAGAACCTTGGACTAGGGTTTTCCATTACTAACATATATATACATACTGACTACCCAACGTATATAATAAATTCATTGGGTACTTAATTACGCTGCCATAGGACATATCCCTATAGTTTACACATTTACCCCTGAACTAACTAGAACTTGCTAAACTGTAACAAAACAATTCAAAACCTAATAAAACCAAGTACCAACGATCTCAAAAGCTCTAACAATATCCCCCCTAGATCGTTGCGTACTTGTTCGATCTTCATTCTTGAGTTCGGTTTCTAGATTGGTTGCAGCTTGATTTGCGGGTTGTTCAGGTGGTGGTTGATTAATAATAGCTTCACTAGTGACAAGTGAATCCTCCGTAGTGGCCTCATATGTGGATGAGGCCGGAAGTTGAGATCTGATGCAACTAGAATGGGTGATGGATCCTTTTGCTTTGCTGGAGTCTTCTGCTTCTTTTCTTTTTCTTAGCTTCGTCTTTCTCCTTTTGTTTTTCACTTCTTTTTAGAATGTCCATCATTTCAATTTTTTGTTCCCTCGCTCGTTCTACCACCCTTTGAAATAGCATGCCTTCTTCTTTGTACTCGTTTCCAGCACCAACATGAATCTTGTGGCCATAGAGAACATTCAAATCGGGCATGCAGAACATAAAGACATCCATTGGGTCTAGAATACGGATATCTTCATTTGTGTTGGTTCTGATGACCGGTTCACCTGTTTTACCATCGTAGAACCATTTCTTGAAGTCGGTAAGCGTCACTAGAATCTCTAGAGGGATCTTGATTCTTGTTTCCACCTTAGCAGGATCGATAACCCAAGTAACCTTGCCTTTACCGGTGATGGGATCCTTGGTTGTTTTCGAAACTCTTCTGCAAGGGCGTTGAGGCTTGTAAACAACGAATCCGCAATTGCATTCTTAAGATTAAACGCTCAAAGTCAGCACCAATTCTACTATTAGTGGGATTGATCATTTCTAATTTTCCAAGCTCGCGGATATTTCACTGAGGAAGACTTTAAATGTTTAATCCAAACTTGAAGTATTCTATGACCCACCTCGTCTCTTTACTATGAACATCCCTTTCAAATTGCAGTACTTCCAGCTAATTGTGGCTTGTATCTTTTCAACAGTGACTACATGATAAAAATCTAGGAGCTTTTCTCTTTCCTTTTTAAACCATTCTGGATGTTGTGGAGTCACTTCATCACCATCTTCCGTTTCATATAACACCTCTTCCTCCAGTCCCCATTCAACAAACCAAGCTGGCATTTCAGCCCGATCGACCTCCTCTTCCTCACTTTCATCATCTTCATTTACATTCACAGCTGATTCTAATCGTCTCTTCTTTTTCCCAGCTTCTTCTGCTTTGCATTTATCTTCCTCAACTTTAAACTTCTCATAGTCGAAGATGTTTGTGATTGAGAACATTGGTTGTACTTCCACCTTAGCACAGAGCTCTGATCACCTGTACATTTTCTCCATACCATCTTCTTGGAATCTTACAAATCTTGTTTGTTCAGACACATAGGCATGAAGCTCCTGGTTTCTTTTTCTTTGCTTCTCTCTTTTCCCTTTCTTCAGCTTCATGTATGGCATGTAAGTTCTCAATGTACTCTCTGTGTTCTCTTGTGCCACCTACACGAATACTGCTTCCCATTAAACGTTCCGGATTAGGGGTATCTTTCTTTTTCTTTGACGATCCCCCTCTTTTGCAGGTTGTTTTCCTTTCTTCTTTTCTAACCAATTGTTCTCCCTCTTCTTCTTCTTCTTCTTCTTCTGCTCCCTCTTCAATGTCGTTTTGTTTCTTTCGTTTAACACCCTCCCGATATTTTTCGTATGCAGCTTTCACCAATAGAAGTCTTTCCTCTCTATACATCCACTGATGAAGCACCACCTACTCTTTTGTTTTCAGTTCTGTAATTTGTCGACCGTCGACAACTAAAATTTGTACCTGTCATTGTCGTGTGGGAGCTTGGGATGTTGATCATTGATGAGAAGCTGTACAAATCGAGGATACATGGCCCATGTTGTTGTGTTTGTGTTATCGACCATACAGTAGAAAATTAGGCCAGAAATGTTGAACGGTTGTTTGGTGCATAAGTTTAGCATAGCAACGGACCATTCAAAATTTAACCCGTCGTAACCTCCTTTTCTATGGGCTAAACTCATAGCAAACATATGCAGAATGAATCGCCAATCTTTTGTGAGACCTTTCCGTTTGATCTCATTCTTGTCCTTAAAGTCTCCAACATATCTCATTCCCCTGAATCCTTCCAGATATCATCTTTTTTTAATCGCAATGGATCCTTATGATCATCTCTGAGACTACGCACTCTTCGCACACTGTTTTCTGTTACAACGACTTTCTTGTTTTGAATGGTTGCCGTGATTCTCTTGACTTCGTTAATAGTCGTGACGTTTGCTTTTTTTTCCAGAATTCCTCGATATGAATGATATATATAGTTGGATCTGCTTGGACAACGTAACTGATCTTTCTTGAGATTATCCAGTCTGCCACATCTTCAAAGTCTTTCGGCGGCGGCTGTATTTTGCATGGTTGATTGTGCCTCCATGTTTTATCCTAGATTATCTCTGTCACCATTTCTGAAAACATGGAAACAAGCTAAGTGAGATCTTGGTTTCGAAATATACCGATTAATTGGTTAAAATATTTACAGAATATTTACAATACTATTTACATAATTTTAAATAAATCATAAGTTCACTAGATAACAACGATGTAAAGATGTTAGTTACGCTCGAGTTAAAGCTATTTACGCTGACAAAATGGGTTAAAAACGCTTAATAGAATAGTGTTGATTGTTAAATACGCAGGTGACACGGATATATAAGTCGACTAACGGATTAAAACGCTGAAGATTTACGCATGTTATTTTTATTCTGTTTTAGACAATTACACTGGTACCTAGTCGCGTATTTAAGTCTCGTTTTGAGACTACAGTTAGCGTAGATATTCATCTACAATGATTGACCGGCGTATTAGTCAAATACTCCAGTTGCTCGAACTCGCGTTCAAGACTTAAATGCGCGATCCTTTGATTCCATCTAACTACACTGGCTTCAAGGTAGTTCCGCTATATTCAACGTAATTTCGCTAGCTTCAAGTTTTTCTTGATAAACCCTTTAAATACCCAAACCCCAAACCCCATCCAATCTCTTATCGTAAACCATTCTCGGTCTTGTTAGGTTCACGATTGTTCGAAAAAGTATTCATGACCACTAAATATACCGTAATGTATATCAAACACTAATGAGATCGGTTTTACGGATTTGTAAAGTTGGTTTTGTTTGTTGTTTAAAGATAAAGAAGATGAATGTAAGAGATGAGTTTTAGAAAAAGAGAACTGTACAGATTTAAAACTAAGATGAATATATTGACTTCATTTGTTTTATGTTTCAACGATAGACAATTGATCATCAGGTCAGTACTTTCGTACTGCAAAGAGACCAATGTCTAATGAGGGCTAAGACAAATACCACAAACGGTACAATTTATGCATTTGAATGACTCTCTATGACAGCTTCTTTAGTGTATGGTTTTGGCCACATTGGTTCTTTTGAAAAGATATCATAATCGTGTCTAGGTTAGCATATATCTGGATGCAGCAGAAGAGCAATTATGATATCTCCGAATGGTTAGTCAATATAAAGACCCGAAATCCCAGACTTTGGCAATTTGTCAACGCAAGATTCAAGACCATTAAGCCATATGCCGCAACGTGTTACCCGCAAGTTGCAAAATATTGTGGGTATCCAGAATTCTTGTGTAAGCACTAACTTTTGTCGCCTAATGGCAGTTTACTCGATGGTATTGCTGAATCTATTGACACGTCGTTGCTTGGTACTCCGATTTTCCTTGCTTAGCATCTTGATTTTCTTTTCTTTTCTGTTTCAAACAAAAAGACAGGGTGTTAGCAGTTTTCTATCATTTCTCTAACAATATGTGTCAAACAGGAGATCAAAGTATTTTCTGGATATCTTCCCCCTAAAATTTTATTTTAAAATGTCCATTGCTTGAAAATGAAATTTTAATTTTGCATAAAATCTTTTTGGTTGGCACAGTTTTATGATACTCTTTTATTTTGAAAAGCGGATTTTTTAAATATGTACAGTCGGTTATGAAGACGCAATTTATTTCCACTCAAGGAAATTGATCATTTCCAACCAAGTTAGCAACTGGTTGAAACGGATTTTGTCAAAGGCTTTCGTGAAAATATTGGCTTTCTGTTGCGTAGTATCCACAGGCACCACTTGAATGTATCCTTTCTCGTACGCATCTCGGATCGCATGAATGCGAATTTCGATGTGCTTTGTTCTGGAGTGGTGGATTAGATTCTTCATAATTCCAAGACACGCCTCCTTGTCAATGAATATCGGAGTCTTCATGATGTTGATCCCGTAATCCAGCAACTGATTTTGTATCCAAAGACTTGTGAGCAGCAACTGTAAGTCGTCGTATACTCAGCTTGAGCAGTAGACATGGAAACTGTTGTTTGCTTCTTGCTTTGCCACAATATAAGACGATTTCCTAAGAATTGGCAACCTCCTGAAACTGACTTTCTATCAACCTTGCAACCTGCATGATCACTGTCAGAATAAGAAATTAAATCAAAATTACTATCTCTGGGATACCACAGTCCAAGCTTGGGTGTTCCTTTCAGATAGCGAAAAATTCGTTTGACTGAAATCGTCTGAAATCATGCACAGATGCAGACAAACCCACATAATGTCAGGCCTACTTGCGGTCAGATACATCAATGAGCCTATCATCGGGCGATAGAAGGACTTGTTCACTGGTTTTCCTTGAAGATCATGAGTGAGTTCAGTCTGAGCTGCAAATGGTGTGTGGGCGTTTTTGCAGTCGTTCATGCTGTACTTTGTGAGAATATCCTGATGTACTTTGCTTGATGAATGAGGATACCATCTTCTCGTTGCTTCACCTCCAAACCCAAGAAAAATGTGACCTCCCCTATCATGCTCATTTCGAACTATGCTTGCATAACCTTCTCAAACTCCTTGCACAACGTCTCATCTGTTAACCCGAATATGATGTTGTCTACGTAAATCTGAACTAGCACCACATTATCTCCGATCCTTTTTTGTGAAGAGAGTCATGTCAATTCTACCTCTCGTGTATCCACTTTCCATAAGATACATCGACAAAGTCTATACCAGGCTCGAGGAGCTTGATGAAGACCATAGAGAGCTTTGTCGAGCTTGGAGTATCGTTTAGGAAAATGTGGATCTTCAAATCTAGGAGGCTGGCAAACTTAACCTTCTTCTTTCACCTTTCCATACAGGATTGCACCCTTAACATCCATTCGAAACAATTTAAAATTCTTGTATGATGTGTATGCCAAGAATATTCTAATAGCCTACAAACGTGCTACCAGAGCAAAAACTTCCTCATAATCAATCCCTTCCTCCTGTCGAAAACCTTGAACGACCAATATTTCCTTGTTCTTGATGACTACACCACGATCGTCCATTTTGTTACGAATACCCACTTTGTGCCAATGGGATACTTTCCATTTGGTAGATCAACGAATTCCCAAACTTTGAGCTTACGAAACTGAGATAATTCTTCCTGCATTGCCTACACCCAGCTAGAATCCTGTATAGCTTCTCGATGTCACTTGGCACGGCATGCGAAAGAAACGCAACATATAATCCTTTGTTGATGAAATATGTTTGTCCACGAGTTCGTACTCCATCTTCCACAGGACCAATGACATTTTCAATGGGATGATTTCAATTTGTCTTGTAACTTGCGTTGGTGTGGGCTCAATTTGTTGAGGAAGATTGGTGAACTGTTCGTCGACAGAGATAATTGGAGGCCCGTCTTCTTTAGTTGGTTCATCCACATTCGGCTGTGAAGAAGGAGTATCATTTGCAGATGCATTCTCAGCCAAAGTGTCACGATTAACTTCTTCGACAAGAAGGATTGGATCGGCTGAAATTGGGCTGTGAAGAAGAAGTATCATTTGTGAAACGGCTGACATTGAAATATAAATATAACTCCGTTGAACCAGCATCTGTTGAAGGAACCTCTGATGAACTTTATCCTCTGTTGGTCCAACAGACCTTTGCTTCAACAGTTCTTTTCTTCAATAACGATGTTCTCTGTGGCAGACTTTAGGCTTTGAGCAGAGCTTGTATTAAATAGTCTTTGTAAGCAGACTTTAGCTTCAACAGACCTTTGAGTAGCAGATGTAGATGTCTTTGCCTTTGGGAGGAATTAAATATTCAAAGCACTATTTATTCTTGATCAGATGATATAGATCATTTGGCTTTCCAATCATCTGTTCTTTTATAGGGTTCAATAGATCCAACAATCTTCCCATAGAACAGATGATGCTAAAACTCTTCTTAGTTGCTGATCTTTATTTCTCATCATCATTTCCCTGATTTGCCCATTTAATTGTAGTTCAAAGTTCATGGAAATCAGTCTTCAAAATCCCTTTATAATTAAATGTTCAACAAATCTTGGAGGTCATCTACATCAAGATCATATGCGTCCTCCATTTTCAGCCTTTGAATCTCACCATCTGATCTGAGCAAAGTCAATTCATGGGTGTCTGAGGATGACTTCCATTTTAGAAGTTTTGAATTAGTTGGTTTTCTTGGGTGAAGGTTTATTTCTGATGAGGTATGTGAAAGTGGTCTGCTAACAAGATTCTTCACAGTTTCTCTAAGTTTGTCACTCGTAGGATCAGTGTGGAAAAGTAGTTTGTTCTTGATTCCCTCCTTTTTGTGTTCTTCAAACATCTGCTCATCATATTTAGCCATTTTCTTTTGTCTTTTTGCTTGATGTAAGGCAAGTGTGGATAAGACAGTGGTTGAAGAATGTGTTGATGCACTTTATGTCCGTGACTATGCGAATAGCTAGAAAGAGTGTTGTATTGAATATTGTATAGATTAGATACGAACACACGACCCAAGTGTGAACGAGAACTGGCTCGTACGAGTGAAAATGTCACTCGTGCGAGTGAGCTTATGTGGTTCATACGAGTGACATCTTGTCACTCGTACGAGCAATCATTCGCACGAGCTGCTCATGTCTATATATATGGGTTGTGTGTTCATTGTTTGCTAAGTTTTGAAAGTTCCCTAAGGGGAAAAGATGGCGGATTCTCTCCAGGAATTCCGCCAACTAGACAAGATGTATACTCTTTCAGTATGAATAAATGAATGCCTCGCTGTTTCTGTTTCTACTCCCTTCCAATATCGTTCTACCGAATCGGTACTATCATACGCCCAAGCTTCTGTCTAGAACGGACGTCACCGGGACCACATAATGCTTTTTAGTGTTTGGGTCTGTTGAGGGATAACTAGTGTTGGATAATCTAGCTTTCTTGGAACTATAGGATCTTTCTTTCGAAGCTCTTCCAGTTTCTTGTATGTATCCACAACTCTAGATTCAGACCAACTTGCAACAGATCTTGTAGAGCCATAATTAGCGCCAACCATTTCCTCTTTCATTCTTTTAAGCTTCAAAGCCCTATTTTGATCCACTTGTTTGTACTTTTTCCAATCAGGCGGAGTTGGCTTATGCAGAGGATCCTTGATTATTTCCTTGATTCTATCAATTTCTTCTTTAAGAGCATTTGATGACCAAACTTTGAATTGTACTCTTGTCGCTTTGTATGGCTTGTGCTGCATTATGTGGTCAAGATAATCCTATTTCAGCTTCTCATCCATCTCAGCATTGACTGGCCTTTCTGACATGGAGTTACTCATATCTTTGGCAAAATCTTCAATTTTCTAACTTTGCTAGTTCAAAAGATAAGATTGATTGAGTAACCCTGTCATCTTTCCCTTTGCTCATCTCTTTGGCTATGTTCTTAGCTTGTTTAGCTTTCAATTTTAGATATTTATCTAAGTTTCTTGGCCTTCTATATCCAAATAGAGATGGGAAGTCTAGTTTTGAAATATCATCTGCTGTGAAAAATGATTCAATTTCTTTTTGAACAACAAGAAGTTCTAGAGGAAATCTAGTAGCTAGTGGGATTTCAGGTGGTGGTTTGTTTATGGATGGTAGTGAAGTGGTTTTAAATGGTAGTGATGAGGGTGATGTGGAAATGGGTTTTGATGATAAAGGGATTGGTGATGGAATCTCTCCATCATCATCATCAACAACAAAAGTTTTTCTTTTGCGTTGGAATTTGATTTTTGGTGATGGTGGTCGTGTTGGTATTCTTGGTGGTGTCGATAATGGTTGGGGCTAAAGTTTGAAATATGATCATGGTAGAGGTTTGGTTAACATCTGTTGATACATTTGTTGTATTAACATCTGCTGGCTGATTTGGTGGTGGTGATGAAACATCTGTTGGTACATTTGTTGTACCAACATCTGTTGGTGGTGATTTTGGTGATGGTTTCTCTGGTGGTGATTTAGTTTTGGTCTTGACAGGGGATACACCTTTTGTTGCCTCAACAGTGGTTTTAGAAGGGGTGGAAATTGGTTGTCTAACTTTTCTAGTAGACTTTCTTTTTCTTGAAGTGCCAATATCTTCTCTTTCCATTTGCTTGGCTTGTTCTTCTTCAATCAATTTAGAAGCCTTGCTTTCCAGTGTATCTTGTCTCTTCTGTTTTTCCAAAGTAATCTCTTCCGCTTGTTTTTTTAGGGTCTCATCAATCCTTTTTTAAACTCTAGCATCTGATGCCTCAACAGAAGTTTGATTTTGTATAGACCCTGGATTTTGTTGCACCTTTGAATATGGCTGCAATTTTCTCAGTCTATCACTCTCCTCCTTTTTGGCATCATCCTCTTCTTCATCAAGAATGATTGTTGCAGGGGCAGAGCCAGTGGTCTCTACCAAGTACTCTCTTATGGCCTTAATATCAGCTTGAGTTACTTTATATCTGGCATCAACCATAATTATGATCAGTTCCATGTGAGTGTTATGATTGATATCAGCCAAATTCCTCTGAGCTTGAAAGATGGGTTGCACAGATTTCCATAGCTCATTGGCAATTTGTTGTGTAGAAGGCTGGCTTTGAGAATGTTGTAACATCTGCTTCATCATATCTTTCATTTCACCAATTGAAGACTCTATAGATGTCATTCTCTCTGTCAATTCCTTATATCTCAATTCATCACCTAATCTAATAGGATCATCTGAATTCCTACCAGAGGTAGTTGTATTTGGATCATCAACATGAGAAAACTCCATGTTATCAGAACCAAATGTACCTAGGTCTTGAGACTGGGACTTCCAACTGGAGTAGAGGTTACAATTGTAGCCTCAATAGTTGTTGCCTTTAAGGAAGACTTATTGATCTAACCATTGTTTAACTGAAACACTGTTGTGTCATCACTTGTAGTAGCTGCTTCACTTAAACTACCACCAAGAGTTACTTGTAACTCATGGGGTGTAGCCTCCTCAACTGTTTCTAGGTTAGCAATTAGATTTATCTCAGACTCAGTCACATGTGGAGGTGTACTCTCTTGGACAGGTGATTGAGAGGAACTGATTTGTGTCTGGGTTTTATCAATTGCATGAAATAGAGGTATAAAAGTAGGTGGAATTGAGGGAGATGGTTGTGGAGTATAAAGAGAATTTTCCCTAGGAGAGGGGCTGTGAAACAAATTTTCAATTGAAACATCTGTTTCATAACGTGGTGTCCATGTGTTTACAACCTGATCCTTTTGTGAGGATGCAAGAGGAGTTTGGATGGGTTGAGATCTTTCCAACTGTTGTGAGGAAGGAGCAATAGTGGTTTCTAGTGGTGTTTGTGTGACCACAAGGTTATCCTCTGGGATCTCATCTTTCTGGGGTGCCTTTTATTTTGTTTTGTTTTGGTAGGCTTTTTGGATTTGGAGGGGTTCTTTTTGGATTTAGCTGTTGTGGGTTTCACAACACCGGTTGTGGTGTCATAATCACTAGGAGCAGTAGGCTCAGCAACAGAGGTTTGAACAGTAGATGTGGACACAACCAAAATTGGCTCATCCCCTTTTGCTTGTGTTTTGCAAACTTTTGACTCTTGATTTAGCCTTCTAGTAAAGTTTCATTAGTCAGACTCTTCATTCTAAAAACTATATCTTGTTGAAAATATTTTTAGGGACTTGCTTTTGAAGGTAATGGCTTAAGAGTCTAGGGTATAAAAGAAAAGCTTTATTTGTTTTTATTTTATTTATATTTGCCACCAAGTCCAAAAACAGTGCCTTGGATATATTAAAATCAGAATTTGTCAAAATAGCATATCCCAGATTTTGAATGTTTCGTGGAATCTCATTAAAAGCAGTGGTCTTGGCAGACAGACAAATAAGCAGGGTATGGAAAAAATATCTCATTGTAGCAGGAAATTTTGGTTTAAATATAGTAACACCAATCAGTTGACCTTCATACCCTCGTTCTATGAACTCAGTGTGGAGTTCATGCTTTTCAAAAGAAACTTTACCTGCTTGGTTTTTTAATGCAAAGACTGTGGATATAGACGATGGAGATATTTGAACAAAATTCTCTCCGACCTTAGAAGTTATGGCATATGACTTTTTAGGATTTAATGTTAGCATTTGTCTGAAAGTATCCACATATAACGGTGCATCAGCAAGCATGATATTTTTGTATTTTGGTGATGTGAGAGCATTTATTATTGGGTGAAAGGAAGTATTTTCGTCGTTTTTCTTAAAGGTGGAGAGGTAGTTATGAGGTAGTTTGATTTGTAGAGCCATGATCGGAGAAGAGAAGTGAGTGTTAGTGAAGAGAATGAAGGAATGAGAGTAATGGAAGCCGCTTTTAAGAAGTTTCAATTTTGAACTATTTTTAAGGATGGAATTTTAATTTTTTTGAAAACATTTTAATGTTTTTAATTCATGGAAAACAAAATATGCTTTTAATCCATGTTTAGCATGCCAATTCTAGATATCAAGCTTTCAAAGATAGATGTATCTAGAACTTTTGTCAATACATCTACCAATTGATCCTTAGTTAGAACATATGTAGAGAAATCAAACCTTTTTCATAGCAATCCCTCACAAAGTGATGTCTGATATCAATGTGCTTTTTTGTGAAATGGGAGACAGGATTTTTAATGATGCTTTCAGCTTCTTGACTATCTAACATGAGAGGAGTCTTTAGAGTAATTACACCAAAATCCAGCAATTGGTTTTAAAGCCATAGAAGTTGAGCAGTACAACTAGCAGTAGCAATATACTCAGCCTCAGCTGTGGATGTTGAAACTACAACTTGCTTTTTGTTTTGCCAAGAAACTAAGAAATTGCCTAGAAACTGACATCCTCCTGTGTGGGCTTCCTTGTGGCATGGCATCCAACAAAATCACTATCTGAATAACCTGAAAGCTCAATATTTCCATTAGTAGGATACAAGATACCAAGTGTGGGAGCACCTTTTATGTATCTGAATATCCTTTTCACTTCTGTGATATTTGACTTTCTAGGTGCTGACTGCGATCTAGCATAGACACATGTGGCAAACATGATGTCTGGCCTTGATGCAGTTAGGTACAATAAAGACCCAATCATACTTCTATAAAGAGTTTGATCAACCAAGTCATCTTTGCCATCAACAGTGACCAATTTGGATGTTGCCATTGGTGTATTACATGGTTTACAATCATTCATATCAAATTCTGTAAGTAGTTCTTTGACATACTTGCTTTAATTAATGAATGTACCATTTTGCAATTGCTTAACTTGAAGACCAAGAAAGCATTAGAGTTCACCCATAGCACTCATTTCAAACTTTACTGTCATGAGTTCTCTAAAATCTTCACACATGGCATTGCATGTGGATCCAAAAATGATGTCATCCACATAAATTTGGACAAGTATCAAATCTTTTCCTCTCCATTTTAAAAACAAAGTTTTACCAAATTTACCTCTTGTAAAGCCTCTGGATAAGTGAAAGGTGGAAAGAGTTTCATACCAGGCTCTAGGTGCTTGTTTGCCACATAAAGTTTTGTTTATCTTGTAAACATAATCTGGATTAAAAGCATCTTCAAAACTAGGGGGTTGGCATACATATACCTCTTCCTTGATTTTGCCATACAGGAAAGCACACTTTATATCCATTTGATACACATTGATGTTGTGGTTGGCAGCAAAATCTGATGACCTCCAGTCTTGCAACAGGAGCAAAAGTTTCATCATAATCAATACCTTCTTCTTGTTTATAGCCTTGAACCACAAGCCTAGCTTTGTTTTTGACACAATGCCCCTTTCATCTATTTTGTTCTTGAAGACCCATTTTGTGCCTATGGGACATACATCCTGAGGCAATGGTACAAGTTCCCATACTTGTTGTCTTTTGAACTATAGGAGCTCTTCCTGCATGGCCTCTACCCAACTTTTGTCTTTTATTGCCTCTTGGTATTTGACGGGTTGTGTGAGTGATATAAAACCAGCAAAAAGACAAATGCTTTGGGATTGATTCTTGTGATAACCCCTTCATTGATGTTTGTTGATACAGTTTTGTGTCTGTCGCTTGTTCTTAATTACAGTTATAATTGTACGGTCTTTTCTCAAGTGTCTGTATAGGTTTGGTCGTGTCGAATAGATCGAGATATCCTTCTATCTTGATCTAGTATGACATCTTAGCTTGTCTGTGTTAATCATTTGCATGTGTGCATACTGATAAATCTTGTGTACGTCAAGTCTACACTCGTTCTCCAAGAATGAGAATTCTGTACGAGTCTTTCGTACGAAACAAAGAGTATTTCGTACGAAACAAGCATTTCGTACGAAACACTGACTCATACCAAATGCTGGAGATGTGTTACTTGTGAAATATTGTGTTTAGTATGTCTAGATTCGTAGTTTGTACGAAACATCTAGGTAGACACTATGTAAGAATACATGCACCTCTCAGTTAAGGGTTGGTCAGACCAGAGAGCTTGTTACCCTTTGAGTTGGTTATCTCTGAAGACGAAGACACAAGAACACAACATGTTTATTTGAGTCATACGAGCATTGTGTGTATATGTTTGTACTTGTTCTCAATCATTAATCAAGATAGTGAATCTTTGGTTACCCCATGTTCTTTACTTTGCTTTGGTTGCATGCACACTTGGATTCCACACTTGTGTGTGTGTCATATGCACAAGGAACTGGTTTAACACCATCCGCAGGTGGACCTACAAGTGGTATCAGAGCTTTGGCTCTATTCTTGTTCAAAACCGGGCTTAGTTGTGTCTGAGCTAGTTTGAAGATTTCTGAAGTGTTCTTGAGCCTCCAGCAGAAAACATAAGTTTTGGATAGTTAACTAACATAAAACTTGGTTAAAATCTGTTGCATGCAGAAAATTTTATGGTAAAATTTTTCTGAAGAACACCCTTGAAGAAGAAATCTGCAAAAATTTGAATCTGATTAGTTTAGTAGGGTTGACATTTTCTGACTTGGATCTGGACTTGGACTGTTGACTGATATAACTGTTAAAATCTGTGTTTTAACTAAAAGTGGGTAAGACAACAGGTATTTTCGAAAAAGCAGGTCTACACAAGAAAGGATATTTCTCACTAAACCATTTCTGAAAAGATTCCTCTGAAAAACGATGACAAAACAGTTTGTGCGACTGAAAAGTTTTCGTACGATTCATCTGAACCGCACGAAACACCTGATCCGCACGAAACATTTTTTTCGCATGAAACATCCTGTTTCGCACGAAAGAGTTGCATTATCCGCACGAAATTAGTTTCGTACGAATAACTTCCGTTACTGTTCGGTTTTCGTGTTTTTCAAGCTTTGTGATTTTCAGAATTTGTCATATTTTCAAAAATTGTGAAATTTTAAAAGGTAATTATAATTTTTGAAACTTTAAAACCTTTAAATTTTCATTAAACAAGAAAATATAATGAGTTCTAACCCGTGGGATTGGAGTTGTTCAAGCTCAAATCAGGAGTCTTTGCAAAGCTCCGCAACATCATGGGTAAAATCTTTGATGCCTCAACATACAGCAATGGTCTCTGCAAATGAATGGGCGTGTGTTGCACATTAAAATCAAAGCATCCAAACTCTGTTAATGAGCGAAAGTGAAACAGGGAGTAACAACCGTCCGCCCAAGCTAAATCATATGAATGATTATCCTTCCTTGAAAAATCGTTTTCATACATACGTTCTTGGACAGAACACAGAATTGTGGACGTGTTTCACTACCCCCTACAATGAAGCACTTGAAGAAGCTGGATCCAATCAAACCACATTGGCCAATCTAGTCGAAAGTGACAAGAAAGCTTACGATCTAGAGAAAAATGCATTTGCTATCCTCACACAAGCTCTGCATAAAGACATTTATCATCAGTTTGTGTATTGTACTACAACGAAAAATTTGTGGGACACTTTGGAAGCAAAAGGTGAAGGTAACGCTGCTACCAGGAAGATTCGGCATGATCTGCTCAAGAAAGAGTTTGAAGGTTTCATGTTCATGGAGAACGAAACCTTGAATGATATGACCACTCGGTTTTATCATCTCCTCAGTGAAATGTACTCGTACAAAGTGTTAGCAGCACCACAAAAATTGTGATGCGATTTGCTGACGCTTTACCACCAAAATGGGGTCAATTTATTGATCTTTTAAAACATACAGGTGTTTTGGACTCAATTAGTATTTATGAATTTGTGCAGAAACTGGAGAACAAGAATGAAGAAGAACTTCGGAAGGCACAACGAGTCTCTGCTCCACAAAACCCTGAAATGTATTTTGGAGGTATTAATGCAGGTACAAGCTCAAGTAAGCAACCGAAGCTGTAGACCGCGTTTGTGTCAAACGTGAACCCTTTTCTACGCCAACCAGTTCAAACATACAGGTTCGAGCAATCAGACCTATGGACGGGATTCTGATCCGAAAGCATTCCTTCCACAGCCAAGGGATTTAGCGCATAAAGCTCCACCGCAAGCTCCTCAACAAGCTTTCTATGGAAGCAACAGTCAATCTGCAAATCCCAACACTGTCAAACTTGACACGTCAAATCTCTTCAAAATCAACGTAGAAGTTGCACAGGAACATGCGGAACTTCTAAATACCATGGTCAGTGCGTATTGTGGTTTTGTTGCAGGTCAAATAGGGAACATCAATTTGACAAACGAAGACTATGAACAAAATGACCGAGATGAAATGGAGCTGATGGACATCAAGTGCGCATTTGCAAGTGCTATGAGAAGAGCGAAGGATTATATGAGAAGAACAGGTAGAACCAGTTTGGAAAGCAAGAAGGATACAAAATATGGCTTTGACAAAACCGCTGTTACTTGCTTCAACTGTGGAGAAAGAGGTCACTTTAAGCAGGAATGCACAAGACCCAGCAAGGAAGGAAATCACAACCCCTTTTGAAATCAGTCTCAACCATCCAACACAGCACAGTACAACAACGAAAGAAGAATAGTAGCTGTTGGCAACTCTAACAATACCAATTAATTAGGACCTTCAAACACGCACAGAGCTTTGGTAGTTCAGTCGGATGAAGGATGCGATTGGTCAGTACAGTTGGGAACTGAGAACAACGGAAGAACTGCATACTACGCGAAGATCCTGGATCAAATCAAGCATGATCACAGCATCAACACTCCAAATAACGATGATACATCTAGGGATGCTGGTACTGATAAAGACTGTTCAAGTTCAGATGGTTATGGATCTAATTCTGATGTGAAGAAAGGAAGTGATGCTGAGGTTGAAGAATTGCTCAGTGAAGCTGAGTTATTGAAGAGTGAAAAGGTGAGTATGACGAGGAATGCAGAAGCTGCGGAAAAAGGGACGGAGACACTCTCTACAGATGGTGCAGCTTTTCCTCATCACACTGCCTTTATGGCAAATGTCGAAGGTTCTTCAAAATAGGTAAATTCTGACCCTCCTACTATTTGCAATGACTGTGTTGAATTGAAAATAAAATATGAAACCGTCAACAGTCATAATCAGAATTTAGTTGTTGAACTATCAAAATGCAAAGAGGCGAATTTGGCACTAACTAGAAATGAAAAAGAATTCAAATCTGTAATAGAAACCCTTAAGAAAAGTGTTTCTGAATTGACAAAGACAGTTTTGAATACACAGACAGGAATTAATAACTACATTAATCTCCTAGAAGAAACAAAGAAAGAGTTAGCCATTGCCAAATGCGAATATGATTCGATCAAACGCAAATTGTAAAGTTATTCTAACTCCCAATATGTGCTTGATCATATTATTGAAGTTCAAAAACTAAAGGGAGATGCTCAATGCATAGGGTATAAGTCGTGTCCACCCCCAATGAAACAACTATACCATTTGGTTCAGTGACTTTTATTTCTTGACCAGCCAAATTTGTTAGAATAATTTCATCCAAACCACAATCATTTACGAAAGTGTTTTGAAAAACTTGGTCATTTTTTTATGAAACCTACACCAAATTTTACATTGCTTTTGATTTGCGATTCTAACATCAACTCATAACCTTTGCAGGACTCTACCCATTTCTCACAAGTGGTCTGGGTAGATTCAAACTTCATTTTACAACTTTGATATTTTTCTATCATTGTTTGGAGTTGATCCTTGCTTATGCTTGATTCATGTTTGAGACTGCTAATTTTACTATTCTTTTCTAACAGTTTTGATATTAACTCTTTTGTAATTTTTTCAAACCGTATTTTATCATTTAAGATCTTGTTTCTAAGATTTTCATTCACTTCTTTAATGTTAACAAAATAAATAATACATTTGTCTGAACATAAGTCTTTAAGGATTTGAGGCGATACCTTAGCAGCAACCATCATGGCACAATCACACTCTCCTTCACAAACACTTGAATCTCATGGGTCAGACAGAGGCTTTATCATTTCTTCACCAACCTTTTCTTCATTAACATCTGTTGTAACATATGTTTCAACATTTTCACAAACCACATCAATATTGGACACCACTTCCTCAGATTCATTCCCCTCCAAAATAGTGTCTAGTGCCATAAAACAAAAACTTTCAGTTTGCTTATCAGAATTAGCAACTAGAGCAAAATGTTCATTAGTTAGTTCCTCAGGTAAGCTACTCCAATGAACAAAGCCATATGCAAAGAAGCTCTGTTGACTAGTCTCTGTTTGAACAGAGGTTTGTGTAGCTTGTGGTGCATGTTACACTTGGATCTGAGGAGTTGCAGCTTGAACATATTGTATCTGAGGAACAGTGGTTTGGACATACTAGACAGGAACATTGTTTATAGGGTGTGCAAAATGACTAGTGTTTTGCATGTGTGGAGCAGGGGTATATTGGGAATAATGGACAATGTTTTAAGGTCTAGGATTTGGATGTGTAATTATAGGGCCATTTGTTTGGCTCTTGCATTCTCTAGCAAAATAACCTAGCCTATTACACTTATAACACTTGATTTTTGACTTATCCAACCCAACTTTTAAACCCCCATGCACCTTGGAAACTTTCTACCAGTTCTTGTAAAACTTGCTAGTCCTAACACTCAGCAAGACCAGTTGGTGCAAGATGTCCATTTCTTAAAAATCAAAAGGGTCAAAATGTTGAAGATCATTTAACTCAAAAGATAAGTTGTGATAAACTTGGTATTCCCCATTTGTTGTAAAACATAATTGGGTGAGTAAGAATCAGAGTTTAAACTTCTACAAAATGTTATATCAATAAAATGATCAAAACTCTATGTAGGTCCCGATAAGTCAGATCTAATCGATATCACACAAACAAGCTTTGAGAAATAAGATGAAGATGGAAGGAGCTAACTTGCGTATAAATTGTAATTTGTCTAATACAAGTGAAAGTGTTATCCAAGAGCTACTAAACCCTAATACATCATTAACTATATATACTAGAGGGTTGGAGCTCCTAAACTCTAAACACTTAGGCCCAAAGCCTTTCCCCAAGCCTACTAAAAGTAAAATAACCCAAATCCCAACAAATACTAATGCATAAACCTATTAATGTCTTTAAACCATATTAATGGGCCAAGACTTGTTACCTACTGATTTTAAAACTTATTTTAAACATATATACAGTAGGAACATGTTATAAACTCAGAATCCCAAATAAATTATAAACTATGTGTAAAATGACCGAAATGCCCCTTCGGTGCATAGTTTGGTCATAAAAGGTAAAATACCCATATAATTGATATCCTACTAATATTATATCATAAATAAAGTATTTTTCCAGAATGCTTATAATCATAACATTAAATTATATTCAAGTTCCTTTTATATGGTTTGAAATTACCAAAAAGCCGTTATGAGGCATAATTTCGTTTTAAAACCTTAACGGGCATACAAGTTGATATCCTACTGATATCTTAACTATTTATAATATAATGGCATATAGAACTTGTCCATGACTTATCCGGTTACCCATTATCGCTTATGAGCGTACGGTTGATTATACGTAACTAGTTTACGGAATTTAACCCGAACGGGTTTAACCCTTTCATTTTAGTTTCAAAATCCAGAATGTTTATAGTTTACCCATATTATACAAGTCAAGTACTTGTCGGGTTTAAACTACATTCTATCCGATCATCGTTTAATCAAGCGTTATACGTAATGATCATGTACACTATTCGTTTTATAAGACCTATAGTAATTAATTGTCTAGCTTATGCCATAATCCAGACTAGAGCCTTGCCGGTAAATGCTATCTGCACATGGTACTTTTGTATACGGCTGAGTTATTTTAAAAAAATAAAAGAAGAAGACTAGCTCAGGTAAATACTCTCGACTTATTTTCCCTATATTGGCTTGGAATACGGTAAATTATTACTGCTTGGTCCAAAATGGGGTCAATCGAATGCCCGCTTGTGGCTGGTAAACCCGCATATTTCATTTTAATCAGTTTTGTTTGATAATTTAAACATCAAGGGTTAAATTACCGTATCCTGGATATCCTCGGCTCAATACAATAGATATTGGCCACGACCTTAGCACGGGGTGTAGGCATACACCCTTTGATGCTCTTATGCAACATGCCCAAGACGTTGGAGATGACTCCTTCATGAGTCCTGAGTGGTGTGTATTTAATCATGTCTCGGTTTCTGTCCTGGGCCCTTTATGTATTGACAAACATGTGAATCTGATACAAGGTTGCAAGGTCAACTGTGTTGTTTTGCACTTAAAACCATTTTAAAGTTTTCAAAATGAGTTAGTTGGGTGTATTTACCAGCGTAAGATGATGTATCTTCAAAAGGCTAATCTGCAGGTACAATACGAAATAGGCCGGAAGCTGCTCGGTAGTGAATAAGAGGATCTTGCAAATCCTTAGATCTGCCTAAAGTCTGTTTTGTATTCTTTCTTGTATATTTTAATGATCCGCCTGTGGATCTTCTATTACGAGCCTGTATATTATTTTTGTTTTTTCGAACATTTGATTTGTAATAGTAATTTTACTCCAAGACTTTCGTTGTGTCGTGTTTAATTGACAATGATGTTATCAACTTACGTCACGATACTCCCCACCCGAGCCCACCGGTGTATGGATTTCGGGTAGGAAATCCAGGGTGTGACAGGTTGGTATCATAGCGAACGTTTGAGAGAATTAAACACTACCCTTCTTGTGTTTAGTCTCAAACTTACACTAGCACATTCCTTAGACTACCGAGTCTAGGCATTGACCTAGGATTTACTCATTTCATTATTAAGTTATTAGTATGTTTTTGAATTGATTTTTAAATAGGAAAATGCCCCCACGTGTGAGAGGACAAAGTGGAAGAGGAAAAGGTCCAATGAGGGGAGGACCATCGGGGCGCATACCCCTCAACCTCATAACCCAGATGCCTACCAAGAATCAGGAGATTCGTCTCCTTGGCAACCAGCGAGACGTTCTGTCTCTAATAGACACTCGCCCTCACATTTCCAAAATTCTTACCATTCCTACCACTCACACCATTCACACCATACCTACCATTCCCATTCACATTCTTATCATGAAGAATTTAACCCCAACCATTATTTCAATACACATCTAGCCGATCAAAATCATTTGGACCAGCCACATCCTATGGACGAGGACTCTGACCAGGAGATGCCGCCGTCAGGATCAAATATACATCCTATTGAAATATCAAGCGATTCGAACTCTTACGCTGGATCACCCTACCAAAGTCCTAACGAGTGGGACCAATATTGGAATCATTTCACCTTCACCCACACACCTTCCCATCACTCTCAACCACCTCATATTCAAGAAGATGTCCACATGGAACCGGTGGACCAACCTCAACCACCACCTGAACCACCAAGGAGGAAGCGTGGAGCACGTATGTCGGTACATGCAGGACAAAGGTCGGATCACTACCACCTCTACCCAATTCTTACCCCACAATTCAAGATGACCCACAAATGGGTGGACCCTCTAATGTTTCACCTATAGTGGAACCAACACCAACACCTGTTGTTCAACCACCACCATCGCGTTATACTAACCCAATTCCCACATATCCAGACATATCTAGATATGATCCTTTTAACCCGTCTACACCGGTAGACTATCAAGCATGGTCGCAAGACCCATACATGCAGGCAGTAATGCACAATGCACTTTACCCGTCTCCTTTCCCACCTACTTATCCACCGACTGGATATCCAACTTATGGTTACCAGTATCTGGTTATGCCACAACCACAACCACAACCTTCGCCGCCACTTGAGGCCATTAATGAGGCCTTAGAAAGAATGAAAGAAATGCAACAGCAAGCAGAGAAAACGGAGAAGAAGACAAACAAATTCTTCAAGAAACTCTCCAAATTGCTCAAATGAAAGAAGGACGAGTGAAGTCTCTTCTTTATATGTAGTCTCTGCGAGAACATTGTTATTTCTTTAGTCCCTGCGAGGACATTTCTAATTCTTTAAAGTCCTTGCATGGACAAGTTTATTTCATTTTTCAATATTGTAATTTCTAATTTGAAATTTAATGAAGTACTTTTGGAATTATATATATATATATATATATATATATATATATTTAAATCATCCTCTTGAAAACCAGCGTCTCGATTTACTCGAATTTATGCTCTACGATATAATTCCAAATTGATCTTAATTGTTTTGATTTGCCGAGTGGCACCGACCACATTTGGCCAAATATATATAAATGATAGTTAAGAACGGAATGGTCTTCTATCATGATAGTTAAGGGAAGTTATCCTTCTATCTAGAGGTGGTGGACTAAGTTCAAGCCTCCAAGTCATTAAGGTCAATGCGACCGGGACTATTAATCAACCATTAAGGTCCTCTTGTGTTAACATTCAAGTAATGTGCATACTCATGGTAGTGTGACTTGAGGAATCACACTAACCCTCAAGGTAATGGACTATGTCCTAACCTTATATGGCCCTTGTGATCTATTTGATCCCGACTAAATAGCCCTTGTAATCTGTTTGATTCCGGCTAAATATCACCAGTGCGGTGATGAATAAAACATCCATTGGAGATGTATTTTATCTGGCCCTTGTGATCTATTTGATCCCGGCTAAATAGCCCTTGTAATCTGTTTGGTTCCGGCTAAATATCACCAGTGCGGTGATGAATAAAACATCCATTAGAGATTTATTTTATATAGCCCTTGTGATCTATCTGATCCCGGCTAAATAGCCCCCGTGATCTGTTTGATCCCGGCTAAAATAGCCCTTGTGATCTATTTTGATCCCGGCTAAATAGCCCTTGTAATCTGTTTGATTCCGGCTAAACATCACCAGTGCGGTGATGGATAAAACATCCATTAGAAATGTATTTTATATAGCCCTTGTGATCTGTTTGATCCCGGCTAATATCATCAGTGTGATGATAAATAAAACATCCATTAAGTGATGTATTACCCTTTCGGGTTATGATCTATTCTATATAGCCTATGTGAATTATTCTGATCCCGGCTAATACCACCAGTGCGGTGACTAAACATCCATTAGTGATATAGTGCCTATGTGCCCTATTTTATGTCCATTAGTGACAGGCCTATGTGCCATATATGTCCATTAGCGACAAGCCTATGTGCCATATTTTATGTCCATTAGTGACAGGCCTGTGTGCCATATTTTATGTCCATTAGTGACAGGCCTATGTTCCATATTTATGTCCATTAGTGACAGGCCTATGTGCCATATTTAATGTCCTTTGTGACGAGCCTATGTGCTATAAATTGTAAAAATATGACAATGACAGTTGTGATATTGCGATCCCCTGTCTAGTAATAAATGGACTATGTCCAGATTGTAATTTGCCTATGATGGTCCTATTAAGACCTAGGCCAAATATAGTTATATTAAGCCTAACAGTTGTGATGTTATTCACACTAGTATGGGCAATGGATCTTCTTATATCCAATGTTTAAAAGCCGATATGGTTATTATACCATGGCTAAGTGAAATTTTATTTGGTATATAGAACCAAAGCTCTGATGAATGGCTAATTCTAATGAGGCACAAAGTAGCCATCGGAACATCAACTCTAAGGACGCCGAAAATGAAGCCATAAATGATAACGACTTTCAAGCTCGCAATGATGCGGCTGTAGAAAAGGCCATGAGAAAGGGCATCAAAAGGCTTAGAGAGTCGAGTGTTATTCGCTCTAGACCCTTATCTATTCTACCATCTTCAGCTCATAGGGAGAGCTCCGTTCACTCTTCAAATGCGAAGAGTGAACCAAGGAAAATAGATTTCGCTGAAAGGTCCAGTTCTGTTAAAGACGGATGTACCTATAAGTATTTTGTATCCTGCAAACCCCGTGACTTTAACAGGGAAAAAGGAGCGGTGGAAGCCCTAAAGTGGCTGGACGAAATGGAAACCATCGTAGACATCAGCAACTGTGCTGATAAGGATATGGTCAAGTATGTATCACAGTCCTTTAAGGGCGATGCCCTAATCTGGTTGAATGCCATGATTCAGTCTACAGGTAAAGTATACATGTATAACTTGGGATGGTCCAAGCTTGTGGACCTTATTAAGGAAACCTACTGCCCACCCACGAGGTGGAGAAATTAGAGACCGACTTCTTGTCTCTTTCAATGAAAAACCTGGATTGTCGAAAGTACGTTTCTGACTTTAACTCCCTATCTAGGTTAGTTTCCTATTTGATCACCCCCGAATCCAAGCGCATTGCGCGTTTCTTAAATGGGTTGGCGCCCGAAATAAAGGGCATGGTAAAGGCTGCTCAGCCTAGTACGTATATGTGGACGTATCTCTTTCCCTCACCCTAGATCTGGTAAGACAAAAATCAGTTAGGGCTGAAACTGACGGAAAAAGGAAACGGGAGGATAATAACTCCCAAATATTTAAGAAGAAAGGAAATTTCGGGTTCAAGAAGAACCAGCACACGTAGTATAAATCCACAAACCAAACCCTGTGGTATCTGCAAGAGAAGAGGGCATAAGACCTTATATTGCAAGGATCTTAAGGATGCGGTTTGCTATAACTGCAATGAAAAAGGTCTATAACATACAATTGCCCCAAGAAACCCAAAGGTAATGATGCAAAGCCTGGAGACGCCAAGAAGGGAAATGCCCATGCCGTTCAAATAAATGCAAGAGAAGTTGTTAATGACGACAATGTCATAACAGGTACTTTCCCCATTAATGATATTTATGCTAGGGTTCTTTTTGATTCGGGTGTAGATAGATCTTTTGTTAATCATAAGTTTAGTAAACTATTAAACCTGCCCATAAGAACTCTAGATAAAACTTATGAGATAGAACTTGCTGATGGAACGATAGAATCCACATCTTCCATTCTTGATGGATGCTCTATATCCATTAAGAATCATTCCATCCCTATCTCTCTTCTGCCAATGAAATTGGCGGGGTTCGATGTTGTCTTAGGCATGGATTGGTTATCTCATAACCGAGCCTGCATTGCCTGCAAAAAACGCTCATCGAAATTAAAATCCCATCTGGTGAAATGATCACCATCCACGGAGACTCACACTATGGATTGCCAGACAAGGTTTCGTTATTTAAGGCATCCAAGTGTTTGAGAAAAGGCTGTGTCATTTACATAGCACAAGTAACCATCAATGAAACTAAGCCGAACCTTGAAGATCAACCAGTCATCTTAGAATATTCCGATGTTTTCCCTGAAGAATTACCAGGCCTACCTCCAGACAGGCAAGTGGAGTTTAGAATAGATATCCTACCAGGATCAGCACCCATAGCTAGAGCTCCCTATAGACTAGCTCAAACCAAAATGAATGAGTTAAGAGTTCGATTGGATGAACTCTTGGAGAAATGATTTATTCAACCTAGTTCCTCGCCTTGGGAGCTCCTATTTTGTTTGTAAAGAAAAAAGACGGTTCGATGCGAATGTGCATCGACTACCGGGAGCTGAACAAACTAAAAATTAAGAATAGATATCTTCTGCCCAGGATCGATGATTTATTTGACCAACTTGAAGGGGCTAGCTACTTCTCCAAGATAGATTTGAGATCAGGATATCACCAACTGAAGGTTAGAAGTGAAGATGTTCCTAAGACAGCCTTTAGGACCCGCTATGGCCATTTTGAATTTTGGTGATGCCTTTTGGGCTCACAAATGCACCTGTAGCATTCATGGATCTCATGAATAGAGTCTGCGAACCATATTTGGATAAGTTTATCATTGTATTCATAGACGACATACTTATCTATTCTCGTAATCAAGCTGATCACGAGAAACATCTTCGGTGCATCCTAGAATTATTAAGGCAAGAGAAGCTTTATGCTAAGTTCTCTAAATGCGAATTTTGTCTTAGAGAAGTCCAGTTTCTTGGACATATGGTAAGTGAGCGCGGTATCCAAGTGGATCCTGCCAAAATTGAAGCCATCATGAATTGGGAAGTACCCAAGACTCCATCGGAGATTCGTAGTTTCCTAGGATTGGCCGGTTACTATAGGAGGTTCATTGAGAACTTTTCAAGAATAGCCACTCCTTTAACTACCCTGACCCGTAAGAATTTTAAATTCGTTTGCGGTCCAAAGCAACAAGAATCTTTTGAGGTTCTTAAACACAAGTTGAGCAACGCTCCTGTGTTATCTCTACCTGAGGGTATTGAGAACTTTTTTGTCTATTGTGATGCTTCGCACGCCGGCATGGGTTGTGTGCTAATGCAAAATGGCAAGGTAATTGCCTATGCATCACGACAACTAAAGGTGCTTGAAAGGAATTACACCACCCACAATTTGGAACTGGGTGCCATTGTATTTGCACTAAAACTATGGAGACATTACTTGTATGCACAAAGTGTATTATATACACTGACCATAAAAGTCTCCAGCATTTGTTCAATCAGAAAGAATAGAACATGCGATAACGCCGATGGATGGAAACACTTAATGACTATGATTGTGAGATTCGCTACCATCCTGGCAAGACAAATGTCATTGTCGACGCCTTAAGTCGCAAAGAAAGAGTTAAACCCATTAGGATTAGTGCGAAGAGCCTTGAGCTCAAAAATAGCTTGAATGAAAAGCTATTAGATGCGCAAAAGCAAGCCTTATTAGAGGCTAATATTCCTAATGAGGAATTAGGCGGAACTATTGATCCGTTAGCGCCTGGGAAAGATGGAATCCTTAGATTTAATGATAGAATTTGGGTTCCAATCTTTGGAGGACTTAGGGATCTAATCCTCCAAGAAGCACACAACACAAAATACTCAGTTCACCCAGGTGGTGACAAGATGTATTAAGATTTAAAGAAGAATTATTGGTGGATGGGTTTGAAGAAATCCATAGCCACTTATGTAGCTAAGTGTCTGACATGTTCGCAAGTTAAGGCCGAACATCAAAAACCGCCAGGACTTCTACAACAGCTTGAGATTCCCACCTGGAAATGGGAAATGGTAACTATGGACTTAATTACCAAGTTACCTAAGACCAAATGTGGTAATGACACGATTTGGGTCATCGTTGATAGGCTGACTAAGTCAGCACATTTCTTGCCAACTTATAGTTCTGACAAATTGGCTAAGTTGTACATGGACAAGATTGTGTCCCTACACGGTATGCTAGTATCTATTGTATCTGACCGAGATACTAGATACACATCTCACTTTTGGAAAAGTTTCCAACAATCGTTAGGCACACGATTAAATTTCAGTATGGCTTACCATCCATAGACTGGTGGTCAAAGTGAGCGTACTATCCAGACACTGGAAGACATGCTTAGGGCATGTGTGATTGATTTAGGTGGAAGTTGGGATGAACACTTACCCCTAATAGAATTCTCCTACAATAATAGTTATCATACTAGCATCAAGGTTGCTCCTTTTGAGGCCTTGTATGGGAGAAAATGTAGAACGCCCGTGTGTTGGGCGGAAGTTGGGGAAGCCCAACTATCAGGACCAGAGATTGTCCTGGAGACCACGGAAAAGATTGTGCAAATCCGTGATCGTCTCAAAGCTCCAGGATAGGCAGAAGAGCTATACTGATAAGAGGCGTAAACCTCTTAGTTCCAAGTAGGGGACAAAGTCATGCTGAAAGTATCACCCTGGAAAGGTGTGATGTGATTTGGAAAGAAGGGCAAGTTGAGCCTAAGATATATAGGACCATTCAAGATAGTTGAATGTGTCGACACTGTAGCTTATAAGCTCAGGTTGCCAGAGGAGCTTAATGGAATTCGTGACGTATTCCACATATCTAACCTTAAGAAATGTCTAGCCAATGAGTCGCTAGCAATATCGCACGAGGATGTGAAAATTGATGAAAACCTGAGGTTTATTGAGAAACCAATTTCGATCGAGGATCGACAGGTTCAGAAGCTCCGAAAAAATGATACCTATAGTAAAGGTTAAGTGGGACGCTTTTAGAGGTCCTGAGTATACATGGGAGGTTGAGTCCACTATGCAACAAAAATACCCCCATCTTTTTGAATAAAATCTCGAGGTCGAGATTTCTTTTAAGGGGGTGAGGATGTAACACCTTGTAAAATCGTGTCCAATAATATAGTGACACGTGTTGTATTTTAAATAAAGTCTATTAAAGACCAATAAGGACTAAAGGCGTCAACATGCTCAATCTGAGCCTTTGAGTGACGGTCCGATGTCAACAAGCTTAAATCATTAGCCTCTGAGTGACTGATATGTCAACATGCTTAAAATTTGGCCTCTGAGTGAATGAAATGTCAACATGCCTAGCCTCTGAGTGACATCGGAATCAACATGCTTATAATAAGCCTCTGAGTGATCCTTTGTGAAGTCCTAACTCTCATACGTGCCATTTGTTGGACGAGAGGATTCAATTTTGTAAATATGTGAATGTTGGATGATGGAGGGATTAAAAGTGTCAACATGTTAATTTATACCTCTGAGTGACCTTTTAACGAACCGAGAGCTCGACAATGTCCATAACCCCGGGGTATGACAAGTATTGGCTACGGAGAGCTATAAGTGCCAAAAAGGTGTTTAAATAGGTTTTTATAAGCTTTTATAAGTTAAGGGGCTAAAGTGTCAAAATTTGAACTGCTGTGCCTCTCGCGGCCCGACAGAGAGCATCTGCTGCAGAAAGTTTTGCTTGGATCCCAAACAAAACTCCAAAACCATTAATTCGAAACCATGGCTTCTCTAAACTTCTATGCCACGTTTTGAGACACTTGTAAGCTTCTTCTTTCACCCCTAAACACCTGGCTTCACCTCCTTTGAGCTCTCCAACTATAAATAGGTGTTCAAGTGCTTCATTCCAACTTGCACATTTCTCATTAATTCACTCTTCTCCCTCCTCTGGAAGTTCCTAGCTGAAAGGAGCATCCAACTTAGTTCTCTTGCATTGTAGGAACCTCTTGTAAGTGTTCCTTGCTCCTGCATTTTCGTTTATAGGCTTTTATAGCCAAAAGTCAAGCGCTTTACTGAAAACGCTTTGACTTTCGGTTAAGACCATTATGGTCTAGCCAATGTTCATAATGAACATGGCTAAGTGATCGTAATAATGTAGGTGTTAATCCCTATAAAGGGCACCTCCTGAAGATCACATTTGCTAGACCAATTGACGGGTCAAAGTTATGATATTAAAAAGTCAAACAGGCCATTTTTCAAAAAAATCATAAATTGATCTTATATGTTATAAAACCTATTTTGACACTTAAACAAGTTGGTAATAATTATTAGAACATGTAAGAACATGTTCGGCTCGTCAATTTCAGTTCTAGGATGGGTTCGCAACCGGAAGTCGTGAAGTTTGACTTCTGCTTTAACTTTCGATTCTGGCCCGATTTACATTAGTTACCTACTGATCTAAAGTTGCATTATGATCATAATATTATGTAGCATAACTCTCTGAGGTTATATTACATGATCATAATCAGAATCCAAGTTTATGCGCAAGTTCCATAATTATGCCATCTTTGACCAAAATGACCATTTTGCTTAAAACAAGGTCTTAAATGGTGATGAACTTGAAAAATAGTTTTCTACTGATGTAATATTATAAGTAGGATTACTTGGGATGATAAATCAAGTTATAAACTGAGTTTTCAATCAAGTCCTTAAACTATGTCGATAAATGGCGATTTTAGCCCTTGTGGCTCATAAAATAGTTTTAATCAAATCTTTTCAAGGTAAATCATTTACCTACTGGTATATTATATTAAATAACATATCTAAGACATTTTAATCTGAACTTAACATCAGTTTTCGTGAAAATCGTATAAGGACGTCATTTTACGACATAAGCGCCATTTAAGCGCATAGTATGGTTTTAAACCATATTAATGGACCAAGACTTGTTACCTACTGATATTAAAACTTATTTTAAACATATATACAGTAGGAACAGTTATAAACTCAGAATCCCAAATAAATTATAAACTATGGGTAAAATGATCGAAATGCCCCTTCGGTGCATAGTTTGGTCATAAAAGGTAAAATAAACATATAATTGATATCATACTAATATTATATCATAAATAAAGTATTTTTCCAGAATACTTATAATCATAACATTAAATTATAATCAAGTTCCTTTTATATGGTATGAAATTACCAAAACGCCCTTATGAGGCATAATTTCGTTTTAAAACCTTAACGGACATACAAGTTGATATCCTACTTCTTAACTATTTAAAATATAATGGCATATAGAACTTGTCCATGACTTATCCGGTTACCCATTATCGCCTATGAGCGTACGGTTGATTATACGTAACTAGTTTACGGAATTTAACAAAAACGGGTTTAACCCTGTCATTTTAGTTTCAAAATCCAGAATGTTTATATTTTACCCATATTATACAAGTCAAGTACTTGTCAGGTTTAAACTACATTCTATCTGATCATCGTTTAATCAAGCGTCATACGTAATGATCATGTACACTATTCGGTTTATAAGACCTATAGTAATTAATTGGCTAGCTTATGCCATAATCCAGACTAGAGCCTTGCCGATAAATGCTATCTGCACATGGTACTTTTGTATATGGCTGAGTTATTTAAAAAAAATAAAAGAAGAAAACTAGCTCAGGTAAATACTCTCGACTTATTTTCCCTATATTGGCTTGGGATACGGTAAATTATTACCGCTTGGTCCAAAATGGGGTCAATCGGATGCCCGCTTGTGGCTAGTAAACCCGCATATTTCGTTTTAATAAGTTTTATTTGATAACTTAAACATCGGGGGTTAAATTACTGTGTCCTGGATATCCTCGGCTCAATACAATAGATATTGGCCACTACCTTAGCACAGGGTGTAGGCATACACCCTTTGATGCTCATATGCAATATGCCCAAGACGTTGGCGATGAATCCTTCATGATTTCTAAGTGGTGTGTACTTAATCATGTCTTGGTTTCTGTCCCGGGCCCTATATGTATTGACAAACATGTGAATCTGATACAATTGCAAGGTCAACTTTCCCAAGTTAATAAAATATTTGTGTCGTTTTGCACTTAAAACCATTTTAAGTTTTCAAAATAAGTCAGTTGGGTGTATTTACCAGCGTAAGATGACATATCGTCCAAAGGCTAATCTGCAGGTACAATACGAAATAGGCCGGAAGCTTCTCGGTAATGAATAAGAGGATCTTGCAAATCCTTAGATCTTCCCAAAGTCTGTTTTGTATTCTTTCTTGTATATTTTAATGATCCGCCTGTGGATCTTCTATTACATGCCTGTATATTATTTTTGTATTTTCGAACATTCGATTTGTAATAGTAATTTTACTCCAAGACTTCTGTTATGCCGTGTTTAATTGACAATGATGTTATCAACTGACATCACGATACTCCCCACCCGGGCCCACCGGTGTACGAATTTTGGGTAGGAAATACGGGGTGTGACAACCCAACATCAAAATATTCTCCTCGTGAAAACTAATTAGATCCAAAGTATCTGCCAGACCAAATGCCTTTTCTTTTGTAACAATGACAGCTTCTACCATTCTTGGATCATAGGCCCAATAGCAAAGGTTCTGCAACACACCTTTTGGAAACTTTGGAGTGGCTGGAATAACCTTGTTGGTCGGTGGCCAGATAACATTTTAGAGCCGTTTGTGAGTATGAGGGTCTCGAACACCTGGCCTTTTCTTTAGATATGATTCTGCAGTCTTCATTGTTGGAAAATTATGTGATACTTCATGTTCAAGCTTTGAGTGAAACGCCCAACCGAGACCTCGTTGGTTCGGATCCGTGTCAGAATAGTGAGCTCTTAACAGACTTTTCAGATCAATCTTGGTCCATGATTCAAATTGTGTCTGTTTCGAATAATATTCTCTGTGTCCGCTCTCTCTCTTGTGACGATCCATAATTTTCTGTCGTCATCGTACCTCCAACATTTCACTTCTGATTTGTTTCCAACTTTATCATAATGACTCGACCCTATTTCCATGGCATATCTATCCAACACTTTTGAAGGATCCTTTGGCTGAAAATTCTCATCGAGTGGATTCATGTCTTGATTCTTTATTATGATCATCTTTTTGCTGCTGGAACTTCCTTTTTGTGGCTACTTTCTCTTTCTTGATCTTTTAGTAGAAAGGAATGTATTTAGGCCCACTTCATGTTCTTTATCGGCTGCAGCCTTTTCAGCTTCTGTCCGTTCATGATGAGCGACGTTAATAGGATCATCATCTTTATCTGCAAACTCACTTCCAAACTTTTTCTGCAACTTTGCCTTCATCTCATAAGCCTCTGACATTAGCAGACTCGCATCTCCTTTAAGTTGCTCAATGATTTGGTCCCTGATAGATATCTGATTCTGTAAGGAGACTATTTGAGCTTTTGTCAGTTCATTTTCTTGCTCTAGCAACACTACTCTGTGTTGTAATTTGCCAACATCCACAACATCATCCTCATCGCTATCCGATTGTTCAATAAATTTCATCCTTTCTGCGGCCATTCTCATCGCTGCCTCTTCATTCCCCGATAAACCAATGCCGGAACTGCCTGCCTCATTATGAGCACCACTATAGCTTTCAGGCTGTAGACTTGGATTAGGAATAGAACTTGAGCTTGGGGAGATCATAGATATCAGGTGCAAAAACATTCTCTGGTTCATCATCTTCAAATTGTGCTTCGTCGGAAGGAATGATACTAGGAGAAGGGATCCCAGAATCACCCTTTAGAGATGCAAGTAAAGCTTCAAGATTTTCAGCAGAAATCAAACTTATTTCTCTCTCAGTCTCCTCAACAGTCTCTGATTCAGCCTATGCTGCTACTTCTTCTATCTCTTCTTCTGAATCAAGATCTTCAACAATAGGTTCTGGTTGTCTCGGTTTTCCTATGACCTGAACATCATGCTCTTCAGCGACAATTGCTGTTACGAGATTAGGAGCAGCCACAATTTCCTTGAATTTCCTAGGTTTAACAAGCTCGTATCGAGCCACAAACTTGACGTTAGCGGAGTCCCTCTGTTTGCACGCTGCTTCGAAGCAACTTGGTCCCAACAGCTTTAAGTTCAAATGGTTCGTGCCTTTAATAAACTCAGGATGCTTCTTATCGATAATCATTTGTACAAATCTTGGATAACGTAGGAAAACCTTCTTCTTCGTACTCTCCAACATACTTTTCATGTTATCAAAAAAGAAAACCGAAAAGTTATAATCCAGTCGTTCACTAAAGCGACAAGTGCAGCTGTCTAAGTCTGATTCAATTGGTCCTGGCCGCCCTTGTTCTCTGAAATACACTGTAGAAATATGTGAGCAAGACACCTCCAGTATGGAGGAAATAGCTTCTTCAGCACTGTTGGATATGCTCCTTCATAGCTCATTCAACAAAGAGCTTTCATCACACTATCTATGTCAAAAGCAGTAGGATGGCGTTCACTATCTCCAAATTGCAATGCATCTCAAACATCAGACTCTGAAACTTTAATTTCTTTCTCTCTGATCTTTGTTTCAAAGTAGGCACCTCCACCCTTGACTTTAGCGTTGATCTAGAAGTCCTGAATCATATCTTCATCTATCACTGGATTCGACTTTAGAGCATGAGCGATCCGACAGTTGTTTAGCCCAGAAACTAGGGAATCAAATCTCTCTCTATATTCTGGTGGAGGATCAGACAAATGGAAGGCTTGATTATGAAAAGCTTCAACTTGCATCTGGCGTCTATCCATCATTTTCTGAGCCATTTTGTGCACCTGAAATAAGATGTCGTCAATTATAGCAAACATTAATTTCCTCTAAACTGTTATGTCAGGTCACCTTTGTTGATAAGTTAGTAGTTTAGAGGTAAAGGTCAGAGGGTCCAAAGTAGCTCAAAGGTTCAAAGGTCAGATGAACTCGAATGACAAGGGTTCAAGTCAATGACCCCCTGTCATTCAAGATGGTTCAGACACGAGCATCCGGAAAGCATTCGAGATGCATCCGAGATGCACTCGAGATGCTTCCAAGATACATCCGAGATGAAGAAGATCTACCTTAGAGAGACAGAGATGAAAGAGATTCGGATAAACAGAGTTCAAAATGATTCGAAATGACTAGAGACGGGCTTTATATAGTCTCGAAACATATCCCAGCCCATCTCTGAACAGTTGATTCGAGATGTGACTAGGCCAGGTCCATCTCGAAATGGTAAACAAACCAGGTGAATGAATTCGAGATAAGTGGGCCCACTCAAAACAGAAATATTTAGATCTTTTCAGGCCCCTATCTGTTTTAACTAGTCCTGAATAGTAACACCTTCTGTTAAAATTTGTGATCCAACCGACCAAGCAACCAATCTTACAGAAAGAAAGACTATTAATAAGAAAAGTAATCACAAAAAGATAAGGGGAGAGTTGCTATGAGATCAAACCAATTCTGAACTGATTAAGGAACATTTTTCGGCATGAGCTTGGTCAAACAGAACCATGTGATTGCTGATATATTTGTCCTTTTAAACTCATCGCTTCAATCTTCAATTTTCAACCTTGTGACTTCCTCAAGTGAGTTTGCAATAACCTCCATGTGTCCCACATCAAGGCATACTCGTGTGATCAAGGTAAGCACAACAATTCATGGTAACAAGTGAATATACCAAGGTCATCCTTTCTACTTACAATGTCCGATTTATTGGTGACAAGTTCAGTACAACATACAACAGAGAGACCAAACAATATCAGACAAGGGTTAGACAAATACCTTATGTGGTATGTTTTACTTTTAGGTTTTTATCGTAAGAGATTTCCCTTTTTAAGGTTTTGGCCCTTCCATTTAGGCTCTTTTAAGAATATCCTGACTGTGCCTAGGTCTGCATGTACATTATATTTGAGCAAAAAGCAAATATTTCTCCCCCTAAATCTGTGTAGAAAGAGATAACTTTATGCATAGATTTAGTTATTTGCGATATAAAAATTAGTATATATATATATTTTAAGTCGCTTAGTCGGTGAAACACATCATTTTCAAAAGGTCCACAAGCACTTTGAATCTCGAATTGCTAACATGTTTTGTAAAAAGATCCGCTGAATTAGCATCTGTGTGGATCTGTTCAAGTTTAATTAACCCTCTATCAAAGCAATCTCGAATAAAATGAACTTTGATGTCAAGGTACTTGGTTTTGGAGTGAAAAACAGGGTTTTTGACAATCTGGATGGCGACATCATTATCACAATAGATAGAAGTGTTAAGATAAGTCAAACCCTAATCCTCAAGCTGATGTTGCATCCAAATAACCTGGGAATAGCAAGCAGATGCTGCAACATATTCTTCTGTTGTAGTTGATAAAGAAACTGTTTGTTGTTTCTTGCATTGCCATGAAATAAGTCTGTCACCCAAGTATTGGCATCCAGCTGATGTTGACTTCATATCCCTGTCTGTTCCCCCGAAGCTACTGTCAAAAAAAGCAAACATATCAAAATCGAATCTCTAGGGTACCAAAGGCCCAATTTTGGAGCACCCTTGAGGTATCTAAAGGTTCGTTTAATAGCTGAAAGATGAGAAAGTTTAGGGTTAGCTTGATATCTGGAACATTGGCAGAATGCAAACATAATGTCTAGGCGGCTGGAAGTTAAGTACATCAATGAACCAATCATAGAATGATACATTGTTGGATTGACCGAATCACCTTCAACATCCTCATTCAGCAATGACCGTTTGGCAATGGGCGAGTCGATGGGTTTTGAATTTGACTTGGCGAATTTGGCAAGAACATCCTGAATGTATTTTCCTTGATGGATCAAGATTCCTTGAGTGGTCTAACGAACTTGCAAACCTAGAAACATAGTCATTTCACCGAGAGAACTCATTTCGAACTTCTTCTTCATCACGTCCTCAAATTCTTTGCACAGCTCTTCATTGGTAGATCTGAAAATGATGTCGTCAACATAGATCTAAACAAGAAAAAGATCCTTGCCAACGCGTTTAATGAACATCCTTTGATCTATCATTCCCCAAACATAACCATGAGCAAGCAGATGCTCTGTTAGAGTTGCATACCATGCACGAGGTGCTTGGTGCAAACCATACATAGCTGTATCTAACTTATATGCATATCCTTGCTTCTTTGGATCTATAAAGCCAGGGGGTTGAGCAACATAAATCTCCTTCTTGGCCTTCTCATACAAAAACGCCATCTTGACATCGATTTGATAAACCGTGAAACCCATGTAGGATGCATATGCCAAGAAGATGCGTGTGGCTTCTAGATGGGCTACGGGAGCATATACTTCATCATAATCAAGGCCTTCAATCTATCTGAACCCCTCTACCACTAGCCGAGCTTTCTTTCGCATGAGTACTCTAGTATCGTCTTGTTTATTTCTATACACCCAACGAGTACCAAGAACTCGTTTTCCCTCTGGCAACTTCACCAATTTCCACACCCCCAGCTTTTCAAACTGATTGAGCTCTTCATGCATTGCATCAACCCATCTAGGTTCTTGCAAAGCAACATCGATGTTCTTAGGCTCAATCTGTGATATAAAATATGTGTTTGAACACCGGTAGATACAGAACCAATAACATTTACAATTGGATCATTTTTCTGAATGTGCTGGGGAATTGCCACATCAGGTGCCTGTAAATTAGATTCTAAGTTAGAAGCACTTCCTGATACGATTCCAGATTACTCCCCCTCATTTAAGGTAGCAGTATCGATTACAGAAGGATCAACTGTGCAGTCTAACAGAATCGGCTCCGGAAATGGTAAAGCTCCTTGATTTGTAGTTTGCGGTGTAGAGGATTCAAAGTTGCTGACATCAATAGGTTCAAGAGCCCTGTCATGCTTTTGTGAAGAAGAGCGCACATCCGTTGGAACTTCATGAAATCCCAAAGGATCCATGGTAAGTTTCTTGAAAGAATCTTGAGGCGGGACAACATCATCTTCAGCCAGGATAAGAATGAGTATCACTATTTTTGAGATATCTACATCAACAATTAAATCAGGTAGAACATTAAAAGACTGAAACAAAGAAGAATAGTCATATAACTAATCAGGTCCGAGTCTAGCATCTTTCAGATTTTCTTCCAGCCAATCCACATAAGATGTCTCCATGAATTGTTTCTTTATTTTATTGTAGACACCATATGAAGTGTTCTTTGCATATCCGACGAAATAGCATGGGTCTCCTTTTGCATCAAACTTTCCTTTAGCATCCATGTTAAGTAGAGTATAAGGACAGCCAAAAGTACGGAAATGTTGAACTGAGGGTTTTTGTCCTTCAACTATTTCATAAGGTGTCTTCATGTGATGTTTGTTGATGAGAGCATGATTTTGGACATAGCAGGCTGTGTTCACTACTTCTTCCCAAAATATCAGTGGAAGACCGGAATTAATCAGCATAGTATGAGCTGCTTCAATGAGAGTTCTGTTTCGTCTTTCTGCAACTCCATTTTGTTGAGGAGTTCAAGCTGCATTGTATAGACGATCAATTCCTTTTGATGCACAAAAGTGTTCAGCTCGACGTTCTTGAACTCAGTTCCACTATCGTAATGCAGAATCTTCACCCGCTCGTTCACTTGGTTCTCCATGAGAGTGATAAATTTCTTGATTAGACCTGCAGTTTCATTCTTTTGTTCCAAGAAAAATAGCTAAGTGAAACGAGAATAGTCAACAGTGATAACCAGGCAATAAACTTTTCTTCCAATACTCAGCACATTGACAAGACCAAAAAGATCCATGTGAAGCAGTTCTAGAACTTTGGATGTCTTATGCACGAGCTTGGGCTTTTGAGGATTACGATGTTTCTTCCCACGAACACAGGACTCACATTTTTCAATTTGCATGAAATCCTTGATTGGTAAATTTCTGACCATACCTCCCTTTGCCAGACGGTTAAGATTCTTCATGTTAAGATGCCCAAGTATTCGATGCCACAGCATTGAATCATGTTCAGCAATTTCAGAGAGTAAGCAACTTGATCAGTGGGGGCTTTGTTCATATCGATCACATAAGCGTTACCCCATCATTCTGCTTCAATCAAGTACCAATCCTCTGGTCAATTCCGGGTTTCAAGACCACCCATCCACCTTTTGTAAACAAAATCTCTAAAACATTGTCACACATCTGAGAGACACTGAGAAGGCTGTGTTTAAGCTCAGGAACATAATTAACATCTGAGCAGCTGAGAACCCCGTTTTGGACTGTGCCTTTCATAGTAATTCGTCCTGTTTCTCCCCCTGCAAAAGTGACAAATCCACCATCAAAGATCTTGATATCATTCAACTGGGAGATGTCCCCGGTCATGTGTCTGGAATAGCCACTGTCGATAAAACAAAGTCTAACAATAGCCATCCAAAGACATTCCTGAACACATAACAAGATTAGTGGGAGACGGGAACCCATATCTTTTTCAATCCGGGTTGGTTAAAAGATTTTAATGCTTAAGAAGATGAAGAAACAGATTGGCAAGTGAGAGCTCTCTGACTGAGATCTAGCAATCTTTTTAGGTTTCCAAATCTTTAACTCTTTATTTTTTGAGAAAACATGTGATGAAGATGCGTTTAATATCTTGGATGGATTTGCGAAACCAATTGAGTTTGAACAATTTTTATTGGTTTTCTTTGCAAGATTCTAGTCTCCATCAGAAGGATTTTGATGATGTTGACGTCGATGACGCGAAGCCGTTTGATGGATGGAAATTTTGGACCGATAAGACCCATAAGGATGATGAACACAGTTTTCTAGCTATGTGCCCCGGAATTCCACAATTGAATCAAGTTTGCCTTTTTGAGAAAAAGACTCTTAATTTAGCTTGTGTTATTCTAGGGAGCTGATTTGGCCTCTTCTTTCCACTAGGTGCTGATTTCTTGTGTGCATTTTTACTCTTAGGAGAAACCTGCTCACAACTATCAGCACAAGAGTGATATTGATAGTTTTTCCCTTCAGTCTTGATTTAGTGGGTTTTTGAGTTGGGTTTTTCTTTTGATCAACAACACTTGAAATTATCTCCTTAATTTTCATTGTGCGTTGTCTTCTTGTTTTTCTAGATCGTCTTTTCTTTGCAAGAGTGGATTCTATAGTCTTAGTTTCATTTGAAACCTTTGCCTCTGAAACCAAAGTCTCAGACTCAACTGTTTCAGTTTCTTTGGAAATGGTTTCATTTGGATCTGAGTTTTCAGAATAAGAGGATTCTTGATCACCGGATGATGAGCAAGTTTTGTCAGTATTTTGACTGTTATAACAGTCTACTCATTATCTAATGAGTTAGAATCTTCAGTCTGATTTCTAGAAGTATCAGATATCTCCTGTTCACAAACATTTGCATTAAACAATCCATCACAACAAAACTTTCAGTTTCACTAGGTCTAGAGATATCTGAGGTATCCGTTGAGGTTTTAGAAGAACTAAAATAGTTTTCTAAATCACTCAAAACTGAAACCTCAGACTCCTTTTGACTGTCAGTTAAATCATGGACTGAATCAAAAACCATATCATTTGAAGTTTCAGTTTCAACAACATATGAAAAACCCTTAATCTCAAAAACCAAAGACTGAACAAAATTCCAAACATAGTCATCATGTTTATCACATAAAGAAACATCTGTGTCATCAGCAATAATTGGATGTGATTCATTATCCACTTTTGATTTCTCCTCGTCTATCACTAACTCTGCACATTCACTAAAACAATTAACTTTTCTTTTAGAATCGGAAGTGATAATTATTTCCACAAGTTCTTCAGATGGAGTTTTTGTTGACTCTTTTTCACTTTTCAAATTTTCAACTGACTCATTCGAGCAATCTTTATCATTAGTTTTCACAAAACTTACAGGCTTTGAAAATCAGTTGGTTTGGCATTCTTATGTTTGAAGGGTTCCCAAGGAACGTAGTCACTTGGTTTGCCATACACCATTTTATCATAATTTTCCAATTCTTGCTCAGTGAGCGGCATCCTTGAATAATTATGATTGTATGGCGGAGGAACTTGTGAATAACCTAACCCTTTTCCCTTGTTCTCTTTGTATGCCATTTGAATATTACACATATTGTGAACAGTGTCCCTTGAAGTATCATATTTCTTAATATTTAATTCTTGTTAAAACTTTCCAGTAAGAAGTCCCAGCTCAACTCTTACCAATTCGCATTCCAAAGTATTTGAATCTAGTTTGGTTTTATAATCATAAACCCAACATTTCTATTGGCCTACGTCTCGGTGGAGTTGAGCTATGTCCTTCTTTAAAGCATCAATCTTTTCGTAGAGAATATTATTGTTCTCACAAAGACCAATGTACTTTGACATGTCACTGTTGTAATCATTAATGAGATTGAGATTATGAGCTCTCATTTGTGCCATTTTATGTTTATCTTCTGAGCATAGAAGAGAACTTACCATTTCGGTGAGAGATTTGGGCTCCTCAGTTTACGCCATCAAGCATTTGAGATGATCTTTAGCCACTTCGGCAATCTTCAGAGACTCCACTTGAGCTGCAACATCAATCCAGCTGAAACCATGCTGCTCTTGAACCATTAGAGCCGTTCCTGCTCCTAATCCTCCTTGGCTTGATGAAATTGATGATGATGTCTGAGCTAAGGAAACTGGAACCATCGACCTTTCTGAATTCCTAGCAGCAGCAGCAGTTACTTCATATCCCACGGGTGTCTTCCTGCAGTCTCTGACAAAGTGTCCAGATTCATGACATCTGTAGCATCTCAACTTATCCTTGACTGACCCAGTGCGAATGTTTGACATTGGACGGTGCCCGTATCTTTTATGAAACTTTTATGCTCGAAAAGCATCCATCGCTAGATCCCATGATGCATCTAGTTCTTCAATGTTTTCTTCAACCACTTAATTTAGATTGGTAGCAAACACTGAAGGAGGCAAAAGATCTCCTGCTAGAAATTCATTCAAACTCTTAAGCATTGAAGCTACCAAGGCTAACTTCTCTTCGTTTTCTTTGGTCATAAATGCAAGATTTTCAGTGGAAGTTATGGATTGAACATTTTGAGGAGCTAGAAGATTAATGGGACTATAGACAACGTTTGCGTGCTGAGGTAATTGCTGAATAGTAACAGAAGTCAGAACAGCAGAGTTGGTTGGAAGAGACATGCCATAAACATAGTTATTCTTTTGAGCTTGAAGTTGTGCTTGAGTCAAAGGACTGAAACAACATTTGGATTAATGTTTGTCACAGGGCTAAAGATAAGATTAGGGTGACTTTGAGACATCAAGGCAGTGTTAGAGCCAGTCACCCCAGCAGCCATCATAGAGTTCTTGTGATTCATTTCTCTTTGCTGATTTTACATTTCACATGATTTGATGGTGGCGATTAGTTCAGTAAGAGCAACTTCATTCAGATTCTTGGTACGTTTGATTATTGAAACACCGGCATCCCAAGACATCGGCAGAGAATTCAACAATTGACGGTTCATCCCACTATTAGTGATTGAAATTCCAGCACTAACCATTTGTGAAATAAGTTTGACGAATCTCCTGATTTGATTTTCCACAGTCTCTCTGAAAATGTGATTAAAGGAACTGAACTGCTGGTTCAGCATGTTTACCCTGCTAGCTTTCATATCAGTGTTTCCTTCGTACAGATTTTTTAGCACATCCCAGATTTCTTTTGCACTTGTGCAGTTTCTAACAACAATTGAGATGTCAGACCAAGTGCCATGGCAAGATTTTCCATTGCCTTATCATCTTCATCCTTAATTTTCCGATCTTCATGTCACACCCCGGCTTTCACAGCCAATCCAAACACCGGTGGGCCTGGTGGAGAATATCGTGACATATCATCTTAGTCAATTAAACACAGCACAGCAGAAGTCTTGGAGTAAAATTACTATTACAAACCAAATGTTCAAAATACATATAATATACAGACGGCTCGTATTAGAAGATCCACATGTGGATTATAAAATGTACAAAAATGTGTATAACAGACTTTAGGGAAGATCTAGGATTTGCAAGATCCTCTTATCACTACAGAGCAGCTTCTAGCCTATTTCGTAATGTACCTGCAAGTTTAGTCTTTTGAAAATACGCCATCTTTCGCTGGTAAATGTTTTAAGTGCGCATTGGTACAAAATCTTTTATAACTTGGGAAAGTTATTTTGTAACCTTGTTAAAAGATTCACATGTTTGTCCATACGTACAGGGCCCAGTGTGAAAACCGAGACATGATTAACGTACACACCACTTAAGAACTCACAAAGGAATTATCCCCAACTTTGTGGGTAAGTTTTTTAGCATGAGCGTTTGTCAGGTGTATGCCTCACCACGTGCTTAGGTCGTGGCCATTATCTAATGTAATGAGCCGATGATATCCAGGACACGGTAGTTAACCTCAATGTTAAAGTTATCAAACAAAACTTGATTAAAACAAAATATATGGATTTACTAGCCACAATCCAGCATTCGATTGATCCCATTTCAGACCAAGCGGTAATAGTTTACCGTAACCCAAGCCCGTATAGGGGAGATAAGTCGAGAGTATTTACCTGAGCTAGTCTTCGTTTAAACGCAAGATTTAATAACTCAGCCGCACACAAAATGAACTAAATGCAGATAGCATTTACAGGAAGGCTCTAGTCAGGATAATGGCATAAGCTAACCAATTAAATTCTAACGGTTAACGATGAATTACGCTAGATTAAGCGATGACCAGATAGAATGTAGTTTAAATCCAACAAGTACTATGACTTGTATAATATGGGTAAACCATAAACATTCTGGATTTTGAGACTTAAATGACAAGGTTAAACCCGTTTCGGTTAATTTCTGTAAACTAGTTACATATACTGAACCGTACGCATATCAGCGATATGGGGTAACCGGATAAGTCATGGAAAATTTTTATATGCCATTATACTTTGAATAAGTTGTAATATCAGTAGGATATCAACTTATACGCCCGTTAAGGTTTTAAAACGAATTATGCCTCATAAGGGCATTTTCGTAATTTCATACCTTATAAAAGGAACTTGAATATATTTTAATGTTATAATGATAAGTATTCTAGAAAAATATTTAATTTATGATATGATATCAGTGGAACATGACAATATGTATAATTTATCTTTCATGACCAAACTATGCACCGAAGGGGCATTTTGGTCATTTACACATAGTTTTATAAATTATTTGGGATTCTGAGTTTATATCATATACCTACTATAAAAACATTTAAAATAAGTTTTAAAATCAATAGGTAACAAGTCTTGGTTGGTAAATATGGTTTAAGACCATACTATGCGCCGAAATGGCACTTATGTCGTAAAATGACGAATTATGCAATGTTTAATGAAAACTGATGTTAAAATCATATTTAAAGGTTTTAGATATGTTATCTAATATAACATATCAGTAGGTAAAAGATTTGATATGAAAAGGTATGATTAAAACCGTTTTATGGGCCACAAGGGTGTTATCGTCATTTATCGACATAATATAAGGACTTGTTGATAAACTCAGTTTATAATCTGATTTGACATCCCAAATAATCCTACTTATGATATTAAATCAGTAGGTAATTCATTTTCAAGTTCATTATTGTTCAAACCTTATTTTACATAAAAGGGTATTTTTGTCAAAATGGCATAATTATGGAACTTGTGTATAAACTCACATTCTGATTATGATCATGTAATATAACCTCAGGGGGTTATGCTACATTATATTACGATCATAATGCAACCTTAGATGTGTAGCTAACTAACCTAAATTGGGTCAAAATCAAAAGTCAAAACAGAAGTCAAACTTCACGACTTTCGGTTGCGAACTGGCCATAGAACTGCAATTGACGAGCCGAACATGTTCTTACATGTTCTAATAATTATTACCAACTTGTTTAAGTGTCAAAACATGTTTTGTAACATATATATGCTCAGATTGTAACATTTCCGAAAAATGGCCTGTTTGACTTTTTAATATTATAACTTTGACCCGTCAATGGTTTAGCAAACGTGATCTTCAGGAGGTGCCCTTTATAGGGACTAACACCTACCTTATTACGATCACTTAGTCATGTTCGTTACGAACAATGGCTGGACCATAATGGTCTTAACCGAAATTCAAGGCGTTTTCTGTAAAACGCTTGACTTTTCGCTATAAAAGCCTATAAACGAAAATGAAAGAGAAAGGAACACTTACAAGTGATTCCTAGGACGCAATAGAACTAAGTTGGATGCTCCTTTCAGTTAGGAGCTTCCAGAGGAGGGAAATAGAGTGATGAATGAGAAAGGTGCAAGTTCAAATGGTGAAGCATTGCACCTATTTGTAGTTGGAGAGCTTGAAGGAGATGATGCCAGGTGTTAAGGGGTGTTAGAGGGAGCTTACAGCTGTCCTAAAATGTGGCATAGCTGTTTGGAAGTCCCTTGTTTCGAATCAAATGGTTTTTGGTCTTATGTGTGGAGGCCAAGCAAATTATTTGTAAACACAAGCCTCTCACGCCCCACGAGCACCCCATAGCCAGTTTCAAAGTTTATCACATTTAGCCCCTCAACTTATAAACCTCCTAAAACACCTTAATAGCATATTTAGCCCTCTGTAACCAATATTTGGCATACCCGGGAATATGCCCAAACATTGTTAAGCTCTTGCTTCGTTAAAAGGTCACTCAGAGGTATAAATTAACATGTTGACACTTTTAGCCCCTCCATTATCCAACTTTTATGTTTTAACGGATTTGATCCCTCTCGTCCAACAAATGGGACATATGAGAGTTAGGACTCCATAAAGGATCACTCAGAGGCTCATTATAAGCATGTTGACTCCAATGTCACTCAGAGGCTGGGCATGCTGACACAACGATCACTAAGAGGCCAAGTTTAAGCATGTTAACACAACGGTCACTTAGAGGATAATGTTTAAGCATGTTGACACAACGGTCACTCAGAGGCTAATGTTTAAGCATGTTGAAACAAGGTCACTCAGTGGATCTATTTATGCATGTTGACATCAGAAGGTCACTTAGAGGCTAGTTTGAGCATGTTGACACCTTTAGTTCCTATTAGTGTTTAATTGAGTTAAAAAAAATACGGCACTTGTCACTATACTGTTGGACATGATTTTACGAGGTGTTACATCCTCACCCCCTTAAAAGAAATATCGACCTCAAGATTTTATTCAAAACAGATGGGGGTACTTTTGTTGCATAGTGGACTCAACCTCCCATGTATACTAGGGATCTCGAAGGGCATCCCACTTAACCTTTACTATAGGTATCAATTTCCTTCGGAGCTTCTTAACCTATCGATCCTCGATCGAAATTGGTTTCTCAACGAACCTCAGGTTTTCATCAATCTACATATGATGTGGCATTGCTAGCGATTCATCGGCTATACATTTCTTAAGGTTACTGATGTGGAACACATCATGAATTCCACTAAGCTCCTCGGGCAGCTTAAGCTTATAAGCTATAGTGCAGACACATTCAATTATCTCGAATGGTCCCAGATATCTTGGACTTAGCTTGCCCTTCTTTCCAAACCTCATTATACCTTTCCAAGGTGATACTTTTAACATGACTTGTCCCCTACTTGGAACTTAAGAGGTTTACGCCTCTTGTCAGCATAGCTATTCTGCCTATCTCGTGCAGCTTTGAGACGATCACGGATTTGCACAATCTTATGATTGGTCTCCAGGACAATCTCTGGTCCTAATAGTTGGGCTTCCCCAACTTCTGCCCAACATACGGGCGTTCGACATTTTCTCCCACACAAGGCCTCATAAGGAGCAGCCTTGATGCTCGTATGATAACTATTATTATAGGAGAATTCTACCTAGATCAATCACACATGCTCTAAGCATGTCTTCCAAGGTTTGAATAATACGCTCACTTTATCCATCTGTCTACGGGTGGTAAGCCGTACTAAAATTTAATCTTGTGCCTAAGGATTGTTGGAAAATTTTCCAAAAATGAGATGTATATCTAGTATCTCTATCAGATACAATAGATATCGGCACATCGTGTAGGGACAAAATCTTGTCCACATACAACTTAGCCAATTTTTCTGAATTATACGTTTCTTTAATTGGCAAGAAATGCGCTGACTTAGTCAGCCTATCTAGAATGACGCAAATCATGTAATTACCATGTTTGGTCTTTGGTAACTTGGTAATCAAGTCCATGGTTACCATTTCCCATTTCCAAGTGGGAATCTCAAGTTTTTGTAGAAGTTCTGGCGGTTTCTGATGTTCGTCTTTAACTTGCGAACACGTCAGACACTTAGCTACATAAGTGGCTATGGATTTCTTCAAACCCATCCACCAATATTCCTTTTCAGATCCTGATACATCTTGTCACGACCAGGGTGAACTGAGTATCTTGAATTATGTGCTTCTTGGAGGATTAGATCTCTAAGTCCTCCAAAGATTGGAACCCAGATTCTTCCATTAAACCTAAGGATTCCATCCTTTCCAGGCTTTAGCTGATCAATAGTTCCGCCTAATCGCTCATTAGGAATATTAGCCTCTAACAGGGCTTGCTTCTATGCAGCTAATAGCTTTTCATTTAAGCTATTTCTAAGCTCAATGCTCTTGGTGTTAATTCTAGTGGGCTTAATCCTTTCCTTGCGACTCAAGGCGTCAGCAACGACATTTGCCTTGCCTGGATGATAGCGAATTTCGCAATTATAATCATTAAGTATTTCCATCCAACGGCGTTGTCGCATGTTCAAATCTTTCTGATTGAACAAATGTTGGAGACTCCTATGGTCAGTGTATATAATACACTTTGTGCCATATAAGTAATGTCTCCACAATTTAAGTGCAAATACAACGGCACCCAATTCCAAATCATGTGTGGTGTAATTCCTTTCGTGCACTTTTAATTGTCGTGATGCATAAGCAATCACTTTTCCTTTTTGCATTAGCACACATCCCATGCCAGTGTGCGAAGCATCACAATAAACAACAAAGTCCTCATTACCCTCAGGTAGAGATAACACAGGAGCATTGCTCAAATTGTGTTTTAGAATTTCAAAAGATTTTTGTTGTTTTGGACCCTAGTCAAACTTGACATTCTTACGGGTCAAGGTAGTTAAAGAAGTGGCTATTCTTGAAAAGTTCTCAATGAACCTCCTATAATAACCAGCCAATCCTAAGAAGCTACGAATCTCTGATGGAGTTTTTGGTACTTCCCAATTCATTATGGCTTCTATCTTGGCGGGATCCACTTGGATACCACGCTCACTTACAACATGTCCAAGAAATTGAACTTCTCTAAGCCAAAATTCACACTTAGAAAATTTAGCATAAAGCTTCTCTTGCCTTAGCAATTCTAGAATACACCGAATCTGTTTCTCTTGATTATCTTGATTACGAGAGTAGATAAGTATGTCGTCTATGAAGACAATAACAAACTTATCTAGATATTGCTTGCAGACTCTATTCATGAGATCCATGAATGCTGCAGGTGCATTTGTAAGCCCAAAAGGCATCACTAGAAATTCATAATGACCATAACGGGTCCTGAAGGTAGTCTTAAGAACAACGTTGTTCCTAACCTTCAGCTGATGATATCCTGATCTTAAATCAATCTTAGAGAAATAGCTAGCACCTTGAAGTTGATTGAACAAGTCATCAATCCTGGGCAAGGGATATCGGTTCTTGATTGTTAACTTCTTCAACTCACAGTAATCAATGCACATCCGCATTGAACCATCCTTCTTTTTAACGAAAAGAACAGGAGCTCCCAAGGTGAGGAACTAGGTTGTATGAAACCTTTCTCTAAAAGTTCATCTAATTGAATTCTCAATTCTTTCATTTCCGTGGTGCTAACCAATATGGAGCTCTAGCAACAAGTGCTGATCCTGGCAGGATATCAATTCTAAACTCCACTTGCCTATCTGGAGGTAGGCCTGGTAATTCTTCAGGAAAGACATCGGAATACTCCGAAATAATTGGGAGGTCTTAAATATTTGGTTTAGGCTCGTTGATAGTTACCTGTGCCATGTAAATGACACAACCTCTCCCAAACACTTGGATGTCTTAAATAACTACACATTGTCTGGCAATCCGTAGAGTGAATCTCCAGGGATGGTAATCGTTTCACCAGATGGGGTTTTAATCTCGATGAGTTTCTTATCACAGGCAATGCGGGCTTGGTTATGGGATAACCAATCCATGCCTAAAACTACATCGAACCCCGCCAATTTCATTGGCAAAAGAGAAATTGGAATGGAATGATTCTTAATTGATATAGAACATCCATCAAGAATAGAAGATGTTGTTTCTAAAGTTCCACCAGCAAGTTCTACCTCATAGGTTATGTCTAGAGTTCTTATGGGCAAGTTTAATAGTTTACTAAACTTATGGTAAACAAAAGATTTATCTGCACCCGAATTAAAAAGAACTCTAGCATATATGTCATTGACGAGGAATGTACCTGTTATGACGTTATAGTTATTAACGGCCTCCCTGGAATTCATCTGGAAGGCACGAGCATTCCCTTTCTTAGTCTCTCCAGGCTTTGCATCATTATTTCTAGGGTTCTTAGGGCAGTTAAACTTAATATGCCCCTTTTCATTAAAGCCATAGCAGATGGCATTCTTAAGATCCTTGCACTTCATGGTCTTATGGCCCTTTTTTTACAGATAATACGGTCTAGCCTGTGAATCAATATTACATTGTCCCCAATGTCTGCGGTTGCAATTTTTACATGTCGGCGTTACGCCCGACTTATCTTGGTTCCTCCTAAACCAAATCTCCCCTTATTCTTTTTATTAAATCTTTGTGAGTTATCATCCTCTCTCTTCGTTTTCCCGTCAGTCTCTGTTTTAACTGACTTTTGCCTCACCAAGTCTAAGGTGAGGGAGAGAGATAGGTCAACAGCAGACCTATAGGTACTAGGCTGAGCAGCCTTTACCATGCCTTTTATCTCAGGCGCTAACCGATTAATGAAACACGTAATGCGTTTGGGTTCAGGGGTGATTAAATATGAAACCAATCTAGACAGGGAATTGAAGTCAGAAACATACTTCTGACAGTCTAGGTTTTTCATTTTGAGAGTCAAGAAATCTGACTCTATCTTCTCCACCTCATGAGGTGGGCAGTAAGTCTCCTTAACTAAATCCACAAACTTAGACTGTCCTAAGTTGTACAAGTGTACCTTACCTGTAGATTGGATCATAGCTTTCCACCAAATCAGGGCATCGCCCTTAAAGGACTGTGATACATACTTAACGACATCCTTATCAGCACAACCGCTGATATCCACTATCGCCTCCATTTTATCCAGCCATTTCAAGGCTTCTACAGCTCCTTTTTCCCCATTAAAATCTCAGGGCTTATAAGAGACGAAGTATTTATAGGTACATCCGTCTTTAGCAGAACGGGACCTATTAGAAATTTCTAGTTTCTTTGGTTCACTCTTCGCATTTGAAGAGTAAACTGAGCTCTCCTTATGAGCTAAGGATGTTGGGATTGATAAAGGTCTGGAGTGCGTAGCTATCAATTCTTTAAAATTTTCTATGGCTTTTTCCATGGAATTTCCCACTGCTGCATCAATGCGAGCTTGGAAGTTTTCATTATCGATGGCTATGTTTTCAGCTTTGTTAGAGTTAATCTCTCAGTGGCTACTTTGCGCCTCATATGAGTTTGCCATTTCTGAAGCTTTGGTTCTAAACCCCAAATAAAAATTATCTTTAGCCACGGTATTAACAACCATATTCGGCTTTAAAATTTGGATATACAAATCCATCGCCTAATCAAATTATTATGAATAACATCACAACTCTTAGGCTTATCAAATCTATATTTGGCCTAGGTCTCAAAAAGACCATAAAAGGCAAATTAAAATTTGGACGTAGTCCATATATTATTAGACAGAGGATCGTAATGTCACAACTGTCATTGTCATTTGATAATTATATGTAGCTCATCGGCTTGTCACCAATGGACATAATAATACGGCACGATGGCCTGTCACTAATGGACAAAAAATATGGCACGTTGGCCTGTCACTAATGGACAAAATATGACACTTTAGCCTGTCACTAATGGACAAATATGGCACTTTGGCCTGTCACTAATGGACAAAATATGGCACTTTGTCCTGTCACTATGGGACATAAAATATGGCACGTTGGCCTGTCACTAATGGATAAAATATGGCACTTTGGCCTGTCACTAATGGACAAAATATGGCACTTTGGCCTGTCACTAATGGACAAAATATGGCAGTTTGGCCAGTCAATCGTCATAACATGATGACATTAGCCGGGATCACACTGATCACATGGGCTATATAATAGGTCAGGACGTAGTCCTTTTACCAAAACGGCTAGTGTGATTCCTCAAGTCACACTACCAGGAGTATGAACATTCCTGAACATAAGAGTACCTTAATGGTTGCTCAATAGTTTCGGTTGCATTAACCTTATCGACTTGGAGGCTTGAACCTAGTCCACAACCTCTGGATAGAAGGATAACTTCCCTTAACCATAGAAGGCCCTTTTATCCTTGACTATCATTTATAAGCTGGCCAAATATGTGGTCTGTGCCACTTGGCAAATCAAAACCATTAAGATCTTTTTGGAATTATATAGCAGAACATAAATTTCGAGTAAAATCGAGACGTTCGCTTGAAGAGGATGAATACATATATATGATTCCAAAATAATTCATTAAATGCCAAATAAGGAAGTACAATACTAGAAATAAATAAATGACACAAACTGTCCATGCAAGGACTTCAAAGAAATAAAAATGTCCATGCAGGGACTAAAGAAATATCAATGTCCTCGCAGGGACTAAATATATAAGTAGAAGAGACTTCACTCGTCCTTCTTTCCTGTAACCAGTTTGGAGAGTTTCTTGAAGAACTTATTTGTCTTCTTCTACATTTTCTCCGCTTGTTGTTGTATTTCTTTCATTCATTCCAAGGCCTCATTGATGGCCTCAAGTGGCAGCGGAGGTTGTGGTTGTGGCATAACATGATACTGGTACCCCTAACTTGGATATCTAGTAGGTGGATATGTAGGTGGGAAAGGAGACGGGTAAAGTACGTTATTTATGACCGCTTGCATATAAGGGTCATGTGATAGCGCCTGGTAATCAATTGGTATAGATGGGTTCAAAGGATCATATCCAGATGTATCCGATATGTAGGGATAGGGTTATTATAACCCGATGGTGGTGGTTGAATCACTGGTTGTGGTGTCGGTTCCACCACATGTGAAACATTAGAGGGTCCACCCATTTGTGGTTCCTCGTGGATGGTTGGGTAAGTTTTGGGTAACGGTGGCAGCGAACCCAACCATTGTCCTGCACGTACCAACATGCGCGCTCCTCTTTTCCTCCTTGGTGGCTCAGGTGGCGGCTGAGGTTGTTCCACCGGTTCCATGTGAACATCTTCTTGTACCAGAGGTGCTGGGGAGTGGTGGGAAGGAGTATTAGCAAAGGTAAATTGGTTCCAATATTGGTCCCATTCATAAGGATCTTGCTATGGCGATCCGACATAAGAGTTCGAATTGCTAGATATTCGATGGGATGGGTGTGTGATCCTGACGGTGGTATCTCCGGATCAGAGTCCTTGTCCATTAGGTTGGGTTGGTCCGACTGATTTTGGTTGGCTGGAGGTGTGTTAAAGTAATGGTTTGGATTAAACTCATCATAATATGAATGATGAGAGTGGTGTGATTGATTCGAATCATATGAGTGGTATGAGTTTTGGGTATGGGTAGGTGAATGTTGTGATAGGGGCCAGGAATCCCACGAATCCTCATAGGGATTCGAGTGATGGGGTTGAGAATGAATATGTCCTGATGGTCCTCCTCTCATTGGTCCTTTACCTCTTCCTCGTACTCTTGGCGGCATTTTCCTGTTAAAAATCAAATAAAAAACAATACTAATAACTTAATAATGAGATGAGTAATCCTAGGTCAAAGCCTAGACTCGGAAGTCTAAGGAATGTGCTTATGTAAGTTTGAGATTAAACACAAGAAGGCTAGTGTTTAATTCTCTCAAACGTTGGCTCTGATACCAACCTGTCACACCCCGGCTTTCACAGCCAATCCAAACACCGGTGGGCTCGAGTGGGGAGTATGGTGACGTAAGTTGATATCATCATAGTCAATTAAACACAGCACAGCGGAAGTCTTGGAGTAGAATTACTATGACAAACCAAATGTTCAAAATACAAAATAATATACAGATGGCTCGTAATAAAAGATCCACATGCGGATCATAAAATGTAGAAAAATGTGTATAACAGACTTTAGGGAACATCTAGGATTTGCAAGATCCTCTTATCACTATAGAGCAGCTTCCGGCTTATTTCGTATTGTACCTGCAAGCTTAGTCTTTTGAAAATACGTCAGCTTTCGCTTGTAAATACACCCAACTGACTCATTTTGAAAACATTTTAAAAATGTTTTAAGTGCGCATTGGCATAAAATCTTTTATAACTTAGGAAAGTTACTTTCTAACCTCGTTAACAGATTCACATGTTTATCTATACATACAGGGCCCTGTGCGAAAACCAAGACATGATTAGCATACACACCACTTAAGAACTCACGAAGGAGTTATCCCCAACTTTGTGGGTAAGTTTTTTTAGCATGAGCGTGTGTCAGGTGTATGCCTACACCCCGCGCTTAGGTCGTGGCTATTATCTAATGTAATGAGTTGAGGATATCCAGGACATGGTAGTTAACCCCTAATGTTTAAGTTATCAAAAAAAACTGATTAAAACGGAATATGCGAATTTAACGTAACCCAAGCCCGTATAGGGGAAATAAGTCGAGAGTATTAACCTGAGCTAGTCGTCGTTTAAACGCAAGATTTAATAACTCAGCCATAGACAAAATGAACTAAGTGCAGATAGCATTTACCGAAAGTCTCTAGTCTAGATTATGGCATAAGCTACCCTATTAAATGTTGACAGTCTTATATAAGTCATAGACTTAGACCGACTGGCGTACATGATCAATAACGGTGAATTACGCTAGATTAAGCGATGACAGGATATAATGTAGTTTAAACCCAACAAGTATTTGACTTGTATAATATGGGTAAACCATAAACATTCTGGATTTTGAGACTTAAATGACAAGGTTAAACCCGTTTTGGTTAATTTCCGTAAACTAGCTACATATAAGGTACCGTACGCATATCAGCAATATTGGGAAACCGGATAAGTCATGGAAAATATCTATATGCCATTATACTTTATATTAGTTGTAATATCAGTAGGATATAAGCTTATACGCCCGTTAAGGTTTTAAAACGAATTATGCCTCATAAGGGCATTTTCGTAATTTCATACCTTATAAAAGGAACTTGAATATATTTTAATGTTATAATGATAAGTATTCTGGAAAAATATTTAATTTATGATATGATATCAGTGGAAAATGACAATATGTGTAATTTATCTTTCGTGACCAAACTATGCACCGAAGGGGCATTTTGGTCATTTTACACATAGGTTTATAAATTATTGGGGATTCTGAGTTTATATCATATACCTACTGTAAAAATATTTAAAATAGGTTTTAAAATCAATAGGTAACAAGTCTTGGTTGGTAAATATGGTTTAAGACCATACTATGTGCTGAAATGGCGCTTATGTCGTAAAATGACGAATTATGCAATGTTTAATGAAAACTGATGTTAAAATCAGGTTTATAGGTTTCAAATATGTTATCTAATATACCATATCAGTAGGTAAAATATTTGATATGAAAAGGTATGATTAAAACCGTTTTATGAGCCACAAGGGCGTTATCGTCATTTATCAACATAATATAAGGACTTGTTCATAAACTTAGCTTATAATCTGATTTGACATCCCAAATAATCCTACTTATGATATTACATCAGTAGGTAATTCATTTTCAAGTTGATTATTGTTTAAACCTTATTTTACATAAAAGGGCATTTTTGTCAAAATGGCATAATTATGGAACTTGTGCATAAACTCAGATTCTGATTATGATCATGTAATATAACATCAGGGGGTTATGCTATATTATAATACGATCATAATGCAACCTTAGATCAGTAGCTAATCTAAAACGGTTCAGAATCGAAAGTCAAAGCATAAGTCATACTTCGCGACATTTGGTTGCAAACCGACCATAGAACTGAAATTGACGATCCGAACATGTTCTTACATGTTCTAATAATTATTACAAACTTGTTTAAGTGTCAAAACATGTTTCATAACATATATATGCTCAGATTATAACATTTCCGAAAAATGGCTTGTTTAATTTTTTAATATTACAACTTTATCCCGTCAATTGGTTTAGCAAACGTGATCTTCAAGAGGTGCCCTTTATAGGGACTAACACCTACCTTATTACGATCACTTAGTCATGTTCGTTACGAACAATGTCTACAATGGCTGGACCATAATGGTCTTAACTGAAATTCAAGGCGTTTTCTGTAAAACGCTTGACTTTTGGCTATAAAAGCCTATAAACGAAAATAAAAAAGAAAGGAACACTTACAAGTGATTCCTAAGATGCAATAGAACTAAGTTGGATGCTCCTTTCAGTTAGGAGCTTCCAAAGGAGGGAGATAGAGTGATGAATGAGAAAGGTGCAAGTTCAAATGGTGAAGCATTGCACCTATTTATAGTTGGAGAGCTTGAAGGAGGTGATGCCAAGTGCTAAGGGGGTGTTAGAGGGAGCTTACAAGTGTCCTAAAACGTGGCATAGCTGTTTGGAAGTCCATTGTTTTGAATCAAATGGTTTTTGGTCTTATGTGTGGAGGCCAAGCAAATTTTCTGAAGATACAGGCCTCTCGCACCCCACGAGAGGCCTGACCCTTGCCTCTCGCGCCCCGCGAGCGCCCCATGGCCAGTTTCAAAGTTTGTCACATTTAGCCCCTCAAACACCTTTATAGCATATTTAGCCCTCCATAACCAATATTTGGCGTACCCGGGAGTATGCTCGGACATTGTCGAGCGCTCGGTTCGTTAAAAGGTCACTCAGAGGTATAAATTAACATGTTGACACTTTTAACCCCTCCAGTATCCAACTTTTATGTTTTAACGGATTTGATCCCTCACATCCAACAAATGGGACATATGAGAGTTAGGACTTCGTAAAGGATCATTTAGAGGCTCATTATAAGCATGTTAACTCCGATGTGACTCAGAGGCTGGGCATGTTGACACAACAGTCACTCAGAGGCCATGTTTAAGAATTTGACACAATGGTCACTCAGAGGCTACTGTTTAAGCATGTTGACACAACGGTCACTCAGAGACTAATGTTTAAGAATGTTGACACAACGGTCACTCAGAGGCTCGGTTTATGCATGTTGACATCAGAAGGTCACACAAAGGCCAGTTTGAGCATGTTGACACCTTTAGTCCCTATTAGTCTTTAATAGACTAAAAAATACGACACGTGTCACTATACTATTGGACACGATTTTACGAGGTGTTACACTTCATCAGACCATAAGCTTTATGGTTACAGAATTCGAGTGTTTGGATCATCTGTAGTTGCGTACATGATTGTGCGGGGATCATCACGAATGCACCTCCACATTCTGGGTTCCTTTGCTTTGCAATACTGTTCAAAGTTCCAAGTCCATTCAAAGTAATCATCACCATACAACAATCTAGGGATTTTGGTAGACGTTCCAATACTCTGGTCTAGTTCCTGATGCAATGCCAGAGTCTGAGACTGAAGGGCCGTTTAGGTAGCATTGGTGAGATCTGCAGCCGTCAGAATGCTGTGTGGATTCATTGTTAAAGATGGTGAAAAATATCAAACAATGAAATGAATAGTAACAGCTACAGTGACCTCTGAACAGTATCCGAGAACAATAACCTCTAAACAGTAACTTTGACTCGAAATGGTGAATGATCCGAGATGATAATAGTAGATCCGAGATGCTACAGTTGAACTGAGATGTCAACAGTATCACAGAACAGTGATCCTTCTGAGTAAATAATGATAGAGATGCTACAGTATCCTAAAACAGTGAACTTTCTGAGTGAGAATTGATCCGAGATGGTCCAAGTTAGTTCGAGATGTTCAAGTAAACAATCCGAAAAGGTCCGAGATGATTCGAGATGTTCAAGCAAACAATCTGAGATGGTTTGAGAAGTTCAAGCAAACAATCCGAGATGGTTCGCGAAGTTCAAGCAAACAATTCAAGATGGTCCAAGATTGTCCAAGATGACCAGAGATCCTTCAACAAGACTATCCAAGATGATTCGAGATCTTCAACAAAAACTGAAACAGAAGCAGATACGATTAGAAAAACCGTGTGATATCAGATCTAAACCTGGAAACAGGGTCAAACAGGCTCTGATACCAATTGTACGTCCCGATAAGTCGGATCTAATCGATATCACACAAACAAGCTTTGAGAAATAAGATGAAGATGGAAGGATTCAACTTGCATACAAATTGTCATTTATCTAATACAAGTGACAGTGTAATCCAAGAGCTACTAAACCCTAATACATCATTAACTATATATACTAGAGGGTTGGAGCTCCTAAAATCTAAACACTTAGGCCTAAAGGCTTTCCCTAAGCCCACTAAATGTAAAACAACCCAAATCCCAACAAATACTAATGCATAAACCTATTAATGTCTTTACACTCTGATCCTTACTTCCACCAGAGTTTTCTTCTTGACCAAAAATTGTTGAACTACCAAAAGTATAGTCATCAGCAACTTTTCCTGACTCTTGTAGCTTCTTTTTCTTGTTAAGCTCTCTCATAAGTGAGAAGCCTACCATGAAGCTGAGTCAAACTCATCTCCTTGAATCCGACAACGGTTCTAGTTAAAAAAGCAATAGTGTCCAATTTTTCTTATAATGATCTTAAAAATCTGCTATTCAGGGTTGAATTAGCAAAATTAACATTCACTAGTTTTAATTCACTGATTAGAAAACTAAACCTTTCAAATTGTTGAGTTAATGATTCTCTTATAACATGACAAAATGTTTGATACTGTTGGTTTAAAACTACATGATCGTTTTCAGTAACCTCCTCTGTCCCACTGAATTGTTCTTTCAAAGCATCCCACAACTCCTTTGCACTGTTGCAATGCAACAGGCTAGCATAGATATCATTTGGCAAACCCGTAGCAACGACGCTAAATGCCTTTGCATCTAGCTCAATTTTCTGAAAATCTTGCTTGGAGTAGTTTTCAGGATTCTTTGGAACTTGAATTTTTGGATCTTCAGCACTCGGTACCATTAGAACATGAGGTCCAAAGATAACCGATTTCCAGTAACCCGTATTTTGTCGTGCAAGTATGTGACCCATCCGTCTTTGCCAGATATTATATTCCGATCTAACAAGGATCAGAGGTTTATACATGGTGCTAGTGTTATGTGGAACTTGTGGATTTTGAGACATTCAGGTTGTTTACAAACAGATTTTTGTTTAAAAAACTTTGAACGTAAATAAGCTTTCACTTTGTTTTCAATCTAACAAACAAATGAACCAGTAATAAGAGCTTATCAGTGTATATCAAATTGATTGTTAAATCAAGTTTAATTGACCAAGCTTTGATACCAATTGTTAGGATCTGAGTTTGATATTGTTGTGAATGTTTAAGATGAAATCACTGAAAGAAGATAAACAACAATGAAATAGTGCAGCGGAAATAATAAACTTTCAAATCACAACAATAGAGACATTATTTTCATCAACATGCTTTTGTAAAGTTTGATTCACGTATGCAAGCAAACATTACAACTCCCCTCAGCCTAAGATCACTCTAATTTGTTCGTACAGAATGTGAGAAGGAAAGTGATGAATAGAATAGTACATGCACTGTTCTATTTATAGTATAAATCAAACCACTATGGCATCTAGGCTGACGTCACCTTGATAGTGACATCTAACGACCTAACAAACTCTAACATCTACTAAATCTAAAAAACTGTTACATTGAAATATAAATATAAACTCTGTTAAACCAATATCTAGGCTGACGTCACCTTGATTTTTTTTTATTTTTAGGATAAATGTATGTTAATGGGTGAACACATGTAGACCATGCGAAAGCTCGGTAATTGCAGGGGCCCACGTAATTACGAAAGTGACGCATGGAAAACATACAAAAACCCTATTTACGTACCAAACCTGACAATTTTCAATATGTCATTTTGAAATATAAAATTATCATAAGTTTGTCTCTATCTTCGAGTTTCATGTGATTTTAAGTGGATTTGGTTGGTTATGTTTGTTTAATGTGATGTCGCAATTCGAATTTTTCATTTTTCGCAAATCATAATTTCACATTTGTCATACTATACATTTTGTCACTAATTTCTACTCACAAACTCATGGATTATTGCGTTTAATCTTGTAGATGTCGGCTAGACGTCACCGTATCGAAAACTTGCGGGAAACTCTAGCTGACGCATGGCAACCCATATTGACTAAGAGATGGATGCAGTTATTCCAAACATCGTCGTGAAATTCCAACAAGCCCTCAATATCCAAAAACATCCACAATGGAGCTAATACCTCGAAGTGTTCCTACAAACACTTCAAATCATGTGATCCCCCTACGTACGAAGGCATCGCTTGTGCAACCACTCTCCTCCACTGGTTTAAGGAGATGGAAAGTACTTTTCTTAATGGCGAATGCCCTAACACTTTCACGGTCCGCTATGCAACGGGCCGCTTGTTAGGGAATGCACTCACCTGGTGGAATGCAGAAAAGAATACGCGTGGTGAAGAAAACGTAGTAGCTATAACATGGGAACAGTTGAAGGAGCTACGACTAAGCAATTTTATCCTCGCCATAAAATTAAGAAACTACGAAATAAGTTATGGGTTTTGGAGTAAGACAGTGGAGATAACTTGGTGTACAATAACGTTTCCATGAGTTAAGAAAAATGTGTCCATACTTATTCACACCTCTCACTCGAGTCATAGAGCAGTACATCAAGGGTTTCCCTCCTGTCGTAAAGGACATTGCGGAAGGTAGTAGACTTGAAACCCTAGAGGCAGTTATGCGACTCGCTAGGTAACTTACTGAGAATCGCATCGAATCAAAGGATCTAGAACGTAAAAGGGTAAAGGGGTCAACTAGCAAGTCTCCTACTAAAGAGCCAAAAGAGGCAAAGAAACTAAGCGAAATCTCCTTCTCGCTCTGGTTCAAAGAAGAAGCGTAAGGAAAATGGGAGAAACTATGCGGTTACTACAAACCCGCCTATACAAGCCACCCCACTAAATCATGTCACACCTATGCTCATCCGAACAAGAAACCTTATAGTGTAACCGTTGTAACTTCTACCACTAAGCCCATACTCCATGCCAACAGTGCACAAACTGTGGACACCTTGGTCACTTAGCCCATGTTTCTCGCACTGCTCCGTGACAAGCACCGAACTCACCCTAATAACCAAATGAGGACCCAACCCATATACCAACTACCTCAAATCATGGCTCCACCTCCGCAAAACATTATCCAGTCCTACTACCAACACAATATCCCTATGATACCACCCGCTAGAACATGTTTCAATTGTGGTGACCCTACTCACTTTCGAAACGCGTGCCCAAGATTGGTGAACATCATCAATGCCCAAGCTCAGGCTAATTCGATTAATTAGGCAAACTCAGCAGCAGAGGGTAGAGCCATCAATAACAACGCGAATCATCCGAGGGCTAACAACAATGCTAGAAACGTGTAATCCAATCCTGAGAAAAAAAACTAAACTTATTACTATTTTAATCCCAAGGAAATTGGGAGGTTCTGATGTTATTATCTTGAATTGTCAACATTTTCATTTTTGTACTCACACAATTATGTTAATGTTAATTGGCTTAGGCATTTTATGCTAAATTCAATAAGTATCTTTATCGTCTCATTGTCTTTTCAAGATGCCATCATTATTTCACGTTAATGTCATTATATGTTGTTGAAATTTCATGACTTATTACTATTTCATTATGTACAAATACACGACCTAGCCCGCAAGGGGCAAGGACGTTGTCACAACCAAACGCATAAAGGTTAGGGATGCAAGTATCACTCTGTCAAGCTTTGGATGTTTATGATTTGGTATGTGAGTTAGTATTGTCGTCACATTGAACCAAACATGATCTGATAAAAAGCAGAAGAAATTTGATAAGGACATGGTGGATACGCCGTTGGTACTTCCTATATATAAGTTTGCTTATCAAATTTCAAAATCCTCGTTACACTGGTCATATGAACTTTTTTGTAAGTTTTGCTTGTCTAATCAATCATGACCCAATACTATGGCATGGTGAGTCCAATCTTATCATCTTGGCGTGTTATAGGGACATTTTTCTCAGATTCAAAACTCTGTCATGTTACAAGTCGTTTTTAGGAAAAGATTTTCCTTTAGATCATAGTCAATTCTCAATATGCCATTCTTAGGCTACACGTGTCACACCCGCAAAATCCGAGTTGGGCGTAACGACTGGTATTTTCATTGCATAACAAAAGTATAATGCTAAAACTTCTAGGAAGTTGAACGCCTTCTAAGATTACCAACCTGATCGGAGTGTCGCACCCGCGTTAAAGATAATATTTATAGTGCCCAAATTACCCTTAACAATGTGTTAGTGGTAGTAAGGGGTCGAACCACGAAGAGTTAGTGGTTTGCGTATGGACGTGATTGATTGTTACTGTTGTCACAATATTTATGAAGCTTGCTATGAGATTGATTAATTTGTTTGTTTGAAAAGAATGTCGGATTAAACTGACGAGTTTGGTGCTAAAATGATTACAACTAAAACTTGAACGATTATGATTACATGAAAACTTGATTGTTTGGTTAACATAAATATTTGGAACAAGGTTCATACCCGATTCAGTAATTGAAGACCTAGGGTTTATAAACGTTTTAGGTTTAACTCAATTGCATATATGATTAATGAATTAAGTGTCATGTGGCTTAGGTGCCAAGAGCTATCAATCTCGTAGACGACGGACCACAATGCACTTTGTTACCAAGAACATGTAAATCCTACCAATTGATAAAGCATAAATGCATGAATTCAATTCGCAAAGTTACATTTTATCATCATTAGGAAATTCACAAATTCAATTCAAATACATGAAAATTATCAAAAGCTTCAAAATCAAAATAACAATTTTTCACAAAATAAATCTCAAAACAATGTTTAACCCTAGAATCTTATAAAAACCTACACCAGGGTGAAACCCGAGGAGATTATCTGCTCATGACGAACGGAACTTAATCATCAGATGAATGAAACTCGAACACGAACATCTTGAAGGCTTGAGGATGAGTATGATGAAGGTTAGGTTGTGGTGGATCATTATGGAAATGGATTGGTGGGATATGGGAATGATGGTGATTAGGGTTAGGAAGGTGAAGATGGATGATGAATTTAGATGATTGTGATCGATTGGATGAATTGGAATTGAGGTTGGTGGTGGTTCTTCGCTCCAAGGTAGTGCTCTAGGTTCAAAATTGCGTGCACCCACTAATGACCAAAAAATGGGTTTTAACTCATTCAAATCACAAAACAAAGGAAACACCCGTTGGCCACAGGAGTGGCGTCACCGACGGCTCTCATGGCGTCACCGACAATCCTAGAAAACTCACTTTTTGTTGACGCCTAATCCACTACCTACGGTGAATCCTCGTCGACGCATGGCGTCGCCGATGGCCTAGGCGGTGTCGGCGACGCGACTTGCAATATGGCCTTTCTGTTTTGTACGTCTACGCACCCTGTTTGATCTTGTTCGCTCCCGATGCCCGGGAAGCTCTCGAATAGCTCCTTAAACTTTGCTAGACCTGTAAAACACAATTTAATCAAAAGTAGGCCGTTCGAAATCGAAAGTTATTTAAAAATATAAAATTTAAATATAATAAGACATCGGTTTTCGACCACGTATCACATCCCACACTTGTCTTTTGTTTGCCCTCAAGCAAATATGTTTTTCACTTTAACATGGGTCGAATAAAAGACACACTTCCCATTCTCAAACCTCAAGTTAAGGTTTAATGCCATACCCGGTTCATAATTTTCACAATTTTTAAAATATTTAGCGTTAAGTGATTAACACATAAGAAATGGTTACCTAAGATTAACCCGCCCTTGAAACTAACATATCGTACAAATCCCTCACAATGTTCTCTCCCTTTGGTTTAAAATTTTGCTAACAATGATGAATTAGAAATTTTCAAGTAACAATCAAACTGATTAGAACACGTACTCGCACAAGCTTGCAACTTAGCCATTCTCCACCACTGAACACAAATACTAAGCACAAGTCAAAAAGTATTTAAGCATTGTGATGGGGCTAGGCTAAGGGTGTGAAATAGGATATTTTAAAAGGCGCTAAAGTGATGAAAATTCAATCTTTATTTCAAAAACTATTATACAAGACTAATTACGAATATCAAACTACGAGGAAAAATCTTTTTCCTTTTATTCAACAAACTATGAACACATATTTTTGTGCTTTTTCACCACAATTTTCTCTTATTTTTCATAATATTTTCTGAATTTTCGATCTTTTGTAATAAACCACAACTATAGAAAACAAACTAATCCTAAAATTGGATTTTCATCACACAGGTTAAAAATAAAAGGTTTAACGGTCAAATGGGTAAATGGGTTTGTCAAACGAAAGGTTTAGGCTCAAACTTGGCTACTAAGGGATTGATTTTGGTAAGGATAAGATAAATGGTGTAAAAATAAAAGGTATACCTAATGACTTAATCATTCTTGTGCTCATATTCGATCTATGGTCTCAAACGCATCAAAAGTTGCAAGTTCTACAGTACGCAACTAATGGAACACTCAAACAAAGAAATATATATATGTATGTATGTATATATATATATATACATATATATATGTATATATACATATATATATACATACATATGTATATATATATATATATGACGTGTAGAAGTGGCACAAAATCTCATGTAAAAGGGCATGATATGTGATATGCAAGACACATTAGTTTCTTAGGCAGATTATTCCCAAATAACCACCCGCTAAATACCCGTCATATTACTAATTAGAACTTGACCATGACAAAAGACCAAATGGGTTGTGTCATCCCTTATTAACTCAGTTACTTATGCTTTTTATATTGCTCAAACAAGGACATTTCAAAAATTTTCTGAAATTTCCCCCATCCCCACAATTGAAGTCAACATTGTCCTCAATGTGTAGTGTTTAAATGAAGGGTCAAAATCACAACTTTTTCTCCCCATCCCCACACTTAGGTCACCATTGTACTCAATGTGTAGGAATGAGATATTTTTAAAATGCACACGGGATGTGACACGGCCAACCTCCCAAACTTCACCTCGGTCAAAAATATACACAATGCATTCCACTTATTAACTAACTACTAATCAAACCTAAAAAGAAACATACGCACCTGGTTTTCACTTGTTCCTCGTGTGCTCCTCATTATTCAATGAAAATTGTCGTCCTCATGAACATAGTGTACCTACAAGTCTTAATTCTTGTGTAGAAGCATGCTTCTCACAACTATCAAAACTTATTAGTTAACCGTTTTTACCATTTTTAATAAAGAACCTACCAAGTCATGTTTTTATTTAACTTTGACTTTTGTGGGAAAGAAATTTACAACAACAAGCCTAACTCATTTTCGTAGAAATCACAATTGCATTTAGCGTATGCAACAAGTCCTTTAAACCTCCCGATAGTTTGGGAGGACGAGAAAGGTCTCGTGAGGGTTACATACACCCACAATGTTCATTTATCTACTAAACAAATATGAAAAGAGAGAAAACACAAGAAAGCTAAAAAAGAAACAAAATAACTAAAACAGAAAAACAACATACAACAACAAAACACATACCTCGCCTCATATCTGATAGCACTCATTCGGGTAAACCAGCGGGTATGGTTGGTAGGGGTATCAGTAAGGGCCGACATCATCTCTTAAACTCATCAAGCGGGCCCCTTGCCCCTTCGTCCGGTTGCTTCATTTGCAGTGGGATGAAGCTAGAAGCGAATCCTTGAGGCCAAGCAGGAGCCAGTTGAGAATGTCCGGTTGGGATTGGGAGGTCCTCGTATCTCGTCCACAGAGAGAATTGTTGAAAAGGCCGACCCGCCTCAAAATCTCGTTGATGGCGTTCTTGTTCATGGAGGAGATGGGTGTTATTAATCGCCAATTGTGGGTCGTGCCCCACATCCTCCAACGACTCTCTTCATATTTGAGCCTCCATTCTTCTCGTTCTCTCGCCTCAGTCATCAACGCGAACACGTTGTCATACGTATCTTGTTGCCCGCAGTGATAAGACCCAAACGTTGCTCTACGCCGGTCAATCACAAATTTTGCAGCAATGTTAGACACTTGATTGTGTTAATGGGTAAATCTTTGCTTGGGGCCCATGCCCTTCTTCTTCCTCCTCGTTTTCTTCATCACCTTTCGCCATCTCTTCACCATCACCCTCTCCCACATACTCATACTAAAACCTAGTATCCCGATCCTGAATCTTGTGCTTACCCCCAACTGCGTCTACATAAATGTGAGATCCCTTCCTCATATTGGCAAAGTCAAAACTGTTTATAGGTTTAACCACCCAAAGTGAGTTTTCGGGGAGATGGCTTTGTTGCAGAATCGTCGCACTAATAAATCGAACATATGGAATCATTTTTCCTTTGAATTGATTCCTTGTATCCCATATGTTCATTATGGCAATCTGTCGCCATGATAACTTTGGTTCCCCGAAAGTAGTAGTGGAGAATCCGAAGATCCCACATCCAAAACTTCCCCCGGTCTCCAAATTCCACCATCACGTTTTCCAAGGAGATATTTTGAAGGATTTTTCCTTCAGCGGGAAGATGATTCTGGTCGTACTGGCCACTTGTATAATTTGGAAGAGTTAACTCGAGGAGGTTGACCGGGTCCACCTGAACCAAACTTGAATTCCAAAACAAGTTGGAGTCATAATAGTAGTAACTAGTGACACCCAATGAATCAAAATTGGCTATTTGGTTTATCGTGTCGAAATTCATAACCATCGCACCTTTCCCCATATCTTCTTCCAATCTCCAAAGGTTCGCAGGGTCATTTGGGTTTTCAAGCCTAAGCGATGCCAACCACTCTATCATCGCCTTCAAATACACCCTTTGAGTTGCGCCCTCACACCAATCCAACGCGCATTCCCAACCCAACCTTTCAAACTTTCTCTAATTTCGATTTGCCAAAATTCCTGAACATTTACCAGCCGCCACAAACACACACCTTATCCATGGCATTCTTTATTTGAGACATCTTGTATCTCCATAATTTAATCTCTTGTTGCCTGTTGTTAAACAGGGACAAAGGCTTTATCTTATCTGCATGGTGCCCCAATGTCCTCATCATTATACCTTTCCCAACTCCAATCCTATAAGAACAAACAGTCCGATATATCCGTCAAGGAGCACCGTTGTTGCCACTTTACTGGTTCACCACCGGAGGAAGAAGCTCATTCGTCCGTGGTTTTGGTTCTCTAATGACTAGGTGTGACTTTAGTGATGTAGAATAAGGAGAACTATAAAGAGAAGAAAAACAAGTACTTTGAAAGACACTCTTTAAAAACCCAAAATTTGCAGCTCAGATATCTTGCCCATAGGCAAGAATCGATGGAAACTAAGCTAGGGGTTTTGTAGCTCTCAAAAAATTTTACACTTTAGGCTCAAGAATCAGTTGATTTGGTGGAGAATTGAAGAAGTTTTGAGAAGAAGAAAGTTTAGGGTTCTTAGAGGTTTTGTGAAAAACATGAAGTAAAGATGGAAGTTATGAACATGAAAAGGCCTGATTTTTGGTTTTAATGAGGTTGTGGATCAGGTTAGGTGAAACGCGGGTTACATGTATGGCTAATATTGAGTTCGGGTTACATTTGGATGGGTTTGGGTTCGTATTTTACGTGCTGAAACAAACCTGCGCATCAGAGAAAACTGAGCTGCTTCACCGATGGCATCCCTAAAACCCGGAAATCATCGACGCATTAAACGTCTGTCTAGCTGAAAACTTAGTGACGCGATTTCTAAAAATTATTAAAAAAATTTGTGAAATTTTATTGGTTTTATATCGAAAAACAATAATTCATTTAACGATTCCTACAACCCCCCCCCCCCCCCGAATAAGCGTGTATTGTCCCCAATACACACAGCAAGTCTACAACGTACACTCATGACCCGTTCATAGTGTTTTCAGAAATTCACACATTAAGGAGGTTAGTACAAAACGAAATAATGAACAAATAAAGAACTAACATGAACAACAAATAAAAATTTATAAGCTCTACAACATAGTACCGGTCCTTAGTTGACCTCGTATGTCGGTACACTTGGCAAAAGTTTACCAACTTTTTGTTTGGCTCAACCTTTCTCACTATCATCGTATTTAACATTAACCTCTTTAATAGCCCAAAATGCACGATAAACAAGTTCAACAGGTAAGTGACAATTTTTACCTTAAACTAAAAGGTAGGTGTAGTGCCAATAGGTGTTTTAGGTGTCCTTCAGTAGGCCCATAAGGCATCGTTCAACTTCGTTGACCAACACTTACGGTCTGGTTGAACGGACTTTTGTAGAACTTATTTGATTTGCCTATTCGACACTTACACTTGACCACTCGTTTGCGGGTGGTAGGTGGTAGCTATTCGATGGTCAACGCCATACCGTTTCAGAGTTTGCCAAAGTTACAATTCTTGAAGTGAGATCCCCCGTCATTAATGATAACCCAAGGAACCCCAAATCACGAAATAATATTGGTTTCGACAAAATTACAAACCACAGTATGATCGTTCGTTTCGGTGGCAATCGCTTCGACCCATTTGGATACATAATCGACCGCCACCAAAATGTACAAGTTTCCATGCAAATTCGGAAATGCGCCCATGAAATCGATCTCCCAAATGTCAAAAATATCAACAATGTGGATCAGTTGCATGGGTATCTCATCCCGCTTAGAAATACCCCCTAACTTTTGACACTCAACACAATTTTTTGCATAGTTAAGATAGTCAGCCAATAAAGCCCACACTATTGATCACTTTGTGCCCAGTTTTGTGACCACTGAAACGGCTGCCACAAACAAATGAATGCAAGTGCATTAAAATGCTCGAAATCTCATCGTCCGACACACATCTTCTCACGACTTGATCTACACACGTCTTGAACAAATCTGGTTCTTCCAACTTGTAGTACTTGATCTGAGAGAGGAAATGCAATCTCCTCCGCCTATCCCAATGAGCCGGTAAATCACATATCACCAAATAATTAACAATATTAGCAAACCAAGGTAATACCAAAATTTTCAAAATGTGCTCATCTGGGAAGGTCTCATTGATCTCTACTTGTGAAGAACCCTCCTCTACCATCTAACAGGACAAGTGATCAGCCACCACATTCTCGCTACCCTTCCTGTCCCCGATCTCCAAGTCGAACTCTTGTAGCAACAAAACCCACTTAATCAATCTCATCTTCGCATCTTTCTTCTCCATGAGGTACCTGACAGAAGTGTGATCAGAATAAATAATCACTTTATTACCCCATATGTATGCTCGAATTTGTCCAATGCATATACCACTGCAAGCAGCTCTTTCTCGAGGGTTATATAATTTAATTGTGCATCCGAAAGAGTCTTACTCACGTAGTATATGGAAACTGGCTTTATGTCTACATGTTGACCCAACACGGCCCCAACCGTATAATCGCTTGTATCACACATGATTTTTAAATGGTAAAGACCAATCCGGTGGTTGCAAGATTGGGGCCTCAACTAATTTTCCTTCAAAATGTTAAAAGCTTTTCTACATTCTTTATTAAAGTCAAACCTTTGATCTTTTAATAACAAAGTACATAATGCTTTTAGTATGTCACCAAACCCCTCTATGAACCTCCTATAAAAACCCGCATAACCCAAGAATGACCTAACACTCTGGGATAGGGTAAAGTAGAGATAACTTGCACCTTCGCACGGTCAACCTCTATCCCATGACTCGACACAACGTGTCCCAACACAATCCCCTCTTGAACCACAAAATGGCTCTTTTCCTAACTCAAGACCAAATTAGTTTCTACACAACGTTTCAAAACTTTTTCTAATTGGTCAACACAAGCATCAAATGATGACCCAAAAATCGAAAAGTCACCCATAAAGATCTCTAAGGACTCCCCCACCATATCTTAAAAGATACTCATCATGTACCATTGAAATGTGGTGGGGGCATTATATAACCCGAATGGCATTCACCTAAATGCGAAAGTTCCATATGGGCAAGTAAAGGTGGTCTTAGCTTGATCTTCTGGATAGATGGCAAGTTGATTATACCCCGAATACCCATAAAAGAGACAATAAAATTTTTGACCCGCTAACTTCTTAACAATTTGGTCAATAAAAAGTAAAGGGAAATGATCTTTGGAAGTTGCGGAAATCAACTTCCTATAGTCAATGAAAATACGACACCCGGTTACCAGCCAAGTGGTGACCTCTTCACCTGCGTCATTAGTGATGACTTGAATCCCGCCTTTTTGGGAACACTTTGCGTTGGGCTCACCCATTGGCTATCCGAGATGGGGTAAATGATACCCGCATCTAGCCAGTTCAAAACCTCCTTCTTGACCAATGTTCGTATTTAATTTCCTTTGTGCGTCACAAGAAAGAGTTGCGCTCTCTTCCGTGATGATTTTGTGCATTACCACTGAGGGACTAATTCCCTTCAATCCGTTATGGTCCACCCAATAGCCGCCCTATTGGTGGCCAACGCCATCAATTTCTCCTATTGTTCCCTGGTCAACTTTGATGCAATAATGATCGGCAGTGTGTTGCCCTCACCCCACATAAGCATATTTGAGATACTTGGGAAACACCTTCAAATCCATATCGGTTGGGTCTTTTAATGACAGTTTCAGCTGTGTATCAATCTTCTCTTGAAGACTTTCCACTTGGTGTGCCTACGGGGGCTTCCTTCTTTAACCGCCATCACCTCCATCTTCTTTTCCTCATATATATGCTCTGATTCGTCTCTATTTGCAACCTGTCAAACATAAAATACTCCCCTATTGTGTTTTCCTCTTCGACACCCATGTCGCATAGAGGTATACACTCGTCAACAACGTCCGGCATATAGCATTCATCGTTAACTAGATGATCCGTTAATCCCGATAAAATATTTAACCACAACCGAAGGTCATCTCGACCGTGCCCATTTTACTATTGATTTAGGTCTCGTGCCAACACGCCCCGTGGTCAGTGTACTTGTTGTACTATCATAGATTCTGTGAATCCTAGAGTTGATCATGGCCTGTGTTGGTTTAGCACGACCTTGTGTTGGCTTGTCTTTTGCTATTGTCTTTTTCTGTAGGGAATCTTGGTTGGGCACGGCCCCAGACCACCCGTGCCTAAGCTTTTGTCTTTGTTATTTTGTTGTATTGGATGTGGATAGGGATTCGGCAGGTCATGTCAATCCTTCTTCTTTGTATTTGTGTTGGTTTCTACTGTTAATTCGTTCCTTTTATTCGTTTAAGCTCTTTTGATCCTGTAATTTAGAAGTAAACAAAGAAACATGCTTTTTCCGGCAGTAGTACTGAAAACGGGTCGATTTTATACCTTGTTTGATGTAATTTATATGTTGCATTTTGCGCACATCAATATTCAAGGCGGTGGTGATGATTTTAGTGCTAAGATAGATGCGCTATTGAATGTGGTGAAAGAGTCAAATAGCGACATCAAGGAGATGAAGAAGGCAAATTAGATGAGGGATAAATCTCATGAGGTGTTGGCGAAGCAAGTTGGTGAACTTGCGGAAGAGGTGGCGTAAATAAGGGGAAGTGGAGGAAGACCTCCTAGGGACACCACCGTGAATCCGAAGCATCAAGGTTCGACGTGGAAGAACACACGTGAGTTACCCGTTAATAAAATCTCTTTACATAGTGGTCGAGTCATTGATAATGGTGTCGAGTCACCACCACCCAAGAAGGGGTGGTGGAAGATGTTAGTGATGAGGAGGTTGATGACGATCAAACGGGTCAAAATAAAATGTTTCTAAAAATGATTAAAATACCAACTTTGTGGTTGTCCCCATCCTAAAAGCTAATAAAAAGGGTGTGGAGGTTAATACTGCCCCTTATCCTGAAGCTTTGTTGGGACCATCTAAAAAGTGGTAACAAAATATGGCCCACAACAAGAAGAAATGTGGGAGGTTTTCAAACAAGTAAAAATTAATTTGCCACTCTTAGATGCCATCAAACAAGTACCCTCATACGCTAAGTACTTGAAAGATTTATGCACCAAAAGTGAACTCACAAGTTCCCTAAGAAACTTGATTTAACTGAAAATGTGAGTTTCAGGTGGAGTTCCACCAAAGTTTCAAGATACAGGGGCACCTATCATCTCCATTCAAGTTGGATAATTTAAAATGACAATGGCACTTTTGGATGTTGGGGCGAGTGTGAGTATCTTGCCGGGTAGTTTGTATGACCAATGGGAAATTGGTCTACTTCAAGTAGAAAACACTAGCGTGGTGTTAGTCGATTTGACCCCTAAACTGCCCAGTGGAATAGTCACGGTTGTAATTATCAAGGTCGAGGACTTTTACTATCCAGTGAATTTTCTCATTGGAGCGAATTAACCAACCTATTTTTCTCTCTAATAAAAAATGATAATAGCCAAGGGGATGATTGAGGATGTCTATTCACACAAATCAAACGGTAGTACCAACCGACTTTATCATCCTAGATGATGCTCCACTCGTGTTGGGATAACAATTCATAAAAACCCATCAAAACTTAGACAACTCTAAGCAAAACAACCTACCACTTTAATTAGGGACCGACAAAAGGTACGTGAATCTTGACCAATCAATGAAATATCCAATTGGCAATGACGACCCCCTAATTGAAGATGAAGCAGAGCCAGAAGAAATTGAAGCTCGTCGAAGAGGAGGACGTCATTGAACAAACCTTTTCGTCCATAGACCTTAATAAAGAATAAAATAAGCGGTCTCTTGAAGACCCACCGTCGTTTGAACTCAAGGAACTACCAAAAGGTCTAGAATAAGCATTCTTAGACGATCATGCTAAGCTCCTCTTCATCATTTCTTCAAAACTAACCCTTTTTGAAAAAGAAAAATTAAGAAAACTTTTGAAAAAACATAAAAAAGCAATCGCATGGAAACTTATGGACATTAAAGGCATCAGTCTATCCATGTGCACACACAAAATTTTAATGGAGGATGACTATAAAACGGTAATACAACCACAACGAAGAGTAAATCTAAACGTGCAAGAAGAGGTTAAAAATGAAATCATCAAGCTACGAGATGTCGGACTCATCTAGCCTATCTCCGATAGCCCTGGGTAAGTCCCGTCCAAATTGTACCAAAAAAGGAGGGATGACGGTCGTAACTAATGAAAAAAATGAACTTATACCGACAAGAACCGTCACCGGATAGAGGGTCTGTATTGACTGTCGCAAATTAAACGAAGCAACAAGGAAAGACCACTTTCCTTTGCCATTTATCGACCAAATGCTAGAAAGACTATCCGGTCATAAATTGTATCGTTTTTTAGATGGTTACTCTGGGTATTTTCAAATTCCCATAGCACCAGAGGACCAAGAAAAAACAACTTTTACATATCCTTGTGGAACCTTGCTTATCGATGTATGCCTTTTGGTCTATGCAATGCCCCCGCAACATGTCAATATTGCATGGTGGCCATCTTTCACGACATGATAGAAAAAACCATGGAAGTTTTCATGGACGATTTTTCTCTCTTTGGAGATACATTTGACCAATGCCTCGATAATCTTGAATGACTGTTATCCGATGTAAAGAAACTAACCTCGCTCTTAATTGGGAAAAATGCCATTTTATGGTAACTGAAGGAATTTAATGGAGGATGACTATAAAACAGTAATACAACCACACGAAGAGTAAATCTAAACGTGCAAGAAGAGGTTAAAAATGAAATCATCAAGCTACGAGATGTCGGACTCATCTAGCCTATCTCCGATAGCCCCTGGGTAAGTCCCGTCCAAATTGTACCAAAAAAGGAGGTATGACGGTCGTAACTAATGAAAAAAATGAACTTATACCGACAAGAACCGTCACCGGATGGAGGGTCTATTGACTATCGCAAATTAACGAAGCAACAAGGAAAGACCACTTTCCTTTGCCATTTATCGACCAAATGCTAGAAAGACTATCCGGTCATAAATTTTATTGTTTTTAGAAGGTTACTCCGGGTATTTTCAAATTCCCATAGCACCGGAGGACCAAGAAAAATAGTACTCAGTCATAAAATCTCAAGCAAAGGAATGGAAGTTGATCGGGCAAAAATAGATACTATTTCCCGATTACCTCCCGCATCCTACGTTCGAGCCACACAAAGTTTCCTAGGACATGCCTGATTTTATAGGCGATTTATCAAAGACTTTTCAAAAATCTCTAGACCTCTAACAAAATTACTTGAAAAAGATGCCCCATTCATCTTCGACAAGGATTACAATATAGCTTTTCTTGCACTTAAAGAAATGTTAGTCAACGCACCAATTATGATGGCACCCGATTGGAAATTACCATTTGAAATCATGTGTGATGCATGCTACTTTGTAGTTGGAGCCGTCTTGGGACAACAAAAAGAAAAACATTTTCACCCAATATACTATGCAAGTAAAATTCTTAACGATGCCTAAGAAAATTATACAACTACCGAAAAAGAGTTACTCGCCATAATATTTGCTTTGGATAAATTTCGTTCCTATCTTTGCTTCGAAAACAATAGTCTAAACGGACCATGCCCAATTCAATACCTTTTCAAAAACAAGATGTCAAACCACGTTTGATCTGGTGGATTCTTCTCCTCCAAGAATTCGATATTGAAATAAGATATACGAGGAGCTGAAAACACCATCACTGGTCACTTATCTCGATTAGAAAATCCCGCTTTGAAGATAAGTCAAGAAGAGCTCATCAATGAAAAATTCCCCACCGAATCCTTGGAAATGGTCGAATATTAAGAAGATCCATGGTACGCCGACTATACTAACTATCTCACTAGTGGCATTTAGTCAGAGGATGGTCACATCATCAAAGAAAAAAATTCTTTGCCTATGTCAAACTCTATTTATGGGAAGATCCATATCTTTTTAAAATTTGTGCCGACCAACCTTCGAAGGTGCGTCCATGGTCAAGAAGCAAGAACGATTCTTCGCCATTGTCACGAAGGACCGTATGGAGGACATCATGGAGCAACGAGCACCGTACGTAAGGTATTCGATTTAGGATTTTATTGGCCAACCATCCATAAGGATGCAGACAATGTAATCAAAACATGTGACGCATGCTAACAAACAGGCAGTATCTCATCAAAAAATGAAATGCCTCAAAATGGCATTTTTATTTTTGAAATCTTTGATGTTTGGGGTTTAGATTTATAGGACCTTTCCCACCATCAAAAGGGAATAAATATAGTATTGTAGCATTCGATTACATGTCCAAGTGGGCCGAAGCCGAAGCTCTTCCAACAAATAATGGAAGAGTTGTGGAAAAATTCCTGAAATGAATATTCTCTCATTTCGACACTCCAAAAGCACTTATCAATGATAGAGGCACCCATTTCTGTAATTACCGATTAAAGCAAATCCTACAAAATATCGGTTTTATCACCGTCTTTCAACCACCTACCATCCTCAAACCAATAGTCAGGCCGAAGTGACCAATCGGGGTTTGAAAAGAATCTTAGAGAAAATAGTGGGCCAAAATAGAAAGGATTGGGCAGATAAATTAGACGATGCTTTATAGGCCTTCCGAACGGCTTATAAAACACCAATAGGCACCACCTTATATAAGCTCATCTATGGAAAAAATTGCCACCTCCCAGTACAAATTGAACACAAAGCCTACTTGGCATTAAAAAAGGTAAACCTAGACCAAGAAACATCTGGTAAAAATCGACTCTATTAGTTAAATGAATTAGATTAAATGAGAAATCAAGCATACTCCAACTCCGAAATTTATAAGGAACGTATAAAAAACCTACACGATAAAATAAGCAAACCTAAAGAACTTTAGGAGGGGATCAAGTGCTCTTGTTTAACTCAAGACTTCGATTGTTTCCCCCAAAAACTCAAGTCTAGGTGGTCAGGACATTTTTCCATTACCTAAATCTTTCCACATGGCGCCATAGAAATTAAGCCTCCGAACGGTGAAGCCTCTGAACGGTGAACCTTTCAAGGTCAACAGACAAAGGCTTAAGCTCTACAAAGGCTTTCTTGAAATGAGGAAGTTGAAATAACTCTCCAAGAAGTAGATAAGTGATCAGGGAACAACCAAATGTTAATTGTAAATATGTATATTTTTTTCTTTCGTTTTAAATATCTTGTAGGTACATTTGAGGAGCAACAATAAAAATGGAAGTGAAACAGGTAAGTACCAAAAAGGGAACCCTCAGAGAAACGGTCATACGCTAAAAAATGTGTATATATATAATAATAATAATTTTTGGCCACGGGGCCTTGCCTACCAAGCACGGGGCCATGGCAAATCTGCAGACAAGATTTATAACCCTTTTTCTTCACTATTCAACACAAAACCACGACCCGTTTCTTTGGAGCAACTGGTTCCTACCCTTCTTTTGCCATTTTTTGACGATTCTCTACCCAAATCCATCAACAATGTATGATTCTAGCATCATGTTTAGTTAGATTTGCACTTTGCATGTAGTTTAACATCAAAAATTTGGGAAAAATCTAGGGTTCTTGAACTAGACCCGTGCCAATCCCAAATTTTTTCTTAGATCTTGTTACTAGTAGTAAGTAGAAGTGTAAATAACCAAACATTGTCCGAAAAACCAGATTGTTCAAGAAGTTTTCCACAAACCCTCGTTCATAACCGGAAAAAGTTAAAATCGAATGGGTAAACAAGCAGTTTGTGCAAAATTGACACTTGGGGTTTGATTTTCGGGTAAACCGCATATGATGAACCAAAAATTTTGAATTTTTCGAAGCCGGCTTGAAAACATTGATTTTGGGTAAACAGAAGGTTCACCACGGGGTCGTGCCTACTGAGCATGGGGCCATGGGCGCCCCAGATTCCAGACACAAGGTCGTGCCTAGAAGGCACGGGGCTATGGCCAGACCCCCTGGTTTCAATTTTGCATAATTTTTTGACATGCCAATCGTCTTGCTGGTTCTTTCTTGCAGGATTGGCACCTGATAAGTTCTTGTGATTCAAAAGTTCTAAACTTAAGTATCAAAACAGGTTTGAAGTACTACAAGCAACGCACGAGGAACCACCGCGACAAGTGTGTTATACTACACTTGAGACTGTGGGGCAAAGAGAGATATGACGCATGTTACTGGTCCGCTGCGTACCTTTTTAGAGACCCGGCTCAGATCAATCCATGAATACAACATGGAATTCTTAAGCAGCCTTATTTTCGACAAAAATGAGTAGGATCTGTTTGAGTCAAATGTAGTTAAGTTCAGGTATTGGGGAGAATGGTATAGCATTTCCGTAGCCCAGTTCGGCGTGAATATTGGGCTATATAGTGAAGATGACATAGTTGAGCCAAATTTCACGGAAGATGTCGTGAACTCTCAGATAACCTAAGACAAGCTGCCTAGGCACAAATTGGGGAGGGCCACTATGATCCAAGCAGTACAAAGAGCACAAACATAAGGGACCCTCTAATCCGATATATTCATCGGGTCCTTAGTGTCTCTCTATGCCGAAGGAAGGATAGTGGTGGGGTAGTGAACCTCCAGGAGCTGCCTTGCCTATATTGCATCCTAAATCACCAACCCATTGATGTCGCCCACATGGTGTTGAGGACCATGGCCTCAAATGCCATCGCCAACACCCGAATGCCGATATTCTTTGGAGGATGGATCGCCAAGCTATTCAAGAACTTTATAGGCGCACTCCGAGTGTGTTCCACAAAGGAATGGGCGTGACAAGGGCTGATCTAGCCTTATTTCGAAGCTTTGATCTTATCATCGATTGCAACAATGGCCTCATGCGCTTTAAAGATGCACGTGGCCGAGTGTGCAACCCAAACGACCCGGATGAGGTCCTTGCAATCGAAGACAACCTCGACCATCCTCGATAGCCCGGATACACCACGAGCTCCTCCTCTCAAGGAGGAGATGAGTTTCCTAACCTTTATAATTTATAAAATATTACGCAGAAACACTCCAAGTGTCTAGAAACGCTGCAAAACGATATTACATACATCCGGGAGCACATGGCGTATCAAGATGAGAAGGAGGAGGAAGGCGAGGACTTGGATTCGGATTAGGCAATGGGGGTGATGGGCGACAAATCTACCCTTCAGGTTATCTCTCTTTAACGCTTGAACAACTTGGTACTTTCCGGGCTGCGTCCCGTTGGACAATTTGCTTCTTCAAACAATTTACTTTCTTGCATATTTTTTCTTTTCGTGTGATGGTGGTTGAACAAGTAAACATTCGTAATTTAGGAACGTTTATTATTTTGTGTTAGATTATTGTATTGTGGTAGGATTATAGTTCATAGGTACCCTGGAAGGCTTGGACACACTAAGCATAGTGGTCCCCAAGCCTTGAAATCAGAAACCAAGCAATGAAACCCAAGTTCTTAACTATCACAAACGTCTACCACGGGGTCGTACCTATAGCCCACGGCCCTGTGCCCAACCTTCTGTAAGCTTTTAAAAAACCTAGTTACTGGCACTTTGGCCACGGGGCTGTGTCCACCAGGCACGCCCCCGTGCCTAGTGAATAATAACCTAAAAAATTATTTGTTTTTACCCCCACTTTTTACACATTTAATCCAAACACATCCTATTTGGGATACATTGAGGACAATGTGTATTTTAAGTGTGGGGGTGTTAAATCCTTATATCTTTTGTCCTAAAAACAAGCCTTACACAAAACTTGCCTTGGAAAACCACCAATCACCTCAAATATCTTCTAAATTTTTTTATTTTTTTTACTTTATCTTGGTTAGTTTGGGAAAATAAGTTCTAAAAATCATGTTTTTACTAATTTACACCTGACAGTGTCGTGATAAAAAGAACCAATTAAAAAAACTATAAAAACAAGCATAACAAATCTTTGTAAAATTTGATTATATATACACTTTTACACTATACCCTTTTTTTCCCACAAAAAGTGAGTTTTGAGCCTTTACCGAGCATACAAATACATATCTATACTAATTGCTCAATTTTTCTTTTCTTGTGTGAATAGCCCGTTTGGTTCTTACAAATCTAAAACTTGCCAAAACAATGCGTTCCCAGTTCTTACCGACATAAATCCAAGTAAGTAAATGATGGAGGCACTAGGACTATAACCCATTTTTCATTCTAAACCTTTATTTTTCTTTTCATCCTTTACCAAAAATTTCCCCTTAGTTAAACCCGTTTGGTCTTTAACGCTTTCGTTTCTAAACCCACAAAATATAAACTTATACAAAAACAACCACCCACATCCACAAAACTTTTTTACACCCTTTATTAAAAGTTCGGTTATAAATTACAAGTATGGATTAGTTTCAACTCTAGCTAAAAACATTGGTTAAAGTTTTTTTTCCAAGTCACAAAATTGTTCGAGAAAACTGACACTTTTTATGCTTTTCACCATTTTACCTAAAAACAACTACCCCTAGCTAAAACCTACCCTTTTAAAAATCCCACTTGATATTTACAAAGATTAAACGTCAAAAAGGAGGAGGTTTGATTGTTTCTCAAGCCTATAGTAGGAGTAAGCTCCACACCGGGTCCGAGCACTTTCACTTAAATATCTTCGATCGAGTGTTGAGTGACCACTTGTGAAGTGTATAAATTTGTATATAACTAAATAGAATTTTAGAAAGGCATGTTATATGCAAAATAGATAATTTTTCTTAAAATATATTTTAAATAAATCATGACAAATAAGATTGTAAATAAAATAAAAACAAAATAAATTTAGAGCTTTGATTCCCGACACTCTAAAGATAAACCCAAACTTTTCTTCTACCAATTTTGTTTATGTGTGTAAGCCACATTAAAGAGTTTTGCTGGAGTACAAGTAAAGATTCAAGTGTGGGGGTATTTGATGTGCCCAAAATGAAACATATAAATTTCATTAAACAAGGCATAAAATCGACCCTTTTTCGGGTATTAATGTTGAAAAAAGTATGGTTCTCTGTTTACTTTTAAATGACATGATCAAAAGAGCTTAAACGAATAAAAGGAACGAATTAACAGCAGAAACCAACACAAATACAAAGAAGAAGGATTGACACGACCTGCCGAATCCCCTTCCACATCCAAAACAACAAAATAACAAAAACAGAAGCTTAGGCACGAGGGCGTGCCCAGTCAAGATTCCCTACTGAAAAAGACAATAGCAAAAGACAAGCCAACACAAGGCTGTGCTAACCCTACACGTGTCGTGGTCAACTCTAGGATTCATAGAATCTGTAATAGCACAGCAAGTAAACTGACCACGGGGCCGTTCCATGACACCACGGGTCGTGTTGGTACAAGACCTGACATCTAGAGTTAATGAAGGGAGAGAAAAAGAAGAACATGGGGTCGTTCCAGGAGGGCATAGGGGCCGTGCCTTCCCTCTGTTTCCAGCTATAAATAGAGGTGCTTGGTTCAAGAGAAAGACATCCCTTGGTAAACCACTTCTCTCAACTTGCTATCAGTCCATCACCACTACAACACCAACACCCACCACCATCATCTATATTTCATCTTTTGGAGTGTGTAGTAGTCTTGGGATCCAAGATTGATTGTAAGAGTTCTTGTCACACAAAGGTCATGCTTGGCTAATCTCTTACATCACTTGGTGAAGACAAATCTTCTATGTACTACTTTTGATTTCTAATATGTGGCAACTTTTTAATTAGATATGTATTAATGACTTTAATAACTAGTTTTCTATATTGAAAGTGAAATTTGGTTAAACATTCCTTCATGTTTTGTTGTTTCACTCATTCGTCTCTTTACGGTCTATATAAAGCTTGTTAACTACCTAGAAGGGGGTTCGAAGGGTGTTTGGGTAAAGTTATTGCCTCGTTCAGTGTATAGATCCTGCGAATACTTGCTTCAAGCTTATTAAGACTTCCCTTGAGGCAGATAGCATCAAATCGGGTGAAGTAAGAATGGCTTGAACCCCTTATAAATAAACTACTATTAAAACTTTATCCGGCCTTGCGGGACTATATCCCTACTGACTCAGACAAGTATGGTCGAGGGTAACGTCGCCTTCACAAGAGGAGACTACCACTTTTCGCATTAATAACTTATTTAATTATCTTTCAATAATCTGACCTTGCGGGGCTGTATCCCTACTGACTCAAACCAATATGGTTGAGGATAGCGTCGCCTTCACAAGAGAGGCATGCCAGTATAAATAAGATAATCTCTTAAAAACCCAAAGTTCGGAAATCATCAAAGGATATATAAAAGAGGAGTCGGAACCAAGTGATTCTCTCTTGTCTATTCTTCTTTTTCTTTACGTTCTTCTATTTATTTATATCTTTTAAAACTTTCAAAAACTTTTATCAAAATTTGGTTAGATTAGACGTTAACAATAAGCCAGTATTAAAAGCACTTGTGTCCTTGGACGACCTCGGTATCTTACCATCACTATATTACGTCTACGATGGGTGCACTTGCCCTAACGTGTGTAGAGTGGTAGTATTATGTCGTCTTTATAAATTTAAAGCGTGATCCACGAGTAAAAAGTGCTTAAAATATAAAGGAAAATTATAACACGTTTACACCACGTCAATTATTCATTGACCCGTTAACATTACCGTTACCACCTTGATTGTAGCCCCTTTGGTTATTATCACGACTTTAGTATACTTGGCTACCCCGTTGGTTGTAGTTCTGTAGGTAACCCCCTTGGTTACCTCCTTGACGGTTTTGGTAGGATGAACCACCTTGATTACCACTTTGATTTCCCGGTTGGAAATTTTGGTTCATTTGGTTTGAGGTGTTACCATACCTAAAGTTAGGATGGTTCCTCAAACGGGGTGATAAGTGTTGGAGTTCATATCTTATTGCTTATGTTCCCCAAACACATGATTCACCTCTTCAGTGGCTTGTGCCATGTTTACTTGGCACTCCTCGGTTCAATGACCAATGTCCCCACAGTCTTCACATACCGCAAACTGAATTGCCCATACATCCTTTTTCATCATACGGGCCAACTCCTGCTCTAATGTGACGTTTCGATCCTTAGCATTTGAATAAAGATCGGGAAGAGACCGAGAGACGGGTTGCTTTTTAGTTCGATCCACCATAGCCACCGCCTTGGAGTTCTTACTCATTCTCTCCAAGAAATCCCAATCATCTTCCTCGTGTTATTCAAAAGTGTCCCGTTACTTGCCGATTGCAAGTATTTATGATCTTCGGCATCTAATCCCCATACAAAACATTTCAACAGCTCCCATCTTGCAATCTAATGATGAAGGCATTTACGAACCAATTCCTTGAAGCGAGTAAGAGCCTCATGTAACAACTCTCCCGGTAACTGTCAAAACGACCGAATCTCATCTCGTGCATCGTCGGTCTTAGCTATCGAATAGTATTCGTCAAGGAATACTTGTTGCATTTCTGCCCAAGTATGAATACTATTCGCCGGAAGTGTGAGGAACCACTGCTTGCCTTTATCCTTCAACGAAAATTTGAATAATCGTAACTTCACTTCATCTTGCATAAAATCATGACCCCCGATGGTACCACATATAGCGGAGAATTCCGTCAAATGAGTGTATGGCTCATCGTTGGTCCTACTGTTAAAGTGAGGCAGGATGTTGATATAGTTAGGTTTGTAGTCGAAAGATCTTCTTTTTGGAGGTGGTGGAGCAATTGGTGAGTCGTTCTCGGTAAAGATTGGCATAAATCAGCCATTCACGCCTCGGGGCGCTTGTTGTTGAGGACGACATCTTTGAGGGACGTTAACTTCTTAATAGACCGGCCTTTGATTGACCATTCGACTACCACCTTGGTTCCATCCACACACGAATTGCGAAATCCCGTGACCTCGTTTGAAAACCCATGTGAGTACACGTCTCTTCTGTTAATAAATATATATTGTATAAAATAATATATATTGATTTTTAGGAAATGATCCACAATTGTCGTAGATGTGAAAATCTACTAAATATCTATATTTATTTTCAAATAAATATGTATTTATTAAAATTCGACTGTCATAGTGAAAATAATATATTTTTATATTATTTCCCTAATAACGAAATTGTTCATCAAAAGTAATAATATATACACACACTCATATGAAGTATCCCAACATACATGTTTTTAGTCCATAAACATGCATTCCAAAAAAGCGTCTAACACCCATTAAGTATGCATGTTTATATAATACATGAATAATCATGTCACTACTCCACTAAAAATATATTTTTATAAAGCACCACCTCTTTATATAAAATATCAAGACCTGCGATTTTTACTAACTAAAATCCTCTTGTAAAGCCTTATTATAAATTTAACGATCCTCTCATCATCAATTTTCCAACATCATAACATAAGCATTTTCTTATACCCAAAATACTAAACTTTAAAATCCTAAATTCTGTATAACACATACACATTTTTCATCCTCAAAGATCATGCAAAGAAAAATACTTAAGTGATTAGAACTAAAAACACTCAATTCGTAAACCTCTTTATACATATTACATTTACTTGTTTTTAGACTAGTAACATGTGATTCTTGAAACCAAAACAAATTATGTACATAGATCTTTATCACAAAGTAAGTCGTGAAAACAAGCTCATATCAAGTTTTAGTTTATTAATTTAAAAACTCTTTTTGAAAACATCTCACGCTTAGGTGAACTAACATGCACTTTTTTACAATTTTAAAGCACAAGTGTTAGAATTGTATCCATACCACACGCAAGCAAGGAGAAGGTGAGTGAAAAAAAAGAGACTAAATCTTGAGCTCGAATCCTTGACGACCTTGATTTTGTGGTGTTTAAATACACTTGAAAATCTTAACACTTGAAGACTTGATATTGGTGGATTTTGGGTGGTGGAGCCGTAAGGTGTTATGGAGAGGTGAGGAGTTTTCTTGAAAGCTCTAAAGATGTAAATTGAGGATATGGGTGGGTATTTATAGTAAAATGTAGTGGGTTTAGGATGGGTAAGTAATCAACTTGGGTTTTAACTAGAACTTTTGGGAATTTCAAACTAAAAGAAAGGAATGAACTCATGGATAAGAAATTCGGTTCTTAGGCTTTTTAGGCTATTCGGTGTGGTGATGGGCCTCTCTCTAGGACGACTCGTCACGTCAGCAAACGCGTCAGAGACTTTGGAGGACGCCCCTTCAGGTATGGAAGCTTGGATATGAGTGACGACCCGACCCCACCTAGTTTTTATATTTTTCTTTTTAATTTTGGCAAAATATTTATAAAAACTAAAATTAAATATTAATTCAAACATTACATAAAAATAAACTAACATAAGATTTAAAAAAAACTGCTAGTCTTCATCTGGCATGTCGTCGGTGGGTTCGTTCGGTGTGTTGTTCCAAATGTAGTCCACCAAGTCCGCTTGTAGGCTGTGATCTATGTACTCGTTACGTAGAGAGAATCTGTTTAAATCTTCTTGTTCTGCACTCGCTGGAACAAAATTCCCGCTAGACTCGTTTTCGTCGTAGTCGCAGATCGCTCTACCCTCGTCTTCGATGATCATGTTATGCAGCAAGATACAAGCATATATAATGCATCGCAACCTCTGTGGTGTAAAAGAACGTGTCGGATATTCAATGATATGCCTCTTTTTTGTAGAACTCCAAAAGACCGTTCAATATCTTTTCTCGCCCCCTCTTGAAACTTGGCAAATTTCTTTCTTTTATCGCCTGTAGGGTGCAGAATAATTTTAACGATTGTAGAGTACGTCGGGTATATTCCATCTGCAAGGTAGTAACCGCGTCTGTATTCCACCCCCGAAATCGTAAAACTTATGTGTGGACCTGTTCCTTGGATTACATCGTCAAATATTTGTGATTGGTAGATGATGTTAATGTCATTAAGTGAACCAGACAGACCAAAAAAGGCATGCCAAATCCAAAGATCCGGTGATGCAACAGCCTCTAGTACTATAGTTGGATGATCGTGATCGCCCCGAGTATATTGACCCTGCCAGGCAGTAGGGCAATTCTGCCAGGGCCAGTGCATGCAATCAATGCTTCCGAGCATTCATGGAAAACCATGTCTTTCTTCGTGCGCTTGATATAATTATTGGACGTCGTTTGCGTTTGGTTTCCGCATATATTTTTTGCTATATAACGTCACGATCCATTTGCAAAACTTGTGCAAACATGCACGTGAAGTTCTTTCGGACATTCTTAAATACTCGTCTAACGAATCGGGTGCAGTCCCGTATGCGAGCAGGCGAATGGCCGTGGTACATTTCTGTAAAGTGGTGAAATATGGATCATACTGTGCCAAGTCGTCTGCTATACGTAAGAATAGTCGACGACTCATTCAGAACCGACGTCTAAACATCGCGTTCGTGTACATAGGTTCGTCGGCAAAGTAATCGGCTACTAAACTATCATGCCTAGCTAATTTTAAAGAGTTATATAAATTAGGAAAGCACATCAAAATAAAGACACACTAAAAAATTAAATACGTTATTAACAACGAATTAAATACCTTCTCGTTGTCGATTTAAGGCGGCCGCCCTTGTTTGCGGTTGTGACGACGTTTCTTCCTCTTCCTCCTCCTCCATGATCATCTGTGTTGCTTGCATAAAGAAGTTCGCAACAAACACTTCGGTCATCCGAAGATGATAAACACCACGAAGAAGGTGACATGTCTATATTTTTTAAAATAAAAGGTTGGAAAATTATAAAGAGATGGGAATGATTTTATAAATTTGAGAGATGGAGGTGAGTAAATTGTGTAAAAAAGTGGGATGGTATTGGTGTATTTATAGGTAAATTTATTAATTTAAAAAATAATTTTTAATAAACTAGCCGTTTCAACGGCTATATTTTTAAAATAAATTAAACAGTTCGTCTCGTCCCCAATGTCCGCAGGGGACACACCCGCGACGGCGACGCGCCACCCGACGCGGTGTTGAGGGGCGTCGTCGGCCAAAGCCGGGCCTTACAAAACCAAATGGAGGAGCTTCAAGGTAATCATGATTATGTTGCATGAAAGTTTGGAGTGTGTATGGTGGAAATATTTTAAAAATTGGCAAGCATGCACCAAGGATGTGATAGTTCAACAATTGACTTTCCTACTCGTTTTCTTCGTTGACCATCATATGAGAACAAAGAAAATAAATAAAACATGGCATTCACCATTTTCCGGTATAACATTCACACGTGCTAAATGGTTAGTACATAAATTTTTTAATAATACTACAAATGTTGACTTTGTGGGTGTACCCATAGGGTTCCAAGGCAACATGAAAGTTTGGTGATGGATTTGGAATAAACACTACCTACTGGTGTCTCTTATTCTCCCAACACAACAAGTAATATTATTATAGTATTGAAGGAAAAACATGGCTCATGCATCAGATTATTAATCATCACATCGGCTTAGGAGGGCCTAGGGGGCTGAGTTTTGTACTCCAACATTTAAGGTGGTACTAGGTTTTCATGGAAAGTTGTAGTGAGTTGTTCACGCATGTAGTGTTTTCATTTTTTTTTTTGTCAAGTTCAACATTAGGTTCATGTCATACAAATCCATTTAATTTACATTATACAATGCAAAAGGAGTAGGTTTAATGAATTATAATACAAGTATTCTACCCATACATATATATGTGTCACATACAAGCGCATATATATATGTGTGTGAGCGTACGAGTTCGAAACTTGGAAGCGTTATAGTGTGTGTGTGTATATATATATATATATATATAGAGAGAGAGAGAGAGAGAGAAACGGGATCAGGAGAAAACGGTTGAAAGTGTGAAACATTGAGAACGGATCCTGGTCGAACACGTGGCAGAGGACCCTAAATGATACGCAGGGACAGGATTGTCATTGTTCACGTTCCCCTAAATAAGTCACGTTATATGCAACAGATATGGCGTTTTGTTCTTTATACTTGTTTCAGTGGCGTTTTTTCAAAGTACATAACAAACCATAGAAGATCGTGCGCACACACATAAACGCCAAAGAAAAAGAACACTTTTCAGTAAATAACATAGGTGAGGATAATCTCAATAAGATGTTACTCAATGAGATGGACAAAATCCTCACTTAAGAATTTTGTCCAACACATTGAGTGAAACTTTATTGAGAACAAAACTGAATTTCCAAGAAACGACGTTTGCCATGTGGTTTTTGAACTTTATGGCGTTTTACATTGAATGTTATTTAGTAAATGATGGTGTTTGTTTATATAAGATGTTTTTTGTCGCGTAGTTTAGGCGGGAATTTATCATAATAAATGTTAGTAATAAAGTTTCCGTCATTTCAGTTACTGTTTGTTTAGCTTTATCTGTTAAAGCTGTAAGGCATCTCATCATTAAGTTTGGTGTTTTATTTGAATGGCGTTTTAAATAAAGATGGCAAAATACAACTAATTAACTTCTTTGTAAGGAAAAATAATGTTATCGCGTTTTGAAACATACATCACTTTTTTGTGCATAACATGTGATTTGGAAGGTAAATAACAAACAATAGAAGATCTCACACACACATAAACGTCAAAGAAAAAGAACACGATTCAGTAAATAAAACAGGTGAGGATAAACTCACTAAGATAAAGATGTAAGGCGTCTCATCATTAAGTTTGACGTTTGTCTGTTAAAGCTGTAAGGCCTCCCATCATTTATTATAGTTTCGGTGTTCGGCGTTTATGTCGTTTTGGCGTTTTATAACTAATTAGAGAAATAAAGTATTTTATTAGGGAATAGTACACAACAAACCACATAAAATGACACAAAGAAAAAAAGTAAAAAAATTAGAACTCCTCATCCAATTTCTCATCCAAATCTTCACTGTAATCGGTCTCTTCTTCTCATCTAAATTTTCACTGTCACCAGTCTCTTCTTCTTGAAGATTTTGTCCCTGGAACTTTTGAATTTCGTAGATAGATGCCGATTCCTACACGGCTGGACGCCCGGCTCTAGACGAAGCTGATCATTCAGTAAAATTTGGCGTTTGTTTTTGTGGGCATCAGTCTCTTCTTCTTGAAGAGTTTGTCTATCTCATTTAGCAAAATGTTATTTAACTAATTCTCACTTTAAGAATGTTGCCAAACCCATTTAGTGAAACTTTTTTGAGAACAAAACTTAATCTCCAAGAAATGACTTTTGCCATCTGTGGTTTTACAACTTTTTTGCGTTATAAATTAGATGGTATTCAGTCAAATATGGCGTTTGTTTTTTGTGTGATCAATGGAAAGTCCTGATATGTTGTTTACATAGATGTTTTTGGCACATAGTTTAGGCGGGAATTTTTTATAATAAATGTTACTAATAAATTTCCGTCGTTTAGTTACTTTTTGTTCAACTTTTATGTGTTAAAACTGTAAGGCGTCCCATCATTAAGTTTAGCATTTTGTATGAATGACGTTTTATATTAATAAGGCAAAATACAATTAATTAACCTTTTGTAAGGCAAAATAATGTTATAGAGTTTGAAATACAAAGATGGCGTTTTGAAACATATATCAGACATGTACATCGTAAATAATATTCATGGCGTTTAGAAACAATTCAGTATTTTTTGGAGCTTTTAATAATATGTTATTAAAGGAAATTATTATAGTTTTGGCATTTGTGCCGATTTATATTTAATTAGAGAAATAAAGTAATTTTATTAGCGGAAAAGTACATAACAAACCACTGAAAATGACACATAAAAAAATTAAAACTCCTCGTAAGAAGGGATTTCGTCTGAGAATATTCCATCGCTCCCCTCGTCTTCTTCTTCGGATTCTTGGTCAAAATTCATATCTAAACTTTCATCGTCGGTGTCTTCGTCTTCATCTTGAAGATTTTGACGCCTCCATGTGAACATGTCTTTCAACAACGCCAATTTTGGGGTCATGTCTGTGTTCAAACATGTTGAGTTGCATAACTCCGATAGGAACACAACACGAAGTTTGGTCATTGTGTTTTCAACTGTGTAGTCTTCCTGCTCCCTGTTGTCGCGTACAACAGTCACCAACTCGGTATCTTCATTAAAACGCCAAGTTTGGATTACTGGGTCAACGATTCGATTTGCATTGTTGGGTCCAAATTTTCTAGTTAATCTTCGTATAACCGTCTGTGTTTTCTCACAGAGGTTATCAATAGGAACGCCAAGGGCATGGATATCCCTCGAAACTTGTCCGTCCAAGTTCAATATGGCGTTAACTGTTTTTACGAAGATTATTCTTTTGTTATCGAAGACGATTATGAATTTTGTGAGAGACAAACTGAATCTCCAATAAACGACGCTTGCCATTGGTGGTTTTTGAACTTTTTGGCATTTTGAATTGAATGGTATTTAGTAAAATATGGCGTTTGCTTTGGGTGTGATCAATGGAAGGGACTATGACTTTGTTTATATAAGATGTTTTTGGCGTGTAGTTTAGACAGGAATTTTTTTATAATAAATGTTAGTAATAAACTTTCCGTCGTTTCAGTTACTCTATTAAAGCTGTAACGCGTTCATCATCAACGTTCGGGTTTTGTATGAATGGTGTTTTAGATAAAGATGGTGTTTCATCTAGAAGGGATTATGTGTATGGCTCGTAGTTTAAGGCAGGATTTTTAATGGTGTTTTATTTATGAGTTGGCATTATGTATTGGAGCAATAAAAAGAATCTTTTACCCTTAATGAAGCGCGTGCACGTAATAAAGTTGATGTTATTTACAAAAACGCCAACGGGCCAATATAATCCATAGATTGTTTTGATCCAATTAACGAGGGGTGTTCTCACCGTTTTCACACACACACACACACACACACACACACACATATATATATATATATATATATATATATATATATATATATATATATATATATATGAGTCGATCTTTAACCATTTGACATTTACCAATATAATCATATAATTAAACGAAATAGAATATTCAAATTTAGAATTTTCCGTTTCATCTCACCACTAACATTTGTTTTGGTTTATCGATTATTCGCGTACCAATTGATTCCCATGAATCACTCGATAGACGAAATCAGATGTACGAACTTTGCTAGACTTATATAACCTAACTATTTATAATTAAGTTTAATGTACTTTTATGGAATAAAGCATGATTAGTTCAGTGTACGAATTAACCTGAAAAATTGCTGATTGTCACAACACGATGTAATACCCATGTCGCTTACGATAGGCTACCTCATACTTTATCATGCATGCTTTTCACTTCCGGATCTCTGGCACAAAAAACGATTCCTAACCTAGGTATCCAACCCTTATCGGGAACATTACCATGTCCAACGGATCTAAACCTTACACCTTATATAATTTAGCAGGAGTGTACTCTTAGCATCTTTAAGACTCACGTGTAACACCACTACCTGACATTCGTAAGAAACTATATGAATCTAAGATATGAGTTCTTAGTGCAATTTCTAAATCTAACTGATATCACCGCCACCTATTAAAAACACTACACACCTTTTCTACATAGAGGGTTAGTATCACTCGCTAAGTAGGGGATACTATAATATTCGCTAAAAACGGATCTCAGAATTCCTGAGACCTGACTTGCTATGTAAACCAATACTGCATGTAATAAAGAATTATGGGTATTTTATATATTTTATCGCTGTTTTTAGTGGTAAGATGTCGTGTATTCATTGGTTTTATGGTTAAGTTAGATTATATTTTTTAAAAAGATAGTTTTATGGTTAATAAAAGTTAATTTTTATAACTAATAAAAGTTGATTATAATTGACAATTTACTTAAACTATAAGGTTCAAGGGCTTGTTATGCCAATTTTGAAACCTAAATTAGAGAAAAAAAAACATAAAAAGGGTGGGAAACGGGGTTAGTGGGACTTAAAACTGGGTCCACCCAGTCTACAAACGACTCAATAACTAGACAGGCTACAACCCTTATGGTACAAGAATCCATAACTATTTAGCTTATAAGGTGTTGTAGGTTGTTGGTATTAAGAAAAAATATATAAAGTGATGATGTGGCGTGAAGGTGTATGATTTTTATTAAATTTTTAAACACTTTTCACTCTTTTATCAAGTTTTAAATTTATAAAACACGATATAACACTATCACTCTCTACAACAGGCTAGGGTAAGTGCACCCATCGTTGGCGTAGTATAGTGATGATAAGATACCTAGGTCGTCCTATGAAGGAAGAGCTTTTAATATTGGAATATTGTCAACGTCTAATCTAACCCAATTTTGAGAATAGATTTCTAATAAGTAAAATAAAGAAGGAAACTAAAGAAATAAAAGAAACAAATACACAAGATAGAATCACTTGGTTCCGACTCATTTTTTATGTATCCTTTGATGATTTCCGCACTTTGGGTTTTTTAACAGATTATCTTTGTTATAGTGGCATGTCCCTCTTTTGGAGGCAACGCTACCCTCGGCCATATTGGTCTGAGTCAGCAGGGAAACAGTCCCGCAAGGCAGGAATATTGAACGATAATTAAGCAATTCTTAATTGCAAAATATGGCATGTCCCTCTTTTGGAGGCAACGCTACCCTCGGCCATATTGGTCTAAGTCAGCAGGGATACAGTCCCGCAAGGCCAGTTTAAAGTCTTAATAGTAGTTTATTTATAAGGGATTCAAGCTATTCTTACTTCCCTCGATTTGATGCTATCTGCCTCAAAGTAAGTCCTAATAAGCTTGAATCAAGTACTCGCGAGATCTATACACTGAACGAGGCAAGAACTTCATCCAAACCACCCTTCTAACCCCCTTCCAGGCAGGTAATGCGCTTTATATAGACGGTAAAGACACAAATGAGTGAATCAACAAAACATTAAGAGATGATAGAATAAAGTTCACTTTCAATATAACAAACTAGATACTAAAGTCATTAATACAAACCTAATTAAAAGTTAACCAAAGCTTGGAAATCAAAAGTAATACATAAATGATTTGTCTTCACCAAGTGATGTAAGACATTAGCCACTCATGGCCTTTGTTTGACAAAAACTCTTATGACCAATCTTGGATCCCAAGACTACTACATACTCAAAAGATAGATGATGGATGAATGTGGTGGATGATGGTGGTATTGTGGTGGTGGAGTGGTGGCAGGTGTGAGAGAAGTGGTTTGCCAATGGATGGATTGCAATTGAACCAAGCACCCCTATCTATAGTTGGAAACAGATAGTTTACACGGCCTCGTACCCCCTTCTTCTCTGTCTTCATTTAATGAGTTGTATCAATCCGTATGCTTGCACGGCCCAGTGTGTCAACAGTAAGGCCCCGTAGCCATTGTACTTGTTGTACTATCCAAAATTTGCATATCTGGGAGTTGACAACGGCCCGTGTCCATGGGACATGGCCCTTGTCTCTTGTTTACTTCTGTTTGTCTTTTTCTTTCTGGAATCTTGAGTGGGGCACGGCCACATGCCTTGGTGGCACGACCCTGTGCTTGTCTTCTGAATTGTTGTTTTTGGTCTTGGGGTGAAGCTCAGTGGGTCGGTATGATGTATCAACTTTCCTTCTTTTGTATTTATATTGGTTTCTTCTGTTAATTTGTTCCTTTTGTACATTTAAGCTCTTTTAATCCTGAAAATCAAAAGTATACAAAGAACCACACTTTTCCAACATTAGTACTACAAAGGGTTGATTGTACACCTTATTTGATATAATTTATATGTTGCATTGTGTGCATACCAAGTGCCCCAACCAGGATTTGAACCCGGACAACCCTCGCTAATAAGTGGAACACGGACCAACTGCTCTACAATATAGAAGGTGATGGTTTAAGGGGGACTTGTATGAAAGCACTGAACTACAGGGTCGTTTTCTTCGGTGGAACACCAATGACGCGACCCAACCCTATAACCCAACCCAACCCGACATTTGCGACTAAAAACGCAACGGTTAAGCCATGTTTTGACCCTAATCGATTCATATGCCTGAAGAACTCAGTTACACTACGTTTAATCGAATTTAATTGCAACTTAAATCATAAATTAAGTATTAACATGATTACTATTGAAGCACCTAGAACATTAAATGTATTTTTAACGATTTCGGGAAAATTAACCCATATTATTAACACCTATCGGTCCAAAACACCTTTACACAACATATCCTATCATCAATAGCCTGCAAATCCTCTGGTAATTCACGAATTTTATCCAAGAAAAAGAACTAGGGCTTGTAACTTTAAGTTAACATATTTCCTTCATATGGACACCGATTCAAGTAATTTAAAAGCCTAATCTTTTTAGTTTTTCGAGCTCTACAAAATCTTTCTATCAATATCTATGATGAGGGCTTAATCTGTACGGATTTCAAAACACCCTAATTTCTAGGGTTCTTGATGATAAAAATTGGGGCTTTTAGTATTAGGCTTCCATATTGATTAAATTGATCTTACGATTTTGTTCCTCACCATGTTAGATTAGTTTAGTGAATTTTTGGGAATTTTTAGGATTCGTTTGATTATGTTATGAATTTTATTTCAAAAATATAGTTATATAAAATATGAAAACAACTAAACTAGATATCATGAATTTCATCATAGGCTGAAGACTTAGAGATGTCATAGATTTTATTATTTTTAGAATATAATTATGTAAATAAAATAATTATTGTAAAATTTGGTCTTTTAATAAATAAATGGTTGAAATATTAAAAATGTATTTTTTACTAAATTATACTTTCATGATGGATTGTTTTATATAAAAATTGATATTACCTAACTGACAAAAAGATATGTGTACATAAATATATATACACACTTTTTACTATCACATCTTAAAACTTAAGATTTGATTCTCATTTGGTATTAACTCATAAGATTGTGATTGTGTAAATTGTCATGTCTAGGTTAAATTTAGTATAAGTGCAGCTTTTGCCCGGTAACTGTGCTTTATTAGTTCTGATCAACAAAGTCAAAGGTCAAAGTCAAAGAAGTCAGAGATGGTGAAGCATGACAGATTCCGGATTTGTAATGTATGCCTTGTCCGAATTTATCTGTTAAATTCGTACAAGGTTTGGTAGTCCGAAGTTATACAGGAGTCCGAATATGTCTATAAGTTCAGACCTCCTAGTTATCTTGTTTAGTCCGATTTTGTAATAGGGTTTTTGTACTGTCCGAATATGTAGTGATGTATGTTCGGACCAAGTGTTTGTCAGGACTTAGTGTCCGAGTTTGTTGCCCTAGCCAGAATATATATGTGGTGTATAGGTTAGATTAGGGTAAGCTTTGTGCAACTCTCACAAACTCCAGCAATCCTCCATCAGTGTATGCACATTATAGAGAGAGAGACGATGTGTTAGTGAGAGAAAGCTAGGTTAAGATCTTAATGATCTAAACTAGCTTGTAGATGACGTATACTCTTTTAGTTTGTAAATCTGTGATGATTGTTTCAAGATTAAAGAGATTCATCTTCTACATCTTTCTATCTCTTATGTTTTGTTGATTACACGTCGTGTTCGAGGGCAGTGGATATTCTTCGTCATCGATCCAAGGGGTCCCAGGGACTTTTAGGTGGTATCAGAGCATGGCTACCGATTCGGAATGGTCTAACCGCCTTCTGAATCACCATTGCTCTTGATTTGATGTTTGTTTCCACTAAATATCATGAAGACATGAAGTTTCAGCAAAAAACTTGAAGAAATTGAAGATGTTCGTCGTCTTAGATGATCTTCTTGTTTTCCAAGTTGCTGCAAATCTAAGGTTTGATCTGAATTTGCTATGTCCAAATTTATGTAAGTTTTAGAAGATTTTCTTGTCCGAATTAGTGTATTCGGTATATATCTTCCGAATTTGTTTATGACCTTTTGTAAAGTCACGCATAGGAAACAAATTTGGAAGTAGGTTACTAGGATATTAGTCCGAATTTGGACTTCTGATCTTGTCCGAATTTGGAATCCATTATTCTGTCCGAATTTTTTGTCTTATTTCATCCGAATTTGTTCAAGTGTCCTCTGTTCGAATTTGTTTAGTGTCTTCTTATCTGAATTTGTGAGTTTATAGGTCCGAGTTTGTTGAGTTCATATATGTCCGAATTTAATCTTTATTTGGTCTGATTTTGTGAGCCTAGAGTTTATACTTTCCTTGTCCGAATTTAAAGTATTGGATTCCGAATTTGTGGGAATTCAATTGTCCGAATTTGTGTCAGGACTTATTTGATCAAACTTTGTGAAAATCACTTTGTCAGAGTTTATGAAAATCACTCTGTTAGAATTTGTGGAAATCAATCTGTCAGAGTTTGTGAAAATCACTCTGTCAGAATTTGTGGAATTCACTCTGTCAAAGTTTGTGAAAATCACTATGTCAAAGTTTGTGGAAATCACCCTGTCCGAATTTGTGATTCCTTTTGTCATAATTTATTTTGTTAGAGTTTATTTGTCAGATTTTATTCTATTAAGTTTAATTTGGAATTTTTTAGTTAAATTTGGAATTTCTTTGCTTGTTCCGAATTTCTTTGTATTCAGAAGTACTGTTCAGATTGTAACATTTGTCAAAAACGGGTTTCCAAAACCCGCTCCGTTTTGTAATCGAATATCAAGTTATAAATATCACGTTGTATATTTATGGTTATTTTGATTTTTAATGATACATAATTAATAAACAAACTAAACTATAAAAATTATATTTGATAAAAAGTGAAAACAAAATAAATAAAAATAAAAAGTTGCTGCCGGGACTCGAACCCGGGTCAGCCGGTTTACAACTTCAAAGACTTAACACACACACACATCACCACTCCGCCACTTGTTGTTTTCTGTTATCCCTAGGAAACAAATAACATTTATACACAAACTCAGTTAAACCGGTTGCGCCAACTGAGAAACTGAAATCGGCAATTCAATCGTCTAATCATTCGATTAATCGCACATACACGTTTATAACCGATGAACTGACAGATTTTAATCAATTCAGACTTGAATTGACTTGAATTCGGATGATGATGGGTTTTATAACCGAAACCATCCAACAACCTGAATTACTTCAATCCTAGACCTCTCCTGCGACTCAAAATACTTTGCAAGACCTTCAATTGCATTTCCGCAACTTTACAGTCCACCGGAGAAGCTTAAATCAACTCGCCGGAAAAATTCTGCAAGTCGCCGGAAAACCGGGACTCACATCCACACGGTAATTCCTTCGACTCTTTCTGTTTCAATCATGTGATTAATCGGTCACTAACACAACTCCACCATCAGAATCGATCCTAGTCAACGTTTGTCGAAAATCCTACCTTCGCCGGAAAACTTCTGAAACTTCCGGAAACACACCGGGAAATGGTATGATCTTCCAAACTTCTGTTAAACTTTGTTTAAGTGCCTCAACTTCTTAAATAATCGAACAAAGCTGTTAATTGATTTTAACAGCCGGAGTTCACTTTCAGAACCGACGAACCTCTGCCGGAATTCTGTGAACAACACTAATCGGTACATCCTTTTCCCCAAACTCTCTCCATTCTTTACTTTTAAATTACTTATAATGTTTGAAAATCGAATATGTCATGAATCGGTCCTAACAGTCGGAATATCTTTTCTGGGTAAAAATTAACGAAGAAGACGAAGACGCAGTATAACATAAGACTAATAAAAATCGATAAAATGAACGGGTTAGACACATAGTCCAGCGGTGGACTGTGTGCAAAATATACACGCATGTCCCGAGTTCGATCCCTGATACACGCACTCTCTAAGTAATAAATGCCTTTTTGATCAAAGTTGAACCGGGTTAATCCCGTTAGTTGTTAAGTATAATAAAAACCGAGGTATTAACCAGGTTAGACACACAGCCCTGCGGTGGACTGTGTGCAACACTAAGTCGCACGTCACGCGTTCGAAACTTGTTACTGGCACCGGTTTGTTGAATTAAAATGTTTTTGAAATTAAAATAATTTTGGTTAAATCGAATCAGTATATAAATATAATTAAAAACAAGATTATTTCGGGTTAGACACGTAGCTCAGTTGGTAGAGCTGCGTGCACGCGTACGGGAGGTCTCGGGTTTGAGTCTCACCCAGCGCATCCTTGCACCCTGACCGAATCGGTCAACAGGTCAACAGGTCAACGGTCAACGGTCAACGCAAAATAAGCAATTTTTTTATATTTTTATTTATTTAATTTAATTTAAAAAATCAATTAAAAATACTTAAAAATAACATTTTTAAAGATAGAAAATAGCCTTAAACTCACAATAATATATCTAAAAATTCCATTAAAATCCTTAATAAAATCCACTCATTTACTATATTTTTTCGCCATTGTTTAGGTTATAAATTCTCGTTGTTCATCTCTCCCGACTCGTGCGCATCTTATCATCTCCATTCAAACGCACCCAATGTGAGTGAATCTTTACAAATTCCCCGTTTAATCACGTTTTGGGGTGTATCATGTGTCTTGTTATATATATTATATTTAAACCATTGTGCATACATCATATCATGAACATGTGTATTCAGTTTGTTTCAACTGTTGTGTAGTTATTGTTAGATGCAATTTATTATTTTCAGTATTTCATAGGCCGCCGCTCCCCATTACATTATGAGCGTTGAGCATGTTCCCCATTTCATTATGAGCGTGAACCTGGCGTGCCCACATACGATCGGCTCCGTTTGATTGAGCCTTGATCGCACAGACATTTTCATTTTCAGTACATGCAATACGATCGGCTCCGTTTGATTGAGCCTTGATCGCACAGTTTCATTTATGTTATTACCGTATGATGTTGGTATGTTTATGTATGCTATCATATGTTATGGTATGTTATAGTTGTGATTGCTATTTTTACATTTGCTCATTTATGATTATGCACAATTTTTCATTGATAAACTAACAAGTAAATCAATAATAAATGTTTATCTAATAAGGTTCACTCGCCAACTTATGTTGACCCAAAAACCCCCATTTTTACACATGATACAGGTGAACCAGCAGCAGCCAGAAACACATAGGATTGGACTAGAAGAATAAATGATTTAGAGTTTGGGATGTTTATGTTTTGGTTTATTTACTTTGTATTGTATGGACATGTTTGGATATTTGGAAATGTAACTTTGACTTTAATAAATATGAAACATATTAGTAAATGTCATGAGCTTTGGTGATAACCCAATTATGCCCCGACTCTTATTCCGCTGCGGGTCGGGGTGTGATAGATTGGTATCAGAGCCATGACTATAGGGATATAGGATAGGTTATTAGACCCTTAGAGCCTATACTATAGTTGATTAGAAACTTATAAGATTTTTGTGTGTTACATGCCAAATTTCCTGATGTTTATATGTTTTATGTTAAATGTTACAGTCAATGTTATGCAAGCATGTTCATAAGTATATATTATCATATAATGCCTATTATGAATCATATACTCATAAAATATCACATCCATGAAAGCACACACCACATCATGATTGCTTTTACAATGATTTTTGTGTTTTCAAATCTCATCAAAGTGAGTTCTCATGACGGGCATGTAGTAACTGGAAGGGTACCAGTACCGGTAGTCGGAACGTCCTGTCTAGGCTGGCATTCGTATAAATCCAAAATAAAGGACCAGTTTGCCTACCTGGGGACTAACGATGAGAGTACGAAGTACCTATTAGGCCAAAGCATGCTATACCAAACGTCGTGTGAGCTAACCCCACTTTGAGTTGTCATTGTGTCTACACCTGGACACATTCCGACCATACATCTCGTAAACATATTTTGTGGTTTGCATTCGGGTGATGCGAGTGTTAAATCGCCAATACTAATGTGAATCCTACCAAGCCAATAGCCATGGGGGCCCACATGACTATATAGGTGAAGGTATGGGGGACATTTGAGGCCCAACATCAGCAAACCCAAGACATCCTATGGATGTAGTTGCATTATTGATATTTATGTTATTTTCATTTTCTTAAAGACACATGACACCTAAAAAGACACCATAAACTCACAATCTTCTCATGTATGTTCCTGTAGATGTCGTCCAGACAGCAACGAAGGGGTAAAAGATCAGGAAGGTCTCAGGAACGCTTGGCCACACAAATCGCGAAACAAATGGCCACGATACTGCCTGACATTGTGGTCCAAGTACAACAAGCCCTCGCTACAAATCCTACTAACCCTCCCCAACAACATGACCAGAACATCGACAACCCTCCTACCAGCAAGTGCTCATACAAACATTTCAAATCTTGTGATCCTCCTAAATTTGAGGGGACCGAAGGTGTCACTGCTCTCCTCCACTGGTTCGAGGAAATGAAAAACACCTTCCTCAACTGCGATTGTCCTGAGGATCGCAAGGTTCGATACGCCACCGGGAGACTATTTGGGGTAGCTCTCACTTGGTGGAATACTGAAAAAGGGAAGAGGGGAACTGAAGATGCAATGGCCTTAACTTGGGAGGAGTTAAGGGAAATCATGACTAGGCGTTTCTGTCCTAGGAGTGAAATTAAAAAGTTGGAGGACGAATTTCATTCTTTAAAACAGAAGGAGGGGGATCACACCACTTATAACAAGAGGTTCTTGGAGTTGAACCAAATGGTTCCAAATTTGTTCACCTCAACTTATCGTCTGATCTAGCATTATATTCGAGGACTTCCCTCGAAAATTCAAGATTCAGTTCTCAGCATCTCACCAGTAACACTTGAAGCTGCTATGGAGCTAGCAACTGAACTGACCGAGAACCGAATTCGCAACGGGAAGTTCAAAGAAGAGAAAAAGAAAGCCCCTGTTGAGGGTCAAACTTCAAACCATCCCATCTCTTCCTCTAAGTTTGCCAACAAGAGGAAGCGTAACACCAGAAACTTCGCTGTTACTCAAACCAACTCCCCTATCCCTGCTGCACCCATTACCCAAGTCGCTCCTTCACCTGCACCATACAAAAGACCCTACACTGGCCCGTTACCAAAATGCAACCGTTGCCAATATCACCATTCTCCTGATCATCCTTGCCAATATTGCACCGGCTGTGGTCGCGCAGGTCATACTGTTCAAACCTGCCGCATGCCTCAAAGAACGAACCGCCACCAACCTTTAACCCAAACCCACCAACAATTAATGGGTCAAGCCCAACAACCCCTACTATTACCACCCACCCAACATTTAGCCCAAACATATTACCAACCCAATTATCCTATGGGTCAACCAATGCGGGCTTGCTACAATTGCGGAGACCCAAGCCATTTCAGAAACACTTGTCCAAGGTTGGTAAACATTATTCATGCTCAGGCCCAAGCCAACCCAATGAATCAAGCGAACCAAGCTCCTCCACCTGCAAGAGGAAGAGCTTTCAATATTAACGCTAATCAGGCTAGAGCTGACGGCAATGTGGTTAACGGTACGTTCCTTATAAATGGTAGATATGCATCTATGTTATTTGATACTGGTGCGGATAGAAGTTTTGTGTCCTTAGAATTTGAAACTATCTTAAACCAAAATCGGGATAAGCTCATGAAATCCATAACGGTAGAAGTTGCTGACGGGAAACCAGTTTCATTAAACTCTATTATACGCAACTGTGACCACGACTTCTCAGTCGACCTTATTCCTATGAAGCTGGGAAGTTTTGATATCATAATTGGTATGGACTGGCTCAGTCAACATCAGGCAGAAGTTGTATGTCGCGAAAAATTTATACGTATTCCTCTTTCAAACGGTCAGACTCTTCGAATCTTTGGAGAAACCTCGTCGAAAGGACTCAGCTTAATGTCTTGTCTTCAAGCCCAAAAATATCTTCGCAAAAATTATGTCGCGTTTTTAGCTCATATCATCAACAAGGGAACAATGGAGAAGAAACTTGAAGACATCCCGGTAGTAAGAGACTTCCCGCAAGTTTTCCCTGATGACATTTCAGGACTTCCTCCAGTTAGAGAAGTCGAATTCCGTATTGATCTTATACCTGGTGCTACACCAGTTGCAAAGTCTCCTTATAGGTTAGCCCCCTCTGAAATGCAAGAGCTAGCCAGTCAATTACAAGAGTTGACTGACAAGGGATTCATACGTCCTAGTTCATCGCCTTGGGGTGCACCTGTTCTTTTCGTAAAGAAGAAAGATGGATCGTTTCGTATGTGCATCGACTACAGAGAGCTCAACAAGTTAACAATCAAGAATCGCTATCCTTTACCTCGCATTGATGATCTTCTTGACCAACTTCAAGGTGCCAACTGCTTTTCAAAAATCGACCTTCGATCTGGCTATCATCAACTTAGAGTGCATGAAGAAGACGTCCCAAAGACCGCATTTCGAACTCGTTATGGCCATTATGAATTCATGGTCATGCCATTTGGTTAACCAACGCACCAGCTGTCTTCATGGACCTAATGAACAGAGTCTGCAAACCTTATCTTGATCGATTTGTTATAGTCTTCATCGACGACATTCTTATTTATTCAAAGTCTAAGTCTGATCATGAGCGTCATCTTCGACTCATCCTTACACTTCTAGAGAATGAAAAGCTTTACGCCAAATTCTCTAAATGCGAATTCTGGTTAAAAGAGGTGCAATTCCTCAGACATGTAGTCAATGACAAGGGAATACATGTCGACCCCTCAAAGATCAAAGCGGTACAAGAATGGCAAGCTCCACGTACACCAACTGAAGTAAGATCTTTTCTTGGTCTAGCTGGCTATTATCGTCGTTTCATTTCAAACTTCTCTCGCATTGCTGTACCACTCACGGCTTTAACTCATAAGGGAAAACCTTTCATATGGGGACCCAAGCAAGAAGAAGCCTTCCAAACCCTTAAACAAAAACTTTGTGATGCACCAATCCTCACTCTTCCTGAAGGTTGTGATGATTTTGTGGTCTATTGCGATGCGTCAGGGCAAGGATTGGGCTGCGTTCTAATGCAAAGAGGAAAAGTCATAGCTTATGCTTCGAGACAACTCAAGACGCATGAAAAGAACTACACCACCCATGACCTAGAACTTGGAGCCGTTGTGTTCGCTCTTAAGATATGGAGACACTATCTCTATGGTACTAAGTGTGAAATATACACTGACCACAAGAGTCTTCAACATATCTTCAATCAAAAGGAGTTAAACATGAGGCAACGAAGATGGGTCGAACTTCTAAATGACTACGACTGTGAAATTAGATACCACCATGGTAAAGCAAATGTGGTGGCTGATGCACTTAGTCGAAAGGGTTATGCGAACTCCATTCGTCTTCTATGTTCGCAAATTATAACCGACATTAAGGATCAAATTCGAGAAGCCTAGCACGTTTCAATAACGGAAGATGATGTACGAAAGGAGATGTCCTGTGGAGCTGAGCTAAAAATTGAAACTAAATCTGACGGTATTCTGTACTACCTAGATCGTATATGGAATCCTAACCACAACAATCTTCGTGAAATTCTTATGAAGGAAGCTCACAAAACGCGATACTCTATACACCCAGGAGCCGATAAGATGTATCAAGACCTACGATATACCTATTGGTGGCCTGGAATGAAAAAGGATATTGCTGTTTTTGTTTCCAAGTGCCTTACATGTTCCAAGGTGAAAGCTGAACATCAAAGACCCTCAAGACTTCTGGTCCAACCTGAAATACCTGTATGGAAGTGGGAAAATATAACCATGGACTTCATTACCGGGTTACCTCGCACTTCTGGTGGGTATGACACTATATGGGTAATCATTGACCGACTTACAAAATCAGCTCACTTTATTCCTATCCGCGAAGATTTCAAGAACGAAAAGCTAGCTCGATCTATATCAGCGAAATCGTAAGCCGACATGGAGTACCGTTAAGCATTATTTCTGATCGTGATGGTCGTTTCACTTCACGAACATGGCAAGCAGTACAATCCGCTATGGGTACGCGATTAGATCTCAGTACCGCCTATCACCCTCAAACTAATGGTCAATCTGAACGCACCATTCAAACTCTTGAAGATATGCTACGAGCATGCGTTATCGACTTCAAGGGAAATTGGGACGCCCACCTACCATTAGTTGAATTTTCGTACAACAACAGCTATCATTCAAGCATCGGCATGGCACCTTTTGAAGCCTTATATGGTCGTAAGTGCCGATCTCCTGTATGTTGGCACGAAATTGGGGAAGCTCAAATCACTGGTCCAGAATTAATCCAAGAAACCACAGACAAGATCCATCAAATCCGAAACAATTTTCTAGCGGCTCAAAGTCGTCAAAAGAGTTATGCAGATAAACGACGGAAGCCTTTAGAGTTTAACATTGGTGATCATGTACTTCTAAAAGTATCACCGTGGAAGGGAGTAGTTCATTTTGGTCAAAAGGGCAAGCTAGCACCACGTTACGTAGGACCTTTCAAGATACTCGATAGAGTAGGCCCTGTAGCATACAAGCTTGATCTACCAGAAGAACTCAACAGGATTCATCCCACATTCCACGTGTCGAACTTGAAGAAGTGCCTCGCTGATGAAAACCTCCACATTCCCCTGGAAGATATTCAGATTGATGAATCTATGCATTTTATTGAAAGACCAGTAGAAATCATGGACTTCGGGGAGAAACGTCTACGACGAAGTCGCATTCCAATTGTTAGGGTACGCTGGGAGTCGAAACGGGGACCTGAGTTTACTTGGGAACGTGAAGACTCAATGCGCGAAAAATACCCGCATCTCTTTCCTACTACTTCTACTACTTAAATTTCGGGACAGAATTCCTAAAAGTAGGGGATACTGTAACATTTGTCAAAAACGGGTTTCCAAAACCCGCTCCGTTTTGTAATCGAATATCAAGTTATAAATATCACGTTTTATATTTATGGTTATTTTGATTTTTAATGATACATAATTAATAAACAAACTAAACTATAAAAATTATATTTGATAAAAAGTGAAAACACAATAAATATAAATAAAAAGTTGCTGCCGGGACTCGAACCCGGGTCAGCCGGTTTACAACTTCAAAGACTTAACACACACACACATCACCACTCCGCCACTTGTTGTTTTCTGTTATCCCTAGGAAACAAATAACATTTATACACAAACTCAGTTAAACCGGTTGCGCCAACTGAGAAACTGAAATCGGCAATTCAATCGTCTAATCATTCGATTAATCGCACATACACGTTTATAACCGATGAACTGACAGATTTTAATCAATTCAGACTTGAATTGACTTGAATTCGGATGATGATGGGTTTTATAACCGAAACCATCCAACAACCTGAATTACTTCAATCCTGCGACTCAAAATACTTTGCAAGACCTTCAATTGCATTTCCGCAACTTTACAGTCCACCGGAGAAGCTTAAATCAACTCGCCGGAAAAATTCTGCAAGTCGCCGGAAAACCAGGACTCACATCCACACGGTAATTCCTTCGACTCTTTCTGTTTCAATCATGTGATTAATCGGTCACTAACACAACTCCATCATCAGAATCGATCCTAGTTAACGTTTGTCGAAAATCCTACCTTCGCCGGAAAACTTCTAGGGTACCTATGTTGTCCAAATTAAGTGATGATTTTTTGCTCGTGGGGATGAGACGCGGTAATGGTGGTCCTCGGTGTTCTTTTCATGATTCTTATTGTTCAGATTTGGTCCGTACTAGAGTCTTCAGACGATTTGGGCCTTTTTATCGGGCATTCAAGGTGAAACGAAGTTAAAGAGACTTGGACTTTAACAGTTTACGAAGAAATAAGGGGGAGTAAAAATTTCCTATTTTCTTCGTAAATCTAAAGCTTGTGCATGAAAAAGCTCGTGTGTGATGGAGTTTTCTCTCGGTGTGTGCTTTAATCAAGTATTGACGTGATAAAGTTGATTTCTTGGGTGACGACTAGTTAAAGATTAAGCCTTAATAAGTTGTGGTTTAGAATAGAGAAGACTAGTAAATTGGTCCATCTTCCTAGACGGTTGCTAGTCTATTCTCGAAATAATGGGGTGCTTCATGATTTACGGGGAAGACCAGAGATGAAAGCCATCGGGGATTCAGTGGACTCATGAAGATAGGAGATTGATTCATGAAGATACGCGACGAGATGAGATCATACATGAAGGGTTGGAGACTTACAAGATGATGGATGTACTTTTTCAAAGTTTAGTTTGTTATTAACTTATCGAACTGAACTTTATGTCTTTGTGGAATTTGAAGTGTTCAATGTTAGGCATTGGAAATCTCATGTTTTGTTCTTCTGTCGGTTAAGTTTGAAGATCAAGGATCAAGCAATATTCTTACATTTGGATGTAGGTTGGTTCGCGTTAACTTGATTCAGGAGTAGTTTGAGGGGGAGGATCTACAGTGGTTGATGTTGGATTCTTCAGGTTTCACAAAACAGCCATTTAAGTGATCGTCAGCAAGTCTTTCGTTAGAATGGTTGAAGATCGTTGTGCTATCCCGGAAAGATCAAGTCTCAGCCAAAGTAGAAAGCAGGCATGACATCATCAATCAAGGGGGAGTCTGTAAGTCTAGTATCCGGTGACTGAAGATTATCGATGCCACATAGAACTTATAGCAACAGTTAAGGGGGAGTCTATAAGTGTAGTTTTTGCCCGGTAACTGTGCTTTATCAGTTCTGATCAACAAAGTCAAAGGTCAAAGTCAAAGAAGTCAGAGATGGTGAAGCATGTCAGATTCTGGATTTGTAATGTATGCCTTGTCCGAATTTATCTGTTAAATTCGTACAAGGTTTGGTAGTCCGAATTTATATAGGAGTCCGAATATGTCTATAAGTTCGGACCTCCAAGTTATCTTGTTTTGTCCGATTTTGTAATAGTGTTTTTTTACTGTCCGAATATGTAGTGATGTATGTTCAGACCAAGTGTTTGTCAGGATTTAGTGTCCGAGTTTGTTGCCCTATCCAGAATATGTATGTGGTGTATAGGTTAGATTAGGGTAAGCTTTGTGCAACTCTCACAAACTCCAGCCATCCTCCATTAGAGTGTGCACATTCTAGAGAGAGTGGGAGACTATGTGTTAGTGAAAGAAAGCTAGGTTTAGATCTTAGTGATCTAAACCAGCTTGTAGATGATATATACTCTTTTAGTTTGTAAATATGTGATGATTGTTTCAATATTAAAGAGATTCATCTTCTACATCTTTCTATCTTTTATGTTTTGGTTATTTCACGTCGTGTTCGAGGGCAGTGGATATTCTTTGTCCTCGATCCAGGGGTTCCAGGGACTTTCATTTAGCATGATATAAAAATTGGTTATGGACTTAGAATTTTTAATATATCTTTATTTAATACATCAATAATGTTAGTTAGACAAAGTTGTTGAATTTTAAGATGTTAAAATCGTATAAGAATATAATAATCTATAAATAACTATACATTATGCTACATGTTACCTAGGTTATTATTTTATTGTGATATTTAGTATTCTACTTTATATATATATAAAGGCAACTTTACATCTTTCAAGGATTTCCCAAGTGCGGTGTTTAACAAGGCTAAGAAGGAACGCAAACCGTGAGTAGATACGATACTCTTTTCCCCCTTTTGCCAATAACACTTTTTGGGTGTATCTTGTGTTTAATTCTAAATCTATAATTTAAATTAATAACATGTTGTTTGATGTGTTACTATGTGTCACATATTGCTAAATTCTATTGTTTCTCAATACATACATCTACGTGTTACTCGCTTTGTGTCACAGGTTTCATGTGGATCCACCTGGCGGACCAGTTCTCCACGGCCATGGGTCAAACTTCGTATCGCCATCATTCTTTGGTGAATTTGCCTTTCGGGGCTTGCATCTTTATGTGTCTATAGTTTCTATTAGTGTTATATTTGTGTTGATTATAATATATATGTTGAATTCTCGTAATATTGAAGGACATAGTTTCACATTTGATGATGCATGTTAATAAATAATGTTTTCAAAAATAATAATAATATAAAAATGTTTTTTATAAAAAACCCAATCTATTCACCAACATTGTTGTTGACCTAAAAACTCTTTTACGCGTAATACCGGTACATAAGTGTGAGCCGAACTCGAGATGAAGACACTTAGGGATTGCCGTAATAATTAAATTGGACATTTTGTTAAATTTCATGAATGTGGATTATTGTACGGATTCTATGTTTATCTGTAACAAAATTTAATATGATATTTTTAACTTTATAATAGTTGTTATAAGCTTTGGACAATCAATCATGCCTCTTACCGTTCCGCTACGGGTCGGGTGTGACACGTGTCAGCAAGTGTTTATCACCAAAAACTCATTTCTACTTGTTTGACCCATTTTGGTTCATGTCAGCAAGTGTTTATCACCAAAAAAACTCATTTTTACTTGTTTGACTCGTTTTGGTTTAGGTCAGCAAGTGTTTATCACCAACAACTCATTTATTTACTTGTTTGACCCGTTTTGGTTCCGACGGGAAGTATTTATCACCAAAAGTTCATTTTTACTTGTTTACTTGTTTCAGTTTGCATCAGCAAGTGTTTATCACTAAAACTCATTTTTACTTGTTTGACTCATTTTCGTTGGCGTCAACAAGTGTTTATCACCAAAACACATTTTTACTTGTTTGACCGTTTTGGTTCGCGTCAGTACGTGTTTATCACCAAAACTCATTTTTTTTACTTCAACTACGTCACATTTCTCATATAGTGATTCTATCATAAGAGGTGTAAGTTTTACTTACCTTGCTTACGATCATGCATTCTCGCATCTTTGACCCGCTTGATCCAATCCTTTCCAAGCTCCCACCTAGCTTGTCAAGAGTTAATCTATCATATAACATCCACACGATGGTTAGATTAGTCATCAATGTTATAACCATCACCCTTATGGACCTTTATACCATATTTCTCATTTGATTCTATAATAGGCCAGTTTGACTTTTAAAAAGTCAAACTGCCAATTAACTTATGAAATGCACTAACAAGTTCAATAAACTTATCTAGGCATATTATTAAATACTGGTGGGCATCATTTTTAGGCTATCATTTTAGCTAACTTTGCCATACAAAATCACCATGTTTCTTTCAATTCAACAAGTTCAAACACTTCTCAACATTAAGTTAACATAAACTTTTCATTATCATAAACAAATTTATCAAACTATCATATAAGAATTTAGGGTTTTCATGACTATGTAAAAACCAATTTCACCACATACATGGACTTTCATCGAAACATCTAGTTTAGTCAAATATCTCATATTTTCTTGTAAATATGATGATTATATGCCAACTTTAACATCACTATAACATCAATTTCATTCAATCATCAAAACCCACTTAATGTCATGTACGATCACTTAACCTAGTGTCTAGATTGTTCAAGTATTTCACTTATACTAGCAAGTATGGTGATCATAAACACAAACACATCATCAATTTTATCATATTTTCTATAATATCCAAGTCAATATTATCACATTCAAGTCCCTTTTTCATAGAAATATTTCAAATGTGAAATTGCAACTTACCATATTATTATCATTATGAATGGATAACCAATAATCAAGGTTCATGCACAATTTTGGCCTTAATTCATCCTCGAATTCACTAGAATTTGTGTTTGAAGGTTCTAAGGGGTCTCCCCCCATTTCTCTGTCAAAATCACGACACACACACTCTTGCGTATGTGTTTTGTGTTTTCTTCTATTTATATTTTAGACTTTCCAAATATGAAACTTTAGTCCTTTTAGTGTTTTTATGAATCGTTAACTAGGTTGAAACCTACTTATTTTTACCCATATTAGTTCGTATTAACTAAGTTAACCATCACTAGTTGAATAATTAAACTCGGGGAGGTTTGCAACCCGATTTAGTTTATGTACCCATAACCCGGGCCTTTTATAAACTTTATTTTCTAAGGACATTTACTCACCTTTTTAAGATAACATAAGGTTTATTTAATTAAATCCTAATGTTTACGGGTTAACTTTTACTACTAACAACATTATGTTTATTTATTTAAATGTTAATGTTTATAGGTTAACTTTTACCACTAACGGTATTTTACCCGCTCATCCCCAGTTAATTTTGTTTAATTACCAAATCCATTTTTAGGATGTTACATAATGGACATAACGTGCAGTATTTTAAAACGTTAAGTACAAAACTCGTCAACTTTTGCGGCAAAGGACATCGCCTGTAAAAGGGTGTTAAACTTGTAATTTACCCTATTTTAAAAAATTACAACATTTTTAATATTATGTTTTTTTAAAATATAACATTTTTTATATTTCAATTTTTTTTACAAATTTCAGTTATTCAATTTTTAAGGTTATACAAAATATAACAATTTCCACAAATTATACCATTAAAAAAAATTATAAAATTTTCTTTTAAAAATTCAAAATTTGAAAATTTTAAATCAATACGGGTTATATAGACCATAAATGCATCGTATCGGTTTAAAAAGTGAAGAATTTTGTGAGTTTTATGAGTCAATAAGATACATATAGGCCCTAAATAGATCATATTGACTCAACTTCTTTGAGAAAAACCCCCTGAAACCGGAGGGTTCACCCCATAAATTAATCAAAATACTCTTGTTCAACGGTTCAAATACTATATGAAATACATATAAATGATGCGGAAACAAGATAACATAAAGTATTTGTGTGTAATCTTGATTCCAATTCCGTATAATTGCACCGTATGTGTGTGTGTATATGGTGTGTTTTGTTGGGTCATATTGTGATATCACCCCTTGTCTATCAGGGGGTTAAAGAATTCTAACTATAATGCGGATCGTATAGGTCTATATGATCTGTATAAACCCCTTCTATTCTTATAAAACAAGGGGTTAATTGATAAATCAGGGAGTCTATACGTAACGTATATGCCTATACGATCCATATAGACCCCTGATTTGTCAATTAACCCCTGTTTTTTTAGATTTATGGGGTTTATACCGCATTGTATAGACCTATGCGATCCGTATTACCCTACGAAACGACCCAATTTTGGCCAATACGACTGTATTATACTTTTGGTTTTGTCACTACGATGCATATACATGACGTATTTTGTCATTACATGTCATTTTATGAAGTATACCTTCTATACGTGTCGTTCCAGTGACGTTCGATTTTGTGTGGTATCGTACTATATGATTACGTGTAATTTTGTTTGGAATCCACATATACTCTAAGGTGTCGTGTTGTATGTATATGCGTCATGTGATATCATTACTTGATGTATTTTGTCGTTAAATGTCGCATTATGATGTATTTTGTTAGTGTGTGTCGTATTATTACATATATTGTTCGTACGGGTCCTGCCGGTGACATTTGGTATTATCACGTCTATTGTTTGTAAGTGTAGTATTAAGATGTAGATTGTTTGTACGTGTCGTGTTATCGCGTATGATGGCGTGTTATGGTAACATATTTTGTCGGTATGTGCCATATTATAGCATGTATTGCCCGTACAGGTCGTGTCGGTGATGTTCCGTATTGTCATGTTTATTGTTTGTAAGTGTCGTATTAAGGTGTAGATTGTTTGTACATGTCGTATTATTGTGTATGATGGTGTGTTATGGCGTATTATGTCTCTACTTGTCGTATTGTTCCATATTTTGGCGTATTATGTTGTATTTTGGCATATTTTGTCGTATTTTAGCATATATTGTCGGTTACTTGATGTATGGTATTCATTAAACAAACATAAAACACTTGAAATACATTATACAAACAAAATACCTTTAAAATTACAAATTAACCTAGATAATGCATTATCTTGTCTATATTTGGCTTCGTTATCGAGTCAAACCACGCTACGCATTCCATATAGTTTTGCATCCATAGTGCTGCTTCTTCGCCTCAGTTATTTACCCAGAGATAGTTTGGTGACAGCATTGGATCATCCCCTTCCAATTTTACATGGATGAATTGATAGTTGTTAACAAAAACGAGCATAACCACATGATGAAGGACACGTCCGCGTTTGGGATGATATAAGGGGAATAAAGTTGAATTGCCTCGCAAGTCTATTATATGAACAATCGCACCAAACCTATTGACAAATCAGAGTCCCACCTAAGGCATCTACATCCAACATTCCATGGGTGCTCTCCTAACCCTGGTAATATTTATTCTTTTAGCTACGCGTCGTAGTCTCCCGTACATCCATGTTAAATATGTACTTCCACATTTCTTTGTTCGCGCATGTCATCTCCTCACCTAGTTCATTCCGAATATCACCAAAGTAGCTTTGATCAAACCCTAAACCCATAACCATAGCTCAAAACCCATAGTGTCCATCCGGCTTAATATCTTTTATTCTTGAGATGTAGCAATGGAACAATTATGGGATTTGATTTTTGTATTTGAGAACATCTTCAACCGATTCATCCGCCTAGATTAATGGAACCCCATGGTCCTCGTGTGGCTCTTTTTTTTGGGAAGTCGTTGAACGACTGCGTCACATTAACGACTTTTGAGACATTGCAGAAGTAGATGGTATTAGAGAGTCCTGCTAAGAGCTGTGTCGAGGAGGGTCGCACTTGATTTGTTTTGAAGGTCCAACTGAGCTATGTCTAGCAGCTTGTTCTCTCCTTTGTACCTTCGATGTTGGACGCCCGCAAGTGTTTTCTTGTACGACATGCAGTCTTTTGTCACTCATAAGTGGGTTTAACACCGCCTTGATCTTCGATATCATGCTTTTCTTCACTTGCGGGGGTTCAGAATACATTTTTTGATTCACATCATTGAATTCTTTTCCAAATCAACGTCATCCTCACTATTAATTCTTGATGGTTTCAAGTCAAGTTTTCTCTAGAAGATGTCTATATCATCGAGCCGAATGATACGTTCTGCAAACAAAAAAATGATTACACATGCGTATTAAAATACTATAAAAAAATCTTAAAATAACCTTATAAGTACCTATATTTTGCAATTTCTCTAGACGACAGACACATAACAACCTGCAACCCGTGTACAACTAGCAGCCACATGCTGATCCAATGATCACAAGGTAGATAGTCACTGTTTTAGCTCGTTTTCTAGTAGTTTAAGAGCATGGATGGATACTTTATGAAGTAGGTTGCATAGCAAAGGAATCACAAGGTGGTCGTTCATTCGCTTGATGTTACTTTCTTCCAAACTTTTCTTTATTTGTGAGTATAGTTCTAATACCAAGTGTCGACCTTTTTCACCTGGGTATCCCGACTGCATTTAGGTGAAGTAAACTATCTTTTTAAATCAGCATGTGCGCCTTCGGCTCTATTTGTCGTAGTTTGGTAAAAGTTGACCGTTCGATTGGTCCATGCACATACAAATTTCTGTCGGGATGTCTTTAACCAGTTACCCCACAGGTAAATAAAAACATCTGAAAATATAAAACATATTCAAATTATGTATCTATTGAAATGAATGTATAAATTAAAAAAACTTATGTCCACGTTGGTCACTAAGAAGGTGCAAATGAAGGTTGGTGACGTTATAGTCATATAATTCCTCGTTCGGAGTATCACACACTGTTTTCTATGAACGAGTAAAGACCTCCCAGTCTAATTGATTAAAGAAATTCTTGGAGTATTTTACGATATTAAGTAAAATGTGGAACATGCAGAGATATTTGTGTGTGTTCGTGAATATTTTTTAACACGCGTTTAGCAGGGCTGATCTTTGTCCATAAGAATTACACGTGGCTCCATACACTTGTGCAACATAGACCTGATCCTCTTCAGGACCCAGACGTACATTACTTCCTGCTCATTTGAAAGAAATGCATGTGCAACACAAAAGGTCTGGTTTGTCGACATCATACCCACACCTTTCAAAAATGGAAGATTGTACATGTTAGTTTTGTAGGTCGTGTCAATCATAAGCACATGTGGGAATGCCTGCCACATTTCAAAAGACTTTTCATGACAAAAAAAAATATATTCTCAACAGCGTTGGTGGGGGGTTCACCTGTATGTAATAGGTCATCTTTCTCTCCTAGATAATTTGTTCCAGTCTCTACAAGGAGACGTTTTTTAGCGAACTTTAGGGACCTAATATTTTGATGAGCGTTGTGTATGCCCTTCGGAACAGACTTTTTTCAGGGTTCTATTCGGTTATGGCTTTCAAGATTTTACGGGGCTCTATGTCTTGATCTGTTAGCTCTTACACCAATCTAAACTCATTACGAGTGAATCTCCTGGCATATGCGTAATGTAACACCCCGACCGCGTAAAACAACAAACCGCGGCGGAAACGTCGGGGAGTCACGTTACAGAATTGTTTCAAACACATGGTACTCAAGGTTTTGTTTTATTGAATTAATAATTTACATTGTCTTTGGATAACACAAACAAAATACAAACAATTTTCTTTAAGTTTTAAAGTAAACTAAGGCCTGAGTCCATCCTACATGTTGCATGTGTTCACAATCATCAAACATTAGCACCTGAAACATATGTGAAAAAGACAATCAACAAAGAATGCTGGTGAGTAACATAGGTTTTGTGTGTCAAATTCATGGCTTTGTATTAGTATTTGAAATACCTCGTCCGATTATGAGAGTCGATGAGTGAAAACCTTGTATCCCAACTTTTATTAAAATGTTTGGTATTGCAATATGTTTAACCAACTACAAAAGATGTATGAGTTATAAACCTTGTAGCTGTCACACCCCGATTTTCGATGTAGCGGAAGCGTGTCGTGAGGTGTGGCCAGAGCGGCAATCGTTGCATTCAACCAAGTAAACGACAATTGTATTACAAAACATTCATCCGTACTTTTATTTAATACATAATTTACATACCAACTATTGTTTTTAAAACCATACCACAAGTTTGAAACTATTATTTAAAATTCAACATAAGTTTATAAAACATAACAACGAAAAATTGGATTAAAACACGACATCTTGACTTCACATCCAACGAACAAGATTTTTCCCCAAAGGCCATCCACTAGTTTCCTGTAAATACATGTTAGTTTTGAAAACAACGTCAACCAAAGCTGGTGAATTCATGTTATAAATTTTTGTATTAAATGAATCTTCCAAAAACATTTGAAATAACAAATTCGTTTAATATAGCTTAATGAAACTTGTAAGATCATTGTGTGTTGCAAGGACACTAATTTGTATGCCGAATAAGGTGGCAACCAAACCTTGACGATTTATTATGTGTCTGAGACACTTGTTTTAGACACAAAAGCACTCTAATACAATTTGTTATTATTGCGGTAGTAGAGTGGGGCTCGCCCAAACCCAATTGATCTATCCCCTTGTTCCTCGGTACTTTTTATTCATTAATGGCCCCAATGCTTGAGCCTTATTCACATGTGATCTAAATATTTTCATTTACCCAGCTATATTAATTGTAACATGTATACATCCCTGCACGATTAAAAACCATAAAAACGTTAAAATAAAAGGAGAAACATGAACTCACATATTTGCATTCCATGCAAATCTCTAGTCAGTTTCTAATACTTTGTTCGTTTCTCGACCTACAAGTGTTCTAATCTATTAGACACTTAGGCTTTCGTTCGTTTATCGTACAAGTAAATATCTCGAATTTCATACTTGTAATTGTTGGTTTATATATTTCTTTCATATATATACTTTAGATTGATTACATGTAAATGGACCTAGTCCATGATTTAATTATAAATAACTCAATCTAATAATTCATTACATATGGGCATAGCCCAAAAGCTTTTGTAAGTTGGGTCTAGCCCAATTTTCTTACTATGTGTGGACCTAGCCCAATTTGTTTCATGTATGTGGGCCTAGCCCAACCTAATATTTTTAAAGTGGGTTAAGCCCAATATGGTTTGTAAAAGTGGGTCTAGCCCACGTTAAAAATGAAAGATTGGGCCTAGCCCAATATAGTTTATAAAAATTGAATTAGCTAAAATTTAGTTTTATAAAAGTGGGCTTTAGCCAAAAGTTAGTTTTTATATAAATGGATTAGTCTAATTTATTTCTTTATAAAAGTGGGCTTGGCCCAATGTTAAGTTTTATATTAGTGGGTTTAGCTCATGTAAACATTTACAAAAGTGGGCTTAGCCCAAATTTGATTTTTATACAAGTGGACCTTAGCACTTGTAAATTTTATAAAAGTGGGTTTAGCCCAAAGTTAATATTATAAAAGTGGGCCTTAGCCCAACTAATTTATATAAATGTGCTAGTCCATATATTTTATAAAAATAGTTTTAGCCCAATATAGTTTTTATAAAAATGGGCTTAGTCTCATAATTGTTTAGTTGGGCTTATCTAAAAATAATTACTAGTATTTGTTATAACTTATAAAAATTTATTTATGAAAACTATTAGTTATAAGTTATAGATTCAAAAAAAATATATTAAATATAAAGTGTATCGGTTATTTGTTCGTTTTAACCGTTAGGTTCGCATCGACTATTTTATTCGTTTCGTCTTTGTCATTTGTTTCATTTATACCATATACTTTATTTTGTCCGAATTGTCCAAATTGTCATTGTCCGATATATTATTTTATTAAAATTTGAACACTTACACATTTGGTATTCGAATTAATATAATCAAAATATATATAGTTTTTTTACAATAATACATGTACACATATAAGATGGTTTAGAAATATATATTTTTATCAAAAATGTATATTTATCTCATTTTTAGTTTAAGAAAATATAAGTAATTAATTTCTTAACCTTTTCATCTAAATCCTTTATCTAAACATGATTAAATTTCCGAATCGCTATTAATCACCAAATCTTTAGTTAAATCATATCTTAATCAAGATTAATTTTTATAAAAATTTTGCCATAGTTTCCTTTAAAATATAAGTTTCCTATGTTTTTATAAACACGTTTTAAATAATTTAACTAACTCAAATCATCATCAATCACAAATATTATATAAATGTATTAACAAAATGTCATGAACTTGTTATAATTTTAAACTTTCTTAAAATGGAAACTTTATTATTACTTTTAAACAAAATTTCTAAATCATAAATTTTATTTAATGATCTAATACTTGTATGATCATCTTTAAAATATAAAAATATGTTCAAGACTATTTTTGTTAATGAATCTTGCTATTCTAAACATGCATGTGTTTAGATCATCTTTTTATTCATAATTTTGCAAGATTCAAGCTAACTAGTTTATGACAAGTTCAAGATCATCCAAATTCATCAAGAAAACCATTTAATTATGTTAGTGATCATAGATTTATTAGTGTTTTTCAAGTGGGTTTTTATATATCTTTTATGATGATCTTGTGTATTTTTATAAAATAAAAAGTATAAGATAAGGTTTAAGATCTTACTACTAGCATAAGGCTAGGGATGATCTAAAGGATGAAGAAAATGAGTTGATCAAGAGTTCCAAGCTTTCAAAGTGAGCTTCTAATATTTGTAAACACTTTAGATCTTCATGCAAGCTTGAGGTTCTTGTGTTAGGATTTTAAAAATTTGAATGTGAATTGGGGGTGTCTTGGCCTATTTTTAGAAGAAGAATGGAAGGAGAAGTGTTGTTATTTTGGTGTTTGGAGAATGAAAGAACATGAAATGGTTAAGGTCTTAGTTTTAGGTTCTTACAGATCATAATACACCAACTAAGTTCACAATGTACCAACACATAATCAATTGATTAGTGGCAATGTGGAAGATACCATATAGCCGTGAGGTGGGGGTGGTTTATATATATATATTTTTTTATAAATAACATGTGATTTTTATAAACTTTAATAACTATATATATAAGTTTTTATAAAAACTAATACCCCAACACTTTAAATTGATGTTATAATATGCCAAAATAATTTACTAGTCTTATTGTTTCGTTGTTCGGTTGATAAAGTTAGTTCGGGTCTTGTACCGGGTGAAATACTGATATATTGTGTTACTTATAAAATTTTATGTTCATAATAATTCTAGTACAATTTTTATTGTCCTATTAATTAACTAGCTCTTCAGACTAATAATTTGTCACTTTAAGTTTAATTTCGGTACCGGCTTTGTTGTCAGGTTTTTACTTAACAAATCGTATAGCTTTAAATAATAAGATTTATATACGGGTTTTATACTATTTCTAATACCCGTTATTATTCTTTAGCTAAAAATATTTATTTTTGGATTTTCGGACATTTGCTGTTTTGCGCTGCGGAATGCTGCATTTTTGCTGCAAAATGTTGTATTTTGCTGCAGGCTTGGACAATTTGTTATTTTAAATAAAATTTTTATGGTATAACTTCTTATGCCTTAATTCGGAAATATCATATTGTACCGTAACCAATACTGATATTTATTACGTGTTCGCGTCTTTGTCATCCTTTTAGGATATGGTTTTATATGTTCATGATTGTGACGAATTCATTATCATACCAAACTATAATTTTGTTAAATTCCTAGACTTTGAAGACTTAAAACTATAATTTAAGTCAAGTTGTTCGGTAAATAAACAATATAATAGTTGTTCAAGTTGTACAGAATTACCAGAATTTTGCCAATTGTCACATTCTCCCCTTGTTCAAGAAAATTTCATCCCGAAATTTAAGTCGTGTCATCCTTTGCGTAGGATTTCTCGAACAGGTAGGGGTACTTTCTTTTGATTTCGTCTTCCCGTTCCCAAGTGAACTCAGGTCCATGCTTTGAGTTCTAATGGACTTTGACTAGTTTGATATGACTCCTCCTTGTTTTCTGAACTTTCGAATCTAAAACTTCGACAGGTTCTTCGATGAAATGGAGTTTTTCGTCTATATGAATTTCGTTCGTGGGAATAATAAGTGATTCGTCTGAAAGCACTTTTTGAGATTTGACACATGAAAAGTGTCGTGAACGTTACTAAGTGTTTCAGGCAATTTCAACTTATATACGAGTGTTCCAATTTTCTCCAAGATTTCATATGGTTCTATGTATCTCGGGCTAAGTTTTCCTTGCTTCCCGAATCTAACTACGCCTCTCCAAGGCGAGACCTTTAGTAGCACTTTGTCTCCAATCTCAAAGGATAATGGTTGCGGTATTTATCCGCATAACTTTTCTGTCTATTCTGAGGTGCTTTAATACGGTCTCGGATTTAAATATCTTATCTATAGTTTCTTGAATTAATTCTAGACCTATCATTTGTTTGTCGCCTATTTCTGCCCAACATAGCGGAGATCGACACTTACGTCCGTATAACGCTTCAAATGGAGTAGCTTGAATACTCGTGTGATAATTGTTGTTATATGAGAACTCCACTAAAGGCAAGTGAGTATCCCAATTTCCGCCTAAATTAATCACACAAGCACAAACCATATCTTTTAAAGTTTGAATGGTGCTTTTGCTTTGGCCATCTGTTTGGGGATGAAATGACGTACTTAGATCTAAGCGAGATCCAAAATCCTTTTGAAATGATTGCCAAATTATTGATATGAAATGACCATCCCGGTTAGACTAATCTAGCTCTTCAGACTAATAATTTGTCAGTTTGAGTTTAGTTCCGGTACCGGCTTTGTTGTCAAGTTTTTACTGAACAAACCGTATAGCTTTTATAAACTTTAATAATTGTATATATAAGTTTTTATAAAAACTAATGCCCCAACACTTTAAATGGATGTTCTAATATGCCGAAATAATTTACTAGTCATATTGTTTCGTTGTTCGGTTGATAAAGTTAGTTCGGGTCTTGTACCGGGTGAAATACTGCTATATTGTGTTACTTATAAAATTTTATGTTCATAGTAATTCTAGTACAATTTTTATTGTCCCGTTAATTAATCTAGCTCTTCAGACTAATAATTTGTCATTTTGAGTTTAGTTCCGGTACCGGCTTTGTTGTCAGGTTTTTATTTAACAAATCGTATAGCTTTAAATAATAAGATTTATATGTGGGTTTTATACTATTTCTAATACCCGTTATTATTCTTTAGCTAAAAATATTTATTTTTGGATTTTCGGACATTTGCTGTTTTGCGCTGCGGAATGCTGCATTTTTGCTGCAAAATGTTGTATTTTGCTGTAGACTTGGATAATTTGGTATTTTAAATAAAATTTTTATGATATAACAATACAGACATATCTTATGCGTTAATTCGGGAATATCATATTGTACCCTAACTAGTACTGATATTTATTACGTGTTCGCGTCTTTGTCATCCTTTTAGGATATGGTTTTATATGTTCATGATTGTGACGAATTCATTATCATACCAAACTATGATTTTGTTAAATTCCTAGACTTTGAAGACTTAAAACTATAATTTAAGTCAAGTTGTTCCGTAAATAAACAATGTAATAGTTGTTCAAGTTGTACAGAATTACCAGAATTTTGCCAATTGTCACATTCTCCCCTTTTTCAAGAAAAATTCGTCCCAAAATTTAAGTCGTGTCATCCTTTGCGTAGGATTTCTCAAACAGGTAGGGGTACTTTCGTTTAATTTCGTCTTCCCGTTCCCAAGTGAACTCAAGTCCATGCTTTGAGTTCCAATGGACTTTGACTAGCTTGATACGACTCCTCCTTGTTTTTTGAACTTTCGAATCTAAAACTTCGACAGGTTCTTCAATGAAATGGAATGTTTTGTCTATATGAATTTCGTCCTTGGGAATAATAAGTGATTCGTCTGAAAGCACTTTTTGAGATTTGACACATGAAAATTGGCGTGAACGTTACTAAGTGTTTCAAGCAATTTCAACTTATATACGACTGTTCCAATTTTCTCCAAGATTTCATATGGTCCTTTGTATCTCGGGCTAAGTTTTCCTTGCTTCCCGAATCTAACTACGCCTCTCCAAGGCGAGACCTTCAGTAGCACTTTGTCTCCAATCTCAAAGGATAACGGTTTGCGGCATTTATCCGCATAACTTTCTGTCTATCCTGAGGTGCTTTAATACGGTCTCGGATTTAAATATTTTATCCATAGTTTCTTGAATTAAATCTAGACCTATCATTTGTTTGTCGCCTATTTCTGCCCAACATAGCGGAGATCGACACTTACGTCCATATAAGGCTTCAAATGGAGTAGCTTGAATAATCGTGTGATAATTGTTGTTATATGAGAACTCCACTAAAGGCAAGTGAGTATCCCAATTTCCGCCTAAATCAATCACATAAGCACGAAGCATATCTTCTAAAGTTTGAATGGTGCTTTCGCTTTGGCCATCTGTTTCGGGATGAAAGGACGTACTTAGATCTAAGCGAGATCCAAAAGCCTTTTGAAATGATTACCAAATTCTTGATATGAAACGACCATCTCGATCAGATATTATGGATCAGGCACTATTTTTGTTTTGCCACAATCTCTTTAAGATAAAGTTCGGCTAACTTCTCGGTTTTTTTCTTTCTCACGTACCGGCAAGAAATCCATAAAACTTTTGTTATGAAATCGGTCGACAATTACCCAAATCATGTCGTGATCGCGAGAGGTCCTGGGTAATTTTGTTATGAAATCCATAGAAACGTGTTCCCATTTCCAAGTGGGAATTTCAGGTTGTTGTAACAAGCCTGAAGGTTTTTGGTATTCGGCCTTAATTTTTGCACATGTTAGACATTTACCAACATAAGTTGCAATATCTCTTTTGAGATTAGGCCACCAATAAAATTCTTTTGATCGCGATACATTTTATCTGCCCTGGGATGTATCGAATATTTGGACTTATGGGCTTCATCTAAAATTAGGTTCCGCAGATTACCGAAAAGAGGAACCCAAATTCTGTTTGCAAAGTACAAAACTCCGTTCTCATTTGGTTCTAAATGTTTTTCCGTACCTCTAAGCATCTCTGCTTTAAAATTTCCGCTCTTCAGGGCTTCCTATTGAGCGTTGTAAATTCAGGAGGTAAGGTTATTGTGAATGGTGTGACATCCCGGTTTTTCAGGTATCTTAAACGCGCTACTTTATGGTTATTCACCCCTACACTGATTTAATTCGGAGAATTAAATTACACGCTCTCAATAACTACGCTAACTTTGTGAATCTATAGGGTGAATTACGTGCTATGTGTTATTAGACGGGTTGTATCTGAATTACGTGCTATGTATTAATAGACGCTTGTAGATTATTGTATCACACTTTGATTTCGTGATTTATTAGTTATAAGTCTTATGTTACCGAATTGTAAAAAAATAATAATAAAAATAAATAAATAGCCGAACCCGAACCGAGCCGCGAAACGTGTCGACCTTGCGACCCACATACCTTGCGGCCCAAGGAATTAACCCAAACTTAAGGCCCAAGGCTCTAAGCCAAACCGCCCCCCCCCCCCTTCCATTGTTATATTTATATGTATGTATGCATGGGGATGTTTAAAAAAAAAAAAAAGAGAAACCCTAATCCCTAGAGAAGGTCGACGGCAGCCCCCCCCCCTCTCACGGTCGCAAACCCCACACCTCCCGGATTGATTCCAAGCTTATCCCGATTCGCTAATCATCATCGTTTCAAGGTTAGGGTTTAGTTGTTTTGCGATTCACACTAGGTTTTGGTGTAATCTTGATCATGATTATGTGTTTGTAGGATTATTAGTATGAAAAAGTGTTGTGATTTATGATTAGTTCGGATGAATGTGCGAATTTTTGCGGTTGTGATGTTATGTTGAATACTAAAATCGTAGGCTGCGTTTTAGCGATAAAGATCATGATATATATTTAGGGTTTGCATGAATATTGATATATATGATGACATTTGACAAATCAACCTGTTGTTAATCAGTACACCTAAGCGTCATGATCGTTTAAACATGTTTCTAATGCGATAAAGTCGAAAACAGTTTGTTGATTGACATTTACAGCCAACTTCAGTTGGCTGTAACCTGATCATTATTTATCGAAAAGTGGATTTTCTGAAGCCTAAAACGTGTATTTTTTAAAAACTCTTCAAATGGAACCGGATTCATATTTTTCTGAGGTCGTTTGCTATTTTTAAATGGTCATTTAGTGCAGCAGCTGAAGCTGCATAAATTCTGCAGAATTTGCATGTTGTTTATCGAGTCGGATCTCATAGTCTGTAGGGGGTTAGGTCACGAAATTTGCACAGTAACTGGAGACAGGATTTCCGGAAATCTCCTATAGGAATTTTGTTAATTGGATGAACGATGATTTTTAAATATTTTTTCTCGTGGACTGCAGTCAGAAAGCAACGAATCTGACTGCAGCCTAGTATATAAATGTTTATAAATAATTGGTAAAGATTTATGATTTGAAAATTTCACACAAAATTCTACAGTCTAATTGATATCTCCTGTAAAAAGATTTGAATTTTTGGAACGTTGAAACTATTTTATAAAATCCTCGAAAACAGTCCAGTTATGAGCGTACAAGCTGAAACATGATAACTTGCGTTTGTGTGTACCTAAGTGTTGTATGAGTTAATCTGTGTTTATGACAAGTTGGTTTGATCATTATTTTGTATGGTGATACTTGGCATGCATGATTATGGTTTCGAATTGGTTATGACGTGTGCCGTACTATGTGTTAGTTATGCGTAGGGTTTTGTGTCAGTGTGTTCACACACTAACTTTAACTCGGTTGACATGTTAGGACGCGATTAGTGGTTCCATCTTTTGCTTCTTTTGCGTTATTCTAACCGAGCAATTTAAGGTGAGTTCACGGCCCCTATTTTATCCGGTTTTAAACAACAGGGGGAGAAACATGTACACGCTCTACAACTCTATCTTTTTACGTTATGCGAAATTAACGCCGTTAACTATTCGGTAACTAAGTTAATGTTAATATATGTTATGGTCACTAAGTAGCTTTATCACGGAAGTCCTCAACCAACTCTCGGATCGTTAGTATTGGGTTAGATAGCGGGGAAATTATGGTAGTACTACTGGGTCCGACAAGCCCCACCCGAGCTAGTCGCGCTAGCCGACCGGGAATGGTCAACGGGTGATTAATTTGGCCTAACTTTCGCCATGGTCAGTGATAGACCTGGCAACACTGAGGCAACAACAGTCAGCTTCGATCACGAACTCTTATGTGACGTAACTCTAGGCTCGCTACCTACATGTTAACATTGAACTTATTTACGAACCAACATTATTATTCCGGGTTAGGAATAATGGAGCTAAGTCGTTATCCCGGGTTAGGGATAACGGGGAAAAACAAACTTTTAAACCGAACTTGTGAACTTATAAAAACCTGTGAGCTCACTCTTCTTTAATGTTGACACTTGTTTCTTTACATGTTTCTTAGGACGCTAGGAGCGCTAGGTGCACTCACTTGCATTTGATCAAGACAATTTTTATCGAGGCTTATTTACGAATAATGTTTGGGATTTTGGTTTTGGCGTTTATGTTGGCGCCCGTTACTTAATTTTAATGCTTCCGCTAAACTTTGAAACTTTGATATTTTGAAAATGACTATGAATGTTAACAAAAAATGTTTTTAGAAAACGTTTAAATAAATCATATAGAGTCGTTCGATATTGCTAGTGTCTGAGATTCTGGTTTGATCACACGTCTCGTGGTAATACTCCGCAAGTGGAAATTGAGGGTGTGACAGATTGGTATCAGAGACTCTAGCTATAGAGAACCAGGTTTGCATTAAAAGTAGACCTAAACTATAGCTGTTACACGACATTAGACTTAGTTGGCACCGAACTGTGATATCTTGTTATGTGTTATACTACAATTGTTCTATGTGAGATATATATATGTATATTGTGATATACGCAACTCGTAACTAACTACACCAACCCAGCAGGCTATGTCATCATCATCATCCGACTGATCTCGACAATCAAGGGCGCCGGGGAAGGCACCCATGGTCGAACCCTCACCACCTCGTGGCGTGGAGACACGCTCAGCTGCTAGGAAAAGACTCGCTCTAGGAGTGGAGTCGTCCTCCCGTCCGACCACCGCTATACCGGTCAAACCGGTCAACTCTTTAGGAGTGGGGAACGATCTACTTAGGGATGTGTTAAGGAAACAACAGGAACAGCTGGAGAGAATGCAGGAGACTATCGAAGCACAGGGATGGCTGATACGTCAACTAACTGGTAAAACTGGAGAGCTCGAGGAAGAGCAATATGAGAATAAGAGAGCTCGAAACATTTTAGCTAAGGACTTTCGTGCTGAGCGGCTGAGGGCTGACTGGCTCGAAGACAGAGTTCTTGAGTCCAGTTGGAGGATTCACGAAATGGAGCAGAACCAAGCACCACCTATCCCAGTACCCGCACCAGCACCGGCCCCTCCAGCGCCGGTAGAGGACGAAGAAGAGGATCCAGAGGAAGACCCGGAGGAGGATCCGGAGGAAGAAGAGCCGGAACAGGACCCGGCTGTTGAAGTTGAAAACGCTGAAGAGGAAGACGGCAATGATAGCGACTTGGGAGATGGAGACATAGATGACTAACTCGTCTCGCCAATCTCCGTTTTGCTTCCTTTAGTTTGTTTGTTTCCACTTATGTTTGAACTTGAAAATTTTATAATTAAACTGATATGTTTGGTTGGTATTTTGTGAGACATTACAATTTATTTAATCGAATGTTCCTTTTGATTGTTTAATTTGTTGGGTCGACATAAATTGTGTGATTATTGAAGTGTGGAATGTGATGACTATATTGGATATACACTTATCGGTGTGTGTTTGTCTTGTCTTGCGAAGATCTGAAATGACAACCGGTCATCGCGGAAATCTCAACTGAAGAATTGGCCGCTCTAATCCAAGAACACGTGAATGCTGCTCTGGCAGGTGTTCCTAACCCACCAGCAGGTAACCATTATTAAATTTTCATGGTAAAATCTAATAGTTTGGCTAGTGGACTTTCTCGCTGACTACCTATCCTCTATCTTCAGGAGGGGGTCTTAACCCCTACAAGATGTTCCTGGATGCAAAACCGAGCAAGTTCACGGGTCTTGAAGGACCCATAGGACTGGTCTGTTGGATTGAAAAGTCTGAATTGGTTTTTGAGATGTTCAATTGCCTTGAAGCTAATAAGGTCAAGTATGCTGTCTCAACGTTGGAAGATGGGGCATTGACCTGGTGGAACGCACAAGTCCAAACGCGTGGACTTGTTGCGGCGAACGCAATGGCCTGGGCCGAATTTAAGGCCCTAATCAAGGAGGAATACTGTCCGCGGGATAGAGTTCAGCAGTTGGAACAAGCATTATGGAACCACAAGATGGTCGGGTCAGAAATTGAAGCGTACACGGCAAAACATCATGATATGGTGTTCCTTTGTCCCGATTTAGCTAACACCGTCGAAAAAATGACTTGAGTTTTATCTTGGGGGTCTGGTCCCTGAGATCCAGGGCATGGTAATGTCTAGCAACCCTATGACGGAGCATCAAGCGATTAGGCTGGCGCACAAACTCACCGATAAGGCGGTGGAGCAAAGGAATTTGCCACCTAGGGGTGCAACTGAAATTGTCCCCGACAACAAAAGAAAATTTGAAGACTCACCTGCTCGACAGTCTTCATCAGCCCAGCCACAACAAGGAAACAGAAGCGGTCCAACAACTTCAACAACAATCGGGGTCACAGCAATCAGTCTGCTAACAACACCCAGAACTCGAGCGGCTATGCGGGATGAAAGCCACAATGTAATCGTTGTAACCTCCATCATTACGGCCCTTGCGCCGGAAATCGCTGCCAACGGTGTGGCAAAGCAGGACACACGGGAAAGGATTATCGCGGGGAGATCATGACACGACAAAATCAAAACCAGCACCAGTGTCAGCAGCAAGGTAATAACCGGGGATTCTATCAGTGCGGTAGCACTTCCCATTTCAAGCGAGACTGCCCGCAGCTTTGCAACAACAACAATGGTGGGAATAACAACAACAACAATAATAACAATGGCAATAATGGAAATTGTGGCACAGGAGGTGCCAAAGGTCGTGCATTCACGCTGGGCCGTGGAGAGGCCAGAAACGACTCGAATGTAGACACCGGTAAGTTTCCCCTTAACAATCATTTTGCTACTGTACTTCTTGATACGGGTGCGGATAAGAGTTTTATATCTGAGTCTTTTAGGAAGAACCTAAATCTCACACCTAAACCCCTAGAGACCCCGTACGTCATAGAGCTAGCCGATGGTAAATCTGTAGATGTGACCCATTTAGTAACCGGCTGTCAACTTAAACTCGCGGGTCACACCTTTACCATTGATCTGATGACAACTACTCTGGGTAGTTTTGATGTGGTAGCCGGAATGGACTGGCTATTCAACGTCCGAGCTGAAGTTCTCTGTTTCGAGAAGCTATCCGTATTCCGCTCTCTAACGACGAAGTCTTGATGGTGCAAGGCGAGAAGGCAGGTGCCGTCACGAACATCATCTCTTACATGCAAGCTCAGAAGTATCTTCGGAAGAGGAACTCTTTTGCTTTGCTCGCACTGGTCACCGAGCAGTCTAAGGACGAGAAGCGGATTGAAGATATCCCCGTCGTCCGTGACTTTCCCGATGTGTTTCCAGAGGAGTTACCCGGTTTTCCACCACATCGACAACTGGAGTTTGAAATCAAATTGGCGAACCATGCGACTCCTATCGCCAAGGCCCCATACCGCTTAGCTCCAGCAGAGCTGCAAGAGCTGTCTACCCAACTTCAGGAATTGTTGGAAAAAGGATTTATCTGACCCAGTACTTCGCCATGGGGAGCTCCGGTCCTTTTTGTCAAGAAGAAGGACGGGACCTTCCGCATGTGCGTCGACTACAGGGAACTCAATAAGGTTACTGTCAAGAACCAATACCCATTACCTCGCATCAACAATCTTTTCGACCAGCTTCAAGGGTCAAGCTACTACTCCAAGATTGATCTACGGTCCGGTTATCACCAGCTAGCGTCAGGGAGGAGGATATCTCCAAGACGGCATTTCGCACTCGGTATGGCCATTATGAGTTCTTGGTCATGCCCTTCGGTCTCACCAATGCACCCGCAGTGTTCATGGACCTCATGAACCACGTGTGTAAGCCGTATCTCGACAAGTTTGTCATCGTGTTTATCGATGATATACTCATCTACTCTAAGGGTGAAGAAGAACATGCTGAGCATCTGCGATTATTGCTGGAACTAATTCAACAGGAGAAACTATATGACAAGTTTTCGAAGTGTGATTTCTGGATTCGGGAAGTTCAGTTCCTCGGGCATATCGTGAATGAAAAGAGTATACCCGTTGATCCCACCAAGATCGATGCTATCAAGAACTGCGAAGCACCCAGGACACCGACAGAGATCCGTCAATTTTTGGGATTGGCTGGTTACTACAGACGTTTCATCGAGGGATTTTCCAAGATCGCACAACCGCTTACCACTCTCACCCAGAAGGGCACCATGTATACTTGGGGTGACAAACAGGAAGCAGCATTTCAATTACTGAAGTCGAAGCTTTGCAGTGCGCCCATTTTGTCCTTGCCAGAGGGGACAGATGATTTTGTAGTATATTGTGACGCTTCCATTCAGGGATTGGGATGTGTGATCATGCAACATGAAGAGGTCATCGCGTATGCATCCCGACAGTTGAAGATCCACGAGAAGAACAACACGACACATGACTTGGAATTGGGAACAGTTGTGTTTGCACTTAAGATTTGGAGACACTACCTATATGGAACAAGGTGCACAATCTACACGGATCACAAGAGCCTCCAGCATATTTTTGACCAGAAGGAGTTGAACATGCGACAGCGTCGCTGGGTCGAACTCCTGAACAACTATGAATGTGCCATTCGGTATCACCCGGGTAAAGCTAACGTGGTAGCTGATGCCCTCAGTCGGAAGGAGCACTTGAAACCCCGTCGGGTACGAGCACTACAGTTTACAATTCATTCTGGTTACCCAAACAGATACGCGACGCGCAACTAGAAGCAGTTAAGGAAGAGAACATCAAGGTCGAATCTGTGGGAAAGATGGAATGCGATTGGGAAGTGAAACCCAATGGTGCCCTGTATTTCATGAATCGTATATGGGTACCTCTCTACGGAAACCTCAGGAAGCTAGTTACGGACGAAGCTCACAAATCCCGATACTCTGTCCATCCTGGTTCGGATAAGATGTATCAAGAGCTTAAAGCCGCGTACTGGTGGCCCAACATGAAAGTGGATATAGCCACCTACGTGAGCAAGTGTCTGACTTGTGCGAAAGTCAAGGTGGAATACTAGAAGCCATCAGGGCTACTTCAACAACCTGAGATCCCGATGTGGAAATGGGATCAGATCTCGATGGATTTTATCACTAAACTCCCGCGAACTCCGGGTGGTTGCGATACCATCTGGGTAATCGTGGATCGTCTAACTAAGTCTGCACACTTCCTAGCGACCAAAGAAACAGATAAGATGGATAAGTTGACTCGCATCTACATTAAGGAAGTAGTTTCTCGGCACGGGATGCCAACGTCCATCATCTCAGACAAAGATGCTCGTTTCACGTCCAACTTTTGGCGGTCACTTCCGAAAGTGTTGGGTACACGCTTAGATATGAGCACAGCTTACCACCCTCAGACGGATGGTCAAAGTGAAAGGACCATTCAGACCTTGGAGGACATGCTTAGGGCATGCGTGGTAGACTTCGGGAATAGTTGGGAAATCCATCTGCCTTTGGTGGAATTCTCGTATAACAACAGTTACCATACGAGTATTCAGGCAGCATCGTTTAAAGCATTGTACAGTCGCAAATGTAGATCACCGGTCTGTTGGGCATAAGTCGGCGACATCAACTCACAGGTCCTAAGTTGATACTTGAGGCCACTGAAAAGATTGTGCAAATCAGAAACCGCATGGCAGCGGCACGAGATCGACAGAAAAGTTACGCTGATGAACGACGCAAACCGCTCGAATTTCAAGTAGGTGATCGCGTCCTACTGAAAGTGTCACCCTGGAAGGGTGTAATTCGTTTTGGGAAACGAGGCAAACTAAATCCACGGTACGTAGGCCCATTTGTGATTTCGAAGCGTATCGGGCCCGTAGCTTATCAGTTAGACCTTCCTGCCGAACTCAGTGGAGTTCACAACGTTTTTCACGTGTCCAATCTGAAGAATTGCCTATCAGATGAGACCCTATTCATTCCATTGGATGAGATTCAAGTGGATGAGCAACTGCATTTTGTGGAACAACCTATCGAGATCATGGACCGTGAGATTAAGACTCGAAGGCACAGCAAGATACCGATCGTCAAGGTTCATTGGAACTCTAAGCGTGGACCAGAGTTCACGTGGGAAAGAGAGGACCAAATGAAAAGCAAATATCCACACCTTTTTGCAGCTTGGCAGCAATCAGACGTTACCACCAACTGAATTTCGGGACGAAATTCTTTCAACATACGGATGATGTGACAGCCTGGGATTTACTTCTACCATTCTAACAAATTGAATCTTTTGTGCGTTGCATTCTAAACCACGTTTACTCAATTTTTGGGACGAAAATTCTTTCAACATGGGGATAATGTGACATCCCGGTTTTTCAGGTATCTTAAACGCGCTACTTTATGGTTATTCACTCCTACGCTGATGTAATTCGGAGAATTAAATTACACGCTCGCAATAACTACGCTAACTTTGTGAATCTATAGGGTGAATTACGTGCTATGTGTTATTAGACGGGTTGTATCTTAATTACGTGCTATGTATTATTAGACGCTTGTAGATTATTGTATCACACTTTGATTTCGCGATTTATTAGTTATAAGTCTTACGTTACCGAATTGTAAAAAAATAATAAAAATAAATAAATAGCCAAACCGAACCGAGCCGCGAAACGTGTCGACCTTGCGACCCACACACCTTGCGGCCTAGGGAATTAACCCAAACTTGAGGCCCAAGGCTATAACCCAAACCCCCCCCCCCCTTCCCTTGTTATATTTATATGTATGTATGCATGGGGATTTTTCAAAAAAAAAAAGAGAAACCCTAATCCCAAGAGAAAGTCGACGGCAGCCCCCCCACCTCTCACGGTCGCAAACCCCACACCTCCCGGATTGATTCCAAGCTTGTCCCGGTTCGCTAATCATCATCGTTTCAAGGTTAGGGTTTAGTTGTTTTGCGATTCACACTAGGTTTTGGTGTAATCTTGATCATGATTATGTGTTTGTAGGATTATTAGTAGCAAAAAGTGTTGTGATTTATGATTAGTTCAGATGAATGTGCGAATCTTTGCGGTTGTGATGTCATGTTGAATACTAAAATCGTAGGCTGTGTTTTAGCGATAAAGATCATGATATATATTTAGGGTTTGCATGAATATTGATATATATGATGATATTTGACAAGTCAACCTGTTGTTAATCAATACACCTAAGCGTCATGATCATTTAAACATGTTTCTAATGCGATAAAGTCGAAAACAGTTTGCTGATTGACATTTACAGCCAACTTCAGTTGGCTGTAACCTGATCATTATTTATCGAAAAGTGGAATTTCTGAAGCCTAAAACGTGTATTTTTGAAAAACGCTTCAAATGGCGCCAGATTCCTATTTGTCTGAGGTCGTTGCTATTTTTAAGTTGTCATTTAGTGCAGCAGCTGAAGCTGCGTAAATTCTGCAGAATTTGCAGGTTGTTTATCGAGTCGGATCTCATAGTCTGTAGGGGTTAGGTCACGAAATTTGCACAGTAACTGGAGACGGGAAGTTCCGGAAATCTCCCACTGGAATTTTGTTAATTGGATGAACGATGATTTTAAATAATTTTTCTCGTGGACTGCAGGTCAGAAAGCGACGAATCTGACTGCAGCCTAGTATATAAATGTTTATAAATGATCGTTAAATATTTAGGATTTGAATATTTCACACAAAATGCTACAGTATAATTGACATCTCCTATAAAAAGATTGGAACTTTTGGAACGTTGGAACTATTTTATAAAAATCCTCGAAAACAGCCCGTTATGAGCGTACAAGCTGAAACATGATAACTTGCGTTTGTGTGTACCTAAGTGTTGTATGAGTTAATCTGTGTTTATGACAAGTTGGTTTGATCATTATTTTGTATGGTGATACTTTGCATGCATGATTATGGTTTCGAATTGGTTATGACGTGTGCCGTACTGTGTGTTAGTTATGCATAGGGTTTTGTGTCAGTGTGTTCACACACTAACTTTAACTCGGTTGACATGTTAGGACGCGATTAGTGGTTCCATCATTTGCTTCTTTTGTGTTATTCTAACCGAGAAATTTAAGGTGAGTTCACGGCCCCTATTTTATCCGGTTTTAAACAACAGGGGGAGAAACATGTACACGCTCTACAACTCTATCTTTTTACGTTATGCGAAATTAACGCCGTTAACTATTCGGTAACTAAGTTAATGTTAATATACATTATGGTCACTAAGTAGCTTTATCACGGAAGTTCTCAACCAACTCTCGGATTGTTAGTATTGGGTTAGATACCGGGGAAATTATGGTAGTACTACTGGGCCCGACAAGCCCCACCCGAGCTAGTCGCGCTAGCCGACCGGGAATGGTCAACGGGTGATTAATTTGGCCTAACTTTCGCCATGGTCAGTGATAGACCTGGCAACACTGAGGCAACAACAGTCAGCTTCGATCGCAAACTCTTATGTGACGTAACTCTAGGCTCGCTACCTACATGTTAACATTAAACTTATTCACGAACCAACATTATTATTCCGGGTTAGGAATAATGGAGCTAAGTCGTTATCCCGGGTTAGGGATAGCGGGGAAAAACAAACTTTTAAATCGAACTTGTGAACTTATAAAAACCTGTGAACTCACTCTTCTTTAATATTGACACTTGTTTCTTTACATGTTTCTCAGGACGCTAGGAGCGCTAGGTGCACTCACTTGCATTTGATCAAGACAATTTTTATCGAGTCTTATTTACGAATAATGTTTGGGATTTTGGTTTTGGCGTTTATGTTGGCGCCCGTTACTTAATTTTAATGCTTCCGCTAAACTTTGATATTTTGAAAATGACTATGAATGTTTACAACAAATGTTTTTGGAAAACGTTTAAATAAATCATATAGAGTCGTTCAATATTGCTAGTGTCTGAGATTCTGGTTTGATCACACGCCTCGCGGTAATACTCCGCAAGTGAAATTGAGGGTGTGACAAATGGTGAGTCTTAATGATCGCACACAAAGCGGCTTCACTCGTTCCTTTCGACTTAGTGCATCCGCGACAACATTCGCCTTGCCCTGATGGTATTTAATTTCACAATCATAGTCATTCAACAATTCAAGCCAACGTCTTTGGCGGATATTTAACTCTTTTCTTGTTCAATATATGTTGAAGACTTTTGTGATCGGTAAAGATTGTGTACTTGGTGCCGTAAAGATAATGACGCCAAATGTTTACGCAAAGACCACTGCACCTAACTCTAGGTCATGCGTGGTATAGTTCTTTTCGTGAACTTTTAATTGGCGTGATGCGTATTCGATAACTTTCTCTCGTTGCTATGATACGCATCCTAAACCTTGATGTGAAGCGTCACAATAAGCTACAAAGTCATCTATGCCATCCGGAAGTGATAAAATCGGTGCATCACAAAGTTTATATTTAAGCAGTTGGAAAGCTGCTTCTTGTTTCTCTCCCCAATAAACTTTTTATCTTTCTGAGTTAGGGAGGTTAGTGGTTGAGCGATCTTTGAAAAGTTCTCAATGAATATCCGATAATAACTGGCCAATCCTAAAAATTGGCATACTTTGGTGGGTGTCTTAGGTGCGTTCCAATTCTTAATGGCTTCTATGTTTGATGGATCGACATGTATGCCTTTCTCGTTGACTACATGTCTGAGAAATTGGACTTCACGAAGCTAAAATTTACACTTAGAGAATTTTGCATACAGTTTCTCCTTCTTTAACAACTCAAGAATGGTCATAAGATGATGTTCGTGATCCTTTTTATTTCGTGAATATATCAATATGTCATCAATAAATACTATCACAAATTTGTCAAGGTAAGGCTTGCACACACGGTTCATTAAGTCCATGAACACAGCCGGTGCATTTGTTAGACCAAATGGAATAACAAGGAACTCATAGTGACCGTAACGGGTTCGGAATGTTGTCTTTGGAATACTTTCTTCCTGTACTCTAAGTTGATGGTATCCTGACCTTAAGTCAATCTTCAAGTAAAAACTTGATCCTTGAAGTTGATCGAACAGATCATCGATCCTCGGTAATGGATACCGATTCTTGATCATGAGTTTGTTCAATTCTCGATAATCTATGCACATTCTAAAGCATCCATTTTTCTTCTTTACGAATAGAACTGGAGTTCCCCAAGGTGAGAAGCTTGGTCTAATAAATCCTTTGTCCAACAACTCTTAAAGTTGTATAGACAACTCTTGCATTTCCGAAGAAGCTAATCCGTAAGGGGATTTCGCTACAGGTGCAACTCCTGGAATCAAGTTATGCGAAATTCGACTTATCGTTGTGGAGGTATTCCTGGTAAGTCCTCTGGGAAGACTTCAGGGAATTCCTTCACAACAGGAATCTCCTCAAGTTTTGGTTCCTTGGATTTCTTGTCAACAACGTGTGCTACGAATGCTATACATCCTTTTTGAAAGCACTTTGGATCTTTCATACAAGAAATAATTCACAATAGCGTTTCGCTCTTCTCGCCATGTATAAGAAGTGTTTCATTATTAGGAAGAAGAATGCAAATAATTTTGTTGCAACACACGACTTATGCTTGATTATTGGATAACCAATCCGTACCGATTACAACATCAAAACTACCTAACTAGATGGTAATAAATCCATGTTGAATTTTTTTCCACCTAACTCTAAAGAACATTCTTTAATAATCTCATCGGATTCAATTATCTTTCCATTCGCTAGTTTGATAGTGAATGGAATATCTAATTTATTTGAATTTAGTTCAAGTATATCTTTAAACTCTAAAGATATGAAACTAAAATCTGCGACAGTATCAAATAATATAGATGCGAAATGACTATTGACAGGGAACGTACCAGTGATCACATTTGGATCCTGACGTTCCTCATGAGCTCCTATTACAAAGGCTCGCCCATGGCCTTTGTTCTCCTTTGGGCAATTCTTTCTAAAGTGGCCTAATTCCTGGAACCATAGCAACTTTGATTTCTTCCTCGGTCGTTTCCATTTCCATAACCTTCTTCTTTCTTGCCTTCATTCCTGTTTCCTTTGTTATTACTCCAGCAATTTTCGGTGCGGTGTCCCAACTTCCCGCACTTATCACATTTGGTGGTTCGGCATCCACCATAATGATGATAATTGCACCTTTTGCACTTAGGTGTATTTCCTGTATAACCTCTCGGTTCTGTCTCTGTTGTCGTCACGAATGCTTTGTTTCTTTTTGCTGTGGGGGTTTCCTTCTTCTTATTACTCGGTCCGGAACCTTTCTTGAAGTGTGTAAACTTTCTCTTATTCCCATGTGAGGTTGATTCTACATGTGTCTCCTTAGGCATCTCCGCACTCTTTCTCGAAAACTTATTCATTCTTAGCGCTTCTTCGGTAAGGCTTACTGCAATCGTGATTGCTTCGGTGATGGTTGCTGGATGTGACGAAGTAACCATACTTCGGATTTCCGAAGCTAATCCCCAAATAATGTATCGTTCGATACGTTTAATTCGGGGGTTACCATATACGGAACGACTCGTGAAAGATCATGAAATCGCTGAGTATAGTCATAGATGTCGGATCTGAGCATTGCTATATTCCAAAATTCTGTTTCCAACTTTTGTAGTTCAGCCTTTGAACAATACTTCTCACGCATCATTTCTTTCAGTCTTTCCCAAGTGATAGCGTATGATGTTGTATCTCCTAACGTTTGTACTTGGAGATTCCACAATGATAAAGCTTCGTCAATGAACAATCCCGAAACATACAATACAGTCTGGTTAGGGGAACAATTACTCATGCAGATTACAGAATCAGTCTTTTCGGTCCATCGAACAAATGCTACAGCTCCGCCTATGCCGTAAAAGTTAAATGGTTTTCAATCTAAAAATGGCTTATATGTGCATCCTGAAATGTTGGTTTTCGAAATTGTCAGAAATATTTATTTTACAAATAAAATATTAATGAAAATTTCTTGTAAGGTTATGAGTAACCAACCGTTCATAGGATTGTTGTTATTGGTGGGACTTGAGCCATATCTTCATTTCTCAAATTGGTGCGATTTGCTTCACGTTGAGCAATCGCATCCGCAATGCGTTGATTCAACAAAGTATCAAGCTCAACTTGAGAAGCGGGTAGGGGAGTTTGGAATTGATGTATGCTCCTTCTTCTTGGTGGCATGATCTTCATATATAAAATCATATAGAAGAAATTAGACAAATATTTCAGATAAATATTGTCATTCATGGACCAAATAGAATAGAATATATCTAATAGAATATATATATATATATATAGGTCAAATAAATCGAATCATCTCTCACGTGAGATATTCTTACAAATATCATCATGATACAAATATAATGAGTAATCAAAATAAAAGAAAGATAATCAACTTTCAAATATATTTTGTCAACTTGTTACATCATTTTTGCGAAGTACAAAATATAATTCGAAGTTTCGTCGCTCCGACATACAAGTTTATACAATATATAAACAAAAGTAGATAGTTTCTTCACATTGTTTCTTCAGAGTCTTCAAGTTGACTTATATATATCTTCAAAATTTCTTCAATCTTCAACTAACCTGATATGGGCACTATCTCCAAAACCTAATTACATACCAAACTAGACAGACGGTGGGGGTGGGGGTGCAGATGCGCGGCGCGAAAGTATGTTATCTCCTCCTCGATGGCGCTAATGCGCCTCTCAAATGATGAAGAGGTGGCATGAGATGATGCAAGTGATGGTACTAACGGGGATGGTGGTGGTGGAGGTGATGATGTGGGTAGTGGTGGCTGAGATGATGATGATGGAGCATTCTGTGATGCTCGGATAGCAGTGAGTTGAGCATTAAGCTCATGAAATCATCGAAACAGAATACTGAGCTGTATCTCGGTAGATGTGAGTCTGTACTCAATGGTGGTGAGTGGCAAATGGCTCGGGTGCTATGGGTCGGATATGCTCATGCCCAAAGGTGGTTGGTCATGTGAAACAGTAAAGTAAGGTGAAGGGTAGTACTATGCATATGAGGTGGGGGATAGGGCAGATCTCCAGCAGTGGGGATCAGAGTAAAAGGAGGATACTCAGTCACTGAGTGTATGGAACATGTGACGGCCCTGCAGCAAACGGGTCTGGATAAGAACTGAATGTTGGTGTAACGGTAGTAGACACAGATCCAGCAAAAGGATAAGAAGATAGATGATCATTGAACTGAGAAGTACTACCAAGAGTATAATGGGATGGTCCAACGGAAGGGTGATGTAACATATTATCAGTGTGGTGTGTGATATCCCTAAAGGATGCAATGGTGGTGCAGACTCAGATAAATGATCGGTGTAGAATGTGTCTGGTAAAACGGTATCAACATGTGTAGGTAAGATATCTGAAGATGGTGGTAAAGTGGTATCTGGTGAAGGCATAGGTGATAGAGTCAAAGGTGTGGAAGGAGCAGACGATATAATGTCAAAAACTGTAACCTCTGGCTGGGCTACCTCTAACTTGGCAATGTCAAAATCCTCACCAATGCCAAGGTCATCGTCAACATGCTCAACATGTATAACTGGAATGACATCATCCTCAACATCAACAATAGGAGGTACGGGGTGTCTGTCCTCATCAACAACATCACCAAACGGATCTACCACATTTAGTGGTATGGCGACATAAGCAACGACATGCTCACCCTCAGGGTGACCGAATATAACCATCTCATGAAAATGAGGTACTGCCAATACATCATCCTCTAAAGGAATATCGGCATGATCAGGCTCAGGTAAGGCAAAAGGCTGGAAATTGATGTTCATCCACTCATCGTCCGAAAGCTCGTCATCGGAGATGATGATGATGATAACAGGTGGAGCAGGATCATCTAATGTTATGTAATCAGCGTTCGAAGCATATCCCGTGGAATCAGTGTCAGAGTTGGAAAACATGGTCCTGGCAAAATAATTCGTATAACTCATATATGTGAACAACTTATAATAAAATTTTTGGGCAATTATATTTCAGTTTCATTGCACGTCATATCATGTATCATTCTTATTCATCTTACTGTTATCGTGTCTAATCCTCAAAGACTATCTCGTATAATGTCCTTGCATTATTGTTTTGATTCATCGTTTAGTACTAGTGGACCTTCGTTTACATGCCATGGGGAAAACTCTTGTTACAATTTTGCAAAGAATTTATAACTTTTATAAAAAGACCATTTTGAAATTGTAGACTAGACTCAAACGAATCTTAGTTCACTACAATTGAAGCTCTGATAACAAGTATGTCACACCCTGATTTTCGATGTAGTGGAAGCGCGTCGCGAGGTGTGGCCAGAGCGGCAATCATCGCATTCAACCAAGTAAACGACAATTGTATTACAAAACATTCATCAGTACTTTTTATTTAATACATAATTTACATACCAACTATTGTTTTTAAAACCATACCACAAGTTTGAAACTATTACTTAAAATTCAACATAAGTTTATAAAACATAACAATGAAAAATTAGATTAAACACGACATCTTGACTTCACAACCAACGAACAAGATTTTTCCCCGAATGCCGTCCACTAGTTTCCTGTAATACATGTTAGTTTTGAAAACAACATCAACAAAAGCTGGTGAATTCATGTTACAAATTTTTGTATCAAATGAATCTTCCAAAAACGCTTATATCTTCTGAGGAGCGCCACAGGCCACCGAAACGTTTCTTTGGACGTTAACTGTCAAATCTTTGAAGATTTTTTAAAGCCTATCCAAGACTGTGGCAACATTCAAGGGGGAGTTTGTTGGTGCATAATGTCTATCACCTATGTCTAGGATATGTCGGTTATGTATATTAGGCTTAGAATGTCAAATATTGTATATTTATGTATGATTTATATGTTTTGTAAGTGGCTCGTATGAGTGAGCTTAGTGGCTCGTACAAGTGACACCTTGTCATTCGTACGAGGCACCACTCACACGAGCTAAACACACCTCTCTCCTGTGCGAGTCATGTTGACCTATAAATAGTGGAGCTTGAGTGTTGTGTTGGAGATTTGTTGGTGTGTGACTACGGTGAAGCCCTGTCTCGAAGTGTTTACTCGTCTGTAACCTTCACTTTATTAATACGAATCAAGGTGTTTAAGCATTATATCTTTGTTGTTTGTTTGTCCAACTCGCTAACAATGAATTCCACCTCTGTTAGCTGAGTCAGATCAGCCCAGTGCTCATAAGAGGAGAGTCGATCCCCTCTCACACAACTAATTTATATAAATGGGCTAGTCCATATATTTTTATAAAAATATTTTTAGCCCAATATAGTTTTTTTATAAAATTGGGATTAGTCTAATAATTATTTAGTTGGGCTTATCCAAAAATATTTACTAGTATTTGTTATAACTTATAAAACTTTATTTATGAAAATTATTAGTTAAAAGTTATAGATTTAAAAAAATTATAGTAAATATAAAGTGTATCGGTTTATTTGTTCGTTTTGACCGTTAGGTTGTCGTTTGTTTCGTTTATACCATATACTTTATTTTGTCCGAATTGTCCAAATTGTCTGATATATTATTTTATCAAAATTTGAACACTTACACATTTGGTATTCGAATTAATATAATCAAAATATATAGTTTTTATACGAATAATACATGTACACATATAAGATGGTTTAGAAATATATATTTTTATCAAAAATATATATTTATCTCATTTTTAGTTTAAGAAAATATAAGTAATTAATTTCTTAACCTTTTCATCCAAATCCTTTATTTAAACATGATTAAATTTCCGAATCACTTTTAATCACCAAATCTTTAGTTAAATCATATCTTAATCAAGATTAATTTTTATAAAAATTATGCCATAGTTTCCTTTAAAATATAAGTTTCCCATGTTTTTATAAACATGTTTTAAATAATTTAACTAACTCAAATCATCATCAATCACAAATATTATATAAATGTATTAAAAAAATGTCATGAACTTGTTATAATTTTAAACTTTCTTAAAATGGAAACTTTATTATTACTTTTAAAAAATTTTCTAAATCATAACTTTTATCTAATGATCTAATACTTGTATGATCATCTTTAAAATATAAAAATATGTGCATGACTATTTTTGTTGATGAATCTTGCTAATCTAAACATTCATGTGTTTAGATCATCTTTTTATTCATAATTTTGCAAGATTCAAGCTAACTAGTTTATGACAAGTTCAAGATCATCCAAATTCATCAAGAAACCATTTAGTTATGTTAGTGATCATAGATTTATTAGTGTTATTCAAGTGGGTTTTTATATATCTTTTATGATGCTCTTGTGTATTTTTATAAAATAAAAAGTATAAGATAAGGTTTAAGATCTTACTACTAGCACAAGGCTAGGGATGATCTAAAGGATGAAGAAAATGAGTTGATCAAGAGTTCCAAGCTTCCAAAGTAAGCTCCTAATCTTTGTAAACACTTTAGATCTTCATGCAAGCTTGAGGTTCTTGTGTTAGGATTTTAAAATTTTGAAGGTGAATGCGGGGATGCCTTGGCCGATTTTTAGAAGAAAAATGGAAGGAGAAGTGTTGTTATTTTGGTGTTTGGAGAATGAAAGAACATGAAATGGTTAAGGTCTTAGTTTTAGGTTCTTACAGATCATAATACACCAACTAAGTTCACAATGTGCAACACATAATCAATTGATTAGTGGCAATGTGTAAGATACCATATAGCCGTGAGGTGGGGATGGTTTATATACATACATATATATATATATAATAAACAACATGTAATTTTATAAACTTTAATAACTATATCTATAAGTTTTTATAAAAACTAATGCCTCAACACTTTAAATTGATGTTATAATATGCCAAAATAATTTACTAGTCTTATTGTTTCGTTGTTCGGTTGATAAAGTTAGTTCGGGTCTTGTACCGGGCGAAATACTGATATATTGTGTTACTTATAAAATTTTATGTTCATAATAATTCTAGTACAATTTTTACTGTCCCGTTAATTAATCTAGCTCTTCAGACTAATATTTGTCAGTTTGAGTTTAGTTCTGGTACCGGCTTTGTTGTCAGCTTTTTACTGAACAAATCGTATAGCTTTAAATAATAAGATTTATATACGGGTTTTATACTATTTCTAATACCCGTTATTATTCTTTAGCTAAAAATATTTATATTTGGATTTTAGGACATTTGCTGTTTTGCGCTGCGGAATGCTGCATTTTTTGCTGCAAAATGTTGTATTTTGCTGCAGGCTTGGACAATTTGTTATTTTAAATAAAATTTTTATGGTATAACAATACAGAAATATCTTATGCCTTAATTCAGAAATATCATATTGTACCGTAACCAGTACTGATATTTATTAAGTGTTCGCGTCTTTGTCATCCTTTTAGGATATGGTTTTATATGTTCATGATTGTGACGAATTCATTATCATACCAAACTATGATTTTGTTAAATTCCTAGACTTTGAAGACTTAAAACTATAATTTAAGTCAAGTTGTTCGGTAAATAAACAATATAATAGTTGTTCAAGTTGTACAGAATTATCAGAATTTTGCCAATTGTCACATTCTCCCCTTGTTCAAAAAAGTTTCGTCCCGAAATTTAAGTCGTGTCATCCTTTGCATAGGATTTCTCGAACAGGTAGGAGTACTTTCTTTTGATTTCGTCTTCCCGTTCCCAAGTGAACTCAGGTCCGCGCTTTGAGTTCCAATGGACTTTGACTAGTTTGATACGACTCCTCCTTGTTTTCTGAACTTTCGAATCTAAAACTTTGACAGGTTCTTCGATGAAATGGACTTTTGGTCTATATGAATTTCGTTCGTGGGAATAATAAGTGATTCGTCAGAAAGCACTTTTTGAGATTTGAAACACATGAAAACTTTCGTGAACGTTACTAAGTGTTTCAGGCAACTTCAACTTATATACGAGTGTTCCAATTTTCTCCAAGATTTCATATGGTTCTATGTATCTCGGGCTAAGTTTTCCTTGCTTCCCGAATCTAACTACGCCTCTCCAAGGCGAGACCTTTAGTAGCACTTTGTCTCCAATCTCAAAGGATAATGGTTTGCGGTATTTATCCGCATAACCTTTCTGTCTATCCTGAGGTGCTTTAATACGGTTCAGATTTAAATATTTTATCCATAGTTTCTTGAATTAATTCTAGACCTATCATTTGTTTGTCGCCTATTTCTGCCCAACATAGCGGAGATCGACACTTACGTCCGTATAACGCTTCAAATGGAGCAGCTTGAATACTCGTGTGATAACTGTTGTTATATGAGAACTCCACTAAAGGCAAGTGAGTATCCCATTTCCGCGTAAATCAATCACACAAGCACGAAGCATATCTTCTAAAGTTTGAATGGTGCTTTTGCTTTGGCCATCTGTTTGGGAATGAAACGACGTGCTTAGATCTAAACGAGATCCAAAAGCCGTTTGAAATTGTTTCTAAATTCTTGATATGAAACGACCATCCCGATCAGACTAATCTTGCTCTTCAGACTAATAATTTGTCAGTTTGAGTTTAGTTCCGGTACCGGCTTTGTTGTCAAGTTTTTACTGAACAAACGTATAGCTTTAAATAATTAGATTTATATACTGGTTTTATACTATTTCTAACACCCGTTATTATTCTTTAGTTAAAAATATTTATTTTTGGATTTTCGCACATTTGCTGTTTTGTGCTGCGGAATGCTGCATTTTTGTTGCAAAATGTTGTATTTTGCTTCAGACTTAGACAATTTGGTATTTTAAATAAAAATTTTATGGTATAACAATAAAGACATATCTTATGCCTTAATTCCTGAAATATTAGACTATACCGTAACCAGTACTGATATTTATCAGGTGTTAGCGTCTTTGTCATCCGTTTGGGATATGGTTTTATATGTTCATGTTTGTGACGAATTCATTATCGTACCAAACTATAATTTTGTTAAATTCCTAAACTTTTAAGACGTAAAACTATAATTTAAGTCAAGTTGTTCGGTAAATAAACAATGTAATAGTTGTTCAAGTTGTACAGAATTACCGGAAGTTTGCCAATTGTTACAGTAGCCACAAATCTTGACAAAAGTGTTTCTTTTGTAAAACGTATAAGAAATCGATTTAAAAGAAATCTTTGTATGGTTTATATATCTTTAACTAAAAACTGTTCGTGCCTTGTCTAAAACCATTTGTCCTTGTTTGAAGTAATTTGGATAACGCTACGATGAGTAATACAATAAGAGCATTTATATATAGGAAGTACTAGCGGAGTTCCACCATGCTCTTATCATATTACTCTCGTCTCGTTATCTAAATCACTTGCTATGTATAAACCAACCGTCCGTGTCATAAATCAATCGTCCTTGATTTGTATAAACCAATCGTGTGTGTTATGTATAAACCAATCGTCCTTGTTTTGTATAAACCAATCGTGCGTGTTATGTATAAACCAATCGTCCTTGCTTTGTATAAAACATTCGTCTATGTTTTAATTGTGTAAATTGTGGTCATTTTGGTGAATACATTCAAGCCTGTGTTGAATCGTCTCGACTAACAGACCACCAAAGGGCCTATTAAAATATTCGACTAACAAACCACCAAAGGGTTTATTAAAATACAGTTTCTGTCGTTCCCCAAACTTCCCCATAAACATCGGGAATTTTGGTAATAGAATTGTCAGTCCTATGGCATCATAACATACTACTGGTTGGGTTGGCCAAAGTTAATGAATGTCATTCGTGTTATGGATAACGCACCAACAAGTTTCCCACATTATTGAAAACATATTGTTATATATAAACCATATACTCGTTTTAAAAACTTGAAAATAGTTTAGCACATATGAGTCACCCCAAAACATTTAGAAAACGTAAAAGATGGGAGCTATGTACTCACTTGGATTGCATAGATGTCTAGTGTAAACAAAGCTCAAGTGTTCAAGTGTTTCCTAATATGTCGGATAACTAAGGTTAGTGTATAATGTGACTTAATCGGAGGAATGGATAGAATAAGGTTTATAAACCAAACGAGTGGAGGATCTCGTGTAATATGGTTCATGATACCTTACATTCTGATTTGGAAGTATCTATGAGTGTTTTTGACTTGTTACGACTTGTTAAAGTGGTCTACGCCACTTTAACGGGTCGTATGCGTAACTACGGTTTCGTATGGTTAAGTAAGTCCTATGACGAGTCTATCATGTCAAAAATAGTTTAATTATGTTGTATGATCAGTTTATAAGTTAAAAATAATGACCATACATGTTTAAAACTATTTTTGTGCCAAAAGGGCATTTCTGACATTTTAAAAGTATATATAGTTGACTTGTTATTTGACTAACCAAACGACATGACCATAAGGTATAACCTCAGAGAGTTATTCCCTATATTAGTATGATCATATAAATGGGCTTGGTTGGATCCTAAAGTTGACCAAACAGGTCGGATTCGAATTTAAAGCAAAAGTCAAACCGCTCGACTTTCGATTAAGGAAAAAGTTATAGACTAGAAATGACGAGTTAGACATGTTAGAACATGTCTAATAATGTTATAAAACTGATTTGGTGTAAAACTTTAAGTTTTAATATTCGAAAACACTTTCGTCATAAAATTGCAAATTTTAAGTAATTTTTACTTTTATTTCGTAAAAGTTTGACTCGTCATTTCGCCTACTAAACGTGATGATCAGAGGGTGTAATCACGAGGGATTAACACCTTCATTATTACGATCACATTGCAAAGTTCAATTTGAACTTTGACTTGACCAAAATAGTTAGAACCGAAAGTCAAACAAAAAGTCAATTTGTTTGACTTTTGGCTCATAACTAGCCAAAATAATGAAAAAGCCTAAGGAAGAACACTTACTTGTGTTCTAGGAATGTTTAGAACTTAGTAGGAGGCCTCTAAAGAGAAGCAAACTCCAAAAATGAGTGATTAGAGAGAAAAGAGTGAATTAAGTAAGTTGAAAGGATGAACATATGAGGCTATTTATAGTTGAACAAGTTCAACTAGATCATGCCAAGTGTTATGGGATTCTCTTGATGTTAATAAGTGTCCCATGAGGTGTTAGAACAAGGAAGAGGGTGGCAATTACATGATAGGTGTCAAGTAATGAGCATAGTTGGCAGAACTTGGAGGCCAAGCAAAATTTCTACAACTGGGCATGCCTTACGGACCGTATGGTTTTAGGTCTTACGGTCCGTAAGATCTTCTGATAAATAAGTTTCTATTTTCGGCAGTTTTGGCCCCCGGACTTGTATTTTCACTTGTTTGCCATTTTTAACCCTTCTAGCTTGTTATTTAAGCTATATGAAGGGTATATAGGCATATGTAACTTGGATTTTATCCCGAATATGTTGTGACTATCATTTCGCTCGATCATAAGTTTATGTATTTCGTAAATAAAATATAAAATTTTATTGAATACGAAAATGATCGAAATTGTATAATGTTCAAAAACAGTAAATGTCACATGTAACCCTCTAGATCTTCAGCAGGGTCGTGATTATGTTTCATGGTATAATTCTTCTGTAGATAATCTATCCCCGCCAAGCGCGACGACTTTGGTCGAATGTAAGTCCAGTCGATCGGATCTAATAGGTATCAATGAAGAATAATCCTTGAATCAAAGCAACTTGCATACACCAGAATAGTGTCTGATACAAGTTTTTCAATAATGACTGACTAGCCCCAAAACATTAACCTAATACATGTATTTATACTAATCATATAGCCCACCAGTTACAACCCTAGGCCCATGAGGCACTAGGAAGCCCAAAACCCTTTAACTTAGCCCAAATGTAGCACTAATGTGTAAACCTTCAGTCATAAGCCCAACAATCTCCCCCTAGGTTTACAACATTAGGCCTTTAGTCTTTAGGTAGCGCATCGACTCACAATTTCCCAGCATTTATCCCAGCTACAGCAGCCGTCCAATCTTTAGCACAAACTTCATATAATTCTTCTGTTTGAATTTGATTCGCAGTAAGAACTTGCATATCTTCATCGTGAAAACTTACTAAATCCACCACGTCATTCACTCGGAAAGCTTTCTCTTTGGTGGCGATCGCTACACTTCCAACCTTAGTATAATACATTCAGAAATTAAAGTTCTTCAGAATACCTCAGGGGAATGTCGGAGCAACCGGGATCACAAGTTCTTTATCTGTTGGGGGCCACATCGCTGATTTAAAACGCCTACCAGTTCTCGCATCACGAACCCTCTTAGTCACCCGTAGATATGGCTCATCAGTTTTCATCGTCTTAAAACCAGTCTTGACTTCTTACTCCAAGCGTTTGAAGAACCTCCAACCCAGACAACGTTCTGTAGTATCATCATAAGTATAAGGAGCTCTTAGAAGATCAGTTAACGCAACCTTTGTCCAGGTTTCAAATTGAGATTCCTTCGAGTAGTATTCACGGGTACCATCCTGCCTGAGGATAAGCCACATATTCTTCACATGATCATACATCCAACTTAGCATTCTCAACTTGTTTCCAACTTTGTTGTAATAACACGAACCGAGTTCCATGACATATCTCTCGGATTGGTTGGAAGGATCCTTGAATTGAAAGTTCTCATCAAGTGGATTCACGTCTACATTCTTCATCAAAACCATCTGCTTTTTCTTTTGAGCCATTGGACATTTCTGACTCGCAGCGTATTTCTTCTTAGGATCTTGTAGATAATCATCCAACCCTGCTTGACGATTAGAAGCTAACTGCTCAGCAGCTACTCTATCGGCTTCACTCTATTCGGCTGCTCTCTGTTCGGCTGCTCTATGACGATGTTCAATATTCATCAGATCATCGGTTGGATCAGAAAATTCTCGACCAAACTTGTTTTCTAACTTTGCCTTCAAATCAAAAACCATAGTCATCAACATAGTAACATCTCCTTGCAACTGATCAATAGTCTGATCCCTGACATCTATGCGTGTCTGCAATGAAGCAATCTGTGCATCTTTAAGAACAACTTCCTGTTCAAGCACGATCACCCTCTTTTTCAAATCAACAACATCTACATCTTCGTCATCGCTATCCAATCCACTGAACTCAAATGCTCGTTTCTCTTATCGCCTCGAATATTTCGTATCATCACCTTCAACACCACCTGAACCACTACCACCTGTTCCAGATCCTCCGGCACCCATTGAGCTACCACCAAAATCCATCATTTTCAATACAGAATCGGCTATAACAGACACAATAGTAGAATGTGTAGCGATGTGAGTAATTGTTGGTTCAGCAGCAATAGTAGATTCGACTATCGGAGTATCTATCAATGACACAGTAACTAAAGATGTAACAAGATAGATTCTTCAGCAACACTATCAATCTGAACTTCAGAATGACTTGGTTCTTTAACAGCCTCCGTCCGTCGTCTCTTTACCAATGGTACTTCTTCTTCGTCAACCTCTTCTTCAGACTCAACCATACCAACAAGAATATCAACAGGAGGTACAACAAGAGGAGGATCACCTTGTCGCTCTTGTATCTCTTTCAAGTGTGCAATAAGAGCTTCCAAATTCTCTGTAGTGAGTTCTGGCAATACTAGAGTCAAATGAGCATTAAAATCTGTAATATCATCCAAGAAAGCTTCTTCCTCATCTGTATCATCATCAGTAACTAGATCCTCAACTTCAGTCTCTTTCTCCTTCACCGGTATATCATGTTCCTCAGCTACCATAGCATTAACTTGCTTAGGTGCTGGGATGTCCTGTCCAATCACCTCACAAAACTTTTTGAACTTCTTCAAAGGTATGTGACCAATGAAAACAGTCTTTGATGTTGATCGGGTTTTCTTCATAGTTCCGAAAATGGTTGGACCCATTGGCTTCATGTTCAACAAATTAGCATCAGAAGCATCCTTGGTCAGATCAGGGTACCGGGCATCCAAAATTAACTGTACAAACCACGGATATAGCAGAAACATTCTCTTCTTCGACTGTTCCAAGATCTTCTTCATATTCTCGAAAATATAACTAAAGAAGTTATATTTCCAATCCATAACGAGAGATACAATCGCCAAAGTTTGGGTTTGATTTGGCTGATCTAATCCTCCTTTGTTCTCAGATGTACATTGCATAAAGACATGCACTAATAATCTCCAGTACGCGAGAAAAATATCTTCTTCAGTAAAGGCGGATAAGTTCCCTCGTAACTCATCTCTGTTAGTATAGGCAACACTTTCTCCTTGGCGTACAAAGTCGGATCACTTATAGCATCAGCAAACTGCAATGCCTCTCGCATGCAGGCCTCATTTACCAAAATCTCCTTTCCCTGTATTAGTGAACTGATGTATGGCCTCCCATCATCGCCTCTCAAATGGAATCTAGATCTCTTCCAAAAAGTATGCACAAGATCTCGATATATAACTGGGTTGGCTCGAAGGGCCCTTGCAATCTTGCACTCATTCAGACCAGCCATCATGGATCTAAACTCCTGGAAAATTCTGCTGGAGGATCGGATAAATAACCTGCCAGGTTGTGAAACAGTTCTTCCCCCAGCATAACTGCGTCAAACACCTCTTCCGCCATTTCTGATAGTAAGAATAAACAAGTTAAGTCAAGCTCAACAAAACCAGCTGGCAGGTCATCTCAAAAGTCAATAAATTCGAAAGGTTCAAAGCAGTTCAAAATATCAATCATTTGAAAGGTTCAAAAGACATTTCAAAGGTTCAATCATTGACAAGGTTCAAACACAGTGCAAAGGTTCAACTTATTTGAAAAGGTCCAAGACAGTTCAAAAGTTCAAACTTTAGAATCCAGATTCAAAACAGTTCAACACGAATCCGGATGAACCTTTCATCACTTCGCTTAAACATCATCCGAGATGAAATCTGTTCAATTCGGTTGAATATCCATCCGGAATGAAATCCGAAATACCAGCCAATTTGAAGGTCAATCCGAAATGTTATCCGAAATGCATGAATATTTGAAGATTATCATTTAATTTCATAATTAAGAAGCATTTTATACCTAATTCGGATGAATTTAAGATGAAATCTGAAATGAAGATGAACAGTGAATTTGGAAGATGAACAGAGGATTTCAGAAGAATTTTGTGAATGATCCGAAATGTAACTCTAATTTAGTTATATACTATTCCGGAATGGGCTTGGGCCTGGAACTTTTGGGCCCAACTCAATCCGGATCCAATCATCCGAGATATACAATCTGGGTTGGGCTTATTTTGAGCCCAATCCAGAACAGTGAATTGTCAGTGGGCCTATCTGGAAAGGGTTTTAAAGCCCAATCCGGAACAATACCACCATTAGCCCAAACTTCAATTTTAAGACTTTCAAAAATTCTATTTGATTGGCCTAATTCCAAAAATTAGCAGGCCAGTCCAATATCCCTTGATAGAAAACATCTAACCAAAAATCAGCAATTTAACTAACCAGCAACCAACCACTCTTTACCAATTACAAAAGCAAGTAAAATATTTGAACAAAAACACATACACAACCTTGCTATGGATCAAATCGTTTTTAAATCAGCTAAGGAACATTTTTCAGTGTGAGCTAGGTCAGACTGGTCTAAGCAATTGCCAATCTACTTGTCCATTTAAACCTAAAGTTCGACCTTCTAGTTCTAGCTTTATGATATGCTTAAGGTAGTATTATACTATGATACCCGTGTGTCCTATACCATGACATACCCCCGCGATCAAGGTAAGCACAACGATTCATCGTAGTAGGTGAGTATACTGAGATCATCCTATATCTATTACAACATCAGACTATTGGTGAACAGGTCAGTAGTTTCGTACAGCAGAGTGACCAATAGTATCTGACGAGGGTTAGGAAAATACCTTAAGTGGTATGTTTGAATTCCTGGAATATTCTCAGAATGAGAGTTCCTTCCTTTTAAGGTTTTGGCCCTTCTATTTTGGCTCTTTTAAAGATATCCTGACTATGCCTAGGTCTGCATATAATCTGGATGCAACAGAAGGGCAGCCAAGATATCCCCGGATGACTCAACAGCATAAAGACCCGAAACCTTAGGCGTTGGCTATCTATCAACGCAGGATTTAAGACCATGAAATCATACGCCAATGGTATTTTACCCACTGGATATAGTTCTTTATGTTTATATCATTTGGCTTTCACTATCCGGTTGAGCTCTAGACCTATCAACATATCACGTTCGATCCAAGTGGTTCCCGCTACAGCACCTAACATGTGTTAGTCAAAGCCTTTAGCACGAAAACTTATTCATTTCCTAATCATTGCAAAAATTGTTTAAAACTATTTTTTTAAGATTTCTCCCCCTAAATTTGTGCATACCTATGAACAAATTTACGAGGCAAACACAAATAAAAGAAAGAAAACAAACTAAATAGAAAAGAGGATGCTCAGTTAGAGAAACGGGTCATTTTGAGAAGATCCATAAGCACTTGAAATCGTGCGTAGCTAACGGGTTTCGTGAACAAATCCGCCACGTTTGCATCGGTGTGGATTTGCTCAAGTTTAACGAGACCCTTTTCATAGCAATCAGAAATAAAATGAACTTTGATAATGTGCTTGGTTTTGGAATGAAAAACAGGGTTTTTGACAATTTGGATAGTGGCATCATTATCACAATAAATTGTTGTGTTTAGATAAGTCAACCGTAATTCGCAAGCTGGTGTTGCATCCATAAAACCTAGGAGTAGCAAGCTGATGTTGCGACATATTCTGCTTCCGCTGTAGAAAGCGAAAACCATTTGCTGCTTCTTGCATTGCCAAGAGATTAATCTATCTCCCAAGAATTGGCATCAGCTGAAGTTGAGCGCATATCCTGTCTGTACCTCCAAGATTACTGTTAGAGAAAGCATACAGTTCAAATTCAGAATTTTTAGGATACCAGAGGCCCAGTGATGGTGCCCCTTTGAGATACCTAAAGATTCTTTTAACATCATGTAAATGAGAGAGTTTAGGAGTAGCCTGATATCGAGCACACTGGCAAATGGCAAACATGATATCTGGCCGACTTGCAGTGAGATACATGAGTGAGCCAATCATAGACCGGTACATGGTTGGATTGATAGGCGTTCCTTCAGTGTCTTCATTTAATAAAGGTCGTTCAGCAATAGGTGAAGCCATAGGCTTTGAATCTGCAAGCTTGAATTTCGTAAGAACGTCATTGACATATTTTCCTTGATGAATCAATATTCTTTGCGGACTTTGACGAACTTGAAGTCCCAAAAACATGGTCATCTCCCCAGTGAGCTCATCTCAAATTTCTTCTTCATGACCTCTTCAAATTCCCGACACAGAACATCATCCGTAGAACCAAAAATAACATCATCGACATAAATTTGAACAAGAATGATATCCTTGTCAACACGTTTGATGAATAAAGTTTGATCAATGGTTCCCTGAGTATATCCATGAGCAAGCAAATGCTCTGTTAGAGTTGCGTACCACACGCGAGGCGCTTGATGCAATCCATACAGAGCTTTGTCCAATTTGTATGCATAATCTGGCTTGTCAGGATCAGTGAAACCTGGTGGTTGTGCCACGTATATCTCCTCTTTCACTGTGCCATAGAGAAAAGCAGTCTTGACGTCCATTTGATAGACGGTGAAGTCCATGTAAGATGCATATGCCAAGAAAATGTGAATAGCCTCCAATCTAGCTACTGGTGCATAAACCTCACCGTAGTCCAACCCTTCGATCTAGCGGAAACTCTGAACAACCAGTCGAGCTTTGTTCCTCACAATAACCCAGTGTCATCCTGTTTATTGCGAAATACCCAACGAGTTCCAATAGCATGTTTTCCTTGAGGAAGATTCACCAATTGCCATACCCTAAGTTTCTCAAACTGATTGAGTTCTTCATGCATAGCGTCAACCCAGCCTGGTTCCTGCAATGCGACATCAATGCTTTTAGGTTCAATTTGTGAGATAAAGCAAGAGTAAAGGCAAGTAGTGATATCTCCTGATTGACTGCGAGTTCGAACTGCAGCAGTAACAGGACCAATAACATTTTCAATTGGATGACCGCGCTGTAGACGTTGTGATATAGGCATAACAGGGACAAGAAGATCTGATTGCAAGTTTGTAACACTCTGTGAGGCAACTCCAGATGGCTCCCCCTCATTAGTTGCACCAGTGGGTGTGTTGACTGATGAATCAACAGAACAGTCTGGTGGTGTAGTCTCAGGAAACAGAGATGAGCCTAAGACATCAAGAGGTGTAGGCTCTTCATTTGCCACAGGAGGTTCTGTGTTTGGAGCCTCAACTTCAAGGGAACCATCCTCAGGGATCTGTTCAGAAGCAGTTTCCTAATTCTACGATGCTGGTGGAGGTGTAGATATAGCTTCATTGAATCCAGGTGGATCCACACTCAGCTGCTTGAAAGACTCTTGCAGCTGTTCAGCATCGACATCATCCTTAGTTAGATAGGCATCGTTGGGAGGTCAGAAGTTTTGCTTGTACCTACAGTCACATTAGAAGGGACATCAACATTTTTAAACAAAGAGGAATAATCAAAGAGCCAGTCAGGACCAATGTGTGTGTCCTTGGGATTCTCCTCCAGCCAACCCACATTGTAGGTTTCAACTACCATTTTCTTGATCTTGTTATAGACACGATAGGAAGTATTCTTAGAGTATCCGATGAAAATGCATGGATCCCCGCGAGATTCAAATTTTCCCTTAGCATCCATTAGGGGTGTGAATTTCTGACACGACCCGAAAACCCGACACGAACCTAACACGAAATTCGCGGGTTTAGGTTTCGTCTAAAAGGATTCGGGTCAGTTTCGGGTTGAACCCGCGAACCCGTTTAGGTTAACGGGTCAGGTTCGGGTCAACCTAGTCGGGTTGGCGGGTTGACCCGTTTAACACATTTATACTATATTGTATTTTTTATAATATATTTTATGTCATAAACTAAATGGGGCATGTATTTTATGTCATGATTATAACTTACAAAGAGAAATTAACATAGATTTTATAATTTAAATATGATAATATTATATACATTTGTGTTTTTTTAAGTAATTTTTAATTTTAATATATTAATTTCAGAATAAAAATTAAAAAATTCGGGTTAAAGGGGTCGTGTTCGGGTCAACCCATGAAACTTCGGGTCGTGTTCGGTTCATATATATGATATGATTTTCGGGTTCGGGTCGGGTTCGGGTTCATGTAAACTTTCCAGGTTCGGGTCGGGTTGAACCCGCCAACCCGCGAACACGACCCATTTAGCACCCATAGCATCCATGAGTAGAAGAACACAAGGGTATCCGAACTTGCGGAAATGCTTGACCGAAGGTTTGCGACCTTCAACCACTTCGTACGACGTTTTCATGTGCCTTTTGTTGATTAGGGCATGATTCTGAATATAACAGGAGGTATTGACTGCTTCTGCCAAAAAATGAGAGGTAGTTTGGATTCGACCAACATAGTACGTGCAGCTTCAATTAGTGTTCGGTTTCTGCGTCATGCAACCCCAATTTTGTTGAGGAGTTCTGGCTGCACTGAACTGTCGATCAATACCCTTGGAGGATCAGAAAGAATTTAAGGTAGCGTTCTTAAACTCTATTCCATTATCACAACGAATAGCCTTCACGGTGGTGTCTGCCTGGTTTTCCATAAGTGTGATGAACTGTGATGATCTATTTGACTAACTCAGTGGTTTCACTCTTTTGTGCCAAAAAAGACCCAAGTGAATCGAGAGTAGTCATCAATGATAACCAGACAGTACGCCTTCCTGCCAATGCTCAGAATATCTGTCGGGCTAAAAAGGTCCATATGAAGAAATTCTAAGACTTTTGACGTGGAGGGTGCGGGTTTAGACTTGTGCGGCTGTCGATGTTGTTTCCCACGAGCACACGATTCACACTTTTCAATCTGCATAAAATCCCGAACCGGTAGATCTCTAACTAAACCACCTTGTGCAAGTCTATTTAAGTTCTTCATATTTATATGTCCGAGTCAACTGTGCCATAACATTGCATCATGCTCAGCAGTCGACGAGAACAGGCAGGTAAGCTTGTCGGTTGGGGGTTTGTTCATGTCGATGACATATGCATTTCCTTTTCGTGCAGCTTTGAGAATAATCCATTCATCGGGAATGATAAGACCTGGTTTCAATACATAACACCCTTTCTTGGTAAAGAGAACATCCAAATGATTATCACAGAGCTGAGACACACTCAAGAGACTATGCTTCAACTCTGGAACATAAATCACATTCTTGAAACTAAGAGCTCCATTGCACACCATTCCTCTCATAGTAATCTTTCCCATTTCACCACCTGCGAAGGAGACAAACCCGCCATCAAAAAACTGAATGTTATTCAACTGGGAGATGTCCCCTGTCATTTGCCTGGAATAGCCACTGTCGATATACCAGAGTCTGATGAGAGTCCGCCAGAGATGTTCCTGCACATTTCAACAGGTTTTAGTTAGAAGCTGCAACCCAGGCCATTGATGATCTGGGCATGCCATGTGCATCAACATAAGTAACCTCACAGAAAATTAAATTAGTTGATGATAAGGTCGATGATGCTTTTCATTTGTCGGATTTTAGGGCAGAAGACTGGATCTTGTTCAAGATCTTAGGCCTCCAGGTTAGCGGTCAGATTTCTACACAGTTTTTGGAGTGCTAGAAGGATTTAGAGAACCTGAAGATCTTAGAGATTTGTGAGTTTGTCTCTTGGCCATGTTCCAGTCTTGATCAGAAGGCTTAGCCGTAGCAAATCGAGCCTGATATAGGCGATTAGGCATAGCTTTCTGATATTTTGAGAATTATGCTTTGAAAGGTGTAAATGCTTTTTGACAATTTCACGCAATATACCCGGGAAATCCACAGTTGAAATAGGTCTGCCTCTTCTGGAAGAAAACAGTCCGTTCAGCTTGGGAAATTCTAGGCAATTTGTCTGTCAGTTTCTTGCTTGGTGGTACTGACGGCTGGTGCAAGGTTTTGGTCTTGGCTGTTTCCTGCGCACAACCATCAGCACACTTGTTAGTTTTATGATATGAATTAGACAATTTGGAGTTAGTATACTTAGGCACAAACTTAATTGATTTCTGTTCAGCTGGTTGCGTAATAGATTCAGTTTGGGGCTGCTGAGTCAATTTCTTAGAATGAGGAACTGACTCAGTAGTCGCCTTTTCATTTGTCTGAGATGCCTGTTTGGTTTTCTTCTTTTTGGATCTTCGTGTTCTCTGTTTCATATTATTAGTTTTCAAGCCATTTTGCATGGCAGATGCTGCAGAGGAGACGGGTGGTTCAGCAAGGACATCCTTTTCTTAACTACTAGAAGATGAGCTTGAAGAATTAAAAGCAGGAGGAATCTCTAAATTTTGAAAAGTTTGAGACTCCGATTCAGACTCAGTTTCAAAATTTTTTCTGAATCAGCAGGAAGAGAATGCTCATGTGTCATTTCAGAATCAGTCCATCGTTCTTTCTTTGAAGAAGCTGATTCGCCCGATTTTTCTAGTACTATGCCAGCGTCATTCTTCACAAGTTCAGTTGGTTGGTTGATTTACTCACTGTCAACCCTGGGATTAGCATCAACATATGGTACTTCCTGAGAAGAACTTCCACTCTCTTCAGTATGAACTAAGGAAACCGAATCATCTGTCGATGTTGTACCTGTAGCAAAATTTATGTTTTCATCACAAGAGTTATCACATTTATTATCAGGATTCAAAACATCAGCATTAGATGAAAAACCAGAATTAAAAACGTCTACGTTCTCAAAACAACCAACATTGTCTGAGAATTTAAATTGTTCAGCAAGAAATTGATTCAAATGTCAAAAGCAGGTTTATAAAAATCATAATCAGCAGCTGAATTATCTGAATTTGAATTCAGACATTCTTCTTGATCACCATCTGTAATATCGTCAACTAATATTTCTTTTGCACATGAAGTAGAAACGTTAGTAGCATTCACTGAGTCAGTTTCAGTTTCAGAAGGATTTTCACTTTTTGATTCTGTGGGTGATGTTGTTGCCTCATCCTTAGGCATCATTTTTTTTAAATCATCTAAACTACAAGAGGGATGGTCACCAGATTCGTGTGAAAATGTTGTGGAAGTGAAGAAAACATCATCCTTCTTGAGTTCAGTTGGCTTAGAGAACTTTGGGTAATAGGGCTTCCACGGTTTTGAAAGATAATCTGATGGTTTATCATACATCATATTTTCTTCATTTTCTAGTTCAGCCTCAGATTCGGACATTTGTATAGTTATGATTATATGGTGGAGGAGCCCTATTATACCCAAGGCCTTTTGTATAATTTTCTGATAATTAAGTTGTAGATCACACAAGTCCTTGACCAGCTTGCTAGAGGTTTTAAATTTTTTAATATTTATTTCATTTTCTTAAAACTTTCCTGTCAAGGAATTTAGCTTGGCTAAAGCTGCTTGAAGTTCTACGTCCTTTTCAGCTAATTTTAGCTTATAGTCATATACCCAACATTGCTTTTGGTTCAAGTCAAGCTTTAGCTGAGCTATGTCTCATTTTTGAGCTTCGACCTTTTCTATAAGAAGCTTGTTCTTGTGTTTAAAGGTGATGTTATGTGATGCAGCTTGTTGATATTTAGCTACAAGAGTTGAATTATGGGTGCACATTTGTGATAGTTTAAAACGACAACTATCTGAACAAAGAATGCGATTTACCATTTCGGAAAGATCAGGTGTCTCAGTTGTCTGCGCCATCATGCAGTGATTATTGTTCTTAGAAAGATTCAGAGTTTCCATCTGAGTTGCCGCATCTGCCCAGTTGAATCCTTCATGTTGTTGCGCCACCAAAGCTGTTGATTTCCCGCCAGAGCTACTCGGGAGACTTGAAGCAGATTTTGAAGGAGAGACTGGCACCAGCTGTTTGTCACTACTCTGTATATCTGCAACTCTAGATGAAACAAATCCAGATGGCGGCTTCTTGCAATCTCGAGCAAAGTGTCCTAGTTCATGACATCTATAGCATCTGAGCTTATCTTTTGTCAATCCAGTCTTCAGATTTGACAATGGTTGCCTTCCATACTTCTTTTGAAATTTGTTGACGCGAAAAGCAGCCATTGCAAGATTCCAGGACACGTCAATCTCGTCCAAATCCTCCTCCATTATTTGATATATTTCAGTTGGAAGAATAGATGGGGGAGTCAGGTCACCTGCTAAGAAGGCATTTAAACTGTTAATCATTGAGGTAGCTATGGCCAATTTCTCCTCATTCTCTTTAGTAAGAAAAGTAGAATTGGACACAGCTTGAGCAGGAGCCAGTGCAGGAGCAATAGATTGAGGAATTACGCCTTGTTGAGCTGTAGCAGGAATAGCGGGATTGTACACCATATTAGGATACTGAGCATGATATTGTGTCTGAACCTGTGCTGTAGAAATCATAGTAGGAGTCTGAGACTGAAGACCATAGACATACTGGGTCTTCTATGGAGAGGCGAGATGGCTGTACACCAAGTTTGAGCTACCGGTGTGTGAGAACTTCCTTGCAAAGGGCTGTAAACAAGATTTTGAGACATTAATGCTGCGTTTGCCCTGTAATACCAGCCGCCATCAGACTGCTTTGATGATTGATGTCTCTCTGCTTATTATCTATCTCACAAGATTTAATAGTTGCAATCATTTCTGTGAGAGTGACATTGTTCAGGTTTTTTGTCTTCTTGATCATGCCAACATCAACATCCCAACTCTTTGGTAACGAATTTAACAGCTGTCTGTTCATGGCACTATTTGTAAGAGTGATTACGGCTGAAATCATATGAGAGACGAGCTTCACATATCTTCTAATCTGGTTCTCAATGGTTTCCCCATAAATATGGTTAAACGAGCTGAACTGTTGATTCAGCTGATTACTTTGCTTGCCTTCATGTCAGCATTTCCCTCATAAAGATTCTGCAATTCGCTCCACACTTCTTTAGCTGTCTTGCAATTTCTGGCAACTATAGAAATGTCAGGTCTGAGTGCCATTGTTAGAACAGCTGAAGCTTTTTCATCTTCTTCGATTATTTTCACATCTTCGGGAGTCCACAAATGACTTAGTTCAGTGATCTTTGTATCTAGATCTTCAACGGTACTGTAAACGATTGTTCGCAGACCGTTCATAATGCATCTCCAAACCCCAGGCTCTTTCACCTTGCAGTACTGCTCAAATCTGAATTTCCACTCATAGTATTCATCTCCGTATAGCAGAGGAGGCACCTTAGTTGATTCTTCAATTCGCTCCACTCTTCTTTAGTTGTCTTGCAATTTCTGACAGCTATAGAAATGTCAGGTCCGAGTGCCATTGTTAGAACAACTGAAGCTTTTTCATCTTCTTAGATTATTTTCAAATCTTCGGGAGTCCACAAATGACTTGGTTTATGGATCTTTGTATCTGGATCTTCAGTGGTACTGTAAACGATTGTTCACAGACCGTTCATAATGCATCTCCAAACCCCAGGCTCTTTTGCCTTGCAGTACTGCTCAAATATGAATTTTCCACTCATAGTATTCATCTTCGTATAGCAGACGAGGCACCTTAGTTGAAGTGCCAATAACTTGATCTAGTTCTTGATGAAGGGCCAGTGTCTGTGATTGCAGTGCTGCCAAGGTGGCATTGGTCAAATCTTGAGTGGTCATATAACTGTTCATCATTGTTAACTTTATTAAAATTACCAAGTGAATTAAGTTAATTTTAAATTCTTATAATGAACAATGATTTGAACTGGTCTTTAATGTTAGTCCGAGATGAGTCAAAGATGGGTCTGAGATGAGACAAATCCGAGATGAGTCCGAGATAAACAGGTCCGAGATAGGACAAGTCCGAGATAAGAAACCAAAATAATTCCTAGATGAATATCCAGAAAGCAATCCGAGATGATGTGATCCGAAATTGAGATCCGGAAAGCAATTCGAGATGATGTGATCCGAGGTTGAAATCCGGAAGGCAATCCGAGATGATATGGTCTGAAATTGAAATCCGGAAAGCAGTCCTAGATGATGTGATCCGAAATGGAGAACCAGGTCTGGAATGAGAACTTGATCGAGAATGACAGATTGATCCAGAATAAGAGTCTTATCCGGAATGAAATCCTTATCCGAGACAATTTTTCAATTCTGAACAGTTCAATCCGGGTTGACCAGTAACAATTTTTCAATTCTGAACAGTTCTTCGATCTGCGATACCTAGAGCCTGTATTGTACAGCAGGCTCTGATACCAATTGTAAGTCCAGTCGATTGGATCTAACAGGTATCGTAAGACTAATCGATTGCGGAAATAAAGATTAGAATGAAGAACAATCCTTGAATCAAAGCAACTTGCATACACCAGAATAGTGTCTGATACAACTTTTTCTATAATGACTGGCTAGCCCCAAAACTTTGACCTAATACATGTATTTATACTAATCATATAGCCCACTAGTTACAACCCTAGGCCCATGAGGCACTAGAAAGCCCAAAACCCTTTAACTTAGCCCAAAGTAGCACTAATGTGTAAACCTTCAGTTATAAGCCCAACATTGAGACATCCTATCACCATAGAAGGGTATCCACATTATTTGCTGCCGGTTTTCCTAACCGAGGCCTTATTCTCATGCTCACCGCTATAGCAACATTGGAGCCATATCCGATGTTTCTTTAACCGTCTAGAAACAATAACGTATCCGTTATCTAAACTCCTTTGTTTTACCCAAACTTCCAACTCATCGCAGGACATAAAATCCTAAACTTCATAAATGGAAAATCATAATTTTACAATAATTTTTTTACAAAAATATACAACATTTATAATACATTTTTAAAAAATATATAACATTTATAGTAATGAGTTTTTCAAACATGCGCGTTGTAACGGGTTTGTCAAATTTACACGGAAACATACAATATTATTCTAGAAAAAGAATAAGTGGAAACGATTAAAAAACCTCACTGTTTTCGTATACTAATTTCGTAAAAAGACTTTTTACTTTATCAAAATATATTTTGTTTTACTTAATACATATCATCTTTATTTATTAATCACTTTAAAATTAGTTTTGATATATACAATCTAATTGTAGAAGGATGAGCAGAGATCATCTAATACATCACGCCCCATCAATCTTTTTTAGCTTCTTCCTTGTTCACTTAACCCCAATTTAAAAAAAATGCCACCAAATAATCTATCACCCATGTTTTAACATCACTAGAATTTACCTTTGTTGCGCACCGCTTAGTTACCGAAAATTCTATAGTAACACCCCACCGCATTACTTTCCTTCTTTTTCTCTCAATGGTGTTGGGGTGTGATTTGTGATATATATGTGCTTGCCTTGGGGTTTTGTCATTTAAAGAATAAATGTATTGCCAGTAAAAAAAAGAGAAATGAAAAAGGAAATCCAAGAGGACATGGTGGAATAGTGATATGGACCAATCAAAACTAAGAAAATTAAATAGTAATTGTGTGAGTGGGAAAAAAAGTTATTAATTAACATAGTGAAGATATTTTTAATAAAATATATATCATTGATACCTGATTAGTTTTGTATGAAACTTCTGGATAAGCAAGTAACTCGTCACCCAATGACTCTTAGGCGTAAGAAGGCCCACCAACGTCTTGTTGTGCGTATTTCTCATCAACTAATGACTCTTGTACGTTAGAAGGCTCACCAACGTCTTGTTGTACGGGGTAAACATCACTAACGGAAAAGTTGTTGCCATAGTTTTCTGTCCATACATGCATAACTCGGACACCCGTAATCGTAAGCACCGCTAGGCACATCAACCTGAAAAACCCCGATGGTTAGAAGATGATGGAAAGTCTAACGTCTAATTCAAATAAGTAAATAAATGCTTACCTTGTTCAGGTCTGACAGTAACAATCTGCTAGGCATAGTAAACTAAAAAAAACCAACATGTAAAAGATAATGGTAAATTTTACATCTAATACAAAATAAGTAAATAAATGTTGTTAGAACTTTTGAGACCGTTGGTGCTTGGATAATCTATAGTTTGAGCTGATTCTGTAACAATTAGAAAATCAAAAGGGTCAAAAGTGTTATTTTATGAAACATCTATGTACGCGGCGTAATTAATTGCCCAGCGTATTAAATAAATACGCTGGGTGATCAGTCTGTATAAATACTATGATCAATGAATGTATGTCCAAGTTTCTTGGAAAGATTTTGGTGATCTTCTTGTGTTGTGAGTTTTGCTTATTTTCAAATGTCCAGCGGATTTAGCTTTTTGCAGGACAAAATCGCCGATCCCATCAGCTGAATTGTTTACAAGTGCAGCGTATTTGATCTCTGGTCCAACGTATTTACCTCCTAGCGAGCGTATTTGTTCTCTGATTCACCAAAACCCAGCGTAGTTAATCTCCAATCATCCATTATGTCTCTCAATCAACTCAATCCGATTGCTCAAGCCGAACTAGAAACTGGAACTGCTACAAGACCACCAAAGTTGAAAGGTTCGGAAGATTTCAGCAGTTGGAAAAACAGAATCAAGTCCTTTTTTGAGTATACCGACTATACTCAATGGATGTCAGTCACTGTGGGCCCGCATGTTCCCATGATAATACATGACGACATCCGTACTATCAATGAAGATCCTTCAACGTTCATAGATGAACATAGGACACTCATTCAACGTGACCGGAGGGCTCACGCTGCTCTTACCATGGCTCTGTCAAAGGATGATAACAATCTGTTTGAATGGCTCTGTCAAAGGATGATAACAATCTGTTTGAAGAATATACATCGGCACATGAATTGTGGTTGGCTCTAATCGACCATTATGAAGGTAATGAGGAACTCAGGGAGAACAAACGAGACATGGTGCAGAAAGAATATGATATGTTTGGAAGTATTCGTGGCGAAAGCTTGTCCGACCACATAAGCAGATTTCTGGGGGTGTTAACCAAGATGAAGAAAGTGGGAAACCCAGTTACAAATTATGCATCAATCAAGAAGCTGCTAGATTCTCTACCAAAAGAATGGAGTCTTCAATGCATGATGATTAAAAGAACTTTCCTCACCAGCACAACTCCAGTTACTCTCTCGGAATTGATTAACACTTTAAAAGCCTTTGAAATGGACATCGTCAAATGAGAGATGAATCAAACTGGATACTCTCAGAAGATGTCTCAGCAAGCTGCTGCAACCTTGATCCCCAAGAATATGGCACTTCTCGCTCCTGTCACCTCATGTGGATTAAATTCCCAAAGTGCTGTCGAATCCTATCCAAATGCTTCCGCGAACTCTGGGAAGGCCTCGTCATCTTCCGAGAACACCACCATGGCCAGCGACACTCAAGCACTTAAAATTTCCACAGAACATGTAGCTCTTTTTAATACTTTCTTAAGTAGCTATGAGGCACTTATGTCAGGAGAGTTGAAGAGAGAATTCCTCACAGCAGAGGACATGTATCAAGTAGATCCAGACGACATGGAAGAGATGGATCTGAAGTGGCAGATGGCAATGATCACTCTACGGTTGAAGAAATTCCAAGATAAAACAGGAAAGAGGTTGGCTCTTGGAAAAGCTGGATTTGACAAGTCCAAGCTTAGATGTTATAATTGCAAAGACTCGGGCCATTTCAAAAGTGTCCGTTGCTTAAGAACGAGAATACCAAAATCAACCAGACAAGGAGGCCGATTGCCATTGAAGGAAATAATAATGCTGCTGAAAATAATCATAAGGCTTTAGTGGTGGAAGATTATGATTGGTCGGAGGAGATAGCTGAGGCAAAGGGAGAAGTAAACAAGGCCCTCATGGCAAACATCACCACTGTCTCTGCCACGTCTGCTTCAAATGGTGTTGAAATACAAACCTCCAAGATTCCAAAAGATGACACTGGTTTGAAAAGCATCATCTCTCCTGTCTCAGAGAAGAGACAACAGAAAGCTGAAATGATTGAGTCGAAGCCTGCTGTTCAAGAAGTCATTAGTACCAGCAAGAATGAAGCGGTTGGAACATCCTCTACCGCCATGAAATCAGAAGCCGAGGATAAGGATTTAGTAAACAGCATTCCATATGAATTCAAAGCAAAGTTGTGCTCAAAACCATGTTTGAACGTCGTGGCACACTACAAATCACTCAACCGTGATATAATTAAGGAAAAAGAAAAAGTTTTGAAAATAAATCAAGAACTAAAAGAAATGAGGCTGCATATCAGCGAAAGTTGAATTCAACCATAGCTGAAATGCAGACTCTAAAGGAATTTGTTTTCAGAAAAGACTTTATCATAAATGATTTGACAGAAAAGCTAGAAAAATCCCAAAATGAAAACAACAAATTGCAAATCACTATTGATAAATGGAAAATTAGTCAAAAAGCACTAGTTGATATTGTAAACTGCCAACGACCGACATTCATAAAGGATGGAATTGGATATAAAGATAAATTCGGAGACAAAAGAAAATTATTTCCTCCTTCGCACAGCAAAAATTATGTTCCTATGCCATCTCCTCATCCTAAGAACGACTTAATCAATAAAATGATCTTTTGGATCAAAGTATTTTTATAAATCCGAAAGCAACACTAACTTTTTTGAAAGTAATGAAGATCTGTGCGAGAGTAAGGAAGATGTGTGCGATGGGGAAGATGATTGTGGAGGGATGAAAATAGGAATAGGCTATTCAGGCAACAGTTATTCAACTGTTAACTGGTTCGCCTGGAATTGTGATAAGACGAACAAAATTTGTATTCGAGATAACTATAATAGTTTATCTAGGATGGATGATTGTAATGGTTGTATGCCTAAATTGACAATTCGGGATGTGTGCCTACACTTAAGGCTCACAACCAAGGGATTGCTAAGGTTGAGGGTCATGACCTAAACTTTGTTCTAAATGATGAAAATGTTATGCTAGAATCTCTTGTATTTGTGCCAGAGTTAAAGAAAAACAGTTTTGGAAAATTCCTTACAGAGGAAATTCCAGAATTTGTTCCATCAGTTGCAGGTACATCAGAGACTGATAAAGATTTCACTAAAGATTCAAGCACAACAACTTCAGAAAGTGATGAAGAAAGGTCAGATGAAAGTTAAGAATCAAGCTCCTCGTCAGACAGTGAGCACAGTGAAGTCGGCATTGAAGATAAACATCATCCTGACAAGAAACTGAAGAAAGCTAAAGATTCAAGCCACATTACATCATCAAACTCCTCAAGATGCTCCAGACTCTCATCACATACACATCTTCACACTCAGCACCCAGGAAGAAAAGATCGAGTCAAAAAGAATGTTTTTGCTGTGGTCATTTAGGACATACGGCGAAACATTGCAAAAGCAAGAAATTTTCTAAACCTAGTCAAGATCTCGTTAAAAGTTTTACTGTTCAATTTGACAATTTAAAGAAATCAGTAGAATGCATAGTTGATTCAACCTGTTTTTGGAAAAGAAAAGACAACACTCTTGCTCAGATCATGATAGAACTAATGTAGAGCAAGTCTGGGTTCCAAAAAATAGCTAATTTGTACATATTTTCTTGTTGTTGTTGTTGTATGACAGAATAAAATTCAGAAATGGCTTCGGATGCTCATGGAATATATCTGGCATGTTGACAGCAGTTGCTCCAGGCACATGACCGAGCTAAAGGATCTGCTTACCAACTTTCGAGTTATTGATGGTGACTTTGTATCCTTTATTGGAGACGAAAAAGGAGGAAAATCGTCGGAATGGGTGACGTCGTGTCAGAAGCACTCCCTTTGGAGAATGTGAACTATGTTATAGAATTGTGTTACAATCTTATGAGTGTTTTACAAGTCTGTAACAAAGGAATCGCGGTACTGTTCAATGACACGGAGTGCTTATTCCTCAAACCCGGTTACTCCGTCCCTAAAGAAATGATCATGCTTAGAGCTCCCCATCAAAATAACACCTACGTGCTAAATATGAAAAATGCCAAATCAAATGAGCAAATGACATGTCTTATGTCAAAAGCATCTGAATCGGAATCGCTGTTGTGGCACAGGCGTTTGGGACATGTGAATTTTAAGAACATAAATAAACTTTCTAAATTAAATCTACTAAGAGGTTTACTTATGAAAGATTTTCCTTTTTCAGAAAAGTGCATCGCATGTGCCCAAGGAAAGCAACATAACAAGCCTCATAAGTCCAATGCAGTGAATAAGATTTCTGCCCCTCTGCAATTACTTCACATGGATCTTTTCGGCCCAATTAGCGTTAAAGTTTAGCTAAAAGATCTTATTGTATGGTGATTACAGATGATTTCTCACGGTTTTCATGGGTATTCTTTCTTGAAGCCAAAAGCGAAATGACATCCATTCTGAAGAGCTTCATTCCCATGATTGAAAACATGATCAAGCTGAAAGTCAACTCCATCAGAAGCGACAACGGAACTGAATTTAAAAATCATACGTTTGTCTCCTTCTGTGAAGATAAGGGAATTCGCCTCCAATACAGTGCTGCCAGGACTCCTCAGCAAAACGGGGTAGCAGAACGCAAAAACAGAACTCTCATCGAAGCTGCAAGAACTTGCTTGTTGACTCTAAGCATCCCATAATCTTCTGGGATGAAGCAGTCAACACAGCATGATATGTTTTGAATCGTGTTCTTATTGTCAAACCTCACGGAAAGACAGCCTATGAACTACTTTTCAAAAGGAAGCCTCCGATAGATTTCTTCAGACCGTTCGGGTGTTCATGCACACTTCTCAACACTGAAGACAATCTCATCAAGTTTGAAGCAGTCGGTGACGTGTGCTACTTCATGGGCTATTCATCTTCTCAAAAGGCATATCGGGTCTAAAACAAATAGACCAAGATGGTGATTGAATCGTACTACATTGATTTTCAAGAAGGAAACTCCACTAACACTGGAAGTGCTCCGAACTGCTTTTATGACATGGATATTATATTCAACACTTTCAGCATCGATGAACCCATCATTGAATCCGAACCTGCAGAATCCACTCCATTGGAGCCATTGTTTGATGCCTCAGACATTGGTTCTACTCCTTTTACAACCCGTTTCACCCCTGCCTCTGCCTCTCCTACTCTTCCGATATTCGAAGTAAATGGTGAAACATCTGCTGAGAATGCATCCGCACATGATGATTCTTCTTCACAACAGGCTGTGGATGAACCACCCAAAGAAGACGAAACTCTAATTATCTACGTTGATGAACATTTTTCTAATCTACCTCATCAAATTGAAACTCACACCAATGCAGGGTACAAGACCAATCGAAACCATCCAATTGAGAATGTCATCGGTTCTGTTGAAGATGGAGTTCGAACACGCGGACAAACACATACCATCAACACAGGACTGTATGCAGCTTTTCTCTCGCAGTCTGTCCCAAGAGATATCGAAGAAGCTATTCAAGATTCAAGTTGGGTACAAGATATGCAAGAAGAATTAGCCCAACTTCGGAAACTTAAAGTCTGGGAACTCGTTAACCTACTAGACGGAAAGTATCCAATTGGTACCAAGTAGGTGTTTCGTAATAAGATGGACGATCATGGTGTAGTTATCAAGAATAAGGCTAGATTAGTAGTTCAAGGGTTTCAACAGGAAGAAGGGATTGACTACGAGGAAGTTTTTGCACTGGTTGCACGCCTAGAAGCTATTAGAATCTTCTTAGCCTATGCCTCGTTCAAAAACTTTAAGGTGTTTCAATGGATGTAAAGAGTGCCTTTCTGTATGGGAAAGTGAAAGAAGAAGTTTATGTCTGTCAACCTCCAGGTTTTGAAGATCCTCATTGTCCCACGAAATACTACAAGCTTGACAAAGCTCTCTATGGTCTTCACCAAGCTCCTCGAGCATGGTACGAGACTTTGTCAACATATCTTCTGGAGTGTGGATACTCAAGAGGCAAAATTGACATGACTCTCTTCACTAAAAGGATTGGAGAAGATGTGATGTTGGTTTAAATCTACGTAGACGATATCATTTTTGGGTCGACTGATGAAGCCCTTTGCAGAGAGTTCGAGAAGGTGGTGAAAGCGAAGTTCGAGATGAGCATGATGGGAGAACTCACGTTTTTCTTAGGATTAGAAGTGAAGCAAAGAAAAGATGGCATCCTCATTCATCAGGTATATAAGAGATATTCTTTCCAAGTACAACATGAATGACTGCAAATCCGCCAGCACTCCTTTTGCTTGTCACACCCCGACCCGCAGCGGAATAAGAGTCGGGGCATAATTGGGTTATCACCAAAGCTCATGATGTTTACTAATATGTTTCATATTTATTAAATTGAAAATTACATCCTCAATATTCCAAACAAGTTCATACAATTACAAAGAAAAGTAACTAACTAAACAATCCAAAGTCTAGACCGATTTATTCTTCTAAGCCATCCTATATGTTTCTTGCTGCAACTGGATCACCTGTATCATGTGTAAAAATAGGGGTTTTTAGGTCAACAAAAGTTGGCGAGTGAACCTTGTTAGAAAACATTTATTATTGATTTCTTGTTATAATTAATATGGAAAAATTGTGCAATAATCATATGTGAGCAAACGTAAATAATCATACAATAACATATGATAACAAACAATAACAAACCACCTTGCATGAATATATGACATGAATGACAATGTATATGTTGGCAACGTCACGTTCACGCTCATAGGTAATGGGGAACGGTTCCGCTCATAGGTAATGGGGAATAGACGGCCTATGATGAAATGTATGTGCGATCAAGGCTCAATCAAACGGAGTCGATCGTATGTTGGCAACGCCTCGTTCACGCTCATAGGTAATGGGGAACGGCTCACGCTCATAGGTAATGGGGAGCGGCGGCCTATGATAATGTACGTACTGAAAATGATAAATTTAATCTAAACATTAACCACACAAACAGTTGATACATATTGAATACACATTTGATCATGGATATGATGGATGCACAAGTTTTTAAATATAATAAATAATAAGACACATGATACACCCCAAAAACGTGATTAAAACGGGGAATTTGTAGAGATTCACTCACATTGGGTGCGTTCGTTTGATGATGTTGAATGCGCACGAGTTTAGAGGATTGATCGACGAGGAATAACTAACCTAAATAATAACGAAAAGGTACGGTAAATAAGTGGATTTTATTAACAAATTTTAATAGGATTTTTAGATATATTTTTGTGAGTTTAAGATCATTTTCTAACTTTAAAAATACTATTTTTAAGTATTTTTAACTGATTTTTAAATTAAATAAATAAATAAAAATATAAAAAAATTTGTTGACTTTTTGACTTTGACCGTTGACCATGACAGTTGACCGGTTCGATCGTGTATTTGTTTGCACTGAGTTAGGATTCGAACTTGTGACCTCCCGTACGCGTGCACGCAGCTCTACCAACTGAGCTACGTGTCTAACCCGAAATATTTCTGTTTTTAATTATATTTATATACTATTTAGTTTATTCCAAAATTCATTTATTTTAAAAAGGATTTTAATTCTATCGAACAGGCGTGCATAACAGGTCTCGAACCCGGGACCTGTTGTTTAACATTGCACACAGTCCACCGCTGGACTGTGTGTCTAACCTGGTTAAAACACTTGTTTTTATTTCTCTTATATACTAACTGGAAGTCTCCGTATTTGGGTTTTATAAAAAGTCTGAATATTGTGACGAATCGGAACAAGGACAGACTCGAACCCGGGACTCTATGATTCAAATGCACACAGTCCACCGCTGGACTGTGTGTCTAACCCGAGATATAACCCGATTTATATTAAGTATATACACAGTCTAAACTTCATCTTCTTCGTTAACAACACAGACAAACGATTTATTCTACTGTTCTTGTTCAATTCAATTAACGGACATATGACTGATTAAAATGAAATGGATAAAGAAGGTTTTGGAAGTGAATGTACCGGAAAGATGATCTTTCTCAGTACTCCGGCGAAGTCGTCGGCTCTGTTTTATGAACTCCGTCTGAACGGGCCAATTAATAGTTTTGATTAACCAATTGTGGAATTGAATGACTAAACAAGAGTTATCAATTTAGAAATTTTCAGAAATCTTCCGGCGAGTGTTGATTATCCGATATCGTCGTCTGGGATTGATTCTGATTGAAAGGTTTGAGTTAGCAAAAGTCTAACAACAGATAGAAGATGAAAGAATTGAGAAATTTACCGTTTTGATGAATGGCACGGTTTTCCGGCGAAAGTCCGGTGATTTCAGTAAGCGTTTTCGACGAACTGAAAATAGAGCGAAAGTGAAATTGAGAGTTCTGTGAGTGTTTTTGAGTCGCGAGATGATGATATTGATAGAGTAATTCAGGAAGTAAAAGATTTCGATTTCTAACTCCCAAATCATATGAATCGAAACAATAAAGACTGCATTTGATTAAGAACGTGGGTCGTAATGGTTGCATCGGTTATAATCAGATATTCAGGATCACTCAAACGTCTGGGAAATTGAAAGCTGATTACCGGTTTCAGTTTTGGCGCAAACAGATCGATTCACGGGTGAACTTATGTTTTATATGTTTCCTAGATTACACAAAGACATCAAGTGGCGGAGTGGTTAAGTGTTTGATGTTAAGGTCTTCCGGCTGACCCGGGTTCGAAACCCAGCAGCCCTTTTTTATTTTTAGTTACTTTATTTTTATTTTTTAACAATTTTAATTTCCATTTTCTAAAATGTTTATTAGTTATGTATTGTTTAAAATTAAAATAAGCATTAAATGAGCAACGAAAATTTGAAACTGATTATTCGATTAATAAATGAAGCGGGTTTTGAAAACCCGTTTTTCGACGGATGTTACAGTATCCCCTACTTTTAGAAATTTTGTCCCGAAATTTAAGTAGTAGTGGTAACAGGAAAAAGATGCGGGTATTTTTCGCGCATTGAGTCTTCACGTTCCCAAGTAAACTCAGGTCCTCGTTTCGACTCCCAGCGTACCCTTACAATTGGAATACGACTCCGTCTTAAACGTTTTCCTCCGAAGTCCATGATCTCTACTGGTCTTTCAATGAAATGCATAGATTCATCGATCTGAATATCTTCCAGGGGAATATGGAGGCTTTCATCGGCGAAGCACTTCTTTAAGTTTGATACGTGGAACGTAGGGTGAATTCTGTTGAGTTCTTCTGGTAGGTCAAGCTTGTATGCTACAGGTCCTACTCTTTCGAGTATCTTGAAAGGTCCTACGTAGCGTGGTGCTAGCTTGCCCTTCTGGCCAAAACGAACTACTCCCTTCCACGGTGATACTTTTAAAAGTACATGTCACCAATGTTAAACTCCAAAGGCTTTCGTCGTTTGTCTGCATAACTCTTTTGACGACTTTGTGCCGCTAGAAGATTGTTTCGAATTTGATGGATCTTGTCTGTTGTTTCTTGAATTAGTTCTGGACCGGTGATTTGAGCTTCTCCAATTTCGTGCCAACATACTGGAGATCGGCACTTATGACCATATAAAGCTTCGAAAGGTGCCATGCCGATACTTGAATGATAGCTGTTGTTGTATGAAAATTCAACTAATGGTAGATGAGCGTCCCAATTTCCCTTGAAGTCTATGACACATGCTCGAAGCATATCTTCAAGAGTTTGGATGGTGCGTTCAGATTGTCCATCAGTTTGAGGATGATAAGTGGTACTGAGGTCTAATCGTGTACCCAAAGCGGTTTGTACGGCTTGCCATGTTCGTGAAGTGAAACGACCATCACGATCTGAAATAATGCTTAACGGTACACCATGACGGCTTACGATCTCGCTGATGTAGATACGAGCTAACTTCTCATTCTTGAAGTCCTCGCGAATCGGAATGAAGTGAGCTGATTTTGTAAGACGATCAATGATTACCCATATAGTGTCATACCCACCAGAAGTGCGAGGTAACCCGGTAATGAAGTCCATGGTTATGTTTTCCCACTTCCATACAGGTATTTCAGGTTGGACTAGAAGTCCTGAGGGTCTTTGATGTTCAGCTTTTACTTTGGAACATGTAAGGCACTTGGAAACAAAAACAGCAATATCCTTTTTCATTCCAGGCCACCAGTAGGTGTATCGAAGATCTTGATACATCTTGTCGGCTCCTGGGTGTATAGAGTATCGTGTTTTGTGCGCCTTATTCATAAGGAAATCACGAAGGTTATTGTGATTGGGAATCCATATGCGATCTAGATAGTACAGAATACCGTCAGATTTAGTTTCAATTTTAAGTTCAGCTCCACAAGACAGCTCCTTTCGTACTTTGTTTTCCGTTACTGAAACATGTTGGGCTTCTCGAATTTGATCTTTGATGTCGGTTATGATTTGCGAACATAGAAGACGAATGGAGTTCGCATAACCCTTTCGACTGAGCGCATCGGCCACCACATTTGCCTTGCCGGGATGATACCGAATTTCACAGTCGTAGTCATTAAGAAGTTCGACCCATCTCCGTTGCCTCATGTTTAACTCCTTTTGGTTGAAGATATGTTGGAGGCTCTTATGGTCAGTGTATATTTTACACTTGGTACCGTAGAGGTAATGTCTCCATATCTTAAGAGCGAACACAACGGCTCCAAGTTCTAGGTCATGGGTGGTGTAGTTCTTCTCATGAGTTTTGAGTTGTCTAGAAGCATAAGCTATCACCTTTCCTCTTTACATTAGAACACAGCCTAGTCCTTGCCCTGACGCGTCGCAATAAACCACGAAGTCATCACAACCTTCAGGAAGAGTGAGAATAGGTGCGTCACAGAGTTTTTGTTTAAGGGTTTGGAAGGCTTCTTCTTGTTTGGGTCCCCATATGAAGGGTTTTCCTTTATGTGTTAAAGCCGTGAGTGGTACAGCGATGCGGGAGAAATTTGCAATGAAACGGCGATAATAACCAGCCAAACCAAGGAATGATCTTACTTCGGTTGGTGTACGTGGCGCTTGCCATTCTTGTACTGCTTTGATCTTTGAGGGGTCGACATGTATTCCCTTGTCATTGACGACATGTCCAAGGAATTGTACCTCTTTTAACCAGAATTCGCATGTGGAGAATTTGGCGTAGAGCTTTTCATTCCCTAAGAGTGTAAGGATGAGTCGAAGGTGTCGTTCATGATCAGACTTAGACTTTGAATAAATGAGGATGTCGTCGATGAAGACTATAACAAAGCGATCGAGATAGGGTTTGCAGACTCTGTTCATTAGATCCATGAAGACAGCTGGAGCGTTGGTTAGACCAAATGGCATGACCATGAATTCATAATGACCATAACGAGTTCGGAAGGCGGTCTTTGGGACGTCTTCTTCATGTACTCTGAGTTGATGATAACCAGAACGAAGGTCGATTTTTGAAAAACAGCTGGCACCTTGAAGTTGGTCAAGAAGATCATCGATGCGAGGTAATGGGTAGCGGTTCTTAACCGTTAACTTGTTGAGTTCTCTGTAGTCGATACACATGCGAAACGTTCCATCTTTCTTCTTCACAAAAGGACAGGTGCACCCCAAGGCGATGAGCTAGGACGTATGAACCCTTTGTCAGTCAACTCTTGCAATTGACTGGCTAGCTCTTGCATTTCGGATGGGGCTAACCTATAAGGAGATTTTGCAACTGGTGTAGCTCCAGGTATAAGATCAATGCGGAATTCAACTTCTCTCACGGGAGGAAGTCCTGAAATGTCGTCAGGAAAAACTTGCGGAAAATCTTTTACTACTGGGATGTCTTCGAGTTTCTTCTCCTTGATTCCCTTTTTGACGACATGAGTTAGGAATGCGACATAATTCTTGCGGAGATATTTTCGGGCTTGAAGACAGGACATTAACTTGAGTCCTTTAGAAGGGGTTTCTCCAAAGATTCGTAGAGTCTGACCGTTTGTAAGAGGAATACGTATAAACTTTTCGCGGCATACAACTTCAGCATGATGTTGGCTGAGCCAGTCCATACCAATTATAATGTCGAAACTTCCCAACTTCATAGGTATGAGGTCAACTGGAAAATCGTGATCGTTTAGGGTAAGAGTACAATTGCGTATAATAGAGTTTAATGAGACCGGTTTTCCGTCAGCAACTTCTACCGTTATGGATTCCATGAGTTTATCTCGAGTTTGGTTGAGGATGGGTTCAAATTCTAAGGACACAAAACTTTTATCCGCGCCAGTATCAAATAACATGGATGCATAACTACCATTGATGAGAAACGTACCGTTAACCACATTGTTGTCAGCCCTAGCTTGATTAGCGTTGATGTTGAAAGCTCTTCCTCTTGCAGGTGGAGGAGCTTGGTTAGCCTGGTTTACTGGATTAGCTTGAGCTTGGGAATGGATAATGTTCACCAAGCGTGGACAGGTGTTTCTGAAATGGTTCGGGTCTCCACAGTTGTAACAAGCCCGCATAGGTTGCACCATGGGATAGTTGGGTTGGTAGTAGGATTGGGCTACATGTTGGGTAGGTGGTAGTAGTAAAGGTTGTTGGGCTTGACCCACTATCTGATGGTGGGTTTGGGTTGAGGGCTGATGGCGGTTCGTTCGCTGAAGTACGTGACAGGTTTGAATGGTGTGACCTGCGCGGCCACAGCCGGTGCAATGCTGGTAGGGATGATCAGGAAAGTGATGGTATTAGCAACGGTTGCATTTTGGGTATGGGCCGGAGTATGGCCTTTTATATGTTGCAGGTGAGGGGGCAACTTGAGTGATGGGTGCAGCAGGGATAGGGAAATTTGTTTGTGTGACAGCAAAGTTTCTGGTGTTTCGTTTCCTCTTATTAGCAAACTTTGAGGAGGAGGTGGAATGGTTTGAAGTTTGGCCCTCAACGGGGGCTTTCTTTTTCTCGTCCTTAAATTTGCCGTTGCGAATACGATTCTCGGTAAGCTCGGTAACTAGTTCCATAGCAGCTTCGAGAGTTGCAGGCGAAGTGCTGAGAACTGAGTCTTGAATTTTCGAGGGGAGGCCTCGAATATAGTGCTCGACTAAGCGGTAAACTGGGGTGAACAAGTTAGGGACCATTTGGTTCAACTCTAAAAACCGTTTGTTGTAGGAAGTATGATCTCCCTCCTTTTGCTTCTACGAATGAAATTCATCCTCTAACTTTTTGATCTCGCTTCTTGGACAGAAGCGTCTCGTCATGATTTCCCTTAACTCCTCCCACGTTAAGGCCATTGCATCTTCGATTCCTCTCTTACCCTTTTCAGTATTCCACCAGGTAAGAGCTACTCCAAACAGTCTCCCGGTTGCGTAACGTACCTTGCGATCCTCGGGACAATCGCAATTGAGGAAGGTGTTTTCCATTTCCTCAAACCAGTGGAGGAGAGCAGTGACACCTTCGGTCCCTTCAAATTTCGGGGGATCGCAAGACTTGAAGTGTTTGTATGAGCACTTTTTGGAGGGAGGGTTGTCGACGTTCTGGTCTTCATGCTGGCGAGGATTGATGGGATTTGTGGCGAGAGCTTGTTGGACTTGAACTACGATGTCAGGAAGCACCGCGGCCATTTGTTTTGCGATTTGGGTGGCCAAGCGTTCGTTTGACCTTCCTGACCTTCTACCCCCACGTTGCTGCCTAGCCGACATCTACAGGAACATACATAAGAAGATTGTGAGTTTAAGGAGTCTTTTTAGGTGTCATGTGTCTTAAAAAAAATAAAAATAACATAAACATCATAAGGCAACTACATCCATAGGATGTCTTGGGTTTGCTCATGTTTGGGCCTCCAATGTCCCCCATACCATCGCCTGTATAGTCATGTGGGCCCTCATGACTATTGGCTTAGTAGGATTCACATTGGTATTGGCGGTTTAACACTCGCATAACCCGAATGAAAACCATGAAATATGTTTGCGAGATGTAGGGTCGGAGGGTGTCCAGGTGTAGACACAATGACAAGTCAAAGTGGGGTTAGCTCACACGACGTTTGGTATAGCATGCTTTGGCCTAATAGGTCTTTCGTACTCTCATCGTTAGTCCCCAGGTAGGCAAACTGGTCCTTTATTTTGGATTTATACGAATGCCAAGCCTAGACAGGACGTTCCGACTACCGGTACTTGTACCCTTCCAGTTACTACATGCCCGTCATGAGAACTCACTTTGATGTGATTTGAAAATACAAAAATCGTTGCAAAAGTCATGGAAATTGTGTGGTGTGTGCTCTCATGGATATGATATGTTATGAGAATATGATTCATGATAGGCATTGTATAATAATATGTACTTATGAACATGCTTGCGTAACATTGAATGTAACAATAAACATAAAGCATATAAACATCATGAATTTTGCATGTAACACACAAACAATTTAAAATTTCTAATCAACTATAGTATAGGCTCTAAGGGTCTAATAACCTATCCTATATCCCTATAGTCATGGCTCTGATACCAATCTGTCACACCCCGACCCGCAGCGGAATAAGAGTCGGGGCATAATTGGGTTATCACCAAAGCTCATGATGTTTACTAATATGTTTCATATTTATTAAATTCAAAATTACATCCTCAATATTCCAAACAAGTTCATACAATTACAAAGAAAAGTAACTAACTAAACAATCCAAAGTCTAGACCGATTTATTCTTCTAAGCCATCCTATATGTTTCTTGCTGCAACTGGATCACCTGTATCATGTGTAAAAATAGGGGTTTTTAGGTCAACAAAAGTTGGCGAGTGAACCTTGTTAGAAAACATTTATTATTGATTTCTTGTTATAATTAATATGGAAAAATTGTGCAATAATCATATGTGAGCAAACGTAAATAATCATACAATAACATACAATAACATATGATAACAAACAATAACAAACCACCTTGCATGAATATATGACATGAATGACAATGTATATGTTGGCAACGTCACGTTCACGCTCATAGGTAATGGGGAACGGTTCCGCTCATAGGTAATGGGGAATAGACGGCCTATGATGAAATGTATGTGCGATCAAGGCTCAATCAAACGGAGCCGATCGTATGTTGGCAACGCCTCGTTCACGCTCATAGGTAATGGGGAACGGCTCACGCTCATAGGTAATGGGGAGCGGCGGCCTATGATAATGTATGTACTGAAAATGATAAATTTTATCTAAACATTAACCACACAAACAGTTGATATATATTGAATACACATTTGATCATGGATATGATGGATGCACAAGTGTTTAAATGTAATAAATAATAAGACACATGATACACCCCAAAAACGTGATTAAAACGGGGAATTTGTAGAGATTCTCTCACATTGGGTGCGTTTGTTTGATGATGTTGAATGCGCACGAGTTTAGAGGATTGATCGACGAGGAATAACTAACCTAAATAATAACGAAAAGGTATGGTAAATAAGTGGATTTTATTAACAAATTTTAATAGGATTTTTAGATATATTTTTGTGAGTTTAAGATCATTTTCTAACTTTAAAAATATTATTTTTAAGTATTTTTAACTGATTTTTAAATTAAATAAATAAATAAAAATATAAAAAAATTTTGTTGACTTTTTGACTTTGACCGTTGACCGTTGACCATGACTGTTGACCGGTTCGGTCGTGTATTTGTTTGCAGTGAGTGAGGTTCGAACTTGGGACCTCCCGTACGCGTGCACGCAGCTCTACCAACTGAGCTACGTGTCTAACCCAAAATATTTCTGTTTTTAATTATATTTATATACTATTTAGTTTATTCCAAAATTCATTTATTTTAAAAAGGATTTTAATTCTATCGAACCGGCGTGCATAACAGGTCTCGAACCCGGGACCTGTTGTTTAACATTGCACACAGTCCACTGCTGGACTGTGTGTCTAACCTGGTTAAAACACTTGTTTTTATTTCTCTTATATACTAACTGGAAGTCTCCGTATTTGGGTTTTATAAAAAGTCTGAATATTGTGACGAATCGGAACAAGGACAGACTCGAACCCGGGACTCTATGATTCAAATGCACACAGTCCACCGCTGGACTGTGTGTCTAACCCGAGATATAACCCGATTTATATTAAGTATATACACAGTCTAAACTTCATCTTCTTCGTTAACAACACAGACAAACGATTTATTCTACTGTTCTTGTTCAATTCAATTAACGGACATATGACTGATTAAAATGAAATGGATAAAGAAGGTTTTGGAAGTGAATGTACCGGAAAGATGATCTTTCTCAGTACTCCGGCGAAGTCGTCGGCTCTGTTTTATGAACTCCGTCTGAACGGGCCAATTAATAGTTTTGATTAACCAATTGTGGTATTGAATGACTAAACAAGAGTTATCAGAGAGTTTAGAGGATTATACCGATTCACAGCGCAATTTAGAAATTTTCAGAAATCTTCCGGCGAGTGTTGATTATCCGATATCGTCGTCTGGGATTGATTCTGATTGAAAGGTTTGAGTTAGCAAAAGTCTAACAACAGATAGAAGATGAAAGAATTGAGAAATTTACCGTTTTGATGAATGGCACGGTTTTCCTGCGAAAGTCCGGTGATTTCAGTAAGCGTTTCCGACGAACTGAAAATAGAGCGAAAGTGAAATTGAGAGTTCTGTGAGTGTTTTTGAGTCGCGAGATGATGATATTGATAGAGTAATTCAGGAAGTAAAAGATTTCGATTTCTAACTCCCAAATCATATGAATCGAAACAATAAAGACTGCATTTGATTAAGAACGTGGGTCGTAATGGTTGCATCGGTTATAATCAGATATTCAGGATCCTCCAACCAAAGATCCATCTCCAGATTCAGACGTCCAGATCATTCAACCACCTCCGACTTCATCCACATATGAAGTCACAATGGAGGCCCATCCAACCATTAGTGAAGCTTTTATTCAACAATCAGTTGATGCAGCAACCGAACAGCAAACAGAAGATCCAGCCGCAGACCCTGAAGCTCGGAAGCAAGATTGAAGAAACCCAAGCATGCAACGGTCTAGGGGGATATTGTTAGAACTTTTGAGACCGTTGGTGCTTAGATAATCTATAGTTTGAGCTGATTATGTAACAGTTAGAAAATCAAAAGGGTCAAAAGTGTTATTTTGTGAAACATCTATGTACGCGGCGTAATTAATTGCCCAACGTATTTAATAAATACGCTGGGTGATCAGTCTGTATAAATACTATGATCAATGAATGTATGTCCAAGTTCCTTGGACAGATTTCGGTGATCTTCTTGTGTTGTGATTTTTGCTATTGTGCTTACATCCGGACATTCAGGTGCTGTTACTGATTACATGTTATTGGGATTTCATATACAACACTAGTTGTTTGATCCAAACAAGATTCTTCATCTTCTTTGCTTGGTTTTTCTTAGTATTTGCACATTCAAACAACTAATCTATAGTTGTTTGGGTGAAAACAATCAACCACTGTGATCTGAATCTGTTTTGGGACTCACAAATGCTTACCTCGTTCAGGTATGACAACGGTTCCTTGTAATAAGAACGAATATCAGACACGACCTACTCCGCATGATCATCTTTTATCATCACATCGTAAGAATAAGGGACAACAAACCCCTCTTAAAACAACTGCGTGGTAAGTATTTTATAAACAAAAACAAACAAAACAAGTTAATAAATACTATACCACATCGCTTTTGGAATAAACGTGCTCGTGTTGTTGTCGGACGATTCGCCAAAAACGTAATTGAGGTGGAACCAAGACATGGTGGAATCGATTGTCGAACGAAAGTAAGAAGAGAAGAAGAAACAATGTTCCTTTGGTCGTGAAGAAACACTGGTTAACCACAAGGAATATCTGGGGATATCTGGGTTAAACTCAATATTTCTGCATGAAAAGTTGTCTCTCGTTCGCTCTTCTGGGTGATCTCAGTTCAGCTAATCTGCAAAACTAGCAACGCCGTTAGCCTCGTCACGGGAGAAAGAGGGGAGGGTTTTCTCCGTGACCACACTCCGGCGTGAGAATAAGTATTTGGAATTGCAAGGTAATTATCAAGTAAGTAGTAATTAGTGAGTGAGCTAGAAAGCATGTGTTTTACCTTGTGGTCTGATCCTTATTTTATAGCCGAAGATGGGCGTGTTTAGGAGATGGGCTGATGGGCCTTGGGCCTGGAGGTGTGCTTTGTTGGATGTTGAATGGAGCCACGTGTCATGGCAGTTGTCCCTGGTATCATACCTGTCATCAGCCGAAAGTGGAGAATGTGTGACAGTCGCTGGCGTGAGTTTGGTTGGTGTACAGCCTGTCCTCTGCATTACTGTTCATGCGACGTAGTCTGACACAACCTGCCGAGTGGCTATTGGGTCACAGCTCTACCACCTTGTACCCTTGTATGTAGTCAACGTCTCGTTGCGCTTTTCCCCTCCACGTGGCTTTCAGTGCTTTCTGGCCAGCGCAGAGTTGTAGGGATTAAGTCCTTTTGTTGTCAAGACTATGAGTTGCTCTCATGTTTGTCATGTCCTTGTGCAAGGTTTTAGGACTTCGCGGCTAGAGATTTGTTGATCTGCGCAGGGTCAAGGGACCTGCGCTTCTAGGTCTAACTTGCCGTTGCGCAGTGTGCGCAAGGTTCGTTGTGTGACCTGCTAGTGTCGGTCTAACTTGCTGTTGTGCAATGTACACAAGGTTCTTGTGTGACCTGCATGTGTCGGTCTAACTTGCCGTTGCGCAGTGTGCGCAAGGTTCGTTGTGTGACCTGCATGTATCAAGGTTGCAATCCAATTGCACATTGCGCACAAGGTTGTTTGGCAACCTGCTGGTTTCAAGAAAGGCGCACTATTACACATTGCGCGCAAAGTTATTCTTGTACTATGTTGTTATTGAGAATATGATTCCTTACGCAGACACAAGATTTTTAGAACCATATCCCTCTAGATCGTTTATAAAGACAAAGTTTATTTATTTTTTACAGAATAATACCAGTCATATATCTCTATAAAATTCATATAGGGCTAACTAATATCACATTATCAATGTTGAGGGACGGAAGGACAAGATCGCAGCACGTGTAAGTATAGGTTTTTGCGCGTGACAGCCTTTTGACCATAGACGCAATAATAATAGTAATAATAAATTGGAAAATTAGAAAAACCCTAGCGCTCTGGATCACGGACGAAGAGGTTGTAGTAGATCTTGCCTGAGATGGAGGACGCATTCGCTAGATCTGTTCCTGAGGTATGTTTCATTTTGTCAAGTTAAAAGAAGAAGCAAATTAGGCTACTATGTATGTGTTTGTTTCCATCTGTTGCTGCAGGTGTTGGATTTTTTCCGAGTGGATCCCAGTAAAGGTCTCACCGATATCCAGGTATTGGTCAGTGTTGCTACTCAATCCATTTTCTCTTTCGCTCTCACTCATTTTGCTCTTTTAGGTCACGAGTCATGCTCGCATTTATGGCACAAACGGTACTTCCAAATCTTAATAATACTTTAATTTAAACCATTTTCTGTAACTAACAACAAACTTGCTCTTTTTCTTTGTTGCAGTGCTGCCTCATCAAGAAAGTAAGTCTTGTTACCAACCTTCATTATTTTTCTGCTCCTTCTACATTATTAGTTTATTTATGATTATTCATATACAGGTACCCCTTTTTGGAAATTGGTTCTTAGTCAATTTGATGACTTGCTTGTTAAGATATTGATAGCCGCTGCTATTGTTTCTTTTCTTTTGGCTTTGGTTAATGGAGAAACTGGCTTAACAGCTTTTCTCGAGCCTTCTGTAAGATCCATACACTTCATTCTGTGGAAATAAGTCATTTCGGCTTAAAACAAATAACTTGTTATCATACTGGCTTTCAGGTTATATTAATGATATTGGCCGCAAATGCTGCCGTAGGAGTAATTACAGAAACAAATGCTGAAAAGGCTTTGGAGGTACGTCAATGTGGATATATTATACATTTATTAAGAAATGGATTGTTGTTAGCTAACCTGGCTTTTGTTTCAATGCTTATCGTGTGTTGTGGAACCTTTTCGCCTTAATACACATTTTTTGTTGTTTTATGAGCTAATACTTGTTGCAGGAGTTGCGTGCCTATCAAGCAGATGTTGCAACAGTCATGCGTAATGGTATATATTTGATGCTGCCATTTCTATATACAGTGTACAGGCGCACACAGTTATCTTCTACGTTTAGCTTTCAATTCTCTTAATTTTTTCTCATTTGTAGGTTGCTTCTCCATCCTTCCTGCGACAGAGCTAGTTCCGGGGGATATTGTAGAAGTTAGTGGTATGCTTTATTTTATATTCTCAAGGAGTCAAATGTACCTTCAAAACTTACAATGCCATCAATGGATGATGTATATATTTTATTTTCTTGTGGGTTTCATTGAATAGTGGGTTGCAAAATTCCAGCAGACCTGAGAATGATTGAGATGTTAAGTGATCAACTGCGTGTTGATCAAGCCATTCTTACAGGTATACTCTATACTTGGTTTTATCATTCTGTCATGCTTATCGTTAATAATTTCTTAAATTAACACCCTCTTTACTCTGGTTTTGTTGTTGATCGTCTTATTTGCCGTTCGCTGTAATTATGTTACTTGATTTTGCTTAAAGGCGTCAGCCGGTAATGGGTCATTGGGTCTCTGTACAAAATGTTTGCTAATTATTTTGTATGTTAGTGATTATGCTCAATTAGCAACAATGCTAATTATTTTGATGACACTAAAGTAGAGGTGGGATTATTGATGCATTTGCATATGATTGGCCACTTCAGGTTATGTTTTTTTCGTCATGGTTGTTTGTAGAGAACTAATAAAGCCAACACGTTCTAATTTTGACAACAGGTGAGAGTTCTTCTGTGGAAAAAGAGCTCGAGTCCAGGATAACGACTAATGCGGTGTACCAAGACAAAACTAATATCCTCTTTTCGGTATATGTGTAAAACAATTATAATTGTACCTGATGCATTGTTTACCGAAAAATAATTAAGGAGAGACAAATGTTTTTCTATTAGCTTAATACATTCTATGAGCTGTCTTTTTCTCATGCTTATTATGAGAGGATGAGGTAGCCTAAAAGTTTAGAAATAAGTTAGTTTCATAGGAGAGAATTAATGAATGGATGATGTTATGCCCAGGGAACAGTAGTGGTTGCTGGTAGAGCAAGAGCCGTTGTGGTTGGAGTTGGTTCTAACACTGCAATGGGTAGCATACGTGATTCTATGTTGAAAACCGAGGATGTAAGATTTGTGTGTGTGTGTTTGTGCATATAGTTTTATATAATACTAAATTCTAATTGCATTACAATGCAGGAAGCAACACCACTCAAAAGGAAGCTTGATGAATTTGGTACTTTCTTGGCCAAGGTTAAAGACTTTCTGTTTAAACATTCTTGTCTACTCTAATACATCCATGCGGATCACTTAAATAACTTTTAAGAATACATTTTAAAGTGAAACCGAAACTTGTCTCTTTTTAGGTCATAGCTGGTATTTGTATACTGGTATGGATCGTTAATATTGGCCATTTTCGTGATCCTGTACATGGAGGCTTTTTTCAAGGTGCTGTTCACTACTTCAAGGTAAATTATCATGGTAAATATCTGTATAATTATGTGCTAGAGGTGTTTAGTATGCCTAAGCTTTGAAGTTTATGAAAGTCTAATTACTAAAGATTACAAATGCTAAAACAGGGAATAGTAGCAAAGGTAATGGAAAGTAATACGGGTTTAAATCCTAATACTTAAGTTATTGTTCTTTAATCTAATAGAAACTTGGGGTTGAAAACATGTATGAGTGAAATGCAAATTTACGTCCTGCAAGCTTTAACCAAATTTCAGGTGGTATCTTTTAACCATCGAATTGACGATGGATGTCGTTTATGTTTTAACCAAATCCCGAATCTCATCTCTACGGTCTACAACCTTTTGCTCTTTACGTTGTCCTCGACGTCGATGGTAACAACTACTTTCCTATCAACATTATTGACTCCTCTTCGATTTATCTTGATTCGAAGCTTCACATGGTAATAGATCTCGAACAATACATACCTGATAGAGCATCAATATTTGCGGACTATAGGGTTTTGAATGTTCGTAATCTATGGGTTACGAATCACCGGTAAAGGGGCTTTCGAACAACCGCCATAGGGTTTGAAGGTAAAAGGAATTGACGATAAAAAAGTTGAGAAATAATAACATAAAGGACATCCGAAAGAAATTCGTCACTTAAAGGACAACACTACTGATTTGGAAATATTGAAGCTTTAAGGAACACAAGAATGCTTGCAATGAGAAAATGGTTTTTAAAATTCATTATGTAGAGAACTCCAACAATAAATCGATTCCTCTTCACTTAGGATAACCCAAACATACAATTAAATAATTAAATAAAGTTGATTAAAGATAATAACTGGTAAAGTTTGTCAATGTCACTATTTAATACCCCCCTCCTGATATTATCACTAAACTAATTAATAAAGATTGAAATCTATCAAGTATCAATCATGTTTTCCAACTTTGTTGCATAAACTCGTAACGGGTGGGAGAATAATTCAGAGTTTCGTCTTGCTAATCCCCAAAATAAGTTGGATTTTTTGTCAAACAATTAATTGACAACAATAGTTCTTTTGTCAAGGCATAACCTAACCATAGACAGCTAAGTCATAATCTACTATTGAAGACTCAAATAACTGACTATTTAGTCGTAAAGTTTCATACAAACAAGTGGAAGCAATAGTAAGCCTCTCAACTTAGGTTTAAAGGCGAGGTGCTTGATAATCTTATTTTAATAAAACACTCAATTCTGCTCCAGTTGGATTATCCACAAATTACAAAAAAGCATTATAGCCTGTTTGGTTCGTTACCTGCAATAATCGATCTTTACTTGACTAGATTGCAGTTGCCCTTGCTGTTGCTGCAATTCCAGAAGGTCTTCCAGCTGTTGTTACAACGTCAGTGCTTTGCTTTTTTTGTTTACACTAAATGTAATTAGTAACGTGCAGTAAATTTGTTTTGTGAGCCCAAGAATTTGATCCACAGCCCTGATGTTCTTTTTTACAAAAAATGGTCATTATTGATCTGGTTAACAACAGGTGTTTGGCTCTTGGAACAAAAAGAATGGCTCGTTTGAATGCTATTGTGAGATCCTTGCCTTCTGTAGAGACGTTGGGCTGTACAACAGTGATTTGCAGTGACAAAACTGGTACTCTGACCACTAACATGATGTCAGTTTCTAAGGTGGTTTCTGTTTCTACTTGTTCTGTTTACCTTTTTGACATCTTTGAAATTACACAAATATCCCTGAATGTTTGAAGGAATGTTATATGTCTATGCCTTGTATTCTTGTTCTTTGGCGATTTAACATGCCAGCCTCTGAACTTGTTGAGTAATAAGTAATTTATTAAGTACTTACTATTCTTTTTTTATATTTGTATCTCTCTAGATCTGTGTGCTTCAATCTGCCAGTCATGGAGCTATAGCTGCAGAGTATGGTGTTAGTGGTACGACCTATGCACCAGAAGGTTCTGTTTTTGATGGCATGGGATTGCAGGTAACATATATATATATATATATATGTACCATCCTCTCACTTGTCAAACAATACATAAATAATATTATGTCTTTGCAGCTTGATTTTCCTGCTCAATTTCCTTGTCTTCTTCACATTGCAATGTGTTCAGCTATATATATATATATATACCATCCTCTCACTTCCTTGTCAAACAATACATAAATAATATTATGTCTTTGCAGCTTGATTTTCCTGCTCAATTTCCTTGTCTTCTTCACATTGCAATGTGTTCAGCTCTTTGCAATGAGTCAGTTATACAATACAATCCTGACAAGAAAAAATATGAAAAAATTGGGGAGTCAACAGAAGTTGCTCTTCGTATACTAGCAGAAAAGATTGGTCTTCCTGGTTTTGACTCTATGCCTTCTGCTCTCAATATGTTGACCAAGCATGAACGGGCGGCTTACTGTAATCATTATTGGGAGAACCAGTTTAAGAAGGTTCATTTACTTTATCTTTATTATTATATTCTTGGCTTATGTGTACCATGATATTTGTTAATATAATATATGCTTGGACAGATATCTCTTTTGGAATTTTCTCGTGATCGCAAGATGATGAGTGTTCTTTGTAGTCGAAAACAGATTGAGATTATGTTTTCCAAAGGTGCCCCAGAGAGCATACTTTCTAAATGCACAAGTATTCTTTGCAACGATGATGGTTCCACTGTTCCGCTGACTGAAAATATCAGGAATGAGCTTGAATCCAGATGTTCCAGGTTCACTATTTTTCTGTTTATCTGTTAATATCTAGGAAATGTTGCATGCGCCATTAAGTATTAAGCTGTCTGGTTTTAGTCGTTATTTTGAATCATTTGTTCTCGTCTATTTCTTTGTGTTTCAGCTTTGCAGGAAAAGATACCTTAAGATGTCTTGCACTTGCCTTAAAAAGGATGCCAACAGGTCATCAGAATATTTCTTTAGGGGACGAAAAAGATCTTACCTTTATTGGGTTGGTATGCTTTCTTTCCAAAACAAACAAAAACTTAAATTGAGGGTCTTGTGTTGTCTTATCATTGGTATTTTTGGTTTATTTTTACTTTTTCCAGTAGACTGATTCATTTATATAGGTTGGAATGCAAGATCCACCAAGAGAGGAAGTAAGAAATGCTATACTTGCATGCATGACAGCTGGCATACGTGTTATGGTGGTGACTGGGGATAACAAGGTAACTAAATCACTTTTTTTTGTCCTCAGAATGTATAAAATTTTGTAATTGGAGATGGAACTTCTAGACTACTGCAGAATCAGTGTGCCGAAAAATAGGTGCTTTTGATCACTTGGAAGATTTTGGGGCACGCTCGTTCACCGCATCAGAGTTTGAAGACCTTCCAGCTTCTGAAAAGACAAGTGCACTGCAACAGATGACACTTTTTACTAGGGTTGAACCATCCCACAAAAAGATGTTGGTGGAAGCACTACAACACCAAAATGAAGTGGTTGCAATGACTGGAGATGGGGTGAATGATGCACCTGCATTAAAGAAGGCAGATATAGGAATTGCCATGGGATCAGGAACAGCAGTTGCCAAGGTAATTAATGGCTGGCTTCTCATATGCTAACCTAACCTGACCTAACCCTGGCCTCCTTTCAAATCAACTAACTGGGTGGGGTTATTTGTTCAGAGTGCTTCAGACATGGTTCTGGCTGATGATAATTTTGCTACTATTGTTGCAGTAAGCTTCTTTCTTTCTTGCTTTTTTCCATAAAATTCTTAAAGAGTTGATTCATACATTCTCCTTTTCAAAGGCTGTTGCAAGGGTAGAGCTATATACAATAACACAAAACAGTTCATAAGATATATGATTTCTTCGAACATAGGAGAAGTTGTTTGTATCTTTGTTGCTGCTGTACTTGGAATACCTGACACCCTTGTCCCTGTAAGCAATAGAATCTTAATTGATGAATTCCAAAGAAAGATATTTAGCTAGCTAGCTGTTTTCCAGGTGCAACTTCTATGGGTGAATTTGGTTACCGATGGATTACCTGCTACAGCTATTGGTTTCAATAAGCAAGATTCTGATGTTATGAAGGCCAAACCAAGAAAGGTTAATGAAGCTGTTGTCACTGGCTGGCTATTCTTTCGTTATTTAGTCATTGGAGGTAGGTACCCTTATTTTATTATTTTATCTTTTAGCAATCTCAAATAAAAAAAGTGGATTGATATATGCAGCTTATGTTGGACTTGCAACTGTTGCCGGTTTCATATGGTGGTTTATTTATTCAAACACTGGTCCAAAGATTCCATATAGCGAACTAGTAAAGTTTTATTCTTTAATATTAGTCGGTGCTTTTTTTTTACATAGCGAGATTCTTAAATGCATGTATGTTTCTGATGATGCAGATGAATTTTGACAGTTGTTTGAAACGTGAAACTATATATCCTTGCAGTATCTTCAGAGACCGACACCCCTCAACTGTGGCAATGACAGTTCTTGTTGTTGTTGAGATGTTCAATGCTTTGAATAATCTGAGTGAAAACCAGTCCCTCATGTGAGTTACTACTACTATTCTTGTGTTTTTCATTTATTATTTTTGATTTTAGTTAATAAGTGAAAAACTTCAGTGTTATACCTCCTTGGAGTAACTTATGGCTTGTTGGGTCTATCGGGTTGACCATGTTACTTCACTGCCTCATTTTGTATGTGCCACCGCTTTCCGCTCTCTTTTCCGTAAGTAGTAGTATTTATTTCAAGGAATGAACAATGTTTTCTTTTCTGGTATGGTATGGGAACTTGGAACATTGAACTTTCCATTGCAGGTGGTGCCATTAACATGGGATGAATGGACTACTGTTTTGTATTTATCTTTTCCTGTAAGTTGTTTCACTCACTAACTGTCCCAAGTCTTTAAATAACAATACAAAGCCAATTTTAAGGTGAAGTATAGGAAGAAAACACTCTTGAGTTAAAAAAAACTTAAGAAAATCCTATGTATTTTTTTTCTAGAAAAGCAGGGAATGTAACATAAATATATTTGAACATTTAAAAAAATGTAAAAAGCGCCGGCTAGTTTTTTTTAAATGTTGAAAATCGGTATGTTACATTTTTGGACACATATTATGTAACATAAAATTTTTAACATTAAAAAACAAAAAAAAACTACTCAACGCTTTTTTGTTTTTCTTACAAAATGTTCAAATATATGTATGTTACATTCCCTATTTTTTAAATAAAAATAAAAATGTTACATAGGGTTTTTACAAAGGTTTTTTGAGTTTTTTCAACTCAAGAGGGTTTTCGTTTTATCCTTCCCCTATATATATATATATATATATATAGGGTTAGGTTCATTTGTGAACAACCCGAACTGTGTGAACTAATCCTAGCCCTTGATTACTGGCCAGAATTTGCTCACTCAGTTCACAAATACACTAGTGTTCAACCTAGAACCCCACCCTATATATATATGTATGTCGGGGAGGGTTCATTGGGGAACACTAAAAATGTGGGGAATTGACTCACAAGAACTCCGATTCGACTCATTCTAGCGGCGTTAGAACCGGCTCGTCGACCCCTAACTAGGATCTCTTAACCCTAAACATAGTTACCGATAGCGAATAACGGTCAATAGCGATAGACAACCATATGCTACGTAGCGATAGCAATGAAATAACGCCCACTATTTCATGTTTAGCGATAAGGTAGTAGATGATTTTAAAAATAGCTATATTTGTATATGTATTTATAATGTTAGTTTTATACTTTGTGTATAATTTAAAAAGTTTAAGGACCAAATGTAAACTACTGAAGATAGAGGGGGTTAAATGTTCAAATACACAAACTACCTTTACACTTTTTAAGTAAGAAGTTGCAAGTTTTAGGGACTGAATGTAAACTAATGAAAAATAGAGGGGTTAAATGTTTGAAAACCTAAACTTATTTAAACCCTAAAGCCATCGGAAGTCGCAGCCGCTGTCTTCTTCTTCCCCCGTCTTCCTGGTTTCCGGCTGAAAGCAACACCGTTGCCAAAATTTGTCACCGGAATTCGCGTCGGAAGTCGCTATATTGTCGATATGTGGTCGATATGTACCTTGTAGCGGCATATGGCCACCACGCCACGCTATTCGCTATAGCGGGCCGCCATAGACGCTATTGATCACTATGACCCTAAAGCTAAATAATAAGGCTAAAACCTAAGCTAAACCGTAAAATATAAACTATAAACCCTAAATGCTAAACCCTAAAGGCTAAACACTAAAGCAAAACCTAATATAAGACCCTAAAAGCCAACGCCACTGGAATGAGTCCAATCGGAGTTTGCTTGAGTCAGTTCCCCACTTTTTTAGTGTTCCGCAATGAACCCACACTATATATATATGTATATATCAAGGTGTTTATTTGGTTTTGTATTAAACTATATATGCCAGATTCTAACAACGTTTCTTTGCACCGAGTAATTTTTTTATTTTTATTTTTGATGATTAGGTAATTATTATCGACGAGATATTGAAACTTTTTTCGCGAAAATCTACTGGTATGTTTCTAATAACCTTTTTGTTACACGTTGGCCATATAGAGTCAGATGAAGCATATATTAGGGTGTTTATAAACCGGCTGACCCTTCTAAACCATAGCTGTTAATAGCGAGCATAGCGAATAGCGTGAGTTTCCCACTAAATGATGTTTAGCGCCTAAATAGCGGAGTTAGTTTTTTTTTTATAAATATAGATAAGAGATTGAAAGCAAGAAGCATATTTCAGGAATGAAAAAAGAAGCGTATTTCTTTCGTATTTATAGGAATTTTGATATAAAATATATGTAAATATTTCTAAAATTTTCTTCTATTGTATCACTAAACATGAAATAGCACCCGCTATTTCATTGCTATCGCTACGTAGAATATGGGTAGCTATTGGCAACTATGTTCTAAACCGAAAAATATTGGCGGGTTTGAAATTTGTACGGTCTTGTTCACGGTTTGGCTTTAGTGGTTTGTGGTTAACTTCACGTTTTTTTAACTTGGAACCAACTATGTAAAACCGAACCGGCTGTTTAACATTTATTACTTGATTTTTTTTTTCCATTTTAGGAAGATAAATATATTTGTATATTTATATTCATGAACAACCCTTGTCATTCGGTTTGTTTTTATCCAAAGCCATAGTTAGCGGTTTGGCCAAAAACGGCTGAAATCTTTTTATGATATTAGGGTGAATTGTTTTATTAACTTCAGTTGATTTGGTTTGATTTGTGCTATGAACTGATCTGAACATAATATCATAGGGATGAGATTTAATTTGAGACCGAGGAGGAAAAGGGAAGTACGTGATAAATGAGCAGTCGCATCCCAGTGTTATATACAGAAGGTGTAACAAAATATGATAGAAGTATAGGTATGCTTTAATTAATTTATATTTTGACAAGACATGTTACCGGCTTTTTTTTATTTATGCATTTGATAATAAATTATAATGTTTTCCGGGATTTGTTCTTAGCAACAACAGTATTTAATCATCTCATTTCTATTTTAATACTACATTAATATGCAACGAAGTGAACGGTAACTATATTTTCTTTTATTTTTTTATCATCATAATACTAAATATAATTTATTTATCTAACTCATTTAGTTTTTTATTTTTTTTTAATTTTTCTAATTTGTTTTTTTATTTTATTTTTATAACTTTTGTTCAAAACTGAATATGCAGATGTATTCTAATTTTTTGTGACATTTCTGTATAAATCCTGTTAAAACGTAATTGTGTTTGCACTAAAGTTGTGTTTTATTGTATCGTATCCTGGCGAACATAATTGATACCAACCGAACATCAATACATATGTTGGTATTATCAGAACTGGAACTTGTATCGTTATTTATTTTTTTTTATTGTAAACCATGAATTTACTTTTAGGATTATACTAGACAACTTTTATGTAATAAAAACCATTGTAAATAGTTTTCTTTTGGTATTGTAAATTATATCGGGTACCGGTACTGTAACAGGAGTTGTGTTTGGAATAATGATTTCTTTTGTGTTGCAAAGTAAATAGTTTTTGGTACTATAGTGTAACTAAACGAACCAAATCCATACCTATCGAACGATGCTAGTGCCGATATTTGTGTTATCGAAAGTGGTGCCGATATTCATATTATGGTTTTCAATTTACATAACATATTTTATTTCCTTAAAAATATAATATTGTATAAAATTTCGAACGCTTATTTTTGTTTGCTTATATATAAATTCTATTCAATAGCGAAAGGTTGCAACACGCAGAGATAACATGCCGGTTAAAAGCCGAGATGGTGAATAGTGTTTTAATAATTTTTTTTCCAATTTTTGATGTTTTAAATACCTTTTCTATAATTGTTATTAAACTAGTGTTATTACTATACGCTTGGTTGATACCGGTTTGGTTAGTTCAAAATTGTCCAAGTGAAAACTGCAAAAAAAAAAAAAAAAATTAAGGTTGTCGATAGTAAAATTAAAAGGAAAACAAAAGAATTTATAATCTTTATTAAACTAGAGGGGGGTTAAAGATGCGCTAGTAAGTTAAAAAAGAATTTCAAAACTTTACTAAAGTAGTAAATTGCCAACCGACATATTTGACCCGACTAGTTTTCGATTTTTTTTTGCCGTGGCGTCAAGGTCACTAAAATAAGAATATCACACTTGACATAAAGGTGTTCACCTATATAGTTTGGCCAACGATTTAAGAGGACATATCCCTTTTGACTAGTCAACATTAAGATGCTAGTCAGAAGGGAGATGTCGTATAGTTATTAGACAAACATAATAAGAAACTCTTTTAAACCCTAGTTATCGCAAAAAGTGTAACGACATTCACTTCATGTAAAACTTGGATATTGGAAGTGATTCCTTTTGGATACTTTGAAAACGTCCAATCATCCACTTGCATATTGAGAGACCATGTTCTTAGACATAAATCGTATGACTTGTTATCGTGACAATAAGATCAAGATTTTTTTTCAAAATCTTCATGTTATGATCCATCCTTTCTTCCCCAGCGAAATGTAGCAGGATCAGCCTTCTCACAGTCGCATTAAGGAGATTTTTTCTTGAAACTCTTCACTCCTTCACCCGTAGCAAGTACTCATTTCTATTTAGTTGTTTTCTTACTATATCTGGTTTTAACAATCGTACACCAGTTAAATTTCGGGATGAAGTTACTTCAATAGGGGAAACCTGTAACACCTGTCATATTTTCAGGTTTAGACTTTATCCTGTTTGATTATTTGAATCCTTGTTTGGTGCATATTAGACATGATTCTTAAATAAAATAAGAATCCGTACTTTACCCTTAGAACTCACACCTTTGTTTGTGAGTTTTATTTTTGCACTTTAGCAAACATCAGTGATATACAATATAGTTGTCAAAGCTTTATAACTAGTATACTATTAGTGGTATTACTAGACACTTAGCACATTCAGTTTTGTCTAAAGTCTAAGAAATTAAGACTATGACTATTATGTAGAGAAGCAAACACTTTCGTCTTGTCAAGTTGTTTTGCATTGTTACAAAAACATTATCAACAATCATAGAGTTTGAACTTTGTTGCCCTCTACTTGGTGTGTGAATATAAATTAAAAAAAAAGTTTATAGAAACTACAGGAAGAAAGTGAAGTTTGGTGGAAAGAGGGTGCAAGTATGGTATGGGAAAATTGTGTCTTTAATAGGCTAGTTGTGAAAAATGTCCAGTTTCCCTTTTTCCTTGTATGAAACACTAATCAAATTGGTCAATTATTATCATTATTATTATTATTATTATTATTATTATTATTATTATTATTATTATTATTATTATTATTATTATTATTATTATAATAATAATTATTATTATTATTAACACTTGCATACATGTATTTATGTGAAACAAAGAATGGTCACAACAGCAATGGAGGGTTTTCTACTTTTCTGTCAGTTTCCATTGCCTTATGCCAACGTTTATGAGGTTGGTCCAATGTATCAAAAATGCATTTTGGACGACTTTATCCAATGTTATTTTTGGTACGGTATTCGGTATCACGTTTTTGTGAAAAAATCGGCATCGATATCTTAGGGATCAGTATCGGTTCGATACCGTGCTCATCCCTACTTACTATTAATTCAAATAATATAAAGAAACCTCAACTTAAGGTATTTCAAATAAGTTTGATAGTCTACCTTCGTATCTTTGCATTGGTAAACATGAAACTTCAAGTTAAGTTTTTTTTTTTGATTTTTTTTGAATTTTTTTAGTTTTTTAATTTTTCTGATTTTTCTAATTTTTTCTTATTTTTTGATTTTTTTATTTTCTGATATTTTAATAATTTTTTTTGAATTTTTTAGTTTTTCTGAATTTTTTAATTTTTCTGATTTTTTATTTTATATTTTTTTAGTTTTTCTGATTTTTATATTTTTATATTTTTCCCTTTTTTAATTTTTTGATTTTTCTGATTTTTTTGTTTCTTGGAATTTTAGTTTTTCCGTTTTTTTTAATTTTTCTGATTTTTTGATTTTATTGATTTTTCCAAATTTTTTGAATTTTTTTAACTTCTCTGATTTTTTTAAATTTTTTGGTTTTTTTATTTTTTAAATTTTTTGAATTTTGTTTTTAAAAATTTTTATTTTATATATATATTTTTTAATTTTTAGTCTATAATGACCGAAACCCATTGTGACCCAAAACCATCTTGACCTTTTTCTTAAAAAACCCATACTTACCCAAACCCATGATAACCCATACCCATCCTAACCTATTACCCAAACCTACCCAACACACCTATTTTGCCACCTCTAGTTAGGAATACAATGAGTTAGTTTAAATAGATGGTTAGAGTTATTGTATTTTGTCTGCTCTCATTGATAAATAATAAAAAAAGTCGAATGAGTTCGTTCACAATGTGTTTTTTGGTTTGACCAAGGGCTTGGTTTCCAACAATTGATATCAGAGCTTGACGTTTTAAGATTCGTTTTTGAGAAGGGAGAGCCGCCCCTCACGGGTTGCAATGGTGGCGGAACCGCTAGTGGTTAAAGAAGGAAAAAATGAGGGTGCTATCGACAAAAGGTTAGGCAAAAATGAGGGTGCTATCGACAAAAAATGAGGGTGCTATCGAGGTCGGTAAAGTAAGAGGTTTCGTTTTATTACTTGATTGATGTGCACTTTGAACTGTTTGTCGATGGAATAATGATGGAGTAATTATAAAATTTCTTCATAAATAAGTCATATGAGTAAGATTGTGTGGGCAGTGGACTACATATTTTTGTTCGTAGTGTTTGCATGGGTGTTTTCAATAGGTTAATTATTATATCAAGTGGCCTTGGGTGAGAGTCCAATGTGGATTCACATGCACGATTTAATGTTTTGGTCAAACTTGGCTCATGTTATGAAATATATTTTCAAGTTGATATAACAGGTGATTAATTGCAAGATTGAGCCAAGGTGGGTTAATAACCAAAGTAGTAGTAGTGATCAAGTTTTATTTGGTGGGAAAATTTAACCAAAATTTGATCATTATTGTGTTAGTCTTTCTTGTCTAGAAGGAAAATCGTAGAGATGAGTTCGACTTTTTTTGGGTGGTGGAAATACCAACGGGCGTGTCGCGGAAGAAATGGAAGAGTGAGGAGGCTTAGGGATTTGTTTGACGTCCGAGGGATGGAACAACATGTGGTTTTTTTCTTTGTTGGTGGTTGATATTTGCAGGAAGACATATTAAAGAGGAGTCTGACAGGGTGGAAAAACTCAATCAAAGAAGGGTTCAATTTGTTTGACATAAAGGAAAGCGAACGGTGGTTCGGGTCAGCGGGTGTCACGGGGAGTGTCGTTGGGAAGACGGTGGTGACCAGTGATCAGTTCAGTTCGCTGGTGATGAGCTTCACGCATTAGCAATTTTCAACCCAGGTAAGACAAGACCATGTCCTTCCAGCCAAGGATAAGAACGGAAAAACCACTGTATGTTGTTCATATTGGCAGAAGTATCCGATCGGAATTTGTGGATAGGCGGATGAAAGAAGATTCGTCAAAGCAGGGCAACTTTGTATCTTGTCGTGTCTAGTAAGGAATGAAGAAAACGACAGAAGCGGGGGGCTTGTTTTTTCTTTGATCGGTGGCCACAAACGGGGTAGTTTTGGTGACATGGGAAGTGGGATATCAAGATTGATTAAAGGGATTGAAGTTGTCGATAACGTTGCGGATGCAAAGAAACGGATCCAATTTAAGATTAAGGGGAGAATGAAGATATTAATCTTGAATTAAAGAGATAAAGATAAAGACGGGTTATAGATAATTATGGTGAATTATTTATTGAGTCTTTATAGGGATAATTGTTAGATTACTTAGATAGATTTATCTAGTTGGTTTATTTATTTATATTAGAGTTGAATGCAATTCACGTCCCTGATCATTTGGCCGAGAGCAGGTCGAGTCCCCAAAATCCTTTTTTTGCTTCTTGAGTGTAACACCTCGTAAAAATCGTGTCCAATAATATAGTGACACGTGTCTTATTTTTATATAAGTCTACTAAAGATTAATAAGGACTAAAGGTGTCAACATGCTCAAACTAAGTCTCTGAGTGACCTTCTGATCTCAACATGAATTACCGATCCTCTGAGTGACCATTAGTGTCAACATACTTAAAACTTAGCCTCTGAGTGACCATTAGTGTCAACATGCTTAAACTTAGCCTCTGAGTGACCATTAGTGTCAAGATGCTTAAACTTGGCCTCTGAGTGACCATTTGTGTCAACATGCCCAACCTCTGAGTGACATCGAAGAATCTGGGTTCAAATCTTTGGAGGACTTACAGATCTAATCCTCCAAGAAGCGCATAATACGAGATACTCAGTTCACCCAGGAGGTGACAATGTATCTAGATTTGAAAATGAATTATTGGTGGATGGGTTTGAAGAAATCCATAGCCACTTATGTAGCTAAGTTTCTGACGTGTTTACAAGTTAAAGCTGAACATCAAAAACCGTCAGGACTTTTACAACAGTTTGAAATTCTCACTTGGAAATGGGAAATGGTAACAATGGACTTGATTACCAAGTTGCCTAAGACCAAACGTGGTAATGACACGATTTGGGTTATTGTGGATAGGCTGACTAAGTCAGCACATTTTTTTACCAATTAAAGAAAAGTATAATTCCGACAAATTGGCTAAGTTGTACGTGGACAAGATTGTGTCCCTACATGGTGTGCCAATATCTATTGTATTGATAGAGATACTAGATATGCATCTCACTTTTGGAAGAGTTTCCAGCAATCTTTAAGCACAAGATTAAATTTTAGTATGGCTTACCATCCCCAGACTGATGGTCAGAGTGAGCGTACTATTCAGACTTTGGAAGACATACTCAGAGCATGTGTGATTGATTTAGGTGGAAGTTGGGATGACCACTTACCCCTAATAGAATTCTCCTATAATAATAGTTATCATACGAGCATCAAGGCTGCTCCTTATGAGGTGGGAGAAAATGTCAGAATGCCCGTATGTTGGGCAGAAGTTGGGGAAGTCCAACTATCAGAACCAGAGATTGTCTTGGAGACCACGGATAAGATTATGCAAATCCGTGATAGACTCAAAGCTGCCCGAGATAACCAAAAGAGCTATGCTGACAAGAGGCATGAACCTCTTAAGTTCCAAGTTTGGGACAAAGTCATGCTTCAAGTATCACCTTGGAAAGGTGTGATGAAATTCGGAAGGAAGGGCAAGTTAAGCCCAAGATATATTGGACCATTCGAGATAATCGAGTGTGTCAGCACTGAAGCTTATAAGCTTAAGCTGCCCGAGGAGTTTAGTGGAATTCATGATGTGTTCCACATCAGTAATCTTAAGAAAGGTTTAGCCGATGAGTCGCTAGCAATGTCGCATCATGATGTGCAAATTGATGAAAACCTGAGGTTCGTTGAGTAACCGATTTCGATCGAGGATCGACAGGTTAAGAAGCTCCGAAGGAAAAAGATACCTATAAGAAGGTTAAGGGGATGCCCTACAAGGCCCCGAGTATACATGGGAGGTTGGTCCACTATGCGACAAAAGTACCCCCATATTTTTGAATAAAATCTCGAGGTGGAGATTTCTTTTTAGGGTGTGAGGATGGAACACCTCGTAGTGACACGTGCCGTATTTTTTATATAAGTCTACTAAAGACTAATAAGGACTAAAGGTGTCAACATGCTCAAACTAACTCTCTGAGTGACCTTCTGATGTCAACATGCATAAACCGAGCCTCTGAGTGACCATTAGTGTCAACATGCTTAAAACTTAGCCTCTGAGTGACCATTAGTGTCAACATGCTTAAACTTGGCCTCTGAGTGACCATTTGAGTCAACATGCCCAGCCTCGGAGTGACATCGGAGTCAACATGCTTATACCGAGCCATTGAATGGTCCTTTACAAAGTCCTAACTCTCATACGAGCCACTTGTTGGACGAGAGGGATTAATCCTATGTACATATAAAAGTTGGATAATGGAGGGGTTAAAAGTGTCAACATGTTAATTTATACCTCTGAGTGACCTTTTAAGCGAACCGAGAGCTTGACAATGTCCGGGCATAATCCCGGGTACGCCAAATGTTGGCTACGGAGGGCTAAATATGCTATAAAGGTGTTTTAGGAGGTTTAATAAGTTGAGGGGTTAAAAGTGGCAAGTTTTGAAAGTTCTTGTGAGGCGCTTGCGGGCCGCGAGAGGCACAGGCCTGTCCTCTCGCGGGGCGCGAGAGAGCTGTGTCTGCAGAAAATTTGCTTGGCCTCCACACATGTTGCCAAAAACCATTTGATTTGAAACTAGGGACTTCCAAACTGCTATGCCACGTTTTAGGACACTTGTGAACTCCCTCTAACACCCCTTAACACTTGGCATCACCTCTTCCAAGCTCTCCACATATAAATAGGTGCCAAGGTTCACCAATTGAACTTGCACCTTTCTCATTCTTCAATCTGTCTCCCTTCTCTAGAAGTTCATAACTGAAAGGAGCATCCAACTTAGTTCTATTTCATCCTAGGAATCACTTGTAAGTGTTACTTCCTCTTGCATTTTTGTTTATAGGCTTTTATAGCCAAAAGTCAAGTGTTTTACGGAAAATGCCTTGACTTTCGGTTAACAAACATGGTAAGTGATCGTAATAAAGTAGGTGTTAATCCCTTTAAAGGGCACCTTTTAAAGATCACGTTTGCTATACCATTGACGGGTCAAAGTTTTATTATTAAAAAGTCAAGCAGACCATTTTTGGAAATATTATAATCTGAGGTTACATATGTTATGAAACATGTTTTAACACTTAAAACAAGTTAGTAATAATTATTAGAACATGTGAGAACATGTTCGACTCATCAATTCAGTTCTAGAGTCGGTTCGCAACCTAAAGTCGCAAGGTTTGACTTCTGCTTTGACTTTCGATTCTGACCCGATTTAGATTAGTTAGCTACTGATCTAACGTTGCATTATGATCATAATATTATGTAGCATAACCCCCTGAGGTTATATTACACGATCATAATAAGAATCTGAGTTTATGCAAAAGTTCCATTATTATGCCACTTTGACTAAAATACCCTTTTTACATAAAATAAGGTTTAATTGATAACAAACTTGAAAATGAACTACCTACGGATGTAATATTATAAGTAGAATTATTTGGGATGTCACGTCAGATTATATACTGAGTTTACGTACAAGTTCTAATGTTATGTCGATAAATGATGATAAAGCCATTGTGGCTCATAAAAAGGTTTTAATCATATCTTTTCATATCAAATCTTTTATTTACGGATATATTATATTAAATAACATATCTAAAACAATTAAACTTGATCTTAACATCAGTGTTTATTAAACTTCGCACAAATCGTCATTTTACGACATAAGCGCCGGTTCGGCGCATAGTATGGTTTTAAACCATATTTGTCAACCAAGACTTGTTACCTACTTATTTTAAAACTTATTTAAAATATTTTTACAGTAAGTATATCATATAAACTCAGAATCCCAAATAAATTATAAAACTATGTGTAAAATGACCAAAATGCCCCTACGGTGTATAGTTTGGTCATAAATGATAAATTACACATATGATCAATATCTTACTGATATTATATCATCAATAAATTATTTTCCAGAATACTTATGATCATAACATCAAAATACACTCAAGTTTGTATATAATTACCAAAACGCCCTTATGAGGCATAATTTCATTTTAAAACCTTAACGGGCATGTAAGTTGATATCCTACTGATATTACAACTTATTTCAAGTATAATGGCATATAGAACTTGTCCATGACTTATCCGGTTACCCGATATCGCTTATATGCGCACGATTAAGTATATGTAACTAGTTTACGGAAATTAACCGATACGGTTTAACCTTGTCATTTAATTCTCAAAATCCAGAATGTTTATGGTTTACCCATATTATACAAGTCATAGTACTTGTCGGCTTTAAAATACATTCTATCTGGTCATCGCTTAATCTAGCGTATTATACCATTTGATCTTGTACGCTACTCGGTCCAAGTCTATGACTTAATTAAGACCGTTAGCATTTAATTAGTTAGCTTATGCCATAATCCAGACTAGAGCCTTCCGATAAATGCTGTTTGCACTTAGCTGATTTTGGATACGGTTGAGATATTAAATCTTGCATTTTTAATCAAGACTATCTCAGGTAAATACTCTCGACTTATTTTCCCTATACGGGCTTGGGATACGGTAAATTATTACCGCTTGGTCGGAAATGGGATCAATCGAATGCCGGATTGTGGCTAGTAAATTCGCATATTCCGTTTTAATCAGTTTTGTTTAATAACTTAAACATCCAGGGTTAACGACCGTGTCCTGGATATCCTCGGCTCATTAAATTAGATAATGGCTACGACCTAAGCGCGGGGTGTAGGCATACACCTGACAGATGCTCATGAAAACTTTTTACGCACACTTGTTGGGGATAACTCCTTTGTAAATTCATAAGTGATCTGTACGTTAATCATGTCTCATCTTCGTACTGGGCCCTGTATGTATGGACAAACATGTGAATCTGTTAACAAGGTTACAAGGTTGAATTTCCCAAGTTATAAAAGATTTTTGTGCCATGTGCACTTAAAACCATTTTCAAATGTTTTCAAAATGAGCCAGTTGAGTGTATTTACCAGCGAAAGTTGACGTATTTTCAAAAGACTAAGCTTGCAGGTACAATACGAAATAGGCTGGAAGCTACTCGGTAGTATCATAAGAGGATCTTGCAAATCCTTAGATCTGCCCAAGTTTTGTTATACATTTTTGTACATTTTACGATCCGCATGTGGATGCTCTGTTACAAGCTGTCTGTATATTATTTTTCGTACTTTAAACATTTGGTTTGTAATAATAATTTAACTCCAAGACTTCCGCTGTGCGGTGTTTAATTGACTATGATGATATCAACTTACGTCACGATATTCTCCACCCGGGCCCACCGGTGTTTGGCTGTAGAATACGGGTGTAACAGGTTGGTATCAGAGCCAACGTTTGAGAGAATTAAACAATAGCCTTCTTGTGTTTAATCTCAAACTTACACAAAAGCACATTCGTTAGACTTTCGAGTCTATGCTTTGACCTAGGATTACTCATCTTATTATTAAGTTATTAGTATTGTTTTTGATTTGGTTTATAACACGAAAATGCAGCCAAGAGTATGAGGAAGAGGTAATGGACCAATGAGGGGAGGACCATCTGGACACATCCCCTCACAACCCCATTACTCGAATCCTTATGAGGACTCGGGGAATTCATGGCCACTAGCGCAACATTCACATACCCATACCCAAAACTCGTACCACTCATATCATTCGCACCAATCACACCACTCTCATAACTCTCATTATTCATATCATGATGAGTTAACCCTAACCACTACTTCAACACACCCGCAGCTGATCAAAATCAGTTGGATCAACCCAATCCCATGGATAAGGACTCCGATCCAGAAATGCCGCCATCAGGATCGCACGCACATCCCATCGAGATATCTAGCGATTCAAACTCTTATGCCGGATCGCCATATCAAGGTCCTAATGAATGGGAACAATATTGGAACCAATTTACTTTTGCTAACACTCCTTCCCATCACTCCCCAGCACGTCCTATACTAGAAGATGTACATATGGAACCTGTGGAACAACCCCAACCACCACCTGAGCCACCAAGGAGGAAACGCGGAGCGCGTATGTCGGTACATGCTGGTCAACGGTCGGGATCGCTACCACCGTTACCCAAACCTTACCCAACCATCCACGAGGACCCATAAATGGGTGGACCCTCCAATGCTTCACCGGTGTTGGAACCAACGCATCACCAGTAGTTCAACCACCACCAACCGGTTTTAACAACCCTATCCCAACATATCCGGATACATATGGATATGATCCTTTTAACCTATCTACGCCGGTAAATTACCAGGTACTATCGCATGACCCTTATATGCAAGCGGTCATGCATAATGCACTTTACCCGTCTCCTTTCCCACCTACGTATCCACCTACTGGATATCTAAGTCATGGGTATCAGTATCCCGTTATGCCACAACCACAACCACAACCTCTGCCGCCACTTGAGGCCATCAATGAGGCCTTGGAAAGAATGAAGGAGATGCAACAACAAGCGGAGAAAACAGAGAAGAAGACGGATAAGTTCTTCAAAAAGCTCTCCAAATGGTTAAGGGAAAGAAGGACGAGTGAAGTCTCTTCTATTATTATATTTAGTCCTTGCGAGGACATTGTTATTTCCTTAGTCCCTGCGTGGATATTGTTATTTATTTTAAGTCCTTGCATAGACGATTTGTTTCATATATTTTTAGTATTATAATTTCTTATTGTCATTTAATGAAATATTTTGGAATTATATAAATATGTATTCATCCTCTTCAAGCGAATGTCTCGATTTTACTCAAAATTTATGTTATGCTATATAATTCCAAAAAGGTCTTAATGGTTTTGATTAGCCAAGTGGCACAGACCACATTAATTGGCCAGCTTATAATTGATAGTTAAGGATGAATAGCCTTATATCATGATAGTTAAGGGAGTTATCCTTCTATCCAGAGGTGGTGGACTATGTTCAAGGCTCCAAATCATTAAGGTCAATGCGACCCTGACTATAAATCAACCATTAAGATGCTCTTATGTTAACATTCAAGAATGTTCATACCCCTGCTAGTGTGACTTGAGGAACCACACTTACCGTCTAGGTGATGGACTACGTCCTAAAACCTATTATATAGCCTATGTGATCAATATGATCCCGGCTAATATCATCAATGCAATGATAATTGACATCCATTAATGATGTAGTGCCTATGGGCCATGATTAAACATCCATTAGTGATGATTTTCCTTTGAGCAATATATTGTCAATTAAGACAATGACCGTTGTGGTTAATATACCCCCCTGTCCAAATTATGTCCATTAGTGACATGCCAATGTGCCATATTTTTATGTCCATTAGTGACAGGCCAATGTGCCATATTTTTATGTCCATTAGTGACAGGCCAATGTACCGTATTTTATGTCCATTAGTGGCAGGCCTATGTGCCATATTTTATGTCCATTAGTGACAGGCCCGTTTGCCGTATTTTTATGTCCATTAGTGACAGGCCTATGAGCCAAATTTTAATGTCCTTCGTGACAAGCTTATGAGCTATTTATAACTGTCTTATGACAATGACAGTTGTGACATTACGATCCACTGTCTAACGTATACGGACTATGTCCAAATTGTAATTTACCTTTGATGGTCCTTTTGAGACCTAGGCCAAATATAAATAACATTCATAGAAATGTTAAGCCTAAGAGTTATGATTATATTCACACTAGTTCAATTAGGCGATGGATTTGTATATCCAATTTTTAAAGCCAAATATGGTTATTAATGCCATGGCTAAGAGAAGTTTAATTTGGTATTTAGAAACAAAGCTTCAAAAATGGTAAACTAGGACGAGGCGCAAAGTAGCCACCGAGAGATTAATTCTAACAACGCCGAAAACATAGCCATCGATAATGATAATTTCCAAGCTCGCATTGATGCAGCTGTGGAAAAAGTCATAGAAAAGGCCATGGAGAAATTTAAAGAATTGAGTGCTACTCGCTCCAAGCCCTTATCAATTCGACCATCTTCAGCTCGTAAAGTGAGCTCTGTTCACTCTTCAAATGCAAAGAGTGAACCAAGAAAATTAGAATTTTACGATAGGTCTCGTTATTCTAAAGACGGATGTACCTACAAATATTTCGTCTCCCGTAAGCCCCGAGATTTCAATGGAGAGAAAAGAGCAGTAGAAACCTTGAAATGGCTTGATGAGATGGAGACGGTAGTAGATATCATCGATTGTGCTGATAAGGATGTGGTTATGTATGTATCACATTCCTTCAAGGGCGATGCCCTGATTTGGCGGAAGGCAATGGTCCAATCAAAAGGTAAGGTACACCTGTACAACTTGGGATGGTCCAAGTTTGCTTATATTGTAAAAGAGACTTATTGCCCACCTCATGAGGTGGAGAAGATAGAGTCAGATTTTCCAACTCTCACAATGAAAAATCTAGACTATCAGAAGTATGTTTCTGACTTCAACTCCTTGTCTAGATTAGTTTCCTATCTAATCACCCCTGAACCCAAGCGCATTGCGCGTTTCATTAATGGGTTAGCACCCGAGATCAAGGGCATGGTAGGCTGCTCAGCCTAGTACCTATAGGTCTGCTGTTGACCTATCTCTCTCTCTCACCCTTGATTTAATGAGGCAAAGGTCAATTAGAACTGAAATTGACAGAAAAAGGAGATGGGGGGATGATAACTCCCAAAGACTTAAGAAGAAAGGAAATTTTGGGTTCAAGAAGAACCAGCACCGGTTTGATGATAGACCTTTGTGCAAGACCTGTAATCGCAGGCATTGGGGACAATGCAATACGGACGAACAGATTAAACCCTGTGGTATTTGCAAAAGTAAAGGCATAAGACCCACGAGTGCAAAAATCTTAAAGATGCCGTCTGTTATGGTTGTAATGAGAAAGGGCATATTAAGCCCAATTGCCTTAAGAACCCCAGAGGTAATGATGCAAAGCTTGGAGAGGCTAAGAAAGGAAATGCACGCGCCTTCCAGATAAACGCTAGAGAGGCTGTTAAGGACAACAACGTGATAACAGGTACATTCCTCATAAATGATGTATATGCTAGAGTACTTTTTGATTCAGGTGCAGATAAGTCTTTTGTAGACCATAAGTTTAGCAAACTATTAAACTTACCCATAAGAACTCTAGACATAACTTATGAGGTAGAACTTGCTGATGGAACTTTAGAGACAACATCTTCCATTCTTGATGGATGTTCTACATCCATTAAGAATCACTCTATTCCTATCTCTCTTTTGCCAATGAAATTGGTGGGGTTCGATGTAGTCTTAGGCATGGATTGGTTATCTCATAACCAAGCTCGCATTGCCTGTGATAAGAAACTCATTGAAATTAAAACCCCATCTGGTGATATGATCACCATTCTGGAGATTCACACTATGGACTGCCAGACAAGATATCGTTATTCAAGGCATCCAAGTGTTTGGGGAAAGGTTGTGTCATTTACCTGGCACAGGTAACTATTAATGAGCCTAAACCAAAGATTGAAGACCTTCCAATCATCTCAGAGTATTCCGATGTTTTCCCTGAAGAATTACCAGGCCTACCTCTAGATAGGCAAGTGGAGTTTAGGATTGATATCCTACCTGGGTCACCACCTGTAGCTAGGGCTCCGTATCGATTAGAACCGATGGAAATGAAGGAATTAAGAGTGCAATTGGATGAGCTTTTAGAGAAAGGTTTCTTATAACCTAGTTCCTCACCTTGGGGAGCTCCTATTCTTTTTGTTAAGAAAAAGGACGGTTCAATGCGGATGTGCATTGATTACCGTGAGTTGAACAAGATAACAATCAAAAACCGTTATCCTCTGCCCAGGATCGCTGATTTGTTCGATCAACTTCAAGGAGCTAGTTATTTCTCTAAGATTGATTTGAGATCAGGATATCATCAGCTAAAGGTTAGGAACGAGGATGTTCCTAAGATTGTCTTCAGGACCCGATATGGTCATTATGAATTCCTACTGATGCCTTTTGGGCTCACAAATGCACCTGCAACATTCATGGATCTCATGAATAGAGTCTGCAAGCCATATTTAGATAAGTTTGTCATTGTCTTCATAGACGACATACTTATCTACTCTCATAATCAAGTTGATCACGAGAAACATCTTCGGTGCATCCTAAAATTGATGAGACAAGGGAAACTTTATGCTAAATTCTCTAAATGTGAATTTTGGCTTAGAGAAGTCTAATTTCTTGGACATGTTGTAAGTGAGAATGGTATCCAAGTGGATCATGCCAAAATTGAAGCCATAATGAATTGGGAAGTACCCAAAACCCCATCGGAAATTCGTAGCTTCTTAGGATTAGCTGGTTACTATAGGAGGTTCATTGAGAACTTTTCAAGGATAGCCACTCCTTTAACTACCTCGACCCGTAAAAATGTCAAGTTTGACTGGGGTCCAAAACAACAAGAATCTTTTGAGGTTCTAAAGCACAAGTTGAGCAATGCTCCTGTGTTATCCCTACCTGAGGGTATTGAAAACTTTGTCGTTTATTGTGATGCAACGCACACTGGCATGGGCTATGTGCTAATGCAAAAAGGCAAAGTAATTGTTTATGCATCACGACAATTAAAAGTGCACGAAAGAAATTACACCACTCATGATTTAGAATTGGGTGCTGCTGTATTTGAACTTAAGTTGTGGAGACACTATTTATATGGAACAAAGTGTATTATATACACTGATCATAAGAGTCTCCAACATCTGTTCAATCAAAAGGATTTGAACATTCGACAACTCCGTTGGATGGAAACTCTAAATGATTATGATTGTGAAATTAGCTATCATCCCATCAAGGAAAATGTCGTTGCTGATGCCTTAAGTGGCAAGGAAAGGGTGAAGCCCATTAGGATTAACGCCAAGAGCATTGAGCTCAGAAATAGCTTGAATGATAAGCTATTAGATGCACAAAAGCAAGCCCTGTTAGAGGCTAATATTCCTAATGAAGGATTAGATGGAACTGTTGATCAGTTAACGTCTGGAAAGGATGGAATCCTTAGATTTAATGGAAGAATCTGGGTTCCAATCTTTGGAGGACTTAGAGATCTAATCCTCCAGGAAGCGCATAATACGAGATACTCAGTTCACCAAGGAGGTGACAAAATATATCAAGATTTGAAAAGGAAATATTGGTGGATGGGTTTGAAGAAATCCATAGCCACTTATGTAGCAAAGTGTCTGACGTGTTCGCGAGTTAAAGCTGAACATCAAAAACCGTCAGGACTTCTACAACAGTTTGAAATTCCCACTTGGAAATGGGAAATGGTAACAATGACTTGATTACCAAGTTGCCTAAGACCAAACGTGGTAATGACACGATTTGGGTCATTGTGGATAGGCTGACTAAGTCAGCACATTTCTTGCCAATTAAAGAAACGTATAATTCCGACAAATTGGCTAAGTTGTACGTGGACAAGATTGTGTCCCTACATGGTGTGCTGATATCTATTGTATTGATAGAGATATTAGATATACATCTCACTTTTGGAAGAGTTTCCAGCAATCTTTAAGCACAAGATTAAATTTTAATACAGCTTACCATCCCCAGACTGATGGTCAGAGTGAGCGTACTCTTCAGACTTTGGAAGACATACTCAGAGCATGTGTGATTGATTTAGGTGGAAGTTGGGATGGCCACTTACCCCTAATAGAATTCTCCTATAATAATAGTTATCACACGAGCATCAAGGCTGCTCCTTATGAGGTGGGAGAAAATGTCAGAACGCCCGTATGTTGGGCAGAAGTTGGGGAAGTCCAACTATCAGAACCAGAGATTGTCTTGGAGACCACGGATAAGATTATGCAAATCCGTGATAGACTCAAAGCTGCCCGAGATAACCAAAAGAGCTATGCTGACAAGAGGCGTAAACCTCTTAAGTTCCAAGTTTGGGACAAAGTCATGCTTCAAGTATCACCTTGGAAAGGTGTGATGAGATTCGGAAGGAAGGGCAAGTTAAGCCCTAGATATATTGGACCATTCAAGATAATCGAGTGTGTCAGCACTGAAGCTTATAAGCTTAAGCTGCCCGAGGAGTTTAGTGGAATTCATGATGTGTTCCACATCTGTAATCTTAAGAAAGGTTTAGCCGATGAGTCGATAGCAATGTCACATCAGATGTGCAAATTGACGAACACCTGAGGTGCGTTGAGAAACAGATTTCGATCCGGATCGATAGGTTAAGAAGCTCCGAAGGAAAAAGATACCTATAGAAGGTTAACTGGGATGCCCTATGAGGCCCCGAGTATACATGGGAGGTTGAGTTCACTATGCGACAAAAGTACCCCCATCTTTTTGAATAAAATCTCGAGGTCGAGATTTCTTTTTAGGGGGTGAGGATGGAACACCTCGTAAAAATCGTGTCCAAGAATATAGTGAGACGTGCCGTATTTTTTATATAAGTATACTAAAGACTAATAAGGACTAAAGGTGTCAACATGCTCAAACTAACTCTCTGAGTGACCTTCTGATGTCAACATGCAGAAACCGAGCCTCTGAGTGACCATTAGTGTCAACATGCTTAAAACTTAGCCTCTGAGTAACCATTAGTGTCAACATGCTTAAACTTGGCCTTTGAGTGACCATTTGAGTCAACATGCCCAGCCTCTGAGTGACATCGGAGTCAACATGCTTATACTGAGCCACTGAATGATCCTTTACAAAGTCCTAACTCTCATACGAGCCACTTGTTGGATGAGAGGGATTAATCCTATGTACATATAAAAGTTGGATAATGGAGTGGTTAAAAGTGTCAACATGTTAATTTATACCTCTGAGTGACCTTTTAAATGAACCGAGAGCTCGACAATGTGCGGGCATAATCCCGGGTACGCCAAATGTTGGCTACGGAGGGCTAAGTATGCTATAAAGCTGTTTTAGGAGGTTTAATAAGTTGAGGGGTTAAAAGTGGCAATTTTTGAAAGTTCCTGTGTGGTGCTCGCGGGCCGCGAGAGGCACAGGCCTGTCGTCTCGCGGGGCGCGAGAGAGCCGTGTCTGCAGAAAATTTGCTTGGCCTCCACACGTGTTGCCAAAAACCATTTGATTCGAAACTAGGGACTTCCAAACTGCTATGCCACATTTTAGGACACTTGTAAGCTCCCTCTAACACCCCCTAACACCTGTGATGCTCTTTCAAGCTCTCCAACTATGAATAGGTGCCAAGGTTCACCACTTGAACTTGCACCTTTCTCATTCTTCAATCTATCTCCCTCCTTTGGAAGTTCCTAACTGAATGGAGCATTTAACTTAGTTCTATTTCATCCTAGGAATCACTTGTAAGTGTTACTTCCTCTTGCATTTTCGTTTATAGGCTTTTATAGCCAAAAGTCAAGTGTTTTATGGAAAACGCCTTGAATTTCGGTTAACGAACATGGGTAAGTGATCGTAATAAAGTAGGTGTTAATCCCTCTAAAGGGCATCTCCTAAAGATCACGTTTGCTAGACAATTGACTGGTCAAAGTTTTATTATTAAAAAGTCAAACAGGCAATTTTTGGAAATATTATAATCTGAGGTCATATATGTTATGAAACATGTTTTGACACTTAAACAAGTTGGTAATAATTATTAGAACATGTGAGAACATGTCCGGCTCGTCAATTTCAGTTCTAGAATCGGTTCGCAACCGAAAGTCGCAAGGTTTGACTTCTGCTTTGACTTACGATTCTGACCCGATTTAGATTAGTTAGCTACTGATTTAAGGTTGCATTATGATCATAATATTATGTAGCATAACCCCCTGAGGTTATATTACACGATCATAATAAGAATCTGAGTTTATGCAAAAGTTCCATTATTATGCCACTTTGACTAAAATACCCTTTTTACATAAAATAAAGTTTAATTGATAAGGAAGTTGAAAATGAACTACCTACTGATGTAATATCATAAGTAGAATTATTTGGGATGTCAAGTCAGATGATATACCTAGTTTACGTACAAGTTCTAATGTTATGTTGATAAATGATGATAAAGCCATTGTGGCTCATAAAAAGGTTTTAATCATCTCTTTTCGTATCAAATCATTTATTTACAGATATATTATATTAAATAGCATATCTAAAACAATTAAACTTGATCTTAACATCAGTTTTTATTAAACTTCGCACAAATCGTCATTTTACGACATAAGCACCGTTTCGGCGCATAGTATGGTTTTAAACCATATTTGTCAACCAAGACTTGTTACCTACTGATTTTAAAACTTATTTAAAATATTTTTACAGTAAGTATATCATATAAACTCAGAATCCCAAATAAATTATAAAACTATGTGTAAAATGACCATAATGCCCCTACGGTGGATAGTTTGGTCATAAATGATAAATTACACATATGATTAATATCTTACTGATATTATATCATGAATAAATTATTTTCTAGAATACTTATGATCATAACATCAAAATACACTCAAGTTCCTTTTAAACGGTATATAATTACCAAAACGCCCTTATGAGGCATAGTTTCATTTTAAAACCTTAACGGGCATGTAAGTTGATATCCTACTGATATTACAACTTATTTCAAGTATAATTGAATATAGAACCTGTCCATGACTTATCCGGTTACCCGATAGAGCTTATATGTGCACGATTAAGTATATGTAACTAGTTTACGGAAATTAACCGAAACGGGTTTAACCTTGTCATTTAAGTCTCAAAATCCAGAATGTTTATGGTTTACCCATATTATACAAGTCATAGTACTTGTCGGGTTTAAACTACATTCTATCCCGTCATCGCTTAATCTAGCGTATTATACCGTTTTGATCCTGTACGCTAGTCAGTCTAAGTATATGACTTAATTAAGACCGTTAGCATTTAATTGGTTAGCTTATGCCATAATCCAGACTAGAGCCTTCCAGTAAATGCTAACTGCACTAAGTTGATTTTTGATACGGCTGAGATATTAAATTTTGCATTTTTAATCAAGACTAGCTCAGGTAAATACTCTCAACTTATTTTCCCTATACGGGCTTGGGATACGGTAAATTATTACCGCTTGGTTGGAAATGGGATCAATCGAATGCCGGATTGTGGCTAGTAAATCCGCATATTCCGTTTTAATCAGTTTTGTTTGATAACTTAAACATCGGGGGTTAACGACCTTGTCCTGGATATCATCGGCTCATTACACTAGATAATGGCCACGACCTAAGCGCGGGGTGTAGGCATACACCTGACAGATGCTCATGCAAAATTTTTACCCACACTTGTTGGGATAACTCCTTCGTGAATTCATAAGTGATCTGTACGTTAATCATGTCTCGGTCTTCGTACTGGGCCCTGTATGTATGGATAAACATGTGAATCTGTTAACAAGGTTATAAGGTTGACTTTACCAAGTTATAAAAGATTTTTGTGCCATGTGCACTTAAAACCATTTTCAGATGTTTTCAAAATGAGTCAGTTGGGTGTATTTACCAGCGAAAGCTGACGTATTTTCAAAAGACTAAGCTTGCAGGTACAATACGAAATAGGATGGAAGCTGCTCGGTAGTATCATAAGAGGATCTTGCAAATCCTTAGATCTTCCCAAGGTTTGTTATACAGTTTTGTACATTTTACGATCCGCCGGTGGATTTTCTGTTACAAGCTGTCTGTATATTATTTTTTGTACTTTGAACATTTGGTTTGTAATAGTAATTTAACACCAAGACTTCCGCTGTGCTGTGTTTAATTGACTATGATGATATCAACTTACGTCACGATATTCCCCACCCGGGTCCACCGATGTTTGGCTGTAGAATACGGGGTGTGACATTGAGTCTCGGAGTTATAAAAAACGCTTGGATCTGGGTTCCCCTACTAACCCAATTCAATTTTAAAGTTAACTTAAAAGGTGGTTAAAACATCATTTCACATTTTAGGATGGGGTAAAATGGTCAAGTCGACATATTACAATTCTACCCACACACAGTAATTCACTTCCAGTTGTTCTACGTGCTTCGTTTTTTACTTAAACATTAGCCCATTTAGACAGGTGTACCTTAATTTACATTAGAGTCCCCATAGATTGCAACAGTAATTTCTTGGTTATTCCCTCGTTTCTTCCTTGCTCAATAAGCTTTAGGAAGCTTAAATGTAGACCACAAGACCATATTTCATGTTCGCTTCACATTATCCATTGGAATTTTGAACTATATGGTAGTCCCCACAAGTATCATCGGATTCCCCTGTTCCCACTGTTGTCGTAGTCCCAACTGTTCCGGTACCATGTCGTTCGTTTCAATCTTCGACACACGTGGCTTAGGAGGTAAATTTTGAACTATATCATATTTCTTCGGTGTTATTTGGTTGAATTGTGTAATATACGGTTTGAGATATGGTAATTTTGTCTTTGATCTCGTATATATACAGGCTTGACTAGGTAATATACGAGTTGACTTGGTATATACACGGCTAAATAACCAGTACATACAAAGGCATACAGTTAGATCTTGGTTATACCCGTATAAACATGTAAAAATTGTGAACGTTTATTCGGTTATCCTGATTGTTTTATACGGTTAGATCTTGGTTCATACAAAGGTATATGATTAGATCTTGGTTTATACAAAGGATGAATACAGTTAAAAATTGTTTTATACGGTTAAAAATTGGTTTATACAGTTAAATATTGTTCATATATACGGGTTCGAGTTGGTTTATACAGAATGTGTAAACACACTTACTTAATTTTGGGTTATTTTGTTTGTGAAATTATTTTGTAGTTGAGATTCAATGTATAATTACTTCGTAGAATTTTAAGTTAATAACCTTATGACACATATTTTGTATTCTAATTTATGTGACTTATAACTTTATGCATATTAACTCTACGATATATCTTTTGGTATTTAGTTTAAGCACCTTCATCTTAATTTGGTTCGTTAACTGTGAAATACGGTTTATGAATTTAATTTATGAAAGTCCACACCCTTAAAAGGATTTTGGGGACTCGACCCCTCCCGGCCAAAATGATTAGGTACGTAAATTACATTTAACGATTTATATTAATAGAGTTTTCATTGGGTTAGGACTAGAATGAGTTTAGTATAAATAGATGTTAGAGTTATATATATATATATATATATATATATATATATATATAATGAATCTTAGAACTTATTTTATAAAATCTGACACAACCTATTCTTCATCATCTTCTTGATTCGGCTAACAAGATCAGAGGTATGTGGTTTGTGTTTGATGTTTATGTATTATTCTTTGTTAATCGAAGTTAATAATGTTTTTTTATATACTAAAAGCCTAAATCAGACATAACAATTGATGTATATCTTCAATCGAGCTAACATGTTGGTTGTATGTTTTTCCTATTTGTTGTCTATGTCCTATCTTTATTATTTCTAGTTAATAATGATTTTTTTGTTTTGATTTGTAACCAGACCCTAATCGATGCCACTACTCACGGATACGGCTATTATTTGATTAGTTAAAGGTGTGTTATTGTTTTTTTTTATTTTTGATCGTTTATGTTTGGCGTCCATGTTTTATGATCATATGATTTAGCATAACAAAAGGTTATGTGACATAAATTGTTTAATTGTTTACATGATTATTTTTAGAGATGATGGTATCTATTATAAAAATTTGTTTTTTATCCTTCACTTTTTTAATTTGGCAGACTCTAAAAGAAGTAAAAAAAAATAGATCTTATGCATTTATTCATGGTTTTTACTAATAATGACAATATTTATGTCATTGTTCAAATTTTCATAAATGTTTTTAAAGATTGTTGTATGTTTTAACTATATATTTTATGTTTTGGAATGTACGTTTGTTATTTTTGGACAAATTTAAAAAATAATAACAATTTTAAAATAATTTATGACCGATTTCATTGATTGTAAATCAGTTTCAATCATTCTTTTATATCTATTTATCATTTATTAACTTCCAAATTTAAGAAAGTTGCAACAAACAAGTTATATTCTTTGACTAATTTTGAAGCTACAAAATCTAATTAAAAAGATAACTTAATTGAGGAACCAATAAATACCAATCAAGTTATTATACTCATAATGATTTTCATTATATCCTTTAAAATTTGTCTCTAATACTTTAATAGAATCCTAAACTAAGTTATCCTTAGTCTTATTCCAAAATTGTGTATTAATTTTTATTAACTAAGCCAAATTACCATTTAACAATACCATATTCAGTTACGTATATATTTTAATTTTGAAATATGTTATTTAAACACCATTTACAAATCAATTTCAATCATTTCTGAATTTTTAATTATCATTTATTAACTTCACAATTTAACAAACTTATAACCAAAACTTATTTTATATGTTTATTGTCGAATATAAAAGATGTAATTATGGTGGTAATATAATTATGGAGTAAATTAAGACCAATCAAGTTATTATTTTACCAACTTATAATTTTAAAATATGAATGTTCACTTGATACCGTCAACATTTACAAAGGTACCATATTTAAACGAATCATGTTATTAATATTTATTGAAGTGTATTTTTTTCGTTTTATCGCTTGCTAACTAAATATTAATGATATTTAAAATTATTCCATTTAATCTAGGTAAACGTGGTGTTTCTAACACACCTAATGTTAGTAGATTGTCTATCAACTCTGATCTTGAAGAAATTAATTCATTTGAGACAAGGTATATATTTTTTCTTTTTTCTTTTTTTGCTTGTACTTTTTATTTATGATGCCTTTTAATTGGTAAAATTTGGTTTATCATGTTTTATTAGAAGAAGAAGGTCATGGTTATTAGGACAATTTCTACCATTTTCACTGATAAGGTATGGAATTATAATTGTTGCAGCCATTGTAAATCTGTGTCGAGGAAATATTTAAAACAACTGAAAAGGAAGATGGTTTAGGTGATGCTTCGCTGATTTTAGAATAATGATCAATTGTAGGATGGTTACGTTGTAACTTTTGTTGCACTTGACAATCGCACCCCTTTATTAACATAATTTTTTTAATCTATTTTTATATAACTTTTGTTGTGTTTTTGGGGCTAGTTTATATAATTCTAGGATGCTACGCTGGTTTTAGAATATGAGCAATTGTAGAATGCTTCGGGTGCAACTTTTGTTGTACTTGAGTAATAAATTAGATGTTTAGAATAACATCTCCATTTCATTTAATCACATTTTAATCAAATTCTCTTTTAACCATATTTTAGGATCTTCCTAACGCATAGACATATTCAAAGATGCCAAAATTGGCAGGTCAAAAAAGTTGGGTTTTAAATAAAAACATGTGATTTTTTTTTGTGTTGGGTAAAACGGATTGTTCTGAAACACATTAGTTACATTGAAAATAATATCAAATACGATTACAAAATTTTTGTTGTCGAAAACCCTCTAAGTTCACATTTCAAAATTGATATTGTTATTTCGCAAAACTTGAGTGTTCTTAGTTAAAAAAGTATATAACATGATATTAATACATTATATTGAGAATATTAAGGTGTTAGTTTTGGACATATAACCACTGCCTTATATATAATTTGATACGGAAGTTTGACTTTTAAAGTCAACTTACACACATTTAAGAAAGAAAAAAAATGTTATTAAACTTTCAGTAATTAACCTCTCTTCAATCAATTTATATTTTTATCATCACATCGTACATTTTACAAAAAATTAGATTAGTTTTTTTTATAAAATTTAAATAATACAACCCGTGAAGTTTACATGTGATAAACTATTATTTACAAAGTTAACTCTTTTGATTAGTTTGATTGGACCATAAGTATATTTTCCCTACTTTTAGTGTCTATGCATGAATAAAGAGTTACAACAAAGAGACACTAGAACCATATAAAAATAGAATTTAGACTTGTATAGAGATTTATCAAATTATATCGTTTTCGAATTGTATTTGTATATGTAGATTTATAATTGTAATTATAATGATTATTATTTTTCATTATTACATGTAACATGTAACAACTGATTATAAAAAGTATGTAAAGTTAACTTATTGCATCACTTTTAGTACATTAATATGTGTAATACATAAGTGAATGAATCATGTTCCATTAATAGGGCATATGCTTGATCTCGGGAAATTGATAATAATAATAATAATAATAATAATAATAATAATAATAATAATAATAATAATGTAATATCAACTTTCAATAATTAGTATTTCTCTTATCTATAATATACTTATTTCCTCACACGAAGAAATTTTACATTTGTTCATGTTCATCCTTTTTACTCTTTCAATTGTACAATGTTGATTAAATATAGCATGCAAATGTTTTTAAACGACTTCACTTTTTATATAAGTCTTGCTGTCCTTTTAACTTTTGGTAGCCCTTAATGTGCGTTATCCACAAAGAATTACTAATTTAACAAGAAACCACGAAAGTCACCGGCTATACTTTATTGCTATGAATCCCTATTTTGTATTTTCTTTATGTGTTTTTAACTCAAATTATTGCATTTTTTGTTGTCACATGATAATTTTTTTCTTACAAGTTCGTCTAATAAAAAAACGTCGATGTGGTTTCTACTAATTTGATGGACACTCTATTAAAAATTGTTGCTTTTGTATTATGTTTGGGTGGCTATAGTTAGTCTTTTTTATTTTACATTTGTTGTATACATAAATTAGATGGTCCATCCCCGTGAGTATTCACGAGGGATAACCTAGTTTGCTAAAAAAAGAGAAAGTTCTAAATTATTTAAATAAATACCCATAAAGATTTCAAAACTTTTAAGTTTTCTTATAAATTTAGCCTTTAAAATGTATAGAAAAAAACAGACCAATCATTTTTTTTATAAACTGATTTAGTATTTAATCAAAACAGAAAACAATATTAAATTTATAACAGAGTGATATTATCAAATTAATTTATAAATTTTAACAGTAGATTACTTAAACAATTACTTTTTTCCTATCTAATTAGTTAATTAGAGAAACACGTAACTGTACTTATATTAACTCCTACTATTTATTTTTTTAAGCAAATACCTAAACCTTTATATAACTAATTAACAATTTAATTAATTATTTTTTCCGTAAACTTAAACAATAGTTAATTAATTTGTTAAATAATTACACATAGAAATTGTTTATAATCAACATCCAACACCTTTATTTATTTATCGAACCCAATGTTTGATGCAAAATTATCTTATAAATTTGGTTTCACCATTCATAACACACACACATGTGTATATGGGGAGGGTTCAATGAAGAACTCTAAAAAAGTGAGAAAGAGTGGGGAACCGTCTCAAACGAACTCTGATTGCACTCATTCCATCAGCGTTGGAACCGGCTCATCGAACCCCAACTAGGATCTCTTAACCCTAAACCCTTAATACTAAACTCTCAAACCTAAAGCTAAACAATAGGGCTAAAACCTTAGCTAAACCGTAAAATCTAAACTATAAACCCTAAAGCTAAACCCTAAATACTAATAATTAACCCTAAAACTAAACCCTAATATAAGACCTTAAAAGCCAAACCCTAATATATTTATGGTTTAGGGGTTAGGATTTAGGTTTAAGAGAATCTAGGTAGGGTTTGACGAGCCGGTTCCAACGCCGCTGGAATGAGTCCAATCGGAGCTTGTTTGAGTCGGTTTCCCACTTTTTTAGTGTTCCCCAATGAACCTCACACACACACACACACACTATATATATATATATATATATATATATATATATATATATATATATATATATATATATATATAACAGTTAGGTATCTTAAATAATTGGATGCTAATTCGTTAACCAAAACACTAATTATCGCCAAATTAGAGCTAGAAATCCTAATTGCCTACAATCCTAAAAAATATAGCTCTAACATCAATCTGTAACATCTCAACTAATGACGCAAAAAAAAAAAAAAACGAGGGCCTGATAAAAAATAGGCGCACAATAATGTCATCTATTTAACAGTTCTAAATATTAGTATAGAAAATTAGTATTCTTTAGATAAAATTAGAAATCTTGTTGGAATCTTGCTAGAATTTAGAGAATTTGATCGAAACTCTCTAGAATCTAGGAATCTCACCGGAATGCGAGTATGAACCATCACTTAAAGAAGTAAAGCACAATTGCCATGACTTAAAGCGCAATTGCCTTACCTTGCCTAGAGAATGGGCCTAGACGTAAGAGACGGTGACTTGTAACAACTATGATTTCAACATTATCATTTGATCAATTTAGGATAACTCTTTGGAAATTTTCCTCACAAAATCTATAACACCTTTGTGTGATCATAGTTAACTTACCAGGTGAGTATATAGTCCCCTTTTTACTTTTTTAAAACTATTTTGGGGTGACTTATATGTTGTAACTATTTTTCTAAATGAAACAAACAATGTATGGGTTATGTGAATTCTATGTGGCTTTTGTGTGAAACTTGTTGGTTCGCTAATATCCATAACTAATACATTCATTAACTTTGATCAAGACGAACGGTAGTATGTTATTGTAAGTCCTGAAAACTGGATCTACAATATCACACGAGGCTTGTTTGGTGTGAATCATACAAACAAGCTATGAATCAAGATAGAAGAAATAAGATGAAATAGATGAAGATCAATTTGCATACAAATCTTGTAATTTGTCTAATACAAGTATGAGAAAACCACCAAAAAGCTACTAATCCTAATACATCATTTACTATTTAAGTAAGTGGTTAGTGCTCCATTATCCTAAACCCTAGGCCCAAAATCCTTTCCCAAGCCCATCAAATACAAGTGTGCCCAACTAACTTAACTGACTAATGCATAAACCTTTCAGGTCCTAACAATCTCCCCCTAGGTTTACTGTATTAGTGTAGCTTTCCGCTTCAAGATCCACCAGTTCTGTTGCCTCCAAATAGTGGACTTGTATCCACATAAAGCTTGTTGTTGATTAAATTGTCTACAACACTCGTCTAATATTTAGCGAAAGATTCATATTTGTCATTTGCGTGGATTTGATGCTGACCCAAGATCTTGATATCTTCTTCGTGAAAACTGATAAGTTCTAACGTGTCAGCTAATCAGAATGCCTTCTCTTTCGTCACAACCACAACCTCTGCCATTCATGGATGGTATGCCCAATAACTAAAGTTCTTCAGCACTCCCTTGGGAAATTTGGGAGCCGTAGGAATCACTTTCTCTTTGTCTGTTGGTGGCCAAGTAACCGATTGCATTCGCTTGTGAGTATGTGGATCACGAATTGCAGGATTCTTCTTAAGATAAGATTCGGCTGTTTTCATGCTAGGGAAGTCGTGAGTTACTTCATGCACGAGTTTATAGTGAAATGCCCATCTAGGATCACGTTAATTTGGATCTGAATCATGGTAAGAAGCTTGTAAGAGACTTTTTAGATCAATCTTAGTTCAAGATTCAGACGGTGACTGCTTGGCATAATATTCTCTGTGCCCACTATCTCTTGTCACCAACCATAACTTCCTGTCGTGATCATATCTCCATCATTTGACTTAATATTTGTTTCCGACTTTGTCGTAGAGGCTTGATCCTAATTCCATTACGTAATGATCAGACACTTTGGTTGTATCTTTTGGCTGGAAGTTTTCATCGAGGGGATTCAGATCTTGGTTCTTCATGACCAACATCTGCTTGTTGCTCTGCTTTCTTTGAGTTTTCTTTCTTTTCTTTGTTTGCTCCACAACTAAATAAGCATTTAAACCAACTTCTCTTTCAGCATCGGATGCGGCTTTATCTTTAGCAGTAAGTTCGTGATGTGCAACGTTCAAAGGATCGTCATCTTTATTTGCAAATTCACCACCAAACTTCTTTTGCAGCTTTGCTTTCAACGCATAAATCTCTGCCATCTGTAACTCACATCTCCCTGAAGTTGTTCAATTGCTTGATCTCTGATTGTTACTTGGTTTTGCAGAGATGATATTTGAGCATCCTTTAGAGCGGCATCTTGTTCTAATACGATCACTCTTTGCTACAACTTCTTCACATCCACATCTTCATCATCATCACTATCGGATTGCTCAATGAACTTCATCTTTTTTTGCAGCGATTGGCATTGCTGCTTCATCGTGTTTAGTGAATCCACCACTTGAGCTTCCAACTTTGAATTGAGCACCGCTAGAACTTTCTAGCTGTGATACTGTGGCTGCTTTGAAAGTTGAAGCTTCTGGCATGTCTATAATCGGGTCATCTTGAGTAGATCGCTCATAAAAAGGTACTCGAGCTAGTGGGCTTGGGGTTAATAGGGGTTTCAGATTCAGTTCTTTGTTTATTTCTCGATTCTTGCTCTGTCACTGTATCAACATCTGTCTACAATTCTTAAGTAGGAACGATTTTAGGAGGAAGGATCCCATAATCGCCATGTAACGAGGCAAGCAATGCTTCAAGATTCTCTGCAAGAAATCAGGTTTAGGTCTTTAACAGTTTCCTCAGCTTTCTCAGACTTTATGTGTTCTACTTCATCTCTAGACTCTTCATCATCAGTAATCAGATCTTCCACCTCAGGTTCTGGCTTCTTTTAAGCACCGATGATCTGTATATCATGTTCTTCAGCAATGATTACATTTGCTAGTTTAGGTGTAGACACAACTTCTTTGAACTTTCCATGTTTCCCAGATCATACTTTCCAGTAAACTTGATCTTTGCCGTATCACGGTGTTTGCAGGCTGCTTCAAAACAACTAGGACCCATCGACTTTAAATTTACAAAGTTTGCGCTTTTCACCAACTCTGGATACTTTTCATCAAGAATCATTTGCACAAATCTTGGGTATAACAGAAATACCTTCTTCTTGGTGTTCTCTAGCATATTTTCATGTTGTCGAAAATGAAAGCCGAGAAGTTGTAATCCCAATCGTTGACCAGAGCAACTAATGCAGCTGTTTGTGTCTGGTTAAGCTGATCCTGGCCGCCTTTATTTTCTGAAATACATTGCAGGAAGATGTGAGCTAGACATCTCCAATATGGCGGAAACATTTTATTTAGTACGATTGGATAAGCGCCCTCATAGCTCATGCGACGTAAAGCTTTGACGACACTATCTTTATCAAACACGGTTGATGACGTTCCGTATCTTCAAACATTAACACCTCTCGCACAACCTCCTCCAAAATAACAATATCTTTCCCTTGGATCTTTGATTCAACAGTTGCTCCGCCCTTCTTAACTTTAGCGTTTATCCAAAAATCCTGAATCATCTCCTCGTCAATCACTGGATTTATCTTCAAAGCATGAGTGAGTCGGCAACAGTTCAGACCGACTATCAATGAGTGAAACATCTTGTAGTACTTAGCTGGAGGATCGGATAAGTAGCAGGCTTGACTATGAAAGGCCTCGACATCAAGCTTTCGTCTTTCCATCATCTTTTGCGCCATTTTCTACACTTTGAACAAAAATGTCAAATTTGTAGTAAAAATCAACTTAGTTGACCCTTTTGACCGTTCAATCCTAAATCAAACGGTTGCTAATAAGTTATTGAGGTCAAATAAAGGGGTCAAGGGGTCAATTAGTTCAAAGGTTCAAAATAGTTTTGAACCGGTGAAACAACAAAAAAGTTTAAAACAAATTGAATCAGGTCAATAGTGTCTCGGATGGATCAGGTCAATAGTGTCTCAGATGATCAAAGGTTCAAAAAGCAACTCGAATGAACCTTGTAAGTCATCCGAGATTACCTGACATCTCAGATGAAAATGTCAGATCTCAGATGATTATCCGAGATCCATTTGAAATACTTAAATTCATTCTAGATTCATCCGAGATCCATCTAAGATGCCATCAATTCCATTCGAGATCCATCCGAAATGCAAGGGAAATGTCCAACCTATGAGTCCAAGATGGTATGTCCGAGAGAGATTCGAGATAAGTAAGGAGTTTGAAATGACTCGAAATAGATCTAGATGCCCATATATAGACTCGAAATGGGCCACTGTTCGAGATTATGGGCCAAGTCCATTTTAGAACAGTGATCTGAAACTATGGGCCTAGTTCGAGTCCATCCAAGATGATTGGGCTGGTTTGAAATAGGTGGGCCCACCCGAAACACTAATTTTATCCGAAATGCTGTGGGCCCACATGTTTACCAGTTTAGAACAATAATACCTTTGTCAAAATCAACGATCCAACCAGCCGAGCAACCATTTGGATAATAAATTAACAATAATAATAATAAAATAATGAAGAGAGGAAAGTTGTCACGGGATCAAATCGTTGTCTAACTGATTATGGAACACTTTTTAGCAATTGCCTAATTAGATAGGTCCACGAGATTGCCAATATATTTATCCTTTTAAAGTTATCACGTCATCCTTCAATTTTCAACCTCGTGACTTAATTAGATAAAGTCTTCTATAACATTTGTGTGTCCTATATCAAGGCATACCCCCGCAATCAAGGTAAGCGCAATATTTTTTCATAACAGGTGAATATGCTGAGATCATCCTTCAATTTTACAACATCAGACTTGTTGGTGAACAAACAACATCTGACGAGGGCTAGGCATTATACCTTATATGGTATTTGACTTTTCAAGCACATGGAAATTTCTCGTGATGAGATTTCCTTTCTTTTAAGGTTTTGGCCTTCAATTTTGGCTCCTTTAAAGATATCCTGACTATGCCTAGGTCTGCATATATCTGGATGCAACAGAAGGGCAGTCCTAATATCCCCGGATGATTCAATCAACATAAAGACCCAAAACTTCAGACACTAGCTATCTATCAACGTCGGATTTAAGACCATGAAATCATACGTCGATGATATGTTACCCACGAAATGTATGGCTTGTAGAATTTTGTCACTTGGTATCTTTTTGCCCTTTGAGCGACAAGCCTATCAACACATCGTAGTGGATCCTCGCTCTTTCCGCTTCGATACCTTACATGTGTTAACCAAATTCTTAGTATGGAAATTTATTTCACTTCCTAGTATGTGTTTCTCCCCCTCAACCAAATATTTCTCCCCCTAAATTTGTGCAAAAGTAGAATACTTTATGCACAAATTTATTTATTTACTTATTTTTTATTTATTACCGATGGTTTTTTTAATGAATTGCTCAGTCGTTTTAACACATCATTTTTAAAAGGTCCACAAGCACCTTGAATCTCGAGTTGCTGACAGGTTTTGTAAAAGATCCGCCGTATTAGCATCAATATGGATCTGTTCAAGTTTTATCAATCCTCTGTCACAGCAATCTCGAATGAAATGAACCTTGATATCAATGTGCTTGGCTTTGGAGTGAAAAACAGGGGTTTTGATGATTGGATAACGACATCTTTATCACAGTACATAGTAGTGTTAAGATAAGTCAAACTGTAATCCTCGAGCTGATGTTGCATCCAAATAACCTAGGAGCAGCAAGCGATGCTACAACGCATTCTACTTCAGTAGTGGAGACTGACACTGTTTGTTTCTTCTTGCATTGCCACGAGATGAGTTTGTCTCCCAAGTATTGGCATCCAACCGATGTAGACTTCATATCCCTGTCTTTTCCTCCAAGATTACTGTCAGAAAAAGCACACAGATCAAAGTTTGAATCTTTAGGATACTAGAGTCCCAAGTTTTGGGGCTCCTTTTAGGTATCTAAAGATTCCTTTATCAGCAGTAAGATGAGAAAGTTTAGGATTGGCCTGAAAATGGACACATTGACAGATGGAAAACATAATGTCTGGTCGGCTTGTAGTCAAATACATCAATAAACCAATCATAGATCGGTACAATGTTGGATTGGCTGGACTGCCTTCAGCAACTTCAGTTAGTAGTGGCCGTTCAGTAATGGGGGAGTTCATAGGCTTAGAATCGGTCATGTCAAATTTTGCAAGAATGTCTTGAATGTATTTTCCTTGATGAATCAAGATTCCTTGATGTTGGTGCATAATGTCTATTGCCTATGTCTAGGATATGTTGTTTATGTATATAGGGCTTAGAATGTCGAATATTATTTGTATATATATGTTTTCTTTGTTTGTAGAATGACTCGTACGAGTGACACTCTGTCACTCGTACGAGGCTCCACTCGCACGAGTCACACTCAGTTACACACTCTCCTGTGCGAGTCATGTCGACCTATAAATAGAGGAGTTTTGTGTCAGTAACTGAAATCTGTTGGATGGTGAAGCCCTGTTGTTTGTTTATCAATACAATTTAAGGCATTTAAGAAGTAGATCTTACCTGTTTGTTTGTCAAACTCACTAACAATGAATTCCGCCTCAGTTAGTTGGGTCAGATCGGTCTGGTGCTCATCGGAGGAGAGCCGATCCCCTCACACTAGTGGTATCAGAGCCTTGAGGCCTGATCTGAAGACAAACATCAAGTTTCTACATACTACCAACAGTTTCAGATCCAGATTCAACCTACTTCTACACTTTCTCACACAGATCTCGGAATTGGACAAATTCATGGACAAATTGGTCTAGGATTTTAGGGTATCTTGTTAAAATCAATTCTAATCAATCCTTGTCAATTTCAGATCTAAAATCGAACTTAATCATGTCAAAATTGGTAAAATTCATCCGTTTGGTGACCTGAGTTGTTTCGTACGAGTAGAGAGACAACTTGTACGAACGGCTATCCGTACAAATTAAGTCATTAGTACGAAAAAACAAACAAGTTTTCCTTAAAACTTACAAGTTTAAAAACAAGTCATTCGCACGAAGCTATTGTAACATCCGTCAAAAACGGATTTACCAAACCCGCTCCGTTTATCAACCGAACAGTCAGTCAAAAATTTCGTTGCGAATTAAATGCTCAAAATAATTTTAAACGATACATAATCAATTATTATACGGGAGTATATATTTAGTTTTTGAAAAACTGTTGTAAAACGCAAAATAAAAATACAATGTCTCTGCCGGGTTTTGAACCCGGGTCAGTGACCGGACCGGAAACAGACTTAACACATAACACTTGAACCACTGCGCCACTGATGTTATTTGTTAAATAATAGAATCATTTAATTGATATCATGACGTAACGTACAATGTCTTTGTGTATGACACTTGGGAACTTCTTGTAACGTTGCGTACTATCATTAACAAACTAACTCTTTGTGCGTGGCACTCTGAACATGTACGTTACATGCTAAACCGCGTTTACTCAATTTTCGGGACGAAAATTCTTTCAACATGGGGATAATGTGATATCCCGGGTTTTTCGGATAACTTAAACGTAATACGTGTCAATCTAATTATGTGCTATGTGTACGAACGTGTACGAATTAAATGAATACGTGTTGTGTGTTGTGTGATTGTTTTAGTGATTGAATATTTAGATTTAATACGTGCACGAACTTAACCAAACCGCGACACGTTCTAAACCTTGGTTCATGGTGACTCTAGGAGTTCACAAAGTTAAACCTTGAACCTAAGTCTTCGGCTAGAAGAAAACAAGGATCAAACCTAGACCTAGAGTTCCAACTACTCGGCCGAGAACAACCTAAACGGAAAACCGTTGCATGCCAAACCTAGAACCACTCGGCTAAAACCCCAAACCAAACCAACTCACCCTAACTTTTGGCCGCGAGATCAAGCCCAAACCCAAACCGAGAACAAGTCCAAACAAGTTTCGGCCAAGGCCAAACCCAAACCGAAACCACCCAAGTCCCATGCGACCGTATACTAAACCAAACCGCAACCCTACCTCTTTTGCGCTTATATATATCATCTCTTGCATGTTTCCTTCACAATCCGAAAACCCTAACCAACAAGACTGCCGTCGGCAGCCTCACCTTCATCCCTCTTGGTCACGAATATCTTCTCTCCTTCAGCATCTTGATCTGATCAGCTTTGTTCAATTGTCCGGTCGCTAACAGCCGGTTATCTCCAGTCCCGTTCAGTCTAGATCGCAAGATCAGTCTTTCCTTCTCTCGGTCTCAGCAAACAGCAGCCGAGTCGCACTTGTTCACATCTAGGCTTGTTGTCTAGTTATTCAAGGTTAGGACTACACTTGATTACAAGATTATGTTTCGGTTAAATATATGTTTGAATGATTTATTGATTTGTTGTGTCGGGTCTTACATGTTGAATAAGTAATCGGCTATTTTGGTTATGTTCTTGTGAATACTTGTTTGCGGAAATCCTAAGTGCTTGAATGAATTGATTGTATTGTCTTCGGACTATATGTGCTTACAAGTAGCCTGCTGAATTGACTGTATATATATACGCATGATTGTGTTCGGATATTAGATGTATTAGATGTAATCGGCTGAATTAATCTATGTTGATATGCATGTATACTTGTTTGCGGATCTCATGAGGTTGCAAGTGTGTTTTGTTATAATAACTAGAAGTTATTGAGTAGATTTGCATGGATAGGTTATTAGTCTTAATCTATGAGTAGAAATCGGCTTATAATCACCTAGGTTAACCGTATGATCGAATTGTGCGAAATAATTGTAACAATAATGCTGAAACAGTCTGCTGAATAATAGTTACAGCCGACTTCATCAAGCTGTAACTTGGTCGTTAGTTGTCGAAAAATGGATTTTCTGATGTCTAGAACGTAGAGATTTGAATAAGGAATCTAATGGCACTGGATTCATAATTTTCTGAAATCGTTTGATATTTTTAAAGGGCTAAACAAGTTCAGTAGGTAAAGCTGTTAAAATTCTGGAATTTTGTTGGCTGTTTATCAAGCTAGATTTTAAAATCAGTAGAGAGTTGAGTCATGATTTTTGTACAGCAATTTCCGGGCAACTCCAACTGGAATTTTGTTAATCGGACGATCAGTGATTTTTAAATAAATTCTTCCGTGGACTGCAGTCAGAAAGCAGTAAATCTGACTGCAGCTTAGTGGATTAATAATTATGGTTAATTGGTAAAGATTTAGGACTTGGAAAAATTATATAAATTTCTATGGTATAAATGTCACCTACTGTAAAAATATGGGAATTTTTAGAATGCTGGAACTATTTTATAAAAATCCTAGAAAACAGCTGAATAATTGAGTGTTAAGCAGAAAGTTGTTAACTTGTGATTTTATGCATTAAAGTGTTGCATGGATTAGGAATGTGTTCATGATAAGTTGTTTGATTACTAGGATCATATGAGAATACTTGCATGCATGTTTGAGTGTTAGATATGTTGTTTGTGTGTATCACTTTGTGAGTAAATTGCGTGTGGAATTTGTATTGGTGTGATTTCACACTGACGTGGAATTAATTGATTTGTTAGGACGCAACTAGCGGTCCCATCTCTTATAACATCTTTGCTACACTAACCGAGCAAACAAAGGTGAGTTCACGGCCCCTAACTTTATCCGGTTTTTTTTAAACAACAGGGGGAGAAACATGTATACACTCTCAAACTCAAACTCTTTACGTTATACGAATTTAACGTCACATAACTAAACGGTAACTAAGTTAATGTTAATGTAATGTTGTGGGCACTAAGCAGCTTTATCACTTAAGTCCTCGACAATCTCCTCGGATCGTTAGTATTTGGGTTAAATAGCGGGGGAATTATGAGTAGTACTACTGGGTCTGACGAGCCCCATCCGAGCTAGTCGCGCTAGCCGACCGGGTATGGTCGACGGGTGTATAATTGGCCTAACACCGCCATGGTCATGTGATAGGCCTGGCAAAACGGAGGCACAACAGTCAGCTTCGATCGCGAACACTTAGTGACATGACTTTAGGCTAGCTACCTATATACATTAATATTGAACTTAATTACGGAACAACTTAATATTCCGGGTTTGGAATATTGGAACATCAACTTATTATCCCGGGTTGGGGATAATGGAAACAACAACTTAATATTCCGGTTTGGGAATATTGGAAGCAACAACTTATTATTCCGGGATTGGAATAATGGAACTGATTAGTTATCCCGGGTTGGGGATAACGGAGTAACAAACTATAACCGAACAAACGATTTTATGAAAACCTGTGAACTCACTCATCTTTAATGTTGACACTTGTTTCTTTACATGTTTCTCAGGACGCTAGGAGCTTTAGGTGCACGCACACGCATTGAACAAGACATCATTATAGAGTCTTATTTATTAATATTGTTTTGGGATATTTCAAGTTGTTTTGGCGTTTGTGTTGGCGCCCGCATCATTACTTATTTATGCTTCCGCTCAAACTTTAAAAACTGATACTCATGCTAAATATTGGTAATATAAAATCGACAACAAATGATTTTGGAAAACGTATAATCAAATCATGTAGAGTCGTTCAACGTACTAGTGATTCAGATTCTGGTTTGTTCACACGCCTCGCGGTAGAACTCCGCAAGTGGGAAATTGAGGGTGTGACAGATTGGTATCAGAGCCACTAGCTATAGAGAACCAGGTTTGCATTAGAAGTAGACCTAAACTATAGCTGATATCACGACACTAGACTTAGTTTGGCACCGAATTACTATATCTTGTTATGCAATACGCTACAAACGTGTTTGGTAGGTTATACCTTCATAATAAGAAATGAAAACAACTTGTAACTAACTACACGACCTAACAGGCAATGTCATCATCCTCATCGTCATCATCGTCCGACAGACTTACGCCACCAAGGGCACCAGGAAAGGCACCAATGGTGGAACCCATACCACCTTATGGCGTGGAGACACGCTCAGCAGCGAGGAAAAGGCTCGCTCTGGGGGAGGAATCGTCGTTACGCCCAACTATTGCTGTACCGGTTGAACCGGTTAATCCTGTAGAAATAGGACTTGACATGCTTAGAATCCTGGTTCATACACAACAAAAACAGTTAGAAAGAATGCAGGAAACCATCTTAGCACAAGGATGGATGATCCGACACCTTACAGGAAAGACCGACTCGCTCGAGGAAGAGCATCGTACGAGCAAGATAGCTCGTAACACCATAGCTAGAGATCTGCGTGCGGAGCAGATAAGAGCTGACTGGCTTGAGGACAGAGTCCTGGAAAACAGTTGGAACATTCAGGAACCGCAAAACCAAGCACTTGAACCAGCACCTGCCCCTCCAGTGCCGGTAGAGGAGGATCCAGAAGAGGATCCAGAGGAGGATCCTGAGGAGGATCCGGAGGAGGAGGACCCAACTGAGGAAGCTGGAAATGCCGCACAGGATGACGGCAACGACAGTGACTTGGGGAATGGAGACGTAGACGACTGACACGTCTCGTTTATATTATTTGTTTTCCTTCAGTTTATTATTTTCCCACTTGTATTTAAACTTGAGACTTTATAGTAAATTCGTATGTTTGATTTGCACTTTTGTAAGACGTTGAGATTTCAGTTAATAAAGTATTTCTTTTGACTATTTAACATATTTGGGCTAACATAACTAAATAATATTTAAAGTACGAAGTAGGATAACTATATTGGACATATAAACTTATCGGGGTGTGTTTGTGTTGTGTTTCGAAGAGCTAAATGGCGATTGGAAGACGTGGAAACCTTAACTTGACGCCCGAAGAGCTAGCTGCCATGATCCAGGAGCATGTGAACGCAGCATTAGCGGGTGTGCAGAACCAGCCGGCAGGTAACCATTATTAAGTTTTCGCGTGAAAATCTAATAGTGAGGCTAGTACAATTCCTTGCTGACTTCCTGTTCTCTGTCAGCAGGAGGGGGCTTTAATCCCTATAAGATGTTCCTTGACGCAAAGCCTAGAAAATTCTCGGGGGCGGAAGGACCCATTGGACTGGTCCGCTGGATCGAGAAGTCGGAATCCGTTTTTGAAATGTGCAACTGCTTAGAGGCCAACAAGGTCAAATACGCCGCCTCAACGCTGGAAGATGGGGCACTGACATGGTGGAATGCCCAAGTCCAAACACGTGGACTGTTAGCTGCAAATGCAATGGCATGGACTGAGTTCAAGGCCCTGATTAAAGAGGAGTACTGTCCACGAGACAGAGTGCAACAGTTAGAGCAAGCTCTATGGAACCACAAGATGGTGGGATCGGAAATTGAGGCTTACACTGCAAAACACCATGACTTGGTATTTCTGTGTCCTGATTTGGCAAACACGGTGGAGAAAAGACTCGAGTTCTATCTCGGGGGTCTGGTTCCGGAAATTCAGGGTATGGTGATGTCTAGTAACCCTGTAACAGAACATCAAGCTATCCGATTGGCTCACAAACTCACCGATAAAGCGGTGGAACAGAAGAAACTGCCAGCACGGGGTACCGCTGAAGTTGCCTCAGATAACAAAAGAAAGTTTGAAGACTCCACCATTCGACAGTCTTCGTCATCACATCCACAGCAAGGGAACCAGAAACGGTTCAATCACTACCACAACCACCGGGGTCATCAAAATCGTTCCAACAACAACAACAGCAACTACAACAACAACTACAACAACAACAATAACCAGAATGCAGGCGGTTATGTAGGACGAAAGCCGCAGTGCAACCGCTGTAATCTCCATCATAACGGCCCTTGTGCCGGAATTCGCTGCCAAAGATGTGGCAAGATGGGACATGCGGCAAAGGATTGTCGTGGGGAAATCATGTCCCGACAAAATCAGAATCAGCCTCAAGGTCAGCAGCAGGGTATAAACCGGGGATGCTATCAGTGTGGTAGCACCGCTCATTTCAGAAAAGACTGCCCACAGGTGCGCAACAACAACAATAATGGTGGAAACAACCACAACCACAACAACCACAACAATAATAACAACAACAACAATGGGAACGGTGGCACAGGAGGTGCCAAAGGTCGTGCATTTACATTGGGCCGCGGAGAGGCCAGAAACGACACGAACGTAGTCACCGGTAAGTTTCCCCTTAATGAACATTTTGCTTCTGTGCTTTTTGATACGGGTGCGGATAGGAGCTTTATATCTGAGTCTTTTAGGAAGAACCTAAATCTCACGCTTAAACCATTAGAGACCCCTTATGTGATAGAATTAGCCAATGGTAAATCTGTAAATGTGACCCAAATCGTATCCGACTGTCAACTCAAACTCGCGGGCCACACTTTTACCATTGATCTGATGACAACTACCCTGGGTAGTTTTGACGTGGTAGTCGGAATGGACTGGCTATCCGACGTCCGGGCTGAAGTTCTCTGCTTCGAAAAGTCTATCCGTATTCCACTCTCGAACGACGAAATCCTGACGGTACAAGGCGACAAGGCAAGCGCCGTCACCAACATTATCTCATTTATGCAAGCGCAGAAGTATCTTCGGAAAAAGAACTCCTTCGCTATACTTGCACTAATTACCGAACAGCCTAAGGACGAGAAACGTATAGAAGACATCCCTGTCGTCCGTGATTTTTCCGATGTATTCCCAGAAGAACTACCTGGTCTTCCACCACATCGACAATTGGAGTTTGAAATCGAATTGGCAAGCAATGCAACTCCTATCGCCAAGGCTCCATACCGCCTAGCTCCAGCCGAGCTGCAGGAGCTGTCGACCCAACTTCAAGAGCTGTTGGAAAAAGGATTTATCCGACCAAGCGTTTCGCCATGGGGAGCTCCAGTCCTGTTTGTCAAGAAGAAGGACGGGACTTTCCGCATGTGCATCGACTATAGGGAACTCAACAAGGTTACAGTCAAGAACCGATACCCGTTACCTCGCATCGACGATCTATTCGACCAACTGCAAGGGTCAAGTTACTACTCTAAGATTGATTTACGGTCCGGTTATCATCAGCTACGCGTCAGGGAGGAGGATATCGCTAAGACAGCATTTCGCACTCGGTATGGCCACTACGAGTTCTTGGTTATGCCATTCGGACTCACTAACGCACCTGCGGTATTCATGGACCTCATGAACCGCGTGTGTAAACCATACCTCGACAAATTTGTCATCGTGTTCATCGATGACATACTCATCTACTCCAAAGGTAAAGAAGAGCATGCTGAGCACCTACGATTACTGCTAGGATTACTTCAACAGGAAAAGCTATATGCCAAGCTCTCGAAGTGTGATTTCTGGATCCGGGAAGTTCAGTTTCTCGGGCACGTCGTGAATGAGAAGGGTATCCACGTAGACCCTGCCAAGATTGAAGCCATCAAAAACTGGGAAGCACCTAAGACACCGACGCAAGTGGGAAATTGAGGGTGTGACACACACCGTAATGAACTGAAACACACTAAAGATCATGTTTTAAACTTCGAACCAGTCTGTTGTCGATTCTGGTTATAACTCAGCGAAGAAGACGAAGTCAAGGAACGTATACGTATAATTAAAATCAGGATATTACTCGGGTTAGACACACAGTCCAGCGGTGGACTGTGTGCACATTAAACATACAAACGTCTCGAGTTCGAATCCGGTTTCACACATGCTGCCTTAATAAAAATGATTTTTTTTGATTAACCGAACCGGAGTCATACTGATATATGTTAAGTATATTAATAACCGGTATAATAACCAAGTTAGACACACAGTCCAGCGGTGGACTGTGTGTATGTTTATATCACAGGTCACGAGTTCGAGTCCGGGCTACTGCACCGACTCGGACAATTATCTATTCTTTTTAAATAAGACAGAAAAGGAAATAACTAAATTGTGTTTAAGTATAATAAAAATCAGTAAAGTTAACAAGTTGCACACACAGTCCAGCGGTGGACTGTGTGTTATTTTAAGCCACAGGTCCCGGGTTCGAGACCTGTGGAGTGCACCGTCTGATTCAAATTAAAGTGTTTTTAAAATAAAGGATTTTATGTTTAACTTAATTAATATATATATATAATTAAAAACAGATATATAACGGGTTAGACACGTAGCTCAGTTGGTAGAGCTGCGTGCACGCGTACGGGAGGTCTCGGGTTCGAGCCTCACTCAGCGCACTTATATTCCGACTCGAACCGGTCAACGGTCAGGTCAACGGTCAGAAAAAAATCAAATTTTTTTTATTATTTTTATTTAATTATTTTTATTAAAAATCAATTAAAAATACTTAAAAATAACATTTTTAAGGTTAGAAAATAGCCTCAAACTCACAAAAATACACCCAACAATCCTACTAAAATAGATTAATAAAATCCGTTTACTTACCGAACCATAATGCGATTTATCTAGGTTAATCTCACTCGTGGTTAAAACCCCTTCGCGTGCATTCAACGTCATCAACCGAACGCACCCACTGTGAGTGAATCTTACAACTCCCCCTTTTAAATTACACGTTTTGGGGTGTGTCATGTGTTATAAAAATAATTAACTTGTTTATTTAAACTTGTGCCATACCACATCATGATCTAAACTTAGATTGATTATATTGTTGTGATTACTTATTTCCTTTTGCCAAATCATATGAAACTCATTCATTAAGCCCATCAGTTCCTCGTGGGAGACGAGTTGAACAACGCGTGCTTCAAATCAAATTCATTATTGTTCATGTGTGTATCATTGAGTTTATATTGGTTGTAGTTGTGTCATTCATATTATCATGTTATGCAATTCATACATTAGGCCCCTCAGTTCCTCGTGAGAGACGAGTTGAGCATCGCGTGCCTCTAAATGTTCCATTATTGTTCATGTGTGTTTTATTTAATATCTTATGATTGTTGAATAAGTTTTACATCTATTTTTATTCATGTTTGGTTGTGCACATATTTCATAATCAATTTAAATAAACTTGTTCAAATGTTTTCCATAGGATTCACTCGCCAACTTTATGTTGATCCAAAAACCCTTTTACACATGATACAGGTGAACAGGTTGAAGCAAGGAAAACATAGGATATGCCTTAGAAGAGAACAAAGAAGCTTAGATTGATAGTTAGAACATGTTGTAACATTTATCGTAAATTTCCATTAAATTGTAATTAATGAATATGAAACGTATAATAAATGTCATGAGCTTTGATGATAACCCAATCATGCCCCGATCACCTTTTCCGCTGCGGGTCGGGGTGTGACAGATTGGTATCAGAGCCATGACTATAGGGATATAGGATAGGTTATTAGACCCTTAGAGCCTATACTATAGTCTGCCTAAATTTTAATTGATTAGGTGGTTACATACAAACTTGTGATATTTATTTGTTTCATATTTGTTTACAATTACAGTCAAACATACATGCTTATATACATATTCATTATACATGTATACATATTCATTATACATATATCGATGTTCATGTATTCAATTTATTTTCATACTCTCATTATCCAAAGATTTTGTGCAATTTTCAAATCTCATCAAAGTAAGTTCTGCGACGGGCATGTAGTAACTGGAAGGGTACAAGTACCGGTAGTCGGAACGTCCTGTCTAGGCTGGCATTCGTATAAATCCAATATAACGGACCAGTTTGCCTACCTGGGGACCAACGATGAGAGTATGTAGGACCTATTAGACCAAAGCATGCCACACCAAACGTCGTTCGAACTAACCTACTTTGAGGTGTCACCGTGTCTACACCTGGACACATTCCGAATATCACACGTTGTATACATATTTCTCGATTTTCTCCTGGTTTTTGTGTACGCAACCTGGCAAACCCGTGCGAACCATATGAAAAACCGTTATTCATGGGGGCCCACATGATTACACAGGTAAAGTATGGCAGCATGTAGGGCCTAACAGCGAGCAAAGCCCAAGACATCCTATGGATGTAGTAGATTTATTTTTTTATAATTATTTTATGAATGTTCATTCCTAATGCGACCCATGAACCCAAAAACATCCAACTAATACTCTTGTAATGTATTCCTTGTAGATGTCTTCTAACATCGCCCGTAGGAAGACGAGAGCAAGAAAAGCCCGCGAACGCATGGCTGCCTTAATCGCTCAACAAATGGCTGCCGTAATACCCAACATTGTAATCCAAGTCCAACAAGCACTTACCGCTAATCCTGTCAATCAAGCAAACCAAAACATTATCAACTCTCCCCCAAATACCACTAAATGCACCTACAAGCATTTCAAATCATGCGACCCTCCGAAATACAAAGGGACTGAAGGCGTCGCTGCTCTCCTCCATTGGTTTGAAGAAATGGAGAATACTTTTCTAAATTGCGATTGCCCTGACGATCGCAAAGTGCGATATGCTACCGGTCGATTATATGGGATAGCACTTACTTGGTGGAATACAGAGAAGGCCAAACGAGGTGTGGAAGATGCTATGACCTTAACTTGGAACGAATTGAAGGAAATCATGACCAGACGATTTTGCCCAAGGAGCAAAATCAAGAAATTAGAAGACGAATTTTACTCGTTAAAGCAAAAGGAAGGCGACCACACCTCATACAACAAAAGGTTCCTTGAATTACATCAAATGGTTCCTAACATGTTCACTCCCCTCTACCGTTTGATCGAGCACTACATTCGTGGTCTTCCGTCAAAGATTCAAGACCCTGTAATTAGTACCAAGCCTGCAACTTTGGAAGCAGCAATGGAGTTAGCAACAGAGCTCACCGAGAACCGAATCCGAAACAAAGACTTCAAGGAGGAGAAGAAGAAGGATAAAGAAACGACTGAAACCTCCGACTCCACCCAAACCGAATCCCCTTCTCAACCCAATCCTAAGAGAATAAGAGACGGGCAACTTTTTGCTGCTACCCAACGAAATCAACCAGTTTTACACGCTATACCCATCCGAGCTATCCCAATCACCCAAGTGGCACCCGACTCAGTTTACCCAAATAAGAAACCATATCTTGGACCTCACCCTCGATGCAACAACTGTTTTTATCACCATCCTCATACCCTACCTTGTCGTCTATGTGCAACTTGTGGACGCTATGGTTATTTGAGCAATGTTTGTCGCACCTTTCAAGACCAAACCTTTTCCCCTACTCAAACCATAAACCAAACCTATCAACAACCCCAATACCCCATGTTCCCATATGCTCGAGCTTGTTTCAATTGTGGCGACCCTACCCACTTTAGAAACACATGCCCTCAATTGGTTAACGTCATCAACACTCAAGCCCAATCAAACCCAGTTAACCAAGTAAACCAAGAAAACCCAAACACTAGGCCACCAGCAAGAGGAAGAGTCTTCAATATCAACGCCAATCCTGTCGAAGATAATGACGGCCCAAGCGAAGATACTCAACTAGTCCTCTTCACCGAAGATCCAGATTCAACTCCTATCATTTAGTTTTATGTTTTTCTTTATCACATAGAACCAAACATAACTTAAGGATAAAGCCAATGAAACTTTGACGAGAATACGGTGGATACGCCGCTGGTACTTCCTATATATAAGTATTCTTGTCAAAGGATCAGAAGCATTATCTGGCGATTATGAGAGGTTCCATGTGTTGACTGTTAGAGTAATTATTGTATATTATATATTATATATTGTTTTCAGTATATGCTTTTGCCGAGGCCGCAGCTCCCCATCCATTGAGGTTGAGCTTGATCCCCATTTTATTATGCGGTTGATCTTGGCGTGCCCGCACGATCGGCTCCGTTTGATTGAGCCTTGATCGGTTATTTCATTTTACATTTCAATACATGCAATACGCTCGGCTCCGTTTGATTGAGCCTTGAGCGCACAGTTCAATTTACATTTCCAGTTCATGCAATACGTTCGGCTCCGTTTGATTGAGCCTTGAGCGCACATACATTTTCATTATCAGTATCTTGTGGTTATGGTGTTTGTTGTAGAGTCGCATAGAACTAATCATAACTGGCGGATAAAGTCAATGAGAATTTGACAAGAATATGGTGGATACGCCGCTGGTACTTCCTATATATAAGTATTCTTGTCAAATGATCGGAGGCATTATCAGGCGGTTATGAGAGGTTCCATGCATAGGCTGTTTGTGTGATTGTTGTCTAGATTAAGTTGTTCAATTTCAGTACATTCAATACGTTCGGCTCCGTTTGATTGAGCCTTGAGCGCACATACAATTTCATTTTCAGTACATGCAATACGTTCGGCTCCGTTTGATTGAGCCTTGAGCGCACAGACAATTTCATTATCAGTATTTTGTGGTTGTTGTGTTTGTTGTAGAGTCGCATAGAACTAATCATAACTTGCGGATGAAGTCAAATGATCGGAGGCATTATCAGGCGGTTATGAGAGGTTCCATGCATAGGCTGTTTGTGTGGTTAAGTTATTCATTTTCAGTACATGCAATACGCTCGGCTCCGTTTGATTGAGCCTTGAGCACACAGACAATTTCATTTTCAGTACATTCAATACGTTCGGCTCCGTTTGATTGAGCCTTGAGCACACAGACATTTCATTTTCAGTACATGCAATACGGTCGGCTCCGTTTGATTGAGCCTTGATCGCACAGATATATTTCATTTCAGTATTTTATGATTGTTGTATTGGTTGTAGAGTTATAGGACTAATCATAATTCACTGATAAAACCAATGAAAATTTGACAAGAATATGGTGGATACACCGCTGGTACTTCCTATATATAAGTATTCTTGTCAAAGGATCAGAGGCATTATCGGACGGTTACGAGAAGTTCTATGTAGGATTTATTAGTTTCTTGGTAACTAATCATAACTTGTGGATAAAACTAATGAAAATTTGGCAAGAATATGGTGGATACGCCGCTGGTACTTCCTATATATAAGTATTCTTGCCAAAGGATCAGAGGCATTATCAGGCGGTTATGAGAAGTTCCATGTAGGATTTAGTATTGCCTTGGTTGGAATTTGTGTTACATTTATATCATCTTGCTAATTAAAGAGATTGGATTGTGTTCCATTTCTACATAAACTAACCTCTCCATCATAACAAACGAGAGAGGAACTTCCACCATTCAAACATGTATGCAATCAGAATGTGGATTCAAATATTAGCTGTTGTGCTTATTTATGTTCAAATATTAGCTGTTGTGTTTAATTATGTTCAAATATCAGCTGATGTGTTTTATTCATGTTTCTATGTAGGTTGTAGTGTTCGAAGTTTTGCCTTAGGATATAACCATACTTTTCCAAACGTATCCAAACTTTTATGCATGATATCATTTTTAGAGAATCATTTCCTGCTTATCAATACTTATACAGTAGGCAACAAAAAGCGATTCCTGTAATAGGGTACTTAACCCTTACAAGGAACGTTACCGCCTCAAACAAAAAACTTAAACCCTTACTTTTTCTAAAGCAAGTAACTGACAAACTAAACACCATCATTCTTTTAGTCAAATATATCACCATTCAAATTTCGGGACGAAATTTCTAAAAAGCAGGGGATACTGTAACATCCGTCAAAAACGAATTTACCAAACCCGCTCCGTTTATCAACCGAACAGTCAGTCAAAAATTTCGTTGCGAATTAAATGCCCAAAATAATTTTAAACGATACATAATCAATTATTATACGGGAATATATATTTAGTTTTTGAAAAACTGTTGTAAAACGCAAAATAAAAATACAATGTCTCTGCCGGGTTTCGAACCCGGGTCAGTGACCGGACCGGAAACAGACTTAACACATAACACTTGAACCACTGCGCCACTGATGTTATTTGTTAAATAATAGAATCATTTAATTGATATCATGACGTTACGAATTCAAAACCGGCGCCCAATAGTTCAGTCGTCTGAAATCCCGGAAATCTCGCGAGTCTTAACGACAACTTACGTTATAACGTAAACCATTACTAAGACATCGGTTATAACCGACGTTTGAGTCCGCGACACCTTCTATAACCGCCGGAGTTTTTATAACTTATGAATCCAGTCGGAAATCAGACCAAGTTCTTCGACGATTAGCCCTATAAATTCACCCACAACCCACTGCAAACCTTTTCGCTCAAAACAACACCTTTTCTCGGCGTAATTCCACTCGCCGGAATTATTCTGTTCGTCGCCGGAAAACCGGTTTCCTCATTTCTGAGCCTTACTAAACCATTTGAACTTATACCGAAGTCACCCACATATTTTGTAAGCTTTCTGAAGTTTCTCTGTTGCAAGACACTCGTCGCCGGAGCCTATTGCTGTCGCCGGAGTTCTGCCGGAAAACAGAGGAAGATAGTCGGTATACCTCTTCGCCTAATTTCTTTTTCTTCTTACTTATATCACACCGTAATGAACTGAAACACACTAAAGATCATGTTTTAAACTTTGAACCAGTCTGTTGTCGATTCTGGTTATAACTCAGCGAAGAAGACGAAGTCATGGAACGTATATGTATAATTAAAATCAGGATATTACTCGGGTTAGACACACAGTCCAGCGGTGGACTGTGTGCACATTAAACATACAAACGTCTCGAGTTCGAATCCGGTTTCACACACGCTGCCTTAATAAAAATGATTTTTTTTGATTAACCGAACCGGAGTCATACTGATATATGTTAAGTATATTAATAACCGGTATAATAACCAAGTTAGACACACAGTCCAGCGGTGGACTGTGTGTATGTTTATATCACAGGTCACGAGTTCGAGTCCGGGCTACTGCACCGACTCGGACAATTATCTATTCTTTTTAAATAAGACAGAAAAGGAAATAACTAAATTGTGTTTAAGTATAATAAAAATCAGTAAAGTTAACAAGTTGCACACACAGTCCAGCGGTGGACTGTGTGTTATTTTAAGCCACAGGTCCCGGGTTCGAGACCTGTGGAGCGCACCGTCTGATTCAAATTAAAGTGTTTTTAAAATAAAGGATTTTATGTTTAACTTAATTAATATATATATATAATTAAAAACAGATATATATAACGGGTTAGACACGTAGCTCAGTTGGTAGAGCTGCGTGCACGCGTACGGGAGGTCTCGGGTTCGAGCCTCACTCAGCGCACTTATATTCCGACTCGAACCGGTCAACGGTCAGGTCAACGGTCAACGGTCAGGTCAACGGTCAGAAAAAAATCAAATTTTTTTTATTATTTTTATTTAATTATTTTAATTAAAAATCAATTAAAAATACTTAAAAATAACATTTTTAAGGTTAGAAAATAGCCTCAAACTCACAAAAATACACCCAACAATCCTACTAAAATAGATTAATAAAATCCGTTTACTTACCGAACCATAGTGCGATTTATCTAGGTTAATCTCACTCGTGGTTAAAACCACTTCGCGTGCATTCAACGTCATCAACCGAACGCACCCACTGTGAGTGAATCTTACAACTCCCCCTTTTAAATTACACGTTTTGGGGTGTGTCATGTGTTATAAAAATAATTAACTTGTTTATTTAAACTTGTGCCATACCACATCATGATCTAAACTTAGATTGATTATATTGTTGTGATTACTTATTTCCTTTTGCCAAATCATATAAAACTCATTCATTAAGCCCATCAGTTCCTCGTGGGAGACGAGTTGAACAACGCGTGCTTCAAATCAAATTCATTATTGTTCATGTGTGTATCATTGAGTTTATATTGGTTGTAGTTGTGTCATTCATATTATCATGTTATGCAATTCATACATTAGGCCCCTCAGTTCCTCGTGAGAGACGAGTTGAGCATCGCGTGCCTCTAAATGTTCCATTATTGTTCATGTGTGTTTTATTTAATATCTTATGATTGTTGAATAAGTTTTACATCTATTTTTATTCATGTTTGGTTGTGCACATATTTCATAATCAATTTAAATAAACTTGTTCAAATGTTTTCCATAGGATTCACTCGCCAACTTTATGTTGATCCAAAAACCCTTTTACACATGATACAGGTGAACAGGTTGAAGCAAGGAAAACATAGGATATGCCTTAGAAGAGAACAAAGAAGCTTAGATTGATAGTTAGAACATGTTGTAACATTTATCGTAAATTTCCATTAAATTGTAATTAATGAATATGAAACGCATAATAAATGTCATGAGCTTTGATGATAACCCAATCATGCCCCGATCACCTTTTCCGCTGCGGGTCGGGGTGTGACAGCTTGGTATCAGAGCCATGACTATAGGGATATAGGATAGGTTATTAGACCCTTAGAGCCTATACTATAGTCTGCCTAAATTTTAATTGATTAGGTGGTTACATACAAACTTGTGATATTTATTTGTTTCATATTTGTTTACAATTACAGTCAAACATACATGCTTATATACATATTCATTATACATGTATACATATTCATTATACATATATCGATGTTCATGTATTCAATTTATTTTCATACTCTCATTATCCAAAGATTTTGTGCAATTTTCAAATCTCATCAAAGTAAGTTCTGCGACGGGCATGTAGTAACTGGAAGGGTATAAGTACCGGTAGTCGGAACGTCCTGTCTAGACTGGCATTCGTATAAATCCAATATAACGGACCAGTTTGCCTACCTGGGGACCAACGATGAGAGTACGAAGGACCTATTAGGCCAAAGCATGCCACACCAAACGTCGTTCGAACTAACCTACTTTGAGGTGTCACCGTGTCTACACCTGGACACATTCCGAATATCACACGTTGTATACATATTCCGCAACCTGGCAAACCCGTGCAAACCATATGAAAAACCGGTATTCATGGTTCGAAAGAGAACGGTTCATAAACGAGAAAAAGATGATGAACATCTTACAACAAGCCATCAAGGAAGACATATTGGTACTATTACAACATGATGATGACGCACAATCGTTATGGAATGCTCTTCAATTGAAATTCCCAGGAAGCGCACAGTTGCGAAAAGAGAAGAGAACGTTGTTAAGTAAAGAATTTGTATCTTTATTTTGATGAAAGGAGAGTCTGTGAAACAAGTGATTGAAAGATACTGTCACTTGGTTGTGCAAATGTAGCGTATGGGAATCGTAAAGACGAACGAAGAATTAGTTGATAAACTGGCGGATTCCTTACCACAAGGCGAATGGTCTACATACTTGACTATTCTGAAGAATGGCACTGAATATAGTAATTTCTCATTAACAAGATTCATTGAGAGATTGGAGGGACACGAACTCAAAATGCAGAAAATGGAGAAAAACAAAGGTGCCCAAATGCAACAAGACGTTAATCTGTATTACAAGGGTAGTTCTGCCGCTCAGATACAGTCTCCAAAAATCCAAACTGCCTTCAGCGCTTATAACACACCAAGCCCACCATCAAATCAACACAGTGGTTTTCAATCCTTTACTTTGGTCAACCCGAACACGCCTCCAGGCCCACAGTCATCACATGGTTCGAGCAATCCCCTGATCAACCAGAACAATCAATCTCATCCTACTCAAAGGGTTTTACAGTGTAATATCACCATTGATTTCCAAAATGCACAAAACTTTGAGGAGAAGACCGCAAAGCAACATATGTCATTATTAGCTTCGGTACTCGAATCATATGACAGTTTGGTAGCAGGGAAGATTGGGAATTCGGAGATGACTAGAGAGGATTATGATCAGATTGATCTAGTCAAAATGGAGTTGATCGACATCAAATGGTGTATGGCTTCTATCGTTAGATGAGCGCAACGCTTCATGGAAATCACCGGCAAGAGAATTTGGACAAATAGGTGGCCACTAACATTCATTTAAATACAATCACTGAGCTAAAAAGTGAACTTGAGAAGATGAAAATAGAAACCGAACGGGTTAACAAATTGTTAGTCAGTTATTCAACAAGTTCATACGTCATTGGTCACATTCTACCAAAGATCGAAAGCAAAGAAGAATCTAAAAGTGATGAAAACAAAGGTACAAGTTACGATCGTGTTCCACCACCCATGTGGAATAGCTATGCTTGTAAAAAGCCATCAGGGGTGGAAAAGGCGCTCAATCTAAAATTAAAATCTGAACAGTCAAACTAGCTGCCTACGAACATTGATGTAACTTACACAAACTCTGAAAATGAATGTGATTCTGATGTGGCTAAAACCGTGGTTGAAAGTGTTTTGAATAGTGAGTCTGAGAAATCTGAATCGGATGTTGAAACATCGGAAAATAGTTTCAATACCGATCCAAACATCATCGCTTACAAAATACATGGATCTGATAAACTATATTCTGATGAAGATTTCCCAATCCAGAATGTCTATCTGGATCGTGTTGAAAAGTTGTTCAAGCTTGTTGAGGTAAGCCATTCTGATTTAGAGAAACACGATGCAACATTGTACTCTAAATCAAAATGTGTCAACAGACCCTACCATCAAAGAAACATAGATTATCCTGAGAACAGGAGTGCTGGTTTGGGTTTTCAAAAGAAAAGAACAAACAACAGGTTTTAAAAGTTGAACTTTACTAAGAAAGTTAACTTTGTTTTTGGAACAACTACCGAACGGGAAAAAGAGATCATTGGTACACAATCTAATGATGAATTCAAGAAAGAAAAAGAGGGTAGACAAAAAGTTTTGGATTCCTCTGTTCGAAAAGACAGCAGGACATGCTACAAGTGTAAAAATGTTGGGCATATTGCATGACATTGTTCACAAAAATATCCAAAACCTGTTTCTAACTCCAACAGATCTACCAAAGATGTGAAACAAAAGGCACCCATTATTGTACCGTAACAGATTTTGAAAAGAAACATTGAATCCAACAAAAATGGTAAAACAACAATTCGACTAAATTCTAAAATTGAAATTGGTGAATCTTCCACCAAAAATCGTCAAAGTCAAAAGGATTCAAAGTTTATTCAAAAAGGGCCACTTCGAGAACACAAACTTGGGTTGCAAAAGTCAAACCATCTAAAGTAGATCTGAAACCACCTGTTCCAATCAACACCGAGCCTAAACAAAATGTCAAAAACAAAGTTGGTCTGAAATTTGATATTCCATAGAAGACCAAACAGGCTTGGGTTTCTTTGTTTAAATAGTTTCGTCCTCATGTATGTAGGGACTCCCTAGATTGTTCATGTCAAAATGGATTATGGATAGTGGAGCTTCCCGACACATGACTGGGATGCTTGCTTTGTTGCATGACGTCAAAGCTATCCGAGGAGGTTACGTAGGTTTTGCTGGAACTCAAGGTGGATTAATCGTTCTTGTGTGAGGGGATCGGCTCTCCTCCGATAAGCACCGGACCGATCTGACTCCACTAACAGAGGCGAAATTCATTGTTAGTGAGTTTGACAAACAAACAAGTAAGATCTACTGCTTAAATGCCTTGAATTGTATTGATAAACGTGACCAAGTACAGAGCAAGTAAACAGTTCAACAAGGCTTCGTCACCCAACAGATTTCAGTTACTGACACAACACTCCTCTATTAATAGGTCGACATGACTCGCACTGGAGAGTGTGTAACTAAGTGTGACTTGTGCGAGTGGAGCCTCGTACGAGTGACAGAGTGTCACTGGTACGAGTCATGAAATTCACTCATACGAGTCATTCACTAAACAAATAAAACTTATATTAACATTTACAATCTGATGTTTGAAGCCCTATATACATAATCAACATATCCTAGACGTAGGCAATAGACATTATGCACCAACACTTGACTGCTTTGACGAACTTGCAAGCCTAGGAACATAGTCATTTCTCCTAGTGAGCTCATTCGAACTTCTTTTACATCACCTTTTCGAACTCCTTGCATAGATTTTCGTTGATTGACCCGAAAATGATATCGTCAACAAACAAGGATGAGATCCTTGCCAACACGTTTAATAAATAGCATTTGATCTATCATCCCCCGGGTATATCAATGTGCAAGTAGATACTCTGTTAAGGTTTCATACCAGGCACGAGCGTAATGCAGTCCATACAGAGCCCTTTATCTAACTTGTAGGTATAGCGTTGCTTCTTTGAATAAAAAAAACCTAGGGGGTTGTGCGACATAAATCTCCTCCTTGACCTTCCCGTACAGAAATGCCGTCTTGACATCCATTTGATAAACAGTAAAGCCCATATAGGATGCATATGCCAAGATGATGCGTATGGCTTCAAGACGAGCTACTGGGGCGTACACCTCATCATAATCAAGGCCTTCAATATGCTTGAATCCCTGGACCACCAACTGGGCTTTGTTTCTCACAATTACACCAGTATCATCTGTTTGTTTCTATACACCCAGCGTGTTCCAAGAGTGCGTTTTCCTTTAGACAACTTCACTAACTTCCATACTCCCAGTTTTTCAAATTGATTGAGCTCTTCATGCATTGCATCAACCCATTCAGGTTCCTACAAAGCAATATCAATGCTCTTAGTCTCAATCTGTGAAATGAAGCATGAATATAAACATGTGTTAATGGTTCCTGATCTACTGCGTGTCTGAACACCAGCAGTTACAAGACCAATAATGTTTGTAATAGGATGGCTTCTCTGAACATGCTATGGGATTGCTACAGCAAGTGCCTACAAGTTTGATTGCAGATTAGAAAAACTTCCTAATACTATCCCAAATCGCTCCCCCTCATTTGATGCAACAGCAATGTTGATCACTGGTGGATCCATAGTACAATCTGACGGAATTGGCTCCAGAAACAATAAAGCTCCTTGAATACTTGTATTTGAAGGACCAACAATAGTTTGCTGTGTGGAGGGTTCATTGTTGTGAACTGCATCATCAGGAGTAGCTGTCGTAGTAGGTTCAAGAACCGGCTCTTAGACTGGTGAAGAAGGATGCGTTGCAACAGTAGCTTCATGAAATCCCGGTGGTTCCACAGAAAGCTTCTTGAAAGAATCTTGAAGAGGTACAACATCATCTTCAACTATGATGGGAATAGGTGTCACTGTACTTGAGACTTCTACACCAATAATCACATCAGGCAAAATTATTAAACGACTTAAATAAGGAAGAATAATTATATAACCAATCAGGTCCAATCCGTGCGTCTTGGGAGTTTTCTTCCAGCCAATCCACATAGTACGTCTTCATGATCCACTTCTTGATTTTGTTGTATACTCAATATGTGGTGTTCTTAGCATAGCCGATGAAATAGAATGGATCTCATCTCGCTTCAAATTTGCCTTTGGCATCCATGGTTAGGAGAACACAAGGACAGCTAAAAGTACAGAAATGTTGTAAAGAGGGTTTTTGTCCTTCAACTATCTTATACGGCGTCTTCATGTGACGTTTGTTTATTAGCACATGATTTTGAACATAGCAGGCGGTATTCATTGCTTCTGCCCAAAGATCAGTGGAAGGCCGGAAAGCATTGTACGAGCAGCTTCAATGAGAGTCCGATTGCTTCTTTCAACAACTCCGTTTTGTTAAGGAGTTCGAGCTGCACTGTATTGACAATCAATTCCTTTTAAAGCGCATAAATTATTCAGCTCATCATTCTTGAACTCCGTCCCATTTTTGCAACGTATAATTTTCACTCGCTCATTCGCTTAGTTCTCCATGAGAGTGACAAATTTCTTTATTAGATCTACAATTTCACTCTTTTTTTCCAAGAAAAATACCCAAGTGAAGCGAGAGAAATCATCAGTGATAATCAAGCAATAAGCCTTTCCTCTAATGCTCAACACATTGATTGGACCAAAAAGATCCATGTGAAGCAGTTCGGAACTTTAGATGTCGTGTGCATGTGCTTGGGCTTATGAGGCTTACGATGTTGCTTCCTATGAGTACATGATTCACATTTCTCGATCTGCACAATATCTCTTAAAGGTAAGTTTCTGACTAGACCTCCTTTTGCTAATCGATTAAGATTCTTCATGTTAAGATGGCCAAGCCGACGATGCCACAACATAGCATCATGTTCTGAAATTTTAGAAAATAAACACGTGACTTAATCAGTGGAAGCTTTATTCATATCAATCACATAAGCATTTCCCTGGCGCTCAGCTTCAATCAAGTACCAATCTTCGGATATGACAATTCCGGGTTTTAAAACCACACAACCGCCTTTGGTGGAGAGAACTTCTAATCCATTGTCGCACATTTAGGATACACTAAGAAGACTATGTTTGAGTTAAGGAACATAATTGACGTTAGAGAAGCTGAGGACCCGTTTTTGATTGTGCCTTTCATAGTAATTCTTCCAGTTTCTCCTCCTACAAAGGTGACAAATCCACAATTGAAGATTTTGATGTCGTTCAACTGAGAGATGTCCCTTGTCATGTGTCTAGAACAACCACTGTAGATAAACCAAAGTCTAAGGACAACCCTCCATAGCTGTTCCTACACACATAGCGGGATTAGTGAGAAACTGGAACCCAGACCATATTCGATCCGGGTTGACCATCACTTTTCATTCATGAAACCTCATGAAAGATCATATGACTTTTCATATTTTTTAAGGTTCGAGAGGAAAAGGATGTAGAGTTTGATGATTGAGAACACTCAGACTGAGATCTAGCAAGGATTTTGGGTTTCCAGATTTTTAAATCTTTGTTGGTCGGAACAAATTTTGTGATGTTGCATTTAATATATTGGAATGTTTTTGGAAAATGTTTGAGTTTGAAAACTTTTGACTGATTTTCTTTGCTAGATTCAAGGCTCCATCAGAAGGCTTGACTTGAGGGAATTGATGTCCATGACGTCGATAGTGCGAAGCCGTCTGATGATAGGTGTTCCTTAGTTCTGCTTGTGTTATTTTTGGGAGATGATTTGGCCTCTTCTTTCCATTAGGTGCTGATTTCTTGAGTGCATATTTGCTCTTGGATGAAACTTACTAACAACCATCAGCACAAAAGTGAGTATCGATAGCTTTAACCTTCAACTTAGGCTCAGTTGGTTTTTGAGATGGGTTTTCCTTTTGATTTTGGTTTACAACATCCGAGGAGATTTCCTCTTGAGTTTTCATTTTATGTTGTTTTCTGGTTTTTCGAGATCACCTTTTCTTAGCAGGAGTGGATCATGTAGGCTTAGTCTTATTTGAAACCTTTTCTTCAGAAACTGAGCTTTTGGAGATGACTGAATCAGTTTCTTTGGAAACCATTTCATTAGACACAAAGCTTCCAGGATCAATGGATTTTACGTTACTAGGTGATGATCAAATTTCGTCAATAATTTGACCATCACAAACACCTTGCTCATTATCTGATGAGTTAGAATCTTCAACCTGACCCACAGATTTATCAGACAACTCCTGTTCATCAACAATTTCATCCACACAATCCATCACAACAATATTTTCAACTTCACAATTCAGAGAGATCTGAAGTATGAGTTGAGGTTTCAGGAAGACTAGAACAGTTTTCTGAATCACTCGAAACGGATTCCTCAGACTCTTCTTGTAAAACAGTTAAATCACAATCAGAATAAAAAACCACATCATTCAAAGTTTCAGTTTCAACAACTTCATAGAAACACTGAGTCTCAAAAACCATGGATTGAACAAAGTTCCAAACGTAATTATCATGTTTATCACACAAAGAAACATCCGAATTATCAACATCAATTGGATGTGGTTCATCATCCACTTTCGACCGCTCCTCTAATATCACTGACTTTGCACATACACTAAAACAATTAAGGTTTCTACAAAATAAGATGTTGATGCCTTATCTTGTGGTTCCTCCGATGGATTTTTTATCTACTCCTTTTCATGTTTCAAGTTTTCAGTTGACTCATTTGAGCATTCTTGATTAATATCTTTAACAAAACTCATGGGCTTTTGAAAATTAGTGGTCTGGCATTCTTTGGTTTAAAAGGTTCCCAAGGAATGTAATCGCTTGGTTTGCCATACATCATTTTATCATAATTTTCCTATTCTTTCTCAGTAACATGCATTCTTGAGTAATTATGATTATATGGCGGATGAACTTGTGTATAACCCAATCCTTTGCCCTTGTTTTCTTTAAATTCAAGTTGTACATTACATAGATTACGAACAGTGTTACTTGAAGTATCAAATTTCTTAATGTTTAACTCATTTTGTTGATACTTTCCAATGAGAAGTTCCAGCTCAGCTCTCACGGAGTCATGTTCCATAGTTTTTAAATTTAATCTGTTTTTGTAATCATGGACCCAACATTTCTCTTGATTGACGTCCAAGTGGAGCTGAGTTATGTCCTTCTTTAAAGCGTCAATCTTTTCATAGAGAATTTTATTGTTCTCTCGAATATTGATGTACTTAGACATGGCACTGTTGTAATCACTGATTATAGTGAAATTATGCGCTCTCATCTATGCAATCTTATTTCTACAATGTTCGGAGCACAAAAGAGAGTTTACCGTTTTGAAGAGAGTTTTGGGTTCCTTAGTTTGCGCCATCAAGCACATGAGATGATTTTCTGCAACTTCCAAGATATTTAGAGACTCCACTTGAGCTACAGCATCTACCCAACTGAATCCATGTTGCTCCTTACCATCAGCGCCTTTCTTGCTCTAGAGCCTCCTAGGCTAGATGAAGTTGAAGTTGAAGTTGATGTGTGAGCTGGAGTGACCATAACCATGGATCTCTCTGAGTTCCTAGCAGCAGCTTGAGTTCCTTCATATCCCACTGGTGTCTTCTTGCAATCTCTTGCAAAGTGTCCACGTTCATGGCATTTGTAGCACCTCAACTTGTCTTTTATAGATCCAATACGTATGTTTGACATGGGATAACGACTGTATCTCTTCTGAAAATTCTCTGCTATGCTACCATAGCCAGATTCTAGGATGCATCCAATTCTTCAATGTCTCCTTCGACAACCTGATTTATCTCTGTAGCAAGAATGGATGGAGGCAAGAGATCACCTGCAAGAAAAGCATTCAGACTATTGAGCATGGACGCTGTGAGAGCCAACTTTTCTTCATTTTGCTTAGTTAGCAAGGCAAGGTTTTCAGTAGAGGGTGTGGATGAGACATTCTGAGATGATGAGGGGTTCACTGGACTGTAAGCCACGTTTGCGTGTTGAAGATATTGCTGAGCAATAGCAGGTACAACTGAGTTGTTTGGAAGAGACATGCCATAAATGTAGTTTGTTTTCTGAGCTTGAAGTTGTGCTTGAGTTATAGGACTGAAGACCATATTTGGATTCCTATTCGTCATCAAGCTGAAAATGAGGTTAGGATGGCTTTGAGACATCAAGGCAGTATTAGAACTGGTCATCCTTGCAGCAATCATGGAGTTCTTGTGGTTTAGCTCTCTTTGCTGGTTGTCAATTTCACATGATTTTATGGTAGCAATCAGTTCACTGAGTGTAACTTCATTCAGATTTGTGGTACATTTAATCATCGAGACATCAACATCCCAACTTTTTTGCAACGAGTTCAAGAGTTGGCGATTCATCCCACTATTAGTAGTAAAGATGCCAGCACTGATCATCTGTGAGACTAGCTTGACGAATCTCATAATTTGGTTTTCCATAGTCCCCCTATAAATGTGATTGAACAAACTGAACTGCTGGTTCAGCATGTTTACCCGGCTAGCCTTCATGTCGGTGTTTCCTTCATACAAATTTTTAGCACATCCCAGACCTCTTTTGCATTTGTACAATTTCTGACAACTACCAAGATATCTGGACCAAGAACCATAGTAAGATTTGCCATTGCCTTATCGTCTTCATCTTTGATTCTTCGATCATCGTCCGTCCACATTCTCAGGCTTCAGAATCTGAGTAAGAGGAGCATCTTCAGTTGCATACATAATAGTACGAGGACCATCACAAATACACCTCCAGCCTCCTGCCTCATTAGCCTTGTAGTACTTCTCAAAATGCCAGGTCCACTAGAATCCACTCGAAATAATTGTCTCCATACAACAACCTCAGGAATTTTGGTAGACGTTCCGATAATCTGATCTAGTTCCTAATGCAATGCGAAAGTCTAAGACTGAATAGCAGCTAAGGTAGCGTTGGCGAGATCCGCAACAATCAAAACACCATTCGGGTTCATCATTTTTAGTTTTACCGAATAGAAATTAATAAAAAGTTTTTAATTAAAAGTGACAAGTCCAATCCAAAATGGTTAACAGAAAAGCCAACTCGAAACAGTAACATGAATTCGAAACAGTAACTCGAAACAGTAACTCTAATTCGAATAGTATCTCGAACTCGGAACAGTGACTTATCTGAGATACTTTGATGATGATCCGATATGCTTTGATCATGATCCGAGATACTATGCACTTGATTCGAGATGTAGACAAACTTCAACAGATATGATCCGAGATGGGTTCGAGATGCAAGTGTGTTATCCGAGATGAATGTGAAATTCAAACAATCTATCCAAAATGGATTTGAGTCTTCAAAGATATGATCCGAATTCTTCAAGTAGATGATCTGAGATGCAACCAATACACCAGAAGTTTTCCAAAACAGTAGCAGATGCAGCCCGAAACGGTGTGATATCAGATCTGAGCCTGGAAACAGGTTCAAATAGGATCTGATACCAATTGTAGTCCCGAAAACCGAATCTACAATATCACACGAGGCTTGTTTTGTGGCGGAATCACACAAACAAGCTATTAATCAAGATAGAAGAAATAAGGTGAAATAGATGAAGATCAACTTGCATACAAATCTTGTAATTTTTCTAATACAAGTATGAGAAAACCACCAAAAAGCTACTAACCCAAATACATCATGTACTATTTTTATTAAGTGGTTAGTACTCCATTACCCTAAACCCTAGGCCCAAAAGCCTTTCCCAAGCCCATCAAATACAAGTGTGTCCAACTAACTTAAATAACTAATGCATAAACCTTTCAGGTCCTAACAGTTATAACACTATAGGTGTGACGGCCCATTCCCGCTTTGGTTTGTGCAAGTATCTTTGGGAATGATAGAAACAGATCTGTGTGTTCTAGGTAAACCCTTTGGGTTTATTTCACTAGTCAACTAAGGTTTGAATGTATACCCAAAATGACCATATACACAAAATGCTTTGTATTCTATGTAATGCCATACAATTTAAACCTTATCTATTGCTATGTGATTTGCTATAAAACCTATGTTGCTCACCAACTTTTTTGAAATTGACGCATGTTTTCTCATATATGTTTGAGGTGCTAATAAGTGATACTATCCAAGTTTCCTCCCGGTAGGAATTGGAATATTTTGCATTAGTCTTTAGTTAATTAAAACAATTGTTATGTTATGTTTTGAAACAAGTTGTCTTGTGTTGGTTTGTTATTATTTGAAAACAATGTAAATTGGTTTATTAATATATTACAACTTAAAATTAGTGCCATGTGTTTTGAACAATCTATTACGGACACCCAAACATTTCGACTGTCGGTTGGGGTGTTACAGAATGGTATCAGAGCCACGTTATCCAAATTTGTCATTAAAATTAAAAGAATGCTTTTGACCTTGACTATAACCTTCCTAGGACACCAAACATGAGTCTCTCATGTGCCTTTAGTTTTTCTTTGTGCCTTATCTTTGATCATGCCTACCCCTTGTCTTATCCATATCCTTGCCTTAGTTGTTATATCTTTCCTCTATATTACGCAAGTCATCATCCATCCTTAGATGATTTTATAATCCTTAGGCTTAGGCCTTAATTTTTTTCATAATCTCATCAAAGTATTGGGTTTGAATAATGATTAAGAACACGTACAATCTGGAAGGGTGGACACATGTACACTAAGTCTTCTATCTACGCAAGCACTTCGTATAAATCCCGGTCAACCGAGGGAGCCGTTGTGCTTACCTAGGAATTCTTGGAGTGAGTGTCTACTTATTGGCTAAATCATGTCTTCCCAAAACGTCATAAGAACCCTATCACTTTGATTAGTCAACGTTCTCGTTTTATTACTAAATACTCTCCACTCATGTGTCGCTGCTTTTCCGTGTTGCTATACCTGACTTGTGTTTTAAGGATTCTATCAGACGTGTGTTTTGTAACCTTATGCTATTTGGTGTGCTCGTTTTGTGTTTCTACTATTTTTACAATGTCCCTTGTGTTCACCTTTCACGTGTTATACAAACAAATACAAAAATTTGAATGTGATTTTTTATACTAATAACTAATTTGTCTAATAATATTGAATAATTTTTTACTTTCAAAACAAATGTTTTTAAAAAATTTAAAATCAATAAATCTCTTGCATAAGACAAAGTGGTAAATCAAAGTTTACAAAACCTTTTCCATCGAGTTACTTAACAAAGTTTCATAAAAATTTTAAACTCAATTCATTTGTTCTCTTCACAAAAACTTTATTTTAAACTCATTTTAATTTATTTACTAAATTTTTCCCTTGTATTAGTAATCCTCTTGTCACTTTGCCCATCTAATGAAACAATTTTGAGTTATATTTTATCACTACTATTCTTTTGTAAACCTATTTTGTAGGATCGTGTTTGGTGTGTAGAAACACAAAAATGATATCTATAACACTCGGAAATGTGCGATCCATTTCGAAGTTGATGAACACTTATGTGACAAATGACAAATAATCGGTAATTCCGAACAATTTAATCACTAATTTTACGTTATAATCTCATGCATATTTATCGTAATTTAATTGCATAGCTAAGTCGTACATCATTAGTGCAAGTAAATCTGATCATAACATATATAGGTTTCCGTCACGACGCGAAACAAACCAAAAATATGCCCTAAAAGTGTTGGTAGAAAGTGTTGGGTGCACTAAATGCGATGACACTAACCGTGTCGGTAAATCCGCTAAAACGAATCAGAACAAGGAATAATGGCATGTTAATGCTATATCTGAGTCCATATATAAATGAAAACACTTATTTGAGAACAACTATTACAATAATACATAACTTTCAGGTATAACGCCTAAATTGCAAAATTGTCCGTTTCGACCAAAAAGGCGGCAAATGTCGATTTGTCTGCAAGACTAATTCGGAGGATTCCGGATGTAAGAATAAGAATAAAGCAATGTTAATCATCCTAAAATAATGTGAGAATAGCAAGAATGCACAAAAGACATCGTTTCCGGTCATTCGACGAACAGTGCACAATTTGATCAGAAGGCGATCGATTGTCGAAACGACGAGTATTTTAGTGGCCGATAGCCTCATCCGGGCATCTAGCGAACTAGTTAAGCCTCATTTGGAACTCGGAATCCATTCAACTAACATGAGGCCACGGAAACACAACTTTCGAAAAAGTTCGACAGCGGAACATAAAAGTGCCGATATCGATCAAATGTTCGAATGAAAGACATTTTGGCCATCCTAGCTCATCATATATTCGTCTAGCGAACTAGTTATACATATTTTAGGTCAGAATTTTACTAAGTAGACACCATAACAATTGTGGTGATCGAAAACAAAAGCTTCCGGCACTAAATTAATAGGTTCGTTTATTAGCGATTATTGCGACGACGAGCGATCAAACGACATTTCCGTCATCCGAAACTTATATTGAAGGACTAAGTGGATAAATTAGCATGCAATAACACACTAAACCCTAATCTTATGCTAAGGATGCTAGATCATAACCCCTAATCACTATACTTAATTTAATGGCCAAAATATCTATATTTTTAACATGTGATAAAAATATAAGTTACAATTTACCCCCCACCCCATATGGACGATTCAAGTGGGCCCCATGCCCACTTGATTTTGTTGAAAATCAAAGATTAGAAGTATGGTGTTTTGATTTGTTGTTGATCTTGAAAAGAATGACTTGATATATATAATAATTTCAGATCCTTATCATTTTATTCATAAAAATTGCAAACATTTTCCCCTTGTTCTCTCTCTTGTTCACGGCCACCACCACCACCTCTGAACCACCATTTAGCCACCTTGATACACCACATGTTATACACTTTAAAGCCTAATCAAGATCACTAAAGAAGCTAGCAAGGATGGAGGATCATTAGGGCTTCTTAAGAGCTTCATATTTCTTCAAAAATCATCAAGAACTTGTGCACCCTTTGTAAGCCAAACTCATCCATAATCTAGCTTATTTTTATGCTTAGATTATTAATGTACAAGTTGATCATCTTGAAAATGAAGAAAAGATAAACAAAAAACCCTAACTCACACAATAATAATAACACTAAATCTTGTTTATTTTGTGTTGATTATATGTTTATATGGTAGTTAGTTAGCATGTTGAAGTTATTTATGTTAGAGTATGATATAATATTTGGTTGATCTTGCATGGTTAAGTATAAAAATGAAAATTTAAACATGATAAGGTTTAAATCTAAACAAGATCATCAACTACATCATCCATGAAAAATACTACAACTTAAAGATAATTTTTATACGTATGAATGATTTTTATAAGAAGTAAACATTTGTATTTAAGTTGTAATCATCTTAAAAATGTGTAGTAGTCAAGGGGTTAAATGTATGAACTTGATTAAATGACATGATAAAAGTAGTGATTTGAAAGTGTTAATAAATATTAAAAAACACCCTCTTGATTTATTAGGATTTTTAACAATAAAAAATCATGGATGATGAAATTTTGATAAAGTAAAATAAATATTAGACAGATTGTTGATGTTGATTATGAGCTTAAACAAGTTTTAAATACGTTTTTGAAACGTGGAAAACGCCATAGTTTAGGGGAAAGTATGACGAAATTTTCTAAAAATCTAATGGCGATTAAGACATGATTAGTGGGACTAAATACAATTAGTAACTTAAATTGTCATTAAGTAGGCTTTTATGACAAGGGTTAAACCCTAAATGATCACGTGTTTAACAAAGTTATATATATATATATATATATATATATATATATTTATAAGTAAAAGTAAATACTTTTTACAAATATATATATTTTTACTTAGGAAGTAATACAAGTATATACATTTGTTACCAATGAACTTGTATGTATACATATGTGTATTGTATGTATATGTATTAGAAACTTAGGGTATTCACAATAAAATACCCAAAGATATACAAAAAATACAAACACTTGATCAATACACTAAGTGTTGGTGACATAACAATTATATTCTCACAAGGCGTCGAAACAATAATCGGACAAACGGAACAATGCAAACGATAGGCGAACATTCAAGATTACACCGTCGCGTCGAGGACCAACGGGTGAATCGCCGACATGAAAGGTCATTACGACAACGGGCGATTCTCGACGAAAACAAACACTTAATAAATGACGCCGCCGACGAGCCTAAAAAATTTAGACATTTAACATATATATATATATATAATGTTATCGAAATCAAAATCCGGAAAGTTAAAAATATAAAAATGTTATAAACATAAGCCTTACGAAATGGGCTTTGGTAAAATAATTGTGGGCTAGATTAAAGATCATGGGCAAGGCCCAATCCCATAATATTTATCGTCAAGGCCCACAACGAATAAAAGCCCAAAAATATATAGAACCATGGGCTAAGCCCAAAAATATAAATTACATGGGCTAGGCTCCAAAATATAAATTACATAGGCTAGGCACAAAAACATAAAAACATGGGCTAGGCACAAAGACATAAAAATATGGGCAAGGCCCAAAGGCATAAATTACATGGGCTAGGCCCAATGATATAAAAACCTGGGCTAGGCCCAAATACATAAATTACATGGGCTAGGCCCAACGACATAAAAACATGGGCTAGCCCCAAAGACATAGATAACATGGGCTAGGCCCAATGACAAGAAAACATGGACTAGGCCCAATGGCACGCGTGCAAGGCACGAGGACATGTGAAGGGCAAGGCCCAGTTCACACACGATCTGAAAACAATATATATATATATATATATATATAACAATAGTAATCGAACAAACAAACTACTAACACTATGATAACATTACAAGTTGTTCTATCATAACAAAGAAATACATAACAAGAATTCAAGATGAACAACGAGTACATGGTCCATTGAGGCCTAGGTGTCTAATGAACTCAATATACATGTAGGTTACATACGTGTGCGGACACCGATAAAAAATAATACAACTTATTAGAACGCAAAACTGTGAGTTCATGTCCCTCCTTCAATTATTTCAAAGTTTTGTTTTACAACTATCGAGGGGAAATACATGTCATAACAAACAATATGTTAGCTATGGGTTTAGTTGATAACACGATTGTATGTGTGTAAGTAGGATGATAACAATAGTAACCATTAATCACGTAGTGACCAAGGTGCAAAAGAAGGTAGATCTATTGAGTTTGAGACCCGCTCCACTCCTGGTTGGTATACCATTCGGAGTGCTTTTGTGATCCCAATGATGTCAAAGTTGTCTTAGTTTGGTATTATGACACATATATGTCAGGGTGCTCGCGACACACTGATAGATCATTAGTAACTCATTGATGCTAATAACATACTCAGATTTCAATACATGATTTCAAAGATGACATTTTGATAAGAAAACATTTAACTACATGAACTCGCCAACTTTATGTTGACTTTTTAAAATTACATGTATTTCAGGACGCAAGGCATGAGCTGGTGATAGGATTCGGGTATGGGAATTTGTCAAGACAACGATCTACCACCTTTTGGCGGGTTTGTCTTTTATATCCCAACTTCGTATGGGTATGTAGAGGTCAAAGCCTCAATATGAATTTGTGATGAAAACAATGTCTTATTTTGGAACAATGTGTTTTAAACTATGTTTTTAATGGTAATTTGAAACAGATAACAATGTGATGAGTAGTGTCAATACATGATTAGTCAATAATGGATAGACACAAAACAGTAAGATTACGTGGAAAACAGAAGAAAACAAGTCGTGCATGAGAAATGGTGATTAATATAAAATATATCATAAATTACTAACATGTATATATATGTATTGTACGGATTATTTTCAACGATTATGCCCTCCTCATCGAGCTACGAAAAGGACCCTGAGGAGTTTGTATCTGATGATGGATACGACTCTGATGCTGAGGCTCTACCCCTTGGGGATGGAGCCGACCATGGAGGCTTTGATGACCTTCAGCCGCTTGCCCTGATTGATCCTATGGAGGAGGATACACCACCGGCAGACGACGTGCTAGCCGTTTCGCAGCCCCCGCATGATGTTATCGTTTATGGCCATCCAGAGGGCGAGCATGCGATTGTACATTTGGCTGTGCCTCTTGCTATAGTTCCTCCAGGTATTGATCTGGACGATGATGATGATGACATACTAGTGTTCCATGTTGAGCATATGGAGGATGACCTTGGTGACGGCGAGGTCTTTGATGATATAGCTATACTCGAGATCCCACCCCCTGATATACCAGTTGGTGACATCTCGTCATCCACAGATGCTGCTCAGAGTTAGCATATGGCAGACGATGCCTCATCTGCCAACCCAGATACACCTGTATCTATGTATTCACCCCCTGCAGCCTCACCGGCTCGCGTTAGCTCATTTCTAGTCAGTAACCCGACCCCTGGACCCGTACCATACGCTGGACCCGCTCACTACTCTGGACCCGCCTGATACTATTCACTGAGTGGTACTCTACGTGCCCCAGAGCAGCTACCACCATTTATCTCTAGGAGGTCCACTTACCACCCTGTTCTCAACCCATCTGCAGCTGGACCTTCCCATATGGCAGGACCTTCTTTCTCTGGTGGATCACCCCCCATGTATGCCCCACATTCCTCACCACCTCCAGCAGTTATGTTTACCCCGACACCCCCACCGGGCATGAGCCCTACTGACCCTTATCATCCCTCACACTTCTCTCCGATTCCTGTGGAGGAGAGAGTGACTTCGCATGACCTACAGTTCTCTTTGATCTTCTGAAGGATCTGGGAGTTAGAGACCCAGCGTACTGCTCACGCCACTGCCAGAGCCACACCCCCACCACCGTCATCACCAATACCACCCCCACCATCATACCCACCACCATCACCACCACCATTACCCCTATCACCAACACCGACCCCACCTTTTTACTGCCCATTTCACCACTCGTCATGCTCATCTGAGGCATGAGTGCAAGAGTTAGAGCAGTTTTAGACTGATGCTACTAGGCGCATTTCGAGCCTCGAGGAGGAGATGTCCTACCATCCTAGTTTGTTTCCACGATCACCATTTCCACCACCCCCTCCACCCCAGTAGCATGTTTGTGAATGTCTTTTGGGGATCAGATGTACTTTTGATGATTTAGCTCATGAAGACATAGCCTTGAAGATCCTAGCTTTTGGAAGACAACTTGATGACGTGAGAAGCAATGTAAAAGAAAATTGTACTTTTGTAATGTAAAAACTTGTATAGACTAGGGTTGTGTATCCCTAAGTCCTTTTTGGCTCTTCATGAACAAATTGTAACAAGTTGTCATTGTATAAAAGTGTATTTCTTTATTTTACGTTGTATTTCTTTTATGTTATGGTTGATTATGTCATGATGTGGTGATATTGTGGTTGATGCATTGTGTCATGATGATATTATGATTTATATCTTATGATGTGGTGACTATGTATGTGATGAGCTATGTGTATGATAACGATGGGTGTGCGTATGGTGTATACATATATTCATTTATTTATTTATCATGTACCGATGTGCTATTACATATATTTTGAAAAAAATATTTATAAAAATAAATAAATAGTAATAATAACATGAAATTATTATTCGGCTAATTGTGAGCGACATATTGTATTAGAAGACTATGCCGCCCCGCAGAAGAAGTTCAAACAATAACACCCTACCAACAACACAAGAGGAGCTGAAAGAACGCATATCCCAAGCCATTGCACAATACGAGGCTAACCGCTCTGAGCATAACGGTGGTACCAGATGTTCAACAGGAGTAAATCCTCCAACTGGTAATACACGGTTACTCATAAAACCGCAATACACTCTCATCCATCTTACTCGTGCTATTTGGTTACTCATGCTTAAATGGTGTATCCAATGATTTTAGGTTGCACTTATAAGCAGTTTCTTGACTGCAAACCTCTGAACTTCGATGGTACTGGAGGCCTGTAGCCTTCGTACGCTAGACTGAGAAGACAGATTCAGTCATCCGAATGAGTAAGTGCCTGGCTGAACTAAGAGTCACCTATGTTACTGGACTCTTTGTGGATGGACCAAGGGCGATGATGCTGCATATGCCCTGACCTGGGAGGAACTTAAAGAGATGTTGAGGAAGAAGTGTTGCTCAAGATCGGAAATTCAAAAGTTGGAGACAAAATTCTGGAATCTAAATATGATTGGTCCAGACATTGCTGGGTATACGCAGCAATTCCATAACTTATCCCGAGTGGTGCCATACTTAGTGGAGCCTGAATTTAAGCGAATTGAGAGGTACATCTAGGGACTTGCCCCTGAGATTCTGAGCCTGGTTACCTCTTCAAAACCCACTGAGATTGGTGAAGCAATTGATCTAGCTGTCAGCCTGACTGAGGAGGCTATACATCAGGGGAGGGTTGCCTAAGTGTAGTGGGAACAAGAAAGAATCTACTAAAGAGACTACTTATTCCAACAAATGAAAATTTTCTCATTTCAAGAAAGGCGCTCGAGGTAACAATAACAGTAACAAGAAACAAGCCGCGAGAGAGGTCAAAGAAACTAAGGCATATGTTACCACTACCACAAACACTTCTGTTAAGAAATCCTATATTGGGGACGCACCGAAATGCCCCAAATGTCCTTTCCATCACTATGGGGAATGTCGTGGCCCTAAGTGTGGAAAATGTGGTAAATTTGGACATCGCACCGATGTGTGCCGGGGAACCAATACTAGAGAACAAGGTTGTTTTGGATGCGGAGACAAAGGGCAATTCAAGAAAGATTTCCCTAAAGCGAATCAAGCATGAGGAAGAGCGTTTGGAACTGGAGCTAAGGATGCTCGCCATGATCCAAATGTGGTCACCGGTACGTTCCCTATCAATGATCACTTTGCATCAATTCTTTTTGATACCGGGGCAGATTTAAGTTTTATTTCTAAAGAGTTTAGAGATATACTTGGGGTAGCGTCGAGTAAATCAGAGATTCCATACTCAATTGAGCTAGCTAACGGGATATTAGTAGAATCGAAATAAATAATAAAGAAATGTACGTTAGAATTGGGTGAACGAAAGTTTGATATAGATCTATTACCAGTTCAACTGGGTAGTTTTGATGTCGTTATTGGGATGGATTGGCTATCCAATAATCGAGCCGAAGTTATATGTCATGAGAAAATCATTCGCTTCCCCTTATCCGACAGAGAACACTTGATAATTCACGGTGAGAAGCATGACACACCTCTTCGAACCATAAACTGCATAAAGGCTCAGAAATGTTTGAGGAAGGGATGCATCGCTTTTCTTGCCCATGTGGTGGATAAGAAGGCCGAGGAGCGCACGATTGAAGACTTACCAGTAGTCAGGGAATATCCCGAGGTCTTTCCAGAAGACTTGCCAGGGCTACCTCCACAGCGACAAGTCGAATTCCGTATTGATTTAGTGCCAGGAGCTACACCTATGGCAAAAAACTCCATATCGGCTAGCGCCCTCGGAGATGCAGGAATTATCTATGCAGTTGCAAGAGCTCCTCGACAAAGGTTTTATAAGACCGAGTTTCTCGCCTTAGGGAGCTCCGGTGTTGTTCGTGAAAAAGAAGGAGGGAACCTTTTGCTTGTGCATCGGCTACCAGGAACTAAACAAGTTAATTATCAAGAACCGGTACCTATTACCAAGAATCGATGATCTATTCGATCAGTTGCAAGGTCGAGTTTTTACTCGAAAATTGATTTAAGATCCGGGTATCATCAGTTGAGAATCCAAGAGGAAAGCATTCCTAAGACAATGTTTCGGACTCGCTACGGTCATTATGAGTTCCTTGTTATGCCTTTTGGCCTAACGAACGCCCCTACAGTATTCATGGATTTGATGAACCGGGCATGTAAGCCATACTTTGACAAGTTCGTGATAGTTTTTATAGATGACATACTGATATACTCACAAACCGAGAAAGAACACGGAAAACACCTGAGAACTATTTTGGAGTTGCTAAAGAAGGAGCAACTATATGCCAAGTTCCCGAAATGCGAATTTTGGATTCGCGAGGTACAATTTCTCGGCCATGTGGTGAACGAGGATGGAATACATGTTGACCCTTTAAAGATCGAGGCTATAAAGAACTGGACCACGCTAAAAACCCCCACGGAAATATGACAATTCCTAGGATTAGCGGGATATTACAGGAGATTTATTGAGAACTTCTCCAAGGTTGCTCAGTCGCTAACCTCGCTTACCCAGAAGGATAGAAAGTTTGATTGGGGAGAAAACCAAGAATTGGTGTTCTAGGTATTGAAAGAGAAACTTTATAAAGCACTGATACTATCACTCTGGACGGCACCGATGATTTTGTGGTTACTGCGATGCATCACATCAAGGCTTGGGTTGCGTGTTAATGCAACATGAAAAAGTCATCGCGTACGCGTCACGTCAGTTGAAAGTTCATGAAAGGAATTATACCACGCATGACTAGAATTGGGTGTAGTGGCATTTCCTTAAAGATCTGGCGTCATTATTTATACGGCACTAAGTGTACCATATTCATCGATCATAAAAGTATTCAATAGATATTCAACCAAAAAGAACTGAATATGCGCCAACGACGTTGGGTGGAACTGTTGAATGATTATGACTGTGAGATTAAGTATCACCCGGGCAAAGCAAATGTTGTAGTAGATGCTTTGAGCAGAAAAGAACGAGTCAAAACATTACGGGTGCGAGCTTTAGAAATGACGATCCAGACGAACTTCACAACTCGAGTGCGCGAAGCACAACAAGAAGCATTAAAACCAGAAAACATTCCAGCGGAATCCCTAAGGGGAATCGAAAAACAATTGGAACCCAAAAAGGATGGAACTTTATATTTCATGGGAAGGATCTGGATTCCCTATTATGCTGAGTTGCGAGACTTGGTGCTGGATGAAGCACACAAGTCCAAGTACTCGATACACCCAGGATCGGATAAAATGTACCAGGATCTGAAGGAATATTCTTGGTGGCCGAATCTCAAGGGAGATACTGTGACCTATGTTGGGAAACGCCTAACTTGTGCAAAGGTCAAGGCCGAATACCAAAAACCATTTGGGTTATTACAACGACCTGAGATCCCGATTTGGAAGTGGGAACAGATATCAATCACCACAGACCTCTCGAGGTCATGACATGATCTGGGTTATCATTGATCGGCTAACCAAACCAGCTCACTTCTTACCCATCCGCGAGAAAGACAATATGGAGAAACTAGCTGAATTGTACCCGAAGGAAATTGTGGCACGACATGGTGTGCCAATCTTGATAATCTCTGATAGAGATGGTCGCTTTGTGTCACGAATCTGGCAATCATTTCAAAATTCGTTTGGTTCTCGCTTGGATTTAAGCACAGCCTTTCACCCACAGACCGATGGTCAAAGCGAGCAAACCATCCAAACGTTAGAAGACATGCTTCGGGCCTGTGTAATGGATTTAGGCAGAAGCTGGGATACTCATTTTTCGTTTGTAGAGTTTTCCTACAATAACAGTTATCACACCAATAACAAGGCCGCGCCATTCGAAGCACTATATGGACCAAAGTGTCGATCACCGTTATGTTGGGCGGATGTCGGTGACAGACAACTCATTGGTCCCGAATTAGTACAAGAGACCACAGACAAGATATTTAAGATCCGTGAGCGCATTAAAGCGGCCCAAGATAGATAAAAAGAGCTACGCAAATCGAAGACGCAAACCATTATCCTTCGAGGTTGGAGACAAAGTATTGTTAAAGGTCACACCTTGGAAAGTTGTAGCTAGATTTGGGAAGAACAGAAAGCTCAACCCGAGATATATTGGACCTTTCAAAATTCTGGCAAAGATTGGTACAGTGGCTTACAAGTTAAAGGTACCAGAGGAACTCAATAACGTACATGACACATTTCATGTGTCTAATCTGAAGAAAAGTCCGACTAATGACATAGTTATCATTCTAGCGGATGAGATTCATGTTGATGATAAATTATAATTTACCGAAGAACAAGTTGAAGTCATGGACTGGAAGGTCCAAAAGACAAGAAGAAGCCAAATCAAACTAGTGAAGGTTCGCTGGAATTCGCGTCACGGTCCCGAGTATATGTGGGAGCGTGAAGATCAAATCAAGTCAAAATACCCCCACCTGTTTGAGAAGACTCCTTCAGTGGATGCCTCAAGCTGAATTTCGGGACGAAATTCTTTTTAACAGGGGGAGTATGTGACAAATGGCAAATTAGCGGTAATTCGGTACAATTTAATCACTAATTTTACGATATAATCTCATGTAGATTTATCGTAATTTAATTGCATAACTGAGTCGTATGTCATTAGGGCAAGTAAATCTGATCATAACATAAACTGGTTTGCGTCACGACGTGAAACAAACCAAAACAATGCCCTAAAAGTATTGGTAGGAAGTGTTGGCGCACAAAATGCGGTGGCACTAACCGTGTCGGTAAATCCGCTAAAACGAATCAGAACAAGGAATAACGGCATGTTAATGCCATATCTGAGTCCATATATAAATGAAAACACTTATTTGAGAACAACTATTACAATAACACATAACTTTCCGGTATAACGCCTAAATTGCAAAATTGTCCTTTTCGACCAAAAAGGCGACAAATGTCGATTTATCCGCAAGACTAATTCGGATGATTCCGGATGTAAGAATAAGAATAAAGCAATGTTAATCATCCTAAAACAATGTGAGAATAACAAGAATGCACAAAAGACATCGTTTCCGGTCATTCGACGAACAGTGCACAATTCGATCAGAAGGCGATCGATTGTCGAAACGACTACTATTTTAGTGGTCGATAGCCTCATTCGAGCATCTAGTGAACTAGTTAAGCCTCATTTGGAACTCGGAATCCATTCAACTAACATGAGGCCACGGAAACACAACTTTCGGAAAAGTTCGACGGTGGAACATAAAAGTGCCAATATTGATCGAACGATCGAAGTTGGAGGACTAAGTGGATAAATTAGCATGCAATAACACAGTAAACCCTAATCTTATGCTAAGGATGCTAGATCATAACCCCTAATCACTATACTTAATTTAATGGCCAAAATATCTATATTTTTAACATGTGTTAAAAATATAAGTTACAATTTACTCCCCATCCCATATGGACGGTTTAAGTGGGCCCCATGCCCACTTGATTTTGTTGAAAATCAAAGATTAGAAGTATGGTGTTTTGATTTGTTGTTGATCTTGAAAAGAATGACTTGATATATATAATAATTTCACATGATCCTTATCATTTTATTCATAAAAAAATGCAACCATTTTCCCCTTGTTCTCTCTCTTGTTCACGGCCACCACCACCACCTTTGAACCACCATTTAGCCACCTTGATACACCACACTTTATACACTTTAAAGCCTAATCAAGATCACTAAAGAAGCTAGCAAGGATGGAGGATCATTAGGGCTTCTTAAGAGCTTCATATTTCTTCAAAAATCATCAAGAACTTTTGCACCCTTTGTAAGCCAAACTCATCCATAGTCTAGCTTATTTTTATGCTTAGATTATTAATGTACAAGTTGATCATCTTGAAAATGAAAAAAAGATAAACCAAAAACCCTAACTCACACCATAATAATAACACTAAATCTTGTTTATTTTGTGTTGATTATATGTTTATATGGTAGTTAGTTAGCATGTTGAAGTTATTTGTATTAGAGTATGATATAAAGTTGGATGATCTTGCATGGTTAAGTATAAAATTAATATTTAAACATGATAAGGTTTAAATCTAAACATGATCATCAACTACATCATCCATGAAAAATACTACAACTTAAAGATAATTTTTATACGTATGAATGATTTTTATAAGAAGGAAACATTTGTATTTAAGTTATAATCATCTTAAAAATGTGTAGTAGTCAAGGGGTTAAATGTATGAACTTGATTAAATGACTTGATAAAAGAAGTGAATTTAAAGTGTTAATAAAGATTAAAAAAAACCCTCTTGATTTAATAGGATTTTTAACAATAAAAAGTCAAGGATGATAATATTTTGATATTGTAAAATAAATATTAGATGGATTGTTGATGTTGATTATGAGCTTAAACAAGTTTTAAATATGTTTTTGAAACGTGGAAAACGCCATAGTTTAGGGGAAACTATGATGAAATTTTCTAAAAATCTAATCGCGATTAAGACATGATTAGTGGGGTGATAAGTGGGACTAAACACGATTAGTAACTTAAATCGTCATTAAGTAGGCTCTAATGACAAGGGTTAAACCCTAAATGACATATATATATATATATATATATATATATATATATATATATATATATAAGTAAAAGTAAATACTTTTTACAAATATATATATTTTTACTTGGGAAGTAATACAAGTATATACATTTGTTACCAATGAACTTGTATGAATACATATGTGTATTGTATGTATATGTATTAGAAACTTAGGGTATTCACAATAAAATACCCAAACATATACAAAAAATACAAACACTTGATCAATACACTAAGTGTTGGTGACATACCAATTATGTTCTCACATTACGTCGAAACAATAATCGGACAAACGGAACAATGCAAACGATAGGCGAACATTCAAGATTACACCGTCGCGTCGACGACCAACGGGTGAATCGCCGACACGAAAGGTCATTACGACAAAGGCGATTCTCGATGAAAACAAATACTTAATAAATGACGCCGCCGACGAGCCTAAAAATATTTAGACGTTTAACACACACACACACACACACACACACATATATATATATATATATATATATATGTTATCGGAATCAAAATCTGGAAAGTTAAAAATATAAAAATGTTATAAACATAAGACTTACAAAAATGGGCTTTGGTAAAATAAATGTGGGCTAGATTAAAGATCATGGGCAAGGCCCACAACCAATAAAAACCCAAATATATATATAGAACCATGGCTAAGCCCATAAATATAAATTACATAGTCTAGGCCCAAAAATATAAATGACATGGGCTAGGCCCAAAAACATAAAAACATGGGCTAGGCCCAAAGACATAAAAACATGGGCAAGGCCAAAAGACATAAATTACATGGGCTAGGCCCAACGACATAAAAACATGGGCTAGGCCCAAAGATATAAATTACATGGGCTAGGCCCAACGACATAAAAACATGGGCTAGGCCCAAAGACATAGATAACATGGGCTAGGCCTAATGAGAAGAAAACATGGGCTAGGCCCAATGACATGGATAACATGGACAAGGCCCAATGGCACGCGTGCAAGGCACGAGGACATGTGAAGGGCAAGACCCAGTTCACACACGATCTGAAAACAATATATATATATATATATATATAGTATGAAATATATATAACATTATTAATCGAACGAACAAACTACCAACACTATGATAACATTACAAGTTGTTCTATCATAACAAAGAAATAGATAACAAGAATTTAAGATGAACAATGAGTACAAGGTCCATTGAGGCCTAGGTGTCTAATGAACTCAATACACATGTAGGTTACATACGTGTGCGGACACCGATAAAAAATAGTACAACTTATCGGAACACAAAAACTATGAGTTCATGTCCCTCCTTTCAATTATTTCAAAGTTTTGTTTTAAAACTATCGAGGGGAAATACATGTCATAACAAACAATATGTTAGCTATGGGTTTAGTTGATAACACGATCGTGTGTGCGTAAGTAGGATGATAACAATAGTAACCATTAATCACGTAGTGACCAAGGTGCAAAAGAAGTAGATCTATTGAGTTTGAGACCCGCTCCACTCCTGGTTGGTATACCCTTCGGAGTGCTTTTGTGATCCCAATGATGTCAAAGTTGTCTCAGTTTGGTTACTTACTTATGACACATATATGTCAGGGTGCTCGCGACACACTGATAGATCGTTAATAACTCATTGATGCTAATAACATACTCCGATTTCAGTACGTGATTTCAAAGATGACATTTTGATACGAAAACATTTAACTACATGAACTCGCCAACTTTATATTGACTTTTTAAAATTACATGTATTTCAGGACGCAAGGGATGAGCTGGTGATACGATTCGGGTATGGGAATTTGTCAAGACAACGATGTACCACCTTTTGGAGGGTTTGCCTTTTATATCCCAACTTCATATGGATATATAGAGGTCAAAGCCTCAATATGAATTTGTGATTAAAACAATGTCTTATTTTGGAACAATGTGTTTTAAACTATTTTTTTAATGGTAATCTGAAACAGATAACAATGTGATTTCACTTTTGAAGGTTGTAAATGTGAAACGAAACTTATTGATGGCATGACATCGTTGTTATTTAATACTATTTACTAAATTGGATGCAATGGTTACTTAAGAGTCACTCACTTGCGTTTCGCTACGACCGGGGTGTGACAACTTAGGATTTCACAATCTATCACTTCTGTACTAATTTGGGCAGTATAACATTTGGATATACAAAGTTTGACAAAATGCTCTCCAAGACCAAATGCGTAAGTTCACCAAGAGTTATGAAGTCATGCTCCCCATGACCATATATATAGGCTACGCATAACACATGGGGCACATGACTCCTGCATATGATGACTCACACGCATGTAGGACTCCTACTTGCGTATGAATGTTTTACATTCAAAAAACAAAATCAAACACACTAACATACCGCCCTATAACCATATATACACAAGACTTAAATGTAGTCATTAGAAATATGCATCAACACACTTAGTTGTACATATGTTTAATATGTAACTATATATATATATGTATATATATGTGTATACATATATCCAATCCCAAAGGTTTGTCTTCTCCAAGTTTGTACCCTATTTTAAACAATAAAATCTTATATGATAGTGGTGAGGGTTTAAAATTTCTACTCTCGTCAAATCCATTATCCGCAGTCACACTTTTAACAACCACACTTTCTCTATCAATCCAACCTAACTCGTTTATCCATTAAAACTCGTGTTGCTTATGTTACTGTACTGCTTGTGTTGCTGGTGTCATTGTGAATCTAGTGTTGCCATCGTTGTTGTTGTTGTTGTTGCTCTTGTTGTTGTAGCTATCACTGTTGTTATTATTATTGTCATTGATCTCAACACCTATTTATCAAACTCCTTTTTTTATCATGACCTTTTGATCTACAAAACCTGTATTTCTTTTAACCTATGATTGCCATGAACCATACTTGCTATATTGAACCATGATTTTTGCATTGAACTATGATTTCTATGAACGTGTTGATTAATGAACTTGTGTTGCTTGTGGCTTGTGTTATCGCTAAGTCATCCGATTACTTATATCAATGCAAAACTTGTAATGCTTATTGTGCAACAACACCTAATCCTTAAAACTCCTTTACCTAACCGTAATATTCGGCAAAGACGGATTCTAGAAACCTATCTCCTTTTGTAAACCGGATCCGAAGTGTAATAAATAAAAAATGAGAATTTTTTATTTTTAATATTTTCGTGTATTATTGTGAGTTTAGGGATGATTCGTTATCAAACACAAGTTCTGCATTTAATCCGGTTTAACGTACGAATGCGTGTTTTGAACGGACGTGATGAGCTTGATATATATAGATGTTCATGTACGTGCGAATGTGTATGTATATATCCGTACGAATGTACTCTTCTAGATCCGTACGTATGTAGATTTTTTGGTCCGTGCGTATGTATAATTCTGATCTCCAACTTTGCATGAAATATGATGATATCATGCTTTTGTAAACAATGAAGCAAATGATATGATGTCATCATGTAGAATGATGGCATCATATCTGATTAAATCCGCTCCTTTTGTATTGTACCGAATCCTAACCAGATCTATCCAATCCTAATGATACCTAGCGAAACCTCTGTCTGGTATAATAAAGACTCAAGCCTCTTAACGTTACTAGTACAATTAGATTTCTACTATGGGCACACGAATAGTGCACTAACAATCTCCCCCTTGGACATAAGTACAAATTTGTGATGTTAAGTCTTGAACTGTCTTGGATAACATTTTCAAGTGAAAATGCAGGCTCCCCTTTGAATGGTGCTCTGAATCTCTAAGATTTGATGTTTAAGAACAAACACACGTATCCACACACAAACAGTTTCTTAATAGTCTCGTTATTCTGGATCACATTTAACATTATCAGGTTTCCATTGAAGATATGTTAAAGAAAATCTTTTTGAATTTTTAGTATTGAATTTCAAAAAATATAAACATACTAAAATGTAATATTTACATTTTTTATTTTTGTGAGAAAACATGCTTGAGGATCATATTAGTTTTACTGAGACATATCCTTTGCACCATTGATCTTGAAGAAACACTCAGTTTAAACAATTCACATGGATTGTCGATATTGATGTGCATTTAAACTCAATCTAAAAACTTTCGTAATGCTTACTGATACGTTAAGGTACATTAGTTTGCACTAAGTTCTAATGAACCCCACGATATCAGCATATCCCCTCATCATGTAATACACTGACTCAAGTAATGTATTTAAACTTTTATCAACTGTGATTTGTGGGAAAATAACACAAAATGTTTAAACATTAACAATCAGGTCAAGCTTTTGATACGCAAAGAAAGTTCAATGTTTAAACAAAATGAGAAATAAAAACAAGTTAAAATTGTTTAGATCTTAACCACCAGTTCGATATTCTCATATACATAGTGGTGATCCAAGATTTAAATGAAACACCATATAAATTAAAGCAGAAACATCTAGGCACTAATATCCATTTCGATACTTTCATATGCCCAGGGATGTCCAATGCTTAAACAAAATAAAGAAATAAAACAAGTTTAAAATCTTTTGAAAATGAAATAAACAATCAAAGTGATTTTTTCAGTAAGTTGTGAAAGTTTACAAACTAACCGGTTTTTATGCTTTTCAGCATTCGGTGATTACGGAGTAGATACACACTCACGAAGGACAAAACTAAGTACTATGCTTTCAATCGCGTTTCCCACTAGAACTAATTTAGGTTTGTATCGCTTTTGCAAAACTAGTAGTCTAGCTGAGCCTACCGACACCTCATTAGTGAGATTGTTTAACCATTTTAAACATTACAATTCTTTAGCACGTACTTCTTGATGCATATGTCTGTTTACTATGTCTTGATGTAACAAAGTTTACAAATTATTGTTTGATGTAATATATATTACTTCGTACGAAGGTAGATTACCTTTGTACGAAGGTAGATTACCCTTGTACGAAGGTAACGCATCTAGTTCGTACGAAGGTAGTGTTATATATAGGAGTACAAACTTAGTGTTGAAAAGTGTTGGTGAATTGTGAGGCGAAGCTCTGTGAAAATTGTACCAGGATTGTGAAGTTATTAGAAAACATTGAAAATTGTGAAATCTTATATTTTATGTTAAAATTTTCCAAAAACGTGAATAATTTTTTTTGTTTACTTCGTATGAAGGTATTTTCCTTTGCACGAAGGTAGGTTGTTACCTTCGCACGAAGGTAAGTTACCTTCGCATGAGGGTTATCTTCTGAAGAGGGTTACCTTCTCATGTAGGTAGATTTGAAGTTGTTTGAAAAGTTTAGCTTGCACTTCCGCACGAACGTAACTTTTGAGTCTTAGTTCACACAGGGGTGTATACATTCGTTTCAAGTTGCTTCAGTCGCACGAAGATAAGTACACTCACACGAATTAATTACCTTTGCATGAAGGAGTTTGATTCACACGAAAAAATTTAAAAATTGTTTGGTTGCCAAGTGAGAATTTGTTGTAATGACGACTAAAATAGTTGAAAAATACAGAATACAAGAGGCTTTAAGAAATAGATTTGAAAATTTTAAAAATCAAGGAAGATGACAAATAAAAGAAGAATTGGAAAGATATAGACAATTACTTTTAGAAATGGACAAATTTGATGTATATAAAACTCCTAAACAGAAGAATGACAAACTACTAGAATCTTTATCTTCGGATTGGGATGAAGTGTGATGAAATTTAAATGTGAATTCAAGTATAATTACATTGATGGGCATAATTTGATCGATGAGATTCGATCGAAATTTCTAATAGTTGAAGAAAAGAAATATAAGAGGTTAGAATTAGAGAGAAGAAAAATAATGGCAAAATATTGTGAAGTCAAAGAGTCAATCATATCTACAAATGAGGCTTTAAGTTCTAAACCAATATGCTCAAATTGTGATAAAAAAATTGAAAGATTATTCGGCCGATATGCCAAATTATTGAATAATTTAAAGAGTTAGACATTAGAAAATAAAAATTTAAAAGAAAATGAAAAATAATTTCAAAAACAAACAAAAAATTTTAGAAAATGAAAAGTTAGTTTTGAATAAAAATAATTTCGAAAACCAAATTACAGTAAATTCTCATCTTGAAAAAATAACTCCACTTGACAAAGAAGTTGAGATTGCTAAAAATAAAATTGAGGATTTAGAAAATAAATTGAAAGGCTTTGTTACATCGTCCTTAATGCTAGATCATATAGTTCCAAAACCGATCAACAAAAATGAAGAGACTGGGGAAGACGAGTATGAATTTTGTAATCGTGGTATTGGGTATAAACCATCGGGAAAAGGTAAAGAACGGTTGTACCTGATAATACCAAAAATAAAACTCCTTGAGTTGAAACTCCAATAAGTGACAGTGTCACAAATTATGACGATGTCATAATTGGAGATTGTGATGATGATACCGATGATGATGAAAATGATAAAAAAAAGAATTTTTTTTGAAACTAAAAGAAAATTTCAAGAAATTGTTTCGCCATTTGCTGAAAAAGGTGAGCGTTCGACACAAAAGCCTTCGAAGCAAAATGGGGATAAAAAGCAAACACAAAATGTTAAAAATTCTAAAAATATTCAGTGTAACAATAAAAGTTCGTCAGTTCAATTATCCAATAATTATAAAATGTACAAAAATTTGAAAATCTAAACTCATAAAAAATGATAATAAGTGGTGCAGGTTTGGTCACAATGCTTCAAAAACAAATCATTTTAATCGGAGAAGCTGGAATGACGACTATTACATATCAAATCAATATTATGATTTGGGTGTATGGTTTGATAGAGATTGGTGCGATAACGGGGTGTGTTTCAACTGTGGAATAAGTGGGCACATTACTGTAAATTGTTTGAAACAAAGATTTGATACGAGAAGATGCTATAATTGTCAAATCAAAGGTCATATTGCCAAAGATTGTCTGATAAGTTTGAGGAGAGAATCATCGGATAAATCTCAAGGGGAGAAAAGAAAACGGCGAAGAAGACAGTAAATGCAGAAGAAAAGCCTAAAGAACGGAAAGAGAAATTATCACAAGGGCAGAAAAATAGCTCATGAAAGAAGAAAAAGAAAGTTCGAGAATATTTGAAGAAGATTTTGTCCTCGGATACCATAAATGATTTAGATAACAGTTCGGCAGAATTGTTTTACTCTTTAAAGAGTGATGATGAGTCGAGTAAAACAAATTCATCAGATACAAATTTGAGGACAGAAGAGAGAACAGTGGAAAAGAAAGTAATTCATCACACAGTTGCAAAAGAAAAGCAAGTTAGATTTTCAGATGAAATATCTATCAGATTGTTTGACAATAAAAGAGATTGTGAATGGACGGTGGTTTTCATGTGTTGATAAATTTGGGCAACCTAAATCCTATATGGATTGGATTCCAATTCAAAACTGATTAAAGTTCATTTGCATGTGCATGATAACTAATCTTCAAGCAAACATCTATTCAGAAGTAGTGAATGTTCGTGTAGAATTTGAAGAGATGGATAATGAGTCAAAGATTAAAGTTTTTGAATTCCACACAAACATAATGACTGTCTCGCGTTCTTATTCGTAAAAATTTGTTCAACAGTTAAAATGGGAGATTTTTATTTTTGATTTCAAAAAGATGTTTTCAATTTTAGGGGGAGAAAAATTTTTAAATTGTCAAAATAAAAAAAATTCTGAAAAAATGAAAAACATCATTTCAAAATCATTTTAGATATATAAACATTTCCAAAAAGCCAAAAAACAATAGAAAATCTTAAAATGTCAAAAACATTGAAAAATGGAAATGAGATTACTTGTGCGAAAAGAGGAAATGCGTTGATCCCAGATAGACAATGTTCTTTTAACTTAATATGGTAAGTGATTTCAACAAGTATGAAAATCTAGGTCCCCTAATCCGTATGGATCTTCACAGAATCGTCTATCCAACCTAGAGTGCGAAATCCCCTAGATCAGATTTCATAGAAAAAGAACAAGAAGAGCAATCACTATAAAGCAGATCTTTATTGATTGTCTATCACAATGATTACAATCAATCTAGACCACAAGAATTCTCACTCAACTCTCTCTGAAGTGATTAACTGAGCAACCTTAACCCTAATGCAAAACTCTCTTTATATAGAGACATATTTGCAACTAGGCTAGGGTTTCATCACATGGGCTACAAATTGGTATAGGCCTAATTCGCCTACCATTCCCCATAATGTGTCTGATTTAGCCCAATCACTTCTAATCAACTATTACAATACTAAACCACTAACCTTTTATCGTTTTACTAATTACAAGATATCCAATGACCAAATCTATGCTGTTGTCACAAATATGCACCAACAAACTCCCCCTTGACAATAGCTTCATAAAACAATTTTGTCTCCAGTCATCTTGCAATCTTCAACGTCTTTGATCTTTGGATAGCTTCATCTTTAATAGCTTCTGTCAGCAGCAGACTCCCCCTAAGTTGATGCATCCAATCACCAAATCTTCTAAATCGTTAGCGTTTGAGTAAACTCCAGTTTAGCACTTGCATAGCAATCCTGAAACTCTTTTACTTCGTCTGCAATGTAGAAAGGAGGTTCTACCATGCATCTAAGGAAACTCCTCTTCACCAAACTTTTCAGCAACACACTACTACAATCTGTATACTATAAAACAAACATCTCGAGAAACCATAAGAATTTTTCAACACAAGTTAACAAATTATTATTATTCAAGAGATGGTAAATCTAGATAATTATGTTTTAGCTCTTTTAAGATATCATGGTTATGCCTAGGTCAGCCTATATCTGGATGCAGCAGAAGGACAACCTTGATACCCCGATGAAATAACGATATAAAGACCTAAAACCTTAGATTTTGGCAATCTATCAATGCAAGATTTAAGGTTATAAAACCATACGCCACTGATATGTTACCCACTCATACACAGTTCGTTATGTTTATATCACCAAGGTAAGTTGATTGTTTCATGCCTTTTGCCTACTGGTACATCATATGATGAAGCTGCTACCACACTTAAGCAATATAAATGTTAATTTCAGTGTGACAGTCTAACTTGCTGATGTACTATCACTTCTTCTTTTCCACACAGTGAAAACTCATTTTTGATTTTCTATTTTTTTATGTTTTGATTTTTGGAAACAGTAAATTATTTACAATTTTTTTATGGAAAACTAGTTATTCAGGATTCCTCATCCCGTTGAGTTCGACTAAATGTTCAAAATGAGCCCTGTCAATGTTTTTGTGTAAAGATCTGCCAGGCTATCTAGTGTGTCGACTCGATGCAGTTCAATCAATTTCTTTTCAGCACAATCCCATATAAAATGATGATGAATGTCAATATGTTTTGTGCGACTGTGTTTTACGGGATTGTTGGTGATTGAAATAGTGACATTATTGTCTATCATAATAGGAGTACGAGTTAAATTCAAACCATAATCGCGCATCTGCTATTGGATCCAGAGAACCTAAGAGCAACAGCTACCCGTATCAATATATTCAGCTTCACATGTAGAGGTAGACATGCAAGACTGCTTCTTGCATTGCCATGACATGATCCTCCCTCCTAGAACTGACAACCACATGTGGTAGACTTTATGGTTGATTTGTATCCTCCAAAGTTCGATCCAGTGAAAGCAACAAACTTCAAATCACTAGCAGCTGGATACCATAACCCAAGTTTAGGTTTCCCCTTCAAGTAACAAAGAATCCGCGTCACCGCTTTCATGTGTGACTCTTTTGGATTCGCTTGATATCTGGCACAAAGACACACTGCGGACATAATGTCTGGTCTTGAAGCAGTCAAGTAAATCAGAGAACCAATCATTGCCCTGTATTGAGTTGGATCAACATCTTCTACACTCTCATGATCTGGACCAAGATTGTGATTCTCACAAATAGGTGTGTTGAAAGTAGCGCAATCCTCCATTTTGAAACGAGAAAAAATGTTGTACACATACTTCGTCTGATGTATAAATATCCCATCCTTCTTCTATTCAACTTGTAAACCCAGAAAGTAAGACAGTTCACCTATCATACTTATTTCAAACTTGCTCTTCATTACCTCTTCGAAATCATGACACATGTTCTCATCAGATGACCCAAAAATGATGTCATCCACGTATACCTGTACCAGCAGAAAGTCTACCTTCTTCCTTTTAATGAAAAGTGTACTGTCAATCTGACCTCTTTCAAAACCATTCCTTAACAAATGTGATGACAGTGTCTCATACCATGCCCCAGGTGCCTGATGCAATCCATACATGCCTTATCAAGTCGATAGACTCGATCGGGATAATCTAGATCAGTAAACCCATCTGGTTGTGAGACATACACCACTTGTTGGACTTTCCCGTAAAGAAATGCACTTTTCACGTCAAGTTAGTAAACTTTGAAGCCCTTGAATGAAGCAAAAGCTAGGAACAACCAAATTGCTTCCAACCTTGCTACTGGTGCAAACACTTCATTGTAATCAATCCCCTTTTGCTGATTGAACCCTTTCAACACTAACCGAGCCTTACTCCTTATCACGATCCCTAGGTCGTCTTTCTTGCACTTAAACACCCACTTGGTGCCTATTTCCTTCTCTCCTTCAGGCAAGTCAACTAGCTCCCAAACCTTCAACTTCTTAAACTGAGCTAGTCCCTCTTGCATAACTTCAACCCAACAATTTTCTTTTAGAGCCATATGAACATTTTTCGGCTCCTCTTGGGCAATAAAGCATCTATACAAACACTCATGTATCATCCCAGTCTTCTGAATTGAAGTAAATAAACTGGAACCTTCGATCACACCTTTTCTTGTCTGAACACCTATATCAGCATCACCTATGATGTTCTCAACTGTATGATCTCTGTTTGCGCATGTAGTAGCAACAGTGTCAACAACAAAATTATCTCCCAGATTAGATCCAATCTCCCCCTGAATGTTATTATTAGCAAACAGATTATTAAAGTCCTCCCCTGAATAGGTTTAGACTCACTATCACTTGAGTCCTGTGGAGCTTCACTAGAAGAAATTTCTGGAGCATCTGTCATTGATATAGTCGATCTAGGCATGAAGTTACCCTCTTCATCTTCACTGGTCACAGTTTGAATCACTTGAGACTCATGTACATTGGAAAAATCAGGGATATTAAATGATTTAAAAATGCTATCATAATCATATAATATAGCAGGACCACTCGTTGATTGTTGAGGTGAATAACTAGTGATTTCCATGTTAAACACAACCTCAATTTTACTAGTTTTTAGATTAAAAACCCTTTTATTCGGTGTTCCAGGCATATAGCCTAGAAAGTAACCTTCGTCAGCTACCTCATCGATTTTTTGCTTGTCTTTATTTTGCACATGGTGCAAGGTAATCCAAAAGGTTCAAAGCCTTTCAAGTTTGGTTTTTGGTTAAACAATACTTCGTGACAATTTTTGTTAAACCATTAAAACTTTGTTTAGGACATAACAAGTTGTGTTCACAGCTTCTCCCCTGAAAAGAACTAGAAGCTTAGAATCAGAAACATAGTCCTAGCGGCTTCAATCAACGTCCTGTTTTTCCTCTCAACGACTCCATTCTGTTGAGGTGTATAAGGAGCCGAATATTGATGTTCAATTCCCTTGCAATGGCAATAGAGATCCAAATCTGATTCTTGAACTCCGTGCCATTATCACTCCTTATCCTCTTGATCCGAGCATCATGGACATTTTCTAATTTTGTAAAAAGATCTATCAGCATCTCCGCTGTCTCATCTTTTGTACCTAAAAAGAAAACCAATGAATATCGTGAGTAATCATCTGTGACAACTAAACAATACTACTTTCCACCTATGCTCCTTACGTTCACCGGACCGAATAGATCCATATGAAGTAATTCATAAGGGGCATCTATGGAATTTACTGTTTTAGACTAGTGAGGTTTCTTATGTTGTTTTCCCTTTTGACATGGAAGACATTTATCTTCCACGTGAAACCTCAGCAGTGGCACCACTTCCACTAAACCGTTTTTAATAATATAATTCATTTTTCAGTAGTGGATGTGGGCCATGCTCCTATGCCACAACATTGACTCAGCCTCAGATGCTTTTGACAGTAACCACGCCACCACAGTGGAAGAATCCTTACCACCCTGTCCATGACATAAGTGTCGTTTATCCTTGGCGCTCTCATCACTATCCAGTCATCCGGTATCACCAAACCAGGTTTCAACACCAAGGCTTCAGACTTAGTAAAGTGGACCGAGTGACCCTTGTCGCAGACTTGAGACATGCTAATCAGATTGTGCTTCAGCTGCTCGACATAGTTTACTTTTTCCAATGTGATCTTCCCGTTGATCACTTTTCCTCGACCTGTAATGTGCCCTCCTTTAGCACTTGCAAAATTCACATAACCTTCGTCTATATTTTCAAACTCAGACAACAACCTCGCATCCCCCGTCATGTGCCTGGAGCTGCCACATACCACAAGTTGATAATCCTCCTTAACAGCTCCTGCACAACCCAATAAAAATTTGTTAGACTGGGGGACCCAAGCCTTGTGGTCTTGGGTCTTCCAGATTCATCAATCACAGGAACATTCATCCAATGTCCATCACTCCTAACAGGAGTCTTGGATATTAGACCTGTTGATGGAAATGGTTTTTGATTTCCATTCAGTCTTTGGTCCTGAGGTTTCCTAAACATGTTTGGACTTTGTGACCTTTGGAAATTTTGTTTTGGTTCCAAGAATTTTGATGATAATAATTTCTAAAGCCATTGTTATAAAAATTTTGACTACCAACATTCTGATATCTAGTTTGATATTGACCTTGACTTCTAAAATTACTTGATCGACCATTAAAGCTATTCATTCTTGGTGAACTACTTCTAGGTCTTTCATATGATGTAGATTCAGGCTGAAATCTTTGTTGATTTCTTTGAAAACGAGGAACTTGGTGAGTTTCTTTTTCAGCCTTATCTACACCAACAACCACACTCTGTTGCTTGGTAGCAAATATCGTTGGTGAGTTAATAACCTTCTTCTCACCATCACCAATTTTTGCTGGTGATTTTTCTCTCTATCTCTCAGTCAACTGTGCTTCATTCTTTTTGTTAGGAAAACAGCTAGCTACATGTCCCTTGTTGTGACATTTGAAGCACGATCTTCTAGCCGAAGACTTCTTAATTGAAGTGTCGGGTTTAGATTCATCAGGTGACGATGATAATGATGATGCCTTTGAAGGATCTTGTTTAGTTTGCTAAATTTCTGATTTTTATTTGTTTTATTTTTAGCAAACTGCACATTTGACTCTCTTGTAATAACAATGGTCTCTTCTTTCATATCACTCCCTTTGATAAAATCAATCTTTTTAACAAAATTTTTGCTTTTGATTCTTAGGGTGTGTATTCTTTGTTAACGTGTCAACTTCACTTTGCTATCTCAGCCATGAATGTACCTCTCCTGTTGATTTTCTTGGATTGGCCATGAAAGCAGCAAAATTAGCAGCCATCTTCTTATCTGCAGCATTCTATTCTACATCGGCATTAGCTACCGTCTCCCGCTCTACCTCAACATCAGCCTTCACTTCTTCATCATCATCAACTGGGGCTATCTCAGCCATGAATGCCTGTGTGGCATTGTCATCACCCTCCAGATGAATCCTCCAATCATAAGAACCTTCTCTAGCAGTAGAGATCAGGGCCTTTGATCCAGTGTTAGTTGACGCATTCCTGTTGCTTAAACCATGACCAGGAAAATCTTGAAAATATGAGCTAGAACAAGATTCAGACTTAGGTCTTTGACACTCTCTAGCAAAGTTTCCGTAATTTTCACAATTGTAACACTTCACTTTAGACTTGTCAAAACCCACATTCTTTCCAACGAACTTCCTTCCTGTCCTATTCATGAATCTCTTCATTCTTCTAAAGATCATGGCCATCTACCATTGTAAATCCATCTCTTCTAGGTCATCAGGGTCAATCTGATCATAATCTTCATCAAACATAGCAGGATCAGATATTCTTCCCTGAATGTAGTTCTCATAGGAAGCAACAAATGAAGCAAGCAAGGCCAGATGATCTTTAGCAGCCTTGATACTCAAAGGCATAGACCTTGTATTACTGTTATTATATCTAGCTTGTTGTCTCTTTGCCCTGACGATCCTCCTGAAGCAGCTACAAAACATACCTCACCATCAGCATTTGTCACATCTGCTCATTTTCACATGAGAGAAACGTAGTTGCAGAATCACTTAAAGCATTGTTGGAAGATGAAGATATAAGCCCTTTATAAATTCCCAGATCTTGAACCTGGTCATATCCAGTATCATTCTTCTTCTTCATGTTGAGCACATAAGCTCTCAGTTTCCCAATAACCTCTTCAAATCTTTATCTTCGTAGTCAGCTTCACCCTTTATCATAAGAGTATAAATATCCCACTTAGCAGGTAAAGCATCAAGCAACTTTTCGTTTATCTCAACATTTGTGTATCCCTCTATGTCATAATTGTCCATTTTTGACATTAGATGATAATATCTTGTGATAATATCTTCAAGGGACTCATTTCTCATGCCTTTAAAGACAACAAATTGTTTCTTCAGCCAATCAACCTTGTTCTTCTTCACATCAGGATTGCCCTCATACCTCTTCTCTAGAGCATCCCACATCTCCTTCGAAGTGGTATATTGCTTGAATGTATGTTTGATGGCATTAGGTAATGACATCTTTATAGCAGCTAAGGCCTTCTTTTCAGACTAATACATCATCTTTTCAGCCTCTGACATGTTCACATAGGCAGTGACACATTGTCTGCCTTCAAAGTCATGAGTTGGGTTTACGTACCCATATTGAATACAGATCCACATCCGTGTGTCCTGATATCCAATGAATTACTGAAACCTATACTTCCATGTAAGGTAATTTTCTACCTTCAACATCTTTGGCAGTTTGTTAGTCGTTCCTGCCTCATGCTCCATTCTCAACAGTTCGTTCAAGTTTGACATATTTGACATTTTTACCGAACCGGCTCGTTGAAAACGTTAAAATTTTTTCCGAAATGTGTGATCACCAAATTATACCATTAGACTCGTCTCGACGATACGAATCCAATGATGTATAATGTTTGATAATGATTTTAGGAATTATCTGATGACGTATAACGAGTCTAACCGTGCAATCGGTTTGTCAAGATTGTCTATGGGTCAAATTCTATGTATGAAAACGTTTAACTCCGGTTACGTTAGCTAGTTAACTTTCCACCTTTGTGAATACAACTCGAAACAGTACCGAGTTCGAAACAGTAACTTGGATTAACAATCCGAGATCGGAACTCGGAATAGTGATCCGAGATGCTGATCGGAACAGTGATCCGAGAGGGTATTAGAGATGATTCGAGATCAATGCCAAAAATCCGAGATGCACTGTTATAATCCGAGATGCAATCCGAGATGGACACCTATGATCCGAGATGCATTGATCTGATCCAAGATGCAACTATTCTGATCCGAGATGCTTCATTGATGATCCGAAATACAACTCTGATGATCGGAAATGCAAGATTTCTAATCCGAGATGCTAATTCTCTCATCCGAGATGCTTATTCTTTGATCCGAGATGCAACTCTGATGATCCGAAATGCCAAGTTTTATTTGAGATGCCTTGCTGTTTATCCAAAATAGCAGCAAAACCCTAGAACAACCTTCAAACTTCGAACCAGCCGTAAAAACACGTCCATAAACCCAACGTTTTCTACAGTAACGATTTCGAACCGAACAAAACAAGAGCCGAATGCTCTGATACCAATTGTAGGTCCCCTAATCCGTATGGATCTTTACAGAATCATCTATCCAACCTAGAGTGTGGAATCCCCTAGATCAGATTTCACATAAAACGAACAAGAACAAGAATCACTATAAACCCGATCTTTATTGATTATCTATCACAATGATTACAATCAATCTAGACCACAAGAATTCTCTCTCAACTCTCTCTGAAGTGATTAACTAAGCAACCTTAACCCTAATGCAAAACTCTCTTTATATAGAGACAGGTTTGCAACTGGGCTAGGGTTTCATCACATGGGCTGCAAATTGGTCTAGGCCCAATTCGCCTACCATTCCCCATAATGTCTCTGGTTTAGTCCAATCACTTCTAATCAACTACTACAATACTAAACTCACTAAATGTTTATCGTTTTACTAATTACAAGATATCCAAAGACCAAATCTAAGCTGTTGTCATAAATATGCATCAACAGAAAATAATGTGCGTAATTAGAAATCAAACTTTCAAGAAACACAACTACAAAATGTTCAAGTTTATATCACTTTGAAGCAAAATGGTTTAAAAGGTGATTGTCAGGTTATTGACTATTACAAACGAATACTTTGATAATTCTGTGGTGAAAGGGTAATGGAGAGTTTAGAGCATGAATAAACGTTTGTTTATTCATGCACTTGCCCTACACAAAGTAGCTTTTTGGCATATTCATTGAATGTACTAAGGTCAACTTGCTACTTTACAAATATGGCAGAGCCTATTTTCAAACAAGTTGGCTCATCAGAATTCTTGACAGCCAGCTCATCAGAAGAAAATCTGTTGAACAGATCACAAGATTTTCTAATGACTAGAGTTCACAAGAATCTGATGACAATCATCAGAAATATCATCAGATCCATCAAATTGGTCTTTTCCAGATCGTCTTTATCTATTTGTGATCCTTTTCTGATGAATGTTGAAGATGTCTTCTTCTTTCTTCTGTCCAAATTGTCTTGTTTATTCTTTTTGTTTGACCTTCATGACTTTATCTTTAGTAGTTGGTCAACATATTACATTTTTTTCTTCAATCCTTACATAAAAGTTTTCTAACAATTTACCCCTAAGTATTGTAAGAAAAATAACATCTCAAGACAAAGATCAAACTTAAAAACTTTAAAACATCAAAATTCAATTTGAAGACAATAAAAACAGAATATCAGAAATAAAATTGTTTTTCAGGCAATCTTCAAGTTACAGCTGTAAAGATCCCCTCCCTTCAGCTTTTTCTTGTGGTCTATCATCTTGTGGCATATTCTGAACATGTCTTTATACCAACCTCTTGCTGTGATCTATTCATTGATGATATCTTCAATATCTTTCATCAGGTTCTCCTTGTTTCGTTCCTTTACCTTAAGTTGCTCTTGTTTCTTGTTCATGCAGTCTTTGATATAGTTGAGGGTCTGATTTGAATACCTACATATTTCATCAACTCTGAACAGTGCCTTTTTCTCTTCATGATCCCTAAATATAACAGACAATTCAGGTTTCTCAAAGATGACTCTTGTTCTGGCTTCTTATTCAAGTTCAGCTGGAATGGATGTATCAGGAGGAGGTACTTGTACTTTCTTGCTCAACATATAATCAAAGGTAATGCAAACATCAAAATCAGCTAGGGCTGCCCTTGTGAACATTTTCTTTCTTGCTTCTATCAAGGGCCCTTTTGATGATCTTTGTATTTCTTGTTTCTTGATCATAAATTTGTTTCATTTCATTAAGTCCATAGGATGAAGTTCATCAGCCAGATCAGCATCCACCACAGTTATTTCCCTGCCATTCAATCTGATCAAGGTGTTTTGCTCATGAACACCCACTAATTTGTCTGCAGTGGTTTTGGTTTCTGTCTTGAGCAATCTTACTACTGGATTAGATTGAGGTTTGTGATGGCTGGCTTCTCCTCTCTTTCCTTTTTCTTATTTCACCATTTTGCCTATGGGACTTAGAGGTTTATCCAACTTATCTCTCTCATTATTTTAGTAGAAATCTTTCAGATGAAATTCAAGAAACATCATGCTGTCTTGATCAATCTCCTGAACTAGATACTCTTTCTCCTTTTCATGAGAATCCATTCTGGTCATAACCTTTGGTCTCTTTGATGAAGTGGTAGAGTCATGCCATTTTCTCTTTTCTGATAGGTTTAATTGTTTACTAAAGGCTAATTCTCTGGATGAGGTTCTTTTAGGTTGTTCTTATTATATACCTCTTGAAGACAAATTAGAGATTGTAGTGGGATTTGCTTCAAGTCTTTTGATCATTTCAGTTCTTGAGACTGGTGGTGGGGGCACCAAAGGTGTAGGCCCTGATTTTACTGAGAGGTGTTGTTGGTTTTGCTTGTGTGTATTGGGTGACTTCTAGTTCTTTCTGTTGTGAGGGTTGAATAGGGGTTCTAAGCTCATGAACATCAATGTTTGCTAGCCTGGCAACATTGAACTGCAGCCTCTTCACAAGTGATTTTACATCACTCATGAGCTGAGCATTCCTCTTTTCTTCTTCTTCATGCACTCTTTTGAACTCTTCTCCATTCTGTTTCTGATGTGCAACCCATTCACTTACCAATTTTTCAAGAGCATCTGTAGACTATTGTTGTTGGATCTTAGGCTGTGAATTTCCTCTAGTAGTTTACCAGAACTTGTAGAATCGTTTGTTTCCACAGCTTCCTTCACCTTTGTCTTGACATCTTTTATTTCTTCGAATATTTTCTTAAAATCTGCTACAAGTCTACTGCTGTCTGGTGCCTTATCTGATTGTTGCATATTCTTTAGAATTTTAGTATTCTTTTCCGTCTAGTTTCTAAGAGTTTCAACTGATTCTAACAAATTCTTCATATCAGACTTATGGCTTTGTATATCTTCTATTAGCACATCCAGCTTTGCTTCAACCGGAGACTTATCTGCACAGACTTTGATGACATTGTCTAGCATGTGGTCAAGCTATTTTTTTGAGATGATTGGTGGTTCAGTGGGTAATGGTGGAACAATAGATGTTCCCTCTTTCAAACCAGCAGAAGACACACTAGCTGCTATTGTTAAAGGGCCAGCTTGTTTAAAAGACCAATCTTGCACACCTTTACCAGAACTGTGAATCCTATTCATATCCTTGATTTCTTCACTTCCTTGAACCATTGTTGAGAATGATCCTCTGTGAATTGTTGAGAAATGCTCATTTTTCTCAACCAGGTTTCCTTGATCAACAGGCTGATCTCCACCTGTTGTCGTCTCAATCTCCTACTCATCAAATGATTCAGAGACAAGACCTATGGAACTACTAGCCGCTTTAGTTATTGTTTTCTATTTTCTAGGCAACATTATGTAATCACCTTTAACAGATTCCTCTGAATCTGTTGAGTTTCTAATAGTAAATAAATCAGGATTAGTTTCAGAACTTGATTCTGCCATGTGTGATGTTTCAGAATGATGTTGTTCTGCTTCAAGGACCTGCTGTATCTGTTGATCAACCTCCATCGGTTCAAGTGAAAACCTTATGTTCTAATGCTGAATATCCTCTGCTTCATCAGCTTGTGGAGCCACAAATCCTTGATCATCATGTTCTGGTGAAGAGCTGCTGTCATAAACCTTATTGTGTTCTATTCTTCTATTTAGAATTACCATATGTTGTATCCTGTAGGGTGAATCTTCTTCTATCAGGCACATCATACTTTCTAGCAGGTTGGGTACATCTCTGTTAGGTTTCTAGGCTAATGTTGCACACCAAGGTTTCATGAGAGATGATTCCACCTGTTTTCTGATGTAGGAAATTCAACATTCCTTTCTACAAATGTCTCAACAATTATGATTGACTAGAATTTGGGAAAGGGTAGATGAGAGCTAATTCTACCAGATTTGGTTAGTACAGTTGTCTTCATCAGATTGAAGATTTATGTTCCGTAATCAATGTTGGACCCAGTAATGAGTCCGTACATGACTGTTAGAACAGTTAAGTTGATCTGATCATTGCCCCCAATCTTTGAAGTTAGGCACTTGGTTAAGGTTTCCATCATCACTTTGTGAATGGGGGATTAACCCCTCTGATGAGCAACCGAACTGATCTAACTCAACTAACAGAGGCGGAATTCATTATTAGTGAGGTTGACAAACGAACACGTGAGATCTAATGTTTAACTGCTTTGAATATATTGATTGACATGAAAAAGTACAACGCAAGTAAACAATTCAGCAGGGCTTCGCCACACCAATTGGACTACAACTACTTAGCTCTGACACAACACTGCTCTATTTATTGGTCGACATGACTTGCACAGGAGAGTGTGTTGCAGAGTCTGTGACTCGTGCGAGTGGCTGCCTTGTACAAATGACAGAGAGTCACTCATACGAGTTAAGAGACTCACTCGTACGAGCCAACCACAAAACAAATAACTCAAACAATAACATTTACAAATTAACGTTCTAAGTCAAATATACAAAAAAAACATATCCTAGACGTAGGAAATAGACATTATGCACCAACAAACTCCCCCTTAGATTTTGCCGCAGTCTTGGATAGTCTTCAAAAAACTTCATAAGATCTGAAGTTTATCGACCAAAGCAACGCTTCGGTGGCTTGCAACGCTCCTCAAAAGCTATTGGCGTTTGATCTGTTGGAGGAGGTCGGTTAACTGTATTACCAAACCAAAAACTTCTTAGCGACGCTATATGAGCTCGCTCTGCAATCCTTGCATCCTTCTTATCTTTCTTCTTTTGCTCTGTCTCCTCCAGTTTCCTCCAAGAAGTGTTCCATGTCGATCGAGAATGTATATCATTGGCGAAACAGACATTAACAATCTTCTGAAACTAGAGTGCTTGTTCTTTGTCTTTCTCTTTGTCACACCCAGTATTTTCAACCAAACACCGGTGGGTCCGGGTGGGGAATATCGTGACGTAAGTTGATATCATCATAGTCAATTAAACACAATACAGCAGAAGTCTTGGAGTTTAAATTACTATTACAAACCAAATGTTTAAAGTACGGAAAATAATATGTAGACGGCTTGTAATGAAAGATCCACAGACGGATCCTAAAATGTACAAAAATGTATAACAGGCTTTGGGCAGATCTAAGGATTTGCAAGATCCTCTTATATCACTACTGAGCAGCTTCCAGCATATTTCGTATTGTACCTGCATCTTAGTCTTTTGAAAATACGTCAACTTTCGCTGGTAAATACACCCGACTGACTCATTTTGAAAACAATTTAAAAATTTAGATTTAAGTGCGCATGGCACAAATCTTTTATAACTTGGGAAAGTCAGCGTTGTAACCTTGTTTACAACTTTACATGTTTGTCAATACATTTGGGGCCCAGTACAGAGACTGAGACATGATTAACGTACACACCACTTATGAACCCACGAAGGAGTTATCCCCAACTTGTGGGTAAAAATAATTTAGCATTCACATCTGTCGGGTGTATACTTACACCTCGTCCTTTGGTCGTGGCAATTAACTAATGTAATGAGCCAAGGATATCCAGGACACGGTCGTTAACCCCTAATGTTTAAGTTATCAAACAAAACTGATTAAAATGGAATATTCGGATTTACTAGCCACAATCCGGCATTCGATTGATCCCATTCCCGACCAAGCGATAATAATTTACCGTAAACCAAGCCCGTATAGAGAAAATAAGTCAAGAGTATTTACCTGAGCTAGTCTTGGTTAAATGCAAGATTTATATCTCAACCGTATTCAAAATAAACTAAGTGCAGATAGCATTTACCGGAAGGCTCTAGTCCGGATTATGACATAATCTAACCAATTAAAATGCTAACAGTCTTATTCACGTCATAGACTTAAACCGACTAGCGTAATGGATCAACAACAGTATGATACACTAGATTAAGCGATGACCGGATATTATGTAGTTTAAACCCAACAAGTACTAAGACTTGTATAATATGGGTAAACAATTAACATTCTGGAATTTGAAATTAAAATGATAAGGTTAAACCCGTTTCGGTTAATTTCGTAAACTAGTTACATATACTTAACTGTATGCATATAAGCGATATCGGGTAACCGGATGAGTCATGAATAAGTTCTATATCTCATTATACTCTAAATAAGTTGTAATATCAGTAGGATATCAACTTACATGCCCGAAAAGGTTTTGAAACCAAATTATGCCTCATAAGGGCGCTTTGGTAATTATATGTCGTATAAAAGGAACTTGCATGTATTTTGATGTTATGATTATAAACGTTCTGAAAAATACTTAATTTGTGATATATTATCAGTAAGAAGTCACACATAAGTGTGATTTATAGTTTAAGACCAAACTCTGCACCGAAAGGTCATTGTGGTCATTTTTGTAACATCCGTCGAAAAACGGGTTTTCCAAACCCGCTTCGTTTATTAATCGAATAATCAGTTTCATATTTTTGTTGCTCATTTAATGCTTATTTTAATTTTAAACAATACATAACTAATAAATATTTTAGAATATGGAAATTAAAATTGTTAGAAAATAAAAATAAGGCAATTAAAAATAAAAAGGGGCTGCCAGGTTTCGAACCCGGGTCAGCCGGAGAACTTAATCACCAAACACTTAACCACTCCGCCACTAGCTGTCTTTGTGTAAATCTAGGAAACAAATAAAACATAAGTCCACCTGTGAAATCACCTGTTTGCGCCAAACTGAAACCGATATCGGCTTCCAAACGTCCAGGGACTTTTGAGTGTTGATATTACTGGTTATAACCGACGAAAACATTACGACGCACGATCTCAATCAATTCAGCCTTTATTGAACTTGAAATCATATGATTTTCGGGTTTAATAACCGAAATAATTTACTTCCTGAATTACACCGGCAATATCATCATCTCGCGACTCATAAACACCCACAGAACTCTCAATTTCACTTTTGCTCTATTTTCTGATCGTCGGAATCGCTTTCTGAACTCGCCGGACTTTCGCCGGAAAACCGTGTCTTTCATCAAAACGGTAAATTCTCAATTCTTTCATCTTCTATCTGTTGTTAGACTTTTACTAACTCAAATCCTCCAATCAGAATCGGTCCCAGACGACGATATCGGATAATCTGCAGTCGCCGGAAAACTTCTGAAAGTTCCTAAATCGCGCTGTGAATCGGTATAATCATCTAAACTCTCCGATAACTCTTGTTTAGTCATTCAATTCCACAATTAGTTAATCAAAACTGTTAATTGGTCCGCTCAGACGGAGTTCGTAAAACAGAGCCGACGACTTTGCCGGAGTTCTGAGAAAAGTCATCATTCCGGTATGTTCATTCCCAAAACCTTTCCTATCCGTTACATTTTAATCACTTATATGTCTGTTAATTGAATTGAACAAGATCAGTCGAAAATCAGTTGTCTGGGTTATTGTAACGAAGAAGATGAAGTTAGGCTGTATATAAATTTAATATAAATCGGATTATATCTCGTGTTAGACACACAGTCCAGCGGTGGACTGTGTGCATTTGAATCATAGAGTCCCGGGTTCGAGTCTGTCCTTGTTTCCGATTCGTCACAATATTCAGACTTTTTATAAAACCCAAATACGGAAATTTCCAGTTAGTATATAAGAGAAATAAAAACAAGTGTTATAACCAGGTTAGACACACAGTCCAGCGGTGGACTGTGTGCAATGTTAAACAACAGGTCCCGGGTTCGAGACCTGTTATGCACGCCGGTTCGATAGAATTAAAATCCTTTTTAATAAATGAATTTTGGAATAAACTAAATAGTATATAAATATAATTAAAAACAGAAATATTTCGGGTTAGACACGTAGCTCAGTTGGTAGAGCTGCGTGCACGCGTACCGGAGGTCACAAGTTCGAACTTCACTCAGTGCAAACAATATACACGACCGAACCGGTCAACAAGTCAAAGTCAAAGTCAATAGTCAACGGTCAACCCAAAAAAAGTCAACATTTTTTTTATATTTTTATTTATTTATTTAATTTAAAAATCAATTAAAAATACTTAAAAATAATGTTTTTAAAGTTAGAAGATAGCCTTAAACTCACAAAAATATATCCAAAAATCCTATTAAAATTGTTAATAAAATCCACTTATTTACCGTACCTTTTCGTTATTATTTAGGTTAGTTATTCATCGTCGATTAATCCTCTAAACTCGTGCGCATTCAGCATCATCAAACGAACGCACCCAATGTGAGTGAATATCTACAAATTCCCCGTTTTAATCACGTTTTTGGGGTGTATCAGGTGTCATATTATTTATTTCATTTAAACACTTGTGCATCCATCATATCAATGATCAAATGTGTATTCATTATGTATCAACTGTTTGTGTGGTTAATGTTTAGATTAAATTTATCATTTTCAGTACATACATTATCATAGGCCGCCGCTCCCCATTACCTATGAGCGTGAGCTGTTCCCCATTACCTATGAGCGTGAACGAGGCGTTGCCAACATACGATCGGCTCCGTTTGATTGAGCCTTGATCGCACATACATTCATCATAGGCCGTCTGTTCCCCATTACCTATGAGCGTGAACGTGACGTTGCCAACATTTACAATATCATTCATGTCATATATTCATGCAAGGTGGTTTGTTATTGTTATTGTTATTGTATGTTATTGTTATTGTATGTGTATTTACGTTTGCTCACATATGATTATTGCACAATTTTTCATAATAAATATAACAAGAAATCAATAATAAATGTTTTCTAACAAGGTTCACTCGCCAACTTTTGTTGACCCAAAAACCCCTTTTTTACACATGATACAGGTGATCCAGTTGCAGCAAGAAACATATAGGATGGATTAGAAGAATAAATCGGTTTAGACTTTGGATTGTTTATGTAGTTACTTTTCTTTGTAATTGTATGAACTTGTTTGGAATATTGAGGATGTAATTTTGAATTTAATAAATATGAAACATATTAGTAAACATCATGAGTTTTGGTGATAACCCAATTATGCCCCGACTCTTACTCCGCTGCGGGTCGGGGTGTGACAATTTTAAAGTATAGTTTACGATATTATACTAAAATTAGCTTATGATTAGAATATTATCACCATAATATGTTAATTACACTAACATATCTGTAAGTAATTCATTTGCAGTTCGTTGATTAAAACCTTTTTTTATGCAAAAAGGGCATTTTAGTCAAATATTGACTTTTTACGGAACTTATGCATAAACTCAGATTATGATTATGATCATGTAATATAACCTCAGAGGGTTATGCTATATTATATTATGATCATAATGCGACTATAAATCAGAAGTTAACTAATCTAAGTCGGGTCAGAAACGAAAGTCAAGCAGAAGTCAAACTTTGCGACTTTCGGTTACGAACCGACCCTAGGACTGAAATTGATGGATCGAACATGTTCCCAAATATTCTAATAATTATTACCAACTTGTTTATGTGTCAAAAACATGTTTATAATATATATAAACTCAGATCATAGTATTTATGAAATCTGACTCGTTTGACTTTTTAAAATATAAACTTTGACCCGTCAATTGACCTAGTAAATGTGATCCTTAGGAGCTTCCCCTTTAAGGGGTTAATACCTTCCTAATTACGATCACTTAGCCATGTTCATATTGAACAATGGCTGTACCATAATGGTCTTAACCGAAAGTCAAGGTATTTATCAAAAATGCTTGGCTTTTGGCTATTATAAGCCTATAAAAAGAAAAGAACAGAGATGGAACACTTACAAATGATCCAAGGAAACTTAGAACTCAAAGGGAAGCTCCTAAATGGTCAGGAACTTCCAAGAGTGTAATAAGAGAGGAGAAGAGTGAATGAGCAAGGAAATGAGGTGAACTAGTGGGTTATTTATAGTGCAAGATGGTGTGTGAAGATGAAGCCAGGTGTTAGAGGTGTTGTAGGATCTTCACAAGTGTCTAGCAAGGTGTCAAGAGCTACAAAAGTGTGGCATTTTGCAGGAGAGGTGGCATCTTGACAGAATTTTGGGGTTTTGACACTTTTAGTCCCTTAAGAATAGTTTTGTGGATTGTCATGAATTGTCCCTTGACTTATATCCAATGACATAATGATACAACTTGGTCTTTTCGTTCAACACGAGATGTATTGAAGAAGAGTACGAATAACCGTACGTCACTACGTGTTATACTATGCGTTTTTATGACTCAAAAGTGTTTACTAGCTTAAATGTGATGGGTATGAATTCTTATGGTTTCATGGGTTAAATTACCCAAACTAGTAAGGTTTAAGGTTCGGTGAAGATGTGTGATACTCAAGAATGGTGAATCAAAAGATATCACCTTAACCAGGAGTCGTTCGGGTTGAAAAATGACTTGGTTATGCAAGGAAAATGTAATAATAAAGTCTGGGGGCCTTTGGGTTATTATTTGAATGTTAAAATGGTGTAAAAGTGAAGTTCTAGTGGCCCACCATAAGCTATGGTCACCGGACCGTAGCTTATAGTTGGTTTAAAACTTAACCAGAAAGCCTGGACAGTAGCTTATGGTCCGGGACCGTAAGCTACAGTCAGGTTTAAAAAAATATATTTTATTAGATTTTTGGAAATTTTTGAGGAGTTGAGTGGCTAACTCATATGAGGTATTATTCGAGGGCATTTACACGTGTCGGTTTATTATCGAACATGAATTTTACAAGGTGATACATCCTCACCCCTTTAAAAGAAATCTCGACCTCGAGATTATATTAAAAAAGATGGGGGAACTTTTTTTTTTTTTTTCGCATAGTGGACTCATTCTCCCATGTATACTCGGGCCCGTGAAGCATCCCACTTAACCTTTACAATAGGTATAAATTTCCTTCATGTCTTTTTAACCTGTCGATCCTCGATCGAAATTGGTGTCTCCATAAACCTCATGTTTTTATCAATTTGCACATATTGATGTGACATTGCTAGTGATTCATCAGCTAGACATTTCTTTAGATTAGATATGTGGAACACATCATGGATTCCAATGAGCTCCTCAGGCAGCTTAAGCTTATAAGCTACAGAACTGACACATTGGATTACCTCGAATGGTCCAATATATCTAGGGTTCAACTTGCCCTTCTTTTCGAAGCGCATCACACCTTTCCAGGGTGATACCTTTAATAATACTTTGTCCCCTATTTGGAACTTAAGAGGTTTTCGCCTCTTGTCTGCATAACTTTTCTGTCTATCACGGGCAGCTTTGAGATGATCACGGATTTGTATTATCTTATCCGTGGTCTCTAGGACAATCTAAGGTCTACACAGTTGGGCTTCCCCAACTTCAGCCCAACAAACAGGTGTTCTACATTTTCTCCCATACAAGGCTTCAAAAGGAGTAGCCTTGATGCTTGTATGATAACTATTATTGTAGGAGAATTCTATTTGGGTAAGTGGTTATCCCAACTTCCACCTAAATCAATCACACATGCTCTAAACATGTCTTCCAAAGTTCGGATAGTACGCTCACTTTGTCCATCCGTCTGTGGGTGGTAAGCCATACTAAAGTTCAATCTTGTACCTAAAGATTGTTGGAAACTTTTCCAAAAATGAGATGTATATCTTGTATCTCTGTCAGATACAATAGATATCGGCACACCGTGTAGGGACACAATCTTGTCCATATACAACTTAGCCAATTAGTTGAATTATACATTTCTTTAATTGGCAAGAAATGCACTGACTTAGTCAGCCTATCTACAATGACCCAAATCATGTAATTACCACGTTTGATCTTTGGTAACTTGGTAATCAAGTCCATGGTTACCATTTCCTATTTCTAAGTGGGAATCTCAAGTTGTTGTAGGTTTCTGATGTTCGGCTTTAACTTGCGAACACGTTAGACACTTAACTACATAAGTGGCTATGGATTTCTTCAAACCCATCAGCCAATAATTCCTTTTCAAATCTTGATACATTTTGTCACCACCTGGGTGAACTGAGTATCTCGAATTATGTGCTTCTTGGAGGATTAGTTCTCTAAGTCCTCCAAAGATTCGAACCCAGATTCTTCCATTGAATCTAAGGATTCCATCCTTTCCAGGCGTTAACTGATCAACAATTCCATCCTTTTGCGCATCTAATAATTTCTCATTCAAGCTATTTTTGAGCTTAATGCTCTTGCGTTAATCCTAATGGGCTTAAATCTTTCTTTGCGACTTGCCGGGATGATATCGAATTTCGCAATCATAATCATTAAGCATTTCCATCCAGTGGCGCTGTCGCATGTTAAAATCCTTTTGATTGAACAAATGTTGAAGACTCTTATGGTCAGTGTATATAATACACTTCCTGCCATATAAGTAATGTATCCACAACTTAAGTGCAAATACAACAACACCCAATTTCAAGTCATGGATGGTGTAATTCCTTTCGTGCACCTTCAGTTGTCGTTATGCATAAGCAATTACTTTGCCTTTTTGCATTAGCACACAACCCATGCCAGTGTGCGAGGAATCACAGTAAACAACAAAGTCCTCAATACCCTCAGGTAGAGATAACACATGAGCATTGCTCAACTTGTGTTTTAGAATTTCAAAAGATTCTTGTTGTTTTGGACCCCAGTCAAATTTGACATTCTTACGGGTCAGCGTAATTAAAGGAGTGGCTATCCTTGAAAAGTTCTCAATGAACCTTCTATAATAACCGGCCAATCCTAAGAAATTACGACTCTCTGATGGAGTTTTGGGTACTTCCCAATTTATTATGGCTTCAATCTTGGCGGGATCCACTTAGATGCCACACTCACTTACGACATGTCCAAGAAACTGAACCTATCTAAGCCAAAACTCGCACTTAGAGAACTTAGCATAAAGCTTCTCTTGTATTAATAATTCCAGGATGCACCAAAGATGTTTCTCGTGATCAACTTGATTACGAGAGTAGAAAAGTATGTCGTCTATGAAGACAATGACAAACTTATCTAGGTATGACTTGCATACTCTATTCATGAGATACATGAATGCTACAGGTGCATTTGTGAGCCCAAAAGGCATCACCAGAAATTCATAATGGCCATAACGAGTCCTGAAGGCAGTCTTGGCAACATCCTCACTTCTAACCTTCAGTTGATGATATCCTGATCTTAAGTCGATCTTAGAGAAGTAACTAGCCCCTTGAAGTTGATCAAACAAGTCATCGATCCGGGGCAGAGGATAACGATTCTTGATCGCTATCTTTTTTAGTTCACGATAGTCAATGCACATCCGCATTGAACTGTCCTTTTCTTAATGAAAAGGATAGGAGCTCCCCAAGTTGAGGAACTAGGCTGAATGAATCCTTTTTCTGAAGGTTCATCTAATTGTATTCTTAATTCCTTCATCTTTGTCGGTGCTAGCCGATATGGAGCTCTAGCAGCAGGTGCTACTCCTGGTAGGATATCAATCCTAAAATCCACTTGTCTATCTGGAGGTAGACCTGGTATTTCTTCAGGAAAGATATCAGAATACTTCGAAATAACTGGAAGGTCTTCAATATTCGGCTTAGGCTCGTTGATAGTGATTTGTGCCATGTAAATGACGCAACCTTTCCCTAGACACTTGGATGCCTTAAACAATGACACTTTGTCTGGCATAGTGTGAATCTCTAAGGATGGTGAGCATTTCACCAGACGGGGTTTTAATTACGATGAGTTTCTTATCGCAGGCAATGCGGGCTTGGTTATGGATAACCAATCCATCCCTAAGACTACATCGAACCCCGCCAATTTCATTGGTAGAAGAGAATAGGAATCAAATGATTCTTAATGGATATAAAACATCCATCAAGAATGGAAGATGCTATTTCTAAGGTTCCATCAGCAAGTTCTACCTTATAAGTTATGTCTAGAGTCCTTATGGGTAAGTTTAATAGTTTACTAAACTTATGGTCTAGAAATGACTTATCTGCACCCGAATAAAAAAGAACTCTAGCATATACATCATTAATGAGGAATGTAGCTGTTATGACGTTGTTGTCATTAACAGCCTCTCTAGCATTCATCTGAAAGGCACGAGCATTTCCTTTCTTGGCCTCTCAAGACTTCACATTATTACTCTTGAGATTCTTAGGGCAATTAGTCTTAATATGCCCTTTTTCATTGCAGCCATCGAAGATTGCATCCTTAAGATCCTTGCATTCTAGGGTCTTATGCCCCTTTTTCTTACAAATACCACAGGGTTTAGCCTATGGATCAAAATTAGACTATCCTAGTGCTTGCGGTTGCAGGTCTTACATGTCCGCATCACGCCCGACTTATGTTGGTTCCTTCTGAACCCAAATCTCCCCTTATTCGTCTTATTAAATCTTTGGGAGTTACCCTCTTTCTTCCTTTTCCCTTCAGTCTCAGTCTTGACTGATTTTTGTCTCACTAGATCTAAAGTGAGAGAGAGAGAGAGTGATAGGTCAACAGCAGACCTATAAGTAGTAGGCTGAGCAACCTTCACCATGCCTGTAATCTTAGGCGCTAACCCATTTATAAAACGTGTGATGCGCTTGGGTTCAGGGGAAATCAGATAGGAGACTAGTTTGGATAAGGAGTTGAAGTCAGAAACATACTTCTGACAGTCCAGATTTTTCATTGTGAGAGTCAGAAAGTCTGACTCTATCTTCTCCACCTCATGAGGTGGGTAGTAAGTCTCTTTGACTAGGTCAACAAACTTGGACCATCCCAAGTTATACAGGTGTACTATTCCTGTTGACTGGACCATGGCCTTCCACCATATTAGGACATCGCCCTTGAACGATTGGGAAACAAACTTCACCACATCCTTATCAGCACAACCGCTGATATCTACAATAGCTTCCATCTCATCAAGCCATCTCAAGGCTTCTACTGCGCCCCTTTTTGCATTAAAACTCGGGGCTTGCAGGAGACAAAGTGTTTAGGTACATCTGTCTTTAGAAGAATTAGACCTATCATTGAATTCTAGTTTCTTTGGTTCACTCGTCGCATTTGAAGAGTGAATAGAGCTCTCCTTTCGAGCTGGTGATGGTGGGATAGACAAAGGTTTGGAGCGAGTAGCGCTCACTTCCTTAAATTTCTCCATGGCCTTTTCCATGGCCTTTCCAACAGCTGCATCAATGCGAGCTTGGAAATCATCATTATTGATGGCTATATTTTCAGTTTTGTTAGTACTATTATCACGGCGACTACTTTGCGCCTCATCTGAGTTAGCCATCTCTAATGTTTGGGTACTATATACCAAATTAAATTTTACATTAGCCATGGTATTAGTAACCATATAGGCTATAAAGTTTGGATATATAAATCCATTGCCTATTTGAGCCAGTGTGCATGGAATCACAACTGTGAGCTTAACATTTTAAATGAATATTATCTATATTTGGCCTAGGTCTCAAAAGGACCATCAAATGCAAATTACAATTTCGAAATAGTCCATATATTATTAGATAGTGGATCGTAATGTCACAACTGTCATTGTCATATTTGATAATTATAATAGCTCATAGGCTTGTCTCAAAGGACATTAAAAATATGGCACATAGGGCTGTCACTAATGGACATATAATAATACGGCACATTGGCCTGTCACTAATGGACATAAAAATATCGCACATAGGCATGTCACTAATGGACAAAAATTTTGGGCAGAGGGTTATATTAACCACAACTGTCATTGTAATATTGACAATTATAACTTGGCCCGTAGGCAAAATAATATAATAAATCAATTAACATCTCCTAGATGTTAAGATAGATAATCATCGCACTGATGATATTAGTCATGCTCTCATTGATCATATAGATTGTGAGGCTTGAGCTTAGTTCACTACCTTGGACAGGGAACCATAAGGTTACAACTGTCGTTGTCTTAATTGACAATATAGTAGTGCACCAAGGCAAATCATCACTAACAGATGTTTAACTATGGCACGTAGGCATTTCATCACAAATGGATGTTTAATCATGGCCCGTGGGCACTACATCACTAATGGATGCTTAATTATGTCCCGTAGGCACTACATCACTAATGGATGTTTAATTCTTGCCCGTAGACACTACATCACTAATGGATATTTAATTATGGCCCATAGGCGCTACAGCACTAATGGATGTTTATTATTATCATCGCATTGATGATATTAGCCGGGATCAAATTTGATTACATAGGCTATATAAGGTTAGGACGTAGTCCATAACCTAGACGGCTAGTGTGGTTCCTCAAGTCACACTACCAAGAGTATTAACATTTCTTGAATGTTAACACAAATTATCCAAATGGTCGATTAATAGTCACGGTCTCATTGACCTTAACGACTTGGAGGTTTGAACACAGTCCACCACCTCTGGATAGAAGGATAATTCTTCCTTAACTTCATGATAGAAGGCTATTCATCCTTAAGTATCATTTATAATTTAGCTAATTAATATGGACTTTGCCATTTGGCTAATCAAAACCATTAAGATCTTTTGGAATTATATATCTGATCATAAATTTCGAGTAAAATCAAGACGATCCCTTGAAAAGGATAAATACATATATATAATTCCAAAGTAATTCATTAAATACCAAAAAAGGAAGTACAATACTAGAAATAAATGAATGAAATAAGTTGTCTACGCAAGGACATAGAAGAAATAAAAATATCCACGCAGGGACTAAAGAAATAACAATGTCCTCACAGGGACTAACATTTATTATTAGAAGAAACTTCACTCATCCTTCTTCCCCTTAACCAACTTGGAGAGTTTGTTGAAGAACTTGTTTGTCTTCTTCTACGTTTCTCCGCATGTTGTTGCATTTCTTTCATTCGTTCCAAGGCCCTGTTAATGGCCTCGAGTAGTGGTGGAGGTTGTGGTTGTGGTTGTGGCATAACAGGATGCTAGTACCCATAACTTGGATATCCAGCAGGTGGATAAACGGGTGGGAAAGGAGACGGGTAAAGTGCGTTATGCATAACCGCTTGCATGTAAGGGTCATGCGACAATGCTTGGTAATCTACTGGCATAGATGGGTTAAAAGGATCATATCCTGATGTATCCGGACATGTTGGAATAGGGTTATTATAACCCGATGGTGGTGGTTGAACCACTGGTGGTGTCGGTTCCACCACAGGTGAAGCATTAGAAGGTCCACCCATTTGTAGATCCTCGTGAATGGTTGGGTAAGTTTTGGGTAACGTGGCAGCGACCCCGACTGTTGACCAGCACTTACCGACATACGCGCTCTGCTTTTTCTCCTTGGTGGCTCAGGTGGTGGTTGAGGTTGTTCCAATGGTTCCATATGTACATCTTCTAGTACAGGAGGTGTTGGGGAGTGATGGGAAGGAGTGTTAGCAATGGTAAATTGGTCCCAATATTGGTCCCTTTCATTTGGACCTTGGTATGGCGATCCGGCGTAAGAGTTCGAATCGCTTGAGATTTCTATGGGATGTGTGTGTGATCCTGACGGTAGCATTTCTGGATCGGAGTCCTCATCCATTGGATTGGGTTGATCCAACTGATTCTGATCAGCTAGGGTGTGTTAAAGTATTGGTTCGGGTTAAACTCATCATGATATGAATGATGGGAATGACGAGAGTGGTGTGATTGGTGCGAATGGTACGAGTGGTACGAGCTTTGGGTGTGGGTAGGTGAATGTCTTGATAGGGGCCAGGAATCCCCCGAATCCTCATAGGGGTTCGAATGATGAAGTTGAGAAGGGATGTGTCCTGATGGTCCTCCCCTCATTGGTCCTTTACCTCTTCCTCATACTCTTGGCGGCATTTTCCTGTTAAAAACAAAGCAAAAACAATACTAGTAACTTAATAATGAGATGAGTAATCCTAGGTCAAAGCCTAAACTCGGAAGTCTAAGGAATGTGCTTGTGTAAGTTTGAGATTAAACACAAAAGGCTAGTGTTTAATTTTCTCAAACGTTGGCTCTGATACCAACCTGTCACACCCCGTATTTTCAACCAAACACCGGTGGGTCCGGGTGGGGAATATCATGACGTAGGTTGATATCATCATAGTCAATTAAACACAGCACAGCGGAAGTCTTGGAGTTTAAATTACTATTACCAATCAAATGTTTAAAGTACGAAAATAATATACAGACGGCTTGTAATGAAAGATCCACAGGCGGATCATAAAATGTACAATAATGTATATCAGACTTTGGGCAGATCTAAGGATTTGCAAGATCCTGTTATATCACTACCGAGCAGCTTCCAGCCTATTTTGTATTGTACCTGCATCTTAGTCTTTTGAAAATACGTCAGCTTTCGCTGGTAAATACACCCAACTGACACATTTTGAAAACATTTTAAAAATTTAGATTTAAGTGCACAGGGCATAAATCTTTAAAAACTTGGGAAAGTCAGCGTTGTAACCTTGTTAACAGCTTTATATGTTTGTCAATACATATGGGGCCCAGTATAGAGACCGAGACATGATTAACGTACACACCACTTATGAACCCACGAAGGAGTTATCCCCAACTTATGGGTAAAAATAATTTAGCATTCGCATATGTCGGGTGTATGCCTACACCCCGTGCTTTGGTCATGGCCATTAACTAATGTAGTGAGCCAAGGATATCAAGGACATGGTCATTAACCCCCAATGTTTAAGTTATCAAACAACACTGACTAAAACAGAATATGCGGATTTACCAACCACAATCCAGCATTCGATTGATCCCATTCCCGACCAAGCGATAATAATTTACCGCAAACTAAGCCCGTATAGGGAAAATAAGTCAAGAGTATTTACCTGAGCTAGTCTTGATTAAAATGCAAGATTTATATCTCAGCCGTATTCAAAATAAACTAAGTGCAGATAGCATTTACCGGAAGGCTCTAGTCTAGATTATGGCATAAGCTAACCAATTAAAATGCTAACGGTCTTATTTACGTCATAGACTTAAACCGACTAGCGTAATGGATCAACAACAGTACGATATGCTAGATTAAGCGATGACCAGATAGAATGTAGTTTAAACCCAACAAGTACTAAGACTTGTATAATATGGGTAAACAATTAACATTCTGGAATTTGAAATTAAAATGATAAGGTTAAACCCGTTTCGGTTAATTTTCGTAAACTAGTTACATATACTTAACTGTATGCATATAAGCGATAACGGGTAACCAGATGAGTCATGAACAAGTTCTATATGTCATTATACTCTAAATAAGTTGTAATATCAATAGGATATCAACTTGCATGCCCGAAAAGGTTTGGAAACGAAATTATGCCTCATAAGGGTGCTTTGGTAATTATATGTCGTATAAAAGGAACTTGCATGTATTCTGATATTATGATCATAAACATTCTGGAAAATACTTAATTTGTGATATATTATCAGTAAGAAGTCACACATAAGTGTGATTTATAGTTTAAGACCAAACTATGCACCGAAAGGGCATTTTGGTCATTTAAAAGTATAATTTCCGATATTATACTAAAATTAGTTTGCGATCAGAATATTAACACCATAATATATTAATTACATTAACATATCAATAAGTAATTCATTTGCAGGTCATCGTTGATTAAACCTTCTTTTATGTAAAAAGGGCATTTTAGTCAAATATTGACATTTTACGGAACTTGCGCATAAACTCAGATTATGATTAGGATCATGTAATATAACCTCACAGGGTTATGCTACATTGTATTACGATCATAATGCGACTATAAATCAGAAGTTAACTAATCTAAGTCGGGTCAGCATTAAAAAGTCAAGAAGAAGTTAAACTTTGCGACTTTCGGTTACGAACCGACCCTAGGACTGAAATTGACGGATTGAACATATTCCCACATGTTCTATTAATTATTACCAACTTGTTTAACAGCCAAAAACATGTTTATAACAAATATAAACTTAGATTATAATATTTATGAAATCTGACCCGTTTGACTTTTTAAAATATAAACTTTGACCCGTCAATTGACCTAGTAAACATGATCCTTAGGAGGTGCCCCTTTAAGGGGTTAATACCTTCCTAATTATGATCACTTAGCCATGTTCCTTTCGAACAATGGTTAGACCATCTTAACCGAAAGTCAAGGAATTTGTCGAAAATGGTTGACTTTTGGCTATTAGAAGACTATAAAAAGAAAAGAGCAGAGATGGAACACTTACAAATGATCTAAGCGAAACTTAGAACTCAAGTGAAGCTCCAAAATGGTCAGGAACTTCCAAGAGTGTAATAAGATAGGAGAAGAGTGAATGAGAAAGGAAATAAGGTGAACTAGTGTGCTAGTTATAGTGCAAGAGGGTGTGTTAAGATGAAGCCATGTGTTAGAGGTGTTGTAGGATCTTCACAAGTGTCTAGCAAGGTGTCAAGAGCTACAAGAGTGTGGTTTTTGCAGGGAGGTGGCATCTTGACAGAATTTTGGGGTTTTGACACTTTTAGTCCCTCAAGAATAGTTTTGTGGATTGTCATGAATTGTCTCTTGACTTATATCCAATGACATAATGATACAACTTGGTCTTTTCGTTCAACACGAGATGTATTGAAGAAGAGTACGAATAACCGTACGTCATGTGTGTTATACTATGTGTTTTTATGACTCAAAAGTGTTTACTAGCTTAAATGTGATGGGTATGAATTCTTATGGTTTCATGGGTTAAATTACCCAAACTAGTAAGGTTTAAGGTTCGGTGAAGATGTGTGATACTCAAGAATGGTGAATCAAAAGATATCACCTTAACCAGGAGTCATTCGGGTTGAAAAATAACTTGGTTATGCAAGGAAAATGTAATAATAAAGTCTAGGGGCCTTTGGGTTATTATTTGAACGTCAAAATGGTGCAAAAGTGAAGTTCTAGTGGCCCGCCGTAAGCTATGGTCACCGGACCGTAGCTTACAATTGGTTTAAAGCCAAACCGAAAAGCCTGGACTGTAGCTTATTATCCGGGACCGTAAGCTACAGTCAGGTTTAAAAAAATTATTTTTTATTAGATTTTTGGAAATTTTTGAGGAGTTGAGTGGCTAACTCATATGAGGTATTATTCGAGGGCATTTACACATGTCGGTTTATTATCGAACACGAATTTTACGAGGTGTTACACTCTTCGTAGCTGATTTTGCTGTTGAACAAACAATCTATAACTTTCTTCGAACAATTTACTAGCCACATCGGGTCTAGTACTCGAATGCCACGCCACAGGCCATATATTCATTTGTGTGCTATGGCGGCTTCGGTAAGCTCCTCGGTTATCTTCCACGAACCATCATCAGGGTGCACACATATCACAGCTTCTCCTGTGTTAGAATCATAATGCCACCATTTAAAGATTTTGTGGAAGTCTTGCTCCATCTGAATCATAGGCATATTCTTCATTACCTTTGGCCTCTTCACGATGAGCATAACATCTTTTTCCTATAGTAATCGGATCAATCTTCATAATTCGCTTCAGAAAATAAGGTTTCCAGTGTATAAATCCGTGTGCAGCTTCAAGCTTAATCAACTTCCATAGCCATTGATCATGAAATTTCATGTTAAGATTTATCATCTTCGTTTGCACGAGCTCTTTAATATCCCAATACGGTTAGCATTTGATGTCGCTCAAGTATCTGAAGTACTGAATCCCAAACTCCCTCTTGATAGCGTAAACCTTAAGTTCCTCGATCCAACCCCAGCTAATTATGTCCCCTAGAGAAATATCTGCATCACGTGTAAAGAATACTAGAGGACGTTTGAACTTGCGCTCTACTGGTGAAACTTTGAACCACTTTTTCCTCATTTCTGCAATTTCAGCTCTATTCAACTGTTGAGGAATGGTACCCTGTTTAGCAGCTTCTTCAACTTTACGTTTCAGAACATCAACATTTTCCGCTGCAATCAACTCACTAAAAGTTGGGGAGTCATCTGTACCCTGATCGACAAGGTTTAACATCATCATCAGAATCATCCTCCACGACAACTCTATCATAATCATTCGCATCTTCAACGTGCTCGAAGACATAGTCAACTGGCTCGAAAGCGCTAATATCATTTAGCTCGTCTTCAATGTCAAACTCAAAATTTTCTTCACCCATGCCTAACATCTTAGCAATCTCTTCCTTAGTATAGCTATGGACATATTCACCCTCTTCAACATCGTGATCAAGATATAATATCTTTGGCTTTGGCACGACAGGAATGGTAGATATATCACTTACTGTGAGAATTCCTGCCTGCTGAGCACCAGTAGGGTCTTCAAATCTGGCCTGATCTCTATCTTCACTAACCTGATTCGCACAGTCATCCAAGTAAGCAGAATAATCAATATCTTCATTTAAAACAAATTTTGTTACACGGACAACCATACCACCTACATCATCATCATTACCACCATTATCATCATCGTTAGAGTTATCAGAAAACAAATCATCTAAATCATCTAAGTCCTCTTTCGCTTTGTCAGCATCCTCAACAAACTCATCAACCTCGGCATCAATCTCTTTCTCTAACTTCTTCTGCAGATGTCTTATTGAAAGTTCTGTCATGTCAATATCTACATCTTTAGGCTTTCCTACCAGAACAGACTTCTTTGTCATCGTACACCACAATATCAGTAATGACTGATGAAGATTCAGCTTCTGGCTCAGTCGAAACAATCACAGGATCCTCACCACTTTAGCTTTACCTTTGCCTTTCGCATCTGATAATTCCTTTGCAAGGCGTTCACGTTCAGTAACCCACTCTCTTGCTTCTACTCTTTCGATTTCATCAATCTCAGCAGCAATATTAACACCCAACTTCTTAGTTAGTATCTTCTAAAAAAGAATCATCATTCTATCGCTTTTGAGTCGTTCCTCTTCATATTCAGCCATGCGAATCTGTAAATGCTATTTTTATTCTGATACAATGCTGGCTAGCATAGCTTCAAGCTGTTGTTTATCTTCGATTAAAGCACTAAGCTATTCCTGTAACTCTGCAATCTTGATGGTGTTTAATATGACTTGCTTTTGTAACTCTTCAACGCGTGGGTCATTAAACATGTCAGCAGTAAAATTCGCCCCCTGGAATGTCACCAAAATCAAAATCAAAATCAAAGTGAGGCTGTGACTGCGAGGGTTGCGGCGGAGGTTGCGGTGTCGGTTGTGTTGCTTGCTGTTGTGGTGGAGATGGTGCTGGCTGAGGTGTTTGTTGATGAGCCGGTGATGGTGGTGTTGGTGGAGTTGGCTCAACATGTACCTCTTCTTTAGTCTGTGTTTGCACTTTTTCTTTTGACTTGACATTAGGAGAATCAGTGCTTCTCTCAGCCGATCGTTTCAGACGTCGAGATTTCTTCTTTACAGGCTTGCGCACAGGAGTATCATAATCTGAACCCGAAGGTATATAAGTCGAATCATCCTCTCCTGTCGCTTTTCGCTTTTTCTCTTCAGCTTTTCTCTTCTTTTCGGCTAAGCGTTCTTTTTCAATCTCTTTAGACCTCTCCATTTCTCCAGCTCGTCTATCCATAGTATCAGTGCTAGACGACGATGCTTCTTCAGCCACTTTTTCACGACCAAATGCTTGCCTCTCTATATTAGCAGCAATATCTTCAATATTCTCCTCAATCTCTAGTTCATCTATCAGTCTAGAACTTTCAGCTGTTTTCTTTTTCTTCTGAGGAGTAGAAGAAGAAGATGCAGACATTGGTTTCCTCTTTGTTCCCTTTTGCCCATCTTTAATAAACCAAGCACTTTGTTTTGCAATAAACCCATCAAGTGCTGTAATCTCTTCGTTCTCGTCACCACTATCTTCCTTTCTCCACTTTCCTGGTGTTGGAGAAACATAATCTTTGTCAATGATCGCACCAAACACAGGCTTCGTGTTCGGGAATGTCTTAAGATGTAGATTCATCTTCTTCAGAGTAGAGACATCCATGTGTTCCAACTTCAGCACATCATCTTTCTCTTTCTTCAAATTTGGATGTAGATGATCTAGCAGCATCTGAATGAAACGAGGGTACTGCAGAAATTTCTCTCTCTGAATATTCTACACCATCTGAGTGAATATCACCTTCGAAAAGTTGTATGGAATATTAAGAACAAGCGCGGTGATAATGCACATCTGGTAGTCAACCAAATCATCAAAACCTCCTTTTCAGTGACTCAATGCATGTATAACGCAATGTGCGGTATATCAAAAAGGTGCACTTAGGTTACCCTTCTTGAATGGAGCAGCATTCACAAACCCGACGTAACCCATGCGATAGAAACAACCCTTCACCATATATTTCGAAAAAATCGTCGGATCATCTTCATGTTCTTTAAAATCCAACACCGTTCTAATCAACTCTTCTATGATTTTCACCTGAATATCTTCATTTCCAATCTTCACAGCTGAGACAATCGCATTCTCTTCAGAATCAAACTCTGCAGCGTTCCAGAAGTACTCAATATGTGAACTATAAGCGACATGGCGATCTGTCAAAGCCTTCGCAATACGAATTTGCCCAAAAACTCTAACACTTCCTGGTAGGCAGCAATCTCTGGAATAGATTCATCAAGAAGACAACATACGTTGTGGAACGGAGAAAAAGAAGATTTCTTGACCTGTACACATAGGCATTTCAAATTGTTAGAAATTTTTCAAAAATTTCAACTTTGAGAATCACTCATACGACGCATTCATTTGTACGAGTCACCATTAGACAATTATAAAGTTTGGTTTAAATCTTCACTCGTACGAGTCACTACTTCGTACGAGTGACCAAATACTTAGAAACTTTTTAAAAGATTTTGACCAAACTGCTTCGTACGGACGATGCCTCGTACGAGTCATCAACATTCAACAATTTTATCTTTTAACTTTTACAGATCCTACTCATAGGAGTGAAAAAGATACAACATTTTGAAAACCTTCGCTAGTACGAGTGAACATTCGTACGAGTTGTAAACCGTATCAAATAACACCAAGTTAAACCGAACTTAAAACGTGCTGTTTTTAACAAATTGAAGGTTGATTTATAGGTTATTGGGGCCGATTTTAACGTTTTTAAGTTCAATTTTATGTTTCACCGGTCCAATTTCCCTAAAACTATGTTTTATGTCTGTTTGGTCTAAACCTGACATTATAACGGCTAAGAACAAGCATTAGTACTTTTCCTATTGTAAGAGGTGTGCGAATCGACCTCCCTAATGTATTAGAACGTAGAATATGTCAAGAAAAATGAAGTATAGAACTGGTTCGCACAAAGTTCTCTCTCAATCGCATAGTGACATTAGGTTGACTCGTGCGACTGAAAGAGCCTCTTATATTAATTCAGTATCGCTCGTACGAATCAATGATTCGTGCGAATGAAAATAAATGTCACTCCTACGAGTTTTGTACGAGTCAGTTCTGATACTTGTTAAACTTTTTGATTTTATATGAACTTTTATCTGTTTAAAACCCTCTCAGTTATCCAAGTCCAAGTTAATGACCCTAATTATCTGATTTGCCTTCAAGTCCAAGTTAATGACCTTGGTTGACCTTTTTTTGATCAAAATAGATTTATTTAAAAATGTAAAGTTTCAAATTAATGAACTTTATTGATGTTCAGGTAATTTCTTCTCATGATCAGCTCCCAACCCGTGGTCTTCAGCTTTCCTTCAGCAAGTGTCGCCATGACTTGAACTATTAGTGTTTTCATCATCGGTAGACTAAAACTAAACTAAAATGATAAGAAAACTGAAAATCTTCTAGGGATTTTTTGAAAAGAAATACTAAGAAAAGATGTATATACATCACGTATTTTTGTGAGTTTTGTATTAAGAGGATCATATCAAGTACTTAACAAATCACAAGTACCGTTGATCTTGGTAGTAACTGTAAGTTTCTTAAACAAATTTACTTAGATTGCCAATATACTTATCCACTTAAACCTCTTCTCGTTTCTCAACTGTTTCAAGATATGTTAGATAATATTAGGAACATGAAGTAACTGTGTTTCCTATCTCAGAATATACTCCCGCGTCGAGATTCCCAGAATATCATTTCACAGGTGAATATATCCAATTGATATCTGTAAATGGGGTGAATGCGAGACCTTGAGAGCTCAGTTTAGTACTTCCATACAGACAAAGAGATGAAGGCTCGTCTTTAGGTGGTGTTCCATAAAGGAATCTTTTGAACTTCAGATGTCACAAAGTTTATGACATAATCATTTTTATTCAGCTATTGTGGGCGAATAATGCGTAAAGTATTATGCAAGTTCTAGGCCATTGCGGACGCAAAATCAGAAGAACTCGGATAATACCCCAGATATCGATTAAATATAAAAACCTAGTATCGCAGAATCTGGCATTCTCTCAAACAAAATTTCGGAGTACTAAGTCCATATATCCGATAGATGTTAACCCACAAGTTATTTAGTTTTTCTTTTTTAAGTTTATATCTTGAAAAGCAATTTACTGAACGAGTAAAGCCTATTGGCACATCCTTAGTAAGACCTGTTTAATTACTTGTATAAACCTTCCATATCTTTAGCATACTATGACTGTTATATTGATGTAATATGATCTCTCTTTTTCTCAAAAACTCTTTTTGACTTTTATATGTTTTTGTATTTTCCCAAATTTTCCCCCCTAAAATAAAAAAACTTATTTTTGGATTTTCAGAATTTTAAGAAAGAATGTACAGAAAACACGTCATACCGATTACAATTACGTCAAGTCCTCATCATCCTCAAACTCAACCTCATGAATATCTTCTGATGCCAGATTTCTTAAACCATTTAATTTTAAAAGATTTTTAAATCTTGAACGATCAAATGCTTTGGTATAAAAATATGCTTTTTGGTCATCAGTGTGGATTCTTTTCAATTCTAACCAACTTTTTTCGTAGCATTCACGGATAAAGTGGTGTCGAATCTCAATATGTTTAGCAGGTGAGTGTTGACATGAGTTTTTAGTGATATAAATTGTAGCCTGATTATCTACATATATGGGTGTGTCAAGAAATTGCAGTCCGAAGTCTCTCATATGCTGTTGAATCCAGAGAATCTGGGAACAACAACTGGATGATGAAACGTATTCAGCTTCATAGGTAGAGAGAGCGACCGCGGTATGTTTCTTGCATTACCACGTTACCAAACGGGTTCCGAAGTACTGGTAGCCAGCCGTCGTAGATTTAGCGTTAAGTTTGCAGTAACCGAAATCAGAATCCGAGTAACCCGCAAGATTGAAGTCGTCATGTCGAGGATACCACAAGCTGGTGCTTGGAAATCCTTTCAAATATCTCATGATACCCTTGACGGTTAGCCAAGTGCGAATCCCTTGGACTAGACTGAAAACGGGCACACAGGCATGCAGAATACATGATATTAGGTCAAGAAGTAGTGAGAAACATCAAGGATCCGATCATGGAGCTGTATAATGTTTCGTCAACTTTGACTCCATTAATATCTGGACAAATGTCGTGATTAGGAGCTAATGGGGTAGATGCTGGTTTAGTTCCTGTCATATCGGATTTCTCCAATATGTCATGAACATACTTCGTCTGATGGATGAAGATACCATCAGGCAATTGATCGACCTGAAGTCCTAGAAAGAACTTCATCTCCCCCATCATACTCATTTCAAATTTGCGCTTCATGACTCCTTCGAAGTTCTTTACACAGCTTGTCATTTTTCGATCCAAAGATGATATCATCAACATATATTTGCACGATAATCAAAGTCCATCCACTTCCTTAGTAAAGAGGGTAGAATCTACAGTTCCTCTGACAAAGCCGTTGTCTAGAAGACGTCATGACAGCGTTTCATACCAAGCTCTCGGGGCTTGATGAAGACCGTATAAGGCTTTGTTCAGAAGGTAGACTTTGTCTTTGTGTATAGGACCTACAAACCCCGGTGGTTGTCCGACATACACCTCTCTTTAACTTTTCCGTACAAGGAAAGCAGATTTGACATCCAACTGGTACACCTTGATACCCTTCCAAGAAGCAAATGGCAAGAATATGTGGATCGCTTCAAAACGGGCAACTAGGGCATAAACTTCAGTATAATCAATCCCTTCTTGCTGATGAAAACCTTGTACCACGAGTCGAACTTTGTTGCGCACTACGATCCCTCTATCATCACGTTTGCACTTGAAGACCCATCTAGTGTTTATCTTTTTGTGATGATCTGGCAGATCAACAAGCTTCCAGACTCCTAACTTCTGGAATTAAAGCAATTCCTCCTGCATTGTGTCCACCCAGCTCTCTTCTTTTAACGCGTCCTTCCAGTTCTCGGCTTCCACCTGAGAAACAAAACAACCATTAGAAAGTCTGGTTTGCAGGAGCAATACGAGTATAAAAACAGCTTAGATCCTTATTGATCTAATTGCGAGTTTGCACTCCCGTTTGTAAGCTGCCAATAATATTCTCCGATGGATGATAAGAAAGTGTCCTCGGCATCACTTCACTCAGAACATCCACTTGAGTTTGCAAGTTTGTGATAACTTCATCAACAACCGATGCAGATGATGAAGCTTCATTCCTAACATTGGTTTGATCAGCTTGATTATTCAGGAAGCTTTCAATCTGCTCAGATCCTTCATTGGAACTAGATCCTCCATCATCGAAAGTTGGTTCTCGATCAGAGTCAGCATTTGGCTGTTGCTGGGCAGATGATTCGATAGTGTTCATGAATGGTACAGAGACAGAGTCTTGAAGAGTAGAGCTCGGACATAGGAAGTGACGGTGAAATCACTAACGGTCTTGTAACTTGCTCTTGATTAGATATTTGATGCTGTTGAAAGAATTCCACAAACCATCATAGTTAAACAGCCATGGATCCCCAGGTTTCTGCGTAGGTGTAGTATAACATTGATAATCAACATGCTGCGCAAGAATAACCTAGTTCACACTCGGCAAGAAGACACGTTTCTGTGGAGTAGTATAACCCACGAAAAATCCTTCCAAGGATTTGGCTCCAAATTTACCATCCGGGTCCAATACAGTACACAGTGATCCAAAAGGCTCCAAATACACAAGGTTAGGCTTCCATTGATTTAGCAATTCAAAACACGTCTTGTTGTGAGGCTTGACTGTTAACACACGATTAAGAGTGTAACACGCTGATGCGACTGCTTCACTCTAGAAACTGATTGACAATTTCGAATCGGCGAGCATGGTTCTGGCAGTCTCGATCAATGTGCGATTCTTTCGTTCAGCTACTCCATTTTGTTGTGGAGTATAAGGAGCACTGAATTCATGAAGAATCCCCTTTTCGTTGCAGAACACGAGCATCCGTTTTTTCTTGAACTCTGTATCGTTGTCACTACGGATTCTCTTGATTGGCAAGTGATACAGGTTTTCGAGTTTTCTGAAGAGAAAATGTTTCATCTTTGCTCTCCAGAAAGAAAACCCATGAGAATCTTGAGAAATCATCTGTAACGACTAGGCAATATAGATCATTAGAAATGCTTTTGACATTTAATGGTCCGAAAAGATCCATATGAAGCCTCTCTAGTGGTAGCTTGATTGAATTCAGTAGCTTTCGTGGGTGTGATTTCTTGTGTTGTTTCCCCTTTTTACAGCTTAGACAATCATCAGATAATTGAAAATTTTTCAGATTAACACCCTCCACTAGGTCGTTGTGCACAAGATAATTCATTTTTCTCATATAAATGAGCCCCATCTTCCTATTCCACAGAATAGACTCTTTCTCGATTGCTTTAGAAACAAAGCATTAAACCTTCTTTGATGTTGTAGATGCGACACTCATATCCAGAACATATAGATCATTTTCTCTCGGAGCATGCATAAGAATCCATTCCTTAGGAATCTTGAATCCCGGCTTTAAGATTAACCAAGATTCACCACAATCTAGCTCCGCAACCTCATGGATTAATCATTAATGCCTCAGCAGACGACCATGATTACCGTTAATTAATGGGCGTGTGTGGCAAATTAAAATCAAAGCATTCAGACTCTTCTCATTAGCGAGAGTGAAATAGGAAGTAACAATCATCCACCGAAGTTGAATCATATGAATGATTATTCCTCATGGAAAATTTGTTATCATACGTACATTCTGGGTCAAAATACAGAGTTGTGGACATGTTTTACTACACCATAAAAGGAATCTCTCGAAGAAGAAGGATCAAATCCAACCTCTTTAGCCAACTTAGATGAAAATGATAAAAAGGATTATGATTTAGAAAAGAAGGCATTTGCTATCATTACACAAGAACTTCATAAAGATATTTATCATCAATTTGTGTACTGCAACACAACCAAGAATTTGTGGGATACTTTGGAAGCAAGAGGGGAAGGAAATGCTGCAACAAGAAAGATACGACATGATCTTCTGAAGAAAGAGTTTGAAGGTTTTTTGTTCATGGAGAATGAGACACTAAGCGACATGACAACTCGTTTTTATCATCTGCTTAGTGAGATGTCTTCATACAAGGGGAACGCATCTCCACAAGAGATTGTGATGCATTTTGTTGATGCCTTACAAACTAAGTGGAGTCAATTTATTGACTTACTAAAGACATAGTTGTTTTGGATATGATCAGTATTTATGAGTTTGTTCAGAAACTTGAGAACAAAAATGAAGAAGAAATACGAAAAGCAAAAAGGGTACATGTTCCAAAAAACCCTGAAATGTATTTTGGAGGTATTAACACAAGCGTTAGTGCAACTCAGCAACCGAAACTCCAAACAACGTTTATGTCAAATGTTAACCCTTTTCTACCCCAGCCAGTTCAAACAGATCAATCTGCTAGATCAAGTACTCAAATATATGGTCAAGCATTTGATCTTAAAGCCTTTCTTCCGCGACCACAAGTTGTTACACCTCAAGTTCCACAACAAGCTTCTCAACAAGCTTTCTATGGTAACAACTTTCAACCTTCAAATCCTAATAACATCGAACGTGATACTTCACATCTTTCCAAGGTCAGTGTAGAAGTTGCTCGGGAACACATGGAACTTCTGAACACTATGGTTAGTGCATACTGTGGACTAGTCGCTGGTCAAATTGGAAACATCAATTTGATTAATGAGGACTATCAACAAATAGAGAGGGATGAAATGGAGTTAATGGATATTAACTGGGCATTTGCTAGTGCGGTTAGAAGATCGAAAGACTACATGAGTAGAACTGGAAGAACAAGTTTAGAAAGCAAGAAAGACACAAAGTATGGATTTGATAAAGATGATGTTACTGCTTCAAATGTGTTGAAAAATGTCATTTCAAACCTGAATGTACTTGACCTAGCAAGCAAGGAAATCACAACCCTTTCCGAAATCAACCATACTCATCCAACACAACTCAAGTTAACAATGAACGAAGTATAGTAGCTTTTAACAACCCAAACAACTCCAACAAGTCTGGACCTTCAAGCAACACAAGAGAGCATTAGTAGTTCAAGCAAATGAAGGATGTGATTGGTCAGTTCAGTTGGGAAATGAGAATCAAGGAGGAACTGCTTGTTATGCTAAGATAATCAATCAGATCAAACATGTTCACACTATTGACTCTTCTGATGATGATGATAGTTCTAGTATAATGGGAGTTCTGATGAGGAAAGCTCAAGTGTGGGTGGTTATGGTTCAGATTCGGATGTCAAGGAAAAGATTGATACTGAGGTCGATAAGTTGCTAAAAGAAGCTGAAAAGTCAAAAGTATGGGTTGATAAAAAAGCAGGAATTGCATCGAAGGAAGTAGAAAAAATCTTTGTCAATAATGGACCTTTTTCTCATTATATTGCTTTTATGGCTAATGTTGCAGGTTCAACAAGTCAGGTAAAATTCGACTCTCCTAGGATATGCAATGATTGAGCTGACTTACAAACTAAATTTGAAACAATTAACATTCACAATCAAAGCTTAGTAGTTGCACTGTCAAAATGCAAAGAGGTAAATATGGCTTTAACTCACAATGAAAAAGAATTCAAATGTGTAATTGAGACTCTTAAGAAAAGCGTGTCTGAATTAACAAAAACAGTTTTGAACAAGCAAACTGGTACTAATAACTGCACTAATATCCTTGAAGAAACGAAAAAGGAGTTAGCCATTGCCAAATGCGAGCATGATGCAATTAAGTTAAAATTGGAGAGTTATTCTAACTCCCGATATGTGCTTGGATCACATCATTGACGTTCAGAAACTTAAAGGAGATGTAAAATGCATTGGGTATAAATCGTGTCCACCACCATTGAAACACAATTACACCAAATTGCCTGATGAGGAGGAAATGCCATGTTTTGAACCATTTGTACCCCTTAATCTTGAAGAGTTTGCAGTAGGGTTAGGGTTTAAACTGGACAATTCCTCAAATGAATCCAGAAAGACAGAGAACTTATCATCAATTGTTGATCAAATTCCAGCTATAATGGAGGAGGATGATTCACTAGATGATGAGTCAGACAAGATCGATCAGGATCAATCCCTTGATAAAGAGAAAGGGGTAGAAATTTCTACTACTCCCGGTGTGCAATCTGTTGCAAATCAAGGGATTGATTCTAGCAAATATGTCAAGACACTTGTTTCCACATTTAAGAGTGATAATGTGTTGTATACTTTGATTGGTGATGAGAAAATTTACTCAAACAAGGATTTTACGATCAAAAATGTCAATCCAACTTCAATTGAACAAGTTTTCTAAAATTCGACAACAACTTTTTGGGAAAGAAAAATCCAGTCAAATCACAACCATTAATCGCTTCTAAAAGTAGACAACAAGAAAAGCGAGCAGAAAAACCTAAGATGTCACAACCAAAGGTTGAAGCTAAAGGAGCTCACAACAAGAAAAAGGGGAAGAATGTTAACTTTATAGTCTCAACTGGTACTAGTAAAATCGAAACTTTTGAAAATATGTCAAATACTAATTTTGTAAATCAAGTCAAGTTTTTAAAACGTAACAGTCAAAACAATTACACTCAACACACGAATGGGTGCGAAGATGGACCAAGTACCTCTAGGCCTACAAGTTCAACATCGAGTCATCAAATGGCATCTCCTGAATTTTTGAAAGGAGAATATGTTTTAAGTGTGGGGAGTTTGGCCACATAATCAAATATTGTACCAACTCAGCAAAACCCAAGTTTGTTGAAAATGCCCCACTTGAAAAGAGTTACCAACGTCGATCCGTGTCACCTAAAAAAGACAAACGTATTGTTAAGGAACAAGAAAAAAACAAAGACGTAAACAAGTTAAAATAATTGAAAAGGCATTAAAACCGGATGTTGTTGAGAAGAAACCAAGTTCATCAAGTTTGTTAAAACCAGAAGTGTCTAAACCTGTAAATAATAGTCAATCTGGTACACGTCAACAATCTTGGAAACCTAAAACCGGTAATGTTTCAGGGGGAGGCACAAAGTTTCCAAATCATCAAGAAATAGCAATCACATTTCTTGATGATAAGGGTCGACCCAAAACCACTAAGGCTTGGGTCCCCATCTCAAACTAATCGGGTAATGCAATGTGCAGGGTGTTCCAGGAGGTACTATGAATAGTTATTGCTTTTGTTGGACATAAAGGTGGTTACATCACTGGAGAAGGAATGATTCCCAATGGTGTTGTTAGTTTTGACAAGATCAATTATATTCATCAAATTGATCACAATCTTCTGAGTGTTTCTCAAATCTACGACAAGAAGTTCACGATTCATTTTGATGATGCCGGTTGTTATGTGCTAAAACCTGGTTTCAAGATTCCCAAAGAATGGTTTCTCTTGTCGGCTCCATGAATAAACGACTTGTATATTCTTGACATGAGCCAAGCTATTACTACGTCTGCACAAGTTACATGTTTTGTCTCAAAAGCCACTGAAAAGGAGTCAATTTCTTGGCATACACGAATGGGACACGTTCACTTGAGGAAAATGAATTATTTAGTGAAAAATAATCTTGTGAATGGTATACCAGTCAAGAATTTTCATTGAGAAGTTGTATGTGTATCATGCCAAAAGGGAAAACAAGCAAAGAAGTCTCATCATGTGAAGAAAATTAACACTGTTAATATGCCTCTGGAACATCTTCATATGGACCTTTTATGACCTATGAAACACAAGACTACATTTGGCGATGCATATTTTTTAGTTGTTACTGATGACTATTCAAGATTTTCATGGGTGAATGTTATGGCACACAAGAGTGAAGTTCCTGAAATCCTTAAGAATCTCTTCATGCTACTTGAAAATTTGTACAATTTGAAGATAAGGAGAATCAAAAGCGACAATGGCACCGAATTCAAGAACCATGTTATGGATGAGTTCTGTTCTTCTAAGGGCATTTTACATGAATATAGTTCTCGTTATACTCCACAACAAAATGGTGTCGCTGAGAGGAAAATAGAACTCTTATCAACACTGCAAGAACTATATTAGTAGAGTCAGAACTTCCTATTCAGTTTTGGAGGGAGGCTGTGGCTACTGCGTGCTATACAGTGAATAGAGTTCTTACAGTGAAAAGGCATGAAAAAACATGTTTTGAATTGTTACATAAAAGGAAACCGGATGTATCTTTCTTAGAACCTTTTGGAGCTCCATGCACTATGATTGATCCACATGGTAAATTCGGTCCAAAGGCTATCGAAGGTTTCTTTCTTGGATATGCTACTCCAAATTTCAGAGTGTGGAATTTGTCAACGAAAAAGATTGAGGAATGGGGTGAAGTTAAGGTTTAAAGATACACTGAATCAGTAAGAGCTCCAGGTGCTCCTTGGATGTTTGACTACGATGGACAATTTGACTCCTTCAATCTGCCAACTTTTGATAATGCGTTTGCAGCGGCTCAAATGTTACTTGAAAGTGATATTGCAGTCGATTTGTCTTTAGTACGACCAATTATTGTTAACCCTCAAGTGTCTACTTTGGGTAATAATATTGTTCAGAATGAGGATTTTGAAGATGCTGCTGATTATAATGTTTCGTCAGAGATGATGAGTTCCATGATGCAAATGAAGCTACTTCTGCTCCTATTCCTGATATTTCTGAAGTGACTTCAAATGCGCAAAAACAAGGGACAACCGAAGGTCATGCATCTTCTTCATCGATTCCAGCCATCGACTTAGCTGTTGATCTGAATATCAACAATTTGGGTATAAATTCTAGAGTTCCCGATGTTCCTGAAACTCGAATCCATGATAATCATCCTCAGCAGAATATTATAAGAGATGTCCAGAGTGGAGTGGAGACACGTAATCAACTAAGGAACAACAAGAATGCTGGTTTGTATACAACAATTAGAGAATCTGGGGAACATAATGATTGGTCTTTTGCCTGCTATGTTTGCCAAGTTGAACCAAAATCTTGGAAGGAGGAAATGAAAGAAGACTCATGGGTTGAAGCAATACATGAGGAACTTCAGCAGTTTCAGAAGTTTGGCGGGTGGAAATTGGTTGACAGGCCCGACAACTACAAGAAGATTGGTACTAGATTGGTTTACAAGTGGAAGAAAGACGACCGAGGAGTTGTTGTGAGAAACAAAGCAAGATTGGTTATCCAGGGATTTAATTAGGTAGAAGGCATTGATTATAATGAGGTTTATGCACCAGTAGCATGTCTTGAGGCCATAAGAATTTTCTTGGCTTATGCGTCCTACAAGAAGTTTACAGTTTATCAAATTGTTGTGAAAAATGCATTTCTTCATGGTGTGGTTGAAGAAGAAGTATATGTTGAGCAACTGCCGGGTTTTGAAGATCCAATTAATCTCGACAAGGTGTGGCTTCATAATAAGGCGTTATATGGTCTTCATCAAGCTCCACAAGCTTGGTATGAAACGTTGTCTTCCTATCTACTCAATAATGGTTTTTGACGTGGGTTGATCGACTGTACTCTCTTCATCAAAGAAAAGAATGAGGATTTGTTGCTGGTACACGTGTATGTTGATGATATTATTTTTGGGTCTACAAATGATGTAATGTGCAATGAATTCGAGCGGGTGATGCAAGAAAAGTTCAAGATGAGCGCCATGGGGGAAATGACTTTCTTTTTAGGTTTGCAGGTTCATCAGTCTAAGGAAGGGATTTTCATTCATCAGACTAAGTATGCTGGGGATATTCTCAAACAATTTCAAATGGAAGACTCGAAGCCTTTGGGAACTCCATTAGCTCAAAATCATGGGATTACTCTGTGGAACCATCTCTTCAAATGGAATACTCGAAGACCCGATATAATGTATCCAACATGTCTTCTAGCTCGCTACTAGTCAATTACAAAAGTTTCTCATTTGATGGCTGTAAAAAGAATCTTTCGTTATTTGAAGGGTCGCCCTGACACTGGTCTCTGGTACCCTAAGGATGATACGTTTGATTTGACAACATTCAGTGATTCTAATCATGGTGGCTGCAAGATCAATGCAAAGTCAACATCAGCAGGATGTCAGTTCTTGGGAAATCGCCTAGTCACTTGGCAGTGCAAAAAACATACTTGTGTAGCTACTTCAACATGTGAGGCTGAGTATATTTCGGCTTCTAGTTGCTGCTCTCAGGTTTTATGGATCCAACAACAAATGTGCGACTACGGTTTTGAATTTCTAAGTACTCCAATTTATGTTGATACTGAAGCTGCTTTACAGATCACTCGTAATCCTGTACAGCACTCAAAAAACAAACACATTGAGATTAAGTATCAATTCATACGAGATTTTTATGAAAAGAAACTTATCAATGTTGTTAAAATCCACACTGATCACCAACGTGCCGACCTGTTTACAAAAGCTTTTGGTAAATCACGTTTTGATTATCTTATTTTGGTCAATGGCATCAAGGTAAAACTCGAGTAAATAATCCTTTGCTAATCGTTTTTGTAACTATTTTCTTCAAAACTAAAAATACAAAAGGATTTTCCAATTTTTTTTTTACTTTTTACATTTAGGGGGAGAAAATTTCAAGAAAATACAAAAACATGAGAAAATGCAAAAATACAAAAATATGTCCTTTATTTAGTCATGTCTTTATTTATATACTTTCTAATTTAAGGGCGGGGGGAATTTTAGAAAAATACAAAAAATAAAAAAACCAAAAATCAAAATGAGTTTCTTAGAAAGATAAGAGAAGATGATGATACACCGGTGATCTGTCAAATACGGTCAAAAACATAAAACGAAAATTGATAAGTAGCTCTAATAATGATGTATCGGTAGGCTTACAATCAGATTAAAACTGCAGGTTGATATAAACATAATGGACTGAAATCCAAGTGGGAACCATTCATTGGCCTATGGTCTTGGTACCGAAATTTCATTTGATAGTATGCCGAGGTTCTGAGATATGCAGTCTTTATACTTGCTTATCAACTGGGTATCATGGTTGAATCTTTTACCGAACATAATGGGGACGCAAGTCTAGAACTTCTATGATACCATACATACGTGTAAATACTGCATACGACCATCAATAAGTGATAAAAATATCACATTCACCCAATCAATAAGTGATAATATATCACAACTTTATGCGGGAGTTAAGTTCGTCTCTTTGTCATTACGATGGTACTAACTTGTTCACGAACTTACTCCTGTGCCCTGCATGCATCTAAAAATCAAGTTCCTCATTAATAAGTGATATAATCACATAGGCTTGTTTTCAATCAAAATAAGCGAGTATCTCACAATCTATACGTCAAAACATATGACAAGCAGTATACGCACCGGTAAGATTGTCTCTCGTGCATGTCTTGATACGGGAATGTGTCATGAAGTGACTGAACACCGACTAGTAAGTATAATTCATACATTAATCATTCTCCTAATCATGACTACATCTGATAAGCTAAGCTTATGTGGACAACAATACCGATAATTATGGTAGAATATTTATTTAATTATACGTTCTAAACAAAAAACCGTTTTTAGCAAGATTAAAGCTGGTATGATTCTCTTACCTTGAAACTCAGAAAAAGATTGCTAGTTAATGTACAGTTTGTTCTTGTCTGTTAGTATTTGTTTTAGTTTACTCTGTTTTTAAATTATTTTTTATTAGCCAAAGTTGAAGCTCAAATGTTTTCTACCAAGATATGCCCGAAAAATCAATTGGTTTGCAATCATAACTTCATAAAGTACCTTTTTGCAACGGGGTAAACTCATAACAAAGACCAAAATCTGTTTAATGTGAAAATTTTCTAACTTGTGATCTGTGTGGATATGTGCAAAGATCTAGACAGGTCAATGAAAAACCTTAGGTCCACAAAGAACTGATGTTTCAGTCAAGAAAAAACTGGATTGTACGAATCAGTAGTTGGTCGTACGAATTAGAGGTTCCTCGTGCGGATGATAGCTCTTTGTGCGAATAAGTAAATGATTCCTCGTGCGAATGGTTGTTCTTTGTGCGAAAGAGTCACTGGTTCTTTGTACAAGACAGTTCTTCATGCGGCTGGCAGTTCTTCGTGCGACTAGGGTTATTCATGCGAGGAAAGGGATGAAGTATAAAGGGTGAAATAGTTCTTCAGTGTAACTTTACTTTCACTTTTTTACTTCATACTTTCACTATTCATCATCTTCCTTACTAAGAAGAAACATCATCTGTCTAACCTTTCTTTTCTTTTAGTTGATCTATTTGTGATATCTTTAAGGTATGTTTGACAATGATGGTATATCTTAAAGATGAACAAATTGAACATTAACTGACTGTTTGTCACTGTCTGACATGAACAACAAACTTTGGGCGAAGAACCTAGGCAAGATGAAGAACTGTTCTTCGTTGATTTCCAACAGGCGAAGAACCTATGTTGGCGAAAAACAAGTTCTTCATGAACAATCTACACTTGAAAATCTTTGTGTGAACAAGTCGACTCTTCTTCGTACGAGTGAATTATCCCTCGTACGAGTAACCTGAGTGAGTCAGTTGTTGTTCATGAGAGTCAGTTGTTCTTCGTACGAGTCAATTGTTATTCGTATGAAGCGGTAGTTCTTCGTAAAGAGGTTGCATACTTACAGAAAGTTCACAATGAACACTTTTGAGTATGCTCCCTAATGTATTTATATTTCTTCTTATTCTGGTTATCTTTTGTGTACAGGATGGCACTAAAAGAACAGAAAAGAAAGCCCGGAACAAAGAAAACTGATAAGTCAGAAGGGGAAATTATGTCAGAGCCGAGACACAACATGGTTGCCTACTTAGATTCAGAAGATAAATTTGCTGAGTACAACGGTATTATGAAGTTTTTGCACGACTCAAGGATACATTATGCAATCACGCATAAAACTACAATATACAAGACGTTGATCAAGGAATTTTGGGATTCAGCTAAAGTTGTTGATGTGAATGGACAAGATCTTATCCACGGAAGAGTAAATGGCTTAGACGTAGATATTTCCGTCGAAGTAATAAACTCAGCATTACAACTTGGCGATGACCCTGAAGCTCCATACTCAGTTTCGTTGAAGTGTCAACGTGGATGTTTGCTTCGAATGAGATGTGTCGGAGATATTCTTGTAGGACAACTAAACAAAGCATGGTTGCCACTACGGTACAAGTTCTTTCTACATGTTTTACTTCAGTGTTTAAGCAACAGACGAAGTGGTTATGACATGGCGAATAACGACTTAGTTGGGATGATGGTAGCTTTGACATTGAACAAACCGTTCAGTGTTTCAAAGTATATTTTTGCTAACATGAAGGAAAACCTGAAAAGAGCCAGATTTGGTGGAAACAAGTTTTGGATGTATCCTCGTTTTCTCCAGATGATCTTGAATATACAACATCTGAATCTTCCAAAGAACGACAACGACGTTCTAAAAATTGATGTTATGATGGAACATTCGTTGAAGATATTTAGAGGTGTTGCAGCAAAACGTTCCAAGGAAAACACACCTCCTTGTAAGTTGTTCGGTTTTCTGGCTAATTATGAATATGTTGCACCAGAAAACGTTAAGTGACGCTATGATGATAGTCAGTCAGATAATGAAGAACCAACTTTGAAGAAGATGATCGAAGAAAAGTTTGGTCGTCAAAAGGGAAAGGATAAAGGTGATGATGATGCCAGTGATGTTGATAGTACTGATGACAGTGATGGTGGTGCGAGTGGTGTAGGTACTACAGGTGGTGATAAGGGTAAACAATCGGATAAAGAATCAGATTCTGATGACAATCCGCTTGAACCTGAGTATGAACGCTATGTTTATGAGCGTGGGGTTAGGCAGATTAGAAAGATTCCAACAGATCCATATGATGACTATGTTCCATCCGATGCTAAGACTGAATGAGATCACAAAAAGAAAATTGTGGTTCGTAGAAAGAAAAAGAGCAAAAAGTCTATGGGAACCTCATCAGCTCAACCTGAAATCACACAACCTACAATCATATAACAAGAAACCATACTGGAACCAAGTGCAGAAGCTCAGTTTGCCTTCACAACGGAGGAGGCTGAAACTTTAATGTCGGAACCCACTACAACCTCTGAACCACAACCTACAGCTACCACAGCAGCTGAAACACCTTCAGTTGCGACTACTCCAGTTCAACCACAACCCACTACTTCTTCAGCTCAACAATCCCAGTCCGCAATTCAATGACAAAGTACAGAACGACGCAGTCGTTTACTCTCTGAAATGGAACATGATGAGAACATGGATTTTCTGTTCTCTCAGCTGCAAGCTGTGGCAACTAAGATTAACAGGTACTCGGAGTTTATGTCTTCAAATCGGAATACAGTTATTAAGCAACAGTTGGAGATAAATTCTTTGAACGAAACTGTTGGAAAGCAGGTTACCTAGATTGCGCAATTATGAGAGGAGAATGAGCGGTTGAGGGTTGCGGATGCTGAAAGGGCAGCTCAGCTTCAACTGATGCGAGCGGCTGATAACGCTCGTGGGATTGAAATGAATAAGCTGAAAGAACGTAGTGCGGCTGCATAACGATCTACTGAAACATTGACTTCTAAACATGATGACATGAGAGAATGGTATCATTTTCGTAATATTACACTGGCTAAAGGCTTTAATCGTATTAAAGACGGTTTTGAAATGAGCAGAAAGCTGGTAAACATTCTGTGGAATGAAAGATGCAAAGCACAGGAGATCCAACGTAAGCGTAATCACGATAGTGAAGACCTGAAATCCTGACCCTGGTAATCCTGATGTCCAGCTTCATCCGCGCAACCAGAAAGTTCTATTGCAACTCCAGTGGTAGAGTCTAGTGCACATTAGATCATGGCAGATCCAGTTGCCTCGGGTGGTACTCAAAAGGAAACAGGAAAGGTTTGATGTTTTGGAGAGTATTGAGGATATTGTTCTTCAGTCAACATTGGTTGAAAGTGTTCAATAAATGTGGGTGCAGCAGTCCATTAGAAATAAAGACCGAAGACCAAGCAACAGTCAAGGGGGAGTTTGTTGATACACTTTTGTGTCTGTCGCTTGTCTTACTTACGTCAGTAATTGTACGGTCTTTGTTTGTTGTGTCTGTAAAGTTTTGGTCGTGTCGATCAAATCAAGATATTCTCCTATCTTGATTTAGTACGACGTTTAGTTTGTCTGGTTATAAAACAGTTGCATGTGTGCATACTGTTAAGTTTTGTGTTTCTGATCTTGCTGTCTGTGCAGTATGTCTGTTAGAAGGGTTCTCCAAAGAACCACTTATTCGTGTGAGTGAACTGTGCTTCGTACGATGTCACACCCTCAATTTCCACTTGCGGAGTTTTACCGCGAGGCGTGTGAACAAACCAGAATCTGAGACACTAGTAATATCGAACGACTCTATAAGATTTATTCAAACGTTTTCCAAAAACATTTGTTTAACCATTCATAGTTACTTTCAAATTGTCTTAGTTTAGTTTTAAAGTTTAGCGGAAGCATTAGTTTCAAAGTTGTGCGGAAGCATTAAAGTAAAGTAAAGTAACGGGCGCCAACATAAACGCCAAAACCAAAAATCCCAAACAATATTCGTAAATGAGACTCGATAAAAAAAATGTCTTGATCAATGCAAGTGAGTGCACCTAGCGCTCCTAGCGTCCTGAGAAACATGTAAAGAAAGAAGTGTCAACATTAAAGAAGAGTGAGTTCAAAGGTTTTATAAGTTCACATGTTCGGTTAAAAGTTTTGTTTCCCCCGTTATCCCTAATCCGGGATAACAATATAGTTCCATTATTCCTAACCCAGAATAATAATGTTGGTTCCATTATTCCTAACCCGGAATGATAATGTTGGTTCGTAATTAAGTTCAATGTTAACATGTAGGCAGCGAGCCTAAAGTTACGTCACATAAGAGTTCGCGATCAAAGCTGACTGTTGTGCCTCCGTGTTGCCAGGCCTATCACTGACCATGGCGAAAGTTAGGCCAAATTAATCACCCGTTGACCATACCCGGTCGGCTAGCGCGACTAGCTCGGGTGGGGCTTGTCGGGCCCAGTAGTACTACTTATAATTTCCCCGCTATCTAACCCAATACTAACGATCCGAGAGTTTGTGGAGGACTTCCGTGATATAGCTGCTTAGTGACCATAACGTACATTAACATTAACTTACTTACCGAGTAGTTTAACAACGTTAATTTTCGCATAACGTAAAAAGATTGAGTTATAGAATGTATACATGTTTCTCCCCCTGTTGTTTAGAACTGGATAAAATAGGGGCCGTGAACTCACCTTTAATTGCTCGGTTAGTGTAACACAGAAGTAGCAAATGATGGGACCGCTAATTGCGTCCTAACATGTCAATCGATTTAAAGTTAGTGTGTGAACACACTGATACAAACCCTACGCATTACTAACACACAATGCGGCACACATAATAACAAATTCGAAAACACAATCATGCATGAAAAGTATCATCATACCAAAATAGTGATCAAACCAACTTGTCATAAACACAGATCAACTCATACTACACTTTGGTACACACAAACGCAAGTTATTCAGCTTGTACGCTCATAACTAGGCTGTTTTCGAGGAATTTTATAAAATAGTTCCAACGTTCTAAAAATTCCAATTTTTTTACAGGAGGTGTCAACTAAACTGTAGAATTTTATGTAAACTTTTCAAGTCCTAACACTTTACCAATTATTTAGAAACATTTATATACTAGGCTGCAGTCAGATTCGTCGCTTTCTGACTGTAGTCTACGGGAAAAATTATTTAAAAATCATCGTTCATCTAATAAACAAAATTCCAGTGGGAGTTTTCCGAAAATTCCCGTCTCCAGTTACTGTACAAATTTCGTGACCCAACCCTCTACAGATTACGAGATCCGACTCGATAAACAACAAGCAAATTTTCAAAATTTATGCAGCTTCAGCTGCTGCATTAAATGACCACTTAAAAATAGCAAAAGACATCAGAAAAATATGAATCTGGCGCCATTAGAAGCGTTTTTCAAAAATACACGTTTTTGGCTTCAGAAAATCCACTTTTCGATTAATAATGATCAGGTTACAGCCAATTGAAGTTGGCTGTAAATGTCATTCAGCAACCTGTTTTCGACTTTTATCGCAATAGAACACGCTTAAACGATCAAGACGCTAAATAATAATGATCAAGAACAGGTTTATTTGTCAAATATCATCATGTACATCAATAATCATGCAAACCCTAATCATATAATATGATTTTTATCGCTAAAACGCAGCCTATGATTTTTGTATTCATCCTAAGATCACAATCGCAAAAACTCGCACAATTATCCGAACTAATCATAAATCATAACACTTTTCATACCAATGATCCTAACAATACATATAATTATGATCAAGATTACTCAAACCCTAATGTGATTTGTAAAACAATTAAAACCCTAACCTTGAAACGATTAAGATTAGCGAACCGGTACAAGATTGGAAATCAATCCAGGGTTGGAGGCTTGTGCAATCGAGAGAGGGGGGGGGGGGGCTGCCGTCGGCTCTCTTGGTGCTAGGGTTCCTTGTTGTTTTTTTTTTAAATATAAATCATGCATACATGTATATATATAGCACAAGGGAAAAAGAAGGAGAAAGGGGGTGGGGGGGCGGTTTGGGTAATTAGCTTGGGCCTCAAGTTTAGGTTAGTTCCTTGGGCCACAAGGAGGTGAGGTCGACACGTTTCGCGGCTCGGTTTGGTTCGGCTATTTACTTTTTATATATTTTTTTATAAAACTAATAATTACGAAATCAAAACGTGCTATAATAATTCACAAAATTTACAGACGTCTAATAACACATAGCACGTAATTTACCCAATGCATTCAAAAGTTAGCGTAGTTATTGTGAGCGTGTAATTTAATTCTCAGAATCAAATTAGCGTAGGAATGAATAACCGTGCAGTAGCGCGTTTAAGATGCCTGAAAAGCCGGAATGTCACATTATCCCCATGTTGAAAGAATTTTCGTCCCGAAAATTGAGTAAACGCGGTTTAGAATGCAACGCACAAAGATTCAGTTTGTTAGCAATGGTACAAGAAATTTCCAGGCTGTCACATCATCCCCATGTTGAAAGAATTTTGTCCCGAAATTTAGTTGGTGGTAACGTTAGATTGCTGCTCAGCTACAAAAAGGTGTGGGTATTTGCTTTTCATTTGGTCCTCTCTTTCCCACGTGAACTCCGGTCCACGTTTAGAGTCCCAACGAACCTTGACGATCGGTATCTTGCTGTGCCTTCGAGTCTTGATCTCACGATCCATGATCTCGATAGGTTGTTCCACAAAATGCAGTTGTTCATCCACTTGAATCTCATCCAATGGAATGACTAGGGTCTCATCTGATAGACACTTCTTCAGATTTGACATGTGAAAAACGTTGTGAACTCCACTGAGTTCTGTAGGAAGGTCTAATTGATAAGCCATGGGCCCAATACGCTTCAAGATCACAAATAGGCCTACGTACCGTGGGTTTAGTTTGCCTCGTTTCCCAAAACGGATTACACACTTCCAGGGTGACACCTTCAGTAGGACACCGTCACCTACTTGAAATTCGAGCGGTTTGCGTCGTTGATCAGCGTAGCTTTTCTGTCGATCTCGTGCCGCTGCCATGCGGTTTCTGATTTGCACAATCTTTTCAGTAGCCTCAAGTATCAACTCAGGACCTGTGAGTTGACTGTCACCGACTTCTGCCCAACAGACCGGTGATCTACATTTGCGACCGTATAATGCTTCAAACGGTGCCGCTTGAATACTCGTATGGTAACTGTTGTTATACGAGAATTCCACTAAAGGCAGATGGATTTCCCAATTGTTCCCGAAGTCTACCACACATGCCCTAAGCATGTCTTCCAAGGTCTGAATGGTCCTTTCACTTTGACCATCCGTCTGAGGGTGATAAGTTGTGCTCATATCTAAGCGTGTACCCAACGCTTTCTGAAGTGACTGCAAAAAGTTGGACGTGAAACGAGCATCTCTGTCTGAGATGATGGACGTTGGCACTCCATGCCGAGAAACTACTTCCTTAATGTAGATGCGAGTCAACTTATCCATCTTATATTGTTTCTTTGATCGCTAGGAAGTGTGCGGACTTAGTTAAACGATCCACAATTACCCAGATGGTATCGTAACCACCTGGAGTTCGCGGGAGTTTAGTGATAAAGTCCATCGAGATCTGATCCCATTTCCACACTGGGATCTCAGGTTGTTGAAGTAGCCCTGATGGCTTCTGGTATTCCACCTTGACTTTCGCACAAGTCAAACACTTGCTCACGTAGGTGGCTATATCCGCTTTCATGTTGGGCCACCAGTACGCGGCTTTAAGGTCTTGATACATCTTATCCGAACCGGGATGGTCAGAGTATCGGGATTTGTGAGCTTTATCCATAACTAGCTTTCTGAGGTCTCCGTAGAGAGGTACCCATATACGATTCATGAAATACCGGGCACCATTTGGTTTTACTTCCCAATCGCGTTCCATCTTTCCCACAGATTCGACCTTGATGTTTTCTTCCTTAACTGCTTCTAGCTACGCGTCGCGTATCTGTTCGGGTAAGCCCGCATGAATGGTGAACTGTAGTGCTCGTACCCGACGAGGTTTCAAGTGCTCCTTCCTACTGAGGGCATCAGCTACCACGTTAGCTTTACCCGGGTGATACCGAATGGCACATTCATAATCGTTCAGGAGTTCGACCCAGCGACGCTGTCACATGTTCAACTCCTTCTGTTCAAAGATATGCTGGAGGCTCTTGTGATCTGTGTAGATTGTGCACTTTGTTCCATATAGATAGTGTCTCCAAATCTTAAGTGCAAACACAACTGCTCCCAATTCCAGGTCATGTGTTGTGTAGTTTCTCTCGTGAACCTTCAACTTTCGGGATGCATACGCGATGACCTTATCACGTTGCATAAGTACGCATCCCAATCCCTGAATGGAAGCGTCACAATATACCACAAAATCATCTGTCCCTTCTGGCAAGGACAAAATGGGTGCACTGCAAAGTTTCTGCTTCAGCAATTGAAATGCTGCTTCCTGCTTGTCACCCCAAGCATACTTGGTGCCTTTCTGGGTGAGAGTGGTAAGCGGTTGCGCGATCTTTGAAAATCCCTCGATAAAACGTCTGTAGTAACCAGCCAAGCCCAAAAATTGGTGGATCTCTGTCGGTGTCCTGTGTGCTTCCCAGTTCTTGATAGCATCGATCTTGGCGGGATCAACGTGTATACCCTTTTCATTCACGATATGCCCGAGGAACTGAACTTCCCGAATCCAGAAATCACACTTTGAAAGCTTGGCATATAGCTCCTATTGAAGTAATTCCAGCAATAATCGTAGATGCTCAGCATGTTCTTCTTCACCCTTAGAGTAGATGAGTATATCAGATGAACACGATGACAAACTTGTCGAGATACGGCTTGTACACGCGGTTCATGAGGTCCATGAACACCGCGGGTGCGTTGGTGAGACCGAAGGGCATGACCAAGAACTTATAATGGCCATACCGAGTACGAAATGCCGTCTTGGAGATATCCTCCTCTCTGACGCGTAACTGGTGATAACCGACCGTAGGTCAATCTTGGAGTAGTAGCTTGACCCTTGAAGTTGGTCGAAGAGATCGTCGATGCGAGGTAATGGGTATCGGTTCTTGACGGTAACCTTATTGAGTTCCCTGTAGTCGATGCACATGCGGAAGGTCCCGTCCTTCTTCTTGACAAAAAGGACCGGAGCTCCCCATGGCGAAGTACTGGGTCGGATAAATCCTTTTTCCAACAATTCTTGAAGTTGGGTAGACAGCTCTTGCAGCTCTGCTGGAGCTAGGCGGTACGGGGCCTTGGCGATAGGAGTCGCATGGTTTGCCAATTCGATTTCAAACTCCACTTGTCGATTCGGTGGAAGACCAGGTAACTCCTCTGGAAACACATCGGAAAAGTCACGGACGACGGGGATATCTTCAATCCGCTTCTCGTCCTTAGGCTGCTCGGTGACCAATGCGAGCAAAGCGAAGGAGTTCTTTCTCCGAAGATACTTCTGAGCTTGCATGTAAGAGATGATGTTTGTGACGGCGCATGCCTTCTCGCCTTGCACCATCAAGACTTCGTTGCTAGAGAGCGGAATACGGATAGCTTTCTCGAAACAGACAACTTCAGCTCGGACGTCGGATAGCCAGTCCATTCCGGCTACCACGTCAAAACTACCCAGGGTAGTTGTCATCAGATCAATGGTAAAGGTGTGGCCCGCGAGTTTAAGTTGACAGTCGGTTACTAAATGGGTCACATCTACAGATTTACCATCGGCTAGTTCTATGACGTAAGGGGTCTCTAGGGGTTTAGGCGTGAGATTTAGGTTCTTCCTAAAAGACTCAGATATAAAACTCCTATCCACACCCGTATCAGAAAGTACAGTAGCAAAATGATCGTTAAGGGGAAACTTACCGGTGACCACGTTCGAGTCGCTTCTGGCCTCTTTGCGGCCTAGCGTGAACGCACGACCTTTAGCACCTCCTGTGCCACCATTTCCATTGTTGTTATTGTTGTTGTTGTTGTTGTTCCCACCATTATTGTTGTTGTTGCGAAGTTGCGGGCAGTCTCGCTTGAAATGGGTAGTGCTACCGCATTGATAGCACCCCCGGTTAATACCTTGCTGTTGAACCTGGTGATGATTTTGATTTTGTCAAGACACAATTTCCCCGCGACAATCCTTTGCCGCATGTCCCGCTTTGCCACATCATTGGCAGCGATTTCCGGCACAAGGGCCGTGATGATGGAGGTTACAATGATTACATTGCGGCTTTCGACCCACATAGCCGCTTGAGTTATGGGTGTTGTTGGCGGACTGATTATTGTGACCCCGATTGTTGTTGAAATTGTTGGACTGTTTCTGGTTTCCTTATTGTGGCTGGGCTGACAAAGACTGTCGAGTAGGTGAGTCTTCAAATTTTCTTTTGTTATCAGGGACAACCTCAGTTGCACCCCGAGATGGCAACTTCCTTTGCTCCACTGCCTTATCGGTGAGTTTATGCGCCAGCCTGATCGCTTGATGCTCTGTCGCAGGGTTGCTAGACATTACCATGCCCTGGATCTCAGGGACCAGACCCCCAAGATAAAACTCAAGTCGTTTTTCAACGGTGTTAGCCAGATCGGGACATAGGAACACCAGATCATGATGTTTCGCCATGTACGCTTCAATTTCAGACCCTACCATCTTGTGGTTCCATAACGCTTGCTCCAACTGCTGAACTCTATCCCGCGGACAGTACTCCTCTTTGATTAGGGCCTTAAACTCGGCCCAGGCCATTGCGTTCGCAGCAATAAGTCCACGCGTTTGGACTTGTGTGTTCCACCAGGTTAATGCCCCATATTCCTGCGTTGAGGCAGCATACTTGACCTTATTGGCCTCAAGGCAATTGCATATCTCGAACACCGATTCAGACTTTTCAATCCAACGGACCAGTCCAATGGGTCCTTCTGCACCCGTGAATTTGCTCGGTTTCGCATCGAGGAACATCTTGTAGGGGTTAAGACCCCCTCCTGAAGACAGAGGATAAGTAGTCAGCGAGAAAGTCTACTAGCCCAACTATTAGATTTTCCCATGAAAATTTAATAATGGTTACCTGCTGGTGGGTTTTGAACACCTGCCAGAGCAGCATTCACGTGTTCTTGGATCATTGCGGCTAATTCTTCAGGTGTCATATTGAGGTTTCCGCGACGTCCAGTTGCCATTTCAGATCTTTGCAAGACAACACAAACACACACCGATAAGTATATAGATCCAATATAGTTATCATAATCCACACTTCAATCATCACACAAGTTATGTCAACCCAACAAATTAAACAATCAAAAGGAACATTTGATTAAATAAATTGCAATGTCTCACAAAATACCAACCAAACATCTCAGTTTAATTATAAAGTTTCAAGTTCAAACATAAGTGGAAAAACAAACAAACTAAAGAAAACAAAGCGGGGATTGGCGAGACGAGTCAGTCTTCTACGTCTCCGTCTCCCAAGTCGCTATCGTTGCCGTCATCCTCTGCGGCGTTTTCAGCTTCAACAGCCGGTGCCTGTTCCGGCTCCTCTTCCTCCGGATCCTCCTCCGGGTCTTCCTCCGGATCCTCCTCTGGGTCTTCCTCTGGATCATCCTCTTCTTCCTCTACTGGCGCTGGAGGGGCCGGTGCTGGGGCGGGTACTGGGACAGGTGCTTGATTCTGCTCCAGTTCTTGAATCCTCCAACTGGACTCAAGAACTCTGTCTTCGAGCCAGTCAGCCCTCAGCTGCTCAGCACGAAGATCCTTAGCTAAAATGTTTCGATCTTTCCTATTCTCATGTTGCTCTTCCTCGAGCCTTCCAGTTTTACCAGTTAGTTGACGTATCATCCATCCCTGTGCTTCGATAGTCTCCTGCATTCTCTCTAGTTGTTCCTGTTGTTTTCTTAACATATCCCTAAGTAGGTCGTCCCCTACTTCTAACGAGTTGACCGGTTCGACCGGCATAGCGAGGGTCGGACGGGAGGACGACTCCTCTCCTAGAGCGAGTCTTTTCCTAGCAGCTGAGCGTGTCTCCACGCCATGAGGTGGTGAGGGTTCGACCATGGGTGCCTTCCCCGGCGCCCTTGGGTGAAGAGGTTTGTAGGATGATGATGATGACATTGCCTGTTGGGTTGTGTAGTTAGTTACGAGTTGCGTGCATCACAATATACATTTATATCTTACATAAAACAGTTGTAGTATAACGCATAACAAGATATCACAGTTTGGTGCCAACTAAGTCTAGTGTCGTGTAACAGCTATAGTTTAGGTATACTTTTTAATGCAAACCTGGTTCTCTATAGCTAGAGGCTCTGATACCAATCTGTCACACCCTCAATTTCCACTTGCGGAGTTTTACCGCGAGGCGTGTGAACAAACCAGAATCTGAGACACTAGTAATATCGAACGACTCTATATGATTTATTCAAACGTTTTCCAAAAAAATTTGTTTAACCATTCATAGTTATTTTCAAATTGTCTTAGTTTAGTTTCAAATTTAGCGGAAGCATTAGTTTCAAAGTTGTGCGGAAGCATTAAAGTAAAGTAAAGTAACGGGCGCCAACATAAACGCCAAAACCAAAAATCCCAAACAATATTCGTAAATGAGACTCGATAAAAAATGTCTTGGTCAATGCAAGTGAGTGCACCTAGCGCTCCTAGCGTCCTGAGAAACATGTAAAGAAACAAGTGTCAACATTAAAGAAGAGTGAGTTCACAGGTTTTATAAGTTCACATGTTCGATTAAAAGTTTTGTTTCCCCCGTTATCCCTAACCCGGGATAACGATATAGTTCCATTATTCCTAACCCAGAATAATAATGTTGGTTCCATTATTCCTAACCCGGAATAATAATGTTGGTTCGTAATTAAGTTCAATGTTAACATGTAGGTAGCGAGCCTAAACTTACGTCACATAAGAGTTCGCGATCAAAGCTGACTGTTGTGCCTCCATGTTGCCAGGCCTATCACTGACCATGGCGAAAGTTAGGCCAAATTAATCACCCGTTGACCATACCCGGTCGGCTAGCGCGACTAGCTCGGGTGAGGCTTGTCGAGCCCAGTAGTACTACTTATAATTTTCCCGCTATCTAACCCAATACTAACGATCCGAGAGTTTGTCTAGGACTTCCGTGATATAGCTGCTTAGTGACCATAACGTACATTAACATTAACTAACTTACCGAGTAGTTTAACAACGTTAATTTTCGCATAACGTAAAAAGATAGAGTTATAGAATGTATACATGTTTCTCCCCCTGTTGTTTAGAACTGGATAAAATAGGGGCCGTGAACTCACCTTTAATTGCTCGGTTAGTGTAACACAGAAGTAGCAAATGATGGGACCGCTAATTGCGTCCTAACATGTCAATCGATTTAAAGTTAGTGTGTGAACACACTGATACAAACCCTACGCATTACTAACACACAATGCGGCACACATAATAACAAATTCGAAAACACAATCATGCATGAAAAGTATCATCATACCAAAATAGTGATCAAACCAACTTGTCATAAACACAGATCAACTCATACTACACTTTGGTACACACAAACGCAAGTTATTCAGCTTGTACGCTCATAACTAGGCTGTTTTCGAGGAATTTTATAAAATAGTTCCAACGTTCTAAAAATTCCAATTTTTTTACAGGAGGTGTCAACTAAACTGTAGAATTTTATGTAAACTTTTCAAGTCCTAACACTTTACCAATTATTTAGAAAACATTTATATAATAGGCTGCAGTCAGATTCGTCGCTTTCTGACTGTAGTCTACGGGAAAAATTATTTAAAAATCATCGTTCATCTAATAAACAAAATTCTAGTGGAGTTTTCCGAAAATTCCCGTCTCCAGTTACTGTACAAATTTCGTGACCCAACCCTCTACAGATTACGAGATCCGACTCGATAAACAACTAGCAAATTTTCAAAATTTATGCAGCTTCAGCTGCTGCATTAAATGACCACTTAAAAATAGCAAAAGACATCAGAAAAATATGAATCTGGCGCCATTAGAAGCGTTTTTCAAAAATACACGTTTTTGGCTTCAGAAAATCCACTTTTCGATTAATAATGATCAGGTTACAGCCAATTGAAGTTGGCTGTAAATGTCATTCAGCAACCTGTTTTCGACTTTTATCGCAATAGAACACGCTTAAACGATCAAGACGCTAAATAATAATGATCAAGAACAGGTTTACTTGTCACATATCATCATGTACATCAATATTCATGCAAACCCTAATCATATAATATGATTTTTATCGCTAAAACGCAGCCTATGATTTTTGTATTCATCCTTAGATCACAATCGCAAAAACTCGCACAATTATCCGAACTAATCATAAATCATAACACTTTTCATACCAATGATCCTAACAATACATATAATTATGATCAAGATTACTCAAACCCTAATGTGATTTGTAAAACAATTCAAACCCAAACCTTGAAACGATGAAGATTAGCGAACCGGGACAAGATTGGAAATCAATCCGGGGTTGGAGGCTTGTGCAATCGAGAGAGGGGGGGGGGGCTGCCGTCGGCTCTCTTGGTGCTAGGGTTCCTTGTTGTTTTTTTTTAAACATAACTCATGCATACATGTATATATATAGCACAAGGGAAAAAAAAGGAGAAAGGGGGTGGGGGGGCGGTTTGGGTCATTAGCTTGGGCCTCAAGTTTAGGTTAGTTCCTTGGGCCACAAGGAGGTGAGGCGACAAGTTTTGCAGCTCGGTTTGGTTCGGCTATTTACTTATTATATATTTTCTTTATAAAACTAATAATCGCGAAATCAAAACGTGCTATAATAATTCACAAAATTTACAAACGTCTAATAACACATAGCACGTAATTTACCCAATGCATTCAAAAGTTAGCGTAGTTATTGCGAGCGTGTAATTTAATTCTCCGAATCAAATTAGCGTAGGAATGAATAACCGTGCAGTAGCACGTTTAAGATACCTGAAAAGCCGGGATGTCACATACGAGCAAGTTGCTTGCTCGTACGAGCCATTGCTTGTCTGTGCGAGTCATTTACATGTTCGTACGAATGACAATTCAAGAAGAACATTTGCTTGTTCGTACGAGCCATCAGTTTGTCCGTACAAATAACCCTTCCACCAATAACAGTTATTCTCAGCAGCTGGTTGTTAGTGAGAATATTCCATGAAGAATCTGTTCTTCATGGGCTTTGTAGTCCTTCATACGACCAGTAACATTCTTCGTGATGTTGCTGGGTGTTGGCCTATATATAGTCATGCACTTCATAGTTCACGTAAGATAGAGCACAGAGAGAATACCTTGAATCTGTATGAACATTGTGTGTATGTGTTTGTACTAGCTCTTTAGTTAATCAAAAGATAGTTGTAAGGGGGATCAACTCCTCCGATGAGCATCGGACCAATCTAACTCAACTATAGAGACGGAATTCATTATTAGTGAGCTTGGCAAACAAACAAGTGAGATATACTTCTTAAATGCCTTTGATTGTATTGATAAACGTGAACAACTACAAAGATAGTAAACAGCTCAGCAGGACTTCGCCACACCAACAGAGTTCTAAGTTTTGACACAACACTCCTCTATTTATAGGTCGACATGACTCACAGAGGAGAGTGTGTAACAGAGTGTGACTCGTGCGAGTGGCTGCCTCGTACGAGTGACAAAGTGTCACTCGCACGAGTCAGAAGACTCGCTCGTACGAGCCAATATCTAAACAAATAAAATATACATTAACATTTACAAACTGACATTTTAAGCCCTATATAGAAAAACAACATATCCTAGACGTAGGCAATAGACATTATGCACCAACAATAGTGTATCTTTGGTTACTTTGTGTTTACTATACTTTACTTTGGTTTGCATATACACTTGGATTCCGCACTCGTGTGTGTGTTAAACAACAAGGAAGTAGGTTATCTTGATCCTCCAAGTGGACCTACATTAACCCTTTCGTTTCTAAACCCGCCAATATAAACTTTTACAAAAACAACCACCCACATCCACAAAAATTTCTTTTTATTTACACCATTTATTTTTTTGGTAATAAGTTCGGTTATAAATAACAAAGTATCGCTTAACTTAGCTAAAAAAACATTGGTTAATGTTTTATTTTAAAGCCACAAAAATTGTTCGAAAAAACTAACACTTTTCACCATTTTTACCCAAAAAAATACCTACCCCTAGCCAAAACCTACCCTTTTAAAGCACTCTTGATATTTACAAAGATAAACTTCACAAATGAGGAGTTTTGATTGTTTGTCAAGCCTATGGTAGGCGTAAGCACCACATCAGGTCTGAGCGATTTCACTTAAACACCTTCAACCGAGTGTTGAGTGACCACTTGTGAGGTATGTAAATTTGTATATAGCTAAATAGAATTTTATTAAGGCATGTTATGCCCAAATAATTTTTTTTTCTTAAAATATGTTCTAAACAAATAAGAACGAATAATATTGTAAATAAAATAAAAACAAAACAAATTTAGAACTTAGATTCCCGACACTCCAAAGATAAACCCAAAAACTTCTCTTCTACCAAATTCGTTTGGGTATGTAAGCCATATTATATAGTCTTTCTTGAGGACAAGCAAAGATTGGGGGATGGGGTATTTGATGTGCGCAAAATGCAACATATAAATAACATCAAACAAGGCATAAGATCAACCCTTTTTTGGTACTAATGTTGGAAAAAACATGTTTCTTTGTTTACTTTTAAATTATAGGATCGAAAGAGCTTAAACAAATAAAGGCAACAAACTAACAGCAGAACCCATCATATATACAAAGAAGAATGATTGCCATGACTTGCTAAACCCCCAATCACATCCAAAACAACAAAAATAATGAAGACAGAAGCTCAGGCTAGGGGCCATGCCCACCAGGCATGTGGCGGTGCCCAATCAAAGATTCTCTTCATAAAAAGACAACCGACATGGGGTTGTGTCAAGTCAACATGGACCGTGGTCAACTTTATGATTCGCATAAGCTAAGATAGTACAGCAAGTATACTGACTATGGGGCCGTGCTTTGCCACCAAGGGGCGTGTTGGTACAACGATCTGACATCTGTAGTTAATGAAGGAGAGAAAAAGTCCACCATGGGGCCGCACCTACCCGGCATGTGGCCGTGGTCACCTTCTATTTCCAGCTATAAATAGAGGTGCTTGATTCATGAGAAAAGCATCCCTTGGCAAACTACTTCTCTCACACTTGCCATCAGCCCACCGCAACTACAACACCAACACCCACCACTATCATCCATTTTTCATCTTTTACAGTGTGTGGTAGTCTCGGAATCCATGATTGATCGTAAGAGTTCTTTTCAAATAAAGGCCATGCTTACCTAAATCTCTTACGTCACTTGGTGAAGACAAATCTTTTATATATTACTTTTGATTTCCAATCTTTGGAAACTTTTTATTTGGGTATGTATTAATGACTTTAATAACTAGTTTTTTATATTGAAAGTGATTTAAATATTTATTCATGTTTTATTGATTCACTCGTTCGTGTCTTCATGGTCTATATAAAGCATGTTAACTACCTTGAAGGGGAGTTAGAAGGGTGTTTGGGTAAAGTTCTTGTTTCGTTCAGTGTATAGATCTTGCGAGGACTTAATTCAAGCTTATTAGGACTTCCCTTGAGGCAGATAGCATCAAATCGGGGGAAGTAAGAACGGCTTGAACCCCTTATAAATAAACTACTATTAAACTTTACCCAGCCTTGCGGGACTGTATCCCTTCTGACTTAGACCAATATGGCTGAGGGTAACGTCGCTTTCATAAGAGGGCCCCCCCCACTTTTCCTATTAATAACTTACTTAATTATCTTTCAATATTCCGACCTTATGGGACTGTATCCCTACTGACTTAGACCAATAGGTTGAGGGTAACGTTGCCTTCACAAGAGGGACCTACTACTATAACTAAGATAATCTCTTAAAATGCCCAAAGTGCGAAAATCATCAAAGGATATGTAAAAGAGGTGTCGGAACCGATTGATTCTTTCTTGTCTATTTGTTTTCCTTTTTATTTACATTTTAATTTTATATCTGTACTTTCAAAACTTTTATAAAAAATTGGTTAGATTAGATGTTAATGATAAGACGGTATTAAAAGCTCTAGTGTCCTTGGACGACCTCAGTTTCTTACCATCACTATACTACATCCACGATGGGTGCACTTGCCCTAACGTGTATAGAGTGGTTGTATTGTATCGTGTTTTATAAATTTAAAACTTGATTTACAAGTAAAAAGTACCGACAATAAAACAAAATTTATAACCTGCTCGCACCACGTCAGTTATCATCTAAAGAAAGTAATAAGCATTTTTCTAGTAAAAAGATTACCTGAAAACCTTTGTCACAAAATTGACCATAGCTAGTAGATTGTATTTTAGACCTTCTACATAAGCTACTTTCTCAATGGTTAAAGGTCCATACTTAATGCAACCATATCCCAACGTTCTCCCTTTTACTCCATTTCCAAACTTTATTAATTTTCCCAGCTTAGAAACAAAATTGCTAAGTAAGCTCCTATCCCCAGTCATGTGCTTGGAGTTTCCTGAATCGAAGTACCAGATCTGCAGCATATGATGGTTTGAAATAGTATAGTTAAGAGAATTTTTGGTAGCCACACTTGCTTTGGTACTTTTTCTGATGAAAATTTATTTGAGATTTCTTCTTCCGATGACATAGTTTCATCAGAATTTCTGTTAAGTGTTGAGCCACTAACAGATAGTTTGATTTTGGTTTGGAGATGTTGTTGAATTAGCTTCAGTATTTCAACACACATGCAATCTTCTTCGTTATAATTTTTTGACTCAGTTTATTGTGATGAAAGATTAGCAGATTTTTGAATTTTTGGATGAATTCTTCTTGAATTTTCTGAAAATGTTTGCTTTAATTCATGCCTCTTTCGTTTTGTGTTACATTTTGTATGTAGAAAAATATTGTCAGAACTTATTGATTTACAAGACTCAGCATCAGATTCTGATGTTAATTTATCAGAATTCTGGTCACTGGCTTTGACAAAGGTGGTGGCATTCCTGATTTCTGTCTTTACATATCCCAATCCTTCACCTTTGTTTTTGGGCGTTGTTTCAATAAAGTTTATGAAATCTTTAGTTTGTTGAAAACCTTTTACATTTATTCTTTGTCATGAATTCTTTTGTGCAATTTTTTCTCTCGTTTTCATAGAGTTCAATTTTGGCTTGCTTATTCAAAGCTTCCTCAATGAGTAATTTGTTTTCAAGTTTCACTTTGTTCAACAATTTTTGTAAATCATCATATTTTTTGCTTTCTAAATTTTGTTTTTCTTTTAGATTCACAAAATCTGTCATACGCTTGTTTAGTTGTTGTTCAAGATCAAAGTTGTTTGAGCTTACCTTGTGTTCTGATATGTCAGATTCAACATTAGAAAGTTTTGCCATGAGACAAAAATTGGCCATCTCTTCTTCTTCTTCATCATCAGTGGAGTCATCAGTTAGCCAAGTATCAGTCCCTGCAATTAGACTGACTTGTTGCTGCTTCTTAGGTTTTTCAAGCTTTTTCTCATAGTAAGCAACATCTTTCAGTTTCTTGTTTTTACATTCAGATGCATAGTGACCAGTTTGCTTACACTTGTAACAAGCAACTTTTGCTTTTTCTTTGTCCTTGGACTTCCCTTCCATCCTCCCTTGTCACCTTTCTGGTACTTATGGCTTCCACCTCTTAATCTTTGCTCAAATGTTTTGGTGAGCAGTGCAATTGCCTCAGCAAGTGCAGAAAAATCTGATGAGGTGTCAGAATTTTCCATATTTTGGCAATAAGGGGTTTGTGAATCAGACTTGATTACTCTTTGAGAGTCTGAAATGAGGGCAACGGGTCCCCTTCTTTGGTTTGAGTTTTCATATATTTCTTCTTCTTGGGACAAGAATGTTGTAAAGGTCAAGTAGACTCATGTTTCCCTGTTCTAGGGTGGAGGCTAAAATCATTGTTAGACTTCTCCATTCTCTTGGTAGAGCATCTTGGAATTTCACATTCCTTTCATCGTTTGATTTCTCAATACCAAATTTTTTTAGTTCATTTAAAAGTTTAGCAAATATGTTATATGTTTCACGAAGATTTTCATTTGGTAGACTTTTAAATCTGTCATAAGAGGAAACACAATTTGTTCGTCTGTTTCTCTTCATCCGTTCTCCTCCTTCACAAAGATTTTCCAACTGATCTCATATCTTTTTAGCAGAAGCACATGCATTTACGTGAGAGAATATGTCATTTGGAAGTGCCCTTTCATCAGCTTCCATCTTTGCCTTATCTTCATTGCTCCAAAATATTTCTGCTTTTAGAGCCCAAGATAAGGGCAATTCTGGTGTTTGCTCAATTGCGGGAACACCTAGTATTTCAACCAAGGGTATATGTGGGCCACTCTTAATGGATTGAAATAGAGTTCGATCATGTCCATTTAGGAAATTGATCATCCTGATTTTCCATTGGGGGTACTCCTCTCTGACCAAGGTCGGAGGCTTTGACATAGACCCAATATTGAAAGCATTGTTCCATGTTTGAAAGTTTACCATATTTGGATAAAAGAAAGTTTAAAGTAAATGAGCAATTGATCGTTTGAAAAAAAAATTATTCAATCTGCTCTGATACCAATTGTTGATCCTAGATAAACAATGCTCTTTTAACTTAATATGGCAAGTGGTTTCAACAAGTATGAAAAATAATGTGCGGAATTAGAAATCAAACTTTCAAGAAACACAACTACAGAATTTTCAAGTTTATATCACTTTGAAACAAAATAGTTTATAAGGTGATTGTGAGGTTATTGACTATTACAAATGAATACTTTGATTATTCTGTGGTGAAAGGGTAATGGAGTTTTTGTTGTAGGTATTAAATGCTTATTTAACTCATTATCCTTCGATGATTTACTTCTCTATTTATAGAGAGTTTTGAGCATGAATAAACATTTGTTTATTCATGCACTTGCCCTGCATAAAGTAGCTTTTTGGCATATTCATTAAATGTACTAAGGTCAACTTGCTACTTTACAAATATGGCCGAGCCTTATCTTTCAGACAAGTTGGCTCATCAGAATTCTTGATAGCCAACTCATCAGAAAATCTGCTGAACAGATCACAAGATTTTCTGCTAATAAGAGTTCACCAGAATCTGATGATAATCATCAGATCCATTAGATTGGTCTTTTCTGATGCTCTTAATTTACTTGTGATCCTTTTCTGATGAATGTTAAAGATGTGTTCTTCTTTCTCCTGTCCAGATTGTCTTGTTTCTTCTTGTTGTTTGACCTTCATGACTTTATCTTTAGTAGTTGGTTAGAAAGATCACATTTTTTCTTCAACACTTACATACAAGTTTCCTATCAAAATGATAGTACATCAGTAGACTATTAGTGCATGCTAAAGATATGTATTGTTTTAAAATGGTTAAACAATCTCACTAAAGATGTGTCGGTAGGCTCAGCTGGACTAGTAGTTTGTGAAACAGTACAAACTTAAATGAAAAAGACTAGTTCTAGTGGGAAACGCAGTTGAAAGCATAGTACTTAGTTTTGTCCTTCGTGACTGTGTACCTACATGATAATTGCTGAATGCTAAAAAGCATAAAAACCGGTTAGTTTGTGAACTTTTACAACTAACTGAAAAAGTCATTGTGATTTTGTTTTCATTTTTCAAAAGATTTAAACTTGTTTTATTTCTTTATTTTGTATCAGCATTGGACATCCTCTGCATATACAAAAGTATCGAACTGGATATTAGTGCCTGAACGTTTATGCTTTATTTTACTTGGTGTTTCGTTTAAATCTTGGATCACTTCTACGTATATGAGAATACCGAACGGGTGGTTAAGATCTAAACAATTTCAACTTATTTTTATTTATTATTTTGTTTAAACATTGGACTTTCTCTGCATATCAAAAGATCGACCTGATTGTTAATGTTTAAACATTTCGTGTTATTTTCACACATATCACAGTTGATGAAAGTTTAAAGGCATTACTTTAGTCAGTGTATTACATGATGAGGGGATATGTTAAAATCGTGGGGTCGATAAGAACTTAGGGCAAATTAATATACCTTAATGTATCGGTAAGCATTACAAAAGTTTTTAGATAGAGTTTAAGTGGATAAACAATATCGACAGTCCATGTGAATTGTTTAAACTGAGTGTTTCATCTAAATAAACGGTGCAGCTGATATGTCTCATTAAACTGATATGATCCTCTTGCACGGTTTCTCACAAAAATATAAATTATAAATAGTATATTTTTAGTTTGTTTACATTTTCGCATTTGAAATTAAAAAGTCAAAAAGATTTTTTCTCATAAATCTTCCGTTATAACTGAATAATGTTGAATGTGTTCCGAAAAAAACGAGGTTGATTAGAAATTGTTTGTGTGAGGATATGTGAATGTGTACATTCTCGTCAAATTTTAAAAGATTCAAAGCATTATTTAAGGCGAAGTTTGTAACTATGAAGAATTTTCCAGAACAAATCAAAACTGAGTATTAAAGATATCTAAGCTGTGTTCAAAAGGGAGACACTGTTAATACATATGTTCATAGCTGAGAAATCTCGACAGCAAGTTTTGAAGATTCTAGAAGATAGATTAAGTTTGAAGATCAAGACTGCGGCAACATCCAAGGGGGAGATTGTTGATGCATATGTCTGTTGCCTACGTATTGATGTAACAAAGTTTACAAGTTATTATTTGATGTAATGTACATTACTTCGTACGGAGTAGTTACTCCGTACGAAGGTAGATTACCTTTGTACAAAGGTAGATTACCCTCGTACGAAGGTAAAACATCTAGTTCGTACGAAGGTAGTGTTACTATATATAGGAGTACGAACTTTGTGTTGAAAAGTTCGGTGAACTGTGAGGCGAAGCGCTGTCAAAATTGTACAGGACGGTGAAGTAAATAGAAAACATTGAAAATTGTGAAATGTTGTATTTCTACCTATTTCTAATGGATTCTACACATCCGACTTAGGTTTAGATATCTCTGTATACATCGACACCGATTCGCAAATCGGGCATACAACACTGGTAGTTCACTGATTTACTATCATTTCCTCTTTTCGCACAATGTTTTTGACATAGATTTTCTATTATTTTTGGCTTTTTGAAAAAAATTTTATCTATCTAAAATGCAGTTTTTCGATTTTACAGAAATTTTGGATTTTGACAATTTTTAAAAATTTTCTCCCCCTAAAATTGAAAACATCTTTTCGAAATTGAAAATAAAAACTTCCATTTTAACCATTTAACGAATTTTTATGAATATGAACACGAGACTACCATTTTTTGTGGAACACCAAACCTTTCATCTTATTTCCACTGCACGAATAACAATTCCTCTGAAAATGCGTTTGCTTGAAGCTTGGTCATCCTGCACACATAAATGAACTTAATCAGTTTTGAATTGGAACCCAATCCATATTGGATTTGGGTTGACAAGATTCATCATAATAAGAAACATTAGTCCATTCACAGGCTCGTTTGTCATTAAAAAGTTTCAAATTTCCACTAGGGTAGAAACTTTATCTGAAACTTTCACTTTCCAAGTTTTGGTTTCGCAATTGTTTGATGAATAACTTTCTTTTCCACTGTCTTCTCTTCTGTCCTCATATTTGTATCTGATGAATTGCTTCACAATTCTTCAGAACTGTTATCTGACTCAACGGTTGTATCTGAGGACAAAATCTTTTCCAGATACTCTCTCGCCTTTTTTTTGTTTCTTTCTAGCTTATCTTTCTGCCCTTGTGATAATTCCACTTTCCGTTCTTTGGGCTTTCCTTCTGCCTTTACTGTCTTCTTTACATCTTTCTTTTTTCCCCTTGAAATTCATTCGACCATCCTATCCTCAAGATTAGCGTACAATCTCTGACAATATGAACTTTTGTTTGACATTTAAAGCATTTTCTCAAGTCATTTCTCTGTCTATGTTCTTTTCTTGGTCTCATGCAATAAATAGTAATGTGTCCAATTAATCCACAGTTGTAACACATTCTATTATCACACCATTCTTTTCTATTAAACCATACACTCAGATCATAAAATTGATTGATGTGTAATAGTCGTCATTCCAGCTTCTTCGAATAAAATGATTTGTCTTTGAAACACTGTGGCCAAACCTACACAACTTATTATAAAATTTTTGTGAGTTTTCAAAATGATTGGATGATCGTACCGATGATCTTTTATTTTTGTTTTAAAAATTTTTAGATTTTTTTTAATATTTTGTTTTTTTTGTCCCCATTTTGCTTACGAGATTTTTGTGTAGAACATTCACCTTTTTCAGCAAATGGCGGAACAATCTCTTGAAAATTTTCTTTTACTTTTAAAACTATTTCTTTTTATCATCATCGGTATCATCGTCACAATCCTCAATGACTTTGTCAAAATTTGTGATATTATCACTTATTGGAATTTCAACTGAGGGAGTTTTTGAATCGTTATGATTACCATCTCTCATCGATTTATACCCAACACCACAATTACAAAATCTGTACTTGTCCTCACCAGTTTCTTTATTTTTGTTCATTGGTTTTGGAACCATATGATCTAACATTAAGGACGAGGCACCAAAGCCTTTCAATTTATTTTCTATATCCTCAATTTTATTATCAGTAATCTCAACATTTTTTTCAAGTTGAGTTATTTTCTCAATATGAGAATTTATTGTAATTTCGTCACTTGACTAAGTTTCAGCCCAATAACAATTTACTCCTAGTAACAATCTTGGCCTAATATTCAAAATCTAAAATCACTGCCCAAACCAAATAGCACTAAAACAACTCAGCCCACTATCATACGAAATTCACAAAAAGTCTAATACACAACAACTTTAATGATGTCTACAAATTCTATGAACTATCACTTTTGACTTTATTCATATTATGAAACAAAATATATTTTTTTTACTTTTCTACAATATCATAAAACGAAAAAAAAACATTTAATAAAACTTTTTTTCTCTTTCGTGAGATTTGATGTTTTCTTCTTTTTTTTTTAAATATAAAACCCTAATACTTTTTTCAAACAAAACGTCACTTTCACTTCATTTAAACTCTAAATTCTAAAACATCAGTTCACACTTTCTTGAACCCAAATGACATCGTATCCTTCCAACCATCGCTAAAAGATCAAGCTGTACTACACATTCTTTACTAACAACCAAGCATTGCATATTTACGTCGCAAAATCAACAACCTTCTTCATCGATTTAACTTCTAAACATATCTACTCTAACATCAAAACCTGCAACTATGATTACTTCTTTGATCACAACACACAAATCTGCAACTCAAACAATATCACTAATTCTATCAACTTGATTCTCCTTCAGTCCTAATCTCTACAATGTCAAACATAAATCAGAGAATTTATAAAACTATCAAATCTAAAACTTGCAGATCACAGATTCAGATTTACAAACTGTAATATATTTCAAGACAGTGATGCACTAATTACTCTTATGATGTATACTGATTTGTGATCAATATATTCAGTTTCTGATTCAAATCTATCAGATAAATCAGTCTGAAACTTCGACTAAAACACAGAAACTTCAACTGAAAACAGTCCGAAACGAACAGAAATCACCAGAAATTATTCGAAAATCAATCGATTTAGTTCAAAATACACGAATGACACGTCGAAAGACACCCAAACTCATCCGAATCGATCAACAATTACACGCGGAGCTTCCGTAGCTTTGATACCACTTGTGAGTTCAGGAACGGTTCGTTATCGAACACAAGTTCTGAATTTAATCCGGTTTAACGTGCGGAACCCGTTAAACCAGACTGCAATCGAGGCACAAATGTAAATAACAATGTTTTATTATGATCCTAACGACAACCGAACAGAGTTTCGACGTCTACAATACATATTCACTATCCTATCCTTTGATCTGTGTGAAGAACTTGATCTTGTTAGCTTGTGCGGATGTGTGTTTTGAACGGTCATGATGAGCTCGGTATTTATAGATGTTCATGTCCGTGCGAAAGTATATGTATATGTCCGTACGAATGTACTCTTCTAGATCCGTACATATGTACATTGTTTGGTCCGTGCATATGTATAATTATGATCTCCAAGTTTGCATGAAATATGATGAAATCATGCTTATGTAAATGATGATATAAGAACGATACAAGAAGGGAGTAGAAACAGAATCAGCGGAAGCATTCATTCATTCATACCGAAAGAGTATACATCTTGTCTGGCTGGCGGAATTCCTGGAGAGAATTGGCCAACGTTTCCTCTCAGGGAACTTCCAAAGCTTACAAACAATGAACACATAACACATATATATAGACATGAGCAGCTCGTGCGAATGGTTGCTCGTACGAGTGACAAGATGTCACTTGTATGAACCACATAAGCTCACTCGTATGAGTGAGATGTTTATCACTCGTACGAGTCACAATGTCACTCGTACGAGTCACACTGTCACTCGTACGAGTCACAATGTCACTCGTACGAGTCACACCGTCACTCGTACGAGTCACACTGTCACTCGTACGAGTCACACTGTCACTCGTACGAGACAGTTCTCATTTGCACTTGGGTCATGTGTTTGTATCTAATCTATACAATATTCAATACACACTCTTTCTAGCCTATTCGCACAGTGACGGACATAAAGTGCATCAACAAATTCCCCTTGGACGTCACTGTCGAATATTCTGCAACTTCAATCAGGTATCTGTCAATGTCGTAGAACGCGTCAACGAATTCCCACTTGATTGATGATCCGGGTTTGCATTATCTACTTTAAGCAACATTCCCCCTAAATAAATTTCTCCAGAAATTAATCTTCAGGTCTTTGTTTGCACGGTTCAAGACCTCATCTGATTTGCTTAATCTACAAATTTTATCGAATAATTGTAAGTCTCGTGAACGGATCAAACAGGTATCACTAACCTAATCAATAGCTTATGATTAGGAAGAAGAACAGCTTGAATAACTTGAATAATATAACTTGAATACACCAAAAGATGTCAGATACAAGTTTTTGCTATTAACTCTCTAATCCCTACTCAATGACCTAACCACTCTATTTATAACATGACAAAGCCCAAAAGTACAACCCTAGGCCCACTAGGCACTAGGAAGCTCAAACTAATCCCAAAAGCCCAAATACACTATAAATGAATAAACCTTTAAAGCTCCAAGCCCAACATTCTCCCCCTAGGTTTCTTCATTTGTCCTTCAGTGCCGCATCCACACCCAAACGTCTAGCAATAATACCAGCAACTGCAGCCATCCAATCTTTAGCACACACCTCATATAGCTCTGCAGTACGTATTTGATGAGAAGCCAGAACTTGTAAATATTCATCATGAAAGCTAACCAGATCCACCACATCGTTTACCCTAAACGCCTTCTCTTTAGTTACAATAGCAACACTTCCAACTTTCGGATCGTACAACCAAAAGTTGAAGCGCTTCAGAATTCTCTTTGGAAAAGTAGGAGCAACGGGAATAACTAACTCTTTGTCTGTAGGCAGCCACATCACAGATTTAAACCTTTTTCCCGTGTGCGCATCGTGAACAACCTTAGCTGCTCCCAGGTACGGTTCAGCAGTCTTCATACTCTTAAACCCGCTCCTAACCTCACGTTCAAGCTTCTTAAAGAATTTCCAACCTAGTCCACGCTCTGTAGTGTCGTCGTCAGTGCATGGAGCTCTTAAAAATTCAGTCAGTGCTACTTTAGTCCATGTCTCAAGCTGCGGTTCTTTAGAATAATATTCCCTCGTTCCGTCCTGGCGCACAATGATCCACATGTTTTTAATATGATCATACATCCAACTCAGCACCTTCGACATGTTGCCCACCTTACTATAATAACTGGATCCCAACTCCATCACATATCTCTCATATTGATTGGTTGGATCTTTCAGCTGAAAATTTTCGTCCGGAGGATTCACGTTAACATTCTTCATCAATACCATTTGCTTTTTCTTCATATGATCTGTAGGACGTTTCTAACTGGCAGTGAACTTTTTGCGTGGATCGCTTAAGTAATCCTCGAGACCGGCTTGACGTTCGGCAGCTAACTGCTCAACTGCCAACATCTGTTCTTTAGTTTCTTCTGCCATACGCTGCTGTGCTGCATGATGTCTAGTTACAACATTCATTGGATCATCGGTACGTCGCTAAACTCCCTGCCAAACTTGTTCTCTAGTTTGCCCCTTAAATCAAACACAATAGTCATAAGCATCGTTACATCCCCCTGCAACTGATCAATAGTTTGATCTCGAACATCCAAGCGATTCTGCAGGGAGGCAATTTGAGCATCCTTTAACATAACCTCCTGTTCCAGCACTACTACCCGTTTCTTCAAATCAACTACATCCACCTCTGTATCATCATCACTGTCCAATCCCCCAAACTCGAATGCCTTCTTCTCAGATCTACGCATACAATCGTTAGCAGCAGCATCATAATAACCAACTCCACTACCGCCTGCTTCCGAACCACCGGTACCAGACGAACTACCTCCAAATTCCATCATTTGCAATGCTGTGTCAGCAGGAATTGATACAACTGTGGACTGTGTAATGATAGGAGCGGTTTGCTATTCAGAAATAATAGGCGTGTCAACCATCGATGTATGAGCAACAGATTCAGCAACAGAAACCTCAGCAATAGTGATCTCAGCAGCAGAAGATGTAATCAAATCAGAAGCAGCAACAGTAACAACAATAGGAACCTCAGGTGTATTAGATGAACTGCTCCGCCCAGTTCTTCGCCTCTTGATCAACGGTACTTCATCTTCTTCGTCTTCGTCATCTTCTTCAGTCTGAACGGTTGGTGCAATAATAGACGGAATGTCAAGCGGGGGATCACCCTGTTTCTCTTGAATATCCTTCAATTGAGCGATCAAGGCAGCTAGGTTTTCAGACGACAGCTCTAGCAAAACAGGAGTTAAAGTAGCATTGAACACATCAAGATCATCAAGAAACGCTTGGCCAACATCATCCTCATCATTTGTGACTAAATCCTCTACTTCTATCTCCTTTTCCTTTGCTGGTATATCGTGTTCTTCAGCCACAATCGCATTTACTGGAGGAGGAGGAGTAGGTGGTGGAGCATGCAAACTAACAACTTCAGAAAACTTTCCAAACTTCTTCAGAGGAAACCTACCTACAAATACCGTCTTCGAGGTAGAGCGGTTCTTCTTCATAGTTGCAAAAATAGTAGGCCCCATTGGTTTCATATTCAGTAGATTAGCGTCTGTAGCATCCTTCACTAAATCTGGATAACGGGCATCAAGTATCAGTTGGATAAAACGTGGGTATAACAGAAACATCCGTTTCTTGGACTGCTCTAAGATTTTCTTCATATTATCGAAGATATAACCAGAATAGTTATACTTCCAGTCCATGACCAATGAAACTATCGCAGATGTCTGTGCCTGATTTGGCTGATCGAGTCCACGTTTGTTTTCCGACACACACTGCATGGACATGTGTATGAGTAACCTCCAGTATGCCGGAAACATCTTTTTTAGCAATGGCGGGTAAGAACCCTCATATCCCATCTCCATGAGTATCGACGGCACCTTTTCTTTGACGTACGTTGTTGGATCACTGAAGGTATCAGTCAGCTGTAGCACCTCCCTCACACAAGCCTCATTTACCACAATCTCCTTCCCTTGAATCTGTGAACGTATAAAAGGTCTACCATCTTCAACCCTCGGCTGTATCCGCGCTCTTTTCCAAAACTAGTGCACTAAATCTCTGTATATCACAGGGTTCGCACGGAGGGCATAGGCAATTCTGCAAGTGTTGAGCCCCACGATCATCGCTTGAAATTCCTGAAAATACTCAGCTGGTGGGTCTGAGAGATACCCAGCCTGATTGTGAAACTGTTCCTCAACCAGCATGTCACACCCTCAATTTCCACTTGCGGAGCATTACCGCAAGGCGTGTGATCAAACCAGAATCTCAGACACTAGCAATATCGAACGACTCTATATGATTTATTTAAACATTTTCCAAAAACATTTGTTGTAAACATTCATAGTCAGTTTCAAAATATCAAAGTTTCAAAGTTTAGCGGAAGCATTAAAATTAAGTAACGGGCGCCAACATAAACGCCAAAACCAAAATCCCAAACATTATTCGTAAATAAGACTCGATAATAATGTCTTGATCAAATGCAAGTAAGTGCACCTAGCGCTCCTAGCGTCCTGAGAAACATGTAAAGAAACAAGTGTCAACATTAAAGAAGAGTGAGTTCATAGGTTTTTATAAGTTCACAAGTTCGGTTTAAAAAAGTTTGTTTTTTCCCGTTATCCCTAACCCAGGATAACGACTTAGCTCCATTATTCCTAACCCGAAATAATAATGTTGGTTTGTAAATAAGTTCAATGTTAACATGTAGGTAGCGAGCCTAGAGTTACGTCACATAAGAGTTCGCGATCGAAGCTGATTGTTGTTGCCTCAGTGTTGCCAGGTCTATCACTGACCATGGCGAAAGTTGGGCCAAATTAATCACCCGTTGATCATTCCCGGTCGGCTAGCGCGACTAGCTCGGGTGGGGCTTGTCGGGCCCAGTAGTACTACCACAATTTCCCCGCTATCTAACCCAATACTAACGATCCGAGAGTTGGTTGAGGACTTCCGTGATAAAGCTACTTAGTGATCATAACGTATATTAACATTAACTTAGTTATCAAATAGTTAACGGCGTTAATTTCGCATAACGTAAAAAGATAGAGTTGTAGAGCGTTTGGATCTATGAAACACAAGACTACCTTTAGTGATTCTTATTGTTTAGTAGTTACTGATGACTACTCAAGATTTTCATGGGTGAATATGTTGGCACACAAGAGTGAAGTTCCAGAGATCCTCAAGAATCTCCTAACTCTGCTTGAAAATTTATACAATTTGAAGATAAGGAGAATTAGAAGTGACAATGGCACCGAATTCAAAAATCAAGTTATGGGTGAGTTCTGTTCTCCTAAAGGCATTCTGTATGAGTACAGTTCTCGATACACTCCATAACAAAATGGTGTCGTTGAGAGGAAAAATAGAACTCTGATTGAAAAAGCAAGAACTATGCTAGTAGAATCAGAACTTCCTGTTCAATTTTGGGGAGAAGCTGTTCTACTGCGTGTTATATGATGAATAGAGTTCTTACGGTGAAGAGGCACGGGAAAACATGTTTTGAGTTGTTACATAAAAGGAAACTGGATGTTTCTTTCTTAGAACCTTCTGGAGCTCCATGCACTATGATTGATCCACATGGTAAATTTGGTCCGAAAGCTATCGAAGGTTTCTTTCTTGGATATGCTACTCCTAATTTTAGAGTGTGGAATTTGTCAACAAAGAAGATTGAAGAATGGGGTGAAGTCAAGGTTCAAAGATACACTGAATCAGTAAGAGCTCTGGGTGCTCCTTGGATGTTTGACTACGGTAGGCTGTTTAACTCCTTTAATCTGCAAACTTTTGATGATGCTTCTGCAGCAGCTCAAATGCTACTGGAAAGTGATACTGCAGTTGACTCGTCATTAGTATGAATTGTTAACCCGCAAGTGTCTACTTCGGTTAACAATCTTATTCAGAATGATGAATTCGAAGATGCTGCTGATTACAATATTTCGTTAGAAGATGATGAGTTCCATGATGCAAATGAAGCTACTTCTGCTCCGGTTCCTAGAATTCCAGATGTCACATCAAATATTCAGAATCTAGGGACTACTGAAGGTCATGTGTCTACATCTTCATCAAATCCAGCAAACGAATTAGTTGTTGATCTGAATATCAACAATTTGGGTATAAATTCTCGAGTTCCTGATGTTCCCAAAACTCGAATCCATAATACACATCCTCGGCAGAATATTATAGGAGATGTCCAAAGTGGTGTGCAGACACGTAATCAGCTCAAGAATAATCAGAATGCTGATTTGTATTCGGTTATTAGGGAATCTAGGGAACGAAATGATTGGTATTTTGCCTACTATGTCTACCAAGTTGAACTGAAATCTTGGAAGGAGGCTAGGAAAGAAGACTCACGGGTTGAAGCGATGCAAGAAGAACTTCAGCAGTTTTAGAAGTTAGGCGTGTGGAAATTGGTTGACTGGCCTGACAACTATAAGAAGATGGGTACAAGATGGGTTTACAAATTTAAAAAGGATGACCGAGGTGTTGTTGTGCGAAGCAAAGCAAGATTGGTTATCGAGGGCATTAATCAGGTAGAAGGCATTGATTACAATGAAGTTTATGCACCGGTAGCTCGTCTTGAGGCCATAAGAATTTTCTTGGCTTATGTGTCCTACAAGAATTTTAATGTTCATCAAATGGATGTGAAAAGTGCATTTCTTCATGGCGTGGTTGAAGAAGAAGCATATGTTGAGCAACTGCCTAGTTTTGAAGATCTAATCCATCCTGACAAGGTTTGGCTTCTCAATAAGGCATTGTATGGTCTTCATCAGGCTCCTCGAGCTTGGTATGAAACGTTGTCTTCCTATCTTCTAAAGAATAGTTTTCGACGTGGTTTGATCAACTGTACTCTCTTCATCAAGGAACAGAATGAGAACTTATTGCTGGTGCAGGTTTATGTTGATGATATTATTTTTGGGTCGACTAACGAGAAAATGTGCAAAGAATTTGTGAAGGTCATTGTGACATCCCGGTTTTTCAGACATCTTAAACGCACTACTTCACGGTTATTCGTTCCTACGCTAAATTGATTCGGAGACTTAAATTGCACGCTCGAAATAATTACGATAATTTTGTGAACTTGTCAAATGAATTACGTGCTATGTGTATTAAACGTTTATAAGTTGGTGAGTTATTATGTGATGTTCCGATTTCGTGATTTGTTTTAGTTATAAAATGTAGATATAATAAATAGATAAATGAATCGAACCGAGCCGCGAAACGAATAGACCTCACTTCCTTGTGACTCAAGTAGTTAATCGAAACTTGAGGACCAAGTTGTAGACCCAAACCGCAAACCCTTCCCCTTGTTGTTTACCTCTTGCGCTATATATACACATATACGCATGTGCATTGCTTCAAAAACAAAAACACACAAACCCTAATCAAAGAAACAGCCGACGGCAGCCATTCCATTCATTCTCTCGATCGCAAACAGCCTTGCTACATCCCTCTCGGTCGCGACAGTCCTCTCCCTTCTCTCCTTCTCGGTCGCGATCCTCATTCAAACCCAAATCGGCTCCCATCTCGCTCACGGTTCATTAATCTTTGGTGTAAAAGGTTAGGGTTTATCATTGTTTGCAAAGTTATACTAGGATTATAAACTCTTGATCATGCTTGAATGTAGTGTTATGATGTTAGTCGATTAATTATGCTAGTTGCGATTATGATGATTAGCGGAATCAAGAAACATTAGGCTGCGTTTTGTGTGATAAATACTATATGTTATGATTAGGGTTTGCATGGGTAAGATGTATATGATGATATATGATTGGTAATTCTGTTCTTGATCGCTTATATTTAACTTATTGATTGTTTAAGCGGGTTAGATTGCGATAAAATGCTGAAATCAGGATGCTGAATGGTGTTTACAGCCAACTTCAACTGGCTGTAACTTGGTTATTATTTATCGAAAAACGGATTTTCTGAAGTCTAAAACGTATATTTTTGAAAAACGCTTCTAATGGCGCTGGATTCATATTTTTTCTGAAGTCGTTTGATATTTTTAAGTGGCCAATTAAGTTCAGAAACTGAAGCTGTGAAAATTCTGAAAATTTGTTAGTTTTTTATTGAGTCGGATCTAATAATCTGTAGAGAGTCGAATCACGAAATTTGTACAGCAACTAGATATGGAAATTTCCGGGAAACTCTCACTGGAATTTTGTTAATTGGACGAACGGTGATTTTTAAATAAATTCTTCCGTGGACTGCAGTCAGAAAGCGACGAATCTGACTGCAGCCTAGTATAGTAATATTTACGAATAATTGGTAAAGTGTTAGGACTTCAAAAATTTATATAAAATTCTACAGTATAGTTGACACCTTCTGTAAAATAATTGAAATTTTTGGAATGTTGGAACTATTTTATAAAAATCCTCGAAAACAGCCTAATTATGAGTATATACGCTGAAACTTGATAACTTGCGAATGTGTATACCAAAGTGTTGTATGGATTGATTTGTGTTCATGATAGGTTGGTTTGACCACTATATTAGTATGATTATACTTGCATGCATGATTTGAGTCTTAGGAATTGTCATTGTATGTACCGCATTGTGTGTTAGTATGTGTAGGGCTTGTATCAGTGTGTTCACACACTAACTCTAAATCAATTGACTTGTTAGGACGCAATTAACGGTCCCATCATTTGCAACTTCTGTGTTACACTAACCGAGCAACTAAAGGTGAGTTCACGGCCCCTAATTTTATCCGGTTTTAAACAACAGGGGGAGAAACATGTATACACTCTTCAACTCTATCTCTTTACGTTATACGAAATTAACGTCATTAAACTATTCGGTAACTAAGTTAATGTTAATGTACGTTATGGTTACTAAGCAGCTATATCACACAAGTCCTCGACAAACTCTCGGATCGTTAGTATTGGGTTAGATAGCGGGGAAATTATAAGTAGTACTACTGGGCCCGACAAGCCCCACCCGAGCTAGTCGCGCTAGCCGACCGGGTATGGTCAACGGGTGAATAATTTGGCCTAACTTCGCCATGGTCAGTGATAGGCCTGGCAACACGGAGGCACAACAGTCAGCTTCGATCGCGAACACTTACGTGACATAACTTTAGGCTAGCTACCTACATGTTAACATTGAACTTAATTACGAATCAACAATATTATTCCGGTTTAGGAATAATGGAACCAACAACGTTATTATTCCGGGTTAGGAATAATGGAACATCATTATTATTCCGGGTAAGGAATAACGGAACCATCAGTATTATTCCGGGTTGGGAATAATGGAACTAAATCGTTATCCTGGGTTAGGGATAACGGGGGAAACAAACTTATAACCGAACAAATGAACTTATGAAAACCTGTGAACTCACTCTTCGTTAATGTTAACACTAGTTTCTTTACATGTTTCTCAGGACGCTAGGAGCTCTAGGTGCACTCACTTGCATTGATCAAGACATCTTTTTATCGAGTCTCATTTACAAACATTGTTTTGGGTTTTTCTTTAGTTTTGGCGTTTGTGTTGGCGCCCGTTCTTTTACTTTATTTTTATGCTTCCGCTCGACTTTAAAAACTAATGCTTCCGCTAAACATTGAAACCTAACTAAGACAATCTAAAATTTACGATGAATGGTTAAACAAATGATTTTGAAAAACGTATTAACAAATCATATAGAGTCGTTCGACGTACTAGTGTCTCAGATTCTGGTCTTTTCACACGCCTCGCGGTAAAACTCCGCAAGTGGAAATTGAGGGTGTGACAGTCATGCAGGAGAAGTTCGAGATGAGCGCTATTGGAGAAATGACTTTCTTCTTAGGTTTGCAGGTTCAACAATCTTAGGAAGGGATTTTCATCCATCAAACCAAGTACGTTGGGGATATTCTCAAACGATTTCAAATGGAAGACTCAAAGCCCTTGGGAACCCCATTGGATCAAAATCATGGGATTGCTCCTGATGGAATGGGTGAACATGTGGAACCATCTCGTTATCATGCTATACTCGGATTGTAACATCCGTCGAAAAACGGGTTTTCAAAACCCGCTTCGTTTATTAATCGAATAATCAGTTTCAAATTTTCGTTGCTCATTTAATGCTTATTTTAATTTTAAACAATACATAACTAATAAACATTTTAGAAAATGGAAATTAAAATTGTTAAAAAATAAACATAAAGTAACTAAAAATAAAAAAGGGCTGCCGGGTTTCGAACCCGGGTCAGCCGGAAGACCTTAACATCAAACACTTAACCACTCCGCCACTTGATGTCTTTGTGTAATCTAGGAAACATATAAAACATAAGTTCACCCGTGAATCGATCTGTTTGCGCCAAAACTGAAACCGGTAATCAGCTTTCAATTTCCCAGACGTTTGAGTGATCCTGAATATCTGATTATAACCCATGCAACCATTACGACCCACGTTCTTAATCAAATGCAGTCTTTATTGTTTCGATTCATATGATTTGGGAGTTAGAAATCGAAATCTTTTACTTCCTGAATTACTCTATCAATATCATCATCTCGCGACTCAAAAACACTCGCAGAACTCTCAATTTCACTTTCGCTCTATTTTCAGTTCGTCTGAAACGCTTACTGAAATCACTGGACTTTCGTCGGAAAACCGTGCCATTCATCAAAACGGTAAATTTCTCAATTCTTTCATCTTCTATCTGTTGTTAGACTTTTGCTAACTCAAACCTTTCAATCAGAATCAATCCCAGACGACGATATCGGATAATCAACACTCGCCGGAAGATTTCTAAAAATTTCTAAATTGCGCTGTGAATCGGTATAATCCTCTAAACTCTCTGATAACTCTTGTTTAGTCATTCAATTCCACAATTGGTTAATCAAAACTATTAATTGGCCCGTTCAGACGGAGTTCATAAAACAGAGCCGACGACTTCGCCGGAGTACAGAGAAAGATCATCTTTCCGGTACATTCACTTCCAAAACCTTCTTTATCCATTTCATTTTAATCAGTCATATGTCCGTTAATTGAATTGAACAAGAACAGTAGAATAAATCGTTTATCTGTGTTGTTAACGAAGAAGATGAAGTTTAGACTGTGTATATACTTAATATAAATCGGGTTATATCTCGGGATAGACACACAGTCCAGCGGTGGACTGTGTGCATTTGAATCATAGAGTCCCGGTTCGAGTCTGTCCTTGTTCCGATTCGTCACAATATTCAGACTTTTTATAAAACCCAAATACGGAGACTTCCAGTTAGTATATAAGAGAAATAAAAACAAGTGTTTTAACCAGGTTAGACACACAGTCCAGCGGTGGACTATGTGCAATGTTAAACAACAGGTCCCGGGTTCGAGACCTGTTATGCGCACCGGATCGATGTAATTAAAATCTTTTTTAAAAATAAATGAATTTTGAATAAATTAAATAGTATATAAATATAATTAAAAACAGAAATATTTCGGGTTCGACACGTAGCTCAGTTGGTAGAGCTGCGTGCACGCGTACGGGAGGTCACAAGTTCGAACCTCACTCAGTGCAAACAAATACACGACCGAACCGGTCAACAGTCATGGTCAACGGTCAACGGTCAAAGTCAAAAAGTCAACAAATTTTTTTATATTTTTATTTATTTATTTAATTTAAAAATCAGTTAAAAATACTTAAAAATAATATTTTTAAAGTTAGAAAATGATCTTAAACTCACAAAAATATATCTAAAAATCCTATTAAAATTTGTTAATAAAATCCACTTATTTACCGTACCTTTTCGTTATTATTTAGGTTAGTTATTCCTCGTCGATCAATCCTCTAAACTCGTGCGCATTCAACATCATCAAACGAACGCACCCAATGTGAGTGAATCTCTACAAATTCTCCGTTTTAATCACGTTTTTGGGGTGTATCATGTGTCTTATTATTTATTACAATTAAACACTTGTGCATCCATCATATCCATGATCAAATGTGTATTCAATATGTATCAACTGTTTGTGTGGTTAATGTTTAGATTAAATTTATCATTTTCAGTACATCATAGGCCGCCGCTCCCCATTACCTATGAGCGTGAGCCGTTCCCCATTACCTATGAGCGTGAACGAGGCGTTGCCAACATACGATCGGCTCCGTTTGATTGAGCCTTGATCGCACATACATTTCATCATAGGCCGTTTGTTCCCCATTACCTATGAGCGAACCGTTCCCCATTACCTATGAGCGTGAACGTGACGTTGCCAACATATACATTGTCATTCATGTCATATATTCATGCAAGGTGGTTTGTTATTGTTTGTTATCATATGTTATTGTATGATTATTTACGTTTGCTCACATATGATTATTCCACAATTTTTCCATATTAATTATAACAAGAAATCAATAATAAATGTTTTCTAACAAGGTTCACTCGCCAACTTTTGTTTACCCAAAAACCCCCATTTTTACACATGATACAGGTGATCCAGTTGCAGCAAGAAACATATAGGATGGCTTAGAAGAATAAATCGGTTTAGACTTTGGATTGTTTAGTTAGTTACTTTTCTTTGTAATTGTATGAACTTGTTTGGAATATTGAGGATGTAATTTTGAATTTAATAAATATGAAACATATTAGTAAACATCATGAGCTTTGGTGATAACCCAATTATGCCCCGACTCTTATTCCGTTGCGGGTCGGGGTGTGACAGATTGGTATCAGAGCCATGACTATAGGGATATAGGATAGGTTATTAGACCCTTAGAGCCTATACTATAGTTGATTAGAAATTTTAAATTGTTTGTGTGTTACTTGCAAAATTCATGATGTTTATATGCTTTATGTTTATTGTTACATTCAATGTTATGTAAGCATGTTCATAAGTACATATTATTATACAATGCCTATCATGAATCATATTCTCATAACATATCATATCCATGAGAGCACACACCACACAATTTCCATGACTTTTGCAACGATTTTTGTATTTTCAAATCACATCAAAGTGAGTTCTCATGACGGGCATGTAGTAACTGGAAGGGTACAAGTACCGGTAGTCGGAACGTCCTGTCTAGGCTTGGCATTCGTATAAATCCAAAATAAAGGACCAGTTTGCCTACCTGGGGACTAACGATGAGAGTACGAAGGACCTATTAGGCCAAAGCATGCTATACCAAACGTCGTGTGAGCTAACCCCACTTTGAGTTGTCATTGTGTCTACACCTGGACACCCTCCGACCCTACATCTCGCAAACATATTTCATGGTTTTCATTCGGGTGATGCGAGTGTTAAACCGCCAATACCAATGTGAATCCTACTAAGCCAATAGTCATGGGGGCCCACATGACTATACAGGCGATGGTATGGGGGACATTGGAGGCCCAAACATGAGCAAACCCAAGACATCCTATGGATGTAGTTGCATTATTGATGTTTATGTTATTTTTATTTTTTTTAAGACACATGACACCTAAAAAGACTCCTTAACTCACAATCTTCTTATGTATGTTCCTGTAGATGTCGGCTAGGCAGCAACGTGGGGGTAGAAGGTCAGGAAGGTCAAACGAACGCTTGGCCACCCAAATCGCAAAACAAATGGCCGCGGTGCTTCCTGACATCGTAGTTCAAGTCCAACAAGCTCTCTCCGCAAATCCCATCAATCCTCCCCAGCATGAAGACCAGAACGTCGACAACCCTCCCTCCAAAAAAGTGCTCATACAAACACTTCAAGTCTTGCGATCCCCCGAAATTTGAGGGACCGAAGGTGTCACTGCTCTCCTCCACTGGTTTGAGGAATGGAAAACACCATGCCTCAATTGCGATTGTCCGAGGATAGCAAGGTACGTTACGCAACCGGAGACTGTTTGGAGTAGCTCTTACCTGGGAATACTGAAAAAGGTAAGAGAGAATCGAAGATGCAATGGCCTAACGGGGAGGAGTTAAGGGAAATCAATGACGAGACGCTTCTGTCCAAGAAGCAGATCAAAAGTTAGAGGATGAATTCATTCGTTGAAGCAAAAGGAGGGAGATCATACTTCCAACAACAAACGGTTTTTAGAGTTCAACCAAATGGTCCCTAACTTGTTCACCCCAGTTACCGCTTAGTCGAGCACTATATTCGAGGCCTCCCCTCGAAAATTCAAGACTCAGTTCTCAGCACTTCGCCTGCAACACTCGAAGCTGCTATGGAACTAGCTACCGAGCTTACCGAGAATCGTATTCGCAACGGCAAATTTAAGGACGAGAAAAAGAAAGCCCCCGTTGAGGGCCAAACTTCAAACCATTCCACCTCCTCCTCAAAGTTTGCTAATAAAAGGAAACGAAACACCAGAAACTTTGCTGTCACACAAACAAATTTCCCTATCCTTGCTGCACCCATTACTCAAGTTGCCTCACCTGCACCATATAAAAGGCCATACTCCGGCTCATACCCAAAATGCAACCGTTGCCAATACCATCACTTTCCTGATCATCCCTGCCAGCATTGCACCGGCTGTGGCCGCGCAGGTCACACCATTCAAACTTGTCGCGTACTTCAGCGAACGAACCGCCATTAGCCCTCAACCCAAACCCACCATCAGATAGTGGGTCAAGCCCAACAACCCTTACTCCTACCACCTGCCCAACATGTAGCCCAATCCTACTACCAACCCAACTATCCCATGGTGCAACCTATGCGGGCTTGTTACAACTGTGGAGACCCGAACCATTTCAGAAACACCTGTCCACGCTTGGTGAACATTATCCATGCCCAAGCTCAAGCTAATCCAGTAAACTAGGCTAACCAAGCTCCTCCACATGCAAGAGGAAGAGCTTTCAACATCAACGCTAATCAAGCTAGGGCTGACAACAATGTGGTTAACGGTACGTTTCTCATCAATGGTAGTTATGCATCCATGTTATTTGATACTAGCGCGGATAAGAGTTTTGTGTCCTTAGAATTTGAACCCATCCTCAACCAAACTCGTGATGAACTCATGGAAACCATAACGGTAGAAGTTGCTGACGGAAAACCGGTCTCATTAAACTCTATTATACGCAATTGTACTCTTATCCTAAACGATCACGATTTTCCAGTTGACCTCATACCTATGAAGTTGGGAAGTTTCGACATTATAATTGGTATGGACTGGCTCAGCCAACATCATGCTGAAGTTGTATGCCGCGAAAAGTTTATACGTATTCCTCTTATAAACGGTCAGACTCTACGAATCTTTGGAGAAACCCCTTCGAAAGGACTCAAGTTAATGTCCTGTCTTCAATCCCGAAAATATCTCCGCAAGAATTATGTCGCATTCCTAACTCATGTCGTCAAAAATGGAATCAAGGAGAAGAAACTCGAAGACATCCCAGTAGTAAAAGATTTTCCGCAAGTTTTTCCTGACGACATTTCAGGACTTCCTCCCTTAAGAGAAGTCGAATTTCGCATTGATCTTATACCTGGAGCTAAACCAGTTGCAAAATCTCCTTATAGGTTAGCCCCATCCGAAATGCAAGAGCTAGCCAGTGCTGACAAAGGGTTCATACGTCCTAGCTCATCGCCTTGGGGTGCACCTGTCCTTTTTGTGAAGAAGAAAGATGGAACGTTTCGCATGTGTATTGACTACAGAGAACTCAACAAGTTAATGGTCAAGAACCGCTACCCATTACCTCGCATCGATGATCTTCTAGACCAACTTCAAGGCGCGGGCTGTTTTTCAAAAATCGACCTTCGTTCTGGTTATCATCAACTCAGAGTACATGAAGAAGACGTTCCAAAGACCGCCTTCCGAACTCGTTATGGTCATTATGAATTCATGGTCATGCCATTTGGTCTAACCAAAGCTCCAGCTGTCTTCATGGATCTAATGAACAGAGTCTGCAAACCCTATCTCGATCGCTTTGTTATAGTCTTCATCGACGACATCCTCATTTACTCAAAGTCTAAGTCTGATCATGAACGACACCTTCGACTCATCCTTACACTCTTAGGGAATGAAAAGCTCTACGCCAAATTCTCCAAATGCGAATTCTGGTTAAAAGAGGTACAATTCCTTGGGCATGTCGTCAATGACAAGGGAATACATGTCGACCCCTCAAAGATCAAAGCAGTACAAGAATGGCAAGCGCCACGTACACCAACCGAAATAAGATCATTCCTTGGTTTGGCTGGTTATTATCGATGTTTCATTGCAAATTTCTCCCGCATCGCTGTACCACTCACGGCTTTAACACATATAGGAAAACCCTTCATATGGGGACCCAAACAAGAAGAAGCCTTCCAAACCCTTAAACAAAAACTCTGTGACGCATCTATTCTCACTCTTCCTGAAGGTTGTGATGACTTCGTGGTTTATTGCGACGCGTTAGGGCAAGGACTAGGCTGTGTTCTAATGCAAAGAGGAAAGGTGATAGCTTATGCTTCTAGACAACTCAAAACTCATGAGAAGAACTACACCACCCACGACCAAGAACTTGGAGCCGTTATGTTCGCTCTTAAGATATGGAGACATTACCTCTACGGTACTAAGTGTGAAATATACACTGACCGTAAGAGCCTCCAACATATCTTCAACCAAAAGGAGTTAAACATGAGGCAACGAAGATGGGTCGAACTTCTTAATGACTACGACTGTGAAATTCGGTATCATCCCGGCAAGGCAAATGTGGTGGCCGATGCGCTCAGTCGAAAGGGTTATGCGAACTCCATTTGTCTTCTATGTTCGAAAATCATAACCGACATCAAAGATCAAATTCGAGAAGCCCAACATGTTTCAGTAACGGAAAACGAAGTACGAAAGGAGCTGTCTTGTGGAGCTGAACTTAAAATTGAAACTAAATCCGACGGTATTCTGTACTATCTAGACCGCATATGGATTCCCGATCACAATAACCTTCGTGATTTCCTTATGAATGAGGCGCACAAAACACGATACTCTATACACCCAGGAGCCGACAAGATGTATCAAGACCTTCGATACACTTACTGGTGGCCTGGAATGAAAAAGGATATTGCTGTTTTTGTTTCCAAGTGCCTTACATGTTCCAAAGTAAAAGCTGAACATCAAAGACCCTCAGGACTTCTGGTCCAACCTGACATACCTGTATGGAAGTGGGAAAACATAACCATGGACTTCATTACCGGGTTACCTCGCACTTCTGGTGGGTATGACACTATATGGGTAATCATTGATCGTCTTACAAAATCAGCTCACTTCATTCCGATTCGCGAGGACTTCAAGAATGAGAAGTTAGCTCGTATCTACATCAGCGAGATCGTAAGCCGTCATGGTGTACCGTTAAGCATTATTTCAGATCGTGATGGTGGTTTCACTTCAGTACGTAAGCCGCTTTGGGTACACGACTAGACCTCAGTACCGCTTATCATCCTCAAACTGATGGACAATCTGAACGCACCATCCAAACTCTTGAAGATATGCTTCGAGCATGTGTCATAGACTTCAATGGAAATTGGGACGCTCATCTACCATTAGTTGAATTTTCGTACAACAACAGCTATCATTCAAGTATCGGCATGGCACCTTTCGAAGCTTTATATGGTCGTAAGTGCCGATCTCCAGTATGTTGGCACGAAATTGGAGAAGCTCAAATCACCGGTCCAGAACTAATTCAAGAAACAACAGACAAGATCCATCAAATTCGAAACAATCTTCTAGCGGCACAAAGTCATCAAAAGAGTTATGCAGACAAACGACGAAAGACTTTGGAGTTTAACATTGGTGATTATGTACTTTTAAAAGTATCACCGTGGAAGGGAGTAGTTCGTTTTGGCCAGAAGGGAAGCTAGTACCACGCTACGTAGGACCTTTCAAGATACTCGAAAGAGTAGGACCTGTAGCATACAAGCTTGACCTACCAGAAGAACTCAACAGAATTCACCCTACGTTCCACGTATCAAACTTAAAGAAGTGCCTCGCCGACGAAAACCTCCATATTCCCCTGGAAGATATTCAGATCGATGAATCTATGCATTTCATTTAAAGACCAGTAGAGATCATGGACTTCGGAGAAAAACGTTTAAGACGGAGTCATATTCCAAGTGTAAGGGTACGCTGGGAGTCGAAACGAGGACCTGAGTTTACTTGGGAACGTGAAGACTCAATGCACGAAAAATACCCGCATCTTTTTCCTGTTACCACTACTACTTAAATTTCGGGACGAAATTTCTAAAAGTAGGGATACTGTAACATCCGTCGAAAAACGGGCTTTCAAAACCCGCTTCGATTATTAATCAAATAATCAGTTTCAAATTTTCGTGCTCATTTAATGCTTATTTTAATTTTAAACAATACATGACTAATAAACATTTTAGAAAATGGAAATTAAAATTGTTAAAAAATAAAAATAAAGTAACTAAAAATAAAAAAGGGATGCCGGGTTTCGAACATGGGTCAGCCGGAAGACCTTAACATCAAACACTTAACCACTCCGCCACTTGATGTCTTTGTGTAATCTAGGAAACATATAAAACATAAGTTCACCCGTGAATCGATCTGTTTGCGCCAAAACTGAAACCGGTAATCCGCTTTCAATTTCCCAGACGTTTGAGTGATCCTGAATATCTGATTATAACCGATGCAACCATTACGACCCACGTTCTTAATCAAATGCAGTCTTTATTGTTTCGATTCATATGATTTGGGAGTTAGAAATCGAAATCTTTTACTTCCTGAATTACTCTATCAATATCATCATCTCGCGACTCAAAAACACTCACAGAACTCTCAATTTCACTTCCGCTCTATTTTCAGTTTGTCGGAAACGCTTACTGAAATCACCAGACTTTCGCTGGAAAACGGTGCCATTCATCAAAACGGTAAATTTCTCAATTCTTTCATCTTCTATCTGTTGTTAGACTTTTGCTAACTCAAACCTTTCAATCAGAATCAATCCCAGACGACGATATCGGATAATCAACACTCGCCGGAAGAATTCTGAAAATTTCTAAATTGTGCTGTGAATCGGTATAATCCTCTAAACTCTCTGATAACTCTTGTTTAGTCATTCAATTCAACAATTGGTTAATCAAAACTATTAATTGGCCCGTTCAGACGGAGTTCATAAAACAGAGCCGACGACTTCGCCGAGTACTGAGAAAGATCATCTTTCCGGTACATTCACTTCCAAAACCTTCTTTATCCATTTCATTTTAATCAGTCATATGTCCGTTAATTGAATTGAACAAGAACAGTAGAATAAATCGTTTGTCTGTGTTGTTAACGAAGAAGATGAAGTTTAGACCGTGTATATACTTAATATAAATCGGGTTATATCTCGGGTTAGACACACAGTCCAGCGGTGGATTGTGTGCATTTGAATCATAGGGTCCCGGGTTCGAGTCTGTCCTTGTTCCGATTCGTCACAATATTCAGACTTTTTATAAAACCCAAATACGGAGACTTCCAGTTAGTATATAAGAGAAATAAAAACAAGTGTTTTAACCAGGTTAGACACACAGTCCAGCGGTGGACTGTGTGCAGTGTTAAACAACAGGTCCCGGGTTCGAGACCTGTTATGCGCACCGGATCGATGTAATTAAAATCCTTTTTAAAAATAAATGAATTTTGAATAAATTAAATAGTATATAAATATAATTAAAAACATAAATATTTCGGGTTAGACACGTAGCTTAGTTGGTAGAGCTGCGTGCACGCGTACGGGAGGTCACAAGTTCGAACCTCACTCAGTGCAAACAAATACACGAACGAACCGGTCAACAATCATGGTCAACGGTCAACGGTCAAAGTCAAAAAGTCAACAAATTTTTTTATATTTTTATTTATTTGTTTAATTTAAAAATCAGTTAAAAATACTTAAAAATAATATTTTTAAAGTTAGAAAATGATCTTAAACTCACAAAAATATATCTAAAAATCCTATTAAAATTTGTAAATAAAATCCACTTATTTACCGTACCTTTTCGTTATTATTTAGGTTAGTTATTCCTCGTCGATCAATCCTCTAAACTCGTGCGCATTCAACATCATCAAACGAACGCACCCAATGTGAGTGAATCTCTACAAATTCCCCGTTTTAATCATGTTTTTGGGGTGTATCATGTGTCTTATTATTTATTACAATTAAACACTTGTGCATCCATCATAACCATGATCAAATGTGTATTCAATATGTATCAACTGTTTGTGTGGTTAATGTCTAGATTAAATTTATCATTTTCAGTACATCATAGGCCGCCGCTCCCCATTACCTATGAGCGTGAGCCGTTCCCCATTACCTATGAGCGTGAACGAGGCGTTGCCAACATACGATCGGCTCCGTTTGATTGAGCCTTGATCGCACATACATTTCATCATAGGTCGTCTGTTCCCCATTACCTATGAGCGGAACCGTTCCCCATTACCTATGAGCGTGAACGTGACGTTGCCAACATATACATTGTCATTCATGTCATATATTCATGCAAGGTGGTTTGTTATTGTTTGTTATCATATGTTATTGTATGTTATTGTATGATTATTTACGTTTGCTCACATATGATTATTGCACAATTTTTCCATATTAATTATAACAAGAAATCAATAATAAATGTTTTCTTAACAAGGTTCACTCGCCAACTTTTGTTGACCCAAAAATCCTCATTTTTACACATGATACAGGTGATCTAGTTGTAGCAAGAAACATATAGGATGGCTTAGAAGAATAAATTGGTTTAGACTTTGGATTGTTTAGTTAGTTACTTTTCTTTGTAATTGTATGAACTTGTTTGGAATATTGAGGATGTAATTTTGAATTTAATAAATATGAAACATATTAGTAAACATCATGAGCTTTGGTGATAACCCAATTATGCCCCGACTCTTATTCCGCTGCGGGTCGGGGTGTGATAGGGATCCTCATGTATCTTACTACTTCAAGGCCCGATATAATGTACCCAACATGTCTTCTAGCACGCTACCAGTCTAGTCCGAAGGTTTCTCATTTGATGGCTGTGAAAAGAATCTTTCGTTATTTGAAGGTTCGCTCGGACACTAGTCTATGGTACCCTAAGGATGATAACTTTGATTTGACAGCATTCAGTGATTCTTATCATGGTGACTGCAAGATCGATGCAAAATCAACATCAGTAGGATGTCAGTTCTTGGGAAATCGCCTAGTCATGTGGCAGTTCAAAATGCAAGGACTTGTGTAGCTACGTCAACCTGTGAGGCTGAGTATTTTCGGCTTCTAGTTGCTGCTTTCAGGTTCTATGGATTCAACAGCAAATGCGCGAGTACGGTTTTGAATTTCTAACTACTCCTATTTTTGTTGATAACGATGCTACTTTACAGATCACTCGTAATCCTGTACAACACTCAAAAACCAAACACATTGAGATTAAGTATCATTTCATACGAGATTGTTATGAAAAGAAACTTATCAATGTTGTTAAAATCTACAACGATCACCAACGTGCTGACCTGTTTACAAAAGCTTTTGATAAATCTCGTTTTGATTATCTACTTTTGGTCAATGGCATCAAGGTGAAACCAGAGTAATTCATCCTTGGCTAATCATTTTTCGTAAATATTTTCTTCAAAATCTAAAATTACACAAAAAAAGGATTTGCTATTTTGTCTTAGTTTTATATTTTGGGGGGAGAATATTTCAAGAAAATACAAAAACGTGAGAAAATGCAAAATTACAAACATATGTCTTTTATTTAGTTTAAGTTTTTATTACCTTCAATATTTAAGCGGGAGACAAATTTAGAAAAATATAAAAACAATAGAAAAATAAAAAATAAAAAATGAGTTTCTTGGATAGACAAGTGAAGATGATGAAATACGCTAGTGATCTGTCATAAACAGTCAAAAACACAAAATGAAAATTGATAAGTAGCTTTACAAATAATGTATCGGTAGGCTCGCAATCAGATTAAAATATGCAAATTGATATAAACATAACGGACTACAAGCCAGGTGGGAACCATTCATTGGCATATGGTCTTGGTATCGAAATTTCATTTGATAGTATGCCGAGCATCTGAGATATGTGGTCTTTATGCTGACTTATCATCTGGGTATCATGGTTGAATATTTTACCGAAAAATAATGGTGATGCAAGTGTAGAACTTCCATGATACCATACATACGTCTAAATACTGCATACGACCTTCAATAAGTGATAAACATATCACATCCACCCAAAAATAAGTGTTAAAATATCACAGCTTTATGCGGGAGCTAAGTTCGTCTCTTTGTCGGTACGATGGTACTAACCTGTTCACGGACTTACTCATGTGCCCAACATGCATCTGAAAATCAAGTTCCTCATCAATAAGTGATTTAATCACATAGGGCTTGTTTTCAATCAAAATAAGTGAGTATCTCACATCATATACGTCAAAATAGATGATAAGTAGTATACTCACCGGTAAGATTTTCTCTCGTGCATATCTTGATACGGGAATGTGTCGTGAAGTGTTGAACTCCGGCTAGTAAGAATAATTCATACATTAATCATATCTCCTGATCATGATTACATCTGCTAAGCTGAGCTTACGTGGATAACAATATCGATAATCATAGTAGAATATTTATTTATTTAATTTGATGTTTTAAACAAAACTCATTTTTGACAAGATTAAAAGCTGGAATAATTCTCTTACCTTGAAACTCTGAAAAAGATTATCTAGTAAATATATAGTTTACTTTGTTGTTTAATTAAGTTCTTTTTGAATTAGCCAAAATTGAAGCTCAAAAGTTTTCTACCAAGATACGCCCTAAAACCATTCGCTTTGATATCATAACTTCATAAAAGTACTTTCTTACAACATGTAAACTCATCTCACAAGAACAAAATTTGTTTAACAAGCACTTTTCCTAACTTAACTTGTGATTAGTGTGGATCTGTGCAAAGTTCTAAACAGGTCAGTGAAAAACCTAAGGTCCTCGAAGAATTGAAAGTTCAGTTTTGAAAAACGTGGACTCGTACGAATCATATCATTCGTACGAGCCATTGTGCTTCGTACGAATGACCATTGGGTCTTGTACATTTGGAGTTCTTCGTACGAGCTTAGTAATTCGCACGAGTATCTTGATGTGGTATAAAAGGTGATGAAGTTCTTTGGTAGAACTTCACTTTCACCTTGCTCACGTCATCTTTACACCTCTCTTTAAGTTGTTTTTGATTTGTTTAGGTATACTTGACTATGTTGGCATACTTTGAAGATGAACTTAAACATCAAATCACCATGTGACTTTGACTGACTTGAACAACAAAATTTAAGCGAAGAATCATTTTAACCGAAAAACAAGTTACTTCTCTTGAAGTTGTTTGTACGAACTAGATTCGTACGAATGAGACATCACTCGCGCGAATAACACATCGCTCGTACGAGCCAGCTATTCATATGAATAAATGTTTGACTTAATCAAGAGTTCGTAAAAATGAGTTGTTCTTCGTACGAATAAATTGTTATTCGTATGAGTCAGTAGTTCTTTGTTCAGGGAATATATACATACGGAAAGTTTGGAATAAAACTTTTTGTGTATATTCCCTAATGAATTTGTGTTCTTATCCTAGTTGTTGTATGTGTACAGAATGGAACAAAAGGAACACAAAAGAAAACCCTCAACAGAGAGAACTGACAAGTAAGAAGTGGAAATTATGTCTGAACCTATACATAACATGGTGGCCTACTTAGATCCGGAACACAAATTTGCTTAGTACAATGGTATAATGAAGTTTTTGCGCAACTCAAGGATACATTATGCTATCACGCACAAGACTACAGTATACAAGACGTTGATCAAGGAATTTTGGGATTCAGCTAAAGTTATTGAGGTGAATGGGCAGGAACTTATCCACGGGAAAGTAAATGACTTGAACGTAGATGTCACTGTTGAAACCATTAACTTAGTATTACAGCTTGGAGATGATCCTGAAGCTCCATTCTCAGTGTCATTGAAGTGTCAACGTGGATGTTTACTTAGAATGAAATGTGTTGGAGATTTCCTCATGGGACAATTCTGATAAAAGTTCTTTCTACATGTTTTTATTCAGTGTTTGAGCAACAGACGAAGTGGTTATGACATGGAAAATAACGACTTGGTTGGTATGATGATAGCTTTGACATTGAAGAAACCGTTTAGTGTTTCAAAGTATATTTTTGCAAACATGAAGGAAAACCTGAGAAGAACCGGATATGGTGGAAACAAGTTTTGGATGTATTCTCGTTTTATCCAAATGATCCTGAATGTGAAACATCCGAATCTTTCAAAGAACGACAACGATGTTCTAAAAGTTGAAGTTATGATGGTACATTTGTTGAAGATCTTTAGGGGTGTGGCAGCAAAACGATACAAGGAAAGCACACCACCTCGTAAGTTGATCGGTTTTCTGGGAAATGATCATTATATTGCACCAGAAAACAACAAGTGGCGCCATGATGACATTGATTCAGATAATGAAGAACCAACCTTGAAAAGATGATCGAAGATAAGTTTGGTCATAAAAAAGGAAGGGCAATGATGATGACGGTGATAATGTTGATAATGATGGTGCAAGAGAACCAGTTGCAGAAGTCCAGCCTACCTTTACAACGGAGGAGACTGAACCTGCAATGACGGAACCCTCTACAATTTCTAAACCACAACCTTCAAATACCACAGTAGTTGAAACACCTTCGGCTGAAGATACTCTAGTTTGATCGCAACCTATTACTTCTTCAGCTCAACAGTCCCAATAAGAACACAGTTGACAAACAACAATTGGAGATAAATTCTTTGAAAGAGATGGTTAGAAAACAAGATTCTGAAATTGCCTAGTTAAGAAAAGAAAATGAGCGACTGAAGACTGTAGATGTTGAAAGAGCAACTCAGCTACAACAAATGAGGGCAACTGATAACTCTCGAGAGATTGAGATAAACAGACTGAAATAACGTAGTGCGGCAGTACAACAATCTGCGGAAACATTAACTGCTAAGCATAATGACTTGAGGGAATGGTATCGTTCTCGTAAAGCTACACTGGTTGAAGGCTTTAATGGTATTAAAGACGTGTTTGAAATGAGTAGAAAGAGGGTGCACATTCTATGGAATGATAGATGCAAAGCACAGGAGATCAAGCGAAAACATGATCAGGTTAGTGAAGACACTGGTAATCCTGATGCTTTGGCCTCATCCTCGCAATCAAAAGTTTCTACTTCAACTCCAGTGGTAAAGTCTAATGCACTGCAAATCGTGACCGGTCCAGTTACCTCCAGTGCTACTCAAGAGGAAATAGGAACGGTTTGATGTTTCTGGAAAGTTTTGAAGACCTAATGTTCCATCAACGTTGGATAGCAGATTTTCAAGGGGAGTTTGTTGATACTCCAGGCCATTCAGTATGAAGACGAAAGACCGAAGACCAAGCAACAGCCAAGGGGGAGTTTGTTGATACACTTCTGTGTCTGTCACTTGTTCTTAGTTACATTTGTAATTGTACGGTTTTTGGTTACTGTGTCTGTATAGTTTGGTCGTGTTGACCAAATCAAGATATCCTCGTATCTTGGTTTAACACGAAGATTAGTTTGTCTGTGTAAAACAGTTGCATGTGTGCATGCTGTTGAGTCTTGTGTATGTCATGTCTGTGACACGATCTCCAAAGAAGACTTCTATGTGTGAGTGGGAATACTTCGTACGAGCAAGATATTGCTTGTACGAGCCACCTACCATTCGTACAAATAAGTTAATCTAAACAAGCATCATGTTTGTTTCGTACGAGCTAGTTGATGCTCGTACGAACCAGCTTGTTCGTACGAGTATCTTTGGAGAATGTTCTCCGTGTCTTTTGGTGTTTTGTATGACTAGCAACATACTTCGTACAGTTGCTGAGTATGGACACTATATAAGCGGACATGCACTTCTCAGTATAGGTCAGGCGAGCTAGACAAGTTAGTCACATACTATAGCTATACTAGAGAGAGACAAGAGCACAGACTGTGTTGAATGAGTCTGTATGAACATTGTTTATATATGTTTGTACTAGTTCTCTTTTATTAATCAAGATATTGAATCTTTGGTTATCCTGTGTTTTTACTTTGCTTTGGTTTGCATACTTACGAGGATTCCGCACTCATATGTGTGTTGTATAAACAGGGAATTATGTTAATCTTGATCTTCCAAGTGGACCCACACTTCTTCAGTTTCTAGGATTTGGCATTTTAGCTCTTTTAAGATATCTTAGTTGTGCCGGGGTCAGCATATATCTGGATGCAACAAAAGGAGAATCTTGATATCCCTGGATGAAATAACGATATAAAGACCCAAAACCTCGGATTTTCGCAATCTATCAATGCAAGATTTAAGGCTATAAAACCATACGCCACTATATGTTCCCCACTCATACACCCATTCGTTATGTTTATATCACCAAGGTAAGTTGATTATTTCATGTATTTTGCCTACCGGTACATCATATGATGAAGCTGCTATCACACTTAAGCAATTTTAAATTTAATTTCAGTGTGAAAGTCTAACTTGCTGATGTACTATCATTTCTTCTTTGCCACACAGTGAAAGCTCATTTTTTTAATTTTATATTTTTCAAGTTTTTGGATTTTTTTTTAAAATTTTAAACTTTTCAACTTAATCCCCCTAAACTCACGCACAAACTGAACTCTTTTTGGCTTAGGGAAATTTCTCCCCCAAAATTTTTGTTTTATGGAGTAAGGTTTTAAATACAGAAATTTAAACACAAACAGACTCCCACTTTAACCTGACAAAGTTTTTTTCTATTTTAATAAACATTATCTGTCAAAGATGTAAACAATTCGTTACTATGTGTAACCTACTATTCACCTCAGATGCTTTATAGGAATAACCAATGTTAAACACATCAACAGTCCTTCTTGGCCATCCTACACTCACTCAATAACTTAGTTAGACTTGAGAACCAAAACCCTACCGGTTTGGGTCGACCATGAATATCAATATAACATAATTCTATCCAATATCCATCACAATCTACTGGTGTCTTGGATGACTTCCATGTTGTTGAACAAGATTTATAATTTCCACTAGGTCTTTTTTCGCGAAAGTTCCAATAAACTCTCGGATTTTTCGACCTTTGAAAATTATTATCTCGAAACCTTCTTCTCCCATTCTCATAATCTGAACTTTGAAAAAAAATTGGATTGTTTTGAAAATTTGAGTTACTAAAACCCCTATATTCGTTTCTTCTTTGAAAATTTCGATTACTAGAAGTCTGGTATCGATTTCGATATCCAAATTTTTTACTTTGAAAACAATTTAATTGACCATTATAATGACTTGATTTAGGAGAAAAGTTTCTTGGACTATCAAATCTTCCCGATGAAGGTTTAGACTGAAATCTCGATTGTTTTGTCTGACAACTTGGTTTAACATTCTTATTTGAACCAACCTGATTCCGATCCGTAACCTCAACCTCAGCCTCCACTTTCTTACCCTTTATAAGAGGACAACAACTAGCCACATGTCCTTTGTTGTGACATTTAAAACAGGATCTTCTCTTAAAAACTTTCTTTCTATTAGATCCTTTTTAAATTTTTTGACTGTTTTGTCCATTTTGTCTTTAGTATCCTCATCCACTTTAAGAGGTGCACTGTTAGACCTAACTGATTCTTTCAAAGAAACTGGACTATTACGTATGTCAATTGTTATCGGATCCACTATAGCTGGTATAGCAGGCACAAAATTTGTTAACTCGTTTTCATTTGGTAAAAAGGAGTAATCCTGATCCTCAGAAGATGAAGCTTTAGTAAACCCAACTCCCGTTTTATCACTTCCTTTCAAACTTTTCTGAATTTGAGTCCAGACTAACGAAGATTTTCCAAATTTGTCTAACTTTCCATGAAGTTCAACAATTTTGGCTTGTGCACCAGCCAATTCTGTGCACTTTTATGAAAGCTCATTAGTCTTATCATTCACAGTTTCACAAGCCAAATTAACGATCTATAACAATTCATTGATATTGCTGGTCAAACTGTTGATTTCTTGTTTATTTAATTCGTGTTTATTTAAACAATTTGACTCCCTTTTACTCAAAAGAACATTTGACACTTTTGGTTTTTTCTAATTCATCTAACAGAATATTGTTTTTCTCCGATAGTTTGTCAACTTTACCTTGTAGTTCAGTGCAATTATGGAAAGTATGACTCACATCTTGTAATTGTACATGTACCTTTGCTGTAAGCTCGCCTCTATCATCCATACACTATAGCTCTTGCGTCCTTGACTTCCATTTTCTCCTTCTCAGCTTCCTTCTTCTCTTCTATCTCAGCAGCTACTTCTTCAATCTTCACAACTGCAGTCTCAGCCACACATGCTTGATCACATGTACTTTGTCTTGAAGAACTCTGATAACCTTTTCCTAAAGCTTCCCACAGCTCTCTAGAAGATCCGTAACTAATACAAATGTGTTTCATATCAAATGGCAAGGATATCTTTATCGCTGCTAAAGCTTTCTTCTTAGCATCATACATACGTTTCTCGGAGTCTTCCATCTTCTCATATGAAAGTACCAGAATTCTCCTGTAAACTAGACGTGTGGGAGTAATATACCATCGATTATACAGTTCCACATCTTAGAATCTTCACTTTGAACAAATGCCTCAAACTTCTTCTTCCAGTCTACATATTGTGCAGCATTTATCAGCTTTGGCCAGTTATTAACACACTCACTGATATTGTTCATTCTGACCATCTTTAACACGCAGCTTAACAGTTTAAATGGATTTTAGTATACCTGTCTCAAAATCTAAATCTAACCTCTCTATTCTGGTCCTTCTTCGTTTTTACCATAACCGTACCGTTAAAAACGTTCAAAAATTTGTTCGAGATGTGTGTTTACCAAATTGTACCGTTAGAATCGTCTCGACATTACGAATCCAAATATATATAATTCCGAGACCTTTTTTGTCCTAAAAATCACACGAGTCTAATCGTGTAGATGGTTTGTCAAAATTGTTTACAAATCAAATTATGTGTACGAAAACGTTTATCTCCAGCTAGGGGTTGAACAGGGTTCTGAACAGCTTGTTTTGGGCCGAACGACAAACATTGTCTATGTGACCCAATCTTCCACATGATGTGCATTGGCGACACTGTAGGTGAGCTTGATAGTGACCATTGCACCGGTTGCACAACGTTGCAGTACCAGCATAAGGTTTCCTCGCAGGAGGTTGTGTTGGCTAGTCCCGAGTGTGCTGGTTGGGTTATGCAACAACTGCAAAGTTCTGTGAACTTTACGCTTCCTCGACTTCTTGGAAGACTCAGCTTTGTTCTCCTTTGTTTTCTCTTAAGTGGTCTAGTTGCCTATTTCTTGTCGCCCTTGCGAAACAGTTTCCCCTTCTTGACCTGAGACTCAGTCAGGGTAGGAGCTAATTCGATAGCCTGTCGAACAGTGGTAGGGTTGTTACCAGTAACAATATCCTGAACGGGGTCAGCCATGCCATCGATGTACCTCTCGATTGCTTTATCCAACGGGGTGACCAAGGCAGGACACAACAATTCTTCGTAACGGTCAGTGTAGGCACGATGCTCTCCACTATCTTGTTTAAGATTGTGGAATTCATCTTCAGTGCCTGTTGTTCATGACGTGGGCAAAATTCCCTCATCATTAGAGCTCGAAGCTCTTCCCATGTTTGTGCCATTGCTACATCGGCACCCCTATCTTTCATCACAACATTCCACCATGTAAGTGCTCTTTTCTAGAATACACTCAATGCAAACTCAACTTTTCGCTCATTCGAGCATTGAACATGAAGAAATGTGCTTTCGAGACTCTTAAACCACTAGAGGAGTCCAGTAGCTCCTTCGGACCCAATAAACTTGAGTGGTTTAGCCGAGTTAAGTTGTTTGTAGTTGCACGGTGTGGGTGCATTGTTGTTGTTATTGTTTGCTTGGTTTATCTGGGTCACTAGGTTTTGGAGTATAGCAATAATTTGTTGAGCGATAATAGCTGCCATTTCGGCATCTTGAGATGTATTACGTCGAGGAGGCATTCTAGAAGAAAAATGAGGGAAAATTGTGGGAATGACATTGGAAAATCAAGAGATATGTTAAAAATATCGTCAAAATATAAGGATGGTGGTCATTCGTTTGTTACTTAAAAACAAACAAATGACACACGGTGACTAATCAAAGTAAATAGGTGTTTATAATGTATCACGAAGACATGCTTTAGCCTATAAGGGACACTTCCGATAATGCGGATTTGTACGAACACTCTAGCCTTAGACAGAAAACTCAGGGTACAAGCATCGACCCTTCCAGATTGCACATGTTCACATTAATAAAACCCAAACTTTGACGGGATTTTGAATACTTACAAGGCTTTAAGCAAAAACAAATCAGCAAAGGATAGATGATTGATTTTCAAAACGAATTTGTAACTTGTGTATTTGTTTTGGTAATCACCTAAGGATAGGTGATGGTATTGTTTTATGAATCTAAATGCAAGCTAACTCGCGTTAGGGTCCTAGGAAGGTTATAGTCTAGGTCAAAGCATTACTAATAACCTAATTCCCTACAACCATAAGCTCTGATACCAATCTTTCTGTAAACCCCGACCGCGTAAAACAACAAATTGCGGCGGAAACGTTGGAGAGTCATGTCATAGAACTATTGTTTCATAACTCATGAAATTTAAAATTTTGTTTTATGAAGTTAAATGTTTACATTGTCTTGGGATAAACAGAAACAACACATAAATAAATTGTCTTTCATGTTTTAAGTCATTAAGGCCCGCATCCATTCCTACATGAAGCATGCATCATATTATCAAGCATTGACTCCTGAAACATATGTGAAAAGAGAGTCAGAATAAAAATGTCGGCGAGTACATAGGTTTTGTGAGTGTGTCAAATTCGTGGCTTGGTATACATATTGCAACACCTCTTCCAACTACAAGAGTCGTTAAGTGAAAACCTTGTATTAAAAGTGTTTGATATTGCAATACAATTAACCAACTAAAACAAGTTGGTTATAGTTGTGAAAACCTTGTAGCCATGAATCTTGACCAAAATGTTTCTTTTGTAAACCTTGTGGATGGATTCAAAAGAAAACTTCGTATCGTTTATATCTTTAAGTGAAAGTCATTGCGTAACATTGTGTTGATACACTTTTGTGTCTGTCGCTTGTTGTTAATTACAGTTGTAACTGTACGGTCTTTGTTCAGTGTCTGTATAGGTTTGGTCGTGTCGAATAGATCGAGATATCCTTCTATCTTGATCTAGTATGACATCTTAGCTTGTCTGTGTTAATCAGTTGCATATGTGAATACTGATAAGTCTTGTAAACGTCAAGTCTACACACGTTCTCCAAGAAGAAGGATTCTGTGTGAATCAAGAGATTTCGTACGAAACACATGATTCGTACGAATCAAGGAGATTTCGTACGAAACAGTGACCGTACCAAATCATGGAGTTGTGTCTCGTGTTTAATAGTGTGTTCCGTATGTCTGGCAACTTGTTTTCGTACGAGTGACCAGCTTGGACACTATATAAGCAGACATGCACCTCTCAGTGAGGTTTAGCTGAAGAGCCCTTTTGTCCAGAAGTTAATAGAGCGAGCTAGTTGGTCTAAGTGAGCCTCTATGCATTCTCTCTGAAGACGAAGACACAAGAACACAGCAAGTTTATTTGAGTCATACCAGCATTGTGTGTATATGCTTGTACTTGTTCTCAATCATTAATCAAGATAGTGAATCTTTGGTTACCCCGTGTTCTTTACTTTGTTTGGTTGAATGCACACTTGGATTCCGCACTTGTGTGTATGTCATTTGAACAAGGAACAGGTTTAACACCATCCTCAGGTGGACCTACAAGTGGTATCAGAGCTTTGGCTTTTTCCTTGTTCAAAACCGGGCTTAGTGTGTCTGAGCTAGTTTGAAGATTTCTGAAGTGTTCTTGAATCTCTAGCAGAAAACATAAGTTTTGGATAGTAAACTAACTTAAAACTTGGTAAAAATCTGTTGCATGCATAAAATTTTATGGTAAAATTTTTCTGAAGAACACCCTTGAAGAAGAAATCTGCAAAAATTTGAATCTGATTGTTTTGGTAGGGTTGACATTTTCTGACTTGGATCTGGACTTGGACTTTGGACTGTTAAAATCTGTGTTTTAACTAAAAGTGGGTAAGACAACATGTGTTTTCGAAAAAGCAGGTTTACACAAGAAAGGAAATTTTTCACCAAACCATTTCTGAAAAGATTCCTCTGAAAAACGCTGAACAAAACAGTTGGTGCGACTGCAAAGATTCATACGAATCATCTGGTTCGCACTAAACAAGTCACTCGCATGAAACATCCTATTTCGCACGAAAGGTTGTTTTATCCGCACGAAATTAGTTTCGTACGAATAACTTTCGTCACTGTTTGTTTTTCGTGTTTTCAAAGCTTTGTGATTTTAAGATTTTTTCAGATTTTCAGATCTGTGAATTTTAAAAGGTAATTATAATTGTGAAACTTTAAAACCTTTAAATTTTCATAAAACAAGAAGATATAAAGAGTTCTAACCCGTGGGATTGGAGTTGTTCAAGCACAAATCAGGAGTCTTCGCAAAGCTCCGCAACATCATGGGTAAAATCTTTGATGCCTCAACATACAGCAATGATCTCTACAAATCAATGGGCGTGTGTTGCGAATCAGAATCAAAGCATCCAAACTCTGCTAATGAGTGAAAGTGAAACAGGAGTAATAACCGACCGCCGAAGTTAAATCACATGAACGATTATCCTTCATGGAAAAGTCGTTTTCATACGTATGTTCTCGGTCAAAACACGAAATTGTGGACGTGTTTCACTACCCCCTACAATGAAGCACTTGAAGAAGCTGGATCAAATCTTGAATGATATGACCACTCGGTTTTATCATCTTCTCAGTGAAATGTACTCGTATAAAGTGTTAGCAGCACCACAAGAATTTGTGGGACACTTTGGAAGCAAGAGGTGAAAGTAAAGCTGCTACCAGGAATATTCGGCATGATCTGCTCAAGAAAGAGTTTGAAGGTTTCATGTTCATGGAGAACGAAACCTTGAATGATATGACCACTCGGTTTTATCATCTTCTCAGTGAAATGTACTCGTATAAAGTGTTAGCAGCACCACAAGAAATTGTGATGCGATTTGCTGATGCTTTACCACTGAAATGGGGTCAATTTATTGATCTTTTAAAACATACAGGTGTTTTGGACTCAATTAGTATTTATGAACTTGTGCAAAAACTGGAGAACAAGAATGAAGAAGAACTTCGGAAGGCACAACGAGTCTCTGCTCCACCCCCTGAAATATATTTTAGAGGTATAAATGCAGGTACAAGCTCAGGTCAGCAACCGAAGCTGCAGACCGCGTTTGTGTCAAATGTGAAGCCGTTTCTACCCCAACCAGTCCAATCAAGTCAGTCTACAAGTTCGAGTAATCAAGCCTATGGACAGAATTTTGATCCGAAAGCTTTTCTTCCACAGCCAAGGGATTTAGCGCATAAAGCTCCACAGCAAGCTCCTCAACAAGCTTTCTATGGAAGCAACAGTCAATCTGCAAATCCCAACACTGTCAAACTTGACACGTCAAATCTCTCCAAAATCAACGTAGAAGTTGCACAGGAACATGCGGAACTTCTAAATACCATGGTCAGTCCGTATTGTGGTTTAAATGCAGGTCAAATAGGGAACATCAATTTGACAAACGAAGATTATGAACAAATTGACCGAGATGAAATGGAGCTGATGGACATCAAGTGGGCATTTGCAAGTGCTATGAGAAGAGCGAAGAATTATATGAGAAGAACGGGTAGAACCAGTTTGGAAAGAAAGAAGGATACAAAATACAGCTTTGACAAAACCGTCGTCACTTACTTCAACTGCGGAGAAAAAGGTCACTTTAAGCAGGAATGCACAAGACCCAGCAAGGAAGGAAATCACAACCCCTTTTGAAATCAGTCTCAACCATCCAACACAGCAAAGTACAACAATGAAAGAAGAATAGTAGCTGTTGGCAAATCTAACAATACCAATCAGTCAGGACCTTGAAACACGCATAGAGCTTTGGTAGTTCAGTCTGATGAAGGATGCAATTGGTCAGTACAGTTGGGAATTGAGAACAACGGAAGAACTGCATGCTACGTGAAGATCGTGGATCAAATCAAGCATGATCACAGCATCAACATTCCAAATAATGTTGATACATCTGGGGATGCTGGTAGTTCTGATGAGAATGTTCAACTTCAGATGGTTATGGATCTGATTCTGATGTGAAGAAAGGAAGTGATGCTGAGGTTGAAGAGTTGTTGAGTGAAGCTGAGATGTTGAAATCTGAAAAGGTAGGCATGATGAGGAATGCAGAAGCTGCGGAAAAAGAGACAGAGACCCTCTCTACAGATGGTGCAGCTTTTCCTCATCACACTGCCTTTATGGAAAATGTTGAAGGTTCTTTAAAATAGGTAAATTCTGACCCTCCTACTGTTTGCAATGACTGTGTTGAGTTGAAAATAAAATATGAAATTGTCAACAGTCATAATTAGAATTTAGTTGTTGAACTATCAAAATGCAAAGAGGCGAATTTGGCGCTAACTAGAAATGAAAAAGAATTCAAATATGTAATAGAAACCCATAAGAAACTTGTTTCTGAATTGACAAAAACAGTTTTGAATAAACAGACAGGAATTAATAACTACATTAATCTCCTAGAAGAAACAAAGAAAGAGTTAGCCATCGCCAAATGTGAATATGATTCGATCAAACGCAAATTAGAAAGTTATTCTAACTCCCAATATGTGCTTGATCATATCATTGAATTTCAAAAACAAAAGGGAGATGCTCAGTGCATAGGAGTATAATTCGTGTCCACCCCCAATGAAACACAACTATACCAAAATGCCTGATGAAGAGGAGATGCCTCATTTTGAACCCTCTGTACCTTTGAATCCTGAGGAATTCGCAGCAGGGTTTGGGTTCAAACTAGGCAATTCCTCTCGAGAACCAAGCAGGCCAGAAAGTTCATCATCTGATGAAGAAGAGGATGATACATCAGATGATGAATTAAGAAATGATGATCAGGATCAGCCTCTTGATGAAAGGAAAAGAGTAGAATTGTCTGCTACTCCTAGAACTCAATCTGTTGAGAATCAAGAGACTGTTCCTAAGAAATCTGTGAAGACAAGTGTGTCTACACAAGAAGTAGATAATGTGTTATATACCTTGGTTGGAGATAAGAAAATCTATTCAAACAAATATTTTCCAATTAAAAATGTAAATCCAATCTCTATAGATCAGGTTTTTAAAAAGTTAACAACCAAACCTGTAGAAAAGAAAAAGCCGACCAAATCACAACCATTATCCGCTTCAAAAGAAAAATAATGGAAGCGAGTTGAAAAGTCTACAGTTTCTCAACCGAAGGTTGAATCAAAAGGCACTCGCCACCAGAAAAAGGCCGAAACTGTTAAATTTGTGAGTTCTAAAGGTACCGATAAAGTCGAAACTTTTCAAGGAGAATCTAATGTTGATTTTGTAAAAGAAGTTAAGATTTTGAAAGGAAATAGTCAAAACAATTACACCCAACACACTGATGGATGTAATGAAAATGAACCCAGTACCTCACGATCCACAAGTTCAACTTCAGGCCGAGAAACACGATCTCCTAGTTTTGTTGAAAGGAGAACATGTTTCAAATGTGGAGAATTTTGCCACATTATAAAGTATTGTCAAAATCTAGCCAAATCAAGATGTATAGTGAAAACCCCTCATGAACCAACTTGCAAACGTAAATCTATTTCTCCGACACAAGATAAATGAGCTATTAAAGATAAAAAAAGAGAAACAAAAACGTAAACAAGTAAAAGCAATTCAAAAAGCTTTAAAATCGGATTCTTCAAATAAGGATCAAAGATCTTCAAAGTCAACAAAACCAAAAACTGTTAAAACTGTAAATAATAGTAAATCTGGTAATAAACTAGGATCTTGGAAACAGAAGACCGAAAATGGTTCAAAAGGAGTTTCTCAGTTTGTTAATCATCAAGAAATTGAGATTACATTTCTCGATGATAAGGGACGACCCAAGACCACTAAGGCTTGGGTCTCCTTCTCAAACTAATCTTGTTTGTGTAATGTGCAGGGTGTTCCAGTAGGAACTGTAAACATTCATTGGATTGTTGACAGTGGAGCATCAAGGCACATGACGGGCGACTTGCGGCTCCTATATGATGTGAAAAGTATTAGGGGTGGTTATGTTGCTTTTGCTAGTGACAAAGTTGGATACATCACTAGAGAAGGAATGGTCTCCAATGGTGTTGTGAGCTTCGACAAGATCAATTATGTGCGGCAAATTGATCACAATCTTCTTAGCGTTTCTCAAATCTGCGACAAGAAGTTCACGGTACATTTTGATGATGTCGGATGTTATGTGCTGAAGCCTGGATTCAAGATCCCCAAGGAATGGATTCTCCTGTCGGCTCCAAGAATTAATGATTTGTATATTCTTGATATGAGCCAAGCTATTACAACATCTGCACAAGTCACATGTTTTGTCTCTAAAGCCACCGAGAAGGAATCAATCTCTTGGCATAGACGTATGGGACACATTCACCTGAGGAAAATGAACTATTTGGTGAAGAACAATCTAGTGAATGGTGTATCGGTGAAGAAATTTCATCTTCAAGACGTTTGTGTATCATGCCAGAAAGGGAAGCAAGCAAGAAAGTCCCATCCCGTGAAGAAGATCAACACTGTGAATATGCCACTGGAACGTCTTCATATAGACCTCTTTGGACCTATGAAACACAAGACAACCTTTGGTGATTCTTATTGTCCGGTAGTTACTGATGACTATTCCAGATTTTCATGGGTAAACATGTTGGCATACAAGAATGAAGTTCCTACTATCCTCAAGAATCTCCTGACTCTGTTAGAAAATTTGTACAATGTGAAAGTAAGGAGAATCAGAAGCGACAATGGCACGGAATTTAAGAATCAAGTTATGGATGAGTACTGTTCCTCAAAGGGTATTCTGCATGAGTACAGTTCTCGTACACCCCACAACAAAATGGTGTCGCTGAGAGGAAGAATAGAACTCTTATTGAAACTACAAGAACCATATTAGTAGAATCAGAACTTTCTGTTCAATTTTGGGGAGAAGCTGTGCTACTGCGTGCTACACGATGAATAGAGTTCTGACGGTGAAGAGACATGGGAAGACATGCTTTGAGTTGTTACATAAAAGGAAACCGGATATTTCTTTCTTAGAACCTTTTGGAGCTCCATGCACTATGATCGACCCACGTGGAAAGTTTGGTCCCAAGGCTATCGAAGGTTTCTTTCTTGGATATGCTACTCCAAATATCCGGGTATGGAATTTGTCTTCGAAGAAGATTGAAGAATGGGGTGAAGTCAAGGTTCAGAGATATACAGAAGCGGTAAGAGCTCCGGGTGCTCCTTGGATGTTCGACTACGATGGACTGTTTGACTCCTTTAATCTGCCAACTTTTGATGATGCAACAGCTGCTGCTCAGATATTATTGGAAAGTGATACTGCAGTAGACTCATCATTAGTTCGACCAATTATTGATAACCCTCAAATGTCGACTTCGGTTAACAATCTTGTTCAAAATGAGGAATTCGAAGATGCTGCGGATTATAATGTTTCATCAGAAGATGATGAGTTTCATGATGGAAATGAAGCTGCCTCTGGTGCGGTTCCTGGATTTTCAAATGATATGTCAAATATTCAACCTCAAGGAACGACTGAAGGTCAGGCATCTACAACGTCATCAAATCCAGCTCTCGATGTAACTGTTGATCTGAATATCAACAATTTGGATATCAATTCTCGAGTTCCTGATGTGCCAGAAACTCGAATTCATAATATCCATCCTCAGTAGAATATTATTGGAGATGTTCAGAGTAGTGTGCAGACTCGTAATCAGCTTCGAAACAACAAAAATGCTGAATTGTATTCGGAAATCAGGGAATCTGGTGGTCTGAATGATTGGTCTTTTGCCTGCTATGTGTGCCAAGTTGAACCAAAATCTTGGAAGGAGGCAATGAAAGAAGACTCTTGGGTTGAAGCCATGCAGGAAGAACTTCAGCAGTTTCAAAAGTTAGGCGTCTGAAAATTGGTTGACAGGCCTGACGGCTATAAGAAGATGGTACACGATGGATGTACAAGTGCAAGAAGGATGACCGAGGTGCTGTTGTGAGAAACAAAGCGTGATTGGTTGTTCAAGGTTTTAATCAGGTCGAAGGGATCGATTACAATGAAGTTTATGCACCAGTTGCACGACTTGAGGCCATAAGAATCTTTTTGGCTTATGCGTCCTTCAAGAAGTTCACTGTTTATCAGATAGATGTGAAGAGTGCATTTCTTCATGGTGTGGTAGAAGAGGAAGTATATGTTGAGCAACCGCCAGGTTTGAAGATCCTCTCCATCCTGACAAGGTTTGGCTTCTCAACAAGGCGTTATATGGTCTTCATCAAGCTCCGAGGGCTTGGTATGAAACGTTGTCTACCTATCTGTTGAAGAATGGTTTTCGACAAGGCATGATCGACTGTACTCTCTTCATCAAGGAACGGGACGAGGATTTACTGCTAGTATAGGTTCATGTTGATGATATTATATTTGGGTCTACTAACACTCGAATGTGCAAAGAATTCTAACAGGTTATGCAGGAAAAGTTCGAGATGAGCGCTATAGGAGAAATGACTTTCTTTTTAGATTTGCATGTTCAGGAATCAAAGGAAGGGATTTTTATCCATCAAACCAAGTACGTCAGAGATATTCTCAAACGATTTCAGATGGATGACTCAAAGCCTTTGGGAACTCCATTAGCTCAAAATCATGGGATTACTCCAGACGGAATGGGTGAACATGTAGAACCATCTCTCTATCATGCTATGATCGGATCTCTCATGTATCTTACTGCTTCAAGACCCGACATAATGTACCCAACATGACTTCTGGCGCGCTATCAGTCTAGTCCAAAGGTTTCTCACTTGATGGCTGTAAAATGGATCTTTCGTTATTTTAAGGGTCGCCCTGACACTGGTCTATGGTACCCTAAGGATAATAACTTTGATTTGACAGCGTTTAGTGATTCTGATCATGGCGGCTGTGAAATCGATGCAAAATCAACAACAGCAGGATGTCAGTTCTTGGGAATCGCCTAGTCACGTGGCAATGCAAAAAGCAGACTTGTGTAGCTACATCAACATGTGAGGCTGAGTATATTTTAGCTTCTAGTTGCTGCTCTCAAGTTCTATGGATTCAACAGCAAATGCACGACTAACGGTTTTGAATTTCTTACTACTCCTATTTTTGTTGATAATGAAGCTGCTTTACAGATCACTCAGAATCCTGTACAGTATTCAAAAACAAAACACATTGAGATTAAGTATCATTTCATTCGAGATTGTTATGAGAAGAGACTTATCGATGTTGTTAAAATCCACACTGATCACCAATGTGCCGACCTTTTTACCAAAGCCTTTGATAAATCATGTTTTGATTATCTACTTTTGGTCAATGGCATCAAGGTGAAGCCCGAGTAACTCAACCATTGCTAACTATTTTTGTAAATACTTTTCTAAAAATCTAAAACTACAAAAAGATTTTCAGTTTTATATTTTAGGGGGAGTAAGTTTCAAGAAAATACAAAAATATGTCTTGTATTTCCCTTCTTTGTTTAAGGGGGAGAAAATTCAGAAAAATACAAAAACATTAGAAAAATCAAAATTGAGTTTCTTAGATAAGTTGAAGATGATGAAATTCACCGGTAAATCTGTCAGAAACGGTTAAAAGCATAAAAAGTAGATTGATAAGTAGCTTTACTTATGATGTATCGGTAGGCTCACAATCAGACTAAAATGTGCAGGTTGATATAGACCTAACAGACAGAACGCCAGGTAGGAACCATTCATTGGCATATGGTCTTGGTACCGAAATTTCGTTTGACAGAGTGCCGAGGTAGATATACGGTCTTTATGCTGGCTTATCATCTGGGCATCATGGTTGAATCATTTGCTGAAAAATAATGGTGGCGCAAGTCTAGAACTTCCATGATACCATACATACATGTACATTCTACATTCGACTATCAAATAAGTGATAAAAATATCACATCCCCAAAATAAGTGATAAAATATCACAGCTTTATGCGGGAGCTAAGTTCGTCTCTTTGTCGGTACGATGGTACTAACCTGTTCACGGACTTACTCATCTGCCCTGTATACATATGAAAATCAAGTTCCTCATCAATAAGTGATTAAATCACAAAGGGTTTGTTTTCAATCAAAAATAAGTGGGTATCTCACATCATTCATATACGTCAAAACATATGATAAAGCAGTATACTCACCGGTAAGATTTTCTCTCGTGCATATCTTGATACGGGAATGTGTCGTGATGTGGTTGAACACCGGCTAGTAAGTATAAATCCATACCTTAATCATATCTCCTAATCATGATTACATCTGATAAGTCTGAGCTTACATGGACAACAATACCGATATTCATAGTTAAATACTTATCTGTTTAATTTTGAAAACCTAATACCGTTTTTGACAAAGATTAAAATGCTAGTATGATTCCTTTACCTTGAAACTCGAAAAAGATTGTAGTTTATCTGTACACTTTGATTTTATGTCCAGTTTACTTAGTTGTTTATGTAATTACTTTTTGAAAGTTAGCCAAAGTTAATACTCAAAAGTTTCTACCAAGATACGCCAGAAAACCATCTGTTTGATATCCAACTTCATAAAGTAATATCTTGCAATAAGTAATCCATCAAAAAAAACCAAAATCTGAAATCCGTTTGAGTTTGTGTATCTCATACGGATGAACCTGGTCAATTGATTGACTTTGTCACTTGTTTTTCTCAAATCTGCTGCTGGAATTCATATGAGTGTGTGTATCTCGTTCAGGGAATACAATCATACGAAGAATTTATGATAAGTTTTTCGTGTGTGTTCCCTGAGAAATTTGTGTCCTAATTATATTGGTCTATTGAGTATAGATTGATATAAAAAGAACATGAACAAAGACCAGCAACGAAGAAATCTGACAAGTCAGAAGAGAAAACAAGAAAGATTTGAAGTTTCTTAGAAGTTCGAAGACCTGATGCTCTAATCATTGGATAGCAGATCTTCAGGGGGAGTTTGTTGATACTCCATACCATTCATGTGAAGACCAACATATGAAGACCAAAAACCGAAGACCGAAGACCAAGCAACATCCAAGGGGGAGTTTGTTGATACACTTTTGTGTCTGTCGCTTGTTCTTAATTACAGTTGTAATTGTACGGTCTTTGTTCAGTATCTGTATAGGTTTGGTCGTGTCGAATAGATCGAGATATCCTTCTATCTTGATCTAGTATGACATCTTAGCTTGTCTGTGTTAATCAGTTGCATATGTGCATACTGATAAGTCTTGTAAACGTCAAGTCTACACACGTTCTCCAAGAAAAAGGATTATGTGAGAATTAAGAGATTTCATACGAAACACAGGTTTCGTACGAATCAAGGAGATTTCATACGAAACACAAGCATTTCGTACGAAACAGTGACTCGTACCAAATCCTGGAGTTGTGTCTCGTGTTTAATAATGTGTTCCGTATGTCTGGCAACTTATTTTCGTACGAGTGACCAACTTGGACACTATATAAGCAGACATGCACCTCTCAGTGAGGTTTAGCTGAATAGCCCTTTTGTCCAGAAGTTAATAGAGCGAGCTAGTTGGTCTAAGTGAGCCTCTCAGCATTCTCTCTGAAGATGAAGACACAAGAACACAGCAAGTTTGTTTGAGTCATACGAGCATTGTGTGTATATGTTTGTACTTGTTCTCAATCATTAATCAAGATAGTAAATCTTTGGTTACCCCGTGTTCTTTAATTTGCTTTGGTTGCATGCACACTTGGATTACGCACTTGCGTGTTCAAATGACATACACATAAGTGCGGAATCCAAGTGTGCATGCAACCTAAGCAAAGTAAAGAACACAGGGTAACCAAAGATTCACTATCTTGATTAATGATTGAGAATAAGTACAAACATATATACACAATGCTCGTATGACTCAAACAAACTTGCTGTGTTCTTGTGTCTTTGTCTTCAGAGATAACCAACTCAAAGGGTAACAAGCTCTCTGGTCCGACCAACCCTCACACTGAGTCAACTAGTTAACAAAAGGCTAGGTGCATGTCTGCTTATATAGTGTCTGCCTAGATGTTTCGTACGAACCACGAATCAAGACATACTGAACACAATACTTCACAAGAAACACATCTCCAGAATTTGGTACGAGTCAGTGTTTTGTACGAAATGCTTGTTTCGTACGAAATACTCTTTGTTTCGTATGAAATCTATGACTCGCACAGAATTCTCATTCTTGGAGAACGTGTGTAGACTTGACGTACACAAGACTTATCAGTATGAACACATGCAACTGATTAACACAGACAAGCTAAGATGTCATACTAGATCAAGATAGAAGGATATCTCAATCTATTCGACACGACCAAACCTATACAGACACTTGAGCAAAGACTGTACAATTACAACTGTAATTAAGAACAAGCGACAGACACAAAACTGTATCAACAAAAATGCACACAGTCCACCACTGGACTGTGTGTCTAACCCGGTATAATTACCGATTTCGAATTCATTTAAACACTTCTTCAACTTTTGTAAGTCCTAATTATTGGATCTATCAACGATATCACACAATCACTAAGGATGGGTGGAATCCAAACTTGGTGATCTTCAAGAAAATCGAAAAGATGAAGAACAACATAATTCAACTTTAACACCTTGCACAAGATTCTATTACTTGAACAAGCAAAACTGTCCGGTACAAGATGGAGGCTCTCTATAGAGAAATCTCAAAAGTCTTCACCCTAGAAATGAATAAGCTTAGCTTATATACCTAGGGTAAGGCATGTCCCTCATGGGCTTGCCTGGCCCACATGGCCTATGGCATGCTCAAATGACCTATAAAGGTCCAAACCTAATACAGACTAACTCAGTTAATCCCAGTTAACTACCATAGACTATTGCGTATATTGATGCGTCAGTCTCACACTTATAGGACCTAACAATCTCCCCCTAGACTAATGCATCAAATTGTCTTGATAGCATAAATTCAGCAACGTCTTCAACATAAACTATGGTTGTCACTAAGCTGTAAGTTTTATGGAAGTTAGTCTCATACTTCTTGGACATCATACTTCAACGAACTCTCAGCACTGGGTCTCTTTCTTCTGCTCCTAGGGTTAGCTTCATATCAGGATCTTGATCAGCTTTGCTTGAAACATCTTTGACAAAAGAATGTGAGAGGAGGAACCTCAATAGCTCTTTTCTTCTTCAATCTTTCTCTTTCTAGCAAGCAGGTTCACATGTACTTCTTCAACTGTACTATCACTGTCAGACAATGGCTGGCATATGGTTCTTCTGACTCAGGTACACTTTGCTGTTGTAATGCTTCATGCTTTATCGGCAAGTAACAGCATCTTAATTTTCAGCAACCCCTGTTTCTTGATCTAAATCAAGATCTGCACAATTCTCAGAAATTTATAAGCAAACATTCTTATGCAACAGGGAGAGTACCGCATGAACACTTGGTACATCCAAGTACTTGTACTCGGATCGAAATTCAGATTTCTTTCATCCATTGATGATTAGCCAAATCTTCAAGAACGGTTAATAATTTTTAATAAAACAAATAAAGCACTCTATTTTTGGATTTTTGAATTTTCTATTTTTTTTTAATTTTTAAAATATAAGAATATAGATAGAAACACAAATAAACAAAGAAACTAACTTAATGGTTACAACTATATAATTGCAATGGGATCAAAATCGTTTTCAGGCGGACCAAGGAACACTTTTCAGAACTTATTTAGATTGGTCTAAGTGATTGCCAATATGTTTGTCCACTTAAATTTTAACGCTCAACTTTCATTTTCGAACTTCATGATATGCTTAAGGTAGTATTAAACTATAATATCAGTGCCTCCCATACCATGACATACCCCTGCGATCAAGTTAAGCACCACGATTCATCATAGCAGATGAGTATACTGAGATCATCCTTTATTTTTACAACATCAGACTATTGGTGAACAGGTCAGTACTTTCGTACAGCAGAGTGACCAATAGTATCTGACGAGGGTTAGGCAACTACCTTATTTGGTATGTTTGAATTCATGGAATTTTCTCATAATGAGATTTCCTTTCTTTAAGGTTTTGGCCCTTCTATTTGGCTCTTTTAAGGATATTCTGACTGTGCCTAGGTCTGCATATAATCTGGATGCAACAGAAGGGCAGCCAAGATATTCCTGAATGACTCAACAGCAAGACCCGAAACTTCAGATGTTGGCTATCTATCAATGCAGGATTTAAGACCATGAAATCATACGCCGATGGTATGTTACCCACAACATACATAGTTCGTTATGTTTATATCACTTAGTATCTTTTAATCACTTTGAGCGTTAAGCCTATCGACATATCACATTAGATCCTAGTCTTTTCAGCTACGACACTTTACATGTGTCAATCACGCCCTTTATCACGAATATTCATTTCATTTCCCATTTGATGCAAAAAGATCTTTTGTATTTTTTAGCTTTTCAAATGTTTTTGTATTTTTCTGTTTTTCAAATGTTTTTCATATTTTTCTGATTTTCTCCCCCTCAAACAATACATATATACATATATCGCTCTTTTCCCCCCTAAATTTGTGCATCATACTTTATGCACAAATTTACCTAATAAAGAATACGCATGTACAAAGTTTTAAACGAAAGAAAAGGAAAATATTTTTGTTGTTTTTGCTTAACCATTTCGTCATTAGATTAAAAACTAATCAATTTCAAATTACAGCATGAAATTTAAATTTGTACCTTTTCGCTGATCTTTTCTTACCCCATCTCTTCCAAAGGAAACATCACACTCGAGAAAAGAATATGAACTTTTACAACAGTGAGATGTTATCCAATATGTCCCTGGAACAACCGATATCAATATTCCAGAGATTGTCAACTGCTCCTCCTTAGTTATTCCTGAAATAAAGAGATTAGTAAGACAGTGGGACCTAGACCATCGTAGTCTTGGGTTTCTCTGAAGCATCAAAATAAGACACTTCTTTTAGACACAAATACCCTTTTGTTTCAAGGATTGGTGATGTTGCTACCGCCTTGGATTTGGGTTTCCAAATCTGCTTCGTTTTAACAAACGCGGTTGTTGCCTTTAATTGAGCAACTTTGGTTGTTTCAGGTTTAGTCGGTTTAGAAAAAGATTTTTGTTTCTTAACAACCTTGCATTTGTTTTTGACAACATTCCAATCCCCATTAGATGGTTTAACCTGGGGATTCACATTCTTCATTGTTTTAGGTGATGATACCTTCATCCGCTTCGAATGATTGTTATCCTTAGGTGTAACCTTCTGATTTTGAACATGATACGGAACATGGGGACTATGTGTGCATTTTCGAGCGATGTGACCAGGAATGCCGCAATTGAAGCACGTTTGTCTCTTCACATGTAAAGCATTATGATCAGCTTGATTTGCTCGAGTAGGCCTTGAAGGATGAACTGATCTCTTCTGTGCTCGATTTCTTTGCATGTTTCTTAGAGATGAAGATGAATTTGGATGGTTATACTTGTCATTTACAAGGGCCTTCTTCTGTTGTGGAGATTTCTTTTGATTCTTCTTGTTTTGTTTAGACTGCAAGTCTTCTTCAGAAATCTCCCCAACCTTTCCAAAAGCTTTGCTAGCACGGTCAAAAGCATATTTTTCACATTTGCCATTGAAGACCGGCTTAACGAAAGCATTTTTCACAACACTAGCCTTTTAAGGGCTATTGCTACCCACTGATGATTTTGGAGAGTGTGACTGTCATTGACGTTTGGACTTCTACTTTCTTCGTCTCTGATTTGCTCGTTTCTGCTCTTTTAGCTTGCTCTGAACCTTTTCATCAGAAGCCAAAGGTTCAGATTGTTCAGGTTGCGCACTTGGAGCCTTGTTCACGTCAGCTCTCTCTTCATCGGCTGAATCATTTGAAGAGTCAACAGCACCAGATGGTTCCCTTGCGTCTGGCGTATAATCATTGGGTTTGCCGTACACCATATGTTGTGCTTTTTCAATATCTTCGTCAGTTTCAGGCATTGTTTTGTAGTTGTGATTATATAGTGGGGCAACCTAATTGAATCCCAAACCCTTTCCTTTGTTCCCCTTATATGCCAGCTGCACATTGCACACGTCTTGAACAAGCTTGCTGGATGTATAAAACCTCTTTATATTAACTTCGTTTTGTTGATTTTTTCCAGTAAGAAGTCCCAGCTCAACTCTTACCAAGTCGCATTCCATGGTTCTAATCTAATCTGGTTTTGTAATCATGGACCCAACATTTCTGTTGATTTATGTCCAGGTGGAGCTGAGCTATGTCTTTCTTTTGTGCTTCAACCTTTTCTGTGAGTAACTTGTTACTTTCTAGAAGGCTGATGCACTGAGCCATTGCATTGTTGTATTCATTGACCATTTTGAAATTAAGAGCCCTGAGTTGAGCAACCCTATTCCTACAAGGTTCAGTGCATAAAAGATAGTTGACTATGTTAATTGGCGAGCTCGATTTGTCAGCGTGAGTTTGGGCTTGAGGTCGAGTTTGGGGTGCTGGGCTGTTGATTGCTGCTTGCTGGGCTTGAGGTTTCTGCTCAGATACTTCTTCAGTATTAGACTCAGTTGATTTTGCTTATAGATCTTTAAGATCTTGGTTTGATTATAAATAATCCCACAACCAAGAAACAAAGGAGTCTTTGTCATCACCCAAAAAGTTATTCATATCATTTCTTACTTCTTTGTTTCGCCTTCCACGGTCAAGCAAACGCATCACATAGTCAGCAACCAGATCAACATTGTAGTTTTCAATAAACTCATTTAGGTTTTCCTTTACTTGATCCTGCAAGTTCGGGTTTTGATTTTATGTCTGGGGTGAGGTGCTGTTAATGGATGCTTTGATTAGTGGGCTAAAGACAATGTTTGGATTTGCATTTGGTTTGGAATTGCAGACTGGGCTGAAGACTATGTTTGGGTTCTGAGCTTGGGATGTAAACATTTTCGGATAATCAAAACCGTACCAGCAAACACGATAAAAAATGTCTGAAACCTGTTTTTACCAAAATGTACCGTTAGACTCGGCTCGACGATACGATTCCAATGATATCTAATGTCCGATGGTGATTTTCGAAATTTTCGTGCCTTTTTTTTGCCCTAAAAATCACATGAGTCTAACCGTGCAACCGGTTTGTTAAGATTGTCTATGGATCAAATTCTGTGTACGAAAACGTTTAACTCTAGTTATGTCAGCTGGTTAACTTTCCACCTTTTTGCGTACAAGTCGGAACAGTACCAAATTCGGAACAGTAACTCGGATTAACAATCCGAGATGGAATCTCAAACAGCGATCCGAGATGCTAATCCAAGATGGTGATTCAAAACAATGTCCGAGATGGTATCCGAGATGCACTGTTTTAGTCCGGAATGAGAATCCAGAACAGTAATCCGGAACGCTATCAGATACACAGCAACAGTAACTCGGATGAATCCGAAATGGAGAAACAGATACGAAATAAGGCCTGATCCAGAATGCGAAGTCTGATCCGAAATAGAAGCCTAATCCGGAATCAATTCGAGTTGGATGATCTTCTTCGTGTTCTTCGTGATCTTCAACGAATTCGGATCCAAAATGCAACTATTATGATCCGAAATGCTTGAAGATTATCTGAATCTATCCGAAATTGAAGATTTTAATCCGAAATACAAAAGATTAATCCGAAATCAATATGTCTGGTATAAGCAAGCAAAACCGTCTGGTACAAGATGGAGGCTCTCTCTAGAGAAATCTCAAAAGTCTTCACCCTAGAAATGAATAAGCTTAACTTATATACCTAGGGTAAGGCATGCCCCTCATGGGCTTGCCTGGCCCACATGGCCTATGGCATGCTCAAATGACCTATAAAGGTCCAACCAATACAGACTAACTCAATTAATCCCAGTTAACTACCATAGACTGTTGCGTATATTTGATATGTCAGTCTCACACTTATAGGACCTAACAACTTTATCTTCTTCAGTTCATATGAACAAATTGATAACCCGGTTGTTAATCCAATAACACTTATTGAATTTTTTTATTTACGTCTACTGATAATAAGAATAAATAAAAAGAAAAAGATTCAAGTGTTTTTATACCGAACAGAGTGAACTTTGATTCCTCCGGTGAAGTTCCGGCGACGAGCAAGTTCTCCGGCGAAGTGTGATTTGAGAGTAGAGTTTACAGTGAGTTTGTGTGAGTATCTGCGTTCTAGTTGTGATCGAAAGGTCTAATTTATAGTGTGGGATAATGATTTGATCGAGCTTGCGGTTTCAAAGATTTCGGTTAAAAGGATTGATTGTCGCGAAACTTGTATAACCGATCTAATCATGATGAGTGGGTTTAATTGCAAATTTTGAAAACGGTTCCACCTTGCAATTGCAGAGATTCGAAACTTTGATTGATTTCCGGATTAATTGCGCCATGCCAGGCGGTTTCTCTTTTGAATACCAGATCAGGATTAGTAAGTATATAACAAGTTATTGATCTTGGTTTTTAACAAGTGTTGTGTGTGTGGTGTAGTGGTGTGTTGAGTGTATTGGTTGGGTGGGGACCCGGGTTCAATACCCGCGGTCACCCTGTTTATGTTTTTATTTGTTTTATCTTTATATTTTAGTTATTAGTATTATTATTATAAACCTTATTATTATTTATTATTTAACACTAATAACATAATGAATTCTTTAGACGTTTGACATAATTTTGTAACGAACATCATAACGTATACATGTATTACAAAACGGAGCAGGTTTTAGAACCCGTTTTATGACAAATGTTACATAAACCATTTGTCTATGTTATAAACCATTCGTCCGTGTTATAAATCAATCGTCTATGTCATAAACCAATTGTCCATGTCATAAACATATCATCCGTGTTTTTAATTGTGAAAACTTTTGATCATTCTTTAATGAACACATTCAAACCTGTGTTGACTATACCACCAAAGGGTATCTTTAATAGACCACCAAAGGGTCTCTTTAACTAGACTAACATATCAACAAATGATTTGTTAATTAGAAACAGTTTCCGTCATTACCCTAACTTCCACAAAATCCAGTGAACAGTCCGATAATGGAATTGTTAGTCCTATGGTACCATGTCAGTCCTATGGTACCATAACATACTACTGGTCAGCTCGGTCAAAGCTAATGAATGTCATTCGTGTTATGGATAACGCATCAGCAAGTTGTTCACATTATTGAAATCGTATTGTTTTTGAAAACTTGAAAATGATTTAGCACATATGAGTCACCCCAAAGCATTTGCAAAACGTAAAAGAGGGGAACTATGTACTCACTTTGAAAATCATTTTGTATATATAAACCATGTATATTGTTTTGATCAATTTAAAAGAGGGGAACTATGTATTCACTTGGGATTGCGAAAGTGTTCTTGATCAATGAAATAAACAAAGCTCAAACGTGTCTCGTATTGAAGAACACTTTCGGAACTCAAGATTAGAGGCTTCCAAAGGATGGAAACAAGGTCCAAGAAGGATAGAAAGAAGAACTTCATACTTTGCTTTGAAGTGTTTTCAAGTGGTGTAAAAAAAAATGGAAGAATCATGGGTATTTATAGTATTTTAGGATTAAGGAGATGATGACAAGTGTCCTCAAGTGTGGATTAGTTCCTAACATGTGTCAACACCAAATTAAGTGTGGCAAAATGAGTGCTAGGTGTCAAAAATTGGAGATAGGTGGCAAACTTGGTGAAGAAGCAAAAACTTTATTATTTTTTGACATTTTTGGCCCTTGGACTTGTATTTTTTCACTTGTTTGCCATTTTTAACCCCTTTAACCAAATATTTAGGTTATATAAAGGTGTTAAGACATGTGTAACTTGGATTATGCCCAAAAATGTCGTGGATGTCGGTTCATTCGGTTGTACGGTTACGTGTTTCGCAAAAATGCGTAAAACGCTTTAACGAACACGAAAATGATCGAAATTGTGCAACGATTGACATTTTTGCATTCTCATCAATAAAATACAAGATTTTATTGAATAAAAAATATTTGGATTGATACACATGGTTCGTATGTTGAACACGGACCAACAGACTTTCGCAGTTTGACGAAAATAGTCCCTGGACTTGTATAAGCGTGTTTTTGTCATATCTAACCCTTCAAAACTTATATATAAGTTATGTAAAGGGTATTTAAGGTATGTATAGCTTATGTCCTTTTTTCCGGAGTGTACGTCGCATTAAACTGACTGCGTTTGAGTGTCAGTTAACGAATTACTTCCACAAAAATTTTGAGGGTTCGAAATCATACAAGAAATTGAAATTGTGCAAATGTCTTAGATAATTATACAAATTTCGGAAATAAAACACAGGGTTTTATTGAATACGAAATTGTTTATACTTGTACAATGATTGAAAAGGCACAAATGTCACAGTAAAGCGGCGTGGTTTCTTCCATTCACGCATCTAGCGCCCCTAACCATCACCTTCGTAGGCGTGAATTAGATTAAAGTCGTTCCAAACGTGATTCAAATAGTGATACTAAAACCTTTATAATCGCGGACCACTTTATACATACTCTCACATACCAAAGCCTTCACTATCTCGCTTAACATTGACTTAATTTAAAAAAGTAATTAGGTAATGAAAAAATAAAATGGAATTCAATCAAAGAACCAATGAACATACGTCGAGCATGAAGTTTGCATTTATTCTTCATCAAATGTTGATTGGTGGAACTATGTAAAGCATCTTCTCTTAATTCGTTATTTCAACCATTTAAAAATCTAAAATGAGTTTAAAGCCACATCACAAAACAATTTAGTTGAAAATCCTTTTTATGAATAAAAATAATTATTCTATATTGAAAACAACAATCAGTGAACCATCTCAGAACAAATGTATCATCTGTACATGTATGTTGAAATGACATGGTATATTTATATACAATTGCAGAACACTTTCAAATTGCAAAAAGAGAGATCCAGATTCTAACATAATCTCAACAAAAAACAAAAGTCAAATATATGAATGTTAACATCTATAAATAAATACTGAAAAAACATAAAAACATGTTGAATTCTTGTGTTTTACTTGAAAATAGTCCTAGAAAGAGGGTTTCGCATCTCAAATCTATTGAAGAAAGTTTTTATTGATTTATATTAAAAACTTCCTTCACCGGAAATATATATACAAAACCAACTTTAACGGCGAAAATATCACTGGAATAGTACAAGTGTACAAAACCTAACTTAAGGATCCTTACACGTATGTTGAAATGGCATGAGTTTTATAATAAATTAACACCTGGACACCTCTTCGTTTGATAGTGCCACGTTGCTCATATATGATACAACCCCAAATCAGAATAGTGGTATTTATTTTAACCTTTCTCAACCTCTCTCGCTTAACCACCATTATCATCTTACGGTTTTCCGTTGACCAAAACAATAACAATCCAACGACTACATAAATTACACAACCGGAGACCATTTCTAACATCTTATGGTTTTCCGGTGACCAAAACAATAACAATCCAGCGACTACATAAACACAACCGGAGACCATTTCTTCAAAATAACATAACAAAATAAATCCCAAACTTTCCAACGTCACTTTTCCAATTAAAAACCACCATAAACAATGGCCGGAAGATATGCGGTCGCAAAAGACATATCACGTTGCAGCAAAGCCGGCCTTAAATTCCCCATCGACTGTATCGGTCATTTAGTTGAATTCTGGTCTACGTATGAAAAAGTCTTGTGTAATTAACTTGGGTGCCAATGGTAAGTGAGACTCGATGTATTAATAGGACTCAAAAACACCCGTTTAAGGCCTTTTCACGTAAGGTTTAAATCAATTGAAGAGATATATCGGTTGATTGTATATTATGGTTGTATGATTTACCAAGCGTTAGTATGGTTTATAAAGCGACTTATTACTAACCATGAAAGGGTATAGAAGGAGTTGAACCGACTTTCATGGGAAATGAAAGTTTGCGTCTCCACCGCAAACGTGGTGATAACCATTTTTTATTAAAAGGAATTGGTTTAGAAGAAACAAAGTCACGCGTCTGAAGGTTTAGAAAGAAGAGAAACGACACGTCTTAAGTTACAGAACGGTGGGAGGTTTTAAATCGCAAATGGTTTTAAATCACAAATGGCACCCTAAAGTATAATTATTTTTTGAATTTTTTTGTAGGCAGTAAAACTCAAGTTTGCACTTGCACTATCATTGGACAATGATTACTTTTAAGGACATGGAGGCTAGTAAAATTTTTACGACTACAGGTTGTGTAGTTTGTGGTATTTAGTAGCAAATGGTACCCAACTAACTTCTTCTTTCAGTCTATTGCATAATTTTTTGGAACTCTATCGAATCAATGGGCACTTAAGCATTATATATGTTGAAGTATTGAAATTAAATACACTTACAACCTTAAAAGCATGTTGTACAACAACTTGCTTAACAAAAATATGGAAAATACATGAGGTGCACGTCTCGGGGGTCAAGTTTTAGCCAAAAGGGACATACCAGTCGCGCTTCCTTTAAACCGTGCACCTTGTGTAAGCTGAGGCGATCGGGCTTGTGCCTTATGGTGCCTTGTGCCTTAGGCGTGCTTTTTTAAAACCCAACAAATGAGTGGATTCCACTTATGTACATATCTCTTAAAATGTCGAATTCATTATTTCTGTTAACAAAAGTAAAAAAATTGAGTTTGTTAGAATGATAAATTCTTGCTGCAATTTTTTAGGCTGCGAATGGGCATGAACATGCTAATAAGTTGAAATGGGATATCGCTCTACCTACTTTTCTTGTTTAAAAGGCTTCAAGACCTTGTGGATAACCATTTTCTGCTCACATGTACATTTACCTTCTTATATTTTATAAAACTAATTAACTCTTCAGTAGCGCCATCATGTCTCTTTGGTTTTTAGATTTATCTCCAAATAAATATATTTGTTTTGATTTCGAAAACCATCATATATGTGTTCGTTGCAGACGTTTTAATCTTGAAAAGAAGATTTTTAAGAGTAAACTATAGACTTGTTATTCTGGTGAGATTAATCTGGCCCGCTTCAAGACCTTTGATCTCCTTCTATACTGATGTATATTTTATGTGGTTTAAGGTTGTGAGATTTGAACCCATGAACACTTAAAAACTTTCAACTTTTTCTTTTGCTGCAATTGCGTATTCAGCAAAAGGACATAAATTTTGACCTGCTTTACAACAAAAATTACCAACACTATACATCCAAATGTACTATTGTGCTAAAAGTCAACCTGCTATGTGCTTGTTGGTGTAATTAGATTTGTGGTTTTGGTCCATTTGCTAGGCAATTTAATGGCAAGGATGCTAAGGTCTTGATTTTTATTTTTATATTTGAATGTTTTTTATGCATTTGATTTGTCATGAGTCTCATGTCTTACGGTAACCTTCCATCATGCATAGGTAGCCTTGAACTTTCAGTATGGAGGTTGTTCAGGGATAACCATATACATATTGAAGGTTGTTTGTTGACAAGGTCATGTTCTCAAGGTCGGGAGACATGGTTGCGCTACACAAGGGCATTCTCCCCCCTTATTCTTTTCTTTAAACTCAGAGGCTTCATTCATTATCAACTCTATTTTTCTTTTTTATTTCTCTTTGTCTTGATTATAAAAACACAAAATAGAACACAACAAATTTTTGTTTTTAGTTTTTAGAACCAATTACAGTTATTACAGGGAAGCATACTACTTTGTTTTATTTTATTTCTTTAGTTTTATTTTATTTCTTTATGGCAAGCTTTTGACGATAAAATTAGTTGTTGTTTGAGGATTGGATTGGATGTGATCACCGATTAATAGAAAGGAGTTTGGTAACGGTACTGGTACATTCGGGACGGTACCAGTACCTGTGTTTGTGTGTAAAAATAGGTGAAATACCGGTACCGAAACGTCAAAAAGTGGATACCGAATTAAAAAAATTTCGATATGGGAAATTTGATACTGGATATTCTCCCCTACATTGATACTTGTATGGATGTTATATAAAAGCTCGAACACTTTGCAAGGAAAGCAACTTGAACTTGAAGTTGAAATAAATTCAAGTTTTGAATTGTATGGAGAATACGTTTGTGGTTCATGTACCACTTTTAAAGATACATTATTATTTTAAAAGTGGTTAAATTGAATTTCACCCGTATTTGAAAACAAATTTGTTGTATGCTTGGAATGTTGACAAGTTAATAATAGAATACGTTTGTGGTTCATGTGCCACTTTTAAGGATACATTATTATTTTAAAAGTGGTTAAATTGAATTTCACCCCGTATTTGAAAACAAATTTGTTGTATGCTTGGAATGTGGTCCAGGCCCATAAGCGGTGACAAGCCTTGTATTCACGAAAACCTGTTGGAATAAAAGGGGAGCAGTCAACAATTGTGAGGCGTTTGTTACAGATTTACATAAGAATATGTATGCATTTCGGATGTACCACGTGAGGATTGATAAGTTAACTTAATAGAGTTGTAACACATTACACAAATAAGAAACCTATTTTAAGTACTCTAGAATATATCACAAGGCGATTGATAAACTAGGATATGAGTATCGCGTTGTGACTTGTCGCCTCCGCTGCATCATGCGGTTTTCCTACTAGTTAGACAATATATGTATTATAGGATAGTAGAGGGTTCTAAATGTAAATGTGAAGTCTATATATACATATTGTAGTCATAGTATTTGACTTAATAATATTACGATTCTGATTACCAAGTTTATCTCCTAAAAAGGATGTAGATTATGAAAGACTGAGAGAGCATACTCAATATATGCTAACTGGTCTGCAATCTCTTCAAATTACTTATAATAAATTACAAAGTGTTGAAAAAGGGTTTATTGAATAAATGAGAAAAGATCAAAAGACAAATGAACTTTTAAAAGCAAATGTTTTAGCAAAACAAGAAGCAATTAACAAATATCTTGATAAAATTTCAATGCTAAAACAAGATATGGAAGATATAAAAATTGCATATGTAAGAGTTGACAGAAAATTGAAAAGCTATCCAACTGCTCATCCCCAAACCAATTAGGAAAGATAAAGAAACATCGGAAGATATATTTGATGGAGAATATCAGTTCCTCGAGTATAATAAATATACACCTTAATTACAATTATACAAAATCACTAGAGGATGTTGGGCAAGTTATAAATGTTGTTGTCACAACACATTGCTAGCTGACCCCAAAGATGTTTTACCCAAAACCATTGATATTTCTTTTGAGGAGAAGTTGGACAACAATTCCGATAGTTATGATGAGAATGTCTCTCTGTTGTTAAAAAAGTTTTTGAAAAACAAAAATTTTAAGAGTTCAGATTGTGAAAAAAAAGGTTAAAAGCAAGCACTTTTCAACAGAGGATAATAACTTTTGTGTGACCCTGAGCAGATAATCACAATGTATCAGATGTTTAGGTCAGACAAGATATATTCTAATTTGGATTTTGCAATAAAAAATGTGAATGTTGCTTTGATTGCTAAAACGTTTGAAGTTGTTGAAGATGTTGCAATTCATGTTAAAACGAAGAAAAAGGTAGTTTCGAAGAACAAACCAAGTTTTTCAAACAATAAGAACAACCATATTCAATCAAAATGTCTTGCTGAAACAAGTTATTACCAATATGAGTTCGTGTTTAACAACCAAAAGAGATATATTCAGAATTTAAGAAACCAATCTAAAAAGTACCTGCTCAACATTGTTAACTTGGATTATCAAGAAAAAGGTAATAGAGGGTTAGGAAATGATGGAAATGGGAATAGATTTAGAGATAATACATAATAAAGAAACAACTATATAATAATAAAACAAAGTTTCAAAGAAGTATGAAGTTGTGTCTATACCTTGTTATGAAAGTGAGAGAAAAATGTTTAAGAAAAAAATCAAAAGAAGTTTGAAAGAAAAGCTCAAGAACATGCTCAAGCACCTTCTAAATTTATAAAACATCGCAAAGATAGAACTTACTTCAATTGTCATGAAGTTGGACATGTTTCAATATGTCCAAAACATGGTCTTGATAAGAAGAAATCACTGCCTGGACCAAGTGTTTCAAAACAAACTCCCAAAGATGAATCAAAACAAGTTTTTAAACAGAAAACAGATATAGAGAAACCTATGATAATATTGTACAAACCAGTAAACGTTAAATCACAAAAAACCAATAACCCTGAGAAGAGGCAATAGAATCCCCTGGTTGACGTAGCCCATATGTGACACAATGGTGTCCATACCACCTCCAAACCTTACCCTACAATCTTATAATCCAACTCATTCCTTTCAGTTGAACAAGTCAAACCCAGATAGTCTTGTGATCTTACACCTACCAATATCACCACTAGAAAAATAGAGAAATGAAAACCACCACCGACAACCTTCATCATCAATCATGATATGGTAACCGAGATCAAAACTTAATCCTACTAGCCAAAAGACTGTATCGTCTATGGAAAGTCTCACATCTATCTATCTATTTGTTTTGTCTATAAAATGATACTAGACCATAACTAATGTTCGGAGTTAAATATCACCAATGCATTTTTAATGCATTAATTGTGAATGAGATAAGACCTCCACGTTTAAGCGTGTTTTAGTGAAAGCAACACATAATAATAATTGGCCTTGTGAAAAATTTTCACTACAACCAAAAACAAACTTGTAAACTCGTATCATAAAAAGTGAAAAATATTAATTGTTATGAAATGTCAATATGTACAACTGACATCAATATCACTCGTTATATCCATGTTATAACGTGAGGTTTCATTTTGGGATGATGAGTCCCAAAAGTGTGTGTATGACATCTTAGACAAATCACAAATTGGTCGTGTTTTATTCTATCCAAGTGAGAGATAACAGAACGGACTATAAGGAATGTTCCGCATAAGATTTCAACAATGTGTTTGGGTACATTAGTTTTGGGTTGTGAATGAAAGGAGAATTTCATATTGAACTGTGTTTAAATGGAAGTAATAGTGACCATGACCTCTGGGAAAGTAAGGTGATAAAATACTGACTTGTCATTTTATAAAAGAAAACATAAAATATTATATACATCAACTCAAAACCATAACCATTAATCATAGGAATAACAAGCACATTTTTATGTATACATACCGATAAAATTTTAATCTCCATTGGCATATATTACATTTATACATGCACGCGGTCAGTCACCATTTCCACATGCACCCACACTTCAAGCCAAGCCTGAATCACCTAAGATGGTTTGGGTGGACTTCGTTATGCAAAAGTGTATCAACGAAGTCGAATCGATACAAATCATACCACATCCACGGATACTAGAGCGTCTTGGGCCACGGCTAGACCCGGTTTTCCAACCGAGCCCGAGCCGTGACCGCTAAGCCAACTTTTTGAACCTCCCCCGTCCTGGCTCGCTATAATTCCCGCCTGAAGCGCCTCAAGGTACAACACCTTAACCAAGTTCCTAAACTTCCTTCTGAAAGTTGGCATCCTAGACATGGAACCCACTATCCCTTGCAACCTGTAATTGAAAATTCAAAGTGTAAGTTAAACCCACAAAGCTTGTCAAACCTGAACACGACACGTCTAGTCGTTTATTCGCTGGGTGACGTGAACACCAACTGTTTTAAACCGGAATTCTTTACTTAAATATTAACAAGAAGACGTAAATTAAAAAAAAAAGTAAAAAAAATACAATTGCGTATAAAACAATCATGTGATGCTCATTTCTTTTTTATCTTTTAAATTTTGGAGTGAATTACAAGTTTTGTCCTTTATCTTTATAATTTTTTCCGGACAGTATCATTTGTGTTTAAAATTGACGACATTTATACTTTATGTTTCAAAATGTTCCACATTATAACCTCTAAGCCAAACCCACTTTATTTTTCAGTTAAATCAGGTCACTTGGACCCCACATGGGGGCATATTATTATTTTTACTTTGTTAATACAAAAATTAAAAGCAAAAAACCATTTAATATAAAACCCCTTTCTCATAATTTTTATAAAATTGTTTGTTAGGTATTCAGTTATATACATAATTAGTCCCTGAAAGGGTGAAATGACAAAATGGCCCTCATGTGCAAGGCACATGATCATATTTTAACTAAAAAAAATAATCTGGGTTAGGCATAAAGGGTATACCTTGAAGCATTTTGAAACATAAAGTATAAAAGTCATCAAGTTTAAACACAAAGGACACCACTTGAAAAATGGTATTAAGATAAAGGACAAAACTTGCAATTCACTCTAAATTTTGGCATAAAATAGCTATATTCAGTATAACTTATGATGTAGACGAATCATTTAGCTAGTCCGTGGTTAGACCTGAAAACGGACCCAAATCCATTTATACTAAACTCAACTTCGGAATTTCGCTTAACGGGATAAATTCACACCCATACGTCTTAGGAAGTGCGTTCAAATCCCATTTACGGCTTCCCCACTAAAAGAAAAACAAGACATGAGTTATGATGTACCTTCGAATGACGGCTTGTAGTTGTGCTCGTCTAACATGATCACTAGACGGGAAACTGCTATCATCCCAGTCTTCGGGTTTCTCGTTCTTGTATCTCATCACGAGTTTTCGCAGGCAGATCTCTTCGTATTCGCTCAATTCAAGCCCCTTGATTTGCTCCTTCATGATCAAAAGTGGCCCAATGAACCACTCGAAAACCTTATCCCTTGGTAAATTTGTTCTTGTTAGTTCTATTTCCTCTGCTGAAAATAAAGTTGTACATTATCAATGTATGACCAAAAAATCATTATTAAAGACACCAATTCTAGTAGCTAAATGGTGTCAACCTTGATCCATATACTTACTGAGTCGACTCGTTTTGTGTTTTTATCCCTGAAGGGTCAAACAGGGCCAAATAAATAGCTAAAGTGATTACAATTTGCGAGAGAAATTATAACATCAATGTGTAGCAGTAGCAGCAATAAAAAAACCCCTTTGCGGTGTTGCTAGAAGATCTGTCACAAATGAATAGTTCCAACATTAAAAGGCTAGGAGCGGAACTCACAGATAACTAAACCGGGAGATTCAGATTTTGCCGACGCAAGAAGACACTGCAATATGGACCATGCGGGTAATTTGATGCCCAGCTTCTTACATTTTCCCTTAACAATGCATTCCTCAATGTCTATAACGTCTATTAAACCGTCACGCAAAAGTATTCTACCGTTCACCTCACATGATTTAAACAGCCAATCCCACACCTGCACAGGTATGTACTGCTGGAGAGCCTGCTTCAAAGTTCTTGACCGTTGTGAACCCAACCTAGAACCTCTCCGTGCTTTCTTTTTCGTTCTTTAAATCATTACCATATGAATTCCTTCTCTCGAGCCCATCTGAAGTTTCCATGTTCTCACGGTATCTTGGTCCGCATCGAAACAATTACCAAACAAAAACCATTAAAATAAGCAAACAATTGGTTTACACCGCATCAAAAGAGCCCATTTCAAGCTAACCTAATGACCCATGTGACGGGCCCATTTCCCACGTCTAATGTAACACCTGAACAACTGGTTTGGTACCTTGGAAAGCATGATCCCTCCCTTAAATAAAGCAGGTCATTTGTGTATTCATCAAACAATGAAACTACAGCCACAACGAATGCAAGCCCGAACTTAACCGAATCTTCCTGAAACAATGGAGGTGTAGGAGATTTAGAACCTAGAAAATCTAAAACCATACCATCCATATAATCTATAAACCCACTGGAAAAAACTAGTTAAGAGGGACATTCATTATGAATATGATAGCAATCTGAAACTAGTGACCATTTTCTGGTCAGCATTTGCATGTAGCGCAGACGTACCTGGTGAACGATCATGGCACTGTATAGAGCAAGACCAAAACTCGAGAAAAAAGCAGCAATCACTGCTCCGGAAACCGCCAGAGGCCATAAAACAATTGCAAGTCCTGCAAAAGGCACACAAACAGTTTCGAGAAACGGGCCTTCTCTCCCAATTAGATCTTCTAATAGCCTCTTCCATCCTATGATCAACATATATGGGCTCTTGCATAGAGCCACAGCGGCACATCAACGGCAGTGGCTACTGGAATGATGAATAAACACTTTGGCACCTTGGATAATCTACGGCATCATTACAAAGTTATTTAACACATAAACATAAAAAAAACGATGATTTTCTTGTAAATTCGTGAATTTTGGGATCTGGGTGTCTATGTTTATTGAAAAGGAAGGGTGGCTAAAAATGACTGGATTTTTCTAACCGGATATCAACTGGTTTCTGGCCAGCGGGCATTTCTTCACTGAGATCATCCATGAAGGAGAAGTAAGAATGGAAGCAAAGATCTGTAATATCTCGAACCACCGTGCAACTTTCTTCTAGTGTTGAATAAGAACCATTCTAAATTTGAAAACAAGACCCATCTATTATATAGATAAATAAATAAATAGCAAATTGGATTTTAATAATCCGAACTAAATGAAATAAAATGGATGATCATTCATTTCTATTAATGAATAATGATACTCACAACAAAGCAATGAAAGCACTTGTCTTTATGATCGGTGCCGATGAACACAATTAGGGTCCTTTTCTCGATAGCCGCAAATGAAGGGTGGCCACTTCAACAGTTTGATGTAAAAAATGCATTTCTACACGGGGATCTAAATGAAGAGGTATTCATGGATGCTCCTCCAGGATTCACAAAAGATTTCAGGTCAGGAGAAGTTTGCCGTCTGAAGAAATCTCTTTATGGTTTGAAGCAATCTCCCCGGGCTTGGTTTGGCAGATTTACCATAGCTATGAAAAAATTTGGATATAAACAAAGTAACGCCGATCATACTTTGTTTCTCAAAAAAAGGGGAAAATTCGTAACCTGTCTAATTATCTATGTAGATGATATGATCATTACAGGGAATGATAAAGAAGAAATGGGAAAACTAAAAGAAAACTTATTTGCCGAATTTGAAATGAAAGACTTGGGCAGGCTGAAGTATTTCCTCGGAATTGAAGTACTAAGGTCAAAACAAGGAATTTTCATTAGTCAAAAGAAGTATATCTTAGACTTGTTGGCAGAGATTGGAATGATAGATTGCAAACCAGCAGATACTCCTATGAGCATAAACCAAAAACTCTATATGGAGGAAGGAGCAAAGTTAGCAAACAAAGAGAGATATCAACGGCTGGTGGGAAAACTAATATATCTCTCACATACTCGCCCAGACATTGCATATGCTGTAGGGGTGGTAAGTCAGTTCATGCACCAGCCTCAAGAATCACATATGGAAGCAGTTTGGAGAATTATTAGATACCTCAAAGGAACAGTGGGTCATGGGGTCCTGTTTCAATCACATGGACACCTAAATGTTCAAATCTATACTGATGCAGACTGGGCAGGAGATAAGGGAAGTCGGAGGTCAACAGCAGGCTACTTTGCTCTAGTTGGGGGGAATCTTGTCACTTGGAGAAGTAAAAAACAAAAGGTGGTTGCTCTCTCAAGTGCAGAGGCTGAATTTAGAGGTATAGCTCGAGGTCTAACAGAAGCCATATGGATGCGAAGACTCTTAGCCGAGATTGGCTTTCCTTCAAGAGAAACGAGCAAGATTATGTGTGATAATAAAGCTGCAATTCAGATTTCAGAAAACCCAGTACAACATGATCGAACTAAACACGTAGAAGTTGATAGGAACTTCATCAAAGAAAAATTAGAAGATGGTACAATTAAACTACCATTTGTTCGATCAAAAGATCAATTAGCAGACATACTAACAAAGGCTGTCAGTGGGAGAGTCTTAGGCGAATGCTTAGACAAGTTGTGTATTGGAAACCCCACTACTCAACTTGAGGGGGAGTGTTAGAAAGGAAAGTCAAACCTCAAGAGCAAATCCTAGCTAATCAACAGCAGCTAATCAACAGCCAATCAACAGCTGTGATGACCAGCAAATCAACAGCCGGATCAGCAGCAGCCAGACATTATGCTAATCAATCCTTTCCTTCTTTGTGTCTCTCTTGTAAAGCTTATATATACCCTGCACTTGTAATCGAAACAAAACACACAAATTATGAATGAATGAGTCTTGTTCGGTAGCCTTTTCTGAAACTCTGTTTTAACAATTGGCGGCCGTGACGATGGATGGACGGTTGTCAGTGTTTCTTGAACGAGAAAGAATAGAGAGTGTAGAGAGAGAAATAACTTTGAGACAGAGAGAGATGGGGTAAAATTAAATTTTGTTAACCGGGTAAAATTATCAATTTATCCTTATTTATAAGACACATGTCATATTTTATTATATTTAATTGAATATTTTTAATTAGGTTAAGGTTAAAGGACCTACTGTGTAATATGTTTTACAAATAAAGAATTGTGATTCTAATTATTAAAGTTAAAGGTTATCCATTGAAATCTGATATAAACATAAAGGACGAAATAGTTTACCGAGTAAACTAATAAGTTAATTTGAGAATTTATAACTATTAACAATTAAACAAATATGTATCTATAATTAAATATTAAAGAGACGCGAGAAACGAAAAAATAGAATATTCTCATGTGTTTTATTATATAGTAGTATAGATATAGGTATAGATAATTAGTTAATGATGTATTGGTTAGTCTATTTTCATAAGTTATGATTAGTTGTTCAATAAGAAAGAGAGAATCATAATTTTTTTAACAGCAACTGTTTTATTAGAAATAAAGCCTAGCAATGAGTTGGAAAAACAAACAAGATTCAATTACAACACAGACACAATATTATAATCTACCCAAGAAACGGACCTAATACCTCCCCTATTTTTCAACTAGAGGAAGGCGTCCTCCTTAATTAGTTCCACCACTTTAGTGACCGGAACCGAGTTGCCGTTAAACTCTTATCAACCATAGTCTCCAGAATATTGCGAAAGCCACAATCTACACTACCTTTTTCCATTTCTTTGTGCCCACTTGGACAACAACATGATCAAGAATCCGAGCTACCGACATGTTATCCACCAAAAATGGGCATTTTAATCCACCTAAAAATATGCCACCATACCACCCTTGAAAGGAAACATGATGCAAAAATATGGTCATAAGACTCGCCTTTTATCCCACATCTGCAGCAAACGACACTCGAGACATGCACTCCCCATTTTTGCAAAGCCACTTTTGCCACTACTTTACCATCTTAGTTCGCCAAACTAACATGTTTACCTTCGAAGGCACCCCACACGTTCCACCTAAACAGGGCTACATCACTCAGAACCGACACCTTTGTGCTTATCTCTAGATGGAGAGACTTGGTGACCATGGCAACATTGAAATCTCCCAATCCTCCCACCCCGAGACCTCCCAAACTTTTAGGCCTAGTCACCTTCTCCCACCTAACCCATTTGATCTTGCTCCTCAACCCCGTTTTGCCCCAAATAAACTGCCGTCTCAATCCCTCAAGAGTGTTTAAGACTGATTTTGGGGCCTTAACACTCCAAGGAAATAAGACGAGGGACTTCCCAAAACTGTTTTCGCTAACATTACCCTTCCGGCAGAGGAAAGGGACTTCGACTTCCAAGCCGACAACTCTTTCTGGAATCTAGCGATAACCGGCTCCCAAAATTTGACGCGTTTAGGATTCGCACCAATCGGAAGCCCAAGGTAAGTGAACGGGAACTTCCCCAACTCATAATTAAGAATCTTTGCAACCTACTCCAATTCCACATCATCAACTCCAATCCCAAACAAGTGACTTTTGCGAAGGTTTATTTTTAGGCTGGTAAGCAAATGAAAGCATCTCAAGAAACGAGATAAGTTCACTGCATTTTGATCCGACCATTCGCCTAGGAAGATGACATCGTCAGCATAACAAAGGTGAGTTAAGTTAGGGCCATTGTTAGGAAGTTTCACTCCTATGAATAATCCATTATCCGATGCCTTATCATGAAATTTTTTATGACTTCCATTGCGAGAATGAATAACGAAGGAGATAATGGGTCCCCTTGTCTAAGCCTTTTTTTAAACCTGTAACACCCTGTAAAAATCGTGTCCAATAGTATAGTGACACGTGTAATATTTTTATTTTTAGTCTATTAAAGACTAATAAGGACTAAAAGCGTCAACATGCTCAAACTAAGTCTTTGAGTGATCTCTTGATGTCAACATGCATAAAATATAGCCTCTGAGTGACCTTTTGTGTTAACATGCTTAAATCATAGCCTCTGAGTGACAGTTAGTGTCAACATGCTAAAACTGGGCCTTTGAATAACCGTTATGTCAACATGCCCAGCCTCTAAGTGACATCGGAGTCAACATGCTTATAATGAGCCTCTGAGTGATCGTTTACGAAGTCCTAACTCTCATATGTGCCATTTGTTGGACATGAGGGTTCAATTCTTTATATATGAGAAAGTTGGATAATGGAGGGATTAAAAGTGTCAACATATTAATTTATACATCTGAGTGACCTTTTAATGAACCGAGAGCTCGACAATGTCCGGGCATAATCCCGGTATGCCAAGTATTGGCTACGGAGGGCTAAAAGTGCCAAAAAGATGTTTTAAAAGGTTTTTAGAAGCTTAATTAAGTTCAGGGACTAAAAGTGTCAAAGTTTAAAACTGACTATGGGGCGGTTATGGGCCGCGAGAGACCAGGCCTGGGTCTCTCGCGGGGCGCGAGAAGGGGTCTGCAGCAGAAAGTTTTTCTTGGCTGCTACACAAAGCTCCAAAAACCATTTACTCGAAACCATGGCTTCCCAAACAGCTATGTCACGTTTTGGGACACTTGTAAGCTTCCTCTTACACCCCTAAACACCTGGCATCACCTCCTTTGAGTTCTCCAACTATAAATAGGTGTTCAAGTGCACCATTCCAACTTGCACCTTTCTCAAATTCAATTCTTCTCCCTCATTTGGAAGTTTCTAGCTAAAAAGAGCATCCAACATAGTTCTTTTACACCCTATAAATCACTGGTAAGTGTTCCTTCTTAGTGCATTTTCGTTTATAGGCTTTTATAGCCAAAAGTCAAGCGTTTAACGGAAAACGTTTTGACTTTCGATTAAGACCATTATGGACCAGCCATTTTTTGAAATGAACATGGCTAAGTGATCATAATAAGGTAGGTGTTAGTCCCTATAAAGGGCACCTCCTGAAGATCACGTTTGCTAGACCTATTGACGGGTCAAAATTATGTTATTAAAAAGTCAAACAGGCCATTTTACGGAAAAATCATAAATTGATCTTATATGTGTTATGAAACCTGTTTTGACACTTAAACAAGTTGGTAATAATTATAAGAACATGTAAGAACATGTTCGGCTCGTCAATTTCAGTTCTAGGGTCGGTTCGCAACCGAAAGTCGCGAAGTTTGACTTCTGCTTTGACTTTCGATTCCGACCTAATTTGTATTAGTTACCTACTGATCTAAAGTTGCATTATGATCATAATATAATGTAGCATAACCCTCTAAGGTTATATTACATGATCATAATCAGAATCTGAGTTTATGCACAAGTTCCATAATTATGCCGTTTTTGACCAAAATGCCCTTTTTGCATAAATCAAGTTTTTAAATAATAATGAACTTGAAAATGAGTTTCCTACTGATTTAATATTATAAGTAGGATTATTTGGGATGTTAAACTAAGTTATAAACTGAGTTTTCAAGCAGGTCCTTAAACTATGTCGATAAATGACGATTTTAGCCCTTGTGGCTCATAAAATGGTTTTAATCAAGGTAAATTATTTACCTACTGATATGTTATTTTAAATAACATATCTAAAACATTTTAATCTGACCTTGATATCAGTTTTCTTAAACATCGCATAAATACGTCATTTTACGACATAAGTGCCGTTCGGCGCATAGTATGGTTTTAAACCATATTATTTGATCAAAACTTGTTACCTACTGATTTTAAAACTCATTCTAAATATTTTTACAGTAGGTACATGTTATAAACTCAGAATCCCAAATAATTTATAAACTTTGTGTAAAATGACCAAAATGCCCCTTCGGTGCATTGTTTGGTCATAAATGATAAATTACACATAAAGTTAATATTCTCCTGATATTTTATCATAACTAAATTATTTTTCCAGAATACTTATAGTTATAACATTAAATTATATTCAAGTTCCTTTTATACGGTATATAATAACCGAAATGCCCTTATGAGACATAATTTCGTTTTAAAACCTTAACGGGCATATAAGTTGATATCCTACTGATATTTTAACTTATTTAAAATATAATGGCATATAGAACTTGTCCATGACTTATCCGGTTACCCGATATCGCTAATATGCGCACGGTTAAGTATATGAAACTATTTTATGAAAATTAACCGAAATGGGTTTAACCTTGTCATTTTAGTTTCAAAATCCAGAATGTTAATTGTTTACCAATTTTATACAAGTCAAGGTACTTGTTGGGTTTCAACTACATTCTATCCGATCATCGTTTAATCAAGCGTTATACGTCTTGATCCCGTACACTACTCGGTCTAAGTCTATGACTTAAATAAAGGCCGATAGTATTTAATTGGTTAGCTTATGCCATAATCCAGACTAGAGCTTGCTGGTTAATGCTATCTGCACGTTAGTACTTTTGTATACGGCTGAGTTATTGAAATTAAAAGAAGACTAGCTCAGGTAAATACTCTCGACTTATTTCTCCTTTACTGGCTTGGGTTACGGTAAATTATTACCGCTTGGTCGGAAATGGGATCAATCGAATGCCGTACAGACCAAAAGAAAGTCAGTACCTAGCAGCATGGTTTTAGATAGGGGTGTTCAAGCTGGTATGAATGGGTTTTCGAATATTCTAAAACCAGATATCCAAAAGTTTTCGATAGTGAAGATTAATATCCTAACCTGTATCTGAAATTCGGATATGGAATCGGATATTTAAACGGATATCCCAATTTATAGAAAAATAAAATAAAAATCGTTTCATGCATAGATAAAAACTCAACCAATATTTGATTATGGCTAGTAAATCCGCATATTCTGTTTTAATCAGTTTTGTTTGATAACTTAAACATCGGGGGTTAAATACCGTGTCCTGGATATCCTCGGCTCATTACAATAGAAATGGCCACGACCTTAGTGTGGGTGTAGGCATACACCCGATAGACGCTCAATATGCATTACCCACAAGGTTGGGAAGAAATGGCTCCTACGTGAGTCCAAAGTGGTGTGTACGTTAATCATGTCTCGGTCTCCGTACCGGGCCATGTATGTATGGACAAACATGTAAATCTGTTAACAAGGTTGGACGGTCAATTAACACAAGTTATAAAAAGATTTTGTGCTGATACGCACTTAAAACATATTATGAAATGTTTTCAAAATGAGTCAGTTGAGTGTATTTACCAGCGAAAGCTGACGTATTTTCAAAAGACTAAACTGCAGGTACAATACGAAAATAAGTTGGGAATGCTCCGTAGTGATAGAGGATCTTGCAAATCCTAAATCTGCCCAAAGTCTATTTTATATTCTTTCCATTTACAATTTATGATCCGCCTGTGGATCTTCTATTACGAGCCTGTATATTATTTTGTATTTCGAACATTTGGTTTGTAATAGTAAATTTTACTCCAAGACTTCCGCTGTGTCGTGTTCAATTGACTATGATGATTATCAACTGACGTCACGATACTCCCCACTCGGGCCCACCGGTGTATGGATTTGGGTTGGAAATCCGGGGTGTGACAAAACCCCAACTCCCTCGTTGGCACGCACCGAACTCTTCTCGGATTTGAGACAACCCTTCACCCAACTTCTCCAACGGTCATGAAATCCCATACACTCCAAAACCCGTGATAAAAACATCCAATTGAGGGTGTCATAGGCTTTCTCGAACTCCAATTAAAAAAGCATAACCTTCGTTTTACATTTTTAGCCTAAGAAACTACTTCATTAACAATCAACGGACCGTCCAAAATATTTCTCCCCCAATGAAAACTGATTGGGTTGAGGAGACAAGATGATTAAGCATCGACTTCAACTAGTTAGCTAATACTTTTGCAATAATTTTGTACAACGACCTTATAAAGAAATTAGTCGAAAATCCAAAATTGTTTGCAGGTCAGCAACTGAATTTCACCCCACATATAAAACCCCTTTTCTGAAAAAAAAAATCCTCCATCATAACCATAACAAACGGTTTGAATTTCTCCCAAAATTGCTTTATAATTGGAAAGAAAGGCTGTCAGGGCCCGGGGCCTTGTCACCTCCACAATCCTAAATGGCAATTTTTCCTCCACAGCTATAAAAGGTAAAATGAGAGTGTCACTTCGTAATCGTTCAGAAAATGCTTCTTCTTAATGGTTTAGAAAAACGCTTCTTGAAGTCCTACAATACTAACTCCTTCATCTGATTCGGGTCCTCAACCCACACCTCATCCATTAAGAGCCTGCTAATGCGGTTCCTGGCCTTCATAGTGTTTACCAGCCCGTGAAAAAATTTGGTATTTTCATCCCCTACTTTCAGCCATTGGACTCTCAATTTTTGTGGAGATCCATTGCCTTTTTTGTTTGCAGATTCTTCAACTGTAATCTGAAATCAGCGCAAGCATTCTTTTCTGACTCAGATAAACTCATCAGTTCAGCCAAGAGCTCAATAACCTCAACTGCTTTGATTAATTTTTCACTCAACATCCTTTCTTCCTCCTTTACCCTACCCCTCCAATACTTAATATATTTCTCAGCAGTTTTAACATAGAAGCAAATCTCTGAACCCTAAAAAGCAAATCCAAGACTGAATTAATTGCCAAGTCCACACAAGTTTCTAGCCCCTCATCCCTTAGCTAACTATTGAAAAACTTAAATGGAGGAGGTCCAAAGTCAACCTTATCGAACCGTAAAAGAAGGGGACAGTGGTCCATAGTACCCTTATTTAAAACCCTTACAGACCTTAAGGGCCATTATTGCATAAAACCCACATTCGCAAAATCCCTATCAACACCCTATCAAGCTTACTTAGTTTCTGCCCATTGTCCGACATGTATGTCTATTTCCTACCCGACATGGTATAGTCTTGGAAGCCCGCATCACTTATAAACTTGTTGAAAACTATAGCTTGGTTAGTTTAAAGATCGACTTCACCCTCGCCTTCCTTACTTCATTGAAGTCGCCCAAAGTCACCCACAACCCATCCAGACTGTCAACCAACGAGCACAAATTTCCCTAAAGTCTTTTCCTCAACGCAAACTCATTTGGAGCATACACGTTGAGAATGTTAATTCAATCCCCTGACCTGACTAAAAATCCCGATACTAACAAGTAAAACTGACCTTTCACGACCGAATCGACAAAGAAGATAGCAGGTGACCAGATTGAAATAAGACCCCCCGAACGACCATTTGAGTCAACTGTCTCCACCCTCATCAGGTCTCGAGCCCAGAATTTAGAGACAAAGTAATCCGTCAGACCACTCATTTGAGACTCTTGTATAGCAAAAAACGACACACAATTATCCCTCTTCAAACCACAGACCCAATCATAAATGTGCTACTTTTTTACAGATCTATAGTATGTCACAATATCCGTTTTATATCCATGATTTGTCAAAAATGTACATAGCTAACTCAACAAAGATGTAAATATAAAGAAGAAAAGTAGAAAAATGGGTAATAGATATACTTTAGAATCGAATATGATGATAAATTACAATAAGTAGATACCGTCCAATATGTAGAATAATAATAAACAATGTGATAAACGTATATATATGCGCGAAAAATAGACATATCAACGGCCTCTCATTGAAAAGTTATTTTCAAAAATAATGTTTTATTTAACACACAACTTATATCTTGAAATCTTTGCCACTACATTAATAAACTCAAAATCTAGTCTAATGGATTTCACCTACTATTGGATGTCTAAATTTCAAATCAACTAATAGAGGCTAATTCATGTTACCACGATAACTATATCTCAAAACAGCTCAATGATTTCGAGTAATACTTCTAGAAAAATCATCAAAAAGTTCATAAATTTATAAGGCCAAAAGCATTCTCAAACGTATTTCAATTTAATAATAATTTAATTTTAAAAAGTGTTATATTAAATTTACATGGTTTATGATATAATAATCATTAATAATTAAAGAATCATATCCATAACTAAATAAGAAAGACGGAAAAAATGGCCTCAGACGTGTGTCCAGCGTGGTATAATTTTTAATATATTTTTAGCACTTTTTACTCATTATCAAGCTTTAAATTTATAGAACACGATACAATACAATCACTCTTTACAACATGTTAGGGAAAATGCACCCATTGTTGGCGTAGTATAGCGATGGTAAGATACCGAGGTCATCCAAGGACACAAGAGCTTTTAATACCGGAATATCGTCGACGTCTAATCTAACCAAACATTTGAGAAAAGATGTTAGTAAATTTTAAAAAGATGAAAAAGAAATAAAAATAAAATGTTAGAAAAAAATAATAAACAAGATATAATCACTTGGTTCCGACTCTTCTCTTACGTATCCTTTGATGATTTACACATTTTGGGCTTTTTAAGAGATTGTCTTAGTTATTGTTGCATGTCCCTCTTTTGGTCTAGTCAGCAGGGATACAGTCCCGCAAAGCCGGATTATTGAAAGATATTATGTGACATCCCGTACTTCCAGGTTAACAATGTTAACCCATTTCTGTTAATTATAATTTATAATCGCACAAGTTAGTAACACACGAACAAACATATGGGGTTAATTTGATTAACTTTGCAAAATTAAGGACCTGTGTGTCATTTTATAAAGTTCTGTTGATAACTTCTTGTCCAAGTTTGAGAATTGGAAAACTTGGAGGACCTTTTGTGCATTTGCTAAAGTTTTGTTTAAAAAATATATAATAAAACCAAACATAACACTGGATCACCCCTATTCTCTAGACATCGAACTCTCTCCCTCTCTCACTACTCTCTCTCTAGAAAACTCAAGAAGAAGCAAGGAAAACTCATTCTTTTCGGGTTCTTAATCTTCATCTCTATCACTCTAGGAGGAGATTGACTTTCCTGTACCTTTCAAGTTTACTATCGAGCAAACAAAGGTGAGTTCACAACTTTTTTCTAAAAGCATGCGTCCTTGGTTTGGGACAACACTTTTTACGATATCCCTGGTTTGGGCTACGTGCGCGTCCCTTTTGTGGACCACCGAAACATGCTATCCACTGGAGGTGGATAGTACACTTAAACTAAATGAAACCTCTATCATGAAAGTCCCTACATTTTACCGATTAGATTGCCGGGTGGGCATACTCGGGGTATTAGTTGATAGAGCTATTAGGTTTCACAAGCCTCACACCGTGCTGGAGGCCGGGCGTGAACTTCTAACCTTCACTCTTGCTTTAATGTTGATAGACATTATTGAAGGCCCAAACGAAACGTCAGCATTCGGTACACAGTTTAATCAGATGATGAGGGTTAGCTACCCAAGTCATACTTAAATCAAAACGTTGTGAGCTTTACTTTTACTAACTCAAATTTTGTGAATTCGCCAACTTTATTGTTGACACGTAGTTTCATGCTTTGTAGGTCAGTAGGTACAGCTTTGGACGGGCATTGCAATTGCCCGGAGTGGGTGGTTCATTTAACGTATTGTTTTGAACATTTATCTAACTTGTAGTTTTAAGTTCCTGTTGGTTTTTAACTTTATTTTCCGCTGCAACACAAACTGCCTTTTAAACAAATTAAAACCTTATCGCTAATCATTGATAGTGATGCTTTTATTATTTTAAATGGTTCGTTCAACATGATTAGTGGCTAGATCCTAGTCGGTCACACGCCTCGCGGTAAAACCCCGCATGTGGAATTTGAGGGTGTGACAGATTGGTATCAGAGCTATTGGTTATAGTGAACTACGTTTAAAAACTTTTTTTAAAAACGAAACTATAACCGTTCTTTGTTGAAAAACCACAATGACACCACACTCCAGATTGCAAGGTTCGTCATACTTTGATACACACATGGTAATTGTATTACTTGGCATTTACACGTGCATTATTTATTACAGCACCATGACTTATGTGCGAACTAAATATGTAAACATGATATACCGTAGGAACCAGTCATTCCTGAACCACCGACCCAATCACAATACCTAACCCATTTACTCCATATCAAAAGGTTACAAGCTCGACTTAAAACCATTCCAAACCATACAACCAACGCGTCCATTTGCGTACGATCCCATGATTTAACGTTACCGAAAAACGTTCCCAAAAGTCGTCCTTGACATTTTTCTCACATTCCAAAATAACCCCTAACAAAGAATATAAGCTTCTACGGAGTCATACCTTTGCGTACGTGACATCCTTGGTGCGTCTATTTTACTCTGAACTCCCGACACAAAATGCGAATAGAATCTTCTTCCACCCATAACTTAACCATACGACTTTCGTTTCATGTGTTCTACCTATCCATACGATCGTCTCGACATGCCCGACATCTAAAAATTATCTGTGTCATCCGCCGATGCCGCCACTGCTGCCAGAATACAGATCTGACTCTTCGTTCGTTCGATTTTGCGCGTCAATATTCGAGTAGACCAGAACCTACCCAAAAGAACTCGGATTTAGGCGAATAATATGTTCATGCATTCGTGTTGACGAACCGCATCATATCCACCTGTCGCCTTCTCCCGAAACCACCGGTATAGTCGCTGGAAAACGAAACAGTGGCTGGAAGTCACAGTTTTGCACGATTGTCATTGCGCAGCTCAAAACCTTATCATCCGAACTCTGTTACAGACAAACGATATATCCACGTGAGCGTGACATAACGGCCTTTCATCCCGTGCCATTGTCATTGTCGGCCGCTACTGGAGCTGTCGCTAGTCACCCGAATAGTTGTCGGAATTCTTCGGTTATTTGCCGGATTCTTTGTTTTCCACTTAATTCCTCGCCTGAGCATAATCAACCTCTCGTTCCATCGATCCACAACCAAAACAGCGTAACGCTAACAACCATATCACAATCTCCATTGATCACAAGGCTACCCCCATTACCCTGTTATGTGGTTAATTCTTAGTATAACTTGATTTACACCTTAGCATACCCAACTCAGCAAATGGATGTCTCCTAATGATTCGGTGGTCTTAGGGATATTGGAAGACGGAGATGCGGATAAGTCAACCTATAGATGAAAGCGATGATTTAGACATTTACCTTACCCCCTTATATTGCATGAGTTGTTATTCCATGAGAGTTTTTCTTTTTATGCGAATCTCTTCACTAGCATGTGCATTGGCCGATGCTTACCGTCTAATGCGACATATAGTTACTATTATCAGCTTGGACAAATATATCATTCCTTTATTGCGATGACACTACATCTTAGCTTCTCCATGCAGAAACTCTAATAAATTTTTCTCTAGCTTAGAGAATTTGGTAAGCTCGACTTTCGATCCTTGGTGATCACTTCTTGAACCCTGAAGATGGTGATGTGCTGTTGATATGACCCTACCATTTTCAACATGTTTTCGCGTCCTCACATTGAAATCTCTTGATGACATATGTGCTATTTCTAATTCATCCGCACAGCATAATTCAACCCTTTCGAGTTTGGTTTCTTACTAGCTTGACAAATCGTAAACTCGTTTAAGTTCATGGGTCATAGTGAATATATCTTTACTCGCACATGGGCAAGCACGAAAACCTTAATGGACGTTAAGTTGAACCTCGACACTACAAACTCGGAACAACCATTTTCTTTGGTTAACTCATGTTATGCCAACACCATTGATGTAACACTTTTGTCAATGAATAACGTTCTTTATCACTGTTTTATACCACTTGCGTATGACCAACTACATTCTCGACATCGGATAAATCCTTACTACTGATCCTAAAACATTTATGTATTGCATCAAGTTGAACACATTGATTATGGCCACACTTTGTTATGTTCTTCGTGTTTTATCCTGTTGCGCTTAAATGAATACCATAGTTCTTATCTAAGCCTGTCATACCCAAATCTTCGCTTGGTTAAATCACTCTCTACAAACGTTACTCGAGGAGCAACGAGCCATACTTAAGTTCATCAAGTGCAGGAGCACAAAGTAAATTTTCTACTTCCATGAGGTATGCTGAGGTCAACACCTTTTCCGTGTGTAAGTACCTTACTTATGCATAACTTCGTCTTCATCGACCTCTTTATTTCTGTACTTATTTTCTCTTAGACCGGAGATGGTCATCTCATCTACTGCAACCAGTTACAACTATAATACCATGATTGATACCTACCAAAAATCATTTCCCTCTGCATGAATGCGGCAAGACGCTACCATTCTGAGCTAAAGGGGCATGATGCCTGACTGGAGCTAGACAAGGTGACTGTCAAGAACCGCTATCCACTCCCATGCATTGACGATCTATTCGACCAGCTGCAAGGGTCGAGCTATTATTCAAAGATCGATCTTAGATCAGGATATCATCAGTTGAGAGTCTGAGATGAAGACATATCTAAACCAACATTCAGGACTCGATACGGCCATTACGAGTTCCTTGTTATGCCTTTTTGGCTAACAAATGCATCACGGGTTTTATGGATCTTATGAACCAGGTGTACAAGCTCTACCTTGACAAGTTCATTATTGTTTCTATTGACGATATCCTAATCTACTCTAGAAGCCAGGAGGAACACGAGCGAGATCTGTGCCTTATTTTGAAACTCTTTGGAATGAACAGCTTTATGCTAAATTCTCGAAATTCGACTTTTGGCTTCATGAAGTCCATTTCCTCGGTCACGTGGAAAATGAAGCTGGGATTCATGTTGATCCAGCCAAGATTGACTCTATTAAGAATTGGCTTGCACCTAAAACTCCAACTGAAATCCGCCAATTCCTTGGCCTGGCAGGTTACTACCTTAGATTCATCGAGGGATTCTCCATAATTGCGCAACCCCTCACTAGTCTGACACAATAGGGTACCACTTACAAGTGGGGTGATATCCAGGAGTCTACTTTCCAATTGTTAAAATAGAAACTCTACAGTGCACCGATCTTATCCTTACTGGAAGTCACCGATAATTTTGTTGTGTATTGTGACGCATCTATCCAAGGTCTTGGTTGCATTCTGATGCAATGCAAGAAGGTAATCGCCTACAAATCTCGCTAGCTCAAGGTTCATGAAAAGAACTACGCTACCCACGACTTGGAATTAGGAGCCGTAGTCTTTGCCCTCAAAATCTAGAGACACTACTTATATGGCATTAAGTGTACGAATGACACCGACCACAAGAGTCTTCAACATATTCTCATTCAAAAGAAGCTCAATATGCGACAAAGTCGTTGGGTTGAAGTCCTGAATGACTAGGACTGTGCGATCAAGTATCATCTGGGTAAAGCTAATGTGGTAGCCGACACCCTCAGTCAAAAAGATACATGACCTACGCGGGTTCGAGCCTTGCAACTCACCATTCATTCTAACCTTCCTGATCAGATCCGTGTTGCCCAAACCGAAGCATTGAAGGAGGAAAACCTTCAAGCTGAGGCCATGCAGGGCATGGAAAGACAACTTGAAACAAAATCAGACAATATTCGCTATTTCATGGAGCGGATATGGGTCCTATTACACGGAAATCTGAGGGACCTCGTTATGGATGAAGCTCACAAATCTCGCTACACCCTAGTTCTGATAAGATGTATCATGACCTGAAAACCCTGTACTGGTGGCCGAATATGAAGGCTAACATAACCACCTACGTGAGCAAGTGCTTGACCTATGCTAGAGTCAAGATAGAATATCAAAAGCCATCAGGGTTACCACAACAACCGGAACTACCAATGTGGAAATAAGAGCAAATTTCCATGGATTTCATTACCTGTCTACCCAGAACTCGAAGCGGGAACGTCACCATTTGTGTGACGTGGACCACCTAACCAAGTCAGCTCCCTTCCTTGCGATCAAAGAAACCGATCGGTTTTCCAAGCTTGCCAGCATATACTTGAAGGAAGTAGTCTCTAGGCACGGAGTGTCGACCTCTATCATCTCTGATTGTGACCCACGTTTCACGTCTGATCTGTAGCAAGCTATGCACAAATCATTCGGCTCACGTCTAGACATGAACACAGCCTATCACCCACAAACCTATAGTCAAACTAAGCGCACCATTCAAACCCTAGAAGACATGCTGTGAACATGTATCATTGATTTTGGTAACGGTTGGGAAAGACACCTACCTCTGGTGGAATACTCCTATAACAATAGTTACCACACCAGCATTCAGGCTGCACCGTTTGAAGCATTATACAGACGGAAATGTCGACCACCTCTTTGATGGGCTGAAGTTGGAGATAGTCAAATCACTGGCCCTGAACTTATGCTTGAAACATCGGAGAAGATCGTTTAGATAAGAAACCGAATGGCAGCAACTCGTGACCGTTAGAAAAGTTATGCCGATAAACGTAGAAAACCACTGGAACTTCAAGTGGGTGAAACACTAGTCATTCCATTGAACGAGATCCAAGTGAACGAACAACTACGGTTCATTGAGGAACCAATCGAAATAATGGACCGGGAGGTCAAGACACGGAGACACGGTAAGATACTAATTGTTAAGGTTCATTCCACTAAGCGTGGACCAGAGTTCACGTGGGAAAGAGAGGACCAGATGAAAGACAACTACCCTCACCTCTTTACAACCGAAGCACAGGTTTCAGATAGCACAAACTAAATTTCGGGACGAAATTATTCCAAGGGGGGATGACGTGACAGCCTGAGAAAAATCTCAATCAAACTTAGCGACACAATTCATGCTTACTAAATTTTCGGGACGAAAATTCTTTCAACATGGGGATAATGTGACATCTCGTACTTCCAGGTTAACAGCGTTAACCCATTTTTGTTAACTACAATTGATAATTGCACAAGTTAGTAACACACGAACAAACATATGTGGTTAATTTGATTAACTTTGCAAAACGAAGGACCTGTGTGTCATTTTATAAAGTTAAGTTGATAACTTCTTGTCCAAGTTTGAGAATTGAAAAACTTGGAGGACCTTTTGTGCATTTGCTAAGTTTTTGTTTAAAAAATATATAATAAAACCAAACCTAACCCTGGATCACCCCTATTCTCCAGACATCGACCTCTCTCCCTCTCTCACTACTCTCTCTGTAGAAAACTCAAGAAGACGCAAGGAAAACTCATTCTTTTCGGGTTCTTAATCTTCATCTCTATCACTCTAGGAGGAGATTGACTTTCCTGATTACCTTTCAAGTTTACTATCGAGAAAACTAAGGTGATTTCACAACTCTTTTCTAAAATCATGCATCCCTGGTTTGGGACAACACTTTTTACGGTATCCCTGGTTTGGGCTACGCGTGCGTCCCTTGTGTGGACCACTAAAACATGCTATCCACTGGAGGTGGATAGTACACTTAGACTAAACGAAACCTCTATTATGAAAGTCCCTACATTTTACCGATTAGATTGCCGGTGGGCATACGCGGGGTATTAGTTGATAGCGCTATTAGGTTTGACAAGCCTCACACCATGCTGGAAGTCGGGCTTGAACTTCTAACCTTCACTCTTGCTTTAATGTTGATAGACATTATTGAGGGCACAAACGAAACGTCAGCATTCGGTACACAGTTTAGTTATATGATGAGGGTTAGCTACCCAAGTCATACTTAAATCAAAACGTTGTGAACTTTACTTTTACTAAACTCAATTTTTGTGAATTCGCCAACTTTATTGTTGACACGTAGTTGCATGCTTTGCAGGTCACTAGGTACAGCTTTGGACGGGCATTACAATCGCCCGGAGTGGTGGTTCATGAATGAGTGAACTAACAAAATATGAAGAAATGATAGTGTAAACTTCACTTTCAATATTAAAAACTAGTTATTAAAGTCATTAATACAGACCCAAACAAAAAGTAGCCAAAGCTTGGAATCAAAAGTAATACATAAAAGATTTGTCTTCACCAAATGATGTAAAAGATTAGCCAAACACGACATTTGATTGACAAGAACTCTTACGATCAATCTTGGATCCCGAGACAACTACACACACTCTAAAGCTGGATAATGGAGGAATGTGGTGGATGATGGTGTTGTAGTGGTGGTGGAATGGTGGTAATTGAGATAGAAGTGGTTTGCCAAGGGATGGGTTGGATGTGAACCAAGCCCTTTTGATTATAGCTAAAATCAGAACCTTCACATGACCACGTGTCCTTTTTTCTCTCTCTTCATTTGATGATCAGTGTCAGTTCGTATATACATACGGTCCCGTGTGACAGTAGGGCACCGCCCTATGGTCAGCTTTGTGGGGTCCACTAGGTGATTCTGCATATATGGGAGTTAACCACGGCCCAGTGTTCATGGGATACAACCTCGTGTCTCTTGTATACTTTGTTTGTCTTGATCTGTATGGACTCTGAACACATTCTGTAGCGGGGCACGGCCCCATGTCGTGATGGCACAGCCGCATGCTTGTCTTTTGGATTGTTGATTTTGGTCTTGGGTGTTGCTTGGAGGGTAGGCATGGTGTGTCAACTCCTCTTTCTGGTATTTGTGTTGGTTTTTGTTATTAATTTGTTCCTTTTGTATGTTTAAGCTCATTTAGTCCTAAAAATCAAAAGTATACAAAGAAACACACTTTTTCCAACATTAGTACATAAAAAGTGTTGATTTTATGCCTTGTTTGATATATTTTATATGTTGGATTTTGTGCATATCAAATACCCCCGCACTTGAATGTTTGCTTGTCCTCAAGAAAAACTCTTTAATTTTTCTTATGTGAACGGAGATCGAGCTCCCGAAATGAGCAATCGACCTGATCTCACTAAACTAGCAGAGGTGGAATTCATTGCTAGAGAGGTAGACATGACAAATAAGATAGTACTTACTGTTTAACTGCTTCGGATGTATTAATGACGTAGGCAATAGACATTATGCACCAACAAACTCCCCCTTGGATGTTACCACAGTCTGGATAATCTTCAAAATCTTCAATTTGATTTGACTTTAACGCCCAAAGAACCTCTTTACCGGCTTTCAACGTTCCTCAGAAGCAATTGGCGTTTGATCAGTCAGAGGACGTCGCTTCGAAAACTGAAAGCTCCTTAACGATGCTATTCTTGAACGTTCAGCAATCCGAGCTTCTTTTTCTTCCGTTTTCTTCGATTCCTTCTTCTCAATCTTTCTCCAATTTGTTTCCAATTTGATCCAGAATGAATATCATTTGTAAAGCACACATTCACGATCTTTTGAAATTGAAGTGCTTTCTCTTGATCCTTTTCCTCGAAACTTATCTTACTATAGAATATACATTCTATGTCTTTCTTCGAAAAATTTACTAGCCACATGGGGTCTAGTACTCGAATGCCTCGCCATAGCCCATATATTCTTTTGTGTGCTATGACGGCTTCGGTTAATTCCTCTGTAATCTTCCATGAATCTTTATCTGGGTGTACGCATATAACAGCCTCTCATGTATTCGAATCATAATGCCACCACTTCAGGATCGCATAAAAATCTTGCTCCATTTAGATCAGCGGCATGTTTTTCATCACCCGTGGTTTCTTTACAATCAAAGTAATATCTTTCTCTTTTGTCACTGGATCTACTTTAACAATACGACGTGGATAATGCGGTTTCCAGTGAACAAAACCATGCTTAGCTTTAAACTTGATCAATCTCCACAGCTTTTGGTCATGGAACTTCATCTTTAGATTTATCATCTTGGTTTGCACAAGTTCCTTTTATCCCAATAAGGTAGTGTTTTGATGTCGCTCAGATATCGAAAGTATTGAATCCCAAATTCTCTTTTAATCACATAAACATTTAGCTCTTCAATCAAACCCCAACTCAAAATATCCCCTAAAGAAATATCAGCATCTCTGGTGAAAAATGCTAGGGGTCTCTTAAACTTTCGCTCAGCTGAACTCTCCCGAAACCATTTCTTCTTTTGTTCAATAATTTCAGCTGTAGACATCTTCTCAGGAATTGTTCCTTCTTTTACAGCTTCCGATACTTTCCTTTGCAACACCTTAGAGCTTTCCGCTGTAAATAAATCGATAAACGTTGGGAAATCTTCTGTACCCTGAATGGCATCATTAGCATCTTCATCAGAATCACTTTCCACGACAACATTATCATATACAATTGCATCCTCTATATCTTCAAAAACATAAGCATTCGGTTAGAAAACATCTATCTCATTCAGTTCGTCTTCAAAATCAAAATCGAACTTCTCTTTGCTAATACCGAGCATTTCTGCTATCTCTTCTTTCGAATAACTATGAACAAACTCCCCTTCCTCAACATCATGCTCAAGATATAATACAAATGGCTTTTTCATGACAGGAACATAAGATGTAACATTCTCTGTGAAAATTCCTGCCTGCTGAGCATCTATTGACTCATCAGCTTTGTTCATGCTTTCTTCTTCAGTAGTTTTGTTTGCAGAATCATCAAAATACTCGGAAAGATCAACTAATTCATTAACATTTGAATCTATTACACGAATACCCAACCCTCCAACATTATCATCATCTGAACTTCTAGGATCTTTATCATCAACATCAACATCTTCAGTATCCTCTACCGCTGCCTCCTTTTCTGTTTCTTCAACCGTTTCTTTACTGTCTTTTCCTGTCTTTTTCTTCATCAACCAATCTCGATGTCTTTGTGAAATATCAAGAAAAGCTATATCCACATTAATAGGCTTTCCTATCAGAATAAAATTCTTTGGTTCTTCATACACTACAATATCCCAACATTGTACTGGCTCAGATTCAGCTTCTGGCACAGCTTTATCAATCACGGAATCCTCCACAATCTTACCTTTTCCTTTCCCTTGCGCATCAGATTGCTGTTTAGCTAACCTTTCTCTTTCTGCAACTCTTTCCCTTGCTTCTTCATGTTCTATTTCATCAATTGCAGTAGAGATACTCAAACCCAACTTGTTTTCAAGAATTTTCTCAAATACATCCATTCTTCGATTATTTCTCAAACGTTCTTCCTCGTAATCAGTCATTCGCAGACCTAATCTTTCATTTTCAGAAATAATACTCGCCATCATCGCTTCAAGTTGCTGTTTATCAACAATTAATCCCCCAATTCTTTCAAGCATTTCAAACTTTTCAGCTGTTAACAAGTTTATCTGCTCTTGCAACTCAGCTATGCGCCCAACATTCATTGTGTCCTGTTTCTGCAAATCATCAACTTTAGGATCATCAAAACGAAACTCATCTCCTCCTGGTAGATCGTCTAAACCAATCTCGTCAAAAAATGTTTGTGAATCAAACGGCTGTGGTGTAGGACGAGATTGTTGAGCATGAGATGGTTGAGACTTTTGTTGAGCAGAATGTTGTGGTGGTGGTTGTTGGACTGGTTCTGGATCAGGCATTGACTGTTGAACAGGTTCTGATTCAGGCTGTTGCGGTGCTTGTGGTTGTTGTTCTGGTTCTTGTTCAGGAATTGATGGTTACTGAAAAGGTGTCTCTGGTTTAACTCGTTGCTGATTTGGCATGCATATGATGTGGTGGAGACGGAATATTCTGTGTGTAACATTTGTCAAAAACGGGTTTCCAAAACCCGCTCCGTTTTGTAATCGAATATCAAGTTATAAATGTCACGTTGTGTATTTATGGTTATTTTGATTTTTAATGATACATAATTAATATACAAACTAAACTATAAAAATTATTTTTGATAAAAAGTGAAAACAAAATAAATAAAAATAAAATGATGCTGCCGGGACTCGAACCCGGGTCAGCCGGAATTTAAACCCAAAGACTTAACGCTCACACATCACCACTCCGCCACTTGTTTGTTTTCTGTCAACTTAGGGAAACAAATAACTCTTATACACAAACCTAGTTAAAACCGGTTGCGCCAACTGAGAAACCGAAATCGGCAATTCAACCGTCTAATCGTTTGATTAATCGCACGTTCAGGTTTATAACCGATGCACCGACGATTTTTAATCAATTCAGATTTGAATGAACTTCAATTTTGATCATCATCGGTTTTTATAACCGAAAATAATCAAAGTCCAAATTACTTCAATCAAGACCCCTCTCGCGACTCAGAAACATCATACAAACCTTCCATTTCACTCTCGTCATACATTCAGTCCATCAGAACGCTTAAATCAACTCGCCGGAAATTTCTGCAAGTTCGCCGGAAAACCGTATTCATCATCAAAACGATAATTCTTTCAATACCGTCGTAGTCTAACAATTGTTAAGCTATTTCTAACTTAAACCTTTCAATTGAAATCGAATTCAGACACCGTTATCAGATAATTCCAGTTCGCCGGAAAATCTTTGGAAATCTTTATTTCCGTCTGTGAAACGGTAAGGACCTTCAATCACACTGTTAACGTTTGTTTATCACTTCAATTCCACGATTGGCTAATCAAAACGGTTAATTGTTTTGTTCAGTTGAGGTGCACAAAAACAGAGCCGACGCATTGCCGGAAATTCTGTGATAAATCATTCCTACGGTATGTTACTTCCAACACCGTCTCTGCCATTTCATTTTAGCCTTAAGAATGATTGTTAATCGTAAAAACAAGAAAACGGATTAGTAACACCGTCGACTGTAATTTGAGTGAAGAAGACGAAGATAGTTAAGTTATAAGTATAATTAAAATTGGTATTTTAAACGGGTTAGACACACAGTCCAGCGGTGGACTGTGTGCAAATAATACGCGCATGTCACGAGTTCGATCCCTGATACACGCAACCCCTATGTAATAAAATGCCTTTTTGATTAAAGCTGAACCGGGTTAACCCCGTTAGTTGTTAAGTATAATAAAAACCGAGATATTAACCAGGTTAGACACACAGTCCAGCGGTGGACTGTGTGCAACACTAAGTCGCACGTCACGCGTTCGAGTCTGGTTAACGGCACCGGTTCGATGATTTAAAATCTTTTTCTAAAAACAAATGAATTTTGAATAAATCGAATTAGTATATAAATATAATTAAAAACAAGATTATTTCGGGTTAGACACGTAGCTCAGTTGGTAGAGCTGCGTGCACGCGTACGGGAGGTCTCGGGTTCGAGTCTCACCCAGCGCATACTTGCACACTGACCAACCGGTCAACAGATCAACAAGTCAACGGTCAACGGTCAACGCAAAAGTAAACAATTTTTTTATATTTTTATTTATTTAATTTAATTTAAAAATAAATTAAAAATACTTAAAAATAATATTTTTAAAGATAGAAAATAGCCTTCAACTCACAAAAATATATCTAAAAATTCCATTAAAATCCTTAATAAAATCCACTCATTTATTATATTTTTCCGTTATTATTTAGGTTAGTAGTTCTCGTTGTTCAACTCTCCCGACTCGTGCGCATCTCATCATCTCCATTCAAACGCACCCAAGGTGAGTGAATCTTTACAAATTCCCCGTTTTAATCACGTTTTGGGGTGTATCATGTGTCTTGCTATATATTATATTTAAATCATGGTGCATACATCATATCATGAACATGTGTATTCAGTTTGTTTCAACTGTTGTGTGGTTATCGTTAGATGCAATTTATTATTTTCAGTACACGCAATTTCATAGGCCGCCGCTCCCCATTACATTATGAGCGTTGAGCATGTTCCCCATTACATTATGAGCGTGAACCTGGCGTGCCCACATACGATCGGCTCCGTTTGATTAAGCCTTGATCGCACAGACATTTTTCATTTTCAGTACATGCAATACGATCGGCTCCGTTTGATTGAGCCTTGATCGCACAGTTTCGTTCATGTTATTTATCGTATGATGTTGGTATGTTAATGTATGCTATCATGTGTTATTGTATGTTATAGTTGTGATTGCTATTGCCACTGCCTGATTATTTACATTTGCTCATTTATGATTATGCACAATTTTTCATTGATAAACTAACAAGTAAATCAATAATAAATGTTTATCTAACAAGGTTCACTCGCCAACTTATGTTGACCCAAAAACCCCCATTTTTACACATGATACAGGTGAACCAGCTGCAGCCAGAAACACATAGGATTGGACTAGAAGAATAAAATGATTTAGAGTTTGGGATTGTTATGTTTGGTTTATTTTCTTTGTATTGTATGGACATGTTTGGATATTTGGAAATGTAACTTTGACTTTAATAAATATGAAACATATTAGTAAATATCATGAGCTTTGGTGATAACCCAATTATGCCCCGACTCTTATTCCGCTGCGGGTCGGGGTGTGACACTGTGTTTGTTCCTCCACATTTTCTTCAGTATTCTGTTCAGCACCAGCTTCTGTTGGAATAACAATCGGAGATATTCGAGCTGCAGATCGCTTCATTCTTCTTTGCCTTTTCTTGACCGGAGTATGAACAGCTGATTCAGGATCAGATTCAGACGGAACATAAGTTGTGTCGTCTTCGCCTGTCGCTTTTCTCTTTCGTTCTTCAGCTTTGCGTTTCAGCTCATCTTGACGTTTCTTTGCTAATTTTTCTGCTCTTTTCTTCTCTTCTGCTCTTCTATCTTCTGAATCAGTACTAGATGATAGTACTTCTTCAGTTGCCTTGTCAGCTCCAAAAGCCTGATGTTCTATCTCTTCAGCCACCTGTTCAACTGTTTCCTCAACTACAGGTTCATCTCTCAACCCTGAACTTTCATAGTAGACGTAATTTTTCTCTTTCTCCCTTTGTATGTAGCTTTTCCACCCTTTTCTCCATCTTTTACAAACCATGGACTTCTCTTTGCCACAAACAACGATAATGATTTAATTTCCTCTTCATCTTCACCACTATCGTCCTTCCTCCATTTTCCTTGTGCAGGTGAAATGTAGTCTTTATTAAGAATAGCACCAAACATCGGTTTAGCAACGGGAGCAGACTTCAAATGCACGTTCATCTTTCGTAGTGATGGAACATCCATATGCTCAAGTTTGAGAACGTCGTCTGGAGATTTCTTCAAGTCAGGATGTAAATAGTCTAACATCATCTGTATAAATCTTGGATATTGCAAAAACCTTTCCTTCTGAATATTTTGGATCATCTGAGTAAAATGATTTTCAAAGTGAGTACATAGTTCCCCTCTTTTACGTTTTCAAATGTTTTTGGGTGACTCATGTGTGCTAAATCATTTTCAAGTTTTCAAAATCAGTGTCTATGGTTTATATATAAAAACTATACGATTTCAATAATGTGAACAACTTGTTGATGCGTTATCCATAACACGAATGACATTCATTAGTTTTGGCCGAGCCGACTAGTAGTATGTTATGGTACCATAGGACTGACAATCCCATTATCAGACTGTTCACTGGATTTGGTGGAAGTTTGGGTAATGAAAGAAACTGTTTCTGATTAAAAAATAATTTGATGATTTGTTAGTCTAGTTAAAGAGACCCTTTGGTGGTATAGTCAACACAGGTTTGAATGTGTTCATTAAAGAACGATCAAAAGTTTTCACAATTAAAAACATGGACGATTTGTTTATGACATGGATAATTGGTTTATGACACGAACGATTGATTTATAACACAGACAAATGGTTTATAACTAGGTCAAATGGTTTTGAATAATGTCACGTAATGATTTTCATTTAAAGATATAAAACCATACGAAGTTTTCTTTTGAATCAATCTATTACAAGTTTATTTTACAAAAGAAACGTTTTGGTCAAGATTCATGGCTACAAGGTTTTCACAACTCTAACCAACTTGTTTTAGTTGGTTAATTGTATTGCAATATCAAACACTTTTGATACGAGGTTTTCACATAATGACTCTTGTAGTCGGACGAGTTGTTGCATTATGTATATAAAGCCACGAATTTGACACACTCACAAAACCTATGTACTCGCCAGTATTTTTATGCTGACTCTCTTCACATATGTTTCAGGAATCAATACTTGATAATATGATGTATGCTTCACGTAGGAATGGACGCAGGCCTTAGTGACTTAAAACATGAAAGACAATTTATTATGCGTTGTTTCTGTTTATCCCAAGACAATGTAAACATTTAACTTAATCAAACAAAATTTTAAATTCCATGAGTTGTGAGACAATAGTTCTGTGACATGACTCCCCGATGTTTCTGCTGCGGTTCGTTGTTTTACACGGTCGGGGTGTTACAGAAATATTGGTATCAGAGCTTATAGGGAATTAGGTTATTAGTAATGCTTTGACCTAGACTATAACTGTGATATCCTGGGTTTTTCCGGATAACTTAAACGTAATACTTGTCAAACTAATTACGTGCTATGTGTATGAACGCGTATGAGTTAATGAATACGTGATGTGTGTTTATGTGAATTGTTTTAGTTATACAATATATGTATGTATAAGAAATATGCACACGAACCGAACCGCGACACAAACACAAACCAAACTTTTTGTGAAACTAGGAAACCTAAAACCCAAGTCTTCGGCCGCGAGATTTAGATCTTAAACCTTAAGCCATTCTCGGCCGTATGCAACCCAAACCACAAGCCTAAACCGAGAACAAGCCCAAAAACCGCAAGATCAAACCAAACTAACCCGTGTGCAAACCAAACCCCAAACCCATTGCGTAAAACCCAAACCGACCCAACCCAAGTCCCTCGGCCACAAGCTTAATCCTAACGGTAACCCTCATCTCCTTTGCGCTATATATACACGCACCTATGCATGCTCCTTCACAATTCCAAAACCCTAACAAACAAACAGCCGTCGGCTGCCTTACCCTCACCATCCTCTCGGTCGCAGCAAGCAGCAGCCAAGTCTTGCATCTTCTTCGACCGCAAACTGCCTCACTCTTGTCTCATTGATCACGAGCAGCCTCTCCGTCCAGTTCTTGTCAGCCTCGGTCGCAGCAGCAGATCAGTTCACCTCTCTCGGTCGCGATCTTTCTGGAAAAGCCGGATAAATCTTGTCCAAACCTCGGCTTGTTACCTAGTTAACCAAGGTTAGGGTTATCTCTGATTACAAGATCATGTTCGGATATATATATGCTTGAATGATTAGTTGTTTCGGATGTTATAGGCTGAATGTAATTGGCTGAGTTGATATGTATAATAGTTTGCGGAACTTGTAAGTTTGCGAGTATGTTTTGTTGATAAAAACTAGAAGTAAGAACTAGGGTTTGCATGGATAGGTTATTAGTATTACTCTATGATTAGAAATCAGTTCTTGATCGCCTAGATTAATCGCATGAACGGGTTATACGAGTCTATAATAATGATATGCTGAAACAGTTGCTGAGTAATAGTTACAGCCGACTTCATCTGGCTGTAACTCGGTCATTAGTAGTCGAAAAACGGATTTTCTGATGTCTAGAATGTAGAGATTTGAATAACGAATCTAATGGCGCTGGATTCATAATTTTCTGAAGTCGTTTGATATTTTTAAAGGGCCAAATAAGTTCAGTAACTAAAGCTGTGAAAAATTCTGAAATTTTGTTGGTTGTTTATCAAGTTGGATTTTAAAATCAGTAGGGAGTCGAGTCATGAATTCTGTACAGCAACTAGGTATGGAAATTTCCGGGCAACTCCAACTGGAATTTTGTTAATTGGACGATCAGTGATTTTTAAATAAATTCTTCCGTGGACTGCAGTCAGAAAGTGATAAATCTGACTGCAGCCTAGTATATTAATATTTATGGTTAATTGGTAAAGATTTAGGACTTGGAAAAATTATATAAATTTCTATGGTATAAATGTCACCTACTGTAAAAATATTGGAATTTTTGGAATGTTAGAACTATTTTATAAAAATCCTAGAAAACAGCTGAATTATAAGTGCTAAGCTGAAATTTGAGAACTTGTGATTGTGTGCACCAAATTGTGGCATGAATTGGTTTATGGTTATGATAAGTTGTTTTAATCACTAGGATCACATGAGGATACTTGCATGCCTGTTTGAGTGTTAGATATGTTGTTTGTGTGTATCACTTTGTGTGTAAATTACGTGTGGAATTTGTATTGGTGTTCACACACTAACTTGGAAATTAATTGGTTTGTTAGGACGCAACTAGCAGTCCCATCTCTTATAACTTCTTTTGCTACACTAACCGAGCAACAAAAGGTGAGTTCACGGCCCCTAACTTTATCCAGTTTTTAAACAACAGGGGGAGAAACATGTATACACTCTCAAACTCAATCTCTTTACGTTATACGAATTTAACGTCACATAACTATACGGTAACTAAGTTAATGTTAATGTAATGTTATGGTCACTAAGCAGCTTTATCACTTAAGTCCTCGACAATCTCTCGGATCGTTAGTATTTGGGTTAAATAGCGGGGGAGTTATAAGTAGTACTACTGGGCCCGACAAGCCCCATCCGAGCTAGTCGCGCTAGCCGACCGGGTATGGTCAACGGGTGAATAATTCGGCCTAACCTCGCCATGGTCATGTGATAGGCCTGGAAAAACGGAGGCACAACAGTCAGCTTCGATCGCGAACTCTTACGTGACATAACTTTAGGCTAGCTACCTATATATATTAACATTGAACTTAATTACGAATCAACTTAATATTCCAGGTTTGGAATATTGGAAACAACAACTTAATATTCCGGGTTTGGAATATTGGAAACAACAACTTAATATTCCGGGTTTGGAATATTGGAAACACCAACTTAATATTCCGGGTTTGGAATACTGGAAGCAACAACTTATTATTCCGGGTTGGAATAATGGAACCAATTCGTTATCTCGGGTTAGGAATAACGGGAGAAAACAAACTATAACCGAACAAACGAATTTATGAAAACCTGTGAACTCACTCATCTTTAATGTTGACACTTGTTTCTTTACATGTTTCTCAGGACGCTAGGAGCTCTAGGTGCATGCACATGCATTGAACAAGACATCTTTTATCGAGTCTTATCTATTAACATTGTTTTGGGATTTATCATTTGTTTTGGCGTTTGTGTTGGCGCCCGCTTCACTACTTATTTATGCTTCCGCTCAAACTTTAAAACTGATGCTTCTGCTAAATATTGGTAACTAATTTGAACAATATAAAATCTACAACAAATGATTTTGGAAAACGTATTATCAAATCATATAGAGTCGTTCGACGTACTAGTGTTTCAGATTCTGGTTTGTTCACACGCCTTGCGGTAAAACTCCGCAAGTGGAAATTGAGGGTGTGACAATAACCTTCCTAGGACCCTAACGTGAGTTATCTTGCGTTTAGTTTATTAAAACAATACCATCACCTATCCTTAGGTGATTACCAAAACAAATACACATGTTACAAATTCGTTTTGATAATCAATCATCTATCCTTAGATGATTTCTTTTGGCTTAGAGCCTTGTAAGTTTTCAAAATTCCGTCAAAGTTTGGGTTTTATTAATGTGAACATGTGCAATCTGGAAGGGTGGATGCCTGTACCCTGAGTTTTCTGTCTAAGGCTAGAGTGTTCGTACAAATCCGCATTATCGGACCAGTCGCTCTTACCTGGGAACTCTTGGGGTGAGTATCCATTTATAGGCTAAAGCATGTCTTTGTGATACATTATAAAGACCCATTTACTTTGATTAATCACCGTGTGTCGTTTATTTGTTTTTAAGTAACGAACGAATGACCACCATCCTTATATTTCGTCGATATTTTAACATCTCTCTTCATTATCCAATGTAAGTCACACATATTTTCCTTCATGTTTTCTTCTAGAATGCCTCCTCGACGTAATACAACACAAAATGCCAAAATGGCAGCTATGATCGCTCAGCAAATTGTTGCTGTACTTCCAAACCTAGTGACCCAGATTAACCAAGAAAAGAATAACAATAATAACAACAACAACAATGCACCCGCACCGTGCAACTACAAACAATTTAACTCCGCTAAAACACTCAAGTTTACTGGGTCTGAAGGAGCTACTGGACTCCTGCAGTGGTTTGAGAGTCTTGAAAGCACATTTCGTCATGTTCAATGCCCGAATGAGCAAAAAGTCAAGTTTGCATCGAGTGTATTCCAGAAAAGAGCACTTACATGGTGGAATGGTGTGATGAGAGATAGGGGTGCCGATGTGGCAATGTCACAAACATGGGAAGAGCTTCGAGCTCTAATGATGAGGGAATTCTGCCCACGTCATGAACAACGGGCACTGGAAGATGAATTCCACAATCTTAAACAAGATAGTGGAGAGCATCGTGCCTAAACTGACCTTTACGAAGAATTGAGCTTGTTGTATCCCGCCATGGCCACCCCGTTGGATAAAGCAATCGAGAGGTACATCGATGGCCTGCCTGACCCCGTTCAGGACATTGTTACTGGTAGCAATCCTACCACTGTTCGACAGGCTATCGAATTAGCTGCTACCCTGATTGAGTCTCAGGTCAAGAAGGGGAAACTGTTTCGCAAGGGCGACAAGAAACAGGCAGCTAAGACCACTCAAGAGAAAACAAAGCTGAGTCTTCTAAGAAGTCGAGGAAGCGTAAGGCTTCACAGAACTTTGCAGTTGTTGCACAACCCAACTAGAACACACAAAACCAGCCAGCACAACCTCCTGTGAGGAAACCCTATGCTGGTACTGCACCGTTCTTCAACCGGTGCAATGGTCATCATCAAGCTCACATACAGTGTCGCCAATGCACATCATGTGGAAGATTCGGTCACATAGCCAATGTTTGTCGTTTGGCCCCCAAACAAGCTGTTCAGAACCCTATTCAACCCCAAGCCAACCCTGCTAGATCTCCGTTCCCACCTGGTTCTTGCTACAACTGTGGCGAGATGGGTCAGTTTAGCAACAACTGCCCAATATTGGTGAACGCGAATGTAAATCCATCCCGTGGACGTGCATTGAACATCAATGCCAATGAGGCTCGTGCTGATAATGAAGTCATTAATGGTACGTTCCTTGTTAACAATCATCCTGCTTCTATTCTTTTCGATTCGGGTGCCGATAGAAGCTTTATATCACTAGCCTTTGAACCTTTGCTTTTGATGCCTAGAACTAAACTAGGAAAACCCTTAACAGTGGAAATAGCTAGTGTGAACCCCTTGTGCTCAACTATGTCATTCGTAGTTGCCAATTGAACTTGGATAACCACCTTTTTCCCATTAACCTCACACCAATGCAATTCGGGAGTTTTGACATCATCATAGGAATGGATTGGTTAACCAAACACCATGCTGAGGTGATCTGTTTCGACAAGGTTGTTCGTATACCTCTTTCGTCTAGCAAAACCTTAGAAGTTCATGGAGAGAAACCCTCTAGTAGCCTAAAACTCATGACCTGTACCCAGGCCCAAAAATACCTACGAAAGAATTATGTACCTTTTTGGCACTTATCGTAGAGGAAAAAGGCAAGGGAAAGACTGTTCAGGACATCCCCATTGTTCGGGAATTTCCTGAGGTATTTCCCAAGAGCTACCTGGTTTACCCCCAATTCGTCAAGTTGAGTTTCGTATTGACCTTGTACCTGGTGCAAACCCAATTGCTAAATCTCCTTACCGACTTGCACCATCTGAAATGCAAGAGTTATCAAAGCAACTCCAAGAACTTTCAGAAAGGGGATTCATTCATCCGAGCTTTTCACCTTGGGGCGCTCCTGTCCTATTCGTGAAAAAGAAGGATGGATCCTTTCGTATGTTTATCGATTATCGTGAGCTCAACAAACTCACAATCAAAAATCGATATCCCCTACCTCGCATTGATGATCTCTTTGATCAGCTACAAGGTTCGACCTGCTTTTCAAAGATTGATCTGCTTTCTCGGTATCATCAACTTCGTGTACTCGAAGAAGATATTCCCAAGACTGCTTTTCGCACTCGATACGGCCATTACGAGTTCACTGTCATGCCTTTTGGTTTGACGAATGCTCCTGCCGTCTTCATAGACTTAATGAATAGGTTTTGTAAACCTTATTAGGCAAGTTCATCATTGTTTTCTTCGAAGATTCCGATCATGAACAACATCTTCGTCTAACGATGGAACTCCTGAAGAAAGAACAACTTTACTCCAAATTCTCCTAATGTGAATTTTGGCTAAACGAAGTTCAATTTTTGGGACACATTGTTAATGAACAAGGTATACATGTAGATCCCTCCAAAATCAGTGCGATTAGGGATTGGAGTACACCTACTACTCCTACCGAAGTTTGTTCATTTCTTGGTCTTGCTGGATACTATCAACGATTCATCGTGAACTTTTCAAAGATCATGGTTCCCCTCACCACTTTGACTCAGAAGAATAAACCTTTCGAGTGGGGACCCAAACAAGAGGAAGCCTTTCAAACACTAAAACAAAAACTCTGTAATGCTCCTGTTTTATCTTTACCCGATGGCAAACTTTGATTTCGTTGTCTATTGTGACGCATCAAACCTAGGCCTTGGTTGGTTCTCATGCAAAGAGACAAAGTCATAGCCTATGCGTGAAGACAATTGAAAATCCATGAGAAGAACTACACAACTGATGATCTTGAGTTAGTAGCCGTAGTTTTTGCTCTCAAAATTTGGAGACACTACCTTTATGGTACGAAACGTGTGGTTTTCACTGACCACAAAAGTCTCCAACACATATTCAATCAAAAGTAGCTTAACATGAGACAACGACATTGGGTCGAACTTCTGAACGACTATGACTGTGAGATTCACTACCATCCCGGTAAGGCGAATGTTGTTGCATATGCACTTAGTCGTAAGGAACGTGTCAAACTTCATTGTGTTTGAGTTCAATCTGAAGTCCAGACACGTATTGCACAACATACATGTGTGACCCAAAGCTTGTTGAAAAATGAGCTACCACAAAATCTCAAACTTGAACTCGAAACAAAAGATAATGGATAACTCTACTACAAGAACCGTTTGTGGATTCCTAGTCAAGACAATCTCCGCACCTTATTGATGGACGAAGCTCATAAGTCTCGTTATTCAATCCATCCTGGTGCAGACAAAATGTATAAGGATCTCCATACCCAGTATTGGTGTCCGGGTATGAAGAAGGACATTGCCTTATATGTGTCTAAATGCCAAACTTGTCTTAAGGTTAAGGTAGAACATCAACGCCCATCTGGTTTACTTGAGCAACAACAAATACCGGTATGGAAGTGGGAGAACATTGCGATGGATCTCGTCATTAAACTACCGCGCCACACCTAGAGGTCATGATGCCATTTGGGTAATCATCGATCGTCTAACAAAGTCAACACACTTTTTGGCAATTCGTGAGGATCTATCTGCTGATAAACTCGCCAAGATCTAAGTTGATGAGATTGTATCTCGTCATGGTGATCCTTCGAACATCATATCCGATCAAGATGCTCGATTCTCGTCTCACTTTTGGAAGACCATGCAATCTGCCATGGGAACCAAACTCAATCTGAGCACTACTTATCATCCTCAAACGGATGGACAATCTGAAAGGACAATTCAAACATTGCAGGATATGCTTAGAGCATGTGTGATCGACTTTGGTGGTAGTTGGGATTCACATCTACCATTGGTCGAATTCTCCTACAACAATAGTTATCACGCCAGCATCAATATGGCGCCTTTCGAAGCTCTATACGGTAGAAAATGTCGTTCACCTGTCTGCTGGAATGAGGTCGGTGAAGTTCAGCTCACTGGGCCTGAACTCATTCACGACACAACAGACAAAGTCAAGAAAATTCGTGATAACCTTCTGACAGCTAGAAGCCGTCAAAAGAGTTATGCGGACAAACGACGCATCCCTTGGAATTCCAAGTTGGTGATCACGTCCTTATCAAGGTATCCCCTTAGAAAGGTGTGATTAGATTTGGAAAGAAAGGAAAACTTGCACCATGATATATTGGACCATTCAAGATCGTTGAGAGAATCGGAAATGTGGCTTACCGACTTGAGCTACCTCCTGAACTTGGGAATATTCACCCAACATTCCATGTGTTCAATTTGAAAAAGTGTTTAGCCGATACAAACCTCCACATTCCCCTCGACAAAATTCATGTTGAAGACACTATGCACTTTGTCGAGAAACCTGTGGAGATAGTGGACCGTGAAGTCAAGAAACTCAAGCGTAGACGTATACCGATAGTTAAAGTACGCTGGGAATCCAAACGTTGCCCATAATTTACTTGGGAATGAGAGGATCAGATGAAAGCGAAATATCCACATCTGTTTCACAAAGTTTCCTCTAATTAAATTTCGGGACGAAATTTCCAAAAGTAGGGAGACTGTGACATTTGTGCCTTTTCAATCGTTGCACAATTACAAACAATTTCGTATTCAATGAAACCATGTGTTTTATTTCCAAATATTTTGTATTCAATAAAATCTTGTATTTTATTGACGAGAATGCAAAAATGTCAATCGTTGCACAATTTCGATCATTTTCGTGTTCGTTAAAGCGTTTTACGCATTTTGCAAAACGTGTAACCGTACAACCGAACGAACCAACATCCACGACATTTTCGGGCATAATACAAGTTACACATGTCTTAACATCTTTATATAACCTAAATATTAGGTTAAAGGGGTTAAAAATGGCAAACAAGTGAAAATACAAGTACAAGGGACAAAAATGTCAAAAAAATAATAAATATTTTTGCTTCTTCACCAAGTTTGCCACCTATCTCCAATTTTTGACACCTAGCACTCACTTTGCCACACTTAATATGGTGTTGACACATGTTAGGACACTAATTCACACTTGAGGACACTTGTCATCACCTCCTTAATTCTAAAATACTATAAATACCCCATGATTCTTCCATTTTTTTTCACACCACTTCAAAACACTTCAAAGCAAAGTGTGAAGTTCTTCTTTCTATCCTTCTTGGAGCTTGTTTCCAACCTTTGGAAGCCTCCTATCATGAGTTCCGAAAGTGTTCTTCAACATAATAAGTACTCTTCCTAGTTCTTTAATTTTAGCTATTTTGAGATAAAAGTCGAACAGTTTGGCTTCCTGATTGACTTTTGTTTCTGACCATATTTGGTCAAGTCAAAGTTCAATTGAACTTTGCAACATGATCGTAATCACGGAGGTTATAATCCCTAGCGATTCACCTTTTGATTACCACGTTTACTAGTCGAAGTGGCGAGTTAAATTTTCGGTAAAAAAATGCACATGATGTGCGTTTTACGACGAAACTATTTTTGGGTATCAAAACACCAAGTTTTGATGCCAAATCTATTTTATAAACTTAGTTAGACATATTTTGACATGTCTAACTCGTCACTTCTAGTTTAGTGCTTATTTAGGGTCGTAAGTCGAGCGGTCTTGACCACCGCTTTAACTTTCGAATCCGACCTGTTTGGTTGATCTTAGGATCCGACCAAACACATATTTGTGACCATAGTTGTATAGGGAATAACCTACTGAGGTTATACCTTATGTCACATCGCTTGGTTAGTGTTATGATAAGTTACTTCTATGTTCTTAAAAAAATGATGACCAAAATGCCCTTTTGCGCATAAATCCATTTTAAACACATGTAACCAAATTTTTGACATATAAACTAATGTTATAACATTTTATAACATGTTTGGGCATTTAAAACTTATCATAGGACGATCACACGTTTACGCTAATGACCCGTTAAAGTAGCATAAACTACCTTAACGAGTCATAATGGGTCAAAAGCACTTAGGATTCTTTCCAAATCAGAATGTTTAGTTTGTTAAACCATATCACATGAGTTCCAACACTCGTTTGGTTTATAAGACTTCATTCTATTTGATCTCTCGTTTGTAGTCCCGACACGCTAACATATTTATCTGACACATTAGGACATGTTTGAGCTTTGTTTATTTCGTTGAGCAAGAACACTTTCGCAATCCCAAGTGAGTACATAGTTCCCCTGTTTTACATTTTCTAAATATTTTGGGGTGATTCATATGTGCCTATAATTATTTATAAGATTTCAAAACAATGTATATGGTTTATATATACAAAATGATTTTCAAAGTGAGTACATAGTCCCCTCTTTTACGTGTTCAAATGTTTTGAGGTGATTCATATGTGCTAAACTATCTTTTCAAATCTAAATATTTACTACGCAAGGCTTATATGAGTACATAGCCCCCTCTTTTACGTTTTCAATTGTTTTGGGGTGATTCATATATGCCTATAATTATTTTCAACATTTCAAAACAATATACATGGTTTATGTATACAAAAATGACTTTCAAAGTGAGTACATAGTTCCCCTCTTTTACGTTTTCAAATGTATTGGGGTGACTCTTTTGTGCTAAATCATTTTCAAGTTTTCAAAATCAATGTCTATGGTTTATATATAAAACAATACGATTTCAATAATGTGAACAACTTGTTGATGCATTATCCACAAACACGAATTACATTCATTAGCTTTGGCCAAGCCAAACAGTAGTATGTTATGGTACCATAGGACTGACAATCCCATTATCGGATTGTTCACTGGATTTGGTGGAAGTTTGGGTAATGACAGAAACTGTTTCTGATTAACAAATCATTTGATGATTTGTTAGTCTAGTTAAAAAGACCCTTTGGTGGTCTATTAAAGATACCCTTTGGTGGTATAGTCAACACAGGCTTGAATGTGTTCATTAAAGAACGATCAAAAGTTTTCACAATTAAAAACATGGACGATTTGTTTATGACATGGACAATTGGTTTATGACACGGACGATTGATTTATAACACAGACAAATGGTTTATAACAAGGATAAATGGTTTTGAACAATGTCACGCAATGATTTTCATTTAAAGATATAAACCATACGAAGTTTTCTTTTAAATCAATCTATTACAAGTTTATTTTACAAAAGAAACGTTTTGGTCAAGATTCATGGTTACAAGGTTTTCACATCTCTAACGAACTTGTTTTAGTTGGTTAATTGTATTGCAATATCAAACACTTTTGATACGAGGTTTTCACATAACCACTCTTGTAGTCGGACGAGTTGTTGCAATATGTATATAAAGCCACGAATTTGACACACTCACAAAACCTATGTACTCGCCAGTATTTTTATGCTGACTCTCTTCACATATGTTTCAGGAATCAATACTTGATAATATGATGCATGCTTCATGTAGGAATGGACGCGGGCCTTAGTGACTTAAAACATGAAAGAGAATTTATTTATGTGTTGTTTCTGTTTATCCCAAGACAATGTAAATATTTAACGTAATCAAACATAATTTTAAATTCCATGAATTGTGAAACACTAGTTCTGTGACATGACTCCCGAACGTTTCCGCCGCGGTTCGTTGTTTTACGCGGTCGGGGTGTTACATTTCAGGTCATTGAATTCATTATCAAGTGCTTTTTGCTCGTTGCGTGGGCATAATTCCTTCATCATAAGAGCTCAAAGCTCTTCCCACGTCCGAGCCATTGCAACATCAGCACCCTTATCTCTCACCACTCTCGTTCCACCATGTGAGCGCCCTCTTTTGGAATACAGTCGAAGCAAATTCTACTTTGCGCTCATTCGGACAATTAACATGATGGAATGTGCTCTCAAGACTCTCAAACCACTGTAGGAGCCAAGTAGCTCCCTCAGAACCACTAAACTTGAACAGTTTGGCCGAATTGAATTGTTTAATGTTGCACGTAACAGGTGCATTGTTGTTGTTATTGTTGGCTTGGTTTAATGAGTCACAAGATTTGGTAGCACAGTAGATATTTGCTGAGCTATCATTACTGCCATATCGGCGTCCTGAGCAACATTTGAAGAGGAGGCATTCTAAAAGAGAAGGAAATATGAGAGAAAACGGGTGAGATTGATATCGGATAGTCAAAAGGAAACATTAAAAAAATAGACGAAACATAAGGATTGTGATCATCTGTTCTACCTAAAACAAACAAATGAAACATAGTGACTAATCAGAGTAAATAGGTCTTTATAACGTATCGTGAATACATGCTTTATCCTATAAGTGGACACTCACCCAAAGAGTTCCTAGGTAAGAGCGACTGGTCCGATAATGCGGATTTGTACGAACACTATAGCCTTAGACAGAATACTCAGGGTACAGGCATCCACCCTTCCAGATTGCACGTGTTCACATTATTAAAACCCCAACTTTGAAGGCATGAAGCCTAAAAGCAAATCATCTAAGGATAGATGATTGATTTTCAAAATAAATTTCTAACTTGTTAATTTTTTTTAGTAATCACGTAAGGATTGTGATGGTATTGTTTTAAGATCTAAACATAAGAAACTTGTGTTAGAGACCTAGGAAGGTTATAGTCTAGGTCAAAGTATTACTAATAACCTAATTCCCTATAACCGTGAGCTCTAATACCAATCTTTCTGTAACACCCCGACCTCGTAAAACAACAAACCACGACGGAAACATCGGGGGGGGGGGGTCATGTCGAAGAACTATTGTTTCATAACACATGGTACATAAAGTTTAGTATTATTGAACTTAATTGTTTACATTGTCTTGGGAGAATGAAATAAAAAACATAACAATTGTCTTGCAAATTTTAAAGTCACTAAGGCCCAAGTCCGCCCTATGTGAAGCATGCTCGAAGTCAAACATTAGCTCTTGAAACATATGTGAAAATAAAACATCAGCATAAAAATGCTTGTGAGTAACATAGGTTTTGTGATGAAGATTCCTGGCATTGAAAGTAAAAAGAAATGTTCAACTATTACAAAAGTAGCCATGATCCTTTACAAAAATGTTTCTTCTATGGAATCATATGAAAATCAAATGATTTAAAAGTACTGATGCATGGTTAACTTAATAACCATAATAACTCGTGCCTTGTATAAAATATGTCTTGTCTTGTATTTTGTTTGAAGTGGCTTAGATAACGCTAAGTTATGTAATATAATGAAAGCACTTATATAGAGGAACTACCAGCGGCGTATCCACCATGCTTTTATCATATTACACACGTCTTGTCATATAAATCACTTACCAAGAGCCAACAATTAAGATGCCTTGTTTAAACCAATGTGATGTATAAACCAATGCCATGGATAGACCAAATGTCTTTTATAAACAAATGTCTATGTATAAACCAATGTCTTGTACCACAGAAAAACTCTTGTTTAAACCATAAAATAAATGTTTTGTATAAAATAACCAAAATATCTTGTCTTGTCTTGTCAAAATGTCTTGTCTTGTCAAAATGTCTTGTATAAAACATGTGTTTTTAATAAACAAAGGTCTTGTTTAAACAAAAACTCAAGTCTTATAAATCAATTGCTTTTATTGTGTAGACACATATATATGGAATGTTGGCGAATACATTCAAGCCTTGTTGACTACCGGATAAACCCTTATAAAGACAAAGGTTTATCAAATGTTCATCGGATTCTGTTATTACCTAAAGTCACTTCCAAACAAACCTATGATACGGGAACGAGATTGCCAGTCCTATGGTAGCATTACATACTACCGGTCGGTGTGATCAATGTTAATGAATGTATCACTGTATATTCAACGCACCAATATGTCTTGAACAATGTAAGCATGTCATGAAAATGTTTTGAAATCATGTACTTGGCATACTAAGTCAATATACCAAGCAAAAATGTCTTTGAAATCATGTACTAGGTATGCTAAGTTAACATACGAAGTAAAAATGTCTTTGAAATCGTGTACTAGGTATACAAAGCAAATTGTATTTGGAATCATGTACTAGGTATGCTAAGTCGACATACGAATCAAAAATGTCTTTGAAATCATGTACTAGGTATGCTAAGTCAACATACGAAGCAAAAATGTCTTTGAAATCATGTACTAGGTATGCTAAGTCAACATATGAAGCAAAATGTCTTTGAAATCGTGTACTATATGTACTAGATAAGCAAAACATGTATAATGTAATGAAAACAAGAAGGTAGTGATAGGCAAATATGAATCACCCCAAAACATTTAAAAATGTAAAAGACGGGGCTATGTACTAACTTGGGATTGTGTAAATGTCTTGTTCAAATAATCAAACAAAGCTCAAGGATTGAAGAGTTCATGTGTGTCCTAATGTATCAGAATACTATGTTAGTGTGTCGAGACTTTAATCGGAGGATTGGATAGAATGAGGTATTATAAACCAAACAAGTGTTGGGACTCGTATGATATGGTTTATAGTACCTTACATTCTGATTTGGAAGAGTTTATAAGTGCTTTGACCCGTTACAACTTGTTAAAATGGTTTATGCCACTTTAACGGGTCGCAAGCGTAACTATGGGTTTGGATGGTTAAATAAGTCCTATGATGAGTCTTATATGTCAAAACAAGTTTGATTATGTTATAATATCGGTTTAGATGTTAAAACTATGGTCTTATATGTTTAAAACCATTTTATGTGCCAAAAGGGTGTTTTCGGCATTTTAAAAGTACATAAAAAAATCGACTCATCATATAACTAACCAAACTATTTGACTATAAGGAATAACCTCAGAGGGTTATTCCCTAAATTACTATGGTCATAAAAATGCGCTTCTAAGATTAACCAAACGGGTCTGATTTGAAAGTTAAAGCGGAGTAAAACCGCTCGACTTTTGACTATGAAATAAGCACTAAACTAGAAATGACGAGTTAGACATGTTTGAACATGTCTAGTAATGCTATAAAACTGATTTGGTGTCAAAACCTTAAGTTTTAATACCCAAAAACGTTTTCGTCATAAAATGCATTTATTTACTTTTAACTCGTAAAACTTTGACTTGTCATTTCGCCTACTAAACGTGGTAATCAGAAGTTGTAATTGTAAGTAATTAATACCTTGGTGATTACGATCATGTTGAAAGTTCAATTTCAACTTTGACTGGACCCAAATGGTCAGAACCGAAAGTCAAACAGGAAGCCAAACTGTTTGACTTTTAGCTCAAAATAGCTAAAATAACGAAAGAACTAGGAAGAGTACCTACTTGTGTTGAAGAAATCTTTCAGAACTCAAGATAGCAGGCTTCCAAAGGCTGGAAACACGCTCCATGAAGGATAGAAAGAAGAACTTCACACTTTGCTTTGAAGTGTTTTGAAGTGGTGTGAAAAAATGGATGAATCAAAGGGTATTTATAGTGTTTTAGGATCAAGGAGGTGATGACAAGCATTACCTAGTGTGGATTAGTGTCCTAACATGTGTTAACACCAAATTAAGTGTGGCAAAATGAGTGAAAGGTGTCAAAAATTGGAGATATGTGGCCAAACTTGGTGATGACGCAAACTTTTTTTTGACAATTTTGGCCCCTGGACTTGTATTGTCGCGTTTTGTCATTTTTAATCCCACTTAACCCAATATTTAGGTTATATAAAGGGTTAAGGCATGTGTAACTTGGATTTTTTCCAGAAATGTCGTGGATGTCGGTTTGTTCGATAGTATGGTTAAACGTTTCATAAATAAAGTATAAAACTTTATCGAACACAAAAATGACCAAATTTGTGCAATGATTGACATTTTGCATTCTTACCAATAAAATGCAAGATCTTATTGAATAAAAATGTCCAGGATTGTATAATGATTGATAAACAAAAGAATTTATTAAATACGAAAATGTTCCAGAATTGTTCAATGACTAAAAATGTACAAATGTCACAACTTCACCAGAAGACAGACGAGCAATTCACCAAGTTTGTAAACATCCTAAAACCATTTCACATCAATTTTCCTTTTGTTGACGTCCTCACACAAATGCCACAATACTCAAAATTCATGAGAGACCTCCTCACCCACTAAAGGAAGATTGAATCAATTCAACAAGTCAACCTAAGTGAAGAATGGTCGGTGGCACTTATCAACCAACTCCCACAAGATAAGATTGATCGCAGAAGCTTCACAATTCCTTGCTCTATTAGAGGATCCCCAATAAGTAATGCACTTTCCGACCTAGGGGCTAGCATTAATGTTGATGAAATATTTCTATCGCCTACATATTTGAGTCATGTCTGTGTATGTATCAGGGCTTTAATATTAGAATTTTGTGTTTGTAATGTTTACTTCATACGAAGGTAACTTACTTTGTATGAAGTTAGGATGTATAGTTTGCACGAACATAAATGTCTATAAATAGTGTTCATGTGTTCATTGTGTCTGTCAGTTTTTGCTGAAGATAAGGAGAAGCCCTGTCGGATTTGTTTCAGGCTGTAAAAGTTTGAAGTAATAATGGAACACTGAGATTGAAAAGTAATCTTGAACTATTGTCCTTAATCTAAAATGAATTCCACACATTTAAGACTAGGATAAACAAATTAGGACCTGAGCTTATGGATGAAGTAGATCCTCACAAGTGGTATCAGAGCTTGAGGGCCTAATTTGAAGACATTTATCTAGATCCAACAATCTCACACTTCTCTTCTACTCATTTTATTTATTCCTTTTATCATTTTTCAAAGATTTAACGGTCGAAATGGATTGAATTTTTCGAGGAACACTTAAAATCTACTTCTAATAAATCCTTGAAAGAATCAGATCTAAAATCAACAAGAATCATGATAAAATCATTGAAAAACATGAATTTTTGAAACTATCTTTGCACGAACTACCCACTTCGCATGAAGATAACTTACCTTCGTACAAAGTGAAACTCTGTCAAACTAATTTCTCTATCTTCGCACGAAGATAGATTTTAGAAATCAAATTTGGTTGAACTTAGCAAGAACTTAGACTTAAAGTGTTGTTTTTGGATTTAGTTTGCACGAAGTGTTATCCTCGCAGTTTTCTTCAAAAATTTTCGACGAAATGGATAACAAATTCTACAACGCCTTTACAACCACAGTTTCAACATCAGTAGTTCAAAACCTAAGTCTAGACAACGAGATGGGTACAATGACAAAGCCACCCAAGTTGATGAGCTTCGAAGAATACAAAGGATGGCACAAACATTTCGTGAACTGGGTGTAGGCGTTTACTCGAGAAAAGAATGCTCTTGAAAAAGGAATCATGCAGTTAAATCGACACGAAAAAGAGGCGTTTACTCGAGAAAAAAAGATGATCATTATCTTACAATAAGCAATCAAAGAAGATATCTTCACATTTCTACAACATGAAGGATATGCTCAATCAATTTGGAACCCTTTAAAGGTGAAGTTCTGAAGTTAGCAAGCAAATGATTAAGAGTAAACAAGCGTTGCTTAAAAAGGAGTTTGATATCTTCAGCTCGTTAAAAGGAGAATGTATGAAGCAACTCATCAAATGTTATTCTCATATAGTCGTTGAAATGAAAATATTGGGTGTTAACAAAGATAATGAAAAGCTAGTTGATAGATTGGCTGTTGCTTTATTGGAAGGCGAGTGGTCAACCTACTTGATGATCTTAAAGAAAAGCCCAGAGTACAACAGTACTTTGAGTTTGGCAAGGTTTATTGAGAAACTCAAGGGTCATGAGAAGATGGCTAAGACAAGAAATGCACATGCTTAACAAGATGTGAGTCTGTATTTCGAATGATGTCCAGTAGCCAACAATCAAAGCCCAAAAATACAGACTGCCTTTAATGTAAATAATTCGTCAAAAGTTTCTTCAAATATTCGAGTAGTGGTAGCGGGTTTCCATCATTCCTAAACTTTGATCCAAATTGCCGACAAACACCTCAATATTCACAAAGTTCAAATAATTACAACAGTAGCCAGGATAACTAAAACTACTCAAACCAATGAACCTTGAAATGCAATATAGTTGTGTACCTCGAACATGCATAAGATTTTACTAAAACTACTGTCAAACAACACATGGCTTTACTTGCTTTAGTATTGGAATCTTATGAGAGTCTGGTAGCTAGAAAGATTAGTAATCCTAATATGACGAAAAAGGATTATGACCAGATCGATCTAGAAGAGTTGGAACTTATCGATATTAAATTGTGTATGGCTAGACGAGCTCTGTGATTTATGAAGATAACATGAAGAAATAGTCTAGGGGGTCCTGATGCCAAGCTAGGGTTTGACACAGCAAAAGTCACCTGCTTCAAGTGCCGTGAGAAGGGTCACTTTAATAGTGTTGGTGCATAATGTCTATTGCCTACGTCTTGGGGTTGTGTCTATATTTTGCTATAGGGCGAAATTGTTAGATTTACGTTGTTTATATTTAACTTTGCATGAAGGTGAAGTCTACCTTTGCACGAAGGTAAATTACCTTCGTGCGAAGGTAAACTACCCTGGCACGAAGGTAGATGTGTATATATAGCTAGTGTGAGGTGTTAGTGTGTAGAACTTCTGCGAATGAGATGGCGAAGCTCTGTCAGATTTCCTGGTCATTTGTAACTGCTAAACATTGAATGAAATCAGTTAATGGATGAAATAATCTTGTTAATTGTCCCTAATTCATATAAATTCCGCACGTATGGACTATATACTCATATTAGGACCTTTGCTATTGGACAAAACGATCCTACAAGTGGTATAAGAGCTCAGGGAGCCTGATTTGAAGACAATTGTTCAAGATTCAGCCTAGAAGACTTCTTATTCTACTTATTCTTCTTATTTTTCACTTTTTAAAATGAATCCATGGTCAAATTGAACTGATTTTCAAGTATAATACGTAAAAACATTTTTAGATAAACCCTTGAGAAAATCAGAGCTGAAAACAAACGAATTCATGTTGAAAATTGAAAAAAATGTCAAGTTTTGAACCTACCTTTGCACGAACATAACTTTACCTTCACACTAAGATAATTTTATCTTTGCATGAAGGTAAATATTGTAAAGGTTTAAAAATCATTTACCTTCGCACGTAGATAAATCTATCTTCACACGAAGATAAATCAATTTTTGACATTTTTACTTCACTCGAACCGAAATCTTAATCATTTTAGCATTTAATGTTGTTTCAGGCTGGTAAAATGGAGAAAGAATTTTACAAAATGTTTGCTATGTCAACTGTTAATGTATCAGCTGTAGCCGCACATAATCTGAATTTGGAGAACGAAATGGGGACAATGGTGAAACCCTCAAAGTTGATGAATTTGGAGGATTATCACAGTTAGAGTGAACGGTTTGTTAACTTGGTGCAAACGAACCATTTTAACTGCTGGTTTGCTATAGAAGAAAATAAACCACACCAATTAGGGAAACTGAATATGAGAAGACATTGACTGTGTTCATAACGGCTAAAAAAGAAACATTTGTCAATGAGAAGAAAATGATGAGCACATTGCAACAATCAACCAAAGAAGATATCTTAGCATTGCTACAACATGATAATAACTCACAATCATTATGAAATGCATTAAGGTTGAAGTTCCAGGGAAGTTCACAAATGAGGAAGAGCAAAAAGGCACTGCTTAGGAAAGAGTTCGATATTTTCAACCTTTTGAAAGGTGAAACTATGAAGTAGTTGATCGAGCATTACTGTCATCTAGTTGTTCAAATGAAGAGGTTGGGAATTCAGAAAACAAATGAGGAATTAGTCAACAAGTTGGCAGATGCTTTCCCTGAGGGAGAGTGGACTACGTACTTGACTATTCTGAAAAATAGTGTTGAGTATAGTGGTTACAGCCTTTCAAAGTTCATAGAAAAGCTCGAAGGTCATGAACTAGAAATGCAGAAGATAGCCAAATCAAAAGGTGCTCAAATGCAACAAGATGTCAACCTTTACTTTAAAGGCAATACAGCTGGTACTCAAAGTCCGAAAGTACAAACCGCCTTTAGTGCTGATAGTTCTGCAAGCCTATCTTCTAATCAATCCGGTTTTCAATAATTTTCTAGCTTTGAACCAAATTCACCCAAAACACCTTAGTCTTCACAGAGCTAAAACAATTTCCAAAGTCAACAATATGGTCAATCTAACTCAAACCAGAGGTTTTTACAGTGTAACATAGCTGTGAATCTCCAAAACGCATAAGATATTAATGAACATATTGCCAAGTAGCACATGTTGTTGCTCGCATCTGTTCTTGAATCTTACAAAAGCCTGGTTGCTAGGAAGATAGGAAATCTAGATATGACCAAGGAAGATTATGATGAAATAGATTCAGAAGAATTAGAGGTTATTTACATCAAATGGTGCATGGCTTCTATAGTTCGAAGAGCTCGGAAATTTATGGAGATTACGGGAAAAAATAGTTTGGGAGCTTTGGATGGGAAGCTTGGATTCGACAAAATCAAAAGTTACATGTTTCAGATGTAGAGAGAAAATACATTTCAAACGAGAATGTACTAACGGAGAAGTCAACAGTAATCAATGTCCTTTTGGTGATGATTACTACAAGAAAGCTATCTATCATAAGCTGTCACCACCACAATCAAATTCAAGGATGATTCAAATAGAAGATGGTCCATCTGATGCTAAAGACAATGCTTTAGTAGTCGCCCAAGAAGACGAAGGATTTAACTGGAGCAAGTATATTTCTAAAAACGAAAGTATCGCACTTCTCGCAGAGATAATCATAGAGCCTAAACCTGAAACAAAAGATTATTCCAAAGAAGTATTCGATAAAGCTCTTGAGGAACCTGCTCTTGAAGGATATATTCATGAACAACATGCCGAAGAAGAGAATATATTGCATAATGCTTTTAGAAATCTGATTCCACCTAATATGTTTCCATCTTTGTAGGATATTTTGATTCAAGATATCAAGTGCAAGCAGAAGATGAGTCAAAGTCTGAATGTGTGGAATTGATAGATGTGGAAAAAGAGATGAATACCGAGAATTTGACAGAGATTGCAAACAAAGCAATGATGGCAAACCTTAAAGAGGTAGTTTCTAATGAAGTCAAGGAAGAGTCAATGACTGAATTTGTCAAAGAGTCGGTAAGGGAGGTTGTCAAAGTTCAGGGTGTTGAGCTTGAAAAACCATGCAAGAGATGCCAGGAACCTTGCAAGGAATGTGTCGAGACAGATAAAAACTATTCCGACTAAAAAACTTTCAGATAATTTGTCAAGTGATTATAACGAAACTAAACAAGCTTATGACAAAATATCTAAAGCAATTAAACTATATGAAAAGGTAACAGTGAAGATAGTGCAAAAAGAACTCTTATGGACAACTAAATGGCAATTAACATTCATCTAAACAAAACTGATGAACTTAAAAATGAGCTTGAAAAATAAAAATCGAAACCGAAAGGGTTAACAAATTATTAATCAGTTATTCCACCAGTTCATATGTCATTGATCATATTCTTCCAAAAATTAAAAAGGAAGAAGATGATAAGAACGGTAAGAACAAAAGTGTTGGTTACAATCGTGTTCCACCACCCATGTGGGAAACCTATGCTAGAAAGAAACCATCAGGGGTGTAAAAGGCGCTCAATCTAAATTTGAAAACTGAAAAGAAAAATGAGTTGCCTGAGAACATTGATGTAACATATACTAAATGAGACAATGATTGTGAATCTGATGTGGTTAAAACAGTGGTTGAGAAGGTTTTGGAAGTAAAAGTGGTAGCACATAATATGAAAGTGCTAAGTCGAACTTGGAGAAAACTAGCTAAAATTTACCTTCTAAAAATGAGGAGATCTTTCACAAGAATTATCTTGATAAATCAGATTCTAGTTCGGATGATGATTCTACATTGGTTGCTTATACTATGAAAGGATCAGACAAACTATATTCTGATCAAGATTTCCGATTCAGAAGGCGAATCTTGAGAAAGTAGAGCAAGTGCTTAAGCTAACGAAAATCCATGTTTCTGAACTTGGAAATTTGAATAAGTCTTACTACTCTAAACCTAAAATATTTTGTAAAAATGATCGCAAAGGTAAAAGTTATCCCGAAAAGAAGCGTAAAGGGTTGGGGTATGTTAAGAAGAAAAAAGATATGTTCCGAAAAAAATTTTCAAAAGAAAGTTAACTTTGTGTTTGGATCAAGCACGGTAAGTGAAAAGAAAGGTTCAGAAAGCAGAATTTGAGTTCATCTACTGATTGTGACAGTAGAACATGTTGGAAATGTAACAAAGTTGGGAATATTGCACGGCATTCTATTCAAAGCTTCTAAAAATATGTTTAGAACGCAAAGAAATCCCTAGAAGATATGAGACAAAAGAATCATGAGTTTGTTCCAAAATATATCTTAAAAAGAAATAATGAATCCAACAAAATTGTTGGGCTTATAGTATTGGAGGTTTACACATTAGTGCTACCTTTGGGCTTGTTGAAGGGTTTTGGGCCTCCTAGTGCCTCATGGACCTAGGGTTGTAACTAGTGGGCTAGATGATTAATATAAATATATGTATTAGGTTAATGTTTTGGGGTTAGAGAGTTATTATTGAAAACATGCATCAGACACTATTCTGGTGTATGCAAGTTGTTTTGTTATTCAAGAGTTGTTCTTCATTCTAATCTTTATTTCCGCAATCGATTAGTCTTATGATACCTGTTAGATCGGATTCATTGGACTTACAATTGGTATCAGAGCCTGCTGTACAATACAGGCTCCATGTATCGCAGATCGAAGAATCGTTCAAAATTGAATGTTGTTGCTGTTCAACCCGGATTACTGTTCAGCATTGAAGATTGCTGTTATTTTATCTTGCATCACTACTGTTCCGAAGAACACGAAGAATGCTTGAGGATTTTGGATTCGACACTATTGCGGATTCCAAAGAAAACGAAGAAGTTTCAATGATTTTGGATTGGCCACTGTTGAAGATCCCGAAGAACATGAAAGAGATCATCCATCTCGGATTGATCCCGAACTACTGTTCCTGGAATATTCTCAACAACCTAATCTGGATTGTTCTTATTTCAGATAAGGATCACTGTTCAAAATTGTTTGTGTTTATCTATTGCAGATTATTCGGACTACTATTGCATTCGGATAAGGACTACATTCCGGATCAATCTTCATACTAGATTTAACTTTATTCCGGATCAAGGTCATTCCGGATCAATCTTCATTCCGATTAAACCTCATTCTAGATCAATCTTCATTCCAGATCAAGTTTCATTCCTGATTAAGTTCTCAATTTCGGATATTCATTGCTTTCGGGATATTAATATCGGACTCATTTCCGAATTGTATATCTCGGACTGATTTCGGATCTGTCTATCTCGGACTCATTCAGACCCGTTTATCTTAGAGACGTTTTCAGATCAGTGTTCATTATAAGAATTCCAAATTAACATTAATTTAACCTACTTGGTAATTTTAATAAAGTTAACAATGATGAACAATTATATGACCGCTCAAGATTTGACCAATGCCACCTTGGCTGCACTGCAATCACAGACTCTGGCCCTTCATCAAGAATTAGATCAAGTTATTGGCACATCAACTAAGGTGCCCCGTCTGTTATACAGAGATGAATATTATGAGTGGAAGTTCAGATTTGAGCAGTACTGCAAGGCCAAAGAGCCTAGGGTTTGGAGATGCATTATGAACGGTCCTCGAACAATTGTTTACAGTACTGCTGAAGATCCAGATACAAAAATTCCAAAACCAAGTCATTTGTGGACTCTGGAAGATGTGAAAATTATTGAAGAAGATGAAAAGGCTTCAGCTGTGTTAACAATGACACTTGGAGCTGACATTTCTATAGCTGTCAGAAATTGCAAGACCGCTAAAGAAGTGTGGAGTGAATTGCAAAATCTTTATGAGGGAAATGCTGATATGAAGGCCAGCAGAGTTAATCAGCTGAATTAACAATTCATCTCGTTTAATCACATTTATGGGGAAACCATTGAGAACCAGATCCGAAGATATGTGAAGCTCGTTTCTCAGATGATTTCAGCTGAAATTACTCTTACCAACAGTGCTATGAACAGACAACTGTTAAATTCGTTACCGAAGAGTTAGGATGCTGATGTCGGAATGATCAAGAAGATGAAAAATCTGAATGATGTCACTCTCACAGAAATGATTGCAACTATTAAATCTTGTGAGATAGATAATAAGTAAAGAGACATCAATCATCAAAGTAGTCTGATGGCGGCTGGTATTACAGGGCAAAATGTAGCGCTAATGTCACAAAATCATGTTTATAGCCCTTTACAAGGAAGTTCTTATACACCAGGTAGCATAAAAATGGTGTACAGTCCTCTTGCCTCACCACAGAAGGCCCAATATGTCTACAGTCTTCAGTCTCAGATTCCTACTACGATTTCTGCAGCACAGGGTTCAGACACAATACCATGCTCAATATCCTAACATGGTGTTTAGTCCCACCATTCCTGCTGCAGCTCAACAAGGCGGCATTTCTCAATCTGCTGCTACTGCATCGACCCCTGCTCAATCTGTGTCCAATTCTGCCTTTCTTACTAAAGAGAATGAGGAGAAATTGACCATAGCTGCCTTAATGATTAACAGTTTAAATGCTTTTTTAGCAGGTGACCTGACTGCCCCATCTATTCTTGCAACTGAAATAAATCAAATAATGGAGGAAGATTTGGACGAGATTGACGTGTCCTGCTTTCCGCATCAACCAATTTCAAAAGAAGTACGGGAGGTAACCACTATCAAATCTGAAGATTGGGCTTACAAAAGATAAACTCAGGTGTTATAGATGTCATGAGCCAGGACATTTTGCACGGGAATGCAAGAAGCCGCCATCTAGATATGTCTCATCCAGAGTAGCAGACATACAGAGAAGTGACAGACAGCTCGTGCCAGTCTCTCCTTCAAAGTCAACTACAAGTCCCTCAAGCAGCTCTGGCGAGAAATCAACAGCTTTGGTGTCACAACAGTACGAAGGATTCAACTAGGCAGATGCTGCAGCTCAGACGGAGACTTTGAATCTTTATAAGAACAACAATCACTGCATGATGGCGCAGAAAACTGAGACATCTGATCTTTCGGAAACGCTAAATTGAATTCTCTGTTCAGATAGTTGTCATTTTAAATTATCACAAATGTGCGCCCATAATTCAACCCTTGTAGCTGAATATCAGCAAGCTGCATCACAGAACGTCGCCCTTAAACATAAGAACAAGCTTCTTATGGAAAAGGTCGAAGCACAAAAACAAGACATAGCACAACTAAAGCTTGACTTGAACCAACAACAATGTTGGGTATACGACTATAAGCTAAAATTAGCTTAAAAGGACGTAGAACTTCAAGCAGCTTTAGCCAAGCTAAATTCCTTGACAGGGAAGTTTCAAGAAAATGAAACAAATATAAAAAAATTGAAACTTCCAGGAAGCTGGTCAAGGACTTGTGTGATCTACAGCTAAATTATCGGAAAAATTATACAAAGGGACTTGGGTACAATAGGCTCCTCCACCATATAATCATAACTATATGAGAATGCCTGAATCTGAGGCTGGACTAGAAAATGCCAAAAAAATGTTGTATGGTAAACCATCAGATTATCTTTCAAAACCATGGAAGCCCTATTACCAAAAGTTCTCTAAGCCAACTGAACTCAAGAGGGGTGATGTTTCCTTCCTTTCCACACTAGTTTCACATGAATCTGGTGATCATCCATCTTGCAGTTCAGATGATTTAGAGAAAATGACGCATAAGAATGAGACAGCAACATCACCTACAAATCAAAAAGTGAAAATTCTTCTGAAACTGACTCCGGGAAGGCTACTAATCTTTCTACCTCATGTGCAGAAGAAATATTAGTTGAGGATATTACAGATGGGGCTCAAGAAGAATGTCTGAATTCTAATTCAGACAATTTGGCTTCTGACTATGATTTTTGTAAACCTGCTTTTGACATTTTGAATCAATTTCTTGCTGAACAATTTAAATTTTCAGGCAGTGTTGGTTGTGTTGATAACGTAGATGGTTTTAATTCTGGTTTTTCATCGAATGCTGAAAATAAATGTGATAACTCTTGTGATGAAAACACAAATTTTGCTACAGATACAGTATAGACAGGTGATACGGTTTCCTCCGTTCCTACTGAAGAGACGGGAATTATTTCTCAGGAAGTACCATCTGTTGATGCTAATCCCAAGGTTGACAATGAGGAAACCAACCAAACAACTGAACCTGTGAAGAATGACACTAGCATAGTACTGGAAGAATCGGGCGAATTAGCATCTTCAACCACGGAACAGTGGATTGATTCGAAATGACAGAAAATGAGCATTCTCGTCCTGCTGATGTAGATAAAAATTTTGAAACTGACACTGAATCAGAATCTTAAACTTTTCAAAATCTAGAGATTCCTCTTGCTTTTAATGCTTCAAGCTCATCTTCTGGCAATTCAGAAAAGGATGTCCTAGCTGAATCACCCGTCTCTTCTGCAGAATCTACCACGCAAAATGGTTTGAAAACTAATAGTAAGAAACGAGAACACGTAGATCTAAAAAGAAGAAAACCAAACAGGCATCTCAGACAAATGAAAAGGCAGTTGCTGAGTCAGTTCCTCTCTCTGAGAAATTGACTCAGCAGCCCAAAACTGAATCGGTTAAGCAACAAGCTGAGCAGAAATCAGTTAAATTTGTGCCAAAGTCTACTAACTCCAAATTGTCTAATTCAATTCATAAACTTTACAAGTTTGCTAATGGTTGTGTGCAGGCTACAGCCAAGACCGAACCCTTGCACCAGCCGTCAGTACCACAAAGTAAGAAACTAACAGACAAATTGCCTAGAATTTCCCAAGCTGAACGGGCCATTTTCTTCCAGAAGAGGCAGACTTGTTTCAACTGTGGATTTCCCGGGCATATTGCGCGAAATTGTCAAAAGACATTCACATCTTTCAAAGCATTATTCTCAAAATATCAGAATACTATGCCTAATCGCCTATATAAGGCTCGATTTACCACGGCTAAGCCTTCTGATCAAGACTGGAACATGGACAAGAAACAAACTCACAAATCTATAAGACCTTCAGGTTCTTAGAAACCTTCTAGCAATCCAAGGACTGTGCAAAAGTCTGACTCGCTAACCTGGAGGCCTAAGATCTTTACCAAGATTCAGTCTTCTGCCCCAAAATCTGACAAATCAAAAGCATCATCGACCTCATCCTCAACTAATTTAATTTTTCGTGAGGTTACTTATGTTGATGCCCATGGCATGCCTAGATCGTCAATGGCCTGGGTTGCAGCTTCTAACTAAAACCTGTTGAAATGTGCAGGAACAGCTCTGGCGAACTCTCGTCAGACTCTGGTATATCGACAGTGGCTATTCCAGGCACATGACTGGGGACATCTCGCAGTTGAATTACATTCAGTTTTTCGATGGCGGGTTTGTCTCCTATGAGAGGAACAATATGCAATGGAGCTCTCAGCTTCAAGAATGTGAACTATGTACCAGAGTTGAAGCATAGTCTTTTGAGCGTGTCTCATCTCTGTGATAATCATTTGGATGTTCTCTTTACCAAGAAAGGGTGTTATGTACTGAAACCAGGCCTCATCATTCTGGATGAAGTTTTCTTCTCAAAGCAACATGAAAAGGAAATGCATGTCATCGACATGAACAAACCTCCCACTGACAAGCTCATTTGCTTGTTCTCGTCGACTGCTTAGCATGATGCAATGTTATGGCATAGTCGACTCGGACATATCAACATGAAGAACATAAATAGACTTGCAAAAGGTGGTTTAGTCAGAGATCTACCAGTTCGGGACTATATGCAGATTGAAAAGTGTGAATCATGTGCATGTGGGAAACAACATCGACAGCCGCACAAGTCTAAACCCGCACCTTCCACGTCTCAAGTCTTAGAATTGCTTCACATGGATCTTTTTGGTCCGACAGATGTTCTGAGCATTGGCGGGAAGGTATACTTTCCGGTTATTATTGATGACAACACGATTCACTTGGGTCTTCTTTCTGGCATAAAAGAGTGAAACCACTGAGTTAGTTAAATAGTTGGTCACACTTATGGAAAACCAGGGAGACACCACCGTGAAGGCTATTCGTTGTGATAATGGAATAGAGTTTAAGAATGCTACCTTAAATTCTTTCTGCTCCTCCAAGGGTATTGATCGACAGTTTAGTGCAGCCAGAACTCCACAACAAAATGGGGTTGTTGAACGGAGAAATTGAACACCGATTGAAGCTGCACGTACTATGTTGGTCAAATCCGAACTACCTCTTATTTTATGGGCAGAAGCAATCAATATTGCCTGTTATATTCAGAATCATGCCCTGATCAACAAAAGACACATGAAAACACCGTACAAAGTGGTTGAAGGTCGCAAGCCTTCGGTCAAGCATTTCCGCGTTCAGATGACCTTGTGTTCTTCTGCTCATGGATGCTAAGGGAAAATTTGAATCACGCGGGGATCCATGCATTTTTTCGGATATTCTAAAAATACTTCCTATCGTGTCTATAATAAGATCAAGAAAATGGTAGTTGAAACCTACAATATGGGTTGGCTGGAGGAGAATCCCAAGGACACACGCATTGGTCCTGACTGGCTGTATGATTATTCCTCTTTGTTTAAATATGTTGATGTCCCTTCTAATGTGACTGCAGGTACAAGCAAAACTTCTGACCTTCCAACGATGCCTATCTTAACTGAGGATGATGCCGATGCTGAACACATGCAAGAGTCTTTTAAGCATCTCAGCGTGGATCTACCTGGATTCAATGAAGCTATATCTACACCTTCACTAGTATCATAACATCAAGAAACGGCTTCTGAATAGATTCCTCAGGATGGTTCAACTGAAGTTGAAGCTCCAAACACAGAACTTCCATGTAATAAATGAAGGGCCTACTCCTCCTGATGTCTTAGGCTCATCTCTGTTTCCTGAGCCTACACCACCAGAATGTTATGTTGATTCATCAGTCAACACTCCCACTGGTTCAACTAATGAGGGGGAGTCATCTGGAGTTGTCTCACCGAGTGTTACAAACTTGCAAACATATTTCCTTGTCCCTGCTACGCCAATACCACAGTGTCTACAGCGCGATCATCCAATTGAAAATGTTATTGGTCCTGTTACTGCTGCAGTTCAAACCCGTAGTCAATCAAGGGATATCAATACTTGTCTTTACTTTTGCTTTATCTCATAAATTGAACCTAAAAGCATTGATGTCGCCTTGCAGGAATCCGGCTGGGTTGACGCAATGCATGAAGAACTCAATCAGCTTGAGAAGCTTGGTGTATGGCAATTGGTGAAGCTTCCTCAAGGAAAATGTGCTCTTGGAACTCACTGGGTATTTCACAATTGACAGGATGACACTGGAGTTATTGTTAGGAACAAAGCTTGACTGGCTGTTTAGGGTTTCCGTCAAATTGAAGGGTTGGACTACGATGAGGTTTATGCACCGATAGCTCGATTGGAAGCTATTTTCATTTTCTTGGCATATGCATCTTACATGGACTTCACCGTCTATCAAATGGATGTCAAGACTGCCTTTCTCTACGGTACGGTGAAAGAGGAAATATACGTGGCACAACCACCGGGTTTCACTGATCCTGACAAGCCAGATTATGCATACAAATTGGACAAAGCTTTGTATGGATTGCATCAAGCACCGCGCACATGGTACGCAACCCTAACAGAGCATTTGCTTGCTCATGGATATACTCGGGGAACCATTGATCAAACTTTGTTCATCAAACGTGTTGACAAGGACATTAGTCTTGTTCAAATTTTCGTCGATGATATTATTTTTGGTTCTACGAATGATGGTCTGTGTCGGGAATTTGAAGAGATCATGAAGAAGAATTTTGAGATGAGCTCACTGGGCGAGATACTATGTTTTTGGGACTTCAAGTTCGTCAAAGCCAGGAAGGAATCTTGATTCATCAAGGAGAATATGTCAATGACGTTCTTGTGAAATTCAAGCTTACAGATTCAAAGCCTACGCCTTCATCAATGGTAGAACGACCTTAGCTAAATGAAGACGCTGAAGGAACGCCAGTCAATCCAACCATGTACCGGTCTATGATTGGTTCACTCATGTATCTCACTGCAAGTCGGCCAGATATCATGTTTGCAAGTGTGCTCGATATCAGGCTACTCCTAAACTCTCTCATTTACATGCTGTTAAAAGAATCTTAAGGTACCTCAAAGGGGAACCATCACTAGGCCTCTAATATCCTAAAAATTCTGAATTTGAACTGTTTGCTTTCTCTTACAGTAATCTTGGAGGTACAGATAGGGACATGCGCTCAACTTCAGCTGCATGCCAATTCTTGGGAGATAGATTAATCTCTTGGCAATGCAAGAAGCAGTAGACGGTCTCGCTTTCTACAGCGGAAGCAGAATATGTCGCAGCATCTGCTTGCTGTTCCCAGTTTTTATGGATGCAACACCAGCTAACGGATTATGGTTTGACTTATCTAAACACAACAATTTATTGTGATAATGATGCCGCTATCCAAATTATCAAAAACCCTATTTTTCACTCCAAAACCAAGCACATAAATATCAAAGTTCATTTTATTCGTAATTGCTATGAAAAGGGTCTCGTTAAACTTGAGCAAATCCACACCGATGCAAACGTGGCGGATTTGTTCATGAAACCCGTTAGCAATGCGCGTTTTCAAGTGCTTGTGGATCTCCACAAAATGATACGTTTTTCTAACTGAGCATCCTCTATGTTAGTTTGTTGTCTTTCTTTCTTTTCTGTTTGCTTCGTAAATTTGTTCATGTCTATGTACAAATTTAGGGGGAGAAATATTCAAAAATAATTATAATTTTAGTTTTTAAACAGCTATTAAAATGATTGGGAAATGAAATACTTTTCGTGATAAAGTTTCTGACTAACACATGTAAGGTGTTGTAGTGGGAAAGACTTGAATCGAAGGTGATATGTTGATAGGTCTAGATCCCAACCGGATAGTGTAAGCCAAACGATATAAATATAAAGAACTATATCTTCAGTGGGTCACACACTATAGGCGTATGATTTCATGGTCTTAAATCCTGTGTTAATAGATAGCCAAGGCCTGAGGTTTCGGGTCTTTATGCTGTTGAGTCATCCGGGGATATCTTGGCTGCCCTTCTGTTGCATCCAGATTATTTGAAGACCTAGGCACAATCAAAATATCCTTAAAAGAGCCAAAATAGAAGGGCCAAAACCTTAAAAGAAAGGAAATCTCATCATGAGAAAATTCCATGAATTCAAACATACCACATAAGGTATTTGCCTAACCCTCGTCAGATACTATTGGTCAGTCTGCTGTACAAAAGTACTGATCTGTTCACCAATAGTCTAACGTTGTAAAAGATAAAGGATGATCTCAGTATACTCACATGCTACAATGAATCATTGTGCTTACCTTGAACGCGGGGGTATGTTATGGTATGGGACACAAGGGTATCATAGTATAATACTACCTTAAGCATATCATTAAGCTAGAACTACAAGGTTGAGTCTTAGGCTTAAATGGACAAGTGTATTGACAATTGCATAGACTAGTCTGACCCAGCTCACACTGAAAAATGTTCCTTAGTCGACTTTAAAAACGATTTGATCCCATAGCAAAGCTGTGTATGTGTTTTGTTTAATTCTTTTACTTGCTTTCGTAGTTGGTAAAGAGTGGTTGGATGCTTGGTTAGTTAAATTGTTGATTTTTGGTTAGATGTTTTCTGTCAAGGGATACTAGACTTGTCTGCTAAGTTTTGAAAATGGGCCAATCCAATAGAATTTATGAAAGTCTTAAAAATTGAACAATCATGAGTTAATGATGGTACTGTTCCACATTGGGCTTTGAAACACTTTCCGGATAGGCCCAATGACAATTCACTATTTCGGATTGGGCCTAACATAAGCCCAATCTGGATTGTTTGCAAATTCGAATGATGGATTCCGGATTGAATTGGGCCCAAAAGGTTTTAGGCCCAAGCCCATTCTGGAAAAGTACATAAATGAATCAGAGTTGCATTTCGGATTATTCATAAAAAAATTTCCGAAATCCTATGATATTCTCTTTTTATCACTGAATTCATTGTTCATCTTCCATTTTGGTTGTTTATCTTAAATTTCATCCAAATTAAGTATAAAATGCTTTAAAATTATGAAATTTAATGATAATCTTCAAATATTCATGCATTTCGGATAGCATTTCAGATTGGTCTTCAAAGTGACTGTTATTTCGGATTTCATTCCGGATGGACATTCAACCGAATTGAATGAACTCGGATCTCATCTCGGATGATGTCCATCCGGATTGATGAAAGGTTCATCCGGGTTCTTATTAAATTGTTTCAACTCCAGATTTATGAAAGGTTCATCTGGATTCTTATTAAACTATTTCAAATCCGGATTGATGAAAGGTTCATCCGGATTACTATTGAACTGTTTGTGAATCCGGATTCCAATGTTTGATCCTTTGGGTTTTCTTGAACCTTTTCAATCGATTGAACCTCTAAAACTGGTTTGAACCTTTTTTAAATAATTGAACCTTTGAAATCTATTTAAACCGTCCGATTTGTGTTGACCCTTAATTCTGATGAACTCTCTTAACTTCTGTCAGTTAGTTTTGTTGAGATTGAGTTAACCTGGTTTTTATTTCTGATATAAATGGTGGAAGAAGCGTTTGATGCAGTCATGCTGGTGGAGGAGCAGTTTCACAACCAAGCATGATATTTATCAGATCCACCAGCGGAATTTTTCCAAGAATTTAAATCCATGATGGCTGGGTTAAATGAGTGCAAGTTTGAATACGCACTTCGAGCCAACCCAGTTATATATCAAGATCTGGTGCACACCTTTTGGAAGAGAGCTAGATGCCATTTGAGAGGAGCTGATGGGAGGCCATACATCAGTTCACAGATTCAGGGAAAAGAGATTTTGGTGAATGAAGCTTGTGTTCGAGCAGTATTACAGTTTGCTGACGCTACGAGTGATCCAACCTTGTATGCAAAAGAAAAAGTATTGCCTGTTCTTACTGAGATGAGTTACGAGGGAACATATCCGCCGTTGCTCAAGGGAGGGTTAGACAAACCAAATCAAACCCAAACTTCAGCGATTGTGGCTTTTGTTATGAATTGGAAATATAACTTCTCTGGTTATATTTTCAAAAATATGAAGAAGATCTTAGAACAGTCAAAGAAGAGAATGTTTCTGCTATATCCGCGCTTTGTACAGTTGATTTTGGATGCTCGATATCCGGATCTGACCAAGGATGCTTCTGATGTGAATCTGTTAAATATGAAGCCAATGGGACCGACTATTTTCCGAACTATGAAGAAAAACCGATCAACATCGAACACTATTTTCGTTGGTCGTTTTTTGTTGAAGAAGTTCAGAAGGTTTGCTGAGGTGATTGGATAGGATATCCCATCACCTAAGCCAGTTAATGCTATGGTTGTTGCAGAACATGATATACCAATGAAAAAGAATGAGACTGAGGTTGAGGATCTGGTTACTATGCTGACACAGATGAGGAACAAGCTTTCTTGGACGACATTACAAAATTTAATGCTAATCTGACTCCAGTTTTTCCAGAACTTACTTCAGAGAACCTGGAAGCTCTTATTGCACACTTGAAAGACATTCAAGAGCGACATGGTGATCCTCCTCTTGTGATACCTTCTGTTGATATTCCTGTTGGTGTGGTTGAGTCTGACGAAGAGATGATGAAGAAGAAGTGCCATTGATAAAGAGACGACGGGCAGAGACTGTTAAAGAACAAAGTCATTCTGAAGTTCATGTTGTTAGTGTTGCTGAAGAATCTACACCAGTCACATCTACTCCTGCCTTATCTTCATTTACTGTGTCGTTGACGGATGCTCCGATGATCGACCCTACTATTCCTACTAAACCGACAACTGCTCACATTGTTACACATTCTACGGTTGTATCTGTTCCAGCGGACTCTGTATTGCAAATGATGGATTTTGGCGGTAATTTAATGGGAGCTGAAGAATCTGGAGCAGGTGGTAGTGGTTCAGGTAGTGTTGAGGGTGATGTTGCAGAATATTCATGGAGATCAGAGAAACGAGCCTTTGAGTTCAGTGGTCTGGATAGCGATGACGAAGATATAGAGGTTGATGTTGATTTGAAGAAGTGAGTGATCGTACTTGAACAGGAAGTTGTACTTAAAAATGCTCAGATTGCTTCATTGCAGACACGCACAGACGTTAGGGACCAGACGATTGATCAATTGCAAGGGGATGTTACTATGTTGATGACTTTGGTTTTTGATTTGAAGGCTAAGTTAGAGAACAAGTTTGGTCGAGAATTTTCTGACCCTACCGATGATCCGATGAATACTTAACATTGTCATAGGGCAACTAAGTAGAGAGTAGCCGAACAAAGTGAAGCCGATAGAGTAGCTGCGGAACAGTTAGCTTCTGATAATCAATCAGGGTTGGATGAATATTACATGATCCAAGGAAGAAGTACACTGCTAGTAAAAAATGTTCAACAGCACAAAAGAAAAAGCAGATGGTTTTGATGAAAAATGTTGACGTAAATCCACTTGATGAGAAATTTCAGTTGCAGGATCCTTCCAACCAATCGGAAAGCTACGTTGTGGAACTCGGTTCAAGTTATTACAACAAGGTCGGAAATAAGTCGAAAGTGCTTAGTTGGATGTATGATCACATGAAGAAGATGTGGATTCTTGTCAGGCAGGATGGTACTAGTGAATATTATTCGAAAGAGTCTCAATTTGAAACGGACAAAGATTGCATTGACTGATCTGTTACGAGCTCCTTACTCTGATGATGATACTACCGAACGAGGTCCGGGTTGGAGGTTTTTCAAACGTTTGGAACAGGAAGTGAAGACTGGTTTTAAGATGATGAAAACGGCGAAGCCATATTTACCAGCGACAAAGGGGGTTCGTGATGCAAGGACTGGGAGGCGGTTTAAATCAGTGATGTGGCTTCCAACAGATAAAGAACTCGTTATACCAATTGCTCTGACATTCCCAAATGGAATTTTGAAGAATTTTAGCTTCTGGTTGTATGATCCTAAGGTTGGGAGTGTGGCGATGGTGACGAAAGAGAAAGCATTTCGAGTAAACGATGTGGTCGATATGGTGAGCTTTTATGATGAAGATTTGCAGGTTCTTGCTGCAAATCAAATTCGTATGGTAGAATTGTATGAAGTGTGTGCTAAAGACTGGACGACAGCTGTGGCTGGAATAATTGCGGGGAGATTTGGAGTTGATGCGCTACCTTAAGACTAACAGTCTAATGTTGTAAACCTAGGGGGAGAATGTTGGGCTTATAGTATTGGAGGTTTACACATTAGTGCTACATTTGGGCCTGTTGAAGGGTTTTGGGCTTCCTAGTGCCTCTAGGCCTAGGGTTGTATCTAGTGGGCTAGATGATTAGTATAAATATATGTATTAGGTTAATGTTTTGGGGTTAGAGAGTTATTATTGAAAACTTGTATCAGACACTATTCTGATGTATGCAAGTTGTTTTGTGGTTTAAGAGTTGTTCTTCATTCTAATCTTTATTTCCGCAATAGATCAGTCCTACGATACCTGTTAGATCGATTCATTGGACTTACAAAAATTGTGAAACTACTAATTCTGAATGTTTCAAAATTTGAAATTGGTGAAACTTCAACTAAAACCGAACAAAAGGATATTTTATTCGAAAAAGGCAATTCTAAAAACACAAACCTGGGTGGTTAAAACCAAAACATCTTCTGTAGAAATCAAAACACCTATTAAATCTGAAGTTAAACAGGATGTTAATGTCAAAGTTCCAACGTCTGACATTCTGAACCCACCCAAGACCGAAAAGGCTTGGGTTTCACTATTATAGTAATTGCTTATTTACATGTACAGATTGTCATGACCACCCCAACTATGAATGTTTTTATCCGTATCATTTATATTTGGATCTTTACTTTCGCTGGCATTTTAATAGGACTAAGACTGCTCGTTGATTTACTTAGCCTACATCTGTGTTCGAACTCCTTCTTAAATAACAACGAATTTAACCAGCATCTTTTCAGATAGTTTTATACAGTAGTTCGTCTTGGACCAGATTTAGAACCGTTCTCAACAGTTTGTGTAGCCATAAATCCTATTGTATTCATTGAAATCTGTTGACTTTGTTCAAGTAAGTTTTTTTTTGTTATTGGGATAGGTGAATTCTTATGGGGCTCCTGAGGTCAATCATCTCAAAATGGATAATGGAAAGTGGAGCTTCTCATCACATGACATGAGTGCTGGCCTTACTCTATGATGTTAAGGCTATTTGTGGAGGCTATGTAGGGTTTGCTGGAAATCAAGGTGGAAGGATTGTCAGATAAGTAAAACTTTCCAATGGAGTGGTCTCGTTCGACAAAGTGAACTACATTGCTGAATTGGAGAACAATTTACTAAGCATTTCATAGATTTGTGATAAGAAGTTTACAACGCACTTCAATGATAAAGAATGCTTAATTCTGAAGCTAGGATTCAATATCCTAAGAAGTGGATTCTCATGCGCACTTCATGAGAGAATGATCTTTATGTTTTAGACATGAGCGTCACATCTACTACATTGAAGTCGGCACAATGTTTTGTTACAGAAGTAAATGAAAAAAATCGATCTTATGGCATCAAAAGATGGGGCATATCCAATTGAGAAAAAAATGAACTATCTAGTACACAACAATCTAGTGGAGGGTGTTAATCTCAAAATTTTTCTTCTGAATGACGATTGTCTTAGCTGCAGAAAGGGGAAATAACATAAAATTCCCACTCGAGAGGCTTCATATGGATCTTTTCATGCCAGTCAACGTCAAAAGCATATCTAGTGATCTATATGCCTCATTGTGACAGAGAACTATTCGAGATTCCCCGTGGGTTATCTTCCAGGAGAGTAAAGATGAGACATTTGATAATCTTAGGGTTCTCTTCAGAAAGTTAGAGAACTTGTACCATCTTCCAATCAGACGAATACAAAGTGATAATGGTACTGAGTTAAAAAATAATCAAATGCTCGAATTTTGTGACGAAAAAGGTGTTCTTCACAAATTCAACGCCTCCTATACTCTGCAACAAAATTGAGTAGCTGAACGTAAGAATCGAACTCTCATTGAAACTGCACGCACGATGCTCGCTGATTCAATGTTATCTGTTTGTTTCTTGAGCAAAGCCATTGCCTCTGCATGTTACACATTGAATAGGGTTTTAACCATCAAGGCACATAAGAAGACATGTTTCGAACTGCTTAATCAACAAAAGCCAACTTAGAGTTTTTGGAACCATTTGGATCTATATGTACGATCATTGACCTAGATGGTAAATTTGGTGATGGTAAATTTGGTGCCAGATCTTTGGAGGGATTTTTCATAGGATATGAAAGTCTGTTGAGAAGAGTATATTTGCCAAGTTTAAATCGAGATATTCTTGCTCAACATGTTGGTTGTCAGAAGTAAACAATGCCTACTCAAAAGCCTGGTGAATCCTGATTGTTTAACTACGAGAGTTTGTGGAATTCTTTTGATCTGCTAGAAAAAAACCAAATGAGGAGGAACTTGTGTTCTTATATCAACAACAACAACAAGCATCTAATCAAGAACCAATGGTGGTTACTCACCATCTATTGGCACAAATCATTGTGGAGCAGGTCCGAGCATGACTCAAACAGAGCCCGTTGTCGTACTAGTAGTGAATGCCACACAGCCCACTTTCGACCAATCTGACAATTCTCATTCAGATGCTGGGCCAACATATGATCAAGATGGTGAATCCAGCACCGATGAAGGTTCTGAGTAGATAACAAGTTTGTTAAATTAATCTGCATGTCCTAGCACTAAATGAAGCTTCAACGAGTACTCCAATTGCTGAAAAAAACATCACAAATTTGGAAAGCATTGTAAATGTTCCTAATGAAGTAATGCAATGAAATTTCTCTTACCACACTTCAGAGAATATTATTGGAGAGTTGCAAGCTGGAGTTAAAATGCGCAATCAGATCAACAAGGATCTTATTTTTTTTATACCAAAATTGCACCAATTCAAGATATATGCTTACATCGTTGTTTTATTTCGCAGGTTGAGCCAAAATCGAATAAGGAAGCACTTGCTGATGATAGCTGGATAAATGCAATGCAGGAGGAGCTGCAGCAATTCGAAAAGCTTGGTGTGTGGAAGCTTGTTGACCTACCGACTAATCACAAAGCTATTGCTACTAAATGGGTTTTCAAGTGCAGAAGAGATGATCGAGGGGTAATTGTGCACAATAAAGCTCGACTGGTTGTCAAAGGTTTTCATCAGCAAGAAGGTATTGTTTATACGAGGTTTATGCTTCGGTCGCAAGACTGGAAGCAATCTGCATATTCCTGGCGTTTGCTTCATGGAAAGGTTTTAAAGTGTACCAGTTGGATGTCAAATCCGCTTTCCTTTACAGAAAAGTAAAAGAGGAAGTGTATGTTGGACAATGAAAGGGTTTATCGATCCAGTGCATAAAGACAATGTTTACTTACTAGATAAGGTGTTATACGGGTTGCATCAAGCCTCGAGAGCCTGGTATGAGACACTCTCTCAGCACCTGTTAAACAATGACTTTACAAGAGGCATTGTTGATAGCACACTCTTCACACGGGAAAGGAAAGGACATCTGCTGATTGTACAAATCTATGTGGATGACATCATCTTTGGCTCAACGAACGATGCGCTGTGTAAAGTACTTGAAGAAGTCATGAAAAAGAAATTTGAAATGAGTTCAATGGGAGAGATGAAGTTCTTCTTGGGGCTTCAGGTCGATCAGTTGCCTGATGGTATCTTCATCCATCAGACAAAGTACGTCCATGACATCTTGGAGAAATTTGAAATGTCGGCAACGTCACCATTATATACCCCATTGGCAATTAATCATGGCGTCTGCCCAGACGCGCATGGAGTCAAGATAGATGAAACCTTATACGATCGATGATTGGATCACTTATGTATCTTACAGCATCAAGACCAGACATCATGTATCCAACATGCCTTTGCACCCGATATCAATCGAGTCCCTGAGTGTCACACCTAATGATGGTCAAACAAATTTTCAGATACTTGAAGGGTTGCCCAAGCACCGTCTTGTTGTATCCGCGAAATGATAACTTCGACCTAGCAGGATATTTAGACTCAGATTTCCGAAGCTGCAAACTTAATGCCAAATCTACAACGGCTGGTTGCCAGTTCTTCAGAACACACATAGTAATGTGGCAATGCAATAAGCAAACCAGGTCGCTCTCTACTTGCGAGGCAGAATACGTTTTGGCTTCCAGTTAATGTTCCCAAATTTTTTAGATACAACAACAGATGAGAGACTTTGAATTGCAATTTCTTATTACGACCATATATGTAGATAACAAGGCTGCCATCCATATAACTAAAAATCCAGTTCATCACTCTAAAACTAAACATATTGAAATTCGACATCACTTTATCCGTGATTGCCATGAGAAAAAGTTGATTTGAATCGAAAAGATCCACACTGATGAATAATAGGCAGATTTTTATACCAAACCATTTGATCGAACAAGATTTAAATATCTTTTGAGAATTAACGATATGAAAAATATAACATCAGATGGTGTATTAGAGGTTGAATACGGATCAGATGACGAGTTTTCATGATCCTCATCGGTTTGTCACATTTTATATAGTTTTTTAGAATTTCTTTCTTTAAAAACAAAAATCCAAAAATATATTTTTGATTTTAGGGGGAGAAATGTTTAGAAAATAAAAAAAACATTAAAAAATGCAAAAATGTACAAAACATGAAAAAGACAAAAGAGTTTTCATGTGAAAAGAGGAAATGATAGTACATCAGTGGTCTATCACGGTATGCTAAAGATTTGTAGTGTTAAAAAGTTTAAACAGGTCTCACTAAGGATGTGCCAGTAGGCTTCGCACATTCTGTAGATTGTTTATGAGATATAAACTTAACAGAAAAAACTTCCTAATTAGTGGCTTAACATCTCTTGGGTATATGGTCTTAGTACTGTAAGTCCCGAAATCGGATCTAACAGGTATCGAAAACCTAATCAGTTGCGGAAATAATGATTAGGAAGAAGAACAATTTCTTGAATCAAAATCAACTTGCATACACCAGAAAAGTGTCTGATACAAGTTTTTAGTTACAACTCTCTAACCTATAAACGTTGACCTAAGACATATATTTATACTAATCATTAAGCCCAACAGTTACAACCCTAGGCCCACAAGGCACTAGGAAGCCCAAAACCCTCTCAAAGCCCAAATGTAGCACTAATGTGTAAACCTTTACTAGTATAAGCTAAACAATCTCCCCCTAGGTTTACACCATTAGGCCTTCTAATCTTTAGGTTGCGCGCCCACTCCCAATCTTCCAGCAATAATACCAGCCACTACAGCTGTCCAATCTTTTGCACATGCTTCATATAACTCTGCTGTTCAAATATGGTGTGAAGCAAGAACCTGCAGATCTTCATCATGAAAGCTTACCAAATCAACCCCATCGTTCACCCTAAACACTTTCTCCTTCGTCACAATAGCCATACTACCAACCTTGGGATCATACAGCCAGAAACTAAAGTTCTTTAAAATTCCTCTCGGAAAAGTTAGAGTGACCAGTATAACAAGTTCCTTATCCATTGGGGGATACATTACCGACTTAAACCTCCTCCCTGTTCTCGTATCACGTACTCCATTCGTAGCTCGCAAGTATGGTTCAACTGTTTTCATCGTCTTGAACCCATTCTTCACCTCTTATTCCAATTTCTTGAAAAACCTCCAACCTGGACCTCGCTCAGTAGTATCATCGTCAGAGTACGGAGCTCGTAACAAGTCAGTCAAAGCGATCTTCATCCACATTTCAAACTGAGATTCCGTAGAATAATATATCCGAGTCCCGTCCTGTCTACCAATAATCCACATCTTCTTAACATGGTCGTACATCCAGCTTAGCACCTTTGATTTGTTTCCAACCTTGCTATAGTAACTTGAGCCAAGCTCCATGACATATCGTTCAGACTGGTTTGAAGGATATTTCAATTAGAAATTCTCATCAAGCGGATTGACGTCAACGTTCATCATTAACACCATCTGTTTCTTCTTCTGTGTTGTTGGACGCTTTTGACTTGCAGTGTATTTCTTTCTCGGATCACGCAGATAATCATCCAACCCAGCTTATCTTTCGGAAGCCAACTGTTCTGCAGCTAACCTATCTGCTTCACTTTCCTCTGCTGCTAGTTGCTCGGCTGCTCGATGTCTATGTTCTATGTTCATCGGATCATCCGTAGGGTCAGCGAATTCCCACCTAAACTTATTCTCCAATTTAGCTTTCAAATAAAACACCAAAGTCATCAGCATAGTGACGTCCCCTAGCAGTTGATCGATCATTTGGTCTCTGATGTCTAAGCGTGTCTATAAGGACGTAATCTGAGCATCCTTAAGTATAACCTCCTGCTCTAACACAACCACTCGCTTCTTCAAATCCACAACATCAACTTCTACATCTTCATCATCACTGTCCAAACCACTAAACTCAAACGCACGCTTTTCAGATCTCCGCAAATATTCCGTAGCATCATCCTCAGCACCACCTGCACCACATCCACCTTCGCCAGATCCCTCAGCACCCACTGAACTTCCGCCAAAATCCATCATTCGTAATACCGAGTCTGCTGGAATATATACAACTGTGGAATGCGTAGCAATGTGAGCAGTTGTCGGTTCAGAAGGAATAGGAGAATTAACCATCGGAGCGTCTGTCGTAGATACAACAACGGAAGATAAAGCAGAGCAGATGTCACAAGTGTAGACTCTTCAGCAATATTAACAACATGAGCTTCTGACCGACTTTGTTGAACAATGGGCTCCGTTCACCGTCTCTTGATCAAAGGTACTTCGTCATCTTCATCCTCTTCATCAGCTTCAATCACACCTACCGGGACATCAACTGAGGGGATTACCAAAGGAGGATCACCCTGTCATTCTTGAATTTCTTTCAGATAAGCAATTAGGGCTTCTGAGTTCTTCGAAGAAAGTTTTGGCAAGACTGGATTCAGATTGGCATTAAACTCAGTAAGATCATGTAAGAAAGCTTGTTCCGCGTCAGTATCCTCATCAGTAACCAGATCTTCGATCTCGACCTCTTTCTCTTTTGTAGGCACATCATGCTCTTCAGCAACAATAGCATTGACCGGTGTAGGAGCTGGGACATCCTGTCCAATTACCTCAGCAAACTTTCCAAACTTCTATAACTGAAAACGACCAACAAATACGGTCTTCAACGTCGAACGATTTTTCTTCATTGTGCTAAAGATAGACAGTCCCACAGACTTCATATTTAGCAAATTCGCATCCGAAGCATCTTTGGCCAAGTCAGGATATTGAGCATCCAGAATCAGTTGTACGAAACGTGGATATAACAGAAACATCCTCTTCTTGGACTGCTCTAAAATCTTCATATTTTCGAAAATATAACTTGAAAAGTTATACTTCAAGTTCATAATAAGAGCCACTATCACAGATGTTTGGGTTTGATTCGGTTGATCTAAGCCTCCCTTGTTCTCTGAAATGCATTGCATGAACATATGTACCAGTAATCTCCAGTAGGCAGGAAACATCTTCTTGAGTAACGGCGGATATAAACCTTGATAACTCATCTCTGCAAGTATCGGCAACACTTTCTCCTTTGCGTACACACTCGGGTCACTTGAAGCGTCTGCAAGCTGTAAATCCTTTTGAACACATGCTTCATTTACTACAATCTCCTTACCCTGTATCTGAGAACTAATATACGGTCTCCCATCAGCTCCTCTCAGGTGGAATCGAGCTCTCTTCCAAAACGAGTGCACTAGATCTCTGTATATAACCGGATTAGCACCAAGTGCATATGCGATCTTGCACGTATTTAGACCAGCCATCGTCGATTGGAGCTCTTGGCAAAATTCAGTCGGTGGATCCGATAAATATCCTGCTTGATTATGGAACTGTTCCTCCACCAACATAACAACATCAAAGGCCTCTTCTACCATTTCCGTCAAAACAATAACCAAGTTAAATCAATTTTAATGTAACTAACAGAAGTTAACGTAGTTTATTAGGATAAAAGGTCAACACGAATTGGATGGTTCAAACAGATTTCAAGGTTCAATTATTAAAAGGTTCAAATAATTTTGAAGGGATCAATCATTTGAAATGGTTCAAAAGTTCAAACCCTAGAATCCGGATTCACTAACAGGTTAAGAGTAATCCGGATGAACCTTTCATCAGTCCGGATTGTCAAAGAGGTCAATAGTGTTTCGGATGAATCATCAATCCGGATTAGCAAGCAAATCAATAGTATTTCTGATAAATCATCAATCTGGATGAATATTATCCGAGATGAAATTCGAGTTCATCAACTCGGTTGAATATCCATCCAGAATGAGATCCGAAATACAAGTTTCTCTGAAGGCCAATCCGAAATGCTGTCCAAAATGCATAAAACTTGAAGATTATCATTTGATTTTCATGATTTTAAAGCATAATTTACCTAATCCGGATGAAATTCGAGATACAAATCCGAAATGAACAGTTAGAGATCAGAGAAAATCAGAGAATATCAAAGGTTTCAGAAAATTTGTGAATAATCCGAAATGCATCTCTGATTCACTTAAGTACTTTTCTAGAATGGGCTTGGGCCTAAAATATTTTGGGCCCAACATAATCCGGAATCCGAATTCCCAAGGATCAGGATTGGGCTTTTGTCAGGTCCAATCCGGAACAGTGACAACTTAATGGGCCTATCCGGAAGGTGCTAGAAACCCCAATCCAAAACAGTAACTTGTGAACCCAAAATTTTAAATTTTAAAGACTTTCAGAAATTCTATTGGATTGGCCCAACTTCAAAACTTAGCTGACCAGTCCAATATCCCTTGACAGAAACCATCTAACCAAAAATCAGCAATTTGACTAACAAAGCATCCAACCACCTTTTACTAACTACAAATATAAGACATTTTAGCACAAACACAAACATAAACACAGCCTTGCTAAGGATCAAATCATTTCAAAGGTCGACTAAGGAACACTGTTCAGTATGAGCTGGGTTAGACTAGTCTAAGCAATTGCCAATATATTTGTCATCTAAATCTAAAACTCAACCCTCCAGTTCTAGCTTCATGATACACTTAAGGTAGTATTATACTATGATACTCGTGTGTCCCATACCATGACATACCCCCGCGATCAAGGTAAGTACAACAATTCATCGTAGCAGGTGAGTATACTGAGATCATCCTTTATCTTTTACAACGTCAGACTATTGGTGGACAGGTCAGTACTTTCATACAGCAGAGTGACAAATAGTATCTGACGACGGTTAGGCAAACACCTTATGTGGTATGTAGGAACTTATGGAATATTCTCATAAAGAAATTTCCGTTCTTTCAGGTTTTAGCCCTTCTATTTTGGCTCTTTTAAAAGATATTTTGACTGTGCCTAGGTCTGCATATAACCTGGATGCAACAAAAGGGCAGCCAAGATATCACCGGATGAATCAACAGCATAAAGACCCAAAATCTCACACATTGGCTATCTATCAACACATGATTTAAGACCATGAAATCATATGCCTATAGTATGTTACCCACTGAATACATAGTTTTTTATGTTGATATCATTTGGCTTACACGATTCAGTTGAGATTTAAACCTATCAACATATCACCTTCGATCCAAGTCTCGTCCCGCTTCAACACCTTATATGTGTTAGTCAGACATTTTATCACAAAAAAGTATTTCATTTCCCAATTTGTGCACATATATGAACAAATTTACGAAGCAAACAAAAATGAATGAAAAACAATAAACGAAATGAAAAGGACAGAGGATGCTTAGTTTGAAAACCGAATCATTTTGAGAAGATCCACAAGCACTTGAAAACGCGTGTTACTAACGGGTTTTGTGAATAAATCCGCCACGTTTGCATCGATGTGGATTTGCTCAAGTTTAATGAGACCCTTTTCATAGCAATCACGGATAAAATGAACTTCGATATTTATGTGCTTGTTTTCAGAGTGGAAAACAGGGTTTTTTTACGATTTGGATAGCGGCATCATTATCACAATAAATTGTTGTGTTTAGATAAGTCAAACCGTAATCCGCAAGCTGGTGTTGCATCCATAAAACCTGGGAGCAGCAAGCAGATGTTGCAACATATTCAGCTTCCGCTGTAGAAAGCGAGACCGTCTGCTGCTTCTTGCATTGCCAAGAGATTAATCTATCTCCCAGCTGAAGTTGAGCGCATGTCCCTATCTGTACCTCCAAGATTACTGTAAGAGAAAGCATACAGTTCAAATTCAGAATTTTTAGGATATTAGAGGCCCAGTTATGGTTCCCCTTTGAGGTACCTTAAGATTCTTTTAACAGCATGTAAATGAGAGAGTTTAGGAGTAGCCTGATATCGAGTACACTGGCAAACGGCAAACATGATATCTGAACGACTTGCAGTGAGATACATGAGTGAACCAATCATAGACCGGTACATGGTTGGATTGACAGGCATTCCTTCAGCGTCTTCAGTTAGCAAAGGCCGTTCTGCCATAGGTGAAGCGGTAGGCTTTGAATCTGTAAGCTTGAATTTCGCCAGAACATCGTTGATATAATTTCCTTGATGAATCAAGATTCCTTGCTGGCTTTGACGAACTTGAAGTCCCAAAAACATAGTCATCTCCCCTAGTGAGCTCATCTCAAATATCTTCTTCATGATCTCTTCAAATTCCCGACACCGACCATCTTTCGTAGAACCAAAAATAATATCATCGACGAAAATTTGAACAAGAATAATGTCCTTGTCAACACGTTTGATGAACAAACTTTGATCAATGGTTCCCTGAGTATATCCATGAGCAAGCAAATGCTCTGTTAGAGTTGTGTACCATGCGTGGGGCGCTTGATGCAACCCATACAAAGCTTTGTCAAATTTGTATGCATAGTCTGGCTTATCAGGATCAGTAAAACCCGGTGGTTGTGCCACATATATTTCCTCTTTCATCGTGCAGTAGAGGAACACAGTCTTGACATCCATTTGATAGACAGTGAAATCCAGAGATGGAAAGCGAATCTTCTATCTTAGTTTGATTACTGATGATGGAAAGAGAATGTTCAAAATCCAGAGATACCGAATGCTGAGAATACCGGAGGACAACAGGTTGGGAGCTTATCTGTATTGATAAAATGTTTTGAAAAGATCAAAAATTCATTAACTTTAAACTTTACATTGCCTAAAACATCAGTCTCATCACAAAGTGTTCAACCAAGGCCATTAACTTAGACTTCGTCAACTGAGTGGGTCGTTAAAACTGGTTAAAATAAACGAAAATATTAAAAATCAGTTTTATCTTCACATAAAGGAATTATCTTCGCACGAGGATAATTATCTTAGCACGAAGATAATTATCCTCATACGAAGATAGTCAACTATATAAACTATCTTTGCACTAAGATAGTTCATTTGTCACTGTCTACTGCTCTGAGCGAAGATAAAATTGAAAACGTCTAACAAAGTGCTGCATAAATTTCTTAGCTTGTAGTGGTCTATTGGCACACTACGAACAATGCCTAAGGTAGTTTGGACCGAATTGAACTCGAATAGAAACTTAAATTGAAGTTTTTGGTAAAAACAAACATAAAAACGTAGATTTAGGATAATCTAATGGGCCAAAGTTAAAATTGAACATACCATCGTGTTAATCGGCACTTTTAGGTTAGTTTAGTAACTTCAATTTCATGAAAATCGAGGAAAAATTATCAAATGTGTATAAGGTTACCTTTACACGAAGATAAAGTGCAAAATATGTATTTTGATTATTTAACTTCGCTCGAAGGTAAAGGTCCACTTCGCACTAATTACCTTCGCACGGAGGTAAATAGATTTTTCGAAAAAAGGTTCTAAGTGTTCTCGTGTTCGTGTTTGTAAAAGCATCCGGGCTACAAGGGGCATGTCAACACTCAGTTCAATAAAGCTTATCTCGGAAGGCCTTACAAGTTATTCATACATTCTATGATATCTTCATTAAGCCACAGGAAAGGGGGAGGTGATGCTAAAGTTGATTATCAAATGTGCATGATCGCTGCACTTGCAATGAATAAGCCCTGCAACATCACCAAGATGATATTTGAGCAGGTAAAGTTGAACATTGACAAAGAAAAGTTCTTGCTATATCCCAGATTTGTGTAGATGATGTTGGATGACCAATTTCCCGACTTAGCCAAAAACAAGAATGATGTGCTACCTTTGGATCACATGATAGGGTTATCTTTGGTGAGATTGAATCAGTATCTGAAGTAGACTACAGAGCCAGTGGCAAGGAAATTCTTAGGAAGATTTAAAGATAAAAGATACAAAGCACCTCTGAAGGGTAAATGGAGAAATGAAGGCAGTGATTCTGATGATGAGGCTGCTCAGATGGATGGTTATGAGACTAAGAGAGGTATGTGATACACGAAAGAAGGTGTTAAGAAACAGAGTACTCCAAAAGCCAAAGCTCAGAAAAGAAAGAGAGAAACAGTCCTAGAGATGAAACAACTAATGAGGAAGTATAGATTGACCAAAATATTGAGCAACATGTTGAAGCCAAAGTGAATGTTGAGGATGAGGTATTTTCTGCTACCTCAGATAGAGAAAAGGAAGGTGTAGGTGGTGATAATGATGAAGATTCTGAGGATACATTTGATAGAGTTGAAAAAGTTGAAAGGTTAGCTCAGATCAAGAAGAAGAAAGTGGTTAGAGATGATGATGACGTGTATATTCCGTCTGATAATGATTCTGAAGCTGAAAGGCCAACTAAGAAGGCACAAAGAGTCAAGAGTAAGACTGATTCATAGAAAAAGACTACTGGGTCCCCCGCAGTAAAGAAAGCCAGAAGGAAATACAAGAGGAGAAAGACATCAGAGGTTGAAAGTGTTGAACAACCACATACGTCACCTATTCACATTTCTTCACCACAACAACCACCATCACTACTACCAGAGCCATCACCACAACATATCACACCCTCACATAAAAATCCACAACAACCAATATCTCCACAACATCAAACATCTCCGCAAACTCAAACAAAACTCAAACAACCAACATCTCCGAGGAAATCACTGTCAGATAGATTTCCTACAGATTTTGGGGAGTTTCCATTTATAGAAGGGCTTGATGAAAATTTCGATTAAGACATGTTCAATGATTCCAAAAAAGCAGAACTGGAAAGCAAGATCAACGCCTTAGAAAATAACAAAGAAGTATTGGAAAGCAGAGTGAAATTTCTTGAAAATGTCGAGTATACATGAAAGTTGTGATCGAAAGCCTGGTGACTGATAATGATATGTTGAGACGAGTGGTAAATGATTTTGAGGATGAACGTGCTCGAAATAATCAAAGATTTGAATATTTTAGAAGGTATTGGCTAACAGGTTGGGGATAGACTTTGATGCTAAATTTGATCATTTAGAAGTTGAAGAAGCAAGGCAAAAAGCAGCTGAACGGGCTAAGAAGGTAGAGAAAGATACTAAAGCTTTAGGCAAGGGGAAAAAGAAGATTGATGAGGTTCCTGTGATAGAACAATTTGCGCCAGAAGCTGAGTCTGGGCCAGAAATTATTACTGCTAGTGTTGAGAATGAGGAAGAGGTTGACATAGATGTTGATGCTGAACCAGTCAATTTTGTACTTGTTGGAGAACCGGTGGATGTTTCTGATAATTCTATGATAGAAAAGATTGGAGAACGTAGGAGAATGTATGCTGAGATAAGTGTAGGGTTAGATGAATTTGATGATGACGAGGAGGATGATGAACAAGATAAAGATGACCGCACAAAAGATAATAAAGATAATGATGACAAAGGCGACGATGATGATAATAAGCAAGGTGGAACACGGTTGATGATCGAAACAACAAAGATTAATGATTTTTTTGATTACGATGCTTATCTGAATGATTCTACTAACCAAGATGATGATACACAATGCCAGGGGAGTAGAAAGAGCAAACTCACGATGAAGAACAATCAGGAATCCTCACAGCTACTCCATTTATAGCTGTTCCTGATTGTTATAAGCCCAGAATTTTGTATTTGGAACATAATGTTGAGGAAGGCAAGTTTGTGCATAATTATACTAAGGAAGAGATTGCTATTATGCTTGGGGTTGATCATCAGTCATTCGGATTTGACTTTGAAGAGGAACTAAACAACATCAGTACTTTCGAGCCAAATGATTATGTGGCACACCCTCAAAAATCCACATGAGGGATTTTACCGCAAGGCGCGTGATAAACCAGATTCCAAGACACTAGTCACCTAGAATGACTTTATATGTAAAAAGAATGCGTTTAAACAAGTTTAACCATGCAGTTAAAGAAATGCGGAAGCGTAAGTAAACATAAGTAAAGTGTGCGTGAAAACAAACGCCCAAACCAAAGAATTTAAAAGTAAAGATGCAAACGTTTAAACAAAATAGTTTTCATGCTCGTTATGTGCTCCTACTCTGGAAGATACCTTAACAACCTGAGAAAACATGTAAAATCAAGTGTCAACATTTAATGAAGAGTGAGTTCACAGGTTTTGGTTCACAATTTTAAAGATAAGTTATTTCCACTAGTTCAGCCCCGAACCAGTGTGATATAAAGTTTCCCTGATCCCACCCAAATCAGATTATCGTAAGTTTCCCGTTTCAATTCTCGAATCACGTTGTTATATTGTTTAGCAGTAAATGTGATATGTTTAGGTAGCTAGACTAGGTCGTGTCAACAAAGTGTTCGGTCCGAATCTGACGTTGCTGCCCCTGATGTACCAGGTTTATCACCAATCATGGCTAAGTGTTAGGCAACTTCTACACCCGTGACCTTTGACGTTCTGTCTAGCTGGCGCGACTCGCACGAGTGGGGCTTGTCGGTCCCAGTAGTACTACTGAAAATTCCCTCGCTATAATCCAATACTAACGGCATCGTAAGTTTTAAGGGGACTGACATGTGATAATGCTTCCTTGTGACCATAACCGTATAACATAACCCCTCCCAATATAGTTCATTAATGCGTAACAATAAAAGCGTTACATTACCATAACGGTACATGTTTTCTCCCCCTGTGTATTTAAAATCGTATAAAAATTTAAGGGTCGTGAACTCACCTTTGTATTTCTTGGTAAGATTACTAAGTATATGAAATCTATAGCGATTAACCACGCCCTATAATAGTTAGCACAGTTTATTAGGTTTTGCTTATGATTAACACGAATGTCCTACACTTGTCTAGTAACTAGCACACGAAGAAGTAATCATATGGCACTTCTATTATATGGTTCCATAACCGTGTTCACAACCTTCCTACGATATGATATCTGTTATTTATACAATTAACAAACAATCGTGGATATTAAAAGTAGCAAGTTCGGTTCTTACACATTCATGTTTCCTGCCTATCAAAAATCACTGAAACTAGGCTGTTTTGAGAGACTCGTTTAACCTATTTACAGTGCTGCAAAAATTATGATTTTCTATGTGAGGCACCACTCGGAGGGGTTGGTCTTGTGTAAAACTTTCAAGGCATAATTCTTTACCAATAATTTCATAAAAATCATTTATTAAGCAGCTATCAGATTTATCACTTTTTCTTACTGCAGTTTACGGAAAATTTTTAAAAAAATTCTCAGTTATCCGCTTGATGTAAATCCAATTGGAGATTTTTGTGACCTCTTGAAACTACATATAGTAAAATTTTGAGATCATAACATAGTTTCTACATTGATTTATGACATTCTTAATGGGCTGCAAATTCTGCCAGAAAACACAGCCTGAACATTCGATACCGAAAAATTCATAAAACATTCAATTTTCGTCAAAAAAATGCAATTCTAGTGGGGTTAGTAAGGTATTTTCTGGAAGTACATCATGGACTCAAGAAACAACACTTTTTCTTAACTTTTGACCCGGTTACAGCCCATTAAAGTCGGCTATAACGTTCTGGACAGATTCTGTTTCATCACCCAAACCCCGCAAACGATTATCTAATGCACCCAACGACCTAATATCTTTAATGACAACAAATTATCATCCTAAATTAAATCATATAACAATTAGTTCATCACAACCATCAAGCATCTCAAACCCTAATCGAGATATACCTATCTATACATGCATAAAACTATTTCTAAGTATAACACTTGATTTTATGAACCCTAGTACAAAAAGTTATCATCATGATTATCAAAGCACACAAAAACACTTCCATGCATACAAGAATTTCCAACCAAAACAACAGCAAAATATAACTATCCTTGTGGAGATGGATGAGAGTGTTAAAGTGGAAGAGAGAGTAGCGAGAGAGAGAGAGAGAGAGAGAGAGAGAGAGTTGGAGCGGCAGTTCAATGGGGGGGGGCTGCCGTCACCGGAGATGAGGAGTATTAGGGTTTTTTTGTTTGTGTTGTTTTCTACATACATGCATGCATACATATAAAATAAAGGGGCATGGGCGGTTGGGTTGTTTGGCCGCAAGGGTATGGGGGGGGGGGGGGTTTGGGTTTCTTCGGCCAGAAGAAGATTGGGCCGCAATGGTGGGAAGGCAGGTTGGGTTGTGATTGTTTTCTTTTCTTTTTTTATATATATTAAACCCGTCGTGTAGATAAATATATATTAAACCCGTCGTGTAGATAAATATCATGTAAAGATAAGTCATAATTAATAACGGTAAGACGCACCGTCGTAAATGAATGCTGACCTGATTGTTCGGGTTGTAACATTATCCCCATGTTGAAAGAATTTTCATCCCGAAAATTTGTTAGTAGGAGTTTGAAAGTGTTGGAGTAAAAAGTTTCTGAGTTGTCACATTATGTTTACAAGTATATACTAGATTCTGATACCTATGATAGGGTGATTATTGAAGATGCATCAGATGATGATGAAACGATCAAGTATTCAGGTGATGGAACTGATAACTATCATCTTTTGAAGAGTTATTCACTGAAGCAAACTATGATTTGTTAAAAAGAAGGATTGAAGAGACAGTTGCAGAGGGAAGTATTCCAAAACGTCTATCCAAAGAAGAAATTGATGAGGCTAATAAGATGTGGTTTAAAGAGCTACCAAAAGAAAGGAAGTTCAGGTGACCGTTAGCATTCTTCACACATGACAAAGATAGATCTTTGGGTGATATCTTGAGCTGGGGATGGATTCCTGATTTGGATGTCTATGCGATCAAAAGGGAATATGGTGTTCAATACTTCAGATATTTGAATGATTTGAAGATGTTGCCATACTGGGATATCAAAGAGTATTAACTTCCAAATGAAGTTTCATGATCAAAGATTATGGAAGTTAATCAAATACGAAGCAGCTCATGGTTTTAACAAGTGGAAACCGTTGATTCCGAAGAAACAGATAAAGACTGACAAAGTTACTAAAGAGAAAGATGTCACGCTTGTGATGAAACGACCACATGTGATAAAAAACATGCCGTTGATGAAGATCGAACATGATTTACATGAATTCTTTCAGTTGTGGCAAGTGGATTCCGAAACAAGCGAAGCTGTTATTGTTTTGAAATCTCATGACACCTGGGATATTACTAAAGATTTGAATCCAGAGATGATCGAATGAAACAGGATATGGGGATTGTGGAGAGCTATTCGTATACTAGACCCGATGTGGCTAGTTAACCGTTCGAAAGATGATATCAAATGCTTATTCTTCAACAAGATATGTTATGATGTGAATGGCAAATGCAAGCGATGCAATACGAAGCCGTGATTATTATTTGCTATGCAGACGGTATTAATTCATGAAAAATGTAGCAATCAACATGGAGAGAGATAGAGAAAGAAGAGTTTCTGAAAGAGGAATGAAGATTGGAGAAAATCGACGAAAAGTCTAAAGAAGCTTGATTACGAAGATTTTAGTTCATGAAGTGGGCTCCTACTACTGATCAAACGTCAATATTATCTGAAGAGCGTAGGAAGCCGCGTAAGAATTTCTTTGGGCATTAAAGTCAAATATTGAAGATTTTGAAGATAGACCAAGACTATGGCAACATCCAAGGGGGAGTTTGTTGGTGCATAATGTCTAGTGCCTACACCTTAGGGTTGTGTCTGTATTTTATGATAGGGTGAAACTGTTAGATTTACGTTGTTTGTATTTAACTTCACACGAAGGTGAAGTCTAGCTTCGCACGAAGGTGAATTACCTTCGTGCGAAGATAAACTACCCTTGCACCAAGGTAGCATGTCTATATATAGCTAGTGTGAGGTGTTAGTGTGTAGAACTTTTGCGACTGAGACGGCGAAGCTCTGTCGGATTTCTTGGTCATTTATAACTGTTAAACATTGAATAAAATCAGTTAATTGATGAAATAATCTTGTTAATTATCACTAATTCATATGAATTCCACGCGTATGGATTAGATACTCAAATTAGGACCTTTGCTATTGGACAAACGATCCTACTAAAAGAAAATGTCTTAATCGAGAAGTACAAGGAAATCACAATCCTTTCGGTGACGACTACTACAAGAACGCAATTTATCACTAATCTTCTCCACAACCTCAAAGCACGACAAAGCTAATTCAAATTGAGGATGGTTCAACAAAATCGAAGGGTAAAGCTCTTGTGGTCACTCAGGATGATGAAGGCTTCAACTAGAAAGATTTCATTCCGAAGAAAGAAATCCTTGCATTATTACTAGAGATCATTGAAGAACCTGAACTAGTTATCGAAGAAGTGGTCGAGGAAGTTTCAAGGGAAGATTGTGAAGTTCCTTTTAACGAAACACCAAATGAAATTTCTGATACTAATGCAAACTATTATGACCAGTGTGCTGAAGAGGGCATTTTTCACAGTGCTTTTAAATATTTCATTCCACCTGATGTGTATAAATCTTTTGCAGGTTTCTTTGGAGGATCAAGCCAGTATAAGATTACACCAATAAATAAAGAAACTAAGAAGACTGTAGAAGAAATTATTGATGTCACAAAAGAAATGAATGTAGAAAATATCAAAGAAATTGCTGACAAAGCTATGATGGCACAACTACAAGAGGTAGTTTCTGAAAAAGTTCAAGATGGTGCGAATTACTCGGTCAAGGAGGAGAGTAAGAGCGAGATGAAAGAAACAAAAAAACAATGCATGAAGTGCTTGGTGCCCTGCAAAGAGTGTTCAAAAAAAGATGAAAAAATTTAAAGAGCCTAAAAAACATACTGATAACCTGTCAAGCGATTTAAGAGACACTAAAGTAGCATATGATAAACTGAGCAAGACTATTAATCAATACCGAGATGCTAGTAGGGTTGACAATGCCACCCTTTCAATGCTCAAAGCCACGATCATGGTTAAACATGTGGCGATAAATATTCATATTGACACGATTGCTAAACTAAAAATTGAGCTAGAAGCTATTAGGATTGAGTCGGAAAGGGTTAATAAGTTGTTGATCAGTTATTCAACTACTTCTTGTGTGATTGATCATATTTTTCCTAAACCAACTTAAAAATTGAAAAGGAAGAAAATGAGACTAGTTATCAGAACAAAGGTATTGGTTATAATCGAGTTCCACCCCGATGTGGAACAGTTATTCCAGGAAAAAGCCCGATGGGGTGGAAAAGACGCTCACTTTAAAACTGAGAACTGAAAAGAAAGACGAGCTACTTGAAAACATCGATCTGACCTATGATTGTGAGTCGATGTTGTTACCTAAAAACATCGATGTAACCTCAAAATGTTTTGGGAAATGACAGCGAAAGCACTGAGTTTGAGAGTGCTGAATCGAGTCTTGAGAAAACAAGTTCAAGTTCACATTCTGAAAATGAAGAAAGTTTTCATAAAAATTATATTAAAAAATCGGAACAAAGTTTGAATGATGATCCTAATATTTTCGTGTACAAAATGAACGGATCTAACAAACTATATTCTAACGAAGAATTACTGTTTCAGAATGTGAATCTTGATAAGGTTGACAATATATTCAAATTGATTGAAGTAAGTTTGTCTGAGCTTGATATTTGAATGCATCTTACTATTCCAAACACGCTCCTATGCTAACAATAAAAAAGGAAAGAATTATCATGAGAGCAGAAAAGGTTTGAGATATGTTAAGAAAAACAAAAAGATGTTTTGAAAATCAAACATTTCAAAGAATATAAAATTTGTTTTCGGAACAAGCTCAGAAAGCGAAAAAGAGAAATTGTCAAGAGAACAATCAAATGAAGAATTTTATTCTGAAAAAAAAAACGCCACGGACAGGTTCAGAGATCTGCTGTTAGAAATAATAGTAGGATATGCTTTAAATGCAACCAAGTTGGAAATATCGCTAGACGGTTTCCACAAAATAACTCTAAATGTGTTTATAGTGTTAAGAAAACTATAGAGGATGTAAAACATGATTCTCCAATGTTTTGTTCCTACTCAGATTCTTAAACGAACAATGAATCTAATAACAATGTGAAACTAGCAAATCTTAAAGTTTCAACTGAAAACCCTGGTGAATCATCAATCAAAAAGGAACAAAAAGATTCAAAAAATTATCCTAAACACACAATTTCAAAGAATCAAACTTGGGTGATTAAATAAAAAACATCATCTGAAAAGATCAAAACAACTGTTTAAACTATGGTTAATGAAAAGATTGAACAAAAAATGGAATAGATTGTTGAAACAAAGAAAGAAAGTCTTTGTGAATCAAAAGTTGAAAACGTAAACCCACCCAAGACTGTCAAGGCTTGGGTCACGCTATTCAAATAATCGCTTAATTGCATGTGCAGGGGCTCCCGAGATCAATAATTTCCAAGTGGATAATGGATAGTGGAGCGTCTCGACACATGACAGGAATGTTGGCTCTCCTATACGATGTTAAATCAATCCGAGGAGGCTACGTTAGGTTTGCGGGTAACCAAGGTGGGAGAATAGTCGGTGAAGGAATTCTAACTGATGGTGTGGCGTACTTCGATAAGGTCAACTACATAGCAGATTTAGAGAACAACTTACTGAGTATCTCTCAAATTTCTGGCAAAAAATTCACAACACACTTCACTGATCGAGTCTCATTCTGAAGCTAGTATTCCATATACCAGAGGAGTGGATTATGATGCGCGCTCCCCAAGAAAACAACTTGTATGTCTTAGACATGAGCGTTGCGACAACTATGACGAAAACTACACAATGTTTTATGCCAAAAGCAACAGAGAAAGAATCAATCACATGGCATAGAAAGATGAGGCACATTCATCTCTGAAAGATGAACTTTTTAGTACACAACATGTGACATTTGTAAATTTTTAGTCATTGAACAATTCCAGAACATTTTCGTATTTAATAAAATTTTGTGTTTTATTTGCGAGAATGTATATTTATCAATCATTATACAATCCCGGGCATTTTTATTCAATAAAGTCATGCATTTTATTGGTATGAATGCAAAAATGTCAATCATTGCACAAATTCGGTCATTTTCGTGTTCCATAAAGTTTTATACTTTATTTACGAAACGTGTAACCGTACAATCGAACGAACTGATATCCACGACATTTCCGGACAAAATCCAAGTTACACATGCCTTAACGCCTTTATATAACCTAAATATTAGGTTAAGAGGGGTTAAAAATGACAAAACGCGACAATACAAGTCTAGGGACCAAAATTGTCAAAAACAAGTTTGCTTCATCACCATGTTTGGCCACCTATCTCCAATTTTTGACACCTTGCACTCATTTTGCCACACTTAATTTGGTGCTAACACATGTTAGGACACTAATCCACACTTGGTAAAACTTGTCATCACCTCCTTGATTCTAAAACACTATAAATACCCTTTGATTCATCCATTTTTTTCACACCACTTCAAAACACTTTAAGGCAAAGTGTGAAGTTCTTCTTTCTATCCTTCTTGAAGCTTGTTTCTAGCCTTTGGAAGCTTAGTTCAGAAAGTGTCCTTCAATACAAGTAAGTACTCTTCCTAGTTCTTTAATTGTTTTAGCTATTTTGAGCGAAAAGTCAAACAATTTGGCTTCCTATTTGACTTTCGGTTCTGATCATTTTGGTATTGTCAAAGTTCAAATTGAACTTTGCAACATGATTGTAATCACGAAGGTAATAATCCCTTGTGATTGCACCTTCTGATTACCACGTTTAGTAGGCTAGATGACGAGTCAAAGTTTTAAGAGTTAAAAGTAAAAAAAATGTATAAAAATGCATTTTACGACGAAAACTTTTTTGGGTATTAAAACTTAAGGTTTTGACACCAAATCAGTTTTCTATCTTTCTTGAAGCTTGTTTCCATCCTTTGGAAGCCTCCTATCTTGAGTTCTGAAAGTGTTCTTCAACACAAGTAAGTACTCTTCCTAGTTCTTTCATTATTTTAGTTATTTTGAGCTAAAAGTCAAACAGTTTGGCATCCTATTTGACTCTAGGTTCTGACCTTTTTGGTCAAGTCAAAGTTCAAATTGAACTTTGCAACATGATCATAATCACGAAGGTATTAATCTCTTGCGATTGCACCTTCTGATTAACACGTTTAGTAGGCGAGATGACGTGTCAAAGTTTTACGAGTTAAAAGTAAAAAAAAATGTATAAAAATGCATTTTACGATGAAAATGTTTTTTGGTATTAAAACTTAAGGTTTTGACACCAAATTCATTTTATAACATTATTAAACATGTTCAAACATGTCTAACTCGTCATTTTGACACCACAGGCATTTTTATGCTGACATTTTATTTTCACATATGTTTCAGGAGCTAATGTTTGACTTTGAGCATGCTTCACATAGGGCAGATGTGACATTTGTACATTTTTAGTCATTGAACAATTCCGGAACATTTTCGTATTTAATAAAATCTTGTGTTTTATTTGCAGAATGTATATTTATCAATCATTATACAATCCCGGATATTTTTATTCAATAAAATCTTGCATTTTATTGCTAAGAATGCAAAAATGTCAATCATTGCACAAATTCGGTCATTTTCGTGTTCGATAAAGTTTTAGACTTAATTTACGAAACGTGTAAACGTACAATCGAATGAACTGACATCCATGACATTTTCCGACAAAATCCAAGTTATACATGCCTTAATGCCTTTATATAAACTAAATATTCGGTTAAGAGGTTTAAAAATGACAAAAGACAAGTCCAAAGGCTAAAATTGTCAAAAAAAATTTTGCTTCATCACCAAGTTTGGCCACCTATCTCCAAATTTTGAGACCTTACACTCATTTTGCCACACTTAATTTGGTGTTAATACATGTTAGGACACTAATCCACACTTGGTAACACTTGTCATCGCCTCCTAAAACACTATAAATACCCTTTGATTCATCCATTTTTTTCACACCACTTCAAAACACTTCAAAGCAAAGTGTGAAGTTCTTATTTCTATCCTTCTTGGAGCTTGTTTCTAGCCTTTAGAAGCCTCCTATCTTGAGTTATGAAAGATTTCTTCAACACAAGTAAGTACTCTTCCTAGTTCTTTCATTATTTTAGATATTTTATGCTAAAAGTCAAACAATGTGGCTTCTTGTTTGACTTTCGGTTTTAACCATTTTGGTCAAGTCAAAGTTTAAATTTAACTTTGCAACAAGATTGTAATCACGAAGGTATTAATCACTTGCGATTGCACCTTCTGATTACCACGTTTAGTAGGCGAGATGACGAGTCAAAGTTTTACGAGTTAAAAGTAAAAAAAAATGTATAAAAATGCATTTGACGACGAAAATGTTTATGGGTATTAAAACTTAAGGTTTTAACACCAAATCTGTTTTATAACATTATTAGACATGTTCAAACATGTCTAACTCGTCATTTTTAGTTTAGTGCTTATTTCTTAGCCGTAAGTCGAGCGGTTTTACTACCGCTTTGACTTTCGAATATGACCCGTTTGGTCAATCTTAGGATTCGACCAAGCAAATTTTATGACCATAGTAATTTAGTGAATAACCCTCCGAGTTTATAACTTATAGTCATATAGTTTGGTTAGTTATATGATGAGTCAGTTTTATGTACTTTTAAAATGCCGAAAACACCCTTTTGGCGCATAAAATGGTTTTAAACATGTAAGACCATAGTTTTGACATCTATACCTATATTATAACATAATGAAACTTGTTTTGACGTATAAGACTCATCATAGGAATTATTTAACCATCCAAACCCATAGTTACGCTTGCGACTCGTTAAAGTGGCGTAAACCATTTTAACAAGTCGTAACGGGTCAAAGCACTTAGAAACTCTTCCAAATCAGAATGTAAGGTATTATAAACCATATCATACGAGTCCCGACACTCGTTTGGTTTATAAGACCTCATTCTATCCAATCCTCTGATTAAAGTCTCGACACACTAACATAGTATTCCGATACATTAGGACACACTTGAACTCTTCAATCCTTGAGCTTTTTTTGATCATTCGAACAAGACATTTACGAAATCCCAAGTGAGTACATAGCCCCCTCTTTTACGTTTTCAAATGTTTTGGGGTGATTCTTATGTGCCTATCACTACTTTCTTGTTTTCATGAGATTATACATGTTTTGCTTATCTAGTACATATAGTACATGATTTCAAAGACATTTTGCTTCATATGTTGACTTAGCGTACCTAGTACATGATTTCAAAGACATTTTTGCTTTGTATGTTGATTTAGCATACCTAGTACATGATTTCAAAGACATTTTGCTTCGTATGTTGACTTAGCATATCTAGTACAACGATTTCAAAGATATTTTTACTTCGTATGTTTAGTTAGCATATCTAGTACATGATTTCGAAGATATTTTTGCTTGGTATATTGACTTAGTATGCCAATTACATGACTTCAAAACATTTTCATGACATGCTTACATTGTTCAAGACATAGTGGTGCATTGAATATACAATGATACATTTATTAACATTGATCACGCCGACCGGTAGTATGTAATGGTACCATAGGATTGATCATCCTGTTCCCGTTTCCTAGGTTTGTTTGGAAGTGACTTTAGGGAATGACAACATCTGATGAACATTTGAAAAACCTGTTAGTGCATAATGTCTATTGCCTACGTCTAAGATATGTCGGTTATGTATATAGGTCTTAGAATGTCAAACATTTTATGTTAATATATGATTTATATGTTTTGTACATGGCTCGTACGAGTGAGTCTAGTAGCTCGTATGAGTGACACCTTGTCACTCGTACGAGGCACCACTCGCATGAGTGAAACACACACTCCTCCTCCTGTGCGAGTAGTGTTGACCTATAAATAATGGAGCCTGAGTGTTGTGTGTTTATCTGTTGGTGTGTGACTACGGCGAAGCCCTGTCAAAGTGTTTACTCATCTGTAACCGTTCACGTTTATTAATACGCTTCAAGGCGTTTAAGCAACATGTCTTTCTTATTTGTTTGGCCAACTCGCTAACAATGAATTCCACATCTGTTAGCTGAGTCAGATCAGTCTGGTGCTCATAAGAGGAGAGCCGATCCCCTCTCACAAGTGGTATTAGAGCCTTGAGAGGCCTATTTTGAGGACAAACATCAAGTTGAGACAACCAACAGTTTCAACAGGTGCAGATCCAGATTCAATGATTGAAGTTTCTCTACATCTATTCCTTTTCACACAAATCTCATATTAAGACGAATTCATGGACGAATTGGACTAGGATTTAGTATATCATGTTAAAATCGACTCTAATCAATCCTTGAAAATTTCAGATCTAAAATCAAACTAAATCATGTTAAAAATTGTTAAAATCATCCATTTGGTGACCTGAGCTGACTCGTACGAGTCGAGAGACAACTCGTACGAACGGCCATCCGTCGAATTTGACACTCGTACGAACAAGTAAACAAGTTTTTCTTAAAATCTACAAGTTACACAGTTGTCATTCGTACGAAGCAATTATTCACATGAAATAGTCATTCGCATGAGTAACCTTTCATTCGCAAAAGCATCTCACTCCCACGAATCCTTGATTCGCACGAGTATCTTACTCGTACGAACCATCTGAATCGCACGAGCAACTGGTCACTCACACGAAGAACATTTTGAGAATTCCTCTGAAATTTCATATCTCTTGTCATTCTAATCAGTGTTTTTCGAAAGTGTGTTTCTGAAATTTTGCAGAAAAAATGGAAGAAGAATTTTACAATGCATTTGCTGCTTCAGAAGTTACAACCACCGCAACTCAGAATATAAATCTAGAAAACGAGATGGGCATAATGACAAAGCCTCCAAAGCTTATGAATCTTGAAGACTATGATAGCTGGAGTGAAAGATTTATGAACTGGGTTCAAGTGAATCATTTCACTTGTTGGTTTATCGTTGAATCGAAATATCAAGCTCCGATTGGAGAGAATGGTCCTGAGAAAATGTTAGCTCAACTCTCAAAATTCCAAAGACAAAAGTTCATTAATGAGAAGAAAATCATGAACATCTTGCAACAAGCCACCAAAGTAGACATCTTGGCACTTCTACAGCATGATGATGATGCTCAATATGGAATGCTTTACGGTTAAACTTCCAAGGAAGCGCACAACTTCGAAAGAAAAGAGAGTGTTATTGAGTAAAGAATTCGATATCTTTAGTCTAATTAAGGGAGAGATGGTGAAACAATTGATTGAATGATACTGTCACTTGATAGTCCAAATGAAGCGCATGGGAATTGTGAAAACGAATAACTTGATCATTCGAACAAGACATTTACGTAATCCCAAGTGAGTACATTGCCCCCTCTTTTACGTTTCAAAATGTTTTGGGGTGATTCTTATGTGCCTATCACTACTTTCTTGTTTTCATGACATTATACATGTTTTGCTTATCTAGTACATATAGTACATGATTTCAAAGATATTTTGCTTCATATGTAGACTTAGCATACCTAGTACATGTTTTCAAAGACATTTTTTCTTCGTATGTTGATTTAGCATACCTAGTACACGATTTCAAAAACATTTTGCTTTGTATGTTGATTTAGCATACCTAGTACATGATTTCAAAGATATTTTGCTTCGTATGTTGATTTAGCATACCTATACATGATTTCAAAGATATTTTGCTTCGTATGTTGACTTAGCATACCTAGTACATGATTTCAAAGACATTTTTACTTCGTATGTTGACTTAGCATACCTAGTAGATGATTTCAAAGACATTTTTGCTTGGTATATTGACTAAGTATGCGAAGTACATGATTTCAAAACATTTTCATAACATGCTTACATTGTTCAAGACATAGTGGTGCATTGAATATACAATGATACATTTATTAACATTGATCACGCCGACCGGTAGTATGTAATGGTACCATAGGATTGATAATCCCGTTATCGTTTCCTAGGTTTGTTTGGAAGTGACTTTAGGGAATGACAGAATCCGATGAACATTTGATAAACCTGTTGGTGCATAATGTCTATTGCCTACTCTAAGATATGTCGGTTCTGTATATAGGGCTTAGAATGTCAAACATTGTATGTTAATATATGATTTATATGTTTTGTACATGGCTCGTACGAGTGAGTCTAGTAGCTCGTATGAGTGACACCTTGTCAATCGTATGAGGGACCACTCGCATGAGTGAAACACACACTCCTCCTCCTGTGCGAGTAATGTTGACCTATAAATAGTGGAGCCTGAGTGTTGTGTGTTATCTGTTGGTGTGGGACTACGGCGAAGCCCTGTCAAAGTGTTTACTCATCTGTAACCGTTCACGTTTATTAATACGCTTCAAGGCGTTTAAAAAACATATCTTTCTTATTTGTTTGGCCAACTCGCTAACAATGAATTCCACCTCTGGTGCTCATAAGAGGAGAGCCGATCCCCTCTCACAAGTGGTATTAGAGCCTTGAGAGGCCTATTTTGAGGACAAACATCAAGTTTTAGTAGACAACCAACAGTTTCAACAGGTGCAGATCCAGATTCAACCATTGAAGTTTCTCTACATCTATTCCTTTTCACATAAATCTCAGATTAAGACGAATTCATGGACGAATTGGACTAGGATTTAGTATATCATGTTAAATTCGACTCTAAAGAATCCTTGAAAATTTCAGATCTAAAATCAAACTAAATCATGTCAAAAATTGTAAAATCATCCATTTGGTGACCTGAGCTGACTCGTACGAGTAGAGAGACAACTCGTATGAACAGCCATCCGTCTGATTTGACACTCGTACGAACAAGTAAACAAGTTTTTCTTAAAATCTACAAGTTACAAAGTTGTCATTCGTATGAAGCAATGATTCGCATGAAATAGTCACTCGCACGAGTAACCTTTAATTCATACAAGCATCTCGCTCGGACGAATCCTTGATTCACACGAGTATCTTACTCGTACGAACCATCTGAGTCGCACGAGCAACTGGTAACTCACACGAAGAACATTTTGAGAATTCTTCTTAAATTTTGTATCTCTTGTCATTCTAATTAGTGTTTTTCGAAAGTGTGTTTCTGAAATTTTGCAGAAAAAATGGAAGAAGAATTTTACAATGCATTTGCTGCTTCAGAAGTTACAACTACCGCAACTCAGAATATGAATCTTGAAAACGAGATGGGCACAATGACAAAGCCTCCAAAGCTTATGAATCTTGAAGACAATGATAGCTGGAGTGAAAGATTTATGAACTGGGTTCAAGAGAATCATTTCATTTGTTGGTTTGTCATTGAATCGAAATATCAAGCTCTGATTGAAGAGAATGGTCCTGAGAAAATGTTAGCTCAACTTTCAAAATTCGAAACATAAAAGTTCATTAACGAGAAGAAAACATCTTGCGACAAGCCACCAAAGTAGACATCTTGGCACTTCTACAGCATGATGATGATGATGCTCAATATGGAATGCTTTACGGTTAAAATTCCAAGGAAGCGCGAAACTTCGAAAGAAAAGGGAGTGTTATTAAGTAAAGAATTCGATATCTTTACACTAATCAAGGGGGAGATGGTGAAACAATTGATTGAATGATACTGTCACTTGATGGTCCAAATGAAGCGCATGGGAATTGTGAAAACGAATGAAGAATTGGTCAATAAGCTGGTAGATTCTCTACCTCAAGCAAAATGGTCTACATACTTGACTATTATAAAGAATGGCACTGAGTATGGTAATTTCACATTACCAAGATTTATTAAAGGTTAGAAGGGCACGAGCTAGAGATGCAAAAAATGGCAAAAAGCAAAGGCGCCCATAAACAACAAGATGTAAATCTGTATTACAAGGGTAGTCCTACCGCGCATATATAGAGTCCACAGTCAAGTCAAGCCAGTGGATTTCAATCTTTTCTTCTGTCAACCTAAGTACGCCTCCAGGCCCACAATCATCCCATAGTTCAAACAATTCATTGAACAACCAGAACAATCAATCTAATCCCAATTAACAGGTTCTACAATGCAATGTTGTTGTTAATCTCCAAAATGCTCAAGACTTTGACGAAAACACCGCAAAGCAACACATGTCATTGCTTGCCTCGGTACTTGAATTGTACGAAAGTTTAGTAGCAGGAAGAATTGGGAATCCAGAAATGACGAAAGAGGATTACGATCAGATTAATCTGGTTGAAATGGAATTGATTGACATTAAATGGTGTATGGCTTCCATCATCAGGAGAGCTCACGTTTCATGGAAATTACCGGAAAAGATATTTTGGGAGGACTTGATGGGAAACTTGGCTTTGATAAGTCAAAGGTTACATGTTTCAAATGTCGAGAGAAGGGGCATTTCAAATGAGAATGTCTAGATAGAGATGTCAAGGGCAATCAGAACCCTTTTGCTAATGATTATTACAAGAAAGCTATATATCATCGACCACAACCTAAAACAAGAATGGTGGAAATTGAAGATGGATAGTCAAACTCCAAAGGCAAAGCTCTCGTCGTAACTCAAGAGGACGAAGGTTTCAACTGGAACAAGTACATCATGAAGAACGAAAGTTTGATTGGTAGCAAAAATCATTGATGAACCTAAAGAATATGCAGAGGCATCTTTTGACGAAGCTCCTGAAGAATACTACAACACATCGTCAGAAGAAGAGGAATTGTTAAATAGTGCATTTAAACATCCTCTTGCCTAATGATATTCTTAAAACTTTTGCAGGTTATTTTGATTCCAGCCATCGATCATCTTGTGATTAAGAGAAGAAGCCTGAAGAATAAAAGAGGATTGATGTGACGTAGGAAAATCTGACTGACAAGACCAACAGAGCTTATGGCAAATGTGAATGAGGTAAATGTTTCTGTAAATGAGTCGGTGAAAGAAACACCTTGCATGAAGTGCAAAGAGCCATGCGGTGAGTTTGCTGAAAAGGAAATACAATACAAAGAGCTGAAATGTCATACAGATAATTTGTCATGTGATTATTCTGCAACAAAAGAAGCTTATGATAAATTAAGCAAAACAATAAACAATTTGAAAAGGTGATCATAGAAAATGACAGAACACTTTCAATGCTCAAGGCAACTGTAATGGACAAACAAATGGCCATTAATATTCATTTAAATACAATTGCCGAGCTAAAAAATGAACCTGAAAAAATGAAAATCGAAATAGAATGAGTTAACAAGTTGTTAACCAGTTATTCTACAAGTTCATACGTCATTGATCACATTCTTCCAAAATTGAAAGAAAGGAAGATAATCAAAGTGATGAAAACAAAGGTGCAATTACGATCCGGTTCCACCACCCATGTGGAATAGCTATGCTACTAAGAAACCATCGGGGTGGAACAAGCGCTCAATTTAAAATTGAAAACTGAAGAGACAAACGAGTTGCCTGCGAACATTGATGTAACATACACCAAACCAAAAAAAGAATGTGATTCTGATGTGGTTAAAACTGTGGTTGAACAAGTTCTGGAGAATGAGTATGATAAATCTGAAGTGGATGGTGAATCATCAGAAAATAGTTTAAACAATGATCTAAACGTCATTGTATACAAAATGCATGGATATGATAAACTATATTCCGATGAGGATTTACAAATTCAGAATGTCAATCTGGATCGTGTTGAAAGTTGTTCAAGCTTGTTGAGGTGAGCCATTCTGATTTAGAAAAACAAGATGTTTCATTTTATTCTAAATCAAAATGTGTCAACAAACCCTACCATCAGAGGAACAGAGACTATCCTGAAAACAGGTTAGCTAGGTTGGGATTTCAAAAGCAAAGAATATATAACAAGTCTCAAAAGCTAAATTTTGCGAAGAAAATCAATTTTGTCTATGGGACAACTACCGAAAAAGAAAAAGAAGATCATTGGTAAACAATCCAATGATGAATTCAAGAAAGAAAAAGAGAGTAGAAAACGGGATTTGGATACCTCTGTTAGAAAAGACAGCAGGACATGCTACAAGTGTAACAATGTTAGGGATATTGCACGACAATGTTCTCAAAGATATCCAAGACCTGTTTCTAACTCCAACAGATCTACCAAAGATGTGAAACAAAAAGCACCCATGTTTGTACCAAAACAAATTCTGAAAATAAACAATGAATCCCATAAAAATGTAAAATCAACGATTCAACTTAATTCTAAATTTGAAATTCGTGAAACTTTCACCAAGAATCGTCAAAAGGATTCAAAGTTTTATTCTAAAAGTGCAATTTTGAAAACACAAACTTGGGTAGCAAAAGTCAAACCATCTTTAGTAGAATTGAAACCACCTGTTCCAACAAAAACAAAGTTCAAACAAAATGTCAAGATCAAAGTTGGTCTGAAATTTGATATTCCAAACCCACCCAAGACTAAGCAGCCTTGGGTTTCTCTGTTTAAATAATTTCTTGTGTGCAGGGGACCCGAAGGTCGATCATGCCAAAATGGATTATGGATAGTGGAGCTTCCTGACACATGACTGGGATGCTTGCGGTGTTGCACGACGTCAAAGCTATCTGAGGAGGTTACGTTGGTTATGCTTGATCTCAGGGTGGAAGAATTGTGGGAGAGGGTATTCTTACGAATGGAGTGGTTTCTTTTGACAAGGTGAACTACATTGCGGAGCTGGAGAACAATCTACTGAGATTTCGCAAATCTGTGACAAGACATTCACAACTCACTTCAATGACAAAGAATGCTTAATTCTCAAGCCGGTATTCAAAATTCTTGAGGAGTGGATTCTTGACAGGTGGTCTATTGGACAACCCGTAAGTGCGATAAAATGATAGATATTCCATGTTTAAATGGTTTAATTGTTATGATTTGATGTCTACGGTGTGTATGGCTTTGTAGGTACTGAAGAGCATAACTGGGGAGTTTAAACTTGTTTTATCAGGGACTTGCAAGTGGCTAATTGAAGATAAGGACTCGAGAGATTGACCGAGGGTGGCAAAACGGGAAAATCATGCTAACCATGGTAAGCTACGGTGGGTGCCGTAGCTTACGGTGGAGTCCATCTTCAAGAAGCACCGTAACACAGTGGCTTACCACCGTAATGAAAATTTTGCCCACCGTAAGCTACGGTAGGCACCATAGCTTACGATGGTGAGCTACGGGAAAGTTGTAACTGCCTAATTTAATTCGAATTGAAGAGGTCTTTTGTATACCAATCATTAGAGACAAACAACATAGCTTGGGAGGCGATTTTAGTGTCTTTTGATTGTTTCTAAACATTTATACAACATTGTTTTGGTGATTTGATTCATATGAACAAACTAAGTGGAGTGATGATGAGTTACAAGAACATGAGAGGCTAATATCCTTGTGATCATCTTGAGTGGAAGGTTTGGTGAACAATTGTGTTTCAATTTATGATTTCTAGAATAATTTCTATTTTGTGGTTGTTATGGTGTTGAATGATTGTTTGTTAATTGTTGATTGATAGTTTATTCATTGCCTTATTCGTATGTTCTTGGTGTCATTGACAATCGAGATATCACGGAGAGGTTTACGGGTTGGATATTAGTCAATTGGTCATCGGGTAACGACCTCGCATTGTAGTAATCCGAGTACTTGGCTCCCTTTTATCACAAACAATTAATCGAACACAAGTCATGTCTATGTGACTCTTTCTAGTTGAATTGAAACGGAACTGGAAACTTAAGATGATTACTTCCTTCTAAATCTGTTAAACAACCAATTTTTGAGTCATTAGTAGTTAAAATCTAAAAGCACACAACCAAAATCTTGAATTAAATTTATTGCAATTTAGGTAATTTTAGTTAAAGTATCACAACCTTTGGATAATGCAATTTCCACAATTCCCTGTGTTCGATACCCACTTACCGCTAACTAGTAGCAGTATTTGGATTAAATTTTACATGAGACTACGACATCACGTCAAATTTTGGCGCTGTTGTCGGGGAATTGTGCGCAATGTGTGTTATTTTTAAGTTTGTTTAGTTTGTTATTTTTCGGGTTTACGCTGGTTGTGTTAGTGTGCTGGTTCTTACAGGTGCATGCATACTATAGGCTCTAACATGCTATCACCATTGGTATTTGATCCGGAGATTGAGCAAACTTTACGACGCAACAGAGTTTTGTTATGAGAAAACAAGATTAGTGGATCCCCAACTACACCTACTACACCAATAACACCACTCAACACCATGGAACCATTACCTACTACCAAAGCCAAACATCACAATCTACACCTCCACCAGTTCCTACCACTCACCCAACTTCAACACATGAAGTTAACCCAACGAACGCCGCATCAATGGCACCACCATTCTCATCCTTTTTCCCAACATCCGGTCAATCATCATCCACCCAATATCCATTACCGAGCCAAACTTTACCAAGTTCCACCATTATCCATACATCCTCCATATTTCAACCACCAACCCAACCTGGTTTCAATGATCCTTCATCACAGTTAATGCAAACATCAGGTGTTGGAGGAGACGGGTATGATGATGGTTATGAAGAAGAATTCGGAAGGTATGAAGATGAAGGTTATTATTATGGGGGTGATGGAGGTAATTGGGACCTCAAGGGGGAACGGGTTACCCACAAAGGCAGCAATCGGAACAAGCACAAGAAATGTTTAGGCAACCTATGGGGGTGCAACAAGTTCGTCCTCAAGGACCACTGTTCCAATAACCAATGCCTTCACAACAAGTCCAAGATCAACACCAACAACCTCAATTCCAAAGACTGATGTATCAAACCCAACATCAACAACACTTCGTACTGCAAGGGTTAAGACAGGGTCACGAGGGTAGACCAATAGTACCTTTAGGTGTTCCGCGAAGACATCATCAAGAGGTAGTGCGGAGGGTTAAAGCACATTTTGGTCCGGTTATTACTAATAATCCTTCTCCGGTAGTGATACCACAACGCCCGGATGGGAGAACGTTTGAGGTTAGGACAACCGCATTACAAAGCTTGCCAAAGTACAAGGGTCTAGCAACGAAGGAACCGTACTTCCATTTGGAAACATATGATTCCATTTACAACACCATTGGGGGGCAAGGTTTTTCTCCGGATGATGTTAAGTTGGTATTGTTTCAGTTTTCGTTAGAAGATAAGGCAAAGAGGTGGTTCCACACTCTACCGTCCGCATCGATTTATACTTGGGCCGATATGCAACAAAGGTTTCTTGAAGAATTTTTCACGGCCCAAAAGACAAATGAAGCTAGGCAGAGCTTACGGAGTTTCCAAAAACAGTCGGGTTAAATGTTTCATGAGGCGTTTGAAATATTCAATATGATGTTGAAGAATTGCCCTCATCATGGCATTGCATTGTGGGACTTGTTGAATGCTTTCCACGAAGGGTTGAGCTCGAAGGATGCTCGTGATTTGATGTCTATCACAAACGGTACATTTGGTACAAACTTTGAACAAGACGATTGGGCATTCTTAGAGCAAACGGCGGTCACATCGAAAAGGAAAGCTCAATCTTCAAGGCGGGTTAGACATGTAATCACAAGACCTCAAGTGTATGTGATGGAGGATGGAGGGGTGCAAACGTCTAATCAGGTATATAATGTTTGTACTGACTGTAATGAATTGGGTCATGCAGCAGAAGTATGCTTGGTGGGAGCGAGTGGTAATCAAGTTGAGGAAGTTAATGCAATTGGGGGGGGGTGGGTGGTCGAAACTTCAATATGAATTCCAACACGTACCACCCCGGGTTACGAAATCATCCAAATTTCCGCTATGGGAACCCAGCAGATCAAGCCAACCCTAATTTCCAAGGACCTCAACGGAATTTTGTTCCTCGTCAACAGTAGGAAATTCTAGGGGTGGCAATGGTCAAGGGTATCAAAGTCAATTTCAATAAGCGGGTGACCAAAGTGGAAATGTGGGTCAAAATTCATCAAGCGAAAACGTGGTTATGGACATGCTCTGAATGATGCAACAAGACATGCAATGGAGAAATCAACTTGAGGAAGCTCGTTTGCAAAAAGATGAAGTGTGCGACAAAAGCATCCAAACGCTCACCACTCAAATGGGTCAACTCGCACCCGAGGTAGCGGAGCTTCAAAAAGGTAAGGGCCAACTTCCGATTGACATGAAGGTAAATCCCTCTCACAATACTTCATGTAATATAAATATTAACCATGTAAGTGTTTTACGAAGCGGTAAAGAATTTAAAGCAAATTTGGAACCGGGTTTGGTTGAAGGGGTGGTTGAGGATATTACGGATATTGAGAGTGAGGAGAATGATGTCTCATCACCAAATGTGTTTAAAGACCCTATTGTTGAAGAAGTAATTAAAAAACCGGGTTTGGGTGAACTCTTAAATGAAACAAAGAAGGAAGGGGACCAAGTCAAGTCCCGTTTCCTTCTGCTTTAGTTGACCCGGGAAAGAAAATTTTCATTTCAACAAGGGGTCCTCAAAAGGAAGAATTATTGGATGTGTTTAAACAGGTCAAGGTAAATCTCCCATTACTTGATGCGATTAAGCAAGTACCCGCTTATGCAAAATTCTTAAAAGAATTATGCACTCAAAAAAGACAACAAAAGAAAAAGTTGCCTAAGCGGGTAGATCTGACCGGACAGGTTAGTGCAGTGCTAAAAGGGATTCTTCCTCCCAAGCTCCAAGATCCGGGAACTCCATTCATAAATATTCAAGTTGGAAATTTCCTAATGTCAAAGGCGTTGTTAGATCATGGAGCCGGAGTAAATATACTACCAGGTGGGTTGTATGACCAGTATGACTTCGGTCCATTGGCTCGAGTCGAGACAACGGTGGTTTTTGCCGATTTGTCTCAAAAGTTACCCCGAGGGATGGTCCAACATGTAATTGTGAAGGTTGATGAATTCTACTACCCGGTAGATCTTTTGGTAATAGACTACTCATCCGCTGATCCAAAACAACAACAATATGTTATTTTGGATCGGCCTTTAACCACTGCTCACGCCGTAATTGATTGTCGACTTGGTACGGTCGACATGACATTCGGTAACAGAAAAATACGATTAAATGTTTTTACTAACACTTCTAATTCTGTTGGTGTTGATGAATGTTTCATGGTAGATCTAGTGGATGGATTAACCCGCATGAATATGAGGAAGAGGATACTTGTGTTTGTGTTTGTGATGTGTCTGAACAGGTACATGCTTATGAATTAAGGGTAGAAGAAGAAAAACAGGGTGCAATGGCTATGAAAGAAGGGCGACCGCCATGGACTCATCAGTTTGAGAGTTTACATGCGGATATTAGTTCGGGTACAAAGCCATCATTGGAGGAACCACCTATGTTGGAGTTGAAGGAATTGCTAAGCCACTTGAAATATGCGTTTTTAGAGGATAATGATACGTTACCAGTCATTATTGCCTCTAATTTAGAGATGGCTCAGGAGCGTGAATTGCTAAGGGTGCTTAAAGCGAATCAGACGGCTATTGGATGGACGATTGCTGATCTGAAAGGAATCAGCCCATCCATTGTTATGCACAAGATTATTACAGCTGATGATGCCAAGCCGACGAGGGAAGCACAAAGAAGGTTGAATCCGAATTTGCGCGAAGTAGTAAAGAAGGAGGTAATCAAATGGTTGGATGCAGGTATTATTTACCCTATTTTTGATGGTGCTTGGGTAAGTCCTACCCAAGTGGTGCCTAAAAAGGCCGGTATTCAAGTGATTAGGGAGGAAAATGGTGAACAAATCGCAACCCGAACAGTCACCGGGTGGCGTGTTTGTGTTGATTATAGAAAATTGAATACCGCAACCTCTAAAGACCATTTCCCACTACCCTTCATTGACCAAATAATTGAAAAGTTTTCAGGTAAAAAATACTACTGTTTTTTGGATGGGTACTCAGGTTACAACCAAATTGCTATTCATCCTGATGACCAACATAAAACTACCTTTACATGTCCTTATGGTACTTTTGCCTTTAGGCGAATGCCATTTGGTTTGTACAATGCCCCAGAAACTTTGCAACGATGTATGATGAGTATTTTCTTGGACATGGTTGGGGAGTCACTTGAGGTGTTCATGGATGACTTCTCTATTTTTGGCACAAGTTTTGAGTCGTGTCTCAATGAGTTAGAAAAGGTTTTAAAAAGATGTGTCGAGAAAAACTTAGTGCTAAGTTGGGAGAAAAGTCATTTCATGGTTCAAAAAGGTGTTGTGTTGGGCCATGTTGTTTCCGAAAAAGGGATGGAGGTAGACAAAGCGAAAATTCGTGTAATATCATCGTTTCCTCCTCCTAAAAATGTAAAAGGGGTAAGGTCATTTTTGGGGCATGCTGGGTTTTATAGGAGATTTATTAAGGGTTTTAGTGTTATTACTAAATCCTTATGTAATTTATTATTAAAAGATGTTCCCTTTGATTTTACTAACGAATGTTTGCAAGCTTTCAATGTTTTGAAGGAACAGCTGGTGAAAGCCCCTATTTTGCAACTGCCGGATTGGTCAAAGCCGTCCGAGATTATGTGCAATGCTAGCCATACAACTATTGGAGCGGTTTTGGGTCAAAGGATCGATAAGAAGCTAGTGGCGATTTATTATGCGAGTAAAACTTTGTCCGAGGCGCAATTGAATTACACCACAACCGAAAAAGAATTATTAGCGGTGGTGTATGCCTTGGACAAGTTTCGTTCATATATTTGGGGAAGCAAGGTGGTGGTATATTCTGATCGTAGCGCAGTTCGGTATTTGATGGAGAAAAAGGATGCTAAGCCTCGATTGATTCGATGGGTGCTTTTGTTACAAGAATTCGATTTGGAAATTTGAGATAAAAAGGGAAGTGAAAATGTGGTGGCGGACCACTTGTTTCGAATTTCAATAGAAGGGGCTGATGATTTTAGTGAGATAAACGAACAGCTTCCCTATGAGCAGTAGTTAGTTGTCTCTACTTCTACGGCACCGTGGTATGCCCATTATGTATACAATTTGGCCATGGGTGTTATTCCTAGTCATTGGATGAAGAGAAGAAGACAACAGTTCATGTTTTAAATCAAGTAGTGCATTTGGGATGAACCGGATTTGTTTAAAATTGGGCCTGATCAAGTAATTAGAAGGTGTGTGCCAGAAACGGAAGTGGCCGAAATTTTAACCCATGCTCATTCATCCGTTTGTGGGGGAAATTTTAGTGGTCACAAGATGGAATACATGGTACTCACATGCGGATTCTATTTGCCCACTATTTTTAAAGACGCATGTGAATTTGCACGGAATTATCTCAATTGCCATAAGATGGGGAGTATTTCAAAGAGGGATGAAATGCCCATGCAACTTATCTTGGTGGTAGAGATTTTTGATGTGTGGGGGATAGATTTCATGGGGCCTTTCCCAAGTTCAAACGGGTCCTTGTACATCTTGGTGGCTGTGGATTATGTTTCAAAATGGATTAAAGCCATACCGACAAGGACTAATGATCATCGGTTGTTTGCAAGTTTGTACAATCGAATATCTTTGCTCGTTTTCGGATTCCACGTGTTATAATCAGTGATGGTGGTTCACATTTTAAAAAATTTAATTTCGGGAAATTATTGAAGAGGTATAATGTGAACTACCGAATTGCCACACCGTAGCATCCACATTTTAAAAATTTTAATGAAGACGGTGTGAACGGATAGGAAGGATTGGTCGAGCAAGTTGGATGATGCGTTGTGGGCATACCGAACGGCCTACAAAACTCCTATTGATACAACTCCTTACCGGTTAGTGTATGGGAAGGGGTGTCATTTACCAATGGAATTGGTGCATAGGGCACATTGGGCAATCAAAACGGTAAACGCAGATTATGACGAAGCGGGGAAGATCCGAAAATTTCAATTGAGTGAGATCGAAGAGATTCGAGATGAAGCATATGAGTGTACGGCTGCATACAAAGATAAGCTCAAGAAGGTTCATGATGCAAAGATTCGGAAGCAAACTTTCGAAAGGGGTCAAAAGGTGTGGTTGTTCAATTCAAGGTTAAAGATGTTTGCGAGCAAATTGGAAAGCAAGTGGATGGGCCCCTATGTTATTACACGAGTGGACAGGTTTGGAGATGTTGATATTGTGGATGAACGGACTAATATGAATCAAACAGTGAATGGGCATCGGCTCAAACCATTTTTGGAACGAAATGATATTAAACATCTTGAACTTGACAAAGTGGGCTACATCGTACGACCATTGGATGTGGATTAAACACAAGAGGCCCAGGTTAGGTAGTGTAAATACATAGTTTATTTGTTTGTTTAGTTTGTTTCGAGTTATTATCTGAACTTGTTTGATTTGTCTTTGAAACAAGTGTGGGGAAGTTTTTCGGAGTTTCTCATACACGGTGTTGAGGACAACACGGGTTTTTCGAGGGGGATGGTAGGTTAATGTATGTAAAAATGCTATTTCCAGGTTAAAAAAATTTGAAAAATTGCCAGTGACCGCCGTAGCTTACGGTCCCCACCGTAAGCTACGGTGATTAAAAGCCTTACGGTGATTAAAGACTGTCTTACCGTCCCTTTATAAATCCTTGGCCATCGTAGCTTACGGTGACCACCGTAGCTTACGGTGGCCACTGGGCGTAAGGGGTCCACAAAACACCTTTTTGAACACGGGAATTAAATAATCACCAAATTTATGCATCCTTTTCAACCACAACTTCCATTCTTCTTCTTCCCTATTTGCTTTCAAGAACACCCACTTTAACCTACACCAAACCTTCAATTTCTCACCAAATCGAGTGATTTTTGGGTAAATCTTGGCTAGAATTTCATAAGGATTTTGATTTTGTGCTTGCATTTGACCAAATCCAACGTTTGGGGGGTCGATTTGAAACCTTTTAATCCAAAAATTTTAGGGTTCTTGTTGGGTTTTTGTTAGTCTTCAGGTGTTTAGGGTTTTTCTATTCCACAAAGTGAAGGTAAGTAATTTCTTATCATATTGATTATTGTATTGTAGAATTGTAAGTAATAGGTTATCATGATCCCATACTTGCTTGTAGTTGATGATGTTGAGATGAATTTAATGGGTTTTTGAATGATTATGGTTATGGAAGCTAGTTATGTGATAAAAATATGATTTTTGGGCAAAATTTTACTAACTTAGGGAAATGTTGTTCAAATTTTTGCATATGATGAACTTATGTTTTTGCTAGTTTCCATGACCATAGTGATAAGCAAGTGTGGGGATGATGTAGGATTTTGAGAAGATGAATAATGTGTGTTTTTTATGTCTATGCTTTGCAGAATTATTATGGGACGCAAAGGTAAAGAAAAAGTGGGTTATTCGAGTGACCCGGCGCCAAGAAAGAGAAGATTAGTTATGTAGAGTGATGTAGAGGAAGACATAGAGGAAGATGTGCCTGTCCGGGGGCTGAAGCCAAGATGGACATCTGGTCCGTTACATGATCAGTCAGAGGAATGACATGATGAATGTTTATTGATCAGATCAATAACTGGCACAAAGAAAAGAAGCATTTATTTGTGAAAAGGAGGTGAAGGAAGCAGATTTTGGACAGTTTGGGGTTACGGATGAGTTTCGTGCACTAGGATGGGAAGCAGCTCTGAAATGTTACGATTATGAAGGTACAAACTTATATAACTCTGAATTCAGGAGTTGATGGCCACTCTTAGGTGTCCTTCATACAGAGGTGGAGCGTCAAGAATGAGGTTAATTGGAACTGTAAATGGCATTGAGGTGGAGATGTCTTTCGATTCTTTGCGGCGGGTAGCAAAGTTTGATAGTAAACCAGTAAATCAATATATGCTTCCAAGGCTGGAAGATCTATACTTTGAACCAGAGAAGCATCCTCGGTGGAACATGATGCTTGACTATCTGTTTCTGTCGGGTACCACCCATGGAAAGCTATACTGAAAGAACTTAAGAATTGAGGGAAAGTTAATGTTGGCCATTTGCATACAAAATGTCATCCAAGGCGGGGTGACAAAACTGAGGTTAGACGGCCGAAAGTGCCAGTGCTCTATGCATTGTTGACTGGGGCCCCTATGTTTCCGTTTCGTTTTTTGGTGATGAATAACATATTGATTAGTCGGAATAGTGATCAGCGGAAAATCATTCCGCATTGCCGCCTTATTACAGCTCTCTTGAAAATGTTTGAGGTGATAGGTGCAGATGATAAGGGGTCATATAAAAAATTCAAGCCGTTTGACATCCGACAATTGGGAGCTGGGTGGAAGTATACGGAATCTGAGCGGTATCATAAGTTGAAGAGCGAGGGACAACGATGGAGAGTGCTAAAGGCCGACGCGCGGCCACTTAGACCGGGTAAAGATGATGAACCGGAGAGCGAGGAAGAGGGTCCGATTGGGGATGAAGATTACATGGATGACCCACATGATGCCCCAATGAATGTTGAGCAGGGAGGTTTGAGTAGTGTTCCAACCCCGGAGGTTTCTTTGACTTCTCTAGATATCCGTATGAGCCGAACTGGGCTCATGAAGGTACAATGCAAGAAGTAATCGAGAGTCAAAGGCCTTCGGTGTTTGATAGCTGGAGTGGGGCTGAGAGAACATTCTTTGTCACACCCTCAATTTCCACTTGCGGAGTTTTACCGCGAGGCGTGTGAACAAACCAGAATCTGAAACACTAGTACGTCGAACGACTCTATATGATTTGATAATACGTTTTCCAAAATCACTTGTTGTAGATTTTATATTACCAATATTTAGCAGAGCATCAGTTTTAAAGTTTGAGCGGAAGCATAAATAAGTAGTGAAGCGGGCGCCAACACAAACGCCAAAACAAATGATAAATCCCAAAACAATATTAATAGATAAGACTCGATAAAAGATGTCTTGTTCAATGCATGTGCGTGCACCTAGAGCTCCTAGCGTCCTGAGAAACATGTAAAGAAACAAGTGTCAACATTAAAGATGAGTGAGTTCACAGGTTTTCATAAATTCGTTTGTTCGGTTATAGTTTGTTTTCTCCGTTATCCCTAACCCGGGTTAACGTATTGGTTCCATTATTCCAACCCGGAATAATAAGTTGTTGCTTCCAATATTCCAAACCCGGAATATTAAGTTGTTGTTTCCAATATTCCAAACCCGGAATATTAAGTTGTTGTTTCCAATATTCCAAACCCGGAATATTAAGTTGTTGTTTCCATTGTCCTCAACCCGGGATAATACAGTTGATTCGTAATTAAGTTCAATGTTAATATATATAGGTAGCTAGTCTAAAGTTATGTCACGTAAGTGTTCGCGATCGAAGCTGACTGTTGTGCCTCCGTTTTGCCAGGCCTATCACATGACCATGGCGAGGTTAGGCCGAATTATTCACCCGTTGACCATACCCGGTCGGCTAGCGCGACTAGCTCGGATGGGGCTTGTCGGGCCCAGTAGTACTACTTATAACTCCCCCGCTATTAAACCCAATACTAACGATCCGAGAGATTGACGAGGACTTAAGTGATAAAGCTGCTTAGTGACCATAACATTACATTAACATTAACTTAGTTACCGAGTAGTTATGTGACGTTAAATTCGTATAACGTAAAGAGATTGAGTTTGAGAATGTATATATGTTTCTCCCCCTGTTGTTTAAAAACCGGATAAAGTTAGGGGCCGTGAACTCACCTTTATTTGCTCGGTTAGTGTAGCAAAGATGTTATAAGAGATGGGACCGCTAGTTGCGTCCTAACAAACCAATTAATTCCACGTCAGTGTGTGAACACACCAATACAAATTCTACACGTAATTTACGCACAAAGTGATACACACAAACAACATATCTAACACTCAAACATGCATGCAAGTATCCTCATGTGATCCTAGTGATTAAAACAACTTATCATAACCATAAACCAATCCATGCCACAATTTGGTGCACAAAATCACAAGTTCTCAAATTTCAGCTTAGCACTCATAATTCAGCTGTTTTCTAGGATTTTTATAAAATAGTTCTAATATTCCAAAAATTCCAATATTTTTACAGTAGGTGACATTTATACTATAGAAATTTATATAAATTTTCCAAGTCCTAAATCTTTACCAATTAACCATAAATATTAATATACTGGGCTGCAGTCAGATTTACCGTTTTCTGACTGCAGTCCACGGAGGAATTTATTTAAAAATCACTGATCGTCCAATTAACAAAATTCCAGTTGGAGTTGCCCGGAAATTCCCATACCCAGTTGCTGTAAAAAAATCATGACTCAACTCCCTAATGATTTTTAAAATCCAATTCGATAAACAACTAATAAATTTTCAGGATTTTCACAGTTTTAGTTACTGCACTTAATTGGTCCTTTAAAAATACTAAACGACTTCAGAAAATTATGAATCCAGTGCCATTAGATTCGTTATTCAAATCTCTACGTTCTAGACATCAGAAAATCCGTTTTTCGACTACTAATAACCGAGTTACAGCCAGATGAAGTCGGCTGTAACTATTACTCAGCATCCTGTTTCAGCATATTATTATTACAACTTGCATAAACCGTTCCTATTGATCAACCTAAGCGAGCAAAAACCGATTTCCAATCACAGATCACTACTAATAACTTATCCATGCAAACCCTAGTTCTTACTTCTAGTTTTTGCAAACAACCCTAGTCGCAAACTCACAAGTTCCGCAAACAATTATTCATGCAAACAATGGATAGTTCAGCCGATTACTTACAACACCTATAATCCGAAAACAAGCTAATCAATTCGTTCAAGCATATATATCCGAAACAAACTAATCAATTCATTTAAGCATATATATCCGAAACAAACTAATCAATTCATTTAAGCATATATATCCGAACATGATCTCGTAATCAAAGATAATCCTAACCTTGAATAACTAGGCAAACAAGCCGAGATTTGGACAAGAACGACCTGGCTGTTCCAACTAGATCGCGACCGAGAGGATGATGATAAAGTGGGCTGTTTTGTTGATTGAATAGAGGTGAACAAGGACTGAACTCGCGACTGAATGGAGGTGAAGATGGCGATGGCTGCTGCTGCTGCGACCGAGAGGAAAGAAAAGAACAAGGAAGGAAGCTGTTTGCGATCACAAGGGGCGAGATCAAGCTGCCGACGGCAGTTTTCTTCTAGGGTTTCGTGTATGTGAATGAAGGCATGCATGAGTTTGTATTTATAGGCGCAAGAGGGGATAAGGGTTACGGTTTGATCCTGAATTCGCGGCCGAGGGACTAGGGTGGGTTGGTTTGGGTTTGATCTTGGCCGAATAGTTTTAGGTTTGCTCTCGGTTTGGGTTTGATCCTTGTTCTCGGCCGAAGACTTGAGTTAAAGTTTAAAACTTTGTTAACTCCTAGAGTCACAATGAATCAAAGCTGGTTCGTGTCGCGGTTCGGTTCAGTTCGTGTACATATCTACTGTAATTATTCTATAACTAAAACAATCACACAACACACATCACGTATTCATTTAACTCGTACACGTTTAATAATTAGCATATACTTTATTCGACAAGTGTCGCGTTTAAGTTATCCGAAAAACCCGGGATATCACATTATCCCCATGTTGAAAGAATTTTCGTCCCGAAAATTGAGTAAACGCGGTTTAGCATGTAGCGTACATGTTTAGAGTGCCACGCACAAAGAGTTAGTTCGTTTATGAAAGTACGCGAAGTTACAAGAAGTTCCCAAGTGCCATACACAAAGATTTCCAAGTGCCATGCACCAGAATTTAGTCAACAATAGTACATGAAAGTATGAGAAGTTTCCAGGTTGTCACATCATCCCCATGTTGAAAGAATTTTCGCCCCGAAAATTTAGTTACTGGTATCATTAGTTTGCTGCTCAGTTGCGAAGAGGTGTGGGTATTTGCTTTTCATTTGATCCTCTCTTTCCCACGTGAACTCCGGTCCACGCTTAGATTCCCAACGAACCTTAACGATCGGAATTTTGCTGTGCCTTCGAGTCTTGATCTCACGATCCATGATCTCGATAGGCTGTTCCACAAAGTGTAGTTGTTCATCCACTTGGATCTCATCCAATGGAATAACTAGAGTTTCATCGGATAGACACTTCTTCAGATTTGACACGTGAAATACGTTGTGAACTCCACTGAGTTCGGCAGGAAGGTCTAATTGATAAGCTACGGGTCCAATACGTTTCAAGATTACAAACGGGCCTACGTACCGCGGGTTAAGTTTGCCCCGTTTTCCAAAGCGGATTACACCCTTCCAGGGTGACACCTTTAGTAGGACGCGGTCGCCTACTTGAAATTCGAGTGGTTTGCGTCGTTGATCAGCGTAGCTTTTCTGTCGATCTCGTGCCGCCGCCATGCGGTTTCTGATTTGTACAATCTTTTCAGTAGCCTCAAGTATTAACTCAGGGCCTGTGAGTTGACTGTCACCGACTTCTGCCCAGTAGACCGGTGATCTACACTTACGACCGTATAATGCCTCAAACGGTGCTGCCGAAATACTCGTATGATAGCTGTTGTTATATGAGAATTCTACTAGAGGCAGGTGGATTTCGCAACTATTTCCGAAGTCTACTACGCATGCTCTAAGCATGTCTTCCAAGGTCTGTATGGTCCTTTCGCTTTGACCATCAGTCTGAGGGTGATAGGCTGTGCTCATATCTAAGCGTGTTCCCAACGCTTTCTAGAGTGACTGCCAGAAGTTCGACGTGAAGCGAGCATCTCTGTCTGAGATGATGGACGTTGGCACTCCGTGCCGAGAAACTACTTCCTTAATGTAGATGCGAGTTAACTTCTCCATCTTATCTGTTTCTTTAATAGCTAGGAAGTGTGTGGATTTAGTTAAACGATCCACGATCACCCAGATGGTATCGCAACCACCCAAGGTTCGCGGGAGTTTAGTGATGAAATCCATTGAGATCTGATCCCATTTCCACACTGGGATCTCAGGTTGTTGGAGTAGCCCCGATGGCTTTTGATACTCCACCTTGACTTTTGCACAAGTCAAACATTTACTCACGTAGGTGGCTATAGCGGCTTTCATGTTGGGCCACCAATACGCAGCTTTAAGGTCTTGATACATCTTATCCGAACCCGGATGGACAGAGTATCGGGATTTGTGAGCTTCATCCATGACTAGCTCTCTGAGGTTTCCGTAGAGAGGTACCCATATGCGATTCATGAAATACCGGGCTCCATTGGGCTTTACTTCCCAATCGCGTTCCATTTTTCCCACTGATTCGGCTTTGATGTTTTCCTCCTTAACTGCTTCTAACTGGGCGTCGCGTATTTGTTTGGGTAGCCCTGAATGAATAGTGAGTTGTAATGCTCGTACACGACGAGGTTTCAAGTGTTCCTTCCTACTGAGGGCATCAGCTACCACGTTAGCTTTACCCGGGTGGTACCGAATGGCACACTCATAATCGTTCAAGAGTTCGACCCAGCGACGCTGTCGCATGTTTAACTCCTTCTGATCAAAGATGTGTTGGAGGCTTTTGTGGTCAGTAAAGATTGTGCACTTTGTTCCATAGAGGTAGTGTCTCCAAATCTTAAGTACAAACACTACTGCTCCCAATTCCAGGTCATGCGTCGTGTAGTTTTTCTCGTGAACTTTCAGTTGCCGCGACACATACGCGATGACCTTATCGCGTTGCATGAGTACGCATCCCAATCCCTGAATGGAAGCATCACAATATACTACAAAGTCATCTGTTCCTTCCGACAAGGACATAATGGGTGCACTGCAAAGTTTCTGCTTCAGCAATTGAAATGTTGCTTCTTGCTTGTCACCCCAAGCATACTTGATGCCTTTCTGGGTGAGGGTAGTGAGCGGTTGTGCGATCTTTGAGAACCCCTCGATGAAACGTCTGTAGTAACCAGCCAATCCCAAAAATTGGCGGATCTCCGTCGGTGTCTTAGGTGCTTCCCAGTTTTTGATGGCTTCAATCTTGACAGGGTCTACGTGGATACCCCTTTCATTCACGATATGCCCGAGAAACTGAACTTCCCGAATCCAGAAATCACACTTCGAAAGCTTGGCATATAGTTTTTCCTGTTGAAGTAGCCCTAGCAGTAATCGTAGATGTTCCGCATGTTCTTCTTCACTTTTGGAGTAGATGAGTATGTCATCGATGAACACAATGACAAACTTGTCGAGGTATGGTTTACACACGCGGTTCATGAGGTCCATGAACACCGCTGGTGCGTTGGTGAGACCGAAGGGCATGACCAAGAACTCGTAATGGCCATACCGAGTGCGAAATGCCGTCTTGGCGATATCCTCCTCCCTGACGCGTAGCTGGTGGTAACCGGACCGTAAATCAATCTTAGAGTAGTAACTTGACCCTTGAAGTTGGTCGAATAGATCGTCGATGCGAGGTAACGGGTATCGGTTCTTGACGGTAACCTTGTTGAGTTCCCTATAGTCGATGCACATGCGGAAAGTCCCGTCCTTTTTCTTGACAAACAGGACTGGAGCTCCCCATGGCGAAACGCTCGGTCGGATAAACCCTTTCTCTAACAGTTCCTGAAGTTGGGTAGACAGCTCTTGCAGCTCGGCTGGAGCTAGGCGGTATGGAGCCTTGGCGATAGGAGTTGCATTGTTTGCCAATTCGATTTCAAACTCCAATTGTCGATGGGGTGGAAGACCAGGTAGTTCTTCTGGGAATACATCGGAAAAATCACGGACGACAGGGATGTCTTCTATACGTTTCTCGTCCTTAGGCTGTTCGGTAATTAGTCCGAGTAAAGCGAAGGAGTTCTTTCTCCGAAGATACTTCTGCGCTTGCATGTAGGAGATAATGTTGGTGACGGCGCTTGCCTTCTCGCCTTGCACCGTCAAGATTTCGTCGTTAGAGAGCGGAATACGGATAGATTTTTCGAAGCAGAGAACTTCAGCCCGGACGTTGGATAGCCAGTCCATTCCGACTACCACGTCAAAACTACCCAGAGTAGTTGTCATAAGATCAATGGTAAAAGTGTGGGCCGCGAGTTTGAGTTGACAGCCGGATACTATTTGGGTCACATCTACAGATTTACCATCGGCTAATTCTATAACATAAGGGGTCTCTAATGGTTTAAGCGTGAGATTTAGGTTCTTCCTAAAAGACTCAGATATAAAGCTCCTATCCGCACCCGTATCAAAAAGCACAGAAGCAAAATGTTCATTAAGGGGAAACTTACCGGTGACCACGTTCGTGTCGTTTCTGGCCTCTCCGCGGCCCAATGTAAATGCGCGACCTTTAGCACCTCCCGTGCCACCGTTCCCATTGTTGTTGTGGTTATTGTGGTTGTGGTTGTTTCCACCATTATTGTTGTTGTTACGCAACTGTGGGCAGTCTCTTCTGAAGTGAGCAGTACTACCACACTGATAGCATCCCCGGTTTATGCCCTGCTGCTGACCCTGGGGCTGATTTTGATTTTGTCGGGTCATGATTTCCCCGCGACAATCCTTTGCCGCATGTCCCACCTTGCCACATCGTTGGCAGCGGTTTCCGGCACAAGGGCCGTGATGATAAAGATTGCAGCGATTGCACTGCGGCTTTCGACCTACATAGCCGCCTGCATTCTGGTTGTTGTTGTTGTTGTGGTTGTTGGCGGGCTGATTTTGGTGACCCCGGTGGCTGTTGAAATGATTGAACCGTTTCTGGTTCCCTTGCTGCTGATGAGATGACGAAGACTGTCGAATAGTTGAGTCTTCAAACTTTCTTTTGTTATCCAGGGCAACTTCAGTTGTACCCCGTGCTGACAGCTTCTTCTGTTCCACCGCCTTATCGGTGAGTTTGTGAGCCAATCGGATTGCTTGATGTTCAGTTACAGGGTTACTAGCCATTACCATACCCTGAATTTCCGGAACTAGGCCCCGAGATAGAACTCGAGTCTTTTCTCCACCGTGTTGGCCAATTCGGGACACAGAAATACTAAGTCATGGTGTTTTGCGGTGTAAGCTTCAATTTCCGATCCCACCATCTTGTGGTTCCATAAGGCTTGCTCCAATTGTTGTACTCTGTCTCTTTAATTAGGGCCTTGAATTCAGCCCATGCCATTGCATTCACAGCTATAAGTCCACGTGTTTGGACTTGGGCATTCCACCATGTCAGTGCCCCATCTTCCAGTGTTGAGGCAGCGTATTTGACCTTGTTGGCCTCGAGGCAGTTGCACATTTCAAAAACGGATTCAGACTTTTCGATCCAGCGGACCAGTCCAATGGGTCCTTCCGCCCCCGAGAATTTGCTTGGCTTTGCGTCAAGGAACATCTTATAGGGGTTAAAGCCCCCTCCCGCTGACAGAGAGCAGGAAGTCAGCAAGGAATTTTACTAGCCTCACTATTAGATTTTCACGCGAAAATTTAATAATGGTTACCTGCCGGCTGGTTCTGAACACCCGCTAAAGCTGCGTTCACGTGCTCTTGAATCATGGCAGCTAGCTCTTCGGGAGTAAAGTTAAGGTTTCCACGTCTTCCAGTTGCCATTTAGCTCTTCGAAACACAACACACCCCGATAAGTCTATATATCCAATATAGTTATCCTACTTCGTACTTTAATAATTATTAAGTTACGTCAACTCAATATATTAAATAGTCAAAAGAAATACTTGATTAACTGAAATTTCAACGTCTTACAAAAGTGCAAATCAAACATACGAATTCACTATAAAGTCTCAAGTTTAAACACAAGTGGGAAAATAAATAGACTGAAGGAAAATAAACAAAATAAATGAGACGTGTCAGTCGTCTACGTCTCCATCCCCCAAGTCACTGTCGTTGCCGTCATCCTGCGCGGCATTTCCAGCTTCTACAGCTGGTTCCTCCTCCGGATCCTCCTCTGGATCCTCCTCAGGGTCCTCCTTTAGATCCTCTTCCGGATCCTCCTCTACCGGCACTGGAGGGGCCGGTGCTGGTGCAAGTGCTTGATTTTGCAGTTCCTGAATGTTCCAACTATTTTCCAGGACTCTGTCCTCAAGCCAGTCGGCTCTTATCTGCTCAGCATGCAGATCTCTGGCTATGGTGTTACGAGCTATCTTGCTCGTACGATGCTCTTCCTCGAGCGAGTCGGTCTTACCTGTAAGTTGTCGAATCATCCACCCTTGTGCTAGGATGGTTTCCTGCATTCTTTCTAACTGTTTTTGTTGTGTATGCACCAGGATTCTAAGTATGTCAATTCCTATTTCTACAGGGTTAACCGGTACAGCAATGGTTGGGCGTAACGACGACTCCTCCCCCAGAGCGAGCCTTTTCCTCGCAGCTAAGCGTGTCTCCACGCCATAAGATGGTATGGGTTCCACCATTGGTGCCTTTCTTGGTGCCCTTGGTGGCGTAGGTCTGTCGGATGATGATGACGATGAGGATGATGACATTGCCTGTTAGGTCGTGTAGTTAGTTACGAGTTGTTTTCATTTCTTATTATGAAGGCATAATCTACCAAACACAGTTGTGGTATATTACATAACAAGATATAATAGTTCGGTGCCAAACTAAGTCTAGTGTCGTGAAATCAGCTATAGTTTAGGTCTACTTCTAATGCAAACCTGGTTCTCTATAGCTAGTGGCTCTGATACCAATCAGTCACACCCTCAATTTCCACTTGCGGAGTTTTACCGCGAGGCGTGTGAACAAACCAGAATCTGAAACACTAGTACGTCGAACGACTCTATATGATTTGATAATACGTTTTCCAAAATCACTTGTTGTAGATTTTATATTACCAATATTTAGCAGAGCATCAGTTTTAAAGTTTGAGCGGAAGCATAAATAAGTAGTGAAGCGGGCGCCAACACAAACGCCAAAACAAATGATAAATCCCAAAACAATATTAAAAGATAAGACTCGATAAAAGATGTCTTGTTCAATGCATGTGCGTGCACCTAGAGCTCCTAGCGTCCTGAGAAACATGTAAAGAAACAAGTGTCAACATTAAAGATGAGTGAGTTCACAGGTTTTCATAAATTCGTTTGTTCGGTTATAGTTTGTTTTCTCCGTTATCCCTAACCCGGGTTAACGTATTGGTTCCATTATTCCAACCCGGAATAATAAGTTGTTGCTTCCAATATTCCAAACCCGGAATATTAAGTTGTTCTTTCCAATATTCCAAACCCGGAATATTAAGTTGTTGTTTCCAATATTCCAAACCCGGAATATTAAGTTGTTGTTTCCATTATCCTCAACCCGGGATAATACAGTTGATTCATAATTAAGTTCAATGTTAATATATATAGGTAGCTAGCCTAAAGTTATGTCACGTAAGTGTTCGCGATCGAAGCTGACTGTTGTGCCTCCGTTTTGCCAGGCCTATCACATGACCATGGCGAGGTTAGGCCGAATTATTCACCCGTTGACCATACCCGGTCGGCTAGCGCGACTAGCTCGGATGGGGCTTGTCGGGCCCAGTAGTACTACTTATAACTCCCCCGCTATTAAACCCAATACTAACGATCCGAGAGATTGACGAGGACTTAAGTGATAAAGCTGCTTAGTGACCATAACATTACATTAACATTAACTTAGTTACCGAGTAGTTATGTGACGGTAAATTCCTATAACGTAAAGAGATTGAGTTTGAGAATGTATACATGTTTCTCCCCCTGTTGTTTAAAAACCGGATAAAGTTAGGGGCCGTGAACTCACCTTTATTTGCTCGGTTAGTGTAGCAAAGATGTTATAAGAGATGGGATCGCTAGTTGCGTCCTAACAAACCAATTAATTCCACGTCAGTGTGTGAACACACCAATACAAATTCTACACGTAATTTACGCACAAAGTGATACACACAAACAACATATCTAACACTCAAACATGCATGACGTATCCTCATGTGATCCTAGTGATTAAAACAACTTATCATAACCATAAACCAATCCATGCCACAATTTGGTGCACAAAATCACAAGTTCTCAAATTTCAGCTTAGCACTCATAATTCAGCTGTTTTCTAGGATTTTTATAAAATAGTTCTCTTATTCCAAAAATTCCAATATTTTTACAGTAGGTGACATTTATACTATAGAAATTTATATAAATTTTCCAAGTCATAAATCTTTACCAATTAACCATAAATATTAATATACTGGGCTGCAGTCAGATTTACCGTTTTCTGACTGCAGTCCACGGAGGAATTTATTTAAAAATCACTGATCGTCCAATTAACAAAATTCCTATTGGAGTTACCCGGAAATTCCCATACCCAGTTGCTGTACAAAAATCATGACTCAACTCCCTACTGATTTTAAAATCCAATTCGATAAACAACTAATAAATTTTCAGGATTTTCACAGTTTTAGTTACTGCACTTAATTGGTCCTTTAAAAATATCAAACGACTTCAGAAAATTATGAATCCAGTGCCATTATATTCGTTATTCAAATCTCTACGTTCTAGACATCAGAAAATCCGTTTTTCGACTACTAATAACCGAGTTACAGCCAGATGAAGTCGGCTGTAACTATTACTCAGCCTCCTGTTTCAGCATATTATTATTACAACTTGCATAAACCGTTCCTATTGATCAACCTAAGCGAGCAAAAACCGATTTCCAATCATAGATCACTACTAATAACTTATCCATGCAAACCCTAGTTCTTACTTCTAGTTTTTACAAACAACCCTAGTCGCAAACTCACAAGTTCCGCAAACAATTATTCATGCAAACAATGGATAGTTCAGCCGATTACTTACAACACCTATAATCCGAAAACAAGCTAATCAATTCGTTCAAGCATATATATCCGAAACAAACTAATCAATTCATTTAAGCATATATATCCGAAACAAATTAATCAATTCATTTAAGCATATATATCCGAACATGATCTCGTAATCAAAGATAATCCTAACCTTGAATAACTAGACAAACAAGCCGAGATTTGGACAAGAACGACCCGGCTGTTCCAACTAGATCGCGACCGAGAGGATGATGATAAAGTGGGCTGTTTTGTTGATTGAATAGAGGTGAACAAGGACTGAACTCGCGACTGAATGGAGGTGAAGATGGCGATGGCTGCTGCTGCTGCGACCGAGAGGAAAGAAAAGAACAAGGAAGGAAGCTGTTTGCGATCACAAGGGGCGAGATCAAGCTGCCGACGGCAGTTTTCTTCTAGGGTTTCGTGTATGTGAATGAAGGCATGCATGAGTTTGTATTTATAGGCGCAAGAGGGGATAAGGGTTACGGTTTGATCCTGAATTCGCGGCCGAGGGACTAGGGTGGGTTGGTTTGGGTTTGATCTTGGCCGAATAGTTTTAGGTTTGCTCTCGGTTTGGGTTTGATCCTTGTTCTCGGCCGAAGACTTGAGTTAAAGTTTAAAACTTTTTTAACTCCTAGAGTCACAATGAATCAAAGCAGGTTCGTGTCGCGGTTCGGTTCAGTTCGTGTACATATCTACTGTAATTATTCTATAACTAAAACAATCACACAACACACATCACGTATTCATTTAACTCGTACACGTTTAATAATTAGCATATACTTTATTCGACAAGTGTCGCGTTTAAGTTATCCAAAAAACCCGGGATATCACATTCTTTGATCATCAGACATTCATGGGTGCGAGTATGGAGCGTGCATTGAGAAATAATTTTGATCGGCAAGAATCTTGGAATCGCACTCATGCATATGTGTTTCAACAATAGATAAATAACTGATATTTGGTGTCACACCCTCAATTTCCACTTGCGGAGTATTACCGCGAGGCGTGTGATCAAACCAGAATCTCAGACACTAGCAACATCGAACGACTCTATATGATATATTTAAATGTTTTCCAAAAACATTTGTTGTAAACATGCATAGTCATTTTAAAAATATCAAGGTTTCAAAGTTTAGCGGAAGCATTAAAATAAAGTAACGGGCGCCAACATAAAAGCCAAAACCAAAATCCCAAAAATTATTCGTAAATAAATTCTCGATGAAAATGTCTTGATCAAATGCAAGTGAGTGGACCTAGTGCTCCTAGCACCCTGAGAAACATGCAAAGAAACAAGTGTCAACATTAAAGAAGAGTGAGTTCACAGGTTTTTATAAGTTCACAAGTTCGGTTTAAAAGATTGTTTTCCCCAGTTCTCCCTAACCCGGGATAACGACATAGTTCCATTATTCCAAACCTGGAATAATAATGTTGGTTCGTAAATAAGTTCAATGTTAAAATGTAGGCAGCGAGCCTAAAGTTATGTCACGTAAGAGTTTGCGATCAAAGGTAACTCTTGTTGCCTCTGTGTTGCCAGGTCTATCACTGACCATGGTGAAAGTTAGGCCAAATTAAACACCCGTTGACCATTCCCGGTCGGCTAGCGCGACTAGCTCGGGTGGGGCTTGTCGGGCCCAGTAGTACTACTATAATTTCCCCGCTATCTAACCCAATACTAACGATCCGAGAGTTGGTTGAGGACTTCCGTGATAAAGGTACTTAGTGACCATTACATACATTAACATTAACTTAGTTACCGAATTGTTAATGGCGTAAATTTTGCATAACGTAAAAGGTAGAGTTGTAGAACGTATACATGTTTCTTCCCCTGTTGTTTAAAACCGGATAAAATAGGGGCCGTTAACTCACCTAAAATTGCTCGGTTAGAATAACGCAAAAAAAGCAAATGGTGGAACCGCTAATCGCGTCCTAACATGTCAACCGATTCAAAGTAAGTGTGTGAACACACTGACACAAAAGCCTACGTACAACTAACACACAGTACGGCACATGTAATAACCAATTCGAAACCATAATCATGCATGCAAAGTATCACCATAAAGAATAACGATCAAACCAACTTGTCATAAACACAGGATAACTCATACAACACTTAGATACACACAAACGCAAGTTATCATGTTTCAGCTTGTACACTCATAACTGGACTGTTTTAGAGAATTTTTATAAAATAGTTCCAACGTTCCAAAAATTCAATTTTTTTTACAGGAAGTGCAAATAGACTGTATAATTTTTTGTGAAATTTTCAAATCCTAACTCTATACTAATTATTTATAAACATTTATATACTAGGCTGCAGTCAGATTCGTCGCTTTCTCGAGAAAAATCATTTAAAAATCATCGTTCATTCGATTAACAAAATTCCAGTGGGAGATTTTCAGAAATTCCAGTCTCCAGTTACTATCCAGATTTCGTGACCTAACCCCATACAGACTATGAGATCCGACTCGATAAACAACCTGCAAATTCTGCAGAATTTACGCAGCTTCAGCTGCTGCACTAAATGACCATTTAAAAATAGCAAACGACCTCAGAATAATATGATTCTTGCGCCATTTGAAGCGTTTTTTCAAAAATACACGTTTTAGGCTTCAGAAAATCTACTTTTCGATAAATAATGATCAGGTTATAGCCAACTAAAGTTGGCTATAAATGTCAATCAGCTTACTGTTTTCGACTTTATCGCATTAGAACATGTGTAAACGGCCATGACGCTTAGTTGTATTGATTAACAGCAGCTTAACTAGTCAAATATCATCTAATATATCAATATTCATGCAACCCTAAGTATATATCATGATCTTTATCGATAAAACGCAGCCTACAATTTTAATATTCAAACCTATCATCACAACTGCAAAGATTCGCATATTCGTCCGAACTAATCATACACCACAACGCTTTTTCATACTATTATCATACAAGAACATAATCATGATCAAGATAACACAAAACCTAGTGTGAATCGCAATACAATTAAATCCTAACCTTGAAACGATGACAATTAGCGAACCGGGACAAGCTTGGAATCGATCCGAGGGGTGTAGAACTTGCGCGACCGAGAGAGGGGGGGGGGACTGCCGTCGACTTGACTAGAGTGTTAGGGTTTTTTTTTTAAGGTTTCCCACAACATGCATGTTTACGTAATTAAAAGGGGGTCGCATAAGGGGGGGGGTTTGGGTTAGTTCCTTGGGCCGCAAGGGGTGTGGGTGGCGGGTTGGGTTTGCTTGGTCGCGAAGTCGAAATGTTTCACAGGCTTGGTTTGGTTCGGCTTATAAATAGAATTCACTAAATTATTATTCGCGACATGGTGTTTATAAAATATTAAATCACGTATTTGGAGGGGGACGCAATTGATTCACAAACGTCTAGTAACACATAGCACGTAATTCAGATACAACCCGTTAGAATTTCCAAACATTGTTTATTCCCTAAATACTAAAGTTAGCGTAGTTATTGCGAACGCGTAATCAATTCTCCGAATTAAACCAGCGTAGGAGTGAATAACCATAAAGTAGAGCGTTTAAGATACCTGAAAAGCCGGGATGTCACATTATCCCCATGTTGAAAGAATTTTAGTCCCGAAAATTGAGTAAATGCGATTTTGAATGCAACGCACAAAGATTCAGTTTGTTAGAATGGTACAAGTAAATCCCAGGCTGTCATATCACCCCATGTTGAATACGAAATTCAGTTGGCGGTAACGTCAGATTGCTGCTCAGCTCCAAAAAGGTGTGGATATTTGCTTTTCATTTGGTCATCTCTTTCCCACGTGAACTCCAGTCCACGCTTAGAGTTCCAACGAACCTTGACTATCGGAATCTTGCTCTGCCTTCGAGTCTTGATCTCACGGTCCATGATCTCGATAGGTTGTTCCACAAAATGCAGTTGCTCATCCACTTGAATCTCGTCCAATGGAATGACTAGGGTCTCATCTGATAGACACTTCTTCAGATTGGACACGTGAAAAAACGTTGTGAACTCCACTGAGTTCGGCAGGAAGGTCTAACTGATAAGCTAAGGGCCCGATACGCTTTGAAATCACAAATGGGCCTACGTACCGTGGATTTAGTTTGCCTCATTTCCAAAAACGAATTACACCCTTCCAGGGTGACACTTTCAGTAGGACGCGGTCACCTACTTGAAATTCGAGCGGTTTGCGTCATTGATCAGCGTAACTTTTCTGTCGATCTCGTGCCGCTGCCATGCGATTTCTGATTTGCACAATCTTTTCAGTAGCCTCAAGTATCAACTCAGGCCCTGTGAGTTGACTGTCACCGACTTCTGCCCAACATACCAGTGATCTACATTTGCGACCGTATAATGCTTCAAACGGTGCTGCCTGAATACTCGTATGGTAACTGTTGTTATACGAGAATTCCACTAAAGGCAGGTGGATTTCCCAACTGTTCCCGAAGTCTACCACGCATGCCCTAAGCATGTCCTCCAAGGTCTGAATTGTCCTTTCACTTTGACCATCCGTCTGAGGGTGGTATGCTGTGCTCATATCTAAGCGTGTACCCAACGCTTTCTAAAGTGACCGCTAAAAGTTGGACGTGAAACAAGCATCTCTTTCTGAAATGATGGACGTTGGCACTCCATGCCGAGAAACTACTTCCTTAATGTAGATGCGAGTCAACTTATCCATCTTATATGTTTCTTTGGTCGCTAGGAAGTGTGCAGACTTAGTTAGACGATCCATGATTTCCCAGATGGTATCGCAACCACCCGGAGTTCGCGGGAGTTTAGTGATAAACTCCATCGAGATCTGATCCCATTTCCACAATGGGATCTCAGGTTGTTGAAGTAGCCCTGATGGCTTCTGGTATTCCACCTTGACTTTCGCACAAGTCAAACACTTGCTCACGTAGGTGGCTATATCCGCTTTCATGTTGGGCCACCAGTATGTGGCTTTAAGGTCTTGATACATCTTATCCGAACTAGATGGACAGAGTATCGGGATTTGTGAGCTTCGTCCATAACTTGCTTCCTGAGGTTTCCGTAGAGAGGTACCCATATACGATTCATGACATGCCGGGCACCATTGGGTTTCACTTCCCAATCGCGTTCCATCTTTCCCACATATTCGGCCTTGATGTTCTCTTCCTTAACTGCTTCTAGCTGTGCGTCGCGTATCTGTTCGGGTAACCCATAATGAATTGTGAACTGTAGTGCTCGTACCCGACGAGGTTTCAAGTGCTCCTTCCGACTGAGGGCATCAGCTACCACGTTAGCTTTACCCGGGTGACACCGAATGGCACATTCATAATCGTTCAGGAGTTCGACCCAGCGACGCTGTCGCATGTTCAACTCCTTCTGGTCGAAAATATGTTGGAGGCTCTTGTGATCCGTGTAGATTGTGCACTTTGTTCCATATAGGTAGTGTCTCCAAATCTTAAGTGCAAACACAACTGCTCCCAATTCCAAGTCATGTGTCGTGTTGTTCTTCTCGTGGACCTTCAACTGTCGGGATGCATACGCGATGACCTTATCACGTTGCATGAGCACACATCCCAATCCCTGAATGGAAGCGTCACAATATACCACAAAATCATCTGTCCCCTCTGACAAGGACAAAGTGGGCGCACTGCAAAGCTTCTGCTTCAGTAATTGAAATGCTGCTTCCTGTTTGTCACCCCAAGCATACTTGGTGCCCTTCTGAGTGAAAGTGGTAAGCGGTTATGCGATCTTGGAAAATCCCTCGATAAAACGTCTGTAGTAACCAGCCAAACCCAAAAATTGGCGGATCTCTGTCGGTGTCCTGGGTGCTTCCCAGTTCTTGATAGCATCGATCTTGGCGGGATCAACGTGTATAACTTTTTCATTCACGATATGCCCGAGGAACTGAACTTCCCAAATCCAGAAATCACACTTCGAAAACATGGCATATAGTTTCTCCTGTTGAAGTAGTTCCAGCAATAATCACAGATGCTCAGCATGTTCTTCTTCACCCTTAGAGTAGATGAGTATATCATCGATGAACACGATGACAAACTTGTCGAGATACGGCTTACACACGTGGTTCATGAGGTCCATGAACACCGCGGGTGCATTGGTGAGACCGAAGGGCATGACCAAGAACTCGTAATGGCCATACCGAGTGCGAAATGCCGTCTTGGAGATATCCTCCTCCCTGACGCGTAGCTGGTGATAACCGGACTATAGATCAATCTTGGAGTAGTAGCTTGACCCCTAAAGTTGGTCGAAAAGGTCGTCGGTGCGAGGTAAGGGATACCGGTTCTTGACGGTAACCTTATTGAGTTCCCTGTAGTCGATGCACATGCGGAAGGTCCCGTCCTTCTTCAAAAAGGACCGGAGCTCCCCATGGTGAAGTACTGGGTCGGATAAATCCTTTTTCCAACAATTCCTGAAGTTGGGTAGACAGCTCTTGCAGCTCTGCTGGAGCTAGGCAGTACGGGGCCTTGGCGATAGGAGTGGCATGACTCGCCAATTCGATTTCAAACTCTACTTGTCGATGTGGTGGAAGACTGGGTAACTCCTCTGGAAACACATCGGGAAAGTCACGGACGATGGGGATATCTTCAATCCGCTTCTCCTCCTTAGACTACTCGGTGACCAGTGCGAGCAAAGCAAAAGAGTTTTTCTTCCGAAGATACTTATGAGCTTGCATGTAAGAGATGATGTTCATGACGACGCCTGCCTTCTCACCTTGCACCATCAAGACTTCGTCGTTAGAGAGCGGAATACGGATAGCTTTCTCGAAACAGAGAACTTCAGCTCGGACGTCGGATAGCCAGTCCATTCCGGCTACGACATCAAAACTACCCAGAGTAGTTGTCATCAGATCAATGGTAAAGGTGTGACCCACGAGTTTGAGTTGACAACCGGTCACTAGATGAGTCACATTTACAGATTTACCGTCGGCTAGTTCTATGACGTAAGGGTTCTCTAGGGGTTTAGGTGTGAGATTTAGGTTTTTTCTAAAAGACTCAGATATAAAACTCTTATCCGCACCCGTATCAAAAAGTACAGTAGCAAAATGATCGTTAAGTGGAAACTTACCGGTGACCACATTCGAGTCGTTTCGGGCCTCTCCACGGCCTAGCGTGAATGCACGTCCTTTGGCACCTCCTGTGCCAGCATTTCCATTGTTGCCATTGTTGTTATTGTTGTTGTTGTTGTTGTTATTCCCACCATTGTTGTTGTTGTGAAGTTGCGGGCAGTCTCGCTTGAAATGGGCAGTGCTACCGCACTGATAGCATCCCCGGTTATTACCCTGCTGCTGACCCTGGTGCTGGTTCTGATTCGGTCATGACATAATCTCCCCGCGACAATCCTTTGCTGCGTGACCTGCTTTGCCACATCCTTGGCAGCGATGTCCTGCGCAAGGGCCGTGATGATGGAGGTTACAACGATTACATTGCGGCTTTCGACCCGCATGGCCGCTCGAGTTTTGGGTGTTGTTGGCAGACTGATTGTTGTGACCCCGATTGTTGTTGAAGTTGTTGGACCGCTTCTGGTTTCCTTGTTGTGGCTGGGCTGATGAAGACTGCCGAGTAGGTGAGTCTTCAAATTTCCTTTTGTTGTCCGGGAAAATTTCAGTGGCACCCCTAGGTGGTAACTTCCTTTGCTCCACCGCCTTATCGGTGAGTTTATGCGCCAGCCTAATCGCTTGTTGCTCCGTCGTAGGGTTGTTATACATTACCATGCCCTGGATTTCAGGGACCAGACCCCCAAGATAAAACTCAAGTCGTTTAACGACGGTGTTAGCCAAATCGGGACAAAGGAACACCAGATCATGATGTCTAGCCGTGTACGCTTCAATTTCTGACCCGACCATCTTGTGGTTCCATAACGCTTGTTCCAATTGCTGAACTCTGTCCCGCGGATAGTATTCCTCCTTGATTAGAGCTTTGAACTCTGTCCAGGCCATTGTGTTCGCCACAGCAAGTCCACGCGTTTGGACTTGTGCGTTCCACCAGGTTAATACCCCATCTTCCAACGTCAAGTCGGCATACTTGACCTTATTAGCTTCGAGGCAATTGCACATTTCGAAAACGATTCAAACTTTTCGACCCAACGGACCAGTCCTATGGGTCCTTCAACTCCCGTGAACTTGCTCGGTTTCGCATCCAGGAACATCTTGTAGGGGTTAAGACCCTCTCCTGAGGATAGAGGATAGGTAGTCAGGGAGAAAGTCTACTAGCCAAACTATTAGATTTTTCCATGAAAATGTAATAATGGTTACCTGCTGGTGGGTTAGGAACACCTGCCAGAGCAGCATTCACGTGTTGTTGGATTAACGTGGCCAATTCTTCAGTTGACATGTTGGGATTTCCGCGGCGACCGGTTGCCATTTCAGATCTTCGCAAGATAACACAAACACACACCGATAAGTATATATCCAAAATAGTTATCATATTCCACACTTCAATGATCACACAATTTATGTCAACCCAACAAATTAAACAATCAAAAGGAACATTCGATTAAATATTGTAATGTCTCACAAAATACCAACCAAACATATCAGTTTAATTATAAAATTTCCAAGTTCAAACATAAGTGGAAACAAACAAACTAAAGGAAACAAAACGGAGATTAGCGAGACGAGTTAGTCATCTATGTCTCCATCTCCCAAGTCGCTATAACTGCCGTCTTCCTCTTCAGCGTTTTCAGCTTCAACAGCCGGGTCCTGTTCCAGCTCTTCTTCCTCTGGATCCTCCTCTGGGTCTTCCTCTGGATCCTCCTCTTCGTCTTCTACTGGCGCTGGAGGGGCCGGTGCTGGTGCGGGTACTGGGATAGGTGGTGCTTGGTTATGCTCCAGTTCGTGAATCCTCCAACTGGACTCAAGAACTCTGTCTTCGAGTCAATCAGCCCTCAGCTGCTCAGCATGAAAGTCCTTAGCTAAAATGCTTCGAGCTCTCCTATTCTCATCTTGCTCTTCAGTTTTACCAGTCAGCTGACGTATCAGCCATCCCTGTGCTTCGATAGTCTCTTGCATTCTTTCCAGCTGTTCCTGTTGTTTCCTTAACACATCTCTAAGTAGATCGTCCCCCACTCCTGAAGAGTTGACCGGTTTGACCGGTACAGCGGTGGTTGGACGGGAGGACGACTCCCCTCCTAGAGCGAGTCTTTTCCTAGCAGCTGAGCGTGTCTCCACGCCACGAGGTGGTGAGGGTTCGACCATGGGTGCCTTCCCTCTCGCCCTTGATTGTCGAGATCCGTCGGATGATGATGATGACATAGTCTGCTGGGTTGGTGTAGTTAGTTACGAGCTGCGTATATCACAATATACATATATATATCACATAGAGCAATTGTAGTATAACACATAACAAGATTTCACAGTTTGGTGCCAACTAAATCTAGTGTCGTGTAACAGCTATAGTTTAGGTCTACTTTAAACGCAAACTTGGTTCTCTATAGCTAGAGGCTCTGATATCAATCTGTCACACCCTTAATTTCCACTTGCGGGGTATTACCGCGAGGCGTGTGATCAAACCAGAATCTCAGACACTAGCAATATCGAACGACTCTATATGATTTATTTAACGTTTTCCAAAAACATTTGTTGTAAACATGCATAGTCATTTTCAAAATATTAAGGTTTCAAAGTTTAGCGGAAGCATTAAAATAAAATAACGGGCGCCAACATAAATGCCAAAACCAAAATCCTAAAAATTATTCGTAAATAAAGACTCGATAAAAATGTCTTGATCAAATGCAAGTGAGTGCACCTAGCGCTCCTAGCGTCCTGAGAAACATGCAAAGAAACAAGTGTCAACATTAAAGAAGAGTGAGTTCACAGGTTTTTATAAGTTCACAAGTTCGGTTTAAAAGATTGTTTTCCCCCGTTATCCCTAACCCGGGATAACGACATAGTTCCATTATTCCTAACCTTGAATAATAATGTTGGTTCGTAAATAAGTTCAATGTTAACATGTAGGTAGCGAGCCTAAAGTTACGTCACGTAAGAGTTCGCGATAGAAGCTGACTGTTGTTGCCTCTATGTTGCCAGGTCTATCACTGACCATGGCGAAAGTTAGGCCAAAATAAACATCCGTTGACCATTCCCGGTCGGCTAGCGCGACTAGCTCGGGTGGGGCTTGTCGGGCCCAGTAGTACTACTATAATTTCCCCGCTATCTAACCCAATACTAACGATCTGAGAGTTTGTTGAGGACTTCCGTGATAAAGCTACTTAGAGACCATAACATACATTAACATTAACTTAGTTACCAAATACTTAACGGCGTAAATTTTGCATAACGTAAAAGGTAGAGTTGTAGAACGTATGCATGTTTCTCCCCCCGTTGTTTAAAACCCGATAAAATAGGGGCCGTGAACTCACCATAAATTGCTCGGTTAGAATAACATAAAAGAAGCAAATGATGGAACCGCTAATCGCGTCCTAACATGTCAACCGATTCAAAGTTAGTGTGTGAACACACTGACACAAAACCCTACGCATAACTAACACACAGTACGGCACACGTAATAACCAATTCGAAACCATAATTATGCATGCAAAGTATCACCATACAGAATAACGATCAAACTAACTTGTCATAAACACAGGATAACTCATACAACACTTAGATACACACAAACGCAAGTTATCATGTTTCAGCTTGTACACTCATAACTGGGCTGTTTTCGAGAATTTTTATAAAATAGTTCCAACGTTCCAAAAATTCCAATTTTTTAAACAGGAGGTATCAATTAGACTGTAGAATTTTGTGTCAAATTTTCAAATCCTAAATCTTTACCAATTATTTATAAACATTTATATACTAGGCTGCAGTCAGATTCGTCGCTTTCTGACTGTAATTCACGAGAAAAATCATTTAAAAATCATCGTTCATTCGATTAACAAAATTCCAGTGTGAGATTTTCGGAAATTCCCGTCTCCAGTTACTGTCCAGATTTCGTGACTTAACCCCATACAGACTATGAGATCCAACTCGATAAACAACCTGCAAACTCTGCAGAATTTACGCAGCTTCAGCTATTGCACTAAATGACCATTTAAAAATAGCAAACAACCTTAGAAAAATATGAATCCAGCGCCATTTGAAGGGTTTTTCAAAAATACACATTTTAGGCATCAGAAAATCCACTTTTCAATAAATAATGATCAGGTTACACCCAACTGAAGTTGGCTATAAATGTCAATCAGCTTACTGGTTTCGACTTTATCGCATTAGAAAAGTGTAAACGTCCATGACGCTTAGTTGTATTGATTAACAGCAGCTTAACTAGTCAAATATCATCTAATATATCAATATTCATGCAACCCTAAGTATATATCATGATCTTTATCGATAAAACGCAGCCTACGATTTTAATATTCAAACCTATCATCACAACCGCAAAGATTCGCATATTCATCCGAACTAATCATACACCACAATGCTTTTTCATACTAATATTATACAAGCACATAATCATGATCAAGGTAACACAAAACCTAGTGTGAATCGCAATACAATTAAACCCTAACCTTGAAACGATGACAATTAGCAAACCGGGACAAACTTGGAATCGATCCGAGGGGTGTAGAACTTGCGCGACCGAGAGGGGGGTCGCCGTCGACTTCACTAGAGTGTTAGGGTTTTTTAGTTTGAAGGTTTCCCACAACATGCATGTTTATGTAATTAAAAGGGGGTCGCATAAGGGGGGGGGGCAGTTTGGGTTAGTTCCTTGGGCCGCAAGGAGTGTGGGCCGCAAGGGGGTGTGGGTGACGAGTTGGGTTTGCTTCGTGGCGAAGTCGAAGCGTTTCACAGGCTTGGTTGGATTCGGCTTATAAATAGAATTCACTAAAATATTATTCGCGATACGGAGTTTATAAAATATTAAATCACGTATTTGGAGTGGGACGCAATTGATTCATAAACGTCTAGTAACACATAGCACGTAATTCAGATACAACCCGTTAGAATTTCCAAACATTGTGTATTCCATAAATACTAAAGTTAGCGTATTTATTGCAATAGCGTAATCAATTCTCCGAATAAATTAGGGTAGGAGTGAATAACCATAAAGTAGCGCGTTTAAGATACCTGAAAAGCCGGGATGTCACATTTGGATGATCAAAACCGGCGGATGCATGCTGATTGGCAAGCAGGGCGACCGGTGGTTGAGGACCCACTACTAGTAGATTACTCGACCCTGCCACCCTATGACGGTAGTGTTTCTTATCCAACACCACCGATGCATCATTTTCAATGGGTGGATCCTCGGTATGGCCAACAGCAGCAACAGCAGAGCTCCGAGCAACAAGATGAAAGAGGAAGTGGCAGTGGTGCGTTCGCACTCAATGAGTTTTCAGAGATGATGAGTTCAATCTTCGGACCTCCTCAGCCGCACTATTATTGATCAGGTTGTGTTCTTCCTTGTACAATACTGTAAACTTTATTTTGTGCATTGTGTTTATGTTTGGGAGTGAAGGGGTGTATTGTGATTGATAGTCATGTTTGGGTTGGTGGTTTTGTGGTTGAGTTCTCATGTTTTTATATAAAAAAAAGAAATTTGGGGTTTGATTTTTTGAACAAAAGGTGATATTGAATTAACATAAGTGATCATTCCTTCAAAACCATACATTGGGGTCAATGTATCCCAAGTGTGGGGATGGGGGAAAATTTGCGCAATTTTTGAAAATTTTTTTTAATCAACCAAGCAGTTGCGCAAGTTGAATATGCTACCAGAATCTACACTTGTTCGTGACTTATCCGGTTACCGGATATCGCTGATATGCGTACGGTTAAGCATATGTAATAGTTTACGGAATTTAACCGAAACATATCTAACCTTGTCATTTAAGTCTCAAAATCCATAATGTTTATAGTTTATCCATATTACATAAGTCGGTATCCATTTTTATCCCTTTCTTGGTGAGGTTTGAGCCACATGGAATACTTTAGAGATTAAATTGTTTTTGGAAGGAGTGGCTGTATGTGCATTGTGTTAATAGAACTTAGATAATAGATGCTTGTCAAAACTTAAGTTTAACATGCTTATGAATATGATGAAGGCATTTAGGTAGCCTGGTCTGGATGTGTGTTGAGTGTGGGTTTGGGGGGTTGGACCTCATAAATTACACATATGAGCTTGGTAGTGAACGGGACAGGGGTTTGGACATTAGTAGCCCAATTTGAGCTTTTAACCATTCAATTGTTACCCAAAACCATGTCCTACAAAAAAATATACCCATTGATCGATCCGGTTTAAGAGCTCATTTTAGTTGTTATTGTTATGTATGTGTTCTTCCTTCCTATATTATTCAAAAAAAAAAAAAAAAAAAAGAAAAGAAGAAAGAAAAGTTAGTGAACAAATAGTGTTGTTATCTCTTTTGTTTGATGTAACAGTAAACCGGGTCGATTAAGCAAGCTACATGCATATATCCCACCAATTCTCACCATTACACATAGCCTTGTTACAACCCAAAAGTCCTTCGGATTTGTAAGCATGTTAGGCAAAATTGTAGGTAGATACTTGATTATTATCCAAGCTTATTGTCGCACATTTACATATTTGCATTGAGTGATCTAGCACAATCTTGCTAGTACCATTTTTGTCACCAAGAGGAGAGTATAGTGAGGGGTGTGTTATGTGGTATAATGGTAAGTTGACAATGGGCAATTTGTTTGTGTTTTTTTTACATGATGATCACTTTTAAGTTTGAAAATGTTTGTGATGTGTTGCTTGGGGCAAGCAACATTTAAGTGTGGGGATGTGACGGGTGGTCTATTGGACAACCCGTAAGTGCGATAAAACGATAGATATTCCATGTTTAAATGGTTTAATTGTTATGATTTGATGTCTACGATGTGTATGGCTTTGCAAGGACTGAAAAGCATAACGGGGGAGTTTAAATGTGCTTTATCGGGGACTTGCAAGTGGCTAACTGAAGATAAGGACTCGAGAGATTGAATGAAGTGCAAAACGGGAAAATCATGCTGACCACTGTAAGCTATGGTGGGCGTCGTAGCTTAGGATGGAGTCCACCTTCAAGAAGCACCGTAACACAGTGGCTTTCCATCGTAATGAAAATTTTGCCCACCGTAAGCTACGGTGGGCACCGTAGCTTATGGTGGTGAGCTACGGGAAAGTTGTAACTACCTAATTTAACTCGAATTGAAGAGGTCTTTTGATATACCAATCATTCGAGACGAACATCAGAGCTTGGGAGGAGATTTTAGGGTCTTTTGATTGTTTCTAAACATTTCTACAATATTGGTTTGGTGATTTGATTCATATGAACAATCTAAGTGGAGTGATGATGAATTGCAAGAACATGAGATGCTAAATATCCTTGTGATCATCTTGAGTGGAAGGTTTGGTGAACAATTGTATTTCAATTTATGATTTCTAGAATAATTGATATTTTATGGTTGTTATGGTGTTGAATGATTATTTGTTAATTGTTGATTGATATTTTATTCATTGCCTTATTCGTACGTTCTTGGTGTCGTTGACAATCGAGATATCACGGGGAGGTTTACGGGTTCGATATTAGTCAATTGGTCATCCGGTAACGACCTCGCATTGTAGTAATCCGAGTACTTGGTTCCTTTATCACAAACAATTAATCGAACACGAGTCATGTCTATGTGACTCTTTCTAGTTGAATTGAAACACATGCGTTTTTGAACTGGAAACTTAAGATGATCACTTCCTTCTAAATCTGTTAAACAACCAAATTTTGAGTCATTAGTAGTTAAAATCTAAAAGCACACAACCAAAATCTTGAATTAAATTTATTGCAATTTAGGTAATTTTAGTTAAAGTATCACAACCTTTGGATAACGCAATTTCCACAATTCCCTATGTTCGATACCCACTTACCTCTAACTAGTAGCAGTATTTGTATTAAATTTTACGTGAGACTACGACATCACGTCAATTCTCATGCACGCTCCATGAGAGAATGACCTTTATGTTCTAGACATGAGTGTTGCATGCACTACGTCAATGAAGGTTCAATGTTTCGTTCTAAAGCAACCGAGAAGGTGTCAATCTTATGGTATTGGAAGATGGGGCACATTCACCTGAGAAAGATGAATTATTTGGTGCACAATGACCTAGTGAAGGGTGTTAATCTCAAGAATTTTCATTTATCTGATGATTATCTGAGTTGTAAGAAGGGGAAACAGCATAAGAAAATCTCACCCAAGGAAGTCGCTTAACTCTATTAAGCTACTACTAGAAAGGCTTCATATTGATCTTTTTGGGCCAGTAAACATGAAAAGCATTTATAGAGATCTGTATTGCCTGGTCGTGACAGATGATTTTTCAAGATTCTCATGGGTTTCTTTCTAGAGAGCAAAGATGAAACATTTTGAAAGTCTTATGATTCTCTTCAGGAAGCTTGAAAACCTGTATCACTTACCTATCAAGAGAATCCGTAGTGACAATGGTACTGAGTTCAAAAACAAGAGGGATGCTTGAATTCTGCAACGAAAAGGGAATTATTCATGAATTGAGCACTCCTACACTCCTCAACAAAATGGATTAGCTGAACGTAAGAATCGCACACTGATCGAGACTGCCAGAAACATGCTCGCTGATTCAAAACTTCCAATTAGTTTCTGGAGCGAAGTAGTCGCATCAGCGTGCTATACCCTCAATCATGTGTTGACAATCAAGCCTCACAACAAAACCTTTTTTCAGCTGCTAAACCATCAGAAGCCGAACCTTGTGTTTTTGGAGCCTTTTGGATCGCCATGTACTGTTCTAGACCCGGATGGTAAATTAGGAGCCAAATCCTTGGAAGGTTTTTTCGTCGGTTATGCTAGTCCACAAAAGCGAGTCTTCTTGCCAAGTCTGAACCTGGTTATTCTTGCACAGCATGTTAATCGTCAAAGGTATACTACGCCAACACAGAAACTTGGGATCCATGGTTGTTCAACTAAAAAGGTTTGTGGAATTCGTTTAACCTACCAAAAGTGCAATCAGAAGAAGAACTTGTTATGCTCTTTTAACAGCACCAAATCTCCAATCAAGAGGAAGTTTCTAGACCGTTGGTGATTTCCCCGTCACTTCCTGTCTCTAACACTTCTAATGTAGGTCTAAGCAATACTCTGCAGGAATCAATCTCTATACAAATCTAGATCACTGCTGAATCATCTTCCCATCAACCGATTAATGCCGACTCTGAACGTGAGCTGACTTTTGATGATGGAGGATCTAGTTCCGATGAAGGATCTGAGCATATTGAAAATTTTCTGAATTCCCAGACTGATCAATCAAATGTCAGAAATGAAACTACATCATCTGATCCGGTTGCTGATGAAGTGGTCACGAATTTGCAAAGTCAAGTAGTTGTTCCGAGTGAAGTAATGCCAGGACACTATCTTACCATCCGTCGGAGAATATCATTGGCAGCTTACAAACCACAGTGAAAACTCACTATCAGATCAACAAGGATCTAAGTTGCTTTTATACCAGTGTTAATCCATTGCAAACCAGACTTTCTTACAATTGTTTTGTTTTGCAGGTTGAACCAAGAAACTGGAGAGATGCGTTGAAAGAGGAAAGCTGGGTGGATGCAATGCAGGAAGAGTTGCTTCAATTCCAGAAAACTTGGCGTCTGGAAGCTTGTTGACCTACCGGATCATCATAAAAAGATTAATACTCAATGGGTCTTCAAGTGCAACAGAGATGACAAAGGTATTGTGGTCAGAAACAAAGCTCGGCTCGTGGTCCAGGGCTTTCACCAGCAAGAAGGGATAAACTACATAGAAGTCTACGCCCTAGTTGCTCGTCTTGAAGCTATTCACATATTCTTGGCCTTTGCTTGTTGGAAATGTTTCAAGGTGTATCAATTGGATGTCAAATCTGCTTTTCTTTACGGAAAAGTCAAAGATGAGCTGTATGTCAGCCAACCACCAGGGTTTGTCGATCTGATACACAAGTTTAAAGTCTACCTTCTGAACAAGGCGTTATATGGTCTACACCAAGCTTCGAGAGCTTGGTATGAAACTCTTTCAAAACATCTTCTAGACAACGACTTTCTCAGAGGAACTGTAGACTGTACCCTCTTCATAAAGGAAGTAGATGGACATATGATTTTGGTACAAATCTATGTGGATGATATCATCTTTGTATCGACAAATAAGCTGTGTAAAGACTTCGAAGAAGTCCTGAAGAAGAAATTCGAAATGAGTGCTATGGGGAAGATGAAGTTCTTTTTAGGACTTCAGGTTGAACAATTGCCTGATGGTATCTTCATTCATCAGACGAAGTATGTTCATGATGTGTTAGAGAAATTTGACATGTCAGGGACTACGCCAGCATCGACTCCATTAGCCCTAAATCACGGCATTTGTTCAGACGCTCATGGAATGAAAGTCGATGAAACATTATATCACTCCATGATCGGATCCTTGATGTATGTTACAGCTTCGAGACCTGATATCATGTATCCAACATGCCTATGCGCCCGTTATCAGTCCAATCCAAGAGATTCACACTTGTTAGCCGTCGAACGAATCATGTGTTACTTGAAAGGATCTCCACGCACGGGCTTGCGGTATCCTCGATATGACGACTTCAACCTTGCGGGATACTCGGATTCTGATTTCGGCTGCTGCAAGCTTAATGCCAAATCTACTACGGCTGGTCGCCAGTTATTTGGAACTCGTTTGGTAAAATGGCAATGCAAGAAACAGACCATGGTCGCTGTCTCTACATGTGAGGCTAAATACGTTTCTGCATCCAACTGTTGTTCCAAGATACTCTGGATACAACAACAGATGAGAGACTACGGACTACAATTTCTTGATTCACCGATTTACGTAGATAACAAGGCGGCTATTGATATCACCAAAAATCTTGTTCAACACTCACACACTAAACATATTGAAATTTGACACCACTTTATCCATGATTGATAGAGAAAAAGTTTGTTAAAATTGAAAAAATCCACACTAATAACCAAAAAGCATATTTTTACACCAAGGGATTTGATCGATCAAGATTTAAAAATCTTTTAAAATTAAATGGTTTAAGAAACCTAACATCAGGGGATATACATGAGGTCGAATTTCAGGATGACGAGGACTTGACGTGATTCTGATCGGTATGACATGTCTTTCCGTAAATATTATTTTCTTAAAAACAAAAACTCAAAAATATGTTTCTGATTTTAGGGGGAGGAAAGTTGTGAAAAATACAAAAACATTAAGAAAGGATAAAAAGAGTTTTTGTGAAATAGGGGTAATCATATTACATCAGTTGACCATCATAGTATGCTAAAGATAGAAAATGTTTAAACAGTAATTAAAAGATCTTACTAAGGATGTGCCAATAGGCTTCACTCGTTCAGTAAATTGTTCTTCAAGATATAAACATAAAAGAAAAAATTGAGTATTTTGTGGGTCAACATCTCTCGGATATATGGACTTTGTACTCCGAAATTTTGTTTGAGAGAATGCCAGTTTTTGTGATACAAGGTGTTTATATTTAATCGATATCTGGGGTATTATTTGAGTTCTTCTGAATTTGCATCGGCAATGACCTTGAACTTGTATAATACTTTACGTATTATTTTCCTACAAAAGCTGCATAAAAATGAGTATGTCATAAACATTTACGACATCTGCAGTTCAAAAGATTCCTTAATGGAACACCACCTAAAGTCGAGCCTTCATCTCTTTATCTGTTTGGAAGTACTATTACAAGTTTTAAGCCGTTATAATGCCGAAATTGGACCAAAAGGACATAAAACATAAATTTAGTACAGTCGGACCAGTAAAATATAAAATTGAACTCAAAATCGTTAAAATCGGCCCTTTAACCTATAAATCAATCTTCAATTTGTTAAAATCTACACGTTTTATGTTCAGTTTGATAAGGTGTTATTTGGTGCGACTGGCAACTCGTACGAATCATCACTCATACGAGCAAAGATTTCAAATGTTTGTTTATCATATTCACTCGTATGAGTGATTGTTCGTACGAGTAGGACCTTAAACGTTTATATCTTTGTGGCTCGTATGAAGCATCACTCGTACGAGAAAGTCTGTTCAAAATCCTTAAAATTTGTTAAGTATGATAGTCATTCATATGAAGAAGTGGCTCGTACAAGTGGGATTTTGACTCAGACTTAAATTCTTGTCCAAGTATATGACTCGTACAAATGGTGACTCGTACGAGTGTGTAAAATTTGAAATGTTTGAAAAATTTTCTAAGTGTTTGAAATGTTTGTATTTGCAGATCAAGAAGTCTTCGTTCTCATCGTTTCACAACATCTATTGTCTTCTAGATGAGACTATTCCTGAGTTTGTAGCTTATAGAGAAGTGCTAGATTTTTTGAGCCGTCTTTCAATTACTAAGGCGCTTACTGACAAACACACGGCTTACCGATCACAAGTCAAATATTTTTGGAATGCCGCTGAATAAACTGTAGAAGGGAACGCTATTTTGTTTGAAGTGAGGATTAATAATGAAGATATTCCAGTCAAAATCACTGAAGATTTAATCCGAACAGTGTTAGAGTTCAAAGATCATGAAGAAGACCTAACTGGTTATTTAGAATACATGGTTAAGGGGTGCTTCTATCGGATGGGATATGCATGATTTGTTAACGTAGCTCCTTTCAAGAAGGGAAATTTACTGCTCCGTTTCGTTACATCGCACACTGTATTACCCTCAGCCATAGAGAGGGTGGCTTTGATCATTTGATAGACTATAAGATGTGCATGATGACTGCACTCATTCTCAACCTGCCCTACAACTTTTCAAGACTTGTCTTTTCTCAAATGATATAGAATATACAATGCTAGAAGTTTCTTCAGTATCCGAGATTTGTATAAATGCTGCTAGATCATCTTCATCCAAATCTGAACAAGAAGAAGAAGGATGATATTCTAAAGCTTGAACATATTGATGTGTCAACACTGAAAAAGATGAATCTCCACTTTAAAGCCTTCCCTAATGCCAAGCCTATATTCAGGCTATTATTGCTAAAGACTATGTGACACCGCTGAAGGGGAAGTGGTGAAAAAATGAAAGTGGAGACGAGGCTGAAGAGTTAGAAGCGTTAGACGGTTTTGTTTTGAAGAGGAGCGTGTGTTTTCTAAAGAAGATAAGAGGGGGGTAAGGGGACAAAGCAAAAGAAAACGTCTACATTTTCCTCCTCTGCCCATCAAAAGAAGAAAAGTGCATCTTCTAGCACTTGTTTGGTAGACGAGCCAGAGCAAGAAGAAAATGTGGAGACTTTGGCTGCTAATGTCGAACGAGAAGCGTTTGGTGTTCAAGAAGGTGTATGTGACAACCTGGGAATTTCTTGTAATTTCGTGTACCATTGTTAACGAACTAAATCTTTGTACGTGGCATTCTAAACCTGTGCGTTGCATTCTAAACACTAAATCTTTGTGCGTGGCATTCTAAACCGCGTTTACTCAATTTTCGGGACGAAAATTCTTTTAACATGGGGATAATGTGACATCCCGGTTTTTCAGGTATCTTAAACACACTACTTCACGGTTATTCATTCCTACGCTAAATTGATTCAGAGATTTATTTTACACGCTCGAAATAACTATGCTAACCTTGTGAACTTATCAAGTGAATTACGTGCTATATGTATTAGACGCTTATAAGCTTGGTGAGTGATTATGTTATGTTTTGATTTCGTGGTGATTAATTATAAAAGATATAGTAAATAGATAAACGAACCAAACCGGGTCGCGAAACGGGTGGACCTCACTTCCTTGCGACTCAAGGAGTTAACCAAAACTTGAGGATCAAGTTATAGACCCAAACCGACCCACCCAAACCTTTGCGGCCGCGAGCGCAAACCGCCCAACCCTTTTCCTTTTTCCTTTTCTTTTCCTTCTTGCACTATATATGCATGTGTTATGTTTCAAAAACAAAACACACACACACAAACCATAGTTCTAAACTAGTCGACGGCAGCCTTCTCCTCATCCCTTCTCTCGGTCGCGACAGCCTTCCCACTCTTCCTCTCGGTCGCAATCTTCTTCAACATCCGAATTGGCTCCCATCTAGTTCCCGGTTCATTAAACTTCATTGTTAAAGGTTAGGATTGGTCATTGTTTTGCAAAGTCATATTAGGGTTATAAACTCTTGATCATGCTTGTATGTAATGGTAGAATCATTATTATGAAAGTGTATGATGTTAGTTCGATAAATTATGCGAGTTTGCGATTATGATGATTAGTTGGAATCAAGAATCATTAGGCTGCGTTTTGTGATAAAAACCATATATGATGATTAGGGTTTGCATGTGTATGATGTACATGATGATATATGATTGATAAATCTGTTCTTGATCGTTTATATTTAACGTCTCGATTGTTTAAGCGTGTTATATTGCGATAAAATGTCGAAATCAGGATGATGAATGGTGTTTACAACCAACTTCAACTGGCTGTAACTTGGTTATTATTTATCGAAAAACGGATTTTCTGAAGCCTAAAACGTAGATTTTTTAAAAACGCTTCTAATGGCGCTGGATTCATATTTTTCTGAAGTCGTTTGATATTTTTAAGTGGCCAATTAAGTGCAGTAACTGAAGCTGTGAAAATTCTGAAAATTTGTTAGTTGTTTATCGAGTCGGATCTAATAATCTGTAGAGAGTCGAATCACGAAATTTGTACAGAAACTGGAGATCAAAATTTCCGGGAAACTCCCACTAGAATTTTGTTAATCGGACGAACGGTGATTTTTAAATAAATTCTCCCGTGGACTGCAGTCAGAAAGCGACGAATCTGACTGCAGCCTAGTATATTAATATTTATGAATAATTGGTAAAGTGTTAGGACTTGAAAAATTTATATAAAATTCTACAGTATAGTTGACACCTTCTGTAAAATAATTGGAATTGTTGGAACGTTGGAACTATTTGATAAAAATCCTCGAAAACAGCCTAATTATGAGTATATAAGCTGAAACTTGATAACTTGCGAATGTGTGTACCAAAGTGTTGTATGGATTGATTTGTGTTCATGATAGGTTGGTTTGATCACTATGTTGGTATGATGATACTTGCATGCATGATTTGGGTTTTAGGAATTGTTATTGTATGTACCGCATTGTGTGTTAGTTATGTGTAGGTTTTGTATCAGTGTGTTCACACACTAACTCTAAATCAATTGACTTGTTAGGACGAAATTAGCGGTCCCATCATTTTCTACATCTGTGTTACACCAACCGAGCAACTAAAGGTGAGTTCACGGCCCCTAATTTTATCTTGTTTTAAACAACAGGGGGAGAAACATGTATACACTCTACAACTCTATCTTTTTACGTTATACGAAATTAACGTCATTAAACTATTTGGTAACTAAGTTAATGTTAATGTACGTTATGGTCACTAAGCAGCTATATCACACAAGTCCTCGACAAACTCTCGGATCGTTAGTATTGGGTTAGATAGCGGGGAAATTATAAGTAGTACTACTGGGCCCGACAAGCCCCACCCGAGCTAGTCGCGCTAGCCGACCGGGTATGGTCAACGGGTGAATAATTTGGCCTAACTTCGCCATGGTCAGTGATAGGCCTGGCAACACGGAGGCACAACAGTCAGCTTCGATCGCGAACACTTACGTGACATAACTTTAGGCTAGCTACCTACATGTTAACATTGAACTTAATTACGAATCAACAATATTATTCCGGGTTAGGGATAATGGAACCAACAACGTTATTATTCCGGGTTAGGAATAATGGAACATCATTATTATTCCGGGTAAGGAATAATGGAACCATCAGTATTATTCCGGGTTGGGAATAATGGAACTAAATCGTTATCCCGGGTTAGGGATAACGGGGGAAACAAACTTATAACCGAACAAATGAACTTATGAAAACCTGTGAACTCACTCTTCTTTAATGTTGACACTTGTTTCTTTACATGTTTCTCAGGACGCTAGGAGCTCTAGGTGCACTCACTTGCATTGATCAAGACATCTTTTTATCGAGTCTCATTTACGAACATTGTTTGGGTTTTTCTTTAGTTTTGGCGTTTGTGTTGGCGCCCGTTCCTTTACTTTACTTTAATGCTTCCGCTCAACTTTAAAAACTAATGCTTCCGCTAAACATTGAAACCAAACTAAGACAATCTAAAATTAACTATGAATGGCTAAACAAATGATTTTGGAAAACGTATTAACAAATCATATAGAGTCGTTCGACGTTACTAGTGTCTCAGATTCTGGTTTGTTCACACGCCTCGCGGTAAAACTCCGCAAGTGGAAATTGAGGGTGTGACAGTGTAGTTGAAGAGGCATCCTCCTCTAGCACTGATGAAGAGGATAGGATCACCGGAGAAAGAGAAAGAGCCAAAGAAAGAGAATTTGAACAATTGGCTGAAATGCAACGAAAAGCTGAGGAGAAGAAAAGAAAAGTAAAAGGGGAGGATGATACTACTTATGTGCCTTTGGGTTCCGACAGTGACACCCTTGTTCGCAAATCTTCAAAGAGGCCAACTAAACGTCTAAAGAGGCCAGTTGTTAGAAGCACAATTCTCCAAAAGACAAATAAAAAAGAAAGGTGCAGAAAAAGGTTAATGAATCAATGAATGTTGAACCGATTCCTCAACCACCACCATCACCACCTCCTCAACCAACTCCACAACCACCACCATCTCCACCACCACAACCAACACCACAACCTACACCTCATTCTCAACCTTCTCAATCTCAACCCTAGTTCTTCATAGGATCTAGACTTGAATATCTTCATTATTAATCCTCACTACAGACAAAATAGCGTTCTCTTCCTCACTGTATTCTGTGGCATTCCAAATATATTCGACGTGTGATCGTAAGCTGTGTGTCTGTCAGTAAGAGCCTTGGTAATAGGAAGTCGGCTAAAAAAATCTAGCACTTCTCTATAAGCTGTGATCTCAGGAATAGTCTCATCTAGAAGAGAACAGATGTTGTAAAACGGTGAGAATGAAGACTTCTTAATCTACAAACATAAACATTTCAAACACTTAGAAAAATTATAAAAAATTTTAACTCTTAATTACTCGTATGAGTCAACATCCGTATGAATCAGATATTTAGACAAAAATTCAAGTCTGAATCAAAAACCCACTTGTACGAGCCACTTCTTCGTATGATTTATACTTAGAACTTGACATTTTTAGGATTTGAACAAACTTGCTCGTACGAGTGATGCTTGGTACGGGTCACAAAGATATAAATATTTAAGGACATACTAGTACGAATGATCACTCGTATGAGTGAATATGATAATCAGATATTTGAAATCCTTGCTCGTACGAGTGATGATTCGTATGAGTTACAAGTCGCACCACATAACACCTTATCAAACCGAACTTAAAACGTGTAGATTTTAACAAATTGAAGGTTGAGTTATAGGTTAAAAGGGCCGATTTTAACGATTTTGAGTTCAATTTTATATTTTACCGGTCCAATAGATCTACGTTTTATGTCCTTTTGGTTCAATTTCAACAGTATAACGATTCAAAAACAAGCATTAGTACCTTGCCCATCGTAAGAGGTGTGCTAATTAACCTCCCTGAAGTATAGATACGTAATGAAGATCAAGAAAATGAATGGTACGAACTGAATCGCACAGAGTAAGCTCTCGGTTGCACAGAGTCAATAAAGTGACTCATGCGAATGAGAAGTCCTTTTATACTCATTTTGGTTCACTCGTACAAGTGATGATTCGCACGAATGAATCCTTTTGTCACTCGTACGAGTCAGTGTGTCTCGCTTACGAGTCATTCTATGCACTTTGTTTATCTTTTTGATTTTTTGTGAAATTTTATCTGTTTTTATAACCCACTCAGTTTACCAAGTCCAAGTTAATGACCTTAGTTAACCAATTTTCCTACCAAGTCCAAGTTAATGACCTTGGTTCATCGATGTTTAACCAAAACAGATTTATTTTAAAAATTTAAAGTTTCAAGTTAATGAACTTTGTTGACGTTTCAGGATTTATTTCTTTTCTAATTAGCTCCCAGCCCATGCTCTTCAGCTTTCCTCCAGCAACTGTCGCTTTGACTTGGACTAACGGTATTTTCATCATCGGTGGACTAAAATCAAAGATAGAATGCTAAAGATAAACTGAAAATCTTTTGGGGATTTTTCCGAAAAGAAAGAACAAGTAAAGATGTATTTACATACATATTTTTTGTGAGTTTTGTGTTTACAGGATCATATCAAGTATTTAGACAAATCACAAGTACCGTTGATCTTGGTAGTAACTTTAAGTTCTTAAACAAATTTACCTAAATTGCCAATATACTTATCCACTTAAACCTCTACACGTTTCTCAATTGTTTCAAGATATGTTAGGTAACATTAAGGAACATGAAGTAACTGTGTTTCTCATCTTAGAATATACTCCCACATCGAGATTCCCATAATATCATTTCACATGTGAATATATTTAACTGATATGTAAATGGGGTGAATTGCGAGACCTTGGGAGCTCAGGTTAGTATTTCCATACAGAGAAAGAGATGAAGGCTTGACTTTAGTGGTGTACCATTAAGGAATCTTTTGAACTGAAGATGTCGTAAATGTTTATGACATACTCATTTTTGTGCAGGTTTTGTAGGCGAATAATGCGTAAAGTATTATACAAGTTCTAGGTCATTGCCGACGGAAAATCAGAAGAACTCGGATAATACCCCAGATATCGATTGAATATAAAGACCTAGTATTACAGAATCTGGCATTCTCTCAAACGAAATTTCAGAGTACTAAGTCCATATATCTGAGAGATTTTGACCCACAAAATACTCAGTTTTTTTCTTTTAGGTTTATATCACGAAGAACAATTTACTAGAACAAGTGAAGCCTATTAGCACATCCTCAGTAAGATCTGTTTAATTACCTGTTTAAACATTCCATATCTTTAGCATACTGTGATGGTCAACTGACATAATATGATTAACCCTTTTTCACAAAAACTTTTTTTATCCTTTTTATTGTTTTTTGTATTTTTCACAACTTTTCTCTCACGTCACCACCACCACAACCAACACCACAACCTACACCTCAACCTACTCAATCTCAACCCCAGTTCTCAACCGGAACCAGGTTAGAAGATCAATTTGACATTGACTTTGGTGATATTCCAGGGGGAAGATTTCTCAGCAGACATGTTCAATGATTCACTCATTGAAGAGTTAGAGAAACAAGTAATGCTGAACAGTGTAAAAATTGCTAAGTTACAAGAGTAAATCAATGGGCTTAATGAAGAAAAACAACATCTAGAGGCCATCTTGGCGAGCATCGTATTCGAAAATGAATCTTTGAGAAATCGTATGGCGGAATATGATGCAGAACGCCTAAGAAATTAAAGAAAGATGAGCGTATTTGAGAAACTCCTCACGAAGAAACTGAGAATTAATTTAGTTGCTGAGATTGACGAGATGGAGAAAGAATAAGCCCGACAAAGAGTTGCTGAGCGGGAACGTATTGCAAAAGAACTCTCAGACGCTCAGGGGAAAGGTAAAGCAAAGGTTGGTGAGGAACCTATGATTGATATTACTGAGCCAGAAGCTGAATCTGTGCCATTATCTTCTGAAGTGGTGGTGTATGTAAACACGAAGAAGTTTGTGTTGGTCGGAAAGCCAAAGGATGTTGATGTTGACATGTAAAATTTATCTACATAACATTACCTCTATAGTACAAATTGTGTGGTTTTCATTGACCACAAAAGTCTCCAACACTTTCTTAATCAGAAAGAACTGAACATGAGACAACGACGTTGGGTTGAACTTCTAAACGACTATGACTGCGAGATTCGCTACCATCCTAGTAAGGCGAATGTCGTAGCTGATGCTCTTAGTCGTAAAGAACGTGTCAATCTACATTGTGTTCAAGTTTGATCTGATATCCAAATACGTATTTTTGAAGCCCAATGCACTTGTCTAACCCAAGGTTTGTTGAAAAACGAACTACCCCATCATCTTGAGCTTCAGCTTGAAACGAAAGACAATGGGTTACTCTACTACATGAACCGTTCATGGGTTCCAAGCCAAGACAATCTCCACACCATATTGATGAATGAGGCTCACAAATCTCGTTATTCAATTCATCCTGGTGCAGACAAAATGTACAAGGATCTCCGTATCCAATATTGGTGGCAGGATATGAAGAAGGATATTGCCTTGTACGTATCCAAATGCCTAAGTTATCTTAAAGTTAAGGTAGAACATCAACATCCATCTGGTTTGCTTGAGCAACTAGAAATTCTGGTTTGGAAATGGGAAAACATTGCTATGGATCTCATCACCAAACTACCACATACTTCTAGAGGTCATGATGCCATTTGGGTAGTCATTGATCGTTTATCAAAATCAGCACACTTTTGCCAATTTGTGAGGATCTATCTGCTAACAAACTTGTGAAGATCTTCGTTGATCAGATAGTATCTCGACATGGTGCTCCTTTGAACATCGTATTGGACCAGGATGCTCGATTCTCACTCACTTTTGGAAGACCATGCAATCTGCCATGGGAACCACACTTAACTTGAGCACCGCTTATCATCCTCAAACGGATGGACAATCTGAAAGGATGATCCAAACATTGGAAGATATGCTTAGAGCTTGTGTGATCAACTTTGGTGGTAGTTGGGATTCCATCTACCTTTGATCGAATTCTCCTACAACAATAGTTATCACTCCAGCATTAACATGGCTCCTTTCGAAGCACTATATGGTTGAAAATGTCGTTCACCAGTCTGTTGGAGTGAGGCTGGTGAAGCTCAGCTCACCGGAGTAGAACTCATTATAGAGACTACATACAAAGTCAAGAAAATACGCGATAATCTTTTTACCGCTAGATGCCGTCAAAAGAGTTATGCGGATCAGCGACGCAAGCCCTAGGAATTACAAGTTGGTGATCACGTCCTTCTAAAGGTATCCCCTTGGAAAGGTGTGATTAGATTTGGAAAGAAAGGAAAACTTGCACCTCAATATGTGGGACCATTTAAGATCGTTGAGAGGATCGGAAAGGTGGCCTACAAACTTGGGCTACCTCCTAAGCTTGGGAATGTTCATCAACTTTTCATGTTTCAAATTTGGAAAAGTGTTTTACTGATGAAAACCTCCACATCCCTGTTGATGAAATTCGCATTGATAACACAATGCACTTTGTCGAGAAACCTGTGGAAATATTAGACCATGAAGTCAAGAAACTCAAACACAATTGCATACCGATTGTTAAAGTTTGCTGGGAGTCCAAACGTGGCCCAGAGTTTACCTGGGAATGAGAGGATCAAATGAAGGCCAAATAACCACATCTTTTCCCACAAGTTTCCTCTAATTAAATTTCGAGATGAAATTTCCTAAAGTAGGGGAGACTGTGACATTTGTACATTTAGTTATTGAACAATTCTGAAACATTTTCGTATTTAATAAAATATTGTGTTTTATTTGCGAGAATGTATATTTATCAATCATTATACAATCCCAGACATTTTTATTCAATAAAATCTTGCATTTTATTGGAAAGAATGCAAAAATGTCAATCGTTGAACAAATTTGGTCATTTTCGTGTTCCATATTCGGTAATATAATTGTTCCATAAAGTTTCAGGATTCAACCAAACGCATTTTTATGACCATAGTAATTTAGGGAATAACCCTCTAAGGATATACCTTATAGTCATATAGTTTAGTTAGTTATATGATGAGTCAATTTTATGTACTTTTAAAATGCCGAAAACACCCTTTTGGCGCATAAAATTGTTTTAAACATGTAAGACCATAGTTTTGACATCTAAACCTATATTATAACATAATGAAACTCGTTTTGACATATAAGACTCATCATAGGACTTATTTAATCATCCAAACCCATAGTTACGCTTGCGACATGTTAAAGTGGCGTAAACCATTTTAACAAGTCGTAGCGGGTCAAAGCACTTAGAAACTCTTCCAAATCAAAATGTAAGGTATTATAAACCATATCATACGAGTCCCAACACTCGTTTGGTATATAAGACCTCATTCTATCCAATTCTTGATTAAAGTATCGACACACTAACATAATATTCAGATACATTAGGACATACTTGAACTCTTCAATCCTTAAGCTTTGTTTGATCATTCGAACAAGACATTTAAGCAATCCCAAGTGAGTACATAGTCCCCTCTTTTACGTTTTTAAATGTTTTGGGGTGATTCATATGTGCCTATCACTACTTTCTTGTTTCCATGACATTATACATGTTTTGCTTATCTAGTACATATAATACATGATTTCAAAGACATTTTGCTTCATATGTTGACTTAGCATACCTAGTATATGATTTCAAATACATTTTTTCTTCGTATGTTGACTTAGCATACCTAATACATGATTTCAAAGACATTTTTGCTTCGTATGTTAACTTAGCATACCTAGTACACAATTTCAAACATATTTTTACTTCGTATGTTGAGTTAGCTCATGATTTCAAAGACATTTTTGCTTGGTATATTGACTTAGTATGCCAAGTACATGATTCCAAAACATTTTCATGACATGCTAACATTGTTCAAGACATATTGGTGCCCTGAATATATAATGATACATTCATTAACATTGATCATGCCGACTGGTAGTATGTAATGGTACCATAGGACTGGTAATCTCGTTCCCGTATCATAGGTTTGTTTGCAAGTGACTTTAGGTAATAACAGAATCCAATGAACATTTGATAAACCTTTGTCTTTATAAGGGTTTATCCGACAATCAACAAGGCTTGAATGTATTCGCCAACATTCCATATATATGTGTCTACACAATAAAAGCAATTGATTTATAAGACAAGAGTTTTTGTTTAAACAAGACCTTTGTTTATTCAAAACACCTATTTTATACAAGATATTTTGACACGACAAGACATTTTGGTTATTTATACAAGACATTTATTTTATGGTTTAAACAAGACTTTTTTTGCCATACAAGACATTGGTTTATACATAGACATTTGTTTATAAATAACATTTGGTTTATACATAGACATTTGTTTATAAAAGACATTTGGTTTATACGTGGCATTGGTTTATACATGACATTGGTTTATACATGACATTGGTTTAAACAAGACATCTCAATTGTTGGCTCATGGTAAGTGATTTAAATGACGAGACATGTGTAATATAATAGAAGCATGGTGGATAAGCCACTGGTACTTCCTATATATAAGTTCTTTCATTATATTAGATAACATAGTGTTATCTAAACCACTTAAAACAAAATACAAGACATGACATATTTTATATGATTTTGGTTATTAAGTTAACCATGCATCATTTAACTTTTAAAGCCCTGAATGTTCATCAAAAAACCTATGTTACTCATAGGCATTTTTATGCTGATGTTTTATTTTCACATATGTATCAGGAGCTAATGTTTGACTTTTAGCATGCTTCACATAGGGCGGGCTTGGGCCTTAGTGACTTTAAAGTTTGCAAGACAATCGTTATGTTTTTTATTTAATTCTCCTAAGACAATTGTTGTGCTTCACATAGGACGGACTTGGGCCTTATTGACTTTAGACTTTATGTACCATGTGTTGTGAAACAATAGTTCTCTGACATGACTCCCTGATGTTTCCATCGTGATTTGTTGTTTTACGCGGTCGGGGAGTTACACAACAACCTAGTAAATTTAAAGATTTTTCACTTGAATGACGACTGCATAAGTTGCAAAAAGGGCAAACTACACAAAAATTCGCATCCAAGGAAGCTCCTGAACTCAATCAAGTTCCCAGTAGAGAGACTACAGATTGATCACTTTGGACTAGTCAATGTTCGAAGTATCTCAGGAGATCTATATTGTCTCGTTGTTACTGATGATTATTTAAGAATTTCTGGGCGTTGTTCTTGGAAAGCAAAGATGAAACTTTGAGAGCCTGATGATCTTACTCCGAAAATTGGAGAACCTGTATAACTTACCAATTCGACACATAAGAAGTGACAACGGTACAGAGTTCAAGAATAATCGGATGTTAGAGTTTTGCAATGCGAAGGGAATTTTGCATGTTTTAGCACAACATATACTCCACAGCAAAATGGTGTAGCTGAATGCAAAAATAGAACCCTAATAAGGACAGCAAGAACCATGCTCACCAATTTAAAACTGCCAGTTAGTTTTTGGAGCAAAGCCCTGGCTTCTACGTGCTATACATTGAACAGAGTATTGACAGTCAAGCCACACAAGAAAACATGTTTCGAGCTACTTAACCTACCAAAGCCAAACTTGAAGTATTTAGAACCATTTGGGTCATCTTGCACAGTAATCGATGCTGATGGCAAATTTGGAGCTAAATCCATGGAGGGGTTCTTCATGGGATATGCTAGTCTACTACTAAGAGTATATCTTCCTAGCATAAACCGGGCGATTGAAGCTTCGAACATTGATTGTCAACGATACAAGTCTCCAACACAAAAATCTGGAGATTCTTGGTTGTTCAATTATGAAAGTCTCTGGGATTCCTTTGAGCGGCCAGCTAAGCTGACAGAAGAGGAACTTTTGATTATTTATTAGCAAAAACAAGCGTTATCACAAGAACAAGTTCCTAGGCCGATTGTTATTACTCAAACACATGGTGGTACTCATGATGCTGAAGCAGGCCCTAGTACATAACATCCATAATCATAGACTGTTGGAACAATTGATCCCACTGCTAATCAAGAGATGAATGAACCTTCTCCCACGTTTGATCAATCTAATGATTTTGATTCTGATGCTGAACCGACATATGACAATGATGGATCTACTTCCGAAAATGGTACAGATCAGATTGAAAGTTTACTCAACAATCAAGCTGGGGAACAACTTCTCATAATGAAGCATCCAGAAGTAATCAAGACATCTAACAAAATATCACAAATCTAGAAAACAAAGTGAGCATTTCAAATGAAGTTATGCCGAGGACATTGTCGTACCATCCATTAAAAAATATCATTGGATAATTGCGGACTAGTGTGTGACATCCCGGCTTTTCAGGTATCTTAAACGCGCTAATTTACGGTTATTCATTCCTACGCTGATTTAATTCAGAGAATTAAATTACACGCTCGCAATAACTACGCTAACTTTGTGAATCAATTGGGTGAATTACGTGCTATGTGTTATTCGACGTTTGTAGATTTTGTAGATTATTGTATCACGCCTTGATTTCGCGATTATTAGTTATAAAAAATAATAAATAAATAGCCGAACCGAACCGAGCCACGAAACGTGTCGACCTCACCTCCTTGCGGCCCAAGGAAATAACCTAAACTTGAGGCCCAAGCCACTTAACCCAAACCGCCCCCCCATCACGGCCGCACCCCCTCCCCTTCTTTTCCCTTGTTATATCTATATATATGTATGCATGGATTGTTTGTTAAAAAAAACAACAAAACCCTAGCACCTAGAGGAAGGCGACGGCAGCCCCCCCCCCTCTCACGATCAAAAAACCCCACATCTTCCGGATGATTCCAATCTTGTCCCGGTTCGCTAATTTCAAGGTTAGGGTTTAATTGTTTTGCGATTCACATTAGGGTTTGTGTAATCTTGATCATGGTTATGTGTAATGGTAGGATTATTAGTATGAAAAGTGTTGTGATTTATGATTAGTTCGGATGATTGTGCGAATCTTTGCGATTGTGATGTTATGTTGAATACTAAAATCATAGGCTGCGTTTTAGCGATAAAGATCATGTTATATAATTAGGGTTTGCATGAATATTGATATACATGATGATATTTGACAAATAAACCTCTTGTTAATCATTATTACTAAGCGTCATGATCGTTTAAGCATGTTCTAATGCGATAAAAGTCGAAAACAGTTTGCTGAATGACATTTACAGCTAACTCAATTGGCTGTAACCTGATCATTATCTATCGAAAAGTGGATTTTCTGAAGCCTAAAACGTGTATTTTTGAAAAACGCTTCTAATGGCGCCAGATTCATATTTTTTCTGAGGTCGTTTGCTATTTTTAAGTGGTCATTTAGTGCAGTAGCTGAAGCTGCATAAATTCTGCAGAATTTGCGGGTTGTTTATCGAGTCGGATTTCATAGTCTGTAGGGGGTTGGGTCACGAAATTTGTACAGTAACTGGAGACGGGAATTTCCGGAAATCTCCCAGTGGAATTTTGTTAATTGGATGAACGATGATTTTTAAATAAGTTTTCCCGTGGACTGCAGTCTGAAAGCGACGAATCTGACTGTAGCCTAGTATATAAATGTTTATAAATAATTGGTAAAGCGTTAAGACTTGAAAATTTTACATAAAATTCTACAGTTTATTTGACACCTTCTGTAAAAAAATTGTAATTTTTGAAACCTTTGAACTATTTTACAAAATCCTCGAAAACAGCCCAGTTATGAGCGTACAAGCTGAAACATGATAACTTGCGTTTGTGTGTACCTAAGTGATGTATGAGTTAACCTGTGTTTATGACAAGTTGGTTTGATCATTATTTTGTATGGTGATACTTTGCATGCATGATTTTGGTTTCGAATTGGTTGTTACGTGTGCCATACTGTGTGTTAGTTATGCGTAGGATTTTGTGTCAGTGTGTCCACACACTAACTTTAAATCGGTTGTCATGTTAGGACGCGATTAGCGGTTCCATCATTTGCTTCTTTTGTGTTATTCTAACCGAGCAATTTAAGGTGAGTTCACGGCCCCTATTTTTTCCGGTTTTAAACAACAGTCGGAGAAACATGTATACACTCTATAACTCTATCTTTTACGTTATGCGAAATTAACGTCGTTAAACTATTCGGTAACTAAGTTAATGTTAATGTACGTTATGGTCACTAAGTAGCTATATCACGGAAGTCCTCAATCAACTCTCGGATCGTTAGTATTGGGTTAGATACCGGGGAAATTATGGTAGTACTACTGGGCCCGACAAGCCCCACCCGAGCTAGTCACGCTAGCCGACCGGGTATGGTCAACGGGTAATTAATTTCGCCTAACTTTCGCCATGGTCACTGATAGACCTGGCAACACTGAGGCAACAACAGTCAGCTTCGATCGCGAACTCTTATGTGACGTAACTTTAGGCTCGCTACCTACATGTTAACATTGAACTTAATTACGAACCAACATTATTATTCCGGGTTAGGAATAATGGAACTATATCGTTATCCCGGGTTAGGGATAACGGGGAAAACAAACTTTTAACCGAACTTGTGAACTTATAGAAACCTATGAACTCACTCTTCTTTAATGTTGACACTTGTTTCTTTACATGTTTCTCAGGACGCTAGGAGCGCTAGGTGCACTCACTTGCATATAATTAAGACATTTTTACCGAGTCTTATTTACGAATAATGTTTGGGATTTTTGGTTTTGGCGTTTATGTTGGCGCCCGTTACTAAACTTCGAAACTAATGCTTCTGCTAAACTTTGAAACTAAGATATTTTGAAAATGACTATGAATGGTTAAACAAATGTTTTTGGAAAACGTTTAAATAAACCATATAGAGTCGTTCGATATTACTAGTGTCTCAGATTATGGTTTGATCACACGCCTCGCGGTAAAACTCTGCAAGTGGAAATTGAGGGTGTGACAAATTGGTATCAGAGCCTCTAGCTATAGAGAACCAGGTTTGCATTAAAAGTAGACCTAAACTATAGCTGTTACATGACACTAGACTTAGTTGGCACCGAACAGTGATATCTTGTTATGTGTTATACTACAATTGTTTTATGTGAGATATATATGCATATTGTGATGCACGCAACTCGTAACTAACTACACCAACCCAGCAGGCAATGTCATCATCATCATCCGACAAATCTCGACAATCAAGGGCGCCGGGGAAGGCACCCATGGTCGAACCCTCACCACCTCATGGCGTGGAGACACACTCAGCTAATAGGAAAAGACTCGCTCTAGGAGGGGAGTCGTCCTCCCGTCCGACCACCGCTATACCGGTCGAACCGGTCAACTCTTTAGGAGTGGGGACAATCTACTTAGGGATATGTTAAGGAAACAACAGGAACAACTAGAAAGAATGAAGGAGACTATTGAAGCACAGGGATGGATGATACGTCAACTAACTGGTAAAACTGGAGAGCTCGAGGAAGAGCGATATGAGAATAAGAAAGTTCGCAACATTTTAGCTAAGGACTTTCGTGCTGAGCAGCTGAGGGCTGACTGGCTCGAAGACAGAGTTCTTGAGTCCAGTTGGAGGATTCAAGAACTGGAGCAGAATCAAGAACCTGTCCCACTACCCGCACCAGCACCGGCCTCTCCAACGCCGGTAGAGGAAGTAGAGGAAGTAGAGGAAGTAGAGGAGGACCTAGAGGAAGACCTGGAGGAGGATCCAGAGGAAGACCAGGAGGAGGATCCGGAGGAAGAAGAGCCGGAACAGGACCCGGCTGTTGAAGCTGAAAACACCGTAGAGGATGATGGCAATGATAGCGACTTGGGAGATGGAGACGTAGAAGACTAACTCGTCTCGCCAATCCCTGTTTTGTTTCCTTTAGTTTGTTAGTTTCCACTTATGTTTGATCCTGAAATTTTATAATTAAACTGAGATGTTTGGTTGGTATTTTGTGAGACATTGCAATTTATTAATCGAATGTTCCTTTTGATTGTTTAAATTGTCGGGTTGACATAACTTGTGTGATTATTGAAGTGTGTAATATGATAACTATATTTGATATATATACTTATCGGTGTGTGTTTGTGTTGTCTTGCGAAGATCTGAAATGGCAACTGGTCGTCGCGGAAAACTCAACATGTCAACTGAAGAATTGGCCGCTTTAATCCAAGAACACGTGAATGCTGCTCTGGCAGGTGTTCAAAACCCACCAGCAGGTAACCATTATTAAAATTTCATGGGAAAATCTAATAGTTGGACTAGTAGACTTTCTCGCTGACTACCTATCCCCTATCTTCAGGAGGGGGTCTTAACCCCTACAAGATGTTCCTCGATGCAAAACCGAGCAAGTTCACGGGTGTTGAAGGACCCATAGGACTGGTCCGTTGGATTGAAAAGTCTGAATCGGTGTTCGAGATGCGCAATTGCCTTGAAGTCAATAAGGTCAAGTATGCTGCCTCAACGTTGGAAGATGGGGCATTAACCTGGTGGAATGCATAAGTCCAAACGCGTGGACTTGTTGCGGCGAACGTAATGGCCTGGACCGAGTTTAAGGCCCTAATCAAGGAGGAATACTGTCCGCGGGACAGAGTTCAGTAGTTGGAACAGGCGTTATGGAACCACAAGATGGTAGGGTCAGAAATTGAAGCGTACACGGCAAAACATCATCATCTGGTGTTTCTTTGTCCCGATTTGGCTAACACCGTCGACAAACAACTTGAGTTTTATCTTGGGGGTCTGGTCCCTGAGATCCAGGGCATGGTAATGTCCGGCAACCCTACGACGGAGCATCAAGCGATAAGGCTGGCGCATAAACTCACCGATAAGGCGGTGGAGCAAAGGAAGTTGCCACCTCGGGGTGCAACTGAAGTTGTCCCTGATAACGAAAGAAAATTTGAAGACTCATCTGCTCGACAGTCTTCGTCAGCCCATCCACAACAAGGAAACCAGAAGCGGTCCAACAACTTCAACAATAATCGGGGTCACAATAATCAGTCTGCCAACAACACCCAGAACTCGAGCGGCTATGCGGGTCAAAAGCCGCAATGTAACCATTGTAACCTCCATCATCACGGCCCTTGCGCTGGAAATCACTGCCAATGATGTGGCAAAGCGGGACACGCGAAAAAGGATTGTCGCGGGGAAATCATGTCTCGACAAAATCAGAATCAGCACCTGGGTCAACAGCAAGGTAATAACCGGGGATGCTATCAGTGCGGTAGCACTGCCCATTTCAAGCGGGACTGCCCGCAGCTTCGCAACAACAACAATGGTGGGAACAACAACAACAACCACATCATCAACAACAACAACAACAATAACAACAATTGCAACAATGGAAAGGGTGGCACAGGAGGTGCCAAAGGTCATGCATTCACGCTGGGCCATGGAGAGGCCAGAAACGACTCGAACGTGGTCACAGGTAAGTTTCCCCTTAACGATCATTTTGCTACTGTACTTTTTGATACGGGTGCGGATAAGAGTTTTATATCTGAGTCTTTTAGGACGAACCTAAAACTCACGCCTAAACCCCTAGAGACCCCTTACGTCATAGAACTAGCCGACGGTAAATCATTAGATGTGACCTATTTAGTAACCGGCTGTCAACTTAAAATCGCGGGTCACACCTTTACCATTGATCTGATGACAACTACCCTGGGTTGTTTTGATGTGGTAGCCGGAATGGACTGGCTATCCGACGTCCGAGCTGAAGTTCTCTGTTTTGAGAAAGCTATCCGTATTCCACTCTCTAACGACGAAGTCTTGATGGTGCAAGGCGATAAGGCAGGCGCCGTCACAAACATCATCTCTTACATGCAATCTCAGAAGTATCTTCGGAGAAAGAACTCTTTTGCTTTGCTCGCACTGGTCACCGAGCAGCCTAAGGACGAGAAGCGGATTGAAGATATCCCCGTCGTCCATGACTTTCCCGATGTGTTTCCATAGGAGTTACCTGGTCTTCCACCACATCGACAAGTGGAGTTTGAAATCGAATTGGCGAACCATGCGACTCCTATCGCCAAGGCCCCGTACCGCCTAGCTCCAGTATAGCTGCAAGAGCTGTCTACCCAACTTCAGGAATTGTTGGAAAAAGTATTTATCCGACCCAGTACTTCGCCATGGGGAGCTCCGGTCCTTTTTGTCAAGAAGAAGGACGGGACCTTCCGCATGTGCATCGACTACAGGGAACTCAATAAGGTTACCGTCAAGAACCGATACCCATTACCTCGCATCGACGATCTTTTCGACGAACTTCAAGGGTCAAGCTACTACTCCAAGATTGATCTACGGTCCGGTTATCACCAGTTACGCGTTAGGGAGGAGGATATCTCCAAGACGGCATTTCGCACTCGGTATGGCCATTATGAGTTCTCGGTTATGCCCTTCGGTCTCACCAATGCACCTGCGGTGTTCATGGATCTCATAAACTGCGTGTGTAAGCCGTATCTCGACAAGTTTATCATCGTGTTCATCGATGATATACTCGTCTACTCTAAAGGTGAAGAAGAACATGCTTAGCATCTATGATTATTGCTGGAACTACTTCAACAGGAGAAACTATATGCCAAGTTTTCGAGGTGTGATTTCTTGATTCGGGAAGTTCAGTTCCTCAGGCATATCATGAATGAAAAGGGTATACACGTTGATCCCGCCAAGATTGATGCCATCAAGAACTGGGAAGCACCCAGGACACCGAAAGAAATCCACCAATTTTTGGGTTTCGCTGGTTACTACAGACGTTTCATCGAGGGATTTTCCAAGATCCCACAACCGCTTACCACTCTCACCCAGAAGGGCACCAAGTATGCTTGGGGTGATAAGCTGGAAGCAACATTTCAATTGCTGAAGCAGAAACTTTGTAGTGCACCCATTTTGTCCTTGCCAGAAGGGACAAATGATTTTGTGGTATATTGTGACGCTTCCATTCAGGGATTGGGATGTGTACTCATGCAACGTGATAAGGTCATCGCGTATGCATCCCGACAGTTGAAGGTTCACGAGAAAAACTACACAACACATGACCTGGAATTGGGAGCAGTTGTGTTTGCACTTAAGATTTGGAGACAGTATGTATATGGAACAAAGTGCACAATCTACACGGATCACAAGAGCCTCCAACATATTTTCGACCAGAAGGAGTTGAACATGCGACAGTGTCGCTGGGTCGAACTCCTGAACGATTATGAATGTGCCATTCGGTATCACCCAGGTAAAGCTAACGTGGTAGCCGATGCCCTCAGTCGGAAGGAGCACTTGAAACCTCGTCGGGTACGAGCGCTAGAAGCAGTTAAGGAAGAGAACATCAAGGCCGAATCTGTGGGAAAGATGGAACGCAATCGGGAAGTGAAACCCAATGGTGCCCGGTATTTCATGAATCGTATATGGGTACCTCTCTACGGAAATCTCAGAAAGCTAGTTATGGACGAAGCTCACAAATCCCGATACTCTGTCCATCCTGGTTCGGATAAGATGTATCAAGACCTTAAAGCCGCGTACTGGTGGCCCAACATGAAAGCGGATATAGCCACCTACGTGAGCAAGTGTTTGACTTGTACGAAAGTCAAGGTGGAATACCAGAAGCCATCAGGGCTACTTCAACAACCTGAGATCCCAGTGTGGAAATGGGATCAGATCTCAATGGACTTTATCACTAAACTCCCGCGAACCCCGGGTGGTTGCGATACCATCTGGGTAATCGTGGATCGTCTAACTAAGTCTGCACACTTCCTAGAGATCAAAGAAACAGATAAGATGGATAAGTTGACTCGCATCTACATTAAGGAAGTAGTTTCTCAGCACGGGGTGCCAACGTCCATCACCTCAGACAGAGATGCTCGTTTCACGTCCAACTTTTGGCAGTCACTTTAGAAAGCGTTGGGTACACGCTTAGATATGAGCACAGCTTATCACCCTCAGACGGATGGTCAAAGTGAAAGGACCATTCCGACCTTGGAAGACATGCTTAGGGCATGTGTGGTAGACTTCGGGAACAGTTGGGAAATCCATCTGCCTTTAGTGGAATTCTCGTATAACAACAGTTACCATACGAGTATTCAGGCAGCACCATTTGAAGCATTATACGGTCGCAAATGTAGATCACCCGTCTGTTGGGCAGAAGTCGGTGACAGTCAACTCAAAGATCCTGAGTTTATACCTGAGGCTACTGAAAAGATTGTGCAAATCAGAAAGCGCATGGCAACGACACGAGATCGACAGAAAAGTTACGCTGATCAACGCCGCAAACCGCTCGAATTTCAAGTAGGTGACCGCGTCCTACTGAAAGTGTAACCCTGGAAGGGCGTAATTCATTTCGGAAAATGAGGCAAACAAAACCCACGGTACGTAGGCCCATTTGTGATTTCGAAGCGTATCGGGCCCATAGCTTATCAGTTAGACCTTCCTATCGAACTCAGTGGAGTTCACAACATTTTCCACGTGTCCATTCTGAAGAAGTGCCTATCAGATGAGACCCTAGTCATTCCATTGGATGAGATTCAAGTGGATGAGCAACTGCATTTTGTGGAACAACCTATCGAGATCATGGATCGTGAGATTAAGACTCGAAGGCACAGCAAGATACTGATTGTCAAGGTTCGTTGGGACTCTAAGCGTGGACCGGAGTTCACGTAGGAAAGAGAGGACCAAATGAAACGAAAATACCCACACCTTTTTGTAGCTGAGCAGCAATCTGACGTTAACACAAACTAAATTTCGGGACGAAATTCTTTCAACATGGGAATGATGTGACAGCCTGGGAATTACTTGTACCATTACTAACAAACTGAATCTTTGTGCGTTGCATTCTAAACCGCGTTTACTCAATTTTCAGGACGAAAATTCTTTCAACATGGGGATAATGTGACATCCCGGCTTTTCAGGTATCTTAAACGCGCTACTTTACGGTTATTCATTCCTACGCTGATTTAATTCAGAGAATTAAATTACACGCTCGCAATAACTACGCTAACTTTGTGAATCTATTGGGTGAATTACGTACTATGTGTTATTAGACGTTTGTAGATTTTGTAGATTATTGTATCACGACTTGATTTCGCTATTATTAGTTATAAAAAATAATAAATAAATAGCCGAACCGAACCGAGCCACGAAACGTGTCGACCTCACCTCCTTGCAGCCCAAGGAAATAACCTAAACTTGAGGCCCAAGCCAGTTAACCCAAACCCCCCCCCCCCCATCGCGGCCGCACCCCCTCCCCTTCTTTTTCTTGTTATATCTATATATATGTATGCATGGATTGTTTGTTAAAAAAAACAACAAAACCCTAGCACCTAGAGGAAGGCGACGGCACCCCCCCCCTCTAACGATCGCAAAACCCCACATCTTCCGGATTGATTCCAATCTTGTCCCGGTTCGCTAATCATCATCGTTACAAGGTTAGGGTTTAATTGTTTTGCGATTCACATTAGGGTTTGTGTAATCTTGATCATGGTTATGTGTAATGGTAGGATTATTAGTATGAAAAGTGTTGTGATTTATGATTAGTTCGGATGATTGTGCGAATCTTTGCGATTGTGATGTTATGTTGAATACTAAAATCATAGGCTGCGTTTTAGCGATAAAGATCATGTTATATAATTATGGTTTGCATGAATATTGATATACATGATGATATTTGACAAATAAACCTCTTGTTAATCATTATTACTAAGCGTCATGATCGTTTAAGCATGTTCTAATGCGATAAAAGTCGAAAACAGTTTGCTGAATGACATTTACAGCCAACTCAATTGGCTGTAACCTGATCATTATCTATCGAAAAGTGGATTTTCGGAAGCCTAAAACGTGTATTTTTAAAAAACGCTTCTATTGGCGCCAGATTCATATTTTTTCTGAGGTCGTTTGCTATTTTTAAGTGGTCATTTAGTGCAGCAGCTGAAGCTGCGTAAGTTCTGCAAAATTTGCGGGTGGTTTATCGAGTCGGATCTCATAGTCTGTAGGGGGTTGGGTCACCAAATTTGTACAGTAACTGGAGAAGGGAATTTTCGGAAATCTCCCACTGGAATTTTGTTAATTGGATGAACGATGAGTTTTAAATAAGTTTTCCCATGGACTGCAGTCAGAAAGCGATGAATCTGACTGCAGCCTAGTATATAAATGTTTATAAATAATTGGTAAAGCGTTAGTTGACACCTCCTCTAAAAAAATTGGAACTTTTGGAACGTCGGAACTATTTTATAAAAATCCTCGAAAACAGCCCAGTTATGAGCGTACAAGCTGAAACATGACAACTTGCGTTTGTGTGTACCTAAGTGATGTATGAGTTAACCTGTGTTTATGCGAAGTTGGTTTGATCATTATTTTGTATAGTGATACTTTGCATTCATGATTTTGGTTTCGCATTGGTTGTTATGTGTGCCGTACTGTGTGTTAGTTATGCGTAGGATTTTGTGTCAGTGTGTTCACACACTAACTTTAAATCGGTTGTCATGTTAGGACGCGATTAGCGGTTCCATCATTTGCTTCTTTTGTGTTATTCTAACCGAGCAATTTAAGGTGAGTTCACGGCCCCTATTTTATCCGGTTTTAAACAACAGGGGGAGAAACATGTATACACTATATAACTCTATCTTTTACTTTATGCGAAATTAACGTCGTTAAACTATTCGGTAACTAAGTTAATGTTAATGTACGTTATGGTCACTAAGTAGCTATATCACGGAAGTCCTCAATCAACTCTTGGATCGTTAGTATTGGGTTAGATAGCGGGGAAATTATGGTAGTACTACTGGGCCCGACAAGCCCCACCCAAGCTAGTCGCGCTAGCCGACCGGGTATGGTCAACGGGTGATTAATTTGGCCTAACTTTCGCCATGGTCAGTGATAGACCTGGCAACACTGAGGCAACAACACTCAACTTCGATCGCGAACTCTTATGTGACGTAACTTTAGGCTCGCTACCTACATGTTAACATTGAACTTAATTACGAACCAACATTATTATTCCGGGTTAGGAATAATGGAACTATATCGTTATCCCGGGTTAGGGATAACGGGGAAAACAAACTTTTAACCGAACTTGTGAACTTATAAAACCTTTGAACTCACTCTTCTTTAATGTTGACACTTGTTTCTTTACATGTTTCTCATGATGCTAGGAGCGCTAGGTGCACTCACTTGCATTTGATCAAGACATTTTTACCGAGTCTTATTTACGAATAATGTTTGAGATTTTTGGTTTTGGCGTTTATGTTGGCGCCCGTTACTAAACTTCGAAACTAATGCTTCCGCTAAACTTTGAAACTAAGATATTTTGAAAATGACTATGAATGGTTAAACAAATGTTTTTGGAAACTGTTTAAATAAATCATATAGAGTCGTTCGATATTACTAGTGTCTCAGATTCTGGTTTGATCACACGCCTCGCGATAAAACTCCGCAAGTGGAAATTGAGGGTGTGACATAGTGTCAAAATGCGAAATCAGATGAATAATGATCTTAGTTGTTTTTATACTAATGTTGCACCTTTACAAGAAATAGTCTCATATAAGTATTTTATTTCACAGATTGAGCCAAAAACATACAAGGAAGCACTCATAGAAGAAAGCTGGGTAAATGCAATGCATGAATAGTTCCTGCAGACTGAAAAACTCAGAGTTTGGAAACTTGTTGATCTACCAAATGACCACAAAAAGATAAATACAAAGTGGGTCTTCAAATCTAAATGAGATGACAGAGGAGTAATTGTTGGAAATAAAGCTCGACTCGTTGTTCAAGGATTTCATTAGCAAGAGGGAATAGACTACACTGAAGTCCATTCTCCCATTGCAAGATTGGAAGCTATCCACATCTTCCTGGCATTTGCGCCATGGAAGGGATTTACAGTGTACCAATTAGATGTTAAGTCGACGTTCATGTACGGAAAAGTGAAATGTCACCCAACCACCCGGGTTTGTCGATCCGATTCACAAAGACAAGGTTTATCAACTAGATAAGGCGTTATACGGCTTACACAGGCCGTGAGAGCCTGGTACGAGACGCTTTCTGAACACTTCTGGACAATAGTTTTAGTATAGGAATAGTATTCAGTACACTCTTCACATGGATAGCAGCAGGACACATGTTAATTTTACAAATCTATGTGGATGACATCACATTAGGTTCGACCAAGATGTGTTATGCAAAGATTTCGAAAGAGTCACAAAGAAGAAATTCGAGACGAGTTCTATGGGGGAGATGAAGTTCTTACTGGGACTTTAGGTCGATCAATTGCCTGATGGTATCTTCATACATTAGACGAAGTATGTGAACCATGTTTTGGAGAAATTCAAGATGTCTTCTCCATTAGCTGTGAATCATGGCATCGGACCAGATACAGTTAGAGTGAATATTGATGAAACTTTGTATCGTTTGATGATTGGCTCTTTGAGGTATCTGACAGCATCATGACCGGATATCATGTATCCAACATGCCTTTGCACACACTACTAGTCAAGTTCCAGAGTGTCGCATTTGTGGATACAACTACAGATGAAAGACTCTGGATTGTAGTTTCTTGATACGCCTATATTTGTAGATAACAAGGTTGCCATTAACCTAAGGAAAAATCTAGTTTAACACTCTAAAACTAAACACATTGAAACATGACATCACTTTATTCATGACAGCTATGAGAAAAAGTTGTTTCGTATTGAAAAGATCCACATTGATGAACAGAAAGCAAACTTCTATACAAAAACCGTTTGACAGAGCAAAATTTAAATATCTTTTGAAATTAAATGGGATGAAAGATATGGCATCAGGGGGGCACAGAGGTTGAAACCGAAATGGATGACGATTTGACGTAATCCTCGTCAGTTTTTAATGTTTTTTGTTTTCAAATTTCTTTATTTAAAATCAAAAAATGTTTTTGATTTTAGGGGAGAAATATATTGGGAAAAATACAAAAAAAAACATATAAAATTTTGAAAATGTACAAAAACATGAAAAATACAAAAAGAGTTTTCGTGTAATAAGAGGAAATCATAGTACATCAGTGGGCTATCACAGTACGCTAAAGGATTGTAGTGTCAAAATGTTTAAACAGGTCTCACTATTGATGTGCCAGTAGACTTCGCACATTTAGTAAATTGTTTCTAAGAAATAAACATGAAGAAAAAAACTTCTTAATTAAGTGGTTTATAGATAATGGATATCTGGGGTATTATACAAGTTCTTCTGAATTTGCGTATGTAATGGCCTAGAACTTGTGTTGGTGCATATTATGTCCTTCACTGTGCGAATAGGCTAGATAAAGCGTGTGTTGAATATCGTATAGGTTATATACCGACGCACAACTTAAGTGAGAACATGAGAGGTGCATATGTATCACTTCGTACGAAGGTAACTTACTTAGTACGAAGTTAAAATGCTCACTTCGCACGAGGTCGATAGGTCTATAAATAGTGTGGTGTGTTTAATGTTTTGTAAGTTTTGGAGTTCCCATAGGGGAAACTTTGGCAAAATTTCTCTAGAATTTCGCCAGCTTGTCAAGATGTATACTCTTTCGGTATGAATGAATCATTGGACTTCTTCTGCTTCTACTCTTTTTTTATAATATTATACCGAATTAGTTCTATTTCTACCCAAACTTCCTTCTAGAACTGCCGGATCCTAGACTCTCAATTGGTATCAGAGCTACGATACCGATTCAATTGATCTAACAGTTGATTGAATTACCTACGCTCATGTATTATGGACATTTAGGGGTTTTAGACATATATCATCTAATAAACGGACAATCCATGGACAGATAGTAAAACTGAAACCATAGGATTGTTCAAAATTGATTTTTGACCAAGTCTGTCCTAGAATCATCATGAAATTCGAAGAAATAAAGATTTTGGATCGAAAAACGTAAACATAACTATTCGCACAAAGTGAGAATTCACTCTGCACGAACATAATTTCTCCTCGTACGAAGTGAACCAAAATGCCTAAAGAAAAAAATTCACTTCGTACGAAGGTAATTTCTCCTTGTATGAAGGCCTTTTTTGATCGTGGCAATGAGACAAGTGGAAAGAAAAATATTGGTGATTGAAATTTTTTTCGAGTTTTTAGCGACAAATATGGGCTATTTGGGACACCATCGAGGGCTTCAGAGAATAGATATGATGACAGGATCAAAGAGGGTTGAAGAGGATGGGGTAGTCATAGATACCTATGCAAAAAGATTATCTTTTGGTATAGTGACTATGAATGGGCCTAAATGTAAAATCTGCATTGCTGAAAAACACACTTTTGTGGACCAAAGTGGCATATTTTCCGCATAGTGGAGTTTTTCAGTGAAGAGTTAAGAGAACTCAGAATTTGCAAAAATGAGGGTTAATAAAATTTTCATAGAATATATAATGAAATTCCGGCATTTTTGAAATTCGTGACTATGCAACCGTATTCGGGTGGTTCTGACTTAAGATTGTCTAGGGATGCATTTGATCTAGTTTTGTTAGTTCGTGTTCATAGGAGGTTCAGAATTTTTAGATCGTGATACAGGTTGATGTATAAGGGTTAGAGTCCCGATGTTTGATGTGGACATGGTTAGCAGGACTAGCATTAGGAGATTCAACTTGTATTGTCGACACATATAAGATATTGCATCTAAGGTGTCAGGATGTTTAGTCTTCAAGCAGATGAATTATTCTTCGGACTAACCGTCGTTGAATGATGATGTTTGCTAATTATGTTCCGTCGGTCTAGTAGAGATGGTTATATATCTGTTATTGTGACTGAAGAGTAAGAATGTGATTTTGATCGTGGAAGAATGTTTCTCATATCTGAACATGTTACCAGATGATTTGATTCTGATGAAGATTTGTTTACTGATTGAATAGATTACCATTTTCCTGATCAATCATTAAGGAGTGTGCTTAAAAGTGATTACAGAAAACGGGATTTCAGATCTTCGAGGGTATTCAGTCAGTTGAAGTTTTTCAGTGCAATATTCGTAGGTTTGGTCAATTGCCGGTTGGGGTTTTGAAGATTAAAATATCAGAGCTACAGAGTTAAATAAAAAACTGAACACGGATGTGGTTAAAGTTGAAATTGAGAAGCTTCATTGATTCGTTTTGAGTTGGTGATTATTCATGAAGATTACAGTTACGCAAATTAGAGGAGGTCGAGAATCGTGCAAACAAAGATCTGAAGATTTATTCCAGGGGGAATTTATTGAATAAATTGCAAACCCAAAGCATCAATCAAGGGGGAATTTGTTGACGCATTTTATGACATCGAAAGATATCTGATTGAAGTTGCAGAATATTCAAACACGGCTTACATATTTAAAGATCAAGCTTCAATAGTGACATCCAATGGGAAATTATTGGTGCATATTATGTCTGTTACTTTGTGAATAGGCTAGATAGAGCGTGTGTTGAATATTGTATAGATTAGATACAAACACACGACTTAAGTGCGCTCATGAGAGGTGCATATGTGTCACATCGTACGAAGTAGTCACCTCGTACCATGGTAACTCACTTCGTATAAAGTTAAAATGCTCACTTCGTACGAAGTTAAAATGCTCACTTCGTACGAAGTTAAAATGCTTACTTCGCACGAGGTTGATAGATCTATAAATAATGTCGTGTGTTTATTGTTTTGTAAGTTTTGGAGTTCCCAAAGGGGAAGCACTTGCGAAATTTCTCCATAATTTCGCTAACTTGTCAAGATGTATACTCTTTCGGTATGCGTGAATCATTAGACATCTGCTGATTCTACTCCTTTCTTTGTAACATTCTACCGAATTAGTTCTATTTCTACCCAAACTTCCGTCTAGAACCGCCGAGTCCTAGACTCTCAAGTTGTAGAATATTTTTGCTTTTAAACCCTAAAAGGTACAGCAAATTGAATGTATTGAAAGATATGACAATTGAAGTCAAAAGATTCCAAATATGGAACACCGCTTTTATGTTGAGCCTTTATCTCTTTGTCTGTATGGTGGTACTAACCTGAGCTCTCAAGGTTTCGCGTAACCCAAATACATATATTAGTACGACATATTCACCTGTAAAATGAAATCAAGGGAATCTTGATAAGGGAGTATATTTTGAGCTGGGAAACACTATTAAGTCAAGTTCTAAGACATCTAATTACCACATCTTGAAGCAATTGAGCAATGTGTAGAGGTTTAAGTGGATTAGTATACTGACAGTCTAAGTGAATCTGTTTAGAACTTAAAGTTTAATCAATATCAACGGTACTAGTGATAAGTCTCAAAAACTGATATGATCCTCTAACACAAACTCACAAAAATGTCTATAAATATGTTTGTACATAGCTATTTCATTTCATTTAAGAAAAACCCAAAAAGATTTTCAGTGTGTTTTAGCATAAACATTGAAAAATCAAAAAGAGTTTATTTTCATCTTAGTTTCAACAGCCGATGATGGAAAACTGATTTCAAAGTCCAAAGTTGATGAATGTAGAGTGAAATCCGGAGAACAACGGGTTAGGATCTAATATGAAATAAGAAAACATTTTGAAATGATCAAAAGTTCATTAATTTAACACTTTAAATTGTCAAAAAACATCAGTTTGTTCACAAAGTGGTCTACCAAGGTCATTAACTTGGACTTCGTAGACAAATCATTTAACCAGGGTCATTAACTTGGACCTGGTCAACTGAGTGGGTCATTAAAACCAGTAAAATGTTTGAGAAATTGAAAAATGTTGAAGTTATCTTCGCATGAAGTTGCATCTTCGCACGAAGATAGATGTTTCATCTTTGCACCAAAGTAAACATCTACCTTGGTATGAAGATAAACCTGAGATCTATATAAAGATCAACTTCGCACGAAGTAAACCATAACTGTTCAAAGCTTCTCTCCGCACGAACTTGATTTTGTGAAACGAATCATGAAGCTGCCTAATTCTGATTGTAGTGGTTGATTGGGACACCACTTACAATGGTTACGGTAGAAATTGAATGAGATTGGACCGTTAAAATGAACATAACAACTGTTTTGAACTTAAAATGTATATTTAAGTCGTTTTAGATGGTAAAACTTAAAATTCAACATACACACAAGTAAATCGTCATTGTTAGTCAAATAAACATCCCTAAATTTCATCAAAATCTTGCAAATTGGTTGATTTGTTCATCACAGTTTTGAAAGAAGTGGGTTACTTCGTACGAAGGTAAGCTCTACCTTTTGTACGAAGATAAAGAGTTTTTAAAACGTTGAAACTCACTTCGTACAAAGGTAGAATCTTATCTTCGCATGAAGATAAACTCGTCTTTATTGTTGAAACTTATCTTCGTATGAAGTTGGATCATTTTTTGTCAAAAATAATTTCTGGCTATCTTCGTACAAAGTGAATATTTTTCATCTTCATTCTAAGCTTACTTCACATAGAAGTTTCGTAATATTGTGAAATTATTGTGTTTTGCAGGAGAAAAAGACATCGTTTGAGCTAAAACACAACATATGTTCTGTACTAGACGATATTATCCCAGAGATAAAACCATTTAAAGAGATTTTTGAATTCATGGGACGTCTGTCGATAACGAAACCACTGACTAAACAACACAAAGCTTATAGCTCACATGTTCCGAGATTCTGGGATAATGCAAAGTTCATACCAAATCCACCAGTGATTGAATCATTTATGAGAATTGGAAATGAAGATAAGGAGGTTCTAAACACAGAAGCATTGATAAGAAGGGTACTTGACTTTAAAGATGAAGATAGTGACCTACTGGTTATTCTGAACGTATGGGATACAAAGGCCATGTGAATGCACTAAACTTTAACAAAGTTTATCTTGCTAGACCATATAAATTTTTGTGCATTTGGTGATTCATGCTCTAAGTCACCGCAAAGGAGGGTTTGATATTTTGTTAGACTATCAAATGTGCATGATCATTGCTCTTAGTTTGAACTTTCCATATAAGTTTACGATAGTTATTTTCGAACTAATGAAGGCAAATATTACAAAGGAGAAGTTCTTACAGTACCCTAGATTCATACAAATGATGTTGGACGATCAATTCCCAGATCTTGAGAAGAATGAAAAAGATGAGTTGATCTCGGAGCATATGTCATGTTTATCTTTAATATGGTTGAATCAGTATTTAAAACAAGCAACTAAACTAGTTGGAAAGAAACTCTTCGGGGCAGTAAAAAAAGATTAGATCGCACCACCCAAGGGTCATCGGAGGAAAGATGATAATAATTCTGAAAATGATGAAGAAGATCGTTTATCTGATTCTATTCCGAAGATAAGAAAGAAAAAGCCAACACATAAAAAAACGCTACTCAGAGAAAGAGAGCATCAGAAAAGGCGGATACGTTGTTAGTCGATGAGGAAATGGATGAAGAGGTAGAGGTTGAGGAAAATGTCGAAACTGAAAATGTTGAAACTGAAGTGTTTTGTGCTACTTCTGATTATAAAAAGGGTGGAGAATATGAATGATTCTGATGAAACTCTGATAGCGAGTGATGAAGATGTGTCAATTAGAGTTGCACCAGTTGCACCAAGGATACTTGATCCAAAACCAACTTCTAAGAGAGAAAAATGAGCTAATGATGACGACGAGCCATATGTATCACCAAAGACAATCAAGAGGGAGAAGAGCAAACCAACAGATTGTAACGCTTCGCATTTGTAACTTTAAGTTTTTAGCAAGTCTGCTTCTTGTTTCTATTTTTAGAAAGTCCAAACCTTGTAATCGTATTTCATTTCCGAATCATTGTAAATCTAAGGCTTTGATTGTAATCAAATTGATTGATTATACACAATTTGCAATCTTTATATGCATTTATATCTATGATCATACACGCATTCGTTACACAATTTATAGCTTTGAATCAACTTGCATATTCTTATCATATATTCATGAAAGTTAAACGTTTCAAATGAAGCAAGCAATCAACAAGTTAAACGTAAAATGCATAGACTTTCGGAACCATGATTCTTGTCACACTTATGTTAATTATTTGCAAGACATGTTTAGGGTTATCTAACACCTTTAATCATGTTTTAATCTTCCAAAACAATTCACTCTTGATTTACATATAAAATACATTATTTAAATAACAATTAAAACCATTTATATAAATTAATTAACAAAAAAAAAACAAAAAAAGTGGGCTGCCATATGTTGATGTTTGGGCTTGTTTCAAGTTTAAACACCCACTAATCTTGTCCAAAGCCCAATCCATTGAAACCCTAATCCATTCCCTATATAAACCACCTTTCCCCCATCCATTTCCCACTTTTACAAGCCTCCAAACACTTCAAAAACACTCCCAAAGTCCCTAGCATATCCAAAAATGCAGCGGCCATATATGAGTTTTTAGTGAGTTCTAACTAACTTCTTCAACTAATTCTTCCTTATTTCTTCTTCTAAAAAACTTGGATAACCTCTAGGAAGGTTTTCACAAGCTTCCTTGGGCAAACGAAGGTGAAACCACACCATTTTTGAGGTCCAAAGTGCCATAAATTTTCTGCCCATTTTTATCTTTTTAAACATTAAGATTTTTGAAGTTTTCTTTATGTTTTCTTCCTTAACATTGTTTGCTAAGCCCTATGGGATGTTACCATAGGTTTTCCATGGAAAACCAGGGCGGAACAATACAATTTTTGGGGTTAAACTTTCTGTTTTGGAAGTTAAACTTATAAACTTTTTTTGAACTTGTTTTTTTAAAACATAACAAATCTGTGCTACTTATGCATCTAACCAAGTTTATGGTTAGTGAGCTAGCTAGACTTGTTCATACAAAATTAAGTGGCTTACATGCCTCTAAACAGGTGATTTTTACTAGTATTTCAAACCCACAAGTGTTGAGCCATCCAAGCTTACAAGCTTGTGTTGGTGTAGGTGTGATTACATGGAGGCCTTGGCTATCCAACTTTTCAATCTACCCCTCACTTGATGATTTCTATAATTCTTGACCATCCGGATTGTCCTTGTGACAATCTTGTGTATTGGTGAATCTTACGAAAGAGGTTTAGGACGGTTATCCGCCTACCTCCATGCATGACTTATATGACTTACATGATATCTATGAAATACATGAACTCTATGATAAATTAGTAATATTATAACTATATATGTAAATACTTAATATAACCGAACCTTTGACAATGACCATATGGTCACTTGTCCTAGAAAAAGGATATTTTATCTTAGACCTAACCATCGTTACGATTCTATTGGGTATGACCCATAAAAACACAAACACCCTTCGAGGCCTATAGTGTCAAAAACGAGCGTTGACGTCTAGATAAATACTTTTGTTTATACATATTTTTTGCATACTTTAATTCCTAAACTCATCAAACTCCATCCTCAATCTAATACTCACACACTTACGTTTCCTTGTGTAGGATAACTTGGTGTTCATTCCCTAAAAATAACCTAACGCTTTCACGAAAGTTACTTTGAAAAACCGTGAGTACACTCACCACCCTTTTTATTCTTTACACTATTTGCGTGCAATATGTTAAATTACTGAACTACAATAAATCACACTTTTATTCTATGATTACACGTAAACAATCCATCAAACATGCTTAGGTCTTATGCTACTTGAATTGTTACTTGGTATATTCTTAGTGATCTAAATGTCATTAACTTCGGTCAAGCCTCCCTTAACATGTATAGCGCTATAGGTGTAACGCACCGCCCGTATTCTTGTGGTCAATGTTAAGTTTTAAATCTATTTTGCGGTACACTAGAGGATTGACTTGTAGATTCACATGCCCTGTTTACATTTATCAATTCGTTTAGAGACGTGTAGTAACCGGAAGGGTAAAGTGCCGTTAATCGCTTCTCGACGAGAGCACTTTACCTATAGGCCAAAGCACGTTTCTCTAATTTGAAAGGACCTCTATTCACTTTGGAATAGTCAACGTTTCTCAACCCGAAACACTCCAATGTTTTACTAAGCCTATCTTTTATGCTATCTCAATTTCTATGTGTTTTAATAGTTGCAATCTCGTTCACTTCGGACCCGATGCACGATTCGCACGCCTCGTAACCAAAAATCATAATAAAAAAAATCTCATGAACCAACTAAATTTATACTCCTTCACATAAATTATATGTGTTTATGCTTTTGAATACCAATATGCTTATGTTATCAATGTGAATTCATACGTGTTACATGATGCTTATGTGCTCAAAACAAATTCTTTTCTTTATGAAAACACTTTACAATCAAATGCTAAACCTATCTTCTATTTTCGAACCATTTATATGTCTTTCTCTCAAAGTGTTATGGGTAAGAGGAAGTCAAAGTCCAAGTCGAAGTCCCAATCCGATTCTATGTCAAAGAAAGATTGCATGAAGTTCATGGCCGAACAAATGTCTAAGCATATGGCCAAGGTCATCCCTGAAATCGTCAGCAAGATCCAACCTTCATCCAATGCCGAATCACCTCACACCTCTGTCGACTCCAAGGCCGAACCGCCAAAAACTACCTTCACCCAGAAGCAATTCTATTCTTGCAATCCCTTACCTTTCACCGGCGAAGGGGACGCCACTAAGCTACTACAATGGTTCGACGCCATTGAAGTAACCTTCATCCAAAGTGCTTATCCCGACCACCTGCGCACCATGAACGCCATGGTAGTGTTCCGATCAAGAGCCCTTGATTGGTGGACTTCCTAGCATAATGCTCGTGGTAATGAAGTCGCCCACACCCTCCCTTAGACCGAGGTCAAGAAGTTAATGGAAAGTGAATTCTGCCCTCCCCATGAATGCCAACGACTTGAGACTGAGTTTTGGAACCTCAAGCAAGTGGGGAATGATAATGCTGGCCTCATAGCCCGTTTTAAGCAACTGGGCGCGATTTGCCCAAGCCATGTCGACACGGCTGAAAAGGCCGTTGCTAAATACATACGTTGCCTCCCTCCTCACCTCGCTGACCTGGTCGATACCACCTCACCCAAAACCGTCGAGGAAGCTTTTCGTTTGGCTGCTCGACTGAACAACAACCATGTCCTTCGTGAAGCCGCCAAGGCTCCAATAAGGAAAGCCTATCAAGCCACCACCTAAGGCCTCGCCGAGCCTACCTCACCCAAACCCCAAGAAATAACACCAAGGGAAAGAAGAGGAAGGCTTCAAGCCCAAACTGCGCAGAAGTCACTCCGCCAAACCCCCATCAGCTCGCCTTACCCACACCCGAACCCATCAAGAAAACATACACTAGACCCCATCCTAAGTGCAACACCTGTCCCTTCCACCATCTGGTTACTACCCTGTGCCGCCTATGCACAATCTGCGATAGGTATGGGCACTTCGCCCAGCAATGCCGAAATGCCCCGCAAGCCCCCATCAACCAAGCCCGAGCTATAACCGCATCTCAAAACCCTGCCACTAATCAAAACTGACCCCTTGTAACTGCCACTCATGCCTGCTTCAGATGCGGAGACCCAAACCACTTTGCCAACAACTACCCTCAGCACAACAACAACAATAACAATCAACAACAGCAGTAAGCTCGTGGCCGAGCCTTCGTCATCACCGCCGCTCAAGCTCAAAACTCAAATGATGTCATATCGGGTACGTTCCTCGTAACAATGTTTACGCTACGTGATTGTTTGATACTGGTTCAGATAAAAGTTTTGTATCCGTTGAATTCGAACCTTTGCTTATGTGTAGTCGTTCTAAGTTGCCTAAATCATTCGAAGTAGAAGTAGCTGACGGAAAATTCGTCACCGTCGATTCCGTCCTTTCTAATTGTACTCTTAATCTCAACAATCATACGTTTTCTATTGACCTCATACCCATGCAAATAGGTAGCTTCGATATCATAGTAGGCATGGATTGGCTTAGGCGAGTCCGTGCAACTCCGGTCACCGAATCCCCCTATCATCTAGCACCCTCGGAGATGCAAGAGCTGTCTAGCCAAATTCAAGAGCTTCTTGAAAAAGGCTTCATACGTCCTAGCACATCTCCTTGGGGCGCTCCATTCTTTCCGACAAAAACAAAGACTTTCGCCTGTGAATTGACTATCGTGAGCTCAACAAGCTTACAGTCAAGAACCATTACCCTCTTCCTTGCATTCGACAACCTTTTTGACCAGCTTCAAGGCATGACTTGTTTCTCTAAAGTCGACCTTCGCTCTGGTTATCATCAACTTCGAGTCCTCAAAAAAGATATACCCAAAACCGCGTTTTGCACACGTTATGGGCACTACGAGTTCGTGGTCATGCCATTTGGTTTGACCAACGCACCCGTCGTGTTTATGGATTTGATGAATCGCGTGTGTAAGCCCTATCTTGACCGATTCATGATAGTCTTCATTGACGATATCTTAATCTATTCCAATACGCGAGAAGAGCATGAGCGACACTTGCATCTTATCCTTCAGCTTTTGGGTACTCACCGTCTCTACGCCAAGTTCTCCAACTGTGAATTTTTGTTAAAAGAGGTTCAATTTCTTGGTCATGTCGTCAATGAACTTGGTATTCACATTAACCCCGTGAAAATCGTGGAAGTGAAAAATTGGATTGCCCCTAAGACTCCGACCGAAATCCGTTCGTTTCTCTGCTTAGCTGGTTATTACCGTCATTTTATCTCAAATTTTTCGAAAATTGTCGTACCTCTCACTTCCATGACCCAAAAGGATAAGCCTTTTGTTTGGAGTTCCGAACAAGAGGAGTCTTTTCAAATACTCAAGGACATGCTTTGCAATGCTCATATCCTAACCCTTCCTAATGCTACCGACGACTTTGTCTTGTATTGTGATACATCAAGACAAGGTCTTGGTTGCGTTCTTATGCAACGAGACAAGGTTATCGCTTACGCGTCACGACAACTCAAAATTCATGAGAAAAATTATACTACGCATGACCTTGAACTTGGTGCAGTTGTTTTTTGCGTTAATGATATGGCAACACTACCTTTATGGTACAAAGTGTACGGTCTTCACCGACTATAAGTGCCTCCAGCACATCGTTAATAAAAAAGAACTCAACATGCGTCAGCGTCGTTGGGTAGAATTATTAAACGACTACGACTACGATATCCGCTACCACCCTTGTAAAGCGAATGTTGTGGCCGACACACTTAGTCGTGAAACTCATGTTAAGAGTGTACGTTGCTACCAAACTTTGGGAAAGCTTCAAGCGATGATTCATGAGGCACAATACTCGACTGTTAACAAGGGTAACCTCGATAATGAGTTGAAGTGTGGTGCTGAAAAGCAACTCGTGACCAAACCCAATGGCATCATGTGCTATCTTGAACGTATTTGGATTCCAAACCGTGATAATCTTCGTGACCTCTTGATGAGTGAACCTCATAAGTCTCGGTATTCTGTTCATCCTGGCACCGATAAGATGTATCATGACCTCCGTGCGTCATATTGGTGGCCTGGAATGAAGAAAGATATCACATGTTATGTATCAAAGTGCCTTACTTGTTCCAAGGTAAAGGCCGAGCGTCAACAACCCATGGCTTACTCGAACAACCGAAAATTCCTATTTGGAAATGAGAGAGTATTGCTATGGATTTCATAACCAAACTCCCTCGTACATCGTCTGGTCACGATAGTATTTGGGTAATCATCGACCGTCTGACTAAGTCTGCTCATTTGCTTCCCATACGTGAAGACTACCGAGTTGAGAATTTTGCTCGTATCTATATGGATGAAGTCATATGTCGTCACGGTGTCCCCGTTAACATTATCTCGGACCGTGATGGTCGTTTCATTTCTCGCCTTTGGCAAACATTTCAAAAGGAGCTTTTTGGCAACTGGGACATGCACTTGCCTTTGGTCGAATTCTCATACAACAAGAGTTACCACGCGAGTATTCAAATGGCACCATTCGAGGCATTGTATGGACGCAAGTGCCGATCAACTATTTGTTGGCACGAGATCGAGGAAGCTCAAATCACCGGTCTCAAGCTCATACAACAGACGACGGACAATATTTTGCAGATTCGGGACAACTTGCTGAAAGCTAGAAGCCGACAAAAGAGCTACGCAGATAAAAGATGCAAGCCTTTGGAATTCAACGTTGGTGACTTTGTACTTCTCAAGGTATCCCCTTGAAAGGGTGTGGTTCGTTTTGAGAAAAAGGGAAAGCTCGCTCCTCGCTACGTAGGTCCTTTCAAGATTCTCGAAAGGATTGGCAAGGTAGCCTACCGACTGGACCTAACACAAGAGCTCAACAACGTTCATCCTACCTTCCACGTCTCAAACTTGAAGAGATGTCTCGCTGAAGAAGGACTCCAAGTTCCACTTGAAGATCTTCAAATCAACGAGACCTTACACTTCGTGGAGAAGCTAGTCAAAATCATGGATCAAGGCACTAAGCAACTAAGGCGCAGTAGAATTCCTATCGTGAAGGTTTGATGGGAAGGAAAATGTGGCGCTGTGAATGCACTTGACTTTAAAGATGAAAATAGTGATCCTACTGGTTATTCTGAACGTATGGGATACAAAGGCCATGTGAATGCACTAAACATTAACAAAGTTTATCTTGCTAGACCATATAAATTTTTTTGCATTCGGTGATTCATGCTTTAAGTCACCGCGAAGGAGGGTTTGTTATTTTGTTAGACTATCAAATGTGCATGATCGTTGCTCTTAGTTTGAACTTTCCATATAAGTTTACGATAGTTATTTTCGAACTAATGAAGGCAAATATTACCAAGGAGAAGTTCTTAGAGTACCCAAGATTCATACAAATGATGTTGGACGATCAATTCCCAGATCTTGAGAAGAATGAAAAAGACGAGTTGATCTCAAAGCATATGTCAAGTTTATGTTTAATATGGTTGAATCAGTATTTAAAGAAAGCAACTAAACTAGTTGGAAAGAAACTCTTCGGGCAATAAAAAAGATTAGATCGCACCACCCAAGGGTCATTGGAGGAAAGACGATAATAATTCTGAAAATGATGAAGAAGATCATTTATCTGGTTCTATTCCGAAGAGAAGCAGTTGGTACGAAAAGGAAGATAGGAAAGAAAAAGCCAACACTTAAAAAACAAGCTATCAGAGAAAGAGAGCAGCAGAAAAGGCGGATACATTGTTAGTCGATGAGGAAATGGATGAGGAGGTAGAGATTGAGGAAAATGTCGAAACTGAAAATGTTGAAACTGAAGTGTTTTGTGCTACTTCAGATCATGAAAAGGGTGGAGAAGATGAATGATTCTGATGAAACTCTGATAGCGAGTGATGAAGATGTGTCAATTAGAGTTGCACCAGTTGCACCAAGGATACTTGATCCAAAACCAACTTCTAAGAGAGAAAAAACTAGCTAGTGATGACGACGAGCCATATGTATCACCAAAGAAAATCAAGAGGGTGTAGAGCAAACCAACAGATTGTAACGCTTCGCATTTGTAACTTTCAGTTTTTAGCAAGTCTGCTTCGTGTTCCTATTTTTGGAAAGTCCAAACCTTGTAATCGTATTTCATTTCCGAATCCTTGTAAATCTAAGGCTTTGATTGTAATCAAATTGATCGATTATACGTAGTTTGCAATCTTTAGACGCATTTATATCTATGATCATACACGCATTCGTTACACAATTTATAGCTTTGAATCAACTTGCATATTCTTATCATATATTCATGAAAGTTAAACGTTTCAAATCAAGCAAGCAATCAACAAGTTAAACGCAAAATACATAGACTTTTGGCACCATGATTCTTGTCACACTTATGTTAATTATTTGCAAGACATGTTTAGGGTTATGTAACACCTTTAATCATATTTTAATCTTCCAAACACTTCACACTGGATTTACATATAAAATACATTATTTAAATAACAATTAAAACCATTTATATAAATTAATTAACAAAAAAAGAACAAAAAAATGAGGGCTGGCGTATGTTGATGTTTGGGCTTGTTTCAAGTTAAAACACCCACTAATTTTGTCCAAAGCCCAACTCATTGAAACCCTAATCCATTCTCTATATAAACCACCTTTCCCCTATCCATTTCCCACTTTTACAAGCCTCCAAACACTTCAAAAACAATCTCAAAGTCCCTAACATATTCAAAAAACACAACAGCAATATTTGAGTTTTTTTGTGAGTTCTAACTCACTTCTTCAACTAATTCTTCCTTATTTCTTTTTCTAAAACACTTGGAAAACCTCTAGGAAGGTTTTCACAAGTTTGCTTGGGCAAACTATGGTGAAACCTCACCATTTTTAAAGTACAAAGTGCCTTAAATTTTCTGCCCATTTTTATCTTTTTAAACTTTAAGATTTTCGAAGTCTTCTTTATGTTTTCTTCCACAACATTGTTTGCTAAGCCCTATGGGATGTTATCATAGGTTTTCCATGGAAAACCTAGGTGGAACAATACCATTTTTAGGGCCAAACTTTCTGTTTCGGAAGTTGAACTTATAAACTTTTTTTGAACTTGTTTTTTTAAAACTTAACAACTCTATGCTACTTATGCCTCTAACCAAGGTTATGGTTAGTGAGCTAGCTAGACTTGTTCATACAAAATCAAGAGGCATAACATGCCTCTACACTTGTGATTTTTACTAGGGTTTCAAACCCACAAGTGTTAAGACATCCAAGCTTACAAGCTTGTATTGGTGAGGTGTGATTACATGGAGGCCTTGGCTATCCAACTTTTCAATCCACCCATCACTTGATGATTTCTAGAATTCATGACCATCCGGATTGTCCTTGTGATAATCTTGTGTATTGGTGATCTTACAAAAGAGGTTTATAACAGTTATCCTCCTACCTCCATGCATGACTTATATGACTTACATGATATCTATGAAATACATGAACTCTATGATAAATTAGTAATATTATAACTATATACGTAAATACTTAATATAACCAAACCTTTGACGATGACCATATGGTTACTTGTCCTAGAAATAGGTTATTTTATCATAGACCTAACCATCATTACGATTCTATTGGGTATGACCCATTAAAACACAAACACCCTTCGGGGCTTATAGTTTCAAAAACGAGCGTTCACGTCTAGATAAATACTTTTGTTTATACATACTTTTTGCATACTTTAATTCCTAAACTCATCATACATCGTCAATCTAATACTCACACTCCTACGTTTCCTTGTGTGGGATAACTTGGTGTTCATTCCCTTAACCTAACGCTTTCACGGAAATTACTTTGCAAAACCGTGAGTACACTTGCCACCCTTTTTATTCTTTACACTATTTGGGTGCAATATGTTAAATTACCAAACTACACTAAATCACACTTTTATTCTATGATTACACACAAATAATCCATCAAACATGCTTATGTCTTATGCTACCTGAATTGTTACTTGGTATATTCTTAGTGATCTAAATGTCATTAACTTCGATCAAGCCTCCCTTACCATGTATAGCGCTATAGGAGTAACGCACCGCCCGTATTCTTATGGTCAATGTTAAGTTTTAAATCTATTTTACGGTATACTAGGGGATTGACTTGTAGATTCACATGCCTTGTTTACATTTATCTTGTATGCTAGCTATTCATGTGGCTTTTTCGATTTGGTTAGAGAAATGTAGTAACTGGAAGGGTAAAGTGTCGTTAATCCCTTCTCGACGAGAGCACTTTACCTATAGGCCAAAGCACGTTTCTCTAATTTGAAAGGATCTCAATTCACTTTGGAATAGTCAACGTTTCTCAACCCGAAACACTCCAATGTTTTATTAAGCCTATCTTTTATGATATCTCAATTTCTATGTGTTTTAATTGTTGCTATCTCATTCACTTCGGACCCGATGCACGATTCGCATGCCCTTGGTAACCAAAAACCATAATAAGAAAAATCTCTTGAACCAACTAAATTTATACTCCTTTACGCAAATTATACGTGTTTATGCTTTAGAAAACTTATATTCTTATGCTATCTATGTGAATCATACGTGTTACATGATACTTATGTGCTCAAAAAACATTCTTTTCTTTATAAAAAACTTTACAATCAAAGCCTAGACCTATCTTCTATTGTCGAACCCTTATATGTCTTTCTCTCAAAGTGTTATGGATAAGAGGAAGTCAAAGTCCAAGTTGAAGTCTCAATCCGACTCTATGTCAAAGAAAGATTGCATGAAGTTCATGGCCGAACAAATAGCTGAGCATATGGCCAAGGTCATCCCCGAAATCGTCACCAAGATCCAACTTCCACCCAATGCCGAATCACCTCACACCTATGTCGACTCCAAGGCTTAACCACCAAAAACCACCTTCACCCATAAGCAATTTTGTTCGTGCAATCCCCTACCTTTCATCGACGAAGGGGACGCCACTAAGCTACTACAATGGTTCGACGCCATTGAAGTCACCTTCATCCAAAGTGGTTATCCCGACCACCTACACACCATGAACGCCATGGGAGTGTTCCGATCAAGAGCCCTTGATTGGTGGACTTCGAGCGTAATGCTCGTGGTAACGAAGTCGCCCACGCCCTCCCTTAGATCAAGCTCAAGAAGTTAATGGAAAGTGAATTCTGCCCTCCCCATGAACGCCAACGACTCGAGACTGAGTTTTGGAACCTCAAGCAAGTGGGGAATGACAACGCTGGCCTCACGGCATGTTTTAAGCAACTGGGCGCGATATCTATGCATGACTTATATGACTTACATGATATCTATGAAATACATGAACTCTATGATAATTTAGCAATATTATAACTATATATGTAAATACTTAATATAACCGAACCTTTGACAATGACTATATGGTTAATTGTCCTAGAAATTGGTTATTTTATCTTAGACCTAACCATAGTTATGATTCTTTTGGGCATGACCCATAAAAATACAAACACCCTTCAGGATTTATAATGTCAAAAAACGAGCGTTGACGTCTAGATAAATACTTTTGTTTATACATACTTTTTGCATACTTTAATTCCTAGACTCATGAAACTCCATCATCAATCTAATACTCACACACCTATGTTTCCTTGTGTAGGATAACTTGGTGTTCATTCCCTTGAAATAACCAAACGCTTTCACGGAAATTACTTTGCAAAATCGTGAGTACACTCGACACCATTTTTATGCTTTACACTATTTGGGTGCAATATGTTAAATTACCAAACTACACTAAATCACACTTTTGTTCTATGATTACACACAAACAATCCATCAAACATGCTTAGGACTTATGCTACTTGAATTGTTACTTGGTATATTCTTATGTTATCTAAATTTCATTAACTTTGATCGAGCCTCCCTTAACATGTATAGCGCTATAGGAGTAACGCACCGCCCGTATTCTTGTGGTCAATGTTAAGTTTTAAATCTATTTTGCAGTACACTACAGGATTGACTTGTAGATTTGTATCCTAGCTATTCATGTGGATTTGTTTAAATGGTTTTAATAATTATGCTATGATATTAAACTTGTGTACTCGCCAAAACTTTGTTGTTGAACTATACTTTTTAACATGTTGCAAGTTGTTGAAGTTGTTATGATGGAACTTAGTAGGAATGGCATAGAAACACGCGTAGAATACTAAGTTAATCATTATGTTATTGTTGAGTTTATTTTGTTGTTGTTACTTGTATTTGGATATTTGATGTAACTTGACAATTTTGATGCTATGAAATTGGTTGATTAAATTAAATATTGTCGCAAATAGTGTTTTGATGTCTCGAGCAATCTAGTTCGTCTCACTCTGATGTTTTCGCCATCGGTTGGGATGTGACACAGATATTTTGAAGTAAACAACAGGGTCTCCGACTGCAAAGAAATTGAGAAGAAAGTATCTAAAGTCAAAGACTGCTGGGGCTGGTCCAGTGAGTCAGGAAAAAGAGACGCCTGAGGTTGAAATTGTGATTGTGCAAACACCGCCCACATCACCACAACGGCAACCATCTCCACAACATGTTGCACCACCACAACCACCATCACCACCGAAACAACAAACACCTCATCATACACCAAAGCAACCTACACTGCAAAAACAACAGTTTACTTCTCGTTCTTCAACAAGACAACATTCTACAGGAGAAGTTGAACATAATTTGGTGATGATTTCAACTATCTGTGTATGGATACAGTGGGTGCTGTCAATCTTGATTTTTTAGACACATTGAATGAACAAAAGATAAGAGATCTGGAGGCTAGAGTGACATGTTTAGAGAATGATCGTGTTCACATGGAAGCTGTTATAGCTAGTCTTGTATCAGACAATGAAAGATTGCGGAGAGTAACAGAAGAGCTAAAAGCTGATAGACTTAGAAAAGACATAAAGCTCGATATGATTCAGAAAGTGTTGAATAAGAAGCTTGGCATAGACTTTGAAGCAGACTTTGACTTGATTGAAATAGAGGAGGCTAAGGAAGAGCTGCCAAGAGGGCACACAAACTGAAGCTAAAGCTGCAGCAGCTGGAAAGGGGAAGAAAAGACTGATGATATCCCTATTCTTACTCCAGTGCAAGAAAAGGAAGTTGAGCCTAAAATCGATATTTTTGAATTGTTCTGATTCGACCACTTGTTGAAGTTCCATACGATTCTAAGAACAAAGAAAAACCAATAAGAGATCTAGTGGTGGTTAATATCGAGGAAGAACAAGAAGATGATGATGGTGATGAGAATGATCAGAATGATGATGATATTGGTGGTGACGACCAGAAAGATGATGATGAAAAAGGCGATGACAATGATGATACTCAAGGGGGTACAGGTTTTGGTGGTTCAAGTAATGATTAATGATTCATTTGATTACGATGCTTTTCAAAATAATGATGCAAATCAAGAAGATTCTCAAAGTAAGGGGGACATAAAGGATCCTGTTCATAAAGAAGAGCGTACAGGAATCCTCACAGACGTTGTTGATGCACTTTATGTCCGTCACTGTGGGAATAGGCTAGAAAGAGTGTGTATTCAATATTGTACATATTAGATACGAACACACGACCCAAGTGCGAATGAGAACTGGCTCGTACGAGTGACAGTGTGACTCGTACGAGTGACATTGTGACTCGTACGAGTGATAAACAGCTCTACTCATACGAGATATAAACATCTCACCCGTACGAGTGAGTTTATGTGGTTCATACGAGTGACATCTTGTCTCTCGTACGAGCAACCATTCGCACGAGCTGCTCATGTCTATATATATGTGTTACGTGTTCATTGTTTGTTAAATTTTAGAAGTTCCTTGAGGGGAAACACTGGCGGATTCTCTCTAGGAATTCCGCCAGGTAGACCACATGTATACTCTTTCGGCAAGAATGAATGAATGCTTCCGCTGATTCTTTTTCTTCTCCCTTCTTATAACGTTCTACCGAATCGGTAGTATCATACGCCCAAACTTCCGTCTAGAACCGCCGTCACCGGGACCCACAAGTATTATCCGTACAAAATAAATGATTGTTTGTGGAAGTAAACACGTATGCATATATCAAATAGACTTCTCATAAGATTTTCATAGGTTAAACATGGCAAACTCATTTGTTTAGTAAGGGCTTCATCAGTTTGAAAGTGTTTTAACTTTCTTGGGTTATAGTCTAGATTTTTCTATTATATATATTTTTAAATATTTTCAAAACCTCTAGTTCGCTATAACCATTGGCGCTAATACCAACTTCTGTCACACCCTGAAAATTGCAACGGAAGACAAGTGTGGTAGTAACAGAGATTGGCAACCAACAATTATAGGGCAAACATAGATAATTATTAAAAATAGACAAAATAGTTAAAAGTTATTCCAATCATCCCAAATTGTATGGTTTAAACTGTTCATGTTCAAAAAGATCCCCCTTATGGACCATGACACAAGCTTTATTATTGTCCATTTTTAGTGTTGCCCTAAACCCATATCAAACTCTAAAGCAACTTATAAGTATCAACTATTTATTCTTGTTTCCATTTTAAAAAAAAACATGATAATGTTAGACCAACATGTAACATGGTAAACTTGTTAGGAATATGAAATAGTGTTCGCAACCAAGAGCCCATAATCAAAACGAAACCTTAATCGTTTCCCATACTCTTGTTTTCAACATATATTTCTTTTTTTTTATCAGAGCGACCGATCGACAAGCTTAGGGTTTATCAAAACCCAATAGATCTGTCAACATATCATGTGCCCCCCCAAGAGGTTAATGATTACAGAGGCGGGAAAATGTCCATGGATAAATCCTTGATAGGGTAACTTAAGGCTCTTACTCAATGCCAACATAGGTTACATTTCCTTTGTCGACTTTTGATAATAGTAACTCAAAATACTTTACGTGTTTCTCCCCCGAAATGTAAAAAAAACTTAGTTTAAGAAGGGGTTGTGAACTCACCTTTGGGGCGTTATTAATTTGCTACCAAAAGCCCAAATCAAATAGGTATTCACCTATTAGTTCCCTATACAAGGCCCAATTTCAAATTAACTTCATGTCTACTAACAAAGTTGTTTACTCAACTATTTAGACTTATAAAATAGTTTTGTGTGTTTGACCTGTTACTTGGATAACCCGTTGGTGACTACGACTCTTAAAGTTATGTTTTTCTACTCTCTTAGTGTTCAATCATCACAATGTGAAATACCTTTCCTCTTACATTTTCTGCTCAACGACGCACACCAATACATACTTATTTACACCAAGTTTTATTATTACGATTCCATATAATTCCATTCCACACTAAAGCATTCTCATGTTATATATTACACAAAACTTCATCCAATCAAGTAAGTCATATAATTTATCCAACCATTCATGCCTTCATATTTATGTACACATATATTATATAAAATATTTTAAGACTTGCTTTCTTTACTTATATTAAATCATTGCAACATTGATAAAATCCTTACTTAGCGTAGCTAAGTGTAACTTGAAAAGTCTATACATTTTATGTAAAATATAAAGTCTTGGATCTTTAATATATCCAAATAATCATTTTGTATACTAATAACATCACATAATCATATTTCAAAAAACACCACATAGTTTTCTTGATAGTAGTCACAACATGCATCATGTGTTTATATTAGTTACTTTTCTTCCGTAAATCACTACATATTAATCATGCAATACCAAAATACGTCTTAGATCATCATTACACTCATGTTATAACATATCTAATTATTCAATACAAGTTTATGTTACCTAGTTCATACATGCATAGTTATGTCCATTTTCAAGCATAGAATTAGCGTTTTTGATTCATATCTTCGCATAGAACATACCAAAACAAGGAAATATCATAACATATACTTTAAGATCTGTTATAATATCATATTATACGCCTAAATTTTCTGTTTTAATTCAGATTTATATTGCAAGCTTCGACCATACTCAAAATTGCCATTTTTACGCCTTTTTAAGACCATAATGACAACATAAGCAATCCAAATCATCTTGATCATATCCCACACTTATAATATGACTTTTATAGATAAAATAACATGATTTTATCATCATAATTTAAGTTCCAGATAAATCATTCATTTACCATAGTTTTATTCACTTCTTACCCAATATTAAGTATGATTTATTAAATTATAAGCTTCCAACTCATGAATATCATAAAGTTTAGGTAAGACTTAATTATTATGTTCAAAATAGTAACATAATATCACCATAGTTTTAGTTCATCAATAATCCTTACTTGCGTGTCATAATACTACATTTATCTTGTATTTTTCACATTAATCATGCATCATACACCATCCTAACTTACGGTTTTTCTTCCAAGTTCATCATCAAACATTTTTAGACCATAAAACACTTTAAATATACCTTAAACTCAGATTGCACAAAAATTCAAATATATCATCTTGCATGTTACATTCAACATCTTTTAAGCATCATTTTCAACAACAAACACTACTATAAACACACCTATTAGTCACGACTCACATACACCCATTTTAACCTTCAAAATTTCTTGTTTAAACCCTAGATTTACTGATTTCATTTGTTTATTAAGAAAACTCTTTTGTTTGGTGACCAACTTTAGTTTTAAACAAACTAAAATCTCATGACTTGAAGTTTTAAGAGATAGATTTATCTTAGATGAACAAGATAGGATTTCTTAGGATTATGAGGGCTTCTTGAAGATGAATACTCCTAGGAATGCTCCTAGAGATACTTGGATCTTTAAGAAAGTCTTCAAGAATGCTCCAAGTTCTTATGTGTGTAAAATAAGGTGTATGCAGAGAGTATAGAGGAGATGAAGAAGAAAAGGATGAAGTGATGAGGAGGTGGGTGGTGGACGAATTTAAAGGATAGGAGAGAAAGAGAGAGAGCTGGATTATTTTGGGGTGTAATAATGAGGGTTTGGAGTATTGGAATGAGTTTAGGGGTGATTAGTGGGTTTAAAAGCTTGAATTAAATGATTTTTGAGGGTTTTTGTAACACCCCGATCGCGTAAAACAAAGAACCACGGCGGAAACATGGGGGAGTTATGTCACAGAACTATTGTTTCACAACTCATGGAATTTAAAATTTAGTTTTATTAAGTTGAATGTTTATATTGTCTTGGGATAAATAAGAACAACACATAAATGAACTGTCTCTCTTGTTTTAAGTCACTAAGGCCCACATCCATTCCTACGTGAAGCTTACATCATATCATCAATCATTGACTCCTGAACCATATGTGAAAAGAGAGTCAGCATAAAAATGCCGGCGAGTACATAGATTTTGTGACTGTGTCAAATTCGTGGCTTTGTATACATATTGCAACACCTTGTCCAACTACAAGAGTCGTTAAGTGAAAACTCAAATCAAAAGTGTTTGATATTGCAATACAATTAACCAACTAAAACAATTTGGTTAGACTTGTGAAAACCTTGTAGCCATGAATCTTGACCAAAACGATTCTTTTGTAAAATAAACTTGTAATAGATTGATTCAAAAGAAAACTTCGTATGGTTTATATCTTTAAATGAAAACCATTGTGTGACATTGTTCAAAAGCATTTGTCCGTGTTATAAACCATTTGTCTGCGTCATAAATCAATCGTCCATGTCATAAACCAATTGTCCATGTCATAAACAAAGCGTCCATGTTTTTTATTGTGAAAAGTTTTGATCGTTCTTTAATGAACACATTCAAACCTGTGTTGACTATACCACCAAAGGGTATCTTTAATAGACCACCAAAGGGTCTCTTTAACTAGACTAACAAATCAACAAATGATTTGTTAATTAGAAACAGTTTCTATCATTATCCAAATTTCCACCAAATCCAGTGAACAGTCCGATAATGGGATTGTTAGTCCTATGGTACCATAATATACTATTGGCCGGCTCGGCCAAAGCTAATGAATTTCATTCGTGTTATGGATAACGCATCAACAAGTTGTTCACATTATTGAAATTGTATTGTTTTATATATAAACCATAGACATTGTTTTTGAAAACTTGAAAATGATTTAGCACATATGACTCATCACAAAACATTAGCAAAACATAAAAGAGGGGAACTATGTACTCACTTTGAAAATCATTTTTGTATACATAAACCATGTATATTGTTTTGAAGTTTTTAAAATAATTATAGGCACATATGAATCACCCAAAAACATTTGAAAACGTAAAAGAGGGGGTATATGTACTCACATAAGCCTTGCGTAGTAAATATGTAGATTTGAAAAGATAGTTTAGAACATATGAATCATCCCAAAACATTTAAAACGTAAAAGAGGGGAACTATGTACTCACTTTGAAAATCATTTTTATATACATAAACCATGTATATTGTTTTGAAATTTTGAAATAATTATAGGCACATTTGAATCACCCCAAAACATTTGAAAACGTAAAAGAGGGGGCTATGTACTCACTTAGGATTGCGTAAGTGTTCTTGATCAACAGAATAAACAAAGCTCAAGCGTGTTCTAATGTGTCAGATAAATATGTTAGCGTGTCAGGACTACAAACGGGAGATCGGATAGAATGAAGTCTTATAAACCAAACGAGTGTTGGAACTCATGTGATAAGTTTTAAGAAACTTAACATTCTGATTTGGAAAGGATCCTAAGTGCTTTTGACCCATTATGACTCGTTAAGGTAGTTTACGCTACTTTAACGGGTCACTAGCGTAAATGTGGATTAGTATCCTAGCATGTGTCAACACCATATTAAATGTGGAAAAGTGTGTGCTAGGTGCCAAAAATTGGAGATAGGTGGCAAACTTGGTGAAGAAGCAAATATATTTATTATTTTTTGACATTTTTGGCCCTTGGACTTGTATTTTCACTTGTTTATCATTTTTAACCCCTTTAACCTAATATTTAGGTTATATAAAGGTGTTAAGACATGTTTAACTTATATTATACCCGAAAATTTCATGGATGTCGGTTCGTTAGGTTGTACGGTTACGTGTTTCGCAAAAATGCGTAAAACACTTTAACGAACACGAAAATGATCGAAATTGTGCAACGATTGTCATTTTTGCATTCTCATCAATAAAATACAAGATTTTACTGAATACAAAAATATTTGGAAATAAAAAACGGTGTTTCATTGAATACGAAATTGTTTGTAATTGTGCAATGATTGAAAAGGCAAAAATGTCGCAATCTCGCCTACTTTTGGAAATTTCGTCCCGAAATTTAATTAGAGGAAACTTTGGGAAACAGATGTGGATATTTCGCTTTCATCTGATCCTCTCGTTCCCAAGTAAATTTTGGGTCACCTTTGAATTCCCAACGAACTTTAACTATCTGTATACGTCTACGCTTGAGTTTCTTGACTCACGGTCCAATATCTCCACAGGTTTCTCGAAAAAGTGCATAGTGTCATCAACGTGAATTTTGTCGAGTGGAATGTGGAGGTTTGTATCGGCTAAACACTTTTTTAAATTGGACACGCGTGTCACACCCTCAATTTCCACTTGCGGAGTTTTACCGCGAGGCGTGTGAACAAACCAGAATCTGAAACACTAGTACGTCGAACGGCTCTACATGATCTGATTATACGTTTTTCCAAAATCGTTCTTTGTAGATTTTATATCAATTACCAATATTTAGCAGAGCATTAGTTTTAAAGTTTGAGCGGAAGCATAAGTAAGTAGTGATGCGGGCGCCAACACAAACGCCAAAACAAATGAAAAATCCCAAAACAATATTAATAAATAAGACTCGATAATGATGTCTTGTTCAATGCATGTGCGTGCACCTAGAGCTCCTAGCGTCCTGAGAAACATGTAAAGAAACAAGTGTCAAAATTAAAGATGAGTGAGTTCACAGGTTTTTCATAAATTCGTTTGTTCGGTTATAGTTTGATTACTCCGTTATCCCCAACCCGGGATAACGTATCAGTTCCATTATTCCAATCCCGGAATAATAAGTTGTTGCTTCCAATATTCCCATCCCGGAATATTAAGTTGTTTCCAATATTCCAAACCCGGAATATTAAGTTGTTTCCAATATTCCAAACCCGGAATATTAAGTTGTTTCCAATATTCCAAACCCGGAATATTAAGTTGATTCGTAATTAAGTTCAATGTTAACATATATAGGTAGCTAGCCTAAAGTCATGTCACTAAGTGTTCGCGATCGAAGCTGACAGTTGTGCCTCCGTTTTGCCAGGCCTATCACATGACCATGGCGATGTTAGGCCAATCATACACCCGTTGACCATACCCGGTCGGCTAGCGCGACTAGCTCGGATGGGGCTCGTCAGACCCAGTAGTACTACTTATAATTCCCCCGCTATTTAACCCAAATACTAACGATCCGAGGAGATTGTCGAGGACTTAAGTGATAAAGCTGCTTAGTGCCCATAACATTACATTAACATTAACTTAGTTACCGTATGGTTATGTGACGTTAAATTCGTATAACGTAAAGAGTTTGAGTTTGAGAGTGTATACATGTTTCTCCCCCTGTTGTTTAAAAACCGGATAAAGTTAGGGGCCATAAACTCACCTTTATTTGCTCGGTTAGTGTAGCAAAGATGTTATAAGAGATGGGACCGCTAGTTGCGTCCTAACAAACCAATTAATTCCACGTCAGTGTGTGAACACACCAATACAAATTTCACACGCAATTTACTCACAAAGTGATACACACAAACAACATATCCATCATTCAAACATGCATGCAAGTATTCTCATGTGATCATAGTAATCAAACAATTTATCATAACCATAAGTCGATTCATGCCACAATTTGGTGCACACAATCACAGGTTCTCAAATTTCAGGTTAGCACTTATAATTCAGCTGTTTTCTAGGATTTTTATAAAATAGTTCCAACATTCTAAAAATTCCCATATTTTTACAGTAGGTGACATCTATACCATAGAAATTTATATAAATTTTTCAAGTCCTAGATCTTTACCAATTAACCATAAATATTAATATACTAGGCTGCAGTCTGATTTATCACTTTCTGACTGCAGCCCACGAAAGAATTTATTTAAAAATCATCGATCGACCAATTAACAAAATTCCAGTTGGAGTTGCCCGGAAATTTCTATACCTAGTGGCTGTACCAAAAATCATGACTCAACTCCCTACTGATTTTAAAATCTAGCTTGACAAACAACTAGCAAAATTTCAGGATTTTCACAGTTTTAGTTACTGAACTTATTTAGCCCTTTAAAAATATCAAACGACTTCAGAAAATTATGAATCCAGCGCCATTAGATTCCTTATTCAAATCTCTACGCTTTAGACATCAGAAAATCCGTTTTTCGACAACTAACGACCAAGTTACAGCCAGATGAAGTCGGCTGTAACTATGACTCAGCATCCTGTTTCAGCATTATTGTTACCATTAATTCGTGTAATCCCGTTCATGCGATTAATCTAGGCGATCAAGAACTGATTTTTAATCATAGACTAATACTAATAACCTATCCATGCAAACCCTAGTTCTTACTTCTAGTTATTTTAAACAAAACATACTTGCAAACTTATGATTTCCGAAAACAATTATGTATATAAACAACAGCCAATTCAGCCGATTACATTAAACACCTATAATCCGAAACAAGCTAATCAATTCATTCAAGTATGTGTATATCCGAAACAACTAATCAATTCATTCAAGTATGTGTATATCCGAAACAACTAATCAATTCATTAAAGTATGTGTATATCCGAAACAACTAATCAATTCATTCAAGTATACATATAATCCGAGACAACTTAAACATTTAAGCATACATATATATCCGAAACATGATCTCGTAATCAAGTATGGTCCTAACCTTGAATAACTAGACAAACAAGCCGAGATGTGGACAAGTGCGACCCGGCTGTTCCGACAAGATTACGTCCGAACCGACAAGAACTGGAGAAAGGCTGCCTGATCAACAAGGAGTGTGGGGCTGTTTGCGGTTGAATGGACTGAACAAGAGCTGATCAGATGAAGGCTGTTTTGTGACTGAGATGATGAAGGTTTCGGCTGCTGCTTGCTGCGACCGAGAAGAAAGCGTGAGTAAGGCAGCCGACGGCTGTCTTATTTGTTAGGGTTTTGTGAATTCTGAATGGAGCATGCATAGTTGATATATATAGGCAAAGAGGGAGATGAGGGTTGCGGTTTTAGATAAGCATTCGTGGCCGAGGATCCTAGGTTGGTTCGGTTTGGTTTTGATCTTATGGCCGAGGATTAGGGTGAGTTAGTTTGGTTTGGATGTGATCTCGCGGCCAAGTACTAGGGTGGGTTCGGTTTGGGTTTGAACTCGCGGTTTTTGAACTTGATCTCGGCCGAGAGTGTTTTGGTTTATGGTTTAGGTTTGCTCTTGGTTTGGATTCGATCTTGGCCGAGGACTTGACTTGAGCTAAAGTTTAAAACTTGTTACTCCTAGAGTCACGATGAATCGAAGTTGGTTCGCGTCGCGGTTCGGTTTAGTTCGTGTACATATCTACATTAATTATTCTATAACTAAAAGTTCACACAACACACAACACGTCTTTAATCCATGCACGTTTAATACTTAGCACATATATTATTCGACAAGTGTCACGTGTAAGTTATCCGAAAAACCCGGGATATCACATTATCCCCATGTTGAAAGAATTTTCGTCCCGAAAATTGAGTAAACGCGGTTTAGCATGTAACGTACATGTTTAGAGTGCCACACACAAAGAGTTAGTTCGTTTATAATGGTACGCAACGTTACAAGAAGTTCCCAAGTGTCATACACAAAGATTTCCTAGTGCCATGCACAAGAATTTAGTCAACAATAGTACACGAAAGTATGAGAAATTTCCAGGTTGTCACATCATCCCCATGTTGAAAGAATTTTCGTCCCGAAAATTTAGGTACTGGTATCGTTAGTTTGCTGCTCAGTTGCAAAAAGGTGTGGGTATTTGCTTTTCATTTGGTCCTCTCTTTCCCACGTGAACTCCGGTCCACGCTTAGAGTCCCAGCGAACTTTAACGATTGGAATCTTGCTGTGCCTTCGAGTCTTGATCTCACGATCCATGATCTCGATAGGCTGTTCTACAAAGTGCAGTTGCTCATCCACTTGGATCTCCTCCAATGGAATAACCAGAGTTTCATCTGATAGACACTTCTTCAGGTTTGACACGTGAAATACGTTGTGAACTCCACTGAGTTCGGCAGGAAGGTCTAATTGGTATGCCACGGGTCCAATACGTTTCAAGATTTCAAACGGGCCTACGTACCGTGGGTTAAGTTTGCCTCGTTTTCCAAAGCGGATTACACCCTTCTAGGGTGACACCTTTAGTAGGACGCGATCGCCTACTTGAAATTCGAGCGGTTTGCGTCGTTGATCAGCGTAGCTTTTCTGTCGATCTCGTGCCGCCGCCATGCGGTTTCTGATTTGTACAATCTTTTCAGTAGCCTCAAGTATTAATTCAGGGCCTGTGAGTTGACTGTCACCGACTTCTGCCCAGCAGACCGGTGATCTGCATTTACGACCGTATAATGCCTCAAACGGTGCTGCCGAGATACTCGTATGATAGCTGTTGTTATATGAGAATTCTACTAGAGGTAGGTGGATTTCCCAATTATTTCCGAAGTCTACTACGCATGCCCTAAGCATGTCTTCCAGGGTTTGTATGGTCCTTTCACTTTGACCATCAGTCTAAGGGTGATAGGCTGTGCTCATATCCAAGCGTGTTCCCAACGCTTTCTGGAGTGACTGCCAGAAGTTTGACGTGAAGCGAGCATCTCTGTCTGAGATGATGGACGTTGGCACTCCGTGCCGAGAAACTACTTCCTTAATGTAGATGCGAGTCAACTTCTCCATCTTATCTGTTTCTTTGATAGCTAGGAAGTGTGCGGACTTAGTTAAACGATCCACGATCACCCAGATGGTATCGCAACCACCCAAGGTTCGCGGGAGTTTAGTGATGAAATCCATTGAGATCTGATCCCACTTCCATACTGGGATCTCAGGTTGTTGGAGTAGCCCCGATGGCTTTTGATACTCCACCTTGACTTTTGCACAAGTCAAACATTTACTCACGTAGGTGGCTATATCGGCTTTCATGTTGGGCCACCAATACGCAGCTTTAAGGTCTTGATACATCTTATCCGGACCCGGATGGACAGAGTATCGAGATTTGTGAGCTTCATCCATGACTAGCTCTCTGAGGTTTCCGTAGAGAGGTACCCATATGCGATTCATGAAATACCGGGCTCCATTGGGCTTTACTTCCCAATCGCGTTCCATTTTTCCCACTGATTCGACTTTGAGGTTTTCCTCCTTGACTGCTTCTAACTGGGCGTCGCGTATTTGATCAGGTAGCCCCAAATGAATAGTGAGTTGTAATGCTCGTACACGACGAGGTTTCAAGTGTTCCTTCCTACTGAGGGCATCAGCTACCACGTTAGCTTTACCAGGGTGATACCGAATGGCACACTCATAATCGTTCAAGAGTTCGACCCAGCGACGCTGTCGCATGTTCAACTCCTTCTGATCAAAGATGTGTTGGAGGCTTTTGTGGTCAGTAAAGATTGTGCACTTTGTTCCATAGAGGTAGTGTCTCCAAATCTTAAGGGCAAACACTACTGCTCCCAATTCCAGGTCATGCGTCGTGTAGTTTTTCTCGTGAACCTTCAGCTGTCGCGACACATACGCGATGACCTTATCGCATTGCATGAGTAGGCATCCCAATCCCTGAATGGAAGCATCACAATACATTACGAAGTCATCTGTCCCTTCCGGCAAGGACAGAATGGGTGCACTGCAAAGTTTCTGCTTCAGCAATTGAAATGCTGCTTCTTGTTTTTCACCCCAAGCATACTTGATGCTTTTCTGGGTGAGGGTAGTGAGCGGTTGTGCAACCTTTGAAAATCCCTTGATGAAGCGTCTGTAGTAACCAGCCAATCCTAAGAATTAGCGGATCTCCGTCGGTGTCTTAGGTGCTTCCCAGTTTTTGATGGCTTCAATCCTGGCAGGGTCTACATGGATACCCTTTTCATTCACGACGTGCCCGAGAAATTGGACTTCCCGGATCCAGAAATCAAACTTCGATAGCTTGGCATATAGCTTTTCCTGTTGAAGTAATCCTAGCAGTAATCGTAGATGCTCAGCATGCTCTTCTTCACTTTTGTAGTAGATGAGTATGTCATCGATGAACACGATGACAAATTTGTCGAGGTATGGTTTACACACGCGGTTCATGAGGTCCATGAATACCGCAGGTGCGTTAGTGAGACCGAATGGCATGACCAAAAACTCGTAATGGCCATACCGAGTGCGAAATGCTATCTTAGCGATATCCTCCTCCCTGACGCGTAGCTGATGATAACCGGACCGTAAATCAATCTTAGAGTAGTAACTTGACCCCTGCAGTTGGTCGAATAGATCGTCGATGCGAGGTAACGGGTATCGGTTCTTGACTGTAACCTTGTTGAGTTCCCTATAGTCGATGCACATGCGGAAAGTCCCGTCCTTCTTCTTGACAAACAGGACTGGAGCTCCGCATGGCGAAACGCTTGGTCGGATAAATCCTTTTTCTAGCAGCTCTTGAAGTTGGGTAGACAGCTCCTGCAGCTCGGCTGGAGCTAGGCGGTATGGAGCCTTGGCGATAGGAGTTGCATTGCTTGCCAATTCGATTTCAAACTCCAATTGTCGATGTGGTGGAAGACCAGGTAGTTCTTCTGGGAATACATCAGAAAAATCACGGACGACAGGGATGTCTTCTATACGTTTCTCGTCCTTAGGCTGTTCGGTAATTAGTGCGAGTAAAGCGAAGGAATTCTTTTTCCGAAGATACTTCTACGCTTGCATGTATGAGATGATGTTGGTGACGGCGCTTGCCTTATCGCCTTGTACTGTCAGGATTTCGTTGTTCGAGAGTGGAATACGGATAGATTTTTCAAAGCAGAGGACTTCAGCCCAGACGTCGGATAGCCAGTCCATTCCGACTACCACGTCAAAACTACCCAGGGTAGTTGTCATCAGATCAATGGTAAAAGTGTGGCCCGCGAGTTTGAGTTGACAGCCGGATACGATTTGGGTCACATCTACCGATTTACCATTGACTAATTCTATCACATAAGGGGTCTCTAATGGTCTAAGCGTGAGATTTAGGTTCTCCCTAAAAGACTCAGATATAAAACTCCTATCCGCACCTGTATCAAAAAGCACAGTAGCAAAATGTTCATTAAGGGGAAACTTACCGGTGACCACGTTCGTGTCGTTTCTGGCCTCTCCGCGGCCCAATGTAAATGCACGACCTTTGGCACCTCCTGTGCCACCGTTCCCATTGTTGTTGTTGTTATTATTGTTGTGGTTGTTTCCACCATTGTTGTTGTTGTTGCGCAACTGTGGGCAGTCTCTTCTGAAATGAGTAGTGCTACCACATTGATAGCATCCTCGGTTTATACCCTGCTGCTGACCCTGGGGCTGATTTTGATTTTGTCAGGACATGATTTCCCCACGACAATCCTTTGCCGCATGTCCCACCTTGCCACATCTTTGGCAGCGATTTCCGGCACAAGGGCCGTTTTGATGGAGATTGCAGCGATTGCACTGCGGCTTTCGACCTACATAGCCGCCTGCATTCTGGTTGTTGTTGTTGTTATAGTTGTTGGCGGGATGATTTTGATGACCCCGGTGGCTGTGGTAATGATTGAACCGTTTCTGGTTCCCTTGCTGTGGATGAGATGACGAAGACTGTCGAATAGTGGAGTCTTCAAACTTTCTTTTGTTATCTGGGGCAACTTCAGTGGTACCCCGTGCTGGCAGTTTCCTCTGTTCCACCGCTTTATCGGTGAGTTTGTGAGCCAATCGGATTGCTTGATGTTCTGTTACAGGGTTACTAGACATCACCATACCCTGAATTTCCGGAACCAGACCCCCGAGATAGAACTCGAGTTTTTTCTCCACCGTGTTGGCCAATTCAGGACACAGAAATACCAAGTCATGGTGTTTTGCGGTGTAAGCCTCAATTTCCGATCCCACCATCTTGTGGTTCCATAGAGCTTGCTCCAATTGTTGCACTCTGTCTCGTGGACAGTACTCCTCTTTAATCAGGGCCTTGAACTCAGTCCATGCCATTGCGTTCGCAGCTATAAGCCCACGTGTTTGAACTTGGGCATTCCACCATGTCAGTGCCCCATCTTCCAGTGTTGAGGCTGCGTATTTGACCTTGTTTGCCTCTAGGCAGTTGCACATTTCAAAAACGGATTCTGATTTTTTTGATCCAGCGGACCAATCCAATGGGTCCTTCCGCCCCGAGATTTTGCTTGGTTCCGCATCGAGGAACATCTTGTAGGGGTTAAAGCCCCCTCCTGCTGCTAGTGGGTTTTGAACACCTGCCAGAGCAGCGTTCACGTGTTCTTGGATCGTTGCGGCCAATTCTTCGTTGACATGTTGAGGTTTCCACGACGTCCAGTTGCCATTTCAAATAAACTAAAGAAAACAAAGCGGGAATTGGCGAGACGAGTTAGTCATCTACGCCTCCATCTCCCAAGTTGCTATCGTTGCCGTTATCCTCCGCGGCGTTTCCAGCTTCTACAGCTGGGTCCTCCCCTGGATCCTCCTCTGGATCCTTTTCCGGATCCTCCTCTACCGGCACTGGAGGGGCCGGTGCTGGTGCAAGTGCTTGATTTTGCAGTTCCTGAATGTTCCAACTATTTTCCAGGACTCTGTCCTCCAGCCAGTCGGCTCTTATCTGCTCAGCACGCAGATCCCTGGCTATGGTGTTACGAGCTATCTTTCTCGTATGATACTCTTCCTTGAGCGAGTTGGTTTTACCAGTCAGTTGGCGGATCATCCATCCCTGTGCTAGGGTGGTTTCATGCATTCTTTCCAGTTGTTCTTGTTGCCTTCTTATCATATCTCTAAGTAGGTCGTTCCCTACTTCTAACGAGTTAACCGGTTTGACCGTCACAGCGATGGTCGGGCGTAATGACGACTCCTCCCCCAGAGCGAGCCTTTTCCTCGCAGCTGAGCGCGTTCCCACGCCATAGGATGGTAAGGGTTCCACCACAGGTGCCTTTCCTGGCGCCCTTGGTTGCGTAAGTTTGTTGGATGATGATGATGACATTGCCTTTAGGTTGTGTAGTTAGTTACGAGTTGCATTCGCTTCAATTATGCATTCATATTTCACATAGCATAGTAGTGGTACATCGCATAACAAGATATAATAATTCAGTGCCAAACTAAGTCTAGTGTCGTGATATCAGCTATAGTTTGGGTCTACTTCTAATGCAAACCTGGTTCTCTATAGCTAGTGGCTCTGATACCAATCTGTCACACCCTCAATTTCCACTTGCGGAGTTTTACCGCGAGGCGTGTGAACAAACCAGAATCTGAAACACTAGTACGTCGAACGACTCTACATGATCTGATTATACGTTTTTCCAAAATCGTTCTTTGTAGATTTTATATCAATTACCAATATTTAGCAGAGCATTAGTTTTAAAGTTTGAGCGGAAGCATAAGTAAGTAGTGATGCGGGCGCCAACACAAACGCCAAAACAAATGAAAAATCCCAAAACAATATTAATAAATAAGACTCGATAATGATGTCTTGTTTAATGCATGTGCGTGCACCTAGAGCTCCTAGCGTCCTGAGAAACATGTAAAGAAACAAGTGTCAACATTAAAGATGAGTGAGTTCACAGGTTTTTCATAAATTCGTTTGTTCGGTTATAGTTTGATTACTCCGTTATCCCCAACCCGGGATAACGTATCAGTTCCATTATTCCAATCCCGGAATAATAAGTTGTTGCTTCCAATATTCCCATCCCGGAATATTAAGTTGTTTCCAATATTCCAAACCCGGAATATTAAGTTGTTTCCAATATTCCAAACCCGGAATATTAAGTTGATTCCAATATTCCAAACCCGGAATATTAAGTTGATTCGTAATTAAGTTCAATGTTAACATATATAGGTAGCTAGCCTAAAGTCATGTCACTAAGTGTTCGCGATCGAAGTTGACAGTTGTGCCTCCGTTTTGCCAGGCCTATCACATGACCATGGCGATGTTAGGCCAATCATACACCCGTTGACCATACCCGGTCGGCTAGCGCGACTAGCTCGGATGGGGCTCGTCAGACCCAGTAGTACTCCTTATAATTGCCCCGCTATTTAACCCAAATACTAATGATCCGAGGAGATTGTCGAGGACTTAAGTGATAAAGCTGCTTAGTGCCCATAACATTACATTAACATTAACTTAGTTACCGTATGGTTATGTGACGTTAAATTCGTATAACGTAAAGAGTTTGAGTTTGAGAGTGTATACATGTTTCTCCCCCTGTTGTTTAAAAACCGGATAAAGTTAGGGGCCGTGAACTCACCTTTATTTGCTCGGTTAGTGTAGCAAAGATGTTATAAGAGATGGGACCGCTAGTTGCGTCCTAACAAACCAATTAATTCCACGTCAGTGTGTGAACACACCAATACAAATTTCACACGCAATTTACTCACAAAGTGATACACACAAACAACATATCCATCACTCAAACATGCATGCAAGTATTCTCATGTGATCATAGTAATCAAACAATTTATCATAACCATAAGTCGATTCATGCCACAATTTGGTGCACACAATCACAGGTTCTCAAATTTCAGCTTAGTACTTATAATTCAGCTGTTTTCTAGGATTTTTATAAAATAGTTCCAACATTCTAAAAATTCCCATATTTTTACAGTAGGTGACATCTATACCATAGAAATTTATATAAATTTTTCAAGTCCTAGATCTTTACCAATTAACTATAAATATTAAAATACTAGGCTGCAGTCTGATTTATCACTTTCTGACTGCAGCCCACGAAAGAATTTATTTAAAAATCATCGATCGACCAATTAACAAAATTCCAGTTGGAGTTGCCCGGAAATTTCTATACCTAGTGGCTGTACCAAAAATCATGACTCAACTCCCTACTGATTTTAAAATCTAGCTTGACAAACAACTAGCAAAATTTCAGGATTTTCACAGTTTTAGTTACTGAACTTATTTAGCCCTTTAAAAATATCAAACGACTTCAGAAAATTATGAATCCAGCGGCATTAGATTCCTTATTCAAATCTCTACGTTCTAGACATCAGAAAATCCGTTTTTCGACAACTAACGACCAAGTTACAGCCAGATGAAGTCGGCTGTAACTATGACTCAGCATCCTGTTTCAGCATTATTGTTACCATTAATTCGTGTAATCCCGTTCATGCGATTAATCTAGGCGATCAAGAACTGATTTTTAATCATAGACTAATACTAATAACCTATCCATGCAAACCCTAGTTCTTACTTCTAGTTATTTTAAACAAAACATACTTGCAAACTTATGATTTCCGAAAACAATTATGTATATAAACAACAGCCAATTCAGCCGATTACATTAAACACCTATAATCCGAAACAAGCTAATCAATTCATTCAAGTATGTGTATATCCGAAACAACTAATCAATTCATTAAAGTATGTGTATATCCGAAACAACTAATCAATTCATTCAAGTATACATATAATCCGAGACAACTTAAACATTTAAGCATACATATATATCCGAAACATGATCTCGTAATCAAGTATGGTCCTAACCTTGAATAACTAGACAAACAAGCCGAGATGTGGACAAGTGCGACCCGGCTGTTCCGACAAGATTACGTCCGAACCGACAAGAACTGGAGAAAGGCTGCCTGATCAACAAGGAGTGTGGGGCTGTTTGCGGTTGAATGGACTGAACAAGAGCTGATCAGATGAAGGCTGTTTTGTGACTGAGATGATGAAGGTTTCGGCTGCTGCTTGCTGCGACCGAGAAGAAAGCGTGAGTAAGGCAGCCGACGGCTGTCTTATTTGTTAGGGTTTTGTGAATTCTGAATGGAGCATGCATAGTTGATATATATAGGCAAAGAGGGAGATGAGGGTTGCGGTTTTAGATAAGCATTCGTGGCCGAGGATCCTAGGTTGGTTCGGTTTGGTTTTGATCTTATGGCCGAGGATTAGGGTGAGTTAGTTTGGTTTGGATGTGATCTCGCGGCCAAGTACTAGGGTGGGTTCGGTTTGGGTTTGAACTCGCGGTTTTTGAACTTGATCTCGGCCGAGAGTGTTTTGGTTTATGGTTTAGGTTTGCTCTTGGTTTGGATTCGATCTTGGCCGAGGACTTGACTTGAGCTAAAGTTTAAAACTTGTTACTCCTAGAGTCACGATGAATCGAAGTTGGTTCGCGTCGCGGTTCGGTTTAGTTCGTGTACATATCTACATTAATTATTCTATAACTAAAAGTTCACACAACACACAACACGTCTTTAATCCATGCATGTTTAATACTTAGCACATATATTATTCAACAAGTGTCACGTGTAAGTTATCCGAAAAACCCGGGATATCACAACGTGGAATGTTGGGTGAATATTCCCAAGTTCAGGAGGTAGCTCAAGTCGGTAGGCCACCTTTCCGATTCTCTCAACGATCTTGAATGGTCCAATATATCGAGGTGCAAGTTTTCCTTTCTTTCCAAATCTAATCATACCTTTCCAAGGGGATACCTTGACAAGGACGTGATCACCAACTTGGAATTCCAAGGGCTTGCGTCATTTGTCCGCATAACTCCTTTGACGGCTTATAGCAGTCAGAAGGTTATCGCGAATTTTCTTGACTTTGTCTGTAGTGTCGTAAATGAGTTCAGGCCCAGTGAGCTGAGCTTCACTGACCTCATTCCAGCGATAGGTGAACGACATTTTCGACTGTATAGAGCTTCAAAAGGCCCCATATTGATGCTGGGGTGACAACTATTGTTGTACGAGAATTCGACCAATGGTAAATGCGAATCCCAACTACCACCAAATTCGATCACACATGCTCTAAGCATATCCTCCAGTGTTTGAATTGTCCTTTCAGATTGTCCATCCATTTGAGGATGATAAGCAATGCTCAGATGGAGTTTGGTTCCCATGGCAGATTCATTGGTCTTCCAAAAGTGAGATGAGAATCGAGCATCTCGATCTGATATAATGTTCAAAGGAACACCATGACGAGATACAATCTCATCAACGTAGATCTTGGCGAGTTTGTCAGCAGATAGATCCTCACGAATTGCCAAAAAACATGTTGACTTTGTTAGACGATCGATGATTAGCCAAATGGCAACATGACCTGTAGGTGTGTGCGGTAGTTTAATGATGAGATCCATCGCAATGTTCTCCCACTTCCATACTGGTATTTGTGGTTGCTCAAGTAAACCAGATGGGTGTTGATGTTCTGCCTTAACTTTAAGACAAGTTAGGCATTTAGACACATATAAGGCAATGTCCTTCTTCATACCCGACCACCAATACTGGGTACGGAGATCCTTATACATTTTGTCTGCACCAGGATGGATTGAATAACGAGACTTATGAGCTTCGTCTATCAATAAGGTGCGGAGATTGTCTTGACTAGGAATCCACAAACGGTTATTGTAGTATAGTAATCCGTTGTCTTTTGTTTCTAATTGAAGTTCAAGATTTTGTGGTAGCTCATTTTTTAACAAGCTTTGGGTCACACATGTATGTTGTTCTTGAAGGATACGTGTCTGGATATCAGATTGAACTCGAACATAATGAAGTTTGACAAGTTCCTTACGACTAAGCGCATCAGCCACAACATTCGCCTTACTAGGATGGTAGTGAATCTCACAGTCATAGTCGTTCAGAAGTTCGACCCAGCTTCGTTGTCTCATGTTTTGCTCCTTTAGATTGAATATGTGTTGGAGACTTTTGTGGTCAGTGAAAACCACATATTTCGAACCGTAAAGGTAGTGTCTCCAAATTTTGAAAGCAAAAACTACGGCTCCTAACTCAAGATCATGAGTTGTGTAGTTCTTCTCATGGATTTTCAATTGTCTTCACGCATAGGCTATGACTTTGTCTCTTTGCATGAGAACACAACCAAGGCCTAGGTTTGATGTGTCACAATAGACAACGAAATCATCATTGCCATCGAGTAAAGATAAAACAGGAACATTACAGAGTTTTAGTTTCAGTTTTTGAAAGGCTTCCTCTTGTTTGGGTCCCCGTTCAAAAGGTTTATTCTTCTGAGTCAAAGTGGTGAGGGGAACCATGATCTTTGAAAAGTTCGGGATGAATCGTTGATAGTATCCAACAAGACCAAGAAATGAACGAACTTCGGTAGGAGTAGTAGGTGTACTCCAATCCACTAATCGCACTGATTTTGGAGGAATCTACATGTATACCTTGTCCGTTAACAATGTGTCCCAAAATTGAACTTCTTTTAGCCAAAATTCACACTTGGAGATTTGGCGTAAAGTTGTTCTTTCTTCAGGAGTTACATCGTTAGATGGAGATGTTGTTCGTGATCGGCTCGAGACTTAGAATGAATGAGGATGTCGTCGATGAAAACAATGATGATCTTATCTAAATAAGGTTTACAAACTAATTCATTAAGTCCATGAAGACGGCAGGAGCATTCGTCAAACCAAAAGGCATGACGGTGAACTCGTAATGGCCGTATCGAGTACAAAAAGCAGTCTTGGGAATTTCTTCTTCGAGTACACGAAGTTGATGATACCCAAAACGCAGATCAATCTTTGAAAAGCAGGTCGCACCTTGTAGCTGATCAAAGAGATCATCAATACGAGGTAGGGGATATCGATTTTTGATTGTGAGTTTGTTGAGCTCATGATAATCTATACACATACGGAAGGATCCATCCTTCTTTTTCACGAATAGGATAGAAGCGCCCCAAGGTGAAAAGCTCAGATGAATGAATCCTTGTCTGAAAGTTCTTGGAGTTGCTTTGACAACTCTTGCATTTCATACGTTGCGGTACAAGGTCGATACGAAACTCAACTTCACGAATTGGGGGTAAACCAGGTTACTCTTCAGGAAACACCTCAGGATATTCTCGTACAACGGGGATGTACTGAACAGTTTTGCCCTTGCCATTTTCCTCTATGATATGTTCCAAGAAGGCTACATTATTCTTTCGTAGGTATTTTTGGGCCTAGGTACAGGGCATGAGTTTTAGGCTACTAGAGGGTTTCTCTCCATGAACTTCTAAGGTTCCACCAAACGAAAGAGGTATACGAACAACCTTGTCAAAATAGATCATGTCAGCATGGTGTTTGGTTAACCAATCCATTCCTATGATGATGTCAAAACTCCCGAGTTGCATTAGTGTGAGGTCAATGGGAAAAAGGTGGTTATCCAAGTTCAATTGGCAATTACGAATGACAAAGTCAAGCACAAGGGGTTCACCACTAGCTATTTCAACTGTTAAGGGTTTTCCTAGTTTAGTTCTAGGCATCAAAAGCAAAGGTTCAAAGGCTAGTGATATAAAGCTTCTACGGCACCCGAATCGAAAAGGATAGAAGCAGGATGATTGTTAACAAGGAACGTACCATTAATAACTTCGTTATCAGCACAAGCCTCGTTGGCATTGGCTAATCAAGAGAAATGTTAAAAATATCGACAAAATATAAGGATGGTGCTCATTCGTTCGTTACTTAAAAACAAACAAACGACACACGGTGACAAATCAAAGTAAATGGGTCTTTATAATGTATCGCGAAGACATGCTTTAGCATATAAGTGGACACTCACCCCAAGAGTTCCCAGGTAAGATTGACTGGTCCGATAATGTGGATTTGCACGAACACTCTAGCCTTAGACAGAAAACTCAGGGTATCGGCATCCACCCTTGTAGATTGCACGTGTTCACATTAATAAAACCCAAACTTTGACGGGATTTTGAAAACTTACAAGGCTTTAAGCAAAAATAAATCATCTAAGGATAGATGATTGATATTCAAAACGAATTTGTAACTTGTGTCTTTGTTTTGGTAATCACCTAAGGATAAGTGATGGTATTGTTTTTAAGAATCTAAACGCTAGATAACTCGCGTTAGGGTCCTAGGAAGGTTATAGTCTAGGTTTGGTATTACTAATAACCTAATTCCCTACAACCATAAGCTCTGATACCAATCTTTCTGTAACACCCCGACCGCGTAAAATAAAGAACCACGACAGAACTATTGTTTCACAACTCGTGGAATTTAAAATTTAGTTTTATTAAGTTAAAGGTTTATATTGTCTTGGGACAAACAAGAACAACACATAAATAAACTGTCTCTCATGTTTTAAGTCACTAAGGCCCACGTCCATTCCTACGTGAAGCTTGCATCATATCATCAAGCATTGACTCCTGAAACATATGTGAAAAGAAAGTCAGCATAAAAATGCCGGCGAGTACATAGGTTTTGTGAGTGTGTCAAATTCGTGGCTTTGTATACATATTGGAACAACTCATCCAACTAGAAGAGTCATTAAGTGAAAACCTCGTATCAGAAGTGTTTGATATTGCAATACAATTAACCAACTAAAACAAGTTGGTTAGAGTTGTGAAAACCATGTAGCCATGAATCTTGACCAAAACGTTTCTTTTGTAAAATAAACTTGTAATAGATTGATTCAACAGAAAACTTCGTATGGTTTATATCTTTAAATGAAAATCATTGCGTGACATTATTCAAAACCATTTTTCCGTGTTATAAACCATTTGTCTGTGTTATAAATCAATCGTCCGTGTCATAAACCATTTGTCTGTGTTATAAATCAATCGTCCGTGTCATAAACCAATTTTCCATGTCATAAACAAATTTTCCATGTTTTTTATTATGAAAACTTTTGATCGTTCTTTAATGAAGACATTCAAACCTGTGTTGACCATAACACCAAAGGGTATCTTTAATAGACCACCAAAGGGTCTCTTTAACTAGACTAACAAATCAACAAATGATTTGTTAATCAGAAACAGTTTCTATCATTACCCAAACTTCCAACAAATCTAGTGAACAGTCCGATAATGGGATTGTCAGTCCTATGGTACCATAACATACTACTGGTCGGCTCGGCCAAGTCTAATGAATGTCATTCGTGTTATGGATAACGCATCAACAAGTTGTTCATATTATTGAAATCGTATTGTTTTATATATAAACCATAGACATTATTTTTTAAAACTTGAAAATGATTTAGCATATATAACTCACCATAAAACATTTGCGAAACATAAAAGAGGGGAACTATGTACTCACTTTGAAAATCATTTTTGTATACATAAACCATGTATATTGTTTTGAAATTTTGAAAATAATTATAGGCACATATGAATCACCCCAAAACATTGAAAATGTAAAAGAGGGGGGCTATGTACTCATTTTGAAAATCATTTTTGTATACATAAACCATGTATATTGTTTTGAAATTTTGAAAATAATTATAGGCACATATGAATCACCCCAAAACATTTGAAAACGTAAAAGATGGGGGCTATGTACTCACTTGGGATTGCGAAAGTGTTCTTGATCAAAGGAATAAACAAAGCTCACATGTGTCCTAATGTGTCAGATAAATATGTTAGCGTGTCGGACTACAAATGGGAGTTTGGATAGAATGAAGTCTTATAAACCAAACGAGTGTTGGAACTCATGTGATATGGTTTAACAAACTTAACATTCTGATTTGGAAAGGATCCTAAGTGCTTTTGACCCATTATGACTCGTTAAGGTAGTTTACGCTACTTTAACGGGTTACTAGCGTAAATGTGTGATCGGATGGTTAAACATGTCCTATGATAAGTCTTAAATGCTCAAGTATGTTAATGTTTTAACATGAGTTTATATGTTAAAAATTTGGTTACATGTGTTTAAAATGGATTTATGCGCAAAAGGGCATTTTGGTCATTTTTTTAAGAAAATAGAAGTAACTTATCATAACACTAACCAAACGATGTGACCGTAAGGTATAACCTCAGTAGTTTATTCCCTATACAACTATGGTCACAAATATTTATTTGGTCGCTTCCTAAGATTGACCAAACGGGTCGGATTCAAAAGTCAAAGCGGTGGTCAAGACCGCTCGACTTACGACCCTAAATAAGCACTAAACTAGAAGTAACGAGTTGGACATGTCAAAATATGTCTACCTAAGTTTATAAAAGTTATTTGGTATCAAAACTTGGTGTTTGATACCCGAAAATAGTTTTATCGTAAAATGCACATCATGCGCATTTTGACCGAAACTTTGACTCGTCACTTCGACTAGTAAACGTGGTGATCAGAAGGTGAAATACCTAGGGACTATAACCTTCATGATTATGATCGCGTTGCAAAGTCCAATTGAACTTTGACTTGACCAAATATGGTCAGAACCAAAAGTCAATCAGGAAGCCAAATTGTTTGACTTTTAGGTCAAAATAGCTAAAATAATGAAAGGGCTAGGAAGAGTACTTACTCGTGTTGAAGAACAGTTTTGGAAATCAAGATAGGAGGCTTCCAAAGGCTGGAAACAAGCTCCAAAAAGGATGGAAAGAAGAACTTCACACTATGCTAGGTGCCAAAAATTGGTGTGAAAAGAATGGAAGAATCATGGGGTATTTATAATATTTTAGGATTAAGGAGGTGATGACAAGTGTCATCGAGTGTGAATTAGTGTCCTAACATGTGTCAACACCATATTAAGTGTGGCAAAGTGAGTGCTAGGTGCCAAAAATTGAAGATAGGTGGCAAACTTGGTGAACAAGCAAAAATATTTATTACTTTTTGACATTTTTGGCCCTTGGACTTGTATTTTCACTTGTTTGACAAATTTAACCCCTTTAACCTAATATTTAGGTTATGTCAAGGTGTTAGGACATGTTTAACTTCTATTATACCCGAAAATGTCGTGGATGTCGGTTCGTTCGGTTGTACGGTTACGTGTTTCGCAAAAATGCGTAAAACGCTTTAACGAACACAAAAATGATCGAAATTGTGCAACGATTCTCATTTTTGCATTCTCATCAATAAAATATAAGATTTTATTGAATACAAAAATATTTGGAAATAAAACACGGCGTTTCATTGAATACGAAATTGTTTGTAATTGTTAAACAATTGAAAAGGCACAAATGTCACAGTTTTTAGGTGGGTGGGACCCAAGAATCCGAAAATTAGGATATAGGAGATGGATATTATATATTTTTTATATAAAATATTATCTAAACCTTTTATAAAAATCTTGAAACTTGTATAAATGTTTAGGACCTAATCTCACTTTATTGAACTTAATAATTATGGAATAATATTTATCTACTAATTTCGTCATAATTTTACTAATTAGAATAATACATGATATTTAGTGGTGTCTGGGTATGCTTAAGACTGTTAAAAGTCTATAACGCAAGCAAATTTTGCCGGACAATTTACATAGAAAACCACAATTAAGGAGTATGCGCTTTTCTTCTAAATTTCCCCCGATGACTTATAATTTCACCTTATACTAAAATGTCAAGCACATTCATGGGCTTCTAGACACCAACCAGGTCCTCACCAACATTCGTTACGGGTATGACATCACTTCAAAACATGGAAATTCTTATATTTAATCTTTTGCAAATTCCATTGCACATTAGGGCTTTATTAGTTTTATTTTGACATTAATCACACATGAAGTAAGTATTATTGCACCATTTCATAATAACATGTTTATAATTACAAACGTATAGTAATCGGAAAACACAAGGTGTCACAATTACTTAGAATGTTGGTATTGAATTGAAGAGAAATATACTGCTCCCATAGGAAAGAATGGACTCGAGAAAAGTATCATGCAGTCCACTCCAGCAGAAAAAGAGAAATTTAACAGAGAAAAGAAGATGTTAAAAATTCTATAACAGGCAATAAAGGAAGACATTTTCACACTATTACAGCATCAAGGAGATGTATAATCGATTTGGAACGCGTTGAAAGTGAAATTCCAAGGCAGTATACGAATGATAAAATGTAAAAAGGCCTTAATCAAGAAAGAATTTGAAATATTCACAGCTTTAAAAGATGAATCAATGAAACAGTTCATTGAAAGATATTGGCATTTGTTTGTAGAAATGAAGAGGTTGAATATTCCAAAGGAAAACGAAGAGTTGGTTGATAAGTTGGCTGACGCATTACAAGAGGGTGAATGGCTGACTTATCTAATGATCTAAAAGAATAGTCAAGAGTATAGTGGTATGAATCTTGCAAAGTTCATTGAAAAGCTTGAAGGACATGAGCTAGAACTCTGAAAATGGTTAAGTTAAAGAATGCAAATATCCAACAAGATGTAAATCTGTACTTCAAAGGAAGCACTGTGGCTAACACTCAGAGTCCAAAATTTCAAACTGCGTTCAGTGTAGACAATTCATCAGATTTTTCTTCGAAAAACTAAAATAGTGGATATTGATTCCCTTCATATTCGAGCTTCGAGCCAAATACCCCGACACAGATACCTCAATCATCCCAAAACTCGAACAACTATAATAGCAAGAACAACCAAAATGTCCAGACAACTCCAATCAACAAATCCTGCATTGCAACATTGCATTCAATCTTCATAATGGTCAAGACTTCACCGATACAACAGGCAAACAACACATGCCATTACTTGCTTTAGTCTTGGAGTCGTACGAGAGCTTTGTTGCAAGAAAGATCGGTAATCCAAACATGACTAAAATGGATTACGATCAAATAGATCCGGAGAGTTAGAGCTAATTGATATAAAGTGGTGTATGGCTAGTATTGTTCGTTGAGCTCAAAGATTGATGGAAATTATTAGGAGAAACAGTCTAGGTGTTTCGGATTTGAAGCTAGGATTTGATAAATCCAAGGTAACCTGTTTCAAGTGTAGAGAAAAAGGTCATTTCAAAAGAGAGTGTCTGAACAGAGAAGTGCATGGAAATCAAAATCCTTTCGGTGACGATTATTAAAATAAGGCGATTTATCACCAAACTTCTCAACAACCTTAGAGTACTTCAAAGCTTATTCAAATCGAGGATGGTTTGGCAAAATCAAACGGCAAGGCTCTTTTGGTTACTCAAGAAGACGAAGGTTTTAACTAGAACAACTACATTCCAAAGGCCAGGAGTCTTGCACTTTTAGCAGAAATTATCGAGGAACCAGAACCAGCTATGGAAGATATAGTCGAAGAAGTTGTGAAGAGTGTGCTGAAATCACATTCGATGAAACTCTAGACAACTCCGATGATTATTACGATCCTAGTGCATCTAAAGATGATATTTTCATTTTGCTTTTAAATCAATCATACCTCCTAATGTTTATAATGCTTTTGCAGGTTTCTTCGGAGAACAAAGAAGTTACCAAAGTGTGCAATGTGAAGAAGAAACAAAACAGCTAGAAGAAATTATTGATGTCACCAAAGAAATGAATATTGAAAGAGGTAGTCTCTGAGAAAGTTTAGGAAGGTGTGGTTGAGTCAGTTAAAAAATAGATTAAGATTGAGAAGAAAGAAACAGAAAAACAATGCACGAAGTGCTTAGAGCCGTGCAAAGCTTGTTTTGAGAAAGACAAGAAGTTTAATGAACTAAAAAACACACAGAGTTGGTCAAAAACATTGTTGAACATGTTTTGAATAATGACAGTGATAGCACTGAAGTTGAAAGTGCTCATTCAAATCTTGTATTCTAAAATCACGTTCTGAAAATCTTGTATTCCGAAATCACATTCTGAAAATGACGATAGTTTTCACAAAACTTATATTCCAAAATCAGAAAATAGTTTGAATGATGATCTGAATATTTTTATGTATAAAATGAATGGATCTGACAAACTATACACTAATGATGAGTTTCCAATTCAGAACATGAATATGGACATAGTTGACAAAGTGTTTAAGTCGGTAGAAGTTGAAATGACTGAGCTTGGAAGTTTGACAAAAGAACAAGGTTTCCAAACTTTAAATGTGACAGGTCTTACTATTCTAAACCAAAAGGCTCAAATTCTAATAACCAAAGTCAGAATAACTATTACGGGAGACAGGGAGTTAAAAAGAGAGTTTGTCAAGCAAATAATCCAATGAGGAATTCTTTACTGAAAAACGACAACGTGAACAGGTTTAGGGTTCCACTATTTTAAAGGACTGTAGGATGTGATTTAGATGCAACCAAGTTGGACATATCGCTAGTCAATGTGCACAAAAGACATCTAAACTTGTTTACAATGTTAAGAAAACTTCAGAAGAGGTAAACAGAAATCCCCAATGTTTGTTCCAACACATATTTTAAAATGAAACATTGAATCTAAAAACAAAGTGAAATCAGCAAATCTTAATGTTTCAACTGAAAAGTTTGGTGAACCTTCAAATAAAATAGAACAAAAAGATTCAAAATATTACAAAGAAAATGAAATTTCAAAAAATATAACTTGGGTGATTAAATCTATCCGATGGGGCTACGTCGGGTTTGCATGGATAGCGGAGCGTCTCAGCACATGAAGGGGATGTTGGTTCTCTTATATGACGTCAAATATATCTGAGGGGGCTACATCGGGTTTGCAGGGAACCAGGGAGGGAGAATTGTAGATAAAGGGATTCTGACTAACGGTGTGGTTTCATTCGACAAGATCAACTACATAGCAGAGTTGGAGATTAACTTACTGAGTATCCCTCAGATCTATGATAAAAAAATCCACAACGCACTACATTGATAAAGAATGCCTTATTCTGAAACCATGATTCAAGATACCGGAGGAATGGATCTTGATCGCGCTCCCCGAGAAAACGACTTGTATGTCTTAGACATGAGCGTTGCAACCACAACGACAAAAATTGGGCAGTTTTTCATGTCAAAAGCAACAGAGAAAGAGTCAATCATGTGGCATCGGAAAATGGGACACATTCATCTCTAGAAGATGAATTTTTGGTACACAACGATCTAGTAGATGGTGTCAATCTGCAAAGCTTTCACTTGAATGATGACTGCATTAGTTGCAAAGAGGGCAAACAGCACACAAAAAGTCGCATCCAAGGAAGCTTCTGAACTCAATAAAGCCCCTGCTAGAAAGACTACACATGGATCGCCTTGGACTAGTAAATGTTCGAAGTATCTTTGGAGATCCATATTGTCTAGTTGTTGCCGATGACTACTCAAGATTTTCGTGGATAATGTTCTTGGAAAGCGAAGATGAAACTTTTGAGAGTCTGATGATCTTGTTCTGAAAATTAGAGAACCCGGAGCATTTGTCGATTAGATTAGACAATAGAACAGAATTCAAGAACAACAGGATGTTAGAATTTTGTAATGATAAAGGAATTTTGCATGAATTCAATGCACCATACACTCCACAAAAAAACGGTGTAGCTGAACGTAAGAATAGAACACTTATAGAGACAACACGAACCATGCTTGCCCTTTCAAAGCTGCCAGTTAGCTTTTGAAGCGAAGCCATGGCTTCTTCATGTTATATATTAAACAAAGTACGAACAGTCAAGGCACACAAGAAGACATGCTTCGAGCTACTCAACTAACGAAAGCCAATCTGAAATATTTAGAACTGTTTGGGTCACCATGCATGGTAATCGCTGCAAATGGCAAATTTGTGGCTAAATCGATGGAAGGTTTCTTCAGGGGTTATGCTAGTCCGCTAAAGAGAGTTTATCTTCCTAGCATAAACCTAGTTATTAAATCTTAGAAAGTAGAGTCAACATTACACATCTCCAACACAGAAACTAGGAGATCCTTGGCTGTTCAATTACGAAAGTCTCTAGAATTCATTCGAGCCACCAGCTGAACTGACAGAAGAGGAACTTGTTGTGCTTTATCACCAACAACAATCTTTTTCAGAAGATCAAGTTCGGAGACCAATTGTGGTAACTCACACACATGCTAGTACATATGATGCTGAAGCAGGCCCGAGTTCTCACTATCCAGAATCATAGATTACTAGAACAAGTGATCCAACAATCGAACAAGAGATGAATAATACAGCTCCCACGTTCGATCAATCTGATGACTCTGATCTGATGCTGAACCAACATATGACGACAACGCATCTACTTCCGAGGATGGTGAAGTTCAGATTGAAAGTTTACTAAACAATCAAGCTAAGGGAATGAGTGCTTAGAATGAAGCATCTGCAGTTAATTAGAACATTGAACAATATATTACAAATCTAGAACACGAAGTGAGCGTATCTAACGAAGTTATGCAAGGAATAATATCGTACCACCCACCTGAGTTTATTATCAGAGAGTTGCAGACTGATGTTAAAACGTGAAATCAAATCAATCAGTATCTTAATTGCTCCTTTAAAAAATACGATCTCATATAGATGTTTTATTTTGCAGATAGAGCCTAAAATGTATAAAGATGCATTGACGGAAGAAAGCTGGGTAAGCGCCATGCAGGAAGAACTGTCTCAATTCGAAAAACTTGGTGTGTGGAAACTCATTGATCTTCAGGAAGACCACAAGAAGATAAATACAAAACGGGTGGTCTTCAAGTGCAAAAGAGACGATAGAGGAATAATTGTGTGTAACAAAGCTCGACTCGATGTTTATTGCTTTCCTCAGCAAGAGCAAATAGACTACACTAAAGTGTATGCTCCCATGGCCAGATTGGAAGCAATCCACATCTTCCTCGCATTTGCGTCATGCAAGGGATTCAAAGTGTACCAATTTGATGTCAAGTCTGCGTTTCTATATGAAAATGTTAAAGAGGAGGTGTATGTCGGCCAACCACCGGGGTTCGTCGATCCGATACAGAAAGACAAGGTTTACCTACTGGATAAGGCGTTGTACGACTTACACCAAGCCTCGAGGCCTGGTATTAGACGCTCTCTTAGCATCTCCTTGACAGTGGTTTTATTAGAGGAAGAGTAGACAATACCCTCTTCACACGGGAAGTAGCCAGACATGTCCTAATTGTACAAAACTATGTGGATGATCTAATATTCGGTTCAATAAACAATGTGTTGTGCAAAGATTTTGATAGTGTCATGAAAAGAAATTCGAGATGAGTTCTATGGGGGAGATGAAGTTCTTTATTTGACTTCAAGTCGATCAATTGGCTGATGGAATCTTTATACATCAGACGAAGTATGTGAACAATGTTTTGGAGAAATTCAAGATGTCCGACTCGTCAGCAATGTCTACCCCATTAGCTCAGAATCACGGCAGATCCAACCAGAGAAAAGATAGATGAAACTCTATATCGTTCTATGATGGACTCTTTAATGTATCTGACAACATTGCATCCGGATATCATGTATCCAACATACCTCTTTGCACGCTTCAAGTCAAGTTACAGAGTGTCGCATCTAATGATCGTCAAAAGGATCTTTCGATACCTTAAGGGTTATCCAAGCACCGACTTGTGGTACCCTCGTGCTGACGACTTCAATCTTGCAGAAAACTTGGACTCTGACTTTGGATGTTGCTAATTAAATGCTAAATCTACAACTTGTGGTTGCAAGTTCTTTGGCACACGCTTAGTAGCGTGGCAATACAAGAAGTAAACCACAGTTGTCTCTCTACTTGCGAAGCAGAATACATTTCAGCTTCTAGTTATTGTGCGCAAACCTTGTGGATACAACAACAGATTAAAGACTATGCATTGTAGTTTTTTTGACACTCCTATATATGTAGATAACGAGGCTGCCATTAACATAACAAAAAATTCGGTTCAACACTCTACAACAGAGATACGGCATCACTTTATCTGTGACTGCTACGAGAAAAAGTGGATTCATATTGAAAAAATCCACACTGATGAACAGAAAGCAGAATTTTATACAAAATCGTTTGACATAGCAAAATTTAAATATCTTTTGAAATTAAACAGGCTAAAAGATATGACATTGGGGGGGGGGGGCACATAAGTTGAAGCCGAGATGGATGACAATTTGAAGTAATCCTCATCAGTTTGTCAAGTTTTCAATTTCAAGTTCTTTCTTTAGAACCAAAAATCCAAAAAGATTTTTTTGAGTTTAGGGGGAGAAATATGTTGTAATAAATACAAAAACATATAAGAATTTGAAAAGTACAAAAACATTGAAAAAGACAAAAAGAGTGTTTATGTAAAAAGAGTAAATCATAGTACATTAGTGAACTATCACTATATGCTAAAGAAATGTAGTGTTAAAAGTATTTAAATAGGTCCCACTGATGATGTGCTAGTAGACTATGCACATTCAGCAAATTGTTTTCAAGATAAATATAAAGAAAAACTTCTTAATTAACGGCTTAACATCTCTCGGATATATGGTCTTAGTACACTGAAATTTTGATTGAGAGATTGTCGGATTCTACTAGGTTTTTATATATAAGTGATATATGTGGTATTATACAAATTCTTATGATTTGCGTAAGCAATGGCCTAGAACTTGTAGAATACTTTTGCTTTAAAACTGCATTAAATTGAAAGTGTTGAAAGATCTGACAATTGCAGTAAAAAGATTCCAAAATATGAAACACCACTTTTAAGTTGAGCCTTCATATCTCTATCTATACGGTGGTACTTACCTAAGCTCTCAAAGTCTTACACAACCTAGATACAGATATCAGTTAGATATATTCACCTAGTAAGATGAAATCCAGGGAATCATGATACGAGAGTATTTTCTGAGGTTGAAACACTAATAATTCTAGTTCTAAGACATCTAACTATCGTATCTTGAAACAATAGAGAAATATGTATGGGTTTTAGTGGACCTGTATACCGACAATCTATTAATTTGTTTAAAAACTTAAAGTTTACTCAGATCAACGGTACTGGTGATAAGTCTCAAAAATTGATATGATCCTCTTACACGAACTCAAAAAAAATTGTTTGTAAATATGTTTGTATAACTATTTTATTTCAGAAACCAAAAAAGATTTTTAGTGTGTTTTAGCATAAAATTTGAAAAAATCAAAAAGATTTTATTTCATCTTGTTTTCGACTGCCGATGATGAAGACTGATCTTTAAAATCCCGATGTGGCTGAACGAAATCTGAAGAACAACGGGTTGGGTGTTTATCTGAAATGATAAAATGTTTTGAAATGATCAAAAGTTCATTAATTTGAAACTTAAAATTGACAGAAAACATTTGTTTGTTCATATAGTGTTCAACCAAGGTCATTAATTTGGACTTAGTAGACCAATAAGCTAACGAGGGTCATTAACATGTACTTGGTTAACTTAGTGGGTTGTTAAAACTGGTAAAATGTTCGAGAAATAGAAAAGTTTGAAAACTAAGGGTTACCTTCGCACAAAGGAACACTCTTGTACGACGGCAGGCATTCTACCCTCGCACGATGGTGAAACGAGAGACCTATAAAAGGTTCCTTCGTACGAAGATGATCATTACTACTGTTTTAACTCTACTTCGCATGAACTAGTTCTTTGAGAGAAATTGTTTTCAAAACGACGAAGTGCTACCCGATTGATACCTTGTAGTGGTTGATTAGCACACCATGAACAATGGTGAAGGTATAACATATATGTGTTAATCGGTGATATTATGATGGTATTATGCTTTCAATTTGGATAAAACATGCAAAATCAATGATTTGATCTTAAACTATTTGCACGGAGATAAGTACCCTCGTACGAATGTAATCTAATACCCTTGCACCAAGGTAATTGTGTATCAATGTTGAGAATACCCTCGTGTGAGGTAACATTTTTTGGTATATCTGTTTTGAGTATACCTTCATACATAGGAAATTAATGGTACCTCTGCATATAGACACCTTCGTACTAATTGTTGTCTAATTCTGTACAATTGTCAAAATATTGATTTTCCTGAGTTTTTGGAGAAGAAATCCACAAGTTTTGAACCAAAGCATAACATCTATTGTGTACTTGACTCATCATTACCAAAGATGAAGCCGTTTGAGAAATATTGGATTTCATGGATCATATTCCTATAAAGAAGGCGCTAACGGATCAACACAAAGCGTATAAATCACATGTGCAACATTTCTGGGATAATATAAACTTTATACTTGATCCGCCTGCTATATGGTCAATTGCAAAGTTTGGCAATGAAGACAAGGAAGTGTTGATTACAGAAGCTTTAATAAGGAGAGTTCTGGATTTTAAGGATGAAGATAGTGATCCAACAGGATACTCATAACTCATGGTCAAGGTTATGTTTATCGGATGGGTAATGTTGGTCATGTCAATGAAACAAATTTTGTGAAAGCTTATTTGGAAAGGCCCAACAAGTTCTTTGTACATTCAGTAATTCATGACTTATGGGCATTGAAAGGGTGGTTTTGACGTGCTACTAGATTATCAAATATGCATGATAGCGGCGTTAACTTTGAATCTGCCTTACCACTTTACAAGACTTGTTTTTGAGCAGATGAAGGCAAATATTACAAAAGAGAAGTTTCTACAATATCCTCGATTTGTACAAATGATGTTAGATGACTTGATTCCAAATCTGGAGAAGGAAGAAACTGATGAGCTGCGTCTTGAACATATGACGAATCAATCATTAGACCATCTGAATCAATATCTATATAAGAAAATGGTTCTTTTATGCAAAAAGTTCTTTAGATGTATTAAAGACAAAAAACTATGTTGCACCACTGAAGGATTGTCACACCCCCATTGTTATCCGTTTCGCATCAGAGCCGGGGCGTGAACCGAATGGCATCTTCATCGCACAGCGGAAGCAGACGTGATGGCTAAGCTTTCTAGTAACTTAACGCCCGCTAACTCCTCGAATCCTCATGGGTTCCACTATTCCAACCGTGCCATACTTGTAATCATAACCTGAATGCGAAAAGTCAACTTAAAGTTGGCGAGTTCATAGTTTGTTTTTTTTTGTTTCAAATGAGTCCTAAAACATTTGAGCATTTTGCATTTGAAAAACGGTTTGCGGGATCATAGTATCCCAAAGCATTTGAAATGTCATGTCTGTATAACAGTATTGAAATGTTTTCCATGTTGTTTGCAAATCCATGCATATAACTGTTATGTTTATAAACCGGTGATAAAATGATTTCAATCGTATCTGTAAATAAACCGGTATTGAAATGTTTTGTGTTATTTTTGTAAACCGGTGTTGAAAGCGTAGTATGTAGTTTTCCTATGGAATCTAAGGATCAATCAGTGTGTAGCTGATACACCGACCTATGTACCATAAGTAAGTAACTAAACCGAGACTTCTTTGACATTTTGGGATCACAAAAGCACTCCTAACCGGTTATCATACCAGGAGTGGAGCGTGTCTCAAACTCGATAGATCTACACCTTTTGCACCTTGGTCACTACGTGATTAATGGTTACTATTGTTATTTCCCTACTTATGCACAGTGATCTTGTTATAATCTAATCCCATAGCTACATACCAATTGTTATAAATCTGTGTTATTGGGCCTAGCCCATGTTCTTTTGTGATTTTGAGCCTAGCCCATGTTCTTTTGTGATTTTGGGCCTAGCCCATGTTCTTTTGTTATTTCTGGGCCTAGCCCATGTTCTTTTGTAAAATCGGGGCTCCGCCCCCTAGTTGTGACTATGACAATCCCGTCACCAGTCATAAAACTCATCCATGTTTCGAAAAGCTTTGTACAGCTGTAAAAACCGGAAAGTTTAGCATAAACCTTTCATAAACCATTTGTGTTTATTGAAATCTGTTTGTAACATGGTTTAGAAACATATGATTTTCTTTTCATCGAAACATTGTGTGCTTTCGCAAAACTTGCATGTCTTTCCACCCCCGAAAACATTTATAAAAATGTAAAACGGTAAAAAGTGGGGGTTATGAACTCACCTGGATAATCCAGTGCAAAGCTAGCTTAATGTGATTTCCATAGTGTTGTCTCAACAATTTGACTTGCTAGCATGCAATCTAAGGTATTCCTAAAATGGAATAACTTGTAAGTTTCTAAGAATGACGTAGCTATACTACGTGATACCGAGCTCTACCGAATCGTTACTCATACGATTCTATGAAATTATTATTGACTTAACTCGGTTAACCAACCTATGGTTTTCTTAGAATTGTCTTAGTCTTTGAACGACTTGAAATATATGTTTATATCTAAACATAACTATATTTCATGAAAATGATATTCAGTCGTTATGTACGTTGATGATAATATTACGACTCTTCGTAGTTTTCGTAAGACATGTTGTATATATATACTTGTCTATTTATCCGTATAGATAATACGTTTCATATTCGTGCAAAAGTCTGGCGTATGGTGTCGCACTTCGTTAGGCGTTGAATCGAATATAATCAATGTATATTATTGTTATAAAATCCTTCAAAGTATTCGATTGTTCGCGTCATCGACGATTTAAGTAAATAATACTATATTTAATCTATAAAAGTATTCAATGCTACGACATTTGAATATATATAATATTCTTGTAATACGATTTCCGAATTTGTCGTTTGAAATACTACGCGCCTCGTATAAGCGTTTCGAAAGAAATATAAACAATATACTTATTTTTATACCGTCGTTCGAATGATTATCAACGTTTGAAATCTAATTTCCGAGTTTGGACTCTGAGTTAAACATAAATAAGCATTATTTATTTTATAGTCGAATACCGAATCTTGCTGTCTTGTAACCCGCGCTCGTTGAAATGTTGTCGGATCGAGATTTGAACGTTTTAGTTAGCGTCGGCAAAATAAATATATACTTATATTTATTTTATAATAATCGTATGAATTTGGACGTTTTATCTTTGAATTGTAACGCGTTTCGTTTTACAGATTTTACGAAAATCGGACAGAGTTTCCTCTGTTTTTGGATGATCCCGACAATATTATTTGTCGATTTATTTATCAAAACACAACCTGCAATATATACAATCAAACAATATATAAATTTTTTTGTCGTTTCCGAATATTAAGTTTTCGCCAATTTAATATTTCCGATTTATATAATTAACGACGGCTCGGTTTAAACTTATAATTATCCGCAAGTCGCATACGTCGATTAAATTGTTATTTTTAAAGTTTTTGGCGATGTCGAATTGTTAACGGTCGGGTCGAGCTCGGTTTCGCGATAATTAAATATTAATAATAATTATAAACTAATATAATTAAATTTCGCGTCGTCATTAATTTTTACCGAGTCGTGTGTTGACTCATTGACTGACAGTTGACCCGTTGACCAGGTTTCACCAGGTTTGACTCGTGTTGACCGGGTTTGACCCGTTGACTTTTGTTGACCGACCGAGCTGAACACCGAACTGAAACTGAATCTGCAACAAACACTAGAATTTTTATGCTGAACCGAAAAGTAAATCCGAATAAAATTAAAACTGTAATATCGAAACTGAACCGAGATGGAATGAACCGAAACTTTGTTGAACCGAACCGATCCTGAGCCGAACTGGATCCGGCTGTTGACTGAACCCGCGCCGGAGGTGAACAGTGTCGACCTCAGGGAAACAAAACCTGAGGCAAAACTGAACTGAATCGGGAATTCAAAATACCGCAGCCGCTGCTGAGACGCGGCGACTTTCGCCGCCGCTAGTCCGATGCGCCGTCGCAGCCGCTTGACTGCTCCACCGCCACGCCGTTGCACCGCCGTCGTTCTATCTTTCGCTTGAATCACCCACCACCGCCATCGATCAAAACAAACCCAACCCAATGAACCCAAACCCGAATATGCCTGAACCGAGCCGGCCCCCACCGCGAACCGTCACCGGTGAGTGTGGCCAAGACAGCCACTGCCGCCATCGATATGTTTCGTATCTCTCTCTCTCTCCGTTGTCTCTCTCTCCCCTCTTATCTGTCTGATCTGTATGTATATATATATGCGGTGTGTATGTGTGTGGCGGGTTTGAAAGATCGCAGGGGAAGAGGTGGGGGTGTCGTGTGGTTAATGTGCGCCGGAGAAGGCGACCGGAGCCGCTGGTCGTGGCCGGATTCCGGCGACCAGGAAGGAGAAGAGAGAGAGCAAGGGTGTCTTGTAAAGGGGCTAGGGTTTCAATTTTTGAGAAAATAAAGGGATTAGGGTTTTGTTAGTTTATATAATAGGGTTTTTAAGTGGGCCGGGCCCAAAGCCCGCTAACTCGTGTGTAAGCCCAACTTCGTATCTCAAAGCCCGTTTTCATAACCCGAACTTCGTAAAATGTTTATTTGGAAACACTTAAAATTTTGTCGGTGTTGGTGTTTGACGTGATTGTTTGCCGGTTACGTTAAAAGTTGCGTAAAATCTCTACGATCGCCATCTATAGTCCGTGAGTGTTACTATTTATCGAAATTTGTTCATTTAGACTAAAAAACGTATTAAATTATATCGGGGGTCGAGTTTTGACGCGTAATCCGTTTGTTGCGTTAAAAATCGCGTAACTGCCCTATTTGACGTTACTGATCCGTTTTTTGTTCTGGTTTCTTCCGTGAGCGTTAAAGATGGAAAACGAAGCCTAATATATCATAATATATTAATATTTAGACGTATCTCTAGTCCGTGGTTTCCTTTTCGTTGTTGGTGCGTTCCGGTGTACCGCAAAATTTTTGTGTTGTGCTTTGCGACGTTCAACGATCCAAATTTATCGCGTAATTATATTTGTATGATAAATACAAGTATAAAATTCGTGTTTTTAGGCGTTTTCAGCATTTGTTCATGTTGATACACTTTTGTGTCTATCGCTTGTTCTTAATTACAGTTGTAATTGTACGGTCTTTGCTCAAGTGTCTGTATAGTTTAGTCGTGTCGAATAGATCGAGATATCCTTCTATCTTGATCTAGTATGACATCTTAGCTTGTCTGTGTTAATCGGTTGCATGTGTGAATACCGTTGAGTCTTGTAAACGTCATGTCTGCACGTGTTCTCCAAGAATAAGGATTCTGTGCGAGTCAGAGGATATGTACGAATCACAGTTTTCGTACAAATCAATGAGTGTTTTCGTATAAAATAAATGTTTCGTACGAAACAGCTCTTCAGCACCAATTTCCTGGAGATGTGTCTCGTGTGTAATAGTGTGTTCCGTATGTCTGGCAACCTGTTTTCATACGAGTGACCAGCTTGGACACTATAAAAGCAGACATGCACCTCTCAGTAAGGGTTAGCCCTTTGGTCCAGAAGTTAATAGAACGAGCTAGCAAACTGATCCTTTGTGTGGGATATCTAAGTTAGCATTTCTAGTGAAGACGAAGACACTAGAACACAGCAAGTTTGTTTGAGTCATACGAACATTGTGTGTATATGTTTGTACTTGTTCTCAATCATTAATCAAGATAGTGAATGTTTGGTTACCCCGTATTCTTTACTTTGCTTTGGTTGCATGCACACTTGGATTCTGCACTTGTGTGTGTGTTATATGAACAAGGAACAGGTTTAACACAATCCGCAGGTGGGCCTACAAGTGGTATTAGAGCTTTGGCTCTTTCCTTGTTAAAAACCGGGCTTAGTTGTGTCTGAGCTAGTTTGAAGATCTCTGAAGTGTTCTTGAATCTCCAGCAGAAAACTTATGTTTTGAATAGATAACTAATTTAAAACTTGGTTAAAATCTGTTTCATGCAAAAAATTTTATGGTAAATTTTTTTCTGAAGAACACTCTTGAAGAAGAAATCTGTAAAAATTTGAATCTGATTAGTTTGGTAAGGCTGACATTTTTTGACCTGGATCTGAACATGGACTGTTGACTGTTAAAAATCTGTGTTTTAACTAAACGTGGGTAAGACAACATGTATTTTCGAAAAAGTAGATCTACACAAGAAAGGAATTTTTTCACCAAACCATTTCCTAAAAGATTCCTCTGAAAAACGCTGAACAAAACAGTTTGTGTGACTGAAAAGATTCGTGCGAATCATCTGAACCGCACGAAACAGTTTTTCAAAGCTTTGTGATTTAAGAATTTGTCATATTTTCAGAGCTGTGAATTTTAAAAGGTAATTGTTATTGTGAACTTTTAAAACCTTTAAATTTTCATAAAACAAGAAAATATAATGAGTTCTAACCCGTGGGATTGGAGTTGTTCAAGCTCAAATCAGGAGTCTTCGCAAAGCTCCACAACATCATGGGAAAAATCTTTGATGCCTCAACATACAACTATGATCTCTGCAAATCAGTGCGCTTGTGTTGCAAATCAGAATCAAAGCATCCAAACTCTGTTAATGGGCGAAAGTGAAACAGGGAGTAATAACCGACCGCCGAAGTTAAAACACATGAACGATTATCCTTCATGGAAAAGTCGTTTTCATACGTATGTTCTCCGTCAAAACACGGAATTCGTGTTTCACTACCCCCAACAATGAAGCACTTGAAGAAGCTGGATCAAATCCAACCTCATTGGCCAATCTAGTCGAAAGTGATAAGAAAGCTTACGATCTAGAGAAAAAGGCTTTTGCTATCCTTACACAAGCTCTACATAAAGACATTTATTATCAGTTTGTGTATTGTACTACAAAGAAAAATTTGGGGGACACTTTGGAAGCAAGAGGTGAAGGTAGCGCTGCTACCAGGAAAATTCGGCATGATCTGCTCAAGAAAGAGTTTGAAGGTTTCATATTGATGGAGAACGAAACCTTGAATGATATGACCACTGTGTTCTATCATCATATCAGCAAAATGTACTCGTATAAAGTGTTAACAGCACCACAAGATATTGTGATGCGATTTGCTGATGCTTTACCACCAAAATGGGTTCAATTTATTGATCTTTTAAACATACAGGTGTTTTAGACCCAATTAGTATTTATGAATTTGTGCAGAAACTAGAGAACAAGAATGAAGAAGAACTCCGGAAGGCACAACGAGTCTCTGCTCCACAAAACCCTGAAATGCATTTTGGAGGTATAAATGCAGGTACAAGCTCAACTCAGCAACCAAAGCTGCAGACTGCATTTGTGTCAAACGTGAACTCTTTTCTACCCAACCAGTTCAATCAAGTCAGTCTACAGGTTCGAGTAATCAAGCCTATGGACAAGCTTTTGATCTGAAAGCCTTCCTTCCACAGCCAAGGGATTTAGAGCATAAAGCTCCATAGCAAGCTCCTCAACAAGCTTTCTATGGAAGCAACAGTCAATCTGCAAATCCCAACACTGTCAAACTTGACACGTCAAATCTCTCCAAAATAAACGTAGAAGTTGCACAAGAACATGCGGAACTTCTAAATACCATGGTCAGCGCATATTGTGGTTTAGTTACAGGTCAAATAGGGAACATCAATTTGACAAACGAAGACTATGAACAAATTGACCGAGATGAAATGGAGCTAATGGACATCAAGTGGGCATTTGCAAGTGCTATGAGAAGAGTAAAGGATTATATGAGAAGAATGGGTAGAACCAGTTTGGAAAGCAAGAAGGATACAAAATACGGCTTTGACAAAACTGCCGTTACTTGCTTTAACTGTGGAGAAAGAGGTCACTTCAAGCGGGAATGCACAAGACCCAGCAAGGAAGGAAATCACAACCCCTTTCGAAATCAGTCTCAACCATCCAACACAGCACAGGCAAACAATGAAAGAAGAATAGTAACTGTTGCCAACTAAAACAACACCAATCAATCAGGACCTTCAAACACGCACAGAGCTTTGGTAGTTCAGTCTGATGAAGGATGCGATTGGTCAGTAAGGTTGGGAACTGAGAACAACGGAAGAACTGCATGCTATGCGAAGATTGTGGATCAAATCAAGCATGATCACAGCGTCAACACTCCAAATAATGATGATACATCTAGGGATGCTGGTAGTTCTGATGAAGAATGTTCAAGTTTAGATGGTTACGAGTCTGATTCTGATATGAAGAAAGGAAGTGAAGCTGAGGTTGAAAAGTTGCTGAGTGAAGCTGAGATGTTGAAATCTGAAAAGGTAGGTATGACGAGGAATGCAGAAGCTGGGGTGAAAGAGACAGAGACACTCTCTACAGATGGTGCAGCTTTTCCTCATCACATTGCCTTTATGGCAAATGTTGAAGGTTCTTCAAAACAGGTAAATTCTGAACCTCCTACTGTTTGCAATGACTGTGTTGAATTGAAAATAAAATATGAAACCGTCAACAGTCATAATCAAAATTTAGCTCTTGAATTAAAAAATGCGAAGAGGCGAATTTGGCGCTAACAGAGATGAAAAAGAATTCAAATCTGTAATAGAAACCCTTAAGAAAAGTGTTTCTGAATTGACAAAAACAGTTTTGAATAAACAGACAGGAATTAATACCTACATTAATCTCCTTGAAGAAACAAAGAAAGAGTTAGCCATCGCCAAATGCGAATATGATTCGATCAAGCGCCAATTGGAAAGTTATTCTAACTCCCAATATGTGCATGATCATATTATTGAAGTTCAAAAACTAAAGGGCGATGCTCAATGCATAGGGTATAAGTCGTGTCCACCCCCAATGAAACACAACTATACCAAAGTGCCTGATGAAGAGGAGATGCCTTGTTTTGAACCCTTTGTACCTTTGAATCCTGAGGAATTCGCAGCAGGGTTAGGGTTCAAACTAGGCAATTCCTCTCAAGAACCAAGCAAGCAAGAAAGTTCATCATCTGATGAAGAAGAGGATGATACATCAGAAGATGAATCAAGAAATGATGAGCAGGATCAGCCTCTTGATGAAAGGAAAAGAGTAGAATCTACTGCTACTCCTAGTACTCAATCTGTTGAGAATCAAGAGACCGTTCCTAAGAAATCTGTCAAGACACAAGTGTCGACAGATGAAACAGATAATGTGTTGTATACTTTGGTTGGAGATAAGAAAATCTATTCAAACAAAGATTTTCCAATTAAAAACGTAAATCCAATTTCTATAGATCAGGTTTTTGAAAAGTCAACAATCAAACCTTTAGAAAAGAAAAAGCCAACCAAATCACAACCATTATCCACTTCGAAAGAAAAACAATGGAAGCAAGTTGAAAAGCCTATAGTTTCTCAACCGAAGGTTGAAGCAAAAGGCTCTCGTTACCAGAAAAAGGCTAAAACAGTTAAATTTGTGAGTTCTAAAGGTACCGAAAAAGTCAAAACTTTTCAAGGAGAATCTATTGTTGATTTTGTAAAGAAAGATAAGATTCTGAAAAGAAACAGTCAAAACAATTACACTTAACACACTAATGGATATAATGAACCCAGTACCTCAAGACCCACAAGTTCTACATCAAGCTGAGAAACACGATTTCCTAGTTTTGTTGAGAGGAGAACATGTTTCAAATGTGGAGAATTTGGCCACATTATAAAGGATTGTCAAAATCCAGCCAATCAAGATGTATAGAGAAAACCCCTCATGAACCAACTTGCAAACGTAAATCTGTTTCTCCGACACAAGATAAACAAATTGTTAAAGATCAAAAAGAGAAACAAAAACGTAAATAAGTAAAAGAAATTGAGAAAGCTTTAAAATCAGACTCTTCAAATAAGGATCAAAGATCTACAAAGTCAACAAAACCAGACACTATTAAAACTGTAAATAATAGTAAATCTGGTAATAAACAAGGATCTTGGAAACAGAAGACTGGTAATGGTTCAAAAGGAGTTTCTCAGTTTGTTAATCATCAAGAAATTGAGATTACATTTCTCGATGATAAGGGATGACCCAAGACCACTAAGGCTTGGGTCCCCATCTCAAACTTATCTTGTTTGTGCAATGTGCAGGGTGTTCCAGGAGGAACTATAAACAGTCATTGGATTGTTGACAGTGGAGCATTAAGGCACATGACGGGCGACTTGTGGCTCCTGTATGATGTGAAAAGCATAAGGGGTGGTTATGTTGCTTTTGCTGTTGACAAAGGTGGATACATCACTGGAGAAGGAATGGTCTCCAATGGTGTTGTGAGCTTCGACAAGATCAATTATGTGCGGCAAATTGATCACAATTTTCTTAGAGTTTCTCAAATTTGCGACAAGAAGTTCACGGTACATTTTGATGATGCCGGATGTTATGTGCTGAAGCCTGGATTCAAGATCCCCAAGGAATGGATTCTCCTGTCAGCTCCAAGAATTAATGATTTGTATATTCTTGATATGAGCGAAGCTATTACAACATTTGCACAAGTCACATGTTTTGTCTCTAAAGCCACCGAGAAGGAATCAATCTCTTAGCACAGACGTATGGGACACATTCACCTTAGGAAAATGAACTATTTGGTGAAGAACAATCTAGTGAATGGTGTACCAGTGAAGAACTTTCATCTTCAAGATGTTTGTGTATCATTCCAAAAGGGAAAGCAAGCGAGAAAATCCCATCCCGTGAAGAAGATTAACACTGTGAATATGCCACTGGAATGTCTTCATATGGTCCTTTTTGGACCTATGAAACACAAGACAACCTTTGGTGATTCTTATTGTCTGGTAGTTACTGATGACTATTCCAGATTCTCATGGGTCAACATGCTGGCACACAAGAGTGGAGTTCCTACTATCCTCAAGAATCTACTGACTCTGTTAGAAAATTTGTACAATCTGAAGGTAAGGAGAATCAGAAGCGACAATGGCACGGAATTCAAGAATCAAGTTATGGATGAGTACTATTCCTCAAAGGGTATTCTGCGTGAGTACAGTTCTCGATATACTCCACAACAAAATGGCGTCACTGAGAGGAAAAATCGAACTCTTATTGAAACTGCAAGAACCATGTTAGTAGAATCAGAACTTCCTATTCAATTTTGGGGAGAAGTTGTTGCTACTGCATGCTATACGATGAATAGAGTTCTAACGGTTAAGAGACATGGGAAGACATGCTTTGAGTAGTTACATAAAAGGAAACCGGAGGTTTCTTTCTTAGAACCTTTTGGAGCTCCATGAACTATGATCGACCCACATGGAAAGTTTGGTCCAAAGGCTATCAAAGGTTTCTTTCTTGGATATGCTACTCCTAATTTCCGGTTGTGGAATTTGTCTTCAAAGAAGATTGAAGAATGGGGTGAAGTCAAGGTTCGGAGATATACAGAAGCAGTAAGAGCTCTGGGTGCTCCTTGGAGGTTCGACTACGATGGACTGTTTGACTCCTTTAATCTGCCAACTTTGGATGATACAACAGCTACTGCTCAGATGTTATTGGAAAGTGATAGAATAGTGGACTCGTCATTAGTTCGACCAATTATTGTTAACCCTCAAGTGTCGACTTTTGTTAACAATCTTGTTCAAAATAAGGAATTCGAAGATGAAGCTACCTCTGGATGGTTCCTGGAATTTCAGATGGTACCTCAAATATTCCACCTCAAGGAATGACTGAAGGTCAAGCATCTACAATGTCATCAAATCCAGCTCTCGATTTAACTATTGATTTGAATATCAACAACTTGGGTATAAATTCTCGAGTTCCTGATGTGTCAGAAACTCAAATACATAATATCCATCCTCAGCAGAATATTATTGGAGATGTCCAGAGTGGTGTGCAGACTCGTAATCAGCTTCGAAACAACCAGAATGCTGGATTGTATTCGGAAATCAGGGAATCTTGTGGTCTGATTGATTGGTCTTTTGCCTGCTATGTGTGCCAAGTAGAACCAAAATCTTTGAAGGAGGCAATGAAAGAAGACTCATGGGTTGAAGCCATGCAGGAAGAACTTCAGTAGTTTCACAAGTTAGGCGTCTGGAAATTGGTTGACAGGCCTGACAACTACAAGAAGATTGGTACACGATGGGTGTCTAAGTGCAAGAAGGATGACCGAGGTGTTGTTGTGAGAAACAAAGCACGATTGGTTGTTCAAGGTTTAAATCAGGTCGAAGGCATTGATTACAATGAAGTTTATGCACCGATTGCACGACTTGAGGCCAAAAGAATCTTTTTAGCTTATGCGTCCTTCAAGAAGTTCACCGTTTATCAGATGGATGTGAAGAGTGCATTTCTTCATGATGTGGTAGAAGAGGAAGTATATGTTGAGCAACCGCCGGGTTTTGAAGATCCATTCCATCCTGACAAGGTTTGGCTTCTCAACAAGGCATTATATGGTTTTCATCAAGCTCCGAGGGCTTGGTATGAAACGTTGTCTACCTATCTATTGAAGAATGGTTTTCGACGAGGACTGATCGACTGTACTCTCTTCAACAAGCAACGGGACGAGGATTTGCTGCTAGTACAGGTTTATGTTGATGATATTATATGTGGGTCTACTAACACTCGAATGTGCAAAGAATTCGAATAGGTTATGCAGGAGAAGTTCGAGATGAGCGCTATGGGGGAAATAACTTTCTTTTTAGGTTTGCAGGTTCAGCAATCAAGGGAAGGGATTTTTATCCATCAAACCAAGTATGTTGGAGATATTCTCAAACAATTTCAGATGGACGACTCAAAGCCTTTGGGAACTCCATTAGCTCAAAATCATTGGATTACTCCAGAGGGAATGGGTGAACATGTAGAACCATCTCTCTATCGTGCTATTATCGGATCTCTCATATATCTTACTACTTCAAGACCCGACATAATGTACCCAACATGCCTTCTGGCGCGCTATCAGTCTAGTCCGAAGGTTTCTCATTTGATGGCTGTGAAAAGTATCTTTTGTTATTTGAAGGGATGCCCTGACACTGGTCTATGGTACCCTAAGGATGATAACTTTGATTTGACAGAATTCAGTGATTCTGATCATGGCGGCTGCAAAATCGATGCAAAATCTACAACAGCAGGATGTCAGTTCTTGGGAAATCGCCTAGTCACGTGGTAATGCAAAAAGCAGACTTGTGTAGCTACATCAACATGTGAGGCTGAGTATATATTAGCTTCTAGTTGCTGCTCTCAAGTTCTACGGATTCAACAGCAAATGCGCGACAACGGTTTTGAATTTCTTACTACTCCTATTTTTGTTGATAATGAAGCTGCTTTACAAATCACTCGGAATCCTGTAAAGCATTAAAAAACTAAACAAATTGAGATTAAGTATCATTTTATACGAGATTGTTATGAAAAGAGACTTATCGATGTTGCTAAAATCCACACTGATCACCAACGTGCCGACCTTTTTACCAAGGCTTTTGATAAATCACGTTTTCATTATCTGCTCTTGGTCAATGGCATCAAGGTGAAACCCGAGTAACTCAACCATGGCTAACTATTTTTGTAAATTCTTTTCTAAAAATCTAAAACTACAAAAATATTTTCAGTTTTATATTTTAGGGGGAGTAAATTTTAAGAAAATACAAAAATATGTCTTTTATTTACCTTCTTTGTTTAAGGGGGAGAAAATTAAGATAAATACAAAAACATTAGAAAAATAAAAAATGGGTTTCTTGGATAAGTTGAAGATGATGAAATTCATCGGTAAATCTATCAGAAATGGTCAAAAGCATAAAAAGAAGATTGATAAGTAGCTTTCCTTATGATGTATTGGCACGCTCACAATCACACTAAAATGTGCAGGTTGATATAAACTTAACAGAAAGAACGACAGGTGGGAACCATTCATTGGCATATGATCTTGGTACCGAAATTTCGTCTGATAGAGTGCCGAGGTTCTGAGATATACGGTCTTTATGCTTGCTTATCATCTGGATATCATGGTTGAATCTTTTACCGAAAAATAACGGCGGCGCAAGTCTAGAACTTCCATGATACCATACATACGTGTACATACTGCATTCGACCATCAAATAAGTGATAAGAATATCACATCCCCAAAATAAGTGATAAAATATCACAGCTTTATGCGGGAGCTAAGTTCGTCTCTTTGTCGGTACGATGGTACTAACCTGTTCATGGACTTACTCCTATGTCCTACATGCATATGAAAATCAAGTTCCTCAGCAATAAGTTATTAAATCACAAAGGGCTTGCTTTCAATCACAAATAAGTGAGTATATCAAATCATATATATACGTCAAAACAGATGATAAAGCAGTATACTCACTGGTAAGATTTTCTCTCGTGCATGTCTTGATACGGGAATGTGTCGTGATGTGGTTGAACACCGGCTAGTAAGTATAATTAATACCTTAATCATATCTCCTAATCATGATTACATCTGATAAGTCTGAGCTTACGTGGACAACAATACCGATAATCATAGTTGAATACTTATCTATTTAATTTTGAAGTTTAAACCAAATAACGTTTTTGACAAAATTGAAATGCTGGTATGATTCCTTTACCTTGAAACTCGAAAAAGTTTGTTCAATAGATATGTAGTTTATCTGTATATTATAATTTAGGTCTAGTTTACTTAGTTTCTTATGTAATTACTTTTTGAAAGTTAGCCAAAGTTGATACTCGAAAGTTTTCTACCAAGATACGCCAGAAAACCATTTGTTTGATATTGCAACTTCATAAAGTAATATCTTGCAACAAGTAATTTTTTAGGACATATATATATATATATATAGACACGTGTGATTTTTAGGACATATATATATATATATATAGACACACATCATTGGATTCGTATCATTGAGATGAGTCTAACGATATAATTTGGTGATCACTCATTTCGGACAAATTTTGAACGTTTTTCACGAGCCGGTTCGGTAAAAATGTCAAATATGTCTAACTTAAATGAATTGGTGAGAATGGAGCACGAGGCAGGCACAACTAACAAACCGACTAAGATGTTGAAAGTAGAAAATTACCTTACAAGGAAGGATAGGTTTCAGTCGTTCATTAAATATCAAGACACACGGATGTGGAACTGTATTCAAGATGGGTACGCTAACCCGACTCATGACTTTGAAGACAGACAACGTGTCACTACCTATGTGAACATGTCAGAAGCTGAAAAGAGAATGTATGAGTCTAAGAAGAAGGCCTTAGGTGCTGTAATGATGTCGTTACCTGATGGCATCAAACATACATTCAAGCGATATACCACTTCGAAGGAGATGTGGGATGCTCTAGAAAAGAGGTATGAGGGCAATCCTGATGTGAAAAAGAACAAGGTTGATTTGCTAAAGAAACAATTTGTTGTCTTTAAAGTCATGAGAAATGATTCCCTTGAAGATATTATCACGAGATATTATCATCCAATGTCAGAAATGGACAATTATGACATAGAGGGATACACAGCTGTTGAGATAAACGTAAGTTGCTTGATGCTTTACCTGCCAAGTGGGATATTTATACTCTTATGATAAAGGGTGAAGCTAACTATGAAAATAAATACTTGGAAGAGGTTGTTGGGAAACTAAGAGCTTATGAGCTCAACATGAAGAAGAAGGAAACTGGATATGATCAGTTTCAAGATCCGTGAATTTATAAAGGGCTTACATCTTCATCTTCCAACAATGCTTCAAGTGATTCTGCAATTGCGTTTCTCTCATGTGAAAATGAGCAGGTTGTGACAAATGCTGATGGTGAAGTCTGTTTTGTAGCTGCCTTAGGAGGATCATCAGGGGCAAAGAGACAACAATCCAGCAACAATAACAAATACTAGGTTTATGCCTCTGAGTGTCAAAGCTGGTGAAGATCATCTGGCCTTGCTGGCTTCATTCGTTGCTTCCTATGAGAACTACATTCAGCGAAGAATAAACATACATTCAAGCGATATACCACTTCGAAGGAGATGTGGGATGCTCTAGAAAAGAGGTATGAGGGCAATCCTGATGTGAAAAAGAACAAGGTTGATTTGCTAAAGAAACAATTTGTTGTCTTTAAAGTCATGAGAAATGATTCCCTTGAAGATATTATCACGAGATATTATCATCCAATGTCAGAAATGGACAATTATGACATAGAGGGATACACAGCTGTTGAGATAAACGTAAGTTGCTTGATGCTTTACCTGCCAAGTGGGATATTTATACTCTTATGATAAAGGGTGAAGCTAACTATGAAAATAAATACTTGGAAGAGGTTGTTGGGAAACTAAGAGCTTATGAGCTCAACATGAAGAAGAAGGAAACTAGATATGATCAGTTTCAAGATCCGTGAATTTATAAAGGGCTTACATCTTCATCTTCCAACAATGCTTCAAGTGATTCTGCAATTGCGTTTCTCTCATGTGAAAATGAGCAGGTTGTGACAAATGCTGATGGTGAAGTCTGTTTTGTAGCTGCCTTAGGAGGATCATCAGGGGCAAAGAGACAACAATCCAGCAACAATAACAACAATACTAGGTTTATGCCTCTGAGTGTCAAAGCTGGTGAAGATCATCTGGCCTTGCTGGCTTCATTCGTTGCTTCCTATGAGAACTACATTCAGCGAAGAATATCTGATCCTGCTACGTTTGATGAAGATTATGATCCGATTGACCATGATGACCTAGAAGAGATGGATTTACAATGGTAGATGGCCATGATCTCTAGAAGAGTGAAGAGATTCATGAATAGGGCAGGAAGGAAGTTCGTTGGAAAGAATGTGGGTTTTGACAAGTCTAAAGTGAAGTGTCACGATTGTCAAAATTACGGACACTTTGGTAGAGAGTGTCAAAGACCTAAGTCTGAATCTCGTTCTAGCTCATCTTTTCAAGATTTTCCTAGTCATGGTTTACATAATAGGAATGCGTCAACTAACACTGGATCAAAGGCCCTGATCTCTACTGCTAGAAAAGGTTCTTATGATTGGAGTGTTCATCTGGAGGGTGATGACAATGCAACACGGGCGTTCATGGCTTAGATAGCCCAAGTTGATAATGAAGAGGTCAAGGCAAATGCTGAGGTAGAGCGAGAGATGGTAGCTGAAAAAGTTGATGTAGAACAGAATGCTGCAGATAAGAAGATGGCTGCTGATTTTGCTGCCTTCACGGCCGATCTAAGCAAATCAACAGGAGAGGTACATTCTAACTCTATAGTTGCTTAAAATGTTGTGAACTGCAAAGTGAAGCTGACATGTTAACAAAACAAAACCAAAGTCTCATAAATGAGCTCTCGAACGTAAAGGAATCAAACTTTTTTGTAAAAAGAAATGATTCATTATATTTGAAGAAAATTAAGGGTTATGAAGAAGAAATCAACATTATAACATGTAAACTAATTGAAAAACTTCAAATTATTGACTTAGCTCATGATACGACGAGTGAGAAAACAAAAGAGATTTCTGAAAAATACAAAGAGTTGTCAGAAGAACAACTGAAAATTTGTGAACTTGAAAAGAAATTGAATCAATTCAGAGATTCATCTTTTGTTATGAAACACATGATGAATGGCTTGAAGAAGAGTAATGACAAGACAAGTGTGGGCTTCAAAGGTTCCAATGAAGTTCCACCACCTCTTGGTCATGACTATTCTTTCTTGCCAGACGAAGAAGAGCTAACAAACTTTGTGTTAACTACACCTAGTAGTTCCACATCAGGGAATGTTGATATGTATGAGAATGCCAAGAAGGATAATAACAGAGAAACGGCTTTGAAAACAAAGAATACACACCCTAAGAAACAAAAGCAATTTTTTGTTAAAAAGTTTGATTTTGTCAAAGGGAGTGATATGAAAGAAGAGACCACTGTTATTACAAGAGAGTCAAATGTGAAGTTTGCTAAAACTAAAAACAAAGAAAAATCATAAATTGAGCCAAACTAAAAAAGATCTGTCAAAGGCATCATCATCATCATCGTCACCTGATGAATCTAAACCAGAGACCTCAATTAAGAAGTCTTCACCTAGAAGATTGTGCTTCAAATGTCACAACAAGGGACATATACTGAAAAAGGAACTCACCAAGTTCCTCGTTTTCAAAGAAATCAACAAAGATTTCAGCCTAAATCTACATCCAACACAAAGATTTCCAAAGGTCAAAAAGTCCAAACATGTTTAGGAAACCAAAGGACCAGAGACCTTGTGGAAATCAAAAACCGTTTCCATCAACAGGTCTGATATCCAAGATTCCTGTTAAGAGTGATGGATATTGGATGAATGTTCCGGTGGTTGATGAATCTGGAAGACCCAATACCATTAAGGCTTAGGTCCCCCAATCTAACTAATTTTTGTTGGCTTGTGCAGGAGCTGCTAAGGAGGATTATCAACTTGTGGTATGTTTATAGTGGCTGCTCCAGGCACATAATGGGGGATGCGAGGTTGTTAACTGAGTTTGAAAACATAGATGGAGGTTACGTAAATTTTGGAGGTGCTAAAGGAGGGCACATTACGGGTCGAGGAAAAGTGACCAACGGGAAGACCACATTGGACAAAGTGAACTATGTCGACCAGCTGAAGCACAATCTGTTGAGCGTGTCTCAAGTCTACGACAAGGGTCACTCGGTCCACTTTACTAAGTCTTAAGCTTTGGTGTTGAAACCGGGTTTGGTGATACCGGATGACTGGATAGTGATGAGAGCGCCAAGAAGAAACGACACTTATGTCATGGACATGGGTGCTAAGGATTCTTCCTCTGTAGTTTCATGTTTACTGTCAAAAGCATCTGAGGCTAAGTCATTGCTATGTCATAGACACATGGCCCACATCCACTACCGAAAAATGAATTATATTATTAAAAACGGTTTAGTGGAAGGGGTGCCAGGGCAGAGGTTTCACGTGGAAGATAAATGTCTTCCATGTCAAAAGGGAAAACAACATAAAAAACCGCACAAGTCTAAAACAGTAAATTCCATAGATGACCCTTATGAATTACTTCATATGGATCTATTCGGTCTGCTGAACGTAAGGAGCATAGGTGGAATTATTATTGTTTAGTTGTCACAGAGGATTACTCATGATATTCATGGGTTTTCTTTTTAGGTACAATAGATGAGACAGCGGAGATGCTGATAGATCTTTTTACAAAATTGGAAATGTCCATGATGCACGGATCAAGAGGATAAGGAGTGATAATTGCACTGAGTTCAAGAATCAGATTCTGGATCTCTATTTTCTTCGCAAGGGAATTGAACATCAATATTCTGCACCTTATACACCTCAATAGAACGAAGTCGCTGAGATGAAAAACAGGACGTTGATTGATGCCGCTAGGACTATGCTTTCTGATTCAAAGCTTCCAGTTCTTTTATGGGGAGAAGCTATGAACACAGCTTGTTATGTCTTAAACAAAGTTATCACAATTAAACGGTTTAACAAAACTTGTCACGAACTATTGTTTAACCGAAAACCAAACTTGAAAGGATTTGAACCTTTTGGATTACCCTACACCATTGTGAGAAATAAAGATAAGCAAAAATTCGGGTGAGGTAGCTGACGAGGGTTATTTTCTAGGCTATATGCCTGGAACACCGAATAAAAGGGTTTTTAATATAATAAACTGGTAAAATTGAGGTTGTGTTTAACATGGAATCACTAGTTATTCACCTCAACAATCAACGAGTGGTCCTACTATATTATCTGATTATGATAGCATTTTTAAATCATTTAATATTCCTGATTCTTCCAATGCAGATGAGTCTCAAGTGATTCAAACTATGATCAGTGTAGATGAAGAGGGTGACTTCATGCCTAGATCGAGTATATCAATGACAAATGCTCCAGAAACTTCTTCCAGTGCAACTCCACATGACTCCAATGATAGTGAGTCTGAACCTATTCTGGGGGAGGATTTTACTAATCTATTTGCTAATAAGGACATTCAGGGGGAGATTGGATCTAATCTGGAAGATTATTTAGTTGTTGACACCATTGCTACTACACGCGCAAACAAGTTGAGAACATAATAGGTGATGCTGCTGCAGGTGTTCAGACAAGAAGAGGTGTGATCGGAGGTTCCTATTGATTTTCTTCGATTCAGAAAACAGGGATGATACATGAGTGTTTGTATAGCTGCTTTATTACCCAAGAGGAGCCGAAGAATGTTCACATGGCTCTAAAAGATAATTGTTGGGTTGAAATTATGCAAGAGGAACTAGCTTAGTTTAAGAAGTTGAAGGTTTGGGAGCTAGTTGACTTGCCTGAAGGAGAGAAGGAAATAGGCACCAAGTGGGTGTTTAATTGCAAGAAAGACGAATGAGGGATCATGATAAGGAATAAGGCTTAGTTAGTGGTGAAAGGGTTCCATCAGCAAGAGGGGATTGATTACAATGAAGTGTTTGCACCAGTAGCAAGGTTTGAGGCAATTCGTTTGTTCCTAGCTTTTGCTTCATCCAAGGGCTTCAAAGTTTACCAACTTGACGTGAAGAGTGCATTTCTGTATGGGAGAGTCCAAGAAGTGGTGTATGTCTCACAACCAGATGGGTTTACTAATCTAGATTATCCAGATCGAGTCTTTAGACTTGAAAAGGCATTGTATGGATTGCATTAGGCACCTAGGGCGTGGTATGAGACACTTTCAGCACATTTGTTAAAGATTGGTTGAGGTCAAATTGACAGTACAGGTATACGTAGTACAGGTAAGCGTAGATGACATCATTTTTGGGTCATCTGGTGAGAACATGTGTCATGAATTCGAGGAAGTAATGAAGCGCACGTTTGAAATGAGTGCGATGGGTGAACTATCCTACTTTTTGGGTTTACAAGTTGAACAGAAGAAGGAAGGGATGTTTATACATCAGACGAAGTATGTGTATGACATTTTGTCTCGTTTCAAAATGGAGGATTGTGCTACTTTCAACACACCTATTTGTGAGAATCAGAATCTTGGTCCACATCATAAGAGTGTGGATGATGTTGATCCAACTAAATACAGGGCAATGATTGGTTCTCTAATGTACTTGACTGCTTCAAGACGAGACATCATGTTCGATGTGTGTCTTTGTGCCAGATATCAAGCGAATCCAAAAGAGTCACACATGAAACCGGTGAAGCGGATTCTTCATTACTTGAAGGGGAAACCTAAACTTCGGTTATGGTATCCAGCTGATAGTGATTTGAAGTTTGTTGCTTTCACTGATTCGGACTTTGGAGGATGCAAATCAACCAGAAAGTTGACCACAGGTGGTTGTCAGTTCTTAGGAGGGAGGATCGTGTCATGGCAATGCAAGAAGCAATCTTGCGTGTCAACCTCTACGTGTGAAGCTAAATATATTGCTGCGGGTAGTTGTTGCTCTCAGGTTCTCTGGATCCAACAGCAGATGCGCGATTACGGTTTGAATTTCACTCGTACTCCTAATATGATAGATAATAATTCCACTATTTCAATGACCAACAATCCCGTAAAACACAGTCGCACAAAACATATTGACATTCGTCATCATTTTATACGGGATTGTGCTGAAAAGAAATTGATTGAACTGCATTGAGTCGACACACTAGATAACCTAGCAGATCTTTACACAAAAGCATTTGACTGGTATCTTTTTGAACATTTAGTCGAACTTAACGGGATGAGGAATCCTAAATAACCAATTTTCCTTAAGAATTTTGTAAATAATTTACGGCTTTTCAAAAATCAAAACATAAAAAATAGAAAATAAAAAATGAGTTTTCACTGTGTGGAAAAGAAGAAATGATAGTACATCAGCAAGTTAGACTGTCACACTAAAATTAACTTAAATTGCTTAAGTATGATAGCAGCTTCATCATATGATGTATAAGTAGGCAAAAGGCATGAAATAATCAACATACCTTGGTGATATAAACATAACGAAGTGTGTATGAATGGGTAACATATCAGTGGCGTATGGTTTTATAACTTTAAACCTTGCGTTGATAGATTGCCAAAATCTAAGGTTTTAGGTCTTTATATGGTTATTTCATCTGGGGTATCAAGGTTGTCTTTCTGCTGCATCCAGATATATGCTGACCTAGGCACAACCAAGCCAAATCCTAGAAATTGAAGAACAGTTTGATGTTGCTGATATGATCTTCTTAACGATGATACTCACAAAAATATAGTGTTTATTATTTTGTTTTTTATTTGCTTTCAGAAATTACAAAAATCCAAAAAGCTTTCATTTTCTTGTAAATTCTTAATGTACGGTATATGCTTGTTCATGAGGAGTTGTTACCGATAGGGGGAGACGGTGTTAAAAGATGAGTTCAAACTTTTAAAATCTTGCAGGTTCAGTGTGCTTAAAATTTAAGTGTGTGGTTTGAATTGAAATTGCTTAATCTGTTATACAGTTTTACTATCTCTTGAATAATAATAATTTGTTAACTTGCATTGAAAATTCTTATGGTTTCTCCAGATGTTTGTTTTTTGTATACAGCTTGTAGCAGTGTGTTGCTGAGAAGTTTGGTGAATAGGAGTTTGAATGGATGCATGATAGAACCTCCTTTCTACATTGCAGACAAAGTTGAAGAGTTTGAAGATTGCTATGCAAGTGCTAAACTGGAGTTTACTCAAACGCTATTGATTTAAAGATTTGGTGATTGGATGCATCAGCTTAGGGGGAGTCTGTTCCTGACAGAAGCTATTAAAGCTGAAGCTATCCAAAGACCAAAGACGTTAAAGATTGCAAGATGACTGAAGACAAAATTGTTTTATGAAGCTACTGTCAAGGAGGAGTTTATTGGTGCATATTTGTGACAACAACTTAGATTTGGTCTTTGGATATTTGGTAATTAATAAAATGATAAATAGTTAATGGGTTTAGTATTGTAGTAGTTAATTAGAAGTTGGGCTTAACCAGACACATTATAGGGAGTGGTAGGCGAATTAGGCCTAGACCAATTTGCAGCCCATGTGGTGAAACCCTAGCCTAGTTGCAAACTTGTCTCTATATAAAGAGAGTTTTGCATTAGGGTTAAGGTTGATTAGTTGCTCAAGTTAATCACTTCAGAGAGATTTGAGTGAGAATTCTTGTGGTCTAGATTGATTGTAATCATTGTGATAGATAATCAATAAAGATCGGGTTTATAGTGATTGTTGTTCTTGTTCGTCTTCTGTGAAATCTGATCTAGGGGATTCCGCACTCTAGGTTGGATAGACGATTTTGTGAAGTTCCATATGGATTAGGGGACCAACATATACATCATCTTCACACGCGGCATCTACCAAAAGGAAAAGGCAAATTGCAAACTATGTTTTCGTTGTGGTCATTTAGGGCATACGTCGAAACATTGCAAGAGCAAGAATTTTTTTGAACCTAAATAAGATTTTGTCTAAAGTTTCACTGAGCAATTTGATAATTTTGAGAAATTAGTAAAAAACATAGTTAATTTGTTAGCTCCTAAAAGTGTGAGACTGACGCATCAAGTATACGCAATGGTCTATGGTAGTTAACAGGGATTAAATGGGTTAGTTTGTATTAGATTTGGACCTTTATACGTCATTTGGGCATGCAATAGGACATGTGGCCCATGCAAGCCCATGAGGGGCATGCCCTTACCCTAGGTATATAAGCTAAGCTTATGTCATTTGTAGGGTTAGACTTTTGGGTTTTCCTTGAGTGCCTTCATCTTGTATTAGAAGGTTTTGCTTGTTCAAGTAATAGAATCGTGTGCAAGGTGTTAAAGTTGATTTGTGTTGTTCTTCCATCTTTTCATTTTTCTTGAATATCATCAAGTTTGGATTCCGCCCATCCTTGGTGATTGTGTGATATCGTTGTTAGATCCGGATTCTGCGACTTACAATTGGTATCAAAGACTGTTTAAACCTATTTCCAGGCTCACATCTGATATCACACAGTGTTTCTGATCATTTTGGATCAAGGATTCTTGATGATCCCAAGAACACGAAGAAGATCATCCATCTCGGATTGATGAACATGCGTCTCGAATTCATCTCGGATCATTAGAGAAGCATCTCGGATCAAAAAGCTTGCATTTTTTATCATCATAGTTGTATTTCGGATTAGCATAGCTACATCTTGGACCAGAACAGTGCATCTCAGATAGCATTTCGGATCATATGTGTTCATCTCGGATTGCATCTTTAATTTGGGAAGCATCTCGGATAAACAAGGAAGCATCTCGGATACCATCTTGGATCACTGTTACAAATCACCATTTCAGATTAGCATCTCGGATCACTGTTTCGAGATTCCATCTCGAATTGTCAATCCGAGTTAAACGTTTTCATACGCAGAATTTGTTCGATAGATAATTTTGACAAACCGGTTGCACGGTTAGACACGTCTGATTTTTAGGACCAAAAAAAAAAGAAAGCATTCTATTTTTGGATTTTTAGTTTTGTTTTTTTTAATTTTAGAATATAAGAATATAGATAGAAATACAAATAAACCAAGAAACTAACTCAGTAGTTACAATTATACAATTGCAATGGGATCAAAATCATTTTCAAGCGGACAAAGGGACATTTTTCAGTGTGAACTTATTCAGACTAGTCTAGGTGATTGCCAGTATGTTTTTCCAATTAAACTTTAACGCTCAACTTTCATTTTTCAACTTCGTGATATACTTAAGGTAGAATTATACTATAATACTCGTGCGTCCCATACCATGACATACCAACACGATCAAGGTAAGCACAAGGATTCATCATAGCAGGTGAGTATACTGAGATCATCATTTATCTTTTACAGCTATCAAAAATATGCTTTTGTTAAGCCGGTCCTTAATGGAAAATGTGAAAAAATATGATTTTGACCGTGCTAGCAAAACTTTTGGAAAGGTTGGGGAGATTTCTTAATAAGACTTGCAGTTTAAACAAAACAAGAAGAATAGAAAGAAATCTCCACAACAGAAGAAGGCCCTTGCAAACAACAAGTACAAACATCCAAATTCATCTTCGTCTGCAAGAAACGTGCAAGGAAATTGTCACACCCTCAATTTCCACTTGCGGAGTTTTACCGCGAGGCGTGTGAACAAACCAGAATCTGAAACACTAGTACGTCGAACGACTCTATATGATTTGATAATACGTTTTCCAAAAATCATTTGTTTAACCATTCATTGTAGATTTTATATTGTCTTAGTTAGTTACCAATGTTTAGCGGAAGCATTAGTTTTTAAAGTTGAGCGGAAGCATAAAGTAAAGTAAAGGAACGGGCGCCAACATAAATGCCAAAACTAAAGAAAAACCCAAAACAATGTTTGTAAATGAGACTCGATAAAAGATGTCTTGATCAATGCAAGTGAGTGCACCTAGAGCTCCTAGCGTCCTGAGAAACATGTAAAGAAACAAGTGTCAACATTAAAGAAGAGTGAGTTCACAGGTTTTCATAAATTCGTTTGTTCGGTTATAAGTTTGTTTCCCCCGTTATCCCTAACCCGGGATAACGGTTTAGTTCCATTATTCTCACCCCGGAATAATACTGATAGTTCCATTATTCCCAACCCGGAATAATAATGATGTCCCATTATTCCTATCCTGGAATAATAACGTTGTTGGTTCCATTATCCCTAACCCGGGATAATATTGTTGATTCGTAATTAAGTTCAATGTTAATATATATAGGTAGCTAGCCTAAAGTTATGTCACGTAAGTGTTCGCGATCGAAGCTGACTGTTGTGCCTCCGTGTTGCCAGGCCTATCACTGACCATGGCGAAGTTAGGCCAAATTATTCACCCGTTGACCATACCCGGTCGGCTAGCGCGACTAGCTCGGATGGGGCTTGTCGGGCCCAGTAGTACTACTTATAATTTCCCCGCTATCTAAACCCAATACTAACGATCCGAGAGATTGTCGAGGACTTGTGTGATATAGCTGCTTAGTGACCATAACGTACATTAACATTAACTTAGTTACCGAATAGTTTAATGACGTTAATTTCGTATAACGTAAAGAGATTGAGTTGAAGAGTGTATACATGTTTCTCCCCCTGTTGTTTAAAACCGGATAAAGTTAGGGGCCGTGAACTCACCTTTAGTTGATCGGTTAGTGTAAGACAGAAGTTGCAAATGATGGGACCGCTAATTGCGTCCTAACAAGTCAATTGATTTCAAGTTAGTGTGTGAACACACCAATACAATTCCTACACATAATTAACGCACAAAGCGGTACACACAACCACAAATCCTAACACTCAAACATGCATGCAAGTATCCTCATATGAACATAGTGATCAAAAAAATTTATCATGAACACAATCCAATCCATGCAACACTTTGGTGCACACATTCGCAAGTTATCCAGTTTCAGCTTATATACTCATAATTCGGCTGTTTTCGAGGATTTTTATAAAATAGTTCCAACGTTCCAAAAATTCCAATTATTTTACAGAAGGTGAAAACTATACTGTAGAATTTTATATAAATTTTTCAAGTCCTAACACTTTACCAATTATTCGTAAATATTAGTATGCTAGGCTGCAGTCAGATTCGTCACTTTCTGACTGCAGTCCACCGAAGAATTCATTTAAAAATCACCGTTCGTCCAATTAACAAAATTCCAGTGAGAGTTCTCCGGAAATTTCCATATCTAGTTGCTGTACAAATTTCCTGATTCGAATCCCTACTGATTATTAGATCCGACTTGATAAACAACTAACAAATTTTCAGGATTTTCACAGCTTTAGTTACTGAACTTAATTGGCTGCTTAAAAATATCAAACGACTTCAGAAAAATATGAATCCAGCGCCATTAGAATTGTTTTTAAAAAACTCTACGCTTTAGACTTCAGAAAATCCGTTTTTCGACAAATAATGACCGAGTTACAGCCAGTTGAAGTTGGCTGTAACCACCATTCAGCAATCTGATTCAGCACTTTATCGCAATCTAACTCGCTTAAACCGTCGATACATTGAACATATGCGATCAAGAACAGAATTTCCAATCATATACTATCATGTATATTATACCCATGCAACCCTAATCATAACCTATAGTTTTTATCAATCCGAAAACAACACACTTGCAAACTATGATTTCCGAAAACAACACACTTGCAAACTATGATTTCCGAAAACAACACACATGCAAACTATGATAAATCAGCCGATTAGCAACATAACACTACATTCAAACATTCCGATTATGATCTTGCAAACAATGATAAATCCTAACCTTTAATAACAAGATTAATGAGCGGAGACTTGGACAAGAGCCGATTCTGATTGAAGGTAGATCGCGACCGAGAAGATCCGCGACCGAGAAGAGATGTTGTTCGCGACCGAGAAGGGCTGTAGTAGGCTGTTTTGCGATCGAGGGAACAAGTGGAAGAGATGGGCTGCCGTCGGCTTCCTTAGATACTAGGGTTTTGTATGTTTTTGTTTTGTGAAGAAAGACTCATGCATGTGTGTGTATATATAGCGCAAAGGATGAAGGTAAAGGGAAAGGGTTTGTGGTTTGGGGTGCACGCGGCCGAGAGGGTTTGGGTGGGGCGGTTTGGGTTTAAAACTTGATCCCCAAGTTTGGTTAACTCCTTGAGTCGCAAGGAAATGAGGCCGGCTCGTGTCGCGGTTCGGTTCGGTTCGGTTCGTCTATATATTTACTATATATATTTTATAACTAAAACAATCACGAAATCGAACATCACATAATAATTCGCCAACTCATAAACGTTTAATACACATAGCACATAATTCGTTTGACAAGTTCATGATATTATCGTAATTAATTCGAGCGTGCAAATTTAAGTCTCCGAATCAATTTAACGTAGTAACGAATAACCGTGAAGTAGTGCGTTTAAGATATCCGAAAAACCGGGATGTCACATTATCCCCATGTTGAAAGAATTTTCGTCCCGAAAATTGAGTAAACGCGGTTTAGAATGCAGCGTACATGTTTAGAGTGCCATGCACAAAGATTTAGTTCATTGACGATGGTACGCGAAATTACAAGAAATTCCCAAGTGCCATGCACAAAGATTCCCAAGTGCCATGCACAAGGATTTAGTTAACAATGGTACGCGAAATTATGAGAAATTTCCAGGTTGTCACATCATCCCCATGTTGAAAGAATTTTCGTCCCGAAAATTTAGTTGCTGGTATCGTTAGTTTGCTGCTCAGCTGCAAAGAGGTGTGGGTATTTGCTTTTCATTTGGTCCTCTCTTTCCCACGTGAACTCTGGTCCACGCTTAGAGTCCCAACGAACCTTAACGATCGGAATCTTGCTATGCCTTCGAGTCTTGATCTCACGATCCATGATCTCGATAGGTTGTTCCACAAAGTGCAGTTGTTCATCCACTTGGATCTCATCCAATGGAATGACTAGGGTTTCATCTGATAGACACTTCTTCAGATTTGACACGTGAAAAACGTTGTGAACTCCACTGAGTTCGGCAGGAAGGTCTAATTGATAAGCTACGGGTCCAATACGTTTCAAGATCACAAACGGACCTACGTACCGTGGGTTTAGTTTGCCTCGTTTTCCAAAGCGGATTACACCCTTCCAGGGTGACACCTTCAGTAGGACGCGGTCGCCTACTTGAAATTCGAGCGGTTTGCGTCGTTGATCAGCGTAGCTTTTCTGTCGATCTTGTGCCATCGCCATGTGATTTCTGATTTGTACAATCTTTTCAGTAGCCTCAAGTATCAACTCAGGGCCTGTAAGTTGGCTGTCACCGACTTCTGCCTAACAAACCGGTGATCTACATTTACGACCGTATAATGCCTCAAACGGTGCTGCCGAAATACTCGTATGGTAACTGTTGTTATACGAGAATTCCACTAAAGGCAGGTGGATTTCCCAACTATTTCCAAAGTCTACTACGCATGCCCTAAGCATGTCTTCCAAGGTCTGTATGGTCCTTTCGCTTTGACCATCAGTCTGAGGGTGATAAGCAGTGCTCATATCTAAGCGTGTGCCCAACGCTTTCTGAAGTGACTGCCAAAAGTTGGACGTGAAGCGAGCATCTCTGTCTGAGATGATGGACGTTGGCAGCCGAGAAACTACTTCCTTAATGTAGATGCGAGTCAACTTCTCCATCTTATATGTTTCTTTAATAGCTAGGAAGTGTGCGGACTTAGTTAAACGATCCACAATCACCCAGATGGTATCGCAACCACCCAAAGTTTGTGGGAGTTTAGTGATGAAGTCCATCGAGATCTGATCCCATTTCCACACTGGGATCTTAGGTTGTTGGAGTAGCCTCGATGGCTTTTGATACTCTACCTTGACTTTTGCACAAGTCAAACACTTACTCACGTAGGTGGCTATATCAGCTTTCATGTTGGGCCACCAATACGCAGCTTTAAGGTCTTGATACATCTTATCCGAACCAGGATGGACAGAGTATCGGGATTTGTGAGCTTCGTCCATGACTAGCTCTCTGAGGTTTCCGTAGAGAGGTACCCATATGCGATTCATGAGGTACCGGGCTCCATTGGGTTTACTTCCCAATCGCGTTCCATTTTTCCCACCGATTCGGCCTTGATGTTTTCCTCCTTAACTGCTTCTAACTGCGCGTCGCGTATCTGTTCGGGTAGCCCCGAATGAATAGTGAGCTGTAATGCTCGTACATGACGAGGTTTCAAGTGTTCCTTCCTACTGAGGGCATCAGCTACCACGTTAGCTTTACCCGGGTGATACCGAATGGCACACTCATAATCGTTCAAGAGTTCGACCCAGCGACGCTGTCGCATGTTCAACTCCTTCTGATCAAAGATGTGTTGGAGGCTCTTATGGTCTGTAAAGATTGTGCACTTCGTTCCATAGAGGTAGTGTCTCCAAATCTTAAGTGCAAACACTACTGCTCCCAATTCCAGGTCATGCGTTGTGTAGTTTTTCTCGTGAACCTTCAATTGTCGGGACGCATACGCGATGACCTTATCGCGTTGCATGAGTACGCATCCCAACCCCTGAATGGAAGCATCACAATATACTACAAAGTTATCTGTCCCTTCCGGCAAGGACAGAATGGGTGCACTGCAAAGTTTCTGTTTTAGCAATTGAAATGCCGCTTCCTGCTTGTCACCCCAAGCATACTTGATGCCTTTCTGGGTGAGGGTAGTAAGCGGTTGCGCGATCTTTGAAAATCCTTCGATGAAACGTCTGTAGTAACCAGCCAAACCCAAAAATTGGCGGATCTCCGTCGGTGTCCTGGATGCTTCCCAGTTTTTGATAGCTTCAATCTTGGCAGGGTCGACGTGGATACCCTTTTCATTTACGATATGCCCGAGGAACTGAACTTCCCGAATCCAAAAATCACACTTTGAAAGCTTGGCATATAGTTTCTCCTGTTGAAGTAATCCTAGCAGTAATCGTAGATGTTCAGCATGTTCTTCTTCATTTTTAGAGTAGATGAGTATGTCATCGATGAACACAATGACAAACTTGTCGAGGTATGGTTTACACACACGGTTCATGAGGTCCATGAACACCGCCGGTGCGTTGGTGAGACCGAAGGGCATAACCAAGAACTCATAATGGCCATACCGAGTACGAAATGCCGTCTTAGTGATATCCTCCTCCCTGACGCGTAACTGATGGTAACCGGACCGTAGATCAATCTTGGAGTAGTAGCTTGACCCTTGAAGTTGGTCGAAGAGATCGTCGATGCGAGGTAACGGGTATCGGTTCTTGACAGTAACCTTGTTGAGTTCCCTGTAGTCGATGCACATGCGGAAGGTACCGTCCTTCTTCTTGACAAAAAGGACTGGAGCTCCCCATGGCGAAGTGCTTGGTCGGATAAATCCTTTTTCTAACAGCTCCTGAAGTTGGGTAGACAGCTCCTGCAGCTCGGCTGGAGCTAGGCGGTATGGGGCCTTGGTGATAGGAGTTGCATGGTTCGCCAATTCAATTTCAAACTCCAATTGCCGATGGGGTGGGAGAGCAGGTAATTCCTCTGGGAATATATCAGAAAAATCACGGACGACGGGGATGTCTTCTATACGTTTATCGTCCTTAGACTGTTCGGTAACCAGTGCGAGTAAAGCGAAGGAGTTCTTTCTCCGAAGATACTTCTGCGCTTGCATGTAAGAGATGATGTTTGTGACGGCGCCTGCCTTCTCGCCTTGCACCGTCAAGATTTCGTCGTTAGAGAGCGGAATACAAATAGATTTTTTGAAACAGAGGACTTCAGCTTGGACGTCGGATAGCCAGTCCATTCCGCCTACCACGTCAAAACTTCCCAGAGTAGTTGTCATCAGATCAATGGTAAAGGTGTGACCCGCGAGTTTGAGTTGACAGCCGGATACTATATGGGTCACATCTACAGAATTACCATCGGCTAATTCTATGACATAAGGGGTCTCTAAGGGTTTAGGCGTGAGATTTAGGTTCTTCCTAAAAGACTCAGATATAAAACTCCTATCCGCACCCGTATCAAAAAGCACAGTAGCAAAATGTTCATTAAGGGGAAACTTACCGGTGACCACGTTCGAGTCGTTTCTGGCCTCTCTGCGGCCCAACGTAAATGTGCGACCTTTGGCACCTCCGGTGCCACCATTTCCATTATTGTTGTTGTTATTGTTGTTGTGGTTATTGTGGTTGTGGTTGTTCCCACCATTGTTGTTGTTGTTGTTACGGAGCTGTGGGCAGTCTCTTTTGAAGTGGGCAGTGCTACCACACTGATAGCATCCCCGGTTAACACCCTGTTGCTGGCCCTGGGGTTGATTTTGGTTTTGTCGGGACATGATTTCCCCGCGACAATCCTTTGCCGCATGTCCCACCTTGCCACATCGTTGGCAGCGATTCCCGGCACAAGGGCCGTGATGATGAAGATTACAGCGATTGCACTGCGGCTTTCGACCTACATAGCCGCCTGCGTTCTGGTTGTTGTTGGTGGGTTAATTTTGGTGACCCCGGTGGCTGTTGTAATGATTGAACCGTTTCTGGTTCCCCTGTTGTGGCTGGGATGACGAAGACTGTCGAACAGACGAGTCTTCAAACTTTCTTTTATTATTAGGGGCAACTTCAGTTGTACCCCGAGCCGGCAACTTCTTTTGTTCCACCGCCTTATCGGTGAGTTTGTGCGCAACCTGATTGCTTGATGTTCGGTTGCAGGGTTGCTAGCCATTACCATACCCTGAATCTCCGGAACCAGACCCCCAAGGTAGAACTCGAGCCGTTTCTCCACAGTGTTAGCCAGATCGGGACACAGAAATACCAAGTCGTGATGTTTCGCTGTGTATGCTTCGATTTCAGATCCCACCATCTTGTGGTTCCATAATGTTTGCTCCAACTGTTGAGCTCTGTCTCGCGGACAGTACTCCTCTTTGATTAGGGCCTTAAACTCGGCCCAGGCCATGGCATTTGCAGCAATAAGTCCACGCATTTGGACTTGTGCATTCCACCAAGTTAGTGCCCCATCTTCCAATGTTGAGGCTGCATACTTGACCTTGTTGGCCTCTAGACAGTTGCACATTTCAAATACTGATTCAGATTTTTCGATCCAGCGGAACAGTCCTATGGGCCCTTCTGCCCCCGAGAATTTGCTTGGTTTCGCATCGAGGAACATCTTGTAGGGGTTAAGACCCCCTCCTGCTGACAGAGGACAGGTAGTCAGCGAGGAATTCTACTAGCCCAACTATTAGATTTTCCCATGAAAATTTAATAATGGTTACCTACCGGTTGGTTCTGAACACCCGCTAGAGCTGCGTTGACGTGCTCTTGAATCATTGCAGCTAATACTTCGGCCGTCATGTTAAGGTTCCCGCGACGTCCAGTTGCCATTTGGATCTTCGTAAGACAACATAAACACACACCGATAAGTCTATATATCCAATATAGTTATCCTATTCCGTACTTAAATAATTATCAAGTTATGTCAACTCAAATAAATTAAATAGTCAAAAGAAATACTTGATTAAATAAAGTTTCAACGTCATTCAAAGTGCCAACCAAACATATCAGTTTACTATAAAGTCTCAAGTTTAAACACAAGTGGGAAAATAAATAGACTGAAGGAAAGTAAATAAAATAAGCGAGACGTGTCAGTCTTCTACGTCTCCATCTCCCAAATCGCTATCGTTGCCGTCATCTTGCGCGGCATTCCCAGTTTCTACAGCTGGGTCTTCCTCCGGATCCTCCTCTGGATCCTCCTCTGGATCCTCTTCTGGATCCTCCTCTGGATCCTCTTCTGGATCCTCTTCCGGATCCTCCTCTGGATCCTCTTCCGGATCCTCTTCCGGCACTGGAGGGGCCGGTGTTGGTGCAGGTACTGGTGCAGGTGCTTGATTTTGTTCTAGCTCCTGAATTCTCCAACTAGATTCCAGGACTCTGTCTTCGAGCCAGTCGGCCCTTATCTGCTCAGCACGCAGATCTCTGGCTAAAGTGTTACGAGCTATCTTACTCGTATGTTGCTCTTCCTCGAGCGAGCCAGTTTTACCTGTCAATTGTCGGATCATCCATCCCTGTGCTAGGATGGTCTCATGCATTCTTTCTAATTGTTCTTGTTGCTTCTGTATCATATTTCTAAGTAGGTCATTCCCTACTTCTACCGAGTTAACCGGTTCAACCGGCACAGCTATGACTGGGCGTGATGACGACTCCAACCCCAAAGCGAGCCTTTTTCTCGCAGCTGAGCGTGTCTCCATGCCATAAGAGGGTAAGGGTTCCACCATAGGTGCCTTTCCTGGCGCCCTTGGTTGCGAAAGTTTGTCGGACGATGATGATGATGATGACATTGCCTGTTAGGTTGTGTAGTTAGTTACGAGTTGTATTCATTTCTTACTATGCATTCATGTTCTACATAACACAGTTGTGGTACATCACATAACAAGATATAATCAGTTCGGTGCCAAACTACGTCTAGTGTCATGTAATCAGCTATAGTTTAGGTCTACTTTTAATGCAAACCTGGTTCTCTATAGCTAGTGGCTCTGATACCAATCTGTCACACCCTCAATTTCCACCTGCGGAGTTTTACCGCGAGGCGTGTGAACAAACCAGAATCTGAAACACTAGTACGTCGAACGACTCTATATGATTTGATAATACGTTTTCCAAAAATCATTTGTTTAACCATTCATCATAGATTTTATATTGTCTTAGTTAGTTACCAATGTTTAGCGGAAGCATTAGTTTTTAAAGTTGAGCGGAAGCATAAAGTAAAGTAAAGGAACGGGCGCCAACATAAACGCCAAAACTAAAGAAAAACCTAAAACAATGTTTGTAAATGAGACTCGATAAAAGATGTCTTGATCAATGCAAGTGAGTGCACCTAGAGCTCCTAGCGTCCTGAGAAACATGTAAAGAAACAAGTGTCAACATTAAAGAAGAGTGAGTTCACAGGTTTTCATAAATTCGTTTGTTCGGTTATAAGTTTGTTTCCCCCGTTATCCCTAACCCGGGATAACGGTTTAGTTCCATTATTCACACCCCGGAATAATACTGATAGTTCCATTATTCCCAACCCGGAATAATAATGATGTCCCATTATTCCTATCCTGGAATAATAACGTTGTTGGTTCCATTATCCCTAACCCGGGATAATATTGTTGATTCGTAATTAAGTTCAATGTTAATATATATAGGTAGCTAGCCTAAAGTTATGTCACGTAAGTGTTCGCGATCGAAGCTGACTGTTGTGCCTCCGTGTTGCCAGGCCTATCACTGACCATGGCGAAGTTAGGCCAAATTATTCACCCGTTGACCATACCCGGTCGGCTAGCGCGACTAGCTCGGATGGGGCTTGTCGGGCCCAGTAGTACTACTTATAATTTCCCCGCTATCTAAACCCAATACTAATGATCCGAGAGATTGTCGAGGACTTGTGTGATATAGCTGCTTAGTGACCATAACGTACATTAACATTAACTTAGTTACCGAATAGTTTAATGACGTTAATTTCGTATAACGTAAAGAGATTGAGTTGAAGAGTGTATACATGTTTCTCCCCCTGTTGTTTAAAGCCGGATAAAGTTAGGGGCCGTGAACTCACCTTTAGTTGATCGGTTAGTGTAGGACAGAAGTTGCAAATGATGGGACCGCTAATTGCGTCCTAACAAGTCAATTGATTTCAAGTTAGTGTGTGAACACACCAATACAATTCCTACACATAATTAACGCACAAAGCGGTACACACAACCACAAATCCTAACACTCAAACATGCATGCAAGTATCCTCATATGAACATAGTGATCAAAAAAATTTATCATGAACACAATCCAATCCATGCAACACTTTGGTGCACACATTCGCAAGTTATCCAGTTTCAGCTTACATACTCATAATTCGGCTGTTTTCGAGGATTTTTTATAAATAGTTCCAACGTTCCAAAAATTCCAATTATTTTACAGAAGGTGAAAACTATACTGTAGAATTTTATATAAATTTTTCAAGTCCTAACACTTTACCAATTATTCGTAAATATTAATATGCTAGGCTGCAGTCAGATTCGTCACTTTCTGACTGCAGTCCACGGAAGAATTCATTTAAAAATCACCGTTCGTCCAATTAACAAAATTCCAGTGGGAGTTCTCCGGAAATTTCCATATCTAGTTGCTGTTCAAATTTCCTGATTCGAATCCCTACCGATTATTAGATCCGACTTGATAAACAACTAACAAATTTTCAGGATTTTCACAGCTTTAGTTACTGAACTTAATTGGCTGCTTAAAAATATCAAACGACTTCAGAAAAATATGAATCCAGTGCCATTAGAATTGTTTTTAAAAACTCTACGCTTTAGACTTCAGAAAGTCCGTTTTTCGACAAATAATGACCGAGTTACAGCCAGTTGAAGTTGGCTGTAACCACCATTCAGCCATCTGATTCAGCACTTTATCGCAATCTAACTCGCTTAAACCGTCGATACATTGAACATATGCGATCAAGAACAGAATTTCCAATCATATACTATCATGTATATTATACCCATGCAACCCTAATCATAACCTATAGTTTTTATCAATCCGAAAACAACACACTTGCAAACTATGATTTCCGAAAACAACACACTTGCAAACTATGATTTCCGAAAACAACACACAAGCAAACTATGATAAATCAGCCGATTAGCAACATAACACTACATTCAAACATATAAATCCGATTATGATCTTGCAAACAATGATAAATCCTAACCTTTAATAACAAGATTAATGAGCGGAGACTTGGACAAGAGCCGATTCGGATTGAAGGTAGATCGCGACCGAGAAGATCCGCGACCGAGAAGGGGTGTAGTAGGCTGTTTTGCGATCGAGGGAACAAGTGGAAGAGATGGGCTGCCGTCGGCTTCCTTAGATACTAGGGTTTTGTATGTTTTTGTTTTGTGAAGAAAGACTCATGCATGTGTGTGTATATATAGCGCAAAGGATGAAGGTAAAGGGAATGGGTTTGCGGTTTGGGGTGCACGCGGCCGAGAGGGTTTGGGTGGGGCGGTTTGGGTTTAAAACTTGATCCCCAAGTTTGGTTAACTCCTTGAGTCGCAAGGAAATGAGGCCGGCTCGTGTCGCGGTTCGGTTCGGTTCGTCTATATATTTACTATATATATTTTATAACTAAAACAATCACGAAATCGAACTCACATAATAATTCGCCAACTCATAAACGTTTAATACACATAGCACATAATTCGTTTGACAAGTTCATGATATTATCGTAATTATTTCGAGCGTGCAAATTTAAGTCTCCGAATCAATTTAACGTAGGAACGAATAACCGTGAAGTAGTGCGTTTAAGATATCCTAAAAATCGGGATGTCACAGAAATAAAGCACTGAAGGGATCAGTTCATCCTTCAGGGCCTTCAAGAGCAAATCAAGCTGATTAGAATGCTTTATGTGAAGAGACAAACGTGATTCAATTTTGGCATTCCTGGTCACATTGCTCGAAATTGCACACATAGTCCCCGTGTTCCGTATCATGTTCAAAATCAGAAGGTTACACCTAAGGATAACAATCATTCAAAGCCAATGAAGGTATCATCACACAAGGCAATGAAGAATGTGAATCCTAAGGTTAAACAATCTGATGGGGATTGGAATTTTATACGTCATTTGGGCATGCAATAGGACATGTGGCCCATGCAAGCCCATGAGGGGCATGCCCTTACCCTAGGTATATAAGCTAAGCTTATGTCATTTCTAGGGTATGCAAGGTTGTTCAGAAACAAAAATATGTTTCTAAAATGACTAAACCTGAATCAGCCAAAGTTGCTCAATCAAAGGCAACAAATGAAACAGATTTGGAAACTGTAAAATCCAAAGCGGCAGCAACATCACCAATCCTCGAGAAAAAGGGACTTGTGTTGAAAGAAGTGTCTTATTTTGATGTTTCAGGGACACCCAAGACTACAAAAACCTGGGTCCCATTGTCTTACTACTCTCCTTATTTTTCAGGAACAACCAAGGAGGAGCTGTTGACAATCTCTGGAATGTTGATAGCGGTTGTTCCAAGGACATATTGGATCACCTTTCACTATCGCAAAAGGTTCAAATTTTTTTACGAGTGCAAGGTTTCTTTTAGAGTAGATGAGGTAAGAAAAGATCAGCAAAAAGGTATTTCATGCTTTAATTTTGAAATTGATTAGTCTTTAATATAATGACAGAACGATTAAGCAAAAACAACAAAAAATATTTTCTTTTTCTTTCGTTTAAAACTTTGTACATACATTTTTTTTATTAGGTAAATTTGTGCATAAAGTATGATGCACAAATTTAGGGGGGAAGAGGGCGATATATGTGTATATGCAGAGATATATGTATATATGCAGAGATATATGTATATATGCATTGTTCGAGGGGGAGAAAATCGAAAATAAATTAACATAAAAATACAAAAACATTTGAAAACGGAATAATACAAAAAAAAAGTCTTTTTGCATTATAAAGGAAATGAAATGAATATTCGTGATAAAGGGCGTGACTGACACATGTAAGGTGTCATAGCTGAAAAGACTAGGATCTAATGTGATATGTCGGTAGGCTTAATGCTCAAAGTGTTTAAAAGATACTAAGTGATATAAACATAATGAACTATGTATCTTGTGGGTAACATACCATCGGCGTATGATTTCATGGTCTTAAATCATGCGTTGATCGATAGCCAACGTCTGAAGTTTCGGGTCTGTATGCTGATGAGTCATCCAGGATATCAGGGCTGCCCTTCTATGACATCCAGATATATGCAGACCTAGGCACAATCAAGATATCCTTAAAAGAGCCAAAATAGAAGGACCAAAACCTTAAAGGAAAGGAAATCTCATCATGAGAAAATTCCATGTGCTTTAAAAGACAAACATACCATATAAGGTATTTGCCTAACCCTTATCAGATATTATTGGTCACTCTACTGTACGAAAGTAATGACCTGTTCACCAATAGTCTGACGTTGTAAAAGATAAAGGATGATCTCAGTATACTCACATGCTACGATGAATCGTTTTGCTTACCTTGATCGCGGGGGTATGCCATGGTATGGGACACACGGGTATAAGTTGAAAAGTGAAAGTTGAGCGTTAAATCTTAAGTGGAAAAACATATTGGCAATCTCTTAGACCAGTCTAAATAAGTTCACACTGAAAAATGTTCCTTGGTCCGCTTGAAAACGATTTTGATCCCATTGCAATTGTATAGTTGTAACTAGTGAATTAGTTTCTTTGTTTATTTGCGTTTCTATTTATATTTTTATAATATAAAATAAAAAAAATTTCAAAAATCCAAAAATAGAGTGCTTTTTTTGTTTTATTAAAAATTGTTAACCGTTCTTAAAGATTTGACTAATCATCAAAAGATGAAATAAATTTGAATTTTGATCCAAGTACAAGTACTTGGATATACCAAGTGTTCATGCGGTACTCTCCCTATTGCATAAGAAGGTTTGCTTCTAAATTTCTTAGAATTGTGCAGATGTTGATTTAGATCAAGAAACAGGGGTTGCTGAAATTGAGATGCTGTTAGTTACCGACAGAGCATGAAGCATCACAACATCAAAGTGTACCTAAGTCAAAAGAACTAGATACCAGTCATCGTCTGATAATGATAGTACATTTGAAGAAGTACCTGTGAACCTGCTTGCTTGAAAGAGAAAGGTTGAAAAAGAAAAGAGCTGCTGAGCTTTCTCCTCTCACATTCTTTTTGATAAAGATGTTTCAAGCAAAGCTGATCAAGATCCTGATATTAAACTAATCACAAGAGCAGATGAAAGAGACCCGATGCTGAGAGTTCTTCGAAGTGTGAGGTCCTAGAAATTTGAGACTGACATTCACAACACTTACTACACAGCGACAACCATAGACTTTGTTGAAGACGTTGCTGAATTTATGCTATGAAGACAATTTGATGCATCAGTCTACGGGGAGATTGTTAGGTCCTAAAAGTGTGAGACTGACGCATCAAATATACGCAACGGTCTATGGTAGTTAACAGGGATTAACTAGGTTATTTTGTATTAAGTTTGGACCTTTATAGGTCATTTGGGCATGTAATAGGTCATGACGGCAAGGCAAGCCCATGAGGGGCATGCCCTTACCCTAGGAATATAAGCTAAGCTTATGTCATTTCTAGGGTTAGACTTTTGGGTTTTCTCTAGAGAGCCTTCATGTTGTACCAGACGGTTTTGCTTGTTCAAGTAATGGAATCATGTGCAAGGTGTTAAAGTTGATTTGTGTTGTTCTTCCATCTTTTCGGTTTTCTTGAATATCATCAAGTTTGGATTCCGCCCATCCTTGGTAATTGTGTGATATCGTTGTTAGATCCGGATTCCGGGACTTACATAATTCAACATGTTTTTAGAAGAGAAAAGAAGATATTCTCGTTCAAAATCATGATAGATTAAACCTGAAGCAAGTCTAGCATCCGAAAACAAACTAACATATTTTTTTGTTGTTGTTGTACAACAGAATAAATTGCAAAAATGGCTTCGAATGCTCATGCAATACATTTAGCATGTGGACAACGGATGCTCAAGGCATATGACCGGATTGTATGAACTCCTGAAGAACTTTCAATTCATCGACAGCGACTTCGTATCTTTTGCCGGAGATGAAAAAGGAGGGAAGATTGTTGGAATGGGAGACCTTGTATCTGAAGCACTTACATTGGAGAACGTCAATTATGTCCATAATTGTGTTACAATCTCATGAGCGTATCACAGGTATGCGACAAAAAGAATATTGGTGCTGTTCAACGACGTGGAATACCTATTCTCAAGCCCGAATACTCCGTTCCTGCCAAAATGATTATGCTCATAGCTCCACGTCAAAACAAAACCTACGTTCTCAATATGAAAAACGAAAAATCCCATGAGCATATGACGTGTCTGATCTCCAAAGCGTTTGAATCGGAATCATTGCTTTGGCACAGGCGGTTGGGGCATGTGAACTTCAAAAATATAACTAAACTCTCTAAGTTAAATTTAGTGAGAGGTTTACCTATAAAAGAATTTCCATTTTCAGAATAATCTATCGCATGCGCCCAAGGTAAGAAACATAAAAAGCCGCACAAACCCAAATTAGTGAATACGATAACCGTACCATCGCAATAGTTACATATGGATCTTTTCGGTCCTATTAGTGTTAAAAGTCTGGCTAAAAGATCGTATTGCTTGGTGATTATAGATGACTTTTCTCGATTTTTATGGGTGTATTTTCTTGAAGCCAAAAGCAAGACCGCCTCCACTCTCAAGACCTTCATTTCGATGATCTAAATGTGATCAAACTGAAGGTCAAGTAAGTCAGAAGTGATAACGGTTCTGAACTAAAAAATCAGACGTCTATCTCATTTTGCAAAGAAAAGGGAATACGCCTTCAGTACAGTGCAACCAGAACTTCTCAGCAAAACGGAGTAGTAGAACGGAAGAATAGAACACTCATTGAAGCTGCTTGAACTATGATCGTAGACTCCAAGCCTCCTATCATCTGCTGGGCAAAAGCAGTCAACATAGCATGTTTTGTTTTGAATCGAGTTCTGATCGTTAAACCTCATGGAAAAACTGCCTATGAACTTCTTTTCAAAAGAAAGCCTCTGCTAGATTTCTTTAGATCGTTTGGATGTTCTTGTACACTCCTCAACACTGAAGACAATCTTATCAAGTTTGAAGCAGTTGGTGATGTATGCTACTTCATGGGATATACATCTACTCAAAAAGCATATCGGGTCTATAACAAATGAACCAAGATGGCGCTTGAGTCATACTACGTCGTTTTTCAAGAAGGAAACTACACTAACACTAGAAGTTCTCCTGAATGGTTTTCTGATGTAGATGTTGTCTTCAACACCTTCGACATTCCCGAACCTATTCCTGAAACCCAACCCACTAAAACCCTCAAGTGGAACCACTGTTGGATTCGTCTGACATTTGATTCACTCCTTTCACTACTCGTTTCAGTCCCTTTTCAACTGATCTAATCCTTCCTGTGGATGAAACTAATGGGGACACTTCGGCTGAGAACGCATCTGAAAATGATGCTTCTTCCTCAGATATGAATCTGAATGAACGAACACAGGAAGATGGAACATCCATCATCTATGTCGATGAACACTTCACCAATCTACCTCAACAAGTTGAAACCCACAACAACGCAGGATACAAGACAAATCGGAAATCACCCCCGTGAGAAAGGATTGTATGCTGCCTTTCTATCGTAGTTTGTACCAAATGATATCAAAGAAGCCATTCAAGACTCCAGCTGCGTGCAAGCGATGCAGGAAGAACTATCTCAATTCAGGAAACTTAATGTATGGGAATTAGTTGACCTACCAGAAGGAAAGTTTCTAATCAGAACAAAATGGGTATTCCGTAACAAAATGGATGATCATGGGGTAGTTATAAAGAACAAGGCAAGATTGGTTGTTCGGGGTTTTCGACAAGAGGAAGGGATTGACTATGAAGAGGTTTTTGCTCCGGTAGCACGTTTGGAAGCTATTAGAATATTTTTGGCATATGCCTCATGCAAAAAAATCTAGGTGTTTCAGATGGATGTGAAAGTGCATTTCTATATGGGAAGGTGAAAGAGGAAGTTTATGTTTGTCAGCCTCCTAGCTTTAAAGATCCACATTTCCCTAAACTATACTATAAGTTTGACAAAGCTCTCTATGGTCTTCATCAAGCTCCTCGAGCCTGGTAGGAAACTCTATCAACATATCTTTTGGAATGTGGATACGTAAGAAGTAAAATTGACATGACTCACTTCACGAAATAGGTCGGAGACAATGTGATGCTAGTTCAGATTTATATGGACGATATTATTTTTGGGTCAACCGATGAGGCGCTATGCCAGGACTTCGATAAGGTTATGTGTGACATTTGTGTCTTTTCAATCATTTCGCTATTACAAACAATTTCGTATTCAATGAAAACCTGTGTTTTATCTCCAAATATTTTTGTATTCAATAAAATCTTGTATTTTATTGATGAGAATGCAAAAATGTCAATCGTTTGCACAACTTCGATCATTTTCGTGTTCGGTAAAGCGTTTTACGCATTTTTGCGAAACACATAACAGTGCTACCAAACAAACCGACATCCACGACATTTTCAGGAATAATCCAAGTTACACATGTCTTAACACCTTTATAAAACCTAAATATTAGGTTAAAGGGGTTAAACATGGCAAAAAAGTGAAAATACAAGCCCAATGGCCAAAAATCTCAAAAAAATAATAAATATTTTTGCTTCTTCACCAAGTTTGCCACCTATCTCCAATTTTTGACACCTAGCACTCACTTTACCACACATTAATATGGTGTTGAGACATGTTAGGACACTAATCCACTCTTGAGGATACTTGTCATCACATCCTTAATCCTAAAATACTATAAATACCCCATGATTCTTCCATTTTGTTTTCACACCACTTCAAAACACTTCAGAGCAAAGTATGAAGTTCTTCTTTCTATCCTTCTTGGAGGTTGTTTCTAGCCTTTCGAAGCCTCCTATCTTGAGTTCCGAAAGTGTTCTTCAACACGAGTAAGTACTCTTCCAAGTTCTTTCATTATTTTAGCTATTTTGAGCTAAAAGTCGAACAATTTGGCTTCCTGATTGACTTTTGGTTCTGACCATATTTGGTCAAGTCAAAGTTCAATTGGACTTTGCAACGTGATCGTAACCATGAAGGTTATAGTCCCTAGCGATTTCACCTTCTGATTACCACGTTTACTAGTCGAAGTGACGAGTTAAAGTGTAGGTCAAAATGCGCATGATGTTCATTTTACGACGAAACTATTTTTGGATATCAAAACACCAAGTTTTGATACCAAATCAGTTTTATAAAATTAGGTAGATATATTTTGACATGTCTAACTCGTCACTTCTAGTTTAGTGCTTATTTAGGGTCGTAAGTCGAGCGGTCTTGACCACCGCTTTGACTTTCGAATCCGACTTGTTTGGTCAATCTTAGGATCCGACCAAACATATATTTGTGACCATAGTTGTATAGGGAATAACCTACTGGGTTGTACCTTATTTGTCACGTCGTTTGATTAGTGTTATGATAAGTTACTTCTATTTGTGACCATAGTTGTATAGGGAATCCGACCTGTTTGGTCGATCTTAGGATCCAAACAAATTTTTGACATATAAACCGATGTTATAACATCTTCAAACATGCTTCGACATTTAAGACTTATCATAGGACATATTTAACCATCCCATCACACGCTTACGCTTATGACCCGTTAAAGTAGCGAAAACAAGCTTAAAGAGTCATAATGGGTCAAAAGCACTTAGGATCCTTCCGAAATCACAACGTTAAGTTTTTTTAAGCCATATCACATGAGTTCCAACACTCGTTTGGTTTATAAGACTTCATTCTATGCAATATCCCGTTTGTAGTCCCGACATGATAACATATTTATCTGACACATTAGGACACGTTTGAGCTTTGTTTATTTCGTTGATCAAGAACACTTTCGCAATCCCAAGTGAGTACATAGCCCTTCTTTTACATTTTATAAATGTTTTTGGGTGATTCATACGTGCCTATAATTATTTTCAAGATTTCAAAACAATATACATGGTTTATATATACAAAATGATTTTCAAAGTGAGTACATAGCCCCCCTCTTTTACATTTTCTAAATGTTTTGGGGTGATTCATATATGCCTATAATTATTTTCAAGATTTTAAAACAATATACATGGTTTATGTATACAAAATGATTTTCAAAGTGAGTACATAGTTCCCCTCTTTTACATTTTCTAAATGTTTTGGGGTGATTCATACGTGCCTGTAATTATTTTCAAGATTTCAAAAAAATATACATGGTTTATGTGTACATAATGATTTTCAAAGTGAGTACATAGCCCCCCCTCTTTTACATTTTCTAAATTTTTTGGGGTGATTCATATGTGCCTATAATTATTTTCACGATTTCAAAACAATATACATGGTATATGTATACAAAATGATTTTCAAAGTGAGTACATAGTTTCCCTCTTTTACATTTTCTAAATGTTTTGGGGTGATTCATATGTGCCTATAATTATTTTCAAGATTTTAAAAGAACATACATGGTTTATATATATAAAAGTATTATCAAATTGAGTACGTAGTTCCCCCCTTTTACGTTTTGAAAATGTTTTGGGGTGACTCATATGTGCTAAATCATTTTCAAGTTTTCAAAAACAATGTCTATGGTTTATATATAAAACAATACAATTTCAATAATGTGAACAACTTGTTGATGAGTTATCCATAATAGGAATGGCATTCATTAGCTTTGGCCGAGCCGACCAGTAGTATGTTATGGTACCATAGGACTGACAATCCCATTATCAGACTGTTCACTATTTAGTGGAAGTTTGGGTAATGACAGAAACTGCTTCTGATTAACAAATCATTTGTTGATTTGTTAATCTAGTTAAAGAGACCCTTTGGTTGTCTATTAAAGATACCCTTTGGTGGTATAGTCAACACAGGTTTGAATGTGTTCATTAAAGAATGATCAAAAGTTTTCACAATTAAAAACACAGACAATTTGTTTATGACATGGACAATTGGTTTATGACACGGACAAATGGTTTTGAACAATGTCACAATGAGCGAATGAGCGAAAAGTCTCGAAAGCACATTTCGTTTGATTGGTCATGTTCAATGTCCGAATGAGCGAAAAGGCGAGTTTGCATCGAGTGTATTCCAGAAAAGAGCACTTACATGGTGGAATTGTGTGATGAGAGATAGGGGTGCTGATGTGGCAATGGCACAAACGTGGGAAGAACTTCGAGCTCTAATGATGAGGGAATTCTACCCACGTCATGAACAACGGGCACTGGAAGATGAATTCCACAATTTAAACAAGATAGTGGAGAGCATCGTGCCCACACTTACCATTATGAAGAATTGAGCTTGTTGTGTCCCGCCAAGGTCACCCCGTAGGATAAAGTAATCGAGAGGTACATCGATGGCCTGCCTGACCCCGTTCAGGACATTGTTACTGGTAGCAACCCTACCAGTGTTCGACAGGCTATCGAATTAGCTGCTACCCTAACTGAGTCTCAGGTCAAGAAGGGGAAACTTTCACAAGGGAGGTAAGAAATAGGCAGCTAAGACCACTCAAGAGAAAACAAAGGTGAATAAAGCTGAGTCATCCAAGAAATCGAGGAAGCGTAAGGCTTCACAGAACTTTGCCGTTGTTGCACAACCCAACTTAAACACTCAAAACCAGCCAGCACAACCTCCTGCTTGGAAACCATATGCTGGTATTGCACCGTTGTCTAACCGGTGTAATGGTCACCATCAAGCTCACATAAAGTGTCGCCAATGCACATCATGTGGAAGATTCGGTCACATAGCCAATGTTTGTTGCTCGGCCCTAAAACAAGCTGTTCAGAACCCTGTTCAACCCCAAGCCAAACCTGCTAGACCTCCGTTCCCACCTTGTTCTTGCTACAAAATTGGTGAACGCGAATGCAAATCCAGCCCGTGGACGCGCATTCAACATCAAGGCCAACGAGGCTCGTACTGATAAAGAAGTCATTAACGGTACGTTCCTTGTTAACAATCATCCTACTTCTATTCTTTTCGATTCAGGTGCAGATAGAAGCTTTATATCACTAGCCTTTGAACCTTTGCTTTCTATGCCTAGAACTAAACTAGGAAAACCCTTAATGGTGGAAATAGCTAGTGGTGAACCCCTTGTGCTCGACTATGTCATTCATAATTTCCAATTGAACTTGGATAACCACCTTTTTCCCATTGACCTCACACTAATGCAACTCGGGACTTTTGACATCATTATAGGAATGGATTGGTCAACCAAACACCATGCTGAGTGATCTGTTTCGACAAGGTTGTTTGTATACCTCTTTCGTCTGGCGGAACCTTAGAAGTTCACTGAGAGAAACCCTCTAGTAGCCTAAAACTCATGACATGTACCTAGGCCTAAAAATACCTACGAAAGAATTATGTAGCCTTCTTGGCACATATCATAGAGGAAAAAGGCAAGGGAAAAACTGTTCAGGACATCCCCGTTATTCGGGAATATCCTGAGGTGTTTCCTGAAGAGCTACCTGGTTTAGCCCCAATTCGTCAAGTTGAGTTTTGTATTGAACTTGTACCTAGTGCCAACCCAATTGCCAAATCTCCTTACCGTCTTGCACCGTCTGAAATGCAAGAGTTGTCAAAGTAACTCCAAGAACTTTTAGACAAGGGATTCATTCGTCCGAGCTTTTCACCTTAGGGCGCTCCTGTCCTATTATTGAAAAAGAAGGATGATCCTTCCGTATGTGTATCGATTATCATGAGCTCAACAAACTCACAATCAAATATCAATATCCCTTTCCTCGCATTGATGATCTCTTTGATCAACTACAAGGTGCGACATGCATTTCCAAGATTGATCTGCGTTCTGAGTATCATCAACTTCGTGTATTCAAAGAAGATATTCCCAAGACTGCTTTTCGCACTCGATACGCAGATTACGAGTTCGCTGTAATGCCTTTTGGTTTGACGAATGCTCCGGCCATCTTCATGGACTTAATGAATACGGTTTATAAACCTTATTTAGACAAGTTCATCATTGTTTCATCAACGACATCCTCATTTATTCTAAGTCTCGAGCCGATCATGAACAACATCTCCGTTCAACGATGGGACTCCTGAAGAAAGAACAACTTTATGCCAAATTCTCCAAGTGTGAATTTTTGCTAAAAGAATTCAATTTTTGGGATACATTCTTAACGGACAAGGTATACATGTAGATCCCGCAAAAATCAGTGTGATTAGGGATTGAGTACACCTACTACTCCTACCGAAGCTCGTTCATTTCTTGGTCTTGTTGGATACTATCGACGATTCATCGTGAACTTTTTAAAGATCGCGGTTCCCCTCACCACTTTGACTCAGAAGAATTAACCTTTCGAGTGGGGACCCAAACAAAAGGAAGCCTTTTAAACACTGAAACAAAAACTCTGTAATGCTTTTGTTTTATCTTTACCCGACGGCAACGACGATTTCGTTGTCTATTGTCACGCATCAAACCTAGGCCTTGGTTGTGTTCTCATGCAAAGACACACAGTCATAGCCTATGCGTCAAGACAATTGAAAATCCATGAGAAGAACTACACAACTAATGATCTTGAGTTAGGAGCCGTAGTTTTTGCTCTTAAAATTTGGAGACACTACCTTTATAGTACGAAATGTGTGGTTTTCACTGACCACAAAAGTCTCCAACACATATTCAATCAAAGGAGCTAAACATGAGACAACGACGCTGGATCGAACTTCTAAACGACTACGACTGCGAGATTCGCTACCATCCTGGTAAGGCGAATGTTGTGGTGATGCGCTTAGTCGTAAGGAACATGTCAAACTTCATTGTGTTCGAGTTCAATCTGATATCCAGACACGTATCCTTTAAGCACAACATCCATGTGTGATCCAAAGCTTGTTGAAAAATGAGCTGCCACAAAATCTTGAACTTCATCTCAAAACAAAAGACAACGGATTACTCTACTACAAGAATCGTTTGTGGATTCCAAGTCAAGACAATCTCCGCACCTTATTGATGGACGAAGCTCATAAGTCTGGTTATTCAATCCATCCTATACCCAGTATTGGTGGCCGGGTATGAAGAAGGACATTGTCTTATATGTTTCTAAATGCCTAACTTGTCTTAAAGTTAAGTCAGAATAACAACACCCATCTGGTTTAATTGAGCAACCACAAATACCGGTATGGAAGTGGGAGAACGTTGCGATGGATCTAATCACTAAACTACCGCGCACACCCAGAGGTCATGATGCCATTTGGGTAATCATCGATCATCTAACAAAGTCAGCACACTTTTTGGCAATTCGTGAGGATCTATCTACTGACAAGATTGCCAAGATCTACGTTGATGAGATTGTATCTCATAATGGTGTTCCTTTGAACATCATAACCAATCGAATGCTCGATTCTCATCTCACTTTTGGAAGACCATGCAATCTGCCATGGGAACCAAACTCAATCTGAGCACTGCTTATCATCCACAAACGGATGGGCAATCTGAAAGGACAATTCAAACACTAGAGGATATGCTTATAGTATGTGTGATCGACTTTGGTGGTAGTTGGGATTCGCATCTACCATTGGTTGAATTCTACTACAACAATAGTTATCACGCCAACATCAATATGGCGCCTTTCGAAGCTCTATACGGTCGAAAATGTCATTCACCTGTCTGCTGGAATGAGGTCGGTAAAGCTCAGCTCACTTGGCCTGAACTCATTCACGACACAACAGACAAAGTTAAGAAAATTCACGACAACCTTCTCCACAGCTAGAACCCGTCAAAGAGCTATCCGGACAAACGATGCAAGCCCTTGGAATTCCAAGTTGGTGATCACGTCGTTATCAAGGTATCCCCTTGAAAAGGTGTGATTAGATTTGAAAATGAAAGGAAACTTGCACTACGATATATTAGACCATTCAAGCTTGTTGAGAGAATCGGAAAGGTGGCCTATCGACTTGAGCTACCTCCTGAACTTGGGATTATTCACCCAACATTCCACGTGTCCAATTTGAAAAAAAGTGTTTAGCCTATACAAACCTCCACATTCCCATTGACGAAATTCATGTTGATGACACTATGCACTTTGTGGAGAAACCTGTGGATATATTGGACCGTGAAGTCATGAAACTCAAGCGTAGACGTATACCGATAGTTAAAGTTCGCTGGGAATCCAAATGTGGCCCAGAATTTATTTGGGAACGAGAGGATCAGATGAAAGCGAAATATCCATATCTTTTTCACAAAGTTTCCTCTATTTAAATTTCGGGACGAAATTTCCAAAAGTAGGGGAGACTGTGACATTTGTGCCTTTTCAATCATTGCACAATTACAAACAATTTCGTATTCAATGAAACCATGTGTTTTATTTCCAAATATTTTTGTATTCAATAAAATCTTGTATTTTATTGATGAGAATGAAAAACATTTCAATCATTTGCACAATTTCGATCATTTTCGGGTTCGTTAAAGCGTTTTATGACATCCACGTCATTTTCGGGAATAATCCAAGTTACACATGTCTTAACACCTTTATATAACCTAAATATTAGGTTAAAGGGGTTAAAAATGGCATACAAGTGAAAATACAAGCCCAAGGGCCAAAAATGTCAAAAATAATAAAATATTTTTGCTTCTTCACCAAGTTTGCCACCTATCTCCAATTTTTGACACCTAGCACTCACTTTGCCACACTTAATATGGTGTTGAGACATGTTAGGACACTAATCCACTCTTGAGGATACTTGTCATCACCTCCTTAATCCTAAAATACTATAAATACCCCATGATTTTTCCATTTTGTTTTCACACCACTTCAAAACACTTCAAAGCAAAGTATGAAGTTCTTCTTTCTATCCTTCTCAGAGGTTGTTTCCAGCCTTTGGAAGCCTCCTATCTTGTGTTCTGAAAGTGTTCTTCACCACGAGTAGATACTCTTCCTAGTTCTTTCATTATTTTAGCTATTTTGAGCTCCTGATTAACTTTTGGTTCTGACCATATTTGGTCAAGTCAAAGTTCAATTGGACTTTGCAACGTGATCGTAATCACGAAGGTTATAGTCCCTAGCGATTTCACCTTCTGATTACCACGTTTACTAGTCGAAGTGACGAGTTAAAGTGTCGGTCAAAATGTGCATGATGTGCATTTTACGACGAAACTATTTTTGGATATCAAAACACCAAGTTTTGATACCAAATCAGTTTTATAAAATTAGTTAGATATATTTTCACATGTCTAACTCATCACTTCTAGTTTAGTGCTTATTTAGGGTCGTAAGTCGAGCGGTCTTGACCACCGCTTTGACTTTCGAATCCAACCTGTTTGGTCGATCTTAGGATCCGACCAAACATATATTTGTGACGATAGTTGTATAGGGAATAACCTATTGGGGTTATACCTTATGGTCAAGTCGTTTGATTAGTGTTATGATAAGTTACTTCTATGTCCTTAAAAAATGACCAAAATGCCCTTTTGCGCATAAATTCATTTTAAACACATGTAACCAAGTTTTTGACACATAAACTGATGTTATAACATTTTCCAACATGCTTGCGCATTTAAGACTTATCATAGGACATGTTTAACCATCCCATCACACGTTTACGCTAATGACCCGTTAAAGTAGCGTAAACTACCTTAACTAGTCTTAATGGGTCGAAAGCACTTAGGATCCTTTCCAAATCACAACGTTAAGTTTGTTAAACCGTATCACATGAGTTCCAACACTCGTTTCGTTTATAAGACTTCAATCTATCCGATCTCTCGTTTGTAGTCCCGACACGCTAACATATTTATCTTACACATTAGGACACATTTGAGCTTTCTTTAATTCGTTGATCAAGAACACTTTCGCAATCCCAAGTGAGTACATAGCCCCCTCTTTTACATTTTCTAAATGTTTTGGGGTGATTCATATGTGCCTATAATTATTTTCAAGATTTCAAAACAATATACATGGTTTATGTATACAAAATGATTTTCAAAGTGAGTACAAAGTTCCCCTCTTTTACTTTTTTAAATGTTTTGGGGTGATTCATATGTGCCTATAATTATTTTCAAGGTTTCAAACAATATACATGTGTATATGTATAAAATGATTTTCAATTTGAGTACATAGTTCCTTGCTTTTATGTTTTACAAATGTTTTGGGGTGACTTATATGTGCTAAATCATTTTCAAGTTTTCAAAAACGATGTCTAAGATTTATATATAAAACAATACGATCTCAATAATGTGAACAACTTGTTGATGCGTTATCCATAACACAAATGACATTCATTAGCTTTGGCCGAGGCGACCAGTAGTATCTTATGGTACCATAGGACTGATAATCCCATTATCGGACTGTTCACTTGATTTGGTGGAAATTTGGGTAATGACAGAAACTGCTTCTGAAATCATTTGTTGATTTGTTAATCTAGTTATAGAGACCCTTTGGTGGTCTATTAAAGATACCCTTTGGTGGTATAGTCAACACAGGTTTGAATGTTTTTGTTAAAGAACGATCAAAAGTTTTCACAATTAAAAACACAGAGAATTTGTTTATGACATGGACAATTTGTTTATGACACGGACGAATGGTTTGTAATACAGATAAATGGTTTTGAACAATGTCACGAAATGATTTTCACTTAAAGATATAAACCATACGAAGTTTTCTTTTGAATCAATCTATTACAAGGTTTTTTTTTTACAAAAGAAACATTTTCGTCAAGATTCATGACTATAAGATTTTCACAACTCTAACCAACTTGTTTTAGTTGGTTAATTGTATTGCAATATCAAACACTTTGATACGAGGTTTTTATTTAACGAATGTTGGTGCATATTTGTGACAACAGCTTAGATTGGTTCTTTGGATATCTTGTAATTAGTAAAATCATAAACGGTTAGCGGGTTTAGTTTTGTAATAGACAATTAGATATAATTGGGCTGAACTAGAGACAATACAACACATGGTAGGCGAACTGGTCCTCAAACCCATTAGCAGTCCATGTAGGAAACCCTAGTCCATGAGCATAACCTATCTCTATATAAAGGGGGTTGTGATTAGGGTTAAGGTTGCTCAATTAGTTGCTGGTTCTATTGATGTGTTGCTGGTTTAGTTGTTGAGAGAAGAGTCTTGAATTGATTGTAAAACAATTATGTTTGATAATCAATAGAAGTCGGTTTGAAGGAATTGTTCTTGTTTGTGTTCTTGTTTCTGTGAAATTTGATCTAGGGGATTCCGCACTCTAGATTAGATTGACGATTATGTAACGATCCATAAGGAATGGGGGACCTACAATTGGTATCAGAGTATTCGGCTCTTGATTTTGCTCGGTTCAGAATCATAACAGCAGAAAAATTGGGTTTTTGGAAGTTTTGGAGGCTGTTCTTGAAGTTTGTGACGGCTGAATTAGGGTTTCGGCGGCTGAATTCGGGTTTCTGTAGTGATTTCAGATTAGCAGCAGGCATTTCGGATTGAAGACTTGCATTCCGGATTAAAAAGTATAGCATTTCGGATTGTAAACTTGAATTTCGTATCAGAAACTGCATTTTGGATCTTTAGACTTGCAATTCGGATCTGGAAAAGTGCAATTCGGATTGAATTTCGGATCAGAAGCTATTTCGTATTCCATTTCGGATTTAAATTTCGAATCAGAATTGTATTCCGGATTCCATCTTGGATCAGAACTATTCCGGATTCCATCTCGGATTAGAACAGTGCATTCCGGATTTCATCTCTGATCACTATTCCAGATCAACATTTCGGATTAGCAATTCGGATTACTGTTCCGGATTTTCATCTCGGATTCACTATCCGAGTTACTGTTTTGGATTATCTACAAAAAGGTGGAAAGTTAACCAGCTGACGTAACAAGAGTTAAACGTTTTCGGACATAGAATTTGATCGATAGACAATTTTGACAAACCAATTGGACAGTTAGACTAGTGTGATTTTTAGGACAAAGAAAATAATAAAGGCACGAAAAGCCCGAAATTCATAATCGGACAATGTATATCATTAGAATCGTATCGTCCAGACGAGTCTAATAGTATAATTTGGTAATCACTCATTTCTGACAAGTTTTAACGAGATGGTTCGATAAAAATGTCGAATATGTCTAACCTAAATGAGCTGTTGAGAATGGAGCATGTGGTTGGCACCACAAATATACCTCCAAAGATGCTGAAGGTAAAGAACTATCTTACTTGGAAGGATAGGTTTCAATCCTTTATTGAATATCAGGACACATGAATGTGGATCTGTATTCAAGATGGGTGCGCTAACACAACGCATGATTTTGAGGGAAGACAACATGTTACTGCTTATGTAAACATGTCTGTAGCTGAGAAGAGAATGTATGAGTCTGAGATGAAAGCCTTAGCTGCTATAAAGATGTCGTTACCTGATGGCATCAAACATACATTCAAGCATTATACAACATCGAAGGAGATGTGGGATGCCCTAGAGAAGAGGTATGAGGACAATACTGATGTGATGAAGAACAAGGTGGATCCACTGAAGAAATAATTTGCTGTGTTTAAAGGCATGAGGAGTGAGTCCCTTGAAGATATTATCACGAGATAATATCATCTGATGTCAAAAATGGATAATTATGACATAGAGGGATACACCGATGTGGAGATAAACGACAAGTTGTTGGATAGTTTACCTGCAAAGTGGGATATATATACTTTGATGATAAAAGGTGAATCTGATTATGAAAAGAAAGAATTGGAAGAGGTTGTTGGGAAATTGAGAGCTTATGAGCTCAATATGAAGAAGAAGGAGACTGGATATGATCATGTTCAAGATCCGGGGATTTATAAAGGTCTTACACTTTCATCTACCAATAATGCTTCTAGTGATACTGCAACGGCGTTTCTCTCATGTGAGAACGAGCAGATCGTGACAAATGCTGAGGGTGAAGTATGTTTTGTTGCTGCTTTAGGAGGCTCCTTAGGGGCTATGAGATAACAATCAAGTAACAGCAGTTCTAAGTTGATGCCTCTGAGTGTTAAAAGTGCTGAAGATCACCTCGCATTGCTTGCTTCTTTTGTTGCTACCTACGAGAACTACATTCAGGGAAAAATATCTAATCCTGCTACATTTGATGAAGATTATGATCAGATTAACCTTGATGATCTAGATGAGATGGATTTGGCAGATGGCCATGATCTCTAGACGGGTTAAGAGGTTCATGAACAGAACGGGCAGGAAGTTCGTTGGGAAAAGTTTGGGCTTTGACAAGTCGAAAGTGAAGTGTTACAATTGTCACAACTATGGACATTTCGCTAGGGAGTGTCAAAGACCTAAGTCTGAATCTCGTTCTAGTTCATCCTCTCAAGATTCTCCTGCTCATGGTTCAAGTAATAAGAATGCATCAAACAACACTGGATCAAAGGCCCTGATTTCTATTGCTAGAGAGGGTTCTTATTATTGGAGTGTTCACCTAGAGGGTGATATCAATGCCTCACAGGCGTTCATGGCTGAGCCAACTCCAGTTGCTGATGAAGAAGTGAAAATAGTTGCTAAGGAAGAGCAAGAGAAGGTAGCTGAGAAAGCTGATGGAGAACAGAATGCTACAGAGAAGAAGATGGCTGTTGATTTTGATGCTTTCATGGCTGATCTAAGCAAATCAACAGGCGAGGTATGTTCTAACTCTTGTAGTTCTGTTTGTTTGAAGTGTCGTGAATTGCAAAGTGAAGTTGACACATTAACAAAGCAAAACCAAAGTCTGGCTAATGAGCTCTCAAACCTAAAAGATTCAAACTTTTTCGTAAAACGAAATGAGTCATTATACTTGAGAAAAATTAAAGGTTATGAAGAAGAAATCAATATTCTAACCTTTAAGCTTAATGAAAAACTTCAAGTTATTGACTTAGCTCATGATACGATGAGTGAGAAAACAAAAGAGGTTTCTGAAAAGTGCAAAGAGTTGTCTGAAGCACAACTTAAAATTTGTGAGCTTGAAAAGAAATTAAATCATTTCAGATATTCATCTTTTGTCATGAAACACATGATGAATGGCTTGAAGAAGAGTAATGACAAGACATGTGTGGGCTTTGAAGGTTTAAATGAAGTTCCACCACCTCTTTGTCATGATTATTCTTTCTTGCAAGATGAAGAAGAGCTTACAGACTTTGTGTCAACTACACCTAGTAGTTCCACATCAGAGGATGTTGATGTGACTGACAATGCCAAGAAGGAAAATTACAGGGAACTAGTTTTGAAAACAAAAAATACACACCCTAAGAATCAAAAACAAATTTTTGTTAAAAAGGTTGATTTTGTTAAGGGAGTGACATGAATGAAGAGGTCCCTGTTATTACTAAGGAGTCTAATGTGCAGTTTGCTAATAACAAAAAAAAAGAAAAATCAGAAGTTAAGTAAACTAAAAAAGATCCTTCTAAAGCATCATCATCATCGCCTGATGAATCTAAGAAGGAGGCTTCAATTAAGAAGTCTTCGGCTTGAAAATCATGTTTCAAATGTCATGAAAAAGGACATGTAGCTAGCTGTTGTCCTAACAAAAAGAGTGAAGCACAGGTAAGTGAGAGGAAGAGAGAAAAATCAACAGAGAAAATTGGTGATGGTGAGAAGATGGTTAACTCACCAAGGATAACTGCAACCAAGCAACAACGTGTTGTTGTTGGTGTAGATAAGGCTGAAAAGGAACTCACAAAGTTCCTCATTTTCAAAGAAAACAACAAAGATTTCAGCCTGCATCTACATCAGGCAGATATGAAAGACCTAGAAGTAGTTCACCAAGAATGAATAACTTTAACGGTCCATCAAATAATTTCCGCAGTTAAGGTCAATATCAAAATCGATACCAGAATGTTGGTAGTCGAATTTTTATAACGGTTACTTAAGAAATTATCATCATCAAAATTCATGGAACCAAAATCAAAATTTCCAAAGGTCACTAAGTCCAAACATAGTTAGGAAACCTCAGGACCACAGACCTAGTGGAAATCAAAAACCATTTCCATCAACAGGTCTAAGATCCATGACTCCTATTAGAGTGATGGATACTGGATGGATGTTCCCGTGGTTGATGAATCTGGAAGACCGAAGACCATTAAGGCTTGGGTCCCCCAAACTAACTAATTTTGTTGGCTTGTGCAGGAGCTGCTAAAGAGGATTATCAACTTGTGGTATGTTGATAGTGGCTGCTCAAGGCACATGACGGGGGATGCGAGGCTTTTTGACTGAGTTTGAGAATACAGATGGTGATTATGTGAATTTTGTAGGTGCTAAAGGAGGGCACATTACCGGTCAAGGAAAAGTGACTATCGGGAAGATCACACTAGACAAAGTGAACTATGTTGAGCAGCTGAAGCACAATCTGATGAGCGTGTCTCAAGTCTGCGACAAGGGTCACTCGATCCACTTTACAAAGTCTGAAGCTTTGGTGTTGAGACCTGGTTTGGTAATACCGGATGATTGGATAGTGATGAGAGCGCCAAGGAGAAACGACACTTATGTCATGGACATGGGTGCTAAGGATTCTTCCACTGTGGTGTTTACTATCAAAAGCATCTGAGGCTGAGTCATTGCTGTGGCACAGACGCATGGCGCACATCCACTACCGAAAATTGAATTATATTATTAAAAATGGTTTAGTGGAAGGGGTGCCAGTGTAGAGGTTTCACGTGGACGATAAATGTCTTCCATGTTAAAAGAGAAAACAACATAAGAAACCTCACAAGTCTAAAACAGTAAATTCCATAGATGCCCCTCATGAATTACTTCATATGGATCTATTCGGTCCAATGAACGTAAGGAGCATAGGTGGAAAGTACTATTGTTTAGTTGTCACAGATAACTACTCACCATATTCATGGGTTTTCTTTTTAGGTACAAAAGATGAGATAACGGAGATGCTGATAGATCTTTTTACAAAATTAGAAAATGTTCATGATGCACAGATCAAAAGGATAAGGAGTAATAATGGCACGGAGTTCAAGAATCAAGTTCTGGATCTCTATTGTCTTTGCAAGGGAATTGAACATCAATATTCTGCTCCTTATACACCTCAACAGAATGAAGTTGCTCAGAGGAAGAACAGGACGTTGATTAAAGGGCTATCTGATTAAAAGCTTCCAGTTCTTTTCTGGGGAGAAGCTGTGAACACAACCTGTCACGAACTATTGGTTAACCAAAACCAAACTTAAAAGGCTTTGAACCATTTGGATTACCCTGCACCATTGTGTGAAACAAAGATAAGCAAAAATTCGATGAGGTAGCTGATGATGATTACTTTCTAGGGTATATGCCTAGAACACCGAATAAAAGGGTTTTTAATCTTAAAACTGGTAAAATTGAGGTGGTGTTTAACATGGAAATCACAAGTTATTCACCTTAACAATCAACAAGTGGTCCTCCTATATTATATGATTATGAAAGTGTTTTTAAATCATTTAATATTCCTGATTTTTCCAATGCAAATGAGACTCAAGTGATCCATACTGTGATCAGTGAAGATGGAGAGTGTGACTTCATGCCTAGATCGAGTGTATCGATGACAGATGCTCCAGAAACTTCTTCCAGTGCAGTTCTAGAGACTACGGTGATAGTGAGTCTGAACCTATTCAGGGGGAGGACTTCACTAATCCATTTGCTAACATTCAGGGGGAGGTTGGATCTAATCTGGGAGATAATTTGATTGTTGACACCATTGCTACCACAGGTGTACACATAGATCATCCAGTTGAAAACATCATAGGTGATGCTGCTGCAGGTGTTCAGACAAGAAGGGGTGTGCTCGAAGGTTCCTGTTTGTTTACTTCTATTCAGAAGACTGGGTTGATTAATGAATGCTTATATAGCTGCTTTATTGCCCAAGAGGAGCCGAAGAATGTTCATATGGCTCTAAAAGACAATTGTTGGGTTGAAGCTATGCAAGACGAACTAGCTCAGTTCAAGAATTTGAAAGTTTTGGAGTTAGTTGACTTGCCTGCAGGAGAGAAGGAAATAGGCACTAAGTGGGTGTTCAAGTGCAAGAAAGATGACCGAGGGATCGTGCTAAGGAATAAGGCTCGGTTGGTGGTGAAAGGGATCAATCAGCAAGAGTGTATAGATTATAATGAAGTGTTTGCACCAGTAGCAAGGTTGGAAGCAATTCGTTTGTTCCTAGCTTTTGCTTCATTCAAGGGCTTCAAAGTTTACCAACTTGATGTGAAGATTGCATTTCTTTACGGGAAAGTCTAGGAAGTGGTGTTTGTCTCACTACCAGACGGGTTTATTGATCCAGACTATCCAGATCGAGTCTATCGACTTGATAAGGCATTGTATGGGTTGCATCAGGTACCTAGGGCGTGGTATGAGACACTGTCAGCACATTTCTTAAAGAATGGTTTTGAAAGAGGTCAGATTGATAGTACACTGTTCGTTAAGAGGAAGAAGGAAAACTTTCTGCAGGTACAAGTATACGTAGATGACATCATCTTTGGGTCATCTGATGAGAACATGTGTCATGATTTCGAAGAGGTAATGAAGAGCAAGTTTGAGATGAGTGCGATGGGTGAATTATCCTACTTTTTGGGCTTACAAGTTGAACAAAAGAAGGATGGGATGTTTATACATCAGACGAAGTATGTGTATGACATTTTGTCTTGTTTCAATATGGAGGATTGCGCTACTTTCAATACACCTATCTGTGAGAATCACAATATTGGTCCGGATCATGAGAGTGTGGAGGATGTTGATCCAACTCAATACAGGGCAATGATTGGTTCTCTGATGTACTTGACTGCTTCAAGACACGACATTATGTTAGCAGTGTGTCTTTGTGCCAGATATCAAGCGAATCCAAAGGAGTCCCACATGAAAGCGATGAAGCGGATTCTTCATTAATTGAAGGGGAAACCTAAACTTAGGTTATGGTATTCAGCTGCTAATGATTTGAAGTTTGTTGCTTTCACTGATTCGGACTTTGGAGGATGCAAATCGACAAGGAAGTCTAGCAAAGGTGGTTATCAGTTCTTAAGAGGGAGGCTCGTGTCATAGTAATGCAAGAAGCAGTCATGCGTATCTACCTCTACGTGTGAAGCTGATTATATTGCTGCGGGTAGCTGTTGCTCTCAGGTTCTCTAGACTCAACAGCAGATGCGCGATTACGATTTGAATTTCACTCGTACTCCTATAATGATAGACAATAATGCCACTATATCAATCACCAACAATCCCGTAAAACACAGTCGTACAAAATATATTGACATTCATCATCATTTTATACAGGATTGTGCTGAAAAGAAATTAATAGAACTACATCGAGTCGACACACTAGATAACCTGGCAGATCTTTACACAAAAGCATTTGACAGGGCTCGCTTTGAACATTTTGTCGAACTCAACGGGATGAGGAATCCTGAATAACCATTTTTCCATAAAAATTGTTTGTAAATAATTTACTGCTTTTCAAAAATCAAAAACATTAAAAAATATAGAAAATCAAAAATGAGTTTTCACTGAGTGAAAAAGAAGAAATGATAGTACATCAGCAAGTTAGACTGTCACACTGAAATTAAAAGTAAATTGCTTAAGTGTGATAGAAGCTTCATCATATGATGTATCAATAGGCAAAAAACATGAAATAATCAACTTACCTTGGTTATACAAATATAATAAACTATGTATGAGTGGGTAACATATCAGTGGCGTATGGTTTTATAACCTTAAATCTTGCGTTCATAGATTGCAAAAATCTGAGGTTTTAGGTCTTTATATCATTATTTCATCTGGGGTATCAAGGTTGTCCTTCTGCTGCATCCAGATATATGCTGGCCTACGCACAACCAGAATATCTTAGAAGAGCTAAAATGCCAAATCCCAAAAATTGAAGACGCTCTCCTAGAGAGTCATTCAAATGTGCAAATTGCATTATTCGTACCAAAATTTGGTATTTGCCCTAACCCTCGTTGGATATTTGGTCTCTTTGTTGTACGGAAGTACTGACCTGATCACCAATTATCTAACGTTGTAATTAAAAAGGATGAATTTTGGTATACTCACCTACTACGATGAATTTTTGTTCATACCTTGATCGTGGGGGTATGACCTGAAGTGGGACACACTAGTATATCAGTATAAATTATCTAAACAAATCACGAGGTAATGGTACTTGAAATGTTCATGTATTTTTGTTTAAGTGGATAAACAATACTGGTAATCGTCTTGAACTGCTTTTCATGAATATTGCACATAAAATAATCAGATAGTGTTAAAACAGTTTGATGTTGCTAATATGATCTTCTTAACGATAATACTCACAAAAATAGTGTGTTTATTATTTCGCTATTTATTTTCTTTCATAAAATAAAAAAATACAAAAATATTTCATTTTCTTGTTTATTTTATTGTACGGATATGAGTTGTTTATGGAGGAGTTCTTACCGATAGGGGGAGACGGTCTTAGAAGATGAGTTCAAAATCTTTTTAAGATCTTGCAGGATTATGTGTGCTTAAAATTTTGAGTATGTGTTTTGAGTTGAGAAGCGCTAAATCTGTGATACAGTTTTATTATCTCTTGAATAATAATAATTTGTTTAAGTTGTGTTGAAAAATTCTTATGGTTTCTCGAGATGTTTGTTTTATAGTATACAGATTGTAGCAGTGTGTTGCTGAGAAGTTTGGTGAAGAGGAGTTTGCTTGGATGCATGGTAGAACCTCCTTTCTACATTGCAGACAAAGTTGAAGAGTTTTGAAGATTGCTATGCAAGGACTAAACTTGAGTTTACTTAAAAGCTAACGATTTAGAAGATTTGGTGATTGGATACATCAACTTAGGGGGAGTCTGTTGCTGACAGAAGCTATTAAAGCTAAAGCTATCCAACGATCAACGTTTTTCAAAGATGTTAAAGATTGCAAGACTCTGAAGACAAAGTTATTTTATGAAGCTATTGTCAAGGAGGAGTTTGTTGGTGCATATTTGTGACAACAGCTTAGATTTGGTCTTTAGATATCTTGTAATTACAAAAATGATAAACGGTTAGCGGGTTAGTTTTGTAGTAGGCAATTAGAAGTAATTGGGCTGAACTAGACATAATACAACACATGGTAGGCGAATTGGGCCTCAAACCCATTAGCAGTCCATGTAGGAAACCCTAGCCCATGAGCATAACCTATCTCTATATAAAGGGAGGTTGTGATTAGGGTTAAGGTTGCTCAATTAGTTGTTGGTTCTATTGCTGTGTTGTTGGTTTAGTTGTTCAGAGAGTTGAGAGAAGAGTCTTGAATTGATTGTAAAACAATTGTGTTTGATAATCAATAGAAGACGGTTTGAAGGAATTGTTCTTGTTTGTGTTCTTGTTTCTGTGAAATCTGATCTAGGGGATTCCGCACTCTAGATTAGATCGATGATTCTGTCAAGATCCATAAGGACTAGGGGACCTACAACGACTCTTGTAGTCGGACGAGGTGTTGCAATATGTATACAAACCACGAATTTGACATACTCACAAAACCTATGTACTCGCCGGCATTTTTATGCTGACTCTCTTTTCACATATGTTTCAGGAGTCAATGCTTGATAATATGATGCATACTTCACGTAGGAATGGACGCGGGCCTTAGTGACTTAAAACTTGAAAGACAATTAATTTATGTCTTGTTTCTGTTTATCCCAAGACAATGTAAACATTTAACTTAATAAAACAAAATTTCAAATTCCATGAGTTGTGAAACAATAGTTCTGTGACATGACTCACCGACGTTTCTGCCCCGATTTTTTGTTTTACGCGGTCGGGTGTTACATTGTGAATGCAATGTTCGAAATGAGCATGACGGGGGAGCTCACATTTTACTTAGGATTGGAGGTGAAGCAATAAGAAGATGGAATACTCATTCATCAAGCAAAGTACATCAGGGATATTCTCGCAAAGTACAGCATGAATGACTGCAAAACCGCCAGCACACCATTTGTAGCTCAAACTAAACTCACTCCTGATCTTCAAGGAAAATTGGTGAACAAGTCCTTCTATCGCTCGATGATAGGCTCGTTGATGTATCTAACTATAAGTCATCCTAACATTATGTGCGATGTCTGCATCTGCGCTCGATTTCAGACGAATCCAAACGAATCTCATGAAACTATAGTCAAACGAATTTTTCGCTATTTGAAAGGAACACCCAAGCTTAGACTGTGGTATCCTAAAGATAGTAATTTTGATTTATTTGCTTATTTTGCAGTGACCATGCAGGTTGCAAGGTTGATAGAAAGTCAGTTTCAAGAGGTTGCCAATTCTTACGAAATCGTCTTATATCGTGGCAAATCAAGAAGCAGACAACAGTTTCCACATCTACTGCTCAAGCCGAATATATGACGGCTTAGAGTTGCTGCTCACAAGTCCTTTGGATACAAAATCAGTTGTTGGATTACGGGATCAACATCATGAAGACTCCGATAGTCATTGACAACGAGGCGTATTTAGGAATTTTGAAGAATCCAATCCACCACTCCAGAACAAAGCACATCGAAATTCGCATTCATGCGATCTGAGATGCGTACGAGAAAGGGTACATTCAAGTGGTGCCTATGGATACTACACAACAGAAAGCTGATATTTTCACGAAAGACTTTGATAAAACCTGTTTCAATCAGTTGGTAACCTGGTTGGAAATGATCAATTTCCTTGAGTGGAAATAAATTGTATCTTCTTAACCGACTGTACATACTAAAAAAATCCTCTTTTCAAAATAAATTAGTATCTTAAACTGTGTCCACCAAAAAGATTTTCTACAAAATTAAAATTTAATTTTCAAGCAATGGACATTCGAAAATAAAATTTAGAGGGGAAGATATCTAGAAAATACTTTAATCTCTTGTTTAACACTAGTTTTTAAAGAAATGATAGAAAACTGCTAACACCTTGTCTTTTTGTTTGAAATCGAAAAGAAAAGAAAATCAAGATGCTAAGCAAGGAAAATCGGGGTACCAAGCAACGACGTGTCAACAGATTCGACAATACCATTGAGTAAACCGCGATTAGGCAACAAAAGTTAGTGCTTACACAAGTATTCTGGATTCCCACAATGTAGTGTAACTTGCGGGTAACACGTTGCGGCATATGGCTTAATGGTCTTAAATCTTGCGTTGAGAGTTTGCCAAAGTTTTAGATTTTGGGTCTTTATATTGACTAATCATTTAGGGATATCATAATTGCTCTTCTGCTGAATCCAGATATATGCTGACCTAGACACGATTATGATATCTTTTCAAAAGAGACAATGTGGCCAAAACCTTAGAAGAAGCTCTCATAGAGAGTCGTTCAAATGCATAAAACGTACCATTTGTGGTATTTGACCCAGCCCTCGTTAGACATTGGTCACTTTCATGTACGAAAATACTGACCTGATGATTAATTGTCTATCGTTGAAAAACAAAATGAATGAAGTCAATATACTCACCCGCTTTGAGGAATCTGTGTGCATACCTTGATCGTGGGGGTATGTCCTGATGTGGGACTCACGGGCACAACATTATAAGAGTCTAGCTTGCATGGGGGCCATTGCAATTTTTGTCATTATTACCACAACTTGATAAAACGCCGAAAGCAAGTTGAAAGAATGATGCATGGATTTAAGAGGAAAAACATACCGACAGTTTTTCTTGTGCCTCGGTTATTCAAATTTTTTTGAAAATAATAAACTGACAAGTGTTGCTAGTATGGTCTTTTGCCGTAATGTCATGGGGTTTCAAACACAAGAATATAGTGAAAAAGGAGGTCCCTCAGTTTGAAAAATGATTTTCAGTGTCCAAATTGCAAATTTTTTATTTTCTTAAACTTATTTTCAGTTTTTGCACTATTCTTAGCTAAAAAGGGCATGCTTTTCAAGAAAGTTTAAGATTTTGGAGCGTATTTGGTTTGGACTTCTTAACTTTGAAGAAACCTTCCAAATCCACAGGGGCGGTGCATTTATCTAGCCAGCGTATAGCAGATTTTTGTGTATGTATTAAATTTTTTTTTATTTTTATTTAGTTGAACAGTTTCATCTCTTCTCTATCATCTTCACTCTAAAACACCAAACAAAAACACCTTCACAATCTAAAGAATTGATTAGCTTAGTTTCCGATATCGAATACGGTATATTCATCATGTTTGCGAGTTAATTGTTAAATGATCGAACCACAGAAACCATGTATAACATGAAGACAAACAAAGACATTGATGGGATCGGGTTTGTGTTTTTGAAAGGGTTTATGAAGAAACTCTTGAATATAGCAGAATTAAAATGAACATAGCGTATTTAAGATGAATACAACGCAATTGAGAAGATCAAAACTGTCGCGCATTTAAGTCTCGAACACGAGTTCGAGCAACAGGCGTATTTGACAAATACATCGGTCACTCAGTGTAGATATATATCTACGCTGACTGATGTCTCGGAACGAGAGTTAAAACGCGACCAAAACTCAGCTTATTTTATCTATATAGCATTCATGTCTCAGCGTAAATAACCGGAGTAATTAACCTAGCTCGTAAATATAACAACGTTTTTATCATTGGTTTGTCAGCGTAAATATTTTTTATTTGCGGGGTATTAGTCCTTTATTTAGCACTTTTATTAGCGTACTTATACTTATTCATTTTTTTGTTTTACATTTGTTTTTATTTGTTTTAATTTGTAAAACTTTATTGTATTTTATTTTGTAAATATTTTTATATAGTTTTGCTAATATATATAAATACTCTGTATATATATCTTAAACAACTAACAGTTATGTTTTGAAACCTGGATCTCACTTGACTCATTTTCATGTCTCAGAATGGCTTAGCAATTAATGTGGGATGGTACAAGAAAGCATAACCAGCCAATTACTCTAGTTCCTTCCAGAGGATGATTTCGAGGACGTAATGGATTGGCTATCAAGGAGCAAATTAGTTATGCACTTCAAGCAAACCCGAAGATCTACTGTATTTAGATAGAAGATTTCTAGAGAATAGCCAAGGTGAAGACTATCGAGAAAGTCAAAACAATCACATCTACAGTTCCAAACAAAGAAGTAAAGTTACTGAAGCAAGAATCCGAAAGGTGCTAAGCCTCAGAGACAGTTCAAAAGACCCAATGAAGCTGAGCAAAGAAAAGTAGTTGAAGGATTCCGGGGAATGAATTATGTCCGTGATTTTCGAGGAATGAGATTAAAAGAAACGGTCTGACCAAAGATTGGAGATTTGTTCTGCATAGATTCGGCATGAGCCTAGCTCACAGAAAAGGAGGGTACCATGGCCACATACATGAAATGAATTGGGCTAGGCCCACTCATATGAAACAAATTGGGCTAGGCCCACACATAATAAGCAAATTGGGCTAGGCCCATATGTAATACACTTTTAGATTGAATTTTTGCATTTAATTATGGCTTACGCCTATTTACCTAAAATCAATCTAGTATGCATATATGAAAGATATATATATATATATATATATATATATATATATATATATATATATATATATATATCAACAAAGAAAAACCAAGAAATACAAGTATGAATTTCAAAATAAAATACTTGTACGAAAAATGAAAGAAAGCCTAAGTGTCTAATGAGAATAGAACACTTGTAGGTCGAGAAACGAAGGAAGTATCGGAAATCGAATAGAGATTTGAACGGAACGCAATTCTGTGAGTTCATGTTTCCACTTTTATTTAAATGTTTTATGGTTTTTAAACGTGCGGGGATGTATACATGTTACATTTAGTGTTGCTTGGCAATGAAAATACTTAGATCACATGTGAATAAGGCTCAAGTATTGGGACCGTTAATGTATAACAAGTACAGAGTAACAAGGGGATAGATCTATTGGGTTTGGGCGAGCCCCACTCTATTATGGCAACAATAACAGATCATATTAGAGTGCTTTTGTGTCTAAAATGAGTGTCTCAGACACAATAAATCGTCAAGGTTTGGTTGCCACCTTATTCGGCATACAGCTTAGTGTCCTTGCAACACACTAATGATCTTACATGTTTCATTAAGCTATACTAAACTAATTTATTATTTCAAATGTTTTTGATGAGTCATTTGATACAAAATTTTATAACATGAATTCACTAGCTCTTTGTTGATTTCGTTTTCAAAACTAACATGTATCACAGGAAACAAGTGGACGGCCTTGGGGGAAAAACATATTCGTATGTTGTGAAGTCAAGATGTTATATTACATCCAACTCTTGTTATTATGTTTGTAAACTCGTATTTGAATTTTAAATAATGTTGTTAAACTTGTGGTATGTTTTAAAACAAAAGTTGGTATGTAAGTTATGTGTTAAATAAAAAGTATGGATGAACATTTTGTAAGATATTACAATTGTCGTTTACTTGGTTTAAGGCAACGCTTGCCGCCCTGGCCACACCTCGTGACGCTTTCGCTATATCGAAAAACAGGGTGTGATAGACCTAGTAACTGTGAACAGGGATCGAGCTCTCGAAATGAGCAATCGACCTGATCTCGCTCAACTAGCAGATGCGGAATTCATTGCTAGAGAGGTAGACATGACAAACAAGATAGTACTTACTATTTAACTGCTTCTGATGTATTAATGACGTTCAAATTACAGACGCAAGTGAACAATCTAGCAGAGCTTCGCCATGTCAAATGACAAATCAGTACTAGCTCTAACACAACACTTCCCTATTTATAGGTCGACATTACTTGTACCAAAGTGAGTGCAAAACAAACAACTATATTTCATACAAAACTGTATTTGGTACGAATGACTCACTCGTACGAAACATGCTTCTGTTTCGTGTGAATCACAGTGAACAAACATATAATATTTTACATTTTCTCAATTAAACATTAACTTGTAAACTTTATAAACATTAACTTGTAAACAATATAAACATTATGACCCGATTTTAACGATTTTGTGATCAATTTTAAGTTTTACCGGTCCAATTACCCTAGACCTAAGTTTTAGTCCGAATCGTACAAAATTTTGACATTATAACAGTGTGATTTTGACGAAATTACCTTGCCCATTGTAAGAGGTGTGCAAATCAACCTCAACAATATGAATAACAAGCACAAGAATCAAGAAATGAAGTTTTTAGAATTGAATCGCACAAAATGTTCTCTAAATCGCTCAACAATGCACAAAGAACAGAAACTTCATTTCTGTGTGAAACAAAGAGTATTTATACTCACCCTGTTTCGTATGAAATCAGTATGAATCGCACAAAACTTTAACTCTTGTTTCGTACAAAAATGTCTCTCTTGGTATGAAATTTGATTTTGTACGAATCAAAACTAAAAAACTTAAACTTTTCAAATTTCAATTTTATTTTTGTATTTTCATTTATTTTTTTAATAATTTTATATGTTTCAAAAATCCACTTGGCTAACCAAGTCTAAGTTAATGACCCTGATTATCCAATTTGCCTTCCAAGTCCAAGTTAATGACCTTGGTTGACCATGTTTGACCAAACAGATTTATTTTAACATGTAAAGTTTCAATTAATGAACTTCCTTGACATTTTAGTAAACTTTTGCGAAAAATTAGCTCCCAACCCATGATTCCAAGCTTTCCTCAGCAAGATGTTGCTATGAATCCAACCATCAGTGTTTAATCATCGGTAAACAAAAATAAGACTATCAAGCTAATAAAAACTGAAAATCTTTTGAGTTTTTAAGAAAATTTTCAATGAATAATAACATTTTTGTGAATGTTGTGTTTTTAGAGGATCATTTCAAGTAATCATATAAGTCATCAGTACCGTTAGTCTAGAAACACCCTTTAAGCTTTTAAACAAATTTACCTAGATTGCCAATATATTTGTCCATTTAAACTTCTTCTCGTTACTCAATTGTTTCAAGATATGTTAAGGTATTATTAGAAACATGAAATAACTGTGTTTCCCATATCAAAATATACTCCCGTATCGAGATTCCCAGAATGTCATTTTAGAGGTGAATATATCGAATTTGTATATAGGGTGAATGCGAGACCTTGAGAGCTCAGGTTAGTACTACCGTACAGACAAAGAGAGGAAGGCTCGTATTTAGGTGGTGTTCCATTAAGGAATCTTTTGTACTGCAAATGTCATAATTGCTTAAGACATAATCATTTTTCATGTAGCTTTCGGGGAAATAATGCGAAAGTATTATATGGGTTCTTGGCCATTGCTTCCGCAAAATCAGAAGAACTCGAATATTACCCTAGATATCAATCAAATATAAAGACCTAGTATCACAGAATCTAGCATTCGCTCAAACGAAATTTCGGAGTACTAACTCCATATATCTGAGAGATGTTAACCCACAAGTTAATCAGTTTTGTGTTTTGGGTTTATATCTATAATACAATTTACTGAACGATTGAAGTTGATTGGCATATCCATAGAAAAACATGCTTAATTACCTTTAAACACAATACAAATCTTTAGCATACTATGACTGTCATTTTTGATTTACTATGATCACTCTTTTTACATAAACTCTTTTTGTCTTTTTTTTAATGTTTTTGTATTTTCCTCAAACATTCTCCCCCTAAAATTAAAAACATAATTTTGGATTTTTAAGAAGTTATAAGAAAGAAAGTACAAAAAACGTTTAACCGATGAGAAATTCACATCAAGTCGTCATCATCCTCAAACTCAACCTCAAATACATCCCCTGAGATCATATTTTTTGAACCATTTAGCTTTAACAAATTTTTAAACTTTTTTTATCAAAAGTTTTGGTATAAAAATCTGCTTTTTGGTCATCAGTGTGGATTTTCTAAATTCGTACCAACTTTTTCTCATAGAAATCACGGATAAAGTGTTGTCGAATCTCGCTATGTTTAGTACGTGAGTGTTGACATGAGTTTTTGGTGATATCGATCGCGGCCTGATTATCTACACATATAGGCGTATCAAGAAATTGCAACCGAAATCTCTCATCTGTTGCCGTATCCAAAGAATCTGAGCACAACAACTGGATGCCAAAACGTATTCAGCCTCATAGGTAGAGAGAGCAACTGCGGTTTGTTTCTTGCATTGCCATGTTACAAAACGAGTTCCGAAGAACTGGCAATCAACCATTGTAGACTTTGCATTCAGTTTGCAGCATCCGATATCCGAATCCGAGTAACCTGCAAGATTAAAATAATCATGTCTAGGGTACCACAAGCCGGTGCTTGGAAAACCCTTCAGATATCTCATTATGCATTTAACGATAAATAGGTGTGACTCTTTTGGATTAGACTGATAACGAGAGCACCGGCACGTTGGATACATGATATCTGGTCGAGAAGCAGTGAGATACATCAAGGATCCGATCATGGATCCATATAAAGTTTCATCAACTTTTTATCCGGTAAGATCTGGACAAATGCCGTGATTTGGAGCTAACGGGGTCGATGCTGGTTTAGCCCCTGTCATATTGAATTTCTCCAATATGTCATGAACATATTTTATCTGATGAATGAAAATACCATCAGGCAACTGGTCAACCTGAAGTCCTAGAAAGAACTTCATCTCCCCCATTGCGCTCATTTTAAATTTGCGCTTCATGACTTCTTCAAAGTCTTTACACAGCTTGTCATTTGTCGATCCAAAGATAATATCATCCACATATATCTGTACGATAATTAGATGCCCGTCGACTTCCTTTGTGCAGAGGGTTGAATCTACTGTTGGCCGACGTAGACCTCCTCTTTCACTGTTCCGTAAAGGAAAGCAGATTTAACATCCAATTGGTACACCTTGAACCCTTTCCATGAGGCAAAGGCCAAGAATATGCGAATTGCTTCAAGACGTGCAACTGGGGCATAGACTTCAGTATAATCTATCCCTTCTTGCTGATGAAACCTTGAACCACAAGTCGAGCTTTGTTGCGCACTACGACTCCTCTATCATCTCTTTTACACTTGAAGACCCATCATGTATTAATCTTTTTGTGATGATCTGGCAGGTCAACAAGCGTCCAGACTCCATGTTCTGGAATTGGAGTAACTCTTCTTGCATTGCATCTGCCCAACTTTCTTCTTTTAATGCGTCTTTCCAGCTTCCCGGTTCAACCTGAGAAACGAAACAACTATGAGAAAATCGGACTCGAAGTGGAGCAATACTAGTATAGAAACAGCTTAGATCTTTATTAATCTGATTGCAAGTTTGCACTCCCGATTGTAAGCTGCCTATGATGTTCTCCTACGGATGATATGAAAGTGTCCTTGGCATCACTTCAGATGGAGCATCTACTTTTGATTGCAAATTTGTGAGAATTTCATTGACAACCGGTACAGATGAAGAAGCTTTATTCCTAGCATTAGACTGATCAGCCTGTTGTTTCAGAAAGCTTTCAATCTGTTAAGATCCTTCATCGAACTAGATCCTCAATCGTTGAAAGTTGGTTCCCGATCAGAGTCCGCATCGATATTTGGCTGGGCAAATGATTCAGCAGTATTGACATTTGGAGCAGGAACCGGATTTAGAACAGAAGAGCATTGACCAACATCAGACGTGTTAACTGGTAATGATGTAGAAATCACCAAAGGTTGAGGAACTTGTTCTTGATTAGATAACTGATGTTGTTGAAATAACATAACAAGTTCTTCTTCAGTTGGCACATCTGGTAAATTAAACGAATCCCACAATCTATCATAGTTAAACAGCCACGGATCCCAAGGCTTCTACGTAAGCGTTGTATATCTTTGACAATCTACGTGCTGCGCTAGAATTACCTGGTTTAGACTCGGCAAGAAAACACGTTTTTGAGGAGTAGCGTAACCAACAAAGAAACCCTCCAAAGATTTGGCTCCAAATTTACCAGCCGGGTCCAAGACGGTACACGGTGATCCAAAAGGTTCCAAAAATGCAAAGTTAGGCTTTCGTTGATTCAGTAACTTGAAACATATCTTTTTGTGAGGCTTAACTGTCAACACATGATTTAGGGTATAGCATGCTGATGCTACTGCTTCACTCCAAAAACTGATCGGTAATTTCGAATCAGCTAACGTTGTTCTAGCAGTTTCTATCAACGTGCGATTCTTTCGTTCAGCTACTCCATTTTGTTGTGGAGTATAGGGGGCGGTGAATTCATGAAGAATCCCCTTTTCATTGCAGAACTCTTGCATCTTCTTTTTCTTTGTTGAAGGCAACGCTTGCCACCCTGGCCACACATCGCGACGCTTCCGCTATATCAAAATCAGGGAGTGATAGACCTGGTAACTGTGAACGGGGATAGAGCTCCCGAAATGAGAAATCGACCTGATCTCGCTCAACTAGCAGAGGTGGAATTCATTGCTAGAGAGGTAGACATGATAAACAAGATAGTACTTATTGTTTAACTGCTTTGATGTATTAATGAAGTTCAAATTACAGACGCAAGTAACAAATTGCCATAGCTTCACCGTATCAAATGACAAATCAGTACTAGCTCTAACACAACACTTCCCTATTTATAGGTCGACATCACTCGTACCGAAGTGCGTGCAAAACAAACAACTATGTTTCGTACGAAAATGTATTTCGTACGAGTGACTCACTCGTACGAGACATGCTTCTGTTTCGTACGAATCACAGTGAACAAACGTATAATATTTTCCATTTTCTCAATTAAACATTAACTTGTAAACTTTATAAACATTACAGATATATCCTAGACGTAGGCAATAGACATTATGCACCAACAATAATAGAGCTTGAATTGTAGTGAACTAAGATTCTTTTAAGTCTAGTATACAATTTGAAAATGGTCTTTTTATAAAAGTCACAAATTGTTTGCGAAATTGTAACAAGAGTTTTCCCCACGACATGTATATGAAGGTCCACTACTACTAAATGATAAATCAAAACAATAATTCAAGGACATTATACGAGATAGTCTATGAGGATTAGACACGATAACAGTAAGATGAATCAGAATGATACATGACATGACTTACAATGAAACTGAAATACAATTGCCCAAAAATTAATTATAAGTTGTTCACATATATGAGTTGTACGGATTATTTTGCTAGGACCATGTCTTCCAATTACGGCACTGCTTCTACAAGATATCCCTCGAACACCAATTACATACCACTAGATGACGCTGCCCCACCTGTTATCATCATCATCACCGATGATGAGCTCTCGGACGATGAGTGGTATCGATTTCCAGCCTTTCGCCCTACCAAAGCCTGATCATGCTGACATTCCTTTAGAGAATGATGTACTGGTTATACCCCACTTTCATGAGATGGTCATTTTTGGTCACCCGGAGGGGTGAACATGTTGTTGCTTATGTCACCGTACCACTTACTGTGGTAGATACATTTGACGATGTTATTGATGGGACGGTCACTCCATACCTCCTGTTGTCGATGCTCATGACGATGTTATTCCGGTCATACATGTCGAGCATGTTGATGACGACCTCGGTATTGGTGAGGACTTTGACATTGTTATGTTAGAGGTAGCCCAGCCGGAGGCCACAGTAGTTGACTCACATCGTCTGCACCCTCCACACCGGAGAAACTATCACCCGTGCTTTCACCCGACACTGCTTTACAACCATCTTCTGGTACCTTACCTACATTTGTTGATCCTATTTTACTAGGAACACTTCTCTCTAACCATTCATCTGTGTTTCTACCACCCCTACCTTCATCAGGAGATGTTACCCATCCTTTTGATCATCCTATGCCTCACATCTCCACTTGACATGCACACTATACTCTGAGGAGTACTTCCCAGTATGGTGTCCATGTACCCCCTCATCCTTTCAATGGTTCATATTCTACCACTATTACACCGACTTTAGGCACATATCATGGCCTATTTGCGTTCGGGCCATCACACATTCCCTACAGCCATCCTATGATGGGATCTTCTTCTCATGTTACACCTCCCACTACTGGAGATCCGTTTCATTCCACCCCGATCATGTATAGTACCGTTACTTACCCTTCTCCTTATTTCACTGATTCATATGTTTAGCCGCCACCGGGCATGAGGCCGTAAGATCCATATCATCCGAGTTATATGGCACTCACTACTACTGAGTACAGACTCACCTCCACTGAGATACAGCTTGGTATCTTGATTGACCATTTCCGTGAGCTTAGTGTTCAAATGTCTACTCTTCAAGCACCTCCAAGTGTTCCTCAGTCATCCCCCTCTTAGCCACCTTTACCCACATCATCCCCTCCATCACTACCACCCCTATCGATATCTCCACCACCACCATCCCCATTAGTACCATCACTTACTGTAACGCCTCGCTTTTTCATACTTTCCATAATTAGAAAGTTTGGTTGTATTTTTTTTTGGAAACTTGTATTCGTATTTCTTTTTCTTGTAATCCAAGACTTGAATCATAATGAAACTTATATTTGATAATTACTTGTCTTATATGCATTTAAACACAAACTTATAATTATACACGCATTCACACTCGACATTCATATGCTCATACACGTTAAACATGCTAAAATGGTAAAATAAATAATGTTTAAGGGATAAAAATTTTAAAAATCAAAGAATCTTCTTGATTAACCCATCTCGCGCCCCGCAACAAGCCTAAACTTAACTCTCGCGGCCCGCGAAAGGGGTACGATCCGGAAAAATACATTTCAAGCTCATGGGTTGGTCAAATTTGGTTTTCTTGCACTTATTACACCTAACTAACAACCTCCCCCATTTTACCTATAAATATCTCACTCCCCATCACTCTCAACTCACACCTAAATCTTCTTTTCTCTTCTCTAAAAGCTCTAAAGAGCTCACTTCTTCTCTCAAAGATCAAGGCTCCTAAAAAGTGAGTTCTAACTCACCTCTCTCTTTTGATCTTTCCTTTTTCTTACTACATGGAAATACCTTTGGAATGTTTGCAAAAGTCTTACATGGAAGACTAACTTGGAACATCACCATGACTAAGGTCCCAAGAGTAAGTGTTTCCTTGTGGTTTTAATTGGGTTTTACCCACAAATGTTGTATCCTTCCAAGCTTGTTCTCCAAACAAGACTTGAGTTGGTAGAGTGTGATCACATGGAAGCCTTGGCTATCCTAACTTCGATCCACCACCTCACTTGATGATTTCGTTTACTTTTATGTTCAAACTTACTCATGACCATCCTAGTTGTCCTTGTGACGACTTGCGCATTGGTAAACTATCCGAGAGGTTTTAAAAGGATGGTTAACCTCCTACCTCCATGCATGAATTCTATGAACCTAGATGATGTATATGAATTACCTATTGTTATACTATATAATATGTATATATGTGAATACTAACCAAACTCTTGATGGTAATCAAATGATTATTCGTCATGGTACTAGGTTACATCACCTAAGTACTTAATCTCTCGTTATGATTCTAGTGGGTATCCTAACCCATGAAAACACATCAACCCGAATGGGTCTTATATTGTCAAAAACGAGTATTAAGTCTAAGTGATTACTTTATCGTATACACTACTTTATTACCTTTAAATTCTTTAAAATCCTCCGTTATCGTTCGAATACTTACCAACCTAAGTTCTCCTCTTATAGGATAACTTGGCGCTCATCCTTCCCGTCAACCAGCTTCGCGAACTTATCAAGTTGTAGACTACCCAAAACCGTGAGTACACTCGACCCACTTTTCGTTTAAAACACTTTCGGGTGTAACATGTTTACTTATACCAAAACCACAACACTTAAACTTTATGAAATGCACGAACAATCCTATACACATGATCGCTTGATACGCTTACGTGATGCTTATATCTTGGATATTCTTTATGTGATACTTTAGTCATTAACTTTTTAAAGCATTCGTTTAACAAGTATAGCGCTATAGGAATTCACGCATCCCCCTCCATCGCATAAACTTGAGGCCATGTTAAAACAGCGTGTTGCGTTAAGGGTTTTGCTAGTAGTTTTACATGCCTTGTATTTGCTCATGTAGAATCATAGTCACCATGAGATTTGTTTAAACTTAATCGTATACATATGCTATGCTTAAACTTGTGTACTCGGCTTTGCTTTTGCATTGAATTGTATTTTAAAACATATTACAGGTTGATGAAGAGGATGCTATGAAACCAAATAGCAAGGACTTAGATACACACAATTAGACGTTAGGCTAAATTTGTTGTATCCATTTTGTTGTATTGTATTCGCTTCGATGTTGTACTTGACAATTGTTATTTGAAATGAAATTCAAGTTTAATTAAATATTGTCATTATTAGGTTGTGAGCAATGAGCAATCTCGTTGTCATCTCACTCCGATGTTTCCGCCATCAGTTGGGGTGTGAAAGATTGGTATCAGAGCCATAACTATAGGGAATTAGGTAGAATTGTCATGTTCAACCTAGTCTATAGTTCTAAGTACCCATTTTGACCATTCTTGTTATGCTAAAAATATGCTTCCTACTTTGCTTCTCCTCTTTTCTATTGGTCTTAATACATATACATAATGTATTTCCTAATACATTTTTACGCAATACACACTTTGAAGACTAGAAGACACTCGTAACATAACCGAGACGAGTTCACTAAAATAGGCGTGAAACCCACAATTTGGTGAACAACTCTCATTCGCTATTCTTATTCATTTTGCACGAAATTTTGTCATCAAGTTAGGAGTGAAATCCACATCTCGATGAAAATTTTTCAATTCAAAACTCTAGTGGACCCGTACCAACGAATCTGAATTCGCTCTTCGTTTAGTAAGTACCAACCACATTTAGGGTACAAAATCGTCAAGAGGGGGATGAAACCCACACCTTGTCGATTGAGTCACGTTCCTTGATTTTCGCTCTCACCAAAGTTTCAATTTTTTCGAACGATTAGAGATGTGTAATAACTGGAAGGGTGAAATGCCGTTAATCGCTTCTCGACGAGAGCATTTCACCTATAGGCCAAAGCACGTCCCTCTAATTTGAAAGGATTCTCGATTTACTTTGGAATTGTCAACATTTCTCTACCCAAAACATTCCCCATTTTATGAGCCTATTCTTTTATGTGATTCAATTTCTATGTGTTTTTATTACTTGTTACCCTCGTTCGCTTCAAACCACTATTCGCACGTTTATCGCAACCCAAAACAATGATAGTCTTGGTGAACAAACTAAATTTATACTCTTTTAGACGCATTCATACGTGATTATTTGTTAAACTCATGCAACTTATGTGAACTCTTGTACATACTCGTACATGCAAACTTGTTATTTTACATTATGATCAAGTCTCATCTCTTACTCTATTTCAAACCTCTAGATGTCTTCCCTTGTCTCTTCCAAGAAGTCAAAGAGGTCCAACAGAGGATCCAGCAACAACGAAGACTCTATGTCGAAAGAAGACCTCGTCGGTCTAGTGGCTGAGCAAATGGCTGACCAAACGGCCCGTGTTATCCCCGATAGTGTTAGCCAACTCTAAACCATCCAACCCAAAGGCACCCCTAGGTCCTCCACTGACTTGAAAGCCGATGCTTCTAAATCTTCTTGCCAGTTCAAGCACTTCATGGCTTGCAAACCTATTGAGTTCACCGGCATGGACAGTGTAACAGCCATGATTAACTGGTTTGACGCTATGGAGCTTACCTTTCTTCAGGGCGGGTGTCTTGATAACCTTCGAACCCTCAATGCTACCGGGGTCTTTCGCCAGAGAGCCCTCAAATGGTGGACTACCGAGTGCAATAAGCGCGGCAACGAAGCAGCTCACGCGTTAACTTGGGAAGAGTATAAGGAGCTCATGAAGGATCAATTATGTCCTCCCCATGAGACCCAAAAGCTCAAAAACGAATTTTGGAATCTCACTAAACAGGGGAGTGACTTTGAAAGATTGGTCACGCGCTTCAAACAATTGAGTATCATATGTCCTTGACAGGTGGATACTGTTCCCAAGGCAATTGCCAAGCTGATTCATTCGCTTTCGCCGGTGATCATGAACCACGTAGCCACCGCCAACCCCAAAATCCTCAATGAAGCCTTTAGCATAGCCATCCAGCTTAACCACAACTGCATCCTTCAAGGAGCCTACGAAAAGGTCTCTACAAAGCATGTGCACCAAGCCATCACCGGCACCACCGCTACCGAAACTTCTCCCGGCCAAGCCAAGAGAAACAAAAATTGGAACAAGAAGCGGAAGGATTCTACCCAAAATCGTGCGATCGTCACTCCGCCTACCCCTACACCGCTAAACGCCATCGCCACTACCCAAAACACCGATCAGCCAAATCGTGGTTACACTAGATCTCACCCGTAGTGCACTACCTGCCACTATCATCATCCCGTCGGTCCTCCATGCCGCAATTGTTCCCAATGTCAAAGATTAGGCCACTTATCCAACCGTTGCCGAAGCTTTCCCCCACCTCAAAACCAGCAAACCTTAACCATTGCACCTAACCCTCGCCCTCAACCCAATCCACTCCCGCTAGGGCATGTTACCACTGTGGTGACCCTAACCATTTCGCCAACGTTTACCCCAAGCGCGCTAGCAACCAGCCGCACCAACCTAAACCGGCTAAAGGTCGAGTTTTCGTGCTTACCTCTACTCAAGCCCAAAGTTCTAAAGATGTTATTACTGGTATGTTCCTTGTTAGCCATGTCTATGCTTCTTGATTATTTGATACTAGCGCAGATAGGAGTTTTGTATCTGTCGAATTTGAACCTTTGCTTAAGTGTGAACGATCTAAGTTACCCGATCCTTTCGCTGTTGAAGTCGCTAACGGTAAGACCATTCCTGTTTACTCTGTCCTCCCTCGTTGTTCTTTGGATCTTAACGGTCATTCGTTTTCAATTGATCTCATTCCTATGAAAATGGGTAGTTTTGACGTCATAGTAGGCATGGACTGGCTTCAGCAAGTTCATGCTGAAGTTGTTTGTTCGGAGAAATTCCTTCACCTTCCTCTTCCTAGCAGTGATTCCTTACACGTATACGGTGAGAAACCTTCCAAAGGTCTCAAACTGATGTCGTGTATTCAGGTGAACAAATACTTAGGCAAGCAGTACTTTGCCTTCCTGGCCCACGTTGTGGAAATGGAAGATAAAGGTCCAAGCCTAAGTGATGTTCCCGTCATTTGTGAGTTCCCTGGTGTCTTTCCGAATGATCTTCCTGGTCTTCCTCCTCCTTGTTTCGTCAATTTTTACATTGACCCCATCCCCAGCGCAACTCCTGTTGCGAAGGCTCCATATCGCTTAGCACCTTCGGAGATGCAAAAGCTATCAAGCCAGCTTCAAGAGCTTCTTGATAAAGGCTTTATACGCCCTAGTACTTCTTCTTGGGGCGCCCCCGTACTCTTCGTCAAGAAGAAGGATGGATCATTCCGCATGTGTATTGACTATCGCGAGCTCAACAAGCTCACGGTCAAGAACCGCTATCCACTTCCTCACAGTGACGATCTCTTCGATTTAATTGTAAGGCACAACGTCCTTTTCAAAGATTGATCTCCGCTCTGGTTATCATCAACTTCAAGTTCTGGAAGAAGATGTACCCAAAACCGCATTGCGCACACGCTATAGACACTACGAGGTCGTGGTCATGCCTTTTGGTTTGACTAACGCGCCTGCCGTGTTCATGGATTTAATGAACCGCGTGTGTAATCCGTTTCTCGATGGTTTTGTTATTGTCTTCATCGACGATATCCTCATCTACTCCAAGACGAAGGAAAAACATGGGCAACATTTGCGCCTCATTCTTACGCTTTTGCACACCGAACGTTTCTTTACGCCAAATTCTCCAAGTGTGAATTTTGGCTAAAAGAGGTTCAATTCTTGGGTCACACCGTCAACGAACTCGGTATTCATGTTGACCCCGCAAATATTAAATATGTTAAGAATTGGGTTGCACCTAAATCACCTTCGGAGACTCGTTCGTTCCTTGGGTTAGCTGGGTATCATCGCCGTTTCATTTCGAACTTCTCTAAGCTTGCCGTTCCTTTGACCTCCTTAACGCAAAAAGATAAACCTTTTGTTTGGGGCCCCAAGCAAGAGGAATCCTTCCAAACACTTAAGGGCATGCTTTGTAATGCTCCTATCCTTACTCTTCCTGATGGAAATGACGACTTCGTCGTGTATTGTGATGCTTTAAACCAATGTCTTGGTTGCGTTCTCATGCAACAGGACAAGGTTATCGCTTACGCGTCGAGACACCTCAATATACATGAGAAAAACTACACCACACACGACCTTGAACTTGGTTCGGTCGTTTTTGCGCTAAAGATTTGACGACACTACCTTTATTGTACAAAGTGTACGATCTTTACCAATCATAAGAGCCTGCAACATATCTTTGACCAAAAAGACCTCAACATGCGACAACGTCGTTGGGTGGAACTGTTAAAGGACTACGACTGTGACATTCGTTACCATCCTGGCAAGGCGAATGTTGTGGCCAATGCACTTAGTCACAAAATTCATGTGAAGAGTATTTGTTGTCACAAAATCATTGAGAATTTCCACGATCTGATTCGATATGCGCAATATTCGGCCATTAACGAGGGCAACCTCGAAACTGAGCTGAATACTGGTGATGAAACACCACTTGAGCAGAAGAGCAATGGCATCCTATACTATCGTGGCCGTATGTGGATTCCTGATCGTGGTACTCTTCAAACCACGTTGATGGATGAAGCTCATAAATCCCGATATTTCGTACACCCTGGCACTGACAAGATGTACCATGATCTTCGTATGTCCTATTGGTGGCCTGGAATGAAACGTGATATCGCTCTCTACGTGTCGAAGTGTCTGACCTATTCTAAGGTCAAGGCAGAACATCAGCGTCCCTCTGGCCTACTCGAACAACCCGAAATTCCTGTCTGGAAATTGGAGAGTATTGCCATGGATTTCATTACGAAATTGCCTCGTACTCCTTCAGTTCATGACAACATTTAGGTTATCATCGATCGTCTGACCAAATCTGCTCACTTCCTTGCCATTCGTGAAGATTACAAAGTTGAGAAATTGGCTCGTATCTACACGAGTGAGATCATCAGTAGTCATGGTATGCCCATTGACATCATTTCCGATCGTGACGCTCGTTTCGCTTCCCGCCTTTGGCAAACTTTTCAATCTACCCTTGGCACTCGTTTGAACCTTAGTACCGCTTTTCATCCTCAATCTGATGGTCAAACCGAGCATACTATCCAAACTCTAGAGGATATGCTTCGATCATGCGTAATTGATTTTAGCGGCAACTGGGATTCACACTTACCTTTGGTAGAATTCTCATACAACAACAACTATCAGGCAAGTATTCAAATGGCTCCATTTGAAGCATTGTATGGTCGTAAGTGTCGTTTGCGTATTTGTAGGCACGAGATCAGATACGCACAACTCAGTGGTCCCGAACTAATACAAGAGACGACGAATAAGATCCTACAAAGACGTGATAATCTCCTTAAAGCTCGAAGCAGACAATAGAGTTATGCTGATAAAAGACGCAAACCTTTGGAATTCAGCGTGGGTGATCTTGTGCTTCTCAAGGTATCCCCTTGGAAGGGTGTTGTTCGTTTTGGTAAGAAAGGCAAACTCGCTCCTTGCTATGTAGGTCCTTTCAAGATTCTCGAAAGGATTGGCAAGGTAGCGTATAGACTGGATCTACCTCAAACACTCAGCAATGTTCATCCGGTTTTCATGTTTCAAACCTAAAGAAATGTCTAGTTGAAGAAGGACTTCAAGTCCCACTCGAAGATCTTCAAATCAACGAGACATTCCACTTCGTGGAAAAACGTGTCGAAATCATGGATCGAGGAATCAAGCAATTGAGGCGCAGTCGAATTCCCATAGTCAAAGTTTGATGGAAGGTAAACGTGGCGCCGAATTTATTTGGGAACTTGAAAATGACATAAAGACTAAGTATCCATACCTGTTCGCTATACCTTCCTCTAAATAAATTTTGGGACGAAATTTTCTAAAGCAGGGAAGACTGTAACACCTCGCTTTTTCATACTTCCCATAATTAGAAAGTTTGGTCGTATTTCTTTTTGAAAACTTGTATTCATATTTCTTTTTCTTGTAATCCGAGACTTGAATCATAATGAAACTTATATTTGATAATTACTTGTCTTATATGCATTTAAACGCAAACTTATACTTATACACACATTCACACTCGACATTCATATGCTCATACACGTTAAAACATGTTAAAATGGTAAAATAAATAAAGTTTAAAGGATAAAAACGTTAAAAATCAAAGAATCTTCTGGATTAACCCATCTTGCGCCCCGGGACAAGCCTAAAGTTAACCCTCGCGGCCCGCCAGACCACTCGCGGCCCGCGACTGAGAAACCTTCACCCTCTCGCGGTCTGTGAAAGGGGCACGATCCAGAAAAATACATTTCAAGCTCATGGATTGGTCAAATTTGGTTTTCTTGCATTTATTGCACCTAACTAACAACCTCCCCCATTTTACCTATAAATACCCCACTCCCCATCACTCTGAACTCACACCTAAATCTTTGCTTCTCTTCTCTAAAAGCTCTAAAGAGCTCTCTTCTTCTCTCAAAGATCAAAGCTCCTAAAAAGTGAGTTCTAACTCACCTCTCTCTTTTGATCTTTCCTTTTTCTTACTACTTGGAAATACCTTTAGAATGTTTCCAAAAGTCTTACATGGAAGACTAACTTGGAACATCACCATGACTAAGGTCCCAAGAGTAAGCGTTTCCTTGTGGTTTTAATAGGGTTTTACCCACAAATGTTGTATCCTTCCAAGCTTGTTCTCGAAATAAGACTTGAGTTGTTAGAGTGTTATCACATGGAAGCCTTGGCTATCCTAACTTCGATCTACCACCTCACTTGATGATTTCGTTTACTTTTGCTTTTACTTTTATGTTCAAACTTACTCATGACCATCCTTGTCGTCCTTGTGACGACTTGCGCATTGGTAAACTATACGAGAGGTTTTAAAAGGAAGGTTATCCTCCTACCTCCATGCATGAATTCTATGAACCTACATGATGTCTATGAATTACCTATTGTTATATTATATAATATGTATATATGTGAATACTAACCAAACTCTTGATGATAATCAAATGATTATTCGTCATGGTATTAGGTTACATCACCTAAGTACTTAATCTCTCGTTACGATTCTAACGGGTATCCTAACCCATGAAAACACATAAACCCGAATGGGTCTTATAGTGTCAAAAACTAGTATTAAGTCTAAGTGATTACTTTCTCGTATAAACTACTTTACTACCTTTAAATTCCTTAAAATCCTCCGTTATGGTTCGAATACTTTCAACCTAAGTTCTCCTCTTGTAGGATAACTCAGGGCTCATCCCTCTCGTCAACCCGCTTCGTGAACTTATCAAGTTGTAGAATACGCAAAACCGTGAGTACACTCGACCCACTTTTCGTTTAAAACACTTTTGGGTGTAACATGTTTACTTATACCAAAACCACAACACTTAAACTTTATGAAATGCACGAACAATCCTATACACATGAACGCTTGATACGCTTACGTGATGCTTACATCTTGAATATTCCTTATGTGATACTTTAGTCATTAACTTGTTTAAATCCTTCATTTAACACGTATAGCGCTATAGGAATTCACGCATCCCCCTCCATCGTATAAACTTAAGGCCATTTTAAAGCAGAGATGCTTAGATGTATGGAAAAAACATTTAGAACCAAATGAGAACAGAGCTTTGTACTTTGCAAACAGAATTTGGGTTCCTCTTTTTGGTATCTGCGAAACCTAATTCTAGATGAAGCCCATAAGTCCATATTTTAAAACATCTTGGAGCGGATAAAATGTATCGTGATCTTAAAGAATCCTATCGGTGGCCTAATCTCAAAAGAGATATTGCAACTTACGTTGGAAAATGTATAACATGTGCAAAAATTAAGGCTGAATACCCCATAAACCTTCAGGATTGTTACAACAACCTTAAGTTCCCACTTGGAAATGGGAACAAATTTCTATGGATTTGATAATAAAATTACCCAGGACCTCTCGCGGTCACGACATCATTTGGGTAATTATCGACCGACTAACCAAAGCAGCTCACTTCTTGCAGGTAACGTGAGAAACATAAAACCGAGAAGCTAGCAAAACTTTATCTTAAACAGATTGTGGCAACACATGGAGTGCATGTTTCCATAATCGCATATCAAGAATTTGGCAATCATTTCAAAAGGCTTTTGGATCTCACTTAGATCTAAGTACGACCTTTCATCCCCAAACAGATGGCCAAAGTGAACGCACCATTCAAACCTTAGAAGATATGCTTCGTGCTTGTGTGATTGACTTAGGCGAAAATTGGGATACTGACTTGCCTTTAGTGGAGTTCTCATGTAATAACAGTTATCACACAAGTATTCAAGCCGCTCCATTTGAAGCGTTATACGGAGTAAGTGTCGATCTCCACTATGCTGGGCAGAAATAGGCGATAAACAAATGATAGGTCCAGAATTAAAGCAGCTAAGGATAGACAAAAAAGTTATGCGGATAAACGCCGCAAACCATTATCGTTTGAGATTGGAGACAAAGTGCTATTAAAAGTCTCACCTTGGAGAGGTGTAGTTAGATTCGGGAAGCAAGGAAAACCTAGCCCAAGGTACATAGGACCATACAAAATCTTGGAAAAGATTGGAACAGTCGCATATAAGTTCAAATTACCTGAAACACTTAGTAATGTTCACGACACTTTTCATGTACCAAATCTTAAAAATTGTCTTTCAGAGGAATCACTTATCATTCCCACGGACGAAATTCATATAGATGACAAAATCAATTTCATTGAAGAACCTGTCAAAATTTTATATTTGAAAGTTCAGAAAACAAGGAGGAGTCGTATCAAACTAGTCAAAGTCCATTGGAACTCAAAGCGCGAACCTGAGTTCACTTGGGAACGGGAACACGAAATCAAAAGAAAGTACCCGCACCTGTTCGAGAAATCCTATGTAAAGGATGACATGACTTAATTTCGGGATGAAATTTTCTTGAACAAGGGGAGAATGTGACAATTGGCAAAATTCCAGAAATTCTTTACAACCTAAACAACTAATACACTATCTATTTACCATACAACATGACTTAAATTATAGAATTAAGTCTTAAAAGTCTAGGAATTCAACAAATTCATAGCATGGTATGATAATTAATTCGTCACAACCACGAACATATAAAACCATATCCCAGACGGATGACAGAGATGTGAACACGCGACAGTAATGGTTGCAGTACAGTCTGATATGACAAAAATAAGACATAAGATATGTTGCAATGTTATACCATGAAAATTTTACTTAGAACACCAAATTGTCCAAGTGTGCAGCAAAATACAGCATTCCGCAACACAAAACAACAACTATTCGAAAACCCAAAAATAAATATTTCTAATTAAGAATAATAACGGGTGTTAGAAATAGTATAAAACCCATATATAAATCCTGCTGATTAAAGCTATACAACTTGTTCAGTAAAAACCTAACAACAAAGTCGGTACAGGAACTGAACTCAGAATGACAGATTTATTAGTCTGGAGAACAAGATGAATTATCTGGACAATAAAAATTGTACTAGAATTATCATAAAAATAAAATTTTATAAGTAGCACAATATATCTTTATTTTACCTGGTACAAGACCCGAATCAAATTTATCAACCGAACAACGCAACAATAAGACTACTAAGTTATTTTGGCCTATTATAACATCAATTTAAAGTGTTGGGGCATTAGTTTTTATAAAAAATTATATATAAAAATGTTAAAGTTTATAAAGTTTATAAAAATTATAAGTTTTTATATAAAAGAAATAACCAAACCAGCCCCCCTCACGGCTACATGGGGTGTAAAGCCCCATGCCGCTTAATCTTCCATTATGTGTTAGCAAATTGTGAGCTTTGTTGCTGTATAGTGAGGTGTAAGAACATAATTACAACATCAAAACCAAAATCACTTTCATTTTCCTTCATTTTCCAAACACCAAAACACAACACCTCCATTTTTACTCTCTAAAAATCGGCCAAACACCACCATTATCACCTTCAACTTTTTAAAATCCAAACTCAAGAAATTCAAGCTTGCATGAAGATCCAAGGATGATCTAAGGTGTTTGGAAGGATTAGGAGGCACACTTGGAAGCTTTGGAACTCTTGAATCATCGGTTTCTTCATCTTTTTACCAACACTTTGATCATCCCTAGCCAAGTGCTAGTAGTAAGCTCCATTGAAAAAAAGAGTGTGAGTTACGATCGTGTTCCACCCCCTATGTTGAATAGTTATGCGTGTAAAAAGCCATCAGGGGTGGAAAAGGCACTCAATCTAAAGCTAAAAACTGAACAATCAAACGAGTTGCCTACAAACATCGACGTAACTTACACAACATCTGAATCTGAATGTGACAAATGTAGTGGTTAAAACAGTAGTAAAAAATGTGTTAAATAGTGAATCTGACAAGTCTGAATCTGATGTTGAAATATCGGAAGATAGTTTAAACAATGATCCAAACGTCATAGATTATAAATGCATGGATCTGATAAACTATTTTCTGATGAGGAATTTCCCATCCAAAATGTGGATCTGGATGGTGTTGATAAATTGTTCAAACTTGTGGAGGTAAGTCATGCTGATTTAGATAAGCACGATGTATCATTCTATTCTAAATCAAAATGTGACAACCGACCCTACTACCATAAAATTAGAGATTATCCTGAGAATAAGAGGGAAGGGTTGGGTTTCCAAAAGTGAAGAATGAACAATAAGTTCCAAAAACTAAACTTTACAAAGAAAATCAATTTTGTTTTTGAGACAACAACAAAAAAGGAGAAAGAAATCATCGGAACACAATCAAATGATGATTTCAAGAAAGAGAAAGAGAATAGGAAACAAGTTTTGGAATCTCCTGTCCGAAAGGACAGTAGGACGTGTTACAAATGTCAAAATGTTAGGCATATTGCAAAATATTGCTCACAAGAATCTCCAAAACCTATTTCTCATTCTAAAAAATTCAACAAGGACGAGAAACAGAAAGCACCTATGGTTTCGCCAAAGCAAATTTTGAAAAGAACATATGAATCCTACAAAATTTTTTAACCAACTCTTCAACGTCATTCAAATTTTGAAATTGGTGAAACATCAACTAAATATCGTCAAATGGATTCTAAATTTTATGCTAAAAAGGCAAATCTGAAAACACAAACATGGGTGGTCAAAGTCAAACCGTCCGAGGTAGAACCGAAACCTTCTGTTCCAAACAAAACCGAGCCTAAAAAGAAGTTCAAAAACAAAGTAGGTCCAAAATTTGACATTCAGAACACACTCAAGACCAAACAGGCTTGGGTTTCTTTGTTTAAATAGTTTCTTCCGCATGTGTGCAGGGACTCCCACGATCGATAATGTCTAAATGGATAATGGATGGTAGAGCTTCCAGGCACATAAAAGGGATGCTTCCGTTGTTAAATTACGTTAAAGCGATCCGAGGAGGATCTGTAGGTTTTGCCGGAATGCAAGGAGGAAGGATTCTCAGTGAAGGAATTCTCACGAATGGAGTTGTATCGTTTGATAAAGTTAACTACATCGCAGAACTTGAGAACAATCTACTCAGTATTTCGCAGAACGCACTATAATGATAAAGAATGCTTGATCTTAAAACCGGGTTTCAAGATTCTGGAAGAATGGATTCTGATGCGTGCATCGAGAGAAAATGATTTGTATGTTATTGATATGAGTGTCACTACAACAACATCGAAGAAAGTTCAATGTTTTGTTTCCAAAGCTACCGAAAAAGAGTCTATTCTCTAGCATATAAAGATGGGGCATATTCATCTGCGAAAGATGAATTATCTTATGCATAACGACCTAGTGGAGGGTGTTAATCTGAAAAATTTTCAATTATCTGATGATTTTCTAAGCTGTAAAAAGGGGAAGCGGCATAAGAAATTACACCCACGAAAGCTGTTGAATTCTATCAAGCTACCACTAGAGAGGTTACATATTGATCTTTTCAGACCAGTAAATGTCAAACGCATTTCTGTTGATCTATATTGCCTAGTCGTTACAGATGATTATTCAAGATTCTCATGGGTTTTCTTTCTAGAGAGCAAAGATGAAACATTTGAACTCTAATGATTCTGTTCAGAAAACTCGAAAACCTATATCAGTTCCAATCAAGAGAATCCACAGTGACAACGGTACAAAGTTCAAAAACAAGAGGATGCTCGAATTCTGCAAGGAGAAAGGGATTCTTCACGAATTCAGCACTCCCTATACTCCACACCAAAACGGAGTGGCTGAATGTAAGAATCCCACACTGATTGAGACTACCAGAACTATGCTAGCCGATTCAAAGTTGCCAATCAGTTTCTAGAGTGAAGTAGTCGTGTCATCGTGTTACACCTTGAATTGTGTGTTAACAGTTAAGCCTCACAACAAGACGTGTTTCGAGTTACTAAATCAGCGAAAGCCCAACCTTGCATTTTTGAAGCCATTTGGATCACCATGTACTGTACTAGACCCGTCTTGTTATGCTACTCCACAAAAAAACGTGTCTTCTTACCGAGTCTGAACCAGGTTATTCTTGTGCAGCATGTTGTTTGTCAAAGATATACTACGCCAACATAGAAACCTGGGGATCCACGGCTGTTTAACTATGGTGGTTTGTGGAATTCTTTCGACCTGCCAGATGTGCCATCGACAAGTTACCGGACCGTTAGTGATTTCCCCGTCACTTCTTGTTTCTAACATGTCTGATGAAGGTCCGAGCTCTTCTCGTCAAGAATCTGTACCTGTACCAATTGTCAACACTGCCGATCTGCCCAGCAACAACCAAATGCCGACTCTGATAGGGAACCAACTTACGATGATGGAGGTTCCAGTTCCGATGAAGGATCTGAGCAGATTGAAAGCTTCCTAAACAATCACGCTAATCAATCAAATGTCAGGAATGAAGCTTCATCGTCTGTACAGGTTGTGGATGAAGTCATCACAAATTTGCAAACACTAGTAGATGTTCCAAGAGAAGTGATGCCGAGGACGCTTTCTTATCATCCTTCGGAGAATATTATTGACAGCTTACAAATAGGAGTGCAAAAGCACAATCAGATCAACAAGGATCTAAGTTGTTTTTATACTCGTATTGCTCCACTTCAAACCAAACTTTCTAATAGTTGTTTTGTTTCTCAGGTAGAACCGGGGAACTGGAAAGACGTGTTGAAAGAGGAAAGCTGGGTGGACGTAATGCAAGAGGAATTGCTTCAATTCCAGAAACTGGGAGTCTGGAAGCTTGTTGACCTACAAGATCATCACAAAAAGATAAACACTAGATGGGTCTTCAAGTGCAAGCGTGATGATAGAGGGATTGTAGTGCGCAACAAAGCTCGACTTGTGGTTCAAGGTTTCCATCTACAAGAAGGGATAGATTACATAAAAGTCTGTGCCCGGTCGCCCGTCTTAAAGCAATTCGCATATTCTTGGCCTTTGCTTCTTGGAAAGGTTTCATGGTGTATTAGTTAAATGTCAAATCTGCTTTCCTGTACGGAAAAGTAAAAGAGGAAGTGTATGTCGGCCAACACCAGGGTTCGTCGATACAATGCACAAAGACAAAGTCTACCTTCTGAACAAAGCCTTATATGGTCTACACCAAGCCCGAGAGCTTGATATGAAACACTCTCACGACATCTTACAAACAACGGCTTTATCAGAGGAATTGTAGTATCTACCCTCTTTACGAAGGAACTGGATGGTCATTTGATTATCGTACAGATATATGTCGATGATATCATCTTCGGATCAACAAATGACAAGCTGTGTAAAGATTTCGAAGAAGTCATGAAGTGCAAATTTGAAATGAGCACGATGGGGGAGATAAAGTTCTTTTTAGGACTTCAGGTCGATCAGTTGCCTGATGGTATCTTCATCCTCAAACGAAGTATGTTCATGACATATTGGAGAAATTCAATATGGCAGGAGCTAAACCAGAATCAACCCCATTAGCTCCTAATCACGGCATTTTTCAAGATCTTAATGGAGTCAAAGTTGACAAGACATTATACTGCTCAATGATCGGATCCTTGATATATCTCACTGCTTCTCGACTAGATATCATGCATCAAACATGCTTGTACGCCCGTTATCAGTCCAATCCAAGAGATTCGCACTTGCTTGCCGTCAAACGTATCCTGAGATATTTGAAGGGATTTCCAAGCACCGGCTTGTGGCATCCTAGACACGACGACTTCAATCTTGCGGGTTACTCGGATTCTGATTTTGGTTGTTGCAAACTTAACACCAAATCTATGATGGCTGGTTGCCACTTCTTTGGAACCCGTTTGGTAATATGGCAATGCAAGAAACAGACCGCGGTCGCTCTCTCTACCTGTGAGGCTGAATACGTTGCAGCATCCAGCTATTGTTCCCAGATTCTCTGGATCCAATAGCAGATGAGAGACTTCGGACTGTAATTTCTTGATATGCCTATTTATGTAGATAACCAGGCTGCGATCGGTATCACTAAAAACTCATATCAACACTCTCGAACAAAATATATTAAGATTCGACACCACTTTATCCGTGATTGCTACGAGAAAAGATGGTTAGAATTGAAAAAATCCACACTGATGACCAAAAAGCAGATTTTTATACCAAAGCATTTGATCGTACAAGATTAAAAATCTTGTAAAATTAAATGGTTTACGAAATCTAACATCAGGGGATATACATGAGGTTGAGTTTGAGGATGACGACAACTTAACGTGATACTCATCGGTTTGACGAATGTGCTGTACATTCTTCCTTAAAAACTCCAAAACTCAAAAAATACGTTTTGATTTAGGGGGAGAAATTTTGTTAAAATACAAAAACATTATAAAATTCAAAAGTGCTTTTGTGATAAAGGGATATCATATTATATCTATATGACAATCACAGTATGCTAAAGAATTGGAATGATTAAACAACTATTTAAACACGTCTTATTGAGGATATGTCAATAGGGATCACTCGTTCAGTAAATTGTTTTTCAAGATATAAACCTAAATGAAAACTAAATAACTTGTAGGTTAACATCTCTCGGATATATGGACTTAGTACTCCAAAATTTCGTTTGAGAGAATGCCAGATTTTGCATACTAGGTCTTTATATTCAATCGATATCAGGGGTATTATACGAGTTCTTCTGATTTTGCGTCCGCAATGGCCTAAAACTTGTATAGTACTTCATGCATTATTCGCCAACAAAAGTTGCTTAAAAAATGATTATGTCATAAATTTTGTGACATCTGCACTTCAAAAGATTCCTTTAAGGAACACCACCTAAAGACGAGCCTTCATCTCCTTGTTTGTACGGTAGTACTAACCTGAGCTCTCAAGGTCTCGCAATTCACCCCTTTACGGATATCAATTGGATATATTCACCTGTGAAATGAAATTCTGGGAATCTCCATGCAGGAGTATATTCTGAGATGGGACACACAGTTGTTTCATGTTCTTAATATTACCTAACATATCTTGAAATAGTTGAGAAACTAGAAGAAGTTTAAGTGGATAAGAATATTAGCAATCTAGGTAAATCTGGTTAAAAGCTTAATGAGTATACCAAGATCAACGGTACTGGTGATTTGTTAAAAACTTCATATGATCCTCTTAACACAAAACTCACAAAAAATATGTATCTTGTCTTCTTGTTTCTTGTCGAAAAATCCTAAAACCCAAAAAGAATTTCAATTTCCTTAGATTTTTAGTTTTGTTTTAGTCTACCGATGATGTAAATACTGATAGTTGAAGTCATGGCGACAACTTGCTGAAAGAAATCTGAAGACAATGGGTTGGGAGCTAATCTATAAACAAAAAATTATCTAAACGTCAATAAAGTTCATTAGTTTGAAACTTTAAAATTCAAAATAAATCTGTTTTGGTCAAACATGGTCAATCAAGGTCATTAACTTGGACTTGGTAGGAAAATCAGGTAACCAGGATCATTAACTTGGACTTGGTGAACTGAGTGGGTTTTAAACAGACAAAATTGCATAAAATACAAAAAGTTTAAAAAAATTCAGAAGTGACTCGTACGAGTCTCACTAACTCATACAAATGGCATTTGGTGTTCATTCGTATAAACTTTGGTTTGTACGAATTACACTGAACTAAAATAAAAGGTCTTCCTATTCGCACGAGCCAACTTTATGTTACTGTGCGGCTGAGAGAACTTTTTGTGCGAAGCAGTTCTAATCTTCGATTTTCTTGACATATACCGAGTATCATTACATTGGGGAGGTTGATACGCACACATATTTCGATGGGAAAGGTACTATTGCCTGTTCTTAGCCGTTATAATGCCGGATTTAGACCAAACGAACATAAAACATAGATTTAGGGAGATTGGACCGGTAAAACTTAAACTTAAAAACGTTAATATCGGCCCCAATAGCCTATAAATTGACTATCAATTTGTTAAAAACAACATGTTTTGAGTTCAGTTTAAACTTGGTGTTATTTGGTACGGTTTAGGATTCGTACGAAGGACCATTCATACAAACTGTGTTTTGAAATTTGTTAAGTATTATTGATTCGTACGAAGCATTGTTCGTACGAAGCAAGTTTGGTAAAATCTTAAAAAATGTCTAACTATTACCTCGTACGGATGTATGGTTCGTACGAATGATCTTATATGTTGAAAGTTTTGAAAATTTTTCTAACAGTTTGAATTCTCTTTGTGTACAGGTCAAGAAAATGTCCTTCTCTCCGTTCCACAATATTTGTTGTTTGCTGGATGATTCTATTCAGGAGATTTCTGCTTATCATGATGTGTTAGATTTTCTAAACAGAATCCCGATTACCAAAGTGCTTACTTATCGTCATACAGCATACAGATCTCATGTCGAATATTTTTGGAACGCGGCAGAGTTTAATGCGGAAGCGAATGCAATTGTTTCGGCTGTGAAGATATACGATGAGGATATACAGGTGAAGATCACGGAGGATATGATCTGGGCGGTTTTGGATTTCAAGGATAATGAAGATGATCCTACGGGATTTTCAGAGTATACGGGGAAGGGTTGTTTTTACCGGATGGGATATGCTGGATTTGTAAACGCCACGCCTTTCAAGAAGGGAAACCTTAGTGTGCCATTTCGTTATATAGCTCACGTTGTTGTTCATGCATTGAGTCATCGCAAAGGAGGGTTTGATGATTTGGTCGACTACCAAATGAGTATGATTACTGCATCGGTTCTGAATCCGCCATACAACTTTTCAAAGGTTATATTTACACAGATGGTGTAGAATATACAAAGGGTAAAGTTCCTGCATTATCCACGGTTTATACAGATGCAATTAGATCATCTGCACCTGAATTTGAAAAAGAAAAAGGACGACGTGTTAAAGCTTGAGCACATGGATGTTTATACATTGAAGAAGATGAATTTGCATTTAAAGACATTTCCAAATGCTTTTCCAAAAGTAGGTGCTATTGTTGATAAAGATTACATTGCTCCGGCTCCGGGAAAATGGAGGAAGGAAGACAGTGGGGATGAGAGTGATGAGTTGAATGCGCTAGACGGTTTTTTTGCTAAGCGTAGTTCTTGGTTCGTGAAAGATGGTGAAAAGAGTTCAAAGAGAAAAGCGATAGCTACATATTCTACTTCTGTACCTCAAAAGAAAAAGCAAGTAGAAGAAAGTTCTGGGTTAAGAGATGAACCAGAAATTGACGAAAATATTGAAGATATTGCTGCAGACATTGAAAGACAAGCTTCTGGTGGAGATACAGTGGCTGAAGAAGCTTCATCTTCTAGCACTAATTCAGAAGATAGGAGAGCAAGTGAAAGAAAGAGAGCCAAAAAGATAGAAGCAAAGCGTCTAGCTGAGAAAAAGAGGAAAGCTGAAGAGAAAAAGCGCTAAGCGGCAGGTGAGGATGATACTACGTATATACCTTCGGGTTTAGATGATGATACTCCTGTACGCACACCAACAAAGAAAAAGACACGTCGTTTCAAGCGCCAAGCAGCTAGAAGCTCTGAGTCTCCTACTGTAAAATCTAAAGAGACAGTGCAAGAGCAAACGATCGAAAAGAGATTGTTGCTGAACCGACTCCACAAATTCCGCCATCGCCACCAAGACAATCTACTTCTCAATCACCACCACGTCAATCTACTCCGCCGCAACAGCAAGCACCTCAGCCGCCTTCACAACCAACACCACGACAGGCTACACCACAGCCGCCACCGCATACATCGCAGCCCTAGTCTCAATTGATTTCAACTTTGATTTTGGAGACAGTCTAGGGGGTGAAGACTTTACTACAAACATGTTCAACGACATGCGTGTTGACGAACTACAGAAACAAGTCTTGTTGAACACGGTCAAATCTGCGGAATTTTAAGATATATGTGAAAATTTTTATTCCCCCTAATTTTTGCAAATTTTGACGTCTTGAATTCTTATGGGAATGAAGATTATGGCGCGATTGCAGCATATGGTACCAAAAATTTAGCAGAAAATATCCCAAAAATGAAGTTTTGATCAAATGCTGACTAAACGTTGAGGCCCATTAATAATCACAACACCAGATAATCAATGTTTTGCGCAGGTATTAGTGACTACCCCAAAATCTTCATCCCTTTGTGATCTTATCATCAAATCTATACTTTGAAACTCTAGACGGTGTTTCCAAACAGCCCGAATTAGACGTCAAAATCTCGAAAAAACTTGTGATCACCAAATTTTTTCTAGACACTCGTCTGGTCAATACGATCAAAAAATGCCATTTTTTGTCACCACTTCGTACGAGCTGAACTTTGTACGTTTAGGGCTTCGTACGAGTGGTGCTTCGTATGAGTGATGCTTCGTATCAGTGACCAATTGTCACTCGTACGAGCCACAGCCCGCTCGTACGAATGAAACTGATGACGTCTTTTCGATCCAGAATCTTCATTTCTTCGAATTTTGACAAGATTTTTGCACAGATCTGGTCGAAATCAGTTTCTAAGAATCCTATGGTTTCAATATTACATTATGTTTGTGGATTGTCCGATTATTTGATGTTTTACGTCTAAAACCCCTCATACTTCCAAAATTCATGAGCATAGATGATGCATCAATTGTTAGATTGAATGGATTGGTACCGTAGCTCTGATACCAGTTGTGGTCCCGTGGTCACCAGTGGTTCTAGACGGAGGTTTTGGGGATAGAACAGATTCGGCAGAACGAAATAGACATGTAGGCACATAATCAACGGAAGCTTTTCATTTCATTCTTTCAAACCGAAAGAGTATACATCTTGACTCAGCGTTTTCCCTAAGGAAACTTCCAAAACATACAAACAATGAACACACAACACCTATTTATAGACATGACAGCTGGTGCGAACCGAGCATGTTGTCACTTGTACGAGTAACTAAGTCACTCATACGAAGCACATTGTCACTTGTATGAGCTAGTACTCATTCGAACTTGGGTCGTGTGTTCGTATCTGTCACACCCTCAATTTCCACTTGCGGAGTTTTACTGCGAGGCGTGTGAACAAACCAGAATCTGAAACACTAGTACGTCGAACGACTCTATATGATTTGATAATACGTTTTCCGAAAATCATTTGTTTAACCATTCATCATAGATTTTATGTTGTCTTAGTTAGTTACCGATGTTTAGCGGAAGCATTAGTTTATATGGTTGAGCGGAAGCATAAAATAAGTAGTGAAACGGGCGCCAACACAAACGCCAAAACAAATGAAAAACCCAAAACAATGTTTGTAATTGAGACTCGATAAAAGATGTCTTGTTCAATGCATGTGAGTGCACCTAGTGCTCCTAGCGTCCTGAGAAACATGTAAAGAAACAAGTGTCAACATTAAAGATGAGTGAGTTCACAGGTTTTCGTAAATTCGTTTGTTCAGTTACGAGTTTGTTTCCCCCGTTATCCCTAACCCGGAATAACGATTTAGTTCCATTATTCCCAACCCGGAATAATAATGTTGTTGGTTCCATTATTCCAAACCCGGAATAATAAAGTTGTTGTTTCCATTATCCCTAACCCGAGATAATATAGTTGTTTTTTCCATTATCCCCAACCCGGGATAATATAGTTGATTCGTAATTAAGTTCAATGTTAACATATATAGGTAGCTAGCCTAAAGTTATGTCACGTAAGTGTTCGCGATCGAAGTTGACTGTTGTGCCTCCGTGTTGCTAGGCCTATCACTGACCATGGCGAAGTTAGGCCAAATTATTCACCCGTTGACCATACCCGGTCGGCTAGCGCGACTAGCTCGGATGGGGCTTGTCGGGCCCAGTAGTACTACTTATAATTCCCCCGCTATTAAAACCCAATACTAACGATCCGAGAGATTGACGAGGACTTAAGTGATATAGCTGCTTAGTGACCATAACATTACATTAACATCAACATAGTTACCGAATAGTTATGTGACGTTAATTTCGTATAACGTAAAGAGATTGAGTTTGAAGAGTGTATACATGTTTCTCACCCTGTTGTTTAAAAACCGGATAAAGTTAGGGGCCGTGAATTCACCTTTAGTTGCTCGGTTAGTGTAGCAAAGAAGTTGTAAGGGATGGGACCGCTAATTGCGTCCTAACAAACCAATTGATTTCAAGTCAGTGTGTGATCACACCAACACAAATTCTACACGTAATTTACGCACAAAGTGATACACACAACAAAATATCTAACACTCAAACATGCATGCAAGTATCCTCATGTGAACATAGTAATCAAAACAATTTATCATTAACATAATCCAATCCATGCAACAATTTGGTGCGTACAATCACAAGTTATCAAATTTCAGCTTACATACTCATAATTCAGCTGTTTTCTAGGATTTTTATAAAATAGTTCCAAAGTTCGAAAAATTCCAATTATTTTACAGCAGGTGACAACTATATTGTAGAAATTTATATAAATTTTTCAAGTCCTATTTCTTTACCATTTAACCATAAATATTAATATACTAGGCTGCAGTCAGATTCGTCGCTTTCTGACTGCAGTCCACGGAAGAATTTATTTAAAAATCACTGATCGTCCAATTAACAAAATTCCAGTGGGAGTTGCCCGGAAATTTCCATACCTAGTTTCTGTACAAAATTCATGACTCGACTCCCTACTGATTATAAAATCCAAGTCGATAAACAACTAACAAAATTTCAGGATTTTCACAGCTTTAGTTACTGAACTTATTTGGCCACTTAAAAATATCAAACGACTTCAGAAAATATATGAATCCAGCGCCATTAGATTTGTTATTCAAATCTCTACGTTTTAGACTTCAGAAAATCCGTTTTTCGACAACTAATGACCGAGTTACAGCCAGTTGAAGTTGGCTGTAACTATCACTCAGCAACCTGTTTCAGCATATTGTTACCATTAATTCGCATAAACCGTCAATATAATTAACCTAGGCGATCAAGAACCGATTTTTCTAATCATAGATCAATACATATATTACATCCATGCAAACCCTAATCAACATCTCTAGTTTTTATAAACAAACACAGCCTAGGATTTTCACATTTCGAACAAACATCACTTGCAAACATTATTAACAAATCGGCTAACATAACCTTGCATTCAAACATATAATCCGAAAACAAACCAATCACTTCATTCAAACACATATATCCGAATATGATCTTGTAATCAAAAGATAAACCCTAACCTTTAATGACTAGGTAAATAAGCCGAGACTTGGACAAGAATGGATTCGGCTGTTCAAGCAAGATCACGACAGAATGAGATGAACAATCTGCTGTCGCGACCGAGAGATGATGTAGGCTGTTTGTGATCGAGGAAGTGAACAAGTGGGCTGATCTCGCGACCGAATGGAGGTGAACAAGGGGCTGCCGTCGGCTGTTTGCTATTAGGGTTTTGTGTTGTGAAGGAAGCATGCATGGTTAGTATATATAGGCGCAAGATGAAGGGTTACGGATTGGGTTTGATCTCGCGGCCGAAGGCTTGGGTTTAAGGTTTGGGTTGCACACAATGGGTTTGCGGTTTGGGTTGCACACGGCCGAGAGTGGTTTGGGTTTAAAACTTGGTTCACTCCTAGAGTCACAAGGAATCGAGGTTGGTTCATGTCGCGGTTCGGTTCGTGTACATATTTACCATAATTATTTTATAACTAACACAATCACATAATCGCACATCACGTATTCACTAACTCGTACACGTTTAATACATAGCATATAATTTATTCGACAAGTATTACGTTTAAGTTATCCGAAAAACCCGGGATGTCACAGTATCTAATCTATACAATATTCAATATACACTCTATCAAGCCTATTCGCACAGTGACAGCCATAAAGTGCATCAACAATGTGACACCCATTCATACACGGGTTTAAAAACACACATTATAAACGTACTATCCTTTAACAAAGGATTTTTCCATTTATTAACCTTATAAACCCAACATTCACAATCTAAAACCTAGTTACTTAAAAGTTTACTAGTAGATAGCATACTAACATGATAATTTTTAAACACAAATTTACAAATGTGAGACTAAATTACACATAACTACAAAATGTTTTGACCCGTTTGAAATGAAAGTACGGAAACATGATATGCGGGTGATGTGTTCGTTCCAAGCTTAGCGCCATTTAACACGAGGATTTACCTACAATCATACCAAACAAATTAGTTATAATATAATAAAGTAACACAAAATTCGGACCTTCCATCGAACGTGATAATAATCCTTTCATGTACATTCATACCGTCATACTTTCTAGCGAGTCTTGATGTCAAATTCCTTCAATCTTCAATATCCGGTTCAACACCAATTCCTAGCTCATAGATATGTCATTTTTACTAATTCGGCCTGTATACACGAATCGAACTTCCATGTATTTTCATTAACAAATACAATCTTATATTCTTAACATAAAAATGAAACATAAGCATTATAATTATTAGTATTTGTAAGTATAAGAACTTACCTTTGTCGTGCTTCGCTTGTGACCCGGAATGGCTCGTATCTTCTCCTTTACTCCTGAAATTTACAATCAACATGTTTAAACTCATGTCTTCATTTCCATTTTTTTCTTAACATAATTTAGTTATAAACTATGATTTTATCAATCTTAACCATTTAGCACTACATCCACATGAGATAATCTTTATCACATATAAATCTTTATTCAAGGCATTACATTAAACACTTGGTGTGCGTACCACTAACAAAGCATAATGTACATGTGTTCTATGCATATTCTTACTAGTTCACATCGTGGATCAATAATTCAACTAAATTCACATAACCTTCATTCTATATCAAATTCATCTAGAAATTTTTTAATACATACAAATTCATACATCAACATTACACTAACTTTGCACCTACATGATCATCATATTCATCATGTTACTACAAGTGGATTTCATTTCAAATCATCAAGATAACTAAATTCAAGCATAAATCATCTTCTACTTGATGATTCTAACCAATATCCATGTTTAATTTCATACAATTTCACGGATTGATTACAACCCACTTCACCTAGATCATCAAATCACAAAATTTAACTCACCTTATGTTGAAAATACTTAGATTGTTAAGAAACTCAATGCATGCATTCAGATTTTGCCCTAGAACTCTTCCAATTTGTTAAATTTTTGTTATGGTTTTAGGAGAAGGGTTTTCTCATTCTCTCTCTTCTCTCATGTTAGTACATACACACACATTCCCTACACTTTTGTTATAACATCAAGTTTTACCCACTTTACATTTTCAGCCCTTTTATTTTAATACATGTCATCTTAATGTCCCAAGCACAAACTTGGTTATCCTTCTTTGCTTTAACTTATAATGCCATAATCCTTACACAAATAAGAGAACTTTAGTAGTTAACTAGGTTAATTACCCCTACTCGCAATACTTTGCATGAAAATTAAGACTTTAGTGACCAAAATAAATAATTAAAAATCATCACATATATGCATTTTGTGGTGTTACAATCACTGAATGTACAAAGAACTTATATGGTCTACCAAGATAAGCTTTGTTAAAGTTTGGTGCATTCACATGGCTTTTGTAACCCATTCGATACAAACATTCTTTCGCCATACGTTCAGAACATCCTATAAGATCACTATCTTCATCTTTAAAGCCGACCACCCTCCTTAACAACGCTTCAGTAATCAAAACCTCCTTATCTTCATTTCCAATCTTGACAAATGATTGAATTGCTAGTGCATTCGATATAAATTTAGCATTATCCCAAAACCTCTGAACGTGCAACCTATAAGCCTTATGCTGTTCAGTGAGTGCTTTTGTTATTGGCAAACGTCCCATGAATTCAAGAATCTCTTTAAATGGTTCTATTTCTGGGATTGTATTGTCCAGTACACAACATATGTTGTATTTTTCTACTTCAAAAATAAGAAACAACATTTAGACGAAAATTTCAAAAATACCAAACTTTTTGTGCGAAGTAAGGTTTGATACGAACTTACATTACTCACTACATATGAAGATAACATTAAAACATTTTGACCAAACATAATCCAATTTCGTCCAATGATGAGTTATAACATTCAAAGATTTTTAACTTCGTGCGAAGATAAGATTCTACCTTCATACGAAGTGAGTTTCAACATTTTAAAACTTTTTATCCTCGTGCGAAGGTAGATTTTACATGCGTACAAAGTAACCCACTTCGTTCAAAGCAATTAGAATCAAAACAACAATTTGTCATGATTTTGATTAAATTTATGGTTATGATTGACTAACAATGCCGATTAACATGTATGTATATTCAATTTTAAGTTTTACCAGCTAAAATGACCTAAATTTATGTTTTATGTTCAAAACAGTCATTATGTTCATTTTAACGGTTCAATCTAGTTCAATTTCTACCGTAGGCATTGTATGTGGTGTGCCAGTCAACCACTACAATAAGAATTTGACAACATTTCATCATTCGTTTTACAAAAACAAGTTCGTGCAAAGATAAGTTATAAATAATTATGATTTACTTCGTATGAATTGATGTTTATATAGCAACAACTTTATCTTCATGCAAAGATGAAACATTTATCTTCGTGCAAAGTTATCACTTCGTGCAAAAATAACCTCAATTTTGTGAAACTTTCAATTTCTCAAACATTTTGCCAGTTTTAACGACCCACTCAGTTGACCAAGTCCAAATTAATGACCCTTGTTAACTGATTTGTCTACCAAGTCCGATTTAATGACCTTGGTTGAATACTTTGTGAACAAACTGATATTTTTAGACAATTTTAAGTTTCAACTTAATGAACTTTTGATTATTTCAAAATATTTTCTCATTTCAGATAAGCTTCCAACCCATTATTCTCCAAATTTCATTCAACATTCAGCAACTTCGGACTTTGAAGATCAGTTTTCCCTCATCGGCTGTCAAACCTAAGATGAAAATAAAATCCTTTTGATTTTTCAAAGTTTATGCTAAAACATACTGAAAATCTTTTTGGGTTTTTCTGAAATAAAATGAAATAGCTATGTACAAACGTATTTACAAACATTTTTTGTGAGTATCATATCAGTTTTTGAGACTTATCACTAGTACCGTTGATCTTGATTAAACTTTAAGTTCTAAACAGATTCACTTAGATTGTTAGTACACTGGTCCACTTAAACCTCTACATATTTCTTAATTGCTTGGAGATATGGTAATTAGATGTCTTAGAACTTGACTTAATAGTGTTTCACACCTCAGAAGATACTCCCGTATCAAGATTCCCTGGATTCCATCTTACATGTGAATATATCTAACTAATATCTGTATCTGGGTTGTGTGAGACCTTTAGAGCTCAGGTTACTATCACTATACAGACAAAGAGATCAAGGCTCGACTTAAATGTGGTGTTCCATATTTTGGAATCTTTTGATTGCAATTGTCAGATCTTTTGATACTTTCAATTTGATATAGTTTTAAGGTTTTAAAGCAAAAGTATTCTACAAGTTGTAGGCCATTGCTTACACAAAATCATAAGAACTTGTATAATACCCCAGATATCAAATATCTATAAAGACCTATTATCTTAGAATCCGTAATCTCTCAAACAAAATTTCAATGTACTAAGACCATATATCGGAGAGATGTTAACCCACTAATTAAGAAGTTTTTCTTTATGTTTATATCCCGAAAAAAAATTACTGTATGTGCGAAGTCTATTTGCACATCATCAGTGTGACATGTTTAAACATTTTGACACTACATTTCTTTAGCATATTGTGATAGTCCACTAATGTACTATCATTTCCTCTTTTTACACGAAAACTCTTTTTGTCTTTTCATGTTTTTTTACATTTTAAAACTTTTTTATATGTTTTTATATTTTTCACAACATATTTTCCCCCTAAAATAAAAAATATATTTTGATCATGTTTAATTTCAAACCGATGAGGATTATGTCAAATTGTCATCCATTTCGGCTTCAACCTCTGTGTCCCCCCTATGTAAGATCTTTCATCCTGTTTTATTTCAAAAGATATTTAAATTTTGCTCTGTCAAATGGTTTTTATATAAAACTCTGCTTTCTGTTCATCAGTGTGGATCTTTTCAATACGAATCAACTTTTTCTCGTAGCAGTCACGGATAAAGTTTATGTGTTTAGTTTCAGAATGTTGAACCGGATTTTTTGTTATGTTAATAGCAGTCTCGTTATCTACATATATATGCATACCAAGAAACTTCAATCCATAGTCTCTCATATGTTGTTGTATCCACAAGAATTGGGAACAACTAGAGCTAAAATATATTTTACTTCGTTACTAATCCTGTGCCAAAGAACTGGCAACCAAGAGTTGTAGATTTAGCATTTAATTTGCAACACCCATACTCAGAGTCGGAGTATCCAGCGAGATTGATGTCATTGTTGCGTAGATACCACAAGTTGGTGCTTGGGCAACCTTTCAGGTCTCGAAGAATCCTTTTGACGATCAACAAATGCGACACTCTAGGACTTGACTAGTAGCATGCGCAGAGGCATGTTGGATACATGATATCCGGTTGTCATGTTGTCAAATATATCAAAGAGCCAATCATTGAAAGATACAAAGTTTCATCAATCTTCACTCCATCTGGATGATCTGGTCTTATGCCATGATTTAGAGCTAATGGGATAGATAATGGTGATGAATTGGACATCTTGAATTTCTCCAAAACATCCTTCACATTCTTTGTTTGATGTATGAAGATACCATCAGGTAATTGGTCGACTTGAAGTTCCAAAAAGAATTTCATCTCCCCCATAGAACTCATCTTGAATTTATTCTTCATGACTCTTTCGAAGTCTATGCATAACACATCGTTGGTCGAACCGAATATTACGTAACACACCGACCATGTAAAACAACGAACCGCGGCGGAAACATCGGGGAGTCATGTCACAAAACTATTGTTTCACAACTCATGGAATTTAAAATTATGTTTGATTAATTAAAATGTTTACATTGTCTTGGGATAAACAGAAACAACACATAAATAAATTGTCTTTCATGTTTTAAGTCACTAAGGCTCGCGTCCATTCCTACGTGAAGCATGCATCATATTATCAAGTATTGACATATGTGAAAAGAGAGTCAGCATAAAAAATGCCAGCGAGTGCATAGCTTTTGTGAGTGTGTCAAATTCGTGGCCTTGTACACATATTGCAACACCTTGTCCGACTACAAGAGTCGTTAAGTGAAAACCTCGTATCAAAACTGTTTGATATTGCAATACAATTAACCAACTAAAACAAATTTGTTAGAGTTGTGAAAACCTTATAGCCATAAATCTTGACAAAAATATTTCTTTTGTAAAAACCTTGTAATAGATTGATTCAAATGAAAACTTTGTATGGTTTACATCTTTAAGTAAAAATCATTGCATGACATTGTTCAAAACCGATTGATCTATAACACGGACAAATTGTTTTGAACAATGTCACGCAGTAATTTTCACTTAAAGATATAAACCATACGAAGTTTTCTTTCAATCTATTACACAGTTTTTACAATAGAATTGTTTTTTTTTCAAGATTCATGGCTACAAGGTTTTCACAACACTAACAAACTTGTTTTAGTTGGTTAATTGTATTCGAATATCAAACAGTTTTGATACGAGGTTTTCCCTTAACGACTCTTGTAGTCGGACGAGGTGTTGCAATAAGTGTACAAGGCCACGAATTTGACACACTCACAAAACCTATGTACTCACCGGCATTTTTTTTATGATGACTCTCTTTTCACATATGTTTTAGTAATCAATACTTGATAATATGATGCATGCTTCATGTAGGAATGGACGCGGGCCTTAGTGACTTAAAACATGAAAGACAATTTATTTATGTCATGTTTCTGTTTATCCCAAGACAATGTAAACATTTAACTTAATCAAACAAAATTTTAAATTCCAGTAGTTGTGAAACAATAGTTCTGTGACATGACTCCCTGATGTTTCCGCCGCGGTTCTGGTTTTACATGGTCGGGGTGTTACATATGGTACCATAACATACTACTGGTCGGTTTGGACAAAGCTAATGAATGTCATTCGTGTTATGGATAACGCATCAATAAGTTGTTCGCATTATTGAAATCGTATTGTTTTATATATAAACCATAGACATTGTTTTTGAAAACTTGAAAATGATATAGCACATATGAGTCACCCCAAAACATTTGCAAAACGTAAAAGAGGGGAAGCATGTACTCACATTGAAAATCATTTTGTATATATAAACCATGTATATTGTTATGAAATCTTGAAAATAATTATAGGCACATATGAATCACCCCAAAACATTTGAAAACGTAAAAGAGGGGGGGGGCTATGTACTCACTTTGAAAATCATTTTGTATATATAAACCATGTATATGTTTTGAAATTTTGAAAGTAATTATAGACACATATGAATCACCCCAAAACATTTGAAAACGTAAAAGAGGGGGGGCTATGTACTCACTTGGGATTGCGAAAGTGTTCTTGATCAATGGAAATCACAAAGCTCAAAAGTGTCCTAATGTGTCAGATAAATATGTTAGCGTGTCGGGACTACAAATGAGAGATTGGATAGAATGAAGTCTTATGAACCAAATGAGAGTTGGAACTCATGTGATATGGTTTAACAAACTTAACATTATGATTTGGAAAGGATCCTAAGTGCTTTTGACCCATTATGACTCATTAAGGTAGTTTACACTATTTTAACGGGTCATTAGCGTAAACGTGTGATCGGATGGTTAAACATGTCTTCTGATAAGTCTTAAATGCCCAAACATGTTTGAAAATGCTATAAAACATCAGTTTATATGTCAAAAATCTGGTTACATGTGTTTAAAATGGATTTATGCGCAAAAGGGCATTTTGGTCATCAACTTTTTTAACATAGAAGTAACTTATCATAACACTAACCAAACGATGTGACCATAAGGTATAACCTCAGTAGGTTATTCCCTGTATAACTATGGTCACAAATATGTGTTTGGTAGGATCCTAAGATCGACCAAACGGGTCGGATTCGAAAGTCAAAGCAGTGGTCAAGACCGCTCGACTTACGACCCTAAATAAGCACTAAACTAGAAGTGATGAGTTAGACATGTCAAAATATGTCTAACTTAGTTTATAAAACTGATTTGGTATCAAAACTTGGTGTTTTTATACTTGAAAATAGTTTCATCGTAAAATGCACATCATGCGCATTTTTGACCCAAACTTTGACTCGTCACTTCGACTAGTAAACGTGGTAATCAGAAGGTGAAATCGTTAAGGATTATAACCTTCGTGATTACGATCACGTTTCAAAGTTCAATTGAACTTTGACTTGACCAAATATGTTCAGAACCAAAAGTCAATCAGGTTGCCAAACTGTTCGACTTTTAGCTCAAAATAGCTAAAAAAATTAAAGAACTATGAAGAGTACTTACTCGTGTTGAAGAACACTTTCGGAACTCAAGATAGGAGGCTTCCAAAGGTTGGAAACAAGCTCCAAGAAGGATATAAAAAAGAACTTAACACTTTTCTTTGAAGATTTTGAAGTGGTATGAAAAACAAATGGAAGAATCATGGGGTATTTTTATAGTATTTAGGATTATATGTGGCAAAGTGAGTGCTAGGTGTCAAAAATAGGTGGCAAACTTGGTGAAGAAGCAAAAATATTTATTATTTTTTTGACATTTTTGGCCCTTGGACTTGTATTTTCACTTGTTTGCCATTTTTAACCCCTTTAACTTAATATTAAGGTTATATAAAGGTGTTAAGACATGTGTAACTTGGATTATGCCCAAAAATGTCGTGGATGTCGGTTAGTTCGGTTGTACGGTAATGCATTTCGCAAAAATGCGTAAAACGCTTTAACGAACACAAAATGATCGAAATTGTGCAACGATTGACGTTTTTGCATTCTCATCAATTAAATTAAAGATTTTATTGAATACAAAAATATTGGGAAATAAACACATGGTTTCATTGAATACGAAATTGTTTTTAATTGTGCAATGATTGAAAAGCCACAAATGTCACAGTCTCCCCTACTCTTGGAAATTTCGTCCTGAAATTTAATTAGAAGAAACTTTGTGAAACGGATGTGGGTATTTCGCTTTCATCTGATCCTCTCGTTCCCAAGTAAATTTTGGGCCACGTTTGGATTCCTAGCGAACTTTAACTGTCGGTATACCTCTAGCTTGAGTTTCTAGACTTCACGATCCACTATCTCCACAGGTTTCTCGACAAAGTGCATAGTGTCATCAATGTGAATTTCGTCAAGGGGTTTGTATCGGTGAACACGTTTTCAAATTGGACACGTGGAATGTTGGGTGAATATTCCCAAGTTCAGGACGTTGCTCAAGTCGGTAGGCCATCTTTCCGATTCTCTCAACAATCTTGAATGGTCTAATATATCGTGGTGCAAGTTTTCCTTTCTTTCCAAATCTAATCACACCTTTCCAAGGGGATACCTTGACAAGTACATGATCACCAACTTGGAATTCCAAGGGCTTGCGTCATTTGTCCGCATAACTCTTTTAACGGCTTCTAGCTGTCAGAAGGTTATCGCGAATTTTCTTGACTTTGTCTGTTGTGTCGTGAATGAGTTCAGGCCCAGTGAGCTGAGCTTCACCAACCTCATTCCAGTAGATAGGTGAATGACATTTTCGACCGTATAGAGCTTTGAAAGGCGCCATATTGATGCTGGTGTGATAACTATTGTGGTAGGAGAATTCGACCAATGGTAGATGCGAATCCCAACTACCACCAAAGTCGATTACACATGCTCTAAGCATATCCTCCAGTGTTTGAATTGTCCTTTCAGATTGTCCGTCATTTGAGGATGATAAGCAGTGCTCAGATTGAGTTTGGTTCCCATGGCAGATTGCATGGTCTTCCAAAAGGGAGATGAGAATCGAGCATCACGATCGGATATGATGTTCAAAGGAACACCATGACGAGATACAATCTCATCAACGTAGATCTTGGCGAGTTTATCAGCAGATAGATCCTCATGAATTGCCAAAAAGAGTGCTGACTTTGCTAGACGATTGATGATTACCCAAATGGCATCATGACCTCTAGGTGTGCGCGGTTGTTAGTGATGAGATCCATCGCAATGTTCCCCCACTTTCATACCGGTATTTGTGGTTGCTCAAGTAAACCAGATGGACGTTGATGTTCTGCCTTAACTTTAAGACAAGATAGGCATTTAGACACATATAAGGCAATGTCCTTCTTCATGCCCGGCCACCAATACTGGGTAAGGAGATCCTTATACATTTTCTCTACACCAGGATGGATTGAATAACAAGATTTATGAGCTTCGTCCATTAATAAGGTGCGGAGATTGTCTTGACTAGGAATCAACAAACGGTTCTTGTAGTAGAGTAATCTGTTATCTTTTGTTTCGAGTTGAAGTTTGAGATTTTGTGGCAGCTCATTTTTCAACAAGCTTTGGGTCACACATGCATGTTGTGCTTGAAGGATACGTGTCTAGATATCAGATTGAACTCGAACACAATGAAGTTTGACATGTTCCTTACGACTAAGCGCATCAGCCACAACATTCGCCTTACTAGGATGGTAGCGAATCTCGTAGTCGTAGTCATTCAGAAGTTCGACGCAACGTCACTGTCTCATGTTAAGCTCCTTTTGATTGAATATGTGTTGGAGACTTTTGTGGTTAGTGAAAACCACACATTTCGTACCGTAAAGGTCGTGTCTCCAAATTTTGAGAGCAAAAACTACGGCTCCTAACTCAAGATCATGAGTTGTGTAGTTTTTCTCGTGGATTTTCAATTGTCTTGGTGCATAGGCTATGACTTTTTCTCTTTGCATGAGAACACAACAGAGGCCTAGGTTTGATGCGTCACATAGGACAATGAAATCGTCGTTGCCGTCGGGTAAAGATAAAACAGGAGCATTATAGTGTTTTTGTTTCAGTGTTTGAAAGGCTTCCTCTTGTTTGGGTCCCCACTCGAAAGGTTTATCCTTCTAAGTCAAAGTGGTAAGGGGAACCGCGATCTTTGAAAAGTTCGCGATGAGTCATCGATAGTATCTAGCAAGACCAAGAAATGAACGAACTTCGGCAGGTGTAGTAGGCGTACTCCAATCCTAATCGCACTGATTTTGGCGGGATCTACATGTATACCTTGTTCGTTAACAATGTGCCCCAAAAATTTAACTTCTTTTAGCCAAAATTCACACTTGGAGAATTTGGCGTAAAGTTGTTCTTTCTTCAGGAGTTCCATCATTAGAGGAGATGTTGTTTGTCACCGGCTCGAGACATAGAATATATGAGGATGTCATCGATGAAAACAATGATGAACTTGTCTAAATAAGGTTTATAAACCCTATTCATTAAGTCCATGAAGACAGTAGGAGCATTCGTCAAACCAAAAGGCATGACAGTGAACTCATAATGGCCGTATCAAGTGCGAAAAGCAGTCTTGGGAATATCTTCTTCGAGTACACGAACTTGATGATACCCAGAACGTAGATCAATCTTTGAAAAGCAGGTCGCACCTTGTAGCTGATCAAAGAGATCATCAATGCGAGATAGGGGATATCGATTATTGATTGTGAGTTTGTTGAGCTCACGATAATCGATACACATACTGAAGGATCCATCCTTCTTTTTCACGAATAGGACAGGAGCGCCCCAAGGTGAAAAGCTCGGACGAATGAATCCCTTGTCTGAAAGTTCTTGGAGTTGCTTTGACAACTCTTGCATTTCAGATGGTGCAAGACGGTAAGGCGATTTGGAAATTGGGTTGGCACCAGGTACAAGGTCAATACGAAACTCAACTTGACGAATTGGGGGTAAACCAGGTAGCTCTTCAGGAAACACCTCAGGATATACCCTAACAACGGGGATGTCCTGAACAGTTTTGCCCTTGCCTTTTTCCTCTATGATATGTGCCAATAAGGCTACCTATTTCTTTCGTAGGTATTTTTAGGCCTGGGTACAGGTCGTGAGTTTTAGGCTACTATAGGGTTTCTCTCCGTGAACTTCTAAGGTTTCGCAAGACGAATGAGGTATATGAACAACCTTGTGGAAACAGATCACCTCAGCATGGTGTTTTTAACCAATCCATTCCTATGATAATTTCAAAACTCCCGAGTTGCATTGGTGTGAGGTCAATGGGATAAAAGGTGGTTATCTAGGTTCAATTGGCAACTACCAATGACATAGTCGAGCCCAAGGGGTTCACCAATAGCTATTTCCACCGTTACGGGTTTTCCTAGTTTAGTTCTAGGCATCGAAAGCAAAGGTTCAAAGGCTAGTGATACAAAACTTCAATCGGCACCCAAATCGAAAAGAATAGAAACATGATGATTGTTAACAAGGAACATACCATTAATGACTTCGTTATCAGAATTTATTTTTTATAATGCAATAATATGTTCTTCTAGAAGAAAACATGATGGAAAATATGTGAGATTGACATTGGATAATCAAGAGAGATGTTAAAAATATCGACGAAATATAAGGATGGTGGTCATTGGTTCGTTACTTAAAAACAAACAAACGACACACATTGACTAATCAAAGTAAATGCGTCTTTATAATGTACCGCGAAGACATGCTTTAGCTTATACGTGGACACTCACCCCAAGATTTCCCAGGTAAGAGTGACTGGTCCAATAATGCGGATTTGTACGAACACTCAAGCCTTAGACAGAAAACTCAGGGTACAGGAATCCACCCTTCCAGATTGCACGTGCTCACATTAATTAAATCCAAGGATAGATGATTGATTTTGAAGATGAAATTATAACTTGTGTATTTGTTTTGGTAGTCACCTAAGAATAGGTGATGGTATTGTTTTAAGAATCTAAATGAAAGATAACTCACGTTAGGGTCCTAGGAAGGTTATAGTCTAGGTCAAACCATTACTAATAACCTAATCTCCTATAACCATAAGCTCTGATACCAATCTTTCTGTAACATCCCAACCGCGTAAAACAACAAACCGCGGCGGAAACGTCGGGGAGTCATGTCACAGCACTATTATTTCACAACTCATGGAATTTAAAATTATGTTTGATTAAGTTAAATGTTTACATTGTCTTGGGATAAACAGAAACAATACATAAATAAATTGTCTTTCATGTTTTAAGTCACTAAGGCCCGCATCCATTCCTACGTGAAGCATGCATCATATTATCAAGTATTGATTCCTGAAACATATGTGAAAAGAGAGTCAGCATAAAAAATGCCGGCGAGTACATAGGCTTTGTGGGTGTGTCAAATTCGTGGCCTTGTACACATATTGCAACACCTCTTCCGACTACAAGAGTCGTTAGGTGAAAACCTTGAATCAAAAGTGTTTGATATTGCAACACAATTAACCAACTAAAAGAAGTTGGTTAGAGTTGTGAAAACCTTGTAGCCATGAATCTTGACGAAAACATTTCTTTCGTAAAAAGCATGTAATAGATTGATTCAAAAGAAAACTTTGTATGGTTTATATCTTTAAGTAAAAATCATTGCGTGACATTGTTCAAAACAATTTGTCTGTGTTAGATCAATCGTCTGTGTCAAAAACCAATTGTCCATGTCATAAACAAATCTTCCGTGTTTTTAATTGTGAAAACTTTTGATCGTTCTTTAATGAATACATTCAAACCTGTGTTGACTATACCACCGAAGGGTCTCTTTAACTAGACTAACAAATCATCAAATGATTTGTTAATCAGAAACAGTTTTTGTCATTATCCAAACTTCCACCAAATCTAGCGAACAATTCGATAATCGGATTGTCAGTCCTATGGTACCATAACATACTACTGGTCGTTGGCCAAAGCTAATGAATGTCATTCGTGTTATGGATAATGCATCAACAAGTTGTTCACATTATTGAAATCATATTTTTTTATATATAAACCATAGACATTGTTTTTGAAAACTTGAAAATCATATAGCACATATGAGTCACCCCAAAACATTTGCAAAATGTAAAAGATGTGAATTATGTACTCACATTAAAAATTATTTTGCATATAAACCATGTATATTGTTTAGAAATCTTGAAAATAATTATAGGCACATATGAATCACCCCAAAACATTTGAAAACATAAAAGAGGGGGGTATGTACTCACTTTGAAAATCATTTTGTATATATAAACCATGTATATGTTTTGAAATTTGGAAACTAATTATAGGCACATATGAATCACCCAAAACATTTGAAAATGTAAAAGAGGGGGGCTATGTACTCACTTGGGATTGCAAAAGTGTTCTTGATTAACGGAATAAACACACCTCAAATGTGTCCTAATGTGTCGGATAAATATGTTAGCGTGTCGGGACTACAAACGGCAGATCGGATAGAAAGAAGTATTATAAACCAAACGAGAGTTCGAACTCATGTGATATGGTTTAACAAACATAAAATTCTCATTTGGAAAGGATCCTAAATGCTTTTGACCCATTATGGCTCGTTAAGGTTGTTTACGCTAGTTTAACAGGTCATTAGCGTAAACGTGTGATCAGATGGTTAAACATGTCTTATGATAAGTCTTAAATGCCCAAACATGTTTGAAAATGTTATAAAACATCAGTTTATATGTCCAAAATCTGGTTACATGTGTTTAAAATGGATTTATGCGCAAAAGGGCATTTTGGTCATCAATTTTTTTTAAGAACATAGAAGTAACTTATCATAACACTAACCAAACGATGTGACCATAAGGTATAACCTCAGTAGGTTATTCCCTATATAACTATGGTCACAAATATGTGTTTGGTAGGATCCTAAGATCGACCAAACGGGTTGGATTCGAAAGTCAAAGCGGTGGTCATGACCGCTCTACTTACGACCCTAAATAAACACTAAACTAGAAGTGATGAGTTAGACATGTCAAAATATGTCTAACTAAGTTTATAAAACTAATTTGGTATCAAAACTTTTTGATACATGAAAATAGTTTCGTCGTAAAATGCACATCATGCGCATTTTTTACCCCAACTTTGACTCGTCACTTCGACTAGTAAACGTGGTAATCAGAAGGTGAAATCATTAAGGATTATAACCTTCGTGATTACAATCATGTTTCAAAGTTCATATGCACTTTGACTTGACCAAATATGGTCAGAACCAAAAGTCAATCAGGTTGCCAAACTGTTCGACTTTTAGCTCAAAATAGCTCAAAAAAATTTAAGAACTAGGAAGAGTACTTACTCATGTTGAAGAACACTTTCGGAACTCAAGATAGGAGGCTTCAAAAGGATGGAAACAAGCTCCAAGAAGGATTGAAAGAAGAACTTCACACTTTTCTTTGAAGTGTTTTGAAGTGGTATGAAAAAAATGGAAGAACCGTGGGGTATTTATAGTATTTTAGGATTAATAAGGTGATGACAAGTGTCCTCAAGTGTGGGTTAGTGTCCTAACATGTGTCAACACCAAATTAAGGGTGGCAAAATTAGTGCTAGGTGTCAAAAATTTGAGATAGGTGGTAACTTGGTGAAGAAGCAAAAATCTTTATTATTTGTTTGCCATTTTTAACCCCTTTAACCTAATATATAGGTTATATAAAGGTGTTAAGACATGTGTAACTTGGATTATGCCCGAAAATATCATGGATGTCGGTTCGTTCGGTTGTACGGTTATGCGTTTCTCAAAAATTTGTAAAACGCTTTAACGAACACGAAAATGATCGAAATTGTTCAACGATTGACGTTTTTGCATTCTTATCAATAAAATGCAAGATTTTATTGAATACAAAAACATTTAGAAATAAAACACATGGCTTCATTCAATACGAAATTGTTTATAATGTGCAATGATTGAAAAGGCACAACTGTCACATATTATGTCATCCACATAGATCTGTACAATTAAGATTTGTCCTGCTATTTCCAGTGTGAAAAGGGTACTGTCTATTGTTCCTCTTGTAAAACCATTGTCACGAAGATCCTGAGAAAGTGTCTCGTATTAGGCTCTTCGGGCCTGATGTAAACCGTATAACTCCTTATCTAGTAGATAAACCTTGTCTTTGTGTATCGGATTGAAAACCCCCGGTGGTTGGCCGACTTACACCTCCTCTTTTACTTTCTGTAAAGCAACCCGGACTTGACATCCAATTGGTACACCTTAAATCTCTTCCATGACGTAAATGCGAGGAAGATGCAGATTGCTTCCACTCTTGCCACGGGAGCATAGACTTCAGCGTAATCTATTCCCTTTTGCTGATGAAATCCTTGAACAATGAGTCAAGCTTTATTTGGAACAATTACTCCTCTATCATCTCTTTTACACTTGAAGACACCCTTTGTATTTATCTTTTTGGGGTCATATGGTAGATCAACAAGTTTACAAACTTTGAGTCTTTCAAACTGAAGTAACTCTTCCCGCATTGCATTTACCCAACTTTCTTCTATGAGTGCTTCATTGTATGTTTTCGGCTCAATCTTTGAAATAAAACATTTATATGAGAACAACTCTTGTAAAGGTGCAACATTAGAATAAAAACAACTAAGATCCTGATTGATCTGATTTCGTGTTTTGACACTAGTCCGCAACTCTCCAATGATAGTTTCTGATGGGTGGTATGAAAATGTCCACGACATAACTTCATTCGGAACACTCACTTCATGTTCTAGATTTGTGATATTTTGATCAGCGACTTGATAACTTTTAGATGCTTCATTCTAAGCACTTGGACCGTCAGACCTATTGTTGAGTAAACTTTCAATCTGATTATATTTCCCCTAATCCGTATGGATCATCACAAAATTGTCTATCCAATATAGAGTGCGGAATCTTCTAGATCAGATTATCACAGAAATACGAGTAGGAACAGCAATCACAATAAACCCGATCTTTATTAATTATCTATCACAACGATTATAATCAATCTAGATTACTCGAATTCGTCCAAGCCAATCTCTTTATGAATTCTCTCTCAAATCTCTCTGAAGTGACTAATTGATCAACCTTAACCCTAATGCAAAACTCTCTTTATATAGAGACAGGTTTAAACTGGGCTAGGGTTTAACCTCAGGCGCTGCAAATTGGTCTAGGCCAAATTCGCCTACCACTCCCTACAATGTGGGTCAGGTTTAGCCCAATCACTATAACCAACTATTACAAAACTAAACCCGCTAACTGTTTATCGTTTTACTAATTACAAGATATCCAAAGACCATATCTAAGCTGTTGTCACAAATATGCACCAACAAACTCCCCCTTGACAAGAGCTTCAAAAAACAACTTTGTCTGCAGTCATCTTGCATTCTTCAATGTCTTTGGTCTTTGGATAGCTTCAGCTTTAATAGCTTCTGTCAGCAACATACCCCCCTCCTAGGCTGATGCATCCAATCACCAAATCTTCTAAATCATAAGTGTTTGAGTACACTCCAGTTTAGCACTTGAATAACAATCTTCAAACTCTTCAACTTTTTCTACAATGTAGAAAGGAGGTTCTACCATGCATCCAAGCAAACTCCCCTTCACTAAACTTCTCAGCAACACATTGCTACAATCTGTATACTGTAAAACAAACATCTCGAGAAATGTCACATCCCAACCGATGGCGGAAACATCGGAGTGAGACGAACAAGATTGCTCGAGACATCATAGAACTAGTTGTGACAATATTTAATTAAACAACTCATTTCATTTCATTCATCAAATCGTCAAGTACAACATAATTCAAATAGAAAATATACATCAAATGAGACAAGTTCAACCAAACATAATAAATACTTAGCATTCTAAGCGTGTATCTATGCCTATCCTACTAAGTTTCGTCATATCAACCTCATCAACCTGCAACATGTTAAAAAGTATAGTTCAATAACAAAGTATTGGCGAGTGAACAAGTTTGAATCATAGCATATGTAATAAAAACGTTTAAACAAATCCACATGATAAGCTAGTATACGAGACTAATGTAAACAAGGAATGTGAACTACAAGTTAAACCTAAAGTGTCACCACATAATAGATTATAACTTAACATGACCACAAGAATACGGGTGGTGCGTTACTCGTATAGCGCTATACATGTTAAGGGGAGGCTCGTACGAAGTTAATGACAATTAGTATCACATAAGAATATTCCAAGTAAACTATTCAAGTATCACATAACTATAGAATATATGATGGATCGTTTGTGTGATTTCATAAAATAAAAGTGTGATTTAGTGTGTTTATGATAGATTACCATATTGCACCAAAAAGTGTAAAGTGTAAAAAGGGTGTCGAGTGTACTCACAGTTTTGCAAAGTTAATTCCGTGAAAGCACTTGGGTTGATTAAGGGGACGAACACCGAGTTATCCTACACAAGGAAACGTACGTGTGTGAGTATTGGAATGACGATAGAGTTCGGTAATTTAGGAATTTAAGGTATGCAGAAAGTATGTATAGTCAAAAGTATTTATCTAGACGTTAACCCTCGTTTTTGACACTATAAGCCTCGTAGGGTGTTTGTGTTTTTATGGGTCATGACCAATTGAATCGTAACGATGGTTAAGTCTTAGATAAAACCTAATGTTAGGACAAGTAACCATACAGTCATTATCAAAGCTTCGATTATATTTATTATTTACATATATAGTTCATATATATTATTACAAGTTTATCATATAAATCATAGATTTCATATAAGTCATGGAAGTCATAGAAGTCATGCATTGAGGTAGGAGGATAACCGTCCTTACCTCTTTCATAATATTCACAAATACACAAATTGCCACAAGGACACTCTGGATTGTCATGAAAAAGTACTTCACTAAACTACGTTTTGGATCGAATAAGCAAGCTAGGTGCGTGCATCCCGAACATGGCAACGTTTGGGGACGTGTCGTAGCCTTGTTACTCAATTGAAGGTGAAACATAGCTTAGTGGATAGAAATCATCAAGTGAGGGGTGGATTGAAAGTTGGATAGCCAAGGCCTCCATGGAATCACACCTTCACCAAAATACAAGCTTGTAAGCTTGGATGGTTCAACACTTGTGGGTCAAGACCCTTAGTAAAACAACAAGTTTAGAGGCATATTATACCTCTTGATTTTGTATGAAAGAAGTCTAGCTAGCTCACTAACTATAAACTTTATTAGAGGCACAACTAGCATAGAGTTGTTAAGATTAAAGCAAGTTTAGGAAAAATTTATAAGTTTAACTTCCAAAACAGAAGTTTGGATCTAAAAATGGTATTGTTCCACCTTGGTTTTCCATGGTAAACCTATTGTAACATCCTATGGGGCTTAGTAAGCATTGTTGAGACAGAAAACTTAAAGAAAACTTTAAGTTTTGAAGTTTTGAAAATAAAAAATGAGTAGAAAGTTTAGCACAATTTTGGACCTCAAAATGGTGAGGTTTCAACTTATTTTGCCCAAGCAAACTTGTGAAAACCTTCCTAGAGGTTATCCAAGTGTGTTAGAAGAGGAAACAAGGTTTAAATAAGAAAGGAAGTGAATTGAAACTCACTTGCAAACTGAAATCTTTCAGCAGAAAGTTCTAGGAGTTTTGAGTGGATTTGTGAAGTGTTGGAGGCTTGTAAAGGTTAGAAAAGGTTGGGGAAAGGTGGGTTTTTATAGAGGGAAGATTAAGGTTTGAATTAGGGTTGCATTTAATGGCGTTTGGTAGGAGTTTAACTTGAAACAAGAAGAGAATAAAGGAGTGGCAGCTTGCGGCCGCAAGCTGCCTTGCAAGCTGCCTTGCATTCTTTTTTTTGTTACTTAAATATTAATGAGTTACTTGGTGTTTGTACATTATACATTTTATATAAGATAAGTATCGGTCATTTTGTAGGCTAAGATCAAGTGTAAAGGTGTTTCAAAACCCAAAAAAAAGACCTGCTAGATAGTATATGTTTAGCATAAACGTGACAAGATTATATGATGTCGAAAGCTTAAATTTTTATGTTAAAAATCACAAATAATCTTGCTTGATTTGGATTTTAAGATTCATACATGTACAATAGGTATTCACGAGTTTTTTTTGAATTGATTAATCGAGCAACGAATAAACGTACGGGTCATAAGTATAAGCATGCATAAAGGTTGTGAATTTCGCATAATTGATCAATTTGATTACAATCAAAGCCTTGGATTTACAATGATTCGGAAATGAGATACGATTACAAGGTTTGGACTTTCCAAATATAGAAACACGAAGCAAACTTACCAAAAATGGAAAGTTACAAAAGCGAAGCGTTACAGTCACCCCTCCTTTAGGAAATTTCGTCCCGAAATGTAGGAAGATGTAACAAATAGATGCGGATACTTAGTCTTCATGTCGTTTTCATGTTCCCAAGTAAACTCAGTGCCACGTTTTCCTTCCCCCGAACCTTCAGGATAGGAATTCAACTGCGCCTTAGTTGCTTAGTGCCTCGATCCAAGATTTCGACTGGTTTCTCCACGAAGTGTAGGGTCTCATTGATTTGAAGATCTTCAAATGGGACTTAGAGTCCTTCTTCGGCTAGACATATCTTCAAGTTTGAGACATGAAAGGTAGGATGAACGTTGTTGGGTTCTTCTGGTAGGTCCAGTCGGTACGCTATCTTGCCAATCCTTTCGAGAATCTTGAAAGGACCCACATAGCAAGGAGAGAGCTTTCCCTTCTTTCCGAAATGAACCACACCCTTCGAAGGGGATACCTTGAGAAGCACATAGTCACCAATCCTTTCGAGAAGCTTGCGTCTTTTATCTGCGTAACTCTTTTGTTGGCTTCTAGCTTTGAGCAAGTTGTCCTGAATCTTCAAAATCTTGTCTGTCGTCTATTGTATAAGCTTAAGACGAGTGATTTGAGCTTCCCTGATCTCATGCCAACAAATAGGTGATCAGCACTTGCGTCCATACAATGCCTCGAAAGGTGCCATTTGAATACTCGTGTGGTAACTGTTATGTACGAGAATTCGACCTAAGGAAATTGCTTGTCCTAGTTGCCACCAAAATGGATTACGCAAGAACGAAGCATGTCCTCTAGAGTTTGGATAATATGCTCGGTTTGACCATCTGACTGAGGATGGAAAGCAGTACTAAAATTGAGGTGAGTACCAAGTGCTTTTTTAAACGTTTGCCAAAGACGGAAGTGAAACGACCATCACGGTCTGAGATAATGTCAACAGGAACACCGTGACGACAGATGACTTCATCAGTGTAGATACGAGCCAATTTCTCGACTCGGTAGTCTTCATGTATGGGAAGAAAATGAGGAGATTTGGTCAGACGGTCGACGATTACCCAAATACTATCATGACCAGACGATGTACGGGGGATTTTGGTAATGAAATCCATGGCAATACTCTCCCAATTCAAACAGGAATTTCCAATTTTTCGACTAAGCCAGAGGTACGTTGATGTTCGGCTTTTACCTTGGAACAAATAAGGGATTTCGAAACATAGCAGGCGATATCTTTCTTCATGCTAGGCCACTAATAAGACGCACGAAGGTCATGGTACATCTTATCAGCGCCGGGATGAATAGAATATCGAGATTTATGAGCCTCACTCATCAGATTCATGAAGATTATCACGGTTAGGGATCCAAATACGGTCAAGAGAGCACATGATGCCATCGGGATTGGTTACAAGTTGGTTCTCAGCACCACACTTTAACTCATTATCGAGGTTACCCTCATTAACGGTTGAGTATTGTGCCTCACGAATCAGCTCTTGAAGCTTTCCCAAGGTTTGGTAGCAACGTACACTCTTAACATGAGTTTTCCGACTAAGTGCGTCAGCTACAACATTCGCCTTACCACGGTGGTAGCGAATATCACAGTCATAGTCGTTTAATAATTCCACCCAATGACGTTGACGCATGTTGAGTTCCTTTTGATTGAAGATGTCTTGGAGGCTCTTATGGTCGGTGAAGACCGTACACTTTGTACCATAAAGGTAGTGCCACCATATCTTCAAAGCAAAAACAACCGCACCTAATTCAAGGTCGTGCGTAGTATAGTTTTTCTCATGAATTTTGAGTTTTCATGACGTATACGCGATAACCTTATCTCGTTGCAAATGAACGCAACCAAAACCTTGTTTGAGGCATCGCAATACACGACAAAGTCGTCGGTACCATCAAGAAGGGCTAGGATAGGAGCATTACAAAGCATGTCCTTGAACGTTTGAAATGACGCCTCTTGTTTGGAACTCTAAACAAAAGGTTTATCCTTTTAAGTCAAGGAAGTGAGGGGTACAACGATTTTGGAGAAATTCGAGATAAACCGACGTAATAACCAGCTAAGCCGAGAAACGAACGAATTTTGAATGGAGACTTAGGAGTAATCCAATTCTTCACCACCTTGATTTTTGCAGGGTCAACATGAATACTAAGTTTGTTGACAACATAACCACGGAATTGAACCTCCTTTAGCCAAATTCACACTTGGAGAACTTGGTGTAAAGATGTTCAGTACGCAAAAGCTTAAGGATAAGACGCAAGTGTCGCTCATGCTCTTCTCGTGTCTTGGAATAGATTAGGAAATCGTCAATGAAGACCATCATGAATCGGTCGAGATAGGGCTTGCACATGCGATTCATCAAATCCATAAACACGGCGGGTGTGTTGGTCAACCCAAATGGCATGACCACGAACTTGTAGTGCCCTTATCGTGTGCGAAACACGGTCATGGGTATATCCTCTTCGAAGACTCGAAGTTGATGATAACCAGAGCGAAGGTCGAATTTTGTGAAACAAGTCGCGCCTTGTAGCTGATCAAAAAGGTGGTCGATACGAGGGAGAGGATATCGGTTCTTGAAGGTAAGCTTGTTAAGCTCACGATAGTCAATGCACATTCGGAAGGATCGGTCTTTCTTTTTGCCGAATAGAACGGGAGCGCCCTAAGGAGATGTGCATGAAGCCTTTACCAAGAAGCTCCTGAAGTTGACTAGACAGCTCTTGCATCTCCAAGGGTACGAGACAATAGGGAGATTTTGCAACGAGAGTTGCGCCAGGGATAAGATCGATGCGAAAGTCAACAGAACGAGGATGAGGAAGACCAGGATGATCCTCTAGGAAGACGTCGGGGAAACCATGAACAACGGGAACATCACTCACTCTCGGACCCTTATCCTTCTTTTTCCACAATGTGGGCAAGAAAGGCGAAGTATTCCTTATGCAAGTACTTGTTTGCTTGGATACACAACATAAGCTTCAGACCTTTGGAAGGTTTCTCGCCCTAGACGTGTAAGGAATCGTCATTGGGAAGGGGAAGACGGATGAACTTTTCGGAACAAACAACTTCAGCACGGACCCGCCTAAGCCAATCCATACCTACTATGATATCGAAGCTACCCATTTGCATGGGTATGAGGTCAACGGAAAACATATGGTCGTTGAAATTCAAAAACAATTAGAAAGGACAGAATCGACAATGACGGATTTTCCGTCAGCGACTTCGACTTCGAATGATTTAGGAAACTTAGAACATCTATACTTAAGTAAAGGTTCACATTTAACGGATAAAAAACATTTATCCACACAGTATCAAATAAACACGTAGCGTAAACGTTGTTAACCAGAAACGTACACGTAATGACATTGTTGGCATTTTGAGCTTGAGCGGTCGTGATGACGATGGCTCGACCGCGAGCTTGCTGCTGCTGATTGTTATTGTTGTTGCGCTGAGGGCAGGTGTTGGTGAAGTGGTTGGGATCTCCGCATCTGAAGCAGGCATGAGCGATGGGTGCAAGTGGCCGGTTTTGGTTGGCGGTAGGGTTTTGGGGTATGGTGATGGCTCGGGCTTGGTTGCCGGGGGCTTGCGAAGCTTTTCGACATTGTGGGGCGACATGTCCATACCTATTGCAATTAGTGCCAAGGCGGCAAGGGGCATTGATGGGATGGTGAAAGGGGCAGTCTTACACTTGGATACGGCCCAGTGTACGCCTTTTTGATAGGCTCGGGAGGGGCTAAGGCTAATTGCTGAGAAGGTTGAGGGTTTAGCGGAGTGACTACCGCACAATTCTGGCTCGAAGCCTTCCGCTTCTTGCCTTTGATGTTGCTTTTTGAGGGTTTGGGAGTGGTAGGTTCGATGAGGGTTTCGGCGGTGGCTTGGTGGGCTTTCCTCAATGAAGCCTTGGAGGCTTCACAAAGGACATGGTTATTGTTTAGGCGGGCAGACAAGCGAAATGTTTCCTCAAGAGTTTTGGGTGAGGTGGCGTCGACAAGGTCATTGAGGTAAGGAGGGAGGCAGCGTATGTACTTGGCAATTGCCTTTTCGACCGTGTCGACTTGGTTAGGGAAAATTGCACTCAGCTGCTTGAAACAGGCCGTGAGGCCGGCGTTGTCATTCCCAACCTGCGTAAGGTTCCAAAACTCATTCTCGAGTCGTTGGCGTTCATGGGAGGGCGTGAGCGGCATCGTTTCCACGAGAGTTACGCTCGGTGTTCGACCAATCAAGAGCCCTCGATTGGTAGACTCCCGTTGCGTTAATGGTACGCAAGTGGTCAGGACAACCACTTTGTAGGAAAGTCACGTCAATGGCGTTAAACCATTGAAGTAACTTCATGGCATCCACTTTGCCGGTGAAGGGTAACGGGTTGCAAGAACAAAATTGCTTAAAGGTGAATGTCGACTTAGGCGCTTCGACCTTAGAGTCGACGGAGGCATGGGGCGAGTCTGCGTTCGGTGAGGTTTGAATATTGCTTTCGATGTCCGGGATAACCTTGGCCATCTGCTCTGCCATGAACTTCATGCAATCCCTCTTTGACATCAAATCAGAGTGGGACTTTGACTTGGACTTCTTCTTTCCCATGACGCTTTGTGAGAAAGACATCTAAAGGGTTGACAATAAAAGAGAGGGATTAAGGCTTTGATCATAATGCGTTTATATAAAAGAAATCGTTTTTGAGCATATAAGTATCATGTAACACATATGAATTCACATAGATAGCATAAGCATACAAGCATTCAAAAGCATAAACACGTATGATTTGCGTAGGGAGTATAAATTTAGTTGGTTCACGAGGATTATTATCATTGTTTTCGGTTACGAAAGGCGTGCGACTTGTGTATCGGGCTAGAAATGAACGAGGTAACATGTATTAAAACACATAATAACTGAGATACATAAAAGATAGGCTTTATAAAACATTGGAGTGTTTCGGGTTGAGAAACGTCGACTATTCCAAAGTGAATCGAGATCCTTTAAAATTAGAGATACATGCTTTGGCCTATAGGTAAAATGCTCTCGTCGAGAAGAGATTAACGACACTTTACCCTTCCAGTTACTACACGTCTCTAGCCGATCAAAAAATCGAAACTTTGGCGAGATTGAAAATCGAGGAATGCACTAGTTGACAAGGTGCGGGTTTCACCCCTAACTTGACAACATCGTACCCTAAGTGTGGTTGATACTTACAAAATGAAGAGCGAATTCCAACTCGTTGTTAAGGGCCCACTATAATATGAAATGGAAATTCCCATCAAGATGTGGATTTCACTCCTAACTTCATAGTGTAATTTCGTGTAAACTCGGATACGTGGATTGAGAGTAATCACCAAAGTGCGGGTTTCGCCCCTATTTTGGTGAGATCATCTCGTTTATAGTATGAGTGTCTTCAAGTCTTCAAGTATGTAAGTTGTTTAAGTGTCTTAGGAAAGACACGTTGCATACATTAAGACAAAAAAAATAGGAAGAACCAAATAGGAAGAATTAAAATTTTATGCACGAATCAAGAAAGGTCAAGTTAGACACTTAAACTATAGACTAGGTCGAACATGGCAATTCTACCTAAGTGTCCAATGTGTCACACCCCAACCAATGGTAGAAACATCGGAGTGAGAAGAACAAGATTGCTCGAGACATCATCACACTAGTTGTGATAATATTTAATTAAACAACTCAGTTCATTCCATTCATCAAATTGTCAAGTACAGCATAATTGAAATACAAAATACACATCAAATGAGATAAGTTCAACGAAACATAATAAATAACTTAGCATTTTAAGCGTGTTTCTATGCCAATCCTACTAAGTTTCGTCATATCAACCTCATTAACCTGCAAATTGTTAAAAAGTATAGTTCAGTAACAAAGTATTGGTGAGTACACAAGTTTGAACCATAGCATATGTAATAAAAACGTTTAAACAAATCCACATGATAAGCTAGTATATGAGATTAATGTAAACAAGTCATGTGAACTACAAGTCAATCCTCAAGTGTCACCACATAATAGATTAAAACTTAACATGACCACAAGAATACGGGCGGTGCGTTACTCCTATAGCGTTATACATGTTAACGGAATGCTCGTCCAAAGTTAATGACAGTTAGTATCACATAAGAATGTTCCAATTAAACAATTCAAGTATCACATAACTATAGCACGCATGATGGATTGTTTGTGTGATTTCATAAATTAAAAGTGTGATTTAGTGTGTTTATGATAGATTAACATATTGCACCCAAAAAGTGTAAAGCGTAAAAATGGTTTCGAAAGTATTCACGGTTTTGCAAAGTTAATTCCTTGAAAGATTTTGGGTTGATTAGGGGGACGGACACCGAGTTATCCTACACAAGAAAACGTAGGTGTGTGAGTATTGGATTGAAGATGGAGTTTGGTAATTTAGGAATTTAAAGTATGCAAAGTATGTATAATCGAAAGTATTGAAGTTAACACTCGTTTTTGACATTATAAGCCTCGTAGGGTGTTTGTGGTTTTATGGGTCATCCCAAATAGAATCGTAACGATGGTTAACTCTTAGATAAAATAACCTAATGTTAGTACAAGTAACAATACGGTCATTGTCAAAGGTTCGGTTATATTATAATTTACGTATATAGTTTACATATATTATTACAAGTTTATCGTATAAATCATAGATTCCATATAAGTCATGGAAGTCATAAAAGTCATACATGGAGGTAGGAGGTAATCGTCCTTACCTCTTTCGTAAGATTCACCAATACACAAATTGCCACAAGGACAATCTGGATGGTCATGAATAAAGTACTTCACTAAACTACGTTTCAGACCAAATAAGCAAGCTAGGTGCATGCATCCCGAACATGGCAACGTTTGGGGAAGTGTCGTAGCCTTGTTACTCAATTGAAGTTGAAACATAGCTTAGTGGATAGAAATCATCAAGTGAGGGGTGGATTGAAAGTTAGATAACCAAGGCCTCCATGTAATCACACCTTCACCAAAACACAAGCTTGTAAGCTAGGATGGTTCAACACTTATGGGTCAAGATCCTTAGTAAAAACAACAAGTTTAGAGGCATATCATTCTGACAACCATGGAGAAAACAGGTAAACCCTAATCTATACGTATGACTTATACGGGTAATGAAACGATACTAAGCATGACTCGGAGGAATCTGAGGGTACGTTATGAGAAACATGAAAACAATAATACCTCACAGTGTGATGTGGATACCTCAGTGTGCTAAAAACAGGTTAAACAGAAGCTTTTTGTTTAACAGTTCGGAGCCGTACAATAACGATTTAGATGCAAACGTAAGTTCCGGAGACTATTCTAAGAGTAAAGAATTACCTACACAAGGTACTTAGACAATAATATAAGAATTGAGGCCTTAACATGTAGTTGGCACGTTAAACAAGACGGTTTCGGTTAACGAAACGCCTTTGATTTTAACGCACACGGAAACAACCAAACATGCATTGTATGGTCAGTCAAGCCTAAAACATTACTTATTGAACACTAATATAATGTATTTTAAGCAAATACGTGAAAGTGTTCAGCTTTTATTAAAAACGGGTTAGTATTTAAAAAAAACTGCACATGGTACGATCATTTAGCAAACGGACGGCTCGAATGACAATTTGGACAATTTAAAAAAACTGCGCGTGGATGATCATTTACCTTAACAGAAAGTTAGTATTATAAAACCCATTTGATTATAATTATAAAATATATTATAATATATTATATTTGGCCCTACTCCGTTTTTAACAAAACTTAGGTCAAAATATAGAGAAAAAAAAGCTCGTGTCAATGGCATATTCATAATTTTATAATATGCTATATTTTGAAAGTTATACGAGTAAAATGAGTGAAGTAGCTGAATAAGTTATAAAGTTTAAAATAATATAATAATAATAATAATAATAATAATATTAATAAACAACAACACTAACCGCCTCACGAGCAGATTAGCATCATATGTGTATATATGTGATGATCTTTATGTTCTCAATTTGAAACATCCATCTTTCACTTAGTTCCCAACTTATTAAACACACAAAACACAAATCCAGCCGAGAAACATTTGGCTTCAGCTGTAATCTAAACCTTTGGAAGGGTAGAGACCACTCACTTCATCGAGAAACACGAGGTATAACACCCGAAAACTGAAACTAGTAGCCGTAAAATTATTTTTTGTAACTCTTTGCGTGGGCATTGTTAGGACTTGAAAATTTACAGGATGGTCACCCATGGTGACAGCAAGACTCGATAAAAAGTTTAGAATTTTCTGAATTGTTGGTGATTTAAAGGAATAAATTCGGATAGAATACTAACCGAGCTCAATAAATCACCAAAAATCATAAAGATGTGGAGTTTAATTTGTAAAACATTTTGGGAAAATTTGGGGCTCATTGACTGAGTTTGATATGGGTTTCAAAAATCGCGTTGTCACGAAGTGTCGGTACCAGGAAAAGCTGTATAACCAATTCAGAAAAATCTCAAATATTTTGCACCAGGCTCCCAGTGATATTGGGAAACTTCTGTAATTTTTTGGGAATTTTTGAAAGTCAGATCATTTTGGATGTAAATAGTTCTGTTAAAATACAGTTCTTGTGAATTTATTAAAATTAATATCTTAGTTTTATAAATTCTGAAAATATTTTCCCAGAATTCTATATATTTTTACCAACTTATATAAAAATTTTTAGAATTTTATGAAGTATATCCATTGAGTAATGATTTTTGGAATTAAAAATCTTATTATTTTATACAAAACCGGCAGTTGTAAACGTATAACGAACCAGCCAGGACCGCGAAATGACCAATGAGTAAATTGGCAATAAGTGGAACACTAGAGTCATTCTGGACTGCTCCAGGGCAAAATGGGTACTTGGGGTACATTACACGCCAGTTTGGGAGATTCCTTGACGGCGAAAAACGAAACTTAAAATCGGGCAACCTAGGATCCCCAAACGCCTGAACTCCCTTAATATAAAGTTAATCAGTTCTAAGGAGCAAATGATTAGTACAATCCATATGATCATACCACTTTCTGAACATCTAAAACAAACGACTTTGACTGGCACGCAAAACGGTGCCCGGAACCCAAACTGAAATCTGACACTAAGATAATACCCACAACTCTACTGGTAGGATATAGGTTAAGTCTTAGATGATTATCCTCATCTGAGCCATAGTTATTGCAATTAACGAATTGAAAACTGTATTCGGTAATAACCAAACACGAACTAATATATACGGATCAAAGGGATAGAGCATTGATACGTACCCATCCTGTGATAGTCGTGCTATATACTAGGATAGAATAGTCAAGGTTTCACTTGTGGGCTTAGTATAATTTTATGTCAAACATACAAAATCAACCGGTTCAAACTATATTGTGAAACACCCTAAAACAGTGAAATTCACCAACTATTTTTAGTTGACTGTTCAAACTTAGCATGCGTTTCAGGTAAAGCTAAAGAAGAATAAAGTGAAGTGCGTATGGGTTTCATGTTTTGTTGATCGAATACTACTGTACATAAAAGCATGCTTAGCAAAGACAACCGCTTTTGGGACATTAGTGCCTATACAATAAACCTTAGTGTGTAATCAAACGTTGTAATCGATGCTTGTGTTGTGTAATACAGTATCTATTTAAAAAACATATTCATACCATGTATCTGTTGCACCCCACGTGCGCTTCCGCTCCGAGTCAGGGTGTGTCAGAAGATGGTAACAAAGCACATCGGTTATAGCAAAGTAGGTATTCTAAGAGAGCCTAGACTATAACGAATTCAGAAAAATCTCTATTTTTTGCACCAGGCTCCCAGTGATATTGGGAAACTTCTGTAATTTTTTGGGAATTTTTGAAAGTCAGATCATTTTGGATGTAAATAGTTATGTTAAAATACAGTTCTCGTGAATTTTTAAAATTAGTATCTTAGTTTTATAAATTCTGAAAATATTTTCCCAGAATTCTATATATTTTTACTAACTTATATAAAAATTTTAGAATTTTATGAAGTATATCCATTGAGTAATGATTTTTGGAATTAAAAATCTTATTATTTTATACAAAACCGGCAGTTGTAAACGTATAACGAACCAGCCAGGACCGCGAAATGACCAATGAGTAAATTAGCAATAAGTGGAACACTAGAGTCATTCTAGACTGCTCCAGGGCAAAATGGGTACTTGGGGTACATTACACGCCAGTTTGGGAGATTCCTTGACGGCGAAAAACAAAACTTAAAATCGGGCAACCTAGGATCCCCAAACGCCTGAACTCTCTTAATATAAAGTTAATCAATTCTAACGAGCAAATGATTAGTACAATCCATATGATCATACCACTTTCCGACCATCTAAAACAAACGACTTTGACTGGCACGCAAAACGGTGCCCGGAACCCAAACTGAAATATGACACCAAGATAATACCCACAACTCTACTGGTAGGATATAGGTTAAGTCTTAGATGATTATCCTCATCTGAGCCATAGTTATCGCAATTAACGAATTGAAAACTGTATTCGGTAATAACCAAACACGAACTGATATATACGGATCAAAGGGATAGAGCATTGATACGTACCCATCCTGTGATAGTCGTGCTATATACTAGGGTAGAATAGTCAAGGTTTCACTTGTGGGCTTAGTATAATTTTATGTCAAACATACAAAATCAACCGGTTCAAACTATATTGTGAAACACCCTAAAACAGTGAAATTCACCAACTATTTTTAGTTGACTGTTCAAACTTAACATGCGTTTCAGGTAAAGCTAAAGAAGAATAAAGTGAAGTGCGTATGGGTTTCAAGTTTTGTTGATCGAATACTACTGTACATAAAAGCATGCTTAGCAAAGACAACCGCTTTTGGGACATTAGTGCCTGTACAATAAACCTTAGTGTGTAATCAAACGTTGTAATCGATGCTTGTGTTGTGTAATACAGTATCTTTTTAAAAAACATATTCATACCATGTATCTGTTGCACCCCACGTGCGCTTCCGCTGCGAGTCAGGGTGTGTCAGAAGATAGTAACAAAGCACATCGGTTATAGCAAAGTAGGTATTCTAAGAGAGCCTAGACTATAACGAATTCCGAAAAATCTCAAATTTTCTGCACCAGGCTCCCAGTGATATTGGGAAACTTCTGTAATTTTTTGGGAATTTTTGAAAGTCAGATCATTTTGGATGTAAATAGTTCTGTTAAAATACAGTTCTCGTGAATTTTTAAAATTAGTATCTTAGTTTTATAAATTCTCAAAATATTTTCCCAGAATTCTATATATTTTTACCAACTTATATAAAAATTTTAGAATTTTATGAAGTATATCTATTGAGTAATGATTTTTGGAATTAAAAATCTTATTATTTTATACAAAACCGGCAGTTGTAAACGTATAACGAACCAGCCAGGACCGCGAAATGACCAATGAGTAAATTGGCAATAAGTGGAACACTGGAGTCATTCTAGACTGCTCCAGGGCAAAATGGGTACTTGGGGTACATTACACGCCAGTTTGGGAGATTCCTTGACGGCGAAAAACAAAACTTAAAATCGGGCAACCTAGGATCCCCAAACGCCTGAACTCTCTTAATATAAAGTTAATCACTTCTAACGAGCAACTGATTAGTACAATCCATATGATCATACCACTTTCCGAACATCTAAAACAAACGACTTTGACTGGCACGCAAAACGGTGCCCGGAACCAAACTGAAATCTGACACTAAGATAATACCCACAACTCTACTGGTAGGATATAGGTTAAGTCTTAGATGATTATCCTCATCTGAGCCACAGTTATTGCAATTAACGAATTAAAAACTGTATTCGGTAATAACCAAACACGAACTGATATATACGGATCAAAGGGATAGAGCATTGATACGTACCCATCCTGTGATAGTCGTACTATATACAAGGATAGAACAGTCAAGGTTTCACTTGTGGGCTTAGTATAATTTTATGTCAAACATACAAAATCAACCGGTTCAAACTATATTGTGAAACACCCTAAAACAGTGAAATTCACCAACTATTTGTAGTTGACTGTTCAAACTTAACATGCGTTTCAGGTAAAGCTAAAGAAGAATAAAGTGAAGTGCGTATGGGTTTCAAGTTTTGTTGATCGAATACTACTGTACATAAAAGCATGCTTAGCAAAGACAACCGCTTTTGGGACATTAGTGCCTGTATAATAAACCTTAGTGTGTAATCAAACGTTGTAACCGATGCTTGTGTTGTGTAATACAGTATCTTTTTTAAAAAAACATATTCATACCATGTATCTGTTGCACCCCACGTGCGCTTCCGCTGCGAGTCGGGGTGTGTCAGAAGATGGTAACAAAGCACATCGGTTATAGCAAAGTAGGTATTCTAAGAGGGCCTAGACTATAATCATAAGTGTGACTCAACAAAGTGATAACCTATAGTAACGAAATAGTATGGTTAGTGCCAGGATGGCCTTGCCAGGCAAATAAGTTATTGTGGTCCGGAACATAATAACTTATCTGCTTGTACTTGGGCATTCTGAGAACACCATTGAGAAAGGAAAGGAAGCGAACACGAATACTAATACAATATATATATATATATATATATATATATCTTTGATCTTCGATGCAAACGTGTGCTTATGTGTATAATCTTTGTTTGTTCAGTACCCACACTTCACAATAATTAGAATATATTATCATAATTTATTTAAACTATGCAGGTATGATGTCAAACCGACGCAGTCAGAGTTCTAAAAGGATCCATCGATGGAGATAGAAGATGGAGTCGGGGGTTTGTGGAGGAGGAGGAAGAGGGGTCGATAGGATTCGAGCTCCCAATCAACGAACCTGACTGATCAGATTACTGTTGTGATAGCTACCCACCCAGACGAGGGACCGAGGCTACTAGTTCTAACCACTCTCTACCTCACCGTCAGCCCGTTGCGGCTGAATATAGCCACACATCAGACCCATATTACCATCCCGGTCCTACACCAGTTACAATCCCACAATTTCCTACCCCGCGCACTCCCATCTCTCTTGGTTCACCACCCTCCCCACCAACTGCTCGTTTTAGGCAGACGGCTTGTATAAGAGTCCCGATGCCAACTCCAGCCTTTTCCGTGGTTATCCATACTCCACCGCCCTCCCTAGCGGCACACACTTTATCGGACCTTGGATACCGTTTGACCGCCCGATTCCTAAACCGACACCCTCACCATAGCCTCATTCCCCATACCATACGCGCAAGCGGGTAGAGCCCTCCCACCCCGCAGAGGAACCTACCCGTTTGTCTAGGGCATACCAGTACCACCTGAGGACCAACCACCCTCCCCTCATACCATACATTGGATCAGACATCTATATGACCAAATAGTAGCGCTTACCACTGCACCAGCAGAGGAGTCTCACCATAGGAGTGTTATGTATGGGTGCATTACTAGAACTCAAAAGGCAGTTATGGCAGTTCAGCAGTATTGGGGGCAGGATCGTTACCGGCAAGGACGTTCGATGACCCTACTGTATCTATGCTTGGCAAGGATTGCACTGTTAGCGACAGGGGTCGTGTGGTTGGCGCTTCAGTCATGTCGGTAGAGGGAGCGGTTTCTTATGTATATATAGAACTTTTGATCACCTATCAAGCACTAGGCAACTGTATGCCTACGTCGAGATAGGGTTGTATGATATAGTATGTTACTAGTACTCGATGTTGATAGTATGTATGTGCGTCACATGATGACAAATTTTGACTAGTACGTTACAAACATAAATCCTTAGTGGATTAGGCCTGTGTGCCAATTTTGATTATTGTACAGTGGCATTTATATGTATAATAGTGAATGTTGTTTATACGTGTTCGTGTGTTTACGAGATTATTAACAATTTTGATGAAACGCAATCTGATATGTGATACATGTATCAATATATGCGAATTTTTTTATAGAATGACCCCAAAACGAGCAAATAACTTGACAGAGGCAGACATCGCATAACTAAATAACCCAACAACTATAAACTGTTGTTCCAACTATAGTACCCCAAGTTACGGCGAGCTTTAACACAAATGCATAAAATCCACAGCCTAACCCGAATATGGATTCGGTGGTCATAACAATGTGGTGTAGAGGTGCACTTATAAACAATTTATGGAAGGCAAACTTATAGAGTTCAACGGTACGGAAGGGCCAACAGGGATTGTTCGATGGATCCAGAAGACACAAGTAGTTATTAACATCATGAATTGTCTGGAGGAGTGTATTGTGAAATATGCGACCTATACGTTTATTGATTACACCCTGAATTGTTGGAATACCATCATTCAGACACAGGGACAGGAAGTCGTTCCCCATATGACGTGGGATGAACTTAAAACACTTCTGATGACCCACTTTTGTCCGAAAAGTGAAATACAAAAACTGGAACGTGAGTTTTGGAACCTACAAATGCAAGGGGCAGATCACGTGGAGTATACTAATTGTTTTAATACTCTTGCTCGTTTACTACCAGATATTGTCAGACACGAATCAAAATGAATTGAATCTTATATATGGGGATTGGCCCTAGAAGTCCGAAGCATCATAAACTCAATAGAACACTTGACGATAGAAAGTGTCGTGTCGAGGTCTGGCACAATTACTTTTGATATGGTAAGGAGGAAAATATTGAAGATGCCCAGAGAGTCGTCTGGCACTAAAAGAACCAAACTATGACAATAAGCCACAGGGATCTCAGCCGCACAAGCGTATTCGATCGAACAACCAAAATTATGCAATGACTACCACAGATTCGAGACCCGATAACCATAAAGGACCATGGCCAAAATGTAACAAATGTGGTTACCATCACCTGGGCGAGTGCCGAACCGTAACCTGCAACAAGTGTCGAAAAGTGGGGCATTCTGCTCATAATTGTAGAACACCTGCTGAACTGACAAACCGTCCGAACCCACCTACTCGTTTCCAAACCAACCTACCCCAAACCAGTCAACAAAACCCACAACTAACCTACCTTCGCACCTTCTACGAGTGTGGCAGTACGGAGCATTTTAAACGAACTTGCCCGAAGCTGTATCAAGGACCCACAGGAAAGACAAACCAAGGGCAAGCCTCAACTTTCAATCAAACTCGAGGACGCGCGTTTGTTAGAGGATCCGGTGACACACGACAAGGTCCTAATGTAGTGACAGGTACCTTTCTTGTCTCCGCACAGTATGCTTCCTTGTTAGTTGATACCGGTGCAAATAAGAGCTTGGTTTCTATTTTCTTCCGACCCTTATTAAATGTGTCGGCTAGTGAGCTAACACATCCCTATTCTATAGAACTCGCTAACGGTAAACCTATAACTAGTTACCAAATTATACGTGACTGGCCCTTAGCCCTTAGTGACCACCATTTCCTCATTGACCTTCTACCGGTAGAACTTGGAAGTTTTGATATAGTAGTGGGAATGGACTGGTTGTCCATGTACAAGGCGGAAATTATTTGTGAATAGAAGATTGTTAGGATTTCTTTCCCTAACAATGAAGTGATGATGGTACAAGGAGAAAAATCTGGCGCAATGTTACCCCTTATATCTCACCTCAAAGTATTGAAGTGCCTACGACAGGGATGCACGGTGTATATGGCAAATATGGAAGCTATGGAATCAAGGGAAAGACGTATTGAAGACATTCTAGTTGTACGTGATTACCCTGATGTTTTTCCTGAAAAACTACCCTGATTGCCACCCGACCGACAAGTCGAATTCCGTATCGACTTAATTCCGGGAGCAGCTCTGATCGCCAAGGCACCTTATCGCCTTGCACCTTCCGAGATGCAAGAGTTAGCCACCCAACTGCACGAGTTGTTGGATAAAGGTTTATCCGTCCTAGCTATCCCCCTTGGGGAGCGCCAGTATTGTTTGTCAAAAAGAAGGACGGGAGCTTTAGGATGTGTATAGATTACAGGGAGCTGAACAAGGTCAGGATTAAGAATCGATATCCGCTTCCGCAGATTGATGATCTGTTTGATCAATTACAAGGAGCCTGTTACTTTTCAAAAATTGATCTCAGATTGGGGTATCCCCAAGTAAAGGTTCAAGAGGAAGATATCCAGAAAACAACCTTTCGAACTAGGTATGACCATTATGAATTCCTGGTTTTGCCTTTTGGGCTAACCAACGCACCTTCCGTATTTATGGACCTCATGAACCGGGTTTGCAAAACACACCTGGATAAATTCGTCATAGTCTTTATTGACGATATCCTAATATATTCAAAAAGCAAGGAGGAGCATGAGAGCCATCTACGTACAATTTTGGAGGTATTGAGAAAGGAGAAGTTGTATGCCAAGCTATCTAAATGTGTTTTTCTTTTACAAGCAGTGCAATTCTTAGGGCACGTGGTGGATCAACAAGGAATTCGTGTTGACCCTAGTAAGATCGAAGCCATTAAGAATTTGTAAGCACCTAAGTGCGCCAAATAAATCCGCTAATTTTTGGGATTGGCAGGATATTACTGTCGCTTCATTGAAAATTTTTCTTGCATCGCACAACCCTTGACCGTGCACACTCAAAAGGATTGGAGATACGACTAGGGTGAAGAACAAGAAACAACTTTCCAATTGCGAAAACAAAAACTAGGTGAAGCACTAGTTCTAACACTTTCTGAGGGAAACGAAGACTTCGTCGTATATTGTGACGCTTCGCAACGGGGGTTAGGATGTGTATTGATGCAACAAAACAAGGTAATATCATACACTTCATGACAACTGAAGGTACATGAAAAGAACCATACCACACATGACTTAGAGCTTAGAGCGGTGATTTTTTCACTTAAGATCTGGAGGCATTACTTATACGGTACAAAGTGCACGGTCTACACGGACCATAAAAGCCTCCAACACATATATTTGACCAGAAAGAACTGAACATGAGGCAGCAGCGATGGGTGGAACTGTTAAACGATTATGATTGCGAAATTAAGTATCACCCTAACAAGGCGAACGTAGTAGCTGATGCCTTGAGAAGAAAGGATAGGGTGAAACCACTTAGAGTATGAACCATGGGAATGCTTGTCTAAACAAGTCTCAAGGAACAGGTTCGTGCGACACAGATGAAAGCCTTACCAGAAGGTCAAATAGAAAAGGAGGAGTTGCATGGGAACGAGAAGAATTTTGAGAAGAAAACTGATGAAGTGTTGTACTTCAAAGATAGGGTATGGACTCCTACTCTCCATGACCTACGTCAACTGATTACCGATGAGGCTCATAAATCTAAGTAATCTATTCACCCCGGTACAGACAAGATGTACCACCACCTAAAGGAGTTTTATTGGTGGATAGGCATGAGGAGAGACGTGGCGGAGTATGTTAGTAAATGTTTAACTTGTGCACCAGTCAAGGCTGAATACCAAAAACCCTCGGGAATGCTACAACCCAAGATACCTCAATGGAAATGGGAGCAAATCACGATGGACTTCGTGACCCACCTTCCAAAAACACCCGAGATCACGATGCGATTTGGGTAGTCATGGATAGCCTAACCAAATATGCGCACTTTATTCTGATTCGTACTACCTATAAAACCGAGAAATTGGCTGCGCTCTACACTAACAAAATTATGGCTAGACATGGTGTACCAGTTGCGATCATTTCAGACCGTGATAGTCATTTTACTTCACCCACTATTGGCAACAGTTACAAGAAACTTTGGGGTCTTGAATAGACATGAGTACGGCTTATCATCCCCAAACCAACGGCCAATCAGAACGAACTATCCAAACATTGCAAGATCTGCTTCGTGCTGGTGTCCTAGACTTTGGAGGAAGTTGGGCCAAGCACCTTCCCTTAACCGAATTTTCTTATAATAACAGCTACCACAGTAGCATTCAAGCGGCACCATACGAGGAGCTATATGGTCGGAAGTGCAGATCACCACTTTTTTGGGTTTAAGTGGGTGATACTAACCTCACAGGGTCTGAAATGATTCAAGAAATGACAGACAAGGTGCATCAGATCCAAACCAGACTGAAAGCAGCGTGAGATCGGCAGAAAAGTTACGTCGATGTTCGCAGGAAACTGTTGTCATTTGAAGTGGGTGACAAGGCACTATTAAAAGTGTCACCATGGAAAGGAGTTATAAGGTTTGGCAAGGCAGGAAAGTTGACTCCGAAGTACATAGGACCATACGAAATTATTGCCAAGGTTTTACCTGTAGCGTATCGGCTAAAATTACAAGTCGAACTGAGCACCATTCACGTTGTATTCCATGTATCAAACTTAAAAAAATGTCTCACGGATGAAGCAAGTATTGTAGCATTGAATGATGTGCAGGTCGATGACAAACTCCACTTCGTGGAAGAACCGGTAGAAATCGTAGATGAGAAAACCAAGCAACTACGTCATAAAAAATCTTGCTGGTGAAGGTACGATGGAACTCGCATCGAGGCCCGGAATACGTGTGGGAACGGAAGGATCCAGAGGAGATGGAGTCGGGATCTATGAAGGAGGAGGAAGAGGGGGTAATAGGATTCGAGCTCCCCAACAACGAACCAGACTTATCAGGTTACTGTTGTGATAGATACCCACCCTGATCCGCTATTAGACGAGGGACCATTGCTACTAGTTCTAACCATTCTCTACTCACCGTCAGCCCGTTGCGGCTTAATATAGCCACAAATCAGACCCATATTACCACCCCGCTATGACTAGGGGGAGTCCTAAACCAGTTACTATCCCCTGATTTCCTACCCCGCGCACTCCCATATCTCTTGGTTCACCACCCTCCCCACCAGCTGCTCGTTTTAGGCAGATGACTCGTATGAGGGTCCCAATGCCAACTCCAGCCTTTTCACCAGTTATTCGTACTCCACCACCCTCCCTAGTGGCACAAACTTTATCAGACCTTGGATACCGTTTGACCGCCCGATTCCTAAATCTGACACCCTCACCATAGCCTCATTCCCCATACCATACTCGCGAGCGGGGAGAGCCCTCCCTCCCGGCAGAGGAACCTACCCCGCCTATCTGGGGCATACCAGTACCACCTGAGGACCAACACACTCCCCTCAAACCATCCGTTGGATCAGACATCTATATGACCAAATAGTAGCGCTTACCACTGCACGAGCAGAGGAGGCTCACCATAGGAGTGTTATGTACTGGTGCATTAGTAGCACTCAATAGACAGTTGTGGCAGTTCAGCAGTCTTGGGGGCAGGATCGTTACCGGCCAGGACGTTCCGAGACCCTACTGTATCTATGCTTGGCAAGGATTACACTTTTAGCGATAGGGGCCGTGTGTTTTGCGCTTTAGTCACGTTGGTAGAGGGAGCGGTTTCTTATGCATATATCGATCTTTTAATCTCCTATAAATCACTAGGCAACTGTATGCCTACGTCGAGATAGGGTTGTATGATATAGTATGTTACTAGTACTCGATGTTGATAGTATGTGTGTGCGTCACGTGATGATATATTTTCTGTAGTACGTTACTAACATAAATCCTTAGTGGATTAGGCCTGTGTGCCAATTTTGATTATTGTACAGCAGCATTTATATGAATAATAGTGAATGTTGTTTATACGTGTTCGTGTGTTTACGAGATTATTAACAATTTTGATGAAACGCAATCTAATATGTGATACATGTATCAATATATGTGAATTTTTTATAGAATGGCCCCAAAACGAGCAAATAACCTGACAGAGGCAGACATCGCACAACTAATAACCCAACAACTATTAATTTTTATTCCAACCATAGTAGTCCAAGTTACGGCGAGCATTAACACAAATGCACAAAATCCGCAGCCTACCCGAATGTGGATCCGGTTGGTCAAAACAATGTGGTGCAGAGGTGCACTTATAAACAATTTATGGAAGGCAAACCTATAGCGTTCAATGGTACGGAAGGGCCAACAGGGATTGTTCGATGGATCGAGAAGACACAAGTAGTTATTAACATCACGAAGTGTCAGGAGGAGTGTATTGTGAAATATGCGACCTCTACGTTTATTGATTTCGCCATGACCTGGTGGAATACCATCGTTCAGACCCGAGGAGAGGAAGTTGTTGCCCATATGACGTGGGATGAACTTAAAACACTTCTGATAACCCACTTTTGTCCGAAAAGTGAAATTCTAAAACAAGAACATGAGTTTTGGAACCTACAAATGCAAGGGGCAGATCACATGGGGTATACTAATCGTTTTAATACTCTTGCTCATTTACTACAAGATATGGTCAGACCCGAATAAAAACGAATTGAACGTTATATATGGGGATTGGCCCCTGAAGTCCGAAGCACCGTAAACTCAGTAGAATATTTGACGATGGAAACTGTCGTGTCGAGGTCTGGCATGATTACTTTTGATATGATAAGGAGGAATATATTGAAGATGCCCGGAGAGTCGTCTGGCACTAAAAGAACCGACTATGACTATAAGCCACAGGGATCTCAACCGCATAAGCATATTCGGTCGAACAACCAAAATTATGCAATAACTACCTCGGATTCGAGACCGATAACTATAAAGGACCATGGCCAAAATTTAGAATTTTCTGAATTTTTGGTGATTTTTGGTGAATTTTAACTGTTTAAAGGAAAAAGATTCGGATAAAATACTAAAGGAGCTCAATAAATCACCAAAAATTATAGAGATGTGGAGTTTAATTTGTACAACATTCTGGAAAAGTTTGAGGATCACTGACTGAGTTTGATATGAGTTTAAAAAATCATGTTGTCGCAAAGTTTCAGTACCCGGAAGAGCTGTATAATGAATTCAGAAAAATCTCAATTTTTTTGCACGAGGTTCCTAGAGATATTGGGACACTTCAGTAAATTTTTCAGAATTTTTGAAAGTCGGATAATTTTGGATGTAAATTGTTCGGTTAAAATACAGTTCTCATGAATTTATTAAAATTAATATCTTAGTTTTATAAATTTTTAAGAATTTTATGAAGTATATCCATTGAGTAATGATTTTTGGAATTAATAATCTTATTATTTTATACAAAACCGAAAGTTTAAACGTATAACGAACCTGTCAGAACTACAAAATGACCAATGATTAAATTGGCAATAAGTGGAACACTTGAGTCATTCTGGACTGTTCTGGGGAAAAATGGGTACTTGGGTTACATTACACGCCAGTTTGGGAGATTCCTTGACGACGAAAAAGGAAACTTAAAATCGGGCAACCTGGGATCCCCAAACGACTGAACTCCCTTAATATAAAGTTAATCATTTCTAACGAACAACTGATTAGTACAATCCATATGATCATACCACTTTCCGAACATCTAAAACGACTTTGACTGGCATGCAAAACGGTGCCCTGAACCCAAATTGAAATCTGACACTAAGATAATACCCACAGCTCTAATGGTAGGATATAGGTCAAGTCACAGATGATTATCCTCATCTGAGCCATAGTTATTGCAATTACCGAATTGAACTGTATTCGGAAATAACCAAACTCAAACTGATATATGGATCAAAGGGATAGAGCGTACCCATCCTGTGATAGTCGTGCTATATACTAGGTGAGTTTCACTACCTTGTTTTTAAACTGTTTTACTGTTTTACTTGGGGTGAAATGCATGTTACATATAGACATACTTGCACATACATATATGTTGTGATGTGAATTATCTAAGTTATACTAACACACGAAATGTCCCCACAAACACGAGTGATCAACAATATGCCGGTGGATGTGTGAATAGTACTATTGGTCTGACGAACCCAATTGATCTGGCACAATTGCCATAGCTTCTACTATAATTGCACATGTCCATGCAATTCTGTGAACACGCTATGTGGTCTTAGACATAGCTACTTGGGGTGGTAAAGTATTGAGGTGTCGGTTATGGGACATGACAGTTGAGAACAGTCAAGGTTTCACTTGTGGGCTTAGTATAATTTCATGTCAAACATACAAAATCAATAGGTTCAAACTATATTGTGAAACACCCTAAAACAGTGAAATTCACCAGCTACTTGTAGTTGACTGTTCAAACTTAACATGCGTTTCAGGTAAAGCTAAAGAAGAATAAAGTGAAGTGCGTATGGGTTTCAAGTTTTGTTGATCGAATACTACTATACATAGAAGCATGCTTAGCAAAGACAACCGCTTTTGGGACATTAGTGCCTGTACAATAAACCTTAGTGTGTAATCAAACGTTGTAACCGATGCTTGTGTTGTGTAATACAATGTCTTTTTAAATAACGTATTCATACCATGTATCTGTTGCACCCCGCGTGCGCTTCCGCTGTGAGTTAGGGTGTGACAATTATACCTCTTGATTTTCTATGAAACAAGTCTAGCTAGCTCACTAACTATAAACTTGATTAGAGGCACAAGTAGCATAGAGTTGTTAAGATTAAAGCAAGTTTAGGAACAGTTTATAAGTTTAACTTCCAAAACAGAAAGTTTGGCCCTAAAAATGGTATTGTGCCACCTTGGTTTTCAATGGAAAACCTATGGTAACATTCCATGGGGCTTAGCAAACATTGTTGAGGAAGAAAACGTAAAGAAAACTTGAAGTTCTTAAAGTTTTGAAAAGAAAAACATGAGCAAAAAGTTTAGCACACTTTTGGACCTCAAAATGGTGAGGTTTCACCTTAGTTTGGCCGAGCAAACATGTGAAAACCTTCCTAGAGGTTATATAAGTGTGTTAGAAGAAGAAACAATGTTTAAATGAGAAAGGAAGTGAGTTTAAACTCACTTACAAATTGAAATGTTTCAGCAAAAAGTTCTAGGAGTTTTGAGAGGATTTGTGAAGTATTGGAGGCTTGTAAAAGTGAAAAAGGTTGGGGAAAGGTGGGGTTTTATAGAGGGAAGATTAGGGTTTGAATTAGGATTGCATTTAATGGGGTTTGGTCGGAGTTTAACTTGAAACAAGAAGAGAATAAAGGAGTGGCAGCTTGCAGCCGCAAGTTGCCTTGTATTTCTTTTTCTTTTGTTAATTAAATATTAATTTGTTACTTGGTGTTTGTACATTATACATTTTATATAACATAAGTATGGGTCATTTGGTAGGCTAAGATCAAGTGTAAGGGTGTATCAAAACAAAAAAAAAAAATACTTGCTAGATAATATATGTTTAGCATAAACATGACAAGATTTTATGATGTCGAAAGCTTAAATTTTGTGTTAAAAATCACTAATCATCTTGTTAGATTTGGGTTTTAAGATTCACAAGCGTACAATAGGTATTCATGAGTTTTTTTTTGAATTGATTAATCGAGCAACGAATAAACGTACGTTCATAAGTATAAGCATGCATAAAGGTTGTGAATTTCGCATAATTGATCAATTTGATTACAATCAAAGCCTTGGATTTACAATGATTCGGAAATGAGATACGATTACAAGGTTTTGACTTTCCAAATATAGAAACACGAAGCAAACTTACTAAAAATAGAAAGTTAAAAAGTGAAGCGTTACAAGAAACCATAAGAATTTTTCAACACAATTTAAGAAATGATAATTATTCAAGAGATGGTACACTGTATCACAGATTACGCAATTTTCAACTCAAACCAGACACTAAAATTTTTAAGCACACTGACCCTGCAAGATTTTAAAATTTTGAACTCATCTTCTAACATCGTCTCCCCCTATCGGTAACAACTCCTCCATGAACACCCATTTTCCATACGCTAAGAATTTAAAAGTAAAAGGAAATATTTTTGGATTTTTATATTTTCTAAAAGAAAATAAATAACGAAATAATACACTTTGTTTTTTTGAGAATCGCTGGGGAGAAGATCATATCAGCAATATCAAAGTGTTTTCACATTATTTGATAATTATAAATGTAATATTAATGAAATGCAGTTCAAGATGATTACCAGTATTGTTTATCCACTTAAACAAAATACATGAACATTTCAAATACCATTAGCCAGTGATATATATTAAGGTAATTTTATACTGATATACTAGTGTGTCCCACTTCAGGACATACCCCCATGATCAAGGTGTGCACAAAGATTCCTCGTAGTAGGTGAGTATACCAAAATTCATCCTTTATGATTTGCAACGTTAGATAATTGGTGATCAGGTCAGTACTTCCGTACAACAAAGAGACCAATATCCAACGAGGGTTAGGGAAAATACCAAATTTTTGTACAATTAAGGCATTTTGCACATTTGAATGACTCTCTAGGAGAGCTTCTTCAATTTTTAGGATTTGGCATTTTAGCTCTTTTAAGATATCCTGGTTGTGCCTAGGTTAGCACATATCTTGATGCAGCAGAAGGACAACCCTGATACCCAGATGAAATAACCATATAAAGACCCAAAACCTTGGATTTTGGAAATCTATCAACGCAAGATTTAATGTTGTAAAACCATATGTCACTGATATGTTACCCACTCATACCCAGTTCATTATGTTTATATCACCAAGGTAAGTTGATTATTTCATGCTTCTTGCCTACTGGTACATCATATGATGAAGCTGCTATCACACTTAAGCAATTTTAATTTTAATTTCAGTGTGACAGTCTAACTTTCTGATGTACTGTCATTTCTTCTTTTTCACATAGTGAAAACTCATTTTTTATTTTCTATTTTCTTTATTTTTTGATTTTGTGAAAAATCGTAAATTATTTACAAAATTCTTATGGAAAACTAGTTATTCAGGATTCCTCATCACTTTGAGTTCGTGTAAATGTTCAAAACGAGCCCTGTCAAATGCTTTTGTGTAAAGATCTGCCAGGTTACCTAGTATGTCGACTCTATGCAGTTCAATCAATTTCTTTTCAGTACAATCTCGTACAAAATGATGATGAATGTCAATATGTTTTGTGCGACTGTGTTTTACAGGATTGTTTGTTTTTGAAATAGTCACATACAGTGCCTTATCAAGTCGATAGACTCGATCTGGATAATCTGGATCAGTAGACCCATCTGGTTGTGAGACATACACCACTTCTTGGACTTTCCCGTAAAGAAACACACTCTTCATGTCAAGTTGGTAAAGCAAAAGCTAGGAACAAACAAATTACCTCCAACCTTGCTACTAGTGCAAACACTTCATTGTAATCAATACCCTCTTGCTAATTGAACCTTTTCACCACTAACTGTACCTTATTCCTTGTCACGATCCCACGGTCGTCTTTCTTGCACTTAAACACCCACTTAGTGCCTATTTCCTTTTCTCCTTCAGGCAAGTCAAGTAGCTCCCAAACCTTCAACTTATTAAACTGAGCTAGTTCCTCTTACATAGCTTCAACCCAACAGTTATCTTTTAGAGCCACACGGCTCCTCTTGGGCAATAAAGCAACTATCCAAACACTCATGTATCATCCCAGTCTTCTGAATTGAAGTAAATAAACAGGAACCTTCGATTACACCTCTTCTTGTCTGAACACCTGCAGCAGCATCACCTATTATGTTCTCAACTGGATGATCTCTATTTGCGCGTGTAGAAGTGGTGGTGTTAACAACTAAATTATCTCCCAGATTAGATCCAATCTCCCCTGAATGTTCTTGTTAGCAAATGAATTAGTAAAATCCTCCCCCTAAATAGGTTCAGACTCACTATCACTTGAATCCTGTGGAGCTGCATTGGAGGAAGTTTCTGGAGCATCTGTCATTGATATACTTGATCTAGGTATGAAGTCACCCTATTCATCTTCACTGATCATAGTTCAAATCAGTTTAGACTCACCTGTATTGGGAAAATCAGGAATATTAAATGATTTAAAAACGCTATCATAATCATATAATATAGCAGGACCACTCGTTAATTGTTGAGGTGAATAACTAGTGATTTCCATGTTAAACAAAACCTCAATTTTACTAGTTTTTAGACTAAAAACCCTTTTATTCGGTGTTCCAGACATATAACCTAGAAAGTATCCCTCGTCAGCTACCTCACCGAATTTATTCTGATCATTATTTCGCACAATGGTGCAGGGTAATCCAAATGGTTCAAAGCCTTTCAAGTTTGATTTCCGGTTAAACAATAGTTCGTGACACGTTTTGTTAAACTGTTTAACAGTCAAAACTTTGTTTAGGACATAATAAGTTGTGTTCACAGCTTCTTCCCAAAAAGAAATGGAAGCTTTGATTCAGAAAGCATAGTCCTAGCAGCTTCAATCAACATCCTGTTTTTCCTCTCAGCGGCTCCATTATGTTGAGGTGTATAATGAGAAGAATATTGATGTTCAATTCCCTTGCGAAGAGAATAGAGATCCAGAATCTGATTCTTGAACTTCATGCCATTATCACTCATTATTCTCTAGACCCGTGCAGCATGGCATTTTCCAATTTTGTAAAAAGTTATATCAGCATCTCCGCTGTCTCATCTTTTATACCTAAAAAGAAAACCCACGAATATCGTGAGTAATCATCTATGACAACCAAATAATAGTACTTTCCACCTATGCTTCTTACGTTCACCGGACCGAATAGATCCATATGAAGTAATTCAAAAGGGGCATCTATGGAATTTACTATTTTGGACTTGTGAGGTTTCTTTTTTTTTGTTTTCCTTTTTGACATGGAAACATTTATCTTCCACATGAAACCTCTGCACTGGCACCCCTTCCACTAAACCGTTTTTAATAATATAATTCATTTTCGATAATGGATGTAGGCCATGTGTCTGTGCCACAACATTGACTCAGCCGCAGATGATTTAACAATAAACATGCCACCATAGTGGAAGAATCCTTAGCACCCATGTCCATGACATAAGTGTCATTTCTCCTTGGTGCTCTCATAACTCTCCAATCATCTAGTATCACCAAACCCGATTTCAACACCAAAGCTTCAGACTTAGTAAAGTGGACCGAGTAACCCTTGTCGCAGACTTGAGACACGCTCATCAGATTGAGCGTCAGCTGCTCGTCATAGTTCACTTTGTCCAATGTGATCTTCTCGTTGGTCACTTTTCCTCGACATGTAATGTGCCCTCCTTTAGCACCTGCAAAATTCACATAACCTCCATCTATGTTTTCAAACTCAGTCAATAACCTCGCATCCCTGTTATGTGCCTGGAGCAGCCACTATCAACATACCACAAGTTGATTATCCTCCTTAGTTGCTTCTGTACAAGCCAAAAAAATTAGTTAGATTGGGGGACCCAAGCCTGAATGGTCTTGGGTCTTCCAGATTCAATAACCACCGGAACATTCATCCAATATCCATCACTCCTAATTGGAGTCTTGGATCTCAGACCTGTTGATGGAAATGATTTTTGATTTCCATTCAGTCTCTGGTCCTAAGGTTTGCTATACCGTTTTGGACTCTGTGACCTTTGGAAATATTGGTTTTGATTCCATGAATTTCGATTTTCATAATTTCTAAAGCCATTGTTATAAAAATTTCGACTACCAACATTCTAATATCGAATTTGATATTGACCTTGACTTTTGAAATTACTTGATTGACCATTAAAGTTATTCATTCTAGGTGAACTACTTCTATGTCGCTTCGTAGCAGATATCTTTGTTGAGTTAGAAACCTTCTGTCACACCCTCAATTTCCACTTGCGGAGTATTACCGCGAGACATGTGATCAAACCAGAATCTCAGACACTAGTAATATCGAACGACTCTATATGATTTATTTAAACGTTTTTCAAAAACATTTGTTGTAAACATTCATAGTCATTTTTAAAATATCATAATTTCAAAGTTTAGCGGAAGCATTAAAGTAAAGTAACGGGCCAACATAAACGCCAAAACCAAAAATCCCAAAAATTATTCGTAAATAAACACTCGATAAATATGTCTTGATCAAATGCAAGTGAGTGCACCTAGCGCTCCTAGCGTCCTGAGAAACATTCAAAGAAACAAGTGTCAACATTAAAGAAGAGTGAGTTTACAGGTTTTTATAAGTTCACAAGTTCGATTTAAAAGATTGTTTTCCCCCATTATCCCTAACCCGGGATACGACATAGTTCCATTATTCCTAACCAGGAATAATAATGTTGGTTCGTAAATAAGTTCAATGTTAACATGTTGGTAGCGAGCCTAAAGTTACGTCACATAAGAGTTCGCGATCGAAGCTGACTGTTGTTACCTCAGTTTTGCCAGGTCTATCACTGACCATGGCGGAAGTTAGGCCAAATTAATCACCCGTTAACCATTCCCGGTCGGCTAGCGCGACTAGCTCGGGTGGGGCTTGTCGGGCCCAGTAGTACTACTAGAATTTCTCCGCTATTTAACCCAATACTAAGATCCGGGAGTTGGTTGAGGACTTCCGTGATAAAGCAACTTAGTGACCATAACGTATATTAACATTAACTTAGTTACCGAATAGTTAACGACGTTAATTTCGCATAACGTAAAAAGATAGAGTTGTAGAGTGTATACATGTTTCTCCCCCTGTTGTTTAAAACCGGATAAAATAGGGGCCGTGAACGCACCTTAAATTGCTCGGTTAGAATAAACGCAAAAGAAGCAAATGATGGAACCGCTAATCGCGTCCTAACATGTCAACCGATTTAAAGTTAGTGTGTGAACACACTGACACCAAACCCTACGCGTAACTAACACACGGTACGGCACACGTAATAACCAATTCGAAACCATAATCATACATGCAAAGTATCATCATACAAAATAATGATCAAACCAACTTGTCATAAACACAGGATAACTCATACAACACTTAGGTACACACAAACGCAATTTATCATGTTTCAGCTTGTACGCTCATAACTGGGCTGTTTTCGAGGATTTTTATAATATAGTTCAAACATTCTAAAAATTCCAATTTTTTTAAAGGAGGTGTCAATTAGACTATAGAATTTTGTGTAAAATTTTCAAATGCTAAATCTTTACCAATTGTTCATAAACATTTATATACTAGGCTGCAGTCAGATTCGTCGCTTTCTGACTGCAGTCAACGATAAAAATTATTTAAAAATAATCGTTCATCCAATTAGAAAAATTCCAGAGGGAGATTCTCGGAAATTCCCGTCTTCAGTTACTGTACAAATTTCGTGACCTAACTCCATACAGACTATGAGATCAGACTCGATAAACAACCTGCAAATTCTGCAGAATTTACGCAGCTTCAGCTGCTGCACTAAATGGCATTTAAAAATAGTAAACGAGCTCCGAAAAATACGAATCCAACGCTATTTGGAGATTTTTTCAAAAATACACGTTTTAGGCTTCAGAATCCACTTTTCGATAAATTATGATCAGGTTACAGCCAACTGAAGTTGGCTGTAAATGTCAATCAGCTTACTGTTTTCGACTTTATCGCATTAGAACATGTTTAAACGATCATGACGCTTAGTTGTATTGATTAACAACAGGTTAATTTGTCAAATAACATCATATATATCAATATTCATGCAAACCCTAAATATATATCATGATCTTTATTGATAAAACGCAGCCTACGATTTTAGTATTCAACATATCATCACAACCGCAAGGATTCGCATATTCATTCGAACTAATCATACACCACAACACTTTTTCATACTAATAATCATAAAAGCACATAATCATGATCAAGATTACACAAAACCTAGTGTGAATCGCAATACAATTAAACCCTAACCTTGAAACGATGATGATTAGCGAACCGGGACAAGCTTGGAATCAATCCGAGAGTGTAGAGTTTGCGCGACCGAGAGAGGGGGGGGGGCTGCCGTCGACCTTCTTCTAGGGATTAGGGTTTTGATTATTTTTTGTTTTTTAAAACATCCCATGCATACTTACATATAAATATTACAGGGGGGGGCGGTTTGGGTTAGTGCCTTGGGCCGCAAGTTTGGGTTTTTTCCTTGGGCCGCAAGGTGTGTGGGTAGCAAGGACGACATGTTTCGCGGCTCTGTTCGGTTCGGCTATTTATTTAATTTTTTTACAGTACGGTAACATAAGGCTTATAACTAATAAATCGCGAAATCAAAGCGTGATACAATAATATACAAGCGTCTAATAACACATAGCACGTAATTCAGATACAACCCGTCTAATAACACATAGCACGTAATTCACCTAATAGATTCACAAAGTTAGCGTAGTTATTGCGAGCGTGTAATTTAATTCTCCGAATTAAATCAGCGTAGGATGAATAACAATAAAGTAGCGCGTTTAAGATACTTGAAAAGCCGGGATGTCACATTATCCCCATGTTGAAAGAATTTTCGTCCCGAAAATTGATTAAACGCGGTTTAGAATGCAACGCACAATGATTCAGTTTGTTAACATGGTTTAGAATGCAACACACAAAGATTCAGTTTGTTAGGATGGTACAAGCAAATCCTAGGCTGTCACATCATCCCCATGTTGAAAGAATTTCGTCCTGAAATTCAGTTGACGGTAACGCCAGATTGCTGCTCAGTTGCAAAAAGGTGTGGATATTTGCTTTTCATTTGGTCCTCTCTTTCCCACGTGAACTCTGGTCCACGCTTAGAGTTCCAACGAACCTTGACGATCGGTATCTTGCTGTGCCTTCGAGTCTTGATCTCACGGTCCATGATCTCGATAGGTTGTTCCACAAAATGCAGTTGCTCATCCACTTGAATCTCATCCAATGGAATGACTAGGGTCTCATCTGATAGGCACTTCTTCAGATTGGACACGTGAAAAACATTGTAAACTCCACTGAGTTCGGTAGGAAGGTCTAACTGATAAGCTACAATACGCTTCGAAATCACAAATGGGCCTACGTACCGTGGGTTTAGTTTGCCTCGTTTCCCAAAACGAATTACACCCTTCCAGGGTGACACTTTCAGTAGGACACGGTCACCTACTTGAAATTCGAGCAGTTTGCGTCGTTGATCAGCGTAACTTTTACGTCGATCTCGTGCCGCTGCCATGCGGTTTCTGATTTGCACAATCTTTTTAGTGGCCTCAAGTATCAACTCAGGACCTGTGAGTTGACTGTCACCAACTTCTGCCCAACAGACCGGTGATCTACATTTGCGACCATACAATGCTTCAAACGGTGCTGCATGAATACTCGTATGGTAACTGTTGTTATACGAGAATTCCACTAAAGGCAGATGGATTTCCCAACTGTTCCCGAAGTCTACCACACATGCCCTAAGCATGTCCTCCAAGGTCTGAATGGTCCTTTCACTTTGACCATCCGTCTGAGGGTGGTAAGCTGTGCTCATATCTAAGCGTGTACCCAACGCTTTCTGAAGTGACCGCCAAAAGTTGGACGTGAAACGAGCATCTCTGTCTAAGATGATGGACGTTGGCACCCTGTGCCGAGAAACTACTTCCTTAATGTAGATGCGAGTCAACCTATCCATCTTATCTGTTTCTTTGGTCGCTAGGAAGTGTGCAGACTTAGTTAGACGATCCACGATTACCCAGATGGTATCGCAACCACACGGAGTTCGCGGGAGTTTAGTGATAAAGTCCATCGAGATCTGATCCCATTTCCACACTGGGATCTCAGGTTGTTGAAGTAGCCATGATGGCTTCTGGTATTCCACCTTGACTTTCACATAAGTCAAACACTTGCTCACGTAGGTGGCTATATTCGCTTTCCTGTTGGGCCACCAGTACGGGGCTTTAAGGTCTTGATACATCTTATCCGAACCAGGATGGACAGAGTATCGGGATTTGTGAGCTTCGTCCATAACTAGCTTCCTGAGGTTTCCGTAGAGAGGTACCCATATACGATTCATGAAATACCGGGCACCATTGGGTTTCACTTCCCAATCGCGTTCCATTTTTCCCACAGATTCGACCTTTATGTTCTCTTCCTTAACTGCTTCTAGCTACGCGTCGCGTATCTGTTCGGGTAACCCAGAATGAATTGTGAACTGTAGTGCTCGTACCCGACGAGGTTTCAAGTGCTCCTTCCGACTGAGGGCATCAGCTACCACGTTAGTTTTACCCGGGTGATACCGAATGGCACATTCATAATCGTTCAGGAGTTCGACCCAGCGACGCTGTCGCATGTTCAACTCCTTCTGGTCAAAAATATGCTGGAGGCTCTTGTGATCCGTGTAGATTGTGCACCTTGTTCCATATAGGTAGTGTCTCCAAATCTTAAGTGCAAACACAACTGCTCCCAATTCCACGTCATGTGTCATGTAGTTCTTCTCGTGGACCTTCAACTGTCGGGATGCATACGCGATGACCTTATCACGTTGCATGAGCACACATCCCAATCCCTGAATGGAAGCGTCATAATATACCACAAAATCATCCATCCTCTCTGGCAAGGACAAAATGGGCGCACTACAAAGCTTCTGCTTCAGTAATTGAAATGTTGCTTCCTGTTTGTCACCCCAAGCATACTTGGTGCCCTTCTGAGTGAGAGTGGTAAGCGGTTGTGCGATCTTGAAAAATCCCTCGATGAAACGTCTGTAGTAACCAGCCAAACCCAAAAATTGGCGGATCTCTGTCGGTGTCCTGGGTGCTTCCCAGTTTTTGATAGCATCGATCTTGGCGGGATCAACGTGTATACCCTTTTTGTTCACGATATGCCTGAGGAACTAAACTTCCCGAACCCAGAAATCACACTTCGAAAACTTGGCATATAGTTTCTCCTGTTGAAGTAGTTCGAGCAATAATCGCAGATACTCAGCATGTTCTTCTTCACCCTTAGAGTAGATGAGTATATCATCGATGAACACGATGACAAACTTGTCGAGATACGGCTTACACACGCGGTTCATGAGGTCCATGAACACCGCGGGTGCATTGGTGAGACCGAAGGGCGTGACCAAGAACTCGTAATGGCCATACCGAGTGCGAAATGCCGTCTTGGAGATATCCTCCTCCCTGACGCGTAGCTGGTGATAACCGGACCGTAGATCAATCTTGGAGTAGTAGCTTGACCCCTGAAGCTGGTCGAAAAGATAGTCGATGCGAGGTAATGGGTATCGGATAAATCCTTTTTCCAACAATTCCTGAAGTTGTGTAGACAGCTCTTGCAACTCTGCTGGAGCTAAGCAGTACGGGGCCTTGGTGATAGGAGTCTCATGGTTCGCCAATTCGATTTCAAACTCCAGTTGTCGATGTGGTGGAAGACCGGGTAACTCCTCTGGAAACACATCGGGAAAGTCTTGGACGATGGGGATATCTTCAATCCGCTTCTCGTCCTTAGACTGCTCGGTGACCAGTGCGAGCAAAGCAAAAAAGTTCCTCTTCCGAAGATACTTCTGAGCTTGCATGTAAGAGATGATGTTCGTGACCGCGCCTGCTTTCTCGCCTTACACCATCAAGACTTCATCGTTAGAGAGCGGAATACGGATAGCTTTCTCGAAACAGAGAACTTCAGCTCAGACGTCGGATAGCCAGTCCATTCCGGCTACCACATCAAAACTACCCATGGTAGTTGTCATCAGATCAATGGTAAAGGTGGGACCCGGAAGTTTAAGTTGACCGCCGGTCACTAGATGAGTCACATCTACAGATTTACCATCGGCTAGTTCTATGACGTAAGGGGTCTCTAGGGGTTTAGCTGAGAGATTTAGGTTCTTCCTAAAAGACTCAGATATAAAACTCTTATCCGCACCCGTATCAAAACGTACAGTAGCAAAATGATCATTAAGGGGAAACTTATCGGTGACCACATTCGAGTCGTTTCTGGCCTCTCCACGGCCTAGTGTGAATGTACGTCCTTTGGCACCGCTTGTGCCACCATTTCCATTGTTTCCATTGTTGTTATTGTTGTTTTTGTTGTTGTTGTTGTGGTGGTTGTTGTTGTTATTCCCACCATTGTTGTTGTTGCGAAGTTGCGGGCAGTCTCGCTTGAAATGGGCAGTGCTACCGCACTGATAGCATCCCCTGTTATTACCCTGGTGTTGGTTCTGATTTTGTCGTGACATAATCTCCCTGCGACAATCTTTTGCCGTGTGTCCTGCTTTACAACATCGTTGGCAGCAATTTCCAGCGCAAGGGCCGTGATGATGGAGGTTACAACGATTACATTGCGGCTTTCGACCCGCATCGCCGCTCGAGTTCTGGGTGTTGTTGGCAGACTGATTGTTGTGACCCCGATTGTTGTTGAAGTTGTTGGACCGCTTCTGGTTTCCTTGTTGTGGCTGGGCTGATGAAGACTGTCGAGCAAGTGAGTCTTCGAATTTCCTTTTCTTATCAGGGACAATTTCAGTTGCACCCCTAGGTGGTAACTTCCTTTGCTCCACCGCCTTATCGGTGAGTTTATGTGCTAGTCTAATCGCTTGATGCTCCGTTGTTGGCTTGCTATACATTACCATGCCCTGGATCTCAGGGACCAGACCCGCAAGATAAAACTCAAGTCGTTTATTGACGGTGTTAGCCAAATCGGGACAAAGGAACACCAGATCATGATGTCTTGCTGTGTACGCTTCAATTTCTGACCCGACCATCTTGTGGTTCCACAACGCTTGTTCCAATTGCTAAACTCTGTCCTGCAGACAGTATTCCTCCTTGATTAGCGCTTTGAATTCGGTCCAGGCCATTGCGTTCGCCACAACAAGTCCACGCGTTTGGACTTGTGCGTTCGACCAGGTTAATGCCCCATCTTCCAACGTCGAGGCAGCATACTTGACCTTATTAGCTTCAAGGCAATTGCACATTTCGAAAACCGATTTAGACTTTTCAACCCAACGGACCAGTCCTATAGGTCCTTCAACTCCCGTGAACTTGCTCGGTTTCGCATCAAGGAACATCTTGTAGGGGTTAAGACCCCCTCCTGAGGATAGAGGATAGGTAGTCAGCAAGAAAGTCCACTAGCCAAACTATTAGATTTTCCCATGAAAATTTAATAATGGTTACCTGCTGGTGGGTTAGGAACACCTGCCAGAGTAGCATTCACGTGTTCTTGGATTAAAGCGGCCAATTCTTCAGTTGACATGTTGAGATTTCCGCGACGACCGGTTGCCATTTCAGATCTTCGCAAGACAACACAAACACACACCGATAAGTATATTTCCAATATAGTTATCATATTCCACACTTCAATGATCACACAATTTATGTCAACCCAACAAATTAAACAATCAAAAGGAACATTCGATTAAATAAATTGTATGTCTCACAAAATACCAACCAAACATATCAGTTTAATTATTAAAATTTCAAGTTCAAACATAAGTGGAAACAAACAAACTAAAGGAAGCAAAACGGAGATTGGCGAGACGAGTTAGTCATCTATGTCTCCATCTCCCAAGTTGCTATCATTGCCGTCTTCCTCTTCAGCGTTTCCAGCTTCAACAGCCGGGTCCTGTTCTGGCTCTTCTTCCTCCGGATCCTCCTCCGGGTCTTTCTCTGGATCCTCCTCTTCGTCCTCTACCGGCGCTGGAGGGGCCGGTGCTGGTGCGGGTACTGGGATAGGTGGTGCTTGGTTTTGCTCCAATTCGTGAATCCTCCAACTGGACTCAAGAACTCTGTCTTCGAGCCAATCAGCCCTCAGCTGCTCAGCACGAAGGTCCTTAGCTAAAATGTTTCAAACTCTCCTAATCTCAACTTGCTCTTCCTCGAGCTCTCAATTTTACCAGTCAGCTGACGTATCAGCCATCCCTATGCTTCAATAGTCTCCTGCATTCTCTCCAGCTGTTCCTGTTGTTTCCTTAACACATCTCTAGGTAGATCGTCCCCCACTACTGAAGAGTTGACCGGTTTGACCGGTATAGCGGTGGTCGGACGGGAGGACGACTCCCCTCCTAGAGCGAGTCTTTTCCAAGCAGCTGAGCGTGTCTCCCCGCCACAAGGTGGTGAGGGTTCGACCATGGGTGCCTTCCCCGGCGCCCTTGATTATCGAGATATGTCAGATGATGATGATGATATAGCCTGCTGGGTTGGTGTAGTTAGTTACGAGCTGCGTATATCACAATATACATATGTATCTCACATAGAACAATTGTAGTGTAACACATAACAAGATATCACAGTTCGGTGCCAACTAAGTCTAGTGCCGTGTAACAGCTATTGTATAGGTCTACTTTTAATGCAAACCTGGTTCTCTATAGCTAGAGGCTCTGATACCATTCTGTCACACCCTCAATTTCCACTTGAGGAGTATTACCGCGAGGCGTGTGATCAAACCAGAATCTCAGACACTAGCAATATCGAACGACTCTATATGATTTATTTAAACGTTTTCCAAAAACATTTGTTGTAAACATTCATAGTCATTTTTGAAATATAATAGTTTCAAAGTTTAGCGGAAGCATTAAAGTAAAGTAACAGGCGCCAACATAAACGCCAAAACCAAAAATCCCAAAAATTATTCATAAATAAAGACTTGATAAATATGTCTTGATTAAATGCAAGTGAGTGCACCTAGCGCTCCTAGCGTCCAGAGAAACATGCAAAGAAACAAGTATCAACATTAAAGAAGAGTGAGTTCACAGGTTTTTATAAGTTCACAAGTTCGGTTTAAAAGATTGTTTTCCTCTGTTATCCCTAACCTGGGATAACGACATAGTTCCATTATTCCTAACCAGGAATAATAATGTTGGTTCGTAAATAAGTTCAGTGTTAACATGTAGGTAGCGAGCCTAAAGTTACGTCACATAAGAGTTCGCGATCGAAGCTGACTATTGTTGCCTCAGTGTTGCCAGGTCTATCACTGACCATGGTGAAAGTTAGGCCAAATTAATCACCCGTTGACCATTCCCGGTCGGCTAGCGCGACTATCTCGGGTGGGGCTTGTCGGGCCCAGTAGTACTACTATAATATCCCTGCTATTTAACCCAATACTAACGATCCGAGAGTTGGTTGAGGACTTCCATTATAAAGCTACTTAGTGACCATAACGTATATTAACATTAACTTAGTTACAGAATAGTTAACGGCGTTAATTTCGCATAACGTAAAAAGATAGAGTTGTAGAGTGTATACAGGTGTCTCCCCCTGTTGTTTAAAACCGGATAAAATAAGGGCCGTGAACTCACCTTAAATTGCTTGGTTAGAATAAATGCAAAAGAAGCAACTGATGGAACCGCTAATCGCGTCCTAACATGTCAACCGATTTAAAGTTAGTGTGTGAACACACTGACACCAAACACTACGCATAACTAACACACAGTACGGCACACGTAATAACCAATTCGAAACTATAATCATACATGCAAAGTATCACCATACAAAATAATGATCAAACCAACTTGTCATAAACACAGGATAACTCATACAACACTTAGGTACACACAAACGCAAGTTATCATGTTTCAGCTTTTACGCTCATAACTGGGCTATTTTCGAGGATTTTTATAAAATAGTTCCAACACTCCAAAAGTTCCAGTTTTTATATAGAAGGTGTCAATTAGACTGTCGAATTTTGTGTAAAATTTTCAAATCCTAAATCTATACCAATTATTTATAAACATTTATATACTAGGCTGCAGTCAGATTCGTCGCTTTCTGACTGCAGTCCACAAGAAAAATATTTAAAAATCATCGTTCATCCAATTAACAAAATTCTAGTGGGATATTTTCGGAAATTCCCGTCTCCAGTTACTGTACAAATTTCGTGATCTAACCCCATAGAGACTATGAGCTCCGACTCGATAAACAACCTGCAAATTCTGCAGAATTTACGCAGCTTCAGCTGCTGCACTAAATGACCATTTTAAAATAGCAAACTACCTCAAAAAAATATGAATCCGGTGCCATTTGAAGAGTTTTTAAAAAATACACGTTTTCGGCTTTAGAAAGTCCACTTTTCGATAAATAATAATCAGGTTACAGCCAACTGAAGTTGGCTGTAAATGTCAATCAGCTTACTGTTTTCGACTTTATCGCATTAGAACATGTTTAAACGATCATGACGCTTAGTTGTATTGATTAACAACAGGTTAATTTGTCAAATATCATCATATATATCAATATTCATGCAAACCCTAAATATATATCATGATCTTTATCAATAAAACGCAGCCTACGATTTTAGTATTCAACATATCATCACAACTGCAAGGATTCGCATATTCATCCGAACTAATCATACACCACAACACTTTTCCATACTAATAATCATTCAAGCACATAATCATGATCAAGATTACACAAAACCTAGTGTGAATCGCAATACATTTAAACCCTAACCTTGAAACGATGATGATTAGCGAACCGGGACAAACTTGGAATCAATCCGAGAGTGTAGAGTTTGCGCGACCGAGAGAAGGGGGGAGGCTGCCGTCGACCTTCTTCTAGGGATTAGGGTTTTGATTATTTTGTTTTTTTTAAAACATCCCATGCATACATACATATAAATATAACAAGAGGGGGGGTCGCGATAGGGGGGGTTTGGGTTAGTGCCTTGGGCCGCAAGTTTGGGTTATTTCCTTGGGCCGCAAGGTGTGTGGGTCGCAAGGTCGACACGTTTCGCGGCTCGGTTCGGTTCGGCTATTTAATTATTTGTACTTTTATTTTTTTACAGTACGGTAACATAAGGCTTATAACTAATAAATCGCGAAATCAAAGCGTGATACAATAATCTACAAGCGTCTAATAACACATAGCACGTAATTCAGATACAACCCGTCTAATAACACATAGCACGTAATTCACCCAATAGATTCACAAAGTTAGCGTAGTTATTGCGAGCGTGTAATTTAATTCTCCGAATTAAATCAGCGTAGGATGAATAACAATAAAGTAGCGCGTTTAAGATACGTGAAAAGCCGAGATGTCACACCTTCTACTCACCATCACCAATTTTTTCTCGTGATTTTTCTCTCTTTCTCTTAGTCACTTGTGCTTCATTCTTTTTGTTAGAACAACAACTAGCTACATGTCCCTTGTTGTGACATTTGAAGCACGATCTTCTAGCTGAAGACTTCTTAATTGAAGTCTCCAGTTTAGATTCATCAGGTGACGTTGATGATGATGATGATGCCCTAGAAGGATTTTTTTAGTTTGCTCAATTTTTTATTTTTCTATGTTTTTATTTTTAGCAAGTTGCACATTCGACTCTCTTTGAATAATAGTAGTCTCTTCTTTCATATCACTCACTTTAACAAATTCAACTTTTTTAACAATAATTTGCTTTTTATTCTTAGGGTGTGTATTCTTTGTTTTCAAAATAACTTCTTTGTTATTATCCTTCTTGGCATGTTCAGACACATTAACATTCTCTGATGTGGAAGTACTAGGTGTAGTTGGCACAAAGTCTGTTAGCTATTCTTGGTCTGGCAAGAAAGAATAGTCATGACTAAGAGGGGGTGGAACTTCATTGAAACCTTTGAATCCCACACTTGTCTTGTCATTACTTTTCCTCAAGCCATTCATCAATTTCTTTTCAAGTTCACAAATTTTAAGTTGTGCTTCTGACAACTCTTTGTATTTTTCAGAAATCGCTTTTGTTTTCTCACTCGTCGTATCATGAGCTAATTCAATAATTTGAAGTTTTCATCTAGTTTACAGGTTAAAATATTGATTTCTTCTTCATAACCCTTAATTTTCATCAAATATAATGACTCGTTTCTTTTTACGAAAAAGTTTGATTCTTTTACGCTCGAGAGCTCATTTACCAGACTTTAGTTTTGTTTCGTTAACTTGTAAACTTAACTTTGTAGTTCACGACATTTTAAGCAAAAAGAACTACAAGAGTAAGAATATACCTCTCCTATTGATTTGCTTAGATCGGCCATGAAAGTAGCAAAATCTGCAGCCATCTTCTTATCTGTAACATTCTGTTCTTAACAGATTTCATGTTTTCAGTCATCCGATCATCATCAACTTTTTCAACTACATTCTCTTGTTCTACCTCAGCATCAGCCTTTACTTGTGCATCATCAACTGGGGTTATCTCAGCCATGAAAGCCAATGTGGCATTGTCATCACCTTCCAGATGAACACTCCAATCATAAGAACCTTATATAGCAAAAGAGATCAAGGCCTTTGATCCAGTGTTAGTTGATGCATTCTGTTGCTTGAACCATGACTAGGAAAATCTTGAAAAGATGAGCTAGAACGAGATTCAGTCTTAGGTCTTTGACATTCTCAAGCAAAGTGTCCATAAATTTGACAATTATAACACCTCACTTTAGACTTGTCAAAACCTACATTATTTCCAACGAACTTTCTTCCTGTCCTATTCATGAATCTCTTCACTCTTCTAGAGATCATGGCCATCTGCCATTGTAAATCCATCTCTCTAGGTCATCAGGGTCAATCTGATCATAATCTTCATCAAAAGTAGCAGGATCAGATATTCTTCCTTGAATGTAGTTCTCATATGATGCAACGAATGAAGCAAGCAAGGCCAAATGATCTTCATCAGCTTTGACACTCAGAGGCATAGACCTTGTATTGCTGTTATTATTGCTAGCTTGTTGTCTCTTTGCCCCTGACGATTCTCTTGAAGCAGCTAAAAACATACTTCACCATCAGCATGGTCACAACCTGCTCATTTTCGCATGAGAGAAACGCAGTTGCTGAAGCACTTGAAGCATTGTTAGAAGATGAAGATGTAAGCCCTGTATAAATTCCCGGATCATGAAACTGATCATATCCAGTTTCCTTCTTCTTCATGTTGAGATCATAAGCTATCAGTTTCCCAACAACCTCTTCCAAGTCTTTATCTTCATAGTCAGCTTCACCCTTTATCATAAGAGTATAAATATCCCATGTGGCAGGTAAAGAATCTAGTGTGACATCCCGGTTTTTCAGATATCTTAAACGCACTACTTCACGGTTATTTGTTCCTACGTTAATTTGGTTTGGAGACTTAAATTGCACGCTCGAAATAATTACGATAAATTCGTGAACTTGTCAAATGAATTACGTGCTATGTGTATTAAAGTTTATAAGTTGGTGAATTATTATGTGATGTTCGATTTCGTGATTTGTTTTAGTTATGAAATATATATAGTAAATAGATAGTCGAATCGAACCGAACCGCGACACGAGCAGGCCTCATTGCCTTACGACTCAAGTAGTTCATCTAAACTTGAGGACCAAGTGTTAGACCCAAACCAAACCAACCACCCAAACCCTTTCTGCAGCGAGCACACACCCAACCGCAACCCTTCCCTTTTCCCTTTCATCCCTTGCGCTATATATACATACACATGCATGAGCTTGCTTCACAAAAACAAAACACAAAACCCTAGTGGAGAAAACAGCCGACGGCAGACATCATTCATCCTTTCGATCGCAAGGCAGCCTTGTTACACTCCTCCTGAATCGCGGCAGCCCTCCCCTCACCATTCTTCTTCTCGGTCGCAAGTCTCGCCAACATCCGAATCAGTCCCATCTAGTTCTCGGCTCTTGTCCAAGTCTCAGCTCATTGATCTTGTTATTAAACGGTAGGATTATCATTGTTTGCAAGATTACATTCGGATTTATATGTTTGAATGTAGTGTTATGTTAGCCGATTTATTTATGATGTCTGCAAGTTTGATGTTTTTCGAAATCTAGAAACATAGGCTGTGTTTTGTTGATAAAAACTATAGGTTATGATTAGGGTTTGCATGGGTATGATATATATGATGATATATGATTTGTAATTCTGTTCTTGATCGCCTATGTTCAATGTATCGAGGGTTTAAGCGAGTTAGATTGTGATAAAGTGCTGAATCAGAATGCTGAATGGTGGTTACAGCCAACTTCAACTGGCTGTAACTTGGTTATTATTTATCGAAAAACGGATTTTCTGAAGTCTAAAACGTAGAGTTTTGAAAAACGATTCTAATGGCGCTGGATTCATATTTTTCTGAAGTCGTTTGATATTTTTAAGCAGCCAATTAAGTTCAGTAACTAAAGCTGTGAAAATCCTGAAAATTTGTTAGTTGTTTATCAAGTCGGATCTAATAATCGGTAGGGAGTCGAATCAGGAAATTTATACAGCAACTAGATATGGAAATTTCCGGGGAACCCCCACTGGAATTTTGTTAATTGGACAAACGGTGATTTTTAAATGAATTCTTCTGTGGACTGCAGTCAGAAAGCGACGAATCTGACTGCAGCCTAGCATATTAATATTTACGAATAATTGGTAAAGTGTTAAGACTTGAAAAATTTATATAAAATTCTAGAGTATAGTTTTCACCTTCTGTAAAATAATTGGAATTTTTGGAACGTTGGAACTATTTTATAAAAATCATCGAAAACAGCCGAATTATGAGTATATAAGCTGAAACTGGATAACTTGCGAATGTGTGCACCAAAGTGTTGCATGGATTGGATTGTGTTCATGATAAATTGTTTTGATCACTATGTTCATATGAGGATACTTGCATGCATGTTTGAGTGTTAGGATTTGTGGTTGTGTGTACCGCTTTGTGCGTTAATTATGTGTAGGATTTGTATTGGTGTGGTCACACACTAACTTGAAATCAATTGAATTGTTAGGACGCAATTAGCGGTCCCATCATTTGCAACTTCTGTCTTACACTAACCGAGCAACTAAAGGTGAGTTCACGGCCCCTAATTTTATTCGGTTTTAAACTACAGGGGGAGAAACATGTATACACTCTACAACTCTATCTCTTTACGTTATACGAAATTAACGTCACTTAACTATTCGGTAACTAAGTTAATGTTAATTACGTTATGGTCACTAAGCAGCTATATCACACAAGTCCTCGACAATCTCTCGGATCGTTAGTATTGGGTTTAAATAGCGGGGAAATTATAAGTAGTACTACTGGGCCCGACAAGCCCCATCCGAGCTAGTCGCGCTAGCCGACCGGGTATGGTCAACGGGTGAATAATTTGGTCTAACTTCGCCATGGTCAGTGATAGGCCTGGCAACACGGAGGCACAACAGTCAGCTTCGATCGCGAACACTTACGTGACATAACTTTAGGCTAGCTACCCATATATATTAACATTGAACTTAATTACGAATCAACTATATTATCCCGGGTTAGGGATAATGGAAACATCATCTATATTATCCCGGGTTAGGGATAATGGAAACAACAACTATATTATCCCGGGTTAGGGATAATGGAAACAACAACTTTATTATTCCGGGTTAGGAATAATGGAACATCATTATTATTCCGGGTAAGGAATAATGGAACCATCAGTATTATTCCGGGTTGGGAATAATGGAACCAAATCGTTATCCCGGGTAAGGGATAACGGGAAAACAAACTTCTAACTGAACAAATGAACTTTTGAAAACCTGTGAACTCACTCATCTTAAATGTTGACACTTGTTTCTTTACATGTTTCTCAGGACGCTAGGAGCTCTAGGTGCACTCACTTGCATTGATCAAGACACCTTTTATCGAGTCTCATTTATAAACATTGTTTTGGGTTTTTCATTTGTTTTGACGTGTCACACCCCCAATTTCCACTTGCGGAGTTTTACCGCGAGGCGTGTGAACAAACCAGAATCTGAAACACTAGTACGTCGAACGACTCTATATGATTTGATAATACGTTTTCCAAAAATCATTTGATTAACCAATCATCGTAGCTTTTTGATTGTCTTAGTTAGTTACCAAAGTTTAGCGGAAGCATTAGTTTTTATGGTTGAGCGGAAAATAAGTAGTGAAACGGGCGCCAACATAAACGCCAAATCAAATGAAAAACCCAAAACAATGTTTATAAATGAGACTCGATAAAAGATGATTTGTTCAATGCGTGTGAGTGCACCTAGAGCTCCTAGCATCCTGAGAAACATGTAAAGAAACAAGTGTCAACATTAAAGATGAGTGAGTTCACAGGTTTTCATAAATTCGTTTGTTCGGTTATGAGTTTGTTTCCCCCGTTATCCCTAACCCGGGATAACGCTTTAGTTCCATTATTCCCAACCCGGAATAATAATAATGTTGGTTCCATTATTCCAAACCCGGAATAATAAAGTTGTTGTTTCCATTATCCCCAACCCGGGATAATATAGTTGATTCGTAATTAAGTTCAATGTTAACATATATAGGTAGCTAGCCTAAAGTTATGTCACGTAAGTGTTCGCGATCGAAGCTGACTGTTGTGCCTCCGTGTTGCCAGGCCTATCACTGACCATGGCGAAGTTAGGCCAAATTATTCACCCGCTGACCATACCCGGTCGGCTAGCGCGACTAGCTCGGATGCGGCTTGTCGGGCCCAGTAGTACTACTTATAATTCCCCCGCTATTAAAACCCAATACTAACGATCCGAGAGATTGACGAGGACTTAAGTGATATAGCTGCTTAGTGACCATAACATTACATTAACATTAACTTAGTTACCGAATAGTTATGTGACGTTAATTTCATATAACGTAAAGAGATTGAGTTGAAGAGTGTATACATGTTTCTCCCCCTGTTGTTTAAAACCGGATAAAATTAGGGGCCTTGAACTTACCTTTAGTTGCTCGGTTAGTGTAGCAAAGAAGTTGTAAGGGATGGGACCGCTAATTGCGTCCTAACAAACCAATTGATTTTAAGTCAGTGTGTGAACACACCAATACAAATTCTACACGTAATTACACACAAAGTGATACACACAACAAAATACCTAACACTCAAACATGCATGCAAGTATCCTCATGTGAACATAGTAATCAAAACAATTTATCATGAACATAATCCAATCCATGCAACAATTTGGTGCACACAATCACAAGTTATCAAATTTCAGCTTACATACTCATAATTCAGCTGTTTTCTGGGATTTTTATAAAATAGTTCCAACGTTCCAAAAATTCCAATTATTTTACAGCAGGTGACAACTATATTGTAGAAATTTATATAAATTTTTCAAGTCCTAATTCTTTACCATTTAACCATAAATATTAATATACTAGGCTGCAGTCAGATTCGTCGCTTTCTGACTGCAGTCCACGGAAGAATTTATTTAAAAATCACTGATCGTCCAATTAACAAAATTCCAGTTGGAGTTGCCCGGAAATTTCCATACCTAGTTGATACAAATTTTATGATTCGACTCCCTACTGATTTTAAAATCCAACTCGATAAACAACTAACAAAATTTCAGGATTTTCACACCTTTAGTTACTGAACTTATTTGGCCACTTAAAAATATCAAACGACTTCAGAAAAATATGAATCCAGCGCCATTAGATTCGTTATTCAAATCTCTACGTTTTAGACTTCAGAAAATCCGTTTTTCGACAACTAATGACCGAGTTACAGCCAGTTGAAATCGGCTGTAACTATCATTCAGCAAACTGTTTCAGCATTTTATCACAATTAATTCGCAACAACCGTCAATACAATAAACCTAGGCGATCAAGAACTGATTTTTCCCATCATAGATCAATACCTATATCATATCCATGCAAACCCTAGTCAACATCTCTAGTTTTTATAAAAAAACACAGCCTATGATTTTCAGATTTCTAACAAACATCACTTGCAAACATTATTAACAAATCGGCTAACATAACCTTGCATTCAAACATATAATCCGAAAACAACACAATCACAACATTCAAACACATATATCCGAATATGATCTTGTAACAAAAGATAAACCCTAACCTTTAATGACTAGGTAAATAAGCCGAGACTTGGACAAGAATGGATTCGGCTGTTCAAGCAAGGTCACGACCGAAAGAATGAGATGAATAATCAGCTGTCGCGACCGAGAGATGATGTAGGCTGATCATGATCGAGATGATGAAGGAAGAGGCTGTTTGCGATCGAAGAGGTGAAGGATCGGCTGCCGTCGGCTTCTTAGATATTAGGGTTTTGTGTTTTTGATTTTGTGAAGCAAGGCATGCATGTGTGTGTGTATATATAGTGCAAAGAGACAACAAGGTTACGGTTTGGTGTCTCGCGGCCGAGGGCTTGGGTGGGTCAGTTTGGGTTGATTGCTCGCGACATAGTTTGGGTTTAAGGCTTGGGTTGGTTGGTTTGTGTCGCGGTTCGGTTCGGTTCGTGTACATACTTACCATAATTATTTTATAACTAAAACAATCACATAATCGCACATCACGTATTCACTAACTCGTACACGTTTAATACGAAGCATATAATTTATTCGACAAGTATTGCGTTTAAGTTATCCGAAAAACCGGGATGTCACATTATCCCCATGTTGAAAGAATTTTCGTCCCGAAAATTGAGTAAACGCGGTTTAGTATGCAGCATACATGTTTAGAGTGCCACGCACAAAGAGTTAGTTCGTTAACGATGGTACGCGAAGTTACAAGAAGTTCCCAAGTGCCATGCACAAAGATTCCCAAGTGCCATGCACAAGAATTTAGTTAACAATGGTACGCGAAAGTATGAGAAATTTCCAGGTTGTCACATCATCCCCATGTTGAAAGAATTTTCGTCCCGAAAATTTAGTTACTGGTATCGTTAGTTTGCTGCTCAGTTGCGAAGAGGTGTGGGTATTTGCTTTTCATTTGGTCCTCTCTTTCCCACGTGAACTCCGGTCCACGCTTAGAGTCCCAACGAACCTTAACGATAGGAATCTTGCTGTGCCTTCGAGTCTTGATCTCACGATCCATGATCTCGATAGGCTGTTCCACAAAGTGTAGTTGTTCATCCACTTGGATCTCATCCAATGGAATAACTAGAGTTTCATCTGATAGACACTTCTTCATATTTGACACGTGAAATACGTTGTGAACTCCACTGAGTTCAGCAGGAAGGTCTAATTGATAAGCTACGGGTCCGATACATTTCAAGATCACAAACGGACCTACGTACCTTGGGTTTAGTTTGCCCCGTTTTCCAAAGCGGATTACACCCTTCCAGGGTGACACCTTTAGTAGGACGCGGTCGCCTACTTGAAATTCGAGCGGTTTGCGTCGTTGATCAGCGTAGCTTTTCTGTCGATCTCGTGCCGCCGCCATACGGTTTCTGATTTGTACAATCTTTTCAGTAGCCTCGAGCATTAACTCAGGGCCTGTGAGTTGACTGTCACCGACTTCTGCCCAACAGACCGGTGATCTACATTTACGACCGTATAATGCCTCAAACGGTGCTGCCGAAATACTCGTATGATAACTGTTGTTATATGAGAATTCTACTAAAGGCAGGTGGGTTTGCCAACTATTTCCAAAGTCTACTACGCATGCCCTAAGCATGTCTTCCAAGGTCTGTATGGTCCTTTCGCTTTGACCATCAGTCTGAGGGTGATAGGCTGTGCTCATATCTAAGCGTGTTCCCAACGCTTTCTGAAGTGATTGCCAGAAGTTGGACGTGAAGCGAGCATCTCTGTCTGAGATGATGGATGTTGGCACTCCGTGCCGAGAAACTACTTCCTTAATGTAGATGCGAGTCAACATCTCCATCTTATCTGTTTCTTTAATAGCTAGGAAGTGTGCGGACTTAGTTAAACGATCCACAATCACCCAGATGGTATCGCAACCACCCAAAGTTCACGGGAGTTTAGTGATGAAATCCATCGAGATCTGATCCCATTTCCACACTGGGATCTCAGGTTGTTGGAGTAGCCCCGATGGCTTTTGATACTCTACCTTGACTTTTGCACAAGTCAAACATTTACTCACGTAGGTGGCTATATCGGCTTTCATGTTGGGCCACCAAGACGCAGCTTTAAGGTCTTGATACATCTTATCCGAACCCGGATGGACAGAGTATCGGGATTTGTGAGCTTCGTCCATGACTAGCTCTCTGAGGTTTCCGTAGAGAGGTACCCATATGCGATTCATGAAATACCGGGCTCCATTGGGTTTTACTTCCCAATCGCGTTCCATGTTTCCCACCGATTCGGCCTTGATGTTTTCCTCCTTAACTGTTTCTAACTGGGCGTCGCGTATTTGTTCGGGTAGCCCCGAATGAATAGTGAGTTGTAATGCTCGTACACGACGAGGTTTCAAGTTTTCCTTCCTACTGAGGGCATCAGCTACCACGTTAGCTTTACCCGGGTGATACCGAATGGCACACTCATAATCGTTCAAGAGTTCGACCCAGCGACGCTGTCGCATGTTCAACTCCTTCTGATCGAAGATGTGTTGGAGGCTCTTGTGGTCTGTAAAGATTGTGCACTTCGTTCCATAGAGGTAGTGTCTCCAAATCTTAAGTGCAAACACTACTGCTCCCAATTCCAGGTCATGCGTCGTGTAGTTTTTCTCGTGAACCTTCAGTTGGCAGGACGCATACGCGATGACCTTATCGCGTTGCATGAGTACGCATCCCAACCCCTGAATGGAAGCATCACAATATACTACGAAGTCATCTGTCCCTTCTGGCAAGGACAGAATGGGTGCACTGCAAAGTTTCTGCTTTAGCAACTGAAATGCTGCTTCTTGCTTGTCACCCCAAGCATACTTGATGCCTTTCTGGGTGAGGGTAGTAAGCGGTTGTGCGATCTTTGAAAATCCCTCGATGAAACGTCTGTAGTAACCAGCCAAACCCAAAAATTGGCGGATCTCTGTCGGTGTCCTGGGTGCTTCCCAGTTTTTGATTGCTTCAATCTTGGCAGGGTCTACGTGGATACCCTTTTCATTTACGATATGCCCAAGGAACTGAACTTCTCGAATCCAGAAATCACACTTTGAAAGCTTGGCATATAGCTTCTCCTGTTGAAGTAATCCTAACAGTAATCGTAGATGTTCAGCATGTTCTTCTTCACTTTTAGAGTAGATGAGTATGTCATCGATGAACACAATGACAAATTTGTCGAGGTATGGTTTACACACATGGTTCATGAGGTCCATGAACACCGCGGGTGCGTTGGTGAGACCGAAGGGCATGACCAAGAACTCATAATTGCCATACCGAGTACGAAATGCCGTCTTAGCGATATCCTCCTCCCTGACGCGTAGCTGGTGGTAACCGGACCGTAAATCAATCTTGGAATAGTAACTTGACCCTTGCAGTTGTTCGAAGAGATCGTCGATGCGAGGTAACGGGTATCGGTTCTTGACAGTAACCTTGTTGAGTTCCATATAGTCGATGCACATGCGGAAGGTCCCGTCCTTCTTCTTGACAAAAAAGACTGGAGCTCCCCATGGCGAAGCGCTTGGTCGGATAAATCCCTTTTCTAACAGCTCCTGAAGTTGGGTAGACAGCTCCTGCAGCTTGGCTGGAGCTAGGCGGTATGGAGCCTTGGCGATAGGAGTTGCATGGTTCGCCAATTCGATTTCAAACTCCAATTGTCGATGGGGTGGAAGACCAGGTAATTCCTCTGGGAATACATCGGAAAAATCACGGACGACAGGGATGTCTTCTATACGTTTCTCGTCCTTAGGCTGTTCGGTAACCAGTGCGAGTAAAGCGAAGGAGTTCTTTCTCCGAAGATACTTCTGCGCTTGCATGTAAGAGATGATGTTTGTGACGGCACCTGCCTTCTCGCCTTGCATCGTCAAGATTTCGTCGTTAGAGAGCGGAATACGGATAGATTTTTCGAAGCAGAGAACTTCAGCTCGGACGTCGGATAGCCAGTCCATTCCGACTACCACGTCAAAACTACCCAGGGTAGTTGTCATCAGATCAATGGTAAAGGTGTGACCCGCGAGTTTGAGTTGACAGCCGGATACTATATGGGTCACATCTACGGATTTACCATCTGCTAGTTCTTTGACATAAGGGGTCTCTAAGGGTTTAGGCGTGAGATTTAGGTTCTTCCTAAAAGACTCAGATATAAAGCTCCTATCCGCACCCGTATCAAAAAGCACAGAAGCAAAATGTTCATTAAGGGGAAACTTACCGGTGACCACGTTCGAGTCGTTTCTGGCCTCTCCGCGGCCTAGCGTAAATGCGCGACCTTTGGCACCTCCTGTGCCACCATTTCCGTTATTGTTGTTGTTATTGTTGGTGTTGTTATTGTGGTTGTGGTTGTTCCCACCATTGTTGTTGTTGTTACGCAGCTGTGGGCAGTCTCTTTTGAAGTGGGCAGTGCTACCACACTGATAGCATCCCCAGTTAATACCCTGCTGCTGACCCTGGGGTTGATTTTGATTTTGTCGGGACATGATTTCCCCGCGACAATCCTTTGCCGCATGCCCCACTTTGCCACATCGTTGGCAGCGATTCCCGGCACAAGGGCCGTGATGATGAAGATTACAGCGATTGCTCTGCGGCTTTCGACCTACATACCCGCTTGCGTTCTGGTTGTTGTTGTTGTTGTTGGCGGGCTGATTTTATTGACCCCGGTGGCTATTGTAATGGTTGAACCGTTTCTGGTTCCCCTGTTGTGGCTGGGATGACGAAGATTGTCGAACAGACAAGTCTTCAAACTTTCTTTAATTGTCAGGGGCAACTTCAGTCGTACCCCGAGCTGGCAACTTCTTTTGTTCCACCGCCTTATCGGTGAGTTTGTGCGCCAACCTGATTGCTTGATGTTCAGTTCCAGGGTTGCCAGCAATCACCATACCCTGAATCTCCGGGACCAGACCCCCAAGGTAGAACTCGAGTCGTTTTTTTTCCACAGTGTTGGCCAGATCGGGACATAGAAATACCAAGTCGTGATGTTTCGCTGTGTATGCTTCGATTTCAGATCCCACAATCTTGTGGTTCCATAATGTCTGCTCCAATTGTTGAACTCTGTCTCGCGGACAGTACTCTTCTTTGATTAGGGCCTTAAACTCGGCCCAGGCCATTGCATTTGCAGCAATAAGTCCACGCGTTTGGACTTGCACGTTCCACCAGGTTAATGCCCCATCTTCTAGCGTTGAGGCAGCATACTTGACCTTATTGGCCTCAAGGCAATTGCACATTCGAACACTGATTCGGACTTTTCGATCCAACGGACCAGTCCTATGGGTCCTTCTGCACCCGTGAAATTGCTCGGTTTCGTATCGAGGAACATCTTGTAAGGGTTAAGACCCCTCCTGCTGCTGGTGGGTTTTGAACACCTGCTAGAGCAGCATTCACGTGTTCTTGGATCATTGCGGCTAATTCTTAAGGCGTCATGTTGAGATTTCCGCGACGTCCAGTTGCCATTTTAGATCTAAGTAGAAAATAAATAGACTGAAGGAAAGTAAATAAAATAAGCGAGACGTGTCAGTCTTCTACGTCTCCATCCCCCAAATCGCTATCGTTGCCGTCATCCTCCGCGGTGTTTCCAGCTTCTACAGCTGGGTCTTCCTCCTCTGGATCCTCTACCGGCATTGGAGGGGCCGGTGCTGGTGCGGGTACTGGTACAGGTGCCTGATTCTGTTCTAGTTCTTGAATTCTCCAGCTAGACTCAAGAACTCTGTCTTCTTGCCAGTCAGCCCTCAGCTGCTCAGCACGAAGATCTCTGGCTAAAGTGTTACGAGCTATCTTACTCGTATGTTGCTCTTCCTCGAGCGATCCAGTTTTACCTGTCAATTGTCGTATCATCCATCCATGTGCTAGGATGGTTTCATGCATTCTTTCTAGTTGTTCTTGTTGCGTTCTTATCATATCTCTAAGTAGGTCGTTCCCTACTTCTAACGAGTTAACCGGTTCGACCGTCACAACGATGGTCGGGCGTGAGGACGACTCCTCCCCTAGAGCGAGTCTTTTCCTAGCAGCTGAGCGTGTCTCCACGCCATAAGATGGTAAGGGTTCCACCATAGGTGCCTTTCCTGGCGCCCTTAGTTGCGTAAGTTTGTCGGAAGATAATGAGGATGATGATGACGACATTGCCTGTTAGGTTGTGTGGTTAGTTACGAGTTGTTTTCATTTCTTATTATGAAGTCATAATCTACATAACACAGTTGTGGTACATCGCATAACAAGATATAACAGTTCGGTGCCAAACTACGTCTAGTGTCGTGTATTCAGCTATATTTTAGGTCTACTTCTAATGCAAACCTGGTTCTCTATAGCTAGTGGCTCTGATACCAATCTGTCACACCCCCAATTTCCACTTGCGGAGTTTTACCGCGAGGCGTGTGAACAAACCAGAATCTGAAACACTAGTACGTCGAACGACTCTATATGATTTGATAATACGTTTTATGGTTGAGCGGAAGCATAAAATAAGTAGTGAAACGGGCGCCAACATAAACGCCAAAACAAATGAAAAACCCAAAACAATGTTTATAAATGAGACTCGATAAAAGATGTCTTGTTCAATGCGTGTGAGTGCACCTAGAGCTCCTAGCGTCCTGCGAAACATGTAAAGAAACAAGTGTCAACATTAAAGATGAGTGAGTTCACAGGTTTTCATAAATTTGTTTGTTCGGTTATGAGTTTGTTTCCCCCGTTATCCCTAACCCGGGATAACGCTTTAGTTCCATTATTCCCAACTCGGAATAATAATAATGTTGGTTCCATTATTCCAAACCCGGAATAATAAAGTTGTTGTTTTCATTATCCCCAACCCGGGATAATATAGTTCATTCATAATTAAGTTCAATGTTAACATATATAGGTAGCTAGCCTAAAGTTATGTCACGTAAGTGTTCGCGATTGAAGCTGACTGTTGTGCCTCCGTGTTGCCAGGCCTATCACTGACCATGGTGAAGTTAGGCCAAATTATTCACCCGTTGACCAAACCCGGTCGGCTAGCGCGACTAGCTCGGATGCGGCTTGTCGGGCCCAGTAGTACTATTTATAATTCCCCCGCTATTAAAACCCAATACTAACGATCCGAGAGATTGACGAGGACTTAAGTGATATAGCTGCTTAGTGACCATAACATTACATTAACATTAACTTAGTTACCGAATAGTTATGTGACGTTAATTTCATATAACATAAAGAGATTGAGTTGAAGAGTGTATACATGTTTCTCCCCCTGTTGTTTAAAACCGGATAAAATTAGGGGCCGTGAACTCACCTTTAGTTGCTCGGTTAGTGTAGCAAAGAAGTTGTAAGGGATGGGACCGCTAATTGCGTCCTAACAAACCAATTGATTTCAAGTCAGTGTGTGAACACACCAATACAAATTCTACACGTAATTTACGCACAAAGTGATACACACAACAAAATACCTAACACTCAAACATGCATGCAAGTATCCTCATGTGAACATAGTAATCAAAACAATTTATCATGAACATAATCCAATCCATGCAACAATTTGGTGCACACAATCACAAGTTATCAAATTTCAGCTTACATACTCATAATTCAGCTGTTTTCTGGGATTTTTATAAAATAGTTCCAACGTTCCAAAAATTCCAATTATTTTACAGCAGGTGACAACTATATTGTAGAAATTTATATAAATTTTTCAAGTCCTAATTCTTTATCATTTAACCATAAATATTAATATACTAGGCTGCAGTCAGATTCGTCGCTTTCTGACTGCAGTCCACGGAAGAATTTATTTAAAAATCACTGATCGTCCAATTAACAAAATTCCAGTTGGAGTTGCCCGGAAATTTCCATACCTAGTTGCTGTACAAATTTCATGATTCGACTCCCTACTGATTTTAAAATCCAACTCGATAAACAACTAACAAAATTTCAGGATTTTCACACCTTTAGTTACTGAACTTATTTGGCCACTTAAAAATATCAAACGACTTCAGAAAAATATGAATCCAGCGCCATTAGATTCGTTATTCAAATCTCTACGTTTTAGACTTCAGAAAATCCGTTTTTCGACAACTAATGACCGAGTTACAGCCAGTTGAAATCGGCTGTAACTATCATTCAGCAAACTGTTTCAGCATTTTATCACAATTAATTCGCAACAACCGTCAATACAATAAACCTAGGCGATCAAGAACTGATTTTTCCCATCATAGATCAATACCTATATCATATCCATGCAAACCCTAGTCAACATCTCTAGTTTTTATAAAAAAACACAGCCTATGATTTTCAGATTTCTAACAAACATCACTTGCAAACATTATTAACAAATCGGCTAACATAACCTTGCATTCAAACATATAATCCGAAAACAACACAATCACAACATTCAAACACATATATCCGAATATGATCTTGTAACAAAAGATAAACCCTAACCTTTAATGACTAGGTAAATAAGCCGAGACTTGGACAAGAATGGATTCGGCTGTTCAAGCAAGGTCACGACCGAAAGAATGAGATGAATAATCAGCTGTCGCGACCGAGAGATGATGTAGGCTGATCATGATCGAGATGATGAAGGAAGAGGATGTTTGCGATCGAAGAGGTGAAGGATCGGCTGCCGTCGGCTTCTTAGATATTAGGGTTTTGTGTTTTTGATTTTGTGAAGCAAGGCATGCATGTGTGTGTGTATATATAGTGCAAAGAGACAACAAGGTTACGGTTTGGTGTCTCGCGGCCGAGGGCTTGGGTGGGTCGGTTTGGGTTGATTGCTCGCGACATAGTTTGGGTTTAAGGCTTGGGTTGGTTGGTTTGTGTCGCGGTTCGGTTCGGTTCGTGTACACACTTACCATAATTATTTTATAACTAAAACAATCACATAATCGCACATCACGTATTCACTAACTCGTACACGTTTATTACGTAGTATATAATTTATTTGACAAGTATTGCGTTTAAGTTATCCGAAAAACCGGGATGTCACACGACGTACTAGTGTCTCAGATTTTGGTTTGTTCACACGCCTCGCGGTAAAACTCTGCAAGTGGAAATTGAGGGTGTGACATCTAGCAACTTATCATTTATCTCAACGTCTGTGTATCCCTATATGTCATAATTGTCCATTTCTGACATTAGATGATATTATCTCGTGATGATCTTCAAGGGACTCATTTCACATGCCTTTAAAGACTGCAAATTGCTTCTTCAGCAAGTCAACTTTTTTTTTCTTTACATCAGGATTGCCCTCATACCTCTTTTCTAGAGCATCCCACATCTCCTTCAAAGTAGTATATCTCTTGAATGTATGTTTGATGCAATCAGGTAATGACATCTTTATTGCAGCTAAGGCCTTCTTCTCAGACTCATACATTCTCTTATCAGCCTTTGACATGTTAACATAGGCGGTGACACGTTGTCTGCCTTCAAAGTCATGAGTTGGGTTTACATACCCATCTTGAATACAGATCCACATCTGTGTGTCATGATATTCTATAAATGACTGAAAGCTATCCTTCCATGTAAGGTAATTCTCTACCTTCAACATCTTTGGTGGTTTGTTACTCATGCCTGCCTCGTGCTCCATTCTAAACAATTCGTTCAAGTTTGGCATAACCGACATTTTTACCGAACCGGTTCGCTAAAAACGTTTAAAAATTTGTCCGAAATGTGTGATTACCAAATTATACCGTTAGCCTCGTCTTGACAATATGAATCCAGTGATGCATAATGTCCGACAACAATTTTAGGAATTTTCATGCCTTTTTTTATCCTAAAAATCACACGAGCTTAACCATGTAGTCTGTGACATTTGTACCTTTTCAATCAGTGTACAATTACAAACAATTTCATATTCAATGAAACCATGTGTTTTATTTTGGAAATTTGTATAATTATCTAAGACATTTGCACAATTTCAATTTCTTGCACGATTTCGAACCCTAAAAAATTTTTGTGGAAGTAATTCGTTAACTTACAATCAAACGCAGTCAGTTTAACACGATGTACACTCCAAAAAAAGGACATAAGCTATACATACCCTAAATATCATTTACATAACTTAGATAAAAGTTTTGAAGGGTTAGATATGACAATAGCACGCTTATACAAGTTCAGGGACTATTTTCGTCAAACGGCAAAAGTCTGTTGTTCCGTATTCAACATACGAACCATGTGTATCAATCCAAATATTTTCGTATTCAATAAAATCTTGTATTTTAGTGATGAGAATGCAAAAATGTCAATCGTTCCACAATTTTGATCATTTTCGTGTTCGTTAAAGCGTTTTACGCATTTTTACGAAACGCATAACCGTACAACCGAATGAACCGACATCCATTATATTTTCAGGCATAATCTAAGTTACACATGTCTTAACACCTTTATATAACCTAAATATTAGGTTAAAGGGGTTAAAAATGGCAAACAAATGAAAATACAAGCCCAAGGGCCAAAAATGTCAAAACAAATAATAAAGATTTTTGCTTCTTCACCAAGTTTGCCACCTATCTAAAATTTTTGACACCTAGCACTCATTTTGCCACACTTAATTTGGTGTTGATACTTATTAGGACATTAATCCACACTTGAGGACACTTGTCATCACCTCCTTAATCCTAAAATACTATAAATACCCAATGATTCTTCCATTTTATTTCACAGCACTTCAAAACACTTCAAAGCAAAGTGTGAAGTTCTTCTTGCTATCCTTCTTGGAGCTTGTTTCCAGCCTTTGGAAGCCTCCTATCTTTAGTTCCGAAAGTGTTTTTCAACATGAGTAAGTACTCTTCCTAGTTCTTTCATTATTTTAGCTATTTTGAGCTAAAAGTCGAACAGTTTGGCATCCTGATTGACTTTTGGTTCTGACCATATTTGGCCAAGTCAAAGTTCAATTGAACTTTGCAACGTGATCGTAATCACGAAGGTTATAATCCCTAACGATTTCACCTTCTGATTACCAAGTTTACTAGTCGAAGTGATGAGTCAAAGTTTCGGTCAAAAATGCGCATGATGAGCATTTTACGATGAAACCATTTTTGGGTATCAAAACAACAAGTTTTGTTACCAAATCAGTTTGATAAACTTATTTAAACATATTTTCACTTTTCTAACTCGTCACTTCTAGTTTAGTGCTTATTTAGTGTCGTAAGTCGAGCGGTCTTGACCATCTCTTTGACTTTCGAATCTGACCCGTTTGGTCGATCTTAGGATCCGACCAAACACATATTTTTGAATATAGTTGTATAGGGAACAACCTACTGTGGTATATCTTATGGTCACATCATTTGGTTAGTGTTATGATAAGTTACTACTATGTTCTTAAAAAAATGATGACCAAAATGCCCTTTTGCGCATAAATCCATTTTAAACACATGTAACCAAATTTTTGACATATAAACTGATGTTATAACATTTTCAAATATATTTGGGCATTTAAGACTTATCATAGGATATGTTTAACCATCCGATCACACGTTTACGCTAATGACCAGTTAAAGTTGCATAAACTACCTTAACGAGTCATAATGGGTCAAAAGCACTTAGGATCCTTTCCAAATCACAATGTTAAGTTTTTTATATAACATGAGTTACAACACTCTTTTGGTGTATAAGACTTCATTCTATCCGATCTCCGGTTTGTAGTCCCGACACGCTAACATATTTATCTGACACATTAGTACACGTTTGAGCTTTGTTTATTCCGTTGATCAAGAACACTTTCGTAATCCCAAGTGAGTACATAGTTCCTCTCTTTACATTTTCTAAATGTTTTGGGGTGATTCATATGTGCTATATTATTTTTAAGATTTCAAAACAATATACATGGTTTATATACAAAATGATTTTCAAAGTGAGTACATAGTTCCCCTCTTTTATGTTTTGCAAATGTTTTGGGGTGACTCATATGTGCTAAATCATTTTCAAGTTTTCAAAAACAACCTCTATGGTTTATAAATAAAACGATACTATTTCAATAATGTGAACAACTTGTTGATGCGTTATCCATAACACGAATGACATTCATTAGCTTTGGCCAGTAGTATGTTAAGGGATCATAGGACTAACAATCCCATTATCGGATTGTTCACTGGATTTTGTGGAAGTTTAGGTAATGACAGAAACTGCTTCCGATTAACAAATCATTTGTTGATTTTTAGTCTAGTTAAAGAGACCCTTTGGTGGTATAGTCAACAAAGGTTTGAATGTGTTCATTAAAGAACGATCAAAAGTTTTCACAATTAAAAATACATGCGATTTGTGTATGACATGGACAATTGGTTTATGACAAAGACTATTGATTTATAAGACGGACGAGTGGTTTATAACACAGACAAATGGTTTTGAACAATGTCGCGCAATGATTTTCACTTAAAGATATAAACCATACGAAGTTTTCTTTTGAATCAATCTATTACAAGGTTTTTACAAAAGAAACGTTTTGGTCAAGATTCATGGCTACAAGGTTTTCACAACTCTAACCAACTTGTTTTAGTTGGTTAATTGTATTGCAATATCAGACACTTTTGATATGAGGTTTTCACTTAACGACTCTTGTAGTCGGATGAGGTGTTGCAATATGTATACAAAGCCACGAATTTGACACACTCAGAAAACCTATGTACTCGTTGGCATTTTTATGCTGACTCTCTTTTCACATATGTTTCAGGAGTCAATGCTTGATAATATGATGCATGCTTCATGTAGGATTGGACGCCGGCCTTAGTGACTTAAAACATGAAAGACAATTTATTTATGTGTTATTTCTGTTTATTCCAAGACAATGTAAACATTTAACTTAATAGAACAGCATTTTCAATTTCATGAGTTGTGAAACAGTAGTTTTGTGAATTATGTTACAGAGAATGTATAAGAGCTTATGGTTATAGGGAATTATGTTATTAGTAATGCTTTGACCTAGACTATAACCTTCCCTGGACCCTAACGCGAGTTATCTTGCGTTTATATTCTTAAAACAATAACATCACCTATCCTCAGGTGATTACCAAAACAATTACACAAGTTTCAAATTCGTTTTGAAACTCAATCATCTATCCTTAGATGATTTGTTTTGGCTTAAATCCTTGTAAGTTTTCAAAATCCGGTCAAAGTTTGGGCTTTATTAATGTGAACACGTGCAATCTGGAATGGTGGATGCCTGTACCCTGAGTTTTCTGTCTAAGGCTAGAGTGTTCGTACAAATTCACATTATCGGACAAGTCACTCTTACCTGGGAACTCTTGGGGTGGGTGTCCACTTATAGGCTAGAGCATGTCTTCGAGATACATTATAAAGATCCTTTTACTTTGATTAGTCAACATGTGTCATTTGTTTGTTTTTAAGTAACGAACGAATGACCACCATCCTTATATTTCGTCGATATTTTTAACATCACTATTGATTATCCAATGCCAACCCCACATATTGTCCCTCATGTTTTCTTCTAGAATGCCTCCTCGACGTAATACAACTCAAGATGCCGAAATGGAAGCTATGATCGCTCAGCAAATTGCTGTTGTACTCCCAAACCTAGTGACCCAGATAACCAAGCAAATAATAACAACAATAACGACAACAATGCACCCGCACCATGCAACTACAAACAATTTAACTCGGCTAAACCACTCAAGTTTACTGGGTCCGAAGGAGCTACTGGACTCCTTCAGTGGTTTGAGAGTCTCGAAAGCACATTTCGTCATGTTTGTGAATGGTGGATCGGCTCCTCCAATGAGCAATCAGACTGATCTAACTCAACTAATAGAGGAGGAATTCATTGTTAGTAAGGTTGGCAAACGAACAAGTGACATCTACTGTTTAACTGCTTGAATATATTGATTGACGTGAAAAGTACAACGCACGCCATACGAACTAGACTAACTCTTACTAGCTCTGACAAAACACTCCTCTATTTATAGGTTGACATGACTCGCACAGGAGAGTATGTTGCAGAGACTGTGACTCGTGCGAGTGGCCGCCTCGTACGAGTGACAGAGTGTCACTCGTACGAGTCATCTGATTTACTCGTACGAGCCAACTACAAAAAACATAAATCATACAATAACATTTACACATTTGACGTTTAAGCCCTATATACAATAACGACATATCCTAGACGTAGGCAATAGACATTATACACCAACAAACTCCCCTTGGATGTTGCCGCAGTCTAGGATAGTCTTCAAAAAAATACTTCATAAGATCTGACGTTTATCGACCAAAGAAATGCTTCTGTGGCTTGCGACGCTCTTCAAAAGCTATAGGTGTTTGATATGTTGGAGGAGGTCGGTTAACTATATTGCCAAACCAAAAACTTCTTAGCGACGCTATACGATCTCGCTCTACAATCCTTGCTTCCTTCTTATCCTTCTTCTTTTGCTTAGTCTCCTCTAGTTTCCTCCAAGAAGTGTTCCATGTCGATCCAGAATGTATATCATTGGTGAAACAGACATTAACAGTCTTCTAAAACTTGATTGCTTGTTCTTTGTCTTTCCCTTCATAACTGATTTTGCTGTAGAACAAACAATCTATATCTTTCTTCAAACAATTTACTAGCCACATAGGGTCTAGTACTCGAATGCCACGCCATAACCCATATATTCGTTTGTGAGCTATGACGGCTTCGGTAAGCTCCTCAGTTATCTTCAACAAATCATCATAAGGGTTCACACAAATCACAACTTCTCCCGTGTTAGAATCACAGTGCCACCACTTGAAGTTTTTGTGGAAATCTTGCTCCATCTTAATCATAGGATTATTCTTCATTACCTTTGGCCTCTTCACGATGAGCGTAACATCTTTTTCTTTAGTAATTGGATCAATCTTCATAATACGCTTCGAAAAATGAGGTTTCCAGTGTATAAATCCATGTGCAGCTTCAAGCTTGATCAACTTGCATAGCTGTTGGTCGTGAAATTTCATCTTCAGATTTATCATCTTGTTTTGCACGAGCTCTTTGATATCCCAATACAGCAAGGCTTGATGTCGCTCAAGTATCTGAAGTACTGGATTCCAAACTCCCTTTTGATAGCGTAAACATTAAGTTCCTAGATCTAACCCCAGCTGATAATGTCCCCTAGAGAGTTATCTGCATCACATGTAAAGAATGCTAGAGGACGTTTGAACTTGCGCTCCGCTGGTGAAAATTTGAACCACTTTTTCATCATTTCTGAAATTTCAGCTCTATTCAACTGTTGAGGAATAGTACCCTATTTAGCAGCATCAACTTTTCGTTTCAGAATATCGGCATTTTATGCTGCAAACAACTCAGTGAAAGTTGGGGAGTCATCTGTACCCTGATAGGCAAGATTCGTAACATCATCATCTACATCATCAGAGTTTTGATGTAGATGATCTATCAGCATCTGAATGAAACGCGGATACTAGAGAAACTTTTCTCTCTGACTATTCTACACCAACTGAGTGAATATAATCTTCGAAAAGTTATACGGAAGATTCAGAACAAGTGCATTAATCATGTACATTTGGTAGTAAATCTAATCATCAAAACTTCCTTTTCGGTGACTCAAAGCATGAATAACACAGTGGGCGATATATCGAAACGGCGCACTTAGGTTACCCTTCTTGAAAGGAGCGTCATTTACGAATCCGGCGTAACCCATGCGATAAAAACAACCCTTCACCATATACTCCGAGAAACCTGTCGGATCATCATCATGGTCTTTAAAATCTAACACCGTTCTGATCAAATACTCTATAATTTTCACCTGAACATCCTCATCTCCAATCTTTATAGCTTAGACAATCGCATTCTCTTCAGAATCAAACTCTGCAGCGTTCTAGAAGTACTCAATATGTGATCTATAAGGACATGTCGATCTATCAGAGCCCAAAAACTCTAACACTTCTTGGTAAGCAGCAATCTCTGGAATAGATCGTCAAGAAGACAGCATACGCTGTGAAACAGAGAAAAAGAAGATTTCTTGACTTGTACACATAGATATTTTCAAAGATTTTACCAAACAGCTTCGTACGAACGATGCTCCTTAGGAGTGAAAACAATATGTGGAACATTTTGAGAACTCCACTGGTACGATTGGACATCCGTACGAGTTGTAAGCCGTACCAAACAGCACCATGTTTAAACCTAACTTAAAACATGTTGTTTTTAACAAATTGAAGGTTGATTTATAAACTATTGGTGCCGATATTAATGATTTTGAGTTCAATTTTAAGATTTACCGGTCCAATTTCCCTAAATCTACGTGTTATGTCCGTTTGGTCTAAATCCGGCATTATAACGACTAAGAACATGCAATAGTACCTTTCTCATCGTAAGAGGTGTGCGAATCAACCTCCCCAATGTATTTGTACACTGTACATATATGTCAAGAAAAATCAAAGTATAGAACTAGTTCGCACAATGTTCTCTCTCAGTCGCACAGTGACATAAAGTTGATTCGTGTGAAGAGGGTTTTTATACACATTCAGTATCGCTCGTACGAATCAAAGAATCGTGCGAATGAAGAAAAATGTTACTCGTACGAGTTAGTGATACTCGTACGAGTCAGTTCTAATACTTGTTAAACCTTTTGATTTTTTATGAATTTTATGAATTTTTATCTGTTTAAAACCCATTCAGTTAACCAAGTCCAAGTTAATGACCCTTGTTATCTGATTTGTCTACGAAGTCCAAGTTAATGACATTGGTTTACAATTTTTTGACCAAAACAGATGTATTTAAAAATTTAAGTTTCAAATTAATGAACTTTATTGACGTTCAGGAAAATTTTTCGTTTCAAGATTATCTACCAACCCGTGGTCTTTCAGCATTCCTTCAGCAAGGTGTCGTTATGACTTGAACTATCACTGTTTTCATCATCGATAGACTAAACTAAACTAAAAGGCTAAGGAAACTGAAAATCTTTTTGGGTTTTTGGATTTTTCGAAAAGAAATAACAAGTAAAGATATATATACATACATATTTTTTGGGAGTTTTGTGTTAAGAGGATCATATCAAGTATTTAACAAATCACAAGTACCGTTGATCTTGGTATATTAAGCTTTTAACCAGATTTACCTAGATTGCCAATATACTTATCCACTTAAACCTCTTCTCGTTTCTCAACTGTTTCAAGATAAGCTATGTAATATTAGGAACATAAAATAACTGTGTTTCCCATCTCAGAATGTACTCCCGTATCGAGATTGCTAAAATTTCATTTCACAGGTGAATATATCCAATTGATATTTGTAAATGGGGTGAATGCGAGACCTTGAGAGCTTAGGTTAGTACTTCTGTACAAACAAAGAGATGAAGGCTCGTCTTTAGGTGGTGTTCCATAAAGGAATCTTTTGAACTGCAGATGTCACAAAATTTATGACATAATCATTTTTTATGAAACTTTTGTAGGCGAATAATGCATAAAGTATTATACAAGTTCTAGGCTATTGCTGACGCAAAATCAGAAGAACTCCGATAATACCACAGATCGATTAAATATAAAGACCTAGTATCACAGAATCTTGCATTCTCTCAAACGAAATTTCGGAGTACTAAGTCCATATATACGAGGGATGTTAACCCACAAGTTATTCAGTTTTTCTTTTAGGTTCATATCTTAAAAATAATTTTCTTTTGTGTGCTATGATGGCTTCGGATAATTCCTCGGTTATCTTCCACGCATCTTCATCAGGGTGTACACAAATAACAGCCTCACCTGTGTTAGAATCATAATGCCACCATTTGAAGATCGTATAGAAATCCTGTTCCATCTTGATCATCGGCATGTTTTTCAACACCTGTGGTTTCTTTGCTATCAACGTAATATCTTCCCTTTTGTTACTGGATCTTCTTTAGTAATACGACGCGGATAATGCGGTTTCCAGTGAACAAAACCATGCTTTGCTTCAAATTTAATCAACCTCCACAATTTATGATCATAGAACTTCATCTTTAGATTAATCATCTTCGTCTGCACAAGTTCTTTAATTTCCCAATATGGCAGAGTCTTGATATCTCCTAAATATCGAAAGTATTGAATCCCGAATTCTCTCTTAATAGCATAAACATCCAGCTCCTCAATCCAACCCCAACTCAAAATATCACCCAAAGAAATATCAGCATCTCTAGTAAAAAACACCAGAGGTCTTTTAAACTTTCATTCTGCTGGACTCTCCCTAATCCATTTCTTCTTCTGTTCGATAATCTCAGCTGTAGTCATCTTATTTGGAATCGTTCCTTCTTTAACAGCTTCCGAAACTTTCCTTTGTAATTCCTCATAATTTTCTGTCGTGAATAAATCGATAACCGTTGGTAAATCCTTTGTACCCTGAATGGCATCAATTGTATCTTCATCAGAGTCACTTTAAACAACAACGTTATCATAAACATTAGCGTCTTCGATTTCCTCAAACACATAGTCATTCGGTTCGAACACATCTATCTTGTTTAGCTCATCTTCAAAATCAAACTCGAACTTTTCTCCACTAATTCCAAGCATTTCAGCTATCTCCTCCTTTGAGTAACTATCTACAAACTCTCGCTCTTCTACATCAAGCTCAAGGTATAAAACGAATGGTTTTTGCACAACAGGAACAAAAGATGTAACATTCTCTGTGAAGATTCCTGTTTGCTGAGCATCTATCGATTCATCAACTTTGTTTGTCCCTTCCTCTTCAGCCACTTGATTTTCAGAATCATCAAAATACTCGGAAAGATCAACCAATTCATTAATATTTGAATCTATTATAGGAACACCCGATCCTCCCACATTATCACCATCACTACCATTATCCGAATCTTAGAATCTTTTTCATCAGTATCAACTTCTTCGGTATTTTCTATCTCTTCCTCCTTATCTTTTTCTTCAACTGATTCTGCATTATCTTTACCCAACTTTTTCATCAACCACTCTCTATGTCTTTGGGAGATATCCAGGAAATCTATATCAACATCAACAGGCTTTCCTATCAGAATAAAGTTCTTCGGTTCTTCGTACACAACGATATCCCAACACTGTACTGGCCCAGATTTAGCTTCTGGCTCAGCTTCTTTAGTCATAGAATCCTCATCAACCTTACCCTTTCCTTTTCCTAATGGATCCGATTGCTGTTTAGCCAATCGTTCTCGTTCTGCAACCCTTTCTCTAGCTTCAGTACGATCAATCTCATCAATCGCTTCAGATATACTCAATCCAAAATTCTTCTCAAGAATCTTCTCAAAAATATCCATCCTTCGATTATTTCTCAATCTTTCTTCTTCATACTCTGTCATTCGCAAACGCAGCCTTTCATTCTCTGAGATAATACTGGCCATCATTGCTTCAAGTTGCTGCTTATCAACAATTAAACCTCCAATTCTCTCTATCATCTCAAACTTCTCTGTTATTAGCAAGTTTATCTATTCTTGTAATTCAACGATGCGCACAATATTCATATTCACTTGTTTATGCACATCATCAATTCTCAGATCATCAAATCGAAACTCATCTCCTCCAGGTAGATAGTCTAGATTAATCTCGTGGAAAAATACTCTTGAGCTGAAAGGTTGAGATGTAGGATGAGATTGCTGAGCATGAGATGGTTGAGACTGTTGTTGAGCCGACGGTTGCGGTACTGATTGTTCTACAGGCTCTGGATCAGGCATTGAATGCTGAACAGGTTCTGGCTCAAATTGTTGCGGTGTTGATTGTCGCTGTTCCGGTTCTTTTTCTGGAATCTCTGGCTCAAAATGTGGTTGATCTGGCTCGGGATGCATATCTTGAAGTGGAGACGGAATAGGAATACTCTTCATTTGTTCTTCCACATTTACTTCAGTTGCTTGCTCAGTATGAGCTTCTGTTGGATTAACTGTTGTGACATCCCGGCTTTTCAGGTATCTTAAACGCGCTACTTTATGGTTATTCACTCCTACGCTGATTTAATTCAGAGAATCAAATACACGCTCGCGATAACTACGCTAACTTTGTGAATCTATAGGGTGAATTACGTGCTATGCGTTATTAGACGGGTTGTATCTGAATCACGTGCTATGTGTTATTAGACGTTTGTTAATCTATTGCGTCTCATTCCAAATACGTGATTTAATATTTTATAAACTCCGTGTCACGAATAATATTTTAGTAACTTCTATTTATAAACCGAACCAAGCCTGTGAAACGTTTCGACTTCATGACCAAGCAAACCCAACCCGCCACCCACACCTTGCGGCCTAAGGAAATAACCCAAACTTGCGGCCCAAGGCACTAACCCAAACCGCCCCCCCTATCGCGACCCGCCCCCTTTTATGTATATATGTAGGTATGCATGGGATGTTTTAAAGAAAATAATCAAAACCCTAATCCCTAGAAGAGTGTGACGGCAGCCCCCCCCCCTCATCGGTCGCGCAAACTACACCCCCGGATCGATTCCAATCTTGTCCCGGTTCGCTAATCATCATCGTTTCAAGGTTAGGGTTTAATTGTATTGCGATTCACACTAGGTTTTGTGTAATCTTGATCATGATTATGTGCTTGTATGATAATTAGTATGAAAAAGTGTTGTGGTGCAGATTAGTTCGGATGAATATGCGAATCCTTGCGGTTGTGATGATATGTTGAATACTAAAATCGTAGGCAGCGTTTTATCGATAAAGATGATGATATATATTTAGGGTTTGCATGAATATTGATATATATGATGATATTTGACAAATTAACCAGCTGTTAATCAATACAACTAAGCGTCATGACCGTTTAAACATGTTCTAGTGCGATAAAGTCGAAAACAGTAAGCTGATTGACATTTACAGCCAACTGAAGTTGGCTGTAACCTGATCATTATTTATCGAAGAGTGAATTTTCTGAAGCCTAAAACGTGTATTTTTGAAAAACGCTTCAAATGGCGCCAGATTCATATTTTTCTGAGGTCGTTTGCTATTTTTAAATGGTTATTTAGTACAGCAGCTGAAGCTGCATAAATTCTGCAGAATTTGCAGGTTGTTTATCGAGTTGGATCTCATAGTCTGTATGAGATTAGGTCACGAAATTTGTACAGTAACTGGAGACGGGAATTTCCGAAAATCTCCCACTGGAATTTTGTTAATTGGATTTTTTAATCTAAATAAATAGATATTATATACCAAATTAACAAATTACAAACAAGTGGCAGGTAAACGGGCAACAAGCTGCGCCGCAACCCCCTTTTGAATTGCAAAACCAATCCTACTAATTGGATGAACGATGATTTTTAAATAATTTTTCTCGTGGACTGCAGTCAGAAAGCGACGAATCTGACTGTAGCCTAGTATATAAATTTTTATAAATAATTAGTCAAGATTTAGGATTTGAAAATGTTACACAAAATTCTACAGTCTAATTGAAACCTCCTGTAAAAAAATTGGGATTTTTGGAACGTTGGAACTATTTTACAAAAATCCTCGAAAACAGCCCAATTATGAGCGTACAAGCTGAAACATGATAACTTGCGTTGTGTGTACCTAAGTGTTGTATGAGTTATCTTGTGTTTATGACAAGTTTGTTTGATCGTTATTTTGTATGGTGATACTTTGCATGTATGATTATGGTTTCAAATTGGTTATTACGTGTGCCGTACTGTGTGTCAGTTATGCGTAGGGTTTTTTGTCAGTGTGTTCACACACTAACTTTAAATCGGTTGACATGTTAGGACGCGATTAGCGGTTCCATCATTTGCTTCTTTTGCGTTATTCTAACCGAGCAATTTAAGGTGAGTTCACGGCCCCTATTTTATCCGATTTTAAACAGCAGGGGGAGAAACATGTATACGATCTACAACTCTATCTTTTACGTTATGCGAAATTAACGTCGTTAACTATTCGGTAACTAAGTTAATGTTAATGTATGTTATGGTCACTAAGTATCTTTATCACGGATGTCCTCAACCAACTCTCAGATTGTTAGTATTGGGTTAGATAGCGGGGAAATTATGGTACCAAACTGTGATATCTTGTTATGTGTTATACTACAATTGTTCTATGTGAGATATATATGTATATTATGATATACGCAGCTCGTAACTAACTAAACCAACCCAGTAGGCTATGTCATCATCATCATCCGACAGATCTCGACAATCAAGGGTGTCGGGGAAGGCACCCATGGTCGAACCCTCACCACCTCGTGGCGTGGAGACACGCTCAGCTGCTAGGAAAAGACTCGCTCTAGGAGGGGAGTCGTCCTCCCATCCGACCACCGCTATACCGGTCGAACCGGTCAACTCTTCAGGAGTGGTGGACGATCTACTTAGGGATGTGTTAAGGAAACAACAGGAACAACTGGAGAGAATGCAGGAGACTATGGAAGCACAAAGATGGCTGATACGTCAGCTGACTGGTAAAACTGGAGAGCTCGAGGAAGAGCAATATGAGAATAAGAGGGTTCGAAACATTTTAGCTAAGGACCTTCATGCTGAGCGGCTGAGGGCTGACTGGCTCGAAGAGAGAGTTCTTGAGTCCAGTTGGAGGATTCATGAACTGGAGCAGAACTAAGCACCACCTATCCTAGTACCCGCACCAGCACCGGCCCCTCTAGCGCCGGTAGAAGACGAAGAGGAGGATCCAGAGGAAGACCCGGAGGAGGATCCGGAGAAAGAAGAGCCGGAACAGGACCCGACTATTGAAGCTGAAAACACTGAAGAGGAAGACAACAGTGATAGCAACTTGGGAAATGGAGACATAGATGACTAACTCGTCTCTCCAATCTCCGTTTTGTTTCCTTTAGTTTGTTTGTTTCCACTTATGTTTGAACTTGAAAATTTTATAATTAATATGAGATGTTTGGTTGGTATTTTGTGAGACCATTGCAATTTATTTAATCGAATGTTCCTTTTGATTATTTAATTTGTTGGGATGACATAAATTGTGTGATCATTTAAGTATGGAATATGATGACTATATTGGATATATACTTATCGGTGTGTGTTTGTGTTGTCTTGCGAAGATCTGAAATGGCAACCGGTCGTCACGGAAATCTCAACATGTCAACTGAAGAATTGGCCGCTTTAATCCAAGAACACGTGAATGCTTCTCTGGCAGGTGTTCCTAACCCACCAGCAGGTAACCATTATTAAATTTTCATGGGAAAATCTAATAGTTGGGCTAGTAGACTTTCTCGCTGACTACCTATCCTCTATCCTCAGGAGGGGGTCTTAACCCCTACAAGATGTTCCTTGATGCGAAACCGAGCAAGTTCACAGGAGTTGAAGGACCCATACGACTGGTCCGTTGGATCGAAAAGTCTGAATCGGTTTTCGAAATGTGCAATTGCCTTGAAGCTAATAAGGTCAAGTATGCTGCCTCGACGTTGGAAGATGTGGCGTTAACCTGGTGGAACGCACAAGTCCAAACGCGTGGACTTGTTGCGGCAAACGCAATGACCTGGACCGAATTCAAAGCTCTAATCAAGGAAGAATACTGTCCACGGGACAGAGTTCAGCAATTGGAACAAGCGTTGTGGAACCACAAGATGGTCGGGTCAGAAATTGAAGCGTACACGGCAAGACATCTTGATCTGGTGTTCCTTTGTCCTGATTTGGCTAACACCGTCGATAAACGACTTGAGTTTTATCTTGGGGGGCTAGTCCCTGAGATCCAGGGCATGGTAATGTCTAGCAACCCTACGACGGAGCATCAAGTGATTAGGCTGGCACATAAACTCACCGATAAGGCGGTGGAGCAAAGGAAGTTGCCACCTAGGGGTGCAACTGAAATTGTCCCTGACAACAAAAGGAAATTAGAAGACTCACTTGCTCGGCAGTCTTCATCAGCCTAGCCACAATAAGGAAACCCGAAGCGGTCCAACAACTTCAACAACAATCGGGTTTACAACAATCAGTCTGCCAATAACACCCAAAATTCGAGCGGCTATGCGGGTCGAAAGCTGTAATGTAATCGTTGTAACCTCCATCATCACGGCCCTTGCGCTGGAAATCACTGCCAACGATGTGGTAAAGCAGGACACGCGGCAAAGGATTGTCGCGGGGAGATTATGTCACGACAAAATCAGAACCAGCACCAGGGTCAACAGCAGGGTAATAACCGGGGATGCTATCAGTGCGGTAGCACTGCCCATTTCAAGCGAACTGCAAGCAACTTCGTAACAACAACAATGGTGGGAATAACAACAACAACAACAATGGCAACAATGGAAATGGTGGCACAGGAGGTGCCAAAGGACGTGCATTCAGGCTAGGCCGTGGAGAGGCCCGAAACGACTCGAATGTGGTCACCGGGAAGTTTCCCCTTAACGATCATTTTGCTAGTGTACTTTTTGATATGGGTGCGGATAAGAGTTTTATATCTGAGTCTTTAAGAAGAACCTAAATCTCTCACCTAAACCCCTAGAGACCCCTGACGTCATAGAACTAGCCGATGGTAAATCTTTAGATGTGACCCATCTAGTGACCGGCTGTCAACTTAAACTCACGGGTCTCACCTTTACCATTGATCTGATGACAACTACTATGGGTAGTTTTGATGTGGTAGCCGGAATGGACTGGCTATCCGACGTTCGAGCTGAAGTTCTCTGTTTCGAGAAAGCTATCCGTATTCCGCTCTCTAACGACGAAGTCTTGATGGTGCAAGGCGAGAAGGCAGGCGCGGTCACGAACATCATCTCTTACATGCAAGCTCAGAAGTATCTTCGGAAGAGGAACTCTTTTGCTTTGCTCGCACTGATCACCGAGCAGTCTAAGGACGAGAAGCGGATTGAAGATATCCCCGTCGTCCGTGACTTTCCCGATGTGTTTCCAGAGGAGTTACCCGGTCTTCCACCACATCGACAAGTGGAGTTTGAAATCGAATTGGCAAACCATGCGATTCCTATCGCCAAGGCCCCGTACCGTTTAGCTCCAGCAGAGCTGCAAGAGCTGTCTACCCAACTTCAGGAATTGTTGGAGAAAGGATTTATCCGACCCAGTACTTCGCCATGGGGAGCTCCGGTCCTTTTTATCAAGAAGAAGGACGGGACCTTCCGCATGTGCATCGACTACAGGGAACTAAATAAGGTTACCGTCAAGAACCGATACCCATTACCTCTCATCAACGATCTTTTCGACCAGCTTCAGGGGTCAAGCTACTACTCCAAGATTGATCTACGGTCCGGGTATCACCAGCTACGCGTCAGGGACGAGGATATCTCCAAGACGGCATTTCACACTCGGTATGGCCATTATGAGTTCTTGGTCATGCCCTTCGGTCTCACCAATGCACCCGCGGTGTTCATGGACCTCATGAACCGCGTGTGTAAGCTGTATCTCGACAAGTTTGTCATCGTGTTCATCGATGATATACTCATCTACTCTAAGGGTGAAGAAGAAACTATATGCCAAGTTTTTGAACTACTTCAATAGGAGAAACTATATGCCAAGTTTTTGAAGTGTGATTTCTGGATCGGGAAGTTCAGTTTCTCGGGCATATCGTGAATGAAAAGGGTATACACGTTGATCCTGCCAAGATTGATGCTATCAAGAACTGGGAAGCACCCAGGACACCGACAGAGATCCGCCAATTTTTGGGTTTGGCTGGTTGCTACAGAAGTTTCATCGAGGGATTTTCCAAGATCACACAACTGCTTACCACTCTCACTCAGAAGGGCCCCAAGTATGCTTGGGGTGACAAAAAGGAAGCAGCATTTCAACTACTGAAGCAGAAGCTTTGCAGTGCGCCCATTTTGTCCTTGCCAGAGGGGACAGATGATTTTGTGGTATATTGTGACGCTTCCATTCTGGGATTAGGATGTCTACTCATGCAACATGATAAGGTCATCGCGTATGCATCCCGACAGTTGAAGGCCCACGAGAAGAACTACATGACACATGACTTGGAATTGGGAGCAGTTGTGTTTGCACTTAAGATTTGGAGACACTACCTATTTGGAACAAGGTGCACAATCTACACGGATCGCAAGAGCCTCAAGCATATTTTTGACCAGAAGGAGTTGAACATGCGACAGCGTCGCTGGGTCGAACTCCTGAACGATTATGAATGTGCCATTCGGTATCACCCGGGTAAAGCTAACGTGGTAGCAGATGCCCTCAGTCGGAAGGAGCACTTGAAACCTCGTAGGGTACGAGCACTACAGTTCACAATTCATTCTGGGTTACCCGAACAGATACGCGACGCGCAGCTAGAAGCAGTTAAGGAAGAGAACATCAAGGCCGAATCTGTGGGAAAGATGGAACGCGATTGGGAAGTGAAACCCAATGGTGCCCGGTATTTCATGAATCGTATATGGGTACCTCTCTACGAAAACCTCAGGAAGCTAGTTATGGACGAAGCTCACAAATCCCGATACTCTATCCATCCTGGTTTGGATAAGATGTATCAAGACCTTAAATTCGCGTACTGGTGGCCCAACATGAAAGTGGATATAGCCACCTACGTGAGCAAGTGTTTGACTTGTGCGAAAGTCAAGGTGGGATACCAGAAGCCATCAGGGCTACTTCAACAACCTGAGATCCCAGTGTGGAAATGGAATCAAATCTCGATGGACATTATCACTAAACTCCCGCGAACTCTGGGTGGTTGCGATACCATCTGGATAATCGTGGATCGTCTAACTAAGTCTGCACATTTCCTAGCGACCAAAGAAACAAATAAAATGCATAAGTTGACTCGCATCTACATTAAGGAAGTAGTTTCTTGGCACGGGGTTCCAACGTCCATCATCTCAGACAGAGATGCTCGTTTCATGTCCAACTTTTGGCGGTCACTTCAGAAAGCGTTAGGTACACGCTTGGATATGAGCACAACTTACCACCCTCATACGGATGGTCAAAGTGAAAGGACCATTCAGACCTTGGAGGACATGCTTAGGGCATGCGTGGTAGACTTCGGGAACAGTTAGGAAATCCATATGCCTTTAGTGGAATTCTCGTATAACAAAAGTTACCATACGAGTATTCAGGCAGCACCGTTTGAAGCATTGTACGGTCGCAAATGTAGATCACCGGTCTGTTGGGCAGAAGTCGGTGACAGTCAACTCACAGGTCCTGAGTTGATACTTGAGTCTACTGAAAAGATTGTGCAAATAAGAAACCGCATGGCAGCGGCACGAGATCGACAGAAAAGTTACGCTGATCAACGATGTAAACCGCTCGAATTTCAAGTAGGTGACCGCGTCCTACTGAAAGTGTCACCCTGGAAGGGTGTAATTCGTTTTAGGAAACGAGGCAAACTAAATCCACGGTACGTAGGCCCATTTATGATTTCAAAGCGTATCGGGCCTGTAGCTTATCAGTTAGACCTTTCTACCGAACTCAGTGGAGTTCACAACGTTTTTCACGTGTCCAATATGAAGAAGTTCCTATCAGATGAGACCCTATTCATTCCATTGGATGAGATTCAAGTGGATGAGCAACTTCATTTTGTGGAACAACCTATCGAGATCATGGACCGTGAGATTAAAACTCGAAGGCACAGCAAGATACCGATCGTCAAGGTTCGTTGGAACTCTAAGCGTGGACCGGAGTTCACGTGGGAAAGAGAGGACCAAATGAAAAGCAAATATCCACACCTTTTAGCAGCTGAGCAGCAATCTGACGTTACCGACAACTGAATTTCGGGACGAAATTCTTTCAACATGGGGATGATATGACAGCCTGGGATTTACTTGTACCATTCTAACAAACTGAATCTTTGTGCGTTGCATTCTAAACCACGTTTACTCAATTTTCGGGACGAAAATTCTTTCAACATGGGGATAATGTGACATCCTGGCTTTTCAGGTATCTTAAACGCGCTACTTTATGGTTATTCACTCCTACGCCGATTTAATTCGGAGAATTAAATTACACGCGCCCGATAACTACGCTAACTTTGTGAATATATAGGGTGAATTACGTGCTATGTGTTAATAGACGGGTTGTATCTGAATTACGTGCTATGTGTTATTTGACGTTTGTGAATCTATTGCGTCTCACTCCAAATACGTGATTTAATATTTTATAAACTCCGTGTCGCGAATAATATTTTAGTAACTTCTATTTATAAACCGAACCAAGCCTGTGAAACGTTTCGACTTCGCGACCAAGCAAACCCAACCCGCCACCCACACCTTGCGGCCCAAGGAAATGACCCAAACTTGCGGCCCAAGGCACTAACCCAAATTCCCCCCCTTTATGTATATATGTAGGTATGCATGGGTTGTTTTAAAAAAAATAATCAAAACCCTAATTCCTAGAAGAGTGCGACGGCAGCCCCCCCCCCCTCTCACGGTCGCGCAAACTACACCCCCGGATCGATTCCAAGCTTGTCCCGGTTCGCTAATCATCATCGTTTCAAGGTTAGGGTTTAATTGTATTGCGATTCACACTAGGTTTTGTGTAATCTTGATCATGATTATGTGCTTGTATGATTATTAGTATGAAAAAGTGTTGTGGTGTATGATTAGTTCGGATGAATATGCGAATCCTTGCGGTTGTGATGATATGTTGAATACTAAAATCGTAGGATGCGTTTTATTGATAAAGATCATGATATATATTTCGGGTTTGCATGAATATTGATATATATGATGATATTTGACAAATTAACCTGCTGTTAATCAATACAACTAAGCGTCATGACCGTTTAAACATGTTCTAGTGCGATAAAGTCGAAAACAGTAAGCTGATTGACATTTACAGCCAACGTCAGTTGGCTGTAACCTGATCATTATTAACCGAAAAGTGGATTTTCTGAAGCCTAAAACGTGTATTAACCGGATTCATATTTTTCGGAGGTCGTTTGCTATTTTTAAATGGTCATTTAGTGCAGCAGCTGAAGCTGCGTAAATTCTGCAGAATTTGCAGGTTGTTTATCGAGTTGGATCTCATAGTATGTATGTGGTTAGGTCACAAAATTCGTACAGTAACTGGATACGGGAATTTCCGAAAATCTCCCACTGGAATTTTGTTTATTGGATGAACGATGATTTTTAAATACTTTTTCTCGTGGACTGCAGTCAGAAAGCAACAAATCTGACAGCAGTCTAGTATATAAATGTTTATAAATAATTGGTAAATATTTAGGATTTGAAAATTTTACACAAAATTCTACAGTCTAATTGACTCCTCCTGTAAATAAATTGGAATTTTTGGAATGTTGGAACTATTTTATAAAAATCCTCGAATACAGCCCAGTTATAAGCGTACAAGCTGAAACATGATAACTTGCGTTGTGTGTAGCTAAGTGTTGTATGAGTTATCCTGTGTTTATGAAAAGTTGGTTTGATCGTTATTTGTTATGGTGATACTTTGCATGTATGATTATGGTTTCGAATTGGTTATTACGTGTGCCGTACTGTGTGTTAGTTATGCGTAGGGTTTTGTGTCAGTGTGTTCACACACTAACTTTAAATCAGTTGACAAGTTAGGACGCTATTAGCGGTTCCATCATTTGCTTCTTTTTCATTATTCTAACCGAGCAATTGAAGGTGACTTCACGGCCCCTATTTTATCCGGTTTTAAACAACAGGGGGAGAAAACATGTATACGCTCTACAACTCTATCTTTTACGTTATGCGAAATTAACGTCGTTAACTATTCGGTAAATAAGTTAATGTTAATGTATGTTATTGTCACTAAGTAGCTTTATCACGGAAGTCCTCAACCAACTCTCGGATCGTTAGTATTGGGTTAGATTGCGGGGAAATTATGGTAGTACTACTGGGCACTCACTTGCATTTGATCAAGATATTTTTATCGAGTCTTTATTTACGAATAATTTTTGGGATTTTGGTTTTGGCGTTTATGTTGGCGCCTATTACTTTACTTTAAAGCTTCCGCTAAACTTTGAAACTATGATATTTTGAAAATGTCTATGAATGTTTACAACATATGTTTTTGGAAAACGTTTAAATAAATCATATAGAGTAGTTCGATATTGCTAGTGTCTGAGATTCTGGTTTGATCACACGCCTCGCGGTAATACTCCGCAAGTGGAAATTGAGGGTGTGACAGCTGTTGGCGATATACGAGCTGCAGATCTTTTCATCCTACTCATTCTTTTCTTAACAGGAGTTCGACAGCCATATTCAAGCTCTGATTCAGACGGAATGTAAGTAGTATCGTCTTCACCTGTCGCCTTTGTTTTCCAATTTTCGGCTTTTCTTTTCAGCTCATCTTGACGTTTCTTTTCCAGTTTTTCTGCTCTTCTCCTTTCTCGTGCACGCCTGTCCTCTGAATCGGTACTTGATGATAGTACTTCTTCAGCTGCTGTCGTGTCAGCTCCAAAAGCCTGACGCTCTATATCCTCTACCATTTTCTCAACCGTTTCTTCAATCTCAGGTTCATCCCTTAACCCTGATCTTTTAGCAGTAGATGCAACTTTTCTCTTTCTACCTTTGTATGTTGCTTTTCCTCCTTTATCTCCGTCTTTCACAAACCATGGACTACGCTTAGCCACAAACAAAGTCAACGAATTGACTTCCTCCTCATCGTCACTACTATCGTCTTTCCTCCATTTTCCAGGCGCGGGTGAGATGTAATCTTTGTTTAGAATAGCACCAAACATAGGTTTAGCAACAGGAGCAGACTTTAAGTGTACATTCATCTTTCGCAGAGACTGAACATCCATATGCTCAAGCTTAAGCACATCATCAGTAGATTTCTTCAAGTATGGATGTAAATGATCTAATATCATCTGGATAAATCTTGGGTATTGCAAAAATCTTTCCTTCTCTATATTTTGCACATCTGAGTAAAAATAACTTTCAAGAAGTTATACGGAAGGTTCAGCACGAATGCAGTAATCATGCACATCTGATAATCAACTAAGTCATCAAATCCACCCTTCCTGGGGCCCAAACAATGAATAATAACATGTGCTAGATAACGAAACGACACGCTTAGATTTCCCTTTTTGAAAGGAGCAACATTCACGATCCTGAATAACCCATCCTGTAGAAACATCCTTTCAGCATATATTCTGTAAATCCCATTGGATCATCCTTGTTATCTTTAAACTCTAACACTTCTCGAATCAAATCTTCAGTAATCTTGACTTGAATATCCACGTCGTTAATCTTCACTGCTGATATAATAGCATTGTCATCAGGACTGTATTCTGCAACATTCCAGAAATATTCAATATGTGACAAATATGCAGTGTGTCTTTCAGTAATCGCCTTCGTCACTCTAATTCTTGTAAGAAACTCCAACATACTTCTATACACAGCTATTTCTGGAATCTTATCATCAGTGATGCAGCATATATTAAGTACTGGCGAAAATCCGGTTCTCTTTGCCTGTTCAAGAAACAATATTCAACCGTTAGAAAATTTTCAAACATTTCAAAATTATACTCTGATTCGCACAAAAAACCTCTTTATTTCGTACGAAATCACTTGAACAAACAAGTTATACATTTCAAAATTTCAAACTCATGTTTTGTACAAAAATTTTTATGATTCGCACGAAATTTTCTCTTGAACATAAACTTTTGAACTTTTAAACATTTTTCTGATTCGTGCTAAAATAATTGTCTCGTACAAAAATTTCATCTGAACAAAAGTTGAAACTCAGAAAATTCATATGGTTCATGTGTTTCGTACAAAATCTTTACTTAACAATTGAAAATCCATTTTTGTACGTAACAAGTCATCCGCACCAAATTTACTTCATCCCAAAATGTGTCCAAGTGTAATCCGATCCTAAAACTTGTTGTTTTTTTACAAATTGATAGTTGATTTTCAGGTTATTAGAGCCGATATTAAGAATTTTGTGGTCAATTTTAAGTTTTACCGTTCCAATTTCCCTAGATCTAAGTTTTAGTCTAATCGTATGAAATTTTGACATTATAACAGTTAAATCGTAATGAAATTACCTTGCCCATTGTACGAGGTGTGCAAATCAACCTCAACAATGTGAATAGCAAGCACAAGAATCAAGAAATCAAGTTCTAGAACTGAATCGCACAAAACTTTCTGAATCGCTCAATAGTGCTCAAAAAAACTGTAAACTCATTTCTGTGCGAACCAAACGGTATTTATACTATCCATGTTTCGTACGAAATCTTATGACACGTACCAAAATATTACCCTTTGATTCGTACCAAATCTCCTGAATTGCATAAAAATTGTTTTTGTACGAGCCAATTCTTAAAAACTTTCAAACTTAGTTCAAATTCTAATTTTATTTTTGTTTTTTATATTTTCAATTTTTTTTCATTCATTCTCGCAAAAATTTTTATCTGTTACAAAAAACCACTTGACTAACCAAGTCCAAGTTAATGACCCTGGTTATCCAATTTTATTTCAAAGCCAAAGTTAATGACCTTGGTTAACCACGTTTGACCAAACAAATATATTTTAATCATGTAAGTTTCAAATTAATGAACTTTCTTGACATTTGAGTAACTTTGTTGCTAAAAATTAGCTCCCAACCCATGATTCCAAGCTTTCCTCAGCAAGTTGTTGCTACGAATCCAACTATCAGTGTTTTTATCATCGTTAAACTAAAATAAAACTATCAAGCTAAGAAGACTAAAAATCTTTTTGGGTTTTAAGAAATTTTTCAAAGAATGTTTTTTTGTGAATTTTGTGTTTTCAGAGGATCTTTCAAACATTCATATAAGTCATCAGTACCGTTAGTCTATAAACACTATTTAAGCTTTTTAAACAAATTTACCTAGATTGCCAATATATTTGTCCATTTACACCTCTTCTCATTTCTCAACTATTTCAAGATATGTTAAGGTATTATTAGAAACATGAAATAACTATGTTTCCCATCTCAGAATATACTCCCGTATCGAGATTCACAGAATTTCATTTACAGGTGAATATATTGAATTGATATCTGTATATAGGGTGAATACGAGACCTTGAGAGCTCAGGTTAGTACTACCGTACAGAAAAAGAGATGAAGGCTCGTCTTTCGGTGGTGTTCCATAAAGGAATCTTTTGTACTGCAAATGTCATAATTTCTTAAGACATAATCAGCTTTTGGGGAAATAATGCGAAAGTATTATATGAGTTCTAGGCCATTGCTTCCGCAAAATCAGAAGAACTCGAATAATACCCCAGATATCAATCAAATATATAAACCTAGTATCGCAGAATCTGGCATTCTCTCAAACCAAATTTCGGAGTACTAAGTTCATATATCCAAGAGATGTTAACCCACAAGTTATTCGGTTTATGTGTATTAAGTTTACATCCTGATAACAATTTACTGAACCAGTGAAGTCTATTGGCATATCCATAGTAAGACTTGCTTAAAATACTTCAAAACACTTCAATTCTTTAGCATACTGTGACTTATCATTTTTGATTTACTATGATCACTCTTTTTTACACAAAACTCTTTTTGATTGTTTAAATGTTTACGTATTTTCCTCAAATATTCTCCCCTAAAATCAAAAACATATTTTTGGATGCTTAAGAATTTAAAAGAAACAATATACAAAAAAGTTTAACCAATGACAAATTCACAGCAAGTGGTCATCATCCTCAAACTCAACCTCAAAAATATCCCCTGAGATCATATTTTTTAAACCATTAAGCTTTAACAAATTTTTGAACTTTGTTTATCAAAAGCTTTGGTATAAAAATCTGCTTTTTGGTCATCAGTGTGGATTTTCTCAATTCGTACCAACTTTTTTCTCATAGCAATCACGGATAAAGTGGTGTCGAATTTGGATATGTTTAGTACGTGAGTGTTGACATGAGTTTTTAGTGATATCGATCGCGGCTTGATTATCTACATATATAGGCGTATCAAGAAATTGCAAACCGAAATCTCTCATCTGTTGCTGTATCTAGAGAATCTGAGCACAACAACTAGAAGCCGAAACGTATTCAGCCTCACAGGTAGAGAGAGCGACCGCAGTTTGTTTCTTGCATTGCCAAGTTACCAAACGGGTTCCGAAGAACTGGCAGCCGGCCTTTGTAGATTTTGTATTCAATTTGCAGCATCCGAAATCAGAATCCGAGTAACCTGCAAGATTAAAATCATCATGTCTAGGGTACCACAAGCCGGTGCTTGGAAAACCCTTCAGATATCTCATTATGCGTTTAACAATAAGAAGATGTGACTCCTTAGGATTAGACTGATAATGAGAGCACAGGCACGTTGGATACATGATATCTGGTTGAGAAGCAGTAAGATACATCAAGGATCCAATCATGGAGCGATATAAAATTTCATCAAATTTTTCACCGGTAAGATCTGGACAAATGCCGTGATTTAGAGCTAACGGGGTCCATGCTAGTTTAGTTCCTGCCATATTGAATTTCTCCAATATGTCATGAACATATTTTGTCTGATGAATAAAGATACCATCAGGCAATATGTCATGAACATATTTTGTCTGTTGAATTTCTCCTAGAAAGAACTTCATCTCTCCCATTGCGCTAATTTCGAATTTGCGCTTCATGACTTCTTCAAAGTCCTTACACAGCTTATCATTTGTCGATCCAAAGATAATATCATCCACATATATTTGTACAATAATTAGATGCCCATCTACTTCCTTTGTGAAGAGTGTTGAGTCTATTGTTCCCCTGATAAAGCCATTACCCAAAAGATGATTCGATAATGTTTCATACCAAGCTCTCGGGGCTTGATGAAGACCATATAAGGCCTTATTCAAGAGGTAGACTTTATCTTTGTGCACTAGATCAACGAACCCGGTGGTTGGCCGACGTATACCTCCTCTTTTACTTTTCCATAAAGGAAAGCAGATTTAACATCCAATTGGTACACCTTGAACCCTTTCCATGAGGCAAAGGCCAAGAATATGCGAATTGCTTCAAGACGTGCAACTGGGGCGTAGACTTCAGTATAGTCAACCCTTCTTGCTGATGAAAACCTTGAACCACAAGTCGAGCTTTGTTGCGCACGATAACTCCTTTATCATATCTTTTACACATAAAGACCCATCTTGTATTAATCTTCTTGTGATGATCTGGTAGGTCAACAGGCCTCCAGACACCAAGTTTCTGGAATTGCAATAACTCTTCTTGCATCGCATCCACCCAACTTTCTTCTTTCATCGCGTCTTTCCAGTTTCCGGGTTCAACCTGAGAAACAAAACAACTATGAGAAATTCGGACTTGAAGTGGAGTAATGCTAGTATTGAAACAGCTTAGATCTTTATTAATTTGGTTGCGAGTTTGCACTCCCAATTGTAAGCTGCCTATAATGTTCTCTGACGGATGATATGAAAGTGTCCTTGGCATCACTTCAGTTGGAACATTTACTTTTGATTGCAAATTTGAGATATTTTCATCGACAACCAGTACAGATGAAGAAGCTTTATTCTTATCATTAGACTGATCAACCTGTTTGTTCAGAAAGTCTTCAATCTGTTCAGATCCTTCATCAGAACTGGATCCTCCATCGTTGAAAGTCGGTTCCCGATCAGAGTCATTAACTTCATTTGGCTGGACAGAAGATGCAGCAGCATTAACATTTGTCGCAGGAACTAGATTTAGAACAAAAGAGCTTTGATCAACAACAGACGTGTTAATTGGTAAAGTCGTAGAAATCACCAACGGTCGAGGAACATGTTCTTGATTAGATAACCGATGTTGTTGAAATAACAAAACAAGTTCTTCTTCAGTTGGCACATCTGGAAGATCAAACGAATCCCACAATCCACCGTAGTTAAACAGCCACGGATCCCCAGGCTTCTCCGTAGATGTTGTATATTTTTGACAATCTACGTGCTGCGCTAGAACTACCTGGTTCAGACTCGGCAAGAAAACATGTTTTTGAGGAGTAGCATAACCAACAAAGAAACCCTCCAAAGATTTGGCTCCAAATTTACCAGCCGAGTCCAAGACGGTACACGGTGATCCAAAAGGTTCCAAAAAAGCTAGGTTAGGCTTTCGTTGATTAAGTAACTCGAAACATGTCTTTTTGTGAGGCTTAACCGTCGACACACGATTCAGGGTATAACATGCTAATGCTACTGCTTCACTCCAAAAACTGATCAGTAATTTCGAGTCAGCTAACATTGTTCTAGCAGTTTCAATCAACGTGTGATTCTTTTGTTCAGCTACTCCGTTTTGTTGTGGAGTATAGGGGCGGTGAATTCATGAAGAATTGCAGAACTCTTGCATCTTTTTGTTCTTAAACTCTGTTCCATTATCACTGCGAATTCTCTTAATGGGCAAATGATATAAATTCTCGAGCTTTCTGAAAAGGATCATAAGAGTTTCAAACATTTCATCCTTGCTGTCCAGAAAGAACACCCATGAAAATCGAGAATAATCATCCTTAATGACAAGACAATATTGATCTCCAGAAATGATTTTAACATTGACTGGTCCAAAGAGATCCATGTATAGTCTTTCTAGTGGTAGCTTTATTGAATTCAAAAGCTTTCTCGGTTGTGATTTCTTATGTTGCTTCCCCTTTTTGCAACTAAGACAATCGTCTGATAGATGAAAACTTTTCAAATTTACACCCTCCACTAAGTCGTTATGCACAAGAAAATTCATCTTTCGAAGATGAATGTGCCCCATTTTTCTGTGCCATAAAATTGACTCTTTTTCGGTTGCTTTGGAAATAAAGCATTGAACTTTCTTTGACGTGGTAGATGCAATGCTCATGTCAAGGACATATAAGTCATTGTCTCGCGGAGCTTGAATCAGAATCCATTCTTCTGGAATCTTGAAACCGGGTTTTAGAATTAGACATTCTTGATCATGGATATGTGTCGTGAACTTCTTGTCACAAATTTGCGAGATACTAAGCAAATTGTTCTCATGTTCAGCGATATAGTTCACTTTATCAAACGATACAACTCTGTTCAAGAGAATCCCTTCTCCAACAATCCTACCTCCTTGAGTTCCAGCAAATCCAACATATCCTCCTCGGATAGCTCTAACATCATTGAGCAGTGCAAGCATTCCTGTCATGTGACGAGAAGCTCCACTATCCATGATACATTTTGATAATATCTATCGTTGGAGCCCCTGCACACATGATCAACAAAATTTATTTAAACAAAGAGATACAAGCCTGTTTGGTCTTGGGTGGGTTTGGAATGTCGAACTTCGGACCCACTTTGTTCTTTTTAATCTTGTTAAGCTCAATGTTGTTTGGAACAGAATATTTTAATTTAACCTTGGATGATTTGGTGTTAACAATTTTAGCAACCCATTTCTGTGTTTGTGGTTTAGCCTGTTTAACATAAAATTTAGAATCCTTTTCTTGAACTTTGTGTGATGTTTCACCAATTTCAAATTTAGATTGAGGTTTAATAATTGGTTTAACATTTTGATTAGATTCAGTTTTTCTTTTAAGAATTCATTTTGGCATAAGCATAGGTGCTTTTCGCTTTTCATCCTTGGTGAACTTTTTCGGAGAAGAAACTGGTTTTGAACTTTCTTGTGAACAATATCGTGCGATATGTCCAACTTTCTTGCATTTATAGCATGTCCTGCTGTCCTTATGAACAGAGGTATTCAAAACCTGTATCTGTTTTTGTTTCTCTTTTTCTTTAAGAAAATCATCATTTGATTGAGTACCAATGATTTCCTTTTCCTTCTCGGTGGTTGTCCCAAATACAAAATTAATTTTCTTTGTGAAATCCAATTTTTTAGACCTGTTGGTTTTATATTGCTTTTGAAAACCCAACCCTGCACGCTTGTTTTTCGGATAATCTTCATTTTTCCGAGAATAGGGTCGGTTGTTAGTTGTTAATTTAGAATAGAAAGATGAATCATGTTTATCTAAATCATCATGACTTACCTCCATCAGCTTGAACGTTTTATCAACACAACCTCTTTTCACATTCTTGATGGGAAAATCCTCATCCGAAAATAGTATATCAGATCCTTTCATTTTATAGGATCATCATTTGAACTATTTTCTGATTTGTCATCAGATTTTGACTTCTCAGACTTTTGAGACTCAAGCACTTCAGATTCATTTGTTAACACTTGTTCAATCACATTTTCTATCACTTCAGAATCAAATTCACCATCATTTTTAGTGTAAGTTATATCGATATCCTCAGGCAACTGTTTGGTTTTTAGTTTAATTTTTAGTGCCTTTTCCACCCCAGATGGATTTTTGCATGCATACCTGTTCCAAATGGGTGGAAGAACTCGATCATAACTTTCACTCTTTGTTTCACCAATTTTAGTCTCTTTAGTATTTTTGATTTTTGATAAAATATGATCTATGACATATGAGCTTGTGGAATAACTAATTAACAGTTTGTTAACTCCTTCGGTTTCAATTCTCATTTTTTCAAGCTCACTTTTGAGCTCAGCAATAGTGTTTAGATGAAAATTAATTGCCATTTGTTTATCCATCACTGTTGCTTTGAGCATCATCAGTTTTGCAGCATTTTCTCTGAGTGCTTTATTAAATTGTTTAACAGACGCACTAAATATGTCATATGCTTCCTTTGTGACTTTGTAATCACTTGACAAATTGTCTATTAACCTTTGCAATTCAGCAAATCTTTTGTCTTTTACAAGACACTCACCACATGGTTCGTCACACTTTGAACAAAATTTTTCAATTACCTCATTTCCATTTGCCATGCACGCTTTAACAACGTTTTCTTTCAGCAATTCCTTTGTCTTATCCATTTTGACATCTTCAACCGGTTTCTTTTGCACTTCATCTGTTGAATTTGGAGTAGGAGCGAAATATCGTGCAAAAGTTTTTAAAACATCGTTAGGCAAAAGATGTTTGAATGGACCATTTAAAAGCTCCTCTTCCTCTGATGAAGTATGATAATAGTACTCATCATGCTCCGGTCCTTCATCAAAAGATACCTCCGATTCTTCTTCTGGTTCATCAATAATTTTAGCCACCAATGCCAAACTTTCTCCTTTCGAAATACACTTATTCCAATTAAACCCTTCCTGCGTAACAACCAAAGCCTTATCTTTAGACTCGGGTTGTTTCTCTTCTATCGGCACAATCCTAGTTCTTGGCTGTGGTCGGTGGTAGATCGCTCTTTTGTAATAGTCATCTGCGAAAGGATTCTGATTCCCTTGAACCTCTCGGTTTGGACATTCTCTTTTAAAGTGACCTTTCTCTCGACACTTGAAACAAGTAACTTTAGATTTATCAAATCCAACTTTCCCATCCAATCCTCCCAAATTTTCTTTGCCAGTGATTTCCATAAATCTCTGTGTCGTCGAACGATCGAAGCCATGCACCATTTTATATCAATCAATTCCATTTCAACTGGATCAATTTGATCATAGTCTTCACGTGTCATCTCAGAATTTCAAATCTTTCCCGCAACAAGACTATCATATGACTCAAGAACTGAAGCAAGTAGAGACGTATGTTGTTTTGCCGTCTTTTCATCAAAATTTTGCGCATTCTGAAAGTCAACGGCAATATTGCATTGCAACACTTTTTGACTTGCATTAGATGATGGAGTGGCTTGATTGTCCTGAGATTGATTTGATCCAACAAAAGATTTTTGACTTGATGGTGTATTCGGATCAACTTTTGGATATGATTGGAATCCACTTGACTGAGTTGGAGATGTGCTTGGTGAGCTATATGCACTGAACGCAGTTTGAATCTTTGGCGCTTGGATTTGAGTAGCAGAACTGTTCTTGAAATAATGATTAACATCTTGTTGCATTTGAACAGTCTTGTTTTTGGCCATCTTTTGCATCTCTAATTCATGACCTTCCAATCTTTCAATAAAGCGAGGCAACAAGAAATAGTTGTATTTAACCCCATTCTTCAAAATAGTTAAGTAAGTTGACCATTCAACTTATGGCAGAGAATCAGCTACTTCATTCGTCTTCACAATTCCCATTCTCTTCATATGAACCACCAGATGACAGTATCGCTCAATTAGCTGCTTAACCGTTTCTCCTTTGATCAATGTGAATACATCAAACTCTTTGCTTAATAATGCCCTTTTGCTTTTGCGAAGTTGAGCACTTCCTTGAAATTTGAGTCAAAGAGCATTGCATAAAGATTGCGCATCATCATCATGTTGTAGTAAAGCCAAGATATCTTCTTTGATCGATTACTGAAGAATGTTCATCATCTTCTTTTCGTTGATAAATCTTTCTCGTTCAATATTAGAGAATTGAGCAAGGGTCTTTTCAAGCCCGCTTTCGCCAACTGGTGCAATGTATTTTGCCTCGATCGCAAACCAGCAAGTAAAATGGGTAGCTGGTACCCAGTTCATAAACCTCTCGCTCCAGCTATCAAAGTCTTCCAAATTCATAAGTTTTGGAGGTTTCGTCATGGTTCCCATTTCATTCTCTAAATTGATGTTTTGAGCTGCTGCAGTGGTAACAATCGATGTGGCGAACGCATTGTAAAATTACTCAGACATTTTTCCTACAAAAAGTTAGAACTTCTCGAAAACAAACAAATCAGATTACAAAAATTTTTGTGCGAAACAAGATTTCATACGAGAACCAAATTTTATACGATTCAAATTTTACACAAAAATCACTCAATTTCGTACGAAACACAAAGATGTTGTACGAAACAAGTGCTTTTTAACTGAAAGAATTTTGGTACGAGAAAGATTTTGTGCGAATCAAACAATTTTATACGAACCAAGTTGAAATTCTAAAAATATTGTAAGATTTATGAGATTTAACTGATTCGTATGAATATTAACCTGAATCGTACCAAACTCCAAAACACTTTAATTTCACGCGAAACTCGTACAAAAACTGATTCAAATGATTCAAACGATTCAAACTTCAAACTGACTAAATTTTATCGATTTCAACATGATTTAGTTCAATTTTAGGTCCGAAATATGGTATGGATTGATTAGATTGAAGATTAACTTGAATTACTAAAATCCTAGTCCATATTGTCCAAGAATTCGTCCTAAACTTGTCCAAAATCCCGCAAAGGTCAGAAAAATGATGAAAAGGAAGATGTGTCCAAGTCTGAACAGTAACTACTTGTTGTCTATCTGTATATCAGATCTCATGGCTCTGATACCACTTGTGGACGAGGATCGAGCTCCCAAAATGAGCAATTGACATGATCTCGCTCAACTAGCAGAGGCGGAATTCATTGCTAGAGAGGTATATATGACAAACAAGATAGATATTACTGTTTAACTGCTTCTGATCTATGAAAGACGTTCAAGTTACAGACGTAAGTCAACAAACAGACAGAGCTTCACCGTATGAAATGACAAATCCGTATCTAGCTCTAACACAACATTTCCCTATTTATAGGTCGACATGACTCGTACTGAAGTGCGTGCACTAACAATAAACACTATGATTCGTACGAAATAGTATTTCATACGAGTGACTCACTCGTACGAAACAGTTTGTGTTTCGTGCGAATCACAATGTTAACGATACAGATAAATCCTAGACGTAGGCAATAGACATTATGTACCAACACTCTGTAAGACCTGTTTAATAACTTGTTTAATCATTCCATATCTTTAGCATACTATGATTGTCATATTGATGTAATATGATCCCTCTTTTTCACAAAAACTCTTTTTGACTTTTATATGTTTTTGTATTTTCCCAATCTTTCTCCCCTAAAATCAAAAACATATTTCTGGATTTTTAGAATTTTAAGAAAGAATGTACAGAAAAACACGTCGTACCGATGAGAATCATGTCAAGTCTTCGTCATCCTCAAACTCAACCTCATGAATACCCCTGATGTCAGATTTCTTAAACCATTTAATTTTAAAATATTTTTAAATCTTGAACGATCAAATGCTTTGGTATAAAAATCTGCTTTTGGTCATCAGTATGGATTTTTTCAATTCTAAGCAACTTTTCTCGTAGCAATCACGGATAAAGTGGTGTCGAATCTCAATATGTTTAGTTCGTGAGTTTTGACATGAGTTTTTAGTGATATCAATCGCAGCCTGGTTATCTACATATATGGGCGTATCAAGAAATTACAGTCCAAAGTCTCTCATCTGTTGTTGTATCAAGAGAATCTGGGAACAACAACTGATGCTGAAACGTATTCAGCTCACACGTAGAGAGAGTGACCATGGTCTGTTCCTATCAGGTCGAGAAGTAGTGAGATACATCAAGGATCCGATCATGGAGCGGTATAATGTTTCGTCAACTTTGACTCCATAAAGATCTGGACAAATGCCGTGATTAGGAGCTAATTTAGTTCTTGTCAAATCGAATTTCTCCAATATGTCATGAACATACTTCGTCTGATTCCATCTGGTAATTGATCGACCTGAAGTCCTAAAAAGAACTTCATCTACCCATCGCACTCATATCAAATTTGCGCTTCATGACTTCATCAAAGTCTTTACACAGCTTGTCATTTTTTGATCCGAAGATGATATCATCCACATATATCTACACTATAATCAAATGCCGTGTAAAGAGGGTAGAATCTATAGTTCCTCTAATAAAGCTATTGTATAGAAAATGTCTTGACAGCGTCTCATACCAAGTTCTCGTGGCTTGATGTAGACCATATAAGGCTTTATTCAGAAGGTAGACCATGTCTTTTTGTATAGGATCGACAAACCCCGGTGGTTGGCCGACATACACCTACTCTTTAACTTTACCACATAGGAAAGCAGATTTGACATCCAACTGGTACACCTTGAAACCTTTACAAGAAGCAAAGGCAAACAAAATGCGGATTGCTTTAAGATAGGAGACTGGGGCATAGACTTCGGTGTAATCTATCCCTTCCTACTGATGAAAGCTTTGTACCACGAGTTGAGCTTTGTTGCGCACTACAATCCCTCTATCATCACGTTTGCACTTGAAGACCCATCTAGTGTTTATCTTTTTGTGATGATCTGGTAGGTCAACAAGCTTCCAGACTCCTAACTTCTGGAATTGAAGCAATTCCTCCTACATTGCGTCCACCAAGCTCTCTTCTTTTAACACGTCTTTCCAGTTCCCGGGTTCCATCTGAGAAATAAACAACTATTAGAAAGTATGGTTTGCAATGGAGCAATACGAGTATAAAAACAGCTTAGATCCTTATTGATCTGATAGCGAGTTTGCACTCCTGTTTGTAAGCTGCCAATAATATTCTCCGAAGGATGACAAGAAAGCGTCCTCGGCATCACTTGGAACATCCACATGAGATTGCAAGTTTGTGATATCTTCATCAACAACCGGTGCGGATGAAGAAGCTTCATTCCTGACATTTAATGAATCAGCTTGATTATTCAGGAAGCTTTTAATTCGAACTAGATCATCCATCATCGAAAGTTGGTTCACAATCAGAGTCAGCATTTTGTTGTTGCTCGGTTGATGATTCAAAAGTGTTGACGATTGGTACAGGGACAGAGTCTTGAAGAGTAGTGCTTTGACCTACATCAGACGTGTTAGACACAAGAAGTGATGGGGATATCACTAATGATCTAGTAACTTGCTCTTGATTAGAGATTTGAAGCTGTTGAAAGAGCATAACAAGTTCTTCTTCTGATGGGATGTCTGGTAGGTCGAAAGAATTCCACAAACCTTTGTAGTTGAACAGCCATGGATCCCCAGGTTTCCGCGTTGGCGTAGTATATCATTGACAATCAACATGCTCTGTCTCGTACGAGTGACAGAGTGTCACTCATATGAGTCATCTAATTCACTCGTACGAGCCAACTATAAAAAACATAAATCATACAATAACATTTACACATTTTACGTTTAAGCCCTATATACAATAACGACATATCCCAGACGTAGGCAATAGACATTATGCACCAACAATGTCCAATGCCCAAATGAGCGGAAAGTCGAGTTTGCATCGAGTGTATTCAAGAAAAGAGCACTTACATGGTGGAATGGTGTGATGAGAGATAGGTGTGTCGATGTGGCAATGGTACAAACGTGGGAAGAGCTTCGAGCTCTAATGATGAAGGAACTCTACCCACGTCATGAACAACAGGCATTGGAAGATGAATTCCATAATCTTAAACAAGATAGTGGAGAGCATCATGCCTACACTGACCGTTACGAAGAATTGAACTTGTTGTGTCCCGCCATGGTCACCCCATTGGATAAAGCAATCGAGAGCTACATTGATGGCCTGCCTGACACCGTTCAGGACATGGTTACTGGTAGCAACCTTACCACTGTTCGACATGCTATCGAATTAGCTGCTACCCTGATTGAGTCTCAGGTCAAGAAGGGTAAACTGTTTTGCAAGGGCGACAAGAAACAGGCAGCTAAGACCACTCAAGAGAAAACAAAGGAGAACAAAGCTGAGTCTTCCAAGAAATTGAGGAAGTGTAAGGCTTCATAGAACTTTGCAGCTGTTGCACAACCCAACCAGAACACTTAAAACCCGCCAGCACAACCTCTTCTGAGGAAACCCTATGCTGGTACTTCACCGTTGTGCAACCGGTACAATGGTCACCATAAGCTGACCTACAGTGTCGCCAATGCACATCATGTGGAAGATTCAGTCACATAGTCAATGTTTTTCGTTCGGCCCCAAAACAAGCTGTTCAGAACCTTGTTCAACCCCAAGCCAACCCTGCTAGACCTCTGTTCCTACCTGGTTCTTGCTACTACTGTGGCAAAATGGGTCACTTTAGAAATAACTGCCCAAAATTGGTGAACGCGAATGCAAATCCAGCTCGTGGACGCGCATTCAACTTCAAGGCCAACGAGGCTTGTGCTAACAACAAAGTCATTAATGGTACGTTCCTTGTTAACAATCATCCTGCTTCTATTCTTTTTTATTCGAGTGCCGATAGAAGCTTTATATCACTAGCCTTTGAACCTTTGCTTTCGATGCCTAGAACTAAACTAGGAAAACCCTTAACGGTGGAAATAGCTAGTGGTGAACCCCTTGTGCTCGACTATGTCATCCGTAGTTGCCAATTAAACTTGAATAACCACCTTTTTCCCATTGACCTCACACCAATGCAACTCGGGAGTTATGAAATCATCATAGGAATGGATTGGTAAACCAAACACCATGCTGAGGTGATCTATTTCGACAAGGTTGTTTGTATACCTCTTTCGTCTGGCGTAACCTTAGAAGTTCACGGAGAGAAACCCTCTAGTAGCCTAAAACTCATGACCTGTACCGAGGCCCAAAAATACCTACGAAAGAATTGTGTAGCCTTCTTGGCACATATCGTAGAAGAAGAAGTCAAGGGCAAAACTGTTCAGGACATCCCCGTTGTTCGGGAATATCCTGAGGTGTTTCCTGAAGAGCTACCTGGTTTACCTCCAATTCGTCAAGTTGAGTTTCGTATTGACCTTGTACATGATGCCAACCCAATTGCCAAATCTCCTTGCCATCTTGCACCGTCTAAAATGCAACAGTTTTCAAAGCAACTCCAAGAACTTTCAGACAAGGGATTCACTCGTCCGAGCTTTTCACCTTGCAATGCTCATGTCCTATTCATGAAAAAGAAGGATGGATCCTTCCGTATGTGTATCGATTATCGTGAGCCATCTTGCACCGTCTGAAATGCAAGAGTTATCAAAGCAACTCCAAGAACTTTCAGACAAGGGATTCATTCGTCCGAGCTTTTCACCTTGCAATGCTCCTGTCCTATTCATGAAATAGAAGGATGGATTCTTCCGTATGTGTATTGATTATCGTGAGCTCAACAAACTCACAATCAAAAATCGATATCCCTACCTCGCATTAATGATCCTTCTGTGTGTGTATCGATTATCATGAGCTCAAAGATCACGGTTTCCCCTCACCACTTTAACTCAGAAGAATAAACCTTTCGAGTGGGGACCCAAACAAGAGGAAGCCTTTCAAACACTGAAACAAAAACTCTATAATGCTCCTGTTTTATCTTTACCCGATGGCAACGATGATTTTGTTATCTATTGTGACACATCAAACCTAGGCCTTGGTTGTGTTCTCATGCAAAAAGACAAAGTCACAGCCTATTCGTCATGATAATTGAAAATCAACGATAAGAACTACACAACTCTTGATCTTGATTTAGGAGCCGTAGTTTTTGCTCTCAAAATTTCGAGACACTACCTCTACGGTACGCAATGTGTGGTTTTCACTGACCACAAAAGTCTCCAATACATATTAATTCAAAAGGAGCTAAACATGAGATAACTACATTGGGTCAAACTTTTGAACGACTATGACTGGGAGATTCGCTACCATCCTTGTAAGGCGAATGTTGTGGCTGATGCGCTTAGTCATAAGGAACGTGTCAAACTTCATTGTGTTCGAGTTCAATCTGATATCCAGATGTGACATCCCGGTTTTTCAGATATCTTAAACGCACTACTTCACGGTTATTCGTTCCCACGTTAATTTAGTTCGGAGACTTAAGTTGCACGCTCGAAATAATTACGATAATTTTGTGTACTTGTCGAATGAATTACATGCTAGTCTTAAATGTTTATAAGTTAGTGCTTTATTATGTGATGTTCCGATTTCGTGTTTTATTTTAGTTATAAAACATAGGTGTAGTAAATAGATAAACGAATCGGATCGAGCCGCGACACGAGCCAACTTCACTTCCTTGCGACTCAAGGAGTTAACCAAACTTGAGGACCAAGTGTTAAACCCAGACCGCCCCACCCGAACCCTTTCGGCCGCGAGCACATACCCAACCGCAACCCTTCCCTTTTCCCTTTCATTCCTTGCGCTATATATACACACACATGCATGCTTTGCTTCACAAAACAAAACACAAAAACCCTAGTTGAGAAATCAGCCGACGGCAGCCCTCTACTTGTTCCCTAGATCGCCAATTCAGCCTTGATACACCCCTCTCGGTTGCAACAAGTCTTCCTCATCCCTTATCTCTCGGTCGCGATCTCCTTCATCATATCCGAATCGGCTCTTGTCCAAGTCTCGGCTCATTGATCTTGTTATTAAAGGTTAGGATTTATCATTGTTTGCAAGATTACATTCGGATTTATATGTTTGAATGTAGTGTTATGCTAGCCGATTTATTTATGATGTTTGCAAGTTTGATGTTTTTCGAAATCTAGAAACATAGGCTGTGTTTTTTTGATAAAAACTATAGGTTATGATTAGGGTTTGCATGGGTATGATATATATGATAATATATGATTTGAAATTCTGTTCTTGATCGCCTATGTTCAATGTATCGAGGGTTTAAGCGAGTTAGATTGTGATAAAGTGCTGAATCAGAATGCTGAATGGTGGTTACAGCCAACTTCAACTGGCTGTAACTTGGTTATTATTTATCGAAAAACGGATTTTCTAAAGTCTAAAACGTAGAGTTTTGAAAAACAATTCTAATGGCACTGGATTCATATTTTTATGAAGTCGTTTAATATTTTTAAGCAGCCAATTAAGTTCAGTAACTAAAGCTGTGAAAATCCTGAAAATTTGTTAGTTGTTTATCAAGTCGGATCTAATAATCGGTAGGGAGTCGAATCAGGAAATTTGTGCAGAAACTAGATATGGAAATTTCCGGAGAACACCCACTGGAATTTTGTTAATTGAACGAATGGTGATTTTTAAATGAATTCTTCCGTGGACTGCAGTCAGAAAGCGACGAATCTGACTGCAGCCTAGCATATTAATATTTACGAATAATTGGTAAAGTGTTAGGACTTGAAAAATTTAAATAAAATTCTACAGTATAGTTTTCACCTTCTGTAAAATAATTGGAATTTTTGGAACGTTGGAACTATTTTATAAAAATCCTCGAAAACAGCCGAATTATGAGTATATACGCTGAAACTTGATAACTTGCGAATGTGTGCACCAAAGTGTTGCATGGATTGGATTGTGTTCATGATAAATTGTTTTGATCACTATGTGCATATGAGGATACTTGCATGCATGTTTGAGTGTTAGGAATTGTGATTGTGTGTACTGCTTTGTGCGTTAATTATGTGTAGGATTTGTATTGGTGTGTTCACACACTAACTTGAAATCAATTGACTTGTGAGGACGCAATTAGCGGTCCCATCATTTAAACTTCTGTCTTACACTAACCGAGCAACTAAATGTGAGTTCACGGCCCCTAATTTTATCCGGTTTTAAACAACAGGGGGAGAAACATGTATACACTCTAAAACTCTATCTCTTTACGTTATACGAAATTAACGTCACTTAACTATTCGGTAACTAAGTTAATGTTAATGTACGTTATGGTCACTAAGCAGCTATATCACACAAGTCCTCGACAATCTCTCGGATCGTTAGTATTGGGATTAAATAGCGGGGAAATTATAAGTAGTACTACTGGGCCCGACAAGCCCCATCCGAGCTAGTCGCGCTAGCCGACCGGGTATGGTCAACGGGTGAATAATTTGGCCTAACTTCGCCATGGTCAGTGATAGGCCTGGCAACACGGAGGCACAACAGTCAGCTTCGATCGCGAACAATTACGTGACATAACTTTAGGCTAGCTACCTACATATATTAACATTGAACTTAATTACGAATCAACAATATTATCCCGGGTTAGGGATAATGGAACCAACAACGTTATTATTCCAGGTTAGGAATAATGGGACATCAGTATTATTCCGGGTAAGGAATAATGGAACTATCAGTATTATTCCGGGTTGGGAATAATGGAATTATCAGTATTATTCCGGGTTGGGAATAATGGAACTAAACCGTTATCCCGGGTTAGGGATAACGGGGGAAACAAACTTATAACCGAACAAACGAATTTATGAAAACCTGTGAACTCACTCATCTTTAATGTTGACACTTGTTTCTTACATGTTTCTCAGGACGCTAGGAGCTCTAGGTGCACTCACTTGCATTGATCAAGACACCTTTTTATCGAGTCTCATTTACAAACATTGTTTTGGGTTTTCTTTAGTTTTGGCGTTTGTGTTGGCGCTCGTTCCTTTACTTTATCTTTATGCTTCCGCTAAACATTCAAAATCAAACTAGGACAATCTAAAATTAACTATGAATGGTTAAACAAATGATTTTGGAAAACGTATTAACAAATCATATAGAGTCGTTCGACGTTACTAGTGTCTCAGATTCTGGTTTGTTCACACGCCTCGCGGTAAAACTCCGCAAGTGGAAATTGAGGGTGTGACACCAGACACACATCTTTCAAGAACAACATACATGTGTGACCCAAAGCTTGTTGAAAAATGAGCTGCCACAAAATCACGAACTTCAACTCGAAACAAAAGACATCGACTTTCTCTACTACAAGAACCGTTTGTGGATTCCTAGTCAAGACAATCTCCACACCTTATTGATGGATGAAGCTCATAAGTCTCGTTATTCAATCCATCATGGTGCAGACAAAATGTATAAGGATTTTTGTACCCAGTATTGGTGGCCGGGTATGAAGAAGGACATGGCCTTGTATGTGTCTAAATGCCTAACTTGTCTTAAAGTTAAGGCAGAACATCAACGCCCATCGGGTTTACTTGAGCAACCAGAAATACCGGTGTGGAAGTGGGAGAACATTGCGATGGATCTCATCACTAAACTACCGTGCACACCTAGAGGTCATGATGCTATTTGGGTAATCATCGATCGTCTAACAAAGTCAGCACACTTTTTGGCAATTCATGAGGATCTATCTGCTGACAAACTCGCCAAGATCTACGTTGATGAGATTGTATCTCGTCATGGTGTTCCTTTGAACATCATATCCAATCGAGATGCTCGATTCTCATATCACTTTTGGAAGACCATGCATCTGCCATGGGAACCAAACTCAATCAGAGCACTGCTTATCATCCTCAAAGGCTGGACAATCTAAAAGGACAATTCAAATAATAGAGGATATGCTTAGAGCATGTGTGATCGACTTTGGTGGTAGTTGGGATTCGCATCTACCATTGGTCGAATTCTCCTACAATAATAGTTATCACGCCAGCATCAGTATGGCGCCTTTCGAAGCTCTATACGATCGAAAATGTTGTTCACCTATCTGCTGGAATGAGGTGGGTGAAGCTCAGCTCACTGTACCTGAACTTATTCACGACACAACAGGCAAAGTCAAGAAAATTCGCGATAATCTTCTGACAGCTAGAAGCCGTCAAAAATGTTACGCGGACAAACGACGCAAGCCCTTGGAATTTCAAGTTGGTGATCACATCCTTGTCAAGGTATCCCCTTGGAAAGGTGTGATTAGATTTGGAAAGAAAGGAAAACTTGCACCACGATATATTGGAACATTCAAGATCGTTGAGAGAATCGAAAAAGTAGCCTACCGACTTGAGCTACCTCCTGAACATGGGAATATTCACTCAACATTCCACGTGTCCAATTTGAAAAAGTGTTTAGCCAATACAAACCTCCATATTCCCCTCGACAAAATTCACGTTGATAACACTATGCACTTTATCGAGAAACCTGTGGAGATATTGGACCGTGAAAGCAAGAAAGTCAAGTGTAGAAATATACTGATAGTTAAAATTCGTTGGGACTCCAAACGTGGCCTAGAATTTACTTGGGAACGAGAGGATCAGATGAAAGGGAAATATCCACATCTGTTTTCACAAAGTTTCCTGTAGTTAAATTTTGTGATAAAATTTCCAAAAGTAGGGGAGACTGTGACATTTGTACCTTTTCAATCATTGTACAATAACAAACAATTTCGTATTCAATGAAACCATGTGTTTTATTTCGTAAATTTGTATAATTATCTAAGACATTTTCACAATTTCAATTTCTTGCATAATTTCGAACCCTAAAATTTTTTTGTAGAAGTAATTCGTTAACTGACACTCAAACGCAATCAGTTTAATGCGATGTACACTCCAAAAAAAGCACATAAGCTGTACATACCCTAAATATCGTTTACATAACTTAGATATAAGTTTTGAAGGGTTAGATATGACAAAAACACGCTTATACAAGTCCAGGGACTATTTTTGTCAAATTGCCAAAGTCTGTTGGTCCGTATTCAACATACGAACCATGTGTATCAATCAAAATATTTTTGTATTCAATAAAATCTAGTATTTTATTGCTGAGAATGCAAAAATGTCAATCGTTCCACAATTTTGATCATTTTCGTGTTCGTTAAAGCGTTTTATGCATTTTTGCGAAACGCGTAACCATACAACCGAACGAATAGACATCCATGACATTTTCGGGCATAATCCAAGTTACACATGTCTTAACACCTATATATAACCTAAATATTAGGTTAAAGGGGTTAAAAATGACAAACAACTGAAAATACAAGTCTAAGGGCTAAAAATGTCAAAAAAATAATAAAGATTTTTGCTTCTTCACCAAGTTTGCCACCTATCTCAAATTTTTGACACCTAGCACTCATTTTCCCACACTTAATTTGGTGTTGACACATGTTAGGACACTAATCCACACTTGAGGACACTTGTCATCGCCTCTTTAATCCTAAAATACTATAAATACCCCATGATTCTTCCTTTTTTTCACACCACTTCAAAACACTTCAAAGAAAATTGTGAAGTTCTTCTTTCTATCCTTCTTGTAGCTTGTTTCCAGCTTTGGAAGCCTCCTATCTTGTGTTCCGAAAGCGTTCTTCAACACGAGTAAGTACTCTTCCTAGTTCTTTCATTATTTTAGCTATATTGAGATAAAAGTCGAACAGTTTGTCTTCCTGATTGACTTTTGGTTCTAACCATATTTGGTCAAGTCAAAGTTCAATTGAACTTTGCAATGTGATCGTAATCACGAAGGTAATAATCCCTAACAATTTCGCCTTCTGGTTACCACATTTTCTAGTTGAAGTGATTAGTCAAAGTTTCAGTCCAAAATGTGCATGATGTGCATTTTACGACAAAACTATTTTTGGGTATCAAAGCACCAAGTTGTGATACTAGATCAGTTTTATAAACTTAGTTAGACATATCTTTACTTGTCTAACTCGTACTTCTAGTTTAGTGCTTATTTAGGGTCGTAAGTCGAGCGGTCTTGACCCACGCTTTGACTTTCGAATCTGACCCGTTTGGTCGATCTTAGGATCCGACCAAACGCATATTTGTGAATATAGTTGTATAGGGAATAACCTACTGAAGTGATACCTTATGTTCATGTCGTTTGGTTAGTGTCATGATAAGTTACTTCTAAGATCTTAAAAAAATGATGACCAAAATGGCCTTTTGCGCATAAATCCATTTTAAACACATGTAACCAAGTTTTTGACATATAAACTGATGTTATAACATTTTCAAACATGTTTGGGCATTTAAGACTTATCATAGGACATGTTTAACCATCTGATCATGCGTTTACGCTAATGACCAGTTAAAGTAACATAAACTACCTTAACGAGTCATAATGGGTCAAAAGCATTAACGATCCTTTCCAAATCAGAATGTTAAGTTTGTTAAACCATATCACATGAGTTCCAACACTCGTTTGGTTTATAAGACTTCATTCTATCCAATCTCCCGTTTGTAGTCCCGACACGCTAACATATTTATCTGACACATTAGGACACATTTGAGCTTTGTTTATTTCGTTGATCAAGAACCCTTTCGCAATCCCAAGTGAGTATATAGTTCCCCTCTTATACTTTTTGTAAATGTTTTAGGGTGATTCATATGTGCCTATAATTATTTTCAAGATTTCAAAACAATATACATTGTTTATATATACAAAACGATTTTCAAAGTTAGTACATAGTTCCCTTCTTTTACGTTTTGCAAATGTTTTGGGTTGACTCATATGTGCTAAATCATTTTCAAATTTTTAAAAACTATGTCTATGGTTTATATATAAAAAAATACGATTTCAATAATGTGAACAACTTGTTGATGCGTTATCCATAACACGAATGACATTCATTAGCTTTGTCCGAACCGACCAGTAATATGTTAAGGTACCATAGGACTAACAATCCCATTATCGGACTGTTCACTGGATTTGGTGGAAGTTTGGGTAATGACAGAAACTGTTTCCAATTAACAAATTATTTGTTGATTTGTTAGTCTAGTTAAAGAGACCCTTTGGTGGTCTATTAAAGATACCCTTTGGTGGTATAGTCAACAAAGGTTTGAATGTGTTCATTAAAGAATGATCAAAAGTTTTCACAACTAAAATACATACGATTTGTTTATGACATGGACAATTGGTTTATGACACAGACGATTGATTTATAAAACAGACGAAAGGTTTATAACACATGCAAATGGTTTATAACACGGACAAATGGTTTTGAACAATGTCAGGCAATGAATTTCACTTAAAGATATAAACCATATGAATTTTTCTTTTGAATCAATCTATTACACGGTTTTTACAAAAGAAACGTTTTGTTCAAGATTCATGTCTACAAGGTTTTCACAACTCTAACAAACTTTTTTAGGTAGTTAATTGTATTGCAATATTAAACACTTTTGATACGAGGTTTTCACTTAATGATTCTTGTAGTCGGACGAGGTGTTGCAATATCTATACAAAGACATGAATTTGACACACTCACAAACCTATTTACTCGCCGACATTTTTTTGCTGGCTCTCTTTTCACATATGTTTTAGGAGTCAATGCTTAATAATATGATGCATGCTTCACGTAGGAATGGACGCGGGCCTTAGTGACTTAAAACATGAAAGACAATTTATTATGTGTTGCTTCTGTTTATCTCAAGACAAAACATTTAACTTAATAAAACAAAATTTTAATTTTCATGAGTTGTGAAACAATAATTCTGTGAGATGACTCCCCGACGTTTCCGCCGCGGTTCGTTGTTTTACGCGGTCGGGGTGCTACACAGTCGGTTTGTCAAAATTGTTTATGGATCCAATTATGTGTACGAAAACGTTTATCTCCGGTTACGTTAGCTAGTTAATTTTCCACCTTCTTGAATTCAACTCGGAACAGTACCGAATTTGAAATAGTAACTTGGATCAACAATCCGAAATGGAAAATTCAGAACAGTGATCTGAGATGCTATCCGAGCTGATGATTCGAGATAGTATCCGAGATGCTAATCTAAGATGCTATCCGAGATGATGATTCACGATAGTATCCGAGATGCTATCCGAGATGCAAATCCATGATCAACACCAATGATGCATTGTTCTTATACGAAATACAAGTATTCTGATCTGAGATGCTTCACTAATGATCCGAGATGCAATTATGATGATCCGAAATGCAACCTTCAGATCTGAAATGCAAGATTTCTATCCAATATATCTTGCTGATGATCCGAAATACCAAGTTTTTATTCGAGATGCCTTGCTGTTTATTCGAGATCAACAACAAAACTCTAGAACAGCCTTCAAACTTCGAAACAACCATCAAAAACTTCCAAAACTTCAACTTTTCCTAGTGTTACAATTCTGAACCGTCCAAAACAAGAGCTGAAAGGTCTGATACCAATTGTACGTCCCCTAATCTGTATGAATCTTCCCATAATCGTCTATCCAATGTAGAGTGCGGAATCCAGTAGATCAGATTATCACAGAAATACAAGTAGGAACAACAATCACAATAAACCCGATCCTTATTGTTATCAATCACAACGATTACAATCAATCTAGATAACTCAATTCGTCCAAGCCAATCTCTCTATGAATTCTCTCTCAACTCTCTCTGAAGTGACTAACTGAGCAACCTTAACCCTAATGCAAAACTCTCTATATAGAGACAGGTTTGCAACTGGGCTAGGGTTTAACCTCTTGGGCTGCAAATTGGTTTAGGCCCAATTCACCTACCACTCCCTGCAATGTGGCCAGGTTTAGCCAAATCACGATAACTAACTATTACAAAACTAAATCAACTAATTGTTTATCGTTTTACTAATTACAAGATATCCAAAGACCAAATCTAAGCTGTTGTCACAAATATGCACCAACCTGCACCATCATCGAAAGTAGATCGGTCATTACCATATGACGGTTCAGCATCAGAATCATCGGATTGATCAAACGTGGGAGAAGGTTCATTCATCTCTTGATTAGCAGTGGGATCACTTGTTCCGGTAGTCTGTGATTCCGGGTGTGGAGTACTAGGGTCTACTTCAACATCATGAGTACCAACAGGTGTTTAAGTAATCACAATTGGTCTAGGAACTTGTTCTTGTGATAAAGCTTGTTGTTGCTGGTAAAGAACCAAAAGTTCCTCTTCTGTCAGCTCAGTTGGCAGCTCGAAGTAACTGGATAGCCAAGAATCTCTAGGATTTTGTGTTAGAGAGGTGTATCGTTGAGAATCTACATTTTAAGACAAAATATTGTACTTTTAAAATAATAGCTTCTGCCATCACATTATATGTATATATCAATAGCTTGTAAACCTAAAAGATTAAGAAAAAAAACAAGTTAATTTGACCTTGCCAAAGTGCCCGAGGGCCTGACCCGTTTAAACCTAGCCTTAAAAGGTACATGTCTAGACCCATTAATACCATATAATATGGACACCCAATTAAAAATTCAAACTTTTGAAGCATTATAAAAATTGTATTATCTGAGATGATTGTAAACTCAAATACGACCTATAATTAACTTTTTAGACATCTTTATACTTTCACATGTGTTTATGTTATAATATATACACTGGTTGAACAATATAAATTATATAAATCGTAAGTCAATTAATAAATGAAATATAAATCTAACTACATATTACATTAGGAACTTGTCTAATCAAATGTATAGGATTACCTCTCACAAATTTATGATCTTTAGATTTGATCTGCAACTAAGATTTAGCCACAGATTTTCCAACCTTCTAACGACTCCAAAAGATTAAGGAGAACCAACCTTCCTTTTCTTTTCAGAACTATTACTAGTACAGACCTGTGTCAAAAAGCTCCTTAGTATATCTTTAACTCTTCCATGCTCATTACTCAGGACTATTGTCGAAATGCTACCAAAGTCTGAATTGCATACAATAATCAAGATTAATAAGTAATTAAATCAATATTACTATGTTTAAATTTTTTTTAAAGGTGGATATGATAATATAGTATGTAGAAATATCAATATTAAGCTCTATAACTTCCATATTGGTTGCTCTATAATATGGTGAATAAGCTGACTTTATCTTGAAAGTTGCAAACTGGTTGTTAACAATAGTTATTTTTAAATGGATATTATACAAATATTAGTATTGGTATACCTTCCTACTATTGCAATTCTTGTCATTTATGTATACCAATGGAACCCGGGCTTTTCTAGAGACCTTGGATAGAACAATATTAACGGCCAAGCTCTTAGTAATGGTGTGGTGCGGGACTCTGGATTTATAAAGCATGTAATTGTAGATAGTAAATACAAATTCTAATGGTTGAATATGTCATTTGTAGAAATAGAGTAATAGTCAACCTTGTTATTTTCCCATATATTTAGGCATTCAGAGTCAAACCAAAGTGTTATATTATTGGGGTAAACAATTTTATCAAGGAAGTTACCTAGGTTCCGAGATACACACAAGACCATGGTGAAAACAAAAATTCTGAGCTTGTTGATTCAAGAGTGTGTGTATAGTTCCACCACTAACTCAAAAAAAGTAGTTTAAGTTATGGAGTGTAAGTCTTCAGCCTAAAACAAAGAATACATGATAAATCTCTCTAAGGCATATAACCTGGATGTAAGAAATCGGTCACTCACCACTAACTGAACAGTCAATGACATGTGTAGGTCCCTTAATCTGTAGTTCCCTTAATATGCATCCTAGGCTTTGGACTGGGCTAGGCCATTCTCCAGGCCACATAATAACTCTAAACAAGCTAAACACAAATGCTAAGCCCAAATACAAAATATCCAAAGACTAAAGTATTAAACTATTAAGCTATTATCACAAAATATACACCCACAGACTCCCCCTTGACAACAGCTTCATAGTGTAATTTTGTCTTCAAACAACTTGTGGTCTTTTGGTCTCTGGATAACTTCAGCTACATAAAGATTCTAACGTTAACAGACTCCCCCTTAGCTGATGCTTCCAATCTCCAAAACTTTCATTCGTTGTAGATTAGTGAACTAGCATTCTCTGGTTAAGCACAAATCTCCAAATTCCTCTATATCTCCCTTTGCAATGTAGTAGAAGGATCCTACCATGCATTTGCACACATTCTACACTCCACACTTAATATGTACTTTACTTGAATTCTGCACTTCATTTTGATAACTACATCAATCTGTTTAGAAGCACAAGCAAGTATCACGGAAAACCATTTGTCCTTTTCCACATAAAAGTTAAACCAATATTTTATCTTATCATGCAAAAAACAACATGAAAGGGAAAACAACATATGAAACCTCACAAGTCCAAAACAGTAAATTCCATTGATGCTCCTTATGAATTACTTCATATGGATCTATTCGGTCCAGTGAACGTAAGGAGAATAGGTGGAAAGTACTATTGTTTGGTTGTCACAGATGGTTATTCATGGTATTCATGGGTTTTCTTTTTAGGTACAAAAGATGAGACAACGGAGATGCTTATAGATCTTTTTACAAAATTGGAAAATGTCCATGATGCACAGATCAAGAGGATAAGGAGTGATAATGACACAGAGTTCAAGAATCAGATTCTGGATCTATATTGTCTTCGTAAGAGAATTGAACATCAATATTCTGCTCCTTATACACCTCAACATAATGGAATCAATGAGAGGAAAAACAGGACGTTTATTGATGCCGCTAGGACTATGCTTTCTGATCAAAGCTTCCGATTCTTTTCTGGGGAGAAACTGTGAACATAGCTTGTTATGTCCTATACAAAGTTTTAACGGTTAAACGGTTTAACAAATCATGTCACGAACTTATGTTTAACAAGAAACCAACTTGAAAAGCTTTGAACCATTTGGATTACCCTACACCATTATGCAAAATAAAGATAAGCAAAAATTCGGTGACGTAGTTGACGAGGGATACTTTCTACGTTATATGCGTGGAACACCGAATAAAAGGGTTTTTAATCTAAAAACTAGTAAAATAGAGGTTGTGTTTAACATGGAAATCACTAGTTATTCACCGCAACAATCAACGAGTGGTCCTACTATATTATATTATTATGATAGCGTTTTTAAATCATTTAATATTCCTAAGTTTTCCAATCCAGATGAGTCTCAAGTGATTCAAACTGTGATCAGTGAAGATGAAGTGGGTGACTTCATGCCTAGATCGAGTATATCAATGACAGATGCTCTAGAAACTTCCTCCAGAGCAGCTCAACAAGATTCAAGTGATTGTAACTCTGAACCTATTCAGGGGGAGGACTTTGCTAATCCATTTGCAAACGAGAACATTCAGAGGGAGGTTGGATCTAATCTGGGAGATAATTTAGTTGTTGACACCATTGCTACTACACGAGCAAACAGAGATCATCCAGTTGGGAACATCATAAGTGCTGCTGAAGGTGTTAAGACAAGAAGAGGTGTGATCAAAGGTTCATGTTTTTTCCTTCGATTTAGAAAACTGGAATGATAAACAAGTGTTTGTATAGTTGTTTTATTGCCCAAGAGGAGTCGAAGAATATTCACATGGCTCTTAAAGACAATTCATGGATTGAAGCGATGCAAGAGGAGTTAGCGCAGTTCAAGAAATTGAAAGTTTGGGAGCTAGTCGTCTTTCTAGAAAGAGAAAAGGAAATAGGCACCAAGTGGGTGTTTAAGTGCTAGAAAGATGACCGAGGGATCGTGACAAGGAATAAGGATCGGTTAGCAGTGAAGGGTTTAATCAGCAAGAGGGATTGATTACACCATCGGCAAAGTTGGAAGCAATTCGTTTGTTCCTAGCCTTTGCTTCATTCAAGGGCTTCAAAGTTTACCAAGTTGACGTGAAGAGTGCGCTTCTTTACGGGAAAGTCAAGGAAGTGGTGTAAGTCTAACAACCAGATGGGTTTACTGATCCAGACTATCCAGATCGACCGTACAGACTTGTATGGATTTCATCAGGCACCCAGGGCGTGGTATGAGACACTACCAAAACATTTGTTGAAGAATGGCTTTGAAAGAGGAAAGATTGACAGTACATTGTTCATTAAGAGAAAGAAAGAAGACTTTCTACAGGGATATGTATACGTGGATGACATCTGTTAGAACTTTTGAGACCGTTGATGCTTGATTATGAATAGTTTGAGCTAGTTTGTATTAGTTAGTCAATGTTGAAGGGTCAAAAGTGTAATTATGTGAATCTTGTAGTAGGCGGCGTATTTAATTGCCCAGCGTATTTAATAAATACGCTGGGTGATTAGTCTGTATAATTACCTTTGTGAATGAAGTTATGTCCATGTTTCTTAGACAGATTTTGGTGATGTTCTTGTGTTGTGATTTTTGCTATTGTGCTTTCATCCGAACATCTAGGTGCTGTTATTGATTACATGTTATTGGGATTTCATACACAACACTGGTTGTTTGATCCAAACAAGATTCTTCATCTCTTTGCTTGGTTTTTCTTAGTATTTGCACATTCAAACAACTAATCCATAGTTGTTTGGGTGAAAACAATCAACCACTATGATCCGAATATGTTTTGGGACTCACAATTTGGTATCAGAGCCTTTGTGCTCTTGATTGTTTGAGTTTTTGTTAAGATTTGTCAAGTTTTGAAGGTTTTACAAAAGTTATCAAAGTTTCATGGTTTTTCAAATTTTTGCGATTAAAATGGCTTGATCTGGTGCGTTTAATCTTTGAGTTGTTGTTAATCAGTAGTTTGGTAAACATTTAGGTCATTTAGCCGCAAAGAAACATGAATTTTTGGTCGTTTTTGGGTGATTAGAGGGTTTTTGTTCGTACTAAAACCCTTCTGGGCGTATTTAATGTTGAAGCTAGCGTAGATATATTTGAAGTGGGCGTATTTATTTTGAATCTAGCGTATTTAACTTGAATTTAGCGTAGTTAACAACTACGCTGGTTCTTAAATCAGCGGAGTTATAAAATTGGCAGCGTAATTGTCCAGCGAATTTACTCGAAGGCGACTTCGAAATCAGTGATACTAATCCTCAGCGATTTTATCATGGTGTTCATCAAAATTAACTAAACCTTTGCTTGTTTTCGAATATCCAGCGGATTTAGCTTTTTGCAGGACAAAATCGCTGATCTCATCAGCGTAATTGTTTCCAAGCAGAGTAATTAATCTCTGGTCCAGCGTATTTACCTCATTTCGAGCGTAATTGTTCTCTGATTCAGTAAATCTGAGCGTAATTGATCATCTTTCATCCATCATGTCTCTCAATCAACTCAATTCGATTGCTCAAGCCGAACTAGAAACTGGAACCACTACAATGCCACCAAAGTTGAAAGGTTCGGAAGATTTCAGCAGCTGGAAAAACAGGATCAAGTCTTTTTTTGAGTATACCGATTATACTCAATGGATGTCAGTCACTATGGGTCCTCATGTTCCCATGATAATACGTGACGATATCCGTACTATCAATGAAGATCCTTCAATATTCACAAATGAAGATAGGACACTCATTCAACGTGACCGGAGGGCTCACGCTGCTCTGACTATGGCTCTGTCAAAGGATGATAACAATCTATTTGAAGAATACACCTCGCCACATGAACTATGGTTGGCTCTAATCGACCATTATGAAGGCAATGAGGAACTCAGGGAGAACAAACGAGACATGGTGCGGAAAGTTTGATATGAACAAATCTCTCTATCGCTTAGTGATTGGCTCGTTAATGTATCTGACAGCTAGTCGGCCTGACATGTGGGCTGTCTGTCTCTGTGCCCGCTTTCAGACGAATCCCAAAGAATCGCATGATGTTGCCGGCAAGAGAATCTTTCGCCATCTCAAAGGAACTCCAAAGCTTAGTTTGTGGTATCCTAAAGATAGTACTTTTGATCTAATAGCTTACTCTGACAGTGATCATGCAGGTTGCAAAGTAGACAAAAAATCTGTCTTCGGAGGCTGCCAATTCTTGGGAAATCGTCTTATTTCGTGGAAGAGCAAAAAGCAGACAACAGTCTCTACATCTACCGCTTAGGCTGAATACACGGCAACTTACAGTTGCTGTTCACAAGTCCTTTGGATACAGAATCAGTTGTTGGATTATGGGATCAACATCATGAAGATTCCAATATTCATTGACAATGAAGCGTGTCTGGGATTGTGAAGAATCCTATCCACCACTCCAGAATGAAACACATCGAAATTCGCATTCATGCGATTAGAGATGCGTACGAGAAAGGATACATCCAAGTGGTGCCAGTGGATTCAGTGCAACAAAAAAGCTGATATATTTACAAAAGCCTTCGATAAAGCTCGATTCAACCAGTTGGTAACCTGGTTGGATATGGTGAACTTCCTTGAGTGGAATTGACTTTCGTCTTAAAAAAATAGTTTTCATAATAAATAACAAGTCTCATAAAATGTGCCCAACAAAAATATTTTCTGCAAGGTTAAAATTTCTTTTCAAGCAATGGATTCTCGAAAATAAAATTTTAAGAGGGGAAGTTTTCCAGAAAACATTGTTGAGACTGAATCTTTTCTTTGGCACATGCAAGAGAAATGATAGAAAAACTGCTAACACTTTTGGTCTGATCTTAAAACATAAAAAGATTAAGGCCTCAAGCAACGACGTGTCCGTAGATTCAGCAATACCTTGAAGTAAACTGCGAAGCGGAGACAAACTCTAATGATCACACAAGAATTCTGAACACCCACAATGTTGTGCAACTTGCGGGTAACACGTTGCGGCGTATGGCTTAATTGTCTTAAATCTTGCGTTGATAGATTGCCAAAGTCTGAGATTTCGGGTCTTTATATTGGCTAATCATTCGGGATATCATAGTTGCTCTTCTGCTGCATTCAGATATATGCTGACCTAGACACAGCTATGATATCTTTTCTAAAAGAGCCTATGCGGCCAAAACCCTACACAAATGAATCTCTCATTGAGAATCATTCAAGTGCCTAATTTGTACCGCATCTGGTATCTGTCATAGCCCTGGTTAGACCTTGGTCTCTGTGCTATACGAAAGTACTGACCTGAACACCAACTGTCTAACGTTGAAATCTCAAAAACGAATGAAGTTAGTATAGTCACCTGTTATGAGGAATCTTTGCGCATACCTTGATCGCGGGGGTATGTCCTGACGTGGGACTCACGGGCACAACATTCTGACTGTGTCGGCATGAGTGGGGAACATTGAAATTCTTGTCAATATTACCGCAACATGATAAAAAGGCTCTTCGATCGCATGTTGAAAGATAGGTGCATGGATTTAAAAGGACAAGCATACTGACAGTTTTTCTTGTGCCTTAATCATTTTATATATCTAATTTTCATCTCAAACGAACGAAGTGTTACCAGTATGATCTTTTGCAGGAATGTCACAGGATTCAAGTCAGTTAGTATAAACTTTATGTGAAAAAGGAGGCTTCTGGACTCAAAAACAACTTTCAGGATCCAGATTGCAATTTTACTTTTCTCTTAAGTTAAATTTTAAATTCTTGCACTATTTTTTATCAAAAAGGGGCACGTTTTTCGAGAAAAGTTAAAATTTTTGAGCGTATTTGTTTCTAAGTTTTCTTAAAGATGAAGATATCTTACAAACATCTCAATGCGGTGTATTTAATGTTCCAGCGTATTTATCAAATACGCTGGAAGGTAATCATGTATATATAAAATTCAAATTTCGTTTTTGTGCAACCTTTTTCATATTCATTTTCATCTTCTCCTTATCACTAACAAAACCCACATCCAATTTCATTTTTCTCTTAAGTGAATCTGAAAGAATCGACATTGGTATGGTTTCGATATTCAAATGTGCTTTGTTCTATGTTTTTTTTATTTTTAAGTAATTGATCTCGGTCACTGATGGGTGTACATAGTTTCATTTGAATCTGGTTTTCCGGTTTTAAGGGGTTTATCAAGAAAAATTTGAAGTCAACGTATTTATTATGAATGCAGCGTAGATAATTTTAATGTGGCGTAATTATCACAAACCTGAGCCAGCGGATTTAAGTCTTGAACGCGAGTTCAAGCAACCGGCGTAAATGACAATTACGCCGGTAATCTAGCGTAGATAATCATCTTCGCTGGACTCCTTCTCGTGTCAAAGTTTAAATCCGCTAGTCGTGTGCAGCGTAAATAATACTTAATCAGTGTAGGTGTATCTAAGTCTCTTGCTTTGTCTTGTGTCCGGCGAACTTAATTGTTTTGCCCAGCGTAATTATTAGCGGATTTATCAGTTTCTTCTGTATATTTATTTATATTATTATTATATATTTATATATACTTATACTTATATATAAATATATATATTTCTATGAACATAAATCTAACTTAGCTTGTTTTCAATTTCAGAAATGGTGAAGGAGATTATCTGAGATAAAACTCGAAAGCACAATCAGCCATGCAAGCTGGTCCCACCTCCAATTGATTTTGAAGATGTAGCAGAGTGGATAAATTCAAGTAGGATCAGCTACGCTGTACAAGCCGATCCGATCATCTACAGCATCCACATCGAAGAGTTTTGGAAGACAGCCAAAGTGTCGACCGTAAACGAAATTAAAAGAATCACAGCTACAGTCAGAAATAAGAAGATCATAGTTACATAGGAAAACATACGCAGAGTCCTGGACAAGAACAGTGATTTGCTCAGAATGAAGAAGGACGACATTCTAGATGGGTTCAAAGGGATGAGGTATATTGGAGACTTCAGAGAGAAAAATGAGATCAAAAGAAAGGGGCTTACCAAGGACTGGAGATTCATTCTTCATGTATCCGCTATGAGCTTGGCACATAGGAAAGGAGGATATGACAGGTTGAACTTGGAATGGTCGGCTGCTATGCTTAGTCTCTGCACGAAGCAGTCATTCAATATCTCTGGTCTCATTTTTTACTGCATGGTTGATAATGCTAATTCCTCCACATGGGCCATGTACCCTTGTTTTGTTCAGCTCCTCATCAATGACCAACATCCAAATCTTCCTCATGACGGCAACCTATACAAGTTCCAGCTGCCAACAGGGCGTCAGATTACCGAGTTAAAAACTGAGGAATGGGTGTTGTTACATCAGTGGATGTATAGAGAGGAAAGATATCCGGTCATAAAAGCAGCATATGAGAAATACAGAGAAGGGGTCAAGAAAAGAAGACAAGGAGATGGTGATGAGGAAGTGGAGGAGGAAGAAGAGGAAACCGAGCAGCTGGTTAGAAAGAATAAAGGTAAGAAAATCATGAAGGAAGGGGACTCCTCGAAGAAACGAAATCCTCAAGAACGATTGATGGAAAGCAGTTTCAGGGTTGGAGGCACCAGAGAACATCACGAGCATATAGAGGATCTCCATGAGATTCATGAGGCCGAAGAAAGAGAAAAGAGAGAAACTAGAAGAAAGAGACGTCATATGATAGAATCCGAAACATCGGTGACGGTCACCACCGAGCAAGAGTAGTTAGACGATTTTGTAGATCAGTTGATAGTCGATCTAGAAACCCAAAGTCTATCTCCCCCGCAAAAGCGTAAGAAAACAGGGGAAGGACCTTCGACAGAATAACAACCAAGACAAATGCCGCAACAAGCTCCTCGACGACCTCGTCCATTTCAGGATTTGTAAGCAACACTAACGTTATTCGTGAGAAGCTGAGGGAACAAAGAAAGAAAAACAAAGAGCTTCACGCATACATTAAAGAACAGACGAGATTTGTGAGATTTTAGCAAGATGGGATGGAAAAGATGTATCATATGATCAGAGAACTTTGCACCAAAGTGGACATGTCACACCCTCAATTTCCACTTGCGGAGTTTTACCGCGAGGCGTGTGAGCAAACCAGAATCTGAAACACTAGTACATCGAACGACTCTATATGATTTGATTATACGTTTTCCAAAAATCATTTGTTTAACCATTCGTCGTAGATTTTATATTGTCTTAGTTAGTTACCAATGTTTAGCGGAAGCATTTGTTTTTAAAGTTGAGCGGAAGCATAAAGTAAAGTAACGGAACGGGCGCCAACATAAACGCCAAAACCAAAGAAAAACCCAAAACAATGTTTGTAAATGTGACTCGATAAAAGATGTCTTGATCAATGCAAGTGAGTGCACCTAGAGCTCCTAGCGTCCTGAGAAACATGTAAAGAAACAAGTGTCAACATTAAAGATGAGTGAGTTCACAGGTTTTCATAAATTCGTTTGTTCGGTTATGAGTTTGTTTCCCCCGTTATCCCTAACCCGGGATAACGACTTAGTTCCATTATTCCCAACCCGGAATAATACTGATAGTTCTATTATTCCTTACCCGGAATAATAACGTTGTTGGTTCCATTATCCCTAACCTGGGATAATATTGCTGATGGTTCCATTATTCCTAACCCGGAATAATATTGTTGTTTGTTCCATTATTCCTAACCCGGAATAATATTGTTGTTTGTTCCATTATTCCTAACCCGGAATAATATTGTTGATTCGTAATTAAGTTCAATGTTAACATATATAGGTAGCTAGCCTAAAGTTATGTCACGTAAGTGTTCGCGATCGAAGCTGACTGTTGTGCCTCCGTGTTCCCAGGCCTATCACTGACCATGGCGAAGTTAGGCCAAATTATTCACCCGTTGACCATACCCGGTCGGCTAGCGCGACTAGCTCGGATGGGGCTTGTCGGGCCCAGTAGTACTACTTATAATTTCCCCGCTATTTAAACCCAATACTAACGATCCGAGAGATTGTCGAGGACTTATGTGATATAGCTGCTTAGTGACCATAACGTTACATTAACATTAACTTAGTTACCGAATAGTTATGTGACGTTGATTTCGTATAACGTAAAGAGATTGAGTTGAAGAGTGTATACATGTTTCTCCCCCTGTTGTTTAAAACCGGATAAAATTAGGGGCCGTGAACTCACCTTTAGTTGCTCGGTTAGTGTAACACAGAAGTTGCAATTGATGGGACCGCTAATTGCGTCCTAATAAACCAATTGATTTCAAGTTAGTGTGTGAACACACCAATACAAATTCTACACATAATTTACTCACAAAGTGATACACACAATCAAAATTCCTAACATTCAAACATGCATGCATATATCCTCATGTGAACATAGTAATCAAAACAATTTATCATGAACATAATCCAATCCATGCAACACTTTGGTGCACACATTCACAAGTTATTAAGTTTCAGCTTACATACTCATAATTCGGCTGTTTTCTAGGATTTTTATATAATAGTTTCAACGTTCCAAAAATTCCAATTATTTTACAGCAGGTGACAACTATACTGTAGAATTTATATAAATTTTTCAAGTCCTAATACTTTACCAATTATCCATAAATATTAATATACTAGGATGCAGTCAGATTCGACACTTTCTGACTGCAGTCCACGGAAGAAATTATTTAAAAATCACTGTTCGTCCAATTAACAAAATTCCAGTGGGAGTTGCCCGGAAATTTCCATACCTAGTTGCTGTACAAATTTCATGATTCGACTCCCTACAGATTATTAAATCCAACTCGATAAACAACTAACAAAATTTCAGGATTTTCACAGCTTTAGTTACTGAACTTAATTGGCCACTTAAAAATATCAAACGACTTCAGAAAAATATGAATCCAGTGCCATTAGATTCGTTATTTAAAACTCTAAGTTTTAGACTTCAGAAAATCCGTTTTTCGACAACTAATGACTGAGTTACAGCCAGTTGAAGTCGGCTGTAACCATCATTCAGCAGCCTGATTCAGCACTTTATCACAAACTAACTCGCTTAAACCGTTTATATATTGAACATATGCGATCAAGAACAGATTTTTCCAATCATATATCATTATATATATCATACCCATGCAAACCCTAATCATAATCTCTAGTTTTTATCGATCAAAACGCAGCCTATGTTACATGATTTCCGAAAACATCAAACTTTCAAACTAGCATAATCAATCCGAAAACAACACAATCACTACATTCAAACACATATATCCGAATATGATCTTGTAACAATGATAAATCCTAACCTTTAATGACAAGGTAAATGAGCCGAGACTTGGATGGGAATGGATTCGGCTTGAAGGTAGATCGCGACCGAGAGATAAGGGATGAGGAAGACTTGTCGCGACCGAGAAGAATGTAGCAAAGCTGTTTGCGATCGAGGAGGTGAACAAGGGGCTGCCGTCGGCTGATTTCTCACAAGGGTTTTTGTGTTTTTGTTTTGTGAAGAAAGCATGCATGTGTGTTTGTATATATAGGCGCAAGGGATGCAAGGGAAAAGGGAAGGGTTGCGGTTTGGGTTGTTTGCTCGCGGCCGAAGGGTTTGGGTGGGGCGGTTTGGGTTTAAGACTTGATCCCCAAGTTTGGTTCCTTGAGTCGCAAGAAAAGAGGCCGGCTCGTGTCGCGGTTCGGCTCGATTCGTTTATATATTTATTATATATATGTTTCGTAACTAAAACAAATCACGTAATCGAACATCACATATTCACCAACTCACAAACGTTTATACACATAGCACGTAATTAGTTTGACAAGTTCACTAAATTATGGTAACTATTTCGAGCGTGCAAATTCAAGTCTCCGAGTTAATAACCGTGAAGTAGTGCGTTTAAGTTATCCGAAAAACCGGGATGTCACATTATCCCCATGTTGAAAGAATTTTCGTCCCGAAAATTGAGTAAACGCGGTTTAGAATCCAGCGTACATGTTTCGAGTGCCACGCACAAAGAGTTAGTTCGTTAACGATGGTACGCGAAGTTACAAGAAGTTCCCAAGTGCCATGCACAAAGATTCCCAAGTGCCATGCACAAGGATTTAGTTAACAATGGTACGCGAAAGTATGAGAAATTTCCAGGTTGTCACATCATCCCCATGTTGTAAGAATTTTCGTCTCGAAAATTTAGTTGTTGGTATCGTTAGTTTACTGCTTAGCTGCGAAGAGGTGTGGGTATTTGCTTTTCATTTGGTCCTCTCTTTCCCACGTGAACTCCGGTCTACGCTTAGAGTCCCAACGAACCTTAACGATCGGAATCTTGCTGTGCCTTCGAGTCTTGATCTCACGATCCACGATCTCGATAGGCTGTTCCACAAAGTGCAGTTGTTCATCCACTTGAATCTCATCCAATGGAATGACTAGAGTTTCATCTGATAGACACTTCTTCAGATTTGACACGTGAAAAACGTTGTGAACTCCACTGAGTTCGGTAGGAAGGTCTAATTGATAAGCTACGGGTCCAATACGTTTCAAGATCACAAACGGACCTACATACCGTGGGTTTAGTTTGCCCCGTTTTCCGAAGCGGATTACACCCTTCCAGGGTGACACCTTTAGTAGGACGCGGTCGCCTACTTGAAATTCGAGCGGTTTGCGTCGTTGATCAGCGTAGCTTTTCTGTCGATCTCGTGCCGCCGCCATGCTGTTTCTGATTTGTACAATCTTTTCAGTAGCCTCAAGTATCAACTCAGGGCCTGTAAGTTGGCTGTCACCGATTTCTGCCCAACAGACCGGTGATCTACATTTACGACCGTATAATGCCTCAAACGGAGCTGCCGATATACTTGTATGGTAACTGTTGTTATACGAGAATTCCACTAAAGGCAGGTGGATTTCCCAACTATTTCCAAAGTCTACTACGCATGCCCTAAGCATGTCTTCCGAGGTCTGTATGGTCCTTTCGCTTTGACCATCAGTCTGAGGGTGATAAGCAATGCTCATATCTAAGCGTGTGCCCAACGCTTTCTGAAGTGACTGCCAAAAGTTGGACGTTAAGCGAGCATCTCTGTCTGAGATGATGGACGTTGGCACTCCGTGCCGAGAAACTACTTCCTTAATGTAGATGCGAGTCAACTTCTCCATCTTATCTGTTTCTTTAATAGCTAGGAAGTGTGCGGACTTAGTTAAACGATCCACAATCACCCAGATGGTATCGCAACCACCCAAAGTTCGCGGGAGTTTAGTGATGAAATCCATCGAGATCTGATCCCATTTCCACACTGGGATCTCAGGTTGTTGAAGTAGCCCGATGGCTTTTGATACTCTACCTTAACTTTTGCACAAGTCAAACACTTACTCACGTAGGTGGCTATATCAGCTTTCATGTTGGGCCACCAATACGCAGCTTTAAGGTCTTGATACATCTTATCCGAACCAGGATGGACAGAGTATCGGGATTTGTGAGCTTCGTCCATGACTAGCTTTCTGGGGTTTCCGTAGGGAGGTACCCATATGCGATTCATGAAATACCGGGCTCCATTGGGTTTTACTTCCCAATCGCGTTCCATTTTCCCACCGATTCGACCTTGATGTTTTCTTCCTTAACTGCTTCTAACTGCGAATCGCGTATCTGTTCAGGTAACCCCGAATGAATAGTGAGCTGTAATGCTCGTACACGACGAGGTTTCAAGTGTTCCTTCCTACTGAGGGCATCAGCTACCACGTTAGCTTTACTCGGGTGATACCGAATGGCACACTCATAATCGTTCAAGAGTTCGACCCAGCGACGCTGTCGCATGTTCAACTCCTTCTGATCAAAGATGTGTTGAAGGCTCTTGTGGTCTGTAAAGATTGTGCACTTCGTTCCATAGAGGTAGTGTCTCCAAATCTTAAGTGCAAACACTACTGCTCCCAATTCCAGGTCATGCGTTGTGTAGTTTTTCTCATGAACCTTCAATTGTCGCGACGCATACGCGACGACCTTATCGCGTTGCATGAGTACGCATCCCAACCCATGAATGGAAGCATCACAATATACTACAAAGTCATCTGTCCCTTCCGGCAAGGACAGAATGGGTGCACTGCAAAGTTTCTGTTTCAGCAATTGAAATGCCGCTTCCTGCTTGTCTCCCCAAGCATACTTGATGCCTTTCTGGGTGAGGGTAGTAAGCGGTTGCGCAATCTTTGAAAATCCCTCGAAGAAACGTCTGTAGTAACCAGCCAAACCCAAAAATTGGCGGATCTCCGTCGGTGTCCTGGGTGCTTCCCAGTTTTTGATAGCTTCTATCTTGGCAGGGTCGACATGGATACCCTTTTCATTTACGATATGCCCGAGAAACTGAACTTCCCGAATCCAGAAATCACACTTCGAAAGCTTGGCATATAGTTTCTCCTGTTGAAGTAATCCTAGCAGTAATCGTAGATGTTCAGCATGTTCTTCTTCACTTTTAGAGTAGATGAGTATGTCATCGATGAACACAATGACAAACTTGTCGAGGTATGGTTTACACACACGGTTCATGAGGTCCATGAACACCGCGGGTGCGTTGGTGAGACCGAAGGGCATGACCAAGAACTCATAATGGCCATACCGAGTACGAAATGCTGTCTTAGCGATATCCTCCTCCCTGACGCGTAACTGATGGTAACCGGACCGTAGATCAATCTTGGAGTAGTAGCTTGACCCTTGCAGTTGGTCGAAGAGATCGTCGATGCGAGGTAACGGGTATCGGTTCTTGACAGTAACCTTGTTGAGTTCCCTGTAGTCGATGCACATGCGGAAGGTCCCGTCCTTCTTCTTGACAAAAAGGACTGGAGCTCCCCATGGCGAAGCGCTTGGTCGGATAAATCCTTTTCTAACAGCTCCTGAAGTTGGGCAGACAGCTCCTGCAGCTCGGCTGGAGCTAGGCGGTATGGGGCCTTGGCGATAGGAGTTGCATGGTTCGCCAATTCAATTTCAAACTCCAATTGTCGATGGGGTGGAAGACCAGGTAATTCCTCTGGGAATACATCGGAAAAATCACGGACGACAGGGACGACAGGTAATTCCTTTGACCAGTATTGCAAAGCAAAGGAACCCGGAATGTGGAGGTGCATTCTTGATGTTCCCCGCACAATAATGTACGCAACTACAGATGATCCAGACACTCGAATTCCAAAACCAAAAAGTTTGTGGTTTGATGAAGATCGAAAAATCAAGGATGAAGATGATAAGGCTACGGCAAATCTTACCATGGCACTTGTTCCTGACATCTCAATTGTTGTCAGAAATTGCGCAAGTGCAAAAGAAATCTTGGATGTGCTAAAAAATCTGTATGAAGGAAACACTAACATGAAAACTAGCAGGGTGAAGATGCTAAACCAGTAGTTCAGTTCTTTTAATCACATTACAGAGATTGTGGAAAATGAAATCAGGAGATTCGTCAAACTTATTTCACAAATGGTTAGTGCTGGAATTTCGATCACTAATAGTAGGATGAATCGTCAATTGTTGAATTCTCTGCCAAAGTCTTGGGATGCTGATGTTTCGATGATCAAACGTATCAAGAATTTGATTGAAGTTGCTGTTACTGAACTAATCGCCAACATCAAATCATGTGAAATAGACAATCAGCATAGAGAAATGAACCACAAGAACTCTATGATGGCTGCAGGGGTGACTATCTCTAACACTACCTTGATGTCTCAAAGTCATCCTAACCTTATCTTTAGCCCCGTGACAAACAGCAATCCAAACGTTGTTTTCAATCCTTTGACTTAAGCACAACTTCATGCTCAGAAGACTAGCTATGTTTATGGCATGTCTCTCCCAACCAACTCTGCTGTTCCGACTACTACTACTGCTTAGCAATTACCTTAGCACGCAAACGTTGTATACAGTTCCATTAATCTCTCAACTCCTCAAAATGTTCAATCTACACCACCCGCTGAAAATCTCGCATTTCTGACCAAACAAAACAAAGAGAAGTTAGCTTTGGTAGCTTCCATGCTCAACAATTTAAATGCTTTTCTAGCAGGAGATCTCTTGCCTCCTTCAGTGTTTGCTACCGAGCTGAATCAAGTGGTTGAAGAAGACATTGAAGAACTGGATGCTTCATGGAATCTTACCATGGCTGCTTTTCAAGCAGAAAAGTTTCAAAAAAGATACGAGTGTCGTCCTATGTCAAACATTCGCATTGTGTTAGTCAAAGATAAGCTGAGATGCTACAGATGTCATGAACCCGAACACTTCGCCAGAGACTGCGGAAAGACACCTGTGGGATATGAAGCAACTGCTGCGGCTAGGAATTTAGAAAGGTCCATGGTTCCAGTTTCTTCAGCTCATACATCATCATCAACCTCATCAAACCAAGGAGGATCAGGAGCAGGAAAGGCCCTAATGGTACAAGAGTAGCATAGTTTCAGCTGGATTGATGCTACAACTCAAGTGGAATCTTTGAAGATTGCCGAAGTTGCTAAAGAACATCTCAAATGCTTGATGTCACAAACTGAGGAGCCCAAATCTCTCTCCAAAATGGTGAACTCTCTCCGATACTTAGAAGATTGTAAACATAAAATTTCACAAATGAGAGCTGATAATCTCAATCTCATTAGTGATTACAAAGGTGTCATGTCAAAGTACATTGGTCTTCGTGAGAATAATAGAATTCTCTACAAAACAATTGATGCACTAAAGAACATAGCTCAAATCCACTGAGACATAAACCAACAGAAATGTTCAGTTCATGATTATAAAACAAAACTACATTCAAAAACTTTGGAATGCGACTTCGTAAGAGTTGAGCTAAGACTTCTCATTGGAAAGTTTCAACAAAATGAATTGAATATTAAGAAATATGATACTTACAGTGACATTGTTCACAATTTGTGCACTATACAAATGACATACAAAGAGAACAAGGGGAAAGGGTTGAGTTATTCATAAGTCCCTCCGCCATATAATCATAATTATTCTAGATTGCTGCTCATTGATAAAAAATTGGAGAATTATGATAAAATGGCGTATGGCAAACCAAGTGACTACGTTCCTTGTGAACCTTTCAAGCACAAGAATGCCCAATCAACGGATTTTCAAAAGCCTATAAGTTTTGTAAAAAATAATAATAAAGAGTGCTCGAATGAGTTAGTTGAAAATTTGAAAGGCAAAAAGGAGTCAACAACAACTCCATCTGAAGAACTTCTGAAAACAATTTTTACATCTGATTCTGAAAAGGGACTTAACTGCTTTAGTGAATGTGCAGAGTCAGATAGATGAGGAGCAGTCAAAAGTGGACAATGAACCTCATCCAATTGATGATGACTATGTTTGGAATTTTTTCTAGTCTTTGGTTTTTGAGACTCAGGGTTTTTCCGATGTTGTTGAAACTGAAAATTCAAATGATATTGTTTTTAATTCAGTCTGTGATTTAACTGACAGTTGAAAGGAGTTTGAGGTTTTAGTTTTGAGTGATTCAGAAAACTATTTTAGTTCTTCTGAAACCTCAACGGATACCTCAGATATCTCTAGATCTAGTGAAACTGAAAATATTGTTTTTGATGGACTATATGAATGTAAATTCTTGTGAACAGGAGACATCTGATATTTATGGGAATCAGATCGAAGATTCTAACTTATCAGATAATGGGTAAGATAGTTACGATAGTAAAAATATTGACAAAACTTGCTCATCATCCGATCACCAAGAATGCTCTGATTCTGAAAGCTTAGTTCCAAATGAAACCACTTCCAAAGAAACTGAAACAATTGTTTTTAGGGCTTCAGTTTCACAAGAAAAGGTTTCAAATGAAACTAAGACTACAGGATCCACTCCTGCAAAGAAAAGACGATCTAGAAAAACTAGAAGACAGCACACAATGAAAATTCAGGAGAAAGTTTCCTCAAGTGTTGTTAATCAAAAGAAAAACCCAACTAAAAAACCAACTGAATCAAGGTTGAAGGGTAAAGCTGTCGATACTCACTTTTCTTCTGATAATTATGCGCAGGTTTCTCCTAAGAGTAAAAATGCACACAAGAAATCAGCATCTAGTGGAATGAAGAGACCCAATCAGCTCCCTAGAAAAACACAAGCCGAATTAAGAGTCTTTTTTCTCAAAAGGACAGACTTGCTTCAATTGTGTAATTCCGGGGTACATAGCTTGAAACTGTGTTCATCGTCCTTTCAGGTCTTATCTGTCCAAAATTTCCTTCCATCAGACGACATCGTATCATCAACGTCAAGGTCATCAAAAGCCTTCTGATGGAGACTGGAATCTAGCAAATAAAAATAATAAAAATTGTTCAAACTCAAATGGTTTCGTAAATCCATACAAGAAATTAAACGCATCATCATCACATGTATTCTCAAACAACAAAGGTTAAAGATTTGGAAATCTAAAAATATTGCTAGATCTCAGTCAGAGTATTCTCACTTGCCAAATCTTATTTCCTCATCTTCTCAAGCATCAAAATCTTCTAACCAACCCGGATTGAAAAGGATCTGGGTTCCCGTCTCCCACTAATCTTGTTCTGTGTGCAGGAACGACTTTGGAGGGTTGTTCTTAGACTTTGGTTTATAGACAATGGCTATTCCAGACACATGACCGTGGACATCTCCCAGTTGAATGATATCTAAATCTTCGATGGTGGATTTTCACTTTTACAGGGGGAGAAACGGGAAGAATTCTATGAAAGGCACAGTCCAAAACGGGGTTCTCAGCTTCTCTTACGTCAATTATGTTCCTGAATTCAAACACAGTCTTCTCAGCGTCTCTCAGATGTGCGACAATGGTTTAGAGGTTTTGTTTACAAATGGTGGATGCGTGGTTCTGAAGCTTGGAATTGTAATACCAGAGGATTGGTACTTGATTGAAGCAGAACGACGGGATAACACTTGCGTGATCGACATGAAAAAGCACCCAATGATCAAGTTACCATAGGATTGGTACTTGATTGAAGCTAAACATGATGCAATAATGTGGCATTGATGACTTGGGCATCTTAACATGAAGAATCTTAATCGACTAGCAAAGGGAGGTATGTGAGAAATTTACCAATCAAGGATTTCATGCAGATTAAAAAATGTGAGTCATGTGCTCATGGCAAGCAACACTGTTTGCCTCATAAGCCCAAACTTGTGCACACGACATCTAAAGTTCTGGAACTGCTTCACATGGATCTTTTTGGTCATGTCAATGTGCTGAGTATTGGAAGAAAAGCTTATTGCCTGGTTATCACTGATGACTATTCTAGTTTCACTTTGGTATTTTTCTTGGAACAAAAGAGTAAAACTGCAAGTATGATAAAGAAATTGCCACTCTCATGGAGAACCAAGCAAACGAGCGAGTGAAGATTATGCATTGCGACAATGGACGGAGTTTAAGAACGTCGAGCTGAACAAATTTTGTGCATCAAAAGGGATTGATCATCAATACAGTGTAGCTCGAACTGAACTCTCATTGAAGCAATGGATGGAGTCGTAGAAAGACGAAACTGAACTCTCATTGAAGCAACTCTCACTATGCTGATTGATTCCGGTCTACCACTGATATTTTGGGCAGAAGCAGTGAACACAACCTGCTATGTACAAAACCATGCTCTCATCAATAAACATCACATGAAGACACCTTATGAAATAGTTGAAAGATAGAAACCCTCGGTACATCATTTTCGTACTTTTGGCTGTCCTTGTGTTCTACTTAACATGGATGCTAAGGGAAAATTTGACGCAAGAGGAGATCCATGCTATTTCTTCGGCTATGCAAAGAACACTTCATATCATGTCTACAACAAAATCAAGAAGCAGATCATGGAGACGTATTATGTGGATTGGCTGGAAGAAAATTCGAAAGATGCTATACTTGGACGTGATTGGTTATATGACTATTCTTCATTGTTTCAGTCTTTTAACTTTTTACCTAATATGATTGTTGATGCAGATGTCTCAAAAATAGTGATACCCATTACTATCATAGCTGAAGATGATGTTGTCCCGCTTCAAGATTCTTTCAAGAAAGTTACCGTGTATCCTCCGGGATTTCATGAAGTTCCTACGGACATGCATCCTTCTTCACAAATGTGAGACAAGGTTCTCGAGCCTACTGCTGTCAGCAACATTGAATCCTCTACACCACAAAATACAGTTCAAGGAGCTTCATCATTTCCAGAGCCGATTGCATTAGATTGCATAGTTGATCCTCCTGTAATCCATACTGCTACATCAAATGAGGGGGAGCAATCTGGGATAGTATCAGGAAGTGCTTCTAACTTAGAATCTAATTTGCAAGCACCAGATGTGGCAATTCCGCAGCGCATTCAGAAAAATCATCCGATTGCAAATGTTATTGGTCCTGTATCTGCTGGTGTTCAAACACGCAGTAGATCAGGAACCATTATCACGTGTTTGTATTCATGTTTATATCACAAATTGAGCCTAAGAACATTGATATTGCTTTGTAAGAACCTGAATAGGTCGATGCAATGCATGAAGAGCTCAATTAGTTTGAAAAGCTAGGAGTGTGGAAATTGGTGAAGTTGCCAGAGGGGAAATAAGCTCTTGGTACTCCTTGGGTGCATAGAAATAAACAAGACGATACTGGAGTGATCGTGCGGAACAAAGCTCGGCTAGTGGTGCAGGGATTCAGGCAGATTGAAGGCCTTGACTATAATGAGGTATATGCACCTGTAGCCCGTCTAGAAGCCATACACATCTTCTTGGCATATGCATCCTACATGGGTTTCACAGTTTATCAAATGGATGTCAAGATAGTGTTTTTGTTCGAGAAGGTCAAGGAGGAGATTTATGTCGCTCAACCCCCTGGTTTTACAGATCCAAAGAAGCAAGGATGTGTTTATAAGTTAGATAAAGCTTTGTATGGTTTGCACCAAGCACCTCGTGCATGGTATGCAACTCTAACAGAGCATCTGCTTGCTCATGGTTATGTACAAGAATGATAGATCAAACGTTGTTCATTAAACACGTTGGTAAGGATCTTATCCTTGTTCAGATCCATGTTGACGACATCATTTTTGGGTCTACCAATGAAGAGCTGTGCAAAGAATTTGAGGATGTGATGAAGAAGAAGTTCGAAATGAGATCTCTTGGTGAAATGGCTATGTTTCTGGGCTTACAAGTTCATCAGAGCAATTAAGGAATCTTGATCCATCAAGGAAAGTATGTTCAGGATGTTCTCGCAAAATTTGACATGTCCAACTCGAAGCCCATCGACTCACCTACTGCTGAAGGACCATTGCTGAAGGTAATCCGGTCACTCAAACGATGTACCGATCTATGATTGATTCATTGATGTACTTAATTGTGAGCGGGCCAGACATTATGTTTGCGGTCTGTTAATGTGACAGATATCAAGGTAATCCTAAACATTCTCATCTTTCAGCCATTAAACGAATCTTTAGATACCTCAAGGGAGCTCCAAAATTGGTCCTCTTGTATCCTAGAGATTCGAATTTTGATCTGTTTGCTTTCTCTGACAATAACTTTGGAGGGACAAACAGGGATATGAAGTCCACATCAGCCGGATGTCAATACTTAGGAGACATGCTTATTTCATGGTAGTGCAAGAAGCAACAAATAGTTTCGGCAGTGCAAGGAGCAACAAACAGTTTCTTTATCAACTACAGAAGTAGAATATGTTGCAACATCTGCATGCTCTTCCTAGGTTATTTGGATGCAACATCAGCTTGAGGATTACAGTTTGACTTATCTTAACACTACTATCTATTGTGATAATGATGCCGCTATTCAGATTGTCAAAAACCTTGTTTTTCATTCCAAAACCAAGCACAACATGAAAGTTCATTTTCTTCGAGATTGCTTCGACAGAGACTTAATTAAACTTGAACAAATCCACCAGATACTAATACAATGGATCTTTTTACAAAACCTGTCAGTAATTCGAGATTCAAAGTGCTTGTCAACCTTTTTAAAATGATGCGTTTTACCGACTAAGTAACTTTTTATTAAAAAAAGGGGGCCTTTTTTCTATATATATCACAAAATAACTAAATTTGTACATAAAGTTTTCTACTTCTACACAAATTTAGGGGGAGAAATATTTGCTTTGTTACTCAAATCTACTCTACTTGGTTAACACATATAAGTTATCCATGTTCTAAGCGAGGATTCTTGTGATGTGTTGATAGGCTTATCGCTCAAGAGTCAAAAAGATACCAAGTAATTGACTCTCTAACAAGCTATAATCCCATTGGTAACGTATCATCGGCATATCATTTCATGGTCTTCAATCCAGTGTTGATAGATAGCCAATGGCTGAAGTTTCAAGTCTTTATGCCGATAAGTCATCCGGGATATCAGGACTGCCCTTTTATTCCATCCAGATTCGTGCAGACCTAGGCACAGTCAGGATATCCTTAAAAAGAGCCCAAATGGAAGGTCCAAAACCTTAAAAAAGGGGGGGAAATCTCACACGAGAAAATCCCATGAGCTTCCAACAGTCAAAACATACACTATAAGGTATTGTGCCTATAACCCTTGTCTACTATTCTCTGGTCTCTTTGTCGTATGTTGTACTGACTTGTTCACCAACAAATCGGACATTGTAAGAAGAAAGGATGACCTTGGTATATTCACTTGTTACCATGAATTGTTGTGCTTACCTTGATCACAGGGGTATGCCTTGATGTGGGACACACGGATGTTATCGCAAACTCACTTAATGAAGTCACAAGGTTTAAAATTGAGGATTGTTGTGATGAGTTTAAAGGGCAAATACATCAGCAATCGCATGGTTCTGTTTGACCAAGCTCATGCCGAAAAATGTTCCTTAATCAGTTCAAAACTGGTTTGATCTCATGGCAACTCTCCCCTTATCCCTTGATGATTATTATTCTTATTGATATTTTTCCTGTAAGACTGGTTACTTGGTCGGTTGGATCTCAAATTTTGGCAAAGTTGTTACTGTTCAGTCTACTTAAAACTGATAGGGGCCCGAAAACATTGAAATATTTTTGTTTAGAGTGGGCTAACCATCTCGAATACACTCACCTGTTTCTGATCATGTTTCGAGATGGACCGGGTTAGAGATGGACCTGGCCAAGTTATCTCGAACTAACTGTTCAGAGATGGGCCTGGCTCTGTTTCGAGTCTTTATAAAGCCCATCTCGAGTCATTTCGAACTCTTGTTTATCTGGATCTCTCTCATCTCAGACTCAGAGGTAGTTCTTCTTCATCTCGAATGCATCTTGGATGCATCCCAGATGCTCTTGTATGATCCTTCTCGAATGACAAAGGGTCATTGACTTGAACCTTTGTCATTCGATTTTATCTGACCTGCTCAAATCAATGTAAACCTTTTGAACTTCAGTTCTCCTTTGACCCTCTGACCTTCACCTCTAAACTGCTAACTTTTCAACCAAGTTGATATATCATAACTGTTTAGAGGCAATTAACATTTGCTATGAATGTTGACATCTCTATTTCAAGTGCAGAAAATGGCGCAAAAAATTATGGATAAATGCAAGCTGGAAGTCGAAGCTTTTCACAATCAAGCCTTCTAATTTGTCTGATCCTCCGCCAGAATACCGGGAGAGATTTGATTCTTTGATTATTAGACTAAGCAACTGCCGACTTACTCATGCTCTAAAGTCAAATCCAGTGATCGATGAAGACATTATTCAGGACTTTTGGATCAACGCTAAATTCAAGGGTAAAGATGCTTACATTGAAACAATGATTGGAGAAAGAGAAATTAAGGTTTCAGAGACAGACGTACGAGACAAATTACAATTTGGAGACAGCGAACGACATCCTACTGCATTCGACAAGGATAGTGATGAAAGCTCTACATTGAATGAGTTATGAAGGAGCATATCCAACAATGTTGAAGAAGCTATTCCCACCATACTGAGCTGATAAAAAGCACAAACCACCTGAACTTAAAATTGCTAGGACAGAGTTGTTTCAAAGCGGCATGCAAACAACGGGACTCTTCTAAGGTCGTTTGTTGGTTGATATGAGCTTATTAAACATGGGAAATTCAAGGAAACTGTATCTGCTCCTAAACCAGTGACAACGTTCGTAGCTGAAGAGCATGATATTCAGATTGTTGGAGTACCAAGACAACTACAACCTGTCGTTGAAGATCTTATTTCAGAAGAGGATAAAGAAGAAGCAGCAGTACATGCTGAATCAGAGGCAGCTGAGGCGACTGTGAGAGAAATGAATTTGATTATTGCTGAGAACCTTGAAGCTTTACTTGCATCTCTTAAGGGTGATTTTGGGATCCCTTCTCCTGGTATCATTCCTTCCGATGAAACACTGTTTAAAGATGATGAAACAGAGAATATCTTTGCATCTGATACCCTTGATCTCCCCAAGCCCTCAAGCTCAAGCACTATTCCTGATCCAATATTATAGCTAGAAAGTTCTTGTGGTGTTCGTGGTGAGGCATGTAGTTCTGGCGGTGGTTTATTTGAGTATGAAGAGGCCGCAATGAGAATGGCAGCAGAAAAGATGAAATTTATCGAAAAATCTGATAGCGATAAGGATGAAGTTGTGGATGTTGGCAAGCTAGAACGAAGAGTAGTGCTGCTAGAACAAGAAAATGAATTGAAAAACACTCAGATAGCATCCTTACAAAATCAGATATATATCAACGACCAAGCTATTGAGCAACTTCAAAGAGATGTGAGCCTGCTGATGACTGAGATATACGAGATGAAGGCTAAGTTGCAGAAAAAGTTTGGATGTGAATTCGCAGATAAGGATGATGATCCTATTAATGTTGCACATCACGAGCCACTGAAGCTGAAAAGGCTACAGCTGATGCAGAGCATGAAGCAGGTTTGAATGCATATCTTTCAGCTGAAAAATTATAGAAGCGAAAACAGCCACCTAAAAAGAACACTAGCAGCAAGAAAATGCCCGTAATGAAGAACCAAGATGTAAATCCCCTCGATGAAAAATTTCAGCCAAAAGATCCATCCAAGGTGTTTGAACAATATGTCATGGAGATAGGATCAAGCCACTATTATAAAGTTGGAAACAAGTCAGAAGTGAAATGTTAAAGATATGATCGCGACATGAACTTATGGATAGTCACGAGGGAGAGCGGCCACAGAGAATACTATTCAACATAGACACAATTTGAATCCTGGACTAAGATTGATCTGAAAAGTCTGTTGAGAGCTCACTACTCTAACCCAGATCCAAATCAACAAGGTCCTGGTTGGGCATTTCACTCAAAGCTTAAACATGAAGTATCTAATAACTTTCCAACAATGAAAACTGTTGAATCATATCTGAAGAAAAGCCCAAGCGTTTGAGATCCTCATACTCATAAACGGCTTCAAAACATTATCTGGTCACCGAGTGACAAAGACAAGGTCATTCCAGCTACTCCAAAGTTTCCAAAAGGTGTGCTAAAGAATCTATGCTATTGGGCTTATGATTCGAGAATGGCTGAACTTGTTATCGTTACAAAAGAAAAGGCATTCCGATTGGATGATACTTTGGATTTAATTAGCTTTCACGAGGAGGACATTCTTATGCTGGGTGCACATCAAATTCAAGCTAGTGATAAATATGAAGAATGTGCAAAATCTTGGAATAGTGTAGTGGCTACCGTGATTCAAAACAAATTATTTGCACATGATTGTTAATCCTGAAGCGTCAGTCCAGTTCTAATGCAGTAAACCTAAGGGAGATTATAGAGGCATTGATAGGTTTATGCATTAGGATTAATTAGGGATTGGGTTATTTATTGTAATGGGCTTGGGGAAAGGCCTTGGGCCTAAGAGCTTAGAGTTTAGGAGCACCAACCCTCTAGTATATATAGTTACTGATGTATTAGGGTTTGGTGGCTCTTTGATTATTCTTCACTTGTATTAGACAAATTCCTAATTTGTACGCAAGTTGAATCTTTCCATCTTCATCTTATTCCTCAAAGCTTGTTAGTGTGATATCGATTAGATCTGGTTTTTCGGGACCCACACATTTTTACTGCTGGTTTGCTATAGAAGAAAAATATACCGCACCAATTAGGGAAAATGAATTGGAGAAGACATTGACTCAGTTCACAACAGCTGAAAAAGAAAAATCCGTCAATAAGAAGAAAATGATGAATATATTGCAACAATCAATCAAAGAAGATATCTTAGCGTTACTGCAACATGATGACGATGCACAATCAAAAGAAAAAAGGCACGGCTTAGAAAAAAGTTTGATATTTTCAATCTTTTGAAAGGGGAAAATATGAAGCAGTTGGTCGAGCGTTACCGTCACCTTGTTGTTCAAATGAAGAGATTGGGAATTTAAAAAGCTAATGAGGAGTTAGGTGACAAGCTGGCAGATGCTTTGCAAGAGAGAGAGAGCGGACTACATGCATGACGATTGTAAAGAACGGTAAAGATTATAGTGGTTTCAGCTTATCAAAGTTCATAGAAAAGCGAAGGTTATGAACTAGAAATGAAGAAGGTGGCTAAATCAAAAAGTGCTCAAATACAGCAAGATGTGAACCTGTACCTATAAAGGCATTTCTATTAGTACTAAAAGTCCCAAAGTTCAAACCGCCTTCAGTGCTGATAGTTCTCCAAGTCTATCTTCTAATCAATCCCGTTTTCAGTCATTTTCCAGCTTTGAACCGAACTCACCCAAAAAACCTCAGTTTTTACAGAGCTCAAATAATTTCCAAAGCCATCATCCTTCACCTTCCTTGTCTCGAAAAGAGTATCGTTATTAATGATTAATATGGGTTATAGGGACCCCATCCCGTTAATAGAGTTGTCGTCCAAGGCTACCACCTCCGCCCTTCGTCAATACCGAAGCCAGGCATCTCCGCATCCGCGGGAAAAGCAACCACCTTATGTGGAATCGGTCCTAAGGTCTCATTCAAGAACCACGTTTGTCATAAGCTAAGCAATAGACGCGAGGTCGATATTCTCATTGTGCGAGTCAAGGATAATAATAATATCCGTAGTCGAAGGTATTTCGTTCGTGGAAAAATATTCCCTACAACACATATATAAATAAATGATATATATATAATCACATGAAACCCATCTAGCAAGGATTTCTATCTTTTGTAACGTGTCCATGACACATAGTCTTATAATGTAATGTGTCTATTTCTCATAGACTAATCATGTGTTGATCCTTTTTCGTTACTTATGGCTGAGCTCGTGTGATAGATCCTCACGTTATCGTGACACAATGAAAACCTTTTGTCATTTTTGTCATAATTCCGAAAACATTTATGTTTTGTTATAAACTTTGTTTTCATGTGAGAGCCCTTAGAGAATTTAGACCAAACTTTAATAAAAGTTTTTCCCCGGTTCACTACAATCGGAGCACTGATACCCTGGTCGTAGCGGAAGCGCAAACGTGTGACTATGAGGTAATCATTGCATCCGATCAAGTAAACAAGTATGAATAAAAAACGATGCCATACTGATATAAATTTGCATTCCATCATTTACAAGTTACCAAAAGTAAATTTCATAGTTTTCACTGATTTCACATTGTTATTAGAAAACATAGTTTGAACTACAGTACTTCAAAATGAAATACTGTTTTCATCGTAAATGGATAATGAGGTTTTGACTCGTATATTCCCATACGAGGTTGGGATAAGAGGCAAATCCTCCAAAAGGTGACATTCGTTCTCATGTCACCTTTAAAAGTCAACATAAAGTTGGCGAGGTTTGAATTGCGTCCTGAAATACATGAAATTTTAAAAGTCAACATAAAGTTGGCGAATTCATGTAGTTATTGCTTTCTCATAAACTGTCATGCTTGTAATCCAGTAATGAAATCTGAGTATGTTATTTGCATTCATGGAGTTTAAGGATCTATTAGTGTGTAGCTAGCACCCTGACATATGTGCCATAAGTAAGTAACCAAACCGAGACAACTCTTGACATCATTTGGGATCACACAAGCACTTCGAAGGGTATACCAACCAGGAGTGGAGCGTGCCTCAAACTCTATAGATCTATACCTTTTGCACCTTGGTCACTAAATGATTATTGGTTACTCTTGCCATCGTCCTACTTACGCAAATTGATCGTGTTATCAACTAACCCCATAGCTAACATACCGTTTGTTATGACATGTATTTCCCCTCGATAGTTATAAAACTAAACTTTGAAATAATTGAAAGGAGGGACATGAACTCACAACTTTGTGTTCCGTACATCGTACTATTCACAGTTCGGTGTCCGTACACGTGTATAACCTACATGTGTATTAAGTTTATGAGACACCTAGGCCTCGTTGGACCTTGTACCAGTTGTTTATCTTGAATTCTTGTTATGTATTTCTTTATTACCTTAGAAAAACTTTTAATGTTATCATAGTGTTGGTAGTTTGATTAATATTTTTATACATCTATTTCTCATGTATATATATACATATATATTGTTTTTACTTAGATCGTGTGTGAATTGGGCCTTGCCCTTCACATGTCCTCGTGCCTTCACGCGTGTCATTTGGCCTCGCCCATGTAATTTATTTCATTTGGCCTAGCCCATGTAATTTATGTCATTGGGCCTAGCTCATGTTTTTGTGTGTTTGGGCCTAGCCCATGTAATTTATGTCATTGGGCCTAGCCCATGTTTTTATGTGCTTGGGCCTAGCCTATGTAATTTATGTCATTGGGCTTTGTCCATATATTTTATGAAATTGGACCTTTCCCATGTCTTTTATGAAATGGGCTAGCCCAAATTCATTTTCAATTGCCCAATATTTATAAGTCTTACACTTTTAATTTTTACTAAGCATAGAATTGTAATTATACATATTTTTATACTTTTTATAAAATCACTTAGTAAATTCTTTTATATTTAAATTTCCGTTTTTAGATCGATAACATATATATATGTCAAGTGCCTAAAATAAATTATTTTAGATATGTCGGCGTTGTTGTTTAATATATGCTTTTTTGCGTCCAAAATCGCCCGTCGTCGTAATAACTCTTCGTGTCCGCGATTTGTTCGTTGGTCGACGACGCGATGGTGTATTTGTGTACGTACGCCGACGTACCGCATTGCATTATTTGTCCAATTATCGTTTTGACGTATTGTAAAAATGTATTTGTTTGTTGCACCTACACTTGGTAATATTTTCAAGTGTTTGTAGTATTTTGTGTATAGTTGGCTATTTTATGGTGGATACCCTAAGCTTCTGAATACATACACATACAATACACATGTATTTTCACAAGCATTCATATATATATATATATATATATATATATATGTGTGTGTGTGTGTGTGTGTGTGTGTGTGTGTGTGTAAGAATCACTTATATTTTAACTTGTAAAAAATATATATATGCACTTGTTAAACACTTGAGTGCTTAGGGTTTAACCCTTGTAATTAGGACTTTCTTAATGACGATTTATGTCACTAATCACGTTTTGTCCCGCTAATCACCCCGTTAATCATACTTTAATCATGATTAGATTTTTAGAAATTTTTGCCATTGTTTCCCCTAATGACAAAATACTGATAATCTAAGCTCCCATATTATTTTATTTACAACTTATGCACATCATCATCCATGGCTTTTGGTAATCATATTCTTATTAAAAATATAATGATATTTCCACATTTGTTAGCATTTCTAAACCACCATTTTTGTTACATCATTTAATCAAGTCTTTCATTTTAAACTCCCTTGGTTTACTACACTTTTTAAGATGGTTACATCTTAAATCATAGTGTTTATTCTTTACAAAAATTATTCATGTGTAGTAAATCACTTTTAGATTGTAGTAATCTTCATGATGATTAAGTTGATTATCTTGTTTAGATTTAAACATCACCATGTTTAAATGTTGATACACTTTTGTGTTTGTTGCTTGTTCTTAGTTACATCTATAATTGTACAGTTTTTGTTTACAGTGTCTGTATAGTTTGGTCTTGGCAACCGAATCAAGATATCCTCCTATCTTGGTTTAGTGCGACTTTTAGTTTGTCTATGTTAAACAGTTGCATGTGTGCATACTGTTGAGTCTTGTGTACGTCATGTCTAAGACACGCTCTCCAAAGAAATCACTTTGTGCGAGTGGAAATACTTCGTACGAGCAAAACATGCTAGTACGAGTCACCTGCAATTCATACGAACGAATCCATCTAAACAACTGTAATACTTGTTTCGTACGAGCTAATTGATGCCCGTACGAACCAACTTGTTCGTACGAGTATCTTTGGAGTATGTTCTTCGTGTGTTTTGGTGTTTCGTATGACCAGCAACATACTTCGTACAATTGCTGAGCATGGACACTATATAAGGAGACATGCACTTCTCAGAACCAGTTAGTCGAGTTGAGCGAGTAACCAGCTAGACAGAGAGAAACAAGAGCAAAGAGAGCATTGCATGAGTCTGTATGAGCATTGTTTGTATATGTCTGTGCTGGTTCTCTTCAGTTAGTCAAGATATTGAATCTTTGGTTATCCTGTGTTCCTACTTTGCTGTGGTTTGCATTCTTACAAGGATTCCGCACTCGTATCTGTGTTACATGAACAAGGAAGCATGTTTATCTTGATCCTCCAAGTAGACCTACAAGTGGTATCAGAGCTTTGGCTCTCTTCCTTGTTCAAAACCAAGCTTAGTGATTGTGTCTAAGCTAGTTGAGAGGGTTTCTTGAAGTGTTCTTAAACTTTCAGCAGGAACATAAGTTTTTGAAAGATAACTAGCTAAAAACTTGGTAAAAAACCTGTTGCATGTTGAAATTTTTCATAAAAACCTAGTTAGAACACAAGGAGGCATGGCAAAATTTGGTTTTTCTTAAAATTTTCATATAAGTTGAACACTCTTGCAGGAGAATCTCACCGGAATATTGTTTCTAGGGTTGACCAAATCTCTAACATTTTGGACTTGAAAAGCAGATAGAATGTTTGTCTTGTTTAACTAAAATTGTGTGGACAACATAACACTTTCAAAAACTAGTCTGTTCAGTAATGGAAACTTTCAAAAACCAGCCTGCAAAAAGATTCCTGTGCGAATAACATATGTGCAAATAACCTATCCGCATGAATGACCAGACTGTTCGTGCGAAAGACCTATCATCCGCACCAAAGACCTAGTTTGCACAAAAGACTTAGTTGTTCGCACAAAGTACGAAACACTTACTTCGTACGAAGAACACATCATTCGTACGAAACAGTTGTTCGTACGAAGAACAACTCAGTTTGTTTTTCGTGTTTTAGTTTTTCAAACCTTGTGATTTCTCAAACTTTGTGATTTCTGAAATTGTGAATTTTAAAAGAGACACCTTTATTTTCAAAAATCAAACTTTAAAACCTTTTAATTTTTCACAATCAAGAAAATGAGTTCAAATCCGTGGGATTGGAGCAGTTGTTCAAGTACAAATCAGGACTCTTCACAAAGCTCCGCAACCTCATGGGTAAAATCATTGATGCCTCATCATACAGCCATGATTACTACAAATCAATGGGCATGTGTCGCAAACCAGAACCAGAGCATTCATACTCTTCTGATGAGTTAAAGTGAAACCAGGAGTAATAACCGTCCACATGAACTGAACCATACGAACAATTATTTGTCCTGGAAAAGTCGTTTCCACACATATGTTCTTGGACAAAACACAGAATTATGGACATGTATTGTTCAAACCCAACCTCCTTAGCCAATCTAGATGAAGGCGATAAAAAGGTCTACGATCTAGAGAAAAAGGCGTTTGCTATCCTAACACAGGCACTCCATAAAGATATCTATCATCAGATTGTGTACTTTACAACCACGAAAAATATGTGGGATACCCTGGAAGCAAGAGTAGAGGGTAATGCTGCAACCAGAAAAATTCGGCATGATCTGCTTAAGAAGGAGTTTGAAGGTTTCATGTTCATGGAAAATGAAAAATTGAATGATATGACCGCACGTTTTTACCATCTTCTTAGCGAAATGTACTCTTACAAAGTCTTAGCATCTCTGCAAGAAATCGTGATGCGTTTTGCTGACGCGTTACTACCAAAATAGAGTTAATTTATTGACTTATTAAAACATACAGGTGTTTTGGACTCAATCAGTATTTATGAATTTGTGCAAAAATTGGAGAACAAGAATGAAAAGGAACTTCGAAAGGCACAAAGAGTCACTGTTCCACAAAACCCTGAGAGGTACTTCGGAGGTACTAATACAGGTATTAGTGCAAGTCAGCAACCAAAGCTTCAAACTGCATTTGTGTCAAATGTCAATCCCTTTCTACCACAACCTGTTCAAACAAATCAGTCCGCAAGCTCAAGTACTCAAGCTTATGGACGAGTATTTGATCTGAAAGCCTTTCTACCACAACCACGAGATTTAACACCTCAAGTTCCACAGCAAGCTCCTCAACAAGCTTTCTATGGAAACAACTTTCAAGCCACAAACCGCAACACAGTCAGACTTGACACATCACATATTTCCAAGGTCAGTGTAGAAGTTGCTCAAGAGCATATGGAACTTCTAAACACCATGGTTAGTGCCTATTGTTGATTAGTAGTTGGTCACATTGGAAAGATCAATTTAACAAATGAAGACTATCAGAAAATAGACAAGGATGAGATGGAACTAATGTATATCAAGTGGGCGTTTGCTAGTGCGGTAAGAAGAGCCAAGGATTATATGAGCAGAACAGGAAGAACCAGTTTGGAAAGCAAGAAGGATACAAAATATGGTTTTGATAAAAATGTTGTTACTTGCTTCAACTGTGGTGAAAGAGGTCACTTCAAAAGTGAATGCATGAGACCCAGCAAACAAGGAAATCACAATCCCTTCAGAAATCAATCCCAACCATCCAACATAGCTCAAGTTAGAAATGATAGAAGAATAGTAGCTGTTGGCAACCTAAACAACACCAATCAATTAGGTACTTCAAACAACACACACAGAGCTTTGGTAGTTCAATCTGATGAAGGATGTGATTGGTCAGTACAGTTGGGAACTGAGAATAATGGAGGAACTGCATGTTATGCCAAGATCATCAGCCAAATCAAACATGTTCAAAGCACTGATAGTTCAGATGATGATGATGCTTCAGGATATACATGTAGTTCTGATGAAGAATGCTCAAGTTCAGGTGGTTATGGATCTGATTCATATATCCGAGAAGGAAGTAATGCTAAGGTCAAACAGTTGCTGAAAGAAACCGAGAAGATGGAGAGTGAAAAGGTGGGATTGATGAAGAAAGACAAAGCTGCATCAAAAGAAACAGAAAAATTCTTTACAAATAGGCAGCCTTCCCTCATAATACTGCCTTCATGGAAAATGTTGTCGGTTTGACAAGTCAGGTAAATTTTGACTCTCCTAAAGTTTCTAATGACTGTGCTGAACTAAAATCAAAATTAAAACAATTAATAGTCATAATCAAAGCTTAGTTGTTGAACTATCAAAATGCAAAGAGGTGAACTTGGCTTTAACTCAAAACGAAAAAGAATTCAAATTTGTAATAGAAACCCTTAAGAAAAGTGTTTCTGAATTGACAAAAATAGTTTTGAATAAACAGACAGCAATTAACAACTACATTAATCTCCTAGAAGAAACAAAGAAAGAGTTAGCCATCGCCAACTGCGAACATGATGCGATCAAGCTAAAATTGGATAGTTATTCTAACTCCTGATATGTGCTTGATCATATCATTGATGTTCAAAAGCTAAGAGGAGATGTTAAATGCGCTGGGTATATGTCGTGTCCACCCTTGATGAAACACAACTATACCAAATTGCCTGATGAAGAGGAAATGCCACGCTTTGAACCCTCCCTACCTCTTAATCCTGAAGAATTTGCAGCCGGACTAGGGTTCAAGCTAGACAATTCCTCGGTTAAATCAAGAAAGTCTGAGAACTCATCATCAGTTGTTAATCAAAACATCTCTACAGCAGAGGAGGATGATTCACCAGATGATGAGTCGGAGAAAATTGATCAGGATCAATCTATTGATGAAGAAAAGTGAATAGAAATGTCTGCTATCCTAGTGAAAACATTGACGAAAATCAAGAGAATGATCCTAAGAAACCTGTCAAGACAAAAGTGTCTACTGATGAAAATGATGATGTGTTGTATACTTTGGTTGGAGACAAGAAAATCTATTCTATCAAAGATTTTCCAATCAAAAACTTAAATCCAACCTCCATTGACCAAATTTTTGAAAAATCAACTACCAATTTTTTTGCTAATCAAGTCACAACCATTATCGTTGAAGAGTAAAACACCAAGAAAAGCGAGTTTAAAAATCTAAAGCACCACAACCAAAGGTTGAGACAATAGGAACTCACTACAAGAAAAGGCTTAAGAATGTTAAATTTGTGAGTTCTACAGGTGTTGATAAAGTCGAGACTTTTGAACACATGTCTAATGTAGATTTTGTAAACAAATTCAAGATTTTAAAACGAAACAGCAAAAACAATTACACCCAACATACAAATGGGTGTGATGAAAATGAACCCAGTACCAAGCCATGGAACACGATCTCCTAAATTTGTTGAAAGGAGAACACATTTCAAATGTTGAGAATTTGGCCACATTATCAAGAATCATAGAAAGCCAGGAAAGCAAAGATTTGTTGAGAAAGCCCCTTCTGAACCAACTTGCCAACGTCGATCTGTTTCTGCAAAACAAGACAAACGAATTGTTAAAGAACAAGAAGAAAAACATAGACGAAAACAATTAAAAGTAATTGAAAAAGCTTTGAAACTGGATTCTTCAGAAAGGAATCCAAGATCTTCAAATTTAATAAAGCCAGAAAGTGTTAAAACTATAAATAATAGTCATTATAGTAAAATACACAAATCTTGGAAACCTAAGACCAGTGATGGTTCAAGAGGAGGCACACAGTTTGCAAATCATCAAGAAATAGAAATCACATTTCTTGATGATAAGGGTTGATCCAAGACCACTAAGGCTTGGGTCCCCATCTCAAACTAATCTGGGTTTTGAAATGTATAGAGTCTTCCAGGAGGAAATGTGAATAGTCACTGGATTGTTGACAATGGAGCATCAAGGCACATGACATGCGACTTACGACTCCTCTATGATGTGAAAAGCATTAGGGGTGGTTATGTTGCTTTTGCTGGTGATAAAGGTGGATACATCATTGGAGAAGGAATGGTCTCCAATGGTATTGTGAGTTTAGACAAGATCAATTATGTTCAACAAATTGATCAAATCTTCTTAGCGTTTCTCAAATCTGCGACAAGAAGTTCACGGTTCATTTTGATGATACCGGATGCTATGTGCTGAAGCCTGGTTTCAAGATTCCCAAGGAATGGATCCTCCTGTCAGCTCCAAGAATCAACGACTTGTATATTCTTGACATGAGCCAAGCTATTACCACGTCTGCACAAGTCACATGTTTTGTCTCAAAAGCCACAAAAAAGAATCAATCTCTTCGCACAGACGAATGAGACACATTCACCTGAGGAAGATGAACTATTTGGTGAAGAACAAATTTTTGAATGATGTACCAGTCAAGAACTTTCATCTTCAAGATGTATGTGTATCGTGCCAGAAAGGAAAGCAAGCAAGAAAATCTCATCCTGTGAAGAAAATCAATACAGTGAATATGCCTCTGGAATGTCTTCATATGGACCTATTAAGACCTACGAAACACAAGGCTACCTTTGGTGATTCCTATGGTTTAGTAGTTATTGATGACTACTCTAGATTTTCATGGGTGAATATGTTGGCACACAATAGTGAAGTTCCCGAAACCCTCAAGAATTTCCTAACTCTGCTTGAAAATTTATACAATTTAAAGATAAGGCGAATCAGAAGCGACAATGGGACTGAATTCAAGAATCAAGTTACGGACGAATTCTGTTCTTCTAAAGGAATTCTGCTTGAGTATAGTTCTCGATACACTCCACAAGAAAATGGTGTCGCTGAGAGAAAAAAATAGAACTCTAATTGAAACAGCAAGAACTATGCTAGTAGAATCAGAAGTTCCTGTTCAATTTTGGGGAGAAGTTGTGGCTACTGCATGTTACAAGATGAATAGAGTTCTTACGGTGAAGAGACACGGGAATACATGTTTCGAGTTGTTTCATAAAAGGAAACTGGATGTTTCTTTCTTAGAACCTTTTGGAGTTCCATGCACTATGATTGATCCACATGGTAAATTTGGTCCGGAGGCTATCGAAGGTTTCTTCGTTGGATATGCTACTCCTAATTCAGAGTGTGGAACTTGTTAACAAAGAAGATTGAAGAATGGGGTGAAGTCAAGGTTCAAAGATATACGGAATCAGTAAGAGCTTCGGGTGCTCCTTGGATGTTTGACTACGATAAGTGGTTTAACTCCTTTAATCTGCCAGCTTTGATGATGCTTCTGCAACGGCTCAAATGTTACTTGAAAGGGATGCTGCAATTGACTCATCATTAATTTGACCAATTATTGTTAATCCTCAAGTGTGTACTTCGGTTAACAATCTTCTTCAAAATGAGGAATTCGAAGCTGCTGCTTATTATAATGTTTCGTCAGAAGATGATGAGTTCCATGATGCAAATGAAGCTACTTCTGCTCTGGTTCCTGGAATTTCAGATGTCACGTCAAAAATTCAGAATCTAGGGATAACTGAAGGTCATGCATCTACTTCATCATCAAATCCAGCAAACGAATTGGCTGTTGACCTGAATATCAACAATCTAAGTATAAACTCTTGAGTTCCTGATGTTCCTGAAACTCGAATTCATAATACCCATCCTTAGTAGAATATTATTGGATATGTCCATAGTGGTGTGCATACTCGTAATCAATTCAGCAATAATCAGAATGATGGATTGTATTCGGTTATTAGGGAATCTTGGAACAAAATGATTGGTCTTTTGCCTGCTATGTTTGCCAAGTTGAACCGAAATCTTGGAAGGAGGCTATGAAAGAAACTCATGGGTTGAAGCTATGTAGGAAGAACTTCAGCAGTTTCAGAAGTTAGGCATCTGGATGTTGGTTGACAGGCCTGACAAAATATATGAAGATTGGAACACGATGGGTTTACAAATGCAAGAAGGATGACCGAGGTGTTGTTATGAGAAAAAAAGCAAGATTGGTCGTCCAGGGATTTAATCAGGTTGAAGGCATTGATTACAATGAAGTTTATGCACCGGTAGCTCGTCTTGAGGGCATAAGAATTTTCTTGGCTTATGCGTCCTACAAGAAGTTTACCATTTATCAAATGGATGTAAAAAGTGCATTTCTTCATGGTGTGGTTGAAGAAGAGGTATATGTTGAGCAACCGCTTGGTTTTGAAGATCCAATCCATCCTAACAGGGTTTGGCTTCTCTACAAGGCATTATATGGTCTTCATCAAGCTCCACGGGCTTGGTATAAAACGTTGTCTTCCTATCTTCTGAAGAATGGTTTTCGACGTGGATTGATCGACTGTACTCTCTTCATCAAGGAACAGAATGAGGATTTATTGTTGGTGCAGGTTTATGTTGATGATATTATTTTTTGGTCGACGAATGATAAAATGTGCAAAGAATTTGAGCAGGTCATGCAGGAGAAGTGCGAGATGAGCGCTATGTGAGAAATAACTTTCTTTTTAGGTTTACAGGTTCAACAATCTAAGGAAAGGATTTTCATCCATCAAACCAAGTACGTCAGAGATATTCTCAAATGATTTCAGATGGAAGATTCAAAGCCCTTGGGAACTCCATTAGCTTAGAATCATGGGATTAATCCTGACGGAATGGGTGAACATGTGGAACCGTATCTTTATCGTGCTATGATCGGATCTCTCATGTATCTAACTGCTTCAAGACCCGATATAATGTACCCAACATGTCTTATAGCTCGCTACCAGTCCAGTCCGAAGGTTTCTTATTTGATGGCTGTGAAAAGGATCTTTCGTCATTTGAAGGGTCATCCGGACACTGGTTGATGGTACCCTAAGGATGATAACTTTGTTTAGACAGCATTCAATTCTGATCATGGCGGCTGCAAGATCGATGCAAAATCAACATCAGTAGGATATCAGTTCTTGGGAAATCGCCTAGTCACGTGGCAGTGCAAGAAGCAGACTTGTTTAGCTACGTCACCTTGTGAGGTTGAGTATATTTCGGCTTCTAGTTGCTGCTCTCAGGTTTATGGATCCAACAGCAGATGCGCGACTACGGTTTGCTACACGTATTTTTGTTAATAACCAAGCTGCCTTACAGATCACTCATAATCATGTACAGCACTCAAAGACCAAACACATTGAGATTAAGTATCACTTCATACGAGATTGTTATGAAAAGAAACTTATCAATGTTGTTAAAATCCACATCGATCACCAACGTGTCGACCTGTTTAGCAAAGTCTTTGACAAATATCGTTTTGATTATCTGCTCTTGGTCAATGGCATCAAAGTGAAACCCGAGTAATTCATTCCTTGGCTAATCATTTTCATAAATATTTTCTTCAAAATCTAAAATTACAAAAAGATTTTCTATTTTCTCTTAGTTTATATGTTAGGGGGAGAATATTTCAAGAGAATACAAAAACATGAGAAAATGCAATAATAAAAAAATATGTCTTTTATTTAGTTCAAGTTTTTATTACCTTATTTATTTTAAGGGGAAGAAACATTTAGAAAAATACAAAATCAATAAAAAATCCAAAAACAATAAAAAATCCAAATATCAAAAATAAGTTTCTTGGATAGATAAGTTAAAGATGATGAAATACAGCGGTGATCTATCATAAACAGTAAAGAACAAAGAACAAAAATTGATAAGTAGCTTTACTAATGATGTATGGGTAGGCTCACAATCAGATTAAAATGTGCAGGTTGATATAAACATAATAGACTGCAAGCCAGGTGGGAACCATTCGTTGGCATATGGTCTTGATACCAAATTTCATTTGATAGTGTGCCTAGATTCTGAGATATGCGGTCTTTATGCTGACTTACCATCTGGGTATCATGGTTGAATCTTTTACCGAAAAATAACGGTGACGCAAGTCTAGAACTTCCATGATACCATACATACGTGTATATACTATATACGACCTTCAATAAGTGATAAAAATATCACATCCACCCAAAAATAAGTGATAAAATATCACAGCTTTATGCGGGAGCAAAGTTCGTCTCTTTTTCGGTACTTTGGTACTAACATGTTCACGGACTTACTCCGTGCCCTGCATGCATCTGAAAATCAAGTTCCTCATCAATAAGTGATTTAATCACATAGGGCTTGTTTTCAATCAAAATAAGTGAGTACTCACATCATATACGTCAAAAAAGATGATAAGCAGTATACTCACCGGTAAGATTTTCTCTCGTGCATATCTTAATACGGGAATGTGTCATGAAGTGGTTGAACACCGGCTAGTAAGTATAAATCATACATTAATCATATATCCTAATCACTATTACATCTAATAAGTTGAGCTTACGTGGACAACAATACCGATAATCATAGTATAATACTTATTTATTTAATTTGAAGTTTTAACAAAACTCGTTTTTGACAAGATTAAAAGTTGTTATGATTCTCTTACCTTGAAACCCTGAAAAGATTGTCTTGTAAATAAATAGTTTATATTTTCATAGTTGCTTTAGTTAGTTTACTTTGTTATTAAATTAAATTCTTTTTGTTTAGCCAAAATTGAAGCTCAAAGGTTTTCTACCAACATACGCCCTAAAAACAATTCGCTTTGATATCACAACTTCATAAAAGTACTTTCTTACAATGGTAAACTCATCTCAAAAGAACAAAATTTATTTTAACGAGCACTTTTCCTAACTTAACTTTGTGATTAGTATGGATATGTGCAGAGTTTTAAAGAGGCCCGCGAAAACCTAAGGTTCTCAAAGAACTGAAAGTCTAGTTTGTGAAAGACCTGGACTCGTACGAATCATAGATCATTCCTAGGAACCATTGTATTTCGTATGAATGACCCTTGAGTTCTGTACAAATCAATGATTCGTACGAAGCTAGGTTGTTTGCACAAGTGTTGTGATGTGGTATATAAGGTGATGAAGTTCTGTGGTGGAACTTCACTTTCACTTTGCTCACGTCATCCTTACACCTCCCTTTAAGATTGTTTTTGATTTCTTTAAGGTATACTTCAAATGTTTGGCATACTTTAAATATGAACAACTTAACCATTATCTGAGAATGCGACTTCAACTGACTTCAACAGCAAAATCTAAGCGAAGAATCATTTTTAACCAAAAAACAAGTAACTTCCTTTGAAGATATTTGTACGAATTAGATTCGTACGAATGAATTAGTTTCTTGTTTTTAAAATCTGAAGTTCGTAAGATGCGTTGTCTTTCATACGAATAAATTGTTATTCGTATGAGTCAATAATTCTTTGTTCGTGGAATACATACATGCATAAAGTTTGAAATAAAACTTTTTGTGTATATTTCCTGATAAATTTGTGTTCTTATCCGTTTTGACTTATGTGTACAGAATGGAATGAAAAGAACATAAAAGAAAACAAGAAACAAAGAGGATTGACAAGTCGGAAGTGGAAATTATGTCTGAGCCGAGATATAACATGGTGGCCTACTTGGATTCGGAAGACAAATTTGCTGAGTACAAGGGTATAATGAAGTTTTTGCGCGACTCAAGGATACATTACGCTATCATGCACAAGACGACAGTATACAAGACCTTGATCAAAGAATTTTGGGATTCAGCTAAAGTTGTTGAAGAAAATGGGTAGGAACTTATCCGCGGGAAAGTAAATGACTTGAACGTAGATGTCTCTGTTCAAACCATTAACTCAGTATTGCAGCTTGATGATGATCCTAAAGCTCCATTCTCAGTATAATTGAATTGTCAACATGGATGTTTACTCAGAATGAAATGTGTTGGAAATTTTCTCATCGGACAACTAAACAAAGCATGGTTGCCACTCAGATACAAGTTCTTTCTACATGTTTTAATTCAGTGTTTGAGCAACAGATGAAGTGGTTATGACATGGGGAATAACGACTTAGTTGGAATGATGATAGCTTGATATTAAACAAATCGTTTAGTGTTTCAAAGTATATTTTTGCAAACATGAAGGAAAACCTGAGAAGAACCAGTTATGGTGGAAACAAGTTTTGGATGTGTCCCCGATTTCTCCAAATGATTTTGAATGTACAACATCGGAATCTTCCAAAGAACAACAACGATGTTTTAAAAGTTGAAGTTATGATGGTACATTCGTTGAAGATCATTAGGGGTGTCGCAGTAAAACGTTACAAGGAAAGCACCCCTCCTCGCAAGTTGATCGGTTTTCTGGCAAATAATCAATATGTTGCACCAGAAAACGACAAATGGCGCCATGATGATAGTGATTCAGATAATGAAGAACCAACTTTGAAAAAGATGATGAAAGATAAGTTGGGACATAAAAAGAGAAAAGGTAATGATGATGATGATGACAATGACAATGTTGGTAATGATTGTGCTAGTGAACCAGTAGCAGAAGTCCAGCCTACTGTTACAACAGAAGAGACTGAACCTATAATGACGGAACCCACTACAACTTCTGAACCACTACCATCAAATTCCACAGCAGCTGAAACGCCTTCAGCTAAAGATACTACAGTTCAACCCCAACCTACTACTTCTGCAGCTCAACAATCCCAATCTACATCATCAAAATTCAAGACGAAGCAGTCGTTTGTTCTCTGAAATGGAAAAGGATAAGAAAGTGGATTTTCTGTTCTCTAAGTTGCAAGCTACAACAATCCAGATTAACAAACATTCGGAGTTTATATCTTCAAATCGTAATACAGTTGTGAAACAGCAGTTGGAGATAAATTCTTTGAAAGAGACTGTTAGCAAACAAAATTCTGAAATTGCACAGTTAAGAAAAGAAAATGAGCGACTGAACGTTGCAGATGCTGAAAAAGTAACTCAGCTACAACATATGAGAACAGCTGATAACTCTCGGGGAATTGAGATAAATAGGCTGAAAGAACATAGTGCGGCTGTACAACGATCAGCGAAAACATTAACTGCTAAGCATAACGACTTGAGAGAATGGTATCATTCTCGAAATGCTACATTGGTTGAAGGATTTAATGGTATTAAAGACACGTTTGAAATGAGCAGAAAGCGAGTGAACATTCTATGGATTGAGAGATGCAAAGCAAAGGAGATCAAACGTCAACATGATTCAGTTAGTGAAGACATTAGCAATCCTAATGCTTCAGCCTCATCCTCGCAACCAAAAGTTTCTACATCAACTCCAGTAGTAGAGTCTAATGCATAGCAGCTTGTGACTGATCAAGTTACCTCAAGCAGCAATCAAGAGGGAACGGGAAAGGTTTGATATTTCTAGAAAATTTGAAGACCACATGCTCTATCATTAATGGATAGCAGATCTTTAGGGGGAGTTTGTTGATACTCCAGGCCATTCAAGTATGAAGACCAAAGACCAAGCAATAGCCAAGGGGTAGTTTGTTGATACACTTTTGTGTCAGTCGCTTGTTCTTAGTTACGTCTATAATTATACAATCTTTGTTTACAATGTCTGTATAGTTTGGTCGTGTCAACCGAATCAAGATATCCTCCTATCTTGGTTTAGTACGACTTTTAGTTTGTCTATATTAAACAGTTGCATGTGTGCATACTGTTGAGTCTTGTGTACGTCATGTCAGAGACACGTTCTCGAAAGAAATCACTTTGTGCGAGTGGAAATACTTTGTACGAGCAAAACATGTTAGTACGAGTCACCTGCAATTCGTACGAATGAATCCATCTAAACAAGTGTTATACTTGTTTCGTACGCGCGAATTGATGCTCGTACGAACCAACTCGTTCGTACTAGTATCTTTGGAGTATGTTCTTTGTGTGTTTTGGTGTTTCGTATGACTAGCAACATACTTCGTACAGTTGCTGAGCATGGACACTATATTAGGAGAAATGCACTTCTCAAAACCAGTTAGTCGAGTTGAGCGAGTAACTAGCTAGAGAGAGGGACACAAGAGCACAGAGAGCATTACATGAGTCTATATGAGCATTCTTTGTATATTTTTGTACTGGTTCTCTTCAGTTAATCAAGATATTGAATCTTTGGTTACCAAGTGATCCCACTTTGCTGTGATTTGCATTCTTACGAGGATTCCGCACTCGTATCTGTGTTACATGAACAAGGAAGCGGGTTTATCTTGATCCTCCAGGTGGACGTACATTAAATCATCATTTATATATTTTTCATAACAAGAGCATCTACTTTAAACACCTTACTTTATCATAATCAACATCATCATGCTGAATAGTTAACTTATAAGCGCATAATCAACACATAATAACTATATTTAGTGTTATTATTCTTGTGAGGTTTAGGGTTTTTGAGTTATATTTTCTTCACTTTCAAGATGATCAACTTGTACTTCCTTAAACTAGACATTGTAAGAAGCTAAAATATGAAGGAATTTATCTTACAATGGTTGCACAAGATGAATATCCAAAGAAAGCTCCAATGATCCCTTATGCTTGCAACCTCCTTAGGTGATCTTGTTGGGGCTTTAAAGCATGTAAAAAGTGGTGTTTAATGGTGGAAAAGTGGTGGTTTGTGGTGGCAAGTGTAGCCGTGGGGGAGGAAGGAGTTGGGAGGTTTCTTATAGTTTTTTTTTGTGAAATGATATATGGTGACATGATGAAGATTTATATAATCTTCAAGTTAAGATCACATCTTACTTCCATGCCTAAATCTTCATTTTTCAACATAAGTCATATGGGTGGGGGCCCACATGGGGGGAGATTAAGTGTAAATTATTATTTATAACATGTGTTGATAAATAGATATTTAGGTAATTAACTTAAGTATGATGATTAGGGGTTGATCTTGTATCATTAGCAAGTAATTAGGGTTTAGGGTGTTAATCAATATTAGGTAGTCCCCTTGACTAATTGGTATTAGTTTTGGATGGTAAAAACACCACTAGTTTGCTCATCGGTACGATATCGATTAATATACGAACTTTATTGTTTCGTACCAGAAACTTTGGTTTCGACCATCATAAGTGCCATGGCGTTTATTTAGGACACTTCCGACATAGAAATATGATTAACAAGTTCACTAGTCGAGTATATGTTGAGTATGGATGGCCGAAACGCTTCCCGTTGAATTATTCGCTCAATATCGGCACTTATATATTTTGTTGTCGAACATTTCCGGAAGTTGTGTTTCCGTGACCTCAAGATAGTTCAAAGGACTCCTAGTCCCAAATGAGGCTTAACTAGTTCTCTAGATGGATGCATGAGGCTATCAGCCATTAAAATGTCCGTCAGTTCGACAACCGGTCACTTTCTGGTCAAGTTGTGCACTGTTTGCTGTATGATCGGAAGCGATGTCTTTTATGTATTCTGCTATTCTAGTATTGTTTTAGGGTGTTCAACATTGTTTCGTTAAAATTCTGAAATCCGGAAAATACCGAATTGATGTTGCGGACAAACTGAAACTGTCGCCTTTTTGGTCGAAATAGACAATTTTGCAATTTAGGCGTTGTACCCGAAAGTTATGTATTTTTGAAATAGGTGTTCCCGCATTAGTGTGTTCATATATATATATGGACTCAATTATGGCGTTAGCATGCCGTTATTCGTTTTTCTATTTCATTTAGCGGTTTTGCTGACATGAATAGTGCACCCGCGAATAGTGTGCCCAACACTTTCTACCAACACTTTTAGGGCATTATTTGGTTTGTTTCGCGTCGTAACGGAAACCGGTATATGTTATGATCCGATTTACTTGTCCTAATACTTATGATATTATGTACGACTCAGTTACGTAAATCAAATTACGATATAAGGCATGAGATTATGTTCTAAAAATAGTGATTAGATTGTACGGAATTACCGGTTATTTGCCATTTGTCACATACTCCCCCTGTTAAAAAGAATTTCATCCCAAAGTTCACCTTGAGGTATCCTCTAAAGGAGTCTCCTTGAACAGTGGGGGTACTTTGTCTTGATTTGATCTTCACGTTCCCACGTATACTCGGGACCGCGACGCGAATTCCAGCGAACTTTTACCTGTTTGATTTGCCTTATCCTCATCTTTTGAACTTTCCAGTCCATAACTTCAATGGGTTCCTTAGTAAACTGGAGTTTGTCATCAACATGAATTCCATCCGCTTGGATGATAACCGTGTCATTAGTCAGGCTTTTCTTTAGGTTAGACGAATGAAATGTATCGTGTACGTTGTTGAGTTCTTCTAGCAGTTTTAGCTTGTACCAACCTTTGCCAGAATTTCAAAAGGCCCAATGTATCTGAGGTTTAGTTTTCCGCGCTTCCTGAATCTAGCTACGCCTTTCCAAGGTGAGACCTTTAGTAAAACTGTCTCCGACCTAGAAGGATAATGGTTTGTGTTTCCGATCTGCGTAGCTCTTTTTCTATCTCGGGCCTCTTTGATACGCTCACGAATATCGAATATTTTATCTGTGGTCTCTTGGACTAGTCGACCAATGAGTTGTTAGTCACCGACTTCCAGCGGAGATTGGCACTTTCGTCCATATAGTGCTTGGAATGGTGCAGCCTTGATACTGGTGTGATAATTGTTATTATAGGAAAACTCTACAAACGGTAAATGAGTATCCCAGTTTCCGCCTAAATCCATCACACAGGCCCAAAGCATGTCTTCCTACGTTTGGATGGTTCGCTCGCTTTGACCATCGGTCTGTGAGTGAAAAGTTGTGCTTAAATCTAAGCGAGAACCAAACAAAGTTTGAAATGATTGGCAGATCGGCGACTCAAAGCGACCATCTCTATTAGAGATTATCGAGATTGGCACTCCATGACGTGTCACGATTTACTTAAGATACAGTTCAGCTAATTTCTCTGTACTGTCTTTCTCACGGATGGGTAAAAAGTGAGCTGATTTGTTTAACCGATCAATGAAAATCCAGATCATGCCATGACCTCAAGAGGTCCGGGGTAATTTTGTAATGAAATCCATGGAGATTTATTCCCACTTCCAAACAGGGATCTCAGGTTGTTGTAATAGACCAGACGGTTTTTGGTATTCGGCATTGACCTTTGCACCCAACATAGGTCGCAATATCCCCCTTGAGATTAGGCCACCAATAATATTGATTTAAATCCTCATACATTTTATCAGATCTTGGGTGTATCGAATATTTGTACTTGTGTGCTTCATCCAGCACCAAGACTTTCAAATCGCCACCATAGGGAATCCAGATCCTTCCCATGAAATATAGAGTTCCATACTTGTTCGATTCCATTTGTTTCTCCATTCACTGTAATGATTCCGCTGGAATGTTTTCTGGTTTCAAAGTTTCTTGTTGTGCATCGTGCACTCCAGCCGCAAAGTTCGTCTGGATCGTCATTTCTAAAGCTCGAACACATAAAGTTTTCACTCGTTCATTCCAGCTCAAAGCATCTGCCACTACATCTGCTCTGTCCGGGTGATACTTGATCTCACAGTCATAATCATTCAATAGTTCTACCCAACATCGTTGGCGCATATTCAGTTCCTTTTGGTTGATTATATGTTGAAGACTTTAATGATCTGTGAATATGGTACACTTAGTGCCATATAAATAACGATGCCAGATCTTTAAAGCAAATACCGCTGCGCCTAATTCTAGGTCATGTAGTTTGGTGTAAATATAAAGGAAAAAACTTGTAATTTACTTTAATATTGATATACACATGTAGCTCTGAGTTCAGAGTCACAAAAGAACTATAATTGTGCTTTCAACTGAGAGCGAGAAAGTGGGAGTACGAAGAGAGTTGTAGATATAGATGTAGACATAAAAGTTGAGATGGTGGTGATAGGAGGGTATATATGATCACCATAATGGTAATCAACGGTCATCTTCTATGGTTTTATTAGCAGTAAACAAATCAAGGAGATTCCATAATAGTCATACAACAATAGCTTCGATGATGAATAATGGTATATAGCGGAAACCATGGCAATCTTACGATATAATAAGCAATGGTATTACGGTGGTCTTGTGGTGGTGAGGAATCGTGTTACATGATGGTCATGGATGGGTTTGTATACCCGAGTTATTCTTGTCATGAGGTACAAGTATTATTAACCAAAAGATTTAGTTGTATATATTAGATTATGAGTGCTGCTTATGGAGTATCTCGTAAAACGAGTTTAATAACAAATAAGTGTTAAAAATTCCACAATAGATTCAAATCAAACCAAAGAAGATTATGAAATATTGAAATTTTCATTTTTTGCGAATACAATTAGTATTGAGTGTTGGCCGAGCATAGTCGTCAGGTGTATGTAATTTTTAGTAGAATGAATTCACTAGCAAATAATGGGCTAAACCCGACTCCAAAAACAACGAAGGGATGTCACAAATATTTATATCTTATAGAGAGAGAGAGTTAGGTTCATTTGTAAACAATATCTCAATAGTTAACTATGTGATCCAATCAGAACCATTGATTTTCTTTTTAGTTGTTAAGGGTATAATTGTAATTATAAAATAAATTAGTTTTAAATCTTTAATTTTAACATTGAAATACAGTTACAGAATTCCAAATATTTAGTAATTATCGAGGGTATCTTTTAAATTTAACAAAGATAATTATTTTCCTATTAAAAGATCACGTCAGTTAAGCACTTCATAATAATATATTGGCATTTTCTTTCAATTACGCATTGTTCATCCTCACTATCTAACATGGCCGACTCATAAAATAATCTCAAAATTCTAACAAACACGTTGATGAAGACAACGTTCTGATTGACGACAATGTTTTTGTTACAAAAATGGATCCCCCATGTGTGTATTGTACGATCTTTAAGATAAATGAATATACAGATACGAATGTTGTGTTTTTTTCTTATTCTATTGGTATTACAACATGGTGTTCGTCTCATACATTTGTTTTCATGTGAATATTTATCCAATAGTATTTTGGTTGAGATTAATGATGTTGGTGTCGCTGGATTATAGTTGTTTGCATTATGTCATCATGATTTAGATAATATTCATTGTATTTAACATAGAATGATGCAGTTCATGTTAATACACAAACGTATATTTGATAGCAATAGCCAGGATTTTCGTATTTTTAGATTACCCCATTGTTTATACACATACGTACAGTTCATGTTTTTAAGTTCTATCGAGCAGAAAGAATATTTTTGGTAATGTATGTTTATACATACACTTGTAAAACGTAGGGTAGTGTTTCATGTTTACATATAATAGACATTGTATTTAACATAGAATAGAATGATGCAGTGCATGTTAATACACAAAAGTATACTTGATAGCAATAGACAGGAATTTGGTGTTATACACATCCGTACAGGTCATGTTTTTAAGTTTGGTTGAGCTGATATATTTTTTTGGTAATGGATGTTTATACATACACATGTGTATAATGTAGGTTGATTCCATATGTACCAGTGAGATTGTTTTAATTGTGTACATCTGATCTGGAGTTCCCTTACCTATATTTAGAACAAATCTGTTAATTCGTTCTTTTATAAAATTATCCGCTTATGTGTATATTTATAATATTTTTTCTAACTTTCTTTGTTAATATAAATGTGCAGAGTCGGTTGCGAGTAACTTATATGAAACTCCTAATGGGACTAGGTATTGGACACCAACTATGCCTCTCGGATTCAAACCATATCTGAAAGCTAGATTTAATTCTTTAGAGGAAGCAATTGCAATGTATGAGAAGTACGCACAACTAGCAGAATTTGGTACCCGCTTGGGTACTTCACAGAAAGAAAAATTAGGCGATACAATAATTATCGCGAGATACGTTTATGCTCTAGAGAGAAGAAACCTAAATGTAAAGATAGAATGGTTGATGTCGTTAATTCAATTATACTATCACGGCCATCCAACGTTAAATTTACAGATTGTAAGGCCTATGTTAAATTCGTTCGTCTAAAACATTCCTCGGAGTACGAACTATATGACTTTGTTGAACAACACAACCATGCCTTTACCTCACCCGAGAATCTTGATTTATCACTAAATCGAAGAAAGCTAGACTTTTCTACTCAAGAGTTTATAGCAAAATGTCTTAATGCTAATCTTGGGCCTACCAAATCCCACAAAGTCTATGTTGTTTTAAAAGGTGGTCACCATAACGTCCACAACACGGTTGTGGACTACAAAAATTGCAGGCGCGATATCCGAGATTTTATAGGTGATAGAGACGTGTAGACGATACTTGACAATTCAAAGCATGCCGTAAAAACAAAGAAAATTACACATTTAAGACCCATATTGTTAGATATGGAACTTCAATTAATAGTTTGGTGTGATGTAATTTCTAAATCAAACTAACAAGGATTTGGTGATGTTTTGGTGTTAGATGCAACATATCACACCAATATGTATGACATTGATTCACTTTATAATTTCATTTTATTTTTAGTTAGCAAGTAATAAAATCTTTTGTTTCAAACAGGCACGACATGATTTTTGTCCCTTTTACTAGAGTTGACCATCACAAAAAGTGCATGATTTTTGGATCTGGGTTGCTTCATAACCAGACCATTGAGTCATAGCTACGGCTTCTTCAAAATTTTCTTGAGGCACATAACTATAACCGAAAACAACCCCTTTTGGTATTAACAAATCAAGATTGTGCCATGAAACAAGCAGTAGGCAATGTATTTGATAAGTCCATTCATAGACTATGTATGTGCACATTATCCAAAAGCTTTCGGGTAAGGTATGGCTTACAAACGTCCTTTCTTATAATATCATTACGTTGTAGACATGTGTAAAACACAATATAGCATTTAATAATAAAGATACACATGTGTACATTTACTGACATTCTAGTGTAGACAAGTGTATAACGTGATAGTCTATTAAAAATATTTGCATCTTTTATACGTAGATCAAGGGTAAAGACAAGAAGAACGTAGAAATCAAGCAAAAATTTCACAAGCTTGTTTGGAAAGTTTACCTCAAACCAGAAACAATTGAGAAGATGTGGCACTTACAGATTGTTGAACACCATTTAAAAGGCCATTCATGGGACTGAAATGTATTCAATTCGTGAACAATGGATTCCAGGATATTTTGGCAAAATTCCCATATGTTCAAATCAAAATCCAGCCCACATAATACGTTGGTCCAGTTTATGTTTTGCTACGATACTTCCGTTGATGGGTTACGAAATGACCAATGTAAACTCTGTTATAAAACAGACACCACTAATCCTGAATTCAAAACAATTAAACTGACCAATTTAACGTTATGCAAACATTATTTACGCAAGGAAATTTTTCTTCTACGTGCAAAAGGAAATTATGAAGGGTAAGGAGAATAGCTATACTGCAGAATGATCAATATCAGATGGAGTAAACTGTTTCGTGATTGCTCACCAATATCACACGTCAGAAGTTATAAATGAGTTCAAGGTTAGTAATTACAAGAATGAGTTTTCGTTTGTTTTTTCTTTCTTATATAAAGAAAAAATTACACTACATCGCATATGTACAGATGTGTATATATTGCAAATTCTACTTACTGATCGTATTTTAACTGTCTACTACAGGTAACGTTGAACAAACAAGATCTATCGGTTTCTTGCAAATGTATGGGTTTCACCCGAGACGGATATCTATGTCGTCATGTGTTTTGCGTATTTGTCCATCGTAACGTACAGAAGATTCCAACAAAATATATTCACCCAAGATGGAGGAGAGATGCTATTCCTAGTAGCGTGCATAGCATCCAAAACAGGTTATCTATTGATCAAAGTAGGAATGCAACATTATGGCATAGAATATAAGATAATATGGACATATGTAAAGACAGAGTGAGGGGCAAGATTGGTAAATTAGAGGAACTCTATGCTCAAGTACAGGCATTAAAAGATAAGATATTTGCGGAAATTCCATATGATCCGAAAGTTAATAGGAAGGGTGTGGTCTACCAGTAAATTCTTGCACACGCTAAACTATAAGAGGTCTCATGTACGGCACCGAAGAAAATACGTAACAAAGGGTGCATAATATAAATTACCACTATTTTTATCATCCCGACTTGGTAAACCATTAGACTCACACTTCTCAGCAATAGATTTGTTGAAGATTATATTGTATCGTTCAAGTATAGGCGTTACAGATTCACAATTCGGATAATGAGTTGTAAGTTGGTTTATAGCATTCTCCAACTTACATTTTACAGTTTCAACATCGATGCACATCCAAAAATCACTAGCAAAACAAAATAAAAAAATCAGAAAATCAGTAGACTGATTTATTTTAAAAGTTAAACATATATATATATATATAAACAACCTCTTCTTCCCTTTGGATATCATAATCTTCATCATCATACAGCCCTCTTATCTCACTTAACCCAAACCCATCATTTTTTAATTCTTAATCTTTCCTCAAGGTCATCAAATCATGGGTCCAAAAACTTATAGGAGATTCCGCGCGAGTGTCGTCAAATCCTGGACATTTTGTGGAGTCTAGGTACAACAACTACATATATGACACACATAAAAGAATTAGCAGTTTAAAAATAAAACCATGGTGTATATGATAAGGTTTACAAATAATTATTGAGAAGCTACACAAGTGTACATTACATGATTTACTCTAGTGTATTATTTTTTACAAGTAAACATTTGTCAAGAATATAAGACTTAACTTGTGTCACCTTAAATATACATAAGTGTATAAGACACATTTCATTTTAACGTTTTATAAAGTACAAGTTTAAATACCTCATTGTATATACATGTATATTATAACTTATATATAATTCAACTACATAATGTATAAGACATAAAAGGAAACATACCACCAAATATGTAAGCAGGCCACTGAAGTATTCAATGGGATCGCATCTTACCCGGTCAATTTTGAATGACTTTACAACATCAAAAATAAGTTGACACCAATCATGATCTTTAAACTCTTTTTTTGGCAAAACTAATACAACATTGTGTACATCACACTTCTGTTCTCCGTACATGCAATCATGGTACATATAAAAAGCATCACAAAGTCTAGCTTGAACATAGACTTCTCATCTTAAGGATCCAGCCTAATCTTATCCACTATGTTCTTAAAGCTAATGGGACCTTACCAAACCAAGCAACCCATTTATCTTTCAATGGATGGCCCGCCCCATCGTTGTTATTCTTTACCACCCTTATCTCACTAAGAGGTACACCTAACACTTTCCTAACATATTCTTTACCTATGTTTATGTACCTATCTCCCAGGTTTATTCTCATGTTTTTGGTGTCTAACATATCAATCACAAAGTGACCTAGGTTTCACGTGATATCACTAACCTTCAACCTCGATATTTTCCAAACCCCATATCCTTCATCATGTTTCCTTGCCACGATTTAATTTTACTTACAGCTTGATACAATTTATTTGGAGACGTACGAGCCCAAATACTTCGTAATTAATCATCAACCTTGGCACTTTTTTTGGTTTCACCTTTCCTTTTTAGGCGACTTTTTGTTCTTACTCTTTTTGTAATTGAATACTAAATCAATGACGTTCGCCTTACAATCTTCGTTAATGACTACATGCAAATAATACACTCAATATTTCACACAAATACACATGAAAACTACTATAAAGTTAAAAAAATACCTCCTTGTCAAGTAAAAATACCTCCTTTATCATCTTCTTGCCTACTCTTGGGCTAAATCGTATCTAGAGTCGGGCTCTTTTCCATTTTTTTACCCGGCACTACAATCGAGATAAACAACATATTACAAATATGTATTTATACACATGTGTACAATTAAATTAATGTGGTAAATGTGTACAATCCTGAAACAAACTGGGCAGGGCTTTGCCATACCACTCAGTAAATTTTTCATCAATGAGCAAACTTTGTGTAGTTGCACACTTTCTTGCTTGAGTAGGCTTCTTCTTAGGAGTTGAACGTTTCTTTTTCTTCTCCTCTTACTCAAACCAACTACTCCTTCGTTAAAAAACCCAGATAATCATTCCTCTTCATCATTCTCCTTGTTGCTTGTATCTTTCTTCCACTTATGCTTTGCCGGTGCAACATATTTTTTATCACGTATAGCTCTAAAGAACTTCTTTGCAACCGGTTGAGTATCTTGCTTTAAATATTGATTCAGCCTGATCAGTGTCTAACTATCCATGTGATTAAGTATGAGCTCATCATCATCTTCTTTCTCTAAATTTGGAAATAATCATCTAAGAAACTTTTCTTTTGTAATGTTTGACACTATCTGTTCAAGATTAATTTGGTGAAGTTTTACCGCAAATTTAGCGTATGTGTTGCAATCATGAACTTCTGATAGTCAAGTATCACATCAAAGCCTCCTTTTTTGTGACTGAACTCATGTATCACAGAATGCGCAAAGAATTTATACGGCCTGCCATGATTAACTTTGCTGAAGTTCGGGGCATTCACAAACCCATTGTATCCCATCCTATAAAAACACACTTTCACCATTCTTTCTAGGTAACCTGCGGGATCATCATCTTTTCTTTAGATCAGAAACCCTTCGAATCAACTCTTCAATAATTTTGACCTTGAATTCTTCATTTCCGATATTTACCACTGAATGTATCACTCTTGGTTTAGGAACAAACCTTGCAGCATTCAAAAAACGTACCATATGTGACATGTAGACTTTATGTTGATGAGTTAATGCTTTCTTTATCGACAATTGTCCATAATATCCAAAATAATCTTAAAACGAGCCATTTCTTTAATAGTATCATCAAGTGCACAGCACGTATTGTGTATTGGGTCAAATAACGTTTTCTTTTCCTACAAAGCACCTTAGAATTTCTACACTTAGAAAAATTTGACAAAAATTACCAAATCTTTTCATGCGAAATAGTTTAGTGCGAAATAGTTTAGTGCGAAGTGGTCATTTCCACTTCGTACGAAGTGGTGTAAGAAAAACAAACTATTGACCAAAAACACTTTGTGTGGAGTGATTATTAAACAATTCAATAAGTTCACTTCGTGCAGAGTGGTTTAATATTACACAAAAAGCTGCTCTTAGAAGATTCCAGTTTACGAAATGGGCCCCTCCGACTGACCAAACGCCAATTCCATCAGAGGGGAGAAGGAAACCAAGGAATATGTTCTTTGGACGTTAAAGTTTAATGTTAGGAAGGTTTTGAAGACTGACCAAGATTTTGGCAATATCCAAGGGGGAGTTTGTTGATGAAGAATGTCTATAACCAACGTCTTAGGGTCATGTCGAGTCATTGTAATAGTTATAACATGTGAAGATTCCATTTTATAACAAGTGATAATATCAAGATTACTTTTTCATTAATTTGGTAAACGTGTACAATCATGAAACAAACTGGGCAAGGCTTTGTCGTACTACTCAACAAACTTTTACAAAGACATGACCATAACTCAAACTATATATGGATTTTCCAGATTGCATGAGTTGGCCTTGCCACTTCGTACGAGGCGGACTTCGTATGAAGTGTATTGCACTTCGTATGAGGTGACTATCACTTCGTGCGAAGTGGCCTTTTACATACATTAAATATAAAATCTAACATGCGTAGCCCTGTTACATCGACACGACATGACCCTAAGACACAGGCTATATACATTCTACATCAACAAAATCCCCCTTGGATATTGCCGCAGTCTTGGCTAGACTTCAAAATCTTCAAAAACTTTATAACATTAACGTTCATCTTCTGAAAAAGTTCTTTCGAGGCTTCAGACGTTCTTCATAATGAATTGGCGTTTGATCATTTGGAGGAACCCATTTTATAAACTGGAATCTTCTGAGATGAGCTTCCTTTGACATTTCTATGATTCGTTCTTCTTTCCGAATCTGCTTCATGGACTCAACTCTTTCTAGCTCTCTCCATTTTGACTTCCACATCTTTCCCGAATTAATACCATGAGCATAACATACATTGATTACTCCTTGGTATTGTATTGCTTAGGTTTTATCCTTAGCCTTCTAGCATATCTTGTTATAGAATAAACATTCAACATCCTTTTCAGAAAAGTTTACTTGCCACATCAAGTCTAGTATTTGAATCGCCCTCCAAATTCCATCATTCTTCAATACAATCACTACTTCACAAGTCTCTATATTATACTGCCACCATTTGAAGAATCCATAGAAGTCTTGTTCGATTTTCTTCAAACACACATTTCTCATCGCCCGTGGCTGTTTGATAACCGACGTGACTTCTTTCTCTTTAGTAATCGGATCAATCCTAATCTTCTTCTTTGGTATGTGCGGTTTCCAGTGATTAAAACCATGACCAGCTTCAAACTTTATCAGCTTCCACAATCGTTGGTCATGAAACTTCATCTCATAATTAATCATCTTCATTTGAACCAACTCTTCCACTTCCCACCAGGGTAAAGTTTGGATATCACAGAGAATTCTGAAGTATTGCACTCCAAACTCCCTTTTGATAGCATAAACATTCATTTCTGGAATCCACCCCCAACTGAGAATATCACCTAGTGATTTATCCTTATCTCATGTGAAGAAAGCCAATGATCTTCTGAATTTACGTTCTTTGGGCAGCTCTTTGAACCAAGACTTCTTTGCTTCGGAAATTTATTCTTTCAATAAATGTTTAGGTACATTTCCTTCATTCATAGTCTCCTCAACTCTACGCTTTAATAAATACTCAGACGCTTCAGCGAACATCTCCTGAAAGGTTGGGAAGTCATCCATATTCTCTCCAGAATATTTGACTATATCATCATCGGAATCATCCTCCGCGACAACCTCGTTATAGTTATCTGCATCAGCAACATACTTATATACATAATCTTAAGCTTCTAAAGCACTGATGTTATTTAACTCTTCTTCAAATCGAAATCAAATGAACTCTCGTCAACACCCAACATTTCTGCAATTTCCTCCTTGGTGTTATTGTCACCTTCTTTGATACCATGTTCCAAGTAGAAACTCTGGACTTTGGCAAATCAAGAACAGCCGATATAGGTGCAGCTGTGAGGAATCCTGATTGCTTTGCATTGTGTATAGGGTCTGTCGTCTCCCCTGTCTCTAAGAGCCATCTTTTTCATTCACATTATCAATCAACTATGTATCATAAAATGCTCATTCAGCTTAGCATCAGCAACTTTCACCTCTTTACCACCCTGGGTGTCGTCATCATCATCATCATCTTTATCGTCATCATATTGTTTGTCATTTCCACCGACATCTTCATCATCATTTTCATCATAACCATCAACCTCTTCATCAATCTTAGCATCCAACTTTTTCTTATCTAAGTATTTCTGCTTCAAAGACTCCCTAGAAACAACAACAGGTTCACCAATTAGCACATAGTTAATTAACGGTTCAGCTTCAGTTTCTGGCTCAGTAGGAATATTCACAAGAATTTCATTTATCTTTCCTTTTCCTTTTCTCATAGCTATAGCTTCAGCTTCCGCTTTATGTGCATGTTTAGCATCTCTAACCTTTACTTCTTCAATCTTTATTTCATCATACTCAGAACTAAAACTCATGTTGAATTTCATTTCTAACACTTTGAATAACATATCAAACTTCTCAGCATTAAACCATCTATTCAACTTCAAGATCTTTAACAAATCTGTGAAGTCTTTCATTGTCACTAGTAACACTAGTGAGCATCGACACCAAATCCATATTCTCTGTTTCAAGCTATTTAATTCTATCTTCATGTGCTTCAATTTTGCTCTCCAGTTCAGTAAATCTGTTGTCATTGAAAAGATCTGCATCAAATCCACCCGTGAAAGGAATTTCACCAAAGTCATCAGGAAAACGTTTATTTAAAGATCTTCTAGCTGCAGATTGAGGTGTCGAACGTGATTGTATAGGTGGTGTTGTTTGTTTCAAATGTGGTTGTGGTGTAACATGCTATGGTGATGTTGGTGGTTGATGTGGGTGGTGATATAGGAAATGGTGGTGTAATCAGTGGTTGTTGTACATGTGGTGGTGATGGTGGTTATGTGGATTCAACATTCGGTGTAACCACAGCTTCATACTCAGGTGTCTTCCTCCTAATGTATTTTTGTCGAGCTTTCTTGACTGCAGGAGACCATATTGTTTCTTCTGAATATCTGAAGGCTTGCTTTTAACACGTTTTGCTTTCTTTGTAGGCCTTTCATATGTCTCCTCTGGATCAGTAGGAACATATGTAACATCATCATCTCCAACCTCCTTTCTTTTGCGTTGTTATTTTCGCAATTCTGCACTTTCTTTCCGTGCTGCTTTCTCTAAATCAACACTATCATTTGAACTCTCTTCATTATCACCTTCAAATGCTTCTTTCTCTATCTCAGAAGTCAGCTTACCAACATCACTTCACCTTTTTCATTGTCAGATACTGCAGAGAATACTTCTTCATGTACATTCACATTTTCATCAGCAGACTTATTCACCGGTACTTCTTCTTCAGATTGTTCATCAATGAGCAAAGTTTGTGTAGTTGCATTGCTTTCTTTCTTGAGTAGGCTTCTTCTTAGGAGTTGAACATTTCTTTTTCTTCTCCTCTTTCTCAAACCAACTACTCCTTCGTGAAATAAACACAGCTAACCGTTCCTCTTCATCTATCTCCGAGTTGTTTATATCTTTCCTCCACTTATGCTTTGGCGGTGTAACATACTTTTTGTCATGTGTAGCTCCAAAGAACTTCTTTGCAACATGTTCAGTACTTTGCTTCAAATATTGATTAAGCCTGATAAGTGTCTGACTATCCATGTGATTAAGTATCAACTCATCATCATCTTCTTTCTCTAAATTCGGAAAAAAAAAAATCATCTGACATCATCTGTAAAAATCTCGGGTATTGAAGAAACTTTTCTTTTGTAATATTTGACACCATCTGTTCAAATATTTATTTGGTGAAGTTGTACCATAGATTTAGTGTTAGTGTTGCAATCATGCACATCTAATAGTCAAATATCACATCAAAGCCTCCTTTTCTGTGACGGAATGCGAGTATCACAGAATATTCAAAGAATTATACGACATGCTAAGATTAGCTTTGCTAAAGTTCGGGGCATTCACAAACCCTTTGTATCCCATCCTATAAAAACACCCTTTCACCATTCTTTCTGGGTAACGTGTGGGATCATTGTCTTTATCTTTTAGATCAAAAACCCTTCGAAGCAACTCTTCAGTAATATTGGCCTCAAATTCTTCATTTCTGATCTTTACCACTGAATGTATTGCTCTTGGTTTAGGAACAAACCTTGCAGGATTCCAAAAAAGCGTTTGATATGTGACCGATAAACTTTATGTTGATGAGTTAATGCTTTCTTTATCGGCAATCATCGATAAAATCCAAACACTCTTGAAAGGAGCCATTTCTAGTATAGTATCATCAAGTACACATAACGTATTGTGTATTGGGTTAAACAATGTTTTCTTTTCCTACAAAGGATAACAACAACACTTAGAATTTCAACACTTAGGCAAATTTGAAAAAAATTACCAATTTTTTTCATGAGAAGTAGTTTTGTGCTAAGAGGTCATTTCCACTTCGTATGAAATGGTGTAAGAAAAAAAGTTGACCAAAAACACTTCATGCGTAGTGGTTATTAAACAATTCAACAAGTTCACTTCGTGCGGAGTGGTTATTTCACTTCGTATGATGTGGACTCCAGTCCATCTTAACACACTGTCATGAACCCGATTTTAAAACTTGATGATTTTTATGAAATTTAAGGTTCAATAATGTTCTAATATTGCCGATAATCATGAATATATGTTCAATTTTAAATTTGGTCCGTTAAATCGTTCTAGATCTATGTTCAAAAGTTTAAAGTGTTGATATGTACGATTTCACGGTTAACTCTCGGTCCATTACCTTCACCATTGTAAGAGGTATGCTAATCAACCTCCCCACTTTGTCTTAAATTGCTCAGAAACTACAAATCGCACTAAGGGTCTCTCAGATCACACTAACCGGTAAATAACCATTTTGTGCGGTCTAATTCCTTTATATAATGAAGGTTTCTCACTTCGTGCAGAGTGGATACCAATTCGTGCGAACTGACATCCAAGTTTTCAAAATTTCAACTTTTTCGAACATTTTATCAGTTTTAACAACCCACTCAATTGACAAGTCCAAGTTAATGACGTTCGTTAACTGATTTGTCTACCAAGTTCAAGTTAATGACCTTGGTTGAACACTTTATGAATAAACTGAATGTTAAGTTTCAAATTAGTGAACATTTGATCTTTTCAAAACATTTTCACATTTTAGATAAGCTCCCAACCCATTGTCCTCTAGATTTTATTCAGCAACCAGCACCTTTGGACTTTGAAGATCCGCTTTCCATCATCGATAGTCGAAACTAAGATAGAAATAAAATATTTTTTGAATTTTCCAAAGTTTATGCTAAAACATACTAAAAATCTTTTTGAGATTTTCTAAAATGAAATGCAATAACTATGTACAAACATATTTACAGACATATTTTTGTGAGTTTGTGTTAGAGGATCATATTAGTTTTTGACAAAACACTAGTACCGCTGATCTTGAAAACTTTATGTTTTAAACAAATTCACTTAGATTGTCAGTATATTGATCCACTTAAACCTCTACACATTGCTCAATTATTCCGAGTTCAAATTTTGAAAAGTTGTATGTCACTTCGCACGAATTGGTATCCACTCCGCACTTAAACCTCTACATCTCAGAATATACTCCGGTATAAATATTTCCTGGGTTTCATCTTACATGTGAATATATCTAACTGATATTTGTATCTGTGTTGTGCGAGACATTTAGAACTCAGGTTAGTACCGCCGTACAGACAAAGAGATGAAGGCTCGACTTAAAAGTGGTGTTCCAAATTTTGGAATCTTTTTACTGCATTTGTTAGATCTTTCGATACTTCAATAAGCTGTAGTTTTCAGGTTTAAAAGCTAAAGTATTCTACATGTTCTAGGCCACTTCTGACACAAAATCAGAAGAACTTGTATAATAAGCCATATATCAATTATTTATAAAGACCTAGTATCTCATAGTTTGGCAATCTCTCAAACGAAATTTTGGTGTACTAAGACTGTATATCCGAGATATGTTAAACCACTAATTAAGAAGTTTTTCTTTATGTTTATATCTCAGGAACAATCTACTAATTGTGTGAAGCCTACTAGCATATCACAAGTGAGACTTGTTTAAACATTTTGACACTACATTTCCTTATAATACTGTAATAGTCCACTGATGTACTATGATTTCCTCTTTTACACGAAAACTCTTTTTGTCTTTTTCATGTTTTTGTACATTTTTTTATTTTATATCTTTTTGTATTTTTCATAACATTTCTCCCCCTAAAATCAAAAACATACTTTTTAGATTTTGTTTTAAAGAAATAAATTCTAAAAACAATAAACTTGACAAACCAATGAGGATCGCGTCAATTCTTCATCTGTCTCAAAGTCAACCTCCTCTAAAATCCTCCAGATGTCAGATTTTTCAACCCATTAAGTTTCCAAAGATATCAAAATGTAGCTCTATCAAAAGCTTTACTGTAAAAATCTACCTTTTGTTCATCAGTGTGGATCTTTTCAATTTTGACTGTTGGTCCCAGATGGAAAATGTTTTTTTAGCTTAATATGGCAAGTGATTTCAACAGATATGAAAATAGTGTGCGGAAATAGAAATCGAACTTTCAAGAACAACAACTAAAGAATTTTCAAGTTTATGTCACTTTGAAAAAAAATAGTTTACAAGGTGATTGTAAGGCTATTGACTAGTACAAACGAGTACTTGTATAATTCTGTGGTGAAAGGGAAATGGAGTTATTGTAGTAGTGTGTATTTAATGTTTGGCTTAACTCATCATCCTTGAATGGTTTGATTCTCTATTTATAGAGAATTCTTACCACAAATAAAGATTAGTTTATTTGTGCACTTCCTCTGTATAAAATAGCTTCTTGGCATATTCAATAAATCCACTATGAACTTGCAACCCTTCACTTATGGTGGAGCTCAAATTTGTAGACAAGTTGGCCCATCAGAATCTTTGAGAGCTATCTTACTAGAAAATCTGATGACATATCATTAGAATTTCTGATAACCAGATTTTACGAGATACCATTAGAATTATCATCAGATCCATCAGAATGGTCTAGTCTGATTGTCTTTACTTGTATCAGATCCTATTATGATGCATGTAGAAGATGTGTTGGCTATTTCTTTTGTCTAATCTCGTTTCTTCTTTCTGATTGACCTTCATGACTTTATCTTCAACAGTTGATCAGATAGATCACATTTTTCTTCAATACTTACATAAAAGTTTCCTAACAGTTTCCCTCAAAGTATAGTAAGAAAAATAACAACTTATAACAAAAGAACATACTTCAAAGAGAGTTCAAAGACATCAAGTTCCAAATAACAAACATGAAGATTGTTCAAAAGCAAAGCAAAATAGGTGTTCTTAGACAATCTTCAGTCCACTTTTGTAGAGATCTTCTTTCTTCAGCTGCTTTTTGTATACAATCAGCTTCTGACTGACTTTGTACAAGTCTTTGTACCATCCTCTAGTAGTGATCCATTCATTTATGATGTCTTCAACTTCTTTCCTCAGCTTTTCCTTGTTTCTTCCTTTAGCCTTAAGTTGTTCTTGTTTCTTATTCACGCAGTCTTTGATATAATTGAGTGTTTGATTGGAGTACTTGCATATTTCATTTACTCTGAACATAACCTTTTTATCTTCAAGATCCCTGAAAACAAGAGACAATTCGGGTTTCTCAAAGATGATTCCTATTCTAGCTTCAGATTCAAGTTCACCTGGAACATATGTGTCAGGAGGTGGTATTTGTACTTTCTTGTTGTAATCAAAGGTTATGCAAAGATCAAAGTCTGCTAGAGCTACCCTTGAGTATATTTTCTATCCGGCTTCTGTCAGACTGTGGATATCCCTTTTGTTAATATTTGTGTCTCCCTTTTCATTGTCAAAGATCTGCTTCAGCTTTACTAAGTCCAAGGGATGAAGTTCTTCTCTAAGCTCAGCGTCCACAACTGGTGTCACACGGCCATCTAATCTGATCAAAGCATATTTGTTTTGCTCATAAGTGTCTATTACCTTGCCTATAGTGGATTTAGTGTCCACCTTGGGTATTCTAACCACTGGATTTGTAAGAGTTGGATGAAGACTGGCCTTTCCTCTTTTCAGCCTTTCTTCCCTTATCCTTGTGCTCATAGGGCTTAACAGCCTGTCAAGCTTATCTTCTTCGTCATTCCAATAGTAACTTCTCAGATGATATTTAGGGAACATCATACTGTCTTGAGGAGTCTGTTGCACCAGAATTTCCTTTTCCTTTCCTTGTGGGTCCTTTCTGATTTAAACTCTTGGTTTCTTTGAAGAAATAGTAGAATCTTCCCACTTTCTCTTCTCTACCTAGTTCAGCTGCTCACTAAAGATGGTTTCTACAGAAGTGGTTATTTTTGGTTGGCCTCTTGAAGAAGAATTGCTTAGATTTGAGATTATCCCAAGAGTAGCTTCGAGTCTTTTTATTATTTCCGACCTTGGCAAATTACGTGATGGCCTCATTGGTGTAGGTCCAGATTGATTAAGAGATGTAGCTTTATTCATTTGTGTGTGCTGAGTGGCTTTTGGTTCCTTCTAGTGTGATGTCTCCTTAGGAGTGAGAGTTTTGAGTTCATGAACATCAATGTTTGTCATAACATTCAGTTGTATCCTCTTCACAAGTGATTGCACATCACTTAGTAGTTGGGCATTTCTTCTTTCTTCATCATGTACCCTCTTAAACTCCTCTATATTTTGATTCTGATGTGTAACCATTCTCTCACCAATTTGTCAAAAGCATCAATCATGCTATTGCTACTGGCTCTCAAGCTATGAATTTCATCAAGAATCTTACCAGAGATTGTTGTATCCCTTGTTTCCACGCCTTTAATCACTTTTGTATTGATGTCCTCTATATTTTTAAACATTTTCTCAAAGTCTGTTGTAACTTTGCTGTTGTCTGATGACTTCTATGATTGTTGTAAATTCTTCAGAACTTCAGTATTCCTTTATGTTAGCTTTCTGATGGTCTCAACTGTTTCTCATAGAAATTTCATATTAGACTTCTAGCTTCTGATTTCTTCTATCAGCACATCCAGCTTTGTCCGCAATATTAATTCGGTGGATTCTGGATTTCTGAATTATAACAAAACAATGATTGAACATCCTAAAATAATATGAGAATAGCAAAAATGCACAAAAGACATCATTTCCGGTCATACGGCAAACAATGCACAACTAGACCGGAAAGCGACCGTTTGTCGAACCAACGAACATTATAGTGGCTGATAGCCGCATGCATTCATCTAGAGAACTAGTTAAGCCTCATTTGAGACTTAGAATCCTTTCAACTATCTTTCGGTCATGGAAACACAACTTCCGGAAAGTTCGACGACAAAATATATAAGTGCCGATATTGAGCGAACGATCGAATGAAAGGCATTTCGACCATCCTAACTCATCATATATTCGGCTAGCGAACTAGTGAAGCATATTTCTAGATTGGAAGTGCACTAAATAAACGCCATGGCAATTGTGTTGGTAAAAAACCAAAGCATCCGTTACTAAATAATAAGTTTCTTTTGTTAGCGAATATTGTGTCGATGAGCGAACTAATAAAATTTTCGTTATCCGAAACTTGTACTAATTAGTCAAGTGGACCGACTAACATAGATTGTCACCCTAACCTCAAGAGGGGATTTTTTAGCACAAACTTTGACAACACCTTCTAGCGTATGTTCAAGTTGTTCTGATGAAATGATTAGTTCAGTGGGTAAGGTTGGAGGAACAATAGATGTTCCTTCTCTCACACCAGCAGAAGACACACTTGCTTATATTGTAAAGGGATTAGGTTGGTCAAAAGGCCAATCCTGCACACGTTTACTAGACTTGTGAAACTTATTCACATTCTGGATTTCTTCACTTCCTGTAACCATTCCTGAGAATGATTCTCTATGAGTTGTTGAGAAACTCTTATCTTTCTCACCCAGGTTTCCTTGATCAGCAAGCTGATCTCTACCTATTACTCTATCAATCTCCTCCTCATTAACTTATTTGGAGAATGGACCAGTGGAACCACTAAGCTATTCACTTACTATTTTTGGTTTCAAGGTTGTATAATATAGTCACCTATAACAAAATAATCATAATCAGATTCTGTCTAGTTTGCAACAGTAAAAAAATAAGGACTAGTTTGAGCACATGATTTTTCCATTTGGGATGCCTCAGCATGATGTTGTCCTAGTTTTGGATTCTGATGTATCTACTCATCAACCTCCATTGGTTCTGGTGAATTCTGATGTCTTGATGCTTTAACTGCTCTATTTCATCAATCTGTGGAGCTTCTAATCTTTGGTCATCATGATCTTGTGAAGAGCTGTTGTCGTAGACTTTAATGTCTTCCACTCCTCTGATTAGAATTGCCATATACTATATTCTATAAGGTGAGTCTTCAGCAATCAGGTTCATCATGCTTTCTGGTAGGTTAGGGACATCTTTGTTGGACTTCTATGCTGATGCTGCATTCAAGGGCTTCATAACTGATGATCTCCACATGTTTTCTGATATAGGAAGCTCAACATTCCTTTCAACAAATGTTTCAGCATGCTGAATTAACTAGAATCTGGGAAAAGGAAAATGAGAGTCAATTCTACAGACTTGGTTAATACAGATCTCTTCATCAGATTAAAAACTTTTGTTTCGTAATCAATGTTGGTTCTAGTGATGAGTCCATACATGATTGTGAGAACAGTTGTGTTAATCTTATCAGTGTCCCCAATTTTGAAGTTAGGCACTTGGTTAGGGTTTCCATCATCACTTGCTAGAAGGCAGGTAATTCATTCCTTTTTAATTCCCCAATTAAAGAAATCTTTCTTTCATATCCCATCAAAACATCAAGCTGTCCCAACAACTCCTCCTTCCAAGATGCTTCGACATAATTGTCATTGATTGGAAGTTCCAAAAATTCCATGATTTTTTGTGGTGTAATGGTAACAGAGATGTTACCCCATAGATGGGCTGTCACTTCGTTCACACCAGTTTCACTAAGTGTATTGACAAGCTGTTGAATAATACTTTCCAACACTTCTTTGGTTTTGGTCAGAGCTTGAGCAATAGGGCATCTTAACAGAAATTCGACCAAAATCTGACATTTTTCGTAGTATATTTCATGGTTGGTGCTCATCAATAAGTTGTTCTTCTTCAATGGTAAAGAGTCATCATCCCTTGATGAATGGGACAGAATGTTCAACAGTAGGAATGTTGAGGTTAACAAGGTTAGGTGCGGCCATGGTGAGCAGAATTTTGCTTTTCAAAAAATAACTGTAGGATGCTTAGGGCTTGTAAGTTTGGAAGTTGCAGGTGTGTTTCTCGTGCTTTTGAATATTGTATATATAGGGTTTGTGGGACAGAGATCGTGGGGTTTGGATCGTGTGTGGTTAGTATTTAAGTTAGTTAATGATAAGTTAAAGGTGTTTTAACTTTATCCGAACCGTTTTAGAAAAATTTTGATATATCCCCAATCTTTGATATATCTCCAAATTTAGATCTATCTTTAAAATAAATAGGAGATAAACTTTTGATTGGTGAATACTAACGGCCGAGTTGTACCTTTTTCTTCTTGTGTAACCCTTTCTCAGAGAAAAGGTCTAATGATATCATTTTCTAGAGTTTGACATTTCTTGGCCCTTTTTTAAAGCGAAATTCTGACGTCAGCAGAAATTCTTTTATGGTTCAGAAATCAGAGATTTAATCTTAGTGTTTTATCAGAAGTTCACTAGAATGTCATCAGAAATGTGAGTTCCCTCTTATGATTTTTTTTTACTAGAAAATGTCATAAACGCATTAGAAAACTGGCAGATTCGGATAAATGCATCAGAAATCCCCAGAAGATCTATTGAACGCAAAAGAAAACTGCGGATTTTTTTTAGAAGAGAAGGATTGAGTAGAGTTTCAGAGATATCACTTACACATGCTTTTATGGTGGAAGTCCAAGTCTTTGTTCTTTGCAGCAAGAAATATTGTGGGAGGATCGGCTTTCCCTAGAAAGCAACAGACCGGACTCGAGCTAACCAACATGCGCGGAATTCAACGTTAGTCAATTTGGCAAAAGATCAGATCTACTGTTTGAACGCTTATGCTTCTTGTATTGATAAACGTGTGATAAACGACAAATAACCGATAATTCCGTACAATCTAATCACTATTTTTATTTCATAATCTCATGAATATTATCATAATTTAATTGCGTAACTGAGTCGTACGTCATATTGCAAGTATTAAGACAAGTAATGAGGTCATATCATATATTGGTATTTGTTACTACACGAAACAAACCAAACAATGCCCTAAAAGTGTTGGTAGAAAGTGTTGGGCGCACTATTGGGGGCTGCACTATTCGTATCAGCAAGACCGCTAAAATGAAACAGAACAACGAATAACGGCACGCTAATGCCATAATTGGGTCATATATACATGAAAACATTGATATGGGAACACCCATTACAAAAATATTTAACTTTCCGGTACGACGCCTAACTTGCAAAATTGTCCGTTATGACCAAAAGGCGGCAAATATCAGTTTGTCCGCAATATTAATTCGGTGGATTCCGGATTTCAGAATTATAACAAAATAATGATTGAACATCCTAAAATAATATGAGAATAGCAAAAATTCACAAAAGACATCATTTCAGGTCATACGGCAAACAGTGCACAACTCGACCGGAAATCGACCGTTTGTCCAACCAACGAACATTATAGTGGCCGATAGCCTCATGCATTCATCTAGAGAACTAGTTAAGCCTCATTTGGGACTTAGAATCCTTTCGACTATCTTTAGGTCATGGAAACACAACTTCCAGAAATTTTGACGACAAAATATATAAGTGCGGATATTGAGCGAACGATCAAAGGAAAGACATTTCGACCATCCTAACTCATCATATATTCGGCTAGCGAACTAGTTAAGCATATTTCTAGATTGGAAGTGCACTAAATAAACGCCAGGGCAATTGTGGTGGTCAAAAACCAAAGCTTCCGGTACTAAATAATGAGGTTCGTTTATTAGGGAATATTGTGTCGATGAGCGAACTAATAAATTTTTCGTTATCCGAAACTTATACTAATTAGTCAAGTGGACTAATTAACATAGATTGTCACCCTAACCCTAATTATATGCTAATGGTACAAGATCAACCCCCCTAATCATAACACTTAAGTTAACTACCTAAATATCTAATAAATAAACTTATCTTATAAAAAACTTACATTTTACCCCCCTTTCAAAATGGCGGATTCAAGTGGGTCCCACACCCACTTGATTCATGTTGAAATTGTGGGTTTAGAAGCATGGTGTAAGATTATGTTTTGACTTGTGAAAGATGGCAATTATATATATATATATATATATATCAAACCTACACTTCATGTCTTCCATCATTCATTTCAAAAAGGTTGAAACCATCTCCTAGCTCTCTCTCTCTTTCCCACGGCTGCCAACACCACCACTAAACCACCACAAGTCCACCACTAAACACCTCATTACACACTATAAAGCTACTTCAAGATCATCCAAGGTGCTAGCAAAGATGGAGGATAATTAGGGCTTTCTTGGAGCTTTATTTTCTTCCTAGATCCTCACTAATCTTGTGCAACGATTGTAAGACAAATTCTTTCATATTTTAGCTTCTTACTATGTCTAGTTTAAGGAAGTACAAGTTGATCATCTTGAAAGTAAAGAAAATATAACTTAAAAACCCTAAACCTCCCATGAATAATAACACTAAATATAGTTATTATGTGCTTATATGTTAATTAGCTAGCATGATGATATTGATTATGATAAAGTCAAGTGTTTAAAGTATATGATCTTGTATGAATAAATATATAAATGATGATTTAAACATGGTGATGTTTAAATCTAAACAAGATGATCAACCTCATCATCCATGAAGATTACTACATATAAACCACTTTTACAAAGAATAAACACGATGATTTAATATCATCTTAAAAAGAGTAGTAAAGAAAGGGGTCTAAAATGAAGGACTTGATTTAATGATGTAACCAAAATGATGGCTTTAAATTGCAAATAAAAATGTTGAAATCTCATTATATTTTTAAGAAAAAATAGTAAGAATATGATTACCATAAACCATGGATGGTGATGTGCATTAGTTGTAAACAAAATAATATATGAACCTAAGTTGATAGTTCATCTTGATTATGGGTATAAACACGGTTTAAATACGTTTTAAAACGTGGAAAACGCCATAGTTTAGGGGAAACTATGGCGAAATTTTCTAAAAATCTAATAGCGATTAAAGTATGATTAACGGGACTAAACGCGATTAGTGACTTAAATCATTATTAAGGAAGTTCTAATGACAAGGGTTATATCCTAAGAACCTTACATATATATATATATATGTTCAAATACTTGTGAGAATAAAAAAATATGCATATTTGGTCACCAAGAACCATGTGTAAATACTTGTATATATTTATGTGTATGTATTAGAAAGTTAGGAAAATACTAACTAAATACCAATACACCACACATGAGAACCTTTAAATACTTGGAGATGAACAAGTATAATAATGCATATGGGTATACTCATACCTATAATATACGGACATTAAAACACTTGGTGAAATTGCAAGATTACAAGTAGTGTACATGCAGATACCTACAATGGAACAATTTGCATATATAATAGTGCAAACACATACAATGGCATAATTTCCATATTGTGAACGGGCGATCGGCTCCTCCGATGAGCAATCGGTCTGATCTAACTAAGCTAGTAGAGGCGGAATTCATTGCTAGAGAGGATGACAAACGAACAAGAAAGATCTTACTGTTTAACTGCTATGAATTGTATTAATTGACGTGCAAGTACAGATGCGAGTAAACAATTCAGCAGGGCTTCGCCATACCAACTGAACTAACACTACTTAGCTCTGACACAACACTCCTCTATTTATAGGTCGACATGACTCGCACTGGAGTGTGTGTAAAACAGAAGCTATGACTCGTACGAGTGACACACCAAATGACTCACTCATACAAGTCAACTACAAAACATATAAAACATTTATAGAAATGACGTTTAAGCCCTATATACAATATCGACACATCCTAGACGTAGGCAATAGACATAATGCACCAACACATATACAATACAATATTTGCATATACCCTGAGACAAATGCATACAACCGAACAATTTGCATATACAATGCGATATTTCCATATACCTTGAAACAAATGCTTACAACAGAACAATTCACATATACATTGCAATATTTGCATATACAATGGTGCAGGAGCATATAATAAGACGATTTGCATATACAATGCAATATTTGTATATACCATGAAACAAGTGTGTACAAGTGAAACTAACATATTTATACATGTGAACGAGGTTCACTATACTTAAAAGAATATTTTCGAATATATATATATATATATATATATATATATTATGGACTCTTGAACATAAATTACATGGGCTAGGCCCAATCACATAAAGAAATGGGCTAGGCCCAATCACATAAATTACATGGGCTAGGTCTAATCACATAAAGACACGGGCTAGGCCCAATGACATAAATTACATGGGTTAGGCCCAATGACATAAATTACATAGGCTAGGACCAATCATATGAAGACATGGGCTAGGCCTGATGACATAAATTACATGGGTTAGACCCAATCATATGAAGACATGGGCTAGGCCCAATGACATACATGACATGGGCGAGGCCCAATGACACGCGTGCAAGGCACGAGGACATGTTAAGGGCAAGGCCCGATTCATACACGATCCAAGAAAGACAATATACGTATATATATATGTATATATATATATGTATATATATATGAGAAATATATGAATAAAAATATTAATCGAACTACCAACGCTGTGATAACACTAAAAGTTTTTCTAAGGTAATAAAGAAATACATAACAATAATTCAAGATGAACAACTAGTACAAGGTCCAACGAGGCCTAGGTGTCTGATAAACTTAATACACATGTAGGTTACACACGTGTATGGACACCGAAATGTGAATAGTACGACGTACAGAACACAAAGTTGTGGGTTCATGTCCCTCCTTTCAATTATTTCAAAGTTTTGTTTTAAAACTATCAAGGGGAAATACATGTCATAACAAACAGTTAGTTAGCTATGGGTTTAGTTGATAACACGATCAATTGTGCGTAAGTAGGATGGTGACAATAATAACCATTAATCACATAGTAACCAAGGTGCAAAAGATGTAGATCTATTGAGTTTGAGACGCGCTCCACTCCTGGTTGGTATACCCTTCAGAGTGCTTTTGTGATCCCAATGATGTCAAAGTTGTCTCGGTTTGGTTATTTACTTATGGCACATATGTTTGGTTGCTCGCGACACACTGATAGATCCTTAAAACTCCATGATTGCTAATAACATACTCAGATTTCATTACTGGAGTGCAAGGATGACATTTTATACAAAAACATTAACAATATGAACTTGCCAACTTTTGTTGACTTTTAAATTACATGTATTTCAGGACGCAGGGCATGAACTGGTGATACAATTCGGGTTATGGGAAAACGTCAAGACAACGAATGCCATCTTTTGGATTTATCCAACCTAGTATGTGTATATAGGGGTCAAAACCTCATTATGCATTTATGATGAAAACAATATCTTATTTTGAAGTAATGTATTTTAAATTATGGTCATGATAACAAGTGAAACAATTAAAGCTATGAAATCAATTTTGGATGGTTGTAAATATTGGAGTGCAACCTATTATTAGTATGGCATAGTGTTGATTTATACTTGTTTACTTAATTGGATGCAATGATTACCTAATAGTCACACACTTGCGCTTCCGCTACGACCAGGGTGTGAAAGGTTTGTATCAGAGCTTCGATTGTAGTGAACCGGGGAAAAACATTTTATTAAAGTTTGGTCTACAATCACAAGGGGCTCACACATGAAAACAAAGTTTATAACATAACATAAATGTTTTCGGAACTATGGAAAAATGACGAAAAGGTTTTCATTGTGTCACAATAACATAAGGATCTATCACATGGGCTCATCTATAAGTAACGAGCAAGGATCAATACATGATTAGTCTATAATGGATCGACACGAAACATTAAGATTACACGTGAAAACAAAAAAAACAAGTCCTACATGAGAAGTGGTGATTAATATAAAATATATCATAAGTAATAATAAATTACTAACAAGTATATATATGCATTGTACAGATTATTTGGCAGGACTATGTCTTCTTCGTCAAGCTACGAGGAGGATCCTATGGAGTACATGTCCGATGATGGATACGACCCCGATGCTGAGGCCCTACCCCATGAGGATGGAGCCGACCATGAAGTCCCTGACGACGAGGACCTTGACAACTTTCAACCGTGTGCTCTTATTGATCCTCTGGAGGATGATGCCCCACAGGTAGATGACGTGTTAGCCGTTCCGCAGCCTCCACACGACGTTATTGTTTATGGTCATCCGAAGGGCGAACACGCGATAGTACACTTGGCCGTACCTCTTGCCAAGGTTCCTCCAATCATCGATATAGATGATGATGATAACGACATCCTAGTGTTTCATGTCGACCATATGGAGGATAAGCTCGGAGACGGCGACGTCTTCGATGATATAGCTATACTTGAGATACCATCCCCTGTCATTTTAGTTGTCGACATCTCGTCATCCTCAGTTGCCACCAGAGTGAGCATATGGCGGAGGATGCCTCTTCCATCGCCCCAGATTCACCTGTACCGATGCACTCACCTCTTGCAGCCCCACCTATCTAGGTTAGCTCTTTTCCTATTTGTAACCCTACTCATGTACCCGCTCCTTATTCTGGACCCACGCGACAATACTCACTAAGCGGTACCCCACGTGCTCCAAAGAAACTACCCCATTTTCTCTAGGAGATCCACTTATCATCCTGTATACGACCCGTTTGCACCTGGACCCTCTCACATGGCAGGATCGTCTTTCTCAGCTAGACCACCACCCATGTATGCCACACGTCCCTTACCACCTACTGCGGGTATGTCTACCTCGATACCCCCACCTGGCTTGAGCCCTTCTGATCCCCTACCATCCTTCGCACTTTCCTCCGACTCCTGTGGAGGAAAGGGTGACGTCGCACGACCTTCAACTCTCCTTGATCTTTCGAAGGATCTGGGAGTTAGAGGCCCAACGTACTCCACATGCCACTGCCAGAGCTACACTACTATTACCATCATCACCATTACCACCCCCACCATCATACCCACCACCATCACCACCACCACTACCACTATCAACACCACCGACCCCACCCTTCTATTGTCCATTTCAGCACTCGTCAGCCCATCTGAGGCGCGAGTGCAGGAGTTAGAGCAGTTTCAGACTGTTGCCACTAGGCGCATTTCCGGCCTAGAGGAGGAGGTGGCTTACCATCGCGGCTTGCTCCACTGATCACCATCTCCGGAACCCCTCCACCGTAGTAGTATGTTTGTGATTATCTTTTGGGGATCAAACTTACTTTTGATGACCTAGCTCTTGAAGACTCAGCTTTGAAGATCCCTACTTTTGGAAGACAACTTGAAGACATGAAGAAGCAATGTAGAAAGAAATCTTACTTTTGTAATGTAAAACTTGTACTGACTAGGGTTATGTATGCCTAAGTCCTTTTGATCGTCATGAACAAAATGTAACAAGTTGTCATTGTATAAAAGTATACATTCTTTATTTTCACATTATACCTCTTTTATGTTATGGTTGATAGTGTAATGATGTTGTGATATACGGTTGATGTATTGTGTCGTGGTGATACTGTGCTTGATATCTTGTGATGTGGCGACTATCTATGTGACGAGTTATGTGTCTATCGTGATGATGAGTGTACGTATAACATATACATATATTAACTTACTTATTCTATACCGGATGTGCTTATACATATATGTTTGACAAAAAATAACAACAATAATAATAATAATAGCACATAAATAAATAAATATAAGAAATATAATAATGAAAATGTATTTATTATTGAGTATTTCGGCTAATTGTGAGCGACTGATGTAGGGATGTAGTCTCAAGCAAATTTAATCCAAATACTACTAAAGTTAATGGTAAGTAGGTATAGAACACAGGGAGTTTGTGGAATGTGTTATCTAAAGATTTAGCTTAAATGACTATATTATCTAAAATGCAAGAAAAGTGAATTCAAGATCTTTATTGTTTGATTTTAAAACAAAGATTAACTGAATAAGTTGCAAGTCAAAGATTGGTTATTAAAACAGATTAAGAAAATGATCATCCTAGGTTTCCAATTTCAATTGACATTCTTGTTTAAATCCAACTAGAAAGAATCACATAGACATGATTCATGTATGATTATTTGTTTGTGATGAAAGGAAACTAAGTACTCGGATTGTAAAAATGCGAGGTTGTTACCGGATGAAAAATTAACCAATATCCAACCCTAATCCCTCCCGTGATATCTCGATTGTCAATGACACCAAGAAGGTACGATTTAGACTAAGTTTAAAACATCAATTAATAACTTACAAACAAACATTCACACACCATAATAAACAACAAACGTTGCAAGTCTATTATTCTAGAAATACAGATAAAAACACAAATGTCTTAGACGAACCTTCAACATAGGATGATGACAATGAGTTTAGCCATTCATGATCCAACGGATCATCATACCATCAAGTTCCATGTTCATAAGAATCAAAAACACAAAAACAAATGTTTAGAAATTGTCTTGAACCAAAAGGAATACTTAAATTCGCCCTAGAACTGCTTTGAAAAGTCTCTAATCATTAGATATCCCAAAAGACACTTGAAAAACGATTTTAATAGGCAGTTACGTTTTTCTCGTAGGTCACCACCGTAAGCTACGTTGCCTGTCGTAGCCTACGGTGGAAATCATTTCCTTACGCCATCTTACTTTTGGATTACGATGCAAAAACAAGACTCAGTCATCACCGTAAGCTACAGCTCCTGCCGTAGCCTACGTTGGATCCTGTTTTCTCTCTACTTGTTCTCTTATCAATTCTCTCTTTCTCCATCTTCACTTTGCCAAGTACGAGCTCCCATCAAAGCACGTTAAAACCAATTATTTATGCTCTTTGGTACCTGTAAAGCCATTCACACCGTAGTTATCACATTCCAATAATAAACCAAATTAAGTGCAAAATATTAATCCTTTTATATCACTTGAGGGTTGTCCTATGTACCACCCGTCACATCCCCACACTTAATAGTTGCTTGCCCCAATCAACACATCAAAACCATTCCCAAGCTTCCGAGCGATCAGAGTGTAAACCAAAAAAAAACATGTTGTCCTTTTGCTAATCTACCATCATACCAAATGACACACCCCTCGCAATGACTCTCCTCTCGGTGACAAAAAGGTACTAGCAAGATTGTGCTAGAACACTCAACGCAAGTGCATGATTGTGCGACAATAAGATTGTATAAAAATCAAATCTCCACCTACAAAATACTTAACATACTTACGAATCAAAGAGACTTACAGGCTTTAACGAGGCTATGTGTAAAGGTGAGAAATGGTGGGATATATATGCAAGTAGCTCATTTGCTCGGCCCGGTACTAATATACAACTAAACAAAAACAACCACTAACTATTACATAACTTCACTTTCTTTTTCTTTTTCATTTCTCTTTCAACTAACTACTATCGCAATTATTTCCCCTTTTTTCTTCTTTTTTTTCTTTTTTTAACAACAAATAAAAGCACACACAAACATAGACATTAAACGTTACATATTAAAGCTCCTAAACCGGGTCGTATCAATAGGTAGAATTTTGTAGGAAACAGGCTTGGGTTACAAATGAATGGCATTAGGCTCAATTTTGGCTACTAAAGACCAAACCCCCGCCCCTCACACTACCAAGCTCATATATTTATACCGTATGAGGTCCAACCCCCCAATCCCACACTCTCACACATCCTGACGAGGCTACCTAGATGCCCTTATCATCTTCACAAGCATGTTACACTAAGGCCTCGACAAGCATATATTATACAAGTTCTATTAACACACATCACACACTACCACTCAAACCAAAGAATTAATTTCTAATAATCATATATGTGACCCAAGAACTCATCATGAAAGGACAAAAGGGTTACCCATGTGTCATGCAGACTAATGTTAAATTTTCAAATTTGAACAATTGTTTCGCTTGGTTTAAATTTTTTTTTAAATCCTCAAAAATTTTCTGCGTCCCCACACTTGTGATACATTGACCCCAATGTATGGCTTTGAAGGAAATGATCGCCAAATCCACTTCAACATCAATTTAAGCTTAAACTCTCAAACCCCAAATCTCTTTTTGCTCTTTTTTATATATGAAGACATATTAACACCACCAAAACTACCACAACCCATGACATAAATATCAGAAACAATACACCACCCTTCCACCCAACCATAAACAAAAACATAATAATATCTACAATAATATATAAGAAAAAACACCACCTGATTAGTAATATCGCGGCTGAGGAGGCCCTAAGATAGACGTCATCATCTCTGAGAATTCTCCAAATGCAAATGCACTGCTCCCAGTACCGCTACCACCTTCACTTCCTCCTTGCTGTGTGGCGTCATGCTGCTGGCCATGTCGGGGATCCACCCACTGTGAGCGATGCAATGGTGGCGTTGGGTATGAAATACTACCATCATAAGGTGGCAATGTCAAATAATCCACCGGTGGCGGGTCCACAACAACCAGTCTCCCCGCATGCCAATCGGCATGCATGCGCCGATTCTGATCATCAAGATATCGGTTGTTCATTTCTTGTTCGAAAGCATATGCATGTTTGATGATTGAAAAATGTCCATTCGGACCCGTTCCAACTGTCGAATATAGGAGGACGTTGATTTTCGATAACCTCTTGCATTTTCCTAGATGAGCCTAACTCGGCTCATAAGGATGACTCGAATAGTCGAAGAATCCCCTTTCATGCCCACTACTCGAACCCCCTTGCTCCACATTCATGGGCTCCACATATTGGTTATCCATATAATCTTCATCTCCACTCGGAACCTCCTCTTTGCTCTCAGGCTCACCAACTTCCCCCTGTCTTAACGGCCATGCATCTTCTTTTAAAACTCTCCACCTTTGGCCGTCGCTCTTAAGTTTATGATACCCCTCCGATTCAATATACTTCCATCTGACCGCCAACTGTTTCACAAAAAATGGTTTGATTTTTTTATAGGACCCCTTATCATCAACACCGATTGCTCTGTACATCTTTAATATCGCCATAATGAGTCTGCAGTGCGGTATGATCTTTCGCTGATCACTCTTCCGACTGATCCAAATATTATTCATTACTAAAAATCAGAACGGGAACAATGAGCCCCAGTTAACAGAGTGTACAACACCAGCACTTCAGGACGTCGCACTTCAACTTTGTCACCCCGCCGTGGAATGACATTTTGTAGACATATTGCCAGCAAAAGTTTCGCCTCAATCCTCAGATTCTGGCGATAGAGTTTCCCATGTGTAGAACAAGGTAGGAACTAATTATCTAACATTGTATTCCACCTCGGGTGCTTTTTCCGGCTCACTATACAAATCTTTAAACCTCGGAATTGGTTCACAAATTTACTATCAAATTTAGCCACACTTCGCAACGAATCAAATGACATTTCCACATCAATACGGTTGATTGTTCGAATCGGCTTCATTTTCGATACACCCTTATATGGAGGACATCTTAGAGTGACCATCCATTCTTGAATTTCTATATCGTACAAATTCGTTCCCTCTCGATCATAACACTTCAATGCAGTCTCCCAACCTAATGCCCGGAACTTATCGATGATCCCAAACGGACCCAAATCCACCTCTCTAACTTCCTTTTCACATATAAATGCCTCTTTTCGTTGGGAAAATTTGTATCTGATCATTGAGTAGCTCCTCCTGCCATTCGGGTGGTTGGTCATGCAAAGGCCCGGATGTCCACCTTGGCTTCGGACCCCTTAGCGGTGCTTCTTGTTCCTGTTGTTCTTCTTCTACGTACCACTGCAGAATCAATCTCCTTTTCCGTTGAGTTGGATTACTCGAAGATCCAACTTGCTCCTTGCCTTTATGACCCATTCCTGCAAGTTACAATAACAAACACCAACAAACATAAGTTAAAACTCTCAACACCCCAGAACATCCCCACACTTACTTATCACTCTGGTTGTGGATGTAAGCCAAATATGATATTCATCTTTTGCAAAACTTTTGCATTATTTTGACTAGGTTAGTAAAATTCTGCCCCAAAATTATGTTTTTACCAAATGACCTAGCTTCCATAACCACAACCAAACAAAACTCATCAAAGTTCATCTCACCCTAACAACTACAAGCAAGTGTGTAAGAAAATGTAGCATAACACCTACAATTCTACAATGCATCATCCATAATATAAAAAATGTATACCTTTGCTTTGTAGAGGATAAGAATACTAAGAACTTCAAGATTAGTCAAAACCCACCAAAAACCCCAAAATTTTCAGACTCAAGTGTCTAAAATTGACCACCCAAACGTTGGATTCTTCAAAATACAAGCACAATTTCAGAATCCTTGTGAAATTCTAGTCAAGATCGACCCAAAAATCAGTCGATTTGGTTAAATATTGAAGTTTTTCAAAGGATTTAGGCTACGGAGTTAGGGTTTATGATTTGGAGAAGCTAAAAGAGTAAAGGCAAACTTGTGCGGTGAAAATAGAAAGAAACCCGTACATGGTTAATGTTGTTTTGATTTTTTCGTTTGTTACAACACGGACCCTACGCAAGTGACCACCGTAAGCTACGCTGGTATCTGGCACTAAAATACCACCATAAGACAGATGGCTAACGCCGTAAACAACTTTTTGTTTAAGACCCACCGTAAGCTACGACTCCAACCGTAAGCTATGGTGGCATCTGGGCTATTTTAGTTTGAATTTTTTTAGACATGAATATTATGCTACCCCCCATGAAAAAACAATGTTGTCCTCAACACTATGTTAGAGAAATTCGTGAGAATTTCCCACACTTGTTTCAAAAACAAGTTAAATCGAGTATGTGAATTTGTTTAAAAACAACTAACTACCTAAACTAAACTAATTATTTACACTGCCAAACCTGGGCCTTTTACGCTTCTTCCTCATCCAATGGGCGTAAAATGTAGCCCACCTTGTCGCGCTCGAGATTTTTGATATTGTTCCCTTCCAAATACGGTTTGAGCCGGTGCCCATTCACCGTTTGCTTCGTATTAGTGTGAACGTATTCAGTATCTATATCTCCAACTTGCCCACTCTTGTGATTACATATGGACCCATCCATTTGGTCTTCAACTTTCCCACGAACAACTTCAATCTTGAATTGTACAACCAAACTTTTTGACCCACTTCAAAAGTTCATTTTCTAATCTTCACATCATGGACCTTTTTGAGATTATCTTTGTATGCTGATGCACACTCATAAGATTCATCTTGGATTTCTTCTATCTTGCCCAACTGTAGCTTCCGAATCTTACCCGCTTCATCATAATCCGCATTCACCATTTTAATCGCCCAGTGTGCCCGGTGAGCTAACTCCATTGGTAAATGACATCCTTTCCCATACACTAACCGGTAAGGAGTTGTACCAATGGGATTTTTATAGGCTGTTGGGTATGCCCACAACACATCATCCAACTTACTTGACCAATCTTTTCTATCCGTTCGCACCGTCTTCATGAGAATTTCTTTGATTTGACGGTTGGACACTTCAACTTGTCCACTTGTTTGCGGATGATACGTCGTAGCGATTCGGTGGTTCACATTGTACCGCTTCAACAATTATCCGAAGTTAAAATTCTTAAAATGTGAACCACGATCACTAATTATAACCCTCGGGATCCCAAACCGTGGAAAAATATTAGATTGCACGAACTCGAACTTGCATACTACCGAATGATCGTTGGTTCTTGTTGGTATGGCTTCAATCCATTTCGAGACATAATCCACCGCAACCAAAATATACAAGAACCCTCATTCGAACTTGGAAATGGACACATAAAATCTATACCCCACACATCAAATATCTCAACCACCAAAATGGGTTGCAATGGCACCTCGTCCCGTTTCGAAATACTTCCTATTTTTTGGCAATTTAAACAATTCCAGGCAAACTCACACGCATCTTTAAAAATTGTCAGCCAATAAAACCCACACATAAGTACCCGATATCCAGTCTTGTGACCACTAAAGTAACCCCCACAAGAGGATGAATGAGCATGGGTCAAGATTTCTAACACCTCCGTCTCAGGCACGCATCTTAGAATCACTTGGTCTGGCCCAATTTTAAAAAGGTCCGGTTGATCTCATATATATTGTTTGACTTGAACCATAAACTGTTGTCTCCTTTTTTCGTCCAATGACTAGGAATAGCACCCGTAGCCAAATAATTCACATAATGGGCGTACCACGGTGCAACACAACTAGACACGGCCAATAGTTGTTCATTGGGAAACCGTTCATTGATTTCACTAACATCATCGACCCCTTCCAACGGAATTCAGGATAAATGATCCGCCACTACACTGTTGCTTCCTTTCTTATCCCGAATTTCTAAATCGGACTTTTGCAATAAAAGCACCCAACGAATCAAACGGGGCTTTGCATCTTTCTTCTCCATCAAGTACGAACCGCACTATGGTCTAAATACACAATCACCTTGCTTCCCCATATGTACGAACGAAATTTGTCCAAGGCAGACACCACTGCTAACAACTCCTTTTTGGTTGTGGTGTACATCAGTTGCGCCTTGGACAATGTCTTGCTTGCATAATAAATTGCCACCGGCTTTTTATCAACTCTTTGACCTAAAACTGCTCCGATGGTCGTGTCACTCGCATCACACATGATCTCAAACGGCTTTGACAAATCCGGCAGTTGCAAAATGGGAGCTTTCACCAACTGTTCCTTCAAAACTGTAAAGGCTTGCAGGCATTCGTTAGTAAAATCAAAAAGTACATCTTTTAGTAACAGATTACATAAAGGTTTAGTAATGACACAAAAATTTTTAATAAATCGCCCGTAAAATCCCGCATGTCCCAAAAATGATCTTACCCCTTTAACGTTTTTAGGTGGAGGCAAAGATGATATTACCCGAAATTTTGCCTTATCTACCTCCATCCCCCTTTTCGAAATGACATGACCCAACACAATACCCTCTCGAACTATGAAGTGACTTTTCTCCCAACTTAGCACCAAGTTTTTATCAGCACACCTATTTAAAACTTTTTCCAACTCGTCGAGATAAGACTCAAAACTTCAACCAAAAATGGAGAAATCATCCATGAATACTTCAAGTGACTTCCTAACCATGTCCGAGAAAATACTCATCATACATCGTTGGAAAGTCGTCGGAGCATTACACAAACCGAATGCATTCGCCGAAAAGCAAAAGTGCCATAAGAACAAGTGAAAGTGGTCTTGTGTTGGTCATTCGGGTGAATGGCAATTTGATTATACCCCGAATACCCATCTAAGAAGCAATAATAATTTTGACCCGAAAATTTTTCAATAATTTGGTCAATGAAAGGTAATGGAAAATGGTCCTTAGATGTCACGACATTTAATTTTCGGTAACAAACACGCCACCCGGTGACCTACCGGGTGGTGATTTGTTCACCATTTTCATCTTTGGTTACAGACCCTTTTAGGCACCACTTGGGTAGGACTTACCCAAGAAATATCTGAAATCGGATAGATTATACATGCGTCTAACCACTTAATTACCTCCTTTTTTACCACTTCTCGTAGATTCAGGTTCAATCTCCTTTGAGCCTCTCTAGTTGGTTTCACATCCTCGGTCGTGATAATTTTATGCACAACAATTGATGGACTAATTCCTGTCAAATCGGCAATCACCCACCCAATAGGTGCCTTATTTTCTTTCAACACCTTCAACAATTCTTGCTCTTGAGCTATCTCCAAGTTAGAGGCAATAACAAGCGGTAAAGTGTCATTATCCCCAAAAAATGCATACTTAAAATGGCTTGGCAAGTCTTACAACTCCAACTCTGATGGCTCCTCTAATGATGGCTTGGTCTCCAAATTAATCTCCATCGGTAAGCTCTCGAACTGATGGGTCCATGGTGGTCGACCCTCCTTAACCGCCATAGCATCTTGCTCTTTATTTGTACCAAACGTACCATTAGTGATCGACATTAAGTAACGAGCATCCTCCGAAATCAATCCCTCATGAAAGGCATTCAACAACTCCCAAAGTGCAATGCCATGATGAGGCAATTTTTCAACATTATATTAAACCCCTCGAATGCTTCGTGAAACATCTCACCCCGTTGTTGTTGAAACTTCTCAAACTCCGCCTAGCCTCATTAGTCTTTTGGGCCGTGAAAAAATCTTCCAAAAACCTTTGTTGCATGTCGGCCCACGTGTATATTGATGCGGATGGTAAAGTATGAAACCATCTTTTAGCCTTGTCTTCTAAAGAAAATTGGAAGAGTACCAGCTTGACATCATTCGAAGAAAAGCCTTGCCCTCCAATACTGTCGCAAATAGAAACTTATGTCTCCAAATGGAAGTACGGTTCCTCCGTTGCTAACCCCTTATACTTCAGGAAATGTTGGAGTGCGGTTGTTCTAACCTCAAATGTTCTTCCATCCAGGTGATGAGGAATCACCACCAGAGAAGTGTTATTAGTGATAATGGGTCTAAAATGAGCTTCAATCCCCCTCACCACCTCTCGGTGATGTCTTCTTGGAGCACTAATTGTACTCTCGGTCGACCCGCTTGACCTTGCATCGGCCCTTGAGGTGCAAACTGTTGTTGGTATTGAGGTTGTTGATATTGAGGTTGCACTTGTTGTAGAGGCATTGGTCGTTGAAACTGTGGCCCTTGCGGACAAATCTGTTGTACCCCTGTTGGTTGCCTAACTACTTCTTGAATTCGTTCCACTTGTTGTCTTTGTTGGTAAGCCATTCCGCCTTGAGGTCCCAAATTACCTCCATGTCCTCCATAATAATATCCCTCTTCTTCATTTCCTCCAAATTCTTCCTCATACTCGTCATCAAATCCATCTCCTCATACACCCAAAGATTGCACAAACTGAGAAGATGGATAATGAAAACCTGGTTGGTTTTGTGGTTGAAATGTAGATGTAGTATGAACAATGGTTGAACTTGGTTGGAATTGATTTGGTTGTGGTTTTTGAGTGGAAGATGATTGACCGGAAGTCGGGATAAAGGATGAAAAGGGTGGAACCATTGATTTGGGGTTAAACATGAGAACAGGTCCAGTTTGGGTAGTTGCGGATGATGTGGTGTTGGTTGGGTTGACTTCATGTGTTGAAGTAGGATGGGTAGTAGAAATTGGTGAAGGTGTGGATGGTGTTGTTTAACACGTACTGGGAGGTAGTGGATCCATTGTGTTAACCGGTGTAACTAGTGTTGTAGGCGTCGTTGGTGAACCATTGATTTTATTTTCTCGTAGTAAAACTTTGTTTCTTCACAAAGTTCATTCAATCTCCGGATCAAATGCCAATGGTGATAGCTTGTGAGAGCCTCTAGTATATGCACCAGTAAATACCTGCACACTAACACAACTAGCGTAAACCCAAAAAATAATAAACTAAACTATCAAAGATAACACACGCTGCATACTACTCCCCGGCAACGGCGCCAAATACTACTAATAGTTAGCGGTAACTGGGTATCAAACACAGGGAGTTTGTGGAATATGTGTCATCTAAAGATTTAGCTAAAATGACTAAATTATCTAAAAATGCAAGAAAAGTGAATTCAAGATTTTGATTCTTTGGTTTTAAAACAAAGAGTAACTAAATAAGTTGCAAGTCAAAGATTGGTTATTAAATCAGATTAAGAGAAAGTGATCATCCTAGGTTTCCAATTTCAATTGACATTCCTGTTTAAATCCAACTAGAAAGAATCACATAGACATGATTCATGTATTATTATTTGTTCATGATGAAAGGGAACTAAGTACTCGGATTATAGAAATTTGAGGTTTTTTCCCGATGACCAATTAACCAATATCCAACCCTAATCCCTCCCGTGATATCTCGATTGTCAACGACATCAAGAACGTACGATTTAGACTAAAATCAAAACATCAATTAACAACTTACAAATAAACATTCACACACCATAATAAACAACAAACGTTGCAAGTCTATTATTCTAGAAGTACGGATAAAAACACAAATGTCTTAGACAAACCATCAACCTAGGATGATCACAATGAGTTTAGCCACTCATGATCCAGCGAATCATCATACCATCAGGTTCCATGTTCATAAGAATCAAAAACACAAAAACAAATGTTTAGAAATTGTCTTGAACCAAAAGGAATACCCCAAATTCGCCCAAGAACTGCTTAGAAACGTCTCTAATCATCAGTTATCCCAAAACACACTTGAAAAAAAGATTTTAATAGGCGGTTATGTTTTTCTCGCAGGTCACCACCATGGAGGAAAGGGTGACGTCTACCATCCTTCGCACTTTCCTCCGACTCCGGTGGAGGAAAGGGTGATGTCGCACGACCTTCAACTCTCCTTGATCTTTTGAAGGATCTGGGAGTTAGAGACCCACTCGTCCTGCCCATCTGAGGCGCGAGTGCAGGAGTTAGAGCAGCTTCAGTCTGTTGCCACTAGGCGCATTTTTGGCCTAGAGGAGGAGGTGGCTTACCATCGCGGTTTGCTCCACCGATCACCATATCCGCCACCCCCTCCACCGAAGTAGTATGTTTGTGATTATCTTTTGGGGAGCAGACTTACTTTTGATGTCCTAGCTCATGAAGACTCAGCTTTGAAAATCCCGACTTTTGGAAGACAACTTGAAGACATGAAGAAGCAATGTAGAAAGAAATCTTACTTTTATAATGTAAAACTTGTACTGACTAGGGTTATGTATCCCTAAGTCCTTTTGATCTTCATGAACAAAACGTAACAAGTTGTGATGTAAATAGTATACTTTCTTTATTTTCACATTGTACCTCTTCTATATTATGGTTGATAGTGTCATGATGTGGTGATATACAGTTGACGTATTGTGTCATGGTGATACTGTGCTTTATATCCTGTGATGTGGCGACTATCTATGTTTATGAGTTATGTATTTATGGTGATGATGGGTGTAAGTATAACATATACATATATTTTCTTACTTATTATATACCAGATGTGCTTATACATTTATGTTTTACAAAATAAAAATAATAATAATATTAATAATATTAATAATAGTAAATAAATAAATATAAGAAATATAATAATGAATATGTATTTATTATTGAGTATTTCGGCTAATTGTGAGCGACTGATATAGGGATGTAGTCTCAAGCAAATTTAACCCAAATATTACTAATAGTTAGTCGTAAGTGGATATCGAACACCGAGTTTGTGGAATATGTGTTATCTAAAGATTTAGCTGAAATGACTAAATTATCTAAAATGCAAGAAAAGTGAATTCAAGATTTTGAAAGTTTGGTTTTAAAACTAAGATTAACTAAATAAGTTGCAAGTCAAAGACTGGTTATTAAAACAAATAAAGAGAAAGTGATCATCCTAGGTTTCCAATTTCAATTAACATTCCTGTTTAAATCCAACCAGAGAGAATCACATAGACATGTTTCCTGTATGATTATTTGTTCATGAGGAAAGGGAACTAAGTACTTGGATTATAAAAATGCGAGGTTGTTACCCGATGACCAATTAACCAATACCCAACCCTAATCCCTCTCGTGATATCTCGATTGTCAACGACATCAAGAACGTATGATTTACACTAAGATCAAAACATAAATTAACAACTTACAAACAAACATTCACACACCATAATAAACAACAAACGTTGCAAGTCTATTATTCTAGAAATACGTATAAAAACACAAATGTGTTAGACAAACCTTCAACCTAGGATGATCACAATGAGTTTAGCCACTCATGATCCAGCAAAACATCATACCATCAAGTTCCATGCTCATAAGAATCAAAAACACAAAAACATATGTTTAGAAATTGTCTTGAACCAAAAGGAATACCCCAAATTCGCCCTAGAAGTGCTTAGAAACGTCTCTAATCATCAGATATCCCAAAAGACGCTTGAAAAACGATTTTAATAGGTGGTTACGTTTTTCTCGCGGGTCACCACCATGGACGAAAGGGTGACGTCTACCATCCTTCGCACTTTCCTCCGACTCCGATGGAGGAAAGGGTGATGTCGCACGACCTTCAACTCTCCTTGATCTTTTGAAGGATCTGGCAGTTAGAGACCCAGCGTACTTCACATGCCACTGCCAGAGCTACACCCGTATTACCATCATCACCATTACCACCCCCACCATCATACCTACCACCATCACCACCGCCACTACTACTATCACCACCACCAACCCCACCCTTCTACTGTCCATTTCACCACTTGTCCTGCCCATCTGAGGCGGGAGTGCTGGAGTTAGAGCAGTTTCAGACTGTTGCCACTAGGCACATTTCTGGCCTTGAGGAGGAGGTGGCTTACCATCACGGTTTGCTCCACCGATCACCATCTCCGCCACCCCCTCCACCACAGTAGTATGTTTGTGATTATCTTTTGGGGATCAGACTTACTTGATGACCTAGCTCATGAAGACTCAGCTTTGAAAATCCCGACTTTTGGAAGACAACTTGAAGACATGAAGAAGCAATGTAGAAAGAAATCTTACTTTTGTAATGCAAAACTTGTACTGACTAGGGTTATGTATCCCTAAGTCCTTTTGATCTTCATGAACAAAACGTAACAAGTTGTGATGTATAAAAGTGTACTTTCTTTATTTTCACATTGTACCTCTTCTATGTTATGGTTGATAGTGTCATGATGTGGTGATATACGGTTGACGTATTGTGTCATGGTGATACTGTGCTTTATATCTTGTGATGTGGCGACTATCTATGTGATGAGTTATGTATTTATGGTTATGATGGGTTTAAGTATAACATATACATATATTTTCTTACTTATTATATACCAGATGTGCTTATACATATATGTTTTACAAAATAATAATAATAATAATAGTAAATAAATAAATATAAGAAATATAATAATGAATATGTATTTATTATTGAGTATTTCGGCTAATTGTGAGCCAGTCGTAAGTGGATATCGAACACAGGGAGTTCGTGGAATATGTGTTATCTAAAGATTTAGCTAAAATGACTAAATTATCTAAAATGCAAGAAAAGTGAATTCATGATTTTGAATGTTTGGTTTTAAAACTAAGATTAACTAAATAAGTTGCAAGTCAAAGACTGGTTATTAAAACAAACAAAGAGAAAGTGATCATCCTAGGTTTCCAATTTCAATTGACATTCCTGTTTAAATCCAACTAGAAAGAATCACATAGACATGTTTCCTGTATGATTATTTGTTCGTGATGAAAGGAAACTAAGTATTTGGATTATAAAAATGCGAGGTTGTTACCCGATGACCAATTAACCAATACCTAACCCTAATCGTGATATCTCGAATTTCAACGACATCAAGAACGTACGATTTAGACTAAGATCAAAACATCAGTTAACAACTTACAAACAAACATTCACACACCATAATAAACAACAAACGTTGCAAGTCTATTATTCTAGAAATACGGATAAAAACACAAATGTGTTAGACAAACCTTCAACCTCGGACGATCACAATGAGTTTAGCCACTCATGATCCAGCAAATCATCATACCATCAAGTTCCATGTTCATAAGAATCAAAAACACAAAAACATATGTTTAGAAATTGTCTTGAACCAAAAGGAATACCCCAAATTCGCCTTAGAACTGCTTAGAAACGTCTCTAATCATCAGATATCCCAAAAGACACTTGAAAAATGATTTTAATAGGTAGTTACGTTTTTCTCGCAGGTCACCACCGTAAGCTACGGTGCCTGTCGTAGCCTACGGTGGAAATCATTTCCTTACGCCATCTTACTTCTGAATAACGGTGCAAAAACAAGATACAGTCATCGCCGTAAGCTACGGCGCGTGCCGTAGCCTACGGTGGATCCTATTTTCTCTCCTCTTTTTCTCTTATCAATTCTCTCTTTCTCCATCTTCACTTTGCAAGTACGAGCTCCCATCGAAGCACATTAAACCACTTATTTTTGCTCTTTGGTACCTGCAAATCCATTCACACCGTAGTTATCACATTTCATTAATTAACCAAATTAAGTGCGAAATATTCATCCTTTTATAGCACTTGAGGGTTGTCATTTGTACCACCTGTCACGACATTTTCTACTAGAAGATAATGCCGCCCCGCCGAAGGAGTTCCAACAATAACGCACTACTGACAACACAAGAGGAGTTAGCTGAACGCATTTCTCAGGCAATTGCGCAGTACGAAGCTAACCGCTCCAAACATAGCGGTGGTACCGAAGGTTCAACCTGAGGAAATCCTCCAACTGGTAATACTCGGTTATTCATAAAGTCGCACGATACCCTCATTTATTCTATTCGGTTTTTGGTTACTCATACTTAAATGGTGTATCCAATGATTTTAGGTGCACCTACAAGCAGTTTCTAGACTACAAACCTTTGAATTATGACAATACCGGAGGTGCTGTATCATTCGTACGTTGGACTGAGAAGACTAACTCGGTCATTCAGATGAGTAAGTGCCCTGTTGAACAAAGAGTCAATTATGTTACTGGACTCTTCATGGATGGAACTTAAGGAAATGATGAAAAAGAAGTATTGCTCGTGATCAGAAATTCAGAAGTTGGAAACGGAGTTCTAGACTTTAAAGATGATTGGTTCAGATATTGTTGGGTACACGTAGGAATTTCATGATTTGTCTCGAGTGGTGCCACACTTAGTAGAGCCCGAATTTAAGTGGATTGAGAGGTACATCTGGGGACTTGGCCTCGAAATTCTGAGACTAGTTACCTCTTCGAAACTCACTGAAATTGGAGAAGCAATTGATCTAGCTGTCAACCTTACTAAAGAGGCTGTTCGTCAGCGGAGGTTTCCTAAGTGTGGTGTGAGCAATACGAGCTCCAATAAAAGAAAATTCTCCCATTTCAAGAAAGGCTCTCGAGGTAATAATAATAGTAACAAGAAGCAACCCACAAGAGAAGTCAAAGAAATGAAGGCATATGTTACCACTACCACAAACACTGCTGCTAAGAAATCTTATACTGAGGGAGCACCAAAATGCCCTTTCCACCACTACGAGGAATGCCGAGGCCCCAAGTGTGGCAAATGTGGTAGGTTTGGATATCGCACCGATGCGTGGTGGGGAACAAATGCTAGAGATCAAGGTTGTTTTGGATGCGAAGACAAAGGGCATTTCAAGAAAGATTGCCCTAAAGAAAACTAAACTCGGAGAAGAGCGTTCATGATTGGAGCTAAGGATGCTCTCCAAGACCCGAATGTGGTTACCGGTACGTTCCCTATCAACGATCACTGCACATCTATTATTTTTTATATCAGGGCAGATTTTTGTTTTATTTCTAAAGAATTTTGAGATATACTTGGGGGTAGAGTCGAGTAAATTAGATGTTCCATACTCGATTGAGCTAGCTAACAGGATATTGGTAGAGTCGGAGGAAATTATAAAGAAGTGTACCTTAGAACTGGGTGAACGGAAGTTCGATATAGATTTATTACCAGTTCAACTAGGTAGTTTCGATGTCGTTATTGGTATGGATTGGCTATTCGATAATCGAGCCGAAATCATATGTCACGAGAAAATCATTTGCGTCCCCTTACCCGATGAAGAACATTTGATGATTCACGGTGAAAAACATGACATGCCACTTTGAATCATAAACTGCATGAAAGCTCAAAAATGTTTGAGGAAAGGATGCATTGCCTTTCATGCCCATGTGGTAGATAAAAAGGCCGATGAGCTCAAGGTGGAGGACATACCAGTAGTAAAGGAATACCCCAAGGTCTTTCCAGAAGACTTGCCGGGACTACCTGCACAACGACAAGTCGAGTTCCGTGTTGATTTAGTGTCAAGAGCTGCACTTGTGGTGAAGCCCCGTATCGACTAGCGCCCTTGGAGATGCAGGAATTATCTACTCAGTTGCAAGAGTAGGTTCACAAAGGGTTCATAAGACCAAGTTTCTCGCCTTGGGGAGCTCCGGTGCTGTTTGTGAAAAAGAAGGACGGAACTTTCCGAATGTGCATCGACTACCGGGAACTGAACAAGTTAAGCGTCAAGAACTGGTACCGATTAACAAGAATCGACGATCTATTCGATCAGTTGCAAGGGTCAAGTTTTTACTCAAAGATTTATTTAAGATCCAGGTATCATCACTTAAGGATCCAAGTGGAAAGTATTCCTAAGACGGCGTTTAGGACTGGCTACGGTCATTACAAGTTCCTTGTGATGCCTTTTGGCCTAACAAACGCCCCTACAGTATTTATAGATTTGATGAACCGGGTATGTAAGCCATACCTTGACAAGTTCATGATCGTTTTTGTAGATGACATATTGATATACTCACGAAACGAGGAAGAACATGAGCAACACTTGAGTACGATACTGGAATTGCTAAAGAAGGAGCAATTATATGCCAAGTTTTCGAAATGCGAATTTTGGATTCGTGAGGTACAATTTCTCAGTCACGTGGTGAACGAGAACGGAATACATGTTGACCCCTCAAAAATCGAGGCCATAAAGAATTGGACCACGCCAAGAACCCCCACGGAAATACGGCAATTCCTAAGTTTAGCGGGATATTACTGGAGATTTATTGAGAACTTCTCAAAAGTTGCTCAGCCGCTGACCTCGCTTACACAAAAGGATAAGAAGTTTGATTGGGGAGAAAAGCAAGAATCGCCATTTCATATATTAAAAGAAAAATTATGTAAGCGTCAATATTATCACTCCAGACGGTATCGATAATTTCGTGGTATATTGTGATGCATCGCCTAAAGCTTTGGGTTGCGTGATAATGCAACGCGAAAAATTCATCGTGTATGCATCACGTCAGCTGAAAGTTCACGAAAGAAATTATACCACACATGACCTAGAATTAGGCACAGTGGTATTTGCCTTAAAAATCTGGCGTCATTATTTATATGGCACCAAGTGGACCATATTCACGGATGATAAAAGTGTTCAACATATATTCAAGCAAAAGGAACTCAATATGCGCCAACGACGTTGGGTGGAATTGCTGAATGATTATGACTATGAGATCAAGTATCACCCAGGCAAGGTAAATGTTGTTGCAGATGCTTTGAGCAGGAAGGAACGAGTCAAAACTTTACAGGTACGAGCGTTAGAAATGACAATCCAGACGAACTTTGCGGCTCGAGTCACCATGCACAACAAGAAGCCTTGAAATCAGAAAACATTCCAGCGGAATCATTACGGGGAATGGAAAAACAACTGGAACCGAACAAGGATGGGACTCTATATTTCATGGGAACGATCTGGATTACCTATTATGGCGATTTGCGAGACTTGTGCTGGATGAAGCACACAAGTCCAAATACTCGATACACTCAGGATCGGATAAAATGTATGAGGATCTAAAAGAGTATTATTGGTGGCCAAATCGCAATGGAGATATTGCGACCTATGTTGGGAAATGCCTAACTTGTGCAAAAGTCAAGGCCAAATACCAAAAACCATCTGGTTTATTGCAACAACCCGAAATCCCAGTTTGGTAGTGGGAACAAATCTCAATGGATTTTATTACAAAATTACCTCAGACCTCTCGAGGTCATGACATGATCTGGGTTATCATTGATTGGATAAGCAAATCAACTCACTTCTTACCCATCCGTGAGAAGACAGTAAAGAGAAGTTAGCTGAACTGTATCTTAAGGAAATCGTGGCACGTCATGGAGTGCCAATCTCGATAATCTCTGATAGAGATGGTCGCTTTGTGTGGCGGATCTGGCAATCATTTCAAACTTTGTTTGGTTCTCGCTTAGATTTAAGCACAACTTTTCACCCACAAACCGATGGTTAAAGCGAGCGAACCATCCAAACGTTGGAAGACATGCTTTGGGCCTGTGTGATGGATTTAGGCAGAAACTGGGATACTCATTTACCATTGGTAGAGTATTCCTACAATAACAGTTATCACCAGTATCAAGGCCGCGCCGTTCGAAGCACTATATGGACAAAAATGGCAATCTTCGCTATGCTGGGCGGAAGTCGGTAACAAACAACTCATTGGTCGTGAACTAGTACAAAAGACCACAGACAAAATATTCAAGATCCGTGAGCGTATCAAAGCGGCCCGAGATAAACAAAAGAGCTAAGCGGATCGGAGACACAAACCATTATCCTTTGAGGTTGTAGACAAAGTGTTACTAAAGGTCTAACCTTGGAAAGGCGTAGCAAGATTCGGGAAGCGCGAAAAACTATACCCGAGATACATTGGGCCTTTCAAATTCTCGCAAAGATTGGTACAGTGGCTTACAAATTAAAACTGCCAGAGGAACTCAATAATGTATACGACACATTTCATGAGTCTAATCTGAAGAAAAGCCCAACTAATGACATAGTTATCATTCAAGCGGATGAGATTCATGTTGATGACAAACTTCAATTTACCGAAGAACCCGTCGAAGTCATGCACTAGAAAGTTCAAATGGCGAGAAGAAGCCTAATCAAACTGGTAAAAGTTCATTGGAACTCGCGTCACGGTCCCGAGTACACGTGGGAACATGAAGATCAGATCAAGACAAAATACTCCCACATGTTCAAGAAGACTCCTTCAGTGGATGTCTCAAAGTGAATTTCGGGACAAAATTCTTTTAAAGAGGGAGTATGTGACAAATGGCAAATAACTGGTAATTTCATACAATCTAATCACTATTTTATTTCATAATCTCATGCATATTGTTGATGCACTTTATGGTCGTCATTGTGTGAATATGCTAGAAAGAGTGTGTATTGAATATTGTATAGATTAGATACAAACACACGACCCATGTGCGAATGAGTATTGGCTCGTACGAGTGACATGTGACTAGTACGAGTGACATTGTTACTCGTACCAGTGATAACATCTCACTCATACGAATGACCCTACGTAGAAGTGACAACCTGCTCGCTTCGCACGAGCTGTCATGTCTATATATAGGTGTTGTGTGTTCATTATTTGTCTATAAATAGGTGTTGTGTGTTCATTGTTTGTAAGTTTTGGAAGTTCCCTGAGGGGAAAGGCAGGCGGATTCTCTCTAGGAACTCCACCAGTGAGACAAGATGTATACTCTTTCGGTATGAATGAAATGAAAATCTTCCGCTGATTCTATTCCTACACCCTGTTTATATTGTCCTGTCGAATCTGTACTATCATACGCCCAAGCTTCCGTCTAGAACCGCCGCCCACACGACCACACATATTATCGTAATTTACTTGCGTAACCGAGTCGTACGTCATATCGCAATTATTAGGACAAGTAAGTCCGGTCATGTCATATACTGGTATTTGTTACTACGCGAAACAAACCAAACAATGCCCTAAAAGTGTTGGTAGAAAGTGTTAGGCGCACTATTGGTGGCTGCACTATTCGTGTCAGCAAGACCGCTAAAATGAAACAGAACAACGAATAGCGGCATGCTAATGCCATAATTGGGTCCATATAAACATGAAAAAATTGATATGGGAACACCCATTACATAAATATATAACTTTCTGGTACGACGCCTAACTTGCAAAATTGTCCGTTTCGACCAAAAAGGCGACAAATTTCAGTTTGTCTGCAATATTAATTCGGTGGATTCCAGATTTCAGAATTATAACAAAACAGTAATTGAACATCCTAAAACAATATGAGAATAGCAAAAATTCACAAAAGACATCGTTTCTGGTCACACAGCAAACAGTGCACAACTCAACCGAAAAGCGACCGTTTGTCGAACGGACGAACATTTTAGTGGTCGATAGCCTCATGCATTCATCTAGAAAACTAGTTAAGCCTCATTTGGGATTCGGAATCCTTTCAACTATCTTGAGGTCACGGAAACACAACTTCCGGAAAGTTCGACGGCAAAATATATAAGTGCCGATATTGAGCGAACGTTCGAACGGAAGGCATTTCGACCATCTTAACTCATCATATATTCAGCTAGCGAATTAGTTAAGCATATTTCTAGATCAGAAGTGCACTAAATAAACGCCATGACAATTGTGGAGGTCAAAAACCAAAGCTTCTGTTACTAAATAATAAGGATAAGCAAAATAATAACGTTTTCGTTATCCGAAACCTATACTAATTAGTCAAGTAGACTAATTAACATAGATTAATACCCTAAACCTTAATTATATCTTGTATAAGATCAACCCCCCTAATCATAATACTTAAGTTAAGTACCTAAATATCTAATAAATAAACTTATGTTATAAAAAGTTACACTTTACCCCCTTTCAAAATGGCGGATTCAAGTGTGTGAGTCCCAAAATAGATTCGGATCACAGTGGTTGATTGTTTTCACCCAAACAACTATGGATTAGTTATTTGAATGTGCAAATACTAAGAAAAACCAAGCAAAGAAGATGAAGAATCTTGTATGGATCAAACAACTAGTGTTGTATATAAAATCCCAATAACATGTAATCAATAATTGCACCTAGATATTCGTATGAAAGCACAACAACAAAAATCACAACACAAGAATATCACCAAAATCTGTCCAAGAAACTAGACAAGCCATTCATTCATGAACACATAGTAATTAATAATTACGCTGGATAGTTAAATACGCCGCCAACATTTAAGTTTCATACAATTACACTTTTTACCCTTCAACATTGTCTAACTAATATAAACTAGCTCAAACTATGAATAATCAAGCACCGACGGTCTCAAAATGTTCTAACAATATCCCCCCCTGACCCTTGCGTGCTTGAGTTTATTCAATCTTGTTTCAGAGCTTCTGAATCTGCGACGGGTCCTTCAACCTTGTCTTGTGCAGCTTGAATGATAGGTCGATCTGTGGATGCTTCGGTTGTTTCTTCAGAGCTTAGATTAATAATAGCTTCACTTGAGGGTTGTTGTAACTCCGTTGTGGCTTCATATGTGGATGAAACTGGAGTTTGATGGTGAGATGCACCTTGAGATGGTGAGGAGGTTTTCTGTTGTGATGATGACTTATGCTTTCTCTTTCTTTTTCTTGCCTCCTCCTTTTATGACGGCTTCTTAATCCTGAGAACAATTTCCATCATCTCTATCTTCCAATCTCGAGCTCGTTCCACAACCCTTTGAAATAGCATTCCTTCTTCTTTGTACTCATTTCCAACTCCAACGTGGATTTTGTGACCAAAGAGAATGTTGAGATCGGAGAGGCAGGACATGAAAACATCCATCGGGTCTAGAATTCGAATATCTTCGTTAGACGCTAATCGGATCACTGCTTCTCCTGTCTTCCCATCGTAAAACCATTTCTTGAAGTGTGTAAGCATGACAGGCTGTTCAGGTGGAATTTTAACTTTAGTTTCGACCTTAGATGGATCAATCACCCATGTAACCATTCCTTTTCCTGTGATGGGATCTTTTGTCGTCTTTGATATTCTTCTTCGAGGTCGTTGCGGCTTGAAAACTGTGAAGCCCCAATTGCATTCTCTTAAAATGAGTTTTTCAAAGTCAGCTCTGATGCTACTGTTGGTCAGGTTTATCATGTCTAGCCTCCTCAGTTCTCGAATGTCCCAGTTTGGAAGGCTTTTCATGTCAGCTCCAGTCTTAAAATGCTGAATAACACCACCTCGTCTCTTCACGATGAACATCCTATTGAGATTGCAATACTTCAAGCTTATTATTCTAATAATGACTTCAAATTTTTCAATGGTAACCACCTGATAGAAGTCTGGAAGCTTCTCCCTTTCTTTTATGAACCATTCTGGATGCATCGGAGTTACTGCTTCACCGTCCTCGGTTTCATAAATAGTATCTTCTTCCAAACCCCTCTCAACAAATCTTGCTGGCATTTCATCTCTGTCTACCTCCTCTTCCTCACTTTCGTCATCCTCAATGACGTTCACAGCCGATTCTAGGCATCTTTTCTTCTTTTCTTCAGCCTCAACTCTTTGCCTTTCCTCTTCAGTCTTAAACTTCTCATTATCAAAAACATCAACAGATGAGAACATTGGTCGTATGTTCACTTTGGTGCAAAGTTCTCTGATCATACGGTACCTCTTTTCCATCCCATCTTGCTGAAATCTCACAAATCTCATATGTTCTTTGACGTATGTGTGAAGCTCTTTGTTTTTCATTCTTTGTTCCCTCAGCTTATCACGAAGAACGTTAGTGTTGCTTACTTGATGTTTCAGCAGACATATTTCCTGAGCAGACCTTTCCCAATGTCTTTTGCTAGCTTATCATGCAAATCCTGAAATGGACGAGGTCTGCGAGGAGCTTGTTGCGGCATTTGTCTTGGTGGTTCCTCTGTCGAAGGTCCTTTCCCAGTTTTCTTACGTTTCTGCGGGGGAGATAGACTTAAGGCTTCTGGATCAAGACAATAAACTGATCTACAAACTCGTCTAACTGCTCTTGCTCGGTGGTGACTGTCACCGGTGTTTCAAATTCTGTCATATGACGTCTCTTTCTTCTAGTTTCTCTCTTCTCTCTTTCTTCGGCCTCATGAATTGCACGGAGATTCTCTATATGCTCGTGATGTTCTCTAGTGCTTCCTGCCCTAAAACTACTTTCCATCAATCGCTCTTGAGGAGCACTATCTTTCTGTTTCTTCGAGGAGTCCCCTTCCTTTATAATTTTCTTTCCTTTATTCTTTCTGACCAGCTGCTCGGTTTATTCTTCTTCTTCCTCCTCATCACCATCTCCTTGTCTCTTTTTCTTTACATGTTCTCTATATTTCTCATAGGCTGCTTTCACGACAGGATATCTTTCCTCCCTATACATCCGTTGATGCAGCAGTATCCATTCCTCAGTTTTTAGCTCGGTGATCTGACACCCTGTTGGCAGCTGGAACTTGTCTAGGTCGCCGTCATGAGGAAGATTTGGATGTTTGTCATTGATGAGGAGCTGAAGAAAACGAGGGTACATGGCCCATGTGGAGGAATTAGCATTATCAACCATGCAGTAAAAAATGAGGCCAGAGAAATTGAATGACTGCTTTGTGTAGAGGCTAAGCATAGCAGCCGACCATTCCAAGTTTAAACCATCATATCCTCCTTTCCTATGTGCCAAGCTCATAGTGAATACATGAAGAATGAATCTCAGTCCCTGGTAAGCCCCTTTCTTTTGATCTCATTTTTCTCTCTAAAGTTCCAATATACCTCATCCCTTTAAACCCATCTAGGATGTCGTCCTTCTTCATTCTGAGCAAATCATTGTTCTTGTCTCCAAGACTAAGGACTCTGCGTATGTTATCCTCTGTAACTACTATCTTCCTATTTCTGAATGTAGCTGTGATTCTTTTAATTTCGTTGACAGTCCACACTTTGGGTGTCTTCCAAAACTCTTTGACGTGGATACTGTAGATGATCGGATCGGCTTGTAAGCGTAGCTAATCCTACTTGAATTTATCCACTCTGCTACATCTTCAAAATTGATTGGAGGTGGGACCAGCTTGCATGGCTGATTGTGCTTTCGAGTTTTATCCCAAATAATCTCCTTCACCATTTCTGAAATAAAAAACAAGCTAAGTTAGATTTTTTTTCGTAGAAATATTTATATATATATATATATATAAATATATACAATTATATAATAATAATATAAATAAATATATAAAAGAAACTAACAAATCCGCTACTAAATACGCCGGGCAAAATAGTTAAGTTCGCCGGACACGAGACTAAGTTCGCCGGACAAAAGAAACTGACAAACCTACAGTGAGTAAGAATTATTTACGCTGCACACGACGAGCGGATTTAAACTTTGACACGAGATTGAGTCCAGCGAAGATAATTTTCTACGCTAGATTACTGGCGTATTTGTCAATTTACGCCGGTTGGTTGAACTCGCGTTCAAGACTTAAATCCGCTGGTTCAGGTTTGTGATAACTACGCCGATTTTAAATTACCTACGGTGCATTCATAGTAAATACGCTGGCTTCAAAGATTTCTTGATAAACCCTTAAAAACCGGATAATCCAGATTCAAATGAATATTCAGTTCAATCATATTTTAAGATCAACACATACTCCACATTATAAGACTTAGAACATACCGATATCGATCTAAATGAAATCCGATTGAATTATTCAGTGATGGTTGAAAAGGAGTTTTGGGTTTTCGGAGATAGAAGAAGAAGAAGAAGATGAAGATGATTTGAAAAGGTTTGCAAAAAAATGAAATTGGATTATATATATATAAATACGCCGGAACATTAAATACGCCGCGTAAATATGTTTGTAAGATATCTTCATTTTTAAGAAAGCTTAGAAACAAATACGCTCAAAGATGTTAACTTTTCTCGAAAAACGTGCCCTTTTTGATTAAAATAATAGTGCAAAAATTTAAAATAATCTTAAGTGAAAAGAAAAATTGCAATCTGGATCCTCAAAGTTGTTTCTTGTTCCGGAAGCCTCCTTTTTCACATAAAGTTTATGCTAACTGACTTGAATCCCGTGACTTTCCTGCGAAAGATCATACTGGTAACACTTCGTCTGATTAAACTAAAATGTTAGAGATATAAAAATAATTAAGGCACAAGAAAATTGTTAGTATGTTTGTTCTTTTAAATCCATGCGCCTATCTTTCAACATGCGATCGGAGAGCCTTTTTATCATGTTGCGGTAATATTGACAAGAACTTCAATGTTCCCACTCATGCTGACACAGTCAGAATGTTGTGCCCGTGAGTCCCACGTCAGGACATGCCCCCGCGATCAAGGTATGCGCAAAGATTCCTCATAACAGGTGAATATACTGACTTCATTCATTTTTGAGATTTCAACGTTAGACAGTTGGTGTTTAGGTCAGTACTTCCGTACAGCAGAGAGACCAAGATCTAACGAGGGCTATGGCAGATACCAGATGCGTTGCGATTTAATCACTTGAATAATTCTCAATGAGAGATTCATTTGTGTAGGGTTTTGGCCGCATATGCTCTTTTAGAAAAGATATCATAGCTATGTCTAGGTCAGCATATATCTGGATGCAGCAAAAGAGCAACTATAATATCCCCGAATGATTAGCCATTAAAAAGACCCGAAATCTCAAACTTTGGCAATCTATCAACGTAAGATTTAAGACCATTAAGCCATACGCCGCAACGTTTTACCCCCAAGTTGCACAACATTGTGGGTATTCTGAATTCTTGTGTGATCATTAGAGTTTGTCTCCGTTTCGCAGTTTACTTCAAGGTATTGCTGAATCTACCGACACGTTGTTGCTTGAGGCCTTAATCTTTTTCTGTGTTAAGATCAGAACAAAAGTGTTAGCAGTTTTTCTATCATTTCTTGTGGAGGTGCCAAAGAAAGGATTAGTCTCAACCATATTTTCTGGAAAACTTCCCCCATTAAAATTTTATTTTCGAGAATCCATTGCTTGAAAAGAAATTTCAACTTTGCAGAAAATCTTTTTGCTAGGCACATTTTTATGAGATTGTTATTTATTATAAAACCCCTTTTTTTACCAAAAGTCAGTTCCACTCAAGGAAGTTCACCATTTCCAACCAGGTTACCAACTGGTTGAATCGAGCTTTATCGAAAGCTTTGGTAAATATATCATCTTTTTGTTGCACTGAATCCACTGGCACCACTTGGATGTATCCTTTCTCGTACGCATCTCTAATCGCATGAATGCGAATTTCATTGTGTTTCATTCTGGAGTGGTGGATAGGATTCTTCACAATCCCCAGACACGCTTCATTGTTGATGAATATTGGAGTCTTCATGATGTTGTTCCCATAATCCAATAACTGATTCTGTATCCAAAGTACTTGTGAACAGCAACTGTAAGTTGCCGTGTATTCAGCCTGAGCGGTAGATGTAGAGACTGTTGTCTGCTTTTTGCTCTGCCACGAAATAAGGCGATTTCCCAAGAATTGGCAACCTCCGAAGACAGATTTTCTGTCTACATTGCAACCTGCATGATCACTGTCAGAGTAAGCAATTAGATCAAAGTTACTATCTTTAGGATACCACAAACCAAGCTTTGGAGTTCCTTTGAGATAGCGAAAGATTCTCTTGACAGCAGTATCATGCAATTCTTTGGGATTTGTCTGAAAACGTGCACAGAGACAGACAGCCCACATTATGTCAGGCCTACTGGCGATCAGATACATTAACGAGCCAATCATTGAGCGATAGAGAGATTTGTTCACTTGCTTTCCTTGAAGATCTGAAGTGAGTTCCGTCTGAGCAGCAAAAGGAGTGCTGGCGGATTTGCAATCATTCATGCTATACTTTGAAAGAATATCTATGACATACTTAGCCTGATGAATGAGGATACCATCATTTCTTTGCTTCACTTCTAATCCTAAGAAAAACATGAGTTCTCCCATCATACTCATTTCGAACTTCGCTTTCATCACTTTCTCGAATTCTTTACAAAGGGCTTCATCTGTCGACCCAAAAAATGATATCGTCTACGTAGATTTGAACCAACATCACATCTTTTCCAATCCTTTTTATGAAGAGATTCATGTCAATTTTGCCTCTTGAATATCCACATTCCAGAAGATATGTTGACAAAGTCTTCTACCATGCTCTAGGTGCTTGGTGAAGACCATAGAGAGCTTTGTCAAGGTTATAGTATTTTGTGGGAGATTGAGGATATTCAAAACCTGGAGGTTGACAAACATAAACTTCTTCTTTCACTTTCCCATACAGAAAAGCACTCTTTACATCCAGTTGAAACACATTAAAGTTTTTGAATGAAGCATAGGCCAAGAAGATTCTGATGGCTTCTAACCGTGCCACATGTGCAAAAACATCCTCGTAGTCAATCCGCTCTTCCTGTCGAAACCCTTGAACCACTAATCTAGCCTTATTCTTGATAACTACACCATGATCATCCATCTTACGAAACACCCACTTGGTAACAATTGGATACTTTCCGTCCGGTAGGTCAACAAGTTCCCAGACTTTAATTTTCCGAAATTGTGGCAATTCTTCCTGCATAGATTGTACCCAACTTGAATCTTGAATAGCTTCTTCAATATCCTTTGGGACAGACTGCGAAAGAAAGGCTGCATACAGTCATGTGTTAATGGTATGTGTTTGACCACGTGTTCGAACTCCATCTTCAACAGAAACAATGACATTTTCAATTGGATGGTTTCGATTGGTCTTGTACCCTGCCTTGGTGTGAGTTTCAACTTGTTGAGACAGATTAGAGAAGTGTTCATCGACGTAGATGATTGGAGTTTCGACTTCTTTGGGAGGTTCATCCACAGCCTGCTGTGAAGAAGAATCATCATGTGTAGATGCATTCTCAGCATATGTGCTACCATTTACCTCGAACACTGGAAGAGTAGGAGAGGCAGAGACATGGGTGAAACGGGTTGTAAACGGAGTAAAACCAATGTCTGAGGCATCAAACAAAGGTTCCAACGGAGTGGATTCTGCAGGTTCGGATTCAGTGAAGGGTTCATTGATGCTGAAGGTGTTGAATATAATATCCACGTCATAAAACCAATTCGGAGCGCTTCCAGTGTAAATGGAGTTTCCTTCTTGAAAATCATCGTAGTATGATTCAATCACCATCTTGGTCCTTTTCTTGTAACTCGATATGCCTTTTGAGAAGATGAATAGCCCATGAAGTAGCACACGTTACCGACTGCATCAAACTTGATGAGATTGTCTTCAGTGTTGAGAAGTGTGCATGAACATCTGAACGGTCTGAAGAAATCTATCAGAGGCTTCCTTTGGAAAAGTACTTCATAGGCTGTCTTTCCGTGAGGTTTGACGATAAGAACACGATTCAAAACATAGCATGCTGTGTTGACCGCTTCAGCCCAGAAGATTATGGGAAGTTTAGAGTCGACAAGCATAGTTCTTGCAGCTTCGATGAGAGTTCTGTTTTTGCGTTCTGCTACTCCGTTTTGTTGAGGGGTCTTGGCAGCACTGTATTGGAGGCGAATTCCCTTATCTTCATAGAAGGAGACAAACGTATGATTTTTAAATTCAGTTCCGTTGTCGCTTTTGATGGAGTTGACTTTCAGCTTAATCACGTTTTCAATCATGGGAATGAAGCTCTTCAGAATGGATGACGTTTTGCTTTTGGCTTCAAGAAAGAATACCCATGAAAACCGTGAGAAATCATCTGTAATCACAAAACAATAAGATCTTTTCGCTAAACTTTTAACGCTAATTGGACCAAAAAGATCCATGTGAAGTAATTGCAGAGGAGCAGATATCGTATTCACTACTTTGGACTTATGCAGCTTTTTATGATGCTTTCCTTGGGCACATGTGATGTACTTTTCTGAAAAAGGAAAATCTTTCATAGGTAAACCTCTTACTAGATTTAATTTAGAAAGTTTATTAATGTTCTTAAAATTCACATGCCCCAAACGCATGTGCCACAACAGTGATTCCATTCAGATGCTTTTGACGTAAGACATGTCATTGGTTTATTTGACTTGGCATTCTTCATATTTAGCACGTAGGTGTTATTTTGACGTGGAGCTCTAAGCATGATCATCTCTTTTGGGAAGGAGTAACCGGGTTTGATGAATAAGCACTCCGTGTCATTAAACAGCACCGCGATTCCTTTGTCACAGACTTGTGAAACACTCATAAGATTGTAACACAATTCTGGAACATAATTCACATTCTCCAAAGTGAGTGCTTCTGACACCCATTCCTACGATTTTTTCTCCCTTTTCGTCTCCGGCAAGGGATACAAAGTCACCATCAATAACTCGAAAGTTGGTAAGTAGATCCTTTAGCCCGGTCATGTGCCTGGAGCAACCGCTGTCAACATGCCAGATATACTCCATGAGTGTCCGAAGCCATTTCTGAATTTTATTCTGTTATACAACAACAACAACAACAACAACAACAGGAAAATATGTACAATTAGCTAGTTTTTGGAACCCAGACTTGCTTTAGATTCGTTCTATCATGATTTTGAGCAAGAGTGTTGTCTTTTCTTTTCCAAAAACAGGTTGAATCAACTATGTATTTTACTGATTTCTTTAAACTGTCAAATTGATCAGTAAAACTTTTAACTAGGTCTTGACTACGTTTAGAAAATTTCTTGCTTTTACAATGTTTCGCCGTATGTCCTAAATGACCACAGCGAAATCATTGTTTTTGTCTCGATCTTTTCCTCCTGTGTGCTGAGTGTGAAGATGATGTATGTGATGAGAGTTTGGAGCATCTTGAGGAGTTTGATGATGTAATGTGGCTTGAATCTTTAGCTTTCTTCAGTTTCTCTTCGGGATGATGTTTATCTTCAATGTCGACTTCATTGTGCTCACTGTCTGATGAGGAAATTGATTCTTGACTTTCATCTGACCTTTCTTCATCGTTTTCTGATGTTGTTGTGCTTGAGTCTTCAGTGAAATCTTTATCAGTCTCTGATGTACTTGCAACTGATGGAACAAATTCTGGAATTTCCTCTGTAAGGAACTTTCCAAAACAGTTTTTCGTTAACTCTGGCACAAATACATGACATTCAAGCATAACATTTTCATCATTGAGAGCAAAGTTTAGGTCATAACCCTCAACCTTGGCAAACCCTTGGTTGTGAGCCTTAAGTGTAGGCACATTGCCATTACAGTCACCCGTCCTAGATAAACTATTACAGTTATCTCGAATAGAAATTTTGTTCGTCTTATCACAATTCCAAGCGAACCAGTTAACAGTTGAATAATTGTCCCCTGAATAGCCTATTCCTATTTTCATCCCTCCACAATCATCTTCCCCATCGCACACATCTTCCTTACTCTCGCACAGATCTGCATTACTTTTAGAATGGTTAGGGTTGTTTTCGGATTTATAAAAAATACTTTGATCCAAAAGATCATTTTTATTAATTAAGTCGTTCTTAGGATGAGGAGATGTCATAGGAACATAATTTTTGCTGTGCGGAGGAGGAAATAATTTTCTTTCGTTTCCGAGTTTATCTTTATATCCAATTCTGTCCTTTATGAATGTCGGTCGTTGGCAGCTTACAATGTCAACCAGTGCTTTTTGGCTAATTTTCCATTTATCAATAATGATTTGTAACTTATTTTTTTCGTTTTGAGATTTTTCTAGATTTTCGGTAAAATCATTTATGATAAAATCTTTTCTGAAAACAAAATCCTTTAGAGTCTGCATTTCAGCTATGGTTGAATTCAACTTTCACAGATATGCCGCCTCATTTTCTTTTAGCTCTTGATTTATTTTCAAAACTTTTTCTTTTTCTTTAATTATATCACGGTTGAGTGAATTGTAGTGTGCCACGAAGTTCAAACATGGTTTTGAGCACAGCTTTGCTTTAAATTCATATGGAATGGTGTTTACCAAATCCTTATCTTCGGCTTCTGATTTCATGGCGGTAGAGGATGTTCCAACCGCTGCATTCTTGCTGGTACTGATGACTTCTTGAATAGCAGGCTTCGACTCATTCAATTCAGCTTTCTGTTTTCTCTTCTCTAAGGAAGGAGAGATGATGTTTTTCAAACCAGTGTCATCTTTTGGAATCTTGGATGTTTTTTTTCAACGTCATTTGAGGCAGACGTGGCAGAGACAGTGGTAATGTTTGCCATGAGGGCCTTGTTTACTTCACCTTTTGCCTCAGCTATCTCCTCCGACCAATCATAATCTTCCACCACTAAAGCCTTATGATTATTTTCAGCAGCATTATTATTTCCTTCAATGGCAATCGATCACCTTGTCTTGTTGATTTCGGTATTCTCGTTTTTCAGCAACGGACACTCTCTTTTGAAGTGGCCCAAGTCTTTGCAGTTATAACATCTAAGCTTGGATTTGTCAAATCCAGCTTTTCCAAGAGACAACCTCTTTCCTGTTTTATCTTGGAATTTCTTCAACCGTAGAGTGATCATTGCCATCTGCCACTTTAGATCCATCTCCTCCATGTCGTCTGGATCTACTTGATACATGTCTTCTGCTGTTAGGAATTCTCTCTTCAACTCTCTTGACATAAGCGCCTCATAGCTACTTAATAAAGTATTAAAAAGAGCTACATGTTTTGTGGAAATTTTAAGTGCTTGAGTGATTCTGGCCACGATGGTCTTCTCAGAAGATGACGAGGCCTTTACGGAGTTTACGGAAGCATTTGAGTAGGATTCGACAGCACTTTGGGGATTTGATCCACATGAGGTGACAGGAGCAAGAAATGCCATATTCTTGGGAACGGAGGTTGCAACAGCTTGCTGAGACATCTTCTGAGAATATCCAGTTTGATTGATCTCTCTTTTCACGATATCCATTTCAAAGGCTTTTAAAGTGTTAATCAATTCTGAGAGAGTAACTGGAGTTGGGCTGGTGAGGAAAGTTCTTTTAATCATCATACATTGAAGACTCCATTCTTTTGGTAGAGAATCTAGCAGCTTATTGATCGATGCATAATTTGCGACTTGGTTTCCCACCTTGTTCATCTTGGTCAACACCCCATAAATCTGCTTATGTGGTCGGACAAGCTTTCGCCACGAATACTTCCAAACATATCATATTCTTTCTGCACCATGTCTCGTTTGTTCTCCCTGAGTTCCTCATTGCCTTCATAATGATCGATTAGAGCCAACCACAGTTCATGTGCCGAGGTATATTCTTCAAACAGATTGTTATCATCCTTTAATAGGGCCATAGTGAGAGCAGCGTGAGCCCTTCTGTCACGTTGAATCAGTGTCCTATCTTCATCTGTGAATGTTGAAGGATCTTCATTGATAATACGAATGTCGTCACATATTATCATGGGAACATGCGGGCCCACAGTGACTGATATCCATTGAGTATAATCGGTATACTCGAAAAAGGAATTGATCCTGTTTTTCCAGCTGAAATCTTCCGAGCCTTTCAACTTTCGTGGCCTTGTAGCGGTTCCAGTTTCTAGTTCGGCTTGAGAAATCGGATTGAGTTGATTGAGAGACATGATGGATGAACGAAGATCAATTACGCTGAGATTTTCTAGATCAGAGAACAATTACGCTCACTAGAGGATAATTACGCTGGAGCAAAGATTTAAATATGCTGCACTTGAAACAATTACGCTGATGGGATCGGTGATTTTGTCCTGCAAAAAGCTAAATTCGCTGGATGTTCGAAAACAAGCAAAGGTTTAGTTAATTTCACTGAACACCATGATAAAATCGCTGAGGATTAGTATCACTGATTTCGAAGTCGCCTTCGAGTAAATTCGCTGGACAATTACGCTGCCAATATGATAACTACGTTGATTTAAGACCAGCGTAGTTGTTAACTACGCTGAATTCAAATTAAATGCGCTGGATTCAAAATAAGTACGCCAACTTCAAATATATCTACGCTAGCTTCATCATTAAATACGCCCAGAAGGGTTTTAGTATGAACAAAAACCCTCTAAACACCCAAAAACAACCCAAAATTCATGTTTCTTTGCAGCTAAATAACCAAAATGGTTACCAAACTACTGATTAACGACTCCCCAAAGATTAAACACACCAGACCAAGCCATTTTAAGTCTAAAATTTTGAAAACCTTGAAACTTTGAAACTTTTTGAAAAATCTTCAAAACTTGAAGAATCTTAACAAAAACTCAAACAATCAAGAGCACAATGGCTCGATACCAAATTGTGAGTCCCAAAACTGATTCGGATCACAGTGGTTGATTGTTTTCACCCAAACAACTATGGATTAGTTGTTTGAATGTGCAAATGCTAAGAAAAACCAAGCAAAGAAGATAAAGAATCTTGTTTGGATCAAACAACTAGTGTTGTATATAAAATCCCAATAACATGTAACCAATAACAGCACCTGGATGTTCGTATGAAAGCACAATAGCAAAAATCACAACACAAGAAGATCACCAAAATCTATCCAAGAAACTTAGACAAGCCATTCATTCATGAACACATATATACAAACTGACTACCCAACGTAAATAATAATTACACTGGATAGTTAAATACGCCGCCAACATTTAAGTTTCATACAATTACACTTTTGACCCTTCAACATTGTCTAACTAATATAATCCAGCTCAAACTATGGATAATCAAGCACCAACGGTCTCAAAATGTTCTAACAAAGTGGGTCCCACACCCACTGATTCATGTTGGAATTGTGAGTTTAGAAGCTTGGTGTAAGATTATGTTTTCACTTGTGAAAGATGGCAATTATATATACCCTAACCTACACTTGATGTCTTCCATCATTCACTCAAAAAAGTTGAAACCATCTCCTAGCTCTCTCTCTCTTTCCCATGACTGCCAACACCACCACTAAACCACCACAAGTCCACTACTAAACACCTCATTACACACAATTTAAAGCCACTTTAGGATCATCCAAGGTGCTAGCAAAGATGGAGGATCATTAGGGCTTTCATGGAGCTTTATGTTCTTCCTAGATCTTCACTAATCTTGTGCAACCATTGTAAGATAAATTCTTTCATATTTTAGCTTCTTACAATACAAGTTGATCATCTTGAAAGTGAAGAAAATATCACTTAAAACCCTAAACCTCACCTTAATAATAGCACTAAATATAGTTTATTATGTGCTTTCATGTTAACTAACTAGCATGATGATGTTGATTATGATAAAGTAAAGTGTTTAAAGTAGACTATCTTGTATGAATAAATATATAAATGATGATTTAAACATGGTGATGTTTAAATCAAATGAAGATCATCAACCTCATCATGCATGAAGATTATACAACCTAAAAGTGATTTACTACATATGAACCACTTTTACAAAGAACAAACACCACGATTTAAGATGAGATCATCTTAAAAAGAGTAGTAAACAAAGGGGTTTAAAATGAAGGACTTGATTTAATGATGTAACCAAAATGGTGGCTTAAAAGTGCAAATAAAAATGTTGAAATCTCATTATATTTTTAAGAAAAAGTAGTAAGAATATGATTACCAAAAACCATGGATGATGATTTGGATAAGTTGTAAACAAAATAATATATGAGCTTAAATTGATAGTTGATCTTGATTATGGGTGTAAACATGGTTTAAATACGTTTTAAAACATGGAAAATGACATAGTTTAGCGGAAACTATGGCGAAATTTTCTAAAAATCTAATTGCGATTAAAGTATGATTAACGGGGTGATTAACGGGACTAAACGCGATTAGTGACTTAAATCATCATTAAGGAAGTTCTAATGACAAGGGTTAAACCCTAAACACCCAAGTGTTTAACAAGTGTATGTATATATTTCTACAAGTTAAAATAAGTGTTCCTTACATATATATATATATAAACAAATACTTGTGAGAATAAAAAAATATGCGTATTTGGTCACCAAGAACCATGTGTAAATATTTGTGTCTATTTATGTGTATGTATTAGAAAGTTTTGAAAATACTAACTAAATACACCACTCATGAGAACCTTCAAATACTTGAAGATGATATGGGTATACTCATACCTATAATATACGGACATTAAAACACTTGGTGAAATTGCAAGATTACAAGTTGTGTACATGCACAACGTGTACATGCGGATACCACAATGGAACAATTTGTATATATAATAGTGCAAACACATACAATGGAATAATTTGCATATACCCTAAGACAAATGTATACAACGGAACAATTTGCATATACAATAGTGCAAGTGCATTTAATAAGACAATTTGCATATATAATGCAACATTTGCATATACCATGGAAGTGCATACAAGTGAAACGAACATATTTATACATGTGAACGTGGTTCACTATACTTAAAAGAATATTTTCAAAGAATTATATATATGTATATATATGGACTCTTGAACATAAATTACATGGGCTAGGCCCAACGACATAAATTACATGTGCTAGGCCCAAGCACATAAAGACATGAGCTAGGCCCAATGACATAAATTACATGGGCTAGGCCCAATCATATGAAGACATCAGCTAGGCCCAATGACACGCGTGCAAGGCACGAGGACATGTGAAGGGCAAGGCCCGATTCACACACGATCTAAGAAAAACAATATATATATATATATATGAGAAATATATGTATAAAATATTAATCGAACTACCAACACTATGATAGCATTAAAAGTTGTTCTAAGGTAATAAAGAAATACATAACAATAATTTAAGATGAACCACTAGTACATGGTCCAACGAGGCCTAGGTGTCTGATAAACTTAATACACATGTAGGTTACACACATGTACGGACACCGAATTGTGAATAGTACGACGTACGGAACTTAAAGCTGTGAGTTCATGTCCCTCCTTTAAGTTATTTCAAAGTTTTGTTTAAAAATATCGAGGGGAATACATGTCATAACAAACGGTAAGTTAGCTATGGGTTTAGTTGATAACACAATCAATTGTGCGTAAGTAGGATGATGACAATAGTGACCATTAATCATATAGTGACCAAGGTGAAAAAGATGTAGATCTATTGAGTTTGAGACGCGCTCCACTCCTTGTTGGTATACCCTTCAGAGTGCTTTTGTGATCCCAATGATATCAAAGTTGTCTCGGTTTGGTTATTTACTTATGGCACTATGTCAGGGTGCTCGCGACACACTAATAGATCCTTAAAACTCCATGATTGCTAATAACATACTCAGATTTCATTACTGTATTACAAGGATGACATTTTATACAAAAACATTAACTACATGAACTCGCCAACTTTTGTTGACTTTTAAATTACATGTATTTCAGGACACAAGGCATGAGTTGGTGATACAATTCGGGTTATGGGTTTGCCTCTTTTGGAGGGTTTGCCTCTTTCATCCCAACCTAGTATGGGTATATAGGGGTCAAAACCTCATTATGCATTTATGATGAAAACAATATCTTATTTTGAAGTAATGGATTTTAAATTATAGTCATGATAACAAGTTGAAACAATTAAAGCTATGAAATCACTTTTGGATGGTTTTAAATATTGGAATGCAACCTATTGTTAGTATGGCATCGTTGTTGATTCATACTTGTTTACTTAATTTGATGCAATGATTACCTAATAGTCACACATTTGCTCTTCCGCTACGACCAGGGTGTGACAAAACGTGGAAGAATTACAGAAAACAAACTAACAGGGCTTCGCCTTAGTATGAGTAAAACAACTACTGACTCAAGACCCCACACTACTGTTTATAGACATGACAGCTCCGCGCGACTTGGAGTTTGCCGCTTCGTCCGAACAGCACTTCGTACAAAGTGAACTGCTTCACTTCGTACGAGGTGATCATCACTTTGCCTTGGACATTCTGCACCAATAGACGTAGGCTATAGACATACTCGACATGACCCTAAGACGTAGGCTATAGACCTTCTGCACCAACAGACTCCGCCTTAGATATTGCCGAAGTCTTGGTCAGTCTTCAAAGATCTTCAAAAGCTTTTGACATTATCGCCCAAAAAACTGCTTCCTGGGCCTACGACGCTCCTCAGATTTAATAGGTGTCTAATCAGTAGGAGGAGGTCTATTGTAGGTATCACCATACTAAAATCTTCTTAGAGCTGCCTTCTTCATTCTTTCAGCAATTCTTTCTTTCTTGCGTTCCTGCTTTAGTTGCTCTTTCTCTTCCAGCTTTCTACATTTAGTATCCCACGATATACTTGAATTGATATTATCAGCATAACAAACATTTATGACCTACTGGAACTGCAACGCTTGCACTTTATCTTTCTCTTCTAAGCTAATCTTACTGAAGAAAAAACATTCGATATCCTTCTTCAAGCAGTTTACTAGCCACATTGGGTTTAGCACACGAATCCCTCTCCATTATCCATAGATTGGCTTATGGGTAATTACCGCTTTAGTTGATTCCTCTGTGCTCTTCCATGAATCATCATCGTGTTCACGCAGATCACCGCCTCTCCTGTTTCTGAGTCATAATGCTACCATTTGAAAAGATTATGGAAATCTTGTTCAATCTTCATAAGAGGCATATTCATCATTACCCGTGGCTTCTTCACAATCAGAGTAACATCTTTCTGCTTTGTTACCGGATCAAACTTGATAACTCTTCGAGGAACGTATGGTTTCCAGTATCTAAAACCATGCACAACTTTAAACTTTATCAGCTTCCAAAGACGTTGATGATGAAGCCTCGTTTTGAGATTGATACATTTTGTTTGAACCAATACTTCAAAATCCCAAAATGGCAACGTCTTAATGTCACATAAATATTTGAAGCAATCGAATTCTCTTTTGATTGCGAAAATATTCAGCTCCTATATCCAACCCCATCTTAGAATATCCCCCAAAGATTTGTCTAGATCTCGAGTAAAGAAAGCCAGTGGGTGTTTGAACTTTCTCTTTTGAGGCATATCTTTAAACCAATACTTCTTTGTTGCGACAATCTCTTCTATTGATAGACACTTAGGCACATTACCTTCTTTGACAGCTTCTTTGACTTTTCTTTTCAACAGATCATCATTCGCTCTCGAGAACAACTCTTTGAAGGTTGGGAATTCATCTGTTCCATCACCAGAATATTTAGCTTCGTCATTTTCATCAGAATCATCCTCCATGACAACCGTATCGTAATCATCAGCCTCCGGTACATACTTATAAAAATAATCATTAGGTAGTGAAGCACTAATGCTATTTAAATCATTTTCAAAATCAAATACAAAGGATTCTTCATCTACACCTAACATTTTGGAAATTTCTTCCTTAGTGTAGTTATGCACGAACTCACCTTCTCCTACGTCATGCTCCAAATAGAAAACCCTTGGTGTTGGCACATCAGGAACATCCGATATAGGAATAGCTGTGAGGATTCCTGACTGCTCAGCTTCATTCATAGGGTCCTTCCTCTCCCCCTGTCTCTGTGCATCACTTTCTTAATCAACAGAATCATTTAGGAATGCATCATAGTCAAAGGATTCATTAAACTTCGCAGGTAACAACAAACAACCTTGTACAACCTTGATTATTGTCATCATCACCTTTATCATTCCCATCCCTTTTCTCATCATTATCACTATCATCTTCTTCTTCATCATCTTCATCTTCATCTTTGAAAAAGGAATGGACCTCTACATCGATTTCAGCGTCCCTTTTTCACTTTTCCATAAGATATTGCTTTGATAGTTTAGGACCAACATCACACTTTCAACAATTAGAATATATCTTAATGGAACACACCTCCAATCATAGATTCTGTATCTGGCATAGATTCAGCTTCACTCACAGAATGGGCATTCAAAGGAATCTCATCTATCTTTTCTTTTCCTTTACCAACAGCTTCAGCTTCGGCTTTACGTGTACGCTTTGATGCTCTGGCCTTTGCTTCTTCAATTTCAATCACATCATGTTCTGCCGCGAAGTTGATATTATATCTTTTGTACAGAACTTTAAACAGCATATCAATCTTCTTGGCATTTTCTACTTTTTAAGACTCCAACTCCTTCACCATCAGATGTAATCTTTCATTTTTAGTAGAGACAGATGTAAGCATTGATACCAAGTTCATATTCTATGCCTCCAGCTGCTTAATTGTAGCATCGTGTTCTTTAATCTTGTTCTGAAATTCACCCATCTTTTCATTGTCGCCCACTAAAACCATCAACAATGCTTCCAATTTTTCTTCCTCAAGAAATTTATTTGGCCTTCATACTCCCTCATTTTTTCCTCTATTTCATTGATTTTGCCATCAGTGAACATATCACTATCAAATCCTTCCGAAAATGGAATATCACCAAAGTCAGTGGGAAATCTATCTCCCTAAGATTGTCTTTGAGTAGATTGGAGAGTAGATTGAGATGACATGGGAGGGATTTTCCTTTTTTGAGGTGATCGATGTGGAGATGATGGAATAGTTTGGGGTGGAGATGTAGGTGTTGGTAGTATTGAAGAAGTGTGTGGATGTTGTGGTGGTGAAGCTGGTGGAGGTTCAACAGACTCTACATTACGTTTGCGTTCTTCTTCACGCATACATTCCTCCTCTCTTATTCTTTCTCTTTCTCTTTCAGCAGCAGCATTAAGATCTAAATCGGTATCCTCTGAGGACGAACTTTCAACCTCAACATTGCTTGCTCTTCTTCACTAACCTTTTCAAGAACAAGTGCATTTACTGTTGCCGCCTCAATGTCAGGTTTATCAGCTAACAATGTACACATAGTTGCGTGTTTGGACTTTGCAGTTGAGCACTTTCGTTTCTTGGATTCATCTTTCTCATACCAACTGCTTCTTTTGGGCTCTAAACCTTCTAAACAAACTTCTTCTTCCTTTTCATCCCACTTGAAGCATTTCTCCACATTCCTTTGAAAGGAGCAAGATAGTCTTTATCATTAATAGCTCCAAATATCGGTTTAGCAGCAGGCTCTACCGACTTCTTCATGTAAACATTCAATCTTGTTAAGGTTTCCACATCCATACGTTCCAGCCTTAACTCGTCATCTTCATTCTTTTCCAAATTTGGGAATAGATCATCAAGTATCATCTGAATGAATCTAGGATACTGTAGAAACTTCTCTTTGTTTATATTCAGCACCATCTGCTCGAAGATTAGTTTTCTGAAGTTAAAAGGAAGATTTAACACAAGAGCTGTAATCATGCACATCTGATAGTCTGCTAGATCATCAAACCCTCCTTTACGATGGCTGAGAGCGTGAATCATAGAATGTGCAAGAAATTTGTAAGGCCTCCCTATATTTGGCTTTTTCAATGGTGTTGCATTCACGTAACTGTATATCCCATCGTATAAAAACAACCTTTAACCATTCGTTCTGGATAGCCTGTTGGATCATGTTCCTGATCTTTAAACTCCAACACTCTACGAATCACGGCTTCCAAAATCTTGACTTCAAACTCTTCATTCTCGATTCTAACCATAGAGATTATAGCCCTCAGTTCTTCTTGAAGACAAGCTGCTGCCTAAAAACGTTCAACATGTGATTTGTATGCTTTATGTTTGTCTATTAGCGCCTTAGTAATAGGAATTCACCCCATAAATTCAAGCACATCTTTAAAAAGCATGATTTCTGGAATCTTCTCATCAAGAAGGTAGCGTATATTATGTATTGGCTCCAAAGATGTCTTCTTTTCCTACACATACGTAATAGCCCAATACTTAGACAATTTTTTTTTAGATTTTTCAACAAATCTCACTTCGTACGAAGTGTGCATATGCACTTTGTACGAGGTGTGCATACATCTTAACAAGATTAATCACAGACAGTTCGTACAAGGTGTGCTTATGCACTTCATACAAGGTGCAAAAAGTTTATCATTTTAATACAGACATTTCATACGAGATGTGCATATGCACTTCGTACGAGGTGCAACTCGCACGACATCGACGAACATGAACACTAAACATCAAAATTGTGATTTTCATGAAATTGAAAGTTCCGTAATATCCTAAAGATGTCGATTGGTTCAATGGTGTGTTCATTTTCAACTTTAGATGGTTCAATTTTCCTAGATCTACATTTTTTAGGAGTTAGCAGCCGAAAACCTTAAATTCAAGGTTAAATTGATGTTAATTACCTTAACCATTTTAAGAGGTCTGTAAATCAACCTCCCAAATGTTTGATGTAGAAGCAAACTGGTGTAAATCGCTTAAAACCGTCTAAAATTGCACAAAACTTCTGTTAACTCGCACAAGCAGTGAATGACCACTTCATACGTGCTGGTCCATATATATAGGACCTAGTCCACTTCATACGAGGAGGTTTCAGATTTGTGCGAGTTATCTAACTCGTACGAGGTGAGTTCTAACTTGTATGAGGTGACCTCCAAACTTAAAATTTTCAATTTTAACGACCCACTCAGTTAACCAAGTCCAAGTTAATGACCTTGGTAGAACATTTTATGAACAAACTGATGTTTTTAGGCAGAGAAAAGTTTCAAATTAATGAACTTTTGATCTTTTCAAAGCATTTTCTTGATTTCAGATATGCTCCCAACCCATTGACTTCTGGATCTCTCAGCGTTCAGCAACTCTGGACATTGAATATTGGCTTTCCAAGATCAGTAGACAAAACTAAGATAGAAATAAAATCTTTTTGATTTTTTCAAAGTTTATATTAAAACACACTTAAAATCTTTTAGAGTTTTTTCGAAATGGGATGAAAAGTAAACTTTGTTAAAAAAACATATTTACAGACAGAGTTTAGAGAGAACGAGTTAGAGGATCATATAAGTAACCATACATATCACCAGTACCATTGATCTTTATAAAACTTTAAGTTGTAAACAAATTTACTTGGATTGTCAGTATCCTAATCCATTTAAGCTCTTACACATTTCTCAGTTGATTCAATATACATTGGGTAATATTAGGAACATGACTCAACTATGTTTCCCACCTCAGGATATACTCACGTATGGAGATTCCCAGATATCATCTCACAGGTGAATATAGCCAAATGATATTTGCATATATGGGTGATGTGAGGCCTTGAGAGCTCAGGTTAGTAATTAGTCTGATCCTTTGTAGGAACTACCCGTAATAACGAACTTGCAAAACGGATCTGTTTATCATAAAGAGATTCGTCGCTCCAGTACATTCATAGAGATGAAGGCTCGACTTAAGGTGGTGTTCCAAATTTTGGAATCTTTTGTACTGCAAATATCGTAACGTTTGATATTTTCATTTTTTACGCAGTTGTGGGGGAACGAATGCGAAAAGTATTATACAAGTTCTAGGCCATTGCTGACGCAAAATCAGAAGGACTCGTATAATACCCCATATATCAATTATCTATAAAGACCTAGTATCTCAGAATCTGGCATTCTCTTAAACGAAATTTCGGAGTACAAAGTCTATATATCCGAGAGAAGTTAAGCCACAAATTAATGAGTTTTTATTTTATGTTTATATCTTGAAAATGATTTACAGAATGTACGAAACCTACTGACAAATCATTAGTAAGACCTGTTTAAATACTTAATACCATTGCATTTCTTTAGCAGAATGTTATAGTAAACTGATGTACTACCATTTCCTCTTTTACACGAAAACCCTTTTTTGACTAACATTTTTGTATTTTTAAATTTTTAAATGTTTTTGTATTTTTCACAATGATTTCTCCCCCTAAAATCAAAAACATATTTTGGATTTTGATTTTTAAAGAAAGAAATTTTAAAACAAAAGAAACGTGACAAACCGAAGAGGATTAAGAAAATTCATCATAGATCCGTATTCAACATCAATTTCCCCATCTAATGTAATTTCAAACCGTTAAGTCTCATAAGATATTTAAATATGGTTCGAGTAAAAGGTTTGGTATAAAAATCTGCCTTTTGTTCATCAGTGTGGATTTTTTCTATTCGAATCAACTTTTTCTCGTGACAATTACGGATAAAGTGATATCAAAATTCAATGTGTTTAGTTTTAGAATGTTGAAGCGAATTTTTGGTTATATCGATTGTTGCCTTATTATCTACAAATATGGGCATATCAAGAAACTGCAATCCAAAGTATCTCATCTGATGTTGTATCCACATAATTTGGGAACAACAGCTGGAAGCTGAAACGTATTCAGCCGCGCAAGTAGCGAGAGCGACCGTGGTTTGCTTCTTGCATTGCCACATTAATAAGCGTGTTCTGAATAACAAGCAACCGGCCGTTGTAGATTTGGCATTAAGTTTGCAACAACTGAAATGTGAATGAGAATATCCAACAAGGTCGAAGTTGTCGTTTCGCGAATACCACAAGCTCGTGATTGGGCAACCCTTCAGACATCTGAATATCCGCTTGACTATCATCAGATGTGACACTCGAGGACTTGATTGATAATGAGCACAAAGCCGGGTTGGATACATGAAGTCTGGTCTAGAGGCTGTGAGATACATCAGTGATCCAATCATCGATCTGTACAAGGTTTCATCTACCTTGACTCTGTGTTCGTCTAGGCAGATGCCATGATTGATAGCCAATGGGGTAGATAATGGTGATGATCTAGACATTTCGAATGTCTCCAAGATATCGTGGACGTACTTTTTCTGATGGATGAAGATACCATCAAGCAACTGATCAACATGAAGTCCTAGAAAGAACTTCATCTCTCTCGTTGAGCTCATTTCGAACTTCTTATTCATGACAGCTTCAAAATCTTTGTATAACACGTCGTTTGTTGAGCCAAAGATGATGTCATCCACATAGACTTGTACTATCAGCAAGTGTCTGTTTACTTCTTTTGTGAAGAGTGTGCAGTCAACAAAGCCTCTGGTAAAGCCATTGCTTATCAAGTATTGAGAGAGTGTCTCGTACTAAGCTCTCGGGGCCTGATGTAACCCGTATAAAGCTTTATCTAGAAGATAATCCTTGTCCTTATGCATTGGGTCGACGAACCCCGGTGGTTATCCAACATACACTAACTTCTTTATAGTTCCATAAAGAAAAGTAGAGTTGACATCTAGCTGGTACACCTTGAAACCTTTCCATGACGCAAATGCTATGAAAATGCGAATGGCTTCGAGTCGAGCGACTAGAGCATAAACCTCAGTATAATCAATGCCTTCTCACTGATGACATCCTTTGACAATGAGTCGAGCTTTGTTTCGTACTACTACCCCACGATCATCTCTTTTACACTTGAAGACCCATTTTGTATCTATAGCTTTTTGAATAGCCGGTATGTCAACAAGCTTCCAGACTCCAAGTTTCTTAAATTGTTGCAGCTCCTCCTACATTGTGTTTACCTAGCTTTCATCAGCAAGCGCTTCTTTGTTCGATTTTGGCTCAATCTGTGAAATAAAACAACGATTTAAGCACATTTTTTGAACTTGTGCAATCTTTGTGTAAAAAAAACCAAGATCTTTGTAATCTGATTGCGTGTTTTTGCTCCAGCTTGTAATTCCGCCATAATATTCTCGGATGGATGATAGGACAAATTCCTTGGAATGACTTCATTTGGAACGTCCACTTCACTTCCCAAATTTATGATATTTTGTTCGGCAACCGTATCACTTGTTGAAGCTTGATTCTGATTTGTAGGACTTGTAGATCGATTTAGTAGACTTGTTATCGGCTCAGATCATTCATCGGAACTAGAATCACCATTATTATCATATGTTGGCACAATGTCAAAGTCAGATCATCCGTCTGGATGAGAATGGGCTTAGTGGAATAAACTGTTGGATCGATGAACAGTGTAGATTGAGTCGTGCTTACAGCTTCACCAGAAACATTTGTGCCAACAGGTGGTTGAGTAACTCCTATTGGTCTCGGAACTTGTTATTGATTTGCTGCTTGATGTTGTTGATATAACAACACAAGTTCCTCTTCGTTGGGAGCTTCTGGTAGATCAAATGAATTCCATAGGCTCTCATAATTGAACATCCAGGGTTCACAAGGCTTTTGAGTAGGCATAGTGTACTTCCGACAATCTACATGTTGAGCAAGGATCACTTGATTTAAGCTTGGAAGATATGCCCTTCTCAACGGACTAGCATAACCTACGAAAAAACCTTCCAAAGACTTAGCACCAAATTTCCGTCCAGGTCGATAACCGTTCGAAACATGTCTTTTTGTGAGCCTTCACGGTCAAAACCCTGTTTAATGTGTAGCAAGAAAAGGCAACGACTTCGCTCCAAAAACAGATATGTAACTTTGAATCGGTGAGCATAGTGCGTGCAATTTCAATGAGAGATCGATTTTTCTGTTCAGCTACTCCATTTTGTTGTAGAGTATAAGGGGTACTGAATTCGTAAGGAATTCCTTTGTCATTAAAGAATTCGAGCATTCGATTATTCTTGAACTCAGTACTGTTGTCACTTCATAGCCATTTGATTGGAAGATGGTACATGTTTTCTAGCTTTCGGAAGAGAATTATAAGATTTTCAAATGTTTCATCTTTACTCTCCTGAAACATGACCCATGAGAACCTGGAATAGTCATCTGTCACAACTAGGCAATAAAAATCCCCGGATATACTTTTGACATTTATTAGCCAGAAAAGATCCATATGAAGCCTCTCTAGAGGTAACTTGATGGAATTCAGAAGTTTCCTTGGGTGAAATTTCTTATGCTACTTACCCTGTTTATAGCTAAGACAATCGTCTACTAGATGAAAATCTTTGAGATTGACACCCTCCACTATAATTGTTGTGCACCAGGTAGTTCATTTTTTGTAAGTGAATATGCCCAATCTTTCTATACCAGAGGATTGATTCTCTTTCAGTTGCTTTGGTTACAAAACAATGCACTGATTTCGAGGTGTTGGATGCAACACTCATATCTAGGACGTAGAGATCATTTTCTTGAGGAGCGCGCATGAGGATCCACTCCACAAGAATTTTGAATCCCGACTTCAGAATTAAACATTCCTTATCATTGAAGTGCGTTGTAAACTTTTTATCACAAATTTATGAGATGCTCAGAAGATTGTTCTCTAATTCAGCAATATAGTTTACTTTATCGAACGAGACCACTCCATTTGAAAGTTTCCCTTCTCCAACAATTCTCCCACCTTGATTTCGAGCAAAACCCACATAGCCTCCACGAATAGATTTTACATCATAGAGTAAGGCCAGCATTCCTGTCATGTGATGAGAAGCTCCACCGTCCATAATCCACTTTAAAATTACTGAACTCGGGGCCCCTACACATGCGAAAAAGTAAATACTTAAACAGTGAAACCCAAGCCTGCTTGGTTATGGGTAGGTTTGGAATATCAAACTTTGGAACTTTGATTTTGACATCCTGTTTGATTTCAAGTTTACCTAAAACAGGTGTTTTTATTTCTGTAGAAGATGGTTTGATTCTTGCTACCCAAGTTTGTGTTTTTAGAACTGCCATTTTGGAATAGAAGTTAGAATCCTTTTGACTATTCTTGGTTGAAGTTTCACCAAACTCAAATTTTGAGTTATGTTGAATTGTTGATGTCACAACTTTGTTGGATTAACTTTTTTTTTTTAGAATTTGTTTTGGTACAAACTTGGGAGTTTTATGCTTCACATCTTCTGTAGATCTGCTCGAGTTGTAAACATGATTTGGATTTCTTTGAGAACATTCTCGTGCAATATGCCCGACTTTGTTACATTTGTAACACGTCCTGCTGTCATTTCTAATAGAGGAATCCAAATCATGTTTTCTACTCTCCTTTTCCTTTTTAAATTCATCATCGGATTGTTTACCAATGCTCTCTTTTTCTCTTTTAGTGTTTGTTCCATAGACAAAATCAATTTTCTTTGTAAAGTCAATTTTTGAAACTTGTTGTTCTTCCTTTTCTTTTGATAACCCAGACCTGCTCTCCTGCTTTAAGGATAGTCCCTGTCCTTCTGATAGTGATTTAGTAAACACATTTTGATTTGGACTAAAATGACGCGTCTTGTTTTTCTATATCAGAATGACTGACTTCAACTAGCTTAAACAACTTATCAACTCGATCAAGATTTACATTCTGAATTGGGAAATCCTCACCGGAATGTAGTTTATCAGATCCGTTCATTTTGTACACAACTACATTTGGATCATCTTCTAACTATTTTCTGATGATGCAACATCCAGTTCAGTTTTTTTGAGATTCGACTCTTCACTTTCAAAAATAGAACTTTCAGATTTGTCAGACTCATATTCCAAAACTTTTCCGACCACAGTTTTTACCACTTTAGAATCACAGTCATTTTCTGTTTTGGTGTATGTTACGTCAATTTTCTCAAGCAGCTCATTTTTCTTCATAGTTTTCAATTTTAAGTTGATTGCCTTTTCCACCCTAGATGGTTTCTTTCTTGCATAGCTATTCCACAAGGGCGATGGAACACCATCATAACCTACACCTTCGTGTTCATCATATTTATTGTCTTCCTTGCTTTCAATTTTCCAAAGACTGTGATGAATGACGTATGAACTGGTAGAATAACTTACTAACAACTTGTTAACCCTTTGAGTTTTGATTTTCATTTTCTCCAGTTCACTTTTTAACTCGGAAATTGTATTTAAATGAATATTGATGGCCATCTATTTGTCCATTACAGTTGTCTTGAGCATCGAAAGTGTCTTGTCATTTTCTCTGATCACTTGTTCAAATTATTTAATCGTTTTACTTAATTTGTCATATGACAAATTATATGCATCAATTTTCAGCTCTTTGTATCTTTTTTTTTTCTTTTTCGACACATTCATTACATGGCTCTTTGCACTTCATGCAAGGTGTTTATTCTTTGATATTTTGAGCTTTAATTTCTTCCTTCACTGACTCATTTACCGACACATTTATCGATTTGACTCTAGCTTCCTGAGCTTCCTCAGTAACTACCTTTTTCACATTTGCCATTAGAGCTTTGTCGGCTATGTCAGTTAGATTCTCCAAAGTCAATTCCTTGGTCACATCAATCACCTCTACTATTTCAGGCTTTCTCTCTTCTTCACATGGTGGTTGATAGCTTGAGACGAACTAAGCTGCAAAAGTTTTAAGAATATCTGTAGGCAATAGATATCTAAATGCACTATTTAAGAGTTCTTCTTCCTCTAACGACGTGTTATAATATTCTTCTTGTGCTTCCTCAAAGGATGCCTCAACAAATTCTTCTTCTACCTGTTCTGGTTCTTCAATTATCTCGGCTACCAGTGCGAGGCTTTCTGTATGTCCCTAAAATCCGGATCTGACAATGATATCACACGATCACCAAGGATAGGCAGAATCCAAACTTGATGATATTAAAGAAAACCGAGATGATGAAAGAACAACATGAATCAACTTTAACACCTTGCACATGATTCTATTACTTGAACAAGTAAAACCGTCTGGTACAAGATGGAGGCTCTATAGAGAAATCCCAAAAGTCTCTTCCTAGAAATGATATAAGCTTAGCTTATATACCTAGGATAAGGGCTTGCCCCTCATGGGCTTGCTTGGCCCACATGGCCTATGGCATGCCCAAATGACCTATAAAGGTCCAAACCTAATACAACCTAACCCAGTTAACTACCATAGACTGTTGCGTATATTTGATGCGTCAGTCTTACACTTCTAGGACCTAACAATCTCCCCCTAGACCGAATCATCAAATTGTCTTCAGAGCATAAATTCAGCAACGTCTTCAACAGAGTCTATGGATGTCGCTATGTTGTAAGTGTTGTGGAAGTTAGTCTTACACTTCTAGGACCTCACACTTCCACGAACTCTTAGCACTGGGTCTCTTTCTTCTGCTCTTGTGGTAGATTCATATCAGGATCTTGATTAGCTTTACTTGAAACATCTTTGTCAAAAATAATGTGAGAGGAGGAATCTCAGGAGCTCTTTTCTACTTCAATCTTTCTCTTTCAAGCAAGCAGGTTCACAGGTACTTCTTCAAATATACTATCGCTGTTAGACGATGACTGGCATCTGGTTCTTCAGATCCAGGTACACTTTGCGGTTATGATGCTTCATGCTTTGTCGGCAACTAACAACATCTCAATTTTAGCAACCCTTGTTTCTTCATCTAAATAAAGATCTGCACAATTCTCAGAAATTTATAAGCAAACATTCTTATGCAGCAGGGAGAGTACCGCATGAACACTTGGTATATCCAAGTACTTGTACTCTGATCTAAATTCAAATTTCTTTCATTTTTTGATGATTAGTCAAATCTTCTAAAATGGTTAATAATTTTTAATAAAGAAAAGAAAGCACCTTTTTTATTTAGTAAAAGCAAGACACTATTTTTTGTTTTTTTTTGAATTTTCTATATTATTTTTAAAATTTTTAAGTATTTTTTTAATTTTTTAAATATAAGAATATAAACAGAATGCAAATAAACGAAGAAATTAACTTAGTAGTTACAACTATACAATTGCAATGGGATCAAAATCGTTTTCAGGCGGACCAAGGAACACTTTTCAGTGTGAACTTATTCAGAGTGTAAGTGATTGCCAATATGTTTGTCCACTTAAACTATAATACCCGTGTGCCCCATATGATGACATACCCTCACGATCAAGGTAAGCACAACGATTCATCGTAGCAGGTGAGTGTACCGAGATCATCCTTTATCTTTTACAACGTGAGACTATTGGTGAACAGGTCAGTACATTCGTAGAACAGAGTGACCAATAATATCTGACGAGGGTTAGGAAAATACCTTATATGGTATGTTTGACTTTTCAAGCACATAGAATTTTCTCGTGATGAGATTTCCTTTCTTTTAAGGTTTTGGCCCATCTTTTGTGGCTCTTTTAAGGATATCCCTGACTATGCCTAGGTCTGCATATATCTGGATGCAACAGAAGGGCAGCCCTGATATCCCGGATGACTCATCAGCATAAAGACCCGAAATTTCAGACGTTGCTATCTATCAACGCAGGATTTAAGACCATGAAATCAAATGCTGATGGTATGTTACCCATAAGATATATAGTTCGTTATGTTTATATCACTTATTATCTTTAATCACTTTGAGCGTTAAGCCTACCAACATATCACATTAGATCCTAGTCTTTTTAGCTATGACACCTTACATGTGTCAGTCACGCCCTTTATCACGAATATTCATTTCATTTCCCATGCGATGCAAAAAGACTTTATGTATTTTTCTGTTTTTCAAATGTTTTTGTATTTTTCTAATTTCCCCCCCCCTCAAACAATGCATATATACATATATCTCCCTCTTCCCCCCTAAATTTGTGCATCTCACTTTACGCACAAATTTACCTATTAAAGAAAACGTATGTAGAAAGTTAAAACGAAAGAAAAGGAAAATGTTTTTGTTGTTTTTCCTTAACCGTTCCGCCATTAGATTAAAGACTAATCAGTTTCAAAATTAAAGCACGAAATTTAAATTTGTACATTTTCGCTGATCTTTTTTTACCTCATCTCCTCCAAAGGAAACATCGCACTCCTAAAAAATTGAACAATCCGAAAAGTCCCTGGAATAACCACTATCAACATTCTAGAGATTGTAAACAGCTCCTCCTTGGTTGTTCCTGAAAAGTAAGAAGATTGGCAAGACAGTGGGACCCAGGCCATTGTGGTCCTGGGTTTCCCTGAAGCATCAAAGTTGCCTTTGATTGGGGAACTTTGGCTATTTAAGGTTCAGTCATTTTAGAAATAGATTTTTGTTTCTGAACAGCCTTGCGTTTTTTTTTTTGATAACATTCCAATCCCCATCAAATGGTTTAACCTTGGGATTCATATTCTTCATTGCCTTCGGTGATGATACCTTCTATGGCTTCGAATAGGGTACATAGGGACTATGTGTGTAGTTCTGAGCAATGTGACCAGGAATGCCGCAATTGAAGCATGTTTATCTCTTCACGTATAAGCATCCTGATCAGCTTGATTTGCTCTTGCAGACCTTGAAGGATGAACTGATCCTTTCTATGCTTGATTTCCTTGCACATTTCTTGCAGACGAATATGAATTTTGATGTCTAGACTTATAATTTGCAAGGACCTTCTTCTGTCGTGGAGATTTCTTTTGATTCTTCTTGTTTTGTTTAGATTGCAAGTCTTGTTCAGAAATCTCCCCAACCTTTCCAAAAGCTTTGATAGCACGGTCAAAAGCTAATTTTCACATTTGCCATTAATGACCGACTTACCAAAAGATTTTTTCACATCACTAGCCTTTTGAGCACTATTTCTACCCATTGAGGGAGAGCGTGACCATGCTTGATGTTTGGACTTCTGCTTTCTTCATCTCCAATTTACTCGTTTCTGCTCCTTTAGCTTGCTCTGAACCTTTTCATCACAAGCAGAAGGTTCAGATTGTTCAGTTTGCGCACTTGGAGACTTGTTCGCGTCAGCTCTCTCTTCATCAGCTTTGATAAAATCAGAGAAAGACTAGACACTCCAGCTGAATCATTAGAAGAGTCAACAGCACCAGATGGTTCCCATGTGTCTAACATATAATCACTGGGTTTGTTGTACACCATATGCTGTGCTTTCTCAATATCTTCATTGGTTTCATGCATTGTCGTGCAGTTGTGATTATACGGTGGGGCAACCTGATTGAATCCCAAACCCTTCCCCTTGTTCTCCTTATATGCCAGCTGCACATTGCACACGTCTTGAACGAGCTTGCTGGATGTATCAAACTTCTTTGTATTAACTTCGTTTTATTGATATTTTCCAGTAAGAAGTCCCAGCTCAACCCTTACCAAGTCACATTCCGTTGTTATTTAATCGAATATGGTTTTGTAATCATGGACCCAACATTTCTGTTGATTTACGTCCAGGTGGAGCTTAGCTATGTCTTTCATTTGTGCTTTAACTTTTTCTTTGAGTAACTTGTTACTTTCTCAAAGGCCGATGCACTTAGCCATTGCATTATTGTAATCATTAGCCATTTTAGAATTAAGTGCCCTGAGTTGAGCAACCCTATTCCTGCAAGGTTCAGTGCACAAAAGGTAGTTGACTGTGTCAATGAGCGATCTTGGTTTGTCAGCGTCAATTTGGGCTTGAGGTAGAGTTTAAGGTATTGGGCTGCTGATTGCTGCTTGCTGGGCTTGAGGTTTCTGTTCGGACACTTTTAGGATGAGACTCTGTTGATTTTGCATATAGATCTTGGAGATCTTGGTTTGATTGTAAATGATCCCACAACCAAGATACAAAGGAGTCTTTGTCATCACCCAAAAGCTATTCATTTCATTCCTTACTTCCTCTTTTCGCCTACCACATTCAAGCAAACGCATCACATAGTCAGCAACCGATCAATATTGTAGTTTCCAATAAACTCATTCAGCTTTTCCTTCACTAGATCTCACAAGTTCGGGTTTTCATTTTGTGCCTGGGGTGAAGTGTTGTTAATGGATGCTTTGATCAGTAGGCTAAAGACAATGTTTGGATTTGCATTTGGTTTTGGATTACATAATGAGCTGAAAACTATGTTCGAATACTAAGCTTGGGCTGTAAACATCTTCGGATGATCGAAACCATACCGGTAAAAATGTTAAAAAAGTTCGAAAACTGTTTTTACCAAAATGTACCATTAGACTCGTCTCGACCATATGAATCCAATGATAAATAATGACAAAGACCTTTTTTGGAATTTTCGTGCCCTTTTTTGGCATGTTTTTCGAATAGTATCTCGATCAATTCAGAAAAATAGTTTCTGAATAGTATCTCGGAACAGTGCTTATCCGAGATGGTGATGATGATCTGAGATGGTAATGATCCGAGGTAGTTCTAATGATCCGAGATGGTAATGATGATCCGAGATGGTTTGAAGATGGAGAAAAACTTCAAAACTAATGATCCGAGATAGATTCGAGATGCATGTTAATCATTCGAGTCTTCAAGAGTTCTATCTGACATGTAGTTCAAGATGGTTCGAGATGCAAGCCTTTGATCCGAGATAGTTCGAGTCTTCAAGATATTCAATCCGAGATTTCCGAGATCTTCAAGAAGCCAGTCTGAGATCTTCAAGAAGATAATCTGAGATGGTCCAAGCTGAAACAGAAACTCAACCCAACTCCAAAACAGTAGTAGATGCGATTCGAAAAACATGTGATATCAGATCTGCGCCTGGAAACAGGTTCAAACAAGCTCTGATACCAATTGTAGATCCCGAAAATCTGGATCTGACAATGATATCACACGATCACAAAGGATGGGCGGAATCCAAACTTGATGATATTCAAGAAAACCGAAATGATGAAAGAATAATATGAATCAACTTTAACACCTTCCACACGATTCTATTACTTGAACAAGCAAAATCGTCTGGTACAAGATGGAGGCTCTCTAAAGAAATCCCAAAAGTCTCTTTCTAGATATGACATAAGCTTGGCTTATATACCTAGGATAAGGGCATGCCCCTCATGGGCTTGCCTGGCCCACATGGCCTATGGCATGCCCAAATGACCTATAAAGATCCAAACCTAATACAAACTAACCCAGTTAACTACCAAAGACCGTTGCGTGTATTTGATAGGTTAGTCTCACACTTCTAGGACCTAACACTTTCATTCTTTGTAATGTACTTGTTCCAGTTGAACCCTTCATCTTCTTGGGTAACAACCAAAGCCTTATCTTTTGAGTTTGATGGACCGTCTTCGATCTACACTCACCTAGTCTGAGGTTTGGTCGATGTTATATGGCCTTTTTGTAGTAATCATCAGCAAATGGATTCTGATTTCCTTTAACTTCTCTGTTTGGGCACTCTCTCTTGAAATGTCCCTTTTCTCTGCACTTGAAGCATGTAACTTTAGCCTTATCAAAACCCAGTTTGCCGTCAAGACCTCCCAGACTGTCTCTTCTTGTGATTTCAATAAAGCGTTGAGCTCTACGGACTATTGACACCATGCACCACTTAATATCAATTAATTCCAACTCTACTAGATCAATCTGATCGTAGTCTTCTTTTGTCATTTCAGGATTCCCAATCCTTCCGGCTACTTGACTTTTGTATGATTCGAGAACTGATGTAAGCAAGGCCATGTGTTGTTTGGCCATGTGTTCATTGATGTTCTGTGTGTTTTCGAGAATCACAATGATGTTGCATTGAAGAATTCGCTGGTTTGAATTAGATTGAGTATTTTGATTGTTCTGAGGATTACTTGAGCTTTGTGAAGATTATGGAGCTTGAGAAGAATTAGGTTTGTTTGATGAAAATGACTGAAACCCACTGGATTGGTTTGATGGTGGACTTGTCGTATTGTTGGCACTGAAGGTGGTTTGAACCTTGGGACTTTGTATGTTACCAACAGAACCACCATTGTCATATAGGTTCACATCTTGTTGCATGTGGGCGTCGTTGTTCTTTTCCATCTTCTGCATTTCTAGCTCAGGACCTTCTAATCTTTCAACAAATCTTGGCAATGTGAAATTACTTTACTCCGTGCCATTTTTCAGAATAGTTAGATAGGTCTTCCACTTTCCTTCTCGTAAAGAATCGACCAGTTTATCAACTAGTTCTTCATTGGTTTTAAAAATTCCCATTTGTTTCATCTGAACCACCAAATGACTGTATCTTTCAATCAACTGCTTCATTTTCTCACCTTTTATTATATTGAAAATGTCGAATTCCTTGCTTAGCAGCACTTTTCTTCCTTTTCTAAGTTGAGAACTTCCCTGAAACTTAAGTCTTAAAGAGTTCCATAGAGACTGTGCATCATCATCTTGTTGCAGAAGTGCAAGGATATCTTCTTTTACTACCTGTTACAGTATATTCATCATCTTCTTTTCATTGATAAACTTTTCTTTCTCTATACCCGTTAGCTGAGCAGTGTCTTCTCAAGACCACTCTCACTTGTAGCTGTTGTGTACTTTGACTCAATAGCAAACCATGTGAAATGATTAGCTTGTACCCAGTTTATGAATCTCTCGCTCCAACTGTCATAAACTTCTAAGTTCATGAGCTTTGGAGGTTTCGTCATGGTTCCCATTTCGTTCTCTAGGTTCATGTTCTGAGCTGTAGCAGTTGTAACAGTAGATGTGGCGAAGGCGTTAAAGAATTCCTCTTCCATGTTTTACCTGAAAATTGTCAAAAATTGTCAAAAACAATTTGATTAGAACTTGTTTTGGTGCGAAGTGTGCTTTGTGCGATGTGGCACTTCGTACGAGGTTTTCACAAGTGATGTCAAAACTAGTTTATGCGCCTCGTATGAGACGGAACTCACTTCGTACGAGGTGGGTGAATAAAAATATTTTAAATCGCCTCGTACGAGGTGTCTCGGCAACTCATGCGAAGTGTAATATTAGCTTGTACGAGTTGTGTTCACAGCTTCGTGTTTTCCTTTTTTTTGTAAGTTTTGACATGATTTTAGTTGATTTTAGGTCTGTAAATTTTAAGGGTTGGATTAAACTGATTTTAACATGTTATACTAAATCCTAGTCCAATTTGTCCAAGAAATTGTCAAGATCTGTTAAAAGTTCTACGAAGGAGTAGAAATAGAGATCTTCAATTGCTGAGATATGATCAAATGTCTTCGAATTTGGCAACCTGCTCTGATACCACTTGTGGGAGGATCAACTTTTCCTAGAAGCAACGTACCAGACTCGAGCTAACCAACATACGTGGAATACATCGTTAGTAAGTTTGACAAAAGATAAGATCTAGTGTTTAAACGATTTTGCTTCTTGTATTGATAAACGTGGAAGAATTAAAGATAGCAAATTGACAGGGCTTCGCCTTAGTATCAGTAAAACAGCTATTGACTCAAGACCCCAACACTGCTCTTTATAGACGTAACAGCTCCGCACGAGTTGGAGTTTGCCACTTCGTACGAAGTGAACTGCTTCCTTCGTACGAGATGATCATCACGTTGTAAGAAGTGGCCAGAATACAAACAAAACAAATATAAATCTGACAGCTAAGCCCTGTTAAAAACTCGACATGACCCTAAGACGTAGGCTATAGATTCGGCACCAACAAACATTTTGTAAAATTTTAAAAGATAATAATCATGAGTACTATTTTCTAAAATTTCACACAGTTTTTATCTCTTTTCATCATTATCATTCCTTTTTGAAGATTAACTTGACCAGATTTTGTTGGTCCTAGATGGAAAACGCTCTTTTAGCTTAATATGGCAAGTGATTTCAACAAATATGAAAATAGTGTGCTGAAATTGAATTCGAACTTTCAAGAAACAACAACTACAAAATTTTCAAGCTTATATCACTTTAAGACAAAACGGTTTACAAGGTGATTATAAGGTTATTGGCTAGTACAAACGAATACTTGTATAATTATGTGGTGAAAGGGCAATGGAGTTATTATAGTAGTGTGCATTTAATGCTTGACTTAACTCATTATCCTTCACTGGTTTGATTCTCTATTTATAGAGGATTCTTAGCACGAATAAAGATTAGTTTATTTGTGCACTTGCTCTGCATAAAGTAGCTTCTCGGAATATTCATTGAATCCACTATGATCAACTTCTTACCCTCCAATTGTGGTAGAGCTCAAATTTGTAGACAAGTTGACCCATCAGAATCTTTAAGAGCCATCTTATGAGAAAATCTAATGAACTGATCATCGGAATTTATGATAACCAGATTTTACCAGATACTAATGATATTCATCAGAATTATCATCAGATCCATTACAATGGTCTTTTCTGATTGTCTTTACTTGTATCTGATCCTTTTCTGATGCATGTAGAAGATGTATTGTCCTTTTCTTTTGTCCAGTCTTGTTTCTTCTTTCTGTTTGACCTTCATGACTTTATCTTCAACAGTTGATTAGATACATTACATTTTCTTCAATACTTACATAAAAGTTTCCTAACACTAACCAACTTTTTCTTGTATTAATCACGAATAAAGTGGTGTCGGATTTTAATATGTTTAAATTTAGAGTGTTGAACCGGGTTTTTAGTTATATTTATGGTAGCCTTGTCATCTGTATATATGGGCATATCAAGAAACTGCAATCCATAGTCTCTCATCTGTTGTTGTATCAACAAGATCTAGGAACCACAACAGGAAGCTTCTTGCATTGCCACGTTACCAATCGTGTGCCAACGAACTGGCAACCAGCAGTTGTAGATTTAGCATTTCAACGGCAGCTTCCGAAATCAGAATCGGAATATCCAGCAAGGTTGAAATCATCATTCCACGGATACCATAAGCTGGTGCTTTGGCAACCCTTCAAATATTGAAGAATCCGCTTGACGATCAGCATGTCAGACACTCGTGGACTTAATTGATATCGGGCACAAAGGCATGTTGGATACATGATATCTAGCCTTGATGCTGTAAGGTACATCAAAGACCCAATCATTGATTGATATAAGGTCTCATCAATCTTCACTGCTTTTTCATCTGGTCCGATGCCGTGATTTAGTGCCAATGGTGTAAACAAAGGTGATGTTCCCGACATATCAAATTTCTCCAATACATCGCGCACATACTTCGTCTGATGGATGAAGATTCCATCAGGTAACTGATCGACCTAAAGTCCCAAAACGAACTTCATCTCTCCCATTGAACTCTTTTCAAATTTCTTTTGTGAATTTCTCGAAGTCTTTACGCAACTTATCATTTGTCGAACCAAAGATTATGTCATCCACATACATTTGTACGATAATCAGATGTCCATCCGTTTCCTATGTAAAGATGGTACTATCTATTGTTTCTCTAGTGAAACCATTCTCTAGAAGATGTTGAGAAAGCGTCGTGTACCAGGCTCTCAGGGCCTTGTGCAAACCGTATAACGCCTTATCTAGTAGGTAAACCTTTTCTTTATGTATCAGATCGACAAACCTCGGCGGTTGTCCAATGTACCCCTCCTCTTTCACCTTTCCATATAGAAATGCGGACTTCACATCAAATTGGTACACCTTGAAACCTTTCCATGACACAAACGCCAAGAAAATGCGGATAGCTTCTAATCGTGTGACAGGAGCGTAGACCTCTGTATAATCAATGCCCTCTTGTTGGAGAAAACCTTGGACTACAAGTCGAGCTTTATTGCATACAACCACTCCTCTGTCATCTCGTTTACACTTGAATATCCACCTTGTACTGATGGACTTGTGATTATCTGGTAGGCTGACAAGGTTCCAGACTCAAAGTTTTTCAAACTGTTGCAGCTCTTCCTACATTGCATTTACCCAACTTTGTCAGTAAGCGCGTCTTTATGCGATTTAGGCTCAACCTGTGAAATAAAACAACTATATGAGCAAGCATCTAGAATAGGTGCAACTATAGAATAAAAACAACTTAGATCCTTGTTGATCTAATTTCTCATTTTTACTCTGGTCTCCAAATCTCCAGTCTTGTTCGCCGAAGGGTGGTATGACAACATCCTCGATATAACCTCATTATAGACACTCACTTCATTCTCCAGATTCATAATATTATGTTTAGCAACCTGATTACTCATTGATGCTCGATTTTGATTGCTTGGACCCGCATATTGATTAAGTAAACTTGTGATCTGCTCTGAGCCTTCATTAGAACTGGATCCTCTATTATCATAAACTGGCTCACCATCAGAATCAGAATCGTCTGATTGATCAAAAGTGGGTGATATGTTGTTCACATATGGTTCGACTACGGGTTCTTGTTGTATGTTGCTCGGACCTGCTTTAGAATCATATGTACCAATTTGTGATTGTGAAATCACTATTGGTCTAGGAACTTGCTCTTAAGTAGACAATTGTTGTTGCTGATATAGCAATACAAGCTCCTCTCGGTAGGTTCATTCGGTGGTTCAAATGAATCCCACAAACTCTCTTAGTTAAATAACCAAGGATCACCAGGTTTCGGTGTAGGAGACGTGTATCTCTAGCAATCAACATGTTGAGCTAGAAAACCCAGTTTATGTTAGGAATATAAACTCTTCTCAAAGGGCTAGCATATCCCACGAAAACCCCTCTAGAGACTTAGCTCCGAATTTACCATCCGGGTCAATAACTATGCACAGAGATCCAAATGGTTCTAAAAACTCCAAATTTGGGTTTCACTGATAAGCAACTCGAAGCATGCCTTCTTGTGAGCCTTGACTGTTAATACTTGATTAAGTGTGTAACAAGCAGAGGCAACCGCTTCGCTCCAAAAGCTGTCAGGAAATTTACAATCTATGAGCATTGTGCGTGATGTTTCAATAAGAGTTCGATTCTTTCGTCCAGCTTCTCCATTTTGTTGTGCAGCATAGGGTGCACTGAATTCATGAAGTATTCCATTGTCATTGCAAAACTCCATCATTCTGTTGTTTTTTAATTCAGTACCATTATCTCTACGAATCCTTCTTATCAGTAGATGGTACAAATTCTCTAACTTTCTAAAAAGAATCATCAAATTTTCAAATGTCTCGTCTTTACTTTCTAGAAATAGAACCCATGAAATCTTGAGTAGTTGTCAATCACCACAAGGCAATATAGATCAGCAGATATACTTTTGATGTTAACTGACCCAAATAGATCCATATGTAACAGCTTAAGTGGCAGTTTGATAGAGTTCAGAAGTTTTCTTGGATAAGATTTCTTGTATTGCTTGCCCTTTTTACAGCTAATACAATCATCATCCAAGTGGAAACTCTTAAGATTCACACCCTCCACCAGATTGTTGTGCACCAGGTAATTCATCTTTTGTAAATGGATATGTCGCATCTTTCGATGCCATAAGATCGATTCTTTTTTTGTAGCCTTTGATACAAAATATTATGTTGATTTCGTAGTAGTGGATGCGATGCTCATATCAAGGACATAGAGATCATTTTCTCATGGAGCGCGCAGAGGATCCACTCAGGAATTTTGAATCCGGGCTTCAGAATGAGACACTGTTTATCTATAAAATGAGTTGTAAACTTGTTATCGCAGATCTGGGAGATACTTAGCAAGTTATTCTCTAATTCGGCAATGTATTTAACTTTGTCGAAAGAAACCACGCCGTTCGTTAGTATTCCCTCACCGAATATCCTTCCTCCTTGAGTATCTGCAAACCCTACGTATCCACCTTTGATTGATTTAACATCATATAACAAGGTCAGCATCCCTATCATGTGTCGAGAAGCTCCGCTGTCCATTATCCACTTAGACATTATTGACCTCGGGAGCCCCTGCACATGCAATTAAGAATTTGTTTAAATAGTGATACCCAATTTCAAACTTTGGTACACTAACACTCTTATCTTCAATTTCAACAACTTGTTTAACCTTTGACTCAATTGTAACGGATGTTTTGACTACCTCATAGATGGTTTACTTTTGATCATCCAAGTTTGTTGCTTAGAAATTGCCTTTTTAGAGTAAAAATTTGAATCCTTTTGATCTTTCTTGTTTAATGATTCACCAGTTTCTTTGTTCAAAACATGAGCAGTTACTAGTTTATGATTGTTGTTAGATTCAGTTTTTCTTTATAAGATCTATGTTGGAACAAACTTTGGAGATTTGTTTTTCACATCTTCTGATGACTTCTTAACATGGTAAACAGGTTTAGAATTGGGACAATGTCGTACAATATGTCCGATTCCGTTACATCTGAAGCATGTCCTTCTGTTAGTGACAGAGGATTTCTAAACCTGCTCACCATGCTTTTTCTCAGCGTAGAACTCATCATTCGATTATTCCTTTGCCAAACTCTCTTTCTCGCTTTCCGAGCTTATTCCGAAAACAAAGTTTACTTTTCTTTTAAAATTTGGTTTTCAAAAGTTATCGTTCTACTTCTTTTCATACCCCAACCCTTTCCTTTTGTTTTCAGGATAATTTTTACATTTGTAATTATATTATAAGAATTTTTGGATTTAGAGTAGTAAGTTGCATTCAAATTTTCAAGCTCTAAATGACTCACTTCAATCATTTTAAACACTTCTTCGACCTTTTCAAGATTCACATTTTGAATAGGAAATTCTTGATCAGAATATAGTTTGTCCCATCCTTTCATTTTGTAAGCAACCAAATTAGGATCATCATCCGAACTAGATTCCTATTTTCCAAGATAGTTCTTATGAAAACTTTCTTCATTTTCAGAAGGTGAATTTGAACCGGTTTTTTCCAAGTTCGACTCAGCACTCTCAAATTATGTGCTGTCACTCTCACTTCCTAAAACCTTTTCTACCACATTTTTCATAACATCAGATTCACAGTCATTTTCAGATTTAGTGTATGTTACATCGATGTTATTAGGCAGCTCATTTTTCTTTTCAGTTTTCAGTTTTAAATAGAGCGCCTTTTCCACTCCAGGTGGTTTTTTCTTGGAATAACTTTCCCACATTGGTGTTGGAACTCGACTGTAACATGCACTTTTGTTCTTACCATTTGTATCATCTTCTTTCTTGTAAATCTTTGGAAGAATATGATCAATGACATATGAACTGGTGGAATAACTTATTAACAATTTGTTAACCTGTTCTGCTCGATTTTCATTTTCTCTAATTCACTTTTTATCTTGGCAATCGTATTTAAATGAACGTTTATGGCCATTTGCTTGTCAATAACAATTGCCTTGAGCATCGAAAGTCTGGCACCATCTTCCCTATTAGCCCGTTCATATTGTCCAATAGTTCTGCGTAGTTTGTCATATGCTTCTTTAGTTTCTTTATAATCACTTGACAAATTATAAGAAAGTTTTTTCAATCCATTGTATTTTTTATCTTTCTCAAAACACTCTTCCACTGACTCAACTTTATCTTCTTAGACTTCCTCAGAGACTACCTCTTTCAGATTAGCCATCATAGCTTTGTTGGCTATCTCAGTTAGGTTCTTGGTAGTCATCTCTTTGTCCACATCTATCAGTTCCACAACTTCAAATTTTGGCTCTTCCTCACATTTTGCTTTGTAGCTTAGATCAAAATAACCTCCAAAAGTTGGAAACCTTTCGGGTATAATTAAATGTCTAAAAGCACTGTGTAAAATATTTTCTTCTTCGGAACGTTGTTCATGATAGTATTCTTCTGTTATAGCTTCATCAAAGATTGCTTCAGAACAGTCTTCTTCAGGTTTGGGTTCCTCGATTATCTCGGTTAACAACGCGAGACTTTCATTCTTTGAGTTGTATTTGTTCCAATTGAACCCTTCATCCTCTTGATCAACTATTAAGGCTTTGTCTTTCGAACTCGAGGGACCATCTTCAATCTGAATCATCCTAAAATTTGTTTCAGGTTGCGGTTGATGATATATAGCCTTCTTATATCTGCAAACGGATTTTAATGGCCATTCACTTCACGATTTGGACATTCTCTTTTAAAATGCCCCTTCTCCCGGCATTTGAATCAAGTAACCTTTGATTTAATCAAAACCAAGTTTGCCATCGAGTCCTCCCAAACTGCTTCTTCCTGTGATCTCCATAAAACGTTGTGCCCTTCGAACAATTGATGCCATGCACCACTTTATATCTATCAATTCCAATTCTTTCAAATCGATCTGATCATAGTCTCCTTTCGTCATATCTGGGTTCCCGATCTTTCCTGCCACCAGGCTTTCATAAGATTCTAGCACGGATGCAAGCAATGCCATGTGTTGCTTAGCAGTTTGTTCGTTCAAGTCTTTTGCGTTTTCAAGATTCACGACAATGTTGCATTGTAGAATCCGCTAGTTTGAATTGGCTTGAGTGCTTTGGTCATTCTCAAAAGTGTTCGAGCTTTGCGATGATTGCGGTGTTTGTGGAAAATTAGGCTCGTATGATGGAAATGATTGAAAACCTCCAGATTGGTTTGAAGATAGACTTGAAGAATTATTGGCACTGAAGGTTGTCTGTATCTTTGGGCTTTGAGTGTTTGCTACAGAATTGCCTTTGTAATACAAGTTTATGTCTTGTTAAATATGCGATCCTTTGGTTTTCGCCATTTTCTACATCTCCAACTCATGACCTTCTAACTTTTCGATAAATCTTGACAAGTTGATTGTACTGTATTCCGGGCTGTTTTTCAAGACCGTGAGATAAGTAGACCAGTCATCTTCTGGTAGTGCATCAGCAAGTTTGTCTACCAACTCTTCATTATCTTTCTCTACCCAACATTTTCATCTCAACCAAAGATGACAATATCTTTGGATCAGTTGTTTCATGCTCTAGCCTTTTAGTAAATTGAAGATATCAAATTCTTTCTTTAATAGCGCCTTTTTGCTCTTTATCATTTGAGTGCTTCTTGGAATTTAACTCTCAAAGCATTTCAAAGTGATTAAGCATCACCATCATGTTGTAGAAGTGACAGAATATCTTCTTTAACAGCTTGTTGAAGAATGTTTAACATTTTCTTTTCATTTATGAACTTCTCCTTCTCTGTTGCTGTAAACTGCATCGGTGTCTTTTCTAATCTATTCTCGCCTGTTGGTATAACATATTTTTCCTCAACGGCATACCAACAGTTCAGATAATTTGCTTGTACCCAGTTTGCAAATCTTTCTCTCCAGCCGTGATAATCTTGGAAGCACATCCGTTTCAGGGGCTTCATCATTGTTCCCATTTCATTTTCAAGATTCATGTTTTGTGTTGCGGCAGTTGTAACGACGGATGTTGTGAATGCGTTGAACGTTTTCCATTTTGTCGAGAAAATTGGTCAAAAGTTGCTTTCAGCTAAGTGAATCTTGTGCGGATTGACGCTTCGTGCGATCTAAAACTTCAAACAACAAAAACACTAATTAAAGTTGTGCGAAGTGGATGTTCACTTGGTGCGAAGTGAGGATATGAGATCGTGCGAAGCGAGTTTAAAATTTCACGTTTTTTGCAATTTTTATCATGATTTCGGTTGTTTTAAGCTCTGATCTTTTCAAGGGTTTGACTGTAGTGGATTTTACATATTATACTAAAAAATCAGTCCATTTAGTCCATGAAATTATTGAAAATGAAAAACAATGAGAAGTATGAGTAGAATAGAAGTGTAGAATCTTGATCATGTCTTTAAATCAGACCATCCATAGTTCTAATACCTACCCAATAAATACGAATTTTTAATATATCATTTTGTAAACACTATCAACCTACACAATGAAAAAGTACAAAATCTTACCTTTATTTTTCTTTTCCACTTGACAATCTTCGGTATTGAGTCAATATCAACACACAGATTTGCTATTTACGTTCCATTGTCTAACCATGGTCCTTTTTTTCTTTGGACATCATATCAACTGCTTCATTTTAATTATGTTAAAAAGATGTAAAAAAAGCTATAAAACATTATAAAAATAATCTTTCTTAAAAAAAGTTCATACTGTATCAAATTTATTATAAAAACACATTCACCTATTTTGTCTGTTCCTTGGTCTTCGGAAAACTATCCCCTCGTTTTCTCCTACACAATTAGAATAGTGGGTTCCTATTATTATATTACCAACTTGGTTTCTAACATTCAAAAGGTATTATCTTTACATATTCTAAAACTTACATCTTCTCATTGTAACCCTTTACCTACAAATGTAAACAAAATTGGATTACTTGAGTACCCAATTGTATTTTATGTATTAATAGGTTAATGTACACAAATGCACTACTACACTCTCGAAGTATTTTATCCAAATCATTATCAATGAGCAAAATACACATGTTTACCCAAATAAACTTTCAGATGAAAAACAGTTATACACAAATGTATACTAAACACAAAATATAATAATAATCCTATGAGGTTTCAAAAGAAAGATACACATGTGTATCAATCATTGCAATTACAAAACTATCCCCTTTTTTGGTTTCAAAGTTACATGTACAATCAAAATCAAGTCGATCAGAACCAATATTGCAAATTAACTACATTAAATAAGTTAAATCACTACACTGATACACCAGAAAATAAAAAAAATATGTACCAAATTCAACTTCAAGCCCTAGATTCAACTTCTTACATATAAGGGATAGTTCATGAAAGAAAACCACAAACAGTCTCAAATCATAACAAGATTTATAGTTCAGTAGCATTATTGAGTACCTTGATTGCTCAAAACAAAAGAAAATGGCCAGTGACCGAAGATCTTCGATGATGCTTGGAAGTTTTTTTTTTGTGGCTGATGATAGAGAGAAACAATGATTTGATTTAAAAATAAAACCTAGGGCTATAATAACTGAATATGTGATATATTATTAGTTTGAAAATTTCCAGAAGAAAAGGAAGCTATTCAGTTTCCTGGGTTTAAAATATTTCGTGTGGGTAAGTACAAAATTACTCTTTTCACTTTAATTATAGAGAATAATTACCATCGTCCCATTGTAATAAAATCTCAAGATGATGTAAACAAATGGCCTAGATTAGTTCACACAGTTCACTCTCAAGCTAGTGTTCACTCTTGAACCGTATATATACATATATATATATATATATATATAGGTGGGGTTTGGCTACAAAGTCCTTTTTTCTACAAACTGTACAAAGTCATAAAACACCACATTTTCAGCCAGTAAACACACTTAAAACCAACAAATAAGAGAGTGAAGATCACTAAAACGCATTATTCAAACCCTAACACTCCATAAAAACTTCAAACAAATCATCTTAGAACTATGAATATAAAACAGAACATGACAATCAACATAATACATATTAATGTTAGTCATTCAATAATCAAAACCTTATCATTTAAAACACAACACAAAACCCACAAATATAGCGTTTTAGTGATCTTCACTCTCTTATTTATGGGTTTTAAGTGTGTTTTATGGCTGAAATTGTGGTGTTTTATGACTTTGTACACTTTGCAGGAAAAATGGACTTTGTAACCTACTCCCAGCCATATATGTATATACATATATGTATATATATACATATATATATATATGATAGAAGTTTAGATAAGTTACATGAAGTAGGGTTGTCCAAAAAGCTTGCTCGAAGCTCGCTCGGATTTAGCTCCGAAAAAGCTCGCTCAATGTGGCTCGGTTTGAAAGTGGCTTGGTTCGCGTATCAGCTCGGCTCGAATTGTTTTACTTTCAATTTATTTTATATTTATATAAATTTATAATATATCACAGAATCTTATTATTATTTACGTGTGATTAGGAGTGTAATTTGATATCTATACCCCATTTAAAGATTGATTACCATGCTAATGAACTTATATTGTATTTTGTTGTAATTAAGAACATATTTTGTGTTGTTAAACTTGACTTTGGCTTATAACGTATTATGTTGACCTTATTTTGGATATGTTCTTTTGAATTATTGAATAATATTTTATATTACTGAATTTGAGAGCCATGTATTAGTTCTTCTTTAAAAATCGAGCCAAACCAAGCCGAGCCAGCTAGGTTTAAAATCAAGTCGAGCCCGACCTTAGATTTCTGGCTCGAATTCAAATCCAAACAGAGCTGAGCCAGCTCGGTTTATAATCTAGCCGAGCCTGAGTTTTGCCTAACTCGGTTCGGCTCATGAACAACCCTAATATGAAGTAAATAAAATGAACTAAGTAATAAATAACCATTTAAAAAATAGTATTTGATCATAACAAACAAAGGTTACAACGATAAATATATATTTGTTGTTATGAATTATGAAACTAAATTTTATAAGAAACTAGTTACCCATGTATTATAAATATGAATGTACAATTTTGATTAACAATCCAAATACCAACATATAACAAATAAATTACTATTTATGTCTAGGTTTTTGGATATGAGAAATCGTTGGTTATCAAAGATCATGGCATGGCATTAAGCGGTGATTAATGGTGAAGATCATGAAGGTGAATATGTTTACCTACTTTTAAACTTAAAAATGTTTATAATCGCATGAGTTGTGTTACATATATTTTTGCATATGGTGTTCCGTGGATAGCATTAAGACCATAAGTGCACATATAGTTTGATCAAACTGAAGACGTGTTACAAACCGTAAAACTGGTCACGAAGTTCGGTAGGAGAAATACGTAAAAAGGGGAAAGAAGTTCCATAGTAAAACAGGTGGGGAGCTCGCTGAATGTGTAGATTACTATTATGTTTTAAATAGCTTTAATACCGCTTATGCTAAAAATGATTTAGTGCCTGTTAAATGTTATTCACCGTTTTTTGTTGACGTATAAAATTTGATCAAATTCTAGACGTGTTACAAACCGTAAAACCGGGCATAAAGTTCTGTAGGAGAAATAAAGTTTTATGGCACAAAGTTTGGTAGTAAAATAGGCGGGGAGCTCACTTAATGTGTAGATTACTAGTTTGTTTTAAATAGCTTTAATACCGCTTATGTTAAAAATGGTTTAGTGACTGTTAAATGTTGTTCACCGGCTTTTCGCTAACGTATTATTTATCTTTTTAGGTAATCATGATTGAATTATTTAGCAAAGGTAGATGTTGAAGGGATTACGACTCTTTAGGCACGATAAAACCTTGTGGCATGAATTTGGTAACCCTATCTAAAGACAGAAAATGATGTAAAAGATTACCTTTTGAAAAGAAACGTATTGTATGAACAAGGAACATTTAAATCCCCATTTATTAAAGCATATTTTATTCAACTTACAAGTTGTTTAATGTAAAATAAAGGCAAATGTTTCCGCTGCTACTTACTCGAAACAGGTACCAACCGATTGGTTGCACACCCATGGTGTCCAAAACCAGGGTGTGACATTATCCCCTGCATGATTGATCATCGTAGGGATTGGTTGTGACCGAGCTTGGCATGTCACACCCTGGTCGTAGCGGAAGTGCAAGTGTGTAACTATTAGGTAATCATTGCATCCAATCTAGTAAACAATATAAATTTAACAACGATGTCATGCCATTAATAAGTTTCATACCATAAACACATCCATCAAAAGTGACATCACATTGTTATCTGTTTCAACTTTTCATCAAAAGACATGACTCAAAACACCTTGTTTCAAAATAGGACATTGTTTTCATCATAATTTCATAATGAGGTTTTGACCCCTATATACGCATACGAAGTTGGAATATAATATGGCAACCCGCCAAAAGATGGCACGTCGTTGTCTTGACATATTCCCATAACCCGAATCATATCACCAGCTCATGCCATGCGTCCTGAAATACATGTAATTTAAAAAGTCAACATAAAGTTGCCGAGTTCATGTAGTAAATGTTTTCGTATAAAAATGTCATCCTTGAAATCCAGTGTTGAAATCTGAGTCAAAGTGTCGCGAGTACCATGACATATATGTGGACAACTCTGACATCATTGGGATCCGAAAAGCACTCCTAACCGGTTATCATACCAGGAGTGGAGCGTGTCTCAAACTCGATAGATCTATACCTTTTGCACCTTGGTCACTACGTGATTAATGGTTACTATTGTCATCATCCTACTTATGAACAAATGATCCTGTTATCAACTGAACCCATAGCTAACATACTATTTGACATGACATGTATTTCCCCTCGATAGTTTAAAACAAAACTTGAAATAACTTAAAGGAGGGACATGAACTCACAGTTTTGCGTTCTGTTAAGTCGTACTATTTATCGATCGGGTCCGCAACGTATGTAACCTACATGCGTATTGGTTTCATTAGACACCTAGGTCTCAATGGACCTTGTACTCGTTGTTCATCTTGAATTCTTGTTATGTGTTTCTTTGTTATGATTGAACAACTTAATATGTTACCATAGTGTTGGTAGTTCGTTTGTGCGATTAATATTGCTATATATATTTCTTAAAAATATATATATTATTGTTTTCAAACCATGTGTGAACTAGGCCTTGCCCTTCACATGTCATTGGGCCTAGCCCATGTTTCCTTGTCATTGGGCCTAGCCTATGTCATCTATACCTTTGGGTCTAGCCCATGTCTTCTTTTAATTGGGCCTGGTCCATGTTTTCTTGTCATTAGGCCTAGCCCATGTAATTTATGTCTTTGGGCCTAGCCCATGTATTTTATATCTTTGGGCTTTTATTAGTTTTTGGGCCTCATCCATAAACATATTTTTATGTCATTGGGCCTAGCCCATGTAATTTATGTCTTTGGGCCTAGCCCATGTTTTCTTGTAATTGGGCCTGGCCCATGTTTTCTTGTCATTAGGCCTAGCCCATGTAATTTATTTCTTTGGGCCTAGCCCATGTATTTTATATCTTTGGGCTTTTATTAGTTTTTGGGCCTCATCCATAAACATATTTTTATGTCATTGGGCCTATCCCATGTAATTTATGTCTTTGGGCCTAGCCCATGTATTTTATATCTTTGGGCTTTTATTAGTTTTTGGGCCTCATCCATAAACATTACGGACTTTGGGCCTAGTATATGACTTTCACAATTTGGGCCTAGCCCAAATGTATATAAACATAAGCCCATTTCTATTATAAGTATTTACTTATAATTTTTCTAACTTTTAATACACTTAACTTTCCGGATTTTTGGTTTCCATAACATATATATATATATATATATATATGTTGAACGTCTAAAAATATATTTAGACTCGTCGGCGTCGTTCATTATATGCTCATTTTCATCGAGGATCGCCCGTTGTCGCAACGACCATTCGTGCCGGCGATTCACCCGTTGGTCGTCAATGCGACGGAGTAATCTTGAATGTCCGCCTATTGTTCGCATTGTTTTAATTGTCCGATTTATTGTTTCGATGCCTTGTGAGAATGTATTTATTTTGCTACCAATAATTGATGTGTTGTTTCAAGGGTTTGTATTTTGCATGAGATTGGGTATTTTCATTGTGAATACCCTAAGTTTCTAATACATACACATACAATACACACATGTATACATCCCATTTATTAGTAACAAATATACATACAAATACTTGTATTATTTTCCAAGTAGAAATATATATTTGTAAAAGCATTCATTTTTACTTATAAATATATATTTATAACTTTGTTTAAACACTTGGTTATTTAGGGATAACCCTTGTCATTAGAGTATACTTAATGACGATTTAAGTTACTAATCGCGTTTAGTCCCACTAATCACCCCACTAATCATTTCTTAATCACGATTAGATTTTTAGAAAATTTTGACATAGTTTCCCGTAAACTATGGCGTTTTCCATGTTTTTAAAATGTATTGAAAACCTGTTTAAGCTCATAATCATCATCAACAAATCATCTAATATTTATTTTACATAATAAAAATATCATCATCCATGACTTTTTATGGTTTAAAAATCCTAGTAAATCAAGTGGGTTCTTAATATTTATTAACCTTTTCAAATCAATGCTTTAGCATGTTGTTTAAACAAGTTCATGCACTTAACCCCTTGATTATTACACATTTTTAAGGTGATTACAACATAAATGCATATATTTACTTCTTATAAAAATCATTCATATGCATAAAAATTATTTTTAAGTTGTAGTATTTTTCATGGATGATGTAGTTGATGATCTTGTTTAGATTTAAACCTTAACAAGTTTAAATCTTCACTTTTATACTAAATCACACAAGATCATCGAACTTTTATATCATATTTTTAACATAAACAACTTCAACATGCAATCTAACAATCATATAAGCATGTAATCAACACAAAATAATCAATATTTATTGTTAATATAATATTGTATTTTAGGGTTTTTGATGTATCTTTTCTTGATTTTCAAGATAATCAACTTGTACGCTAATAATCTAAACATAAACATAAGCTAACTTATGGAGGAGTTTTGCTTACAAAGGGTGCACAAGTATCTTGAAGATTTAGAGAAAAATGAAGTTCCTTAAGAATCCCTAATGATCTCCATCCATGCTAGCTTCTTTAGGGTCTTGTTTAAGCTTCAAATGGTGTAAAAAGTGGTGATTTGTGGTGGCTAAATGGTGGCCTATGGTGGAGCCGTGAGGTACGGAAAAAAGGAAGGAGAAAGATGTTGCAAATTCTTGAGGAAAAAATGATGAATTATTTTTTGAAGGTCATGATATATACATCTAATCTTTCAAGTCTTCCATCAAGTATCCAATACACCATACTTAAGATTTTAATTTTTCAACCAAAATCAAGTGGGTGGGGCCTACATGGGGGGTTAAGTGTAAATATTTATTATAACATGTGTTTTTTATTAGATATTTAGGTAATTATTTTAAGTATGGTGATTAGGGGTTGATCTTGTATCATAAGACTTGAGTTTAGTATGTATTTACATGATATTTAATCCACATGATTCTCCAATATAAGTTTCGGATGACGGATACGTTGCTAGATCGCTCATCGTCATATATTCGCTAATAAACGGAACTATTTATTTAGTACCGGAAGCCTTTGTTTTCAAATACCACAACTAATATGGTGTCTAATTAGTGCATTTCCGATCCAAAAATATGCGTGACTTGTTCGCTAGACGAATATACAATGAGTTAGGATGGCCGATATATCTTTCGTTCGACCGTTCGATCGATATCGTCACTTTTATGTTCCGCCGTCGAACTTTTCCGAAAGTTGTGTTTCCGTGACCTCATGTTAGTTGAATGGATTCCTAGTTCCAAATCACGAGACGCCCGGATGAGGCTATCAGCCACTAAAATATTCGTCGTTTCGACGATCGGCCGCTTTTCGGTCAAGTTGTGCACTGTTTGCCGAATGACCGGAAACGATGTGTTTTGTGCATTTTTTCTATTCTCACTTTATTTTAGGATGTTTAACATTTTTTCATTTTTATCTTAACATCCGAAATCCGCCAAATTAGTCTTGCGGACAAATCGCCATTTGTCACCTTTTTGGTCGAAACGGACACTTTTGCAATTTAGGTATTATACCGGAAAGTTATGTATTTTTGTAATAGTTGTTCTCAAATATGTGTTTTCATTTGTATATGGACTCAGGTATGGCATTAACATGCCGTTATTTCATGTCTTGATTCGTTTCAACGGGTTTTCCGACAAAGTTAGTGTCACCGCAATTAGTGCGTCCCGCACTTTCTACCAACACTTTTATGGCATTGTTTTGGTCTTTTTCTCGTCGTAACGGAAACCAGTATATGTTATGATCACATTTACTTGCCCTAATGACGTACGACTCAGTTTTGAAATTAAATTATGCTAACTATGCATGAGATTATACTATAAATCAGTGATTAAATTGTACGGAATTACCAGTTATTTGTCATTTGTCACATACTCCCCCCGTTAAATAGAATTCCGTCCCAAAATTCAGCTTGAGACATCCACTGAAGGAAACTTCTCGAACAGGTGGGGGTATTTGGACTTGATTTGATCTTCACGCTCTCACGTATACTCGGGACCGTGACGTGAATTCCAGCGAACCTTCACCAGTTTGATTTGGCTTCTTCTTGTCTTTTAGACCTTACAGTCCATGACTTCCACTGGTTCTTCAGTGAATTGTAATTTGTCATCAACATGAATCTCATCCGCTGGAATGATAACTGTGTCATTTGTTGGACTTTTCTTCAGGTTGGACACATGAAATGTGTCATGTACATTATTGAGTTCCTCTAGCAGTTTTAACTTGTACGCCACTATATAAGTCATTGCCAGAATTTCAAAAGGTCCAATACATCTCGGGTTGAGCTTTCCGCGCTTCCCGAATCTAGCTACGCCCTTGCAAGGTGAGACCTTTAACAATACTTTGTCTCCAACCTCCAAGGATAATGGCTTGCGTCTTCGATCTGCATAGCTCTTTTGTCTATGTCGGGCCGTTTTGATATGCTCACGGATCTTAAATATCTTATATGTGGTCTCTTGTACTAATTCGGGACCAATGAGTTGTCTGTCACGTACTTTCGCCCAACATAATGGTGATCGGCACTTTTGTCCGTATAGTGCTTCGAATGGCGCGACCTTGATACTGGTGTCATAACTGTTATTGTAGGAAAACTCTACCAACGGTAAATGAGTATCCCAGTTTCTGCCTAAATCCATCACACAGGCCCGAAGCATGTCTTCTAGTGTTTGGATGGTTCGCTTGCTTTGACCATCGGTCTGCGGGTGAAAGGCTGTGCTTAAATCCAAGCCAGAACCAAATGAATTTTGAAATGATTGCCAGATCCATGACACAAAGTGACCATCTCTATCAGAGATTATTGAGATTGGCACACCATGACGTGCCACAATCTCCTTTAGGTACAGTTCAGCTAGTTTCTCCGTACTGTCTTTCTCACAGATGGGTAAGAAGTGAGCTGACTTGGTTAATTGATCAATGATAACCCAGATCATGTCATGACCTCGAGAGGTGTGTGGTAATTTTGTAATGAAATCCATTGATATCTGTTCCCACTTCCAAACTGGAATCTCAGGTTGTTGTAATAACCTAGATGGTTTTTTTTTTGGTATTCGTCATTGACCTTTGCACAAGTTAGGCACCTCCCAACATAGGTCGCAATATCTCCATTGAGATTAGGCCACCAATAATATTCCTTTAGATCCTGGTACATTTTATCCGATCCTGGGTGTATCGAGTACATGGACTTGTGTGCTTCATCCAGCACTAAGTCTCGCAACTCACCTTAATAGAGAATCCAGATCCTTCCCAAGAAATATTGAGTTCCATCCTTGTTCGGTTCCAAATAGTTGTTCCACTCCCGTAGGGATTCCGATGGAATGTTTTCTGGTTTCAGTGCTTCTTGCTGTGCTTCACGCACTCGTGTTGTGAAGTTCTTCTGAATCGTCATTTCTAAAGCTCGTACCCGTAGTGTTTTGATTCACTCCTTTCTGCTCAAAGCATCTGCTACAACATTTGCTTTACCTGGGTGATACCTGATCTCACATTCATAATCATTCAACAATTCTACCCAACGTCGTTGGCGCATATTCAGTTCCTTTTGTTTGAATATAACGTCGTTGGCGCATATTCAGTTCCTTTTGTTTGAATATATGTTGAAGACTTTTATGATCAGTGAATATGGTACACTTAGTGCCATATAAATAATGACACCAGATCTTTAAGGAAAATACCACGGCACCTAGCTCCAGGTCATGCGTGGTATAATTCCTTTCATGAACTTTTAACTGTCGTGACGCATACGCGATGACTTTTTCACGTTGCATTAACACGCAACCCAAGCCTTGATGCGATGCATCATAGTACACTACAAAGTCATCGGTACTGTCCTGGAGTGATAATATCGGTGCTTTGCATAGTTTCTCTTTCAATACTTGGAACGCCGATTCTTGCTTTTCTCCCCAATCAAACTTCCTATTCTTCTGGGTAAGCGAGGTTAGCGGCTGAGCAATCTTGGAGAAATTCTCAATAAATCTCCTGTAATATCCCGCTAATCCTAGGAATTGTCGTATTTCCGTGGGGGTTCTTGGCGTGGTCCAGTTCTTTATAGCCTCGATCTTTGCAAGGTCAACATGTATTCCTTTCTCGTTCACCACGTGACCGAGAAATTGTACTTCGCAATTCCAAAATTCGCATTATGAGAACTTGGCGTATAATTGCTCCTTCTTTAGCAACTCCAAAATAGTTCTCAATTGTTGTCCATGTTCTTCCTCGGTTCGTGAGTGTATTAGAATATCATCTTTAAAGACGATCACGAACTTGTCGAGGTATGGCTTACATACCCAGTTCATCAAATCCATGAATACTGTAGGGGCGTTTGTTAGGCCAAAAGGTATAACAAGGGACTCGTAATGACCGTAACGAGTCCTAAACGTTGTCTTAGGAATACTTTCTCTTGGATTCTCAGCTGATGATATCCAGATCTTAAATCAATTTTTGAGTAAAAACTCGACCCTTGCAACTGATCGTACAGATCATCGATCCGTGGTAATGGGTACGAATTCTTGATGGTTAACTTGTTTTGTTCTAGGTAGCCTATGCACATTCGGGAAGTTCCATCCTACTCCTCGACAAAAGGCACCGAAGCTCCCCATGGCGAGGAATTCGGTCTTATGAATCCTTTGTCTAACGACTTTTGAAGTCGTGTAGATAGTCTTTGCTTTTATAGCAGAGCTAATCGGTATGGAGGCTTCGCTACTGGTGCTGCTCCCGGCACCAAATTAATGCGAGAGTTGGCGTGTCGTTGCGGAGGTAATCAAAACAAGTCTGACGGAAAGACTTCGAGGGGATTCCTGCTCAACGATTATTCCTCCAATTTTGGCTCCTCAGTTTCCTTGTCGACTACATGAGTTAGAAAGGCTATGCAACCTTTCTGTAGGCACTTCTAGCCTTCCTATAATTAATGATTTGTAAGGGCGTCTTGTGCTTTGCTTCGTGCACTACCAGTGTTCCTTCGTCTGGCAGGGGGATGCGAATAGTTTTTTTTCAGGATAACCTACTTCTGCTCTGTTAGACGTCAACAAGTCTATGCCAAAAGCTATGTCCAACCCAGATAAATGGGTAGAAGGCCGATAATAAATTCTCGTTCTCCCAGTTCCAAAGTGCATCCTTTTATAACTTCTCCTGACATTGACAAATTTTACATTGGCAAATTCTATGGGATGAGGAATGTCTATCTTACTTGTATCTAGGTCAAGTATATCTTGAATTCAATGGAGATGGACTAGAATTGGCACATGTATCCAACAAGATGGATGCGAGACGTTTGCTGATAGGAAAGGTGTCATTGCCCTTTTAATGATTCCCCATGACTCAGGGATCAAAACAGTGTATCTCAGATCTTTGGTATTGCTTTCGGACCACCTCGGATTACTATTCCGAATTAAATCTCGGATACCTCATTTCAGACAGATTCCCATCTCGGACTATTGTTTCGAATTGGGTACTATTCCGAGTTGAACTCAAAAAAAGTGGGAAGTTGTCTGTAAACAATTTTACAAACGGATTACATGGTTAGAATCGAGTGATTTTTTAAAAAAATTACATTATATATCATGGAATTCGTATCGATGAGACGAGTCTAACGCTAATTCTCCATTAGCTAACTTGATAACGTGTCTAACTAACAAGACTCTAATTCGTGTATAAGCTCAACATCTAAAGACACTAGCCAAGCTTGGTGTTGGTATCAAAAGAATTGACACGTAATGAATGTAGAGTAGAACGTACGCATGACGACATCTGGATCTCGTGGGGTATCCATAGTTTCTGCTCACCCACACATTAATTCAGTTGCCTGATTTATTCTCGAGACGTTCATGCTTGAAGTGGCCTTCATGCCACGCTTAACATCCCTGTTCCTGGTTGAGCTTACTAACTTATTGATTTTTGTTTGTGTCTTGATTCACCACACTTCTACTCTTGGCACTTTTGCAGGTGCCCTCATGAGGAAATTTTAACTAATCACTTTTAGAATTTCGGCAAATTATTAGCACATTTCTTGGTGCTAGCATCAATTATGGCAGCCATTACCTTGGTTTCTTTCATCACGTGAGTTACCTTTCGCTTCCCTCGCTAGTAGATTTCACATGCGTTTCCTTGATAATTTCTCATTCTCACCGCATCCTTGGTGAGACTAACTGCGAGAGTTACTGTTTGAGTGTTGAAGGGTGGAGTGATGTGGTCATGTTTTGTTTCTTAGAGGCTAAACCCCGAATGTAGCACTCAATTTGTTTAATATCAGGTGTTCCCCAGTATAGAACCACCCTTGAGAGATTGTGAAAGCGTCAGTGTAACCAACAACGTTGGCTGCGATCATGATCGAGTTCTAGGATCCCGTTTCTACCCTTGGAATTCCAGTCAGCGAGTAATACTCTTCTCGCGTAAGATTTTTGAGTTCTCCCCATGATGACCTCTTCGTAGTATCACCCCTTAAAGTTTCTACTTGAGGATTTCACCAAGTTAATGCTGCATTCAGCATGAGACTCTTTGTTTACCTAATCGTTTACTAAAGAGTGCATTTACTCGCACTACTAACCGACTTCGTTGTCTTTATTTAGCAGACATAACCTACCGCACCTCTCACACCAGTGAGGTCACGTGGCTTACAATCCAGGAAAACCTTAGGGTTTTAAAATCTTGGATGATCGCATCTTCAGGTGTAGCACTGCCCCTCGTTCCCAATCTATTAGGATCTGAACCATTTGAACTACCGGTACCACCAGTTTTGTCACTAGTGTCGACTAAGTTACCCTCGTGTCATGCGATTTCCGCAATCGTATGTCCTTCCATAAGAACTCTAGTTTGCCTACCCAGTAAGTCATGGATTAACTAACCCCTTTTGGGTGTAGACCTTCCTTTTGGCACCATGTTTCTTCTTAATACCCAAGATTAAGAGAGGCTAGACATATATTTGGATAAATATAGTCTACCATGCGGCTAAAAATAAAGAATGTCATTGATCATGGAAACCTCAAGATTGCATCGTTTATACATGTCTGAAACAATGATAACATGGACAACAACAATCCAAAATTCGTAGTACCTCTTGCGTGTATCAGCCATATGTCTGGGTGGAAAGAAAATAACTCGTAAAGGAGAAGAAACCAAACGGTCGTCTTCAACCGTATAGCACGTATTCCATACTTAGTGGACTTCGATCGCCCAAAGTAGAAAAAAAAATCTTTCGCCACGTCAACCCGTGTGACGAATACATTGATATCCCTTGAGCTCCACGAGCTCTAGCTAGATTGTTCTAATTTCCATAGATATCAAATAGAATACAATGGGGGTGTCGAAGCATGGCTCGTGCCATACCATCCCTTGGAATAAGACAAATGTCAAATGACATAGTTTAGTGTATTCTCTTTCCAATAAATAAGGTGAGGTACCATAGACACCATGGAACCAACCCATGTACAAGAACTCTAGATCGTTGAGGAAATATGCTCCTTGGGTGGCCAACTAGTTTTGGTTTGTTCAGATGACTAGTCTTAATCGACTCGTGATATAGATTGAATGTTAGATGCGAACGAATACCTGTGGTGTTATTGTATCGTAGGGTGTTATTGCAACCACCCTAGTTAGCGTCACACTAGATAGAAACTCGAACAACTTAACAAGTTTGAATGAGTAGTGGTCTTTAACTTGACCCGCATAGCCCACCAGGATTCTCATCCACTGCAAGTTATTATTACGTGGGCCCCCGTAATAATAAATTACCTAGCATGGTCACCTAGTGTTCTACTGTTCAAAGACGACCATCAGTCAGAGAGAGGACGCTATTGTCTACATAACTTCAACATATAAGGAATCTTCGTGATGGTCCACGTGCTATCATCCCTTGACATTACTCGCGAAAGGCACGTCGTTAGACAAATTTAGAAATAGAGAGAATTTGCAACAATATAACTGGAGGGGCACCTTCAATATGAGTACTTCACCTTTCCTTGTCTGGACAAGAATGTCGTTATTAATGATTAATATGGGTCACTGGGACCTCGTCCCGCTAATAGAGTTCTCGTCCAAGGCTACCACATCCGCCTCTTTGTCACTACCGAAGCCAGGCATCTCCGCATCCGTGGGAAAAGCAACCACCTTAGGTGGAATAGATCCTAAGGTCTCACTTAGGAACCACGTTCGCCATAAGCTCCACAATATACACGAGAACGATATTCTCATTGTGCGAGTCAAGGATAATAATAATATCCATAGTCCAAGGTATTTCGTTCTTCGCAAATATTCCATACAACGCATATATAAATAAATTATATATATATATAATCACATAAAATCCTATCTAGCCAGGATTTCTATCTTTTGTAATGTGTCCACGACACATAGTCTTATTATGTAATGTGTCTATTTCTCATAGACTAATCATGTATTGATCCTGCTCATTACTTACAGTTGAGCTCGTGTGATAGATCCTCGTGTTATCGTGACACAATGAAAACCTTTTTGTTATCTTGTTATAATTCCCAAAACATTCCTGTTATGTTTTAAACTTTGTTTTCATGTGTGAGCCCCTGGTGTTTGTAGACCAAACTTTAAATAAAAGTTTTCCCCGGTTCACTACAATCGAAGCTCTGATACCAGCCTGTCACACCCTGGTCGTAGCAGAAGCGCAAGTGTGTGACTATTAGGTAATCATTGCATCCAATCTAGTAAACAATATAAATTTAACAACGATGCCATGCCATTAATAAGTTTCATAACATAAATACATCCATCAAAAGTGACATCACATTGTTATCTGTTTCAACTTTTCATCAAAAGACATGACTCAAAACACCTTGTTTCAAAATAGGACATTGTTTTCATCATAATTGCATAATGAGGTTTTGACCCCTATATACGCATACGAAGTTGGAATATAATAGGGCAACCCTCCAAAAGATGGCACATCGTTGTCTTGACATATTCCCATAACCCGAATCATATCACCAGCTCATGCCTTGCGTCCTGAAATACATGTAATTTAAAAAATTAACATAAAGTTGGCGAGTTCATGCAGTAAATGTTTTCGTATAAAAATGTCATCCTTGAAATCCAGTGTTGAAATCTGAGTATGTTATTAGCATCATGGCATTCTGGGGATCTATCAAAGTGTCACGAGTACCCTGACATATATGTGCCATAAGTAAGTAACCAACCCGAGACAACTCTGACATCATTGGGATCACAAAAGCACTCCTAACCAGTTATCATACCAGGAGTGGAGCGTGTCTCAAACTCGATAGATCTATACCTTTTGCACCTTGGTCACTACTTGATTAATGATTACTATTGTCATCATCCTACTTATGCACTAATGATCCTGTTATCAACTGAACCCATAGATAACATACTATTTGACATGACATGTATTTCCCCACGATATTTTAAAACAAAACTTGAAATAACTTAAAGGAGGGACATGAACTCACAGTTTTGCGTTCCGTTAAGTCGTACTATTTATCGATCGGGTCCGCAACGTATGTAACCTACATGCGTATTGGTTTCATTAGACACCAAGGTCTCAATGGACCTTGTACTCGTTGTTCATCTTGAATTCTTGTTATGTGTTTCTTTGTTATGATTGAACAACTTAAAATGTTATCATAGTGTTGGTAGTTCGTTTGTGCGATTAATATTTATATATTTCTTAAAAATATATATATATATATATATATTATATATTATTGTTTAAAAACCATGTGTGAACTGGGCCTTGCACTTCACATGTCATTGGGCCTAGCCCATGTTTTCTTGTCATTGGGCCTAGCCCATGTCATCTATCCTTTTGGGTCTAGCCCATGTTTTCTTGTCATTGGGCCTAGCCCATGTTTTCTTGTCATTTGGCCTAGCCCATGTAATTTATGTCTTTGGGCCTAGCCCATGTTTTTATGTCATTGGGCCTAGCCCATGTATTTTATGTCTTTGGGCCTAGCCCATGTTTTTATGTCATTGAGCCTAGCCCATGTAATTTATGTCTTTGGGCCTAGCCCATGTATTTTATATCTTTGGGCTTTTATTAGGTTTTGGGCCTCATCCATAAACATTACGGACTTTGGGCCTAGTTTATGATTTTCACAATTTAGGCCTAGCCCAAATGTATATAAACATAAGCCCATTTCTATTATAAGTATTTACTTATAATTTTTCTAACTTTTAATACACTCAACTTTCCGGATTTTTGGTTTCGATAACATATATATATATATATATATATATATATATATATATATATGTTGAACGAATAAAAATATATTTAGACACGTCGTCGGCGTCGTTCATTATATAGTCATTTTCGTCGAGGATCGCCCGTTGTCGCAATGACCTTTCGTGCCGGCGATTCACCCATTGGTCGTCGATGCGACGGAGTAATCTTGAATGTCCGCCTATTGTTCGCATTGCTGTAATTGTCCGATTTATTGTTTCGATGCCTTGTGAGAATGTATTTATTTTGCTACCAATAATTGATGTGTTGTTTCAAGTGTTTGTATTTTGCATGAAATTAGGTATTTTTATTGTGAATACGCAAAGTTTCTGATACATACACATACAATACACACATGTATACATCCCATTTATTAGTAACAAATATGCATACAAATACTTGTATTATTTTCCAAGTAGAAATATATATTTGTAAAAGCATTCATTTTCACTTATAAATATATATTTATAACTTTGTTTAAACACTTGGTTATTTAGGGATACCCTTGTCATTAGAGTCTACTTAATGACGATTTAAGTTACTAATCGCGTTTGGTCCCACTAATCACCCCACTAATCATGTGTTAATCGCGATTAGATTTTTAGAAAATTTTGCCATAGTTTCCCCTAAACTATGGCGTTTTCCATGTTTTAAAAGCGTATTTAAAATCTGTTTAAGCTCATAATCATCATCAACAAATCATCTAATATTTATTTTACATAATAAAAATATCATCATCCATGACTTTTTATGGTTTAAAATCCAAGTAAATCAAGTGGGTTCTTAATATTTATTGACCTTTTTCAAATCAATGCTTTAGCATGTTGTTTAAACAAGTTCATGCACTTAACCCCTTGATTATTACACATTTTTAAGGTGATTAGAACTTAAATGCATATGTTTACTTCTTATAAAAAATCATTCATATGCATAAAAATTATTTTTAAGTTGTAGTATTTTTCATGGATGATGTAGTTGATGATCTTGTTTAGATTTAAACCTTAACAAGTTTAAATCTTCACTTTTATACTAAATTACACAAGATCATCGAACTTTTATATCATATTTTTAACATAAACAACTTCAACATGCAATCGAACAATCATATAAGCATGTAATCAACACAAAATAATCAATATTTATTGTTAATATTATGTTGTATTTTAGGGTTTTGATGTATCTTTTCTTGATTTTCAAGATGATCAACTTGTACGCTAATAATCTAAACATAAACATAAGCTAAATTATGGAGGAGTTTAGCTTACAAAGGGTGCACAAGTATCTTGAAGACTTACAGAAAAATGAAGTTCCTTAAGAATCCCTAATGATCTCCATCCATGCTAGCTTCTTTAGGGTCTTGTTTAAGCTTCAAATGGTGTAAAAAGTGGTGATTTGTGGTGGCTAAATGGTGGCCTATGGTGGAGGTGGTGGAGCCGTGAGGTAGGGAAAAAAGGAAGGAGAAAGATGTTGCAAATTTTTTAGGGAAAAATGATGAATTATTTTTGGAAGGTCATGATATATACATCTAATCTTTCAAGTCTTCCATCAAGTATCCAATACACCATACTTAAGATATTAATTTTTCAACAAAATCAAGTGGGTTGGGCACACATGGGGGGTGAAGTGTAAATATTTATTATAACATGTGTTTTTTTATTAGATATTTAGGTAATTATTTTAAGTATGGTGATTAGGGGTTGATCTTGTATCATAAGGATAAGACTTGAGTTTAGTGTGTATTTACATGGTATTTAATCCACATGACTCTCCAATATAAGTTTCGGATGACGGATACTTCGTTAGATCGCTCATCATCGAATAATCGCTAATAAACGGAACTATTTATTTAGTACCGGAAGCCTTTGTTTTCGACTACCACAACTAATATGGTGTCTAATTAGTGTATTTCCAATCCAAAAATATGCGTGACTAGTTCGCTAGACGAATATACGATGAGTTAGGATGGCCGATATATCTTTCGTTCGACCGTTCGATCGATATCGGCACTTTTATGTTCCGCCGTCGAACTTTTCCGAAAGTTGTGTTTCCGTGACCTCATGTTAGTTGAAGGGATTCCGAGTTCCAAATAATGCTTAACTAGTTAACTAGACGCCCGGATGAGGCTACCGGCCACTAAAATATTCGTCCTTTCGACGATCGGCCGCTTTTCGGTCAAGTTGTGCACTCTTTGTCGAATGACCGGAAACGATGTTTTTGTGCATTTTTGCTATTCTCACATTATTTTAGGATGTTTAACATTTTTTCATTTTTATCTTAACATCCGAAATCCGCCAAATTAGTCTTGCGGACAAATCGCCATTTGTCACCTTTTTGGTCGAAACGGACACTTTTGCAATTTAGGTATTATACCGGAAAGTTATGTATTTTTGTAATAGTTGTTCTCAAATATGTGTTTTCATTTGTATATGGACTCGGGTATGGCATTAACATGCCGTTATTTCATGTCTTGATTCGTTTCAGCGGGTTTTCCGACACGTTAGTTTCATCGCAATTAGTGAATCCCGCACCTTCTACCAACACTTTTAGGGCATTGTTTTGGTATGTTTCTCGTCGTAACGGATACTAGTATATGTTATGATCAGATTTACTTGCCCTAATGACGTACGACACAGTTTTGAAATTAAGTTATGCTAAATATGCATGAGATTATACTATGAAATCAGTGATTAAATTGTACGGAATCACGGGTTATTTGCCATTTGTCACATGGCACATGCTAATTGGCTGCAGACGGCTGCCTTTCGTACTAGTTGTACTTTTTATGAGCTGTCATGGGTGTGCGTACGCAGGTGGAGCCTGCGCTGGAACCTTGGAACAAGCCGGGTGTTTTAGGAATTAAGTGTGGGTATGGTCCTCCGCACGCATGGCTTTCACGACATTTAGGAGCATACCCCTTAACTAACAAAAGTTTTAGGTATAAGCAAAGGCATTCAAAGGATTCTGCTGATAAATTTTAGTACACAACATAATAGTCAATGGAAACTAAAGGGACAAGAGTTGGAAAACAAGTTTTACAACTAATGGAATGTTTGAACTTTGTTGAAGCTATTACAAAATACGAATTCAACAGAAGTCATTTTAAGAGTTGAACACTTGAAGCAATCAAGGAAGAGCTCCTTAGAATTACAAAGATTAACGAAAAATCCAATAATTACACATACTCCTCCAGATTGGAAAACTGTTGGAATAAAGGTAAAACCAACAGGCAAGTTGGTAAAATTGAATATGATGAGAATGGATTTGATAAATGCCAAATTTTATTCAAGAAGTGCGATAAACAGATGGCCATAACTTGAAATTTGTTAAAATTTACAAGAAATTTGAGAATTTGAGAAAGAGGTTTCCTAGCAACATGCCACCTCCTATTGATAACTCCTCAATCAAGGTTGCAATTCACACTGATGCAAACTAAGTAAAACTAGCGCAAACAAAGTAAGAATATGGATAGTTACAAGAGGTTACATGGTAAGCCTTAACATGACAAACAATTTGTTGAGGATGAGAAATTCATGTACATTGAAATAGATATTGATCTTGAAACAGATGCAATGCATGATGCTTCTTCTACCATGTAAACTTGGAGACCATCTTCACCAAATCCTTCATCTACTACTATGCTTTGAAGAAATAACCCATCAAGACAAACTATTACAAAGTGGATCAATAACAAAGCATTTTGCAATCATACTTGAATGGTTAGTGGTAGGTCTAAAATGCTTGCTTATTGAGATGAAATACTTGGGTTGAAATTGATGATCAAAAGGATTTATTGGAACTCCTATTGGAAAGGGAAGAAGACGACACTCTAGCTATGAACTTTAAATTACAATTCAAAGGACAAATCAAACATTATGTTAGGGAAATAAAGTGAAGATTAAGAAAAATAACTTGTTTTGGCATCATCAGTTCAAGGGGAAATTGTTGAACCTGTAAAGAACTAATATGCCAAAAGACCAAATAAATTATCCAAAACCAATTGCCCTTCACAAGAGAGAAAGATTTTAATAACATGTATTACAATATGTTCTCTCCAATGAAACAACTTATCAAGACAATGAAAAAGCTGGTCAAAAGTGCTAGTCAAAGTTGAATGAAAAACTGTTGCCTAAGACAGAATAACCCCTGCCAAGAATAAACAAATGCTGGTTCACAAGCAACAGTTGTTCTTCAAGCAGTTATTATATAGGTCTAAGAAACTGTATAAGGTAACAACGGTCTTTGTAAGATTAATAGTTGTTTTATTACAAACAAGAATCATTCAATTATTTTGATTGTTAAAAATCGCTTTATTGGTGATGTCACATTAGTTGTTCTATACTTGTATAAATAGATCACAAGTCTATCATGATCTATTTTCTAACATTTCCTATGATTATGAGTGCAGTACAATTGTGAGATTTTGTGTTGAGGGGGAGTAGAGTCTGTAAACACCTTCATGATTCAATGATAAGAAAATCGGTGATGACCACTCTTCAAGTCATTTGTGTATATGATTGATTACTAATTCTGCTACAATTAATTATAATAAATCATGAATTATAATTGTTTTGTTTCACACCCTCTGATCCCAACATAGAGAAAATGTGGCTAAATAATTAACAAGTTGATTCTTGTTTGACATGGAGAATGCATACATTTGGTTTAAAACGACATAAGTTAGTCATGTTTGTATGCATCAATCAAAAGACCTAAATTGTCTTAGCATCCACTAGGATATTGTGATTATGAGAAATTTGGTAGATCATAAATGATGAAGTGATTGAGAGTAGGTAGTGTCAAATCTAAGGTGAGAGCACAAAACCTTTATATCACTAGATATGGTCAACAAATGTCAAAACTAGATGTATCCAAAACCGAATGGAATGCAAACCAAACCAACTGAATAGACATAATCCCAACCACTAAACCAATTATTATTTTGAGTAAATTGCCATTTTAGTCTCTGAGTTTTTCTCAAATTGCCACTTAAGTCCCAAATAGTTTTTTTTCTCCCTAGGTCCCCGAGATTTACGTTTCTTTGTCAGTTTCATCTGAACCACTAACTCCGATAAAAATGTTAATTGACTCACACTAAATAGTTTGCTACTTGCCATTTTCATCCCAAAACTTTTTGATCCTCTTTATAGATATAAATAATTTTTTCGAAAAATACACTCACACATTTTATTTGTAATATATATATATATATATATATATATTGAAGTTCTCACCATTTATGTCTAACTCATCAACAAATATAGGTAAAATTACTCTGAGTGACCCACTTCAGGAAAAATCAGCGAGCATGAGATTCCAGGATCACGCGGTTCTAGCCGCACGTTTGGGTAAAATAGAACAAATTCGGTAGAATGTTATTAAGAATGGAGTAGAAGCGGAAGTCTTAATGTTTCATTCATACCGAAAGAGTATACATCTTGTCAAGCTTGCGAAATTCTGGATAGATTTCGCCAGTGTTTCTCCTTTGGGATCTCCAAAAACTTACAAAACTATGAACACACGACACTATTTATAGACAATTTACCCTCACGCGATGTGAGCATTTTACCTTGGTGACCACTTCGTACGAAGTGACACATATGCACCTCTCACGTTCGCACTTGAGTCGTGTGTCCATATCTAATCTATACAGTATTCAACACACGCTCTCTCTATACAGTGACGGACATTATATGCACCAACAATTTCCCCCTTGGACGTCACTTTCGAAGCTTGATCTTGAAATAAGAGTCGTGTTTGAATATTCTTCAAACTTCAATCAGGTATCTATCAATGTCGTAGAACACGTCAACAAATTCCCCCTTGATTGATGATTCGGGTTTGCAATTTCTTCAATAAATTACTACTTAAATAATTCCCACTCGAATAAATCTTTAGGTGTTTGTTTGCACGGTTCCCGTCCTCCTCTGATTTGCTTAACTATAATCTTCACAAATAATTACTTAAATCGAAACTAATCAATGTAGCTTCTGAATTACGATGATAACCACATCCGTGTTTGATTTTTGATTTAACACTTTAGCACGAGAGCCACCACAGAATCTCTTAATCTTTAGAAACCCAACCGGCAAATGATAGAAACTTCCAATTACCACATAGGTAAACTTCAAGTTTGTGAATACCCATGAAAATCTAAAATCCCATTTCCATAATCGCGTTTAAGCATAGGATAACAAATTATCTTTAACAATCTGAGAAACATTCATCCACGATCAGAATCACATTCTTCATCTTCAGTCACAATAACAGATATACAGTGTTATCCGCTAGATCGATAGCAACTTAATCAAAAAACATCATCATTTCCCATCAGTTAGTCCGAAAAACAATTCCTATGCTTGAAGACTAAACAATCGGATACTCAAAACCATCATCGAGCATTCATGTATGCAATATAACATGAACACCCTCAGATCTCCTCAGTATCAACAATACAGCTAATCCTGCTAACCCACTTGACGAAGACCTGGGACTCAAACCATAAGACATCAATCTGTATCACGATCCGAAGACTCTGAACTTCATGTGATCTTGAACTAACGAATCTAGATCCTCTTCATTCGCCATATAATCTGAAGTCGGAACCACGCGAATACTGTTGCGTAGTCACGAATTTCAAAAAGGCCAGAATTTCAAAATATTCTATGAAATATTTATTCCCCCTCATTTTTTGTAAATTCTGACAATACTACTGAATTTCCCCCTAAAATCTGGAAAATCCAGTTTTTCATCATTGTACATTTAATTTTGGCCCATTCATAGTCACTATACCAAATGATAATCATTCTACACCGGTATCCAATACTACCCCATTTTCTTCACCACTTTGTGATCGTGTCATCATATTTGTTTTCTGAAGCCCTCGGTGTCCCGAACAGCCGGTATATGACGCTAAAATCTCCAAAAAAAATTCAATCACCAAGATTTTTTAGACATTCGTCTCGTCGCCATGAACAATTTTCCTAGGCATTTCGGGTTATCTTCGTACGAGGGTAACTTACCTTCGTGCAAAGGTAATCTATCTTCGTCCGAAGTGGCCTCTCTTCGTGCGAAGGTAATTATCTTCGTGCAAAGTGAATTCTATCTTGGTGCGAAGGTAACCAATTTTCGCATTTTTCGGTTCAAAATCTTTATTTTTTCGAATTTCTTGATGACTTTTCCACATACACATTCGAAATTCATTTCTAAGCAATCCTATGGTTTCAGTTTTAAATTTTGTCCGTGGATTGTCCGTTTATTTGATGATTTACGTCTAAATTCCCTGTAAAGTCCATAATTCATGAGCGTAGGTGATTCAATCACTGAATCGATGGTTCCGTAGCTCTGATACCAATTGAGATATAAGGATCTGGTGGTTCTAGATGTAAGTTTGAGTAAAATAGAACCAATTCGGTCAATTGTTATTAAGAATGGAGTAGAAGTGAAAGTCTAATGTTTCATTCATTCATACCGAAAGAGTATAAATTTTGTCAAGCTTTTGAAATTCTAGAGACATCTTGTCAAGCTGCCAAAATTCTGGAGAAATTTCGCCAGTGTTTCCCCTTTGGGAACTCCAAAAACTTACACAAATATGAACATACAACACTATTTATAAACAATTTACCCTCATGCGATGTGAGCATTTTAACTTCATACGAAGTAAATTACCTTCGTACGAAGTGACACATATGCACCTCTACGTTCGCACTTGAGTCATGTGTTCGTATCTAATCTATACAATATTCAACACAGGTTCTATCTAGCCTATTCGTACAGTAACGGACATAATATGCACCAACAGAGTAAAACAAGAACAATTGAGCATATACCACTACAACATAAACTACATCATCAGCTTACCCTGAAGTTTTATTAGAAAAACCCTAATGGCTTTAAAATAACAAATTACAAAAAAGAACAATTGATATTGAATGGTCAATGGTTGGTCTAAAATACTTGCTTATTGAGATGAAATAGTTGGGTTGAAATTGATGATCAAAGGATTTACTGGAACTCCTATTGGAATGGGAAGAAGAGGACACTCTAGCTTTGAACTTTGAATTACAATTCAAAGGACAAATTAGACATGATGTTGGGGAATAAAGTGAAGATTAAGAAAAACAACTTGTTTTAGCAGCATCAGTTCAAGGGGAAGTTGTTGAACATGTAAAGAACTAATATGCCAAAAGACCAAATAAATTATCCAAAATCAATTGCCCTTCACAAGAGATAAAGATTTGAATAACATGTGTTACAATATGTTCTCTCCAATGAAACAACTTATCAAGACAATGAAAGAGCTGGTCAAAAGTACTAGTCAAAGTTGAATGAAGAACTGTTGCCTAAGACAAAATAACCACTGCCATGAATAAACAACTACTAGTTCACAAGCAACAGTTGTTCTTCAAGCAGTTATTATATAGGTCTAAGAAACTGTATAAGGTAATAATGGCTCTTTGTAAGATTAGCAGTTGTTTTATTACAAATTAGAATCATTCAATTATTTTGATTGTTAGAAATGGCTTTATAGGTGATGTCACATTAGTTGTTCTATACTTGTTTAATAGATCACGAGTCTATCATGATCTATTGTCTGTCATTTCCTATTATTATGAGTGCAGTACAATTGTGAGATTTTGTCTTGTGGGGGTGTAAAGTCTGTAAACACCTTTATGATTCAATGATATGAAAATCGGTGATGATCACTCTTCAATTCCTTTTTATATTTGATTGATTACTAATTCTGCTACAATTAATTATAATAAATCATGAATTATAATTGTTTTGTTGATTAAATCATACCCTCGGATCACAACATAGAGAAAATGTGGTTAAATAATAAACAAGTTGACTCTTGTGTGACATGGAGGATGCGTATTTGGTTAAAACAACATAAGTTTGTCATGTAAGTATGCATCAATCAAAAGACCTAAATTGTCTTAGCATCCACTAGGATATTGTGATTATAAGAAATTAGGTAGATCATAAATGATGAAGTGATTGAGAGTAGGTAGTGTCAAATCTAAAGTGAGAGCACAAAACCTTTATATCACTAGATATGGTCAACAAAAGTCAAAACTATATGTAACAAAAACCGAATGGAATGCAAACAAAACAAACTGAATGGATATAATCCCAACCAATAAACCAATTATTATTTTGAGTAAATTGCCATTTTAGTCCCTACGGCTAGATTCAAATTGCCACTTTAGTCCCAAATAGTTTTTTTCTCCCAAGGTCCCCGAGGTGTGCGTTTTTTTGCCAGTTTCATCCAACCCACTAACTCCGATAAAAATGACAATTGACTCACACTAAATAGTTTGCTACTTGCCATTTTCATCCAAAAACTTTTTAATCCTCTTTATAGATATAAATAATATTTTCGAAAAATACACTCACACAATATATATATATATATATATATATATATATATATATATATTGAAGTTCTTACCATTTATGTCTAACTCATCAACACATATAGGTAAAATTCCTATGAGTGACCCACTTTAGGAAAAATCAGTGAGCATGAGATTCTAGGATATGGCGGTTCCAGACGCAAGTTTGGGTAAAATAGTATTAATTTGGTAGAATGTTATTAAGAATTGAGTTGAAGCGGAAGTCTAGGTTTCATTCATACCGAAAGAGTATACATCTTGTCAAGCTTATGAAATTCTTGAGAAATTTCGTGAGTGTTTCCCCTTTGGGAACTCCAAAAACTTACAAAACTATGAACACACGACACTATTTATAGACAATTTACCCTCATGCGATGTGAGCATTTTACCTTCGTATTAAGTGACCACTTCATACGAAGTGACACATATGCACCTCTCTTGTTCGCACTTGAGTGGTGTGTCCATATCTAATCTATACAGTAGTCAACACCGCTCTCTCTAGCATATTCGTACAGTGACGGACATAATATGCACCAACAATTTCCCCCTTGGACGTCACTGTCGAAGCTTGATCTTGATCTTGATATATGATAGCCGTGTTTGAATATTCTGCTAACTTCAATCAGGTATCTACGATGTCGTAGAGCACGTCAACAAATTCCCCCTTGATTGATAATTCGGGTTAGCAATTTCTTCAATAAATTCCTCCTTAAATAATTCCCACTAGAATAAATCTTTAGGTGTTTGTTTGCACGGTTCCCGGCCTCCTCTGATTTGCTTAACTATAATCTCACAAATAATTACTTAAATCGAAACTGTAGCTTCTCAGTTTCGACGATAACTAAATCCGTGTTTGGTTTTTGATTTAACGCTTTAGCACGAGAGCCATCACAGAATCTCTTAATCTTCAAAAACTCAACCGAAAAATGATAGAAACTTCGAAATACCACATCGGTAAACTTCAAATTTGTGAATACCCATGAAAATCTAAAATCCTGTTCTCCGTAATCACGTTTAAGCATACTCCTGAATGATTGATCAGCAAAACGGTACTCTCTTCAATCAGCAAGCATATCTTCATCGGATAACAAATTATCTTGTAACAATCTGAGAAACATTCATCCACGATCAGAATCACAATCTTCATCTTCACTCACAATAACAGATATATAGTCTTCTCCACTAGACCGGTAGCAACTTAATAAAAAACCATCGTCATTTCCCGTCGGTTAGTCCGAAAAACAATTCCTATGCTTAAAGACTAAGCAATCGGACACTTAAAACCATCATCGAGCATTCATGTATGCAGTATAACATGAACACCCTCAGATCTCCTCAGTATCAACAATACAGCTAATCTTGCTAACCCACTTGACGAAGACCCGGGACTCAAACCACAAGACATCAATCTGTATCAAGATCCGAAGGCTCTGAACTTCATGTGATCTTGAACTAACGAATCTAGATCCTCTTCATTCCCCCAATAATTTGAAGTCGGAACCAACCGAATACTGTTGCGTAGTCCGAATTTCAAAAAGGCCAGAATTTCAATATATTCTAAGATATTTTTATTCTCCCTCATTTTTTGCAAATTCTGACCATACCACTAAATTTCCCCCTATCTGGAAAATCTAGTTTTCCATCATCGTAGATTTTAATTTTGGCCCATTCATAGTCACTATACCAAATGATAATCATTCTACACCGGTGTCGACTACTATCCCATTCTCTTCACCACTCTGTGATCATGTCATCATATTTGTTCTCTGAAGCCCTCGACGGTGTCCCCGAACAACCCGTATCTGACGTTAAAATCTCAAAAAAAAATTCAATCACCAAGATTTTTCACGACACTCGTCTCATCGTCACGAACAATTTTTTAGGCATTTTAGGTTAACTTCGTACGAGGGTAGCTTACCTTCGTGCAAAGGTAATCTATCTTCGTGCGAAGTGGCCTCTCTTCATGCGAAGGTAATTATCTTTGTGCGAAGTGAATTCTATCTTGGTGCAAAGGTAATGATTTTCACATTTTTCGATTCAACATCTTTATTTTTTCGAATTTCATGATGAAATTTCCACATATATGGTTGAAATTCATTTCTAAACAATCCTATGGTTTCAGTTTTAAATTTTTTCCATGGATTGTCCATTTATTTGATGATTTACGTCTAAATCCCCTGTAAAGTCCATAATTCATGAGCGTAGGTGATTCAAATCAGTAGTACCGTAGCTCTGGTACCAATTGAGATTCAAGGATCGGGTGGTTCTTGATGGAAGTTTGAGTAAAATAGAACCAATTTGATAGAATGTTATTAAGAATAGAGTAGTAGCAGAAGTCTAATGTTTCATTCATTGATACTGAAAGAGTATACATTTTGTCAAGCTTTTGAAATTCTGGAGACTTCTTGTCAAGCTCGCGAAATTCTGGACCCCTTCGGGAACTCTAAAAACTTACAAAAATATGAACACACGACACTATTAATTGACAATTTACCCTTGTACGAAGTGAGCATTTTACCTTCGTACAAAGTGAATTACCTTCATACGAAGTGACACATATGCACCTCTCACGTTCGTACTTGAGTCGTGTGTTCGTATCTAATCTATACAATATTCAACACATGCTCTATCTAGTTTATTCGGTGACGAACATAATATGTACCAACAGAGTAAAACAAGAACAATTGAGGATGTACTACTACAACATAAACTACATCATCAGCTCCCTGAAGTTTAGTTAGAAAAACCATAATGGCTTTAAAATAACAAATTACAAACAAGAACAATTGATATTGAATGGTCAATGGTTTGTCTAAAATACTTGCTTATTGAGATGAAATACTTGGGTTGAAATTGATGATCAAAAGGATTTACTGGAACTCCTATTGGAAAGGGAAGAAGACGACACTCTAGTATTGAACTTTGAATTACAATTCAAAGGACAAATCAGACATGATGTAGGGGAAATAAAGTGAAGATTAAGAAAAATACTTGTTTTGGGATCATCAGTTCAAGGGGAAGTTGTTGAACCTGTATAGAACTAATATGCCAAAAGACCAAATAAATTATCCAAAATCAATTACCCTTCACAAGAGATAAATATTTAAATAACATGTCTTAAAATATGTTCTCTCCAATGAAAAAACTTATCAAGACAATGAAAGAGCTGGTCAAAAGTACTAGTCAAAGTTGATTGAAGGTTGCCTAAGACAGAATAACCCCTGCCTGAATAAACAACTCTAGTTCACAAGCAACAGTTGTTCTTCAAACAGTTATTATATAGGTCTAAGAAACTGTATAAGGTAATAATGGCTCTTTGTAAGATTAACAGTTGTTTTATTACAAACAAGAATCATTCAATTATTTTAATTGTTAAAAATCGCTTTATTGGTGATGTCACATTAGTTGTTCTATACTTGTATAAATAGATCACAAGTCTATCATGATCTATTTTCTAACATTTCCTATGATTATGAGTGCAGTACAATTGTGAGATTTTGTGTTGAGGGGGAGTAGAGTCTGTAAACACCTTCATGATTCAATGATATGAAAATCGCTGATGACCACTCTTCAAGTCATTTGTGTATATGATTGATTACTAATTCTGCTACAATTAATTATAATAAATCATGAATTTTAATTGTTTTGTTGATTAAATCACACCCTCAAATCTCAACATGGAGAAAATGTGGTTACATAATAAACAAGTTGATTCTTGTGTGACATGGAGGATGTGTACATTTGGTTTAAAACGACATAAGTTAGTCATGTTAGTATGCATCAATCAAAAGACCTAAATTGTCTTAGCATCCACTAGGATTGTGATTATGAGAAATTAGGTAGATCAGAAATGATGAAGTGATTGAGAGTAGGTAGTTCAAATCTAAAGTGAGAGCACAAAACCTTTATATCACTAGATATGGTCAGCAAAAGTCTAAACTAGATGTAACAAAAACCGAATGGAAACCAAACCAACTGAATGGATATAATTCCAACCACTAAACCAATTATTATTTTGAGTAAATTATCATTTTAGTCCCTAAGGTTTTATTCCCGAGGTTTGCATCTTTTTGCCAGTTTCATCCAAGCCACTAACTCCGATAAAAATGTCAATTGACTCACACTAAATAGTTTGCAACTTGCCATTTTCGTCCAAAAGCTTTTTAAACCTCTTTATAAATCCCCTTTAAAGTCCATAATTATGAGCGTAGGTGATTCAATCATTGAATCTGTCACACCCCAACCGATGGCGAAAACATCAGGCGAACTAGATTGCTCGAGACATCATAACACTATTTGTGACAATGTTTAATTAAACAACTCATTTTATTTCAAATAACCAAATTGTCAAATACAATACAATTCAAGTACGAAACAATAACATTCGAGACATGTTCAACAAAAAATATTAAATAACTTAGCATTCTAAGCGTGTTTCTATGCCTATCCTACTAAGTTTCGTCATGTCAATCTCATCAGCCTGCAACATGTTAAAAAGTATAGTTCAATAACAAAATATTGGTGAGTACACAAGATTGATATCATAGCATAAGTAATAAAAAGATTTAAACAAATCTACATGATAAGCTAGTATACGAGATAAAATGTAAACAAGGCATGTGAACTACAAGTCAATCCTCTAGTGTATCGCTTAATAGATTAAAACTTAACATTGACCACAAGGATACAGGCGGTGCGTTACTCCTACAGCGCTATACATGTTAAGGGAGGCTTGATCGAAGTTAATGACAATTAGTATCACATAAGAATGTACCAAGTAACAACTCAAGTATCACATAACTAGAGCATGTATGATGGATTGTTTGTATGATTTCATAGAATAAAAGTGTGATTTAGTGTGTTTATGATAGGTTAACATATTGCACCCAAAATGTGTAAAGCGTAAAAAGGGTGTTCGAGTATACTCAGGGTTTTGCAAAGTTAATTCCGTGAAAGCGTTTAGGTTGCTTTTAAGGGGGATGAACACCAAGTTATCCTACATAAGGAAACGTAGGTGTGTGAGTATTAGATAGACGATGGAGTTTGATAGTTTTTTAGGAATTAAAGTATGCAAAAAGTATGTATAGTCGAAAGTATTTATCTAGACGTTAACGCTCGTTTTTGACACTATAAGCCCGAAGGGCGTTTGTGTTTTTATGGGTCATGCCCAATAGAATGCTAATGATGGTTAGGTCTTAGATAAAATAACCTAATTTAGGATAAGTAACCATATGGTCATCATCGAAGGTTCGGTTATATTATTTATTTACATATATAGTTTACATATAATATTACAAGTTCATCATAGAATTCATATAGTTCATGGATATCATATAAGTCATAGAAGTCATGCATGGAGGTAGGAGAACCATCCTAAACCTCTTTCGTAAGACTCACCAATACATAAATTACCACAAGGACAATTCAGATGGTCAAGAATATAGTACTTCACTAAGCTACGCTTCAAACCGAATAAGCAAGCTAGGTGCATGCATCCAGAACATGGCAACGTTTGGGGACGTGTCATAGCCTTGTTACTCTAGTGAAAGTGAACCGTAGCTTAATGGATAAATCAACAAGTGAGGGATGGATTGAAAAGTTGGATAGCCAAGGCTTCCATGTAATCATACCTACACCAACACAAGCTTGTAAACTTGGATGGCTCAACACTTGTAGGTTTAAAACCCTAGTAAAACCACAAGTTTAGAGGCATATTATGCCTCTTGATTTTGTATGGAACAAGTCTAGCTAGCTCCTTAACCATTAACTTGGTTAGAGGCACAGGTAGCATAGAGTTGTTATGTTTAAAAACAAGTTCGAGAAAGTTTAATAGTTTATCATCCAAAACAGAAAGTTTGGCACTAAAATGGTATTGTTCAACCTTGGTTTTCCATCGAAAACATATGGTAACATCCCATGGGGCTTACCAAACAAAGTTGAGGAAGAAAACATTGAAAATCTTAAAGTATAAAAAGATAAGAAGTGGGCAGAAAGTTTGCACACTTTTGGACCTCAAAATGGTGGGGTTTCACCTTATTTTACCCAAGAAAACTTGTGAGAACCTTCCTAGAGGTTATCCAAGAGTGTTAGAAAGAAAAACAAGGCTTGAAGAAGAAGAGAAGTGAGTTGAAACTCACTTGCAATCTGTTTGGTTTTAGCAGAAAGTTTCTGAAGTTAGGGAGGTTGTTTGAGGTGTTTGGAGGCTTGTAAAAGTGAGAAATGGGTGGAGGAAGGCTTGCTTTTATAGGGAAAGGATTAGAGTTAGGATTAGGGTTGTAATTAATGAAGTTTGGTGGGATTTTCGAATCAAAAAAGAAGAGGGAACTTCTTAACAGCTTGCGGCCGCAAGCTGTTAGGTCTTTTTTTGTTCTTTCATTTATATATTTACTATATTTTAATCTCTAAACATTGTACATTATATGTGACACAAGTATAGGTCATATGGTAGTCTAATGTGATGTGTAAGGGCGTTTTGAAACCCAAAATAAGGACTTACTAGAGAGTATTCGTTTAACATATGTGACAAGATTTCTATGATGCCGGAAGCTTGAATTTTCGTATTAAAACCACTAATTGTGTTGCTTGACCTTGGTATTAAGATTTATAATCGTACAATAGGCATTTACGAGTCACTTGGAATTGATTTATCGAACAACAATGTAACGTATGCTCATAAGTTTAAACATGTATAAAGTTTGTGAAATTCGCAAAATTGATCAACTTGATTACAATCAACGCCTTAGATTTACAATGATTTGAAATAGAAATACGATTACAAGGTTTGGACTTTCCAAAAATAGAAACATGAAGCAATCTTACTAAAAACGGAAAGTTACAAATGCGAAACGTTACAGAATCAGTGGTACCGTAGCTTTGATACCGATTGAGATTAAAGGATTGGGCGGTTCTAGATGGAAGTTTGAGTAAAATAGAACCAATTTGGTCGAATGTTATTAAGAATGGAGTAGAAGCAGAAGTCTAATGTTTCATTCATTCATACCGAAAGAGTATACATTTTGTCAAGCTTTTGAAATTCTGGAGACATCTTGTCAAGCTGGCGAAATTCTCGACCCCTTTGGGAACTTTAAAAACTTACAAAAATATGAACACACGACATTATTTATAGACAATTTAGCCTCGTGCGAAGTGAGCATTTTACCTTCGTACGAAGTGAATTACCTTCGTACGAAGTGACACATATGCACCTCTCACATTCGCACTTGAGTCGTGTGTTCGTATCTAATCTATACAATATTCAACACAGGCTCTATCTAGCCTATTCATACAGTGACGGACATAATATGCACCAACAGAGTAAAACAAGAACAATTGAGCATGTACCACTACAACATAAACTACATCATTAATTAAAACAAGAACAATTGAGCATGTACCACTACAACATTAATTAGAAAAATCCTAATGGCTTTAAAATAACAAATTATAAAGAACAATTGATATTTTTGATTGCATATATACACGTCTGGAAACAATAATAATTCCTTAGGGTTTTACCGGATAGATTTAAACACCTTGCTTCAAGTCATTCATCCACTACACTGAATCTCAAACCAACAAGCGCAGCAAAAAAATTGAAGTACTGATAGCCACTACGAAGCCATCGTCGAAACCCGAGTCTATCTCTCTAATGTTACTGGTGACGGAGACAACCCATAAGGATTTTAGATCTAGTGTGGTGGGTAGAGAATGGGGCCATATTTTATTGATTGATGGTGGTGGGATGGGTGGTGGCAGTTAGTGATTGTGGTGTTGTGGGTGGTGGCAGTTGGTGATGGTGGTGTGGTGGGTGGGTGGGTGGGAGATTTCACTATATACACACACAACAGAGAATATACATATTAATTGTATATGTATTTAATTTATATTAATTGTCGTTATATAGTACTAGTGGGGAACTCGCGCGTTGCAGCGGAGTCGACAATATAGGCCGGGAACATAATTCAAACCTAAAATGTTAAAAAATCGTATATACATTGTGTGTATATATTTATAAAAGCATTCGCGTTTCGTGGCTGCAACTCATGGAAAACCCTTATGATAAACAGGGAAACCCTTATGATAAACTTTATATAGTATATTGCAAAAAAAAATTATCTAGTGGGGAACCTGCCGTTGCGGTGGAGTCCACAATTTACATCTAAATTTTTTACTAACTTCTCTAAAATTACAAAACTCATTTTATGTTAAATTTGATTAATTTTGGTTCACTAATTAGTCCTAGTCCAAATACACAAATACAATAGAATGTACTTTTGAATATATGTTCTTGATGAATGTGATGAGTTTATTATCCATAAGCTTTTTTTTATTGTTTATAAATAATCTAATATATAGTATATATTTATCAAACACAAATGCCATTGATCAAGGGAATAGGGGTATGGATGGAAGAAAATGACAAAAAGTTAGGTATTTTAACTTGACCCTTCATATACCATCTTAAAATTTGATAGGAATTTACCATTTTGTACATAGGAAATGCTTTATATAGTAATATAGATAGATAATATATATGAAGTGAAGAAAAATAGAAACCAAACATAATTTTGAAGTGGCAAAAATGCCCCTATGTTAACGTTGGTTCTTTGACGTAGTTAGCTAAGTGGACGAAAATGACAAAACATGGGAATAGTCAGGGACGCAAAGGAGAAAAAAAACTATTTGGACTAAAGTGGCAATTTAAGTCAAACCTTAGGGAATAAAATGACAATTTACTCTATTATTTTCAAATGAGTAAAGTGCAGCTTCAGTCCTTGGGGTTTACACCCAATCGTAGGTTCAGCCCTCATTTGAAAAAAATCAGCAGTCCAGTCCCTTTAGTTGTTAATTTAATTCAATCAAGCCCCTGATGCAAACTATCATTACTTTAACATTTGCATTTATGTTATATGACCTTTATGCCCCTTAGGGACTTAAAGTACAACTCGAAAAAGGGGGTCTTCTTTATAAACCCTGAAACTTGAGAGAAGCCACCATCATCTTCAAGATCCTCTTTAATGGCAATCGTTTCCTCGTGGACAAGCAATAACAGTGGTCACACTCATGTGGTGCTGCTACTTGCATTAGAACATCTTGTACCAAAGCTAATCCAGGGAGAAGATGTGGGTCCCAGTGACAACGGTTCTAGACGGAAGTCTGGGCGTATGATAGTACCGATTCGGTAGAACGAGAGTAGAAAAAGAAACAGTGGAATCATTCATTCGTATCGAAAGAGTATACATCTTGTCTGGCTGACGGAATTCCTAGAGAGAATCCGCCAGCGCTTCCCCTCAGGGAACTTCCAAAACTTTTCAAACAATGAACACACAACCCATATATATAGACATGAGCAACTCATGCAAAAGGTTGCTCATACGAGTGACAAGATGTCACTCGTACGAACGACATAAGCTCACTCGTACGAATGAGATGTTTATCACTCGTATGAGTCACATTGTCACTCGTATGAGTCACATTGTCACTCATACGAGTGACATTTTCACTCGTACGAGTGACATTTTCACTTGTACGAGCCAGTACTCGTTCGCAATTGGGTCATGTGTTCATATATAATCTATATAATAATCAATACACACTCTTTCTAGCCTATTCACACAGTGACGGACATAAAGTGCATCAACAAATTACCCCTTGGACGTCACTGTCGAAGCTTGATCTTGAAATCTGAGAGCCGTTTTCAATATTCTACAACTTCAATCAGTTATTTGTCGATGTCGTAGAACGCGTCAACAAATTCCCCCTTAATTGATGATCCGGGTTTGCATTATCTACTTTAAGCAACATTCCCCCTGAAATAATTTTCTCTAGAAATTAATCTTCAGGTCTTTGTCTGCACTGTTCAAGACCTCCTCTGATTTGCTTAATCTACAAATTTTCTCAAATAATCACCAACTTGAAATTAAACAATTCAGCTTCTCCGTTTCAATGTTAACCATACCCGCGTTTGGTTTAGCATGCTCCTCTGATGCTCGATCCTCTGATCATCAAAACCCAGCCGGCAATTGACAGAAACTTCGAATTACCACAACGAAAAACTTCAAATCATTGAATATTAGCAAAAATCTGAAATGCTGATTTCCATAATCACGATTGATCAGCAAATCGGTAATCTTTTTAATCAGCAAACCATCATCAGAATCATACTATCTTGTAACACATTGAATCTGAGAAACATTCTTCGGCAATCAAAATCACATTATTCCTTTTTAGTCAAAATAACATATGTATAGGTATCTCCGGTGGAATGGGGCAACTGAAACTACAAGACATCCTTGTTTCCTGGCGGTTAGTCCGAAAAGCAGTTTATTTGCCTTGCAGAGTTAAAGATAAGCAGTCGTATGTGCTTCCACTTCCACATCAGGGATCAGGTATTTAACCCTTGAGCATCAATTGGTATCATGATCTGAAAATTATGAACATTCTTTGATCACATATTCTGCCGCAATCGGAATCACATTCTTCCTTTTTTAGTCACAAAAACAGATGTATAGCTATCACCGCTGGAATGGGGTAACTCAAACTACAAGACATCCTTGTTTCCTGGCGGTTAGTCCGAAAAATAGTTCATTTGCCTTGCAGAATTAAAGATAAGTAGTCACATGTGCTTCCACTTCCACATCGGGGATCAGGCATTTAACCCTTGAGCGTCAATCTATATCATGATTTGAAAATTCTGAACATCTTATGATCACAACATTCCAAATGTATAGTCTATTTCGTGAATAGACATAAACATTATCTCATTACTAATGAATCTTCGATCCTCTGGGTTTCCCAGATAATCTGAAGTCGGAACCACCTGGATACTGTTGCATCGTCACGAATTTCAAAAATGCTGGAATTTTAACATATACGTGAAAATTTTTATTCCCCCTCATTTTTGCAAATTCTGACGTCTTGAGCATCTTTTCACAAAAACCAAATTTTGCGACAAAATTCCCAAAATTGCAGTTTTGATTAAATGTTGATTTAATGTTAAGCTCACTAATAGTCACTACACCAAATGATCAACGTTTTGTGCAGGTATCGGTGACTACCCCAAAATCTTCATCATTTTGTGACCGTATCATCAAATCTATACTCTGAAGCTCTAGACGGTGTCCCCGAACAACCCGATTTAGACGTTAAAATCTCGAAAAGAATTGTAATCGACAAATTTTTTCTGGGCACTCATCTCATGGATATATCCTATTGTTTCAATTTTACATTACGTCCATGGATTGTCCGATTATTTGATGTTTTACGTCTAAAACCCCTCATACGTCTAAAATTCATGACCGTAGGTGATTCATCAACTGCTAGATTGAATGAATCGGTACCATAGCTCTGATACTAGTTGTGGGTCTCAGTGATGGCGGTTCTACACGGAAGTTTGGGGGTATGATAGTACCGATTCGGTAGAATGGGAGTCGAAACAGAAATAGCGGAAGCATTCATTCATTCATACCGAAAGAGTATACATCTTGTCTGGCTGGCGGAATTCCTGGACAGAATCCGCCAGCATTTCCCCCTCAGGGAACTTCCAAAACTTACAAAACATTGAACACACAACCCATATATATATACATGAGCAGCTCATGCGAATGGTTGCTTGTACGAGTGACAAGATGTCACTCGTACGAATCACATAAGCTCACATGTACGAGTGAGATGTTTATCACTCGTAAGAGTGAGAGGGGACCGACTCTCCTCTTATGAGCACTGGACTGATCTGACTCAGCTAACAGAGGCGGAATTCATTGTTAGCGAGTTGGATAAACAAACAAGAAAGATATGCTGCTTAAACGCCTTGATTCGTATTAATAAACGTGAAGGTTATAGATGAGTAAACACTTTGAAAGGGCTTCACCGTAGTCACCAACAGATGCTAACACAACACTCAAGCTCCATTATTTATAGGTCAACATGACTCGCACAAGAGAGAGGTGTGTTTGGCTCGTGCGAGTGGTGCCTCGTACGAGTGACAAGGTGTCACTCGTGCGAGTCACTAAGCTCACTCGTATGAGCCACTTACAAAACATATAAATCATATATTAACATACAATATTTGACATTCTAAGCCCTATATACATAACCAACATATCCTAGACGTAGGCGATAGACATTATGCACCAACAGAAGAATTCTTTGCTAGGTAAGTGTTTGTTAGTTTCTTCATCATTGTTTTCTGCCTGATTCATAAATAAACACTGTATGATGTTGAGTTTTAACATTTGTAGACCGATGGGTGTGGGTTGCTTAGGTGGATTGATCCTCCAATTTTATATCCCAGGTGTGAGAGGCTTGTACCATCCCTGTTGATTACAAATAGAGAAAATGCGGAATAAGGCTGTTGAAGGCAAAGGAAGTTGCTGACAAGGTGGTTGAAGTTCAAAGACTTAAGTATCTGTTATGTTTTTCATGATTGTTCTTTGTGATATGTGTACTTATTTGGTGATGTACGTGCTTTTTACTGTTACTCGTTAATTTGACTTGCACTGTAACTATCTATGTTTCCCAACGGTTAGTAATATTTATGAAATGGTAACATTTTGGATTTGCTTCTATGAATAAAATTCTTTATCTTCTGTTCTGATTCCAATAGCTAGCAGTAGTAGAATCGAAAAGCAAGGTAAGAAACGTATACTTCCTTTCTCCTATCACCAAAACAAGGTAACAGATAAGAAAGAGCAGGTAGCTTGTGTGGAAATAGAGGTTGAATCACACTTAGTGGATGTTGGTGAAGGTAATTATGTGGACCAGTTAAACATAGCTTCTGCGGGAACAGAGCTTCAATCCTGTCAATGAAGGAGGTTCATCTTCTGGTGTTGAAGGTGGTGAAGCGAGTCCATGAACTGGTCAAATAGATTGTTGTTGAATGCAAACACAAAGAAGATGAAGCAAAGCCACTTAAAAAGACGAGATGATGTGGAAGAACTTGGTTTCAACCCTAACCTAGAGGAGGATTATGACTCGGATGTTCTAAAAGATGCATGAACTGCGAACCAGAAAAAGAGGATCGATCATGTGTTGGGCACAACCCATACTCTCCTGAAGAGAATGATTCAGACCTATGGTTGAGAGGAGACTGTCATTGGAAATAAGCCCCTTCACTATGTCGATTTTTTTCGGAATAAGTCTATTTAGTTGGTAGTTTACTCTATGATATAGTAGGACCAGTCTATCATGTTGTTGTAGTCGAACTTGTGTTATGATTAGTAAGAAATGTAAGGTTTTGTTAATGTACATGTGTTATGTGAACAATTAACATAAAACAAATAGACAATAGATGCTATATAACCTTCCATACAATAGCAGTTGTCCAAAAATTTGGCTATAACCATCTAAGTAATTGTTCAACGAAAAGTATCCTAATTGTTCAAACATAACCACAATAAAGTAACAAACAACACATGATAATTGTTCAAACACAAAGCAATAACCTCAGTTGTCGTTTTTGGTAATGTGCAGTTTTCTCCTACACTAAAGAGTATATGTTCGAACCATGTTACTAAGCTTTGCCTTATCAGGTTCAATTGCCCGATGAAAAACGGATTACATGCTGCGTCAGGACCTATTGACTTCAATGTCGATCTCCTAGTCTTCCTCAATATTTTCATTCCTTTATCCAAGATTGTTTGATCATAATCTTCCATATCAGTTTCAAAGTCATCCCAGATCCGCGTTGTGGTCATCCTCAAACACATCTTCCTCACTTCCATTCTCCTCTACATCTGAGTCAACGTTGTTTCTAAATTTGTGCATGTGATCTACATCATACAACAGATTATTCTCTTCTACCCAATAATCAGGATCATCTTGAACATTTACTTGACCACCTACTTGCTCTTTTCTTGTAAATCAGTTTCATCCTCATTCTCTTCATCAAATCCTGATTATCACATCCCTCATCATCATTTTCCTCACTGTTGGGCTTATATTATTGAAGGTTTACACATTAGTGCTACATTTGGGTTTATTAAAGGGTTTTGGGCTTCCTAGTGCCTCATGGGCCTAGGGTTGTAACTAGTGGGCTAAATGATTAGAATAAATACATGTATTCGGTTAATGTTTTGGGGTTAGAGAGTTATTATTGAAAAACTTGTATGAGACACTATTCTAGTGTATGCAAGTTGTTTTTGATACAAGAGTTGTTCTTCATTCTAATCTTTATTTTCCCAATTGATTAGTCTTACGATACCTGTTAGATACGATCTCTTGGACTTACAATTGGTATCAGAGGCTGTGGTACAATAAAGGCTCTAGGTATCGCAAATTGAAGAACCGTTCAGAATTAAAAGTTGTTGCTGTTCAACCCGGATTACTGTTCAGAGTTGAAGATTGCTGTTGTTTCATCTTGCATCGCTACTGTTCCGAAGAACACAAATAAGCTTTAAGGGTTTCGGATTTGGCACTGTTGCAAATTCAAAAGAAAATGAAGAAGTTTCAAAAATTTCGGATTGGCCACTGTTGAAGATCCCGAAGAACACGAAGGAGATCATCCATCTCGGATTGATCCCGGACTGCTGTTCCTGGAAAATTCTCAACTACCTAATTTGGATTGCTCATATTTCGGATAAGGATTACTGTTCAAATTGTTTGTGTTTATTTATTGCATGATATTTGGATTACTATTGCATTCGGATAAGGACTCTCAGCTCTGATAAGGACTTCATTCCGGATTAAACTTCATTCAAGATCAAGTTCATTCTGGATCAATCTTCATTCCGGATTAAACTTCATTCCGGATCAATCTTCATTCCGGATTAATCTTCATTCCGGATCAGGTTCTCAATTTCGGATCACTTTATTACTTTTCGGATATTCATCTCGGACCTGTCTATCTCGGACTCATTTCGGATTTGTCTATCTCGGAACTGTCTATCTCGGCTCATCTCGGACCCGTTTCTCTTGGACTTTTTTTCGGATTACTGTTCACTATAAGAATTCCAAATTAACTTTAATTTAATTTACTTGGTAATTTTAATAAAGTTAATTATGATGAATTGTTATATGACCGCTCAAGATTTGACCAATGCCACCTTGGCTGCACTGCAATCACAGACTCTGGCCCTTCATCAAGAATTAGATCAAGTTATTAGCACTTCAACTAAGGTGCCTCGTCGGTTATACGGAGATGAATACTATGAGTGGAAGTTCAGATTTGAGCAGTACTGCAAGGCCAAAGAGCCTAGGGTTTGGAGATGTATTATGAACGGTCCACGTACAATCGTTTACAGTACTGCTGAAGATCCAGATATAAAGATTCCAAAACCAAGTCATTTGTGGACTCCTGAAGATGTGAAAATTATTGAAGAAGATGAAAAGGCTTCTGCTGTGCTAACAATGGCACTCGGACCTGACATTTCTATAGCTGTCAATAATTGCAAGACAACTAAAGAAGTGTGGAGTGAATTGCAAAATCTTTATGAGGGAAACGCTGATATGAAGGTAAGCAGAGTTAATCAGCTGAATTAACAGTTCAGCTCGTTCAACCATATTTATGGGGAAACCATTGAGAACCAGATCAGAAGATATGTGAAGCTCGTTTCTCAGATGATTTTAGCCGAAATCACTCTTACCAACAGTGCTATGAATAGATAGTTGTTAAATTCGTTACCGAAGAGTTGGGATGCTGATGTTGGAATGATCAAGAAGACGAAACATCTGAATGATGTCACTCTCACAGAAATGATCACAACTATTATTGCAGAGAGACATCAATCATCAAAGCAGTCTGATGGCGGCTGGTATTATAGGGCAAAATGCAGCGTTAATATCACAAAATCTTGTTTACAGCCCTTTGCAAGGAAGTTCTCACACACTGGGTAGCTCAAAATTGGTGTACAGTCCTCTCGGCTCACCACAGAAGACCCGGTATGTCTATGGTCTTCAGTCTCAGACTCCTACTATGATTTCTGCAGCGCAGGTTCAGACACAATATCATGCTCAGTATCCTTACATGGTGTATAGTCCTGCCACTCCTGCTATAGCTCAACAAGGCGGCATTCCACAATCTGTTGCTCCTGCATCTACCCTTGCTCAAGCTGTGTCCAATTCTGCTTTTCTTACTAAAGAGAATGAGGAGAAATTGGCCATAGCTGCCTCAATGATAACAGTTTAAATGCCTTTTTAGCAGGTGACCTGACTCCCCCATCTATTCTTCCAACTGAAATAGATCAAATAATGGAGGAGGATTTGGACGAGATTGACGTGTCCTGGAATCTTGCAATGGCTACTTTCCGCGTCAACAAATTTCAAAAGAAGTACGGGAGGAAACCATTGTCAAATCTAAAGACTGGGCTGCAAAAGATAAGCTCGGGTGTTATAGATGTCATGAGCCAGGATATTTTTCACGGGAATGCAAGAAGCCGCCATCTAGATATGTCTCATCCAGAGTAGCATATATACAAAGTAGTGACAGACAGCTTGTGCCAGTCTCTCCTTCAAAGTCTACTACAAGCCCCTCAAGAATCTCTGGCGGGAAATCAACAGCTTTGGTGTCATAACAGCATGAAGGATTCAACTGGGCAAATGCTGCAGCTTAGATGGAGACTATGAATCTTTCCAAGAACAGTAATCATTGCATGATGGCGCAGATAACTGAGACACCTGATCTTTCAGAAACGCTAAATCGCATTCTCTGCTCAGATAGTTGTCGTTTTAAATTATCCCAAATGCGCGCCCATAATTCAACTCTTGTAGCTGAATATCAACAAGCTGCATCACAGAACATCGCCCTTAAACATAAGAACAAGCTTCTTATGGAAAAGGTCGAAGCACAAAAACAAGACAAAGCTCAGCTGAAGCTTGACTTGAACCAACAACAATGTTGGGTATACGACTATAAGCTAAAATTAGCTGAAAAGGACGTAGAACTTCAAGCAGCTTTAGCCAAGCTAAATTCCTTAACAGGGAAGTTTCAAGAAAATGAAATAAATATTAAAAAGTTTGAAACTTCCAACAAGATGGTCAAGGACTTGTGTGATCTACAGCTTAATTATCAGAAAAATTATACAAAAGGCCTTGGGTACAATAGGGCTCCTCCACCGTATAATCATAACTATATAAGAATGCCTGAATCTGAGGCTGAACTAGAAAATGCAGAAAATATGATGTATGGTAAACCATCAGATTATCTTTCAAAACTGTGGAAGCCTTATTACCCAAAGTTCTCTACGCCAACTAAACTCAAGAGGGATGATGCTTTCTTTCCTACCACACCATTTTCACACGAATCTTGTAATCATCCATCTTGTAGTTCAGATGATTTAGAGAAACTGTCGCCTAAGGACGAGGCAGCAACATCACCCACAGAATCAAAAAGTGAAAATTCTTCTTTAACTGAAGCTGACTTAGGGAACGCTACTAACGTTTCTGCCTCATGTGCAAGAAAAATATTAGTTGAGGATATTACAGATGGTGATCAAGAAGATTGTCTGAATTCCAATTCAGACAATTCAGCTGCTGATTATGATTTTTATAACCTGCTTTTGACATTTTGAATCAATTTCTTGCTGAACAATTTAAATTCTCAGACAATGTTGGTTGTGTTGATAACGTAGATGGTTTTAATTCTAGTTTTTCATCTAATGCCGATAATAAATGTGATAACTCTTGTGATAAAAACATAAATTTTGCTACAGGTACAGCATCGACAGGTGATACGGTTTCCTCAGTTCTACTGAAGAGACTGGAATTTCTTCTCAGGAAGTGCCATCTGTTGATGCTAATCCCAGGGTTGACAGTGAAGAAATCAACCAAACAACTGAATCTGTGAAGAATGCCACTGGCATAGTACGAGAAGAATCAGACGAATCAGCTTCTTCAAACACAGAACAATAGATTGATTCTGAAATGACAGAAAATGAGCACTCTCTTCTTGCAGATTCAGATGAAAATCTTGAAACTGAATCTGAATCGGAATTTCAAACTTTTCAAAATTTGGAGATTCCTCCTGCCGATTCAGATAAAAATCTTGAAACCGAATCTGAATCGGAATCTCGAACTTTTCAAAATTTAGAGATTCCTCCTACTTTTAATGCTTCAAGCTCATCTTCTGTCAGTTCAGAAAAGGATGTCCTTGCTGAATCACCCGTCTATTCTGCAGAATCTGCCAAGCAAAATGGTTTGAAAATTAATAAAAAGAAACGGAGAACACGTAGATCCAAAAAGAAGAAAACCAAACTGGCATCTCAGATAAATGAAAAGGCGACTGCTGAGTCAGTTCCTCATTCTCAGAAAGTGACTCAGCAGCCCCAAACTGAATCTGTTAAGAAACAAGCTGAACAGACATCAGTTAATTTGTGCCTAAGTCTACCAACTCCAAATTGACTAATTCAAATCATAAAATGTACAAGTGTGCTGATGGTTATACGCCGGCAACAACAAAGACCAAATCCTTGCACCAGCCGTCAGTACTAGAAAGCAAGAAACTTACAGACAAATTGCCAAGAATTTCACAAGCTGAAAGGACTGTTTTCTTCCAGAAGAGGCAGACCTGCTTCAACTGTGGATTTCCCGGGCATATTGCGTGAAATTGTCAAAAAGCATTCACACCTTTCAAAGCATTATTCTCAAAATATCATAAAGCTATGCCTAATCTCCTATATCAGGCTCGATTTCCTACGGCTAAGCCTTCTGATCAAGACTGGAACATGGCCGAGAAGTAAACTCCCAAACATCTAAGACTTTCATGTTCTCTGAATCCTTCTAGCACTCTTAGGACTATGCAGAAGTCTGACCCGCTAACCTGGAGGCCTAAGATATTGACCAAGATTCAGTCTTCTGTCCCAAAATCAGACAAATCAAAAGCATCATCGACCTCATCCTCAACTAATTTAATTTTTCATGAGGTTACTTATGTTGATGCCCATGGCATGCCCAGATCGTCAATGGCCTAGGTTGTAGCTTCTAACTAAAACCTGTTGAAATGTGAAGGAACAGCTCTAGCGAACTCTCGTCAGACTCTGGTATATCGACAATGGTTGTTCCAGGCACATGACTGGGGACATCTCGCATTTGAATGACATTCAGTTTTTCGATGGCGGGTTTGTCTCCATCGCAGGTGGTGAAACAGGAAAGATCCCTATAAGAGGAACAGTGTGCAATGGAGCTCTCAGTTTCAAGAATGTGAATTATGTTCCAGAGTTAAAGCATGGTCTCTTGTATGTGTCTCAGCTCTGTGATAATCATTTGGATATTCTCTTTACAAAGAAAGGGTGTTATGTACTGAAACCAGACCTCATCATTCCGGATGAATGGATTCTTCTCAAAGCAGCACGAAAAGGAAATGCATATGTCATCGACATGAATAAAGCCCCGACCGACAAGCTTACTTGCCTGTTCTTGTCGATTGCTGAGCAACATGCAATGCTATGGCACAGTCGACTCGGACATATCAACATGAAGAACTTAAATAGACTTGCAAAAGGTGGTTTAGTCAGAGATCTACCAGTTCGGGATTTTATGCAGATTGAAAAGTGTGAATCGTGTGCTCGTGGGAAACAACATCGACAGTCGCACAAGTCTAAACCCGCACCTTCCACGTCTCAAGTCTTAGAATTGCTTCATATGGATCTTTTTGGTCCGATAGATATTCTGAGCATTAGCGGGAAGGCATATTGTCTGGTCATTATTGATGACTAATCACGATTCACATGGGTCTTCTTTCTTGCACAAAAGAGTGAAACCGCTGAGTTAGTTAAACAATTCATCACACTTATGGAAAATCAGGCAGACACCACCGTGAAGGCTATTCGTTGTGATAATGGAACAGAGTTTAAGAATGCTACCTTCAATTCTTTCTGCTCCTCCAAGTGAATTGATCGACAATTCAGTGCAGCCAGAACTCCTCAACAAAATGGGATTGCAGAATGGAGAAATCGAACACTGATTGAAGCTGCACGTACGTTGTTGGTTGAATCCGAACTACCTCTCATTTTCTAGGCAGAAGCAGTCAATACCGCTTGTTATATTCAGAATCATGCCCTGATCAACAAAAGACACATGAAAACACCGTACAAAGTGGTTGAATGTCGCAAACCTTCGGTCAAGCATTTCCGCAAGTTCGGATGCCCTTGTGTTCTTCTGCTCATGGATGCTAAAGGAAAATTTGAATCACGCTGGGATCCATGCATTTTCGTCGGATATTCTAAAAATACTTTCTATGGTGTCTATAATAAGATCAAGAAAATGGTAGTTGAAACCTACAATGTGGGTTGGCTGGAGGAGAATCCCAAGGACGCATGCATTGGTCCTAACTGGCTCTATGACTATTCCTCTTTGTTTAAATATGTTGATGTCCCTTCTAATGTGACTGCGGGTACAGGAAAAACTTCTTACCTTCCAATGATGCCTATCTTAACTGAAGATGATGCCGATGTTGAATAGCTACAAGAGTCTTTTAAGCAGCTGAGTGTGGATCCACCTGGATTCAATGAAGCTATATCTACACCTTCACTAGTATCGCAGTATCAGGAAATAGCTTCTGAACAGATCCCTCAGAATGGTTCCCCTGAATTTGAGGCTCCAAACACAGAACCTCCTGTGATAAATGAAGGGCCTACACCTCCTGATATCTTAGGCTCATCCCTATTTCCTGAGCCTACACCGCCAGAATGTACCGTTGATTCATCAGTCAACACTCCCACTGGTGCAACTAATGAGGAGGAGTCATCTGGAGTTGCCTCCAAGTGTTATAAACTTGCAAACAAATCTCCTTGTCCCTGCTACGTCGATACCACAGCATCTACAACGCGATCATCCAATTAAAAATGTTATTGGTCCTGTTACTGCTGCAGTTCGAATTCACAGTCAATCAGGAGATATCAATACTTGTCTTTACTCTTGCTTTATCTCATAAATTGAACCTAAAAGCATTGATGTCGCCTTGCAGGAACCAGGCTGGGTTTACACTATGCATGAAGAACTCAATTAGTTTGAGAAACTTGGGGTTTGGCAATTGGTGAAGCTTCCTCAAGGAAAACGTGCTCTTGGAACTCGTTGGGTATTTCGCAATAAACAAGATGACACTGTGGTTATTGTAAGGAACAAAGCTCGTCTGGTTGTTCAGGGTTTCCGCCAGATCGAAGGGTTGGACTACGATGAGGTTTATGCACAGGTAGCTAGATTGGAGGCTATTCGCATTTTCTTGGTATATGCATCTTACATGGACTTCACTGTCTATCATATGGATGTCAAGATTGCTTTTCTGTACAGCACAGTGAAAGAGGATATATACGTGGCACAACCACCGGGTTTTACTAATCCTGACAAGCCATATTATGTATTTGTATGGATTGCATCAAGAGCCTCGTGCGTGGTACGCAACTCTAACAGAGCATTTGCTTGCTCATGGATATACTCGGGGAACCATTGATCAAACTTTATTCATCAAACGTGTTGACAAGGATATCATTCTTGTTTAAATTTATGTCAATGATATTATTATTGGTTCTACGGATGATGCTCTGTGTCGGGAATTTGAGGAGGTCATGAAGAAGAAATTTGAGATGAGCTCACTGGGGAGATGACCATGTTTTTAGGACTTCAAGTTCGTCAAAGTCCGCAAAGAATATTGATTCATCAAGGAAAATATGCCAATGACGTTCTTGCGAAATTCAAGCTTGCAGATTCAAAGCCTACGGCTTCACCTATCGCTGAAGACGCTGAAGGAACGCCAGTCAATCCGACCATGTACCGGTCTATGATTGGCTCACTCATGTACCTCACAGTAAGTCGGCCAGATATCATGTTTGCCATCTGCTAGTGTGCTAGAAATCAGGCTACTCCTAAACTCTCTCATTTACATGTTGTTAAAAGAATTTTTCGATATCTCTAAGGGGCACCGTTACTGGGCCTCTAGTATCCTAAAAATTCTGAATTTGAACTGTATGCTTTCTCTGACAGTAATCTTGGTGGTACAGACAGGGATATGCGCTCAACTTCAGCTGGATGCCAATCCTTGGGAGATAGATTAATCTCTTAGCAATGCAAGAAGCAGTAGACAGTTTCGCTTTCTACAGCCGAGGCAGAATATGTCACAGCATCAGCTTGCTGCTCCCAGGTTCTATGGATGCAACATCAGCTTGTGGATTACGGTTTGACTTATCTAAACACAACAATTTATTGTGATAATGATGCCGCTATCCAAATTGTCAAAAACCCTGTTTTTCACTCCAAAACCAAGCACATAAATATCAAAGTTCATTGTATTCATGATTTCTATAAAAAGGGTCTCGCCAAACTAGAGCAAATCCACACCGATGCAAACGTGGCGAATCTTTTTACAAAACCCGTTAGCAACGTGCATTTTCAAGTGCTTGTGGATCTTCTCAAAATGATCTGTTTTTCTAATTGAGCATCCTCTATCTTTTCTGTTTAGTTTGTTTTCTTTCTTTTGTTTGTGCTTGCTTCGTAAATTTGTTCATGTGTATGCACAAACTTAGGGGGAGAAATATTAAAAAAAAACCTTTTAATTTCAAACAGTTTTTGCAATGATTGGGAAATGAAATACTTTTTCATGATAAAGGTTTTGACTAACACATGTAAGGTGTTGTAGCAGGAAAGACTTGAATCGAAGGTGATATGTTGATAGGTCTTGATCTCAACCGGATAGTGTAAGCTAAATGATATAAACATAAAGAACTATATATTCAGTGGGTCACACACTATAGGCGTATGATTTCATGGTCTTAAATCATGCGTTGATAGATAGCCAACGCCTGAGGTTTCGAGTCTTTATGCTGTTAAGTCATCCGGGGATATCTTGGCTACCCTTCTGTTGCATCCAAACTATATGCAGACCTAGGCACAATCAGGATATCTTTAAAAGAGCCAACATAGTAGGGCCAAAACCTTAAAAGGAAGGAACTCTCACTCTGAGAATATTTCATAAATTCAAACAGACCATTTAAGGTATCTGCCTAACCCTCGTCAGATACTATTGGTCACTCTGCTGTACGAAAGTACTGACATGTTCACCAATAGTCTGATGTTGTAAAAGATAACGGATGATCTCAATATATTCACCGGCTACGATGAATCGTTGTGCTTACCTTGATCGCGAGGGTATGTCATGGTATGGGACACACGGGTATCATAGTATAATATTACCTCAAGCATATCGTTTAGCTAGAACTAGAAGGTTGGGTTTTAGGTTTAAATGGACAAGTATATTGACAATTGCTTAGACCAGTCTGATCCAGCTTACACTGAAAAATGTTCCTTAGTCAACTTTAAAAACGATTTGATCCATAGCAAGGTTGTGTATGTGTTTTTTGTTTAAATATTATACTTGCTTTTGTAGTTGGTAAAAAGTGGTCGGATGCTTGGTTAGTTAAATTGTTGATTTTGGTTATATGTTTTTCCGTCAAGGGATATTGGACTGGTCTGCTAAGTTTTGAAATTGGGCAAATCAAATAGAATTTCTGAAAGCCTAAAATTTGAACAAGTATTGAATAATGGTGGTATTGTTCCGGATTGGGCTTTCAACCCCTTCCCGGATAGGCCCCCTGACAATTCACTGTTCCAGATTGGGCCTAACATAAGCCCAATCCGGATTGTTTGTAAATTCTGCTGATGGATTCCGGATTGACTTGCGCCCAAAAGGTTTTAGGCCTTAGCCCATTCTGGAATAATATATAAATGAATCAAAGTTGCATTTCGGATTATTCACAAAAGTTTTCCGAAATCTCTGACTCTCTCTGTTCATCTCCAAATTCACTGTTCATCTTCCATTGCGGTTTTCATCTTACATTTTATCCGAATTAGGTATAAAATGCTTTATAATCATGAAATTTAATGATAATCTTCAAATATTAATGCATTTCGGATTGGTCTTCAAAGTGGCTGTTATTTCGGATTTCATTCCGGATAGATATTCAACCGAATTGAATGAACTCGGATCTCGGATGATGTCCATCCGGATTGATGAAAGGTTCATCCAGATTACTGTTGAACTGTTTTGAATCCGGATTCCAATGTCTGAACCTTTGAGCTATCTTGAACCTTTTCAAGTGATTGAACCTCTAAACTAGTTTGAACCTTTCTAAATAATTGAACCTTTGAAATCTGTTTAAACCGTCATTTTTTTTAGATTGATGAAAGGTTCATCTGGATTACTGTTGAACTGTTTTGAATCCGGATTCCAATGTCTGAACCATTGAGCTATCTTGAACCTTTTCAAGTGATTGAACCTCTAAACTAGTTTGAACCTTTCTAAATAATTGAACCTTTGAAATTTGTTTGAACAGTCATTTTTTTTACCCTTAATTCTGGTGAACACTCTTGAAGTCAATTAGTTTTGTTGAGATTGAGTTAACTTGGTTATTATTTCTGACATAAATGGCGGAAGAAGCGTTTAATGCAGTTATGCTGGTGGAGGAATATTTTCACAACCAAGCAAGATATTTATCAGACCCGCCAACGGAATTTGTCTAGGAGTTCAGATCCATGATGGCTGGGTTAAATGAGTGCAAGATTGCATACCCCTTCGAGCCAACCCAGTTATATATCGAGGCCTTGTGCACACCTTTTGGAAGAGAGCTAGATTCCATTTGAGAGGCGCTGATGGGAGGCCATACATCAGTTCACATATTCAGGGAAAAGAGATTTTGGTGAATGAAGCTTGTGTTCGAGAAGTATTGCAGTTTGCTGACGCTACGAATTATCCAACCTTGTATGCGAAGGAGAAAGTGTTGCCTGTTCTGACTGAGATGAGTTACGAGGGAACGTATCCACCTTTACTCAAGAAAATGTTTCCCGTTTACTAGAGATTGTTGTTTCATGTGTTTATGCAGTGTATTTATGTGAACAAGGGAGGGTTAGACCAACAAAATCAAACCCAAACTTCAGCGATTGTGGCTCTTGTTAGGATTGGAAATATAACTTCTCTTGTTATATTTTCGAGAATATGAAGAAGATCTTGGAACAGTCAAAAAAGAGAATGTTCCTGCTATATCCGTGTTTTGTACAGTTGATTTTGGATGCTCGATATCCTGATCTGACCAAGGATGCTTTTGATGCAAATTTGTTGAGCATGAAGCCAATGGGACCGACTATTTTCGGAACTATGAAGAAAAACCGATCAACATCAAAGACTATTTCATTGGTCATTTTCCGTTGAAGAAGTTCGGAAGGTTTGCTGAAGTGATTGGACAGGACATCTCAGCACCTAAGCCAGTTAATGCTATGGTTGCTGATGAACATGATATACCGATGAAAGAGAAAGAGATTGGGGTTGAGGATCTGGTTACTAATGCTGATACAGACGGGGAACAAGCTTTCCTGAACGATATTACAGATTTTAATGCTAATCTGACTGTAGTTTTGCCAGAACTTACTTTAGAGAACCTGGAAGCTCTTATTGCAAACTTGAAAGAGATACAAGAGCGACAAGGTAACCCTCCTCTTATGATACCTTCTGTTGATATTCTTATTGGTGTGGTTGAGTCTGACGAAGAGATTGATGAAGACGAAGTGCCATTGATAAAGAGACGACGAACAGAGATTGTTAAAGAACTAAGTCATTCTGAAGTTCATGTTGATAGTGTTGCTGAAGAATCTATTCCTGTCACATCTTCATTTACTGAGTCGTTGACAGATGCTCCGAGGATCGACTCTATTATTCCTGCTAAACCAACTGTTGCTCACGTTGCTACACATTCTACGGTTGTATCTATTCCAACGAACTCTGTATTGCAAATGATGGATTTTAACGGTAGTTCAATGGGAGCCGAAGGATCTGGAGCAGGTGGGAGTGGTTCAGGTGGTGTTGAGGGAGATGCTGCATAATATTCAAGGAGATCAGAGAAACGAGCCTTTGAGTTCAGTGGTCTAGATAGCGTTGACGAAGATGTAGAGGTTGATGTTGTTGATTTGAAAAAGCGGGTAATCATACTTGAACAGGAAGTTGTACTTAAAGATGCTCAGATTGCTTCATTGTAGACACGCATAGACGTCAGGGACCAGACGATTGATCAGTTGCAAGGAGATGTTACTATGTTGATGACTTTTGTTTTTGATTTGAAGGCTAAGTTAGAGAACAATTTTGGTCGAGAGTATTCTGATCCAACCGATGATCCAATGAATATTGAACATCGTCATCGAGCAGCCGAATAGAGAGTAGAAGCTGATAGAGTAGTTGTTGAACAGTTAACTTCTGATCGTCAAGCAGGGTTGGATGATTATTTACGTGATCCAAGGAAGAAGTACACGGCTAGTCAGAAACGTTCAACGGCGCAAAAGAAAAAAACAGATGGTTCTGATGAAAAATATTGACGTGAATCCGCTTAATGAGAACTTTCAGTTGAAGGATCCTTCCAACCAATCCGAGAGGTATGTCATGGAACTCGGTTCGAGTTATTACAACAAGGTCGGAAATAAGTCGAAAGTGCTCAGTTGGATGTATGATCACGTGAAGAAGATGTGGATTATTGTCAGGCAGGATGGTACTCATGAATATTATTCGAAAGAATCTCAATTTGAAACTTGGAAAAAGATTGCGTTGACTAATCTAATAAGAGCTCCTTATACTGATAATGATACTGCAGAACGTCGTCCGGGTTGGAGATTTTTCAAACGCTTGGAGCAGGAAGTGAAGACTGGTTTTAAAACGATGAAAACGGCTGAGCCATATTTACGAGCGGCAAAAGGGGTTTGTGATGCAAGGACTCGGAGGTGGTTTAAATCGGTGATGTTGCCTCCAACAGATAAAGAACTCGTCATATCGGTTGCTCCAACATTTCCAAAAGGAATTCTGAAGAATTTTAATTTCTGGCTGTATGATCCTATGGTTGGGAATGTGGCGATTGTGACAAAAGAGAAGGCATTTCGAGTAAACGATGTGCTTGATCTGGTGAGTTTTCACGATGAAGATCTGCAAGTTCTTGCTGCAAATCAAATTCTAACGACAGCATTGTATGAAGTTTGTGCTAAAGACTGGACAGCAGCTGTGGCTGGGATAATTGCGGGGAGATTGGGAGTTGATGCGTTATCCAAGGACTAAAGGACTAATGTTGTAAACCTAGGGGGAGATTGTTGGGCTTATATTATTAGAGGTTTACACATTAGTGCTATATTTGGGCTTATTAAAGGGTTTTGGGCTTCCTAGTGCCTCATGGGCCTAGGGTTGTAACTAGTGGGCTATATGATTAGTATAAATACATGTATTAGGTTAATGTTTTGGGGTTAGAGAGTTATCATTGAAAAACTTGTATAAGACACTATTCTGGTATATGCAAGTTATTTTTGATTCAAGAGTTGTTCTTCATTCTAATCTTTATTTTCGCAATCAATTAGTCTTACGATACCTGTTAGATCCGATCTCTTGGACTTACACTCATTCTCCTCACCTGCTTGATCACTCTCTTCCTGGTCATCTTCATCTACATTTTCAGTATCATGGTAATGATATTCAAACAGATCAACGAAGGGAGCATCATGAACTTCTGCATCTTGACTTTCAGGAGGAGGACAATGGGAACTCTGTGTAATGACTTCTTCATCACAAGATGTCATCAACAAACGAGACATCCAATGTTCAACATAAATTTCAATCTGTTTTACTCCACCACAGAGATGCTTAAACAAGCTTAAAAAATCACTATCACTAGCCAAACACTTCAAACCCAAATCCAAACATTCATACAGAATTTTAAAATTGAAGTAAAACTCTATGTCAACAGAATAACCAATCTGCTTAACCATTTCCACTAGTACGTCCATGCCAAAATCGTCAATATCACCATAATCTTTGAAATTATACTTACCACCCATGCATGATCGACAAGGGTTGTCACTGAACTCACCATCGTGGTACACCTTAATATTAAACTTTGTAGGTTTATCGTCGTATGTCAAACCCCAAAAAAACCCAAACATTTATTAGAACTCAAACACACTTTGTTCCTAGTACATAATTTTAACCTCCAATTTCATGCACAATTCAACATGAAACTTTAAAACAGAGACAAAATAGCTTATCATAATAATCTTTAGGGTCAATGTAGATGTCATGGGTCTTACCCTCTAAACATCCCAGCCATTTTCGTCCTGAAGCTTCAATCGCACCTACAACTAGCGTTCCTTACAGGAGAAGATGGAAGGTATAATTGTCTATTTGAGGGCTTTAGCAGGGATGGTATTTGTTATAAGATTATCAAAATTACAAAATTACCATATTGTCCTTCGTTTTGAAGTAAAATGACTAACGCCCAATTCAAGTACCGGTTGACTAACAGTAGTTTACATCAGAAGCTTGATTGAATCAAATCGGCAATCGTAAAGACTGACTGTTGAATTTTTTTAAATATGTGTTGAACCCACCGTTGAGTGTAAACTCTAAAAAGTGAAAGCGTACTACTTTACTCTTTTCAAATTCATTTGTAGTATTTGGGCCTTGGATTGTTCATGGTTTGGGCTTTGGCCTAAGCAACATTTCCTTTGTGGTTACGAAAATCTCTTCCAATCTCTACAACGTGTTCTGCTCCAGAGATGATATAAATTGTTGAGATTCATCCATAACTGATCTGATGCACTAATATTCTAAAAGATCTGAAGAATCAATCATGTCCTACGCTTACCTTTTCAAGTATAGCATCATCGGTTATACCGGTATTGCATTTAATTTCTTCTTCAATTTATTTATCATTGTTGCCCTAATCAAATTTGTGTGTTTATCGCATATGATTTTCATCTCGACACGAATCGTGCAAGATATCAATGACTGTAATATGTTTTGTTTAATCATTATAATACATACATATATATATATATGTGTGTGTGTGTTTTTATATTTGATTATGCAATGTGGCTTTCAGTGGTTAATTTGTTTGTAACGCTATGCCCTAGCTTATGACTGTCTTGAATGTAATTCAAATATTGATCAAATTCTAGAATTGTTAAAATTGGGATCAGCTATTATAGCATATGTTTATTTATTTATACATAAGGATTAAGGAAATGAAAAGAAAGTCGAGCAGAAATTTGGGCTTGTGTATGACTTTAATGCATACAGAGATAAGGCCCATAGCCAAAGTGTAGGAAGGAACCTGAACCTAACAAAACCCTAGGGCCGATTGACCATTTACATTAACAGGATTACTTAACATGAAAGTTTTTTAGGTTTTACATAAAGCCTTTTTTATCATCATCTTTCTTTTAGTGTTTGAAGCTTCTGTCTCATGCCTTTAAAGACCAAGTTTAGGAGCTGCCCCTGCCGTATTTCTCAACTCAATACGTGCAGCATAATAGATCAGGTTAATGAGACAAATAAATATATATATTAGGGCTGAAATTAGAATTTTAAGACTTGTTCATCTATGCAGTGGCCTTTCTTTTCACACACCTGTCAGACATTGGAGAAAGATATACCATATGGTGTGTATATGATTCAGTGTTTGATCCTTTCTTTGTCCTCTCCCAGTTGTCATTTTGTGTGTGTGAGAGAGAAAGGTGGGATCCAGTTGATGAGAGTACTTGGTCTATGCATGTAGTTTTAACTAGGTCAACCGAAAGGTAAGACTTATGTTTGTAAGTAGTATCAAGTATGCGTTGTTCCAAGTATCGAATATCTGAGAGTGGGCATGGGATGAAACATGAATCATAGCTTGTTTTGCGATCCAATAGATATTCAAACAATTAAGGACGATTGCTAATTAAAGGATGTAGGATTTGCAGCACATAAGGAAATAAGTTTCCATGAATTATAAAGTTAATATCAAATGATGTCAAGTAGCTTTAATATGCAGGGGTTGGAAAATCTTGCCTTCTTCTGCAGTTCACAGACAAGCGTTTTCAGCCAGTTCATGATTTAACCATTGGTGTTGAATTCGGTGCCAGAATGATCACCATAGACAACAAACCAATAAAGCTGCAGATCTGGGACACGGTTTGTTATTTTCTTTCGTGTACAAGGATTCTAACAAACCTCTAAATTTCTATTCATCTTTGTGCCTTTTGTTTTTGGTATGACAGGCGGGCCAAGAATCATTTAGATCTATAACAAGGTGTTACTATAGAGGTGCTGCTGGAGCACTCCTGGTTTATGACATAACTAGGTATGATTCTATTGCAAGATTTTCAGATTCTTGCTAACGTGGCATGGAATTCGTTTATGCATTTCATTATGTTATAAAGTTTCTGGTTTGTGTACTCCTTTTGTCTCCGGATCATTGTTCTGGTGGTAAAGGAAGCACAAGTCCGAATTTTCGCACTAGATCAATGTTCTAGTCTATCTAATTTCTTTTCCAAAAATTAGGAAAAAAGAACATCACTGAAAATAAATTTATGTTAATGTAGTGTGTCTGTATGTGTGTGTAGGCTGGGCCTATACTAAAAAGAAAATTTGGGTAAAAAGGGTATGGAGGAATCTGGATGTGATACGTGGTAGGGGGGAGAGTGAGATTTATGAAGCAGAAGTGGTACAAGTGTTTATGTGGTTCTTGCAATTCTCTACTTAAATTTGGTTAATGCAAAACCAGTTTTAAGTAGACAATTATTTGGCGAAGGCTTACTAGAATTAGTGGGAGAGAGAAAGAGTCATAGTCAAAACTATATGCAAGTGTTTAAGTGGTTCTTGATCTTAAAAGTTGTTTTGTATCAAATGACCCTCTCTCTATGGAATATGTATAACATACTAAATATGGACATTTTTTATGGCTCAAGTTTAGACTTCATTTTGAAGTTTATAAGTTCAATGAAATATCTTCAATTAGTGACCTCACTTTTAATTCAGAAAGCTTACTATATCTGCGATAAGTCCAAAATGTTGACGTGGTGGAGTGGTTATAATGCAGGAGGGGAACTTTCAATCACCTTGCAAGCTGGTTGGATGATGCTAGGCAGCATGCAAACGCTAATATGACTGTTATGCTTATTGGTAACAAGTGTGATCTTGCACACCGACGAGCTGTTAGCACCGAAGAAGGAGAACAGTTTGCCAAGGAAAACGGTCTCGTATTTATGGACAGAATGTTGAGGAGGTAATTTCGTATATCTTGTATAATGATAATAATAATAATAATTACTATTTTACCATTTCTGAAAACTCCCTTTCTCAGGCATTTATAAACACAGCCGGAACAATTTATAAGAAGATTCAAGATGGAGTTTTTGACGTATCTAACGAGGTATGTTTTCATTTTGTTGCTTTTTTCAATTAGACGAAACAATTACTACCCATTATCTTTTTAGCGGGTTGATTTGGGTTGTGCTTTATCTCAAACAAGGAAAGAAATTTAGTTAAAAGCACGGTTAAATGTTGGCCCAAGTCTATTTTTACTACATACACCCTCCTAAATTGTTTTATTAAAAAAATTTGGATTATCATTGTAACAATAGTTATTTTCTACTCACAATTAACTTACTACCTATTTCTTTTTTAGAAGTAGATGAAAAGTGTTGGCGGGTCAATCCAACCCATTCTGGTTTAACTTGTGCTAAAATATTCTCCATCTATCTGACTGTTTTTGGATTATGGCAGTCTTACGGGATTAAAGTCGGGTACGGTGGCACTGCTGGGCCGTCAGGTGGAAGAGACGGTGCTCCTGCTCAAGTAGGAGCCTGTGGCAGTTAAAAAGAAACGGCCAACTTCATCAATTGATCCATTCTTGTCTTCTTCCGACCATGTCATCGCTCATATTTGTCATTTTTTAACACATGTAGATTCTTAATTTAATGCTTCTTTCAGTGATTATGATCATTGTGATTATTGTTTTTTTTGTTGCTATTGTTATTTTTATTTGTTAGAAAATATAAATTAAATATTACTATATAAGGTAGACAAGTTGCTTTCTTTTCTTACTATATAAATACCGTATATACGTCGTACTTTAACTTTGAGAAATACAAGTAATTCTTTTTTTTTTTGAAAAGCGAAATCGTTTTATTCCAACTCACAATAAGTCGACAATACCAAGTTGCTAAACATGAACAAAATACAATGCCTAGCTACATAAAATTCAATTTTCACCAAGAAATACAAGTAATTCTTCTTTGTATTTGTCGTTCATTCCGTTTGAGTGTTTGGGTGTGTGATATTAGTTTGTTGAGTAAACTGCATTTTTATGCACTGTGGTTTGGGGGCGCTAACGCTAACACTCTTACCCCTATTTGTCTATTCTCAATTGCATCGATATTCGACCCTGCCGCTAAATGACATCATATTCTGTTAGTTGTGATGCGAAATGACATTTATACCCTTTTTTACACCCTATGCTTTGTAACAACTAAATGTTTTACTCCATGATGTGAAATGACATTCATACCCTTTCTTTTTACACCATGTAGTTTGTATCAACTGACCGTGGGGATGGTTCTTGGTTTCGGAACATCGCTAGCGGTGCCTGTGTGGCTGAAAAAGGTGGATCAATTTTCAAATTTGATGAAAGTTTGTTGTGATTCCAGAATTCGAAATGTTTAAAAGATACTTATTACTAAGTTGTTTTTTTGGGGGTCTTATAACAATATTGTGCATAACATTAGGCCATTACAAGACCCATACATGTCACACATATAATATACAAAGTTATAAGTCTAAATGCATCCATTATTTAATTGAAACAAAACAAAAAAGAAAAAAAAGAAAACACAGCTTGCGGCCGCAAGCTGTCTAGATGTTTAAATCCTTTTTTTAATCAAAAACTCCACCTAATTGCATTTAATGGAACCCTAATCTTAACCCTAATCCTTCCCCTATTTAAACAAGTGTTCCTCCACCCATTTCTCACTTTTACAAGCCTCCACACACCTCAAACAAGTCCCTAAACTTCAGAATTCTCTGCAGAAACTTAGCAGCTTGCAAGTGAGTTTCGACTCACTTTTCTTCTTCTTTTTACCTTGTTTTTCCTTCTAACACTCTTGGATAACCTTAGGAAGGTTCTCACAAGTTTGCTTGGGCAAACTGAAGTGAAACCACACCATTTTGAGGTCCAAAAGTGTACAAACTTTCAGCCCAAATTTTTATTTTCAAAATTCAAGTTTTTCAATGTTTTCACTTTGTTTTCTTCCTCAACATTGTTTGCTAAGCCCTATGGATGTTACCATAGGTTTTCCATGGAAAACCAAGGTGGAATCACACCATTTTTGGGGTCAAACTTTCAGTTTTGGAAGATAACTTATAAAACCTTTTTCGAACTTGTTTTTAACATAACAAATCTATGCTACTCATACCACTAACCAAGCTTATGGTTAGTGTGTTAAGCTTCACTTGTTCACACACAATCAAGAGACATAACATGTCTCTAAACTTGTGATTTTTACTAGGGTTTCAAACCCACAAGTTTTGAGCCATCCGAGCTTACAAGCTTGTGTTGGTGTAGGTGTGATTACATGAAGGCCTTGGCCATTCAACTATTCAATCCACCCCTCACTTGATGATTTCTATAATTCTTGACCATCCGGATTGTCCTTGGGTTAATCTTGTGTAATGGAGAATCTTACGAAAGAGGTTTAGGATGGTTATCCTCCTGCCTCCATGCATGACTTATATGACTTACATGATATCTATGAAATACATGAACTATATGATAAACTAGTAATAATATAACTATATGTAAATAATTAATATAACCGAACCTTTGACCATGACCAAATGGTTATTTGTCCTAAAAGTAGGTTATTTTATCTTAGACTTAACAATCGTTACGATTCTATTGGGCATGACCCATAAAAACACCAACACCATTCGGGGCTTATTAGTGTAAAAAACGTGCATTAATGTCAAGATAAATACTTTCGTTTATATATACTTTCTTTGCATATAATAAATTCCTAAACTCATTGAACTCCCCCGACAATCTAATACTCACACACGGTGTTCCTTCCCATAAATCAACCTAACTCTCTCACGGATATTACTTTGCAAAACCATGAGTACACTCGACCCCTTTTATGCTTTCCACTATTTGGGTGCAACATGTTAATTTACTAAAACTACACTAAATCACACTTTATTGTATGTTTTCACACAAACATCAACATGTTTTAGTCTTATGCTACTTGAATTGTTACTTGGTATATTCTTATGTGATCTAAATGACATTAACTTTGATCGAGCCTCCCTTAACATGTATAGCGCTGTAGTAGTAACGCACCGCCCGTATTCTTGTGGTCAATGTTAAGTTTTAATCTATTTTGCGGTACACTAGAGGATTGACTTGTAGATTCACATGCCTTGTTTACACTTATCTTGTATGCTAGCTATTCATGTGGGTTGTTTAAACGGATTTTATACTTATGCTATAATATTAAACTTGTATACTCGCCAATACTTGTTATTGAACTATACTTTTTAACATGTTGCAGGTTGATGAAGTTGTTATGATGGAACTTAGTAGGAATGGCATAGAAACACACCTAGAATACTAAGTTAAACATTGTGTTATTGTTGAATTTGTTTCGTTGTTGTTTCTTTTATTTGAATATTCGGTGTAACCTTGACAATTTTGATGCTATAAATGAAATGGGTTATTAATTTAAATATTGTCGCAAATTGCGTTATGATGTCTCGAGCAATCTAGTTCGTCTCACTCCGATGTTTCCGCCATCGGTTAGGGTGTGATAGATTGGTATCAGAGCCATAACTATAGGGAATTAGGTAGAATTTCCATGTTCGACCTAGTCTATAGTTTAAGTGACCAACTTGACCATTCTTGCTTCATTAATAAAATGTTAATTCTTCCTATTTGCTTCTTCCTATTTTTTGTCTTAAATATATATGTGTGTTTTTCCTAAGGCACTTACACAATTTACACACTTGAAGACTTGAAGACACTCAAACTACAAACTAGATGATCTCACCAAAATAGGGGTGAAACCCGCACTTTGGTGATCACTCTCAATCCGCGAAATTTGGTTTTGCACGAAATTACACCATCAAATTAGGAGTGAAATCCAAATCTTGATGGGAATTTCCGGTTCATACTCTAGCGGACCCTTACCAACGAGTCGGAATACGCTCCTCGTTTGGTAAGTACCAACCACACCTAGGGTACAATGTTGTCAAGTTAGGGGTGAAACCCGCACCTTGTCAACTAGTCCCATTCCTCAATTTTCAATCTCGCCAAAGTTTTGATTTTTCGATCGCTTAGCGACGTGTAGTAACTGGAAGGGTAAAGTGTTGTTAACCGCTTCTCGACGAGAGCACTTTACCTGTAGGCCAAAGGACGTTTCTCTAATTTGAAAGGATCTCGATTCACTTTCGAATAGTCAAATGTTTCTCAACCCTAAACACTCCAATATTTTATTGAGCCTATCTTTTATGCTATCTCAATTTCTATGTGTTTTTAGTACTTGTTATCTCGTTCATTTCGAACCCGATGCACGATTCGCACGCCTTCGTAACCAAAAACAATAATAATTCTCGTGAACCAACTAAATTTATACTCCTTTATGCAAATCACACGTGTTTATGCTTTTAAATGCCAACATGCTTATGCTATCTATGTGAAATTATACGTGTTACATGATGCTTATGTGCTCAAAACAGATACTTTTCTTTATAACAACACTTCACAATCAAAGCCTAAATCTATCTTTTATTGTCAAACCCTTTAGATGTCTTTTTCTCAAAGCGTTATGGGGAGAAGGAAGTCAAAGTCCAAGTCGAAGTCCCAATCCGACACCATGGTAAAGAAGGACTGCATGAAATTCATGGCTGAGCAAATGGCTGAACACATGGCTAAGGTCATCCCCGAAATAGTCAGCAAGGTCCAGCCCCCACCTACGCCGAATCACCTCATACCTCTGTTGACTCCAAAGACAAACCACCCAAAACCACCTTCACTCATAAGCAATTCTGTTTTTGTAATCCCTTACCCTTCACCGGCGCAGGGGACGTCACTAAACTGCTACAATGGTTCGACGCCATTAAACTCACCTTCATCAAATGTCGTTGTCCCGACCACTTGCGTACCTTGAACGCCACGGGAGTGTTCTGATCGAGAGCCCTTGATTGGTGGACTTCCAAGCGTAGCGCTTGTGGCAACGAAGTCGCTCACTCCCTCCCTTGGGCCGAGCTCAAGAAGTTAATGGAAATTGAATTTTGCCCCCTCACGAACTCCAACGACTCAAGACTGAGTTTTGGAACCTCAGGCAAGTGGGGAATGACAACGCTGGCCTCACGGCCCGTTTTAAGCAACTGAGCACGATTTGCGCAAGTCAAGTCGACACTACTGAGAAAGCGGTCGCTAAATACATACGTTGCCTTCCTCCTAACCTCACTGACCTGGTCGATACCACCTCCCCCAACACCCTCGAGGAAGCTTTTCGGCGGGCTGCTGCTTGAACAACCGCCAAGTCCTTCATGAAGCCGCCAAGGCTCCACCAAGGAAAGCCCACTAAGCAACCACTAAAGCCATTACCGAACCTGCCTCACCCAAACCCCCAAGAAGCAACACCAAGGGCAAGAAACGGAAGGCTTCGAGCCTGAATTGCGTAGTAGTCACTCCACCAAACCCCCACCAGCCAGCCTTGCCCGCACCCAAACCCATTAAGAAAGCGTACACAGGACCCCATCCCAAGTGCAGCACCTGCCCTTTCCATCACCCAATCACCGCCCCATGTCGCCTATGCACGATCTGCAATAGGTATGGGCACCTTTCCCAACAGTGCCGGAATGCTCCGCAAGCCCCCACCAACCAAGCCCGAGTCGTGACCACTCCACCCCCTCAAAACCCTATCGTCAATCAAAACCGACCCCTTGCTCCTGTCGCTCGTGCCTGCATCAGATGCGGAGACCCAAATCACTTCGCCTACAACTGCCCGCAACGCAACAATAACAACCAGCACCAGCAGCAGGCTCGTGTCCGAGCCTTTGTCATCACGGCCGCTCAAGCTCAAAACTCAAACGATGTCAATCAGGTACGTCCGAGCCTTTGTCATTACGCTGGTGCATCAGTTTGAGAGTGTTGCCTTGTTGCACTGTTTGAGGAATTGCAGGACTGAACACCATGTTGGGATACTGAGCATGGTACTGTGTGTGAACTTGAGCAGTTGAAACCATCGTGGGATTCTAAGATTGAAGACCATACATGTACTAAGTGTTCTGAGGCGTGGCTATATGACTATAGACCACGTTTGATCCACCCGGTGCTATCGAATTTCCTTGCAGAGGACTATAAATAAGATTTTGTGAAATTAGAGCCGCAATTTGTCCTGTCATCCCTGCGGCCATCAAACTGCTTTGATCATTGATTTCCCTCTGCTTGTTGTCAATCTCACATGATTTGATAGTAGCTATCATCTCAGTGAGAGTGACATCATTCAAGTTCTTGGTCTTTTTGATCATGCCCACATCTGCATCCCAACTCTTGGGCAGTGAGTTTAATAACTGTCTATTCATGTCACTGTTGGTGAGGGTAATATCAGCTGGGAAACAAGCTTGACATAACGACGAATCTGGTTTTCAATAGTTTTTCCCGTAGATGTGATTGAATGAGCTGAATTGCTGATTCAGCTGATTCACCCTGCTTGCTTTCATGTCTGCATTTCCCTCATAGAGATTTTGCAGTTCACTCTAAACTTCCTTTGCAGTCTTACAGTTTCTAACCGTGATAGAGATACCAGTCTAAGGGCCATGGTCAGAGTTGCCGAGGCCATCTCATCTTCCTCTATTATCTTGATATCCTCTGTAGTCCATAGGTGCATGGGCTTAGGAATTTTCGTGTATGGATCTTGTTCTGTACTATAAACTATAGTTCTTGGACCATTCATGATGCATCTCCACACACCAGGCTCTTTAGCCTTGCAATATTGCTCAAAACAAAACTTCCATTCGTCGTATTCATCCCCATATAATAATCATGGCACTTTGGTGGAAGTGCCAATTACTTGATCCAGGTCTTGATGGAGGGCCAGTGTTTGCGATTGCAGGGAAGCCAAAGTGGCATTTGTCAAATCTTGAGTGATCATGTATCCAGCCATCATAATTAAATTAATTAAAAATTTACCAAACCGATTTAAAATTAATTTATTTTAAGTTTCTTGGATGAACAGTACGAAATCCGAAATTGGTCCGGAATGGTCAACTCAGAAGTCAATGATGGTAAAATCCGACATGGATGATCTCCTTCGAGTTCTTCGGAATCCTGAACAGTGGTTGATCCGAGATGTGAGAACCTTCTTCGTGTTCTTTGGAATCTGGAACAGTACCAGATCCAAATTCTTCAAAACTTTTTCGAGTTCTTCGGAACAATAACCCTTCCGACGATGAACACTGATCCGGAACAGAAACCAATCCAAGCAGTAGCAACGCACTTCGAAAAATCTCTCAATCAGCAATACCCGGAGCCTGTATTTGAACAGCAGGCTCTGATACCAAATGTAAGTCCCGTAAACAGATCAAACAGGTATCACTAACCTAATCAATAGCAGAAGTAATGATTAGGAAGAAGATCAACTTTGAATGACTTCAACTTGCATACACCAAACGATGTCTGATACAAGTTCTTTGATTACAACTCTCTAACCCCCTCTCATTAACCTAGCATCTATATTTATAAGCAGTAGCAAGCCCACTATTACAACCCTAGGCCCATAAGGCACTAGGAAGCCCACAATATACAACAAAGCCCAAAATAATCCATAATGAGTAAACCTTTAGAAATCTAAGCCGTCTTTCAGTTGAGCATCCACACCGAGCCTGCCAGCTATAATCCCAGCTACCGCTGTAGTCCAATCTTTCGCGCAAACCTCATACAGCTCTGCAGTTCGAATCTGATGTGACGCAAGAACCTGTAAGTCTTCGTCATGAAAGCTCACAAAATCTACCACATCGTTGACTCTGAATGACTTTTCCTTTGTCACGATTGCAACGCTTCCGACTTTAGGGTCGTATAATCAAAAGTTGAAATTCTTGAGAATCCCGTGAGGAAAGGTAGGAGCAACTGGTATAACCAATTCTTTGTCGGTCGGCGGCCACATCACAAATTTATGTGTAGTCGTTCTAAGTTGCCTAAATCATTCGAAGTCGAAGTCGCTGACGAAAAATCCGTCACCGTCGATTCTGTCCTTTCTAATTGTTCTTTAAACCTCAATGATCATACGTTTTCTATTGACCTCATAGTAGGCATGGATTGGCTTGGGCGAGTCTGTGCTGAATTGTTCGGAAAAATGCATTCGCCTTCCCCTTCCCAATAATGATTCCTTGCATGTCTATGGCGAGAAACCTTCCAAAGGTCTCAAGCTTATGTCGAGTATTCAAGCGAACAAGTACTTGTGTAAGGAATACTTAGCCTTTCTTGCCCACATTGTGGAAAAGAAGGAGAAGGGTCCAAGTGTGAGTGAAGTTCCTGTTGTGCACGAATTCCCTGACGTCTTTCTCGAGGATCTTCCTGGTCCTGCTCCTGCTCGTTCTATTGATTTTCGCATCGACCTCATCCCTGGAGCAACTCCGTGTAAGTCTCGTAAACGGATCAAACAAGCATCACTAACCTAATCAATAGCGGAAATAATGATTTGGAAGAAGAACAACTTTAAATAACTTCAACTTACATACACCAAAAGATGTCTGATACAACTTCTTTGATTACAACTCTCTAGCCCCCTCTCATTAACCTAGCATCTATATTTATAAGCACTAGCAAGCCCACTATTACAACCCTAGGCCCACAACATACACCAAAACCCAAAATAATCCTTAATGAGTAAACCTTTAGCAATCTAAGCCCAACACTCCGGTCGTAAAATCCCCCTATCGTCTAGCACCCTCAGAGATGCAAGAGCTGTCTAGTCAACTTCAAGAGCTTCTTGATAAGGGCTTCATACGTCCTAGCACATCTCCTTGGGACGCTCCCGTTCTCTTCGTCAAAAAGAAAGACGGATCCTTTCGCATGTGCATTGACAATCGTGAGCTCAACAAGCTTACAGTCAAGAACCGATACCATCTTCCTCGCATCGGCGACCTTTTCGATCAGCTTCAAGGCGTCACTTGTTTCTCTGACCTTCGCTCTGGTTATCATCAACTTCGGGTCCTCGAAGAAGATATACCCAAAACCTCGTTTCGGACACGTTATGGGCACTACGAGTTAGTAGTCATGCCATTTGGTTTGACCAACGCACCCGCCGTGTTTATAGATTTGATGAATCGCGTGTGTAAGCCTTATCTTGACCGATTCGTGATCGTCTTCATTGACGATATCCTAATCTATTCCAAGACGCGAGAAGAGCATGAACGACATTGCGTCTTATCCTTCAGCTGTTGCGAATTCAATGTCTATACGCCAAGTTTTCCAAGTGTGAATTTTGGTTAAAAGAGGTGCAATTTCTTGGTCATGTCGTCAACGAACTTGGTATTCATGTTGACCCCGCAAAAAACAAGGCAGTGAAAAATTGGATTGCCCCTAAGATTCCGTCGTTCGTTTCTCGGCTTAGGCAGTTATTACCGTCACTTCATTTTGAACTTTTCAAAAATTGCCGTGCCTCTCACTTCCTTGACTCAAAAGGATAAACCTTTTGTTTGGGGTTCTGAACAAGAGGAGTCGTTTCAACGCTCAAGGGCATGCTTTGCAATGCTCCTATCCTAACCCTTCCCGATGGTAACGACGATTTTTTTGTGTATTGCGATGCCTCAAGACAAGGTCTTGATTGCGTCCATATGCAACCAAATAAGCTTATCGCTTACGCGTCACGTCAACTTAAAATTCATGAGAAAAATTACACTACACACGACCTTGAACTTGGTGCAGTTGTTTTTGCGTTAAAGATATGGCGACACTACCTTTATGGTACAAAGTGTACGGTCTTCACCGACCATAAGAGCCTTCAGCATATCTTTAATAAAAAAGAACTCAACAAGCGTCAGCGTCGTTGGGTAGAGTTACTAAACGACTATGACTGCGATATCTGCTACCACCCTGGTAAAACGAATGTCGTGGCCAACGTACTTAGTCGGAAACTCATGTTAAGAGTGTACGTTGCTACCAAGCTTTGGGAAAGCATCAAGAGATGATTCGTGAGGCACAATACTCGACTGTTAATGAGGGTAACCTCGATAATGAGTTGAAGTGTGGTGATGAAACCCAACTCATGTCCAAACCCGATGGCATCATGTGCTATCTCGACCGTATTTGGATTCCTAACCGTGATATCCTTCGTGACCTCTTAATGAGTGAAGCTCATAAGATATTCTATTCACCCTGGCGCCGATAAGATGTATCACGACCTCTGAGCATCATATTGGTAGCCTGGAATGAATAAAGATATCGCCTGCTACGTTTTGAAGTGCCTTACTTGGTCCAAGGTAAAGCCAAGCATCAAAGACCCTCTGGCTTACTCGAACAACCAGAAATTCCTGTTTGGAAATGGGAGAGTATTGCTATGGATTTCATAACTAAACTCCCTCTTACATCGTCTGGTCATGATAGTATTTGGTAATCATCGACCGTTTGACCAAGTCTGCTCATTTCCTTCCCATAAGTGAAGACTACCGAGTGGAGAAATTGGCTCGTATCTACACGGAAATCATCTGTCGTCACGGTGTCCCCGTTGACATTATCTCCGACCGTAATGGTCGCTTCACTTCTCGCCTTTGGCAAACATTTCAAAAGGCCCTTGGTACTCAACTAAATCTTAGTACTGCTTTCCATCCTTAGTTCGATGGTCAAACCGAGCATACTATCCAAACTCTAGAGAACATGCTTCATTCTTGCATAATTGATTTTGGTGGCAACTGGGACATGCACTTGCCTTTGGTCGAATTCTCGTACAATAACAGTTACCACGCGAGTATTCAAATGGCACCTTTCGAGGCATTGTATGGACGCAAGTGCCGATCGTCTATTTATTGGCATGAGATTGGGGAAGCTCAAATCACTGGTCACGAGCTCATACAACTTCCATTATCATAAAATCTTGTCGCATTATGTTTAAAAGATACTTATTAATAAGTTGTTTTTTTGGGTTTTAAAACAATATTGTGCATAACACTACGCCATTACAAGACCCATACATGTCACACATATAATATACAAAGTTATAAGTCTAAATGCATCCATTATTTAATTGAAACAAAAAAAAAAGAAAACACAGCTTGCGGCCGCAAGCTGTGTAGACATTTAAATCCTTTTTTTAATAAAAAACTCCACCTAATTGAATTTAATGGAACCTTAATCTTAACCCTAATCCTTCCCCTATTTAAACAAGTGTTCCTCCACCCATTTCTCACTTTTACAAGCCTCCACACACCTCAAACAAGTCCCTAAACTTCAGACTTCTCTACTGAAACTCAGCAGCTTGCAAGTGAGTTTCGACTCACTTTTCTTCTTCTTTTTACCTTGTTTTTCCTTCTAACACTCTTGGATAACCTCTAGGAAGGTTCTCACAAGTTTGCTTGGGCAAACAAAGGTGAAAAACACCATTTTGAGGTCCAAAAGTGTAGATACTTTCAGCCCAAATTTTTATCTTTCAAACTTCAAGTTTTTCAATGTTTTCACTTTGTTTTCTTCTTCAACATTGTTTGCTAAGCCCTATGGATGTTACCATAGGTTTTCCATGGAAAACCAAGGTGGAATCACACCATTTTTTGGGCCAAAATTTCTATTTTGGAAGATAACTTATAAAATCTTTTTCGAACTTGTTTTTAACATAACAAATCTATGCTACTCATACCACTAACCAAGCTTGTGGTTAGTGTGTTAAGCTAGACTTGTTCACACACAATCAAGAGACATAACATGTCTCTAAACTTGTGGTTTTTACTAGGGTTTCAAACCCACAAGTGTTGAGCCATACAAGCTTACAAGCTTGTGTTGGTGTAGGTGTGATTACATGAAGGCCTTGGCCATTCAACTATTCAATCCACCCCTCACTTGATGATTTCTATAATTCTTGACCATCCTGATTGTCCATATGTCAATCTTGTGTAATGGAGAATATTACAAAAGAGGTTTAGGATGGTTATCCTCCTACCTCCATGCATGACTTATATGACTTACATGATATCTATGAAATACATGAACTATATGATAAACTAGTAATAATATAACTATATGTAAATAATTAATATAACCAAACCTTTGACCATGACCAAATGGTTATTTGTCCTTAAAGTAGGTTATTTTATCTTGACTTAACAATTGTTACGATTCAATTGGGCATGACCGATAAAAACACAAACACCCTTCAGGGCTTATTTGTGTAAAAAACGAGCATTGTCCAGATAAATACTTCTGTTTTATATACTTTCTTTGCATATAATAAATTCCTAAACTCATTGAACTCCCCCATCAATCTAATACTCCACACACCTACGTTGCCTTGTGTAGGATAAACTTGGTGTTCCTTCCCCTAAATCAACTTAACTCTCTCACGGATATTACTTTGCAAAACCGTGAGTACACTCGACCCCTTTTATGCTTTCCACTATTTGGCTGCAACATGTTAATTTACTAAAACTACACTAAATCACAATTTATTTATGTTTTCACACAAACAATCCATCAACATGTTTTAGCCTTATGCTACTTGAATTGTTACATGGTATATTCTTATGTGATCTAAATGTCATTAACTTTGATCGAGCCCCCTTAACATGTATAGCGCTATAGAAGTAACACACCGACCGTGTTCTTGTGGTAAATGTTAAGTTTTAATCTATTTTGCGGTACACTAGAGGATTGACTTGTAGATTCACATGCCTTGTTTTCACTTATCTTGTATGCTAGCTATTCATGTGGGTTTACTTAAACGGATTTTATACTTATGCTATGATATTAAACTTGTGTACTCGCCAATACTTGTTATTGAACTATACTTTTTAACATGTTGCAGTGTGATGAAGTTGTTATGATGGAACTTAGTAGGAATGGCATAGAAACACGCGTAGAATACTAAGTTAAACATTATGTTATTGTTGAATTTGTTTCATTGTTGTTTCTTTTATTTGAATATTTGGTGTAACCTTGACAATTTTGATGCTATGAAATGAAATGGGTTGTTAATTTAAATATTGTCGCAAATAGCGTTATGATGTCTCTAGCAATCTAGTTCGTCTCACTCTGATGTTTCCGCCATCGGTTGGGGTGTGACATGATGAGAAAGTGCAAGTCATTGAAAGAAAGTCAAATCAAGTCAAAGATCAAGTAAAAAGGGATGCAATTCGGACTGATGGAGTTCTGAGTTGTCCACATAGACATATTCCAAGTTATTGTATGGTTATGATTGTCCGATGTGTTGTGAGGTTCAAAAGATTGGTTCTTCTGAATTATTGGTATGTCCGTAGTTTAGGTAATACTTTGGAACATTATGTTTGTTCTGGAGTATTGGTTTAGCTCTATAAATATAAGTTTGGTGATGTAATTGGTAGAATTTTTGGAGAGTTATGATGTGTGTTCTAGAGAGAGATTAGAGAGAGAAAGATACGGTTTAGGTCTCTGTGATCTAAACAGCTTGTGCAGACGATGTGTACACATTCGGCATTGTAATCTGTGGTGACTTCAATATGAACAAGTTTCTTCTACATCTTTCTATCTCGTGTATGTTTGTTTTACGTCTTGAATCAAGTGCAATATTCGTGTATGTCATCCAGGGGGTCACGAGGACTTTCACCACATTTTGTAATCAGCTACTTCTGACTCATTATCATGCATAGATACTTTATGTATTTCAGTATTATTTAGATTTTTGTCTTTTTAGTATTTGCCGGATTAAACTTCAATCTTCCCAAGCAACTCAATTTCTCGTTCATTTTGACAATCAAACTAAAGACAAGGTGCAATTAAATAAAGGGAAACATTGTTGTTGAATGATGTATTCTATAGCTTATTATACAATTTTGAATAAGAAATTGTTCATCTCTGCCATATATTTTTTGGGACATTTTATGTGTCGACCGTAAGCAGCAGAAGAAGGGGAAAAACCTAAATATCACAAATCTACAAAATTGAAGGAAGACTGAGGTTAAATTCTATGCATGAACTAAGAATCATAGTCATCTAAGTGTTCTTAACACCAAGTAAGTTGAATTTTGAGTTTTAGTGATGAATAATGAAATGGGTTATGTATAAATCATGAATATAGTATGAAATTGAACATGAATGTTGGTTATTATTAATGGGTAGGAGTTATAGTGTGCGCAATTTTTATTATCTTGATGATTTGGGATGAAACCCATTTATGATGGTAGATTGATGGAGGCTAGAGAAAGTTCATGTTTAAATTAGAGCAATGTTGATGTTAGGATAGAGTTATGGAAGGTGTTTTGATAGATAATTCGATACAAAACATAAGTTATGTGGTTATAATTATGAATTATGAGGTTTAAATGGCTATAGAGATCCATGAATGAACTAGGAAGAATGTGCTTAAATTACTTGTACATCATGCTTAATTTATAGTACGTATACCACATGTTTGATGAAATTCCTTGAATTTAATCAGCTGAATTTTGACGCTAAAACTTGTTAAATTGAAGAATTAGTATGGGAATGAGATTATATGCGATTAATTAACGTCATAATCGAATGTCGAAGTATGAGTACGTAATGAACATTTTAGAAGCTAAACATGTGATGTTGCACTTTATAGGAGTGAAGAAAGAAGGGGATACGAGCCAATCGAAAGCACTCGAAACACAAGATCGAGGTAAGTTCTTATGAACTTGATCTACTTTTAAAATGAGTAAGGTAATAACTTTATTGTGTTGTTTCTAAATGAAAATGGTAGAATAGATATATCGAATTGTTGAACTGGACTTACATTATTCATTGAAATGAGAAAGTAAGTGACATGTTACATCCGTTATAGATGGATGAGAAGGAAAAGGATAATTGAACATTGCTCTTGGAAAATATATGATTCATTGTCATTTGAACTAAGGCGAATGAATTACATTTAGAATGAACTAGTCATTTTGTTGACTTTAAACAAATGGGTCAACAATCCATAATATTAATGAACGTAATTTAAGCGATTGTTGATTTATATTTACTAAATATGTTTTTGTAATGTGAATGATAGGTAAATCGCATGTTTAAATTGACGAGCTTGGAGAGAACACATCTTGATGCCCTTAATGCGCTTCCGTTTATGTTTGAAGATCAAACGGGTCAAAACTCCTTTTAGACTTAAAAATGAAAAATATTATATTTGGATCTTTTGTAAGTATTATGAATTGATATTGTAGTTTGGTAAGTACTTTTTAATGTTATTAAGAAGATCTTGATGATAATTAAAACGAAACTAAACAAAAGGGTATTTGGGTCAAAATTTATGTTACGGAGACAACTTTTTCGGAGAATTTTTGGCATTGTGGCTTTTATGGATTTTGGGAATTTCAAGTTGGTATCGGAGCCAAGGTTTGTGGGATTCAAGTATCTGAACCAGGTTACTCAAACTCAAACCGAAAGCTCATGCAAGTTTGTGTTCGTTCCGAAGCGCAAATTGGTAAGTGTTCTTTAAAAGTTTTAACGTTATGCTTTTAAAATATGGAAAAACGGAAAGGGATTCTGAAAGTGTTATTAGAAGAACTTGAGAAGGATTATTACGGAATGTTAAGAATGATACGAGACTGAAAAAGGGGTCAAAATGGGGCTCGAAAGTGGAATTTTTAGGCTGATTGGAGCTGTGCAGCGTCTACAGAACAGATAGGGCGTCGGCGATGGCCATCTGTGGCGTCGGCGACGCCACCCTTGGCTTCCGACACATAAACCTACTGTCTACACAACAATGCCAGCGACGCTCCAATCTAAGACCCGTCGGCGATGCTACTCAAGGCCGTCGCCGACGCCACCCCCAAATAAACATTTGAAATTTGTTTTTTATTGTGCGAAGACTTCCAAACCTGTTTTAAACATTCGTTAAACTCTAGAAGGGCACCAGAATGTGAATGAAACCATGATGATGAGCTAGTTAACCTATATATGTATACCAATGATGAATGTACGAATGAATAAGAAAGTTGTGTGCATAGACGAAAGTTTGTTTCGATTAGCACATCAAGAATGTTGTGACGAGAATTATATGAACCGGTAACCTACAAGAATGGGGTTTTGAGATTATGCATTATATAGAATGATATATGTGTATATAGACGTACACTTACATATGAATGAATAGTATGATATCTAACATAAGTATGTGATTGTAGATGGCGGATGAAGGAGGTTCAAACACTATGGAACAAATAAGTCACGATGAATTAAATAAGCTGATTGTGGATGAAGTGGTAAAGACACTCGATGCAAACGTCCCTCGTATAGCACAAGAAGTGGAAGCCAAGTGTTAAACATAATGGAAACTATGATGACCAGCAAGATAGACGAACTGAAAGAAATGATACGCGGAATACAAGCAAGAAAGAAGCACGTCGGTGCACGTATAAGGAATTCATGGTGTGTAAACCTGCATCTTATAATGGGGGAATATACCCCATAGAATGTCAAAGATGGATCTCCAACATAGAATGGGTGTTCATTCGAAGCCATTGTGAGAAGGAAGATCAACTGATGTTCGCCCCATGGCAACTTCAACGACAAGCGAAGGACTGGTGGGATGTGTATAGTAAGGAGGTAGGTGAGGATAAACTACAAACTCTTACATGGCAAGAATTCAAGGAAACCTTCATGAAGTATCATTGTCCACAATCGGCCATAGATAGAATTCAAGAAGACTTCCTCCGTCTTCGACATAAGAATGAAACAATCGATGAAATCACGAACATTTTCCTCGACAAGATGAAGTTTTGTAAGGAATTCACAAGGACGGAGAGGATGAAGATTAACCGCTACCATGATATGCTCAAGGCTGAATACAGAGAATTCATCACTCCTTCTAAATGTGAAACTTTGAAAGAGCTAATTAATTGGGCAAGAGATAGAGAGATCGAATTGAAAAGGCAAGAAGAGTGAGGGGAGAAGAGACAAGTTGAAAAGGGAACAACTCAAGGTACTCCCAAGAAGCCCAAGCATTATGATCATAGTAAGAAAGAGACTTCTAAGGGAGGATTTCCTCAATGCAAGACATGTGGGAAACATCACACGGGAGAATGTTTAATGGGAAAAAAGGGGTGCTACAATTGTGGTCAAGAGGGAGATCCGTACTACAATTGTCCTAATCCAAAAAGGGTATGTTACAGTTGTAACGAATTAGGCCATGTGAAAGCTGAATGCCCAAAACTCAAGCAAGGAACCAAGAAGGAAGGAAAGAAGGAAGAAATCCCAATGGCTAGAGGAAGAATGTTTCAAAACTCGTCAGAAGCAGCAAGAGCCCACCCGAATGTTGTATCAGGTATATTTGTGTTAAACTCAATACCTACATATGTATTGTTTGATACTGGAGCTAGTAGGTCATTTGTTTCAAATGAACTTATTCATTCCCCTTCGTTTGCTATAGAAAGAATGCCTATACCTCTAAGTAGAAATAGCAGATTGCAAAAATTATTTGTTACATGAGATATGTAGGAATTGTAAGCTTATCATAGAAGACCAAGAATTTGATATTGATCTTATTCCCATGGTTTTCGGAGAATTCGAAGTAGTGGTGGGCATGGATTGGCAATCCCGACACCACATGGAAATTTTTTGTGAAAGTAAGGTTATTCGTGTTATATCTCCTAAAGGGAAGCAAGTGAGTATATATGGGGAACCAATGGTAGAAATAAATTATGTACCATTGTTGAAGCGGTTTAAACATGTAAGAAACGGAGGTAAGGCCTTCTTAGCCTATGTGGTCGATACTAAACAAGATACCCCAAGAATAGATGATATAAGAATTGTGAATGAATATCCGGATGTGTTTTCGGATGATTTACGAGGATTACCATGTCAACGAGAAGTAGAATTTCAAATCGAACAGGAACCAAATGCTAAGCCAGTAGCCAAAGCTCCTTATCGGCTAGCATCCGCTGAAGTACGAGAATTAATGGTTCAAATACAAGAACTCCTTGACAAGGGTTTTATACGTCCAAGTGTATCCCCTTGAGGAGCACCTGTCATGTTTGTAAAGAAGAAGGATGAGTCGATGCGCATGTGCATCGACTATGGTGAGCTCAATAAACTCACAATGAAAAACCGATATCGCTTACCAAGAATAGATGATATTTTCGATCAATTACAAGGGGCGAGTTTGTTTTCAAAGATCGACCTGCGTTCGGGATATCATCAGTTACGGGTAATGGAGGAAGATGTAGCTAAGACTGCGTTTAGAACTCGATATGGACATTATGAGTTTTTAGTAATGTCCTTTGGATTGACTAACGCCCCGGCCGCATTTATGGATTTAATGAATAGAGTATGCCAAAACATGATAGACAAATTCGTCATAGTATTTATAGATGATATTTTTGTATACTCTCGAAGCGAACTCGAACATGCTCATCATTTACATGTAGTGCTCAAAACACTCCGTAAGGAACGATTATACGCTAAGTTTTCCAAATGTGCGTTTTAGCTCGGAAAGGTGCAATTCTTGGGTCATGTGATTGATGAGAAAGGAATTTTAGTGGATCCGTCTAAAGTAGAAGCCGTGATTAATTGGTTGCCTCCAAAAAATGTGAGTGAAGTAAGAAGTTTCCTAAGCTTAGCTGGTTATTATAGGAGATTTATCCAAAATTTCTCTAAAATAGCCCTGCCTATAACCAGATTGACCAAGAAAGAAGAAAAATTTTTATGGGATGTTGAACAAGAAAAAGCCTTCCTTATGCTAAAGGAAAAATTGTCAAGTTCTCCAGTGTTGACTTTGCCAGAAGGAACGGAAGATTTAGTGGTTTACACGGATGCATCACGCCAAGCGTTGGGGTGTGTCTTAATGCAACGAGGCAAGGTTATTGCCTATGCTTCAAGACACATTAAGCGGCACGTAGACAATTATCCGACTCATGATTTAGAGTTGGCAGCGGTGGTTTTTGCATTAAAAAATGGAGGCACTATTTGTACGGAACGAAATGCACAACCTCAGATCACAAGAGTCTCAAATACTTCTTTGAACAAAAAGACCTTAATATGAGACAACAAAGATGGCTAGAATTGATTAAAGATTATGATTGTGACATTCTTTACCATCCAGGTAAAGCCAATGTCATAGCAGATGCTTTAAGCCGGAAGGAATATCTGCCGTCGATCCGAGTAAAATCGATGAGAATGATAGTTACACCAAACCTTATCAAAGCAATAAAGGAAGCTCAAACTAAGTCGTTGAAGGCGAATTATCAAAAAGGGGAAAGGATGAAAGGGTTCGTTGACAAGCTTGAAACAAATGCAAGTGGAATTAAGACAAGGTATGGTCGGACCTGGATACCACGCCACTGTGATGTAAAGACCCTATTATTAGAAGAAGCGCACAAGTCCCGCTACTCGGTTCACCCGGGAGCCACCAAAATGTATCGAGATCTAAAAGGAAATTATTGGTGGCCGGGAATGAAATGCGACATTGTTAAGTATGTATCCAAATGCTTAACATGCTCACAAGTGAAGGCAGAACATCAAAAGCCGTATGGGAAATTTCAACCGTTGGAGATTCCGGTATGGGAATGGGAAAACATAAACATGGATTTGGTGACCAAACTTCCCAAAAAAAAGAAAGGTCAGGACACTATCTGGGGTATTGTCGATCGCCTCATGAAGAGTGCTCATTTCTTACCTATACGGGATACTTACTCGTCAGAAAGAATGGCGAAAATATATGTGAATGAAATAGTTTCTTGCCATGGAGTGCCTGTGTCTATCGTTTCGGATCGTGATGCCAGATTTATTTCTCGTTATTGGAAAAAGTTCCATGAAGATATGGATACGAAACTACACTTGAGTACCGCATACCATCCTCAAACGGATGGCCAATCAGAAAGAACCATACAAACATTGGTTGATTTGCTAAGAGCATGTGTGTTAGAATTTGGGGGAAATTGGGATGGCCATTTACCACTAGTAGAGTTCTCGTACAACAACAGCTATCAAAGTAGTATTCAAATGGCGCCATACGAGATGTTATATAGGATAAAATGTATAACTCCAGTTTGTTGGGGAGAAGTGGGACAAAGAGAATTAGCCCCCAAAGATGTAGTAGTAAGAACTAATGAGAAGATTAATCTAGTACGAGCTGGATTAAAAGCGGCACAAGATCGACAAAAGTTCTTATGCGGACAAAAGGAGACGTCCAATTGAATTCCAAGTGGGGGACCGAGTACTATTGAAGGTCTTCCCGTGGAAAGGTGTAATTCGATTTCGCAAACGAGGGAAATTGGGTCCTCGCTACATTGGACCATATAAAATTTTAGCTCGTGTTGGAAAGGTAGCGTATCAATTAGAATTGCCCCCAGCTCTAGATGGTATTCACAACAACTTTAATGTGTCACAATTACGAAAGTGCCTTACTGATGAAACGGCTCACATACCGCTTGAAGGCATTGTAGTGGATGAGAGAATGAATTATATCGAAAGGCCGATAGCCATAAAAGATCCCAAGGTAAAAACCCTTCGTAATAAGGAGATTAGGTAAGTATTAGTTCAATGGCAACATAGAAAGGGATCGGAACTCACTTGGGAGCCTGAGGAAGAAATGCGAAAATATTACCCGACCTTATCCGGTTCGTATTCAGGTTTCGGGGACGAAACCTTCTCTAAGGACGGTGGATTTGTAACACCCCGAATTTCAAATGCTAGTTAATAAAATTGGAGATACATAAGTATGAAATAAAGTCCTAACCATTTTTAAATAAACACCAAACTTGACGGACTGATGGTGAATAGAATGAAAGTTAAATTAGTATAACTTAAATAAAAAAATACACACACATCAGTGGTGTGTGTGTGTCGACCGTAAGTAGGAGAAGAGGGAGAAAAAACAAAACCACACAAATCTACAAAATTGAAGGAAGATTGAGGTTAAATTCTATGCATGAACTAAGAACCATAGCCATCTAAGTGTTCTTAACGCCAAGTAAGTTGAATTTTGAGTTTTAGTGATGAATAATGAAATGGGTTATGTATAAATCGTGAATGTAGTATGAAATTGAACATGAATGTTGGTTATTATCAATGGGTAGGAGTTATAGTGGTCAATTTTGATTGTGCTGAGGATTTGGGATGAAAACCATTTATGATGGTAGATTGATGGAGGCTAGAGAAAATTCATGTTTAAATTAGAGTAATGTTGATGTTAGGATAGAGTTATGGAAGGTGTTTTGATAGATAATTTGATACAAAACATAAGTTATGTGGTTATTATTATGAATTATGAGGTTTGAATGGTTATAGAGATCCATGAATGAACTAGGAAGAATGTGCTTAAATTACTTGTACATCATGCTTAATTTATGGTACGCATACCACATGTTTGATGAAATGCCTTGAATTTAATCAGTTGGATTTTGACGCTAAAACTTGTAAAATTGAAGAATTAGTATGGAAAGGAGATTATATGCGATTAATTAACGTCATAATCGAAAGTCAAAGTATGAGTACGTAATGAACATTTTAGAAGCTAAACATGTGATGTTGCACTTTATAGGAGTGAAGAAAGAAGGGGATACGAGCCAATCGAAAGCACTCGAAACACAAGATCGAGGTAAATTCTTTGAACCTCGTCTACTTTTAAAATGAGTAAGGTAATAACTTTATTGTGTTGATTCTAAATGAAAATGGTAGAGTAGGTATATCGAATTGTTGAAGTGGACTTAAAGTATTCATTGAAATGAGAAAGTAAGTGACATGTTACATCCGTTATAGATGGATGATAATGGAAATGGATAATTGAACATTGCTCTTTGAAAAGATATGATTCATTGTCATTTGAACTAAGGCGAATGAATTACATTTAGAATGAACTAGGCATTTTGTTGACTTTAAACAAACGGGTCAACAATCCATAATATTAATGAACGTATTTTAAGCGATTGTTGATTTATATTTACTAAAAATGATTTTCGTAATGTGAATGATAGGTAAATCGCATGTTTAAATTGACGAGCTTGGAGCGAACACATCTTGATGCCCTTAATGCGCTTCCGGTTATGTTTGAAGATCAAACTGGTCTAAACTCCTTTTAGACTTAAAAATGAAAAATATTGTATTTGGGTCTTTTATAAGTATTATGAATTGATATTGTAGTTTGGTAAGTACTTTATAATGTTATTAAGAAGGTCTTGATGATAATGAAAACGAAAATAAACAAAAGGGTATTTTGACGGAGACAACTTTTCCGGACAAATTTTGGCATTGTGGCTTTTATGGATTTTGGGCATTTCACAACTGATGGTGAAAATATTGGAGTGAAATGAACGAGATTGTTAAAAGACAACATAACACTATAATTGTGACAATAATTTAATAACTCAATTTCATACCATCACTGAAAGTTATATCATTATAAAAGGGAAGTACAACATAATGGGAAATAACATAATAACATAATGAGAAAACATAAAATGATTTTTTTGATAAATTTCTAGTCCATCCTAAGTGTTTTTTTTGTCGAATCATCATCAATTCCATGCAATCATGTATATAAAGTATCCATGAATACAAAAAGGTCGGTGAGCATACAAGTTTGGTTTACACAACATAGGTATAGAAAAATGTCTCAAATCCACATGAAAATTGTATACTAAGTTATATGAATCATACTAGCTTGCATGAACTATAAATCAAATCAAAGTGTTCACTAGCATAATCTTATCATGAAGGACAATCTCGCTCTCCCAGATCATCTAGATCAACAAGCGGTGATAGATCTCAAAACGCTCGTGGTTTGAAAAATGCTTTTGGTAAGCCTGTTAATAATGGCAAATGCGAAAATATGCATATGATTGTGCTAACAAAACTTTGGGCAAGATAGATGAGATTTCTAAACAGGACAAGAAATCTAAGCAAGCCATAAAGAATCAAAAGAGAGCTTAAGAAAACAAGGAGCCATGTAAGCAAAAGAAAGCTCCACAACAAAAAGGCTTATGTAAATGACAAGCATAGGCATCTAAATTCATCATCATTTTTACGATCTAATGACAGTGGATATTCCGCTCATGCAAATAAGCAAACTTGCGACAACCGTGGCATAGTTGGTCACATAGCAAGAAACTGCACACGCCGCCCTTATGAGCCTTATCACATGTCCAAGCAATTGAAGGTTGAAAAACAAAAGACAATGAAGAATAAGCATCCAAATTAAACCTTCTGATGGTGATTAGAATGCAGCTAAGAACAAACAAACGGTTTTTCATGAAAACAAAATTTCAAATAATCTACACAAGAAGAAAAACTCAAGGTTTCAACAACAAAGATAACCAAGCCATTTGTTAATCCAACACTGATTTGGAAGCTAAATCAAAATCGGTTACAACTCCAATTTTTGAAGAAAATACATGAAGTGACTTATATTGATGCTTAAGGAATGCCAGGACCACGATGGCATGGGTACCTATGTCTAATTAATCAATACCTTCAGGAACAACCAAGGAGGAACTGTTAAGAATCCCTGGAATGTTGATAGTGGTTGTTCCAGGGATATGACGGGTGACATTTCTCTGTTACATAATGTTCAACCTTTTAACAAATGATATGTTTCCTTTAAAGAAGATAAAGGAGGTAAGATCAGCGAATAAGGTACAATTAAATTTGGTACTTTGATTTTGAAAGTGATTAGTTTTAATTTTGATGATGGAATGGTTAAGAAAAAAAAGGAATAAAAATATTTTCTTAGTTTATGAATTTGGACATAAAGTTTTCATTCTTAAGTAAATTTGCACATAAAATTTTATGCATAAATTTAGGGGGAGAGTATGAGAAATACGGAAAGTGTCTTATGTATGCATTGTTTTAGGGGGAGAAAAGAGAAAAATACAAAAAAATAGTTTGTTGCATCATATGGGAAGTGATATAAATGTTCGTTTGTGGGTGAGACTGACACTGGTAAGGTCTTTAAAGGAAAAAACTAGGATCTATTGTGATATGTTGATAGGCTCGATTTTGACTTAGAAAATAAGTTGTCTTGTGACAAGTTTGAATATAAATATATGACTCTAGTGAGGATCATCACTTAGAATTAGTACAAATTCTATTTAACTGCTTGTGTGTTGTCCCGATACACACAGTGTAGGTTCTAGGGTCCAAAATCGAATCTGAAAAATTCTGGTATCTATTCTGTTTTATGAAAACAAAGATCTGAAGATGCTTATCACATCCGCTTCTGTTATGTGAAAGCGAGACCTAACCGTTTGTTGTTCAAAGCTAATGTGCTTTTATATCAATCAAAACACCGGAAGAGTCCATATGAGAATCATTTGATTTGTATATGATACCAATCTATATATATGATATAACTTGTTCTTTTCACAACCTACTCTCAGACAAGATTTCAGATTCTAGGGTATATAAAATGAAAATACGTGGTAGGGAAACAACGTGCTTGATAGAATTTACTAAATATGTTTTAGGATCTGTGTAGGACCCACTTTATTAATGGATAGAACATGATAAGAAATCATAGACGATTATATAAGAAAAGTTTAAAGTAATACTTTGAGTTTGAGTAAATCTGTACTGAAAAATGTTTATAAGTCTATCCTACAATGACTTGATCCTATTGAAAATGTAATTGTATATTGTAATAGTTGAGTTAATTTTAACGTTTATTTGTGTTTCAATGTTTATTTTCATGTAAAAATTATAAACAGAAAAAAATACAAAAAAGTGTCATGTTTTTTAATAAAAGCCAAAACTCTAAAAATAGTGTTTTATTTGTTTCGTAAAAAATAAAATAATAACCATTCTTGAAGATTTAACCGATCATTAAAATTTGAAAGAAATTCAAATTTTGAAAATTTTTAGCACAGCTACCTGAATGTACTTGGTGTTTATGTGGTACTTTCATCTATTGCATACAAATGTCTGCTTACAAAATTTCTGAGAATTTGAAGGACTTGATTCTAATCAAGAAAAGGGGTAGATGAAGAATGAAATGTTGTTAGTTGCTAACAAGCATGAAGCTCTACAATGATAAGATGTACAAGAGTTAGAAGAACCTGATATCATCATCAGACAATGAAAGTATATATGAAGAAGTACATGAGAACCTGCTTGAAAGAAAAAGATTGAAAAAGAAGAAGTTACTCAGAATCCTCCTTTCACATTCTTTTCACTAAGATGTTCAAGCAAATGCTGATCGTGATCCTAATATGGAGCTAACTTCAAGAGAAGTATAAGACACCTAGTGTTGAGAGTTCAAAACAAAGAACCTCAACAACATCAACACCATAGAACACAACTGTTGATTTCGATGAAGAAGTTGCTACATTCACATTATGAAGACAATTTGATATGATCGGTCTAGTGGGAGATTTTAAGGATCAAAATGTGAGAATAATGTATCAAATAATTCGGTGGGCTAGGGTTAACGTGTATAGGGTTAATAGTGTTTTGGGCCTTGTGGGCCAGGTCGACCTGTGAGAAGCCCATGTGGGGCATGGACTACCTAGGAAGTATATAATGGTTCGTTTACTTTTTTTCTAGGTTAGACTTCCATTTACAAGATCAAAGAAAATTGCAGGAGGCTCCTAGGGTTTATGTACTTGACTTGGAATTCAATACAAGTGTGCATTGAAACCGTAATATCGTGTATTTGTTTGTTTTTGAATCACCACTTTGATTAGATTCCGCCTAATAAAAGTATTTTACTTGATATCTGACGTGAGGTTGATGTATCGAACATAAGGAGTTCGTGGAAAATGTGTTTGCTAAGTAGCTTGTAAATTACTAATAAAATTAAAATTGTAGAAAAGTAATCTCAAGGTTTGGTTGGTTTGATTTATAAAATTTAGATTAACTAATTAACACTTAACAAGTTTGAATTCAGAAATGAGAGAGAATGCTTTCCCCCGGTTTCAGGTTTTCTATGGATAACAATGTCAAAGTTTAATTGGGATGAACTACATAGACATAGTTCATGACTGTGTGTTTGATTGGGAAAAAGGGGACCAAGTACTTGGATTACAAGAATGCAAGGATGTCACCCGATAATCAGTTTAATATAGCCAACCCCAAATCCCTCCACTATATCTCAATTGCCAATGAGACCAAGAATGTATGGTTTAGAACAACAAATCTAACAATACAAATAGTTACTAAACAAACACATAATCACCATAGCAATACAATCAAAAAGATCAAATTACTATCCCACAAATAACATAAATAATGACAAAGTATTCAGTAGAAAACCTTACAATCCGGGGAAAAACATAGAGAACTTAGCCACACATAGTTCAGTTTATCATCATCACTTCAAATCCGTTGTTCATGTTAATCAAGGATGATAAAGTAACGATAAGAACACCCAAAATAATACCTTGGAACCCTAAAATCGCCTCCAACAAATTCTGAACCGAAAACAATGAAAAGGATAATCAAAGGTCACTCCACACCAACTATTTTAAAGAAAATCGTAGAACTTGCGACTGGCCTCCACCGTACTATGGTGGCTACCATAGCTTATGGTGGCCATTAAATTGCTATGATGGGAAGCAATTGTACTACGGTGCACATTTTCCGTCAGGTCTACCGTAGCTTACGGTACCGTAAGCTACGATAGGCTACAACTAAGCAATTTTATTTTCTTTGTAACTTTCTCGTTTCAACTCCGTTTTCTTCGCCGTTTTCGTGCACTTTTTTTTAAATTCATCTCTTATCATGTTATCTTCTTAATTATTCAATTCTAATAAGTTATGTTTTTCATTTATACTCCATACTCCTTCCATTTTAAGCTTCCGTTTGTTCCATTCTTTTTCTTTGCACCTCCTTAGCTCTTTTAACCTGCGATCATCAAGTTCGTCGTAGTCATCTAGATTCACCAATTTAAACATCAAACAATCAGTTTCATTCTTATTTAATCAATTTAAAGATCCTCCTGTGGTTCACCCATCAATATCATATTGTTAAATATCATGGGACTTACAAATAGGTTGAAAAGCCCTTATGGGGGAATCGAACTTAGAGGAAAAATCCACCAACTCTTTTAAGTGGAGAATAGAGACCACCAGAGTAAGATTTTTAATGTTAGTAGACTTGAAAACACACATAATATATGTAATTAAAAAAATCAAGCCCCCGGAGGGACTGGGCCTTGAGCGGTGGCCCACCCCGCCCCCTCCGGATCGACCCTGTTCGAGACATGGATTATCCCTTAAGAAAAACACAGAGCCCCGGATTATGATTATGCAAAATTTGTCAGACCCGGACAAATCTTAATCTCAATTCATATATGATGGTTTCAACAAATTCAAGAAGGATGTAAACAAGAGTTGATCAAGAGAAGCCAAGTATATTATGTGAAGACAATGAACACTACTTCGCTTAAATCAAAGAAGACTGCACGAAAAATCAAGACAAGTAGTTATCGTAGAAGACTGGAGTCCATAAACTAAGAGATTTATGTACAATTGACGGGGAGCAATATACACACGTTGTACTCTCTACCCTAAACTAAGTTTTATCTAATTGGGTTTTCTTAGTAAGGTTTTAATTTGCCAACATAAATGATCCTAGTGTATAAGTTTATTTCATTTTCTATAGAACCAAGTTAATATTCTCTAATAGTATAATTTTGATAGTGTAAAATGAGTGGTAATATGTATGAGGAGAAGTATTATCAATTATCCTTATTGCAGACATAATTACATCATTACCCCTACTTATAATATAATTGGCTACATATATTAATGTGTATACAGAATTTTATCATTTAATGGTTGTTGTTTTGGTTTTGTTTTTTTGCTAACCCTCAACTTTCAACATTAACACTTACACCCCTTTGACATTCTAAAAACGTTGCAAAACATCTATTGACCCCTTTGAGGTACTAAAGTTTCACATTTACCATTCTTTAACTTAAAAAAAAAACATTTTCTTATGTGCTTATTTTTATGTACGTGTCAGAATAAATTAAAATTGGTTACTTTTTGAAGTAATTTTTTTCAGATATGAGTCAAGTCATATATAATACATTTTGGTACTTATTTTGATGCACGTTTTTAGTTGGTATACGCTTTGACGTAATTTTTTCGGAAACCTGTTGGGTCAACTATAGTAGGTTTTTATTAGAAGGTATAAGACAAAAATGCCCAGATAGTGGTTTGGTAAGATTTTACCCATAGTCCCCGTCTTTATAAAATTACAGCTATAGTACCCAACTTTTGTACATTCGTTTCTTGGATAGTCCCTAAACAGATGGAGGTTAGTTTTCCTAGATAAGTGAGATGAAATGACTAAATTCCCTTACTATTAATCTAAAGCATTAAAACAAATATAAACTTTATTTAGGTGAAACCCACTTTTTTATTTAAAACATAAAAAGGAGATGAACCCACCATGTTCTCCAACCCACCCCACCCCACCCTCACCACCATCTGTGACAACCGGCAATTTCCTATGGTAATTAAGCACTTATCAAACAGTAATACCATTATAATTAGCGTAATTAGATGTAAATTAACTCGTTCAGGCCTTTGGAAAGCCTAGGAACGTCTACTTGCTTCATGTTACGTGATTTGGCGATAATCGAAGACACTAAAAGCGAAATCGAACGATAACCAAACTGATGCCGAACAAATACTGACAACATCTAAAAAACACGAATTTTATACTTGCATTTATCATACAGTTATGATTATGCGATAAATTTGGATCGTTAAACGTCGCAAAGCACAACACGGAAGTTACGCGGAAAACCAGAACGCACCGACAACAAAACGGAAGCCGCAGACTAGAGATACGTCTAAATAATAATATATTACGATATATTTGGCTTCTTTTTCGAATTTTAACGCTCACAGAAGAAACCAGAACGAAAAACGGATCAGAAACGACAAACAGGGCAACTACGAGATTATTAATGCAACGAACGGATTACGCGTCAAAACCCGACCCCGATATAATTTAAAACGTTTTTGAGTCTAGATGAATAAATTTCGATAAATAACAACACGCTGATTGAAAAACGGACAAGAAACGACCATCGAATCGTTTTACGCAATTTCAACGCAACGAACGGATTTACGCGACGTAACCGACTTCCGACATAATTTAAAACGTTTTTGAGACTAAATAAATAAATTGCGGCACTAACGACGTTCGGAATTTAAAAAAAACGGGCCGTAGGGTGAAATTTGGGCTTCGACACGATTAACGGGCCTTGGCCCGACCCATTTAAAGAAAACCCTAAGTATTTAAGTTCATCTTCTCCCTCATTTCCCTCACAACAAACCCTAGCCCCCTGCCTCTCTTCTCCCTCCCGTCTAAATCCAGTCGCTGGACTCTGACGATAGTTTCGGGCGGTACCGGCTGTTCTTCCGGCGGCACACACCACACGACACCCTTCTCTTTCACCCTCACCCACACGCACACCCTGGTTCGATGCGGAAAGATCAGAGAGATGAGATAGAGAGAGATACCGATGAGAGAGAGAGAGGGCGATGAGAGAGAGATAGATCAGTGAGAGAGGGGAGAGTGGCGACGGCAGCCACCACATAGCAGCGGCGGTGGTGGGGTTCGATCGATGGCGACAGCAGCCGTCGCCTCCGGCGGGCGACGGCGGTGGTGGGGACTCAACTGACGATGGCGGCGGCGGTAACAGTGGGTTATTCGGGTTCAGGTTTTTGTTTGACTAGACTCCGGTTCCGATTTAGATTTGACGACAGCAACAAGCCGCGGTCGGCGGCACAGTGGCCGGCCGACGACGGTAGTGGAGGTGGTTATGGACAAAGAAGGCGGCAGCGGTGTTTGGTCACTCCGGTTCAGTCAGGTCAGCGTGGTTCAGTCCCGGTTTTCCCTTCGGTTCAGATTTCAGTTCGGGATTCGGTTCAACGAAGGTCAACGGGTCAATGGCTCAGTTTGGTTGGTTCGGGTTTTGGTTGTTTTGGTTCACTTTCGGCTCGGATTCGAATCGAACCAATGTTCGGTTTGGTTTAAATATTTAAATGCATGTTTCAGGTTCGGTTCGGTGTTCGGCTCGGTGCGGTCAACAAAAGTCAACAGGTCAAACCCGGTCAACGCGGTCAAACCTGGTCAACTGTCGGTCAATGAGTCAAACCACAACTCGTTAAAAATTTAATTACGACGCAAAGTTAAATTATATAGTTTATAAATATAATTAATAATTATCGCGTAAACCGAGCTCAAACCAATCCGTTAACGAATATATATCGTCAAAATTATAATAATAACAATCGAACTGACTACGTTATTCGCGTAAACTAGTAGTGCAATCGAACTGACGTCTTTAGTTATATAAATAGAAAATTTTAATTGATGAAACTTAAAATTTGAAGACGACGGAAAATTTTATAGTTATTGTTTGATTTCGAAATTGCAGGTTCTGTTTTGATAAATAAATCGACAAATAATATTGCCCGGATCGTCCAAAAACAGAGGAAACTCTGCCCGATTTTTGTAAAATCCGTAAAACCAAACGCGTTGTAATTCAAAGTCAAAACATCCGAATTCATACGATTATTATAAAATAAATATAAGTATATATTTATTTTATCCACGCTAATCAAAACGTTCAAATCTCGAGCCGACAACCTTTCCACGAACGCGATTTCAAGATAACGAACGTACAGCAAACGACTACAAGGTAAATGATAATTATTTATGTGTAATTCAAACGCCGAATTCGGAAACTATATTTCAAATGTCGATAAATTATTCGAACGATGTATAAAATAAGTATATTGTTATTATTTAATTCCAAACGCAAAATTTCTGAATGCTTTTACAAGACGAATACAAAGTGCGTAGTATTTCAAACGACGAAATTCGAAATCGTATATCAAAGACATCTCGAATTCTGCAATCGTACAACACGAATATAATTATATATATTTGAACGTCGAGATTTTTATTACTTTGGTAAAATAAATATAGTTATATTTATTTCAAACGTTGACGACGCGAACACGTACGAATACTTTCGAATGATATTATAACAATAGTATATTGTTTATATTCGATTCAAACGTCGTGCGCAAATACGAAATGAATTATTTATACAGATATATAGACAAGTATGTATACAACATGTCTTGCGAAAACTACGAAGTAGTTATGAATTCATGAAATATAGTTATGTTTAGATATAAACATATATTTCAAGTCGTTCAAAAACTAAGACAATTCTAAGAAAAACCATAGGTTGGTTAACCGAGTTAAGTTAATAATAATCTCATAGAATCGTATGAGTAACTATTCGGTAGAGCTCGGTATCACGTAGTATAGCTACGTCATTCTTAGAAACTTACAAGTGTTTCCATTTTAGGAATACCTTAGATTGGATGCTAGCAAGTCAAGTTGTGGAGACAACACTACGGAAATCACATTAAGCTAGCTTTGCACTGGATTATCCAGGTGAGTTCATAACCCCTACTTTTTACCGTTTTACATTTTTATAAATGTTTTTGGGGGTGGAAAGACATGCAAGTTTTGCGAAAGCACCCAATGTTTCGATGAAACAAAAATCATATATTTCTAAACCATGTTACAAACAGATTTCAAAGAACACAAATAGTTTATGAAAGGTTTATGCTAAACCTACCTGTTTTCACAGCTGTACAAAGCTTTTTGAAACATGCATGAGTTTTATGACTAGTGACGGGATTGTCATAGTCACAACTAGGGGGCGGGGCCCCAATTTTACAAGAAAACATAGGCTAGGCCCAAAATCATAAAAGAACATGGGCTAGGCCCAAAATCACAAAAGAACATGGGCTAGGCCCAGAAATCACAAAAGAACATGGGCGAGGCCCAGAAATCAAAAAAGGACATGGGCTAGGCCCAAAAATCACAAAAAGAACATGGGCTAGGCCCAATAACATAGCTTTTTTGGTATGTAGCTATGGGATTAGATTATAACAAGATCACTATGCGTAAGTAGGGAAATAACAACAGTAACCATTAATCACGTAGTGACCAAGGTGCAAAAGGTATAGATCTATCGAGTTTGAGACACGTTCCACTCCTGGTATGATAACCGGTTAGGAGTGCTTTTGTGATCCCAAAATGTCAAAGAAGTCTCAGTTTGGTTACTTACTTATGGCACATAGGTCGGTGTATTAGCTACACACTGACAGATCCTTAGATTCCATAGGAAAACTACATACTACGATTTAAACACTGGTTTACAAAGATAACAGAAAACATTTCAATACCGGTTTATTTATAGATACGATTGAAATCATTTTATCACCGGTTTATAAATATAACACTTATATGCATGGATTTGCAAACAACATGGAAAACATTTCGATACTGTTATACAAACATGATATTTCAAATGCTTTGGGATACTATGATCCACAAACCGGTTTTCGAACGTGAAATGCGCAAATGTTTTATGATTCATTTGAAAAAAAACAGACAAACTATGAACTCGCCAACTTTATGTTGATTTTTCGCATGTTCTTTCTCAGGTTATGATTACAAGTATGGCACGGTTGGAATAGAGGAACCCATGGGGATTCGAGTAGTTAGCGGGCGTTCATTTACTAGAAACCTTAGCCATCATGTCTGCTTCCGCTGTGCGATGAAGATGCCATTCGGTTCACGCCCCGGCTCTGATGCGAAAGGGATAACATAGGGGTGTGACACCATCACCATGCACCATCCTCATCTGCATCACCAAACCCATCAAGTGCATTGTTAGGACGTTTTGAGACCGTTGGTACTTAAGTATTAATAGTTTGAGCTGGTTTGTAATAGTTTGTTAAACTAGAAGGATCAAAAGTGCAAACATGTGAAATGTAGAACAGGGCAGCGTAATTAATAACCCAGCGTATTTAATAAATACGTTGGGTAGTCAGATCAGTATATATATGTTGTTCAATGAATCTCTTGTCCAAGCTTCTTGGACAGATTTTGGTGATTACTCTTGTGTTGTGATTTTTGTTATTGTGCTTAATCCGAATATCCAGGTGCTGTTATTGATTACATCTTTTGGGATTTCATATACAACACTTGCTTTTTGATCCATTCAAGAATCTTCATCTTCATGGTTTGATTTTTCTTAACTCTTATAGTTGTTTGAGTGATAACAAACAACCACTGTGATCCGAATCTGTTTTGGGACTCACAATTTGGTATAAGAGCCTTTGTGCTCTTGATTGTTTGGGTTTTTGTTAAGATTTGTCAAGTTTTGAAAGTTTTTCAAAAGTTTTAAGGTTTTTCAAATTTTTGGACTTAAAATGGCTTGATCTGGTGTGTTTAATCATTGGGTTGTTGTTAATCAGTGCTTTGGTAAACATTTGTGTCATTTTGGTGCAAAGAAACATGAATTTTGAGTCGTTTTTGGGTGACTAGAGGGTTTTTGTTTGTACTAAAATCCTTATGGGTGTATTTCTTTTTGAAGTTGGCGTAGATAATTTTGAATTCAGCGGATTTAGCTTGAATATCGCGTATTTAACAAATACGCTGGGTTAACACCAACACATTTGTTGATTGTCAGCGAAATAGTGACAGCGTAGTTAATCGAAGGCGACTTTGAAGTCAGTGATAAAAATCCTCAGCGATTTTATCATGGTGACCGGCGAAATTAACCAAACTTATGCTTGTTTTTCATGTTCCAGCGGATTTCGCTATTTTCGCAGGATAAATCGCCAGAGATCATCAGCGTAGTTGATTCAAGTGTAACGTATTTGATTCAAGCTCTACGTATTTGAGTCAAGTGCAGCGTATTTGATTAATTTGCAGCGTATTTGTCTTCTGATTTCATAATTCCCAGCGTATTTAACTTCTGTTCAACCAAAATGCCTCTCAATCAACTCAACCCAATTGCCCAAGCTGAATTGGAAATAGTAACAGCTTCAAGACCTCCCAAGTTGAAAGGATCTGAGGATTTCATCAGTTGGAAGAACATAATCAAAGCCTTCTTTGAGTATACTGACTATACTCAATGGATGTCCGTCACAGTGGGTCCACACGTTCCAATGATAATTCGCGATGACATTCGTACAATCAACGAAGATCCATCAACGTTCACCGAAGAAGATAGAACTCTCATTCAACGTGACCGCATGGCTCATGCTGGTCTTACTATGGCTTTGTCCAAGGACAACAACAACTTATTCGAAGAGTACACCTTCGCTCATGAATTATGGTTGGCTCTTATCGACCACTATGAAGGAAACGAGGAGCTCATGGACAACAAAAGAGACATGGTCCAGAAAGAGTACGACATGTTTGGAAGTCTTCGTGGTGAAAGCTTATCCGACCACATCAGTCGATTTCTGGGAGTGCTGACTAAAGTGAAGAAAGTGTGAAATCCTGTTGAAGAAAGTGCATGATGATTAAGAGAACTTTCTTGACCAGTACAACTCCTGTCACACTCTCAGAACTGATCAACACTCTGAAAGCCTTTGAAATGGATAATGTCAAGAGAGAAATGAACCGAACTGGGTATTCACAGAAACTTACTCAGTTAGCTGCTGCAACCTCGGCTCCCAACAATATGGCGTTTCTTGCTCCCATCACCTCATGTGAATTGAATCCTCAAAGTGCTGTCAAATCTTATCCCAGCGCTTCTGCAAGCTCTGTGAAGGCCTCGTCATCCTCCGAGAAGACTACCATGGCTAGTGATGCTCAAGCACTTAAAATATCCACAGAACATGTCGCTCTATTTAACACCTTCTTAAACAGCTATGAGGCTCTCATGTCAGGAGAGTTGAAGAGAGATTTCCTCACAGCTGAGGACATCTATAAAGTGGATCTTGACGACATGGAAGAGATGGATTTGAAGTGGCAGATGGCAATAATCACTCTTCGATTGAAGAAATTCCAAGATAAAACAGGAAAAAGGCTAGCTCTCGGAAAAGCTGGATTTGACAAGTCCAAGCTGAGATGTTACAATTGCAAAAATCCGGTCATTTCAAGAGGGAGTGCCCGTTGCTGAAGAACGAGAATGCCAAACTCAACCAGACAAGAAGGCTGGTGGCTATTGAAGGAAGTGACAACATTGCTGAAAATAACCAAAAGGCTTTAGTTGTGGAAGATTATGACTGGTCAGAAGAAATAGCTGAGGCCAAAGGTGAAGTTAACAAAGCTCTCATGGCAAACATCTCCACTGTGTCTGTCACATCTGCATCAAATTGTGTTTAAAAGTAAATCGCCAGGATTCCCAAAGATGACAAGGGTCTGAAAAGCATCATAAATCCTGCTGAACAAACTTCGAAGAAGGGAAAACAGAAAGCTGGAATGAATGAGTCGAAACCTGCAGTTCAAGAAGTCATCAGTAGCAGCAAGAATGAAGCGGTTGGAACTTCTACCACCGCAATGAAGTTAGAAACTGAAGATAAGGATTTGGTCAATAGCATACCATATGAATTTAAAGCGAAGCTGTGCTCCAAACCATGTTTGAACGTCGTGGCACACTACAAATCTCTCAACCGTGACGTAATTAAATAAAAAGAAAAGGTTTTGAAAATTAATCAAGAACTAAAAGAAAATGAAGCTGCATATCAACGAAAGTTGAATTCACCCATAGCTGAAATGTAGACTTTAAAAGAATTTGTTTTCAGAAAAGATTTTATCATAAATGATTTGACCGAAAAACTAGAAAAATCACAAAACTAAAATAACAAATTGCAAATCATTATTCATAAATGGAAAATTAGTCAAAAAACACCGGTTGATATCGTAAACTGCCAACGACCGACATTCATAGAGGATGGAATTGGATATAAAGATAAATTCGGGAACGAAAGAAAAATATTTCCTTCTCCGCACAACAAAAATTATGTCCCTATGCCATCTCCTCACCCTAAAAATGACTTAATCAATAAAAATGATCTTTTGGATCAAAATGCTTTTTACAAACCACACAACAATACTAACATGTCTGAAAGCAATGCAGATCTGTGTGAGGGTCAAGAAGATGTGTACGATGAGGAAGATGATTGTGGAAGTTCAAAAATAGGAATCGGTTACTCAGGCGACAGTTATTCAACAGTTAACTGGTTCGCCTGGAATTGTAATAAGACAAACAGAATTTCTATTCAGGATAACTGTAATAGTTTATCTTGGATGGATGACTGTAACGACTTTATGCCAAAATTGAACATTCGGGATGACTGTAATGGCCTTGCGCCTACACTTAAGACTCACAACCAAGTGCATGCTAAGGTTAAGGGTCATGACTTAAACTCTGGTTGTAATGATGAAAATGTTATGCTTGAATCTCCTGTATTTGTGCCAGAATTGAAGAAAAACAGATTTGGAAAGTTCATTACAGAGGAAATTCCCGAGTTTGTTCCATCAGTTGCAGGTACATCAGAGACTGATAAAGACTTTACTGAAGAAAGTAATAGAGATGATTCAAGCACAAACTTCAGAGAGTGATGGAGAAATGTCAAATGAAAGTCAAGAATCAACCTCGTCATCAGACAGTGAGCACAGTGAAGACGACATTGAAGATGAAAATCATCCTGACAAGAAATTGAAGAAGTTCAAAGATTCTCATCACATACATCATCTTCGCACTCAACACCCAGGAAGAGAAGAACGAATTGCAAACAATGCTTTCGCTGTGGTCATTTAGGACACACTGCTAAACATTGCAAAAGCAAGAAATTTTCTAAACCTAATCAAGATATTGTTAAAAGTTTCACTGATCAATTTGACAATCTAAAGAAATTAGTGAAATGCCTAGTAGATTCAACCTGTTTTTGGAAAAGAAAAGAAAACTCTCCTGCTCAAAATCATGATAGAACTAACGTAAAGCAAGTCTGGGTTCCAAAAACTAGCTAACTTGTACATATTTTTTTTTTGTTGTTGTTGTTGTCTAACAGAATAAACTTCAAAAATGGCTTCGGATGCTCATGGAATATATCTGGCATGTTGACAGCGGATGATCCAGGCATATGACAGGCTTAAAGGATCTGCTTAAAAACTTTCGAGTTATCGATGGTGATTTCCTGTCCTTTCCCAGAGACGAAAAGGGAGGGAAGATCATGGGAATGGGTGACGTCGTGTCTGAAGCACTTACTCTAGAGTATGTAAACTATGTTCCAAAGTTGTGTTACAATCTCATGAGCGTATCACAAGTCTGTGATAAAGGAATTTCAGTGCTGTTCAATGACATGGAGTGCTTATTCCTCAAACCAGAATACTCCGTCCCTGCAGAAATTATCATGCTTAGAGCTCCCCGTCAAAATAATACCAATGTGCTGAATATGAAAAAAATTTAATCAAATAAGCAAATGACATGTCTTATTTCAAAAGCATCTGAACCGGAATCACTGCTATAGCACAGGCTTCTGGAGCATGTGAACTTTAAAAACATAAATAAGCTTTCTAATTTAAATCTAGTAAGGGGTTTACCTATGAAAGATTTTCCTTTTCAGAAAAATGCATTGCATGTGCCCAAGGAAACCAACATAAAAATCATAAGTCCAAAGCAGAGAATACGATATCTGCCCCACTGCAATTACTTCACATGGATCTTTTTGGCCCTATAAGTGTTAAAAGTTTAGCTAAAAGAACCTATTGTTTGGTAATTACAGATGATTTCTCAAGGTTTTCATGGGTATATTTCCTCGAAGCAAAGAGTGAGACAGCTTCCATTCTGAAAAGCTTCATCCCTATGATTGAAAACGTAATCAAGTTGAAGGTGAAATCCGTAAGAAGCGACAATGGGACAAAATTCAAGAATCATACGTTTGTCTCCTTCTGTGAAGAAACAAGAATTCGTCTTCAATACAGTGCTGCCAGAACTCCTCAGCAAAATGGGGTAGCGGAACGCAAGAACAGAACTCTCATCGAAGCTGCTAGAACTATGCTTGTCGACTCCAAGCTTCCCATAATCTTTTGGGCTGAAGCGGTCAACACAGCATGCTACATTTTGAATCGTGTTCTCATTGTCAAACCTCACAGAAAGACAGCTTATGAACTACTCTTCAAAAGGAAGCCTCTGATAGATTTCTTCAGACCGGTCGGATGCTCATGCACACTTCTCAACACTGAAGATAATCTCATCAAGTTTGAAGCGATCGGTGACGTATGCTACTTCATGGGCTACTCATCTTCTCAAAAGGCATATCAAGTCTACAACAAACGGACAAAGATGGTGATTGAATCATATTACGTCGATTTTCAAGAAGGAAACTCCACTAACATTGGAAGCCCTCCAAATTGGTTTTATGACGTAGACATTGTATTCAACACTTTCGACATTGTTGAACCTGTCACTGAATCTGAGCCTACAGAATCAACTCCATTAGAGCCATTGTTTGATCCTTCAGACATTGGTTTCATTCCTTTTACAACTCGTTTCACCCCAGCCTCTACCTCTCCTACTCTTCCTGTTATCGAAGTAAACAGTGACACATCGGATGAGAATGCATCTGCATAAGATGATTCTTCTTCACAGCAGATCGTGGATGAACCACCTAAAGAAGACGAAACTCCAATAATCTACGTCGATGAACATTTCTCTAATCTGCCTCAACAAGTGGAAACTCACACCAACGCAGGGTACAAGACCAATCGAAACCATCCAATTGAAAATGTCATCGGTCCTGTTGAAGATGGAGTTTGAACTCGCGGTTAAACTTATACCATCAACACAGGACTGTATGCAGCTTTTCTCTCGCAGTCTATCCCAAGAGATATCGAAGAAGCAATTCAAGACTCTAGCTGGGTACAAGCAATGCAAGAAGAATTAGCTCAATTTCGAAAACTTAAAGTCTGGGAACTCGTTGATTTACCAAATGGAAAGTATCCAATTGGTACCAAGTAGGTGTTTTGAAATAAGATGGACGATCGTGGTGTAGTTATCAAAAATAAACCAAGATTGGTAGTTCAAGGTTTTCGGCAGGAGGAGGGAATTGACTATGAGGAAGTTTTTGAACTAGTTGCATGCTTAGAAGCTATCCGAATCTTCTTAGCCTACGCTTCGTTCAAAAACTTTAAGGTGTTTCAAATGGATGTAAAGAGTGCATTTCTGTATGGGAAAAGTCTATGTTTGTCAACCTCCAGGTTTTGAAGATCCTCACTTTTCTGCTAAGTACTATAAGCTTGAAAAAGCTCTCTATGGTCTTCATCAAGCTCCTCGAGCATGGTACGAGACTCTGTCAACATATCTTCTAGAATGTGGGTACTCAAGAGGGAAAATTGATATGACTCTTTTCACAAAGCGGATTGGAGATGATGTGATGCTAGTGCAGATCTACGTAGACGATATCATCTTTGGGTTAACTGATGAAGCTCTTTGCAGGGAGTTCGAGCAACTTATGAAGGCAAAATTCGAGATGAGCATGATGGGAGAACTTACGTCTTTCTTGGGATTAGAAGTGAAGCAGAGAGAAGACGGCATACTCATTCATCAGGCTAAGTATATCAGAGATATTCTCTCCAAGTACAACATGAATGATTGCAAATCTGCCAACACTCCCTTTGCTACTCAGACGGAACTTACTTCGGATCTTCAAGGAAAACCCGTGAATAAATCTTTCTATCGATCAATGATAGGCTCGTTAATGTATCTGATCGCAAGTAGGCATGACATTATGTGGGCTGTCTGTCTCTGTGCGTGATTTCAGACGGATCCGAAAGAATCTCATGAAGCTGCTATCAAAATAATCTTTCGCTATCTGAAAGGAACTCCCAAGCTTGGTTTGTGGTATCCTAAAGATAGTAATTTTGATTTAATTTCTTATTATGATAGTGATCATGCAGGTTGTAAAGTTGATAGAAAATCTGTCTCAGGAAGCTTTCAATTTTTAGGAAATCGTCTCATTTCGTGGCAAAGCAAAAAGCAGACAACAATCTCCACATCTACTGCTGAAGCTAAATACACGGCAGCTTACAGTGGCTGTTCTCAAGTTCTGTGGATACAAAATCAGTTGTTGGATTATGGAATCAATGTTATGAAGACTCCTATATTCATCGACAACGAAGCGTGTCTTGGACTTGTGAAGAACCCTATCCACCACTCAGAACAAAACACATCAAAATTCGCATTCATGTGATCAGAGATGCATATGAAAAGGGATATATTCAAGTAGTGCCGGTGGATACAATGCAAGAGAAAGCTGATATATTCACAAAAGCCATCGATAAAACTCGCTTCAACCAGTTGGTAACCTGGTTGGAGATGGTTAATTTTCTTTAGTGGAAGCGATTAAAAAAATATATAATCTCACAAAAATGTGCCTAAAAGATTTTCTGCAAACTTAAAATTTCTATTCAAGCAATGAATTCTCGAAAATAAAATTATAAGGGGAGAAGATTTCCAGAAAATATTGTTGAAACAGAATCCTCTGTTTGGCACCTACATGAGAAATGATTGAAAAACTGCTAACACTTTGTTTGATCTTAAAACAAAATCAGGTTGAGGCACCAAGCAACGACGTGTTAGTAGATTCAACAATACCTTGAAGTAAACTGTGAATAGGAGACAAAAGCTAATGATCACACAAGAATTCTGGATACCCACAATGTTGTGCAACTTGCGGGTAACAAATTGCGGCGTATGGCTTAATGGTCTTAATGTCTGAGATTTTGGGTCTTTATATTGACTACTCATTCGGGGATATCATAGTTGATCTTCTGCTGCATCCAGATATATGCTAACCTAGAAACAATTATGATATCTTTACAAAAGAGCCAATGCGGCCAAAACCCCACACAAATGAAGCTCTCATTAAGAATCATTCAAGTGCTTAAATCGTACCGTATTTTGTATCTGTCATAGCCCTTGTTAGACTTTGGTTTCTTTGTTGTACGAAAGTACTGACCTGATCACCAATTGTCTAACGTTGAAATTTCTAAAACAAATGAGGTCAATATACTCACCCGCTATGAGGAATCTTTGTGCATACCTTGATCGCGGGGGTACGTCCTCATGTGGGACTCACAGGCACAACATTCTGACAGTTGAACTTAAGTGGGGGAACATCGAATTTCTTGTCAATATTACCACAACATGATAAAAGGCTCTCTGATCGCATGTTGAAAGATAGGTGCATGACAAACATACTGACAGTTTCTCTTATGCCTTGATTATTCAAAATATCTAATAAGAAGTGTTACCAGTATGATCTTCTGCATGAAAGTCACAGGATCCGAATCAGTAAGCATAAATTTTATATGAAAAGGAAGCTTCCTGGCCTTAAAAATAATGTTCAGGATCCAAATTGCAATTTTCCATTTTCCTTAAACTTATTTTTAAATTTTTACACTATTTTTTAACCAAAAAAGGGCATATTTTTCCAGGAAATTTGAGATTTTCGAGAGTAATTGTTTTCAAGATTCTTAGACTTGAAGAATCCTTAAAAATCTCAAATGCAGTGTATTTATTAATCCAGCGTATTTATTAAATACGTTGGATGGTAGATTTGTATATATCTCGGATTTCACTTTTATGTAAATATTTTAAAAGAACTTTCAAATCTTATCATCTTCTTCAACCGAAACCCACACTCAAAACATTCAATCTTCACTTAGTAAATCTGAACGGAATCGATACCGATATGATTTCGATATTCAATGTTCAATGTTTGAGTGTGTTAAATCATCGTTTTTAGTCTCTGTTGTGTGTACATAGATACATTGATCTGGTTTCTTCCTGTTTTCAAGGGTTTATCAAGAAAATCTTTGATCTAGCGTATAGTTGAAGATGGCGTAATTAAGTTTGAAGATCGTGTATTTGTTCAGGATAACGGTTGGCGGATTTAAGTCTTGAACGCGAGTTCAAGCAACCGGCGTATTAGACAAATACGCCGGTCAAGCTAGTGTAGATAAATATCTACGCTGGCATTACTTAAATTCGCTGATCTATGATCGGCGTAAATAAGTCTATTATGGCATAATTGTCTTTCGGTCTTTTCTTCATAACAGTGCATATCCGGCATAAATGAAGTCAGAAACCAACGTATATAGTAGCGGATTTATTCTTTGTTTATTTATTTTTTAATTTTTATTCTACTTTTAGTTATTATATAAACATATATAGATTAATATGTATATATATTTTTTTTAAAAATTTCTTATTATTATATATATATATATATATTTATGTATATAAATCTAACTTGGCTCGTTTTCACATCTCAGGAATGGCTCAACCGTTAGTATGGGATGGCACAAGAAAACACAATCAGCCGATCACACTAGTTCCTCCGGAGCCCGATTTCGAAGATGTGATGGACTGGCTATCTCGGAGCAAAATTAGTTATGTAGTCCAGGCAAATCCAACAATTTACTCAATCCACATAGAAGAAATCTGGAGAACTGCAAGTGTATGAACGCTGAACAAGGTCAAGCACATTATAACGACAATGCAAAACAAAGATATAAAAGTGACTGAGGAGCAGATTCGAAAGGTTCTAAGCCTCGGAGACAACGCCAGTGATCCATTAAAGCTAAGCAAAGAGGCAATTCTTGAAGGTTTTACTCTAGATGAATTATGTTGGAGATTTTTGTAACAAAAATGAGATCAAGAAGTCAGGGCTTACAAAAGATTGGAGGTTCATTCTCCACACATTCTGCATGAGCATTTGCCATAGAAAAGGCGGCTACGATGGGCTAAACTTAGAATGGTCTGCGGCAATGCTAAACTTGTGCACCAATCAGCCCTTCAACATTTCTGGCTTAATCTTCTATTGCACGATCGACAACGTTAACAAAGGTGCATGGGCAATGTATCCAAGATTTGTGCAATTGCTTATTAATGATCAGCATCAGAACCTACCACATGATGGAGATCTGTATCAATTTCAACTCTCCAAAGGAAGGCAAATCACAGAGTTGAAAACAAAAGAGTGGGTGATGTTACACAACTGGATGTATCGTGAAGAAAGACTTCCAGTGATTCTGGCTGCATACAACAAGTATCGGGAAAAGGCATGGAAAAGCAGAGAAGGTCAAAGCGATCCAATTGATGTTGCAGAAGAGGCTAAATTAGAAGAAGAGATTCCACTAGCTCGTAAGCGTAAAGATAAAGGAAAGAAAGTGGTCGAAGAGGAACTGTCAAAGAAGAAAAGCAAGAAAGATGCACCCAATCAAGAACGAATCATGGTCGATAGCATTCGTGATGGATCAACTAGAGAAGAAATTGAAAGAATGCAAGCCATCCATACGGTTGCGGAGGCTGAGAAACGAGAAAGAAAAATGAAGAGAAGAGAAATGATAGAATCCAAAACTGCTATGGTTGTTACGTCAGAAGAAAAACAGTTGGATCAATTTGTCGAAGGACTTTTGACTGATCCACTAGAACCCTCTCCAAGCGAGGCTACTGCATTAAAGAAAAGAAAAACAGGTGAAGGATCATCCGCAAACGTTCCACCCAAACCACCTGTATCGGCTCAACCTCCTCCTCAGCAAGTTCCATCAGGACCCAGACCATTTCAAGAGCTTTATAACCGTTTATCCAAGGAAATTGGTATATTCCTGCTAAGGAGTTCTGTTTGCTGAAAAATCAAGTCAATGATACTGATGTGCTAAATAGAAAATTGAAAGAATAGAGAAAGAAGAACAAAGAATTGCACTCTTACATCCACAAGCAATCAGAATTCATCAGATTTCAACAGGAAGGTCTCGAAAAACTGCATGAGCTAGTGCAGGAGCTGTATGGCGCTGCGAATAGAAAGCTAAAGTACTCGAGCAAAGACATTTTCATCTTTGACTTATTTAGAGAAAGAGAACAGAAAAAGAAAGCTGAAAGAACCGAAAAGAAAAAGAAACGTCTTGAATCAGCAGTTGACGTTAGTCTTGATGAAGACGGTGATTAAGAGGAAGTAGATAAAATCGAGATGCCCGCAAAGTTTCTCCAATGGGGATTGGAAGATGATGTGTTGTATGAGACGGATGGCGGAGATGAGTTCGAACCGCAACACCCGGAATGGTTTAAGAAGGAAAGAGCGAAGATGCCAGACTTTTATCAAGTGATCACAGTTGAGAAGACTGAGATCACAGATAAAATCATCAGTTGGGAATACTTCAATCATACCGGATGGTTTGTGGTAAAACGACGGGGTGGAGTCATTCAATACTTTAGAAATGCCAACGACATGCAAAGCTTACAAACATAAGATAGGGAACTCAGCAAGCACGATCTGATAAATCTGACAAATAGCAGCATTGGCAGAGATCTAGAAAGATTAATTCAAAGAGAATGCATGCGGGGATTTTCAATGTTCAAGCCTCAACGCCCTAGAAGACGTGTGTCAAAGAGCACCAAAGACCCGTTCACCGGAAAAGGAAAGATTACATGGGTCATCAATCCAGCAAAAGTTATAACAAGGGTGAAGCTTCCTCCTAAACAGCCTGTGGCTCTCACGAACATCAAGAAGTGGTTTTATGATGGCAAGACGGGTGAAGCAGTCATCAGGTCAAACTCAAATGAAGATATCCGTATCCTGGATCCTATGGACGTATTTATGTTTGTCTTTTCGATCTGAATATTCTGTACGGACACAAGATAAACGTCAGAGTAGGAAACGAGTACCTAGAGGAAGGGATGCTTTTTCAAAGGGCAGTTTAACGCGTGAGAGCTCGAAAGATTGAAGTGGTGGAAATCTTTCTCAAGATGGACACAAAGAAAGAAAAAGAGGAATCCAGAAAGAAGAAAACAACTGAGACTGAACCATCCTCTCCACCAAGCAAAGATCCGTCATCTGACTCCGATCTTCAAATCGTTCCACCACCTCCGACTTCATCCACATATGGAGTCACTAAGGAGGGCTAACAAACCACACGTGAGGCTATTATCAACCAACCCACTGAAGCAACAACCGACCAACCAACAAATCAAGCTGCGCAAGGAAAGGATCAAGGATCAACCACAGACCCTGAAGCTCTGGAACAAGATTGAAGACTCTCAAGTACGCAACGGTCTAGGGGGGATATTGTTAGGACGTTTTGAGACCGTTGGTACTTAAGTATTAATAGTTTGAGCTGGTTTGTAATAGTTTGTTAAACTAGAAGGGTCAAAAGTGCAAACATTTGAAATGTAGAACAGGGCGGCGTAATTAATAACCCAACATATTTAATAAATACGCTGGATAGTCAGATCAGATATGAGTCAAGTCATATATAATACATTTTCGTACTTATTTTGATGCATGTTTTTAGTTGGTATGCTCTTTGACGTAATTTTTTCGGAAACCTGTTGGGTCAACTATAATAGGTTTTTATTAGAAGGTATAAGACAAAAATGCCCAGATAGTGGTTTGGTAAGATTTTACCCATAGTCCCCGTCTTTATAAAAAATTACACCTATAGTACCCAACTTTTGTACATTCGTTTCTTGGATAGTCCCTAAAACAGATGGAGGTTAGTTTTCGTAGATAAGTGAGATGAAATGACTAAATTGCCCTTACTATTAATCTAAAGCATTAAAACAAATATAAACTTTATTTAGGTGAAACCCACTTTTTTATTTAAAACATAAAAAAGGAGACAAATCCACCATGTTCTCCAACCCACCCCACCCTCACCGCCATCACCACGCACCATCCTCATCTGCATCACCAAACCCATCAAGTGCATTGTTAGGACGTTTTGAGACCGTTGGTACTTAAGTATTAATACTTTGCGCTGGTTTGTAATAGTTTGTTAAACTAGAAGGGTCAAAAGTGCAAACATGTGAAATGTAGAACATGGCAGCGTAATTAATAACCCAGCGTATTTAATAAATACGTTGGGTAGTCAGATCAGTATATATATATGTTGTTCAATGAATCTCTTGTCCAAGCTTCTTGGACAGATTTTGGTGATTACTCTTGTGTTGTGATTCTTGTTATTCTGCTTAATCCGAATATCCAGGTGCTGTTATTGATTACATCTTTTTGGGATTTCATATACAACACTTGTTGTTTGATCCATTCAAGAATCTCCATCTTCATGGTTTGGTTTTTCTTAACTTTTACACATTCAAACAACTAATCTATAGTTGTTTGAGGGTTAACAATCAACCACTGTGACCCGAGTCTGTTTTGGGACTCACAATTTTTTGTGCCATAGGAATAAAAGATACGCCAAAGCGCGTGCATATATTAAGTAAATATATTATATTATCTATGCTCTCTAATCAAATGATCATCTTCTCTGCTTATGGAAACATAGACCTGAAGCTCTCATCATCTGATTTAAGGTGATCATCTCCTCTGCTTATGGAAACATATATCTGGAGCTCTCATCTCCTAGTATACACTATTTTAACTTTGTTACGGTAGTCATCTCAAAAGACCATGAGGACAGAAAAGTTTAACCAAACACGTGTGGGGTCCATTAGCTTCATCCTAAGTTTACCTAAAACATGATAATTAATCACCGAATGTATGTCGAAAGAATGGTGCATGGATTTAAATGGACAAATATACCTGCAATCGTTCTTGAGTCGTAGCTATCCTAAAGAAAGTTGAAGTGTGCCTAGGCTTTTCAAGTTGGTATGATCTCGTATCCGATCTGTTATATATCACAAAGGTTGGAAGTTAAAAAAAATCTAATTCAAGAATATTTTGATTTATGTGTAGTTGTTTTTTTCTAAGTCTTCCATATCATATCAATTGTGTCTCAAAACCGTTTGAGATGCTCATTTGATTGCACACTACAGATGAATACGGTTTTGTTTGTATGTTGAATTTATCTAAAAGGAAACTTAGAGTTGTGTTTGTGATTGTGAACAGGCTTCTTCGACTATTTGCTTGTGATGATGGCCGATCATCAGTTAAGCAAGATAACAGACGAAAGCACCTGTTTCTTGAAGATTGTAGAAGATACTGAGCTAGGAATCCTCCTCCTATGTCTTCTGATTCACTCAAGAAAATGAGAGGTTGAAAAGTTTGTTCTGACTTGTCAAAGATGATGCATGCGAAAAGGGGGAGCTTATCTAGATAAAGTACTCAAAGAGCAAAGTGTCAAAAGAAGATCTTCAGTAAAGAAAATTTGGAAAGCATCAGTATAGGGGGAGATTGTTGGGTCTAAAATTGAGACTAAATCTTGCCAAATTAACGATCACAACACGCATGAAGTTGACGGTTCTAAAGATGATACAAGAGTTTGATAACATTAACCTAAGGGGGAGATTGTTGGGTCTAAAACATGTAGTCTAATGTTATCAATGAGTCAAGTCAACGCCAACAAGTCAAAGTCAACGCGCAAGTCGACACAAGAAGATCGAAGAAAGATATGGCGTGTGGAATATCAAGATCTGATAGTTATATTGCTTTAATTAATTAAATATATTTTGTTTAAGACAAAATATATTTATTATCTTAGCTAATTAGTTTTTCATGTTTAGTGCTACTTTTGGTAAGTTATTATCTCTAGGAGCCAAAATGTAATTAGCCTAAGTGGTTTAGGCTATAAATAGAAAGAGATGATTAGGGTTTAGGCAACACACATTTCTAGAGAGATTTGGAGGCTAATTGTATTCATCTTATGCAAATCAATCAAGGCTTTTAAAGTTATATATTTTTGAGTGGGTTCATCTTGATTCTTATACAAAATCAGATTTTGGCTCGAATCGATCCTACATGGATAATGATATAGTAGTCTTAAAAACCTATTAATTAAAACAAGAATCTTAAGAACCTGTTATTGTAATCCCAAGTGTTTGGATGAACATACCATACAATTTGTAATATAAAATTAGGAATAAGACTATCAATCTCCTTGTAAAGGTAAAATACAAGTTCTGAGCAAAGATAAAAAGGTAAATAACACTTTTCGTCCTTTATGTTTGTACCGGATTACAATAGATAGCCTTTAACTTCAGTAATTACAGTCACAATCCTTTATTTGCAAAACTCATTACACTCTATGTCCTTTAGTGCTAACCTGGTTAAAATTTTTTGTTAAGTATGGCATGTGCCTTGCACATGAGGGTAGATTGATAATTTTACTCACTTATTTGAATTATTTAATAGATAAAATAAATAAATCATTTTCTAAAATAATATATATATATATATATATATATATATATATATATATATATATATATATAAGATAAACACCCCACCCTCTCTCTATCTCTCTTAAATCTCTACAACTCCCCCGTCTCTCTATGCCTTTTCTCCTTTCCGCTAAAATTAAAGCATGGAGAATGTATCAATTGATTAACTTGTTGATTATGGTAGAAGGAAGGAAGATTCTTCGAGTTTTTGTGAGTTTCGGGTTCAAGGATTCAATGTCGGAACTCCAATTGCAATGCTGACGTATTACGGCGGAGGGATCAGAGGAATTCGAGGATGTTGCAAACGCCGTGTAGACGGAGGAAGGAGAAATCAGAGCGGGTGTCATGGAGTCCAGTTCGTAGGGCAAGGAATTTGTTGTTGAGAAGTGAAATCTTGTTAAGGGTGAAGAAGTATTTGGTGAAACGGAAGTTATGGAAATTAGTCGTGTTGTAAATTTGACTGAATTTGGAGGAAAAGATGATGCTGCTAGGGATGTGGAGAAATACAATTGTGCAAATTATGATGAAGGAAACAGAGTAATTTAGAGGATTTGATGGGTAAAAATGAGAACGAACCATCACGAGTAGCATCCAAGGGGGAGTTTGTTGATGCATATTTGTGTGGATGCGACTCAGTTCGGTTCGACTCAGTTCGATATTCATGCTAGAAGCTCATGGTCCAAAGCAGGCCATTAGAAATGAAGACCGAAGACCAAGCAACAGTCAAGGGGGAGTTTGTTGATACACTTTTGTGTCTATCGCTTGTTCTTAGTTACGTCAGTAATTGTACGGTCCTTGTTTGTTGCGTCTGTAAAGTTTTGGTCGTGTCGACCAAATCAAGATATCCTCCTATCTTGATTTAGTATGATGTTTTTTTTGTTTGTGTTGTAAAACAGTTGCATGTGTGCATACTGTTAATTTTTGTGTTTCTGATCTTGTTGTCTATGCAGTATGTCTAATAGTAGAGTTCCCCGAAGAACCACTTCTTCGTGCTAGTGAGTTGTCCTTCGGACGAGTGAATTGTCCGTCGTACGAGCCAGTTGATTGTTCGTACGAGTGACCATTCAAGAAGAACTTGCTTGTTCGTACGAGCCAATTGCTTATTCGTACGAGTGACCATTCAAGAAGAAAGATCTGCTTGTTCGTACGAGTGACCATTCGAGAAGAACTTGCTTGTTCGTACGAGCCAATTACTTGTTCGTACGAGTGACCATTCAAGAAGAACTTGCTTGTTCATATGAGCCAATTGCTTATTCGTACGAGTGACCATCCAAGAAGAACTTGCTTGTTCGTACGAACCAACTGCATGTTTGTACGAGTGAACATTCAAGTCCAACTAGTTGCTTGTTCGTGCGAGCCAACTGCTTGTTCGTACGAGTGACCTATATAAACAGACATGCACGTCATAGTTTCAGAGGGAGAGCATAGAGAGAGTGTTTAGAGAGATAAGTAGTTTATTCAAAAGTTTATGTACCGGGTCTCTCTACAAATCAATATTTTTAACATTTGAAGATATATCTTTTGTTATATTGGTTGTGCTCTTGCTTTGGTTTGCATATACACATGGATTCCGCACTCGTGTGTGTGTTAAACAACAAGGAAGTTGGTGACCTACAAGTGGTATTAGAGCTTTGGCTCTCTTCCTTGTTTAAAACCAAGCATAGTGTTGTGTTTGAGCAAGATGTGAAGCTTCCTGGAAGTGTTCTTCAACTTCAAACAAGAAACTTAAGTTTTTACAAGAAAAGTGGTTTAACACTTAGGTAAAACTTGTTTTCAGAAAATTTTTATAAAAACTTTGTTAAAATACATGGAGATATGTTAGGATATGGTTTTTCTTGAAATTTTCCATCAAAGTTTAGTTCGACATATTTCCAGTTATTCGTACGAATCAGTGCTTTTTCGTACGAAGCAATGTGGTCATTCGTAGGAAGCAGTGTAGTCGCTCGTACGAAGCAGTGCAGACACTCGTACGAAGCAGTGGGTCATTCATACGAATCAGTGCTTCTTCGTATGAGTCAGTGGTTATCCATACGAACCACTGGTTCATCATACGAATCACTGGTTTTTCGTGACACCTGGGGTTGTTCATGGTAGTAGTTTTTCATGTCCAGTTCTTCGTGAGAACTAATGCTTTGTGGTTTTTGAAATTGTGAACTTTAACAAAAGACTTTTATTTCAAGTTAATCCTTGGAATTTTGAATTATTAAGCTGATTTTCACAAACAAACAAGAAAAGTGGGTACAAATCCTTTGTATTAGCGGTGTAGTTCAAGTACAAGCCAAGATTCACCACAATCTAGCTCCGCAACCTCATGGGTAAAATCTTTAATGCCACCACAAACGACCATGATTACTGCTAATCAATGGGCGTGTGTTACGAATCAAAATCAAAGTGTTTAAACTCTTCTCATTAGCGAGAGTGAAACTGGAAGTAACAACCGTCAACCAAAGTTGAATCATATGAACGATTATCATTCATGGAAGAGTCATGTTCATACGTATGTTCTTGGTCAGAATCCCGAGTAGTGGTCGTGTTTTACTACTCCGTACAAAGAATCTCTCGAAGAAGTTCTATCAAATTCAACCTCTTTAGCAGAATTGGATGAGAATGATAAAAAGCCTTATGATCTAGAAAAGAAGGCCTTTGCCATTCTTACACAAGCACTCCAAAAGGATATTTATCATCAATTTATGTATTGTACCACTACAAAGACTTTGTGGGACTCTTTGAAATCAAGAGGAGAAGGAAATGCAGCAACAAGAAAGATTCGACATGATCTTTTGAAGAAAGAGTTTGAAGGGTTTCTGTTTATGGAGAGTGAAAAACAAAGTGATATGACAAGTCGTTTCTATCATTTGCTTAGTGAGATGTACTCATACAAGGTTCACACATCACAACAGGAGATTGTTATGCATTTTGATGATGCTTTACCACCTAAGTGGAGTCAATTTATTGAATTACTAAAATATACCGGTGTTTTGGATGTAATCAGCATTTACGAATTTGTTCAGAAACCTGAAAACAAAAATAAAGAAGAAATTCGTAAAGAAAACGAATTCCAGTTCGGCAAAACCTAGAGATGTATTTGGGAGGTATTAACACATGTGTAAGTATAAATCAGCAACCGAAGCTTCAAACAACATTTATGTCAAATACAAATCCTTTTCTGCCGCAAGTTCAACCAAATTAGTCTGTTGGTTCAAGTGCTCAAGTCTATGGACAAGCTTTTGATCCAAAAGCTTTTCTTCGTCAACCACAAGATGCTAGACCAACAAATGCTCAAGTCTATGAACAAGCATTTGATCCAAACGCATTTCTTCCTCAACCACAAGATTTTACATCACAAGTTCCACAACAAGCTTTCTATGGTAAAAAATTTCAACCCTCAAACACTAACACTATCATACTCGATACATCAAACCTGTCTAAGGTGAGTGTGGAAGTTGCCCGGGAACACATGGAGCTTTTAAACACTTTGGTGAGTTCTTACTACGGAATAGTAGCTAGACAAATTGGTAACATCAATCTAACTAGTGACGACTATGCACAAATCGATAAGGAGGAGACGAAGTTGATTGATATCAGATGGGCGTTTGCAAGTGCAGTGAAGGGCAAAAGATTTTATGGATAAAATAGGAAGAACTAATCTGGAAAGCAACAAGGATACTCCATGCGGTTTTGACAAAAGGAAGGTTACTTGTTTCAACTGTAGAGAAAAGGGGCATTTTAAAAGAGAATGCACGAAGCCTCCACAACAAGGGAATCAACATCCTTTCAACAGAAATCAAGTTACTAACAACGAAAGAGCAATGGTTCCCGCAAACAATTCCAACCGAGCGTTAGTAGTTCAAGCAGATGAACGCTGTGACTAGTCTGTTCAATTGGGAAACAATGGTGAAGGAGAAACTTCAATATTGCCGAAATTGCAAAGAACGAAAACGATGGAGAATCGTCTAGAAATGATGACAGTTCATGGGATAGTAGCAGTTCAGATGAAGCTGAATCGACTTCGAATGAAGATCGATCTGAAGATGTTAATGCTGAAGTAGATGATGTGATTACTGAAATTGAATCGACGGATAGTGGCGAAGCAGATTTTGAACATGAAATTGAAGGATCATCTGATGAGTTTTCCAAGCATCTCTCATCAATCGGATCTTCCACTCTTCGTGCAGCATTCATGGCCCGTTTAGATTACCAATCCAGTCAAGTAAGTTTCGATAAACCTATTACGTCTAAGTGCTTTGAATGTATAGCTTTCAAGAAAAACACTTAGAACTTGAAGGTAAATTTGATCACACGAAGAAGCATCATCAGAGTTTAATTGTAGATCTGACAAAATGCACTGAGGCAAACACAGCTCTTAAGAAAAACGAAAAGGAATTTAAAACAACAATTGAAAACTTAAAGAAAGATATTTCTGAATTATCAAAGAATGTTTTGAGAAAAGAAACAACCATTAACAATAATATTAACATGCTTGAAGAAACGAAAAAGGAGTTAGCTTGTGCAAAGTGTGAACATGATGCAATCAAACTCAAGATGGACAGTTACTCCAACTTAAGATATGTTTTGGATTACATCATCGGTGTTCAAAAGAAGAAAGGTGACGTGAAATGCATTGGTTATCAGGCTTGTCCTCCTCCGGTTAGGCACAATTACGCAAAATTGCAAGATGACAAAGATATGCCACAATTTGAACCCACCGTTCCATTGGACCTAGCTGAATTTACAGCTGGTCTCGGGTTTACTAAGGGCACATCTTCAAGTCAAAGTCAATCGGATGACATCGATGACTCAAAGTCTATGAATGATCAAAATCCTCCCATTATTGAGGATTATGATGGATCGGATGACAGGTCGAATGAGGACAAACCTAAGCAGTCAGATACGGTAACAAGAGGAAAATATACCTCTTGAAAATCACATTCTCTTTGATCCTCCAGCAAAACTATGTGTGACTGCCTATGTCAAGATTGATGAAGCTCATGTTGAAACCTGTGAAAGCGTGAACTTGCTTTATACGTTGATTGGTTCCAAAAAAGTTTACTCAAACAAAGATTTTCCCATCAAAATGTCAATCAATCTTTGATTTTCGAGGATTATACTAGTAAGTTTTTGGGTAATTTGAGCCCAAGAGTTGTAGTAACTCAGTGTGCTCCTTTCCTAAAATCCGAAGTTAGAAAGAAATACAGAAGTTCACAAAATTCTGAAGATTATCATAGATTCATCTCTTATATCTTCCACAAGAAGTTCAAAACTTACAAGATGATCGTGCAGTGTACATTTCACCTCGGGTGTGATTGAAGAAAATGTGTTTGGTTGAACAAACCAACCGGGTGTGTGGATGCCTTGGCGTGGATTGAACAACCGAATACTACTTCTCAAGGAGAAAGACGAAGACCTTTGCTGGTGCGAAAACATGTGGGCAACATCATGTATGGACCGTCCAAAGATGATGTGTACAAGCTTCCCTACATGATCTCTTGCTTCTTACCAGTCGGACCCAGAGGTTTATGATCTTGATTGCTATGAAGAGATTTCCCAGTTATATGAAGTATCTGCAAAATCGACCTTGAAATCCACACCGGGTGGATATCCAGTTGGGATAGCATACAGATTCCTGGCAATGCACGTAGCAATTGTAGGATTATAGTCTTAAATTTTCTAATCTCTCCTATCTCTGTCGATATTTAAGCTGCTTTACCGATTTCTGAAATCTCATCAACACTCCAGTCCAAACACATTGATCTCGAATATCACCTCACACGTGATCGTTTCAATATGAAACTCATCAATGTGGTTTTGGTCCACATCGACTACCAACATGCCAACTCATTTTTCCAAAATTTTGATAAATCATTTTTTTATTAAATTCATTTTGGTAAACGACATCAAGGTAAAACATGAGTTAATCGGAAATCGTTTTTGTGAATATTTTTCTTGAAGACAATAAAAAATGATGTATTTAAAGGATTAAATTTACTTTCTCCAGGGGAGTAAATTCCAATCCGAAAAATATAAAAACATTGCAAAACGTCAAAAAGGACAAAGACATGAGAAAAACAAAAATTAGTTTCCTGGCGAGAAAAAGAGAAAATGATAGTAAATTAGTGGTCTGTCAAAACCTCTTTGAACATAAAATGAAAAATGATAAGTAGCTCTATTTTTAATGTATCGGTAGGCTCACAATCATTTTAAAGTGTCCACAGGGCGATATAAACATAATCGACTGAAAGTCAGGTGGGAACCATTCATTGGAATATGGTCTTGGTACCAAAATTTCGTTTGACAGTATGCCGAGGTTCTGAGATATGCGGTCTTTTTGCTTGTTTAACATCTGGGTATCATGGTTGAATCTTTTACCGAAAAATAACGGGGATGCAAGTCTAGAACTTCCATGATACCATACATACGTGTAAATATGATAGTTCATGAGATAGTAGCAGTTCAGATGAAGCTGAATCGACTTCGAATGGAGATCTATCTGAAGATGTTAATGCTGAAGTAGATGATGTGAATACTGGAATTGAATCGACGGATAGCGGCGAAGCAAATTTTGAACATGAAATTGAAGGGTCATCTGATGAGTTTTCCAAGCATCTCTCATCAATCGGATCTTCCACTCTTCGTGCAGCATTCATGGCCCGTTTAGATTAGCAATCCAGTCAAGTAAGTTTCGATAAACCTATTATGTCTAAGTGTTTTGAATGTATAGCTTTCAAGAAAAACACTTAGAACTTGAAGGTAAATTTGATCACACGAAGAAGCATCATCAGAGTTTGATTGTAGATCTAACAAAGTGCACTGAGGCAAACACAGCTCTTAAGAAAAACGAAAAGGAATTTAAAACAACAATTGAAACCTTAAAGAAAGATGTTTCTGAATTAACAAAGAATGTTTTGAGAAAAGAAACAACCATTAACAATTATATGAACATGCTTGAAGAAACGAAAAAGGAGTTAGCTTGTGCAAAGTGTGAACATGATGCAATCAAACTCAAGATGGACAGTTACTCCAACTTAAGATATATTTTGGATTACATCATCGGTGTTCAAAATAAGAAAGGTGATGTGAAATGCATTGGCTATCAGGCTTGTCCTCCTCCGGTAAGGCACAATTACGCAAAAATGCAAGATGACAAAGATATGCCACAATTTGAACCCACCGTTCCATTGGACCTAGCTGAATTTACAGCTGGTCTAGGGTTTACTAAGGGCACATCTTCAAGTCAAGGTCAATCGGATGACATCGATGACTCAAAGTATATGAATGATCAAAATCCTCCTATTATTGAGGATTATGATGGATCGGATGACAGGTCGAATGAGGACAAACCTAAGCAGTCAGATACGGTAACAAGAGGAAAATATACCTCTTGAAAATCACATTATCTTTGTTCCTCCAGCAAAACTGTGTGTGACTGCCCATGTCAAGATTGTTGAAGCTCATGTTGAAACCTGTGAAAGCGTGAACTTGCTTTATACGTTGATTGGTTCCAAAAAAGTTTACTCAAACAAAGATTTTCCCATCATAAATGTCAATCAATCTTTGATTTTTGAGGATTCTACTAGTAAGTTTTTGGGTAATTGAGCCCAAGAGTTGTAGTAACTCAGTTTTTGAACTTCTTATGGAAGACATCCCGAGGGACTGATAAAATTTTAAAGAGAAATAGTCAGAACAACTACACACAACACACAAATTGTTGTGATGTAGGACCAAGTAACTCAGGATCACGAAGTTCATCATCAAGCTATCACATTTATAATACTCCGAGCTTTGTTGAACGGAGATCATGCTTTGAGTATGGTAAGTATGGGCACATTGTCAAAAATTGTCCATATCTCACAAAGGGAAAAGAAAAAGTTGATGCGCCCCGTGGTAAACGTTACCATACCAAATCTGTTTTGCCAAAACAGGACCCGTCTTGTTAAACAACGAGAAATGAAACAGAGAAAGAAACAACAAAAAGCTATTGAAAAGGATTTAAAACTAGAGGTTGTCCAAACAAAACCGGTAAAACCAAACGTTAAAATTGAGAAACAAAAACAGATTTGGAAACCAAACTAGGTAATGGTTTCAGGGGGAGCACAATCCATTCCAAATAATAGAGAAAAAGAAGTTCCAATTCTCGATAATGTCCGATGACCCAAGTCAACGAAGGCTTGGGTCCCCATCTCCAACTAATCTTTAATGAGTGTGCAGAATGTTCGAGGAGGAACTATTGACAATCAAATAAGTGTTAATACTTGAGCATCCAGGCATAAGATCAGCAACATGCGGCTCCAAAACATCGTTATATCCAGGAGTTGTTTCCTTTGTTGGAGAGAAGAGAAGATAACGTCCGATGAGTGAAGAATATTTGGTGATTAAAGTTGATAACTTCGACAAGATGAAAAACTACCAACAATTTGTTTGTTTAAGGCTTAGATCGGATCCACAGGATAGGTTCAATCGAAATGTACACTCCTGCAGCACATCAGAAGATTATCATAGATTCATCTCTTATATCTTCCACAAGAAGTTCAAAACTTACAAGATGATCGTGCAGTGTACATTTCACCTCGGGTGTGATTGAAGAAAATGTGTTTGGTTGAACAAACCAACCGGGTGTGCGGATGCCTTGGCGTGGATTGAACAACCGCACACTACTTCTCAAGGAGAAAGACGAAGACCTTTGCTGGTGTGAAAACATGTGGACAACATCATGTATGGACCGTCTAAAGATGATGTGTACAAGCTTCCCTACATGATCTCTTGCTTCTTACCAGTCGGACCCAGAGGTTTATGATCTTGATTGCTATGAAGAGATTTCCCAGTTATATGAAGTATCTGCAAAATCGACCTTGAAATCCACACCGGGTGGATATCCAGTTGGATAGCATACAGATTCCTGGCAATGCACGTAGCAATTGTAGGATTACAGTCTTAAATTTTCTAACCTCTCCTTCTCTGTCGATATTTAAGCTGCTTTACCGATTTCTGAAATCTCATCAACACTCCAGTCCAAACACATTGATCTCGAATATCACCTCACACGTGATCGTTTCAATATGAAACTCATCAATGTGGTTTTGATCCACACAGACTACCAACATGCCAACTCATTTTTCCAAAATTTTGATAAATCATTTTTTTATTAAATTAATTTTGGTAAACGACATCGAGGTAAAACATGAGTTAATCCATATCAGGAAATCGTTTTTGTGAATATTTTTCTTGAAGACAATAAAAAATGATGTATTTAAAGGATTAACTTTACTTTCTCCATTGTTAGGGGAGTAAATTCCAATCCGAAAAATATAAAAACATTGCAAAACGTCAAAAAGGACAAAGACATGAGAAAAACAAAAATGAGTTTCCTGGCGAGAAAAAGAAAAAATGATAGTAAATTAGTGGTCTGTCAAAAGCTCTTTGAACATAAAATAAAAAATGATAAGTAGCTCTATTTTCAATGTATCGGTAGGCTCACAATCATTTTAAAGTGTGCACAGGGCGATATAAACATAATCGACTGAAAGTCAGGTGGGAACCATTCATTAGAATATGGTCTTGGTACCAAAATTGCGTTTGACAGTATGCCGAGGTTTTGAGATATGCGGTCTTTATGCTTGTTTATCATCTGGGTATCATGGTTGAATCTTTTACCGAAAAATAACGGGGACGCAAGTCTAGAACTTCCATGATACCATACATACGTGTAAATATTGCATACGACCATCAATAAGTGATTAATATATCACATTCACCTTATCAACATGTGATAATATATCACAGCTTTATGCGGGAGTTAAGTTCGTCTCTTTGTCGGTACGTTGGTACTAACCTGTTCACGGACTTATGCCTGTGCCCTGCATGCATCTGAAAATCAAATTCCTCATAACTAAGTGATTTAATCACATAGTGCTTGTTTTTAATGAAAAATAAGTGAGTATCTCACATCATATACGTCAAAACAGACGATAAGCAGTATACTCACCGGTAAGATTTTCTCTCGTGCATGTCTAGATACGAGAATGTGTCATGAGTGGATGAACACCGGTCGGTAAGTATAAATCATACATTAATCGTATCCCCTAACCGCGAGTACATCTGATAAGTTGAGCTTATGTGAACAACAATACCGATAATTGTTATAGGATACTTATCTAAATGCTAAATAATCGAACAACAAGTATGTTTTGGCATGACCATATACTCATACCCTCGAAATTCGCAAAAAGAATTTAGGTAAGTTTTAATATAAGTTTTATAGAAGCCAAAATGATTTTGCTTCTAGTTTATTTTTGATTGACCGATGTTGGAACTCGAGTCTATCCTACCTAAAATCCTGATTGTAAGCCGGAAAAGAATTGCATCTTCATAAATGGTCGAAGTTGACAAGCTTTGAAGGTTAATGGATTAAAACTGAACAATCATAAAACTCTTAAAGTATTGTCAGGTGGTAGTTGAATGAGAGTTGGTCTTATGTGTGTCATTTGCTAATTTTGCTTAACATCAATCCTTCGTGAAATTTTCAAATGAAAATTCTCTAAGGTTGACTAAATCCCTAGCAGTTGTTCTCGTTACGCATTTAGCTTTGTTGTGTGTTAATATATGGCATCCAAGAAAGCTAAAGACAAAGAGAACGAGTTTGAAGAAAAAGTTATGGGAGAAAAGACACAACATGAATGCAAGCCATGGATCAAGAAGATCAATTCAAAGATAACCACTTATCAACACCACAAGATATATTCAAGGGGGAGTTTGCTGATGCACCTCCTGATTATGACACGTGAAGATATATGAAGATCCGACAGTGTGAAGAATGAACCATCACGAGCAGCATCCAAGGGGGAGTTTTGTTGATGCATATTTGTGTGGATGCGACTCAATTCGGTTCGGTTTGGTTCGACTCAGTTCGATATTCACGTCGGAAGCTCATGGTCCAAAGAAGGCCATTAGAAATGAAAACTGAAGACAAAGCAACAGTGAAGGGGGAGTTTGTTAATACACTTTTGTGCCTGTTGCTTTGATGTGCGTGAATTAAATATATTTTATTTGTATGATTTTCGTTCACACAAATTAGGTTTTAAAATTATTTTTACTTAAAACCAACTACACACACAAAGGGGCAAGTGTACACGTCAGGTGGTGTACAGTTTGTCGGTAAGAACCGAATATCAATCCGTGGACTCAGTGTCTCAATACTAGATTTTTGTTACTTTTAAACCCGGTTCAATGGATGAATTGATTTCTTGACTAGTTTAACTATTAGGAAAAGATAACAATTAACTAATTGAATTACTAGAGAACAATAATTAAGAAAGGTTGCTTAAATTAAGTATCCACTAACAAACATATGACAACATTTGAGGAATATTAATGGTGATGCAAGTTCTAGGTTCAACTAAGTTTCCATTCAAGGTTTCCTAGTTTTATAAATCTTGGGAAAATTATAACAAGACAACATTTTAATCACCTAAGATTCATTCTTATAAGCTCACTTTCTAAGTTGATGTTAATCTTAAATAATGAGTTAATTTTTTGTCAAAACTCCTAACTCTACAAATTAAGGAAAACTAACCTGAACAACACATTAATCACTCTAACTTAGTTTCAAGTAAGTGACATCTTCAACATGTTCTTGATATGAATCACAAGCATGGTCATGCTAGATAACAACCTTGGCCTAAATCATCAATCCAAACATGAACACAAACTATAGAATCCATATAAACATTCATGGAAATAGATGTGGTGATTGTTGTATGTTAATCTTCATGATGATATTTGATCTTGTTCTTGGAATGCATGTTCATGTTTAGCTTCAACAAAATTCAAGCAAAACAATTGTTTAGCCTAGAAGGCTCATAATAACTAAGACAAATGTAAAATAATATAGATTGTGCATGAATAGCAAGTGGAATACTAGAGTTTAAGACAAGATAATTAGTGAAATGAGTTGAATATCAAGTGATACAACCTTCCTAAGGCTCCTTCTTCAATCTCCAAGCTTCCAAGATCAGCTTCTTGAGAGAGAAATTCACCCAAATGCTCCAACTACCCTTCAAATGAGCTGAATTCACATATTTAAGCTACTGAGCATTTGGCACGACCGTGCCACCTTTTGGCACGGTCGTGCTTGGTAAGTGTCAGGTGCCTTTCTGAGTTGTTGACCAAGTTTGATGCCAAATCCGGAAAGATTCTGCTAGAATTTCCCCGAGGTGGCACGACCATGCCAAAGTGTGGCACGGTCCTGCTTATCGATATCGTACTCGGAAATTAGATGATCGCGACTTGTGATAGCCCGAGCACGGTCGTGCTTGGGGTCTACACGATCGTGCCATGTGTTGGACTGGCTTGGTTTGCAAAGACTGATGGTAGTGCTGATGATAGTGCCGGCTTTCGAAGGCTTGGCACGGTCGTGCCATATCTGACAGTTTGGCTGAAATGTTCCATTTTTGCTCCAATTCGCTCCTAAAGCCTTTGTTTCTTCACTGGGCAGAATTCCGGACCTGTATTTTCACAAACAACTCAAATGAGTATTAAGATCAATGAAAACACAATGAATTTCCACATTAGTGGGGAATATTTGACGTTTAAAAGATGTATAAATTCTTATACATCAAACATCCCCACACTTGAACTTTGGTTGTCCTCAAACAAACTAAAGTAAACAAAAATTCTATCTCGGCAATCATCTCAACTAGCATTATATAAGCACAAATAAATAACTTGGGCAAAACAAGACAGATTACTCGACATATAACGAAAAACCAAAAAAGTATGTGAAATATGGTTATGAGAAATGATCCATCTCGACATCCCTATAAGCTCACCTTACATCCTCGCAGTGTTCACACACACTCGGCTAAAAATATAGGAGACATACAATTCCAGGAGGTCATGTGTAAGAGTCAAATCTAAACACTTAACTAACACATAACAAAAATCAAGAGGTCTTGTGTGGGTTGTAATTTGGATAGGGTAAAGGGTGTGGAAATGGATTTATAAAAGTGGCTAAAATGGCTAAAGACCGACGGCTCGATTAACTTAAAGCGAAGTAAAAAAAACAAAACTATCCAACTTTTTAATAACTAACTGAGAGCTAGCGAACCGCTTAGATATATCTCCAAAATTGCTCTAACAAAGACAATTGACACGGCTTTTTTTACCACTTTAGAGGGAACTAAGTACGTCTACTTAGATAAAAACTCTAAGCTATGATGTTATGACTAATAAATCGATAAACTATACAAGAAGGCTTACAGGTTAGTCTTAACTGGATCGGGCTTTAAACCAAAAATATGGGTTCAAAAAGAAAAGGCTAAATTAGCTAATTGGTGATATTTAGTGGTTTAAAAGAAATGAAAGGGAAAGCTCAAATTGGTTTAACTAAGGGTGTGATTTAGGTGCAGGCATAAATAAAAATGGTTAAAAATAAAAGGTTTTCTACTGCCTCAATCATTTTTATGTTATGTGTTTGCTTTGTGTTCTCGAAATGCATGCCTAACACAAGTTCTATACCGCAAAAGTCATCCGGCGCACTCAATCTTTGCCCGCAAAAATAATTCTAAATCTATAAGGCTCAAAAAATAACTCACGGAAACGGGCGTATTGGGTAACTATGCAAGGAAAACAGGTAGAAATTTTGCTTGATTTCTCACGCTCAATTTTATACAAAAAGATTATACTAGATGGCAACTTTGATTCGAGCAAATCCTTTTTTCGTTCACCTTTGTAAATTTATCAAAAACTTATATAAAACTTGTGTTGAGTTGATTATTCAAGAGAGTTTTTATTATTATTATTATTATTATTATTATTATTATTATTATTATTATCATTATTATTATTATTTTATATTTTTTTCGGACAACCACAAACAAGCTTAACCACCTCCCCACACTTGAATTGTACATCACCCATGATGTACAACAAAAAACGAGCATAAAGTAATGCAATAGTATAGTGGAGGAAGCGGGAATACGAAAACCCCCCTGAGTTGCAAAATGCTAGAATGGAGTGAAAGAAGGTAATACGAAACATTCCAACAAACTATCGCACCATCCAGCAACTAGCACATCATCAAATCAAGACTGCACACTGGCAAACATAGTCAAGATCACAATAAACAACCTAACCCAAAACTCCCTTGTCTTTGATCATAAACCAAACAACTAAATTAAAATGTACGAAAGTAAAGCAACAAACGGAGGAGTGTACGGACAATGCAAAATGGCACACTCCTCAAACACAGAATGCAAATAAAACTACGACATGTGCTGCAAGATCAGGGTCGGTCGCCCGATCCTGAGGGACCGGCATCATCCCGGCAGTCAAACCGGGATCTCCTCGTGAAGTGCGGCGGCGGCTGTGTGTAAGGATGACCGAGCGAGCTTGCCAGATGTTGCTGTGACCCGAATAGTCAGTCGAAGTTACGCCTACTCTGCTCGTACATATCCTCTAGAAAATTACCCTGTCTCTGCTGCTTAGTGCGGATCAAGTCCACGTCATGTCATACAGCCTGCTGGTCTAAAGCCAACCCATCCATTCGTCGCCAAAGTTCCACTGGAGTTGGCTCATATGGGCCGTATGCACCCTGCTCAAACCCGCCACCAAAACCACCAAACATATGATCCCAGTTTGGGCTCCCAAAGCCCTGGCCTAATTCACCCATCAGAATGTGAGGGTCTGCTCCCCTAGCAGCCACACCTGGCCTGAATCCTGGAGCATCCTGCATGTGGACGTCATCGCCTCCACCAAAATTGCCCTCCTCTTGATCACTTTCCCCCTAAGGAAGTGGATCCCAAATCCTACCCAGGCGATCCACTAACTTTGGGATACCGTTTACTTTGCGAATCATATGCATGGCAGTCAATTGTGCCACATCGAGTAATCCATAATCACACGTTATGGTAAGCTCATCCAACCGTACCCTGTAGTACTTGGCTAACCTGGTGGCAAATACACCACCACAGATCCTCGATATGGAGGTCGAACCAATACCCCTTTGGATAGACAGCAACACTAACTGCAACATTGCAATTGGACCCATAAATGATGCAATAGAGGTGGAAGAGGTCGCAGGTGGTGATGTTCCTAGTACTATCACCCCGACCGCCGATCACATGAAAGATGGCGCGCTCGATTTTGCGGTGCAACGGGTCAAGAATCCATGTAGCCTTGGCCCGTCGTGGGTCCCATTCGCAACCCAGCACAGTGATCTCGGCCTAGAACGCGGCTTTGTCCACGTCAGCTTCCCATTCCTACAGACTGCTGTGAAAGAGCTCAGAGTCAATCTCGTCTTCCACATATAACCCAAGTATCTGCCCGAACCTGCTAATAGGGTGGTGATGCCATTTCCGTCCCAGACGGCAGCTAACACCAACCCGCTTCTCGTAAACATCTAGGCACGGGAAGATAAACCTGAATGAAGCAAAAAACTCAATGACCAGCTCAACATATTGGGGTTCAACCATTGCAAAGAGGCGGGTCCACGGGAGAGTCATAAGATCCTCAACCATTCGGTTTGACCAAGCAAGTCGAGATCGACGGTTTGAAGAGTGCGCATAGGCTCGATTAAGTGCCTCCTAGCCCCTAGCCTTTCATCTTTTTGCAATACATTGCCGTTCCCTAGCATTGTCGTTGAACCAGAGAAACGAATGATTCATCTGCAAGAATCAGAGTTAAAACGCGGAAAACCAACAAAAACTAGGTTATAGACAGGTCCGCACGACCATGCCATCTGTTGGCACGATCATGCGTGCTTGTTTCCAGCAGGTTCTATGAAGATTACTAAATTATGAAGTTTTTCTGGGTTTGTTCTTCACTAAGCACGATCGTGCCTCACTTGAGCACTCTCGTGCTAAACCAATTTCTGGGTGAAATTTTATGAAGGACACGATCGTGCCATCACATGGCACGGTCGTGCGTGTTGAATTTCTGGGCATGATCTTCAAATTCATCAACATTTTATGAAGAGCACGATCATATGTGTTGATGGGACGATTGTGCGTGTTGAATTTCTAGGAAAATTTTGACATATTCAACCAGAATTTATGAAGAGCACGGTCGTGCCTGGGTTTGGCACAACCGTGCGTGACGGAACCCAGATTTGCAACAGCCCCAAAATTCACCCAAAACCTATTTTTTAACACTTTTGCTTGGGGGTTTTGTAGATTGGTCAAGTGTGGTGCACGACAACATAAAATACACGAAAAATGGGCTTGAATCGGTCGATTTAGACCAAACCCTAAAATCTTAGAAGAAAAACTACTTGAAGAACAAACCCCAAATATTCAACAACTAAAAAGGAAAGAAGAAAGATTCGTACCTGGATTGATGCTTGGGATGAGAGGAAAACAGATTCTTGAAGGAAGAAAGGAGGTGTTGAGGATTCGTGAGTGAGTTGTGAGGATTCAAGTGATGAATGTTGAAGTTTTTAAAAAAAGAAGATGGGCTTTTATGAGTTCTACTAATGGGTGTGCACTAGCAGGTCTGACAGTGCCAGAAAACCCTGTTGATAGTGCTTATTTTTCGGAATTTCGGGTTTTTTTTAGGAAAAATATTTCCCACTTAAGTTTATTCAATTACAATTAATAAAACCAAGATAAAAATGTCACTTGAACTCCGATCACTCATGAAACACCTCCTACCAAGAAAAGAGCCGAACTAACATACCTGGAGATCGTAATGCATTCCAACATCCCCCGCGTCCAGAAGGAACCGCAACCTGAAAAAATAAATTAAGCAAACAAAGATAAAAACATTTATCAAACCTAAACCACATGCTAAGTTTAGTTACGAGTCTTCAGCTAGACTCACCACCCAAATTCATTTGTTGTTTGGGTGGATGGTGACAACGTCCTCACTCTTATCCACGGGGCCACCAACATACGACTTCAGTATGTGCCCATTGACCTTGAACACGCGGCCATCCTCATGGCCTATCTCTACTGTTCCATAGGGGAACACCGATCGCACCATGTAAGGACCTGACCAACGAGACTTAAGCTTGCCAAGAAACAACTTAAGATGCGAATTGTATAACAATACCCGATCACCCACCCGGAATTCTTTGTTGTCCTTCAGGCGGGATTCGTGGAGTATCTTAGTACGTTCCATTTATAGCTTGGAGCTCTCATATGCATCATTCCGGAGCTCCTCGATCTCGTGGATCTGCACAAACCTGTTTTCACTCGAAGCTGCCATATCAAGGTTAACTGTTTTCAACGCCCGGTACGCCTTATGCTCGAGCTCAACAAGGAGATGACAAGACTTCCCATAGACCAACTTAAATGGAGTAGTGCCTATAGGGGTCTTGTAGCCCGTTCGAAAGGCCCACAGTGTATCATCAAGTCTTTCAGACCAGTCCTTACGGCTTGCGCTCACCGTCTTCCCCAATATACATTTAATGCCTCGATTTGTGACCTCGACTTGCCCATTAGTCTGTGGGTGGTATGGTGTCAAAAATTGATGTTGCACACCATACCGGGACAATGCCTTCTCCAACTGAGCATTACAAAAGTGTGTCCCCCGGTCACTAATCAACGCTTTAGGAGCACCAAAGTGAGCGAACAATTTCTTCAGAAACCTAACCGCCACCCTAGCATCATTGGTGGGCAAAGCTTGCGCTTCCGCCCACTTTGATACATAATCGACCGCGACTAGGATGCATCGGTTTCCGAAGGAAGTCGGAAAAGGGCCCATAAAGTCTAAGCCCCACATGTCAAAAACTTCACAGAATTGAACATCGTTCTGCGGCTTCTCATTGCATGCAGAGATATTGCTTGCCCTTTGACAGGCGTCACATGATTTCACGAACTCATGGGCGTCTCTAAAGATAGAATGCAAGAAGAATCCAGCATCGAACACCTTCTTTGCGGTATTGTTCGCCTCATGATGACCTCCCGTAGGTCCCTCATGACAGTGGCAAAGGATGTCCCTCGCCTCGTCACCATGCACGCAGCGCCGGATCATCTGATCTGCGCCCACCCTGAACAGATAAGGGTCATCCCACATGTAGTTCTTAACATCTGCAAAAAATTTCCGCTTCTGTTGAGAGGTTTTCCCTTTGATCAGGATGCCGCTGGCTAGGTAGTTTGTGATGTCAGCAAACCATGGGTAGTCTTCATTTGTCTCCATTCGCATAAGAAACTCGTGGGGAAAATTGTCATTGATGTTGGCCCCACGAACTTCTTTTTCTTCGTAATGCTACAGTCTGGACAAACGATCAGCTGCCAAATTCTCGGCCCCTTTCTTGTAACGGATTTCAATATCAAACTCTTGCAGCAAAAGAATCCATCGTATCAATCTAGGTTTAGCATCTTGCTTGCCAAAGAGATACCGAAGTGCTGCATGATCTGTGTACACGATGGTCTTTGAGAGGATGAGATAAGATCAAAACTTGTCGAAGGCAAAGACCACGGCCAGGAGCTCTTTTTCTGTCATGGTATAATGCTCCTGAGCGTCATTCAAGGTCTTACTCACATAGTAAATCAGGTGAAAGTGCTTATCTCTCCTCTGACCCAAGATGGCCCCAACTGCGAAATCACTCTTATCGCACATCAACTCAAATGGTAATTCCCAGTCGGGAGCTACCATGATTGGGGCATTCACTAACTTCTCCTTCAACAGATCGAATGCTTTCAGGCATTCATCGGAGAAAACAAAATGGCCATCCTTCTCTAGAAGTTAGGTCATCGGATGGGCGATTTTGGAAAAATCCCTTATGAATCGCCAGTAAAAAACTGCGTGACCAAGAAAGCTCCTAATAGATTTCACGAATGTGGGCGGCGGGAGCTTAGAAATAGTCTCAACTTTGGCTCGATCAACCTCCAGCCCCGCCTGTGAAATCTTGTGCCCAAGCATAATGCCCTCCATCACCATAAAGTGGCATTTTTCCCAGTTCAAAACAAGGTTGGTCTCCTCACATTTAGCCAACTTCCTTTTCTTATTCCCAAGAGAGTGATCAAAGGAACTCCCGAATACAGAAAAATAATCCATGAAGACCTACATGGAGTCCTTGATCATGTCATGAAAAATAGCCACCATGTATCTTTGGAATGTGGCTGGGGCATTGCACAGTCCAAAGGGCATTCACCGGTAGGCAATTGTGCCATAGGGACATTTGAATGTCGTCTTCTCTTGATCCTCAGGAGAGATGGGAATATGAAAATAGCCAGAGAAACCATCAAGGAAACAATAAAACATCCTCCCCGAAAGTCTCTCTAACATCTGATCAATGAAAGGAAGAGGAAAATGATATTTCCTCGTGGCATCATTGAGTTTGCAATAGTCAATACAAACTCCCCACCCGGTTACAGTATGAGTGGGAATCAACTGCTTTTTCTCATTTGTCACCACCGTCATCCCTCCTTTCTTCGGAACTACCTGCACGGGACTAACCCAAGGCGAATCAGAGATCGGATAGGTCAAACCTGCATCAAGTAATTTGATGACCTCCTTCTTCACAACATCCTGCATGTTCAGATTTAAACGCCTCTGGTGCTGCACTACAGGTTTGAAGTGCTCCTCCATCAAGTTCTTGTGGGTACAAAAAGATGGATTGATCCCCTTTATATCCATGATCTTCCAAGCGATCGCCTTTTTATGTTGCTTCAAACTTCAAGCAATCGACCCTTCTCTTCTTTTGATAATCCAGCATAAATGATGACGGGCAAATGAGTCATACCCTCCAAGAAAGCATACTCCAAGTGATCTGGAAGCTCCTTAAGCTCAACTGAAGGTGGATCCTCAACCGAAGGGCGTGCTTTAGGCTCAGCAACGCAGTCCACCACTTGATAAACCTCAGTACGTGGGGGAGCCACATGACCTATCAGATAGGTCATCTCTTTGACTGACTGGACCATAGCAGGCGAACCAAAAGTCTCTTCTCCAATTAGCTGTGTGTCCATAACGTCCTCCTCAAACGTGCTATGAATATGATCACTCACGTATGTGTCAATAGTCTCGATAAAGTAGAGTGCATCATCATGACTCTGTAGATGCTGCATGGATTTTTCCCTATAACAAAGGTCACCTCTTCATCATCTACCCTAAGAGTAAGTCTGCCGGTGCAAACATCGATCAATGCTCCAGCAGTGGCAAGGAATGGCCGACCTAAGATGAGAGGAATAGTTTTGTCCTCATCCATGTCCAATATCACAAAATTAACGGGAAAGACAAACTTTTCGATCTTCACTAGCATATTCTCAACTATACCTTGAGGGTACTTCACTGAACGATCGGCCAGCTAAATGCTCATACGAGTAGGTTTTGGCTCTCCCAAGTCCAGCTTAGCAAAAACCGCATAAGGCATGAGGTTTATGCTGGCTCCAAGATCAGCTAGTGCATTGCTGACCAACAAACTACCAATTAAGCATGGATAGTGAAACTCCCGGGATCACTCATTTTCTATGGTAGTTTGTTCTGAAGAACTGCTGAACACTCCTCGTTGAAGGTCACATGCGAAAGCTCCTCAAGTTTCTTTTTCTTAGATAAAATATCTTTCAGAAACTTAGCATACTTAGGCATTTGAGCAAGTGCCTCGACAAATGGTAGATTTATTTGAAGTTGCTTGAAAAGCTCAAAGAATTTACCGTAGTGTTCTTCCATCATCTGCTTCTTCAGCCTCCCCGGATATGGAACGGGATGGACATACTCTCTCACTGGCTCCTTGGGACGTGTTGTACTTGCTGGGTCTCGCCTCAGTTGCACCTCTCCCGGAGACTCAGTCTCAATCTCCTCAACAATCTCGTCATCAACCGGCTTATTTGGAACAGCCCCTTGCTGTCTTTCGAACAACATCTTCGCAATCTTACCAACTTGGTTTTCAATTGTCTGCATGGAAGCCTTTTGGCTTCTCAACTCACTCTCGTGCCTCGTGAAACGACCGTCATACTCTTTGAAGCACTTTTCATTTTCGACTCTTTGAGAATTCTGACCAGCTAAGAGTTGACTAAACATATCCTGCACACTAGGTTCATTAGTGGAAGGCATCTGCTGAGGCCGAGGTGCACCGTAACCTCCAGGAGCTGTGGGGCGTGGAGCAAATCCGGGTGGATGCTGATTTGATGCTTCAGACTTCCAACTGAAATTTGGGTGATTCTTCCACCCCGGATTGTAGGTATTGCTGTACGGATTTTGCTGAGGACGGTATTAGTTTCCCATAAAATCAACATGCTCGTGTTAAACCTCTGCTGCTGGAAAATCACCTACATGATATGCTCCCCCACTCGAGGAACCACTCGAGTGGATCTCCATCACTCGATCGAACTTTGAAGATAAGGCATCCATTCATGCTGTGATGGCAGTGAAATCATTTACGTGATGAACTCCCTGTCTAGAACTCTTCCCTCTCGGTGGCTATTGTGTCTGATTCTTCAAGGCGCATGTCTCTAAGATCTCAAATGCCTCGTTGGCATTTTCATGCCAATGTCTCCGCCTGAATATGTATCGACCATCATCTGTCCTTGACCATCCAAACCATGGTAGAAGATTGACATTGTTGCCACTTGGGCAACCCGTGGTGTGGGACCTTTCTCATGAGCTCTTTAAACCGCTCCCACGCCTCATAAAGGGGCTAATCATCGTCCTGGCGAAAGTTAAGAATCTTGGTTCTTAACCGAAAAGTTTTCTCTGGGGGGGAAATATTTCTGAAGGAACTTCTCAGCTAATTGATTCCATGTAGTGATAGACCCAGCTGGAAGTGAAAGAAGCCACTCCTTAGCTCCATCACGTAAAGAAAACGGAAAGAGCCGAAGGCGTCTTGCATCCAATGATGCATCACAAATAGTGAATGTGGCACAAACCTCCAGAAAACCCGCAATATGGACACTAGGATCCTCGTGATCCTTGCCATAAAACTGAACCGCATTCTGCAACATCGAAATGGTACCAGATTTGATCTCGAAATTATTATTTTTTATTGTACTGCATTGATGCTCGCAGGTAAACCCTCAAGTGAAGGCTTTCCTATGTCGTTTAGAACCCTTGTTTCCTCTTCGTCGGCCATTTCTACGAGAACCTCGCGGAATGTGTCGTCTCCCAATGTGTCTACCTCGATTGTGGCGGCCACCCTGCGTGACCGCTCCCACAGTCTTCGATGAAAATTGCACTCTGGCTCTGATGAAGGCTCAACGGTTTCAGCAACTGGGTTGAGGACATGCACGACCTGAAAGGAAAAAGAAGGAACACAATGCACTATGTATACACAAAGATAAAAAAGAATAATTAATTACTTAACATATTTTCTTTTTTCTTTTCTTTTCAAATAATCATGCAAGACAAGTAAAAACAACTAGATAAAACTTTGTACACTTTTCATATTGATTTAACAAGTAACTCCAACAATTCTTGAGAAGACCGAGTCCCCGGCAACGACGCTAAAAACCAGATGTGCGTGAATTAAATATATTTTATTTCTATGATTTTCGTTCACACAAATTAGGTTTTAAAATAGGTTAGTTGTACTTTAGGTTTATGTTGCTGAACATGCTTTGTTTTTATTGGTATCAATGTTGATTGTAATCTTTGTATTAAAATTTGTACGACACTTTTAGTGGAAACCATTTGTTTGATCCATTATTTTATTTGGGTGGTTTTCTTTGTATTCAATACCGATTCCTTATCTCATCAAAATTAGTTTTCTCTTTCTCTCTAGATTTTTTTAAAGTAGATAAACGTAAGTTATTACTTAAATATTAAATTGAATGTTAAACAAAATACCTCCTACTAATAAAGAAAATAGAATAAACAAATACTTAAGAATTATTAATTACTTTTTAGTACTAAAAATTAAATAATTAATATATAAAATTTTGAGATACTATTTATCATAACTTTCTGATGTTTACTTAAAACCAACTACACACACAAAGGGGCAAGTGTACCCGTCAGGTGGTAGTACAGTCTGTCGGTAAGAACCGGATATCAATTCGTGGACTCAGTGTCTCAATACTAGATTTTTGTTACTTTTAAACCTGGTTCAATGGATGAATTGATTTCTTGACTTATTTAACTATTATGAAAAGATAACAATTAACTAATCGAATTACTAGAGAACAATAATTAAGAAATGTTGCTTAAATTAAGTATCCACTAACAAACATATGACAATATTTGAGGAATATTAATCGTGATGCAAGTTCTAGGTTCAACTAAGTTTCCATTCAAGGTTTCCTAGTTTTATAAATCTTGGGAAAATTATAATGAGACAAATCACCTAAGATTCATTCTTTTAAGCTCACTTGCTACGTTGATGTTAATCTTTAATAATGAGTTAATTTTTTGCCAAAACCCCTAACTCTACAAATTAAGGAAAACTAACATGAACAACACATTAATCACCCTAAATTTGTTTCAAGTAAATGACATCTTCAACAAGTTCTTGATATGAATCACAAGCATGGTCATGCTAGATAACCACCTTGGCCTAAATCATCAATCCAAACATGAACACAAACTATAGAATCCATATAAAAATTCATATGAACTTTCCAAATCCAAATGCAAGAATTCATACTCGTATTCAAATCATCATTCTAATCATGTTAGCAATTACCATTCCTAGTTTCATGCTATGAATCAAATCAACAAACTAACAAGATTCAACAATCATAATCTCTACATGGGCTTTCCAACACTACATGTAAATACTTGTGACCAAACATTCAAAAATAATGATTTTAAACATGAACATGCATTCAAAGAACAAGATCAAATATCATCATGAAGATTAACATACAACAATCACCACATCTATTTCCGTTGTCAAGTGTTCATTAGCTTCAACAAAATTCAAGCAACATAATTGTTTAGCCTAGAAGGCTCATAATAACTAATACAAATGCAAAATAATATAGATTGTGCATGAATAACAAGTGGAATACTAGATTTTAAGACAAGATAATTAGTGAAATGAGTTGAATATAAAGTGATACAACCTTCCTAAGGCTCCTTCAATCTCCAAGCTTCCAAGATCAGCTTCTTGAGAGAGAAATTCACCCAAATGCTCCAACTCCCCTTCAAATGAGCTGAATTCACGTATTTAAGCTACTGAGCATTTGGCACGACCATGCCACCTTTTGGCACGGTCGTGCTTGGTAAGTGTCAGGTGCCTTTCTGAGTTGTTGACCAAGTTTGATGCCAAATCCGAAAAGATCCCGCTAGAATTTCCCCGAGGTGGCATGACCATGCGAAACTGTGGCATGGTCATGCTTATCGATATTGTACTCGGAAATGACTAAGTTAATCTCGGAAATTAGCTAATCAGGACTTGTGATAGCCCGAGCATGGTCGTGATTGGGGTCGGCACGATCATGCCATGTGTTGGACTGGCTTGGTTTGCACAGACTGATGGTAGTGCTGATGATAGTGCCGGCTTCCGAAGGCTTGGCACGGTCGTGCCATGGGTTGGCACGGTTATGCCATATCTGGCAGTTTGGCTAAAATGTTCCATTTTTGCTCCAATTCGCTCCAAAAGCCTTTGTTTCTTCACCAGGCCGAAGCCCGGACCTGTATTTTCACAAACAACTCAAATGAGTATTAAGATCAATGAAAACACAACGAATTTCTGCATTAATGGGGAATATTTGACATTTAAAAGATGTATATATTCTTATACATCACGCTTGTTCTTAGCTACGTCAGTATTGTACGGTCTTTTTTGTTGTGTCTGTAAAGTTTTGGTCGTGTCGACCAAATCAAGATATCCTCCTATCTTGATTTAGTACGACGTTTATTTTCGTTGGTGTTGTAAACCAGTTGCATGTGTGCATACTATTAAGTTTTGAAAAAAAAAGTGTTTCAAATCTTGTTGTCTGTGAAGTATGTCTGATAGCAGAGTTCCTCGAAGAACCACTTCTTCGTGCGAGTGAGTTGTCCTACGTACGAGTGAATTGTCCCTCATACGTGCCATTTGATTGTTCGTACGAGTGGCATTCAAGAAGAACTTGCTTGTTCATACGAGCCAATTGCTTATTCGTACGAGTGACCATTCAAGAAGAAACATCTGCTTGTTCGTACGAGTGACCATTCAAGAAGGACTTGCTTATTCGTACGAGCCAATTGCTTGTTCGTACGAACCAACTGCATGTTCGTACAAGTGAACATTCAAGTCTAACTAGTTGCTTGTTCATGCGAGCCAACTGCTTGTTCGTACGAGTGACCTATATAAACAGACATGTACGTCGTAGTTTCAGAGGGAGAGCACAGAGAGAGTGTTTAGAAAGATAAGCAGTTTATTCAAGCGTTGTATTTACCACATCTCTCTACAAATCAATATAGTGAACATTTGAAGATATATCTTTTGTTATATTGGTTGTGCTCTTGCTTTGGTTTGCATATACACTTGGATTCCGCACTTGTGTGTGTGTTAAACAACAAGGAAGTAGGTTATCTTGATCCTCCAAGTGGACCTACAGAAATAAAGAAAGAACATAAAACAAAGATGAAATATGCAGCGTAAAATTAACTTTTCAATCACAACAATGAAGATATTGCTTTCATCAACAAGCTTTTATAAATTTGTAATCACAAGTTTACGTAATCATGAAGAAACTCCCCCTCATCCTGATCACTCCTTGTTTATTCGTACAAAAATGTCAAGGTGAAAGTGATGAATAGAATAGTGTATGCATTGTTCTATTTATAGTACAATCAAAACATCTGTAGAATCTAAGTTAACGTCACCTAGACAGCGACATCTAACAGTCTAACAAACTCTTAACATCTGCTAGAGCCTAAGCACTGTTACATTAATAATACAAGTAAACTTTGTTGATTATAATCTGTTAAGAATCCTCTATTGATCTTTATCATCTGTTGATCCACAGCAGACCTTTGCTTCATCAGACTTTAGTCTTTATTAGTATATGTTCTCATTGGCAGACCTTTTGCTTTAAGCAGAGTTTGTCTTCAACAGATCTTGTAAACAGACCTTGGCTTGGCAGACTATAGAGTAGCAGATGTTATTTTGTGGGGTTAACTAGATCCATCAATCTCCCCTTAGAACAGATGATGCCATTTCTGATCTTTATTTCTGAACTTTATTTCTCATCAGCTTTTCCTTGATTTAGCCTTTGAATTGTAATTCAAAGTCCATGGAAATCATATCTTCAAAATCCATTTCAATTTCAAGGTTCAATAGATCTTGGAGGTCATCTGCATCTAGACTATATGCATCCTCCATTCTTATCCTTTAAACAACACCATTTGATCTAAGCAATGTCAATTAATGGGTGTCTGAGGATGACTTCCACTTTAGAATTTTTAAATCAGATGATTTTCTTGGGTGAAGGGTTATTTTTGATAAGTTTGGTGATTGTGGCCTGCCCATAAGATTAGTAAGTGTTTCATGCAGTTGGGCACTAGCAGGATCCGTGTGATATAACAGTTAGTTTTTTAGTCCCTTTTCCTGTAGTAGTCGTCATACATCTTTGCATCAGCCTCAGACATCTACTTCTGCCTTTTTGCTTGATTTAAGGCAGCTATGGTCAAGCAAAAGCTGAGGAATGCTTTTTAGATGTATGGGTCTGTTGGGGGACAACCACTATTGGATATATTGCCTTCTTGGGAACTGTAGGATCCTTTTCTCTTAGATGTTTCAATTTCTTGTATGTTTCAATAATTCTGGACTCTAGCCATCTGTCAATAGACCTTGCAGTACCATACGTTGCAGCAACAAGCTCTTCTCTCATTCTCATCAGCTTCAATGCCTTGTTTTGATCAACTTGTTTGTACTTCTTCCAGTCTGGTGGAGTTGCCTTATGTAGAGGGTCATTGAGCATCTTTTGAATTCTTTCTATTTCTTTTTTGAGAGCATCTGTTGACCAATCTTTGTGCTTTGTTTGCTTTGTATGGTTTATATTGCATGATGTGATCAAGGTAATCCTATCTCAGTTCCTTATCAAGCTCAACATTTATTGGCTTCTCAGACATGGACTTTCTCAGGTCCTTAGCATAATCTTCTATCTTTCTCACCTTGCTAAGTTCTAATGACAAGATTCCCTAGGCAATCATTTCATCCTTCCCTTTGTACATCTCCTTTCCAATAATCTCAACCTGTCTTGCTTTCAACTTCAAATATTCATCTAAGTTTTTAGGCTTGCGATAACCAAAGAGAGATGGGAAGGACACTTGTGATCTACCCTATTGACTAAAAAGATTCAATTTCACCTTGGATTGCAAGAATCTCTAGAGGATACCGAGCAGCCAGTGAGATGATTTGTGATGGTGGTTAAGTGGATGGAAATGAAATGGATTTTGGTGGAAATGATAAGAGTGGTGTGGTTGGAATGGGGGCAGATGATAAGGGGATTGGTGATGGCACCTCGTCATCATCTTCTTGCACAACAAAAGGTTTTCTTTTGCGTGTGAATTTAATTTTAGGTGAAGGTGGGCATGTTGGAATTCTTGGTGGTGTGGGTAGTGGTTGTGTTGTTGTGGGAAAGGTTATCATGGCAGTGGTTTGTGGAATATCTGCTGATACATATGTTGTACCAACATCTGGTTGATTTGTGGAGATTGTGGTGATGGTTTCTTTTGGGGTGGTTTTTGTGGTGAGGGTTTAGTTTTGGCTGCAGCAGAGGATACACTTTTTGCAGACCTAGCAGTGGTTTTACGAGGGGTGGTGATTGGCTATCTAACGACTTTCTCCTTTTTGAAGTGCCAATGTCTTCCGTTTTCCTCTGCATGGCCTGTTCTTGTTCAATTAGGCTAGAAGCTTTGCTTTTGAGTGTATCTTTCCTTCTCTGCTTTCCTAAGGCAATCTCTTCTGCTATCTTGTTTAGGGTCTCATCAATCCCTTTTTCCACTTCTAGCATCTGATGCCTCAGTAGAGGTTTTGGTTGGAGCAGACCCTAGCTTTTCTTGTTGCACCTTTGATGGTTTTCTTGTGATGAAGGCTACAACTTTCTCATCTTTTCATTCTCCCCCTTTTAGGCATCATCTTCAACTTCTTCTTGAAGTATAGTTGGAGGGGCAGAACCAGTAGTCTATAAAAGATGTTCCCTGATGGCCTTGATATTAGCTTTTGTAACTTTGTACCTGGCCTTAACCATGTTTCTTATTAACTCCATGTGAGTGTTGTGATTAATATCAACACAAATTTCTTTGGGCTTGAGTAATTGGTTGCACTAATTTCCATAGCTCATTGGCAGTTTACTGAGTTGAAGGTTAACATTCACAATTCTTCAACATCTATTTGATCATGCTTTTCATTTCTTTCATCGAGGATTCCATAGATGTCATTCTTCCGTCAAGTCCTTGTATCTTAATTCATCACCTAACTTAATAGGATCATCTGAATTCCTACTAGAGGTAGTTTTATTTGGTTCCATAACAGGAGAAGACTCCAAATTATCAGAACCAAATGCCCTTTTTTCTTGGTATCGGAGACTTCCAACTGGAACAGAGGTTACAATTGCATCCTCAACAGTTGTTGCCTTCAAGGAAGACTTATAGATTAAACCACTGTCCAACTGAATAAACTGTTGTTTCACGAGTTGTAGTGGCTGCTTCACATGAACTACCACCAAGAGTTACATGTAACTCAAGGGGTGTAGCCTCCGCAGCTGCTATGGGCTAGCAAGTTGATTTTTCTCAGTCTCAGTCACTTGTGGAAGGTTGCTCTCTTGAATTTGTGATTGAGAGGAACTAATTTATGTCTGAGTTTTATCAATTGCATCAAACATAGGTATGAATGTTGGTGGAATTGGAGTGTAGGGTTGTGGAGTTAAAAGAAAGACAGCCCTAAAAGAGGGACTTAGAAAACAAACTTTCAATTGTAATATCTACTTCTTGATTTAGTGTCCCTATGCTTACAACTTGATCCTTTTGTGAGGATTCAAGAGGAGTTTGGATGGGTGGAGATCTTTCTATCTGTTGGGAGGAAGTACCAACAGTGGTTTCAAGTGGCTTTTGTATTGTCACAAGTTTATCCTCAAGGATCTCATCTTCCAGATGTGCCTTTTTATTTTGTTTCTTTTTGGTGGGCATTTTAGATGTGGGGGTTTTTTTTATTTTTCTTGTGCGGGTTTCACAACACCTGTTGTGGTGTTATGATAACTAGGAGCAATGGTCTCAGCAACAGAGGTTTGAGCAACACATGTGGACTCGTCTAAAATAGGCTCATACCCCTTTGCTTGTGTTTTAGAAACTTTTGACTCTTTGAAGAAACACCAAAACCGAGAACTATTGGAATAAATCTAGATCTGAGGACATGATTTCTGCATACAAAAGTTAATCTCCTGTTTGATCGTCGATGGAAAGAACTTCCCCGGAAATCACTACAAAACAGAAAACCGTCGTTAGCCTTACCACAGGGAGAATGGGGGTTCTTTCCGTGACCACCCTCCGGTGTGAGAATAAGTATAGTGACTCGAAGAAGACGAAGTATAAGTGTGAGTAGTGGAGACTGAATGAATAGCTTGCACCTCAAGTCTTCTATTTAGAGCAAGAAATTTGGGTGCCAAGAATCAATGGATATATAACCGAATCTTTTCCCATCGTTTATGGTTACATTTCCATCCATGCACATGGATTGGAAGATGATCAATCGTTGGGGAAGAGCCACGTGGAAAGTGGTTTTCTTTGGGTCTTCATGAAGATTGTGCTGACATCGTATGTAGGATAGAAGTCCTAGATGTTGCCACGTCATATTCGGTTACAACCGAGTAGAGGCCTCCACGATTGCCATTTGATGCTTCTAGATGATACAAAGCTATGGAGCCTTGATCTGCTACCACTTGTCGAGTTGTTATAACAGAAAAGATTCCTTAAGCTCAGCTCTTTGTTACCTGCGCGCGAAGATGTTTGTGTACGAGACTTAAGAGTTTTGATAGTTTCTTCTTACTTCAAGCTTAACTGTACCCTTGCGTGGTTCAGCGCAAGGGTGTTAAATGAAGTTTAGATGTTTTGCTCTTTGTTCTCACGCGAGGTTAATAATAATTGTGCTTTCAGGTCTGTCCTACCGTTGCGCGAGGCGTGCAAGGTCTATTAAGTGATCTGGTAACATTCTGATGGTATGGTCTCTTGCGCCCCGCAGGGCTTCTTCAAGTCCCCTCGGTCCAGTGTTGCTCCTATGCGCAACTAGCGAGTAGGTGGAGTACTGAACTATAATAAAAATCGAGTGTGCACTTTGTTTACAAGGGTTGTAAGTTCTTTTGTTAAAGATCTGTATGGAAAAGTAGGAGGAAGTTTCTAGGGGAATAAAAGCCACTGTTCAGGATAAGGTTTTTGAATTTGAATTTCATAAAGCTGACGCGTTGGCAGGCAAGTTGTTGAGGGAAATAGGGATGGAAGTGACAACTTACGGCTGTGTGACAGGTTGTCAACAACGTTGGATGCTTTTTCATTAATGAACTGCAGAAACGTAACGGCCACGCGTGCGCAGCAACTGTCAGACTCTCACTTGCCTTCCACTTGTCACTTGTAGCTTCGTTTCTGGGTTTTTGGGCGCTTCACGTTTCCCCCATCGCATTAAATGCGATAGTATAAATACTCAAATTGGTCACCAGAAATTCACCCACTTCCCTATCTTATTGTATCTCTTCCAAAATTCCCTCTTTCTTCCAAAACTCTTATTCATCACTTTATCACATCTTATTCTAAAGTGATGATTGAAGACAGGCCTGAAGGTGCCGCTGAAGAGGAAACGATGAGCCTGCTGCCGGTGTTGAAATGGTCGGAGAGCAACTTTAAGAAACTTGTTACAGGGTTCCATTTCCCAGAGATGGGATGCCCCATACCCTACTGAGGGTGAAACTGCAGCGAATGCCCCACCAGGTTATATAACCTTGTTCTTCGATTATTTTTCCAACGGGAACTTTAGGTTACCAATGATAAAATTCTTCTTAGACATCCTTTCTTATTACAAATTCCGTATTTCCCAGTTGAATCCTATGGGAATGGTGAGCATAAAACATTTCGAGTTTGTGTGCCGGACTATGGATATTCAGCCGACCGTAAATCAATTCTGGGTGTTTTACCAACTGCACTATGAGTTAGGGTTTTACACATTCCAACATCGTATAGAAGCCAAAAAGATCTTACATACGCTGCCTAAATCTTATCATGACTGGAAGCAAAAGTTTTTCTATATCAAAGCCGGAGTTATCCCCATGAAGATGCATTTTCATGGTGTAGAGGATATTCCGATGGAGACCATTTCTGTTCCCACTCGAGAATCTTGGTACCGAGACATCAAGGAGATCCTGGCCATTCAATTACAAGAGAGAGATTTGATTGCTGCAGGGATGAGTTTGTTATGGAAAGTCGATCGTCGTGAGAAGCCGGTGTACATGGAAGGAGAGAGGAGTAAGTCGTATTGTGGTGTTGATATTATTTTCCTTCTTGCCAATTGTTGCCTAACCATGCGCTTTTATGTATGAGTTGTTTTGTATATTGCGGCGTATAAGAGATACAATGGGCAGACGAAAAACATTCTGCTGAAGCCAGCGGAGCCAACTTGGTATTCCGAGATACTTGGGAATTTTGAGTTGCCCAAAGATGAAGATTTTGCAGTCCTATTCCATCTGGAAGCGGTAAATGATGTATGTATTAGTACGCGCACCCTTCATTTGCTTAATATATGTTGCGCAATGATGTAGGTGAGTTGCTGAACTTGGGCATCGACCCAGATTCCAAGATGAAACGGCGCGCAGGGCCTATTACTGGTGCAACCAAGAAACCTGCTACAGCCAAGGCAGAGCCTCAAAAAGGTACGTGCTCTGTGCCTGACACTTGGCTTGACTATGTAGTGGTGTCTGATTCCTTGGAAGGCTTTGCGCCTATAGGCTTAAGGAAACCCAAGCCCGAGCCCCAAGATACTGTAGGTATACCAGTACCTAACCTTGAGGACCCAATTGACTTGGATTCAAGTCCAGAACCTCTAAAGAGGAAGACTGAAAAAAGAACTCTCCCAAGGGATGACATCGTTATGCAACCTCCCAAGAAAGTTGCCAGAAAGAAAACTATAGGGAAGCGAGGTAATCTGGATGCCCTTGCCGCAAAGTTTTCTCCAGGCTTGTATAGTTATTTCTACGTATTTGTTACATAGGGAAAGGTGAAACCTCAGTCTTTACAACGGAACTTCCTACCTTTCCCATAGAGTCTTTACGGATGCCATCACCCCCTTATGACACTGCCCAAGTGCAGAGTTCAAGGGCTGGTGATTTATGGGTAAAGGATGTGGAGGCAAGTGTGGGTGTTAAAAAGGTTGTTGTGCCAGAGGGAACATCTTCTGTGGTTGTCAAAGAAGAGCTATTAAAAACGACTGCTGACGAGCAGCCTAAAGATACCGCTCCTCTGGAAGTTCAGACGGTTGAACAAGGGCCAAAGGGAGATGTTGAAAAAACAGGGAAATTACCTCATGACGAGGATGCGTCTGTGACAGGAAACATAGAGGAGGAATCCCCAATTCGTCCAGACGAAACCCCTGGTGATCATTATTAACGATCTTATTTAGAGAAGCGTGTTGCTGACATTCACGTGCCAGTCTAGAAATTAAAGCAAGGCGAGAAATTTAGCCATTGGAAGTATGTTGTGAATGGTTTAAGGGTGCCTTCCCTCCGGCGGAGGTGAAGGGACGAGGTGGACAAACATATCGCACCTACTTGTAGCTATCAGTCAGTTCTGCCTCCAACACCCATAAAATAATCCGTGAATGACGCAGCATGCACAAGGAGCGTGAAAATTTTGAGGTTTCAAAGAAAGAAATGGTTACTGAGTGGGCGCAGATGACCATGCTGAGAAAAGATTTTGAAGCAGAAAAGGCTAACTTTGAAGATGCGAAGAAAACAGAAGATTGGTCTGTGATGGGATAGAAGAAGAAAGCTAAAGTTGTAGCTGCCACACTTGCTAAGGAGTGCAAGTTGTGGGAAAAGCTTGTGAAAGGGACAACAATGAGAAAATATCCTTAAGGAATGCAGTTGTGAGCCTACGCTCAGAGATAGAGCGCTTGAAGAAAGAAAAAGAAGAAGCCATTGTTGCCATGAATGAGGCGAAATCCCACAGGGAACGCAGCAAACAAAAGGAGGTAGAAACTTCTACAACTCTATTCTTATGAAATAAGGAGATTGTAGAACTTACATCATTGTTGTTTGATTAGGAGGAGACCAAGGTTATGCTTGAAGTAGCGAAGAAGGATCTTCAAGCTGCCAATGTTTAAAAAGCTGAGCTTCAACGCTGACACATAGAGAATCAAGAAAAAATTCAACTCTATGAGGTGGAGATTGGCGTTGATAAGACACGTGCTGAGCTTGTAGAGCAAAAGCTCGAGGATTCAGAGGCAGCACATGTCACGGCGGAAAGTATGGTTGAACCGTTAACAAAGAACATGCTTTGGATACAACAACACGGGGTTGTGAATGTAAGTCTTAACCGTTTGTTTTTCGACTGTATGTTGATCGTGATTTGCTCATTAAATATAATTGTGTTGTATAGATTGCGAATTCCATCTTGAATTCGGTGGAGCCGGATAGCGCAATGGCCAAGCTGATGGTCACCGCGCGCCATGATGGTTACGCTCAAGGCTATGCAAAATGTGCTCATCATGTGACAAGCGCTCTAAAAGTAAACTGGGATACCAGCCACTCCACTACGCAAGGGGTCAATACCAGTGTCGCCTTTGCTAAGGTGAAGAAGGAATATGACCATTTATAGTTACCTGTGATGGATTTTGGTGAACGAAGCGTTGCGACATGACGATTTTGTTAAGCATTTAAAAGATATCTTTCATGACGATGCAGCAGATGAGGATGTTGAAGAAGATGCAGAGGAATAGCTTGTAAGAATTCCTTCTGTATATTGCTTTTGTGGCGTGGATGGAAGGGAAAAAGTTACCATTTGATGTTGTAACCCATCTTTTTCTAAACCGAATAGGTTCTATGTATTTTTAAGATGGTTGCGTAGATACTCATGTACTTTTTAACCTAATACAGGTACGTAATAAATAATAACTGTTTGCATATGTTTTAGTTACAATATCCGTGTGAGAATAACTACTTTGTATAGGTAAAACAAATAAAGTTGGTATAAAGCTCATGTATGAACAAGTCGCAACCCCGCCTGTGCGCAAAGGTTTGCGGCTGATCTTGGAGGTAGATAATGTTCATAAGACTTGTGTCATACCATAATGTTTTTGTGCATACCCAAAGTGGTTTCACGCATTTGTAACAAGGCATAAATAAGTAACAGCGTAATGTAAGTAATGACCTCTGTATTAAAGAAGATAAGGGGCAGAGGCCATGCATTACAAAGTTAGTAAGATTACATAACCTAAAGAACATGAGATATCTGTAAGTAGCGATCTTTTGCACCAAAACTGATAAGGCTCAAGGCTGGTGTGTATAAAGATGCTAAGGTTACATATAGCATCGTCGCAATTGATGTGTGTTCCAAGTTCTGGGAACGCTCGTGCCATCCAACGGTTTGAGGTTATATGCGCCTTTACCCAAGACTTTATGGATCACATACGGGTCTTCCCATTTTGGTGCAAGCTTCCCTGGGCGCTCAGCGTTTGATGCTTCATTGTCTTTCAAAACAAAATCTCTTAGAAGAAAGGTGCATAGACGGTCTCGTGTAGTATAGTACTTTTCAAGCTTCAACTTATATTTAGCCTCATTGATTGCGGCGTTTTCTCGTCTTTCCTCAAGGAGGTCCAAATCAAGCCTGTGTTCCTCCTCATTGTTCTGTGTTTCCATTGCAAGCATGCGCGGTGAAGGGAGACCAATTTCAGCTGGGATCACCGCCTCAGTTCCATAAACAATACTGAAAGGTGTCTCGCCTATGCTAGTTTTTGTCATAGTTCGATGAGCCCAACGGATACTTGGTAACTCATCAACCCAGCCTCTTCATGTTGTTCCCAATCTTTTTTGATTCCTTCAACGATATTCTTGTTGATACTCTCGACTTGGTTGTTGCCTTGAGGATGCGCAACCGAAGTAAAAACATGCTCTATGTGTATTTCGTTCATCCATCTTTGTAAATATTCTGAAGCAAAGTGGGGACCATTATCGCTGACTATGCGCAATGGTAGACCAAAACGAAAAGTAATGTGTTCCCAGATGAATTTATATATGATTGTTGCAGTGGTTGAAGCAAGCGGCTCGGCCTCCACCCACTTGGTGAAATAATCAACTGCCACGATTATAAACTTTACAGCTTCGGGGGCATCTTGGAATGGTCCCACTATGTTAATTGCCCATTGCTGAAAAGGCAAGCTGTTGTTACTTGAATTAAAGGATTTTTGGGACGCAGTGTTTTGGGAGCATGTTGTTGGTATGATGCGCACTTCCTCAATTTCTCAACTGCATCTAAATGCATGCCCAGCCAATAATACCCGACATTCATGACTTTCGCGACTACCATGTGAGGACCGGCATGAATCCCACATAACCCTTCATGAATTTTGCGGATCAAGTACTGAACGTCTTGTGGGTCAACACAACGAAGGAGTGGTCCAAGATATGACTTCCAAAAAAGTATCCCATCTGCTATTTCGTAATTTAGTGCTTTGTTTTGGATTTTCCTAGCCTCCTCTTTGTTTTCTAGGAGAACGCCAATTTGTAAGAACATAGTGATTGGAGACATCCAGGAGGGATTTCCCATTTCCACCACATTAACTTGACGTAACAGAACACAGGGGTTTTTAAGTACTTTGATACGCACTTCTTTTGCGAGGTGTTTGAAACTGGTAGCTGCCAACTTGCTAAGCGCATCTGCGTGTTTATTCTCATTGCGATTGATGTGAATGACTTTAAACGTTTGAAATTTGCCACTCAAAGACTTCGCTTGTGCAAAAGATACAGGGCCATTGTCTCGCCTTTCGTATCATAAAGGCCATTGATTTACCCAGCTACTAAAAGAGAATCTACGTGTGCCTCCAGATTTTTCGCGCCCATTTTAACTGATATACGAAGGATCGCAAGAAACGCTTCATACTTTGCTTTGTTATTAGTGCTTTTGAAATCCAACCTGATGGCGTAAGTAAATTCATGATTATTGGGACTGATTAAACGAAGACCAGCCCCTGCGCCATCATCATTAGACACGCCATCAGTGTGTAAGGTCCATACGCTATCGTCCATGATAGGTACTAGATTTTGAATAGCTTCGCACTCTTGAACCTTGTTACTTGGAACCTCAGTAATAAAATCAGCTAATATTTGGCCCTTGATGGCCGTTCACGGCTTATAAAACCCAATTCAATAGCCCCTTTTTCCAACCCGCCAGAACATCGGGTTTAGACAAGACTTGATCCAAATGGTAATTTGTAAGATCTGTAATCACATGTCCGGACAAATACCTGCGCAATCGACGCGACGCATGAATTAATGCTACGCAAGTTTTTCCATCATTGAGTATGGTGTCTCCAGATCAGTTAACATTTTGTTGACGTAATAGATTGGTGTTTGGACCCTTGCATGCTCCACTAGTAAGACTGCGACAACTGCAATTTCTGAGGCGGAAAGATACAAGATCATTGGTTCTTCTTTTCTTGGAGCGGTAAGAGTGGGAAATTGAACCAAACATTCTTTCATTTGCTGAAAAGCTTTCTCTGCGTCAGAAGCTCATTGAAACTAATTTTTGTTTTACACAGTTTCTTAATGTGCTGATGAATGGAAAGGCTTTTGTTGTGTGATTTACCAAGAATCGATTTAGCGCAGCCAGTCGACCGGCTAACCGTTGCATTTTTTTAATGGTTGACGGTGATGGCATGTGCTGGATTGCCTCTAGTTTCTCTGGGTTGACCTTAAAACCCTCTCGCATAATGATAAAACCCATGCATGTCCCTTCTTCCATTATGAATGAACATTTCCCAGGATTTAATTTTAAGTTAACCTTGCGCAGGGACGTGAAGATTCTTTGAATATTTGCTAACATCAATTCTTCGTCTGGAATCATAAATGACAAGGTCATCAATGTACACTTCAACAGACACGCCTATGTCATCACCAAAAGACTTGGTCCATTAGGCGCTGATAAGTAGATCCCGCATTTCGTAACCCGAAGGGCCTTTTTGTGTAACAAAAGATTCCTTTGTCTGTGCGGAATGTCGTTTTATCCTCATCTTCCTTTTTTCATGTGGATCAAGTGATAGCTCTTGTAGCAATCTAGAAAACATTTCAAACGAAAAGAGGCAAAGAGAATCCACCTTCTTATCAATCTCCGGTAAAGAGTAACAATCCTTTGGGTACGCTTTATTCAGGTCTTTGAAATCAACACACATGCGCCAACCGCCGTTGTGTTTTTGTATCATGACTGGGTTTGCTACCCAAGTTTGATAACGCACCTCTCTTAGAATACCAGCTTGGAGAAGCTCAGAGACTTGTTCATTCATTGGGTGAGTTTTTCTGTACCTAAACTATGCTTTTTCTAAGCAACTGATTCCACAAACGGAAACGTATTCAGCGCATGCTCTGCGACGTCGCTTGGTACACCTGTCATGTCCGCCGGTGACCAAGCAAAAATAATCATGTTGCGAAATAGAAGCTGTTTATGTTGTGCCTTGACTGTAGGGGTCATGGCGGGACCCGACAAAACCGTTTTTCTGGTTCATTAGCCGGAGACGGCTTCGTAACTTTTGGTGGTTCCTCATCGATGGTCATCACTTCTTTCTTCAATACATAATTGCCACACCGGTTTCAGTTGGAAAACCACATGCAGCATGGGGAGTAGAAGTAATCATATTGAAATTTCTTTGTGCGCGACGACCCAGCAATACATCATGGCAAGATGTTACGGGCATAACCATAAAATTAACCTGGATCGTGCGCGAATGTTTCCCATCCGAGAGAGTAACCAGGAAAGAGATCTGCCCGAGAGGAAAAACGGCTTCATTACAAAAACTAGTTAATGGGAAATCAACCGGTTCTTAGTGCGCCTTATCCTCTGGGTCTATCTGCTTCAAACATTGCTCGTTAGTGATATCTATAGAACTAACCGGATCAATAAACATATAATTGGTGCGATAATGGCCGAAATACCAGTCTTTCTTCTTAACGACCTCCAGGAACTATAAGAAAAATTACCTGCTGCTCATGCCAATGTGTCGAAAAAGCTCTCCTATGGCTACGCTTGCGCGCTAGGCCACCTTGCACCATAGTGACAGATGTTTGTTTCATCTTCTTATTACTCGGGCCTTCATCATCGCGAGTTATCTAACGAACCCCCTTGCGCACATTTTGAAGCAGATGAGTGAGTTTCCCACTTTTTAATGCTTTCTCAATCTTGGTGCGCAAACTGATGCAATTGTCGGCGGTATGCTCAGTATCCTTATGATAATCACATAAAAGGTTTGGATCCTGACCTTTTTTGTTTTTCATTTGTTGTGGCTGTTTAAACTGATGATTTTCAATGCTAAGCACCTCTGTTGGAGTCTTTGCTAAAGGTATCCACTGCCTGTCTCGATTTTCTTGTTTTATCGCCTTTTGAGTAGTAATTTTGTTGATTGTTGTGCGAGCATCAATCGGCGAATAAGATGAAAAAGAGTTCTAGTTCGATTCTTTCCAATTTTTCTTGTTCTTCTTACTAGTATTTCTGCTCATATCATGTGGAGGATATTGAGGCATGGGAGGTCTGTTGGAACTCAAGTTGCACTCAGTTTGAGCATAAACTTTGGCTGCTGCCATAAGTTTTTCCCAACTTTCGGGAGACCCACACTTCCCGATAGAAATTTTATCATCTCATCACATCGAACAATATACTTGAATTGTGCGCGAACCAAATCTTCATGCACATCATCGATCTCAAGGACCTCTTTATTATAACGAGTAATAAAATCTTCCAAACTTTCATCATCTCTCCGCCAGATGTTCATGACATCCAAGGATTCTCTGACATATCGCCGTTGTTGGCTTAAGTGAGTTAAGAACTTATCCTTGAGATCATTCCAGGAAGTAATTTTACCTATTGGTAGATTATCAAACTATAGGTGCGCGGCACTTGTGAGGATTTGAACAAATAAATGACACCACACAGGCAACACCCATCCCCCTACCAGCCCAGCGCTAGTAAACAAGCGCATGTGATCATCCGGATCTGACATACCATTAAATTTTCCCACATTGGATGGTAACTTTGCGCGCTCAAGCGGAGCCAACACAATTTCCTTCACAAACTTGGATTGTCCTGCTGCTTCAGCTAGTCTATAGATCAGATTATAGTCATGCCCTGCCTCTGGATTGTATACCGCGCGTGACTTAGGTTTATAATTAGCATGATCTTTCTATAGTCGATTAAACACACTAACACTGTCACCTTCGTCATATGTCTTGTCATACTCTTCTCGCTGGGTGTCCCACCCATGAGATGGACACGGGCCCAAATGAGAATGGACTGATGCTCGCTTCTGGGTAGTTGACTCATATCTGGTCCTGGACTGAGAATACTCTTCTGTCTCTCTTGAAGGGACGTACGATGGTGCACGCTCTCTGGTCGGTGAATGATAACTCAACACTCAAGGTGCAGGCGAAGCGTGCACATGAGTTGTCGGCAATTGCACCGGTGATGTCGATGCGTTAGTCTGTGCACAGAGTTGTGCATAAACAGCATTTAGAGCAGTTTGAGATTTGACAAACCAAGATATCAGAGTCTCATCGAGAGGTAATATTGAAGCGATTTAAACAAAAGGAGTTTCAGCATGAACTCTCGGAGTTATTGGAATGTTTATACGACCTGGATCATGACGAACATCAGCATCCTCGGAGAATTCTTCCTCCACTTGTCCATCGATCTGAGAAACATGAACTGTGTTCCTGATCTCGGCCTGAGGACTTTGTGGCAAACTCGACGGACCATCAGCCATGAAAACTGAAGGTCGTAAAAGACAAACAAGAGATGAAGATTAAAAGAAAAATGATCGGTGGCGCCGATGAAGAAACACCAAAACTGAGAACTATCGGAATAGATCTATATCTGAGGACATGGTTTCTGCATACAAAGGTTGGTCTCCTGTTTGATCGTTGATGGAAAGAACTTTGTCAGAAATCACTGCAAAACAGAAAACCGTTGTTAGCCTCGCCACGGGGAGAATGGGGGTTCTCTCCATGACCACCCTCGGGCGTGAGAATAAGTACAGTGACTCGAAGAAGACGAAGTATAAGTGTAAGTAGTGGAGAGTGAATGAATAGCTTGTACCTCAAGTCTTCTATTTATAGCCAGAAATTTGGGCGCCAAGAATCAACGGGGATATAACCGAATCTTTTCCCACCATTTATGGTTACATTTCCATCTATGCACACAGATTAGAAGATGATCAATCATCGGGAAGAGCCACGTGAAAAGTGGTTTTCTTTGGGTCTTCATGAAGATTGTGCTGACATCGTATGTAGGATAGACGTCCCAGATGCTACCAACGTCATATTCCGTTACAACCAAATAGAGGCCTGTACAATTGCCATTTAATGCTTCTAGATGATCCAAGGCTGTGGAGCCTTGATCTACTGCCACCTGTCCAGTTGGTTATAACAGAAAAGATTCCTTTAGCCCAGCTCTTCGTTACCTGTGCACGAAGATGTCCGTGTACAAGACTTAAGAGTTTTGATAGTTTCTTCTTACTTCAAGCTTAACTATACCCTTGTGCGGTTCAGCGCAATGGTGTTAAATGAAGTTTAGATGTTTTGCTCTTTGTTCTCGCACGAGGTTAATAAGAATTCTGCTTCCAGGTCTGTCCTACCGTTGCGCGAGGCGCACAAGGTCTATTAAGTGATCTGGTAACATTCTCATGGTTTGGTCTCTTGCGCTGGCACAGGGCTTCTGGGACCATACCTCTTCACTCTTTATCTTTTATTCTAGTCATTTGGAAGGCTGCACCTTGTTGAAAATCTTTTTCAGACACTTGTTGTTGAAGGTTAAAGCATAAAAGTTTAGAATACATAAGAAAAGTTTTTTTTATTTCCTTTTAATAGTATTCATATTTACCACTAAGTCCAAGAACAATGCCTGGGATAGATTATAATCTGAATTTATCAAAATGGCATATCCCAAGTATTTGACTTTTTTGTGGAATCTCATTGAATAAGGTGGTCTTAGCTGAGAGACAAATAAGTAGGGTATATAAAAACTATCGCATTTCAGCAGGAAATTTAGGTTTAAAAATTGTAACTCCTGTCAGTGACCCTCATACCCTCTTTCTATGAACTCTGTGTGAATATCCTGTTTTTTAAAAGAATTATTACCCGCCTAGTCATTCAAAGCAAATACTGTGGATATAGAAGATGGGGATATCTGAACAATGGTGTCTCCGATCTTTGACGTTATACCAAAGGGCTTGTTATTTTGAAATTGGATTTCAGCATTAGCCCGGAATTGTCGGAGGGTATCCATGTATATTGTTGCATTGGCAGTTAGTATGATTTTGTATTTTGATAATGTCAAAACATCCATTATTGAGTGGAAAACTTGATTTTTGGTTGTTTTCTCGAAATAGGGGAGGTAGTTATGATGAGTTTTTATTTGTAGAGCCATGATCGGAGATGGGAGGTGAGGACTTTTGGAGAAGATGGTAGTGGAAACCGCTTTTTATGAATTTGAATTCAAGTCGGCAGTGTAAGCTCTGTTTGGATGGAACATGGGTATTTATATAGAGAAAAGGTGAATGCTGACGTGGCAGCATCTGTTTGAAAGGTCTGATGACTAAAATCTGTGTAAGGCCCCTAAACCGGGCACCTTACAATCGGACACATCACAGTGTACTGTTTGAAAATAAGTCTTTTCTCAAAAATACGCAGCTGAAATTTTAATTAAAACAGTACATGATTAAATATAATGCATTCCAACTCGAATCGCGGGTAATCCCATCTGCTAGCCAAGAGCAACACCGACTCGAATCACACAGCTACAAAATAATCTAACATACATGCAAAAGTCAGCTACGTTGAAGGAGTTCTAACAGTTTAGTTGAAGCATTTAAAACACATCCCAAATGCTTTATTTGAAAACCAAAACACCATTTTTTTTAAAACCAACATGGTTTATTAAAATGCATTAACATTACTTTCAAGTTTAATGACTCCAACTCATAACCCAAAACTCCATCCATATCCTCAGTCTAATCATCCTACCGATAATCCTCTTCGATGTGGATCAGATTACTTAGACACCAAAGGACAACCTACAATGCATCTTAATTCATAGGACCATTAACCAAACCAACTTGTATCTAGGACATAACAAGTAATGGCCTAAAAACTCGATTGTAACTTGACCTCGTCTAACAACTACACAATTTAACATCACTCGGCAACTGCATAATAGAACGTCATTTGTCACCCACATCATTGAACACCATTCGTCAACTACATAATTAATCATCATTTACCCACCATTTAACTAACGTGAAACATATAAGCACATAAGGTGGGAACCTAACACCTCGTTTGTTGCCCGTAGGCTATCATCCTTTGCCCTCGTCAAGGCACCCTCGTCAGGGTTTCGTCTCTTCCAATTTGACCCCGAAGTGTCCGTCACCCGCATAATAGCCCGAAGGATTTATCATTGCTACTAGGGCTAACCATTTAAACATCTCAGTGATGTTTCTCGTGACCTGACACCACTCTGAAGGTAACGCCGCCATCACAAATAACCCGCATCTCGTGACCTGACCTTACGTCACCCCAAAGGTAACGCCGCCATCACAAGTAACCCGCATCTCAAGACCTGACACCACCTCGAAGGTAACGCCGCCATCACAAGTAACCCGCATCAAGCACCTCAAGGATGCTAATTCACATAAAACACATAGATACACATATAAGGTTAAACGCACATTAACTACCCGACAACTACTATCTTCACGTTCCCGCTACCACTAAGGTTTAGAGTTACCAATTAAAATTTATCACGACACAAGTACTGCTTTAAATATCAACATCTACCACAACCCATACCTATACGACCTCAACATCACTAAATAAAACATCACACGCATACGCAGGACTAATAAGGCCCGATTAATCACTACATCGTATAAAAATATTGTTTATGGAAAAACAATTATAAAAATTTTAATTGCAAAACCCGGTAATTTATAAAACTCGTAACATGTATGAAAAGCATGTATGCTAACCCCGAAATATTTAAGAAAAAAGGGATTAGAACTCACATGCTGCAAAGCTTCCTGATCCATAAGCTAATCGTGTCGAGCCACATCCTCAAGCAAAACCTGTAACTGTATAACTTGTGGTTACAACTCATTCTAATAGTTAACGCATAACCCGACCGTGCATCATTGAATTCAAATCTCCCTGAACCCCGTCAAACCCGTGTACCAATACCGGGTATCCTGTGCATATCCAACCTCTCCATCACATGCAAAATTTGCCTTTCATCCCAACATTAATTGATTTCCATGATTTAAGTTCTAAACACTAAAATAACATGAAAGAGAAATGAGGTGTTTGATTACTTGGTTAATTAATTAGGGTGTGTGACTACTTGCTTAATAAAATAATTCACTTATATCCGTTCCATATTTAAAGCATGCACACACACAGCTCTATATATTGTATATTTAATATTAAACCAAAGCCAATTTATATTTTCATGGCCGAGAGCAACACACCACACCTTACTTTTAGTTATGCATTCATTAGTTGTCTTCCATGCACTCCAGCAACATCCTCATGCGCCATCGTAACATGCACCACTCACACCATCCTACTTAGTCTTGTAATTTATTCCATGCATACATACACCGGTTATAGTAGATTATTATCATCATCACCATTTTTGCCATAATTACCTAATCATTCCTTACATCACCTATCATAACCCCATGCATAACACTCACCTTCCTTGTACCCACACCAAAGACACATAGTAAACCCACCTGCAAACAATTAGCTGAAACGTTTTCCCGATGCAGGTACATTAACCAATGTCTAAATAATACCCATCACTTGATCCCCATGCGATCCACACATCATAATCAACATGTCATTCCATTACACTAAATCTTTATGCACACGTACACACATCATGCGTAATTCTACCACTAGGTTGGCAGGGTTTTGTTCCCGCCAACCACCCCGAACCCTCGACTCGGAACAACCAAGGCCAAGTGGAACTGAGACGCACCACCCCGAACACCCTGGTGCTACCGCCATTGTCAACCGTCATCAGCCTTCACCGCGCCATACTAGTCGGTCACCATAGTCGAACCACCACTTTGCTACCAAGCCACCTTGCCACCGTCACACACCGTTGCTCATCGTCGTAGCAGCCACCACCATCATCCACCCGTCACCATCATTACATCTCCTTACCACTGAACAAATACTGACCGCCACGGAAACCGTACACAACCACCATCACCATCAGAACTACAATCATAACCATCATCACCACCGCAATTCCACCACCCTACTCTTTCTCCACAACCAAACACTACGCACCACCGTGCACCTCCACGGTTCTATCATCACAAACAGAACCAAAGAGAACCCCATAAAAATCTCACGCAAAACGAACACAAAGCAGTAATTGGAACGTGAGGTTACCTTATGGTGCGATTTAGGAGATCAACCGAGCCGAGAACCATCCCCGTCGCCATCCTCCTCATTCGATCTATCTCTCTTTCTCGTTTTAGTTTTATGCCGCAACTATGGCGTTTAGTGTTTTGGAATGTGTTTTTGATAACCCATGTTACACAATGCCCCCTCGGAGTTCTGGATTTGCTTTCTTATTCCCAAGGTAATATAATCATCTTTCACAATTGACAACTGGGTCCCCACAGTTCAGTTTTGTGCGTTTCCTCTCTGAAATTTATTTATATGACAATACACCGATTCTTGCAATTCGTTACATACAACCTTATATCCATTAAAACAATCTGGATTGTGGATGCTTCGTTAGAAATTATAAAATTTGGTATGTTACAATCTGTCCACGTGGTAACCTCTCTTTGTGGTAATGGATGACAGTCGTTAGATAACCTCTCTTTGTGGTAATGGATGACAGTTGTTAGATAACCTCTGTTGGAAAGCAACAGAGGTTGGAAACAGTGGATATGAAGAGTGACTGATTTTAGTCTATAAGAGGATAGACATAAGAGGTTATGAATAGTGGTGAATGAGAATAGAGGATCCTTTTCAACAGTGGATTAATTTTAGCCAAACAGAGATTTTAAAAACAGTGGTTTGGAACAGATTTTAAGAATTTTTGAAAAGTTTTTCAAACAAAGCTATTTTTAAGGATGGATTATTGATTTTAGAAAAACATTATAATGCTTTGGAAAACAAAATTTTGCATTTAATCCATGTCTAGCATATCAATCCTATAGATCAAGCTTTCAAATGTGGATGTGTCTAAAGCTTTTGTCAACACATCTTCCAGCTAATCATTAGTTGAAACATGATGCAAAGAAATCAAACCTTTTTCATAGCTATGATTCACAAAGTGATGTCTGATGTCAATATGCTTGGTTTTTTAATGAGAAACTGGATTTTTAATGATGTTTTCAGCTGCTTGACTATCCAACATGAGAGGAGTCTTTAAAGCAGTCAAACCAAAATCCAGCAACTGATTTTAAAGCACAGGAGTTCGGTTGTACAACTTGCTGCAGTAATATATTCAGCCTCTGCTATTGATGTTGAAACGGATGCATGTTTTTTGCTTTGCCAAGAAACCAAGCAATTGCCTAGAAACTAACATCCTCATGAAGTGGACTTCCTTGTAGTATGACAACCAGCAAAGTCACTGTCTGAGTAACCTGAAAGCTCAATATTTCCATTAGCAAGGTACCAGATACCAAGTGTAGGAGCACCTTTTATGTATGTGAATATCATTTTCACAGCTATAAGGTTGGACTTTCTAGGTGCTGACTGGAATCTTGCACATACACATGTTGCAAACATGATGTCTGCCTTGATGCAGTTAGGTACAATAATGACCCAATCATGCTTCTGTAAAATGTTTGATCAACCAAGTCATCTTTATCATCAACAGTGACAAGTTTGTGGTGGCCATGGGTGTACTACATGGTTTACAATCATTCATATCAAATTTTGTCAATAATTCTTTGACGTATTTACTTTGTTGAATGAATGTACCATTTTGCAATTGCTTAACTTGGAGACCAAGAAAGCATTGAAGTTCACCCATGCCACTCATCTCGAACTCTGCTCTCAAGAGTTCCCTGTTCACACATGGAATTGCATGTGGATCCAAAAATGATGTCATCCATATAAATCTGGACAATCATCAAATCCTTTCATTTCCATTTAAAAAAACATTTTTTTTATCAATTTTACCTCTTGTGAAGCCTATGGATAAGAGAAAAGTGGATAGAGTCTCATACCAGGCCCTTGGTGCCTGTTTCAAGCCATACAAGGCTTTATTAAGCTTGTAGACATGATCATGATAAAAGGCATCTTCAAAACCAGGAGGTTGGCATACATATACCTCTTCCTGGATCTTACCATAAAGGAATGCATATTTGATATCCAATTGATACACATTGATGTTGTGGTTGACAGCAAAGGCTAAAAACTCTATGATGTCCTCCAATCTTGTGACAGGAGCAAATGTTTCATCATAATCAATGCCTTCTTCTGGTCTATAGCCTTGAACCACAAGTCTAGCTTTGTTCTTGACAACAATGCCCCTTTCATCTTTTTTGTTCTTGGAGACCCATTTTGTGCCAATTAGACATACATCCTTAGGCAATGGTACAAGTTCCCATACTTGTTGTCTCTTGAACTGTTGGAACTCTTCCTACATGGCCTCTACCCAACTATTGTCTTTCGGTGTATCTTGGTACTTGACAGGTTGTATGAGTGATAAAAAACTAGCAAAAAGACAAATGTTTTGGGATTGACTTCTTGTGAGTACCCCTTCATTGATGTTGCCAATAACTTGGTCTGGTGGATGATTTTTAAGGTAGATTAGATCTCCCTTGTATGGAATGATGGCATTTAGAGGCGAAGGTTGCAGATGAGAATCATCTGAGCTAACATCTATTAGCAATTTTGAAGAGTCAACAAATGTTTGGAATGGAGGTGGAGGTATGGGTGGAATAGGTGTAAAAGTGGGTTGAGTTTTGTCCATAGAAGATGGAATTTGGTCAGCAGTGGATTGACTAGATGAGGCAGCAGAGGTTTGAGGATCAACAATTGTTTATGCAGCAGTGGCAGAGTTTTGGCAGCTGTTTGAACATCTGTTCCCCTTATGGTGGAAGTGACTTTATATTGTGGGATCACAATGTCAAATCCATAATCTTGATGGGAAGACTGTGGTGTACCTGCATTATTAGTCTTGACAGACACATCTTCAAATATAAATTTATCTATATCAAACATTTCAGGATTTGCTAAGCTTTTTAAAGAAGAAAGTTCATTGAACTTTACATTCAAAGTCTCGTCTACACACCTAGTCTTTTTGTTAAACACTTTAGAGGCTTTGGCAGTAGTTGAGTATTCTAGAAAATAAACACAATCTACTTTGACTGCAAATTTTGGAATTGAATCTCTTAAGTTTAAAATGAAGCATGGGCAACCAAAGATTTTGAAATAAGAGTGGTTTGATTTTGAACAGAGTTTCATAAGTAGTCTTTTGATGCCTTTGGTTGATTAAAACTTTGTTTTACACATAGCAAGCAGTGTTTAAAGCCTCTGCCCAAAAGCACAATGGTAAACCTGAATCTGCAAGCATTGTTCTGGCAGCCTCAATTAAGGTCCTATTCTTTCTTTCAACCACCCCAATTTGTTCTGGTGTTCTTGGGATGTTGTGCTGCCTTACAATCCCTTTTCACACACAGAAGTCATATAACTCCTTATTTTTTAACTCTATTCCATTGTCACTCCTAATGATTTTTACTTGCAGATCAAGTTGTTTTCCAACTTTTCTTACAAAGTCCTACAAAATACCTGCAATATCATCTTTGGAGTGCAAAAAGTAAGTCCATGTATGTCACACCCTGGTCGTAGCGGAAGCGCAAGTATGTTACTATTAGGTAATCATTGCATCCATCTAGTAAACAATATAAATTAACAACGATGCCATGCCATTAATAAGTTGCACACCATAAATACATCCATCAAAAGTGACATCACATTATTATCTGTTTCAACTTTTCATCAAAAGACATGACTCAAAACACGTTGTTTCAAAATAGGACATTGTTTTCATCATAATTGCATAATGAGGTTTTGACCCCTATACACCCATACGAAGTTGGAAAATAATAGGGAAACCCTCCAAAAGATGGCACATCGTTGTCTTGACATATTCCCATAACCCGAATCATATCACCAGCTCATGCCTTGCGTCCTGAAATACATGTAATTTAAAAAGTCAACATAAAGTTGGCGAGTTCATGTAGTAAATGTTTTCGTATAAAAATGTCATCCTTGTAATCCAGTAATGAAATCTGCGTATGTTATTAGCATCATGGCGTTCTGGGGATCTATCAAAGTGTCACGAGTACCCTGACATATATGTGCCATAAGTAAGTAACCAACCCGAGACAACTCTGACATCATTGGGATCACAAAAGCACTCCTAACCAGTTATCATACCAGGAGTGGAGCGTGTCTCAAACTCGATAGATCTATACCTTTTGCACCTTGGTCACTACGTGATTAATGGTTACTATTGTCATCATCCTACTTATTCACAAATGATCCTGTTATCAACTGAACCCATAGCTAACATACTATTTGACATGACATGTATTTCCCCTTGATAGTTTAAAACAAAACTTGAAATAACTGAAAGGAGGGACATGAACTCATAGTTTTGCGTTCCGTTAAGTCGTACTATTTATCGATCGGTGTCCGCAACGTATGTAACCTACATGCGTATTGGTTTCATTAGACACCTAGGTCTCAATGGACCTTGTACTCGTTGTTCATTTTGAATTCTTGTTATGTGTTTCTTTTTTATGATTGAACAACTTAAAATGTTATCATAGTGTTGGTAGTTTGTTTGTGCGATTAATATATATATATATATATATATATATATATTATTGTTTTCAAACCATGTGTGAACTGGGCCTTGCCCTTCACATGTCATTGGGCCTAGCCCATGTCATCTATGCCTTTGTGTCTAGCCCATGTTTTCTTGTCATTGGGCCTAGCCCATGTTTTCTTGTCATTGGGCCTAGCCCATGTAATTTATGTCTTTGGGCCTAGCCCATGTTTTTATGTCATTGGGCCTAGCCCATGTAATTTATATCTTTGGGCCTAGCCCATGTATTAGTTTTTGGGCCTCATCCATAAACATTACAGACTTTGGGTCTAGTATATGATTTTCACAATCTGGGCCTAGCCCAAATGTATTTAAACATAAGCCCATTTATATTATAAGTATTTACTTATAATTTTTCTAACTTTTAATACACTTAACTTTCCGGATTTTTTGTTTCGATAACATATATATATATATATATGTTGAACGTCTAAAAATAAATTTAGACTCATCGTCGGCGTCGTTCATTATATGCTCATTTTCGTCGAGGATCGCCCGTTGTCGCAACGACCTTTGGTGCCGGCGATTCACCCGTTGGTCGTCCGATTTAATTGTCTTGAATATCATTGTTCGCGTTGCTTTAATTGTCCGATTTATTGTTTCAACGCCTTGTGAGAGTGTATTTATTTTGCTACCAATAATTGATGTGTTGTTTCAAGTGTTTGTATTTTGCATGAGATTGAGTATTTTTATTGTGAATACCCTAAGTTTCTAATACTTACACATACAATACACACATGTATACATCCATTTATTAGTAACAAATATGCATACAAATACTTGTATTATTTTCTAATTAGAAATATATATTTGTAAAAGCATTCATTTTTACTTATAAATATATATTTATAACTTTGTTTAAACACTTGGTTATTTAGGGATAACCCTTGTCATTAGAGTCTACTTAATGACGATTAAAGTTAATAATTGCGTTTAGTCCCACTAATCATGTCTTAAACGCGATTAGATTTTTAGAAAATTTCGCCATAGTTTCCCCTAAACTATGGCGTTTTCCACGTTTTAAAAATGTATTTAAAACCTGTTTAAGCTCACAATCATCATCAACAAATCATCTAATATTTATTTTACATAATACAAATATCATCATCCATGACTTTTTATGGTTTAAAATCCTAGTAAATCAAGTGGGTTCTTAATATTTATTAACCTTTTCAAATCAATGCTTTAGCATGTTGTTTAAACAAGTTCATGCACTTAACCCCTTGATTATTACACATTTTTAAGGTGATTACAACTAAAATACATATGTTTACTTCTTATAAAAATCATTCATATGCATAAAAATTATTTTTATGTTGTAGTATTTTTCATGGATGATGTAGTTGATGATCTTGTTTAGATTTAAACCTTTACAAGTTTAAATCTTCACTTTATACTAAATCACACAAGGTCATCCAACTTTTATATCATATTTTTAATATAAATAACTTCAACATGCAATCTAACAATCATATAAGCATGTAATTAACACAAAATAATCAATATTTATTGTTAATATTATGTTGTATTTTAGGTTTTTGATGTATCTTTTCTTGATTTTCAAGATGATCAACTTGTAGGCTAATAATCTAAACATAAACATAAGCTAAATTATGGAGGAGTTTAGCTTACAAAGGGTGCACAAGTATCTTGAAGATTTAGAGAAAAATGAAGTTCCTTAAGAATCCCTAATGATCTCCATCCATGCTAGCTTCTTTAGGGGTCTTGTTTAAGCTTCAAATGGTGTAAAAAGTGGTGATTTGTGATGGCTAAATGGTGGCCTATGGTGGAGGTGGTGGAGCCGTGAGGTAGAGAAAAAAGGAAGGATAAAGATGTTGCAAATTTTTGAGGGAAAATGATGAATTATTTTTGGAAGGTCATGATATATACATCTAATCTTTCAAGTCTTCCATCAAGTATCCACTATACCATACTTAAGATCTTAATTTTTCAACCAAAATTAAGTGGGTGGGGTCCACATGGGGAGGTTAAGTGTAAATATTTATTATAACATGTGTTTTTTTATTAGATATTTAGGTAATTAGTTTAAGTATGGTGATTAGGGGTTAATCTTGTATCATAAGCATAAGACTTGAGTTTAATGTGTATTTACATGGTATTTAATCCACATCATTCTCCAATATAAGTTTCGGATGACGGATACGTCGCTAGACCGCTCATCGTCGTAATATTCGCTAATAAACGAAACTATTTATTTAGTACCGGAAGCCTTTGTTTTCGACTACCACAACTAATATGGTGTCTAATTAGTGCATTTTCGATCCAAAAATATGCATGACTAGTTCGCTAGACGAATATACGATGAGTTAGGATGGCCGATATATCTTTCGTTCGACCGTTCGATCGATATCGGCACTTTTATGTTCCGCCGTCGAACTTTTCCGAAAGTTGTGTTTCCGTGACCTCATCTTAGTTGAATGGATTCCGAGTTCCAAATAATGCTTAACTAGTTCACTAGACGCCCGGATGAGGCTATCGACCACTAAAATATTCGTCGTTTCGACGATCGGCCGCTTTTCGGTCAAGTTGTGCATTGTTTGCCGAATGACCGGAAACGATTGTTTTGTGCATTTTTGCTATTATCACATTATTTTAGGATGTTTAACATTGTTTTATTCTTATCTTGACATCCGGAATCCTCCGAATTAGTCTTGCGGACAAATCGCCATTTGTCACCTTTTTGGTCGAAACGGACAATTTTGCAATTTAGGCGTTATACCAGAAAGTTATGTATTTTTGTAATAGTTGTTCTCAAATATGTGTTTTCATTTGTATATGGACTCAGGTATGGCATTAACATGCCATTATTTCACGTCTTGATTCGTTTCAGCGGGTTTTCCGACACAGTTAGTGTCACCGCAATTAGTGCGTCCCGCACTTTCTACCAACACTTTTAAGGCATTATTTTGGTCTGTTTCTCGTCATAACGAAAACCCGTATATGTTATGATCAGATTTACTTGCCCTAATGACGTACGACTCAGTTTTGAAATTAAATTATGCTAACTATGCATGAGATTATACTATGAAATCAATGATTAAATTGTACGGAATTACCGGTTATTTGCCATTTGTCACAATGTAAACCCTGAAAAATCATCAATTATGACAAGACAATACCTCTTCTTTTTACAACTCATGATTTTAACAGGGCCAAACAAGTCCACGTGCAACAATTGTAAACATTGACTAGTTTTGGACTCATCAATGGATTTGAATGAACTTTTATGTTGTTTACCTTTTAGAAAGGAAACACAATGTTCATCACATGTGAATTGTTTTGGTGGAAGGCCTCTTACCAGACCTTGTTTTGAGAGTGTGGTGATAGTTTTGAGATTTGTGAGACCAAGTCTTCTTTGTCATAGTTCTGTCTCTTTGGTAGAGGCAGCTAAGAACAGACAAGCATTAGACATTTGATTATCTTTCAACATATCTACCACATACACATGGCCACTCTTGTGAGCAACAAGTTGTGGTTTGCTCCCACTATGATTTCTTCAATCTTTTTCACCACATCTGGCCCAATAGTATTACAAGTTTTCTTAGTGAAGAATGGCTCATAGCCTTTATTGCTCATTTACGATATACTAAGAAAGTTAAATTTAGAGTGTCGATAAGATTGACATTTTCAAACTTGAGTTTCCCATCTTGGACTGTCCCTGACCATAACACCTTTCCTTTTGAGTTGTTACCAAAGGATATATCACCCCCTCCATGTTCTAGAAAATCTTTAAGAAGGGCTCTACATCCTATCATGTGCCTGGAGCCTCCACTATCTACATACCATAAACTATCAAAGCAAGTAGAAGCTCCTTGCACATCAGTAATAGATTAGTTTTGGTGAGTCTCTAAAGCCAAAATGGTTTTGGATGGGGTTACAGACATTCTAGCCTCAAGTCCAGGAGAATAGTCAGAGTTTTGACTAGATTTTTGAAACATGTGTTGTAGACCATTTCCTGTCAAGTGATTGTAAACATGAGGATGCTTGTTCAATCTTGGTTTTGAAGGTCTTTTGTAGACCGCATAACCATGTGGTACTTTTGATAAGAAGGTTGGCCATATCCTCTTGGAAATTTGTTTGTTGGTGGTGCATCTGTTACTTGAACCTCTCTGGGAGCAGAGGTTGCATTAAGCTGTTTGGTAAAAGATGTTTGGACTGGGATGAAGGTCTATTTGGACTTTCCTTTTTCAGTACTAGTCCGTGGACTTTCAAGTGTTTTTTATTTATACTCATTTTTTCTAACATCAAATTTTTGAGATAAACACACTCTTGAGTTTTGTGATTTTTCTTACAATAGATAGTGCAATGAGGTGCATCAACAATCACACTACTCTTGTTTATGTCATATGCTTTTAAGTGAAAACAGTTTTTAGTAATATGGTTTTTCTTTTCACAAAAGTCACAAAACAAGTTTGATATCTTCTCTTTCTTCTTCCCTTTTCAACCTTTTTGTCAACAGATGGAGGGTCTTTTAAGGGAATGATTTTCACTATATTTACTTTCACACCCTCAATAGTTGAGAAGTCCATTGGCTTAAAGTTCTCAAGAATGTCACATTCATCTGACCATGTTGGTCTTAATTGGTATTTTTGAAGTTCCTCAAAAGTTGAGGATCCTTCGGGTCTTTCTAAAATAATTTATCTTTCCATTTGGTTCGGTTACTTTAATTTCTTTACCAGCCATGTTGGTAGAAATGATTTTAACCAAACCAGAATCATTTACAACAATATTTTGAGAAACTTAGTCATTTTTGCCAAAGTGTAGGTCCCCTAGTCCTTATGGATCTTCACAGAACCGTCTATCTAATCTAGAGTGCGGAATCCCCTAGATCAGATCTCACAGATATAAGAACAAGAACATGAACACAATTTCCTTCAAACAGTCTTCTATTGATTATCCAACACAATGTGTTTACAATCAATTCAAGACTCTCTCTCTCAATCTCTCTGAACAACTAAACAACTAACTAAGCAACAGAAACAGCAACCTAAACCCTAATGCAAACCTCCCTTTATATAGAGATACGTTATGCAACTGCGCTAGGGTTTCCTACATGGACTACTAATGGGTCTAAGCCTAATTCGCCTACCATGCACTATTTAGTGTCTAGTTCAGCCCAATTACTTCTAATTAACTATTACAAGACTAAACCCGCTAACCGTTTATCATTGTACTAATTACAAGATATCCAAAGACCAAATCTAAGCTGTTGTCACAAATATGCACCAACAAACTCCCCCTTGACAATAGCTTCATAAAATAACTTAGTCTTCAGTCTTCTTGCAATCTTTAGCATCTTTGAAAAACGTTGGTCTTTGGATAGCTTCAGCTTTAATAGCTTCTGTCAGCAACAGACTCCCCCTAAGCTGATGTATCCAATCACCAAATCTTCTAAATCGTTAGCGTTTGAGTAAACTCCAGTTTAGTCCTTGCTTAACAATCTTCAAACGCTTCAACTTTGTTTGCAATGTAGAAAGGAGGTTTTACCATGCATCCAAGCAAACTCCTCTTCACCAAACTTCTCAGCAACACACTGCTACAATCTGTGTACTATAAAACAAACATCTCGAGAAACCATAAGAATTTTTCAACACAAGTTAAACAAATTATTATTATTATTCAAGAGATAGTAAAACTGTATCACAGATTTAGCACTTCTCAACTCAAACCACATACTCAAAATTTTTAAACGCATTGAACCTGCAAGATCTTAAACATTTTGAGCTCAACTTCGAACATCTGTATCCCCCTATCGGTAAGAACTCCTCCATGAACAACCAATATCCCGTACATTAAGAATATACAAGAAAGTGAAATCTTTTTTGAATTTTTATATTTTCTAAAGGCAAATAAAGTACGAAATAATAAACACTCTACTTTTGTGAGATTCACCGGTAAGAAGATCATATCAGCAACATCACACTGTTTGCACACTATTTTATAATTCTATATGCAACATTCATAAAAAGGAGTTCAAGACGACTACCAGTATTGTTTATCCACTTAAACAAAAATTACATGAACATTTCAAGTACCATTACCTCGTGCTCTGTTTAGATAATTTATACTGATATACTAGTGTGTCCCACTTCAGGACATACCCCCACGATCAAGGTATGCACAAAAATTCATCGTAGTAGGTGAGTATACCGAAATTCATACTTTTCAATTAAACCGTTAGATAATTGGTGATCAGGTCAGTACTTTCGTACAGCAAAGAGACCAATATCCAACGAGGGTTAGGACAAACACCAAATTTTGGTACATATAATGCAATTTGCACATGTGAATGACTCTCTAGGAGAGCTTCTTCAATTTTTGGGATTTGGCATTTTAGCTCTTTTAACATATCCAGGTTGTGCCTAGGTCAGCATATATCTGGATGCAGCAGAAGGACAACCTTGATACCCGGATGAATAAACGATATAAAGACCTAAAACCTCAGATTTTGGCAATCTATCAACGCAAGATTTAAGGTTATAAAACCATACGCCACTGATATGTTACCCACTCATACACAGTTTATTATATTTGTATCACAAAGATAAGTTGATTATTTGATGCTTTCTGCCTACTAGTACATCATATGAGGAAGCTGCTATCACACTTAAGCAATTTTAGTTTTAATTTCAGTGTGACATTCTAACTTGCTGATGTACTATCATTTCTTCTTTTTCACACAGTGAAAACTCATTTTTGATTTTCTATTTTTTATGTTTTTGATTTTTGAAAAATAGTAAATTATTTATAAACTATTTTTATGGAAAAATGGTTATTCATGATTTCTCATCCCGTTGAGTTCGACTAAATGTTCAAAATGAGCCCTGTCAAAAGCTTTTGTGTAAACATCTGCCAGGTTATCTAATGTGTCGACTCGGTGCAGTTCAATTAATTTCTTTTCAGCACAATCCCGTATAAAATGATGACGAATGTCAATATGTTTTGTGTGACTGTGGTTTACAGGATTGTTCGTGATTGAAATGGTGGCATTATTGTCTATTATAATAGGAGTATGAGTGAAATTCAAACCATAATCGCGCATCTGCTATTGGATCCAGAGAACCTGAGAGCAACAGCTACCCGCAGGAATATATTCAGCTTCACACGTCGAGGTAGACACGCAAGAATGCTTCTTGCATTGCCATGACACTAGCCTCCCTCCTAAGAACTGACAACCACCTGTGGTAGACTTTCTTGTTGATTTGCATCCTCCAAAGTCCGAATCAGTGAAAGCAACAAATTTCAAATCACTAGCAGCTGGATACCACAAACCAAGTTTAGGTTTCCCCTTCAAGTAACGAAGAATCCGCTTCACCGCTTTCATGTGGTACTCCTTTGGATTCGCTTGATATCTGACACAAAGACATACTACGAACATGATGTTGGGTCTTGAAGCAGTCAAGTACATCAGCGAACCAATCATTGCCCTGTGTTGAGTTGGATCAACATCCTCCACACTTTCATGATCTGGACCAAGATTGTGATTCTCACAGATAGGTGTATTGAAAGTAGCGCAATCCTCCATTTTAAGACGAGACAAAATGTCATACACATACTTCGTCTGATGTATAAACATCCCATCCTTCTTCTGTTCAACTTGTAAACCCAAAAAGTAGGATAATTCACCCATCGCACTCATCTCAAACTTGCTCTTCATTACCTCTTTGAAATCATGACACATGTTCTCATTAGATGACCCAAAAATGATGTCATCTACGTATAAATGTACCAGCAAAAAGTTTGGTTTTCGGTTAAACAATTGTTCGTGACATGTTTTGTTAAACCGTTTAACCGTCAAAACTTTGTTCAGGACAAAACAAGTTGTGTTCACAGCTTCTTCCCAAAAAAGAACTGGAAGCTTTGAATCAGAAAGCATACTCCAGCTTCAATCAACGTCCTGTTTTTCCTCTCAGCGACTCCATTCTGTTGAGGTGTATAAGGAGCAGAAAATTGATGTTCAATTCCTTTGCGAAGACAATAGAGATCCAGAATCTGATTCTTGAACTCCGTGCCATTATCACTCCTTATCCTCTTGATCCGTGCATCATGGACATTTTCCAATTTTGTAAAAAGATTTATCAGCATCTCTGCTGTCTCATCTTTTGTACCTAAAAAGAAAACCCATGAATAGCGTGAGTAATCATCAGTGACAACAAAGAAATAGTTCTTTCCACCTATGCTCCTTACATTCACTGGACCGAATAGATCCATATGAAGTAATTCATAAGGGGCATCTATGGAATTTACTGTTTTAGATGTATGAGGTTTCTTATGTTGTTTTCCCTTTTGACTTGGAAGACATTTATCTTCCACATGAAACCTCTGCACTGACACCCCTTCCATTAAACCATTTTTAATAATACAGTTCATTTTTCGGTAGTGGATGTGGGTCATGCGTCTGTGCCACAACAATGACTCAGCTTCAGATGCGTTTGATAGTAAACACGCCACCACAGTGGAAGAATCCTTAGCACCCATGTCCATGACATAAGTGTCATTTCTCCTTGGTGCTCTCATCACTATCCAGTCATCCGGTATCACCAAACCAGGTTTCAGCACCAAAGCTTCAGACTTTGTAAAGTGGACCAAGTGACCCTTGTCGCAGACTTGAGACACGCTCGTCAGATTGTTCTTCAGCTGCTCAACATAGTTCACTTTGTCCAGTGTGATCTTCCCGTTGGTTACTTTTCCTCGACCTGTAATGTGCCCGCCTTTAGCACCTGCAAAATTCACATAACCACCATCTATATTTTCAAATGCGATCAGCAACCTCGCATCCCCTGTCATGTGCCTGGAGCAGCCACTATCAACATACCACATGTTGCTAATCCTCCTTAGCAGCTCCTGCACAACCCAACAAGATTAGTTAGATTGGGGGACCCAAGCCTTAATTGTCTTGGGTCTTCCAGATTCATCAACCACAGGAACATCCATCCAATATCCATCACTCCTAACAGGAGTCTTGGATCTTAGACATGTTGTGGAAATGGTTTTTGATTTCCACTAGGTCTGTGGTCCTGAGGTTTCCTAACCATATTTGGACTTTGCGACCTTTGGAAATTATGATTTTTGTTCCATGAATTTTGATGATGATAATTTCTAAAGCCATCGTTATAAAAATTTTGATTACCAACATTTTTGTATCGAGTTTGATATTGACCTTGACTTCTGAAATTATTTGATTGACCGTTAAAGTTATTCATTCTTGGTGAACTACTTCTATGTCTTTCATATCTGCCTGATGTAGATTCAGGCTGAAATCTCTGTTGATTTCTTTGAAAGCGAGGAACTTGGTGAGGTCCTTGTTCAGCCTTATCTACACCCTCAGCAACACTCTGTTGCTTGGTAGCTGTTTTCTTTGGTGAGTTACCCTTCTTCTCACCATCACCACTTTTCGCTGGTGATTTTTCTCTCTGTCTCTCACTTACCTGTGCTTCACACTTTTTGTTAGGAAAACAGCTAGCTACATGTCCCTTTTCATGACATTTGAAACACGATTTTCTAGCCGAAGACTTCTTAATTGAAGTCTCTTGCTTAGATTCATCAGGTAAAGGTAACTGTGACGGTGATGATGAAGATGACGATGCCTTCGAAGGATCTTGTTTAGTTTTCTTAACTTTTGATTTTTCTTTGTTTTTATTTTTAGCAAACTGCACATTAGACTCTTTAGTAATAACAGGGACCTCTTCATTCATGTCACTCCCTTGAACAAACTCAACCTTTTTAATAAAAACTTGCTTTTAATTTTTAGGATGTGTCTTTGTTTTCAAAACAGTGTCTCTGTTATTATCCTTCTTGGCATTCTCAGAACCATCAACATCCTCTGATGTGGAACTAGCAGGTGTAGTTGACACAAAGTCTGTAAGCTCTTCTTCATCTGGCAAGAAAGAATAGTCGTGACTAAGAGGTGGTGGAACATTTAAACCTTTGAAGCCCACACATGTCTTGTCATTAATCTTCTTCAAGCCATTCATCATGTGTTTCATGACAAAAGATGAATCTCTGAATTGATTTAATTTCTTTCCAAGTTCACAAATTTTAAGTTGTGCTTCCGAAAACTCTTTGCTTTTTTTCAGAAACCTCTTTTGTTTTCTCACTCATCTATCATGAGCTAAATCAATAACTTGAAGTTTTTCATTAAGCTTACTGGTTAGAATATTGATTTCTTCTTCATAACCTTTAATTTTCTTCAAGTATAATGACTCATTTCATTTTACGAAAAAGTTTGATTCTTTTAGGTTCGAGAGCTCATTAGCCAGACTTTGGTTTTGCTTTGTCAATGTGTCAACTTCACTTTGCAGTTCACAACATTTTAAGCAAACAAAACTACCAGCGTTAGAACATACCTCGCCTGTTGATTTGCTTAGATCAGCCATGAAAGCAGCAAAATCAGCAGCCATCTTCTTCTCTGTCTATTCTCCATCAGCTTTTTTAGCTACCTTCTCTTGCTCTCCCTCAGCATCAACTTTCACTTCTTCATCAGCAACTGGAGCTATCTCGGCCATGAACGCCTGTGAGGCGTTGTTATCACCCTCCAGATGAACACTCCAATCATAAGAACCCTCTCTAGCAGTAGAAATCAAGGCCTTTGATCCAATGTTGTTTGACGCATTCCTGTTGCTTGAACCATGACCAGGAGAATCTTGAAAGGATGAACTAGAACGAGATTCAGACTTAGGTCTTTGACACTCTCTAGCGAAATGTCCGTAGTTATGACAATTGTAACATTTCACTTTCGACTTGTCAAAGCCCACACTCTTTCCAACGAACTTCCTACCTGTTCTGTTCATGAACCTCTTCACCCTTCTAGAGATTATGGCCATCTGCCATTGTAATCCATCTGCTCCAGGTCATCAGGGTCGATCTGATCATAATCTTCATCAAACGTAGCAGGATCAGATATTTTTCCCTTAATGTAGTTCTCGTAGGAAGCAACAAAAGAAGTAAGCAATGCCAGGTGATCTTCAGCACTTTTGACACTCAGAGGCATAGACTTAGTACTGCTTGCTTGTTGTCTCTTTGCCCCTTACGAGCCTCCTGAAGCAGCAACAAAACATACTTCACCCTCAGCATTTGTCACGATCTGCTCATTCTCACATGAAAGAAGCACAGTTGGAGTATCACTAGAAGTATTGTTGGAAGATGAAGGTGTAAGACCTTTATAAATCCCCGGATCTTGAACCTGATCATATCCAGTCTCCTTCTTCTTCATATTGAGCTCCTAAGCTCTCAATTTCCCAACAACCTCTTCCAAGTCTTTCTTTTCATAATCAGCTTCACCTTTTATCATCAAAGTATAGATATCCCACTTAGCAGGTAAAGCATCCAGCAACTTGTCGTTTATCTCCACATCCGTGTATCCCTCTGTGTCATAATTATCTATTTCTGACATCAGATGATAACATCTCATGATAATATCTTCAAGGGATTCATTTCTCATTCCTTTGAATATAGCAAACCATTTCTTTAGCAGATCAACCTTGTTTTTCTTCACATCAGTATTGTCCTCATACCTCTTCTCTAGGGCATCTCACATCTCCTTCGATGTAGTATAACGCTTCAATGTATGTTTGATGCCATCAGATAACGACATCTTTATAGCAGCTAAGGCTTTCTTCTCAGACTCATACATCCTCTTTTCAGCTTCAGACATGTTTACATAAGCAGTAACACGTTGTATGCCCTCAAAATCATGTGTTGGGTTAGCGTACCCATCTTGAATACAAATCCACATCCGTGTGTCCTAATATTCAATAAGGATTGAAACCTATCCTTCCAAGTAAGATAGTTCTCTACCTTCAGCGTCTTTGGAGGTTTGTTTGTGATGCCAACCTCATGCTCCATTCTTAACAGCTCATTTAGGTTAGACATATTCGACATTTTTGCCCAACCGGCTCGTTAAAAACGTTAAAACTTGTCCAAAATGAGTTATTACCAAATTATACTATTAGACTCGTCTCGACGATACGATTCTAATGATGTATATTGTCTGATTATGATTTTAGGAATTTTCGTGCCTTTTCTTTGTCCTAAAAATCAAACGAGTCTAACTGTGGAACCGGTTTGTCAGGATTATCTATGGATCAAATTCTATGTCCGAAAACGTTTAAATCTGGTTACGTCAGCTGGTTAACTTTCCACCTTTTTGTATGGAACTCGGACTAGTGTCAAATTCGGAATAGTAACTCGGATTGACAATCCGAGATGAAAACTCGGAACGGTAATCCGAATTGCTAATATGAGATGGTGATTCAGAATAGTGATCCGAAATGGGACCCGGAATATACTATTCTGAACCGAAATGGAATCCGGAATAGACTATTCTGATCCGAAATGGAATCCGGAATACTCTTCTGATCCGAAATTCAATCCGAAATAGAATCTGAGATGGGCTTTTCTGATTCGAATTGCACTGTTTTGATCCGAAATGCAAGTTTTCCAGATCCGAATTGCAAGTCTGATGATCCGAAATGCAGATTTCTGATCCGAAATTCGAGTCTTCAATCCGAATTGTCTCACTTTTGATCTGAAATGCCTTTCTTCAATCCGAAATGCCTGCTGTTAATCCGGAATAGTAACAGAAACCCTAATTCAGCCGTCACAAACTCCAAAACAGCCTCCAAAACGTCCAAAGTCCCAACTTTTTCTGTTGTTACGATTCTGAACCGAGCAAAATCATGAGCCGAATGCTCTGATACCAATTGTAGGTCCCCTAGTCCTTATGGATCTTCACAGAATTGTCTATCTAATCTAGAGTGCGGAATCCCCTAGATCAGATTTCACAGATATAAGAACAAGAACACGAACACAATTTCCTTCAAACAGTCTTCTATTGATTATCCAACACAATGTGTTTACAATCAATTCAAGACTCTCTCGCAATCTCTCTGAACAACTAAACAACTAACTGAGCAACAGAATCAACAACCTAAACCCTAATGCAAACCTCCCTTTATATAAACATAGGTTATGCAACTAGGCTAGGTTTTCCTACATGGGCTACTAATGAGTCTAAGCCCAATTCGCCTACCATGCACTATTTAGTGTCTAGTTCAGCCCAATTACTTCTAATTAACTATTACAAAACTAAACCCGCTAACCGTTTATCATTTTACTAATTACAAGATATCCAAAGACCAAATCTAAGCTGTTGTCACAAATATGCACCAACAGAAAGCATTGCCAAATTTTACATTGCTTTTGATCTGTTTTTCTAACATCACCTCATAACCTTTGCAGGACTCTATCCATTTTTCACATATGATATGGGTATATTCAAGCTCATTTTTACAACTATGATATTTTTCTATCATTTTTTGGAGTTGATCTTGGTTATGTTTGATTCATGTTTGAGACTGTTGATTTCACTTTCTTTTTCAAACAGTTTTGATTTTAACTTTTTAACAAGTTTTTCAAACTAAATTTCATCATCTAAGATCTTGTTCCTAATGTTTTCATTCGCCTCTTTAATGTTTGCAAAAGCAATGACACATTTGTCAGAACATAAGTCTTTAAGGACTTGTGGTGATACCTTGGCAGCAACCATCATGGCACAATCACATTGTCCTTCACAAACACTAGACTCCCATGGTCTGATAGAGGGTTCACCCTTATATTTGTACCAGATTGCAAAAGATAGCCTATAACTTCAGTAATTACAACCACAATTCTTTATTTACAAAACTCATTACACTCTATTTCCTTTAGCGCTAACCTAGTTAAATTTATGTTAAGTATGGCATGTCCCTTGCACATGAGGGTAGATTCGTAATTTTACTCACTTATTTGAATTATTTAACAGATAAAAGATAAACACCCCACCCTCTCTCTCTCTCTCTCTTAAATCTCTCAATTCACTCTCTCTCTATATACCTTTTCTCCTTTCCGCTAAAATTAAAGTATGAAGAATGAATCAATTGATTAACTTGTTGATTGTGGTAGAAGGAAGGAAGGTTCTTCGAGTTTTTGTGAGTTTCGAGTTCAAGGATTCAATGTCGGATCTCCAATTGCAATGGTGACGTATTACGGTGGAGGGATTGGAGGAATTTGAGGATGCTGCGAAGGCCGTGTAGACGAGGAATGAGAAATTGGAGTGGACGTCATGGAATCCGGTTCATAGGGCGAGGAAGTTGTTGTTGAGAATTGCAATCTTGTTAAGGGTGAAGATGTATCTGGTGAAGTAGAAGTTATGGAAACTAGTCCTGTTGTAAATTTGACTGACTTTGGAGGAAAAGATGATGCTGTTAGGGATGTGGAGAAACACAATTGTGCAAATTATGCTGAAGGAAACATAGTAATTTTAGAGGTTCTGATGGGTGATAATGAGAAGATTATGAAGCTGCTTAGTCAGATATCTGAGAGGAATGACTAGAGTTGTGGCCTGTTAGGGGCGGCAGCTGGGTTGAAGACCTGCGAAGGGTTAGGGGAGGTGGGTGTGACATGGCGGTGGCCCGACTGGTGAACGATGTCCGGAGTAGTGGTGGTGATGAGATTTGAGGTGGTGGCGGCAGGATGTGGTGGGTAGGATTTTAGGGTTAGGAAATTAGGGAAGATGAAGTGTATTTACAATTTTTTTGGTTTTATTTATTGAACATTTTATTAGGATCTGAGTTTGATTGTTGTGATAGTTAAGATGGAAATAAAGAAAGAAGATAAAACAGTAAAGAAATATGCAGTTGAATAATTAACTTTTCAATCACAACAATGACGATTTTGCTTTCATCAACATGCTTTTATAAATTTGTGATCACAAGTTTACGTATGCATGAAGAATACAACTCCCCCTCAGCCTGATCACTCCTTGTTTGTTCGTACAAAAATGTCAAGGTGAAAGTGATTAAAAAACAGTACAGGCACTGATCTATTTATAGTTCAAATGAAACATCTGAAGAATCTAAGCTGACGTCACCCAGAAAGCGACATCTAACAGCCTAACAAACGCCTAAACTCTATTGATTATCATATGTTAATAATCCTCTGCTGAGCTTTATCATTTGTTGATCCATAGAAGACCTTAGCTTCATCAGACTTTAGTCTTCATCAGTAGAGGTTTTCTTTAGCAGACCTTTGGCTTTAAGCAGAGTTTGTCTTCAACAGACCTTGGCCTTGGCAGACTTTAGAGTAGCAAATGTTGTGTCTTTGCCTTTGGGGAGAGCAAATCTTCAAAGCATTGTTATTTGTAATCAGAGGTTGTAGACTACTTTTGCTTTCCAATCATCTATTCTTTTGTGGGGTCTACTAGATCCAACAATATCCCCTAGAAAAGATCCTTTATCAAGCTCATCATTTATTACATGGACTTGCTCAGGTTCTTAGCATAATCTGCTGTCTTTCTCACCTTGCTAAGTTCTAGTAACAAGATTCCCTAAGCAGTCATGTCATCCTTCCCTTTGCACATCTCCTTTCCAATAATGTCAGCCTGTCTTGCTTTCAACTTCAAGTACTCATCTAAATTTTTTAGCTTGCGATAACCAAAGAGGGATTGGAAGGACAGTTGTGATGTATCATCCTCTGTTGAATAAAAGGATTCAATTTCACCTTAGATTGCAAGAATCATTAGAGGATACCGAGCAGTCAGTGGGATGATTTGTGATGGTGGTTGAGTGGATGGAAATGAAGTGGATTTTGGTGGAAATGATGATAGTGGTGTGGCTGGAATGGGGGCAGATGATAAGGGGATAGGTGATGGAACCTCTTCCTCATCAGCCAATTCCCATCCATAAAACCACTCAGAATGACTCCACTTGGAAAAAACAGTTCTTCTTTGTGCAAAGAGACTACATCCCTAACGGGGATACGCTGCCCCTAAAATGGATTCCGAAGGGTAGGATATAGGATCCTAAAATATTTTCACTAATCTATTATGCTTATTTTTACCGGCCTTTCTTTTTTTGTTTGAAGTGACTAACTTCGCACGACTTGCTGAGCTTCCCAGGACTTCTGATAAAGCTGAGGCATTCCTAGCCCTTGACCCAATCGTCAGAACTTTTAAAATCAGAATCCAAGATTCATAATAAGAAGAAGCTCAAACTTCATCCCCATACATCATGTTAAGTAAGTTGTTATAGTATTTGCAATTTGAATAAGTAAAATATAAGAGTTAAGAACTTATCTCATTCATTTGTTGGTTGCACAGACGCACAAATAAGTCTGCCACCAAGTTCGATCTCTATGACATTGATAGTTTCATCTCCCTTCGGACGCTAAAAAGGAGTCCAAGAGCCTGAGCTTCTAGGAGCCTAGAGTGGTGACCACCAAGGCAAAGTCTGGGTCCAAGAGAAAGAAGCTATCCGAGCCTGAGGGGGATTTCTTCAATGTGGAGAAGCAACTTTATGACTCCCTAACTAAGGTAAGGATCCTTAATCCTAATGTTGTTATGTTATTTTTCCCCAACGATCCTGTATCTTGATCTCTATTTTGTTGTACATAGAGCTTTACTCGTGTCAAGGCCCATCATGAGAATAGGATAGTTGAACTCGAAGACACCCTCGCTAACATGAGATCCATAGCTACTGCCAAAGATAAGGCCTTTTCCAAACTTAAGAAGGAGAACAAGGGACCTTAAGAGCAGCTGCTCATGGCCGAGGTGGGGACTCACGAGGCTGACATGGTGGTGACGGACGAGGCTAAGGTTAGTGCTGCCAGAATGGTGTTGCAGGAAAGGATAAGGATGGAAAAGGAAGCCAGTGATCCTAACTTCGACAGGGCCACCTGGTATTTGGCTCTATGCGAGCAGACCCTGCTTAACATGGTGGAGAAGAGGAGCATGCAACAGAGAAAACAACCGAGGCCGAGACAAGCGGAGTGAAGGAGATGGTTGGTGGAGTTGGTGGTGATGCAGTAGTGAAGGCTGCGATGGTGGGCAATGAAGGATAGTTATTCCTAGGCCTGAGCCCACTTTTTAATTTTCTTTGTTGGTGTTTTTGTTGAACAATTTGGTTGTAATAACTTCAGACAATAGTTGCTTGGTTTAAGGATCATTGTTAGACAATGAGGAGGGTGAGAAAGGTGGATGGGTCCTCTTGTTCGTTGGGGATGAAGCCTTTGTCACCCTTCTCGTTACTTTTCCTGCATGTCACACCCTCAATTTCCACTTGCGGAGTTTTACCGTGAGGCGTGTGAACAAACCAGAATCTGAAACACTAGTACGTCGAACGGCTCTATATGATTTGATAATCGTTTTCCAAAATCATTTGTTGTAGATTTTATATTGTCTAAATTAATTACCAATATTTAGCAGAGCATTAGTTTTTAAAGTTGAGCGGAAGCATAAAATAAATAGTGAAGCGGGCGCCAACACAAACGCCAAAACAAATGAAAAACCCCACAACAATATTGATAAATAAGACTCGATAAAAGATGTCTTGTTCAATGCATGTGCGTGCACCTAGAGCTCCTAGCGTCCTGAGAAACATGTAAAGAAACAAGTGTCAACATTAAAGATGAGTGAGTTCACAGGTTTTCATAAATTCGTTTGTTCGGTTATAGTTTGTTTTCTCCCGTTATCCCTAACCCGGGATAACGAATTGGTTCCATTATTCCAACCCGGAATAATAGGTGTTGTTTCTTCCAATATTCCAAACCCGGAATATTAAGTTGTTGTTTCCATTATTCCAAACCTGGAATAATAAGTTGTTGTTTCCATTATCCTTAACCCGGGATAATACAGTTGATTCGTAATTAAGTTCAGTGTTAATATATATAGGTAGCTAGCCTAAAGTTATGTCACGTAAGTGTTCGCGATCGAAGCTGACTGTTGTGCCTCCATTTTGCCAGGACTATCACATGACCATGGCGAGGTTAGGCCGAATTATTCACCCGTTGACCATACCCGGTCGGCTAGCGCGACTAGCTCGGATGGGGCTTGTCGGGCCCAGTAGTACTACTTATAACTCCCCCGCTATTAAACCCAATACTAACGATCCGAGAGATTGACGAGGACTTAAGTGATAAAGCTGCTTAGTGACCATAACATTACATTAACATTAACTTAGTTACCGAGTAGTTATGTGACGTTAAATTCGTATAACGTAAAGAGATTGAGTTTGAGAATGTATACATGTTTCTCCCCCTGTTGTTTAAAAACCGGATAAAGTTAGGGGCCGTGAACTCACCTTTATTTGCTCGGTTAGTGTAGCAAAGATGTTATAAGAGATGGGACCGCTAGTTGCGTCCTAACAAACCAATTAATTCCACGTCAGTGTGTGAACACACCAATACAAATTCTACACGTAATTTACGCACAAAGTGATACACACAAACAACATATCTAACACCCAAACATGCATGCAAGTATCCTCATGTGATCCTAGTGATTAAAACAACTTATCATAACCATAAACCAATCCATGCCACAATTTGGTGCACAAAATCACAAGTTCTCAAATTTCAGCTTAGCACTCATAATTCAGCTGTTTTCTAGGATTTTTATAAAATAGTTCTAACATTCCAAAAATTCCAATATTTTTACAGTAGGTGACATTTATACTATAGAAATTTATATAAATTTTCCAAGTCCTAAATCTTTACCAATTAACCATAAATATTAATATACTGGGCTGCAGTCAGATTTACCATTTTCTGACTGCAGTCCACGGAAGAATTTATTTAAAAATCACTGATCGTCCAATTAACAAAATTCCAGTTGGAGTTGCCCGGAAATTCCCATACCCAGTTGCTGTACAAAAATCATGACTCAACTCCCTACTGATTTTAAAATCCAATTCGGTAAACAACTAATAAATTTTCAGGATTTTCACAGTTTTAGTTACTGCACCTAATTGGTCCTTTAAAAATATCAATCGACTTCAGACAATTATGAATCCAGTGCCATTAGATTTGTTATTCAAATTTCTACGTTCTAGACATCAGAAAATCCGTTTTTCGACTACTAATAACCGAGTTACAGCCAGATGAAGTCGGCTGTAACTATTACTCAGCATCCTGTTTCAGCATATTATTATTACAACTTGCATAAACCGTTCCTATTGATCAACCTAAGCGAGCAAAAACTGATTTCCAATCATAGATCACTACTAATAACTTATCCATGCAAACCCTAGTTCTTACTTCTAGTTTTTACAAACAACCCTAGTCGCAAACTCACAAGTTCCGCAAACAATTATTCATGCAAACAATGGATAGTTCAGCCGATTACTTACAACACCTATAATCCGAAAACAAGCTAATCAATTCGTTCAAGCATATATATCCGAAACAAACTAATCAATTCATTTAAGCATATATATCCGAAACAAACTAATCAATTCATTTAAGCATATATATCCGAACATGATCTCGTAATCAAAGATAATCCTAACCTTGAATAACTAGGCAAACAAGCCGAGATTTGGACAAGAACGACCCGGCTGTTCCAACTAGATCGCGACCGAGAGGATGATGATAAAGTGGGCTGTTTGTTGATTGAATAGAGGTGAACAAGGACTGAACTCGCGACTGAATGGAGGTGAAGATGGCGATGGCTGTGCTGCTGCGCGACCGAGAGGAAAGAAAAGAACAAGGAAGGAAGCTGTTTGCGATCACAAGGGGCGAGATCAAGCTGCCGACGGCAGTTTTCTTCTAGGGTTTCGTGTATGTGAATGAAGGCATGCATGAGTTTGTATTTATAGGCGCAAGAGGGGATAGGGGTTACGGTTTGATCCTGAATTCGCGGCCGAGGGACTAGGGTGGGTTGGTTTGGGTTTGATCTTGGCCGAATAGTTTTAGGGTTGCTCTCGGTTTGGGTTTGATCCTTGTTCTCGGCCGAAGACTTGAGTTAAAGTTTAAAACTTTGTTAACTCCTAGAGTCACAATGAATCAAAGCTGGTTCGTGTCGCGGTTCGGTTCAGTTCGTGTACATATCTACTGTAATTATTCTATAACTAAAACAATCACACAACACACATCACATATTCATTTAACTCGTACACGTTTAATAATTAGCATATACTTTATTCGACAAGTGTCGCGTTTAAGTTATTTGAAAAACCCGGGATATCACACTGCAAACACTAAAAACCACCCACCCTACTTCAACCCGAGTGGATGGGCCACGTTTTGCTGGTGAAGCCGGGTTGATAATTTTGATATGATTAGTGGTGTTTTAAATAAAACTTTTAAGCTTTCAACTATACCTTGTGTTAGATCTTTTACATTTTTTATTATTCAAAAACATGTATAGCATTAGGAAAAATTATGTTGTGGAAACGAATAAGAATCATAGATCCTTGTTTGGGAAAACATAGGATGAAGTCAATCAATAAAACATATAAGGCAAACGTAAAACATACCATAAAATCCAAGTTAGGATCATATACCCTAGATCATTACCATAGTGTAGGTAGACTAGTCACCAAGATTTAAACCTCGAGGATCCTGGATCCTTCTCAAAAAGATTTGTGAATCTTCAATGTTGCTGAAAACCTATGAATATAAACTTGGGACTACGCCAAACAAACTTGGGACAAGCCTAAAGATACTAAGGACAAGCCCAAAAATACTAGGGTCAAGCCCAAACTTAAGTGACATGAAAATGCCAAAAGCTTAGCTAACATGAAAATGTTAGAAACCTTAGGATAACGGATGTATGGTACGTCTTCCATTATACTTAGGATCTTGCATATGGCCAACAACAATGAAATTGTCAGCCACTAAGCGTGTACTGGTCCCATTGCCTCGAACCATACTTGGATAACGTGTGCTAATGGCAGGGTGTCAAAACCCAATTCGTGTGAAAGGTGAAAACCTTTAAACCTTTAAAGGTATTAGATACCTTAAACGTAGGAGAGAGGTGGCCAACCCCTTAAACCATTGTTGATGCAAATAATGCCATTGATTTCTGTAAAACTTAAAACTTGATGAAAGTGGATGTTAAATATATTAACATCCTTTTCTAATTGTAGATTGAGTATAAAATAAAGCAAACAGTAAAGTAAAATGTTACTGACGTTAGGATCCAAGATCCTTTAAGGATCCTTTATCCTCATTACATAAAATACTTCTTAAAGTGGATAGCATTCCAGACTCTTGGTAATAGATCACCTTCCATGGTTAATCGATGATAAGCCCCATTTCCATCTTCCGATTCTATCAAGTATGGGCCTTCCTATTTAGGTGCCAATTTTCCATCAGCCGGGTTAGTAGTATTCTAAAATGCTTTCCTTAACACTAAGTCTCCGACCTGAAATCTTTTATGTCTGACATTCTAATTGTATGCCCTAACCATCCTTTGTTGATAGCTGGCCATTCTTATTCCTACTATGTCTCTAAGCTCATCCACAGTATCTAGGTCTTGAGTTAGATTTTCACTATTTTCCTGAGGATCACGGATGCTTGTTCTGGCTGTAGGAACCACCATCTCCGTAGGGATCACCGCTTAGTTCCAAAGTCTAAAGAAAATGGGGTTTGGCCTGTAGCGTTCCTTGGAGTTGTTCTATCAGCCCAAAGGACATATGGCAGCTCTTCAGCCCACTTCCCTTTTTTGGATCCTAGTTTCTTCTTCAAGTTGTTGATAATAATCTAGTTACTTGATTCTTCTTGGCCATTAGCTTATGCATGAACTGGTGTAGATGTGATAATCTTCATCCCCTAACTGTCACAAAAATTAGTTATTCTTTTCCCAATAAACCGGGATCCATTATTGCGTATAATTTCGGAAGGAATGGCAAATCTAGTAATAATGTTTCTTTTGATAAAGGATATAACTTCCTTCTCCCTGACTTGAACAAAAGATTCTGCCTCAATCCATTTGGAGAAGTAGTCGGTCATAGCAAGCATAAAGACTTTTCCACCTGGTGCCTTTGGTAATATGCTCACTATATCCATTCCCCATTTCATAAACAGCCAAGGGGAGATTGTGGGATATAGAGGCTTTGCTGGCTGGTGTAGGATATTGTTGCGCCTTTGACAAGCATCACATTTCCTTGAATAGTCAACTGTGTCTTTCTTCATTGTTGGCCAGAAATAACCTGTCCTAAGTATTCTAGAGAATAGTGCTTTGCCCCCTATTTGGTTTCCACAATCTCCTTCATGGAAATCCTTTAACACTTCCTGAATTTCATGATCCTCAATGCACTGTAAATAGACCTCCAAGAGACCTTTTATAAAAAGTGTCATGTAATATAATAAAGTGATACCTTGGCCCTGGAGGCTCTAGGCTTTTCTCCTGTGGGAATTTCTCCATTATGAATGAACTTCATGATTGGAAGGATCCATAATCTTCAATCTAGTTGTGGATCTTTGGATGTTGTTGTAGTATCATTTACCACCTCCATTACATCATGTTCCCCAATTCCAGGAAAGGGGATACGAATGATAGGTATCGTTACATCTGGTATTTTTAGGGCTGATCCTAAGTTTGCCAAAGCATCTGCCCCTGCATTCTTGTCTTTGGGTATCTGTGTTATGCTAAAAGAATCAAAAGATTTTGTAAGTTCTTTACTATTTCTAAGTATTTGATTAGTTTTTCACCTTTTATAGCATATGAACCATTAAAGTGGTTAGTAATTAGAAATGAATCTATATAAACTTGAAGATATTTTATCCTCATTTGTCTGGCTAATTGCAAACATGCTATTAATGTTTCATATTCTGCCTCGTCGTTGGTGGTTTGAAATTCACAAGCTATAGACTAGGGTATCATGTCTCCCTTTGGCGATTTTAGTAGTATTCCTAATCCAGTTCCTTTAACATTTGAGGCTCCATCAGTGAAGAGTATCCAAGGATCCTTGGTTTATCCAAGTTGTTGTACCTTCAGCTCAGCTTCTTTCTTTAAATCACTACTAAAATCTACCACAAGTCAGCAAGTGCTTGTGATTTGATGGAAGTCATGGGATCATATCTTATATCATAGGCACTAAGTTTTACTACCCACTTTGCCATCCTACCTGACATTTCTGGTTTTCTAAGAACATTTTAATTGGAAAGTTAGTTTTTACAATAATAGTATGAGTTTCAAAATAGTGTCTTAGTTTAAAAAAAGCCATAATTCAAGAAAGAATCAATTTTTCTAAATGAAAATACCTAGCTTCAGCATCAAGAAGGCTTTTAATTACATAATATACAGGGTGTTGTTGGCCTTCATGATCCTTAACTAATACTGCACTTACCGCATTACCTGAGACGGTCAAGTATAAGGATAATGGTTCACCATTCACTTGTTTCATTAAGGGTGGTATTGAGGATAGGTAATCCTTAAGCGCTTTAAGTCCAGCTTCATGTTTCTCGGTCCATTCAAACTTCTTATTCTTTCTTAAGATGTCGTAGAAATCGTTACACTTTTCTGAAGACTTTGAGATGAACCTGTTTAAAGTTGTGATCCTTCCCGTTAGCCTTTGGACGTCCTTTGCACCCGTTGGAGATTTCAAGTTTACAATGGCCTTTATCTGTTCAGGATTGGCTTCTATTCCTCTCTTGGTGACCATGTAGCCCAGTAACTTTCTAGCATTGACACCAAATTAGCATTTCAAAGGATTCAGCTTCATCTTGTACCGATCAAGTATGTTGAATGCAACTTCAAGGTCCTTGAGGGTATCCTCCGCCTTCTTTGACTTGACTACCATGTCATCTATGTAGACCTCCATGGTATCTCCAAGCTGGTCTTTGAACATCATGTCACCAGTCTTTGATATGTTGCACCAACATTTCTTAGTCCAAAACACATGCAATATAACAATATATACCGGTAAGGATCATGAATGCAGCATCCTCTTGATCAGATGGTTCCATCTGTATTTGTTGAAATCCAGATGAAGCATCCACAAAGGTGAGCAATTGCATCCACCAGGGAGTCAATGTGTAGGAGTGGGAAAGGATCCTTGGGGCATGCCTTCTTTAAGTCAGTAAAATCGACACATATCCTCCACTTTCCGTTTTTCTTTTGGACTACCACTATATTGGCTAACCATATAGGATATTTTTCTTCCCTAATCATATCCGTTTTTAGGAGTCTTCTTCGATAATACCATTTCTCTCAGGTGCAAATTTCCTCCTTTTGTTAGTACACTATTCGTATGGCCATAGTTAGAAATCTAATTTTACGTGTAAAGTAAAATGTCTTGAGTCTGTATTATACCGGACAGAGGTTTTTCTAGGTTGCACTAGGTAGCATTAGGATAAGACAGGTTTTGGATCTGTACGATACGAAGAGAGCGGTTTTGAATTAGCATGATGTCATCATACAAGATGATGACATCATTGTCCTACATCATCTTTACATCATCACTATCATGCAAGATATAACAAAACAAGAATGCAAGCAGAATCATCAACTTCGTATGAACTATATCAACTTCGTACGAAGTAGGAATTCAACATTAACTTCGTACGAACTTACATGATCAACTCTATAAAGCTTCAACAACAACTTCGTATAAGAACCTCAACTCCGTACAAATAGAACAACACTCCGCATAAGAACTTCATCAAGAACATCTCATACGATTCGAGTCTAGATTAGGTGTTTTGTGTTCGTAGATGTCGAAACTATGTCCGGTTTACCTTGAATCGTAATAAACAGTGATTATTTACTTCCGTGTGCACGATTACAGTTTAGTTTAACAGATTCCGCACGTTAAACCGAATTAAACGTAGATCTTGTGCTCTTCGGTGAACCAATCCGGACCTACATCGGTATCAGAGCGTGTACTTTATGTTCGTCACTGTACAAATAGGCTAGGTAGAGCGTGTGTTGAATATTTTATAGATTAGATACGAACACACGACCCAAGTGCGAACGTGAGAGGAACTTATGTGTCACTTCATACGAAGTGAAGCCAATTCTTGCGAAGTCAAATGCTCACTTCGCACGAAGTGAGCTAGGTCTATATATATGTGTTGTGTGTTCATTGTTAGCTAAGTTTTGGAGTTCCTAGAGGGGAAATGTTGGCGAAATTTTCTCTAGGATTTCGCCAGCTTGTAAAGATGTATACTCTTTCGGTATGAATGAAACATTAGACTTCTGTTGTTGCTACTCCTTTCTTAATAACATTCTACCGGATTAGTTCTATTTCTACGCAAACTTCCGTCAAGAACCACCGGATCCTGGACTTTCACCTTTTCTAGTGAATAGGCCTGAAAGATTTGTCTATACCTAGTTTATGTGTAATGATATCTTTGGAAATACCTGTCATGTCTTCATGCTTCCATGCAAAAGTAGATTTTCTTGTTCTGAGGAAGGAGATGAGATCTTGTTCTATAGTATCAAGGTCCCTGATCTTATGAACACCAAATGTCAGGATCATCAGGTTCCATAATTACCTCTTTGATATCTTGTTCCCTAGCCTCCATTACATCTCTCAGAGGTTTTCGTAATTACTATGTTGCTCTTGTTTTTTAAGCTGACTTCATTGACGATGTATAGCAATTTTTAGCTTCCTACTGGTCACTGTCTATCTTTACCATTCCCCAAGGAGTTGGAAGCTTCACGTACTGATGATATGTTGAAGGAACAGCCTTCATCTCGTGTATCCAGGGCCTGCCAAGAATCACATTGCAACAAGACAAACTGTCAATAACACAAATTTTGTTGATAGAGTTAACTCCCTTTATGTATATCGGTAGTTTGATGTCCCCCAATAGATTCTTGGTTTCACCACTGAATCCAACAAGTACTGCGGATCTTGGTATAATCTTGGATTCTAGTATGTTCATTTTCTTGAGTATATCAAGCTGTACGATATTCACAGAGCTTCCTCCATCAATAAGAATCTTGCGAACAAAATGGTTAGCAATAAATAATGTTATAACCAAACCATCATGGTGAGGATCCTGGATGTTGACTATATCATACTCGTCAAAGGATATTATTTTTTGATCTGTCAACGTGGAAGTTCTGATAGGTCTATCACCATTCTCCAATTTGGTCTCCTTAGTGTGTCTCTTAGCTGCCGAGAAGGAAATGCTACAAATATCCAATCCTCTTAAAACGAAGTTGATCACTTGAGCGTCTGCTGGAGGGGGATCAACCCTTTCTGGTATATTCTCAAGATCCTAGGTCCTTAATTTCTTTTTACCCACCAATTCTTTCAAATGACCTTTGCTTAGAAGGTAGCCTATCTCTCTCCTTAGTGCAATGCATCATATGTTAAATGCCTAAAATCCTAATGGTATGCACACTATTTGGACCTATCCTTAAAGGAGATTGAGTTGTTCTTCTACCTTGGCCATCTTGCCTTCTCGCCTAAATTCTACAAAGCAAGCATGAGTTCACTGGTATCAACGGAGAAGCAATATCCAGATTTCTTCGGATGTTTTATTCCTCATCTTGTCCCATCATGTCGACATTTTGGTTATCTTTTTTGTATAGGGCTTGGGTCTATAATTCTTATAGAAGGATCCTTGTTTCTTATAATAGTGCTCATGTTTGGTAGAACCACTGAACCTGTCTTGGATTCTTTTGTCATCTTCTTGCCTAATGAACCTCAAGGCTCTATTTCTTACTTCATCTAAATTCCTGCATGGGGTCAATACAATATCATCATAAAAGGGGGAATCCTTTTGCAATCCCAAATTGAATGCTTCTACGGCAGTTGTGATGTCAAGATTTGAGATCTCTAAGGATTCTCCCCAAACATAGTGACCTAATCCCTTAGGGATTCATCACGAGCCTGGGTAATTTTATACAAGTAACTAGTTAACCTCTCAAATGTTCTACTACAAGAAATTGATTATTGAACAGATTAACTAAGTGTGAAAATGAAGGTATAGAATAGGGAGGAAGACTTAGCAGCCATTTTAATGCAGATCCGGTAAGTGTGGATCCAAATCCCTTGCATAGGAAAGCTTCTTTTAGTCTCTCAAGAATGGGGTTTATCTCGATCCTTTCTCTATATTGGGCTACACACTCCTCCGGGTCAGTTGTACCATCATACAACTTCATGTTGGGGTTTGAAAGCGCTTAGGTATCTTTGCATTGCATATTGGTGGAGCAAAACGAGATATCATATGGCTTCTGTCTAGAATCTCAGGAATAGGTTTGACTATTCCCGGGACACTTGATATCATATCCTTAAGCTGTTACCTCCTGGTTGACTCAAGGGTGGTATCCCAGAAGGGTATCTAGGATAAGACATGTATGTCGTTATAGTAGAGCCAGAAGAAGCAATAGTCTACATGGGGATGAATCCCCATCATGGATTTCAGAGCTTCTCATTGGTTGTCTCCCTGAGAATACTTGATCTTGGAAAACACTAGAACCAAGAAAGGTTTGTGTTGAAGGTCTTGTTGGATAGTCCATGGATCATTGAACTCGAGCTAAGGATCCTTGTTGATGGAAATAGGATCCTTGAGGCTGGAACATCTACACGTACCCTTCTGAACATAGGGAGGATCCTTGAGGCTGAGTCATCCCCAATGATCCTTGTTGAAGGATAAAGGATCCTTGTGGTTGGAAGGAGGATCCTTTGAATTGTTGAGTTGTTGATGTCAGGGTAAAAAAATCTAGCACTCTAGGCATCAATGGAGACTGATCTTCTGCTGGCCTCTTCTTTTTCTTGATATATTCGATCTTACGCAGAATCTTTTGATTAGTCTTGTTCTGTTGCTCCATGTAGGTTTTCATCTGCAAATACAAAACAATAATATCATTGTCAGTATTTTTAGAGGTGGAAGTAGTAGAAGTCTTGGATCCTTGGAAGACAGATGATGTCTTCTTCTGAGCAGTTTCAGCATTCTTCTGGAATTGTGGGGGAATAGGGGGTAACGGCATGGAGCTTTGTGACAAGGTAGTGGTTGGCATGGCAGTTGAAACAGACTTTCCTTGAGAAGCCATAGCATTATGAAATTCATGAAATTAAGCAAAAATGGATAGAGAATTTTAGAATTGAAGCACCACCTGCCCTATGGTGAGCGCCAAATTGTTTTGGTCAAAAATATGTTTAAGGATAATGTAACCAAAGTTGTTTATGAGGTAGAGTGCTTGATTGAACTAAACGAATAATGAACGACAAATAAAACTAATGCACGATGATTTATACTAGGAAAAGCCCTTGATCACTAGTTGTTAGTGCACTATTTGTGTGGCCATAGATAGAAATCTAATTGTATATGTATTGTCAATTGTCTTGAATCTGTAATATACCGGATAGAGAGTGGATTTGATTAAGTATGATGTCATCATCCTAGATGGATGATGACATCATATCTTTTGCATCATCATTACACAAGTATGACATCATCATATCTCATGCAAAATTGGAAATCAGAATTACCGAACAAGTTACGTACGAAGTGAACAAGATCGCACGAACTAAACAAGATCACTTCGTACAAACATCAGGTGTCTATATATATCATTCAACGACTTTGCACAAGCTAACACACTCAAGAACGTTCATACGGAGTTCATCTAGATTAGGAGATTTTGTAACGTAGAAACTCTGTCTGGTTGTCAATTAGAACATAATAAACGTTGATTATTTACGATTCGGTGTCTTGATTACGACTCGGTCTTACGGATTCCGCACGTAAAACTATTTAAACGCAGAACTTGTGTTCGGTGTCGAACCGATCCTGCTCTTCCAAGTGGTATCAGAGCTACGGAAGCTCTGGGTGTAATCGTTGATCGATTTGGATGGTGAAATCGAATTGAGTTTCGGTTGATTTCGGACTGTTTCGAATAGTTTCGGTGTGTCATTTGATGATTTCGAACTGATTTGATTTGATTCTGAAGGTTCATACTGTAGAATTGTATGGTTCAATCCTTGCCTTTCTCATTAATTCATTAACTATATATACACCATATAATCCCTTGACTTGGGGAGAAAGTAATTACAAATATTTACATAGAATTATACTTCCTAAAATACATGGGAATATGTTTTGGTATATTCCATTACACCCCCGCAGTCGAAGCAAGAGGTGGCCGAATGTTGAGACTAGATCTGAAGTCTTCGAAAAGAATCTGTGGTAAACCTTTGGTGAAGATATCCGCCACCTGGAAGCGAGTTGGAGTGTGCATAATGCGAATAGTACCACCCTGAACGTGCTCATGCACAAAATGAATGTCTAGTTCTATGTGCTTGGTGTGGTTATGCTGAACTGGATTCCCGGAGAGATAAATGGCGCTGATATTATCATAGTAAACAAGGGTGGCCATTTTCAGAGGGTGGCGTAGTTCAAGAAGAAGGTTTCGAATCCAGCGAATTTCCACTACAAAATTAGCGACTGCTCGATACTCGGCTTCAGCACTGGACCGTGATATAGTGGACTGACGTTTGGAAGACCAAGAAAGTAAATTCGGACCCATGTACACACAATATCCAGAGGTGGATTGACGAGTGTCTGGACATCGGCCCAGTCGGTATCAGTATAGGCTCGAAGAGAATAATTGGGACATGCGGATAATGTTAGACCATATGTTGATGTGCCCTGTATGTAACGTATGATGCGTTTCAATGCGTTCCAGTTATCTATCTTTGGGTCATGCATATGAATACAGATCTGTTGAACGGCATAACTAATGTCGGGTTGGATGAACGTAAGGTACTGAAGTGCACCTGCCAAACTACGATAAAGAGTGGGGTTGTCAAATGGAGCACTGGAGATGGTGCTGAGCTTGGGCTTGGTGTCAGTTGGTGTAGCTACCGGTTTGCAAGATTGCATACCAGAGCGAGCAACGATGTCCAGTGCATAAGAGCATTGTGATAGAAACATGGAGTCACCTGTGCGGTATACAATGATCCCCAGAAAGTAGCTAAGAGGCCCAAGATCTTTCATAGCAAATTCAGCCGCAAGACTGGACATAAGTTGTAATCGAAGCCTGTCAGAAGATGTAGTGAGAATTATATCATCCACGTAAATGAGTAGGTAAGCAATGTCACCCCCGTGGTGATATGTGAAGAGAGAGTTATCGCAACGGCTTTGAATAAAACCAATTGAAGTAACAAAGTCTGTGAACCTCTGGTACCATGCCCGTGGTGCTTGTTTGAGGCCATAAAGAGACTTTTGGAGGCGGGAAACATGATCCGGAAAATCCTTGTGACGGAACCCCATAGGTTGGTACATATAGACTGTTTCAGTAAGGTACCCGTGTAGAAAGGCATTAGTGACATCCAACTGATGAACTGGCCATGACTGTGACAAGGCCAAAGATAAAACAGTCCAGATAGTGGCCGGTTTAATCACCGGACTAAATGTTTCCTCGCAATCCACACCAATTTCCTGATTATGCCCATCACACACCGGTCGTGCCTTGTACCTTTCCAATGTGTCATCAGACCTGTATTCATGACGAAATAGCCACATGCTACGTATAACATGCATGTGAGGTTGTCTCGGGACAAGTTCCCAAGTCTTGTTTTTAATTAAGGTATTAAACTCATTAGTCATAGCATTACACCAAACCGGGTTAGAAAAGGCAATTTTGGGATTTTTGGGGATGCGAGAAATGGCTTCGGTGAAAAGGTTAAAACTCTGTTTAGGTTTGGTGATGCTAGACATGGCTCGAGTATGAATGGTCCAAGTAGGTAGAGATGGTGGCTATGGGATTGGGCTGTGGGGAGGAGGTGTGTGATGTTGAGCCGGTTGTGGGGATGGTACTGTAGGTGTGGTTGGGCTGGGATCTGAAGAGTGGTGAGGTTGTTGGGCTGTGGTAGGGGAAGAGAGGGGCGGGTTTGGGTTTGAGTTATCGGGCGAGTGTGGAGTGGGCGTGGAATGGGTTGTTGGGGAGTTCGGGTTGGTGTTGGGGTGGGTCGGTTGATGTTTAGTGTGGGGTGTAGGTGTGGTGGTCTGTTGATTGGAGATGTGAGAATATGGGCTTAAGGAATCATCTAAAAGGGTGTAGGTGTTATGTTTTGTTTTAGGTTTATCAGAGAATGGAAATATTGTTTCGTCAAAGAGGACGTGTCGGTTGATAATGATTTTATTTGTCTGAAGGTCAAGACACTTTTACCTACGGTGGTTTGGTGGATAGTCGAGGAACACACATGGTGTGGAGCGAAACTCTAGTTTATGGATGGTGGTGTTGGGTATGAGGGGGTAACAGAGGCACCTGAACAACCGAAGGTGCTCGTATGAGGGAAGGTAGTGGTAGAGACGTTGAGTGGGGGTTTGAAAATTATGCAGTTTAGTGGGAATAATGTTAAGGAGATAAGTGGCGGTTTCGAGGGCATGAGGCCAATAAATGTTTGGCGTGGATGAGTGGGCAAGTAGGGTTCGCATAAGGTTGTTGATGGTGCGGATTTTACGTTCCGCTTTCCGTTTTGGGACGAGGTGTGAAGACATGAAAAACGGAAGTGCATACCATTTTGGTCACAAAATTGGCGAAATTTATTATTAGCCTATTCACGACCATTGTCACATTGTAATTGCTTGATTTTTCGACCAATGTTTTAAATTTTGTAAACATGGAGTAAACATTAGATAATTGGGTTATTGGGTAGGTCCATAAAAAATTGGTGTAGTCGTCTAAAAACAGCACATAATAACGATGACCCCATTACTAATAATAGGAGACGTCCAAACATCACGATGAACAAGATCAAATGGCATTAAGGTACGGGTATAAGAAGTAGCATATGGGAGACGTGAATGTTTCCCAAAAATACAAGAAGAACAAACTTTATTTTGTAATCTACCACATTTAATATTATTCGAAGTTTTTAAAGATTGCAAAATGACTAGACCAGGGTGACCGAGTCGTTGGTGCCAAGTGTCTTGAGAAATGGCTGCAAAAGTGGAAGCCGATGAGAGATTGGTGATATTGGACGGGCTAAGAGTGTAAAGGTCCCCCGAGCTATTGCACCATAGGATAGGTTTCTTGGTCTTGAGATCCTTTACAGTAAAACCATATGGGTCAAATTCAACAGTTAATTGATTATTAGTAGTAAATCGACAAACGGAAATACGGTTTTTTGTGAGTCCCAAAACATATTCGGATCACAGCGGTTGATTGTTTTCACCCAAACAACTATGGGTTAGTTGTTTGAATGTGCAAATACTAAGAAAAACCAAGCAAAGAAGATGAAGAATCTTGTTTAGATCAAACAACTAGTGTTGTATATGAAATCCCAATAACATGTAATCAATAACAACACCTTGATGTTCGGATGAAAACACAGTAGCAAAAATCACAACACAAGAAGATCACCAAAATCTGTCCAAGAAACTTGGACATAACTTCATTCACAAAGGTATTTATACAGACTGATCACCCAGCGTATTTATTAAATACGCTGGGCAATTAAATACGCCGCCTACTACAAGATTCACAATTACACTTTTGACCCTTCAACATTGACTAACTAATACAAACTAGCTCAAACTATTCATAATCAAGCATCAACGGTCTCAAAAGTTCTAACAATATCCCCCCTAGACCGTTGCGTGCTTGGGTTTCTTCAATCTTGCTTGCGAGCTTCTGGGTCTTCGACGGGTCCTTCATCCTTGTTTTGTGCAGCTTGAACGGTAGGTCGATCTGTGGTTGCATTGATTGTTTCTTCAGAGCTTAGATTAACAATAACTTCACTTGAGAGTTGTTGTAACTCCGTAGTGGCTTCATATGTGGATGAAACCGGAGTTTGAGGGTGAGATGCAGCTTGAGATGGTGAGGAGGCTTTCTGTTGTGATGATGACTTATGCTTTCTCTTTCTTTTTCTTGCCTCCTCCTTTTATGTCTGCCTCTGAATCCTGAGAACAAGTTCCATCATCTCTATCTTCCTGTCTCGAGCTCGTTCCACAGCCCTTTGGAATAGCATTCCTTCTTCTCTGTACTCATTTCCGGCTCCAACATGGAATTTGTGACCAAAGAGAATGTTGAGATCGGAGAGGCAGAACATGAAAACATCCATCGGGTCTAGAATTCGAATATCTTTGTTAGACACTAATCGGATCACTGCTTCTCCTGTCTTCCCATCGTAAAACCATTTATTGAAGTGTGTAAGCATGACAGGCTGTTCAGGTGGAATTTTGACTTTTGTTTCGACCTTAGCAGGATCAATTACCCATGTAACCATCCCTTTTCCTGTGATGGGATCTTTTGTCGTCTTTGACACTCTTCTTCGAGGTCGTTGCGGCTTGAAAACTGTGAAGCCCCGATTGCATTCTCTTAAAATGAGTTTTTTAAAGTCAGCTCCGATGCTACTTTTGGTCGGGTTTATCAGGTCTGGCCTCCCCAGTTCTAGATTGTCCCATCTTGGAAGGCTTTTCATGTCAGCTCCGGTCTTACAATGCTGAATAACACCACCTCATCTCTTTACGATGAACATACCTTTGAGATTGCAGTACTTCCAGCTTATTATTCTATTAGTGACTTCAGATTTTTCAACGGTGACCACCTGATAGAAATCTGGAAGCTTTTCCCTTTCTTTTCTGAACCATTCTGGATGCATTGGAGTTACTGCTTCACCGTCCTCAGTTTCATAAATAGTATCATTTTCCAAACCCCACTCAACAAATCTCGCTGGCATTTCATCTCTGTCAACCTCCTCCTCTTCACTTTCGTCATCCTCAGTGACTTTCACAACCGATTCTAGGCGCTTTTTCTTCCGTTCTGCAGCCTCAGCTTTTTGTCTTTCCTCTTCAGTCTTAAACTTCTCATAATCAAAAATATCAGTAGATGAGAACATCGGTGGTATGTCCACTTTGGTGCAAAGTTCTCTGATCATACGATACATCTTTTCCATCACATCTTGCTGAAATATCACAAATCTCATTTGTTCTTTGACGTATGCGTGAAGCTCTTTGTTTTTCTTTCTATGTTCCCTCAGCTTCTCACGAATAACGTTAGTGTTGCTTAGTTGATGTTTCAACAGACAAATTTCCTGAGCTAGACCTTTCCCGATGTCTTTTGCTAGCTTATTGTACAAATCCTGAAATGGACGAGGTCGTCGAGGAGCTTGTTGCGGCATTTGTCTTGGTTGTTCCTCTGTCGAAGGCCTTCCCTAGTTTTCTTACGCTTCTGCGAGGGAGATAGACTTTGGGCTTCCGGATTGACAATCAACTGATCTACAAACTCGTCTAAGTGCTCTTGCTCGGTGGTGACCGTCACCGGTGTTTCGGATTCTGTCATATGACGTCTCTTTCTTCTAGTTTCTCTCTTTTCTCTTTCTTCGGCCTCATGAATCGCACGGAGATCCTCTATATGCTCACGATGTTCTCTAGTGCCTCCAGCCCTGAAACTGCTTCCCATCAATCGTTCTTGAGGAGCACTATCTTTTCGTTTCTTCGAGGAGTCCCCTTCCTTCATGATTTTCTTTCCTTTATTCTTTCTAACCAGCTGCTCGGTTTCCTCTTCTTCCTCCTCCACTTCCTCATCACCATCTCCTTGTCTCTTTTTCTTGACCCGTTCTCTGTATTTCTCATATGCTGCTTTATGACAGGGTATCTTTCCTCCCTATACATCCACTGATGTAACAGCACCCATTCCTCAGTTTTTAGCTCGGTAATCTGACGCCCTGTTGGTAGCTGGAACTTGTATAGGTCGTCGTCATGAGGAAGATTTGGATGTTGGTCATTGATGAGGAGCTGAACAAAACAAGGGTACATGGCCCATGTGGAGGAATTAGCATTATCAACCATGCAGTAAAAAATGAGACCAGAGATATTGAATGACTGCTTCGTGCAGAGACTAAGCATAGCAGCCGACCATTCCAAGTTCAACCCGTCATATCCTCCTTTCCTATGTGCCAAGCTCATAGCGAACACATGAAGAATGAATCTCCAGTCCTTGGTAAGCCCCTTTCTTTTGATCTCATTTTCTCTTTGAAGTCTCCAATATACCTCATCCCTTTGAACCCATCTAGAATGTCGTCCTTCTTCATTCTGAGCAAATCACTATTCTTGTCTCCAAGACTGAGGACTCTACGTATGTTTTCCTCTGTAACTACGATGTTCTTATTTTTTACTGTAGCTGTGATTCTTTTAGTTTCGTTTATGGTCGACACTTTGGCTGTCTTCCAAAACTCTTCGATGTGGATGTTGTAGATGATCGGATCGGCTTGTACAGCGTAGCTGATCCTACTTGAATTTATCCACTCTGCTACATCTTCAAAATCAATTGGAGGTGGGACCAGCTTGCATGGCTGATTGTGCTTTCGAGTTTTATCCCAGATAATCTCCTTCACCATTTCTGAAATCAAAAACAAGCTAAGTTAGATTTATGTTCATAGAAATATTTATATATATATATAAATAAGTATAAGTATATATAAATATATAATAATAATAATAATATAAAGAAATATACAAAAGAAACTGATAAATCCACTAATAGTTACGCTGGGCAAAACAGTTAAGTTCATCGGACACAAGACTAAGCAAGAAACTTAGACACACCTACACTGATTAAGTATTATTTACGCTGCACACGATTAGCGGATTTAAACTTTGACACGAGAATGAGTCCAGCGAAGATGATTATCTACGCTAGATTACCGGTGTAATTGTCAATTACGCCGGTTGCTTGAACTCGCGTTCAAGACTTAAATCCGCTGGCTCAGGTTTGTGATGATTACGCCACATTCAAAATTATCTACGCTGCATTCATAATAAATACACTGACTTCAAATTTTTCTTGATAAACCCCTTAAACCGGAAAACCAGATTCAAATGAAACTATATACACACATCAGTGACTGAGATCAATGATTTAAACATAAACAAAACATAGAACAAAGCACATTTGAATATCGAAACCATACGGATGTCGATTCTTTCAGATTCACTTAAGAGAAAAATGAAAATGGATTTGGGTTTTGTTAGTGATAAGAAGAAGATGAAGATGAATTTGAAAATGGTTGCACAAAAACGAAATTGAATTTTATATATACATGATTACCTTCCAGCATATTTATCAAATACGCTGGAACATTAAATACGCCGCATTGAGATGTTTGTAAGATATCTTCATCTTTAAGAAAACTTAGAAACAAATACGCTCGAAAATTTTAACTTTTCTCAAAAAACGTGCCCCTTTTGATAAAAAATAGTGCAAGAATTTTAAAATTAAACTTAAGAGAAAAGTAAAATTGTAATCTGGATCCTGAAAGTTGTTTTTGAGTTCGGGAGCCTCCTTTTTCACATAAAGTTTATGCTAACTGACTTGAATCCTGTGACTTTCCTGCAAAAGATCATACTGGTAACACTTCATTCGTTTGAGATAAAAATTAGATATATAAAATGATTAAGGCACAAGAAAAACTGTCAGTATGCTTGTCCTTTTAAATCTATGCACCTATCTTTCAACATGCGATGGAAGAGCCTTTTTGTCATGTTGCGATAATATTGACAAGAACTTCAATGTTCCCCACTCATGCCGACACAGTCAGAATGTTGTGCCCGTGAGTCCCACGTCAGGACATACACCCGCGATCAAGGTATGCACAAAGATTCCTCATTACAGGTGACTATACTAACTTCATTCATTTTTGAGATTTCAACATTAGACAGTTGGTGTTCAGGTTAGTACTTCCGTACAGCAGAGAGACCAAGGTCTAACGAGGGCTATGACAGATACCAGATGTGGTACGAATTAGGCACTTGAATGATTCACAATTAGAGATTCATTTGTGTAGGGTTTTGGCCGCATAGGCTCTTTAAGAAAAGATATCGTAGTTGTGTCTAGGTCAGCATATATCTGGATGCAGCAAAAGAGAACTATCATATCCCCGAATGATTAGCCAATATAAAGACCCGAAATCTCAGACTTTGGCAATCTATCAACGAAGATTAAGACCATAAAGCCATACGCCGCAACGTGTTACCCGCAAGTTGCACAACATTGTAGGTATTCAGAATTCTTGTGTGATCATTAGAGTTTGTCTCCGTTTCGCAGTTTACTTCAAGGTATTGCTGAATCTACTGACACGTCGTTGCTTGAGGCCTTAATCTTTTTATGTTTTAAGATCAAACCAAAAGTGTTAGCAGTTTTTCTATCATTTCTCTTGCATGTGCCAAAGAAAAGATTCAGTCTCAACAATATTTTCTGGAAAATTTCCCCCCTTAAAATTTTATTTTCGAGAATCCATTGCTTGAAAAGAAATTTTAACCTTGTAGAAAATCTTTTTGTTGGGCAAATTTTATGAGATTTGTTATTTATTATGAAAACTATTTCTTTTAAGACGAAAGTCAATTCCACTCAAGGAAGTTCACCATTTCCAACCAGTTTACCAACTGGTTGAATCGAGCTTTATCGAAGGCTTTCGTAAATGTATCAGCTTTTTGTTGCACTGAATCCACTGGCACCACTTGGATGTATCCTTTCTCGTACGCATCTCTAATCGCATGAATGCGAATTTCAATGTGTTTCGATCTGGAGTGGTGGATAGGATTCTTCACAATCCCCAGACACGCTTCATTGTCGATGAATATTGGACTCTTCATGATGTTGATCCCATAATCCAACAACTAATTCTGTATCCAAAGGACTTCTGAACAGCAACTGTAAGCTGCCGTGTATTCAGCCTGAGCAGTAGATGTAGAGATTGTTGTCTGCTTTTTGCTCTGCCACGAAATAAGACGATTTCCCAAGAATTGGCAGCCTCCGGAGACAAATTTTCTGTCTACTTTGCAACCTGCATGATCACTGTCAGAGTAAGATATTAGATCAAAATTACTATCTTTAGGATACCACAAACCAAGCTTTGGAGTTCCTTTGAGATAGCGAAAGATTCTCTTGACGGCAGCATCATGCGATTCTTTGGGATTCGTCTGAAAGCGGGCACAGAGACAGACAGCCCACATTATGTCTGGCCGACTAGCGGTCAGATACATTAACGAGCCAATCATTGAGCGATAGAGAGATTTGTTCACTGGCTTTCCTTGAAGATCTGAAGTGAGTTCCGTCTGAGCAGCAAAAGGAGTGCTTGCGGATTTGCAGTCATTCATGCAATATTTGGAAAGAATATCTCTGATATACTTAGCCTGATGAATGAGAATACCATCCTTTCCTTGCTTCACTTCTAGTCCTAAGAAAAACGTGAGTTCTCTAATCATACTCATCTCGAACTTTGCTTTCATCACCTTCTCGAATTCTCTGCAAAGGGCTTCATCTGTCGACCCAAAAATGATATCGTCTACGTAGATTTGAACCAACATCACATCTTCTCCAATCCTTTTTGTGAAGAGAGTCATGTCAATTTTTCCTCTTGAGTATCCACACTCGAGAAGATATGTTGACAAAGTCTCGTACCATGCTCTAGGAGCTTGGTGAAGACCATAGAGAGCTTTGTGAAGCTTGTAGTATTTCGTGGGAGAATGAGGATCTTCAAAACCTAGAGGTTGACAAACATAAACTTCTTCTTTCACTTTCCCATACTATTTACATCCATTTGAAACACCTTAAAGTTTTTAAATGAAGCATAGGCTAAGAAGATTCTGATGGCCTCTAACCATGCAACAGGTGCAAAAACTTCCTTGTAGTCAATCCCCTCTTCTTGTCGAAACCCTTGAACCACTAATCTAGCTTTATTCTTGATAACCACACCACGATCATCCATCTTATTACGAAACACCCACTTGGTACCAATTGGATACTTTCCGTCTGGTAGGTCGACGAGTTCCCAGACTTTAAGTTTCCAAAATTGTGCCAATTCTTCCTGCATAGCTTGTACCCAACTTGAATCTTGAATAGCTTCTTTGATATCCCTTGGGACAGACTGCAAAAGAAAGGCTGCATACAATCCTGTGTTGATGGTATATGTTTGACCACGTGTTCGAACTCCATCTTCAACAGAACCGATGACATTTTCAATTGGATGGTTTCGATTGGTCTTGTACCCTGCATTGGTGTGAGTTTCAACTTGTTAAGGCAGATTAGAGAAGTGTTCATCGACGTAGATGATTGGAGTTCCGTCTTCTTTGGGTGGTTCATCCACAGCCTGCTGTGAAGAAGAATCATCATGTGTAGATTCATTCTCAGCAGATGTGTCACCATTTACTTCGAACACCGGAAGAGTAGGAGAGGCAGAGGCAGAGGTGAAATGAGTTGTAAAGGAGTAAAACCAATGTCTGAGGCATCAAACAAAGGTTCCAACGGAGTGGATTCTGCAGGTTCGGATTCAGTGATGGGTTCATTGATGCTGAAAGTGTTGAATATAATATCCATGTCATAAAACCAGTTCGGAGCGCTTCCAGTGTTAGTGGAGTTTCCTTCTTGAAAATCAACGTAGTATGATTCAATCACCATCTTGGTCCATTTGTTGTAGACTCGATATGCCTTTGAGAAGATGAATAGCCCATGAAGTAGCACACGTCACCGACTGCTTCAAACTTAATGAGATTGTCTTCAGTGTTGATAAGTGTGCATGACCACCCGAACGGTTTGAAGAAATCTATCAGAGGCTTCCTTTTGAAAAGTAGTTCATAGGCTGTCTTTCTGTGAGGTTTGACGATAAGAACATGATTCAAAACATAGCATGCTGTGTTGACCGCTTCAGCCCAGAAGGTTATAGGAAGCTTAGAGTCGACAAGCATAGTTCTTGCAGCTTCGATGAGAGTTCTGTTTTTGCGTTCTGCTACCCCGTTTTGCTGAGGGGTCCTGGCAGCGCTGTATTGAAGGCAAATTCCTTATCTTCACAGAAGGAGACAAACATATGATTTTTAATCAGTTCCGTTGTCGCTTCTGATGCAGTTGACTTTCAGCTTGAGCACGTTTTTAATCATGGGAATGAAGCTCTTCAGAATGGATGCCGTTTCGCTTTTGGCTTCAAGAAAGAATACCCATGAAAACCGTGAGAAATCATCTTTAATCACCAAAAAATAAGATCTTTTAGCTAAACTTTTAACGCTAATTCGGCCAAAAAGATCCATGTGAAGTAATTGCAGAGGAGCAGATATCGTATTCACTGCTTTGGACTTATGAGGCTTTTTATGTTGTTTTCCTTGGGCACATGAGATGCACTTTTCTGAAAAAGGAAAATCTTTCATAGGTAAACCTCTTACTAGATTTAATTTAGAAAGTATATTTATGTTCTTAAAATTCACATGCCCCAAACGCTTGTGCCACAGCAGTGATTCCGATTCAGATGCTTTTGACATAAGACATGTCATTGGCTCATTTGATTTGGCATTCTTCATATTTAGCACATAGGTATTATTTTGACGAGGAGCTCTAAGCATGATCATCTCTTTTGGGACGGAGTAACTGGGTTTGAGGAATAAGCACTCCGTATCATTGAACAGCATCGCGATTCCTTTGTCACAGACTTGTGAAACACTCATAAGATTGTAACACAATTCTGGAACATAGTTCACATTCTCCAAAGTGAGTGTTTCTGACACGACGTCACCCATTCCGACGATTTTTCCTCCCTTTTCGTCTCCGGCAAAGGATACAAAGTCACCATCAATAACTCGAAAGTTGGTCAGCAGATCCTTTAGCTCGGTCATGTGCCTAGAGCAACCTCTGTCAACGTGCCAGATATACTCCATGAGCATCCGAAGCCATTTATGAATTTTATTCTGTTATACAACAACAAAAGCAAAAACAAAAAAAATATGTACAATTAGCTAGTTTTTGGAACCCAGACTTGCTTTACATTCGTTCTATCATGATTTTGAGCAAGAGTGTTGTCTTTTCTTTTCCAAAAACAGGCTGAATCAACAAAAATATTTTACTGATTTCTTTAAACTGTCAAATTGATCAGTAAAACTTTTAACTAGATCTTGACTCGGTTTAGAAATTTTTTTGCTTTTACAATGTTTCGCCGTATGTCCTGAATGACCACAGCGAAAACATTGTTTTTGGCTCGATCTTTTCTTCCTGGGTGCTGAGTGTGAAGATGATGTATGTGATGAGAGTCTGGAGCATCTTGAGGAGTTTGATGATGTAATGTGGCTTGAATCTTTGGCTTTCTTGAGTTTCTCTTCAGGATGATGTTTATCTTCAATGTCGACCTCACTGTGCTCACTGTCTAATGAGGAAATTGATTCTTGACTTTCATCTGACCTTTCTTCAATGCTTTCTGAAGTTGTTGTGCTTGAATCTTCAAGAAATCTTTATCAGTCTCTGATGTACCTGCAACTGATGGAACAAATTCTGGAATTTCCTCTGTAACGATTTTTCAAAACTGTTTTTCTTTAACTCTGGCACAAAAACAGGAGATTCAAGCATAACATTTTCATCATTGAGAGCAAAGTTTAGGTCATGACCCTCAACCTTGGCAAACCCTTGGTTGTGAGCCTTAAGTGTAGGCACATTGCCATTACAGTCATCCTGAATTGTCAATTTAGGCATACAACCATTACAATCATCCATCCTAGATAAACTATTACAGTTATCTCGAATAGAAATTTTGTTCGTCTTATCACAATTCCAGGCGAACCAGTTATCAGTTGAGTAACTGTCGCCTGAATAGCCTATTTCTATTTTCATTCCTCCACAATCATCTTCCCCATCTTACACATCTTCCTTACTCTCACACAGATCTGCATTACTTTCAGAAAGGTTAGTATTGTTTTCGGATTTATAAAAAATACTTTGATCCAAAAGATCATTTTTATTGATTAAGTCGTTCTTAGGATGAGGAGATGGCATAGGAACATATTTTTTTGCTGTGCGGAGGAGGAAATAATTTTCTTTCGTTTCCGAACTTATCTTTATATCCAATTCCATCCTTTATGAATGTCGGTCGTTGGCAGTTTACAATGTCAACCAGTGCTTTTTGGCTAATTTTCCATTTATCAATAATGATTTGTAACTTATTGTTTTCGTTTTGAGATTTTTCTAGCTTTTCGGTCAAATCATTTATGATAAAATCTTTTCTGAAAACAAATTTCTTTAGAGTCTGCATTTCAGCTATGGTTGAATTCAACTTTCGCTGATATGCAGCCTCATTTTCCTTTAGTTCTTGATTTATTTTCAAAACTTTTTCTTTTTCTTTAATTATATCACGATGGAGTGATTTGTAGTGTGCCACGACGTTCAAACATGGTTTTGAACACAGCTTTGCTTTAAATTCATATGGAATGTTGTTTACCAATCCTTATCTTCGGCTTCTGATTTCATGGCGGTAGAGGATGTTCCAACCGCTGCATTCTTGCTGGTACTGATGACTTCTTGAACAACAGGCTTCCACTCATTCATTTCAGCTTTCTGTTGTCTCTTCTCTGATGCAGGAGAGATGATGCTTTTCAAACCAGTGTCATCTTTTGGAATCTTGGAGGTTTGTTTTTCAACATCATTTGAGGTAGACGTGGCAGAGACAGTGGTAATGTTTGCCATGAGGGCCTTGTTTACTTCACCTTTTGCCTCAGCTATCTCCTCCGACCAATCATAATCTTCCACCACTAAAGCCTTATGATTATTTTCAGCATCATTATTATTTCCTTCAATGGCAATCGGCCTCCTTGTCTGGTTGATTTCGGTATTCTCGTTCTTCAGCAACGGACACTCTCTTTTGAAGTGGCCCAAGTCTTTGCAGTTATAACATCTAAGCTTAGATTTGTCAAATCCAACTTTTCCAAGAGCCAACCTCTTTCCTGTTTTATCTTGGAATTTCTTCAACCGTAGAGTGATCATTGCCATCTGCCACTTCAGATCCATCTCCTCCATGTCGTCTGGATCTACTTGATACATGTCCTCTGCTGTTAGGAATTATCTCTTCAACTCTCCTGACATAAGCGCCTCATAGCAACTTAAGAAAGTATTAAAAAGAGCTACATGTTCTGCGGAAATTTTAAGTGCTTGAGTGTCGCTGGCCACGGTGGTCTTCTCAGAAGATGACGAGGCCTTCATAGAGTTTGCGGAAGCATTTGAATAGGATTTGGCAGCACTTTGGGGATTTGATCCACATGAGGTGACAGGAGCAAGAAATGCCATATTCTTGGGGACCGAGGTTGCATCAGCTTGCTGAGACGTCTTCTTTGAATATCCAGTTTGATTCATCTCTCGTTTCACGATGTCCATTTCAAAGGCTTTTAAAGTGTTAATCAATTCTGAGAGAGTAACTGGAGTTGTGCTGGTGAGGAAAGTTCTCTTGATCATCATGCATTGAAGACTCCACTCTTTTGATAGAGAATCTAGCAGCTTCTTGATCGATGCATAATTTGCAACTCCCACCTTCTTCATCTTGGTCAACACCACCAGAAATCTGATTATGTGGTCGGACAAGCTTTCGCCATGAATACTTCAAAACATATCATATTCTTTCTGCACCATGTCTCGTTTGTTCTCCCTGAGTTCCTCATTGCCTTCATAATGGTCGATTAGAGCCAACCACAGTTCATGTGCTGAGGTGTATTCTTCAAACAGATTGTTATCATCCTTTGACAGAGCCATAGTGAGAGCAGCGTGAGCCCTCCGGTCACGTTGAATGAGTGTCCTATCTGTATCTGTGAATGTTGAAGGATCTTCATTGATAGTACGGATGTCGTCACGTATTATCATGGGAACATGCGGGCCCATAGTGACTGACATCCATTGAGTATAATCGGTATACTCAAAAAAAGACTTAATCCTGTTTTTCCACCTGCTGAAGTCTTCCGAACCTTTCAACTTTGGTGGCCTTGCAGTGGTTCCAGTTCCTAGTTCGGCTTGAGAAATCGGATTGAGTTGATTGAGAGACATGATGGATGAAAGATGATCAATTACGCTGAGATTTACTGAATCAGAGAACAATTACGCTCGCAAGGAGGTAAATACGCTGGACCAGAGATTAATTACGCTGCACTTGGAAACAATTACGCTGATGGGATTGGCGATTTTGTCCTGCAAAAAGCTAAATCCGCTGGATATTCGAAAACAAGCAAAGGTTTAGTTAATTTCGTTGAACACCATGATAAAATCGCTGAGGATTAGTATCACTGATTTCGAAGTCGCCTTCGAGTAAATTCGCTGGACAATTACGCTGCCAATTTTATAACTCCGCTGATTTAAGAACCAGCGTAGTTGTTAACTACGCTAAATTCAAGTTAAATACGCTAGTTCAAAATAAATACGCCCACTTCAAATATATCTACGCTAGCTTCAACATTAAATACGCCCACAAGGGTTTTAGTACGAACAAAAACCCTCTAATCACCCAAAAACGACGCAAAATTCATGTTTCTTTGTAGCTAAATGACCAAAATGTTTACCAAACTACTGATTAACAACCCCTCAAAGATTAAACGCACCAGATCAAGCCATTTTATCCCAAAAAATTGAAAAACCATGAAACTTTGAGAACTTTTGTAAAACCTTCAAAACTTGACAAATCTTAACAAAAACTCAAACAATCAAGAGCACAAAGGCTCTGATACCAAATTGTGAGTGCCAAAACATATTCGGATCACAGTGGTTGATTGTTTTCACCCAAACAACTATGGATTAGTTGTTTGAATGTGCAAATACTAAGAAAAACCAAGCAAATAAGATGAAGAATCTTGTTTGGATCAAACAACTAGTGTTGTATATGAAATCCCAATAACATGTAATCAATAACAGTACCTGGATGTTCGGATGAAAGCACAATAGCAAAAATCACAACACAAGAAGATCACCAAAATCTGTCTAAGAAATTTGGACATAACTTCATTCACAAAGGTATTTATACAGACTGATCACCCAGCGTATTTATTAAATACGCTGGGCAATTAAATACGCCGCCTACTACAAGATTCACACAATTACACTTTTGACCCTTCAACATTGACTAACTAATACAAACTAGCTCAAACTGTTCATAATCAAGCATCAATGGTCTCAAAAGTTCTAAGATTTTTGACAAGGTTTGGTGCATAAAGGACGTTTTTAAGTTTAAAGGGAGGAAAGGGTGGGGTTAGGGTGATGTCACCTTGTCCTAAGACCGAGATGGTTTTGCCATCACCAACAATTATATTACGAATAATGCCATAATTTAAAATAAAGGGGAACTTATCAGATTGGGGAGACATTGTACCTGAAGTACCCGTGTCCATGGTCCATGACTGGTCATTGTGATGAAGAGCCAAGTTGTAAAGAGCCTGTGCAATGTCTGTGGGTGAGTATCCTGCCGTGTATGATTGGGCTGAGTTCTTTGAGCAGGATGTGGGCCGAGTATCCCTTAGGCCGAGGGGTTGTGATGGGTTGTGTATTTGGAGGCGTTGTTTTGGGCCGAGGGATATGGACATGGAGGCACAGGAGGCCAAGCGGGTTGATTATAATTGAGAGGGGCCGACCATGGAGTTGAGGGCCAATAATTATTTGGGCCGTAGGATGGCTGACCACGGGGACGGTTGTAAGACTGTCGACCTCGGCCGCGACCCCTATAACGATCTGTGGACTCCGACCGATTAGAGGAGATTTCATGGTTATGGTTTGATGAAGGGGTGCGGTCGGTTGTGGCATTGAGAGCGGTGCCAGCGGCTTGAGCCGAGTTTTTGGCTTGCATATATTTTCGGTCTTCTACTCGGCATAAGGTAGAGCGAGTATTGTAGAATTCGGGTAGGGGTTGTGTTTCTTGAAGGATAAGAGAGATGTTCTCGTATTGGTCATTCAAGCCGGCAAGTATTTGTGAAACCAATTGGTTTTCTGTGGTGTTGGAGCCGAGACTAACAAGTTGGTCATAAAGTTCCTTCATGGCTTGGTAATATGAAGATATGTCAGGGAATTGGTCTAGGCAAGTGTTGGCGAATTCGTTTTGTAGGTGAATGGTACGTGAGGCTTGGTTATCAAGAAATAGGTTTTTAATGGTGCACCAAGCGGCATAAGTCGTGGTGTCGGTTTTCATTACGGTAAGGAGAAGTTCTTTGGAGACGGTCCCGTAGATCCATTGTAAGACAATGGCGTCGATACGTTCCCATGACTCGGTTTGTGTCGGTTTAGAGGTTGCTGTTTCTTTGTCTTTTTCGGAAGGTGTACGGGGTAAGAGGTGGTCATAAACTTCATATGCTGTGCAATGTATCTTGAATAGTTCAGCCCATGTGTTATAGTGACCTGTTTGCATGTCAAGGATAAGGGGAATGAAATTTTTGATGTTGGTGACGGTGATCGCCAGGTGAATAATTGATGAGGACATATTGAATTAGGGAGGGGAAAAAATAAATTGAACAAGGTGGTGAGGAAGATGAAGGCAATATGAGAGGGAGGGAGGGGATTATGAATGACCCGATACATGTAGAATTGTATGGTTCAATCCTTGCTTTTCTCATTAATTCATTAACTATATATACGCTGTATAATCCCTTGACTTGGGGAGTAAGTATTTACAAACATTTACACATAAATATACTTTCTAAAATACATAGGAATATGTTTTGGCATATTCCATTACATACATTTCGAATAGAATCGGTTGAATTTCATTTGTTTCGGTGTGATTTTGGATAAATTTCGAACCGTTACGGCTTGAGATTATACATTGCAAACATGTTTTTTTGTCATCGAAGTTGTAGATCTGTTCTGAGTTAGATTGTTAATATTGTGAAAATCAAAATCGTTGTTGTTCTTGATTGAGAACTTAATCCAGAGCTGAATTGATGATTGAATTGTTATTCTTTTCGAAACAAAAAAAAAAAGAAAATTTGTAAATCTGATATGGTTTTAATTTGAAACGAAGAAAAGTTTTTTTGTTGTTGTTCCATAAACGACTGATTATTTGATGTTCAGATCTAAATTTTGATTTCGATCGGATCTAAGTCATTGTTTTCCATCTATCTATCGAGTTCTAGATCTGCATCATCTTCAAACTTTCCAATTTGTGTCTTAGTTGCAGGTGTGTATTGATAAAGAAAACGAAGAAGATGGTGAAAATTATTAGTGACGGCTGATTAAACTGTGTGCAGATGTGAATGGTGTAGGGTATAGCGAAATCTGTTTGAAAAGGGTTGTTAATGATGGTTGTTTAGTGTTGCTAAAAAGAATTAGAAGGTGATAGTGACGTTTTCTTGTAGGGTTTTATTAAGCGAGAGTGTGAGGTGACTTTTCATAGGTTTTAAATAGTTTGTTAGATAAGGTTTTGAGATATTAAAAGGTTGATAGATAATAATTACATAAAAATCCAACAAAAAACATCAGGAAGTGAGGCAATTTTATTGTTTATAATAAAAATTTTAGGTTTTCTAAAAGGTAACAACAAAGGAGAATTTTAATAATCAGAGATTGATATAAAAAAAAGCTCTTTGAAAATGACGTTTCATTAGATAGATTTAAAGAAAATCATGTTGAAAGTCAAAATGACTTAATTGTCTTTCATTTTTAGTGATTAATATGAATAAAGTTTTTTTTATTAAAAAAAATCACATTGAGTTGTATTACGAATTGATGGCTGACAAGTGAAGAATTGGACATTTTGAGAGTTTCAAGTGAATTTCAAAGCTAAGAGATCAGATTGCATATTGACCTGATCACATATATCAATTCATTTGAGTCGATAAAATTGAACAAGAATTTGTGCTAAAATTGTTGGACTAAATCAATTTGGGCCAAATCAGATTTCATGTGGGCCGCAGATTAAAAATATTGTTGGGCTGAAATATTTGGTCCGCGAACTTGTTGATAGTTTGGACTTTGGGCTTATAATCAGTGTTTTTGACTGATTTCAAACTGATATTTGTGTTGAGCATATACAAGTTAAGTTTGGGCCAAGTGTGGATTAGTGAACTGGGTTTCTAAATAAGCCAAGATTTTTAAATTTTGAACCGGGTTTTAATCTGCAAATTTTCGAGTTTGACTATTCAGATTTAAAGAAAATACAAGTTTTTTCACAAGGCATAGTGGGTTGCCAATTTAAAAATGAATGAGTGGGAAGAAGTGCCTTAGTATTGGAATTCTCAAGATCATAAAATGCTTGGGTAAGAGATTTGAAAATTTTATGTGCAAAAATGATGAATCTTTTAATGATTTGATAGAACGATTTTATGTTTTAGTTAAAAAAATTTAAAAGAGTTCGAACCAAAATTAAATATACAGGATCGTGAGAAAATATCGAAGTTCGAAAATGTGCATTACCTTCAGAGTGGGATGCATTGTTGGTAGAATTGAGAAAGGATTCTAGATATATAATGTTTACTTTCAATGAGTATTTTGAAAAGTTTAATGTTTTGAGACTAAAAATGGAGAAAGAAGGAATAATGGTGAAGAACTGTGAAGCCAAAGATTCAAGTATATCGACAAATGAATCTTCAAGTTCTAAACCAATCTGCTCGAATTATGATGAAGATTTGAACGATTATCTGGTAGATAATGTCAACCTCTTGAATGATTTGGAGAGTTTGACACTAGAAAAAAATCAAAAGAAAATGAAAAAGAATTTCAAAACAAAATAAAATAGTTAGAAAATGAAAAATTAGTTTTAAATGAAAATATTTTCGAAAAACTAAAATAAATAAATTCTTTTCTTGAAAAAATAACTCAACTTGATATCGATGTTAAGATTGCTGAAAAAATATTGAAAGGTTTTGTTAACTCGTCGTGAATGCTAGATCATATAGTTCCAAAACCAATCGATAAAATTCCAATAAGTAACAATGTCGCAAATTATGACGATGTCATAATTGAAGATTGTGATGATGATACCAATCATGAAAAAGATAAAAATGATAAAAATGAAATACTTTTAAAACTAAAAGAAAAATATCAAGAAACTGTTCTATAATCGGCTGAAAAAAGGTGAATGTTCAACACAAAAACCTTCTAAGTAGAATGGGGAACAGAAACAAAAGCAAAAACAAAATCTTAAGAATGTTCAAAATAACAATAAAAGTTTATCAGTTCAATCATCCAATCATTATAAAAATTCACAAAAATTTGAAAAACAAAACTCACAAAAATTTGAAAATAAGTGGTGCAGGTTTAGCCACAGTGCTCCAAACAAAGATCATTATAATCAGAGATAGAATGATAATTACTACACGTCAAATCAGTGTTATAATTTAGGAGTGTGGATTGATAGAGAATAATATGGCGATAACGAAATGTGTTATAACTATGGATTAATCGGACACATTGTTGTTTATTGCATGAAACCAAGAAGAGAACAAAGAAAGGTTAACGACATGCGAAGATGTTTCAAATGTCAAAACAAAGGCCATATCATCAGAGAATGTATGTCTGATAAGTTTGAGGACAGGATTGTCGGATAAATTTAAGGGGAAGAAAAGTAAGCTGTGAAGAAGATAGTAAATACAGAAGAAAAGCAAAAGAACGTAAAGTAAAATTAACACATGAGCAAAAAAAGATAAACTGAGAAAAAGCGAGAGAATATTTGGAAAAGATTTTGTCTTCGGATAAGCTAATTAATTCTTATGCAAGTTCTGGAGAATCGTTTCATAACACTCAAAGTTGCAAAACTTCTAGTGAAACGTGTTGATCATACACAAATCTGAAGACAAAAGTAAAGACAGAAAAGAAGACAGTGGAAAAGAAAATATTAATCAAACACTTGTGAAACCAAACCAAAATAGTTTCAGATGAAGTTTCTACCCTAGTGGAAATTTCGAAATTGTTTGATGACAAACGAGACGATGAATGGACTAATGTTTCTTATGTTAATGAATCTGGTCAACCCAAATCCAATATAGATTGGGTTCCAATTCAAAACTGATTAAGTTTATTTACGTGTGGAGGATGACCAAGCTTCAAGCAAACGCATTTTCAGAAGCAGTGGTTGTTCGTTCAGTGGAAATGAGATGAAAGATTTGGTGTTCCACTCAAACAAAATGGTAGTCTCGCGTTCCCATTTGTAAAAATTCGTTTAACGGCTAAAAGGGAAGATTTTTATTTTCGATTTCGAAAAGATGTTTTCAATTTAAGGGGGATAGAAATTTTATTCAGAATTTCTGTAAATTTGAAAAACATCATTTCAAAATCATTTTAGATAGATAAAAATTTTCAAAAAGTCAAAAACAATAGAAAACTTAAAAATGACAAAAACATTGAAAAATGAAAAATGAGATTACTTGTGTAAAAAAGGAAATGATAGCACGTCAGTGGACTATCAGTGCATGCTAAAGATATGTAGTGTTTAAAATGGTTAAACAATCTCACTAAAAATTTGTTAGTAGGCTCAGCTAGACTAGTAGTTTTGCGATAACGATACAAACTAAACAAAAAAGCCTAGTTCTAGTGGGAAACGCGATTGAAAGCATAGTACTTAGTTTTGTCCTTCGTGACTGTGTACCTACTCGGTAATTGCTGAACGCTGAAAAGCATAAAAACCGGTTAGTTTGTGAACTTTCACAACTTACTGAAAAAGTCACTGTGATTGTGGATTTCATTTTCAAAAGACTTAAACTTGTTTTATTTCTTTATTTTGTTTAAGCATTGGACATCCTCTGTGTATACGAAAGTATCGAAGTGGATGTTAGTGCTTAAACGTTTCTGCTTTATTTTACTTGGTGTTTCGTTTAAATCTTGGATCACCTCTGCGCATATGAGAATATCGAACTGTGGTTAAGATCCAAACAATTTCAACTTGTTGTTATTCTTATTTTGTTCAAACATTGGACTTTCTCTATGTATCGAAAGATCGACTTGATTGTTAATGTTTAAACATTCTACATTATTTTAACACGTATCACAGTTGATGAAAGTTTAAAGGCATTACTTGAGTTAGTGTATTACATGATGAGGGGATATGCTGAGATCGTGGGGTCCATAAGAACTTAGTGCAAATTAATGTACCTTAACATACCGGTAAGCATTATGAAAGTTTTTAGATTGAGTTTAAGTGGACAACAATACCGACAATCCATGTGAACTATTTAAACTAAGTGTTTTATCTAGATCAACGGTACAACTGATATGTCTTAGTAAAACTAATATGATTCTCTAGCACGTTTTCTCACAAACATATAAAATTGTAAATATTACATTTCAGTGTGTTTACATTTTCGCATTCAATATTAAAAATCCAAAAAGATTTTTTTTCAAAATCTTCCGTAGTAACCTGATAATGTTGAATGTGAGCCGCACCAACGAGACTGTTGAGATACTGTTTGTGTATGGATACATGTGATTGTTCTTAAACATCAAATCTTAGAGATTCGGAGCATCATTCAATGGGGAGACTACGGTTTCACTTGAAGATGTTATCAAAGGCAGTTCAAGACTATACATCACAGATTTCTAGCTATGTCCTAGGAGGAGATTGTTAGTGCACTATTTGTGTGGCCATTGATGGAAATCTAATTGTGTCACACCCCGGATTTCCTATCCAAATCCATACCGGTGGGCCCGGGTGGGGAGTATTGTGACGTCAGTTGATAACATCATAGTCAATTAAACACGGCACAACGGAAGTCTTGGAGTAAAATTACTAATACAAAACGAATGTTCAAAATAAAATGATATACAGGCTCGTAATAGAAGATCCACAGGCGGATCATAAAATGTACAAAGAAAGAATATAAAACAGACTTTAGGGCAGATCTAAGGATTTGCAAGATCCTCTTAATCACTACCGAGCAGCTTCCTGCCTATTTCGTATTGTACCTGCAATTTAGTCTTTGGACAATATGTCAGCTTTCGCTGGTAAATATACCCAATTGACTCATTTTGAAAACATTTTAAAATGATTTTAGGTGCACAAGGCACAAAATCTTTTATAACTTGGGAAAGTTACTTTGTAACCTTGTTAACAGATTCACATGTTTGTCCATACATACAGGGCCCAGTACAGAGACCGAGACATGACTAAATACACACCACTTAGAACTCACAGAGGAGTTATCCCCAACATCTTGGGTAATTTGCATTTGAGCGTCTGTCAGGTGTATGCCTACACCCCGCACTAAGGTCGTGGCCATTAACTAATCTAATGAGCCGAGGATATCCAGGACACGGTAATTTAACCCCCGATGTTTAAGTTATCAAACAAAACTGATTAAAACAGAATATGCAGATTTACTAGCCACAATCCAGCATTCGATTGATCCCATTTCTGACCAAGCGGTAATAGTTTACCGTATCCCAAGCCCGTATAGGGAAAATAAGTCGAGATATTTACCTGAGCTAGTCTTCTTTTTATTTCAATAACTCAGCCGTATAAAAAAGTACTAACGTGCAGATAGCATTTACCGGCAAGGCTCTAGTCTGGATTATGACATAAGCTAACCAATTAAATACTATCGGTCTTTATTTAAGTCAGAGACTTAGACCGAGTAGTGTACATGATCAAAACGTATAACGCTTGATTAAACGATGATCCGATATACTGTAGTTTAAACCCGACAAGTACTTTGACTTGCATAATATGAGTAAACAATTAACATTCTAGATTTTGAGATTAAAATGATAAGGTTAAACCCTTTTCGTTAAATTTAGTAAACTAGTTACGTATAATCAACCGTATGCTTATAAACGATAATGGGTAACCTGATAAGTCATGGACAAGTTCTATATGCATGTATGTTTTAATAAGTTAAGATATCAGTAGTATATCAACTTGTATGCCCGTTAAGGTTTTAAATTGAAACTATGCCTCATAAGGGCATTTTGGTATTTTCATACCATATAAAAGGAACTTGAATATAAGTTAAGTTTATAATCATGAGTATTCTGGAAAAATAGTTTATTTATGATATAATATCAGTAGGATATCATTTATATGTGTATTTTATCTTTTATGACCAAACTATGCACCAAAGGGGCATTTTGGTCATTTTACAGAAAGCTTATAAATTATTTGAGATTCTGAGTTTATGACATGTACCTACTGTAAATATGTTTAAAATAAGTTTTAAAATAAGTATGTAACAAGTCTTGGTCAATTAATATGGTTCGAAACCGACCCTAGAACTGAAATTGACGAGCCGAACATGTTCTTATATGTTCTAATAATTATTATCAACTTGTTTAAGTGTCAAAACAGGTTTCATAACATATATATGATCAATTTATAATTTTTCCAAAAAATGGCTGGTTTGACTTTTTAATATCATAACTTTGACCCGTCAATTGGTCTAGCAAACGTGATCTTCAGGAGGTGCCCTTTATAGGGACTAATACCTACCTTATTATGATCACTTAGCCATGTTCATTTCGAACAATGGCTGGACCATAATGGTCTTAACCGAAAGTCAAAGCGTTTTCCATAAAACGCTTGACTTTTGGCTATAAAAGCCTAAAAACGAAAATGCACAAGAAAGGAACACTTACCAGTGATTCCTAGGGTGCAAAAGAACTATGTTGGATGCTCCTTTTAGCTAGGAACTTCTAGAGGAGGGAGAAGAGTGAATAAATGAGAAAGGTACAAGTTGGAATGGTGAACTTAAGCACCTATTTATTGTTGGAGGACTCAAAGGAGGTGATGCCAAGTGTTTAGGGGTGTAAGAGGAAGCTTACAAGTGTCCCAAAACGTGGCATAGCTTATTGCAAGTCCATAGTTTCGAATACATGGTTTTGGAGTTTTGTTTGGGAGCCAAGCAAAACTTTCAGCAGCAGAGGCCTTCTCGCGCCTCGCAAGAGATTTAAGCCACGTTTCACGCGGCCCGCGACCGCCCCTTGGCCAGTTTCAAAGTTTGACACTTTAACCCCTTAACTTATTAAAGCTTTTAAAAACCTTTTAAAACACCTTTTGGCACTTTTAGCCCTCCGTAGCCAATACTTGGCATACCCGGGACTATGCCCGGACATAGTCGAGCTCTCGGTTCGTTAAAAGGTCACTCAGAGGTATAAATTAATATGCTAACACTTTTAATCCTCCACTATCCAACTTTCTAATATATACTGAATTGAACCCTCACGTCCAACAAATGGCACGTATGAGAGTTAGGACTTTGTAAACGATCACTCAGAGGCTCATTATAAGAATGTTGACTCTGATGTCACCCAGAGGCTGGGCATGTTGACATAACGGTCACTCAGAGGCCAAGTTTTAGCATGTTGACACTAACGGTCACTCATAGGCTATGTTTAAAGCATGTTGACACAAAAGATCACTCGGAGGCTATATTTTATGCATGTTGACATCAGGAGATCACTCAAAGACTTAGTTTGAGTATGTTGACGCTTTTAGTCCTTATTAGTCTTTTATAGACTAAAAATAAAAATATTACACGTGTCAATATACTATTGAACACGATTTTTACGGGGTGTTACATCCTCACCCCCTTAAAAGAAATCTCAACCTCGAGATTTTATTCAAAAAGATGGGGGTACTTTTTCCGCATAGTGGACTCAACCTCCCACGTATACTCGGGACCTCTAAAAGCGTCCCGCTTAAACTTTACTATAGGTAGCATTATCCTTTGGAGCTTTTTAACCTGTCGATCCTCGATCGAAATAGGTTTCTCAACGAACCTCAGGTTTTCATCAATTTGCACATCTTTGTGCGACATTACTAGCGATTCATCGGCTAGACATTTCTTAAGATTACTGATGTGGAACACGTAATGGATTCCACTAAGCTCCTCTGCAATATGAGCTTATAAGCTACATTGTCGACATATTCGACTATCTCGAATGGTCCAATATATCTTAGGCTTAACTTGCCCTTCTATCCAAAGCGCATTACACCTTTCCAGGGTGACACTTTTAACATGACTTTGTCGCCTATTTGGAACTTAAGAGGTTTACGCCTCTTGTCAGCATAGCTCTTCTGCCTATCCCTGGCAACTTTTAGACGATCACGGATTTGTACAATGTTTTCTGTGGTCTCCAGGACAATCTCTGGCCTTTGTAGCTGGGCTTCCCCAACTTCTGCCGAACACACGGGCGTTCTACAATTTCTCCCATGCAAGGGCTCAAAAGGAGCAGCCTTGATGCTCGTATGATAACTATTATTGTAGGTGAATTCTATTAGGGGTAAATGGTCATCCCAACTTCCACAAAAATCAATCACACATGCCCTAAGCATGTCTTCCAGTGTCTGGATAGTACGCTCACTTTGACCATCAGTCTGCCGATGGTAACCCATACTAAAATTTAATCGTGTGCCTAAAGATTGTTGGAAACTTTTCCAAAAGTGATATGTGTATCTAGTATCTCTGTCAGATACAATAGATACTGGCACACCGTGTAGGGACACAATCTTGTCCACATACAACTTAGCCAATTTGTCTGAATTATACGTTTCCTTAATTGGCAAGAAATGTGCTGACTTAGTCAGCCTATCCACTATGACCCAAATAGTGTAATTTCCACTTTTGGTCTTAGGTAACTTGGTATCAAGTCCATAGTTCCCATTTCCCATTTCCATGTAGGAATTTCCAATTTTTGTAGAAGTCCCAACGGTTTATGATGTTCGTCTTTAACTTGCGAACACGTCAGACACTTAGCTACATAAGTGGCTATGGATTTCTTCAAACCAATCCACCAATAATTCTTCTTCAGATCTTGATACATCTTGTCACCTCCTGGGTGAATTGAGTATCTCGAACTATGCGCTTCATGGAGGATTAGATCTCTAAGTCCCCCAAAGATTGTAACCCAAACTCTTCCATTGAATCTAAGGATTCCATCCTTTCCAGGCGCTAACTGATCAACAGTTCCGCCTAATCCTTCATTAGGAGCATTAGTCTCTAATAAGGCTTGCTTTTGCGTATCTAATAGTTTCTCATTTAAGCTATTTCTGAGCTCAATGCTCTTGGCGTTAATCCTTATAGGTTTAACCCTTTCCTTGCCACTTAAGGCATCGACAACTACATTTGCCTTGCCTTGCCTGGATGGTAGCGAATCTCGCAATCATAGTTATTAAGTGTTTCCATCCATCGGTGTTGTCGCATGTTCAATTCTTTCTGATTGAACAAATGTTGGATACTCTTATGGTCTATGTATATAATACACTTTGTACCATATAAGTAATGTCTCCATAGCTTTAGTGCCACAGCACCCAATTCTAAATCATGGGTGGTGTAATTCCTTTCGTGCACCTTTAACTGTCGTGATGCATAGGCAATCACTTTGCCTTTTTGCATTAGCACACAGCCCATGCTAGTGTGCGAAGCATCACAGTAAACAACAAATTCCTCAATACCTCAGGTAGAGATAACACAGGTGCATTGCTCAATTTGTGTTTAAGAACTTCAAAAGATTCTTCTTGCTTTGGACCCCAATTATACTTAACATTCTTACGGGTCAAGGTAGTTTAAGGAGTGGCTATTCTTGAAAAGTTCTCAATGAACCTTCTATAGTATCCAGCTAATCCTAGGAAACTACGAATTTCTATTGGGGTCTTGGGTACTTCCCAGTTCATTATGGCCTCAATTTTGGCGGGATCCACTTGGATACCACGCTCACTTACCATGTGTCCAAGAAATTAGACCTCTCTTAGCCAAAACTCACACTTAGAGAATTTAGCATAAAACTTCTCTTGTCTTAATAATTCTAGGATGCACCGAAGACATTTCTCTTGATCATCTTGATTACGAGAATAGATAAGTATGTCGTCTATGAAGACAATGACAAACTTATCCAAATACGGTTTGTAGACTCTATTCATGAGATCCATGAATGCTGCTGGTGCATTCATGAGCCCAAAACGCATCACCAAGAATTAAAAATGACCGTAACGGGTCCTGAAGGCTGTCTTAGGAACAACCTCATTCCTAACCTTCAGTTGATGATATCCTGATCTCAAATCAATGTTGGAGAAGTAACTAGCCCCTTGAAGTTGGTCAAATATGTCACACCCCGACCCGCAACGGAATAAGAGTCGGGGCATAATTGGGTTATCACCAAAGCTCATGATGTTTACTAAAATGTTTCATATTTATTAAATTCAAATTATAACTTAAATATTCAACTCAAATCCATACAATTACAAGGAAATGAAACTAAGTAAAACAATCCCAAGCTTAAACTGATTTATTCTTCTAGGCCTTCCTATGTGTTTCTTGCCTCAACTGGAGCACCTGTATCATGTGTAAAACGGGGGATATTTTGGGTCAACAAAAGTTGGCGAGTGAACCTTGAGAAAACATTGTTATTAATTTCTTGTTGTATTTAATATTGAAATTTGTGCAATAATCACATGTGAGCAAACGTATATATATAACAAAAACACAAACCACATTGGATGAGTAAATGATATGAATGATGATGTATATGAGATCAAGGCTCAATCAAACGGAGCCGATCGAATGACATGAATGATGATGTATGTGAGATCAAGGCTTAATCAAACGGAGCCGATCGAATGAGGCACCTGATACTCAACCCGTATCCCACGGGGAGCTGATGGGCCTAATGAAATGCATGCACTGAAAATGATAACTTCAATCTAAACATAATTCACACAACAATTGATACATAATTGATACACATTTGATCACAGATATGATGGATGCACAAGTGTTTAAATATAATATGGAATTAAACGACACATGATACACCCCAAAATGTGATTAAAACGGGAAATTGGTAGAGATTCACTCACCTTGGGTGCGTTCTCGGATGACGTTGGATGCGCACGAGTATTGGGATTTGATCGACGAGAAAAACTAACCTAAAATAATAACGAAATGGTTCGGTAAATAAATGGATTTTATTTGAGATTAATACTTTTAATTCATAATCTTAATAGGATTTTTAGATTTATTTTTGTGAGTTTAAGGACATTTTCTAACTTTAAAAAAAATTTTTAAAGTATTTTTAAATAATTTTCTGATTAAATAAATAAATAAAAAAAATAAATAATAAAAAAATGTTAACTTTTTGACTCTGACCGTTGACCGTTGACCGGTCGGTTTGTGTTAATTATATGCGCTGAGTGAGGTTCGAACTAGGGACCTCTCGTATACGTGCACGCAGCTCTACCAACTGAGTGTCTAACCCGAAATATTCTCTGTTTTAATTATATTTATACACTAATTAACTTTTAACTTATTTGGGTTTTTACTAAAACAATTTATATGGCCGAACCGGTTGCAGGGACCCGGAGTCGAACTCGGGTCCTTCGGTTCGAGTGCGCACAGCCCAACCAGTTGGGTTGTGTGCCATATCTGTTTAACTTATGGATTAAATTATACTTATTAACATTCGGTGACCTGATCCGATTCAGTTGTAAAAATGTTGGTTTTAATTCTGAAATTCGGTAACGTGTGCGATTCGAACCCGTGACGTGCGTGTTATGTTGCACACAGTCCACCGCTGGACTGTGTGTCCAACCCGGTTAAATATTCAGTTTTAATTAAACTTATACACATGTTCGACTTCGTCTTCTTCGTTTACAAAGACACAGAACAATGATGTCCGACTGTTCTTGTTTAAATCGGTCATCGAACATATAATTGATTGGAATGAAATGGATAAAGAGGGTTACGGAGTAAAATGTACCGAACAGAATGTTTTTCTCAGATTTCCGGCAAGTGTCGTCGGCTCTGATTAGTGACTTCCGTCTGAGTGAATCAATTAGCAGTTTTGATCAATGAGTTGTGCAATTAAGTTACTAAACAAGGGATATCAGGGGGTTTAGATGATTGTACCGATTCACAGCGAGACTTCGGAATTTCCAGTGATTTTCAGGCGAGTGCAGGAATTCCCAACAACGATGTCCGAGACAGATTCTGGTTGAACGATTTATGTTAATACTTGCCTAATAATGGATTGCAAACAAAAGAGTCGAGAATTTTACCGATTTGAAGTAAGTCTCGGTTTTCCGGTGAAAGTCCGGCGAATGCAGAATATCTCCGGCGACGTACTAAAGCTTCGAGAGATTGTGCGATTTTGAGCGAAAAGGTTACCAGAGGTTTGGGTGAGTATTTATAGGGAAGAACAGAATGTATTGAGTCCGAATTTTGGTCTTGATTCGCGGTCAAAGTTTCTCCGGCGGTTACGACCGCAATTGACTATTAGACGTCGGTTATAACCGATGTCGAAGTAGGTTATAGCGTTTTAGTCAAAAGGAAAATGGCTAAACTCGCGGATTGCCGGATTTTCCGGTGATTGCGAGTTCTGCCGCGCTGAGGTCCGGATTTTGAATTCGAGTTTTAATTTAAGTATTATTTGTTTCAGTAATTACACAAAGGAGTCATGTGGCGGAGCGGTGTGTTGAGTGTTTGAGTTTGTGGGCGACCCGGGTTCGAAACCCGGCGTCCCCATTTTATTTTTTTCTCACAACTTACGATTATTTATAAAATATGGTTTTTAAATTCTAATATAGTTATTAATTATGTATCGTTTAAAATTAATTTGAGCAATAAATATGCAACGAAAAATTATAACTGGATATTCGATTAATAAACGAAGCGAGTTTTGGAAACCCGTTTTCGACGGATGTTACAGTATCCCCTACTTTTAGAAATTTCGTCCCGAAATTTAAGTAGTAGTGGTAACAGGAAAAAGATGCGGGTATTTCTCGCGCATTGAGTCTTCACGTTCCCAAGTAAACTCAGGTCCTCGTTTCGACTCCCAACGTACCCTGACAATTGGAATACGACTTCGTCTTAAACGCTTCTCTCCGAAGTCCATGATTTCTACTGGTCTTTCAATGAAGTGCATAGTTTCATCGATCTGAATGTATTCTAGAGGAACATGGAGGTTTTCATCGGCGAGGCACTTCTTCAAGTTTGATACGTGGAATGTGGGATGAATTTTGTTGAGCTCTTCTGGTAGGTCAAGCTTGTATGCTACAGGACCTACTCTTTCGAGTATCTTGAAAGGTCCTATGTAGCGTGGTACTAGCTTGCCCTTCTGGCCAAAACGAATCACTCCCTTCCACAGTGATACTTTTAAAAGTACTTGATCCCCAATGTTAAACTCCAAGGGCTTTCGTCGTTTGTCTGCATAACTCTTTTGACAACTTTGAGCCGCTAGAAGATTGTTTCGAATTTGAATGACCTTGTCGGTTGTTTCTTGAATTAACTCTGGACCGGTGATTTGTGATTCCCCAATTTCGTGCCAACATACTGGAGATCGGCACTTACGACCATATAAAGCTTCGAAAGGAGCCATGCCGATACTTGAATGGTAGCTATTGTTGTACGAAAATTCAACTAATGGTAGATGAGCGTCCCAGTTCCCTTTGAAGTCTATGACACATGCTCGAAGCATGTCTTCAAGAGTTTGGATGGTGCGTTCAGATTGTCCATCAGTTTGAGGATGAAAAGTGGTACTGAGATCTAATCGTGTACCCAGGGCGGTTTGTACGGCTCGCCATGTTCGTGAAGTGAAACGACCATCACGGTCTGAAATGATGCTTAAAGGTACACCATGACGGCTTACGATCTCGCTGATGTAGATACGAGCTAACTTCTCGTTCTTGAAGTCCTCGCGAATCGGTATGAAGTGAGCTGATTTTGTAAGACGATCAATGATTACCCATATGGTGTCATACCCACTGGAGGTGCGAGGTAACCCGGTAATGAAATCCATGGTTATGTTTTCCCACTTCCATACAGGTATTTCAGGTTGGATTAGGAGTCCTGAAGGTCTCTGATGTTCAGCTTTTACTTTGGAACAGGTAAGGCACTTGGAAACAAAAACAGCGATATCCTTTTTCATGCCCGGCCACCAGTAGGTGTATCGTAGGTCTTGATACATCTTGTCGGCTCCTGGGTGTACAGAGTACCGTGTTTTGTGCGCCTCATTCATAAGGAAATCACGAAGGTTATCGCGATCAGGAATCCATATGCGGTTTAAATAGTATAGAATACCGTCGGATTTGGTTTCGATTTTGAGTTCTGCTCCACATGACAGCTCATCTCGGACGTCGTTTTTTGTTACAGAAGTATGTTGAGCTGCTCGGATTCGATCTTTGATGTCGGTTATGATTTGCGAACATAGAAGACTAATGGAGTTCGCATAACCTTTTCGACTGAGTGCATCAGCCACCGCATTTGCCTTTCCAGGATGATACCGAATTTCACAGTCGTAGTCGTTAAGAAGTTCGACCCATCTTCGTTGCCTCATATTCAACTCCTTTTGGTTGAAGATATGTTGGAGACTCTTGTGGTCAGTGTATATTTCACACTTGGTACCGTAGAGGTAATGTCTCCATATCTTGAGAGCGAACACAACGGCTCCAAGTTCCAGGTCGTGGGTGGTGTAATTCTTTTCATGAACTTTGAGTTGCCTAGAAGCATAGGCTATCACTTTTCCTCTTTGCATTAATACACAGCCTAGCCCTTGCCCTGATGCGTCGCAATATACTACAAAGTCATCGCAACCTTCAGGAAGTGTGAGGATAGGTGTGTCACAAAGTTTTTGCTTTAAGGTTTGGAAGGCTTCTTCTTGTTTAGGTCCCCATATGAAAGGTTTTCCTTTATGAGTCAAACCCGTGAGCGGTACAGCAATACGGGAAAAATTGGCAATGAAGCGGCGATAGTAACCAGCCAAACCAAGAAATGATCTTACTTCGGTAGGGGTACGTGGCGCTTGCCATTCCTGTACTGCCTTGATTTTTGAAGGATCGACATGTATTCCCTTGTCATTGACGACATGTCCGAGGAATTGTACTTCTCTTAACCAGAATTCGCTTTTTGAGAACTTAGCGTAGCGCTTTTCAGTCCTCAAGAGAGTAAGGATGAGTCGAAGGTGTCGTTCATGATCGGATTTAGACTTGGAGTAGATGAGGATGTCGTCGATGAAGACTATGACAAAGCGGTCAAGGTAGGGTTTGCATACCCTATTCATTAGATCCATGAAGACAGCTGGGGCGTTGGTTAAACTGAATGGCATGACCATGAATTCTTAATGACCATAACGAGTCCTGAAGGCGGTCTTTGGGACGTCTTCTTCATGTACTCTGAGTTGATGATAACCAGAACGAAGGTCGATTTTTGAAAAGCAGGTGGCGCCTTGAAGTTGGTCTAGGAGGTCATCGATGCGAGGTAGCGTGTAGCGATTCTTAACCGTTAACTTGTTGAGTTCTCTGTAGTCGATACACATGCGAAACATTCCATCTTTCTTCTTCACAAAAAGAACAGGTGCACCCCAAGGCGAGGAGCTAGGACGTATGAATCCTTTGTCAGTCAGTTCTTGCAGTTGACTGGCCAGCTCTTGCATTTCGGATGGGGCTAGCCTATAAGGAGATTTTGCGACTAGTGTAGCGCCAGGTACAAGATCGATGCGGAATTCGACTTCTCTCACAGGAGGGAGTCCTGAGATGTCGTCGGGAAAGACTTGTGGGAAATCGTTCACTACTGGTATATCTTCGAGTTTCTTCTCCTTGTTTCCCTTCTTGACGACGTGAGTTAGGAATGCGACATAGTTCTTGCGGAGATATTTTCGGGTTTGAAGGCAGGACATTAATCTGAGTCCTTTCGAAGGGGTTTCTCCAAAGATACGTAGGGTCTGACCGTCTGCAAGAGGAATGCGAATGAACTTTTCGCGGCATACTACTTTAGCGTGATGCTGGCTGAGCCAGTCCATACCAATTATAATATCGAAACTTCCCAACTTCATAAGAATGAGGTCAACTGGAAAATCGTGATCATTTAGAGTGAGTGTACAATTTCGTATGATAGAATTTAATGAAACGGGCTTTCCGTCAGCGACTTCCACCGTTAGAGATTCCATGAGATTATCACGAGTTTGGTTGAGGATAGGTTCAAATTCTAAAGACACAAAGCTCGTATCCGCGCCAGTATCGAATAACATGGATGCATAACTACCATTGATGAGAAATGTACCGTTAACCACGTTGTTGTCAGCCCTAGCTTGGTTTGCATTGATGTTGAAAGCTCTTCCTCTAGCAGGTGGAGGAGCTTGGTTAGCTTGGTTTACCGGATTTGCTTGAGCTTGAGCATGGATGATGTTCACCAAGCGGGGACATGTGTTCCTGAAGTGGTTTGGGTCTCCACAGTTGTAACAGGCTCGCATAGGTTGCATCATGGGGTAGTTGGGTTGGTAGTAAGGTTGAGCTATGTGTTGCGTGGGTGGTAGAAGTAAGGGTTGTTGGGCTTGACCCACTATCTGATGGTGGGTTTGGGTTGAGGGTTTATTGTGGTTCATTCGCTGAAGTGTGCGACAAGTTTGAATGGTGTGACCTGCACGGCCACAGCTGGTGCAATGTTGGCAAGGAGTTTCGGGGAGGTGATGGTATTGACAACGGTTGCATTTTGGGTATGGGCCGGTGTATGGCTTTTTAAATGGTGCAGCTGAGGGAGCAATTTGGGTAATTGGTGCGGCAGTGATAGGAGGGTTTGTTTGTGTGACGGCAAAATTTCTGCTGTTTCGTTTCCTCTTACCAGCAAACTTTGAAGAGGAGATGGAATGATTTGAAGTTTGGGCCTCAATGGGGGCTTTCTTTTTCTCATCCTTGAATTTGCCGTTTCGGATGCGATTCTCGGTAAGTTAGGTAGCTAATTCCATTGCGGCTTCAAGTGTTGCAGGCGAAGTGCTTAGAACCGAGTCTTGAATTTTCGAGGGGAGGCCTCGAATGTAGTGTTCAACCAAGCGGTACACGAGGGTGAACAGATTAGGGATCATTTGGTTCAGTTCGAGAAATCTTTTGTTGTAGGAAGTGTGATCTCCTTCCTTTTGTTTCAACGAGTGGAATTCATCTTCCCACTTTTTGATTTCGCTTCTTGGACAGAAGCGCCTTGTCATGAGTTCCCTTAACTCTTCCCATGATAAGGCCATGGCATCTTCGACTCCTCGCTTACCCTTTTCTGTGTTCCACCAGGTAAGGGCTACTCCAAACAGTCTCCCTGTTGCATAACGTACTTTGCGATCCTCGGGACAATCGCAATTGAGGAAGGTGTTCTCATTTCTTCAAACCAGTGGAGGAGGGCAGTAACACCTTTGGTCCCTTCATATTTTGGGGGATCGCAAGATTTGAAGTGTTTGTAAGAGCACTTTTTGGAGTGAGGGTTGGCGACGCTCTGGTCTTCTTGATTGGGAGGGTTGATAGGATTTGCGGTGAGAGCTTGTTGAACTTGAATCACGATGTCAGGAAGTACCGCGGCCATTTGTTTAGCAATTTGAGTGGCCAAGCGTTCATTGGATCTTCCTGACTTTCTACCTCCACGTAGTTGCCTAGCCGACATCTACAGGAACATACATAGGATGATGGTGAGTTTAAGAAGTTTATAGGTGTCATGTGTCGTTAAAAGAGAAAAAAAAAATAACATAATCATCAATAATGCAACTACATCCATAGGATGTCTTGGGTTTGCTCATGTTTGGGCCTCCAATGTCCCCCATACCATCGCCTGTATAGTCATGTGGGCCCCCATGACTATTGGCTTAGTAGGATTCACATTGGTGTTGGCGGTTTAACACTCGCATCACCCGAATGAAAACCATGAAATATGATTGCGAGATGTATGGTAGGAGGGTGTCCAGGTGTAGCACAATGACAACTCAAAGTGGGGTTAGCTCACACGACGTTTGGTATAGCATGCTTTGGCCTAATAGGTCCTTTGTACTCTCATCGTTAGTCCCCAGGTAGGCAAACTGATCCTTTATTTTGGATTTATACGAATGCCAAGCCTAGACAGGACGTTCCGACTACCGGTACTCGTACCCTTCCAGTTACTACATGCCCATCATGAGAACTCACTTTGATGTGATTTGAAAAATACAAATAAATCATTGCAAAAGTCATGGGAATTGTGAGGTGTGTGCTCTCATGGGTATGATATGTTATGAGGATATGATTCATGATGAGTATTGTATAATAATATGTACTTATGAACATGCTTGCATAACATTGAATGTAACAATAAACATAAAGCATATAAACATCATGAATTTTGTATGTAACGCATAAACAATTTAAAATTTTAATCAACTATAGTATAGGCTCTAAAGGTACGAGTACCTATAGTCATGGCTCTGATACCAATCTATCACACCCCGACCCGCAGCGGAATAAGAGTCGGGGCATAATTGGGTTATCACCAAAGCTCATGATGTTTACTAAAATGTTTCATATTTATTAAATTCAAATTACAACTTAAATATTAAACTCAAATCAATACATTTACAAGGAAATGAAACTAAGTAAAACAATCCCAAGCTTAAATTGATTTATTCTTCTAGGCCTTCCTATGTGTTTCTTGCCTCAACTGGATCACCTGTATCATGTGTAAAACGGGGGATATTTGGGTCAACAAAAGTCGGCTAGTGAACCTTGAGAAAACATTGTTATTAATTTCTTGTTGTATTTAATATTGAAAATTTGTGCAATAATCACATGTTAGCAAACGTATATATATAACAAAAACACAAACCACATTGGATGAGTAAATGATATGAATGATGATGTATATGAGATCAAGGCTCAATCAAATGGAGCCGATCGAATGACATGAATGATGATGTATGTGAGATCAAGGCTCAATCAAACGGAGCCGATTGAATGAGGCACCTGATACTCAACCCGTATCCCACGGGGAGCTGATGGGCCTAATGAAATGCATGCACTGAAAATGATAACTTCAATATAAACATAATTCACACAACAATTGATACATAATTGATACACATTTGATCACGGATATGATGGATGCACAAGTGTTTAAATATAATAAGGAATTAAATGACACATGATACACCCCAAAATGTGATTAAAACGGGGAATTGGTAGAGATTCACTCACCTTGGGTGCGTTCTTGGATGACGTTGGATGCGCACGAGTTTTGGGATTTGATCGACGAGAAAAACTAACCTAAAATAATAACGAAATGGTTCGGTAAATAAATGGATTTTATTTGAGATTAATACTTTTAATTCATAATCTTAATAGGATTTTTAGATTTATTTTTGTGAGTTTAAGGACATTTTCTAACTTTAAAAATATTATTTTTAAGTATTTTTAAATAATTTTCTGATTAAATAAATAAATAAAAAAATAAATAATAAAAAAAATGTTGACTTTTTGACTCTGACCGTTGACCGGTCGGATTGTGTTAATTATATGCGCTGAGTGAGGTTCGAACTCGGGACCTCTCGTATACGTGCACGCAGCTCTACCAACTGAGCTACGTGTCTAACCCGAAATATTCTCTGTTTTAATTATATTTATACACTAATTAACTTTTAACTTATTTGGGTTTTTATTAAAACAATTTATATGGCCGAACCGGTTGCAGGGACCCGGAGTCGAACTCGGGTCCTTCGGTTCGAGTGCGCACAGCCCAACCAGTTGGGCTGTGTGTCATATCTGTTTAACTTATGGATTAAATTATACTTATTAACATTCGGTGACCTGATCCGATTCAGTTGTAAAAATGTTGGTTTTAATTCTGAAATTCGGTAACGTGTGCGATTCGAACCCGTGACGTGCGTGTTATGTTGCACACAGTCCACCGCTGGATGATGTGTCTAACCCGGTTAAATATTCAGTTTTAATTAAACTTATACACATGTTCGACTTCGTCTTCTTCGTTTACAAAGACACAGAACAATGATGTCCGACTGTTCTTGTTTAAATCGGTCATCGAACATATAATTGATTGGAATGAAATGGATAAAGAGGGTTACAGAGTAAAATGTACCGAACAGAATGTTTTTCTCAGATTTCCGGCAAGAGTCGTCGGCTCTGATTTGTGACTTCCGTCTTAGTGAATCAATTAGCAGTTTTGATCAATGAGTTGTGCATTTAAGTTACTAAACAAGGGATATCAGGGGGTTTAGATGATTGTACCGATTCACAGCGAGACTTCGGAATTTCCAGTGATTTTCCGGCGAGTGCAGGAATTCCCGGCAACGATGTCTGAGACAGATTCTGGTTGAACGATTTATGTTAATACTTGCTTAATAATGGATTGCAAACAAAAGAGTCGAGAATTTTACCGATTTGAAGTAAGTCTCGGTTTTCTGGTGAAAGTCCGGCGAATGCAGAATATCTCCGGCGACGTGCTAAAGCTTCGAGAGATTGTGCGATTTTGAGTGAAAAGGTTACCAGAGGTTTGGGTGAGTATTTATAGGGAAGAACAGAATGTATTGAGTCCGAATTTTGGTCTTGATTCGCGGTCAAAGTTTCTCCGGTGGTTACGACCGCAATTGACTGTTAGACGTCGGTTATAACCGATGTCGAAGTCGGTTATAGCGTTTTAGTCAAAAGGAAAATGGCTAAACTCGCGGATTGCCGGATTTTCCGGTGATTGCGAGTTCTGCCGCGCTGAGGTCCGGATTTTGAATTCGAGTTTTAATTTAAGTATTATTTGTTTCAGTAATTACACAAAGGAGTATGTGGCGGAGCGGTGTGTTGAGTGTTTGAGTTTGTGGGCGACCCGGGTTCGAAACCCGGCGTCCCCATTTTATTTTTTTCTCACAACTTACGATTATTTATAAAATATGGTTTTTAAATTCTAATATAGTTATTAATTATGTATCGTTTAAAATTAATTTGAGCAATAAATATGCAACAAAAAATTATAACTGGATATTTGATTAATAAACGAAGCGGGTTTTGGAAACCCGTTTTTCGACGGATGTTACAAAATAAATCATCGATCTTGGGCAGAGGATATCTATTCTTGATTTTTAACTTATTTAACTCTCGGTAATCGATGCACATTTGCATCGAACCGTCTTTCTTCTTTACAAACAGAATAGGAGCTCCCTAAGGCGAGGAACTAGACTGAATAAAGCCTTTCTCTAAGAGTTCGTCTAGCTGTGTCCTTAATTCCTTCATTTCCGTTGGTGCTAGCCTATATTTAGCTCTAGCTACGGGTGCTGATCGTGGTATAATATCAATCCTGAACTCCACTTGCCTGTCTGGAGGTAGGCCTGGTAATTCTTCTAGGAATACATCGGGATACTCTGAGAAGACTGGGAGGTCTTCCGTATTTGGTTTAGGCTCATTTATAGTGACTTGTGCCATTTAGATGACACTTTGGATGCCTTAAATAATGACACCTTGTCTGGCAGTCCATAGTGTGAGTCTCTAAGGATGGTGATTATTTTTCCAGATGGGGTTTAATTTCGATGAGCTTCTTATCGCAGGTAATGCGGGCTTGGTTATGAGATAACCAATCCATGCCTAAGACAACATCGAACCCCGCCAATTTCATTGGCAGAAGAGAGATAGGGATGGAATGATTCTTAATGGATATAGAGCATCCATCAAGAATGGAAGATGCTGTTTCTAAACTTCCATCAGCAAGTTCTATCTCATAAGTTTTATCTAGAGTTCGTAAGGGCAGGTTTAATAGTTTACTAAACGTATGACCAACAAAAGATCTATCTGCACCCGAATAAAAAAGAACTCTAGCAAATTATTGTTAATGAGGAATGTACATGTTATGACGTTGTCGTCATTAACAGCCTCTCTTGCAGTTAATTGAAAGGCTCGAGCATTCCCCTACTTGGCTTCTCCAGGCTTTGCATTATTATTCTTAAGAATTTTAGGGCAGTTAGTCTTAATATGCCCCTTTTCACTGAAGATGTAGAAGACGGCATCCTTAAGATCCTTACATTCTAGGGTCTTATGCCCCTTTTCTTACAGATGCCACATGGTTTGGCCTGTGAACCAAAATTACACTGTCCCTAGTGTCTGCGATTGCAAGTTTTGCATGTTGGCATTACAGCCGTTTTGCCTTGGTTCCCTTTGAACCCAAATCTCCCTTTATTTTTCTTATTAAACGTATAGGAGTTGTCATCTTCCCTCTTCCTTTTCCGTCAGTTTTAGACTTTACTGACTTTTGCCTTACTAGATCAAGGGTAAGGGAGAGAGATAGGTCAACAACGGGCCTATAGGTAGTAGGCTGAGCAGCCTTTACCATGCCCTTTATTTCGGGCGCTAATCCATTAATAAAATGCATAATGCGTTTGGGTTCCGGGGTAATTAAATAGGAAACTAACCTAGATAGGGAATTAAAACCGGAAACATATTTCCGACAGTCTAGGTTTTTCATTGAAAGAGAGAAATAGTTTGTCTCTAATTTCTCCACCTCATGGGGTGGGCAGTATGTATCCTTTGAAAGGTCCCACAAATTTGGACCACCCCAAATTATACAGGTGTACTTTACCTGTAGACTGAATCATAGCCTTCCACCAGATAGGGCATCGCCCTTTAAGGACTGTGATACATACTTGACCACATCCTTATCATCACAGTTGCTGATATATATGATTGTCTCCATCTCGTCAAGCCACTTTAGAGCTTCCACAGCTCCCTTATCCCCGTTAAAGTCTCGGGGCTTGGATGAGACGAAATACTTAGAGGTACATCTGTCTTTGACAGAACAGGACCTTTCAGCAAAATCTATTTTCTTTGGTTCAATCTTCGCATTTGAAGAGTGAACGGAGCTCTCCTTATGAGCTGAAGATGGTGGAATAGATAAGGGTCTAGAGCGAGTAGCACTCGACTCTCTAAGCTTTTCTATGGCCTTTCCCATGGCCTTTTCAATAGTCGCGTCAATGCGAGCTTGAAAATTATCATTATCGATATCTCTATTTTCGGCTTTGTTAGATTCCACATTCTAGTGGCTACTTTGTGCTTCATTCGAATTAGCCATCTTCAAGCTTTGGTTCTATACACCAATAAAGCTTTACTTAGCCATGGTATGTCAACCATATTGGTCTTAAAAACATTGGATATAACAATCCATCGCCTATTCTAGTGTGAATAACATCACAACTCTTAGTCTTAATATATCTATATTTGGCCTAGGTCTTACTAGGACCATCAAAGGCAAATTAAAATTTGGACATAGTCCATATATCATTGGATAGTGGATCAAAAGATCACAACCGTCATTGTCATAATTGACAATTTTATAGCTCATAGGCTTGTCACTAATGGAAATAATAATTTGGCATGTAGGCCTGTCACTAATGGACATAAGATAGGGCACATAGGCCTGTCACTAATGGGCATAAGATATGGCACATAGGCCTATCACTAATGGACATAAAATATGGCACATAGGCCTGTCACTAATGGACATAAAATATGGCACATAGGCCTGTCACTAATGGACATAAAATATGGCACATAGGCCTGTCACTAATGGACATAAAATATGGCACGTAGGCACGCATCACTAATGGATGTTTGAATCATAGCCCAAGGGCAATACATCACTAATGGATGTTTAATCATAGCCCCAAGGGCAATACATCACTAATGGATGTTTAATCATAGCCCTAAGGGCAATACATCACTAATGGAATTTTTTAATCATAGCCCCAAGGGCAATACATCACTAATGGATGTTTTAATCATAGCCCCAAAGGCAATACATCACTAATGGATGTTTAATCATAGCCCCAAGGGGAATACATCACTAATGGATGTTTAATCATAGCCCCAAGGGCAATACATCACTAATGGATGTTTTAATCATCGCACTGATGATATTATCCGAGATCAATTTTGATCACATAGGCTATATAAGGTTAGGACATAGTCCATTACCTTGAAGGCTTGTGTGGTTCCTCAAGCCACACTACCAGGAGTATGAACATTCTTGAATTTTAACATAAGAGTACCTTAATGGTTGATTAATAGACCCCGTCGCGCTGACCTTAACGACTTGGAGGCTTGAACTTAAGTCCACCACCTCTTGATAGAAGGATAAGTTCCTTAATTATCATGATAGAAGACTCCTTCGTACTTAACTATAATTTATAAATTGGCTAAATGTGTGGTCTGTGCCACTTGGCAAATCAAAACCATTAAGATCCTTTTGGAATTATATCGCAGAGCATAAATTCGAGTAAAATCAAGGCGCTCGTTTGTAGAGGATGAATACATATATATATATAATTCCAAAAGTACTTCATTAATTTCAATTTAGAAATTACAATACTAAAAAATGAAATAAACTGTCCATGCAAAGACTTTAAAGAAATATAAATGTCCACGCAGGGACTAAAGAAATAACAATGTCCTCGCAGGGACTACATATTATTTAGAAGAGGCTTCACTCGTCCTTCTTTCCCTTGACCAATTTGGAGAGTTTCTTGAAGAACTTGTTTATCGTTTTCTCCGTTTTTTCCGCTTGCTGCTGCATTTCCTTCATTCTTTCTAAGGCCTCATTAATGGACTCTAGTGGCGGCAAAGGTTGTGGTTGTGGAATAACCGGATACTGGTACCCATAAGTTGGATATCCAGTCGGTGGATAAGTAGGTGGGAAAGGAGACGGGTAAAGTGCATTGTGCATAACTGCTTGCATATATGGGTCTTGCGACCATGCCTGATAGTCTACTGGTGTAGACGGGTTAAAAGGATCATATCCAGACGTGTCTGGATATGTGGGGATTGGGTTAGTATAACCCGATGGTGGTGGTTGAACAACATGTGTTGGTGTTGGTTCCACTATAGGTGAAACATTAGAGGGTCCACCCATTTGTGGTTCCTCTTGAATTGTGGGGTAGGAGTTGGGCAAAGGTGGTAGCAATCTCGACCTTTGTCCGGCACGTAACGACACACGTGCTCCACGCTTTCTTCTTGGTGGTTCAGGTAGTGGTTGAGGTTGGTCCACCGGTTCCATGTGGACATCTTCTTGAATTTGAGAGTGATGAGAGGGTATGTGGGCGAAAGTAATTTGATTCCAATATTGGTCCCACTCATTAGGATCTTGGTAGGTCGATCTGGCATAAGAGTTCGAATTGCTTGAAATTTCTATGGGATTCGCATTCGATCCCGATGGTGGCATCTCCGGGTCGGAGTCCTCGTCCATAGGATTTGGTTGGTCCAACCGATTTTGATCGGCTGGAGGCGTATTAAAGTAGTAGTTTAGGTTAAATTCTTCATGGTAAGAGTGTGAATGGGAATGGTGAGAATGGTGAGAATGGTGTGAATGATAGGAGTGGTGAGAGTGGTAAGAATTTTGGGAATGTGGGGGAGAGTGTCTATGAGAGATAGAGTGTCCCGCTGGTTGCCAAGGAGACGAATCTCCTGATTCTTGGTAGGCATCTGAATTGCGAGGTTGAGGAGGGACGCGTCCTGATGGTCCTCCCCTCATTGGACCTTTGCCTCTCCCACTTTATCCTCTTACTCTTGGCGGCATTTTCCTGTTAAAATCAATTCAGAAAAACATACTAATAACTTAATAATGAAAAAGGGTAATCCTAGGTCAATGCCTAAACTCGGAAGTCTAAGGAATTTGCTCTTGTAAGTTTGAGATTAAACACAAAAAAGGCTAGTGTTTAATTCTCTCAAACCTTGGCTCTGATACCAACCTGTCACACCCCAGATTTCCTATCCAAATCTATTCACCGGTGGGCCCAGGTGGGGAGTATTGTGGCGTCAGTTGATAACATCATAGTCAATTAAACACGGCACAGCGGAAGTCTTGGAGTAAAATTACTATAACTAACCGAATCTTCAAAATAAAATAATATACAGGCTCGTAATAGAAGATCCACAGGCGGATCATAAAATGTACGAAGAAAGAATATAAAACAGACTTTAGGGTAGATCTAACGATTTGCAAGATCCTCTTAATCACTACCGAGCAGCTTCTGGCATGTTTCGTATTGTATCTGCAATTTAGTCTTTGGACGATACGTCAGCTTTCGCCGGTAAATATACCCAACTGACTCATTTTAAAAACATTTTAAAATGATTTTAAGTGCATAAGGCACAAAATCTTTTATAACTTGGGAAAGTTACTTTGAACCTTGTTAACAGATTCACATGTTTGTCCATACATACAGGGCCCAGTATAGAGACCGAGACATGATTAAATACACACCACGTAGAACTCACAGAGGAGTTATCCCCAACGTCTTGGGTAATTTGCATTTGAGCGTCTGTCAGGTGTACGCCTACACCCCGCGCTAAGGTCGTGGCCATTAACTAATCTAATGAGCCGAGGATATCTAGGACACGGTAATTTAACCCCAGATGTTTAAGTTCTCAAACAAAACTGATTAAAACATAATATGCGGATTTACTAGCTATAAGTCGAGAGTATTTACCTGAGCTAGTCTTCTTTTTTATTTCAATAACTCAGCCGTATACAAAATTACTAACCTGCAGATAGCATTTACTGGCAAGGCTCTAGTCTGGATTATGGCATAAGCTAACCAATTAAATACTATCGGTCTTTATTTAAGTCATAGACTTAGATCGAGTAGTGTACATGATCAAAACGTATAACGCTTGATTAAATGACTATCCTATAGAATGTAGTTTAAACCCGACAAGTACTTTGACTTGCATAATATGGGTAAACAATTAACATTCTGGATTTTGAGATTAAAATGATAAGGTTAAACCCTTTTTGGTTAAATTCCGTAAACTAGTTACGTATAATCAACCGTATGCTTATAAGCGATAATGGGTATCCATATAAGTCATGGACAAGTTCTATATGCCATTATGTTTTAATAAGTAAGATATTAGTAGGATATCAACTTGTATGCCCGTTAAGGTTTTAAATTGAAAATGTGCCTTATAAGGGCATTTTGGTAATTTCATACCATATAAAAGGAACTTGAATATAATTTTAAGTTTATAATCATGAGTATTCTGGAAAAATAGTTTATTTATGATATAATATCAGTAGGATATCATTTATATGTTTATTTTATCTTTTATGACCAAACTATACACCGAATGGGCATGTTGGTCAATTTACACAAAGTTTATAAATTATTTGGGATTCTGAGTTTATGACATGTACCTACTGTAAATATGTTTAAAATAAGTTTTAAAATTAGTAGGTAACAAGTCTTGGTCAATTAATATGGTTCAAAACCATACTATGCGCCGAAGTGGCGCTTGTGTCGTATAATGACGTTTTATGCGATGTTTAATGAAAACAGACATTATGATCAGATTAAAATTTCTTAGATATGTTATTTAATATTACATATCAGTAGGTAAATGATTTACCTTGAAAAGATTTGATTAAAACCATTTTATAAGCCACAAGGGCTAAAATCGTCATTTGTCGACATAGTTTAAGGACCTGTTTGAAAACTCAGCCTATAACTTGGTTTAACATCCCAAATAATCCTAATTTTAATATTATATCAGTAGAAACTCATTTTCAAGTTCATTACCATTTAAAACCTTGTTTTATGCAAAAAAAGACATTTTACTCAAAAATGGCATAATTGTGGAACTTGTGCATAAACTTAGATTCTGATTATGATCAAGTAATATAACCTTAGAGGGTTATGCTATATTATGTTACGATCATAATGCAACTTTAGATCAGTAGGTAACTAATCTAAATCGGGTCAGAATCGAAAGTCAAAGCAGAAGTTAAACTTCGCGACTTTCGGTTGCGAACCGACCCTAGAACTGAAATTGATGAGCCGAACATGTTCTTATATGTTCTAATAATTATTATCAACTTGTTTAAGTGTCAAAACAGGTTTCATAACATATATGTGATCCATTTATGATTTTTCCAAAAAATGGCCTGTTTGACTTTTTAATATCATAACTTTGACCCGACAATTGGTCTAGCAAACGTGATCTTCAGGAGGTGCCCTTTATAGGGACTAACACCTACCTTATTATGATCACTTAGCCATGTTCATTTTGAACAATGGCTGGACCATAATGGTCTTAACCGAAAGTCAAAGCGTTTTATGTAAAACACTTGACTTTTGGCTATAAAAGACTAAAAATGAAAATGCACAAGAAGGAACACTTACCAGTGATTCCTAGGGTGCAAAAGAACTATGTTGGATGCTCCTTTTAGCTAGGAACTTCCAGAGGAGGGAGAAGAGTGAATAAATGAGAAAGGTGCAAGTTGTGATGGTGAACTTAAGCACCTATTTATTGTTGGAGGACTCAAAGGAGGTGATGCCAATTGTTTAGGGGTGTAAGAGGAAGCTTACAAGTGTCCCAAAACGTGGCATAGCTTATTGCAAGTCCATAGTTTCGAATACATAGTTTTGGAGTTTTGTTTGGGAGCCAAGCAAAACTTTCTGCAGCAGAGGCCTTTTCGCGCCTCACGAGAGACCCAGGCCACGTCTCTCGCGGCCCGCGACCGCCCCTTGGCTAGTTTCAAAGTTTGACACTTTAACCCCTTCACTTATTAAAGCTTTTAGAAACCTTTTAAAACACCTTTTTGGCACTTTTAGCCCTCCAAAGCCAATGCTTGGCATACCCAGGATTATGCTCGAACATTGTCGAGCTCTCGGTTCGTTAAAAGGTCACTCAGAGGTATAAATTAACATGTTGACACTTTTAATCCCTCCATTATCCAACTTTCTTATATATACAGAATTGAACCCTCACGTCCAACAAATGGCACGTATGAGAGTTAGGACTTTGTAAACGATCACTCAGAGGCTCATTATAAGAATGTTGACTTTGATGTCACCCAGAGGCTGGGCATGTTGACATAACGGTCACTTAGAGGCCAAGTTTTAGCATGTTGACACTAACGGTCACTCAGAGGCTATGATTCAAGCATGTTGACACAAAAGGTCACTCAGAGGCTATATTTTATGCATGTTGACATCAGGAGATCACTCAAAGACTTAGTTTGAGCATGTTGACGCTTTTATTCCTTATTAGTCTTTTATAGACTAAAAATAAAAATATTACACGTGTCAATATACTATTGGACACGATTTTTACAGGGTGTTACATCCTCACCGCCTTAAAAGGAATCTCGACCTCGAGATCTTATTCAAAAAGATGGGGGTACTTTTGCCGCATAGTGGACTCAACCTCCCATGTATACACGGTACCTCTAAAAGCGTCCCACTTAACTTTACTATAGGTATCATTTTCTAAACCTGTGGATCCTCGATCGAAATCGATTTCTTAACGAACCTCAGGTTTTCATCAATTTGCACATCTTTGTGCGACATTGCTAGCGATTCATCGGCTAGACATTTCTTAAGATTACTGATGTGGAACACGTCATGGATTCCACTAAGCTTCTCTGGCAATCTGAGCTTATAAGCTACAGTGCCGACACATTCGACTATCTCGAATGGTCAAATATATCTTGGGCTTAACTTTCCCTTCTTTCCAAAGCGCATTACACCTTTCCAGGGTGAGACTTTTAACATGACTTTGTCCCCTATTTGGAACTTAAGAGGTTTACGCCTCTTGTCAGCATAGCTCTTCTGCCTATCCCCGGCATCTTTGAGACGATCACCGATTTGTACAATCATTTATGCGGTCTCCAGGACAATCTCGGGCCCTGATAGATGGGCTTCCCCAACTTCTACCCAACACACGGGCGTTCTACATTTTCTCCCATACAAGGCCTCAAAAGGAGCAGCCTTGATGCTTGTATGATAACTGTTATTGTAGGAGAATTCTATTAGGGGTAAATGGTTATCCCAACTTCCACCTAAATCAATCACACATGCCCTAAGCATGTCTTCCAGTGTCTGGATAGTATGCTCACTTTGACCATCAGTCTGCGGATGGTAAGCCGTACTAAAATTTAAACGTGTGCCTAAAGATTGTTGGAAACTTTTCCCAAAGTGAGATGTGTATCTAATATCTCTGTTAGATACAATAGATACTAGCACACCGTGTAGGGACATAATCTTGTCCACATACAACTTAGCCAATTTGTCTGAGTTCTACGTTTCCTTAATTGGCAAGAAATGTGCTAACTTAGTCAGCCTATCGACGATGACCCAAATGTGCCATTTCCACTTTTGGTCTTAGGTAACTTGGTAATCAAGTCTATAGTTACCATTTCCCATTTCCATGTAGGAATTTCCAATTGTTGTAAAAGTCCTGACGGTTTCTGATGTTCGGCTTTAACTTGCGAACACGTCAGAACTTTGCTACATAAGTGGCTATGGATTTCTTCAAACCTATCCACCAATAATTCTTCTTCAGACCTTGATACATCTTGTCACCTCCTGGGTGAACTGAGTATCTCGAACTATGCGCTTCTTGGAGGATTAGATCTCTAAGTCCCCCAAAGATTGGAACCCAAATTCTTCCATTGAATCTAAGGATTCCAGCTTTCCCAGGCGCTAACTGATCAACAGTTCTGCCTAATCCTTCATTAGGAGCATTAGTCTCTAATAAGGCTTGCTTTTGCGCATCTAATAGTTTCTCATTTAAGCTATTTCTGAGCTGAATGCTCTTGGCGTTAATCCTTATAGGTTTAACCCATTCCTTGCCACTTAAGGCATCGGCAACTACATTTGCCTTGCCTGGATAGTAGTGAATCTCGTAATCATAGTCATTAAGCGTTTCCATCCATCGGCGTTGTCGCATGTTCAATTCTTTCTGATTGAACAAATGCTGGAGACTCTTATGGTCTGTGTATATAATACACTTTGTACCATATAAGTAATGTCTCCATAGCTTTAGTGCAAATACAACGGCACCCAATTCTAAATCATGGGTGGTGTAATTCCTTTCGTGCACCTTTAACTGTCGTGATGCATAGGCAATCACTTTGCCTTTTTGCATTAGTACACAGCCCATGCCAGTGTGCGAAGCATCACAGTAAACAACAAATTCATCAATACCGTCAGGCAGATATAACACATGAGCATTGCTCAATTTGTGTTTAAGAACTTCAAAAGGATTCTTATTGCTTTGGACCCCAATTATACTTAACATTCTTACGGGTCAAGGTAGTTAAAGAAGTGGCTATTCTTGAAAAGTTCTCAATGAACCTTCTGTAGTATCCAGCCAATCCTAGGAAACTACGAATTTTGTTGTGGTCTTGGGTACTTCCTAGTTCATTATGGCCTCAATTTTGGCGGGATCCATTGGATACCACGCTCACTTACCATATGTCCAAGAAATTGGACCTCTCTGGCCAGACCTCACACTTGGAGAATTGAGCATAAAGCTTCTCTTGTCTTAATAATTCTAGGATGCACCGAATATGTTTCTCGTGATCATCTTGATTACGAGAAAGATAAGTATGTCGTCTATGAAGACAATGACAAACTTGTCCAAATACGGTTTGCAGACTCTATTCATGAGATCCATGAATGTTGTTGGTGCATTCGAGAGCCCAAATGGAATCACCGAGAATTAAAAATGACCGTAACGGGTCCTGAAGGCCATCTTAGGAACATCCTCAACTCCTAACCTTCAGTTGATGATATCCTGATCTCAAATCGATCTTGGAGAAGTAACTAGCCCCTTGAAGTTGGTCAAATAAATCATCGATCTTGGGCAGAGGATATCTATTCTTGATTGTTAATTTATTTAACTCTCAGTAGTCGATGCACATTCGCATCGAACCATCTTTCTTCTTTATAAACAGAATAGGAGCTCCCCAAGGCGAGGAACTAGACTGAATAAAGCCTTTCTCTAAGAGTTCGTATAGCTGTGTCCTTAATTCCTTCATTTCCATTGGTCCTAGCCTATATTGAGCTCTAGCTACGGGTGCTGATCCTGGTATAATATCAATCCTGAACTCCACTTGCCTGTCTGGAGGTAAGCCTGGTAATTCTTCTAGGAATACATAGGGATACTCTGACATGACTGGGAGGTCTTCCGTATTTGGTTTTGGCTCATTTATAGTGACTTGTGCCATGTTGATGACACAACCTTTTCTCAAACACTTGGATGCCTTAAATAATGACACCTTGTCTAGCAGTCCATAGTGTGAGTCTCCGAGGATGGTGATTATTTTACCAGATGGGGTTTTAATTTCGATGAGCTTCTTATCGCATACAATGCGTGCTTGGTTATGAGATAACCAATCCATGTCTAAGACAACATCGAACCCCGCTAATTTCATTGGCAGAAGAGAGATATGGATGGAATGATTCTTAATGGATATAGAGCATCCATCAAGAATGGAAGATGCTGTTTCTAAACTTCCATCAGCAAGTTCTATCTCATAAGTTTTATCTAGAGTTCTTAAGGGCAGGTTTAATAGTTTACTAAACTTATGATCGACAAAAGATATATCTGCTCCCGAATCAAAAAGAACTCTAGCATAATTATTGTTAATGAGGAATGTACATGTTATGACATTGTCGTCATTAACAGCCTCTTTTGCAGTTAATTGAAAGGCTCGAGCATTCCCCTTCTTGGCTTATTCTTAAGAATTTTAGGGCAGTTAGTCTTAATATGACCCTTTTCATTGAAGACGTAGCAGACGGCATCCTTAAGATCCTTACATTCTAGGGTCTTATGCCCCTTTTTCTAACAGATGCCACAGGGTTTGGCCTGTGAACTAAAATTACACTGTGCCCAATGTCTGCGATTGCAAGTTTTACATGTTGGCATTACAGCCGTTTTGCCTTGGTTCCCTTTGAACCCAAATCTCCCTTTATTTTTCTTATTAAACCTATGGTAGTTATCATCTTCACTCTTCCTTTTTCCGTCAGTTTCAGACTTTACTGACTTTTGCTTACCAGATCAAGGGTAAGGGAAAGAGATAGGTCAGTAGCGGACCTATAGGTAGTAGGCTGAGCAGCCTTTACCATGCCCTTTATTTCGGGCGCTAATCCATTAATAAAACGCGCAATGCGTTTAGGTTCCGGGGTAATTAAATAGGAAACTAACCTAGATAGGGAATTGAAACCGGAAACATATTTCCGACGGTCTAGGTTTTTCATTGAAAGAGACAAAAAGTCTGTCTCTAATTTTTCCACCTCATGGGGTGGGCAGTATGTTTCCTTTACAAGGTCCACAAATTTGGACCACCCCAAATTATATAGGTGTACTTTACCTGTAGACTGAATCATAGCCTTCCACCAGATTAGGAAGGACTGTGATACATACTTGACCACATCCTTATCAGCACAGTTGCTGATATCTATGATTGTCTCCATCTCGTCAAGCCACTTTAGAGCTTCCACATCAACCTTATCCCCGTTAAAGTCTCAAGGCTTGCTGAGACGAAATACTGATAGGTACATCCGTCTTTGACAGAACGGGACCTTTCAGCAAAATCTATTTTCTTAGGTTCACTCTTCGCATTCGAAGAGTGAATGGAGCTCTACTTATGAGCTGAAGATGGTGGAACAGATAAGGGTCTAGAGCGAGTAGCACTCGACTCTCTAAGCTTTTCTATGGCCTTTCCCATGGCCTTATCAACAGCCGCGACAATGCGAGCTTGAAAATTATCATTATCGATATCTCTGTTTTTGGCTTTGTTAGATTCCACATTCCGGTGGCTACTTTGTGCTTCATTCGAATTAGCCATCTTCAAGATTTGGTTCTATACACCAATAAAGCTTTACTTAGCCATGGTATGTCAACCATATTGGTCATAAAAACATTGGATACAACAATCCATCACCTATTCTAGTGTGAATAACATCACAACTCTTAGGCTTAATATAACTATATTTGGCATCGGTATTAATAGGACCATCAAAGGCAAATTACAATTTGGACATAGTCCATATATCATTGGATAGTGGATCGCAACATCACAACCGTCATCGTCATAATTGACAATTTTATAGCTCATAGGCTTGTCACTAATGGACATAATAATTTGACACGTAGGCCCGTCACTAATGGACATAAGATATGTCACATAGGCTTGTCACTAATGGACATAAGATATTGCACATAGGCCTGCCACAAATGGACATAAAATATGGCACATAGGCCTGTCACTAATGGACATAAAATATGGCACGTAGGCCTGTCACTAATGGACATAAAATATGGCACGTAGGCACTACATCACTAATGGATGTTTGAATCATAGCCCCAAGGGCAATACCCCACTAATGGATGTTTTAATCATAGCCCCATGGGCAATACATCACTAATGGATGTTTTAATCATAGCCCCAAGGGCAATACATCACTAATGGATGTTTAATCATATCCCTAAGGGCAATACATCACTAATGGATGTTTTAATCATAGCCCCAAGGGCAATACATCACTAATGGATGTTTAATCATAGCCCCAAGGGCAATACATCAATAATGGATGTTTAATCAAACCCCCTTGATCACATAGGCTATATAAGGTTAGGACATAGTCCATTACCTTGAAGGCTTGTGTGGTTCCTCAAGCCACACTACCAGGAGTATGAACATTCTTGAATGTTAACTTAAGAGTACCTTAATGGTTGATTAATAGTCCCGGTCGCACTGACCTTAACGACTTGGAGGCTTGAACTTAGTCCACCACCACTGGATAGAAGGATAACTTCCCTTAACTATTCTGATAGAAGACTCCTTCGTACTTAACTATCATTTATAAATTGGCCAAATGTGTGGTCTGTGCCACTTGGCAAATCAAAACCATTTAGATCTTTTTGGAATTATATCGCAGAGCATAAATTCGAGTAAAATCGAGATGCTCGTTTGAAGAGGATGAATACATATATATAATTCCAAACGTACTTCATTAAATTTCCATTTAGAAATTACAATACTAGAAAAATGAAATAAACTGTCCATGCAAGGACTTTAAAGAAATAAAAATGTCCACGCAGGGACTAAAGAAATAACAATGACCTCGCAGGCACTACATATTATTTAGAAGAGGCTTCACTCGTCCTTCTTTCCCTTGACCAATTTGGAGAGTTTCTTGAAGAACTTGTTTGTCTTTTTCTCTGTTTTCTCCGCTTTCTCTGCTTGCTGCTGCATTTCCTTCATTCTTTCTAAGGCCTCATTAATGGCCTCTAGTGGCGACGGAGGTTGTGGTTGTGGCATAACCGGATACTTGTACCCATAAGTTGGATATCCAGTCGGTGGATAAGTAGGTGGAAAGGAGACGGGTAAAGTGCATTGTGCATAACTGCTTGTATATATGGGTCTTGCGACCATGCCTGATAGTATACTGGTGTAGACGGGTTAAAATGATCATATCTAGACGTGTCTGGATATGTGGGGATTGGTTTAGTATAACCCGATGGTTGTGGTTGAACAGCATGTGTTGGTGTTGGTTCCACTATAGGTGAAACATTATAGGGTCCACCCGTTTGTGGTTCCTCTTGAATTGTGGGGTAGGAGTTGGGCAAAGGTGGTAGCGATCCCGACCTTTGTCTGGCATGTACCGACATATGTGCTCCACGCTTTCTTCTTGGTGGTTCGGGTGGTGGTTGAGGTTGGTCCACCGGTTCCATGTGGACATCTTCTTGAACATGAGGTGGTTAAGAGTGATGAGAAGGTGTGTGGGCGAAAGTAAATTGATTCCAATATTGGTCCCACTCATTAGGACCTTGGTTGGGCGATCCGGCTTAAGAGTTCGAGTCGCTTGAAATTTCTATGGGATGCGCATTCGATCCCGACGGTGGCATCTTCGGGTCAGAGTTCGCGTCCATAGGGTATGGTTGGTCCAACTGATTTTGATTGGAAGGAGGCGTGTTAAAGTAGTAGTTTGGGTAAAATTCTTCATGGTAAGAGTGTGAATGGGAATGGTGAGAATGGTGTGAATGATAGGAGTTGTGAGAGTGGTAATAATTTTGGGAATGTGGGGGAGAGTGTCTATGTGAGACAGAGTGTCCCGCTGGTTGTCAAGGAGACGAATCTCCTGATTCTTGGTAGGCATCTGAATTGTGAGGTTGAGGAGGGATGCGTCCTGATGGTCCTCCCCGCATTGGACCTTTGCCTCTCCCACTTTGTCCTCTTACTCTTGGGCCTATTAAAATCAATTCAGAAAAACATACTAATAACTTAATAATGAAAAAGAGTAATCCTAGGTCAATGGCTAGACTCGGAAGTCTAAGGAATGTGCTCGTGTAAGTTTGAGATTAAACATAAAAAAGGCTAGTGTTTAATTCTCTCAAACCTTGGCTCTGATACCAACCTATCACACCTCGGATTTCCTATCCAAATCCATACACCGGTGGGCCTGGGTGGGGAGTATTGTGACGTCAGTTGATAGCATCATAGTCAATTAAACACGACATAGCATAAGTCTTGGAGTAAAATTACTATTACAAACCGAATGTTCAAAATAAAATAATATACAGGCTCGTAATAGAAGATCCACAGGCGGATCATAAAATGTACAAAGAAAGAATATAAAACAAACTTTAGGGCAGATCTAAGGATTTGCAAGATCCTCTTAATCACTACCGAGCAGCTTCCGGCCTATTTCGTATTGTACCTGCAATTTAGTCTTTGGACGATACATCAGCTTTCGCTGGTAAATACACCCAACTAACTCATTTTGAAAACATTTTAAAATGATTTTAAGTGTACAAGGCACAAAATCTTTTATAACTTGGGAAAGTTGCTTTGTAACCTTGTTAACAGATTCACATGTTTGTCCATACATATAGGGCCCAGTACAGAGACCGAGACATGATTAAATACACACCACTTAGAACTCACAGAGGAGTTATCCCCAACATCTTGGGTAATTTGCATTTGAGCGTCTGTCAGGTGTATGCCTACACCCCGCGCTATGATCGTGGCCATTAACTAATCTAATGAGCCGAGGATATCCAGGAAGCGGTAATTTAACCTCCGATGTTTAAGTTATTAAACAAAACTGATTAAAATAGAATATACCGATTTACTAGCCATAATCCGGCATTCGATTGATCCCATTTCTGACCAAGCGATAATAGTTTACCGTATCACAAGCCCGTATAGGGAAAATAAGTCGAGAGTATTTACCTGAGCTAGTCTTCTTTTTATTTCAATAACTCAGCCGTATACAAAAGTACTAACATGCAGATAGCATTTACCGGCAAGGCTCTAGTCTGGATTATGGCATAAGCTAACCAATTAAATACTATCGGTCTTTATTTAAGTCATAGACTTAGATCGAGTAGTGTACATGATCAAAACGTGTAAAGCTTGATTAAATGATGATCGGATAGAATGTAGTTTAAACCCGACAAGTACTTTGACTTGCATAATATGGGTAAACAATTAACATTCTGGATTTCGAGATTAAAATGATATGGTTAAACCCTTTTTGGTTAAATTCCGTAAACTAGTTACGTATAATCAACCGTATGCTTATAAGCGATAATGGGTATCCAGATAAGTCATGAATAAGTTCTATATGGTATTATGTTTTAATAAGTTAAGATATTAGTAGGATATCAACTTGTATGCCCGTTAAGGTTTTAAATTGAAACTATGCCTCATAAGGGCATTTTGGTAATTTCATACCATATAAAAGGAACTTGAATATAATTTAAGTTTATAATTATTCTGGAAAAATAGTTTATCTATTATATAATATCAGTAGGATATCATTTATATGTGTATTTTATCTTTTATGACCAAACTATGCACCGAAGTCAAAGCAGAATCAAAGTTCACGACTTTCGGTTGCGAACCGACCCTAGAACTGAAATTGACGAGCCGAACATATTCTTATATGTTCTAATAATTATTATCAACTTGTTTAAGTGTCAAAAAAGGTTTCATAACATATACAAGATCAATTTATGATTTTTCCAAAAAATGGCATGTTTGACTTTTTAATATCATAACTTTGACCCGTCAATTGGTCTAGCAAACATGATCTTCAGGAGGTTCCCTTTATAGGGACTAACACCTACCTTATTATGATCATTTAGCCATGTTCATTTCGATCAATGGTTGTACCATAATGGTCTTAACCGAAAGTCAAAGCGTTTTCCATAAAACGCTTGACTTTTAGCTATAAAAGCCTAAAAACAAAAATGCACATTGAAGGAACACTTACCAGTGATTCCTAGGGTGCAAAGAACTATGTTGGATGCTCCTTTTAGCTAGGAACTTCCAGAGGAGGGAGAAGAGTGAATAAATGAGATAGGTGCAAGTTGGAATGGCGAACTTAAGCACCTATTTATAGTTGGAGAACTCAAAGGAGGGGATGCCAGGTGTTTAGGGGTGTAAGAGGAAGCTTACAAGTGTCCCAAAACGTGGCATAGCTGATTGCAAGTCCATAGTTTCGAATACATGGTTTTGGAGTTTTGTTTGGGAGCCAAGCAAAACTTTCTGCAGCAGAGGCCTTCTCGCTCCCCGCGAGAGACCCAGGCCAGGTCTCTCGGGGCCCGCGACCGCCCCTTGGCCAGTTTCAAAGTTTGACACTTTAACCCCTTAACTTATTAAAGCTTTTAAAAACCTTTTAAAACACCTTTTTGGCACTTTTAGCCCTCCGTAGCCAATACTTGGCATACCCGGGATTATGCCTGGACATTGTCGAGCTCTCGGTTCGTTAAAAGGTCACTCAGATGTTTAAATTAACATGTTGACACTTTTAATCCCTCCATTATCCAACTTTCTCATATATACAGAATTGAACCCTCACGTCCAACAAATGGTAGTATGAGAGTTAGGACTTTGTAAATAATCACTCAGAGGCTCATTATAAGCATGTTGACTCCGATGTCACTCAGAGGCTGGGCATGTTGACTTAACGGTCACTCAAAGGCCAAGTTTTAGCATGTTGACACTAACGGTCTCTCAGAGGCTATGATTTAAGCATGTTGACACAAAAGGTCACTTAGAGGCTATATTTTATGCATGTTGACATCAGGAGATCACTCAAAGACTTAGTTTGAGCATGTTGACGCTTTTAGTCCTTATTAGTCTTTTATAGACTAAAAATAAAAATATTACACGTGTCAATATACTATTGGACACGATTTTTACAGGGTGTTACAAATTGTATATGTATTGTCAATTGTCTTGAATCTGTAATATACCAGACAGAGGTTTTGCTATGTTGTATTAGGATTGTTTAAGTTAGGATAGGATTCGATACGGCATGGTGCGTAGAGAGCGGATTTGATCAAGTATGATGTCATCATCCTAGATGATGACATGATATCTTTTGCATCATCTTTAAAGTCTATGACATCATCATATCTCATGCAAAATTGGAAACCAGAATTACCAAACAAGTTACGTACAAAGTGAACAAGATTGCATGAAGTGAACAAGATCACTTCGTACAAACATCAGGTGTCTATATATATCATTCAATGACTTTGCACAAGCTAATACAGTCAAGAATGTTCATACGGAGTTCATCTAGATTAGGAGATTTGTAACGTAGATGTCAAAACTCTGTCCGGTTGTCGATTAGAACATAATAAACGTTGATTATTTACAATTCAGTGTCTCGATTACCACTCGGTTTTACAGATTCCGCACGTAAAACCAAAAATCTCGGGTGATGAAAACTATGAACCACCAACTATATTGAATAATAAAAATGATTACAACTTCGGATGTTGATCAAGTGTGGTATAACGATTGTATGATTGCTAAGAGTGTTTGTAAGCTTTCTGCTCGTAGTGTGTGTATGCGAAAATGAGATTAGGTCTAATAACACTTGATCAACCCTTTTAAAATTAAAGTTAACAAGAAATGCGAAAATCATGCTAGTCCACGTTCACCCCCCATGACCGTTTTGGAATAAACACGTGCAGCTCCCACAATGAATTCTTAGCGAGAATCCTGTTTTGACTCAGTCCACCATGTTACTCCCCTGCATATAAACATAATGAAATATCAAGAACAATCATTAGTACCCATAGTAAATATTAAGGATCCTTGATCCTCTGAGGTCTCGTATTACACATTAAGGATAATTTATCCGGAATAGGCCTCAGGATATGGGAACCATAATAGAAAGAATCTAAGCCGTAACATCAAGCATCATTAGATTTCAGGAACGGAATTGTAGAAAAGAGACATCATGAACATAGGAAAGAAACCATATAGTCGAATCCATCTCTGGTTGTACTCATCGTCTACCTTTTCCCAACGACCATCGAATCCATCTCTATTTTATCACTGGAAAACATACCTAAGCCACCATTAACAACCATCATCATCTCTTCCGTCAAACAACACCACCATATAACCCGTCAGTTAAATCTTACCTTCTATAAGTAGAACAATTAGATGGTGGGGTGCATGTGTAGTGTGTTTGTTTTAAATCTTGAAGGGGAAGACAAAGGGTGTAGGTGTGTTACACTTGAGTGGAGGCACGATTATGGAGGTTGGATAAGGCAGAAGATGGTGGTGTTTTAGAAAGCGGTTGTTTGCATAAGGGTTCACCATCCATTGGCTTCATCAATGGTGGTGCCAAGTATAAATAATCCTTAAGGGCTTTGAGTGCAGCTTCTTGCTTTTCAATCCACTTTTTGTTTTTACTCAGTATGTTTTTTCCGAATATTTAGAGATGAATCTATTTAAAGCTGCCATTCTTCCTGTCAATCTTTGGACATCCTCTGCACTTGTTGGGGATTTTAATTTTATGATGGCCTTAATTTGTTCAGGACTAGCTTCTATCTCCCTCTTGGTCACCATGTATCCATGAAATTTTCCAACTTTAACATCAAAGTGGCACTTTAAAGGATTGAGCTTCATATTGTATTGGTCAAGGATATTAAATGTTACTTCAGGATCCTTGAGGTGATCCTCTGCCTTCTTTGACTTGACTACCATATCATCTATATAGACTTCCATGGTATCACCAAGCTGCTCTTTAAACATCATGTTAACCAATCTTTGATATGTGGCACCTGCATTTTCTTTGTCCAAATGGCATAGCAATATAACAATAAATACCAGTATGGGTCATGGATGTAGAATTCTCCTAATCAGATGGTTCCATCTGAATTTGTTGAAATCCAGATGAAGCATCAATAAAGATAAGAAGCTCATGACCGGCTGTTGCATCTACCAAGGAGTCAACGTGTGGTAGTGGGAAAGGATCATTGGGACATGCCTTATTTAAATCAGTAAAATCGACACATACCCTCCAATTCCATTTTTCTTTTGTACTACCACTACATTGGCTAACCATTTTGGATATTTTACCTCTCTAATCATACCTCCCTTCAGAAGTTTATCTACCTCTTTTTGGATGATAACATTTCTTTCAGGTGCAAATTTCCTTCTCTTTTGATAGATAGGCCTGAAAGATTTATCTATACTTAATTTATGTGTAATAATATCTTTAGAAATACCTATCATATCTTCATGTTTCCATGCAAAGGTAGACTTTCTTCTTCTAAGGAAGGATATCAGATCTTTAGTATCCTGTTCCCTTGCCTCCATGACATCTCTTGGAGGCTTTTGTAATTGTTGATACACTTTTGTGTCTGTCGCTTGTTCTTAATTATAGTTGTAATTGTACGGTCTTTGTTCAGAGTCTGTATAGGTTTGGTCGTGTCGAATAGATCGAGATATCCTTCTATCTTGATCTAGTATGACAACTTAGCTTGTTTGTTTATGTTAATCAGTTGCATGTGTGCATACTGATAAGTCTTGTAAACGTCAAGTCTACACACGTTCTCCAAGAAGAAGAATTATGTGCAAGTCAGAGTTTTCATACGAGTCATGTGATTCGTACAAAATAATTTGAGTAACAAGTGTGTTACTTGTTTCTTACGAAATAAGCATTTCGTATGAAACAGTTGACTCGTACCACAACTTCTGGAATGTGTCTCGTGTGAAATAGTGTGTTCCATATGTCTGGATTCGTGTTTCGTACGAAATCTAGACGGACACTATATAAGCTGACATGCACTTCTCAGTCAGGGTGGACTTGCGCGTGAGAGTTAGCTAGCTAGTTGGTCAGACCAGAGAGCTTGTTACCCTTTGAGTTGGTTATCTCTGAAGACGAAAACACAAGAAGACAACAAGTTTGTTTGAGTCATACGAGCATTGTGTGTATATGTTTGTACTTGTTCTCAATCATTAATCAAGATAGTGAATCTTTGGTTACCCCGTGTTCTTTACTTTGCTTTGGTTGCATGCACACTTGGATTCCGCACTTGTGCGTGTCATATGAACAAGGAACTGGTTTAACACCATCCATAGGTGGACCTACAATTGGTATCGGACCTTTGGCTCTTTCCTTGTTCAAAACCGGGCTTAGTTATGTCTGAGCTAGTTTGAAGATTTCTGAAGTGTTCTTGAATCTCCACTAGAAAACATAAGTTTTGGATAGTTAACTAACTTAAAACTTGGTTAAAATTTGCTGCATGCAGAAAATTTTATGGTAAAATTTTTCTGAAGAACACCGTGAAGAAGAAATCTGCAAAATTTTGAATCTGATTAGTTTTTGGTAGGTTGACATTTCTGGCTTGGATCTAGACTTGGACTATTGACTAATATAACTGTTAAAATCTGTTTTTTAACTAAAAGTGGGTAAGACAACAGGTATTTTCAAAAAAGCAGGTCTACACAAGAAAGGAAATTTCTCACCAAACCATTTCTGAAAAGATTCTCTGAAAACGCTGAACAAAACAGTTTGTGCGACTGAAAAGTTTTCGTACGATTCATCTGAACCGCACAAAACACCTGATCCGCACGAAACATTTGTTTCGCACGAAAGAGTTGCTTTATCCGCACGAAATTAGTTTTGTACGAATAACTTTTGTTACTGTTTGTTTTTCGTGTTTTTCAAAGCTTTGTGATTTTAAGATTTTATCATATTTTCAGATCTGTGAATTTTTAAACGGTAATTATAATTGTGAAACTTTAAAATCTTTAAATTTTCATAAAACAAGAAAATATAATGAGTTCTAACCCGTGGGATTGGAGTTGTTCAAGCTCAAATCAGGAGTCTTCGCAAAGCTCCGCAACATCATGGGTAAAATATACAACAATGATCTCTACAAATCAATGGGCGTGTGTTGCAAATCAAAATCAAAGCATCCAAACTCTGTTAATGAGCGAAAGTGAAACAGGGAGTAACAACCGTCCGCCCAAGCTAAATCATATGAACGATTATCCTTCCTGGAAAAGTCGTTTTCATACATACGTTCTTGGACAGAACATAGAACTGTGGACGTCTTTCACCTACCCCTACAATTAAGCACTTGAAGAAGCTGGATCAAATCCAACCACTTTGGCCAATCTAGTTGAAAGTGACAAGAAGTCTTATGATCTAGAGAAAAAGGCATTTGCTATCCTCACACAAGCTCTGCATAAAGACATTTATCATGAGTTTGTGTATTGTACTACAACGAAAAATTTGTGGGACACTTTGGAAGCAAGAGGTGAAGGTAACGCTGCTACCAGGAAGATTCGGCATGATCTGCTCAAGAAAGAGTTTGAAGGTTTCATGTTCATGGAGAACGAAACCTTGAATGATATGACCACTCGGTTTTATAATCTTCTCAGCAAAATTTACTCGTATAAAGTGTCAGCAACACCACAAGAAATTGTGATGCGAGTTGCTGATGCTTTACCACCAAAATGGGGTCAATTTATTGATCTTTTAAAACATACAGGTGTTTTGGACTCAATTAATATTTATGAATTTGTGCAGAAACTGGAGAGCAAGAATGAAGAAGAACTCCGGAAGGCACAACGAGCCTCTGCTCCACAAAACCCTGAAATGTATTTTGGATGAATTAATGCAGGTACAAGCTCAAGTCAGCAACCGAAGCTACAGACCGCGTTTGTGTCAAACGTGAACCCCTTTCTACCCCAACCAGTTCAAACAAGTCAGTCTACAGGTTCGAGCAATCAAGCCTATGGACAGACTTTTGATCTGAACGCCTTCCTTCCATAGCCAAGGGATTTAGAGCATAAAGCTCCACAGCAAGCTCCTCAACAAGCTTTCTATGGAAACAACAGTCAATCGGCAAATCCCAACACTGTCAAACTTGACACATCAATTCTCTCCAAAATCAACGTAGAAGTTGCACAGGAACATGCAGAACTTCTAAATACCATGGTTAGTGCGTATTGTGGTTTAGTTGCAGGTCAAATAGGGAACATCAATTTGACAAACGAAGACTACGAGCAAATTGAGCAAGATGAAATGGAGCTGATGGACATCAAGTGGGCATTTGCAAGCGCTATGAGAAGAGCAAAGGATTATATGAGAAGAACGGGTAGAACCAGTTTGGAAAGCAAGAAGGATACAAAATACGGCTTTGACAAAACCGCTGTTACTTGCTTTAACTATGGAGAAAGAGGTCACTTCAAGCGGGAATGCACAAGACCCAGTAAGGAAGGAAATCATGACCCTTTTCGTAATCAGTCTCAACCATCCAACACAGCACAGTACAACAACCAAAGAAGAATAGTAGCTGTTGGCAACTCTAACAACACCAATAAATCAGGACCTTCAAACACGCACAGAGCTATGGTAGTTCAGTCTGATGAAGGATGCGATTGGTCAGTACAGTTGGGAACTGAGAACAACGGAAGAACTGCATGCTACACGGGGATCGTGGATCAAATCAAGCATGATCACAGCATCAACACTCCAAATAATGATGATACATCCGGGGATGATGGTAGTTCTGATGAAGAATGTTCAAGTTCAGATGGTTATGAATCTGATTCTGATGTGAAGAAAGGAAGTGAAGCTGAGGTTGAAAAGTTGCTAAGAGAAGCTGAGATGTTGAAATCTGAAAAGGTAGGTATGACGAGGAATGCAGAAGCTGCGGTGAAAGAGATAGAGACACTCTCTACAGATGGTGCAACTTTTCCTCATCACACTCCCTTTATGGCAAATGTTGAAGGTTCTTCAAAACAGGTAAATTCTGAACCTCCTACTGTTTGCAATGACTGTGTTGAATTAAAAATAAAATATGAAACCGTCAACAGTCATAATCAGAATTTAGTTGTCGAATTATCAAAATGCAAAGAGACGAATTTGGCGCTAACTAGAAATGAAAAAGAATTCAAATTTGTAATAAAAACCCTTTTGAAAAGTGTTTCTGAAATGACAAAAACAGTTTTGAATAAACAGACAGGAATTAATAATTACATTAATCTCCTAGAAGAAACAAAGAAAGAGTTAGCCATCGCCAAATGCGAATATGATTTGATCAAACGCAAATTGGAAAGTTATTCTAACTCCCAGTATGTGCTTGATCATATCATTGAAGTTCAAAAACTAAAGGGAGATGCTCAATGCATAGGGTATAAGTCGTGTCCACCGCCAATGAAACACAACTATACCAAAATGCCTGATGAAGAGGAGATGCCTCGTTTCGAACCCTCTGTACCTTTGAATTCTAAGGAATTCGCAGCAGGGTTAGGGTTCAAACTAGGCAATTCCTCTCAAGAACCAAGCAAGCCAGAAAGTTCATCATCTGATGAAGAAGAGGATGATACATCAGATGATGAATCAAGAAATGATGATCAAGATCAGCCTCTTGATGAAAGGAAAAGAGTAGAATCGTCTGCTACTCCTAGTACTCAATCTGTTGAAAATCAAGAGACCATTCCTAAGAAATCTGTGAAGACAAGTGTGTCTACACAAGAAGTAGATAATGTGTTATATACTTTGGTTGGAGATAAGAAAATCTATTCAAACGAAGATTTTCCAATTAAAAACGTAAATCCAATCTCTATAGATCAGGTTTTTGAAATGTCAACAACCAAACCTTTAGAGAAGAAAAGTCAACCAAATCACAACCATTATCCGCCTCAAAAGAAAAAGAATGGAAGCAAGTTGAAAAGCCCACAACTTCTCAACTGAAGGTTGAAGCAAAAGGCTCTCGTTACCAGAAAAAGGCTAAAACTGTTAAATTTGTGAGTTCTAAAGGTACCGATAAAGTCGAAACTTTTCAAGGAAAAACTAATGTTGATTTTGTAAAGAAAGTTAAGATTTTGAAAAGAAATAGTCAAAACAATTACACCCAACACACTGATGGATGTAATGAAAATGAACCCAGTACCTCAAAACCCACAAGTTCAACGTCAAGCTTGGCACCACGACCTCCTAGTTTTGTTGAAAGGAGAACATGTTTCAAATGTGGAGAATTTGGCCACATTATAAAGGATTGTAAAAATCCAGCCAAATCAAGATGTATAGAGAAAACCCCTCATGAACCAACTTGTAAACGTAAATCTGTTCTCCGACTCAAGATAAACGAATCATTAAGGATCAAAAAGAGAAACAAAAACGAAAACAAGTAAAAGCAGTTGAGAAAGCTTTAAAATCGAATTCTTCAAAAAAAGGTCAAAGATCTTCAAAGTCAATAAAACCAGACACTGTAAAAACTGTAAATAATAGTAAATCTGGTAATAAACAAGGATCTTGGAAATAGAAGACCGGGAATGGTTCAAAAGGAGTTTATCAGTTTGTTAATCATCAAGAAATTGAGATTACTATTCTCGATGATAAGGGACGACCCAAGACCACTAAGGCTTGGGTCCCCATCTCAAACTAATCTTGTTTGTGTAATGTGCAGGTTGTTCCAGGAGGAACTGTAAACAGTCATTGGATTGTTGACAGTGGAGCATCAAGGCACATGACAGGCGACTTGCGGCTCCTATATGATGTGAAAAGCATAAGGGGTGGTTATGTTGCTTTTGCTGGTGACAAAGGTGGATACATCACTGGAGAAGGAATGGTCTCCAATGGTGTTGTGAGCTTCGACAAGATCAATTATGTGAGGCAAATTGATCACAATCTTCTTAGCTTTTCTCAAATCTGCGACAAGAAGTTCACGGTACATTTTGATGATGCCGAATGTTATGTGCTGAAGCCTGGATTCAAGATCCCCAAGGAATGGATTCTCCTGTCGGCTCCAAGAATTAATGATTTGTAAATTCTTGATATGAGCCAAGCTATTACAACATCTGCACAAGTCACATGTTTTGTCTCTAAAGCCACCGAGAAGGAATCAATCTCCTGGCACAGACGTATGGGACACATTTACCTGAGGAAAATGAACTATTTGGTGAAGAACAATCTAGTGAATGGTGTACCAGTGAAGAGCTTTCATCTTCAAGACATTTGTGTATCATGCCAGAAAGGGAAGCAAGCGAGAAAGTCCCATCCCGTGAAGAAAATCAACACTGTGGATATGCCACTGGAACGTCTTCATATGGACGTCTTTGGACCTATGAAACACAAGACAATCTTTGGTGATTCTTATTGTCTGGTAGTTACTGATGACTATTCCAGATTCTCATGGGTAAACATGCCGGCACACAAGAGTGAAGTTCCTACTATCCTCAAGAATCTCCTGACTCTTCTAGAAAATTTGTACAATCTAAAGGTAAGGAGAATCAGAAGCGACAATGGCACAGAATTCAAGAATCAAGTTATGGATGAGTACTGTTCCTCAAAGGGTATTCTGCATGAGTACAGTTTTCGATACACTCCACAACAAAATCGTGTTGCTGAGAGGAAAAATCAAACTCTTATTGAAACTGCAAGAACCATGTTAGTAGAATCAGAACTTCCTGTTACCTCTTCGGGAGAAGCTGTTGCTACTGCGTGCTACACGATGAATAGATGACGGTGAAGAGACATGGGAAGACATGCTTTGAGTTATTACATAAAAGGAAACCGGATATTTCTTTCTTAGAACCTTTTGGAGCTCCATGCACTATGATCGACGCACATGGAAAGTTTGGTGCCAAGGCTGTCGAAGGTTTCTTTCTTGGATATGCTACTTCGAATTTCCGGGTGTGGAATTTGTCTTCAAAGAAGATTGAAGAATGGGGTGAAGTCAAGGTTCAGAGATATACAGAAGCGGTTAGAGCTCCAGGTGCTCCTTGGATGTTTGACTATGATAGGCTATTTGACTCCTTTAATCTGCCAACTTTTGATGATGTAACAGCTGCTGCTCAGATGTTATTGGAAAGTGATGCAGCAGTGGAATCGTCATTAGTTCGACCTATTATTGTTAACCCTCAAGTGTAAACTTCGGTTAACAATCTTGTTCAAAATGAGGAATTCGAAGACGCTGCGGATTATAATGTTTCATCAGAAGATGATGAGTTTCATGATGCTAGTGAAGCTGCCTCTGGTGCGGTTCCTGGAATTTCAGATGGTACGTCAAATATTCCACCTCAAGGAACGACTGAAGGACAGGCATCTACAATGTCATCAAATCCAGCTCTCGATGTAGCTGTTGATCTGAATATCAACAATTTGGGTATAAGTTCTCGAGTTCCTGATGTGCCAGAAACTCGTATTCATCATATCCATCCTCAGCAGAATATTATTGGAGATGTCCAGAGTGGTGTGCAGACTCGTAATCATCTTCGAAACAAACAGAATGTTGGATTGTATTCAGAAATCAGGGAATCTGGTGGTCTGAATGATTGGTCTTTTGCCTGCTATGTGTGCCAAGTAGAACCCAAATCTTGGAAGGAGGCAATGAAAGAAGACTCGTGGGTTGAAGCCATGCAGGAAGAACTTCAGCAGTTTCAGAAGTTAGGCGTCTGGAAATTGGTTGACAAGCCTGACGGCTACAAGAAGATTGGTACACGATGGGTGTACAAGTGCAAGAAGGATGACCGAGGTGTTGTTGTGAGAAACAAAGCACGATTGGTTGTTCAAGGTTTTAATCAGGTCGAAGGGATCGATTACAATGAATTTTATGCACCAGTTGCACGACTTGAGGCCATAAGAATCTTTTTGGCTTATGCGTCCTTCAAGAAGTTCACCGTTTATCAGATGGATGTGAAGAGTGCATTTCTTCATGGTGTGGTAGAAGAGGAAGTATATGTTGAGCAACCTCCAGGTTTTGAAGATCCTCTCCATCCTGACAAGGTTTGGCTTCTCAACAAGGCGTTATATGGTCTTCATCAAGTTCCAAGGGCTTGGTATGAAACTTTGTCTACCTATCTGTTGAAGAATGGTTTTCGACGAGGCCTGATCGACTGTACTCTCTTCAACAAGGAACAGGACGAGGATTGCTGCTAGTACAGGTTTATGTTGATGATATTATATTTGGGTCTACTAACACTCGAATGTGCAAAGAATTCGAACAGGTTATGCAGGAGAAGTTCGAGATGAGCGCTATGGAGAAATGACTTTCTTTCTAGGTTTGCAGGTTCAGCAATCAAAGGAAGGGATTTTTATCCATCAAACCAAGTACGTCGGAGATATTCTCAAACGATTTCAGATGGACGAATCAAAGCCTTTAGGAACTCCATTAGCTCAAAATCATGGGATTACTCCAGACGAAATGGTGTGAACATGTAGAACCATCTCTCTATCGTGCTATGATCGGATCTCTCATGTATCTTACTGCTTCAAGACCCGACATAATGTACCCAACATGCCTTCTGGTGCGCTATCAATCTAGTCCGAAGGTTTCTCATTTGATGGCTGTAAAAAGGATCTTTCGTTATTTGAAGAGACGCCCTAACACTGGTCTATGGTACCCTAAGGATGATAACTTTGATCTAACGGCATTCAGTGATTATGATCATGGCGGATGCAAAATCGATGCAAAGTCAACAACAACAGGATGTCAGTTCTTGGGAAATCGCCTAGTCACGTGGCAATAGCAGACTTGTGTGGCTACATCAACATGTGAGGCTGAGTATATTTCAGCTTCTAGTTGCTGCTCTAAAGTTCTATGGATTCAACAGCAAATGCGCGACTACGGCTTTGAATTTCTTACTACTCCTATTTTTGTTGATAATGAAGCTGCTTTACAGATCACTCGGAATGCTGTACAGCATTCAAAAACAAAACACATTGAGATTAAGTATCATTTCATATGAGATTATTATGAAAAGAGACGTATCGATGTTGTTAAAATCCACACTGATCACCAACGTGCCGACCTTTTTACCAAAGCCTTTGATAAATCACGTTTTGATTATCTGCTCTTGGTCAATGGCATCAAGGTGAAGCCCGAGTAACTCAACCATGGCTAACTATTTTTGTATATTCTTTTCGAAAAAATCTAAAACTACAAAAAGATTTTCAGTTCTATATTTTAGGGGGAGTAAATTTCAAGAAAATACAAAAATATGTCCTTTATTTACCTTCTTTGTTTAAGGGGGAGAAAAATTTAGAAAATACAAAAACATTAGAAAAATCAAAAATGAGTTTCTTGGATAAGTTAAAGATGATGAAATTCACCGATAAATCTGTCAGATATGGTTAAAAGCATAGAAAGAAGATTGATAAGTAGTTTTACTTATGATGTATCGGTAGGCTCACAATCAGACTAAAATGTGCAGGTTGATATAAACCTAACAGACAGAACGCCAGGTGGGAACCATTCATTGGCATATGGTCTTGGTACCGAAATTTTTGTTTGATAGAGTGCCGAGGTTCTGAGATATACGGTCTTTATGCTGGCTTATCATCTGGGTATCATGGTTGAATCTTTTGCCGAAAAATAATGATGGCGCAAGTCTAGAACTTCCATGATACCATACATACGTGTACATAATGCATTCGACCATCAAATAAGTGATAAAAATATCACATCCCCAAAATAAGTGATAAAATATTACAGCTTTATGCGGGAGCTAAGTTCGTCCCTTTGTCGGTATGATGGTACTAACCTGTTTACGGACTTACTCCTGTGCCCTCATGCATCTGAAAATCAAGTTCCTCATCAATAAGTGACTAAATCACAAAGGGATTGTTTTCAATCAAAATAAGTGAGTATCTCACATCATTCGTATACGTCAAAACAGATGATAAAGTAGTATACTCACCGGTAAGATTTTCTCTCGTGCATATCTTGATACGGGAATGTGTTGTGATGTGGTTGAACACTGGCTAGTAAGTATAATTCATACCTTAATCATATCTCCTAATCATGATTACATCTGATAAGTCTGAGCTTACGTGGACAACAATACCGATAATCATAGTTGAATACTTATCTGTTTAATTTTGAGAACCTAATACCGTCTTTGACAAACATTAAAATGTTGGTATGATTCCTTTACCTTGAAACTCGAAAAAGATTGTAGTTTATCTGTGTATTTTGATCTTATGTCCAGTTTACTTAGTTGCTTATGTAATTACTTTTTGAAAGTTAGCCAAAGTTGATACTCGAGAGTTTCTACCAAGATACGCCAGAAAACCATTGGTTTGACATTGCAACTTCATAGAAGTAATATCTTGTAACAAGTAATTCATCAAAGAAATCCAAAATCTGAAGTTCGTTTGAGTGTGTGTATCTCATACGAATGAACCTAGTCATTTGATTTGACTTGGTCACTTGTTTTTTCTCAAATCTGCTGCTGAAATTCATACGAGTGTGTGTATCTCGTTCAGGGAATACAATCAAACGAAGAATTTATGATAAGTCTTTCGTGTGTATTCTCTGAAAAAGTTGTGTTCTAATTATATTTGTCTATTGAGTACAGATTGATACAAAAAGAGCATGAACAAAGACCAGCAACAAAGAAATCTGACAAGTCAGAAGAAGAAACAAGAAAGATTTGAAGTTTCCTAGAAGTTCGAAGACCTGATGCTCTAATCATTGGATAGCAGATCTATCAGTGGATAGCAGATCTTCAGGGGGAGTTTGTTGATACTCCATACAATTCATGTGAAGACAAACATATGAAGACCAAAGACCGAAGACCGAAGACCAAGCAACATCCAAGGGGGAGTTTGTTGATACACTTTTGTGTCTGTCACTTGTTCTTAATTACAGTTGTAATTGTACGATCTTTGTTCAGTGTCTGTATAGGTTTGGTCGTGTCGAATTGATCGAGATATCCTTCTATCTTGATCTAGTATGACATCTTAGCTTGTTTGTTTGTGTTAATCAGTTGCATGTGTGCATACTGATAAGTCTTGTAAACGTCAAGTCTACACACGTTCTCCAAGAAGAAGAATTATGTGCAAGTCAGAGTTTTCATACGAATCAGGTGATTCGTAAGAAATAATTTGAGTAACAAGTGTGTTACTTGTTTCTTACGAAATAAGCATTTCGTATGAAACAGTTGACTCGTACCACAACTTCTGGAATGTGTCTCGTGTGAAATAGTGTGTTCCATATGTCTGGATTCGTGTTTCGTACGAACTCTAGACGGACACTATATAAGCTGACATGCACTTCTCAGTCAGGGTGGACTTGCGCGCTAGCTAGTTGGTCAGACCAGAGAGCTTGTTACCCTTTGAGTTGGTTATCTCTGAAGACGAAGACACAAGAACACAACAAGTTTGTTTGAGTCATACGAGCATTGTGTGTATATGTTTGTACTTGTTCTCAATCAATAATCAAGATAGTGAATCTTTGGTTACCCCGTGTTCTTTACTTTGCTTTGGTTGCATGCACACTTGGATTCCGCACTTGTGTGTGTGTCATATGAACAAGGAACTGGTTTAACATCATCCGCAGGTGGATCTACAGTAATTGCTATGTTATCCTTGGTTTTCAATCTGGTTTCATCAATGAAGTGTAGCAGTTCTTAGCCTCTTGCTGATCACTGTCTATCTTCACCACTCCCCAGGGGGTTGATAGTTTCACACATTATTAATAGGTCAACGAGACAACCTTCATTTCATGTATCCAAGGCCTGCCCAGAATTACATTGCAACAAGATAAACTATCAATAACACAAAATTTTTAATAGAATTAACTCCCTCTATGTATATTGGAAGTTTGATTTCCCCTAATGTGTTCTTTGTTTCACCACTAAACCCAACAAGGAATGAGGATCTTGGTATAATTTCAGATTCTAGGATTTTCATCTTCTTAAGTACATGAACTTGAACAACATTCACAGAGCTTCCTCCATCTATAAGGATCATGTGAACAAAATGATTAGCAATAAACAATGTAATAACCAAACCATAATGATGAGGATCTTGGATGTGGACTCGATCATCCTCATCGAATGATATGATTCTTTGATTTGTCAAGGTGGAGGTTCTGATAGGTCTATCACCACTTTCTAACTTGGTCTCCTTAGCATGTCTTTTTGCTGCTAAGAAGGAAGTGCCATAGATATCGGATCCTCCAGAAATGAAATTAATCGCTTGAGCATCTGGTGGAGGTGGAGCAGCTCTTTCTAGTGTCTTTTCAGGATCTTGGATCCTTGACTTCTTCCTGCCTAGCAGTTCCTTTAACTGACCTTTGATGAGGAGGTAGCCTATATCTCTTCTTAATGTAATGCATTCATCAGTTAGGTGGCCGAAATCTTCATGATGTGCACACCATTTGGATTTGTCTTTGAAGGAAGTTGACTTGCCATTTTTCCTCAGCCATCCTGCTTTCTCACCTAAATTCTGCATGGCAAGCATTAGTCCACCAATGTCAACATAGAAACAATATTAAGATATTTTAGGATACTCTTTTTCATCCTTGTCCTGTTCAACTGCATGGACATTTTGGTTATCTGTTCTTGAGTAAGGTTTAGATCTGGTATTTTTGAAAGGGGATCCTTGCTTCTTATTGTAGTGATCATATTTTGTAGAAGCATTAAGTCTATCTTGGATCCTTTTATCATCCTCCAACCTGATGAACCTCAAGGCTGTATTCCTGACTTCATCTAAGTTTCTGAATGGAGTCATCACAAGATCGTCATAAAACAGAGTATCCTTTTGTAACCCCATCTTGAATGCTTCTACGACAGTTGAAATATAAGGTTTGGGATTTTCAAGGATTCTCTCCCAAATTTAGTGACATAATCCCTAAGGGATTCACCACGAGCCTGGGTAATTCTGTATAAATCACTAGTTAATCTTTCTAAAGTTCTAATACAAGAAAATTGATTATTAAAAAAATTAACTAAGTGTGAAAAGGAAGTAATAAAGTAAGGAGGAAGACTTAGCAGCCATTTAAGTGCAGATCTTGTAAGTGTGGATGCAAAACCTTTGCATAAGCAAGCTTCTTTGAGTCTGTCAAGGATGGGGTTTATCTCCATCCTTTCTTTGTACTGGGCTACTTGCTCTTCTGGATCAGTTGTGCCATCATATAGCTTCATGATGGGGGTTAAAAGCATTTGGGTATCTCTGCATCACAAATTGGTGGAGCAAAGAGAGATATTCTATGGCTCGCATCTGGGATTTCAGGAATAGGTCCAACTACTCCTGGAACAATGGATATCATATCCTTAAGCTTCTAGTTCCCTAGCCATGGCTTGATTGATTATTGTATCCTACACATAGCTATAATTAGTACATAAGGATACGTTATTGAAACTGTAACCTCCTTGTTGATTCAAAGGAGGTATCCTAGAAGAGAATCTAGGATAAGATATCTTGGCTGTTATGGCAGGGCCAGAAGAAGCAATAGTCTGCATGCGGATAAAGTCTCCTTCATGCACTTTTGAAGTTCTCAACTGTTGCCTATCTGAGGATCCTTGACCCTGAGAGCTATTGGATCCAAAGAAGGTCTGTGTTGAAGTCCTTTCTTGTTAGTCTAAGGATCCTTGGGGTCGAGTGAATGATCCTTGTTGATGGAAATAGGATCCTTGAGGCTCAAACATTTCCACGGATCCTTTCGAACAGAAAGAGGATCCTTGAGGGTGGGACATCCCCATGGATCCTTGTTGAAAGGTAAAGGATCCTTATGGCTAAGATGAGGATCCTTTAGATTGTTGGATTGTTGATGCTGGAGTGACAACATCTAGCACCCTGGGCATCAAAGGAGATTGATCCTCCACCGATTTCTTTTCCTTCTTGATGTCCTCGATTTCACAAAGGATCTTTTGGTTCGTTTTGTTCTGCTGCTCCATGTAGCTCTTCATTTGTGAATACAAAACAGAAATCTCATTTTCAGTATTTATAGAAGAAGAAGTAGCAGAAAGCTTAAATCCTTGGAAAACAAAAGTTGGCTTCTTTTGAGCAGCCTCGTTGTTCTTCTGGAACTGTGGGGGGATAGGAGGCAACGACATGGAGCTTTAGGACAAAGTTGTCGTTGATATGGCAGTTGAAATCAGACTTTTCTTGAGAGGCTATATGGTTATGATATTAGTAAAAACAAGGTAAAAATTGTTAGGAATCTTTTAGAATTGAAGCACCACTTGCCCCACAGTGAGCGCCAAACTGTTTTGATCAAAAATCTGTTTAAAGATAATGTAACCTAATCTGTTTTGTGAGGTAGAGTACGAACACGATGATTGCAAGACTTGAAATCTAAATGAAACACAAGGATTTGTACGAGGACAAGCCCTTGATCACTAGTAGATCGCCGACATAAAAACCTCAAGTGGTGAAAACTATCAACCACCATCTATATTAACAAGTAAAATCTAGTACAACTTCGGAAATTGATCAAGCTTGATACAATGGTGAGTGTGTATTAGCAGAGAGTGTTGAGTTGCGTATGCTGAGTATCGTCTATGTATGTTTGTGAGTGACTTGATCAATCCCTTTTAAAACAGAAATAACAAAAAATGTGCGAGATTTTAGCTTAGACTCAGTCCACCACTTAGTTCACATGCATATAGACACAATAAAATACCGAGAACAATCATTAGAAACAATAGCAAACATTAAGGTACCTTGATCCTCTGAGGTCCCGTTATACGCATCAAAGATATTTGATCCATAATATGCCTCAGGATATCGGATCCATAACAGATTATAACTAGGCTCTAACACTTATTATTAACTAGAATTAAGCGCCATCACATTGTGGCTGGGGAGTAAAACCGTGCCAAATAGAACCAATACCACACCACCGCCAACGACCACTAAAGCTGAAGTTGCGGTTTGTTTATGCGAAAAAGTCAGACCAAAACGTAAAGTATATAAAAAAATAACTAAGTCGATTTTGGACATGCGCATTGCGATGATCCTGTCATACGGGAAGATACAGAAGTGAAACGTTGTGTAGGTCCCCCTGCGGATGTGTGTTAAACCAGTTCCTTGTTCATATGACACACACACAAGTACGGAATCCAAGTGTGCATGCAACCAAAGCAAAGTAAAGAACACGGGGTAACCAAAGATTCACTATCTTGATTAATGATTGAGAACAAGTACAAACATATACACACAATGCTCGTATGACTCAAACAAACTTGCTGTGTTCTTGTGTCTTCGTCTACAAAGATAACCAACTCAAAGAGTAACAAGCTCTATGGTCTGACTAACTAGCTCTCAGGAAACACCCAACTAAGAGGTACATGTCTGCTTATATAGTGTCTGTCTGGTTTCGTACGAATACGAGTCTAGACATACTGAACACAAAATCTCACACGAGACACATCTCCAAAAGAATTGGTACGGAACAGGTGTTTCGTACGAAATACTTCATTTCGTACGAAACAAGTAACTCACTTGTTACTTGAGAATGTTTCATACGAATCCTGTGATTCGTACAAAATCCTTGATTCGTACAAATCCTCTGACTCGCACAGAATCCTGATTCTTGGAGAACGTGTGTAGACATGACGTTTACAAGACTTATCAGTATGCCCACATGCAACTGATTAACATAGACAAGCTAAGATGTCATACTAGATCAAGATAGAAGGATATCTCGATCATTCGACACGACCAAACCTATACAGACACTTGAGCAAAGACCGTACAATTACAACTATAATTAAGAACAAGCGACAGACACAAAAGTGTATCAACAAACTCCCCCTTGGATGTTGCTTGGTCTTCGGTCTTCTGTCCTTAGTCTTCAGACTTTGGTCTTCACATAGAATGGTTTGGAGTATCAACAAACTCCCCTGAAGATCTGCTATCCATTGATAGATCTGCTATCCAATGATTAGAGCATCAGATCTTCGAACTTCTAAGAAATTTCAAATCTTTCTTGTTTCCTCTTCTGACTTGTCAGATTTCTTCGTTGCTGGTCTTTGTTCATGTTCTTTTTGTATCAATTTGTACTCAATAGACAAATATAATTAGAACACAATTTTCTCAGGGAACACACACGAAAAACTTATCATACATTCTTCGTATGATTGTATTCCCTGAACGAGATACACACACTCGTATGAATTCCAGCAGCAAATTTGAGAAAACAAGTGACCAGGTCAAATCAAATCAATAGGTTCATTCGTATGAGATACACACACTCAAACGAATTTCAGATTTTGGATTTCTTTGATGGTTACTTGTTGCAAGATATTACTTTATGAAGTTACGATATCAAACAGATGGTTTTCTGGCGTATCTTGGTAGAAATTCTCGAGTATCAACTTTGGCTAACTTTCAAAAAGTAATTACATAAGCAACTAAGTAAACTAGACTTAAAAACTAATACGCAGATAAACTACAATCTTTTTCGAGTTTCAAGGTAAATGAATCATACCAGCATTTTAATCTTTGTCAAAAATGGTATTAGGTTTTCAAAATTAAACAGATAAGTATTTAACTATGATTATCGGTATTGTTGTCCACGTAAGCTCAGACTTATCAGATGTAATCATGATTAGGAGATATGATTAAGGTATGGATTTATACTTACTAGCCGGTGTTCAACCACATCACGACACATTCCCGTATCAAGATATGCACGAGAGAAAATCTTACCGGTGAGTATACTGCTTTATCATCTGTTTTGACGTATATGAATGATATGAGATAATCACTTATTTTTGATTGAAAACAAGCCCTTTGTGATTTAATCACTTATTGAGGAGGAACTTGATTTTCATATGTATGCAGGGCCCAAGAATAAGTCCGTGAATAGGTTAGTACCATCGTACCGATAAAGAGACGAACTTAGCTCCCACATAAAGTTGTGATATTTATCACTTATTTTGGGGGTGTGATATTTTTATCACTTATTTGATGGTCGTATGCAGTATGTACACGTATGTATGATATCATGGAAGTTCTAGACTTGCGCCTCCGTTATTTTTCTGCAAAAGATTCAACCATGATACCAAGATGACAAGCCAGCATAAAGACCGTATATCTCAGAACCTCGGCACTCTATCAAACGAAATTTAGGTACCAAGACCATATGCCAATGAATGGTTCCCACCTGCGTTCTGTCGGTTAAGTTTATATCAACCTGCACATTTTAGTCTGATTGTGAGCCTACCGATACATCATAAGTAAAGCTACGTATCAATCTTCTTTCTATGCTTTTAACCATTTCTGACAGATTTACTGGTGAATTTCATCATCTTCATCTTATCCAAGAAACTCATTTTTTATTTTTCTAATGTTTTTGTATTTTTCTGAATTTTCTCCCCCTTAAACAAAGAAGGTAAATAAAAGACATATTTTGTATTTTCTTGAAATTTACTCCCCCTAAAATATAAAACTGAAAATCTTTTTGTAGTTTTAGATTTTTAGAAAACGGATATACAAAAATAGTTAGCCATGGTTGAGTTACTTGGGTTTCACCTTGATGCCATTGACCAAAAGTAGATAATCAAAACGTGATTTATCAAAGGCTTTGGTAAAAAGGTCGGCACGTTGGTGATCAGTGTGGATTTTAACAACATCGATAAGTCTCTTTTCATAACAATCTTGTATGAAATGATACTTAATCTCAATGTGTTTTGTTTTTGAATGTTGTACAGGATTCCGAGTGATCTGTAAAGCAGCTTCATTATCAACAAAAATAGGAGTAGTAAGAAATTCAAACCCGTAGTCGAGCATTTGCTGTTGAATTCATAGAACTTGAGAGCAGCAGCTAGAAGCTGAAATATACTCAGCCTCACATGTTGATGTAGCTACACAAGTCTGCTTTTTGCATTGCCATGTGACTAGGCGATTTCCCAAGAACTGACATCCTGATGTTGTTGATTTTGCATCGATTTTGCAGCCGCTATGATCAGAATCACTGAATGTGTCATATCAAAGTTATCATCCTTAGGGTACCATAGACCAGTGTCATGGCGACCCTTTAGATAACGAAAGATCCTTTTCAGAGCCATCAAATGAGAAACCTTCGGACTAGACTGATAGCGCGCCAGAAGGCATGTTGGGTACATTATATCGGGTCTTGAAGCAGTAAGATACATGAGAGATCCGATCATAGCACAATAGAGAGATGGTTCTACATGTTCACCCATTCCGTATGGAGTAATCCCATGATTTGAGCTAATGGAGTTCCCAAAGGTTTTGAGTCAACCATCTGAAATTGTTTGAGAATATCTCTGACATACTTGGTTTGATGGATAAAAATCCCTTCCTTTGATTGTTGAACCTGCAAACCTAAAAAGCAAGTCATTTATCCCATAGCGCTCATCTCGAACTTCTCCTGCATAACCTGTTCGAATTCTTTGCACATTTGAGTGTTAGTAGACCCAAATATAATCAACATAAACCTGTACTAGCAGCAAGTCCTTGTCCTGTTCCTTGATGAAGAGAGTATAGTCGATCAGGCCTCGTCGAAAACCATTCTTCAACAGATAGGTAGACAACGTTTCATACCAAGCCCTCGGAGCTTGATGAAGACCATATAACGCCTTGTTGAGAAGCCAAACCTTGTCAGGATGGAGTGGATCTTCAAAACCTGGCGGTTGCTCAAAATATACTTCCTCTTCTACCACACCATGAAGAAATGCACTCTTCACATCCATCTGATAAACGATGAACTTCTTAAAGGACGCATAAGCCAAAAGGATTCTTATGGCCTCAAGTCGTGCAACCGGTGCATAAACTTCATTATAATCGATCTCTTCGACCTGATTAAAACCTTGAACAACCAATCGTGCTTTGTTTCTCACAACAACACCTCGGCCATCCTTCTTGCACTTGTACACCCATCGTGTACCAATCTTCTTGTAGCTGTCAGGCCTGTCAACCAATTTCCAGACGCCTAACTTCTGAAACTGTTGAAGTTCTTCCTGCATGGCTTCAACCCAAGAGTCTTCTTTCATTGCCTCCTTCCAAGATTTTGGTTCTACTTGGCACACATAGCAGGCAAAAGACCAATCATTCAGACCACCAGATTCCCTGATTTCCGAATACAATCCAGCATTCTGGTTGTGTCGAAGCTGATTACGAGTCTGCACACCACTCTGGACATCTCCAATAATATTCTGCTGAGGATGGATATTATGAATTCGAGTTTCTGGCACATCTGGAACTCGAGAATTTATACCCAAATTGTTGATATTCCGATCAACAGTTAAATCGAGAGATGGATTTGATGACGTGGTAGATATCTAACCTTCAGTCGTTCCTTGAGGTTGAATATTTGACGTACCATCTGAAATTCCAGGAACCGCACCAGAGGTAGCTTCATTTGCATCGTGAAACTCATCGTCTTCTGATGAAACATTATAATCCGCAGCGTCTTCGAATTCCTCATTTTGAACAAGATTGTTAACCGAAGTCGACACTTGAGGGTTAACAATAATTGGTCGAACTAGTGATGAATCTACTGCAGTATCACTTTCTAATAACATCTGAGCAGCAGCTGTTGCATCATCAAAAGTTGGCAGATTAAAGGAGTCAAATAGCCCATCATAGTCAAACATCCAAGGAGCACCCGGAGCTCTAACAGCTTCTGTATATCTCTGAACCTTGAGTTCACCCCATTCTTCAATCTTCTTCGAAGACAAATTCCACACCCAAAAATTTGGAGTAGCATATCCAAGAAAGAAACCTTCGATAGCCTTGGGACCAAACTTTCCATGTGGGTCGATCATAGTGCATGGAGCTCCAAAAGGTTCTAAGAAATAAATATCCGGTTTCCTTTTATGTAACAACTCAAAGCATGTCTTCCCATGTCTCTTCACCGTCAGGACTCTATTCATCGTGTAGCACGCAGTAGCAACAGCTTCTCCCCAAAATTGAACGAGAAGTTCTGATTCTACTAACATGGTTCTTGCAGTTTCAATAAGAGTTCGATTTTTCCTCTCAGCGACGCCATTTTGTTGTGGAGTGTATCGAGAACTATACTCATGCAGAATACCCTTTGAAGAACAGTAGTCGTCCATAACTTGATTCTTGAATTTGGTGCCATTGTCGCTTCTGATTCTCCTTACCTTCAGATTGTACAAATTTTCTAGAAGAGTCAGGAGATTCTTGAGGATAGTAGGAACTTCACTCTTGTGTGCCGGCATGTTTACCCATGAGAATCTGGAATAGTCATCAGTAACTACCAGACAATAAGAATCACCAAAGATTGTCTTGTGTTTCATAGGTCCAAAGACGTCCATATGAAGACGTTCCAGTGGCATATTCACAGTGTTGATTTTCTTCATGGGATGGGACTTTCTCGCTTGCTTCCCTTTCTGGCATGACACACAAACGTCTTGAAGATGAAAGCTCTTCACTGGTACACCATTCACTAGATTGTTCTTCACCAAATAGTTCATTTTCCTCAGGTGAATGTGTCCCATACGTCTGTGCCAGGAGATTGATTCCTTCTCGGTTGCTTTAGAGACAAAACATGTGACTTGTGCAGATGTTGTAATAGCTTGGCTCATATCAAGAATATACAAATCATTAATTCTTGGAGCCGACAGGAGAATCCATTCCTTGGGGATCTTGAATCCAGGCTTCAGCACATAACATTCGGCATCATCTAAATGTACAGTGAACTTCTTGTCGCAGATTTGAGAAACGCTAAGAAGATTGTGATCAATTTGCCGCACATAATTGATCTTGTCGAAGCTCACAACACCATTGGAGACAATTCCTTCTCCAGTGATGTATCCGCCTTTGTCACCAGCAAAAGCAACATAACCACCCCTTATGCTTTTCACATCATATAGGAGCCGCAAGTCGCCCGTCATGTGCCTTGATGCTCCACTGTCAACAATCCAATGAATGTTTACAGTTCCTCATGGAACACCCTACACATTGCACAAACAAGGTTAGTTTGAGATGGGGACCCAAGCCTTAGTGGTCTTGGGTCGTCCCTTATCATCGAGAAATGTAATCTCAATTTCTTGATGATTAACAAACTGAGAGTCTCCTTTGGAACCATTACCGGTCTTCTGTTTCCAAGATCCTTGTTTATTACTAGATTTACTATTATTTACAGTTTTAACAGTGTCTGGTTTTATTGACTTTGAAGATCTTTGATCCTTTTTCGAAGAATCCGATTTTAAAGCTTTCTCAACTGCTTTTACTTGTTTACGTTTTTGTTTCTCTTTTGATCTTTAATAATTCGTTTATCTTGTGTCAGAGAAACAGATTTACGTTTGCAAGTTGGTTCATGAGGGGTTTTCTCTATACATCTTGATTTGGCTGGATTTTGACAATCCTTTATAATGTGGCCAAATTCTCCACATTTGAAACATGTTCTCCTTTCAACAAAATTAGGAGATCGTGTTTCTTGGCTTGATGTTGAATTTGTGGATCCTGAGGTACTGGGTTCATTTTCATTACATCCGTCAGTGTGTTGGGTGTAATTGTTTTGACTATTTCTTTTCAAAATCTTAACTTTCTTAACAAAATCAACATTAGATTTTCCTTGAAAAGTTTCGACTTTATCGGTACCTTTAGAACTCACAAATTTAACAGTTTTGGCCTTTTTCTTGTAACAAGAGCCTTTTGCTTCAACCTTCGGTTGAGAAGTTGTGGGCTTTTCAACTCGCTTCCATTCCTTTTCTTTTGAAGCCGATAATGGTTGTGATTTGGTTGACTTTTTCTTCTCTAAAGGTTTGGTTGTTGACTTTTCAAAAACCTGATCTATAGAGATTGGATTTACGTTTTTAACTGGGAAATCTTTGTTTGAATAGATTTTCTTATCTCCAACCAAGTATATAACACATTATCTACTTCTTGTGTAGACACACTTGTCTTCACAGATTTCTTAGGAACTGTCTCTTGATTCTCAACAGATTGAGTACTAGGAGTAGCAGACAATTCTACTTTTTTCCTTTCATCAAGAGGCTGATCCTGATCATCATTTCTTGATTCATCGTCTGATGTATCATCCTCTTCTTCATCAGATGATGAACTTTATGGCTTGCTTGGTTCTTGAGAGGAATTGCCTAGTTTGAACCCTAACCCTGCTGCGAATTCCTCAGGATTCAAAGGTACAGGGGTTCGAAACGAGGTATCTCCTCTTCATCAGGCATTTTGGTATAGTTGTGTTTCATTGGGGCTGGACACGACGTATACCCTATGCATTGAGCATCTCCCTTTAGTTTTTGAACTTCAATAATATGATCAAGCACATATTGGGAGTTGGAATAACTTTCCAATTTGCGTTTGATCGAATCATATTCGCTTTTGGTGATGGCTAACTCTTTCTTTGTTTCTTCTAGGAGATTAATGTAATTATTAATTCCTGTCTGTTTATCCAAAACTGTTTTTGTCAATTCAGAAACACTTTTCTTAACGGTTTCTATTACAGATTTGAATTCTTTTTCATTTCTAGTTAGCACCAAATTCGCCTCTTTGCATTTTGATAGTTCAACAACTAAATTCTGATTATGACTGTTGACGGTTTCATATTTTATTTTCAATTCAACACAGTCATTGCAAACAGTAGGAGGGTCAGAATTTACCTGTTTTGAAGAACCTTCAACATTTGCCATAAAGGCAGTGTGATGAGGAAAAGCTGCACCATCTGTAGAGAGTGCCTCTGTCTCTTTTACCGCAGCTTCTGCATTCCCCGTCATACGTACCTTTTCACTTTTCAACAACTCAGCTTCACTCAGCAATTCTTCAACCTCAGCTTCACTTCCTTTCTTCACATCAGAATCAGATCCATAACCATCTGAACTTGAACATTCTTCATCAGAACTACCAGCATCCCCAGATGTATCATCGTTATTTTGAGTATTGATGCTGTGATCATGCTTGATTTGATCCACGATCTTCGCATAGCATGCAGTTCTTCCGTTGTTCTCAGTTCCCAACTGTACTGACCAATCGCATCCTTCATCAAACTGAACTACCATAGCTCTGTGCGTGTTTGAAGGTCCTGATTGATTGGTGTTGTTAGAGTTGCCAACAGCTACTATTCTTCTTTGGTTGTTGTACTGTGCTGTGTTGGATGGTTGAGACTGATTACGAAAGGGGTCATGATTTCCTTCCTTACTGGGTCTTGTGCATTCCTGCTTAAAGTAACCTCTTTCCCCACAGTTGAAGCAAGTATCGGTGGTTTTGTCAAAGCCGTATTTTGTATCCTTCTTGCTTTCTAAACTGGTTCTCCCCGTTCTTCTCATATAATCCTTCGCCTTTCTCATAGCGCTTGCAAAAGCCCACTTGATGTCCATCAGCTCCATTTCATCTCGGTCAATTTGTTCATAGTCTTCGTTCGTCAAATTGATGTTCCCTATTTGACCTGCAACTAAACCACAATACGCACTGACCATGATATTTAGAAGTTCTGCATGTTCCTGTGCAACTTCTACGTTGATTTTGGAGATATTTGACGTGTCAAGTTTGACAGTGTTGGGATTTGCCGATTGACTGTTGCTTCCATAGAAAGCTTGTTGAGGAGCTTGCTGTGGAGCTTTATGCGCTCAATTTCTTGGCTGTGGAAGGAAGGCTTTCGGATCAAAAGTCTGTCCATAGGCTTGATTACTCGAACCTGTAGACTGACTTGTTTGAACTGGTTGGGATAGGAAAGGGTTCACGTTTGACACAAACGCGGTCTGCAGCTTTGGTTGTTAACTTGAGCTTGTACCTGCATTTATACTGCCAAAATACATTTCAGGGTTTTGTGGAGCAGAGACTCGTTGTGCCTTCCGGAGTTCTTCTTCATTCGTGTTCTCCAGTTTCTGCACAAATTCATAAATACTAATTGAGTCCAAAACACCTGTATGTTTTAAAAGATCAATAAATTGACCCCATTTTGGTGGTAAAGCATCATCAAATCGCATCACAATTTCTTGTGGTGCTGCTAACACTTTATGCGAGTATATTTCGCTGAGAAGATGATAAAACCGAGTGTTCCTATCATTCAAGGTTTCGTTCTCCATGAACATAAAACCTTCAAACTCTTTCTTGAGCAGATCATGCCGAATCTTCCTTGTAGCAGCGTTACCTTCACCTCTTGCTTCCAATATGTCCCACAAATTTTTTGTTGTAGTACAATACACAAACTGATGATAAATGTCTTTATGCAGAGCTTGTGTGAGGATAGCAAATGCCTTTTTCTCTAGATCGTAAGCTTTCTTGTCACTTTCGACTAGATTGGCCAATGAGGTTGGATTTGATCTAGCTTCTTCAAGTGCTTCATTATAGGGGGTAGTGAAACACGTCCACAATTCCGTGTTTTGACCGAGAACATACGTATGAAAACGACTTTTCCATGAAGGATAATCGTTCATGTGATTTAACTTCGGCGGTCGATTATTACTCCTTGTTTCACTTTCGCTCATTAACAGAGTTTGGATGGTTTGATTTTGATTCGCCACATACGCCCATTGATTTGCAGAGATCATTGTTGTATGTTATGGCATCAAAGATTTTACCCATGATGTTGTGGAGCTTTGCGAAGACTCCTAATTTGAGCTTGAACAACTCCAATCCCACGGGTTAGAACTCATTATATTTTCTTGTTTAATGAAAATTTAAAGGTTTTAAAATTTCAAAATTATAATTACCGTTTAAAAATTCACAGGTTCTGAAAATATGACAAATTCTTAAAATCACAAAGCTTTGAAAAACGCAAAAAACAACAAGTCTGTTTCGTGCGAGACACCTGTTTCGTGCGAGACACCTGTTTCGTGCGAAACACTGATGTTTCGTACGAAATGGTTGTTTCGTGCGAGTCAAGATGATTCGCACGAAATAATTCAGTCGCACCAAATGTTTAGTTTAGCGTTTTTCAGAGGAATCTTTTTAGAAATGGTTTGGTGAGAAATTTCCTTTCTTGTGTAGACCTGCTTTTTCGAAAATTACCTATTGTCTTACCCACTTTTAGTTAAAACACATATTTTTAACAGTCCATAGTCCAAGTCCAGATCCAAGTCAGAAAATGTCAACCCTACCATACTAATCAGATTCAAATTTTTGCAGATTTCTTCTTCAAGGGTGTTCTACAGAAAAATTTTTACCACAAAATTTTCTGCATGCAACAGATTTTAACCAAGTTTTAAGTTAGTTATTTATCCAAAACTTAAGTTTTCTGCTGGAGGCTCAAGAACACTTCAGAAATCTTCAAACTAGCTCAGACACAACTAAGCCTGGTTTTGAACAAGGAAAGAGCCAAAGCTCTGATACCACTTGTAGGTCCACCTGCGGATGGTGTTAAACGAGTTCCTTGTTCATATGACACACACACAAGTGCAGAATCCAAGTGTGCATGCAATTAAAGCAAAGTAAAGAACACGGGGTAACCAAAGATTCACTATCTTGATTAATGATTGAGAACAAGTACAAACATATACACACAATGCTCGTATGACTCAAACAAACTTGCTGTGTTCTTGTGTCTTCGTCTACAGAGATAACCAACTCAAAGAGTAACAAGCTCTCTAGTCTGACTAACTAGCTCTCAGGCAACACCCAACTAAGAGGTACATGTCTGCTTATATAGTGTCTGTCTAGTTTCGTACGAAATACGAGTCTAGACATACTAAACACAATATCTCACACGAGACACATCTCCAAAAGAATTGGTACGGAACAGGTGTTTCGTACGAAATACTTCATTTCGTACGAAACAAGTAACTCACTTGTTACTTTAGAATGTTTCGTACGAATCCTGTGATTCGCACAAAATCCTTGATTCGTACAAATCCTCTGACTCGCACAGAATCCTGATTCTTGGAGAACGTGTGTAGACATGACGTTTACAAGACTTATCAGCATGCACACATGCAACTGATTAACACAGACAAGCTAAGATGTCATACTAGATCAAGATAGAAGCATATCTCGATCTATTCGACACGATCAAACCTATACAGACACTTGAGCAAAGACCGTACAATTACAATTGTAACTAAGAACAAGCAACAGACACAAAACTGTATCAACAAACGTTGAAACACACATTTACGTTGCAACGTGTTAACTCACAAAATTTTGAACGAAACGTAAAACAAAAATTTACGAAAGATGAAAAGTATAAGAGATCAAAGTTGAAAGTAAAAAGTTATCAGGTTAATTGCAAATCATAAATTTTTGAATCAAAAGTAAAAAAGAGAAAACAAATCTTATGAGTTTAAATTTGCAAAAGATAAAAAGCTTGAGATGAAAGTATTAAACCAATTTAAAAAATTCCCAAAGTTTAAAAGGTATAACATCACAATAATGCATGAAGATGATGTTAATTAAAAGTATATGTAAATATCATAACTTATATACTATATTATTATTATTATTATTATTATTATTATTATTATTATTATTATTATTATTATTATTATTATTATTATTATTATTATTATTATTATTATTATTATTATTATTATTATTATTATAAATACCAACTAAATAATAAAATTAATTTATGGATCAATTCAAACCTCTCACACTTTCAAAACTTGATCAAGAATTGTGTTTACAATTATTTAATTTTTATTTGATATATTTAATAATTTCTATATGTTGTTTAACCGTCGTTAAGGTTGAAAAGCAAATTATGACTAGAGAGTAGAGACCAAACAAAAGGGAGAAGCTGATTTATGTAAATTCATACCAGAGATAATAGTTTATTGAATTAGCCTGGGTCACACACATGAAATTATTAAGACACCTAAATTGTAAAAAGAGTATTTAACTATCTTTTCATAATTTTACTCAAAATATCATAAATTTAAAAACTATTACATTTATATAATTAAACACCAAAAACTTCTAATCTAGCGATATTAATGTTTGTACATAATGATTTATTTTAAAGTGTTTGAAGATTTTAAACCTGTTTTGGACAAATATGTAAATTTAATGGTAAGAGTAAAAGATGTGTGAGCATAAAAATATAAAATAATAAATTTTAATAATCTTAACTAAACTCCAAAAATGTTTAGGTTGAAATTTACTTGGTTCGACTGGGTTTAATTAGTTTTCTTGTCTAGCCTAAAGTAAAAGATAGGGTTGAAAATGGCACCGTCAAATTAGTACAAGGGCTTGTGATGAATACGATTACAATGAAGGGCTGCGATCGCTCCTTTTGAAGCTGTCATTACTCTTACGCGATAACCAAACCCTAACACCAACGCAAAGGATCACCACCATATTTTCTCATACACTTGCATAGTTTCCGGTTATCAAATTTCCAATAATTTGTTCTCTAAAGGCTTGAATCCTGCGTAACCACTGAATTCGAACGATAATGGTTACTTCTTATCTCCATTGTTGATTCATCTCGTTACTGTTCTTTGTTGTAGGGTTAAAGATGACGTCAGCATTTAAGATACTGTTTTCTTCTTGTAATTATGTGCATAAATCTTATGTTATTGCGATCTGATCTGATTAATCTGAAGTTTTCATAATATTTGATTCGAATTGGCAGTGGCAAGTTTCTAGGGTAACTTTCATGTCTGTAATTGCGATGTTAGAAACATGTAGATAAGTTGTGTGTGTGTTTTACAATAGAAATTAAACGATTCATTTTGGATTTGGAATAGGGGAGTAACAATGTGGAAGTTCTTTAATTGCGTTCTGGAAGTTGATGGAGGATTGGATATTAATAAAATGGAGTTTTGCTATCTCGATGTCGTTTATCAAAATTTTATAATAATATGAATTTCTTTTTTACTATCTAGAGTTTAAGAGGGGGACGTGACAGACCGAGGAGGGACTATCCTTTGAGTTCGGGAGAGAAAAGTCATCATGGTCGTAGCAGTGCACCTCCTTCAAGACATCTGTGGATTGGGAATCTATCGCATGCTTTAACCGAGCGTGCATTGAGCAACCAGTTTAGGGAGTTTGGGGAGCTTGAGAGTGTAGCATTTCAACCTGGTCGGAGCTACGCTTTTGTCAATTTTATTGATGATGGTGCTGCATTGGCAGCATATGAAGCACTTCAAGGTTTCCTTCTTGCGGGCAATGCACTTAGAATTGAGTTTACAAAGGCGGTTAGTGTTGTCTACCCATGTTTTCTCTATACTTTATGTATATGTACTCTTATTCAGTTGAGCAATATCTATTCAAGTCTTAAGTCGCTGCTTTATGAAATTTGCAAAAGATGCTAACCGGTGCCCACGGTGAAGACTTGTGTTTCTTTATGAAACCGTATCTATGCTCTAGGTTTAGCCCTTGATTTTAACTTATATAAACGCCATCATACCAACAAAGGCTGGTGACTAATACTGTGTTAACTGGAAATGTATTTGTCATGCAATGGATGATTGCTTGTCACCAACAGAACCCCACTGATCCACTTTGAATAAATATACTGGTCCCCAGAGGATTAATTAATTAATAGGTTAAATCTTTAGTTTTATATCACAGATATAGTAAATTTAAGGTATTAAAGAGCAGTCTGTTACAAAGGTTATAGGGTTTATAGTGCAACTTTCCGATCTTCTTCCACCATTTGTTTCTCTACAATATTGATTCACCGTCTTCTACCACCATGAATTGCTCTGCATCATTAAGAAAAACTAATTTCCTCGAGCATAAACTAAAGGCTACAACATAACCACATGCAGTTGATCTTCTCATGCAACTTTGGTTGTCTAATTACATAAGATGATGATCAACACATGCTCATTCAACAAACAGTCATTTCTTTTACCAACTCTTTCCCCAACAAAAAACAGAAACGAAAAACAACAGAACACACTTGCTATGTGGGCCATACCATTAGGTGATGCAAGGCGTAGTTATCTATCTAATATCATACCAACTATCTAGATGACCTCTGCTTAAAAGGACAATTGCTTATTTTGAGCTGTGACTGGTACATTGGTAAGGTGACAAATTTAAAAAGTATGCATTCAGTACATAATGAGCAGAATATCAAATGCCAAGAGCACAAGGTAAACCATTGGCTTCTAAGATGACATAATAGTGAAAACAAAATAAACTCTTATACTCTAGATTATTCACTTTCATAATGAGATAATGTTATCGCAATTAATAAAAAGTTCTTTAGCACAAGGTGAACCACTGGCCTCTGAACTCGCAGAATGATAAGTCTAGATATCAATAACAACGTGAACACTTTCCCACTGTTTTGTGTCCAGCTGAAAATGTTATCTCCTAGAAATCATATACTCTCGATGCAACTAAGAGATGGAGGTTAACCATTTATGCAGAAACACCCTGGTTGCGACTTATATATCCCTGGATATCCCTAGGTTCAACCGGTGCTTCTTCACCCCTCATTTGTGTGCTTCATTGTTAGCTGCCCAGAACCCAGAAGTTATGTAATGTGATTTGAGCAGGGTTTCTTGATTCAGAACCCCAGAAAACTCTTATCAACCATGTGAGCTATGTTGGAGTACAGTACATCTTTGTTTCAAAAATGTGGTTCACTTCCAACTCTATAGCCACTCGTACACTGTTCAGACACATTTATCATGTTAACTTCACATATCTTGATTGTAACTTCCATCTTAGGCTTAGAGAATAGCATATATAACATTTTCAATTGTGTTGCTTACTCGCTCAAAGATTGACTAACCTGTGAAACTTAACACAATTCCTTTGGGTGATAAGCTTTCCCATAGTAATAGGATGATTATCATGCATTCATGGAGAAATGGTTCGCAAGATACCTGCTTCCATTTAATCTAGTTATTTTGGAAAAACTTCTGTGAACTCTCATGAGTACAAATATTATAATGTATACGATAGCTTGAAATATTCTTATGTGCTTAGTTGCAAATTCATGTCCCCCATCTTACCAAGTTAAATGGAGCTGCATATCTATTGTTCACCATGCAAGCATATAATTATAAGGTTCTCTTTGGTTTTCCTTTGCTCAACTTCTGCTACATCATTGGAGAGTGGAGAATATGCTGAAATTTGCCATCTTATTTAGGGATTCATAAGTTTACAAATAGGCCGAAAAGAAAGAAAGAATATCTAATCTAACAAAATACACCATCTGTGTACTTAAAATCTTATTAAGCATTTGATAAACTCATATAGACTTTGATGCACAAACTTGAATAACTTTGCACCTTGGAAATTTTGAATCCTTCCTGTATCTGGAATGAAGCCTCACAATCATTCATCCACAGCAAATGGTAACCAAAGCATACGATTCATCTACAATCGCATTACAGAGTTTGCAGTAAGAATCATGTTATCTTGTTAATTAAATAGATTGTAGTAACTAGTAAGGATGGAAATGTTAAATATCATATAGCTTAGGAGATAAAAAGTAAATGATGGTATTTTGAAAAAAAATCATATAGCTTTATTGCAAATTTTAGATATATGAAAACTACACTTGAAAATTATTCTCACAAAAAGTAAATAATATATATGATGATCCACTAGTCCCAAATAAGTTAATGAAAATCTCTTGCATCTGATATATCAGGAGAAATCATCAGCATCAAAACACGATGAACACTACTCACGTCCCCGAGATGAACCACGCTCTTCAGTAAGAGGGTCTACATTCCCTCAAAGGGACTCTAGAACCCGCAATGCCAGCTCTGACCCCATTTACCACAACAGGAATTCCAAACGGGACAATGAACAGCCCAGTGAGGTCTTATGGGTCGGCTTCCCACAATCAATGAAGGTAGATGAAGACAGTTTATGGAATGCCTTTGCTCCATTCGGTGAAATTGAAAAGATCTCTGTGTTTCCTGGTCGAACTTTTGCCTTTGTAAGATACAAACATGTTAATTCTGCATCCCGGGCAATAAATAATCTACAGGGGAAATTGTTTGACAACCCCAGAGTACATATATCTTTTGCAAAGAGTGATTCTGGACCGTCAAACACGTCCCCTCAGGGAAGACGCCATGATAGGTACCATGACACTGAGCACGCCAGAAGATCCAGATCCCCTCAATATATGAATCCCGATGGTCTTGATGATGGCATGGGTTTTGACAGAAAGCGTAACAGGCCGACTGGCAGGAATGCTCCATTTGAACCACCTAGGTTGTTCCAAGACGTGGGGCCTGATATAGGATTAAATAGTCCAATTAGGGATAGAGTGGGCCCAGGTTTTCATGATTACCCATCTCAGAGCTTCCACCATCAAGGCCCGTTATATGATGAATGGGATTTGCCAGAAGATGCGTTGGGTTATCATAATGCGAAGAAACCTAAGAGTAGTCTGGTTGTTCCTCATGAACAACCAGAGCTTCCAGAGTATCCTTTTTTTGAATCTGAACAAGTGAAACATGTCCTGCCACGAGCACCTGAGTTTTCCCGTCACGACATGATTGATAATAACTTCGGGCATTTTGGGTACCACAAGCAAAGCATCCCTGATCATCCACCTGTTAACAACATCCCTCAACAACCGTATGTTGCTAGGGGTAATTCATCTTATGATAGTTTCCAGACTGGTTTGGTTCCATCGGCTGTTGAATGGAAACGATCGACTCCTGAACCTGCTACTGGAGAGTGGAAATGGGAAGGGATTATTGCAAAGGGAGGGACATCAATCTGTCGTGCTCGTTGCTTTCCCGTTGGGAAAGTACTTGACATGAATTTGTAAGTTCTTAACATCTTTCATTGAAATTTGCAATTTACTATACAAATATACACACACGGGTCAGGTAGCTTGTGTAATGGATTAAAATACTTTTGGCTGAAAGTGACGTATGTGTTAACAAAGACAACATTGTTATAAATCTTAAAATTAAAAAAAATGTGGAGGTTCCAAGTTTTTTATTTGATCTATTTGAGAAAAGAAATAACAAAACTGGTCTGGCTCGATTATAAGTTAAACGGGTCAGAATGGCCACCTTTCATCATGTATACACAAATCACTTGCTTTAAATTGCAGATCTAAATTTTATATGAAGCGTTTGAATATGCAGGCCCGAGTTCTTGGACTGCACTGCCAGGACTAATTTAGATGTCCTGGCAAAACATTACTATCGCGCTAGTAAGTCATGGGTTGTATTCTTTGTTCCTGAAAGTGATGCGGATATGGGGTTTTACAACGAATTCATGACCTATTTGGGAGAAAAAGAACGTGCTGCAGTAGCTAAACTCGATGACAAAACCACTTTGTTTCTTGTACCCCCATCAGATTTTTCAGAGAAAATACTCAAAGTACCTGGAAAACTCAGCATTTCTGGTGTCATTCTGAGGTTAGATTCGTCTTCTTCCGGTGTCGAGCCGCTTCCACCACCACCGCTGCCGCCGCTACCGCCACAACCTTTACTTCAACCTGAGAGGCCTGACCCGTATCTCGTATCCTCTCATGGAGAAGTTCCTAGAACATCATTTGCATCACCTTCCGGAACCTATCCACCGTTTTCAAATCATGGAAAATCTAGAGCTAATTCATCGTTACCCCGGGCTACCTCCGGGTCCAGTGCCATTCAGGAACATGGTTGAGCCTGTTGTGGAAAACACACAGGACCATCTGCACCACCACCAGCAGAATCTTATCGCGGGTGGTAGAAACATAGCACCACCATCAAGAGGCGGGCCTTCAAACGATTCCGTCAGTTCTGGTGGTTACAGACCCGGAAGTCCTACCATCATGCCACAATATGGTCAACAAGTAGCAGGCGGCGTCCAACAAGATCAACTTGCACAGCTGGCACCGTATCTTGGGAACGCGAGGGTAAGCGGGATCTCAATGGAAGAAGATTTTAGGCAGTTGAGTAATACAGTAACATCCGATAATGTTTACGGAATGCCACAAACGCATCCTTCACCAAATTTGCAGATTGGTTCTGAGCATCATCCAGCACCACCACAGTACCATCATGTGCAAATGCAACAATTTAAGCAGCAACAAGTGCCGAACATGGCACCGGTGGGTCAAAGTGGTCAAGTAAACGCGCAAGAAGGAGATGCGGATCCACAGAAACGATTGCAGGCGACATTAGAGTTGGCTGCAACTCTTCTCAAGCAGATCCAACAAGGGAAAACTTAAAACAAGTCTAGTAAGCTTAAGAAGTAAGAACTGATGTGTTTGTAGTTTGATGGTGGTTTCTGTTTGATCTTCAAACTGAGGTTTAGGGGTGATGTTTCATGGGATTTTTTGGTTCAACACGTTGTTTTAAGTTCTTTGCCATATGGGTTGGTTAGCAGTAGGAGTACCTATAACTAGGTTTGAAACGGCAAACCAAAGCGTTTCAGACCAGCCAACCATCCTACAAAAACGGTTTGGTTTGGCGGTTTGGGCCGTTTTTTTCAACCCCATAAAGTGAATTATATTTTTATCAATGGTTATATATAACTTTGAAAAGAAATAAACATTCCATTAGAGCATTCACAATTCATCCTTTATTTATGTTGGTGTAATCTCTATATTTGCGAGAGTGGTTGTAAATTGTTGCGAGTGAGGGAGAGAGAAAATTACTGTTGTAAATTTGGACGAGATGCTATTCACCTATATATTTTTTAATATTTTGAAAGTGGTTCTAACCGGACGAGAGAGAAAAGATAATAATAAAAGTATATAAAAATATTATTTAATTGAAAAAGGGAAAAAATGTAGTGTTTTTAATGTAATTATAGAGATAGAGTAAGAAATTTGACTGTGAATGCTTAAGATAACCAAATAAATACAAAATATACATATATTTAATTAGAGATACAGTACATGGGTCAAATGAGAAGAAAATTTTTTATAAAAAGAAAAAAAATAAATTTCAACCAATAAAAAAGCTTCGTTTTGGTTCATTAAATTTTTGTATATAATTCATTGTAAGGTATTTTGGTAAATTTGCATAAATTATTAAATTGTAGTCTTACTTTTTAATAACTAACTAAATTAAATTTGTAACTTATTTTCAAAATAAATATTTTTTCAAATTATATATGGCTCAATCTATACACACACCCTTACTGCCTATTTGGACACCCTTGAGTCCTAGATGGGTCGTCTAGGCCTACACGCCCTGTCTAGACACTAATTTTTAGGGGTCAGCAGATGCATGGCAGGACGCAAAAATTTATGTGTTTAGACGGGCTGTCTAGACCTAGACTGTCACACCCTCAATTTCCACTTGCGGAGTTTTACCGCGAGGCGTGTGATCAAACCAGAATCTCAGACACTAGTAATATCGAACGACTCTATATGATTTATTTAAACGTTTTCCAAAAACATTTGTTTAACCATTCATAGTCATTTTCAAAATTTCTTAGTTTCAAAGTTTAGCGGAATCATTAGTTTCAAAGTTTAGCGGAAGCATTAGAGTAAAGTAAAGTAATGGGCGCCAACATAAACGCCAAAACCAAAAATCCCAAACATTATTCGTAAATAAGACTCGATAAAAATGTCTTGATCAAATGCAAGTGAGTGCACCTAGCGCTCCTAGCGTCCTGAGAAACATGTAAAGAAACAAGTGTCAACATTAAAGAAGAGTGAGTTCACAGGTTTTTATAAGTTCACAAGTTCGGTTTAAAAGTTTGTTTTCCCCGTTATCTCTAACCCGGGATAACGATATAGTTCCATTATTCCTAACCCGGAATAATAATGTTGGTTCGTAATTAAGTTCAATGTTAACATGTAGGTAGCGAGTCTAAAGTTACGTCACATAAGAGTTCGCGATCGAAGCTGTCTGTTGTTGCCTCAGTATTGCCAGGTCTATCACTGACCGTGGCGAAAGTTAGGCCAAACTAATCACCCGTTGACCATACCCGGTCGGCTAGCGCGACTAGCTCGGGTGGGGCTTGTCGGGCCCAGTAGTACTACTTATAATTTCTCCGCTATCTAACCCAATACTAACGATCCGAGAGTTGGTTGAGGACTTCCGTGATAAAGCTACTTAGTGACCATAACATACATTAACATTAACTTAGTTACCGAATAGTTAACGACGTTAATTTCGTGTAACGTAAAAGATAGAGTTATAGAGTGTATACATGTTTCTCCCCCTGTTGTTTAAAACGAGATAAAATAGGGGACGTGAACTCACCTTAAATTGCTCGGTTAGAATAACACAAAAGAAGCAAATGATGGAACCGCTAATCGCGTCCTAACATGACAACCGATTTAAAGTTAGTGTGTGAACACACTGACACAAAATCCTAAGCATAACTAACACACAGTACGGCACACGCAACAACCAATTCGAAACCAAAATCATGCATGCAAAATATCACCATACAAAATAATGATCAAACCAACTTGTCATAAACACAGGTTAACTCATACAACACTTAGGTACACACAAACGCAAGTTATCATGTTTCAGCTTGTACGCTCATAACTAGGCTGTTTTCGAGGATTTTTATAAAATAGTTCCAACGTTCCAAAAATTCCAATTTTTTTTCATGAGGTGTCAATTAAATTGTAGAATTTTATGTAAAATTTTCAAGTCCTAATGCTTTACCAATTGTTTATAAACATTTATATACTAGGCTGCAGTCAGATTCGTCGCTTTATGACTACAGTCCACGGGAAAAATTATTTAAAATTTATCGTTCATCCAATTAACAAAATTCCAGTGGGATATTTCCGGAAATTCCCGTCTCCAGTTACTGTAAAAATTTCGTGACCTAACCCCCTACAGACTATGAGATCCGACTCGATAAACAACCTGCAAATTCTGCAGAATTTACGCAGCTTCAGCTGCTGCACTAAATGAGCACTTAGAAATAGCAAACGACCTTAGAAAAATATGAATCTGGCTTCATTAGAAGCGTTTTTCAAAAATACACGTTTTAGGCTTCAGAAAATCAACTTTTCGATAGATAATGATCAGGTTACAGCCAATTAAAGTTGGCTGTAAATGTCATTCAGCAAACTGTTTTCGACTTTTATATCATTAGAACATGCTTAAACGATCATGACGCTTAGTAATAATGATTAACAACAGGTTTATTTGTCAAATATCATCATGTATATCAATATTCATGCAAACCCTAATTATATAACATGATCTTTATCGCTAAAACGCAGCCTATGATTTTAGTATTCAACATAACATCACAATCGCAAAGATTCGCACAATCATCCGAACTAATCATAAATCACAACACTTTTCATACTAATAATCCTACCATTACACATAATCATGATCAAGATTACACAAACCCTAATGTGAATCGCAAAACAATTAAACCCTCACCTTGAAACGATGATGATTAGCGAACCGGGACAAGATTGGAATCAATCCGGAAGATGTGGGGTTTTGCGATCGTGAGAGGGGGGGCTGTCGTCGCCTTCTTCTAGGTGCTAGGGTTTTGTTGTTTTTTTTTAACAAACAATCCATGCATACATACATATAAATATAACAAGGGAAAAGAAGGGAAGGGGGCGCGACCGCGATGGGGGGGGGGGGGGTTTGGGTTAAGTGGCTTGGGCCTCAAGTTTAGGTTATTTCCTTGGGCTGCAAGGAGGTGAGGTCGACACGTTTCGCGGCTCTGTTCGGTTCGGCTATTTATTTATTATTTTTTTATAACTAATAATCGCGAAATCAAGGCGTGATACAATAATCTACAAAATCTACAAACGTCTAATAACACATAGCACGTAATTCACCCAATAGATTCACAAAGTTAGTGTAGTTATTGCGAGCGTGTAATTTAATTCTCTGAATTAAATCAGCGTAGGAATGAATAACCGTAAAGTAGCGCGTTTAAGATACCTAAAAAGGCGGGATGTCACATTATACCCATGTTGAAAGATTTTTCGTCCCGAAAATTGAGTAAACGCGGTTTAGAATGCAACAAACAAAGATTCAGTTTGTTAGTAATGGTACAAGTAATTCCTAGGCTGTCACATCATCACCATGTTGAAAGAATTTCGTCCCGAAATTTAGTTGGTGGTAACGTCAGATTGCTGCTCAGCTGCAAAAAGGTGTGGGTATTTGCTTTTCATTTGGTCCTCTCTTTCCCACGTGAACTCCGGTCCACGCTTAGAGTCCCAACGAACCTTGACAATTGGTATCTTGCTGTGCCTTCGAGTCTTAATCTCACGATCCATGATCTCGATAGGTTGTTCCACAAAGTGCAGTTGCTCATCCACTTGAATCTCATCCAATGGAATGACTAGGGTCTCATCTGATAGGCACTTCTTCAGATTGGACACGTGGAAAACGTTGTGAACTCCACTGAGTTCGGTAGGAAGGTCTAACTGATAAGCTACGGGCCCGATATGCTTCGAAATCACAAATGGGCCTACGTATCGTGGATTTAGTTTGCCTCGTTTCCCAAAACGAATTACACCCTTCCAGGGTGACACCTTCAGTAGGACGCGGTCGCCTACTTGAAATTCGAGCGGTTTGCGTCGTTGATCAGCGTAACTTTTCTGTCGATCTTGTGCCGCTGCCATGCGGTTTCTGATTTGCACAATCTTTTCAGTAGCCTCAAGTATCAACTCAGGACCTGTGAGTTGACTGTCACCGACTTCAGCCCAACAGACCGGTGATCTACATTAGCGACCGTATAATGCTTCGAACGGTGCCGCTTGAATACTCGTATGGTAACTGTTGTTATACGAGAATTCCACTAAAGGCAGATGGATTTCCCAACTGTTCCCGAAGTCTACCACACATGCCCTAAGCATGTCTTCCAAGGTCTGAATGGTCCTTTCACTTTGACCATCCGTCTGAGGGTGATAAGCTGTGCTCATATCTAAGCGTGTACCCAACACTTTCTGAAGTGACTGCCAAAAGTTGGACGTGAAACGAGCATCTCTCTCTGAGATGATGGACGTTGGCACCCCGTGCCGAGAAACTACTTCCTTAATGTAGATGCGAGTCAACTTATCCATCTTATCTGTTTCTTTGATCGCTAGGAAGTGTGCATACTTAGTTAGACGATCCACGATTACCCAGATGGTATCACAGCCACCCGGAGTTCGCGGGAGTTTAGTGATAAAGTCCATCGAGATCTGATCCGATTTCCACACTGAGATCTCAGGTTGTTGAAGTAACCCTGATGGCTTCTGGTATTCCACCTTGACTTTCGCACAAGTCATACACTTGCTCACGTAGGTGGCTATATCCGCTTTCATGTTGGGCCACCAGTACGCGACTTTAAGGTCTTGATACATCTTATCTGAACCAGGGCTGACAGAGTATCGGGATTTGTGAGCTTCGTCCATAACTAGCTTTCTGAGATTTCTGTAGAGAGGTACCCATATACAATTCATGAAATACCGGGCACCATTGGGTTTCACTTCCCAATCGCGTTCCATCTTTCCCACAGATTCGGCCTTGATGTTCTCTTCCTTAACTGCTTCTAGCTGCGCGTCGCGTATCTGTTCGGGTAACCCCGAATGAATGGTGAACTGTAGTGCTCGTACCCGACGAGGTTTCAAGTGCTCCTTCCGACTGAGGGCATCGGCTACCACGTTAGCTTTACCTGGGTGATACCGAATGGCACATTCATAATCGTTCAGGAGTTCGACCCAGCGATGATGTCACATGTTCAACTCCTTCTGGTCAAAGATATGCTGGAGGCTCTTGTGATCCGTGTAGATTGTGCACTTTGTTCCATATAGATAGTGTCTCCAAATCTTAAGTGCAAACACAACTGCTCCCAATTCCAAGTCATGTGTCGTGTAGTTTTTCTCGTGAACCTTCAACTGTCGGGACGCATACGCGATGACCTTATCACGTTGCATGAGTACACATCCCAATCCCTGAATGGAAGCGTCACAATATACCACAAAATCATCCGTCCCTTCTGGCAAGGACAAAATGGGCGCACTGCAAAGTTTCTGCTTCAGTAATTGAAATGCTGCTTCCTGCTTGTCACCCCAAGCATACTTGGTGCCCTTCTGGGTGAGAGTGGTAAGCGGTTGTGCGATCTTGGAAAATCCCTCGATGAAACGTCTGTAGTAACCAGCCAAACCCAAAAATTGGCGGATCTCTGTCGGTGTCCTGGGTGCTTCCCAGTTCTTGATAGCATCGATCTTGGCGGGATCAACGTGTATACCTTTTTCATTCACGATATGCCTGAGGAACTGAACTTCCCGAATCCAGAAATCACACTTCGAAAACTTGGCATATAATTTCTCCTGTTGAAGTAGTTCCAACAATAATCGTAGATGCTCAGCATGTTCTTCTTCACCCTTAGAGTAGACGAGTATACCATCGATGAACACGATGACAAATTTGTCGAGATACGGCTTACACACGCGGTTCATGAGGTCTATGAACACCGCGGGTGCATTGGTGAGACCGAAGGGCATGGCCAAGAACTCATAATGGCCATACCGAGTGCGAAATGCCTTCTTGGAGATATCCTCCTCCCTGACGCGTAACTGGTGATAACCGGACCGTAGATCAATCTTGGAGTAGTAGCTTGACCCTTGAAGCTGGTCGAAAAGATCGTCGATGCGAGGTAATGGGTGTCGGTTCTTGACGGTAACCTTATTGAGTTCCCTGTAGTCATGCACATGCGGAAGGTCCCGTCCTTCTTCTTGACAAAAAGGACCGGAGCTCCCCATGGCGAAGTACTAGGTCAGATAAATCCGTTTTCCAACAATTCCTGAAGTTGGGTAGACAGCTCTTGCAGCTCTGCTGGAGCTAGGCGGTACGGGGCCTTGGCGATAGGAGTCGCATGGTTCGCCAATTCGATTTCAAACTCCACTTGTCGATGTGGTGGAAGACCAGGTAACCCTTCTGGAAACACATCGGGAAAGTCACGGACGACGGGGATATCTTCAATCCGCTTCTCGTCCTTAGACTGCTCGGTGACCAGTGCGAGCAAAGCAAAAGAGTTCTTTCTCCGAAGATACTTCTGAGCTTGCATGTAAGAGATGATGTTCGTGACGGCGCCTGCCTTCTCACCTTGCACCATCAAGACTTCGTCGTTAGAGAGCGGAATACGGATAGCTTTCTCGAAACAGAGAACTTCAGCTCGGACGTCGGATAGCCAGTCCATTCCGGCTACCACATCAAAACTACCCAGGGTAGTTGTCATCAGATCAATGGTAAAGGTGTGACCCGCGAGTTTAAGTTGACGGCCGGTCGCTAGGTGAGTCACATCTACAGATTTACCATCGGCTAGTTCTATGACGTAAGGTGTCTCTAGGGGTTTAGGTGTGAGATTTAGGTCCTTCCTAAAAGACTCAGATATAAAACTCTTATCCGCACCCGTATCAAAAAGTACAGTAGCAAAATGATCGTTAAGGGGAAACTTACCGGTACCACGTTCGAGTCGTTTATGGCCTCTCCACGGCCCAGCGTTAATGCACGACCTTTGGCACCTCCTGTGCCACCATTTCCATTGTTGCCATTGTTGTTATTGTTGTTGTTCCCACCATTGTTGTTGTTGCGAAGCTGCGGGAAGTCCCGCTTGAAATGCGCGGTTATTACCTTGCTGTTGACCCTGGTGCTGATTCTGATTTTGTCGAGACATGATTTCCCCACGACAATCCCTTGCCGCGTGTCCCGCTTTGCCACATCTTTGGCAGCGATTTCCGGTGCAAGGGCCGTGATGATGGAGGTTACAACGGTTACATTGCGGCTTTCGACCCGCATAGCCGCTCGAGTTCTGGGTGTTGTTGGCAGACTGATTATTGTGACCCCGATTGTTGTTGAAATTGTTGGACCGCTTATGGTTTCCTTGTTGTGGCTGGGCTGACGAAGACTGTCGAGCAGGTGAGTCTTCAAATTTTCTATTGTTATCAGGGACAACTTCAGTTGCACCCCGAGGTGGCAACTTCCTTTGCTCCACCGCCTTATCGGTGAGTTTATGCGCCATCCTAATCGCTTGATGCTCCGTCGTAGGGTTGCTAGACATTACCATGCCCTGGATCTCAATGACCAGAACCCCAAGATAAAACTCAAGTCGTTTTTTCGACGGTGTTAGCCAAATCGGGACAAAGGAACACCAGATCATGATGTTTTGCCGTGTACGCTTCAATTTCTGACCCGACCATCTTGTGGTTCCATAACGCTTGCTCCAACTGCTGAACTCTGTCCCGCGGACAGTATTCCTCCTTGATTAGGGCCTTAAACTCGGTCCATGCCATTGCGTTCGCCGCAACAAGTCCATGCGTTTGGACTTGTGCGTTCCACCAGGTTAATGCCCCATCTTCCAACGTTGAGGCAGCATACTTGACCTTATTGGCTTCAAGGCAATTGCACATCTCGAACACCGATTCAGACTTTTCAATCCAACGGACCAGTCCTATGGGTCCTTCAACACCCGTGAACTTGCTCAGTTTTGCATTGAGGAACATCTTGTAGGGGTTAAGACCCCCTGCTGCTGGTGGGTTTTGAACACCTGCCAGAGCAGCATTCACGTGTTCTTGGATTAAAGCGGCCAATTCTTCAGTTGACATGTTGGTATTTCCGCGACGTCCAGTTGCCATTTCAGATCTTCGCAAGACAACACAAACACACACAGATAAGTATATATATCCAATATAGTTATCATATTCCACACTTCAATAATCACACAAGTTATGTCAACCCAACAAATTAAACAATCAAAAGGAACATTCGATTAAATAAATTGCAATGTCTCACAAAATACCAACCAAACATCTCAATTTAATTATAAAATTTTAAAGTTCAAACATAAGTGAAAACAAACAAACTAAAGAAAACAAAGCAGAGATTGGCGAGACGAGTTAGTCATCTATGTCTCCATCTCCCAAGTCGCTATCACTGCCGTCATCCTCTTTGGCGTTTTCAGCTTCAACAGCCGGGTCCTGTTCCGGCTCCTCTTCCTCCGGATCCTCCTCCGGGTCTTCCTCTGGATCCTCCTCCGGGTCTTCCTCTGGATCATCCTCTTCTTCCTCTACCGGCGCTGGGGGGGGGGGGGTGCTGCTGCGGGTACTAGGACAGGTGCTTGATTCTGCTCCAGTTCTTGAATCCTCCAACTGGACTCAAGAACTCTGTCTTCTAGCCAGTCAGCCCTCAGCTGCTCAGCACGAAGATCCTTAGCTAAAATGTTTCGAACTCTCTTATTCTCATATTGCTCTTCCTCGAGCTTTCCAGTTTTACAAGTTAGTTGACATATCATCCATCCTTGTGCTTCGATAGTCTCCTGCATTCTCTCTAGCTGTTCCTGTTGTTTCCTTAACATATCCCTAAGTAGATCGTCCCCTACTCCTAACGAGTTGACCGGTTCGACCAGTATAGCGGTGGTCGGACGGGAGGACGACTCCCCTCCTAAAGCGAGTCTTTTCCTAGCAGCTGAGCGTGTCTCCACGCCATGAGGTGGTGAGGGTTCGACCATGGGTGCCTTCCCCGGCGCCCTTGATTGTCGAGATTTGTCGGATGATGATGACATTGCCTGCTGGGTTGGTGTAGTTAGTTAAGAGTTGCGTGCATCACAATATACATATATATCTCACATAAAACAATTGTAGTATAACACATAACAAGATATCACAGTTCGGTGCCAACTAAGTCTAATGTCGTGTAACAGCTATAGTTTAGGTCTACTTTAAAAAAAACCTGGTTCTCTATAGCTAGAGGCTCTGATACCAATCTGTCACACCCTCAATTTCCACTTGCGGAGTTTTACCGCGAGGCGTGTGATCAACCAGAATCTCAGACACTAGTAATATCGAACGACTCTATATGATTTATTTAAACGTTTTTCCAAAACATTTGTTTAACCATTCATAGTCATTTCAAAATATCTTAGTTTCAAAGTTTAGCGGAAGCATTAGTTTCAAAGTTTAGCGGAAGCATTAGAGTAAAGTAAAGTAATGGGCGCCAACATAAACGCCAAAACCAAAAATCCCAAACATTATTCGTAAATAAGACTCGATAAAAATGTCTTGATCAAATGCAAGTGAGTGCACCTAGCACTCCTAGCGTCCTGAGAAACATATAAAGAAACAAGTGTCAACATTAAAGAAGAGTGAGTTCATAGGTTTTTATAAGTTCACAAGTTCGGTTTAAAAGTTTGTTTTCCCCGTTATCCCTAACCCGGGATAACGATATAGTTCCATTATTCCTAACCCGGAATAATAATGTTGGTTCGTAATTAAGTTCAATGTTAACATGTAGGTGCGAGCCTAAAGTTACGTCACATAAGATTTCGCGATCGAAGCTAACTGTTGTTAGCTCAGTGTTGCCAGGTCTATCACTAACCATGGCGAAAGTTAGGCCAAACTAATCACCTGTTGACCATACCGGTCGGCTAGCGCGACTAGCTCGGGTGGGGCTTGTCGGGCCCAGTAGTACTACTTATAATTTCCCCGCTATCTAACCCAATACTAACGATCCGAGAGTTGGTTGAGGACTTCCGTGATAAAGCTACTTAGTGACCATAACATACATTAACATTAACTTAGTTACCGAATAGTTAACGACGTTAATTTCGCATAATGTAAAAGATAGAGTTATAGAGTGTATACATGTTTCTCCCCCTGTTGTTTAAAACCGAATAAAATAGGGGCCGTGAACTCACCTTAAATTGCTCGGTTAGAATAATACAAAAGAAGTAAATGATGGAACCGCTAATCGCGTCCTAACATGACAACCGATTTAAAGTTAGTGTGTGAACACACAGACACAAAATCCTAAGCATAACTAACACACAGTACGGCACACGCAACAAACAATTCGAAACCAAAATCATGCATGCAAAATATCACCATACAAAATAATGATCAAACCAACTTGTCATAAACACAGGTTAACTCATACGACACTTAGGTACACACAAACGCAAGTTATCATGTTTCAGCTTGTACGCTCATAACTGGGCTGTTTTCGAGGATTTTTATAAAATAGTTCCAACGTTCCAAAAATTCCAACTTTTACAGGAGGTGTCAACTAAACTGTAGAATTTCATGTAAAATTTTCAAGTCCTGACGCTTTACCAATTATTTATAAACATTTATATACTAGGCTGCAGTCAGATTCGTCGCTTTCTGACTACAGTCCACGGGAAAAATTATTTAAAATTTATCGTTCATCCAATTAACAAAATTCAAGTGGGATATTTTCGGAAATTCCCGTCTCCAGTTACTGTAAAAATTTCGTGACCTAACCCCCTACAGACTATGAGATCCGACTCGATAAACAACCTGCAAATTCTGCAGAATTTACGCAGCTTCAGCTGCTGCACTAAATGAGCACTTAGAAATAGCAAACGACCTTAGAAAAATATGAATCAGGCTTCATTTTTTTTAAAAAATACACGTTTTAGGCTTCAGAAAATCAAATTTTCGATAGATAATGATCAGGTTACAGCCAATTGAAGTTGGCTGTAAATGTCATTCAGCAAACTGTTTTCGACTTTTATATCATTAGAACATGCTTAAACGATCATGACGCTTAGTAATAATGATTAACAACAGGTTTATTTGTCAAATATCATCATGTTTATCAATATTCATGCAAACCCTAATTATATAACATGATCTTTATCGCTAAAACGCAGCCTATGATTTTAGTATTCAACATAACATCACAATCGCAAAGATTCGCACAATCATCCGAACTAATCATAAATCACAACACTTTTCATACTAATAATCCTACCATTACACATAATCATGATCAAGATTACACAAACCCTACTGTGAATCGCAAAACAATTAAACCCCAACCTTGAAACGGTGATGATTAGCGAACCGGGACAAGATTGGAATCAATCCGGAAGATGTGGGGTTTTGCGATCGTGAGAGGGGGGGGGAGGAGGGGCTGTCGTCGCCTTCCTCTAGGTGCTAGGGTTTTGTTGTTTTTTTTTAACAAACAATCCATGCATACATACATATAAATATAACAAGGGAAAAGAGGGGAGGTGGCGCGACCGCGATGGGGGGGGGGGTTTGGGTTAAGTAACTTGGGCCTCAAGTTTAGGTTATTTCCTTAGGTCGCAAGAGGTGAGGTCGACACGTTTTGCGGCTCGGTTCGGTTCGGCTATTTATTTATTATTTTTTTATAACTAATAATTGCGAAATCCAGGCGTGATACAATAATCTACAAAATCTACAAACGTCTAATAACACATAGCACGTAATTCACCCAATAGATTCACAAAATTAGCGTAGTTATTGCGAGCGTGTAATTTAATTCTCCGAATTAAATTAGCGTAGAAATGAATAACCGTAAAGTAGCGCGTTTAAGATACCTGAAAACCCGGGATGTCAAATAGACGACCCGTCTACGACCTTGGTTTTTTAGTTGGAAAATGGGTGTTTTGGTGGGGTAGATTGATTGTTGGAGGTTGAGAAAATGGTATTTTGGTGGGGTAAATTGGTTGTTGTTAAAGGTTAGTTTTTGTTTGGTGGTGTAATTTTAGATTTTTAAAAAGTTTTGTTTATTGTATAAATATAAGTTATCTTTTTCGATCGTTTATATATTTAATTGTTTTTTACATTGTATTTTTTTTTAAAAAATATAATATTAAAATTTAATAGAGATCAATTTAACACAAACAATCATCAAGTAATCGAATAACTGAAAACAAAATTAAATATTACAGATATAAAATATATAACATAACTTTGTATATCCATGAAAATATGTATCTGTACAACTGAATACTAAATACAAAATGCGAGCGGTTTATGCATACGAGTCGGAGTCGACTCGGGATCTGGCTGCTGCGGGCTGCTGCTGATGTGGTGCTCGAGGTGGTGGGAGCGGTATGGCAGTTAACCCCTCTCTCACTCGTCTATCCTGCAACTCCCGAACCACCCAGCCCAGGAGATCCATAAGCCTGTCGACGTCGGCTCGTAAGCGCAGGTATGCTACTCCTCCCAGGGCATGACCTGGAAGGACGTGCAGCGGAAACTAGGGCGCCCTGTGAGGTGGTGGTGGCGGTGGCGGTGCCGGTCCGGCAAAATCAACCGGAGGGTGCTGGACTACCGCTGCCTCATCTGCTGGCGGATAGACTGGATCGAAGTGATCTGGCAGTGGCTCCGGAATCCACGGCAAACCTACGATGAAAGTTGTAAGCTGTGTTCGGGGGGGGGGAGTTATTGTCTATGGTTGGCCTCTATGGTAGAATCAGTCGGGGGACCTAAGAGGCGGTGGTTTACCCTGCGGCGGATGTTAGCGGTTCGAGTCCGCTTATCTCCAACTCGTGAACTTAGCCGATACAAAGCTATTCCCGTTGTTCCTCAGTAGCTCAGTGGTAGAACGGTCGGCTGGTAACCGATTGGTCGTAGGTTTCTTATTTTATTATGTTCAACTCTATGTATTCCTCTATCCATAGAGTACATTGAATGTACAGAAATGGCTATAACAGAGTTTCTCTTATTTATATTAACAGCTACAATAGGAGGAATGTTTTTATGCGGTGCTAACGATTTAATTACGATCTTTGTAGCTCCATAATGCCTAGCACGCCGAACCTCTTCACCAGCTTCATCCCCCGCAAGGTCTGAAAACCCATCCGTGTGGACGGTATGGCCGGTTGCAAGTGCGGGCCCGTCTCCGGCACAAGACCCAACGACCGGGCAATCAGGGCGACGTATGCCCCGCCGTACAAAAAGCCGCGCTCCTGCCGGTGATGTGCGGAGGCGCAGTACTGGGCGAGACCGTGCGCTAGTGCGCACGGCCTCCTGTACATAAGGCAATAGTAGAAAAATAAATCGGTGCTCGTACACCGCTCACGGCTGTGTCCGCGAGCGGTAATAGACGTAGCGAACATCCGATATAGATACCTGCACATTATATTAGCAAAATACGGAAATTAATTCATAGCAACAATAATCAAATAATTACCGTAATAAACGTACGTACCTGTACAACGGGTCGACAACGTGAGAAATCCTCTCATTTGCCTTGACATGCTCCTAAGTTCCATGGCGTGCGACCACCTCCCAAAATCCCAAAAGAGTAGGTATATCCACCACCACTAGCCCTCCGTATAATCATCCGTAGCAATCTCCTCCTGTAGGTATATGCCGCTATGAACGGCAAACTCAGCAAGCCTCATCGAACGCCACACACCGGCAAGCCTAAATGAAACCTCAGGCGGAGGGGAACGACCCTGTGGCTGGGGAGGCGGCTGGTCGACCCGTGGAGGGTGGAACGTGAAGGTCGACAGGAACTCGATGAGCAGCTCTCTATAACTCGGCGTGCCAGCTAAGTCAAACAGACGGTGCCACGGGGAATCAACGGGAACGAAAAAAACGTAGTCTCGGCATCTCACCAATCGCCTCGATCACATCCCAGTCGAACGTCGCGTGCAATCTGACGTGCATCCGGTGTAGCTTCCCGCAAAAATGGGCGACCTCGATGTCGGGCGGGAACTCAAGATAGGGGTGGCGTGTAGCGGGTCCGCCGGCGCTGGCGGCGCCCGTCGAGGACCACGCGGATGTGGGTCCCCGTGTATTGGATCTCCAATCTCCTCCATAACTAATCTGCGATTGTATTAACAATGTAACACTAATGATAACAACAAACCCAATATTAACACATAATATTAAAACATTATATTATAATAGTAAAATAAAAAAATAATTAACAGGTCGTCTAGAGGTAGACGACCCGTCTTGTTCATGAGAAAACCCAAAAAGGTCAAGAACATAGCCCAAAATACCCCAAAATTCATTAAATTCAAACATAACCTACGGTCGAAATGCATAATACATCAAAGATTAATGAACTTTAGGTGAAAATACATACCAGAGATGCTTGAATTCCTAAAAAATATGGTCCAAATACGGTAGAATACGTATGTATGTGTGTTTGAGTGTGTTGTTGTTTGGTGTCGTATGTGGCTGGTTGTCTTGGCTGGCCAGTCATATACGACTTGTATACGGGTCGTCTAGGTCTAGACGCCTCGTATGGTATAATTGGCGATTACCATTTTACCCCTTAGTGGCCACCCGTCTAGGCCTAATTCAGGGGTAAAATGGTAATTAACCACGTTGAGTTGTAAAAGACTTAGGTGGTTAATTACCATTTTACCCTGAATTAGGACTAGACGGGTGGCCATTCAGGGGTAAAATGGTAATTTACCTTTTATCTTTAAAATTCAAAAATTGGCCAGCTTAAAAGATCCTGCTCAAATTATACGTGGCGTATAGGTCTAGACGTGTCGTCTAATTGTTTAATATTACCATTTTGCCCCTAATATTAGCCTAGACGAACAACGAACCAGGGGTAAAATGGTCTTGTTGCTAGACCCAGACGGGGCGTCTAGGTCTAGACGAGTCATATACGGACAATTAATTTTTTTTTGGTATAATTAATATGATTTTGTTCACTTAATACGAACTTTGATATAAGCCCATGGTTTAATTGCTGTGCTTATATCATAGGGGTGTTTTGGTGGGGATAAATTGGTTGATGTTGGAGGTTGATTTTTTCTGGTGGAGTAATTTGAGATTTTTAAAAAGTTCTGTTTATTGTATAAAAATAAGTTAGCGTTTTCGATCGTTTAAATATTTAATTCTTTTTTCCGCATTACATTTCAACGTCGATTTAACACAAACAATCATGAAGTAATCAAATAACTGAAAACAAAGTTAAATATAACAGATATAACATAACTTTGTACATCCATAACAATATGTATCTATACAGCTGAACACTAAATACAAAACGCCTATGCATACGAGTCGGCCTCGGAGTCGGGATCGGGAACTGGATAATGATTTTTTTTTGGTATAATTAATAGGATTTGGTTTACTTAAAATGAACTTTGGTATTAGCCGACATGCCCCCAGTACACCCAAGGCACAACAATTAAACCATACAAAGTCCATCTAAAAACCAATAAAGTCCGGGTATTGACAAACTCAACAATCATATTCTCCGAACTCTCACATGCCACCGTAGCCACCGACAGTATTGACATTTCGTCATCTGCCGGTGCCGACGGTGAGATGTGAGAGTTCGAAGAGTATGCTTGCTGATGTTTGTCAATACCTGGAGTTTGTTGGTTTTTAAATGGGCTTTGTATGGTTTAATTGTTGTGCCTTGGGTATACCGAAGGAACGTCTGCTTATATCAAAGCTCAAATTTAGTAAATAAATTCCTATTAATTATACCAAAAAGTTTATAAGTGTATAAAAAAATCTTTGTATTTATAAAAAAATCGTATTAAATATACAAAAAATTGAGCCATTGTTCTTGCTTTGTGGACCGTGGTTGACCAAAACTGATCGCCAGACGATGACTGAGACTAGTTAGTTGCTTTAGAAACCCTGAAATAAGTTCAACAACATATCAAAATCTTAAACTACAAGACACTCTATTACGCAAACAAAAAAATATATATTTAAAAAGGATAATATTTCTCATTTACCTGCATTTACTCCTCCAGTTTCCCCTTCAATTACAGTCTTCAATTGAGCAGGTTCAATGGACAATATAGATTTTATGTTTACTCAACTGCACAACATAAATAAATAGGTTTTGATACCGTCCCTGTGAGGTACGGATTGCCTGCGCATGGGGGTGCCTCACCACCATATCCTCCACCATCGGGATAGACTTGTTGACCATACAAAGAATGTGTTGCATTGTAACTTCTGTAACAGTCTCGTCCGTATCCATCCGGACCTTGTACACTTGACACAACCACCTCTTGCTCGTTAGAATTGGGAACACCGGTCTCCCCTAACAATGATATCACTATTAGGCCTTGTACACTTTGAATGATATCAGATGAAGTAATATAACCCAAATAAGAAGACGGGGAGAATTCGGACGACGAATTGAAAATTTTCTGCGACATCAAATGCTCTGAATGGGTCTATTTAACAAAGAAATATACGCCCCGTCTAGGCCTAGACGGGGCGTATCACTTTACTACTCTATTGACATGCATGCAGACCACCAAATTCAAGATACCTTCAAGACGGGTCGTCTAGGCCTAGACGCTCCGTCTTGGGCTGGTCGTCTTCGAAGTCCATCTAGGGCTAGACACCCCGTCTGAAGTGACTGATTTGACATTGTACAATGGCAGGAATATGGTTAGAAAAAGGAAACCTAGACGCTCCGTCTAGATCTAGACGACCCGTCTAAAGGGTGTCTAAATAGGCACATGGGTGTGTGAATATGTAGACCCTTATATATTTAAAAAAAATAATTTAGAGTGTAGGATAAATTACTAGATGTGTAGAATAAATTACGAAATGTGTAGAATAAAATTCGAAACGTGTAGAATAACTTTTGATATGTGTAGCCAAAATTTTTTTAGTGTGAAGCATGATACTATTTATGACTAACTAATTAGTTAAATAAACAATAATAAGATGGAAGAAAAACTAAGTAATATTTTATATTTTTATCCTTATTCTTTTTATTCTCAATAAAATATTATTTTCAAATGACTTCCCCCTACCTACATAATAATAATAATAATAATAATAATAATAATAAAATTATTGATAGAAGTGTTATTTCTTTGTCAATAAGTATCACACATAGATGACCGATATTCAAAATGAAATAGTTTAATAGTGAGCCACTAGGTTCTTCCATCTTTTTCTAAAACCATGTAAGCATCTAGGCGTGGATATAGAGTGTAACAAGGGGTAACATTCGTTGTCCTTTTACGATTCGGCGATAGTGTAAAATTTGAAAAAATTGACCTTTTTTAGATTTCTTTACCCCTTTAGAAAAAAATGAAACATTGCCCATATAATAGTTTTTTAGATCCGCCATTGTAAGCATCTATAGTTCCCGTATTCATGAGTCATATAAAAAGAAAGCAAAGTCTATACCAACGAATAAGTAACTTTTGTTGAGTTATGTGTTACAGTTTTGTGATATCAAAATTATTTTCCCTATTTATCTTGTTTCACCCATTTTGTATTTATTTTTTATATTTATCCTAATCTTCTACATCTGAATTTTCAGTATTAACTATTTAACTAGTCATTTACCCGCGCGATACGGTGGAAGTGGCGATTTACAATAGGATACTCGTTTATCGTTAGTTTATCAGTCGTCTCGTGATACATTGTATAGTACTTAAGTTAGTTTTATTGTTCATGATATGTTGGCACTTGTTTTTCTGTTAGTTTATCAATTTTTTTGTGATATACTTTTTCTATTTTTTTAGTTGTAGTTTCGGCGTTATCGATATACAAGAATAGTACAAAACAAAGAAGTAGATGTAATTAAAAACAAGAAGAGTACAATATAAGAAAGTAACTAGAGAAAATACCAAGAACAAAATACAGGGTGTCTCTTGTATCTCTTCCTGTTTTACCAATACATCCATTTGCTCATGAATGTCTTGTATCCAGTCGCTGAGTATAACATCAATGGTTAGTGAGTCTGTGGTTGAATTAGTGGTTTTGCTATACAACTACTGTTGATGTGTTAGAAGTGGTTTGTCATCAGTGGTTTGCATTAGTGGTAGTTTGGATGGAATAACATCAGATGTTAGGCAAACACTGATGATGTTAGACAAACACTGATAATGTTGCTAACCTCTGATGGAGTAATAACATCGGATGTTAGGCAAACATTGTTGGTGGTAGCCAACATTGCTGAGTATAACATCAGTGGTTTTGCTATACAACTACTGTTGGTGTGTTAGCAATGGTTTGTCATCAGTGGTTTCTGATTAGTGGATAGGATTACAAGTTGCAGATTTAACAGATAAAGCTGAACAAACAGTAACTTATTGATGGGACGTGCCATCTTTATTACTGAACAAATAGTAACTTATAGATAATCCCGCCCAAACTACGTGCCAAAAACATCTTATATAAAAAACCTCAAGCCCTTCCATTGATTACACCAAAAGCAAATGCCATAGTTTATTAAATACCAAATGGCAAACCTCGTTTTTTATAACATCAGTTTTGTTCTCCATAAAGTTTCACTGAATGAGGTTGACAACATTCTTAGGTCATTATTAAGTGAGCATAATAATGTTGTCCATCTTGTTCAGCAAAATGTTATTGAGATAAACATCACCTTGTTCAAATAAAACGCCAAAAAGTTCATAATAACAGATCTCAAACTTGTAAGCTGTGTGTTCTAAAAATTTTTGCTGAATGAGATAGACAAATCCTCAAGACAAAGAGACTGATGATTGTGTATTGTCATTTTGTCTGCTTTGTTCTTGAGGAAGGCTTGGACAAGAAGGAGAGACCTATGCCAGTGTAACGCTATTTTAGACTCTATTTGAAATAATGGAAAGTGGGATGAGCATGATGATGATGGCCAAATATCATCAAAGCGAAAAACCCACTCACAATCACACCCAAAAGAATAGCGTCCACAAAAACGGCATCGATCTATTTTCCACCATCCACAAAACCACTTCACAAATCAACATTGGAAGATGGCATTATAAAAACTAAAACGCCATATTTTTGTTGATTGATCAGCTTCGCCTAGAGCCGGGCGTTTCAGCTGTGTAGGGAAATCGGCACCTATATAAGGAATTCAAAGGTTCAGACGACAAAAACTTCAAGAATAAGAGACTAATGGCAGTGAAGATTTGGATGAGAAATTGGATTAGCATTTTTTATTTTTTTTCTTTTCTGTATCTTTTTCGGTATCATTTTCTGTGGTTTGTTATCTAATTGTCAACTAATTAAATACATTATTTCACTAATTGCTTATAAAGTGCCAAAATGCCACAAACGACAACCACTGCTGAGTATAACATCAGTGGTTAGGCTATACAACTACTGTTGCTGTGTTAGCTTTGTCTAACATCATCAGTGGTTTCTGATCAGTGGTAGTTTGGAAGGAATAACATCAGATGTTAGGCAAACACTGATGATGTTAGATAAACACTGATGATGTTGCTAACCTCTGATGGAGAAATAACATCAGATGTTAGGCAAACACTGTTGGTGGTAGCCAACCACTGCTGGACAACCACTGCTGAGGTGGATAACAATCTTAGGTCATTATTAAGTGAGCATAACAATGTTATTACTCCATCGCGTGACATTACACAGGCCATGTGGTGGATCGATATTCCGTAACAATATTATTGGGCATGCAATTTTTATACGAAGCTTATGAGGCGGCAAACCACCAACATTTAGCGAGTTTAAGAACCACTAACATGATTAAGATGCTTTGGTTGTCGATTATTCATTGTAAACTGATAAAGTGTCAAATACCTTGCAAATTAAATAAAAGATAATCATAATAGATGATGAAATAAAGTTAAACTACTGATGAGCTAGCATCTGATAAAATCCTTGCCAAACCTCTGATAAGTTTGCTAACCTTTGATAGAGTAATAACACCAGATGTTAGACAAACACTAATGATATTGCTAACCTCTGATGGAGTAATAACATCAGATGTTAGGCAAACACTTTTGGTCGTATCCAACCACTTCTGGATAACCACTGCTAAGTATAACATCAGTGGTTAGTGAGTCTGTGGTTTTAAAACAATAAATCTTTAAACTCATAAAAATAAGTATAAAATACTAACAACTACATATGGAAAATAAAAATACTCAGACATTCAAACTCTAATAGCAATATTCAAGAAACTTTAACTTCAACTCCATCGAGCACTAAACCTCTCGATGTATGTCCTTTATCTGTGTCATGAACTCTAGATCTCTATCTCCGCACTCTATATTACTCGCAACAATCAGGTCATGAACGTAAGTCGTCGGCATCGCCCTCAGGTGTATTGAAACCTGGTCTCTCGTCAGCAGACCAAGTTGCAGTCCGTTGAAACACCTCTTCAGCTCTTGAAGAGTAGACCTATCAGCATAAACCTGGTCTTCGATTTGTTTAATAAATCGTTGCTTTAATTCGTCAGATTGTGCAGAAGTATATGATGTCATTTTAATGTATTTATAAGAACTAATGCAAAATAATAACAATTGCTCTTCTATTTCACTGAGTGAATCGGTGTATGATGAAAAAAACATTTGAATTGGCAAAGGTATTATATAGTGAAATATCTATCAGCCCAAAGGTCAGATTTACAAGCATTAAATAAAAAATTACATTTAAAAACCATGTCTTTATTTAATGATTTAAGAGGGAAAACGTGTACATCTATTACTATAAACATGTACATTTATATTAAAAAACCATGTGCATTTAATACAAAACCTTTTAAAAATGAGTTTTCATGGGAAAACAAGTAAAATTAAATATCTAGAACCCAAAGGACAAACTTTAAACCTTCAAAAATAGGTTATCATCATTAGGAGTAATCTCTTCATTTAACATATCAAACATTTTAAACACTATAAAAGGCTCATGATTAGCTTAGTTGAAAACATCAACAATTCACTTTTAGAAATTTGTTCATCCAAAAAACCATCCAAAAACACTCACACTATTTCTAAATGGCAAACAGATCCTTCTACCACTGGGCAGACACTAACTCTGTTAAAATGGAATTTTCAAGATGGTCACTCCAAGAACAGAGGACAAATGAAAAAGTCAACCAAAAAGTTGCTATGCTGAGTAACAATTATTATAAGCAAACCTAGAGTAGCATTGCACTGCTGGATGAAGTTTTCCATCTCCTAGATAAAGCAGAAGAGTTTATCACACAGCTGCTGAAACAGGAACAAAAGACTTGTGATATGCTAGTTGGTTGTCACACCCTCAATTTCCACTTGCGGAGTTCTACCGCGAGACGTGTGAACAAACCAGAATCTAAGACACTAGTACGTCGAACGACTCTATATGATTTGATAAAACGTTTTCCAAAATCATTTGTTGTAAATTTTAGATTACCAATATTTAGCATAAGTATCAGTTTTTTTTTAAGTTTGAGCGGAAGCATAAATAAGTAGTGATGCGGGCGCCAACACAAACGCCAAAACAAATGAAAAATCCCAAAACAATATTAATAAATAAGACTCGATAATGATGTCTTGTTCAATGCATGTGCGTGCACCTAGAGCTCCTAGCGTCCTGAGAAACATGTAAAGAAACAAGTGTCAACATTAAAGATGAGTGAGTTCACAGGTTTTTCATAAATTCGTTGTTCGGTTTTAGTTTGTTACTCCGTTATCCCCAACCCGGGATAACATACCAGTTCCATTATTCCAAACCCGGAAAATAAGTTGTTGCTTCCAATATTCCCAAACCGGAATATTAAGTTGTGTTTCCATTATCCCCAACCCGGGATAATAAGTTGGTGTTTCCAATATTCCAAACCCGGAATATTAAGTTGTTCCGTAATTAAGTTCAATATTAATGTATATAGGTAGCTAGCCTAAAGTCATGTCACTAAGTGTTCGCGATCGAAGCTGACAGTTGTGCCTCCGTTTTGCCAGGTCTATCACATGACCATGGCGATGTTAGGCCAATCATACACCCGTTGACCATACCCGGTCGGCTAGCGCGACTAGCTCGGATGGGGCTCGTCAGACCCAGTAGTACTACTTATAATTCCCCCGCTACTTAACCCAAATACTAACGATCCGAGGAGATTGTCGAGGACTTAAGTGATAAAGCTGCATAGTGACCATAACATTACATTAACATTAACTTAGTTACCGTATAGTTATGTGACGTTACATTCGTATAACGTAAAGAGTTTGAGTTTGAGAGTGTATACATGTTTCTCCCCATGTTGTTTAAAAACCGTATAAAGTTAGGGGCCGTGAACTCACCTTTATTAGCTCGGTTAGTGTGGCAAAGATGTTATAAGAGATGGGACCGCTAGTTGCGTCCTAACAAACCAATTAATTCCACGTCAGTGTGTAATCACACCTATACAAATTCCACACGCAATTTACTCACAAAGTGATACACACCAACAACATATCTAACACTCAAACATGCATGCAAGTATTCTCATATAATCATAGAAATCAAACAACTTATCATGAACTCATTCCAAATCCATGCAACACTTTAATGCATAAAATCACAAGTTAACAACTTTCTGCTAAACACTCAGTTATTCAGCTGTTTTCTAGGATTTTTATAAAATAGTTCCAGCATTCTAAAAATTCCCATATTTTTACAGTAGGTGACATTTATACCATAGAAATTTATATAATTTTTCCAAGTCCTAGATCTTTACCAATTAACCATAATTATCAATCCACTAAGCTGCAGTCAGATTTACTGCTTTCTGACTGCAGTCCACGGAAGAATTTATTTAAAAATCACTGATCCTCCGATTAACGAAATTCCAATTGGAGTTGCCCGAAAATTTCAATACCTAGTTGCTGTACAAAAATCATGACTCAACTCCCTACTGATTTTAAAATCTAGCTTGATAAACAACCAACAAAATTCCAGAATTTTAACAGCTTTACCTACTGAACTTGTTTAGCCCTTTAAAAATATCAAACGATTTCAGAAAATTATGAATCCAGCGCCATTAGATTCCTTATTCAAATCTCTACGTTCTAGACATCAGAAAATCCGTTTTTCGACAACTAACGACCAAGTTACAGCCTGATGAAGTCGGCTGAATCTTTCACTCAGCAAACTGTTTCAGCATTATTGTTACAATTTATTCGCACAATTCGTTCATACGGTTAACCTAGGTGATTATAATCCGATTTCTACTCATAGATTGAGACTAATAACCTATCCATGCAACCCTTAGTTCTTATTTCTAGTTATTACAACCAAAACACACTTGCTAACTTATGATTTCCGAGTACAATTCTGCGTATGAACAATGATCAATTCAGCCGATTACTTAACACTCACATATTCTGAAAACAATACCATCGAACACATTATCCGCAACAACTAAGCATCCAAGCATACATATAATCTGAGATAATGAATCATTCAAGCATGTATGTAATCCGAGACAATGAATCATTCAAGCATGTATGTAATCCGAGACAATGAATCATTCAAGCATGTATGTAATCCGAGACAATGAATCATTCAAGCATGCATATATATATATATATTCGAAACATCTTAAACATCTAAGCATACACATCATCCGAAACATGATCTTGTAATCAATGATAAATTCTAGGCTTTTAATGATAAGGTAATCGAACAGTGGGTATGTTAAGGAATCCGGTGATCAAAATTGCTTGCAACCGAGAACTCCGTGACCGAGAAAAGGGTGTTGTTCGCGATTAGAAAGAATAGTGGGCTTTTTGTGGCTGAGTTGGCAAAGGCTCCGGCTGCTGCTTGCTGCGACCGAGAAGAGAAACAACTTCCTGCGATCGCAAATCTGCTGCTGTTGTTGCCGCGACCGAAAGAAAAGAACAGGAAAACGGTTGCTTGCTGCGACCGAGATGATGATGAGGGTAAGGCAGCCGACGGCAATGAACTCTAGGGTTTTGTGTGTGTTTTTGAAGGAAGACATGCATGTGGGTTAGTATATATAACACAAGGTGAAGGGTTACGGTTTGGGTTTGGGTCTTGCGGCCGAGAATCTTGGGTTGTTTGTTTTGGGTCTTGATCACGTGGCCGAGGGACTAGAATGGTTGGTTTGGCCGATTAGTTTGAGTTGAATTGAGTTTGGTTTTAAACAAAATAAGTTTGCGGTCTTGGGCTTGGTGTCGACCGAGAATGGTTTGAGTTGTTCACAAAGGGTTTGCGGCTTGATCTTGTAGCCGAGATAGGTTTGGGTTTAAGGTTTGATCTCAGTTTGTGTTTGCGATTTCGGTTCCGTTCGTATACATATTTATTATACATACATATATAACTAAAAATCCACACAACACACAACACGTATTTAATTCATGCATACTTAGCATATATATTATTCGACAAATATCACGTGTAAGCTATCCGAAAAACCCGGGATATCACATTATCCCCATGTTGAAAGAATTTTCGTCCCGAAAATTGAGTAAACGCGGTTTAGCATGTAACGTACATGTTTAGAGTGCCACGCACAAAGAGTTAGTTCGTTTATAATGGTACGCAACGTTACAAGAAATTCCCAAGTGTCATACACCAAGATTTCCAAGTGCCATGCACAAGAATTTAGTCAACAATAGTACACGAAAGTATGAGAAAATTTCCAGGTTGTCACATCATCCCCTTGTTGAAAGAATTTTCGTCCCGAAAATTTAGCTACTGGTATCGTTAGTTTGCTGCTCAGTTGCAAAGAGGTGTGGGTATTTGTTTTTCATTTGGTCCTCTCTTTCCCACGTGAACTCCGGTCCACGCTTAGAGTCCCAACGAACTTTAACGATTGGAATCTTGCTGTGCCTTCGAGTCTTGATCTCACGATCCATGATCTCAATAGGCTTTTCCACGAAGTGTAGTTGTTCATCCACTTGGATCTCATCCAATGGAATAACTAAAGTTTCATCTGATAGACACTTCTTCAGATTTGATACGTGAAATACGTTGTGAACTCCACTGAGTTCGGCAGGGAGGTCTAATTGGTATGCTACGGGTCCAATTCGTTTCAAGATTTCAAACGGGCCTACGTACCGTGGGTTAAGTTTGCCCCGTTTTCCGAAGCGGATTACACCCTTCCAGGGTGATACCTTTAGTAGGACGCGATCGCCTACTTGGAATTCGAGCGGTTTGCGTCGTTGATCAGCGTAGCTTTTCTGTCGATCTCGTGCCGCCGCCATGCGGTTTCTGATTTGTACAATCTTTTCAGTAGCCTCAAGTATTAACTCAGGGCCTGTGAGTTGACTGTCACCGACTTCTGCCCAGCAGACCGGTGATCTACATTTACGACCGTATAATGCCTCAAATGGTGCTGCCGAAATACTCGTGTGATAGCTGTTGTTATATGAGAATTCTACTAGAGGCAGGTGAATTTCCCAATTATTTCCGAAGTCCACTACGCATGCCCTAAGCATGTCTTCCAAGGTTTGTATGGTCCTTTCGCTTTGACCATCAGTCTGAGGGTGATAAGCTGTGCTCATATCCAAGCGTGTTCCCAACGCTTTCTGGAGTGACTGCCAGAAGTTTGACGTGAAGCGAGCATCTCTATCTGAGATGATGGACGTTGGCACTCCGTGCCAAGAAACTACTTCCTTAATGTAGATGCGAGTCAACTTCTCCATCTTATCCGTTTCTTTGATAGCTAGGAAGTGTGCGGACTTAGTTAAACGATCCACAATCACCCAGATGGTATCGCAACCACCCAAGGTTGCGGGAGTTTAGTGATGAAATCCATTGAGATCTGATCCCACTTCCACACTGGGATCTCTGGTTGTTGGAGTAGCCCCGATGGCTTTTGATACTCCACCTTGACTTTTGCACAAGTCAAACATTTACTCACGTAGGTGGCTATATCGGCTTTCATGTTAGGCCACCAATACGCAACTTTAAGGCCCTGATACATCTTATCCGAACCCGGATGGATAGAGTATCAAGATTTGTGAGCTTCATCCATGACTAGCTCTCTGAGGTTTCCGTAGAGAGGTACCCATATGCGATTCATGAAATACCGGGCTCCATTGGGCTTTACCTCCCAATCGCGTTCCATTTTTCCCACTGATTCGGCTTTGATGTTTTCCTCCTTAACTGCTTCTAACTGGGCGTCGCGTATTCGTTCGGGTAGCCCTGAATGAATAGTGAGTTGTAGTGCTCGTACGCGATGAGGTTTCAAGTGTTCCTTCCTGCTGAGGGCATCAGCTACCACGTTAGCTTTACCCGGGTGATACCGAATGGCACACTCATAATCGTTCAAGAGTTCGACCCAGCGACGCTGTCGCATGTTCAACTCCTTCTGATCAAAGATGTGCTGGAGGCTTTTGTGGTCAGTGAAGATTGTGCACTTCGTTCCATAAAGGTAGTGTCTCCAGATCTTAAGTGCAAACACTACTGCTCCCAATTCTAGGTCATGCGTCGTGTAGTTCTTCTCGTGAACTTTCAGCTGTCGCGACGCATACGCGATGACCTTATCGCGTTGCATGAGTACGCATCCCAATCCCTGAATGGAAGCATCACAATACACTACAAAGTCATCTGTCCCTTCCGGCAAGGACAGAATGGGTGCACTGCAAAGTTTCTGCTTCAGCAATTGAAACGCTGCTTCTTGCTTTTCACCCCAAGCATACTTGATGCCTTTCTGGGTGAGGGTAGTGAGCGGTTGTGCAATCTTTGAAAACCCCTCGATGAAGCGTCTGTAGTAACCAACCAATCCTAAGAATTGGCGGATTTCCGTCGGTGTCTTAGGTGCTTCCCAGTTTTTAATGGCTTCAATCTTGGCAGGGTCTACGTGGATACCCTTTTCATTCACGACGTGCCCGAGAAACTGAACTTCTCGGATCCAGAAATCACACTTCGAAAGCTTGGCGTATAGCTTTTCCTGTTGAAGTAATCCTAGCAGTAATCGTAGATGCTCAGCATGTTCTTCTTTACTTTTGGAGTAGATGAGTATGTCATCGATGAACACGATGACAAATTTGTCGAGGTATGGCTTACACACGCGGTTCATGAGGTCCATGAACACTGCAGGTGCGTTAGTGAGACCGAATGGCATGACCAAGAACTCGTAATGGCCATACCGAGTGCGAAATGCTGTCTTAGCGATATCCTCCTCTCTGACGCGTAACTGATGATAACCAGACCGTAAATCAATCTTAGAGTAGTAACTTGACCCTTGCAGTTGGTCGAATAGATCGTCGATGCGAGGTAGCGGGTATCGGTTCTTGACTGTAACCTTGTTGAGTTCCCTATAGTCGATGCACATGCGGAAAGTCCCGTCCTTTTTCTTGACAAAGAGGACTGGAGCTCCCCATGGCGAAACGCTTGGTCGGATAAATCCTTTTTCTAGCAGCTCTTGAAGTTGGGTAGACAGCTCCTGCAGCTCGGCTGGAGCTAGGCGGTATGGAGCCTTGGCGATAGGGGTTGCATTGCTTGCCAATTCAATTTCAAACTCCAATTGTCGGTGTGGTGGAAGACCAGGTAGTTCTTCTGGGAATACATCGGAAAAATCACGGACGACAGGGATGTCTTCTATATGTTTCTCGTCCTTAGGCTGTTCGGTAATTAGTGCGAGTAAAGCGAAGGAATTCTTTCTCCGAAGATACTTCTGAGCTTGCATAAAGGAGATAATGTTGGTGACGGCGCTTGCCTTGTCGCCTTGTACCGTCAGGATTTCGTCGTTCGAGAGTGGAATACGGATAGACTTTTCGAAGCAGAGAACTTCAGCCCGGACGTCGGATAGCCAGTCCATTCCGACTACCACGTCAAAACTACCCAGGGTAGTTGTCATCAGATCGATGGTAAAAGTGTGGCCCGCGAGTTTGAGTTGACAGCCGGATACGATTTGGGTCACATTTACAGATTTACCATTGGCTAATTCTATCACATAAGGGGTCTCTAATGGTTTAAGTGTGAGATTTAGGTTCTTCCTAAAAGACTCAGATATAAAGCTCCTATCCGCACCCGTATCAAAAAGCACAGAAGCAAAATGTTCATTAAGGAGAAACTTACCGGTGACCACGTTCGCGTCGTTTCTGGCCTCCCCGCGGCCCAATGTAAATGCGCGACCCTTGGCACCTCCTGTGCCACCGTTCCCATTATTGTTGTTGTTATTATTGTTGTGGTTGTTGTGGTTGTTTCCACCATTATTGTTGTTGTTGCGCAACTGTGGGCAGTCTTTTCTGAAATGAGCGGTGCTACCACACTGATAGCATCCCGGTTTATACCCTGCTGCTGACCCTGAGGCCGATTCTGATTTTGTCGGGACACGATTTCCCCACGACAATCCCTTGCCGCGTGTCCCATCTTGCCACATCTTTGGCAGCGATTTCCTGCACAAGGGCCGTCATGGTGAAGATTACAGCGGTTGCACTGCGGCTTTCGACCTACATAGCCGCCTGCATTCTGGTTGTTGTTGTTGTAGTTGTTGTTGTAGTTGTTGTTGGAACGATTTTGATGACCCCGGTGGCTGTGGTAGTGATTGAACCGTTTCTGGTTCCCTTGCTGCGGATGTGATGACGAAGACTGTCGAACAGTGGAGTCTTCAAATTTTCTTTTGTTATCTGGGGCGACTTCGGTGGTACCCCGTGCTGGCAGTTTCTTCTGTTCCACCGCTTTATCGGTGAGTTTTTGAGCCAATCGGATAGCTTGATGTTCTGTTACAGGGTTACTAGACATCACCATACCCTGAATTTCCGGAACCAAACCCCCGAGATAGAACTCGAGTCTTTTCTCCACCGTGTTGGCCAATTTAGGACACAGAAATACCAAGTCATGGTGTTTTGCCGTGTAAGCCTCAATTTCCGATCCCACCATCTTGTGGTTCCATAGAGCTTGCTCTAACTGTTGCACTCTGTCTCGTGGACAGTACTCCTCTTTAATCAGGGCCTTGAACTCAGTCCATGCCATTGCATTTGCAGCTAACAGTCCACGTGTTTGGACTTGGGCATTCCACCATGTCAGTGCCCCCTCTTCCAGTGTTGAGGCGGCGTATTTGACCTTGTTGGCCTCTAAGCAGTTGCACATTTCAAAAATAGATTCCGACTTTTCGATCCAGCGGACCAATCCAATGGGTCCTTCCGCCCCCGAGAACTTGCTTGGCTTTGCGTCAAGGAACATCTTGTAGGGGTTAAAGCCCCCTCCTGCTGACAGAGAACAGGAAGTCAGCAAGGAATTTTACTAGCCTCACTATTAGATTTTCACGCGAAAATTTAATAATGGTTACCTGCCGGCTGGTTCTGAACACCCGCTAATGCTGCATTCACATGCTCCTGAATCATGGCAGCTAGCTCTTCGGGCGTCAAGTTAAGGTTTCCACGTCTTCCAGTCGCCATTTAGATCTTCGAAACACAACACAAACACACCTGATAAGTCTATATATCCAATATAGTTATCCTACTTCGTACTTTAATAATTATTAAGTTATGTCAACTCAATATGTTAAATAGTCAAAAAAAAAAAAATACTTGATTAACTGAAATCTCAACGTCTTACAAAAGTGCAAATCAAACATACGAATTCACCATAAAGTCTCAAGTTTAAATACAAGTGGAAAATAATAAACTGAAGGAAAACAAATAATATAAATGGGACGTGTCAGTCGTCTACGTCTCCATTCCCCAAGTCACTGTCGTTGCCGTCATCCTGTACGGCATTTCCAGCTTCCTCAGCTGGGTCCTCCTCCGGATCCTTTTCAGGATCCTCCTCTGGATCCTCTTCTACCGGCACTGGAGGGGCCGGTGCTGGTTCAAGTGCTTGATTTTGCAGTTCCTGAATGTTCCAACTATTTTCCAGGACTCTGTCCTCCAGCCAGTCAGCTCTTATCTGCTCAGCACGCAGATCTCTGGCTATGGTGTTACGAGCTATCTTACTCGTACGATGCTCTTCCTCGAGCGAGTCGGTCTTTCCTGTAAGGTGTCGGATCATCCATCCTTGTGCTAAGATGGTTTCCTGCATTCTTTCTAACTGTTTTTGTTGTGTATGCACCAGGATTCTAAGCATGTCAACTCCTATCTCTACAGGGTTAACCGGTTCAACCGGTACAGCAATAGTTGGGCGTAACGACGACTCCTCCCCCAGAGCGAGCCTTTTCCTCGCCACTGAGCGTGTCTCCACGCCATAAGGTGGTATGGGTTCCACCATTGGTGCCTTTCCTAGTGCCCTTGATGGTGTAAGTCTGTCGGACGATGATGACGATGAGGATGATGACATTGCCTGTTAGGTCGTGTAGTTAGTTATGAGTTGTTTTCATTTCTTATTATGAAGGCATAATCTACCAAACACAGTTGTGGTATATTACATAACAAGATATAATAATTCGGTGCCAAACTAAGTCTAGTGTCGTGATATCAGCTATAGTTTAGGTCTACTTCTAATGCAAACCTGGTTCTCTATAGCTAGTGGCTCTGATACCAATCTGTCACACCCTCAATTTCCACTTGCGGAGTTCTACCGCGAGACGTGTGAACAAACCAGAATCTAAGACACTAGTACGTCGAACGACTCTATATGATTTGATAAAACGTTTTCCAAAATCATTTGTTGTAAATTTTAGATTACCAATATTTAGCATAAGTATCAGTTTTTTTTTTTAAGTTTGAGCGGAAGCATAAATAAGTAGTGATGCGGGCGCCAACACAAACGCCAAAACAAATGAAAAATCCCAAAACAATATTAATAAATAAGACTCAATAATGATGTCTTGTTCAATGCATGTGCGTGCACCTAGAGCTCCTAGCGTCCTGAGAAACATGTAAAGAAACAAGTGTCAACATTAAAGATGAGTGAGTTCACAGGTTTTTCATAAATTCGTTGTTCGGTTTTCGTTTGTTACTCCGTTATCCCCAACCCGGGATAACATACCAGTTCCATTATTCCAAACCCGGAATAATAAGTTGTTGCTTCCAATATTCCCAAACCGGAATATTAAGTTGTGTTTCCATTATCCCCAACCCGGGATAATAAGTTGGTGTTTCCAATATTCCAAACCCGGAATATTAAGTTGTTCCGTAATTAAGTTCAATATTAATGTATATAGGTAGCTAGCCTAAAGTCATGTCACTAAGTGTTCGCGATCGAAGCTGACAGTTGTGCCTCCGTTTTGCCAGGTCTATCACATGACCATGGCGATGTTAGGCCAATCATACACCCGTTGACCATACCCGGTCGGCTAGCGCGACTAGCTCGGATGGGGCTCGTCAGACCCAGTAGTACTACTTATAATTCCCCCGCTACTTAACCCAAATACTAACGATCCGAGGAGATTGTCGAGGACTTAAGTGATAAAGCTGCATAGTGACCATAACATTACATTAACATTAACTTAGTTACCGTATAGTTATGTGACGTTACATTCGTATAACGTAAAGAGTTTGAGTTTGAGAGTGTATACATGTTTCTCCCCCTGTTGTTTAAAAACCGTATAAAGTTAGGGGCCGTGAACTCACCTTTATTAGCTCGGTTAGTGTGGCAAAGATGTTATAAGAGATGGGACCGCTAGTTGCGTCCTAACAAACCAATTAATTCCACGTCAGTGTGTAATCACACCAATACAAATTCCACACGCAATTTACTCACAAAGTGATACACACCAACAACATATCTAACACTCAAACATGCATGCAAGTATTCTCATATAATCATAGAAATCAAACAACTTATCATGAACTCATTCCAAATCCATGCAACACTTTAATGCATAAAATCACAAGTTAACAACTTTCTGCTAAACACTCAGTTATTCAGCTGTTTTCTAGGATTTTTATAAAATAGTTCCAGCATTCTAAAAATTCCCATATTTTTACAGTAGGTGACATTTATACCATAGAAATGTATATAATTTTTCCAAGTCCTAGATCTTTACCAATTAACCATAATTATCAATCCACTAAGCTGCAGTCAGATTTACTGCTTTCTGACTGCAGTCCACGGAAGAATTTATTTAAAAATCACTGATCGTCCGATTAACGAAATTCCAACTGGAGTTGCCCGGAAATTTCTATACCTAGTTGCTGTACAAAAATCATGACTCAACTCCCTACTGATTTTAAAATCTAGCTTGATAAACAACCAACAAAATTCCAGAATTTTAACAGCTTTACCTACTGAACTTGTTTAGCCCTTTAAAAATATCAAACGATTTCAGAAAATTATGAATCCAGCGCCATTAGATTCCTTATTCAAATATCTACGTTCTAGACATCAGAAAATCCGTTTTTCGACAACTAACGACCAAGTTACAGCCTGATGAAGTCGGCTGAATCTTTCACTCAGCAAACTGTTTCAGCATTATTGTTACAATTTATTCGCACAATTCGTTCATACGGTTAACCTAGGTGATTATAATCCGATTTCTACTCATAGATTGAGACTAATAACCTATCCATGCAACCCTTAGTTCTTATTTCTAGTTATTACAACCAAAACACACTTGCTAACTTATGATTTCCGAGTACAATTCTGCGTATGAACAATGATCAATTCAGCCGATTACTTAACACTCACATATTCTGAAAACAATACCATCGAACACATATATCCGCAACAACTAAGCATCCAAGCATACATATAATCTGAGATAATGAATCATTCAAGCATGTATGTAATCCGAGACAATGAATCATTCAAGCATGTATGTAATCCGAGACAATGAATCATTCAAGCATGTATGTAATCCGAGACAATGAATCATTCAAGCATGCATATATATATATTCGAAACATCTTAAACATCTAAGCATACACATCATCCGAAACATGATCTTGTAATCAATGATAAATTCTAGGCTTTTAATGATAAGGTAATCGAACCGTGGGTATGTTAAGGAATCCGGTGATCAAAATTGCTTGCAACCGAGAACTCCGTGACCGAGAAAAGGGTGTTGTTCGCGATTAGAAAGAATAGTGGGCTGTTTGTGGCTGAGTTGGCAAAGGCTCCGGCTGCTGCTTGCTGCGACCGAGAAGAGAAACAACTTCCTGCGATCGTAAATCTGCTGCTGTTGTTGCCGCGACCGAAAGAAAAGAACAGGAAAACGGTTGCTTGCTGCGACCGAGATGATGATGAGGGTAAGGCAGCCGACGGCAATGAACTCTAGGGTTTTGTGTGTGTTTTTGAAGGAAGACATGCATGTGGGTTAGTATATATAACGCAAGGTGAAGGGTTACGGTTTGGGTTTGGGTCTTGCGGCCGAGAATCTTGGGTTGTTTGTTTTGGGTCTTGATCACGTGGCCGAGGGACTAGAATGGTTGGTTTGGCCGATTAGTTTGAGTTGAATTGGGTTTGGTTTTAAACAAAATAAGTTTGCGGTCTTGGGCTTGGTGTCGACCGAGAATGGTTTGAGTTGTTCACAAAGGGTTTGCGGCTTGATCTTGTAGCCAAGATAGGTTTGGGTTTAAGGTTTGATCTCGGTTTGTGTTTGCGATTTCGGTTCCGTTCGTATACATATTTATTATACATACATATATAACTAAAAATCCACACAACACACAACACGTATTTAATTCATGCATACTTAGCATATATATTATTCGACAAATATCACGTGTAAGTTATCCAAAAAACCGGGATATCACATTGGTCTTCAAATTAAAAGAAAAAATGAAATTGCTTGGAAGAAGGCGAGAGTCATAGATATCCTAGGAAATGTTAGTTGTAACGTGTAATTTTTAATGTTTTTCAAACTCAAAATTCTGTAATACAATTTAATATCGAATGAAGAAAATTGGGACTTTACCTTAAATTCCTGATATAACTTATTAGTGGTCAAAATTAGCAAACAAAGTATAACATAAGCAAATAACGTATTGATTTCAAACATTCCATCTATCAAATGTTAAAATTTAAACAAACTAAAATGAAAACATCGTATCGATAGTCCAAAATGAAGAATCCGTCTGGTTAATGAAAGAAGATAAATCATCTGTGCATGGATAACAGTTGTTTGGTAACCTCTGTTGGGGACCAGCAGTGGTTCTGAACAGAGGAATGATCAGTGGATTGGGAAAACAGTGGTTTCACCAACAGCGGAAGTAGGAACAGAGGATACACTTTCAACAATGGATAGATTTTCATGGAGTAATAACATCAGATGTTAGGCAAACACTACTGGTGGTAGACAACCACTGCTGGACAACCACTACTGAGTATAACATCAGTGGTTAGTGAGTCAGTGGTTGAATAAGTGGTATCATTAGTGGTTTTGCTATACAACTACTGTTGGTGTGTTAGCAGTGGTTTGTCATTAGTGGTTTGCATCGGTGGTTTCTTATCGGTGGATAGGATTACAAGTTGCAGATTTAACAGATAAAGCTGAACAAATAGTAACTTAATGATGGGACGTGCCATCTTTATTACTGAACAAACAGTAACTTATAGAAAATTCCCGTCGAAACTACACGCCAAAAACATCTTATATAAACAACCTTAGGCCCTTCCGTTGATTACACCAAAAGCAAACGCCATATTTTACTAAATACCATATGCAAACCTCGTTTCTTATAACATCAGTGTTGTTCTCCATAAAGTTTTACTGAATGAGGTGGACAACATTCTTAGGTCATTATTAAGTGAGCTTAACAGTGTTGTCCATCTCATTCAGCAAAATTTATTGAAATAAACCTCACCTTCTTAAATTAAAACGGCAAAAAGTTCAAAATAACAGATAGCAAACCTATAGCTGTGTGTTCTAAAAGATTTTGCTGAATGAGATGGACAAATCCTCAAGACCAAGAGATTGATGACAGTGATATGTCATTTTGTGTGCTTTGTTGTTGAGGAAGGTTTGGATGAGATGGAGAGACCTATGCCAATGTAAACGCTATTTTTGACTGCATTTGAAATGATGGTGGTGGGATGCGCATGATGATGAAGGCCAAGTATCATCAAAGCCAAAAACCCACTCATAATCACACCAAAAACAATAGCGTCCACAAAAACACGATCGGTGTCTCCACCATCCACATAACTACTTCACCAATCAACAAGAAAAGATCTTCACTACCATGCTAAAACGACATATTTTTTGTTGATTGATAGATCAGTTTCGCCTAGAGCAGGGCGTTTCAGCTGTGTAGGAAAATCGGCACCTATATAAGGAATTCAAAGGTTCATGGAACAAAACGTCAAGAATAAGAGACTGATGGCAGTGAAGATTTGGATGAGAAATTGGATTAGTATTTTATTTTTTTCTTTTCTGTATCTTTTTCGGTATCATTTTCTGTGGTTTGTTATCTAATTGTCAACTAATTAAATACATTATTTCTCTAATTGCTTATAAATGCCAAAATGCCACCAACGCCAAACACCAAAACTATAATAAAGTTCCTTTAACCACGTATTATTATTAACTCCAAATAATTACTGAAATGTATAAAATGAGGTGCAAGAGAATAGAACCAAAGGGTGCCTTACAAAATTTTAATTTTGGCATGTTTATCTATAAAGATGGATTAAAATATAAAATGCCAAACTTAAAAAGATGGGACGTGTTACAGCATTAATAGATAAAGGTGAAGACACAGTAACTGTAAACATTAACTAACATGACGGAAAATTCATTACTAACATTTATTATATTAAAAACCAGACTTTGGCAATTGAATTTTTTTTACATTTTCAAAACCCCATAATTACATGTCACATTATAGGTCTACATCCTACATCACACGACAAGAGATATAAAAAGCACACATAAAAAATTACTGTTGTGGTTGAATCACTGCTGAGTATAACAACAGTGGTTAGTGAGTCAGTGGTTGAATCAGTGGTTTGGCTATACAACTACTATTGGTGTGTTAGCAGTGGTTTTCATCACTGGTTTGCATCAGTGGTTTCTGATCAGTGGATAGGATTACAAGGACTGATACCTATTTTCTTATAAGTTCAGGGAGCATTTACGTCAAGTTTTCATTTATGTCAGTCTCGTGATATATTGTATAGTACTTAAGTTAGTTTCTTATTCGTGACATGTTGGTACTTGTTTTTCTGTTAGTTTATCAATTTTTTGGTGATATACTTTTCCTTATTTTTTTAGTTGTAGCTTCGGCGTGATCGATATACAAGAAGAGTACAAAACAAGAAAGTAGATGTAACTAAAAACAAGAAGAGTGCAATACAAGAAAGTAGCTGGACAAAACACCAAAAACAAAATATGGGGACTCTCTTGTAACTCTTCCTGTTTTACCAATACATCCGTTCGCTCATGAAATTCTTGTATCTTCTCCTCTACTGTACCAGATTATGACAGATAAAAAAACAATGTTAGACGCTTACAGGTGTTTTAAAAAAGTAATTTCTGAAAGCAATTAAGGCATAAAATCTACTAACTTACCTTCACCACTGATACGAATGCAGTTCATCAATCACGCAACACTTCCTGGTAGACAACATTTGACGTGTAAACTCCGGGTTGTTTAAAATCTTTTTCCAGATGTACCAGCACCTTCGTATATTGTCTTGAAATCCTTCTTGATACCGCCACATAAAGTTGTCTATGTGAAATACAGAATCTGGTAAATAAACACCAACGTGCGAAATTGTTTGACCTTGAGCTTTATTAATCGTCATGGAAAAGCTTAGTCGAATTGGAAACTATTTTCCTTTCAACTTGAATGGGAACATGTCATCTTCAGAAAGGGCTAGAGGGATTCTTGACAAAAATACTCGTTTACCGACATGCTGGCCGACTGCAATTTCTGCATCAATAACATTTCGCATGAAGCCTTTACATATCAACCGAGTGCCATTACACAGGCCATGTGATGGATCGATATTCTTTAACAATATTATTGGGCATCCAATTTTTAAACGAAGCTTATGAGGCGGCAAACCACTAACATTTAGCGTGTTTAAGAACTCGATCGGATAGAAGTTGTGCTGATCGTCTACAGCTTCGTTAAAACTGTAATACACTTTTTCCTCCCCTTGAAAAATGTCGATCATTTGAATATTAATCTCATCACCACTCTCATTTTTAGTGGAAAATATCACTCTAGAGATTATATAATCTGAAGAGTATACACTATCTTCAATTGATGGACACATGGCATTGATCAATTCTTTTATAGGGTTTTCTCTATTGTATTGTCATGACATCGGGTATGTAGATATAGTTTCTTTGATTGGTTCTTTAGTTCCATCCCCGACTCTTAAAAGAAATTTAGAAAACCATGGATCTTTCAATGCTTTCATATTTATAATCGACCGCATCTGTTTAGTCAAAGACCAAAGAGGTGACATTCGTAGGCTGGAGTCTACGATCTGTGCTCGAGTGCCACGTTTAATAACCGACAACACCTGTCTGAAGTCACCTCCCATAACCATTATCTTCCCACCAAATGGGAGACTAACACCTGTAATGTCCAGCAGTGTATGATCAACTGCCTCTATCGCTTGTCGCTTAGCCATCGACGCTTCATCCCATATGATTATTTTGGCAGACCAGATTAGTTTAGCGACCCCACTCTGTTTTTTGATACTGTATTAATAGGAATCTTGAATCTCGAGTGAGCCGTCCTACCTCCTGGCATATTATTAGCCGCGACACTTGATGAAGCTGTTGCGAGAGCAATAAGACCACGTGACCGAATTTTAGCAAGCAAGGCATTGTACAAAAATGTTTTCCAGTTCCACCCGGACCATCAATAAAGAAGAGGCATGGAAGATCATTATCAACATGCATCATGATCTCATCAAACACGTTTTTTTGGTCTGGATTAAGTTATCTTTGGCACGCAAGTGTTCAGGTTCCAAAACAATCCCATGCTCTTCTGTAACTCACGGTAACCTACATCCTATAAGTTAACATCATCTATTATCTTAGGAAGGTCGAATTCGTTGATATTTTTCCCCATGGATTGTAGAAATACACTAATTTCGGTAAGAACCATATTCTGAACTCGTTCGATACTTTGACAGTGTAACCGATGATCTTCAGAAAGTGAATCAAAGTGGTCATTCCATAACTTTCAAATATCTCCAGGTTGGCAAAAAATCATTATGGTCGCAAATAACCTTCTAAGAGCATTGGGAAACTAGAATATAGAGGCTTCTTCGAGACATTGTGATAGATATTCATCGTCTTCTATTAAGCATAACTCAATAGCTGCTTTTCGAAATGTCTCACACCTTTGACCATTAACCATGCAAAGATGTTCAAAAGAAGTAGGCCCTCTGACATTTGACAAAGTAGGCATAAGTAGTACCTTTATCCTTCGGCTGGATTAGCGGAAACGATACAACCTATCTGTTTTTTACCCAAACGAACATTCCAACGGCGTGTACTTCCATTCCACGTGAAGTGTTTTGGAAAATTTTTATACATATATACCCTTGCTGTTTCATCGATTCTATTTTTCTCAGAAAATGTTGTTAGCATGGTTCTCTTATCCCTTTCCCTATCAACAATATTAGACAATATCTCATCATCTCTAAATCTAACCATCTGATTATTTGGTAGATGAAGTTGTGAGGCTAGAACAGAAGGAAAGATTTGAGAAAGAGAGAAGGAAAAAATGCGCCACATAGCCCCTAGGGGCGATATGTAGCGTGCATCCTGAAATCTCTTTATCTCGTTAATAACAACCCCTTGCTCACTTTGATCAACTTGAATAACCTATTTGTCATGTCCTTTATAAACATATTTGAAAAGTTATTTTACGGATTTTATACTTGAGCAAACTTCAACATTGATGTGGCAGTTAAACATTATCAAAAGCTTGGGCTATATGGGACCACCCATCTATTATCAAGTGTTTTTCCTCGTACGTCCACTTCTATTCCGGTGTCTCTCCTTCGATACAACAGATATACATCTTCTCCTTGTGTTGTCTCTTCATCAAATTTTCTAGGATAGTGAGAAACGACAATTTTAGGATCACCCTGCATACAAGGACTGCTTAATCGTAAACCACCGCAAGGCTCGTGAATCATGTGCTTCACAATAATCTCATGCAACTTGGGATGTCTTAGTTTGTTTGGAATCTCAGCACACAGAACCTTATCTTAATGGTCCGCGTTATTGATTTTTAGTTGCGGGTACATGATAAGGAGAAAATGTGCATGCGGCAAACCACACTTTTGAAATTCGATGACATAAACGTATGCCTTAACTTCCCCGAGGATATGTTTCTTGAAGACTTGTTCCTTAAGATCTTCTAATTTAGCCTAAAAGACTCTTGAAACAAGGTCCGGACGATCTTGTGCAATTTGACCAACATGTAAATTATCACATATCTCAGGCCACTTAGGATTACACGTCATTGTAAGAAATATATCAGGCTTGCCGTCATCCTAAACTAAAGTCATCGCATCTAGAAACCGATGTCGCATGTCGCGAGGCCCTCCGATGAAAGATGCAGGCAACACAATTATTTTTCCCTCTCTATTTGCATGAACCTCACCACCATTGATGTAATCCACAATACCTTGGTACAAGTCAGCTCGTATCTTAGCCTGGTTTCTCTCACAAAATTCTAAACGTAACGTCTTAAATTTTATGTAAACATCTACCACAAACTGTTGTAGCAGTCTACCACCAAACAGAAGCACGTTTTCGGTAGATCGAATCTGGAACTTGTAACAGTAGTACTCTTGCATTGCCACGGTTGTTCTACCACTTCGTGTGTTAGCCTTTGAACGATGAAGATATTTTAAACACAAACAATTAATAAAATAGAACGCATTAGGGTACTTTTATGATCATCACTTAAAGGAATAATAAATTGTCGGTATGTTCCATTTCTCCTTAGACGTTGTCATTGTTGCGAACATCATCGATCGATACTCCATGACGTGGTATTTTAGCATGCTAACCCGACTCACAATTAGGAAAAAATAGAGGATACGCCAATGGATCGTAACAACTGAAGTACGGCTGAATAGTTTGGCTATATTGACATCTACCGTAAATAACAATACTTCGTTTATATGAAGTGATATTGTCATTACCTTCAACCCAAATACCAGTAACCTATATAATCATCAACTATAAGTAAGTAAAATAAGCAATACTATTAAATAATTGTAACTAATACAATATTTATGTTGAAGAGAGTAACAATTCAGTTGGTCAAATAAAGTCAAACTACTGATGAGCCAACATCTGATGGAATAAAGGAAAACCTCTGATAGAGTAATAACATCAGATGTTAGGCATTCACTGATGATGTTGTTAACCTATGATGGGGTAATAACATCAGATGTTAGGCAAAAATTGTTGGTGGTAGACTACCAATGCTGAGTATAACATCGGTGGTTATTGAGTCTGTGGTTGAATAAGTGGTTTTGCTATACAACTATTGTTGGTGTGTTAGCAGTCGTTTGTCATCAGTGGTTTCTGATCAGTGGTAGTTTGTGATCAATTGTTTATATTTCACGGTGTTTTTATAACATTTTACATACCTCTGAAGTCGTTGGTCGATTGTACACCCTTTGGTCAAGTTCAACCAGAGTATTCAAAGTGACTCTATAGTTGTCCAGAGGTCCTAGTTCCGCAAGTCTTCGAAATGTATCGACATATAGGTTTGTAGAAAGAACGCGTGTCAAAATCTGAGTAATACGTCGATCAAGATTTGGCCATTGGAGTATGAGATCTAACTTAGCATTAGGATCATAAAAATACAACTTCAGGTACCTAGGGGTTCTATCCCTCGGAACTAATTGGTTGATTTTGTGATATATTCCTCTATGTGCATGAAAAGTATATACACCGTCTCATATTGCTCAATGTATCATCCAATGTCACTCCCCTTGAGGCAAAAGAAAAATTGGTGTTATAAGCACGAATGTTTTGCCTAAAAATATTTCCAATTTCATCTTGCGATGTGAAAAGCCGGTGCAGTTCCTCTGGAATTTCTGAATTTGCTAACCTCGTTTTCCCACCCATACAACAAAAGGTATCAAATTCAAATTGAAAAAGTTTTGCTCCACAATCAGGATATGCACCCTGTTCTTTTAAAACACAATGCTCTCTAGGTACATGATCGTAAACAAAGTTATATGGATCATCTTCTACGTTCTAAGCTAGAAAGGAAGGTTGACCAACTACTTCACAAAATTGAGGTAAAAGTGTACACGGTTGAATTTGAACACCTAAAAAAATCATTGTTTTAAGTAATGAAGGTTGTTAAAGATGTCAAGTTTGACAAAGAAATCATTATTAAATAAATAGAAACCTCGTGATGGTCTAGGCACGACTTCATCAATTACAGAGGGGAATGTGCTTGACGCGTTCTCATTTGTCATCTGGGTAAATTGAGTAATATTACTTTCCAAACTTCTTAAGGGTGTCCTTTCTGTTGATCTATTACTTATTAAAGATATTGATGAAGAACTTCGGGAGACCTCACCACTCCCAAATTTTGAGACTTTGTTATTTTCTTTGCGTGCAACATAATATCTTTCGTTATACTCTTTTCGTTTTTCAGCTCTAGTAGATGAACTCGAGCTAGAAGCATGATTAAGATGCTTTGGTTGTCCATTATTCATTGTAAATTGATGAAGTGTCAAATACCTTGCAAATTAAATAAAAGATAGTCATAATAGATGATGAAATAAAGTCAAACTACTGATGAACCACCATCTGAAAGAATCCTTGACAAACCTCTGATGAGTTTGCTAACCTCTGATAGAGTAATAACATCAGATGTTAGACAAACACTGATGATGTTTCTAACCTCTGATGGAGTGCTAACAACAGATGTTAGGCAAACACTGTTGGTGGTATCCAACCACTGCTAGACAACCATTGTTGAGTATAACATCAGTAGTTAGTGAATCAGTGGTTTTGCTATACAACTATTGTTGGTGTGTTAACAGTGGTTTGTCATCAGCGGCTTTCTATAAAACATGATTAAAATTAAAAAACTACAAATTTAAATTTAAGCTAATACATAATTAAAACTAAAACAACTACATGATTAATATTAACTAATTTGAGAAAAAAGAGTACACGGAAATAATATTAAGTAACCCATAATAAAACATTAGAGAAACCACATATTATATCATTATCATCATCATCATCATTGCGGTAGAGGCAGCCATCATCAAAATTCTTCTAAGGTTCCCAAACCATTTCTTCATCCAACGGTGGTTCGTATTCCACCCTAGGGTCAGTTTCCTACCCTTAGCCCAACTCGTCAGTTCTTATGTTTGACTGGGGTTTTCGACATGAGGGCGGTTTGAAGGTGGAGAATGTTGTGGCAGTATAGGAGTGTTTGCCACCAGACGGTGATGCCCCTCCCCAATTCATAGTCCACCAAATTGTAGTTGAGCAAAGGTATAGTCATACGCCCAATTCAACTCTTCATCCGTAAAAAAACCATGGATCATCATGTTCAGGGTTTGTCACCTGCGGAGGGTTTGTCACCGGCAGAATTGGATAAGGCGGAGGGCTTGTCACCGGCGGAGGGTTTGTAACCGGCGGAATTGGATAACCACCACCCATAGCTCTCAGTTGATATGTGTTCGGAGTGGATTGTGAACTGAAAAATCAATTTTAAAGCAATACAAAATATCTTGGTTATAAGAATTATTTCTAATTACACATGTATATAAAGATATTAATTACAAAACAAACCAATTAATAAACATTGGTATAGCTATGTTTATAGCTGTTAAAAGTTACAGAACAAACCAATAAAAGCGAGAAAGGTTACAACAATGCAAGACCCAGAAGTAAAAAAGCTTACAACAATGCAAGAACCAGAAGTAGAAAAGCTTACAACAATGCAAGATCCAGAAGTAGAAAAGCTTACAACAATGCACTCTTGACTGTAATGTAGAGTAACGGTAGAGTCTTACAGATTTATAGAGCTCCAAGCATGCTTTACCACCTTCCCAGTCACTGTTTGCTTTACAGCTGTAAAAGCAGCTGTAAAAGCGAGACTGATAGGTTAAGTAGTAAAAAATCTAAAGGACAACAGTAGAAAATGAAAAGATTCTCTAACGTAGGGAGTTGGTATTTGAAAAGGTTAGTATTTCATAGCTGTTAAACTAAACCTGGTACTCAAAAGAGTAACTGGGAATATATCAGTTTAAGGTAGATTGTAACTAATTGTAACTAGAAGGTTTGGTATTGGAAAGGGCTCTACTAATGACATGTGTACGAAAAGTTGACTATAACATTAGTGGTTAGTGAGTCAGTGGTTGAATTAGTGGTTTTACATCAGTGGTTTCTGCTTAGTGAGTCAGTGGTTTGCATCAGTGGTTAGTGAGTCAGTGGTTGAATCAATGGTTTTGCATCAGTGGTTTCTGATCAGTGAGTCAGTGGTTTGCATCACTGGTTTGCATCAGTAGTTAGTGACTATAACATCAGTGGTTTACATAACAGTTGAGAGATTGTTTTCATTTCCATGCTTCATAATTATGATACTTGCATATGACTCACAATCTCCCTTTCAGCCTAAGATCACTGATTTGTTTGTACAGAATGTAAGGAAGATAGCTTAGACTGATAATCGATGAAAGTGATCAAATAGAACAGTACAGGCACATATGATGCCAAAACTAAACATTAAAAGAACTTTATTACGATTACTTGTTGTACGCTAAACATTATAAGAACAAATGATGACAAAACTAAACTTTATTACTAATCTTTATTTCTCATCAATAATTCCCTTATTTGGCCTTTGAATTGAAGTTCAAAGTCCAGGGATCATGTCTTCTACACCCCTTTCAAGCTCAAGATTCAACAAGTCTTGAAGATCAGCTACATCCAGACAGTATGCATCCTCCATCTTTATTCTTTGAACTCTACCATATAACCTGAGCATTGTCAATTCATGGTTGTCTTTGTTAGACTTCCATGAGTCAAATGGTTTTCTTGGGAGTAGTGTTATTTTTGATGAGTTAGGTGAGGTGGGTCTACATACAAGTGTGGATATTGAGGCTCTAAGCTTCTCACTTGCAGCATCTAAGCCAAACAAAATTTGGTTCTTTATTCCCTCTTTTCTCAATTCCTCATGCATCCTTTGATCTTCTTCTTCTACCCGCTTTTGCCTCTTTGCTTGATTCAAGGCAATGGTGGATAAGCTGGTGGTTGAAGTTAATCTTTTAGGACCAAGGGTCTGTTTAAGAGCAGAGGTTGTTTGCTCATAGATTGGCTTTCTTGGAATAGAAGGATCCCTTTTTCTTAATTCTTCCAACCTTTTACAGGTATCTACCACTTTAGATTCTGACCATCTAGCAATCTGCCTTGTTGTTCCATTTAAAGCAGCAACAAGCTCGGCTTTCAATCTCTTAATCTTCAGAGCATGGTCTTGGCTTTCAGTTTGGCCTTTTCCAAACTGGAGGAGTAGGCTTCTTTGAAGAGTCTTTGAGCATAGAATGAATTCTTTCAATTTCTTCTTTAAGCTCATTAGCCGACTGGCCTTTAAATTGTGCCCTTGTTGCTTTGTAAGGCTTATGCTTCATGACATGATCAAGATAATCTTTTATCAGTTTTGGATCATTAGTGGTTAGCTGTTCAGACATAGACTTACTCAGCTCCTTAGCAAATTCTTTAATGCTCCTAACTTTGCTTGGTTGGTACTGCAAGGAGAGTTGTAAAGCCCTGTCATCTTTATCTTTTGAATTTTCTTTTGCAATGTATTAAGCCTATTTAGCCTTCAGCTTAAGATACTCATCCAAGTTCGTAGGCTTTCTATACCCCAGCAAGGAAGGAAATTCTGTTTTTGTTGGATCTTCTATTTTGTAGAAAGCTTCAATCTCACCTTTAACTGTTAAAATTTCCAATGGGTATTTTGCACCCAATGGGAGGAACGAGGAGGGTTGGTGCATGGTTGGAACTGGGGGGAAATGGAGTTTGAGAGTGTGGAGGTGATGAGGATGGTTGTGATATGGATTGTGATGAGGTGGGAAGTGGTGATTGGTTGTCTTCATCATCATCAACAACAAAAGCTTTTCTTTTTAATTGGAATTTAATTTTGGGAGAAGGTGATGTGTGGGAATTCGGGATGGTGTGGGCAGTGGTTCAGTTGTGGTTGGAAAGGTGATCAAGGCAGTGGTTTCAACAACATCTGTTGGAGCAGCTGTTGTTCCAGCATCTGCTGTCACAACATCTGCCCTAACATTTGTTGTGGGTAGAGTGATAGAGGATACATTTGTAGTAGCTGCAGCAATGGTTGTAGGAGAGATGGGAGTTTCTTGTCCTTCTCTTCTAGCAGATCTTCTTTGCCTTGAAATTCCAACATCTTCCTTTTCCATTTTCTTAGCCTTTACTTCTTTTACGAGTCTCAAAGCATTTTCTTCGAGTGTATCCTGTCTTTCTTGCTTTTCATTTGCAATCCTTTCAGCTTCTTTGTTTAATGGCTCATCAATTTCTTTACCCAAAGTTGCTTCGGATGCTTCCGCAGTTGTTGTTGTTGCTGGCTGTTGTTGCACCTGAGGTTTGACTTTTGAGTCAGGCTGCAACTTTCGCATTGAATCTTTCTCCCCCTTTTTGGCATCATCTTCATTGTCATCTTGAAGAATGATCACCGGGGCAGGGCCAGTAGTTTTGAGCAGATGGTCTTTGATGGTTTTGATGTTAGCTTGTGTATCTTTATAGCGAGCGTCGACCATATTTCGGATCAGTTTCATATGGGTTTCATGTTGAATATCGGCCAGTTGTCTCTGAGCAAGGATGATTGGTTGAACAACCTTCCATAGCTCATCAGCATTTTGTGTGGGAGATGGTTGAGGTTGGGAGTTTTGGAGAACCTGCTTCATCATGGTTTTGAGGTCATCTATAGATGATTCCATGGAAGACATCCTCTCCATCAATTCTTTATACCTTACTTCATCACCTAATCTAATAGGATCATCTGAATTCCTACCAGAGGTAGCTGTACTTGGATCTTCTATTGGAGTAAACTCCATAGTATCAGACCCAAATGCCCCTTGTTCTTGGTTCTGGGGACTTCCAACTGGCTCAGAAAATACAACTGTAGCCTCTGCAGTTGTTGCCGTCAAGAAAGTCTTAATTATGTAACCACTGTCCAACTGAGCCACTGTTGTAGCAGCAGTTGTAGTATTTGCTTCACTTGACCTACCACAAGAGTTACATGTAACTCTGGAGTGTAACCTCCTCAATTGCTTATGGGCTAGCAGATAGAGTTGTCTCAGACTCAGTCAAATGTGGAGGTTGACTCTCTTTAATAGGTGAGTGAGAGGGACTGTTGAGTGATTGAGTTTTCTCTATTGCCTCAAGCAAAGGTATAAATGTGGGTGGAATCGGAGTAGTGGGTATGGGAGTAGAAAGAGACATATCCCTAGGAGAGGGGTTGGAGAACAAATGTTCAAGTGAAACATCTGCCTCATAATGTGGTGTCCCTATGCTAACAACTTTTCCTTTTGTGAGGAAACAAGAGGAGATTGTGATGGTGGAGATCTTTGAACCATCTGTTATGAGGAAGTAGCAGTAATGGTTGTAAGTGACTTTTTGTGATGTCACATGTAAGACATTTAGGATCTCATCTTCCAGAGCTACCTTTTTAGGGTGTTTGGTGGGCTTGGTGGATTTGGTTGGTTTCTTTTTGGGTTTAACTGGTGGGGGTTGCACAACATTGGTTGTAGTGATGTGGTCACCAGGATCAGTGGGCTCAGCAATAGAGGAAGGAGCAGTGGTTGTAGAGGTTGTCAAAATCTGCTCAGTCTCTATTGCTTTAGTTGTCAACACCTTAGGTTTTTGAGTTGAGAGTCTAGTAAAAGTTTCATGTTTGAGGCTACCAACTTCACAGGTGACACCTTGTTTAAAATCAGTCTCAGAAACTTGTTTTTGTAAACAAAAACTCAACAACCTAGGATGTATCAATAAAGCTTTACCCGTTTTAAGATTGTTAAAAATAGAAACCAGATCAGAAAACAATACTTGAGAAAAGTTAAATTTTGATTTGGTTAAAATAGCATAACCCAGGTATTGAATACTCAAAGGTATTTCGGTGAAACCGGTTGTTTTTGCTGACAGGCATAGTAAAAGGGTGTGAAAAAAGAATTTCATATCAGCGGGAAATTCTGTTTGAAAATCGTAATAGCTGAAAGCTGACCTTCATATCCACACTCTATGAATTTTGCATGTAAAACTTTCTTTGAGAAAGATGTGGGGTCATCAAGGTCATTAAGACCGAAAATGGTGGAGATAGTAGAAGGAGATATTTGGACCAGTGACTGTCCAATCTTTGATGTGATGGCAACAACCTTTTTATTCTAAATTTGGAGTTCAACGTTTGCCCAGAACTGGCGGAGGGTGTCGATGTAGATAGGGGCTTTTGCAAGTAACACATCTTTGTATGATGATGTTTGTAGAACATCAATCATGGAGTGAAATGCAGTATTATTGTTGGTTTTCTCGAATATTGGAAGGAGTTGTGGGGAGTTTTGAGGATAAGATTCATGGTGAATTTAGGATTTGAAAGTAGAAGAGAGTAATGGAGAAATTTATGGGAGATTTTTTTTTGAAATTGAAAGGCAAGTGGAAACTCTGTTGAGATGAAACAGGGTTTATAAAGGGAAGAGTGAATGCTGACGTGGCAGCGGTTTCCAAAACATCTAATGGCTATCATCTATGGACGTGTAAACTCTGCTGGAGACCAGCAGTGGTTCTGAACAGAGGAATGATTAGTGGATTTGGAAAACAATGGTTTCACCAACAGTGGATTGGGAAAACAGTGGTTTCACCAACTGTGGAAGTAGGAACAGAGGATACACTTTCAGCAATAGATATCTTTTCATGGAGTAATAACATCAGATATTAGGCAAACACTATTGGTGGTAGACAACCACCGCTGGACAACCACTGTTGAGTATAACATCAGTGGTTAGTGAGTCAGTGGTTGAATCAGTGGTTTTGCTATACAACTACTGTTGGTGTGTTAGTAGTGGTTTGTCATCATTGGTTTGCATCCCTGGTTTCTGATCAGTGGATAGGATAAGTTCAGGGGCATTGATGTCAAGTTTGCATTTATGTCAGTGGATAGGATTACAAGGACCTATACTTATTGTCTTAAGTAGAAGGTTATTAAAGACAGGTGTAAGAAAACTTGACTATATTGACAATGGTTCAAATGACAGGTGTAAGAAAAGTTGACTATATTGAGAATGGTTCAAATGAAATTACTTGTATATTGTTAGGATCTGAGTTTGAAACTGTTTATGTAAGTTCTAAAAATGAAAGAAGATAAATCAGATGAACTTGCATCATTGGTTTGCTTCAGTGGTTAGTGACTATAACATCAGTGGTTTGTGAGTCAGTGGTTTGCAGCAGTGGGCATTTATGTCAAGTTTTCTTTAATTCATAACAGTTAAGAGATTGTTTTCATTGTCATGTTTTTCGTAATTATGATTACTTGCATATGACTCACAATCTCCCCCTCGGCCTAAGATCACTGATTTGTTCATAAGAATGTAAGGAACATAGCTTAGATTGATAATTGATGAACGTGATCAAATAGAACAGCACATGCACTGTTCTTTTATACTACCATCCTAACCACTGAGCATCTTATTATGATGTCAGCATGAAAGTGACACTTAACAAAAATAACAAACAAATAACATCTGCTAAGCTAACCACTGCTATACACTAAACATTACAAGGACTGATAGAAAACACTGATGATACATCCTCTGTTGGTCTTTAGCAGAGCTTTGCCTTGACAGACCTTTAGCTTTGATCTTCAGCAGAGCTTTGTCTTGCCAGACCTTTTATCTTTAGTATTTAGTAGAGCTTTGCCTTGGCAGACCTTTAACTTTAGTCTTTCGCAGAGCTTTACCTTGGCAAACCTTCGGCTTTAGACTTCAGCAGAGCTTTGTCTTCAACAGAGTTTAGCTACGACAGACCTTAGACATTTAGTCTTCAGCAGACCTTTACTTGGGCAGATGTTACATTATTGTTTGGATCAGAGGTTGTAGTATATTTTGGCGTTCTATCTCTGTTCTTTTGTAGGGTTCAATTCCAACATATATTTTATACCCAACACATATATTTACTGAATTTAGTGTAGTTTGACAAATTACATATATAAATTTTCTTTGCCTTGTAAGGGAAAGATAGGTGGTTCTCTCCACAAGACTTACAAAACACAGGTTATGTGCAGCAGTCCGCCATATTTAACATATAAAGTTGTTTTATATGTTAAATAAGGCAGGGTGCGCCAATAACCTGTATTTTGTAAGCCCTAGGAGAGAACCACCTATCTTCCCCCTAAAAAGCAAAGAAAACATATCACGCAATTTAAACCTTCTTTCAATTTCTCTTCATCATAATCAGACGTGCTACACTCAGTTGCTGATCTAATATGACAAACAATAACGATTAATATTAATGTTAGTTCTTGAGATATAGTTTACGAAATCATTGTAGTGGAAGTGCACCTATCACTTACCGTATAAACTTGTTGTGGCTGCGGTGTTGCATCTACCTGTAAACAAAGAAGGGTCAAGATTTTTAAAGTTCATAGTTCTAACTTGAATTAATAAATGTTTTTATTTAGCTTACCTTAATTTGCACCATCAACTTCTAGGCGAGTGACCTGATCTTCAGATGAGCTATAAAACATTATATTAAGAACATTTAAAATTCTGTCTACAATTTGAAAAATAAACAATATAATTACCGTATGAGAGAGGAAGTGTTGATACTCACCAATATCTGGATCTTGAATGGATGAAGAAACAGAGAGAATAAGATGAAAATGAGAGCTTTGAATTTGTGATGAGATGAAAATGAGAGAGGGCCAGTGAAGATCTCAAATTGTTTGGATTGGATCTATCGATTGGATCTTGTGAAACCTTGAACATCTTGTGAAATTGCCATATCTTAAATTGACAGAGAGAGAAAGTGGGCAGAGGATTTTGAAAATGAAGAATGAATCTAGAAAACCCTTGATATATATCCGTGGCATGGGTGTATGGGGAACTGGGATGAGCAGGAATTGAAAAATGTAGGTCCACTTGGAGGATCAAGATTAACCTACTTCCCTGTTTATACAACACAAACACGAGTGCGGAATCCTCGTAAGTATGCAAACCAAAGCAAAGTAAGAACACAGGATAACCAAAGATTCAATATCTTGATTAACAGAGGGGAACTAGTACAAACACATACAAACAATGTTCATACAGACTCATGCAACACACTCTGTGCACTTGTGTCTCTCTCTAGTATATCTCTAGTCTCTGTAGAAGGTAACTCGCACTGTCCCCCTCTATACTGAGAAGTGCATGTCTGCTATATATTGTCCGCACCCAGCAATTGTACGAAGTACGTTGCTGGTTGTACGAAACACCAAAAGACATGAAAGACACTCTCCAAAGATACTCGTACGATTGAACTGGCTCACACGAATCATGACCTTGCTCGTACGAAACAAGAAGGATGCTTGTTTAGATGTACTTACTCGTACGAATGGTAGGTGGCTCGTACGAGCAATATCTTGCTCGTACGAAGCATTCCCACTCGCACATAGTAATCTTCTTCGGAGAACGTGTCACAGACATCACGTACACAAGACTCAACAGCATGCACACATGCAACTGTTTTACACAAACAAACTAATCATCGTACTAAACCAAGATAGGAGGATATCTTGATTTGGTCGACACGACCAAACTATACAGACACAGTAAACAAAGACCGTACAATTTCAGACGTAACTAAGAACAAGCAACAGACACAAAAGTGTATCAAGAAACTCCCCCTTGGCTGTTGCTTTGTCTTCGGTCTTCATACTGAATAGCCTGGAGTATCAGCAAACTCACCCTGAAGATCTGCTATCCATCGTTGATAGAGCAAAACTTTCCAAAAACATCAAACCTTTACTGTTTCCTCTTGAGTACCACTGGAGGTAACTGGATCGGACACGATCTGTTGTGCATTAGGCTCTACCACTGGAGTTGAAGCGGAGACTTTTGGATGCGAGGATGAGGCCGAAAGCATCAGGATTGTTAGTGTCTTCACTAACGTGATCATGTTTATGCTTGATCTCCCGCGCTTTGCATCTTTCATTCCATAGAATGTTCATCCTCTTTCTGCTCATTTCAATCACGTCTTTAATACTATTAAAGCCTTCAACCAGTGTAGCATTACGAGAATGATACCATTCTCTCAAGTCATTATGCTTAGCAGTTAATGTTTCCGCAGAACGTTGTACAACCGCACTACGTTCTTTTAGCCTATTTATCTCAATCCCTCGAGAGTTATCAGCTGTCCTCATCTTTTGTAGCTGAGTTGCTCTTTCAGCATCTGCAGCCTTCAGTCTCTCATTCTCTTTTCTTAACTGCAAAATTTCAGAATCCTGTTTTCTAATAGTCTCTTTCAAAGAATTTATCTCCAACTGTTGTTTCACAACTGTGTTGACATAAACTCCGAATGCTTGTTAATCTGGATTGCTGCAGCTTGCAACTGAGAGAACAGAAAATCCACTTTCTCATCCTTTTCCATTTAAGAGAACAAACGCTGTTTCGTTTTGTATTTTGTTGATGAGATGTAGACTGGGATTGTTGAACTGACGAAGTAGTAGGTTGCAATTGAACTGTAGTATCGTCAGCCAAAGGTGTTTCAGCTGCTGTGGTATTTGAAGGTTGTGGTTCAGAAATTGTAGTGGGTTCCGTCATTACAGGTTCAGACTCCTCCGTCATTTACTTTCCCGCGGATAAGTTCCTACCCATTTACTTCAACAACTTTAGTTAAGTCCCAAAATTCCTTGATCAATGTCTTGTATACTGTAGTCTTGTGCGTGATAGCATAATGTATCCTTGAGTCGCGCAAAAAATTCATTATACCATTGTACTCAGCAAATTTGTTTTCCGGATCCAAATAGGCCACCATGTTATGTCTCAGTTCTAATATAATTTCAACTTCTGACTTGTCGGTTCTCTTTGTTGCAGGTTTTCTTTTATGTTCCTTTTGTTCCATTCTGTACACATAAGACAACAAGGATAAGAACATAAATTTATTAGGGAATATACACACAAAAAGTTTTATTTCAAACTTTCTGTATATATATTCCATGAACAAAGAACTATTAACTCATACGAATAACAATTTATTCGTACGAAGAACAACTCATTTTTACGAACTCTTAATTTAGTCAAACAACTGATTCACTCGTACGAATAGCTGGCACGTATAAGCGATGTGTTATTCGCGCGTGTGACGTTTCATTCATACAAATCTAGTTCGTATAAACAACTTCAAGAGAAGTTACTTGTTTTTTCGTTCAAATGATTCTTCGCTTAAATTTTTTTGTTCAAGTCAGTCAAAGTCACATGGTCAGATAATGTTTAAGTTGTTCATCTTCAAAGTATGCCAACATTTTCAAGTATACCTTAAAGAAATCAAAAACAACTTAAGGAGAGGTGTAAAGATGACATGAGCAAGGTGAATGTGAAGTTCTACCAAAGAACTTCATCACCTTTTATACCACATTATGATACTCGTGCGAATTACCATAGCTTCGTACGAAGAACTCTAATTGTACAAAGCCCAGTGGTCATTCGTACGAAGCACAATGGCTCATACGAATAATCTCTGATTCGTACGAGTCTAATTTTTTCAAAACTGGATTTTCTGTTCTTCGAGGACTTTAGGTTTTTCGCTGACCTTTTTAGAACTTTGCACATATCCATATTAATCACAAATTAAGTTAGGAAAAGTGCTTGTTAAACAGATTTTGTTCTTTTGAGATGAGTTTACCCATTGTAAGAGAGTACTTTTATGAAGTTATGATATCAAAACAAATGGTTTTTAGGGCGTATCTTGGTAGAAAACCCTTTGAACTTCAACTTTGGCTAATTCAAAAAGAACTTAATTTAACAACAGAGTAAACTAACTAAAATAACTATTAACATATAAGAGTAAACTATATATTTACAAGATAATATTTTTCAGAGTTTCAAGGTAAAAGAATCATACCAGCTTTTAATCAAGTCGAAAACGAGTTTTGTTTAAAACAACAAATTAAATAAATAAATATTCTACTATAATTATTGGTATTGTTGTCCACGTAAGCTCAACTTATCAGAGGTAATCATGATTAGGTATGAATTATACTTACTAGCCGGTGTTCAACCACTTCACGACACATTCCCTTATCAAGATATGCACGAGAGAAACTCTTACCGGTGAGTATACCACTTATCATCTGTTTTGACGTATAAGATGTGAGAGACTCACTTATTTTGATTGAAAACAAGCTCTATGTGATTAAATCACTTATTGATGAGGAACTTGATTTTCAAATGCATGCAGGGCACAAGAGTAAGTCCGTGAACAGGTTAGTACCATCGTACCGACAAAGAGACGAACTTAGCTCCCGCATAAAGCTGGGATTTTTATCACTTATTTTTGGGTGAATGTGATATTTTTATCACTTATTGAAGGTCGTATGCAGTATTTACACGTATGTATGGTATTATGGAAGTTCTAGACTTGCGTCATCGTTATTTTTCGGCAAAAGATTGAACCATGATACCTAGATGATAAGTCAGCATAAAGACCGCATATCTCAGAACCTCAGCATACTATCAAACGAAATTTCGGTACCAAGACCATATGCCAATGAATGGTTCCCACCAGGCTTGCAGTCCGTTATGTTTATATCAACCTGCACATTTTAATCTGATTGTGATCCTACCGATACATCATTAGTAAAGCTACTTATCAATTTTCGTTTTATGTTTTTGACAGTTTATGACAGATCATCGGTGTATTTCATCATCTTCATCTATTTATCCAAGAAACTCATTTTTGATTTTTGGTTTTTCTATTGTTTTTGTATTTTTCTAAATTTTTCTCCCGCTTAAATAAAGAAGGTAATAAAAACTTAACTAAATAAATAAAAGACATATTTTTGTATTTTCTCATGTTTTTGTATTTTCTTGAAATATTCTCCCCCTAAAATATAAAACTAAGAGAAAATAGAAAATCTTTTTGTCATTTTAGGTTTTTTAAGAAAATATTTACAAAAAATGATTAGACAATGATGATTTACTCGGGTTTCACCTTGATGCCATTGACCAAAAGTAGATAATCAAAACGAGATTTATCGAAAGCTTTTATAAACAGGTCGGTACGTTGGTGATCGGTGGGGATTTTAACAACATTGTTAAGTTTCTTTTCATAACAATCTCGTATGAAATGATAGTTAATCTCAATGTGTTTGGTTTTTGAGTGCTGTACAGGATTACGAGTGATCTGTAAAACAACTTTGTTATCAACAATAATAGGAGAAGTTAGAAATTCAAAACCATAGTCGCGCATCTGCTGTTGGATCCATAGAACCTGAGAGCAGTAACTGGAAGTCGAAGTATACTCAGCCTCACAGGTTGACGTAGCTACACAAGTCTGCTTCTTGCGCTGCCATGTGACTAGGCGATTTCCCAAGAACTGACATCCTGCTGATGTTGATTTTGCATCGATCTTGCAGCCACCATGATCAGAATCACTGAATGCTGTCAAATCAAAGTTATCATCCTTAGGGTACCAGAGACTAGTGTCTGGGTGACCCTTCAAATAACGAAAGATCCTTTTCACAGCCATCAAATGAGAAACCTTCGGAATAGACTGGTAGCGAGCTAGAAGACATGTTGGGTACACTATATCGGGTGTTGAAGCATTAAGATACATGAGAGATCCAATCATAGCAAGATAAAGAGATGGTTCCACATGTTCACCCATTCCGCCAGGATTAATCCCATGATTATGAGCTAATGGAGTTCCCAAAGGCTTTGAGTCTTCCATCTGAAATCGTTTGAGAATATCCCCGACATACTTGGTTTGATGGATGAAAATTCCTTCCTTAGATTGTTGAACCTGCAAACCTAAAAAGAAAGTCATTTCTCCCATTGCTCATCTCAAACTTCTCTTGCATCACCTGCTCAAATTCTTTGCACATTTTATCGTTGGTCGACCCAAAAAAATATCATCAACATACCCTTGCACCATCAATAAGTCCTTATTATGTTACTTGATGGAGAGTGTACAGTCGATCAATCCACGTCGAAAACCATTCTTCAGAAGATAGGAAGACAACGTTTCATACCAAGCCCGTGGAGCTTGATGTAGACCATATAATGCCTTATTGAGAAGCCAAACCTTGTCAGGATGGATTGGATCTTCAAAACCAGGCGGTTGCTCAACATATACTTCTTCTTCAACCACACCATGAAGAAATGCACTTTTCACATCCATTTAATAAACAGTAAACCTCTTTTAGGACGCATAAGCCAATAAAATTCTTATGGTCTCAAGACGTGCTACTTTTGAATAAACTTCATTGTAATCAATGCATTCTACCTGATTAAAGCCCTGGATGACCAATCTTGCTTTGTTTCTCACAACAACACCTTGGTCATCCTTCTTACATTTGTAAACCCATCTTGTTCCAATCTCCTTGTAGTTGTCAGGCATGTCAACCAATTTCCACATGCCTAACTTCTGAAACTGCTGAAGTTCTTCTTGCATTGCTTCAACCCATGAGTCTTCTTTCATCGCCTCCTTCCAAGAAATGCACTTTTCACATCCATTTGATAAACAGTAAACTTCTTGTAGGACGCATAAGCCAAGAAAATTCTTATGGCCTCAAGACGTGCTACTGGTGAATAAACTTCATTGTAATCAATGCCTTCTACCTGATTAAAGCCCTGGATGACCACTCTTGCTTTGTTTCTCACAACAACACCTTGGTCATCCTTCTTACATTTGTAAACCCATCTTGTTCTAATCTCCTTGTAGTTGTCAGGCATGTCAACCAATTTCCACATGCCTAACTTCTGAAACTGCTGAAGTTCTTATTGTATTGCTTCAACCCATGAGTCTTCTTTCATCGCCTCCTTCCAAGATTTCGGCTCAACTTAGCAAACATAGCATGCAAAAGACCAATCATTCTGTTCTCCAGATTCCCTAATAACCGAATAAAAACCAGCATTCTGGTTATTCCTGAGCTGATTACGTGTTTGCACACCATTTTGGACATCTCCTATAATATTCTGCTGAGGATGGGTATTATGGATTCGAGTTTCAGGAACATCAGGAACCCGTGAGTTTATACCCAAAAAGTTGATATTCAGATAAACAACTAATTTGTTAGCTGGATTTGATGATGATGTAGAAGCATGGCCTTCAGTCATCCCTAGATTCTGTATATTTGACGTAACATCTAAAATTCCAGGAACCGGAGCAGAAGTAGCTTCATTAGAGTCATGGAACTCATCATCTTCTGACGAAACATTATAATCAGCTACATCTTCGAATTCCTCATTCTGAACAAGATTGTTAACTGAACAAGACACTTGAGGATTAACAATAATTGGTCGAACTAATGATGAGTCAACTCCAGTATCACTTTCCAGTAACACTTGAGCAGCTGCAGAAGCATCATCAAAAGTTGGCAGATTAAAGGAGTTAAACAGCTCATCGTATTCAAACATCCAAGGAGCACCCGGAGCTCTTACTGATTCAGTGTATCTTTGAACATTAACTTCACCCCATTCTTCAATCTTCTTTATTGAAAAATTCCACACCCTAAACTTAGGAGTAGCATATCCAAGAAAGAAACCTTCGATAGCCTTCAGACCAAATTTACCATGTGGATCAATCATAGTGCATGGAGCTCCAAAAGGTTCTAAGAAAGAAACATCCGGTTTCCTTTATGCAATAATTCAAAACATGTCTTCTCGTGCTTCTACACCGTAAGAACTCTATTCATCGTATAATAAGCAGTAGCCACAGCCTCCCCCCAAAATTGAACATGAAGTTTTGATTCTACTAGCATAGTTCTTGCTGTTTCAATCAGAGTTATATTTTTCCTCTCAGGAACACCATTTTGTTGTGGAGTGTATCGAGAACTGTACTCATGCAGAATGCCTTTAGAAGAACAGAACTCATCCATAACTTGATTCTTAAATTTGGTGCCATTGTCGCTTCTGATTATCCTTATCTTTAAATTTTATAAATTTTCAAGAAGCGTCAGGAGATTCTTGAGGTTTTCAGGAACTTCACTCTTGTGTGCCAACACATTCACCTATGAAAATCTTAAGTAGTCATCAGTATCTACTAAACAATATGAATCACCAAAGGTAGTCTTGGGTTTCATAAGTCCAAAGACGTCCATATGAAGACGTTCCAAAGGCACATTCACCGTGTTGATCTTCTTTACAGGATGAGATTTTCTCGCTTGCTTTCCCTTTTGGCATGATACGCAGACGTCTTGTAGATGAAAATTCTTCACTGGCACACCATTCACAAGATTGCTTTTCACCAAATAGTTCATTTTCCTCAAGTGAAGGTGTCCCATTTGTCTGTGCCAAGAGATTGATTCCTTTTCGGTGGCTTTTGAGACAAAACATGTAACTTGTGCAGACGTGGTAATAGCTTGGCTCATGTTAAGAATATACAAGTCGTTAATTCTTGGAGCCGACAGGAGAATCCATTCTTTGGGAATCGTGAAACCAAGTTTCAGCACATAACATCGGCATCATCAAAATGAACCATGAACTTCCTGTCGTAGATTTGAGAAACACTCAGAAGATTGTGATCAATTTGACGAACATAATTGATCTTATCAAAGCTAACAACACCATTGGATACCATTCCTTCTCCAGTGATGTACCGCCCTTGTCTCCAGCAAAAGCAACATAACCTCCTCAAATGCTTTTCACATCATAAAGGAGCCTTAAGTCGCTTGTCATGTGCCTCGATGCTCTACTGTCGATAATCCAATGACTATTCACAGTTCCTCCTGGAACACCCTGCACATTTCAAAAATCCAATCATTTTGAGATAGGGACCCAAGCCTTAGTGGTCTTGGGTCGACCCTTATTGTCAAGAAGTGTGATTGTTATTTCTTGATGATTTGGAAACTTGATACCTCCCCCTGAAACATCACGGTCTTAGGTTTTCAAGATTTTTGAAATTTACCAGAATGACTATTATTTACATTTTTAACAACTTCAGGTTTTATTGAATTTGAAGAACTTGGTTTCCTTTCAGAAGAATCCGGTTTTAATACCTTTTCAATTATTTTTACTTGTTTACGTCTCTGTTTTTTTCTTGTTCTTTAACAATGCGATTGTCTTGTTTTGGAGAAATAGATCGATGTTGGCAAGTTGGTTCAGTAGGGGCTTTCTTAACAAATCTAGGGTTTGCTGGGTTTGTACAATTCTTGATTATGTGGCCAAATTCTCCACATTTAAAACATGTTCTCCTCTCAACAAATTTAGGAGATCCTGTTTTATGATTTGATGCTGAACTTTTGGGTCTTGAGGTATTTGGTTCATTTTCACACCCATTTGTATGTTGAGTGTAATTCTTTTCACTGTTACGCTTTAAAATCTTGACTTTGTTTACAAAATATATATTAGACATGCCTTCAAAAGTCTCGACTTTATCAGTACCAGTAGAATTCACAAATTTAACATACTTAAACTTCTTTTTGTAGCGAGTGCATTTTGCTTCAACCTTTGGTTGTGGTACCTTAAGTTTTCCAGCTTGCTTTTCTTTTTGTTTTTCTTTTGAAACAAATAATGGATGTGACTTGATTGGGTTTTTCTTCTCCAAAAACTTGATTGTTGATTTCTCAAAAACTTGATCAATATAGGTTGGATTTACATTTTTGATCGGAAAGTCTTTGTTTGAGTAGATTTTCTTGTCTCCAATCAAAGTATACAATACATTATCAGTTTCATATGTAGACACATTTGTCTTCACAGATTTCATAGGATCATTCTCTTGATTTTAATAGTTTTCTCATTATGAGAGACAAAGATTTCTATCCCCTTTTCTTCATCAAGAGATTGATCCTGATCAATTTCCTTGGACTCATCATCTGACGAATCATCCTCCTCTGTAGTAGAGGGATTCTGATCAACAACTGACGATGAGTTCTCGGATTTTCTTGATTCAACTGAGGAATTGTTTAGCTTGAACCCTAATCCTGCTGCAAACTCTTCAGGATTAATAGGTACAGAGGGTTCAAAGCGTGGCATTTCCTCTTCATTGGGCAATTTGGTATAGTTGTGTTTCAACAGAGGTGGACACGAGTTATACAATGCATTTAACATCTCCTTTTAGTTTTTGAACGTCAATGATATGATCAAGCACATATCAGGAGTTAGAATAACTCTCCAATTTTAGCTTGATCGCATCATGTTCGCATTTGGTGATGGCTAACTCTTTCTTTGTTTCCTCAAGGAAATTAATGTAGTTATTGATTCCTATTTGTTTGTTCAAAACTGTCTTTGTTAATTCAGAAACATTTTTCTGAAGGGTTTCTATTACAGATTTGAATTCTTTTTTGTTTCGAGTTAAAGCCAAGTTTGCCTCTTTGCATTTTGACAGTTCAACAACTAGGTTTTGATTGTGACTGTTTATTGTCTCAAATTTTGTTTTTAATTCAGCATGGTCACTGCAAATTTTAGGAGGGTTGGAGTTTACCTGACTTGTTGAACCAGCAACGTTAGCCATGAAGGAAGTATGATGAGGGAAGGATGCACTATTTGTAAAGAATTTTTCTGTTTCCTTCGATGCAACTTCTGCTTTCTTCATCAGACCCGCCTTTTGACCTTTCAGCTTTTCTGCTTCTTTCAGTAACTTTCTGACCTCAGCATCACTTCCTTCTCTGACATCTGAATCAGATCCATAACCACCTGAACTTGAGCATTCTTCATCAGAACCACCATTATACCCCAAACTATCATCATCATTATCAGAACTATCAATGCTGTGAACATGTTTAATTCGATTGATGATCTTGGCATACCATGCAGTTCCTTCGTGATTCTCATTTCCCAATTGCATCCTTTATCTGCCTGAAGTATTAAAGCTCTGTTTATGTTGTTTGAAGCTCCTGACTGGTTGGTTTTGTTTCGGTTGTTAACAGCTACTATTCTTTGATCATTGTTGACTTGAGCTGTGTTGGATGGTTGTGATTCATTTCTGAAGGGGTTGTGATTTCCTTGTTTGCTGGGTCTCGTGCACTCATGCTTAAAGTGACCTCTTTCTCCAAAGTTGAAGCAAGTAACATCATTTTTATCAAAACCATATTTTGTATATTTCTTGCTTTTCAAACTGCTTCTTCCTGTTCTGCTCATATAATCTTTAGCTCTTCTCACCGCACTTCTAAATGCCCACTTGATATCCATTAGCTCCATCTCATCTCTGTCTATTTGGTGGTAGTCTTTATTAGTCAAATTGATGTTTCCAATTTGACCAGCGACTAATCCGCAATAAGCAGTAACCATGGTATTTAGAAGTTCCATATGTTCCTGAGCAACTTCTACGCTGACCTTGGAAAGATGTGATGTGTCAAGTCTTACTGTGTTGGGGTTTGCAGGTTGAAAGTTGTTTCCATAGAAAGCTTGTTGAGAAGCTTGTTGTGGAACTTGAGGTGCAAGATCTCGTGGTTGTGGTAGAAAGGCTTTCGGATCAAAAACTTGTCCATAGGCTTGAGTACTTGAGCTTGCAGACTGATTTGACTGAACAGGTTGTGGTAGAAAGGGATTCACGTTTGACACAAACGCAGTTGAAGCTTTGGTTGCTGACTTGCACTAATACCTGTATTAGTACCTCCAAAGTACATTTCAGGGTTTTGTGGAACAGTAACTCTTTGTGCTTTTCGAATTTCTTCTTCGTTCTTGTTCTCTAATTTCTACAAAATTCATAAATACTGATTGAATCCAAAACACTTGTATGCTTCAATAAGTCAATAAATTGACCCCATTTTGGCGGTAATGCGTCAGCAAAACGCATCACGATTTCTTGTGGAGATGCTAATACTTTGTACGAGTACATTTCGCTAAGCAAATGGTCGAAATGTGTGGTCATATCATTCAGCGTTTCATTCTCCATGAACATGAAACCTTCAAACTCCTTCTTCAGCAGATCATGTCGAATTTTTCTGGTTGCAGCATTACATTCTCCTCTTGCTTCCAATGTATCCCACAGATTTTTGGTGGTAGTACAGTACACAAACTGATGATAAATGTCTTTATGAAGTGCTTGTGTAAAGATTGCAAACGCCTTTTTATCTAGATCGTAAGCCTTTTTTTCGCTTTCATCTAGGTTAGCTAAGGAGGTTGAGTTCGATCCTGCTTCTTCGAGAGATTCTTTGTAGGGTGTAGTAAAACATGTCCATAATTCTGTGTTCTGACCGAGAACATATGTGTGGAAACGACTTTTCCACGAAGGATAGTCGTTCATATGGTTCAGTTTAGGTGGACGGTTACTACTCCCAGTTTCACTCTCGCTCATAAGAAGAGTCTGAATACTCTGGTTCTGATTTGTGACACACACCCATTGATTTGCAGTAATCATGGCTATATGTTGAGGCATTAATGATTTAACCCATGAGTTTTATTTTCTTGATTATGAAAATTAAAAGCTTTAAAGTTTAATTTTTGAAAATAACAGTCTCCTTTTAAAGTTCACAATTAAACTCACAAGGCTTGAAAAACTGAAACACAAAAAACAATCAATGAAGAAGGTTCTTCATATGAATCAATGATTCATATGAATGAGAGTCCTTCGTACGAACCTAGTGTTTCGTACGAAAGGCACTTCTTCGTGTGGACTAACTTGTCTTTTGTGCGAAAAAGATTCTTCGTGCAGATGACTGGTCTTTCGCACGAGCAGTCTAGTTCTTCGTGCGAATGGGTTATTCGCACATATATTTTTCGCTGAGGAATCTTTTTGCAGGGCTGGTTGGTGAAAAAATTCCTTTTCTTGCACAGACTGGTTTCCGAAAGTGGTCTGTTGTCTACACAATTTTGGTTAAAAAGACAAACATTCCATATCAGCTTGTCAGTTATAACAGTCAAGTCCAGAATGACCCTACAACAATATTCCGGTGAGTTTCTCCTGCAAATGTGTTCAACTTGAACAGAAGAAAATTTTAAGAAAAACCAGATTTTAATATGTCTCCATGTTTTCTAACTAGGTTTTTATGAAAATTTTATGTATACAACAAGTTTGTTATCTTTTAAAAACTTAAGTTTCCTACTGAAAGTTCAAGAACACTTCAAGAAACCCTCAAAACTAGCTCAGACAAAACACTAAGCTTGGTTTCAAACAAGGAAGAGAGCCTGAGCTCTGATACCACTTGTAGGTCCACTTGGAGGATCAAGATTAACCTACTTCCCTGTTTATGCAACACAAATACGAGTGCGGAATCATCGTAAGTATGCAAACCAAAGCAAAGTAACAACACGGGATAACCAAAGATTCAATATCTTGATTAACAGAAGAGAACTAGTATGAACACATACAAACAATGTTCATACAGACTCATGCAACACACTCTCTGCTATAGTGTCTCTCTCTAGTATAGTTGTAGTCTCTCTGGAAGGTAACTCGCTCTGTCCCCCTCTATACTGAGAAATGCATGTCTGCTTATATAGTGTCCACACCCAACAATTGTACGAAGTATGTTGCTGGTTGTACGAAACACCAAAAGACACGAAAGACACTCCCCAAAGATACTGGTACGATTGAACTGGCTCGCACAAATCATGACCTTCCTCGTACGAAACAAGCAGGATGCTTGTTTAGATGTACTTACTCGTACGAATGGTAGGTGGCTCGTACGAGCAATATCTTGCTCGTACGAAGCATTCCCACTCGCACATAGTAGTCTTCTTCAGAGAACGTGTCACAGACATCACGTACACAAGACTTAACAGCATGCACACATGCAACTGTTTTACACAGACAAACTACTAGTCGTACTAAACCAAGATAAGAGGATATCTTGATTTGGTCGACACGACCAAGCTATACGGACACGGTAAACAAAGACCGTACAATTTCAGACGTAACTAAGAACAAGCGACAGACACAAAAGTGTATCAACAAAAAATTGAATGCAAACTTTGGCCGCTCAAACATATTATGCTTAAACATGTTGTACTTCATGCATTAAAGGAGTTTTAAGTTAAGTGGCAAATTACCTTAAGTTACCATTTGGATATGCGTATTAATATAGTATAGATATTTCCGTGACTCTTAACATAGTATTATAATAAAAGTGTATTATTTAGTTTTTTTTAATTTAAAAATCCGTAAAATCATTCTAGATATTTTTGTTACTTCGTACGTCCAATTCTATTTCATGCTCATGTTGAAAGTTCAACATGGCGTTTTGAATCTTCTAAGGACTTTTAATTCTAAAGTAAATGATGTTATGTTAGTATATAACAAATAAATAGAGTATAATATCTAATTAGAAAAAAACAGGATCATACCATTTGAATATTCTAAGGACTTTTAATTTCTTGCAAAGCCTATGAACACTATGTTGACCAAATTTTGGAGTTTGTCACACTTAACCATCTTGTAACGTCTCAATCTAATATCTCATTTGTTGCAAGTGTATTTAGTCAATTTTGTAAATTCTCCCTACGACTTTCATTGTGAAAGTCATAATAACATCAAATGAACTCCTTGAAAAGAGTTGCAGGTTAATACACTTCATATACTCATACGGTTATTCGATGTTATTTGGATGCATATTATGATGGATGCTTTTTAGTTGTGTCTAGTAATGAACAATGTAAATTGCATGTGAACTTGTAAGAGTTAAGCAACTTGCTGGAGAATGATGTGGTAAGCTTTCCAGTGAAGTCCATACATGACAATGCTCTAAAATGAGACTAATCCATTCTTTTGTGGGGACAAAACAAACTAAAATTTGTTGTAGAACCTCAATTCAATAAATTGACTCAAAATTGATAAAGTTATTGACTTGTGATATATTGAGAACCAATAGTTTGGTGGAATCCAACTATTGACTCAAGAACACGGAGAACTGTATAAACTTTGCGTACGATTACTCACTATCAAACCTTCTGAAACACAGAAGATATTATGAACCGCTCCCTATGGCTAACTCTTTCTGTGATTTGGATCTCCCTTTAGAACGGCTAACCCTAGACAATGATAAAACATCCTTATATAGTCCAAGGTCTAAATCGGCCCACATGGCCTATCCCATACATATTTCATCGTAACAAGATCACACAACACCCAAAACGGCTAATGCTATCAAATGACCTTCATAACTCTGACGTGGAACTGTGATCACCACTTCTAGTATACAACATTTTTTATCAAAATCTGTAATTGTAGTTATGGTATCGCTGTTGGTGTTTTTTGAAGTTCTTCATTTCTGAACTCTCAAACTTGGGTCTTTTCTTCTTTTCTTGGAGTTAGATCCGCATTTGGATGCTAATCAACATTTGCTTGATCTTTTTACTAAAAGAGGGTGTGAGAGGAGTATCACATCAGCTCTTTTTTTTATCAATATTTCTCTTTCAAGCAGATTCACAAGAACTTCTTCACATGTACTTTCACTGCCAGACGATGATTCACATCAGGTTCTTCTGACTCGGGTACATCTTGTCATTGTGGTGCTTCATGCTTTTCAGCAACTAACAACATTTCATGATTCATCTACCCCCAGTTTCTTTATTAAAAATTAAATTATGCAAATTCTCATAATTTTGTAAGCAAATATCTATATGTAACAAAGGATCCGTTATTCACATAAACACCTAAGGCATCCAAGTACTTGTACTATTTTTTTTTTCAAAATTTGAATTTCTTTAAACTTTAATGTCCACTTAAAACTTCAAGAATGGTTACTTAATTTTTGTTTTTTTATGAAACTAAAAATAAAAGAGAAACTAAAAACTAAAACAAAAATAAAAATGAACATAACTACTACAATATACATTTGCTATGGGATCAAATCATTGTGAATCAAACCGAAGAACACTTTTTCAGAATAGATTTACTTAGACTAGTATTTGTGATGCCAATATCTTTGTCCCATTAAACTCTTGCTTTAAACCTTTCTCATATGATTATATGTGAACTTTTATCATGTTTTATGCATTAATTATGATCTAAAGTGGGTCTCACACAGATCCTATAGCATATTCAATACATTCTATCATGCAAACAGTTTCCCTACAACATATTTTCACTGTAGGACCTGGAATCTTGTTTGAGAGTTGGTCGAGAAAAGAACATAATAGATTATATATACAGATGGGTGTAATATACATATCAAATGATTTCTCATATGGTTTAGGTTTATGGAATTTAAACATTAGAGGGTCTCTTTTGTTTTGTACATTGGCATTTTGTTGGACACATTTGGTCTCTTTTAGTGTTTCTTATTGATCTAAAAGCACATTGGCTTTAACGACAAGCAACCAGGTCTTCGTTTTCATGAAAAAAGCTGATGTGTTAAGTGTTCCCAGTTCTTTGCTTTGACAAAATAGCAGTGTTTTCAGACTTGATTTTAGACCCTAGAACACAGTGTGTATTGGGATATCACAGAAGCATTTAAATAGGAGTTGTACTAATTCTAAGTGATGTTCCCCACTAGAGTCATACATTAGATTCAAATTTAAGTCAACTTAGTTCCCAAGTTAATCAAAACAGAGCCTATCAACACATCACTATAGATCCTAGTTTTTTCAGTTTAAGGCCTTACATATGTTAGTCTCACCCACAAACAATAATTTATATAATTTCCCACATGATGCAACAAACAATTTTTGTATTTTTCTCAAATTTTCTTCCCCTAAAATATAAGCAAAATTAAAGAAAATGTTTTTGTATTTTTTTTATTACTTCCCTTAAAACAATGCATAAAGAAATTTCTAATTTTCCCCCTAAATTTATGCATAGATATATCTACCTAAGAATAAAAAATTGATGTACAAAAGCTAAGAAAAATAGTTTTGTTCAACCTTCCTCAAAATTTAAAAACGATCATTTTTAAAATTACTACACTATTTTTTTAAAGTACCTTTTTTGCTGATCTTACCCTCCCTTATCTCCTTCAGAAGAAATATATCATTTATAAAAGAGTTAAATTCATTTTAGTCCACTTGGTTTGGATCATTTTTCCAATTTAGTCCAAAGGTTTCATTTTTTTCCTTTGGGTCCAAAAAAGTTTAATCGTTGTCATTAGTCCACTAGGTTAACTTCATCCATTTTTCTATTAACAAGAAGGGCAATTCGGTCATTCTGTATGGCTGAATTGCCATTCTAGTTAACATAATTATGTATCAAATAACTGAATTGCCCTTCTCGTTAACATAAAAAATGGATGAAGTTAACCTGGTGGACTAAAATGGAAATGGTGAAACCTTTATGGACTTAGAAACGAAAAATGAAACCCTTGGATTAAACTGGCAAAATGGTCCAAACCACAGAGACTAAAATGGCAATTAAATCTTTGTAAAAGGTATAACATTCTGCAATAGATAGATGTCACTTGAAATATGCCTGGGAAAACCACTATCAACAAGCCAAATTTTGTTGATAATCCTCCTTAGTTGTACCTGCACGAATAAGGAAATTAATTGACATAGGTACCTATGCCATAGTGGTCATGGGCATTCTTGAAGCATCAATATAAGACACTTCCTACAAACACATATCCTTGTCATTTTCAAAAATTATAGATGCTACTTCCTTTGGTTTTGTCTTCAAAATTTGTTAAACAAACGATTTAGTTTCTTTTGTTGGAACTGTTAAATTGCTCATAACTTTTGATTTAGAAATTGATGTTTTCTTTTATCTGGGTTTCATTTGTTCTTAGCAGCATTCCAATCACCATAAGAGCATTTAACTTTGGGATGCTTATATTTTATTGCCTTAGGTTTTTCAACCTTTATTGGCTTAGAATAAAACTTTTCCCTTGGTGTAAACCTCTTATTTTTCATGTAATAAGGCTCATAAGGACGATGAATACAGTTTCTTGCTATGTGACCTGCATTGCCACAATTGTAACACAATTACTTCCTTTATAAGGAGCATAGCCGGAACATTCCGACCATGAAAATGATGATGAATGTGTTGGTGCATAATGTCTATTGCCTACGTCAATGATTATGTGTTTAAAAGTAATTTTTATATGTTTTAACACTATGCTTCATACAAAAGAATACATGTTTCGTACAATATCTTACTCGTACAAAACACTAGCTCGTACGAAATATAGTTGCTTGTTTAACAAGCACTTCGGTACGAGTCATGTCGACCTATAAATAGGGAAGTGTTGTGTTAGAGCTAGTTAGTTATTTGTCAATTGGTACGGCGAAGCTCTGCCAGTTTGTTTACTGTCGTCTGTATTTGAACGTCATTAATACAACAAAAGCAGTTAAACAGTAAGTACTATCTTGTTTGTCTTGTCTACCTCTCTAGCAATAAATTCCGTCTCTACTACTTGTGCGAGATCAGGTCGATTGCTCATTTTGGGAGCTCGATCCCCGTTCACAGGTGGTATCAGAGCCATGGGATCTGATCTACAGATAGACAACAAGTAGTTACAGGCTACTAGGTGTTCAGACTTGGATATATTTTTATCCTCATCATTTTTCTGACCTATGCTGCATTTTGGACGAATTTCGAATGAATTCATGGACAAAATGGACTAGGATTTTAGTAATTCAAGTTAATCTTCAATCTAATCAATCCATATCATAATTCGGACTTAAAATTGAACTAAACCATGCTGAAATCGATAAAATTGTCAGTCTGGAGACTGAGTTATTTCGTACGAGTTTCGCATGAAAAACTAATTTAACTTTTTGTACGAATTAATTTAGAAGTTCATACGAACGAGTGCTAAAAGTTCACAGAATCTTACAATTTTTCAGATTTTCAAACAAATTCGTACCAAAATTTCATCCATACGAGTATCTTACTCGTACAAAATGGTTTGATTCATATGAAATATTGTTTTGTGAGAAAAATCTAATTCTTGCGAAAACTTGTTTCGTACGAAACAATTTGTCCGCACAAAAAAATTTATTAATCTGATCAGTTTGTTTTTGAGAAGTGTCTTAATTTTTCACAGGAAAAATGTCTGAGGAAGTTTACAATGCGTTTGCCACATCAGTCGTTACCACTGCAGCAGCCCAAAATATCAATCTAGAGAAAGAGATGGGAACAATGACAAAACCTCCAAAACTTATGAATCTAGAAGACTTTGATAGTTGGAGTGAAAGGTTTATGAACTGGGTTCAAGCTAACCACTTTACTTGCTGGTTTGCAATCGAGGCAAAATATATCGCACCAGTTGGTGAAAATGGGCTTGAAAAGACCCTTGCTCAATTCTCTGATGTTGAACGTGAAAGGTTTATCAATGAAAAGAAAATGATGAATATTCTTCAGCAATCAATTAAAGAAGGCATCTTGGCTTTACTGCAACATGATGATGATGCGCAATCTTTATGGAATGATCTTCGACTCAAATTTCAAGGTAGTGTTCAACTCCGCAAAAGCAAAAGGGCGTTATTAAGCAAAGAGTTCGATGTATTCACACTGATTAAAAGAGAAACGGTAAGCAGCTGATTGAGCGATATTGTCATCTGGTGGTTCATATGAAGAGAATGGGAATTGTAAAGACAAATGAAGAGCTTGTTGACAAGCTAGCTAATTCTCTACCACAAGGTGAATGGTCGACTTGCTTAACCATACTAAAGAATGGAGTTGAGTACAACAATTTCTCGCTGCCTCGTTTTATCGAAAGGTTGGAGGGTCATGAATTAGAGATGCAAAAGATGGCAAAAAACAAGATTGTTCAAGTGCAACAAGATGTTAATCTTTATTTCAAAAATAGTTCTAGTGCTCAAATCCAAGCGCCAAAGATTCAAACCGCTTTCAGTGCATATAGTTCACCAAGCACACCACCAATTCAGACAAGTGGCTTCCAATCATTTCCAACAGTTGATCCAAATACACCTTCAAGCCAACAATCTTCTTTTGGATCAAACCAACCTCAGAAAAATCAAGCTACTTCATCATCCAATGAAAATCAAAGAGTTTTGCAATGCAATATTGCCGTTGACTTTCAGAATGCGTAAAATTTTGACGAAAAGATAGCAAAGCAACATATGTCTCTACTTGCTTCAGTTCTTGAGTCATATGACAGTCTTGTTGCTGGGAAGATCAGAAATTCTGAAATGACATGTGAAGATTACGATAAATCCAAAGTTAATTGATCCAGTTGAAATGGAGTTGATAGATATAAAATGGTGTATGGCTTCAATCGTTCGACATGCACAGAGATTTATGGAAATCACTGGTGAAGAAAATTTGGGAGGTTTGGATGGGAAACTTGGATTTGATAAATCCAAAGTTACTTGTTTCAAGTGTCGGGAGAAATGTCACTTTAAAAGAGAATGTCCAAACCGAGAGGTTCAAGGAAATTATAATCCTTTCGCCGATGACTATTACAAAAGAGCGATCTACCACCGACCTCAACCAAGAACAAGAATCGTGCCGATTGAAGATAAGCAACCTGAAACTAAAGATAAGGCATTGGTTGTTACACAAGAAGATGAAGGGTTTAATTGGAACAAGTTTATTTCGAAAGGAAAAAGTTTGGCATTGGTGGCTGAAATTATTGAGGAACCAGAAGAAGAATCAGGGGCATCGTTTGATGAAGGACCTGATGATGACGATTATTACTATCATACTTCATCAGAGGAGGAAGAACTTTTGAATGGTCCACTCAAACATCTTTTGCCTAACGATGTTTTAAAAACTTTTGCAGGATATTTCGTACCTAGCCAACATTCAACAGATGAAGAGAGAAAAAAATCGGTTGAAGAAGTTAAAGCTGATGAGAAAAAGGAAATGTTGAAAGAAGACATCACTAAAGCGTGCATGGCCAATGGCAATGAGGTAAACAAGTCAACATCTAAGAGTGTGAATGAAAAACCTTGTTTAAAGTATGCAGAGCCGTGTGGTGAGTGTCTTGTAAAAGATAAAAGATTTGCTGAATTGCAAATTAACAGACAATTTGTCAAGCGATTACAAATCCAAAAAGGAATCTTATGACAAATTGAGTACGTTTGTTAAACAATATAATAAAGCACTCAGAGAAAATGACGCAACACTTATGATGCTTAGAGCAACAGTGATGGATAAACAAATGGCTATTAATATTAATCTAAACACTATTGCTGAGCTCAAAAGTGAGCTTGAGAAAATGAGAATTGAAACTGAACGAGTTAACAAATTGTTAATTAGTTATTCCATAAGCTCCTACGTCATAGATCACATTTTACCAAAAATTGAAAATTATGAAGAATTTAAAATTGATGAAACAAAAACTGCTAGTTATGATCGAGTTCCACCACCCATATGGAACACTTATGTATGCAAAAATCCATCTGGGGTGGAAAAGGCACTAAATTTTAAATTGAAAACCGAACAGCTGCCTGCGGATATTGATGTAACTTACACTAAAAATGATGGTGAATGTGACTCTGAAGTGGTAAATAATGTGGTTGAAAAAGTGTTAAAAAATGAATCTGAAGTGTCTGAGCCTGAACAATCTGAGAAGTCAAAGTCTGATGATATATCAGAAAATAGTTTAAATGTTGATCACAATGTCACAGTTTACAAAATGGAAGGGTCTGATAAACTATTTTCGGATGAGGACTTTCCAATCAAGAATGTGAAAAAGGATTGTGTAGATAAAATGTTCAAGCTTATGGAGGTAAGTCTTGATGATTTAGATAAACGTGATGTATCTTTCTATTCTAAATCAAAAACTGACAACCAATCCTACCATCGTAAAAATGGAGATTATCCGGAAAACAAACGAACAGGGTTGGGTTTCCAGAAGCAACATAAAACCAACAGGTCCCAGAAAACTTTACAAAGAAAATCAATTTTGTTTTTGGGACAACAACCGAGAAAGAGAACGAGGTCATCGGAACTCAATCAAATGATGATTTTCTTAAAGAAAAAGAGAAACAAAAACAGAAACAGGTTTTGGATACCTCTGTTCATAGGGACAGCAGGACATGCTTTAAATGCAAGAAAGTTGGGCATATCGCACGATACTGCTCACAAGAAAGTTCAAAACCAGTTTCTTATCCGGAAAAGCTCATCAAGGATGAAAAAAAAAGCACCCATGTTCATGCCGAAACAAATTCTTAAAAGAAATATTGAATCTTATCAAAATGTTAAACCAACTATTCAACCTCAATCTAAATTTGAAATTGGTGAAACATCACACAAAATTCAACAAGTAGATTCAAAATTTTATGTTAAAAGGGCTAAACCACAAACACAGAAATGGGTTGCTAAAGCTGTCAAAATCAAATCATCCAAGATTGAACACAAACCTTCTGTTCCAAACAAAATTGAGCTTAAAAGATTGATAAGAACCAACTGGGTCCAAAATTTGATATTCCAAACCCACCCAAGACCAAACAGGCTTGGGTTTCTTTGTTTAAATACGTTTTGTTAATCATGTGTGCAGGGGCTCCAACGTTCGATATTGTCAAAATGGATCATCGATAGCGGAGCGTCTCGCCACATGACAGGAATGCTTGCGTTGCTCAACGACGTTAAAGCTATTCGAGGAGTAGGTTTTGCTGGAACGCAAGGAGGTAGAATTGTCAGAGAAGGGATTCTCTCGAACGGAGTTGTATCATTTGATAAAGTGAACTATATTGCTGAACTTGAGAAAAATCTGCTTAGTATCTCACAAATTTGTGACAAGAAGTTCACGACACATTTTAATGATAAAGAATGTCTAATCTTAAAACCTGGTTTCAGGATTCGAGAAGAATGGATTTTGATGCGAGCTCCGAGAGAAAATGATTTATATGTTCTAGACATGAGCATCGCTTCTACCACGTCGAAGAAAGTTCAATGTTTTGTTTCCAAAGCTACCGAGAAAGAGTCAATTTTATGGCATCGAAAAATGGGCACATTCATCTTCGAAAGATGAATTTTCTTGTGCATAACGACTTAGTGGAAGGTATCAATTTGAAAAGTTTTCATCTATCTGATGATTGTCTTAGCTGCAAAAAGGGGAAGCAGCATAAGAAATCACATCCGAGAAAGCTGTTGAATTCGATAAAGCTACTACTAGAAAGACTACACATGGATCTCTTTGGGCCAGTCAATGTCAAAAGTATTTCTGGAGATCTATATTGTCTTGTCGTTACAGATGATTATTCTTGATTTTCATGGGTGTTCTTTCTGGAGAGTAAGGATGAAACGTTTGAAACTCTATGATCCTCTTCAGAAAACTCGAAAATTTATATCATTTGCCCATTAAGAGAATCCGCATTGATAATGGAATGGAGTTTAAGAACAAGAAGATGCAAGAGTTCTGCAATGAAAAGGGGATTCTTCATGAATTCAGCGCCCCCTATACTCCACAACAAAATAGAGTAGCTGAACGAAAGAATCGCACACTGATAGAAACTGCAAGAACAATGTTAGCTGATTCGAAATTACCGATCAGTTTTTGGAGTGAAGCAGTAGCATCAGCATGCTATAACCTAAATCGTGTGTTGAAAGTTAAGCCTCACAAAAAGACATGTTTCGAGTTACTAAATCAACGAAAACCAAACTTAGCATTTTTGGAACCTTTTGGATCACCGTGTACCGTCTTGGACCCGGCTGGTATATTGGAGCCAAATCCTTGGAAGGTTTCTTTGTTGGTTATGCTACTCCTCAAAAACGTGTTTTCTTGCCGAGTTTGAACCAGGTAGTTCTAGCACAGCATGTAGATTTTCAAAGATATACAACACCTACGCAGAAACCTGGGGATCCGTGGCTGTTTAACTATGATAGATTGTGGGATTCGTTTGATCTACCAGATGTGCCAACAGAAGAAGAACTTGTTATGTTATTTCAACAACATCAGTTATCTAATCAAGTAAAAGTTCCTAGACCATTGGTGATTTCTACATCATTACCGGTCAACACGTCTGATGTCGGTCAAAGCACTTCTGTTCAAATTCCTGTTCTTGCACCAAATGTTGATACTGCTGAATCATCTGCCCAGCCAAATGCGGATGCTGACTCTGATCGGGTACCAACTTTCGATGATGGAGAATCCAGTTCTGATGAAGGATCTGAACAGATTGAAAGCTTTTTGAAACAACAGGCTGATCAGTCTAATACTAGGAATAAAGCTTCTTCATCTGTATCGGTTGTAGAGGAAATTCTAACAAATTTGCAACCACGAGTAGATGTTCCAACTGAAGTGATACCAAGAACACTTTCATATCATCCGTCAGAGAACATCATAGGCAGCTTACAAACTGGAGTGCAAACTCGAAATCAGATCAATAAAGATCTAAGCTGTTTTTATACTAGTATTTCTAAAAAGTCATATTCACTCAGATAGTTCAAAACATCCAGAAAGAAAAGTTTTTGCAGTATCCGAGATTCATTCAGATGTTGTTAGATTTTTTAAATCCTGATCTGAAGAAATCACCGAATGATGTTCTAAGGCTCGAACATATGGATGTCTCGACATTGCGTAAGATGAATGTGCATTTAAAGACTGCTCCAGTGGAAAAACCAATGTTTGGTGCGATTCTCAACAAAGATTACATATCGCCAGCACCTGGTAAGTGGAGAAAAGATGAAAGCAGCGATGATGAAGAAGAGGTTAAAGCATTATCTTTGTTTGTTGCAAAAAGGAGCCCATGGTTTGTGAAAGATGGAGAAAAAGGTGTGAAATCCAAAGCTAAATATTCATCGGTTCATAAAGAAAAAAAGAGAAAAACTACTTCTGCAATTGGAAGTTCGGGTTTAAGAGATGAACCAGATGTTGAGGAAACGGTTGAAGATATGGCTGAGGAGATTGAGCGTCAAGCTTATGGGTCTGACAAAGTAGCTGAAGAAGTTCTATCATCAATTACTGATTCAGAAGATAGATGAGCTGGTGAAAAGAAGAGAGCAGAAAAGTTAGAGAAGAAACGACAGGCTGAGTTAAAGCGCAAAGCAGAGGAACGCAAACGAAAAGCAACAGGCGAGGTTGGTACGACTTATGTTCCATCTGAGTCTGACACTGAATTTGCTCTTCGTACTCCAATCAATAAAAAACAAAGAAGAATGAAGCGTCTGGCTGCTAGAGTATCTCCGAATGTTATTCTGAAGGAAACTGCTGCTCAACCTATTATTGAAGAAAATGTGGATGAACCGTCACAGCATATTCCGTCTCCACCACAACCTGTTCAGCCAAAACCAGCTCAGCAACAATCTCAACCAGAGATAGCTCCTCAACAACAATCAGTTCCTAAGCCAAAACCAGATCAACAACAGCCAACTCAGCAACAACCGCAACAACCAGAGCCAGCTCAGCAACAATCACAACAACAGCCTGCTCTCATCCGCAAGAACCTCATCCAACACAGCAGCCATATGAGTCATAATCATTTTTTGATGAGATTGGTTTAGATGAGTTACCTGGAGGAGATGAATTTCGATTTGATGATCCAAGGGTTGAGGATTTGCAAAAACAGGTTATGATGAATGTTGTAAGGATAGCTGAATTACAAGAGCAAATCAATGAACTAACTGTTGAAAATCTCGAAATGCTGGAACGGATCGGTAGGTTGATTGTTGACAAACAGCAGTTAGAAGTGATGTTGGCAAGTATTGTATCTGAGAACGAACAGTTGCGATTACGGATGGCAGAATACGAAGAAGAGGGTTTGAGGAACGATAGAAGAATGGATGTTTTTGAGAAGATTTTGGAAAAGAAATTGGGTTTGAATATTTCTGCTGCAATAGATGAGATAGAACAAGCAGAAGCAAGAGAGAGGGTTGCGGAAAGGGAACGTTTATCTAAGCAACAATCTGACGCCCAAGGGAAAGGGAAAGGAAAAATAGTGGAGGAACATGTGATTGACGAAACTGTGCAAGAAGCTGAGTCTGAGCCAGTAACATGTTGGGATATCGTGGTTTATGAAGAACCGAGAAAGTTTATCTTGATAGGAAGGCTAACAGATGTGGGTATTTCATCGCTTGATATTACTCAAAGGCATCAGGATTGGCTATTAAAGAAAAAGATGGTGAAAGAAAGTGAAGAAACAGCTAAAGAAATTGAAAAGGAAATAGAAGTAGAGGATGCCGATGTTGATGTTTCGGATTCTAGTAGTTCGGATGATGATGATAATGATGATAATGTTGATGGGTCTGAATTCGTGTAATCGATTCAAATGTTAATGAACCAATAGATCTTTCTGAGTATTTTGATGATTCTGCGAACCAAACTACTGAAGAAGAAAAGACGAACAAAGCCGATGAGTCAGTTGATGCTCAGCATGTAAGATTTTCACAGAAAATGTTATATCTTCTGTTCCTGTCATGCCAAAGCCGTTTGTGTTATATCTTGAGCATGACGTAGAAGAGGGAGAGTTTGTTCATAGTTACTCAAAGGAAGAAATAGCAGCAATGCTTGGCATTAGTGAAGAGAAGTTTGATTTTGATTTCGAAGACGAACTAAATGAGATAGATGTTTTTGAACCAAACGCATATGTCTTCGAAGAAGTGGAAGATGCAAATATGTACGATAACGTTGTCGTGGAAAGTGATTCTGATGACGATGCTAATAATGCCAATCAGGGTACAGATGATTCCCCAACGTTTAGTGAGTTATTTGCAACAGGAAGTTCAGAGATGTTACAGAGAAAAGTATATGAAGCTGCTAAAGAAGGAACGATTCCTCAGAAAATGTCTAAAGCTGAAATTGCTGAACAAAAGAATAAATGGTTTCACGTGAATCCAACTGAGCGTAAATTTAAAAGACCCCTAGCATTTTTTACCAGAGATGCTGATATTTCTCTAGGGGATATTCTGAGCTGGGGATGGATTGAAGAACTCAATGTGTATGCGATAAAGAAGGAATTTGGTATCCAATACTTTAGATATTTGAGGGATATCAAAACATTGCCGTATTGGGATATAAAGGAGCTTGTTCAAACAAAGATTATAAATCTAAAAATGAAGTTTCATGACCAAAGGTTTTGGAGATTGATTAAGTTTGAAGCTATGCACGGTTTTACACATTGGAAACCTCATTATCCTGGTTGCATTATTAAAGTTGATCCAGTAACGAACTTGAAAGATGTTACATTGATTGTGAAGAAACCGCGGGTGATGAAGAACATGCCTCTGATTAAAATGGAACAAGATTTCTTCAAGATATTCAAATGGTGGCACTATGATTCGAGTTCAGGAGAAGCTGTTATTTGTGTGCGTCCAGATGATGACTCTTGGAAAATCACTGAGGAATTAACTGAAACTGTCATAGCGCATATACGAATATATGGTCTATGGCGAGGCATTCGAGTACTAGACCCGAGGTGGCTAGTCAACTGTTCAAAGAAGGATAAGGAATGTTTATTCTACAGTAAGATAAGTTATGAAGAAAAGGATCAAGAACAAGCGCTTCAATTCAAAAGATCGTTAATGTGTGTTTTGCAAATGATATACATTCTGGTTCGGATTGGAAAACAACTTGGAGGAAGCTTGAGAAGAAAGAGTCAAAGAAAAAGGAAGAAAAAGAAGCTCAAGTTATCAGTTTGTGAATCGGCCTCCTCCGACTGATCAAACACCAATTGCTTTTGAGGAAAGAGATTTTTTGGACGTTAGAGTCAAATCTAACTGAAGATTTTTGAAGAATATCCAGACTACGGCAACATCCAATGGGGAGTTTGTTGGTGCATGATGTCTATTGCCTACGTCTAGGATATGTTTGTAATGTTTATAGAGTTTAAACGTCAATGACTATGTGTTTAAAAGTAATTTTTATATGTTTTAACACTATGTTTCGTACAAAAGTATACATGTTTCATACGAATATCTTACTCGTACGAAACACTAGCTCGTACGAAATATAGTTGTTTGTTTAGCACGCACTTCGGTACAAGTCACGTCGACCTATAAATAGGGAAGTGTTGTGTTAGAGCTAGTTAGTGATTTGTCAATTGGTACGGCGAAGCTCTGCCAGTTTGTTTACTCGCGTCTGTATTTGAATGTCATTAATACAACATAAGCAGTTAAACAGTAAGTACTATCTTGTTTGTCTTGTCTACCTCTCTAGCAATGAATTCCGCCTCTGCTAGTTGAGCGAGATCAGGTCGATTGCTCATTTCGGGAGCTCGATCCCCGTTCACAGAATGTGAGAGATAAGATCTATCGTTCATGGAATAATTTTCTCATTTATGTTTGGAATAGTTTCAAACTTCCTGTTGTTCTTCTGAGCATGGTTTTGTTCAAACATCTTATGATAATGATCACAATTTCTATAAAATTCACCTTTAGTAAGATGCTTAGGTGACACGCATGTTTTTTGAGCAACAAACTTAGGTTTTGAAACCTTGTTGTCGTTCCCATCTACGATGCACTCTTTATTAGCCGAATGATTCAGACCATATTGCTCACATTTACCATTCACACCAGGCTTCACAAAAACAATTTTAGAAACATTTTTCACATCATTATTTGCAACCAAAGTTTTAGAAACACTATTTTTATCAGAGTTTTTCTAGAACATCTGGTTAGTTTTTTTCTTGCAAACATAATCTCCTTCACACTCATCATTCTCATTATCCCAATCCTCAATCTCTACTTTGTCTACACATGAAGTAGAAGCATTAGTATCGTCACATATTGTTTCAACCTCAACATATGTTTCAACCTCAGCTCGTTTTCAATAATTCATATAATCATCTTCTGCCTCATCATGGTCTGAATAAGGCATACGAGTATAGTTGTCATTAAATTGTGGTGGAACTTTTGTATACCCGGCCCGTGGTTTTTTTGTTATCAACAATCTGTTTATTAACAATATTTTTAGCTAATTGACTAGACACATAAAATTTATTAGATCAACATTTTGTTTTCTAGACAAAGTGGGATTCCCTATTTCCCTAATTAGATCAACGTTTTGTTTTCTATATAGTGTAACTTTGTTAATGCAAATTTGAGAACACAGAGAAGCATCTTCCTCGACAGAAGTAGGAAGAGTGTCATTAACCTCATCCATGAAAGCATGTTCAAAATTCGAAGCTTGTAGTTGATCCTCACATTCATATTCAATTGTTTTTCGACACATGTATGTAGAATTTGATGAACCTATAACTGCTCTCCCTAACTTAGACAATGTTGTATCTGCATTCTGTGTCATCTTTGAGAAAGGACTGTTGTTGCACAAAGTCCTCTGCTTGTCATCTAGAACAAATGAGTCAGATTGAAATCAAATTTTCTAGGGTTATTTTGGATACGTCCTTTGTCCTCTTGATGGTACCAACACTAATGTCCATGTTATGTGGTAGAGCATTCAAAAGTTTCTTGTTGACTTCACCAATTGACATCTCAATTCCATCTTCCATTTAAGAAATTTGTTGGGTAAATTTGTTGATATGAATTTCCAAGGTTTCACTCATAATGTAATGGAACCTATTAAATGTCTATACTAACAAATTACTTTGAGAAAACATTTTAAATCAGCAGTAGTGACTCAGATCGTGAACTAAATTGTTTTGGTCCATACCCGAGAAAGAATCAGAGAACAATTCCCTGATAAAAGATGTATCTGGAAACTTCTAAATGTGGTAGATTTGTCTTTTGAAACTTCAATTTAATTTGAAAATACTGAAATTCAATGGCAAATAATGAGTGTTATTTAGTCTAATCAAAGATTTATCCATTTTGTCTATTTTATAAAAGTACGGAAGATTGTGAAATTTGGGGAAAATTCTTTTTGATGAAATTGGAGCTTTAAATGAAGAATTTGGGCCTGAAAGCAGGGATAAACAACCTATGGTGTTTTGCACGTGATCCGGATCGTTGAGACCTTTCCGTCGCCTACTTGTCGGCCTCGCAACTCCAAACGTAGCTCAAGTTATGCTCGTTTAAAGTTTGTGTCTTTTCAACCATGTTTCCCCCTTTTAACAATTCCAACTTGAATCCCGTAAATAGTTTGACAACCCAAGAACTATATAACCCCGAGAACTATATGACCCCGAGAACAAGAAAACTTCAAGAATTCTTTGTAAACCCGAAAACTATCAATTCCAAAAACATATTGGTGCTCGCAAACTAGTGTCCACTCAAAAACACAAACACAACCTGATGTCAGTGAACCTGCAAACGGCTTTTCAAACTCGAGAACCCCTTTCTATCCTAGAATCACTTGATCTCAAAAACTACTTGATAACATGCAAAATATATTGGAACTCGAAAGCATTCCCTTTGACTCCTAGTGAATCCCAAAAGCACAAAACGAATCAGCGGCCCAAGCCACACGTGTACCTTATGATTAACCCCAGAGAAGAAAATATCTCAAAAAGTAAAAAGCTTGAAAACTTTTGAATGGAAACCTTTTTGAGATAAATAATTATCCCTAAAATCAGGAAATTATGCAATCTCTTGAAAACTTAGAAGATTAACTTTAAATCTTCTAAACTTTATCTCCTAAAAAATTGATGAACATAATAAACCTTCACTAAAAACACAACAAATATTTGATGAACTCTTATCATTTTTTTCAATGAGCATAAACAAGATTTGCGGATGTTTTCTTGTTTTTGACTTCCGAAAACACCAACTTACCAATGAATCCTGCAAAACAAACAAGAAAAAAAGAATACACCAGACCCAAACAGATTTGAATAATCCGTGGTCTTGAAGCGGTTTTTAAGACTTTGAACAGCCCAAAGTATCTTCAAAAACAGTACGAAAAAATCAAAACAGATATCTAACTCTTTCTGTCTGCATATGATTAAACACTGTCAAACTATTTGATACTAAAAGAAATTTATAAAACCGCTCCTTATATCTAACTCTTTCTGTGATATGGCTCTCCCTCTTGAACGGATAACCCTAGACAAATGATAAAACATCCTTATATAGTCCAAGGCCTAGAATTCAGCGCACATGGCCTATCCCAAACATAACCCATTGTAACTAAGGATCTTGGTCTAAACACCTCCTATTCGTGAACTAGTTTCACGGTCATATAACATCCAATACGACCTAATATATTTGATACATTAGCCTCACATATAGACCCTACAACAAAGGTAATGATAATGAAGGATCGAATTTCATACCTTTGCGTTCCGGATCCTTGATATCTTTACTAGTTGGTCCCACACCTTGACCACCTATAAGTCAAAGAAGAGTTTTGATCAATCAAACTTTCTTATTTGGATATGGCATCTCAACATACAATTCCTTTGATTTTACCATTAGGAATTTGTTCATTACCCTTCACAAACACAAAAGAATTTTGGACCCCAGCATATATATTTTGGTGATCGAGATAGAATAATGCAAACTTCAAGTGATTACGTTAAAACTTTTGGTGGTTTAAAAATAAACCCAGGAATAAATGAACCAAATTGCATAGTTGGATGACCTTTTTCTAAAATTAATATGTTCAGTGTCCTACAAGAAACTTTGCTAATAGAAAAAGAAATATTCAAATACTTTGGGATTTAGAAAAAAAAAATATGTATATCTTGAGGACTATCTTTCAGTTCGGTTTTCTCTCCGGCTTCATTCTTATCTACAAAAAGACATTTTTTTTTTTCATAAAGGCAGCTACCATGCGTTTTGCTCTCTTTCGGTCTTCAAAATTTTGAAAAAACTTTTTCACCTCATCTTCAAATTCATACTCATGCCTCCATAGTTGCATGTTATGACTGGATGACACATACTTCCAGAAACTCATATAGTTCTTTTCCGCTTAGCTATTATACTTTACATGTTGGGCAGCAGTGTCATTGTCATTTTAAACTTCCCATTTCCTCTTGTACTTGGAAAGTTTGACTTTTTAACCTATTGTGTCATTCGCTTGGTGCTTTATAAACTTTGTGATATTTTCCTTCAAAAGCATCTTAACAATCACACTTTTCATATATGTTAGGTCATTTCGCGTAATCCACTCTATTCCTCTCTATTCCTTGACTTCCTTCCTGTAGCTTGGAAAATAAAAGACATTGTAAATAAAGTATTCATGGGTAGACCTAGATCTAAAATTAAGGGTGTGGAGGAGAACTCCTGGGGGTGTTCAATAATCCGAAATCTGAAAAAAAAAGAAAAAAAAAAAAGAAAACTAAACTGAATCTGATATTAAAAAAAACTTATCTGAAAAATTCAGAGCAGATCCATCAGAATCCAAATTCTTATTTGGATACTTGATCAAATTTAGATTTTAGAATTAAAAAAAAATCAGATTTTTCGGATATCCAAATAAACTAAAGAAGTTTTAATAGGTTTTTAGTAAGGGGAATGGCTTACTACTTGAAAAATTAGTTTAGCCCAATAGCCCATAAGTACTTTGGATGTGTCTATACCTAATTCACCTTGAAAGTTTGTGTCAAGCTTGATTTTGTGTTTAAGACTAATGAATATGAATCATGGTGGCTATGTTTTGATATTTGAACTATGTATTCGTGTTTTAAGACTAATTTCACTTTTCTAGTTTTCTATGTTTATTCTAAATCAAATTTTGTAAATGTTAGGAACCAAAAATTATGGTGAAATATAAAAATTTGGAAAAATTGTTTTCGATTTAGTTTGTTTAATTGGATTTATTCGATCCTATCTTACGAAATTCGGATAGATTTGGATTGGATGGGAATGTTTCATATTCAAACCGAATTAGATTTCGAATAGGTTCCTAGAGTTTTTAAATCTAAATAATGAATAATCCATTATCCTATCCGATAAACACCCTTACCTCTTGGTATCTTTCTGAAAAAAAAAAATTATAAAAAATATAGGGTCCCTCCAAAAGAAGTTAAAAAGCTAGATGGATTGAAAGATATTCTTTAGTTAAACTCTTTTATAATAAAAGAATAAACGTTTCACTTAGAAACCTAAATATCACAAATGGGGCTCCTTAGCCGCACTCTCACCGATGATTTTAGAAAGTTTTTAACCAATACTTTTAAAAGTTATTTTTACTATTGCATTATTTAACCCGATCCATTTTAAACAAACCATATTTTGCGCCTCCTCGGTGGTATACACCGATTTCAATGGGAGGCCCGATTTTTGTGTCTGTATTCTAATTAATGTAATATGAGTATATTAATCGAAACTAACATGTGTGTCGCCACTAATATCTTGATCCTTTTATTATAGTATGATCCCTCATGTAGTTGAAGGAGTCTAATCCAACCATAGAAAATCCATTAACTCCCCAACCTTTTCCATAACTGTTCTTTATTGTACATTTATGCATCTTGGGATTTTTATTTGTTGAATCATAGGTAACAATCAACATCGCATGATCGGACTCTTGGACTTTTTTCTTCCTTTTTTAAGTGTAGGTTGTGTCTCCTTTTAGGCAGGAGGATGATAAGGAATCCTTATTTGGTTATTCTCTTTGCCTCACTATTTTCTAGAAACGGTCCAACATCCATCTCACCTAATATTGAGAATTTTTTCTACAGTAAAGAAAATTAAAGTCTTTATGATTCAAGAGTTAGTTAACACAATGACCTTTTAATATGTTGAATTTGATCTTAGCAAGACATTTTTAATATATATATATATATATATGACCTTTATATCATTTATCTAATTAATGATCATTGACCTCAATACTCCTATGTGTTTAACTAGTAATTATTCGATGTACATAATTACCCTCACTACCAAAATAGATTTTTTCCTTGGGTGTATTTATAAAGAGAGATTATTAAAGAGGATTAATAACTAATGAAACACAAGATCACTTACATAATTTGCCCCCTCTCTAAATTCGTGATCATCAAGATGATCTTAGCGATCGTAACTGTACACCTTAAACTAGAGCCTGATCATCCTCAAGATCATGATGTCTTCCAATTTAGGGATTGATCAATATGTGGTATTAAAGCAGATTTTGATTAATCAATTATTTTTTCTCCGCCATGAACCCCGGGATGGGGCGTGTTGCCCTTGCTCCCCCAAGTGGTATTAACTAAATTGATTAGTTTGTTTTAAACTTTACATATTATTTTTTTTATAAAACTAAACTTGCTTAACTTGAATAACACTTTAATTTTTCACTTCCGCCCAAAGATGATGTGTTATATCTATTATGTTATTCAAGCCTAATTAAGCATTTTCACTTAAAGAAATATTCTAAGTATATCAAAAAATTTATCATGAAACTTTGTGTTAAATGCACAAATGTTTCCCTAAGACTAATCAGTTTTTTTATATATTGAAATAGAAGAATCAAAAGAACTCCTAATATGCATGCAAACACTCTAGTTCTAAATAGAAAGTTAAGTAGAATCACTGAACACATTATAATTTACAATACCATGACCCATAAACTAAAGGTTATACATGGAAATTAGTATAGTTTTCCAGTGTGCTAAATAATAACTTCTGCACAATTTGGTGCTTCAAGAATTAACTATTACAACTCAGAAGTATCAAAGGAAAATAAGTGTGTTGATTATAAGCAACATGTGTACATGAAAAGGAGCGTCTAAAACTTGAAAATCAAGAAGTTATTCACCTCACGGCCTCTAAACCTAAAGATTGGATAGTTCTAAGGCCGGGAAACAAAATACAAGTACTACTTCAAGCTCTAAGTTCTCCAAGGAGAAGTCTCACTACAAAACTATGCCATTAGAGTAGGCAACCCACGGTACTATCCATTAAGCAATTAATGATATTTGAGTTTGCTAATATAAATATTCAACTAACACATGATGAGTTGAGTCTGGTTCTATATGTTCCCTTAAATCAATAAATAATTAAGATGATAGTTAGTGATGAATTTATTGTTCTGGCTATAAGAACGATAATAAATTGATCTTTGTTTTAGACTTTATGATACCTTATATATATTCTTGAGATTACTTGGAATTTAGTATAAATACTAAAGCTACTTTATGATAGTTATGAGGTTTGCATGCCAAAACAAAGTCAATATTACCTTAAACTCTCATACTATGGATTATCGCTATTTGGATATAAACCTTATACGATAGAAATAAATGATCCTATACACTTTCAGAATTATCATGAAAATGCAAATGGAACAAAGGAAAAAATAGACAAAAGAACTTCGTCCTTTGAAACCAAATTTCATCCTGACCAGGTTGTTAAAGGATGAGTTATTATCTAATCTCATTCTCAGTGACTTTAAAACATGTGTTAAATGCCCTAAAAATTTAAATGGCTAGGGGACTAATCAGGTTCCCCCAGAAATTATAATTCAGTGGAACTTATCCCAAATGGATTATTTAGACATAATTCATTTATCATGTTGCTGCATATTATATATGTCCACCACTTTGCAAATAGACTAGATAGAGCGTGTATTGAATATTGTATAGTTTACATTCATACGGACTAAGCACATTCACACGAACATAACTTACCTTTGTACGAAAGTGTACATCCTCACCAAACTAGTGTCTATATATAGTGTCAATGTTCATTAATTGATAAGTTTTGGAGATCCCAGAGGGGAATGCTGAAGAAACTTTGTGTAGGTCCACTTGGAGGATCAAGATAAACCTGCTTCCTTGTTCATATAACACAGATACGAGTGCGAAATCCTCGTAAGAATGCAAACCAAAGCAAAGTAAGAACACAAGATAACCAAAGATTCAATATCTTGATTAACTGAAGAGAACTGATACAAACATATACAAACAATGTTCATAAACTCTCATGCAACATACTCTGTGCTCTTGTGTCTCTCTCTAGTATAGCTCTACTCTCTCTGGAAGGTCTCTAACTTACACTGAGAAGTGCATGTCTGCTTATATAGTGTCCATGCTTAGCAACTATACAAAGTATGTTGCTGGTTGTACGAAACATTAAAAGCCACGAAAGACATTATCCAAAAAGACTTGTACGAATGAACAGACTCGCACAAATCATTATCAAGCTCGTAAGAAACAAGTAGAATACTTGTTTGGATGAATTTACTCGTACGAATGAGATATCATTCGTACGAATGGTGAGTTACTTGTATGAGCAGTTCTTGCTCGTACGAAGCATCCCCACTCGCACATAATGTTTTCCTTAGAGAACGTTCCACAGACATGACGGACACAAGACTCAACAGTATGCACACATGCAACTGTTTAACACAGACAAACTAAACATCGTACTAAACCAAGATAGGAGGATATCTTGATTCGGTCGACACGACCAAACTATACAGACACTGCAAACAAAGACCGTACAATTACAGACATAACTAAGAACAAGCGACAGACACAAAAGTGTATCAACAACATCCCCCTTGGCTGTTTCTTGGTCTTCGGTCTTTAGTCTTTTGTCTTCATACTGAATGGCCTGGAGTATCAACAAAATCCCCCTGAAGATTTGCTATCCAATGTTGATAGAACATCAGGCCTTTAAAATTTTCTAGAAACATCAAACCTTTCATGTTTCCTCTTGAGTAGCACTAGAGATAACTGGATTGGTCACGATCTGCTGTGCATTAGACTCTACCACTTGAGTTGAAGCAGAAACTTTTAATAGCGAGGATGAGGCTGAAGCATCAGGATTGCCAGTGTCATCACTAATCAGATCATGTTTTCGCTTGATTTTATGCGCTTTGCATCTATCATTCCATAGAATGTTCACCCTCTTTCTGCTTATTTCAAACACGTCTTTAATACCATTAAAGCCTTCAACCAGTGTAGCATTACGAGAATGATACCATTCTTTCAAGTCATTATGCTTAGCAGTTAATGTTTTCGCAGATCATTGTACAGGTGCACTACGTTCTTTTAGCCTATTTATCTCAATCCCCCAAGAGTTATCAGTGGCTCTCATCTGTTGTAGCTGAGTTGCTCTTTCAGCATCTGCACTCTTCAGTTTCTCATTTTCCTAACTGCGCAATTTTAGAATCCTGTTTTCTAATAGTTTCTTTCAAAGAATTTATCTCCAACTGTTGTTTGACAACTGTGTTCCGATTTAAAGATATAAATTCTGAATGCTTGTTAATCTGGATTGCTGCAGCTTGCAACTGAGAGAACAAAAATTCCACTTTCTCATCCTTTTCCATTTTAGAGAACAAATGTAACATTTGTCAAAAAACGGGTTTTCCAAACCCGCTTCGTTTGTAATCGAATATCAAGTTATAAATTTTTCGTTGCGTATTTATGTTTATTTTAATTTTAAATGATGCATAATTAATAAACAAATTAGAATTTAAAAACTATAATTGGTAAAAAGTGAAAACAAAATAAATAAAAAAGAAAACCGGCTGCTGGGATTCGAACCCAGGTCAGCCGGGTGAGCCTCAAGGTTTTAACTCGCGCACATATAACCACTCCGCCACTTGATGTTTTTGTGAGTTCTAGGAAACAATTAAAACGTATGTACAACCGTGAATCAACCTGTTGCGCCAAACTGAAACCGATATCGGCTTCCAACCGTCCAAGACGTTTGAGTGATCGCGGATTCTAGATTATAACCGATAAACCGACATTCTTAATCAATTCAGTCGTTAATGAACTTGAATTCATGTGATGTTCGGTTTTTATAACCGAAAACATTCACTTCTTGAATTACTTCAACAAAATCCTCATCTCGCGACTCAATTACATTCCCAGAACTTCTAATTTCACGTTTACTCTAATTTCTGATCGTCGGAATTGCTTTTTGAACTCGCCGGACTTTCGCCGGAAAACCGTGTCTTTCATCAAAACGGTAAGTTTCTCAATTCTTCTATCTTCTATCAGTTGTTAGGCTTTTGCTAACTCAAACCCTTCAATCAGAATCAGTTTCAGGCGACGTTATCGGATAATCAACTCTCACCGGAAAACTTCTGAAAATTCCCAGATTTCGCTGTGAAACGGTATAGTCATTCAAACCTTCTGATAACTCTTGTTTAGTACTTCAATTCCACAATTAGCTAATAAAAACTGTTAATTGGTCCGCTCAGACGAAGTTCATAAAAACAGAGCCGACGACTTCGCCGGAGTTCTGAGAAAGATCGTCATTCCGGTATGTTCATTCCCAAAACCTTTTTCCTATACGTTACATTTTAATCATTCGTACGCCTGTTAATCGAATTAAGCAAGAAATAGTTGATTAATCATTATCTGTGTTCTAGAGCGAAGAAGACGAAGTCGATTATGATTATAAGATTAATTAAAATCAGTATAATAAACGGGTTAGACACACATTCCAGCGGTGGACTGTGTGCAAACAACAAACATACGTCTCGAGTTCGATTCCTATCACGACCCTATTCTCTGAAATAAAAATGTTTTTTTTAAGAACCGAACCGGGTTAACTCACTGAAGATGTTAAGTATAATAAAAATCAGTATATTAACCAAGTTAGACACACAGTCCAGCGGTGGACTGTGTGCAACACTACACCACAGGTCCCGGGTTCGAGACCTGTTACGCACGCCGGTTCGATGATTAAAATCCTTTTTAAAAATAAATGAATTTTGAATAAATTAAAACAGTATATAAATATAATTAAAAACAGAAATATTTCGGGTTAGACACGTAGCTCAGTTGGTAGAGCTGCGTGCACGCGTACGGGAGGTCTCGGGTTCGAGCCTTACCCGGCGCATACTTGCACACTAGCGAACCGGTCAAACAGTCAGCAGTCATGGTCAACGGTCAATGGTCAACTCAAAAGTCAACATTTTTTATATTTTTATTTTATTTAATTTAAAAATCAATTAAAAATACTTAAAAATAATGTTTTTAAAGATAGAAAATAGCCTTAAACTCACAAAAATATATCTAAAAATCTTATTAAAATTATTAATAAAATCCACTCATTTACCATACCTTTTCGTTATTATTTAGGTTAGTTAATTCTCGTCGATCAATCCTCTAAACTCGTGTGCATTTCAACATCTTCAACCGAACGCACCCAATGTGAGTGAATCTCCACAAATTCCCCGTTTTAATCACGTTTTTGGGGTGTATCATGTGTCGTATTATTTATTACATTTAAACTATTGTGCATCCATCATATCCATGAACAAATGTGTATTCAACATGTATCAACTGTTTGTGTGGTTATTGTTTAGATTAAATTTATCATTTTCAGTACATACATTATCATAGGCCGCCGCTCCCCATTACATATGAGCGTTGAGCTGTTCCCCATTACATATGAGCGTGAACTAGGCGTTGCCAACATACGATCGGCTCCGTTTGATTGGGCCTTGATCGCACAGACATTTATCATAGGCCGTCCGTTCCCCATTACTTATGAGCGTGAACGTGACGTTGCCAACATATACAGTTTCATTCATGTTATATATTCATGCATGTTGGTTTGTTATTGTATGTTATTGTTTGATGTTGTTATTGTTATTGTATGATTATTTACGTTTGCTCACATATGATTATTGCACAATTTTCCATAATAAAGATAACAAGAGATCAATAATAAATGTTTTTCTAACAAGGTTCACTCGCCAACTTATGTTGACCCAAAAACCCCCATTTTTACACATGATACAGGTGATCTAGCTGCAGCAAGAAACACATAGGATGGCTTAGAAGAATAAACTGGTTTAGACTTTGGATTGTTTAGTTGATTATCTTTCTTTGTAATTGTATGAACATGTTTGGAATATTGAGGATGTAATTTTGAATTTAATAAATATGAAACATATAATAAATATCATGAGCTTTGGTGATAACCCAATTATGCCCCGACTCTTATTCCGCTGCGGGTCGGGGTGTGACAGATTGGTATCAGAGCCATGACTATAGGGATATAGGATAGGTTATTAGACCCTTAGAGCCTATACTATAGTTGATTAGAATTTAAAAAAAAAAAATTTGTGTGTTACATGCAAAATTCATGATGTTTATATGTTTTTATGTTTAATGTTACATTCAATGTTATGCAAGCATGTTCATAAGTACATATTATTATATAATGCCTATCATGAATCATATTTTCATAACATATCATATCCATGAGAGCACACACCACATCATTTCCATGATTTATTTTGCAATGATTTTTGTATTTTCAAATCACATCAAAGTGAGTTCTCGTGACGGGCATGTAGTAACTGGAAGGGTACAAGTACCGGTAGTCGGAACGTCTTGTCTAGGCTTGGCATTCGTATAAATCCAAAATAAAGGACCAGTTTGCCTACCTGGGGACTAACGATGAGAGTACGAAGTACCTATTAGGCCAAAGCATGCTATACCAAACGTCGTGTGAGCTAACCCCACTTTGAGTTGTCATTGTGTCTACACCTGGACACCTTCCGACCATACATCTCGTAAACATATTTCATGGTTTTCATTCGGGTGATGCGAGTGTTAAACCGCCAATACCAATGTGAATCCTACTAAGCCAATAGTCATGGGGGCCCACATGACTATACAGGTGAAGGTATGGGGGACATTTGAGGCCCAACATGAGCAAACCCAAGACATCCTATGGATGTAGTTGCATTATTGATGTTTATGTTATTATTTTTTTTTTAGACACATGACACCTAAAAAGACTCCATAAACTCACAATCTTCTTATGTATATTCCTGTAGATGTCGGCTAGGCAACAACGAGGGGGTAGAAGATCAGGAAGGTCAAACGAACGCTTGGCCACCCAAATCGCAAAACAAATGGCCGCGGTGCTTCCTGACATTGTAGTTCAAGTCCAACAAGCTCTGCCGCAAATCCCATCAATCCTCCCTAGCAAGAAGACCAGAACATCGGCAACCCTCTACCAAAAAGTGCTCATATAAACATTTCAAGTCTTGCGATCCTCCGAAATTTGAAGGGACCGAAGGTGTCACTGCTCTCCTCCACTGGTTTGAGGAAATGGAAAACACCTTCCTCAACTGCGATTGTCCCGAGGATCGCAAGGTATGATACGCAACCGGGAGGCTATTTGGAGTAGTTCTTACCTGGTGGAATACTGAAAAGGGTAAAAGAGGAATCGAAGATGCAATGGCCTTAACGTGGGAGGAGTTAAGGGAAATCATGACGAGACATTTCTGTCCTAGAAGTGAGATCAAAAAGTTAGAGGATGAATTTCATTCGTTGAAGCAAAAGGAGGGAGATCATACTTCCTATAACAAGAGATTTTTAGAGTTGAACCAAATGGTCCCTAACTTGTTCACCCCAGTTTACCGTTTAGTCGAACACTATATTCGAGGCCTCCCCTCGAAAATCCAAGACTCAGTTCTCAGCACTTCGCCTGCAACACTTGAAGCTGCTATGGAACTAGCTATTGAGCTTACCGAGAATCGAATTCGCAACGGTAAATTTAAAGATGAGAAAAAGAAAGCCCCCGTTGAGGGCCAAACTTCAAACCATTCCACCTCCTCCTCTAAGTTTGCTAACAAGAGGAAACGTAACACTAGAAACTTTGCTGTCACACAAAAAAATTTCCCTATCCCTGCTGCACCCATTACCCAAGTTGCCCCCTCACTTGCACCATATAAAAGGCCATACTCCGGCCCATACCCAAAATGTAACCGTTGCCAATACCATCACTTTCCTGATCATCCCTGCCAACATTGTACCAGTTGTGGTCGCGCGGGTCACACCATTCAAACCTGTCGCATACCTCAGCGAACGAACCGCCACCAGCCCTCAACCCAAACCCACCATCAGATAGTGGGTCAAGCCCAACAACCTCTACTACTACCACCTACCCAACATATAGCCCAATCCTACTACCAACCCAACTATCCCATGGTGCAACCTATGCGGGCTTGCTACAATTGTGGAGACCCAAACCACTTTAGAAACACTTGTCCACGCTTGGTGAACATTATACATGCTCAAGCTCAAGCAAATCCGGTGAATCAAGCTAACCAAGCTCCTCCACCTGCTAGAGGAACAGCTTTCAACATCAACGCCAATCAAGCTAGGGCCGACAACAATGTGGTTAACGGTACATTTCTCATCAATGGTAGTTATGCAACCATGTTATTTGATACTGGCGCGGATAAAAGTTTTGTGTCCTTAGAGTTTGAACCTATCCTCAACCAAATCGTGATAAACTCATGGAATCCATAACGGTAGAAGTTGCTGACGGAAAACCGGTCTCATTAAACTCTATTATACGCAATTGTACTCTCACCTTAAACGATCACGATTTTCCAGTTGACCTCATTCCTATGAAGTCGGGAAGCTTTGACATTATAATTGGAATGGACTGGCTCAGCCAACATCATGCTGAAGTTGTATGCCGCGAAAAGTTTATACGCATTCCTCTTACAAATGGTCAGACTCTACGAATCTTTGGAGAAACCCCATCGAAAGGGCTCAAATTAATGTCCTGTCTTCAAGCCTGAAAATATCTCCGCAAGAATTATGTCGCATTTCTAACTCATGTCGTCAAAAAGGGAACCAAGGAGAAGAAACTTGAAGACATCCCAGTAGTAAAAGATTTTCCGCAAGTTTTTCCTGACGACATTTCAGGACTTCCTCCCTTGAGAGAAGTCGAATTCCGCATTGATCTTATACCTGGAGCTACACCAGTTGCAAAATCTCCTTATAGGTTCGCCCCCTCCGAAATGCAAGAGCTAGCCAGTCAATTGCAAGAGTTGACTAACAAAGGATTCATACGTCCTAGCTCCTCGCCTTGAGGTGCACCTATCCTTTTTGTGAAGAAGAAAGATGGAACGTTTCGCATGTGCATCGACTACAGAGAACTCAACAAGTTAACGGTCAAGAACCGCTACCCATTACCTCGCATCGATGATCTTCTTGACCAACTTCAAGGCGCCAGCTGTTTTTCAAAAATCGACCTTCGTTATGGTTATCATCAACTCAGAGTACATGAAGAAGACGTCCCAAAGACCGCCTTCCGAACTCGTTATGGTCATTATGAATTCATGGTCATGCCATTTGGTCTAACCAACGCTCCAGCTGTCTTCATGGATCTAATGAACAGAGTCTGCAAACCCTATCTCGATCGCTTTGTTATAGTCTTCATCGACGACATCCTCATTTACTCAAAGTCTAAGTCTGATCATGAACGGCACCTTCGACTCATCCTTACACTCTTAGAGAATGAAAAGCTCTATGCCAAATTCTCCAAATGCGAATTCTGGTTAAAAGAGGTACAATTCCTTGGACATGTCGTCAATGACAAGGGAATACATGTCGACCCCTCAAAGATCAAAGCAGTACAAGAATGGCAAGCGCCACGTACACCAACCGAAGTAAGATCATTCCTTAGTTTGGCTGGTTATTATCGCCGTTTCATTTCAAATTTCTCCCGCATTGCTGTACCACTCACGGCTTTAACTCATAAAGGAAAACCCTTCATATGGAGACCCAAACAAGAAGAAGCCTTCCAAACCCTTAAACAAAAACTCTGTGATGCACCTATCCTCACTCTTCCTGAAGGTTGTGATGACTTCGTGGTTTATTGCGACGCGTCAGGGCAAGGACTAGGCTGTGTTCTAATGCAAAGGGGAAAGGTGATAGCTTATGCTTCTAGACAACTCAAAACTCATGAGAAGAACTACACTACCCACGACCTAGAACTTGGAGCCGTTGTGTTCGCTCTTAAGATATGGAGACATTATCTCTACGGTACTAAGTGTGAAATATACACTGACCACAAGAGTCTTCAACATATCTTCAACCAAAAGGAGTTAAACATGAGGCAACGAAGATGGGTCGAACTTCTTAATGACTACGATTGTGAAATTCGGTATCATCCTGGCAAGGCAAACGTGGTGGCCGATGCACTCATTCGAAAGGGTTATGCGAACTCCATTCGTCTTCTATGTTCGCAAATCATAACCGACATCAAAGATCAAATTCGAGAAGCCCAACATGTTTCAGTAACGGAAGACGACGTACGAAAGGAGCTGTCCTGTGGAGCTGAACTTAAAATTGAAACTAAATCCGATGGTATTCTGTACTATCTAGATCGCATATGGATTCCTGACCACAACAACCTTCATGAATTCCTTATGAATGAGGCACACAAAACACGATACTCTATACACCCAGGAGCCGACAAGATGTATCAAGACCTTCGATACACCTACTGGTGGCCTGGAATGAAAAAGGATATTGTTGTTTTTGTTTCCAAGTGCCTTACATGTTCCAAGGTGAAAGCTGAACATCAAAGACCCTCAGGACTTCTGGTCCAACCTGAAATACCTGTATGGAAGTGGGAAAACATAACCATGGACTTCATTACCGGGTTACCTCGCACTTCTGGTGGGTATGACACTATATGGGTAATCATTGATCGTCTTACAAAATCAGCTCACTTCATTCCGATCCGCGAAGATTTCAAGAACGAGAAGTTAGCTCGTATCTACATCAGCGAAATCGTAAGCCGTCATGGTGTACCGTTAAGCATTATTTCAGATCGTGATGGTCGTTTCACTTCACGAACATGGCAAGCCGTACAAGCCGCTTTGGGTACACGATTAGACCTCAGTACCGCTTATAATCCTCAAACTAATGGACAATCTGAACGCACCATACAAACTCTTGAAGATATGCTTCGAGCATGTGTCATAGACTTCAAGGGAAATTGGGACGCTCATCTACCATTAGTTGAATTTTCGTACAACAACAGCTATCATTAAAGTATCGGCATGGCACCTTTCGAAGCTTTATATGGTCGTAAGTGCCGATCTCCAGTATGTTGGCACGAAATTGGGGAAGCTCAAATCACCGATCCAGAATTGATTCAAGAAACCACAGACAAGATCCATCAAATTCGAAACAATCTTCTAGCGGCTCAAAGTCGTCAAAAGAGTTATGCAGATAAATGACGAAAGCCTTTGGAGTTTAACATTGGTGATCATGTACTTTTAAAAGTATCACCGTGGAAGGGAGTAGTTCGTTTTGGCCAGAAGGGCAAGCTAGCACCACGCTACGTAGGACCTTTCAAGATACTCGAAAGAGTAGGACCTGTAGTATACAAGCTTGATCTACCAGAAGAACTCAACAGAATTCACCCCACATTCCACGTATCAAACTTGAAGAAGTGCCTCGCCGATGAAAACCTCCATATTCCCCTGGAAGATATTCAGATCGATGAATCTATGCATTTCATTGAAAGACCAGTAGAGATCATGGACTACGGAGAAAAACGTTTAAGACGGAGTCGTATTCCAATTGTTAGGGTACGCTGGGAGTCGAAACGGGGACCTGAGTTTACTTGGGAACATGAAGACTCAATGCGCGAAAAATACCCGCAACTTTTACCTATTACCACTACTACTTAAATTTCGGGACGAAATATAAAATAGGGGATACTGTAACATTTGTCAAAAAACGGGTTTTCCAAACCCGCTTCGTTTGTAATCGAATATCAAGTTATAAATTTTTCGTTGCATATTTATGTTTATTTTAATTTTAAATGATGCATAATTAATAAACAAATTAGAATTTAAAAACTATAATTGGTAAAAATTGAAAATAAAAGAAATAAAAAAGAAAACCGGCTGCCGGGATTCGAACCCGGGTCAGCCGGGTGAGCCTCAAGGTTTTAACTCGCGCACATATAACCACTCCGCCACTTGATGTTTTTGTGAGTTCTAGGAAACAATTAAAACGTATGTACAACCGTGAATCAACCTGTTGCGCCAAACTGAAACCGATATCGGCTTCCAACCGTCCAAGACGTTTGAGTGATCGCGTATTCTAGATTATAACCGATAAACCGACATTCATAATCAATTCAGTCGTTAATGAACTTGAATTCATGTGATGTTCGGTTTTTATAACCGAAAACATTCACTTCTTGAATTACTTCAACAAAATCCTCATCTCGTGACTCAATTACATTCCCAGAACTTCTAATTTCACGTTTACTCTAATTTCTGATCGTCGGAATTGCTTTTTGAACTCGCCGGACTTTCGCCGAAAACCGTGTCTTTCATCAAAACGGTAAGTTTCTCAATTCTTCTATCTTCTATCAGTTGTTAGGCTTTTGCTAACTCAAACCCTTCAATCAGAATCAGTTTCAGGCGACGTTATCGGATAATCAACTCTCGCCGGAAAACTTCTGAAAATTCCCAGATTTTGTTGTGAAACAGTATAGTCATTCAAACCTTCTGATAACTCTTGTTTAGTACTTCAATTCCACAATTAGCTAATAAAAACTGTTAATTGGTCCGCTCAGACGAAGTTCATAAAAACAGAGTCGACGACTTCGCCGGAGTTCTGAGAAAGATCGTCATTCCGGTATGTTCATTCCCAAAACCTTTTTCCTATCCGTTACATTTTAATCATTCGTACGCCTGTTAATCGAATTAAGCAAGAAATAGTTGATTAATCATTATCTGTGTTCTAGAGCGAAGAAGACGAAGTCGATTATGATTATAAGATTAATTAAAATCAGTATAATAAACGGGTTAGACACACAGTCCAGCGGTGGACTGTGTGCAAACAATAAACATACGTCTCGAGTTCGATTCCTATCACGACCCTATTCTCGGAAATAAAAATGTTTTTTTTAAGAACCGAACCAGGTTAACTCACTGAAGATGTTAAGTATAATAAAAATCAGTATATTAACCAAGTTAGACACACAGTCCAGCGGTGGACTGTATGCAACACTACACCACAGGTCCCGGGTTCGAGACCTGTTACGCACGCCGGTTTGATGATTAAAATGCTTTTTAAAAAAAATGAATTTTGAATAAATTAAAACAGTATATAAATATAATTAAAAACAGAAATATTTCGGGTTAGACACGTAGCTCAATTGGTAGAGCTGCGTGCACGCGTACGGGAGGTCTCGGGTTCGAGCCTTACCCGGCGCATACTTGCACACTAGCGAACCGGTCAAACAGTCAACAGTCATGGTCAACGGTCAACTCAAAAGTCAACATTTTTTATATTTTTATTTATTTATTTAATTTTAAAATCAATTAAAAATACTTAAAAATAATGTTTTTAAAGATAGAAAATAGCCTTAAACTCACAAAAATATATCTAAAAATCTTATTAAAATTATTAATAAAATCCACTCATTTACCATACCTTTTTGTTATTATTTAGGTTAGTTAATTCTCGTCGATCAATCCTCAAAACTCGTGCGCATTTCAAGATCTTCAACCGAACGCACCCAATGTGAGTGAATCTCCACAAATTCCCCGTTTTAATCACGTTTTTGGGGTGTATCATGTGTCTTATTATTTATTACATTTAAACTATTGTGCATCCATCATATCCATGAACAAATGTGTATTCAACATGTATCAACTGTTTGTGTGGTTATTGTTTAGATTAAATTTATCATTTTCAGTACATACATTATCATAGGCCGCCGCTCCCCATTACATATGAGCGTTGAGCTGTTCCCCATTACATATGAGCGTGAACTAGGCGTTGCCAACATACGATCGGCTCCGTTTGATTAAGCCTTGATCGCACAGACATTTATCATAGGCCGTCCGTTCCCCATTACTTATGAGCGTGAACGTGACGCTGCCAACATATACAGTTTCATTCATGTTATATATTCATGCATGTTGGTTTGTTATTGTATGTTATTGTTTGATGTTGTTATTGTTATTGTATGATTATTTACGTTTGCTCACATATGATTATTGCACAATTTTCCATAATAAAGATAACAAGAGATCAATAATAAATGTTTTTTTCTAATAAGGTTCACTCGCCAACTTATGTTGACCCAAAAACCCCCATTTTTACACATGATACAGGTGATCCAGCTGCAGCAAGAAACACATAGGATGGCTTAGAAGAATAAACTGGTTTAGACTTTGGATTGTTTAGTTGATTATCTTTCTTTGTAATTGTATGAACATGTTTGGAATATTGAGGATGTAATTTTGAATTTAATAAATATGAAACGTATTAGTAAATATCATGAGCTTTGGTGATAACCAAATTATGCCCCGACTCTTATTCCGCTGCGGGTCGGGGTGTGACAACAAACAACTGCTTCTTTTTGTATTTTGATGAGATGTAGATTGGGGTTGTTGAGCTGAATAAGTAGTAGGTTGCGGTTGAACTGGAGTAGCTGCAGCCGAAGGTGTTTCAGCTGCTGTGGTATTTGAAGGTTGTGGTTCAGAGATTGTAGCGGGTTCTGTCATTACATGTTCAGACTCCTCTACTATAAAAGTAGGCTAGACATCTGCAATTGGCTCACTTGCACCATCATTACCAACAATATCACCGTCATCATCATTACCCGTTCCCTTTTTATGACCAAACTTATCTTCAATCATCTTTTTCAAGGTTGGATCTTCATTATCTGAATCATTGTTATCATGGCACCACTTGTTGTTTTCTGGTGCAATATATTGAACATTTACCAAAAAACCGATCAACTTACGAGGAGGTGTGCTTTCCTTGTAACGTTTTGCTGCTACACCTCTAAAGATCTTCAACGAATGTTCCATCATAACCTCAACTTTTAGAACATCGTTGTCATTCTTGGGAATATTCGGATGTTGCACATTCATGATCATTTGAAGAAAACTGGGGATACATCCAAAACTTGTTTCCACCATAACCGGTTCTTCTCAGGTTTTCCTTCATGTTTGCAAAAATATAATTTGAAACACTAAATGTTTTGTTCAATGTTAAAGTTATCATCATACCAATCAAGTCGTTATTTGCCATGTCATAACCACTTTGTCTGTTGCTCAAACACTGAATTAAAACATGTAGAAAGAACTTGTATCGGAGTGGCAACCATGCTTTGTTTAGTTGTCCCACGAGGAAATCTCCAACACATTTCATTCTAAGCAAACATCCACGTTGACACTTCAATGACACTGAGAATGGAGCTTAAGGATCATCACCAAGCTGTAATACTGAGTTAATGGTTTCAACAGTCACATCTATGTTCAAGTCATTTACTTTCCCGTGGATAAGTTCCTTCCTATTCACCTCAACAACTTTAGCTGAATCCCAAAATTCCTTGATCAACGTCTTGTTTACTGTAGTCTTGTGCGTGGTAGTATAATGTATCCTTGAGTCGCGCTGACACTTCATTATACCGTTGTACTCAACAAATTTATCTTCCGGATCCAAGTAGGCCCCCATGTTTTGTCTAGGTTCCGACATAATTTCCACTTCTGACTTGTCAGTTCTCTTTGTTGCGGGTTTTCTTTTGTGTTCCTTTTGATCCATTTTGTACACATATAACAACCAGGATAAGAATACAAATTTATTAGGGAATATACACAAAATTTTTTATTCCAAACCTTTTGTATGTATATATTTCATGAAGAAAGAACTACTGACTCTTACAAATAACTATTTATTCGTACGAAGAACAACTCATTTTCACGAACTTTTGATTAAAACAAACAACCGTTTCATTTGTACGAATATCATACTCGTACGAATGAAGTGTCATTCGTGCGAATGGTGTTTTATTCGTACGAATCTAGTTCGTACAAACAATCCTCAAGAGAAGTTACTTGTTTTTCGGTTAAAATGATTCTTCGCTAAAGTTTTGTTGTTCAAGTCAGTCAAAGTCACATGGTCAGATAATGTTTAAGTTGTTCAACTTCAAAGTATGCCATCATAGTCAAGTATACCTTAAAGAAATCAAAACCAACTTAAGGAGAGGTGTAAAGATGACTTGAGCAAGGTGAGAGTGAGGTTCTACCAAAGAACTTCATCACCTTTTATACCACATCAAGGCACTCGTGCTAAACAATCTTAGCTTCATACGAAGAGCTGATTTGTACAATACCCAATGGTCATTCGTACGAAGCACAATGGCTCGTACAAAAGATCACTGGTTCATACGAGTCCAGGTTTTTCATAAACTAGACTTTCAGTTTTTCGAGAACCTTTGGTTTTTGCGGGCCTGTTTAGAACTTTGCACATATCCACACTAATTACAAGTTAGATTAAGAAAAGTGCTTGTTAAACAGATTTTGTTCTTTTGAGATGTGTTTACCCGTTGTAAGAAAGTACTTTTATGAGGTTATGATATCAAAGCAAATGGTTTAAGGGCGTATCTTGGTAGAAAACTTTTGAGCTTCAATTTTGGCTAATTAAAAAAAGAACTTAATTACACAACAAAGTAAACTAAACTAAAAATAACCATTAACAGATAAGAGTAAACTATGTATTTACTAGATAATCTTTTCAGAGTTTCAAGGTAAGAGAATTATACCAGCTTTTAATCTTGTCAAAAACAAGTTTTGTTAAAACATCAAATTAAATAAATAAATATTCTACTATGATTATCGGTATTGTTGTCCACATAAGCTCAACTTATCAGATGTAGTCATGATTAGGAGATATGATTAATGGATGATTTATACTTACTAGCCGGTGTTCAACCACTTCACAACACATTCCCGTATCAAGATATGCACGAGAGAAAATCTTACCAGTGAGTATACTGCTTATCATCTGTTATGACGTATATGATATGAGATACTCACTTATTTAGATTGAAAACAAGCCCTATGTGATCAAATCACTTATTGATGAGGAACTTGATTCTCATATGCATGCAGCGCACATGAGTAAGTCCGTGAACAGGTTAGTACCATCGTACCAACAAAGAGACGAACTTAGCTCCCGCATAAACCTGTGATATTTTATCACTTATTTTTGGGTGGATGTGATATTTTTATCACTTATTGATGGTCGTATGCAGTATTTACACGTATGTATGGTATCATGGAAGTTCTAGACTTGCGTCACCGTTATTTTTCGGCAAAAGATTCAACCATGATATCCAGATGATAAGTTAGCATAAAGACTGTATATCTAAGAACCTTGGCATACTATCAAACGAAATTCCGGTACCAAGACCATATGCCAATGAATGGTTCCCACCTGGCTTGCAGTCCGTTATGTTTATATCAGCCTGCACATTTTAATCTGATTATGAGCCTACCGATACATCATTAGTAAAGCTACTTATCAATTTTGGTTCTTTGTCTTTGACTGTTTATGACAGATCACCGGTGTATTTCATCATCTTTACTTATCTATTCAAGAAACTCATTTTTTATTTTTGGTTTTTCTATTATTTTTGTAATTTTCTAAATTTTTCTCCCCCTTAAATAAAGAAGGTAATAAAAACTTAATTAGATAAATAAAAGACATATTTTTGTTTTTTTGTATTTTCTCATGTTTATGAATTTTCTTGAAATATTCTCCCCCTAAAATATAAAACTAAGAGAAAATAAAAATATTTTTGTAATTTTTATATTTTAAGAAAATATTTACGAAAATGTTTAGCCAATGATGATTTACTCGGGTTTCACCTTGATGCCATTGACCAAAAGCAGATAATCAAAACGAGATTTATCAAAGGCTTTGGTAAACTGGTCAGCACTTGGTGATTGGTGTGGATTTTAACAACATTTATAAGATTCTTTTCATAACAATCTCGTATGAAATGATACTTAATCTCAGTGTGTTTGGTTTTTGGGTGCTGTACAGGATTACGAGTGATCTGTAAAGCAGCTTCATTATCAACAAAAATAGGACTGGTTAGAAATTCAAAACCGTAGTCCTGCATCTGCTGTTGGATCCATAGAACCTGAGAGCAGCAACTAGAAGCCGAAATATACTCAGCCTCATAGGTTGACGTAGCCACACAAGTCTGCTTCTTGCACTGCCACGTGACTAGGCGATTCCCAAGAACTGATATCCTACTGATGTTGATTTTGCATCAATCTTGCAGTCACCATAATCATAATTACTGAATGTTGTCAAATCAAAGTTATCATCCTTAGGGTACCAGAGACCAGTGTCTAGGTGACCCTTCATATAACGAAAGATCCTTTTCACAGCCATCAAATGAGAAACCTTCGCACTGGACTGGTAACGAGCTAGAAGACATGTTGGGTACGTTATATCGGGTCTTGAAGCAGTAAGATACATGAGAGATCCGATCATAGCACGATAAAGAGACGGTTCTACATGTTCACCCATTCCGTCAGGAGTAATCCCATGATTCTGAGCTAATGGAGTCCCCAAAGGCTTTGAGTCTTCCATTTGTAATCATTTGAGAATATCCTCGATGTACTTGGTTTGATGGATGAAAATCACTTCCTTAGATTGTTGAACCTGCAAACCTAAAAAGAATGTCATTTCTCCCATATCACTCATCTCGAACTTCTCTTGCATAACCTGCTCAAATTCTTTGCACATCTTCTTGTTTGTAGATGCAAAAATAATATCATCAACATACACCTGCACCAGCAATAAGTCCTCATTCTATTCCTTGACGAGCTTGGAAGATAGGAAGACAATGTTTCATACCAAGCCCGTGGAGTTTGATGAAGACCATATAACGCCTTGTTGTGAAGCCAAACCTTGTCAGAATGGATTGGATCTTCAAAACCAGGCGGTTACTCAACATATACTTCCTCTTCAACCACACCATGAAGAAACGAACTTTTCACATCCATTTGATAAACAATAAATTTCTTGTAGGACGCATAAGCCAAGCAAATCCTTATGGCCTCAAAACGAGCTACTGGTGCATAAACTTCATTGTAATGAATGCCTTCACCTGATTAAAGCCCTGAACGACCAAGCTTGCTTTGTTTCTCACAACAACAGCTCGGTCATCTTTCTTGCATTTGTAAACCCATCTTGTACCATTCTTATAGTTGTCAGGCCTGTCAACCAACTTCCAGACGCCTAACTTCTGAAACTGCTGAAGTTCTTCCTGCATAGCTTCAACCCATGAGTCTTCTTTCATAGCCTCCTTCCAAGATTTTGGTTTAACTTGGCAGACATAGCAGGCAAAAGACCAATCATTTTGTTCCCCAGATTCCCTAATAACCGAATACAATCCAGCATTCTGATTATTCCTGAGCTGATTACGAGTCTGCACACCACTATGGACATCTCCGATAGTATTCTGCTGAGGATGGGTATTATGAATTCGAGTTTCAGGAACATCAGGAACTCGAGAATTTTTACCCAGATTGTTGATATTCAGATCAACAGCCAATTCGTTTGCTAGATTTGATGATGATGTAGACGAATGACCTTTAGTCATTCCTAGATTCTGAATATTTGACGTGACATTTGAAATTCCAGGAACTGGAGCAGAGGTAGCTTCATTTGTATCATGGAACTCATCATCTTCTGATGAAACATTGTAATCAGCGGCATCTTCGAGTTCCTCATTTTGAACAAGAGTGTTAACTGAAGTAGACACTTGAGGGTTAACAATAATTGGTCGAACTAATAATGAGTCAATTGCAGTATCACTTTCCAGTAGCATTTGAGCAGCTGCGGAAGAATCATTAAAAGTTGGCAGATTAAATGAGTTAAACAGTCCATAATAGTCAAACATCTAAGGAGCACCCGGAGCTCTTACTGATTCAGTGTATCTTTGAACCTTGACTTCACCCTGTTCTTCAATCTTCTTTGTTGAAAGATTCCACACTCTGAAATTAGGAGTAGCATATCCAAGAAAGAAACCTTCGATAGCCTTCGGACCAAATTTACCATGTGGATCAATCATAGTGCATGGAGCTCCAAAAGGTTCTAAGAAAGAAACATCCGGTTTCCTTTTATGCAATAATTCGAAACATGTCTTCCCGTGCTTCTTCACCATAAGAACTCTATTCATCGTATAATAAGCAATAGCCACAACCTCTCCCCAAAATTGAACAGGAAGTTCTGATTCGACTAGCATAGTTCTTGCTGTTTCAATCAGAATTCTATTTTTCCTCTCAGCGACACCATTTTTGTTATGGAGTGTATCTAGAACTGTACTCATTAAGAATGCCTTAGAAGAATAGAACTCATCCATAACTTGATTCTTGAATTCGTTGCCATTGTCGCTTCTAATTCTCCTTATCTTTAAATTGTACAGATTTTCAAGCAGAGTTAGGAGATTCTTGAGAATTTCGAGATCTTCACTCTTGTGTGCCAACATATTCACCCATGAAAATCTTGAGTAGTCATCAGTAACTACTAAACAATATGAATCACTCAAGGTAGTCTTGTGTTTCATAGGTCCAAAGAGGTCCATATGAAAACGTTCCAAGGGTATATTCACCGTGTTAATTTTCTTCACATGATGAGATTTTCTCGCTTGCTTTCCCTTTTGGCACGATACACAGACGTCTTGTAGATGAAAATTCTTTACTGGTACACTATTAACAAAATTGTTTTTCAGTAGATAGTTGATTTTCCTCAGGTGAATGTGCCCCATTCGTCTGTGCCAAGAGATTGATTCCTTCTTGGTGGCTTTTGAGACAAAACATGTGACTTGTGCAGATGTGGTAATAGTTTGGCTCATGTCAAGAATATACAAGTCGTTGATTCTTGGACCTGACAGGAGAATCCATTCTTTGGGAATCTTAAAACCAGGTTTCAACACATAACATCCGGCATCATCAAAATGTATGGTGAACTTCTTGTCGCAGATTTGAGAAACACTAAGAAGATTGTGATGAATTTGATGAACATAATTGATCTTATTAAAAATCACAACACCATTGGAGACCATTCCTTCTCCAGTGATGTATCCACCCTTATCACCAGCAAAAGCAACATAACCACCCTAATTCTTTTCACATTATAAAGGAGCCGTAAGTCGCATGTCATGTGCCTTGATGCTCCACTGTCAACAATCCAATGACTATTCACAGTTCCTCTTGGAACACCCTGCACATTTCAAAAACCAAATCAGTTTGAGATGGAAACCCAAGCCTTAGTGGTCTTGGGTCGACCCTTATCATCAAGAAATGTGATTTCTATTTCTTGATGATTTGCAAATTGTGTTCCTCCTCTTGAATCATCACCGGTCTTAGGTTTCCAAGATCGTTGATTATTACTAGATTGACTATTATTTACAATTTTAACAGTTTTTGGTTTTATTAAATTTAAAGATCTTGGATTCCTTTATGAAGAATCCGGTTTTAAAGCTTTTTCAATTACTTTTACTTGTTTACGTCTCGGTTTCTCTTCTTGTTCTTTAACAATCCGTTTGTCTTTTTTTGGAGAAACAGATCGACATTGGCAAGTTGGTTCAAGAGGGGTTTTCTAAACAAATCTCAGCTTTGCTGGGTTTGTACAATTCTTGATAATGTGGCCAAACTCTCCACATTTGAAACATGTTCTCCTTTCAACAAATTTAGGAGATCGTGTTCCATAACTTGATGTTGAACTTGCGGGCCTTGAGGTACTGGGTTCATTTTCATCACACATTTTTGTATGTTGGGTATAATTGTTATCACTATTACGTTTTAAAATCTTGACTTTGTTGACAAAATCCACATTAGATATCCCTTCAAAAGTCTCGAATTTATCAGTACCCGTAGAACTCACAAATTTAACATTCTTAAACTCTTTCTTGTAGCGAGTGCCTTTCGTTTCAACCTTCGGTTGTGATACTTTAGGCTTTTCAACTCGCTTTTCTTGATGTTTTTCTCTTGAACTTGATAATGGTTGTGACTTGATTGAGTTTTTCTTCTCTAAAAATTTGGTTGTTGATTTCTCAAAAACTTGATCAATAGAGGTTGGATTTACATTTTTTATTGGAAAATATTTATTAGAACAGATTTTCTTGTCTCCGACCAAAGTATACAGCACATTATCAATTTCATCTGTAGACACTACTGTCTTGACGGATTTCATAGGATCATTCTCTTGATTTTCGACAATTTTAACACTGGGAGTAGCAGACATTTCTATTCCCTTTTCTTCATCAAGAGATTGATCCTGATCAATTTTCTCTAACTCATCATCTGATGAATCATCCTCCCCTACTATAGAGGGGTTCTGATTAACAACTGATGATGAGGTCTCGGACTTTCTTGATTCAACCGAGGAATTGTCTAGCTTGAACCCTAGTCCTGCTGTAAATTTTTCATGATTAAGAGGTACGGAGGGTTCAAAGCGTGGCATTTCCTCTTCATCAGGCAATTTGGTATAGTTGTGTTTCATCGGGGGTGCACACGACTTACACTCAATACATTTAACATCTCCTTTTAGTTTTGAATATCAATGATATGATCAAGCACATATCGGGAGTTAGAATAATTGTCCAATTTTAGTTTGATCGTATCATGTTTGCATTTGGCGATGGCTAACTCTTTCTTTGTTTCTTCTAGGAGATTAATGTAGTTATTAATTCCTGTTTGTTTGTTCAAAACTGTTTTTGTCAATTCGAAAACGCTTTTCTTGAGGGTTTCTATTACATATTTGAATTCTTTTTCATTGCGAGTTAAAGCCAAGTTCGCCTCTTTGCATTTTGATAGTTCAACAACTAAGTTTTGATTATGACTGCTAATTGTTTCAAATTTTGTTTTTAATTCAGCACAGTCATTGCAAACTTTGGGAGAGTCGTAATTTACTTGACTTGTCGAACTGGCAACATTCACCTTGAAAGCAATATGATGAGGGAAGGCTGCACTATTTGTAAAGAATTTTTCTGTTTCTTTTAATGCAGCTTTGGCTTTCTTCATCAAACCCACCTTTTCACTCTTCATTTTCTCGGCTTCTTTCAGCAACTTTCTGACCTCAGCATCACTTCCCTCTCTGATATCTGAATCAGATCCATAACCACCTGAGCTTGAGCATTCTTCATCAGAACTACCAGTATACCTTGAAGTATCATCATCATTTGAACTATCAATGTTGTGAACATGTTTGATTTGACTGATGATCTTAGCATAACATGCAGTTCCTCCGTTATTCTCAGTTCCCAACTGTACTGACCAATCGCATCCTTCGTAAGATTGAACTACCAAAGCTCTATGTGTTGTTTGAAGGTCCTGATTGTTGGTATTGTGTAGGTTGCCGACAGCTACTATTCTTCTATCATTGTTGACTTGAGTTGTGTTGGATGGTTGAGATTGATTTTGAAAGGGGTTGTGATTTCCATGTTTGCTGGGTCTTGTACACTCACGCTTGAAATGACCTCTTTCACCGCAGTTGAAGCAAATAACGTCATTTTTATCAAAACCATATTTTGTATCTTTCTTGCTCTCCAAGCTGATTCTTCCTCTTCTGCTCATGTAATCCTTGGCTCTTCTCACGGCACTAGCAAACGCCCACTTGATATCCATTAGCTCCATCTCATGTCTGTCTATTTGCTGGTAGTCTTCATTTGTCAAATTGATGTTTCCAATTTGACCAGCTACTAATCCGCAATAGGCACTAACCATGGTGTTTAGAAGTTCCATATATTCTTGAGCAACTTCTACGCTTACCTTGGAAAGATGTGATGTGTCAAGTTTGACCGTGTTGGGGTTTGCGGCTTGAAAGTTGTTTCCATAGAAAGCTTGTTAAGGAGCTTGCTGTGGAATTTGAGGTGTAAGATCTCGTGGTTGTGGCAAAAAGGCTTTTGGATCAAAAACTTGTCCATAGGCTTGAGTACTTGAGCTTGCAGACTGGTTTGATTGAACATGTTGTGGTAGAAAGGGATTCAGGTTTGACACAAACGCGGTTTGAAGCTTTGGTTGCTGACTTGCACTAATACTTGTATTAATACCTCCGAAGTACATCTCAGGGTTTTGTGGAACAGTAACTCTTTGTGCCTTTCAAAGTTCCTCTTCATTCTTGTTCTCCAATTTCTGCACAAATTTATAAATACTGATTGAGTCCAAAACACCTGTATGTTTTAATAAGTCAATAAATTGACCCCATTTTGGCGGTAATGCGTCAACAAATCGCATCACGATTTCTTGCGGAGATGCTAATCATTTGTAAGAGTACATTTCGCTAAGAAGATGGTAAAAATGTGTGGTCATATCATTCAATGTTTCATTTTCCATGGACATGAAACCTTCAAACTCCTTCTTTAGCAGATCATGCCGAATTTTTCTAGTTGCAGCATTACCCTCTCCTCTTGCTTCTAGGGTATCCCACAGATTTTTCGTGGTCGTACAATACACAAACTGATGGTAAATATCTTTATGGAGTGCCTGTGTTAGGATAGCAAACACCTTCTTCTCTAGATCGTAAGCCTTTTTATCACCTTCATCTAGATTGGCTAAGGAGGTTGGGTTTGAGCCTGCCTCTTCAAGTGATTCTTTATAGGGTGTAGTAAAGCATGTCCATAATTCTGTGTTTTGTCTGAGAATATATGTGTGGAAACGACTTTTCCAGGACAGATAATCGTTCATATGGTTCAGTTTAGGTGGACGGTTATTACTCCCGGTTTCACTCTCACTCATCAGAAGAGTTTGAACACTCTGGTTCTAGTTTGCGACACACGCATCAATGATTTTACCCATGAGGTTGCAGAGCTTTGCGAAGAGTCCTGATTTGTCCTTGAACTACTACTCCAATCCCACGGATTTGAACTCATTTTCTTGATTATGAAAAATTAAAAGGTTTAAAGTTTGATTTTTTTTGAAAATAAAAGTGTTCCTTTTTAAAAATTCACAATTTCAGAAATCACAAAGCTTGAGGAATCACAGGGTTTGAAAAACTGAAACACGAAAAACAAACTGAGTTGATCTTCGTACGAACCACTCTTTCGTACGAGTGGTAGGTCCTTCGTACGAACTACTTGTTTCGTACGGAGGAAACTCTTTTGTGCGAACAACTGTGTTTTTCGTGCGAACTAGGTTCTTCGTGCGGATGACTAGTCTTTCGTACGAACAATCTGGTTCTTCATGCGGATAGGTTATTGCACAGATATTTTTCGTAGAGGAAACTTTTTGCAGGGTTGGTTGGTGAAAAATTTCCTTTTCTGCACAGACTGGTTTTCGAAAGTGTTATGTTGTCTACACAATTTTACTTAAAAAAAGACAAACATTCCATCAGCTTTTTAGTTTTAACAGTCAAGTCCAGAATGTCAGAGATTTGGTCAACCCTACAACGATATTCCGATGAGTTTCTCTGGTGAGTTTGTCCTACAGGTGTGTTCAACTTAGATTAAAATTTTATGAAAAAGCATATTTTAACATGTCTCCATGTGTTCTAAATAGGTTTTTATGAAAATTTTATGGGTACAACAAGTTTTAACTAAGTTTTAAGTTGGTTATCTTCCAAAAACTTAAGTTTCTGCTGAAAGTTCAAGAACACTTCAAGAAACCTTATCAACTAGCTCAGACACAATCACTAAGCTTGGTTTTGAACAAGAAAGAGAACCAGAGCTCTGATACCACTTGTAGGTCCACTTGGAGGATCAAGATAAACCTGCTTCCTTGTTCATATAACATAGATACAAGTGCGAAATCCTCGTAAGAATGCAAACCAAAGCAAAGTAAGAACACAGGATAACCAAAGATTCAATATCTTGATTAATTGAAGAGAACTGATATAAACATATACAAACAATGTTCATACACTCTCATGCAACACACTCTCTACTCTTGTGTGTCTCTCTAGTATAGCTCTAGTCTCTCTCGAAGGTCTCTAACTTACACTGAGAAGTGCATGTCTGCTTATATAGTGTCCATGCTCAGCAACTGTACGAAGTATGTTGCTGGTTGTACGAAACACTAAAAGTCATGAAAGACATTCTCCAAATAGACTTGTAAGAATGAACAAACTCGCACGAATCATTATCAAGCTTGTACGAAACAAGTAGAATACTTGTTTGGATGAACTTACTCGTACGAATGAGATTTCATTCGTAAGAATGGTGAGTTACTTGTACGAGCAGTATCTTGCTCGTACGAAGTATCTTGCTCCTTGGAGAACATTCCAATACATGACGTACACAAGACTCAATAGTATGCACACATGCAACTGCTTAACACAGACAAACTAAACGTCATACTAAACCAAGATAGGAGGATATCTTGATTCGGTCGACACGACCAAACTATACAGACACTGCAAACAAAGACCGTACAATTACAGACGAACTAAGAACAAGCGACAGACACAAAACTGTATCAACACTTTTTTCTCCTGCTTGTAAACGATGTAAAATTCTTCAGTATGAATGAATCATTTGAATTCGACTTATGACTAAGATTTATACCGAATTAGTTCTTTTTTACCCAAACTTCCGTCTAAACCCACTGGATCCTGGACTCACATATCATTCAAAGAATATTTACTTATATCTAATCTGTCACCTACGGTCCAAGGTCTTAAAGACATCAATTCATATATACCTAATATGTTTCCTTCTAAATATGTTCCTAAGTTTTATTAGGAAATCTGGACATTAAGGATATCAAGTCTAAAATATATATGAAAGGTTCCCATGTCAAGCATATCATTGAAACATGTCATGAGGAGTTCTTAAAGATTTCAAAGATCAATGGGAGCACTAAGCTCCCTAATTATAACTTGAAAAAGTTGCAAGAGGTGGGGGAGTGATAACTTGATCTTACCTCAGCTTACACCTCTTGTACAAGACATAGTTTTATCACAACTTATCTAATTCGAATCTAATTCTACTCCTAACATAATTTCGTTGATGCCTAAATATGGGTAAACTTATATTTCTTCCCCAATTTAAAATAATCCTCAACAAGAGAAACTAAATAAACATCATTAAGTTGTTTCTCAATTAGAATATATATTGGTTTTTTATTGTTAGATATAATGTTAGTCCTAAGCATGCTTAATTCCTAAGGACTTCTAAGGTCAGTAGGGGAAGACTTGACAAAGGTACAGTGCTGGGGGAGAGACTCATTAAGTTTTTTGCTCCGAATTAACTCGGATTACACCTCTTTTACACTATATTGTACCATGTCACACTTAGAAACTAATGTTGCCCTTAACATTCCTAAAATTGACAGTACCTAACAACAAGCTATTTCATAAAGCTGAGACTCCTAATAAACTCAATCATCAACTTAGCATTAATCAATCTTTTAAATGGAATAAAACTATTTTTAGCAATCTTAACTTGTGGGTCAGTATAACGTTTGGGATTTGGTTGAGTTACCTAGAAGTGATCATAACTAAACTTAATTCGAATGGAAACTTCAATACACTTAAAAGCACGTTTGATTGCTAAAGATTATTCTCAAAAGGGCTCAATTATCAAAGAAACCTCTTACTTGTCTTACAGAGGTTTCTTTGAGGATCATTACTGTCATAGTAGCTTATTAAAATTTAGAGCCACATTAGATGAAACTTAAAACAATTTTCCCTAACAGTGACCTACATATTAGTAAACCAAAAGTTCTAAACTGAAGGTCAATAACACTTAGCATGTATGTCAATAATATCCATGCATGGATTGATGGAAGCATTAAAATGTGATGAAATCATAATGAAAATTTTCATCAAGAACCAAGTAGAGTAATGCACATACCTCAAGATGAGTGGGAGCCACTAATACAAACTTGTTCTTATATAGATGACATTCTTTTGACAAATATATGTTATATAAGTTAAAACATTGTTCACACATATTTTGACATGATGAGTCTTGAAGATACATCTTACATGATGGGTATCAAAATAAACCTAGATAGACCCAACATGATATAAGTTCCGTCCCATAAGCTTTACACTTTGTGGGTCCTTACACATGTAACATACAATATTGCTCTCCTTTAGAGGCTAATAGATAAATGAGATTATTTCCTTATGCTTCATTAATTAGAAGCCTTATATAGGTTCAAGTTTATTTGTGATTAGATATTATAAGATTTATTGTGAAGCATCTAATAATATTGTTGGTGCATAATGTATATTGCCTACATCTAGGATACATCTGTAATGTTTATAAAGTTTACAAGTAAATGTTTATTTGAAAAAATGTAAATTTTATATGTTTGTACATTATGATTCGCACGAAACATACTGATTTCGTACGAGTGAGTCACTCATACGAAATACCATTTCGTACGAATCATAGTTGTTTGTTTGTTAGTGCACGCACTTTAGTACGAGTCATGTCGACCTATAAATAGGGAAGTGTTGTGCTAGAGCTTGGTACGGATTTGTCATTTCATACGGCGAAGCTCTGTCGGTTTGTTGACTTGCGTCAGTAACTTGAACGTCTTTAATAGATCAAAAGCAGTTAAACAGTAAGTTCTATCTTGTTTGTCATATCTACCTCTCTAGCAATGAATTCCGCCACTACTAGTTGAGCGTGATCAAGTCGATTGCTCATTTCGGGAGCTCGATCCCCGTTCACAAGTGGTATCAGAGCCATGAGATCTGGTCTACAGATAGACAACAAGCATTTACTGTTCAGACTTGGACATATCTTCATCTTCATCAGTTTTCTGACCTTTGCTGGATTTTGGACAAATTTCGGATGAATTCATGGACAAAATGGACTAGGTTTTTAGTAATTCAAGTTAATCTTCAATCTAATCAATCTATACCATAATTCGGACATAAATTTGAACTAAATCATGTTGAAATTGATAAAATTTGATCAGTTTGAAGTTTGAACCTCACGAAATACAGTGTTTTGATTTTGGTACGAACCAGCAGCTTTAAAACTTTCATACAACTCAGTTAAAATTTCATAAAATCTTAAAATTTTTGAGAATTTCAAACTTGATTCGTAATAAATGATTTGATTTGTACTAAATTCATCTGCACAGAAATTCACTCAATTAAAAACTTCTATTTCGTGTAAAAATGAACTGATTCGTACGAAATTGTGGTTCTTGTGAGAAAATTTTGAAGCGTACATACTCTGTTTCGTACAAAATCTTTGTTATTTGTTTCGCACAAAATTCTTTCAACAGCACAAAAGTTTTTCTAATCTGGTCTGTTTGTTTTCGAGAAGTGTGTTCTGACTTTTTGCAGAAAAAATGTCTGAGGAATTTTACAATGCGTTTGCCACATCGGTTGTTAACACTGCAGCAGCTCAAAACATCAATTTAGAGAACGAAATGGGAACAATGACTAAACCTCCAAAGCTTATGAATTTTGAAGATTTTGATAGCTGGAGCGAGAGGTTTATGAACTGGGTGCAAGCTAACCATTTTACTTGCCGGTTTGCAATCGAGGCAAAATACATCGCACCAGTTGGCGAAAATGGACTTGAAAAGACCCACGCCCAATTCTCTGATGTTGAACGAGAAAGATTTATCAACGAAAAGAAAATGATGAACATTCTTCAGCAATCGATCAAAGAAGACATCTTGGCTTTATTGCAGCATGATGATGATGCGCAATCTTTATGGAATGCTCTTCAACTCAAATTTCAAGGTAGTGCTCAACTCCGCAAAAGCAAAAGGGCATTATTAAGAAAAGAGTTTGATGTATTCACATTGATCAAAGGAGAAACGGTTAAGCAGCTAATTGAGCGATACTGTCATCTGGTGGTTTATATGAAGAGAATGGGAATTGTGAAGACAAATGAAGAGCTTGTTGATAAGCTAGCTGATTCTCTGCCACAAGGTGAATGGTCGACTTACTTAACCATCTTGAAGAATGGAGTTGAATACAGTAATTTCTCGTTGCCTCGCTTTATCGAAATATTGGAAGGTCATGAATTAGAGATGCAAAAGATGGCCAAAAACAAGATTGTTCAAATGCAACAAGATGTTAATCTTTATTTCAAAAACAGTTCTGCTGCCCAGATCCAAGCACCAAAGATCAAACTGCTTTCAGTGCATATAGTTCACCAAGCACACTTCCAACCCAATCAAGTGGTTTTCAATCATACCCAACAGTTGATCCGAATACACTCTCAAGTCAACAATCTTCTTTCGGATCAAATCAATCTCAGAATAATCAAACCAATCCATCATCAAATTCAAGTCAAAGAGTTTTGCAATGCAATATTGCCGTTGACTTTCAGAACGCGCAAAATTTTGACGAAAAGACGGCAAAACAACATATGTCTCTACTTGCTTCAGTTCTTGAGTCATATGACATTCTTGTTGCTGGAAAGATTGGAAATTCTGAGATGACACGTGAAGACTATGATCAAATTGATCCAGTTGAAATGGAATTGATTGATATAAAATGGTGTATGGCTTCGATCATTCGACAAGCACATAGATTTATGGAGATCACTGGTAAAGAAAATTTTGGAGGTTTGGATGGGAAACTTGGATTTGATAAATCCAAAGTTACTTGTTTCAAGTGTTGGGAGAAAGGTCACTTTAAAAGAGAATGTCCAAACCGAGAGGTTCAAGGAAATCATAATCCTTTCGCAGACGACTATTACAAAAGAGCGGTCTACCATCGACCACAACCAAGAACAAGAATCGTGTCGATTGAAGAAAAGCAACCTGAAACTAAAGATAAGGCGTTGGTTATTACACAAGAAGACGAAGGGTTTAATTGGAATAAGTTTATTTCGAAAGGAGAAAGTTTGGCATTGGTGGCTGAAATTATTGAGGAACCGGAAGAAGAATCGGAGGCATCGTGTTATGAAGGACCTGAGGATGACGATTATTACAAAGTTGATGAATCGATAGATGCTCAGCAGGCAGGAATTTTCACAGACGATGTTACATCTTCTGTTCCTGTCGTGCAAAAGCCATTTGTTCTATATCTTGAGCATGATGTTGAAGAGAGAGAGTTTGTGCATAGTTATTCGAAAGAAGAGATAGCTGAAATGCTCGGAATTAGTGGAGAAAAGTTCGATTTTGACTTTGAAGACGAACTGAATGAGATAGATGCTTTCGAACCGAATGCTTATGTTTTTGAAGAAACAGAAGACGCAAACGTATATGATAACGTTGTCGTTGAAAGTGACTCTGATGAAGATGCTAATGATGATGTTCAGGGTACAGAGGATTTACCAACGTTTACGATTTATTTACAGCAGAAAGCTCTGAGATGTTACCAAAGAAAGTATTGGAAGCTGTTAAAGAAGGAACGATTCCTGAAAAGATGTCTACAGCTGAGATTATCGAACAAAAGAAGAAATGGTTTAGGGAATGTCCAGCTGAGCGAAAGTTTAAGAGACCCCTAGTGTTTTTCACTAGAGATGCTGATATTCCTTAGGGGATATTTTGAGTCGGGGTTGGATTGAAGAGCTAAATGTTTATGCTATCAAGGGAGAATTTAGGATTCAATACTTCTGTTATCTAAGTAACATCAAAACTCTGCCATATTGGGACATTAAGGAACTTGTGCAAACAAAGATGATAAACCTAAATATGAAGTTCCATGATCAAAAGCTGTGGAGGTTGATCAAATTTGAAGCGAAGCATGGTTTTGTTCACTGGAAACCGCATTATCCGCGTCGTATTATTAAAGAAGATCCAGTAACATAAGAGAAAGATATTACGTTGATTGTGAAGAAACCGCGGGTGTTAAAAACATGCCGATGATCAAAATGGAGCAAGATTTTTATACGATCTTCAAGTGGTGGCATTACGATTCTAATACAGGTGAGGCTATTATTTGTGTACACCCAAATGAAGATTCATGGAAAATAACTGAGAAATTAACCGAACCCGTCATAGCACACAAAAGAATATTTGGGTTGTGGCGAAGCATTCGAGTACTAGATCCCATGTGGCTAGTAAATTGTTCGAAGAAAGACATAGAATGTTTATTTTATAGCAAGATCAGTTTTGAAGAAAAGGATCAGGAGCAAGCACTTCAATTTCAAAAGGTCGTAAATGTGTTCTTTGCAAATGATATTCATTCGGGATCGAATTGGAAGACAACCTGGAGAAAGATTGAGAAGAAGGAGTTGAAGAAAACTGAAGAAAAGGAAGCCCGGATCGTTGAATGTTCAAGAGTAGCATCGTTAAGGAGTTTTCAGTTTTTGAAGCGACGTCCTTTGACCGATCAAACGCCTATTTCTTCTGAGGAACGTCGAAAACAGTTAAAGAGATTTTTTGGGCGTTAAAGTCAAATCAAATTGAAGTTTAGAAGATTATCTAGACTACGGCAACATTCAAGGGATTGCCTACGTCTAGGATACATCTGTAATGTTTATAAAGTTTACAAGTAATTGTTTATTTGAAAAAAATGTAAATTTTATATGTTTGTACGCTATGATTCGCACGAAACATATTGATTTCGTACGAGTGAGTCACTCGTACGAAATACCATTTAGTACGAATCATAGTTGTTTGTTTGTTAGTGCACGCACTTCAGTACGAGTCATGTCGACCTATAAATAGGGAAGTGTTGTGTTAGAGCTTGGTACGGATTTGTCATTTCAAACGGCGAAGCTTTGTCGGTTTGTTGACTTGCGTCTGTAACTTGAACGTCTTTAATAGATCAAAAGCAGTTAAACAGTAAGTTCTATCTTGTTTGTCATATCTACCTCTCTAGCAATGAATTCCGCCTCTGCTAGTTGAGCGTGATCAGGTCGATTGCTCATTTCGGGAGCTCGATCCCCGTTCACAAATATATTACAATATCTTTAAGAAACGAGAGACTATAATTTTAACATGAAGTGAGAATTTAATATGGTTGATTACTCGTATTCTGAATTTGTTGTATTCAAAGGAAACAAAATGTCAAAATCACGATATATCCTTACGTACGCAGACATGCCTATCTCGTGGAGGAGTCACAAGGAACTGTTGACAACCACCTAAGTTACAATAACATAATATGTTGTTGTAAATTTATTAGTGGACTCATAATTTAGAAACTACACATAAATACCATATTCACTAAATATGATAAGTCAGCTACCCTTGTTTTTCCAAACAGAATTAGTTTGAGATGAGCTGCATCAAATTTCGATACCGAATTATTGTTCGCTTATGCACAAGTAGAGGAAACTAAATTTTGTATCGAATACATCCTTGATATGCTGCTAATGGATCCAATAATTAAAGGTTTGTCACCCATAAGTATTATGTAAGCGGTTATAATGCAAACAAGTTTACCGATGACCATGTACAACTGCATATTGTAACACCTCGACCACGTGGAACTTGTGGTAGAAACATCAGGGAGTCACGTTACAAATTGTTCACAACATATGGTACTAAAGTTACATTATGTTGATTACATAGTTTTACAACACAAAGGAGTACAAGTAACTTGTTTTCAAATTCAAAGTAAACTAAGGCCCGAGTCCGTTCCTATATGTAGCATGCTTGAAATGTCATCATGTATCAATACCTAAAACATATGTGAAAATAGACAGTGAATAATAAATTTGGTGAGTGACATAGGTTTTGTGGCCAAGTATTTGGCAAAAGTTTTGTTATTGCAATATTTTGTCCAACTGCACGAGTTGATGTGTGAAAATAGATTTTTTGTAGCCAAGTATATGGTGAAGATTTAGTGTAACACCCCGACCGCGTAAACAACAAATCGCGGCGAAAACATCGGGGAGTCATGTCACAGAACTATTGTTTCATAACTCAAAAAAATTTGTTTTATTAAGTTAAATGTTTACATTGTCTTAAGATAAACATAAACAACACATAAATAAATTGTCTTTCATGTTTTAAGTCACTTAGGCCCGCGTCCATTCCTACATGAAGCATGCATCATATTATTAAACATTGACTCCTGAAACATTGTGAAAAGAGAGTCAGCATAAAAATGCCGGCGAGTACATAGGTTTTATGAGAGTGTCAAATTCATGGCTTTGTATACATATTGCAACACATTGTCTGACTACAAAAGTCTTTAAGTGAAAACCTTGTATCAAAAGTGTTTGAATTGCAATACAATTAACCAACTAAAACAAGTTGGTTAGAGTTGTGAAGACCTTGTAGCCATGAATCTTGACCAAAATGTTTCTTTTGTAAAAACCTGGTAATAGATTGATTCAAAACAAAACTTCGTATGGTTTATATCTTTAAGTGAAAATCATTGCGTGACATTGTTCAAAACCATTTGTCCGTGTTATAAACCATTTGTTCGTGTTATAAATCAATCGTCCGTGTTATAAACCAATTGTCCATGTCATAAACAAATCATCTATGTTTTTAATTGTGAAAGCTTTTGATCGTTATTTAATGAAAACATTCAAACCTGCGTTGACTATACCACCAAAGGGTATCTTTAATAGACCACCAAAGTGTGATATCCCGGGTTTTTCAGATAACTTACACGTGACACTTGTCGAATAAGATGTGTGCTAAGTATTAAACGTGCATGGATTAAAGACGTGTTGTGTGTTGTGTGATTGTCTTAGTGATTGAATAATTAGATTTGATATGTGCACAAACTGTACCGAACCGCGACACGTTCCAACCTTGGTTCATGGTGACTCTAGGAGTTCACAAAGTTAAACTTGGAACCAAGTCTTCGGCCAAAAGAGAACAAGAATCAAAGATCAAACCTAAACTTAAAACTCATTCCAATACTTGGCCGCAAGATCAAACTCGAAACCACAAGATCAAAACCCAAATCAAATTAACTCACCCTAGTCTCTCGGCACTCTAACTATTCGGCCACAATACACAAGCCCAACCGTAACCTTAATCTCTCGGCCGCAAGACCCAAACCAAACAACTCAAAATTCTCGGCCACAATACACAAACCCAACCCTATCCCTCGGCCGCAAAACCCAAACCAACCCAACCCAAGTCCCTCGGCCATGAATACTTATCTAGAACCGTAAACCTCATCTTGTTGCGCCTATATATATACAACTTACATGCATCTTCCTTCACAATTCCTAAAACCCTAATAAGTAAAACAGCCGTCGGCTGCTTCCTCATACTCCATTGATCGCAAAACAGCTCCCATTCCTTCATCATCTCGATCCAATCAGCCGGTTCACTTTCTCGGTCGCTAACAGCCGGTCACCTTCAGTCCCTTTTCGGTTTCGGTCGCAAGATCAGCTTTGCTTTCTCTCGGTCGCAGCAAGCAGCAGCCGAGTCGCACTTGTCCACATCTCGGCTTGTTGTCTAGTTATTCAAGGTTAGGACCATACTTGATTACAAGATCATGTTTCGGTTAATTATATGTTTGAATGAATTGATTGTATGGTCTTCGGGTTATATGTTTGAATGAATAGATTGTATGGTCTTCGGATTATATGTTTGAATGAATAGATTGTATGGTCTTCGGATTATATGTATGCTTGGATGCTTAGTTGTCGCGGATATATGTGTCTTGATTGTTGATGATTCTCAGATCGCATGTCGGTATAGTTTCGGATTGTTAATACAAGATTGAGAGTTTGCATGTTGTTTGAAAACTGAGTATGTAGGCTGTGATTCGTTATAAAGACAAAAGTTATTGTGTAGGGTTTGCATGGATAGGTTATTAGTAATAATCTAGGACTAGAAATCAGAGCTAGATCGCTTAGGGTAATCGCATGAACGGGATTACACGAGTTCATAATAATAACGTGCTGAAACAGGATGCTGAGTGAAAGTTTCAGCCGACTTCATCAGGCTGTAACTTGGTCGTTAGTTGTCGAAAAACGGATTTTCTGATGTCTAGAACGTAGAGATTTGAATAAGGAATCTAATGGCGCTGGATTCATAATTTTCTGAAATCGTTTGATATTTTTAAAGGGCTAAACAAGTTCAGTAGGTAAAGCTGTTAAAATTCTGGAATTTTGTTGGTTGTTTATCAAGCTAGATTTTAAAATCAGTAGAGAGTTGAGTCATGATTTTTGTACAGCAACTAGGTATAGAAATTTCCGGGCAACTCCAACTGGAATTTTGTTAATCGGACGATCAGTGATTTTTAAATAAATTCTTCCGTAGACTGCAGTCAGAAAGCGGTAAATCTGACTGCAGCTTAATGAATTAATATTTATGGCTAATTGGTTTGATTAGGACGCAACTAGCGGTCCCATCTCTTATAACATCTTTGTCACACTAACCGAGCAAATAAAGGTGAGTTCACGGCCCCTATCTTTATCCGGTTTTTAAACAACAGGGGGAGAAACATGTATACACTCTCAAACTCAAACTCTTTACGTTATACGAATTTAACGTCACATAACTATACGGTAACTAAGTTAATGTTAATGTAATGTTATGGGCACTAAGCAGCTTTATCACTTAAGTCCTCGACAATCTCCTCGGATCGTTAGTATTTGGGTTAAATAGCGGGGGAATTATAAGTAGTACTACTGGGTCTGACGAGCCCCATCCGAGCTAGTCGCGCTAGCCGACCGGGTATGGTCAACGGGTGTATGATTGGCCTAACACCGCCATGGTCATGTGAAAGGCCTGGCAAAACGGAGGCACAACAGTCAGCTTCGATCGCGAACACTTAGTGACATGACTTTAGGCTAGCTACCTATATACATTAATATTGAACTTAATTACGGAACAACTTAATATTCCGGGTTTGGAATATTGGAAACATCAACTTATTATCCCGGGTTGGGGATAATGGAAACAACAACTTAATATTCCGGTTTGGGAATATTGGAAGCAACAACTTATTATTCCGGGATTGGAATAATGGAACTGATATGTTATCCCGGGTTGGGGATAACGGAGTAACAAACTGTAACGGAGTAAACAAACGAATTTATGAAAACCTGTGAACTCACTCATCTTTAATGTTGACACTTGTTTCTTTACATGTTTCTCAGGACGCTAGGAGCTCTAGGTGCACGCACATGCATTGAACAAGACATCATTATAGAGTCTTATTCATTAATATTGTATTGGGATTTTTCAAGTTGTTTTGGCGTTTGTGTTGGCGCCCGCATCATTACTTATTTATGCTTCCGCTCAAACTTTAAAATTTATGCTCTGCTAAATATTGGTAATTGATATAAAATCTACAAAGAACGATTTTGGAAAACGTATAATCAATTCATATAGAGTCGTTCGACGTACTAGTGTTTCAGATTCTGGTTTGTTCACACGCCTCGCAGTAGAACTCCGCAAGTGGAAATTGAGGGTGTGACAGATTGGTATCAGAGCCACTAGCTATAGAGAACCAGGTTTGCATTAGAAGTAGACCTAAACTATAGCTGATATCACGACACTAGACTTAGTTTGGCACCGAATTATTATATCTTGTTATGCAATATGCTACAAACGTGTTTGGTAGGTTATACCTTCATAATAAGAAATGAAAACAACTCGTAACTAACTACACGACCTAACAGGCAATGTCATCATCCTCATCGTCATCATCGTCCGACAGACTTACGCTACCAAGATCACCAGGAAAGGCACCAATGGTGGAACCCATACCACCTTATGGCGTGGAGACACGCTCAGCAGCGAGGAAAAGGCTCGCTCTGGGGGAGGAGTCGTCGTTGCGCCCAACTATTGCTGTACCGGTTGAACCGGTTATTCCTGTAGAAATAGGACTTGACATGCTTAGAATCCTGGTACATACACAACAAAAACAGTTAGAAAGAATGCAGGAAACCATCTTAGCATAAGGATGGATGATCCGACACCTTACAGGAAAGACCGACTCGCTCGAGGAAGAGCATCGTACGAGCAAGATAGCTCGTAACACCATAGCCAGAGATCTGCGTGCTGAGCAGATAAGAGCCGACTGGCTAGAGGACAGAGTCCTGGAAAATAGTTGGAACATTCAGGAACTTCAAAACCAAGCACTTGAACCAGCACCTGCCCCTCCAGTGCCGGTAGAGGAGGATCCAGAAGAGGATCCAGAGGAGGATCCTGAAGAGGATCAGGAGGAGGACCCAGCTGAGGAAGCTGGAAATGCCGCACAGGATGACGGCAACGACAGTGACTTGGGGGATGGAGATGTAGACGACTGACACGTCTCGTTTATATTATTTGTTTTCCTTCAGTTTATTATTTTCCACTTGTGTTTAAACTTGAAACTTTATAGTAAATTCGTATGTTTGATTTGCACTTTTGTAAGACGTTGAGATTTCAGTTAATCAAGTATTTCTTTTGACTATTTAACATATTGAGTTGACATAACTAAATAATTATTAAAGTACGAAGTAGGATAACTATATTGGACATATAGACTTATCGGGGTGTGTTTGTGTTGTGTTTCGAAGATCTAAATGGCGACTGGAAGACGTGGAAACCTTAACTTGACGCCCGAAGAGCTAGCTGCCATGATCCAGGAGCATGTGAACGCAGCATTAGCGGGTGTGCAGAACCAGCCGGCAGGTAACCATTATTAAGTTTTCGCGTTAAAATCTAATAGTGAGGCTAGTAAAATTTCTTGCTGAGTTCCTGTTCTCTGTCAGCAGGAGGGGGCTTTAATCCCTATAAGATGTTCCTTGACGCAAAGCCTAGCAAGTTCTCGGGGGCGGAAGGACCCATTGGACTGGTCCACTGGATCGAAAAGTCGGAATCCGTTTTTGAAATGTGCAACTGCTTAGAGGCCAACAAGGTCAAATACGCCGCCTCAACGCTGGAAGATGGGGCACTGACATGGTGGAATGCCCAAGTCCAAACACGTGGACTGTTAGCTGCAAATGCTATGGCATGGACTGAGTTCAAGGCCCTGATTAAAGAGGAGTACTGTCCACGAGACAGAGTGCAACAGTTAGAGCAAGCTCTATGGAACCACAAGATGGTGGGATCGGAAATTGAAGCTTACACCGCAAAACATCATGATTTGGTATTTCTGTGTCCCGAATTGGCCAACACGGTGGAGAAAAGACTCGAGTTCTATCTCGGGGGTCTGGTTCCGGAAATTCAGGGTATGGTGATGTCTAGTAACCCTGTAACAGAACATCAAGCTATCTGATTGGCTCACAAACTCACCGATAAAGCGGTGGAACAGAAGAAATTACCAGCACGGGGTACCACTGAAGTTGCCCCAGATAACAAAAGAAAGTTTGAAGACTCCACCATTCGACAGTCTTCGTCATCTCATCCGCAGCAAGGGAACCAGAAACGGTTCAATCACTACCACAACCACCGGGGTCATCAAAATCGTTCCAACAACAACAACAACAACTACAACAACAACAACAACCAGAATGCAGGCGGCTATGTGGGTCGAAAGCCGCAGTGCAATCGCTGCAATCTTCATCATCATGGCCCTTGTGCCGGAATTCGCTGCCAAAGATGTGGCAAGATGGGGCATGCGGCAAAGGATTGTCGTGGGGAAACCATGCCCCGACAAAATCAGAATCAGCCTCAGGGTCAGCAGCAGGGTATAAACCGGGGATGCTATCAGTGTGGTAGCACTACTCATTTCAGAAAAGACTGCCCACAGTTGCGCAACAACAACAATAATGGTGGAAACAACCACAACAACCACAACAATAATAACAACAACAACAATGGGAACGGTGGCACAGGAGGTGCCAAAGGTCGTGCATTTACATTGGGCCGCGGAGAGGCCAGAAACGACACGAACGTGGTCACCGGTAAGTTTCCCCTTAATGAACATTTTGCTTCTGTGCTTTTTGATACGGGTGCGGATAGGAGTTTTATATCTGAGTCTTTTAGGAAGAACCTAAATCTCACGCTTAAACCATTAGAGACCCCTTATGTGATAGAATTAGCCAATGGTAAATCTGTAAATGTGACCCAAATCGTATCCGACTGTCAACTCAAACTCGCGGGCCACACTTTTACCATTGATCTAATGACAACTACCCTGGGTAGTTTTGACGTGGTAGTCGGAATGGACTGGCTATCCGACGTCCGGGCTGAAGTTCTCTGCTTCGAAAAGTCTATCCGTATTCCACTCACGAACGACGAAATCCTGACGGTACAAGGCGACAAGGCAAGCGCCGTCACCAACATTATCTCATTTATGCAAGCTCAGAAGTATCTTCGGAGAAAGAATTCTTTCGCTTTACTCGCGCTAATTACCGAACAGCCTAAGGACGAGAAACGTATAGAAGACATCCCTGTCGTCCGTGATTTTTCCGATGTATTCCCAGAAGAACTACCTGGTCTTCCACCACATCGACAATTGGAGTTTGAAATCGAATTGGCAAGCAATGCAACTCCCATCGCCAAGGCTCCATACTGCCTAGCTCCAGCCGAGCTGCAGGAGCTGTCTACCCAACTTCAAGAGCTACTAGAAAAAGGATTTATCCGACCAAGCGTTTCGCCATGGGGAGCTCCAGTCCTGTTTGTCAAGAAGAAGGACGGGACTTTCCGCATGTGCATCGACTATAGGGAACTCAACAAGGTTACAGTCAAGAACCGATACCCGTTACCTCGCATCGACGACCTATTCGACCAACTGCAAGGGTCAAGTTACTACTCTAAGATTGATTTACGGTCCGGTTATCATCAGCTACGCGTCAGGGAGGAGGATATCGCTAAGACAGCATTTCGCACTCGGTATGGCCATTACGAGTTCTTGGTCATGCCATTCGGCCTCACTAACGCACCTGCGGTATTCATGGACCTCATGAACCGCGTGTGTAAACCATACCTCGAAAAATTTGTCATTGTGTTCATCAATGACATACTCATCTACTCCAAAAGTAAAGAAGAGCATGCTGAGCACCTACGATTACTGCTAGGATTACTTCAACAGGAAAAGCTATATGCCAAGCTTGCGAAGTGTGATTTCTGGATCCGGGAAGTTCAGTTTCTCGGGCACGTCGTGAATGAAAAGGGTATCCACGTAGACCCTGCCAAGATTGAAGCCATCAAAAGTTGGGAAGCACCTAAGACTCCGACGGAAATCCGCCAATTTTTGGGATTGGCTGGTTACTACAGACGCTTTATCGAGGGGTTTTCAAAGATTGCACAACCGCTTACTACCCTCACCCAGAAAGGTATCAAGTATAATTGGGGTGACAAGCAAGAAGCAGCATTTCAACTGCTGAAGCAGAAACTTTGCAGTGCACCCATTCTGTCCTTGCCGGAAGGGACAGATGACTTTGTAGTGTATTGTGATGCTTCCATTCAAGGATTGGGATGCGTACTCATGCAACGCGATAAGGTCATCGCGTATGCGTCACGACAGCTGAAAGTTCACGAGAAGAACTACACGACGCATGACCTAGAATTGGGAGCAGTAGTGTTTGCACTTAAGATTTGGAGACACTACCTTTATGGAACGAAGTGCACAATCTTCACTGACCACAAAAGCCTCCAGCACATCTTTGATCAGAAGGAGTTGAACATGCGACAACGTCGCTGGGTCGAACTCTTGAACGATTATGAGTGTGCCATTCGGTATCACCCGGGTAAAGCTAACGTGGTAGCCGATGCCCTCAGCAGGAAGGAACACTTGAAACCTCGTCGCGTACGAGCACTACAACTCACTATTCATTCAGGGCTACCCGATCAAATACGCGACGCCCAGTTAGAAGCAGTTAAGGAGGAAAACATCAAAGCCGAATCAGTGGGAAAAATGGAACGCGATTGGGAAGTAAAACCCAATGGAGCCCGGTATTTCATGAATCGCATATGGGTACCTCTCTACGGGAACCTAAGAGAGCTAGTCATGGATGAAGCTCACAAATCTCGATACTCTGTCCATCCGGGTTCGGATAAGATGTATTAAGACCTTAAAGCTGCGTATTGGTGGCCCAACATGAAAGCCGATATAGCCACCTACGTGAGTAAATGTTTGACTTGTGCAAAAGTCAAGGTGGAGTATCAAAAGCCATCGGGGCTACTCCAACAACCTGAGATCCCAGTGTGGAAGTGGGATCAGATCTCAATGGATTTCATCACTAAACTCCCGCGAACCTTGGGTGGTTGCGACACCATCTGGGTGATTGTGGATCGTTTAACTAAGTCCGCACACTTCCTAGCTATTAAAGAAACAGATAAGATGGAGAAGTTGACTCGCATCTACATTAAGGAAGTAGTTTCTCGGCACGGAGTGCCAACGTCCATCATATCAGATAGAGATGCTCGTTTCACGTCAAACTTCTGGCAGTCACTCCAGAAAGCATTGGGAACACGCTTGGATATGAGCACAGCTTATCACCCTCAGACTGATGGTCAAAGCGAAAGGACCATACAAACCTTGGAAGACATGCTTAGGGCATGCGTAGTGGACTTCGGAAATAATTGGGAAATTCACCTGCCTCTAGTGGAATTCTCATATAACAACAGCTATCACACGAGTATTTCGGCAGCACCGTTTGAAGCATTATACGGTCGCAAATATAGATCACCGGTCTGCTGGGCAGAAGTCGGTGACAGTCAACTCACAGGCCCAGAGTTAATACTTGAGGCCACTGAAAAGATTGTACAAATCAGAAACCGCATGGCGGCGGCACGAGATCGACAGAAAAGCTACGCTGATCAACGACGCAAACCGCTCGAATTCCAAGTAGGCGATCGCGTCCTACTAAAGGTGTCACCCTGGAAGGGTGTAATCCGTTTTGGAAAACGGGGCAAACTTAACCCACGGTACGTAGGCCCGTTTGAAATCTTGAAACGAATTGGACCCGTAGCATACCAATTAGACCTCCCTGCCGAACTCAGTGGAGTTCACAACGTATTTCACGTGTCAAATCTGAAGAAGTGTCTATCAGATGAAACTTTAGTTATTCCATTGGATGAGATCCAAGTGGATGAACAACTACACTTCGTGGAAAAGCCTATCGAGATCATGGATCGTGAGATCAAGACTCGGAGGCACAGCAAGATTCCAATCGTTAAAGTTCGTTGGGACTCTAAGCGTGGACCGGAGTTCACGTGGGAAAGAGAGGATCAAATGAAAAGCAAATACCCACACCTCTTCGCAACTGAGCAGCAAACTAACGATGACAGTACCTAAATTTTCGGGACGAAAATTCTTTCAACAAGGGGATGATGTGACAACCTGGAAATTTCTCATACTTTCGTGTACTATTGTTAACTAAATTCTTGTGCATGGCACTTGGAAATCTTTGTGTATGACACTTGGGAACTTCTTGTAACGTTGCGTACTATCATTAACAAACTAACTCCTTGTGCGTGGCACTCTGAACATGTACGTTACATGCTAAACCGCGTTTACTCAATTTTCGGGACGAAAATTCTTTCAACATGGGGATAATGTGATATCCCGGGTTTTTCAGATAACTTACACGTGACACTTGTCGAATAAGATGTGTGCTAGGTATTAAACGTGCATGGATTAAAGACGTGTTGTGTGTTATGTGATTGTCTTAGTGATTGAATAATTAGATTTGATATGTGCACAAACTGAACCGAACCGCGACACGTTCCAACCTTGGTTCATGGTGACTCTAGGAGTTCACAAAGTTAAACTTGGAACCCAAGTCTTCGGCCAAAAGAGAACAAGAATCAAAGATCAAACCTAAACTTAAAACTCATTCCAATACTTGGCCGCAAGATCAAACTCGAAACCAAAAGATCAAAACCCAAATCAAATTAACTCACCCTAGTCTCTCGGCACTCTAACTATTCGGCCACAATACACAAGCCCAACCGTAACCTTAATCTCTCGGCCGCAAGACCCAAACCAAACAACTCAAAATTCTCGGCCACAATACACAAACCCAACCCTATCCCTCGGCCGCAAAACCCAAACCAACCCAACCCAAGTCCCTCGGCCATGAATACTTATCTAGAACCGTAAACCTCATCTTGTTGCGCCTATATATATACAACTTACATGCATCTTCCTTCACAATTCCTAAAACCCTAATAAGTAAAACAGCCGTCGGCTGCTTCCTCATACTCCATTGATCGCAAAACAGCTCCCATTCCTTCATCATCTCGATCCAATCAGCCGGTTCACTTTCTCGGTCGCTAACAGCCGGTCACCTTCAGTCCCTTTTCGGTTTCGGTCGCAAGATCAGCTTTGCTTTCTCTCGGTCGCAGCAAGCAGCAGCCGAGTCGCACTTGTCCACATCTCGGCTTGTTGTCTAGTTATTCAAGGTTAGGACCATACTTGATTACAAGATCATGTTTCGGTTAATTATATGTTTGAATGAATTGATTGTATGGTCTTCGGGTTATATGTTTGAATGAATAGATTGTATGGTCTTCGGATTATATGTTTGAATGAATAGATTGTATGGTCTTCGGATTATATGTATGCTTGGATGCTTAGTTGTCGCGGATATATGTGTCTTGATTGTTGATGATTCTCAGATCGCATGTCGGTATAGTTTCGGATTGTTAATACAAGATTGAGAGTTTGCATGTTGTTTGAAAACTGAGTATGTAGGCTGTGATTCGTTATAAAGACAAAAGTTATTGTGTAGGGTTTGCATGGATAGGTTATTAGTAATAATCTAGGACTTGAAATCAGAGCTAGATCGCTTAGGGTAATCGCATGAACGGGATTACACGAGTTCATAATAATAACGTGCTGAAACAGGATGCTGAGTGAAAGTTTCAGCCGACTTCATCAGGCTGTAACTTGGTCGTTAGTTGTCGAAAAACGGATTTTCTGATGTCTAGAACGTAGAGATTTGAATAAGGAATCTAATGGCGCTGGATTCATAATTTTCTGAAATCGTTTGATATTTTTAAAGGGCTAAACAAGTTCAGTAGGTAAAGCTGTTAAAATTCTGGAATTTTGTTGGTTGTTTATCAAGCTAGATTTTAAAATCAGTAGAGAGTTGAGTCATGATTTTTGTACAGCAACTAGGTATAGAAATTTCCGGGCAACTCCAACTGGAATTTTGTTAATCGGACGATCAGTGATTTTTAAATAAATTCTTCCGTAGACTGCAGTCAGAAAGCGGTAAATCTGACTGCAGCTTAATGAATTAATATTTATGGCTAATTGGTTTGATTAGGACGCAACTAGCGGTCCCATCTCTTATAACATCTTTGTCACACTAACCGAGCAAATAAAGGTGAGTTCACGGCCCCTAACTTTATCCGGTTTTTAAACAACAGGGGGAGAAACATGTATACACTCTCAAACTCAAACTCTTTACGTTATACGAATTTAACGTCACATAACTATACGGTAACTAAGTTAATGTTAATGTAATGTTATGGGCACTAAGCAGCTTTATCACTTAAGTCCTCGACAATCTCCTCGGATCGTTAGTATTTGGGTTAAATAGCGGGGGAATTATAAGTAGTACTACTGGGTCTGACGAGCCCCATCCGAGCTAGTCGCGCTAGCCGACCGGGTATGGTCAACGGGTGTATGATTGGCCTAACACCGCCATGGTCATGTGAAAGGCCTGGCAAAACGGAGGCACAACAGTCAGCTTCGATCGCGAACACTTAGTGACATGACTTTAGGCTAGCTACCTATATACATTAATATTGAACTTAATTACGGAACAACTTAATATTCCGGGTTTGGAATATTGGAAACATCAACTTATTATCCCGGGTTGGGGATAATGGAAACAACAACTTAATATTCCGGTTTGGGAATATTGGAAGCAACAACTTATTATTCCGGGATTGGAATAATGGAACTGATATGTTATCCCGGGTTGGGGATAACGGAGTAACAAACTGTAACGGAGTAAACAAACGAATTTATGAAAACCTGTGAACTCACTCATCTTTAATGTTGACACTTGTTTCTTTACATGTTTCTCAGGACGCTAGGAGCTCTAGGTGCACGCACATGCATTGAACAAGACATCATTATAGAGTCTTATTCATTAATATTGTATTGGGATTTTTCAAGTTGTTTTGGCGTTTGTGTTGGCGCCCGCATCATTACTTATTTATGCTTCCGCTCAAACTTTAAAATTTATGCTCTGCTAAATATTGGTAATTGATATAAAATCTACAAAGAACGATTTTGGAAAACGTATAATCAATTCATATAGAGTCGTTCGACGTACTAGTGTTTCAGATTCTGGTTTGTTCACACGCCTCGCGGTAGAACTCCGCAAGTGGAAATTGAGGGTGTGACACAAAGGGTATCTTTAACTAGACTAACAAATCAACAAATGATTTGTAAATCAGAAACAATTTTTGTCATTACCCAAACTTCCACCAAAACCAGTGAACGGTTCGATAATTGGATTGTCAGTAACATACTACTGATCGGGTCGGCCAAAGCAATGAATGCCATTCGTGTTATGGATAACGCATCAACAAGTTGTTCACATTATTGAAATCGTATTGTTTTATATATAAACGATAGAAATTGTTTTTGAAAATAATTTAGCACATATGAGTCACCCAAAAACATTTGCAAAACATAAAAGAGGGGAATTCTGCCATATTGGGACATTAAGGAACTTGTGCAAACGAAGATGATAAACCTAAAGATGAAGTTCCATGATCAAAAGCTGTGGAGGTTGATCAAATTTGAAGGGAAGCATGGTTTTGTTCACTGGAAACCGCATTATTCGCGTCGTATTATTAAAGAAGATCCAGTAACAAAAGAGAAAGATATTACATTGATTGTGAAGAAACCACGGGTGTTGAAAAACATGCCGATGATCAAAATGGAGCAAGATTTTTATACGATCTTCAAATGGTGGCATTACGAATCTAATACAGGTGAGGCTGTTATTTGTGTACACCCAAATGAAGATTCGTGGAGGATAACTGAGAAATTAACCGAAGCCGTCATAGCACACAAAAGAATATTTGGGTTGTGGCGAGGCATTCGAGTACTAGATCCCATGTGGCTAGTAAATTGTTCGAAGAAAGACATAGAATGTTTATTTTATAGCAAGATCAGTTTTGAAGAAAAGGATCAGGAGCAAGCACTTCAATTTCAAAAGGTCGTAAATGTGTGCTTTGCAAATGATATTCATTCGGGATCGAATTGGAAGACAACCTGGAGAAAGATTGAGAAGAAGGAGTTGAAGAAAACTGAAGAAAAGGAAGCTCGGATCGTTGAATGTTCAAGAGTAGCATCGTTAAGGAGTTTTCAGTTTTTGAAGCGACGTCCTCTGACCGATCAAACGCCTATTTCTTCTAAGGAACGTTGAAAACCGTTAAAGAGAGTTTTTGGGCGTTAAAGTCAAATCAAATTGAAGTTTTGAAGATTATCCAGACTACGGCAACATTCAAGGGGGAGTTTGTTGGTGCATAATGTCTATTGCCTACGTCTAGGATACATCTGTAATGTTATAAAGTTTACAAGTAAATGTTTATTTGAAAAATGTAAATTTTATATGTTTGTACGCTATGATTCGCACGAAACATACTGATTTCGTACGAGTGAGTCAGTCGTACGAAATACCATTTAGTACGAATCATAGTTGTTTGTTTGTTAGTGCACGCACTTCAGTACGAGTCATGTCGACCTATAAATAGGGAAGTGTTGTGTTAGAGCTTGGTACGGATTTGTCATTTCATACGGCGAAGCTCTGTCGGTTTGTTGACTTGCGTCTGTAACTTGAACGTCTTTAATAGATCAAAAGCAGTTAAACAGTAAGTTCTATCTTGTTTGTCATATCTACCTCTCTAGCAATGAATTCCGCCTCTGCTAGTTGAGCGTGATCAGGTCAATTGCTCATTTCGGGAGCTCGATCCCCGTTCACAAATATATTACAATATCTTTAAGAAACGAGAGACTATAATTTTAACATGAAGTGAGAATTTAATATGGTTGATTACTCGTATTCTGAATTTGTTGTATTCAAAGGAAACAAAATGTCAAAATCACAATATATCCTTACGTACGCATACATGCCTATCTCGTGGAGGAGTCACAAGGAACTGTTGACAACCACCTAAGTTACAATAACATAATATGTTGTTGTGAATTTATTAATGGACTCATAATTTAGAAACTACACATAAATACCATATTCACTAAATATGATAAGTCAGCTACTCTTGTTTTTCCAAACAAAAATAGTTTGAGATAAGCTGCATCAAATTTCGATACCGAATTATTGTTCGCTTATGCACAAGTAGAGGAAACTAAATTTTGTATCGAATACATCCTTGATATGCTGCTAATGGATCCAATAATTAAAGGTTTGTCACCCATAAGTATTATGTAAGCGGTTATAATGCAAACAAGTTTACCGATGACCATGTACAACTGCATATTGTAACACCTCGACCACGTGGAACTTGTGGTAGAAACATCAGGGAGTCACGTTACAAATTGTTCACAACATATGGTACTAAAGTTACATTATGTTGATTACATAGTTTTACAACACAAAGGAGTACAAGTAACTTGTTTTCAAATTCAAAGTAAACTAAGGCCCGAGTCCGTTCCTATATGTAGCATGCTTGAAATGTCATCATGTATCAATACCTAAAACATATGTGAAAATAGACGGTGAATAATAAAGTTGGTGAGTAACATAGGTTTTGTGGCCAAGTATTTGGAAAAAGTTTTGTTATTGCAATATTTTGTCCAACTGCACGAGTTAATGTGTGAAAATAGATTTTTTGTAGCCAAGTATATGGTGAAGATTTAGTGTAATACCCCGACCGCGTAAAACAACAAATCGCGGCGGAAACGTCGGGGAGTCATGTCACAGAACTATTGTTTCATACTCAAAAAAATTTGTTTTATTAAGTTAAATGTTTACATTGTCTTAAGATAAACATAAACAACACATAAATAAATTGTCTTTCATGTTTAAAGTCACTTAGGCCCGCGTCCATTCCTACATGAAGCATGCATCATATTATCAAACATTGACTCCTGAAACATATATGAAAAGAGAGTCAGCATAAAAATGCCGGCGAGTACATAGGTTTTATGAGAGTGTCAAATTCATGGCTTTGTATACATATTGCAACACATTGTCTGACTACAAGAGTCTTTAAGTGAAAACCTCGTATCAAAAGTGTTTGAATTGCAATACAATTAACCAACTAAAACAAGTTGGTTAGAGTTCTGAAGACCTTGTAGCCATGAATCTTGACCAAAACGTTTTTTTTTTTTTTGTAAAAACCTGGTAATAGATTGATTCAAAACAAAACTTCGTATGGTTTATATCTTTAAGTGAAAATCATTGCGTGACATTGTTCAAAACCATTTGTCCGTGTTATAAACCATTTGTTCGTGTTATAAATCAATCGTCCATTTTATAAACTAATTGTCCATGTCATAAACAAATCGTCTATGTTTTTAATTGTGAAAGCTTTTGATTGTTATTTAATGAAAACATTCAAACATGTGTTGACTATACCACCAAAGGGTATCTTTAATAGACCACCAAAGGGTATCTTTAACTAGACTAACAAATCAACAAATGATTTGTAAATCAGAAATAGTTTTTGTCATTACCCAAACTTCCACCAAATCCAGTGAACAGTCCGATAATGGGATTGTCAGTAACATACTACTGATCAGATCGGCCAAAGCAATGAATGCCATTCGTGTTATGGATAACGCATCAACAAGTTGTTCACATTATTGAAATCGTATTGTTTTATATATAAACGATAGAAATTGTTTTTGAAAATGATTTAGCACATATGAGTCACCCCAAACCATTTGCAAAACATAAAAGAGGGGAACTATGTACTCACTTGGGATTACGAAAGTGTTCTTGATCAATGGAATAAACAAAGCTCAAACGTGTGCTAATGTGTCAGATAAATATGTTAGCGTGTTGGGTCTACAAACGGGAGATCGGATAGAATTAAGTCTTATAAACCAAACGAGTGCTGAAACATATGTGATATGATTTAACTAACTTAACATTCTGATTTGGAAAGGATCCTAAGTGCTTTTGACCCATTATGACTCGTTAAGGTAGTTTATGCTACTTTAAAGGGTCATTAGCGTAAACGCGTGATCGGATGGTTAAACATGTCCTATGATAAGTCTTAAATGACCAAACATATTTGAAAATGTTATAACATCAGTTTATATGTCAAAAATTTGGTTACATGTGTTAAAAATTGATTTATGCGCAAAAGGGCATTTTGGTCATATTTTTTTAAGAACATGAAGTAACTTATCATAATACTAACCAAATGACGTGACCATAAGGTAACCTCAGCAGGTTATTCCCTATACAACTATGGTCACAAATATGTGTTTGGTCGGATCCTAAGATCGACCAAACGGGTCGGATTCAAAAGTCAAAGCGGTGGTCAAGACCGCTCAAGTTACGACCCTAAATAAGCACTAAACTAGAAGTGACGAGTTAGACTGTCAATATATGTCTAACTAAGTTTAGTGATTAGATCCATCGCAATGTTCTCCCACTTCCATACCGGTATTTCTGGTTGCTCCAATAAACCAGATGGGCGTTGATGTTCTGCCTTAACTTTAAGACATGTTAGGCATTTAGACATATACAAGGCAATGTCCTTCTTCATACCCGGCCACCAATACTAGGTACGGAGATCGTTATACATTTTGTATGCACTAGGATGGATTGGATAACGAGACTTATGAGCTTTGTCCATCAATAAGGTGCGGAGATTGTCTTGACTAGGAATCCACAAATGGTTCTTGTAGTAGAGTAATCCGTTGTCTTTTGTTTCGAGTTGAAGTTAGAGATTTTATGGCAGCTCATTTTTCAATAAGCTTTGGGTCACACATGTATGTTGTGTTTGAAGGATACGTGTCTGGATATCAGATTGAACTCGAACACAATGAAGTTTGACACATTCCTTACGAATAAGCGCATCAGCCACAACATTCGCCTTACCAGGAGAGTAGTGAATCTCGCAGTCGTAGTCGTTCAGAAGTTCAACTCAGTTTCGTTGTCTCATGTTTAGCTCCTTTTGATTGAATATGTGTTGGAGTTTTTTGTGGTCAGTGAAAACCACACATTTCGTACCATAAAGGTAGTGTCTCCAAATTTTGAGAGCAAAAACTACAGCTCCTAACTCAAGATCATCAGTTATGTAGTTCTTCTCATGGATTTTCAATTGTCTTGACACATAGGCTATGACTTTGTCTCTTTGCATGAGAACACAACCAAGGCGTAGGTTTGATGCGTCACAATAGACAACGAAATCGTCATTGCCATCGGATAAAGATACAACAGGAGCATCACAGAGTTTTTGTTTCAGTGCTTGAAAGGCTTCCTCTTGTTTGGGTCCCCACTCGAAAGGTTTATTCTTTTGAGTCAAAGTGGTGAGGGGAACCATGATTTTTGAAAAGTTCGCAATGAATCGTCGATAGTATCCAACAAGACCAAGAAATGAACGAACTTCGGTAGGAGTAGTAGGTGTACTCTAATCCCTAATCGCACTGATTTTGGCGGGATCTACATGTATACCTTATTCGTTAACAATGTGTCCCAAAATTGAACTTCTTTTAGCCAAAATTCACACTTGGAGAATTTGGCGTAAAGTTATTCTTTCTTCAGGAGTTCCATCATTAGACAGAGATGTTGTTCGTGATCGGCTCGAGACTTAGAATAAATGAGGATGTCGTCGATGAAAACAATGATGAACTTGTCTAAATAAGGTTTACAAACCCTATTCATTAAGTCCATGAAGACGGCCGGAGCATTCGTCAAACCAAAAGGCACGACAGTGAACTCGTAATGGCCTATCGAGTGCGAAAAGCAGTCTTGGGAATATCTTATTCGAGTACATGAAGTTGATGATACCCAGAACGCAGATCAATCTTTAAAAAGCAGGTCGCACCTTGTAGCTAATCAAAGAGATCATCAATGCGAGGGAGGGGATATCGATTTTTGATTGTGAGTTTGTTGAGCTCACAATAATCGATACACATATGGAAGGATCCATCCTTCTTTTTCACGAATAGGACAGGAGTGCCCCAAGGTGAAAAGCTCGGATGAATGAATCCTTTGTCTAAAAGTTCTTGGAGTTGCTTTGACAACTCTTGCATTTCAGACGGTGCAAGACGGTAAGGAGATTTGGCAATTGGGTTGGCACCAGGTACAAGGTCAATACGAAACTCAACTTGACAAATTGGGGGCAAACCAGGTAGCTCTTCAGAAAACACCTCAGGATATTCCTGAACGGTGGGAATGTCCTGAACAGTTTTGCCCTTGCCTTTTTCCTCTACGATATGTGCTAAGAAGGCTACATAATTCTTTCGTAGGTGTTTTTTGGGCCTGGTTACAGGTCATGAGTTTTAGGCTACTAGAGGGTTTCTCTCCGTGAACTTCTAAGGTTCCGCCAGACAAAAGAGGTATACAAACAACCTTGTCGAAACAGATTGCACAACGGTCCAGTACCTTGATGGTGACCATTGCACCGGTTGCACAATGGTGCAGTACCAGCATATGGTTTCCTCGTAGGAGGTTGTGCTGGCTGGTTTTGAGTGTTCTGGTAGGGTTGTGCAACAACTGCAAAGTTCTGTGAAGCCTTATGCTTCCTCAACCTCTTGGAAGACTCAGCTTTGTTCTCCTTTGTTTTCTCTTGAGTGGTCTTAGCTGCCTGTTTCTTGTCGCCCTTGCAAAACAGTTTCCCTTCTTGACCTGGGACTAAGTCAGGGTAGCAGCTAATTCGATAGTTTGTCGAACAGTGGTAGGGTTGCTACCAATAACAATATCCTGAACGGGGTCAGGCAGGCCATCGATGTACCTCTCGATTGCTTTATCCAACGTGGCAACCATGGCGGGACACACAAGCTCAATTCTTTGTAATGGTCAGTGTAGGCACGATGCTCTCCACTATCTTGTTTAAGATTGTGGAATTCATGACGTGGGCAGAATTCCCTCATCATTAGAGCTCGAAGCTCTTCCCACGTTTTTGCATTGCCACATCGGCACCCCTATCTCTCATCACACCATTCCACCATGTAAGTGCTCTTTTCTTGAATACACTCAATGCAAACTCTACTTTTTTGCTCATTCGGGCGTTGAACATGACGAAATGTGCTTTCGAGACTCTCAAACACTGCAGGAGTCCAGTAGCTCCTTCGGACCCAGTAAACTTGAGTGGTTTAGCCGAGTTAAATTGTTTGTAGTTTCATAGTGTAGGTGTATTGTTTTTATTATTTGCTTGGTTTATCTGGGTCACTAGGTTTGGGAGTACAACAATATTTTGCTTGGTTTATCAGAGCTGCCATTTCAGCATCTTGAGTTGTATTACGTCGAGGAGGCATTCTAGAAGAAAACATGAGGGAAAATATGTGGGACTGACATTGGATAATCAAGAGAGATGTTAAAAATATTGACGAAATATAAGGATGGTGGCCATTCCTTCGTTACTTAAAAACAAACAAACGACACATGGTGACTAATCAAAGTAAATGGGTCTTTATAATGTATCGTGAAGACATGCTTTAGCCTATAAGTGGACACTCACCCCAAGAGTTCCTAGGTAAGAATGAATGGTCCGATAATGCGGATTTGTACGAACACTCTAGCCTTAGACAGAAAACTCAGGGTACATGCATCCACCCTTCCAGATTGCACGTGTTCACATTAATAAAACCCAAACTTTGACGGGATTTTGAAGACTTAAATGGCTTTAAGCCAAAAAAATCATCTAAGGATAGATGATTGATTTTTAAAACGAATTTGTAACTTGTGTATTTGTTTTGGTAATCACCTAAGGATAGGTGATGATATTGTTTTAAGAATCTAAACGCAAGCTAACTCGCGTTAGGGTCCTAGGAAGGTTATAGTCTAGGTCAAAGCATGACTAATAACCTAATTCCCTACAACCATAAGCTCTGATACCAATCTTTCTGTAACACCCTAACCGCGTAAAACAACGAACTACGGCGGAAACGTCAGGGAATCATGTCACAGAACTATTGTTTCACAACTCATGAAATTAAAAATTTTGTTTTATTAAGTTAAATGTTTACATTGTCTTGGGATAAACATAAACAACATATAAATTAATTGTCTTTCATGTTTTAAGTCACTAAGGCCCTCGTCCATTCCTACGTGAAGCATGCAGCATATTATCAAGCATTGACTCCTAAAACATATGTGAAAAGAGAGTTAGCATAAAAATGGCAGGGAGTACATAGGTTTTATGAGTGTATCAAATTTGTGGCTTTGTATACATATTGCAACACATTGTCTGACTACAAGAGTCTTTAAGTGAAAACCTCGTATCAAAAGTGTTTGATATTGCAATACAATTAACCAACTAAAACAAGTTGGTTAGAGTTGTGAAAACCTTGTAGCCATGAATCTTGACCAAAACGTTTATTTTGTAAAAACCTTGTAATAGATTGATTCAAAATAAAACTTCGTATGGTTTATATCTTTAAGTGAAAATCATTCCGTGACATTGTTCAAAACCATTTTTCTATGTTATAAACCTTTTGTCTGTGTTATAAACCATTCATCAGTGTTATAAATCAATCGTCCGTGTCATAACCAATTTTCCATGTCAAAAACAAATCGGCTATGCTTTTAATTATGAAAAATTTTGATCATTCTTTAATGAACGCATTCAAACCTGTGTTGACTATACCACCAAAGGGTATCTTTAATACACCACCAAAGGGTATCTTTAACTAGACTAACAAATCAACAAATGATTTGTAAATCAGAAATAGTTTCTATCATTACCCAAACTTTCACCCAATCTAGTGAACAGTCCGATAATGGGATTGGCAGTCCTATGGTACCATAACATACTACTGATCGGCTTGGCCAAAGCTAATGAATGTCATTCGTGTTATGGATAATGCATCAACAAGTTGTTCACATTATTGAAATCGTATTGTTTTACATATAAACCATAGAAATTGTTATTTGAAAATGATTTAGCACATATGAGTCACCCCAAAACATTTGCAAAACGTAAAAGAGGGAAACTATATACTCACTTGGGATTGCGAAAGTGTTCTTGATCAATGGAATAAACAAAGCTCAAACGTGTCCTAATGTGTCAGATAAATATGTTAGCGTGTCGGGACTACAAACGGGAACAGATAGAATTAAGTCTTATAAACCAAACTAGTGTTGGAACTCATGTGATATGGTTTAACAAACTTAACATTCTGATTTGGAAAGGATCCTAAGTGCTTTTGACCCATTATTGTAACACCCCGACCGCGTAAAACAACAAACCGCGGCGGAAACGTAGGGGAGTCATGTCACAGAACTATTGTTTCACAACTCATGGAATTTAAAATTATGTTTGATTAAGTTAAATGTTTACATTATCTTGGGATAAACAGAAACAACACATAAATAAATTGTCTTTCATGTTTTAAGTCACTAAGGCCCGCGTCTATTCCTACATGAATCATGCATCATATTATCAAACATGGACTCCTGAAACATATGTGAAAAGAGAGTCAGTATAAAAATGCCGGCGAGTACATAGGTTTTATGAGTGTGTCAAATTCATGGCTTTGTATACATATTGCAACACATTGTCTGACTACAAGAGTCTTTAAGTGAAAACCTCATATCAAAAGTGTTTGATATTGCAATATAATTAACCAACTAAAACAAGTTGGTTAGAGTTGTGAAGACCTTGTAGCCATGAATGTTGACCAAAATGTTTCTTTTGTAAAAGCCTGGTAATAGATTGATTCAAAATAAAACTTCGTATGCTTTATATCTTTAAGTGAAAATCATTGTGTGACATTGTTCAAAACCATTTGTCCGTGTTATAAACCATTTGTCCGTGTTATAAATCAATCGTCCGTGTTATAAACTAATTGTCCATGTCATAAACAAATCGTCCGTGTTTTTAATTGTGAAAACTTTTGATCGTTCTTTAATGAACACATTCAAACCTTTGTTGACTATACCACCAAAGGGTATCTTTAATAGACCATCAAAGGGTCTCTTTAACTAGACTAACACATCAACAAAATTTTTGTTAATCAGAAACAGTTTCTGTCATTACACAAACATCCACCAAATCCAGTGAACAGTCCGATAATGGGATTGTCAGTCCTATGGTACCATAACATACTACTGGTCGGCTTGGCCAAAGCTAATGAATGTCATTCGTGTCATGGATAACGCATCAACAAGTTGTTCACATTATTGGAATCGTATTGTTTTATATATAAACCATAGACATTGTTTTTGAAAACTTGAAAAATGATTTAGCATATATGAGTCACCCCAAAACATTTTGCTAACATAAAAGAGGGGAACTATGTACTCACTTTGAAAATCATTTTGTATTTATAAACCATGTATATTGTTTTGAAATCTTGATAATAATTATACGCATATATGAATCACCCCAAAACATTTAAAATGTAAAAGAGGGGGCTATGTACTCACATAAGCCTTGCATAGTAAATATGTAGATTTGAAAAGATAGTTTAGCACATATGAATCACCCCAAAACATTTAAAACGTAAAAGAGGGGAACTATGTACTCACTTTGAAAATTATAAACCATGTATATTATTTTGAAATCTTTAAAATAATTATCGGCACATGTGAATCTTTCGAAAATATAAAAGGGGGGGCTATGTACTCACTTGGGATTGCGAAAGTGTTGTTGATCAACGGAATAAACAAAGCTCAAACGTGTCCTAATGTGTCAGATAAATATGTTAGTGTGTCGGGACTACAAACGGAAGATAGGATAGAATGAATTCTTATAAACCAAACGACTGTTGGAACTCATGTGATATGGTTTAACAAACTTAACATTCTGATTTGAAAAGGATCCTAAGTGCTTTTGACCCATTATGACTCGTTAAGGTAGTTTACGCTACTTTAACGGGTCATTAGCGTAAACCCGTGATCGGATGGTTAAACATGTCCTATGATAAGTCTTAAATGCCCAAGCATGTTTGAAAATGTTAAGACATCAGTTTATATGTCAAAAATTTCGCTACATGTGTTTAAAATGGATTTATGCTCAAAAGGGCATTTTGGTCATTTTTTAAGGACATAGAAATAACTTATCATAACACTAATCAAACGACGTGACCATAAGGTATAAACTCAGTAGGTTATTCCCTATACAACTATGGTCACAAATATGTGTTTGGTCGAATCCTAAGATCGACCAAACGGGTCGGATTGGAAAGTCAAAGCGGTGATCATGATCGCTCGACTTACGACCCTAAATAAGCACTAAACTAGAAGTGACGAGTTACACATGTCAACATATGTCTAAAGAAGTTTATAAAACCGATTTGGTATCAAAACTTGGTGTTTTGATACCCAAAAATAGTTTCGTCGTAAAATGTACATCATGCGCATTTTGACCGAAACTTTAACTCGTCACTTCGACTAGTAAACGTGGTAATCAGAAGGTGAAATCGCTAGGGATTATAACCTTTGTGATTACGATCACGTTGCAAAGTTTAATTGAACTTTGACTTGACCAAATATGGTCAGAACCAAAAGTCAATCAGGAAGCCAAACTGTTCGACTTTTAGCTCAAAATAGCTAAAATAATGAAAGAACTATGAAGAGTACTTACTTGTGTTGAAGAACACTTTCAGAACTCAAGATAGGAAGCTTCCAAAGGCTGGAAACAAGCTCCAAGAAGGATATAAAGAAGAACTTCACACTTTGCTTTGAAGTGTTTTGAAGTGGTGTGAAAAAAAAATGAAAGAATCATGGGGCATTTATAGTATTTTAGGATTAAGGAGGTGATGACAAGTGTCTTCAAGTGTGGATTAGTGTCCTAACGTGTATCAACACCATATTAAGTGTGGCAAAGTGAGTGCTAGGTGTCAAAAATTGGATATAGGTGGCAAACTTGGTGAAGAAGCAAAAATATTTATTATTTTTTGACATTTTTGGCCCTTGGACTTGTATTTTCACTTGTTTGCCATTTTTAACCCCTTCAACCTAATATTTAGGTTATATAAAGGTGTTAAGACATGTGTAACTTGGATTATGCCAGAAAATGTCATGGATGTAGGTTCGTTCGGTTGTACGGTTATGCATTTCGCAAAAATGCGTAAAACGCTTTATCGAACACGAAAATGATCGAAATTGTACAACGATTGACATTTTTGCATTCTCATCAATAAAATACAAGATTTTATTTAATACAAAAATATTTGGAAATAAAACATATGGTTTCATTTTTTATGAAATTTTTGTAATTGTGCAATGATTGAAAAGGCACAAATGTCACAATTATGACTCGTTAAGGTAGTTTATGCTACTGTAACGGGTCATTAGCGTACACGCGTGATCGGATGGTTAAACATGTACTATGATAAGTCTTAAATGCCTAAACATGTTTGAAAATGTTATAATATCAGTTTATAGGTCAAAAATTTGGTTACATGTGTTAAAAATGGATTTATGCGCAAAAGGGCATTTTGGTCATATTTTTTTAAGAACATAGAAGTAACTTATCATAACAGTAAACAAACGGCGTAACCATAAGGTATAACCTCAGTAGGTTATTCCCTATACAACTATGCTCACAAATATGTGTTTGGTCGGATCCGAACATCGACTAAACGGGTCGGATTCAAAAGTCAACTCGGTGGTCAAGACCGCTCAAGTTACGACCTTAAAAAAGCACTAAACTAGAAGTAACGAGTTAGACATGTCAAAATATGCCTAACTAAGTTTATAAAACTAATTTGGTATCAAAACTTTGTGTTTTGATACCCGAAAATAGTTTCGTCGTAAAATGCACATCATGCGCATTTTGACCGAAACTTTGACTCGTCACTTCGACTAGTAAACGTGGAAATCAGAAGGTGAAATCACTAGGGATTATAGCCTTCGTGATTATGATCACATTGCAAAGTTCAATTGAACTTTGACTTGACTAAATATGGTCAGAAATTAAAAGTCAATCATGAAGCCAAACTGTTCGACTTTTAGCTCAAAATAAGGAAAGAACTAGGAAGAGTACTTACTCGTGTTGAAGAACACTTTCGGAACTCATGATAGGAGGATTCCAAAGCATGAACACAAGCTCCAAGAAGGATAGAAAGAAGAACTTCACACTTTTCTTTAAAGTGTTTTGTAGAGGTGTGAAAAAATGAAAGAATCATGGGGTATTTATAGTATTTTAGGATCAAGGAGGTGATGACAAGTGTCCTCAAATGTGGATTAGTGTCCTAATATGTGTCAACACCAAATTAAGTGTGGAAAAATGAGCGCTAGGTGTCAAAAATTGGAGATAGGTGGCAAACTTGGTGAAGAAGCAAAAATCTTTATATTTTTTGACATTTTTGGCCCTTCGACTTGTATTTTCACTTGTTTGCCATTTTAACCCCTTTAACACAATACTTAGGTTATATAAAGGTTTAAGACAGGTGTAACTTGGATTATGCCCAAAAATGTCATGGATGTCGGTTCGTTCGGTTGTATGGTTACGCGTTTCGCAAAAGTGCGTAAAACGCTTTAACAAACACGAAAATGATCAAAATTGTGCAACGATTAACATTTTTGCATTCTCATAAATAAAATACAACACTTTATTGAATACAAAAATATTTGGATTGATACACATGGTTCATATCTTGAATACGGACCAACAGACTTTCGCAGTTTGATGAAAATAGTCCCTAGACTTGTATAAGAGTGTTTTTGTCATATCTAACCCTTCAAAACTTATATCTAAGTTATGAAATTGTATTTAGGGTATGTGTAGCGTTTATCCTTGTTTCGGAGTGTTCGTCGCGTTAAACTAATTGCGTTTGAGTGTCAGTTAATGAATTACATCAACAAAAATTTTTGAGGGTTCGAAATCGTGCAAGAAATTGAAATTGTGGAATCTTAGATAATTATACAAATTTCGGAAATAAAACACAGGGTTTCATTGAATACGAAATTGTTTGTAATTGTATAATGATTGAAAAGTCACAAATGTCACAATTAGTATTGCAATACATTGTGTTGATAGTAAAAGTTTGTGTCAAAAGTGTATTATATATGTATAATACTAAGCAGTTTGTGTTAATAAAAATTGTACATTGTACTTTGTTTCAATTGTACTTGTTTGCACATAAACACTTAACATAGAGACCAACCAAGAACTTATGAAAGTAGTTTTAGAAATCCAATCAAGGAGTTAGAATAATACTATCTAACTTGTGATTTGTGCTTTGTTTCACCACACAAGATTATACATAAACACTTAGCATAGAAACCAATCAAGAACTTGTGAAAGTACTTTTAGAAATCCAATCAAGGATTTAGAGTAGTACTTTGTGTATTCAACAAAGATCTCACTTGTGATTTATACTTTGTTTCACCACACAAGATTTGCACATAAACACTTCACATAGAAACCAACAAAGAGTTTGATAAAGTACTTTTTAGAAATCCAATCAAGGATTCAGAATAGTACTTTGATGATCTAAGAAGGATCTAACTTGTGATTTGTACTTTATTTCATTACACATGATTGCACATGACACTTAGCATAGAAATCAACCAATAACTTGTGAAGGTACTTTTAAAAATCAAATCAAGAATTTAAAATAGTACTTTTAGTATCCAACAAGGATCTAACTATATGTACAGAAAGATCCAACAAGGATTTGAGATTCGTACTTTGTTTCATCACACATGATTGCACACAACACTTATCATAGAAACCAACAAAGATCTTGTGAAAGGACTTTTAGAAATTCAATAAAAGATTTAAAATAGTACTTTGAGTATCCAATAGGGATCCACTTATTTGCATCGAAAGATCCAACAAGGATTTGGGATTTGTACTTTGTTCCACCACATAAGTTGTATACACAAAGAGCACTTAGTAAACACATATGCCATAACATAGTATTTGAGAAAAGTTGGTTAGCACATATGAATCATCTCAAAACAATTTGAAAACTGAAAAGTGGGGACTAACTGCTCATAGGTTGCTTTGATGATGTTCTTACACGTGCTCAAAGAGGTCAAGTAGCTCCTGACAATATACATTGTTCATTAAGGTTTTGTTCCGGTGGTGATTGTGGATAAGTATGGTTTAAAGAAACAATGTAACTTTAAAGATGTTTAGATGTTTAGAAGATAAGAATTTTGATAGCATTCTATGTTGTCTTTGTAAAATATATTAAAAATAGTAAACGTTGTCGAAAATTATAAAAATTTCCAGTTTACTAAACCAAAGTGTGTTCTATAACTTTCATTTAGAAAGTTTTTTTTGTTTGGAACTCGGATAATGGTCAAAACTGGTGATCTAATTATTCAAGTTTGACATTCGGTTTGGTTTTAGATAGTTGAGGTTCCAAAAAGAAGTGTTTTTAGATGTATTATATATCGTTGAAACCGTATTTCAGTGAAATCGATCATAATGTAAGAGTATAGTTTGTTCGGTTAAGTCTTGACTAAGTTATGGTTAAAGTGAAAACACATAATCTATCCAAAACATAAAGTTTTCGTTGGTAGTTTATTAAATGCATAAAATAAGGATATTGACGGAAGAATGGATAGAATGAGGTTTATAACCATAGATCTCATGTAATATGGTTTGTTAAAAACCAAACATTCTAATTTGGAAGTGTCTTTGAAAAGTTTGACCTGTTACGACTAGTTTACACTAATTAACTAGTCATGCACGTAAATAGGTGTCCAGATGGTCGAAATAGGTCTATGACGAGTCCAACATGTCAAAAAAAGTAGCATGATATTAAATGATTAGTATTGAAGTTAAAACATAGATCATATAAGTTTTAAAATTATTTTATGCCAAAAGAACATTTATTACATTTTTAGACATAAAAAGTTGACTAGTCAATTGACCCATCAAACCAAATGACCATAAGGTATAATCTTAGAGGATTATTCCCTATATTATTATGGTCATATTGTTAAGCTTGATTGGGTCCTAAGTGAAAGGACCATTTGTCTTGACGTTAAGGTTCCAGTTATATCTATATCCTAACAATTTTGGTCACGTGGGCGGCGGCGGTTCTAGACGGAAGCTTTGGGGATAGTACAGATTCGGCATAACGAAATTGACAAGTAGGAACGATATCAGCGGAAGCTTTTCATTTCATTCATTCATACCAAAAGAATATACATCTTAACTAGCTGTCGGAGTTCCTGGAGAGAATCCGCCAGCGTTTCCCCTAAGGGAACTTCCAAAACTTATAAACAATGAACACACAACACCTATTTATAGACATGACAGCAGGTGCAAACCGAGCATGTTGTCACTCGTACAAAGGGTCATTCGTACGATTGAGATGTTATCACTCGTACGAGTAACAAAGTCACTCGTACGAGGCACACTGTCACTCGTACGAGGCACATGTCACTTGTACGAGCCAGTACTTGTTCGCACTTGGGTCGTCTTTTCGTATATATTCAATACAATATTCAATACACACTCTTTCTTGCCAATTCGCACAGTGGCGGCCATAAAGTGCATCAACAATTTCCCCCTTGGACGTCACTGTCGAAGCTGGAACTTAAACTTGAAATCTGAGAGTTGTGTTTGAATATTCTGCAACTTCAATCAGGTATCTGTTGACGTCGTAATTCCCCCTTGATTGAAGACCCGGGTTTGCATTATCTACATTAACCAAATTCCCCCTGAAATAATTTTCTCCATAAATTAATCTTCAGGTATTTTGTTTGCATGGTTCACGACCTCCTCTGATTTGCTTGATCTATAAATTTCCTCGAATATCACCTACTTGAAATTAAACAATATAGCTTCTCCTTTTCGACGTTAACCATATCCGCGTTCGGTTTAGCGCACTCCCCTGATGCTCGATCCTCCAATCTTCAAATCCCAACCGGCAATTGATAGAAACTTCGAAATACCACACCGAAAAACTCCAAACCAATAAATATCCCCAAAAATCTTGTCAATCAGCAAATCATCATCGGAATCATACTATTTGGTAACCCATCGAATCTGAGAATCATTCTTCGGCAATCAGAATCACATTCTTCATTTTTAGTCACAATAACAGATGTATAGCTATCTCCGCTGGAATGGGGAACTGAAACTACAAGACATCCTTGTTTCCTGGCAGTTACCGAAAAAACAGTTCATTTGCAATGTAGAGTTAATGATAGGCAGTTGTATGTGCTTCCGATTCCACATCGGGGATCAATCTGAATCATGATCTAAAAATTCTGAACATTCATTGATCACACATTCCAAATGTATAGTCTATTTCGTGAATAGACTTAAACGTTATCTCATCTCTATTGAATCTTGGATCCTCTGTATTTCCCAAATAATCTGCAGTCTGAACCACCCAGATACTGTTGTAGCTTCACGAATTTCAAAAATGCCAGAATTTTTAAATATACGTGAAAATTTTATTCCCCCTCATTTTTGCAAATTTTGACGTCTTGAATTCTTATGTGAATGAAGATTATGGCGCGACTGCAGCATATGGTACTCAAATTTTGCAAAAATTTCCCAAAATTACAGTTTTGATCAAATGTTGATTTAAAGTTAAGGCTCATTAATAGTCACTACACTAGATGATCAACGTTTTGCGTAGGTATCAGTGACTACCCCAAAATCTTCTTCCCTTTGTGATCGTATCATCAAATATGTATTTTGAAGCTCTAGACGGTGTCCCAAAACAGTCCGAATTAGACTATATCCCTTTCAGACAAGTTTACCAACCATATCGGGTCCAAAATCTTGATTTTTCTCCAATATCCTTCAGTACACAACTGTTTCATCTGAAATTTGATCAACTTTCTATTGCACAATTCCTACACATCCCATCATGGCAGAGTTTTTATATCAATCAAGTGTCTGAATATTGTGCACCATACTCTCTATTTATAGCAAACACATTCAGTTCTGGTATCCATCCCCAACTTATGATATCTCCTAGTGACACATCTTGAATTCTCGAAAAGAAGGCTAATGGTCTTCTGAATTTTCTTTCAACAGGCATAAACATGAAGCATTTCTTACGAGCATCCCTTATTTTGTCTTAATCAAGCCTAGGAGTTTCACCATCGTTGATTTTCTCTTCAAGCTTTCTCAATACGACATCATCAGCTTCATGAGCGAACATCTCTGTGAATGTTGGAAAATCATCGGTGTTTTCACTTGAATATCATGGTATTTCATTATCATAATCATCTTCAACGATAACATCGTCATAATCATCAACATCCGGTATATGATTGAACACATAATCATCATGCTTTTCTATGTCGATGTTCATTGGTTCTTCTTCAAAATCGAATTCAAAACTTTCTTCAACTACACCACACATCTTGGCTATCTCTTCCTTTATATAATTATGCACAAATTCTCCCTCTTCAACATCGTGACACAAGTAAATAATCTTATGATTTGAAGGAACAGCCGTGATAGGTTCAACGTCTGTGAAGATTCATGAAGTTTCATCTTCATCCATCACATCATCATGCTCCCCCTCGCCTTCAGCTTCTTCCTGATTCTCATTATCATTCATGTATTCATTCCGTGTAAGACGTTCTGGAGCATCTAATTCAAAAGAAGTATTTTTCTCATATACAACCAATCTCGTTTCACCCTGATTGTTATCATCTCACCCTTATCGTCGTCATCGTGGTCAGAACCCTCATCATCAATCTTCTCATCATCTTCCTTATCTTCTTCCTCTTCATTTTGCTTAATTTGTTCAACTTCAGAAGCATCAGGAACAAGAATAAATTTTGTGATATTAATTGGTTATGGATCCTTTTCAACCACTCTTTCAGGAGTCTTTTCTTTCTCAGACTCTGCATGGATTTCTAGTATAGCATCAATAGGATTCTTGCCTTTATCAATAATAACCACCTCTGGTTCTGACTCAACTTTTCTTGCTCTTTCAGCAGCACGACCCTCAGCTTCTTCAATTTCAATCTTATTAAATTCAACTTCAAGTCTATTCCCATCTTCTTCTCTAACACTTTGTATAAATTTTCTAGTTTTCTATCTTTCATCTTCTTATCCTCTTCTAAATCTTTTGCCACTTTCAAAATGTAGGTCTCCTAATCCGTATGGATCTTCACAGAATCGTCTATCCAATCTAGAGTGCGGAATCCTCTAGATCAGATTTACACAGAAATATGAGCAGTATGAAGAACACGAACAATATCTTTCAAACCGTCTTCTATTGATTATCCAACACGAATGTTTACAATCAATTCAAGACTCACAAAAAATCTCATAGCTACTCTCTGTAGATTTCTCACACCTCTCTCTACCTTTCACTTGGCTACCCCCAGTCGGCTACACAAAACCCTAATGCAAAACATGTAGATATAGTACATGTCTGCATACTGGGCTATGGACTGGGCTAGGCCATTCTCTAAGCCCATAACAACTCTAAACAAGCGAAACACAAATGCTAAGCCCAATACAAAATATCCAAAGACTAAACTATTAACTTGTTGTCACAAAATATGCACCAATAGACTCCCCCTTGACAATAGCTTCATAGTGTAATTTTGTCTTCAAACATGTTGTGATCTTTTGGTCTTTGAATAGCTTCAGCTACACAGATTCTAACATTAACAGACTCCCCCTTAGTTGATGTTTCGAATCTCCAAAACTCTAATTCGTTGTAGATTAGTGAACTAGCATTCTCTGGTTAAGCACATATCTCCAAATTCCTCTATATCTCCCTTTACAATGTAGTAGAAGGATCCTACCATGCACCTACACACATTCTGCACTCCACTCTTAAAATGTACTTTACTTGAATTCTACGCTTCATTTTGATGACTGCATCAATGTGTTTTAGAAACACAAGCACGTATCTCGAAAAATCATTAGTCCTTTTCCACATTAAAGATAAACTAATATTTTATCTTATCATGCAAAAACAAACAACTTATTAGTTCAAACTGAGAGACTTTAAAAGCAAATCTTTTTATATTTTTTTATATTTTCTGAAATCAAATAACTAACAAGAAAATAAACACTCTATTTTTGTGAGAATCACTGGTAAGAAGATCATATCAGCAACATCAAACTGTTTCACACTTTCAATTCATTCTATCTTGTAATTTTTTGTGAAAAGCAGTTCAAAACGATTACCGTATTGTTTATCCGCTTAAACAAAATATATGAACATTTCAAGTACCATGACGTAGTGATATGTGAAGGTAGTACCAGACTGATATATTAGTGTGTCCCACTTCAGGACATACCCCCATGATCAAGGTATGCACAAAGATTCCTCATAGTAGGTGAGTATACCGAAATTTATCCCTTTTGATTTACAACGTTAGATAATTGATGATCAGGTCAATACTTCTATACAGAAAAGTGACCAATATCCAACGAGGGTTAGGGAAAATATCAAATGTTAGTACGATTTATGCGTTTTGCACATTTGAATGACTCTCTAGGAGAGCTTCTTCATTTTCTAGGGTTTGGCATTTTAGCTCCTTTAAGATATCCTGGTTGTGCCTAGGTCAGCATATATCTGGATGCAGCAGAAGGACAATCCTGATATCCCCGGATGAAATAACGATATAAAGACCCAAATATGTTACCCAAATATAAAGACCTCATATTTTGGCAATCTATCAACACAAGATTTAAGGTTATAAAACCATACGCCACTAATATGTTACCTACTCATACATAGTTCGTTATGTTTATATCACCAAGGTAAGTTGATTATTTCAGGCATTTTGCCTACCGGTACATCATACAATCAAGCTGCTCTCACACTTGCTGATGTACTATCATTTCTTCTTTTCCACACAGTGAAAACTCATTTTTGATTTTCTATTTTCATGTTTGGATTTTAAAATTTTTAAACTTTTCAACTTGCTCCCCCTAAACTCATGCACTAAGTTAACTCTTTTTGCTTGGGGAAATTTCTCCCCCTAAGTTTTTGTTTTAATGGAGTAAGGTTTTAAAAACAGAAATTTAAATACAAATAGACTCTCACTTTAACCTGACAAAAAGTTTTCCAATTTTAATAAACATTATCTATCACAGAAGTAAATAATTCGTTACCATGTGTAACATACTATTTACCTCAGATGCTTTACAGGAATAACCACTTTTGAACACATCAACAGTCCTCCTTGGGCATCCTTCACACACTCAACAACTTAGTTAGACTTGAGAACCCAAACCCTACCGGTTTTGGGTTGATCATGAATGTCAATATAACTTAATTTTGTCCAATATCCATCACACCCTACTGGCGTCTTGGATGTCTTCCAAGTTGTTGAACAAGATTTATTCCAATAAACTCTTGAATTTTCCGACTTTTGAAATTATTATCTCGAAACCTTCTTCTCCCATTATCATAATCTGAACTTTGAAAAATTTTTAGAATGTTTTGAACATTTGAGTTACTAAAACCCATATATTCGTTTCTTCTTTGAGAATTTTGATTTCCAGAAGTCGATTTTAATATCCAAAATTTTTCCTTTGAAAACACTTTGATTGACCATTATAATGACTGAATTTAGGAGAAAAGTTTCTTGGACTATCAAATCTTCCCGATGTTGAAGGTTTAGGTTGAAATATCGGTTGATTTGTCTGACGACTTAGTTTAACATTGTTATTTGAACCAACCTGATCTTTAACCTCAAACTCATCCTCCATTTCTTACCCTTTTTAAAAGGACAACAACTAGCCACATGTCCTTTTTTTTTTACATTTAAAGCAAGATATTTTCTTAAAAACTTTCTTTCTGTTAGATCCCTTTTTAAATGATTTGGCCATTTTGTATTTAGTATCCTCATCCACTTTATGAGGTGTACTATTAGACCTAACAGATTCTTTCAAAGAAAACGGACTATTAGGTATCTTAGTTGTTATCGGATCCACTACAGTGGTGTAGCAGGTACAAAATCTGTTAGCTCATTTTCATTTGGTAAAAAGGAGTAATCCTGATCCTCAGAAGATGAAGCTTTACGAAACCCCATTCCCGTTTTATCACTACTCCTTTTCAAACTTTTCAGAATTTTAGTCCTGACTAACGAGGATTTTCCAAATTTGTCTAACTTCCATGAAGTTCAACAATTTTGGCTTGTGCACCAGCCAATTCTGTGCACTTTTCTGAAAACTCGTTAGTCTTATCATTCATAGTTTCATGAGCCAAATCAATGATATGTAACAATTCATTGACTTTGCTGGTCAAACTGTTGATTTCTTGTTCATTTGATTTGAGTTTATTTAAACAATTTGACTCCTTTTTACTCAAAAGAACATTTGACACTTTCTGTTTTTTCTAATTCATCTAACAGAATTTTGTTTTGCTCCAATAGGTTGTCAACTTTACCTTGTAGTTCAGTGCAATTATGACAAGTATGACTCATAGATTGTTATTGTAACTGTATCTCTGCTGTAAGCTCATCTATATCATCCATGTACACTATACCGTGTAGTTCAATGCAATTATGACAGGTATGACTCACATATTGTAACTGTAATTGTATCTCTGTTGTAAGCTAATTTGTATCATCCATGCACACTTTAGCTCTTGCGTCCTGGACCTCCATTGTCTCCTTCTCAGCTTCCTTCTTCTCTTCTATCTCAGCAGCTGCCTCTCCAATCTTCACAGCTGCAATCTCAGCCACACATGTACTTTGTTTTGAAGTACTCTGATAATGTTTTCCTAAAGCTTCCTACAACTCTTTAGAAGATCCGTACCTATTACAAATGTGTTTCATATCAAATGGCAAGGACACCTTTATCGCTGCTAAAGCTTTCTTTTCAGCATCATACATACGTTTCTTAGAGTCTTCCATCTTCTCATATGAAAGTACCAGAATTCTTCCGTTAACTCGACTGGGAGCAATGTACCCATCGATCATACAGTTCCACATCTTAGAGTCTTCACTTTGAACAAATGCCTCAAACTTCTTCTTCCAGTCTACATATTGTTCAGCATTTATCAGCTTTGGCCAGTTATTAACACACTCACTGATATTGTTTATTCTGACCATTCAGCTTAACTGTTTAAATGGATTTTGGTATACCTGTGTCAAAATCCAAATCTAACCTATCTTATGGTCCTTCTTTGTGTTTTACCGTAACCGTACCGTTAAAAAATAGCCGTTAAAATGTCCAAAACCCTAGAATAGCCGTTAAAATGTCCAAAACCCAACAGCAGTAACGATTCCGAACCAAGCAAAACAAGAGCCTAATGCTCTGATACCAATTGTAGGTCCCCTAATCCGTATGGGTCTTCACAGAATCGTGTATCCAATCTAGAGTGCAGAATCCTCTAGATCAGATTTACACATAAATATGAGCAATATGAAGAACACGAACTATATCTTTCAAACTGTCTTCTATTGATTATCCAACACGAATGTTTACAATCAATTAAAGACTCACAAGAAATCTCACAGCCACTCTCTGTAGATTTCTCACACCTCTCCCTACCTTTCACTTGGCTACCCCCACTTGGCTACACAAAACCCTAATGCAAAACATGTGTATATACTACATGTCTACATACTGGGCTATGGACTGGGCTAGGCCATTCTCAAAGCCCATAACAACTCTAAACAAGCTAAACACAAATGATAAGCCCAATACAAAATTTCCAAAGACTAAACTATTAAACTATTAAGCTGTTGTCACAAAATATGCAGCAACACAAAAGTCTTTCAATTTCAGACACAAGGCTTGCAATAACCGTCGTCATATGTTGTATCTCACTCTCTAGATGTTTTAACTTCTTATCATTCAGATCAGCAAAGAAATCATAATCCATTGATTCAATATTAGGAAACGGTTGACCATCAAACATAAATCTCTGTTGAAAGAAGAAGATGAAGGACCAGCTTGTTCATGTTGTTGTTGACGTGGTTGTGACTGTGGTTGTGGTTATGGTTGTAGTTATGGTTGTGGTTGTGGTGAGATTGGTGGGGTATAGGTGGTGTGGGTGTTTGTTGAGATGCAGTTGGAGTACGGATAGGAATACCCATCTCTTCTTCAACAACAAGTGCACTCTGTTTTGTAACTACTAGTTCAGCTCCAGCAGTTTTTTCTATCATAGCTTCCTCAACCACCTTCTTAGCTTTCTTAGCCATAGGAGACCTCGTCTTCTTCATATTCATCAAAGCCTTGTTCTTCTTAAGACCTCTCATTTTCTTTTCTAATTGAATATCATCATCTGGTGCATATGTTTCATCATCACTATCTACAAAACGCTTCTTCTTTGATTTTGCAGCCTTTTTTCCTCGTCTCTAGCTCTTGGATCATGCATTGTAGAATGTTTTATGATTGTTAGAACAACTTGTTCACTCTCAGTCAATTCGTCATTAGCTTCACCACCCGATCCTCTTTGCAAAACTTCATCTTCAATATCTTTCGCTATCTCACTTGTACTATTCTCAGAAGTTGCAGATATTACATCATCTTCTTCACTTTGGTCTCTCAACATAGTTTGTGAAGCTCTTTTCCATTTCGTTGGTTTCTTGGCTTTCTGTTTCTTAGTCTCTTCTTTAACAAACCATTTGCTTCATTTCTCTTTAAAATCTTCTATCTATTTATTTTCGTTATCTGAGTTGCTTTCGTCTTTCCTCCATCTATCTTTTGGTGGAGCAACATATTCTTCGTTATCTAATGCCCCGATTAATCTTTTGAATTTAGGAATATGTTCCTTAGCTTGATTTTGTAATTGTTGATTTGATCCAAAGATAAATTGTTCATATGTTCCAGCTTCAGTATATCAGAATCTTTCTTCCCTAGATACGGCAGAAGATGATTTAATAGCATTTGTATAAATATCCGGTACATTAACCATCTATCCCGTGTAAGATTTCCCTTCTTTTGTTCAATTATAACCTTGGAGAAATTGTACAGAAGATTTAATGTAAGAGTAGCAATCATGCACATTATGTAGTCAACGGCTACATCATATCCCCCTTTCTATGCCCAAGTGCGTGTATAACCATGTGCATATAAAATTTGTAAGGTCTGGAGATACTGCTCTTATAAAAGTTAGTTGTGTTCACATATCCCTTATAAAGCATGCGTATAAAGCAATCTTTAACCATTCTCTCTGAATAACCCGTTGGATCTTCCGGTTTACCTCTGAAAGCAAGCACAATCAAGGCTTCAGTATCACAAAATCTTTATCTATCTTTCCGTCTTTAATCACTGCGTGAATAGCTACGGGATTTTCAACAAACTTTGCAATCCTCTAGAAAGTTTCAACATAACTCCTATATGAAGGACATTGATCAGTAACTGCCTTCTTGATCGTCGATCATCTGTAAATGGCAGTATATATACAAACGGTGCCATCTTTGGTAACTCTTTATCCAGCATACATCAAATGTTATGCTTTCAGTCGAAATCGCTTGTTTGGCCTTTAAAATAAACAAACACACAAAGAGTTAAGAGATTTAACAATTAACAACACCTGGGGCGGATGAAACTGGTACGAATGACCAAAATTTGAACGGATCAACACTTGGAACGAATGAGTGTTTGGCATGATGAATATTGGCACAAACTAAAACATTTGGAACGAATGACATTTATTCGTGCGAATGAACATATAAAAAATGAATGACCAATATTTTGTATGGATGAACCTCATCTGTGCGGATGAACTTCATCCATACGGTCGTATATCCTCCGTTCCAAATCTAATTAAATCAATTTTTCAATCTTTCAATTTTCATGATTTGTTTTACAATTTGATGATTTCCTTAAGATTAGAAAGTGCCGATTTACATAGATCTATATTCAATTTTATCATTTAACTGTCAAATCATTTAGATCTAGGTTTTATTATATGTTAGTTCGAATGTTCAATTAACTCCAAACTATAAATGTCAATGATGTTGTATACATTTCCCATTGTAGATGATGTGCACATCACCAACTACAATCAAAATTTCGTTAGTATAACGGGGTCTAGATCACTTTTTAGTCTCTAAAAACATGGCACTAAGTTTACTTGAGAACTTGAAAGCGACATGAAGACTAAGTATCCGCATTTGTTCGTTGCATCTTCCTAAATTTCTGTTTTTAGTAAGTTTGCTTCGTCTTTCTATATTTAGAAAGTCCAAACCTTATAATCGTATTTCATTTCCGAATCATTGTAAATCCAAGGCTTTGATTGTAATCAAATTGATCGATTATACGCAATTCGCAATCTTTATACGCATTTACATCTATGATCATACACACAATCATTACGCAATTTACAACTTCAAATCAACTTGCATATTCTTATTATATATTCACGAAAGTTAAACGTTTCAATTTAAGCAAGCAAGTAGAAAGTTAAATTCAAAATACAAAGACTATTTGATATCTTGAATCATGTTACACATGTGTAAACACTTGCAAGTTACGTTTAGGGTTCATGTAATGCCTTAAATTATGTTATAATCTTCCAAAAACACATCACACTTGATTATATATAAAATACATTATATTAATTAACAATTAGAGTCATTTATATAAATTAAACAACAAAAAAAGAAAGAAAGACAAGGCAGCTTGCTGCAGCAAGCTGCCATGTCTTGTTCCCCACCATGTTTCAATTCAAATGTTCACCTAATTACATTAAATGCAACCCTAACTCAAACCGTAATCCCTCCTCTATATAAACATACATTTCCTCATCCATTTCCCACTTTTAAAATCCTCCAAACACTCCAAAATTTCTCTCTAAGTTCAGAACTTTCTACTGAAACACTTCAGCTTGCAAGTGAGTTTCAACTCACTTCCTTCTTCCTTTAAACCTTTTTTCTTTTTCTAACACCCTTGGATAACCTCTAGTAAGGTTCTCACAAGTTTTCTTGGGCAAACTAAGGTGAAACCTCACCATTTTGAGGTCTAAAGGTGTGTTAAACTTTTTGCCCATTTTTATCTTTTCAAACTTTAACAGTTTCAAAGTTTTCTTTATGTTTTCTTCCTCAAAAATGTTTGTTAAGCCCCATTGGATGTTACCATAGGTTTTCCATGGAAAACCAAGGTGGAATACCATTTTTAGGGCCAAACATTCTGTTTTGGAAGTTAAACTTATAAACATTTCTTAAACTTGTTTTAACCATAACAACTCTATGCGACTTGTGCCTCTAATCAAGTTTATGGTTAGTGAGATAGCTCGATTTGTTCTATACAAAATCAAGAGGTATAACATACCTCTAAACTTTTGGTTTTTACTAGGGTTTCTAACCACAAGTGTTGAGCCATCCAAGCTTACAAGCTTGTGTTTGGTGTAGGTGTGAATACCTGGAGGCCTTGGCTATCCAACTTTTCAATCCACCCCTCACTTGATGATTTCTATCCATTAAGCTACGGTTCACCTTCACTTGAGTAACAAGTCTACGACACGTCCCCAAACGTTGCCATGTTCGGGATGCACGCACCTAGCTTGCTTATTCGGTTCGAAGCGTAGCTTAGTGAATGACTTTATTCTTGACCATCCGGATTGTCCTTGTGGCAATTTGTGTATTGGTGAATCTTACGAAAGAGGTTTAGGACAGTTATCCTCCTACCTCCATGCATGACTTCTATGACTTATATGACATCCATGACTTATATGAAATCTATGATAAACCTGTAATAATATATGTAAACTATATATGTAAATAATAAATATAACTGAACCTTTGATGATGACCATATGGTTACTTGTCCTAATATTAGGTTATTTTATCTAAGACCTAACCATCATTACGATTCTATTGGGCATGACCCATAAAAACACAAACACCCTTCGGGGCTTATAGTGTCAAAAACGAGTGTTAACGTCTAGATAAATACTTTCAACTATACATACTTTTTGCATACTTTAAATTCCTAAAATTACCAAACTCCACCATCACTCCAATACTCACACACCTACATTTCCTTGTGTAGGATAACTCGGTGTTCGTCCCCCTAATCAACCTAAACGCTTTCACGGAATTAACTTTGCAAAACCGTGAGTACACTCGACACCCTTCTTTTGCTTTACACTTTTGGGTGCAACATGTTAATCTATCATAAACACACTAAATCACACTTTCTATGAAATCACACAAACAATCCATCATACATTCTATAGTTATGTGATACTTGAATTGTTTACTTGGTACATTCTTATGTGATACTAAATGTCATTAACTTCGATCAAGCCTCCCTTAACATGTATAGCGCTATTGGAGTAACGCACCTCTCGTATTCTTGTGGTCAATGTTAACTTTTCTTTTAATCTATTATGTTGTACACTTGAGGATTGAGTTGTAGTTCACAAGCCTTGTTTACATTAACCTCGTATACTAGCTTATCATATGGATTTGTTTAAACATTTTTACTACTTATGCTATGATATTAAACTTGTGTACTCACCAATACTTTGTTATTGAACTATACTTTTTAACATGTTGCAGGTTGATGAAGTTGGTATGATGAAACTTAGTAGGATTGGCATAGAAACACACTTAAAATGCTAAGTTAATTATTATGTTTTGTTGAACTTTTACTTTGTATTCGAATTACGTTGTATTTGACAATTTGATGAGTGAAATTAAATGGGTTGTTTAATTAATTATTGTCACAATTAGTGTTATGATGTCTCGAGCAATCTCGTTCGTCTCACTCCGATGTTTCAACCGTCAGTTGGGGTGTGACAGATTGGTATCAGAGCCATAACTATAGGGAATTAGGTAGAATTTCCATGTTCGACCTAGTCCCACTTGACCTTTCTTGATCCATGCTTAAAATGTTAGTTCTTCCTGTTTCTTTTGCCTTAATATATATGCAGCGTGTCTTTCCTAAGACACTTACATAACTTACACACTTGAGGACTTGAAGACACTCATACTATGAACGAGACGATCTCACCAAAATAGGGGTGAACCCCGCACTTTGGTGATCACTCTCAATCCGAGTTTTCGATTTTACACAAAATTACACCATCAAGTTAGGAGTGAAATCCACATCTTGATGGGAATTTCCATTTCATATTCTAGTGGACCCTTACCAACGAGTCGGAATTCGCTCCTCGCTTGGTAAGAACCAACCACACTTAGGGTATGATGTTGTCAAGTTAGGGGTGAAACCCGCACCTTGTCAACTAGTCCCATTCCTCGATTTTCGATCTCGCCAAAGTTTTGATTTTCGATCGGTTAGAGACGAGTAGTAACTAGAAGGGTAAAGTACCATTAATCGCTTCTCGACGAGAGCATTTTACCTATAGGCCAAAGCACGTTTCTCTAATTTGAAAGGATCTCGATTCACTTTGGAATAGTCTACGTTTCTCAACCCGAAACACTCTTATGTTTTATTAAGCCTATCTTTTAGATATCTTAATTATCATGTGTTTTTAATACTTGCTACCTTATTCATTTCCAACCCGATGCACAACTCGCACACCTTTCGTAACCAAAAACAATAATAATAATTCTCGTGAACCAACTAAATTTATACTCTTTACGCAAATCATACGTGTTATTGCTTTTGAATGCTTGTATGTCCATGCTATCTATGTGAATTCATACGTTTACATGATACTTATATGCTTAAAATGATTTATTTTTATAAAAACGCATTATGATCAAAGCCTTAATCTCTCTTCTATTGTCGAACCCTTTAGATGTCTTCCTCTCAAAGCATCATGGGCAAGAATAAGTCCAAATCAAGGTCCCATTCTGATTCGATGTCCAAAAGGACTGCATGAAGTTCATGGCCGAACAAATGCCCGAGCATATGGCCAAGGTCATACCTGAGATTGTCAGCAAGATTCAACTCCCACCCAATGCCGAATCACCTCACACCTCCGTCGACTCCAAGGCGAAACCACCTAAATCAACCTTTACCCGTAAGCAGTTTTGCTACTACAACCCCCAGCCTTTCACCGGCGAAGGGGACGCCACCAAGTTACTCCAATGCTTTGACGCCATTGAGGTTACTTTTCTCCAAAGTGGTTGTCCTGACCACCTGCGTACCATGAATGCTACGGGAGTATTCCGATCGAGGACTCTCGATTGGTGGACTTCCAAGCGTAACGCTCGTGGTAACGATGCCGCTCACGCCCTCCCATGGATCGAGCTGAAGAAGCTGATGGAGAATGAATTATGTCCTCCCCACGAGCGCCAACGACTTGAGAACTAGTTTTGGAACCTTAAGCAGATGGGGAATGACAACGCCGGCCTCACGGCCCGTTTTAAGCAGCTGAGTGTGATTTGCCCTAGGCAAGTCGACACGGCCGAAAAGGTAGTTGCCAAGTACACACGCTGCCTCCCTCCCCACCTCACGAACCTTGTTGACACCACCTCACCCAAAACCCTTGAGGAAGTTTTTCGCCTATCTACCCGAGTAAACAATAACCACGTCCTTCGTGAAGCCTCCAAGGCTTCACTAAGGAAAGCCCATCAAGCCACCACTGAAACCCTCATCGATCCTACCTCACCCAAATCCCCAAGGAGCAACACCAAAGGTAAGAAGCGGAAGGTTTCGAGCCAGAACTGCGCGGTAGTCACTCCGTCAAACCCTCAACAGTTAGCCTTAGCCTCTCCCGAACCCATCAAGAAAGCATACACTGGGCCACATCCCAAGTGTAACACATGTCCTTTCCAACATCCGGTTACTGCCCCTTGCCGCCTATGCACTATCTGCAATAGGTATGGACACTTCGCCCAACAATGTCGAAGTGTTCCGCAAGCCCCTACCAACCAAGCCCAAGCCATAACCGCACCCCAAAACCCTACCGCCAATCAAAACCGACCACTTGCACCTACCGCTCGTGCCTCCTTCAGATGCAGAGATCCAAACCACTTAGCCAACAACTGCCCGCAGCGCAACAACAACAACAACCAGCAACAGCAGCAAGCTCGCGATCGAGCCTTTGTCATCACAGCCACATAAGCTCAAAACACTAACGATGTCATTTCGGGTACGTTTCTCGTTAACAATGTTTACGCTACGTGTTTATTTGATACTGGTGCAGATAAAAGTTTTGTATCCGTTGAATTCGAACCTTTGCTTATGTGTAGACCTTCTAAGTTGCCTAAATCATTCGAAGTCGAAGTTGCTGATGGAAAATCCATCACCGTCGATTACTTCCTTTCTAATTGTTCTTTGAATCTCCACGATCATACGTTTTCCATTGACCTCATACCCATGCAAATGGGTAGCTTCGACATCATAGTAGGTATGGATTGGCTTAGGCGAGTCCATGCTGAAGTTGTATGTTCCAAAAAGTTCATTCGCCTTCCCCTTCCCAATGACGATTCTTTACACGTCTATGGCGAGAAACCCTCCAAAGGACTCAAGCTTATGTCGTGTATCCAAGCGAACAAGTACTTACGCAAGGAATACTTCGCCTTTCTTGCCCACATTGTGGAAAAGAAGGATAAGGGTCCAAGCGTGAGTGAAGTTCCCGTTGTGCGTGATTACCCTGTCGTCTTCCCCGAGGATCTTCCTGGTCCTCCTCCTCCTTGTTCAGTTAACTTTCACATCAACCTCATCCCTGGCGCAACTCCGGTCGCAAAATCCCCCTATGGTCTAGCTCCCTCGGAGATGCAAGAGCTGTCTAGCCAACTTCAAGAGCTTCTTGATAAAGGCTTCATACGTCCTAGCACATCTCCTTGGGCGCTCCTGTTCTATACGTCAAAAAGAAAGACGGATCTTTCCAAATGTGCATTGACTATCGTGAGCTCAACAAGCTTATGGTCAAAAACCGATACCCTTTTTGATCAGCTTCAAGGCGCTAGTTGTTTCTCGAAAATTGACCTTCACTCTGGTAATCATCAACTTCGAGTCCTCGAAGAAGTTATACCCAAAACCGTGTTCCGCACATGTTATGGGCACTACGAGTTCGTGGTCATTCCATTTGGTTTGACCAACACACCCTCCGTGTTTATGGATTTAATGAATCGTGTGTGTAAGCCCTATCTCGACCGATTTGTGATCATCTTCATCTATGATATCCTAATCTACTCCAAGACGCGAGAAGAGCATGAGAGACACTTGCGTCTTATCCTTCAGCTTTTGCGTACTGAACGTCTTTACGCCAAGTTCTCCAAGTGTGAATTTGACTAAGGAGGTTCAATTCCTTGGTCATGTCATCAACGAACTTGGTATTCACGTTGACCCTGCAAAAATAGAGGCGGTGAAGAATTGGATTGCTCCTAAGTCTCCATCCGAAATTCGCTCGTTTCTTGGCTTAGCCGGTTATTACCGTCGGTTTATTTCGAATTTCTCAAAAATTGTCATGCCTCTCACTTCCTTGACTCCAAAAGGATAATCCTTGTGTTTGGAGTTCCGAACACGACGAGTCTTTTCAAATACTCAAGGACATGCTTTGCAATGCTCCTATCCTAGCCCTTCCCGATGGCACCGACGACTTTGTCTTGTATTGCGATGCCTCAAGGCAAGGTCTATGTTGTGTTCTTATGCAGCGAGACAAGGTCATTGCTTATGCGTCACGACAACTCAAAATTCATGAGAAAAACTATGCTACGCACGACCTTGAACTTGGTGTAATTGTTTTTGCATTAAAGATATGGCGACACTACCTTTATGGTAAAAAGTGTACGGTCTTCACCGACCATAAGAGCCTCCATCACATCTTTAATAAAAAAGAACTCAACATGCATCAGTGTCGTTGGGTGGAATTGTTAAACAACTATGACTGCGATATTCGCTACTAACCTGGTAAGGCAAATGTTGTGGTCGATGCACTTAGTCGGAAACTCATGTTAAGAGTGTCCATTACTACCAAACTTTAGGAAAGCTTCAAGAGATGATTCGTGAGGCGCAATACTCAAGCTTTAATGAGGGTACCTCGATAACGAGTTGAAGTGTGGTGCTGAAAACTAACTCGTGACCAAATCTAATGGCATCATATGCTATCTGGACCGTATTTAGATTCCAAACCGTGATAATCTTCATGACATCTTGATGAATGAAGCTCATAAGTCTCGGTTCCTGACGCTGATAAGTGTATCATGACCTTCGTGCGTCGTATTGGTGGCCTGGAATGAAGAAAGATATCGCATGTTACATTTTAAAGTGCCTTACTTTTTCCAAAGTAAAGGCCGAACATCAACGTCCTCTGGCTTACTCGAGCAATCGGAAATTCCTGTTTGGAAATGGGAGAGTATTGCTATGGATTTCATTACCAAGCTCTCCCGAACATCATCTGGTCATGGTATTTGGGTAATCATCAACCGTTTAACCAAATCTGCTTATTTTCTCCCCATATGTGAACACAATCGAGTCGAGAAATTGGCTCGTATCTACACGGATGAAGTCATTTGTTGTCACGGTGTCCCCGTTGATATTATTTCGGATCGTGATGGTCGTTTCACTTCCCGTCTTTGGCAAACGTTTCAAAAAGCTCTTGGTACTCACCTCAATCTCAGTACTGCTTTCCACCCTCAGTCCGATGGTCAAACCGAGCGTACTATCCAAACTCTAGAGGACATGCTTCATTCTTGCGTAATCGATTTTGGTGGCAACTGGGACATGCACTTGCCTTTGGTCGAATTCTCATGCACTAACAATTACCACGCGAGTATTCAAATGGCACCTTTCGAGGCATTGTATGGACGCAAGTGCCGATCGTCTATTTGTTGGCACGAGATTGGGGAAGCTCAAATCACCGGTCTTGAGCTTATAAAACAGACGACGGACAAGATTTTGCATATTCGGGACAACTTGTTCAAAGCCAGAAACCGAAAAAAGAGTTATGCAGATAAAAGACGCAAGCCTTTGGAATTCAACGTTGGTGACTTTGTACTTCTCAAGGTATCCCCTTGGAAGGGTGTGGATGGTTTCGGGAAAAAGGGAAAGCTTGCTCCTCGCTATGTGGGTCCTTTCAAGATTCTCGAAAGGATTGGCAAGGTAGCATACCGACTGGACCTACCACAAGAGCTCAACAACGTTCATCCTACCTTCCATGTCTCAAACTTGAAGAGATGCCTCGCCGAAGAAAGACTCGAAGTTCCACTTAGATTTTCAAATTAATGAGACCTTACACTTCGTGGAGAAACCAGTCAAAATCATGGATCGAGGCACTAAGCAACTAGGGCGCAGTCGAATTCCAATCGTGAAGGTTCGATGGGAAGGAAAACATGGCGTTGAGTTTACTTGGGAACTTGAAAGTGACATGAAGACTAAGTATCCGCATTTGTTCGTTGCATCTTCCTAAATTTCGGGACGAAATTCCCTAAATGAGGGGAGACTGTAACGCTTCGCATTTGTAACTTTCCGATTTTAGTAAGTTTGCTTTGTGTTTCTATAATTGGAAAGTCCAAACCTTGTAATCGTATTTCATTTCCGAATCATTGTAAATCCAAGGCTTTGATTGTAATCAAATTGATCAATTATACGCAATTTGCAATCTTTATACGCATTTACATCGATGATCATACACGCATTCGTTATGCAATTTACAACTTCGAATCAACATGCATATTCTTATATATATTCACAAAAGTTAAACGTTTCAATTTAAGCAAGCAAGTAGCAAGTTAAACTCAAAATTCAAAGACTATTTGATATCTTGAATCATGTTACACCTATGTAAACACTTGCAAGTTACATTTAGGGTTTATGTAACGCCTTAAATTATGTTATATTCTTCCAAAAACACATCACACTTGATTATATATAAAATATATTATATTAATTAACAATTAAAGTAATTTATATAAATTAAACAACAAAAGAACAAGAAGGACAAGGAAACTTGCGGCCGCAAGCTGCCATGTCTTGTTTCCCTCCATGTTTCAATTCAAATGTTCACCTAATTACATTAAATGCAACCCTAACTCAAACCCTAATCCCTCCTCTATATAAACAAGCATTCCCCATCAATTTCCCACTTTTACAAGCCTCCAAACACTCCAAAATTTCACTCTAAGTTCATAACTTTCTGTTGAAACACTTCAGCTTGCATGTGAGTTTCAACTCACTTCCTTCTTCCTTTAAACCTTGTTTCTTTTTCTAACACTCTTGGATAACCTCTAGGAAGGTTCTCATAAGTTTTCTTTGGCAAACTAAGGTGAAACCACACCATTTTGAGGTTCAAAAGTGTGTTAAACTTTCTGCCCATTTTTATCTTTTCAAACTTTAAAAGTTTCAAAGTTTTCTTTATGTTTTCTTCCTCAACAATGTTTGCTAAGCCCCATGGGATGGTACCACAGGTTTACCATGGAAAACCAAGGTGGAACAATACCATTATTAGGGCCAAACTTTCTGTTTTGGAAGTTAAACTTATAAACTTTTCTTAAACTTGTTTTAACCATAACAACTCTATGCTACTTGTGCCTCTAATCAAGTTTTGGTTAGCGAGCTAGCTAGACTTGTTCCATACAAAATTAAGAAGTATAACATGCCGCTAAACTTGTGGTTTTTACTAGGGTTTCTAACCCACAAGTGTTGAGCCATCCAAGCTTACAAGCTTGTGTTTGGTGTAGGTGTGAATACATGGAGGCCTTGGCTATCCAACTTTTCAATCCACCACTCACTTGATGATTTCTATCCATTAAGCTACGTTCACCTTCACTTGAGTAACAAGGCTACGACACGTCCCCAAACGTTGCCATGTTCGGGATGCACGCACCTAGCTTGCTTATTCGGTTCGAAGCGTAGCTTAGTGAAGTACTTTATTCTTGATCATCTGGATTGTCCTTGTGGCAATTTGTGTATTGTGAATCTTACGAAAGAGGTTTAGGGCGGTTATCCTCCTACCTCCATGCACGACTTCTATGACTTATATGAAATCTATGATAAACTTGTAATAATATATGTAAACTAAATATGTAAATAATAAATATAACCGAACCTTTGATGACGACCATATGGTTACTTGTCCTAATATTAGGTTATTTTATCTAAGACCTAACCATCCTTATGATTCTATTGGGCATAACCCATAAAAACACAAACACCCTTCTAGGCTTATAGTGTCAAAAACGAGCATTAACGTCTAGATAAATACTTTCGACTATACATACTTTTTGTATAGTTTAAATTCCTTAAATTCTTGTGTAGGATAACTCGGTGTTCGTCCCCCTAATCAACCTAAACGCTTTCACGGAAGTAACTTTGAAAAATCGTGAGTACACTCGACACCTTTTTTATGCTTTACACTTTTGGGTGCAACATGTTAATCTATCATAAACACACTAAATCACACTTTTATTCTATGAAATCACACAAACAATCCATCATAAATGCTATAGTTATGTGATACTTGAATTGGTTACTTGGTACATTCTTATGTGATACTAAATGTCATTAACTTCGATCAAGCCTCCCTTAACATGTATAGCGCTATAGGAGTAACGCACCGCTCATATTCTTGTGGTCAATGTTAAGTTTTCTTTTAATCTATTATGCGGTACACTTGAGGATTGACTTGTAGTTCACATGCCTTGTTTACATTAATCTCGTATACTAGCTTATCATGTGGATTTGTTTAAACATTTTTACTACTTATGCTATGATATCAAACTTGTGTACTCGCCAATACTTTGTTATGAAAATATACTTTTTAACATGTTGCAGGTTGATGAAGTTGGTATGATGAAACTTAGTAGGATTGGCATAGAAACACACTTAGAATGCTAAGTTAATTGTTATGTTTTGTTGAACTTATTTCGTTGTTGTTATTTTGTATCCGAATTACGTTGTATTTGACAATTTGATGAATGAAATGAAATGGGTTGTTTAATTAATTATTGTCACAATTAGTGTTATGATGTCTCAAGCAATCTCATTCGTCTCACTCTGATGTTTTCGCCATTGGTTGGGGTTGTGACATACTGCCACATCATTAGTGAGATTATTTAAAGACTTTTTACTTTACAATTCTTTAGCATATTGTGACAGTCCACTGATTGTTAAGTCTAAAATGTGTAGTCTAATGCCAATGAGTCAAAGTTAATGAGCAAGTCGACACGATTGGCGTTTACAAGTTCGAGTTATATAGTTTTGGTTAATTAAATGTATTTTGTTTATACAAAGTATATTTATTATCTTAGTTAATTAGTTTTCATGTTATGTTTACTACTATTTTTGGTAAGTTATTATCTATAGGGACATAAATGTAATTAGCCTAAGCGTTTAAGCTATAAATAGAATGAGATATTAGGGTTTTAGGTAACACACTTAGAGAGAGATTTGGGGAGCTAACTTGTATTATCATTTGCAAATAAATCAAGGGTTTTAAAGCTTTATTTTGTGTGTGTTCATCTTGATTTTATTATTAAAATCAGATTTTTAGCTCAATTTGATCCTTCAATTTGGTATCAGAGTTGGTACTCGAATTTGAGACTCGAATTTGAGATTTAAAAACCTTCAAATTCATCTTTAAAAATATGATTTTTGAGTATTTTTTTTTTTTTGAAATTTTGAAGTTTTTGGGTTTTAGAAATGTAACACCCCGACGCGCGTAAAACAACAAATCGCAGCGGAAACGTCGAGGAGTCATGTCACAGAACTATTGTTTCACAACACATGGTACATAAAGTTTTGTATTATTGAATTTAATTGTTTACATTGTCTTCGGAGAATGAAATAAAAAACATAACAATTGTCTTGCAAATTTTAAAGTCACTAAGGCACATGTCCGCCCTATGTGAAGCATGCTCAAAGTCAAACATTAGCTCCTGAAACATATGTGAAAATAAAATGTCAGCATAAAAATGCCTGTGAGTAACATAGGTTTTGTGATGAAGATTCATGGCTTTGAAAGTTAAAAGAAATGTTCAACTATTACAAAAGTAGCCATGATCCTTTACAAAAATGTTTCTTTTATGAAATCATATGAAAATAAATGATTTAAAAGAAATGATGCATGGTTAACTTAATAACCAAAATAACTCGTGCCTTCTAGAAAATATGTCATGTCTTGGATTTTGTTTAAAGTGGTTTAGATAACGCTACATTATGTAATATAATGAAAGCACTTATATATAGGAAGTACCATCGGCACATCCACCATGCTTTTATCATATTACACATGTCTCGTCATTTAAATCACTTACCATGAGCCAACAATTGAGATGTCTTGTTTAAACCAATGTCATGTATAAACCAATGCCATGTATAAACGAAATGTCTTTTATAAACAAATGTCTATGTATAAACCAATGTCTTGTATAAACCAAATGTTATTTATAAACAAATGTCTATGTATAAACCAATGTCTTGTATGGCAAACTAAAGTTTTGTTTAAACCATAAAATAAATGTCTTGTATAAAATAACCAAAATGTCTTGTCTTGTCAAAATGTCTTGTATAAAACATGTGTTTTGAATAAAAAAGGTCTTGTTTAAACAAAAACTCTTGTCTTATAGATCAATTGCTTTTATTGTGTAGACACGTATATATGGATTGTTGGCGAAAACATTCAAGCCTTGTTGACTGTCAGATAAACCCTTATAAAGACAAAGGTTTATCAAATGTTCATCAAATTATGTCATTCCCTAAAGTCACTTCCAAACAAACCTAGGAAGCAGGAACGGGATTGTCAATCCTATGGTACCATTACATACTACCAGTCAGCGTGATCAATGTTAATGAATGTATCATTGTATATTCAACGAACCAATATGTCTTGAACAACGTAAGCATGTCGTCAAAATGTTTTGAAATCATGTACTTGGCATACTAAGTCAATATACGAAGCAACAAGGTCTTTGAGATCATGTACTAGGTATGCTAAGCCCACATACGAACCAAAAATTTCTTTGAAATCATGTATTAGGTATGCTAAGTCAACATATGAAGCAAAATGTCTTTGAAATCATGTACTATATGTACTAGATAAGCAAAACATGTATAATGTCATGAAAACAAGAAAGTAGTGATAGGCACATATGAATCACCCAAAAACATTTGAAAACGTAAAAGAGGGGCCTATGTACTCAATTGGGATTGTGTAAATGTCTTGTTCAAATGATCAAACAAAGCTCAAGGATTGAAGAGTTCAATACTATGGTACTATTACATACTACCGGTCGGCGTGATCAATGTTAATGAATGTATCATTGTATATTCAACGAATCAATATGTCTTGAACAATGTAAGCATGTCGTGAAAATGTTTTGAAATCATGTACTTGGCATACTAAGTCAATATACGAAGCAACAAGGTCTTTGAGATCATGTACTAGGTATGCTAAGCCAACATACGAACCAAAAATGTCTTTGAAATCATGTATTACGTATGCTAAGTCAACATATGAAGCAAAATGTCTTTGAAATCATGTACTATATGTACTAGATAAGCAAAACATGTATAATGTCATGAAAACAAGAAAGTAGTGATAAGCACATATGAATCACCCAAAAACATTTGAAAACGTAAAAGAGGGGTCTATGTACTCAATTGGGATTGCGTAAATGTCTTGTTCAAATGATCAAACAAAGCTCAAGGATTGAAGAGTTCAATCCTATGGTACCGTTACATACTACCGGTCGGCGTGATCAATGTTAATGAATGTATCATTGTATATTCAACGAACCAATATGTCTTGAACAATGTAAGCATGTCGTGAAAATGTTTTGAAATCATGTACTTGGCATACTAAGTCAATATACGAAGCAAAAAGGTCTTTGAAATCATGTACTAGGTATGCTAAGCAAACATACGAACCAAAAATGTCTTTGAAATCATGTACTAGGTATGCTAAGTCAACATATGAAGCAAAATGTCTTTGAAATCATGTACTATATGTACTAGATAACAAAACATGTATAATGTCATGGAAACAAGAAAGTAGTGATAGGCACATATGAATCACCCCAAAACATTTGAAAACATAAAAAAGGGGTCTATGTACTCAATTGGGATTGCGTAATGTCTTGTTCAAATGATCAAACAAAGCTCAAGGATTGAGAGTTCAAGTGTGTCCTAATGTATCGGAATACTATGTTAGTGTGTCGAGACTTTAATCGGAGGGTTGGATAGAATGAGGCCTTATAAACAGAACGAGTGTTGGGACTCGTATGATATGGTTTATAATACCTTACATTCTGATTTAGAAGAGTTTCTAAGTGCTTTGACTCGTTACGACTTGTTAAAATCGTTTACGCCACTTTAACGGGTCGCAAGCGTAATTATGGGTTTGGATGGTTAAATAAGTCCTATGATGAGTCTTATATGTCAAAACAAGTTTGATGATGTTATAATATCAGTTTAGATGTCAAAACTATGGTCTTACATGTTTAACCATTTTATGCGCCAAAAGGGGGTTTTCAGCATTTTAAAAGTACATAAAATCGACTCAACATATAACTAACAAAACTATATAACTATAAGGTATAACCTCAGAGGGTTATTCCTTAAATCACTATGGTCATAAAAATGCGCTTGGTCAAATCCTAAGATGGACCAAACGGGCCCGATTCGAAAGTCAAAGCGGTAGTAAAACTGCTCGACTTACGACTAAGAAATAAATACTAAACTAGAAATGACAAGTTAGACATGTTTAAACATGTCTAATAATGTTATAAAACTGATTTAGTGTCAAACCTTAAGTTTTAATACCCAAGAAACGTTTTCGTCGTAAAATCCACTTTTATACATTTTTTTTTCTTTTAACTCGTAAAACTTTGACTCATCATCTCGCCTACTAAACGTGGTAACCAGAAGGTGCAATCGCAAGGGATAATACCTTCGTGATTAAGATCACGTTGCAAAGTTCAATTTGAACTTTGACTTGACCAAAATGGTCAGAACCGAAAGTCAAACAGGAAGCCAAACTGTTTGACTTTTAGCTCAAAATAGCTAAAACAATGAAAGAACTAGAAGGAGTACTTACTTGTGTTGAAGAACACTTTCCTAACTCAAAATAGGAGGCTTTCAAAGGCTAGAAACAAGCTCCAAGAAAAATAGAAAGAAAACTTCACACTTTACTTTGAAGTGTTTTGAAGTTGTGTGAAAAAAATGATAAGTCAGAGGGTATTTATAGTGTTTTAGGAACAAGAAAGTGATGACAAGTGTTACCAAGTGTGCATTAGTGTCCTAACATGTGTTAACACCAAATTAAGTGTGGCAAAATGAGTGGAAGGTGTTAAAAATTGGAGATAGGTAGCCAAACTTTGTGATGAAGCAAACTTTTTTTTGACAATTTTGGTCCTTGGACTTGCATTATCGCGTTTTGTCATTTTTAACTCCTCTTAACCTAACATTTAGGTTATATAAAGGCGTTAAGGCATGTGTAACATGGATTTTGTCCGGAAATGTCGTGGATGTCGGTTCGTTCGATTGTACGTTTAAACATTACGTAAATAAATTATAAAACTTTATCGAACACGAAAATGACCGAATTTGTGTAATGATTGGTAGTTTTGCATTCTTACCAATAAATGCAAGATTTTATTGAATAAAAATGTCCGGGATTATATAATGATTGATAAATATAAATTCTCGCAAATAAAACACAAGATTTTATTAAATACGAAAAATGTTCCGGAATTTTTCAATGACTAAAAATGTACAAATGTCACAAGAAATTTTCAACTTTTTCATCAAATCTGATTTGAAAATGGTTTAACCTGATGTTTGGATTGTTACGAACATTGATTAGTAGGTGTTTTGAACCAGTTTGTAAAGGATTATAAATCATTTCGAGGCGTTTTTATTTGGATAAGTAGGTTTTTAGCAAGTTTTTGGGGTTTCAAACAGGTCTGTGCGTTTTTATTCAAGATCTAGCGTTTTTATCTTTCCTGCGTATTTAAAGAAATCCAGCCACTTTCCGGTGCACTTAACTTTTTCCAGCGATTTTAAATCTTGAACGAGAGTTCAAGTTGACGGCCTATTTGGTAAATAGGCCAAACAATCAACATTTTTCGTTGTTGTTATTCCGGCGGTTTTTATCCAGCCGGCGGAATTAGTTGTTTAAGAAAAGAGTTGAAACATATTTATTTTTTAGTGTTTTTAACTATTGTTGTCAGCAACCATCATCGGACTAGCCACCACATAGAACTACCACCATCCACCACCACACTACACATATCAGCCGTCAAAGACCATCACCTCCACCAGTCTACACATATCAGCCATCAAAGACCATCACCTATTACCCACCGTTCACCTCTAACATCAACCACCTACTCCATCCGATCACCACCACATTCCAAGTTGTTCCCCTCCAACCATCCTCCTACGCTGTAATCACCAAATATCATGACACCAACCACCACACATCACCATAAAATCAAACAGTAAACAACCAGCAACCATCATCGTCACCAAAATGTTCACCTCGAACTACACAGCTACTCACTTCCTCCACCTCCGTACAACCTCACACACCATTGTTTAATCACCCACTCATCATTTAAAAAAATCTACAAGAAAAGAGTAGAAGATTAGGGTTGGATTTGAGTGAAAAGAGGGAGAAGGATAGTTGTGGTTGTTCTCTTAATTTTGTGTTTGAGCTGTTTTTCGTTAGAGAGAGAAGCCAAGGTATGAGTGGTGGCTGAAGTTTGAGATTAGGGTTTTGGGTTGTTATCGAAGGAATAGAGAGAGGGGAAGAGTAGTTGGCGGCTGGATGAATTCCAAAAACATTTAGGGTTTCAATTTTGACAGATAATCCATCGCAGGAGTATTAAAATCTAGAGTGGGCTCATAAAATTCACTTGGACAATTGCTGCTAATTCACATGTGTGGTGGGACATTTGTCTTGGGCCGTTTAGTGGATCTGACAGTTAAAAAAAAGAATAATAGTAATAAACCCAAGCTCAAACAAAGTTAACGTTTATGTTATTTTGAAGTCAAGCTATATATTATTTAGATAACCTTTTAATGTTTTTATTTTTTTTTTCTTTTTGAACAAGACTTAACATTTTGAGGTCCAATATTCTAAGTTTAATAATTCACACAAGATTTTAATTGATATTTTTAGGCCTAGTTTATTCAATTCATACAACTAGGGACGGTTTCAATAGCTTTTAACATTTTGGACCTAGTAAAAAACAAGAGGGGGGGAGGGGAGGGGGGAGTTGTGGTTTTAATTCTATTTATTGGGCTAAAGAGTATTTGAAATTAAATTAGGCTGGGTATTAAAAATTTTACTTGTGGGCCTAGAAATTTGATTGGTTTTGGGCCGGGTATCACTAGTTTATTTTTGAACCTTTTAAAATTAACTTGTGTTAGCAAAATTTCACTGCGCCAGGTGTGTCAAGTTTATTTGGACTAAGTAGTATTAAAGTTTGGAGCCAACACACGGTTATTTTCAAAGTAATTTGACATGGGTTTTGAGCTGATACAAATATATTTTTGGGTATTAAAAAAATTCAAAATAAGTTAACTCACATTGCACAAGTTGAACTTGAAACCGGAACCGGAACCACAACCTGACCTCCAAAGTTGAAAGGATCAGCCGATTTCAGTAGTTGGAAGAACTGAATCAAATCTTTCTTTGAGTATACGGACTATACTCAATGGATCTCTGTTACTGTCGGACCTCATGTCCTAATGACAGTTCGTGATGATATTGGTGTAATCAACAATGACCCCTTGAGCTTTACCGACGAAGATAAGGCATTGATCCAATGCGACCGCCGGACTCACGCTGTTCTGACAATGGCGTTATCAACTAATGTTTGCAACATGTTTAAGGAATACACTACCGCACATGAACTCTGGTTGGCTCTACTTGACTACTATGAAGGGAACGGAGAAATGATTCAGAACAAGAGAGACATGGTACAGAAAGAATACGACATCTTCAGAAGTGTCCGCGGAAAAAGTTTGTCAGACCACATCAATCTATTCTTATACATGTTGACGGAAATGAAGAAAGCTGGAATTCCCGTTACCAACTATTCTAAAATCAAAAAGTTGCTAGATTCGCTACCAAACGAATGGAGTCTTCGGTGCATAAAGATTAAAAATGACTTTAAAATGTATCATACAACGCTGACAGATCTCATGGACGCTTTGAAATCTCTTGAAATGGCGGTGAATCATACTGGTGACATTTGTTTCACCAACATGGGTATCACTTCTCCAATCAGTGTAGGAAGTTCATCATCTGTTTCAGCTAGGATTCCAAATAATCTTACAGCAAGTCCTGCAAAAACACCTTTAAGTGAAAAGGCAATAGTGGAAATTGCAAAAGCAACAACTAATAATGTGAAGAAGGTTATCGAGGAAGTTAATAAGGTGAAGCAGATTGAGAAGGTGGATGCAGGATGTAGTGAAGTAGGTGGAAAGAATGAAGAGAAGACACTAGTTGAAGCCCACAAGGCAGAATTTAGCAAGGAGAAAGAAGAAAAGGACTAGGTAAACAACATTCCCTATGAATTCAAAATCAAACTATGCTCATAACCGTGTGTCAATGTCGTGGCTCATTATAAATCTCTCAACCGTGACCTAATCAGAGAAAATGAAAGAGTTTTGCAATTTAATAAAGAAGTAAAACAAAACGAAGCAACATATCAGACAAAGTTGAACTCAACTTTGGCTGAAATGCAAACTTTAAAGGAATTTGTTTTTAGAAAAGATTCTCTTATAAATGACTTAACTGAAAAATTAGAGAAATCTAAGAATAAAAACAATAAATTACAAATCATAATTGATAAGTGGATTGTCAGTAAAAAGGCACTGGTTGATATAAAAAATTGCCAACGATAGATATACCTGATGGATGGTATTGAGTACAAAGATAAGTTTGGAAATGAAAGAAAAATATTTCCTCCTCCCCACAATAAAAAGTATGTACCCATACCCACTCCTCATCTAGATAACGATCTAATCGATAAGGATGATTTAATTACACAAAATGTCAGTTGTGAAAATGATAAAATTACTTACGTTTCTGAAAGCAATGCAGATGTGATTGAGCATGAGAAAGTTGTGTGTAATGAGGATTGTGGTGGCAAGAAAATAGGAATAGGGTATTCAGGTTACAGTTATACTACTATTAACTGGTTCGCCTGGAACTCTGGTAAAACAAATAAGACTTTTATTCGGGATGAATGTAATAACTGTTTATATAAGATGGATAATTGTAATAGGCGTAGACCTAAATTTGATGCTTGTGACGTGAGTGTTGAATGTGTTCAGATGATGAATCAGAGACAAATGAAAGTCTTGGGAGTGAAAGATCAAAAGATCATCTCAAGTTGTCAAAACTCATGTTCGTCAACATGCTGAGTCAAGCTCAAAGCAATCCCCACCCCTAGTTGCAGCACACGAAACTACAAAGTCTCAAAAGCCATTCAAGGCTTGTTTTAAGTGTGGGAAAGAAGGTCATGTACTCAAGAAATGCCCAGAACGACATGATCCAGACAGTCATTGATTCACTTAACTATGGTGATTTACTAAATGACAACGCAAATCAGGAAGATGATTCGTAGAGAAGGGGAGACGGGGGATTCTGTTAACGAAGAAGAGTTTTTAGGAATTCTCACAGACGTTACTCCATTAACGGTTGTTCCTGTAATATAACATAAGATGATCTATCTGGAGCATGGGGTTGAAGAGGGTGAGTTTGTTCATAACTACTCTAAGGAAGAGATTGCTTAGATGATAAGAGTGGACGAAAGTACGTTTGTGTTTGATTTTGAGGAAGATCTGAACAACACTAGTATTGCAAAGCCTGATGATTATGTGTATTGATACGTTGAGGATGCTGATAATTATGATAATGTTGTCATGGAGGATGATTCTGATGATGAAACAGTAAAATATTCAGGTGAAGGAACGGATGACTTCCCAACATTTCAAGAAATGTTTAACGAAAAAACGAATGATTTGCTAAAGGTGAAAGTGGAAGAAACGGTAAAAGATGGTAATCTTTCGAGGCGTTTAAGCAAAGAAGAAATTATGGAAGCCAAGAAGACATGGTTTAAAGAAAAGCCGAAAGAAAGAAAATTCTGATGACTATTAGCATTTTTCGTAAGAGACCAAGTTAAGTCGTTAGGAGATATTCTGAGTTGGGGATGCCTACTAGAGTTGCATGTGTATGCTATCAAAAAGAGTTCGGAGTTCAATACTTTCGATACTTATCTAATATTCAAACTCTGCCATGGTGGAATGTCGACGAATTGTGTCAAACAAAGTGCATCAACTATCAAATGAAGTTTAATGATCAGAAGTTATGGAAGTTGATTAGATTTGAAGCTACACATGGTTTTCTCAACTGGAAGCCACATATGCCTAAGAAGATTGTGAAGATCGATCCAGTGACGAATGAGAAAGATGTGACCTTAATTGTGAAACGGCCACATGTAATGGAGAATATGCCATTAATGAAGATTGAACAAGATTTCAGTGAATTCTTCAAGTGGTGACAACATGATATCGAAACCGGTGAAGCTGTAATTGTTTTGAAGTCAGATGGATTGTGGAGAACCATACGAATTCTAGATCCAACATGGTTAGTCAAATGTTCTGAGAAGGGTATTGAATGCTCCTTCTATAACAAGATATGTTATGAAGCAAAAGAGAAAGTGCAAGCGATGAAATATCATGGTGTAATCAATGTTTGCTATGCACATGGCATTAATTTGGGAAAGATGTGGAAGTCGAAGTGTTGATAATTGGACGGAAAGGAATTTCGAAAAGAAATTAGAAAGGAAGAAAGAATTAATGAGATAATAAAGAAAGTATCTATTTGAAGATTTCAATTTATGAAGTGGGTTTCGCCAATTCCTAGTGAAGAGAGAAAGAAGCCAAGAAAGAATTTCGTTAGGAGGTAAAGTTTAAAGTTATAAAGTTTTTGAAGACCGAATACCGATCGAGACTGCGGCAACATCAAAGGGAGAGTTTGTTGATACATATGTCTGTTGCCTGCGTCTACGAATCATGTTGGTGTCTATAATAGGCAGAACTGTTAGATTTTGTTATTGTATAGTTTACCTTCATACGAAGTTAGTTGTTCAGTTCGTACGAAGTTAGTCTGCGTCACTTTATACGAAGTTAGCTTGTCTCAGTTCATATGAAGGTGAGACTTAAGTTCGCACAAAGTGGAATGTCTATATATAGGTTCGTGGCCATTGAGTCTGTAACAATTTTGCGGACACGACAGCGAAGCTATGTCCAAGTGTTTCTGTCGCACCACGAATTTCCAACCAAACACCGGTGGGCCCGGGTGGGGGAATATCGTGACGTAAGTTGATATCATCATAGTCAATTAACATGGCACAGTGGAAGTCCTTGGAGTTTTAAATTACTATTACAAACCAAATGTTCAAAGTACAAAAATAATATACAGACGACTTGTAATGAGAGATCCATAGGCGAATCGTAAAATATACAAAAATGCGTAATAGACTTTGGGCAGATCTAAGGATTTGCAAGATCCTCTTATATCACTACCAAGCATCTTCCAACCTATTTCTTATTGTACCTGCAACTTAGTGTTTTGAAAATACATCAGCTTTCGCTGGTAAATACACCCAACTGACTCGTTTTGAAAACATTTCAAAAATTGATTTAAGTGCACAAGGCACGAAAAATCTTTTATAACCTGGGAAAGTCAACCTTGTTAACAGATTCACATGTTTATCAATACATATGGGGCCCAGTACAGAGACTGGGACATAATTAAGTACACACCACTTACGAAACCACGAAGGGGTTATCCCCAACTTATGGGTAAAAAATAATTTAGCATTCACATCTGTCTGGTGTATGCCTACACCCCGTGCTTTAGTCGTGGCCATTAACTAGTGTAATGAGCCAAGGATATCCAGGACACGGTCGTTAACCCCCAATGTGTAAGTTATCAAACAAAACTGATCAAAATGGGATATGCGGATATACTAGCCACAATCCAGCATTCGATTGATCCCATTTCCGACCAAGCGGTAATAATTTACCATAACCCAAGCCCGTATAGGGAAAATAAGTCAAGAGTATTTACCTGAGCTAGCACTTGATTTAAATGCAAGTCTATAATAACGCGGTCATTTAACAAATTAGATAAGTGCAGATAGCATTTACTGGAAGGCTTTAGTCTGGATTATAGCATAAGCTAACCAATTAGAATGCTAACGGTCTTATTTAAGTCATAGACTTAGACCGACTAGCTTAAAGGATCAAAACGGTACAATACGCTAGATTAAGCGATGACTGGATAGAATGTAGTTTAAACCCAACAAGTACTATGGCTTGTTTAGTATGGGTAAACCATAAGCATTCTGGATTTTGAGAATTAAAATGATAAGGTTAAACCCGTTTTGGTTAATTTCCGTAAACTAGTTACATATGCTTAACCATACGCATATAAGCGATATCGAGTAACCAGATAAGTTATGAACAAGTTCTATATTTCATTATACATTAAATAAGCTGTAATATTAGTATGATATCAACTTATATGCCCGTTGAGGTTTTAAAATGAAATTATACCTCATAAGAGTGTTTTGGTAATTATATATCATATTAAAGGAACTTGAATATGTTTTGATGTTATGATCATAAGTATTCTGGAAAAATATTTAATTTATGGTATAATATTAGTAAGATATTGTTCATATGTGTAATTTATCATTTAAGGCCAAACGATGCACCGTAGGGGCATTTTGGTCATTTTACACATAGTTTGATAACTTATTTGGGATTCTGAGTTTACATTATGTACCTACTATAAAATACTTTAAATGAGTTTTAAAAACCAGTAGGTAACAAGTTTTGGTTGATAAATATGGTTTAAAACCATATTATGCGCCGAAACGGCGTTCATGTCGTAAAATGACGATTTGTGTGAAGTTTAATGAAAACTGATGCTAAGATCAGGTTTATATGTTTTAGATGTGTTACTTAATATAACACATCAGTAGATAAAAAGGTTTGGTATGAAAAGTATTATTAAAACTGTTTTATGCGTCATAAGGGCTTTATCGTTATTTGTCGACATAATGCAAGAACTTGTACGTAAACTCCGTATATAAACTGACTTGACATCCCAAATATTCTTACTTATGATATTATATCAGTAGAAAATTCATTTTCAAGTTCGTTATCGATTAAAACCTTATTTTATGTAAAAAGGGCATTTAGTCGAAATTGACATTTTACGGAATTTGTGCATAAACTCAGATTATGATTATGATCGAGTAATATAACCTTATAGGGTTATAATACATTGCGTTACGATCATAATGCGACCATAAATCAGTAGCTAACTAATCTAAATCCAGTCAGAATCGAAAGTCAAAGTAAAAGTCAAACTTTGCGACTTTCGGTTGCAAACCAACCCTAGAACTGAAATTGACGAGTCGAACATGTTCTCACATGTTCTAATAATTGTTATCAACTTGTTTAAGTGTCAAAACATGTTTTATAACATATATAAACTCAGATGATAATATTTTCAAAATCTAGCTTGTTTGACTTTTTAATAAGAAAATTTTGACCCATCAAGTGGTCTAGTAAACGTGATCTTTATGAGGTGCCCTTTATAGAGATTAACACCCACCTTATTACTATCAGTTAGCCATGTTTGTTATGAACAATGGCTGAACCATAATGGTCTTAACCGAAAGTCAAATAGTTTTTCGTAAACGCTTGACTTTTGGCTATGAAAAGCCTATAAACGAAAATGCAAGAGAAAGGAACACCTACAAGTGATCCTTAGATGAAATAGAACTAAGTTGGATGCTCCTTTCAGTTAGGAACTTCCAGAGGAGTGAGATAGAATGATTTAAGAAACGTGCAAGTTCAAGTGAAGAACTACTGCCCCTATTTATAGATGGAGAGCTTGAAGGAGGTGATGACAGGTGTTAGCAGGTGTTAGAGGGTGTCTACAAGTGTCCTAAAACGTGGCATAGCAGATTGGAAGCCCATGGTTTTGAATTGAATGGATTTTGGCAGTTTGTGTGGCTGCCAAGCAATTTTTCTACAGGAGAGGCTCTCTGTCGGCCTGCGATAGACTAGGCCATGTCTCTCGCGGCCCACGAGCGGTCCATGGAATCTTTCAAAGTTTGCCACATTTAGCCCCTCAACTTATTAAACCTCTAAAACACCTTATAAGCATAATTAGTCCTCCGTAGCTAATATTTGGCGTACCCGGGAGTATGGCCGGACATTGTCAAGCTCTCGGTTTGTTAAAAGGTCACTCAGAGGTATAAATTAACATGTTAACACTTTAACCTCTCCATTGTCCAACTTTTACATATTTACACAAATAATCCCTCTCATCCAACAAGTGGCTCATATGAGAGTTAGGACTTCGTACATCTAAAAGCTTTTCATTTAAGTTATTTCTGAGCTCAATGCTCTTGGCATTAATCCTAATAGGCTTAACCCTTTCCTTGCGACTCAAGGCGTCAGCAATGACATTTGCCTTGCTGGGATGATAGCGATTTTGGCAATCATAATCATTAAGTGTCTCCATCCAACGGCGTTGTCGCATTTCAAATCCTTTTGATTGACAGATGTTGGAGACTCTTATGGTTGGTGTATATAATACACTTTGTGCCATATAAGTAATGTCTTCACAACTTAAGTGCAAATACAACAGCACCCAATTCCAAATCATGGGTGGTGTAATTCCTTTCGTGCACCTTTAATTGTCGTGATGCATAAGCAATTACTTTGTCTTTTTGCATTAGCACACAGCCCATGCCAGTGTGCGAGGCATCATAATAAGCGACAAAATCCTCAATACCCTCAGGTAGAGATAACACAGGAGCATGGCTCAACTTATGTTTTAGAATTTCAAAAGATTCTTATCATTTTGGACCCCAGTCAAACTTGACATTCTTACGGGTCAGGGTAGTTAAAGGAGTGGCTATCCTTGAAAAGTTCTCAATGAACCAGCCAATCCTAAGAAACTATGAATCTCCGATGGAGTTTTGGGTACTTCTCAATTCATTATGGCTTCAATCTTGGCGGGATCTACTTGATACCATGCTCATTTACAGCATGTCCAAAAACTAGACTTCTCTAAGCCAAAACTCGCACTTAGAGAACTTAGCATAAAGCTTCTCTTGTCTTAACAATTCTAGGATGCACCGAAGATGTTTCTCATGATCAACTTGATTATGAGAGTAGATAAGTATGTCGTCTATGAAGACAATGACAAACTTATCTAGATATAGTTTGTAGACTCTATTCATGAGGTCCACGAATGCTGTAGGTGCATTTGTGAGCCCAAAAGGCATCATTAGGAATTCATAATGACCTTAACGGGTTCTGAAGGTAGTCTTGGGAATATCCTCACTTCTAACCTTCAATTGATGATATCTTGATCTCAAATCGATCTTAGAGAAATAACTAGCCCCTTATAGTTGATCGAACAAGTCATCGATCCTAGGCAGAGGATAATGATTCTTGATTGTTAATTTGTTTAGTTCGCGGTAATCAATGCACATTCGCATTGAACCACCCTTTTTCTTAACAAATAGAATAGGAGCTCCCCAAGGTGAGGAACTAGGCTGAATGAAGCCTTTCTCTAAAAGTTCATCTAATTGTATTCTCAATTCTTTCATTTCTGTCGGTGCTAGCCGATATGGAGTTCTAGCAATAGGTGCTGCTCCTGGTAGGATGTTAATCCTAAACTCCACTTGTCTATATGGAGGTAAACCTGGTAATTCTTCAGGGAAAACATCGTCATATTTTGAAATTACTGGAAGGTCTTCAATATTTGGCTTTAGCTCGGTAATAGTTACTTGTGCCATGTAAATGACACAACTTTTCCCCAGACACTTGGATGCCTTAAATAATGACACTTTGTCTGGCAACCCATAGTGTGAATCTCCAGGAATGGTGAGCATTTCACCAGATGGGGTTTTAACTTCGATGTGTTTCTTAACACAGGCAATGCGGGCTTGGTTATGAGATAAATAATCCATGCCTAAGACTACATTGAACCCTACCAATTTCATTGGAAAAAGAGAAATAGGAATTGAATGGTTCTTAATGGATATAAAACATCGATCAAGAATAGAAGATGTTGTTTCTAGGGTTCTGTCAGCAAGTTCTACCTCATAAGTTATGGCTAAGGTTCTTATGGGTAAGTTTAATAGTTTACTAAACTTATGGTCCCCAAAATACTTATCCGCACCTGAATCAAAAAGAACTCTAGCATATACGTCATTAATGAGGAATGTATCTGTTATGACATTGTTGTCATTAACAGCTTCTCTAGCATTCATCTGAAAGGCACGAGCATTTCCTTTCTTGGCCTCTCCAGGCTTTGCATTATTACTCTTAGAATTCTTAAGGCAGTTAGTTCTAATATGCCCTTTTTGTTGCAGCCATAGTAGACGACATCTTTTAGATCTCTACATTCTAGGGTCTTATGCCCCTTTTTCCTGCAGATACCACAGGGTTTAACCTGGGGTCAGAATTGCATTGTCTCCAATGCTTGCGGTTATAGGTCTTGCACAGAGGTCTATCATTAGGCCTGTGCTGGTTCTTCTTGAACCCAAAATTTCCTCTCTTTTTGAGCCTTTGGGAGTTATCATCCTCCCGTTTCCTTTTATCGTCAGTCTCAGTCTTGACTGACTTTTGTCTCACCAAATCTAAGGTGAGAGAGAGAGAGAGAGATAGGTCCACATCAGACCTATAGGTACTAGGTTATGCAGCCTTTACCATGCTCTTAATCTCGGGCGCTAACCCATTAATGAAACGCGCAATGCGTTTATGTTCGGGAGTGATTAGATAGGAGACTAATCTGGATAGAGAGTTGAAGTCAGTAACATACTTCCGACAGTCCAGATTTTTCATTGTAAGAGTCAGAAAGTTTGAGTCTATCTTCTCCACCTCATGAGGTGGGCAGTATGTCTCTTTGACAAGGTCAACAAACTTGGACCATCACGAGTTATACAGGTGTACTTTACCTGTTGATTGGACCAATGCCTTCCACCAATTAGGGCATCACCCTTGAAGGATTGGGATACATACTTTAACACATCCTTATTAGCGCAACTGCTGATGTCCACAATTGTCTCCATTTCATCAAGCCATCTCAATGCTTCTACAGCTCCCTTTTCCCTATTAAAACTCAGAGCTTACAGGAGACGAAGTATTTATAGGTAGATCCGTTCTTGGAAGCACGGGACCTATCATGAAACTCTAGTTTCTTTGGTTCACTCTTTACATTTGATGAGTGAATAGAGCTCTCCTTTTGAGCTGATGGTGGTGGAATAGATAAAGGTTTGGAGCGAGTAGCACTATATTCCTTAAATTTTCCATGGCCTTTCCAACAGCTGCATCAATGCGAGCTTGGAAATTATCATTATTGATGGCTATATTTTCGGCTTTGTCAGTACTATTATCACGGAGACTACTTTGCGCCTCATCTGAGTTAGCCATCTCTAATGTTTAGGTAGTAAATCCCAAATTAAACTTATATTGGCCATGGTATTACTAACCATATAGGCTATAAAGTTTGGCTATATAAATCCATTGCCTATTTGAACAAGTGTGCATATAATCACAACTGTTAGGCTTAACATTCCTGTGAACGTTATCTATATTTGGCCTAGGTCTCAAAAGGACCATCAAAGGCAAATTACAATTTGGACGTAGTCCATATATTATTAGACAGTGGATCATAAAGTCATGACTGTCGTGGTCATATTTGACAATATGGTGTGGCGAAGGATTTTTTTCTCCTACTTTGGACGATCGAAGTCCACGAAGTATGGAGTACATACTATAAGGTTGGAGATGACCGTTTGGTTTCTCCTCCTCAACGAGTTATATTTCCTTTCCAATTAGACATATGGCCGATACACGCAAGAGGTACCACGAATTTTGGATTGTCGTTATTCACGTTGTCATTGTCTCAAACATGTATGAATAATGCAATCTCAAGGATTCCATGCCCGATGGTATTCTTTATTCTTAGGCGCATGGTAGACTATATTTATCCAAATATATGTCTAGCTTCTTTTAATCTTGGGTATTTAGAAGAAACATGGCCCTAAAAGGAAGGTTACACCCGAAAGGGGTTAGTTAATCCATGACTTATGGGTAAGCCGAACTAGAGTTCTTATGGAAGGACATACGATTGCGAAAAGCGCTCGACACGAGGGTAACTTAGTCGACACTAGTGACTAAACTGGTGGTACCAATAGTTCAATTGGTTCCAATCACAATAGATTGGGAACGAGTGGCATCGCTACACCTGAAGATGCAATCATACAAGGTTTTAAATACTAAGGCCTTCCCGGACGATAAGCCGCGAGACCTCATTGGTGCGAGAGGTGCGAGAGGTTAGGTCCGCTAAATAAAGACAACATCGGTTAGCAATGTTAGTAAATGCACTCCTGAGTAAACGATTAGGTAAACAAAGAGTCTCCTGCTGAATGCAGCATTAACTTGGTAAAATCCTCAAGTAGAAACTTTAAGGGGTGATACTACGAAGAGGTTATCAGGGGAAGAACTCAAGAATCTTATGCGAGAAGAGTATTGCTTGCTGACTGATATTCCAATGGTAGAAACGGGATCCTAGAACTCGATCATGATTGCAGCCAACGTTGTTGGTTACACTCAACGCTTTCACAATCTCTCCAGGGTTGTTCCATACTTGGGAACACCTGAAATCAAACGCATTGAGCTACATTTGGGGTTTAGCCTCTAAGAACCAAAACATGACCACATCATCCCTCCTACCTTCATCACTCAGACAGTATCTCTTCGCAGATAGTATCACCAAGGATGCGGTGAGAATGGGAAAATATCAAAGAAAGGTGCAGAAAGGAAGGAAACGCATGTGGAATCTACTAGCGATAGTAAGCGAAAATACACACCCCTGAAGGCAGGATCAAGAGTGATTAACAAATGAAAGGGAACTCCCATGATGATAGAAATGAAGGCCACTTCAAGCATGAACGTCTCAAGAATGAATCAGGCAAAGTGTGAGTGAGCAGAAACTATGGATACCCCACAAGACCCCGATGTCGTCATGCGTACGTTCTACTCTACATTCATTACGTGTCAATTAGACACGTTATCAAGTTAACTAATGGATAATTAGCGTTAGACTGGTCTTGTCGATATGGATCCAATGATATTAATGTCCAAAAATTTTTTCCCTAAAAATCACATGATTCTAACCATGCAATCGATTTGTAAATTGTTTATGGATCAATTTCTTTGTACCAAAATGTTTATTACTCAGCTGGTAAACTTTCCACCTTTTCAAGTTCAACTTGGAACAGTACCCAATTCGAAACAATAGTCTGAGATGGTGATCCGGGATGGGAATCCGTCAAAAATAAGGTATCCGAGATGTAATTCGAAATGAGGTATCCGAGATGTAATTCGGAACAATAATCCGAGATGCTCCGAAATCAATACCAAAGATCCGAGATGCACTGTTTTGATCCCTGAGTCACGAGGAATCATTAAAAGGTCACCGACACGTTTCCTATCAACCAACATATTGCATCCATCTTGTTGGATACCTATGCTGATTTTAGTTCATCTCTGTAGAATTCAAAATATACTTGAACTAAAGCCAAGTAAGATAGACGTTCTCTCATTTTATAGGATTTGCCAACGGTAAATTAGTCAAGTCAGGGGAAGTTATAAAAGGATGCACTTTGGAACTTGGAGAACGAGAATTTAATGTTGATCTTTTACCCGTTTAACTAGGTTATTACGACGTAGCTTTTGGCATAGAATTGTTGACATATAACCAAGCGGAAGTAGGTTGTCCTGAGAAAACTATCCACATCCCCCTGCCAGTCGAAGAAACACTTGTAGTACATGAAGAGAAGCACGAGCGCCCTTACGAATCATTAATTGCATGAAGGCCAGAAGTGCCTACAGAAAGGTTGCATAGCCTTTCTTGCTCACATAGTCGTAAGGAAATGAGGAGCCCAAATTTGGAGGAAATAACTGTTGTGGAGGAATTCCCTCGAAGTCTTTCCCATTAGACTTGTCTGGATTACCTCCGCAACGACACGCCAACTATCGCATTGATTTGGTGCCAGGTAGCAAAGCCTCCATACCGATTAGCTCCGTCATAAATGCAAAGACTATCTACACGACTACAAAAGTTGTTAGCCAAAGGATTCATTAGAACGAGTTCCTCGTCATGGGGAGCTTCGGTACCTTTTGTCGAGAAGAAGGATGGAACTTTCTGAATGAGCATAGGCTACCGAGAAGTAAACAAGTTAACCATCAAGAATCGGTACCCATTACTGAGGATTGACGATGTTCGATCAATTACAAGGGTCGAGTTATTATCCAAAGATGGATTTAAGATCCGGGTATCATCAATTAAGAATCCAAGAGGAAAGTATTCCTAAGACGACATTTAGGACTCGCTACGGTCATTACGAGTTGTTGGTTATGCCTTTTGTGTTAACAAACGCCACTGCAGTATTTATGGATTTGGTAAACCGAGTATGTAAGCCATACCTCGACAAGTTTGTGATAGTATTTATCGATGACATATTAATATACTCGCGAACCGAGGAAGAACACGGACAACACCTGAGAACTATTTTGGAGTTCTAAAGAAGGAGTAACTATCTGCTAAGTTCTCAGAATGCGAATTTTGGATTCACAAAGTCCAATTTCGCAGTCACGTAGTGAACGAGAATGGAATACATGTTGACCCTTTAAAAGTTGAGGCTATAAAGAATTGGACATGCCAAGAACCCCCACGGAAATATGACAATTCCTAGGTTTAGCGGGATACTACCAGAGATTTATTGAGAACTTCTCAAAAGTTGCTCAGCCGCTAACCTCGCTTACACAAAAGGATAATAAGTTCGATTGGGGAGAAAAGCAAGAATCGGCATTTCATCTATTAAAGGATAAATTATCTAAGGCGCCGATACCATCACTTCCAGATGGTACCGATGACTTTGTGGTGTATTATGATGCATCGCATCAAGGGTTGGGTTGCGTGTTAATGCAACATGAAAAAGTCATCGCGTACATGTCTCTTCAGTTGAAAGTTCATGAAAGGAATTATATCACACATGAACTAGAATTAGGCATAGTGGTATTTGCCTTAAAGATCTGGTGTCGTTATTTATATGGCATTAAGTGTACCATATTCACGGATCATAAAAGTCTTCAACATATATTCAATCAAAAGGAACTGAATATGCGCCAACGACGTTGGGTGGAATTGCTGAATGATTATGATTGTGAGATCAAGTATTACCCGGGCAAAGCAAATGTTGTAGCAGATGCTTTAAGCAGGAAGGAACGAATCAAAACATTACGGGTACGAGCTTTAGAAATGATGATTCAGACAAAGTTTACAACTCGAGTGCATGATGCACAACAAGAAGCTCTAAAACCAGAAAACATTCCAGCAGAATCCTTACGGGGAATGGAAAAATAACTGGAACCGAACAAGGATGGGACTTTATATTTCATGGGAAGGATCTAGATTCCTTATTATGGCAATTTGTGAGACTTGGTGCTAGATGAAGCACACAAGTCCAAATACTCGATACACCCAGGATCGAGTAAATGGTGGCCTAATCTCAAGGGAGATATTGCGACCTATGTTGGGAAATGCCTAACTTGTGCAAAGGTCAAGGCCGAATACCAAAAACCATCTGGTTTATTGCAACAACCTGAGTTCCCTGTTTGGAAGTGGGAACAAATCTCAAGGGATTCTATTACAAAACTACAACGGACCTCTCGAGGTCATGACATGATCTGGGTTATCATCGATGGTTAACCAAGTCATTCACTTCTTACCCATCCGTGAGAAAGACAGTACCGAGAAGTTAGCTAAACTGTATCTTAAGGAAATCGTGGCACGTCAGGGAGTGCCAATCCCGATAATCTCTCATAGGGATGGTCGTTTCGTGTTGCGGATCTAGCAATCATTTCAAACATCATTTGGTTCTTGCTTAGATTTAAGGACAACTTTTCATCCACAGACCGATCGTCAAAGCAAGCGAACCATCCAAACGTTGGAAGACATGCTTCAGGCGTGTGTGATGGATTTAGGCTGAAACTGGGATACTCATTTACTGTTTGTAGAGTTTTCCCACAAACACTAGTATCAAGGCCACGCCGTTTGAAGCACTATACAGACATAAGTGCCGATCTCCACTATGTTGGGCGGAAGTCGGTGAGAAACAACTCATTGGTCCCGAACTAGTATAAGAGACATAGACAAAATATTCAAGATCCGTGAGCGTATCAAAGCAGCCCGAGATAGACAAAAAGCTACGCAGATCGAAGACGCAAACATTATCCTTCAAGTTCGAAGACAAAGTATTACTAAAGGTCTCACCTTGGAAAGGTGTAGCTATATTCGGGAAGCACGAAAACTAAACCTGAGATATATTGGGCCTTTCAAAATTCTGGCAAAGATTGGTACAGTGGCTCACAAACTAAAACTGCTAGAGGAACTCAATAATGTACACGACACATTCCATGTGTCTAATCTGAAGAAAAGCCCGAGGAAGGACACAATTATCAATCCATCGAATGAGATTCATATTGATGATATACTCCAGTTTATTGAGGAACCCGTTGAGGTTATGGACTGGAAAGACAAGGAGAAGTCAAATCAAACTAGTCAAAGTTCATTGGAACTCACGTCACAGACCCGAGTATCGTGGGAAAGTGAAGATTAAATCAAGACAAAGTACCCCCACCTGTTCAAAGAGACTCCTTCAGAGGATGCCTCATGGTGAATTTCAGGACGAAATTCTTTTTAACAGGGGGAGTATGTGACAAATGGCAAATAACCAGTAATTCTGTACAATCTAATCAATATTACTATTTTATAATCTCATGCATATTATTGTAATTTAAATGCGTAACTGAGTCGTACGTCATATCCTAAGTATTAGGACAAGTAAATCAGATCATAACATTTAATGGTTTCCGATACGACGCGGAACAAACCAGCAATGCCCTAAAAGTGTTGGTAGAAAGTGTTGGGCGCACTATTTGCGGTGGCACTATTTGTGTCGGCAAAAGCGCTAAAACAAAATACAACAGCGAATAACGGCATGCTAATGCCATGATTGAGTCTATATATAAATGAAAACATTGATATGAGAACACCCATTACAAAAATACATAACTTTCCGGTACAACGCCCAACTTGCAAAATTGTCCGTTTCAACCAAAAAGGCGACAAATGTCAGTTTGTCAAGCAATACTAATTTGATGGATTCCGGATGTCAAAATAATAAATGTTGAAAATCCTAAAACAATATGAGAATAGAAAAAATGCATAAAAGACCTCGTTTCTGGTCATGCGACAAACAGTGCACAACTCGACCGCAGAGCGACCGTTTGTCGAACCGACGAACATTTTAGTGGCCGGTAGCCTCATTCATATATCTAGAGAACTAGTTAAGCCTCATTTGGGACTCGGAATCCATTCAACTATCTTGAGGTCACGGAAACACAACTTCCTGAAAAGTTCAACGGCAGGATACATAAGTGCCGATATCGAGCGAACGATCGAACGAAAGGTATTTCGGCCATCCTAACTCAACGTATATTCATTTAGCAAACTAGTTAAGCATATTTATAGATCGGAAGTGCACTAAATAAATGCCATGACACTTGCGGTGGTCAAAAACCAAGCTTCCGGTATTAAATAATAAGGTTCGTTTATTAGCGATTAATGTGTCGAAGAGCGAACTAGTGACGTTTCGTCATTCGGAACTTATATTAAACTATCAAGTGGACTAATTATCATAGATTAACACCCTAAACCCTTATTACTTGCTAATGATACAAGATCAACCCCTAATCACGATACTTAAGTTAATTACCTAAATATCTATTTTTTTTCAACACATGTTATAATCAATATTTACACTTAACCCCCCCCCATGTGGGCCCCCACCCACTTGATTATGTTGAAAATATGAAGATTAGGAGTATGGTGGTGATTGTGTTGTGACATATGAATGATGGCTAGAATATATAACATGACCTACACATGATCTTCGTTATTTTCACAAAAAAAAAGTTGAAACCATCTCTTCCATCTCTCTCTTCACACGGCTACCACCACCACCATTAAGCCACCACACGACCACCATTAACCACCTCATTTCACTCACTTTAAAGCCACTACAAGATCATCCAAGGTGCTTGCAAGGATGGAGGATCATTAGGGCTTTCTTGGTGCTTCATCTTCTTCCTAAATCTTCACTAATCTTGTGCAACCATTGTAAGATAAATTCCTTCATATTTTAGCTTCTTACAATGTCTAGTTTAAGGAAGTACAAGTTGATCATCTTGTAAGTGAAGAAAATATAACCCAAAAACCCTAAACCTCACAAGAATAATAACACTAAATATAGTTATTATGGGGATGATTATGTACTTATATGTTAACTAGTTAGCATGATGATGTGGTTTATGTTAAAGTAAGTGTATAAGTTAGATGATCTTGTATGGATAAATATGAAAATGACGATTTAAACAAGGTGATGTTTAAATATAAACAAGATCATCAACTTCATCATCCATTAAGATTACTACAACTTAAAAGTGATTTATTACACATGAATAATTTTTATAAAGAATAAACACCATGATTTAAGATGTAACCATCTTAAGAAGTGTAGTAATCAAAGGGGTTTAAAATGAATGACTTGATCTAGTGATGTAACAAATATGATGGTTTAAAAATGCTAATAAATGTTGAAAGCACATTACATTTTTAGTAAGATTTTGACTACCAAAATGCTATGGATAATGAAGTACATAAGTTGTAAACAAATAATATGGAAGCTTTAAATTATTTGTTGATCTTGATTATGAGTTTAAACATGGTTTAAATACGTTTTAAAAACGTTGAAAACGCCATTGTTTAGGGGAAACTATGATGAAATTTTCTAAAAATCTAATCGGGATTGAGGTATGATTAACGGGGTGATTAGCGGCACTAAATGCGATTAGTAACTTAAACTGTCATTAGGTAAGTTCTAACGACAAGGTTAAACCCTAAACACCCAAGTGTTTAGCAAGTATATAAAAATATATTTTTACAAGTTAAAAATAAATGATCCTTTTAATATATATATATATATATACATATATATATGGATACTGGTGGAAATAAAAGAATATATATACATATTTTGTCACCAAGAATTATGTGTAAATACATGTGTATTGTATCAAGTTAATACACGTGTAGGTTACACTCGTGTATGGACACCAAACTTTGATAAGTACGACGTACGGAACGTGAAGGCGTGAGTTCATGTCCCTCCTTTCAATTATTTCAAAGTTTTGTTTTAAAACTATCGAGGAGAAATACATGTCATAACAAATGGTATGTTAGCTATGGGGTTAGTTAATAACACGATCAATGTGCGTAAGTAGGATGCTAACAAGAGTAACCATTAATCACTTAGTGCAAGGTGCAAAAGGTATAGATCTATAGAGTTTGAGGCACGCTCCACTCCTGGTTGGTATACCCTTCGGAGTGCTTTTGTGATCCCAAATGATGTCAAGAGTTGTCTCGGTTTCTTTACTTACTTATGGCACATATGTCAGGGTGCTAGCTACACACTGATAGATCCTTAAACTCCATGAATGCTAATAACATACTCAGATTTCATTACTGGATTACAAGCATGACATTTTATGAGAAAACAATAACTACATGAACTCGCCAACTTTATGTTGACTTTTTAAAATTACATGTATTTCAGGACAGAAGACTTGAACTGGTGATATACTTCGGGATATGGGAAATGACATGACAACGAATGCCACCTTTTGGAGGATTTGCCTCTTATATCCCAACCTTGTATTGGTATATAGGAGTCAAAACCTCAACATGCTTTTACGATGAAAACAATCTTTTATTATGATGAAATGTATTTCAGACCACATTTTTTGCTGACAATGTGAAACTATTTAGAAACTCATGATTTCACTTTTGGAAACTTGTAAACATTGGTTGCAAGTTATTATAAACATAGCATCGTTGTTGATTTACATTTCTTTACATGATTGGATGCAATAATTACCTCATAGTCACACGTTTGCACTTCCGCTACGACCATGGTGTGATAGTGGGTGCTGGTGGTGATGGTGGTGGGTACGATGGCGGGGGTGGTAGTGGTGATGATGGTAATGGGGGTGTGGCTCTGGCAGCGGTATGAGCAGCCTGCTGGGTCTCTAGCTCCCAAATGCTCTGAAAAATCAAGGAGAGCTGAAGGTCGTGCGACGTCACCCTCTCCTCCATAGGAGTCGGAGGGAGGTGAAAGAGATGTTAGGGGTTAGACGGGCTCATGCCCGGTGGGGGTATAGGGGTAGGCATACCGACAGTATGTGATATGGGTCGGGTGGTAAACTTGGGAGGGGGTCCAGCTGAGAATGAGGGTCCAGCCATGTGAGAGGGTCTAGCTGCAAATGGATCATATATATGGTGATAAGTGGACCTCTTAGAGAAAAACGAAGGTAGCTGCTCAGGGAAATGTGGGGTACCGCTCAGTGAGTAATGTCGTGTGGGTCCAGAATACGGAGCGGGTCCAATATATGGAGTGGGTCCATGAGTAGGGGTACTAGAAGGAAAAGAGCTAACACGGACAGGTGAGGCTGCAGGGGGTGAGTGCATTGGTATGGGTGAATCTGGGGCCGCGAAATAGGCATCATCCTCCACATGCTCACTCTCGGTGGCGGCTGAGGATGACGAGATATCGACAACTGATATGACAGCGGATTGTATCTCAAGTATGGCTATGCCGTCGAATACCTCTATGTCTCCGAGCTCATCCTCCACATGGTCGACGTGGAATACTGGGATGTCATCATCATCATCTAGGTCGATGACTGGAGGGACCACGGCTAGAGGTATGGCTAAGTGTACTATCACATGCTCTCCCTCCGGGTGACCATAAATAATTACGTCATGTAGAGGCTGCGAAATGGCCAACACGTCATCTCCCTGTGGGGCATCGTCCGCCATAGGGTCAAGAAGAGCAAATGGCCAAAAATCGTCAAGGTCCTCGTCGTCAGGGACCTCGTGGTCGGCTCCGTCCTCATGGCGTATGGCCTCAGCATCGGAGTCGGATCCATCATCAGACATGTACTCCATCGGATCCTCCTCATAGCTCGGCGAAGAAGACATAGTCCTGGCAAATAATCCGTACAATGAATATATATACATGTTAGTAATTTATTATTACTTATGGTATATTTTATATTAAACACCACTTCTAATGCAAAACTTGTCTTTGTTTTCCCGTGTAATCTTAATGTTTCGTATCTATCCATTATAGACTAATCATGTATTGATCCTTGTTCGTTACTTATGGTTGAGCTCGTGTGATAGATCCGCATGTTATCGTAACACAATGAAAACCTTTTGTCATTTTTGTCATAATTCCGAAAAAAATGTTGTTATGTTTTAAACTTTATTTTCATGTGTGAGCCCTTAGTGATTGTAGACCAAACTTTAATAAAAGTTTTTCCCCGGTTCACTACAATCGAAGCTCTGATACCAATCTGTCACACCTTGGTCGTAGCGGAAGCGCAAGCGTGTGACTATGAGGTAATCATTGCATCCAATCAAGTAAACAAATATAAACTAACAACGATGCCATACTGATATAAATATTTCATTCCAACATTTATAAGTTACCAAAAGTAATTTCATAGTTTTCACTTTGTCATCAATGTCACAGTTTGACATACATTACTTCAAAATAAAATATTGTTTTCATCATAAATGCATAATGAGGTTTTGACCCCTATATACCTATACTAGGTTGGGATATAAGAGGCAAATTCTCCAAAAGATGGCACTCGTTGTCTTGTCCTTTCCCATAACCCAAAACGTATCACTAGCTCATGCCTTGCGTCCTGAAATACTGTAAATTTAAAAAGTCAACAAAAGTTGGAGAGTTCATGTAGTTAAAGTTTTCATATAAAATGTCATCCTTGTAATCTAGTAATGAAATCTGAGTATGTTATTAGCAATCATGGAGTTTAAGGATCTATCAGTGTGTTGCGAGCACCCTGACATATGTGCCACAAGTAAGAAACCAAACTGAGACAACTTTGACATCATTGGGATCACATAAGCACTCCTAAAGGTTTACCAACCAGGAGTGGAGCGCGTCTCAAACTCAATAGATCTATATCTTATGCACCTTGGTCACTACGTGATTACTGGTTACTATTGTCATCATCCTACTTACGCACATTTGATCGTGTTATCATCTAAACCCATAGCTAACATACTGTTTGTATGACATGTATTTCCCCTCGATAGTTTTAAAACAAAATTTTGAAATAATAGAAAGGAGGGACATGAACTCACAGTTTTGCGTTCCGTAAGTCGTACTTATCAAATTCGGTGCCCGTACACGTGTGTATCCTACACGTGTATTAACTTCATTAGACACCTAGGTCTCGTTGGACCTCGTACCAATTGTTCATCTTGAATTCTTGTTGTGTATATACTTATCACATTAGAACAACTTTAATGTTATCATAGTGTTGGTAGTTTGTTTGTTCGATTAATATTTTTATACATATATTTCTCAAATATATATATATATACATATATATATTGTTATTCTTAAATCGTGTGTGAATGGACCTTGCTCTTCACATGTCCTCGTGCCTTGCACGCGCGTCATTGGGCCTAGCCCATGTCATGTATGTCATTGGCCTAGCCCATGTCTTCATATGATTGGACCTAGCCCATGTAATTTATGTCATTGGGTCTAGCCCATGTCTTTATGTGATTGGGCCTAGCCCATGTATCTTATGCCTTTGGGCTTAGCCCATGTTATTACATGTTTTGTGTAATTAGGCCTTGCCCATGTCTTTTATATAATGGGCCTAGCCCAATTTATTTTCAAGAGTCCAAATGTTTATAAATCTTACACTTATTAATTTTTGCTAAGTATTGACTTTTAAGTATATTTATATACTTTTAGAAAATCAGTTAATAATTCTTATACATTTTAACTTTCCGGATTTTGATATCGTTAATATATATACACGTTAAGTGTCTATATATATATATATATATATAATATATATATATATATATTCGCGTCGAAAATCGCTCAACGTCATAGTAACTCTTCATGTTGGCGATTTGTTCGTTGGTCGACGACGCGACGGTGTATCGTGTAAATTCGCCCATCGTCTGCATCACTCCATTCGTCAGATTATTGTTTCAAACATATTGTAAGAGTGTATGTGCTTGATGTCGTTTACACTTGGTAATTCTTCAAGTGTTTGAAGTATTTGTGTAAGTTGGGTATTTTGTGGTATATACCCTAAACTTCTAGATACATACACATGTATTCATACATAACTTTTGGTGACAATATATATATATATATATATATATGTTTTTATTCCCACAAGTGTGTATATATATATATATATGTAATAAATACTTACTTTTAACTTGTCAAATATACTTGTTAAACTCTTGGAAGGTTAGGGTTTAACCCTTGTCATTAAAACTTAATGACGATTTAGATCACTAATCGCATTTAGTCTCGTTAATCACCCCGTTAATTATTCTTTAAACACGATTAGATTTTTAGAAAATTTCGCCATAGTTTCTCCTAAATTATGGCGTTTTCCACGTTTCAAAAAACGTATTTAAATCAAGTTAAACCCATAATCAAGATCAATCATCAACTCAAGATTACATACCACTTTATTATGCTTTATTTACAACTTATGCATCCTCATTTTCCATGATCTTTGTAAATATATATTTTTACTACTTTACTTAAAAACAATGAGATATTTATATATTTATTAGAACCTTTAAGACACCATTTTTAGTTACATCAATATTTCCACTTTAACCTCCTTTGTTTACTACACTTTTTAAGATAAATAACTTAAATCATGGTGTTTATTTCTTATAAAAGTCACACATATGTAGTGAATCATTTTTAACTTGTAGTAATCTTCATGGATCATGAGGTTGATGACCTTGTTTAGATTTAAACATCACCATGTTTAAATCATCATTTATATTGTTACTCATACAAGATCATCCACTTTACTTTATCATAATCAACATAATCATGCTAACTAGTTAACACTAAAGCACATAATCAACACATAATAAGCTTTATTTAGTGGATATTGATGGTGAGATTAGGGTTTTTAAGTTATATTTTCTTTACTTTCAAGATGATCAATAAGTACTTTCATAAACTAGACATTATAAGAAGCTTAAATATGATGAAAGATTATCTTACAAAGTTGCACAAGATTAGTGAAGATTAAGAAGAAGATGAAGCTCTAAGAAAGCCCTAATGACCCTCCATCCTTGCAAGCACTTTGGATGATCTTGAAATAACCTAACTAAGCTTAATTTTGGTGTTTTACTGTTGAAGAATGGTGGATGATGGTGGTGGTGTTTTAGCCGTGGGAAAGAGAGAGAGAGAGTTGGGAGGTTGTGTGTTTTTTGAAAGGTGTAAATTATGATAAGGAATGGTGGTGTAGTTGTTATAAAGTTCAAGTATTACAAATATTTTCAACCATCAACATAAAATCTGTGAACCATGCTTATATCTACACATTTTCAACACAAATCAAGTGGGTGTGGATCCCACTTGAATCCGCCAAAATGAGGGGGGTTAAGTGTAATTATTTTTTTATAACATGTGATAAATTGTTAGATATTTAGGTAATTAGCTTAAGTATGAGGATTAGGGATTTATCTTGTATCATTAGCAAGTAATTAGGGTTTAGGGTGTGAATCAATGTTAATTATTCCTCTTGACTAATTGGTATTAGTTTTGGATAACAAAAACGTCACTAGTTCGCTCATCGGTACGATATCGGCTAGTATACGATCTTTATTATTTCGTACCAGAAGCTTTGATTTTCGACTACCATAAGTGCCATGGCGTTTATTTATGGCACTTCCGACCTAGAAATATGCTTAACTAGTTCGCTAGCCGAATATGTGTTGAGTTAGGATGGCCGAAAAGCTTTTCGTCTAATTGTTCGCTCGATATCGGCACTTATATATTTTGTCGTCGAACATTTCCGGAAGTTGTGTTTTCTTGACCTCAAGATAGTTGAATTGACTTCGAGTCCCAAATGAAGCTTAACTAGCTCTCTAGATGAATGTATGAGGCTATCGGCCATTAAAATCTTCGCCGGTTCGACAATCGGTCGCTTTCCGGTCAAGTTGTGCACTACTTGTCATACGACTGGAAACGATGTCTTTTATGTATTTCTGCTATTCTCATATTGTTTTAGGGTGTTTAACATTGTTTTGTTATAATTCTGGAATCCCGAAAGTACCGAATTAATGTTGCGGACAAACTGAAATTGTCACCTTTTTGGTCGAAACGGACAATTTTGTAATTTAGGCGTTGTACCGGAAAGTTATGTATTTTTTAAAAATGTGTTCCCACATTAGTGTTTTCATATATATGTATATGGACTCATTTAGGGCATTAGCATGCCGTTATTCATTGTTCTGTATCGTTTTAGCGGTTTTGCTGGCCTCAATTGTGCAACCGCGAATAGTGCGCCCAACACTTTCTACCAACACTTTTAGGGATTGTTTGATTTGTTTAGCGTTGTAACAGAAACCAGTATATGTTATGATCTGATTTACTTATCCTAATACTTGTGATGTGATGTACGACTCAGTTATGCAATCAAATTACGATAAAATGCATGAGATTATGTACTAAAAATAGTGATTAGATTGTACGGAATTACCGGTTATTTGCCATTTGTCACAGATGACCAGTTTCCAAACTTGGCGAAGGATAAGAAAGATGTGCTGCTGCGTGATCATATGACAGGCTTGTCATTGGTTAGATTGAATCAGTACTTGAAACAGACGACAGAACCAGTTGCAAGGAAATTCTTTTGTAGATTCAAGGATAAAAAGTACAAAGCACCATTGAAAGACAAATGGAGAAATGATGGAAGTGATTCTGATAATGAAGCTACGCAAATGAAAGTTTATGAACCTAAGAGGGGTGTATGGTATGAGAAAGAAGATTCAAAGAAAAAGGGAACTCCTAAAGCGAGAGCTCAGAAACGAAACATCGAAATAGTACTTAGGGATGAAGCTACTGATGAAGAGGTGGAAACTGAGTAGAATATAGAACAGAATGTTAAAACAGAGGTGAATGTTGAGGATGAAGTGTTTTCTACTACCTCAGATCATGAAATGAAGAAGCATCGGATGATAGTTTTGATATTGCGATAAGAAATGCAGAACACCAAGAAAGAGAAGTAATGGCTCAAGGAAAGAGAGAAGTGGTAGGTGAGACGATGATGTTTATGTTCCGTCTGATCCAGATACTGAAGATGAAACTGAAAGGCCTACTAAAAAGGCTCGAAGAGTTAAGAGCAAGCCTGATACAAAGAAAAAGACAACTGGGTCTCCTACTATCAAGAAAACTAGAAGAAAGTACAGAAGAAGGAAGACACCAGAAGTTGAAAATGTTGAACAACCACCTATATCACCCATTCATGTTTCACCACAGCCATCACCACCACGTACAACCACCATCACCACAACATGTCATACCTCCACAACCGTCATCATAAAAACAGCAAACACTTCCTGTACAACAATACTCTACACCACAATCTGGTCCAAGACATTCTTTAACTGATAAATTTTCTGACGACTTTGATGATATTCCATTTACTAAGGGATTTGATGCAGACATGTTTAAAAATACAAAGATTACAGAATTGGAAAGCCGGATTAAGTATTTAGAAGATGATCAAAAGAATCTTGAAGCTGTTTTATCAAGTTTTCTCTCTGAAAATGAAAGATTAAGAAGGTTGATTGTGGAGTATGATGCTGAAACAACAATAGAAAGATGGATTTATTCCAGAAGATTCTGACTAGGAAGTTTGGCATTGATTTCGAGGCGATTTGATTGAAAGAGAAGAAGCCAAAGAAAGAGTTTCTAAACGAGAAAAGAAAGCAGAAGCTAAAGCTGCAGCATTGGCAAAGGGAAAGAAAAGGTTGATGAAGTTCCTATAATTGTTCAACCTGAGCGAGATGAATTTGCTTCTAAAAGACAAAAGAGAAGCCAAAAACCACTCAACCAGAGTGTGGAGTTGGGAGTGGTTGAAGTCAAGTTGGGAGCGATGGAAGTTAAAGTGATAATTAGGAGTGACAGTGGTCAATACCTAATAGTTGGAAGTGATAAAATCCAATAACTCAAATATATATTATTGTGATGTTTTAACTCAAATATATTTTATTCTGATGTTTTTAAATGTAATGAAATGTTATTTATTTTTTAAATTTTATCAATTTAAAGACTAAATAAAAAAATAAAAAATTAATAATTGAGTAATGATAGATATTTGATTTTACCACTACATACTCTATTAATATAACACCTCTATAGACCCACTCTTACAAATTTTTAGCCATTTGTCACTAACTAGAGGGTTAACTGGTATTATCAGTAACCAATATGTATTGGAAAATGGCGTTATGTTACTTGGTGTGGGGGTCGTCTAGGCCCGGCCTAGCCCGGCAACGCCCCCCCCCCCCCCACACCATTTCCCCTGAGTCCGGCGTCGTCTCCCGCGGCAGCCTCAGACGTTGAGACGCGACTCTTCTTCTCACACACACCTATACATATATATATATATATATCCCCATCTTCCATTTCCTAAGTCCATACCTTTTAAATCTATCCTTACACTATCTTATGTAACGCTAACATAAAAAGTCATCCTAAAAAACTATCTTCTCCAAAGCCTTAGAGACTTTGGGTGACCTAGATAGAATACGAGTCAGGAAAAGCCAGCTGTAAAAAGTTGGGTATCGGGTTCTTCTTCCTTGTTCAAAATTATTCCCAAAACAAATCAAATCGACCTTAAGTGAGCACTTCTCAATCATCAATTTCATCTCTCTCTGCTCTGCTCTACTCAGATGGCGGTATGTTAAAATCTCTCTCTTCTCTTAAACCGACCTTAATCTCTATCTCACTGTTCGATTTTGTTTATTACAAGCTGTTTAGATTCATAACGTTGTGTTGACTGATTTTGTATTATTTGTATGGGAAGTGTAGTAGAATGTATACATTATTTTGTTAAGAATTGGTCATCATGTATATAATATATCTGGACACTTTTGGTGGATTTATCATAGTTTTGGGTTGTCAAGTGATGATCTTGTATATTAACCACCTTCGTCAGTTGAGTTTTGCTAATATTACACAGGAAGAAGAGGATGTTGGTTATATACTAGAAACCGCAACACTCTTCAGACAGAGGCCCTCCCTCTTCCACCTTGAGGAGTTGGATCATTTGTTGAGACCATGTATTCTCTTGTTGTGGCCAACAATTCTTGCTTTATGAAAATTTGGCAAAACCTTGGTCCAATTATCATCTTGAGTTGTCCTACTTTTGTCACAAAATTCTCTTCGTTTCGGGTTGGAGTATTAATAAGAAGGGACCAAGTACCACTAGCAGAACCCCAAAACAAGAGCCAAAAAGTAAGGATTAAAAATCCTAAACATGTCATTGCATGTGATGATCAGCCGTGCTATTATGCTACCACCTTTATTTTCTCAATGCAGTATGATTTTAAATTAAGGCCTTACAATATGCTCCTTTGTTACTAGCATTGGAACACCAAGTATGCTGACTAGACTCTTTTGTTGAGTCAGTGTAGGGTGAGTCAATAATAAAGATGAAATGTGCACGACTTTAAGCACCAATACAACCTTTATGCTGAGTACTTTCACCTTTTTGTGGCAAACTCAACAGTCAACACTTGTGGCCTAAAACATGCAAGTTCTTGCATTAATTTGGAACAATCCTTGTATTAAGTTAAGATTCACATATGACTTATCAGAGATTACTGGCACCAACAAATTAACTTAGATGCTCTCGTTGCATGATTGCCTTTGTATCTGCATGACAGAATACCAAATGCATGGCCTTTCCTACATACATCATCAATTGGTCTATCAAAACCAACCACATCCTATGGGCATTACAACTCTACTACATCGTTAGCACCGATCTTTGTTGTTGTTTCCTGATGTTTTGCATTGCTGTATAAATGAACTCTTGTAGTTGCAGTATGCTTTTTTTATTTTCTATGACCAGATAGATTAGGCTTGCTCAATACTTTCCTGAGTTTAGTTGCTTATTCTCTTGTCAGATTTGATTAATTGTTGATGTGATTCGTAATTCGTTCAACATTTTGGTTACTAATAGAAATTAAGAAGGGGAACATGATGTCTTCCACCAAACCACAGTAATTAGTTTTTCAACTACATGTGGAGAAAATTAAGAAATTATTCATGATTTCATTTCATATTTTTGAATGTTTGGATGAATGTCTTACACACTTCCCAACGATCTAAAAGTTGACACGACCCACTTTAAATGTTCTATTTACTTGTTTGTTCGAAGCCATCTGATGATTTTAAGATATAACTGTATAAGGCTTTTATCTATGTATTCTAGTTGCGTAATTTCCATTTTTAATAGGGTCAAACTGCAACCCATCTGCTTTTCTATGTATACTGAGCTTACTGAAAAACCATGTTGATGAGAAGATCACCTACTGTTAAGTCATTGGGTAAATTACTTAGGCATCCTTAGGCATGACTAGTACAGCATTTAGAGCTGTCATTTTTGCCCTGTTACTTGTGAGTTAGTTGATTTTGGTTGTCATCTATATCAAGTGAGCAAAATTAGCTAAAAGGGGAAAGTGTAAAAGTAACCCAATGTTATTTTTAGTTCATTCTACCTTCTAAATTTTTAATTAAAAGATCTACATTATTAATATAATAATTGTTTTGTAATCATAATTAAGTAATTAACAACTTGAATTATTTAGAAAAAAAAACTAAAAATCGACAGTGAGTTCTTTCAGGGACCAATGTAACCCGACCTTGTTTGACCTACACTAGAAACAACCCGTTTAACCCAAACCCTCACATAAATACTCGCAATGTGTGCTAAGTTAATTTTTTTTTTAATTTGATATTCATCTTCCATATTTGGAAATACGCCATTGTCAGTTAATGGTTCAATATTTATAGGAAAAAGGTCCACCGTTGCCAAAGTTTGGTGACTGGGATGTGAACAACCCTGCATCAGCCGAGGGATTCACTGTAATTTTCAACAAGGCTAGGAATGAGAAAAAGACAGGTGGCACATCAGACTCTCCACCGAAAAACGATCACACATTATAATAATAAGCCTGGGACGGCCACTCTTGGGAAGCCTCAAACCGTAAGTTGTTACGCCTTTTGTTTGCTTGTTTAAAATTAAAACTAATTCACCAAAATGCCTTTTGTGTCTACTGGTTTAGAATTAAAACTAATTCACCAAGTCTCTTGAATGAATGTTTTTGGTTCGAGAATTGCTTCTTAACTATGCGTATTTCTCAACCGTCTCGCAGACCTGTTCTTTCATTTGTTGATGGTTTTTAATCATAGACATTTTATTAGAGGTTGCGAAATGGGAGACAATTTTGTCCAAATATAATCACCCATGTGCTTAGGGATGGATTGATTTATCTCTATCGGGATCAAACAATTAAAATCAGAAGTACACGCTCACACATACTGGGGCGAGTACAAATGAGAACCACTAAATAATCAAGAAGTAACAGAACCACCTCTTAACATGGAACAGACAAAAGGACGGAACGATCACAATTCATGTAGTGGAAGAGAGACAAGAGTCCGAATTCTTAATCACCCATTCAAATGTGATCCAAGAGCTAAAAAGTGGTTTTAATTATTTAAGGGTTCTTGTTTGAACAGTAAGAAGTGTGTACATTTTATGCATAAAGTCTCCTAAATCAGTATATTAAAAAATAGATTATTGTAAGCAACCTGTTGCTTTCTTAGCTAATTTCTTTATGATTTTGCGTTTGGTACGTTAGAGATAAAACACAAATCGAATCAACCAATATCATTAGCCCAACACATTATTTCTTATAGATCGAGTCTAGAATTGCTGTAAATTTGTTCGCTTGATATTGGGAAACCCTTTTGTTTTTGCAGAAAAAATGGTTCTGCTGCATGGCATAGAAGTAATGAGAGACTGCTGGTATCATATTGCTTGCTGCCTTTGATTTTTATGACGATAATGTAACCTTGAACAAACAAGTATATGATGTGATTGCCTTTCTTCACCCTTTCCTTTTCAAAAAGTGACTTTTATTTTTTTCTTTCATGATGCTACCTTTTTAAAAAGATGGCTCATACGGGGGGGCCTTTATCATCCATCAATCATCCACATACTTAAATTTAGGGTTGGTAAAGCCGGCCATCTGTTACTTTACTTCTTCAAACCATCAGTTTTTTTCTCTCAAATTGTGTTTTACATACAAGTTTCTTTACGGCTTTCTCGATGGCGGTTCAATTTAAAAACCGTCAAAACCATACCATGATCAACACTCTTTAAAAACTGTTGTATTTGTTATAAGCCAATTCTAACCCATCAAAAAGCTATGATTTCTTTCTTACATGATCCATCAAGTAATATGAAAGTGAAGCCATGATTTCTTCTAGATTACACACGCTTTTCAACCATTCAAGGTAGAGATGGGCATAATCGGGTTTTATTATTACCCGGAACCGGTTCCAACCCGGACCCGGTTCTGCTTGGATGTCATTGGAACCGGGTATGGTGTGGAACCGGGTCCAGTTCCTACCCGGGTTCACACCAAAGAATATGGAACCGTGTAGAACCGGGTACGAGTATTATGGAACCGGGTATGGTGTGAACCGGGTATGGTGAGGAACCGGTTCCTGACAGTCAAACCTGCCATTTACTATTGGGAACCGGTTCCTGACAGTCAAACCTGCTATTTTACTATTCAGAACCGGTTCCACATAAATGTTACCGTTGGAAACCGATTCCTTATTAAAAAAATTGGTTTTTTATTGTATATAAACCCCTTTCTACTTACCATTTCTAAACTTAACACTCACCATCATCAACTTACAAAACCAATCAACTTCTAAGTTCTTGCAAATACCTATGGCATGCAACGATGAAGTTGTTACGGTCTTAGAGACGAAAAGAAACCCTGCTATATAGAAGAATTTTGATCTCTGTTTAATGTCCGACAGCCACGAGATGGCTAGATGCAAAGATTGTGGAAAATTTATGAAGGCCATCGCCAACTCAACCCTTAAGAAACACACTGAGCGGCATTGCCTATTGACGAAGGCAAAGAAAAATGAGATGGGAGAAGGTTCCGGCACCGGTTCTTCAAATGTTTGATGTAACCCGTTTGGTTTGGTGTTTTTAATAAAGTTTGTCTAATGTTTCTTTCTATTGTATTTGTTATGTTTGATTTTTATTATTAGTTACATTGATAAATAAAAATAGCAACAATAATCGGTTAAAATTAAAAAAAAATTAATCGGTTACAATATATAAAAAAAATTAACCGGTTACAATAAAAAAATAAAAAATTACCCAGAACCGATTCCAGTAAGATTTTATTTATTTGATCGTTAACTAGCGGCAGGTGCAACTTCCGATAAGTTTCTCTTAGGTGCGGGTACCTCGGTACAATCGTCGTCCGAATCGTTAGTCTCCACTTCTTCGTCCTCCTCTTCGTCAACAATTTTATGCTCTAACTCAACTTCATCTTCTAGACTAGTTTTATGTTGAACACGATCAACGGCATCCAAATGGTCTTTTAAGCATATTGCCATCTCTAGCGATTCCGGAGTTAGTCTTGTTCTTCTAATTGACAAAACCCTGCCACTAAGAGAAAACACACTTTCCGAAGCTACCGTGGAAGCTTGGACCGTTAGTATATCACGAGCCATGGTGGCTAGAATCGGGTATTCAGATTCTTTCGATTTCCACCATGCCAAAACATCAAATTTCCTATACTCCTCGGTGGTCATAGTAAGCGAATACTGATTTTTTTATATCTCCCAAGTTCACTTGTTGGTTCACTACCCCTTTGTCGTCTAGCCGTCTCGTCTCTAACGACATTCAACATGGTTATAAGTGGATCCCCGCTTGTTTCATCGTTAGAGGCCATGGACTGAGACTCAAACAAATTTGTATGATTTTTTTCATCATATTTTTTAAAATAATGATCATAAAGTTTGGCCATACACTCATTGAATATTTTTTTGTTTTTGATTTTAAAGTTGGATTCTCCTCATACATATCCAACTTGTCATAAATTTCATCAATTAAAGCTTCAACACCCGGTACGTTTAAAGCTGGATTAAAGCGGCGACACATAGAAAAACGGGTGGTAATTCTAAAAAATATTTTTAAAATTTTTGAATCATTGATCTCATCATATTCCTTAATATGTCACTAGAATTTTCAAACTTTTTAAAATTAGTTGTTATCAAATAAAATTGGTCCACAACTTTAGAACAGTAGGATAATAAACACCGGAAATCAAAGTCGTTGTAGTTTTAAAAACTTGTAAAAAAGTACTTAGGTTATGAATATTTTCCCAAGCCGTGTCGGGAAAGGGTACGACTAGGTACTTATCACTTAAAGTTGTATGAAAAGATTTTAAAGTGCCCATTTGCTTTATAGCCATTTCAAACATATGACAAGTTGAATTCCAACGAGTCGGTGTATCCCAATTCGGTCCAATAATTTTTTTGTTGACATCTTTACAAAGTTTTTTATATTCTTGATATCTTTCTTTTCCACTTTTGAAAACATCTTGGAGCATAGCTCTAAATGCTATAATAAAATCCGACACAAATTGATCTTTTAAACCGGATTGCACTACTAAGTTAATAATATGTGCAACACATCGTGTGTGGAAAAAAACACCATCAACTATTGGTTTGTACTTCAACTTTAATTTTTCAATCGTCGTTGTGTTGTTTGAAGCGTTATCAAAGGATATTGAAAAATTTTATCTTCTAAACCATATTTAATTATTGTGTCATTTATAATTTTATAAGTATTTTCTCCCGTATGAGGAGAAGGAAACTCGTCAAACGCAATCGTACGCTTCATCATTTGCCATGTATCGGGATCAATCCAATGAGCGGTGACACATATGTACGATTCCGGTAAACCATGTGGAGCCGACCACACATCACTAGTTAGGTTTACACTAGTTTTTAAATTCTTAAAAAAAACAATTAATTTTTTTGCATTTTCCCATAAACTTAAACAATGATGTTTTAAAGTGCGACGACTTACATGTTTATAGCGAGGTTGTAACGTCTCCCGAAAAAGATTAGTAAGATCGGGGTCGTCGAAGTGTCCAAACGGCAACGCTTTTTGTATCACCAACTTCGTCATCCGATCGTGAGCTAATTTTTGCTCATAATGAAAAATGGTACCATCTTTGGATAGTGGAACTTGACCGGATGTCATTTCCTTTAAAGCTTTGCAATACTTATTAATATGCTTCGTTAACGTTGAGATTGATTCCTTGGCTAATAACGATCCATAATGTTTACATTGAGCTTTTTGCGAGCCGTCACTCATCTCGACCAACTCCCAATTGCTCCAAACTTCCTTATTGCGATTATGAGACAATGTTCCAACCACATATGGAACCGATTGATCTTGAGAAACATTGTTAACGGATTGGGAATTTGCGTTTTTGGAACTCTTTGAGGCCATTTGTTGATTAGTATGTGAAAAAGAACAAGAAAGAAATGTAACAAGAAGAATAGATATGAGAAATTGTGTACTAAACAATAGATTTCTAAACACTATATATAGAATCGGTTCCAACGGTCAGGAACCGGTTCCAACGGTAACATTATAACGGCTATAACCGTCTCTAATTCAAGGTAGTTACATTTTTTTATTTTTTGATAATGTGAATTGATTTTGTGATTATAAATCACTCGCGTTAGTAGAAATATATTGATAGCGTAAATATCTATGAATTGTTTGACTGCACATTCGTCTACTTGAACTGCATCTTGGCTAAAACCAACTGCCTTTTGTCGCCAACATGCTAAACGACTTACATTCTGGAGCTATCTGTTTCTAGTTAATCGGGAACTCGATATACTGGGTTTGACACATTCTTCAGCCCTCGTAATAGCATCTATTGTCCATTCCTTCACATCCAATTAAATGCACAAACTTATTAATCAGCATCACAATCCTACAACTATGTTATCATATATATACTTTAAGATAAGAAGTTATCATCAAACTTAGAATCCGTTTCATCAGATTAGCAGTTTCTTTTTAAGATGGATACACGAGTTCCAGCAAATAATTTGTCAGGACAGGGAAAAATATCCCCTTATATGAACAATTTAAAACCACAAGTCATGTGTAAAATAATATGTTTCAAACACTCTTGTAATCTAGAGGTGGCATCATTTCTGAACTATTTAATTAAGAATGCATAATGGGTCAAATCAAAAAACAGATTTGCTAAATGGGGAATTGTTGAAACGGGTTCGGTTAAAAGGTGTCAAAAGTTTATTTTTAATGCATGAAACCTCCTACTCACTTTATTAGAAAAAAAAAAAAAAGAAACAGAGTATTGTTTCTAATATCGTCAATCTGAACCCATTTTGACCCAAAACCCAACCCTTAGGATCCGCCCATCTTGCCACCTTTATTATCAACACCGTCCATGATTACTCATTAAGTTGGAAGTTACCAACCCACAAAATGTTAAAAAAAATTGAATAAGGTCATTCCAAGAATCATATAAAGTAAAGGTGAGATCTTTGTAGTTCACAATGGAGATAAGGATGAAGGTCATGTCTTTGTAGTTCACGAGAAGAAAACTTGCAAGGACACTAGAATAATAGTAACGAGGTTGAAAAATTCACCATGTGTAGCGCTGCTTATACGCGCATTAGGACGAGCAAGCTTCTATTCAAATGGAGTTCTTGGCCTTACTTCCCTTCACGAAACTCTTCCCATTCTTCTCGAGTAAGCATCCTAACCGTGCCTTGACCAGGTGGAGCATTTTGTATCTTCCTCTCTATCCTTTCTTTTGAATGTGCGTCATCATCATCTATAAACAATGTCGGAGCTTCATGAAACAATCGTCAATAACGGAAAGAAATCAAATAAGGGAATGTGTACCATCATGAGAAGTTTGGCGAAAAGTGCGATGCCTACAACAGTTGCAAACATGGCGGGGTATCAGGCCATGCCAATACTTCAGGTGTCTCTACAAACAACCGGTTCCGATCCTTCTCTAATTCGGTTATATTTTTCTTTGATTCTAGGGCTTGTTTTGGTTAGCGTCTCAACCTGTCTTGCAAAATTGAAAGATGGATCGCTTGGATCCTTCCTTCCATACCCTCCACAAACACCAAACGGGACACTTCTAAAATTTTGTTTTTCTTTTTACAAATTTTGTTAACGCGCGGGGAGGAGGTGGCTTGGGGCATCCCCAACGCCGGCACACTGCCCCGCCACTTCTCCACCGGTGTTGTTGATTGATTGTTTTTATTTTAATTGTTTGTCCTTTTAAACGTGGCCCTTCAAGCGCATTCCACCCCTTGCTTTTTGGGTAAGGCCCCGTAGTTGCCACGTGTCTAATGGAGAAGTAATTTTTTTGTCAATACCTTTCGTGAAAGTTAAATGGTTATATATATAGGGGTTTTTTTATCCAGAACTCGAAAACCGACCCGATAAAATGAACCCGAACCCAATTAACCCAAACAAGATGTAACCTGAAAATAGTATCGGGTTGGTAATTGAGTTAAAAAAACATGTTAATCGGTCCAAATTACATGAAGAATGCCAATTATCTTTATACATACATAATAACATAAAAGTCTAAAGTTCCCATATGTTATGTTTTTTTGTTGTGAGCATGATGTTTTGTTTGGTGTTTCGTTGATTGTTTGATCGACTAAAAAAATTCGGTTCAGTTGATATGGTTTGACGCTTTCTTTTTAGCTTTTTTAGGAAATGCTATGTTTAATGCATGGGTTTGAAATAATGTCATATTAGGAGTGTTTTTTATTTGGCATCTTGTGTTTTTTACTTAATAATAATCATGTTAAATTAGATTGTAAAGTATACATTGCAACTTGTATTTAAAAATCCATATACCGATATACCCGACCCGAATAAACCCGAAACGAGAATTTATTTTGGGTCGGGTTATAGATAGGATTCCCAAAACAAAAAAATCTGAATAACCCGAAACGCGATTAAAAAACACAAAGAACACCCCTAGTTATATATTCATAATCTATCATTTCAATGTCATAAGACTAGTCATTTGAAACAATATAGAGTTGACAAATCCTTACACATATCGGCTATGATCGATGTCATTTGAATGTTTGATAGTTTAGAAAAAGTATGGGAACTGAAACAATGCAAGTACCCACATTCATTGCAGTTCGAAACAGTGGATGGACGGACGGACATTCTTAACCACGGATCAACCTTGAGATGCATAATTCAGTATCTTTATAAAGTAAGGAAAATAATATGTCAAGTTACAAAAAGGTCAAAGGATATATGATAAAAGATCACTTTGCATATAAAAATAAAAATAAAAAATGGTTCTTCTTTGAAATGTAAACCCAAGTCAACATTGTTGGTTTGATACTCAATAACACAACTTAATACAATTGCCCTTTAGATGTCTTGAGAAAAAAGTCATCCTCCTATCTTGTTTGTCAAATGACAACCTAATACCGATTTTTTCTCAATATTTTTTTATATGTAATATGATAAAAGTTTTAAAACATATATTACAAAAGTATAAAAATTTGTGCGAGAGAATTGCTATAACCCAGACACGGTCAATTCACACTTCAACCGTAACTTCAATTATTGGTCACTCATAATTTATTTTCTACCCCAAGTTAATATTATTTGGTGATCTCTACCCCTCTTATAGATATAGTCAGTCATATCTACCAGTTAGAGAAGACTGATGAACCATCATATATAATTGAGTTTATGAGTGATATCTTAAACCTTAAAATATATACTAACTCGTTGTTATCTTGCATATTGGCAAAGACGATTTGGTGGAACGTGCTCGTGTGGCTAAGGCTACCAATTCCAACTACGTTCAATTCGTGTGATGAGATAGTCAATTGGGGTCAAAACAAGTGATCTTTCACGACCTTTTGATGGATTTAGAAGTTCAGAAATAAAAGGATGTTTAATTACAGTTGACATTATTAACAGTGGTGAATCTTGAGATTTTCAACCGAAGGGTCGAAAACATATTATAACTAAAAATTTCTATAATACCGGGGGGTCGGCTGCCCCTTCCCGCCTACAAGAAGTTGCGTCCTCTGACACTCCCAAACTAACTAAACCCTAACCCAGTTAATTGACGTCATATGCCACGTCTGATGGCGTTCTAGGTGGAGATAGGTAGAAAGAAAGAAACCTAACAGATATGGTCCTCTGTTAGAAAGATAACCTCAAAGGGAACAACTCTTTGAAAAGAAAAGCTTCAAGCTTTATTCACAAAATTCTTCAAGTGTCCAAATACAAAAGATGGAGAAACCTCCCTTATGTAGAATTCTAGGAAACTACAAATAAAAGGAAATACTGAACTTTTAGGAAATCATAAAAAAAGGAAATACCAAAAGGAAATCAAATCTTTAAAAGTAATAGATAAAGATTAAATGCTAATTGATTCCCTCCTCATCTTCATACGCCAACTATTCCCGGGTCGTTGTTCGCTCCGTCTCTTGGATCGTCTATCCATCAATCTCCCCCCAGTTGAAAAGGACTTGTCCCTAAGTCCACATCATCGACATCAAGGCTGTCACAAGGCGTAAGATCCGCAACATTAAAAGTGGCCGAGATATTGTAATGTCCCGGTAAATCAATCTTATTAGCATGGTTACCCAGACGTTTAAGAACTTTAAAAGGTCTGTTGGCTCGAGGTTGGAATTTCCCGTAGCGTCCTATGGGAAAACGATCTTTACGTAGGTGGATCTAGACTAAGTCACCTTCTTTAAACACGACATGCTTGCGATGTCGGTTAGCTCTCTTTATAGCGAAGGTTCTGCTGGGTTATACGCTCCTTGACTTGTTGATGAAGTAATTTAATCTCCTTCGCACACTCATCACCATCAATGCTAAAAGAAGTTGGATCAGTAAATGGTGCCAAATCTAAGGGAGTAAAGGGGTTACAACCGTAACCACAAAAAAAAGGTGTTTAATTTGTTGAGCGGTGCGTTGAGCTGTTGTAGGCAAATTCTGCTTGTGGCAAAGTGAGATCCCATTGTCAAGGATGGTCACCAACCAAACTACGTAACAAGTCTCCAAGACTCCGATTGCTAACTTCCGTTTGGCCGTCAGTTTGCGGGTGATGCGAAGTACTAAAATTGAAGTGAAGTTCCCAAGCATTTCCACAAGGTACGCCAAAAATGACTTACAAACTAAACGTCGCGATCAGATGTGATGGTTTTTGGGATGCCATGGAGACGAACGATGTCCGTGAAATAAAGACGAGCAACCTATGAAGCATCGTACGTCTTTGCACAAGGAACAAAATGCGCCATTTTTTAGAGACGATCTTTACAACTATAATTGAATCTTTCATTCATTGAGTGCGTGGTAATCCAAGGATGAAATCGACACTGAAAACTTCCCAAGGGCTATTAGGTACCGGCAACGGGGTATAAAGACCTTGATTCGTGTGGTGCATCTTGGCAACATGGCAAATGCGGCATCGCTTAAGAATTATCTTTATCCATTTTGGCCAAAAATAGCGATCCTGAACAAGTGCAACAGTTTTGTCATGACCAAAATGTCCCTCGAGTCCGCCTTGTGACATTCCAAAATTAGAGCATCCCGGAATGAGGAATGAGGAACACACAGTAGTTTTCCTTTAAATAGGAAATCATCCTTACGAATGAAATCATGAGTTGGCCCGGTAACACATCGAGTCCAAAGGTCTTTGAAGTCAGGGTCATCCTGGTATAGATGTTTGATGGAGTCAAAGCTAGTAACTTGTAAACTCATGGATGATATCATAGAATAACAACGGCTTAGCGCGTCTACAACAGTATTAGCGGAATCGGCTTTGTGGCGAATAATGAAGGAAAAATCTTGTCGCTTTTCAACCCATTTGGCATGTTGTGGGTTTAACTTTTCTTGCCCTTGGATGAACCGTAAAGCTTGGTGATCTGAGTAGAGGACAAACTCTCAGGAGCAAATAGTTTCTCCAATACTCTAGTGTACGAATAAGAGCATAAATTTCCTTGTCATATGTACTATACTTTTCTTGGTTTCGTTAAGCTTTCACTAAAAAAAGATATTGGGCTATTATTTTGCCTTAATACACCCCCGATGCCTAGGCCCAACGCGTCGCACTCAATTTGGAAAACATCACCAAAATTCGGAAGTGCCAAAACAAGGGTCGTGGTGACATGGGCCTTCAAAGCTTCGAACATGACTTGTGCGGGTTTCGTCCATTCAAATTTTTACCTTTTTAAACAATCTGTAAAAGGAGCAGCAAGTGGAGGGGTACAGTCCCAAAAACCTTGTGCCTTCTCAAGGAACCATACCCTCAACAACATACTACAAGAATAACCTTGCGCGCAATGTGCAATGGTGCGCCATTCTTGAAACCAGCAGGTTGCCTAACAACCTTGCGCGCAATGTGCAATGGTATTGCAACCTTGATACATGCAGGTCACACAATAAACCTTGCGCAACGGCAAGTTAGTCCGACACATACAGGTCACACAAAGAACCTTGCGCATACTGCGCAATGGCAAGTTAAACCTGGAAATATAAGTCGAACAACGAACCTTGCGTACTTGGCGCAACAGCAAGTTAGACTTAGAAGCGTAGGTCCCTTGACCCTGCACGGATCAAACAACCCTCTAGCTGCGAAGTCCTAAAACCTAGCACAAGGCCAAGACCAACATAAGAGCAACTCATAGTCTTGAGAGCAAAAGGACTTAACCCCTACAACTCTGCACTGGACAGAACACTTAAAGCCACGCGGAAGGGAAAAGCGCAAAGAGGCGTTGACTAGATACAAGGGTACAAAGTGGCAGAGCTGTGACCCAATGGTCGCTCGACATGTTGTATCAAACTGCGTCGCACGAACCGTAATGCAGAGGACAGTCTGTGCACCAACCAAACTCACGCCAGCGACTGTCACACATTCTCCACTTTTGGCTGATGACAAGTCTGATACCAGGGACAACTGCCATGACACGTGGCTCCATTCAACATCCGACAAAGCACACCTCCCGCCAGAGATCATTAATGATCAATGCAGAGGGACATAACGGATATCCCTGGTCGTCTGGGCCGGACCCAAGGCCCATCAGCCCGTCTCCTAACACACCTATCTTCGGCTATAAAATAAGGGTCATACCTCAAGGTAAAAACATTCAGAAATATATGAGTTTACTTATTGCATGCTACTTGGAGCTTACTTGCTTATTACTTGCAATCAAAAATACTTATTCTCACGCTGGAGTGTGGTTACAGAGAAAACCCTCCTAATTTCTCTCATGACGAGGCTAACCGCGTTGCTAGTTTTGCAGATTAGCTTGAAGTGAGATCACCCAGAAGAGCGAACGAGAGATAACCTTTCATGCAGAAATATTAGGTTGTAACTAACATATCTCTGGATACTTCTCGGTTTAGCCCTGTGTTTCTTCATTGGCGCCATCCGCTTTTTACTCACTCTTACATCCGTTTTCTCGTTTTGTTTTTTCTTAAACCTCACTTACAAATGGCTGATTTCCATCAAACACACCACGAGATCCTCGGGTTGAAGGCAAGAACAAGTTCATGCCTCTCGACCTGACGGACAAGTGGAAGAAGGTTCTTCCGGGAATGCACGTACTCACCACGACTTTGATCGTGTGAACATCCCGGTAACTCCCGGAGTTCAAATGGAGACTCCTTGCATACCAATCACTTCGATTTTTCCTCTGGGTGAAACTCCCATGTCTTGGTACATCAAGTCTCAAACGGCTCTGAATGTCGTATACGCGCAACTTTGTGTGCAAACGAATACTTCCGTTGCGCCGGTGCAGCCACCTACTACTCACATGCATGCTTCGCCTGCATCACGAGTACTTAGTTATGACTCGCCGGTCGGAGCGAGCATTCCATCACAACTCCGTACACGAGAAACAGAGTATTCTCAATAGCTGCCTAAACATGAGTCTCGCACTCATAGGCGAGCGTCCGTCCACTCACGGCTAGGCCCGCGTCCTCTAGAGGGGCGGGACACCCAGCGGGAGGAGGATCGAACATATGGCGAGGGTGATAGCACAGTGTGTTTCACCAGCTACCAAAGGATCAAGCTGCTTACAAGTCTGTGCCACGGGCTGTTTACAACCCGGAGGCGGAGTACAATTATAACCTAATCTACAGGCCGGCTGAAGCAGCCGAACACTCAAAGTTCATCAAGGGATCGCACTCGCACCACTGGAGCGTGTGAAACTTCCCTCCAACATGGGAAAGTACAATGGGTTGACAGACCCAGATGATCACATGCGCCTGTTCACCGGTGCAGGACTAATCGGAGGCTGGACGCTGCCTATGTGGTGTCACTTGTTTGTTTAAACTCTTACAGGTGTTGCGCGCCTGTGGTTTGACAACTTACCCACGGGTAAGCTTGCGTCATGGAACGACTTCAAAGACAAATTACTGACGCATTTCAGCCAGCAACGGCGGTACGTCATGAACATCTGGCGGCGTGATGACAAAAGTCTCGAAGACTTTATCACCCGCTACAATAAAGAGATGTTGGAGATTGAGGATGTGCATGAAGACCTGATTCGTGCACAATTCAAGTATGTTGTCCGCTGCGACGAGATGCTCAAAGTCTTGTCGGGAACTACTGGCCTCCCAAAAAGCTGGGAGAAATTAATGGCAGCAGCAAAGGTCTATGCACAGACGGAGCGCAACCTAAATAACAGCAGACCTCCCCTACCGCAATACCGCCCCCAAGACATGAGAAAAAGTTTTGGGAAAAAATAAGAGTTGGAGGGAGTCCAGCAAGAACCCTCCTTACTCACCGCTCGACGCACGCGCGACCATAGTTAAGATTACTACAGAGAGCAATTAAGCAGGATAATTGCGATCGTCAGTGGACACCACTGATGAAAACACCAGCGGAGGTGCTCAGCACTGAAGATCACCAATTCAAACAACCGCCACCGATGCGCAACAAAAAAGTTGAAGACCCCAAACTTTTCTGCGATCATCACAAAGATACGGGGCATACAACAGATAACTACATCTCCTTGCGCATGGAGATCAAGTAGGCGCTGAAAAGTGGAAAGCTCACCCACTTACTTCAAAACGTGTGCAAGGAGGTGCGCCAGATTACTCGAGGCGGAGAAGGCCCGAGTAACAAGAAGATAAAGGCATATGTTCATATGATCCAAGGTGGCCCGTCGCGCAAGCACGATCACCAGAAGAGTTGCACGCCTCACTGGCGCGAGCAACAGGTCATCTTCCCCGTAGTCCCCGGGGGCCCGCAAGAGGACCATCCGGTCGTGATAACTGGCATATTTGGCCATTATCGCACCGATTACATGTTCATAGACCCGGGAAACTCTATGGAGATCATATATGAACAGTGCTTCCAACAGTTGGACCCAGAAGACATGGCACGCTTGGAGCCGGTCGACTTCCCACTGACTGGTTTATGCAATGAAGCCGTCTTTCCACTAGGTCAAATCTCATTTCCGGTGACTCTTTCCGATGGGCGACACTCGCGCACGGTCTTGGTCAATTTCATGGTCATGCCCGCAACTTCGCGCCATGACGTGTTGCTGGGCCGGCGCGCCCCAAGAGAGTTCAACATGATCACTTCCACACCTCATGCTGCCTGCGGTTTTCCAATAGAAACCGGGGTGGCCATCATGTACGCGAGGAAGGAGATCATGTCCATCTAAGAGGAACCACCGATGAAGCTACCAAAGTCATCATCCAATGGCGAGCCAGAGAAGTTGGTACTAAATAACAAGTACCCGGAACAACAGTGCTATTAGGACCCGCCATGACCCTCGCAGTCAAGGCGCAGTTAAAATGACTTTTGTTCCGCAATGTAGATATTTTCGCTTGGTTGCCGGCGGATATGACAAGGGTACCGAGGGAAATTGCTGAGCAGGTTACTTCAAAACGTGCGCAAGGAGGTGTGCCAGATTACTCGAGGCGGAGAAGCCCGAGTAACAAGAAGATGAAGGCATCTGTACATATGATCCAAGGTGGCCCGTCGCGCAAGCACGGCCACCAGAAGAGTTGCACGCCTCACTGGCGCGAGTAACAGGTCATCTTCCCCGTAGTCCCTGGGGGCCCGCAAGAGGACCGCCCGGTCGTGATAACTGGCATCTTTGTCCATTACCACACCGATTACATGTTCATAGACCCGGGAAGCTCTATGGACATCATATATGAACAGTGCTTCCAACAGTTAGACCCAGAAGACAAGGCGCGCTTGGAGCCGGTCGACTTCCCACTGATTGGTTTTTGCAATGCAGTCGTCTTTCCACTGGGTCAAATCTCATTTCCGGAGACTCTTTTCGATGGGCGACACTCGCACACGGTCTCGGTAAATTTCATGGTCATGCCCGCGACTTCGCTCCATGACGTGTTGCTGGGCCGGCGCGCCCCAAGAGAGTTCAGGATGATCACTTCCACTCCTCATGCTGCCTGCGGTTTTCCAACAGAAACCAGGGTGGCCATCATGTACGCAAGGAAGGAGATCATGTCCATCGAAGAGGAACCACCGATGAAGCTACCAAAGTCATCATCCAATGGCGAGCCAGAGAAATGGGTACTAAACAACAAGTACCCGGTACATTCAGTGTTGTTAGGACCCGCCATGACCCCTGCAGTCAAGGCGGGGTTAAAACTACTTTTGTTCCACAATGTAGATATTTTCGCTTGCTCGCCGGCGGATATGACAGGGGTACCAAGGGAAATTGCTGAGCACGCGCTGCACACATTCCCTTCAGTTCAGCCTATCATTCAGAAGAAGCGCAGTTTCGGTCCCGAAAAGACTCGCGCACTGAACGAGCAAGTTTCAGAGCTCCTCCAAGCAGGAATCATCAGAGAAGTACGCTATCAGATATGGGTAGCCAACCCAGTCATGGTCCAGAAGCACAATGGCAGTTGGCGCATGTGCGTCGATTTCAAGGATCTAAAAAAAGCATGTCCCAAGGACTGCTACTCCTTACCCAAAATCAACAAAAAGGTGGACTCCCTCGCTTCATTCAGGTAGAAATGCTTCCTTGATTGCTACAAAGGCTACCAGCAGATTCAAATGAAGAAAGAGGATGAAGATAAAACCGCATTATGCACTAACAAGGGAATCGGATTGCACAACGCAGGAGCCACCTACCAGTGTTTAACGGACCATGTCTTCGGAGATGAAATTGGCCAGACCGTAGAAGTGTACATTGATGACCTTGTCATCATGAGCTCAGCTGAGCAGAAGATGCTAACAAACGTTTAGAAAACGTTTGCATCCTTGCGCAAGGCAAACCTGAAGCTGAACCTAAGTAAGTGCTTGTTTGGAATGGAAGAAGGCAAATTTTTAGGATTCATCGTCACGCGCGACGGTTTCAAAGTCAATCCCGAGAAAGTGGAAGCGATTCAACGTATGCCTTCCTCCTCAACCATTAAAGAAATGCAATGGTTGGCGTGGCGATTGGCTGCGCTGAACAGGTTCTTGGCCAACCACGTGATGAAGTCCTTCCGATTCATCAGCACTTTACGGAATTGTGTAAAGCAAAATAAGTTTCAGTGGACTCCGGATGCGGAGAAAGCCTTCACACAAATGAATGAGTGCTTGATTCAACTGCCTACGCTCACGTCACCGCAAAAGAACGAGCCACATATTCTTTACCTTTCCGCATCAGATATCGCTCTAGGCGCAGTCTTGTTAGTAGAGCGCACAGGAGTCCAAACTCCAATCTACTACGTCAGCAAAATGCTAACAGACCCACAGACAAGATATCCTTTGATAGAAAAGCTTGCTCTAGCTTTAGTCCACGTATCCTGCAGGTTGCGTTGGTATTTTTCCGGCCATGTGATAACAATTTTCACGAACTATCACTTAGGCCAAATTTTGTCTAAACCAGACATATCTGGCCATCTAGCAAAGTGGGTGATTAAGCTTGGTGAACACAACATCGTGTACAAACCACGCGCAACAATAAAAGGCCAGATATTAGCAGATTTTGTTATAGAAGTACCAAGAAATAAAGCACAAGAGTGTGAAGCTGTACAGAACCCAACGCCAGTTACAAACGAACGCGCATGGATACTTCACACAGACGGCGCATCCAATGATGATAGTGCAGGGGCAGGTCTCCGCCTAATAAGCCCTGACAACCATGAGTTCACCTACGCCATCAGGTTGGAATTCAAAAGCACGAATAATGAAGCTGAGTACGAAGCGTTTCTGGTAGGCCTTTGGTTAGCCATCAAAATGGACACATCGAATTTGGAAACGCACGTCGGCTCCCTTTTAGTCGCAGGACAGGTCAACTGCCTATACGACGCAAAAGGCGAAACGATAGTCATGTATCTTGAACAGGCATAAGCCTTAATAACCAAATTCCAAAGCTTCAAAATAACCCATGTCAACCAAAGCGAGAATAAACATGCCGACGCACTCAGCAAATTGGCTGCTACAAGTGTCAAGCACCGCGTGTGTGAAGTGCGCATTGAGGTACTCAAGAACCCTTCTGTTCCTTTGCGTCAAGTAAACATCATTGAAATGGGGGCTCCTTCCTGGATGTCTCCCATAATCATGTTCTTGCAATATGGGACCCTCCCCGAAAACAAGGCAGAAGCAAGAAAGGTCCAAAACAAGTCACTCAACTATGAAATGGCAGACGGTATCCTTTACCAGAAGTCATATCTTGAATTCCTTCTCCGGGTCATTGACCCGTAAGACGAGCAATACTTGATACGCGAAATACATGAAGGGTTATGCGGAATTCATGCCGGTCCGCGCATGGTCGTAGCAAAGATCATGAACTCCGACTACTGTTGGCCTGGCATGCACTTAGATGCAGTCGAACACTGCGGAAATGCGCATGCCAGTGCCATGCGCCGAAGACATTGCGCCCCAAGAATCCCTTGATCCCAGTAACAAGAGCATGGCCCTTCCAACAATGGGCAATCGATATGGTGGGACCTTTCCCAGATGCCCCAGGCATAGTGAAGTTGATAATCGTAGCCGTCGATTACTTCACCATGTGGGTAGAAGCTAAGCCCCACGCATCCACCACATCAACTGTAGTGCGTAAATTCATTTGGGAGCACATCATTTGCCGTTTCGGGCTACCACTACGCATTGTCAGTGATAGCGGCCCCAATTTTGCCACTGAAGAACTACAAAGGTGGATGGAGGAAATGCATATCGAACATGTTTTCACTTCCGTCGCGCATCCCCAAGGGAACGGCCATGTGGAAAGCATAAACAAGAGTATCGTCGAAGGGATCAAGACGAGATTGGGTACGACACGGAGAGGCTGGGTAGATGAGTTGCCAAGTATCCTTTGGGCTCACCGAACCATGCCGAATACCAGCATAGGTGAAACTCCCTTCAGCCTAGTGTGTGGGACAGAGCTAGTGATTCCCGCGGAAATAGGTCTCCCATCATCGCGCATGCTAGCTATGCAAAACCACAACAATGAAGACGAGCGCAGACACGACCTAAACCTCTTGGAAGAAAGGCGTGAAAATGATGCAATCAACGAAGCAAAGTACAAGTCCAAGCTCGAGAAATACTACAACGCGCGAGTCCGCATATGTACCTTCCTACCTGGCAATTTTGTTCTACGCGACAACGAAGCGTCTAACGCTGAAAGTCCTGGAAAACTCACACCTAAGTGTGAAGGCCCCTACATTATCCATGAAGTCCTAGGAAAGGGTGCATACACCCTCAAACCTTTGGACGGTACAAACATTTCTAGGACCTGGAATGCGCAACAGCTACGACGATGCTACATGTAAATTAGTAAACCTATTATCTTAGTGTCTACTCTGTACATGGCTCTTCTGCCTTATTCCTAATAAAGACAATGGATACCCGAATTTCTTTATCTATATGTTTTGTTACAAATGCGCGAAACTACATTGGGTCTGCGCGAAAACACCATGGTACACAATGACTCATAAACTAAAATTCTCTACCTACTGCGTGCGCATGGGAGAGGATGTTCATACACGAGTTCATTACCAGTTTTAGTTGCTATATCCACTTAAAGTTGTTATCTTCATGCAAATATTGTAATTTGACAGAAAAACATCCATTCAATTAAAAGATAAAAGATATGTACAAGCATGCGCAACGCGCAATTACATTCAAGATGTTACATCAAAGATATTACAATCAGAATCCTAGCCTACTCTTCACTCCCTGCAGCCTCGGCTTCATCCGGAAATATATCTTTTAGGCGATCGACGTAGTCTTCATGTTAGAGCGCCTCGCTCACTAAATCCATCACCAGGAGCTAAAGATAGCCATACTCCCGCTTGGCCTGGGAGAAGGCAGCTTCGGTATCGACTCCATTAGTGGTAGCGCGGCTAGTATCCCATTGAATGTCCAGGCATGAGTGACATGATGTGCACACTCAGCGTAGCCCTGCGCATAGCCATCATGGCGCACAGTGACCATGAGCTTGGCCACTGCGATGTCCAACTCTACCGAGTTGAGGATAGAGTTTGCGATCTGCAATATAAGGAAAACATGATTAGAATCAAGACAAAGTGATCAAGATGACAACGGAAAACCTACATTGACAACTCCATGTTGTTGCATCCACAACATGTTGTTGGTCAACGACACCACCAGACTTGCGGAGATGGCGCGGGCGGCTTCGGAATCTTCTAGTTTTTTCTTGCCCACGTCCACCTTGGCCCCCACCAATCGCAGCCTGTCCATATCCTCCAAGTACCTACATTATAATTAAACCTTTTCCACCAAGGCCACCTAGAGATCCGTCTTTTCGCCCTGCAGAGCGGCACAAGCCTCAACCTGAATACGTACAACAAGGTTAGCCTGACAATTTATTGATCATACAAAATAGATAAAGGGAAAATTTTTACAGCCTTCTGCTCACTGCGTTTGCGGTGTGCCCTGGCCTCCGCGGCCACAGTAGAAACTGCCTCCCTCTCCTTCTTCATGCGCTCTACCTCTCCGCGCATCCGGGCCACCTCATCCCTTAAAGATTTTTTCTCGTTATTATCTCTTTCATAAGCCTCCCTCCACAGCTTGCGCTCTTCCGCAAGCGTGGCAGCGGAGCTTTCGGCCCTTTTCTTCCACCCCAGCACGGACCACTCCTCCGTCCATTGAGCTTTAGCAAATTTAACCTTGTCTGCCTCTAGCTCTGATTTTTGCGTAGCCACTTGGGTTCGCTCCTGGACCAGATCCGCTTTGGCAGCTGCAAATTTTTCTTGCTTTTTGTGCATGCTTCGCCACTCCCTGATAATCTTGTGTGTGTTGGAGGCAGAGCTAGCTGCTACCTGGAGGTACGCACGGTAAGTTTGTTCATGGCTCTGCTCAGCATGTGCGTGCACCTCCGCTGGGGGGAACACACCTTTAAACCACTCACGGCATGCTGACCAGTGAGAGAAATCATCTCCTTTCTTCAGCTTCCACACAGGGGTGTGGATCTCTTCAACGCGACCTTCATGATATGACATGTAGTAGAAATCACCCGGGGTTTAGTCCGGGCAGCTTGGGGACCCTTCGGCAGAGGGGATTCCCCCAGATCCTCTGACTCCCCCGGGTGCCGGCTCGGCTGCATGAGCACCCTGTGGAGCATCTTCCTCAACCACCTCCTCATCACCGACAACCATAACCATCGGTTCCGTCTCCACCGTCTCAGCCTCAACACCTTCCCCAACGACTTCCTCCACCACTAGCTCAGGCTCTACGGCCTTAACCTCCACCTGCACCTTCGCCGCCCTGGCAGTCGCCTCCCCACCCTATGCGCTTGATGCATGCACTGTTTCAACCACAGTTGGGGGCATTGGAGTATCAATGGGCGCGACCGGAGTGGTGGGAGCAACAAAAACTGTTTCACTTCCCCCTGCGAGATGACAAACAGTTAGACAAATGCCACAAGAAAGTGGTGTAAAACACAAGTCAAAAGGTGTTTACCTAGGGAAAGTTTGGCGGCGAGCGCGTCCAGACTCCCACACTTCCCTATAACCCTCCGCGCAGCCTTTTTGGAGGGCTAAGTGGAGATATCACTCTTTGGAGCACTCTTCCGCTTGAGAGGCTCTGGGCTGGACTTAACCTCCACCGGGTCGTCCGGGTTAGCAGCCGGAATCACCACATCCTCCGACTTAGGCTTCTTCAGCCCTACAGGTGCGAGACCCTCCAAAGAATCAGAGACTACTACATAGTCATTCCAAGTGTCTGGCACAGAACATATACCTTTGGGTGGGTCCGCCCTAGGCTGAGCAGCCTTCTTCTCCACCACCGCTGGCCCCGCGCGCCTTTTTTTGGGGTCTGGGCCAATGCCCAAGTTCTTTAAAGCGCCTGTAGAATGGCGCAACACAATAAGTGATCTGCAAAGATGTAAAAACTTGAAAATATGAAAGACTTACAAGTCTCATGGGCGGGGGCCAACAAATCTTCATTCCTTGAGAGTTCAAAATTCCCAAGAATTTGCGCGTACCATGTGGCCTCCACCGAGCCAAGGGCAATGTTCTCAATGCGCTCCTGCTCCCTTTGGAACGCCACCACATACAACGCCACCCCTACAAAGGAAGCGTATACAATTAGTCTATGCACAAGGAAGAATCAAGATATAATAAAAAAAGTGAAAGGTACTTACTCTTCTCCCCCTCCATGTATACAGGCCTCTCATGGAGGTTGGGTTTCCAGACAAGACTCATACCCGCCGCCACCAACGCCCTCTCTGACAGTTAGACAACCAGGATCTCCTTCAAGTCCTTATACCAGGACTCCGCCACTTGTACAGGAACGGTATCTATGGCGATATCCACCCCCCAAAAGTGCATCCGGAGGGGTATAACACCAGCCTTTATGTAAAAAAATTTGTTTTCCAATCATGGAAAAACTTGGGGGGATAGAGCAGAATTTTCTTCGCCTGAATGCGATGCTAGAAAGAAAAAAATCCCATAGAGCAATGCTATTGATAAAAAATCCTAAACCGGTCAACGGTTGGGGTAACACCCATCGACCGGCATAAAAACTCAAAATGTTTTGTTCTCAACATCCCCATCGGATTTAGTTGGGAGATGTGGAATCGGTAGAAGTTCAAAATCTCAAGGAAAAATTAGGTGACCGGTAACCGGAAGTTACCGTCAGCAAAAAATCAAAAAATAGTGTAACATAACCAGCCGGAGCGTCGGCAGCAATATCACCTTCCGCTGGAAACTGGGCATCCCAGTCCCTAGGGAACCGGTAACCAGAAACCAAGCGGTGGAAACTAACTTGATTCCATTTCAGTGCTGGTAAAGAAGTCGAAGCCTCCACCATGGACACGGTTTCGAGATCCCTGGTCACCATAGAAATCACAGAAGATTTGAAAGAAGAAAGAAACAAGAAGATTGAAGAACACAAATCCAAAGAATTTCAAGAGAGAAAGTTTGAAAGCGTGAATGAAACCCTAGACGGTTTCCCCCTATTTATACTCATCGCATTTAATGCAATGGGGAACTATGAAGCACGCGCAGAATTAACAACCAATCAGCGTAGGATGCATGGCAGGCAAGTGGCAACTGACAATTATCACGCGCTCGTGGCCGGAACTTTCTCTGCCAATTCATTACTAAAAGAGAGGCTGCACTGTTGACAGCATGCCACGACTGTCAAACGTCACCTCTAGGGCACCCCTTTTTCTCACCAACTCGCCTGCAACACCAGCATGACGAACATTCAAATTTCAAAGACCACATCATGAGTAAAGGTTTCCCTCACACAAAGGTTTTCTCCAACCCTTCTTGAATTTTTACCGTTGAAATAAGCGCGCATACAAGAATTTTTATAGTCCAGCACTCCACCTACTTGCCAACATGCGCATAGGAGAACCACTAGACTGGGGGACTTGGAGGGGTATGGTCCAAAAACCCTGCGCCTGCGCAAGGAACCATACCCTCAACAACATACTACAAGAATAACCTTACGCGCAATGTGCAATGGTGCGCCATTATTGAAACCAGCAGGTTTCCTAACAACCTTGTGCGCAATGTGCAATGGTATTGCAACCTTGATACATGCAGGTCACACAACGAACCTTGCCCAGTCTGCGCAACGATAAGTTAGACCGACACATAGAGGTCACACAATGAACCTTGCACACTCAGCGCAGCGGCAAGTAAGAACTGGAAATATAAGTCGAATAATGAACCTTGCATACTTGGCGCAACGACAAGTTAAACTTAGAAGCGCAGGTCCTTTGACCCTGCGCTGATCAAACAACCCTTTAGCCGCGAAGTCCTAAAACCTTGCACAAGGCCAAGACCAACATGAGAGAAACTCATAGTCTTAAGAACAAAAGGACTTACCCCCTACAACTCTGCGCTAGCCAGAACACTGAAAGCCACGCGGAAGGGAAAAGCGCAAAGAGGCGTTGACTACATACAAGTGTACATAGTGGCAGATTTGTGACCTAATGGTCGCTCGGCAGTTGTGTCAGACTGCGTCGCATGAACACTAATGCAGAGGACAGTCTGTGCACCAACCAAACTCACGCCAGCGACTGTCACACATTCTCACTTTCGGCTGATGACAAGTCTGACACCAGGGACAACTGCCATGACACGTGGCTCCATTCAACATCCGACAAAGCACGCCTCCCGCCAGAGATCATTAATGATCAATGCAGAGGGACATAACGGATATCCCTGGTCGTCTGGGCCGGGCCCAAGGCCCATCAGCCCGTCTCCTAACACACCTATCTTCGGCTATAAAATAAAGGTCATACCTCAAGGTAAAAACATTCAGAAATACGAGTTTACTTATTGCATGCTACTTGGAGCTTACTTGCTTATTACTTGCAATCACAAATACTTATTCTCACGCTGGAGTGTGGTCACAGAGAAAACCCTCCCAATTTCTCTCATGACGAGGCTAACCGCGTTGCTAGTTTTGCAGATTAGCTTGAAGTGAGATCACCCAGAAGAGCGAACGAGAGATAACCTTTCATGCAGAAATATTAGGCTGTAACTAAGATATCTCCGGATACTTCTCGGTTCAGCCCCGTGTTTCTTCAGCAACAGTGTTAAATGTTTTTATGAAATACCGTTAGAAAAAACAAGGCCGTGAGAACTTTGAACGTCATGAAAGGACGCGGGAATAGGCCACGTGGTGATAGCGCTCACCTTCGACTCATCCATACGGATGCCCTCTTGGGAGATAACATATCTAAAAAAACAACTTCAGTAGCAAGGAAAGTACACTTTTTTGTTGCCAAACAATTTTCTGTTCCTCAAGACTCCAAAAATATCATTTAAATGTTGCAAATGTTGCTCTATGTTGTTACTAAAATCAAGAATATCATTAAAGTGAACGACAACACATTTACCTATAAAAGGTTTGAAGACGAGATTCATGAGCCACATGAAAGTACTCGGTGCGTTTGAGAGACCGAAGGGCATAACCATCCATTCATACAAACCGTCCCTTGTTTTAAAGGCCGTTTTCCACTCGTCACCCGGGCGTATCCGGATTTGATGATAACCACTTCGAAGATCAATTTTGTAAAAAGACTTAGGAGCGATGTAACTGGTCAAGTAGATCTTCAAAACACGGAATTGGGAACCTATACTTGACGGTAATTTTATTGACCGCCCTACTAGCAATGCACATACGGAAATTGCCCCTGGTTTGGGTAAAAGTAACGTGGGAAAGACACAAGGACTCATGCTTTCACGTATGAGACCTTTTTCAAGTAGCTCATTAACCTGTCTATGCAATTCAGCAAACTCCTTAGGGTTAATGTGATATGCGGGTTCATTGGGAATGCTCGAGCCCTGAATAAAATCAATACAATGTTGAATGTCTCGCATAAGCGGAAGTCCGTCCGGGATTTCATCTGGGAAAACATCTTTAAACTCATCGAAAAGTGGCCTACGGATGGCGGCAGAGTGTGGGTTGTCGCATTGGGTTCAACCGTAAGTAGGCCGCAAAGAACGGATGGCCTGACAACGTGGGTGTAGCTTACGAATGCTGATTTGGGAAGGATTGAGGCTGCTAGTTGTGTCTCCCGTGTGTCATGGGGAGCCAAAATAATATTGATGCCATCTTTTTTTAAGTTGTATGTATTAGTGAACCCATCATGCTTTGTTTTATTGTCATATTGCCACGGCCGACCCAATAATAAGTGACAAGCGTCCATTGGTATTACCTCGCACCATAATTTATCAGAATATTTGTTACCAATTGAAAATTTTATCAAACAACATTGAGAAACTTTAACTACATTACCTTTTTAGCCACGTGAGTTGGTAATGATCAGGATGAGGTTCGGGAGTTAATCCAAGCTTATCAACCATTGTCGTCGCAAACATATTTTCACATCTCCCGCCATCGATAATGACGTTGCAAACTTTGCCACTTACAATACACTTAGTGTGAAAGATATTATTTCGTAGCCAAGTGGAGTCATCTTCTATTGGAGCTGGAGACACGGAAAGAAGACGTTCAGATACAAGAATCTCGCTGCAATCCGGGTAAGCAATTTACATGGTATCTTCGTTGCCGTCTTCAGGTTCTGTGTCAAAACATAGGAACAGTATCATCTACCAAAGCCACAGTTTGGCAATTGGGGCATTCGCGTTTTAAGTGACCAACGTCGTTGCACTTGTAGCACCGTGTGGTGGCAACTTGTGGGAACTAGATGGGTGTCGGTTCCACTAGGTCATCGGTTTTGGTGTTTGATGTATTGAATAATACATCTATTTATCATGGATAGTTTATATTAGTTTTGTTAATATTCGTTTCGGTTTTACAAGAATATATCTACTTTTAATCCAAATACATTTCGCAGGTCTTGGTTCATGGAAGTAGCTGAAAAGACGAGATGCCTTAGAGTTCGTTACCGCACAGAAGGTCTTCGATTGCGGTTTTTATTGGCCTTCGGTAGTTAAGGATGCCTTAAAGTTCGTTAGGAAATGTGGTCGTTGCCAGCGTACCGGCAATATCTCATCGAAGGACGAGATGCCCCAAAACCTGATCCAAATTCTTGAAATCTTGATGTTTGCGGGATCGACTTCATGAGACCGTTTCCCGTCTCTAGCAGGAATTGGTACATCCTCGTGGCAATTGACTACGTCTCTAAGTGGGTGGAAGCTCAAGCTTTACCTACAAATGACGCTCGAGTGGTGGTGAGATTTTTGAAGAAGCTATTCACTCGATTTGGTACACCTCGAGCAATCATTAGTGACTGTGGCACTCACTTCTGTAATGTCGTAATGGAGAAGGCATTAGCACACGACGGTGTCACTCATCGTTTTTCTACCGCGTATCATCCTCAAACAAGCGGTTAATGTGAGAATGCGAACCGAGGGGTGAAGAGGATTTTAGAGAAGACGGCTGGCAAGAGTAGGAAGGACTGGTCCGATGAGCTTGAGGATGCATTATGGGCATTTAGAACCGCCTATAAGACACCTTTAGGTACCACTCCATTCATGAGTGTCTATGGAAAAGCTTGCCATCTTCTAGTAGAGCTCGAGCACCGAGCATTATGGGCCCTCGAAACCGTGAACTTAGACCTTACCGAAGCGGCTAAGAGACACTACTTCCAAATTCATGAATTGGAAGCACTTCGAGATGCAGCCTATGAGCATTCATGGAGTATCAAAGAGAAAACAAAGGCTTTGCATGATAGGAAGTTGAAAGGAGTGAAAGAGTTTAAAGTCAGAGATGAAGTGCTTCTATACAATTCGCGATTGAAATTGTTCGCCGGGAAGCTGAAGTCCAAGTGGACGGGTCCTTATGTGGTGAATGAAGTATTTCCATACGGGACAGTAGAGTTGAGAGATGATGCCGACGGAGGCACTTGGAAAGTCAACGGCCATAGATTGAAACATTATTTAGGAGAGCCGATCGATTCTACCGAGATGGAGGAAACTCCTCTCGAAGTTCCACCTCGCACCGCATATGATCTTGAGTGAAAACTCAAGTGTAGAGTTTGTAATATTTAGGAGTAGTTTACATTTCATGTTTTTATAGTGCTAATGTTTGTTTCTCGTAGTTTGTGTTTTGTTTGTTTTGTGTCATTTAGTCGTTTGCAGGTTATATCACCAACATGGAGCCACAACCGACGAGGCATCGGCGTTTGCAGGTAAGTTCTCGTATATAATCGGGTGTCAAGAGAGTTTTCACAAAGTTACATTGGAATTGAAAATTTTTCTAAGGCACAAGACCTGGCCAAGTTGCAAAACTTTATGTGAAAATACCCTTCACGCGGGCCGCAAGAGGAGGCATGAACCAACTCGCTCACGGCCCGTGAGAGACCAAGGACACCGGACATTTTTCACTCGGTTGCGGCCCGCGAGAGGTTTCTTAACCTCTCTCACGGCCCACGAGGGACTTGAACAGCAGACTTGAAAACCTAAAACCCAAATTCCTTCATTTTTCAACCAAATTTCTTCAACTTTACATTACGGCTATCACCCCACCCACCACCATAATCCACCTACTTTCACTTTCATTCACCCAAATCTTCTCCCACCACTTCACCACATCATCCCTAACTGTTTTCTCAAGTAAAGTTTCAACCTTTCCCCATTTAAACAAGCTTTTCAATGGATTTGCAACTTACCCTTTATTTTCCTAGTTCTTTTTGTAGATCGACACTAAGGTATGTGTTCTTGCAACTTTTATCCGTAAATTTTAGTATTTTACTTAGTTGCTTCGTATGTTTTAGTATCAGGTCTTGTTAGATTGCACGATTAGTTTCCTTAAGGGTATGGGGTGAACTTGGTTTGGGTTGAGTTTGGATGTAGGGGCTGAACACGGTTCTGGTTGAGATGGTTTGGGTGCAAATGGGTACATTTTGCGGGTGCATTGGTTTGGTAGGGTTCCACATTGAGTGTGGGATTTGGGTTAGTAATGCTCGTCATAAAAATCCTATGTTTTGAAAGAAATTTTAACCCGTTTTTTCTGCTTGAGTTTTTAGGTTTTTATCTTATGGTTGGAACTCAATGTTGGGTTGGTTGTTGGCACTTGGGTATTAATTGAGGACAATTAAAGTGTCAGAAGGGGGTAAAGTCATCTTTTAGGTATGTTGGGATATGGGTTGGCAATTTGGGCATTTATGCGTATAAGATCTCTCGCCCGTACTCAATTTCCATTCGGGCGAGATTCGGTCTAATAAATTAGTATTTTTGCTAACACCCAATAAAATATATCTAATAATATTTGGTAGAGTGTTTTTTTTTCTGGTCTTGACCGTGAATATAATGCTATACGGTCATTGCTCACACATGGTTTATTTTTTCTGATGGTCTACTTGTTTTGCTTGTGAATGAACGGTTTTTGTAGATGACGGGTGAAGGTAATTCAACCAGACCAGGTAAAAAGAAGAAGGGGCCTACAGCCCGGCCCAGAGGAGATCCATCAGAAACCCAACCGCTGTCCCTGAATTTTGGGCAGAGAAGGAGCGTCCGATACAGAGGGGACGAGGTTCCCCATGGGCAGAGTATGCGATTACGGGATAGTCCTTTGCTATAGTTCGATTTAGACTCACATGAGAGTGAGCAATTGGCCAACCTAATCACAGTAGACTTATTTACGTATCGACGGATAGATTGGGATATGCTAGACCATCTGGGTCAGCGGGGTAGAATCGAACAACTGTTAGGCCATAAATTCAGGAGAGTGCTAGACCACGACGAGCGGCAATACAAGGAGATCACTCTTGAATTTCATTCAAGCTTCGAGTACCAGCAAGGGAAGTTTTCTGAAAGTGATGTTGTGTCTTTTGCCTTGGGAAGGCATGTCTACGAGATGACCATTCCCCAGTTCGCCGTAGCTACTCAGTTTTATACGGTGGATGAGGTCCAGTCACTGGAGTTCTTTCAAAAGGAGGCATCCACACATTTTTCAAACGGATGAGTTGGTTAGGTTATGGGGTACAATTTCAGCCGTGCCGTACTCCAACAACATGGTTGCTAGCAACATCATCGATCTGGTTTACCGGTTTATACATAAGATTTTTGAAGCCACACTAGTTGGTAAGGGACAGGGGGATAATAAAGTGAACCAGGTCAGTTTATTTTGTTTAATATGTATGGTTGAGCAGCGACCAGCAAACTTGGCCACTATTTTCGTGTGGTCTATGAAGCGGTTATGGAAGGGAGGCCCAGGGGCTAGGATATAATGTGGGCCCCTTATTACATGGTTAGCGGAAAGTCTTGGGGTGTTCGATAGGTACCCACGAGATAGGATGAGAGAGGGCACATCTCCGTGCTTCATGGGGGTGCGGGATCTTCGGGCTGCCGGGATTTTGACTTCTCACGAGCCTGTCAGTTGGGAGGCTATTAGACATGGTCCTCAGGTTCAGCCTCCTCCGGGTTCTTAGGCGGCTTCGTCCATGCAATTCGGCGTTCCTACACGATATCAGAGGCTGATGACCCGTCAAGAGCTGCCGGGCAGGCAGTATCCGCTTAAACAGCCCCGTCCTGACCCACTCACGTTAGATTCTTTGTATTATAGGATGGAGACTCGGTTTTGAGACTTGAGAGGTTATGTGGACGAGCAGTTCGGTGGGGTTCGTCAGGTGACGATGGAAAGCAGGAGGATGCACGAGGAAGGCCAGCGGAGGTTGGAGACGAGATGAGATATATGATGGAGAACCTGCACATGGGGGTTCCATCTTACTTCCAGCATTGAGGGCAGCCGGGTAAGTCAAGTGGTATGGAGGATGTGCAACCATACCAGGTGTTTGCGCAATCAGAGGAGTCAGAGGAGGATGACTAGTCAGCAGCAGTGGTTCTTTAATGATTTCTATTTTTGTTTTATGTTGTTTTCATCCTTCTATTGGTCTGTATTTTTAAACACGGGTTGGTTTGGGTATGGTTGTGGTAAACTTCTTTGAACAATTTATTTATTTATTATTTTATGTTGGAAGTTCTTATGTTGGTTGATAGGTTGGTGTTTTATTTGCCGCTTCCGTTCACGTGTGAGAGTTGAGAGTTGTTTGTTGAACATGTACGGATTGGAGGGCATGGGTGGAATTAACTGGCACATTGACAGTCTTGCATATCAGCTAAGTCGTTTCACTTGTATAGTTTTTATTTTCTATTTATTTTTCAGCTTTTATTATTGTTTAGTAGTGAGTCTCCTCATCCTTGCATTAGGGACAATGCAAAATTTAAGTGTGGGGATGGAAGAGTTGAGTCGTAGAGTAGTTATAATTAGTAGTTTTAATTTAGAAAAAAAATAAAAATAAAAAATCAGAAAATGTATTTTGAAGAAGAAGTTTGCAAAAAAAATATATAAACGGAAAATGATAGAAAAGTTGAGTTTTTATACGGTTTCAAATAATGATGATATGAGTAATAAAAGGCTGAGTTTGTGTCTAACTTGAGATACGTGAGTAGGCTCGATTCAGTTTTTAGTTTCTTTGAGATTAATATACCTTAATGTCGGTCTACTAGTGGGTACTCATCTAGGAAAAATGGGAAGCTGAAACTGCCAAAATAGTATAAGGAATATCTTTATAATCTAAAATCTTTAGAATTTTTGATCACGTAAATACAAAAAAATGAGCTTGATTGAAAAGTAGACGAGGCCTATGGCATCGCCCTTGGGATGGTGACTCTGATCGAGAATACCTCTAGGATAAGTTGAAAAACATTGCTTAAACATCGAAGCCCACGTTGTTGCTCTCGGGGATGGTGACTCTGGTTGAGACAGCCTCTAGGTTGCAAAACGAAATCAAGTGCTCAAAAGAAAAAAAGAAAAAAAGGGAAAAAAATTACTTGGTTTTTAATTCTTTTAATTTTGGCATAAAAAGGTTAGGAAATGGGTTGAATGATTCGTTCCTTTTGTTCCATAAGCTTGAGGTGGGATTAGGTGTACTGTGTTTGCTAGTGTGAGACCTTAGGTAGATTGACTGAATTTGAACTATATTTATATGATAAGAACTTTGAACTAAGTTTTGAGTTTATGTGGACACGTATACTTGCAATCGCTTTTCATATAAATTTCAACCTTAATAAAATAACCCTATTTTTGAAATCGAATAATTACTTGGCTATGATTCCGTTTGCATAATTCTTTTTCGATGACGAAAAAAAGAGTAAGTGTGGGGATATATGATGTATTGAATAATGCATCTATTAATCATGTATAGTTTGTATTAGTTTTGTTAATATTCTTTTCGTTTTTATAAGAATATATCTACTTTTAATCCAAATACGTTTCGCAGGTCTTGGTTCATGGAAGTAGCTGAAAAGACGAGAAAATGAGCTGAAATGGTAATAGAACCCGAGCCGGATCGTAATTGGAAGCTGAGAGAAGAAACAAATCAAAAAATAGGAGAAATCACTCTCTGGCAGCCCGCGACTGCATATATTCATTCCTCTCGCGGTGGTAAGAGGAGGATAATTATCCGGAGAAATCTAACCCGGTCGCGGCCCGCGACCACCTGCATGAAACCTCTCGCGGGTGGCGAGAGGGTTATTTTGTGTATAAGCGGTTAGGAAATGGGTTGAATGATTCGTTCCTTTTGTTCCATAAGCTTGAGGCGGGATTAGGTGTACTGTGTTTGCTAGTGTGAGACCTTAGGTAGATTGACCGAACTTGAACTAAATTTACATGATAAGAACTTTGAACCGAGTTTTGAGTTTATGTGGACACGTATACTTGCAATCGCGGTTAATATAAATTTCAACCTTAATAAAATAACCCTATTTTTGAAATCGAATAATTACTTGGCTATGATTCCGTTTGCATAATTCTTTTTCGAGGACGAAAAAAGAGTAAGTGTAAGTGTGGGGATATTTGATGTATTGAATAATACATCTATTTATCGTGTATAGTTTGTATTAGTTTTGTTAATATTCTTTCCGGTTTTACAAGAATATATATGTACTTTTAATCCAAATACGTTTCGCAGGTCTTGGTTCATGGAAGTAGCTGAAAAGACGAGAAAATGAGCTGAAATGGTAATAGAACCCGAGCCGGATCGTAATTGGAAGCTGAGAGAAGAAACAAATCGAAAAATAGGAGAAATCACTCTCTGGCGGCCCGCGACCGCATACATTCATTCTCTCGCGGTGGCAAGAGGAGGATAATTATCCGGAGAAATCTAACCCGGTCGCGGCCCGCGACCAGCTGCATGAAACCTCTCGCGGGTGGCGAGAGGGTTATTTGGTGTATAAAACGGTTAGGAAATGGGTTGAATGATTCGTTCCTTTTGTTCCATAAGTTTGAGGTGGGATTAGGTGTACTGTGTTTGCTAGTGTGAGACCTTAGGTAGATTGACCGAACTTGAACTAAATTTACATGATAAGAATTTTGAACCGAGTTTTGAGTTTATGTGAACACGTATACTTGCAATCACGGTAATATAAATTTCAACCTTAATAAATAACCCTATTTTTGAAATCGAATAATTACTTGGCTATGATTCCGTTTGCATAATTCTTTTTCGAGGACGAAAAAAGAGTAAGTGTGGGGATATTTGATGTATTGAATAATACATCTGTTTATCGTGTTTTGTATTAGTTTTGTTAATATTCGTTTCGGTTTTACAACAATATATCTACTTTTAATCCAAATACGTTTCGCAGGTCTTGGTTCGTGGAAGTAGCTGAAAAGACGAGAAAATGAGCTGAAATGGTAAAAAGAACCCGAGCCGTATCGTAATTGGAAGCTGAGAGAAGAAACGAATCAAAAAATGGGAGAAATCACTCTCTGGCGGCCCGCGACCGCATACATTCATTTCTCTCGTGGTGGCAAGAGGAGGATAATTATCCGGAAAATCTAACCCGGTCGCGGCCCGCGACCGACTGCATGAAACCTCTCGCGGGTGGCGAGAGGGTTATTTGGTGTATAAAACGGTTAGGAAATGGGTTGAATGATTCGTTCCTTTTGTTCCATAAGTTTGAGATGGGATTAGGTGTACTGTGTTTGCTAGTGTGAGACCTTAGGTAGATTGACCGAACTGGAACTAAATTTACATGATAAGAACTTTGAACCGAGTTTTGAGTTTATGTGGACACGTATACTTGCAATCGCGGTTAATATAAATTTCAACCTTAATAAAATAACCCTATTTTTGAAATCGAATAATTACTTGGCTATGATTCCGTTTGCATAATTCTTTTTCGAGGACGAAAAAAGAGTAAGTGTGGGGATATTTGATGTATTGAATAATACATCTATTTATCGTGTATAATTTGTATTAGTTTTGTTAATATTCGTTTCGGTTTACAAGAATATATCTACTTTTAATCCAAATGCAAGGTCTTGGTTCGTGGAAGTAGCTGAAAAGATGAGAAAATGAGCTGAAATGGTAATAGAAACTGTGTCGGATCGTAATTGGAAGCTGAGAGAAGAAACGAATCGAAAAATGGGAGAAATCACTCTCCAGCGGCCCGCGACCGCATACATTCATTCCTCTCGCGGGTGGCAAGAGGAGGATAATTATCCAATGAAATCTAACCCGGTCGCGGCCCGCGACCGGCTGCATGAAACCTCTCGCGTGTGGCGAGTGGGTTATTTGGTCAGAGAGTTTCAAAATTGACCAGATTTGTGAAAGTTGAGTTATATAATTAGAGTTTAACTCTAATTACAACATATGGGACGAATTTGGGAGCTTTAGAGGCATAATACTGGAGATTTAGAGCCAAATTTGGAGTTCAAGTTGCTGAAGAATCATCAGGTTGAAGCAAAGAGTATAGAGATCGAAGCAATCACGGGTTTTATCACCGATTTTATTAATCTCTAGTTTATTTGTTCTTTGATCTTGATGAATTCAGTTTTTATCATTGTTTAATTATGTTTATGACTATGATACTTGGCTAAATTCATTGTTGCTACCTAGTTTTTGATGACTATTTACTAAAGTTTGGATTTTTGTTGATTATTTAATGCGTTTAAGGTAGTGAACTTTGATTATTTGATTTGGTGTATTTACATGTTTAGATCTAATTATTGATTAGTTGATTGTTTTACTTGAATCTAGTTGGATGTCTTACATAGAATAGGTTTGTGTTGATTGTCAGGTCTCAACGGGTTCAAGTAATCATTCGGTAAAATTGGCCAATAAACCGTAAAAACAATTAAGTAATATATATAATTAAATCTTAACATTATACTAAATTTAATTATTGAGAAATAATAACTTATTAACTGAATTAAATAGGTAAATTGCTAGAGTTAGGTTTTGAGAAAAACCCGGTTTTAGTTTACTTACCATATTCGAGTCGGTTAAACCAAATTAAGAGCCATAGCTAGTCTAGGCTTCATATTGAGAGATAGTTAGCTAACTTAGACACTTTATTAAATATCAGATAACCGAAAGGAAGTCTCAATAACCGGTAAACATATCTATCTTTAAGATATCATAGGTGTCTTCCCGAGAAGGGTCGGGAGTCCTGTTTGGTATTCCTTATAATTTAGTAAATTAAGATCCCGGTTCCCTATCGCATTATTAGTCAATTAAAAACCCATTCAATAGTAATAAGGATTCTAACCTAGGTTGCCATTCTACCATCCTTGAATTAAATCTCTGATTCAAAAGTCCGTCTTAATTCGCCTTAGTTAAGTTAATATTAGTTTAATTATAAATTTTGGATTTTTAGTAACCCCCCCCCCCCAAACATAAATAAGTGTGTCAATTTAGTCTAGATAGAGTCATCGACATAATTAGAGAGTCTTGTGGGTTCGATATCCGGACTTACTTAAGCTTTTCTACATTTGATCGGTCCACTTGCCGGCTAGTAGTTTAGTCGAGTTTAGGAGTCTAGAGTATAACTTTGAGTCTAGAATTAGGTTAATTTCAATTGTTTTTATTAGACTACTTTTAGGACATCAGTGCTATTGCGCTTAGATCTAGAACCGGAGGCGACAAGTGGTTTAGTATAAGTGTAGCCTCGATTAGGCATCAACTTGGCCCTATTTTTCAACTGTTTTTAACCTGTAAAGCGAGTTTTCACACGTTATGGAATGTCTAATAAGGCTGGAGTTGGACTATGTTTTCAGTTTCAGGTTTCAAAGCTCCAAGAAAACGTGCTATAATCTGTTCTTTTGGTTAATCTATTCTACACCGCATACAAAGCCGATCAAACTCAATAATGAACTCTTTGACACTTTGTTTGACATTATGGTACTCCAAATAAGAATCATGTTTATGCGTGGCTGGTAAAAATTTTGATTCTAACAATTTTTTCATCTTTTCCCATGTTTCGACTTTAGATTTTCCCTCATAAGCACGTTGTTTCCGGATATAATCCCACCATAATGATACGTATTTTTTAGTTTAATTGCGACAAGTTTTACCTTTAGATGCTCAGGGACATCACGTATGTCAAAAACTGGTTCAACTGTTCGGATCCAATCGATAAAATCATCGGGTTGTGTGTTGCCTTCAAGGCCGGGAATCTCGATCCGCACCCCCAATGTTTTCAATTCGTCCTGTCGTGGGACTTCACAGCGGTGATGTCATTTGCCAAAAGGGTTGTCATCCCTCCTCCCACGGCGTCCCAACCACTGGTAATCGTGCTCGTTGTCTTCGGTGAGTGTATCATCAGCCGACGTTCTCTGGTTCATGGTAAAGTCGTGCACGAACTGTTGAAGGCGCTCAATTTTGGCAACGTCATTTGGATGTCGCGGTGTGTTGTTATTTTTCATTGTGTCAAAACAATCATGGAAACATCCCTTGTTATATATCGATGCCAAGATCTAGTACCACTTGATGGCGTTCTAGGTAGAGATAGGTAGAAAGAAAGAAACCTAACGGATATGGCCCTCTGTTTGAAAGATAACCTCAAAGAGAACACCTCTATGAAAAGAAAAACTTCAAGCTTTATTCATAAAATTCGTCAAGTTTCTGAATACAAAAGATGGAGAAAACTCCATTATATAGAATTCTAGAAAACCACAAATAAAAGGAAATACTAAACTTTTAAGAAATCATAAAAAAGGTAATACCAAAAGGAAATCAAATCTTTTAAAGTGATAGATAAACATTAAATGATAATTGATTCACTCCTCATCTTCATACTGTAACAAACGGCAAATAACCGGTAATCCGTACAATCTAATCATTGTTTTCGTTACATAATCTCATGCATTTAATCGTAATTTAATTAGTAATTGAGTCGTACATCATATAACAAGTATTAGGACAAGAGAAAAATGCTATAACATACATTGGTTTCCGTCACGACGCGAAACAATCAAACTATGTCCTAAAAGTGTTGGTAGAAAGTGTTGGGCGTACTATTCATGGTTACACTATTCATGTCAACAAAACTGCTGAAACAAAACAGAACGATGAATAACGGCATACGAATGACATAACTGAGTCCATATACATGAAAACACTAATGTGGGAACACATCTTGCAATAATACATAACTTTCCGGTATAACGCTTAAATTACAAAATTGTCTGTTTCGGCTATAATCGTAACAATTTCAATTCATCCGCAACACTAATTCGGAATTTCCGGGACTCCAGAATTATAATAGAATAATGACAAGCACCTTCAAACAATATGAGGATATCAAAAATACATAAAAGACATCGTTTACGATATTACGACAAGCAGTTCACAAGTTAACCAGAAAACGTCCGATTGTCGAACCGACAAAGATTTCATTATCCGATAGCCTTCTACAATAGTCTGGTGAACTAGTTAGGCTTCATTTGGGATCCGAAACCCCTTCATACATCTTAGGTTGTGAAAATGAAATTTTCGGAGTTAATCGTCTGTATAAAATATAATTACCGATGTGGACCCGATAATCAAACGGAAGGCATTTTTTTACCATCCAAAATAGATACCAACTAGTCAAGTGAACTAGTTAGTAATATTTAACATCCTAAACTACCTTTAACCCTCTAATTAACCATATTTAATTTAATGACCAAAATATCTACAAAGATTAATAAATTCATCACATGTCATATTTTATAAAAGATATCTTATAAAAATATTTACACTTTACCCCCCATGTGGGCCCCCACCCACCACTTTCTTGATTTGTGTTGAAAATGTGAAGATTTGAGTATGACACATGAAGATTGAATATTGAACTTGAAAGATTATATAATTATAACATCACCATTCTTTCCTTCAACATTTTTCATTTCACAAAAATTTACAAAGAACTCCTCTAGTCTCTCTCTCATTTTGGCCCATCACCTCCACCCTAAACCACCATTCACCACTAAACACCATATTATCCTGATTTTCAAGCCATTCCAAGGCCATTTATGGAGCTAGCAAGGATGGAGAAGCAGTAGGGCTTTCGTTGGAGCTTTCTCATCATCTTGAACTTCATTTTCTCACCACCATCTTAATCTTGAATCATCCCTAGCCTAAGAGCTAGTAGTAAGTTCACTTGTTTAAGATTTCAAGTTCTTATAATATGTAGATTTCAAAAGTACAAGTAAACTTCATCTTGAACATCTTGGAAGAAGTCATCCAAAACCCTAAAATATAACAAGAAATAACAAGATAAAAATATGTGATTTATGATAATTATGTTGTTTATTTGTTGTAGTATTTTACAAGAGTGATGATCTTACTATATTAAGCTTAAAAATGTGATTTAAACAAGTATATGTTTAAATCATGTAAGATCATCATCTTCAAGTTCATGAGCTTTGAATATCTGTAGTCATGATATTGTTTCTAAAAGTATAATACAAGATGAGACTTGAAACTTGGATCTTGAAAGCTAGTAAAGTTGATTTTTATATAAAACAAAGTTATATAAAAATGGTTATAAAAGTTGTCCATGAAAATCTTGGTGTTTTGATAATTTTAAAAGATATGGAATTTTTAGAGGCTTTAAAGTAAAAAAAACATATGTATAAAAGCTCATGAAATGTTGAAGAAAAGTTATGTGCACATTACTTGAAAAATGAGTTTTAATGAACTTGATGAATTGATGATGATTTGGGAAAATTGAAAAGTGGTTTAAATACGTTTTTGAAACATAGAAAACACCATAGTTTAGGAGAAACTATGGTGAAATTTTCTAAAAATCTAATCACGATTAAAGTGTAATTAACGGAGTGATTAACAGGGCTAAACGCTCTTAGTGACCTAAACCATCATTAAGGAAGTTTTAATGACAAGGGTTAAACCCTAAACTTCCAAAGATTTAATAAATACTTATATATATGTTTACAAGTTAAAAATGAGTATTATTTATTACTTACTTATATGTATATATATGTATATTTGGGAATAAAAATATATGTATATTTGGGAATAAAAATATATGTATATACTTTGTCACCATCATAATTGAATGTGTAAAATACATGTGTATGTATTTAGAAAGTCTAGGGTTTACAGTACAAAATACCCAACTAATACAACACAACAAATACTTGAAAGTTACCAAGTATAAATTACATGAACACATACACTTTTACACAATTCTTGAAACAAATGATCGGACGAGAGGACTATTCGGACAATGGTCAAATTATACAATACACCGTTTCACCGTTGATCAACGAACATACCGCCAACATGAAGAGCTACTACGACACTTGGGCGAGTTTCGACGTGGAAATATATAAAATAAATGACTAGGACGACACATCTAAAAAATAATATATTTTAGACGCTTAACGAATATATATATTACTGATAACAAAAAAATCTGGAAAGTTGAAATGTATAAAACTTATAAGTGATTTTATATAAGTATGCAAGAAATACTTATAACCTTTATATTTAGTAAATAATACTAAGTGCAAGAAAATAAATAATATGTACTTTTAAAAATCAAGTTGGGCTAGGCCCATTATATAAAAGACATGGGCAAGGCCCAAATACATAAACACATGGGCAAGGCCCACAATAAAAAAATACATGGGCAAGTCCTAAAGACATAATAACATGGGCAAGGCCCAAAGGCTAGATTACATGGGCTAGGCCTAATGACAAGATAACATGGGCTAGGCCCAAAGACATGATAACATAGGTTAGGCCCAAATGCAGGATTACATGGGCTAAGCTCAAGGACAAGATAACATGGGCTAGGCCCAATAACATCAATGACATGAACTAGGCCCAATATCATAAAGACATGGGCTAGGCCCAATAACATATGACATGGGCTAGGCCCAAAGACACCCATGCAAGGCACGAGGACATGTGAAGGACAAGGCACGTTCACTCACGATCTAATAAATGACAACATATATATATATATATATATATATATATATATATATATATATATATATATATATATATATATATGCGTGTGTGTGTGTGTGAAATATATGTAAAAATAATAATCAAACAAACAAACTACCAACACTATAATAACAATAAAGTTGTTCAAAAGAGATAAATAAACACATAACAAGAATTCATGATGAACAACTTGTACGAGGTCCAACGAGACCTAATGGTTTACTGAAGTTAATACTCATGTAGGTTACACACATGTACGGACACTCGAATTTCACTAGTACGACATTTGGAACGCAAAACTGTGAGTTCATGTCCCTACTTTCAAATATTTCTAAGTTTTGTTTTTAAAACAATAGAGGGGAAATACATGTCACAACAAACGGTATGTTAGCTATGGGATTAGATGATAACACGATCAATGTGCGTAAGTAGGATGATGACAAGAGTAACCAATAATCACTTAGTGACCAAGGTGCAAAAGGTATAGATCTATCGAGTTTAGGCGCGCTTCACTCCTGGTTTGTTAACCCTTTAGGAGTGCTTTTGTGATCCCAATTGATGTCATGAGTTGTCTCGGTTTGGTCACTTACTTATGGCACATATGTCAGGGTGCTATCTACACACTGGTAGATCCTTAAACTCCATGAATGCTAATAACATACTAAGATTTCATTACTGGATTACAAACAAGACATCTCATACGAAAACAATAACTAAATGAACTCGCCAACTTTACGTTGACTTTTCAAACTTACATATATTTCAGGACGCAAAACTTGAGCCGGTGAAAGACTACGGGAAGTGGGAATGAACATGACAATGAATGCCTTTTTGTAGGATTTGTCTCTTATATCCCAACCGCGTATAGGTATAAAGGGGTCAAAACCTCAACATGCTTTTATGATGAAAACAATCTTTTGGTTTAAAGTGTAATGTAACTCAAAAACTATACTTTGGATAGCATTGTGAACTTGCCTGAACCTTGTAACTTGTTTTGGGAATTTGTAAACTTTGGTTGCAACTTAGCATATATGGCATCATTGCTGATGTATTTTTGTTTACACAATTGGTTGCAATGATTACATCATAGTCACAAGATTGCGCTTCTATTACGACCAGGGTGTGACACATACGCCAACTATTCCCGGGTCGTTGTTCATCTTGTCTCTTGGATCGTCTAAGTTTGGCCTGTCATCCAAAATATATTTGAAATGAGACGAAACAGGGGGGGGGGGGTTAAAGACCACTCAAAAAAATCTTAATTTCTTTAAGATATTTGAGAATTTTTGAACTTGAGTTATGAGTACAAATGATTTTTTTTTCAGGAAGGAAGCTAAATAAAAATGACTATAAGTTAAATTATAGACTAATTTATTTTACGGATTCCTTTCCTATTACTAAACAAGTGCCACATCATATGCAACATCATTAACACAAATGCCACATCAGGAAAAAAACTAACTGAGTTAGGGTTCAATTAGTTTAGGGGTGTTAAAGAAAAATAAGTTGAAAGTTGAGAATAACATGGTACAATTTCTAAATTGTGAGTGTTATCCACCAATTGATGAACATTAGAGTTATTTAAATTTAACTTTTGAAAACAAGTGTTGCCCGAAAACACACGATACAACAATTATAAACTCATTCGTAAAACAAAACTATTCGATAGAACATAGGTGTCACCAAAAAACGTACAATTATTTGGAATTACCAGTAAAAAATGTTGACGTTATGCCTATATTTCAACTTTGTTGTTTATATATGTTTTCATTATGTACAATTAGGTTCCAACTAAGTATCATGTCTATGCGTGGCTGGTAAAAATTTTGATTCTAACAATTTTTTCATCTTTTCCCATGTTTCGACTTTAGATTTACCCTCATAAGCACGTTGTTTCCGGATATGATCCCACCATAACGATGCGTATTTTTTTAGTTTAATTGTGACAAGTTTTACCTTTAGATGCTCAGGGACATCACGTATGTCAAAAACTGGTTCAACTGTTCGGATCCAATGGATAAAATCATCGGGTTGTGTGTTGCCTTCAAAGTCGGGAATCTCGATCCGCACCCCCAATGTTTTTAATTCGTCCTGTCGTGGGACTTCACAGCGGTGATGTCATTTGCCAAAAGGGTTGTCATCCCTCCTCCCATGGCGTCCCAACCGCTGGTAATCGTGCCCGTTGTCGTCGGTGAGTGTATCATCAGCCGACGTTCTCTGGTTCATGGTAAAGTCGTGCACGAGCTGTGAAGGCGCTCAATTTTGGCGACGTCATCTGGATGTCGCGGTGTGTTGTTTTTCTACGTGTCAAAACGATCATGGAAACGTCCCTGGTTATATATCGATGCCGGGATCTAGTACCACTTGATGGCGTTCTAGGTAGAGATAGATAGAAAGAAACCTAACGGATATGGTCCTCTGTTTGAAAAATAACCTCAAAGAGAACACCTCTTTAAAAAGAAAAACTTCAAGCTTTATTCATAAAATTAAGTGTCTGAATACAAAAGAGGGAGAAACCTCCATTATATAGAATTCTAGGAAACCACGAATAAAAGGAAATACTAAACTTTTAGGAAATCATAAAAAAGGAAATACCAAAAGGAAATCAAATCTTTAAAAGTAATAGATAAAGATTAAATGATAATTGATTCACTCCTCATCTTCATACGCTAACTATTCCCGGGTCGTTGTTCGCTTTGTCTCTTGGATCGTCTAAGTTTGGCCTATCATCAACGTTACTAAACAAGTTCCACATCATATTCCACATCACTAACACAAATGCCACATCAGGAAAAAAATCTAACTGAGTTAGGGTTCAATTAGTTTAGGAGCGTCAAAAAAAAAATAAGTTGAAAGTTAAGAATAACATGGTACAATTTCTAAATTGAGAGTGTTATCCACCTAATAATGAAAATTAGGGTTATTTAAATCTAACTGTTGAAAACAAGTGTTGCCCGAAAACACATGATACAACAATTATAAACTCATTCATAAAACAAAACTATTCGATAGAACATAGGTGTCACCAAAAAAACGGACAATTATATGGAATTACCGGTAAAAAATGTTGACGTTATATGCCTATATTTCAACTTTGTTGTTTATATATGTTTTTATTATGTACAATTAGGTTCCAAATAAGTAAGAAAAAATAAATCATTTTGTGGATCATAATCATAAGGAATCAATAAACATCTTAAAGAAATAAGAAAATCCCATACACGCCCTCCATAAACAGCAGCAGCATCTGGACAAACCTTATGTGCCTAACTTCCATAGGGGTGATATAACCAGCCCTGCTTCCTTCCATACGGTCTGTCCTCCATAACCTGAACCAGCACCGGGTTCATAACCACTCCCTCCACCGCCAAGTGGCCGGAGGAGGCTCACCACCTCTGTATCACCTCCAAAATCACCATGCCGAATTCACCCACGTCCCTAAAGGCCAAATTAATTGACTAAATTACCAACAGCCTAACAACACCCCTGATGCTTCTCTTAAAAATAACCTAAACAAAGTCACCTGTTTCCGGTGTCAGTCTCGGATATAACAGTGTCAAGTATCCGCATACGTCACAAACCCAAAACCCCTAGGCTGACATAATAGCCGAGTCCGTAAGCTCTCCAACAAATACATCTATCTATCTATACACATAATCAAATCACATACCAACAATGACAATTCGATCATCTATACAAACGCACACAGTTAGTTAACCGCTTACCTATGCTAGGATCGTTCGCTAAACCTCCGATAAAATCTTCCTTAAGCTTATATCAAAATTAATTTTGGGACAAGTGATGAAGACCAACCCGGGACTAGTGCCGTCTCCGAACTGGGGTTGAATCTAAGATTATACAACAATTTAAAGTGGTGAGTGTTTCAAGGAAGAAGACGACCGTGGACTGTTGAGACCTAGGGTGGGTTACCACCGATTTGAGGGCAAAAGATCATCGTTTACATGTTACTAGTTAGTTTAACTTCCTGTCGTACTTCTTATAGATAAATTAATTGATTTAATAAATTAGACATAGATACAGATAATACTATACTTACAATTTATCCTCATGATTATTGAAATATTTTAACACTTCGTACTCTTTAGCACAAAGTGACTTCTCATTGTCAAGTGTATCTTTCTTTCGTCTTTTATATTGTTGTCTCTAATCGTGCATTGTGCTTCACCCCAACTTTAAGATGCTTAACCCAAATGTACATACAACACAAAAAAGAAAAAATTATTATCAACAAGAATATATAATTTGTATTTGATTATTGAGTTAAAGCAAAATACTTTAACATGTTTGTTGATTCAACTCACAAACATCTAAGTTGAAATGGTTAATGCAATTCACATCATGAACACAAAAGATGTAACAAAATACAATGAGACCGAGCTCTTAAGATTTACGAGTCTGTCATAAATCCAATTCTAGAGTGCAAATACAAATCCCACCAATTAAAAAGCAAAAGTTCAATAACTTTAAATTGTGATTACTCTTGCATTACCCAAACCATAATCCCCCCTGTCATTTTAAAACTTTCATTACCGTTACTAAGCATACAGAGATACACTCTATTCAGTTTATAAACTAATAAACATTTAGAGTATATTCGAATGAGATACTCTAATATATCTTCACACAACTTTCATCTCTCACAAATTTTATCTTTTTTACAGGATTTTAAACCTATATATACAGTAGAACCTCTATGATTTAATACTCGATAAAATTAATAATTTGTCTGACCTGGGACCAGTACAAAATTGGACCCCAATCGATAAAATAATAAGATAATAATTTTTTTGAAATCTCAATGTAAATATATTGGTTTCAGCGAAACTATATATTAATAATTATTAAAATATTCCAAAATTCTAGGTTTGTCTAACAAAAATTGAATCTATAGTCACTTTTTTTAACTTCAAATCTATATTGAGTTCATTTTTAAATCTACCCATTGCACTTCAGAGTTGAGACACTGTATTCTCGTATTGCAACAAAAAGTTGTGAAGAGTTTTTGCCGCTTGCAATGCTTCTTTTGGAGTGCCCGGTTCCAAAAGTGAACGGATATGGAAATTTTGAAAGTCGATGTATTATTTGAGAGTTGCTCACGAATATAAGCAAACTTTTTAAATTAATAATGTATTGATATAATAATAGCTCGCTAAATTAATAAAATATCCCGGTCCCAACATTATTAATTTATAAAGGTTTTACTGTGTGTGTGTGTATAACGGGATCAGGAGAAAATGGTTGGAAGTATGAAAACGGTGAGAACGAGTCTTGATCGAACACATAGCAGGGGCGCTAAATGATATGCAGGGACAAGATTGTTATTGTTTACGTTCTCCTAAATAAGTCACGTTTAATTAAGACATATAATAGAAATAAATCACTTAGTACTATGCAAAACACATAACATTTTGCATATAACATTCAAATGTGCTTACATGCATTTGTGTGTGATATTAGAAAATTTTTAATCATGTATACTTTAAGTATCTATAAGCTAAGACAATCAACAATTAAGCACATATCACGTTCCCCTAAATAAGTCGCGTTATATGCAACAAATATGGCGTTTTGTTCTTTATGCTTGTTTCAATAGCCTTTTTTTCAAAGTAATATTTGAAAATGGCGTTTATGTTTCAATGGCCTTCTTCATACATCATTTTGTGCATAACATGTGATTTGGAAGGTGCATAACAAAGCATAGAAGATCGCACACACACATAAACGCCAAAGAAAAGAACATTTTTCAGTAAATAAAATAGGTGAGTATAAACTGAATAAGATTTTGCTCAATGAAAATGGCGTTATTGAGTTAATCTTCACTTTAAGAATGCTGTCTAACCCATTCAATGAAATTTTATTGGGAACAAAACTGAATCTCCAAAAAACGACGTTTGTCATCTGTGGTTTTTGAACTTTTTGACGTTATAAATCGGATGGTATTTAGTAAAATATGACGTTTGTTTTTTGTGTGATCAATGGAAAGCCCTGATATGTTGTTTATATAGATAATTTTGGCACATAATTTAGGCGGGAATTTTTTATAATAAATGTTAGTAATAAGTTTTCGTCGTTTCAGTTACTGTTTGTTCAGCTTTTATCTATTAAAGCTGTAAGGCATCCCATCATTAAGTTTGAGGTTTTTATATAAATGGCGTTTTAGATAAAGAATGCAAAATACAACTAATTAACTTTTCAAGGCAAAATAATGTTATGGCGTTTTAGATAAAGAAGGCAAAATACAATTAATTAACTTTTGGTGTCTAGCGTTTGTGGCATTTTAACATTTTATATCTAATTAGAGAAATAAAGCAGTTTATTAGTGGAAAAGTATATAACAAAGCACAGAAAATGACACACAAACAAAAAGAAAAACAACGAAAACTACTCGTCAGAAGGGATGGCGTTTTATATTCATCGCTCCCCTCGTTTTCTTCGGATTCTTCATCCAATTTTTCATCCAAATCTTCACTTTCATCAGTCTCTTCTCCTTTAAGATTTTGAAACCTCCATATGAACATTTCATGCAAGGACGCCAATTTTAGGATCATGTATGTGTTCAAACGTGTTGCGTTGTTTAACTCCGCTAGGAACCCAAGACTTTGTTTGGTCATGATGTTTTCAACCGTGTAGTCTTCCTGCCCCGTTGTCACATACAACAATCACTATGTCAGTGTCTTCATCAATATAGCGTTTTCAGATAAATAAGGAAAAATGCTAAAAAAATTAAAAAAAAATAATTTTAACATGTTAAGTTAATTTTATCAGATATACTTTTTAATTGTTTTTTAAACATTTTTTTGTATATCTTTTAGTTTTTGATTTTTTTTTGTTAAAATGTTTCTACATGTACTTGTGAGGAAAAACATCAAAAAAATTTAGAAAAAAATGATTTTTAACATGTTAAGTTGAATTTTTAAGAGTGTTTTCTGGTTACTCACTTTTTTAGTGTTCCTCAATGAACCATAAAGAGAGGATCAAGAGAAAACTATATATAAATAAAAAAACTAAAAAACTAACTAAAAAGTCTAAAAAACATAACAATTTTTTTTACAATTTTTTATAAAAAAATTGCTACTTTGTATGTATAAAAGACTCATTTTTTAAATAAAAAAACTTTTATTGCACATGTGCATTATATATGTACTGCACATGTGCATTATATGTATATGTTGCACATATGCATATATGATTAGATTTAGCTTTTGAGTTTAGTTTCGCTTTTAGGATTAGATTTTTTGAGGGTTTAGGATTGGGTTTTTTGGTGTGGGGGGGGGGGGGGGTCCGGTGGGGGTTTAGGTTTTTTGAGGGGTTGTTTTTTTGAGGGGTCCGAGTGGGGGGTTTAGGTTTTTTGAGGGGTTCACGTTTCGGGTTTTTTTTAGGTTTTTTTTTTTGGAGTGAGAATGGGGGTAGGGGTTAGGCTTTTGGTGGGAGGGTGGATTTAGGTTTTTAGAGAGTGGGGTGGGAGGGATTTAGGTTTCTGGGGGTGTCGGTGAGAGGTGAGTTAGGTGGTTTAGACTTTTTTATATTAATGCACATGTGCGTACAACTTTTTAAAAAAAAGGTTTTTATATTATATATAGCGATTTTTATCAAAAAAAATCAAATTTTTTTTGATATGTTTTTTAAGCGTATTTAGTTTGTTTAATTTTCTCATTTAAACTAGTTTTCTAATAATTCATCTCATATATATATATATATATATATATATATATATATATATATATATATAAAAGCAATTGTCACATATATATATATATATATATATATATATATATATATATATATATAAAAGCAATTGTCACATGTTTATCAATAGTCAAATGCCAATGAGATTTAGTGAAAAAATATATATCATGTTGGATGCTAACCTGGTAAAGAGTAATAAGAAAACTATTTTGACAACGTAAACCATTTTGACAATATAAAAACGTTTTCCTGAATAAAAAAAAACTATTTAGAAAAGAATCCCACCATAGAATCACCAACACTTTGCCAACCCAAAATTTTTTCACACAAACAACCTCGTACTATAATCTACCTTACCCCGATATTGAAACTGCATATTTATATCTTATTTATCAGCAAGCATTATCAAAATAAACTAACATGATAGCACATAAAGCTCTTTTTTCCTTTACTCAACTGATATAAAAACCCAACCTCCTTAATTATGTGTCCCGCTAATTTGACTCATATAGCAACTTGTTTATAACAAGGCAAACCATCTGAGCAATGGTTTAGTGAAAAAGATTCTAAACACTTCCCAGCCAACAACTCTTAAACCACTCTTGAAGAAGTCAAATGCTAAAAAGGACATTTTTTTTCTTTAGCATTCCCATCTAATTCCTTGTATTTAGCCCTAATGGCTTGCAAGGTACATAATATTTGTTAAAGCTTTAATTAAATGAAAAAATAATAGATAACATATATAAAATATAAAGAAATATTTATGAATGTAACTAACATTTTAAAATGATCTTGTTCTATCGTTCCAACATATCTCCAAGATTACCACAAACGCTCTAAAACATACATATAATCCATCAAAGATCAAGAACAACATCATCATCATTGTCTATGGTGTAAAGATTCTACCAACTTACCCTAAAGGTTGAACATTTTCCCACACCCGAGGCTTCCCATCTTAGTTTTTGTATATCTTAAAAAATAATAATAAGACTCGATAAATAAAACTATTTGAAACTTAAAAGGATATACATATTGGCTAAAATTTGTTGCATACTTGGGAGTCCAGAAACACCATCTGTTGCCAAGAGAGTAATTAAACTGTAATCAGAGTTCGCATCAGCCCCATATATTCCCTTTGCAAGCTCGGATACTTGACCTGCAACATAAAAGCGAAATTTCTTATCGTCTATAATAACACGATGTTGAAAACACTGAAAATGAGATAAATAATCTTAAAAAGATTTTAAATAATTACCCGGATAATGCAACCCCATTTTTTTTCACTGTTGCTTCACTTTCGAATAGACCTGTTACCAGGTAAATGTAACCTACAATCGGGTTGTTGCTATAAAACTGGATATGCGATCTGACTTGTTACAAGCTATTACAAACGATCGACAAAATCTCTCTAATTTGCAATCTGACAGACATGTTACGTCATGAAAGCTACAACATAAGGCATTACTAACAAAATATGATCTACTGTATATAGGGGTGTGCAAAGTCGGTTAACCGTTGATTCGGTTAATTGAGGGTTCAGTTAATTGAAAAGTATTAACCATAACCACAATCGATGGTCAATTAACCATTGTTCGGTTAACCATTGGTTATGGATCGGGTTCGATTAATTTTGGTTAATTAACCAATGCATCTAAAACTTGTAAAATATAAACTCATGAATATAAAACATGAAAAATTATATAAATACCACATGCATATTGGTAATGGGCCTATGTACATTAAAAAACAAACACTAATTGACCCTTAATTGGACTAAGAGGTTAAAAAAATCGTGTGGGTCGTGAACCTAGAAATAATATTGCATTGAGAGAGTTTGGTTATATATATATATATACAGGGGAGGGTTATCTTGAAAACATTAAATATTGTGAGAACCGTGAGAACGAATGAAAAAACAATCAAAACCAATTTTTTTTAATACAAACCTTATTGTAATTAAAATACAACATCAAAAAAGGAATTTAAAACATCAAATAATTTATTTTCTCTCAAAACCACTCTTATTAGAATTTTTACACATGTGTAAATATAACAAATTTACACGTATGTAAATTTTCCTTGTTTACGAATTCACATAAAATTGAACGTCTAAATTTAATGTCTAACATTTATTTGAATAATAATTACAAGTGTAAAAGAAAATTTTGAATTTTAATTGTTTTTATTAAGTTCTCGTGATTTTTTTCATTCGTTCTCACAGTTCTCACAATATTTAGCGTTCTCATTCAAATCCTCACCTATATATATATATGTGTGTGTGTTTGGCTAATCGATTCGGTTCGATTATTTTTGGTTTTAGATATACGATTAACCGAAACCAAAACCAAAATTTCGGTCATTCAAAAAACAATAACCAAACCATGGGTTATTGCTTCAGTTTGGTTTTTTTGGTTATTCGGTTTTGGTTAATTCGGTTTTATGCTCACCCCTAACTGTATATAATACATGTCAGGTGTGGAATAACTTGTGTTGATTTTTAGGTTGCAGATGATTAAATTTTTTTTTGTTGGGTTATTCTTTATATCAGGCAAAACCCGAAAAGGAATGACGCTGGTAAGAATTTTTCTTTCTATTTTTATAGAATTGATTAATAAGTAAAGTACCAAATATGAAAAAAAGAATCAAATATTCTTTCACCCTGTATCTGTAGGGATACTAAAAAATATATGAATAATAATACTTAGTGACTTTAGAAAATAGAAGTTAACCAACAAATTCGTACCTTTGTAACATAGTAGTTATTAGAATCTAAGTTTGATATTTTCAAATAAATATTGATTATTACAATACAATTCATAAATAGAGAGATATTATTAGAAATTGTTTTTCAATTGATTCAAAAGTTTTACAGTAATGATTCTATAATCTCCCCCTCAGCCGATCACTCATTAGAACTATTCGTACAAAAGAGAATGTGTGTGAAGAGATGAAATAGATCTTTGACATGTAAGATCTATTTATACTAAGTACTAAAGCTCTGTTCGTGATATGATGGCGTCACCCTGATAGTAACATCTAACATTACTAACAGAAAAGATTCCACAGATGTTTGCAAACAGTTTTGCAAATCCTAACATCTGATCTAGGCTAATCTAAACACTAATAAGATATATATTGTTACATTAAGAAAACACTGTCTAAGCTATCCTCTGTTGTAGTTATCCAAATATCTATTCGGTCATACAGATGTTTGGTCTTCTTCATCAGACCTTTGACATCATCAGTGCTTTGGTCTTCAATAGATGTTAGCATTCAACAAATGTTGATTCTCTTTGAATAACAGTTTCAAGTCTTGATCAGATGTTTGCCATGCTCTTGAACAGATGTTCTGACTAGGTGTTCAAGATTCATTATCTTTGGGGAGAGAATTGCTTCATCAACTGTTTATTGCTTGATCCTTAATTCATGTTTTGGCTTTTGATTATCATCTGTTCTTTTGTATGTAAAACAATCTCCCCCTAGAACAGATGATGCCAAAACAGATGGTTATTTGATCAACTTTTATTCTTTCATCAACTATTCTCTTATTGGAACTTTGAATTGTAATTCAACGACAAGAGAAACGGTGTCTTCTAGGTCTCTTCTAGTGGTACACTTATCAAGTCTTGAATATCTTCAATTTTTAGTCCATAAGCAATTTTCATTGTGATCTTTTCCACTTCCCCACTAGCCCTGAGCAAAGTCAATTCATGGGTGTTTTTGTTTGACTTCCATTTAAGAGTTTTTGACTAAGAGGATTTGCCGGGACCATAATGATTTCTAATGAGTTTGGAGACATTGGTCTTACCATGATTGAGTCAACTAGGTCTTCTTTCCTTGTATCCTTCTTCTCTTCATATTTTGTTTTAAGAAACTCCCTTGCAACTTTTGCTATATTTCATGTTGAAGGGAACTGAGAAGGCTTGACCAAGGTTTTGATAGGAAAGTATAGTTGCTCATACTCTAGCCTTTTTGGTAATAAGGGATCCTTTTCTCTTAGAGTTTCCAACTGTTTATAGCTTTCAAAGGTTGTTGACTCATTCCATTTAGCCATTGTCTTCATGGTGCCTATTTTTGCAAGTACCAGTTCTTCTTTCATTCTCATCATCTTCATAGCCCTTTTGTCATTTGGCTTTTTGCCATCTTTCTAATTTGGGGTTAAAGAAGCAATCTTTGGGAAAAGCTTCAACTTTTCTATCCTTACTATCGTTTTAACGCTTGATTAATAGCTTCAAGAGGTACCTGCTATTGAGGTGCTTATGGTTGAGCACAACCGGATACTAATATTCAGGGTTTGTATAACCCGGATTTTGATAGGTGGGAGGAAAAGGAGGTGATATAAAGTATTTTGAATGACCGCCTGCATGTAGGGGTCGTAAGATGGAGCCGAATAGATGTAATCGGTAGCGGTTGCGGCATAGGAACTATCATATCCGGTTAAATTTTGATATGTGGGAATACGTTTATCAAAACCCGTAGGTGGTGGCTTGATGATAGGAGTAGTGTTGGAGGGTCCACCCCTTTGGGGGTCCTCCGATATCGGTTGGTATGATGGTGGAAGAGATCCTGACCTTTGGCTGGCATGTACCGACTTAGTGCTTCGGCACGGGGCTTCCTCGGCTGCGGTGGTGGTTGTTGTTGTTGCTCCACCGGTGCTTCTTCATGTGGAGGTGGTGGAGTTGGAGGATGTGGATATGGGGGTGTTTGTGGTTGATGCTTGGGGGGTTGATAGAAAATAAACTGATTAAAATATTAGTCCCATCGTTAGGACCTTGATATGGCGAACTCGTATAAGACGCGATATCGCTGGATAGTTCAATTGGGTGTTGGATGGTTCCGGAAGGTGGCATCTCCGAGTCAGAATCATTATCTATTTGGTTCTGACTTGGGTGAGGTGAGTTTAGGTAATTAGATGGGTGGAATGAGTCATGGTGTGAGTGAGACTGGGAATAATGTAAATAGTGTGAATGGGAGTGCTGTGAGAATGAATGTCTAGTTGGCTATGATGAATGGGATTCACTTGAATGTTGTGGGTGCTTAGAGTAGTGGGAGTGTGATGGTTGCGGCTGTGATGGTCCGCGTCCTATCATGGGACCTTTTCCCATTCCTCGTCTCCTTGGTGACATGTTTTACCTGTCAATATATATATATATCCAAAATCATTAATAACTATAGGATTTTCTAGCCTAGCCTTATAGGAAGACTTAGACACATAATTTCCTATAGGATATGCAATTGTGATATTTGAGCTTAGACACAAAAAGCTAATGTCTAATGCGCTCAAATTGTGGCTCTTATACAAACTTGTCACACCCTGATTTCCCGGTGGGTCCGGACTTGAGGTATATGCGTGACGATTGATATCAGTAATCACAATGCTCAGTGGAAGATGGGATTTTAAATTAAATTATACAAAGTATAAACAGGAAATAAAGTACAAAGAATATTTTATACAACTTGTTCGTACTAAAAGATCCACAGGCGGATCAAATGATATAAATAAGACTTGAGACTGATAGAGTCTTTTCATGGAGTTGCAAATTCCAATGTATCAAAACGAGCAGCTCCAGCCTATTCCGTATTTGCTAAATAACATGCGCTAAGTCTTTTGAAAATACGTCAGTTTTCACTAGTAAATACAATTAACCAACTCTTTTGAAAATCTTTTCAAAAGTTTATTTGATACCATTTGGTATATAATTTTAAATAACTTGGGACAAACTATATCTCTTGTTACCAGTTTTATATGTTTGTTAGTAAAGTTGGGGACTCGAATTAAACGTCGGTACATGATTAATCAACACACCACATTTTCAATATTATATAAATATAGCATTAGCGTCCGTCAGGTGTATGCCTATATCTCACGCTTAGGTTGTGGCCGTTTGCAATTAAATGAGTCAGGATATCCAGGACACGGTCGTATTAATCCCCAATGTTTAAGTTATGAAGCTAAACGGATTAAAACTGGTTATTTTAATTTCATTGACATTATTTGTTCTTTATTCAATACCCAACCAAGCGGCTAGTGACATATCCCAAGCCTTTGGAAAGGAAAATAGTTTAAAGTATTTACATGTGCTAGTTTTTACAAATCAAAGGTGTTTAGCACAAACGTATTTCAAAACAACCTAAACACAAGCGAAATGTACTGGAGGCTCCTAGTCTAGAATGAATGGATTTATGATTCGTTAGAATGTTATCGGGTCTTAAACAAGTCATTTGACTTTGATCGGTTAACTTTAATAAATACGTAAGGTTCGCTAGATTAAGCATAGACTGGATAAGTGGTTTATACTCTGCTGAGTGTAAGGACTCATATAATATGGGTCAAATGACCAAACATTCTGATTAGAACTGATTTTGAAAGGTTTTGACCCAATTCGGCTAGATAGTATATTGTATTCTATATAAACTAGTCGTACGCACATATGCAGTATTGGGTGGTTGAATAGGTCAAAGACAAGTACATTATGCCATAGTACATTTCATTATGTTATAATATTAGTTTCAAAGTCAGATTACATGTTCATTTGGTTTTAAAACCATCTTTGTGCCAAAAAGGCATTTTTGGCATTTTTAAGGCATATTACGTGGACTTCAATAAACCCAACAAATGATATGATTAGAAGGTTTCTCAGAGGGTTATTCCTTACAATAATATGATCATATAACAATCTTTATACATGCTCTAAACTTGACCAAACGGTCAGAATTGAAAGTCAAAGTGGAAGTCAAACTGTTTGACTTTCGATTACGAAATGAGCTCTAAGCAGGAAATGACGAGTTGGACATGATTAAACATGTCCTAATATGTTATGCAAACTGTTATAATGTCAAAAATTAAGGTTCGGTCCTTAAAAACTCATTTAGCGTAGTTTACAAAAATCTGTATTTGACATAGAAATAGTTGATTGTTTCTTACTTTTCCAAGAAACTAGACAGTTACCAAGAAATATACATAACCCAGTAACTAACTTTCTTGAATTTAAACATTTAGCCTAATCAGCATAAGTAAGTAAATCAAATGAATCTGACTTTGTAAACAAGATACCTTTCCTAGGAGCTGACTTAGGATATCTTAATAAATGAAAAGCAATTTTCAAGTGACCCTCAGTTGGGCTATGCATGTACTGACTTAAAAAATGAACAATTTATGATATATCAGGCCTAGTATGAGATAAGTAGATAAACTTTCCTATTAACTGTTGCTATCCAGTGATATTATCAAGAAGACCATTATTACTGTCAAGCAAGGTATTTACACTACGACTTTGATCAATTGAACAGCTAACTGGTTTACTAGCCAAGATGCCATATTTAGTCAACAAATTAGTACAATATTTTCTGTGGGACAAGTATATTCCATCATCACAATTAAACATCTTTATACCTAGAAAATATTGAAAACTGCCTAGATCTTTAATTAGAACTTAGTTTTAAAACTTTCATTTACTTTATTAATTTTAGATATAGAATTTCCTATTAATACTATATCATCAACATATACGAGTAAAAGAATAAACACATCACCAACATTCTTAAATGATGTAGCACATTTGCTTTGAATAAAACTAAATTTAATTAATATACTAACTAATTTTTCATTCCACATTCTTGGAACTTGTTTAAGCCCATACAAGAATTTTTTTAATTTTACAGACGTTAGAAGAATCATTAGACCCATAACCTTCAAGTAAAAACATGTAAACATCCGCATTTAAATCACCATTCTTGACAGCTAAAGAAATAACACACCTAACAGTCACAAGTTTAACAACTGGAGAAAAAGTCTCCTCATAGTCAATCCCCTCTTTCTGGCTAAACCCCTTAGCAACAAGTCTTGCTTTATACCACTTATGATCATCAAACCCAACAAACAATTTATTATCTCTTGTTAACTTATGAACATATATTAAGTTCACACAATACTCAGGGACAACAAACACTTCATGTAAAACTACACCATCAGCTAATTTTAAAGAGCCAATTTTGGTTACATAAGCTTTAGTCCCATTAGGATGTTTTACATGAATTTTTAGGTCAGAAACATCAACATAATTAGTCAAATCTTTTTTAGATTTTACCATATGTTTGTTAGCCCCTGAGTCTATAATCCAACCAGATCCTCTCCCATCATTATGCCCAAAAGAGTAAACAAGTTTATTAAACACTGTTGAACAAAAAATCCACCTTAAACATTGCAGCTTTGAGATGTTTTAGGTGATCTTTTTTACTAGACTCAACAATTTAGTTAGTTGATCAAAAGTCAAAGAAGTAACAGGTACATTAGACTGATCAACACATACATTATTACTAGAACTAAACTTCTTTGCTTGATTCCCTCTTGGTGGTTTCATCCAAGAGGGATATCCTATCAATTCAAACATTTATCAACTGCATGTCCAATCTTGTTACAATGAGAACTTTTTAAATTATGATTTTGACTTTTAAGAAACTTTTTCTATCAGGAGCAGAATTAGATTTAACAAATAGACCCAAAGAATGATCTTTTGACACAACCACATTAGAACTCCTATGGGATTCTTCCATAGACACTATAGAAAAGGCCTCTTTCGCAGTTGGAAGAGGTTCTCTAATAAGTAAACTAGTCCTAACACATTGATACACATTGTCAAATCCCATCAAGAATTGCATTAGTTTGATCAATGATTAAAGTTATTATACTGATTTGAAGCATTGCAAGTACAACTAGGAATTTGTGAAATTTGATCTAACTTTTTCCACATTATATTCAACTTGTGATAGCACTCAACTACTGATAAACCACTTTGACTAAATGAGTAAATTTTTTGATATAAATCAAACATAACTGGCCCATATACTTTATCATAAGTATCCATAATTCTTTCCAAACCTCAGAAACAGACTTACAATAAACATGACCTAAGTAAAGTTCTTCAGAAACTGAGTTTAAAATCCAAGTTAAAACAACTGAATTGCACCTCTCCCACTAAGTTTCAAGAATTTCATTTCCTTCGGGTTTTGCCAAAGTTCCATTAACAAAACCTATTTTGTTTTCATCTCTTAAAGCAAGAAGCATGGCATTAGCCCACATAGTGTAATTTTTAGTTCCATTTAGTTTTATACTAACAACAGTTGATTTTGTGGAATCATTAGCATGTAAATACAATGGATTATCAGGTTCATGTTTGCTAATCAAAGTTTCACCAAACGAGTTTAGAAGATCAGCCATTAGAACAGATCAACTAGCAATAATAATCAAACAAACCAAATAAATCAAGAACAATATCAACCAATCACAAACTACACAAAGTAACACAAATGAAATCCTAAGCAGTGAAACTGTGTTAGGGGCCAGATGTAGGTTTGTCATTTAAATGGTTCCTACCCAAGTCTTAGCATAGGAGCTGATTATCTATTTATGTCTACAAAACCTCAAGAAACAACAGACAAATAGAAACTACATAAGAAAACAAACCAGAAACAACACACAGATCATAGATAACACGTATGCACACAAAAATGCAACAGGAGATGACCCGTCATGTGTCCCAATCAATCAAAACCGGTACAAACTACCCCGACATCAAATGTCTAGAAATGTAAAAGAAAACAGAAATTGAAAACTTAGAAAGGAATAGTAACACCTGATGCATATAGCTCCAAGCAATGAGTCTTGCAGCCTTCACTTAGGGCTACAACAACTATAGAAGAAATAATCAGCACCAAGATTCTGTGGTTAGCCTTGTAATCTTCAAGGATTAAAGAGACCAACAAAAATCCCTTTCAAAAGCTCCAAGAACCCCAAACCTAGTTAGGGTTTCTATCTACTACACTTGCACAAACTCCAAGATGTCAAGAATTCACGATCTGAGGTCGGCAGATGCAACTGTACCACCAGGATCATTCATATCTACTTGAAACAACCTAGGTCTGACTAGATTTGATAAAGATCTAACCAAGACACGTCGTAGAATAGTAAGAACCCACAAGAAATCAGAGAATACAAGATCCGGAACCAATAAAATACACAAACTACCAAGACTCCAAGGAACCACTCCAGTAACTACCTGTCTGGTCACAAATCAAACCCTAAAATCACAGTGGAAGAGAAGATCTCCAAGGGCTCACCACCAGTGGTCTGATACCGTGTCAGAAACTATGGTAATCAGATGAACAACAACCAGATACACAATATACCCTAACCAAGTTTTTATTAACCCTAAAATGAGAATATTAACAATATCAAACGAAACGATCAAAGGAAATATCTCACAACACTCTAAAGATCATCAACATGATGATCTTCACAAGACAACAACTAAAATCTAAAGATCAGAGATACAAAGAGTAATTCTAAGATCAAAACCCTAATCGCTTTAGATGAGAAATAGATACACAGAAAATATCTTGACCAATTATGACACACACAAGCTTCGACATATATATATATATATATATATATATATATATATATATCCAAACGGAAATACTTAAACCACAACAAACTCGGGTTGTTATAACAACCTGGGACCTTCAACTTCTTTACAGCAACACAACAGCCCAAGCTTCATTCCAAGCCCAATAAGCATAAGCATCCAATCCAATAAGTAGCCTAACTAAGCCATGTATTTATACAAAACAAAAAAATAATGAAAACTTAAGAACATTTATATAAAATAATAAGAACATAACATATATATAAAAAACAATAATGAAACTAATGTATATATTTTTAACAAGAAGAAAGGCAGAGGAGGGGCTTCAGCTACCATTAACAATCATATTCCCAATTTACAAAAGGTAATTATGTCGTCATTCACCAACAAATGCAACAACCGCCTGTGACTTTTCCATTGAAATCTGAGGTTCTATCACACGTTGAACAAGATCTTTGGACTGATTGGAAGAGAAAATTAATTCGACCCATGATGGAGAAAGCGAAAAGTTAACCCTGATTTTGTAACCATCATCTGATTCATAGTGTTGTAACAAATCAAATTTTATAAAGAGGGATAACTTGCCCAAACTGGGGTTCTTGATGGTTTGGAATGGAAGTGATAGAAAGTGGTTGGTTTAGAGGTAGTTATGAAAGTAACCTTACAAGGGAGAATGCATAAGTTACTAACAACCAAGTTAGGTGTATTATGAAAGTGTCCGGATTTCTAAAATTAATAAAGCCTTTTGTTTGGAGTATATATATATATATATATGAAAAGGTTCATGCAAGAAAATATAAAGGGTGAGAAGGATAAGAAAGATTTTGAAGGTGACATGTGTCCCTTTTTATTTTGGTAGTTTAAGGGTATAAGTGTAATTTAATTAATAAAATCTAATTATGGAATGAATATATGTAACCGATTTTTGGCAGTTATTGTAGGGGATTTTTGAATTTGAAGGCATACATCTTATAAAGAAATAACATCCTAACTCATAAAAACACCACAACATGTATATTGAAGGCATACATCTTATAAAGAACAGAAGTATAACAGAAACAACACCCTAACTCATAAAAACACCACAACATGTATATTTAAGGCACACATATTATAAAGAACACCCTAACATTGAATATAACAGAAATAACACCCTAAAAAATCAAGGATCTTTGTCCTCACATTAAATATAACAGGACTAACACCCTAACCCATAAAAACACCACAGCTTGTACATTGAAGGCATACATCTTACGAAGAACAGAAATATAACATAAATAACATCCTACAATTAAAACACCTTGTATGAACATAGAAAAAACACCATGGACTAAAACATCCAAGCGAGACGTAATTTTTTTCTATACATAAGTATATCAATATGGTACTCATATTAAAGATAAAAACACTCGTTATTATGGTGTATTTATTTTAAAAAAATAGTTACGTATAAAAATTTATTGACGTTTAAAAAAGAAGAGGGAACTTGCATGTGGATTAATGTTAGTTTTTTAATTTAAAAATATTAAATTTACCCTTTTACCCTTAATCAAAAAAATTAATTAATTTAATAGTCAACACTATTTACAAGATTACCATCAATATCTCAACCATTAAATTAAATATCTAATGGTTTAGATATTTTCTTATCCTTCTCACACTTTATATTTTCTTAAAATAAACTCGCCCTATATATATACACACACATAGCGAGACTCTCAAAAGAAAATCCCAATTTAAGTGTGGAAACTTGGGAACTAGGTTTAGCCATTCATGTCTCGACACCTAATCATAACCCATTTGTTGATTAGAAGGATAGTTTAGTCTTTTTGTCTTTCCTATCAAATCAAAAATGCAGATCTATTCTCTCAAGGCTCAATTTATTCACACACCCCTACTGCCTATTTGGACACCCCTTGGGCCCTAGACAAGTCGTCTAGGGCTAGACGTGCCGTATAGCACTGATTTTTAGGAGTCAGAAGGTACCTGGCAGGGCGCATAAATTTGAGCGTTTAGATGGTGCGTCTGGACCTAGACGACCCGTCTAAGAACTTGTGTTTTTTGTTGGAAAATGGGTGTTTTGGTGGGGTAGATTGGTTGTTGTTAGAGTTTGAAAAAATAGTGTTTTGGTGGGGTAAATTGGTTGTTGTTGGAGGTTGATTTTTTTGTGGTGTAATTTTAGAATTTTTAAAAAGTTTTGTTTATTGCATAAAAAGTGAGTTTTTCAACCGTTTATATATTTAATTGTTTTTACATTATATTTTTTAAATATAATATTAAAATTTAATACTGTTTTCAACATTTTAAGATGAATGCTAGAAGTATATGTTTTTTCCGTATTACATTTCAACGTCGATTTAACACAAACAATCATCAAGTAATCAAATAACTTAAAAGAAAGTTAAATATAACAGATATAACATATATAACATAAATTTTTACAACCACAACAATATGTATCTGTACAGCTGAATACTAAATACAAAACGTCTATGCATACGAGTCAGCTCGGAGACGGGATCGGGATCTAGCTGCTGCGGCTGCTGCTGCTGATGTGGTGCTCGAGGTGGTGGGAGCGGTATGGCAGGTAACCCCTCTTTCTCGTCTACCTGTGCCTCCTGAACCAGCCAGTCAACGAGATCCATAAGCCTATCAACGTTGGCTCGTAAGTGCGGGTATGCTGCACCCCCCGGGCATGACCTGGAAGGACGTGCTGCGGAAACTGAGGCGCCCCGTGAGGTGGTGGTGGCGGTGCCGGTGCCGGTCCATCAAAATCAACCGGAGGGTCCTGGACTACCGCTACCTCATCTGCCGGCGGATAGATTGGAGTGAACTGATCTGGCAGCGGCTCCGGAATCCATGGCTCACCTTTGCAGGTTTTAAACTGCTCGCCTAGCACGCCGAACCTCTTCACCAGCCTCATTCCTCTCAAGGTCTGAAAACCTATTCGCGTGGACGGTATGGCCAACTGCAAGTGCGGGTCCGTCTCCGGCACAAGACTCAACGACCGGGCAATCACGGTGACGTACGCCCCGCCGTACAAAAAGCCGCGCTCCTGCCGATGATGGACGGAGGCGAAGTACTGGGCGAGACCGTGCGCAAGTGCGCACGGCCTCCTATACAAAAGGCAATAGTAAAAAAAATAAGTCGGTGCTCGTACGCCACTCACGGCTTTGTCCGCGAGCAGTAATAGACGTAGCGAGCATCCGATGTAGATACCTGCACATTATATTAGAAAAATACGGAAATTAATTCATAGCAACAGTAATCAAACAATTACCATAATAAACGTACGTACCTGTACAGCGGGTCGACAACGTGAGAAATCCTCCCCTTCACCCTGACATGCTCCCAAGTGTCAGGGCCTGCGACCACCTCCCAAAATCCCAAAAGAGTGGGTCTATCCACCACCACTACCCCCTCCGTATAAACATCCGTAGCAATCTCCTCCTGCAGGTATATGCCGCTATGAACGACAAACTCAGCAAGCGTCATCGAACGCCACACACCGGCAAGCCTAAATGAAACATCAGGCGGAGGGGGAGGACCCTGTGGCTGGGGAGGCGGCTGGTCGACCCATGGAGGGTGGAACATGAAGGTCGAAAGGAACTCGATGAGCAGCTCCCTATAAGTCGGCGTGCCGGCCAAGTCAAACAGACCGTGCCACGGGGAATCAACGGGAATGAAGAAACAAAGTCTCGGCGTCTCACCAATCGCCTCGATCGCATCCTAGTCAACCGCCGAGTGCGATCTGACCTGCATCCGGCGTAGCTTCACGCAAAAACGGGCGGCCTCGGTGTCAGGCGGGAACTCAAGATAGGGGTGGCCGTGGAGCAGATCCACCGGTGCTGGCGGGGCCCGTCGCGGACCATCCGGATGTGGGTCCCCGTGTATCGGATCTCCAATCTCGTCCATAACTAATCTGCGGTTGTATTAGAATTTAACACGAATAAAACATTGAATTATATAAGTTAAAAAAATATTTTAATAGGTCGTCTATTGGGGTCGTCTAGGGCTAGACGCCCCGTCTTGTTCATCAAAAAACCTAAATACTTCAAAATCACAGCCCTTAAACCCCAAAAATTATCAAATTCACAAACAACCTACGTTTTAAATGCATAATACATTAAAGTTTATTGAAGTATAGGTAAAAATACGTACCAGAGATGCTTGATTTCGCAAAAATATGGTAGAATACGTATGTGTGTGTGATTGAGTGTTTTTTGTTGGGTGTCGTCTGTCTATGATCGTATAGGCTGCCAGTCATATACGACACGTAGACGGGTCGTATGGAATAAACGGATAATTACCATTTTACCCCTGGGTTGAGCATGGTTAATTACCATTTTGCCCCTGAATTAGGCCCAGACAGGTGGCAGTTCATGGGTAAAATGGTAACTTAAATTTTAAATTTAAAATTCAAAATTTATCAGGGACAAAAGATCCCGCTCACACTGTACGTTGCGTCTAGGTCTAGACGACCCGTCTAGGCCTTGACAGTATGACCATTTTAACCCTGAGTTTGGCCTAGACGGCCAACAAACCAGGGGTAAAATGGTAATTTACATTTAAATTTTAAATTCAAAATTTACCAGGGATAGCTCAAACTGTACGTTGCGTCTAGGTCTAGACGACCCGTCTAGGCTTTGATAGTATGACCATTTTACCCCTGAGTTTGGCTAGACGGCCAACAAACCAGGGGTAGAATGGTCTTCTTGCTAGAGCAAGACGGGGTGTCTAGGTCTAGACGACCCGTATAGTCACATTAAATTTTTTTGGTATAACTAATAGTATTTTATTTACTTAGTTTAAACTTTGATATAAGCCGACATTCCACAAGTACACCCAAGGCACAAACTCTGGGTATTGACAAACAGACGGTAATCATACTCTCCAAGCTCTCATGTCCCACCGTTGCCACCGGAAGTATTGACATTTCGTCATATACCGGTGCCGACGGTTGGACGTGAGAGCTCGGAGAGTATAATTGCTGATGTTTGTCAATACCCGGAGTTTGTTGGTTTTTAGATGGGCTTTGTATGGTTTAATTGCTGTGCCTTGGGTGTACTGAATGAATGTCGGCTTATATGAAAGTTCAAATTAAGTAAATAAAATCCTATGAGTTATACCAAAAGTTTTTTTTATTGTATTAAAAATATTTGTATTAATTATACAAATAAATCGTATTAAACATAAAAAAAATCAGACGAAGTTCTTGCTTTGTTGACCGTGGTTAACCCAAACTGATCGTTAGACGATGACTGAGAATCGTTAGGTGCTGTAGAAACACCTGAAATAAGTTCAACAACATATCACTATGTTAAACCACAAGACACTCTATTACGCAAACAAAAAACATATATATTTAAAAAAAAGGACAGTATTTCTCATTTACCTGCATTAACTCCTCGAGTTTCCCTTCAGTTACAGTCTTCGATTGAGCACAAAACACTCTTTGACGTCTAGTCGATTGAGATACAAATTTGCACGCTGGAAACCATCACTCCAATAGTTTTTTTCCAAAATATATAAGGCTGATCTCCATCGGGTAAATATGTTTTTATCTCACTATATAACGGGTTGCTTTTCAAACCATCTATGTGAGGTACGGATTGCACGCATGGGGGTGCCTCACCACCATATCCTCCACCATCACGAATAGTGTCTTGTACACTAGACACAACCTCCTCTTGCTCGTTAGAATTGGGAACACCGCTCTCCCCCTAACAACGATATCACCATTAGTAAATAATTAAAACAACAACTAGTTTAACCTAAAAACTGTTACTGTATTGGCTTCAGGCACCAATGAGTCGCCAGAATACGCCCCAAAGAAATAGTTGTCGTCCTAGTTTGATGACCTTTGAATGATATCAGATGAAGTAATATAACCCAAATTTCATGACAAAGAGAATTCCGAAGACGAATTTAAAGTTTTATGCGAGACATCAAATGCTCTTCATGGGTCTATTTAACAAAGAAATATACGTCTCGTCTACGACTAGGCGGGGCGTATCACTTTACTAGTTTACTGAAATGCATTGAACGATATCAGATGAAGTAATATAAGCCAGAGTTCATGACCGAGAGAATTCTGACAACGAATTGAAAGTTTTCTGCGACATCAAATGCTTGGCATGGGTCTATTTAACAACGACATACCCCGTCTAGACCTAGACGGGCATATCACTTTACTACTTTACTGACATGCATGCAGAGCACAACGGCTCGTCTAGGCCTAGACGCTCCGTCTTAGGTTGGTCGTCTTCAACAACCGTCTACGGCTAGACGCTCCGTCTGATGTGACTGATTTGACGTTGTACGGGCCAGGGATGTGGTTGGAGAAAAGGAGACCTAGACGCCTCGTCTAGGTCTAGACGACCCGTCTAAAGAGTGTCTAAATAGGATGGGTGTATGAATATGTAGACCCATCTCTCAAATATCTCTCTCGTCTTTTCATACTGGTGATACCAACACCATCTACCATCACCAGCGGCTTCCACCATCACTAACACCCACCCCCGCAATCGGTCTCGTAGATCTGCATACCCACCGCAATCGGTCTCGTAGATAAGATATATGCCTGGTCGATCTGCACACCTACCGCAACGAGGCCGGACCTGGTTGTATTGTTGCTCTAATCTGAATGTAGACGTTAATAATCGAGAAATTGAGGCCGAATCTGGGTGTATTGTTGCCAATGCTCAGATATTTTGTTGGGGGGGATGAATGGCGGTGTTTGGTGGTTCGACGGCACATGGTGGTGGGTCGACAGGGGGTGGTTCGACAAAAGGTGGTGGCGGTTCAACCGCGATGGTGATGGAAGAACGATTCCCCCCCGCCCCAAGTGGTGAGTGTTTGTGGTTATTTGTTGAGAAAAGAATGTGTATAGTTTGTAGGTTTTGATTTTGTAGGTTTTAAATTTTTGAAGAAGGTGAGAACAGAAGTGGGAAGTTGGATATGGTTGCAAGACCACAAGTAGTTGATTAGATTTTAAAGGTATGTTCATCTATATCATGTGAGTTTTTTGTGTTTTTATTTTTTGATGTTGAGGGAATTAGGGATTTTTTTATGATCTGGGTTTGAAGTATCTTTCGAAATTTGTAGAAAAGGTTGTTGCTTTTTGTGAAATCTTTGAAGGTGCTTATACATTTGCTTGTATCAAACTCATTGTATATGGCAAATCTAAAATCTGAAAGATTTAGATCGATCTTGAAAACTATATAGTGACATTTTTTTATATCTAGCAGGAGTGTCGAATTTTTTTAGTCACCACATCTTAATTTTTTAAATCCAATATGTTCATGTGCATTTCAATTTTGAACCCTTGTGTGCATATTTATTTATCACTAATGTAGGATTTGTTTAAGGAACAAACACCAATTGTGTTATTTAAGTTGGATATGGGTAGATATTTTTTTGGCCGGGTGTTTGTTTTAAAATTGAAATGGGGTCGAGGTTAGTCAAGTTATTTGTTAATTCAGTCGGACATGGGTAGATATTTTTTAGAGTTGTATTTGTGCAGTCGGTTTTTTTTGGGGTTTAGTCGGGTTTGTTTGTGTTATTGTGTCAACTTTAGTTGGGTTTGTTATGTCTGGGTTAGTCGGGTTTGTTATGTCGGGGTTAGTCGAGTTGTGGTCTAGTTTTTTTGTGTAATTATATCAAGTTTAGTCGGGTTTGTTATGTCGGTTGTTTTTTAGTCAGTTTTAGTCGAGTTGTGGTTGAGTTTTTTTTTGTGTAATTATGTCGAGTTTAGTCGGGTTTGTTAAGTCAGGATTTTTTGGACGTTTTGATGAAGTTTTTGAAGTTTAAGATTATATTTAACCATTTTTTGGCAAGGGACTGAAGTTTTTGGCGCTTGAGGTATTTTTAGGTTTATTTCGATGCTTTTGGTTGTTTGACATTGGGTTGCTTAGGTTTACATAACGGGTTTGACTGTTTACGTTGGGTTTTGATTGGTTTACATTGGGGTTTTTCAGGTTGCATGTCGGTGTTGGTCATTTTTTGGTGGAATAAATGAGTTGGATATTGGCTTTTTTTAGGTTTACATAAGGGTTTTAGTTGGTTTACATTGCGTTTTTTCAGGTTGCACGTCGGCGTTGAGCATTTTTTTAGTTGGGTTGTTTTGTCAGGTTTTTAAGGTTGAACGTCGGCTTGGGGGTCGAATATGACGATGATCAAGGAAAGAAGAAAGGTTGGATGTTGTTTCTTACTACATATTTTTTTTTGTTTGTTTAGGTTTACATTGGGGTTTTTTAGGTTAAGGTTTTGGTCGGTTTACAATGGGTTTTTTAGTTTTCGGAGGTTTTGGTTGAGTGTTTTTTTGTGTAATTGTGTCCCGTTTAGTCGGGGATATTTTGTTAATTGAGTCGGACATTTGGTTTGTTTTACATTGGTCTTTGGTTTGTTTACATTTGGTTTTTTATGGTTAACATAAGGCTTTAATTGTACACTTTTTTTAATTCGTTTTGCATGTCGACTTTGTGCATTTTTTCTGGACGAAGTTGACAAAGATCAAAAATAAAGAATTGTAGACATTTTTTCTTGATTTTATACATGTAATATATTTTTTTATGTACAGAAACCGTAATTTGTTTTGCGGTGATGTAAAAAAATAAGAATGTAGAATGTGCCCTTTACGATTTTACCCATTCTATACTTTTATCCTGATTAAAATTTTAAAATGGTACATAGTCCCTGTTGAAAGTCATTGAATAGATCACAACCGTTGATCAAATTGATCAATGGTTCACAACTAAGTTCTTTGGTTCTTGCATTAAGATGTGGTTTATTTTAACCATTTCCTATATATATATATATAAGGAAAGATTCATTTGAGAAGAAATTTAATGTGAGAAGAAATGACATAATGGTAAAACATTAAATAGTTTATAACTCCTCTCGTTAATTATTTATCTCTCATTAATAAAACAAAAACATTATATTTTACACATTTCAAAATTTATCCTACAAATACATCTTATACTTATCGGAATTTACCCTACACACATTTAAAAATACCCTACACATTTCAAAATTTATTCTACACATTCTAAAATTTATCTTACACATATCGAAAATTGTCCTTTACCATAAATTATTTTATCTTGAAAAAGTAAATTAAAAAAAAGAGTTACAAGTTTAATTAATTAGCTAATTAATGAAAATTATAGATTTACCTATATGCCATTTTTCATAATATTAAATACACACATTAAATGAAGTAAATGAAAAATTTCTATTGGTTTAAAAGTTATTATTTTTATTCTTACAAAATTTTTCTTCTCATTTGAACTACCCACTATATATATATATATATATATATATATATATATATATATATATATTTATTTAGGGTGATGTTATTGTGAGAAAATTTAAAAGTGTGAGAAGAATAAGAAAGAATTTAAACTATTAGATATTTAATCTAATGGTTGAGATCATAGTGACAATTGTGTAAATAATGTTGACTTTTAAACTAACTAATTTTCTAGATTAAGGGTATAAAGGTAAATTTAATATTTTTAAATTAAGAAACCAACATTAATACACATACAAAGTTTCCCCCTTCATTTTTAAAATCAATAACTTTTTATACGTAACTCATTTTTAAAAAAAAATTACACCATAATAACGAGTGTTTTTTTATCTTTAATATAGTACCATATTAATATACTTATGTAGAGTTATTTATGTTTTTATATATTTAGGGTGTTATTTCTCTTTTGATTCTGATTAAAGAGTTCACTAGTGTTATATTAGGGTGTTATTTCTGTTATATTCAATGTTATGGTGCTCTTTATAAGATGTGTGCCTTCAATATAACTGTTGTGGTGTTTTTATGAGTTATGATGTTATTTTTGTTATATTTCTGTTTTTTATAAGATGTATTTCTTCAATATAGATGCTGTGGTGTTTTTATAAGTTAGGGTGTTATTTCAAATTCGAAAATCCCTACAATAACTGTCAAAAATCGGTTGCATATATTCATTCCATGATTAGATTTATTAGTTAAATTACATTTATACCCTTAAACTACCAAAATAAAAAGAGATATATGTCACCTTTATAATCTTTCTTATCCTTCTCACACTTTTAAATTTTTTCATATGAACCTCTACATATATATATATATATAACCTCTACATATATATATATATATATATATAACCTCTACATATATATATATATATATATATATATATATTAAAAATGTAAAATAAAAAATTTAAAATGGTCCTTGTTGAAAGCCAATGGATAGATCACAACCATTGATCAAATTGGTCAATGGTTCACAACTAAATTCTCTAGTTCTTTCATTAAGATGTTATGTCTATTTTAACCATTCTTTATATTTATATATACATATATATATATATATATATATTAAAAATATAAAACTTATTGGGCCTAAATAATTATTGTTTTTATCTATGTATAAAATCTCATAACATATTATGCCTTTATTCTTATTTTGATCACTATCCATTTTCTAAATAGAGTGAATTGTAAGTTTTTTTATCTTTATACCCAATTTCAAGTATTGTGATTTACCTTTAAAATTGATTACTTTTTTAGTTAATGTTTTAAAATCTTGCACTTTATAATTTTTTTTCTAACCTAATTTATTTTAACTGTTTAGTAAAGAGTAATTTGGCTCTTTTACTTATTTATTTAAAACACCATTTTAAATAATTAAAAACAATATGAATCATATTGTATATATAAACTCTCTCTTTCTAAAATGCCCACACTTTCTCTCTCTATAAAAACACCCATCACCACCACCGGTCTACCAATACACCACCCTGATATGAATTTTTCTATCAAAATCCATATCAAATCTTTAATCAAAATCACTAGATCAGCACAAGAACACTCAAATCTCTAGATTACGATAGCCACGGGGAGAAAAACATTATTTCAGTAATTATTTTAATGATTCAATCTTTTCAAAGTATCAATTAATTATACAGACCTTAATACAGGTCCTTTACAAAGAAAATACAAAATTAATAAGGCTTCAACAAACACAAACTCCAACAATTACTTTTTTTCTTTTTGAACAGCTTTTTGAATAAGTTGATAATTTGTGCTCATACAGTTTGTCGTCAAAAAAAAATAATAATAAAAGAATGGGGAGAAGAGCACAACATCAAAAACTCTTGTCCACAAGTGGATTCATCACTACACATATTAACAATTTGTTAAATTTCAAAGTCCAAATTATTAGACCACCGTGGCCTGAGATGCGACCATTACTGAACTCAAAACACAAACACAACTGGGGATGGGGTAGCGGTGGTGAAACCGTCGTGAAACCCTAATTGTTAGCCGCCGTACCTTGAATCTTTGAATGATTAACCCTAACTGTTGACCACCGTGGCCTGAGATGCGATTGAGCAATGAAATCTTTGGTTGCCGTATCAAATCTAGAACCATCGCCACCACTGTAGCAATTAAGCGGCCGCCGTGAAACCATCACCACCGACGGTACTGTTGGCCACCATGCTTGAGATGCGACTGAGATGATAGTGGTCGACCCAATCACGGTCAACAAGTACTGATCCGAGGTGTGGGCTGGTGCGGTGGTGGTGCTGGTGTGAGGGTAGTGGCAGGTGAGTTGATAGTGCTAGAGAGAGGGAGATAGAGATAGAGAGAGTAGAGCGGGAAGGAGTGTGTGTGTTTTTAGAGATATATAATTTATTTTTGTTTGATTTATTAAATCATTAAAATGGTTTTCTTAATTAAACAAGTAAAAAGATTAGTTTGCCCTCACTTAACAATTAGAATTAACAAGGTTAGGGTTAAAGAACATAACGCGCAAAATTTTAAAACATTAAGTACAAACTCATGAATTTTAAATATAAAGAATACCGCCTGAAATTAGGTATAAAAATAAAGGACAAAACTTGTAATTCACTCTTCTAAATATCTATAATCTAATTAATAACAAAAAACTAAGAAAAAGAAAGCGACCTTGCTGATGTTGTTCAATTCCGGTTCTAATTTTTAATAAAAAAAAAGAAGAATAAACTGTAAATAAAAGAAGAAAGTAGTGTTGCTGTTTAATTCTAGTCTCACCCACCAATCTACCATGGTGACTTCAAGCCGACGACCACCGAATACAACTTGAACTGACGACGACGACCAACACAGGCCAATCATTCAATCAATGTTTATTTTCTTATTGTTTCATTTTCTTGATTGTGAAGCATACTCTTGGATTTGTTTTTTCTTCACCCAGTTAAAACGCAAGCGCGAGTCTGTTCCGCTTCTTCTTCTTCCATTTTCTTGATTGTGAAGCATACTGTTGGATTTGTTTTTTCTTCACCCAGTTAAAACGCAAGCGTGGGTTCAATCAATGTTTGTTTTCTTATTGTACTATTTTCTTGATTGTGAAGCATACTATTGGATTTGTTTTTTCTTCACCCAGTTAAAACGCAAGCGCAAGTCTATTCCGCTTCTTCTTTAGCCAGCCATCCTGGCTGTTGTTACCTGAGCAAAGAAAAAGGGGGCATGGCCACCCTCTCAATTTGTGTGTTAAGTAAGATGAATGGTGATAACGCCCTACTACACTTAGGGGGGTGGGGTGCCCCATGATATAGCGTGGTTGGTGGGTGATCATGCGTGGAACACCGCCACCGGTCAATCTGACCACACGTGGTGGTGATCGCGCGTTACTGTTGGGGGTGTTGAAAAACAAACCCAAAAAACACTATATAGATACCATCCACCTTAACCTTTAAACCCACAAAAAAATACCTTAACATTTCAACCCACAAAAATACCATCTCTACACTCTACATTCTAAACCGAAAAATCGAAGGTTCAAGCAAATGCAGTTCGGGTTCGAAGAATAAACCCACACGGCCAAAGATTCGAGGTAATCTTGGCTAGCCGACGAGATTCGCTTGCATGACGAAACCGACCCAATCCCACCATTTCAAACCCAACCATTTCCCAACCAACTCTTTCCCCACCAACCGTTTCAAAACCAATCTTTTATTTCACCATTTTAAACCCAACCGTTACAACACCAACCGTTTAATCAAACCTTTCAAACCCAACAATCTCAAACGTACTCGAACATTCCAACACAAATGTCACTCGACTCAGAAGATAACAATCTCATCCACCAATTCGCACGTGCATATCGCGAACCACAACAACAAGATGACGATGACGATGACGATAGTGAACCAGTTCAAGAAGAAGAAGAAGAAGAAGAAGAAGAAGAAGAAGAATACGATGAAGAAGTTGATATCGTCCCAATATCCGATGGTCGAAGAGCTTGGACGGCCGAGGAGGAGGTCGCCTTGACCAAGGCATACTTGCACATCTCTGAAAATAGAAAAACATTCAAATGAATAAAGAAAAGACTTGTTTTGGAGACGAGTTATTGAACATTTTTCCAAACTTCCCGGTTCGACCGAACGCAACCTGGATCAAATGACTTCAAAGTGGGGAGATTTGAACCGAAAAATTAGTAATTTAAAGCTTGCCTCATTCAATTGGTAATTTTTTTAAGTTATTACTTTATTTTGTTATTTTTTATCTTGTTATAAAATAGTGTCTTTGTATGTTTTGTAGACCCGAAATCATAAAAAAAAACCCTAAAAGAGTATTGCACGACATAGCGCCATAAATCTTTTCCACACTTGGTGTCATAGAAGGTTGCGAGACATCACTCGAAGTGGGTACCGGTTACGTTGGTCGACATGGATGGGCTGACGGCTCCAAAGAAAAGAGGAGGTTCAAAAAGATCAAAAATTTCCGAGTCCGCGAACCACACTACTTCTAACGATGGTATATCAAGCAACATGCCCGAAATGAATCTGATCGACCAACCCGATGACGAACCCGAATAAGATGATACACCCACACCCACAAGGCCGCATCGCAAGAAAAGTGGTGAATCGTTAAGCAGAGGAAAGGAAGCGGTGGTGGACTCCATCACCGAATTCAAAGTGGCTAGGTTGGTCGGAATGGCCGAAGCTAAAGAAAGAAAAGAAAAACTTGCGGCTTCAAAACTTAAATGTGATGAGACGTATATTAAACACTTAACCGAAAACAAAAAAAATAGTGATTTAAACATCTTGTTACAACCGCACGACACTCTTAACGAACCCTTTAGGTTGATCCTACTTTAATGCAAACGCGAAATATATGAAAAGTGGGGTTGGGAGATGTCGTAGAATTTTTAGTTTTTTTTACTTTGCAAGGTTTAGTTTTTTTTACTTTGTAATTTAGGGTTTTTAATGTAATATTAATTTAAATGAAATTGTTATTGTTAATTTATTATTTAAAAAAAATAAAAATAAATCCATCACTAGTGATGGACACCCTCACTAAAATCTATCACTAGTGATAGAATGAAGTTCGATAACGTGGCGGAAGCTGATTGGGTGTGATAAGTGATGAAAAGTGGAGCACATCCACCCCTCTTAGCGTAGGAAGGCAAAATCAACAATCATCTTTATCATGGCCAAGCAATCTACTTAGGTGAGTGTCAGGTCATATGAATGGGCAGCTTTGTTTTTAAAAGGAGTTGATTTCAGCTTGTTAACTTAAGAGAGCCTGCTTAAAATGTTGAATTTCCAAGGCTACTTCTTATACCCTATAGTTTTCGGTATAAGAAGTGTAAGTTTGTTGTGTTGCCCTTTAGTCATCAACAGCAAAGAGTACTTCAATCACGTGTACCAACTGTAATATACGTATCGTTATATTGGTTCACATTATCAAATTACCATATTGCCAATGTAACCGAAATACTTGAAGTGAACTTCTACCTTTTCTATATAATTAATTTCTATAGGAGATCTTTAATTATAAGTGTGTCTGTACATAAACTATTCACTTTATGATGGATGCAATTTAACATGCTTAAGTTATGTTTTTCTTTTCTTGTATATTTTGTCCATTTCTGGTCACATTTACATCAAACAACCTTTAGTATTAACGGCCTAAAAGGTTAATAAGATTTGTTTTGATTGGTAGGGCTTTCATCTTTATTTTGGCATTATGCTCCAGCAATAGTGTGCAGAAGCATCTATTATCGACAAAATGTATTAGTTTTCATTACTATTTACTGATATATAGTTTTTATTATATGATATTTTTATGTCAGATTCTGTTCTATTTGGCTATAACGACTGCTTAAGTAAGAAACCAGTGACATCATATTTGGAAATGTTCACCCTTTTCTATTCAGTTTGGTAATTAGTAATATGGATTCCAATTTAGATACTTTACAGAATAATATCTATTGGTCTAATAAATTATTGGGATGAGATGATAGATTGTTTAACTACAAATTCTTTTAAAAATATCTATTGGTCTAATAAATTAATGTATCATGATAACCGTAATTTATGCATTCAAAACCGCAGCACCACCTAAAATGGTGGCTGAGACTGGCACTAGGTAGTAATTTTGATTTAAGGATTCTTCTAGAACATCAGCCAACTTATGGACAAGGGTCAATTACAATGGCATACGGAAAGTTACTTCAAGGTATTTTCTCCATCATCCCTACCGTAATTTTGACACAATAAAGTTTTTACTTCTAACATCCCATTTTTCCATGAGAACTACAAATCAACAAAAAGAAAATCTAAGGTAACAATTTAGGACCCATTGCTGTTAAGTGCAACCCATGTATGGTTAGGACCCGGTGAACTCCTATGCGGGCACGATGAGTAGTTACGACCTGTCAACCACTCCCGAGGTGGACACAGTACAAACCCTAACAAGAACTACAAGGCGACAACAGACGCACCCACCGCAACGCGCGGGCATTCCCATTATCTCATATATATATATATATATGTATATATTTATCTCATACATACATACATATATATATATATATATATATATATATATATATATATATATATATATATATATATAATATATATAAGGGAGGGTTATTTGAGAACACCCCTTTTTGAGCACATTAGGAACAATTTTCATCCATAGATCATCCTAAATTAAGGGCTAAGATTAGATGGGTTTCAATGAGAAGGAAAGCTAAATTAAAACATACTAAGGGTATTATTGTCCAAACATTAAAATACAAAACCCCCCAAATATACCACAACAAACAACACACACGGCGATTTCACTACCCAAAACCCTTCGATCCAAAACCCTAACGTCGATCTATCAACTCTACGCTCCCTATAACGCATTTTCAGGTACGTTCTTCGTCGATCTATCAACTCCGCCGCTCCAACTCACTGGTAACTTTCTCTCACATCGTCATTTGATCCTGGAATTTTGATTTGATATGAATACTTTAGCTTCGTTGTTTTGTTTAGGGTTCGATTAGTACATTAGACTTGATTATCGACTATATAGTTCAGAAATAGCAATTTGTATTAAACATAACTTCAGTTGCAATTTTGTATGTTTTAGGTAATATTTTGGCTAAGTTGTTTTATTTATGGTTTGATGAAAGATGATTTAGTATATGTGACTTGTGGATTCGTGTGAGAGAGAGTTTGAGGGTGATTTAAGAGGAAGAGCGTAAATGACCAGTTACACAGAAATGTCATTCCACTTGCTACTTCACTACATGAAATTGCTACTAGCAAATATAGGAAAACTGCACTTGTATTGCTCACTAAGGTTCAAACATAAATGCTGGATGAACACGACTGCATACACCATCTATGAACCTTTTTATATAATAAGTTAATCTTTCTTCCTTGCTGAGTTATATTATTGTTTAAATGTGATTGTGATACTCTCATGTTATGTTTAGTCTTTATATTTACTGATGACTTCACTGAAACATGGTGTTTTAATAAATAGTGTCCAAAGGAAAAATGATGAGATTTATATATAGGATTTAGTGTAAACTTATTGAGTGATATACTAATAAACTATATTTGCAGAATGTAAAAGTCCAAGAATTCTAAGGATTAAAGCAAAAAGTTTTTCGAACACAATGTCAAATCCTGATATACTTGATACTGACAGTTCAGAGAACAATGATGAAACAGGCAAGTAACAAAATTATTTTATATCAAATAATTACTTGAATAACAAATTGAAAGCAAACAATAAATTTTGTTGACATTTGGTCATAGGATCTGAAGTGGCATTAAATGTTGATAAACATAATACACTTTCAGAAATAGTGGAACAACAATTAGGTATGACAAATGTATTTTCATAGATCATTAAACAAATAAAATAAAGTTGTTAAATTCTTTGATTTCAACAGAAAGATTAAGGAATTTAAAGGTGGTTTTAAGAAGACAGAGGGATGACATGATGAAAGAACTGAATGAAGGTTTGTAATAATAGTTAATATTGAATTTGTTTACACATGTGTAAATAAACTTTTTACACATGTGTAAATAAACCTTTTACACATGTGTAAGTAATCTGTTTACGAATATGTAAATCATCTTGGTTAGCATTGAATTTGAGTGATTAATAAATCTACACATGTGTAAATAAGATATTTACACATGTGTAAGTAATCTGCTTACGAATATGTAAATCATCTTGGTTAGCATTAAATTTAAGTGATCAATCAATTTACACATCTATAAATAAGATGTTTACACATCTGTAAGTAAGTTGTTTTACACATGTGTAAATCATCTTGGTTAGTAATGAATTTGAATGATAATTTACACATGTGAAAATAATATGTTTACACATGTGTAAGTAATAAATTTACACATGTGTAAATCATCTTCATTAGCATTGAATTTTATTGATTAATCATTTTACACATGTGTAAAATAGTTTTGCATATAATTTGAAACAAGAGGCAAAACGAGAAAAAGAAAAGTAGCTCAAACCAAAAAGGCAACAAATCAAAAAAATCAAAACAAGGATGAAGCAGCTGGTATGAAGAAATGGAAGACGAAAAAAACTGCTGGATCGACCAAAAGAAAAATGAAAAAAAATGTCAGGACCCTCTATTTTTCAGCATAAGAACAAGATCCTCCCCAAGAAAGATGTACGAATGTATACAAGCTTTGAAAGACAAAACAAAGAAATATAGTCCGGAAAATGGGATTTGGAAAAATTCTGTCACTAAAGATTGATACACTCCCAGGAAAGTTAGCATACTTTGTGGTTGACCATTTTGATCCCAGCAAAATGGAATTAAGATTTAGAAGGATTGCTATCAAGGTAGATGAAGCAGCGATACACCAATTGCTAGGTATTCCAAATAGTGGTTTTGATTTGTCACCCCTTAAGCCACCCATAGAGTACAGAACACTTGGAAAAGCTTACAAGAAAAGGCATGATGACAACTTGACAATTGAAGCAAAAAATATTGTAGAAAAGATAGCTTTTGGAGATGATAATGAGGGTTTGATGTTTAAGCTTGATTTCATTGTCTTGTTTGTTAACACAATGGTTGAATGTCATTATAATGGATTATGCAAAGCTGGAATCATTGACTTACTGAATGAAGAAATGGACTTCTCAAAGATAGATTGGTGAAAATATGTTGTTCACCCTATTAAAAGATGTAAAGAAGGGTGGGTACAAAGGGACATTTCTTGCTACTTTCGTGGTGCACTAACTATTTTAGTGGTATAACTTCATTCTTATACATTTTATATATAACATTGTAATCTGATAAAAGCAATAATGTGTACTTTAAAACTTTTTTTGCAGCTCTTATATGTAGATAGTGTGATATGTAAAGGACTTAATGAAGAGCGAATAGTTCCACCGCTAGAATATTGGATGGCACAAAGACTACAACTGAGAGAAGACATGGAGATTGAACAAGGGGGATTCGGAAGGGGAGATTTTAGAGGGTTATCTGTTGAAGAAGGATGTTCTGATACTGAGACAAGCCAAGAAACTAGCTTAGAGAAAACACGAACAGAAGAAAGTGGACCAGGCATGACAGATCCAAACAACTTGGAGGTATGTAACACAACTAAATGATAAATGAAATGTACATGTTAGAAGCTTGTAAGTTAGCTAGTTTACATATGTTTAAGTATTTAAAATAGAAACTTACACAAGTGTAAAACAGAAACACATTTGTAAAACAGACTTTCAACTGAGAATTTACACATGTGTAAGTCATAGTTATTTTTCTTTTTTTGTTTATTATTTATACATTTTCAACTGAGAATTTACACATGTGTAAAACAAAAACTTACACATGTGTAAAACAAATGACTTGAATAATTTTTGCCTTTATCACTTTGACCAAGCACATTTGAGAAACGTTGGTACAAATTACTACTGGATTGAAACATACAAGAACAATTTTGAGAAGGCAGCAGAAAAAGTTTTTGCAAACTTCCCAGAAAGGGAGGAAGTAAAATTTTTTGTTGAAAGTTACAAGGAAAAGCTTAAAAAACTTTTCAATTAAAAGAAGATGAAACAACACTGCCAGCACAACCAACAACACCCACAAATGATCCAACTCTTGAACTAACTGTACCAATAGAAACTGAAGCTCAAACACCTACACAAAAGGTTCATATTGGTCAAACAAAAGAAAAATGCAACTCAAATCAGATAGTTTTGAGTCAACAAACTTTCAGTTTAGGAATAAGCCCTATACAAGTTCCGTATCAAGAAAATGTGGATGCTAAGAAGCAAAATGCAGAAGATGTAACTGAAAGACCGCATCGAACCAAACATCCAACATATCCATCAAAATCTCTGTTTTTGGTAAGAGTAGTTGATATTTGCAAACCGCTAACCAAAGAAGAATTGAAGATCTGGGATTATTTGATAGAAGGTTCAGAAAAAAAGATGCATACACATTATGTCAGGAAGCAAAGGAAATTGAAATTGAATTTGGGTATGCCATAATCTATTTTAATCAATTTTGATTATTTGAATATGCTATTATGTTAGTAATTATATTAAAGCTATATGAATACTTTCTTGATTGATATGTTATGACATGGATGATGTGTTCGAGAGTGTTACTGGAAATGTTACAAAAAAGTTTCTGTTAAAATCTTTAGAACCCGGTCAGAGATTGCTAAGCAATGGCATAAACTGCTGGGCTGTAGTTTTGAATCATGATGAAGAATTTCGAAGCATAGGTTCAGATAAGAGACTTTTTTTGTGATACAAATGTGATGGTAAGTTAAAAATTTTTACACGTTATGTATAACGTTAGCTTAAACCAAGAAAATAATGTAAAATAATAATACTTTTGTCGACACAGAGTATAGGTATTCTGGAACATGAAAGAATGGATGAAGCTGGACGATTGGATGTGATTGAATCAAGCATTAAGAACTTGTTAAAAGGATCAAAAGATGGACCTGATTTAAAACAATTTAGAGTGGTGTTGATTCCGATCGCTGAGAATAACCACTACTACCTTATGTGTTTCGATTTGAGAAATTCAGCGATTGAAGTAATTGATAACATTGCCGCAAGCAAAAGCTTTGTTGGTCTACAAGATAATGATGTATACATTAAAAAAGATACCGTGCTGAAAGTGGTAAGTCTTATTTACATCTTTAAATAGAGTGTTGACTGAGAATTTACACATGTGTAAAACATAATTTACACATGTGTAAAACAAAATTTTTGAATTTACACATGTGTATGAATAACTAAAAATGGCAATTTTAACATGTTCACCTGAAATGGGTTGATGGTTCCTCTTGCATTATATTTCATCTTTGACGGGTCAATTGAGAAATGAATATCAAAAGTAGCAACTATATTCAAATGGTTACAAACCATTCAAATCTCTTTAAACTGTATAAATAAAAAAAGACTTACAAATTATTGTTGTTGAAACAGAAACACACATTTGTAGCCTATTTGAAAGCAATGGGTCATCCAAAATGGAAAGAAATGAAATATGTGAAACCTCAAAAACTAAAGCTGACTTGGGCAACAACGAAAAATGAAATTGATTGTGGAGTATTTGTCATGAGACATATGGAGCCTTATAAGGAAAGAGACGTAAAGAAATGGGAAAGTAGATTCAAAACAGAGAAAAGCAACAAACAAGATGCTCAAATTAGCTTGCTTAGACAAAAACACGCTGCAAAGATTTTGCTTTCGAAAGCAAATCTTCACAGAGAATTTGTGATCCAGAAAACTAGTTGATAATCTGAAACGTTTGTTTTTAGGTTATCAGTCATACAAAACAAGTTTCTTTGGCTATGTTGGTGGTATTTTTGAAACTTTTGTTATTCTGATAAAAAAGATGTTAGACAATTTGTAAGCTTATCTTTGTTGTTGTTTGTTTTAATTTGTATGTATGTTTGTTAAATGTGTTGTTAGTTTGATTGACATTAGCTTTGATCAGTGGCGGTCTGATACGTTTTGATCCTAAAAGATGATGCGTAATGCCTGCAATGATGTTTTAATCCTAAAAGCCCATACGTAATGCTCACAATGCATCACAAATGCATGGCGTTTGCTATTAAATAATACTAAGCCTTATTTTGTATTGTAGGCACTTTACACTTTATATTGTTGTTAATTGCAACTTGTTCACACTGTTGAAATCAACGTACAATGACAAAAACGACTCCAATGAGTCACGGTTGATATAATATAATCATTATAGCATCATTCAAAACTCTACTATATACAATATCACATCCATTCAAAAAGAATCTACCGCAATAATAACCATTCAAGACTGCCATTAACTTCACAAATATCGTGTGTAAAACAAAAACTGTGCAAAACATATGTAAAACGCATTAACGTATGTAAATCTTAAAAAAAGACAAACTCAACACTCACACATGTGTAAAAACTATAAAATCCAGCATCAAAACTAAAAAAAATAAAAACTCCATTCACCATCACCATCTTCATCGCTATCTTTATCACTATCTAAATCGATATCTTCATCATTATTTCTTCATTATCTTTGTCAACGCGACTTTGTTTACATTTTTGTTTTTTCTTCTTTTTTGTAGGACAGTTACGAGAATCATGGTAGACACGTTTTCCACACAATTTGCAATTCCTTTTTTTCTTCTTGCTATTAACCTTGGCTTTCTCTCCCGGGCCAATCAAATGACGAGATGTACCGCATCCTTTAATCCTAATACCCTGGGGAGCCACAAAAGAAACACTAGCAGGTTGTGATTCGCCAACCAATTCTTCAAACACACCACCCCTATTATTAGAACTTGGATCACTTGGAACCTCTTCAAAAATTTTGTTCTTAATAACCTTGATTTGTTCCACAATTCAAGCAAGCTTTACTGAATCACCCTGTAACTGGTCACCACATTGCTGAGCAAAATTAAGTGCCTCTGACCTAAGCTTAAAGTTTTCTAAGTTGTCAACACCATGACAAAATTCAATGTTGAACACTTTCTTAGGCAATGCATCTTTTTTCCATCTTGGAGCTATATACTTGTCAGGAATTTTGTTTATGCCTCGAAATCGGTATGCAGAAAAAACATGACGACATAAGTATCCAATGCGTGTAAATAACATACAGGAGCATAACTTTCTCTATTATAACACACCAATAATGGTGTATATCTAAACACATGAAAGATAAAGCAGAAATAAAATTACGAAAAAAGCTGAATTACCGTGTAATCGCCAATAACGACACCTTTTTCAAAGTGAGAAACCGTATAATGTTCATAACCATCAACGACATCAGGTCTACCACTCATACATGATAATAAGGCTTTAGATATCTCTTTTTGGACCTCATTAAAAATGCTTCTATTGTATACAAATGCTGCATGTGCTTCTATAGGTAACAGAGTGGATAAAACAGGAGATGTTGAATCAGTTTTATGCTCAAAAACTCGTTGCCGATAGCGTTGACCATCAATTGCCATATCAAAACACAACATAAACTAAACCAAAGTATTAGATGCGCTAGAGTATACCTTAAAAAGTGCGTTCGAGCTTTCACATCGAGATGTCGTTTTCATTAAACAACACGTCGGTATGTCCCTAAAATAACTTGGGACCCACTGATCTCTAATGGAGAACATATCAGACAACCACTTGTGACACTGCAAATTGCAATCATTCATCAATAACTCCCATCGCTTCTCAAACGTGGCGGGAGTGATAAAAACATTCCAGACCAACCTATGTATACGTTTCCTCAAGTTGCTATTCCGTAACACATCACCATCAATCTGTACATAAAATTTTTAAAAGTTAAATACCATTATTACACACATTTAAATAAAAATGCAGAAACTAGAAAAACATAAATACACATGTGTAAAACTGACAAGAATAATTATTTTCAAATTACATGTACCTTTTGAGGAAGTTTATCCATAATATGCCACATACATAAACGATGGACATATTCATTGAAAACTTTAGCTATGGATTGTTTCGTTGCTGGGTCTTGGTCAGTTAGCACTATCCTCGATTGTTTACCTTCGAACTTATAAAACAACGTTATGCTATTCTTATGGTGTAAAATAGAAACAAAGTTACACATGTGTAAAACAAAAACACTTACCATGTGCTTCGAGAAATTGTTCTAACAACCACGTGAACGATTCAATAGTTTTGTCATAAAGAAGAGCAGCCGCAAATGTTACGCAATTCTTATGGTGATCAACCCCCGTAAAAGGAACAAAAATCATATTATACCTGCCAAATAATGATAAATAAAATATTAAACAAGACAATTGAAAACAAAAAAATCAAACAAATTCTTACTGGTTAGTATTGTAGGTGGCATCAAATGCTAACACTTCGCCAAAAACTCTATAATTGCACTTCATTACCTCATCTGCCCAAAATAAGGACCTAAGCTCTCCACAACGAATTATGAATGTGACAACTGGCAATTTCCGGTGGTAATTAAGCACTTATCAAACAATAATACCATTATAATTAGCGTAATTAGATGTAAATTAACTCGATCAGGCCTTTGGAAAGCCTAGGAACGTCTACTTGCTTCACGTTACGCGATTTGGCGATAATCGAAGACACTAAACGCGAAATCAAACCATAACGAACTGATGCCAAACAAATACTAACAACATCTAAAAACACGAATTTTATACTTGTATTTATCATATAGTTATGATTATGCGATAAATTTGGATCGTTGAACGTCGCAAAGCACAACGCGGAAGTTACGCGGAAAATCGGAACGCACCGACAACAAAACAGAAGCCGCAGACTTGAGATACGTCTAAGTAATAATATATTACGATATATTTGGCTTCGTTTTCGAATTTTAACGCTCATGGAAGAAACCAGAACGAAAAAACGGATCAGAAACGACAAACAGGGCAACTACGCGATTTTTAACGCAACGAATGGATTACGCGTCAAAACCCGACCCCTGATATAATTTAAAACGTTCTCGAGTCTAGACGAATAAATTTCGATAAATAACAATAAACGGATCGAAAAACAGACAAGAAACGACCATCGAATCGTTTTACGCAATTTTAACGCAACGAACGGATTTACGCGATGTAACCGACTTCCGATATAATTTTAAACGTTTTCAAGACTAAATAAATAAATTGCGGCACTAACGAGGTTCGGAACTAAAAAAAACGGGCTGTAGGGTGAAATTTGGGCTTCGACACGATTAACGGGCCTTGGGCCCGACCCATTTAAAGAAAACCCTAAGTATTTAAGTTAATCTTCTCCCTCGTTTCCCTCACAACGAACCCTAGCCCCCTGCCTCTCTTCTCCCTCCCGTTTAAATCCAATCGCCGGACTCCAGCGATAGTTCTGGCAAGTACCGGCTGTTCTTCCGGCGACACACACCACACGACACCCTTCTCTTTCACCCTCACCCACACGCACACCCTGGTTCAATGCGGACAGATAAGAGAGATGAGACAGAGAGAGATACCGATGAGTGAGAGATGGCGATGTAAGAGAGAGAGATCAGTGAGAGAGGGGAGAGTGGCGACGGCAGCCGCCACATAGCAGCAGCGGTGGTGGGGTTCGATCGATGGCGGCAGCAGCCGTCGCCTCCGGCGGGCGACGGCGGTGGTGGGGACTCGACTGACGATGGCGGCGGTGATAATGGTGGGTTATTTGGGTTCAGGTTTTGGTTTGACTAGACTCCGATTCCGATTTAGATTTGACGGCAGCAACAAGCCGCGGTCGCGGCACAGTGGCCGGCCGACAGCGGTAGTGGAGGTGGTTGTGGCCAAAGACGGCGGCGGCGGTTTTTGGTCACTTCGGTTCAGTCGGGTTGGCGTGGTTCAGTCTCGGTTTTCCCTTCGGTTCAGATTTCAGTTCAGGATTCGGTTCAACGAAGGTCAACGGGTCAACGACTCAGTTTGGTTAGTTCAGGTTTTGGTTGTTTCGGTTCACTTTCGGCTCAGATTCGAGTCGAACCAATTTTCGGTTTGGTTTAAATATTTAAATGTATGTTTTAGGTTCGGTTTGGTGTTCGGCTCGGTGCGGTCAACAAAAGTCAACGGGTCAAACCCGGTCAACGCAGTCAAACCTGGTCAACTGTCGGTCAATGAGTCAAACCACGACTCGGTAAAAATTTAATTACGACGTAAAGTTAAATTATATAGTTTATAAATATAATTAATAATTATCGCGTAAACCGAGCTCAAACCGATCCGTTAACGAATATATATCGTCAAAATTATAATAATAACAATCGAACCGACTACGTTATTCACGTAAAACTAGTAGTGCAATCAAACCGACGCCGTTAATTATATAAATAGAAAATTTTAATTGACGAAACTTAACATTTGAAGACGACGGAAATTTTTATAGTTATTGTTTGATTTCGAAATTGCAGGTTGTGTTTTGATAAATAAATCGACAAATAATATTGTCAGGATCGTCCAAAAACAGAGGAAACTCTGCCCGATTTTCGTAAAATCCGTAAAACGAAGGCGTTGTAATTCAAAGTCAAAACATCCAAATTCATACAATTATTATAAAATAAATATAAGTATATATTTATTTTGTTGAAGCTAATCAAAACGTTCAAATATCGAGCCGACAACCTTTCCACGAACGCGATTTCAAGATAACGAACGTACAACAAATGACTACAAGGTAAATGATAATTATTTATGTGTAATTCAAACGCCGAATTCGGAAACTATATTTCAAATGTCGATAAATTATTCGAACGATGTATAAAATAAGTATATTGTTATTATTTATTTCGAAACGCCAAATTTCCGAACGCTTTTACAAGACGAATACAAAGTGCGTAGTATTTCAAGATGAAATTTGGAAATCGTATATCAAAGACATCTCGAATTCTGCAATCGTACATCACGAATATAATTATACATATTCGAACGTCGAGATTTTTAATACTTTCGTAAAATAAATATAGTTATATTTATTTCAAACTTTGACGATGCGAACACGTACGGATACTTTCGAATGATATTATAACAATAGTATATTGTTTACATTCGATTCAAACATCTTGCGCAAATACGAAATGTATTATTTATACGGATATATAGATAAGTATATATACAACATATCTTGCGAAAACTACGAAGTAGTTATGAATTCATGAAATATAGTTATGTTTAGATATAAACATATATTTCAAGTCGTTCAAAAACTAAGACAATTCTAAGAAAAACCATAGGTTGGTTAACCAAGTTAAGTTAATAATAATCTTATAGAATCGTATGAATAACGATTCGGTAGAGCTGGGTATCACGTAGTATAGCTACGTCATTCTTAGAAACTTACAAGTTATTCCATTTTAGGAATACCTTAGATTGCATGCTAGCAAGTCAAGTTGTGGAGACAACACTACGGAAATCACATTAAGCTAGTTTTGCACTGGATTATCCAGGTGAGTTCATAACCCCCACTTTTTACCATTTTACATTTTTATAAATGTTTTCGCGGGTGGAAAGACATGCAAGTTTTGCGAAGGCATAAAATGTTTCGAGGAACGAAAATCATATATTTCTAAACCATGTTACAAACAGATTTCAATGAACACAAACGGTTTATGAAAAGTTTATGCTAAACTTATCGGTTTTGACAGCTGTACAAAGCTTTTCGAAACATGCATGAGTTTTATGACTGGTGACGGGATTGTCATAGTCACAACTAGGGGGCGAGGCCCCAATTTTACAAAAGAACATGGCTAGGCCCAAAATCACAAGAAAACATGGGCTAGGCCCAGAAATCACAAAAGGACATGGGCTAGGCCCAAATTCACAAAAGAACATGGGCTTGGCCCAATAACACAGATTTATAACAATTGGTATGTAGCTATGGGATTAGATTATAACAAGATCACTGTGCGTAAGTAGGGAATCATGTAGTGACCAAGGTGCAAAAGGTGTAGATCTATCGAGTTTGAGACACGCTCCACTCCTGGTATGATAACCGGTTAGGAGTGCTTTTGTGATCCCAAAATGTCAAAGAAGTCTCGGTTTGGTTACTTACTTATGGCACATAGGTCGGCGTATTAGCTACACACTGACAGATCCTTAGATTTTATAGGAAAACTACGTACTACAATTTAAATACCGGTTTACAAAGATAACAGAAAACATTTTATCACCGGTTTATAAACATAACAGTTATATGCATGGATTTGCAAACAACATGGAAAACATTTCAATACTGTTATACAGACATGACATTTCAAATGCTTTGGGATACTATGATCCCACAAACCGGTTTTCAAATGCAAAATGCTCAAGTGTTTTATGACTCATTTGAAACAAAAACAAATAAACCATGAACTCGCCAACTTTATGTTGATTTTTCGCATGTTTTTCTCATGTTATAAGTACAAGTATGGCACGGTTGGATAGTGGAACCCATGGGGATTCGAGTAGTTACCGAGCGTTCAGTTACTAGAAACCTTAGCCATCTCGTCTGCTTCCGCTGTGCGATGAAGATGCCATTCGGTTCACGCCCCGGCTCTGATGTGAAAGGATAACATGGGGGTGCGACAGAGTGGTATCGGAGCTATAGGTTCTAGCGAATTAGGCATCAAACCTGGCTATGATAACAGATAGGTTTCTGTGGAGATACCTAGGCTTTAACCTCACTTTCCTTTGGGGACATTAGATCATTAAGACTTGAATACATACATAACGCCTAGTACTCGAATACGGGTTCCAACCGTGGCCGAAAACAGTAAGTCAACATTACGATTTTAATCATACACTAGTGTTGTATATGATACACGGTACACGAAAACATTACATACCGTAAGCAAAACCTTGAGGGTTTTGGCAACATGCATTTAAGACCTTTGGAAAGCGTATGTTAATATCCATTAAAGGTCAATACGTAGGAACCACGATTATTAACCCGGGCAAACATATTACATATATTGTCGCTGTTATTTTATTTACCAAGCAGGTAGCCTACGCGAAACGAAAACACTAGTGCAGAAAATATACATGAAACTTAAACGATACGACAATAGATGTTGAAGTACATCACATACGACTTTCGAGGCGCGACCTTGAGAAAGCACGACACTACGGCAACGATGCTAGTCCCGTCAACGGGAGAACTACCAACCAGAATGCGATTATTTATCACCTGGTCCTGTAAGCGACATGAACAATGCTGAGGTACGTTCAAACGAGATTTCATAACAGTCAATACTTATTACACTGGTAATCACAACAAATGGGTGCTACAAAAGAAGTCACATGTCATTGCATTCCCTCTACTTCATTAATGGCGATTACGCCATGTACGACATTCGGTGGTAATGTCACGAAACAATAAGTCATCACAGTAAATACCAGGTAAGTCCTCGAATTCCTTCTATTGGAATTTCAACTTTGCACATACTGAGTAGGTTTGCATACCTCTACTCCTCATAACGGTCATTGTGTCATGGAAATTTCTTCTTATTAGCGAACACCTATTGCACCATTTCTTGACATATTTACATGATGCGCATGCTTTGTTTGTTACGCATGTGGTTAACTTGAAACGTGGAGACCATCAGGGTTTTCACTTCGAATGGTCATTTTATCAATAATTCAAAAGTTGGTTCGCTATATTCAAATTTTTGCTTTGTGATCTAGATGACCTGCATTATTGTGAGTATTGACTCCTTGATATCGAGCCAACGAATTCTTGAAATTTCATTTTCTTTCCAAGTTGCATACATGGGATTTTTGTAGTAAACATATCAAAGCTTCTTTGTCGAATCATGTTTATTGTTGGATTGTTTCAAACCAAGTTCAATTGCTTGAACTTGCTCACGGTATACAAATTCAATTCAAGGATTTTATGTGACGGATTGAGGCCGTCATATTCAAAGCAATACCAACAAGCAATTCATTTGTTTCGAACCATAGCAGACTGGTTCAGTCTGCACCTTTATTAAGTCATTTGTTGGTTACGACACCTTGTGGTGGCGTTACACTAGTTGAAGCTTGCGCTGACATCGCTTTCACAATTCATGTACATATTTAATTACTTGATTATTTATTCATTTTTAATCCCCTTGTTGGATCATTTTCTTAAAATGTTCCTAATACAATCGTGTATTAAGAAGATGGTACACAAATCATCGTCTATTTCAGTGTACCTCATAACGGTTCTTTCATCATCGGTCGAAATTTTTGGGATATTTATTGTTCTTCCATGAGCGATCGAATTTTTTTTTATATTTATTTGTTCTTCCATTTTCAGTTGAAAATCCTATGGGATCTATATGGAAGAAATATTCAGACTTACTTGATTTAACCATTCAATTGTAAACACGGTGAATTTGTTTGGTCACCGCTATTATTGAATTATTTCAATGGCTATGACGCCTTGTGGCGTCAGAATAAACTTGTAGCTTGGGCTAACCATCGAAAGTGGTCTTAATGCAACTATGTATTAAGACAATGATACACTAACTTCGGTTGTAATTCGGTGTATCCTTGCAATTCTATAGTGTTAGAGGAAGCTGTGACACGTTCACTCAAAAAAATCCTTTTTGTAGCGAATCATTTATTAAAAAAAATCTTATGGTTCGAAAAGTTAACAAATCATCTTCATGTTCCCAATCCAGTTGAGCTTGTTGATTCTAAGTCTTAACAATCCAACAACCAACTCTAGTTTTTGTTGGTATAAATTTCTATTGTTATTAAAATTCATTCACAGTTTGTGAACGTCTTGGAAATCTAATTGTTGAGATTCTCAATTGTATGACCCATGTAGACTCAATCACATTGGTGACTATCTCATTACGTTTCGTTCACTTGTCATCGATTCTGAAAACAGATTCAGTTGAACCAGTGGGTTCATGTTGTTGTAGTAAGTCATGGTATTCATATAATCTAGACAAGTCTTGATACGATTACATGATCATTTACCTGGTAGTATTAATACTTATCTACGCATGACAAAAATCTAAGGAGATAACATAACTTAAATTTCAAGGACGAAATTTTTATAACAAGGGGAGAATGTGACAACAGGCAATTTCCAGTGGTAATTAAGCACTTATCAAATGGTAATACCATTATAATTAGCGTAATTAGATGTAAATTAACTCGATCAGGCCATTGGAAAGCCAGGAATGTCTACTTGCTTCACGTTATGCGATTTGGCGATAATCGAAGACACTAAACACGAAATCGAACGATAAGCTAACTGATGCCAAACAAATACTAACAACGTCTAAAAACACGAATTTTATACTTGTATTTATCATATAGTTATGATTATGCGATAACTTTGGATCGTTGAACGTCGCAAAGCACAACGCGGAAGTTACGCAGAAAACCGGAACGCACCGACAACAAAACGGAAGCCGCAGACTTGAGATACGTCTAAATAATAATATATTACGATATATTTGGCTTCGTTTTCGAATTTTAACGCTCACGGAAGAAACCAGAATGAAAAACGGATCAGAAACGACAAACAGGGCAACTACGCGATTTTTAACGCAACGAATGGATTACGCGTCAAAACCCGACCCCTGATATAATTTAAAACGTTTTCGAGTCTAGACGAATAAATTTCGATAAATAACAATAAACGGATCGAAAAACAGACAAGAAACGACCATCGAAACGTTTTACGCAATTTTAACGCAACGAACGGATTTACGCGATGTAACCGACTTCCGATATAATTTTAAACGTTTTCGAGACTAAATAAATAAATTGCGGCAGTAACGAGGTTCGGAACTAAAAAAAACGGGCTGTAGGGTGAAATTTGGGCTTCGACACGATTAACGGGCCTTGGGCCCGACCCATTTAAAGAAAACCCTACGTATGTAAGTTCATCTTCTCCCTCATTTCCCTCACAACAAACCCTAGCCCCCTGCCTCTCTTCTCCCTCCCGTCTAAATACTAGTCGCCGGACTCCGGCGACAGTTACGGCCGGTACCGGCTGTTCTTCCGGCGACACACACCACACGACACCCTTATCTTTCACCCTTAGCCACATGCACACCCTGGTTCGATGCGGACAGATCAGAGAGATGAGAGAGAGAGAGATACCGATGAGAGAGAGGGCGATGAGAGAGAGAGAGAGAGAGATCAGTGAGAGAGGGGAAAGTGGCAGCGGCAGCCGCCACATAGCAACGGCGGTGGTGGGGTTCGATCGATGGCGGCAGCAGCCGTCGCCTCCGGCGGGAGACGGCGGTGGTGGGGACTCGACTGACGATGGCGGCGGCGGTAACGGTGGGTTATTCGGTTTCAGGTTTGGTTTGACTAGACTCCGGTTCCGATTTAGATTTGACGGCAGCAACAAGCCGCGGTCGGCGGCACAGTGGCCGGCCGACGGCGGTAGTGGAGGTTGTTGTGGCCAAAGACGGCGACGACAGTGTTTGGTCACTTCGGTTCGGTCGGGTCGGCGTGGTTCAGTCCCGGTTTTCCCTTCGGTTCAGATTTCTGTTCGGGATTCGGTTTAACGAAGGTCAACGGGTCAACGATTCAGTTTGGTTAGTTTGGGTTTTGGTTGTTTCGGTTCACTTTCGGCTCGGATTCGAGTCGAACCAATTTTCGGTTCGGTTTAAATATTTAAATGTATGTTTTAGGTTCGGTTCGGTGTTCGGCTCGGTGCGGTCAACAAAAGTCAACGGGTCAAACCCGGTCAACGAGGTCAAACCTGGTCTACTGTCGGTCAATGAGTCAAACCACGACTCGGTAAAAATTTAATTACGACGCAAAGTTAAATTATATAGTTTATAAATATAATTAATAATTATCGCGTAAACCGAGCTCAAACTGATCCGTTAACGAATATATATCGTCAAAATAATAATAATAACAATCAAACCGACTACGTTATTCGCGTAAAACTAGTAGTGCAATCGAACCGACGTCGTTAATTATATAAATAGAAAATTTTAATTGACGAAACTTAACATTTGAAGACGACAGAAAATTTTATAGTTATTGTTTGATTTCGAAATTGCAGGTTGTGTTTTGATAAATAATCGACAAATAATATTGTCGGGATCGTCCAAAAACAGAGGAACTCTGCCCGATTTTCGTAAAATCCGTAAAACGAAACGCGTTGTAATTCAAAGTCAAATCATCCAAATTCATACGATTATTATAAAATAAATATAAGTATATATTTATTTTGTCGACGCTAATCAAAACGTTCAAATCTCGAGCCGACAACCTTTCCACGAACGCGATTTCAAGATAACGAACGTACAGCAAATGACTACAAGGTAAATGATAATTATTTATGTGTAATTCAAACGCCGAATTCGGAAACTATATTTCAAATGTCGATAAATTATTCGAACGATATATAAAATAAGTATATTGTTATTATTTATTTCGAAACGCCAAATTTCCGAACGCTTTTACAAGACGAATACAAAGTGCGTAGTATTTCAAGACAAAATTCGGAAATCGTATATCAAAGACATCTCGAATTCTGCAATCGTACAACACGAATATAATTATATATATTCGGACGTCGAGATTTTTAATACTTTCGTAAAATAAATATAGTTATATTTATTCCGAACGTTGACGATGCGAACACGTACGACTACTTTCGAATGATATTATAACAATAGTATATTGTTTATATTCGATTCAAACGTCTTGCGCAAATACGAAATGTATTATTTATACGGATATATAGACAAGTATATATACAACATGTCTTGCGAAAACTACGAAGTAGTTATGAATTCATGAAATATAGTTATGTTTAGATATAAACATATATTTAAGTCGTTCAAAAACTAAGACAATTCTAATAAAAACCATAGGTTGGTTAACCGAGTTAAGTCAATAATAATCTCATAGAATCGTATGAGTAACGATTCGGTAGAGCTCCGTATCACGTAGTATAGCTACGTCATTCTTAGAAACTTACAAGTTATTCCATTTTAGGAATACCTTAGATTGCATGCTAGCAAGTCAAGTTGTGGAGACAACACTACGGAAATCACATTAAGCTAGCTTTGCACTGGATTATCCAGGTGAGTTCATAACCCCCACTTTTTACCGTTTTACATTTTTATAAATGTTTTCGCGGGTGGAAAGACATGCAAGTTTTGCGAAGGCATAAAATGTTTCGAGGAACGAAAATCAGATATTTCTAAACCATGTTACAAACAGATTTCAATGAACACAAATGGTTTATGAAAAGTTTATGCTAAATTTACCGGTTTTCACAGCTGTACAAAGCTTTTAGAAACATGCATGAGTTTTATGACTGGTGACGGGATTGTCATAATCACAACTAAGGGGCGAGGCCCCAATTCTACAAAAGAACATGGACTAGGCCCAAAATCACAAGAAAACATGGGCTAGGCCCAAAATCACAAGAAAACATGGGCTAGGCCCAAAATCACAAGAAAACATGGGCTAGGCCCAACGACAAAAGAACATGGGCTAGGCCCAGAAATCACAAAAGGACATGGGCTAGGCCCAAAATCACAAAAGAACATGGGCTAGGCCCAATAACACAGATTTATAACAATTGGTATGTAGCTATGGGATTAGATTATAACAAGATCACTGTACGTAAGTAGGGAAATAACAATAGTAACCATTAATCACGTAGTGACCAAGGTGCAAAAGGTGTAGATCTATCGAGTTTGAGACACGCTCCACTCCTGGTATGATAACCGGTTAGGAGTGCTTTTGTGATCCCAAAATGTCAAAGAAGTCTTGGTTTGGTTACTTACTTATGGCACATAGGTCGGTTATTAGCTACACACTAACAGATCCTTAGATTCCATAGGAAAACTACATACTACAATTTAAATACCGGTTTACAAAGATAACAGAAAACATTTTATCACCGATTTATAAACATAACAGTTATATGCATGGATTTGCAAACAACATGGAAAACATTTCAATACTGTTATACAGACATGACATTTCAAATGCTTTGGGATACATGATCCCACAAACCGGTTTTCAAATGCAAAATGCTCAAGTGTTTTATGACTCATTTGAAACAAAAACAAACAAACTATGAACTCGCCAACTTTATGTTGATTTTTCGCATGTTCTTTCTCAGGTTATAATTACAAGTATGGCACGGTTGGAATAGTGGAACCCATGGGGATTCGAGTAGTTAGTGGGCGTTCAGTTACTAGAAACCTTAGCCATCACGTCTGCTTCCGCTGTGCGATGAAGATGCCATTCGGTTCATGCCCCGGCTCTGATGTGAAAGGATAACATGGGGGTGTGACAATGTATTCACAATCGTAATTTTCTAAATTAACTTTACGCTTATTCATCATATCTACAACCATTTGAGCATCTCTTGGACCAATGAAAGCTCTTAAATCTTTGCTGAAAATTTTATATTCTATTCTAGTACCACGAACATTGTGTTGTCCCCCTTTTAAAACATCTTGCATCTTATAGGCAGTCGACGGACCAACTTCAGCTAAACTTATTCTATGAATGAAATCTTGGTCGCTAAATTCTAGTTGCCGCTTCTTCCATGTCAAATACATGTTCTCAATTGAAACTAACGGGTGATTATGAGATTCAACAAATTCATATAACCGTAAACCACGACAACCCTTAAAAACCTTAACCTTTATTTTAGCTTTACGATTTGATACCTTGTAATTAGTGCTACGAGGTAACTTGGAAGATGGCTTCACAAGCATTGAACCAACATTTTGGCAAATGGGCTTACCCGATCTACTACAAACATTATACCTAAGTGTAACAGTGCCATCTTTTGATTTCTTAGTTGTCGACAACCTAATATTAAACCTAGCCTTCTCGGCATATGACTGATACATGGAAGCTGCATCTTCCTCTTTAGCAAATACCATACTAAAAACAGGTCTATACACTTCCATTACATTAGGGATCCAATATCTAGTACCATTTGGTGAATCATAAAAGTACTGCAAACCGATTCTTGAAAATACTGTATATGTGGCTCTATAAATAACATAAAGTAGAATATATGGAACATCAGATTATGATACTATAAAGACTTAGCATCAATAACACATAAAATAGAAACAAACAGTTACACTTGTGTAAAACTGAATAAGATGGAATGAAAGCCACTAGCAACCACACAAGCCTCATAGTAACCCCAAGTATGCAATTACACATGTGTAAAGCAGAACAGTAACTCACGAATAGTAGTACCTTCTTCATCAACAACATTTCTATTAATGGAACTGTTCAGTGCATCATCAAAGTTGGACACATTCTCCACATTCGACATCAAGTTGTTTTGCTCCCGAACTGTCTGTTTACTGGATTGGAGTAGATTACTCATATTCACTATACCACCTACTTCAGCCAGCTCTTCTAATTGTCCCTCGTGATTAACAACATTTATGCAATTCAGATCATTGTTGCTCTCAAAAGTTATAGGAGAAACGATGACTGTAATTCACCAAACAAAAACAAAATTAAGGATAATTAACAGCAAACATGTAACATCCACATATGAACAAAATCAACAATCATTGATAAACAAAATTCAATTAACTTATAACAAAAACAACAAATCAAATAAGATTAGAATTGAGTAAACAATCACTGAAAACATAAGTTAATACATGCGAATCACTGATGAAACCCGGCGATTCAGAACTGACTGAAGATTAAAAAGCCCTAAAATCGTTGAATAAATCAAACGATTGAAGAAGTCATCGAACGATTCAGATCTACGACCTTATCATGATATCATCGTCTCCATGATTTCAATATATGGTAAGATCAGGGCTTGTTGTTTTGTTAAGAGATGGTGATTATAAAAGAAAACACAATTGTACAATTCATATTTTACCCTTTTCACTAAAACACAAGGGATAAAGATGAGTGGTTAAGATTTGTTCTCATGGTTCTCACAAAAATTAGGTGTTCTCATTTAAACCCTCCCATATATATATATATATATGTGGGTTAAAATGAGAACCACCTTAAGTTGTGAGAACCGTGAGAACTAGTCCATCCAAAAGGTTTTTAATTTTTTTCAAAAGTCATAAAAAATCACTTGTTTCACATTTACATGAGGCGTAAAAAAATATTTATCTTCGTACAAAATTTACACCAGCGCATAAAAAAACTTGTATCAGTCAAAACTACCGGCTCGACAGGTTTTTTTTTTACAGACGTGTTTACAATATTTTCATCTAAGTTTGTGCAAAAACATTTTGGCCCAATCACACGGGAAGAAAAAGTTCTCACAACACGTGCTGGTTCTCATTTGAACCGAGCCCTATATATATAGAGGAGAAGGATCCGTTAGGAACCATCCTTTATTGCGAGAACCGCGAGAATCAATGAGAAAACAATAAAAAATACATAAAAAATCTAAAAAACACACAATTTTTAATATATATTTTAAAAAATCGTTATATTTCATCTCTAAAAAAGAAAAAAATTCGAGTAAGAATTATTGACGCACATGTGCCTTTGTATCCTTTCTTTGACAAATTCCGTAATACATTACCAATATTAAACAATTGCACATTCATTTACACTACCATCCGTAATACACTACTTTTTACATTATGTTGATGCACTTTATGTTCGTCACTGTGCGAATAGGCTAGAAAGAGTGTGTATTGAATATTGTATAGATTAGATATGAACACACGACCCAAGTGCGAACGAGAACTGGCTCGTACGAGTGACAATGTCACTCGTACGAGTGACAATGTGACTCGTACGAATGATAAACAACTCACTCGTATGAAGGACACGTTGTACGAAGCCAACCTGCTCACTTCGCACGAGCTGCTCATGTCTATATATATGTGTTATGTGTTCATTGTTTGTAAGTTTTGGAAGTTTCCCAAGAGGAACACTGGCAGATTCTCTCCAGGAATTCTACCAGCCAGAAAGGATGTATACTCTCTCGGTATGAATGAATGAATCCCTCTGCTTGTGAAGACTTAGATTTTTCAGGTTAACTCCGTTAGCACAACTCCGTTATCTTTAACATGATTTAAAACATTTATTATAGCATTTCACTTCATATTGGTTGGTTAAGTATGTCAGTTAGTACACGAACACTCACATAATAATAATTTGGCGAATCAACCGAATTAACAAACGCACATAAGTCTGAACCCGAACGTTGGTGAAACATGGATATAGTATTGCAAACATAGAAATAATAATAAAATTGAGTGGATTTATATGTTATTTGATTACATGGACAACTTGTTAGTTGTTTCTCGTAATTGCGAACAATGTGCGTTTTTGTGTGATCTAGCGTTATAAAATAATTATTTTTTTATAAACAAACAAGTGGGTTTTATTTTTATAGACTTGAGCAATTAAAAATTAGTAAAAATAGTTTAGTGGGCTTGTGTTAGCTAGAAAGGGCAACCAAAAGTTACAAAAGCCCACCAAAAGGCCCACCCATGGTTTTTAATTAGTTAAAAAATAAGCTAACCCTAAATCCCCAAAATACATATGCCAGCTCCACCTTCACCATAATTTCGAAATCTTGCCTTTAAAACACCATTCCACTTTGATTTGTTGCTTGGATCTTTCAAGAGGTGCCTTGCTTGATCGATTTCAATACCCTTTAACTCTTACAAGTAAGTTTTCTTGATCAATTTTGATGTTTCTCATGAGTTAAACATTAGGGTTTTGATTATAACTTGATATTAATGATACTTGGTTGTTTAATCTGAGGTATTTGGGGTTATGCATGATGTACGGGTCAGACTTGGGGTAAACAAGATCATAAACACTTTTTGGGAAGAGTTGAAAGTAAACATATTCTGTCCAAATCTTTACAGCGGATTTTTGTTGGCTGTAACGAGGTCAAAACTTAAAGAAATCCATTGTATCTTAAGTCCATGATGAACTTTCAGGAAATACCTTTCAAACCCAACTGGAATCACATTTTTTCGATGCCGTTTGGTATTTTAAAGGATTTATTTCGTGTCAAAGGTTCAGGCTGCATTTTTCGTTAGAATTTGTAGCCCATTACGAGTGTCATAAGTCAATGTAGGAATTGACGTAAATCTCAAATTTTTACTGTAGGAAGTTCCGGGAGGTCATGAAAATCTCCAATTGGATTTTCATAAAAAGAATAAACCAAGATTTTTAAATGATTTTTGGCGTAAACTGTCATCAGAAAGTTGTAGATCAGACCAAGATGTAGAGAATGATTTTTAGTGATTTTTGTGTAACGATTCAGGTTATGAAAAAAAATTCACAATGTTCGGGAACTAAATGTCACGTGTGTAAAAATAGCATAATTTTATGAGTTCGTTTAATATTTTAAACAAATTTCTAAAAACTGCCTTAAAACTGACATGAAACTGCATTAAGCTGAAAGTATTTGTGGACGTGTTAAATATGATTATATGTTGCAACAAAGTTTTGTATGTTATTAGAAACGTTAACGGGTGTCCATGAATGCATTATATGGAATTAGGCGATCACCTACTCTAACTTACTTAAACTTGTAATTTGTACGACAAAGTGATTAGGTGATTATGTGTTAGACTACGTGTAGGAATTCATAAATTGAACTAATTGAAACGGTAAATATATCAGGACAAAGTTGACATTCCTGATTACCTTTCAAGTTTAATACGAGCAAATAATGTGAGTTCACAACTCCTTTCTAAAAGCATGCGTCCCTAGTTTGGGTCAACATTTTTTACGGTAGCCCTGGTTTGGGCTACGCGCGCGTCCCTTGTGTGGACCACTCAAACATGCTATCCACTGAAGGTGGATAGTACACTTAGACTAAACGAAAAACTCTATCATGAAAGTCCATGTATTTTACTGATTAGATTGCCGGGAGGGCATACACGGGGTATTATTTGATAGCGCTATTAGGTTTGACAAACCTCACACCGTGTTGGAGGTCGGGCGTGAACTTCTAACATTCACTCTTGCTTTAATGTTGATAGACATTATTGAGGGCACAAACGAAGCGTCAGCATTCGGTACCCAGTTTAGTCATATGATGAGGGTTAGCTACGCGATTCATACTTAAATCAAAATGTTGTTAACTTTACTTTTACTAGACTCAAATTTTGTGAATTCGCCAACTTTATTGTTGACACGTAGTTGCATGCTTTGTAGGTAAGTAGGTACAACTTTGGACAGGCATTGCAATCGGCCGGAGTGGGCGGTTCATCTAAACGTATTGTTTTGAACATTTACTTAACTTGTAGTTTTAAGTTCCTGTTGGTTTTTAATTTTATTTTCCGCTGCAACACAAACTGTCTTTTGAACAAATTAAAACCTTATTGCTAATCATGTTGATAGTGATGCTTTTATTATTTTAAATGGTTTTTTCAACATGATTAGTGGCTAAATCCTGGTCGGTCACACGCCTCGCAGTAAAACCCCATGTGGAATTTGAGGGTGTGACAGATTGGTATCAGAGCCATTGGTTATCGTGAACTGGGTTTAAAATAGAAAATATTTTTTTTATGAAAACCAGACTATAACCGTTCTTTACTGGAAAGCACAACGACACCACACTCCAGATTGCAAGGTTCGTCATACTTATATGCATACTTGGTACTTGTATTACTTGTCATTTATATCTGCATTACCCTTACAATATTATGATTTTTGTGCCAACTAAAATAGGTAAACATAACATAACACATGTATGTTGACATCCTCATCTTTCTTTTTCGAACGTTCCCATGCACCAGGGAAAGTACCTTTGGTTCATTCCCTTCCGCGTCGTGTTGAGACCTGCGCTTATCGTTGGGCACGTCTCGCCCAAACCGAGGAATCTTCTTCCCTACCTACTCCAGGGGCACGAGCTGAGGCTCCTGTAGCTGTCCGCCTAACCCTTGACCAGATACGTATCCGACGCTTAGAAGTGGATCTGCAAGATACTCTTGAAAGGATAAAATATTTGGAGAAAGACAACGCAAGGAGAGACTTCCAGGTTGGACTTATAGAAGTGAATTTACACGAGACTGCTTGGAGGGTGCATTTTCTGGACGAACGTGTACCGCCAGCACCACCCTCACCACCAGTAGAACCAGAGCCGGTGGAAGAAGAACCCGAAGAGGGCCGAGTAGGGGAACCAGAAGAAGAACCTGAGGAGGACCCTAAGGAGGATCCCGAGGATGAAGAACCTGACAAGGTAGTTGCTGATGAGGATGACAATGATGACGACGGTGACGATGGCAACGACGGCAATGCTGGCATGGGTGATGGAGAAGTCGATGACTGATCCCCCACCTAATTATCTTTCTCATTTCATTCGTTTCTGAAGCCATTTTACTTTTAAATTTGAATATTTGTTGAAATACGTTAAAGACAGTTGCAATTTATTTTCATTAGATATTTTTATTTAAGTTGTTTCATATGTTGCTTGGACTGGTTGTCATTGATTACCTTGTTCTTGGAATTTACATAATGAATGTATATCCGTGCTTTATATACCCATTTTTGTTTAATTAAAGGAAATCATGAGCAGTAGAGGCAATGGCCGTGACGGCGGGCATGGGGGCATCAACATGACCCAAGCCCAACTGACGGCACTTATCAACGACCGAGTCGCTGAAGCATTGGCGTCATATCAAGCCGCTCAAGGTGGAGGTAAATCTATTGTTATAGAATGCCCTAAATATCTATTTCAATTATTGTTCTCTTTTATCTTTGTGTTCTTATTCGTGCTAAATTTCTTGGTCAGGCCCACAAGTCCAACCTCAGCCACCAGCTTGCACCTTAAAATCATTCATGGGTTGTAAGCCCAGTCACTTCACTGGAAACAAAGGTGCTATTGGTCTGCTCCACAGGTTTGAAAAGGTGGAATCCGTGTTCGCCATGTGCAACTGCCCTGCTGAGAATATGGTCAAATTCGCAGCGGGAGTTTTCGAAGATGCTGCGCTTTCCTGGTGAAACGTGCAAGTACAGATTCTAGGCTTAGAAGTTGCTAATGCCACCCCTTGGAACACATTCAAGGACATGATGAAAGAAGAATATGCCACAGGGATGACATTCAGAAATTGGAAACCAAGTACTACAATTTAAAAATGTCTGGTTCAGAGATCGAGGCGTATACGAAACGATCAAAAGAGTTTGCCTCCTTGTGTCCTAACATGTCTGATCCAGCCTTCAAGCGAATCGAGCTATACATTAAGGGGTTAGTTCCCCAATTCAAAGCATGGTGACCTCAACCAATCTTCAAACTATCCAACAAAACATCTGACTTGCTCACCGACTAACTGATCAGGCAGTGGAACAGGGCAAGTTACCTAAACGCAACTGAGCTTCTGAAGGCTCTTCTGATAACAAGCGTAAATGGGACAAAAGTCAAGCTAAGAGTTCCAGGTCTACTCAATCCCCTCAGCAGCAAAGAAAATTTGACAACAACCATACCCCAAATCAGCAAGTGTCGAATCATCAAGCCCGAGGTGGTTACCAGGGAAACCAACCCAAATGTGACAAATGCAACGGACACCACAATGGGCAATGCGACCCAAACCGCTGTCAGCGGTGTTGGAAGCTTGGTCATACAGCTAAAGATTGCAGAAGTCCTTATCCAGTCAGATAAGCTCAGCAACAGCAGAACTAGCAACCTCAACGTCAACCGTAGCAACAACAGGGTAACAATAAGGGATGCTATCAGTGTGGTACCGAGGGGCACATTAAAAGGAATTGTCCGCAGCTGAACAACAACAACAACAATGCGAGAAAAGGGAACACCAATAACAACAACAATGGTGATAAGGGGAATGGCGGCAGAGGCTGAGCATTCGTCATCGGTTCAGGCGAAGCAAGGAATGACCCTAATGTCGTGACGGGTAAGTTCCTTCTGAATGAATCTTTTGTTTCAGTACTTTTTGATTCTGGCACAGACCGTAGTTATGTATCCACGAACTTTAGTACACTACTTAAGCCTGGCCCAACTTCTCTTATACGTAAGCACACAGTAGAACTAGTTAACGCCAAATCCCTCGAGGCAACACGTATTCATCACGACTGTAGTTTGGAGTTAGCTGGCCACAAATTTGATATTGACCTTATCCCTATCACTCTCGGTAGCTTCGATGTTGTAGTCGGGATGGATTGGCTATCCCTAAATCGCGCGGATATACTTTGTCATGAAAAGATCGTTCGCATCCGTCTTCCTAGTGGCGAAACCCTTGATATTCGAGGCGAGAAGGGTGGCGCTGTAGTAGGTATCATTTCATTCATGAAAGCCCAAAAGTGTCTACGAAAGGGCCATACCACTATTCTAGCCCTTGTCACTGATGTTCAAACCGAAGAGAAAAAGGTTGAAGATATTCCTATTGTTCGTGACTTTCCCGAGTTCTTTCCTGAAGAACTACCTGGCCTTCCACCTCACCGCCAAGTCGAATTTCAAATCGAGCTAACTCCTTGAGCGGCACCTGTAGCTCGAGCACCATATCGACTAGCACCGGTCGAACTAGAAGATCTATCACGCAATTGCAAGAGCTCATGGATAAAGGTTTTATCCGACCTAGCTCGTCCATGGGGAGCCCCATACTTTTTGTCAAAAAGAAGGATGGTACTTTTCGCATGTGTATTGACTACCGTGAACTAAACATGGTCACTATCAAGAACCATTATCCACTTCCACGCATTGATGATCTATTCAACCAATTACAAGGGTCAAGTTTTACTCCAACATCGATCTAAGATCGGGCTACCACCAACTGAGAGTCCGAGACGAAGACATTTCCAAACAACATTCAGAACTCGATACGGCCATAACGAGTTCCTCGTTATGCCTTTTGGGCTAACGAGTGCACCCACTGTTTTCATGGATCTTATGAACCGAGTGTGCAAGCCTTATCTTGACAAGTTCATTATTGTTTTCATTGACGATTATCTGATCTACTCTAAGAGCCAGAGGAACACGAGCGACATCTGCGTCATATTTTGGAACGCTTACGGAATGAACAGCTTTACGTTGAATTCTTGAAATGCGACTTTTGGCTTCGTGAGTCCATTTCCTCGGTCACGTGGTCAATGAAGCTGGGATTCACGTTGATCCAGCCAAGATCGACTCTATCAAGAATTGGCCTGCACCTAAAACTCCAACAGAAATCCGCCAATTCCTTGGCCTGGCAGGTTATTATCGTAGATTCATTGAAGGATTCTCGAAGATTGCACAACCTCTTACTGCTCTAACTCAAAAGGGTATCACCTACAAGTGGGGTGATGCTCAAGAATCCGCGTTTTAGTATTTGAAAGAGAAACTATGTAGTGCAGCTATTTTATCTCTACCTGAGGGCACCGATGACTTCGTTGTCTACTACGACACGTCCATTCAGGGACTCGATTGTGTGTTAATGCAACGCGAGAAAGTCATTGCTTACGCGTCCCGACAACTCAAGGTCCATGAAAAGAACTACACTACCCACGACCTAGAATTGGGAGCTGTAGTATTTGCACTCAAGATATGGAGACACTACTTGTACAACACCAAGTGCACGATATACACCGATCACAAGAGTCTCCAGCACATACTCGACAAAAAGGAGTTGAACATGCGACAACGTCGATGGGTTGAACTTCTAAATGATTATGAGTGCGCAATTAAATATCACCCGGGCAAGGCAAACGTTGTAGCCGACGCCCTCAGCCGAAAAGAAACCAAGCCTAAACGAGTCCGTGCTCTACAGCTTACGATCCATTCAAACCTTCTCGAGCAAATTCGCAACGCTCAAGTTGAAGCACTAAAGGAAGAGAACCTCCTAGCTGAATCCATGCGCGGCATGGAGAAACAAATCGAGCTCAAATCTGATCGCATTCATTACTTCATGGAGCGTATATGGGTTCCATCCATCCTACGGAAATTTGCGAGAGCTTGTGATGGACGAAGCACACAAGTCTCGATACTCGATACATCCTTGTTTTGTCAAGATGTAGCATGATTTGAAGGTATTGTACTTGTGGCCTAACATGAAGGCAAGTATAGCAAAGTATGTTAGCAAGTGCTTGACCTGTGCTAGGGTCAAGACCGAGTATCAGAGGCCGTCTCGGTTACTTCAGCAACCAGAAATGCCAACATGGAAATGGGAGCAAATTTCCATGGATTTTGTCACCGGGCTACGAAGAACTCAAAGCGGAAACGACACCATCTGGGTGATTGTGGACCGCCTAACTAAATCTGCCCACTTACTCATGATCAAAGAAACCGAAAAATATGACATGCTTCCAGTTTATACTTGAAGGAAGTAGTCTCGCAACATGGAGTGCCCATCTATCATCTCCGATCATGACCCTCGTTTCACGTCCTACCTATGGTAGTCCATGCATAAATCATTCGGCTCGCGATTAGACATGCGCACGACCTATCACCCACAAACCGATGGTCAGACCGAACGCACCATCCAGACACTTGAGGACATGTTGCGGGGTGTGTTATTGATTTTGGTAAAGGTTGGGAAAGACACCTACCCCTAGTGGAATTCTCTTACAACAATAGTTATCACTTGAGCATACATGCCACACCGTTCGAAGTGTTGTACGGACGGAAATTCCGATAACCTATTTGTTGGGCTGAAGTTGGAGACAACCAAATCACTGGTCCTGACTCGTGCTTGAAACATCGGAGAAGATCATTGAGATCAGAAATCGGATGGCGGCGGGGGACCAACAGAAAAGCTACGCTGATAAGCGTGGGACGCCGTTGGAATTCCAAGTAGGTGATATGGTATTGTTAAAAGTCTCACCTTGGAAGGGTGTTGTTCGTTTTGGTAAACGGGGCAAGCTCAATCCGTGTTATGTTGGACCATTCGAGATTACGGAAACAATTGGCAAAGTGGTGTATAGATTGGAATTACCTAAAGAACTCAGTGGTGTGCACAATGTCTTTCATGTATCGAATCTGAAGAAGTGTGTATTTGATGAGACACTTGTGGTTCCATACAAAGAACTCAAGATTGATGACCAACTCCATTTCATTGAAGAACCAGTTGAAATCATGGATCAGGAAGTCAAAACGCTTAAACGCAGTAAAATTCCTATAGTCCGGGTTCGTTGGAACTCAAAACGTGGCCCAGAATTTACCTGGGAACGAGAAGATCAAATGATGTGCAAGTATCCTCAACTGTTAAAAAATAATGCATTAAACGTTGAAGTTGCTACTGAATTTTGGGACAAAATTCCAAATCAACTTGGGGATGATGTGACGCCCCATGAAAACATTCGACCACACTAGCTTCTTCAGCGATGGTTTGCAAATTTTCGGGGCGAAAATTATATCAACTTGGTGATGATGTGACAACTTAGATTTTTCAGGTTAAGTTCGTTAGCACAACCACGTTATCTTTAACATGGCTTAAAACATTCATTATAGCATTTCACTTCATATTGGTTAGTAAGTGTGTCAGTTAGTACACGAACACTCACGTAACAATAATTTGGCGAATCAACCGCATTAACAAACTGCGCATAAGTCTGACCCCGGACGTTGGTGAAATATGGATATAGTATTGCAAACATAGAAATAATAATATAATTGAGTGGAATTATATGTTATTTGATTACATGGACTACTTGTTAGTTGTTTCTCGTAATTGCAAACAATGTGCGTTTTTGTGTGATTTAGCGTTCTAAAAATAATTATTTTTATAAACAAACAAGTGGATTTTATTTTTATAGACTTGAGCTATTAAAAATTAGTAAAAATGGTTTAGCGGGCTTGTGTTAGCTAGAAAGGGCAACCAAAAGTTACAAAAGCCCACCAAAAGGCCCACCCATGGGTTTTAATTAGTTAAAAAAAAATAAGCTAACCCTAAATCCCCAAAATACATATGCCAGCCCCACCTTCACCATAATTTCGAAATTTTGCCTTTAAAACACCATTCCACTTTGATTTGTTGCTTGGATCTTTCAAGAGGTGGCTTGCTTGATCGATTTCAATACCCTTTAATGCTTATAAGTAAGTTTTCTTGATCAATTTTGATGTTTCTCTTGAGTTAAACATTAGGGTTTTGATTATAACTTGATATTAATGAAACTTGGTTATTTAATCTGATGTATTTGGGGTTATGCATGATGTACGGGTCGGATTTGGGGTAAACAAGATCATAAACACTTTTTGGGAAGAGCTGAAAGTAAAGATATTATGTCCAAATCTTTACAGCCAATTTTTGTTGGCTATAACAAGGTCAAAACTTAACGAAATCCATTGAATCTTGAGTCCATGATGAACATTCAGGAAATACCTTTCATACCCAACTAGAATCACATTTTTTCGATGTCGTTTTGTATTTTAAATGATTTATTTCGTGTCAAAGGTTCAGGCTGCATTTTTCGTCAGAATTTGTAGCCCATTACGAGTGTCATAAGTCAATGTAGGAATTGACTTAAAATCTCAAATTTTTCCTGTAGGATGTTCCAGGAGGTCATGTAAATCTCCAACTGGAATTTCGTAAAAAGAATAAACGAGGATTGTTAAACGATTTTTGGCGTAAACTGTCATCAGAAAGTTGTAGATCAGACCTTGGTGTAGAGATTAGATTTTTTTTTATGTAAAGATTCAGGTTATGAAACAAATACACAAGTATTCGGGAACTAAATGCCACATTGTGTTAAAATATCATAATTTTATGTGTTCGTTTAGTATTTTAAATAAATTCCAAATAACTGCCTTAAAATTAACATGAAACTGCATTAAGCTGAAAGTATTTGTGAACGTGTTAAATATGATTATATATTGCAACAAAGTGTTGTATGCTATTAGAAACATTAATGGGTGTCTATGAATGCATTATATGGAATTAGGTAATCGCCTACTCTAACTTACTTAAACGTGTAATTTGTACGACAACGTGATTCGGTGATTATATGTTAGACTACGCGTAGGAATTCATAAATTGAATTAATTGAAACGGTAAACATATCATAACAAAGTTGACATTCCTGATTACCTTTCAAGTTTAATACCGAGCAAATAAAGTGAGTTCACAACTCCTTTCTAAAAGCATGCGTCCCTAGTTTGGGACAACATTTTTTTACGGTAGCCCTTGTTTGGGCTACGCGCGCGTGCCTTGTGAGGACCACTCAAACATGCTATCCACTGGTGGTGGATCGTACACATAGACTAAACGAAAAACTCTATCATGAAAGTCCCAGTATTTTACCGATTAGATTACCAGGAGGGCATATGCGGGGTATTAGTTGATAGCGCTATTAGGTTTGACAAACCTCACATCGTGCTGGAGGCAGGGCGTGAACTGTCACACCCCAGATTTCTTATCCAAATCCATACACCGTTGGGTCCGGGTAGGGAGTATTGTGACGTCAGTTGATAACATCATAGTCAATTAAACACGACACAGCGGAAGTCTTGGAGTAAAATTACTATTACAAACCGAATGTTCAAAATAAAATAATATACAGGCTCGTACTAGAGGATCCACAGGCGGATCATAAAATGTACAAAGGAAGAATATAAAACAGACTTTAGGGCAGATCTAAGGATTTGCAAGGTCCTCTTAATCATTACCGAGCAGCTTCCGGCCTATTTTGTATTGTACCTGCAATTTAGTCTTTGGACGATACGTCAGCTTTCGCTGGTAAATACACCCAACTGACTCATTTTGAAAACATTTAAAAATGATTTTAATTGCACAGGGCACAAAATCTTTTATAACTTGGGAAAGTTACTTTGTAACCTTGTTAACAGATTCACATGTTTGTCCATACATACAGGGCCCAGTACAAAGACCGAGACATGATTAAATACACACCACTTAGAACTGACAGAGGAGTTATCCCTAACATCTTGGGTAATTTAACCCCTGATGTTTAAGTTATCAAGCAAAACTGATTAAAACAGAATATACGGATTTACTAGCCTCAATCTGGCATTCGATTGATCCCATTGCTGACCAAGCGGTAATAGTTTACCGTATCCCAAGCCCGTATAGGGAAAAAAGTCAAGATTATTTACCTGAGCTAGTCTTTTTTTAATTTCAATAAATCAGCCGTATACAAAAGTACTTAAGTGCAGATAGCATTTACTTGCAAGTCTTTAGCCTGGATTATGGCATAAGCTAACTAATTAATACTAACGGTCTTTATTTAAGTCATAGACTTAGACCGAGTAGTGTACATGATCAAAACGTATAACGCTTGATTAAATGATGATTGGATAGAATGTAGTTTAAACCCGACAAGTACTTTGACTTGCATAATATGGGTAAACAATTAACATTCTGGATTTTGAGATTAAAATGATAAGGTTAAACCCGTTTCGGTTAAATCCGTAAACTAGTTACGTATAATCAACTGTATGCTTATAAGCGATAATGGGCAACTGGATAAGTCACGAACAAGTTCTATATGCCATTATACTTTAATTAAGTTGAAATATCAGTAGAATATCAACTTATATGCCCGTTAAGGTTTTAAAACGAAATTATGCCTCATAAGGGTATTTCGGTAATTTATACCGTATAAAAGAAATTTGAATATAATTTAATGTTATAACTATAATTATTTTGGAAAAATAATTTATTTATGATATAATATCAGTAGGATATTAACTTTACGTGTAATTTATCTTTTATGACCAAACTATGTACCGAAGGGGCATTTTGGTCATTTTACACAAACTTTATAAATTATTTGGGATTCTGAATTTATAACATGTACCTACTATAAATATGTTTAAAATAAGTTTAAAATTCAGTAGGTAACAAGTCTGGGTTAATTAATATGGTTTAAAACCATACTATGCGCCGAAACGGCGCTTATGTCGTAAAATGACGTTTTATACGATGTTTAATGAAAACTGAAATTAGGGTCAGATTTAAAATGTCTTAGATATGCTATTAATATAAAATATTAGTAGGTAAAAGATTTATCTTCAAAAGATTTGATTAAACTATTTTATGACCCACAGGGCTAAAATCGTCATTTATCGACATAGTTTAAGGACTTGCTTGAAAACTCAGTTTATAACTTGGTTTAACATCCCAAATAATCCTACTTATAATATTATATCAGTAGGAAACTTATTTTTTAAGTTCATTATCATTAAAACCTTGATTTATGCAAAAATGACATTTTAGTAAAAAATGGCATAGTTATGGAACTCGCGCATAAACATAGATTCTGACTATGATCATGTAATATAACCTCAGAGGGTGATCCTACATTATATTACAATCATAATGCAACTTTAGATCAGTAGGTAACTAATTTAAATCGGGTCAGAATCGAAAGTCAAAGCAGAAGTCAAACTTCGCGACTTTCGGTTGCGAACCGACCCTAGAACTGAAATTGACGAGCCAAACATGTTCTTACATGTTCTAATAATTATTACCAACTTGTTTAAGTGTCAAAACAGGTTTCATAACATATATAAGATCAATTTATGATTTTTCCGAAAAATGGCATGTTTGACTTTTTAGTAACATAACTTTGATCCGTAAATTGGTCTAGCAAACGTGATCTTCAGGAGGTGCCCTTTATAGGGACTAAAACCTACCTTATTACAATAACTTAGCCATGTTCATTTTGAACAATGGCTAGACCATAATGGTCTTAACAGAAAGTCAAAGCGTTTTCCGCAAAACGCTTGACTTTTGGCTATAAAAGCCTATAAACGAAAATGTACAAGGAAGGAACACTTACCAGTGATTCCTAGGGTGCAAAAGAACTATGTTTGATGCTCCTTTCAGTTAGGAACTTCGAGAGAAGGGGGAAGAGTGAATGAATGAGAAAGGTGCAAGTTGGAATGCTGAACTTAAGCACCTATTTATAGTTGGAGAATTCAAAGGAGATGAAGCCAGGTGTTTAGGGGTGTAAGAAGAAGCTTACAAGTGTCCCAAAATGTGGCATAGCAGTTTGGGAAGCCATGGTTTCGATTTAATGGTTTTTGGCATTTTTGTTTGGAAGCCAAGAAAACTTTCTGCAGCAGAGCCTCTCTCGCGCCGCGCGAGAGACCCAGGCCAGGTCTCTCGTGGCCCGCGACCGCCCCTTGGCCAGTTTCAAAGTTTGACACTTGAACCCATTAACTTATTAAAGCTTTTCAAAACCTTCTAAAACACCTTTTTGGCAATTTTAGCCCTCTGTAGCCAATACTTGGCATACCCAGGATTATGCCCGGACATTGTCGAGCTCTCAGTTTGTTAAAAGGTCACTCAGAGGTATAATTAAAATGTTGTCACTTTTAATCCCTCCATTATCCAACTTTTACATATATACAAAATTGAACCGTCTTGTCCAACAAATGGCACGTATGAGAGTTAGGACTTCGTAAAGATCACTCAGAGGCTTATGATAAGCATGTTGATTCCAATGTCACTCAGAGGCTGGACATGTTGACATATCAGTCACTCAGAGGCCAAGTTTTTAGCATGTTGACATATCAGTCACTCAGAGGCTGTTATTTATGCATGTTGATACCAGACCGTCACTCAGAGGCTTAGTTTGAGCATGTTGACACCTTTAGTCCTTATTGGTCTTTAATAGACTATATTTAAAATACAACACGTGTCATTATACTACTGGACACGATTTTACAGGGTGTTACATCCTCACCTCCTTAAAAGAAATCTCGACCTCGAGATTTTATTCAAAAAGATAGGGGTACTTTTGTCGCATAGTGGACTCAACCTCCCATGTATACTCAGGACCTCTAAAAGTGTCCCACTTAACCTTTACTATAGGTTTCTCAATGAACCTCAGTTTTCATCAATTTGCACATCTTTGTGCGACATTTCTAGCGATTCATTAGCTAGACATTTCTTAAGATTATTGATGTGGAACACATCATGGATTCAACTAAGCTCCTCTAGCAATCTGAGTTTATAAGCTACAGTGCCGACACATTCGACTAATTTGAATGGTCCGATATATCATGGGCTCAACTTGCCCTTCTTTCCAAAACGTATCACACCTTTCTAGGGTGATACCTTTAACATGAATTTGTCCCCTACTTGGAACTTAAGAGATTTACGCCTCTTGTCAGCATAGCTCTTCTGCCTATCCTTGGCAGCTTTGAGATGATCACGGATTTGCACAATCTTTTCCGTGGTCTCCAGGACAATCTCTGGTCCTGATAGTTGGGCTTCTCCAACTTCTGCCCAACACACGGGCGTTCTGCATTTTCTCCCATACAAGGCCTCAAAAGGAGCAGCCTTGATGCTCGTATGATAATTGTTATTGTAGGAGAATTCTATCAGGGGTAAGTGGTCATCCCAACTTCCACCTAAGTCAATCACATATGCCCTAAGCATGTCTTCCAATGTCTGAATAGTACGCTCACTTTGACCATCAGTCTGTGGATGGTAAGCCATACTAAAATTTAATCGTGTGCCTAAAGATTGTTGGAAACTTTTCCAAAAGTGAGATGTATATCTAGTATCTCTATCAGATACAATAGAAACCGGCACACCGTGTAGGGACACAATCTTGTCCACATACAACTTAGCCAATTTGTCTGAATTATACGTTTCCTTTATTGGCAAAAAGTGTGCTGACTTGGTCAGCCTATCCACTATGACCCAAATAGTGTCGTTTCCACTTTTGGTCTTGGGTAACTTGGTAATCAAGTCCATAGTTACCATTTCCCATTTCCATGTGGGAATTTCCAATTGTTGTAGAAGTCCTGACGGCTTTTGATGTTCGGCCGTAACTTGCGAACACGTCAGACACTTGCCTACATAGGTGGCTATGGATTTCTTCAAACCCATCCACCAATAATTCTTCTTCAGATCTTGATACATCTTGTCACCTCCGGGGTGAACTGAGTATCTTGTGTTGTGCGTTTCTTGGAGGATTAGGTCTCTAAGTCCCCCAAAGATTGGAACCCAGATCCTTTCATTACATCTAAGGATTCCATCCTTTCCAGGCGCTAACTGATCGACAGTTCCGCCCAATCCTTCATTAGGAGCATTAGCTTCTGATAGAGCTTGCTTCTGCGCATCTAATAGCTTCTCACTAGCTATTTTTGAGCTCAATGCTCTTGGCGTTAATCCTTATAGGTTTAACCCGTTCCTTGCGACTTAAGGCATCGACAACTACATTCGCCTTGCCTGGATGGTAGCGAATTTCGCAATCATAGTCATTAAGCGTTTCCATCCATCGACGTTGTCGCATGTTCAACTCCTTCTGAATGAACAGATGCTGGAGACTTTTATGGTCTGTGTATATAATACACTTTGTGCCATACAAGTAATGTCTCCATAGTTTTAGTGCAAATACAACAGCACCCAATTCCAAATCGTGGGTGGTGTAATTCCTTTCGTGCACCTTTAACTGTCGTGATGCATAGGCAATTACTTTGCCTTTTTGCATTAGCACATAGCCCATGCCAGTGTGTGATGCATCGTAGTAGACTACAAAATCTTCAACACCCTCTGGTAGGGATAACACAGGAGCATTGCTCAATTTATGTTTAAGAATCTCAAAAGATTCTTGTTGCTTTGGACCCCAATTATACTTAATATTCTTACGGGAGGTAGTTAAAGGGGTGGCTATTCTTGAAAAGTTCTCAATGAACCTCCTGTAGTATCCAGCCAATCCGAGGAAACTACGAATCTCCGATGGGTCTTGGGCGCTTCCCAATTCTTTATGGCCTCAATTTTGGCGGGATCCACTTGGATACCACGCTTACTTACCATATGTCCAAGAAATTGGACCTCTCTGAGCCAAAACTCACACTTAGAGAATTTAGCATAAAGCTTCTCTTGCCTTAGCAGTTCTAAGATGCACCTAAGATGTTTCTCGTGATCAGCTTGATTTCGAGAGTAGATAAGTATGTCGTATATAAAGACAATGACAAACTTATCCAAATATAGCTTGCAGACTCTATTCATGAGATCCATAAATGCTGCTGGTGCATTTGTGAGCCTAAAAGGCATCGCCAAAAATTCAAAGTGACCGTAACGGGTCCTAAAGGCTGTCTTAGGAACATCCTCACTCCTAACCTTCAGCTGATGATATCTAGATCTTAAATCGATCTTGGAGAAGTAACTAGCCCCTTGAAGTTGGTCAAATAAATCATCGATCCTGGGCAGAGGATATCTTTCTTGATTGTTAACTTGTTCAGCTCTCGGTAGTCGATGCACGTTCGCATCGAACTGTCTTTCTTCTTTACAAACAGAATAGGAGCTCCCTAAGGCGAGGAACTAGGCTGAATAAAGCCTTTTTCCAAGAGTTCATCTAGCTGCGTCCTCAATTCCTCCATTTCCGTTGGTGCTAGCCTATATGGAGCTCTAGCTACTGGTGCTGATCCTGGTATAATATCAATTCTGAACTCCACTTGTCTGTCTGGAGGTAGGCCCAGTACTTCTTCTAGGAATACATCGGGATATTCTGAAATGACTAGGAGGTCTTCCATAACTGGCTTAGGCTCATTTGTAGTGATTTGTGCCATGTAGATGACACAACCTTTTCTCAAACACTTGGATGCCTTAAATAATGACACATTGTCTGGCAGTCCATAGTGTGAATCTCCGAGGATGGTGATCGTTTCACCAGATGGGGTTTTAATTTCAATGAGCTTCTTATCGCAGGCAATGCGGGCTTGGTTATGAGATAACCAATCCATGCCTAAGACAACATCGAACCCCACCAATTTCATTGGCAGAAGAGAGAAAGGGATGAAATGATTCTTAACGGATATAGAGCATCATCAAGAATGGAAGATGTTGTTTCTAAACTTCCATCAGCAAGTTCTATCTCGTAAGTTTCATCTAGAGTTCTTAAGGGCAAGTTTAATAGTTTACTAAACTTATGATCAACAAAAGATCTATCTACACCTGAACAAAAAAGAAGTCTAGCATAATTATTGTTAATGAGGAATGTATCCGTTATGACATTGTCGTCATTAACAGCCTCTCTTGCAGTTATTTGAAAGGCACAAGCATTCCCCTTCTTGGCCTCTCCAGGCTTTGCATTACTACTCTTAAGAATCTTAGGGCAGTTAGTCTTAATATACCTTTTTTCATTGCAGACGTAGCAGACGACATCCTTAAGATCCTTACATTCTAGGGTCTTATGCCCCTTTCTCTTACAGATGCCACAGGGTTTGGCTTGTGAACCATAATTACACTGTCCCTAGTGTCTTTGGTTGCAAGTTTTGCAAGTTGGCATTACAGCGTCTTGCCTTGGTTTCCTTTGAACCCAAATCTCCCTTTATTCTTCTTATTAAACCTATGGGAGTTGTCATCTTCCCTCTTCCTTTTTCCTTCAGTTTCAGACTTAACTGACCATTGTCTCACTAGATCAAGGGTGAGGGAAAGAGATAGGTCAACAGCAGACCTATAGGTAGTAGCCTGAGCAGCCTTTACCATGCCCTTTATCTCGGGCGCTAACCCATTAATAAAACGCGCAATGCGTTTGGGCTCCGGGGTAATTAAATAGGAAACTAACCTAGATAGGGAATTGAAATCGGAAACATATTTCCGACAGTCTAGGTTTTTCATTGAAAGAGACAAGAAGTCGGTCTCTAATTTCTCCACCTCATGGGGCGGGCAGTATGTTTTCTTTGCAAGGTCCACAAATTTGGACCACCCCAAATTATACAGGTGTACTTTACCTGTAGACTGGATCATGACTTTCCACCTGATTAGGGCATCCCCTTAAAGGACTGTGATACATACTTGACCACATCCTTATCAGCACAGTTGCTGATATCTACAATCATTTCCATCTCATCTAGCAACATTAGGGCTTCCACAACTCCCTTCTCCCCGTTAAAGTCTCGGGGCTTACAGGAGACAAAATACTTATAGGTACATCCGTCTTTAACAGAATGGGACCTTTCAGCAAAACCTATTTTCTTTGGTTCACTCCTCGCATTTGAAGAGTGAACGGAGCTCTCCTTATGAGCTGAGGATAGTGGAATAGATAAGGGTCTAGAGCGAGTAGCACTCGACTCTCTAAGCTTTTCTATGGCCTTTCCCATGGCCTCTTCAACAGCCGCGTCAATGCAAGCTTGAAAATTATCATTATCGATATCTCTGTTTTCGGCTTTGTTAGAATCAACATTCTTGTGGCTACTTTGTGCTTCATCTGAGTTAGCCATCTTTAATCCTTGGTTTCTATATATCAATAAAACTTTAGTTAGCCATGGTATATCAACCATATTGGCTTTAAACAATGGATATAACAATCCAAAGCCTATTTAAGCTAGTGTGAATAACATCACAACTCTTAGGCTTAATATATCTATATTTGGCCTAGGTCTTAATAGGACCATCATAGGCAAATTACAATATGGACATAGTCCATATAATATTGGACAGTGGATCGTAAGATCACAACCGTCATTGTCATATTTGACGATTTTATAGCTCATAGGCTTGTCACCAATGGACATAATTATTTGGCACGTAGGCCTGTCACTAATGGACATAAGATATGGCACATAGGCCTGTCACTAATGTACATAAAGTATAGCCCGTAGGCCCTACATCACTAATGGATGTTTGAATCATAGCCCCAAGGGCAATACATCACTAATTGATGTTTAATCATAGCCCCAAGGGCAATACATCACTAATGGATGTTAAATCATAGCCCCAAGGGCAATACATCACTAATGGATGTTTAATCATAGCCCCTAGGGCAATACATCACTAATGGATGTTTAATCATAGCCCCAAGGGAAGTACATCACTAATGGATGTTAAATCATAGCCCCAAGGGCAATACATCACTAATGGATGTTTATTATCATCGCACTGATGATATTAGCTGGGATCAATTTTGATCACATAGGCTATATTAGGTCAGGACATAGTCCTTTTCCTTGAAGGCTAGTGTGATTCCTCAAGTCACACTACCAAGAATATTAACATTTCTGAATGTTAACATAAGAGTACCTTAATGGTTGATTAATAGTCCTGGTCTCACTGACCTTAATGACTTGGAGGCTCGAACTTAAGTCCACCACCCCTGGATAGAAGGATAACTTCCCTTAAGTATCCTGATAGAAGACCCCTTCGTACTTAACTATCATTTATAAATTGGCCAAATGTGTGGTCTGTGCCACTTGGCTTAATCAAAACCATTAAGATCTTTTTGTAATTATATAGTAGAGCACAAATTTTGAGTAAAATCGAGACGCTCGCTTGAAGAGGATGAATACATATATAATTCTAAAATACTTCATTAAATTTCAATCTAGAAATCACAATACTAGAAAAATGAAATAAACTGTCCATGCAAGGACTTTAAAGAAATAAAAATGTTCGCGTAGGGACTAAAGAAATTACAATGTCCTCACAGGGACTATATATTATTTAGAAGGGACTTCACTCGTCCTTCTTTCCCTTGACCAACTTGGAGAGTTTCTTGAAGAACTTGTTTGTCTTCTTCTCCGTTTTCTCCGCTTGCTGCATCATTTCCTTCATTCTTTCTAATGCCTCATAAATGGCCTCAAGTAGTGGCGGAGGTTGTGGTTGTGGTTGTGGCATAACCGGATACTGGTATCCAAAAGTTGGATATCCAGTAGGTGGGAAAGGAGACGGATAAAGTGCATTGTGCATAACTGCTTGCATATATGGGTCTTGCGACCATGCTTGATAGTCTACTGGTGTAGATGGGTTAAAAGGATCATATCCAGACGTGTCTGGATATGTGGGGATTAGGTTAGTATAACCCGATGGTGGTAGTTGAACAATAGGTGTTGGTGTTGGTTCCACTATAGGTGAAACATTAGAGGGTTCACCCATTTGTGGGTCTTCTTGAATTGTGGCGTAGGAGTTGGGCAAAGGTGGCAGCGATCCCGACCTTTGTCCGGCACGTACCGACATACGTGCTCCACACTTTCTTCTTGGTGGTTCGGGTGGTGGTTGAGGTTGGTCCACCGGTTCCATGTGGACATATTCTTGAACAAGAAGTGGTTGAGAGTGATGAGAAGGTGTGTGGGCGAAAGTAAATTGATTCCAATATTGGTCCCACTCATTAGGACCTTGGTAGGGCGATCCGACATAAGAGTTCGAATCGCTTGAAATTTCTATGGGATGCGCATTCGATCCCGACGGTGGCATCTCCGGGTCGGAGTCCTCGTCCATAGGGTTTGGTTGGTCCAACTGATTTTGATCGGCTGGAGGCGTGTTAAAGTAGTAGTTTGGGTTAAATTCTTCATGGTAAGAGTGCGAAAGGGAATGGTGAGAATGGTGTGAATGATAGGAGTGGTGAGAGTGGTAAGAATTTTGGGAATGTGGGGGAGAGTGTCTATGAGAGACAGAGTGTCCCGCTGGTTGCCAAGGAGACGAATCTCCTGATTCTTGGTAGGCATCTGAGTTGTTTGGTTGAGGAGGGATGCATCCTGATGGTCCTCCCCTCATTGGACCTTTGCCTCTCCCACTTTGTCCTCTTACTCTCGGTGGCATTTTCCTATTAAAATCAATTCAGAAAAACATACTAATAACTTAATAATGAAAAGAGTAATCCTAGGTCAATGCCTAGACTCGGAAGTCTAAGGAATGTGCTCGTGTAAGTTTGAGATTAAACACAAGAAGGGTAGTGTTTTAATTCTCTCAAACGCTTGCTCTAATACCAACCTGTCACACCCCAGATTTCTTATCCAAATCCATACACCAGTTGGCCCAGGTGCGGAGTATTGGGACGTCAGTTGATAACATCATAGTCAATTAAACACGACACAACAGAAGTCTTGGAGTAAAATTACTATTACAAACTGAATGTTCAAAATAAAATAATATACAGGCTCGTAATAGAGGATCTACAGGCGGATCATAAAATGTACAAAGGAAGAATATAAAACAGACTTTAGGGCAGATCTAAGGATTTGAAAGATCCTCTTAATCATTACCAAGCAGCTTCCGGCCTATTTTGTATTGTACCTGCAATTTAGTCTTTGGACGATACGTCAGCTTTCGCTGGTAAATACACCCAACTGACTCATTTTGAAAACATTTAAAAATGATTTTAAGTGCACAGGGCACAAAATCTTTTATAACTTGGGAAAGTTACTTTGTAACATTGTTAACAGATTCACATGTTTGTCCATACATACAGGGCCCAGTACAAAGACCGAGACATGATTAAATACACACCACTTAGAACTGACAGAGGAGTTATCCCTAACATCTTGGGTAATTTGCATTTGAGCATCTGTCAAGTGTATGCCTACACCCCGCGCTAAGGTCGTGGCCATTAACTAATCTAATGAGCAGAGGATAACCAGGACACGGTAATTTAACCCCAATGTTTAAGTTATCAAACAAAACTGATTAAAACAGAATATGCGTATTTACTAGCCACAATCCGGCATTCGATTGATCCCATTTCTGACCAAGCGGCAACAGTTTACCGTATCCCAAGCCCGTATAAGGAAAATAAGTCGAGATTATTTACCTGAGCTAGTCTTCTTTTAATTTCAATAACTCAGCCGTATACAAAAGTACTTAAGGGCAGATAACATTTACCGGCAAGGCTTTAGTCTGGATTACGGCATAAGCTAACCTATTAATACTAACGGTCTTTATTTAAGTCATAGACTTAGACTGAGTAGTGTACATGATCAAAACGTATAACGCTTGATTAAACGATGATTGGATAGACTGTAGTTTAAACCCGACAAGTACTTTGACTTGCATAATATGGGTAAACAGTTAACATTCTGGATTTTTAGATTAAAATGATAAGGTTAAATCCGTTTCGGTTAAATTCCGTAAACTAGTTACGTATAATCAACTGTATGCTTATAAGCGATAATGGGCAACTGGATAAGTCATGGACAAGTTCTATATGCCATTATACTTTAATTAAGTTGAAATATCAGTATAATATCAACTTATATGCCCGTTAAGGTTTTAAAACGAAATTATGCCTCATAAGGGTATTTCGGTAATTTATACCATATAAAAGAAATTTGAATATAATTAATGTTATAACAATAATTATTCTGGAAAAATAATTTATTTATGATATAATATCAGTAGGATATTAGCTTTATGTGTAATATATCTTTTATGACCAAACTATGTACCGAAGGGGCATTTTGGTCATTTTACATAAAGTTTATAAATTATTTGGGATTTTGAGTTTAAATATGTACCTAATGTAAATATGTTTAAAATAAGTTTTAAAGTCAGTAGGTAACAAGTCTTAGTTAATTAATATGGTTTAAAACCATACTATGCGCCGAAACGGCGCTTATGTCGTAAAATGATGTTTTATACGATGTTTAATGAAAACTGACATTAGGGTCAGATTTAAAATGTCTTAGATATGTTATTTAATATAACATATTAGTAGGTAAAAGATTTATCTTGAAAAGATTTGATTAAACTATTTTATGAGCCACAAGGGCTAAAATCGTCATTTATCGACATAGTTTAAGGACTTGCTTGAAAACTCAGTTTATAACTTGGTTTAACATCCAAATAATCCTACTTATAATATTATATCAGTAGGAAACTTATTTTTTAAGTTCATTATCATTAAAACCTTGATTTATGCAAAAAGGGCATTTTAGTCAAAAATGGCATAGTTATGGAACTCGCGCATAAACTTAAATTCTGATTATGATCATGTAATATAACCTCAGAAGGTTATGCTACATTATATTACGATCATAATGCAACTTTAGATCAGTAGGTAACTAATTAAATCGGGTCAGAATCGAAAGTCAAAGCAGAAGTCAAATTTCGCGACTTTCGGTTGCGAACCGACCCTAGAACTGAAATTGATGAGCCAAACATGTTCTTACATGTTCTAATAATTATTACCAACTTGTTTAAGTGTCAAAACAGGTTTCATAACATATATAAGATCAATTTATGATTTTTCCGAAAAATGGCATGTTTGACTTTTTAATAACATAACTTTGATCCGTAAATTGGTCTAGCAAACGTGATCTTCAGGAGGTGCCCTTTATAGGGACTAAAACCTACCTTATTACAATAACTTAGCCATGTTCATTTTGAACAATGGCTAGACCATAATGGTCTTAACAGAAAGTCAAAGCGTTTTCCGCAAAACGCTTGACTTTTGGCTATAAAAGCCTATAAACGAAAATGTGCAAGGAAGGAACACTTACCACTGATTCCTAGGGTGCAAAAGAACTATGTTGGATGCTCCTTTCAGTTAGGAACTTCTAGAGGAGGGAGAAGAGTGAATGAATGAGAAAGGTGCAAGTTGGAATGGTGAACTTAAGCACCTATTTATAGTTGGAGAATTCAAAGGAGATGAAGCCAGGTGTTTAGGGGTGTAAGAAGAAGCTTACAAGTGTCCCAAAATGTGGCATAGCAGTTTGGGAAGCCATGGTTTCGATTTAATGGTTTTTGGCATTTTTGTTTGGAAGCCAAGAAAACTTTCTGCAGCAGAGCCTCTCTCGCGCCGCGCGAGAGACCCAGGCCAGGTCTCTCGTGGCCCGCGACCGCCCCTTGGCCAGTTTCAAAGTTTTACACTTGAACCCCTTAACTTATTAAAGCTTTTAAAAACCTTCTAAAACACCTTTTTTGCAATTTTAGCCCTCCGTAGCCAATACTTGGCTTACCCGGGATTATGCCCGGACATTGTCGAGCTCTCGGTTCGTTAAAAGGTCACTCAGCGGTATAAGTTAACATGTTGACACTTTTAATCCCTCCGTTATCCAACTTTTACTTATATACAAAATTGAACCCTCTCGTCCAACAAAAGGCACGTATGAGAGTTAGGACTTTGTAAAGGATCACTCAGAGGCTTATGATAAGCGTGTTGATTCCGATGTCACTCAGAGGCTGGGCATGTTGACATATCAGTGACTCAGAGGCCATGTTTTTAGCATGTTGACATATCAGTCACTCAGAGGCTGTTATTTATGCATGTTGAGACCGGACCGTCACTCAGAGGCTCAGTTTGAGCACGTTGACGCCTTTAGTCCTTATTGGTCTTAATAGACTATATTTAAAATACAAACACGTGTCATTATACTCTTGGACACGATTTTACAGGGTGTTACATGAACTTCTAACCTTCACTCTTGTTTTAACGTTGATAGACATTATTGAGAGCACAAACGAAACGTCAGCATTCGGTACACAGTTTAGTCATATGATGAGGGTTAGCTACCTGAGTCATACTTAAATCAAAATGTTGTAAACTTTACTTTTACTAGACTCAAATTTTGTGAATTCGCTAACTTTATTGTTGACACGTAGTTGCATGCTTTGCAGGTAAGTAGATACAGCTTTGGACGGGCATTGCAATCAGCCGTAGTGGGTGGTTCATTTAAACGTATTGTTTTAAACATTTACTTAACTTGTAGTTTTAAGTTCCTGTTGGTTTTTAATTTTATTTTCCGCTGCAACACAAACTGTCTTTTGAACAAATTAAAACCTTATCGCTAATCATGTTGATAGTGATGCTTTTACTATTTTAAATGGTTGGTTCAACATGATTAGCGGCTAGATCCTGGTCGGTCACACGCCTCGCGGTAAAACACCGCATGTGGAATTTGAGGGTGTGACATTGCTGATTATGTTTCTACTCCCGTTTTACCGATTTGGTACTATCATACGCCCAAACTTCCATCTGGAACCGCCGTCACCGGGACCCAGAATTGGTATTAGAGCTACGGTACCGATTCATTCAATCTAACAGTTGATGAATCACCTACGCTGATGAATTTTGGAAGTATGAGGGGTTTTAGACGTAAAGCATCAAATAATCAGAGAATCCATGGACATAATGTAAAATTGAAACCATAGGATTGTTAGTAATCGATATTCGACCAAATCTGTGCAAAAATGATCTTGAAATTCGAAGAAATAAATATTCTGGATCGAAAAAACGTAACCAGGCTCGTTTGTACGAGTGAGCCTCTGTGGCTTGTACGAGTGAAAATTTGCCACTCGTACGAATCACCACTCGTACGAATCACCACTCGTACACAGTGTGGCATGCCTAAAAAAAGAAGGCATTTTTTGATCGTATTGACGAGACGAGTGCGCAGAAAAAATTTGGTGATTACAATTTTTTTTTTGAGATTTTACGTCTAATTCGGGCTATTCGGGGACACCTTCTAGCGCTTCAGAGCATAGATTTGATGATACGGTCACAAAATGTTGAAGATATTGGGGTAGTCACTGATACCTACACACAAAGTTGATCATCTAGAGTAGTGACTTTTAATGGGCCTCAATGTTAAATTCACATTTGATCAAAACTGCAATTTTGGGAAATTTTTCGCAAAATTTGGTTTTTGTGAAAAGATGCTCAATACGTCAGAATTTTCAAAAATGAGGGGGAATAAAAATTTTCACGTATATGTTAATATTCCGGCATTTTTGAAATTCGTGACCATGCAACAACATTCGGGTGGTTCCGACTGCAAATTATATGGGAAACATAGAGCATCTAAGATTCATTAGTGATGAGATAAAGTTGATGTCTATTTTTTTCGTAAAAGTGGGGTTGCATAACTGAGTCTTGGAGGATTTATTCATCGGATTTAGTAGTTGTAGTCACGTTGATGTCTGAGTCTTCGTACAAGCTAGTTGCACACACGACTGCTTAGTGGTACAAAGTATCTAATTTAACTCCGCAGGGCAAATGAACTGTTTTTCGGACTAACCGCTAGAAAATAAGGATGCTTTGTGGTTTCAGTTGTCACAGGGACTAACGAGGAAGGCTATATACTTACAATTCATGACTAAAGAAGATGATATAATAAATCTTTCAGACAAAAAAGGTGTACCAGTTGCTCTCGAAATAGACTATACATTTGGAGTTTCGTGATCAAAGGATGTTCAGAATTTCAGATCATGATACAGATTGATGCTTAAGGGTTAAATACCCGATCTTCGATGTGGAAGTGGATGCACATACGACTGCTTATCTTTAACTTTGCAAGGCAAATGAACTGTTTTCAGGACTAACCACCAGGAAATAAGGATGTTTTGTAGTTTCAGTTGCGTCGTTCCAGCGAAGATAGCTATACATCTGTTATTGTGACTAAAAAGGAAGAATGTGATTCTGATTGTCGAAGAATGTTTCTCAGATTCGATGTGTTACCAGATAATATGATTCCGATGATGATTTGCTGATTGAGAAGATTACCGATTTACTGATTAATCGTGATTACGGAAATTAGGATTTCAGATTTATGTGGATATTTATTGATTTGAAGTTTATCGTTGTGGTAATTCGAAGTTTTATCAATTGCCGGTTGGGTTTTGAAGATTAAAGGATCGAGCATTGGAGGAGTGCGCTAAACCAAACATGAACATGGTTAAAGTTGAAACGAAGAAGCTGCATTGATTAATTTCAAATTGGTGATTATTCGAGAAAATTTGTTGATCAAGCAAATCAGAGGAGGTCTTGAACTGTGCAAACAATGACCTGAAGATTAAAATCTAGAGAAAATTATTTCAGGGGAATGTTGTTTAAAGTAGATAATGCAAACCCGGATCATCAATCAAGGGGGAATTTGTTGACGCGTTCTACGACATCGAAAGATACCTGATTGAAGTTGCAGAATATTCAAACACGGTTCTCAGATTTCAAGATCAAGATCAAGCTTCGACAGTGACGTTCAAAGGGGAATTTGTTGATGCACTTTATGTCCGTCATTGTGCAAATAGGCTAGAAAGAGTGTGTATTGAATATTGCATAGATTAGATACGAACACACGACCTAAGTGCGAACGAGAACTGGCTCGTACGAGTGACATTGTCACATGTCACTCGTACGAGTGACAATGTGACTTGTACGAGAGACAATGTGACTTGTATGAGTGATAAACAACTCACTCGTACGAAGGACACTTTCGAAGAAAGCCAACCTTCTCGCTTCGTACGAGCTGCTCATGTCTATATATATTTGTTATGTGTTCATTGTTTGTAAGTTTTGGAAGTTCCCTAAGGGGAAACGCTCCAGCCATGCAAGATATAAACTCTTTCGGTATGAATGAATCGATGTTTCCAATGATTTTGTTTCTACTCTCGTTCTACCGAATCGGTACTATCATACGCCCAAACTTCCATCTAGAACCGCCATCATCGGGACCCACACGTTACCAATATTAGAAATGCACATGTGCTTCTATATGTATGAACATGATATAACGTGTTCTGATACAATACTTTGAATACACTTTCCCTTTCATCTATCATTCCCATCCATAATACACTACCATTACCTCGTACCATCCATAATAAAATACCATTACCTCCTACCATCCATAATACAATACCATTACCAATATTTATAATATTTTCACTTCTTGTACTAAAACACGTTATAACATGGTTATACATAATGATGCACATGTGTATTTTTAATATTGGTAATTTAAAAAGTAGTGTATTACGGATGGTAGTGTAAATAAAAGTGCAATTGTCTACTACTGGTAATGTATTACGGATTTTGTTAAAGAGATGATACATATGCACATGTGCATCGATAATTGATACTCGAATTTATTTTAATTTTATTTATTTTTAGTGACGAAATATAGCGATTTAAAAAAAAATTATGTGTCTTTTAGATTTTTTTGGTATTTTTTGTGTTCACATTGGTTCAGCAATAAAGGTGGTTCTCGCATGAACCCTACCCTATATATATATATATATATATATATATATATATATATATATATATATATATATGGCCCCGTTCAAATGAGAACCACCACGAGTTGCGAGAACCGTGATCCCTACCCTATATATATATATATATATATATATATATATATATGGCTCCAAAACCACCACGAGTTGCGAGAATCGTGAGAACTTTTTATTCTGACGCGAGTTGAGCCAAGATTTTTTTTTTGCACAGATGTAGATTAAAATATTATAAACTCATCTGTAAAAAAATAAGAGAAATAAAATTGTCGGCTCGGCAGTTTTGACTAATGCAAGGTTTTTTACGCGTTGGCGCAAATTTTGCATAGATATAAATATTTTTTAAGCCTCATGTAAATATGGGTGTTCACCGTTTTTTTAACTTTGTTTTTGCTGAAACAAATGATTTTTTTATAACTTTTGAGAAATTTTTTTTGGAAAAACCTTTTGGATGCCCTAGTTCTCATGGTACTAACAACTCAAGGTGGTTCTCATTTTAACTCATCCCTATATATATATATGTTGCTTGAGAATTGCTCGGGAAGTTATTGATATGATAATGACTTTGTCAGGTTCTAGGGGGCTACTATTCTTTGTTGTCGATCGAGCCGCTCTCCCTCATTACACTCGTCCAGCCCTCTTCACGAACTTGTACAATCGATGCCACACACACACACACATATATATATATTTAAAAATGTGAAACTGAAAGTTTATTGAACCATCCTTATAAAATTTAATCTTATAACTTATTGGGCGTGTTTTTTATCAAGATCTAAAATTTTATAACATATTAGGCCCATTAGTATAATTTGATCCATATCCATTTTCTAAATATCTATAATCTAACTAATAACAGAAAACTAAAAAAAAGAAAGCGACATTGCTCATGTTGTTCAATTCTAGTTCTCATTTTTAATAAAAAAAGAAGAAACTGAAAAAAAGGAAAGTAGCGTTGCTGTTTGATTCTAGTGACTCACCCACCAATCTACCATCGTCACTTCATGCCACCACTATAGCCACACCGACCACCGAAGACAACTTGAATTGACGGTGACGACCACCACAACCCAATCATTCAATCAATGTTTGCTTTTTTATTGTTCCATTTTTTTGATTCACACAATTTTGCCTCAATTTATAATTGTTAATTTAGCCCTAAATTCGGTGTGTTGTTGTTGGGTGTTTTGTTGATTGTTAGACTTATAAATTATAATTGAGTAATTATTAATTGTTAGACTTAAGTAATTGTTAATTGTTAGTCAATAACTAGTATTTAGGACCTACGCTTTGCAACAGGATTGTTAAACCGAAAAAAGTAGACGTATAAACGTTGAGTCACGCAAGCATGTTGCGGCGCACTAACTCGCATAGAAAAGAATAACTAAGTTGATATACTTGTATTGCGACGGCACGTTAAACTGCAAAAAAATGTAAAACGTTGAACCACGAACGTTTGTTGCAGCGTGTTAACACTCAAAATTCGGATTGAAACGTAAAATGACAAATTTGTTAACGATAAAAAATAGTTGTGACGAAGTTGTAAAAAGATATGTAAGTCCCGATAAACGGATCTTACGATATCACACGTAGCTTGAATGGTGGCGGAATCACACAAACAAGCAAGAATTGAAATAGAAGAAATAAGATGAAATAGAAAGTTCAACTTGCATACAAATCTTGAATTTGTCTAATACAAGTTGAGAGAAAAGCTACCAAGGAACCACTAACCCTAATAGATCATTATCTACTTACACTAGAGGGTTAGTCTCCATTACCCTAAAGCCCTTTGGCCCAAAAGCTACCCCCAAGCCTGTTTACATAAGATATGCCCAAAATAATAAAATAACTAATGCATAAACCTAACAGGACCTAACAATCTCCCCCTAGGTTTACTGCATTAGTGTAGCCGTCCGCTTTAAGATCCACCAGTTATGTGGCTTCCAAATAGTGGAGTTGGATCCACATACATCTTGTTTTGGATCACTACAGCCACTCCACTAGTCCAGACTTCGCACATGCTTCATACTTGTCATTTTGTGTGAATCTGATGTTAGCCCAAAACCCTGATATCTGCTTCATGAAAGCTAATCAGCTCCAATACATTTGACAATCTGAAAGCCTTCTCTTTTGTCACGACCACAACCTCTGCCAACCGTGGATCATATGCCCAGTAACAAAATTTCTTTAGCACACCTTTTTGAAACTTTGGAGCAGCAGGAATGACCCTTTCTTTGTCTCTTGGTGGCCAGATAACTGATTTCATACGTTTGTGAGTGTGGGGATCACGGATTCTTGGATTCTTCTTAAGATAAGACTCAGCAGTCTTCATGTTTGGGAAGTCATGCTTTACCTCATATTCGAGTTTTGAGTGAAATGCCCAGCCTGGGCCATGCTGATTTGGATCAGAATCAGAATAATGAGCTCGCAACAGGCTTTTTAGGTCGAGCTTTGTCCAAGACTTAAACTGTGACTCATTCGAGTATTATTCTTTGTGCCCGCTCCTCTGGTCACCAGCCATAGCTTTCTATCATGATCATATTTCCAAGACTTGACCTCAGATTTGTTTTCGTCTTTTTCATAATGACTTGATCCTAGCTCCATTACGTAGCAATCAGAGGTTTTGGTTGGATCCTTTAGTTGGAAGCTTTCATCCCGAGGATTCACGTCTTGGTTTTTCATAACTAACATCTTTTTGCTGCTTTGCTTGTTTTGAGATATCTTTCTTTTCTTTGTTTGTTCTACAACTAGGTAGGCATTCAAACCAGCTTCTCTTTCAGCATTGGCTGCAGCTTTCTCTTCAGCAGTACGTTCATGATGTGCAACGTTCAAAGGATCGTCAGCTTTATCTGCAAATTCACCACCGAACTTCTTTTGTAGCTTGGCTTTCATCTCATAAAGCTCTACCATTAACAAACTCACATCGCCCTATAGCTGCTCAATTGCTTTATCTCTAAAGGTTACTTGATCTTGTAGAGACGATATCTGGGCATCTTTTAGCATAGAATCTGCTTGCAGCAAAGATATTTGAGCTCTCTTCAATTCATTGTCTTGTTCTAACAACACCACTCTTCGTTGCAGTTTACCGACATCTACTACTTCATCATCATCATTGTCAGATTGTTCAATAAACTTTTTCTTCTCTTTAGTTATTCTCAATGCTTCTTCATCCTGTTCTGTAAACCCACCACTCGAACTTCCATCTTCAAATCGAAAACCACTTGAACTCTCTAGCATGTCTGTGATTTGGGCATCTTGTGTAATTGGTTCAGGAATGACATTTGAGCTTGTAGGCTTGGGGTTAACAGGGGTTTCTGCTTCAGTTCTCTGTTTCTTTCTTGACTCTTGCTCACTAATAGGATAGTCTTCTGTTTGAGTTTCTTCAGTAGGAACGATTTTGGGAGGAGGGACCCCAGAATCGCCATGTAGTGATGTAGGAAGAGCAGCAAGATCTTCAGCACTTATCAAATTTAGTTCTTTGATGGTTTCCTCAGCTTTCTCTGTCTCAACATGCTCCAGCTCTTCTTCATTCTCTTTCTCTGTAACCAGATCTTCGACTTCAGGTTCTGGTTTTTTTGCCGCATCGATGATTTGTGTATCATGTTCTTCAGCGATCTTGGCGTTTACAGGTTGAGGATCCGACACATCATCCTTGAATTTCCCATGCTTCACTAGATCATATCTTCTAACATACTTGATTTTCGCTAACTCACGCTGTTTACAGGCCACTTCAAAACAACTAGGACCTAGCAACTTCAAATTCAGATGGTTTGTGCCCTTTACCAGATCTGGATACTTCTCATCTATGATCATTTGCACAAACCTTGGGTATAACAGAAACACCTTCTTCTATGTATTCTCTAACATATTCTTCATGTTGTCGAAGATGAAGGTTGAAAAGTTGTAATCCCAGTCGTTGACTAAGGCAACGAGTGCGGCTGTATGCATCTGATTCAACAGATCCTAGCCACCTTTGTTTTCAGATATACATTGTAGGAAGATGTGAGCCAAATACCTCCAGTATGGTGGAAACAACACACTGTTGGATAAGTGCCTTCATAATTCATGCGTCGAAGTGCTTTGATCACATTGTCTATGTCGTACGCTGTTGGATGACGATCTTGATATTCGAATTTTAGTGCCTCCCGCAAAGCTGACTCTGAAACAATAACATATGTTCCTTGAATCTTTGATTCGATAGCCGCACCGCCTCTTTTGATTTAAGCGTTGATCCAGAAATCTTGTATCATTTCTCCGTCGATAACTGGATTTGTCTTCCAAGTTTGAGTGAGTCGGCAGTTGTTCAGGCCGACTATCAAGGAGTTGAACATTTCATGGTACTCTAGCGGAGGATCGGATAGGTAGAAGGCTTGATTATGGAAGGCCTCAACTTCTAGTTTGCGTTTTTCAACCATCTTATGCGCCATTTTCTGCACTTGAACAAAAACTTCAATCTTTTTATAGCAAAAACAACTTAATTGACCCTTTTGACCGTTTGATCCTAAATCAAACAGTTCAAATAGTCAACTGTTCAAATAGAGGGGGTCAAGAGGTCAGCCAGGGGTTCAAAACAGTTTTGAACTAAAAGGTTCAATCCATATTGAACCGGTCAAAATGAATCTGATGAACCGGGTCAAACTGATTCGGATGAACTGAGTCAAGATTTATTCGGATGAATTGGTTCAAGAGCATCTCAAATGTAAGGGGTTTAACTCGAATGACCCTTTGTTAGTCATCCAAGATGCCTAGACATCTTAGATGAAGATGTCAGATCTCAGATGAGTATCCAAGATTCCATGAAGTTCATCCAAGATGCCATGATGATCTATCCGAGATACTATGATGTTCATCCGAGATCCATATGAGATGCAAGGGAGAAGTCTAACCTAAGATTTTGAGTTAGAGAGTCCGAGATAGATTCGAGATGATAAAATAAGTTCGAAATGATTCGAGATAAGTCGAGATGCCATTACATATAAACTTTGAAATGGGCCTGAGACATTGGGCCAGGCCCATCTCGGAATATTGATCCGAGATGGCCCATTTCGAGTCTCATCTAAATAGGAAGTCCATCTGAAATAGTTCATTCGAAATGGATAGGCCCATTCGAAATGGGTTCATTATAACACCCCGACTGCGTAAAACAACGAACCACGACGGAAACGTCGGGGAGTCATGTCACAGAACTATTGTTTCACAACTCATGGAATTTAAAATTATGTTTGATTAAGTTAAATCTTTACATTGTCTTTGGATAAGCAGAAACAACACATAAATTAATTGTCTTTCATGTTTTAAGTCACTAAGGCCCGCGTCCATTCCTACGTGAAGAATGCATCATATTATCAAGTATTGATTCCTGAAACATATATGAAAAGAGAGTCTGCATAAAAATGCCGGCGAGTACATAGGTTTTGTGAGTGTGTCAAATTCGTGGCCTTGTACACATATTGCAACACCTCGTCCGATTACAAGAGTCGTTAAGTGAAAACCTCGTATCAAAAGTGTTTGATATTGTAATACAATTAACCAACTAAAACAAGTTGGTTAGAGTTGTGAAAACCTTGTAGCCATGAATCTTGACAAAAACTTTTCTTTTGTAAAAACCTTGTAATAGATTGATTCAAAAGAAAACTTCATATGGTTTATATCTTTAAGTGAAAATCATTGTGTGACATTGTTCAAAACAATTTGTCCGTGTTATAAACCATTTGTCCGTGTTATAGATCAATTGTTCGTGTCATAAACAATTGTCCTTGTCATAAAAAAATCTTCCGTGTTTTTTTTAATTGTGAAAACTTTTGATCGTTCTTTAATGAACACATTCAAACATGTGTTGACTAAACCACCAAAGGGTATCTTTAATAGACCACCAAAGGGTCTCTTTAACTAGACTAACAAATCATCAAATGATTTGTTAATTAGAAACAGTTTCTGTCATTACCCAAACTTCCACCAAATCCAGTGAACAGTCCGATAATGGGATTGTAAGTCCTATGGTACTATAACATACTACTGGTCTGCTCGGCCAAAGCTAATGAATGTCATTCGTGTTATGGATAACGCATCAACAAGTTGTTCACATTATTGAAATCGTATTGTTTTATATATAAATCATAGACATTGTTTTTTTTTAAACTTAAAAATGATTTAGCACATATGAGTCACCCCATTTGCAAAAGGTAAAAGAGGGCAACTATATACTTACTTTTAAAATCATTTTGTATATATAAACCATGTTTATTGTTTTGAAATATTGAAAAAATTACAGGCACAAATGCATCACTCCAAAACATTTAGAAAATGTAAAAGAGGAGGCTATGTACTCACTTTGATAAATATGTTAGCGTGTCAGGACTACAAACGGGAGATCAGATAGAATGAAGTCTTATAAAGCAAACGAGAGTTGGAACTCCTGTGATATGGTTTAACAAACTTAACATTCTGATTTGGAAAGGATCCTAAGTGCTTTTGACCCATTATGACTCGTTAAGGTAGTTTACGCTACTTTAACGGGTCATTAGCATAAATGTGTGATCGGATGGTTAAACATGTCTTATGATAAGTCTTAAATGCCCAAACATGTTTGAAAATGTTATAAAACATCAGTTTATATGTCAAAAACCTGGTTACATGTGTTTAAAATGGATTTATGCGCAAAAGAGCATTTTGGTCATCAATTTTTTTAAGAACATAGAAGTAACTTATCATAACACTAACCAAATGATGTGACCATAAGGTATAAACTCAGTAGGTTATTCCCTATATAACTATGGTCACAAATATGTGTTTGGTAGGATCCTAAGATCGACCAAACGGGTCGGATTCGAAAGTCAAAGCGGTGGTCAAGACCGCTCGACTTACGACCCTAAATAAGCACTAAACTAGAAGTGACGAGTTAGACATGTCAAAATATGTCTAACTAAGTTTATAAACTAATTTTGTATCAAAACTTGGTGTTTTGATACCTCAAAATAGTTTCGTCGTAAAATGCACATCATGCGCATTTTTGACCGAAACTTTGACTCGTCACTTCGACTAGTAAACGTGGTAATCAGAAGGTGAAATCGTTAGGGATTATGACCTTCATGATTACGATCATGTTTCAAAGTTAAATTGAACTTTGACTTGACCAAATATGGTCAGAACCAAAAGTCAATCAGGTTGCCGAACTGTTCGACTTTTAGCTCAAAATAGCTAAAAAAAATTAAAGAACTAGGAAGAGTACTTACTCGTATTGAAGAACACTTTCAGAACTCAAGATAGGAGGCTTCCAAAGGTTGGAAACAAGCTCCAAGAAGGATAGAAAGAAGAACTTCACACTTTGCTTTGAAGTGTTTTGAAGTGGTGTGGAAAAAATGGAAGAATCATGGGGTATTTATAGTATTTTAGGATTAAGGTGGAAAGGTGGCCTACCGATTTGAGCTACAACATGAACTTGGGAATATTCACCCAACATTCCAGTGTCCAATTTGAAAAAGTGTTTAGCCAATACAAACCTCCACATTCCCCCCGACGAAATTCACGTTGATGACACTATGCACTTTGTCGAGAAACCTGTGGAGATATTGGACCGTGAAGTCAAGAAACTCAAGAGTAGACGTATACCGATAGTTAAAGTTCGCTGGGAATCCAAACGTGGCCCAAAATTTACTTGGGAATGAGAGGATCAGATGAAAGCGAAATATCCACATCTGTTTCACAAAGTTTCCTCTAATAAAATTTCGGGACGAAATTTCCAAAAGTAGGGGAGACTGTGACATTTGTGCCTTTTCAATCATTGCACAATTACAAACAATTTCGTATTCAATAAAACCATTTGTTTTATTTCCAAATATTTTATATTTAATAAAATCTTGTATTTTATTGATGAGAATGCAAACATGTCAATCGTTGCACAATTTCGATCATTTTCGTGTTCGTTAAAGCGTTTTACGCATTTTTGCGAAATGCATAGCCGTACAACCGAACGAACCGACATCCATGACATTTTCGGGCATAATCCAAGTTATCTTAAAGCCTTTATATAACCTAAATATTAGGTTAAAGGGTTAAAAATGGCAAACAAGTGAAAATACAAGTCCAAGGGCAAAAAATGTCAAAAACATAATAAATATTTTTGCTTCTTCACCAAGTTTGCCACCTATCTCCAATTTTTGACACCTAGCACTCACTTTGCCACACTTAATATGGTGTTGACACATGTTAGGACACTAATCCACACTTGAGGACACTTTTGATCACCTCCTTAATCCTAAAATAATATAAATACCCCATGATTCTTCCATTTTTTTCACACCACTTCAAAGCAAAGTGTGAAGTTCTTCTTTCTATCCTTCTTGGAGCTTGTTTCCAACCTCTGGAAGCCTCCTATCTTTAGTTCTGAAAGTGTTCTTCAATACGAGTAAGTACTCTTCCTAATTCTTTAATTTTTTAGCCATCTTGAGCTAAAAGTCGAACAGTTTGGCAACCTGATTGACTTTTGGTTCTGATCATATTTGTTCAAGTCAAAGTTCAATTGAACTTTGAAACGTGATCGTAATTACGAAGGTTATAATCCCTAACGATTTTACCTTCTTATGTGGGCCACACATTTTTACTAGTTCTGAACAGTAACATCTTTTGACAAAATCCGCGATCCTACCATCCGAGCAACCCATTTTTAAAAACAATAAAATAATAAAATAATAATAATATAAAAAATAATAATGAAGAGAGGAGAGTTATTATGGGATCAAACCATTGTTGAACTGATTATGAAACATTTTTCACAACTTGTCTAATCAGACAGGTCCATGCGATTGCCGATATATTTGTCCTCTTAATCTTATTGCGTCAATTTTTCATTTTAACCTCGTAACTTGATTTGTTTGAACAAACTATGATGTCCGTGTATCCCATATCATGACATACCCCCGTGATCAAGGTAAGCGCAACCGTTCATCATAACAGGTGAGTATACTGAGATCATCCTTTGATTTTACAACGTTATACTTGTTGGTGAACACGTCATTACATCGTACTGCAGAGTGACCGAACAATATCTGACGAGGGTTAGGCTTTGTAGCTCATACAATATATGACTTTTCAAGCTCATGGAATTATCTCATGATGGGATTTCCTTTCTTTAAAGGTTTTGGCCATCAAATTTGGCTCTTTTAAAGATATCCTGACTGTGCCTAGGTTTGCATATATCTGGATGCAATAGAAGGACAGTCCTGATATCCCTGATGACTCACCAGCATAAAGACCCGAAACCTTATATGTTGGCTATCTATCAATGCAAGATTTAAGACCATGAAATCATACGCCGATGATATGCTACCCACATTCGTGTAGCTTGCAGTATTTGTCACTTGGTACTTGGTTCTTTATGCCTTTGAGCGATAAGCCTATCAAAACATCGCAGTGGATCCTTGCCTTTTCAGCTTCGGTACCTTACATGTGTTAATCAAATTCTTAGTACCGAAATTTATTTCAATTCCCAAAACAAAAAATATATTTCCCCCTAAATTTGTGCAAAAGTGGAATACTTTATGCGCAAATTTAGTTATTTTGCTGATAGCTATTTACATCTATGAACTCGGATTTCTTTTTGGGTTGCTTAGTCAGTGTAATGCATCATATTTAAAATGTCCACAAGCACCTTGAATCTAGAGTTGCTGACAGGTTTTATGAAAAGATCCGCTGTATTAGCATGAGTGTGGATATGTTTAAGTTTAATTAAACCTCTGTCGTAGCAATCTCGAATAAAGTGAACTTTTATATCAATGTGCTTGGTTTTGGAGTGAAAAACAGGGGTTTTGATGATTTGGATTACGACATCATTATCACAGTAGATAGTATGTTAAGATAAGTCAAACCGTAATCCTTGAGCTGATGTTGCATCCAAATAACCTAGGAGCAGCATGCAGAGGCTGCAACATATTCTGCTTCTACGGTTAATAAAGACACCATTTGTTGCTTCTTGCATTGCCATGAAATAAGCCTCTCCCAAGTATTAGCATCCAACCGATGTGGACTTCATATCCCTGTCTTTCCCTCCAAGGTTATTGTCAGAAAACGCAAACAAATCAAAGTTCGAATCTCTAGGATACTAGAGTCCTAATTTTGGACCTCCCTTGAGGTATCTAAAGATTCGTTTAACGGCTAAGAGATGAGAAAGTACAGGATTAGCATGATATCTAGTACATTGGCATAAAAGAAACATATTGTCTGGCGACTCATAGTTAAGTACATCAATGAACCAATCATGGATCGGTAATTGTTTGATTGACCAGATCTCCTTCAACCTCTGCATTCAGAAGTGGCCGTTCAGCAATGGGGGAATATATGGGCTTAGAATTTCACATGTCAAATTTTGCAAGAACTTCTTAAACGTACTTTCCTTGATGAATCAAGATTCCTTGACTACTCTGACGAACTTGCAAGCCTAGAAACATAGTCATTTCTTCCAATGAGTTCATTTCGAACTTCTTCTTCATCACCTCCTAGAACTCTTTGCATAGCTCTTCATTGGTTGACCAAAAAATGATGTCATTAACATAGATCTGAACAAGGATAAGATCCTTGCCAATGCGTTTAATGAATAGCATTTGATCTAATGTCCCCCGGGTATATCCGTGTGCAAGCAGATGCTCTGTTAAGGTTACATACCATGCACGAGGTGCTTAGTGCAATCCATACAAAGCTTTATCTAACTTGTATGCATATCCTTGCCTCTTCGAGTCCACAAACCCAGGGAGTTGAGCGACATAGATTTCCTCTTTGATTTTCCCATACAGAAACGCCGCCTTGACATCCATTTGATAAACGGTGAAACCCATATAGGATGCATATGCCAAGAAGATGCGTATAGCTTCTAGACGAGCTACTGGTGCGTACATCTCATCATAATCAATATCTTCGATTTGTTTAAATCCCTGAATCACTTCGGTATCGTCTTGTTTGTTTCCGTATACCCAGCAAGTACCAAGAGCGTGTTTTCCTTCCAGCAGCTTCACTAATTTCCATACCCCCATCTTCTCAAATTGATTGAGCTCTTCATGCATTGCATCAACCCATCCAGGTTCCTATAAAGCAACATTAATGCTCTTAGGCCCAATCTGTGAGATAAAACATGAATACAAACATGTGTTAATGGTTCCTGATCTACTGCGTGTCTGAACACCGGCAGTTATAGGACCAATAATGTTTGTAATCGGTTGGCTTCTCTGAACACGCTGAGGAATTGCCACCGCAGGTGCGTGCAAGTTTGTTTCCTAGTTAGAAAACCTTCCTGACACTATTCCAGATTGCTTCCCCTCATTTGATGAAGTCGCAATGTTGATCACCGGAGGATCCACTGTGTAATCTGATGGAATCAGCTCTTGAAACAATGAAGCTCCCTGAACATAGTATTTGAAGGACCAGTAGTTGTTTGCTGTGCAGCGGGATCATTGTTGTGAACTGCAACCTCAGGAGTAACAGTCATAGTAGGTTGAAGAACGGCTCTTTAGTTGGTGAAGAAAGATGCGTTTCTGTAGTAGCTTCATGAAATCCCTGTGGATCCATAGTAAGCTTCTTGAAAGAGTCTTGAATAGGGACAACACCATCTTCAGCTATAATGAGAATAAGTATCACAATACTTGGAGATATCTACAGCAACAATTACATCAGATAAAATATTAAATGACTTAAACAGGGAAGAATAATCATATAACCAATCAGGTCCAAGCCGTGCATCTTTGGGATTTTCTTCCAGCCAATCCACATAGTACGTCTCCGGTGATCTACTTCTTGATTTTATTGTATACTCGATATGTAGTATTCTTTGCATAGCCGATGAAATAGCATGGATCTCCTCTTGCTTCAAATTTGCCCTTGGCATCCATGGTAAGGAGGACACAAGGACAACCAAATGTACGGAAGTGTTGTACGAAGGGTTTAGGTCCTCTAGTATTTCATACGACGTTTTCATGTGACGTTTGTTGATAAGCGCATGATTTTGAACATAGCAGGCCGTGTTCACTGCTTTTGCCCAAAATATTAGTGGAAGGCCGGAATCTATTAGCATTGTATGAGTCGCTTCGATAAGAGTCCGATTGCGCCTTTCAACAACTCTGTTTTTTTTGAGGAGTTCGAGCAACACTAGATTAACAATCAATTCCACTTCAAGCACAAAAAATGTTCAACTCGGCGTTTTTAAACTCCGTCCCATTATCGCAGCGTGTAATCTTCACATGCTCGTTCGCTTGGTTTTCCATGAGAGTGATGAATTTCTTTATCAGACCAATAGTTTCCCTCTTTTGTTGCAAGAAAAAAATCCAAGTGAAACAAGAAAAGTCAACGGTGATAACTAAGCAATAAGCCTTTTCTCCGATACTCATCACATTAACAGGACCAAAGAGATCCATGTGAAGGAGTTCCAGAACTTTAGATGTTGTGTGCACGAGCTTGGACTTATGAGGCTTACGATGTTGCTTCCCATAGGCACGTGATTCGCACTTTTCAATCTGCATAAAATCCTTGATTGGTAAGTTTCTAACTAGACATCCCTTTGCAAGTCGATTAAGATTCTTCATGTTCAGATGGCCAAGTCGTCGATGCCTCAACATTGCATCATGTTCAACAATTTCATAGAATACGTAGGTAACTTGATCAGTGGGGGCTTTTGTTCATGTCGACCACGTAAGGGTTTCCCCGACGTTCAGCTTCAAGCAAGTACCAATCTTCGGTATAACAATCCCGAGCTTCAGAACCATGCATCCACCTTTTGTAAACAGGACCTCTAACACGATACTCTGATCTGACTAAAGATGCTTCTAATGCCAACTTGTTAAATATGAAGCCGATGGGTCCAACTATTTTTGGGACAATGAAGAAAAGTAGATCGACATCAAAGACTGTTTTTGTTGGTTGCATACCTTTGAGAAAGTTTGGAAAGTTTTGTGAGGTTATCGGTCAGGATATTCCAGCACCTCAGCCGGTGAATGCGATGGTGGCTGAGGAACATGATGTGCCAGTGGTGGAGAAAGAAATTGAGATTGAAGATTTAGTCTCTGAGGCAGGTACTGACGATGAAGAAGCGTTGTTGGATTCTATTACAGATTTTGATGTTCATCCAACTCCAGAGTTATCAGAACTTACTACAGAGAATTTAGAAGCTCTCATTGCACATTTGAAGGAGATACAGGAGCAAAAAGGGAATCCTCCTCTTGTGTTGCCTCGTGTTGATATCCCGGTTGGTAGGGTTGAATCTGATGAAGATATTGAAGAAGAAGAGGTGCCTTTAGTGAAAAGACGACAGACAGAGGTTATCAACGAACCCATTAATACTGAAGCTCAGATGAAATTTAAAGCTCATGTTGGTGATGCTGTTGAAGAACCTATTACTGTTACGTCCTCAGTTGCTGTTTCGTTGACTGATACTTCTATGGTCGAGCCTACTAATGCTGAAGAACCGACATCTCCTCTCATTGTTACTCATTCTGCTGTTGTATCCGTTCTAGCAGATTCTATGTTAGAAATGATGGATTTTGGTGGTAGTTCAATGGGTGCCGGAGGATCAGGGGCTGGTCGTAGTGGTTCAGGTGGTATTCAAGATGAAGATATGGAGTATTCGGGTCAGAGAAAAGAGCATTTGATTTCAGCGGGTTATATAGTGATGACGAAGATGTGGATGTTGTTGACTTGAAAAAGAGAGTGATAGTGCTTGAGCAAGAGGTCGTTCTTAAAGATGAACAGATTGCTTCATTCCAGACTCGATTGGATGCCAGGATCAGACAATTGACCAATTTCAAGGAGATTTTTTGATGTAAATGACTATGGTCTTTGATTTGAAGGCAAAGCTGGAAAATAAATTTGGCCGTGAATTCTCTGATCCAACTGACGATCCAATGAACGTTGAACATCGTCATCGAGCTGCTGAACAGAGAGAAGCTGACAGAGTAGCTGCCAAACAGCTTGCTACTGAGCGTCAGGCTGGATTGGATGATTATCTACATGATCCGAAGAGACAGTTTACTGCGAGCAAAAATGACAGACTACTCAAAAGAAGAAAAAGATGGTTTTAATGAAGAATGTTTATGTGAATCTACTAGACGAAAACTTCCAGTTGAAGGATCCCTCTAACCAGTCTGAGAGGTTTGTGATGGAGCTTGGATCGATTTATTATAGCAAGGTTGGAAACAAGTCACAAGTACTGAGTTGGATATATGATCATGTGAAGAAAATGTGGCTGATCGTCAGACTAGATGGTACATGAGAATACTATTCAAAGGAGTCTCAGTTTGAGACCTGGACGAAGGTTACACTAATTGATCTTCTAAGGGCTCCTTATACTGACACTGATACTACGGAACGTGGACAAGGGTGGAGGTTCTTTAAGCGATTAGAGCAAGAAGTAAAGAGCGGATTCAAGACAATGAAAACCGCTAAACCATATCTCCGTGTTGCTAAGGGTGTTCGTGTTGCAAGAACAGGTAGAAGGTTTAAATCAGTGATGTGGCCTCCAACTGACAAGGTACTTGTGATACCAGTTGCTCCAACATTACCAAGAGGTATTTTGAAGAATTTTAATTTCTGGATGTACGATCCGAAGGTTGGGAGTGTGGCGATTGTTACAAAAGAGAAGGCATTTCGAGTGAACGACGTGGTTGATCTAGTGAGTTTTCATGATGAAGATCTGCAAGTTCTAGCCGCGAATCAAATTCAAACTACAGAGTTATATGAAGCTTGTGCTAAGGATTGGACGGCAGCAGTTGCTGGGATAAACACTGGAAGAATGGGAGTCGATGCGCTACCAAAGGATTAAACGCCTAATGTTGTAAACCTAGGGGGAGATTGTTGGGCCCCTAACTAAAAGGTTTACATATTAGTGTTGCAATTGGGCTAAGTTCGGGAGATTGGGCTTCCTAGAGCCTTATGGGCCTAGGGTTGTATTTGATGGGTTTAGTGACTAGTATAAATAGATGTGTTAGGGTTAATATTTTGGTTGCTAGTCTGTTTTAGTTTTATTGAAATCTTGTATCAGACACCTTTGGTGTATGTAAGCTGGCTAATTGAAGATCGTATTGTTCTTTTCATTCTAATTATTTCCGTGATTGATTAGTCTTTGTGATACCGTGTTAGATCCGATTTCGGGACTTACAAGTAGTGATAGGCACATATGAATCACCACAAAACATTTGAAAACGTAAAAGAGGGGGCTATGTACTCAATTGGGATTGCATAAATGTCTTGTTCAAATGATCAAACAAAGCTCAAGGATTGAAGAGTTCAAGTGTGTCCTAATGTATCATAATACTATGTTAGTGTGTCGAGACTTTAATCGGAGGATCGGAAAGAATGAGGTCTTATAAACTAAACGAGTGTTGGGACTCGTATGATATGGTTTATAATACCATACATTCTGATTTGGAAGAGTTTCTAAGTGCTTTAACCCGCTATGACTTGTTAAAATGGTTTACGCCACTTTAACATGTCGCAAGAGTAACTATGGGTTTGGATGGTTAAATAAGTCCTATAACGAGCTTATATGTCAAAACAAGTTTGATTATATTATAATATCAGTTTAGATGTCAAAACTATGGTCTTATATGTTTAAAACCATTTTATGCGCCAAAAGGATATTTTCGGCATTTTAAAAGTACATAAAATCGACTCATCATATAACCAACCAAACTATATGACTAAAGTCTAACCTCAGAGGATTATTCCTTAAATTACTATGGTCATAAAAATGCACTTGGTCGAATCCTAAGATTGACCAAACAGGTCAGATTCGAAAGTCAAAGGGTAGTAAAACTGCTCGACTTACGACTAAGAAATAAGCACTAAACTAGAAATGACGAGTTAGACATGTTTGAACATGTCTAGTTGTGTTATAAAACTAATTTGGTGTCAAAACCTTATTTTTTAATGCCCAAAAACGTTTTCGTCGTAAAATGCATTTTTATACATTTTTTTTTACTTTTAACTCGGAAAACTTTTACTCGTCATCTCGCCTACTAAACGTGGTAATCAGAAGGTGCAATCGCAAGGGATTAATACCTTCATGATTATGATCACGTTGCAAAGTTCAATTTGAACTTTGACTTGACCAAAATGGTAAGAACTGAAAGTCAAACAAGAAGCCAAACTGTTTGACTTTTAGCTCAAAATAGCTAAAATAATGAAAGAACTAGGAAGAGTACTTACTTGTGTTGAAGAACACTTTCAGAACTCAAGATAAGAGGCTTCCAAAAGCTAGAAACAAGCTCCAAGAAGGATAGAAAGAAGAAATTCACACTTTGCTTTGAAGTGTTTTATGCATTTTTGCGAAATGCATAGCCATACAACCGAACGAACCGACATCCATGACATTTTCGGGCATAATCCAAGTTACACATGTCTTAAAGCCTTTATATAACCTAAATATTAGGTTAAAGGGGTTAAAAATGGCAAACAAGTGAAAATACAAGTCCAAGGGCAAAAAATGTCAAAAAAATAATAAATATTTTTGCTTCTTCACCAAGTTTGCCACCTATCTCCAATTTTTGACACCTAGCACTCACTTTGCCACACTTAATATGGTGTTGACACATGTTAGGACACTAATCCACACTTGAGGACACTTTTGATCACCTCCTTAATCCTAAAATACTATAAATACCCCATGATTCTTCCATTTTTTTCACACCACTTCAAAACACTTCAAAGCAAAGTGTGAAGTTCTTCTTTCTATCCTTCTTGGAGCTTGTTTCCAACCTCTGGAAGCCTCCTATCTTTAGTTCTGAAAGTGTTCTTCAATATGAGTAAGTACTCTTCCTAATTCTTTAATTTTTTAGCCATCTTGAGAGAAAAGTCGAACAGTTTGGCAACCTGATTGACTTTTGGTTCTGACCATATTTGTTCAAGTCAAAGTTCAATTGAACTTTGAAACGTGATCGTAATTACGAAGGTTATAATCCCTAACGATTTTACCTTCTTATGTGGGCCCCACATTTTTACTAGTTCTGAACAATAACATCTTTTGACAAAATCCGCGATCCTATCATCCGAGCAACCCCTTTTTAAAAACAATAAAATAATAGGGATCAAACCATTGTTGAACTGATTATGAAACAATTTTCACAACTTGTCTAATCAGACAGGTCCATGCGATTGCCGATATATTTGTCCTCTTAATCTTATTGCGTCAATTTTTCATATTAACCTCGTAACTTGATTTGTTTTGAACAAATTATGAGGTCCGTGTATCCCATATCATGACATACCCCCGTGATCAAGGTAAGCGCAACTGTTCATCATAACAGGTGAGTATACTGAGATCATCCTTTGATTTTACAACGTTATACTTGTTGGTGAACACGTCATTACATCGTACTGCAGAGTGACCGAACAATATCTGACAAGGGTTAGGCTTTGTAGCTCATACAATATATGACTTTTCAAGCTCATGGAATTATCTCATGATGGGATTTCCTTTCTTTAAAGGTTTTGGCCATCAAATTTGGCTCTTTTAAAGATATCCTGACTGTGCCTAGGTTTGCATCTATCTGGATGCAATAGAAGGACAGTCCTGATATCCCTGATGACTCACCAGCATAAAGACCCGAAACCTTATATGTTGGCTATCTATCAATGCAAGATTTAAGACCATGAAATCATACGCCGATGATATGCTACCCACATTCGTGTAGCTTGCAGTATTTGTCACTTGGTACTTGGTTCTTTATGCCTTTGAGCGATAAGCCTATCAAAACATCGTAGTGGATCCTTGCCTTTTAAGCTTTGGTACCTTACATGTGTTAATCAAATTCTTAGTACCGAAATTTATTTCAATTCCCAAAACAAAAAATATATTTCCCCCTAAATTTGTGCAAAAGTGGAATACTTTATGCTCAAATTTAGTTATTTTGCTGATAGCTATTTACATATATGAACTCGGATTTCTTTTTGGGTTGCTTAGTTAGTGTAACGCATCATATTTAAAATGTCCACAAGCACCTTGAATCTCGAGTTGCTGACAGGTTTTATGAAAAGATCCGCTGTATTAGCATGAGTGTGGATATGTTTAAGTTTAATTAAACCTCTGTCGTAGCAATCTCGAATAAAGTGAACTTTTATATCAATGTGCTTGGTTTTGGAGTGAAAAACAAGGGTTTTGATGATTTGGATTATGACATCATTATCACAGTAGATAGTATGTTAAGATAAGTCAAACCGTAATCCTCGAGCTGATGTTGCATCCAAATAACCTAGGAGCAGCATGCAGAGGCTACAACATATCCTACTTCTACGGTTGATAAAGACACCATTTGTTGCTTCTTGCATTGCCATGAAATAAGCCTTTCTCCCAAGTATTGGCATCCAACCGATGTGGACTTCATATCCCTATCTGTCCCTCCAAGGTTATTGCCAGAAAACGCAAACAAATCAAAGTTCGAATCTCTAGGATACTAGAGTCCTAATTTTGGACCTCCCTTGAGGTATCTAAAGATTCGTTTAACGGCTGAGAGATGAGAAAGTACAGGATTAGAATGATATCTAGCACAATGGCAAACAAGACACATATTGTCTGGCAAACTCATAGTTAAGTACATCAATGAACCAATCATGGATCGATAATTGTTTGATTGACCAGATCTCCTTCAACCTCCGCATTCAGAAGTGGCCGTTCAGCAATGGGGGAGTATATGGGCTTAGAATTTCACATGTCAAATTTTGCAAGAACTTCTTGAACGTACTTTCCTTGATGAATCAAGATTCCTTGACTACTCTGACGAACTTGCAAGCCTAGAAACATAGTCATTTCTCCCAATGAGTTCATTTCGAACTTCTTCTTCATCACCTCCTCGAACTCTTTGCATAGCTCTTCATTGGTTGACCAAAAAATGATGTCATTAACATAGATCTGAACAAGGATAAGATCCTTGCCAATGCGTTTAATGAATAGCATTTGATCTAATGTCCCCCGGGTATATCCGTGTGCAAGCAGATGCTCTGTTAAGGTTACATACCATGCACGAGGTGCTTAGTGCAATCCATACAAAGCTTTATCTAACTTGTATGCATATCATTGCCTCTTCGAGTCCACAAACCCAGGGAGTTGAGCGACATAGATTTCCTCTTTGATCTTCCCATACAGAAACGCCGCCTTGACATCCATTTGATAAACGGTGAAACCCATATAGGATGCATATGCCAAGAAGATGCGTATAGCTTCTAGACGAGCTACTGGTGCGTACATCTCATCATAATCAAGATCGTCGATTTGTTTAAATCCCTGAATCACTTCGGTATCGTCTTGTTTGTTTCTGTATACCCAGCAAGTAGCAAGAGCGTGTTTTCCTTCCAGCAGCTTTACTAATTTCCATACTCCCAGCTTCTCAAATTGATTGAGCTCTTCATGCATTGCATCAACCCATCCAGGTTCCTATAAAGCAACATTAATGCTCTTAGGCCCAATCTGTGAGATAAAACATGAATACAAACATGTGTTAATGGTTCCTGATCTACTGTGTGTCTGAACACTTGCACTTATAGGACCAATAACGTTTGTAATCAGTTGGCTTCTCTGAACACGCTGAGGAATTGCCACCGCAGGTGCGTGCAAGTTTGTTTCCAAGTTAGAAAAACTTCCTGACACTATTCCAGATTGCTTCCCCTCATTTGATGAAGTCGCAATGTTGATCACCGGAGGATCCACTGTGTAATCTGATGGAATCAGCTCTTGAAACAATGAAGCTCCCTGAACATTAGTATTTGAAGGACCAGTAGTTGTTTGCTGTGCAGCGGGATCATTGTTGTGAACTGCAACCTCAGGAGTAACAGTCATAGTAGGTTGAAGAACGGCTCTTGAGTTGGTGAAGAAAGATTCGTTTCTGTAGTAGCTTCATGAAATCCCTGTGGATCCATAGTAAGCTTCTTGAAAGAGTCTTGAATAGGGACAACACCATCTTCAGCTATAATGAGAATAAGTATCACAATACTTGGAGATATCTACAGCAACAATTACATCAGATAAAATATTAAATGACTTAAACAGGGAAGAATAATCATATAACCAATCAGGTCCAAGCCGTGCATCTTTGGGATTTTCTTCCAGCCAATCCACATAGTACGTCTCCGGTGATCTACTTCTTGATTTTATTGTATACTTGATATGTAGTATTCGTTGCATAGCCAATGAAATAGCATGGATCTCCTCATGCTTCAAATTTGCCCTTGGCATCCATGGTAAGGAGGACACAAGGACAACCAAACGTAAGAAAGTGTTGTACGAAGGGTTTATGTCCTCTAGTATTTCATACGACGTTTTCATGTGACGTTTGTTGATAAGCGCATGATTTTGAACATAGCAGGCCGTGTTCACTGCTTTTGCCCAAAATATTAGTGGAAGGCCGGAATCTATTAGCATTGTATGAGTCGCTTCGATAAGAGTCCGATTGCGCCTTTTAGCAACTCTGTTTTATTTGAGGAGTTCGAGCAGCACTGGATTAACAATCAATTCCACTTCAAGCACAAAAAATGTTCAACTCGGCATTTTTGAACTCCGTCCCATTATCGCAGCGTGTAATCTTCACATGCTCGTTCGCTTGGTTTTCCATGAGAGTGTTGAATTTCTTTATCAGACCATTAGTTTCCCTCTTTTGTTGCAAGAAAAAAATCCAAGTGAAACAAGAAAAGTCATCGGTGATAACTAAGCAATAAGCCTTTTCTCCGATACTCATCACATTGACAGGACCAAAGAGATCCATGTGAAGGAATTCCAGAACTTTAGATGTTGTGTGCACGAGCTTGCGCTTATGAGGCTTACGATGTTGCTTCCCACGGGCACGTGATTCGCACTTTTCAATCTGCATAAAATCCTTGGTAAGTTTCTGACTAGACATCCCTTTGCAAGTCGATTAAGATTCTTCATGTTCAGATGGCCAAGTCGTCGATGCCTCAACACTGCATCATGTTCAACGATATAATAGAATACGTAGGTAACTTGATCAGTGGGGGCTTTTGTTCATGTCGACCACGTAAGGGTTTCCCCGACGTTCAACTTCAAGCAAGTACCAATCTTCAGTATAACAATCCCGAGCTTCATAACCATGCATCCACCTTTTGTAAACAGGACTTCTAACACGATACTCTGATCTGACTAAAGATGCTTCTAATGCCAACTTGTTAAATATGAAGCCGATGGGTCCAAATATTTTTGGGACAATGAAGAAAAATAGATCGACATCAAAGACTGTTTTTGTTGGTCGCATACCTTTGAGAAAGTTTGGAAAGTTTTGCGAGGTTATCGGTCAGGATATTCCAGCACCTCAGCCGATGAATGCGATGGTGGCTGAGGAACATGATGTGCCAGTGGTGGAGAAAGAAATTGAGATTGAAGATTTAGTCTCTGAGGCAGGTACTGACGATGAAGAAGCGTTGTTGGATTCTATTACAGATTTTGATGTTCATCCGACTCAAGAGTTATCAGAACTTACTACAGAGAATTTAGAAGCTCTCATTGCACATTTGAAGGAGATACAGGAGCAACAAGGGAATCCTCCTCTTGTGTTGACTCGTGTTGATATCCCGGTTGGTAGGGTTGAATCTGATGAAGATATTGAAGAAGAAGAGGTGCCTTTAGTGAAAAGACGACGGACAAAGGTTATCAACGAACCCATTAATACTGAAGCTTAGATGAAATTTAAAGCTCATGTTGGTGATGCTGTTGAAGAACCTATTACTGTTACATTCTCAGTTGCTGTTTTGTTGACTGATACTTCTATGGTCGAGCCTACTAATGCTGAAGAACCGACATCTCCTCTCATTGTTACTCATTCTGCTGTTGTATCCGTTCTAGCAGATTCTGTGTTAGAAATGATGGATTTTGGTGGTAGTTCAATGGGTGCCGGAGGATCAGGGGCTGGTCGTAGTGGTTCAGGTGGTATTCAAGATGAAGATATGGAGTATTCGAGGCGGTCAGAGAAAAGAGCATTTGATTTCAGCGGGTTATGTAGTGATGACGAAGATGTGGATGTTGTTGACTTGAATAAGAGAGTGATAGTGCCTGAGCAAGAGGTCGTTCTTAAAGATGAACAGATTGCTTCATTCCAGACTCGATTGGATGACAGGATCAGACAATTGACCAATTTCAAGGAGATTTTTTGATGTTAATGACTATGGTCTTTGATTTGAAGGCAAAGCTGGAAAATAAATTTGGCCATGAATTCTCTGATCCAACTGACGATCCAATGAACGTTGAACATCGTCATCGAGCTGCTGAACAGAGAGAAGCTGACAGAGTAGCTGCCAAACAGCTTGCTACTGAGCGTCAGGCTGGATTGGATGATTATCTACATGATCGAAGAGACAGTTTACTACGAGCAAAAATGACAGACTGCTCAAAAGAAGAAAAAGATGGTTTTAATGAAGAATGTTTATGTGAATCCGCTAGACGAAAACTTCCAGTTAAAGGATCCCTCTAACCAGTCTGAGAGGTTTGTAATGGAGCTTAGATCGATTTATTATAGCAAGGTTGGAAACAAGTCACGAGTGCTAAGTTGGACATATGATCATGTGAAGAAAATGTGGCTGATCGTCAGACTAGATGGTACATGAGAATACTATTCAAAGGAGTCTTAGTTTGAGACCTGGACGAAGGTTGCACTAATTTATCTTCTAAGGGCTCCTTATACTGACACTGATACTACGGAACGTGGACAAGGGTGGAGGTTCTTTAAGCGATTAGAGTAAGAAGTAAAGAGTGGATTCAAGACAATGAAAACTGCGAAACCATATCTCTGTGCTGCTAAGGGTGTTCGTGTTGCAAGAACAGGTAGAAGGTTTAAATCAGTGATGTGGCCTCCAACTGACAAGGTACTTGTGATACAAGTCGCTCCAACATTACCAAGAGGTATTTTGAAGAATTTTAATTTCTGGATGTACGATCCGAAGGTTGGGAATGTGGCGATGGTTACAAAAGAGAAGGCATTTCGAGTGAACGACGTGGTTGATCTAGTGAGTTTTCATGATGAAGATCTGCAAGTTCTAGCCGCGAATCAAATTCAAATTACAGAGTTACATGAAGCTTGTGCTAAGGATTGGACGGCAGCAGCTGCTGGGATAACAACTAGCAGAACGGGAGTCGATGCGCTACCAAAGGATTAAACGCCTAATGTTGTAAACCTAGGGGGAGATTGTTGGGCCCCTAACTAAAAGGTTTACATATTAGTGTTGCAATTGGGCTAAGTTCGGGAGATTGGGCTTCCTAGAGCCTTACGGGCCTAGGGTTGTATTTGATGGGTTTAGTGACTAGTATAAATACATGTGTTAGGGTTAATATTTTGGTTGCTAGTCTGTTTTAGTTTTATTGAAATCTTGTATCAGACACCTTTGGTGTATGTAAGCTGACTAATTGAAGATCGTATTGTTCTTTTCATTCTAATTATTTCCGCGATTGATTAGTCTTAGTGATAGGCACATATGAATCACCCCAAAACATTTGAAAACGTAAAAGAGGGGGCTATGTACTCACTTGGGATTGCATAAATGTCTTGTTCAAATGATCAAACAAAGCTCAAGGATTGAAGAGTTCAAGTGTGTCCTAATGTATCGTAATACTATGTTAGTGTGTTGAGACTTTAATCGGATGATCGGAAAGAATGAAGTCATATAAACTAAATGAGTGTTGGGACTCGTATGATATGGTTTATAATACCATACATTCTGATTTGGAAGAGTTTCTAAGTGCTTTGACCCGTTATGACTTATTAAAATGGTTTACGCCACTTTAACATGTCGCAAGAGTAACTATGGGTTTGGATGGTTAAATAAGTCCTATAACGAGCTTATATGTCAAAACAAGTTTGATTATATTATAATCTCAGTTTAGATGTCAAAACTATGGTCTTATATGTTTAAAACCATTTTATGCGCCAAAAGGATGTTTTCGGCATTTTTAAAGTACATAAAATCGACTCATCATATAACTAACCAAACTATATGACTAAAGTATAACCTCAAAGGGTTATTCCTTAAATTACTATAGTCATAAAAATGCACTTGGTCGAATCCTAAGATTGACCAAACAGGTCAGATTCGAAAGTCAAAGGGTAGTAAAACTACTCGACTTACGACTAAGAAATAAGCACTAAACTAGAAATGACGAGTTAGACTTGTTTGAACATGTCTAGTTGTGTTATAAAACTAATTTGGTGTCAAAACCTTATGTTTTAATACCCAAAAACGTTTTCGTCGTAAAATGCATTTTTATATATATTTTTTTCTTTTAACTAGGAAAACTTTGACTCGTCATCTCGCCTACTAAACGTGGTAATCGGAAGGTGCAATCGCAAGGGATTAATACCTTCATGATTACGATCACGTTGCAAAGTTCAATTTGAACTTTGACTTGACCAAAAGGGTCAGAATCGAAAGTCAAACAAGAAGCCAAACTGTTTGACTTTTATCTCAAAATAGCTAAAATAATGAAAGAACTAGGAAGATTACTTACATGTGTTGAAGAACACTTTCAGAACTCAAGATAAGAGGATTCCAAAAGCTAGAAACAAGCTCTAAGAAGGATAGAAAGAAGAACTTCACACTTTGCTTTGAAGTGTTTTACGCATTTTTGCGAAATGCATAGCCGTACAACCAAATGAACCGATATCCATGACATTTTCGGGCATAATCCAAGTTACACATGTCTTAAAGCCTTTATATAACCTAAATATTAGGTCAAAGGGGTTTAAAAATGGCAAACAAGTGAAAATACAAGTCCAAGGGCAAAAAATGTCAAAAAAATAATAAATATTTTTGCTTCTTCACCAAGTTTGCCACCTATCTCCAATTTTTGACACCTAGCACTCACTTTGTCACACTTAATATGGTGTTGATACATGTTAGGACACTAATCCACACTTGAGAACACTTTTGATCACCTTCTTAATCCTAAAATACTATAAATACCCATGATTCTTCCATTTTTTTCACACCACTTCAAAATACTTCAAAACAAAGTGTGAAGTTCTTCTTTCTATCCTTCTTGGAGCTTGTTTCCAACCTCTGGAAGCCTCCTATCTTTAGTTCGGAAAGTGTTCTTCAATACGAGTAAGTACTCTTCCTAATTCTTTAATTTTTTAGCCATTTTGATCTAAAAGTCGAACAGTTTGGCAACCTGATTGACTTTTGGTTCTGATCATATTTGTTCAAGTCAAAGTTCATTTGAACTTTGAAACATGATCGTAATCACGATGGTTATAATCCCTAACGATTTTACCTTCTTATGTGGGCCCCTCATTTTTACTAGTTCTGAACAGTAACATCTTTTGACAAAATCCGCGATCCTACCATCCGAGCAACCCCTTTTTAAAAACAATAAAATAATAATAATAAAAAAATAATAATGAAGGGAGGAGAGTTATTACGGGATCAAACCATTGCTGAACTGATTATGAAACAATTTTCACAACTTGTCTAATCAGACAGGTCCATGCGATTGCCGATATATTTGTCCTCTTAAACTTATCGCGTCAATTTTTCATTTTAACCTCGTAACTTGATTTGTTTTGAACAAACGATGATGTCCGTGTATCCCATATCATGACATACCCCCGTGATCAAGGTAAGCGCAACCGTTCATCATAACAGGTGAGTATACTGAGATCATCCTTTGATTTTACAACGTTATACTTGTTGGTGAACAAGTCATTACATCATACTGCAGAGTGACCGAACAATATCTGACGAGGGTTAGGCTTTGTAGCTCATACAATATATGACTTTTCAAGCTCATGGAATTATCTCATGATGGGATTTCCTTTCTTTTAAGGTTTTGGCCATCAAATTTGGCTCTTTTAAAGATATCCTGACTGTGCCTAGGTTTGCATATATCTGGATGCAATAGAAGGACAGTCCTGATATCCCCGATGACTCACCAGCATAAAGACCCGAAACCTTATATGTTGGCTATCTATTAATGCAAGATTTAAGACCATGAAATCATACGCCGATGATATGCTACCCACATTCGTGTAGCTTGCAGTATTTGTCAACTGGTACTTGGTTTCTTTATGCCTTTGAGCGATAAGCCTATCAAAACATCGCAGTAGATCCTTGCCTTTTCAGCTTCGGTACCTTACATGTGTTAATCAAATTCTTAGTACCGAAATTTATTTCAATTCCCAAAACAAAAAATATATTTCCCCCTAAATTTGTGCAAAGTGGAATACTTTATGCGCAAATTTAGTTATTTTGATGATAGCTATTTACATATATGAACTCGGATTTCTTTTTGGGTTGCTTAGTCAGTGTAACGCATCATATTTAAAATGTGCACAAGCACCTTGAATCTCGAGTTGCTGACAGGTTTATGAAAAGATCCGCTGTATTAGCATGAGTGTGGATATGTTTAAGTTTAATTAAACCTCTGTCGTAGCAATCTCGAATAAAGTGAACTTTTATATCAATGTGCTTGGTTTTGGAGTGAAAAACAGGGGTTTTGATGATTTGGATTACGACATCATTATCACAGTAGATAGTATGTTAAGATAAGTCAAACCGTAATCCTCGAGCTGATGTTGCATCCAAATAACCTAGGAGCAGCATGCAGAGGCTGCAACATATTCTGCTTCTACTGTTGATAAAGACATCATTTGTTGCTTCTTGCATTGCCATGAAATAAGCCTGTCTCCCAAGTATTGGCATCGAACCGATGTGGACTTCATATCCCTGTCTGTCCCTCCAAGGTTATTGTCAGAAAACGCAAACAAATCAAAGTTCGAATCTCTAGGATACTAGAGTCCTAATTTTGGACCTCCCTTGAGGTATCTAAAGATTCGTTTAACGGCTGAGAGAGGAGAAAGTACAGGATTAGCATGATATCTAGCACATTGGCACACAAGAAACATATTGTCTGGCTGACTCATACTTAAGTACATCAATGAACCAATCATGGATCGGTAATTGTTTGATTGACCAGATCTCCTTCAACCTCCGCATTCAGAAGTGGCCGTTCAGCAATGGGGGAGTATATGAGCTTAGAATTTCACATGTCAAATTTTGCAAGAACTTCTTGAACGTACTTTCCTTGATGAATCAAGATTCCTTGACTACTCTGACGAACTTCCAAGCCTAGAAACATAGTTATTTCTCCCAATGAGTTCATTTCGAACTTCTTCTTCATCACCTCCTCGAACTCTTTGCATAGCTCTTTATTGGTTGACCAAAAAATGATGTCATTAACATAGATCTGAACAAGGATAAGATCCTTGCCAATGCGTTTAATGAATAGCATTTGATCTAATGTCCCCCGGGTATATCCGTGTGCAAGCAGATGCTCTGTTAAGGTTACATACCATGCACGAGGTGCTTAGTGCAATCCATACAAAGCTTTATCTAACTTGTATGCATATCCTTGCCTCTTCGAGTCCACAAACCCAGGGAGTTGAGCGACATAGATTTCCTCTTTGATCTTCCCATACAGAAACGCTGCATTGACATCCATTTGATAAACGGTGAAACCCATATAGGATGCATATGCCAAGAAGATGCGTATAGCTTCTAGACGAGCTACTGGTGCGTACATCTCATCATAATCAAGATCTTCGATTTGTTTAAATCCCTGAATCACTTCGGTATCGTCTTGTTTGTTTCTGTATACCCAGCAACTACCAAGAGCGTGTTTTCCTTCCAGCAGCTTCACTAATTTCCATATTCCAGCTTCTCAAATTGATTGAGCTCTTCATGCATTGCATCAACCCATCCAGGTTCCTATAAAGCAACATTAATGCTCTTAGGCCCAATCTGTGAGATAAAACATGAACACAAACATGTGTTAATGGTTCCTGATCTACTGCGTGTCTGAACACCGGCAGTTATAGGACCAATAACGTTTGTAATCGGTTGGCTTCTCTGAACACACTGAGGAATTGCCACCGCAGGTGCGCGCAAGTTTGTTTCCAAGTTAGAAAACCTTCCTGACACTATTCCAGATTGCCTCCCCTCATTTGATGATTTCGAAATGTTGATCACCGGAGGATCCACTGTGTAATCTGATGGAATCAGCTCTTGAAACAATGAAGCTCCCTGAACATTAGTATTTGAAGGACCAGTAGTTGTTTGCTGTGCAGCGGGATCATTGTTGTGAACTGCAACCTCAGGAGTAACAGTCATAGTAGGTTGAAGAACGGCTCTTGAGTTGGTGAAGAAAGATGCGTTTCTGTAGTAGCTTCATGAAATCCCTGTCGATCCATAGTAAGCTTCTTGAAGGAGTCTTGAATAGGGACAACACCATCTTCAGCTATAATGAGAATAAGTATCACAATACTTGGAGATATCTACAGCAACAATTACATCAGATAAAATATTAAATGACTTAAACAGGGAAGAATAATCATATAACCAATCAGGTCCAAGCCGTGCATCTTTGGGATTTTCTTCCAGCCAATCCACATAGTACGTCTCCGGTGATTTACTTCTTGATTTTATTGTATACTCGATATGTAGTATTCTTTGCATAGCCGATGAAATAGCATGGATCTCCTCTTGCTTTAAATTTGCCCTTGGCATCCATGGTAAGGAGGACACAAGGACAACCAAACGTACGAAAGTGTTGTACGAAGGGTTTAGGTCCTCTAGTATTTCATATGACGTTTTCATGTGACGTTTGTTGATAAGCGCATGATTTTGAACATAGCAGGCCGTGTTCACTGCTTTTGCCCAAAATATTAGTGGAAGGCCGGAATCTATTAGCATTGTATGAGTCGCTTCGATAAGAGTCCGATTGCGCCTTTTAGCAACTCTGTTTTATTTGAGGAGTTCGAGCAGCACTGGATTAACAATCAATTCCACTTCAAGCACAAAAAATGTTCAACTCGGCATTTTTGAACTCCGTCCCATTATCGCAGCGTGTAATCTTCACATGCTCGTTCGCTTGGTTTTCCATGAGAGTGTTGAATTTCTTTATCAGACCATTAGTTTCCCTCTTTTGTTGCAAGAAAAAAATCCAAGTGAAACAAGAAAAGTCATCGGTGATAACTAAGCAATAAGCCTTTTCTCCGATACTCATCACATTGACAGGACCAAAGAGATCCATGTGAAGGAATTCCAGAACTTTAGATGTTGTGTGCACGAGCTTGCGCTTATGAGGCTTACGATGTTGCTTCCCACGGGCACGTGATTCGCACTTTTCAATCTGCATAAAATCCTTGGTAAGTTTCTGACTAGACATCCCTTTGCAAGTCGATTAAGATTCTTCATGTTCAGATGGCCAAGTCGTCGATGCCTCAACACTGCATCATGTTCAACGATATCATAGAATACGTAGGTAACTTGATCAGTGGGGGCTTTTGTTCATGTCGACCACGTAAGGGTTTCCCCGACGTTCAGCTTCAAGCAAGTACCAATCTTCAGTATAACAATCCCGAGCTTCATAACCATGCATCCACCTTTTGTAAACAGGACTTCTAACACGATACTCTGATCTGACTAAAGATGCTTCTAATGCCAACTTGTTAAATATGAAGCCGATGGGTCCAAATATTTTTGGGACAATGAAGAAAAATAGATCGACATCAAAGACTGTTTTTGTTGGTCGCATACCTTTGAGAAAGTTTGGAAAGTTTTGCGAGGTTATCGGTCAGGATATTCCAGCACCTCAGCCGGTGAATGCGATGGTGGCTGAGGAACATGATGTGCCAGTGGTGGAGAAAGAAATTGAGATTGAAGATTTAGTCTCTGAGGCAGGTACTGACGATGAAGAAGCGTTGTTGGATTCTATTACAGATTTTGATGTTCATCCGACTCAAGAGTTATCAGAACTTACTACAGAGAATTTAGAAGCTCTCATTGCACATTTGAAGGAGATACAGGAGCAACAAGGGAATCCTCCTCTTGTGTTGACTCGTGTTGATATCCCGGTTGGTAGGGTTGAATCTGATGAAGATATTGAAGAAGAAGAGGTGCCTTTAGTGAAAAGACGACGGACAAAGGTTATCAACGAACCCATTAATACTGAAGCTTAGATGAAATTTAAAGCTCATGTTGGTGATGCTGTTGAAGAACCTATTACTGTTACATTCTCAGTTGCTGTTTTGTTGACTGATACTTCTATGGTCGAGCCTACTAATGCTGAAGAACCGACATCTCCTCTCATTGTTACTCATTCTGCTGTTGTATCCGTTCTAGCAGATTCTGTGTTAGAAATGATGGATTTTGGTGGTAGTTCAATGGGTGCCGGAGGATCAGGGGCTGGTCGTAGTGGTTCAGGTGGTATTCAAGATGAAGATATGGAGTATTCGAGGCGGTCAGAGAAAAGAGCATTTGATTTCAGCGGGTTATGTAGTGATGACGAAGATGTGGATGTTGTTGACTTGAATAAGAGAGTGATAGTGCCTGAGCAAGAGGTCGTTCTTAAAGATGAACAGATTGCTTCATTCCAGACTCGATTGGATGACAGGATCAGACAATTGACCAATTTCAAGGAGATTTTTTGATGTTAATGACTATGGTCTTTGATTTGAAGGCAAAGCTGGAAAATAAATTTGGCCATGAATTCTCTGATCCAACTGACGATCCAATGAACGTTGAACATCGTCATCGAGCTGCTGAACAGAGAGAAGCTGACAGAGTAGCTGCCAAACAGCTTGCTACTGAGCGTCAGGCTGGATTGGATGATTATCTACATGATCGAAGAGACAGTTTACTGCGAGCAAAAATGACAGACTGCTCAAAAGAAGAAAAAGATGGTTTTAATGAAGAATGTTTATGTGAATCCGCTAGACGAAAACTTCCAGTTAAAGGATCCCTCTAACCAGTCTGAGAGGTTTGTAATGGAGCTTAGATCGAGTTATTATAGCAAGGTTGGAAACAAGTCACGAGTGCTAAGTTGGACATATGATCATGTGAAGAAAATGTGGCTGATCGTCAGACTAGATGGTACATGAGAATACTATTCAAAGGAGTCTTAGTTTGAGACCTGGACGAAGGTTGCACTAATTTATCTTCTAAGGGCTCCTTATACTGACACTGATACTACGGAACGTGGACAAGGGTGGAGGTTCTTTAAGCGATTAGAGTAAGAAGTAAAGAGTGGATTCAAGACAATGAAAACTGCGAAACCATATCTCTGTGCTACTAAGGGTGTTCGTGTTGCAAGAACAGGTAGAAGGTTTAAATTAGTGAAGTGGCCTCCAACTGACAAGGTACTTGTGATTCCAGTCGCTCAACATTACCAAGAGGTATTTTGAAGAATTTTAATTTCTGGATGTACGATCCGAAGGTTGGGAGTGTGGCGATGGTTACAAAAGAGAAGGCATTTCGAGTGAACGACGTGGTTGATCTAGTGAGTTTTCATGATGAAGATTTGCAAGTTCTAGCCGCGAATAAAATTCAAACTACAGAGTTATATGAAGCTTGTGCTAAGGATTGGACGGCAGCAGTTGCTGGGATAACAACTGGAAGAATGGGAGTCGATGCGCTACCAAAGGATTAAACGCCTAATGTTGTAAACCTAGGGGGAGATTGTTGGGCCCCTAACTAAAAGGTTTACATATGAGTGTTGCAATTGGGCTAAGTTCGGGAGATTGGGCTTCCTAGAGCCTTATGGGCCTAGGGTTGTATTTGATGGGTTTAGTGACTAGTATAAATAGATGTGTTAGGGTTAATATTTTGGTTGCTAGTCTGTTTTAGTTTTATTGAAATCTTGTATCAGACACCTTTGGTGTATGTAAGCTGGCTAATTGAAGATCGTATTGTCCTTTTAATTCTAATTATTTCCGTGATTGATTAGTCTTTGTGATACCGTGTCAGATCCGATTTCGGGACTTAAAAGTAGTGATAGGCACATATGAATCACCCCAAAACATTTGAAAACGTTAAAGAGGGGGCTATGTACTCACTTGGGATTGTATAAATGTCTTGTTCAAATGATCAAACAAAGCTCAAGGATTGAAGAGTTCAAGTGTGTCCTAATGTATCGTAATACTATGTTAGTGTGTCGAGACTTTAATCAGAGGATCGGAAAGAATGAGGTCTTATAAACTAAATGAGTGTTGGGACTCGTATGATATGGTTTATAAAACCATACATTCTGATTTGGAAGAGTTTCTAAGTGCTTTGACCCGTTATGACTTGTTAAAATGGTTTACGCCACTTTAACATGTCGCAAGAGTAACTATGGGTTTGGATGGTTAAATAAGTCCTATAACGAGCTTATATGTCAAAACAAGTTTGATTATATTATAATATCTGTTTAGATGTCAAAACTATGGTCTTATATGTTTAAAACCATTTTATGCGCCAAAAGGATGTTTTCGGCATTTTAAAAGTACATAAAATCGACTCATCATATAACTAACCAAACTATATGACTAAAGTATAACCTCAGAGGGTTACTCCTTAAATTACTATGGTCATAAAAATGCACTTGGTGGAATCCTAAGATTGACCAAACAGGTCAGATTCGAAAGTCAAAGGGTAGTAAAACTGCTCGATTTACGACTAAGAAATAAGCACTAAACTAGAAATGATGAGTTTGACATGTTTGAACATGTCTAGTTGTGTTATAAAACTAATTTGGTGTCAAAACCTTATGTTTTAATACCCAAAAACGTTTTCGTTGTAAAATGCATTTTTATACATTTTTTTTACTTTTAACTTGGAAACTTTGACTCGTCATCTCGCCTACTAAACGTGGTAATCAGAAGGTGCAATCGCAAGGGATTAATACCTTCATGATTATGATCACGTTGCAAAGTTCAATTTGAACTTTGACTTGACCAAAATGGTCAGAACCGAAAGTCAAACAAGAAGCCAAACTGTTTGACTTTTAGCTCAAAATAGCTAAAATAAAGAAAGAACTAGGAAGAGTACTTACTTGTGTTGAAGAACACTTTCAGAACTCAAGATAAGAGGCTTCCAAAAGCTAGAAACAAGCTCCAAGAAGGATAGAAAGAAGAACTTCACACTTTGCTTTGATGTGTTTTGAAGTGTTATGAAAAAAAGGATGAACCAAAGGGTATTTATAGTGTTTTAGGATCAAGGAGGTGACGACAAGTGTTACCAGGTGTGGATTAGTGTGCTAACATTTGTTAACACCAAATTAAGTGTGGCAAAATGAGTGCAAGGTATCAAAAATTGGACATAGGTGGCCAAACTTGGTGATGAAGCAAACTTTTTTTTGACAATTTTGGCCCCTAGACTTGTATTGTCGCGTTTTTTTTCATTTTAACCCCTCTTAACCTAATATTTAGGTTATATAAAGGCCTTAAGGCATGTGTAACTTGAATTTTGTCTAGAATTGTCTTGGATGTCGGTTCGTTCGATTGTAAAGTTCCACGTTTTGTAAATAGAGTATAAAAGTTTATCGAACATGAAAATGACCAAATTTGTGCAATGATGAAAATTTTTGCATTCTTACCAATAAAATGAGAGATTTTAATGAATAAAATTGTATGGGATTGTATAATGATTGATAAATATACATTCTCGCAAATAAAACACAAAAATGACTAAAAATGTACAAATGTGGCAGTCTCCCCTACTTTAGAAAATTTCGTCCCGAAATTTAATTAGAGGAAACTCTTGAGAAAAGATGTGGCTATTTCACCTTCATTTGATCCTCTTGTTCCTAGGTAAACTTTGGGCCACGTTTGGACTCCCAGCGAACTTTAACAATCGGTATGCGTTTGTGTTTGAGTTTCTTGACTTCACGGTCCAATATTTCCATAGGTTTCTTGACAAAGTAAATTATGTTATCAATGCGAATTTCATCATCAGGGATGTGGAGGCTTTCATCAGCCAAACACATTTTTTCAATTGAACACATGGAAAGTTGGATGAACACTCCCAAGCTCAGGAGTTAGCTCAAGTTTGTTGGCCACCTTTCTGATCCTCTCAACGATCTTAAATGGTCCCACATATCAAGGTGCAAGTTTTCCTTTCTTTCCAAATCTAATCACACCTTTCCAAGGGGATACCTTGAGAAGGACATGATCACCAACTTGGAATTCCAAGGGCTTGCGTCGCTGATCCGCATAACTCTTTTGACGACTTCTAGCTGTCAAAAGGTTATCGCGTATTTTCTTGACTTTATCTGCAGTCTCTAGAATAAGTTCTGGTCTGGTGAGCTGAGCTTCACCAACCTCGTTCCAGCAGACAGGTGAATGACATTTTTGACCGTATAGAGCTTTGAATGGAGCCATGTTAATGCTGGAGTGATAATTGTTGTTGTAGGAGAATTCGATCAAAGGTAGATGTGAATCCCAACTACCACCAAAGTCAATCACACATGCTCTAAGCATATCCTTAAATGTTTGGATAATCCTTTCAGATTGTCCATCCGCCCGAGGATGATAAGCAGTGCCCAAGTTAAGTTTGATTCCCATGGCAGATTGCATGGTCTTCCAAAAGTGAGATGAGAGTCGAGCATCCCGGTTTGATATGATGTTCAAAGGTACACCATGTCGAGATACTATCTCATCAACATAGATCTTCGCAAGTTTGTTAACGGATAGATCCTCACGAAGTGGCAAAAAGTGTGCTGACTTTGTTAAATGATCAATGACTACCCAAATGGCATCATGACCTCTAGAAGTATGTGGTAGTTTGGTGATGAGATCCATAGCAATGTTTTCCCATTTCCAAAACGGAATTTCTGGTTGCTCAAGCAAACCAGATGGATGTTGATGTTCTGTCTTAACTTTAAGATAAGTTAGGCATTTCGATACGTATAAGGCAATATTCTTCTTCATACCCTACCACCAATATTGGGTACAAATATCCTTGTACATTCTTTCTGCACCAGGATGAATTGAATAACGAGATTTATGAGCCTCGTTCATCAATAGGGTGCAGAGATTGTCTGGCTTGAAACCCATAAACGGTTCATCTAGTAGAGTAACCCATTGTCTTTTGTTTCAAGCTGAAGCTCGAGGTGATGGGGTAGTTCGTTTTTCAACAAACCTTGGGTTAGACAAGTGCGTTGGGCTTCAAAAATACGTGTTTGGATATCATATCGAACTTGAACACAATGTAGCTTAACACGTTCTTTACGACTTAGAGCATCAGCTATGACATTCACCTTACCAGAATGGTAGTGAATCTCGTAGTCATAGTGGTTTAGAAGTTCAACCCAACGTCGTTGTCTCATGTTCAGTTCTTTCTGATCAAGAATGTGTTAGACTCTTTTGTGGTCAATGAAAACCACACATTTTGTACCATAGAGGTAATGTCTCCAAATTTTGAGAGCGAAAACAATGACACCTAACCCAAGATCATGAGTTGTGTAGTTCTTTCGTGGATTTTCAATTTTCTTGATGCATAGGCTATGATTTTGTCTCTTTGCATGAGAACATAGCCAAGACCTAGATTCGATGCATCACAATATACGACAAAGTCGTCGTTGTCATTGGGTAAGGATAAAATAGGAGCATTATAAAGCTTTTGTTTCAAGGTCTGAAAAGCTTCTTCTTGTTAGGGTCCCCACTCAAAAGGTTTATTCTTTTGAGTCAAAGCAGTGAGGGGAACCAGAATCTTGGAGAAGTTTGCGATAAAGCGGCGGTAATAGCCAGCAAGACCGAGAAATGAATGAAATTTAGTAGGAGTAGTAGGTGTAGTCCAATCGCTAATCAGATTGATTTTAGCGGGATCTACATGTATACCTTGTTCGTTGACAATGTATCCCAAAAATTGAACTTTCTTCGGCCAAAATTCACACTTGGAGAATTTGGCATAAAATTGTTCTTTCTTTAGGAGTTCCATCGTTGGATGAAGATGACATTTGTGATCGGCTTGGGATTTCGAATAAATCAAAATGTCGTCGATGAAAACAATGATGAACTTGTGTAAATCAGGTTTACAAACCCTATTCACCAAGTCCATGAAGATGACAAGAGCATTTGTCAAACCAGAGGGTATGACAATGAACTCGTAATGGCTGTATCGAGTGCAAAAAGCAGTTTTGAGAATATCTTCATCGAGTATACGAAGCTGATGATACCTAGAACGCAGATCAACCTTGGAGATACATGTAGCACCTTGTAGTTGATCAAAAAGATCATCAATACGAGGTAGGGATATCGATTTTTAATCGTGAGTTTGTTGAGCTTACGATAATCGATGCACATGCGAAAGGATTTATCCTTCCTTTTCACGAATAGGACAGGAGTGCCCATAGATGAAAAGCTCGGACGAATATATCCTTTGTCTGAAATTTCTTGGAGTTGTTTTGACAATTCTTGCATTTCAGACGGTGCAAGACGGTAAAGGGATTTAGCAATTGGGTTGGCACTAGGTACAAGGTCTATATAAAACTCGACTTGACGTGCTAGGGGTAAACCAGGTAGTTCTTTAGGAAACACCAAAATCTTGAACAATGGGGATGTCTTGAATATTCTTACCCTTGCTTTTCTCCTCTATGATATGTGCCAAAAAGGCTACATAATTCTTTCGTAGGTATTTGTAGGCTTGGGTACATGTAATGAGTTTAAGGCTATGAGTGGGTTTCTCTCCACGAACTTCTAGGATTTCACCAGACAAAAGAGGACGCGAACAATCTTATTAAAACAGATCACTTCAAACCAAAGGGTATGACAGTGAACTCGTAATGGCAGTATCGAGTGCGAAAAGCAGTTTTGGGAATATCTTCATCGAGTATACGAAGCTGATGATACCAAGAACGCAGATCAAACATGGAGAAACATGTAGCACCTTGTAGTTGATTAAAAAGATCATCAATACGAGGTAGGGGATATTCATTTTTAATTGTGAGTTTGTTGAGCTCACGATCATCGATGCACATGCGATAGGACCCATCCTTCATTTTCACGAATAGGACAGGAGCGCCCCAAGGTGAAAAGCTCGGACGAATATATCCTTTGTCTGAAAGTTCTTGGAGTTGTTTTAACAATTATTGCATTTCAGACAGTGCAAGATGATAAAGGGATTTAGCAATTGGGTTGGCACTAGGTACAAGGTCTATACAAAACTCGACTTGACGTGCTGGGGGTAAACCAGGTAGTTCATCAGGAAACACCTAAAGAAAATCTCGAGCAACGGGGATGTCTTGAATACTCTTACCCTTTCTTTTCTCCTCTATGATATGTGCCAAAAAGGCTACATAATTCTTTCGTAGGTGTATTTAGGCTTGGGTACATGTCATGAGTTTAAGGCTATGAGAGGGTTTCTCTCCACGAACTTCTAGGATTTAAGATAAAAGAGGGATGCGAACAATATTATCAAAACAGATCACTTCAGCATGGTGTTTGGTTAACCAGTCCATGCCTACTATGACATCAAAACTACCAAGTTGCATTGGCATGAGGTCAATGGAAAAAAGATGGATATGAGGTTCAATTGGCAGTTACAAATAACATAATCAAGTACAAGAGGTTCGCCACTAGCTATCTCCACTGTTAAGGGTTTTCCTTTTTTGTTTTTTGGTGTTGAAAGTTAAAGCTCAAAATCTAAGGATACAAAACTCCTATCGGCACCAAAAAAAAATAGAAGCAGGCTGATTATTGACAAGGAACGTCCTGTTAACCACGTCATTGTCAGCACGAGCCTCATTAGCATTCATGTTAAATGCTCATCCCTGGGCTAGATTTTCATTAACTAGCTTCGGGCAATTATTTCAGTAGTGAGTAAGATCACCACAATTGTTGCAGGATCCAGGTGGGTAGTGGGGTCGTGCAGGATTGGCTTGTGGTTGAACAGGATTTCGAACCACTTGATTTGTGGCAGGAGCAAAACAACAAGTATTGGCCAGATGGCAAGATCGTCCACAATTGGAACAATGAAGACACGGTAGATGGGGTTGGTAATGACTATCACATTTGTTGCACAGAGGTGCAGTACCGCTATATTATCTCTTTGTGGAAGGCTGTGCTGGTTGATTCGGAACACCTTGGTTGGGTTGTGTAACAACAATGAAATTCTTGGAAGGTTTATGCTTCCTAGACTTCTTGGAGGTTTCGGCCTTGTTTCCCTTTTGTTTCCCTTGTGCAGTCTTGGTAGATTGCTTCTCCTCGCCTTTACGGAAAAGTTTACCCTTCTTGACTTGCGACTCAGTCAGGGTTGCAGCCAACTCGATAGCCTATCTAACTGTAGCAGGGTTGCTACCAGTGACTATGTCATGAACTGGGTCAGGAAGGCCATCAATGTACTTTTCAATAGCCTTATCCAAGGGCGTGACCATAGCAGGTTATAACAAACTTAGCTCATCATAACGGTCAGTGTAGGCACGATGTTCTCCACTATCCTGTCAGGAGTTTAAGGCTATGAGAGGGTTTCTCTCCACAAACTTCTAGGATTTCACCAGACAAAAGAGGGATGCGAACAATCTTATCATTACAGAATACTTCAGCATGGTGTTTGGTTAACCAGTCCATGCCTACTATGATGTCAAAACTCCCAAGTTGAATTGGCATGAGGTCAATGGAAAAAAGATGGTTATTGAGGTTCAATTGGCAGTTACGAATAATAGAATTAAGTACAAGAAGTTCGCCACTAGCTATCTCCATTCTTAAGGGTTATACTAGTTTGGTTCATGGTGTTGAAAGATAAGGCTCAAAATCTAAGGATACAAAACTCCTATCGGCACTCGAATAAAAAGAATTGAAGCAGGCTGATTATTGACAAGGAACGTACCGTTAACCACGTCATTGTTAACACGAGCCTCATTAGCATTTATGTTAAATGCTCGTCCCTGGGCTGGATTTACATTAACTAGCTTCGGGCAGTTGTTTCAGTAGTGAGTAAGATCACCACAATTGTAGTAGGATCCAGGAGGGTAGTGGGGTCATGCAGGATTGGCTTGTGGTTGAACAGGATTTCGAACCACTTGATTCGGTGTAGGAGCAAAACGACAAGTGTTGGCCAGATGGCCAAATCATCCATAAGTGGTACAATGACGACACAGTAGATGGGGTTGGTGATGACTATCACACTTGTTGCACAGAGGTGAAGTACCGGCATATTGTCTCTCGGTGGGAGGTTGTGCTGGTTGATTGGGAGCAGCTTGGTTGGGTTGTTTAACAACATCAAAATTCTTGAAAGCTTTACTCTCCCTAGACTTCTTGGAGGTTTCGGCCTTGTTTTCCTTTTTTCCCTTGTCTAGTCTTGGTAGATTGCTTCTTGTCGCCTTTGCGAAAAAGTTTACCCTTCTTGATTTACGAGTCAGTCAGGGTTGCAGCTAACTCGATAGCCTGTCTGACTGTAGTAGGGTTGCTACCAGTGACTATGTCCTGAACTGGGTCAGGAAGGCCATCAATGTACTTTTTAATAGCCTTATCCAAGGGCATGACCATAGTAGGACATAACAAACTTAGCTCCTCATAACGGTTAGTGTAGGCACGATGTTCTCCACTATCCTGTTTCAGGTCGTGGAATTCGTTCTCAAGTGCTCTTTTCTCGTGGCGTGGGCATAATTACTTCATCATAAGAGCTCGAAGCTCTTCCCATGACTGAGCCATTGCAACACCAGCACCCCTATCTCTCACCACTCTGTTCCACCATGTGAGCGCCCTCTTTTTGGAATACACTCAAAGCAAATTCTACTTTGCACTCATTCGGACATTGAACATGATAGAGTGTGCTCTCGAGACTCTAAACCACTGTAGGAGCCCAATAGCTCCCTTAGAATCACTAAACTTGAGCGGTATAGCCGAATTTAATTGTTTAAAGTTGCACGAAACAGGTGCATTGTTGTTATTGTTGGCTTGGTTTAATTGAGTCACAAGATTTGGTAGCACAACGGCTATCTACTGAGCTATCATTGCTGCCATATCAGCATCCTGAGCAGCATTTCGACGAGGAAGCATTCTAAAAGAGAAGGAAATATCAGAGAAACGGCTGAGTAATATTGGATAGTCAAAAGGAAACGTTAAAATATCGTCGAAACATAAGGATTGTGATCATCTGTTCGATACCCAAAACAAACAAACGATCATAGTGACTAATCAAAGTAAATGGGTCTTTATAATGTATCGTGAAGACATGCTTTAGCCTATAAGTGGAAACCTCACCCAAGAGTTCCCAGGTAAGAGTGACTGGTCTGGTAATGCGGGTTTGTACGAACACTTTAGCCTTAGACAGAAAACTCAGGGTACAGGCATCCATCCTTCCAGATTGCACGTGTTCACATTATTAAAACCCAAACTTTGACAAGATTTTGAAAACTGTGAGGGCATGAATGCTAAAAACAAATCATCTAAGGATAGATGATTGATTTTCAAAACGAATTTGTATCTTGTGAATTTGTTTTGGTAATCACCTAAGGATAAGTGATGGTATCGTTTTGAGATCTAAACACACGATAACTTGTGTTAGGGACCTAGGAAGGTTATAGTCTAGGTCAAAGTATTACTAATAACCTAATCCCCTATAACCATGAGCACTGATACCAATCTTTTCTATGACACCCCGACCGCGTAAAACCATAAACCGCGGAAACGTCGGGGAGTCATGTCACAGAACTATTGTTTCACAACATATGGTACAAAAAGTTTTGTATTATTGAATTTAATTGTTTACATTGTCTTGGGAGAATGAAATAAAAAACATAACAATTGTCTTGCAAATTTTAAAGTCACTAAGGCCTAAGTCCGCTCTATGTGAAGCATGCTCATAGTCAAACATTAGCTCCTGAAACATATGTGAATATAAAACATCAGCATAAAAATGCCTGTTAGTAACATAGTTTTTGTATGAAGATTCATGGCTTTGAAAGTTAAAATAAATGTTCAACTATTACAAAAGTAGCCATGGTCCTTTACAAAAATGTTTCTTTTATGAAAATCAAATGATTTAAAAGAAATGATGCATGGTTAACTTAATAACCAAAATAACTCATGCCTTGTGTAAAATATGTCATGTCTTGTATTTTGTTTGAAGTGGTTTAGATAACGCTACGTTATGAATATCATGAAGCAAATGTCTTTGAAATCATGTACTAGGTATGCTAAGTTAACATACGAAGCAAAAATGTCTTTAAGATCATGTACTAGGTATGCTATGTCAACATACGAAGAAAAAAATGTCTTTGGAATCATGTACTTGGTATGCTAAGCTAACATAGAAAGCAAAAATGTCTTTGAAATCATGTACTATATGTACTAGATAAGCAAAACATGTTTAATGTCATGAAAACAAGAAAGTAGTTATAGGCACATATGAATCACCCCAAAACACTAACGTAAACAGGGGACTATGTACTCACTTGGGATTGCGTAAATGTCTTGTTTAAACAATCAAACAAAGCTCAAGGATTGAAGAGCTCAAGTGTGTCCTAATGTATCGGAATACTATGTTAGTGTGTCGAGACTTTAATCGAAGGATTGGATAGAATGAGGTCTTATAAACCAAATGAGTGTTGGGACTCATATGATATGGTTTATAATACCTTACATTCTGATTTGGAAGAGTTTCTAACTGCTTTGACCCATTATGACTTGTTAAAATGGTTTACGCCACTTTAACTGGCCGCAAGCGTAACTATGGGTTTGGATGGTTAAATAAGTCCCATGATGAGTCTTATATATCAAAACTAGTTTGATTATATTATAATATCAGTTTAGATGTCAAAACTATGGTCTTACATGTTTAAAACCATTTTATGCGCCAAAAGGGTGTTTTTGGCATTTTAAAAGTACATAAAATCGACTCATATAACTAAACAAACTAGATGACTATAAGGTATGACCTTAGAGGGTTATTCCTAAATTACTATGGACAAAAAATGTGCTTGGTCGAATCTTAAGATTGACCAAACGGGTCAGATTCTAAAGTCAAAGCGGTAGTAAAACCGCTCGACTTACGACTAAGAAATAAACACTAAACTAGAAATGACGAGTTAGACATGTTTGGGCGTGTCTAATAATGTTTTAAACTGAGAAAAAACACAAATATCGCTTTAATTCATCATTGGACTGGTTTTCAGTTCAAGAGTCCCTTATTGTGTATTTTTGAAGCCCCTATCTTCAAAGGCGGAAGAAAAACATCATATTTGAATGATTTAGAAATGAATATCAGGAAAAGGGTGTCAAAACCTTAAGTTTTAATACCCTAATACGTTTTGGTCGTAAAATGCATTTTTATGCATTTTTTTACTTTTAACTCGTAAAACTTTGACTCGTTATCTCGCCTACTAAACGTGGTAATCAGAAGGTGCAATCACAAGGGATTAATACCTTCATGATTGCGATCACATTACAAAGTTCATTTTGAACTTTGACTTGACCAAAATGGTCAGAACCAAAAGTTAAACAGGAAGCCAAACTGTTTGACTTTTAGCTCAAAATAGCTAAAATAATGAAAGAACTAGGAAGAGTACTTACTTGTGTTGAAGAACACTTTCAGAACTCAAGATAGGAGGCTTCCAAGGCTAGAAACAAGCTACAAGAAGGATAGAAAGAAGAACTTCACACTTTGCTTTGAAGTGTTTTGAAGTGGTTGTGAAAAAAATGGATGAATCAAAGAGTATTTATATTGTTTTAGGATCAAGGAGGTGATGACAAGTGTTACCAAGTGTGGATTAGTGTCCTAACATGTGTTAACACCAAATTAAGTGTGGCAAAATGAGTGTAAGGTGTCAAAATGGGAGATATGTGGCCAAACTTGGTGATGAAGCAAACTTTTTTTTTTGACAATTTTGGCCGCTAGACTTGTATTGTCGCGTTTTGTTATTTTTAACCCCTCTTAACCTAATATTTAGGTTATATAAAGGCATTAAGGCATGCGTAACTTGTATTTTGTCCAGAAATGTCATGGATGTCGGTTTGTTCGATTGTACAGTTACACGTTTTGTAAAAAAAGTATAAAACTTTATCGAACACGAAAATGACTGAATTTGTGCAATGATTGACATTTTTATATTCTTACCATAAAATGCAAGATTTTATTGAATAAAAATGTTTAGGATTGTATAATGATTGATAAATATACATTCTCGCAAATAAAACACAAGATTTTATTAAATATGCAAATGTTCCGGAATTGTTCAATGACTAAAAATGTACAAATGTCACACAACTTTGGTTCAGTTGGTTTTTGAGTTGGGTTTTTCTTTTGATTTATAGTACTTGAGGAGGCTTCCTCTTGAAATTTTATTTAGTGTTGTTTAGTTCTTTGAAATCTCCTTTTCTTTGCAGGAGTGGATTCTGCGGGCTTAGTTTCATTTAAAATCTTTTCTTTAGAATATGAGTTTTTCTCAGGTAACTATATCAGTTTCTTTGGAAGCAGTTTCATTTAACAGCGAGCTTTCAGAATCCATGGATTCTTGGTTACTAGATGATAAGCAAGTTTCGTCAATATTTTGATTGTCACAACCATCTTGCTCATTATTTGATGAGTTAGAATCTTCAGTCTGATTCCCAGAAATATTAGACTTCTCCTGTTCACAAGCAATTTCATTCACCCAATCCGACACAATAATATTTTAAGTTTCACAAGTTTTATAAATATCTAAGGTATCCGTTGAGGTTTAAGGAGAACTAGAACAATTTTCTGAATCACTCAAAACTGATGCCTCAGACTCCTCTGCGTAACCAGTTAAATCATAGTCTGAATCAAAAAACACATCTTTCAAAGTTTCAGCTTCAACAACACTAGAAAAACCCTGAGTCTCAAAAACCATAGGCGAAACAAAATTCCAAACATAGTCATCATGCTTATCACATAAAGAAACATCTGAGTCATCAGCAACAACTGGATGAGGTTCATCATCCACTTTTGACCGCTCCTCATCTATCACTGACTCTGCACATACACTAACACAATTAACATTTTTTTTACAGAATCAGATATAGTAGTCATTTCCTGTGGTTCTTCGGATGGAGCTTTTGTCGACTCCTTTTCCCTTTTTAAATTTTCAACTGATTCATTCCAGCACTCTTGATTTATATTTTTTTAACAAAACTTATAGGCTTTTGAAAATCAGTTGGTTGGGTATTCTTAGGCTTGAAAGGTTCCCAAGGAATGTAGTCACTTGGTTTGCTATACCTCATTTTATCTTAATTTTCCAATTCTTGCTTAGTGAGTGGCATTCTTGAATAATTATGATTATATGGCGGAGGAACTTGTGAATAACCCAACCCTTTTCCTTTGTTTTCTTTGTACGCCATTTGTACATTGCAAAGATTACGAACAATGTCACTGGAAGTATGGTATTTTTTAATATTCAACTCATTTTGTTGAACTTTCTAGTAAGAAGTCCTAGCTCAACTCTTACCAGCTCAAATTCCAAGGTTTTTGAATGTAGTCGGGTTTTATAATCATGGACCCAACATTTTTGTTGGTCTACGTCCAGGTGGAGTTGAGCTATGCCCTTCTTTAGTGCATCAATCTTTTCATAAAGAACTTTATTGTTCTCTCGAAGACCGATGCACTTCGACATGGCACTGTTGTAATCATTGATGAGATTGAAATTATGTGCTCTCATCTGTGCCATTTTATTTCTACAGTTTTCGAAGCACAAAAGGGAGTTTACTATTTCAGATAGAGATTTAGGCTCCTCAGTCTGTGCCAACAAGCAATGGAGATGATTTTCGGCAACTTCCGCAATCTTTAGAGATTCCACTTGAGCTGCAACATCAACCCAGCTAAAATCATGCTGCTCTTGCACCATCAGTGCCTTTCCCGCACCAGATCCTCCATGGCTTGATGAGGTTGAAGTTGATGTAGACGTCTGAGCCTGAGTGACTGGAACCATGGATCTCTTTGAGTTCCTAGCAGCAGTAGTAGCAGTTGCTTCATAACCCGCGGTCTTTCTGAAGTCTCTTGCCAAGTGTCAAGGTTCATGGCATTTGTAGCACCTCGATTTATCTTTGACAGACCTAGTGCGAGTATTTGACATAGGATGGCGTCTATATCTCTTTTGAAACTTTTCTGCTCAAAACGCAGCCATAGCCAGATTCCATGAAGCATCCACTTCTTCAATATCTTCTTCAACAACTTGATTCATCTCTGTAGCAAACACTGAAGGAGGTAAGAGATCACCTACAAGAAAAGCATTCAAACTGTTGAGCATGGATGCTGCTAGTGCCAACTTCTCTTTGTTCTTCTTGGTCATGAATGCGAGATTTTCTACGGGGTATAGATTGAACATTTTGAGAGGCTGAGGGATTAATGGGACTACAGACACGTTTGCGTGCTGTGGCAATTGCTAAATAGTAACAGTAGTTGGAGTAGCCGAGTTGTTTAGAAAAGACATGCCATAAACGTACTTTGTCTTCTGAGCTTGAAGTTGTGCTTGAGTCAACGGACTAAAAACAACATTTGGATTACTTTTCATCACGGGGCTGAAGATAAGGTTAGGATGACTTTGAGACATCAATGCAGTGTTAGAGCCGGTCACCCCTGCAGCCATCATGGAATTCTTGCTGTTTAGCTTTCTTTACTGGTTGTCGATTTCACATGATTTGATGGTGGCGATCAGTTTGGTGAGAGCAACTTCATTCAGATTTGTAGTACGTTTGATCATCGAAATCAGCATCCCAAGACTTTGGTAGTGAATTCAACAGTTGGCGATTCATCCCACTATTAATGATCAAAATTCTGACACTGATCATTTGTGAGATAAGTTTGACGAATCTCCTGATTTGGTTCTCCACAGTCCCCCCGTAGATGTGATTAAGAACTGAACTGTTGGTTCAACATATTTACCCTGCTAGCATTCATGTCAGTGTTTCTTTCGTACATATTTTGAGCATATGCCAAATTTCTTTCGCATTCATGCAATTTCTGACAACAATCGAGATGTCAGGACCAAGAGCCATAGTAAGATTTTCCATTGCCCTATCATCTTCGTCCTTTATTTTTTGATCTTCGTCGGACCACAACTTTCTGGTTTGGAATCTGAGTGTCTGGATCATCTATAGTTGGGCACATGATCGTGCGGGGACCATCACGAATACACCTCCACATACCGGGTTCCTTGGCTTTGCAATACTGCTCAAAATGCCAGGTCCAATCAAAGTAGTCATCTCCATACAACAACCTTGGAATCTTGGTAGACGTTCCGAAACTCTAATCCAGTTCTTGATGCATTGCCAGAGTATGAGACTGGATAGCTGTCAAGGTAGCGTTGGTGAGATTAGCAAAGTAAAAATACTGTTCGGGTTCATCATTTTAATTTTTACCGAATATTAGTTTAATTAAATTTTTAATGAAAGTGACAAGTCCAATTTGAAATGGTCAAACAGTCAACTCGAAACAGGATCCAAAATGAGTCAATTCGGAACAGTGATTTGAATAGCAACTCGAGTCGAAATAGTAACTTCGAACAGTATCTCAAACTCGGAACAATACTTTATCCTAGATGGTATTCGAATTGGCAGATGATGATCCAAGATACAACATTAATGATCCGAGATGCAACAATAATAATCCAAGATGCAACAATATTGTTCGAGATGGAATCCGAGAGGCAAGTAATGATTCGAGATGGAATCTGAGATGCAAGCAATGATCCGAGCTGGTATCCGAGATGATTTGAGTCTTAACAGATGATCCTAGATATTCAAGCAGATGATCCGAGTTCATCCGAGATGATCCAAAATGCAACAGAAAAATAGCAGAAACTCCGAAACAGTAGCTGGTGCAATCCGAAATAGTGTGATATCATATCTGAGCATGGAAAAAGGTTCAAACAGGCTCTGATACCAATTGTAAGTCCAGATAACCGGATCTTACGATATCTCACGTAGCTTGAATGGTGGCGGAATCACACAAACAAGCTAAGAATCGAAATAGAAGAAATAAGATGAAATAGAAAGTTCAACTTGCATACAAATCTTGAATTTGTCTAATAAAAGTTGAGAGAAAAGCCACCAAGGAGCCACTAACCCTAATACATCATTATCTATTTATACTAGAGGGTTAGTGCTCCATTACCCTAAAGCCCTTAGGCCCAAAAGCTACCCCCAAGCCCATTTACATAAGATATGCCCAAAGTAATAAAATAACTAATGCATAAACCTAACAGGACCTAACACATAAAGTATAAGGATAAAAAGGGTAAAAAAAATTTGAATTGTAAAAATGTCTGACAACCTAAAGTTGATAAATAGTATTTAGGAAATATAAAATTTCTTGTTAGATCAAACGACCTTTTTTCGACTTGACCAAGGCACTTAAATCCCCATGGATGACTTTGTGTATCATGGTCTAATGTTTTGTTACAGTTTTTATTAAACCTTTGTTTCCAAATTTCTAACTAAATCAAATTTTCTTGTTATATGTGAGGGTATTTCATCCATTTACTAAAAAATACAAAATTTAAAAAACACACATAAAAACCAACTCTCACCCTCTCTACTCTCTTTCTAAACACATACACACTCTCTCTACACCACTAAAAAACATATAAGAAGGAAAGGCCTGTCAAAAAGTACAAACCGATGGCAACTCTGATACGATTGAAGTATACAAATACTGCTTGTCGAGGAACATGACTGAGAAGACTTGCTCTAGTATATGAGAAATACCTTTAGATTTGTTTGGATCCATGCGTACCATGTGTGTGGACCTTTGAGAACTGCCACCAGATTTGGTCAAATTTTCTTTATCAAGTTCGCATACAACTGCAGTCGTTATAATTATGTTTGCTTTTTGCAACATAAACATGAAGTTTTTGAATTGTTCATGGTCTTCTCGAACATGGTGCAAAATCAATTGGGTAAAAGGATAAAGACCATTATATTAGGTCAAGGTGGTATATATGTAAGATATGATTTCGACGAACATCTTAACAACTGTGAACTTATCTCACAATTAAGTCCACCTGGAACACCATGACGTAGCTATCGTGGGTTAATAAAAAACAAATAATTATCCAGTATATGGAAGTTGAGTTATCTCTATAGGGAATTGGTGGTTAATCATGTTTTCTACTAATTACTTATATACGAAGTGAAATCTGTTGGTTTGTTTGTCAGTTAAAAAAAAACAATTAACTATGAGATTAAAGTTATCAGATTTAGAAAGGTAACTCCCACCTGGGATTCAGGTTATAGGTTTCACACCACAAACTCAGTTTAATTACTAAAACACCACATAGACATGGCCTCGGGATTCAGGTTACAGGTTTCACACCACAAACTCAGTATAATAACTGTACGATCTAATTTTCCGTTCTCAAATACCAACCACACACCTAATTATAGTGGATGCAAGAAAATGCCAACACGTTTGATAAAAGACAAATAATTCAAATATAAGTAAACGTTTAACTTATCTAAACACAAGTAGTTAAGATATACTAGTTTAAGAAGTAACCAAACGAAAGTTAAATGTTCAACTAAAAACCATCCACCAGGGGAAAGTCACACGATGCTTAGTCGCTCATGCTCGTCATCACAACTTCAATCTTTAGGTTAGGAAAATCTTGCATGAAGGAATCAGAGGGAATTGATCTTGGACCCGAAATTCACCAAAGTTGAGCCCTGGTAACGTTTGATATCCAATTCTTATCAATTTCTTAATTCCAAGCTTAATTTTGATCGAAACCCATTAGCCTCAAAATTAGTCACCTGGTCGCTGGAGATTGAGTGAAGCCTGTCGCATGACGCGACAAATTAAGAATAAAGGCGGCTAGTTTCCATGTAGCCCTAGGGGCAATCTGGTCAAATCACCACCCCACATGTCATGGGGGCTGCTCTTCTTTCCCTCGTCTGGCGCGGGGAGCTTTTTATCGGCTTTTTTAATTTTAGTCATTTTCATGTGCTCAAGTCTTTCTGTTTTAACCTCATTCTCTTCACTTCTAAGCCATAAACTCATGCAAGACACTAGATAAAACATATTCAAAATTACTATATTTACTGTGTGTCATTACCACACATCAAATCCCCACACTTATTCGTTTTTCGTCCTAAAAATCTATAGGATCGTTTTCCTTGGCTAGAAATGTCTATAAGAACAAAAAGCTCAATTATCCGATATCCAATGGATCAAATCAAGTATAGAATCCAGGACATGATCATATGAAACACTTCAATTATAATTCAAAGTTTCATTTCAATTTGGACAGCAAATCTTTACATATGAATTAAAAGCTCTCAAAGTACAAAAGTGTGAAGTTCTATCACATGCGTATGAGGATGTACTTTTATAGGCTCACTCATGTGTGTGAGACATCCTGCCCACGTATGTGATGTTCATGCACGCATATGAGCATACTTCACAAACAAGACCAAACTCAAAACCCTAATCACACTAATTCACTATCCTATAGATTAATTCTAAGTAAGACGTAGACATTAGACATTATGTATCAACAGACTCCCGATTAGCTGATGTCGCAGTCTTGTCTTTGTTGGTCTTTATCCTTTGCTCCCACAGAAATTTCTTTTGAAAGTCTGTCTTCGCCTTTCATGTGACAACCGGCAAATTTTCAGGTTAATCCGTACGGCCTAATCATTATTTATTTATTTATTAAATTACGTGCCTTGAGACTTATATAATATGATTACTTGAGTTGGGTATAACTCTTCATAACAATCAAACAATATGTCCAACCCATTTCCCCGTTTCCCTATTGCCAATGATTTGATGTTGATAGAAATTTTGGTCAAAAGAAGTATGGTGTAACTTGAGTTTGGTATAACTCTTCATAACAATCAAACTAAGAAAATAAGTTCACTCATTCTCACCCTTAAACTCTCGGCTAGACACCCACGTTCCTCTCAATCTTCTTTTTTTTAAACTTCCACTACACACATAATTACAATAGAATTCTACCAAGTGTTGAGATATTAGGAAGTTTGGAGCAAAACCTTGAAGCTTATTTTCAACACCTAAGCTTCTACATTTACTTTCAAGAAGTAATCTTCCTTAGTTTTAGACTAGTGGTAAGGATCTATTTTACCTTGTTTATATACCCATTTAATGTCTATTTGTGCAAGTTGTCATCGAATGAGATGTTAAAAAGTATTTTGTTAAAAAAGAAAAGATGATGATAAAAAGATGAAGGCTTTCCAAGTGTATAAATATATGGTGTTTGTGTTCTTTTTTATTATGAAAAAAATGATTTATAGACATTTGTTTGTAACTTGATGTTATGTACAACTCATGGGGTGTGTAGGATGTTGTTATATGAGGTTATGTCGAAAATGTAAGAAAAATATATTTAGACAGTTTGTTGGATGACTGGTGATCTTAAAAGTGGTATGTGTATGTATACGTGTTAAGACCCATGTTAGTGTGTTAAAATACAAGTTTAACGTAATTAACTGTACATCTCGTGTATTAAGATTTAGAAGATGTTAAATGTGGGTTATTGTATGATCTAACATGTTAAGTATTTCTAGGGTTAAAAATAGCTTAATATGAGTGGAGTGGTATATTTGGGTTATTAAAGTGTATATTATGCATAATGGTGAAATTTGGCATAATATGGTTTAAAAGGGATAGAGTGTACGTTAACACTTGATTTTACATGTTAAATGCATATTTAGTGTTATATGGCTTGTTATATGTAAAATGGTGATTTGGCATGTCGAGGGTTTTAAAATAAAATTGGTTCTTAAAAACGTGACTTGAGGTACTTTTAGTAAAATTGTCGTTTTATATAAATTCAGGTTTTTCCAAAGCGTACAAGTATTTTTGTACAAAGTATATCGTTCCTACAAAAATCGAGTTTTAAACATAAACGAACATGTCTTGATGTCATCACGAAAACTATATATATTTTTACCTATAAACATTTTAGAATACAAAATATATATAATTTCGGATCGTAAAGTATTTTAGAACCCATAATCCGAAAAAGACGGTTAACAAATCATTTAAGTAAGTTAATAATAACACGGTTATGTTGCTAAGTGTGATCTCTTTGTGATTAAGGTATATACGCGTTATGATGTCGATGATAAAACATGTTTACATGATTAAGTGCTTGTTGTATATAACCGTACGTATGTATGTGAATATGTGTATACAATATGTGAGAAAAATGTTTGTGTCAACGAATGGGTTTTAGACAAATATATAAATATTATTTAAGATATTATTTTCGACTATTTATCCTAATTGGAAATATATATTTATTTTAAGAATAAGTATATATGTTCGGTCGAGTTTGACTTACGTGTTTTGTAGACGGCGTTCCGTATAAATAAATATAGTATTTTGGTCGTAAATATATATTTATTAGAAAGTCTTGTGGACGTCATTCCACATGAATAGATATAGTATCTTAGTCGTAAATTATATATTTATCGAAAGGATTTTGTGGACGTCGTTCCATGTAAATTAATCTGTAATTTTGTTAGTGAAATATATTTTCTTTGGTTTAATTTATAGTTTGGGACTAGGTCCGACATTGTGTGACAATGTGTGAAAGATAGAAATTTGATGTAATGTTTATAAATTGTTGGAAACTCTTGGATAATCACCCACCAATGCGTGTAAGAATTAAGTACTATTATTAAAAAAGGTTAATATCTCATTGTCTAAACAAGTTTCGTGAAAGAATTGTTGGGTAGACATATGCATAGGCCTAGTGTCTTCTTGAGTTAGGACACGTCGGGAATTATTTTCAGACACTTTGATTTTTGCAAGCATACGCTCAGAACGCAATTTATGATTCTTCATGGCCCCTTATGGTTATTTAAATGTTTATTTAAATTGGATAAAATTCATGCTTGGTTATGGGGCATGGTAGTGGGGAATGAAATCCAGTTTGGTCTATTTTGTGCGCATACGTTGGTTGGTTTTAGAGCTCGGAAGTCCTCGTGTTATTGTTTTAGTTAGTAACCATTAATCGTGGTAATGACCGCGGAACAGTTAAATAGATCTATTGGGTTTAACGAGCCCCGCTCCTGGTGGTTGTGACCATGTGGGAGTGCAATTGTTTCCAATTATTCTTAGACATCGTCATGGTGTATGATGTGGCAATGCATCATCGTTGGGTTGGTTATGGACTTATGTCGGCACATGTATCATGGTTTTTGCAAAACCGTGATTTGACTCTCGTGATTTTCATTAACTACGTATACTAAATTTTTATTTAAATGATTTTAAGTTTCATTTGTGTTGTTTAAACCTGTGAACTCACCGACATTATGTTGACATTTTAAGCATGTTTTTCAGGAAAGTGAGCTTCTATTCACGACTTTTGGAAGTTATATGCATCATTAATAATACCTTTTGTTAGGCCATGATAGGTTTATGCATTAGTAATTTAGTTAGTTTGGGCACACTTGTATTTGATGGGCTTAGGAAACGCTTTTGGGCCTAGGGTTTAGGGTAATGGAGCACTAAACAGTTACTATAAATAGTAAATGATGTATTAGGGTTAATGGCTTTTGGTGGTTTTCTCTCATACTTGTATTAGAAAAATTATCACATTTGTATGCAAGTTGAATCTTTCTACTTCATCTTATTTCTTCTATCTTGATTCTTAGCTTGTATCTGTGATTCCGCCACTAATCAAGCTACGTGTGATATCGTGAGATCAAGTTTTTGGGACTTACAATTGGTATCAACAACTATCCAGGCTTAGATATGATATCACACTGTTTTGGACTACATCTGCTATTGTTTCGGAGTTTCTGTTGAGTTCCGGTTGCATCTCAGATCATCTCGGAACACTTGCATTTCCAACTCATCTTGGATAATCTCTAAGGCATCTCGGATCATCATCATAGTATCTCGGATCATCATCGAGGCATCTCGGGTCATCATCAAAGCATCTCGGATAATATTCTTGATCAATCACTATTCGGAGTTCGAGTATTGTTCCGAATTCAAACACTGTTCCCGATTGCACATTGTTTCGAGTTTACCTTTTTGTTGACCATTTTGGATTGGACTTGTCACCTTTACTCAAAATAAAATATAATTAATTTCTATTCAGTAAAACTAAAAAATGATGAACCCGAACGGTGTTTTGACTACTGCAGATCTAGCCAACGCTATCTTAGCGCCTACCCAGTCACAGACTTTGGCGTTGCATCAAGAACTGGATCAGATTAACAGAACATCTACCAAAATTCCGAGGTTATTGTATGGAGATGATTATTTTGAGTGGACCTAGTGTTTTGAGCAGTACTACAAGGCTAAGGAGCCCGGAGTCTAGAGGTGTATTCGTGATGGTCCTCGAACCATTACGTACACAACTGAAGGATATCCTCTTACTCAGATTCCGAAGCCTGAGAATCTGTGGATGGACGATGATCGAAGAATTAAAGACGAAGACAATAAGGCAATGGTGAATCTTACTATGGCTCTTGGTCCGGATATCTCAATTGTCGTTAGAAATTGAACAAATGTGAAAGAGGTCTGGGATGTGCTAAAAAAATTGTATGAAGGAAACACGGACATGAAGGCTAGCAGGGTAAACATGCTGAACCAACAATTCAGTTTGTTCAATCACATTCATAGGGAGACCGTGGAAAACCAAATCCGGAGGTTCGTCAAGTTAGTCTAACAGATGATCAGTGCTGGCATCACTATTACTAACAGTGGGATGAGTCTCCAACTTTTGAACTCGTAGCCGAAAAGTTGGGATGCTGATGTCTCGATGATTAAATGTACAACAAACCTGAATGAAGTCATACTCACTGAACTGATTGCTACCATCAAATCATGTAAAATTAACAATCACCAGAGAGAGCTAAATCACAAGAACTCCATGATTGTTGTAGGGATGACCAGTTCTAACACTGCCTTGATGTCTCAAAGTTATCCTAACCTTGTTTTCAGCCCTTTGAAGAATATTAATACGAGTGTTGTTTTAAGCCCGTTAACTCAAGCACAGCTACAAGCTCAGAAGGCAAACTATGTTTATGGCATGTTTCTTCCGAACAACTCAGTTGCACCCGTTAATGCTCAACAATATCCTCAGCACGCAAACATGGGTTACAGTCCAGTGAACTCTGCATCCTCTCCGAATGCCCCATGCACACCCTCTGTTGAATACCTTGCTTTTCTAACCAAACAGAATGAAGAAAAATTGGCTCTCAAAGCATCCATGCTCAATCGTCTACATGCTTTTCTTGCAGGTGACCTCTTGCCTCCATCCGTTCTGGCTACAAAGATAAATCAGGTTGTCGAAGAAGACATTGAAGAATTGGATGAATCCTAGAATCTGGACATGGCAGCATTTCGAGCAGAGAAGTTTCAGAAGAGATGCGGTCGTCGTCCCATGTCAAACATTCGTACTGGATCTATAAAAGACAAGTTGAGGTGCTACAAATGCCATGAACCAGGTTACTTTGCCAGAGATTGCAAGAAGACACCAGTGGGATATGAAGCAACTCAAGCTGCTGCTGCTAGGAACTCAGAGAGATCCATGGTTCCGGTTACTCCAGCTCACACATCAACTTCAACTTCAACTTCATCTTGCCACGGAGGCTCTGGAGCAGGAAAGGCGTTGATGATACAAGAGCAACATGGATTCAGCTGGGTAGATGCTGCAGCTCAAGTGGAATCTGTCACACCCCGACCCGCAGCGGAAAAGGTGATCGAGGCATGATTGGGTTATCATCAAAGCTCATGACATTTATTATAACGTTTCATATTCATTAATACATTTTAATGGGAAATATACAATCATAATTAAATCATGTCCTAAACATCAATCTAGGCTTCATTGTTTTCTTCTAAGGCATTTCCTATGTTTTCCTTGCTTCATCTTGTTCACCTGTATCATGTGTAAAAAAGGTTTTTGGATCAAGAAAAAGGTGGCGAGTGAATCCTATGAAAAACATTTGAACAAGTTTATTTAATTGATTATGAAATAAAGTGCACAACCACACATGAGTAAAAATAGATGTAAACTTATTCACCAATCAATTAATATTAAATAATGCACACATGAATAATAAAGGATCGTTTTGAGGCACGCGTTGCTCAACTCGTCTCTCACGAGGAACTGATGGGCCTAATGAATGATTTGCATATACTTGACAATATGAAATACATAACTACAAACAATATAAACTAAATAATACACACACGAACAATAATGGATTTGTTTTGAGGCACGCGTTGCTCAACTCGTTTCCTACGAGGAACTGATGGGCCTAATGAATGAATTGCATATAAATTGACAATATGAAATACATTACTACAAACAATGTATACAATCTAAGTTTAGATCATAATATGGTATGGCACAAGTTTAAATAAACGAGTTAATTTTGGTGACACATGACACACCCCAAAACGTGTAATTAAAAAGGGGAGTTGTAAGATTCACTCACATTGGGTGCGTTCGGTTGATGATGTTGAATGTGCACGAAGTTTGATTTAACCATGAGTGAAACTAACCTAGATAATGGCATAATGGTTCGGTAAGTAAACGGATTTTATTAATCCATTTTAGTAGGATTGTTGGGTGTATTTTTGTGAGTTTAAGGCTATTTTCTAACCTTAAAAATGTTATTTTTAAGTATTTTTAATTGATTTTTAAATAAAATAAATAAATAAAAATAATAAAAAATGTTGACTTTTTGCGACCGTTGACCGTTGACTTGTTGACTTGTTGACCGGTCAGACTGTGTAATTGTGTGCGCCGGGTGAGGCTCGAACCCGAGACCTCCCGTTCGCGTGCACGCAGCTCTACCAACTGAGCTACGTGTCTAACCTGAAATATTTCTGTTTTTAATTATATTTATATACTAATTGAATTAAACAGAAAATCATTTATTTTTAAAAACGATTTTAATGCATCGAACCGGTGTTCTCCGCTGGACTGTGTGTCTAACTTGTTAAATAATCTGATTTTTAATATACTTATATACAAACTAAATAATTTACTTTCTGTCTTATATAAAAAGTTTGATAATTGTCTGGACCGGTGCGGTAGTCCGGACTCGAACTCGTGACGTGCGATTAAACGTTCACACAGTCCACCACTGGACTGTGTGTCTATCTTGGTTATTATTCCGGTTTTTATTAAACTTAACATCTATGTGAAATGAATCCGGTTCAGTAAAAAAAAAAGGACAATTTTATTAAGGCAAGCATGCGTGGGACAAGTATCGAACTCGGGGCGTAAACGTGTTTTATGTGCACACAGTCCACCGCTGGACTGTGTGTCTAACCCGAGTTATATCTTGATTTTAATTATACATATAGACAACTGAAACTTCGTCTTCTTCGTTGGACTTAACCAGAACTAAAGTCCGACTGGTTCGTCGATTAAATCATGTTCTTTTAGTGTGTTGCGGTTAATTACAGGTGAGATAAATAAAAAGAATGAAAGATTAAGTGTTAGATATACCGAACAGTGGCTTCTCTGTTTCGCCGGCGAAACTCCGGTGACAACAAACTATTCCGGCGATGTGTGTCTTGCGGCAGAGGGTCTTCAGCGAGCTTGAGGTGAGTGTAGGTGGCTTCAGTATGAGCTCTGGGGGTTCAGTAAGGCTCAAAGGTGAAAGGCTCGGTTTTCCGATGAGTTGCAGAACTTTTCCGGCGAGTGGAATTACGTCGGGTAAAGGTGTGATTGTGAGCGAAAAAGCTAGCAGGGGTTTGAGGGGGTATTTATAGGGCAGAACATCGACGTATTTAGTCCGATTTCCATCTTGATTCGTCGGTTAAAGATTTTCCGGCGGTTATAACTTGTGTCGCGGACTGGACATCGGTTATAACCGATGTAATAGTTAATGTTTACGTTAAGTCATTGATAACCGACGCTGTTTGACGAAAACGTCGGATTTTCCGGCCTCAACGGATTTGGGCGCGTCGATTTTGAATTCGATATTCATGTTATGAATTAATTGTCTTCAATATTGAACAAGAAATACAAGTGGCGCAGTGGTTGGATGGTTAAGTGTTAAGGCTGTGCTGAATGGCTGGCTGACCCGGGTTCGAAACCCGGCAGAAGCCTCTTATTTTTAAACCACTATTTTTAATACTTTTTCAAATATAAATTATATATTCCAATATACTTATTAATTATGTATTGTTTAAAAATAATTTGGGCATTAAATACGCAAAGAGATTTTTAACTGATTGTTAGGTTAATAAACGTAGCGGGTTTGGTAAATCCGGTTTTTGACGGATGTTACAGTATCCCCTGCTTTTTAGAAATTTCATCCCGAAATTTAAGTAGTGATATATTTGTCTAAAAAGGATGGTGTTTAGTTTGACAGTTACATACTTAGAAAAGAGTAAGAGTTTAAATTTTGTTTGAGGCGGTAACGTCCCTTGTAAGGGTTAAGTACCCTGTTACAGGAATCGCTTTTTGTTGCCTACGGTAAAAATATTGATAAGCAGAGTTGATTCGCTAAATATGATAGCATGCATAAGAGTTTTGATATGTTTGGAAGGATATGGTTATATCCTAAAGCAAAACTTCTAATACTACAACCTATATGGAACTTCTCATAACCGTCTAACAATACCTCTGATCCTTTGACAAGAATACTTATATATAGGAAGTACCAGTGGCGTATCCACTATATTCTTGTCAAATTTTCATTGGTTTTATCAGTAAGTTATGATTGGTTCTATGATATGACTATAGAACCTAAATAAACGCCACAACCATTGTACCAAGAAATTACTAAATCCTACATAGAACTTCTCATAACCGCCTGACAATGCCTCTGATCCTTTGACAAGAATACTTATATATAGGAAGTACCAGCGGCGTATCCACCATATTCTTGTCAAATTTTCATTGGTTTTATCAGTAAGTTATGATTGGTCCTATGATGTAACTTTAGAACATAAATAAACACAACAACTAATACTTGAGTCTCAATTCTGATAGCATACATGTTTGATTTGTGACAGTTCCTCTCTCGTTTGTTATGATGGAGAGGTTAGTTTATGTAGAAATAGAACATAATCCAATTTCTTTAAATGGCGAGATGATATGAATGTAACACAAATTTCAACCAAGACAATACTAAATCCTACACGAAACTTCTCATAACCGCCTGATAATGCCTCTGATCCTTTGGCAAGAATACTTATATATAGGAAGTACCAGCGGCGTATCCACCATATTCTTGTCAAATTTTCGTTGGTTTTATCCGCAAGTTATGATTAGTTACCAAGAAACTACTAAATCCTACATAGAACTTCTCATAACCGCCTGACAATGCCTCTGATCCTTTGACAAGAATACTTATATATAGGAAGTACCAGCGGCGTATCCACCATATTCTTGTCAAATTTTCATTGGTTTTATCAGTGAGTTGTGATTGGTTCTATGATGTAACTCTAAAACATAAACAACACAACAACCACAGCTTGAGTCTAAATTCTGATAGTATACATGTTTTAATGATGACAGTACCTCTCTCGTTTGTTATGATGGAGAGGTTAGTCATTGTGGAAGTGAGACATAGCTCAACTTCTATAAATGATGAAATTGAATACACTGAAATGTATGATGAACAAACTTCAACCAAAACATACTAAATCCTACATGGAACCTCTCATAACCGCCTGATAATGCCTCCGATCCTTTGACAAGAATACTTATATATAGGAAGTACCAGCAGCGTATCCACCATATTCTTGTCAAATTTTCATTGACTTTATCCGCAAGTTATGATTAGTTCTATGTGACTCTACAACAAACACAACAACCAAAATATCGAATTGCATGTACTGAAAATGAAAAATGTCTGTGCGATAAAGGCTCAATCTAACGGAGCCGATCGTATTGCATGTACTGAAAATAATAAATTTAATCTAAACAATTATCACACAAACAGTTTATACATGGAACCTCTCATAACCGCCTGATAATGCCTCCGATCCTTTGACAAGAATACTTATATATAGGAAGTACCAGCGGCGTATCCACCATATTCTTGTCAAATTTTCATTGACTTTATCCGCAAGTTATGATTAGTTCTATGTGACTCTACAACAAACACAACAACCAAAAGATCGTATTGCATGTACTGAAAATGAAAAATGTCTGTGCGATCAAGGCTCAATCTAATGGAGCCGATCGTATTGCATGTACTGAAAATAATAAATTTAATCTAAACAATTATCACACAAACAGTTTATACATGGAACCTCTCATAACCGCCTGATAATGCCTCCGATCCTTTGACAAGAATACTTATATATAGGAAGTACCAGCGGCGTATCCACCATATTCTTGTCAAATTTTCATTGACTTTATACGCAAGTTATGATTAGTTCTATGTGACTCTACAACAAACACAACAACCAAAAGATCATATTGCATGTACTGAAAATGAAAAATGTCTGTGCGATCAAGGCTCAATCAAACGGAGCCGATCGTATTGCATGTACTGAAAACGAAAAATGTCTATGCGATCAAGGCTCAATCAAACGGAGCCGATCGTATTGCATGTACTGAAAATAATAAACAATAATCACTCAAACAGTTTATACATGGAACCTCTCATAACCGCCAGATAATGCCTCTGATCCTTTGGCAAGAATACTTATATATAGGAAGTACCAGCGGCGTATCCACCATATTCTTGTAAAATTCTCATTGGCTTTATCCTTAAGTTATGATTGGTTCTATGTGATTCTAAAACATAAAGAAAAACATAAAACTAAACGATTGGAGTTGAATCTTTATTTTCGGTGAAGAGGACTAGTTGGGTGGTTTCGTTTGGGCCGTCATTATCTTCAACAGGATTAGCGTTGATGTTGAAAACTCTTCCTCTTGCTGGTGGCCTAGTGATTGGGTTTTCTTGATTTACTTGGTTAACTGGGTTTGATTGAGCTTGAGCGTTTATGATGTTAACCAATCGAGGGCACGTGTTTCTATAGTGGGTAGGGTCGCCACAATTGAAACAAGCTCGAACATAAGGTAACATGGGGTATTGAGGTTGTTGATATGTTTGGATCATGTTTTGAGTAGGGGGTGTGGTTTGGTTTTGAAGGGTGCGGCAAACCTTGCTCAAATGACCATAGCGTCCACAATTCGCACATAGTCGACAAGGTAAGGTAGATGGATGGTGATAAAAACAGGTGTTACATCGAGGGTGAGGTCCACGATATGGTTTCTTATTTGGGTAAGTTGAGTTGGGGGCTACTTGAGTGATTGGGATAGCTTGGATGGGTATGGCGTGTGAAATTGGTTGATTACGTTGGATAGTAGCGAAAAGTTGCCCGTCTCTTTTTCTCTTAGAAATGGGTTGAGAAGGGGATTCGGTTTGGGTGGAGTTTGAAGTTTCAGTCGATGCTTTATCCTTCTTCTTCTCCTCCTTGAAGTCTTTGTTCCGGATTCGGTTCTCGGTGAGCTCTGTTGCTAGCTCCATTCCTGCTTCCAAAGTTGCAGGCGTGGTACTTATTACAGAGTCTTGAATCTTTGACGGAAGACCTCGAATGTAGTGCTCGATCAAACGGTAGAGGGGAGTGAACAAGTTGGGAACCATTTGATGTAACTCGAGGAATCTTTTGTTGTATGTGGTGTGGTCTCCTTCCTTTTGCTTCAACGAATAAAACTCATCTTCTAATTTCTTGATTTCGCTCCTTGGGCAAAATCGTCTGGTCATGATTTCCTTCAATTCATCCCAAGTTAAAGTCATAGCATCTTCAACACCTCGTTTGGCCTTCTCTGTATTCCACCAAGTAAGTGCTATTCCATATAAACGACCGGTAGCATATCGCACTTTGCGATCATCGGGGCAATCGCAATTTAGAAAAGTGTTCTCCATTTCTTCAAACCAATGGAGGAGAGCGGTGACACCTTCAGTCCCTTCGTATTTTGGAGGGTCGCATGATTTGAAATGCTTGTAGGTGCATTTAGTGGTATTTGGGGGGGGGGGTTGATAACGTGTTGATCTTCTTGATTGACAGGATTAGCGGTAAGTGCTTGTTGGACTTGGATTACAATGTTGGGTATTACGGCAGTCATTTGTTGAGCGATTAGGGCAGCCATGCGCTCGCGGGCTTTTCCTGCTCTCATCTTCCTACGGGCGAGGCTAGAAGACATCTACAAGGAATACGCATCATGAGTATGAGTTGGATGTTTTTGGGTTCATGGGTCGTATTTAGGAATGAACATTCATAAAATAATTATAGAAAAATAAATCTACTACATCCATAGGATGTCTTGGGCTTTGCTCGTCATTAGGCCCTGCATGCCGCCATACTTCACCTTCGTAATCATGTGGGCCCCCATGAATACCGGGTTTTTCATATGGTTCGCATGTGTTAGCCTGGTTACGTACACTAAAACCCGGAGAAAATCGAGAAATATGTATATAACGTATGATATTCGGAATGTGTCCAGGTGTAGACACGGTGACACCTCAAAGTGGGTTAGTTCGAACGACGTTTGGTGTGGAATGCTTTGGCCTAATAGGTCCTTCGTACTCTCATCGTTAGTCCCCAGGTAGGCAAACTGGTCCGTTATATTGGATTTATACGAATGCCAACCTAGACAGGACGTTCCGACTACCGGTACTTGTACCCTTCCAGTTACTACATGCCCGTCGCAGAACTTACTTTGATGGGATTTGAAAATTGCGACAAAATCTTTGAATAACGAGAGTATGAAAATGATTTGAATATATGAACATTGAAATATGTATGATGAATGTGTATGTAAGTACGTATGTTTGACTGTAAGTATAAACAAATATAAACAAATAAACATCATAAGTTTGTATGTAACCACCTAAACAATTAAAATTTAGGCAACTATAGTATAGACTCTAAGGGTCTAATAACCTATCCTATATCCCTATCGTCATGGCTCTGATACCAATCTGTCACACCCCAACCCGCAGCGGAAAAGGTGATCGAGGCATGATTGGGTTATCATCAAAGCTCATGACATTTATTATAACGTTTCATATTCATTAATACATTTTAATGGGAAATATACAATCATAATTACATCATGTCCTAAACATCAATCTAGGCTTCATTGTTTTCTTCTAAGGCATTTCCTATGTTTTCCTTGCTTCATCCTGTTCACCTGTATCATGTGTAAAAAGGGTTTTTGGATCAACAAAAAGTTGGCGAGTGAATCCTATGAAAAACATTTGAACAAGTTTATTTAATTAATTATGAAATAAAGTGCACAACCACACATGAGTAAAAATAGATGTAAACTTATTCACCAATCAATTAATATTAAATAATGCACACATGAACAATAAAGGATCGTTTTGAGGCACGCGTTGCTCAACTCGTCTCTCATGAGGAACTGATGGGCCTAATGAATGATTTGCATATACTTGACAATATGAAATACATAACTACAAACAATATAAACTAAATAATACACACACAAACAATAATGGATTTGTTTTGAGGCACGCGTTGCTCAACTCGTCTCCTACGAGGAACTGATGGGCCTAATGAATGAATTGCATATAAATTGACTATGAAATACATAACTACAAACAATGTATACAATCTAAGTTTAGATCATAATATGGTATGGCACAAGTTTAAATAAACGATTTAATTTTGGTGACACATGACACACCCTAAAACGTGTAATTAAAAAGGGGAGTTGTAAGATTCACTCACATTGGGTGCGTTCGGTTGATGATGTTGAATGCGCACGAAGTTTGATTTAACCACGAGTGAAACTAACCTAGATAATGGCATAATGGTTCGGTAAGTAAACGGATTTTATTAATCCATTTTAGTAGGATTGTTGGGTGTATTTTTGTGAGTTTAAGGCTATTTTCTAACCTTAAAAATGTTATTTTTAAGTATTTTTAATTGATTTTTAAATAAAATAAATAGATAAAAATAATAAAAAATGTTGACTTTTTGCGACCGTTGACTGTTGACCGTTGACTTGTTGACCGGTCAGACTGTGTAATTGTGTGCGCCGGGTGAGGCTCGAACTCGAGACCTCCCGTTCGCGTGCACGCAGCTCTACCAACTGAGCTACGTGTCTAACCTGAAATATTTCTGTTTTTAATTATATTTATATACTAATTGAATTAAACAGAAAATCATTTATTTTTAAAAACGATTTTAATGCATCGAACCGGTGTTCTCCACAGGTCTCGAACCCGGCACCTATGGTTTGGGTTAACACACAGTCCACCGCTGGACTGTGTGTCTAACTTGTTAAATAATCTGATTTTTATTATACTTATATACAAACTAAATAATTTCCTTTCTGTCTTATATAAAAAGTTTGATAATTGTCCGGACCGGTGCGGTAGTCCGGACTCAAACTCATGACGTGCAATTAAACGTTCACACAGTCCACCACTGGACTGTGTGTCTATCTTGGTTATTATTCTGGTTTTTATTAAACTTAACATCTATGTGAATGAATCCGGTTCAGTAAAAAAAAAGGACATTTTTATTAAGGCAAGCATGCGTGGGACAAGTATCGAACTCGGGGCGTAAACGTGTTTTATGTGCACACAGTCCACCGCTGGACTGTGTGTCTAACCCGAGTTATATCTTGATTTTAATTATACATATAGACAACTGAAACTTCGTCTTCTTCGTTGGACTTAACCAGAACTAAAGTCCGACTGGTTCGTCGATTAAATCATGTTCTTTTAGTGTGTTGCGGTTAATTACAGGTGAGATAAATAAAAAGAATGAAAACAGTGGCTTCTCTGTTTCGCCGGCGAAACTCCGGTGACAACAAACTATTCCGGCGACGTGTGTCTTGCGGCAGAGGGTCTTCAGCGAGCTTGAGGTGAGTGTAGGTGGCTTCAGTATGAGCTCTGGGGGTTCAGTAAGGCTCAAAGGTGAAAGGCTCGGTTTTCCGGCGAGTTGCAGAACTTTTCCGGCGAGTGGAATTACGTCGGGTAAAGGTGTGATTGTGAGCGAAAAAGCTAGCAGAGGTTTGAGGGGGTATTTATAGGGCAGAACAACGACGTATTTAGTCCGATTTTCCGTCTTGATTCGTCGGTTAAAGATTTTCCGGCGGTTATAACTTGTGTCGCGGACTGGACATCGGTTATAACCGATGTAATAGTTAATGTTTACGTTAAGTCATTGATAACCGACGCTGTTTGACGAAAACGTCGGATTTTCCGGCGTCAACGGATTTGGGCGCGTCGATTTTGAATTCGATATTCATGTTATGAATTAATTGTCTTCAATATTGAACAAGAAATACAAGTGGCGCAGTGGTTGGATGGTTAAGTGTTAAGGCTGTGCTGAATGGCTGGCTGACCCGGGTTCGAAACCCGGCAGAAGCCTTTTATTTTTAAACCACTATTTTTAATACTTTTCAAATATAAATTATATATTCCAATATACTTATTAATTATGTATCGTTTAAAAATAATTTGGGCATTAAATACGCAAAGAAATTTTTAACTGATTGTTCGGTTAATAAACGGAGCGGGTTTGGTAAATCCGGTTTTTGACGGATGTTACAGAATCTCTGAAGATCTTGGAAGTTGCGGAAAATCATCTCAAATGCTTGATGGCGCAAACTGAGGAACCCAAAACTCTCTCCGAAATGGTAAACTCTCTTTTGTGTTCCGAACACTTTAGAAATACAATTACACAGATGAGAGCACATAATTCACTCCTATCATTGATTACAACAGTGCCATGTCTAAGTGCATCGGTCTTCAACGGAACAATAAAATTCTCTATGAAAAGATTGATGCACTAAAGAAGGACATAGCTTAGCTCCACTTAGATGTCAATCAACAGAAATGTTGGGTCCATGATTACAAAAACAGACTAAATTTAAAAACAATGGAGTGCAACTCTATGAGAGCTGAACTGAAACGTCTCACTAGAAGGTATCAACAAAATGAGTTAAACATTAAGAAATTTGATACTTCAAGTGACACTGTTTATAATCTATGTAATGAAAAGCTTGCATTCAAAGAAAACAAGGGCAAAGGGTTGAGTTATACACAAGTTCCTCCACCATATAATCATAATTACTCAAGAATGCCCGTTCTTGAGCAAAAATTGGAAAATTATGATAAAATGATGTATGGCAAACCAGGCGACTACATTCCTTGGGAACCTTTCAAACCAAAGAACGCCAGACCCACCAATTTTCAAAAGCCCATGTGTTTTGTTAAAGATATTAACCTAGAATGCTTTAATGAATCAGTTGAAAATTTAAAACATGAAAAGGAGTCGATAAAAACTCCATCCGAGGAACCACAAGATAAGGCATCAACATCTGATTCTGGAAATATTTTTAACTGTTTTAGTGTATGTGAAGAGTCAGTGATAGTAGAGAAGCTGTCGGAAGTGGATGATGAACCACATCTAATTGATGCTGATGATTTGGATGTTTCTTTGTGTGATAAACATGATAATTACGTTTTGAAATTTGTTCGGTCCACTGTTTTTTGAGACTCAGGGTTTTTCTGATGTTGTTAAAACTAAAACTTTTAATGATGTGGTTTTTGATTTTGATTGTGATTGTGAGGTGTCTGAGGCATCTGTTTCGAGTAATTCAGAAAACTATTCTAGTTTTCTTGAAACCTCAATTGATACTTCAGATATCTTTTGTGATGGATTGTGTGAATGAAAGTGTTGAAGATTAGGAGTTGTCTGATAAATCTGAGGATCAGACTAAAGATTCTAACTCAACAAATAATGAGCAAAGTCTTTGTGATGGTCAAATTATTGATAAAAATTGCTTATCATCTAACAATCAAGAATCAACTGTTTCTGAAAGCTTGGTGTCTAATGAAACTGTGAATAGGAGATCGGCTCCTCCGATGAGCAACCGGACTGATCTAACTCAACTAACAGAGGTGGAATTCATTGTTAGTGAGGTTGACAAACGAACAAGTGAGATCTACTACTTAACTGCTTTGAAAATAATGATTGACGTGAAAAGTACAACACAAGTAAACAATTCAACAGGGCTTCATCGTACCAACTGGACTAACACTATAGCTTTAACACAACACTCCTCTATTTATAGGTCGACATGACTCGCACAGGAGAGTGTGTTGTAGAGACTTTGACTCGTGCAAGTGGCTGCCTCGTACGAGTGACAGAGTGTCACTCATACGAGTCAAGTGACTCACACGTACGAGTCTGCTACAAAACATATTATCTAAACAATAACATTTACAATTTGACATTTAAGCCCTATATACAAAAACAACATATCCTAGACGTAGGCAATAGACATTATGCACCAACAAACTCCCCCTTGGATGTTGACGCAGTCTTGGATAGTCTTCAAAAATCTTCATAAGATCTGACGTTTATCGACCAAAGAACCGCTTCGGTGGCTTGCGACGCTCCTCAAAAGCTATTGGAGTTTGATCTGCTGGAGGAGGTCGGTTAACTGTATTGCCAAACCGAAACTTCTCAGCGACGCTATATGAGCTCGCTCTGCAATCCTCGCTTCCTTCTTATCTTTCTTCTTTTACTCTGACTCCTCCAGTTAAGTGTTCCATGTCGATCCAGAATATATATCCTTGGCGAAACAGAAATAAACAATCCTCTGAAACTGGAGTGCTTGTTCTTTGTTTGTAGCTGATTTTGCTATAGAACAAACAATCTATATATTTCTTCGAACAATTTACTAGCCACATCGGGTCTAATACTCGAATGCCACGCCACAGCCCATATATTCTTTTGTGAGCTATGACGGCTTCAATATGCTCCTTAGTTATCTTCCACGAATCATCATCAGGGTGCACACAAATCACAGCTTCTCCCGTGTTAGAATCATAGTGCCACCACTTAAAGATTTTGTGGAAATCTTGCTCCCTCTGATTCATAGGCATATTCTTCATTACCATTGGCCTCTTCACGATGAGCATAACATCTTTTTCTTTAGTAATCGGATCAATCTTCGTAATACGCTTTGGAAAATGAGGTTTCCAGTGTATAAATCCATGTGCAGCTTCAAGCTTGATCAACTTCCATAGCCGTTGGTCATGAAATTTCATCTCAAGATTTACCATCTTCGTTTGTACGAGCTCTTTGATATCCTAATACGGCAAGGATTTGATGACGCTCAAGTATCTGGAATACTGGATTCCAAACTCCCTTTGATAGCGTAAACATTAAGTTCCTCAATCCAACCCCAGCTGATAATGTCCCCTAGAGAAATATTTGCATCATGCGTAAAGAACGCTAAGGGACGCTTGAATTTCGCTCCGCTGGTGAAACTTTGAATCACTTCTTCCTCATTTATGCTATCTTAGCTCTAGTCATTTGTTGAGGAATTGTTCCCTGTTTAGCAGCTTCTTCAACTTTACGTTTCAAAACATCGGCATTTTCCGCTGCAAACAACTCAGTGAAAGTTGGGGAGTCATCTGTACCCTGATCGGCAAGATTAGTAACATCGTCATCAGAATTATCCTCCACGACAACTCTATCATAATCATTCTCTTCTTCAATGTAATCGAAGACATAATCACTTAGCTCGAAGGTGCTAATGTCATTTAGCTCGTCTTCAAAGTTAAACTCGAAATTTTCTTCATCCACGCCTAACATCTTGGCAAGATATAATATCTTTGGTATAGCTATGGACATACTCACACTCTTCAACATTGTACTCAAGATATAATATCTTTGGTTTTTGCACGATAGGAACGGCAGATGTATCGGTTACCCATCAAAAGGACCTTCAATTCTACCCTGATCTCTAACTTTAGTCATTTGATTCGCAGAATCATCCAAGTAAGTAGAATAATCAATATCTTCATTTAAAACAGATTCTGTTACACGAACATCCGTACCACCTACATTATCATCATCATCATCATCACCAGACAATAAATCATCAAACTTTTCAGTCTCTTTCTCAATGTCTTCATCAAACTCATCATCTGGTGCTTTAATCTCTCTCTCTAATTTCTTTTTCTATAGCCATTCTCGATGTCTATCTGAAAGATCTGTCGTGTCAATATCCACATCCTTTGGCTTTCCTACCAGAACAAACTTATTCGAGATCGTATACAACACAATATGTGTAATAACTGGTGTAGATTCAGCTTCTAGCTCAGTTGTGACGTTCACAGGATCCTCAGCCACTTTCACTTTGCCCTTGCCTTGTGCTTCTGATAATTCCTTAGCAAGATGTTCTTGTTCAGCTACACGCTCTCTAGCTTCAGCTCGTTCGATCTTATCTATCCTTCAGCAATATTAACACCCAGTTTTTTCATCAGTATCTTCTCAAAAAGATTCATCCTTCTATCGCTTCTGAGTCACTCTTCCTTGTATTCTGCCATGCGAATTCGTAAACGCTCATTTTCTGATACAATACTGGCGAGCATCGCTTCTAGCTGCTGTTGTCTTCGTTTAGCACATTGAGCTGTTCCTGTAACTTTGCTATCTTGATAGTGTTTAACATGACCTGCTTTTGTAATTCCTCAACGCGTGGGTCATTAAACATATCAGCAGAAATTCTTCGCTCCCTGGAATATCACCAAAATCAAAATCAAAATTAAAGTGAGACGGTGACTGCGAGGGTTGCAAAGGAGGTTGCGGTGTCGGTTGTGTTGCTTACTGCTGTGGTGGAAATTGACGTGGTGGAGATGGTTCTGGCTGAGGTGATTGTTGACGAGCCGGTGATGGTGGTGTTGGTGGAGTTGGCTCAACATGTACCTCTTCTTCAGTTTGTGTTTGCACTTTTTCTTTTGATTTGACAGTAGGTGAATCAGTGCTTCTCTCAGCTGATCGTTTTAGACGTCGATACTTCTTCTTTGCAGGCTTGCGTATAGGAGAATCACAATCTGAATCGAAGGTATATAAGTCGTATCATCCTCTCGTATCGCTTTTCGCTTTCTTTCTTCAGCCTTACGCTTTTTTCTGCAAGTCTTTCAGCTTCTATCTTTTTAGCTCTCTTTCTTTCACTAGCTCTTATATCCTCTGAGTCGGTTCTAGAAGTCGACGCTTCTTTAGCCACTTTATCACGACCAAACGCTTGCTTCTCTATATCAGCAGCTATGTCTTCAATATTCTCCTCAATCTCTGGTTCATCTACCAATCCAGAACTTTCAGTTGTTTTCTTTTTCTTCTGGAAGATGTAGTCGTTGCCTTTATCTTAATCTCGTCTTTGACGAAACATGCACTACGTTTTGCAACAAAACCATCAAGGGCTGTCAACTCTTCATTCTCATCACCACTCTCTTACTTTCTCCACTTTCCTAGTGCCGGAGCAATACAATCTTTGTCAACGATAGCTCCAAACACTGGCTTGGCGTTGGGGAAAGTCTTTAGATGTCAATTCATCTTCTTCAAGGTAGAGACATCCATGTGTTCCAGTTACAGCACGTCATCTTTCTTCTTCTTCTTCAAGTTTGGATGCAGATGATCTAGCAGCATCTGAATGAAACGCGGGTACTACAGAAAACTTTTCTCTTTGAATGTTCTGCACCATCTAGTGAATATAACAGTTGAAAAGATATATGGAAGTTTCAGAACAAGCGCGGTAATCATGTACATTTGGTAGTCAATCAATCATCAAAACCTCCTTACGATGACTCAAAGCATGTATAACAACGTGTGAGATATATCGAAAAGGCGCACTTAGGTTACCCTTCTTGAAAGGAGCGGCATTCACGAATCCGGTGTAACCCATGCGATAAAAACAGCCCTTCACCATACATTCCGGGAAACCTGTCGGATCGTCTTCATGGCTTTAAAATCAAACACTGTTCTGATCTTCTGTAATTTCACCTGAATATCCTCATCTCCAACCCTCACAGCTGAGATAATCGTATTCTCTTCAGAATCAAACTCCGCAACATTCCAGAAGTACTCAATATGTGATCTATAAGCGACATGGCGATCTGTCAGAGCCTTCGTAATACGAATTGCTGCCCAAAAACTCTACACTTCCTAGTAAGCAGCAATCTCTGGAATAGATTCATCAAGAAGACAGCATATGTTGTGGAACGAAGAGAAAGCAGTTTTCTTGACCTGTACACATAGACATTTCAAACCGTTAGAAAATTTTTCAAAATTTTCAACTTTCAAAGTCACTCGTACGATCCATACATTCATACGAGTCAACACTTAGAGAATTTTTAAGTTTGGATTAAATCATCAGTCGTACGAGTCACTAATTCATTTGAGTGACTAAAGACTTAGGAATTTTTCAAAGATTTTTCTCAAACTTGCTTCATACGAATGATGCCCCGTACGAGGAACATTTTGAAAAATCCGCTGGTACGAGTGGACATTCGTACGAGTTGTAAACCGTACCAGATAACACCAAGTTCAAACCAAACTTAAAACGTGTTCTTTTTAACAAGTTGATGGTTGATTTATAGGCTATTGGGGCCGATATTATCGTTTTAAAGTTCAATTTTATGTTTTACCGGTCCAATTTCCCTAAATCTGCGTTTTATGTCCGTTTGGTGTAAATCTGGCATTATAAGGGCTAAGAAGACGCAATAGTACCTTTCCCGTCATAAGAGGTGTGCGAATCGACATCCCCAATATATTGGTACACAGTATAAGTCAAGAAAAATCAAAGTATAGAACTGGTTCGCACAAAGTTCTCTCTCAACCGCATAGTGACATTAGGCCTATTCGTGTGAATGACTGAGGCTTTTATACTAATTCACAAGTCGTTCGTACTAGTCAATGACTCGTGCGAATGAAAGCAAATGTTACTCGTACGAGTCAGTGACGCTCGTACAAATCAGTTTTGATACTTTGTTAAACTTTTTTAAACTTTTGAGTTTTTTACGAAATTTTATCTGTTTAAAACCCACTCAGTTAACCAAGTCCAAGTTATTGACCCTTGTTATCTGATTTGTCTACAAAGTCCAAGTTAATGACCTTGGTTGACCATTGTTTGACCAAAAAGGATTTATTTAAAAATTGTAAAGTTTCAAATTAATGAACTTTATTGACATTCAGGTAAAACTTTCTCTTCATGTTTAGCTCCCAACCCGTGGTCTTCAGTTTTCCTTCAGCAAGGTGTCACCATGACTTGAATTATTAGTATTTTCATCATCGTAGACTAAAAATTAAACTTAAAATGCTAAGAACTAAACTTAAAATCCATTTGGGTTTTAGGATTTTTCCGAAAAGAAATAACAAGTAAAGATGTATGTAAGCATATTTTTGTGAGTTTTGTGTAAAGAGGATCATATCAAGTTTTTAACAAATTACTAGTACCGTTGATCTTGGTATACTCATTAAGCTCTTAACCAGATTTACCTAGACTGCCAATATACTTATCCACTTAAACCTCTTCTCGTTTCTCAATTGTTTCAAGATATGTTAGGTAATATTAGGAACATGAAGTAACTATGTTTCCCATCTCAGAATATACTCCCGCATCGAGATTCCTAGAATATCATTTCACAGGTGAATATATCTGATTGATATCTGTAAATGGGGTGAATGCGAGACCTTGAGAGCTCAGGTTAGTACTACCGTACAGACAAAGAGATGAAGGCTCGTCTTTAGGTGGTGTTCCTTAAAGGAATCGTTTGAACTGCAAATGTCACAAAGTTTATGACATAATCATTTTTATGCAGCTTTTGTAGGCGAATAATACGTAAATTAATATACAAGTTCTACACCATTGCTGACGCAAATACCCCAGATATCGATTAAATATAAAGACCTAGTATCGCAGAATCTGGCATTCTCTCAAACGAAATTTCGGAGTACTAAGTCCATATATCCAAGAGATGTTAACCCACAAGTTATTCAGTTTTTCTTGAAAACAATTTACTGAACGAGTGAAGCCTATTGGCACATCCTCAGTAAGACTTGTTTAATTACTTGTTTAATCATTCCATATCTTTAGCATACTGTGATTGTCATATTGATGTAATATGATCTCTCCTTTTCACAAAAAAAATCTTTTTGAATTTTATATGTTTTTGTATTTTCCCAAACTTTCTCCCCCTAAAATAAAAAACGTATTTTTGGAATTTTAGAAATTTAAGAAAGTATGTACAGAAAAGCACATCAAACCGATGAGAATCACGTCAAGTCCTCGTCATCCTCAAACTCAACCTCATGAATATCCCCTGATGTCAAATTTTTTAAACCATTTAATTTTAAAAGATTTTTAAATCTTGAACAATCAAATGCTTTGGTATAACAATCTGCTTTTGGGTCATCAATGTGGATTTTTTCCATTCTAACCAACTTTTGGGTCATCAATGTGGATTTTTAAATCTCAATATGTTTAGTACGTTAGTGTTGACATGAGTTTTTAGTCATATCAATTGCAGCCTGGTTATCTACGTATATAGGCGTGCCAAGAAATTGCAGTCCGAACTCTCTCATCTGCTGTTGAATCCAGAGTATCTGGGAACAACAGCTGGATGCTGAAACGTATTTAGCTTCACAGGTAGATAGAGCGACCGCGGCAGTTTCTTGCATTGCGACGTTACCAAACGTGATCCAAAGAACTGGCGTCATAGAATTGGCATTAAGTTTGTAGTAACCGAAATCAGAATCCGAGTCCCGCAAGATTGAAGTCATAGTGTCAGGGGTACCACAAGCCGGTGCTTGGAAATCCCTTTAAATTTCTCATAATACGTTTGACGGCAAGCAAGTGCGAATCTCTTGGACTAGACTAGAAACGGGCACACATGCATGTTGGATACATGATATTAGGTCGAGAAGCAGTGAGATACATCAAGGATCCGATCATGGAGCGGCATAATGTTTTGTCAACTTTCACTCCATTAAGATCCGGACAAATGCCGTGATTAGGAGCTAATGGTGTAGATGCTGGTTTAGTTCCTGTCATATCGAATTTCTCCAATATGTCATGAACATACTTTGTCTGATGGATGAAGATACCATCAGGCAATTGATCGACCTGAAGTCCTAAAAAGAACTTCATCTCCCCCATCACGCTCATTTCAAATTTGCGCTTCATGACTTCTTCGAAGTCTTTACACAGCTTGTCATTTGTCGATCCAAAGATGATATCATCCACATATATCTACACTACAATCAAATGTCCATCCACTTCCTTGGTAAAGAGGGTAGAATCTACAATTCCTCTGAGAAAGCCATTGTCTAGAAGATGTCGTGATAGCGTTTCATGCCAAGATCTCGGGGCTTGATGTAGACCATATAAGGCTTTGTTTAGAAGGTAGACTTTGTCTTTGTGTATAGGATTGACAAAACCCCGGTGGTTGGCTGACATACACCTCCTTTTTTACTTTTCCGTACAGGAAAGCGGATTTGACATCCAACTAGTACACCTTGAAACCTTTCCAAGAAGCAAAGACCAAGAATATGCGGATCGCTTCCAGACGGGTGACTGGGGCATAGACTTCGGTATAGTCTGTCCCTTCTTGCTGATGAAAACCTTATACCACGAGTCGAGCTTTGTTGTGCACTACGAGCCCTCTATCATCACGTTTGCACTTGAAGACACATCTCGTGTTTATCTTTTTGTGATGATCTGGCAGGTCAACAAGCTTCCAGACTCCTAACTTCTGGAATTGAAGCAATTCCTCCTGCATTGCATCCACCCAGCTCTCTTCTATTAACACATCCTTCCAGTTCCCGGGTTCTACCTGAGAAACAAAACAACTTTTAGAAAGTCTGGTTTGTAGTGGAGCAATACGAGTATAAAAACAACTTAGATCCTTATTGATCTGATTGCGAGTTTGCACTCCTGTTTTTGTAAGCTGCCTATAATATTCTCCGATGGATGATAAGAAAGTGTCCTCGGCATCACTTCACTCGGAACATCCACTTGAGTTTGCAAGTTTGTGATAACTTCATCTACAACCGGTGCGGATAATGAAGCTTCATTCCTGACATTTGATTGCTCAGCTTGAGTATTCAGGAAGCTTTCGATCTGCTCAGATCCTTCATCGGAGCTAGATCCTCCATCATCGTAAGTTGGTTCACGATTAGAGTTAGCATTTGGTTGTTGCTGGGTAGATGATTCGGCAGAGTTCATGAATGGTACAGAGAGAGAGTCTTGAAGAGTAGTGCTCGGACCTACATCAGAAGTGTTAGACACAGGAAGTTATGGGGAAATCACTAACGGTTTGGTAACTTGCTCTTGATTATAGATTTGTTACTATTGAAAGAGCATAGCAAGTTCTTCTTCAGATGGCACGTCTGGTAGGTCGAATGAATTCCACGAACCCTTGTAGTTAAACAGCCATGGATCCCTAGGTTTCTGCATTGGTGTAGTATAACGTTGACAATCAACATGCTGCGCAAGAATAACCTGGTTCAGACTCGGCAAGAAAACACGTTTCTATGGAGTAGCATAACCCACGAAGAATCCTTCCAAGGACTTGGCTCCAAATTTACCATCCGGGTCCAATACAGTACACGGTGATCCAAAAGGCTCAAGATACTCAAGGTTAGGCCTTCGCTGATTTAGTAACTCGAAACAAGTCTTGTTGTGAGGTTTGACTGTTAACACACGATTAAGAGTGTAACACGCTGATACGACTATTTCACTCTAAAACTAATTGGCAATTTCGAATCGGCGAGCATAGTTCTGGCAGTCTCGATCAATGTGCGATTCTTTCGTTCAGCTACTCCATTTTGTTGTGGAGTATAAGGAGCACTGAATTCATAAGGAGTACTGTGTTTGGCTTTGAAGATTGTTTTCGACAGAAAGAAAAGGCAAACGATGAAGAAGAAATAGAGGGTTTTTTTTTTGTGACAACTGATGTTGTTGAGAAAGAGGGTGTTGAGAATCAAATAATTGACATAGCATTCTGATATTGACATTTAGGAATTTTTTTTAATATTTATTAGGTTTTCTTTTAATCATAATACTAATTAGTTAATCATTAGATATTAATAATTATAACAATAGTTTATTTTAATTATTAATATTATTCTATATAAACTTAATTAAAAAAGGGTTTGTTTTGTTTTGGTGACAATTTTCACAGGTGTTAAGGTGTGGTACAGAGAGTAGGTTTGTACGTTGCGAGGTGTTCAAGTTAGCAAGTACACGGTTCTTGGACTGTCTTGGTTTTCTCAAATTTTTGATCGCTGGAAAACAGTCAAGTTTTGACAAGCTTCTAAAGTACACGGGGATTGATGGGTAGTGCTGATGTTTTGTGCTTTGAACTTATTTTTTCTAGAGATGTAGCTTGAAGGTTGTGGGTTTGAGTGAAGGAAAAACTAAATGAATTTATAGGGAACTAGAATGTTGACCCTGTTGTGGAATATGTGATGCGGTTGCTTGAACGTGGGAGGCGAAAAGAAGTGGTAAGGAATGAGATGAATACCTTTTTGGGTGATGACAAAGTCACCTTTGTATCTTGGTTGTGGGATCATTTACAATCAAACCAAGATCTATACGCACAATCAACAGAATCTCATCCCGATGAAGTGGCCAAACAGAAACCCTAAGCCTAGCAAACTGCAGTAAATAGCCTAGCACCCCAAGCTCAAACTCAGACTGACAAACCAAAATCCCTCATTGACATAGTCAACTATCTTTTGTGTATTGAACATTGCAGGAATAAGGTTGCACACTCAGGGCACTCAACTCTAATATGGCTAATGATTACAACAATGCAATGCCTGAGTGCATCAGCCTTAGACAAAGCAACAAGTTGCTTACTGAAAAGGTTGAGGAACAAAAGAATGATATAGCTCAGCTTCACTTGAATCTAAATCAACAACAGGGACTCCTCCACACAGCAAACTACTCCTGGTCCTTCAAGTGTAAACCACCAAGGAACTTTATTATTTTCGGAGCCGATTCTGTCAGATTGTACTGTAGATCCACCGGTGATCAACGTTGCTGCTACATCAAATAAGGGGAGCAATGTAGGATAGTATCAGGAAGTTTTTCTAATCTACAATCAAACTTGCAGGCACCTGCCGTAACAATCCCACAACGTGTTCAGAGAAGCCATCATATTACAAATGTTATTCAGACCCGTAGTAGATTAGGAACCATTAACACATGTTTATATTCATGCTTCATTTCACAGGTTAAGCCTAACAGCATTGATGTTGCTTTATAGGAACCTAGATGGGTTGACACAATGCACGAAGAGCTCAATCAATTTGAAAAACTGGGAGTGTAGAAGTTAGTGAAGCTGCTAGTAGGAAAACATGCTCTTGGAACACGCTGGGTGTATAGAAACAAACAAGATGATACTGGTGTGATTGTGAGAAAAAAGCCTGATTGGTGGTCAAGGGATTCAAGCAGATTGAGGGCCTTGATTATGATGAGGTGTACGCCCTAGTAGCTCGTCTGGATGCCATACGCATCTTCTTGTCATATGCATGCTATATGGACTTTACTGTTTATCAGATGGTCATCAAGACGACATTTCTGTATGGAAAGTTCACTCAACCCCCTGGGTTTGTTGATTCAAGGAAGCAAGGCTATGCCTACAAGTTAGATAAAGCTTTGTATGGACTACACCAAGCACCTCGTGCATGGTATGCAACCTTAACAGAGCATCTACTTGCACATGGATATACCCAGGTAAACTATATTCATTAAACGTGTTGATAAGCATGTTATCATTGTTCAGATCTATGTTGACGATATTATTTTTGGGTCAACTAATGAAGATCTATGCAAGGACATCGAGGAGGTGATGAAAAAGAAGTTCGAAATGAGCTCATTGGGAGAAATGACTATGTTCCTAGGCTTGCAAGTTCGTCAGAGTAGTGAAGGGAATTTGATTCATCAAGGCAAATACGTTCAGGACGTTCTTGCAAAATTCGACATGACAGATTCTAAGCCTATCGACTCCCCCATTGAAGAACGACCCTTGCTGAATGAGGATGCTGAAGGAAGCCCGGTCAATCAGACAATATACCGATCTATGATTGGTTCATTGATATACTTAACTGCGAGCTGGCCAGACATTATGTTTGTCGTCTGCCAATGTGCTCGATATGAAGCTAATCCTAAACTTTCTCATCTCACTGCTGTTAAAACGAATCTTTAGATACCTTAAGGGAGCTCCAACTGGGACTCTAGTATCCTAGAGATTTAAACGTTGATTTGTTTGCTTTTTCTGATAGTAACCTTGGTGGGACAGACAGGGATATGAAGACTACATCAACTGGATGTCAATACTTGGGAGAGATACTCATCTTATGGAAGTGCAAGAAGCAACAAATAGTGTCTCTATCAACTGCAGAAGCTGAATATGTTGCAGCATCTACTTGCTACTACTAGGTTATTTGGATGCAACATCAGCTCAAGAATTACAGTTTGACTTATCTTAACACTACTACCTACTGTGATAACGATGCCGCTATCCAAATCATTAAAAACCCTGGTTTTCACTCCAAAACCAAGCACATTAATATCAAAGTTCATTTCATTCGAGATTGCTATGATAGAGGCTTGATCAAACTTAAACATACTGATGCTAATACAACAAATCTTTTACAAAACCTATCAGCAACTCGAGATTGAAGGTGCTTATCGACCTTTTAAAAATGATGCGGTACAACGACTAAGCAACTATTTAAAAAAAGCCAAGGGTTTTTGTAAAAAGGACTAATAAATAAATTTGCGCATATAGTATTCTACTTTTGCACAAAATTAGGGGGAGAAATATTTATTTGCGGGGGAGATGCATACATATCGGAAAGTGAAATAAATTATATTTATTTGCGGGGGAGATGTGTACATATCGGGAAGTGAAATAAATTTTTGTACTAATGAATTTGATTAACACATGTAAGGTATCGATGCTGAAAAATGCGAGGATTCACTTCGATGTGTTGATAGGCTTATCGCTCAAAGGGAAAAAAAATACCAAGTGACAAAAACTTTACATACTATACATAATGTGGGTAACATATCATCGGCATATGATTTCATGGTCTTAAATCATGCGTTGATAGATAGCCAACGTCTGCGATTCCGGGTCGATATACTAGTGAGTCATCCGGGATATTAGGACTACCCTTCTGTTGAATCTGGATACATGCAGACCTAGGCACAGTTAGGATATCCTTAAAAAAGCCAAAATTGAAGCCCAAAACCCTAAAAGGAAGAACATCTCATCACGAGAATATTCCATCTGCTTGAAAAGATGAATGTACCATATAAGGTATAAAGCCTAACCTTCATCAGACGTTGTTTGGTCACTTTGCGGTATGATGTACCGACCTGCTCACCAACAAGTCTAACATTGTAGAAATCAAAGGATGCTCTCAGTATACTCACTTGTTACGATGAACTGTTGTGCTTACCTTGATTGTGGGGGTATGCCTTGATATGGGACACATAGATGTCATAGTAGATATGTATCTAATTAAGTCACGAGGATGAAAATTGAAGGCTGATATGATTAGTTTAAGTGGACAAACATATCAACTATAGCGTGGACCAGTCTGACTAAGCTCGTGCCGAAAAATGTTCCTTAATCGATTAACAACGGTTTGATTCCATGGCAATTCTCTCCTTTTATTATTATTCTTATTATATATATATATATATATATATTTAGATGTAAAAAGGTTGCTCGGTTGGTTGGATCACGGATTTCGACAAAGGGTGTTGTTGTTCAGAACTAGTAAACATATGGGCCCACATCATTTTTTAAATAAATAAATAAAATTACTATTTTTGATGGGCCCCACCCATCTCGGATGGGCCCACTCATCTCTATTTGAATTGGGCAACCATTTCGGACAGGCCCATCATCAGGATGGGTTAGTGTTCCAAAATGGGCCAGGATGAACACTGTTCCGAAATGGGCCTGGCCCAACATTTCGGACAGGCGCATTTCGAGTCTATATATGAGCATCTCGATCTATTTCGACTCATTTTGAACTCCTTTACTTATCTCGGATCTTTCTTGGACATACCATCTCAGAGTCGTAGGTTAGTCATTTCCCTTGCATTTCGGATGGATCTCGGATGGAGTTAATGGCATCTCGGATGGATCTTGGATGACTACATGTGTCTCGAATGAGTTATCCGAGATCAGGCATCTTCATCCAAGATGTTAGGTCATCTCGGATGACTGACAAGGGTTATTCGAGTTCCCTTTGAACCCTCATCCATCCGAAATCCATTGACCCGTTTCATTTGAATCCAGTTGACCAGTCAATTTGTTTTGAACCTTTTTGTTGTTTGACCGGTTCAAAACTGTTTTGAACCTTTGAAGTGTTAACCCATTGACCCTCTTATTGACTTATTGACTCTTTGACCCGTTAAATGGTAAAAAGGGTCAAAAGGGTCAATTAAGTTAATTTTTGTAATGGAATTTAACGTTTATATTCAAAGTCCAAAAAATGGCACAAAAGATGATTGAAAAATGAAAGCTTGAAGTTGAACCTTTCCATAATCAGGCGTGCTTTTTGTCGGATTACTACGAGATGTTCCATTCAATGATCGCCGGTCTAAACAATTGTCGCCTCACTCATGCTTTAAAGACAAATCCAATTATTTGTGAAGACATGATTTAGGATTTTTGGATGAACACAAAAGTGAAGAGAGGAGGAGCAAATGGGAAAGGAACAATTGAATCGATGATCCAAGAGAAAGCATTATTATTTAAGAAGTAGTCGTTCGAGAGGTCTTAAAGTTTGAAGACTCAGATCGTCAACCTACATCTTTTGACAGAGATAGTGTTATGAAGGCCTTACAAAGGACGAGTTATGAAGGTGCTTTCCCAACAGTGTTAAAGAAGATGTTTCCGCCTTATTGGAGATTCCTAGCACACATCTTTTCAACGCATTTTCGAAAACAAAGGCAGTTTGGATCAGTTAAATCAGACGCGAACAGCTGCACTAGTTGCTCTCGTTAATGATTGGGATTACAACTTATTAACATTTATCTTCCACAACATGAAGAATATGCTAGAAAACACTAAGAAGAAGGTATTTCTGTTATATCCGCGGTTTGTGCAAATGATTATTGACGTGAAGTATCCGGAGCTAGTAAAGAGCACAAACTTTATAATTCTAAAGCCAATGGGTCCCAACTGTTTTGAAGCAGCCTGCAAGCAACGTGATACGACAAAACTCAAGTTTACTGCGAAGTATGCTCTGGAAAAGCGTGGCAAGTTCGGACCAGTGTTATCTGCACCTAAACTAGTAAATGCCACAGTAGCTCAGGAAGCTAGAACCTGAAGTTGAAGATCTTGTTAATGACGATGAAGAGACAGAAGTTGAGTTGGAGCAAATGGAGTTAGAGAAAGTTGAAGACACCGTTAGATACTTAAACCTAATATCTGCTGAGAACCTTGCTGAATTGCTTGCCTCTCTTCAGGGGGATTCTAGGAACCCTCCTCCCATAATCGTTCCTTCTGAAGAGACTCATGATGCAGCATAGATTAAAGCTCGAAAGAAGCAGAGAATCGAAACTGAAACCCAGTTAACCCAATGCCCACAAGCTCAAGTACTTTCCATGAGACGTTTATTCAAGATGCTCCAATTATTGACATGCTAGAAAGCTCAAGTGGTGCTTTTGAAGGTGGAAGCTCAAGCTGTGGATTCACAGAACACGATGAAGCGATAATGCAAATCACTGCAGACAAGTTGAAGTTTGTTGAGCAGTCTGCTAGTGACGATGATGAAGATGTAGATGTCAAGAAGCTGCAAAGAAGGGTAGTGATATTGGAGCAAGATGTTGCATTAAGGATGCCCAAATATCATCTCTACAAACCCAAGTGAATATTAGAGATCAAGCAATTCGCAACTTCAGGGTGATGTGAGCTTGTTAATGGTATAGATTTATGAGATGAAAAGCTAAGCTGCAAAAGAAGTTTGGTAGTGAATTTGCTGATAAGGACGATGATCCTCAAAACTTTGCACATCACGAGCAGACTGCTCAAGAAAAGGCTGCAGCTGATGCAGAACATGAAGCTGGCCTGAATGCCTATTTAGTAGCTGAATGAACAAAGAAAGAAAGCTGCCTCAAAAGAAGAAGCCAAACAACAATCAAATGCTCGTCATGAAGAACCAAGATCTGAATCCCCTCGATGAAAACTTCCAGGCAAAAGATCCAACCAAAGTGTCTAATCATTATGTAATGGAATTAGGTTCGAGCCTCTACGACAAAGTCGATAACAAATCTGAAGCCAAATATGGAAATATGATCACGGCAGGAAGTTATGGTTGGTGACAAGAGAGAGAGAGTGGACACAGGGAATATTATACCAAATAATCACAGTTTGAATCATGGACCAAGATATATCTGAAAAGTCTCTTACGAGCTCCTTACCATGATTCAGATCCGAATCAACGTGGTCCTCGATGGGCATTTCACTCTAAACTCGAGCATGAAGTAACTCACGACATTGATACCATGAAAATGGCCTAATCTTATCTTAAGAAGAATCCTAGAAATCGTGATGCATATACTCACAAGCGTATGCAATAAGTTATCTGGCCACCAACAAACAAAGAGAAAGTGATTCCTTCTACTCCTAAATTTCCTAAGGGAGTGCTGAAGAACTCTAGCTATTGGGCATATGATCCACGAATGGAAGAGGCTGTGGTTGTGAGTAAAGAGACGGCATCCTGATTGGCTTACACGTTGGAACTTATCAGTTTTCACGAAAAGGATATCAAGATCTTGGGTCAGCATCAAATCCACACAAATAAAAAATATGAAGCTTGCACTAAATATTGGATGAGTGTTGTAGCCAATGTGATCAACAACAAGCTTTATGTGGATAATTGGAGGCAACGAAGCTGGTGGATCTTGAAGCGGAAGGCTACACTAATGAAGTAAACCTAGGGGGATATTGTTAGGCCCTGATAGGTTTAAGCATTAGTCATTTAGTTAGTTTGGGAACAGTTGTATTTGATGGGCTTGGGAAAGGCTTTTGGGCCTAGGGTTTAGGGTAATGGAGCACTGACCACTAACTATAAATAGTAAATGATGAATTAGGGATAGTGGCTTTTTGGTGGTTTTCTCTCATACTTGTATTAGACAAATGATCACATGTGTATGCAAGTTGAATCTTTCTACTTCATCTTATTTCTTCTATCTTGATTCATAGCTTGTTTGTGTGATTCCGCCACCAATCAAGCTACGTGTGATATAGTGAGATTCGATTTTTCGGGACTTACACCTTTCATCATACATGAAATATACTTGACAAATCCTAGGGACTTTATAAACCATATAACTTTTGGTTGTATGTTTTGAAAGTTGATGTATTATGTTGTTATGGTTTGTAAACTTTAAACCTTGGTATTGACGTGGTGCGAGCGGGTTATAAATTTTGTTATATTTTAGGTACTTTTTACTCATAGATCAAGCTTTAAATTTATAAAACACCATACAATCCTACCACTCTACACACGTTAGGGCAAGTGCACCCATCGTGGACGTAGTATAGTGATGGTAAGATACCAAGGTCGTCCAAGGACACAAGAGCTTTTAATACCGGCTTATCATTAACGTCTAATCTAACAAAATTTTTGATAAAAGTTTTTATAGTTTAAAAGATATAAAAGTAAAAACGTAAATAACAAGGAAAACAAATAGACAAGAAAGAATCACTTGGTTCTGACTCCTCTTTTACATATCCTTTGATGATTTCCGCACTTTGGGCATTTTAAGAAATTATCTTAGTTATAGTACTAGGCCCCTCTTATGAAGGCGACGTTACCCTCAACCTATTGGTCTGAGTCACCAGGGATACACTCCCGCAAGGTTGGATATTGAAGATAATCAAGTAAGTTATTAATGTGAAAAGTGGTAGGCCCCTCTTGTGAAGGCGGCGTTACCCTTGGCCATATTGGTCTGAGTCAGCAGGGATACAGTCCCGCAAGGCAGGTAAAGCTTTAATAGTAGTTTATTTATAAGGGTTCAAGCACTGAACCAAGTCCTCGTAGGATCTATACACTGAACGAGACAAGAACTTTACCTAAACACCCTTCTAACCCCCTTCCAGCTAGTTAACATGAAGAAATATTAAAATAAAGTTCACTTTCAATATAAAAAACCTATTATTAAAGTCATTTATACATACCCAAATAAAAACTTGTCAAAGATTGGAAATCAAAAGTAATATATAAGAGATTTGTCTTCACGAAGTGATGTAAGAGATCTAGCAAAGCATGGCCTTTGTTTGACAAGAACTCCTATGATGAATCTTGGATCCCGAGACTACTACACAATCTAAAAGATGAAAGATGGATGATAGTAGTGGGTGTTGGTGTTAAAGTGGTGGTGAACTGACAACAAGTGTGAGAGAAGTGATTTGCTAAGGGATGCCTTTCTCATGAACCAAGCACCTCTATTTATAACAAGAAACAGAAGGCGACCATGGCCCCGTGGTGGACATTTTCTCTCCCTTCATTAACTGCAGATGTCAGGTCTTGTACTAACACGCCCCACGGTGATAGAGCACGGCCCCGTGGTCAGTGTACTTGCTATACTATCCTAGATTCTGCGGATCTTAAAGTTAACCACAGCCTATGTTGACTTGGCACGACCACGTGTTGGTTGTCTGTTGCTGTTGTCTTTTTCTACAGAGAATCTTTGACTAGGCACGACCCCGTGCCTAAGCTTCTGTCTTCGTTAACGCCTCGTGGTTAGTGTACTTGCTATAATATCCCAGATTCTGTGAATTTTAAAGTTGACCATGGCCCATGTTGACTTGGCACGACCCTGTGTTAGTTGTCTGTTGTTGTTGTCTTTTTCTGTAGAGAATCTTTGACTGGGCACGACCCCGTACCTAAGCGTCTGTCTTCGTTATTTTTTTTTGTTTTTGATGTGAATGGGTGTTTTGCAAGTTGTGTCAATCCTCCTTCTTTGTATTTGTGTTGGTTTTGGCTATTAATTTGATTCTTTTGTTCGTTTAAGCTCTTTTGATCCTGTAATTTAATAGTAAACAAAGATACATGCTTTTTTCAACATTAGTGCCGAAAAAGTGTTGATTTGATGCCTTGTTTGATATAATTTATATGTTGCATTTTGTGCACATTAACTACCCCCACAGTTGAATCTTTGCTTGTCCTTAGGAAAAACTCTATACTGTGGCTTACATACCTAAACATAATTTGTAGAAGAGAAGTTTTTGGGTTTATCTTTAGAGTGTCGGGAACCCAAGTTCTAATTTTATTTTCTTTTTATTTTATTTACAATCTTATTTGTCATGATTATTTAGAACATATTTTAAGAAAAATTATTATTTTTGGGCATAACATGCCTTTATAAAATTTTATTTAGTTTTATACCTATTTACATACTCACAAGTGGTCACTCAACACTTGGCCGAAGATGTTTTAAGAAATCGCTCGGACCCATTGTGGAGCTTACGCCTACCATAGGCTTGACAAACAATTCCTTTGTGACGTTTTAATCCTTGTAAATATCAAGAGGGCTTTAAAAGGGTAGGTTTTGGCTAGGGATATGTATTTTTTATTTGTAAAATGGTGAAAAGCGTAAAAAGTTTTGGTCTTTTAGAATTCTTTTGTGGCTCAGAAAAAAACTTTAACCAATGATTTTTTTGTTTATAAGTTAAAGTTGGAACTAAGCCATTCTTCGAAATTTTAAAAACGAATTTTTTACTAAAATAGAGGATGTAAAAAAAAGAAGTTTTTAGTGGATGTGGGTGATAATTTTTTTTTCAAAAGTTTAGATGTTTGCCAGTTTAGAAATGAAAGGATTAAGGATCAAAGGGGTTTAACTAGGGGGATATAAAAAAGGAAAATAAAGGTTTAACATGAAAAATTGGTTATAATCCTAATGGCTCTATCATTTACTTACTTGGATTAATGTCGGTAAGGATTAGGAATGTATTGTTTTGCTAAGTTCTAGATTTGTAAGAAACAATATGGCTATTTACACAAGAGACGAAAAATTGAGAAATTAGTGTAGATATAACTTTGTTTGCTCGGGTCAAAATCTCACTTTTTGGGAAAGGGTTATAATGTAAAAGTGTATAAATAATCAAGTTTTATAAAGATTTGTTATGCATGTTTTTATAATTTTCTTAAATGGTTCTTCTTATCACGACGCTATCAGGTGTAAATTTGTAAAAACATAATTTTTAGAACTTATTTTTCTCAAACTAAACCAAGGTAAGTAAAAAAATGAAAATTTTAGAAAAATACTTGGGATGATTAGTGGTTTTCCAAGGCGAGTTTTGTGTAAGGCTTGATTTTAGGACAAACGATTCAAGGTTTTAACATCCTCGCACACTTAAATTACACATTGTCCACAATGTGTCCCAAATATGATTTATTTTGATTAAAAGTGCAAAAGGTGGGGTTAAACAACAAATTTTTTAGGTTACTAGGCACCAGGCATAGGGGGTGTTTTGGTGGCCACGACCCCGTGGCCAAAGTGCTAGTAACGAAATATAACAAAAGTAGGGAGGGCACGGGGTGTGCATGGTGGACACGGCCCCATGCTGCAGATTCTGTTCTATAGTTTTTGAAGCGGTAGGCTCTTGTTTACATGCATGGGGTCCCTTTTTCTCAGTTTTTCACATCATTTCACCATGTAAATTGTTACAAACACCACCATTTTATTAATACCATCCATTCATTACAACCTAAAAGAAAACGCAAAAAAGTCCTATGACAGATTAGCCTCCTAATGACAAGGGATAAAAAACGGAAAAGCTCTCCCTAGAATAGTTGAGAATGCAACAAAAACCCGGAGGTGGTTTCTGGATCTTAGAGGGCTTTTGAGCTTTCCCGGGTGGGAGGTACCCTCTCAAATGTCATTAAGCATCTTCTCGAACTCCCTAGGGAGAAAGAAGGGAGGCTTATCATCCACAACTTCTTGTGTGAGAGGGTTGATGGTCACCAGAACCTCATAATGTGCATCTAGAGGTGGCTACGGGGAGTTCATCCCACCTAAGAGAAGATGATGATACACATCGGTGATCTGTAAAAAACGGTCAAACCCATGATACGAAAATTGATAAGTAGCTTTATTAATGATGTATCGGTAGGCTCACAATCAGTTTAAAATGTGCAAGTTGATATAAACATAACAGACTGAAAGCTAGGTGGGAACCATTCATTGGTATATGATCTTGGTACAGAAATTTTATTTGATAGTATGCCGAGGTTCGGAGGTATGCGGTCTTTATGCTGACTTATCGTCCAGGTATCATGGTTGAATCTTTTACTGAAAAATAACAGTGACGTAAGTCTAGATCTTCCATGATGCCACACATACGTGTAAATACTGCATACGACCATCAATAAGTGATAAAAATATCACATCCACCCAAAAATAAGTGATAAAATATCACAGCTATTTGCGGGAGATAAGTTCGTCTCTTTGTTGGTACGATGGTACTAACCTGTTTACGGACTTACTCCTATGCCCTGCATGCATCTGAAACTCAAGTTCCTCATCAATAAGTGATTTAATCACATAGGGCTTGTTTTCAATCAAGATAAGTGAGTATCTCACATCATATACGTCAAAACAGATGATAAGCAGTATATTCACCGGTAAGATTTTATCTCGTGCATATCTTGATACGGGAATGTGTCGTAAAGTGGTTGCACACCAGCTAGTAAGTATAAATCATACATTAATCATATCTCTAATAATAATTAAGTATGATAAGTTGAGCTTACGTGGACAACAATACCGATAATCATAGTAGAATACCTATTTATTTAATTTGATGTTTTAAACAAAACTCGTTTTGGGCAATATTAAAAGCTTGTATGATTCTCTTACCTTGAAACTCTGAAAAATAATTGTCTAGTAAATATACAGTTTATTCTTATCTTTTAGTAGTTATTTTATTTTATTTTACTCTGTTGATAAATTAAGTGTATTCAAAGATGGAAACTCAAAAGGTTTTCTACCAAGATACGCCCTAAAAATCATTTGTCTTGCTATCATAACTTCATAAAGTACTTTCTTACAACGGGTAAACTCATCTCAAAGCACAAAATCTGTTTAACAAGCACTTTTCCTAGCTTAATTTGTGAATAGTTTGGATATGTGCAAAGTTCTAAACAGGTCATCGAAAAACCTAAGGTGCTCGAAGAACTGAAAGTCCAGTTTTTGAAAAACTTGGACTCGTACGAATCAGAGATCACTCGTACGAGTCATGGTGCCTCATACGAATGAGCACTAGGGTCTTGTACAAATGGAGTTCTTCATACGAGCTAAGGTTGTTCGCACGAGTATCTTTATGTGGTATAAAGGTGATGAAGTTCTTTGGTGGAACTTTACTTTCACCTTGCTCACGTCATCTTTCACCTCTCCTTAAGTTGTTTTTGATATCTTTAAGGTACATTTGACAATGTTGGCATACTTTGAAGATGAACAACTTGAACAATATCTGACTATGTGACTTTGACTGACATGAACAACAAACTTTAAGTGAAGAATCTTTAATGAAAACCAAGTTCCTCATGAATAGTCTTCTCTTGAAGTTGTTTGTGCGAACAATATCCGTATGAGTGAAATACCACTCGCACGAGTAACATGTCGCTCGTACGAGCCAGTTACTCGTACGAGTAAATCACTTGTTAAATAAAATTTGGTGTTCGTACAAATAAGTTGTTCTTCGTATGAATAAATTGTTATTCATATGAATCAGTAATTCTTTGTCCAGGGAATACATACATACAGAAAGTTTGAAATAAAACTTTTGTTGTATATTCACTAATAAATTTATGTTCTTATCCTTGTTGTCTTATGTGTATAGAATGGAACAAAAGGAACATAAAAGAAAACTCACAACGAAGAGAACTGACAAGTCAGAAGTGGAAATTATGTCAGAAGCCGGACATAACATGGTCGCCTACTTAGATCCGGAAGAGAAATTTGCTGAGTACAACGGTATAATGAAGTTTTTATGCGACTGTTGAAACCATTAACTCAGTATTACAGTTTGGTGATGATCCTGAAGCTCCATTCTCAGTACCGTTGAAGTGTCAACGTGGATGTTTGCTTAGAATGAAATGTGTTGGAGATTTTCTCGTGGGACAACTAAACAAAGCATGGTTGCCACTCCGATACAAGTTCTTTCTACATGTTTTAATTCAGTGTTTGAGCAAAAGACGAAGTGGTTATGACATGGCGAATAATGACTTGTTTGACAAGTTGATAACTTTGACATTGAACAAACCGTTTAGTGTTTCAAAGTATATTTTTGCAAACATGAAGGAAAACTTGAGAAGAACCGGATATGGTGGAAACAAGTTTTGGATGTATCCTTGTTTTCTCCAAATGATCTTAAATGTGCAACATCCGAATCTTTCGAAGAATGACAACGATGTTCTAAAAGTTGAGATCATGATGGAACATTCGTTGAAGATCTTTAGAGGTGTAGCAGCAAAACGTTACAAGGAAAGCACACCTCCTCATAAATTGATCGGTTTTCTGGCAAATGATGAATATGTTGCACTAGAAAACGATAAGTGGCGCCATGATGAAAGTGAGTCAGATAATGAAGAACTAATTCTGAAAAAGATGATCGAAGATAATTTTGGTCGTAAAAAGGGAAAAGGTGATGATGATGACGGTGATAATGATGGTAATGGTGGTGCAAGTGATGTAGGTGCTACAGGCGGTGATAATGGAAGAAAGAAACAAAACAGAAAGACTATGGGAACATCGTCAGCACAACCTGAAATCACACAACCTACAACCTCACATCAAGAAACTGTACTGGAACCGGTTGCAGAAGTCCAGTCTACCTTTACAACGAAGGAGACTGAACCTGTAATGACGGAACCCACTACAACCTCTGAACCACAACCTTCAAGTACCACAGCAGCTGAAACACCTTCGGCTGAAGATACTCCAGTTCACTCACAACCTACTACTTCATCAGTTCAAAAATCAGAGTCCACAAGTCATCACAAAATACAAAACGAAGCAGTCGTTTATTTTCTAAAATGGAAAAGGATGAGAAAGTGGATTTTAAAGTTCTCTCAGTTGCAAGCTACGTCAATCCAAATTAACAAGAATTCGGAGTTTATATCTTCAAATCGGAACACAGTTGTCAAACAACAGTTGGAGATAGATTCTTAGAAAGTGACCATTAGAAAACAGGTTTCTGAAATTGTGCAGTTCAAAAATGAAAATGAGCAACTGAAGGCTGCAGATGCTGAAAGGGCAACACAGCTACAACAAATGAGAGCAGCTGGTAACTCTCGGGGGATTAAGATAAATAGGATAATAGAACAAAGTGTGGCTGTACAACGATCTGCCGAAACATTAACTGCTAAACATAACGACTTGAGAGAATGGTATCATTCTCGTAATGCTATACTGGTTGAAGGCTTTAATGGTATTAAAGACGTATTTGAAATGAGCAGAAAGCGGGTGAACATTCTGTGGAATGAAAGATGCAAAGCACAGGAGATCAAACGTAAACATGATCAGGATAGTGAAGACCCTAGCAATCCTGATGCTTCAGCCTCATCCTCGCAACCAAAAGTGTCTGCTTCAATTCTAGTAGTAGAGTCTAATGTACAGTAGATCGTGACCGATCCAGTTGCCTTTAGTGATACTCAAGAAGAAACAGGAAAGGTTTGATGTTTCTGGAAAAGTTTTGAAGACCTGATTATCAATAAATGTTGGATTGAAGATTTTCAGGGGAGTTTGTTGATACAACAAGCATTTCGGAAATAAGACCGAAGACCAAGCACAGCCAAGGGGGAGTTTGTAGATACACTTTTGTGTCTGTTGCTTGTTCTTAGTTATGTCTGTAATTGTACGCTCTTTATTTATTGTGTCTGTATAGTTTAGTCGTGTCGACCAAATCAATATATCCTCCTATGTTGGTTTAGTACGACGATTAGTTTATCTATGTAAAACAGTGGCATATGTGCACACTGTTAAGTCTTGTGTACGTCATGTCTGTTGGCACATTCTTGGAAGAACACACCCAAGTACGATAGAGAGATGCTTTGTACGAGCAAGATGTTGCTCGTACGAGCTACATTCCATTCGTACGAGTGGCTCTTTGTAACAAGCATCTTGTTTGACTCATATGAGCTAGTTCATGTTCGTACGAGCCATGGGACATTCGTGCGAGTATCTTTTGGAGAAGGTTCTTCGTGTCTTATGGTGTTTCGTATGATCAGCAACATTCTTCGTACTGCTGCTAGGTGTGGGCACTATATAAACAGGCATGCACTTCTCAGTGTTAGATTAGATGTGAGACATTAGTGAACAAGCTAGAGAGAGAGACACTCAAGCACAAGACCACAGAGAGTATTTCATGAGTCTGTATGAACATTGTTTTATGTGTTTGTACTAGTTCTCTTCTGTTAATCATGATATTTAATCTTTGGTTATCTTGTGTTTCTTACTTTGCATACTTACGAGGATTCCGCACTCATATGTGTGTTGTATAAACAGGAAGTAGGTTAATCTTGATCCTCCAAGTGGACCTACATGTACATATATGCACATGTGCATATGTATCATTGCTTTGACAAATTCTGTAATACATTACCAATATTAGACAATTGCACTTTCGTTTACACTACCATCCATACTATACTACTTTTTACATTACCAAAATTAGAAATGCACATGTGCATCTATATGTATGAACATGATATACCGTGTTTTGGTACACTACTTTGAATACACTTTCCCTTTCATCCATCATACCATCCATAATTCACTACCATTACCTCCTACCATCCATAATACAATACCATTAACTCCTACCATCCATAATACAATACCATTACCAATATGTATAATGTTTTCACTTTATGAACATGTAAATCAACACCCTTCATACCATCCAAACAACATATTACATCATAAAGTGACAAATATAACCAAACCATCAACCACTAGATATAACTAACCAAAAACATGTATATGGGCCTACTTCATCATTTAAAATCACATACTTTTTGTTCAAAACACGTTATAACATTGTTATACATAATGATACACATGTGCATTTTTAATATTGGTAATGTAAAAAACTAGTGAATTACGAATGGCAGTGTAAATGAAAGTGCAACTGTCTACTACTGGTAATGTTAATGAATTTGTCAAAGAAATGATACATATGCACATGTGCATTGTAAATGTTACTAAAAAATTTACTGACGAACTATAGCAATTTAAAAAATATTAAAAAAATTGTATGTTTTTTAGAGTTTTTTAGGTATTTTTTGTGCTTACATTGGTTCTTGCAATAAAGGTAGTCTCTCATGAACCCTGCCCTATATATATATCTGTGTGTGTATCCTACTAAAATGATAAATTTAATATTTTGCGTTGTACAAGTTCCTGGAAGTCCCCACCGAGACGTAGGCCTATTCTGATACCTACGCTCTTGAGATCAAGCAAATTCATCACAACATAGATTTAAAGATTTTTAAATCTTTAAAGTCGTTTAACTCCAAACACCGTAATCCTCCACGTTTCTTCCTGAAACAATTTATATTCAATCCAATCCCGATTCTCCTTGAAACATATTTGTATTCAACAATTCTCATTTCTCGCAGAAACATATTTATAATCAACAATTCCCGTTTCTCCCTAAAACATATTTATATCAATCAATTCCTGTTTTCCTCGAAAACAATTTTATATCACTCACATCTTCAAAACATAACATATCATTTCCAAACCATATTTTCTATGAAAATATATTAATAATTTATTTAAAGGCATGTTTTATACAAAACATATAATTATCGTTTTTAAGACGTGTTATTCCCCCAAAACGTTATATAAAATAGTAAAAAGATGGGTTAGTGACACTCAACTTTAGGTACGTTATTCTACTAGCATCATTCCACAAATTGGTCTACATGTTCTAATTTTAAGTAGGAATGATTTCATAAACAATTATTCTATAAGTCCCTAAGTTTCTCCAATACTTAGGATTTTGACATAACTTTGAGATTTTCTAGAAAAGTCTTTATTTTGGTTATGTTGGTGTGTTTATATATATGTGTTCATTTATATACTTTAAGATTTTTGCGACCAGAATGATTTTATTGGTGACCCTTATTATGTTATATCCATTATCACACCTATTTACGTACAATATATTTATATATACGATTTGCGCTTCGTAATATATTTACACAAACATGAACATATCATCAAATATCGTAATACACGTATTCCATCAACTTATATATTTTATCATTTTTATAGCATTTGTACATGAAATAAATTAACAAGTTAACCTATGTATTATTTTCATGCTCAACAAGTAAGTTGCATACTAAAGTGAGTTTTAACGAAATTACCGTTTTAATCTTATAGGTATACACGCATAGTCCTAACTCCTACTATTATGTCAACACTTCACATATCACATTATACATACTCTTGTCCACATATTATATCGCAACATGCAAATTTCACCCTTGAACAACCCATTTTCTTGTACATCAAAATTATGTGTATTTTAACGTTTTGGTAACGTTTTCGGGTGTCGGAAGTCACGTATGACTAGCCAAACACCATGGATACTTAATATGAGTTAAAATACTTATATTTATCATAAAAATATCCGTTCATAACCTGAACTGAAACAGTTTTGCCAAAATCACTTTAAAAGCCAATTTTTACGGTTTTAATGCATAATCTTGTATCGAACTTTACTTTAAAAACCTACTTTTCCTGTTTAACGCATAGTCACGACTTCATATTTTAACATAACACATGTTATTTACTGAATAAAATGGTACTAATATCCATGTTAGTGCAGATTTCATGTAAGTCACATAAATCATGCAATTTCACCCATTTTACCACTTTTTAAGCTTCATGTACAACATGCAAAGCTACCAAACTTATGACATAACTTCATATCATCATAACATATCATATAACATCATTTATTCTGTTCATATTATGTTTAACTCACTTTTATCATATCATTTCAAATTCACCAACTTATGATTATTTAGTCATCCTATATACCGAACCTAATGCATGATTATCATATCGTCATCATCCAAAAACTTAAATGCATGTAACATACATTTATTTCATTTTTATGTAATCCAAAATCATCTTCATCTAATCATCATCAAATCATTGCATGCATTTATCCTTCACATTTATAAACATCCAAAGAAAAAACCCACACGTACATGCATATATATATATATACACGACACACACGTATATAGTAAAAATCAACATTTCATATATTCATCTTCAATCATATGAAATTTATCCAAAAACCCTTTTTTACAATGCATGCAACCATCTTTTTAAAATCACATCAATGAAGAATCATCCAATAATAAAAACACAAACTCTAGCCCACATATACACACATTTTCAACCATGTATAGACACACATGAATTTCTGTTTTTATTATGATTTAAAACCCTTATGTTATTAGATTTCAAGCTTGTGAAGAATTCCAAACTTTTAAGAAACTGTCCATCATCATCATCATCAAGAAGAATATAGATTTTAAAGTAAGTTTGCACCTTACAAGGATTTAATGGGTTTGATGAGATTTTTAATGATATTAGCTTGTTCTTTTTTGAAATCACCTTGAAACTCCCTTAAATCTTCAAACCAACTTGGAAATTCACTTGTAAGAGACTTGGTTCTTCATGAAATATTCAAGAATTCAAAAATGGAGGTGTGTACGGTTTTGGTGTGTGAGATAGAGACGAAAATGAATGGTTTTGGTGTTGGAAATGGTTAAGTGTGGTGTGTGTAGAAGAATTAAAATGATTGTTGTTAAGATCTGCTTTCATCCATAAGGCAGGTTGAAATTTGTTTATCATGGTCCAAAACACACGAAATTCATTTTAGATTAGTGACAATAGTTCAAGATTACTTTTCAACTTCAAAATTTCATTAATATTCAAACGTTTACAGCCTGAAACAAATCTGACAGGGCTTCGCCTTATCGTTCACCAAAAACTGTTACAGACAATGATCACACGATCCTATATATAGACATTTCTGTTCATGCCAACTTGACTCTACCTTCATACAAAGTGAATCATCTTCGTACGAAGATGACTAATCTACCTTCGTACTAGGTGTCCACTTCGTACGAAGTGAAACACTACATTCAACGAAACTAATATTCAGCCCTATAACAAACACGAACATGACTCAAAGACGTAGACATCAGACATCTGCATCAACAAACCCCCCCTTGGATGTCGGCGTAGTCTTGATCAGTCTTCAGTCTTCAAAACTTCATAACTTTAACTTTAATGTCTGAAAAAAATCTTTTTCGGCTTCCGTCGCTCTTCAATAGGATTAGGCGTTTGATCTGTTGGCGGAGCCCACTTCATAAATTATAATCTTTGAATTAAAGTTTTCTTTATCTTTTCATCAATTCGTTCTTCTTTTCTCATTTGCTTTCTGAACTCTTTACATTCTAACTCTCGCCACTTCGACTTCCACATCTTACTAGAATTAATACCATGTGCATAGCATACATTGATAACACCTTGGCACGCATCGCTTGCACTTTCTCCTTTGCTTCGTAACTTATCTTGTTGTAGAATAGGCATTTAATATGCTTTTCAGAACAATTCAACAACCACATTGGATCTAGAATCTTGATAGTTCTCCACAATCCATACGCTTTCAACACAATCACAACTTCACTAGTTTCAATGTCATATTGCCACCACTTGAAGAATTCACTAAAATCTTGTTCAATCTTCATTAACGGCATACTATTCATTGTACGTGGTCGTTTCACAATTAGCATCACATCTTTCTCTTTTGTAACCAGTCAATCTTTATAATCTTCTTAGGAATATGCGGCTTCCAGTTTAGAAAACCATGAGCACCTTCGAACCTAATCAACATCCACAACATCTGATCACTCCATTTCATCTGATAATTAATGCATTTAGTTTGGCATAACTCTTCAACATCCCACTAAGGTAACGTTTGAATATCACATAAGTATCGAAAGTATTGAACTCCGAATTCTCTTTTAACAACATCACACATTCAATTCAGGTAGCCACCCCCAGTTTAGAATATCTCTTAACGACTTGTGTTGATGTCTCGTGAAAAACACTAATGGTCATCAGAATTTCCTTTCCTTTGGCACCTCTTTAAACCAAGTCTTGTTAGCTTCCATCATTTCTTCTTTAGTTAAACGCCTTGGAAGATTGCAATCTTTTACTGTCTCCTTGACCTTTCTTGTCAACAAATCATTTGTTTCATCAGAAAACATCTCTTGGAATGTTGGGAAGTCATCTGTTCCATCAAACCATTTCATCGTCAGAATCATCCTCCACGACAACATTATCATAGTTATTTGCATCCTCAACATATCGATATATGTAATCATCTAGCTTTGCGATACTTATCTTATTCAGTTCTTCCTCAAAGTTAACTAAAATGAACTCTCATCAACACCTACATCTGAGCAATCTCTTCCTTGGTGTAATTACGAACAAACTCATCCTCTTCCACACCATACTCCAGATATATCATTCTATGAGTCGTTGATGGAACAACCATTATAGGATTAACTTCTTTGAGGATTCCTGAATGCTCTTCTTCGTGAATGGAATCCCTCTTCTCCCACCCTCTGTGAGAACCATCTTCATGATTTGCATCATCTTTCAAGAAATCATCATAGCTAAATGATTGAGACATCTTAGCTTCATACACCTCTAAACTAGTACCACCCTGAGTACTATCGTCATCATCATCATCATCTTTATCATGAGTACCATTAACATCTACTTCCTTATCATCTTCCTTATCGTCATCAGCCTCTTTCTCTTTATCTTGAGCTTTTCTTTTCTCTAATAACTTTTGTTTCTCAGAGACGAATGGAACATCAACAACGTCACCAATTGGAACAAACTTAGAAATATCCATTACTAGCTCAGGCTCAGGAGTAACAATAGGAATATCATCAATCTTTTCTTTTCCCTTGCCAGCTGATGCAACTTCAGCTTTGGCCTGTCTTGCCCTCTCTGTAGCCCTTTCTCTGGGTTCTTCTATTTCGATCAAGTTGAATTCAGCTTCAAAATCTATTCCAAGCTTCTTTTGTAACACTTTCTGAAGCATATCAAGTTTCCTATCTTTCCTTAGTCTGTCAGCTTCTAACTCTTCGGTCACTCTTCGCAATCGTTCATTATCTGACACAAGACTTGCAATAACAACATCCATGTGCTTTCGATCACTCTCCAAAAACGTTACTCTGCAAATCTCTTATCTTTTGTTCCATCTGATCAGCAATAAAATCAAGATTTATTGGATCCATGTAAGAAAAGTTTAGAAAATTGAAATCATCGCCAAAGATATGATAAGCTTCTCCTGTATATTGGCGTTTGGTTGCAAATCGAGGAGTTGACTGTTGATTTTGTGGTGTTGGTTGCTTTGGTGGTGATGGTTGTTGTTGTGCTTGAGATGATGGTGGTCTTTGTGGTGATGTATGTTGTTGTGGTAATAATGGGGTTTGAATTGGTAAAACCACTTCAGCTTCAACATTTACAGTAGGTGTCTCTTTATCAGGAACTAAGGAACTACTGGATTAGCCCCTCTCAGTTTTCGACTTCAAGTACTTTCTCCTGGACATCTTTGCTGTAGGAGACCCGTTTGTTTTCTTGCTTATATCATTAGGCTTGCTTTTAACACGTTTAACCTTCTTAGGTGGCACATACGGCTCATCTTCATCAGCATTCTTTTTCTATCTCTTGGATGTTCTCTTTTTAGTATCCACAAAATTTGGTGCTATGGATGCTATTCTTATCGAAACATCTTCGTCACTAGCAATCGAAGTCCCATCAGAACTAGACTCATCGTCACCTTTCTCATGATCTGAAGTAGTAGAGAACACTTCAGTTTCAACATTATCGGCTTTGACGGTTTCTTCATCGACCAACATAGTAGTATCTTTCTTTGACACTCTCTTTCTTTTAGTAGTTTGCTTTTTAGCAGCTGGCTTTTTCTTTTTCTTATCCTCTTTTGCATACCAAATACCTCTCTTTGGAATGTATTCTACCAAGCGTTCTTTTCATCATTTTTCAAAGTTACTGCCGTCCTTTCTCCGCTTATCTTTTGGCAGCGCAACATAATCATTATCTTTAATCACCCCAAAGAACTTCTTTTTAACAGGTCCTGTTGTTTGTTTTAGATACTGTACAAATGTATTAAAGATAGACTCGACATATGTTCGAAGACTAATTCATCATCCTTTTCTTTTACCTAATTTTGAAATTGATCATCCAATATCATCTACAGAAAACGTGGAAACTACAAAAATTTTTCTTTGGTGATATTTGACTTCATCTTCTCAATAATGACTCTAGAAAAGTTGTATGGAAGATTTAGACTAAGAGCTGCAATCATACACATTTGATAATCCAAAAGTGCGTCAAAACCTCCTTTTCTATGACTTAGAGTGTGTATAACAGAGTGTACCAAAAAAATGTATGGTCTAGCAAGATAAGCTTTGTTGAAGTTCGACTAATTCACGTGCCCTTTATATCCCATTCTATAGAAACATCCTTTTGCCATTCTTTCAGAATATCCCATCGGATAACTATCATCATATTTAAAATCGAACACCCTTCTAATTAATGCTTCCGTAATCATAACTTCCTTATCTTCGTTCCCGATCCGAACGACTGATTTAATAGCTGGTGGATTCGGTACAAACTCAGCACTATCCTAAAACCTCTGGACGTGCGGTCTATAAGCCTTATGCTGTTCCGTCAGTACTTTCTTTATCTGCAGTTAACCCATAAATTCTATAATTTCTTTAAACTGTTTTATCTCTAGTGTTGTATCATCTAGCACACAACAAATGTTGTGTTTCGGCTCAAAATTCGTCGAGTTTTTCTGTAAAACATAATAAAAACAACACTTAGATGAAAATATTGAAATTACCAACATTCTTGTCTGAAGTAAGGTTTGTACAAAGAAAACAATTATTCATTTCGTACGAAGATAGGTCAATCAACACATTTTTACCAAAATCAATTTATCTTCGTGTGAAGTTAATTCACTTCGTTCAAAACTGTGATGATCAATTTGATGATTTAGCATGATTTTTATGAAAATGATAGTTGTAATGGGATCTGAAGATGTTGATTATCGTGTTTATATGTTCAATTTTAAGTTTCACTAGTTAAAACGTCCTAGATCTAAGTTTTTAAATATAAACCGCCGAAACATTCATTTTAAGTCCAAATTTCTACTTAACCATTGTTAGTAGTGTGCAAGCCAACCATTACAATGTATATAATGGTAGCACTTTGTCGTTCGCTTTACAAATACTTAGTTCGTGCGAAGAGGAAATGTAACAGTAATGAGTTACTTCATACCAAGTTGATTTATATATAGGTACGAGGTTTATCTTCGTACAAAGTGAAACCAACATCGTGAGAAGTAAACTGTTATTTTTTCAGTTTTTCAACTTTTCGCACATTTTATCAGTTTTAACGACCTACTCAGTTGACCAAGTCCAAGTTAATGACCTTGGTTGAACACTTTGTGAACAAACATATGTTTTGAGACAATTTCAAGTTTCAATTTAATGAACTTTTGGTCATTTCAAACCATTTTCTTATTTCAGATAAGCTCTCAACCCATTGTTCTCCAGATTTTACTCACCATTCAGCAACTATGGACTTTGAAGATCAGTTTTCCATCATCGGCAGTCGAAAACTAAGATGAAAAAAAATCTTTTTGATTTTTCCAAAGTTTATGCTAAAACATACTAAAAATCTTTTTAGGTTTTTCTAAATGAAATGAAATAGCTTGGTACAAACATATTTACAGACATTTTTTGTGAGTTTCTGTTAGAGGATCATATCATTTTTGAGACGTATCACTAGTATCATTGACCTTGATTAAACTTTAAGTTCTAAACAGATTCACTTAGATTGTTAGTATATTCGTCTGCTTAAACCTCTACACATTTCTCAATTGGTTTGCGATACGGTAATTAGATGTCTTAGAACTTGACTTAAAAGTATTTCCCACTTCAGAATATATTCCCGTATGATTCCCTGGATTTCATCTTGCTGGTGAATATATCTAACTGATATTTGTATCCGGATTGTGCGAGACCATGAGAACTCAGATTAGTACCACCATACAGACAGAGAGATGAAGGCTCGACTAAAAAGTGGTGTTCCATATTTTGGAATCTTTTGACTATAATTGTCAGATCTTTCGATACTCTCAATTAGATGCAACTTTAGGGTATAAAAGCAAAAGTATTCTACAAGTTCTAGGCCATTGCTTACGCAAAATTAGAATAACTTGTAAATACCCCAGATATAAATTACCTATAAAGACCTAGTATCTTAAAATCTAGCAATCTCTCAAACGAAATTTCGCTGTACTAAGACCATATATCCAAGAGATGTTAAGCCACTAATTAAGAAGTTTTTCTTTAAGTTTATATCTCGAAAACAACTTACTGAATGTGCGAAGTCTACTGGCACATCATCAGTAAAACCTATTTAAACATTTTAACACTTCATTTCTTTAGCATACTGTGATAGTCCAGTGATATACTATCATTTCCTCTTTTTATATGAAAACTCTTTTTGCCTTTTTCAGGTTTTTGTACATATTAAAATTTTTATATGTTTTTTTTTATTTCTCACAACATATTTCTCCACATAAAATCAAAAACATATTATTGGATTTTTGTTTTTAAAGAAAGAAATTTGAAAGCTAAAACTTGACAAACCAATGAGGATTACGTCAAATCGTCATTCATCTCGGTTTCAACCTCTGTATCCCCCCTGATGTCAGACCTTTCATCCCGTTTAATTTCAAAAGATATTTAAACTTTGCTCTATAAACGGTTTTATATAAAAGTCTGCTTTCTTTTCATCAGTGTGGATCTTTTCAATACGAATCAACTTTTTCTCATAGCAGTCACGGTTAAAGTGATGTCGTATTTCAATGTGTTTAGTTTTAGAGTGTTGAACCGGATTTTTTGTTATATTAATGGCAGCCTCGTTATCTACATATATAGGCATATCAAGAAACTGCAATCCATAGTCTCTCCTCTGTTGTTGTATCCACAAGATTTGAGAACAATAACTGGAAGCTGAAATGTATTTTGCTTCGCAAGTAGAGAGCAACCATGGTTTACTTCTTGCATTGCCACGTTACTAAGCCTGTACCAAAGTACTAGCAACCAACAGTTGTAGATTTAGCATTTAATTTGTAATACGCAAAGTCAAAGTCGGAGTATCCTACGGGATTGAAGTCGTCTATACATGAATACCACAAGCAGGTGCTTGGGCAACCTTTTAGATGTCTAACATCATTTTGATGATCAACAAATGTGACATTCTAGGACTTAATTGGTAGCGTGCGCAGAGGCATGTTAGATAAATGATATCCGACCGTGATGCTGTCAGATACATCAAAGAGCCAATCATCGAACGATACAAAGTTTCATCAAGCTTCACTCTAGTTGTATCTGGTCCGATGCCATGATTCAGAGCTAATGAGGTAGATACTGGTGATGATTCAGACATGTTGAATTTCTCTAAAACATCGTTCACATACTTAGTCTCATGTATGAAGATACCATGAGGCAATTGATCGACCTGAAGTCCTAGAAAGAACTTCATCTCCACCATAGAACTCATCTCGAATTTCTTCTTCATGAGTCTTTCGAAGTCTTTGCATAACACATCGTTTGTTAAACCAAATATGATGTCATCCACATAAATTTGTACAATTAAGATGTGTCCTACTTCTTCCTGTGTGAAGAGGGTACTGTCTACTATGCCTCTTGTAAAACCGTTCTCTAGAAGATGTTTTGAAAACGTCTCGTACTAGGCTCCCAGGGTTGGTATAAGTCGTATAATGCCTTATCTAGTAAGCTCTCAGGGCCTGGTTTAAGCCGTATAAGCAGATATACACCTGCTCTTTCACTTTTCTGTAGAGGAACACGGACTTAACATCCAATTGGTACACTTTAAATCCCTAACATGACGCAATTGCAAGGAAATGCAGATTGCTTCTAATCTTGTCACGAGAGCATAGACTTCAGTGTGGTCTATTCCCTCTTGCTGATGAAATCCTTGAACAACGAGTCGAGGTTTGTTTCAAACAATTACTCCTCTATCATCTCTTTTGTACTTGAAGACCACTTTGTATTTATCTATGTATGGTCATCTGATAGATCAATAAGTTTCCACACTCCAAGTTTTTCAAAGTACAACAACTCTTCATACATAGTGTTCACCCAACTTTCTTCTATGAGAGCTTCCTTGTATGTTTTTGGCTCAATCTGCGAAATAAAACATCTATATGAGACCGTCTTTTGTAAAGGTGCAACATTAGTATAAAAACAACTAAGATCCTGATTGATCTGATTTCGCGTTTTAACACTAGTCTACAACTCTCCAGTGATATTTTCTGATGGGTGTACGACAATGTCCTTGGCATAACTTCATTCGGAATGCTGACTTAGTGTTCTAGATTTATGATATTTTGATTAGGGTCTTGATTACTTGTGGATGCTTCATTCTGAGCACTTGTTCCCTCAACTTGATTGTTGACCAAACTTTCAATCTGATCTGAACCATCATCGGAAGTAGATCCATGATTGTCATATCTTGGTTCAGCATCAGATTCAGAATCATCAGATTGATCAAATGTAAGAGCAGGTTCATTCATCTCTTGATCAACGGTGAGATCACTTGTTCTAGTGGTCTGTGATTTTGGATGTTGAGTACTAAGGCCTACTTCAGCATCATGAGTACCAACAGGCATTTGAGTAATCACAATCGGTCTAGGAACTTGTTCTTGTGATAAAAGTTGTTATTGTTGGTAAAGAATCAAAAGTTCCACTTCTGTTGGTTCAGTTGGCAGCTCGAAGGAATCCAAGAGACTTTCGTAATTGAACAACCAAGAATCACCGAGTTTTTGTGTTGGAGACGTGTATCGTTGACAATCTACATACTAAGCTTCGATCACCCGGTTTATGCTAGGTGGATATACTCTCAGTAATGGACTAGCATATCCCATGAAGAACCCTTCAATTAATAGAGCCCCGAATTTGCCATTAGCATCAATTACCATGCATGGTGACCCGAATGGTTCTAATACTTCAGGTTTGGCTTTTGCTGGTTGAGTAGCTTGAAACATGTTTTCTTGTGAGGCTTGACTGTCAATACTCTGTTCAATGTATAGCATGTAGAGGCCATGGCTTCGCCCAAAAAGCTAACTAGCAGTTTTGAATCAGCGAGCATGGTTCTTGCTATCTCTATCAGGGTTATGTTTTTGCGTTCAGCTACATTGTTTTGTTGTGTGGTATATGGTGCACTGATTTCATTCAAAATTTCCTTAGCATTGCAAAAGTCTAACATCCGATTGTTCTTGAACTCAGTACCATTGTCACTTCTTATGCATCGAATTGATAAGTGGTATAGGTTCTCCAATTTCTTGAATTAGAACATCAGACTTTCAAAAGTTTCATCTTTGCTTTCTAAGAACATCACCCACAAAATCTTGAATAGACATCAGTAACAAGACAATATAGATCTCCTGAGATACTTCTAACATTGACGTTGAATAGACATCATAACAACAAGACAATATAGATCTCCTGAGATACTTCTAACATTGACTGGTCCAAAGAGATTCATGTGTAGTCTCTCTAGCGGGAGCTTAATTGAGTTAAGCTCCCATCCGGTTTTCCTCTGATATTCACAGCATACAACAACTCTGGATTTTGAAGATCCGCTTTCCATCATTGGTAGTTGAAACTAAGATAGAAATAAAGTCTTTTTGAATTTTCTAAAGTTTATGCTAAAACACACTAAAACTTTTCTGAAATGAAATGTAAAGAACTGTATACAAACATATATACAAACATATATACAAACCTATTATTGTGAGTTTGTATTAGAGGATCATATCAGTTTTTGAGATACATCACAAGTACCGTTGACCTATATAAGACTTTAAGTTCTAAACAAATTCACTTAGGTTGTCAGTATACTGTTCCTTTTAAACCTCTACACATTTCTCAATTGTTCCGAGATCCGTTAGGTAATTTTTATAAAACTTTACTTAACCGTGTTACCCACCTCAGAATATATACTCTCGTATCAAGATTCCCTAGATTTCATCTTACAGGTGAATATAACTAACTGATATATGTATTTGGGTAGTGCGAGACCTTGATAGCTCAGGTTAGTACCACCATACCGACAGAGAGATGAAGGCTCATCTTAAAAGTAGTGTTCCAATTTGGAATTTTTACTTCAATTGTTAAATCTTCTGATACTTACAATTTGCTACAGTTTTGGGTTTTAAAAGCAAAAGTATTTTACAAGTTCTAGTCCATTGCCTAAGCAAAATCATAAGAACTTGTATAATACCCAGATATCAATAATTTATAAAGACCTAGTATCTCATAATCCGGCAATCTCTCAAAAGAAATTTTGGTGTACTAAGACCATATATCCGAGAGATGTTAAATCACTCATTAAGAAGTTATACTTTTATGTTTATATCTTGTATCATTATACTGAATGCGAGAAGCCTATGGGCACATCCTCAGTGAGATCCGTTTAAACTTTTAAACACTTCTATTCTTTAGCCTAATTTGATAGTCCACTGATGTACTATCATTTCCTTTTTTCACACTAAAACTCTTTTTCTTTTTTTCATGTTTTTGTACATTTTTTGCATTCTTTGATGTTTTTATATTTTTACACCATTTCTCCCCTACAATAAAAAACATATTTTTGGATTTTTTAAGGAAAGAAATTCTAAAAACTATAAAATGTGACAAAGCGATGAGGATCATGAAAATTCGTCATCCGATCCGTATTCAACCTCAATTTCCCCATCTGATGTCAAAATTTTCAAACCATTAAGTCTCAAAAGATATTTAAATCTAGTTCGTTCAAATGGTTTCGAAAAAAAATCTGCCTTTTGTTCATCAGTGTGGATCTTTTCTATTCGAATCAACTTTTTCTGGTGGCAGTCATGGATAAAGTGATATCGAATTTCAATGTGTTTTGTTTTAGAGTGTTGAACCGGCTTTTTAGTTATATCAATGGCAGCCTTTTTATCTACATATATGGGCGTATCAAGAAACTGCAATCCAAAGTCTCTCATCTATTGTTGTATCCACAAGAGTTGGCAACAACAACAACTGGAAGCTGAAACGTATTCAGCCTCACAAGTAGAGAGAGCCACCGTGGTTTGCTTCTTGCATTGCCACGTTACTAAGCGTGTTTCGAAGAGCTGGCAACCGACTGTTATAGATTTAGCATTAAGTTTGCATCATCTAAAATCTGAGTTAGAATATCCTGCGAGGTCGAAGTTGTCGTTTCGCAAATACCACAAGCCGGTGCTTGGTCAACCCTTCAGGTAGCTTAAAATCTGCTTGACTATCATCAGGTGTTACTCTCGAGGACTCGATTGATATCGGGTGCATAGGCATGTTGGATACATGATGTCCGTTGTAGATGTTTTAAGATACATCAGTGATCCAATCATCGATCTATATAAGGTTTCATCTATCTTGACTCCGTGTTCATCTAGGCAGCTGCCATGATTGATTTCCAATGGGGTAGATAACTATGAAGTTCCCGACATTTTGAATTTTTCCAAGATATCATTGATGTACTTCGTCTCATGGATGAAGATACCATCAGGCAACTGATTGACCTAAAGTTCCAAGAAGAACTTCATTTCTCCCATTGAACTCATTTCAAATTTCTTTTTATGACCGCTTCAAAATTCTTCCATAAAGTGTCATTCGATGACCAAAGATGATGTCATCCACATAAATTTGTACGCTCAACAAGTGTCCATTTACTTCCTTTATGAAGAGTGTGCTATCAACAGTGCCTCTAATAAAGCCATTGCTTAACAGGAGCTGAGAAAGTGTCTCATACTAGGCTCTCGGGGCCTGTTGCAACCCGTATAACACTTTATCCAGTAAGTAAACAGTGTCTTTATGCACTAGATCGACAAACCCTGGTGGTTGGCCGCCATACATGTTTCGAATTTCTTAATCAACGAAAGCCTAATTTAGAGTTTTTGGAGCCATTTGGATCTCCGTGTACGGTTATCGACCAGGATGGTAAATTTGCTGCTAGATCTTTGGAGGGATTTTTCGTAGGCTACGCAAGTCCGTTGAGTAGAATATATTTGCCAAGTTTAAATCGAGTTGTTCTTGCTCAACATGTTAATTGTCAGAAATACACAATGCATACTCAAAAGCCTAGTGATCCCTTGATGTTTAACTATGAGAGTGTATGGAATTCATTCGATCAGCCAGAAGAACCAAATTAAGAGGAACTTGTGTTGTTATATCAACAATAGCAAGCCTCTAATCAAGAGCAAGTTCCTAGACCGATAGTGGTTACTCAACCACCTGTTGGCACAACTGATTCTGGTGAAGATCCAAGCACTACTCAAGCATAACCCGTCGTTGAACCCTGTTCAACGTGTAGCAAGCTGAGGTAACGGCTTCGCTCCAGAAACTAACAGGTACCTTTGAATCGGCAAGCATTGTGCGTGCTGTTTCGATGAGAGTATGATTCTTACGTTCAGCTACTCCATTTTACTGTAGAGAATAACGGGCGTTGAATTCGTGAAGAATACCTTTGTTATTACAGAATTCGAGCATGCGATTATTTTTGAACTCAGTATCATTGTCACTGCGTAATCTTCTGATTGGAAGACAGTGCAAGTTCTCTAACTTTCTAAAGAGAATCATAAGATTTTCAAATGTCTGATCTTTACTCTCCTAAAAAATAACCCACGAGAATCTCGAATAGTCGTCTGTCACAACGAGGCAGTACAGATCACCAGATATGCTTTTGACGGTTACTAGGTCGAAAAGATCCATATGAAGCCTCACTAGTGGTAATTTGATGGATTTCAGAAGTTTTCTCGGGTGAGATTTCTAATGTTGTTTCCCTTTTTTATAGCTAAGACAGTCGTCATTTAAATGAAAACTTTTGAGATTAACACCCTCCAAGATTGTTGTGCTTTCATTTTTCTCAAAGGGATATACCCCATCTTTCGATGCAATAAGACCGATTCCTTTTCAGTTTCCTTTGTTACGAAACATTGTGCTGACTTGGAAGTAGTGGATACGACGCTCATGTCAAGGACATAAAGAAAATTTTCTCATGGAGCGCGCATGAGAATTCACTCCTTAGGAATTTTGAATCCCGGCTTTAGAATTAGGCATTCTTTATCAATGAAGTGAGTTGTAAACTTCGTATCACAAATCTGTGAGATGCTCAGTAAATTGTTCTCTAATTCAGGAATATACTTGACCTTGTCGAACGAGACCACACCATTAGAAAGTTTTCCTTCTCCGGCAATCCTCCTACCTTGATTTTTCCTGCAAACCCTACATAGCCTCCACAAATAGATTTTACATCATAGAGTAAGGCACATTCCTGTCATGTGACGAGAAGCTCCACTGTCCATTATCCACTTTGAAATGATTGACCTCGGGAGCCCCTTCACATGCGCTTAACAATTATTTGAATAGCGAGACCCAAGCCTTAATGATCTGGGTGGGTTTGGGTTTTCAACTTTTGATTCTCGAACACTTTCTATCTTTGTTTCAACAATCTGTTCAATCTTTTCGTCAATCATAGTTGGAAACATGTTTTGACTTCTTCAAACGATGCTTTTAAGTTAATCACCCAAGTTTGATTTTTTGAAATTGCATTTTTTGGATAATATTTTGAATATTTTTATTCCTTTTTGATTGATGATTCACCAGCCTTTTAGTTAAAACTTTAGGATTTGTTGGTTTCACATCTTTTTTAGATTCGTTGTTTCGTTTCAAAATTTGAATAGGAACAACATTGGGGATTTTTGTTTTACATATTTTGAAGATTTCTTAACCGTGTAAACATGTTTAGAGATGTTTTGCGGACACTATTTAGCGATATGTCTAACGTGACTGCATTTAAAACATTTTCTACTGTCATTTCCAATAGAGGATCTCATACCCTGTCCACGATGTTGTTTTTCAGTATAAAGTTCTTCATTTGATTGTTCTCTTAACAATTTCTCTTTTGCGCTTTTTGAGCTTGTGCCAAAAACAAAGTTTATATTCTTTGAAACTTTTGATTTACCAAACCTGTTGTTATTTCTCTTAACATACCCCAAACCCTTCACGCTCTCATGATAGTTATTTCCTTTTTTATTGTTAGAAAAGGAGCGTTGAGGTTTGTAATAGTAAGATGCATTCAGATTATCAAGCTCAGACATACTAACTTCAATCAATTTGAACACTTTATCAACTTTGTCCAGATTCACGTTTTGAATCGGAAATTCTTCGTCAGAATAAAACTTGTCAGCCGTTCATTTTGTACATGAGAATATCAGGATCATCATTCAAACTATGTTCTAATATTTTAATATAACTCTTGTGAAAGCTTTCTTCATTTTCAGAATGTGAACTTAAACTTGTTTTCTAAAGATTCGAATTTTCACTATCAAACTCAGTTCTTTCACTTTCATTTTGTTAAACCTTTTCAACGACATCTTTAACAACTTCTGACTTGCAATCATTTTCAAAACTTGTGTTGGTTAAATTGATGTTTTCAGGCAGCTCGTCTTTCTTTTCAGTTTTCAGTTTCAAATTGAGCGTCTTTTCCACCCCGTCAGGCTTTTTCTTGGAATAACTGTTCCACATCGGGGGTGGAACTCGATTATAACCAATACCCTTCTTTTGATAACCAGTCACATTTTTTTCCTTTTCAATTTTTTATGTTGGTTTAGGAAGAATATGATCAATCACATAAGAAGTTGTTGAATAACTGATCAATAACTTATTAATCCATTCCGATCCAATTCTAATTGTCTCTATCTCACTTTTTAGTTTACCAATCGTGTCAATGTGAAATTTATAGCCATTTGTTTATCCATGACCGTTGCTTTTAGCATTGAAAGTGTAGCATTGTCTTCCCTGCTAGAACCTCGGTATTGGTTAATCGTTATGTTCAGTTTATCATAAACTTCTTTAGTTTCTTTAAAATCGCTTGACAGGTTATTCGAATATTTATTTAGTTCATCATATTTTGCATCTTTTTCTTAACACTCTTTGCATGGCTACAAACACTTCATGCATTGTTTTTCACTTTCTTTCATCTCACTATTACCCTCCTCTTTGACCGACTCATTCACACCCTCTTGAACTTTTTTAGAAACTACCTCTTGTAGTTATGCCATCATAACTTTGTCGGCAATTTCTCTGAGATTTTCTGCATTCATTTCATTATTTAACGATTATTTCTTCTAAAGGCTTCTTCGTTTCTTCATTAGTTGGTGCAATCTAATACTGGATTGATCCTCCAAAGAAACCTGCAAAAGATTTATAAACGTCAGGTGGAATGACAGATTAAAAGCACTATGAAAAATGTCCCCCCTCAACACTCTAATCATAATATTATGCATTCTCATCTAGATTTCTCATCAAAGGTAACTTCTACACAGTCTTCGCTTGAAACTTCTTCAACCACTTCTTCTACAACTGGTTTGTGTTCTTCAATGATTCTGCTAACAGTGCAAGGCTTTTCGTCTTTGGAATGAAATCGTTCTAGTTGAAGCCTTCATCTTCCTAAGTGACCATGAGAGCTTTATCCTTCGATTTTGTTGAACCAACCTCGATTTGGATTAGCTTTGTCGTGCTTTGAGGTTGTGGAGAAGTTCAGTGATAAATTGCTTTCTTGTAGTAGTCATCACCGAATGGATTGTGGTTTCCATGAACTTCTCGATTCGGACACTCTCGTGTAAAATGGCCCTTCTCTCGGCATTTGAAGCAGGTGACTTTTGAGTTGTCAAACCCTAGCTTTGCATCCGGACCACCCAGACTGTTTCTTCCCGTATTTTCCATAAATTGTTGAGCTCGATGAATAATGCTAGCCAGACACCATTTAATGTCAATGAGCTCCAACTCTTCTAGATCGATCTGATCATAATCCTCCTTTGTCATATTAGGATTACCGATTTTCCCGCTACCATGCTCTCGTACGGTTCTAAAACAGAGGCAAGTAGAGCCATGTGCTGTTTGGCCGTAGTCTGAGTAAAATCTTGAGCATTTTCGAGGTTTACAGCTATATTGCAGTGAAGGATTCCTTGGTGTGAGTTGTTTTAGTTGTTCTTTCTGCTATTGTAATTGTTCGAACTCTGGGAAGACTGAGGTGTCTGCGGGGCGTTTGGATCACAACTTAGAAATGAGAGAAACCCGCTTCCACTGCTTGAATAATATGAAGAAACATTTGACGAATCATCTACACTAAAGGCAGTCTGAATTTTTAGACTTTGATTGTTGGCTATTGAACATCCTTTCAAATACAAATTTACATCTTGTTGAGCATGTGCGCTTCTTGTCTTAGCCATCTTTTGAAGCTCTAATTCACGACCCTCAAGTTTCTTAATGTGCTGTTGTAATCTAACTGTTCTTTAAGATCATCAAGTAGGTTGACCACTCACCTTCTTGTAAAGCATCAGCCAATTTATCAAACTAGCTCCCATTCTCTTTGCTAACACCCAATCTCTTAATTTCAACGACTAGATGACAATATGGTTCGTTGAGTTGCTTCATCAATTCACCTTTTAACGAGTTGAAGATTTCGAATTCCTTTCTAAGAAAAGTTTATTTACTCTTCATCATCTACTTGCTACCTTACTTTCAATGCGTTCCATATTGACTGAGCACATCCCTCATGTTGTAGTAATGTGAAGATATCCTCTTTGATCGCTTGTTGCAAGATATTTATCATCTTCTTTTCCTGAGTAAACATTTCTTTTTCTTGTTGAGTAAACTGCAGGATGCCTTTTTCAAGACCATTCTCTCTAATCGAAGCAACATACCCTTCTTCAATATCATACCAACACCCAAGATAGTTCGCCTGGACCCAGTTCTCGAAACGTTTGTGCCACCCTTTGTATTCTTCCAAATTCATCAACTTAGGCGGCTTTGTCATCGTTCCCATCTCATTGTCAAGACTTAAGTTCTGAACGACTGACGTTGAAGCTAATGTGGAAAAGGCGTTGTAGAATTCGTTTTCCATTTCAAGGAGAATTTTTATCAAAAACATCTTTATGTGAAGGTAATTCCTTGTGCGAAGATGTCACTTCGTGCAAAGTAAAAACAAAAAAACACTTTAGGTCTCAGTTCGTACGAAGGTAAAACAAAATTGATTTCTAATATCTATCTTCGTGTGAAGGTAGATTTTTAATTTTGACAGCATGTCACTTTGAATGAACGTAAGTTTATCTTCGTGCGAAGTAGGTAGTTCGTGCGAAGAGGGTTTCAAAATTTCACGTTTTTCGTTGATTTTATCATGATTTCAATTGATTTTAGGTCCGATTCTTTCAAGCATTTGTTAGAAGTAGATTTTAGGCATTCCTAGAAAATTCAGCCCATTTCGACCATTAAATCTTTGAAAAATGATTAAAAAATGAGAAAAATGAGTAGAAGAGAAGTGTGAGATTGTTGAATCTTGATGATTGTCTTCAAATTAGGCCTCCAAGCTCTGATACCACTTGTTAGGATCTACTTTCATCCTTGAGCTTAGGTCCTAATTTGTTTATCCTAGTCCAAAATGCATGGAATTCATTGTATACTAGTGACAATAGTTCAAGATTACTTTTCAACTTCAATGTTTCATTAATATTCAAAAGTTTACATGCCGAAGCAAATCCTACAGGGCTTCGACTTATCGTTCACCAAAAACTATTAAGGAGAATGATCAAACAAAGCTATATATAAACATTTTAGTTTGTGCGAACTTGACTCTACCTTCGTACGAAGATGATTAATCTACCTTGGTACGAAGTGTCCAATTCATACGAAGTGAAACATTACATTCAAGAAAAACTAACATTCAACCCTGTTAAAGACACGGTCATGATTCAAAGACGTAGGCATCAGACATCTACATCAATACGAAGATCACTAATCTACCTTCGTATGAAGTGTCCACATGTCATTAGGGAGAAATGGTGGGCACCCCCTTAGGCCACCACCTACACATGCACACACATAAACCATGTATGCATACATATATGTATAATATACCTAGTTAAATATAGGAACTGACTACCGGGTATTTTATTTCGCGTTTTAAATTATTTTTATCATTCTACAAAACTAACTCGCCATAATATGGTTGAACAATATATTATTTGCCTTGACTGGCTTGGTCGTTTATATTTTGTAAAATACACGCGGTATCGCACATTATGCGCTTAAATTCGCAAAACAATATTTTAAGTGTCTTACTTATTTTTTCCTCGCAGATATGATTAAAAATAGCTTTTAAATGTAAGGAATATTTTTAGGATTTTAACACTAATCGGGCGGTCACCGACATTCGTTTCGCATTTTGTTCGCTACGCGATAAATGTTGATCTTATTTTTGCCAACATAACTTTTAACAAAGTTTGGACTTACCAACACATCAAATACCATCAATTAACACTAAATCTAATACAATATTGCCTTTATTCATTGGTAACACGTGTCACACTAGTACGGTACATACTCAAAATAGCCTAATCTCACACTTTCTCGGACCAGTGCTTGTCGCATTCACCTTAGTGGAGAAGGCTTTCAAATACCATTTATGTTTTCCCAAACCTTTTGATTCATCGACCAAATCCTTCTTATCATTTCCCTTCCTAGTTATAATAGTTTTGACCAAAATATTTTTTCCTTGACTGGCTTCGTCGTTTATATTTTGTAAGATACACGCGGTGTCGCACATTATGCGCTTAAATTCGCAAAACAATGTTTTTAAGTGTCTTACTTATTTTTCCTCACGGATATGATTAAAAATAACATTTAATAGTAAGGGTTATTTTAGGATTTTAACATTAATCGGGCGGTCACCGACATTCGTTTCGTATTTTGTTTGTTACGCGATAAATGTTGATCTTATTTTTGCCAACATAATTTTTAACAAAGTTTGGACTTACCAACACATCAAATACCATCAATTAACACTAAATATAATACAATATTGCCTTTATTCATTAGTAACACGTGTCACACTAGTACGGTACATACTCAAAATAGCCGGATGTCACACTTCCTCGGACCGGTGCTTGTCGCATTCACATTAGCGCAGAAGGCTTTCAAATACCATTTATGTTTTCACAAACCTTTTGATTCATCGACCAAATCCTTCTTATCATTTCCCTTCCTAGTTAAAATAGTTTTGAACAATATATTTTTTCCTTGACTGGCTTCGTTGTTTATATTTTGTAAGATACACGCGGTGTCGCACATTATGCGCTTAAATTCGCAAAACAATGTTTTTAAGTGTCTTACTTATTTTTCCTCACGGATATGATTAAAAATAAAATTTAATAGGAAGGGTTATTTTTAGGATTTTAACATTAATCGGGCGGTCACCGACATTCGTTTCGCATTTTGTTTGTTACGCAATAAATGTTGATCTTATTTTTGCCAACATAATTTTTAACAAAGTTTGACTTACCAACACATCAAATACCATCAGTTAACACTAAATCTAATACAATATTGCCTTTATTCATTGGTAACACATGTCACACTAGTACGGTACATACTCAAAATAGCCGGATGTCACACTTCCTCGGACCGGTGCTTGTCGCGTTCACATTAGCGCAGAAGGCTTTCAAAAACCATTTATGTTTTCACAAACTTGTTGATTCATCAACCAAATCCTTCTTATCATTTCCCTTTCTAGTTAGGGTTTTCATACGACATCGTCTTTAGTTAAACTAACCGTTAGGCTCACTACACGTCGAATCGTGGTAGAGTGAGACTAGGTAACCATGCTATGGATTTGAGGCGCCAAACCCCATATATATCGCTCAATCCTCTTGAACTCTAGTGTTACAAGATAGGGAACAACCTTGATAAATCATTGAACCACTGTGTATACCCCGCAATGTTAGCGTCGATCATTTTAAATTCCAAAGTTTCGTCTCTAATCTCTGAATTTAAGCTTGCGAGCAGTATTCTCCTCATATCAATTCTTGAAGTTCTTCCCAAGTCATGCCATAAGCGGCATCATCACCCAATGTTTGACCCTGAAGGTCCTACCACATCAATACCTCATCAAGGAAGAGGCAAGTAACATACAACACCGTTTGCTCTGGGGTACATTAGCTGATACGGATCACCGATTCTGTCTTCTCCACCCAACGGCTCCACCGGTACCATTGAGGTTTAGAGGCTTGCAGTTGAGGAATGCATTATAAGCACACCCTCGGATGGTAGTACGTCCTAAATTATCAAAATATAACTATTACGAAAATAAATATAAATGAGATAATCCTTAAATTGCCATGCAAAACCACTTATTACCAATCACAACGTTGCCATCTGTTCCTGATCTGCGAGTCCGGAACCTCCGGAGCCTCAAGTACGCCGCTGGAATTGACACAGTTTGCTTCATGCTGTGCGATTGCGGTAGTGATGCGCTATTCCAACAAAGTTTACAACTCTGCCTCCGTGGCAGGAAGCTGGTAATTCGGTCCTTTCTGAATATTTCTTTGTTTCGGTTCCATGATCTTCTAATACATAATATCAAAAGAATTTAGACATATATTTCGAAAAATATTGCCAACCATGCACAAAATATAAGAATGCAATAACCGTATGATAACGTCCACTATCATCACTAACAATCGCAAATGCACGAATAATAACAATTATATGAATAATCAACATCATAATAATCGTAATATCATACAAGCACCATGCCATATCAAGCATAACATCATAATAGTCACGTCAAGGATGAAATACAATGCATCAAAGAAAATACCATAATTTATATATCATTCAAACTTGTTACATTGCTTCGTGAAAGATCCAAAAGAGCTCGAGACTACATCACTTTGATTACAATTTTAGACAATGTAGAAAAAGGTAAGATGTGTTCCACGAGCAATCTTTGTAACCAAAAGTAGGATCTTCATATCAAAGCTACTAGGGTGGGGGAGGGGTGGTCGTGTCTTGAGTGCCGCTCTGACCCTAGCTAATTCCTCCTAGATAACTCTCATCCCATGAAAAAATGTAGCCACCCTAGCCTGAACCTCTAAAATCTCACACCCCGTCATACCAAAAGTCACATTGTGGTGTGTTGAAGCTGAAGTGAGGTAATCATCTAATCGCCATAATGAAATCATTATTAACGTATAGCATCGAACTCCCTTGTCAAACCTACATATAAGCACATGAAGGTGCTTCTCAATAGAACCCATCCTCTCCTCGAGAGTGGGTGGAAACTTGGGAGAATGGAAGGATGGATCAGAAGGCGTCATAATGGGTGAGGGTTCAGACGGTCCACATGTCTCAAGCCTAGGGATATGGGAAAGCCAGCAGCTCAGAATCTCTTAATGAAAGGACTAGCAGTAGCGGAATATGAAGGTCCTCCAGTCTCAAAAACTGATAGGCTCACTAACTCTCTCATTATCAACTCAAGTAGGAACAATGCAAGATGGTCCACCCATCTCGAGAGTAGTGGGAGCGATAGGCTCCGCAGCAAAGCCACAAACCGTAGCGTAAGCACTCAGACCCACGGCTGTAAGAGCAGAATGAGATAAACTAGCAATCGAAAGATGAAATGTCCATTACGGACACCAACGGGGAAGAGACCTATAGAATTGTAACATCAAACATCTCACCCTCTCCTAGGTCATCGTTGACATGATGGACGTGGAACACCAGAACCTCGTCCCCACCAACAGGGACATCAATGACATGATAATGAGGGGTGGGATGTCAAGATTAAGGTCTATGTCAGGGCGACCTATGGCAATTACACCAGGAACTAGAACGTATCCTAAGTCAAGAACACCGTCTAGAAGCAAAAGGCCACCAAGGGCTATGAACTTCTCATCCTCACTAAGACCACTCATCGCATCATCAGACACGTAGTCCGGATCCTCCTTAGGCTCACTATCCGCCACTACATACATCCATAGTGAGCTCATCATCCGACTCTATCTCAATCACCTCCGCATCGGACACAAGGTCAATGATCTCGTCATTAGAATCTGGAATTTCAATAGGATCTGATGCTGAAGAAATTGTAACCTGGCAAACTAAACTGTACAACACATATATAAATAAATTATATATATATATATATATATATATATATATATATATATATATATATATATCACATAGTTTCCCACAAGAACCAACTAACTTGCCTATTTAATTTAGGCTAAACCATGTACACCAATACCCTTTCTACACTAAGTAAATCAAACCATAAATCCTGCCTACGACTCGTAAACACAACCATGAATGCGATGAAAACTTTTCATGCAAGTAAAAGTTTTTCGTGCATGCTCCCTAAATATGAGATTATAGTCTAGACTCGAGACCGAATCCTAGTTCACTATAATCGAGGCTCTGATACCAATCTGTCACACCCCGTCGAAGGTGGAAATGCAAGGCGCGACCATGAAAGGTTTACAAGCATATGATAAGCAAACAACTAATATGATTAAGCATCAACGATACTGATGTGCGCAAAATACAACATATAAATTACATTAAACAAGGCATAGAATCAACTCTTTTTCGGCACTAATGTTGGAAAAAGCATGTTTCTTTGTTCACTTTTAAATTACAGGATCAAAATAGCTTAAATGAACAAAAGAAGCAAATTAATAGCCAAAACCAACACAAATATAAAGAAGGAGGATTGACACGACTTACCAAACCCCCATTCACATCCAAAACAACAAAAATAACCAAGACATAAACTTAGGCACGTGGTCGTGCCCAGTCAAAGATTCTCTGCAGAAAAAGATAATAGCAACAGACAACCAACACGGGGTCGTGCCAAGTCAACATGGGTTGTGGTCACTTTAAGATTTGCAGAATCTTGGACAGTACAACAAGTACACTAACCACGGAGCCGTGCTCTGTCACCATGGGGCGTGTTAGTACAAAACCTGACATCTGCAGTTAATGAAGGGAGAGAAAAAGTCCACCACGGGGCCGTGGCCGCCTTCTGTTTCCAGCTATAAATAGAGATTCTTGGTTCATGAGAAAGGCATCCCTTGGCAAACCACTTCTCTCACCCTTGTCATCAGTCCACCACCACTACAACACCAACACTCACTACGATCAACCATCTTTCATCTTTCAGAGTGTGTAGTAATCTCAGGATCCAAGATTGATCGTAAGATTTCTTGTCAAACAAAGGCCATGCTTGGCTAAATCTCTTACATCACTTTGTGAAGACAAGTCTCTTATATATTGCTTTTGATTTCAAATCTTTGGCAACTTTATATTTGGGTATGCATTAGTGACTTTAATAACTAGTTTTTTTTATTGAAAGTGAACTTTATTTAAATATTTCTTCATGTTTCATTGATTCACTCATTCGTTCATGTCTTTAAAGTTTATATAAAGCACGTTAACTACCTAGAAGGGGGTTAGAAGGGTGTTTGGGTAAAGTTCTTGTCTCGTTCAGTGTATAGATCCTGCGGATACTTGGTTCAAGCTTATTAGGACTTCCCTTGGGAAGATAGCATCAAATCGGGGGAAATAAGAACGGCTTGAACCCCTTATAAATAAACTACTATTAAAACTTTACTTGGCCTTGCGGGACTGTATCCCTGCTGACTCAGATCAATATACCCGAGGGTAACGTCGCCTTCACAAGAGGGGCCTACCACTTTTTCATTAATAACTTACTTAATTATCTTTCAATATTCCGACCTTGCGGGACTGTATCCCTATTGGCTCAGACCAATAGGTTGAGGGTAATGTCGCCTTCATAAGAAGGGCCTACTACTATAACTAAGATAATCTCTTAAAATGCCCAAAGTGCGGAAATCAACAAAGGATATGTAAAAGAAGAGTCGGAACTAAGTGATTCTTTCTTATTTTTTTGTTTCCTTTTTATTTACGTTTTTAATTTTATATCTTTTATACTTTCATAACTTTTATGGAAAATTTGGTTAGATTAGACGTTAACGATAAGCTGGTATTAAAAGCTCTTATGTCCTTGGACGACCTCGGTAACTTACCATCACTATACTATGTCCACGATGCGTGCACTTGCCCTAACGTATGTAGAGTGGTAGTATTGTATCGTGTTTTATAAATTTAAAGCTTGATCTACAAGTAAAAAATACCTAAACTATAACAAAATTTATAACCCGCTCGCACCACGTCAAGTTTTTGGTACCGTTGATGGGGACACAAGGATTTTAAGAAAGCTTAAAATTAATGGCCTAATCCATTTTTATCTTTTTTGTTGGTGCATAATATCTATTGCCTACGTCTTAGGGTTGTGTTTATTTCATGTAATAGGGCAAGAATGTTAGATTTCATATTGTTTGTATTTAACTTCGCATGAAGGTAGTGTCTACCTTTGCATGAAGTTAAACTCCCTTCGTGCGAAGATAAACTACCCTCGCACGAAGGTAGCATTTATATATGTAGCTAGCATGAGGTGTTAGTGAGTAGAACTTTTAGCGACTGAGACGGCAAAGCTCCGTCGGATTTCCTGATCATTTGTAACTGTTAAACATTGAATGAAATCACTTAATTGATGAAATAATCTTTTTAATTGTCACTAATTCATATGAATTCTGAGTGTGTGGACTAGATATTCAAATTAGGACCTTTTCTATTGGACAAAATTATCCTACAAGTGGTATCAGAGCTCAGGAGAGCCTGATTTAAAGACAATTGTTCAAGATTCAGCCTAGAAGACTTCTTATTCTACTCATTTTTCACCTTTAAAATGAATCCATGGTCAAAATGAACTAAGTTTCAAGTATAATAAGTAAAAACATGTTTAGATAAACCCTTGAGAAAATCAAAACAAACGAATTCATGTTGAAAATTGCAGAAATCTCAAGTTGTGAACCTATCTTCGCACGAACATAATTTTACCTTCGCACGAAGAAAATCTTATCTTCGCACGAACATAATTTTACCTTCGCACGAAGAAAATCTTATCTTCTCACGAAGATAAAAATTTTTGTAAAGGTTTCAAATCTTTTACCTTCGCACAAAGATAAATCTATCTTCGTACGAAGATAAATCTATCTTCGCATGAAGATAAATCAAGTTTTAACATTTTTACTTCACTCGAACCGAAATCTTAATAAGAGCATTTAACGTTGTTACAGGCAGGTAAAATGGAGAAGGAAATTTACAACGCATTTGCTATGTCAACTATGAATTATCAGCTGCAACCGCACATAATTTGAATTTGGAGAATGAAATGGGGACGATGGTGAAACCTCCAAAGTTGATGAATTTGGAGGATTATGACAGTTGGAGTGAATGATTTGTTAACTGGGTGCAAGCGAATCATTTTAACTGCTAGTTTGCTATAGAAGAAAAATATACCATACCAATTGGGGAAAATGAATTGGAGAAAATGTTGACTCCGTTCACACCGGCTGAAAAAGAAAAATTCATCAATGAGAAGAAAATGAAGAGCATACTCCAACAATCAATCAAAGAAGATATCTTAGCATTGCGGCAACATGATGATAATTCACAATCATTATGAATGCATTAAGGTTGAAGTTGCAGGGAAGTTTACAAATGAAGAAGAGCATAAAGGCACTGCTTAGAAAAGAGTTCGATATTTTCAACCTCTTGAAAGGCGGAACTATGAAGCAGTTGATCGAACGTTACTGTCATCTAGTTGTTCAAATGAAGAGGTTGGGAATTCAGAAAACAAATGAGGAATTAGTCAAAAAATGGCAGATGCTTTACCCGAGGGAGAGTGGACTACGTACTTGAGGATACTAAAAAATGGTGCAGAGTATAGTGGTTATAGCTTATCAAAGTTTATAGAAAAACTGGAAGGTCATGAACTAGAAATGCAGAAGATGGCCAAATCAAAAGGTGCTCAAATGCAACAAGATGTAAACCTTTACTTTTAAGGCAGATCTGTTGGTGTTCAAAGTCAGAAAGTTCAAACTGCCTTTAGTGCTAATAGTTCTGCAAGCCCATCTTCTAACCAATTAATTTTGCAGTCATTTTTTAGCTTTTAATCAAATTCACCCAAAACACCTTAGTCTTCACAAAGCTCAAACAGTTTCCAAAGTCAACAATCTGGTCAATCAAACTCAAACCAGAGGATTCCACAGTGTAATATAGTTGTGAATCTCCAAAACACTCAAGAGTATAACGAACATACCGCCAAGCAGCACATGTGATTGCTCGCATCTGTTATTGAATATTACGAAATCATGGGTGCTAGGAAGATAGGAAATCTAGATATGACCAAAGAAGGTTATGATTAGATAGATTCAGAAGAATTAGAGCTTATTGACATCAAATGGTGCATGGCTTCGATAGTTTAAGAGCTCAGAAATTTATGGAGATTACTGGTAGAAATAGTTTGGGAGGTTTGGATGGGAAGCTTGGATTCGACAAATCAAAAGTTACATGTTTTAGATTTAGAGAGAAAGGACATTTCAAACGAGAATGTACTAACCAAGAATTCAACAGTAATCAAAGTCCTTTTGGTGATGATTACTACAAGAAAGTTAAAATCCAAGGTTGATTCAAATAGAAGACAGTTCATCGAATGCTAAAGACAAAGCTTTAGTTGTTGCCCAAGAAGACGAAGGATTTAACTGGAGCAAGTATATTTCAAAAAATGAAAGTCTCGAACTTATCGCATAGATAATTGAAGATCCTGAACCTGAACTGGAAGAATATTCCGAAGCAGTATTCGATGAAGCTCTTGCAAAGAATGTGTCGAGAAAGATAAAAACTATTCTAAACTGAAAAAAACAATCAAATAATTTTTCAAGTGATTATAACGAAACTAAACAAGCTTATGACAAATTATCTAAAGCAATTAAACAATATAAAAAGGTTAACAGTGAAGATAGCGCAACTTTGTCGATGCTTAAAGCAACTATATGAACAAACAAATGGCAATTAAAATTCATCTTAACAAAATTGCTGAAGTGAAAAATGAGCTTGAAAAAATGAAAATTGAAAGAGAAATGGTTAACAAATTATTAGTCAGTTCATATGTCATTGATCATATTCTTCCAAAAATTAAAAAGGAAGAAAATGATAAGAACGCTAAGAACAAAAGTGTTGGTTACAACCATGTTCCACCACCCATGTGGGAAAGCTATGCTAGAAAGAAACCAATAGGGGTGGAAAAGGCGCTCAATGTAAATTTAAAAACTGAAAGAAAAATGAGTTGCCCGAGAACATTGATGTAACATACACTAAAATAGACAATGACTGTGAATCTGATGTGGTTAAAACTGTTCTTGAAAAGGTTTTGGGAAGTGTAAGTGATAGCATATAGTATGAAAGTGCGGAGTTGAACTTGGAGAAAACTAGTTCAAGTTCACCTTCAGAAAATGAGGAGAGCTTTCACAAGAATTATCTTGATAAATGAGTGTCTAGTACAGGTGATGATTCTACATTGGTTGCTTATACCATGAATGGATCAGACAAACTATATTCTGTTCAAGAATTTTGGATTCAGAATGTGAATCTTGAAAATGTGGAACAAGTGTTTAAGCTAACAGAAATCAATCTTTCTAAAGTGGAAAATATGAATAAATCTTACTACTCTAAACCAAAAGTTTATTGAAAAATGATCGCAAGGGTAAAAATTATCTTGAAAACAAACATAAATGGTCGGGGTATGTTAAGAAGAAAAATATAAGTTTCAAAAATAAAATTTTCAAAAGGACGTAAACTTTATGCTAACATACCCCGACCATCTTCTGTAGAAATTAAAACACGTGTTAAATCTAAAGTTAAACAGGATGTTGATGTCAAAATTCCAATGTTTGATATTCCGAACCCACCTAAGATCGAGAAGGCTTGGGTTTCATTGTTTAAGTAATTGCTTTATTACATGTGCAGAGGCTCCCAAGGTCAATCATATCAAAATGGATAATGGAAAGTGGAGCTTCTCGTCACATGACAGGAATGCTGGTCTTACTCTATGATGTTAAGTCTATTCGTGGAGGCTATGTAGGGTTCGCTGGAAATCAAGGTGGAAGAATTATCGGAGAAGGAAAACTTTCCAATGGAGTGGTCTCGTTCGACAAAGTGAACTACATTGCTGAACTAGAGAGCAATTTACTAAGCATTTCACAGATTGGTGATAAGAAGTTTACAACACACTTCAATGATAAAGAATTCTTAATTCTGATGCCGTGATTCAAAATTCCCGAGGAGTGGATTCTCATGCGCGCTCCACGAGAAAATGATCTTTATGTTCTAAAGATGAGCGTCGACTCCACTACATCAAAGTCAGCACAATGTTTTGTCACGAAAGCAAATGAAAAAGAGATCTTATGGCATCGAAAGATGGGCATATTCAATTGAGTAAAATTAATTATCTGGTGCACAACAATCTAATGGAGGGTGTTAATCTCAAAAGTTTCCATCTGAATGATGATTTTCTTAGTTGCAAAAGGGGGAAGCAGCATAACAAATCACACACGAGAAAACTTCTGAATTCTATCAAATTACCACTAGAGAGGTGTCATATGGATCTTTCGAGCCAGTAAATGTCAAAAGCATACCTAGTGATCCATACTGCCTTGTTGTGACAGACGACTATTCGAGATTCTCGTGGGTTATTTTCTAGGAGAGTAAAGATGAGACATTTAATAATCTTATATTTCTCTTTTGAAAGATAGAGAACTTGTACCACCCTCCAATCAGATGAATACGAAGTGACAATGGTACTGAGTTAAAAAATAATCGAATGCTCAAATTCTGTAACGACAAAGGTATTTTTTAGGAATTCAGCGCCCCTGCACTCCGCAACAAAATGGAGTAGTTGAACGTAAGGATTGAACTCTCATTGAAACTGTACGCACAATGCTCGCTGATTCAAAGTTACCAGTTAAATTCTGGAGCGAAGTCGTTGCCTCTGCATGTTACACGTTGAACAGGGTTTAAACCATCAAGGCGCATAAAAAGACATGTTTCAAACTGCTTAACCAACGAAAGCCAAACTTAGAGTTTTTGGAACCATTTGGATCTCCATGTACTGTCATTAACCCGGGTGTTAAATTTTTGTGCCAGATCTATGGAGGGATTTTCCGTAGGATATGCAAGTCCACTGAGAAGAGTATATTTTCCAAGTCTAAATCAAGTTATTCTTGCTTAACATGTTGACTGTCAGATGTATACATTGCCTACTCAAAATCCTAGTGAATCCTAGATGTTCAACTACGAGAGTTTATGGAATTCTTTCGATCTGCTAGAAGAACCAAATGAAGAGGAGCTTGTGTTGTTGTATCAACAAAAACAATCACCTAATCAAGAACAAGTTCCAAGACCGATAGTGGTTACTCAACCATCAATTGGCACAAATGATTCTGGAGCAGATCCGAGCACGATTCAAACAGAACCTGCCGTCTTAAAATCCATCGGAGAATATTATTGGAGAGCTGCAAGTTGGAGTTAAAATGCGCAATCAGATCAACAAGGATCTTAGTTGTTTTTATACCAAAATTGCAATTCAAGATATGTGCTTACATCGTTGTTTTATTTCGCAGACTGAGCCAAAATCAAATAAGGAAGTGCTTGCCGATGGTAGCTAGATAAATGCAATGCAGGAAGAGTTGCAACAATTCGAAAAGCTTGGTGTCTAGAAGCTTGTTGACTTACCGGCTACTCAAAAAGCTATTGCTACTAAATGGATCTTCAAGTGCAAAACAGATGATCGAGGGGTAATTGTGCGTAATAAAGCTCGAATCGTTGTCAAAGGTTTTCATCAACAAGAAGGCATTGATTATACAGAGGTTTATGCTCTGGTCACAAGACTAGAAGCAATCCGCATATTCCTGGCATTTGTGTCATGGAAATGTTTTAAAGTGTAGCAGTTGGATGTTAAATCAGCTTTCCTTTACGGAAAAGTGGAAGAGGAAGTGTATGTTGGATCAGGCCCCGAGAGCCTTGTATGAGACACTCTCTCAGCACTTGTTAAACAACGACTTTACCAGAGGCACTGTTGATAGCACACTCTTCACATAGGAAGTGAAATGACATCTACTGATCGTACAAATTTATGTGGATGACATTATCTTTGTTGGTGCATAATGTATATTGCCTACGTCTAGGATATGTCGGTTATGTATATATGGCTTAGAATGTCAAACATTGTATGTTAATATATGATTTATATATTTCGTACATGGCTCATACGAGTGAGCCTAGTGCCTCGCACCTTGTCACTCATACGAGGCACCACCCGCACGAGTCAAAAACACCTTACTCCTGTGCGTGCCATGTTGACCTATAAATAGTGGAGCTTGAGGGTTGTGTTAGAGATCTGTTGGTGTGTGACTACGGCGAAGCCCTGTCAAAGTGTTTACTCGTCTGTAACCATTCACGTTCATTAATACAAATCAAGGAGTTTAAGCAGTATATCTTATTTGTTTGTTTGTCCAACTCGTTAACAGTGAATTCCGCCTCTGTTAGTTGAGTCAGATAAGTCCGGTGCTCATAAGAGGAGAGCTGATCCCCTCTTAACAAGTGGTATCAGAGCCTGGAGGCTTGATTTGAGGACAAACATCAAGTTTTAGTAGACAACCAACAGTTTCAACAGTTGCAGATCCAGATTCAACCATAGAAGTTTTTCTACACCTATATCTTTTCACGCAGATCTCAAATCTAGACGAATTGGACTAGGATTTTAGTAGTTCACGTTAAAATCAACTCTAATCAATCCTTGAAAATATCAGATCTAAAATCAAAATAAATCATGTCGAAAATTGTAAAAATCATCCGTTTGGTGACCTGAGCTGACTCGTACGAGTAGAGAAACAACTCGTACGAACGACCATCCGTCTGATTTGACACTAGTACGAACAAGTAAACAAGTTTTTCTTAAAATCTACAAGTTACAAAACTGCCATTCATATGAGGCAGTGATTCGCACGAAGTAGTCATTCGCACGAGTAACCTTCATTCACACGAGCATCTTGCTCGCACGAATCTTTGATTCGCACGATTATCTTACTCGCACGACCATTTGAGTCGCATGAGCAACTCTATCATTCGCACGAAGAACATTTTTAAGAAATTTTTCTTAATGTATCTCTTGTCATTCTAATCAGTGTTCTTCGAAAGTGTGTTTCTGAAATTTTGCAAAAAAAATTGAAGAAGAATTTTACAATGCATTTGCTGCTTCAGCAGTTATGACCACCGCAACTCAGAATATGAATCTTGAAAACGAGATGGGCACAATGACAAAGCCTCCAAAGCTGATGAATCTTGAAGATTATGATAGCTGGAGTTAAAGATTTATGAACTGGGTTCAATCGAATCATTTCACCTACTGGTTTACCATTGAATCGAAATATCAAGCTCCGATTGGACAGAATGGTCTTGAGAAATCGTTAGCTCAACTCTCTGAATTCGAAAGAGAAAGGTTCATTAACGAGAAGAAGATGATGAACATCTTACAACAAGCCATCACAGAAGACATCTTAGTGCTTCTACAGCATGATGATGATGCTCAATCTTTATGGAATGCTTTACGGTTAAAATTCCAAGGAAGCGCACAACTTCGAAAGGGAAAAAGAGCATTATTAAGTAAAGAATTCAATATATTTACTTTAATTAAGGGAGAGACGGTTAAACAATTGATTAAACGATACTGTCACTTGGTGGTACAAATGAAATGCATGGGAATTGTAAAGAAAAATGAAGAATTGGTCGATAAGCTGGCAGATTCTCTACCTCAAGGAGAATGGTCTACTTACATGACTATTCTAAAGAATGGCACAGAGTATGGTAATTTCTCATTACCAAGATTTATTGAGAGATTGGAAGGGCATGAGCTCGAGATGCAAAAAATAGCAAAAAGCAAAGGCGCCCAGGTACAACAAGATGTAAATCTTTGTTACAAGGGTAGTCCTGCTGCGCATATACAGTCTCCAAAGATTCAAACTGCCTTCAGCGCCTTCAACATACTAAGTCCACAGTCAAGTCAAGCCAGTGGATTTCAATATTTTGCTTTTGTCAACCCAAATACGCCTCTAGGCCCACAATCATCCCATAGTTCAAGCAATTCACAGAACAACCGAAACATCAATCTAATCACAATCAACAGGTTCTACAATGCAATATTGTTGTTAATCATCAAAATGCTCAAGACTTCAACGAGAACACCGCAAAGCAACACATGACATTACTTGCCTCAGTGCTAGAATCGTACGAGAGTTTAGTAGCAGGAAGAATTGGGAACCCGGAAATGACAAAAGAGGATTACGATCAGATTGATCTGGTCAAAATGGAATTGATTGACATTAAATGGTGTATGGCTTCCATCATCAAAAGAGTTCAACGATTCATGGAGATTACCGAAAAAGATAATCTAGGAGGACTTGATGGGAAACTTGGCTTTGGTAAGTCCAAGGTTAAATGCTTCAAATGTCGAGAGAAGGGGCAATTCAAACCAGAATGTCCAAATAAAGAGGTCAAGGGCAATCAGAACCCTTTTGCTGATGATTATTATAAGAAAGCCATTTATCATCAACCTCAACCGAAAACAAGAATGGTGCAAATTGAAGATGGACCATCAAACTCCAAAGAGAAAGCTCTTTTCATCACTCAAGAGGACGAAGGTTTCAACTGGAACAAGTACATCACGAAGAGCGAAAGTTTGGCATTGGTAGCTGTGAACGGGGATCGAGCTCCCGAAATTAGCAATCGACCTGATCACACTCAACTAGCAGAGGCGGAATTCATTGCTAGAGAGGTTGATATGACAAACAAGATAGAAATTACTGTTTAACTGCTTCTGATCTATCAAAGACGTTCAAGTTACAGACGCAAGTCAACAAACTGACAGAGCTTCGCCGTATGAAATGACAAATCCGTGACCAGCTCTAACACAACACTTCCCTATTTATATGTCGACATGACTCGTACTGAAGTGCGTGCACTAACAAACAAACAACTATGATTCGTACGAAATGGTATTTCGTACGAGTGACTCACTCGTACGAAATCAGTATGTTTCGTGCGAATCATAGCATACAAACATATAAAATTTACATTTTCGCAAATAAACATTTACATGTAAACTTTATAAACATTACAGATGTATCCTAGACCTAGGCAATAGCATTATGCACCAACAGTAGCAGAAATCATTGAAGAATCTGAAGTTACTAAAGAATATGCAGAGGCATCTTTTGACGAAGATCCTGAAGAATATTATAACACATCGTCAGAAGAAGATGAATTGTTAAATAGTGCATTTAAAGATCTCTTGCCTAATGACATTCTTAAAACTTTTGCAGGTTATTTTGATTCAAGCTATCGATCGCCTTGTGAAGAAGAGAAGAAGTCTGAAGAAGAATAGAGAATTGATGTGACATGGGAAATCTGACTGACAAGACCAACAAAGCTTTTATGGAAAATGTGAATGAGGTAAATGTGTCCGTAAATGAGTTTGTGAAAGAAACACCTTGCATGAATTGCAAAGAGCCATGTAGTGAGTGTGCTGAAAAGGAAATACAATACAAAGAGCTGAAATGTCATACAGATAATTTGTCATGTGATTATTTTGTAACAAAAGAAGCTTATGACAAATTAAGCAAAACAATTGCACAATTTGAAAAGGTGATCAGAGAAAATGACATAAGACTTTCAATGCTCAAGGCAACTATAATGGACAAACAAATGGCCATTAATATTCATTTAAATACAATTGACGAGCTAAAAAGTGAACTTGAAAAAATGAAAATTGAAATAGAATGGGTTAACAGGTTGTTAATCAGTTATTCTACAAGTTCATACGTCATTAATCACATTCTTCCAAAATTGAAACAAGGAAGATAATCAAATTGATGAAAACAAAGGTGCAAGTTACGATCATGTTCCACCACCCATGTGGAATAGTTATGCTAAAAAACCATCGGGGGTGGAAAAGGTGCTCAATTTAAAATTGAAAACTGAAAAGACAAACGAGCTGCCTACAAACATTGATGTAACATACACCAAACCAGAAAAAGAATGTGATTCTGACGTAGTTAAAAATGTGGTTGAAAAAGTTCTGGAGAATGAGTCTGATAAATCTGAAGTGGATGGTGAATCATCAGAAAAAGTTTAAACAATGATCCAAACGTCATCGTATACAAAATGCATGGATCGGATAAACTATATTCCGATGAGGATTTCCCAATTCAGAATGTCAATCTGGATCGAGTTGATAAATTGTTCAAGCTTGTTGAGGTGAGCCAATCTGATTTAGAAGATGCATCATTTTATTCTAAATCAAAATGTGTCAACAAACCCTACCATCATGGGAACAGAGACTATCCTGAAAACAAGAGAGCAGGGTTGGGTTTTCAAAAGCAAAGAACAAACAACAAGTTTCAAAAGTTAAACTTTGCTAAGAAAATAGATTTTGTCTATGGGACAACCACTGAGAAAGAAAAAGAGATCATTCGTAAACAATCCAATGGTGATATCAAAGATATCCGAAACCTGTTTCTAACTCTAGTAGATCTACAAAAGATGAAAAACAAAAAGCACCCATGTTTGTACCAAAACAAATTTTGAAAAGAAACAATGAATCCAACAAATATGTTAAATCAACAATTCAACTAATTCTAAATTTTAAATTGGTGAAACTTCCACTAAGAATCGTCAAAAGGATTCAAAGTTTTGTTCTAAACGAGCAATTTTGAAAACACAAACTTGGGTAGCAAAAGTGAAACCATCTTTAGTAGAATTGAAACCACCTATTCCAGCCAAAACCGAGTTCAAACAAAATGTCAAGATCAAAGTTGGTGTGAAATTTGATATTCCAAACCCACCCAAGACTAAGTAGGCTTGGTTTCTTTGTTTAAATAGTTTCTTCCTCATGTGTGCAGGTGCTCTCAAGGTCGATCATGTCAAAATGGATTATGGATAGTGGAGCTTTCCGACACATGACTAGGATGCTTTCGTTGTTGCACGACATCAAAGCTCTCCGGGGAGGTTACATTGATTTCGCTGGAACTCAGGGTGGAAGAATTGTGGGAGAAGGTATTCTTATGAATGGAGTGGTTTCTTTTGACAAGGTGAACTACATTGCAGAGATGGAGAACAATCTACTGAGCATTTTGCAAATCTGTGACAAGAAATTCACAACACACTTCAATAACAAAGAATGAGTAATTCTCAAGCCGGGATTCAAAATTCCTAAGGAGTGGATCCTCATGCACGCTTCACAAGAGAATGATCTTTATGTCCTAGACATGAGCGTTGCATCCACTACGTCAAAGTAAGTTCAGTGTTTTGTTTCTAAAGCAATCAAGAAGGAGTCAGTTTTATGGCATCAGAAGATGGGGTACATTCACCTGCGAAAGATAAATTATTTGGTGCACAATGACCTAGTGGAGGGTGTTAATCAGAAGAATTTTCATTTATCTGATGATTTTCTGAGCTGTAAGAAGGGGAGACAACATAAGAAATCGCACCCAAGAAAGCTACTAAATTTTATCAAGCTACCACTAGAAAGGCTTCATATGGATCTTTTTGGGCCAGTAAACGTGAAAAGCATTTTTGGAGATCTATATTGCCTGGTCGTGACAGATGATTTTTCACGATTCTCATGGGTTTTCTTTCTGGAGAGCAAAGATGAAACGTTTGAAAGTCTTAAGATTCTCTTTAGGAAGCTTGAAAACCTGTATCACTTGCCTATCAAGAGAATCCGCAGTGACAATAGTACTTAGTTCAAAAACAAGAGGATACCCGAATTCTGCAATGAAAAGGGGATTCTTCACGAATTCAGCGCTCCCTATACTCCTCAACAAAATGGAGTAGATGAGTGTAAGAATCGCACTATGATCGAGACTGTCAGAACAATGCTTGCTGATTCCAAACTTCCAATTAGTTTCTGTGTTGGTGCATATTTGTGACAACAGCTTAGGTTTGATCTTTGGATATCTTGTAATTAGTAAAATGATAAACGGTTAGCGGGTTTAGTTTTGTAATAGTTAATTAGAAGTATTTGGCCTGAACTAGACACTAAATAGTGCATGGTAGGCGAATTGGGCTTTAAACCCATTAGCAATCCATGTAGGGAAACCCTAGCCCATGAGCATAATCTACCTCTATATAAAGGGAGGTTGTGATTTGGGTTAAGGTTGCTTAGTTAGTTGCTCAGTTGCTGGTTCTACTGCTGTGTTGCTGGTATAGAGAGTTGAGTCTTGAATTGGTTGTAAACACTTTGTGTTAGATAACCAACAGAAGACTGTTTGAAGGAAGTTGTTCATGTTTGAGTTTGTGTTCTTGTTGTTTCTGTGAAATCTGATCTAGGGGATTCCGCACTATAGATTAGATAGACGATTCTGTGACGATCCATACGGACTAGGGGACCTACAATTGGTATCAGAGCATTCGGCTCTTGATTTTGCTCGGTTCAGAATCGTGACAGCAGAAAAATTGGGTTTTTGGAAGTTTTTGGAGGCTGTTCTTGAAGTTTGTGATGGCTGAATTAGGGTTTCTATAGTGATTTCGGATTAGCAGCAGGCCTTTTGGATTGAAGACTTACATTCCGGATTAAAAAAACATAGTATTTCGGATTAAAGACTTGGATTTCGGATCAGAATGCTGCATTTCGGATCACCAGACTTGTAATTCGGATCTGGAAAAGTGCAATTCGGATTGAATTTCGGATCAGAAGCCGTTTCGGATTCCATTTCGGATTGAATTTTGGATCAGAAGCTCTTTCGGATTGAATTTTGGATCAGAAGTTATTCCGGATTCCATCTCGGATCAGAATAGTCTATTCCGGATTTCCATTTCGGATCAGAACAGTGCATTTCGGATTTCATCTCGATCACTTTTCCGGATCACCATTTCGGTTTACCGATTCAGATTTATGTTCCGGGTTTTCATCTCGGATTGTTAATCCGAGTTACTATTCGGGATTTGACGTTATTCCGAGTTATACACAAAGAGGTGGAAATTTAACCAGCTGACGTAGCCAAAGTTAAACGTTTTCGGACATAGATTTTGATCCATAGACAATTTTGACGAACCGATTGGACAACTAGACCCGTGTGATTTTTAGGACAAAAAGGCACGAAATTCTAAAAATCATAATCGGACAATATATTAGAATCATATCGTCGAGATGAGTCTAACAGTATAATTTGGTAACCACTCATTTCGGACAAGTTTTAACGTTTTTAACGAGCCGGTTCGGTAAAAATGTCGAATATGTCTAAATGAGCTGTTGTGAATGGAGCACGAGGCTGGCACCACAAAGAACTACCTAACATGGAAGGACAGGTTTCAGTCATTCATTGAATATTAGGACACACGGTTGTGGATCTGTATTCAAGATGGGTATGCTAACCCCACGCATGACTTTGAGGGCAGACAACGTGTTACTGCTTATGTGAACATGTCTGAAGCTGAGAAAAGGATGTATGAGTCAGAGAAGAAAGCTTTAGCTGCTATCAAGATGTCATTACCTGATGGCATAAAACACATATTCAAGCGTTATACTACATCGAAGGAGATGTGGGATGCCCTAGAGAAGAGATATGAGGGCAATACCGATGTGAAGAAGAACAAGGTTGATCTGCTAAAGAAACAGTTTGTTGTGTTCAAAAGAATGAGAAATGAATCCCTTGAAGATATTATCATGAGATATTATCATCTGATGTCAGAAATAGACAATTATGCCATAGAGGGATACACAGATGTGGAGATAAACGACAAGTTGCTTGATGCTTTACCTACAAAGTGGGATATCTACACGTTGATGATAAAGGGTGAAGTTGATTATGAAAAGAAAGACTTGGAAGAGGTTGTTGGAAAATTAAGAGCTTATGAGTTAAATATGAAGAAGAAGGAGGCTGGTTATGATCAGGTTCAAGATCTGGGGATTTATAAAGGTCTTACACCTTCATCTTCCAACAATGCTTCAAGTAATACTGCAACTGCGTTTCTTTCATTTGAGAATGAGCAGATTGTGACCAATGCCGAGGGTGAAGTATGTTTTGTTGCTGCTTCAGGAGGTTCGACAGGGGCTAAGAGACAACAATCAAGTAATAATAACAACAGTAATAGATCTATGCCTCTGAGTGTTAAAAGTGCTGAAGATCACCTGGCATTGCTTGCTTCTTTCGTTGCTTCCTACGAGAACTACATTCAGGGAAAAATATCTGATCCTGCTACGTTTGATGAAGATTATGTTTAGATCGACCCTGATGACTTAGAGGAGATGAATTTGCAATGGCAGATGGCCATGATCTCTAGAAGGGTGAAGAGGTTCATGAATAGAACGGCCGGAAGTTTATTTGGAAGAGTGTGGGCTTTGACAAGTTGAAAGTGAGGTGTTACAATTGTTGCAACTACGGACATTTCGCTAGAGAGTGTCAAAGAGCTAATTCTGACTCTCATTCTAGCTCATCCTTTCAAGGTTCTCCTGGTCATGGTTCAAGCAATAGGAATGTGTCAAACAACACTGGATCAAAGGCCCTGATTTCTACTGCTAGAGAGGGTTCTTATGATTGGAGTGCTCATCTGGAGGGTGATAACAGCGCCTCACAGGCGTTCGTGGCTGAGATAGCTCCAACTGTTGATGAAGAAGTGAAAGCTGATGCTGAGGGAGAGCAAGAGAAGGTAGCTGAGAAAGCTGATGAAGAACAGAATGTTATAGAGAAGAAGATGGCTGTAGATTTTGATGCTTTCATGGCTAATCTAAGAAAATCAATAGGCGAGGTATGTTCTAACTCTGGTAGTTCTGTTTGTTTAAAATGTCGTGAACTGCAAAGTGAAGTTGACACATTGACAAACCAAAACAAAAGTCTGGCTAATGAGCTCTCGAACCAAAAATAATCTAACTTTTTCGTAAAACGAAATGAGTCATTATACTTGAAGAAAATTAAAGGTTATGAAGAAGAAATCAATATTCAACGAGTAAGCTTAATGAAAAACTTCAAGTTATTGACTTAGCTCATGATACAATGAGTGAGAAAACAAAGGAAATTTCTGAAAAATGCAAAGAGTTGTCCGAAGCACAACTTAAAATTTTGTCATGAAAAACATGATGAATGGCTTGAAGAAGAGTAATGACAAGACATGTTTGGGATTCAAAGGTTTGAATGAAGTTCCACCACCTCTTGGTCATGACTATTCTTTCTTGCAAGATGAAGTAGAGCTTACAGACTTCGTGTCAACTACACCTGGGAGTTCCACATCAGATAATGTTGATGGTTCTGAGAATGCCAAGAAGGATAATAACAGAGACACAGTTTTAAAAAAAAAAGAATGCACACCCTGAGAATCAAAAGAAAGTTTTTGTTAAAAAAGGTTGATTTTGTTAAAGGTGGTGACATGAATGATGAGGTCCCTGTTATTACTAAAGAGTCTAATGTGCAGTTTGCTAAAAACAAAAACAAAGAAAAATCAGAAGTCAAGCAAACTAGACAAGATCCTTCTAACGCATCATCTTCATCATCACTGTCACTGTCACCTGATGAATCTAAGCAAGAGGCTTCAGTTAAGAAGTCTTCGACTAGAAAATCATGCTTCAAATGTCACGAAAAGGGACATGTAAGTGAGAGACAGAGAGAAAAATCACCAGCAAAAAGTGGTGATGGTGAGAAGAAGGTTAACTCACCAAAGATATATATTACCAGGCAACAGAGTGTTGTTGTGGGTGTAGATAAGGCTGAAAAAGGAACTAACCAAGTTCCTCGTTTTCAAAGAAATCAACAAAGATTTCAGCCTGCATCTACATTAGGCAGATATGATAGACCTGGAAGTAGTTCACCAAGAATGAATAACTTTAATGGTCCATCAAATAATTTCAGAAGTCAAGGTCAATCTCAAAATCGATACTAGAATGTTGGTAGTCGAAATTTTTATAACGATGGCTTTAGAAATTATCATCATCAAAATTCATGGAAACAAAATCATAATTTCCAAAGGTCTCAAAGTCCAAACATGGTTAGGAAACCTCAGGACCACAAACCTAGTGGAAATCAAAAACCATTTCCAGCAGCAGGTCTAAGATCCAAGACTCCTGTTAGGAGTGACGAATACTGGATGGATGTTCCAATGGTTGATGAATCTGGAAGACCCAAGACCATTAAGGCTTGGGTCCCCAATCTAACTAATTTTGTTGGGTGGTGCAGGACTACTAAGGAGGATTATCAACTTGTGGTATGTTGATAGTGGCTACTCTAGGCACATGACGTGGGATGCGAGATAGCTGACAGAGTTTGAGAATATAGATGGTGGTTATGTGAATTTTGCAGGTGCTAAAGGAGGGCACATTACTGATCGAGGAAAAGTGAGTAACGGGAAGATCACACTGGACAAAGTGAACTATGTTGAGCAGCTGAAGCACAATCTAATGAGCGTGTCTCAAGTCTGCGACAAGGGTCACTCGGTCCACTTTACTAAGTCTGAAGCTTTGGTGTTGAAACCTGGTTTGGTGATACCAGATGATTGGATAGTGATGAGAGCGCCAAGGAGAAATGACACTTATGTTATGGACATGGGTGCAAAGGATTCTACCACTATGGTGGCGTGTTTACTATCAAAAGCATCTGAGGCTGAGTCATTGCTGTGACACAGACGCATCGCCCACATCCACTACCGAAAAATGAATTATATTATTAAAAACGATTTAGTGGAAGGGGTGCCAGTGCAGAGGTTTCACGTGGAAGATAAATGTCTTCTATGTCAAAAGGGAAAACAACGTAAGAAACCTCACAAGTCTAAAAAGTAAATTCCATAGATGCCCCTTATGAATTACTTCATATGGATGTATTCGGTCCAGTGAACGTAAGGAGCATAGGCGGAAAGTACTATTGTTTAGTTGTCACTGATGATTACTCACGATATTCATGGGTTTTCTTTTTAGGTACAAAGATGAGACAGCAGAGATACTGATAGATCTTTTTACAAAATTGGAAAATGTCCATGATGCACGGATCAAGAGGATAAGGAGTGATAATGGCACGGAGTTCGAGAATCAAGTTCTGGATCTCTATTGTCTTCGCAAGGGAATTGAACATCAATATTCTGCTCCTTATACACCTCAACAGAATGGAGTCGCTGAGAGGAAGAACAATATGTTGATTGAAGCTGCAAGGACTATGCTATCTGATTCAAAGCTTCCAGTTCTTTTCTGGGGAGAAGCTGTGAACACAGCTTGTTATGTCCTGAACAAAGTTTTAACGGTTAAAAGGTTTAACAAAACATGTCATGAACTATTGTTTAACCGAAAACCAAACTTAAAAGGCTTTGAACCATTTGGATTACCCTGCACCATTGTGCGAAACAAAGATAAGCAAAAATTCGGTGAGGTAGCTGATGAGGGTTAGTTTCTAGACTATATGCCTGGAACACCGAATAAAAGGGTTTTTAATCTTAAAACTGGTAAAATTGAGGTTGTGTTTATCATGGAAATCACTAGTTACTCACCTCAACAATCAACGAGTGGTCCTGCTATATTATATGAATATGACAATGTCTTTTAATCATTTAATATTCCTGATTTTTCAAATGTAGATGTGTCTCAAGTGATCCATACTGTGATCAGTGAAGATGGAGAGTGTAACTTCATGCCTAGATTGAGTGTATCGATGACAGATGCTCCAGAAACTTCTTCCAGTGCAGCTCCAGAGGACTCAAGTGATAGTGAGTCTGAACCTATTCAGGGGGAGGACTTCACTAATCCATTTGCTAATATTCAGGGGGAGGTTGGATCTAATCTAGGAGATAATTTGGTGGTTGACACCATTGCTACCACACGTGTGAACAAAGATCATCTAGTTGAAAACATCATTGGTGATGTTGTTGCAGGTGTATAGACAAGAAGAGGTGTGCTCGAAGGTTCCTATTTGTTTTCTTCAATTCAGAAGACTGGGTTGATTCATGAATGTTTATATAGCTGCTTTATATATAAGAGGAGCCGAGGAATGTTCATATGGCTCTAAAAGACAATTGTTGGGTTGAAGCTATGCAAAAGAAACTAGCTCAGTTTAAGAAGTTGAAGGTCTGAGAGCTAGTTGATCTACCTGAAGGAGAAAAAGAAATAGGCATCAAGTGGGTGTTCAAGTGCAAGAAAGACGACTGAGGGATCGTGATACGAAATAAGGCTCGGTTGGTAGTGAAAGGGTTCAATCAGAAAGAGGGGATTGATTATAATGAAGTGTTTGCACCAGTAGCAAGGTTGGAAGCAATTCGTTTGTCCTAGCTTTTGCTTCATTCAAGGGCTTCAAAGTTTATCAACTTGACCTTAAGAGTGCATTTCTTTACGGGAAAGTCCAAGAAGTGGTGTATGTCTCACAACCAGAAGGGTTTACTGATCCAGACTATCCAGATCGAGTCTATCGGCTTGATAAGGCATTATATGGATTACATCAGGCACCCAGGTTGTGGTATGAGACACTGTCAGCACATTTGTTAAAACATGGTTTCGAAAGAGGTAAGATTGACAGTACATTGTTCATTAAAAGGAAGAAAGAAGACTTTCTGCTGGTACAGGTATACGTAGATGACATCATTTTTGGGTCATCTGATGAGAACATGTGTCATGATTTCGAAGAGGTAATGAAGAGCAAGTTTGAGATGAGTGCGATGGGTGAGCTATCCTACTTTCTGGGTTTACAAGTTGAACAGAAGAAGGATGGGATGTTTATACATCAGACGAAGTATGTGTATGACATTTTGTCTTGTTTCAAAATGGAGGATTGCGCTACTTTCAGTACACCTATATGTGAGAATCACAATTTTGGTCCAGATCATGAGAGTGTGGAGGATGTTGATCCAACTCAATAAAGGGCAATGATTGGTTCTCTGATGTACTTGACTGCTTCAAGACCCGACATCATGTTCGCAGTATGTCTTTGTGCCGGATATCAAGCGAATCTAAAGGAGTCCCACATGAAAGCAGTGAAGCGAATTCTTCGTTACTTGAAGGGGAAACCCAAAATTGGGTTATAGTATCCGGCTGCTAGTGATTTGAAGTTTGTTGCTTTCACTAATTCGGACTTTGGAGGATGTAAATCTACAAGGAAGTCTACCATAGGTGGTTGTCAGTTCTTAGGAGGGAGGCTCGTGTCATGGCTATGCAAGAAGCAGTCTTGTGTGTCTACCTCGACGTGTGAAGCTGAATATATTGTTGCGGGTAGCTGTTGCTCTCAGGTTCTCTGGATCCAACAGCAGATGCGTGATTACGGTTTGAATTTCACTCGTACTCCTATTATGATAGACAATAATGCCACTATTTCAATCACCAACAATCCTGTAAAACACAGTCGCACAAAACATATTGACATTCGTCATCATTTTATATGGGATTGTGCTGAAAAGAAATTAATTGAACTGCATCGATTCAACACACTTGATAACCTGGCAGATCTTTACACAAAAGCAATTGACAGGGCTCGTTTTGAACATTTAGTCGAATACAACGGGATGAGGAATCCTGAATAACCATTTTTCCATAAAAATAGTTCTGTAAATAAATTTACTGTTTTTCAAAAATCAAAAACATAAAAAAACATAGAAAATCAAAAATGAGTTTTCACTGTGTGAAAAAGAAGAAATGATAGTACATCAGCAAGTTAGACTATCGCACTGAAATTAAAATTGAAATTGCTTAGGTTTGATAGCAGCTCATCATATGATGTACCAGTAGGCAAAAGGCATGAAATAATCAACTTACCTTGGTGATACACATATAACGAACTGTGTATGAGTGGGTAACATATTAGTGGCGTATGGTTTATAACTTAAATCTTGCGTTGATGGATTGCCAAAATCTGAGGTTTTAGGTCTTTATATTGTTATTTCACCAGGGTATCAAGGTTGTCCTTATGCTGCATCCAGATATATGCTTACCTAGGCACAACCTAGATATCTTAAAGGAGCTAAAATGCCAAATCCCAAAAATTGAAGAAGCTCTCCTAGAGAGTCATTCAAATGTGCAAATTGCATTATTCGTACAAAAATTTGGTATTTATCCTCACCCTCGTTGGATATTTGGTCTCTTTGCTGTACGGAAGTACTGATCTGATCACCAATTATCTAACTTTGAAAATTCAAAAGGATGAATTTCGGTATACTCACCTACTATGATGAATTTTTGTGCATACCTTGATCGCGGGGTATGTCCTGAAGTGGGACACACTAGTATATCAGTATAAATTATCTAAACATATCACTAGGTAATGGTACTTGAAATGTTCTTGTATTTTGTTTAAATGGATAAATAATACTTGTAATCATCTTGAACTGCTTTTCATGAATATTGCATAAAAGATAATCAGATAGTGTGAAAACATTTTGATGTTGCTGATATGATCTTCTTAACGGTGATACTCACAAAAATAGAGTGTTTATTATTTCGTTATTTTTTGCTTTCAGAAAATATAAAAATCCAAAAATATTTCATTTTCTTGTAAATTCTTAATGTACGGATATTGGTTGTTCGTGGAGGAGTTGTTACCGATAGGGGGAGACGATGTTAGAAGCCGAGTTCAAAATTTTTTTAAGATCTTGCAGGTTCATGGTTTTTCAAATTGTTAAGCATGTGTTTTGAGTTGAGAAGTGCTTACTCTGTGATACAGTTTTACTATCTCTTGAATAATAATAATTTGTTTAACTTGTGTTGAAAAATTCTTTTGGTTTCTCGAGATGTTTGTTTTATAGTATACAGATTGTAGCAGTGTGTTGCTGAGAAGTTTGGTGAAGAGGAGTTTGCTTGGATGCATGGTAGAACCTCCTTTCTACATTGCAGACAAAGTTGAAGCGTTTTGAAGATTTCTATGCAAGGACTAAAATGGAGTTTACTCAAATGCTAACGATTTAGAGATTTGGTAATTGGATACATCAGCTTAGGGGGAGTCTGTTGCTGACAGAAACTGTTAAAGCTGAAGCTATCTAAAGACCAACGGTTTTCAAAGATACTGAAGATTGCAAGAAGACTGAAGGCTAAGTTATTTCATGAAGCTATTGTCAAGGGGAAGCTTGTTGGTGCATATTTGTGACAACAACTTAGATTTGGTCTTTGGATATCTTGTAATTAGTAAAATGATAAACGGTTAGCAGGTTTAGTTTTGTAATAGTTAATTAGAAGTATTTGGGCTGAACTAGGCACTAAATAGTGCATGGTAGGCGAATTAGGCTTTAAACCCATTAGCAATCCATGTAGGGAAACCCTAGCCCATGAGCATAATCTACCTCTATATAAAGGGAGGTTGTGATTAGGGTTAAGGTTGCTTAGTTAGTTGCTCAGTTGTTGGTTCTATTGCTGTGTTGCTGGTATAGAGGTTGAGTCTTGAATTGGTTGTAAACACTTTGTGTTAGATAATCAATAGAAGATTGTTTGAAGGAAGTTGTTCGTGTTCGAGTTTGTGTTCTTGTTGTTTCTGTGGAATCTGATCTAGGGGATTCCTCACTCTAGATTAGATAGACGATTCTGTGAAGATCCATACAGACTAGGGGACCTACATTCTGGAGCGAAGCAGTCGCATATGCGTGTTATACCCTCAATCGTGTGTTGACAGTTAAGCCTCACAACAGAACATGTTTTGAGCTGCTAAACCTTCAGAAGCCGAACCTCGCATTTTTTGGAGCCTTTTTGATCGCCATGTATTGTTCTAGACTCGGACGGTAAACCAGGTTATGCTAGTCCACAAAAGCGAGTCTTCTTGCCGAGTCTAAACCAGGTTATTCTTGCACAGCATGTTGATTGTCAACGATATACTATGCCAACGCAGAAACCTGGGGATCCATAGCTGTTCAACTATGAAGGTTTGTGGAATTTATTTGAACTGCCAGAAGTACCATCAGAATAAGAAATTTTATGCTCTTCCAACAGCATCAAATCTCTAATCAAGAGCACGTTTCTTGATCGTTGGTGATTTCCTTGTCGTTTCCTATCTCTAACACTTCTGATGTAGGTCCGAGCAATACTTTTCACGAATCAGTTTCGGTACCAATCTTGAACACTTCTGAATCATCTACTCATCAACCGTTAATGCCGACTCTAATCATGAACCAACTTTTGATGATGGAGGAACCAGTTCCAATGAAGGATCTGAGCATATTGAAAACTTTCTAAATACTCAGGCTAATCAATCCAATGTCAGAAATGAAGCTACATCTTCTAAACCGGTTGCTGATGAAGTGGTCACAAATTTGCAAAGTCAAGTAGGTGTTCTGAGTGAAGTAATGCTAAGGACACTATCTTACCATCCATCAGAGAATATTATTGGCAGCTTACTAATCGGAGTGAAAACTTGCAATCAGATCAACAAGGATGTAAGTTGCTTTTATACCAGTGTTGCTCCATTACAAACCAGACTTTCTTAAAGTTGTTTTGTTTCGCAGGTTGAACCAGGAAATTGGAGAGATGCGTTAAAAGAGGTAAGCTGGGTGGATGCAATGCAGGAAGAGTTGCTTCAATTCCTGAAACTTAGTGTCTGAAGCTTGTTGACCTACCGGATCATCATAAAAAGATTAAATATACGATGGGTCCTCAAGTACAAGAGAGATGACAGAGGTATTGTGGTAAAAAACAAAGCTCGGCTCATGGTCCAGGGTTTTCACCAGCAAGAAGCGATAGACTACATTGAAGTCTATGCCCCTGTCGCTCGTCTTGAAGCTATTCGCATATTCTTGGCCTTTGCTTCTTGGAAAGGATTCAAGGTGTATCAATTGGATGTCAAATCTGCTTTCCTTTACGGAAAAGTCAAAGAGGAGGTGTATGTCGGCCAACCACCGGGGTTTGTCGATCCGATACACAAGGATAAAGTCTACCTTCCGAACAAGGCATTATATGGTTTACATCAAGCCCCCAGAGCTTGGTATGAAACGCCTTCAAGACATCTTATTGACAACGGTTTTCTCAGAGGAACTGTAGACTGTACCCTCTTTACAAAGGAAGTAGATGGACATCTGATTTTGGTACAAACATATGTGGATGATATCATTTTTGGATCGACAAATGATAAGCTGTGCAAAGACTTTGAAGAAGTCATGAAGAAGAAATTCGAAATGAGTGCTATGGTGGAGTTGAAGTTCTTTTTAGGATTTCAGGTTGAACTATTGCCTTTTGGTATCTTCATTGATCAGATGAAGTATGTTCATGACGTGTTAGAGAAATTTGACATGTCAGGAACTGCGCCAGCATCAACTCCATTAGCTCCAAATCACAGCATTTTCCAGACGCTCATGGAGTGAAAGTCGATGAAACATTATATCGCTCCATGATCGGATCCTTGATGTATCTTACAGGTTCGAGACCTGATATCATGTATCCAACATGCCTATGCGCCGGTTATCAGTCCAATCCAATAGATTCGCACTTGTTAGCCGTCAAACGAATCATGCGATACTTGAAAGGATACCACGCACCGGCTTGTGGTATCCTCGATATGACGACTTCAACCTTGCGGGTTACTCGGATTCTGATTTCGGTTGCTGCAAGCTTAATGCCAAATCTACTACGGTTGGTTGCCATTTCTTTGGAACTCGTTTGGTAACATGGCAATGCAAGATATAGACCGCAGTCGCTCTCTCTACATGTGAGGCTGGATACGTTTCAGCATCCAGCTGTTGTTCCCAGATACTCTGGATACAACAGCAAATGAGAGACTATGAACTACAATTTCTTGATACATGAATTTACGTAGATAACAAGGCAGCTATTGATATCACCAAAAATCCTGTTCAACACCCACACACTAAACATATTGAAATTCGACACCACTTTATCGGTGATTGCTACAAGAAAAAGTTGGTTAGAATTGAAAAAATCCATACTGATGACCAAAAAGCAGATTTTTACACCAAAGTATTTGATCGATCAAGATTTAAAAATCTTTTAAAACTAAATGTATTAAGAAATCTGACATCAGGGGATATACATGAGGTTGAATTTGAGGATGACGAGGACTTGACGTGATTCTCATCGGTATGACATGTCTTTCTGTAAATATTTTTCCATCAAAACTAAAAACCAAAAATATGTTTTTGATTTTAGGGGGAGAAAAGTTGTGGAAAATTCAAAAACATTAAAAAGGATAAAAAAAGTTTTTTGTATGAAAAAGAGGAATCATATTACATCAGTAGACTATCACAGAATGCTAAAGATATGGAACGTTTAAAAAGGTAATTAAACAGGTCTTACTGAGGCTGTGCCAATAGACTTCACTCGTTGAGTAAATTGTTCTTCAAGATATAAACTTAAAAGAAAAACTGAGTAACTTGTGGGTCAACATCTCTCAGATATGTGGACTTAGTACTCCAAAATTTCGTTTGAGAGAATGTCAGATTCTGTGATACTAGGTCTTTATATTTAATCGATATCTGGGGTATTATCCTAGTTCTTCTGATTTTGCATCAGCAATGACCTAGAACTTGTATAGTACTTTATGCATTATTTGCCTACAAAAGCTGCACAAAAAATGAGTATACCATAAACATTTACGACATCTACAGTTCAAAAGATTCCTTAATGGAGCACCGCCTAAATTCGAGCGTTCATCTTTTTCCCTATGTATGGAAATACTAACCTGAGCTCTCAAGGTCTCGCAATTCACTCCATTCACAAATATCAGTTAGATATATTCACCTGTGAAATGAAATTGTGGGAATCTCGATGCGGGAGTATATTTTGAGATGGGAAACATAGTTACTTCATGTTCCTTAATGTTACCTAACATATCTTGAAATAATTGAGAAACGTGTAGAGGTTTATGTGGATAAGTATATTGGCAATCCAGGTAAATTTGTTTAAGAACTTAAAGTTACTACCAAGATCAACGGTGCTTGTGATTTGTCTAAATATCTGATATGATTCTCTAAACATAAAACTCACAAAAAATATGTATGTAAATATATCTTTACTTATTCTTTCTTTTCAGAAAAATCGCAAAAAGATTTTCTGCTTATATTTAGCAATCTATCTTACATTTTAGTCTACTAATGATGAAAATACAGATTAGTCCAAGTCAAAGCGACAATTGCTGGAGGAAAGCTGAAGAGCATGGGGTAGGAGCTAATCATAAGAGAAATAAATCCTGAAACGTCAACAAAGTTCATTAACTTGAAACTTTAAATTTTGAAGTAAATCTGTTTTGGTCAAAAAATGGTCAACCGAGGTCATTAACATGGACTTGGTAGGCAAATAAGTTAACTAAGGTCATTAATTTGGACTAAGATAACTTAGTGGGTTATAAAAACAGATAAAATTTCACAAAGAATCAGAAAGATACACAAAGTGCATAGAACTGACTCGTACGAGTGACACACTGACTCGTACGAGTGACAAAAGGCTTCATTCGTGCGAATCATCACTCGTACGAGTAAACCTGAATGAGTATAAAAGGGCTTCTCATTCGCATGAGTCACACTATTTACTTTGTGCGATTCAGTTCTTACCACTCACTTTCTTGATCTCCGTTACGTATCTATACTTCGGGGAGGTTGATTAGCACAACCTCTTACGATGGGCAAGGTACTACTACACGTTTTGAGCCGTTATAATGCTGAAATTGGACCTAAAGGACATAAAACGTAGATTTAGGATAATCGGACCGGTAAAATACAAAATTGAACTCAAAATCGTTACAATCGGCCCTTTTAACCTATGAATCAACCTTCAATTTGTTAAAATCTACACGTTTTAAGTTCGGTTTGATAAGGTGTTATTTGGTACGATTTGCAATTCGTACGAATCATCACTCGTATGAGCAAGGATTTCAAATGTCTGATTATCATATTCACTCTTACGAGTGATCGTTCGTACGAGTATGTCCTTAAACATCTATATCTTTGTGACTCGTACAAAGCATCACTTGTACGAGGAAGTCTGTTCAAAATCCTTAAAATTTGTCACGTATGATTTCCAATTCGTACGAAGAAGTGGCTCGTACGAGTGGGTTTTTATTCAGACTTAATTCTTTGTCTAAGTATCTTCCTCGTATGAATGGTGACTCGTACGATTAGGAGTTGAAATTTTTTGAAAATTTTTCTAAGTGTTTGAAATGTTTATGTTTGCAGATCAAGTAGTCTTCGTTCTCACCGTTCACAATATCTGTTGTCCTTTAGATGAGACTATTCCTGAGATCGCAGCTTATAGAGAAGTGCTAGATTTTTTGAGCCGACTTCCAATTACCAAGGCTCTTACTGACAGACACACAGCTTACCGATCACACGTCGAATATTTTGCGAATGCCGCGGAATACAGTGAGGAAGAGAATGCTATTTTGTCTGTAGTGAGGATTAATAATGAAGATATTCAAGTCAACATTACTGAAGATTTAATTCGAACGGTGTTAGAGTTCAAAGATCGTGATGAAGACCCAACAAGTTATTCAGAATACATGGTCAAGGGGTGCTTCTATCAGACAGGATACGCAGGATTCGTCAATGCAGCTCCTTTTAAGAAGGGAAATCTCAGTGCTCCATTTCGTTATATTCCACATTGTATTATTCATGCCCTCAGCCATAGAAAGGGTGGCTTTGATGATTTGATAGACTATCAGATGTGCATGATGACTGCACTAGTTCTCAACCTACCCTACAATTTTTCAAGACTTGTCTTTTCTCAGATGATACAGAATATACAACGTGAGAAGTTTCTTCAGTATTCGAGATTTGTACAAATGTCGCTAGATCATCTTCATCCAAATCTGAAGAAGAAAAAGGATGATATTCTGAGGTTGGAACATATGGATGTGTCGATGCTGAAAAGATGAATCTGCACCTTGAAGCCTTCCCTAATGCCAAGCATGTATTCGGGGCAATTATTGACAAAGACTATGTGGCGTCGCCGAAGGGAAGTGGCGTAAATATGAAAGTGGAGACGAGGCTGAGGAATTGGAAGTGTTAGATGGTTTTATTGTGAAAAGGAGCGTGGGGTTTTCTAAAGAAGATAAGAAGGGGGTAAGGGGACTAAACGAAGGCAAACATTTACATCTTCCTCCATTGCCCCTCAAAAGAAGAAAAGTGCCTCTGCTAGCACTAGTTTGACAGACGAGCCAGAGTCAGAAGAAAATGTCAAAACATTGGCTGCTGACATCGAACGAGTAGCGTTTAGTGTTCAAGAAGGTGTAGTTGAAGAGGCATCCTCCTCTAGTACTGATGAAGAGGATAGGATCATCGGAGAAAGAAAGAGAGCCAAAGAAAAATAATTAGAAAGATTGCCTGAAGTACAACGTAAAGCTGAGGAGAAGAAACGAAAAGCGACAGGGGAAGATGATACTACTTATGTACCTTCAGATTGTGACAGTGACACCCCTGTTCGCAAATCTTCAAAGAGGCCAACTAAACGTCTAAAGAGGCCAGCTGTTAGAAGCACATATTCTCCAAAAGACAAATCAAAGAGAAATGTGCAGAAAAAGGTTGATGAAGCAGAGAATGTTAAACTAACTCCACAATCACCACCGTCACCACCACCACAACCTACTCAATCTCAACCCCGTTTCTCAACAGGAACAAGGTTAGAAGATCAATTTGACTTCAACTTTGGTGATATTCAAGGGGGAAGAGTACTCAGCAGACATGTTCAACGATTTACACATTGAAGAGTTAAAGAAACAAGTAATGCTGAACAATGTCAAAATTATTGAGTTACAAGAACAAATCAACGGGCTTAATGAAGAAAATCAGCATCTAGAGGCCATCTTGGCGAGCATCGTATCCGAAAATGAACGTTTGAGAAATCGTATGGTGGAATATGATGCAGAACGCCTTAGAAATCAAAGAAAGATGAGCTTATTTGAGAAAATCCTCATGAAGAAACTGGGAATTAATTTAGATGCTGAGATTGATGAGATAGAGAAAGAAGAATCCCGACAAAGAGTTGCCGAGCGGGAACGTATTGCAAAAGAATTATCAGATGCTCAAGGCAAAGGAAAAGAAAAGATTGGTGAGGAACCTGTGATTAATATAACATAGCCAGAAGTTGAATCTGTGCTAGTATCTTCTGAGGTAGTGGTGTTTGCAGACATGAAGAAGTTTGTGTTGGTCGGAAAACCAAAGAATGTTTATATTGACATGTCAAATTTATCTGCAAAACATCAAGAGTGGCTAAGGAAAAGAAAGATGGAAAAAGAGATTGAGGAAGAATTAGAAGAGTTTGATGAAAATCCGGAAGAGTTAGATGAAGACTTAGACGGAAAAGATGATAAGTCTGATGATGATAATGATGTTAATGATATGGGTGGTTCGGGAATCCTCATAATAGAATCGGGCTTGGATGAAGATATCGATTTTTCTGTGTACTTGGACGATTCCGCTAACCAAGTAGAAGGAGATAAAGAACAGGGAAAGGCACCTGAAAGCTCTAAGGATTCTACGAAGGCAGGGATTCTCACAGTGACCGATGTGTCAACTATTCATGTCGTGCCCAAATCAAAGATCTTGTATTTAGAGCATGATGTAGAAGAGGGTGAGTTCGTCCATAGTTATACAAAGGAAGAGATTGCAAAATTGTTGGGCGTTGGACGAAGAGGCTTTTGAATTCGATTTTGACGATGAGCTTAATGACATCAGTGCTTTTTAGCCTGAAGATTATGTCTTTGAACATTTTTCTGATGCGCATGATTATGACAAGGATGTCGTGGAGGACGATTCTGATGACAATGATGCAGATATTGGCTGAGAGGGTATAGATGACCCAAACCTTCAGTGAATTGTTTGTACCCGAGAATGATGATCTACTGAAGTGAAAGGTTGAAGAGGCTGTCAAATAGGGTACAATTCCTCAAAGTTTGTCTAAAGAAGAAATTGCTGAAATGAGGAAACTGTGGTTTAAGGAAGCCCTAGCAGAGCGTAAATTCAAACGTCCCCTAGCATTTTTCACTCGTGATGCTAACGTTTCTCTAGGGGACATCATAAGCTGGGTTTGGATCGAAGAGCTTAATGTTTACCCAATTAAATGGGAGTATGGGCTCTAGTACTTTCGATACTTAAGCGACATAAAGACCCTGCTGTTATGGGATATCAAAGAGCTTGTTCAAACTAAGATGATTAATTTGAAGATGAAATTTCATGACCAGCGGCTGTGGAAATTGATAAAGCTTGAGGCTACACATGGTTTTATTCACTAGAAGCCAAATATCCCTAAAAGAATCATGAAGATTGATCTAGTAACGAAAGAAAAGGACGTTACATTGATTGTAAAGAGGCCACGAGTGATGAAGTATATACCTCTGATTAAACTGGAACAAGATTTTCACAAGATTTTCAAATGGTGGCACTATGATTCGAACACAGGCGAAGCTGTAATTTATATCCAACAAGATGAAGATTCTTGGAAAATTACAGAAGAACTATCCAAATCTGTTACTGCGCACAAACGTATCTATGGATTATGGCGTGGTATTCGAATACTAGACCCAATGTGGCTAGTAAACTGCTCGTAAAAAGATTGTTAATGTTTTGAAGAAAAAGACAGAGAGCAGGCTCACCAGTTGTAGAAGATTGTTAATGTTTGTTTTGTCAATGACAAACATTCAGGAACAGCATGGAACACTTCTTGGAGACAGCTGGAAGAGATAGAGAAGCAAAAGAAAGAGAAGAACGAGGAAAGGATTGTAGAGCGTATGTGGATTGCTTCGCTAAGGCGCTTTCAGTTTAGACGTTAATTGTCAAATTTTTGAAGAATTTTTGAAGACTATCCAAGACTGAGACAACATCCAAGGGGGAGTTTGTTGGTGCATAATGTCTATTGCCTATGTCTAGGATATGTCGGTTATGTATATAGGGCTTAGAATGTCAAACCTTGTATGTTGATATATGATTTATTTGATTTGTACATGGCTCATACGAGTGAGCCTAGTACCTCGTACGAGTGACACCTTGTCACTCATACTAGGCACCACTCGCACGTATTAAACACATCTCACTCCTGTGCGTGTCATGTTGACCTATAAATAGTGGAGGTTGAGTGTTGTGTTAGAGATCTGTTGGTGTGTGACTACGGCGAAGCCTTGTCAAAGTGTTTACTCGTCAGTAACCATTCACGTTTATTAATACGAATTAAGGCATTTAAGCAGTATATCTTTCTTGTTTGTTTGTCCAACTCGTTAACAATGAATTCCACCTCTGTTAGCTGAGTCAGGTCAGTTCGGTGCTCATAAGAGGAGAGCCGATCCCCTCTCACAATCTTTGGCTCTACGAATGACACGCTGTTTAAAGAATTTGAAGAAGTCATGAAAAAGAAATTTGAAATGAGTTCAATGGGAGAAATGAAGTTCTTCTTAGGGCTTCAGGTTGATCAGTTGCCTGATAGTATCTTCATTCATCAGACAAAGTACGTCCATGATATCTTTGGAGAAAATCGATATCTCGGAACGTAACCATTATCTACCCCATTGGTAATTAATCATGGAATCTGTCCAGGTGAACATGGAGTCAAGACAGATGAAACCTTATATCGATCGATGATTGGATCACTGATGTATCTTACATCATCAAGACCAGACATTATGTATCCAACATGCATTTGCGCTCGATATCAATCGAGTCCTCGTTTGTCACATCTGATGATAGTCAAGCGGATTTTCAGATATTTGAAAGGTTGCCCAAGCACCGGTTTGTGGTATCCGCGAGATGACATCTTCGACCTCGCAATATATTCAGACACAGATTTCGGATGCTTCAAACTTAATGCCAAATATACAACGGTTGGTTTCCAGTTCTTGAGAACGCACTTAATAACATGGTAATACAAGAAGCAAACCACGGTCCCGCTCTCTACTTGCGAGGCTGAATACGTTTTAGCTTCTAGTTGTTGTTCTCAAATTTTGTGGATAACAGATGAAAGACCTTGGATTGCAATTTCTTGATATGCCCATCTTTGTAGATAACAAGGTTGCCATTGATATAACTAAAAATCCGGTTCATCACTCTAAAAAACATATTGAAATTTGACATCACTTTATCCGTGATTGCCACGAGAAAAACATGATGCGAATAGAAAAGATCCACACTAATGAACAAAAGGCATATTTTTATACTAAACCATTTGATCGAACTAGATTTAAATATCTTTTGAGAATTAATGGTATGATAAATTTAACATCAAATGGGGAATTAGAGGTTGAATACGGATCGAATGATGAGTTTTTTGATCTTCATCGGTTAGTCACATAGTATAGTTTTTTAGAATTTATTTCTTTAAAAACAAAATTCCAAAAATATGTTTTTGATTTTAGTAGGAGAAATGTTGCAGAAAATACAAAAACACTAAAAAATAAAAAAATGTACAAAAAATGAAAAGATAAAAAACGTTTTCGTGTTAAAGAGAAAATGATAGTATATCAGTGGACTATCATGGTAGCTAAAGATTTGAAATGTTTTAAAGTTTAAACAGGTCTCACCGAGGATGTGCCAGTAGGCTTCGCACATTCAGTAGATTTTTTCTGAGATATAAACAGAAAGTAAAACTTCTTAATTAGTGGGTTAACATCTCTCGGATATATGGTCTTAGTACACCAAAATTTTGTTTGAGAGATTACCGGATTCTGAGAAACTAGGTCTTTATAAATAATTGATATATGGGGTATTATTCAAGTTCTTATGATTTTGCGTCAGCAATGGACTAGAACTTGTAGAATACTTTTGCTTTATACCCAAAACTGCAGCAAATTGTAAGTAATCGAAAGATCCAACAATTACAGTAAAAGATTCCAAATTGGAACACTACTTTCAAGACGAGCCTTCATCTCTTTGCCGGTATGTTGGTATTAACCTGAGCTCTCAAGGTCTCGCATTACCCAGATACAGATATCAGTTAGATATATTCACCTGTAAGATGAATTCCAGAGAATCTTGATATGGGAGTATATTCTGAGGTGGAAAACACGGTTAAGTCAAGTTCCTAAAAATTACCTAAATGTATCTCAGAACAATTGAGAAATGTGTAAAGGTTTAAGTGGACAAGTATACAGACAGTCTAAGTGAATTTTTTAGTACTTAAAGTCTTACAAAAGTCAACGGTACTAGTGATATGTTTTCTTAACTGATATGATTCTCTAACACAAACTCACAAAAATATGTCTATAATATGTTTGTACATAGTTTATTACATTTCATTTCAGAAAACCCAAAAGGATTTTCAGTATGTTTTAGCATGAACTTTGGAAAAAACAAAAATATTTTATTTCCATCGTAGTTTTGACTATCGATGATGGAAAGCGAATCTTCAAATCTAGAGATGCCGAATGCTGAGAATTCTGGAAGACAACGGTTGGGAGCTTATCTATGTTGATAAAAAATTTTAAAAAGATTTAAAGTTCATTAACTTGAAACTTTACGTTGCCTAAAAAACATCAAGTCGTTCACAAAGTGTTCAACCAATGTCATTAACTAGGACTTGGAAGACAAAACAGTTAACCTAGGTCATTAACTTGGACTTGGTCAACTGAGTGGGTCGTTAAAACTGGTTAAAATGAATGAATTGGTAAAAATTAGATTTATCTTCGCTCAAAGTAGTTATCTTCGCACAAAGATAAGTATCCTCGAACGAAGATAATTATCCTCGTACCAAGATAAGTATCTTTGCATAAAGACGAAGTGCTGCCCAAATTTTAGCTTGTGGTGGTTGATTGGCACACCACTAACAATGCCTAAGGTAGTTTGAACCGAGTAGAACTCGAATTGAACTTAAAATCAATATTTTCAGTAAAACGAACATAAAAACATAGATCTAGGATAATTTAATCGGCTAAAATTAAAATTGAGCGTACCATTATGAATATCGGCACTTTCAGGTTGTTTTTGTAACATCAATTTCACAAAAATCAATGAAAAATTTTCAAATGTGTTTAAGGTTACCTTCGCACGAAGGTAAATTACCTTTGCACGAAGATAAAGTGCAAAATATGCATTTTTGATTATTTAGCTTTGCACGAAGGTAAAGTTCACTTCACACTAGTTACTTTCGCACGAAGGTAAAACATATTTTTCCGAAAAAATTCCAAGTGTTTTCGTGTTTATGTTTGTACTGGAGAAGAAATCGAACTTTGACAAGAAACACAACATCGTGTTCTTGATGAAAGTATTCTAGAAATCGCTCCTTTCAAGCCTATTTCAAAGTTTATGAGCGAGTTACCGATAGCTAAAGAACTTACAGACCCACATAAAGGCTTATCGCTCGCATGTTAAAATATTTTGAGAGAATACAAAGTATGTACCAGAACTCAAAGCTATACGATCCTATGTAAGAGTAAAGAACAAAGAAAAAGAGGTGCTGATAATGGAAGCGTTGATCCGTCATGTGTTAGATTTTAAAGACAAGGACGATGATCTAATGATGTACGCTGAACGTATGTGCAAGGGATGCTTTTACAGGATGGGATACAAAGGTCACGTTAACACACAGTTTAATAAAGCTTATCTAGGAAGACCATACAAACTCTTCGTGCATTTAATAATTTCTACACTAAGTCATAGGAAAGGGGAGGGGATGCGATAGTTGATTATCAAATGTGCATGATCACTACACTCGCGCTAAACAAGCCTTACAACTTCACAAAAATGATATTCGAGCAGATGAAGATAAATATTGACAAAGAAAAGTTTCTGCAATACCCTAGATTTGTGTAAATGATGTTGGCTGATCTATTTCCCAACATAGCTAAAAACAAAAATGATGTGTTGCCGTTAGATCATATGACAGGGCTATCTTTGGTGAGATTGAATCAGTATCTTAAGCAGGCTACAGAGCAGGTGCCCAGAAAGTTCTTTGGGAGATTTAGAGACAAGAGTTACAAAGCACCTTCAAAGAATAAATGGAGAAATGAAGAAAGTGATTCTGATGATGAGTCTACTCAGATGGATGGTTATGAGCCTAAGAGAGGTGTGTGGTATGAAAAAGAAGATGCTAAGAAATAGAGCACACCAAAAGCCAAAGCTTAGAAAAGAAAGAGAGAAACGGTCCTTAGAGATGAAACTACTGATGAGGAAGAAGAGATTGAGCCAGTTACTGAGCAACATATTGAAGCTGGAGAGAATGTTGAAGACGAGGTACTTCTTGCTACCTCGGATAAAGAAAAGGAAGGTGCAAGTGGTGATAACGATGAAGATTCTGAGGATACATTTGATAAAGTTGATTCTGAGGATACATTTGATAAAGTTGAAAAAGCTGAAAGGTTGGCATAGATCAAGAAGAAGAAAGTGGTTATAGATGATGATGATGTATATGTTCTGTCTGATAATGATTCTGAAGCTGAAAGGCAAGTAAAAAAGGCACGAAGAGTTGAAAGCAAGCCTGATATTCAAAAAAAGACTACTGGTCTCCAGCTTTAAAGAAAGCCAGAAGGAAATATATGAGGAAAAAGACAGCAGAGACTGAAAGTGTTGAACAACCTTATACATCACCCATTCACATTTCCTCACCACAACAACCACTGTCACCACCACCACAGCCATCACCACAACATATCACACCTTCACATCAAACTTCACGTCAAACTCCTCCAGAAACTCAAACAACACCCAAACAACCAACACCTAAATCAGCTCCAAGACAATCAATGTCAGAAAAATTTCCTACTGATTTTGGAGATAGTCCGTTTAAAGAAGGGCTTGATGAAAACTTTGATGCAGGCATGCTCAATAATTCCAAGATAGCAGAGATGGAAGCAAAATCAAAGTCTTGGAAGATAATAAGAAAATATTGGAAGGCAGAGTGAAATTTCTTGAGAATGATAGAGAATATATGAAAGTTGTGATTGAAAGTTTGATGACTGATAATGAAAGGTTGAGATGGGTGGTGAATGATTTTGAGGATGAACGTGCTCGGAGTAATATACGATTTGATTTATTTCAAAAGGTGTTAGCTAGCAGGTTGGGAATAAATTTTAGGGCTGAATTTGAGCGGTTAGAAGTTGAAGAAGCAAGACAAAAGGCAGCTGAACGAGCTAAGAAAACAGAGGAAGATGCTAGAGCCTTGGGATAAGGAAAAGAGAAAATTGATGAGGTTTCTATGATAAAATAATCTAAGCCAGAAGCTGAATCTATGCCAGAAATTAATATGGCTAGTGTCGAGATTGGAGAAGAAGATGATATGGATGTTGATGTGATCCGGTTAATTTTGTACTTGTTGGAACACCGATAAATGTTTCTGTGAATCCTATGATAAAGAAGATTGAAGAGCATAGAAGATTGTATGCTGAGATAGATGCTGAGTTGGATTAATTTGATGATGATGAGAAGGATGATGATGATAAAGAAAAAGATGATGAAAATGATAACAAAAAGAATGACGACGATAAGGGTGATGATGACAATGACACTTTAGGGAGGTACTGGAGTGACAGTAGTTGAACCTGCAAAGATAAATGAATTTTTTTACTACGATGCTTATCTGAATGATTCTACTAACAAAAAAGAAGATACAAAATGTCAAGGGGAGCAGAAGAGCAAACTCACAATGAAGAACAGTCAGGATTTCTCACAGCTACTCCATTTACAGTTGTTCCTAATTGTTATATGCCCCGGATCTTGTATCTAGAGCATAATGTTGAAGAAGGTGAGTTGGTGCACAATTATACAAAAGAAGAGACCATTTTTATGCTTGGAATTGATGAAGATTCGTTCGAATTTGATTTTGAAGATGAACTGAATAACATCAGTGCATTCCAGCCAAATGATTATGTTTACAAGCATATACCGAATGCATGCATATGATACGGTGATTATTGAAGATGCATCGGATGATGATGAAGCGATTAATTATTCTGGTGAAGGAACTGATAACTTTCCAAATTTTGAAGAATTATTTGGTAAAGCAAACAGTGATTTGTTAAAAAGAAGGATTGAAGAGACAGTTGCAGAGGGAAGTATTCTAGAACGTCTAAACAAAGAAGAGATTGCTGAGGCTAAAAAGATATGGTTTAAAGAGCTACCAAAAGAAAGAAAGTTCAGACGGCCGTTAGCATTCTTCAAACACAATAAAGATAAATCTTTGGGTGAAATTTTGAGCTGGGGATGGATTCCTGAGTTGGATGTCTATGCAATCAAAAGAGAATATGGTGTTCAATACTTCAGTTATTTGAATGATTTGAAGACGTTGCCATACTGGATATCGATGAGCTTGTACAGACAAAGAGTATTAACTTCCAGATGAAGTTTCATGATCAAAGATTATGGAAGTTAATCAAATATGAAGCAGCTCATGGTTTTAACAAGTGGAAACCGTTGATTCCTAAGAAGAGAATAAAGATTGACAAAGTTACAAAAGAGAAAGATGTTACGCTGGCAATGGAATGACCATGTGTGATGAAAAACATGACGTTGATGAAGATTGAACATGATTTCTAAAATACTTTCAGTGGTGGCAAGTGGATTCTGAAACAAGTGAAGCTGTGATTGTTTTTAAAGATGATGACACTTTGAATATTACTAAAGATTTGAGTTAAGAAATGATAGAATGAAAGAGAATATGGGGATTGTGGAGAACTATCTGTATACTAGAGCAGATGTGGCTAGTTAATTGCTCTAAAGAAGATAACAAATGCTTGTTCTTCAACAAGATTTGTTTTGATGTGAAGGAGAAGACACAAGCAATGCAATACCAAGGTGTGATCAACGTATGCTATGCACATGGTATTAATTCTTGAAAGATGTGGGAATCGTCATGGAGAGAGTTAGAACAAGAAGAATTTCTAAAAGAGGAGCAATGAATGGAAAAGATTGAAGAAAAGTTAAAAGAAGCTCGTTTAAGAAGATTTCAGTTTATGAAGTGGGCTTCTTCGACTGATCAAACGCCAATACCATCTGAATAGCGTAGGAAGCCGCGCAAGAATTTATTTGGGCGTTAAAGTTAAAACAGTTGAAGATTTTGAAGACAGCCCAAGACTACAACAACATCCAAGGGGGAGTTTGTTCATGCATAATGTCTATTGCCTATGTCTTAGGGTTGTGTTTATATCATGTAATAGGGCAAGAATGTTAGATTTCATGTTGTTTGTATTTAACTTCGCACGAAGGTAGAGTCTACCTTCGCATGAAGGTAACTACTTTCGTGCAAAGATAAACTACCCTCGCACGAAGGTAGCATGTCTATATATAGCTAGCGTGAGGTGTTAGTGAGTAGAACTTTTAGCGACTTGACGGCGAAACTCTGTCGGATTTCCTGATCATTTGTAACTGTTAAACATTGAATGAAATCAATTATTGATGAAATAATCTTGATAATTGTCAATAATTCATATGAATTCCGCGCGTATGGACTAGATATTCAAATTACTGCCTATGCTATTGGACAAAATGATCCTACATTTTCTTTTAATTTTAGGATTTTCCATTATTTTTGCATTTTCTGCAGAGTGTAGCACGGGGCCGTGTTAACCCAACATGGGGTCGTGCCCTTAACTGCATCTTGCAAAACTTTTTTTTGTCAGACAATAGTTGTTACACGGGGCGATGTTAACTCCACACAGGGTCATGTCTCCCTATCAGTAACTATAAAACAGGACTGTCCGATCCCAACGGTTAACAACATCTGACGAAAACATGGATAATATTGATTAATTTTACTTTCGCAACTCTTATGGTGAATGGTGTCAAGTGTGTGGTGGGGTTCATAGAGACTTAGAATGCCATTTTTTTAATTTGCAACCCCCACTACCTAATAGACCCATCATTTTTCCTATGAAAATCACCTTAAGAGGAGCAAAAGTAAAAACGATAACTGTCCTCACTCTAAATGCCATCAAAACTCTTTTCAAAAAGACATAACCTCAGATTACATATGCCAAGTAGAAAAAAGAATTCTCCAAAAATTAAAAGAAATAGAGTTCATGATGATTATGACGTGTTCATCACAGAACACTAACAGTGGAGAAGATTTGATGGAGGCCATTCAGAAATACACACTACCAAGGCCACTATGTGTACCTCAACAGCTTGTGAGGACGAATGTGATAGTCGTCTCTTTATCAATTGTGCCATGACGGACTCGCCACCGGCTACATCTGGTGCATACATAGACCCTAGCGATTTGACTCATACCTTCTTTAACAAAAGCCTGAAAAAGGTAAATAACGGTTAGTTTCGCCCACCGTTTAGTTTAGGATTCTTCCTTTCTGACATCCTCTTGTGTTTTTGTATAAATCGCAAGCAATTTAGGTACATGCAACACTTTGGTGTTGTTCCTACCTGTAAAGAGCCACCCAAGAAAATAAAATGCCTTAAAAAGACAAAACTTCGTAAATCTCAAAAACAACACGGGTCGTGCCCAACTAACACGCCTCGTGCGCATTTGTTAAGACACCACAGGGCTGTGCCTAGGCAACATGCCCCTTGGTCAATAACAGCCAAAAGTTGTTCTGATCCATTGTAGATGAGGGGGGCATGCCAACAAGGCATGAGGTCGTGGCCAGTGACAAAAATCTGATATGAATCTACACATATACCCAGAAATGTACATTCTTAAAAAGGTTTCTTCAAACCATCTTGTCTTTGCCACTTTTATCACTTTCCTTCTTCTCCAAACATTCAAACCTCCATAGAAGTGATTTTAAACCCAAACTCTCTTAGAATAAACATTTTACAACACTGTTTCAAGTTATTTACATGAAAAACTTTCAAAAACCAAAGAAAATAATAACTTAAAACAAAAAGTTATGGGTTCGAAATCACAACATAAGTGGAGACACAAGGCCGAGCTTATTGGGCAAGGGGTCGTGGTGAGGTTCTGCATAAAAGACGGCTTCCTTGTTTTTTAGATTGTCAAGCAGAAACAGTGGAACTTCGTCAATGCCTCTAGGAACAACAGGAGGAGCAGAAGGCCCTCCATAGAGGCTACACTCATCCGATACATGACCACACTAAGGGAAGCCATGGAGGAGATGACATCGGTGGAAGAGATCCTAATAGATCATATCAACTACTTAACAATGGGGCTTGAGACTAGCTTCCCAGAAATCAACCTTTTGCACCAAAGGTTGAACATTCTTGCTATGCCTCCCATGGAACCAATCTTCCCACAAGAAGATTGAAATCTAGCAAAAAAAGTCATCATATCCACTAATCTTTCCAAGAAACTCATTTTTTATTTTCGAATTTTCTATTGTTTTTGTTTTTTTATAACTATTTCTCCACCTTAACTAAAGAAGGTAAATAAATGAAAACTTAAATAAAAGACATATTTTTGTTTTTTTTGTATTTTCTCATGTTTTTGTATTTTGTTGAAATTCCCCCCCCCCTAAAATATAAAACTAAGAGAAAATGGAAAATCTTTTTGTTGTTTTAGATTTTAATAAAATATTTACGAAAATGATTAGCCAAGGATGATTTACTCAGGTTTCACCTTGATGCCATTGACCAAAAGTAGATAATCAAAACAAGAATTATCAAAAGCTTTCGTAAACAGGTCAGCGCGTTGGTGATCGGTGTGGATTTTAACAACACTTATAAATTATTTTCATAACAATCTCGTATGAAATGATACTTAATCTCAATGTGTTTGGTTTTTGAGTGATGTACAGGATTACGAGTGATCTGTAAAGCAGCTTCGTTATCAACATAAATAGGAGTAGTTAGAAATTCAAAACCATAGTCGTGCATTTGCTGTTGGATCCATAGGGAGTAACAAATAGAAGCTGAAATATACTCAGCCTCACAAGTTGACGTAGCTACACAAGTCTGCTTTTTTGCACTGCCTCGTGACTAGGCAATTTCCCAAGAACTGACATCCTGCTGATGTTGATTTTGCATCGATCTTGCAGCCACCTTGATCAGAATCACTGAATGCTGTCAAATCAAACTTATTATCCTTAGGGTACCAGAGACCAGTGTCCAGGCGACCCTTCAAATAACCAAAGATTCTCTTCACAGCCATCAAACGAGAAACCTTTGGACTTGACTGGTAGCGAGCTAGAAGACATGTTGGGTACATTATATCAGGTCTTGAAGAAGTTAGATATATTAGAGATCCGATTATAGCACGATAAAGAGATGGTTCCACATGTTCACCCATTCCATCAGGAGGTAATCCTATGATTTTGAGCTAATAGAGTTCCCAAATGCTTTGAGCCTTCCATCTGAAATCGTTTGAGAATATCCGGACGTACTTGGTTTGATGGATGAAAATCCCTTCCTTAGATTGATGAACCTACAAACCTAAAAAGAAAGTCATTTCTCCCATTACACTCATCTCGAACTTCTCTTGAATCACCTGCTCAAATTCTTTGCGCATTCTCTCATTTGTAGACTCAAAAAAAAAATATCATCAACCTACACTTATACCAGCAATAAGTCCTCATTTTCTTCTTTGATGAAGAGAGTACAGTCGATCAATCCATGTCGAAAACCATTCTTCAGAAGATAGGAAGACAACGTTTCATACCAAGCCTGAGGAGCCTGATGAAGACCATATAACGCCTTATTCAGAAGCCAAACCTTGTCAGGATGGATTGGATCTTCAAAACCAGGCGGTTGTTCAACATATACTTCTTCTTCAACCACACCATGAAGAAATGCACTCTTCACATCCATTTGACAAAAGGTAAACTTCTTGTAGGACGCATAAGCCAAGAAGATTCTTATGGCCTTAAGACGTGCTACCGGTGCATAAACTTCATTGTAATCAATGTCTTCTACCTGATTAAAGCCCTGGACAACCAATATTGCTTTGTTTCTCACAACAACACCTCGGTCATCCTTCTTATATTTGTAAACCCATCTTGTTCCAATCTTCTTGTAGTTTTCAGGCTTGTCAACCAATTTCCACATGCCTAACTTCTGAAACTGCTGAAGTTCTTCCTGTATTGCTCTAACCCATGAATCTTCTTTCATTGCCTCCTTCTAAGATTTCGGTTCTACTTGGCAGACATAGCAGGCGAAAAACCAATCATTTTGTTCCCTAGATTCCCTAATAAGTGAATATAAACCAGCATTCTAGTTATTCCTCAGCTGCTTACGAGTCTGCACACCACTCAGGACATCTCCTATAATATTCATATGAGGATGGGTATTATGAATTCGAGTTTCAGGAACATCAGGAACTCGAGAGTTTATACCCAAGTTGTTGGTATTCGGATCAACAACTGATTCATTTGCTAGATTTGACGAAGATGTAGAAGCATGACCTTCAGTCGTCCCTTGATTTTGCACATTTGACGTGACATCTGAAATTCCAGGAACCGGACCAGAAGTAGCTTCATTTGCACCATGGAACTCATCGTCCTCTGACGTAACATTATAATTAGCAGCATCTTCGAATTCCTCATTCTGAATAAGATTGTTAACCGAAGTAGACACTTGAGGGTTAACAATAATTGGTCGTACTAATGATGAGTCAAATGCAGTATCACTTTCCAATAACATTTGAGCAGCTACATAAGCATCATCAAAATTTGCAGATTAAAGGAGTCAAACAGCCCATCATAGTCAAACATCCAAGGAGCACCAGAGCTCTTACTGATTCAGTGTATCTTTGAACCTTAACTCCACCCCCATTCTGCAATCTTTTTCGATGACAAATTCCACAATCTGAAATTAGGAGTAGCATATCCAAGAAAGAAACCTTCGATAGCCTTTGGTCCAAACTTTCCATGCGGATCAATCATAGTGCAAGGAGCTCCAAAAGGTTCTAAGTATGTAGCAGCTCGAAACATGTTTTCCCATGCATCTTCACCATAAGAACTCTATTCATCGTGTAACATGCAGTAGCCACAGCTTCCCCCAGAATTGAACAGGAAGTTCTCATTCTCCTAGCATAGTTCTTGCAGTTTCAATCAGAGTTCTATTTTTTTTCTCAGCGACACCATTTTGTTGTGTAGTATAACGAGAACTGTACTCATGCAAAATGCCTTTAGAAGAACAGAACTCATCCATAACATGATTCTTGAATTCGGTGCCATTATCGCTTCTGATTCTCCTTATCTTCAAATTGTACAAATTTTCGAGTAGCGTCATGAGATTCTTGAGGATTTCAGGAACTTCACTCTTTTGTGCCAACATATTCACCCATCAAAATCTTGAGTAGTCATCAGTAACTACTAAGCAATATGAACCACCAAAGGTAGTCTTATGTTTCATAGGTCCAAAGAGGTCCATATAAAGACGTCTAGAGGCATATTCACCGTGTTGATCTTCTTCACATGATAAGATTTTCTAGCTTGCTTTCCTTTTGGGCATGATACACAGACATCTTGTAAATGAAAGTTCTTCACTGGTACACTACAAGATTATTTTTCACCAAATAGTTCATTATCCTCAAGTGAATGTGTCCCATTCGTCTGTGCTAAAAGATTGATTCCTTTTCGGTGGCTTTTGAGACAAAACATGTGACTTGTGGAGACGTGGTAATAGCTTGGCTCATGTCAAGAATATACAAGTCATTTATTATTGGAGCCAACAGGAGAATCCATAACAACCATCAAAATGAACCTGAACTTCTTGTCGTAGATTTAAGAAACACTTAGAAGATTGTGATCAATTTGACGAACATAATTGATCTTATCGAAACTGACAACACCATTGGATTCCATTCCTTCTCCATTGATGTATCCGCCCTTATCTCTAGCAAAATCAACATAGCATCCTCGAATGCTTTTCACATCATAAAGAAGCCTTAAGTCGCCTGTCATGGCCCCGATGCTCCACTTTCAAAAATCCAATTACTATTCACAGTTCCTCTTGGAACACCCTGCACATTTCAATACCCGATCAGTTTGAGATGGGGACCCAAGCCTTAGTGGCCTTGGGTCGACCCTTATCATCAAGAAAAGTGATTTCTATTTCTTGATGATTTGGAAACTTTGTGCCTCCCCCTGGAACATTACCGGTCTTAGGTTTCCAAGATTGTTGAAATTTACCAGAATGATTATTATTTACTTTTTAACTACTTCTGGTTTTATCAAACTTGAAGAACCTGGTTTCCTTTCTAAAAAATCCGGTTTTAATGCTTTTTCAATTAGTTTGACTTGTTTGCGTCTCTGTTTTTCTTCTTGTTCGTTAACAAAACGTTTGCCTTGTTTTGGTGATATAGATCAACATTGGCAAGTTGGTTCAGAGGTACTTGGTTCTTTTTCACACCCATGACTCGATGTTGAACTTGTGGGTCTAGAGGTACTTGGTTCTTCTTCATACCCATTTGTATGTTGGGTGTAAATGTTTTGACTGTTACGTTTCAAAATCTTGACTTTGTTTACAAAATCGATATTAGTCATTCTTTCAAAAGTCTTGATTTTATCAGTACCAGTTGAACTCACAAATTTAACATTCTTTAACTTCTTCTTGTAGTGAGCGCCTTTAACTTCAACCTTTGGTTGTGATACCTTAGGTTTTTCAGCTCTCTTTTCTTTCTGTTTTTCTTTTGAAATCGATAATGGTTGTGACTTGATTGGACTTTTCTTTTCAAAAAACTTGGTTGTTGAATTTTTAAAAACCTGATCAATAGAGGTTGGATTTACATTTTTGATCGGAAAATGTTTGTTTGAGTAGATTTTCTTGTCCTCAATCAAAGTATACAACACATTATCATTTTCATCTGTAGATGCATTTGTCTTGACAGATTTAATAGGATCATTCTCTTGATTTTCAACATTTTTCACATAGGGAGTAGTAGAAATTTTTTTCCTTTTTTTTCTTCATCAAGAGATTGTTCCTGATCAATTTTCTCTGACTCATCATCGGAAGAATCATCCTCCTCTATTATAGAAGGATTCTGATAAACAACTGATGATGAGTTCTCTGATTTTCTTGATTCAACTGAGGAATTGTACAGGTTAAGAGGTACATATGGTTCAAAGCGTGGCATTTCCTCTTCATCAGGCAATTTGGTATAATTGTGTTTCAATGGAGGTAGACGCGCTTTATACCCAATGCATTTGACATCTCCTTTTAGTTTTTGAACATCAATGATATGATCAAGCACATATCGGGAGTTAGAGTAACTTTCCAATTTTAGCTTGATCGCATCATGCTCGCATTTGGCAAGGGCTAACTCCTTCTTTGTTTCTTCAAGGATATTAATGTAGTTATTAATTCCTGTTTGCTAGTTCAAAACTGTCTTAGTTAATTCAGAAACGCTTTTCTTAAGAGTTTCTATTACAAATTTGAATTCTTTTTCGTTTCGAGTTAAAACGAAATTTGCCTCTTTGCATTTTGACAGTTCAACAACTAGGTTTTGATTATGACTGTTTATTGTTTAAAATTTTATTTTTAATTTAGCAAAGTCACTGCATTTTTAGGAGAGTCAGAGTTTATCTGACTTGTCGAACTAGCAGCATTAGCCATGAGGGTAGTATGATGAGGGAAGGATGCACTATTTGTAAAGATTTTATCCATTTCCTTCGCTGCAACTTCTGTTTTCTTCATCAAACCAACCTTTTGACTTTTCAGCTTCTCAGCTTGTTTCAGCAACTGACTGACCTCAGTTCACTTCCTTCCCTGATATATGAATCGATCCATAAGCACTTGTACTCGAGCATTCCTCATCAGAACTACCATTATACCCCAAACTATCATCATCATCAGAATTGTCAATGCTGTGAACATGTTTGATTCGATTGATAATCTTAGCATAACATGCAGTTCTTCCCTGATTCTTGTTTCCCAATTGTACTGACCAATCGCATCCTTAATCTGCTTGAACTACTAGGGCTTTGTTTGTGTTGTTTGAAGGTCCAGACTGGTTGGTGTTTTTTGGGTTGTCAACAGCTACTATACTCTGTTCATTGTTAACATGAGCTATGTTGGATGGTTGTGATTGATTTCAGAAAGGGTTGTGATTTCCTTGTTTGTTGGGTCTAGTGCACTCACGTTTGAAGTTACCTTTTTCACCACAGTTGAAGCAAGTAACAACATCTTTATCAAAACCATATTTCGTGTCTTTCTTGCTCTCCAAACTTGTTCTTCCAGTTCTGCTCATATAATCCTTAGCTCTTCTGACCGCACTTGCAAATGCCCATTTGATATCCATTAGCTCCATCTCATCTCTGTCTATTTGTTGGTAGTCTTCATTAGTCAAATTGATCGAGCGACTAATTCACAATAAGCACTAACCATGGTGTTTAGAAGTTCCATATGTTCCTAAGAAACTTCTACACTGACCTTGGAAAGATGTGACGTGTCAAGTCTGACTATATTAGGGTTTGCAGGTTGAAAGTTGTTACCATAGAAAGCTTGTTAAGAAGATTGTTGTGGAACTTGAGGTGTAACAACTTGAGTTTGTGGTAGAAAGGCTTTAGGATCAAATACTTGACCATAGGTTTGAGTACTTGAGCCGACAGATTGATCCGTTTGAACTGTTGGTGGTAGAAAGGGGTTGACATTGGACACAAACGCGGTTTGAAGTTTTGGTTGCTGAATTGTATGACACTTGTTTTAATACCTCCAAAGTACATCTCAGGGTTTTGTGGAACTGAAACCCTTTTTGCTTTCCGTATTTCTTCTTCATTTTTGTTCTCCAGGTTCTGAACAAATTCATGGATACTGATCACATCCAAATCACCTGTATGCGTCAGTAAGTCAACAAATTGACTCCACTTTGGCGGTAAGGCATCAGCAAAACACATCACGATTTTCTGTGGAGATGCAAACACTTTGTAGGAATACATTTCACTGAGCAAATGGTAGAAACGTGTTGTCATGTCGCTCAATGTTTCATTCTCCATGAACACGAAACCTAGTTGTAGCATTTCCTTCTCCTCTTGCTTCCAAAGTATCCCACAGATTCTTGGTGGTACAGTACACAAACTGATGATAAATATCCTTATGAAGTGCTTGTGTAAGGATAACAAACGCCTTTTTCTCTAAATCATAAGCCTTTTTATCGCTTTCATCTAGGTTGGCTAAGGAAGTTGGATTTGATCCTTCTTCGAGAGAGAGATTCCTTGTATGGTGTAGTAAAACATGTCCATAATTCTGTATTTTTTCCGAGAACATATGTATGGAAATGACTTTTCCACAAAGGATAATTGGTCATATGGTTCAGTTTGGTGCACGATTATTACTCCCAGTTTCACTCTCGCTTATAAGAAGAGTCTGAATGCTCTGATTTTGATTTGCGACACATGCCCATGGATTTGCGGTAATCATGGCTATATGTTGAGGCACTAATGAGTTAACCCACGAGGTTGCAGAGCTTTGTAATGAGTCTTGATTTGTGCTTGAACTACTCCCCCAATCCCAAGGATTATTACTCATTATGTTTTCTTGGTTATGAAAATTAAAAGGTTTAAAATGTATTTTTTGAAAATAACAGTCTCCTTTTAAAGTTCACAATTTTAAAAACCTCAAAGTTTTGAAAAACTGAAACACGAAAAACAAATCAAGCTAGTTCTTCGTAGAACCAGATGCTTCGTACGAGAGACAGTTTTTCGTGCGAACAAACTTATGCTTCGTGCGAACTAGGTCTTCGTGCGGATGACTTGGTTTTTCGCACGAACAGTCTTGTTCTTTTTGCGGATGGGTTATTCGCAGGGATGTTTTTTGCAGACAGGACTCTTTTTGCAGGGTTGGTTGGTGAAAATTTCCTTTTCTAACACAGACTGATTTTCGAAAGTGGTTATCTGTCTACACAATTTTGGTTAAAAAGACAAACATTCCATATCAGCTTTTCAGTCAAAACAGTCAAGTCAAGTCAGAATGTCCAGAGATTTGGTCAACCCTACAAGAATATTCCGGTGAGTTTTCCGGTTGTGCTTCACCTAAACATATGTCCAACTGATCTTTGATAGAAAATTTTAAGAAAAACCAGATCTTAACATGTCTCCATGTATTCTAGCAAGGTTTTTATGAAAAAAATTCTGGATACAACAAGTTTTAACTAAGATTAAGTTGATTATCTTTTAAAAACTCAAGTTTCCTGTTGAATGTTCAAGAACACTTCCAGAAACCCTCACAACTAGCTCAGACACAACACTAAGCTTGGTTTCAAATAAGGAAAAGAACTAAAGCTCTGATACCACTTGTAGGTCCACTTGGAGGATCAAGATTAACCTACTTCCCTGTTTATACAACACACATACGAGTGCGGAATCCTTATAAGTATGCAAACAAAAGCAAAGTAAGAAACACAATATAACAAAAGATTTAATATCTTGATGAAAAGAAGAGAACTAGTACAAACACATACAAACAATGTTCATACAGACTCATGAAATACTCTCTGTGTTCTTGTGCTTTAGTGTCTCTCTCTCTAGCTTGTTCACTGATGTCTCACGTCTAACCTAACACTAAGAAATGCATGCCTGTTTATATAGTGCCCACACCTAGCAACAGTATGAAGAATGTTGCTGGTCATACGAAACACCATAAGACACGAAGAACCTTCTCCAAAAGATGCTCCCACGAATGTCCCATGGCTCGTACGAACATGAACTAGTCCATACGACTCAAACAAGATTCTTGTTACAAAGAGCCACTCGTACGAATGAAATGTGGCTCGTACGAGCAACATCTTGCTCGTACGAAGCATCTCTCAATCGTACTTGGGTGTGTTCTTCGGAGAACGTGCCAACAGATATGACGTACACAAGACTTAACAGTGTGCACATATGGCACTGTTTTACACTAATAAACTAATCGTCGTACTAAACCAAGATAGGAGGATATCTTGATTTTGTCGACATGACTAAACTATACAGACACAATAAACAAAGACCGTACAATTACAGACATAACTAAGAACAAGCGACAGACACAAAAGTGTATCTACAGTACATGTTCATGCATAATTGTTGCTTGAAAATTTTATTTTATTTTTTGGCTTTTCAGTGACCAAATATAGCGATTTATTTAAGAAAATATTAAAAAACTTGGTGTGTTTTTTAGATTTTTTTAGGTATTTTTGGTTGTGTTCAAATTGGTTCTCGCGATTCTCGCAATAAAGAATGGTTCCTAACGAATAATGTATATATAAATATATTGTACATGAGGCATGCACCATAAGTGACCCAATAAGTGGCACTTTGCACGAATTTAACCGTTTAATCATTAATATCGGTATGCTTAGAATTGTTGATAGATCTATTGGGTTGACCACCCCGCGTGACCGGTAGCCCCGTGTCAAGTCAAACGATGAATTGATATTATGTGATTGTCTAGCATGGATTATACCATTGTTGTTAATATATAGCTCGTAGGCCTTGCAAACCTATGAATCTGAAAACTTGATGCTAGAAATTTAATATAATTAAATCTTGTGTAGATGATTTGTGTCGAAGGTTTTTAGAGAAAACACTTGCGCTCAGAGAACTGGCCCTTAGATTTTTATAAGGAAATAAAATTAACTTTATTAATTATATTGGATGTTTTGATATAAAATTCATAATAAGAAAGTTTTCCTTAAACAAATTGTTTGCAATTTGAATAATTGAACTCGCTAGCCATTTTGTGTTGACACTAGATTTTACATGTTCTTCAGGTACATGAGTTCGGCTTTGGGATTTTGGCATATCGTGTGGTAGTTTATGCAAGTCATATTAAATAATGTTTTGGACAACTTTTAAAACTATTTTGGGACCAAGTGTACTAAGATCCATAAGGATCAAACAACTATGTTGTGGTTGTGGGTTGTGTTAAAACTTTAAACCTTTTGTTTTAGTTAAGTTGTATGTCCAAAATTAATATTGCATCATGCACTAAGATACTTATGGGTACCAACCTCGTCACCGCGAAGTTTGTATTTCCACTGCGACGTTTAAAAGTTGGTACCAGAGGCAATGGTTGTTAGCGAACTAGAAGTTTTCTTGGGAAACTCTAGACTTCAAACGAAGAATTTTGAGAGTTAATCCTAAAATTCACGAAGCTTATATTCCAAAATAAACATGGATTTTGATCATGTATGAAAACTATGGAAAGTTTCTGTGCATAAGTGTTAATCTGTTTATTTATGTCTTATGTGTTATTTTTCATTTGAACACACCCTTACTTAGTATGGTTACATTGTGTCACAAATGTGGCACTCACACAAGATTATTGAGATTCATGATTCCGAGAGCAAGCATGAATTCGAGACTTCTCTTGTCACATCCCGACCCGCAGCGGAAAAGGTGATCGGGGCATGATTGGGTTTACATCAAAGCTCATGACATTTATTATAACGTTTCATATTTATTATCACAATTTTAAAGAAGATCATACAATCATATCATACAAGTTCAACATGTCCTATACATTTTTCTAGGCTTCATTATTTTTCTTCTAAGGCACTTTCCTATGTTTTCCCTGCTTCATCATGTTCACCTGTATCATATGTAAAAATGGTTTTTGGATCAACAAAAAGTTGACGAGTGAACCTTGTTAGAAAACATTTATTATTTATTTCTTATTGTATTTAATATGGAAAAATTGTGCAATAATCATATATGAACAAACGTAAATAAAACATACAATAACAAACAAATAGCATACAACAACAAACCAATAGCATACAATAACAAACCACCTTGCATGAATATGTAATATGAATGACAATGTAAATGTTGGCAACGTCTTGTTCACGCTCATAGGTAATGGGGAACGGCTCACGCTCATAGGTAATGGGGAGCAGACGGCCTATGATGAAATGTATGTGCGATCAAGGCTCAATCAAACAGAGCCGATCGTATGTTGGCAACGCCTGGTTCACGCTCATAGGTAATGGGGAACAGCTCAACGCTCATAGGTAATGGGGAGCGGCGGCCTATGATAATGTATGTACTGAAAATGATAAATTTAATCTAAACAATAATCACACAAACAGATGATACATGTTGAATATACATTTAATCATGAATATGATGGGTGCACAATAGTTTAAAAGTAATAAATAATAAGACACATGATACACCCCAAAAACGTGATTAAAACGGGGAATTTGTAGAGATTCACTCACATTGGGTGCGTTCGGTTGATGTTGTTGAATGCGCACGAGTTTAGAGGATTGATCGACGAGGAAAAACTAACCTAATTAATAACGAAAAAGTAAGGTAAATAATTGGATTTTATTAACAATTTTAATAGGATTTTTGGATATATTTTTGTGAGTTTTAGGCTATTTTCTAACTTTAAAAATGTTATTTTTAAGTATTTTTAATTGATTTTTAATTTAAATAAATAAATAAAAATAATAAAAAAATGTTGACTTTTGACCGTTGACCATAAGTGTTGACTGTTTGACTGTGACTGTTGACTGTTTGACCGGTTCTATTGTGTGTATGTATGCGCCGGGCAGGACTCGAACCCGAGACCTCCCGTACGCGTGCACGCAGCTCTACCAACTGAGCTACGTGTCTAACCCGAAATATTTCTGTTTTTAATTATATTTATACACTAATTAAGTTAATCCGAAAATCATTTATTTTGAAAAGGATTTAATGTATCGACTCGGTGCTCGCCACAGGTCTCGAACCCGGGACCTGTGGTTTAGTTTGGCACACAGTTCACCGCTGGACTGTGTGTCTAACTTGGTAAATATTCTAGTTTTTATTATACTTAACATCTTACTGTGGTGGATCCGGTTAAGTTTTAAAAAAAAAGACATTTTATTACAGCGAATGTGCGTGTGTCAAGGATCGAACTCGGGACGTATGTGTCACACCCCGACCCGCAGGGGAAAAGGTGATCGGGACATGATTGGGTTATCATCAAAGCTCATGACATTTATTTTAACGTTTCATATTCATTAAGACAATTTAATGGAAATTTACAATCATAAATACATCAATGACCTAAACATCAGTCTAAGCTTCTTTGTTTTCTTCTAAGGCATTTCCTATGTTTTCCTTGCTTCATCCTGTTCACCTGTATCATGTGTAAAAAGGTTTTTGGATCAACAAAAAGTTGGCGAGTGAATCCTATGGAAAACATTTGAACAAGTTTATTTAATTGATTATGTAATGAGTGCACAACCACACAAGAGTAAAAATAGATATAAACTTATTCAACAATCATTAGATATTAAATAAAGCACACATAAACAATAATGGAACGTTTAGAGGCACGCGTTGCTCTACTCGTCTCTCACGAGGAACTGATGGGCCTAATGAATGAATTGCATAAACATGATAATATGAAAGACATAACTACAAACAATATAAACTCAATGATACACACATGAACAATAATGGATTGGTTTTGAGGCACGCGTTGTTCAACTCGTCTCCCACGAGGAACTGATGGGCTTAATGAATGAATTTCATATAATTTGACAAAATGAAATAAGTAATCACAACAATATAAACAATCTAAGTTTAGATCACGATATGGTATGGCACAAGTTTAAATAAACGAGTTAATTATTTTGTGACACATAACACACCCCAAAACGTGTAATTAAAAAGGGGGAGTTGTAAGATTCACTCACAGTGGGTGCGTTCGGTTGATGATGTTGAATGCACGCGAAGTGGTTTTAACCACGAGTGAAATTTAACCTAGATAAATAGCATTATGGTTCGGTAAGTAAACGGATTTTATTGATCCATTTTAGTAGGATTGTTGGGTGTATTTTTGTGAGTTCAAGGCTATTTTCTAACTTTAAAAATGTTATTTTTAAGTATTTTTAATTGATTTTTAATTAAAATAAATAATTAAAAATAATAAAAAAAAGTTGACTTTTTTTGACCGTTGACCATTGACCGTTGACTGTTGACTTTGACCGGTTCGAATGCAAGTATATGTGCGCTGAGTGAGGCTCGAACCCGAGACCTCCCGTACGCGTGCACGCAGCTCTACCAACTGAGCTATGTGTCTAACCCGAAATATTTATGTTTTTAATTATATTTATATACTAATTAGTTTAAACAGAAAATCCTTTATTTCTTAAAAACGATTTAAATCCGTGACTCGGTGCGCTCCACAGGTCTCGAACCCGGGACCTGTGGGTTCAGTTAACACACAGTCCACCGCTGGACTGTGTGTTTAACATGTTATATAAACCGATTTTTATTATACTTAAATACAAAGTAAGTATTTTCATTTCTGACTTATTTAAAAAGGTAGATAATTGTCCGAGTCGGTGCAGTAGACCGGACTCGAACTCGTGACGTGTGATTTAAACATACACACAGTCCACCGCTGGACTGTGTGTCTATCTTGGTTATTATTCCGGTTATTATTATACTTAACATATACAGCAGTGTCTCCGGTTCGATTAACAAAAAAGACATTTTTATTAAGGCAGCGTGTGTGGGACAAGATTCGAACTTGAGACGTTAGTGTGTTTAATGTGCACACAGTCCACCGCTGGACTGTGTGTCTAACCCGAGTAATAACTTGATTTTAATTATACTTATATGTTACCGAACTTCGTCTTCTTCGTTAGTTTTTTAACCAGAATCGGAAGTCCGACCGGTTCGATGATTAAATCATGTTCGTTAGCGTTTTTCAGTTAATTACAGATGAGAAAAAGAAGGGACGATTTAAGCGTGAGATATACCGACTGGATTCCTCTGTTTCTCCGGCAGAACTCCGGCGACAGCAACAGGTTCCGGCGTCGTGTGTCTTGAAGCAATGAGTCTTCAGAAAGCTTGAAAAGGATGTGGGTGACTTCGGTATAAGCTCAGGGGGTTTAGTAAGGCTTATAAGTGGAGGGTTCGGTTTTCCGGCGATGAGCAGAAGATTTCCGGCGAGTGAGTTTTCGCCGAGAAAGGGTGCGGTTTTGAGCGAAAATGTTTGCAGAGGTTCGAGGGGGTATTTATAAGGCAGGTTATCGATGAACTTGGTCCGATTTCTGACTTGATTCGTCGGTTATAATTTCTCCGGCGGTTATAGTTGGTGTCGCGGACTCAGGCGTCGGTTATAACCGATGTGTGTTTAAAGTTTACGTTATAACGGAAGGAATCGTTAAATTATTGGCGAGATCGCCGGGATTTCCGACGACTGCATTTGGGCGCCGGTTTTGAATTCGAAAAAGATGTTATGAATTAATTGATCTTAATAATTAACAAAAGATACAAGTGGCGCAGTGGTTGAGTGTGTGTGCGCTAAGTTCTGCTGGACCGGCTGACTGACCCGGGTTCGAAACCCGGCAGTGCCAAAACATTTTTATTTTTTGATTTTTAACAGTTTTTCAAAACCAAATTATATATTCCAATATAATAATTGATTATGTATCGTTTAAAATTATTTTGGGCATTAAATTCGCAACGAAATTTTTAACTGATGTTCGGTTAATAAACGGAGCGGGTTTGGTAAAATCCGTTTTTTGACGGATGTTACAGTATCCCCTGCTTTTTAGAAATTTCGTCCCGAAATTTAAATAGTGATATATTTGACTAAAAGAATGATGGTGTTTTGTTTGACAGTTACATGCTTAGCGAAAGTAAGGGTTTAAGTTTTTGTTCGAGGCGGTAACGTTCCTTGTAAGGGTTAAGTACCCTATTACAGGAATCGCTTTTTGTTGCCTACTGTAAAAAGTATTGATAAGCAGAATTGATTCGCTAACTATGATATCATACATAAGGGTTTGGATATGTTTGGAAGGATATGGTTATATCCTAAGGCAAAACTTCTAATACTACAACCTACATGGAACATAAATAAACACAACAGCTAATATTTGAACATAAATAAACACAACAACTATTATCAGTAAGTTATGATTGGTTCTATGACTATAGAACATAAATAAACACAACAGCTAATATTTGAACCCACATTCTGATAGTATATATGTTTGAATGGTGACAGTTTCTCTCTCATTTGTTATGATGGAGAGGTTAGTTTATATAGAAATGGAACACAATCCAATTTCTTTAAATAGCGAGATGATATAAATGTAACACAAATTTCAACCAAGGCAATACTAAATCCTACATGGAACTTCTCATAACCGCCTGATAATGCCTCTGATCCTTTGGCAAGAATACTTATATATAGGAAGTACTAGCGGCGTATCCACCATATTCTTGCCAAATTTTCATTGGTTTTATCCACAAGTTATGATTAGTTACCAAGAAACTACTAAATCCTACATAGAACTTCTCATAATCGTCTGACAATGCCTCTGATCCTTTGACAAGAATACTTATATATAGGAAGTACCAGCGGCGTATCCACCATATTCTCGTCAAATTTTCATTGGTTTTATCAGTGAATTATGATTAGTCCTATGTGACTCTACAACCAATACAACAAACTCATAAATACTGAAAATGAAAAATGTCTGTGCGATTAAGGCTCAATCAAACGGAGCCGATCGTATTGCATGTACTGAAAATGAAATTGTCTGTGCGATCAAGGCTCAATCAAACGGAGCCGATCGTATTGCATGTACTGAAAATAATAAACTTAATCTACAAACAGCCTATACAATGAATTATGATTAGTCCTATGTGACTCTACAACCAATACAACAAACTCATAAATACTGAAAATGAAAAATGTCTGTGCGATCAAGGCTCAATCAAACGGAGCCGATCGTATTGCATGTACTGAAAATGAAATTGTCTGTGCGATCAAGGCTCAATCAAACGGAGCCGATCGTATTGCATGTACTGAAAATAATAAACTTAATCTACAAACAGCCTATACATGGAACCTCTCATAACCGCTTGATAATGCCTCCGATCATTTGACAAGAATACTTATATATAGGAAGTACCAGCGGCGTATCCACCATATTCTTGTCAAATTTTCATTGACTTTATCCACAAGTTATGATTAGTTCTATGTGACTCTACTACAAACACAACAACCACAAAATACTGATAATGAAAATGTCTGTGCGATCAAGGCTCAATCAAACGGAGCCGATCGTATTGCATGTACTGAAAATGAAAATGTCTGTGCGATCAAGGCTCAATCAAACGGAGCCGATCGTATTGCATGTACTGAAAATGAAAATGTCTGTGCGATCAAAGCTCAATCAAACGGAGCCGATCGTATTGCATGTACTGAAAATGATAAACTTAATCTAAACAACAATCACACAAACAGCCTATACATGGAACCTCTCATAACCGCCTGATAATGCCTCCGATCATTTGACAAGAATACTTATATATAGGAAGTACCAGCGGCGTATCCACCATATTCTTGTCAAATTCTCATTGACTTTATCCGCAAGTTATGATTAGTTCATGCGACTCTACAACAAACACAACAACCACAAGATACTGATAATGAAAATGTCTGTGCGATCAAGGCTCAATCAAACGGAGCCAATCGTATTGCATGTACTGAAAATGAAAATGTCTGTGCGATCAAGGCTCAATCAAACGGAGCCGATCGTATGTGGGCACGCCAGGTTCAACCTCATAATAAAATGGGGAACATGCTCAACGCTCATAATGTAATGGGGAGCGGCGGCATATGAAATTGCATGTACTGAAAATAATAAACAATAATTACTCTAACAGTCTACACATGGAACCTCTCATAACCGCCAGATAATGCTTCTGATCCTTTGACAAGAATACTTATATATAGGAAGTACCAGTGGCGTATCCACCATATTCTTGTCAAATTCTCATTGACTTTATCCGCAAGTTATGTTTGGTCCTATGTGATAAAGAAAAACATAAAACTAAATGATAGGAGTTGAATCTGGGTCTTCGGTGAAGAGGACTAGTTGGGTATCTTCGTTTGGGCCGTCATTATCTTCGACCGGATTGGCGTTGATGTTGAAGACTCTTCCTCTTGCTGGTGGCCTAGGGGTTGGGTTTTCTTGGTTTACTTGGTTAACTGGGTTTGATTGAGCTTGAGTGTTGATGACGTTAACCAATTGAGGGCATGTGTTTCTAAAGTGGGTAGGGTCGCCACAATTGAAACAAGCTCGAACATATGGGAACATGGGGTATTGGGGTTGTTGATAGGTTTGGTTCATGGTTTGAGTAGGGGGAGAGATTTGGTTTTGAATGGTGCGGCAAACCTTGCTCAAATGACCATAGCGTCCACAAGTTGCACATAGTCGACAAGGTAAAGTAAGGGGATGGTGGTAAAAACAGTTGTTGCATCGAGGGTGAGGTCCAAGATATGGTTTCTTATTTGGGTAAGTTGAGTTGGGTGCCACTTGAGTGATTGGGATAGCTTGGATGGGTATGGCGTGTGAAATTGGTTGATTTCGTTGGATAGCAGCGAAAAGTTGCCCGTCTCTTTTTCTCTTAGAGTTGGGTTGAGAAGGGGATTTGGTTTGGGTGTAGTCGGAGGTTTCAGTCGGTGCTTTATCCTTCTTCTTCTCCTCCTTGAAGTCTTTGTTCCGAATTCGGTTCTCGGTGAGCGCTGTTGCTAGCTCCATTGCTGCTTCCAAAGTTGCAGGCGAGGTACTTATTACAGAGTCTTGAATCTTTGACGGAAGACCACGAATGTAGTGCTCGATCAAACGATAGAGGGGAGTGAACATGTTGGGAACCATTTGATGTAACTCGAGGAATCTTTTGTTGTACGTGGTGTGGTCTCCTTCCTTTTGCTTCAACGAATAAAATTCATCTTCTAATTTCTTGATTTCGCTCCTTGGGCAAAATCGTCTGGTCATGATTTCCTTCAATTCGTTCCAAGTTAAAGTCATAGCATCTTCAACACCTCGTTTGGCCTTCTCTGTATTCCACCAAGTAAGTGCTATTCCATATAAACGACCAGTAGCATAACGCACTTTTCTATCATCGGGATAATCGCAATTTAGAAAGGTGTTCTCCATTTCTTCAAACCAATGGAGGAGAGCGGTGACGCCTTCAATCCCTTTGTATTTTGGAGGGTCGCATGATTTGTAATGCTTGTAGGTGCATTTAGTGGTATTTGGGGGAGAGTTGATAATGTTTTGGTTTTCTTGATTGACAGGATTAGCGGTAAGTGCTTGTTGTACTTGGATTACAATGTTGGGTATTACTGCAGCCATTTGTTGAGCGATTAGGGCAGCCATGCGTTCGCGGGCTTTTCCTGCTCTCGTCTTCCTACGGGCGTGGTTAGAAGACATCTACAAGGAATACATGTCAAGAGTATGAGTTGGATGCTTTTGGGATCATGGGTCGCACTAGGAATGAACATTCATAAAAATAATTATAGAAAAATAAATCTACTACATCCATAGGATGTCTTGGGCTTTGCTCGCCATTAGGCCCTACATGCCGCCATACTTCACCTTTGTAATCATGTGGGCCCCCATGAATACCGGTTCTTCATATGGTTCGCATGGGTTTGCCTGGTTGCGTACACTAAAACCCGGAGAAAATCGAGAAATATGTATACAACGTGTGATATTCGGAATGTGTCCAGGTGTAGACACGGTGACACCTCAAAGTGGGGTTAGTTCGAACGACGTTTGGTGTGGCATGCTTTGGCCTAATAGGTCCTTCGTACTCTCATCGTTAGTCCCCAGGTAGGCAAACTGGTCCGTTATATTGGATTTATACGAATGCCAACCTAGACAGGACGTTTCGACTACCGGTACTTGTACCCTTCCAGTTACTACATGCCCGTCGCAGAACTTACTTTGATGAGATTTGAAAATTGCAACAAAATCTTTGAATAATGAGAGTATGAAAATGAATTGAATATATGAATATTGAAATATGTATAATGAATATGTATATAAGTATGTATGTTTGACTGCAAGTATAAACAAATATGAAACAAATAAATATCACAAGTTTGTATGTAACCACCAAATCAATTAAAATTTAGGCAGACTATAGTATAGGCTCTAAGGGTCTAATAACCTATCCTATATCCCTATAGTCATGGCTTTGATACCAATCTGTCACAACCCGACCCGCAGCAGAAAAGGTGATCGGGACATGATTGGGTTATCATCAAAGCTCATGACATTTATTTTAACGTTTCATATTCATTAATACAATTTAATGGAAATTTACAATCATAAATACATCAATGACCTAAACATCAGTCTAAGCTTCTTTGTTTTCTTCTAAGGCATTTCCTATGTTTTCCTTGCTTCATCCTGTTCACCTGTATCATGTGTAAAAAGGTTTTTGGATCAACAAAAAGTTGGCGAGTGAATCCTATGGAAAACATTTGAACAAGTTTATTTAATTGATTATGAAATGAGTGCACAACCACACATGAGTAAAAATAGATGTAAACTTATTCAACAATCATTAGATATTAAATAAGGCACACATAAACAATAATGGAACGTTTAGAGGCACGCGTTGCTCTACTCGTCTCTCACGAGGAACTGATGGGCCTAATGAATGAATTGCATAAACATGATAATATGAAAGACATAACTACAAACAATATAAACTCAATGATACACACATGAACAATAATGGATTGGTTTTGAGGCACGCGTTGTTCAACTCGTCTCCCACGAGGAACTGATGGGCTTAATGAATGAATTTCATATAATTTGACAAAATGAAATAAGTAATCACAACAATATAAACAATCTAAGTTTAGATCACGATATGGTATGGCACAAGTTTAAATAAACGAGTTAATTATTTTGTGACACATAACACACCCCAAAACGTGTAATTAAAAAGGGGGAGTTGTAAGATTCACTCACAGTGGGTGCGTTCGGTTGATGATGTTGAATGCACGCGAAGTGGTTTTAACCACGAGTGAAATTTAACCTAGATAAATAGCATTATGGTTCGGTAAGTAAACGGATTTTATTGATCCATTTTAGTAGGATTGTTGGGTGTATTTTTGTGAGTTCAAGGCTATTTTCTAACCTTAAAAATGTTATTTTTAAGTATTTTTAATTGATTTTTAATTAAAATAAATAATTAAAAATAATAAAAAAAAGTTGACTTTTTTTGACCGTTGACCGTTGACTGTTGACTTTGACCGGTTCGAATGCGAGTATATGTGCGCTGAGTGAGGCTCGAACCCGAGACCTCCCGTACGCGTGCACGCAGCTTTACCAACTGAGCTACGTGTCTAACCCGAAATATTTATGTTTTTTAATTATATTTATATACTAATTAGTTTAAACAGAAAATCCTTTATTTCTTAAAAACGATTTAAATCCGTGACTCGGTGCGCTCCACAGGTCTCGAACCCGGGAACTGTGGGTTGAGTTAACACACAGTCCACCGCTGGACTGTGTGTTTAACATGTTATATAAACCGATTTTTATTATACTTAAATACAAAGTAAGTATTTTCATTTCTGACTTATTTAAAAAGGTAGATAATTGTCCGAGTCGGTGCAGTAGACCGGACTCGAACTCGTGACGTGTGATTTAAACATACACACAGTCCACCGCTGGACTGTGTGTCTATCTTGGTTATTATTCCGGTTATTATTATACTTAACATATACAGCAGTGTCTCCGGTTCGATTAACAAAAAAGACATTTTTATTAAGGCAGCGTGTGTGGGAGAAGATTCGAACTCGAGACGTTAGTGTGTTTAATGTGCACACAGTCCACCGCTGGACTGTGTGTCTAACCCGAGTAATAACTTGATTTTAATTATACTTATATGTTACCGAACTTCGTCTTCTTCGTCAGTTTTTTAACCAGAATCGGAAGTCCTACTGGTTCGATGATTAAATCATGTTCGTTAGCGTTTTTCAGTTAACTACAGATGAGAAAAAGAAGGGACGATTTAAGCGTGAGATATACCGACTGGATTCCTCTGTTTCTCCGGCAGAACTCCGGCAACAGCAACAGGTTCCGGCGTCGTGTGTCTTGCAGCAATGAGTCTTCAGAAAGCTTGAAAAGGATGTGGGTGACTTCGGTATAAGCTCAGGGGGTTTAGTAAGGCTTATAAGTGGAGGGTTCGGTTTTCCGGCGATGAGCAGAAGATTTCCGGCGAGTGAGTTTTCGCCAAGAAAGGGTGCGGTTTTGAGCGAAAATGTTTGCAGAGGTTCGAGGGGGTATTTATAAGGCAGGTTATCGATGAACTTGGTCCGATTTCCGACTTGATTCGTCGGTTATAATTTCTCCGGCGGTTATAGTTGGTGTCGCGGACTCAGGCGTCGGGTATAACCGATGTGTGTTTAAAGTGTACGTTATAACGGAAGGAATCGTTATATTATTGGCGAGATCGCCGGGATTTCCGACGACTGCATTTGGGCGCCGGTTTTGAATTCGAAAAAGATGTTATGAATTAATTGATCTTAATAATTAACAAAAGATACAAGTGGCGCAGTGGTTGAGTGTGTGTGCGCTAAGTTCTGCTGGACCGGCTGACTGACCCGGGTTCGAAACCCGGCAGTGCCAAAACATTTTTATTTTCTGATTTTTAACAGTTTTTCAAAAACAAATTATATATTCCAATATAATAATTGATTATGTATCGTTTAAAATTATTTTGGGCATTAAATTCGCAACGAAATTTTTAACTGATTGTTCGGTTAATAAACGGAGCGGGTTTGGTAAAATACGTTTTTTGACGGATGTTACAGTATGCATATTGATTGCACACAGTCCACCGCTGGACTATGTGTCTAACCCGTTTATAATACCGATTTTAATTAATCTTATAACATACACGACTTCGTCTTCTTCGTTCAAAACCCAGACATCGGTTAACTAACTGTTTCTTGTTTAATTCGGTTAATGAACATTATGAGCAATCGTAATGTATTGAACAGAAAAGGTTTGGGGATTGATTGTACCGAACAGATTGTCTTCCTCAGAAATCCGGCGAAGCTCGTCGGCTCTGTTTTGATGACCTTCGACTGTTAGGATCAATTAACAGTTTGGAGGGATTAGATGTGAAATTGAACTACTGAGTAACGATTATCAGTAGATTTGAATGATCATACCGGCAAACAGCGAGATTCTGGAACTTTCAGAAGTTTCCGTCGAAAACAGAAAATCCGGCAACGTCGTCTGAAATAGATTCTGATGGTTGGATTGAAGTTAGTAACATTCTAACAACGGATTGAAACAGAAAAAGTCAAGGTATTTACCGTGTAGATGAAATCTCGGTTTTCCGGTGACTTGCAGAGATTTTCCGGCGAGTGAAATTACGTCGAGAATTGATGTGATTGTGAGCGAAAAGGTTATCAGAGGTTAGAGGGTGTATTTATAGGGAAGAACATCGACGAATTTGGTCTGATTACCGTCTTGATTCGTTGGTCAAAATTTTCTGGCGGTTATGACTAATGTCGCGGACTGGACATCGGTTATAACCGATGTCGTTGTTAATACTTACGTTAAGTCAAAGGTAACCGACGATGATTGGCGAAATCGTCAGATTTTCCGGCGTCAGCGGATTTGGGCGCGCTGTGTAACTGGGTTTGATTATCAGATTTATTTTATGTATTAATTGTTTCAATAAGTAAACAAAAATCACAAGTGGCGGAGCGGTTGGAAAGATGGGAGTTAAGGCTTTGCTTCTGGCTGACCCGGGTTCGAAACCCGGCTTCAGCATTTTATTTTTATTCCACTATTTTTAATACATTTTCAAATATAAATTTTATATTCTAATATACTTATTAATTATGTATCGTTTAAAATTAATTTGAGCATTTAATATGCAACGAAATTTTTAACTGGTTGTTCGGTTAATAAACGAAGCGGGTTTGGTTAATCCGGTTTTTTACGGATGTTACAGTATCCCCTACTTTTAGAAATTTCGTCCTGAAATTTAAGTAGTGGCATGTTTGACTCAAATGGATGGTGTTTTAATTTGAAAGTTACATACTTAGAAAGGAGTAAGAGTTTAAATTTTTGTTTGAGGCGGTAACGTTCCTTGTAGGGGTTGAATACCCTGCTACAGGAATCGCTTTTTGTTGCCTAAAGTGTATGAATATGGAACATGGATACACAGATTTGATTGACTAAGTATGATTTTATGCAAAAGAGTTTTGATACGTTTGGAAAGATAAGGTTATACCCTAAAACAAAACTTCTACCACTAAAACCTACATGGAACTTCTCATAACCGCCTGACAATGCCTCTGATCCTTTGGCAAGAATACTTATATATAGGAAGTACCAGCGGCGTATCCACCATATTCTTGTCAAATTTTCATTGGTTTTATCAGTAAGTTATGATTAGTTCTATGACGTGACTCTAGAACATAAACAAACACAACAACCAAAGCTTGAGTCTTAATTCTGATAGTATACATGCTTGAATAAAGACAGTACCTCTCTCGTTTGTTATGATGGAGAGGTTAGTCTATGTAGAAGTAAGACACAGCCGAACTTCTTTAAATGATGAGATTGAATTTATATGAATGCTAAATCAGTGAGTATAAAACAAACTTCAACCAAGACATTACTAAATCCTATATGGAAACTTTTCATAACCGCCTGACAATGCCTCTGATCCTTTGGCAAGAATACTTATATATAGGAAGTACCAGCGGCGTATCCACCATATTCTTGTTAAATTTTCATTGGTTTTGTCAGTAAATTATGATTAGTTCTACGTGACTCTAAAACATAAGTAAAACAACAACCAAAGCTTGAGTCTCAATTCTGAAAGGATACATGACTGAATGTTGACGGTACCTGTTTCGTTTGTTATGATGAAGGGGTTAGTCTATATAAAAGTGAGACACAACCCAACTTCTTTAAATGATGAGATCGAGGTACGTCGAGATGTCTGATGATATGAATGTTAAAACAATGAGTATAAAACAAAATTGAGATAGTAATTCGCATTAAGATTCTTGGATTAAATTTTCAATTTACAAATGAGATACGTGAAGATTGAGATAAACATAAGTAAAACATAAACACTAAGCGATTGGAGTTGAATTCATGATTTTTGGTGAAGAAACTAGTTGGGTGGTTCGTTTGGGCCGTCATTATCTTCATCAGGATTGGCGTTGATGTTGTAAACCCTTCCTCTTGCTGGTGGCCTAGTGGTTAGGTTTTCTTGATTTGCTTGGTTAACTGGGTTTGCTTGAGCTTGGGCGTTTATGATGTTAATCAATCGAGGGCACGTGTTTCTAAAGCGGGTAGGGTCGCCACAATTGAAACAAGCTCGAACATATGGGAGCATGGGGTATTGACGTTGTTGATATGTTTGGATCATGTTTTGAGCAAGGGGTAAGGTTTGGTTTTGAGAGGTGCGGCATACCTTGCCCGAATGACCATAGCGTCCACAATTCGCACATAGTCGACAAGGTAAGGTAAATGGATGGTGATAAGAACAGGTATTGCATTGAGGGTGAGGTCCAAAGTAAGGTTTCTTATTTGGGTAAGTTGAGTTGGGTGCTACTTGGGTGATTGGGATAGCTTGGAGGGTATGGCTTATGACGTTGGTTGATTGTGTTGGGTGACAGTGAAAAGTTGCCCATCTCGTTTTCTCTTAGAAATGGGTTGAGAAAGGGATTCAGTTTGGGTGGAGTTTGAGGTTTCAGTTGATGCTTTATCCTTCTTCTTCTCCTCCTTGAAATCCTTATTTCTTATGCGGTTCTCGGTGAGTTCTGTAGCTAACTCTATTGCTGCTTCCAAAGTTGCAGGTGTGGTACTTATTACAGGGTCTTGCATTTTTGAAGGAAGACCTCGAATGTAGTGCTCGATCAAACGGTAAATAGGAGTGAACAAGTTGGGGACCATTTGATTTAACTCGAGGAATCTCTTGTTGTATGTGGTGTGGTCGCCTTCCTTTTATTTCAAAGAATAGAACTCATCCTCCAATTTCTTGATTTCGCTTCTTGGGCAAAATCATCTTGTCATGATTTCCTTCAACTCTTCCCAAGTCAAAGTCATAGCATCTTCAACACCTCGTTTGGCCTTCTCTGTATTCTACCATGTAAGTGCTATTCCAAGTAAACGACCAGTAGCATATCGCACTTTGCGATCATCGGGGCAATCGCAACTTAGAAAAGTGTTTTCCATTTCTTCAAACCAATGGAGGAGAGCGGTGACACCTTCAGTCCCTTCGTATTTTGGAGGGTCGCAGGATTTGAAATGCTTGAAGGTGCATTTAGTAGCTTTTGGGGGAGGATTGACAATGTTTTGATCTTCTTGATTGACGGGATTAGCGGTAAGGGCTTGTTGAACTTGAACTACAATGTTGGGTATTACGGCAGCCATTTGTTGAGCGATTTGGGCAGCCATACGCTCGCGAGCTTTTCCTGCTCTCATCTTCCTATGAGCGGAATTAGAAGACATCTACAAGGAATCAAGAGTATGAGTTGGATGTTTTTGGGATCATGTGTCGTATTTAGGAATGAACATTCATAAAATAAACATAGCATAATAAATTTACTACATCCATAGGATGTCTTGGGCTTTGCTCGTAATTGGGCCTTGCATGCCGCCATACTTCACCTTCGTAATCATGTGGGCCCCCATGATTACCGGGTTTTTCATATGGTTCGCATGTGTTAGTCTGGTTACGTACACTAAAACCCGGAGAAAATTGAGAAATTAGTATGTAACATATGATATTCGGAATGTATCCAGGTGTGGACACGGTGACACCTCAAAGTGGGGTTAGTTCGAACGACGTTTGGTGTGGCATGCTTTGGCCTAATAGGTCCTTCGTACTCTCATCGTTAGTCCCCAGGTAGGCAAACTGGTCCGTTATATCGGATTTATACGAATGCCAACCTAGACTGGACGTTCCGACTACCGGTACTTGTACCCATACAGTTACTACATGGCCGTCGCAGAACTCACTTTGATGAGATTTGAAAAATGAAAAATGCGACAAAATCTTGAATAACGGAAGTATGAAGATGAGTTGAATATGTGAACATTGAAATATGTATGATGAATATGTATGTAAGTATGTATGTTTGACTGTAAGTATAATTCATTATGTATCACAAAATGTAATATTGGAAGTGTTTGCATGCATTTGCGTATGTAATAAATATGAAAGAAATAAACATCATGAGTTTGCATATAACCACATAAACAATTAAAATCTAATCAACTATAGTATAGGCTCTAAGGGTCTAATAACCTATCCTATATCCCTATAGTCAAAAGCTCTGATACCAATTTGTCACACCCCGACCCGCAGCGGAAAAGGTGATCGGGGCATGATTGGGTTTTCATCAAAGCTCATGAAATTTATTATAACGTTTCATATTTATTATCACAATTTTAAAGAAGATCATACAATCATATCATACAAGTTCAACATGTCCTATACATTTTTCTAGGCTTCATTATTTTTCTTCTAAGGCACTTTCCTATGTTTTCCCTGCTTCATCCTGTTCACCTGTATCATATGTAAAAATGGTTTTTGGATCAACAAAAAGTTGGCGAGTGAACCTTGTTAGAAAACATTTATTATTTATTTTTATTGTATTTAATATGGAAAAATTGTGCAATAATCATATATGAACAAACGTAAATAAAACATACAATAACAAACAAATAGCATACAACAACAAACCAATAGCATACAATAACAAACCACCTTGCATGAATATGTAATATGAATGACAATGTAAATGTTGGCATCGTCTCGTTCACGCTCATAGGTAATGGGGAACGGCTCACGCTCATAGGTAATGGGGAGCAGACGGCCTATGATGAAATGTATGTGCGATCAAGGCTCGATCAAACGGAGCCGATCGTATGTTGGCAACGCCTGGTTCACGCTCATAGGTAATGGGGAATAGCTCAACGCTCATAGGTAATGGGGAGCGGCGGCCTATGATAATGTATGTACTGAAAATGATAAATTTAATCTAAACAATAATCACACAAACAGATGATACATGTTGAATATACATTTAATCATGAATATGATGGGTGCACAATAGTTTAAAAGTAATAAATAATAAGACACATGATACACCCCAAAAACGTGATTAAAATGGGGAATTTGTAGAGATTCACTCACATTGGGTGCGTTCGGTTGATGATGTTGAATGCGCACGAGTTTAGAGGATTGATCGACGAGGAAAAAGTAACCTAATTAATAACGAAAAAGTAAGGTAAACAATTGGATTTTATTAACAATTTTAATAGGATTTTTGGATATATTTTTGTGAGTTTAAGGCTATTTTCTAACTTTAAAAATGTTATTTTTAAGTATTTTTAATTGATTTTAATTTAAATAAATAAATAAAAATAATAAAAAAATGTTGACTTTTGACCGTTGACCATAAGCGTTGACTGTTTGACTGTGACTGTTGACTGTTTGACCGGTTCTATTGTGTGTATGTATGTGCCGGGCAGGACTCGAACCCGAGACCTCCCGTACGCGTGCACGCAGCTCTACCAACTGAGCTACGTGTCTAACCCGAAATATTTCTGTTTTTAATTATATCTAAACACTAATTAAGTTAATCCGAAAATCATTTATTTTAAAAAGGATTTAATGTATCGACTCAGTGCTCGACACAGGTCTCGAACCCGGGACCTGTGGTTTAGTTTGGCACACAGTCCACCGCTGGACTGTGTGTCTAACTTGGTAAATATTCTAGTTTTTATTATACTTAACATCTTACTGTGGTGGATCCGGTTCAGTTTTAAAAAAAAAGACATTTTATTACAGCGAATGTGCGTGTGTCAAGGATCGAACTCGGGACGTATGCATATTGTTTGCACATAGTCCACCGCTGGACTGTGTGTCTAACCCGTTTATAATACCGATTTTAATTAATCTTATAACATACACGACTTCGTCTTCTTCGTTCAAAACCCAGACATCGGTTAACTAACTGTTTCTTGTTTGATTCGGTTAACGAACATTATGAGCAATCGTAATGTACTGAACAGAAAAGGTTTGGGGATTGATTGTACGGAACAGATTGTCTTCTTCAGAAATCTGGCGAAGCTCGTCGGCTCTGTTTTGGTGACCTTCGGCTGTTAGGATCAATTAACAGTTTGGAGGGATTAGATGTGAAATTGAACTACTGAGTAACGATTATCAGTAGGTTTGAATGATCATACCGGCAAACAGCGAGATTCTGGAACTTTCAGAAGTTTCTGGCGAAAACAGAAAATCCAGCAACGTCGTCTGAAATAGATTCTGATGGTTGGATTGAAGTTAGTAACATTCTAACAACGGATTGAAACAGAAAAAGTCGAGGTATTTACCGTGTATATGAAACCTCGGTTTTCCGGCGACTTGCAGAGATTTTCCGGCGAGTGAAATTACGTCGAGGATTGGTGTGATTGTGAGCGAAAAGGTTATCAGAGGTTAGAGGGTGTATTTATAGGGAAGAACATCGACGAATTTGGTCTGATTACCGTCGTGATTCGTTGGTCAAAATTTTCCGGCGGTTATGACTAATGTCACGGACTGGACATCGGTTATAACCGATGTCGTTGTTAATACTTACGTTAAGTCAAAGGTAACCGACGATGATTGGCGAAATCGTCGGATTTTCCGGCGTCAGCGGATTTGGGCGCGCTGTGTAACTGGGTTTGATTTTCAGATTTATTTTATGTATTAGTTGTTTCAATAAGTAAACAAAAATCACAAGTGGCGGAGTTGTTAGAAGGATGGGAGTTAAGGCTTTGCTTCTGGCTGACCCGGGTTCGAAACCCGGCTTCAGCATTTTATTTTTATTCCACTATTTTTAATACATTTTCAAATATAAATTTTATATTCTAATATACTTATTAATTATGTATCGTTTAAAATTAATGTGAGCATTTAATTGCAATGAAATTTTTAACTGGTTGTTCGGTTAATAAACGAAGCGGGTTTGGTTAATCCGGTTTTTGACGGATGTTACATCTCTGACCTCTGTCTTACTAGAGTTACCACGCACTACCTCACCGTTTGTTTATATGGCCAGTTTCACCTCGTCATTTTATGTTGCCCCTACTACTTTGCTAGTTAGGTTTATCCATGTTACGCACATACGAGTAACGGGTGGATTGGCGATGATGATACGATTGTTCTCTCCTTAGTCTTTGTGATTGGACATTCATCCGAGATAGCGCCAGTTGTCGATGAGCCACATAGAGGTATACCTATGATTGGAGGATCTTTTCGAGTAGCACTGGTGGTGGAAGCTAGTGTTGTCATGGCTCGACCCCTAGAGCCATTGGTAGTCCCCCCGACTATCACTATTAAGCCTACGCCTAAGATCCCTCCGCCATTCATATCTGAGTCATCCGTTCCGCAATCTGAGCCACGAGTTTCTACTACTCCTTTATTAGTGTTTACTCATTGTAAGAAAAGAACTGACCCACTGGAGACATAGCATCAGCGCCAAGAGCCGTCACTGAGCCTACTTTGAAGAAGTAGAAAGGAGTCTGGGTTGACCGATGTTCTCATTGTGATCGTCAGATCGCTGCCTTACACAGAGACTTAGCGGTGACCAAGGGCCAAATGAAAGATCTGGAAGGCCAGATGGATCGTATGATGAGATTCAAGAGTTGGATGACAGTGCTATGGATCAGATGCATTGGAGGATTGTGGAGCTTGAGGAGCTAGTGAGGAAACTTTTGGAGTTTTTGGTTTCAAGTGATAGATGGTTGTTTTGATTTTATTTGTTTTGTCTCCTTTGGTAACCCTATTTTAGGCTTGTATGCCAACTAGATATTTTAGGAGGGAATTCGGTGAAACTTGTTGATAGTGTTTGATTATTCACACCAAAGTTTTTTAGTCCTTTTGTAAAACCCAAGAAGGATCGTTCAATGATATCAAACAACCTCGTGAGAGATCGGAAATCAATCACAAGGTGATTCAAACAATAATAGCAACAAAACACAATAAACTGTAAGAACAAAATACTTGCATTCACCGTTAAGATGACTGATACAAGACCTTGTGTTTGCGGTTCGGCTTCTCTAGTAATTGCACAAACTGATCTCTAATTGTGTGTCCCCCCCTAAACAATGCTAGGTCTCGGCTTATATACATTACAGACTCGAGACCCCTTTAAGCCCACACTAGAAAGCCCAACCGAAACCATGTACAAAGACCCATTACATATCGACCCAAACATATTAAACTAACACAAGATCAACTCTAACTTATGTATAAACCTTTCACGATCCAACATTCTCCCCCTAGGTTTATAACATAAGCTCTTCCACCTTCACCTGCTGCTATTGTCTTTAGATCTATCAAGACTTTGTTTTCGAACATGAAGAACCCCTGCAACAGCTGCTGTCCACTCTTTAGCAGATACTTCATAATTTTCAGTCGACCGAATCTGATTTTGAGCCAACATCTCAAGATCTTCAATTTCCAAATTCAACAAATCTAGAGTGTCAGTCAACCTAAATTGCACATCATCACACACAATCAAAGCTTGACCTAACGTTTCATCGTACGCCCAGAAATGCATCGTTTTCAAACTTCCAGCTGGTATTTTCTTTACTAGAGGAATTGTCTTCTCCTTATCAGTTGGTGGCCACACAACAGTCTTCAGCCTCTTATTAGTAAAAGGATCTCTAACACCACGAGCAGTTTTCAAGAAGGATTCAGCCGTAAGCATTGAAGGAAAGCCTCTTTCAACCTCTCGCTTTAGTCTTTCAAAGAATATGTATCCTCTACCATTGGGTTTGTCATCAGTGTATGGTGCATTTACGAGTATGGCTAGATCCACATTAGTAAACGTTTGAAACTGAGCAGGTCTAGAATACCACTCAGCGGGACCAACCTTCCTCTTGACCCACCACATTTTACGGTCGTGGTCAAAACTGCTCACAATTCTAGATTTATTTCCGACAGTATCATAATAGCTCTTTCCTACTTCCATTAAATGATGTGTCACTTGAACTTCAGGGTCAGCAGGGTTGAGATTTCTATTCTTAATCACTACCAACTCTCGCTTCTTCTTCTGTCTTTCACCCTTTTCTTTTTCTTTCTCTCAGTTTACTGATCGAGAAAAGTATAAATCCATAGCCTCAGATCTCTTAGTAGCATTTTGCTCAGCATCAGTTTGAGTAGATTTTTCAACATCGCTAGGGTCTGCAAATTCACTTCCAAATTTCTTTTCTAATTTCCCACGTAGCTCATAACCATTGAGAATAGCAAACCCACGTCACCTTGTAATTGATCTATTTGCTGATCCTTCTTCACAATCAGATCTTCCAGCTGAACGAGCTTGGCATCTTTATAAATTGAATCTGTTCAAGCACAATGATTCTCTTTTTGAGCTCACCAATACTCACATCATCATCATCATAGTCTTCAATAATAGGCATATTTGAATGTTCCATTTCTCGTATCCCACTAGAACTACAAGGCTCATCATGTACAACAGTTTCAAGCGGAGCACCAGTAGGAATATTAGATAGACCAACATCAGCATTAAAACCAAAATCTCTTTCGGTAGCAGCAGCATCAAGTGAAGATTCACAATCAAAATCGCACAAACCCAAATCACCATCATCTATCAACGGTTGATCTTGAGTTGTTTCTACAAACACACCAAGTCTTGGATCTTTTCTTTTGCGTTTCAAAGGTTATGAAAACAAATCGAACGGAGGATTTTCAATTCTCCCACTAACTGACTTTAGGAGCAATGCTAAATTCTCAGTAGATAACACTGGTTGTGGAATACTAGCAGAAGTATTATCACCAGCTTCAACTTCCATCGGCAACTCATCACCCACATCATCCACATTCACTACGTCCTCCTCAACTTCCACATCAACAGCATGCTCATCGTCAACAACTTGTTCATCCTCAATAATTTGAACATTATGTTCTTCTGCGACTATTGCTCTTTGTCCTTCAGGTCGTTCACCAGCCAATTCAGCCACTACATCTTCTGTTTCTTCGAACTGACCAAATTTTACAAGCGGTAACTTCCCAACAAATTTAACCGCAACATTTTTCTTAGGCATCAATGTCCCAAAAAAAGAAGGCCCTATCGGTTTTAAATCAAGAGTATCACCGGACCTCTCAAGCTCAGAATACTTGGCATTGAAGATCATCTGCAAAAATGTGGGTACATAATGAATTTATCCTTTCGAACGCCCAACGCATTTCTTTTCATTCCCTCAAATATGTAACGAGAAAAGTTGAATGCTTTATTGGTGATCAAGCTCACAAAAGCAGCTGATTGAGTTATGTTCAGTTGATCAGTTCCTCCCCTATTCTCAGACATACACATCATAAAAATGTGCATCAATAACCTCCAGTACGGGTGAACCAGCTTCTTCAACAACGATGGATGATTACCTTCATAACTTAACTTCGGAATATATCTTCTATGGTTATAGTAGGAAGTTCTATTGGATCTGACTCATCATCTTTGAACTTTAAAACTTCACGAATTATCTGCTCCGACACAATCACTGTCTTTGTTTGTATCACGGCCTCGATCGTCCCTGTCACACCCTCAATTTCCACTTGCGGAGTTTTTTCGCGAGGCGTGTGAACAAACCAGAATCTGAGACACTAGTAATATCGAACGACTCTATATGATCTGTTTAAACGTTTTCCAAAAACATTTATTTAATCATTCATAGTTATTTTCAAATTGTCTTAGTTTAGTTTCAAAGTTTAGCGGAAGCATTAGTTTCAAAGTTGAGCGGAAGCATTAAAGTAAAGTAACGGGCGCCAACATAAACGCCAAAACCAAAAATCCCAAACAATATTCGTAAATGAGACTCGATAAAAATGTGTCTTGATCAATGCAAGTGAGTGCACCTAGCGCTCCTAGCGTCCTGAGAAACATGTAAAGAAACAAGTGTCAACATTAAAGAAGAGTGAGTTCACAGGTTTTTATAAGTTCACAAGTTCGGCTAAAGTTTGTTTCTCCCGTTATCCCTAACCCGGGATAACGATATAGTTCCATTATCCCTAACCCAGAATAATAATGTTGGTTCCATTATTCCTAACCGGAATAATAATGTTGGTTCGTAATTAAGTTCAATGTTAACATGTAGGTAGCGAGCCTAAAGTTACGTCACATAAGTGTTCGTGATCGAAGCTGACTGTTGTGCCTCCGTGTTGCCAGGCCTATCACTGACCATGGCGAAAGTTAGGCCAAATTAATCACCCGTTGACCATACCCGGTCGGCTAGCGCGACTAGCTCGGGTAGGGCTCGTCGGGCCCAGTAGTACTACTTATAATTTTCCCGCTATCTAACCCAATACTAACGATCCGAGAGTTTGTCGAGGACTTCCGTGATATAGCTGCTTAGTGACCATAACGTACATTAACATTAACTTAGTTACCGAGTAGTTTAACGACGTTAATTTCGCATAACGTAAAATGATAGAGTTATAGAATGTATACATGATTCTCCCCCTGTTGTTTAAAACCGGATAAAATCGGGGCCGTGAACTCACCTTTAATTGCTCGTTTAGTGTAACACAGAAGTAGCAAATGATGGGACCGCTAATTGCATCCTAATATGTCAATCGATTTAAAGTTAGTGTGTGAACACACTGATACAAACCCTACGCATAACTAACACACAATGCGGCACACATAATAACAAATTCGAAAACACAATCATGCATGCAAAGTATCATCATACCAAAATAGTGATCAACCCAACTTGTCATAAACACAAATCAACTCATACAACACTTTGGTACACACATACGCAAGTTATCATGTTTCAGCTTGTACGCTCATAACTAGGCAGTTTTCGAGGATTTTTATATAATAGTTCCAACGTTCTAAAAATTCCAATTTCTATACAGGAGATGTCAACTACACTGTAGAATTTATGTAAACTTTTCAAGTCCTAAAACTTTACCAATTATTTATAAACATTTATATACTAGGCTGCAGTCAGATTCGTCGCTTTCTGACTGTAGTCCACGGGAAAAATTATTTAAAAATCATCGTTCATCCAATGAAAAAAATTCCAGTGGGAGTTTTCCGAAAATTCCCGTCTCCAGTTACTGTACAAATTTTGTGACCCAACCCTCTACAGATTATGAGATCCGATTCGATAAACAGCTAACAAATTTTCAGAATTTACGCAGCTTCAGCTGCTGCGCTTAAATGACCACTTAAAAATATCAAACCACTTCAGAAAAATATGAATCTTGCACCATTAGAAGTGTTTTTCAAAAATACACGTTTTAGGCTTCAGAAAATCCACTTTTCGATAAATAATGATCAGGTTACAGCCAATTGAAGTTGGCTGTAAATGCTATTCAGCAACCTGTTTTTGACTTTTATCGCAATAGAACATGCTTAAACGATCAAGACGCTAAGTAATAATGATCAAGAACAGGTTTATTTGTCACATACCATCATGTACATCAATATTCATGCAAACCCTAATCATATAATATGATTTCTATCGTTAAAACGCAGCCTATGATTTTTATATTCATCCTAAGATCACAATCGCAAGAACTCGCACAATTAACCGAACTAATCACAAATCATAACACTTTTTATATCAATGATCCTAACAATACATATAATCATGATCAAGATTACAAACCCTAATGTGATTTGTAAAACAATTAAAACCCTAACCTTGAAACGATGAAGATTAGCGAACCGGGACAAGATTGGAAATCAATCCGGGGTTGGAGGCTTGTGCGATCGAGAGAGGGGGGGGCTGCCGTCGGCTTTCTTGGAGCTAGGGTTCCTTGTTGTTTTTTTTTTAAAACCTAACTCATGCATGCTTGTATATATATAGCACAAGGGAAAAAAGAAAAGGAGCAAAGGGGTGGGGGGGGGGCGTGCGACCGCAAGGGGGGGGGGGTTTGGGTCATTAGCTTGGGCCTCAAGTTTAGGAGTTCCTTGGGCTACAAGTTTAGAAGTTCCTTGGGCCACAAGGAGGTGAGGTCGACACATTTCGCGGCTCGGTTTGGTTCGGCTATTTACTTATTATATTTTTTTTTATAAAACTAAAAATCGCGAAATCAAAACGTGATATAATAATTCACAAACTTTACAAACGTCTAATAACACATAGCACGTAATTTACCCAATGCATTCAAAAGTTAGCGTAGTTATTGCGAGCATGTAATTAAATTCTCCGAATCAAATTAGTGTAGGATTGAATAACCCTGCAGTAGCGCGTTTAAGATGCCTGAAAAGCCGGGATGTCACATTCCCACGTTGATAGAATTTTCGTCCTGAAAATTGAGTAAACGCGGTTTAGAATGCAACGCGTGCAACGCACAAAGATTCAGTTTGTTAGCAATGGTACAAGAAATTCCCAGGCTGTCACATCATCCCCATGTTGAAAGAATTTCGTCACGAAATTTAGTTGGTGGTAACGTTAGACTTCTGCTCAGCTGCAAAAAGGTGTGGGTAGTTGCTTTTCATTTGGTCCTCTCTTTCCCACGTGAACTCCGGTCCACGTTTAGAGTCCCAACGAACCTTGACGATCGGTATCTTGCTGTGCCTTCGAGTCTTGATCTCATGATCCATGATCTCGATAGGTTGTTCCACAAAATGCAGTTGTTCATCCACTTGAATCTCATCCAATGGAATGACTAGGGTCTCATCTGATAGACACTTCTTCAGATTTGACACGTGAAAAACGTTGTGAACTCCACTGAGTTCGGCAGGAAGGTCTAATTGATAAGCCACTGGCCCGATACGCTTCAAGATCACAAATGGGCCTACGTACCGTGGGTTTAGTTTACCTCGTTTCCCAAAACGGATTACACCCTTCCAGGGTGACACCTTCAGTAGGACGCGGTCGCCTACTTGAAATTCGAGCGGTTTGCGTCGTTGATCAGCGTAGCTTTTCTGTCGATCTCGTGCCGCTGCCATGCGGTTTCTGATTTGTACAATCTTCTCAGTAGCCTCAAGTACCAACTCAGGACGTGTGAGTTGACTGTCACCGACTTCTGCCCAACAGACCGGTGATCTACATTTGCGACCGTATAATGCTTCAAACGTGCCGCTTGAATAGTCGTATGGTAACTGTTGTTATACGAGAATTCCACTAAAGCCAGATGGATTTCCTAACTGTTCCCGAAGTCTACCACACATGCCCTAAGCATGTCTTCCACGGTCTGAATAGTCCTTTCACTTTGACCATCCGTCTGAGGGTGATAAGCTGTGCTCATATCTAAGCGTGTGCCCAACGCTTCCTGAAGTGACTGCCAAAGGTTGGACGTGAAACGAGCATCTCTGTCTGAGATGATGGACGTTGGCACTCCGTGCCGAGAAACTACTTCCTTAATGTAGATGCGAGTCAGCTTATCCATCTTATCTGTTTCTTTGATCGCTAGGAAGTGTGCGGACTTAGTTAAACGATCCACGATTACCCAGATGGTATCGCAACCACCGGAGTTCGCGGGAGTTTAGTGATAAAGTCCATCGAGATCTGATCCCATTTCCACACTGGGATCTCAGGTTGTTGAAGTAGCCCTGATGGCTTCTGGTATTCCACTTTGACTTTCGCACAAGTCAAACACTTGCTCACGTAGGTGGCTATATCCGCTTTCATGTTGGGCCACCAGTACGCGGCTTTAAGGTCTTGATACATCTTGTCCGAACCGGGATGGACAGAGTATCGGGATTTGTGAGCTTCGTCCATAACTAGCTTTCTGAGGTCTCCGTAGAGAGGTACCCATATACGATTAATGAAATACCGGGCACCATTGGGTTTTACTTCCCAATCGCGTTCCATCTTTCCCACAGATTCGGCCTTAATGTTTTCTTCGTTAACTGCTTCTAGCTGCGCATCGCGTATCTGTTCGTGTAACCCCGAATGAATGGTGAACTGTAGTGCTCGTACCCGACGAGGTTTCAAGTGCTCCTTCCTACTGAGGGCATCAGCTACCACGTTAGCTTTACCCGGGTGATACCGAATGGCACATTTATAATCGTTCAGGAGTTCGACCCAGCGACGTTGTCGCATGTTCAACTCCTTCTGGTCAAAGATATGCTGGAGGCTCTTGTGATCCGTGTAGTTTGTGCACCTTGTTCCATATAGATAGTGTCTCCAAATCTTAAGTGCAAACACAACTGCTCCCAATTCCAGGTCATGTGTGGTGTAGTTCTTCTCGTGAACTTTCAACTATCGGGACGCATACGCGATGACCTTATCATGTGGCATGAGTACACATCCCAATCCCTGAATGGAAGCGTCACAATATAACACAAAATCATCTGTCCCTTCTCGCAAGGACAAAATGGGTGCACTGCAAAGTTTCTGCTTCAGCAATTGAAATGCTGCTTCCTGCTTGTCATCCCAAGCATACTTAGTGCCTTTCTGGGTGAGAGTGGTAAGCGGTTGTGCGATCTTTGAAAATCCCTCGATAAAACGTCTGTAGTAACCAGCCAAACCCAAAAATTGGCGGATCTCTGTCGGTGTCCTTGGTGCTTCCCAGTTCTTGATAGCATCGATCTTGGCGGGATCAACGTGTATACCCTTTTCATTCACGATATGCCCGAGGAATTGAACTTCCCGAATCCAGAAATCACACTTTGAAAGCTTGGCATATAGTTTCTCCTGTTGAAGTAATTCCAGCAATAATCGTAGATGCTCAGCATGTTCTTCTTCACCCTTAGAGTAGATGAGTATATCATCAATGAACACGATAACGAACTTGTCGAGATACGGCTTACACACGCGGTTCATGAGGTCCATGAACACCGCGGGTGCGTTGGTGAGACCGAAGGGCATGACCAAGAACTCATAATGGCCATACCGAGTACGAAATGCCGTCTTGGAGATATCCTCCTCTCTGACGCGTAACTGGTGATAACCGGACCGTAGATCAATCTTGGAGTAGTAGCTTGACCCTTGAAGTTGGTCGAAGAGATCGTCGATGCGAGGTAATGGGTATCGGTTCTTGACGGTAACCTTATTGAGTTCTCTGTAGTCGATGCACATGCGGAAGGTCCCGTCCTTCTTCTTGACAAAAAGGACCGGAGCTCCCCATGGCGAAGTACTGGGTCGGATAAATCCTTTTTCCAACAATTCCTGAAGTTGGGTAGACAGCTCTTGCAGCTCTGCTGGAGCTAGGCGGTACGGGGCCTTGGCGATAGGTGTCGCATGGTTCGCCAATTCGATTTCGAACTCCACTTTTCAATGTGGTGGAAGACCAGGTAACTCATCTGGAAACACATCGGAAAAGTCACGGACGACGGGGATATCTTCAATCCGCTTCTCGTCCTTAGGCTGCTCGGTGATCAGTGCGAGCAAAGCGAAGGAGTTCTTTCTCCGAAGATACTTCTGAGCTTGCATGTAAGAGATGATGTTTGTGACGGCGCCTGCCTTCTCGCCTTGCACCATCAAGACTTCGTCGCTAGAGAGCGGAATACGGATACCTTTCTCGAAACAGAGAACTTCAGCTCGGACGTCGGATAGCCAGTCCATTCCGGCTACCACGTCAAAACTACCCAGGGTAGTTGTCATCAGATCAATGGTAAAGGTGTGGCCCGCGAGTTTAAGTTGACTGCCGGTTACTAAATAGGTCACATCTACAGATTTACCATCGGCTAGTTCTATAACGTAAGGGGTCTCTAGGGGTTTAGGCATGAGATTTAGGTTCTTCCTAAAAGACTCAGATATAAAACTCCTATCCGCACCCGTATCAAAAAGTACAGTAGCAAAATGATCGTTAAGGGGAAACTTACCGGTGACCACGTTCGAGTCGTTTCTGGCCTCTCCGCGGCCTAGCGTGAATGCACGACCCTTGCACCTCCTGTGCCACCATTTCCACTGTTGTTATTGTCGTTGTTGTGGTTGTTGTTGTTGTTGGTGTTGTTGTTCCCACCATTGTTGTTGCGAAGTTGCGGGCAGTCTCGCTTGAAATGGGTAGTGCTACCGCACTGATAGCACCCCCGGTTAACACCTTGCTGTTGAACCTGATGCTGATTTTGATTTTGTCGAGACACGATTTCCCCGCGACAATCCTTTGCCGCATGTCCTGTTTTGCCACATCGTTGGCAGCGATTTCCGGCACAAGGGCCGTGATGATGGAGGTTACAACGATTACATTGCGGCTTTTGACCCACATAGCCGCTTGTGTTCTGGGTGTTGTTGGCGGACTGATTATTGTGACCCCGATTGTTGTTGAAATTGTTGAACCGTTTCTGGTTTCCTTGTTGTGGCTGGGCTGACGAAGACTGTCGAGCAGGTGAGTCTTCAAATTTTCTTTTGTTATCAGGGACAACTTCGGTTGCACCCTGAGATGGCAACTTCCTTTGTTCCACCGCCTTATCGGTGAGTTTGTGCGCCAACCTGATCGCTTGATGTTCCGTCGCAGGGTTGCTAGACATTACCATGCCCTGGATCTCAGGGACCAGACCCCCAAGATAAAACTCAAGTCGTTTTTCAACGGTGTTAGCCAGATCGGGACATAGGAACACTAGATCATGATGTTTCGCCGTGTACGCTTCAATTTTAGATCCTACCATCTTATGGTTCCATAGCGCTTGCTCCAACTGCTGAACTCTGTCCCACGGACAGTAGTCCTCTTTGATTAGGGCCTTAAACTCGGCCCAGGCCATTGCGTTCACAGCAATAAGTCCACGCGTTTGGACTTGTGCGTTCCACCAAGTTAATGCCCCATCTTCCAGCGTTGAGGCAGCATACTTGACCTTATTGGCCTCAAGGCAATTGCACATCTCGAAAACCGATTCAGACTTTTCAATCCAACGGACCAGTCCTATGGGTCCTTATGCACCTGTGAATTTGCTCGGTTTCGCATCGAGGAACATCTTGTAGGGGTTAAGACCCCCTCTTGAAGACAGAGGATAGGTAGTCAGCGAGAAAGTCAACTAGCCCAACTATTAGATTTTCCCATGAAAATTTAATAATGGTTACCTGCTGGTGGGTTTTGAACACCTGCCAGAGCAGCATTCACGTGTTCTTGGATCATTGCGGCTAATTCAGGTGTCATGTTGAGGTTTCCACGACGTCCAGTTGCCATTTCAGATCTTTGCAAGACAACACAAACACACACTGATAAGTATATAGATCCAATATAGTTATCATAATCCAAACTTCAATCATCACACAAGTTATGTCAACCCAACAAATTAAACAATAAAAAGGAACATTCGATTAAATGAATTGCAATGGCTCACAAATTACCAACCAAACATCTCAGTTTAATTATAAAGTTCCAAGTTCAAACATAAGTGGAAAATGAACAAACTAAAGAAAACAAAGCGGGAATTGGCGAGACGAGTCAGTCTTCTACGTCTCCATCTCCCAAGTCGCTATCGTTGCCGTCATCCTCTGCGGCGTTTTCAGCTTCAACAGCCGGTTCCTGTTCCGGCTCCTCTTCCTCCGGATCCTCCTCCGGGTCTTCCTCCGGATCCTCCTCTGGGTCTTCCTCTGGATCCTCCTCTGGGTCTTCCTCTGGGTCCTCCTCTTCTTCCTCTACTGGCGCTGGAGGGACCGGTGCTGGGGCGGGTACTGGGACAGGTGCTTGATTCTGCTCCAGTTCTTGAATCCTCCAACTGGACTCAAGAACTCTGTCTTCGAGCCAGTCAGCCCTCAGCTACTCAGCATGAAGATCTTTAGCTAAAATGTTTCGAGCTTTCATATTCTCATGTTGCTCTTCCTCGAGCCTCCCAGTTTTACCAGTTAGTTGACGTATCATCCATCCCTGTGCTTCGATAGTCTCCTGCATTCTCTCTAATTTTTCCTGTTGTTTTCTTAACATATCTCTAAGTAGGTCATCCCCTACTTCTAACGAGTTGACCGGTTCGACTGGCATAGCGGTGGTCGGACGGGAGGACGACTCCTCTCCTAGAGCGAGTCTTTTCCTAGCAGCTGAGCATGTCTCCACGCCACGAGGTGGTGAGGGTTCGACCATGGGTGCCTTCCCTGGCGCCCTTGGTTGTAGAGGTTTGTCGGATGATGATGATGACATTGCCTGTTGGGTTGTGTAATTAGTTACGAGTTGCGTGCATCACAATATACATTTATATCTTACATAAAACAGTTGTAGTATAACACAAAACAAGATATCACAGTTCGGTGCCAACTAAGTCTAGTGTCGTGTAATCAGCTATAGTTCAGGTCTACTTTTAATGCAAACCTGGTTCTCTATAGCTAGAGGCTCTGATACCAATCTGTCACACCCTCAATTTCCACTTGCGGAGTTTTACCGCGAGGCGTGTGAACAAACCAGAATCTGAGACACTAGTAATATCGAACGACTCTATATGATTTGTTTAAACGTTTTCCAAAAACATTTGTTTAATCCTTCATAGTTATTTTCAAATTGTCTTAGTTTAGTTTCAAAGTTTAGCGGAAGCATTAGTTTCAAAGTTGAGCGGAAGCATTAAAGTAAAGTAACGGGCGCCAACATAAACGCCAAAACCAAAAATCCCAAACAATATTCGTAAATGAGACTCGATAAAAATGTGTTTTGATCAATGCAAGTGAGTGCACCTAGCGCTCCTAGCGTCCTGAGAAACATGTAAAGAAACAAGTGTCAACATTAAAGAAGAGTGAGTTCACAGGTTTTTGTAAGTTCACAAGTTCGGTTAAAAGTTTGTTTCCCCCGTTATCCCTAAACCGGGATAACGATATAGTTCCATTATCCCTGACCCGGAATAATAATGTTGGTTCCATTATTCCTAACCCGGAATAATAATGTTGGTTCGTAATTAAGTTCAATGTTAACATGTAGGTAGCGAGCCTAAAGTTACGTCACATAAGTGTTCGCGATCGAAGCTGACTGTTGTGACTCCGTGTTGCCAGGCCTATCACTGACCATGGCGAAAGTTAGGCCAAATTAATCACCCGTTGACCATACCCGGTCGGCTAGCGCGACTAGCTCGGGTGGGGCTTGTCGGGCCCAGTAGTACTACTTATAATTTCCCCGCTATCTAACCCAATATTAACGATCCGAGAGTTTGTCGAGGACTTCCGTGATATAGCTGCTTAGTGACCATAAAGTACATTAACATTAACTTAGTTACCGAGTAGTTTAACGACGTTAATTTCGCATAACGTAAAAAGATAGAGTTATAGAATGTATACATGTTTCTCCCCCTGTTGTTTAAAACCGGATAAAATAGGGGCCGTGAACTCACCTTTAATTGCTCGGTTAGTGTAACACAGAAGTAGCAAATGATGGGACCACTAATTGCGTCCTAACATGTCAATCGATTTAAAGTTAGTGTGTGAACACACTGATACAAACCCTACGCATAACTAACACACAATGCGGCACACATAATAACAAATTCGAAAACACAATCATGCATGCAAAGTATCATCATACCAAAATAGTGATCAAACCAACTTGTCATAAACACAAATCAACTCATACAACACTTTGGTACACACATACGCAAGTTATCATGTTTCAGCTTGTACGCTCATAACTAGGCTGTTTTCGAGGATTTTTATAAAATAGTTCCAACGTTCTAAAAATTCCAATTTCTTTACGGGATATGTCAACTGCACTGTAAAATTTTATGTAAACTTTTCAAGTCCTAAAACTTTACCAATTATTTATAAACATTTATATACTAGGCTGCAGTCAGATTCGTCGCTTTCTGACTGCAGTCCACGGGAAAAATTATTTAAAAATCATCGTTCATCCAATTAAGAAGCGTTTTTCAAAAATACACGTTTTTGGCTTCAGAAAATCCACTTTTCGATAAATAATGATCAGGGTACAGCCAATTGAAGTTGGCTGTAAATGCTATTCAGCAACATGTTTTCGACTTTTATCGCAATAGAACATGCTTAAACAATCAAGACGCTAAGTAATAATGATCAAGAACAGGTTTATTTGTCACATACCATCATGCACATCAATATTCATGCAAACCCAAATCATATAATATGATTTCTATCGCTAAAACGCAGCCTATGATTTTTGTATTCATCCTAAGATCACAATCGCAAGAACTCGCACAATTAACCGAACTAATCACAAATCATAACACTTTTTATATCAATGATCCTAACAATACATGTAATCATGATCAAGATTACAAACCCTAATGTGATTTGTAAAACAATTAAAACCCTAACCTTGAAACGATGAAGATTAGCGAACCGGGACAAGATTGGAAATCAATCCGGGGTTGGAGGCTTGTGCGATCGAGAGAGGGGGGGTGCCGTCGGCTTTCTTGGAGCTAGGGTTCCTTGTTGTTTTTTTTTCTAAACCTAACTCATGCATGCTTGTATATATATAGCATAAGGGAAAAAAGAAAAGGAGCAAAGGGGTGGGGGGCGTTTGCGACCGCAAGGGGGGGGCGGTTTGGGTCATTAGCTTGGGCCTCAAGTTTAGGAGTTCCTTGGGCCACAAGTTTAGAAGTTCCTTGGGCCACAAGGAGGTGAGGTCGACACGTTTCGCGGCTCGGTTTGGTTCGGCTATTTACTTATTATATTTTTTTTATAAAACTAAAAATCGCGAAATCAAAACGTGATATAATAATTCACAAACTTTACAAACGTCTAATAACACATAGCACGTAATTTACCCAATGCATTCAAAAGTTAGCGTAGTTATTGCGAGCGTGTAATTAAATTCTCCGAATCAAATTAGCGTAGGAATGAATAACCGTGCAGTAGCGCGTTTAAGATACCTGAAAAGCCGGGATGTCACAGTCCCTTTTCCATCTATTCCTTTCTCAATAAACCTTGCCGTCTTCCAGAAATTTTGAACAAGATTTACATATATGACCGTATTATCGCAGAGAGCGTGAACGGTTTTACAGCTATTGAGACCTTTCATCAAAGAGGTGTAGAGTTTCTTATGCTTCTCTGGGGGCGAAGCCATATAAGCAGCCTAATTATGACCCGATATGATTTTGAGATCCATGATACTACATAAAGCAAATAAGTTCAGTTAGACGTTTTAAGGTGAATGTAGTAAACATGGGACTAGCAAATATGTTAACTTAATGACTAACTCAGAGATTTCAAATCGAAATCATTTGTTTCGAGTCGAGACCAAAAGATCTCGAAAAGAATCCAAACAGATTTCGAGTCGAGATCACAGTCGAGATCTCATTAGAAACCAAGGACTCCGCCAAGTCTCGAGTCCAAACCATGAAGGTCTCGAGTAGAAACCAGGAAGATCTCGAGTACCCAATGCCTTCCTTCTCAACTCGAGGCAAAACCAAGCCAACACTTTTGACCAGTCAACATGAAGATCAAACGCTAATATCAAGTCTTAATTCGGTTAGAAACAAAATTAGGTCCGTAATTAGGGTTCTTAAACATCTTCAAATCATCATCGAATCTCCAACAATTCCTGCAAATCTTAAAATACAAATCATCATTTAAATCTTAACTACCTGTAACAGTAATTGTTTAAGAGAGATGACACCGGAGAATTAATCAATCGGAATGGAGAAATCAAAGCCGGAAAGAAGAACGCCGGAAAGATGAGAGAGAGAGAAAAGATAAGAGATTTCGAGTGAATGAGGATGTCTCGAGTCGAAACCCCTTTTTATACCTCCACTGTTCATGGGCCGGACCCTGACTATGAGTCAGGCCCAGCTCGAGACCAGTGGATGCGAGTCGAGACAAGCAGTTCCGAGTCGAAACCAAGAGTTCCAAGTCGAAAGCAGGTGTTTCTACTCGAGATCTCACATTCATTAGAGAAAACAATTTTCTAAGCATAATCCTTATTTTTCCCGAGCACGTTTTACGAGGTAAAAACCTATTCAAACAAAAATAAATAATTTCTAAACATTATCTACAAAAATAAAATAAATAGGAAAATATCATAAACACTCAGGGATCAAATCACGAGACATTAGGCTTGACATCACTTATCAACACTGATCTACTACCGAATGATCTGAACAATTGTCAATATATTTTTCCACTTATACTCAGCTCCTTAGACCTTTTCCAAATGATTGCATGTAATCAACTTTTATCACGTTTTAACCAATTAATAATGAACACCCAAACAAATATTAATGAAATCCCGGAATTTGCAATGCACACTCTATCATGCAAGTGGATTTCCTACCACACATTTTCACAACTCAGTTATGGGTTCATGAAATCTTATCTGAGATTGGATTGAGAAGAGAAAAGAATAGATCAAGAGCAGAGATGATATAATATACAGATCAAATGAGATTTTCTCAGTTTGACATAGGTTTTTGGGGTTTCTTTTGGGCACCAGAGGGCCTCTTTCAGGTGTAATGTGATCTACAAGGGGACAGACGTACAACTAGGTCTTTGCTCACGCAAAACAGAAGCCAACGTTGCCTAGCACCTCTAGGTCTTTGCTCACGCAAAACAAAGGAGATACACGACGTTTTAAACAAGATCTCAGAACTAGAACCAACTGGTGTCATGTGTATCAGGACATCACACAAACATTCAAATAGAAATGAGCTAATTCCAAGTGACTTTCTTTCCTGAGGTCATAGACTAATTTAGATTCTAAACAGGGAATCACTGTTTCCAGCTTTCAGGATAGAGCCTACTAACACATCATTCTAGAGCCAAACTATTTTTATACTGGTTTTACATGAGTCAGCCTTTTGTCATAATGTGAGAGTACATTTCACTTCCCGCATACAATACATCTTTTGTATTTTTCAAATTTTTAATGTTTTTGTATTTTTCAAATTTTCTCCCCCTAAATTTGTGCATAAATAAAAACTACCTAAGCATAGAAAACTTTATGAACAAATTTACCTACAAAAACATTCTCAGTCAGTATATCGGATCATTTTTAGAAAATTCACAAGCACCTGAAATTTCGAGCTGTTGACAGGTTTTGTGAACACATCTGCAGCATTTGCATCTGTGTCAATTTGATCTAATTGGTAAGACCTCTGTCAAAACAGTCTCGAATAAAATGAACTTTAATGTCAATGTGCTTGGTTTTGGAGTGGAAGACAAGATTTTTGACAATTTGAATTGCAGCATCATTATCGTAGTATATAGTAGTATTTGAATAAGACAAACCGTAATCCTGCAATTGATGTTGCATTCACACCACCTGAGAACAAGAGGCAGAAGCTGCAACATATTCAGCCTCAGCTATGGATATCGCCACTGTTTACTGCTTCTTGCATTGCCAAGAAATGAGCCGATCGCCCAAAAATTGACACCCAGCGGAAGTGGATTTCCAGTCACTGTCAGAGCCTCCAAAATTGCTATCAGAGAACGCAAATAAGTCAAAACAAGAATCTCTCGGGTACCACAAGCTAAACCGAGGTCTGCCTTTAAAATACCGAAAAATTCGTTTAACAGCAGTTAGATGAGAAAGTTTAGGATTAGCCTGATATCGAGCGCAGTTGCAAACAGCAAACATGATATCTGGACGACTTGTAGTAAGATACATCAGCGAGCCGATCATAGATCTATAGAGACGTTGATCGACCGGGGATCCTTCAGCATCTTCTGTCAATAAAGGTCTTTCTGCCATTTGAGTTTCAACTGATTTTGCGTCTGTGAATTTGAATTTAGCAAGCACATCATCCACATATTTTCCCTGATGAATAAGAAATGCCTCGAGAATCCTGGCGAACTTGGAGACCCAAGAACATAGTCATCTCCCAGAGATCACTCATCTCAAATTTCTTTTTCATTAGCTCTCGAATTCCCTGCATAAGTCTTCACTGGTTGATCCGAAAATGATATCATCGACATAAATCTGAACCAGGATTTGATCCTTGCCCACTCTCTTAATAAACAAAGTTTGATCAATCGTCCCACGAGTGTACCCATGACCAGAAGATGCTCAGTCAGCATTGCATACCAAACCCTTGGTGCTTGATGTAACCCGTATAGCGCCTTATCAAGCTTACAAGCAAATTCTGGATGATATGGATGAACAAAGCTACGTGGTTGGTCGACAAAAATCTCTTCTTTCACTTCTCCATACAAAAATGCAGTCTTTACATCCATCTGATAAACAGTGAATCCCATGTAAGATGGATGCATAAGCTAAGAAGATCCGAATAGCTTCAAGCCGAGCAACCGAAGCATAGACTTCATCATAATCTAGACCTTCAATTTGTCTAAACCCCTGGACTACTAATCTTGCTTTATTTCGAACAATTACTCCTGCAGAATCTCGCTAGTTTCTGAATACCCATCGAGTTCCGAGTTTGCGTTTCCCTTTCGGCAACTCAACAAGCTTCCATACTCCAAGCTTTTCAAATTGGTTCAGCTCTTCATGCATAGCATCTACCCAGCCTGGTTCCTGCAAGGCTACATCAACAGATTTAGGTTCAATTTGAGAAATGTAGCATGAATATAAGCAAGTATTAATAGTTCTAGATTGGCTCCATGTTTGAACTCCAGCATGGACGGAACCAATCACATTCGAAATGGGATGATTCCACTGAACACTCGTAGGGATGGTAAATTCTGGCACACTGTCGTCTTGAGTAGAATTGGTGTTGCTTGACTCCCCCTCATTAGATGCACCTGTGCTGTTAGCCAAAGAAGTAGTAGCCACATAATCTTCAGGAATAGGATCATCGAACATTCCGCCTGATGATGTACCTTCGGGGGAGGCCTGGGACGAAGTTGAAGGATGCTCTGTGAAGACCATTCCTGGTGGATCTATGGTATGGCTCCTAGAACTCCCTTCAGCCTCTTCTTCGTCTTCAATATCACCAACAGAAAGCGGTTGCTTAAATGAGGATACACCTACATCTGCGGAAACACTTGACAGAATATTAAATGATGTAAACAAATCAACATAATCATATAACCAGTCTTGACCGACTTTAGCATCCGTAGCATTTTCTTCTAGCCATTCGATGTTGCACGACTCGACGACTTTCTTTTTTACCTTATTGTATACTCTATAGGATGATACTTTAGAGTATGCAATGAAGAAACACTCGTCTATCTTGGCCTCAAACTTCCCATTGGAGTCCATGAGTAATAGAACACATGGACAACCAAAAATGCGAAAGTGTGAAACCGAGGGCTTACGACCTTCTAGAATCTCATAAGGATTTTTCATATGGCGTTTGTTTAGTAAAGCAGGATTCTGGATGTAACAAGCTGTGCTAACAGCTTCAGCCCAAAAGAAAATAGGAAGATTCGAGTCGACCAGCATGGTTCGTGCTGCCTCGATGAGAGTACGATTTCTTCTTTCAGCCACTCCAGTCTGTTGTGGAGTTCGAGGAGCACTATACTGTCGAGTGATTCCTTTTTCAGCGCAGAGAGCATCCAAGGTGATATTTTTGAATTCAGTCCCATTATCGGATCGGATAGCCTTTACCTTTGTACCTGTTTGATTCTCAACCAGAATAATAAATTGTTTGATCAAGCTTGCAGTCTCGTTCTTGTGGCTTAGAAAGTAGACCCATGTATATCTTGAGTAATTATCTACTAATACGAGACAGTAGGACTTCTTCCAAATGCTAAGAACGTTCACAGGACCAAACAGATCCATATGAAGCAACTCAAGCACAGCTTTGGTTGAGGGTACTGGCTTTGACTTGTGAGGCTTCCGATGAGCTTTACCCTTGGCACAAGCAACACATTTCTTGATCAACATGAAGTCTTTTATTGGTAGATCACGAACTAGTTGACGTTTTGCAATACGATTCAGATTCTTCATGTTAACATGCCCAAGACGACGATGCCACAACTGACCATCACGTTCAGATATCTTCGAGAAAAGGCAAATAATCTCTTCACATGGTTTCTTATTCATGTCAATGACATAGGCATTTCCTTTCCGTTCAGCAGTCATTAACACCCAGTCATCAGGAATCACAATCCCAGGCTTCAGCACATAACATCCCTTTTTTTGTAAAATGAACTGTATTTCATCTATAACAAATCTGCGAGATGCTTAACAGATTATGTTTCAGTTAAGGGACGTAATTTCGAAGCTGAGTACTCCATTTTGCATAGTTCCTTTCAGCGTTATTCTGCCTGACTCTCCACCCGCAAAGGAGACATGTCCACCATTGAATTCTTTAACATTGGTAAGCTGGGACAGATCTCCTGTCATGTGCCTGGAACAGCCACTATCCAAGTACCACAGTCGCACGGTATTCCTCCACAGTTGTTCCTGCATGAAAGAGCGGAATTAGAGAGTTTTTGGAACCCAAGCCATAGTTGACTTGGGTTTGCCTTTAGCATTCACATACGATACCCATTTCCAAATAAAATTGTTTTCGTTTATAAGTGTTAAGGGTTTCATATGTTTCACTGGTGGCTTAGGTGTGGAAGATTGGGCAACCTTGATTTTGGGTTTCCAGTAAAACTCTTTTCCATCTTTAATAATCTTGTTTGGAAAACACTTTTCTCGATTTAATTTGGTTGCAATCCAATCTTTATCAGAAGGTTTAGCCTTTGGATGGCTATTTTTCATTGTCTCAGACTTGGTAGTCTTCATAGACTCAAAATAACGTTGTCTATTCTACGTAACCTTATGATTTTGTGCTGGTTTAGCATTTAGTTGCACATTTAAATAAACGCGATTTCTAGTTATGTGGCCAGGAATTCCACAATTGAAACATGTTTGTCATTTCAGTATATGGAGTTCCTGAGATCTTGCAGCAGTAGCAGATATGTTGGGTCAGACTGATTTGACTTTCTTTGCTTGTTTGGCTTGTGACCCCTGTGCTTGTTCTGAGCCTTCTTTGGTTGCCTTGCTAGCTTTCTCGGAGCACAAAGGTGCCTGTTGACTAGAACTAGCACAGGTGTGAGATTGAGATCATTGATGATGGTTTTCTATTTTATCATCAGAAGATAATTCATCATTAGCTTTTGATTTAGAAACTGTTTCGAGTGACTCATATCAGATGTGAATATCTTTGCTTTCTCGAATCAGTTTCCAAATCAGACTCACAAGATTCTGGTTAACTTCATGATTTGAAATAATTTCTCGACCATCTTGTGAAAGAGTTTCTGAGACCTGTAGAAATAGATTCTGAAAGATGATCATAAATAACTTGTTCAACATTTTCATTTTCAATAGGTGATTCAGCATTATCAACAATAGGACACGACATATCACATTCAATAGTAGCTGAAAATAGATCACCACCATTCAAAGTATCTAAAACATCGCCACAAGATTCCAAGTTTTCGCCCAAAACATCAGGCCCAACGCACATAGTACTAAAAATTTTGTGAAATAAATTGTCAGGTTCAAAATTATCAGAATTTGCATCTGATACAAACTCTTGTTCAATGTTACTACTATCTTCAAGAACTATTTCATCTGCAAGGGAAGAAGAAGCATTAGAATGTTCAACAAAATTATGATTAAAATTCATTGGCTGATCAAACTGTTTTCCACTAGGATTACAGCTGACCGATGTCTTATCTGTATTTTGACCATAAAACATGCTGTCCATCTGGACTACTTCTTCTTCAGACAGAGGCAAATAGGTGTAGTTATGATTGAAAGGAGGAGGCATATTATTATAACCTAGGCCACTTCCTTTCTTTCTCTATTGATACACCAGTTGCTTGACACATATTCCTTGGCCAATTTACTGGAAGCATCAAACCTTTTTATATTGATTTCATTTATTTGAAATTTTTGTTTGGTTTCTTCCGGTTCTTTGGTCATGGTACTTATTGTTTCTCTTGCATCATCGTATACACAACACTTGATGCTCAGATCTTGTTGAAGTTTAGAAATATCTTTTCTTTGAGCTTCAATTTTCTCTCTGAAAAGTCTTTCATTCTTCTTTAATGTATCATTTTTTCGTTTTAAATCATTCAGATTTGAGACTAAATCTGAGTTGTGTAAACGATATGATTTAACAGTAGCTTGACAATCAGGAATGCATAGATAAGAATTTACCTCCTCAGCAGTAACACCATGAACCTGAGTCATAAAAGCCATGTTGTCGGTAGGTGCTTGACTTTCTGGAGCAGATAGATTAAGATGTTGAATTTCAGAGCTCCAGTCAAATGAGCCATCATTTTGCACCACCATGGCTGTATTCGCAGAGGATCCACTGGAGGTAGATGTTGAAGTAGCTATGGGAACAACTGTTTTCACTGGGTTTCTGGCGGCCAGCTGAGCGGGAGCAGCATTCTTATTTGTCGATTGCTTAGTACATTATCTAGCCATATGCCCTACTTCATGACAGTTGTAACACCGAACCTTAGACTTGTCAAAACCCATCTTTCTATCTCCAGAGTTTGTCCAATTGTTCTTCCCTGTTCTCTTAACGAAATTTCTGGCTCTGAAAGTAGCCAATGCCATCTGCCAAGTAATTCCATCTCTTCCACATCATCAGAATGCATCTGATACAAATCGGAGGTGGCAAAGTTGGGAAGAACTAGCTCGCCTGCAACAAAAGCATTCAAACAGTTTATAACCGAGGCAGCTATATCAAGATTTTCCGTGGATTGCTGAGAAAAGAAAGCCATCATCTCATTCTTTGCTGATAAAGATGGAGCAGATGCGTTCATAGATGACGGAGCAGGAGCATTCATTGATGAGGGTGCAGGTGAAGCCGCATAGAAGATTTTTGCTGGAGGAGGTTTAGAAACTGCTCGTGCCGAGGATGAGCTTCCAAACATTTGGAAGCCAGACTGAGACATGAGTGCAGCGTTGTTCGAAGATGACGCTGTAGAAGGAGTAGTAGTAAACCCAGCTGCAAGCAGACTGTTATTGTGATTAATCTCTCTCTGTTTGTCATCTAATTCACACGACTTGATATGAGAGATCATCTAAGAGAGACTGCATCTGGCCAAATCCTTCGTCTTCTTGATCATGGCCACATGATGATCCCAACTCTTCGACAATTCATTTAACAACTGTCTGTTTACCAAAGCATTTGACAACGGTAACTCAGAAATGGTCATCTACGTGATCAGTTTCATGAACCTCTGAACCTGGTTCTCCACCATTTCACCATAGATATGATTGTAGTTATTGAAATTTTGACTTAGCAAATTAAACCTACTTTCCTTCATATCTTCGTTCCCCTCAAATACATCATGCAATGAATCCCATAACTCTTTGGCAGACTTGGCTATTCTGAAACCCACAGCAATGTCTGGTCCCAAAGCCATGGTCAATTAGGCCAAAGCTTTCTCATCTTCCTCTACAATGTCGAAATCTTCGTCTGTATATCGCTCAACTGGCTTTGGGATTCTAACCGCCGGTAAATCATCTCTCTCATACGTGATTTCTCTTGGTCCATGCATTATGCTTCTCCAAATCTTACTGTCCTTAACTTTAACGTGTTTCTCAAATCTCCACTTCCACTCCTAAAAATCATCCCCTTCCAACAGTCGAAGTATCCTAGTTGTAGTCCCAATTATAGAGTCAAGTTCTTGATGTTTATTCACGGGAGCTAGGTCAATGATTTGGTTTGTGGAAGTCATTTAAAAAATTTTTAGTTTTAAAGTCTAATAAAGTCCAGATATAGTCCAGGTATAGTCCAGGTATGGTCCACAAATTGATTGCGAGTCGAGATCTATGAGTCGAGACAACAATCTCGAGTGAAAACCAGATATCGAGACCCAAGTCGAGACCTTGAATGCGAGAAGAGACCACTTAGTTGCGAGTCAAGACAGCAAGTAGAAACCAAGAGAATGCGAGTCGAGACCGCGAGTAGAGACCAGAAGAATGCGAGTCAAAACAGGAATCTAGATCTCTCTTCAATGATGAGTAAAGACAACCAGTCAAGCCAAGCAGATACAAGCAGGTTGCAAGCCGAGACCGAAACAGCTACTATGAGTCGAAACTGAAACAACTGCTGTGAGTCGAGACTGAAACAACGGTTGCGAGTCGAAATCTCAAAATACCAGTCGAGAATAAGCAGATTGCGAGTAGAAACCACAGATCTCGAGTAGCAACCTGCAAAATAAGATTAGATCAAAAGCGCTGCAATCCCTGAATATCAGCACTTTCCAAAGTTTAAAAGATTTTCCTAATCTTTTGATTCTCCAACAAATCTTCTGGCAAATCAGCAAATAGAATATCTTTGAGCAATTGAACCAAAATATCAATGATTTTGAAAAACAGCAGACGAACAGATGATTAACACTTAACCCCAAACTTGCGAATACTTGAACCTGTTGAAACACTTGAAACACTGATCAGTACCAAATGAAGTCTTGAATCTATATGATATCAACCGAACCAAGATAGAGGTTTCTTGGCTCTGATACCAATTGTAAAACCCAAGAAGGATCGTTCAATGATATCAAACAACCTCGTGAGAGTGCGGAAATCAATCACAAGGTGATTCAAACAATAATAGCAACAAAACACAATAAACTGTAAGAACAAAATACTTGCATTCACCGTTAAGATGACTGATACAAGACCTTGTGTTTGCGGTTTCGGCTTCTTTAATAATTGCACAAACTGATCTCTAATTTTGTGTCTCCCCCTAAACAATGCTAGGTCTCGGCTTATATACATTACATGACTCGAGACCCCTTTAAGCCCACACTAGAAAGCCCAGCGGAAACCATGTACAAAGACCCATTACAAATCGACCCAAACATATTAAACTAACACAAGATCAACTCTAACTTATGTATAAACCTTTCACGATCCAACACCTTTGTGAACTACAAACAAGCGATGTAATTTCCCTGATTAAATATCATATAACATGTTTTTGGTTAAACTTTTCAAATTGTTACGTGGATGTGATTACACGTGTATTGCTTAATCCACTCGCATTTAATGATTGAATTATTTAAATATTGTCTTACGTTGCATTATTATTACCATTATAGGAACGTCAATATGCCACCAAAAGCGAGACAATATCCCTCTTCCGACGGTACCAAATTACGTACTATTCCTTAGGAGTTGGCGTAGTTAATCGCTCAGCACGTTAACACTTCTCTAGAACAGCAAGAAGCTAATCAAACTACAAGGCAAGGATGTGGAGGTGGTACGAATGCGTACGTAATGGTGGAGTGCCGATTGGAGCCGCTCAAGGTAAAATAATGATTGGTAAAGTTTTAGTAGTTTCTTGTGTTATCATATAATCTAAGAGAAATCTTAACATTTCATTAACCTTGTGAATAGTGCATGGGTGTACGTACAAAACATTCCACAGTTGTAACCCAAGATTATTTACTAGAGCTGAAGGACCCCTTGATAACGTTAGATGGATTGATAAGATGGAGTCTGTGATTGCAATCAGCGGCTATGCAGCTGATCAAAGGGTTAGGTATGCTTCATGTTCATTTCTTGATGCAGCTTTATCCTGGTGGAACACTCAAGTTCAAATTTTGGGAGAAGACGTTGACTATGGTCTTACCTGGAATGAAATGAAAGAGATGCTTCTTAAGGAATACTACCCGCGTAGTGAGTTATAGAAGATTGAGACAGACTTCTGGAATATAACTATGGAAGGTTTGAATGTAAGAACTTATATGAATCGATTCAACGATCTGGCTAGATTGGTTCCTCGAATAGTCACTCCTAATTATGTTAAGATTGAAAGGTATATTTGGGGACTAGTGCCACAAATTCGCAATATGGTCACATCAGCGAAACCCACTACCTATTTGGAAGTTATTACTCCTGCAAAATCACTGACCGATGATGTCGTTCGCAAAAGTGGCCTTCACTAAAAGGATGAGATTGGGAAGTTGTCAGCGAAAGTCAGTACAGACAGGAAATCTGATCGACAGGAGCGCTCGAAGTGTAGATCTGGGGATTCGAGGAAGAGAAAGCCTGAGAGTTCGAGGAAGGATTCTGATGAGAAGCGTGAAAAGAAATGAGGTTCTTGTAAAGCATTTGCGGCTAACACCAGCAATTCAGGGAATGATGTGAACAAGGATGATAAGAGTGCCTCGGTGAAGAGAACTCAGGGTGATGAGCGAAGGAAATGCACTAGATGCGGTCGATCTGGGCATGTGGAGCGTGAGTGCTACGCTAATAGCACATTGGATGGAATCAAGCTAGAAGGATGTTTTGAATGTGGGGAACAGGGACATTTCAAGCAAAGCTATCCTAAGGTGAAAGGTAAGAGTGCTAGAGGTAGAGCATTTGAGCTGAATGCCAGGAAAGCTCGTGATGATCCTGAAGTTCTTACTGGTACATTCTTAATCATTAACCAATACGTGTTCGTGCTATTTGATACTCAAGCTTACTTGAGTTTTGTTTTGAAAAACTTTGAACCGTTTCTGTGTTCTCAAGCAAGTAAGCTAGATAAAAAGTACTCAATAGAATTAGCAAATGGTAAATTGGTAGAAACCAGTGAAGTCATTTGTGGCTGTAGTATTCGGTTATGCGATAATAGTTTTAGTATCGATTTGTTACCAGTGGATGGATTGGCTTTCCAACAATAAAGCTTAGATTATTTGTTCGGAGAAACTTGTGCGAATACCCCAGCCATGTGCAAGGGTTATCTTGCATTCTTGGTCAACGTGGTTAATACGAAGCTTGAAGGAAGGAAGATAGAAGAGATTCTAGTAGTTCGTGAATATCCAGAAGTTTTCCTTGAAGACTTGCCTAGATTGCCCCTTGCGAGACAAATCGAGTTTAGCATTGTTACCGGTGCAGCACCAATTGCAAAATCTCCTTATAGATTAGCACATTCGGAAATGAAAGAATTGTCGAATCAGCTTAAAGAGCTATTAGATAAAGGTTTCATTCGACCAAGCTTTTCACCTTAGGTAGCACCAGTTTTGTTTGTACAGAAGAAGAAGGATGGTTCCTTCAGGATGTGTATAGATTATCGGGAGCTGAACAAACTAACTATCTTGAATCGTTACCCATTACCAAGAATCGATCACCTGTTTGATCAATTGCAAGGATCCATCTTTTATTCGAAGATTGATTTACATTCAGGCTATCATCAGTTAAGATTGCCGATGAAGATGTTCCAAAGGCTTCTTTTAGAATACTTTAGGCCATTATGAGTTTTTAGTCATGCCTTTTGGCTTAACTAATGCGCCTATAGTGTTCATGGATCTCATGAACAGGGTATGCAAACCCTCTTTTGATAAATTCGTGATAGTATTCATAGATGATATACTTATCTATTCGTAAACCAAAGAAGATCATGAGCAACATCTAAAGATGATTTTGAGCTGTTGAAGAAAGAGAAGCTGTATACCAAATCTATAAATGTGAGTTTTGGATTTGAGAAGTTCATTTTCGCGGAGATGTCATAAGTGAGAAGGTATACATACGAAGCCATTAGAAATCAGGAAGCACCGAGGACTCCCTCAGAGGTGCGACAAGTCTTAGGGCTCGCTGGGTATTATCGGAGATTCATAGAGAATTTCTCAAGAATAGCGTAGCCATTGACGCTATTAATCCAGAAGGATAAGAAGTTTGATTGGACAGAGAAGTAGGAGGAAGCTTTTCGGTTGTTAAAGGAAAGGTTGTGTAGTGCATCTATTCTATCCCTACCTGAGGGAAATGATGGTTTGATTTCATACTGTGATGCATCATGTTTGGGACTTGGATGCGTGCTTATGCAAAAGGACAAAGTGATAGCCTATGCGTCCAGACAACTAAAAGTGCATGAGAAGAACTACACAACTCATGATTTGGAATTAGGAGCTATTGTGTTTGCCTTGAAGATTTTGAGATATTATCTGTATGGCATGAATTTTACGATTTACACTGACCATAAGAGCCTCCAGCATATCTTTGATTAGAAGGAACTCAACATGAGACAACGACGTTGGGTAGAGTTACTCAATGATTACGAGTGTGATATTCTTGATCACCCACGTAAAGAAAACGTTGCTGCTGATGTGCTTAGTAGAAAGGAGTGTGATATTCGTTATCACCCAGGTAAAGCAAAAATTGTTGTTGTGATAGCACACTGATGTACTATCATTTCTTCTTTTTACACAAAAACTTTTTTTGTATTTTTCATGTTTTTGTACATTTTTAAATTTTTATATGTTTTTGTATTTTCCACAACATATTTCTCCCCCTAAAATGAAAATCATATTTTTGAATTTTTGTTTTAAAGAAAGAAATTTGAAAACGAAAAATTTGACAAACAATGAGGATTACGTCAAATCGTCATCCATCTCGGCTTCAACCTCTGTGTCCCCCTGATGTCAGACCTTTCATCCCATTTAATTTCAAAAGATATCTAAACTTTGCTCTGTCAAACAGTTTTGTATAAAAGTCTGCTTTCTTTTCATGAATGTGGATCTTTTCAATACGAATCAACTTTTACTCGTAGCAGTCATGGCTAAAGTGATGTCGTATTTCAATGTGTTTAGTTTTAGAGTGCTGAACCGGATATTTTTGTAACATTAATGGCAACCTCGTTATCTACATATATAGGCGTATCAAGAAATTGCAATCCATAGTCTCTCATCTGTTGTTGTATCCACAAGTAGAGACCAACTGTGGCATGCTTCTTGAATTGCTACGTTACTAAGTATGTGCCAAAGAACTGGCAACCGGCAGTTGTAGATTTAGCATTTAAATTGCTACTTCTTGAATTTCATTTTCAATAGATGATTCAGCATTATCAATAAAAGCACACGACATATCACATTCAATAGTAGCCGAAAATAAATCACCACCATTCAAATTATCTAAAACATCACCACTAGATTCCAAGTTTTCGCCCAAAACATCAGGCCCAATGCACATAGTACTAAAACTTTTGTGAAATAAAATGTCAGGTTCAAAATTATCAAAATTTGCATCTGATACAAACTCTTGTTCAACGTTACTACTATCTTCAAGAACTATTTCATCTGCAAGGGAAGAAGAAGCATTAGAATGTTCAACAAAATTATGATTAAAATTCATTGGCTGATTAAACTGTTTTCCACTAGGATTACAGTTGACTGATGTATTATCTATCTTTTGACCATAAAACATGCTGTCCATCTGGACTACTTCTTCTTCAGACAGAGGCAAATAGGTGTAGTTATGATTGAAAGGAGGAGGCATATTATTATAACCTAGGCCACTTCCTTTCTTTCTCTATTGATACACCAGTTGCTTGACACATATTCCCTTGGCAAATTTACTGGAAGCATCAAACCTTTTTATATTGATTTCGTTTATTTCAAAAATTTTTTTGATTTCTTCCAGTTCTTTGGTCAAGGTACTTTTTGTTTCTCTTGCATCATCGTATACAAAAACACTTGATGCTCAGATCTTGTTGACGTTTAGAAATATCTTTTCTTTGAGCTTCAATTTTCTCTCTGAAAAGTCTTTCATTCTTCTTTAATGTATCATTTTGTCATTTTAAATCATTCAGATCTGAGACTAACTCTGAGTTGTGTAAACGATATGATTTAACAGTAGCTTGACAATCAGGAGTGCATAGATAAGAACTTACCTCCTCAGCAGTAAGACCATGAACCTGAGTCGTAAAGCCATGTTGTCGGTAGGTGCTTGACTTTCTGGAGCAGATAGAAAAAGATGTTGAATTTCAGAGCTCCAGTCAAATGAGCCATCATTTTGCACCAACATGGATGTATTCGCAGAGGATCCACTGGAGGTAGATGTTGAAGTAGCTATGGGAACAACTGTTCTCACGGGGTTTCAGGCGGCCTGCTGAGCGGGAGCAACATTCTTATTTGTCGATTGCTTAGTACATTATCTAGCCATATGCCATGCTTCATGAAAGTTGTAACACCGAACCTTAAACTTGTCAAAACCCATCTTTCTATCTCCAGAGTTTGTCAAATTGTTCTTCCCTGTTCTCTTAACGAAATTTCTTGCTCTGAAAGTAGCCATTGCCATCTGCCAAGTAATGTCCATCTCTTCCACATCATCAGGATGCATCTGATATAAATCGGATGTGGCAAAGTTGGGAAGAACTAGCTCGCCTACAACAAAAGCATTCAAACAGTTTACAACCGAGGCAGCTATATCAAGATTTTCCGTGGATTGCTGAGAAAAGAAAGCCATCATCTCATTCTTTGCTGATGAAGATGGAGCAGATGCGTTCATAGATGATGGAGCAGGAGCATTCATTGATGAGGGTGCAGGTGAAGCCGTATAGAAGACATTTGCTGGAGGAGGTTCAGAAACTGCTCGTGCCGAGGATGAGCTTCCAAACATTTGGAAACCAGATTGAGACATGAGTGCAGCATTGTTCGAAGATGACGCTGTAGAAGGAGTAGTAGTAAACCTAGCTGCAAGCAGACTGTTCTTGTGATTAATCTATCTCTGTTTGTCATCTAATTCACACGACTTGATATGAGAAATCATCTCAGAGAGATTGCATCTGGCCAAATCCTTCGTCTTCTTGATCATGGACACATGATGATCCCAACTCTTCGGCAATGCATTTAACAACTGTCTGTTTACCAAAGCATTTGACAAAGGAAACTCAGAAATGGTCATCTACGTGATCAGTTTCAAGAACCTCTGAATCTGATTCTCCACCGTTTCACCATAGATATGATTGAAGTTATTGAAATTTTGACTTAGCAAATTACGACTACTTTCCTTCATATCTTTGTTCCCCTCAAATACTTCATGCAATGAATCCCATAACTCTTTGGCAGACTTGGCTGTTCTGAAACCCACAGCAATGTCTGGTCCCAAAGCCATGGTCAAGTAGGCCAAAGCTTTCTCATCTTCCTCTACAATGTCGAAATCTTCGTCTGTATATCGCTCAACTGGCTTTTGGATTCTAACCCCCGATAAATCATCTCTCTCATACTTTCTCTAGGTCCATGTATTATGCTTCTCCAAATCTTACTGTCCTTAACTTTAACGTGTTTCTCAAATCTCCACTTCCACTCCTAAAAATCATCCCCTTCCAACAGTTGAGGTATCCTAGTTGTAGTCCCAATTATAGAGTCAAATTCTTGATGTTTGTTCACGGGAGCTAGGTCAATGATTTGGTTTGTGGAAGTCATTTTAAAACTTTTTAATTTTAAAGCCCAATAAAGTACAGATATAGTCCGGGAATAGTCCAAGTATTGTCCACAAATTGATTGCGAGTCGAGATCTATGAGTTGAGACAACAATCTCGAGTGAAAACCAGATATCTAGACCCAAGTCGAGACCTTGAATGCGAGAAGAGATCACTTAGTTGCGAGTCGAGACAGCAAGTAGAAACCAAGAGAATGCGAGTCGAGACCGCGAGTAGAGACCAGAAGATTGCGAGTCAAAACCGGAAGCGAGATATCTCTTCAATGATGAGTAAAGACAACCAGTCAAGACAACCAGATTCAAGCTGGTTGCAAGCCGATACCGAAACAGCTGCTATGAGTCGAAACTGAAACAACTGCTGTGAGTCGAGACTGAAACAACTGCTAAAGATTACACTGGTTGCGAGTCGAAAGCTCAAGATACCAGTCGAGAATGAGCAGATTGCGAGTAGAAACCACAGATCTCGAGTAGCAACCTGCAAAACAAGATTAGATCAAAAGCACTGCAATCCCTGAATATCAAGCACTGCAATCCCTGAATATCAGCACTTTCCAAAGTTCAAAAGATTTTCCTAATCTTTTGATTCTCCAACAATTCTTCCGGCAAATCAGCAAACTGAATATCTTTGAGCAATTGAACCAAAATATCAATGATTTTGAAGAACAACAGACGAACAGATGATGAACACTTAACCCCAAACTTGCGAATACTTGAACCTGTTGAAACACTTGAAACACTAGTAAAAAAATGAAGTCTTGAATCTATATGATATCAACCGAACCAAGATAGAGGTTTCTTGGCTCTGATACCAATTGTAAAACCCAAGAAGGATCGTTCAATGATATCAAACAACCTTATGAGAGTGCGGAAATCAATCACATGGTGATTCAAACAATGATAGTAACGAAACACAATAAACTGTAAGAACAAAATACTTGCATTCACCGTTAAGATGACTGATACAAGACCTTGTGTTTGCGGTTTCGGCTTCTCTAGTAATTGCACAAACTGATCTCTAATTGTGTATCTCCCCCTAAAAAATGCTAGGTCTCGGCTTATATACATTACATGACTCGAGACCCCTTTAAGCCCACACTAGAAAGCCTAGCCGAAACCATGTACAAAGACCCATTACATATCAACCCAAACATATTAAACTAACACAAGATCAACTCTAACTTATGTATAAACCTTTCACGATCCAACATCTTTGTGAACTACAAACAAGCGATGTAATTTCCCTGGTAAAATATCATATAACAGGTTTTTGGTTAAACTTTTCAAATTGTTGTGTGGTTGTGATTACATGTGTATTGCTTAATCCACTCGCATTTAATGATTGAATTATTTAAATGTTGTCTTACGTTGCATTATTATTACCATTATAGAAACGTCAATAAGCCACCAAAAGCGAGACAATGTCCCTCTTCCTTCGGTACCAAATTACGTACTATTCCTTAGGAGTTGGCGTAGTTAATCGCTCAGCACGTTAACACTTCTTTGGAACAGCAAGAAGCTAATCAAACTACAAGGCAAGGATGTGGAGGTGGTACGAATGCGTACGTAATGGTGGAGTGCTGATTGGAGCCGCTCAAGGTAAAATAATGATTGGTAAAGTTTTAGTAGTTTCTTTTGTTATCATATAATCTAAGAGTAATCTTGACATTTCATTAACCTTGTGAATAGTGTATGGATGTACGTACAAAACATTCCAGAGTTGTAACCCAAGATTATTTACTGGAGCTGAAGGATTGATACGATGGAGTCTGTGATTGCAATCAGCGGCTATGCAGCTGATCAAAGGGTTAGGTATGCTTCATGTTCATTTCTTGATGCAGCTTTATCCTGGTGGAACACTCAAGTTCAAATTTTGGGAGAAGACGTTGACTATGGTCTTACCTAGAATGAAATGAAAGAGATGCTTCTTAAGGAATACTACCCGCGTAGTGAGTTATAGAAGATTGAGACAGACTTCTGGAATATAACTATGGAAGGTTTGAACGTAAGAACTTATACGAATCGATTCAACGATCTGGCTAGATTGGTTCCTCGAATAGTCACTCCTGATTATGTTAAGATTGAAAGGTATATTTGGGGACTAGTGCCACAAATTCGCAGTATGGTCACATCAGCGAAACCCACTACCTATTTGGAAGTCATTACTACTACAAAATCATTGACCGATGATGTCGTTCGCAAAAGTGGCCTTCACTAAAAGGATGAGAATGCGAAGTCGTCAGCAAAAGTCAGTACAGACAGGAAATCTAACCGACAGGAGCGCTCGAAGTGTAGATCTAGGGATTCGAGGAAGAGAAAGCCTAAGAGTTCGAGGAAGGATTCTGATGAGAAGCATGAAAATAAATGAGGTTCTTGTAAAGAATTTGCGGCTAACACCAGCAATTCAGGGAAAGATGTGAACAAGGATGATAAGAGTGCCTCGGTGAAGAGAACTCAGGGTGTTGAGCGAAGGAAATGCACTAGATGCGGTTGATCTGGGCATGTGGCGCGTGAGTGCTACGCTAATAGCACATTGGATGGAATTAAGCTAGAAGGATGTTTTGAATGTGGAGAACATGGACATTTCAAGCAAAGCTGTCCTAAGGTGAAAGGTAAGAGTGCTAGAGGTAGAGCATTTGTGCTGAATGCCAGGAAAGCTCCTGATGATCCTGATGTTGTTACCAGTACATTCTTAATCATTAACCAATATGTGTTCGTGCTATTTGATACTCAAGCTTACTTGAGTTTTGTTTTGAAAAACTTTGAACCGTTTCTGTGTTCTCAAGCAAGTAAGCTAGATAAAAAGTACTCAATAGAATTAGCAAATGGTAAATTGATAGAAACCAGTGAAGTCATTTGTGGTTGTATTATTCGGTTATGTGATCATAGTTTTAGTATCGATTTGTTACCAGTGGATGGATTGGCTATCCAACAATAAAGCTTAGATTATTTGTTCGGAGAAACTAGTGCGAATACCCTAGCCTTGTGCAAGGGTTATCTTGCATTCTTGGTCAACGTGGTTAATACGAAGCTTGAAGGAAAGAAGATAGAAGAGATTCCAGTAGTTCGTGAATATCCAGAAGTTTTCCTTGAAGACTTGCCTAGATTGCCCCTTGCGAGACAAATCGAGTTTAGAAATGTTACTGGTGCAGCACCAATTGCAAAATCTCCTTATATATTAGCACATTTGGAAATGAAAGAATTGTCGAATCAGCTTCAAGAGCTATTAGATAAAGGTTTCATTCGACCAAGCTTTTCACCTTGGGTAGCACCAGTTTCGTTTGTAAAGAAGAAGAAGGATGGTTCCTTCAGGATGTGTATAGATTATCGGGAGCTGAACAAACTAACTATCTAGACTCGTTACCCATTACCAAGAATCGATCACCTATTTGATCAGTTGCAAGGATCCATCTTTTATTCGAAGATTCATTTACGTTCAGGCTATCATTAGTTGAAGATTGCCGACTTCTTTTAGAATACTTTAGGCCATTATGAGTTTTTAGTCATGCCTTTTGGCTTAACTAATGCGCCTACAATGTTCATGGATCTCATGAACAGGGTATGCAAACCCTCTTTGGATAAATTCGTGATATTATTCATAGATGATATACTTATCTATTCGTGAACCAAAGAAGATCACGAGCAACATCTGAAGATGATTTTGAGCTGTTGAAGAAAGAGAAGTTGTATACCAAATCTGTAAATTAGAGTTTTGGATTTGAGAAGTTCATTTTCACGGAGATGTCATAAATGAGAAAGGTATACATACGAAGCCATTAGAAATCGGGAAGCACCAAGGACTCCCTCAGAGGTGCGACAAGTCTTAGGGCTACTGGGTATTATCGGAGATTCATAGAGAATTTCTCAAGAATAGCATAGCCATTGACGCTATTAATCTAGAAGGATAAGAAGTTTGATTGGACAGAGAAGCAGGAGGAAGATTTTCTGTTGTTAAAGGAAAGGTTGTGTAGAGCATCAATTCTATCCCTGCCTGAGGGATATGATGGTTTGATTTCATACTATGATGCATCACGTTTGGGACTTGGATGCATGCTTATGCAAAAGGACAAAGTGATAGCCTATGCGTCCAGACAACTAAAAGTGCATGAGAAGAACTACACAACTCATGATTTGGAGTTAGAAGCTATTGTATTTGCCTTGAAGATTTGGAGATATTATCTGTATGGCATGAATTTTACGATTTACACTGACCATAAGAGCCTCCAGCATATCTTTGATTAGAAGGAACTCAACATGAGACAACGACATTGGGTAGAGTTACTCAATGATTACGAGTGTGATATTCTTGATCACCCAGGTAAAGAAAACATTGCTGCTGATGCGCTTAGTAGAAAGGAGTGTGATATTCGTTATCACCCAGGTAAAGCAAACATTGCTGCTGTGATAGCCCACTGATGTACTATCATTTCTTATTTTTACACAAAAACTTTTTTTGTCTTTTTCATGCTTTTGTACATTTTCAAATTTTTATATGTTTTTGTATTTTCCACAACATATTTCTCCCCCTAAAATGAAAATCATATTTTTGAATTTTTGTTTTAAAGAAAGAAATTTGAAAACAAAAAATTTGACAAACAATGAGGATTACGTCAAATCGTCATCCATCTCGGCTTCAAACTCTGTGTCCCCCGTGATGTTAGACCTTTCATCCCGTTTAATTTCATAAGATATTTAAACTTTGCTCTGTCAAACAGTTTTGTATAGAAGTCTGCTTTCTTTTCATGAGTGTGGATCTTTTCAATACGAATCAACTTTTTCTCGTAGCTGTCATGGCTAAAGTGATGTCGTATTTCAATGTGTTTAGTTTTAGAGTGCTGAACCGGATATTTTTGTTAAATTAATGGCAGCCTCGTTATCTACATATATAGGCGTATCAAGAAACTACAATCCATAGTCTCTTATCTGTTGTTGTATTAACAAGATTTGAGAACAACAACTAGAAGCGAAAACGTATTTTGCTTCGCAAGTAGAGACCAACTGTGGTATGCTTCTTGAATTGCTATGTTACTAAGTGTGTGCCAAAGAACTTGCCACTGGCAGTTGTAGATTTAGCATTTAAATTGCAATACGCAAAGTCAGAGTCAGAGTATTCTTCGAGACTGAAGTCATAGGTGTGTGGATACCACAAGCCGGTGCTTTGGCAACCTTTTAGGTATCGAAGGATCCTTTTGACAAAAATAAATGCTACACTCTGGGACTTGACTGATAGTGTGCGTTGAGGCATGTTAGATACATGATATCCGGCCATGATGCTGTTAGATACATTAAAGAGCCAATAATCGAACGATGTAGAGTTTCATCTATCTTTACTCCAGAGTTGTATCTGGTCTGATGTCGTGATTTAGAGCTAACGGGGTAGACACTAGTGATGATTCGGACATCATGAATTTCTCCAAAACATTGTTCACATACTTCGTATGATGTATAAAGATTCCATTAGGCAATTGATCGACCTGAAGTCCCATAAAGAACTTTATTTCTCCCATAGAGGTCATCTCAAAACATCGTTTGTCAAACCGAATATGATGTCATCCTAATAAATTTGTACAATCAAGATGTGTCCTACCACTTCCTGTGTGTAAGGGTACTATCTACTATTCCTCTAGTAAAACCGTTGTCTAGAAGATATTGAGAAAGCGTCTCATACTAGGCTCTCAGGGCCTTCTATAAGCGTAAAACGCCTTATCGGTAGATAAACCTCGTCTTTGTGTATTGCATCAACAAATCCCAGTGGTTGGCTGACATACACCTCCTCTTTCACTTTTTTGTACAGGAACGTGGACTTGACATCCAATTGGTACACTTTGAATCTCTTCCAAGACCCGAATGCATGGAAGATGCAGATTACTTCAAATCTTGCCATGGGAGCATAAACTTCAATGTAGTCTATTCCCTCTTGCTGATTAAATCCTTGAACAACAAGTCGAGCTTTATTACGCACAATTACTCCTCTGTCATCTCTTTTGCACTTGAAGACCCACTTTGTATTTATCTTTTTGTGGTCATCTGGTATATTAACAAGTTTCCACACACCAAGTTTTTGAAATTGCAATAACTCTTCCTGCATAGAGTTCACCCAGCTGTCTGCTGTGAGAGCTTCTTTATACGTTTTCGGCTCTATCTACGAAATAAACATCTATATGAAACTGTGTTTTGTAAAGGTGCTAAATTAGTATAAAACATCTAAGATCCTGATTGATCTGCTTTCGCATTTTAACACCAGTCTGCAACTCTCCAATGATTTTTCTAGAGGGTGGTATGACAGTGTACTCGGCATAACTTTGTTAGAAACGCTCACTTCGTGTTCCAAATTTGTGATATTCTGATCAGCATTCTGATTAACTATGCTTCATTTTGAGCACTTGTTCCTTCGGCTTAATTGTTAAGTAAACTTTCAATCTGATCTTCACCATCATCGGAAGTAGATCCATCATTATCATACATTGGTTCAACACAAATTCAGAATCATCGGATTGATCAAACGTGGGAGCAGATTCATTCATCTCTTCTTTGGCTATGGGATCACTTGTTCCAATAATCTGTGATTCTGGATGTTGAGAACTAGAGCCTTCTTCAACATCATGAGTACCAACAGGTGTTTGAGTTATAACGATTGGTCTAAGAACTTGTTCTTGTGATAAAGATTGTTGTTGCCGATAAAGCATCACAAGTTCCTCTTCTGTTGGTTCATCTTACAGTTCCAAGGAATTCTAGAGACTTTCATAATTGAGTAGCCAAGCATCTTTGGGTTTCTGTGTTGGAGATGTGTATCGTTGATAATGTGACAACCCACAAAATAATGGTGTATTTCATACAACTTAACAACTAGATTATACAATTTATTGCGCTCGTTACGACTTAATTAATGCATGATTAGGTCGTGTAAAGTCTAGCAATCATAGGACATGGTTAACTATGCCAAACAACATGGTTACATTCTTCACGTTGAGAGAAAACAACAAACTATGTCCAAATATGTTGGCAAAATGCCGAAAACACTATTCATGCCAGCAACTTCAGAAAACTGTCGGAATAAGCAACGAATGACACGAAAACATTTTATGGTAAGAATATAAATAAAAATCCCTAATTCGGGACATTAAATTCAAAAACACTTTAACTTTCAGGAAAATACATATCGTCACAATTCGTCTAGACCGTGCTAAAATATAACAAAGTAAATTGTCCGAAACGCCAAAACTCAAAACTTTAAGGGTCATAGGACTCGTATATAATGTTATACACCCTATATAAGCTTGGAATATCAACAGAATATCCTAAACATAAGCTTCCGACGATATGCCACAGCGGGCACAACTTGTCTGATACAGACCCGACGTAATAGTAAGAAATATTCTTACCATCCTAACACCTAAACAGATCATACAGTAAACTAGTTAAGAATATTTCATGTCCGAAATAACATTGGTGGTGTCATATGATAAGCAAAGACGACATTTTTGGTACCAAGCACACTTTCCATATATTGCCCCAAAGTGACCCGACGACCGATCGAATAATATGTTTACCACCCGAAACTATCACCAACTAGTCAAGGGAATTAATTTATACTAATTAACATCTAAAATGCCTAAATACTCCCTAATGATGCAAGACCAATCACTAAACAAAATACTTAACTTAATTATACACATGTTAAAAAAAGTTACACTTAGCCTCCCCCCCCCCCCTTCAAGAAATAGGTCAACAAGTGGGTCCCACCCCCTTGTTTCTTTGTTGTAAAATGAAGCATGTAAGGCATGGTGCAAGATTTACATGATGGTGAACTTGATTCTATATAACCTAATATCATCATCAAGTTTTCTACCACTTTCAAAACTTCAAAAAAATCAAGAATCACACTTCTTTCCCCTTCAATTTTTTGCAGCCCCAACTCCCCATAAACCCTCATTTTTGCTCCACAAAACCCACCAAAATAAGCTTATGAAACACACCTTAAGACACCTCCAGAAAGGAGCAAGCATGGAGGACTTTTAGAGCTTCATTTGTAGCTTAATCTCTTCTTAATTTTCATCATAATCTTGCAAAAATTGTAGGACTTTATTTCACTAAATCTAAGCTTGTTAATATTTGTAGATTAGTAAAGTATATGTTGATCATCTTGAATCTTAAAGAAAATAAAATCTTAAAACCCTAATCATAACATAACAAGTCTACTAATGTGATGTATTTTGTGTTGATCATGTCGCTTAGTGCTAGTTAGCTTATATATTCATGATGATTATGTTAAAGTAGGTTGTTTAAGTATATGATGTTGTATGATTAAGAACAAAAATGATGATTCAAACATATTAATGTTTGAACCAAGACAAGATCATCCATTCCATGATCCATGAACTTTACTATAAAAATAAAAGTGATTTCTAACATTTTATAACTTTCATGCAAATTAAAAATCATGATTTACACTAAGATGGTTTTAAAAGTGTGTTATTCAAAGTTGTTTAAACATAAGAACAAGATAAGTGTGCTAAATATGATGGTTTAAATGATCTTGCTAAATGATATAAAAGTGTGATCATATATATCTTAAAAGTATGACAAGAAAAGTATATAAAGTTTATGGAGCATGAGCATATGCATGTGCAAGCTATACATGCAAAGTTGATGGTTAGAAACTTGATTGGAAATTGATTGAGATTAAGGAATTTAAACATGCTTAAAATACGTTTTAAAAGCGTGGAAACACCATAGTTTAGGGGAAACTATGGCGAAATTTTTCTAAAATCAAATCACGATTAAAGTACGATTAATGGGTGATTAATGGGACTAAACGCGATTACTAACATTAATCAGTAATTAAGGAAGTTTAATAAAAAAGGTTAAGCCCTAATCTTACAAGAACTTTTTATAAAAACTTATACATAATTATAAGTTAAAAAGAGTAATAAAAAGGTGAAATGCAAATTTTAAGTACAAATATATTTTTAAATAAAAATATACACATGTTTAAATATACCAACTTAAGTGTATAAATACTTGTACAATTATGTGTACGTATTAGAAGTTAGGAAGAACACTAACTAAAATACAAATACACTACACAAACAATCTCCAAGTAAGGTATCCTAGTACGTGTAAATACAGTATAAATACCAAATAATACAGTATACAAATACGTATGAATACAGTATAAATACCAAATAATACGACATAAAAATACGTATAAATACTTATACCAAAATACTTAGTAACACACAAGAATTACAAGTGATGTACACACACAACATATACATGCAAATGCATACAATAAAACAATTTGCATATACAATGCAATATTTGCATATACAATGGAACAAATGAATACAACAACATAATTTGCATATACAAAGTAACAATTGCACATATAATGATGCAAATGCATACAATAAAACAATTTGCATATACAATGCAATATTTTCATATACCACGGAACAAATGCATACAACAAAATAATTTGCATATACAAAGTAACATTTGCATATACCATGGAACAAATGCATACAACAAAATAATTTGGATATACAAAGTAACATTTGCATATACCATGGAACAAATGCATAAAACAAAATAATTTGCATATACAAAGTAACAATTGCATAGATAATGGTGCAAATTCATACAATAAAACAATTTGCATATACAATGCAATATTTGCATATACCATGAAACGAGGACGTACACAAAGATCAATTTTCATATACAATGGGACATATACTTATGCATGTGAACGAGGTTCGCTATGCTTAGAATATGTATTGGAAGAATATACAAAACACGTAACGAACTTATACCGTGTGGATCACGGAGACTCTCATGGGCTAGGCCCACTCATACCGTGTGGATCACCGAGACTCAAATGGGCTAGGCCCATTCTCACTTGTGTGAGGCACAAAGACTCTTATGGGCTAGGCTCACTTATACTCGTGTGAGGCATGGAGACTCACGAAGGGTAAGGCCCGTTCGTACACTTGATGGACATGAAATATATATAAGAAGTGTATATATATATTAAAACAAAAATACAAATCAAATGCCAACATATATAAAATATGCAAAGGGAACCAAAGACTTAACTTAAATAATAACGTTCAAGATGAAGAACGTGTACACATTAAACATTAACTCAAGTGTCTAATGAATTAGAGCACTTGTAGGTTGATACGCGCTTTGCGATACCTGAATTTCTGGCATATAATTAAGGACGCAAATCAGTGAATTCATGTCCCCCTTTTCTTTTAAATGTTTTCGGTTTATAACTCTCGGGGGGAAATACATGTTTTCAATGGTATGGTTTAGCTATGGAATGAAATATTAGATCATGTGCGCACAGGGTATCTCTTAAGTGCCATTAATCTTTTATAAGACCGAGGAACAAGAGTGGTAGATCTATCGGGTGTAGCGAGCCCCACTCATGGGTCCTGGTGTGGCCGCATGTAGTGCCTTTGTTGTCCTAACCGGGTGGACTAGAAGAAATCGTCTAGGGTAGAGTACTTCCTATGTCGGCACATATATTAATGTCTTTGCAAAACATTAATGATCATCAAGTTCATTGATGTTTTACATACCACATATTTTCATATATGAACTCTCAAATGTTTTTAAGATTTATTTGGTGTGCACACAAAACGCATGAACTCGCCAACTTTTGTTGATGTTTTTAAACTTACATGTATTTTAGGAAATTGAAGTGGATCTTGGCGCAGTCGTTTACGAAGTTTTCAAGGTTACTAGTAGTCAATGTCATTCGTATTTTGGAGGGTTTGGTCTATATATTCCGTCTTCGTCCGGAATATAGGATGCAAAGCCTCAATGTTTTAAAAGTTATTTTGAACAAGCTTTTTGTAAACCTTAAATTATTTATGACGTCTTTTATTTCCAAATAACTTATGGCTTGTAATGTTTATTTGTGGTGAATGGATGAACATCGTGCACGCTTTTATTTCATATAGTTGTTTACTTATGTCGTATATGATGAAAACTAATCAAGTTCACACCGCGCGCTTCCGCCTATGAACAGGTGTGACAGATTGGTATCAGAGCTTCGATTGTAATGAACCAGGATTCCTTCTCGAGTCTAGTGTACAATCATTAGGATCCTCTCATGAAAACATTTTGATTTTGAAAACGGTTTTCATTGCATATATTGAAACGCAAGATCCACTAATAAAAATCTTTTCAAACAAATAATGCAAGGATATTATTTGGGGCATAGTCTATATGGGATAGACTTGCAAAACTTGATTGACTCGCACAAACCAATGTGATTTCACTTTATATGATTGCATGCTCATATACTTAATAAGTAATAATAATATTTATTGATATATATATATACATGCTGTACGGAATATTTTGCTAGGGTACCATGGAATCTTTGGCCAGTAGCGGCATCTATGATGACGCATCAGACGACGATTACCCACCTGTTATTGTGATCATATCTTCTTTAGATGAGTCAGACCCCGAGGAGGACCCCAACTATGACTCCGACGATGCTATGATGGAGAACGCTCCAGTAGTGGACGACATGTTAACTGTGGGGCCACAGCTAAATGACTTTGTTATTGTGGGACATCCCAACGATGCACATATCATCGAATACATTCCACTAGATGTCATACCTATTGCTGTCGTTCCACCTCTCAATATTCTGTCCGATGACGAGGACGAGATCCCCTACTTTCACGTAGACCACCTGGGCGATGATATCGGCGATGGCGAGGTCATTGACATTTCTATCCTAGAGGTTTCCTCACCCGTTGTTTCTAATGTAGCCATCTGTTCATCTGATGCGCATGATAGCGTATCCTCCTCTACAATTCGCGGCGCGGGACTGCGGGCGAATGCGACGGATAGTAGGTTTGATACCATTCCCAATTGCCACCTCTGGTCCTACACTGATCCCTACTTCCACTACTACCCCGCCAGCTACTCCTACATCATGACACACTCCAGATATCCCTGCCCCTCCTCATGCCACAGACATACCTGCTCCTCTCGTCGACACCCCACTACCAAGCAGCCTTTATTCCTTGAGACCCCTTCCTCATACCGGTGTATCTGTCATTTTTACTCACGGAATACCAGCACCACGTCCTAGAGAAGGATCCTCACGCCAGCCTTTTTAGTCACCTACTCATATGTCCTTGTCAAACCCTTACCACCCCAGTCACCACCCTTCCTATAGTAGGGACGATCTCGTTTAGTCCCTACAGCTGCAGATTTAGCTCCTGTCCCGTAAAGTCTAGGAGTTGGAGTGTTTCCGTGATACCTTGCCACCACCACCACCTGCTTAGCTACCACCATCTACTCCACTACCACCAACATCACCACCACACCCGTCTCCACCACACTTACGTCCACCTATTGGCCTTGAGGCTTGTGTGCTGACCTTGGAGCAGCGAGCCAACCTCTCTGACACTCGTATTAACTGCATGGAGGATGAGATGGATCATCTCGATAGTTTGGTTATTCTTACCCCACTCCTTTCGCCTCACGCACCGTAGTCTTATTTTATTGCAGGTACTAGTTTACGGGATTAGAAGACCCGCTTTTGAGGTATATATGAAGACTAGGTGCAAGCTATCGACACTTGAAGACTTTTGAAGACCGATGGGGAAGAAAAGATTTTACCACTTTTATGTATTATAAACGTTATAAACTTTTATGCTTTTATTGTATGCATGCCTTGTTATTGTGGATGATGTTTGGTTGACATGATGATTATTTATATATCATATGTATCTTAGCCAACAATATTTATTATTAAATATTTGTCTGACACCCTTCGATATCTATTACCAGAAGACGATGCCACCAAGACGTAGGACCAACGCGAACGCACTACCAACGACTGAGGCAGAGCTAAACAAGCACATCTCCCAGTCTATAGCGCAATATGAGGCTAACCGCTCTGAACACAACGGTGGAACTGGAGGTTCATCTGGGGGCAACCCCAATACCGGTAAAATTCGTTGTCTTTGACGCCATACAATACCCTTGTTTGTTCCAATCGTGCCTTTGATAATGTTCATTCATAATCTGTTCGTACAATGTTTCATGTTGTTGATACAAGCAGTTTCTGGGCTGCAAGCCTCTGAACTTTGATGGCACTAGAGGTGCCGTAGAATTTATGCGCTGGACAGAAAAGACCGACTCGGTAATAAGAATGAGCAAGTGTCCTCCTGACCTAAGGGTCACATATGTTTCTTGGTTATTCGTAGACTGGGCACTATCATGGTGGAATCTTCAAGTCCAAACAAAGGGGAAGAAGCTGCGTATGCTATGACGTGGGAAGAACTAAAAGAGTTGATGAGAAAGAAATATTGTTCAAGGGCTGAAATTCAAAAACTTGAGACCGAGTTTTGGAATAGATGATCGGAGCTGATGTTGCTAGGTATACGCAATGTTTCCATGACTTGTCAATGGTTGTTCCATATCTAGTGGAACAAGAGTTCAAGAGAATCGAGTGATACATTTGGGGACTTGCTCTTGAGATCTTGAGCATGGTTTCTTCTTCTAAGCCTGCTAATATCAGTGAGGCAATCAAATTGGCTGTTAGTCTCATTGAGGAGGTTGTTCGTTTAGGAGAGCTGTCAAGGACTAGGCTAACAAAAAGGAAACTCATGTTGAGTCCACGAGTGAGGGAAAACGAAAGTTCACCAACTTTAAGAAAGGCATCCGAGCAAACAACAACCAACCCAACAAGCGAAGGGAAATAAACACACCTAGAGAAGCTAAATGGGTCCTTTGCACTAACTAATGCAAGTGGTGGTAGAGGATACACGGGTTTCTTACCGAAATGTGATAAGTGTAGGTATCATCACTTGGGCCCTTGTAGAAATACCAAGTGTGACAAATGTGGTAAGACGGGGCACAACAAAGAGACTTGTTGGGTAGGTGTTGGACGTGGAAATAGAAACCAAGGTGGTAATGGAAATAACAATCAAGGTGGAAGTGGGAATGGCAAAGGTCAAGTATGCTACGGGTGTGGAGAAAAAGGGCATTATCGGAAGGATTGCCCGAAGGAAAACCAGGCTTGAGGAAGATCTTTTGTGATAGGAGCTAAGGCTACACGCCAAGACCCGAACGTGGTTACGGGTACGTTTCCTATAAACCAACATTTTGCATCCGTTCTATTTGATACAGGCGCCGACTTTAGTTTTATATCTATAGAGTTTAAAAATTTACTTGGCCTAGAGTCGAGTAAGCTAGACATCCCATATTTTATAGAATTAGCGAACGAAAAACTTGTGGAAACGGGAGAAATTATTAGAGGTTGCACACTCGAACTTGGAGCGCGAAGATTATGTATCGATCTTTTACCCATCGACTTAGGTAGTTTTGACGTAGTTGTCGGAATGGAATGGTTGTCCGACAACCGAGCGGAAGTGGTTTGCCATGAGTAAACCATCCGCATTCCTTTATCAGATGACGAAACACTCGTCATACATGGAGAAAAACGCGAGACGTCCCTACGGATTATTAATTGTATGAAGGCGCAAAAGTGTCTACGAAAAGGTTGTATAGCCTTCCTTGGTCATGTAGTAGACAAAGAACCTAAGGAGCCGAAGTTAGAAGACATTCCGGTCGTGAAGGAGTTTCCAGAAGTCTTTCTAGAATACTTGCCAGGACTGCCTCCACAACGCCAAGTGGAATTTCGCATCGATTTGGTGCCAGGAGCGGCACTAGTGGCGAAGTCTCCTTACCGATTAACTCCGTCCGAGATGCAGGAGCTATCCACTCAACTTTAGGAATTGTAGGATAAAGGATTTATTTGACCGAGTTTCTCACCTTGGGGAGCTCTGGTATAATTTGTTAAAAAGAAGGACGGGAGCTTGCGTATGTGCATAGACTATCGGGAGTTGAACAAACTCACTATCAAGAACCGATACCCCTTACCGAGAAGTGACAACTTGTTCGATCAACTACAAGGCTCAAGCTTCTATTCAAAGATCAATCTACGATCAGGCTACTATCAGTTGAGGATTCAAGAAGAAAGCATGCTCAAAACGGCTTTTCAAACTCGTTATGGTCATTACGAGTTCCTTGTGATGCCATCGGCTTAACAAATGCACCGGTGGTGTTCATGGATCTCATGAACTGTGTGTGCAAGCCGTATTTGGATAAGTTCGTGATTGTATTTAATGATTACATATTAATATATTCACGATCGAAGGACGAACATGAGCAACATTTATGAACTATCTTGGAACTGCTGAAGAATGAATAGCTTTACACAAAGTTTTTCGAATGCGAATTTTAAATTCGTGAGGAACAGTTTCTTGGATACGTGGTGAACGAGAAAGGGATTCATGTCGATCCTTTCCAAGATTGAGGCATTAAAGAACTGGGAAGCACCTAAGATTCCAATGGAAGTGCGACAATTTTTGGGATTAACGGGTTATTATAGGCAATTTATAGAGAATTTTTCAAAGATTGCCCAACCGCTAACTTCCCTGACTCAAAAGGATAAGAAGTTTGATTGAGGCAACAAACAAGAAGCTGCATTCCAACTGTTAAAGGACAAACTCTGTGATGCGCCAATCTTATCTCTACCAGACGGTACCGACAACTTTGTCGTATATTGCAATACGTCGCATCAAGGTCTCGGTTGCGTGCAGATGCAACGAGACAAAGACATTGCGTATGCGTCTCGACAACTTAAGGTGAATGAGAAATATTTTACCACGCACAACCACGAACTAGGTGCGATGGTATTCGCGCTAAAAATCTGGCGTCATTACTTATATGGTACTCCCCTCTACAATCTTTACCGATCACAAGAGTCTGCAACACATGTTTGATTAGAAGGAATTAAATATGCGGCAAAGATGATGGGTTGAGTTATTGAACGATTACGACTGCGAAAATAAATTTCACCCGGGCAATGCGAACATAGTGGCGGACGCCTTGAGTCGCAAAGAACGAGTAAAACCTTTAAGCGTTCGAGCCTTAGAAATGACTATACAAAACAACTTTACTTCTCAGATTCGTGATGTGCAGCAAGAAGCACTTAAACCTGAGAACATATCAGCCGAATCATTATGCGGAATGGAAAAGCAGTTGATACCGAAGGAGGATGGAACATTATACTTTATGGGACGAATTTGGGTTCCATACTTTGGCGATCTACTGGTAACTATTCTAGATGAAGCACACAAGTTGAAGTACTCTATACATCCCGGATCAGATAAGATGTATTAGGATTTAAACGAATTCTATTGGTGGCCTAACCTCAAGGTAGACATTGCTAACTATGTCGGAAAATGCCTTACTTGTGCCAAGGTTAAGGCGGAATATCAAAAGCCTTCAGGAACTGCAACAACCTAAAATTCCCATATGGAAATGGGAACAAATTTCAATGGATTTTATTACTAAGTTACCCCGGACCTCAAGAGGTCACGACATGATTTGGGTTATCGTTGATCGACTTACGAAGTCTGCACACTTCCTACCTATCCGAGAGAAGGATAGTGTCACACCCTCAATTTCCACTTGCGGAGTATTACCGCGAGGCGTGTGATTAAACCAGAATCTCAGACACTAGCAATATCGAACGACTCTATATGATTTATTTAAACGTTTTCCAAAAACATTTGTTGTAAACATTCATAGTCATTTTCAAAATAACAAAGTTTCAAAGTTTAGCGGAAGCATTAAATTTAAGTAACGGGCGCCAACATAAATGCAAAAACCAAAATCCCAAACATTATTCGTAAATAGGACTCGATAAAAATGTCTTGATCAAATGTAAGTGAGTGCACCTAGCGCTCCTAGCGTCCTGAGAAACATGTAAAGAAACAAGTGTCAACATTAAAGAAGAGTGAGTTCACAGGTTTTTATAAGTTCACAAGTTCGGTTTAAAATTTTGTTTTTCCTCGTTATCCCTAACCCGGGATAATGGCATAGTTCCATTATTCCTAACCCGGAATAATAATGTTGGTTTGTAATTAAGTTCAATGTTAACATGTAGGTAGCGAGCCTAAAGTTACGTCACATAAGAGTTCTCGATCGAACCTGACTGTTGTTGCCTCAGTGTTGCTAGGTCTATCACTGACCATGGCGAAAGTTAGGCCAAATTAATCACCCGTTGACCATTCCCGGTCGGCTAGCGCCACTAGCTCGGGTGGGGCTTGTCGGGCGCAGTAGTACTACTATAATTTCCCCTCTATTTAACCCAATACTAACGATCCGAGAGTTGATTGAGGACTTCCGTGATAAAGCTACTTAGTGACCATAACGTATATTAACATTAACTTAGTTACCGAGTAGGTAACGGCGTTAATTTCGCATAACGTAAAAAGATAGGGTTGTAGAGCGTATACATGTTTCTCCCACTGTTGTTTAAAACTGGATAAAATAGGGGCCGTGAACTCACCTTAATTTGCTCGATTAGAATAACGCATAAGAAGCAAATGATGGAACCGCTAATCGCGTCCTAACATGTCAACCGATTTAAAGTTAGTGTGTGAACACACTGACACAAAACCCTACGCACAACTAACACACAGTATGGCACACGTAATAACCAATTCGAAAACATAATCATGCATGCAAAGTATCACCATACAAAATAATTATCAAACCAACTTGTCATAAACACAGGTTAACTCATACAACACTTAGGTACACACAAACGCAAGTTATCATGTTTCAGCTTGTACGCTCATAACTGGGCTCTTTTCGAGGATTTTTATAAAATAGTTCCAACATTCAAAAAATTCCAATTTTTTCATAGTAGGTGTCAATTAGACTGTAGAATTTTGTGTAAAATTTTCAAATCCTAAATCTATACCAATTATTTATAAACATTTATATACTAGGTTGCAGTCAGATTCGTCGCTTTCTGACTGCAGTCCACGAGAAAAATTATTTAAAAATCATCGTTCATCCAATTAACCAAATTCCAGTGGAAGATTTTCGGAAATTTCCGTCTCTGGTTACTGTACAAATTTGGTGACCTAACCCTCTACAGACTATGAGATCCGACTCGATAAACAACCTGCAAATTCTGCATAATTTACGCAGCTTTAGCTGCTGCACTAAATGACCATTTAAAAATAGCAAACGACCTCAGAAAAATATGAATCCAGCGCCATTTGAAGCGTTTTTCAAAAATACACGTTTTAGGATTCAGAAAATCCACTTTTCGATATATAATGATCAGGTTACAGCCAACTGAAATTGGCTGTAAATGTCAATCAGCATACTGTTTTCGACTTTATCGCATTAGAAACATGTTTAAACGATCATGACGCTTAGTTGTATTGATTAACAACAGGTTAACTTGTCAAATATCATCATATATATCAATATTCATGCAAACCCTAAATATATATCATGATCTTTATCGCTAAAACGCAGCCTACGATTTTAGTATTCAACATAACATCACAACCGCAAAGATTCGCACATTATTCCGAACTAATCATAAATCACAACACTTTTTCATACTAATAATCCTACAAACACATAATCATGATCAAGATTACACAAAACCTAGTGTGAATCGCAAAACAATTAAACCCTAACCTTGAAACGATAATGCTTATCGAACCGGGACAAGCTTGGAATCAATCCGGGAGGTGTGAGGTTTGCGACCGTGAGAGGGGGGGCTGCCGTCGATTCTTCTTGGGTATTAGGGTTTCTCTATTTTTTTTGAAACATCCCATGCATACTTACATATAAATATAACAAGGGGAAGGGGGGCGGTCACGATGGGGGGGGGGTTTGGGTAAGTGTCTTGGGCCGCAAGTTTGTGTTATTTCCTTGGGCAGCAAGGAGGTGTGGGTCGCAAGGTCGACAAGTTTCGCGGCTCGGTTCGGTTCGGCTATTTATTTATTTTTATTTTTTATTTTTTACAATTCGGTAACATAAGGCTTATAACTAATAAATCGCGAAATCAAAGCGTGATACAATAATCTACAAGCGTCTAATAACACATAGCACGTAATTCAGATACAACCCGTCTAATAACACATAGCACGTAATTCACCCTATAGATTCACAAAGTTAGCGTAGTTATTGCGAGCGTGTAATTTAATTCTCCGAATTAAATCAGCGTTGGAGTGAATAACCATAAAGTAGCGCGTTTAAGATACCTGAAAAGCCGGGATGTCACAGATAGTACGGAAAAATTGGTGGAACTATACCTCAAAGAAATCGTAGCACCGCATGGAGTGCCTATTTCTATCATATCGGACCGAGACAGTCGATACGTGTCAAGGATTAGGCAATCATTCTAAAAGGCCTTTGGATCTCAACGGGATCTTAGTACGACCTTTCACCCTCAAACGGACGGCCAAAGTGAATGGACGATGCTGTCACACCCCGACCCGCAGCGGAAAAAGGTGATCGGGGCATGATTGGGTTTTCATCAAAGCTCATGACATTTATTATAATGTTTCATATTTATTATTACAATATTAAAGAAGATCACACAATCAAATCAAACAAGTACAACATGTCCTATACATCTTTCTAGACTTCATTATTTTTTTCTTCTAAGGCATTTTCCTATGTGTCCTTGCTTCATCCTGTCCACCTGTATCATGTGTAAAAATGGTTTTTGGATCAACAAAAGTTGGCGAGTGAACCTTGTTAGAAAACATTTATTATTTATTTCTTGTTGTATTTAATATGGAAAAATTGTGCAATAATCACATGTGAGCAAACGTAAATAAACATACAATAACAATAACTATAACAAACAATAACAAACCACCTTGCATGAATATATAACATGAATGACAATGTAAATGTTGGCAACGTCTCGTTCACACTCATAGGTAATGGGAACGGCTCACGCTCATAGGTAATAGGGAGCAGACGGCCTATGATGAAATGTATGTGCGATCAAGGCTCAATCAAACGGAGCAGATCGTATGTTGGCAACGCCTCGTTCACGCTCATAAGTAATTGGGAACGGCTCACGCACATATGTAATGGGGAGCGGCGGCCTATGATAATGTATGTACTAAAAATGATAAATTTAATCTAAGCAATAACCACACAAACAGTTGATACATGTTGAATACACGTTTGATCATGGATATGATGGATGCACAAGTGTTGAAATGTAATAAATAATAAGACACATGATACACCCCAAAAACGTGATTAAAACGGGGAATTTATACAGATTCACTCACATTGGGTGTGTTCTCTTGATGATGTTGGATGCACACGAGTTTAGAGAGTTGATCTACGAGGAATAACTAACCTAGTTAATAATGAAAAGGTACGGTAAGTAAGTGGATTTTATTAACAATTTTAATTGAATTTTTAGGTTTATTTTTGTGAGTTTAAGGCTATTTTCTAACTTTAAAAACATTATTTTTAAGTATTTTTAATTGATTTTTAAATTAAATAAATAAATAAAAATATAAAAAAATGTTGACTTTTTGACTTTGACCGTTGACCGTTGACCATGACTGTTGACCGTTGACCGGTTCGGTCGTGTATAAGTATGCGCTGGGTGAGACTCGAACCGGTGACCTCCCGTACGCGTGCACGCAGCTCTACCAACTGAGCTACGTGTCTAACCCGAAATATTTATGTTTTTAATTATATTTATACACTATTTAATTTAATCCGAAAATCATTTATTTAAAAAGGATTTAATTGTATAACCGGTGCCGTCAACAGGTCTCGAACCCGGGACCTGTGGTTTAGTGTTGCACACAGTCCACCGCTGGACTGTGTGTCTAACCTGGTTAATATTCTGGTTTTTATTATACTTAACATCATTCTGTGAGTTATCCCGGTTCGGTTTTAAAGAGAGCATTTTTATTCAAGAGAGTGAGGTTGGGTCAGGGATTGAACTCGAGACGTGTGATCGTTGTGTGCACACAGTCCACCGCTGGACTGTGTGTCTAACCCGTTTATTATACTGATTTTAATTAATCTTATACACTAGTTCGAATTCATCTTCTTCGTTCAAAACACAGACAACGGTTAATCAACTGTTTCTTGTTAAATTCAATCAACGAACTTTATAAGCGATTGTAATGCGATGAAATAGAGAGAGTTTTGGAATGAATATACCGAACAGGTGTCGTTCTCAGAACTCCGGCAAGGATTCGTCGGCTTTGTTTTGTGAAATCCGTCTGTTCGGATCAATTAACAATTTTGATTGTTTAGATGTGAAATTGAATTACTGAACAACGATTAGCAGAAGGTTTAAGTGATTATACCGATTCACAGCGTGATTCTGGAAATTCCAGAAGTTTTCCGGCGAAAACAGAATATTCGGCAACGTCGTCTGGGATTGATTCTGGGTGATGGATTGATGTTAGTAATAGTCTAACAATGAATTGAAACCGAAAGAGTCGAGGTATTTACCGTTTTGATGAAAGTCTCGGTTTTCCGGCGACTTGCAGAGAATTCCGACGATGTATTTCTTGCGACAGAGATTCTTCAGGGAGTTTAGGGTGAGTGTGGGTGATGTCGGTATGAGCTCTAAAAATCTTATTTTAGAGTAAGCAGAAGGGATGGAATAAATTTGGTTTTCCGGCGATAATTTCCGGTTAATTTGCAGAGGATTCCGGCGACTTGCGGCGAGGTATTCTGAGCGAATTGGAGAGTGTAAATTTGATAAACTCGCAAGCTCAACTGATGAATAAAGTATAACTCGGATTTAATTACATTTCCGGTTTCGAATTCAAAATTATTCGGTTATGGTTTTGCCGATTTGAATGAGTGACTTTAAGGTTTTTCAGTTATAACCGACGGCTATGTTAATTCGTCCGTTAAATCAATAGAAACCATCAATAATTGGCGATATCATCGGGATTTCCGGCGACTGCGAAATGGGCGCGTTTGACTGAATTTGATATCGAGATTTGTTATATGAATTAGTTGTTTCAATAAATCAACAAGTAACACAAGTGGCGGAGTGGTGGAATGTGTGTATTTTAAGTGTTTGAAGTTTCAACCGGCTGACCCGGGTTCGAAACCCGGCATCAGCAATTTATTTTTATTTCATTATTTGTTATAAATTTTCAATTATAGATTTTAAATTCTAATATATTTATTAATTATGTATTGTATAAAATTAATTTGAGCATTAAATACGCAACGAAATTTTTAACTGACTGTTCGGTTAATAAACGAAGCGGGTTTGGTTAACCCGGTTTTTTACGGATGTTATAGTATCCCCACTTTTAGAAATTTCGTCCCGAAATTTAAGTAGTGGCATGTTTGACTCAAATGGATGGTGTTTTAATTTGACAATTACATACTTAGAAGGGGGTAAGAGTTTAAATTTTGTTTGAGGCGGTAACGTTCCTTGTATGGGTTGAATACCCTGCTACAGGAATCGCTTTTTGTTGCCTAAAGTGTATGAATACGGAACATGGATACACAGAGTTGATTGACTAAGTATGATTTTATGCATATGAGTTTTGATACGTTTGGAAAGATAAGGTTATACCCTAAACAAAACTTCTACCACTAAAACCTACATGGAACTTCTCATAACCGCCTGATAATGCCTCTGATCCTTTGGCAAGAATACTTATATATAGGAAGTACCAGCGGCGTATCCACCATATTCTTGTCAAATTTTCATTGGTTTTATCTGTAAGTTATGATTGGTTCTATGATGTGACTCTAGAACATAAACAAACACAACAACCAAAGCTTGAGTCTTAATTCTGATAATATACATGTTTGAATGATGACAGTACCTCTCTCGTTTGTTATGATGGAGAGGTTAGTCTACGTAGAAGTGAGACACAGCCCAACTTCTTTAAATGATGAGATTGAAATACGTTGAGATGTAAGATGATATGAATGCTAAATCAGTGAGTATAAACCAAACTTCAACCATGACATTACTAAATCCTACATGGAACTTCTCATAACCGCTTGACAATGCCTCTGATCCTTTGGCAAGAATACTTATATATAGGAAGTACCAGCGGCGTATCCACCATATTCTTGTCAAATTTTCATTGGTTTTGTCAGTAAATTATGATTAGTTCTACGTGACTCTAAAACATAAGTAAACACAACAACCAAAGCTTGAGTCTCAATTCTGGAAGGATACATGACTGAATGATGACGGTACCTCTCTCGTTTGTTATGATAAAGGGGTTAGTCTATGTAAAAGTGAGACACAACCCAACTTCTTTAAATGATGAGATCGAGGTACGTCGAGATGTCTGATGATATGAATGTTAAATCAATGAGTATACAACAAAATTGAGATAGTAATTCGCATTAAGATTCTTGGATTCAATTTCCAATTTATAAATGAGATACGTGAAGATTGAGATAAACATAAATGAAACATAAACACTAAGCGGTTGGAGTTGAATTCTTGATTTTTGGTGAAGAAACTAGTTGGGTGGTTCGTTTGGGCCGTCATTATCTTCATCAGGATTGGCGTTGATGTTGTAAACCCTTCCTCTTGCTGGTGGCCTAGTGGTTAGGTTTTCTTGATTTGCTTGGTTAACTGGGTTTGCTTGAGCTTGGGCGTTTATGATGTTAACCAATCGAGGGCACGTGTTTCTAAAGTGGGTAGGGTTGCCACAATTGAAACAAGCTCGAACATATGGGAGCATGGGGTATTGAGGTTGTTGATATGTTTGGATCATGTTTTGAGTAGGGGGTAAGTTTTGGTTTTGAGAGGTGCGGCAAACCTTGCTCGAATGACCATAGCGTCCACAATTCGCACATAGTCGACAAGGTAAGGTAAATGGATGGTGATAAGAACAGGTATTGCATTGAGGGTGAGGTCCAAAGTAAGGTTTCTTATTTGGGTATGTTGAGTTGGGTGCTACTTGAGTGATTGGGATAGCTTGGAGGGGTATGGCTTGTGGAGTTGGTTGATTGTGTTGGGTGACAGCGAAAAGTTGCCCATCTCGTTTTCTCTTAGAAATGGGTTGAGAAGGGGATTCGGTTTGGGGGGAGTTTGAGGTTTCAGTTGATGCTTTATCCTTCTTCTTCTCCTCCTTGAAGTCCTTATTTCGTATGCGGTTCTCGGTGAGCTCTGTAGCTAACTCCATTGCTGCTTCCAAAGTTGCAGGTGTGGTACTTATTACAGAGTCTTGAATTTTTGAAGGAAGACCTCGAATGTAGTGCTCGATCAAACGGTAGAGGGGAGTGAACAAGTTAGGGACCATTTGATTTAACTCAAGGAATCTCTTGTTGTATGTGGTGTGGTCGCCTTCCTTTTGTTTCAAAGAATAGAACTCATCCTCCAATTTCTTGATTTCGCTTCTTGGGCAAAACCGTCTTGTCATGATTTCCTTCAACTCTTCCCAAGTCAAAGTCATAGCATCTTCAACACCTCGTTTGGCCTTCTCTGTGTTCCACCATGTAAGTGCTATTCCAAGTAAACGACCGGTAGCATATCGCACTTTGCGATCATCGGGGCAATCGCAATTTAGAAAAGTGTTTTCCATTTCCTCAAACCAATGGAGGAGAGCGGTGACACCTTCAGTCCCCTCATATTTTGGAGGGTCGCAGGATTTGAAATGCTTGAAGGTGCATTTAGTGGTAATTGGGGGAGGGTTGACGACATTTTGATCTTCTTGATTGACGGGATTAGCGGTAAGAGCTTGTTGAACTTGAACTACAATGTTGGGTATTACGGCAGCCATTTGTTGAGCGATTTTGGCAGCCATGCGCTCGCAGGTTTTTCCTGACCTCGTCTTCCTACGAGCGAGATTAGAAGACATCTACAAGGGATACATATCAAGAGTATGAGTTGGATGTTTTTGGGAACATGTGTCGTATTTAGGAATGAACATTCATAAAATAAATATAAAATAATAAATCTACTACATCCATAGAATGTCTTGGGCTTTGCTCGTAATTGGGCCTCGCATGCCGCCATACTTCACCTTCGTAATCATGTGGGCCCCATGATTACCGGGTTTTTCATATGGTTCGCATGTGTTAGCCTGGTTTCGTACACTAAACCCGGAGAAAATTGAGAAATATGTATTTAACGTATAATATTCGGAATGTATCCAGGTGTGGATACGGTGACACCTCAAAGTAGGGTTAGTTCGAACGACGTTTGGTGTGGCATGCTTTGGCCTAATAGGTCCTTCGTACTCTCATCGTTGGTCCCCAGGTAGGCAAACTGGTCCGTTATATTGGATTTATACGAATGCCAACCTAGACAGGACGTTCCGACTACCGGTACTTGTACCCTTACAGTTACTACATGCCCGTCGTAGAACTCACTTTGAGGAGATTTGAAAAATGAAAAATGTGACAAAATCTTGAATAACGGAAGTATGAAGATGAATTGAATATGTGAACATTGAAATATGTATGATGAATGTGTATGTAAGTATGTATGTTTGACTGTAAGTATAAGTCACTATGTATCACAAAATGTAATATTGGAAGTGTTTGCATACATTTGAGTGTGTAATAAATATGAAACAAATAAACATCATAAGTTTGCATGTAACCACATAAACAATATAAAATCTAATCAACTATAGTATAGGCTCTAAGGGTCTAATAACCTATCCTATATCCCTATAGTCAAAAGCTCTGATACCAATCTGTCACACCCTGACCCGCAACGAAAAAAGGTGATCGGGGCATGATTGGGTTTTCATCAAAGCTCATGACATTTATTATAATGTTTCATATTTATTATTACAATATTAAAGAAGATCACACAATCAAATCAAACAAGTACAACATGTCCTATACATCTTTCTAGACTTCATTATTTTTTTCTTCTAAGGCATTTTCCTATGTGTCCTTGCTTCATCCTGTCCACCTGTATCATGTGTAAAAATGGTTTTTGGATCAACAAAAGTTGGCGAGTGAACCTTGTTAGAAAAAATTTATTATTTATTTCTTGTTGTATTTAATATGGAAAAATTGTGCAATAATCATATGTGAGCAAACGTAAATAAACATACAATAACAATAACCATAACAAACAATAACATACAATAACAAATCATCTTGCATGAATATATAACATGAATGACAATGTAAATGTTGGTAACGTCTCGTTCACGCTCATAGGTAATGGGGAACGGCTCACGCTCATAGGTAATGGGGAGCAGACGGCCTATGATGAAATGTATGTGCGATCAAGGCTCAATCAAACGCAGCCGATCGTATGTTGGCAACGCCTCGTTCACGCTCATAGGTAATGGGGAACGGCTCACGCTCATAGGTAATGGGGAGCGGCGGCCTATGATAATGTATGTACTGAAAATGATAAATTTAATCTAAACAATAACCACACAAACAGTTGATACATGTTGAATACACATTTGATCATGGATATGATGGATGCACAAGTGTTTAAATGTAATAAATAATAAGACACATGATACACCCAAAAACGTGATTAAAACGGGGAATTTATAGAGATTCACTCACATTGGATGCGTTCTCTTGATGATGTTGGATGCGCACGAGTTTAGAGAGTTGATCGACGAGGAATAACTAACCTAGTTAATAATGAAAAGGTATGGTAAGTAAGTGGATTTTATTAACAATTTTAATTGAATTTTTAGGTTTATTTTTGTGAGTTTAAGGCTATTTCTAACTTTAAAAACATTATTTTTAAGTATTTTTAATTGATTTTTAAATTAAATAAATAAATAAAAATATAAAAAAATGTTGACTTTTTGACTTTGACCGTTGACCGTTGACCATGACTGTTGACCGTTGACTGGTTCGGTCGTGTATAAGTATGCGCTGGGTGAGACTCGAACCGGTGACCTCCCGTACGCGTGCACGCAGCTCTACCAACTGAGCTACGTGTCTAACCCGAAATATTTCTGTTTTTAATTATATTTATACACTATTTAATTTAATCCGAAAATCATTTATTTAAAAAGGATTTAACTGTATCGAACCGGTGCCGTCAACTGGTCTCGAATCCGGGACCTGTGGTTTAGTGTTGCACACATTCCACCGCTGGACTGTGTGTCTAACCTGGTTAATATTCTGGTTTTTATTATACTTAACATCATTCTGTGAGTTATCCTGGTTCGGTTTTAAAAAGAGCATTTTTATTCAAGAGAGTGAGGTTGGGTCAGGGATCGAACTCGAGACGTGTGATACACAGTCCACCGCTGGACTGTGTGTCTAACCAGTTTATTATACTGATTTTAATTAATCTTATACACTAGTTCGAATTCATCTTCTTCGTTCAAAACACAGACAACGGTTAATCAACCGTTTCTTGTTAAATTCAATCAACGAACTTTATAAGCGATTGTAATGCGATGAAATAGAGAGAGTTTTGGAAATGAATATACCGAACAGGTGTCTTTCTCAGAACTCCAGCAAGGATTCGTCGGCTCTGTTTTGTGAACTCCGTCTGTTCGGATCAGTTAACAATTTTGATTGATTAGATGTGAAATTGAATTACTGAACAACAATTAACAGAAGGTTTAGGTGATTATACCGATTCACAGCGTGATTCTAGAAATTCCAGAAGTTTTCCGGCGAAAACAGAATATTCGGCAACGTCGTCTGGGATTGATTCTGGGTGATGGATTGATGTTAGTAATAGTCTAACAATGGATTGAAACCGAAAGAATCGAGGTATTTACCGTTTCGATGAAAGTCTCGGTTTTCCGGCGACTTGCAGAGAATTCCGGCGATGTATTTCTTGCGACAGAGATTCTTCAGGGAGTTTAAAGTGAGTGTGGGTGATGTCGGTATGAGCTCTAGAGTAAGCAGAAGGGATGGAATAAATTCGGTTTTCCGGCGATAATTTCCGGTTAATTTACAGAGGATTCCGGCGACTTGCGGCGAGGTTTTCTGAGCGAATTGGAGAGTGTAAATTTGATAAACTCGCGAGCTCAACTGATGAATAAAGTATAACTCGGATTTAATTACATTTCCGGTTTCGAATTCAAAATTATTCGGTTATTGTTTTGCCGATTTGAATGAGTGACTTTAAGGTTTTTCAGTTATAACCGACGGCTATGTTAATTCGTCCGTTAAATCAATAGAAACCATCAATAATTGGCGATATCATCGGGATTTCCGGCGACTGCGAAATGGGAGCGTTTGATTGAATTTGATATCGAGATTTGTTATATGAATTAATTGTTTCAATAAATCAACAAGTAACACAAGTGGCGGAGTGGTGGAATGTGTGTGTGTTAAGTGTTTGAAGTTTCATCCGGCTGACCCGGGTTCGAAACCCGGCATCAGCAATTTATTTTTATTTCATTATTTGTTATAAAATTTCAATTATAGATTTTAAATTCTAATATATTTATTAATTATGTATTGTATAAAATTAATTTGAGCATTAAATACGCAACGAAATTTTAACTGACTGTTCGGTTAATAAACGAAGCGGGTTTGGTTAACCCGGTTTTTTACGGATGTTACACATGCAAACTTTGGAGGATATGTTACGTGCTTATGTGATGAATTTGGGTGGAAACTGGGATACCTACTTACCCTTAGTGGAGTTCTCATATAATAAGAGCTATCACACTAGTATACATGCTGCCCCGTTTGAAGCTTTATTGGACGAATATGTCGGTCACCGCTATGTTGGGCGGAGACCGGAGACAAGCAACTCATTGGTCCAGAATTAGTCCAGGAGACTATGGACAAAATCTTTCAGATACGAGACCGTATCAACGTGGCTCGTGACCGACAAAAGAGTTGTGTTGACAAGCGATGAAAACCACTATCCTTTGAAATCTGAGACAAAGTATTATTGAAAGACCCGCCTTGGAAAGGCGTAGCAAGATTTGGTTAACGTGGAAAGTTGAACCCACACTATATTGGACCGTTTGAAATTTTGGAAAAGATTGGAACCGTAGCTTATAAGTTGAAGTTACCAGACGAGCTCAGTAGCATACACGACACATTCCATGTGCCGAATTTAAAGAAAAGCCCTACTCAAGAAACGGTTATCATTCCAGCGGATGAGATTCACATCGACGACAAACTTTATTTTACTGAAAAACCCATTGAGGTTATGGACTGGAAGGTCCACAAGACACGGAGAAGTCGTATTAAACTGGTTAAAGTTCGTTGGAACTCACACTACTGCCCCGAGTATACATGGGAACGTGAGGATCAAATCAGATCCAAGTACCCACATTTGTTCCAAGGCTACCCTACAAACGATATCACGACTTTAATTTGGGGACGAAATTCTTTTAACGGGGGGAGAATGTGACAACCGACAAAAAAATGGTAAATTTCGTACAACTTAACAACTAGATTATACAATTTATTGCGTTTGTTACGACTTAATTAATGCATGATTAGGACGCGTAATGTCTAACAATCATAGGACATGGTTAATTATGCCAAACAACATGGTTACATTCTTCACGTTGGGAGAAAACAACAAACTATGTCCAAATATGTTGGCAAAATGCTGAAAACACTATTCACCGGAACACACTATTCATGCCAGCAAGTTCAGAAAATTGTTGGAACGAGCAACGAATAACACGAAAGCATTTTATGGTTAGAATATAAATAAAAATCCCTAATTAGGGACATTAAATTCAAAAACACTTTAACTTTCAGGAAAATACATATCGTCACAATTCGCCTAGACCGTTAAAATATAACAAAGTAAATTGTCTGAAACGCCAAAACTCAACACTTTAAGGGTCATAGGACTCCTATATATAATGTTGTACACCCTATATAAGCTTAGGAATATCAACAGAATATCCTAAACATAAGCTTCCGACCATACGCCACAGCGGGCACAACTTGTGCGATATCGAACCGACGAAATAGTAAGAAATACTCTTACCATCCTAACACTTAAACGGATCATCTAGTGAACTAGTTAAGAGTATTTCATGTCCGAAATAACATTAGTGGTGTCATAAAATAAGCCGAGATGACGTTTCCGGTACCAAAGCACACTTTCCATATATTGCCCGAAAGTGACCCGACGACTGATCGAATGTTTACCACCCGAAACTATCACCAACTAGTCAAGGGAATTAATTTATACTAATTAACATCTAAAACGCCTAATAACTCCCTAATGATGCAAGACCAATCACTAAATATCTAATATATATCTAATTAACATCTAAAACGCCTAATAACTCCCTAATGATCTAAAACGCCTAATAACAATATACTTAACTTAATTACCTAAATATCTAATATATATACACATGTTAAAGAAAAGTTACACTTAGCCTCCGCCCCCCTTCAAGAAATCGGTCAACAAGTGGGTCCCACCCCCTTGTTTCTTTGTTGTAAAATGAAGCATGTAAGGCATGGTGCAATATTTACATGATGGTGAACTTGATTCTATATAACCTAATACCATCATCAATTTTTCTAACACTTTCAAAACTTCAAAAAAATCAAGAATCACACTTCTTTTCCCTTCCATTTTTGGCAGCTCCAAATCCCCATAAACCCTCATTTTTGATCCACAAAACCCACCAAAATAAGCTTATGAAACACACCTTAAGACACCTTAAGAATGGAGCAAGCATGAAGGACTTTTAGAGCTTCATTTGAGACTTAATCTTCATCATAATCTTGCAAAAATTGTAAGACTTTATTTCACAAAATCTAAGCTTGTTATAATATGTAGATTAGTAAAGTACATGTTGATCATCTTGAATTTTAAAGAAAATAAAAGTTTAAAACCCTAATCATAACATAACAAGTCTACTAATGTGATGTAATTTGTGTTGATCATGTCGCCTAGTGCTAGTTAACTTATATATTCATGATGATTATGTAAAAGTATGTTGTTTAAGTATATGATCTTATATGATTAAGAATAAAAATGATGATTCAAACATATTAATGTTTGAACCAAGACAAAGATCATCCATTCCATGATCCAAGAACTTTACTATAAAAATAAAAGTGATTTCTAACATTTTATTCAAAGTTGTTTAAACATAAGAACAAGATAAGTGTGCTAAATATGATGGTTTAAATGATCTTGCTAAATGATATAAAAGTGTCATCATATATATTTTAAAAGTGTGACTAGAAAAATATATAAAGTGCATGGAGCATGAGCTTATGCATGTGCAAGCTATACATGCAAAGTTGATGGTTAGAAACTTGATTGGAAATTGATTGAGATTAAGGAATTTAAACATGGTTAAAACACGTTTTAAAAACGTAGAAACGCCATAGTTTAGGGGAAACTATGGCGAAATTTTTCTAAAATCTAATCACGATTTAAGTATGGTTAATGGGGTGATTAATGGGACTAAACGTGATAAGTGACCTTAATCAGTAATTAAGGAAGTTTAATAAAAAGGGTTAAGCCCTAATCTTACTAGAACTTTTATAAAAACTTATACATAATTATAAGTTAAAAAGAGTTATAAAAAGGTGAAATGGATATTTTAAATACAAATATATATTTAAATAAACATATATACATGTTTAAATATACCAACTTATGTGTATAAATACTTGTACAATTAGAAGTTAGGAAGACTACTAACTAAAATACAAATACACTACACAAACAATCTCCAAATAAGGTATACCAACACTTATAAATACAATATAAATACCAAATAATACGGTATACAAATACGCATGAATACAGTATAAATATCAAATAATACGGTATAAGAATACGTATAAATACTTACACCAAAATACTTAGGAACACACAAGAATTACAGGTGATGTACATGCACAATATACACATGCAAATGCATACAATAAAACAATTTGCATATACCATGGAACAAATGCATACAACAAAATAATTTGCATATACAAAGTAATAATTGCATATATAATGAAGCAAATGCATACAATAATACAATTTGCATATACAATGCAATATTTGCATATACCAAGGAACAAATGCATATAGCAAAATAATTTGCATATACAAAGTAACATTTGCATATACCATGGAACAAATGTATACAACAAAATAATTTGCATATACAAAGTAAATTTGCAAACAGTGAGTTCGTGTCCCCCTTTTCTCTTAAATGTTTTCGGTTTATAACTCTCGGGGGGAAATACATGTTTTCAATGGTATGGTTTAGCTACGGAACGAAATATTAGATCATGTGCGAATAGGGCATCTCTTAAGTGCCATTAATCTTTTATCAGACTGAGGAGCAAGAGTGGTAGATCTATCGGGTGTAGCGAGCCCCACTCATGCGTCCTTGTGTGGCCGCATGTAGTGCTTTTGTTGTTCCAGCCGGGTGGACCGGAAGAAATCGTCTAGGGTTGAGTACTTCCTATGTCGGCACACATATTAATGTCCTTGCAAAACATTAATGATCATCAAGTACATTAACGCTTTACATACCACATATTTTCATATATGGACTCTCGAATGTTTTTAAGATTTATTTGGTGCCGCAAAACGCATGAACTCGCCAACTTTTGTTGATGTTTTTAAACTTACATGTATTTAAGGAAATTGATGTGGATCTTGGCGCAGTTGTTTACCAAGTTTTCAAAGTTACTAGCAGTCGATGTCATCCGTATTTTGGAGGGTTTTGTCTATATATTCCATCTTCGACCGGAATATAGGATGCAAAGCCTCAATGTTTTAAAAGTTATTTTGAACAAGCTTTTTGTAAACTTTGAATTATTTACAACGTCTTTTATTTCCAAATAACTTGTGGCTTGTAATGTTTATTTGTGGTGAATTGATGAACATCGTGCATGCTTGTATTTCATATAGTTGTTTACTTATGTCGTATGCGATGAAAACTAATCAATTTCACACTGCGCGCTTCCGCCTATGAACGGGTGTGACAGATAATCTATGTTCTGAGCTTCAATAACCCGGTTTATGCTAGGAAGATAAACCCTCATAAGCGGACTAGCATACCCCCACGAAGAAACCTTCCATTGATTTAGCCCCAAATTTTCCGTTTGCATCGATTACCAGGCATGGTAACCTAAATAGTTCTAAATACTTCAGGTTTAGCTTTCGTTGATTAGGTAGCTTGGAACATGTCTTCTTGTGTGGCTTGACTGTCAATACTCTTTTCAATGTATAGGACCCAGAGGCCATAACTTCGCTCCAAAAACTAACTAGTAGTTTTGAATCGGCGAGCATGGTTCTTGTAGTCTCTATAAGCGTTCTGTTTTTGCATTCAGCTACACCGTTTTGTTGTGGGTGTACGATGCATTGAAATCATGTAGAATTCCCTTGGCATTTCAAAACTCTAACATCCGATTGTTCTTGAATTCCATACCATTATCGCTTCTAATATGTTAGAACAAGATCATTAAATTTTTGAATGTTTCATCCTTGCTTTCCAAGACACCCACCCACGAAAACATTGATCATCAGTAACAACGAGTCAATATAGATCTCTTGAAATACTTCGAACTTTGACTGGTCTAAAGAGATCCATGTGTAGTCTTTCTTGTGGGAGCTTTATTGAATTCAGGAGCTTCCTCCGATGCGACTTTTTATGTTGGCCTTTCTTGCAACTTATGTAATCATCATTCAAGTGAAAACTCTTTAAATTGACCCCTTCTACTAGGTTCTTATGTACCAAAAAAAATCATTTTTCTAAGATGAATGTCTCCCGTTTTCCTATGCCACATAATTGATTCTTTCTCTGTCTCTTTTGACACAAAACATTTTCTCGGGGCGCACGCATGTCTAAGACATACAAGTCATTTTCTCGGGGAGCACGCATCAAGATCCATTCCTCCGGGATGTAGAATCTGTTGATGCGTTATGTCTATTGCCTACGTCTAGGATGTGTCTGTATTGTTTATAGGGCTCTAATGTTGTATATATTTGTTAAAAGTTTATTTTATACTTTTTGTATGATTCGTACAAGCGAGTCAAGGTGGCTTGTACGAGTGACTCTCAGTCACTCATACAGATCAGCTACTCGTATGAAGCACATCTCTGTTTAACACGCACTCCAGTACGAGTCATGTCGACCTATAAATAGAGGAGTGTTGTTTCAGAGCTAGTAAGTCGGTTCAGATAGTACGGTGAAGCCCTGCTAGTTTGTTTACTCGCATCTGTACTTTGCACGTCTTTGAATACAACAGAATAGTTAAACAGTAAGTTCTATCTTGTTTGTTTTGTCAACCTCTCTAGCAATGAATTCCTCCTCTGCTAGTTGAGTTAGATCAGATCAGTTGCTCATTGGATGAGCCCGATCCTCGTTCACAAGTGGTATCAGAGCTTTGAGATCTGATCTACTGACAAACGACAAGTAATTGCAGGCTATCAGCTGATTTTGGATGAATTTACGGACTAAATGGACTAGGATTCTAGAATTTCACGGTAAACTACATTCTAATCAATCCTTAAGAATTCAGATCTAAAATCGTGCTTAATCATGTCGAAATTGGCAAAATTAATCCGTTTAGAGACTGTTGTTTGGTACGAGTAGAAGGACCACTTGCACAAACAACTTTCTTAAAATTTGAACCTTTCATACGAACAAGTTATCAGAAGTTTCTAAAATTTACAAGTTTCAAAATCTACAAGAGCATATCACTCATACGAACGAATTCTGATCACTCGCACGAACTGCTGGTTCGCACGAGTAATTGTGTTATGAAAATCATCTTGTTTTTGCTAAGTTCTGGTTCGTACAAACATATCATATTCGCACGAATTGTCTATCATCCGCATGAAGGAATTTCTCCGCACTAATCAGAGTGTTTCGAAAATTGTGTTTATGAATTTTAATAGACAATGTCTGAAGAATTGTACAACGCTTTTGCTGCATCGGCTGTTACGAACACAGCGGCACTGAATATCAATCTCGAAAACGAGATGGGGACAGTGACCAAACCGCCAAAGTTAATGAATTTAGAATACTTCGATATCTGGAGTGAGCGGTTCATGAATTGGGTGTAGGCAAATAACTTTTTTGCGCGCGCGATTGAAGCTAAATACCAAGCGTCGGTTGGTGAAAATGACCTCGAGAAGACTCTTGCTCAACTTTCAGATGTCGAAAGGGAAAGGTTCATCAACGAGAAGAAAATGATGAATATTCTACAACAATCCATTAAAGAAGACATTCTGGCGTTACTTCAACACGATGATGATGCTCAATCACTGTGCAATGCTCTCCGTTAAAGTTTCAGGTAAGTGCTCAACTTCGCAAGAGTAAAAGGGCGTTGCTTAGCAAAGAGTTTGATATCTTCACGCTGATTAAAGGTGAAACTGTGAAGCAATTGATAGAGAGATATTGTATTTTGGTGGTTCAGATGAAAAGAATGGGAATTATAAAGACCAATGAAGAACTTGTTGATAAGTTCGCTGATTTTCTTCCACAAGGCGAATGGTCTACTTATCTGACCATACTGAAGAACAGAACTGAGTACTGTAATATCTCATTACCATGTTTCATAGAAAGGCTGGAGGGACATGAACTCGAAATGCAGAAGATGGCAAAGAATAAAACTGTCCAAGTACAATAAGATGTTAACCTGTACATCAAGAACAGTTCTGCAACTCAAATTCAGTCACCAAAAATCCAGACAGCTTTCAGCGCTTTCAGTTCGCAAAGTTCACCACCATTAAACAAGAACAGTGGCTTTCAATCCTTTCCATCAGTTGTACCTAACATGTCTTCAAGCCCACAATCATCTTATGGTTCAAATCAACCTCAGATCAACTAGACTACTTCATCATCTCATCCTAATCAAAGAGTCTTGCAGTGCAACATTGCTGTAGATATTCAGAATGCGTAGAATTTTGATGAGAAGACCGCGAAGCAGCTCATGTCTTTACTAGCTTCGGTGCTCGAGTCTTATGATAGTCTAGTCGCAGGGAAAGTCGGAAACTTAGAAATGACGCGAGAAGATTATGATCAAATAGATCCAGTTGAGATGGAGCTGATTGATATCAAGTGGTGTATGGCATCGATTATTCGTCGCGCACAAAGATTCATGGAGATAACAGGAAAAGACAACTTGGGAGGTCTAGATGGAAAACTTGGGTTTGAAAATCCAAAGTTACTTGTTTTAAATGTTGGGAGAAAGGACACTTCAAACGTGAATGTCCGAACAGAGAGGTTCTAGGAAATCATAACCCTTTCGCTGATAATTATTACAAAAGAGCAATCTACCATCGTCCTTAGCCAAGAACACAAATGGTGACGATTGAAGACAAACAGCCAGAAACCAAGAATAAAGCACTGGTGGTTACTCAAGAAGATGAGGGCTTCAACTGGAATATATACATCTCAAAGGGAGAAAGCTTGGCTTTGGTTGCTGAGATTATAGAGGAACCTGAAGAAGAATCAGGGGCCTCTTTTGACGAGGGTCCTGATGATGATGATTTGTATTATCACACTTCGTCAGAGGAGGAGGAACTTTTGAAGAGTCCGTTCAAACACCTTTTGCCTAATGAAATTTTAAAAACTTTTGCAGGATATTTTGCACCAAGCCAGCATTCATCAGAAGAAGAGCAAAAGAAGCCAATTGATGAGGAAAAAGCCAATGAGAAGATGGAGAAGTTGTTAGAAGACATCATTAAAGCTTGCATGGCAAATGGCAATGAGGTAAATGAGTTAATGTATGAGTTTGTGGATGAAAAACCATGTTTAAAATGTGCAGAGCCATGTGGTGATTGTCTTGTAAAAGATACACGATTTGCTGAACTTCAAAGTTTAACAGACAATTTGTATAGTGATTAAAAATCCGCTAAGGAAGTGTATGACAAATTGAGTGCATCTGTTAAACAATATAATAAAGCACTCAGAGAGCATGACGCAACATGTATGATGCTTAAAGCAACAGTGATGGACAAACAGATGGCTATTAGCATTCATTTGAACACTACTGCTGAGCTCAAAAGTGAGCTTGAGAAAATTAAAATTGAATCTGAACAGGTTAACAAACTATTAATCAGTTATTCAACAAGCTCGTACGTCATCGATCACATTCTACCCAAAATTGAAAGTAATGATGAATCTAAAAATGGTGAAACTAAAAGTGCGAGTTACGATCGTGTTCCACCACCCATGTGGAATAGTTATGCATGAAAAAAGCCATCTGTGGTGGAAAAGGCGCTTAACCTAAAGTTGAAAACTGAACCGTCTAATGAGCTGCCTGTGAATATTGACGTAACTTACACTAAATCTGAAGGTGAATGTGACTCTGAAGTGGTAAACACAGTGATTGAAAATGTGTTGAAAAATGACTCTGAAAATTCTGAGTCTAAAAAATCTGACAAGTCTGAGTCTGATGATACATTAGAAGGTAGTTTAAATATTGATCCAAATTTTATAGTTTATAAAATGAAAGGATCTGATAAACTATTTTCGGATGAGAACTTTCGGATCCAAAATGTGAACATGGATCGTGTGGATAAAATGCTCAAGCTTATGGAGGTAAGTCATGCCGATTTAGATAAACATGATACATCTTTTTACTTTAAATCAAAAAGTGACAAACGACCCTAGTATCATAAAAATAGAGATTATCCTGAAAATAAAAGGCGGGTTTGGGCTTCTAGAAGCGACACATGGACAACAGGTCTCAAAAACTAAACTTTACAAAGAAAATTAACTTTGTTTTTGGGACAACAATTGAGAAAGAAAAGGAAATCATTGGAACTCAATCAAACAATGATATCCAAAAAGAAAAAGAGAAACAAAAACAAGTTTTGGATACCTCTGTTCATAAGGACAGCAAGACGTGTTTTAAATGTAAGAAAGTTGGGCATATCGCACGATATTGCTCAAAAGCGAGTTCAAAACCTGTTTCTCATCCTAAGAAGTTCACTAAGGATGAAAAGCAAAAATCACCCATGATTGTGCCAAAAAAAAATCTTAAAAAGAAACAACGAATCCCACAAAAATGTTAAACCAACTATTCAATGTCAATCTAAATTTGAAATTGGTGAAACATCAAACAAAATTCGTCAAGTGGATTCAAAATTTTATGTCAAAAAGGCTAAACCTGAAACGCAAAAATGGGTTGCTAAAGTTAAACCATCCAAAGTTGAACCTAAACATTCTGTGTTACACAAAACCGAGCTTAAAAAGATTGATAAAAACAAAGTGGGTCCAAAATTCGACATTCCAAACCTACCCAAGACCAAACAGGCTTGGGTTTCTTTGTTTAACTAGTCTCTTCATCATGTGTGCAGGGGCTCCAGTGTGCGATAATGTCAAAATGGATAATGGACACTGGAGCTTCTCGCCACATGACAGGAATGCTTGCGTTGCTCAATGACGTTAAAGCTATCCGTGGAGGGTATGTAGGTTTTGCTGGAACACAAGGAGGCAGGATTGCCGGAGAAGGGATTCTCACAAATGGAGTTGTTTCATTTGACAAAGTGAACTATATTGTTGAGCTTGAGAACAATCTACTTAGCATCTCGCAAATTTGTGACAAGAAGTTCACGACGCATTTTAACGATAAAGAATGTTTGATCTTAAAACCCGGTTTCAAGATTCCAGAGGAATGGATCCTAATGCGTGCTCCGCAAGAGAATGATTTATATGTTCTGGGCATGGGTATCGCTTATACCACGTCAAAGAAAGTTCAATGCTTTGTATCTAAAGCTACCGAAAAAGAGTCGATTCTTTGGCATCGGAAGATGGGGCACATTCATCTAAGAAAGATGAACTATCTGGTGCATAACGACCTAGTGGAGGGTGTAAATTTGAAGAATTTTCATCTATCTAATGATTGTCTGAGCTGCAAAAAAGGGAAGCAGCATAAGAAATCATACCCGAGAAAGCTGTTGAATTCTATCAAGTTACCACTAGAAAGGCTACACATGGATCTATTTGGACAGTCAACGTCAAAAGTATCTCTGGTGATCTATACTGCCTTGTCATTACAGATGATTATTCGCGATTCTCATGGGTTTTATTTCTAGAAAGTAAAGAAGAAACGTTTGAAACTCTTATGATCCTCTTCAGAAAACTTGAAGACCTATATCACTTGCCTATCAAGAGAAATCGCAGTGACAATAGAAAAGAGTTCAAGAAAAAAAAGATTCTAGAATTATGCAATGAAAAAGGGATTCTTCACGAATTCAGTGCCCCCTATACTCCTCAACAAAATGGAGTAGCTGAACGTAAGAATCGCACACTGATCGAGACTGCCAGAACAATGGTAGCTGATTCAAAATTGCCCATCAGTTTCTGGAGTGAAGCAGTCGCATCAGAGTGTTATACCTTAAATCGTGTGTTAACATTTAAGCCTCACAACAAAATGTGTTTTGAGTTACTAAATCAACGAAAGCCCAACCTTGTATTTTTGGAACCTTTTGGATCTCTGTGTACTGTATTGGACCCAGATGGTAAATTTGGAGCCAAATCCTTGGTAGGATTCTTCGTCGGTTACGCTACTCCTCATAAATGTGTTTCTTGCTGAGTCTGAACCAGATCATTCTAGCGCAGCACGTGGATTGTCAAAGATATACGACGCCTACGCAGAAAACTGGGGATCCAGGGCCATTTAACTACGATGGATTGTGGAATTCATTCAACCTGCCAGATGTGCCATCAGATGAAGAACTTGTTATGCTCTTTCAACAGCATCAAATATCTACACAAGAACAAGTCTCTAGACCATTGGTGATTTCTGCATCACTTCCTGTCAACACGTCTGATGTCGGTCAAAGCTCTTCTCAATAAGTTCCTATTCCTGCACCAAAAGTCAATATTGTCGAATCATCTGCCAACCGAATGCTAATGCTGACTCTGATCAGGAACCAACTTTCGACATGGTGGATCCAGTTCTGATTAAGGATCTGAACAGATTGAAAGCTTCTTGAACAAACAGGCTGCTCAGTCTAATGCAAGGAATGAAGCTTCTTCGTCTGTACCAGTCGTTGATGAAGTTCTTACGAATATGCAACCGCAAGTAGATGTTCCAACCGAAGTGATGCCTAAGACACTTCATATCATCCGTCGGAGAACATTATAGGCACCTTACAAACCGGAGTGCAAACTCGCAATCAGATCAACAAGGATCTAAGCTATTCTATACTAGTATTGCTCCACTTTAAACCCGACTTTCTAATAGTTGTTTTGTTTCTCAGGTTGAGCCGGGAAGCTGGAAAGATGCATTAAAGGAAGAAAGTTGGGTGGATGCGATGCAGGAGGAATTGCTCCAATTCCAGAAACTTGGAGTCTGGAAGCTGGTTGACCTACCTGATCATCACAAAAAGATAAACACTCTATGGGTCTTCAAGTGCAAGCAAGATGATAGGGGAGTTGTAGTCTGAAACAAAGCTCGACTTGTGGTTCAAGGTTTTCACCAGCAAGAAGGGATAGACTATACCGAGGTCTACGCCCCAGTTTCCCATCTTGAAGCGATTCACATATTCTTGGCCTTTGCCTCATGGAGAGGGTTCAAGGTGTACCAGTTAGATGTTAAATCTTCTTTCCTATACGGTAAAGTCAAAGAGGAAGTGTATGGCCAACCACCGGGGTTTGTCGATCCAGTGCACAAAGACAAGGTCTACCTTCTAAACAAAGCCTTATACATTCTTCATTAAGCCCCGAGAGCTTGGTATGAAACATTGTCAAGTCATCTTCTAGACAACGGCCTTATCAGAGGAACTGTAGATTCTACTCTTTTTACCAAGGAAGTGGATGGGCATTTAATCATCGTACAGATATATGTTGATGATATTATCTTTGGATCGATAAATGATAAGCTGTGTAAAGACTTTGAAGAAGTCATGAAGCGCAATTCGAAATGAGCGCAATGTGGGAGATGAAGTTCTTTCTAGGAGTTCAGGTTGATCAGTTGCCTGATGGTAACTTTATCCATCAAACGAAGTATGTTCATGACATATTGGAGAAATTCAATATGACAGGAGCAAAACTAGCATCTATCAGTTAGCTTCAAATCACGACATTTGTCCAGATCTTCTTGTAGAAAGAGTTGACGAAACTTTATATCGCTCCATGATTGGATCTTTGAAGTATCTTACCGTTTCTCGACCTGATATCATGTATCCAATGTGCCTGTGCGCCCGTTATCAGTCAAATCCAAGAGAGTCACACCTGCATGCTGTCAAACGCATTATGAGATATCTGAAGGGTTTTCCAAGCACCGGCTTGTGGTACCCTATACTTGATGATTTCAATCTTGTAGGATGCTCAAATTCTGATTTCGGTTGCTGCAAACTGAATACGAAATCTACAACGGCCGGCTGCCAGTTCTTCGAAACTCGTTTGGTAACGTGGCAATGCAAGAAACAAACTGCGGTCGCTCTCTCTACGTGTGAAGCTAAATACGTTTCAGCATCCAGCTATTGTGCCCGGATTCTCTGGATTCAACAGCAGATGAGAGACTTCGGACTGCAATTTCTTGATACGCCAATATATGTAGATAATCAGGTCGCGATCGATATCACCAAAAACTCATGCCAACACTCCACACTAAACATATCGAGATTCGACAACACTTTATCCGTGACTGCTACGAGAAAAAGTTGGTTAGAATTGAGAAAATCCACACCGATGACCAAAAGGCAGATTTTTATACCAAAGCTTTTGATAAAACAAGATTCAAAAATCTTTTAAGGTTGCATGGTTTAAAAATCTGATATCAGGGGATGTTCATGAGGTTGAGTTTGAGGATGATGACGACCTGATATGAATTTTTCATCGGTTAGACGTATTTCTGTACATTCTTTCTTATAAAATCTAAAAATATAAAATATGTTTTTGATTTTAGGGGGAGAATGTTTGGGGAAAATACAAAAACATAATTAAATTCAAAAAGAGTTTTTGTGAAAAAGAGTGATCATATTATATCAAAAAGACAGTCACAGTATGCTAAAGAATTGGAATGTTAAACAAGCTTTAAACAGGTCTTACTGAGGATGTGCCAATAGGCATCGCTAGTTCACTAAATTTTTTCAAGATATAAACCTAAAACAAAAAACTGAATAACTTATGGGTTAACATCTCTCGGATATACGGACTTAGTACTCTGAAATTTCGTTTGAGAGAATGCCAGATTCTGCGATACTAGGTCTTTATATTTAATCGATATCTGGGGTATTATCCGAGTTCTTCTGATTTTGCATGAGCAATGGCCTAGAACTTGTATAATACTTTACGCATTATTCGCCTAAGCTGCATAAAAATGAATATGTCATAAACTTTGTGACATCTGCAGTATAAAAGATTCATGTATGGAACACCACCTAAATATGAGCCTTCATCTCTTTGTCTTTATGAAAATACTAACCTGAGCTCTCAAGGTCTCGCACTCACTCTTTTACAGATATCAATTGGATATATTCACCTCTAAAATGAAATTCTGGGAATCTCGATACGGGAGTATATTTGAGATGGAAAACACAGTTATTTCATGTTCATAATATTACCTAACATATCTTGGTACAATTGAGAAACGAGAAGAGGTTTAAATGGACAAGAATATTAGCAATCTAAGTAAATCTGGTTAAAAACTTAATGAGTATACATGATCAACGGTACTGGTGATTTGTTAAAAACTTAATATGGTTCTCTCAACACAAAACTCACAAAAATATTTTTGTTGTTTCAATAATATTCTAAAACTCAAAAAGATTTTTAGTTTGCTTAGCTTTGTAATGTGATTTTTAGTCTATCGATGTTGAAGACACTGATGGTTGAAATCATGGCAACATCTGCTAAGTGAAAGCTGAAAAATAATGGGTTGGGAGCTAATCTTTATCAAGAATTTTACCTAAACGTCAACAAAGTTCATTAATTTGAATCTTTACATGTTAAAATAAATCTGTTTTGGTCAAAAATGGTCAACTAAGGTCGTTAACTTGGACTTGGTAGGCAAATCGGGTAACCAGGGTCATTAACATGGACTTGTTTAAACGAGTGGGTTTAAAACAGATAAAATTGAATAATACAAAAATTAAAAATAAAAAATCAAAAAGTTTATAAAAGCTTTCAGAATGCTTCGTACGAAGTATACTAAATTCGTACCAAGAAAGTTTACTTTCTTCGTACGAAATGATGTTTCGTACGAAGCAACCCTGACTAGTATATAAACTCTCATACTTCGTACGAAATAACTTTATGTCTTTGAGAGAACTGCAGTGCGAGTAGAGAGAGTTTTGTGCGAACTTGTTCTGAAATCTTCATTTCTTGATACATTTTGATTCCTATTACATTGGGGTGGTTGGTTAGCACACCTCTTGCAATGGGTAAGGTAATTTTGCTGAAACCAAGTCGTTATAATGTCGAAATCGAACCAGTCGGACTTGAAACTTAGATTTAGGGAGTTTGGACCGGTAAAACTTATAAAAATCACACAAACATTAATATCGGCCCTTAAAACCTATAAATCGACTATCAATTTGTTAAAATCTACAAGTTTTAGGTTCGGATTAAACTTGGTTAATTTTGGAACGATTCAGGATTCGTACGAAGAAGGTCGTTTGTACGAAGCAGGGTTTTCAAAGTTTTATTATGATCATTCGTATGAAAGGCTGATTCGTACGAAGCAAAAACTTAAAAGATTAATTTCAGAATTGTCTAAGTGCTGATGGTTCGTATTAAGATATGTTCGTACGAAGCGAGTTTGGAAAACGTTAAAATTTTTCTAACTTGTGAATTTTGGCTAAGTGTTTGATTCGTACAAAGCTTTTATTCGTACAAAGGAAGTTATGTTTTGAAATGTTTGAATTTTTTTTCTAATGGTTTGTTGTTCTCTCGTTGTACAGGTCAAGAAATCGTCATTCTCACCGTTCCATAACATATGCTGCTTGATTGATGACACTATTCTGGAGATTGCCGCGTATCGGGACATTTTAGATTTTCTTACATGTATTCGGATTACGAAGGCTTTAACTGATAGACATACAGTTTACAGATCACATGTTGAATATTTTTGGAACGTTGGTCAGTATAGTGTCGAAGATAATGCGATTGTTTCTGCTGTTAAGATTGACAATGTGGATATTCAAGTAAAGATTACTGAGGAGTTAATTCGCATGGTTTTGGATTTCAAAGATAATGCTGATGATCCCACAGGTTTTCTTGAGTATATGGTTAAAGGTTACTTCTATCGAATGGGATATGTCGGATTTGTTAATTCTGCACCTTTTAAGAAAGGAAATTTGCGTACACCTTATCATTATCTAGCTCACATCATTGCTTATTTTCTGAGTCATAGGAAAGGAGGATATGATGATCTTGTCGACTACCAAATGTGTATGATTACAGTGTTAGTTCTGAATTTGCTTAATAACTTTTCAAAAGTTATTTTTACACAGATGGTACAAAACATCCAGCATGAGAAATTCTTGCGGTATCCGAGATTTGTTCAGATGATGCTTGATCATTTACATCCGAATTTGAAGAAAAGTAAGGAGGATATTCTGAGATTGGAACATATGGATATATCTACGCTAAAGAAGATGAATTTGCATATGAAAGCTTCTCCTAATGCAAAGCCTGTTTGGGTGCGATTATAGATAAAGATTACATCTCTCCGGCACCTGGCAAATGGAGAAAGGACGATAGTGGTGATGAAAATGAGGAATTAACTTCTTTATCTGGGTTTATTGTGAACCGTAGCCCTTGGTTTATTAAAATTGGAGAAAAAGGTGCTAAGTGTAAAGCTACTACTTCTACTTCTTCACCGGCACAACCAAAAATGAAAGTTGCTGCTGAGAGTTTTGGTTTACGAGATGAACCAGACACAGAAGAAAATGTTAAAGATATAGCAGTAGATATTTGATGTGCGTGAATTAAATATATTTTATTACTATGATTTTCGTTTACACAAATTAGGTTTTAGAATGATTTTTACTTAAAACCAACTACACACACAAAGGGCAAGTGTACCCGTCAAGTGGTAGTACAGTCTATCGGTAAGAACCGGATATCAATCCATGGACTCAGTGTCTCAATACTAGATCTTTGTTACTTTTAAACCTGGTTCAATGAGTGAAATTGATTTCTTGACTTTTTAACTATTATGAAAATATAACAATTAACTATTTGAATTCATAAAGAACAATAATTAAGAAAGGTTGCTTAAATTAAGTATCCACTAACAAACATATGACAACATTTGAGGAAATCTAATGGTGATGCAAGATCTAGGTTCAACTAAGTTTCCATTCAAGATTTCCTAGTTTTATATATCTTGGGAAAATTATAATGAAATACCATTTTAAACACCTAAGATTCATTATTTTTAAGCTCACTTGCTAAGTTGATTTTAATCTTTAAATATGAGTTAATTGTTTGTCAAAACTCCTAACTCTACAAATTAAGGAAAACTAACATGAACAACATATTAATCACCCTAACTTGGTGTCAAGTAAATGATATCTTCAACAAGTTCTTGACATGAATCACAAGCATGGTCATGCTAGATAACAACTTTGGCCTAAATCATCAATCCAAACATGGACACAAACTATAGAATCCATATAAACATTCATATGATCTTTTCAAATCCAAATGCAAGAATTCATACTCATATTCAAATCATCATGCTAATCATATTAGCAATTACCATTCCTAGTTTCATGCTATGAATCTAATCAAGAACTAACAAGATTCAATAATCATAATCTCTACATGCGCTTTCCAACACTACATGTAAATTTTTATGATCAAACATTCAAGAATAATAACTTTAAACATGAACATGCATTCCAAGAACAAGGTTAAATATCATCATGAAGATTAACATACAACAATCACCACATCTATTTCCATGTTGTCAAGTGTTCATTAGCTTCAACAAAATTCAAGCAACACAAATGTTTAGCCTAGAAGGCTCGTGATAACTAAGACAAATAATAAGTAATATGGATTGTGCATAAATAAAAAGTGAAATACTAGAGTTTAAGACAAGGTAATTAGCAAAATGAGTTGAATTATCAAGTGATACAACCTCCTAAAGGCTCCTTCTTCAATCTCCAAGCTTCCAAGATCAGTTTGTTGAGAGAGAAATCCACCCAAATGCTCCAACTCTCCTTCAAATGAGCTAAATTCACATATTTAAGCTACTGGGCATTCGGCATGACCGTGCCACCTTTTGGAACGGTCGAGCTTGGTAAGTGGCAAGTGCCTTTCGGAGTTGTTGACCAAGTTTGATGCCAAATCTAGAAAGATCCCGCTAAAATTTCCCTGAGGTGGCACGACCATGACAAATAGTGGCACGATCGTGCTTATCGATATCGTACTCGGAAATGACTAAGTTGATCTCGGAAACTAGCTGATCAAGGCTTGTGATTGCACACGCACGGTCGTGCTTGAGGTTGGCACGATCGTGCCAAGTGTTGGATTGGCTTGGCTTGTGCAGTCTGATGATAGTGTCGGCTTCTGAATGCTTGGCACGGTTGGCACGGTCGTGCCATATCTGGCAGTTTAGCTGAAATGTTCCATTTTTGCTCCAAATCGCTCCAAAAGCCTTTGTTTCTTCACCGGGCCGAAGCCCGGACCTGCATTTTCACAAACAACTCAATTGAGTATCAAGATTAATGAAAACACAACAAATTTCCGCATTAATGGGGAATATTCGACGTTTAAAAGATGTATAAGTTCTTATACATCAATATTGAATGCCAAGCATTTGGGAAAGAAAAAGAAGCTGAAGATGTCTCATCTTCAAGCACGAATTTTGATGCAAGAAGGGCATGAGAAAAGAAACGAGCGTAGAAATTAGAGAAAAAGCGCCAAGCCGAGATGAACAGAAAAGCTGAAGAACGTAAACGTAAAGCAACCGGAGAAGACCATACCACTTATGTCCCATCAGATTCTGATCCTGATACACCCTTTCGAACTCCTGTTAAGAAGAAACAAAGGCTTAAACGTCCTGCATCAAGAGAGTCTCCCACAGTTCGATCTAAAGAGACTGAATCAGAACAAATAGCTGAAGAAGTTGTGGTGGAGCCTACGAAGTAAATACCGACTTCACCACCACAACAAGCTCCTCAACCACCGCCACAACCTACACCTCAACAAACACCACAATCGCAACAACAACAACAGCAGCAAACACCACAACCGCAACAACAACAGCAGCAGCAAACACCTCAACAGCAACAAACGCAACAACAACAGCCAACTCCGCAACAACCACTGCGATCTACTCAGACTTCACAACCCCATTTTGACTTCGATTTTGATTTTGGTGACATACCATGGTTGAAGAGTTTACTTTCAATGATCCACGGGTGGAAGATTTGCAAAAAGAAGTTTTGTTGAACACAGTGAGGATATCCGAGTTACAAGAACAGATTAATGTGTTAACTGCAGAAAAACAAGAGTTGCTTGAGTAGGTTAATGTTTATCTGAAGATAAGCAACAACTTGAAGCAATGTTAGCAAGTATTGTCTTGGAAAATGAAAGATTTAGATTGCGAATTACTGAGTATGCGGAAGAGAGGATTCGGAGTAATAGACGAATGAATTTATTTGAGAAGCTTTTAGTGAAAAACTGGCTGTGAATATAGCGGCTAAGATAGATGAAATTGAATGAACAGAGGCCCGTGAACATGTTGCTGAGAGGGAACGTTTAGCGAAAGAATAGTCGATGCCCAGGGTAAAGGCAAGGCTAAAGTTGTTTAGGATCCTATCAGCGTACAAACTGAGCAAGAAGCTGAATCTGTGCCAGTTACATGCACCATTATTGTTGTTTATCAAGAGTCGAAAAAGTTTGTTCTTATTGGGAAGCCGACCGATGTTGATTCGTTAGATCTTTCACAAAGGCATCGTAAGTGGCTGTTAAAGAAAAAGCTTGACAAAGAGATAGAGGAAGCTGTCGAAGAATTCGAAGAGGATGCTGAAATTGATGATGCTGAGAATGTTGATGATGATTCGAGTAGTCCTGATAGTGATAATGATAATGATGATAATGTTGGAGGTACAGGTGTTCGAGTTACAGATTCTAAGCGTTAATGAAGAAATTGATTTTTCTGTGTACCTTGATGACAATGTTAATCAGACTACAGAGGAAGGTGTGGATGATAGAGTAGATGAAGCTGGTGATGCTCAGAAGACAAGAATCTTCCCAGAGATATATCTTCCATTCTTGTCGTGCAGAAACCTAAAGTATTTTATCTCGAGCATGATGTGGAAGAGGGCGAAATTGTTCATTGTTATACAAGATAGCTGAGATGTTGGGAGTAAGTGAAGAAAATTTCGAATTTGATTTCGAAAACGAGTTGAATGAGATAGACGCATTTCAGTCAAACGAGTATGTATTTGAAAATGTTGAAGACGTGGATGATTACGACAGAGTTGTCATGGAAGATGATTCTGATGACCATGTAAATCTAACTGATCAGAGTACAGATGATTCCCCAGCTTTCGCTGAGTTATTTGCAGCTGAAAATTCTAATATATTGAAGAGAAAAGTTGCTGAATGTTTATATAAGTTGGGGTGGATCAAAGAATTAAATGTATATGCGGTGGAGAGGGAGTTTGGAATTCAATATTTCAGATATCTACGCAACATCAAATCCTTGCTGTTCTTGGATATCAAAGAGTTGGTTCAAACAAAGATGATAAATTTGAAAATGAAGTTTCAGGACCAGCGGCTATGGAAATTGATTAAGCTAGAGGCTATGTATGGTTTTATTCATTGGAAACCTCACTTTCCTCAACGTATTGTAAAGATTGATCCAGTAACAATAGAGAAGGATATTACGCTCGTCGTCAAAAGGCCTAAAGTAATAAAACAAGCCGATGATACGAATGGAGCAAGATTTTTATTCGAACTTCAAGTGATGGCATTACTACTCTAACACAGGAGAGGCTGTCATCTGCGTACACCCTGAATATTCGTGGAATATTACTGAAGAGCTGACCGAAGCCGTTATAGCCCACAAACGTATATATGGGTTATGGCGTGGCATTCGAGTGTTAGACCCAATGTGGCTAGTCAACTGTACTAAGAAGGATATCAAATGTTTATTCTATGCAAGATAAGCTTTGAGGAGAAGGATAAGGAACAAGCTCGCTAATTCCAGAAGATCGTTAATGTCTGCTTTGCCAATGATATTCACTCTGGATCGACATGGAACACTTCATGGAGGAAGCTTGAGGAGATAGATAAGAAAAAGAAAGATAAGAATGAAGCTCGGATTGTAGAGCGTGCTTGGATAGCATCGCTTAGGAGCTTTCGGTTTGGCAATACAACGAAACGACCTCCTCCAACATACAAAACGCTGATTGCATCTGAGGAGCATCGCAAGCCACCGAAGAGATTCTTTGGGTGTTGCGTCAAATCAGTTGAAGATTTTTTGAAGACTACCCAGACTGAGGCAACATCCAAGGGGGAGTTTGTTGATGCGTTATGTCTATTGCCTACATCTAGGATGTGTTTGTATTGTTTATAGGGCATTAATGTTGATGTACATTTACTAAAAGTTTATTTTTTACTTTCTGTATGATTCGTACAAGCGAGTCAAGGTGGCTCGTACGAGTGACTCTCAGTCACTCGTACGGATCAGCTGCTCGTACGAAGCACATCTCTGTTTAACAGGCACTCCAGTACGAATCATGTCGACCTATAAATAGAGGAGTGTTGTGTTAGAGCTAGTAAGTCAATTCAGATAGTATGGCGAAGCCTGCTAGTTTGTTTACTCGCGTCTGTACTTTGCACGTCTTTGAATACAACAGTAAGTTCTATCGTGTTTGTTTTGTCAACCTCCCTAGCAATGAATTCCGCCTATGCTAGTTGAGTTAGATCAGATCAGTTGCTCATTGGAGGAGCCCGATCCTCATTCACAGAATCTGGGCTTCAGAATGAGATATTCTCGATCATTGAAGTGTGTTGTGGACTTTTTTATCACAAATCTGATAGATACTCAGTAAGTTGTTCTCTAACTCTGCTATGTAGTTAACCTTGTCAAATGACACCGCACCATTAGTTAGAATTCCTTCACTTACGATTCTCCCTCCCTGGTTTCCTACAAACCCGACATAGCCCCCTTAGATGGGTTTAACATCATATAAGAGAGCCAACATCCCCGTTATGTGCCCAGACGCTCCACTATCCATAATCCACTTGGAATAATTGATCTTGGGAGCCGCTTCACATACACTTCAACAATTATTTGAATAGCGAGACCCAAGCCTTAACGGTCTTGGGAGGGTTTTCACATTTTGGTTCAACCACACTTTCACTCTTTGTTTCAACAATTTGTTCAATCTTTTCATCAACCAGAGTTGGAACAGATGTTTTGATCTCTTTAGAGGATACCTTTGGTTTCATCACCTAAGTTTGATTTTTTGAAATTGCGTTTTTTATGTAACTTTTTGAATCTTTTTGTTTCATTTTGATTGATGATTCACCAGACTTTTTCAGTTGAAACACTAAGATTTGTTGATCATTATTTTTAGATTCATTGTTTCATTTAAGAATCTGAGTAGGAACAAACATTGAGGATTTCTGTTTTATATCCTCTAAAGATTTCAGAAGACTGTAAACAAGTTTAGAGGTATTTTCTGGACACCGTCTAGTAATATACCTAACTTAGTTACATTTAAAGCATGTCCTACTATCATTCACAACAGAGGATCTCATAAGCTGTTCACGGTGTTATTTTCATCAAAAAAATCTTCGTTTGATTGCTTGCTTGACAAACTTTCTTTTTCACTATCTCAAGTTGTTCCAAGAATAAAATTTATATTTTTTTAAAACTTTGATTTTCCAAACCTGTTGTTATTTTTCTTAACACACCCCAAACCTTTTTACTCACGAAAGTTATCTCTTTGTTTGTTATAAGAACCTTTCGGTTTGGAATAATAAGATATATTGCATTTAAAGTTTGAAAATCTTTTCTCTTTGATCATGTTACCAATCTCAGACATTTCAACTTCAATCAATTTAAACACTTTGTCCAACTGTTTTGAATTGGAAATTGTAACACCCCAAAAATCCTTATGTATGTATACATATAATTAGAATTATGAACCTAGTTAGTAAACTAGTAAAGTTTAACTAAAGGAAGAAGGGGTGTGTGTTCGCCAGGAACTAGAGGAAGAAGGGGAAAACCCCTTGTCATCATAAAATCAACAAATTAAAGAAGTTATACTGATTAAAGAAGTTATCTTGATTAAATCTCATGCATGTTGTAAATTCCTAGTCATCTAAGCACACTAGAACACAAGGTAAGAAGAATTTTATGTTTTGATGGTTTTGTATGAAATGGGTTTCCAAGAAATCCATGAGTTTATGTGAAATTAGAATGATAATCAATAGGAATCATGCTTGAAACTCTGGTTACTTTGATGCTTTGATAGAAAACCCACTTGTAGTAGTAGTGATGTGAAGATGATGATGATGAATGTGAAAAATTAGTGTAATGATAATGTATGATGTTGCTTGTAGTGAATATGTGTTTAATGAGATTGATTTAGTATGAAAGTTTTGTGAATTTGGTTAAAGAAGATAATTTGAACATGAACTAGTAAGATTGTGCATAAGATCCTTGTACACCATGCTTTGTTTATTGTACGCACACCAAGTGTTTGATGAGATGCTTTGAGTAGTAGTTTTTATGTAATGATGATGAAACCATATTAATATGAAGTTAAATGATTTAGATGGAAAAATCATGATTAGTTGGCCCTCTATGTAATGTAAATATGAGATTGAAGCGTGGAATTGAAAATGTGGGTATCACATTGTAGGAGTAAAGGAAGAGAGCGCGAATCAATCTGAGTCGCAAACAAAGCAAGATAAAGGTAAGTTCATATTAACTTCATCTACTATTAATGTAAATCACGGTGATAACTCAATTATGTCAAATTGTAATTGAAAGTTGTAGTATAAAACATAGTAAATTGATGATTTGAGCTTGAAATAGTCGTTAGCAATGATGAAGTAAAGGATGTATATTGACCCGTCATTAACGAGTCAAAATCAGTAGAAGTTGACGACGATTATATTGTATATGATATGACTCGTTAACAAACGAGTTAAGATGAATGAATTAGTAATAAGAATGGAATGGTCACTAAGTTGACTTGTTATGAATGGGTCAAATAATCCAAAGAATGACGAAATACAAGAATGATTACATTTGATCCGAAATAAATGAATGGGATGAATGTGTATTATGAAGATGATAGAAAGATGAAAAGTAAATTTGTCAAAGACGAATTGTGGTACGAATGAAGTGAATACATAAAGTATGATATAGAAGTATGGCCTTGCGAATGGGTCAATATGATAAGGCCAAATGATGATAATAAATAATATAGTTTAAGTGATTAATGATACGTACTTATGAATGTTTTTATGTGGATGATAGGTAAATCGCATGCTTAGGAATGGCGAGCTTGGAACGAACACATCTCGTGGCCCTCTATGCGCTTCGGGATATGTTTAATGTTAAACGTGTCAAAAGCTTTTGGATTGTAAACATGAATTTAATACACAACACCTTTTTTAAGTAAGATAATCTGGTAATTGTAATTTGGACGTTTGAACTAATGTTGTTAAAATTTTTTACGACTGCGATTGTTTTGATAAAATATAAGGGTATCTTGGTAAAATTTATGTCTTGGAAGTATGTTTCAAATCTTATAGTGTTTTAACTAGAAATGTACATTTGGGCGCTTGTAGTTGGTATTAGAGCCAAGGTTTGAGGGATTCAAGTATCTGAGCTATGGTACTTGAACTCAAACCGAAAGCTCATGCAAGTATGTGTTTGTTTCGAGGCATAATTCGATAAGTATTTATTAAAAATTTTAACGCTTATGCTTTTAGAATTTGAAAAAGGAAAGGAATTATGAAAGTCTCGCTAGAGTGACTTGAGTGGGAATATTACGGAATGATATCGAATGATAAGAGACTTAAAAAGGGTCAAAATGGGGTTCAGAAGTGGATTTTTAAGATGTTAAAGCTGATACAGCGTCTGAAGATCAGATGGGGCGTCGGTGATGGTCCCTTATGGCATTGACGACACCACCCCTGATCTCGACGCATTAATCTACTGTCTACGCAACAACTTCAGCGACGCTGGTGTCACACCCCGGCTTTCCATAGCCAATCCAAACACCGGTGGACCCGGGTGGGGAGTATCGTGACGTAAGTTGATATCATCATAGACAATTAAACACAGCACAACGGAAGTTGTGGAGTTAAATTACTATTACAAACGAAATGTTCAAAGTACAAAATAATATACATGCTCGTAATAGAAGGTCTACAGGCGGATAATAAAATTTACAAAAATTGTATAATAGACTTTGAGTAGTTCTAGGATTTGCAAGATCCTCTTATCACTACCGAGCACTTCCATCCTATTTTCGTATTGTACCTGCAAGCTTAGTCTTTTGAAAATACGTCAGAGATTCGCTGGTAAATACACCCAACTGACTCATTTTGAAAACATTTAAAAATGTTTTAAGAGCACATTGGAACAATATCTCTTATAACTTGGGAAAGTTAACCATGCAACCTTGTTAACAGATTCACATGTTTGTCCATACATACAGGGCCCGGTACGGAGACCGAGAGATATTAACGTTGTCACCACTTTGAACTCATGAAGGAGTTATTTCCCCAACCTTGTGGGTATTGCATTTTGAGCGTCTACCGGGTGTATGCCTACACCCGCGCTAAGGTCATGGCCATTATCTAATGTAATGAGCCGAGGCTATCCAGGACACGGTAGTTAACCCCTGATGTTTAAGTTATCAGACAAAACTGATTAAAATGAAATATACGGATTTGATAGCCACAATTCTGCATTCAAATGGTCCCATTCCGACCAAGCGGAAATAATTTACCGTAACCCAAGCCCGCATAGGGGAAATAAGTCGAGAGTTTTTACCGACCTAGTCTTCGTTTAAACGCAAGATTTAATAACTTAGCCGTACACAAAAGTACTAAGTGCGGATAGCATTTACCAGCAAGTCTCTAGTCTGGATTATGGCATAAGCTAACCAATTATATACTAACGGTCTTATTTAAGTCACTGACCTAGACTATAAACATTCTGGATTTTGAGACTTAAATGACAACGTATAACGCTAGATTAAACGATGATCAGATAGAATGTAGTTTAATCCCAACAAGTACTTTGACTTGTATAATATGGATAAACTATAAACATTCTGGATTTTGAGACTTAAATGACAAGGTTAGACCCGTTTCGGTTAATTTTCGTAAACAAGCTAGATATACTTAACCGTACGCATATTAGCGATATCGGATAACCGGATAAGTCATCGAAAAGTTCTATATGCCATTATAATTTAAATAAGTTGTAATATCAGTAGGATATCAACTTTCCTGCCCGATAAGGTTTTAAAATGAAACTATGCCTCATAAGGGCATTTTGGTAATTTCATACCGTGTAAAAGAAATTTGAATATAATTAAATGTTATGACCATAAGTATTCTGGAAAAATAACTTATTTATGATATAATATCAGTAGGATATTGATTATATGTGTAATTTTATCTTTTCTAGCTAAACTATACACCGAAGGGACATTTTGGTCATTTTACACATAGTTTTATAACTATTTGAGATTTTGAGTTTATATCATGTACCTACTGTAAAAAAATATTTAAAATAATTTTTGGAATCAGTAGATAACAAGTTTTGGTTGATTAATATGGTTTAAAATCATGCTATGCACCGAAACGACGCTTATGTCGTAAAATGACGATTTATGCGATGTTTAATGAAAACTGGTGTTAAAGTCAAGTTAGCATGTCTTAGATATGTTATTTAATATAACTCAGTAGGTAAAATATTTACTTTGAAAAGATATGGTTAAAACCATTTTATAAGCCACAAGGGCTTTATCGTCATTCATCAACATAATACAAGGACTTGTTCATAAACTCAGTTTATAAGCTGGTTTGACATCCCGAATAATCCTACTTATAATATTACATCAGTATGAAACTCATTTCAAGTTCATTATCATTTAAACCTCATTTTATGTAAAAAGGGCATTTTAGTCAAAATGGCATAATTACGGAACTTGTGGATAAACTCAGATTCTGATTATGATCATGTAATATAACTTCAGGGGGTTGTGCTACATTATATTACGATCATAATGCAACCTTAGATCAGTAGCTAACTAATCTAAATCGGGTTAGAATCCAAAGTGAAAGTAGAAGTCAAACTTCGCGACTTTCGGTTGCGAACCGACCCTAGAACTGAAATTGACGAGCCGAACATGTTCTTACATGTTCTAATAATTATTACCAAATTGTTTAAGTGTCAAAACATGTTTCATAACATATATAAGCTCAAATTAAAATTTCCGAAAAATGGTTTGTTTGACTTTTTAATATAATAATTTTGACCAGTCAATTGGTCTAGCAAACGTGATCTTCAGGAGGTGCCCTTTATAGGGATTAACACCTACCTTATTACGATCACTTAGCTGTATCCGTTACAAACAATGGCTGGACCATAATGGTCTTAACCGAAAGTCAAGGCGTTTTTCATAAAACGTTTGACTTTTAGCTATAAAAGCCAATAAACGAAAATGCAAGAGAAAGGAACACTTACAAGTGATCCTTCGGATGCAATAGAAATAAGTTGGATGCTCCTTTTAGTTAGGAACTTCCAGAGGAGGGAGATAGAGTGATAAATGAGAATGTTGCAAGTTCAAATTGTGAAGCATTGCACCTATTTATAGTTGGAGAGCGTGAAGGCGGTGATGCCTGGTGCTAAGGGGTGTTAGAGGGAGCTTACAAGTGTCCTAAAACGTGGCATAACTGTTTGGAAGTCCATGGTTTCGAAATAATGGTTTTTGGCAACATTTTTGGAGGCCAAGCAAAAATTCTGCAGACACAGGCCTCTCACACCCCATGACCAGATTCAAAGTTTGACAAATTTAGCCCCTCAACTTATAAAACCTCCAAAAACACTTTTATAGCATATTTAGCCCTCCGTAACAAATATTTAGCGTACCCGAGAGTATGCCCAGACATTGTCGAGTTGTCGGTTCGTTAAAAGGTCACTCAGAGGTATAAATTAATATGTTGACATGTTTAACCCTTCCATCATCCAACTTTCACATATTTACAAAATTAACCTCTCTCGTCCAAGAAGTGGCACGTATGAGAGTTAGGACTTCGTAAATATTACTTAGAGGCTCATTATAAGCATGTTGACTCTAATGTCACTCAGAGACTGGGCATGTTGACATATCAGTCACTTAGAGGCCAAGTTTAAGCATGTTGACATATCAGTCACTCGGAGGCTAATGTTTAAGCATGTTGACATATCAGTCACTCAGAGGCTAATGTTTATGCATGTTGACATCAGAAAGTCACTCAGAGGCTCAGTTTGATCATGTTGACACTTTTAGTTCCTATTAGTCTTTAATAGACTAAAATAGAAATACAACATGTGTCACTATACTCTTGGACACGATTTTACGAGGTGTTACATCCTCACCCCCTTAATATAAATCTCGTCCTCGATATTTTATTCTAAAAGATGGGGGTATTTTTGGCACATAGTGGACTCAACCTCCGATGTATACTCGGGACCTCTATGGGCATCCCACTTAACCTTGACTATAGGTATGAATTTCCTTCGGAGCTTCTTGACCTGTCGATCCTCGATCGAAATTGGTTTCTCAACAAACCTTAGGTTTTTATCAATTTGCACATCATGATGTGACATTACTAGCGACTTATCGGCTAGACATTTCTTAAGGTTACAGATGTGGAACACATCATGAATTCCACTACGCTCCTCTGGTAGCTTAAGCTTATAAGCTATAGTGCCGACACATTCAATTATCTCGAATGGTCCTATATATCTTGGACTTAGCTTGCCCCTCTTTCCAAATCTCATTACACCTTTACAAGGTGATACTTTCAATATGATTTTGTTCCCTAATTAGAATTTAAGAGGTTTACGCCTCTTGTCAGCATAGCTCTTCTTCCTATCTCGGGGAGCTTTGAGACGATCACGAATTTGCACAATCTTATACGTGGTCTCCAGGACAATCTCCGGTCCTGATAGTTGGGCTTCCCCAACTTCTGCCTAACACACGGGCATTCGACATTTTCTCCCATGTAAGGCCTCATACGGAGCAGCCTTGATGTTTGTATGATAGCTATTATTATAGGAGAATTCTATTAGGGGTAAGTGGTCATCCCAACTTCCACCTATATCAATCACACATGCTCTAAGCATGTCTTCAAATGTCTGAATAGTTCACTTTGACCAGCTGTCTCTAGATGGTAAGCCGTACTAAAGCATAATCTTCTGCCTAAGGATTGTTGGAAGCTTTCCAGAAATGAGATGTATATCTAGTATCTCTGTCAGATACTCTATACCGGCACACCGTGTAGCGACACAAATCATGTCATTACCCTGTTTGGTATTTGGTAACTTGGTAATCAAGTCCATGGTTACCATTTACCATTTCCAAGTGGGAATCTCAAGTTTTGTAGATGTCTTGACAATTTTTTATGTTCGGCCTTAACTTGCAAACAAGTCAGACACTTAGCTACATAAGTGGCTATGGATTTCTTCAAACCCATCCACGAATAATTCTTTTTCAGGTCCTGCTACATCTTGTCACCACCCGGGTGAACTGAGTATCATGATTTATGTGCTTCCTGGAGGATTAGATCTCTAAGTCCTCCAAAGATTGGAACCCAGGTTCTTTCCTTAAATCTAAGGATTCCATCCTTTCCAGACGTTAACTGATCAATAGTTCTACCTAATCCCTCCTTAGGAATATTAGCCTCTAACAGGGCTTGCTTTTGAGCATCTAATAGCTTCTCCTTCAAGCTATTACTGAGCTCAATGCTCTTTACGTTAATCCTAATGGGTTTAACCCTTTCCTTGCGACTTAAGGCGTCAGCAACGACATTTGCCTTGCCGGTATGATAGCAAATTTTGCAATCATAATCATTAAGTGTTTCCATCCAACAGCGTTGTCACATATTCAATTCCTTTTGATTAAACAAATGCTGGAGACTCTTATGGTCAGTGTATATAATACACTTTGTGCCAGACAACGGCACCCAATTCCAAATCATGGATGGTGTAATTCCTTCCATGCACATTTAACTACCGTATGCATAAGCAATCACCTTGCCTTTTTGCATTAGCACACCTCCCATGCTAGTGTGCAAAGCATCACAATAAACTACAAAATCCTCAATACCCTCAGGTAGAGATAACACAGGAGCATTGCTCAACTTGTGTTTTAGAATCTCAAAGGATTCTTGTTGTTTTGGGCTCCAAACAAACTTAACATTCTTACGAGTCAAGGTAGTTAAATTAGTGGCTATCCTTGAAAAGTTCTCAATGAACCTCCTATAATAACTAGCCAATCCTAAGAAGCTATGAATCTCCGATGGAGTTTTGGGCACTTCCCAATTCATTATGGCTTCTATTTTTGCAGGATCCACTTGGATACCACGCTCACTTACAACATGTCCAGGAAATTGGACTTCTCTAAGCCAAAATTCACACTTAGTAAATTTAGCATAAAGCTTCTCCTACCTTAGCAGTTCTAGGATGCACCGAAGATGTTTCTTGTGATCAACTTGATTACGAGAATAGATAAGTAGGTCGTCTTTGAAGACAATGACAAACTTATCTAGATATGGCTTGCATACTCTATTCATGAGATCCATGAATGATTTAGGTGCGTTTGTGAGCCCAAAAGGCATCACCAAGAATTCATAATGACCATATCAGGTCTTAAAGGCAGTCTTAGGAACATCCTCATTCCTAACCTTCAGTTGATGATATCCTGATCTCAAAACGATCTTAGAGAAGTAGCTAGCACCTTGAAGTTCATTGAATAAGTCGTCGATCCTGGGCAAGGGATATCGGTTCTTGATTGTTAACTTGTTCAACTCACGGTAATCAATGCACATCCGCATTGAGCCGTCCTTTTTCTTCACGAAAAGAATTGGAGCTCCCCAAGGTGAGAAACTAGGTTGTATGAAACCTTTCTCTAAAAGTGCATCTAATTGCGTCCTTAATTCCTTCATTTATGTCGGTGCTAATCAATACGGAGCCTTAGCTATAGGTGCTGATCCAGGTAGGATATCAATTCTAAATTCCACTTGCCTATCTGGAGGTAAGCCTGGTAATTCTTTGGGGCAGAATACTCCGAAATAACTTGAAGGTCTTTAATATCTGGTTTAGGCTTGTTGATAGTTACTTGTGCCATGTAAATGATACAACCTCTCCCCAAACACTTGGATGCCTTAAATAACGACACCTTGTTTGGCAATCCATAGTGTGAATCTCCAAGGATGGTGATCGTTTCACCAGATGGGGTTTTAATCTCGATGAGTTTCTTATCGCAGGCAATGCAGGCTTGGTTATGGGATAACCAATCCATGCCTAAGACTACATCAAACCCTGCCAACTTCATTGGCAAAAGAGAGATAGGGATAGAATGATTCTTAATAGATAGAACATCCATCAAGAATGGAAGATGTTGTCTCTAGCGTTCCATCAGCGAGTTCTACCTTATAGGTTAGGTCTAGAGTTCTTATGGGCAAGTTTAATAGTTCACTAAACTTATGGTCAAAAAAAGATTTATTTGCTGAGCAGCCTTTATGATGCCCTTTATCTCGGGCGCTAACCCATTAATGAAACGGAAAATGTGTTTGGGTTCAGGGGTGATTAAGTAGGAAGCTAACCTAGACAGGGAATTGAAGTCAGAAACATACTTTAGACATTCTGGGTTCTACATTGAAAGAGTCAGAAAGTTTGTCTCTAATTTCTCCACTTCATGAGGTGGGCAGTATGTTTCCTTGACTAAATCGACAAACTTAGACCATCCTAAGTTGTACAGGTGTACTTTACCTATAGACTGGACCATAGCTTTCGACCAACTTAGGGCATCGCCCTTAAAGGACCGTGATACATACTTTACCACATCCTTATCAGCACAACCGCTGATATCCATAATCATTTCCATCTCATCAAGCCATTTCAAGGCATCTACTGCCCCCTTTTCCCCATTAAAATCTTGAGGCTTGCAGGAGACGAAATATTTGTAGACATCCGCCTTTAGAAGAACGGGGCCTATCAGCAAATTCTATTTTCTTTGGTTCACTCTTCGAATTTGAAGAGTGAACTGAGCTCTCTTTATGAGCTGAGGATGATGGAATTGACAAGGGTTTGGAGCGAGTAGCGCTCAATTCTTTAAATTTCTCCATGGCTCTTTCTATGGCTTTTTCCACAGCTGCATCTATGTGAACTTGGAAGTCATCGTTATCGACGACTATACTTTCAGCCTTGTTAGAGTAATCTCTCATTGGCTACTTTGTGACTCGTCCGAGTTTGCCATTCTTGTACTTTGGTTCTAAACATCAATTTGAACTTCTCTCAGCCATGGTATTAACAACCATATTGGTTTTAAACATTAGATATAACAATCCATTGCCTATTTAAGCTAGTGTGAATAACATCACAACTCTTAAGCTTATCATATCTATATTTGGCCTAGGTCTCAAAAGGGACCATCAAAGGAAAATTACAATTTGGACATAGTCCATATATTTTTAGACAGTGGATCGTAATGTCATAACTGTCACTGTCATTCAGAAAATTACATATGGCTCATAAGCTTGTCACGAATGACATTAAAACATGGCTCATTGGCCTGTCCCAATTTGAACATATAATTATGGCACATTGGCCTATCACTTTGGACAAATTATGGCACATTGGCCTGTCACTTTGGATAAATTATGGCACCTTGGCCTGTCACCTTGGATAAATTATGGCACCTTGGCCTGTCACCTTGGACAAATTATGGCATCTTAGCCTGTCACCTTAGACAAATTATGGCACATTGTCCTGTCACATTGGACATAACATATGGCACGTTGGCCTATCGCTTTAGATATAACATATGGCACGTTGGCCTGTCACTTGTCATCACATTTATGACATTAGCCGTGATCACATTGATCACATAGGCTATATAATAGGTTTTAGGACATAGTCCTTTTACCTAGATGGCTAGTGTGATTCCTCAAGTCACACTACCAGGAGTATGAACATTCCTTAATGTTAACATAAGAGTACCTTAATGGTTGATTAATAGTCCCGGTCACTTTAGACCTTAACAACTTGGAGGCTTGAACCTAGTCCACCACCTCTGGATAGAAGGATAACTTCCCTTAACTATCCTAATAGAAGGCCTTTTATCCTTAACTATCATTTCTTGGCTAATATGTGGTCTGTGCCACTTGGCATAATCAAATTCATTAAAGTCTTTTGGAATTATATAGCATAGCATAAATTTCGAGTAAAATCAAGACGTTCGCTTGAAGAGGATGAATACATATATATAATTCCAAAGTAATTCATTAAATGCCAAATAAGGAAGTACAATACCAGAAATAAATAAATGAAACAAACTGTCCATGCAAGGACTTAAAAGAAATGAAAATGTCCATGCAGGGACTAAGGAAATAACAATGTCCTCCCAGGGACTAACATTTATTATTAGAAGAGACTTCACTCGTCCTTCTTTCCCTTAACTAGCTTGGAGAGTTTCTTGAAGAATTTGTTTGTCTTTTTCTTCGTTTACTACGCCTGTTGTTGCATTTCTTTCATTTCTTCCAAGGCCTCATTGATAGCATCGAGTGGTGGCGGAGGTTGTGGTTGTGGTTATGGCATAATAAGATATTGGTAACCATAAGTTGGATATCCAGTAGGTGGATAAGCAGGTGGGAAAGGAGACGGGTAAAGTGCGTTATGCATGACTGATTGCATATAAGGGTCATGTGACAATATTTGATAATCAACAGGTGTAGATGGGTTAAAAGGATCATATCCAGTTGTATCCGGATATGTTTGGATAGGGTTATTATAACCCGATGGTGGTGGTTAAACCACTAGTGGTGGGGTCGATCCACCATAGGTGAATCATTAGAGGGTCCACCCATTTGTGGGTCCTCGTGAATGGTAGGGTAAGGTTTGGGCAAAGGTGGCAGCGATCCTGACCGTTGGCCCGCATGTACCAACATACGTGCTCCTCTTTTACTCCTTGGCGGTTCAGGTGGTGATTGGGGTTGTTCCACCGGTCCATGTGGACGTCTTCTTGTACAGGAGGAGTTGGGGAGTGATGGGAAGGAATGTTTGCGAAGGTAAATTGGTTCCAATATTGGTCCCATTCGTTAGGACCTTGGTATGGCGATCTGGTGTAAGAGTTCGAATCGCTTGAAATTTTGATGGGGTGGGTGTGTGATCCTGATGGCGGCATCTCCGGGTCGGAGTCCTCGTCCATGGGATTGGGTTGGTCTAACTGATTTTGGTCGGCTGGAGGTGTATTAAAGTATTGGTTGGGGTTAAACTCATCATGATAAGAATGATGAGAGTAGTGAGAGTGGTGTGAATGATGTGAATGATATGAATGATACGAGTTTTGGGTTTGAGAAGGTGAATGTTGTGATAACGGCCATGAATCCCCCGAATCCTTATAGGGGTTCGGGTGATGGGGATGTGAGGGAATATGTCTAGAAGGTCCTCCCCTCATTGGTCCTTTACCTCTTCCTCGTACTCTTGGCGGCATTTTCATGTTAAAAATCAAATAAAAAACAAAACTAATAACTTAATAATGAAATGTGTAATCCTAGGTCAATGCCTATACTCGGAAGTCTAAGGAATGTGCTTGTGTAAGTTTGAGATTAAACACAAGAAGGTAAGTGTTTAATTCTCTCAAACGTTGGCTCTGATACCAACCAGTCACACCCCGGCTTTCCATAGCTAATCCAAACAACGGTGGGCCCGGGTGGGGAGTATGGTGACGTAAGTTGATATTATCATAGACAATTAAACACAACACAACGTAAGTCTTGGAGTTAAATTACTATACAAAACAAATATTCAAAGTACAAAATAATATAAGGGCTCGTAATAGAAGATCCACAGGCGGATCATAAAATGTACAAAAATTGTATAACATACTTTGAGCAGTTCTAGGATTTGCAAGATCCTCTTATCACTACCGAGCACTTCCAGCCAATTTTCCTATGTACCTGCAAGCTTAGTCTTTTGAAAATACGTCAGCTTTCGCTGGTAAATACACCCAACTGACTCATTTTGAAAACATTTAAAAATGTTTTAAGTGCATATTGGAACAAAATCTTTATAACTTGGGAAAGTTGACCATGCAACCTTGTTAACAGATTCATATGTTTGTCCATACATACAGGGCCTAGTACGGAGACCGAGACATATTAACATTGTCACCACTTTGAACTCACGAAGGAGTTATTTCCCCAACCTTATGGGTAATGCATTTTGAGCGTCTATCGGGTGTATGCCTACACCCGCGCTACGGTCATGGCCATTATCTAATGTAATGAGCCGAGGATATCTAGGACACGTTAGTTAACCCCTGATGTTTAAGTTATCAAACAAAACTGATTAAAACGAAATATGTGGATTTGCTAGCCATAATCTGGCTTTCGATTGATCCCATTTCCGACCAAGTGATAATAATTTATCGTAACCCCAACCCGTATAGGGGAAATAAGTCAAGAATATTTACCTGAGCAAGTCTTCGTTTAAACGCAAGATTTAATAACTCAGCCATACACAAAAGTACTAAGTGCAGAGAACATTTACCGGCAAGTCTCTAGTCTGGATTATGGCATAAGCTAACCAATTAAATACTGACGGTCTTATTTAAGTCACCGACTTAGACGTATAATATAGATAAACTATAAACATTCTGGATTTTGAGACTTAAATGACATCGTTAGACCCGTTTAAGTTAATTTTCGTAAACTAGTTGCATATACCTAACCGTACGCATATTAGAAATATCAGGTAAACGGATAAGTCATGGACAAGTTCTATATTCAATTATACTTTAAATAAGTTGTAATATCAGTAGGATATGAACTTTCATGCCCGTTAAGGTTTTAAAATGAAACTATGCCTCAAAAGGGCATTTTGGTAATTTCATCCGTGTAAAAGGAATTTGAATATAATTAAATGTTATGACCATAAGTATTTGGAATATATAACTTATTTATGATATAATATCAGTATGATATTGATTATATGTGTAATTTTATCTTTTATGGCCAAACTACGCACCAAAGGGCATTTTGGTCATTTTACACATAGTTTTATAAACTATTTGAGATTTTGAGTTTATATCATGTACCTACTTGTAAAAATATTTAAAATAAGTTTTGAAATTAGTAGGTAACAAGTTTTAGTTGATTAATATGGTTTAAAATCATGTTATGGGCCGAAACGGCGCTTATGTCGTAAAATGATGATTTATGCGACGTTTAATGAAAACTGGTGTTAAAGTCAAGTTAGCAGGTATTAGATATGTTATTTAATATAACATATCAGTAGGTAAAAGTTTTCCTTTGAAAATATATGATTAAAACCATTTTATAAGCCACAAGGGCTTTATCATCATTTATCAACAAAATACAAGGACTTTTTTATAGAGTCAGTTTATAATATGGTTTGACATACCGAATAATCCTACTTATAATATTACATCAGTAGGAAACTCATTTTCAAGTTCATTATCATTTAAACCTCATTTTATGCAAAAAGGGCATTTTAGTCAAAATGGCATAATTACGAAACTTGTGGATAAACTCAGATTCTGATTATGATCATGTAATATAACTTCAGGGGGTTGTGCTACATTATATTACGATCATAATGCAACCTTAGATCAGTAGCTAACTAATCTAAATCGGGTTAGAATCAAAAGTCAAAGTAGAAGTCAAACTTCGCGACTTTCGGTTGCGAACCGACCCTAGAACTGAAATTGACGAGCCGAACATGTTCTTACATGTTCTAATAATTATTACCAACTTGTTTAAGTGTCAAAACATGTTTCATAACATATATAAGCTCAAATTATAAAATTTCCGAAAAATGGTTTGTTTGACTTTTTAATATAATAACTTTGACCAATCAATTGGTCTAGCAAACGTGATCTTCAGGAGGTGCCCTTTAAAGGGATTAACACTTACTTTATTGCGATCTCTTAGTCATGTTCGTTACGAATAATGGCTGGACCATAATGGCCTTAACCGAAAGTCAAGGCGTTTTCCGTAAAACGCTTGACTTTAGGCTATAAATGCCTATAAACGAAAATGCAAGAGAAAGGAACACTTACAAGTGATCCTTAGGATGCAATAGAGCTAAGTTAGATGATCCTTTCAGTTAGGAACTTCCAGAGGAGGGAGATAGAGTGATAAATGAGAATGGTGCAAGTTCAAATGGTGAAGCATTGCACCTATTTATAGTTGGAGAGCGTGAGGAGGTGATGCCAGATGTTAAGGGGTGTTAGAGGAAGCTTACAAGTGTCCTAAAACGTGGCATAGCTGTTTGGAAGTCCATGGTTTCGAAACAATGGTTTTTGGCAACATATGTGGAGGCCAAGCAAAAATTCTGCAGACACGGGCCTCTCGCGCCACGCGAGCGCCCTATGACCAGATTAAAAGTTTGACACATTTAGCCCCTCAAATTATAAAACATCCTAAACACCTTTATAGCATATTTAGCCCTCTGTAACCAATATTTGGCATACCCGGGAGTATGCCTGGACATTGTCGAGCTCTCGGTTCATTAAAAGGCACTCAGAGGTATAAGTTAACATGTTGACACTTTTAACCCCTCCATCATCCAACTTTCACATATTTACAAAATTAACCTCTCTCGTCCAACGAGTGGCACGTATGGGAGTTAGGACTTCGTAAAGATCACTTAGAGGCTCATTATAAGCATGTTAACTCTAATGTCACTTAGAGGCTAGGCATGTTGACATATCAGTCACTCAGAGGCCAAGTTTAAGCATGTTGACATATCAATCACTCAGAGGCTAAGTTTACGCATGTTGACATATCAGTCACTCAGAGGCTAATGTTTATGAATGTTGATAGCAGAAAGTCACTCAGAGGCTCAGTTTGAGCATGTTGACACTTTTATTTCCTGTTAGTCTTTAATAGACTAAAATAAAAATACAACACGTGTCACTATACTATTGGACACGATTTTACATGGAGTTAAAGCAGGATTTTAAATTCCGTCTGCGACGCAGTATAAGGCCGTCGCCAACGCCATTTCCTGAATAACGTTGTTAGTTTTGTTATTTTATTATACCAAGGCTCCGAAACCCATTTCAAACTTTTGTTAAGCTCTAAAAAGGCACTATATTGCTAACATAACTATGGTTACAAGCTGCTTAACCTAATATCAATAGTGAATGTATAAATAAAATAGAAAGTCGTATGTATAAATGAAAGTACGTTTCGATTGGCACTATGAGACTGTTTGTGATAAGAATTATGTCGCCCATTATTTATGAGAATGAAATGCTAAAAATATACAAATTATAGAATGATGAAAGAAATATATGACATGGAAACTAACGTAAGAATGAAATTGTAGATGGCTGAATAAGGAAGTCCAAGTGCTATGGAACGAATAACTCAAGATGAACTGAATAAGCTGATTGCGGAAAAAGTAGGGAAGGCACTTGATACAAATCTCCCTCATATAGCGCAAGAAGTAGAAAGCCAAGTGTTAAGCATAGTAGAAACCATGATGTCAAGTAAGATGGATGAACTGAAGGAGATGATAAGCGGGGTCCAAAGCAAGAAGGAAACACGACGATGCACATACAAGGAATTCATGTCATGTAAACCCTCATCTCATAATGGAAAAATTGACCCCATAGAATGTCAGAGGTGGATCTCCAATATAGAAGGGGTATTCATTCAAAGCCATTGTGAGAAGGAAGACCAAGTTATGTTCGCGACAAGACAACTTCAAAAATAAGCTAAAGATTGGTGGGATGCATATAGCAAGGAAATTGGTGAGGATAAACTCCAAACTCTCACATGGCAAGAGTTCAAGAACCCTTTATGAAGTATCATTGTCCATAATCGACGGTAGACTATAATCAAGAAGACTTTCTTCGTCTTCGATAGAAGAATGAGACTATCGATGAAATCACAAACATTTTCCTAGACAAGATGAAGTTTTGCAAGGAATTCACAAGAACGGAAATGATGAAAATTAATCTTTACCATGATATGTTAAAAGCTGAGTATCGTGAGTTCATTACTCCGAGCTCATTAATTGGGCAAGAGATAGAGAGATTGAATTAAAAAGGCAAGAAGAGCGGGGGAAAAGAGGCAAGTCGAAAGGGCATCAAACCTAGGCACCCCCAAAGAGCCCAAGGTTCAAGATCATGATAAGAAGGAAATTGTTAAAGGAGGATTTCCACGGTGCAAAACATGTGGAAAACTTCATATGGGTGAATGTTTAATGGGAAAAGGGGGATGCTATAATTGTGGTCATGAGGGGCATCCATACTATAATTGTCCTAATCCCAAAAGAGTGTGTTACAATTGTAACGAATCAGGTCATGTGAAAGCCAAGTGCCCGAAACCCAAGCAAGGGATGAAGAAAGGAGGAAAGAAGGAAGAGAACATCAAGGCCAAAGGAAGAATGTTTCAAATTTCAGCAGAAGAGGCAAGGGCTCACTCGAATGTTGTGTCAGGTATATTTATGTTAAACACTACACCTACATATGTATTGTTTGATACAGGAGCCAGTAGATCATTCGTTTCAAGTGAAATTACACATTCTCCTTCAATTGTAATAGAAAGAATGACTATACCCTTAGAAGTAGAAATAGTTGATTGTAAAAGTTACTTGTTACATGAGGTGTGTAGAAATTGTAAGATTATTATTGAGGATGAAGAATTTGATATCAATCTCATTCCCATGGTTTTGGGGGAGTTCAAAGTAGTGGTGGGCATGGATTTGTTATCCCTATATCAAGCAGAAATTTTATGTGAAAGTAAGACTATTCGAGTTATATCCCCTATAGGGATTCGGGTTAACATATATGGGGAAAGAAGAGTGAAGATAAAGTTATGTACTATTGTCGAAGCGGTTAAACATGTACGAAATGGAAGTAAGGCCTTTTTAGTCTAAGTAGTTGATACTAAGCAAGCTACTTCAAGAATAGAAGACACAAGAATTGTGAATGAATATCAGGATGTGTTTCTTGATGAATTGCGGGTCTTCCACCTAAATGGGAAGTAGAATTTCAGATCAAATTGGAACCAAATGCCAAACCCATAGCCAAAGCTCCTTACTGATTAGCACTGCTGAAATACGAGAATTAATGGTTCAATTACAAGAACTCCTAGACTAGGGCTTTATACGTCCTAGTGTTTCCCATTGGGGAGCACTCGTCCTGTTTGTGAAAATGAAGGATGGTTCGATGCGTATGTGTATCGACTATGGTGATCTCAATAAACTCACGGTGAAGAATCGATACTCCTTACCAAGAATATATGATCTCTTCGTTCAATTACAAGGAGCAAGTTGGTTTTGAAAAATCGAATTGTGTTCGGGATATCACCAGTTACTGGTGAGAGAAGAAGATGTAGCAAAGACTGCGTTTAGAACTCGTTACGGACATTATGAGTTTTTAGTAATGTCTTTCGGGTTAACTAATGCTCGGGCCGCATTTATGGATTTAATGAATAGAGTATGCCGAAACATGTTGGAAAAATTTGTCATAGTTTTCGTTCATAATATTTTGGTATACTCTAAAAGCGAGTCTGAACATGCTCGTCATTTACGCACGGTGCTGGAAACACTTTGTAAAGAAAAATTATGTGCTAAATTTTCCAAATGTGTGTTTTGGCTCAGAGAGGTGCAATTCTTGGGTCATAAGATAAATGCGAAGGGAATTTTAGTAGATCCGTCTAAAGTAGAGGCTTTGATTAAATGGTTACCCCAAAAGAATGTAACGAAGTACAAAGTTTTCTAGGTTTTGCTGGTTATTATAGGAGATTTATACAAGACTTCTCTAAAACAGCCTTGCCTATAATTAGATTAACGAAGAAAGAAGAGAGGTTCTCTTGGGGTCTTAAACAAGAGAAGGCTTTCCAAATGCTAAAAGAGAAATTGTCAAGTTCTCCAGTGTTGACCTTACCAGAAGGAATGGAGGATTTAGTGGTATACACGGATGCATCACACCAAGGGTTGGGGTGTGTCTTAATGCAATGAGGCAAGGTTATTGCCTATGCTTCAAGAAAACTTAAACAACATGAAGGCAATTATCCGACTCATGATTTAGAGTTGGCGGCTGTATTTTTTGCGTTGAAAATTTGGAGACACTATTTATACGGAAGGAAATGCACAATCTACTCAGATCACAAGAGTCTCGAATACTTTTTCGAACATTAAGACCTTAATATGAGACAACGAAGGTGGCTAGAATTAATCAAAGATTATGATTGCGATATTCTTTACAATCCAGGTAAAGCCAATGTTGTAGCAAACACTTTAAGCCGGAAGGAATATCTGCCGCCTATCTGAGTAAAGTAGATGAGAATGACATCGTTGTCAAGCTTCTTCGTTTCAACTTTAGCCGTATCCGTGTTCAGATTTTTATTTATCATTGTAGAAGGTGAGCTGATATCTTAATTTTTAAAAGCGTAACCGGCAATTTATAGAAACTTTGAATATCACACTGAAAACATCAGGTTTGTGAACACCCATGAAAATCTGAAATCCCGTTTTCCATAATCACCTTTAAGCACACACCTGAATGATTGATTAGCAAAACGGTAATCTCTTCATTAGCAAATCTTCATCGGATAACAAATCATCTGGTAGCACATTCATATCTGAGAAACACTCTTTCACGATCAGAATCACATTCTTCCTGTTCAGTCACAATAACAGATGTTTAGTCTTCTCCGTTAGTCCAGGTAGCAACTTAATCAATAAACATAATCATTTCCCAGCGATTAATCTGAAAAACAATTACACTGCATGAAGATTAAAAATTCTGACAATTTAGACTATCACAAAGCTGTGATATCTTTTAAGTATCGATAATGCTAATGCATCTCTTGAATCGAGGCAATAAGAGAAGCCTAAACAAAGTCATTGAATGCGAATGGTTAAAAAGGTGAAAGTATAAAAGGGTTTGTCGACAAGCTTGAAACGAATGCAAGTGGAACTATGACAAGATATTGCCGGACTTGGATACAACGTTACTGTGATATGAAGACTCTATTACTAGAAAAAGCGCACAAATCCCACTACTCGGTTCATCCGGGAGCCACCAAAATGTATCGGGATTTAAAAGAAAACTATTGGTGGCCGGCAATGAAACTCGACATTATCAAGTATGTATCCAAATGCTTAACATGCTCACAAGTGAAGGTGGAACATCAAAAGCCGTATGGAAAACTACAACCGTTGGAAATTCTGGTATGGAAGTGAGAAAATGTGACTATGGATTTGGTAACCAAACTTCCCAAAATGAAGAAGGGTCATGACGCTATCTGGTTTGTTGTCGATTATCTCACGAAGAGTGCTCATTTCTTACCTATACGGACACTTACTCTTCGGAAAGAATGGCGGAAATATATATATGAATGAAATAGTTTCTCGCCATGGAGTGCCTGTGTCCATTGTTTCGGATCGTGAAGCGAGATTTATTTCTCTTTATTGGAAAACGTTCCACGAAAATATGGGTACCAAGCTACGGTTAAGCACCGCATACCATCCCCAAATGGATGGCCAAACAGAAAGAACCATACAAACATTGGTTGATATGCTAAGAGCATGTGTATTAGATTTTGGGGGAAATTGGGATTACCATTTACCACTAGTGGAGTTCTCATACAATAATAGCTATAGAGTAGTATTCAAATGGCGCCACATGAAATGTTATATGGGAGAAGATGTAGAACTCCAGTTTGCTGGGGAGAAGTGGGACAAAGAGAACTCGCTCCCAACAATGTAGTAGCAAGAACTAATGAAAAGATTGATCTAGTACGAGCTCGATTGAAATGGGCGCAAGATCGACAAAGGTCCTATGCGGACAAAAGGAGGCGTCCTATTGAATTCCAAGTGGGGAACCGAGTATTATTGAAAGTCTCCCCATGGAAAGGAGTAATTTGATTCCGTAAACGAGGAAATTTGGGTCCTCGATACATTGGGGCCGTTTAAATTTTAGCTCGTATTGGGAAAGTTGTGTATCAGTTAGAACTACCCCCAACATTAGATGGCATTCACAACACCTTTCACGTGTCATAATTACGAAAGTGCCTTTGCGGATGAAATGGCTCACACACCATTTGAAGACATTGAGGGGGGCGAAAGAATGAATTATATTGAAAGACCGGTAGCCATAAGAGATTCCAAAGTAAAGACCCTTCGTAACAAGGAAGTTAAGCAAGTCTTAGTTCAATGGCAACAAAGGAAGGGATCGAATCTCACTTGGGAACCAGAGAATGAAATGTGAAGGTTCTACCCGACTTTATTCGGTATGTATTCAGGTTTCGGGGACGAAACCTCCTTAAGGAGGGTAGACTTGTAACACCCCAAAAATCCTTATGTATGTATACATATAATTAGTATTATGAACCTATTTATTAAATTAGTAAAGTTTAACTAAAAGAGGAAGTAATATGCCATGTAATATAAACACTAAACATAAAAGGGCCAAAATTAACACAAATGGAAAATAAAATGATAAAAGGGAAGACAAACACAAACACACACATCTCAGGTGTGTGTGTTTGCCAGGAGCTAAAGGAAGAAGGGGAAATCCCCTTGTCATCAAATAATCAACAAATTGAAGAAGTTATCTTGATAAAATCTCATGCATGTTCTAAATTCCTAATCATCTAAGCACACTAGAACACAAGGTAAGAAGAATTTTATGTTTTGATGGTTTTGTAGGAAATAGGTTTCCAAGAAATCCATGAATTTATGTGACATTAGAATGGTAATCAATAAGAATCATGCTTGAAATTCTGGTTACTTTGATGCTTTGATAGAAAACCCATTTGTAGTAGTAGAGATGTGAAGATGAAGATGATGATGATGATGAATGTGAAAAATTTGTGTAATGATCATGTATGATGTTACTTGTAGTGAATATGTGTTTAATGAGGTTGATTTATACGAAAGTTTTGTAAATTTGGTTAAAGAAGATGATTAACTTGTAAGATTGTGCATAAGATCCTTGTATGTAACGCCCCAAAATCACAAATTTTAATTGACTAGTATGTTTCTTTGTGTGATGGCATAAAATAAAATAATTAAGCTATTTAACTTAGTTAAATAGTTAGTTAAGTAACAAGAGAATGAAAATTGGTGTTATTGGTGACATGAGAATAACTAGAAGGACTAAAAGTGGGAAATTGAGTTTAAGTTTCATATAAACTAGAAAGTACGGTATGTGTGTGTGTATTGAATATTGTATAGATTAGATACGAACACACGACCCAAATGCGAACAAGAACTGACTCGTACGAGTGACAAGTAACTCGTACGAGTAACAAGTGACTCGAACGAGTGACAATGTCATTCGTACGAGTGATAAACATCTCACTCGTACAAACTGCTCATGCCTATAAATATGTGTTATGTGTTCAGTGTTTGAAAGTTTTTGAAGCTCCCCAAGGGGAAACGCTGGCGGATTCTCTCCAGGAATTTCCACCAGCCAGACAAGATGAATACTACCGAAGCTTCCGCTCATTCTGTTTCTACTCCCTCTTTATAACATTCTACCAAGTTGGTACTATCTTATGCCCAAACTTTCGTCTGAAATCGCAGTCACCGGGACTCACAAAATTGTGTGGAGTCATGTAAAGGTGGACTCAAGCACGAAAAGCTAACGGGTCAAGAGGCGGCAAGGAAGTGGATACGAATACGGACACACAAGGTAAGTGATTTCCGAATCACTCTTTAATATTTAAAGGGAATTGTTAAATGTTAATTGCTCAAGGCATGTAGGAATGTAAAATCAATATAAGTACTAGGATAAGTTTAATGGTATTGGGTTTATAGTGATCAACTAACCCGGAAGTTGTATGATAAAAACCAAGCGGATCAAATCTAAAAAGTAAGATTAATTGCATGAATGACATATTTAAATCATGTTTTGGGCTTATACAGATGTTGAATTTATTGTAAAACGGGATTACGGTAGTGTAGGGAGAAACGGGACCTCGTTTAGATGTTACAAGTTTAATTGGAAGCGAATCGGAGTAGGCATGATCGAGCAGGACTCGAAATGGGTCAAATAAGATCCAAACACAAAAACAATAGTAGCTGACTGTAAGCTACGACAGCTGGCCATAGCTTACGTCATATGATTTATGTTTGGCAGTAGGTCATAGCCGTAAGCTACGGCAGGCAGGCTGTAGCTTACGGCGGGTTTAGCGAACTTCCTAATCATTTTTGTTTCCTGCATTTGATTGATTCTCGTGGTACCGGTACCCCATACGATGTTTTTAAGGCTATTAAGTGATGTTAGACTTGTTAAACTAAAGTACATGTGAAAGTACGAGTCTTGATATATGCATAATGATCGTGGTTTCATATGTGGGAGCCATATACCTAATTATGTAATTGTATGACTCTACTCAAATTGAGTAGATGTGTTATAGGCATGAAAGAATCAACTTATTTACATGTGCGATTATTGATGAATAGTGAGTATATAACTTAAGTACGGTAATTGAATGTGAACAAGCGAACATGACTTGCACGTATGTATTTAGGTATAGAGTCGTAGTGGGTACATGTCATGCGTATCTATATGTGAGACGTTTGTATGCGATAGGTATGTATATATATGGATGCATGAGAGTGTAAACAAGGGTTGTGACATATTGAATGTAGATCAGTGGTATGTGTTTATGCAAAGTTGGAGGTCTGCAATACGTTGAGATTATGTCTTACTAACCGTATTGCTAATGAGAATGAAATAGGAATGCAGGTATGTATATGTTGAGCTTTCGAAGGTGCGAAGTCCGATGTAAAGAACAAATTTAAAAGGATACAAGTATGGAGTAGTAAACATAGTTAAATTGTTATGTAGTTTAATGCGTATTTATATATATATATATATATATTCATTAAATTATGTACGATGTCACCCATTACTTACGTGTTGGTTATGTATATGGTGACCTCAGGATTATTCAGATCATCATTGTCATCATGGGAGATGAGTGGATGACGATCGAGTTGAAGATCATAAATTGTATGGAGAACTGGTAACGTAGTTAAAATCATATGTTAACGTAGTTACCTTAATATTTAATGAATGATGTACTTAAATTAAAGAAAGTTGATTTAAATGGTTTAAGTATGTTAGAATAATTATAAGGAAGAAATTTTATGGTTCATATTTTCGCTGCGTCATTTTGGGTCAAACGCGTTTAGAGTATTACAAATTGGTATCAAAGCCCTGGTTTGATCGAAATCAAGTACACATGAGTAAGTGCTTGAACTCAAACTTGCGTGCTCTTATGTTATGAACTGTATAATTCGAGACTCGTTCAATACCCGAAGGTAAGTATCGAATGAAAATATGCATATGTACATTTAAATGAAGAAACTAACTGTGTGGTGTATCTAAAGTATGCTTGGATTAATAAAAATGGGGAATCTAAAGATGCAATCTGGAGCAAGCGCCGAACATTGAGGTTATACTATCAAATCCCGGGTACACAATTTTAATTAGTATGAGTACCAGTATTGGCAGAATCATCCGAGATAGGATTAATGATAAATGAATGACGTTGATTTTGCGTTGGCGGAATCTGGAGCGAAACACGGGGTTGGTTTTCAAACGAAAGACAATGATATTGACTTGGTAATGATTTAAAGATGTTGTATGAACTAAAACCCACTCCTTCGGGCATAAGGTGAAGATTACATGAAGGCACAAAATGAGTACGTGGATTGCGTGCCTGGCCAATGCGCAAGAAGCATATGACCCTCGTGAGACCATGATAATCGTCACAGGAATGTTCGATAGGATTGGGAATTAGGGGTTGTATGAAAAGGTATCAGACAACCAGATAAGATTAAAAAGGGTTGAATCCATTGACGAATCCAAATTTATAAGAATGCAAAGTAAAAATGAATGGTAAGAATGAAATGTTTGAATCCGTAAGTAAGTAATTACGAATCAAACAATTAAGAATGAATGTATGAATCCCTACGTAACCATGGATCAAATAAGAAAGAACAAAATGATAGGATGAAAAGTTTGAATCCATAGGTGAATACATATCAAACTTATAAAAATCAAAAGTATGGATGAAAAGTAAACCCGTGGGTGAGTGCGGATTAAATAAGTATGAATGAAAACTACGAATGGAAGATTAAGTCCATTGGTTAGTATGGACCGAAAAGATAGGAAAGAAAAGTAAAAAAAAGTGGAACAAACATGCGTGAATGAAAGATTGGATCCATAAGTAAGCAACGATCGGGTTAATATGAAGGAGGAAAAGCGTTTCTCTCCCCGACTAGGGTAGGGATAAAACCTAGTGAATAAGTGTTGTCGGTAAATTTGCCGGGGAAGGCATATCGCTCGATTAAAAGAATGCAAATGTATATGTAGTTCCTATAAGAACACACATGGGTATGTTGTGTGTAATTAATAAAACATAGATAAGACAAATATGTTGTATGCAAGAATAGTTAAAAGGACAAACGAGTCATGCGGGTCAAATGGTGCTCGCCATTTGAACCCGGCATTTAATGTTTTGTTTTATCAAGTTTTATGCTTATAGGTAAGCGTAATGTATGGACATGCATTTCCACAAATTCGAAAGAAATAAACATCAAAAGTTGTGAATAACTAGTCAATGGTTTTGGACTTGCATCAGGTATGTATGAAAGATTATGCTTTCGGTAAGAGCTTATGGCTAGACTAGATATGTTAAAGTTGGGTAATAGATTAACACAAGTGAAATGCATCTAGCAATTTAGGTTGACGGTCATTTCGGTCTAATATCTTACTTGAGGGTAAAATTGGAATATAAATGTTTACTAACATAAACCACTATAAAGGAAGTTGTGTCGAAAGATGTAACGAAAATTTTGATAAATAGTAGGAGGCACGAGCTTGAATGCGAAACGCCTCCTAACGGGTCAGATGAGTAATTGATAAAACATAAATGAGAATGTATTTATAGTTAAACTTCCTGAAACGTCAACGAGGTTAAGTTGATTAATTATAAGACAAGTAATCATAAAATAGCATGAAGAGTTTCATGCATGAAGTAAGTATAACCCTTTGAAAAAATTATTGTAGTATTGAGAAAAATTTAGTTGAAGGAAAAAATACTAATAAACTATATGTTCCACATGTTAACAAATAACACATGAGAGTCAAAATTGAATGACGAGCTAGGAACCGGATGAACGACATAAGTAATTACAAGGAAAGAAGACTTTCTCATGAAATGCTAAAACAATGTTCTGAAAGTATGCTTGATTTGGAAAGAAATACAAAAGTGTACTTCAATACATATACGATAAGTAGAAGTGCCAATTTGACCTTGAAAAGTCAAACTGCACAAGGTTGGTGAAATAATTAACAAAATGAAAGAATTGTATGCAGAAATGGTATGTGTGATATGTTATAGCATACATGTAAGAAATTTGTAAAAGAATTGTATGTGCTTAAACACCGAGTAGAATAAATACTTGAGAAGACTGTATTAATGGCAAGTACCGTTAAGGATTGCTAACTTTGATATTGGGCTTGTTGGCCATGTTCATCTAAACAAGATATTGTCGAAAAGATGCGCATAGGCGGAAACTCAAAAAATGAATGATGCGATCAATCCGAGCATCGCATAAACACATGAAGAATCATGCCGATTCGAACCACAGACCGTTGGTTATGCAATGTAATCAAGGTTAGTAAAATGTTTAGCTCACAACTATGAGTAAGAATTGGTATATTGAATGATTTGCTTTAATGGGTAATGTAAGAAGGATATTATGAGGAGGATAACTCCAAAATTTTTAAGTAAAAAAATTTAGGGTATTGGTTAAACGCTCGCACAGAACGCTCGCGATACATACTTACTTAGTAGGGTAAGTAGTGCGTGAAGGAAGTTAATTGTGTAGCGATACGAATGAAATAAGTTAAGGCTAACTTAAGGGTATGCATGGTATAAGTAACGATAGTTAGTGTAGAATGACATTTGATCCTTGTCAAGTACAAATAGGTATATATATTAAAATGGGTAGTTTTGTTGTAATTTTAGCAGGTCAGTGAATGTTTATAGTTTGCGTATAATAATACGTTGACCCCTCATATGAATATGAAAGTACTTAGAAAGAACGTTAATAATGGGATGTTGGGGTTTCCCATGGTAAACAAAATGATAATATCATATATCTATGAATAGGATGAAATAAATCGATTTATTTTGATTAATAAATGTACCAATGTATTAGACTTAATTAGAAAGATAGAAACAAGCTGTAAACTTATGTTTGTACGAGCATAGTATATATTTGGAATAAATTCAACAAATGAACCACTAGTGATGATATGTGCTAGGAACTAGCATTTAAGTGAAGAAGACACTAATATGAGCTCTGGATAAAATTCCGACTTTATATGATTATGAAAGTAATTTTTGCTTGATTAAAGAAGGTGGGGACAATAGGAACAATTATGTTTATGCATGAATGAAAGTTTTGCCAATATCCTGAATGTACTCTTGTTGTAGTAAGCATCATGGATAGATGAAAAAAGTATAAGTAGAATTGGTCTAGCAGGAATGAGAAAGGTTTCACGGACGAAATCTCTTTTAAGGGGGGTAGATTTGTAACGCCCCAAAATCACAAATTTTAATTGAGTAGTATGTTTCTTTGTGTCATGGAATAAAATAAAATAATCAAGCTATTTAACTTAGTTAAATAGTTAGTTAAGTAACAAGAGAATGAAAATCGGTGTTATTGGTGACATGAGAACAACCAGAAAGACTAAAAAATTGAGTTTAAGTTTCATATAAACTAGAAAGTTCCGTATGTGTGTGTATTGAATATTGTATAGATTAGATACGAACACACGACCCAAGTGCGAAGAAGAACTGACTCGTACGAGTGACAAGTGACTCGAACGAGTGACAATGTCATTCGTACAAGTGATAAACATCTCACTCGTACGAACTACTCATGCCTATAAATATGTGTTGTGTGTTCACTGTTTAAATGTTTGGAAGCTCCCCAAGGGGAAACGTTGGCGGATTCTCTCGAGGAATTTCCGCCAGCCAGACAAGATGAATACTACCGAAGCTTCTGCTGATTCTGTTTCTACTCCCTCTTTATAACATTCTACCGAGTCGGTACTATCATACGCCTAAACTTCCGTCTGAAACCGCCATCACCGGGACTCACAAAAGTGTGTGGAGTCATGTCAAGGTGGACTCAAGCACAAAAAGCTAACGAGTCAAGGGCGGCAAGGAAGTGGATACGAATACGGACACACAAGGTAAGTGTTTCCGAATCACTCTTTAATATTTAAAGGGAATTGTTATATGTTAATTGCTCAAGGCATGTAGGAATGTAAAATCAATATAAGTACTAGGATAAGTTTAATGGTATTGGGTTGATAGTGATCAACTAACCCGGAAGTTGTATGATAAAAACCAAACGGGTCAAATCTAAACGTAAGATTAATCGATTAAATGACAAATATTAATCACGTTTTGGGCTTATGTAGATGTTGAATTTATTGTAAAATGGGATAATGGTAGTGTAGGGAGAAACGGGACCTCGTTTAGATGTTGCATGTTTAATTGGAAGCAAATCGGAGTAGGCATGATCGAGCGGGACTCGAAATGGGTCAAATAAGATCCAAACACAAAAACAGCAGCAGCTGATGGTAAGCTACGGCAGCTGGCCGTAGCTTACAATATATCATTTATGTTTGGCAGAAGGTGGTAGCCGTAAGCTACGGCAGGTAGGCCGTAGCATACGGCGGGTTTAGCCAACTTCCTAATCATTTTTGTTTCTTGCATTTAATTGATTTTGGTTCCGTCCTGGTACCCCGTACCATGTTTTTAAGGCTATTAAGTGATGTTCGACTTGTAAAACTAAAGTACATGTGAAAGTACGAGTCTTAATATATGCATAATGATCGGGGTTTTATATGTGGGAGCCATATACCTAATTATGTAATTGTATGATTAAAACTCGGATTGAGTAGATGTGTTATAGGCGTGAAAGGATCAACTTATTTACATGTGCGATTACTGATGAATAGTGAGTATATGATTTAAGTATGGTAATTGAATGTGAACAAGCGAACGTGACTTGCATGTATGTATTTAGGTATAGAGTCGTAGTGGGTACATGTCATGCGTATCTATATGTGAGACGTTGGTATGCAATAGGTATGTATGTATATGGATGCGTGCGAGTGTAAACAGGGGTAGTAACATATTGAATGTTGATCAGTGGTATGTGTTTATGCGAAAGTGGAGGTCTGTAATACGTTTAGATTATGTCTTGCTAACCGCATTGCTAATGAGAATGAAACAGGAATGTAGGTGTATATGTGTTGGGCTTTCGAAGGTGCAAAGTCTGCTGTAAAGAACAAATTTAAAAGGATACAATTATGGAGTAGTAAACATAGTTAAATTGTTATGTAGCTTAATGCGTATTTATATATATATATATATATAATCTTTTAATTATGTATGATGTCACCCTTGTAACACCCCGACCGCGTTAAACAACGAACCGCGATGGAAACGTCGGGGTGTCATGTCACAGAACTATTGTTTCACAACTCATGGAATTTCAAATTATGTTTGATTAAGTTAAATGTTTACATTTTTTGCGATGGACGGAAACAACACATAAATAAATTGTCACTAAGGCCCACGTCCATTCCTACGTGAAGCATGCTATCATATTATCAAGTATTGATTCCTGAAACATATGTGAAAAGAGAGTCAGCATAAAAAATGCCGGCGAGTACATAGTTTTGTGAGTGTGCAAATTCGTGGCCTTGTACACATATTGCAACACCTCGTCCGACTATAAGAGTCGTTAAATGAAAACCTCGTATCAAAAGTGTTTGATATTGTAATACATTTAACTAACTAAAACTAGTTGGTTAGAGTTGTGAAAACCCTGTAGCCATGAATCTTGACAAAAACATTTCTTTTGTAAAAACCTTGTAATAAATTGATTCAAAATAAAACTTCGTATGGTTTATATCTTTAAGTGAAAATCATTGTGTGACATTGTTCAAAACAATTTGTCGGTGTTATAAACCATTTGTCTGTGTTATAGATCAATCGCCCGTGTCATAAACCAATTGTCCATGTCATAAACAAATCTTCGGTGGTTTTAATTGTGAAAACTTTTGATCGTTCTTTAATGAACACATTCAAACCTGTGTTGACTATACCACCAAAGGGAATCTTTAATAGACAACCAAAGGGTCTTTTTAACTAGACTAACAAATCATCAAATGATTTGTTAATCAGGAACAGTTTCTGTCATTATCCAAACTTCCACCAAATATAGTGAACAGTCCAATAATGGGATTGTCAGTCCTATGTACCATAACATACTACTGGTCGGCTTGGCCAAACTAATGAATCTCATTCGTGTTATGGATAACACATCAACAAGTTGTTCACATTATTGAAATCATATTGTTTTATATATAAACCATAGACGTTGTTTTTGAAAACTTGAAAATGATATAGCACAAATGAGTCACCCAAAAACATTTGCAAAACGTAAAAGAGGGGAACTATGTACTCACATTTAAAATCATTTTGTATATATAAACCATGTATATTGTTTTGAAATCTTGAAAATAATTATAGGCACATATGAATCACCCCAAAACATTTGAAAACGTAAAAGAGGGGAGGGCTATGTACTCACTTTGAAAATCATTTTCTATATATACACCATGTATATGTTTTGAAATTTTGAAAATAATTATAGGCACATATGAATCACCCCAAAACATTTGAAAACGTAAAAGGGGGGGTGGGCTATGTACTCACTTGGGATTGCGAAAGTGTTCTTGATCAACGGAATAAACAAAGCTCAAACATGTCCTAATGTGTCAGATAAATATGTTAGTGTATCGGGACTACAAACGAGAGATAGGATAGAATAAAGTCCTATAAACCAAACGAGTGTTGGAACTCATGTGATATGGTTTAACAACTTTAACATTCTGATTTGGAAAGGATCCTAAGTGCTTTTGACCCATTATGACTCGTAAAGGTAGTTTACGCTACATTAACGGGTGATTAGCGTAAACGTGTGATCGGATGGTTAAACATGTCCTATGATAAGTCTTAAATGCCCAAACATGTTTTAAAATGTTATAAAACATCAGTTTATATGTCAAAAATCTGGTTACATGTGTTTAAAATGGATTTATGCGCAAAAGGGCATTTTGGTCATCAATTTTTTTAAGAACATAGAAGTAATTTATCATAACACTAACCAAACGATGTGATCATAAGGTATAACCTTAGTAGGTTATTCCCTATATAACTATGGTCACAAATATGTGTTTGGTAGGATCCTAAGATCGACCAAACGGGTCGGATTCGAAAGTCAAAGCGGTGGTTAAGACCGCTCGACTTACGACCCTAAATAAGCACTAAACTAGAAGTGACGAATTAGACATGTCAAAATATGTCTAACTAAGTTTATAAAACTGATTTGGTATCAAAACTTGGTGTTTTGATACTTGAAAATAGTTTCGACGTAAAATGCACATCATGCGCATTTTTGACCGAAACTTTGACTCGTCACTTTGACTAGTAAACGTGGTAATCAGAAGGTGAAATCGCTAGGTATTATAACCTTCGTGATTACGATCACATTGCAAAGTTCAATTGAACTTTGACTTGACCAAATATGGTCAGAACCAAAAGTCAATCATGAAGCCAAACTGTTCGACTTTTAGCTTAAAATAGCTAAAATAATGAAAGAACTAGGAAGAGTACTTACTCGTGTGGAAGAACACTTTCGGAACTCAATATAGGAGGCTTCAAAAGGCTAGAAACAAGCTCTAAGAAGGATCAAAAGAAGAGCTGCACACTTTGCTTTGAAGTGTTTTGAAGTGGTATGAAAACAAAATGGAAGAATCATGGGGTATTTATAGTATTCTAGGATTAAGGAGGTGATGACAAGTGTACTCAAGTGTGGATTAGTGTCCTAACATGTGTCAACACCATATTAAGTATGGCAAAGTGAGTGCTAGTGGCAAACTTGGTGAAGAAGCAAAAATATTTATTATTTTTGACATTTTTAGCCCTTGGACTTCTATTTCACTTGTTTGCCATTTTTAACCCCCTTTAACCTAATATTTAGATTATATAAAGGTTTTAAGACATGTGTAAATTGGATTACACCCGAAATATCATGGATGTCAGTTCGTTCGGTTGTACGGTTACGCGTTTGGCCAAAATGCGTAAAACGCTTTAACGAACACGAAAATGTTTGAAATTGTGCAACGATTGACATTTTTGCATTCTCATCAATAAAATACAAGATTTTATTGAATACAAAAATATTTGGAAATAAAACACATGGTTTCATTGAATGCGAAATTGTTTGTAATTGTGCAATGATTGAAAAGGCACAAATGTCACAGTCTCCCCTACTTTTGGAAATTTCGACCCGAATTGTAATTAGAGGAAACTTTGTGAAACAGATGTGGATATTTCGCTTTCATCTGATCCTCTCATTCCCAGGTAAATTCTGGGCCACGTTTGAATTCCCAGCGAACTTTAACTATCGGTATACGCCAACGCTTGAGTTTCATGACTTCACGGTCCAATATCTCCACAGGTTTCTCGACAGAGTGCATAGTGTCATCAACGTGAATTTCGTCGAGGGGAATGTGGAGGTTTGTATCGGCTAAACACTTTTTCAAATTAGACACGTGGAATGTTGGGTGAATATTCCCAAGTTCAGGAGGTAGATCAAGTCGGTAGGCCACCTTTCTAATTCTCTCAACGATCTTGAATGGTCAAATATATCGTCGTGCAAGTTTTCCTTTCTTTCCAAATCTAATCACACCTTTCCAAGGGGATACCTTGACAAGGACGTGATCACCAACTTGGAATTCCAAGGGCTTGCGTCGTTTGTCTGCATAACTCTTTTGACGGCTTCTAGCTGTCAGAAGGTTATCGTGAATTTTCTTGACTTTGTATGTTGTGTCGTGAATGAGTTCAGGCCCAGTGAGCTGAGCTTCACCGACCTCATTCCAGCAGACAGGTGAACGACATTTCCGACCGTATAGAGCTTCAAATGGCGCCATATTGATGCTGGTGTGATAACTATTGTTGTAGGAGAATTCGACCAATGGTAGATGCGAATCCCAACTACCACCAAAGTCGATTACACATGCTCTAAGCATATCCTCCAGTGTTTGAATTGTCCTTTCAGATTGTCCATCCGGTTGTGGATGATAAGCAATGCTCATATTGAGTTTGGTTCCCATGGCAGATTGCATGGTCATCCAAAGGAGATGAGAATCGAGCATCTCGATCGGATATAATGTTCAAAGGAACACCGTGACGAGATACAATCTCATCAATGTAGTTCTTGGCGAGTTTGTCAGTAGACAGATCCTCACGAATTGCCAAAAAGTGTGCTGACTTTGTTAGACGATCGATGGTTACCCAAATGGCATCATGACCTCTAGGTGTGCGCGGTAGTTTAGTGATGAAATCCATCGCAATGTTCTCCCACTTCCATACCGGTATTTCTGGTTGCTCAAGTAAACCATATGGGTGTTGATGTTCTGCCTTAACTTTAAGACAAGTTAGTCATTTAGACACATATAAGGCAATGTCCTTCTTCATATCCGGCCACCAATATTGGGTACGGAGATCCTTATACATTTTCTTTGCACCAGGATGGACTGAATAATGAGACTTATGAGCTTTGTACATCAATAAGGTGCGGAGATTGTCTTCACTAGGAATCCACAAACGGTTCTTGTAGTAGAGTAATTTGTTGTCTTCTGTTTCGAGTTAAAGTTTGAGATTTTGTGGCAGCTCATTTTTCAACAAGCTTTGGGCCACACATGTATGTTGTGCTTGAAGGATACATGTTTGGATATCAGATTGGACACGAACACAATGAAGTTTGACACGTTCCTTACGACTAAGCGCATCAGCCACAACACTCGCCTTACCAGGATGGTAGCGAATCTCGCAGTCGTAGTCGTTCAGAAGTTCGACCCAGCGTCGTTATCTCATGTTTAGCTCCTTTTGATTGAATATTTGTTGGAGACTTTTGTGGTCAGTGAAAACCACACATTTCGTACCGTAAAGGTAGTGTCTCAAAATTTTAAGAGCAAAAACTACGGCTCCTAACTCAAGATCATGAGTTGTGTAGTTCTTCTCATGGATTTTCAATTGTCTTGACACATACGCTATGACTGTGTCTCTTTGCATGAGAACACAACCAAGGCCTAGATTTGATGCATCACAATAGACAATGAAATCATCGTTGCCGTCGGGTAAAGATAAACAGGAGCATTACAGAGTTTTTGTTTCAGGGTTTGAAAGGCTTCCTCTTGTTTGGGTCCCAACTCAAAAGGTTTATTCTTCTGAGTCAAAGTGGTGAGGGGAACCACGATCTTTGAAAAGTTCACGATGAATCATCGATAGTATCCAGCAAGACCAAGAAATAAACGAACTTCGGTAGGAGTAGTAGGTGTACTCCAATCCCTAATCGCACTGATTTTGGCGGGATCTACATGTATACCTTGTTCGTTAACAATGTGTCCCAAAAATTGAACTTCTTTTAGCCAAAATTCACATTTGGAGAATTTGGCGTAAAGTTGTTCTTTCTTCAGGAGTTCCATCGTTAGACGGAGATCCTGTTCGTGATCGGCACGAGACTTAGAATAATTGAGGATGTTGTCAATGAAAACGATGATGAACTTGTCTAAATAAGGTTTGCAAACCCTATTCATTAAGTCCATGAAGACGGCAGGAGCATTCGTCAAACCAAAAGGCATGACAGTGAACTCGTAATGGCCGTATCGAGTGTGAAAGCAGTCTTGGGAATATCTTCTTCGAGTACACGAAGTTGATGATACCCAGAACGCAGATCAATCTTTGAATAGCAGGTCACACCTTGTAGCTGATCAAAGAGATCATCAATGCGAGGTAGGGGATATCGATATTTGATTGTTGAGCTCACGATAATCGATACACATACGGAAGGATCCATCCTTCTTTTTCACATATAAGACAGGAGCGCCCCAAGGTGAAAAGCTCGGACGAATGAATCCCTTGTCTGGGAGTTCTTGGAGTTGCTTTGACAACCCTTGCATTCCAGACGGTGCAAGACGGTAAGGAGATTTAGCAATGGGGTTGGCACCAGGTACAAGGTCAACACGAAACTCAACTTGACGAATTGGGGGTAAACCAGGTAGCTCTTCAGGAAACACCTCAGGATATCCCTGTGTTTATTCCATGTCATAAACAAATCTTCCGTGTTTTAGTTGTGAAAGCTTTTGATCGTTCTTTAATGAACACATTCAAACCTGTGTTGAGTATACCACCAAAGGGTATCATTAATAGACCACCAAAGGGTCTCTTTAACTAGACTAACAAATCATCAAATGATTTGTTAATTAGAAACAGTTTCTGTCATTATCCAAACTTCCACCAAATCCAGTGAACAGTCCGATAATGGGATTGTCAGTCCTATGGTACCATTACATACTACTGGTCAGCTTTGCCAAAGCTAATGAATGTCATTCATGTTATGGATAACGCATCAACAAATTGTTCACATTATTGAAATCGTATTGTTTTATATATAAACCATAGACATTGGTTTTGAAAACTTGAAAATGATATAGCACATATGAGTCACCCCAAAACATTTGCAAAACGTAAAAGAGGGGAACTATGTACTCACATTGAAAATCATTTTGTATATATAAACCATGTATATTGTTTTGAAATCTTGATAATAATTATAGGCACATATGAATCACCCCAAAACATTTGAAAAGATAAAAGAGGGAGGGCTATGTACTCACTTTGGAAATCATTTTGTGTATATAAACCATGTATATGTTTTGAAATTTTGAAAATAATTATAGGCACATATGAATCACCCCAAAACATTTGAAAACGTAAAAGAGGGGAGGGGGGCTATGTACTCACTTGGGATTGCGAAAGTGTTCTTGATCAACGGAATAGACAAAGCTCAAACGTGTCCTAATGTGTCAGATAAATATGTTAGTGTGCCGGGACTACAAACGAGAGATAGGTTAGAATGAAGCCTTATAAACCACGAGTTGGAACTCATGTGATATGGTTTAACAAACTTAACATTCTGATTTTGAAAGGATCCTGAGTGCTTTTGACCCATTATGACTCGTTAAGGTAGTTTACGCAACGTTAACGGGTGATTAGCGTAAACGTGTGATCGGATGGTTAAACATGTCCTATGATAAGTCTTAAATGCCAAACATGTTTGAAAATGCTATAACATCAGTGTATATGTCAAAATTTGGTTACATTTGTTAACTTATCATAAGGGCATTTTGGTCATCATTTTTTTATGAACAAAGAAGTAACTTATCATAACACTAACCAAATTAGGTGACCATAAGGTATAACCTCAGTAGGTTATTCCCTATACAACTATGGTCACAAATATGTGTTTGGTTGGAACCTAAGATCGACCAAGTGGGTCGGATTCGAAAGTCAAAGCGGTGGTCAAGACCGCTCGACTTACGCTCCTAAATAAGCACTAAACTAAAAATGACAAGTTAGACATGACAAAATATGTCTAACTAAGTTTATAAAACTTATTTGGTATCAAAACTTGCAGTATTGATACCCAAAAATAGTTTCGTCGTAAAATGCACATCATGCGCATTTTTGACCCAAACATTGACTCGTCACTTCGACTAGTAAACGTGGTAATCAAAAGATGAAATCGCTAGGGACTATAACCTTCGTGATTACGATCACATTGCAAAGTTTAATTAAACTTTGACTTGACCAAATATGGTCAGAACCAAAACTCAATGAGGAAGCCAAATTGTTCAACTTTTAGCTTAAAATAGCTAAAATAATGAAAGAACTAGGAAGAGTACTTACTCGTGTTGAAGAACACTTTCGGAATTCAAGATAGGAGGCTTCCAAAGGCTAGAAACAAGCTCTAAGAAGGATCGTATGAAGAGCTTCACACTTTGCTTTGAAGTGTTTTGAAGTTATGTGAAAAAAATGGAAGAATCATGGGGTATTTATAGTATTTTAGGATTAAGGAGGTGATGACAAGTGTTCTCAAGTGTGGATTAGTGTCCTAACATGTGTCAACACCAAATTAAGTGTGGTAAAGTGAGTGCTATGTGTCAAAATTTGGAGATAGGTGGCAAACTTGGTGAAGAAGCAAAAATCTTTATTATTTTTTTAATATTTTTGGCCCTTGGACTTGTATTTTCACTTGTTTGCCATTTTTAACCCCTTAAATTAATATTTAGATTATACAAAGGTGTTAAGACATGTGTAACTTGGATTACACCCGAAATGTCATGGATGTCGGTTCGTTCGGTTGTACGGTTACGCGTTTGGCCAAAATGCGTAAAACGCTTTAACGAATATTAAAATGATCGAAATTGAGCAACGATTGATATTTTTGCATTCTCATCAATAAAATACAAGATTTTATTGAATACGAAAATATTTGGATTGATACTCATGGTTCGTATGTTGAATACGGACTAACAGACTTTCGCAGTTTGACGAAAATAGTCCCTGGACTTATATAAGCGTGTTTTAGTTATATCTAACTCTTCAAAACTTATATGTAAGTTATGTAAAGGGTATTTAGGGTACGTATAGCTTATGACCTTTTTTCAGAGTGTACGCCGCGTTAAACTGACTGCATTTGAGTGTTAGTTAACAAATTACTTCCACAAAATTTTTGAGGGTTCGAAATCGTGCAAGAAATTGAAATTGTGCAAATGTCTTTGATAATTACACAAATTTCGGAAATAAAACACAGGGTTTCTTTTAATACAAAATTGTTTGTAATTGTATGATTGAAAAGGCACATATGTCACAATATTCGGATCATCATTCAAACCATGTTATGATTTTGGAATATAATTTTTGTGAAAACTTCCTTCATATTCTGAACGTGAGCTTGAACTTGTTCCTTCAAGTTTTGTTTGAGCACTCTCAAACTCAGTGCTTTCACGTCATTTTGTAAAACCTTTTCAATGGCATTTTTAACAACCTCTTATTCACATTCATTCTTAGACTTGGTATAGGTTATATCGATGTTTTCAGGCAGCTCGTCTTTCTTTTCAGTTTTCAGTTTCAAATTAAGCGCCTTTTCCACCCGATCAGGCTTTTTTCTAGAATAATTGTTCCACATCAGGGTGGAACTCGATGATAACCCAGACCTTTGTTCTGATAACCATTCTCATTCTCTCCCATTTCATCTTTTTCTCTTGGTTTAGGAAGAATGTGATAAATCACATAAGATGTTGTTGAATAACTAATCAGCAACTTATTCACCCGTTCTGATTCAATCCTAATAGTTTCTAGCTCACTTTTGAATTTACCAATCGTGTCAATGTGAATATTTATTGCCATTTATTTATTCATGACCGTCACTTTGAGCATTGAAAGTATAGCATTATCTTCCCTACTAGCATCTTGGTATTGGTTAATAGTTTTGCTTAGTTTATCATAAGCTTCTTTAGTGTCTTTTAGATCACTTCGTCTTTCTCAGAACACTTTTTGCATGGCTCTAAGCACTTCATACATTGTTTGTTGGTTTCATTCTTCTCACTCTTAATCTCCTCTTGGACTGACTCAATCACAACCTCCTGGAATTTCTCAGAAACTACCTATTTTAATTGTGCTATCATTTTTTTCTCTGCAATCTCTTTGAGGTTTTCAGCGTTTATTTATTTGTTTACATCAATAACTTCTTCCATAGGCTCTTTCTTTTCTTCATCAAGTTGTGTGCTTTGATAACAACTCGAACTCCAAAGAAACCTGCAAAAAATTTATAAACGTAAACGGTATGACTGATTTAAACGCACTGTCTTCTTCAGCACTCTAATCATAGTAATATTCATCAGAATTTACGTTTGGGGTTTCATCAAAGGTATAATCAGCACAATCTTTGCTTGTAATTCTTTGATCACTTTTTCGATAATTGGTTCAGGTTCCTCAATGATGATACTAGAAGTGCCAGACTCTTAGTCTTCGGAATAGTTGAAGCCTTTGTCTTCTTGAGTGACCAAAATAGCTTTATCTTTTGATTTCTCCGAACCATCCTCAATAGCAATGAGTTTTGTTGTACTCTGAGGTTGTTGAGAAGTTCAGTGATAAATTGTTTTCTTATAATAATCGTCACCAAATGGACTCTGCTTTCCGTGTACTTCTCAATTTGGATGCTCTCATTTAAAATTCTCTCGGCACTTGAAACATGTGACCTTTGACTTGTCAAAACCCGGTTTTGTACCCGGACCATCCAGACTGTTTGTCCCGGTTATTTCCATAAATCTTTAAGCTCAGTGAACAATACTAGACATACACCACTTAATATCAATGAGCTCGAACTCTTCTGGATTAATCTGATCATAATCCTCCTTTGTTATATTCGGATTACCGATCTTTCCCGCAACTAAGCTTTCGTACGATTCCAAGACTGAGGCAAGTGAAGCCATGTGTTGTTTAGCTGTTGTCTCGATAAAGTCTTGAACATTTTCAAGGTTCACTGCTATGTTGCACTGAAGGATTCGTTGATTGGAGTTGTTTTGATTGTTATGGTTATTTTGACTGTTGTAACTATTCGAACTCTTGGAAGGTTGAGGTGTCTGTATTGGGGTGTTTGGATCAAAACATGGAAATGAGGAAAACCCACTACCACTACTGAATGATTTGAAGAAGCACTCGATGAATTGTTTGCATTAAACGCAGTTTGAATTTTCGGACTTTGATTGTTACCAATGTTACTTTCTTTGAAGTATAAGTTCACATCTTGTTAAGCATGAGCATTTTTTGTTTTAGCCATTTTCTTGAGTTCAAGCTCATGTCCCTCAAGTTTTTTGAAGAATTTTTCAAGACTAAAACTCCTGTTGTAATATGCACCATTCTTTAAGATCATGAGATAAGTCGACCATTCCCCTTCTGGTAATGCATGAGTTAATTTATCAACTAATTCTTCATTCTACTTCCGAATTCCCAACCTCTTGATTTCTATTACTAGATGACAATATCGGTTTGCTTTTTAATATAGTGAAAATATCAAATTCCTTTCTGAGCAAGGCTTGTTTACTCTTGATCATTTGCGTACTACCTATAAATTTCACTTTTAATGCATTCTATATCGACTACGCATCGCCCTGATGTTGTAATAGTGTGTAAATATCCTCTTTAATTGCTTGTTGTAGAATATTCCTTATATTCTTTTCCTGTGTAAACTTTTCGTTGATATTATCCTAATTCAGAATGATTTTAGGTCTAATTCTTTCAAGGGTTTGTTAGAAACAGATTTTAAGTATTCCTTAAAAAGTTCAACCCATTTCGACGGTTAATTTCATGAAAAATGGTAAAAAGAATGAAAATTGAGTAGAAGGGAAGTGTGAGAATGTTGAATCTTGTTGTTTGTCTTCAAATCAGGCCTCCAAGCTCTCATACCACTTGTGAGGATCTGCTTTCAATCCTATAAGCTCAGGTCTAATCTAATTAACCTAGTACATAACATGCGGAATCCATTTTAGATTAGGTGATAAGTATAACAAGATTACTTTTCAATTTACTATTTCATTAAACTTGTAAACGTTTACAATCTGGAAACACTTTGACAGGGCTTCGCCGTATCGTTCGCAAAACTATTACTGACTCAATGACCATGCACACCTATATATAGGACTTGTGCCTCCGTGCGGACTTGAATCACTACCTTGGTACGAACTGAGCTAGATTGTCTTCGTACGAAGTAAAACAAACTAACTTCGTACGAACTAAACAAGATTATCTTCGTATGAAGGTCAGCATTACAAACTCAAAATTTTACACTTAAACCTATTATAGACATGGACACGACTCGTAGATGTAGGTAGCAGACATATGTATCAACACCCTAGAAGCCCCTTCCCTAAAGATTGATGATGATGATGATGATGATGATAATGATAATGATGATGGTGTATGACTTATAATATCTCGATATTTGACATAGAAGATTTTGCAACTTTATAAAGAAACCACCTATAACTTATCTTCATCATTTTACAACATTTCAAACCTCACAAACCTCCTCCTCTCCCCTTACCTCATGGCATCACCACCACCATCTTACACCTCCCTTTTTAAAAAATCAAGCATATTTCAAGCATCATTCAACCTTATATGAAGATCTAACAAGGTGCAAGACGTGCAGGCTTCTTTGGAGCATCTAGGAGCTTCAAGTTCTTCACACCTTCTTCTCATCTTCATATAGATCTTCCCTAGCCGCGTTGCTAGTAGTAAGATGATCTAACCTTTTTTCTATGGTTCTTATACATAATAGATCTCAAAAGTATAACTTGATCATCTTGAAGTTCATTAAACATAAAGCCTAAAACCCTGAATCTAACATAATAAACTTACATAATTATGTGTTATTTGTGTTGATTATGATGCTTAGTGTGATATGGTGAGTTTAACTTGATGATTAATGTAATGTAGTCTACATTAACTTCATGATCTTGCATAATGGTACTTAAAAATGTGATCTAAACATAAAGATGTTTAGATCTAGCAAGATCTTCATCTTTGAAAGGTCATGAACTTTATATGTTTTGAAAATGATTTTTGGAAAACATATACACATCAAGAAGCTAAATACATGGTTTTAAAAGCTTTTATCTTGAAAAATTAGCACAAACAAGTTTATAAAAAAGTGTTAAACTGAAAGATGAACATAAACATATTGTTATTTTTAGTGATCTTGATAATATATACAAAATAAAGTTCATGAACTTGAAGATGTAGTTGGATGATTATGCATGAAAAGTGGTGTAATATATGGAACTTGATTTGGGTTATGAATGATTATCGGAATTGAAAGTGTTTAAAAATACGTTTTAAAAACGTGAAAACGCTTATTGCATAGGGGAAACTATGGCGAAATTTTCTAAAATCCTAATCATGAATAAAGTGTGATTTAACAACTGATTATCTTAAGTAAATGAGATTAGTAACTTTAATCATGATTAGGCAAGTTTCGGTGGGAAGTTTAAGTGATGAACTTATAAATATTTTTCTTAAACACTTATGGTTATTTCAATGATATATATATATATATATATATATATATATACACACACATAGTGGAGAGTTCAAATAAGAATAAATTTTGGAAGAATAAAAAAAATAACTTTTAAACCAATAGAAATTCTCCATTTACTTCATTAAATGTGTGTATTTAGTGTTTTAGAAAATGGCATATACGTAAATCTATAATTGTCATTAATTAGCTAATTAGTTAAACTTGTAACTCATTTTTTTTCATATACTCTTTCAAGATAAAATAATTTATGGTGTAGGACAATTTTCGACATGTGTAGGATAAATTTTAGTATGTGTAGGTTAAATTTTGAAATGTGTAAGGTAAATTTACATGTACGTAGGGTAAATTCCGTTAAATGTAAGACACATGTAGGATAAATTTTGAAATGTATAGGATAAAATGTTTTTGCTTTATTAACGAGAGATAACATAATTAATCAGAGGAGTTATAAATTATTTAATGTTTTACCATTATGCCATTTTTCTTTTTCTTCTCATATTAAATTTCTTCTCAAATGAACCTTCCCATATATATATATATATATAGTATATATAGTGGATGGTTCAAATAAAATTAAATTTTTTGTAAGAAGAAATTTCAACATATAAAAATCCTTGACTTTATTTAATATTTACATTTAATTTTAAAATAAGGATATATTTGTAAACTTACATAGATCATTAATTTCTAGTCTTTCTCTTTAATTGCTAACTACATTAAATTTGTACCTTATTTTCAAAATATATATTTTTCAAAAAATAAAAAATTTACTTTAGAGTGTAGGACAAATTACTATGTGTGTAGGATAAATTACGAGTTGTGTGAGATAAATTTAAATATCTGTAGAATAAATTTCAAAATATGTAGAATAACATTTATGTGTGTAGGCAAAAATAAATTAGTGTAGAGAATGATTGTCCCTCTATATCCCCCTATATAAATGAGAATATTTTTTTGGTACCAAAAAAAGAAAGAAATTTCAACCAATAAGAATGTTTGATTTTACTTAATTTAAGATTTGCATTTAATTATAAATAAGGGTATATTTGTAAACTTACATAGATCATTAATTTATTGTCTTCCTCTTTAATAGCTAACTACATTAAATTTGTAACTTATTTTCAAAGTATATATTTTTTCAAAAAAAATTGTACTGTAGGAAAAATTACTATGTGTGTAGGATAAATTACGAGTTGTGTAGGATAAATTTAAATATTTTTAGGATAAATTTTGAAATGTGTAGGAAAACTTTTATGTGTGTAGGCAAAAATAAATTAGTGTAGCGAAGTCTTTATGAGTAATTGATTACCTAAAGATGGTAATTAAAGATTAAAGAAAAACTACTTAATATTATACAATTATACCCTTTGTTCTTTTTCTTCTCAATTAATTTTCTTCTCAAATGAATCTCTCCAAATATATATATATATATATATATATATATATATATATACACTTCATCCTAAGTGTGTGTGTATATATATATATAGACAACATTACAATGTGTATTAAGTGTGTGCTAAGGTGTATGTATTTAGAATTCCTAGGGTGAATAATCATCTAAATAGAAGAAACACAAATACATGACATAAAGTACTTGTAAATAATCAAATATAAAATTATATGGATGCACATATATAAACACATATCCTTTAATGGGTACTTGGGCAATTTGCCTATGAAAAGAGATATATATGAATACACTATAATATATACCTAAACCAAGAAATTAGACAATAGAAAAATCGGACAAACTAACTATATATATATATATATAAGAAATAATATGTATATCTGAAACCAACACTAAAGATATAATAAAAGTTCAGTAATAAGCTAAATATATCGTCACCTACAACTATCGTTCATATCATCACGACGAGGAGCTTACACATCTACTGACGACACTTGGGCATTTCACAATGAAAATATATATAAACGATTACGACAACAAGTTCTAGAAAAATATATTTTTATACACCCAACTAATATATATTTTACCTTACGTAAGTCCGAAATATATATAAACGACTACGATGACAAGTTCTAAAAATAATATATTTTTAGATACCTAACTAATATATATTTTACCTTACATAAATCCAAAAAGTTGTATATCAAAAATTTCAAGTGTAAGAACAAGAAGTATATAAGTATGCTCATGTGTATGTAATATATACATCAAAACACTTGGTAAATACAAGGATTTCAAGTAATGTACATGTACCAAATACGTATAGATACCGTACAAATACCAGCAATAAAATTATACTAGTGAGGTATATACATGGTACTCATATACGTATAAATGCAAGTACATAGTAATGTACACAAATACATTTGATGAAGTGTACACATACAAGAGGACAAAATACATGTATATATAACAAGTCTATTGATGTGCTAAAAATAGTTTAATAAAAATAACTAGAATTAACCTAAATCTAGGTTCAAATTAATACTCTAGACTCTCTAAGACTCGACTAAGCTACTAACTAGCAAATGAACCGATCGACTCCAGTAAACCTAAGTAAGTTCGGATATCGAACCCACCTATTTAACTATGTTAAAAACTCTATCTAGACCTAGACTCACACGGCGACACTAACCATTTTTATATTTGTTTCGCCGTTTACTAAAAATCCTAAAATTGCAATTACATTGGAAAACTAATTTAGCTAGATTAACTAGGACACAACTCCAGATAAAGGTTCAACTCAGTGATGATGGATGAGTACCTAGGTTGGAATCCTTCTTAATTTGGAATGGATTTCTATCGGAACTAGTGCGGTATGGAACCGGGATCTTTATATGCTAAACCCTATGAGATAGCGAAAGGACCCCCAACCATTCTCGGGAAGAAACATAATGGAACCCTAAGGATCGTTACGCCTACCGGTTTGCTAGACTTGCTCTCGGTTATCTACTTCTTGAAAACTGCCCTAAAGTGACTAACTACCTCTCAACGGAAAGTCTAAGGCAACTAAGGAACTCAATTTAGTTTAATAGACAAGAGTATGGTAGGTAAACTAAAACCGGCTTTTCTCAAAACCTAATCCTAGCTATTTACCATTCAAGACCTATTAATAACCTAACACTTCTTGGTTAGTAGAATATCAAAGTTGAATTATCTTTTGATTACTATTTCTAAAGTTTATTGGCCAATTCACCAAACGATTACCCGAACCCGCTAATACCCGATAATCAAAACAAATCTATTATATGAAAGACATTCAACAAGATTCATGTGAACAAGTAAACAATTGATAATCAAATCAAGATACGCATATACACCAAACCATAAAACCAAAGTTCGTTACTTTTCTAGAAACTCCATACACACACTAGAAACCAAATAAAAATCCAAACTTTATTAAATATTCATCCTAACCTAGGAAGTTTAAAGTGTTTAGCCAGAAAACATAGTCATGAAAATCAAAATAAAAGTCTTAACAAAAGGATTCAATAGATAAAAGTATAAGAAACGAAGAACAAAGAAAACTGGGATACAGAACCCATTAAGTCTTCAATCCTATAGCTTTCTGCTTCTCCCGAGTGATTCCTATGCTCTAAATGCTCAAAACCGTGCTAAATCTATTGTTGAGTTCGCCTAAAAAGCCCTAGAATCGTAACTAGGTTTTACTTTGAAAGTTAATGATGCTTATGTATGGTTTCAGCAACAATCCAGCAGGCATACAAACTCTGTCGCGATAAAACACCTGGGTTTTTTTCAGAAATCATCATTTAATGGCTTCGCGTTAGGCATAGATCCTTCTCTTTAGGGGTCGCGTAGCGCGACGGTCATATTTTCTCAGAATTCCTCGATTGCGTTCCCATTCAGCTACGACTCGACCCGATTCTCGACCCGATTCCCATTGTTAGCTCTTTTCTAGCTGATTTTGGCCATTTTATTCACTTTTCAGCAACCGGAACCTGAACAAGAACAAACTATCAAAAGAAACTAAACTACCTAGAAAATCAAATAAATGAATACGAAATATGCACAAACTCTACACGATAAATAGATGTATTTTACAATACATCATATATCCCCACACTTACTCTCCTCCAAAAAAGAATTATGCAAACGGAATCATAGTCGGAAAAATACCCAGGTTCAAAAACTTACATTATTAATTAACATTAGAACTTGTGTTAACCGTGATTGCACGTATACGTGTCCTCTTAAACCCAAACCCGGTTTCAATCCCTTATCATGCAATTTAAGTTCAAGTTCAGTCAATCTAACTAGGATCTCTCACTAGAAGCCACAGTTTCACCTAATCCCGCCTCAAGCTCATACAAAAAGGAACGGATCATTCAACCCATTTTCTAACCGTTTTATACCAAAATAAGAGACTTTTACATCAATTTTTTTCACTATTTTTTTCTCTCTATTCTTTTGAGCACTAATCTTTGCATACCAACCCATAGGTTGCCTCAACCAAATTCACCATCCACGAGAGTGACAACATAAGCGTCAGTATTTTTGCAATTTTCTTTTGACTTAACCTGTAGGGATTCTCGATCAGAGTCACCATCCTCAAGGGAGATTCCATAGGCCTCATCTTTTATTTTAATCTAGCTCAATTATTATATTTTTTCCTTGGTAAAAAATTCTAACAATTTTAGCGTATAACGACATTTCTTATACTATTATTGGAAGTTTCGGCTTCCCACTTTTCCTAGATGAGTACCCACTAGTATTCTAACATTTAAGGTGTATTAATATCAAATGACCCTTGAAACTGAATCAGACCTACTCACATATCCCAAGTTATACACAAGTTCAATTTACTCATATTATTATTATTTGAAACCCGAACACAAACTGACTTTTCTATCATTTTCCGTTTTTATTTTGCGAACTTCTTAAAACAAAGGACATTTTCAATTTTTTAATTCTTCGGATTTTTGGATTTTTTTTCAAAGTTTATATTGACTCAAATTAACTAAACTAACAACTACGACTCAAATGTCCCATCCCCACACTTAAAATTTGAAGTGTCTCTAATGCAAGGATGAAGACACGACTCAATAGTAACTAAAAATAAAAACTAAATAAAATACACAAAATTTACAAGTGAAACAACTTAGATGATAAGCGAGACTATCAATGTGCTAGTGAATTCCACATATGCTCTCCAATCCAAACACGCGCAGCAAACAATTCCTAACTCTCACACGTGAACATGAGCAGCAAAACTACACCATGCCTATCAAATAAACACAAATATACCAAAACACATAACATAACGATAGATAATAGTGTCTGAAACTGTCATCCAATGCAACCAACCAATCCGACCCTACCAACCAGTTAAAAAGTATTCAAAATATTAGTACAAACCAGATAAGCATAAAAACAGCATAAAAAGAAAATAAAGTAAAAGATACTCCATTAAGCTCCAACTGCTTTCCCAATCCCCACACTAGTCATCATCCTCCTCACTCTCCTCCTAACTCTGTTCAAATATCGAAATATCCAGCGTCGGATCTTCATAACCATACTGGCCTGAACCCAAACCACCCTGCTGACCTGAACCACCCTCACCACTAGGATCAAACTGACCATGCATCAGAAACGGCCCCAGTTCAAATTACGTGTCAAAGAAATCTGGAACGTTCATGCTCATGCGCCCCATCATATACCTGAGCGCATTATCCTACCGATCCTGCATGTAGTATATCCTACCAAAACCCTGATCCATTCGATCATATAACGACGCTAAGTTGGGCAGATCTGGTGGTGGCTGACGACGCGGGTACTGCGGTGCTAGGATCTCCTGCCTCTATCGGGGTCTCTGTCTATGTGTCTGATAAATACCCTGCATGACATCATCAGCTGGGTGTCTCGCAGGTGGCAGAACCTGCGGTCCGTGTCTACCCTCATGATATGTAATAGGCTCGGTCAATGTAAGTATACTAGCAAGCTGTAAATCCCTAATCTCAAAGAACTTCGAAGCATCACCAATAGTTAAGTTCTCCGGATTATACTTAGTAAACACATTCAGATTCTCAGCTAACCTGGTAATATATGGACCCATGTCAAGAGCTGCTCAATGACCCCCTCGACTTGCACGGTTAAAAGACCACGCCAACACACTCGCCATGTTCATATTGTGACCCTCAACCAAACATATGAGAATAAATATATCTATCCAATTCGCCTTATTCTCCCCGACTTCCTACCAACCAGAGCGGTAGAAAACACTTTTAGCACATACCTAAAAATCGAGTCTTGAACATATGATATCAAATTCATCTTGGCGAACGGACAATCAGCAATAGTAGCGAAGAACCTAGCCAACTCCCTACTATCAAAACATAACTCTCTCTGATTCACAAACACTCCTCTTAATCCTGTCAGAAACTCCGGAGTAACTACCTCCTCCGGTGCATAGAAACCACTAGCAATCGCAAACTATAGGATGGACATCTCATGTACTATCCTCCATAAACTTAACGAGACTGCATCGTCCTCAGCGAAAGCACCTTCCTTGTGCTGATAAGTGGAGTGAAATTCTAATACTAACTCATGATTTGTCAAGTGACAATCAACCATAGCCCTCACTTTACCCGCCAATAACTGCTCAACCCTTTCTCTCACCCCCATCATTCCAAGCCAATCCCAATCTATAGTCCGATGCTCAAACACTTCAGTATTGATCATCTTATGCAGTTTTTTCCACTCTTTGGAATTGACCTAAAACTGTAAAAGCGGATGATTCCTAATCGTGGAACTCGAGCTAATGAGATATGTTCCGGACCCTCATATCTAATGCGTCTGTGTCTCGGATCCGAAACAGCAGCTTGCGGATCTGGGACCCCACGTGGGCATTATGGCTGTCCTCTACGTCTCTTACCCCCTGCACCACTTCTTCTGCCTACACCTAACGTTCTACAAAACAATGTTAACACAAAGAGAAACCAGCAACAAGTCAGTGATCACAAACTATTTTTGGTATTTTTAGTTTTTAGTTTTTTTTTGTATTTTTTAATTTTTTAAAGTGGAAACAACCGTATAGCATTACGTTCGCGGCTGAAACCGAAAATAAATATGAGTAAAAATTGGGTTACCGTTTACAAAAGCATAACTAATAAACAACCTCGCCCAAATGGTGATTGAGTACGGGCGAAGTGTTTTGTACCTGTACATGCATATAAGTAAATCCAAGACCAACCTATCCTAAAACCAAACCTGACTCAAAACACAAGACTCAATGTACACTACCCCCTCTCAGCACTTTAATTGTCCCAAGTAAGAGCCAAGTGCCTACCAAACGGACATTGAGTCTAAACTTGCGTAAAGATCGAAGCCTTAGTGTCTAAAAACAAAATTTAGATCGAAAAATTCCGCCTAGTTAAAGGAGGTTTTAACCGGTTAAGTTCAAAACGCAAGTTCGGAACTTAATAACAATGTAGCATAAATAACTCAGTCCAATGTCCAAAACACAACCAACCCATGCCTCCCGCAACCATTTAACACTAAACAATACGCTAAACTATGGCTCAAAACTGAGCCGACAAAAACCGACACCTAAACATGCAAACTAGACTCAAATCTAACTAAGAAACTAAGAATATATGAAATATAACAAGAAAACATACCAGATTCGTGAAGAACGAGATAAAATTTTCAACTTTTTGGTTCGGATAGTAAAATCATGTTTGGATTGAACGCGCAGTGAAACAGGTGAAATTGACGGTGTAGAAGGTTGGGGAAATGAAATGGGTGATGTGGATTGAAAATGGGAGAAGAATGGTGAAGTTTGGTGGTGGTTATAGTGGAAGTTGGTGGATTTCAGCTGGGTTTTACGTTCTAGGGTTTGAGAAGTAAAATGGGGAAGAAAGGGGAAAAGAAGTGATATAACCGGAGACGGGGGGTGTCGCGTTACGCGACGGGTGGAAAGGATACACTCTGTATGACGTCTAGGTGGGGTTCAAAAGGGCTTCTAGTTCAGGAGGGCGTCGCATGACGCAGAGGTGGTATAGGGTATATGTCGCGTGACACGACGTGTCCCTTTTTTGGCAAAAGTTAGAGGAGGGCTAGACGTTACGCGACGGATGTATGTGTTAAGCTACACGCTACGCCAAGGGCCTCTTTTTACAGAAAGTTTTGAAATTTGTTGCCTTCAATGCCTTAGATAAAATTTGCAACTTTACTAAACCTCCCAAAAACCATTCCTAAAGTTTTTTTAGCATTGGGACTTACTTAGAACTCCGTTTTCTCGTCAATTCTCGCTCCTCTTCAGTATTGAATTCCTGTAAAAGACTCAAAAACACAAAAATAAAGACCGAGACTCTACAAAAACTACTATTAGTTATGAGAAGATTCAAATAATGACTCGATACAAATGGTACAAACTCTACACTTGAGTTTACACTCAAGACCCTAAACAGTGGTGCTAGGTGGGACTTCGAGAGGAGTTTCCTCCTTCCTGGTGGTATTGATATGCCCTTCGAAGTAAAGTTTTAACCTATGGCCGTTCACTTTCCAAGTACCTCCGTCAGCTTCATGTAGCAACTCTACGGCACCATACGGAAACACTTCTTTCACCAAGTACGGTCCCGTCCACTTTGATTTCAATTTTTCGGCAAACAACTTCAACCTTGAATTATATAAAAGTACCTTGTCGCCGGCCTTAAACTCTTTCAACCCCCTCAACTTCCTATCATGCAACACCTTTGTCTTTTCCTTTATACTCCAAGAACGTTCATACGCGGCATCCCTAACTGCTTCCAACTCGTGAATTTGGAAGTATCGTTTCCTAGCGGCTTCGAAAGATCGAAATTGACAATTTTTAGAGCCCAAAGTGCTCGGTGCTCTAATTCAACGGGAAGATGGCAAGCGTTGCCATAGACTATCATAAAAGGAGTAGTCCCTAAAGGTGTCATGTAGGCGGTTTGAAATGCCCACAATGCGTGATCTAGCTTATCCGACCAATCCTTCCTACTCTTACCTACTATTTTCTCTAAAATTCTCTTCACCACTCGATTTGCATTCTCGACTTGGCCACTAGTTTGAGGGTGATACGCGGTGGACAAACGATGAGTGATTCCGTAGCGTGCTAATGCCTTCTCCATTACGACATTGCAAAAGTGAGTGCACAATCACTTATGATGGCTCTTGGTAAACCGAATTGTGCAAAAAGATTTTAAGGAATCTCACCACCAGTCGGGCATCATTTGTAAGCAAAGCTTGAGCTTTAACCCACTTAGAGACGTAATAGATTGCCACGAGGATGTACCTATTCCCACTAGAAGAGGGGAATGGTCCCATGAAGTCAATGCCCCAAGTGTCAACAATTTCTAGAACTTGGATGGTATTTTGGGGCATCTCATCCTTGAATGAGATATTATCGGTTCGTTGCCAAGCGTCACAGGTCCTAACAAACTCTATGGCATACTTAACTAAGGCCAATAGAAACCGCAATCAAAGACTTTTTGGGCGGTAATGTGGACCGTGGTGACCTCCTCTCAATCCCTCATATACATGCCTAATGATCTCTAACCCTTCATTTATCGACACACATCGCCTAAGAATTCTATCTCCTCCTATCCTAAAGAGATACGGATCATCCCAAATGTACTTCCTTGAATCCCTAAGAAATTTTCGTTTTTGTTGGGTGGTCATTCCCTTAACTATGGCTCCATATGCTAAATAGTTTTCCAAATCAGAAAACCATGTCAAACCCTCTTTCTTGGCCGCTACGAAATCTATGGACTCGTGAGGGAATTTATCTTCTATTACCTCCTCTCGAATTAGCTCTCTCTTAGGATCTTCTAGACATGACAAATGATTGGCAGCCACATTTCCGCTCCCTTTTAATCCCTAATTTCAATGTCGAACTAAAAGAGCAGGAGAATCCAACGAATAAGACGAGGTTTGGCGTCTTTCTTTTGGAAAAAAACGCAATGCGGAGTGATCAGTAAATACGATGGTCTTAGAGAGCATGAGGTATGAGCGAAACTTATCAAACGCGAACACTACAGCTAAGAGTTCTTTTTCCGTGGTGGTATAGTTCTCCTAAGCATCATTGACAGTTTTGCTCGCATAGTAGATCATATGAAAGTGCTAACACTTTCCCCTCTGTCACCACAAAGTGAGCTCAAAGGACAAGCTCCAGTCATGAGCTCAAAGCACATGTGGCCTAACACTTTCCCCTCTGTCACCATAAAGTGACATTTCTCCCAATTTAGCATCAAGTTTGTCTCAACACACTACTTTAACATCCTATTTAGATTGAGAGGACACTGATCAAAAGTGGCACCATAAACCAAGAAGTCATCCCTGAAAACTTCCATAGAAGTTTCAAGCATGTCTTGGGAAATGGCGACCATGCATCGCTGAAAGGTAGCCGGAGCGTTACATAATCCAAAAGGCATGTGTCGATACGCGTACATTCCATATGGACATGTAAAGGTTGTCTTATCTTTATCCTCCAGCGCGATGGGATCTAAAAGTAACCGGAAAACCCGTCAAGGAAACAATAGAATTGTTGCCCTGCGAGACGCTCAAACATTTGATCGATAAACGAAAGAGGAAAGTGATCTTTCCGAGTGGCGTCATTTAACTTTCAGTATTCAATGCACACACACCAACCCGTGACCGTATGGGATGGAATAAGCTCATTCTTCTCACTCATAACTACCGTCATCCCACCCTTCTTTGGGACAACTTGGGTCAGAGTTATCCCCTCTGAGTTGGAAATGGGGTAAATCACCCCGGCATCTAACAATTTAAGGACCTCCTTCTTTACTACCTCTTGCATGTTAGGATTTAGGAGCCTTTGGGGTTGCATCACCGACTTATATTCATCTTCCATGAGTATCCGGTGGGCACAATAGGCGGGGCTTATGCCTTTAATATCCGAAGGCCTCCATGCAATGGCCTCTCTATTCACCCTCAATACCTCTATCAACCTAGCCTTCTCATTCTCCACTAACTTAGAAGGAATAATGACGGGTTGGTTTGCACCCTCACCTAGGAAAGCATACTCTAAGTGGGAAGGAAGGACCTTAAGCTCTAAAGGGGCAGGTGTCTCAATGGGAACTTTCTTGCTCTCGTCCCTAACCTCAATCAATTCTAACACTTCGGGGACCCAATCGACCTCCCCTTCATCTACACTCTCTTCAACAACCTCACTACTTTCCCAACTACCCCCTCTTCGATTAAATTAGCTCCACTAATAAAATTGAAACATCGGTCAACGCATAATAGGAATGACTCCATGAAATAGACCGAGTGACAAGGACCACTATAATCATTGGAACCACTAGGGTGTTGCATAGAATGGGCTACCTCAAATGTGACTTTTTCCTCACCGACTTGAAGAGTGATTTTACCGTCAAAAACATCAATGATAGCCTTTGCAGTGCACAAGAATGGACGTCCTAAAATGATAGGAACTCTCTCATCATCTTCCATATCAAGAATGACAAAGTCTATGGGAAAGACCAACTTATCGACCTTAACTAAAAGATTTTCGACTATGCCACCAGGATATTTGACTGATCGATCGGCTAAGGACAAGGACATACGAGTGGGTGAAAACTTTCCTAAGCTTAATCTCTCATACACTGAATAGGGCATGAGGTTTATACTAGCTCCTAGATCAGCTAAGGCTACACTCGGTGTCACTCCCGAAGAGACATGGAATGGTGAAATGGCCCGGATCCATCAATTTTTCCGGGACCTTGTTCAAGACGATGGTGGAACACCCCCCATTTAGATGGATGTTAGAAAGCTCTCCTATCTTATCTTTAAGTTTAGGAAGGTCCTTTAAGAATTTTGCATATTTGGGCATGGATTGAAGGGCTTCAATAAATGGAAGATTGATTTTTAATTGCTTGAACATGTCAAGAAATTGCCCGTATTCCTTAGCATATTTCTGATTCTTAAGGCAGGCTGGATGTGGGTCGCGTGAAAGGTCAATGAGTGGTGACGGTCTAACCTCTATGGGTCGCTTTTCTACGCTCCTCTCAACTTGAGGCTCCTCGTGTGTGCGGTAATTTTTGGGTCTAGCCTAGTTTACACTTTACCGAGAGTCTCCATCTCAATCTCCTCATCTACGAGTTCGTCTTCTTCCTCAACTACTTCATGCCTAACTGGTTCTCCTAGGGTTTTACCATTACGGGTTGAAATAGCTTTCAGTTGGCTCGACGGGTTTGGTTGGGTATTGCTTGAAAATTGATCGGGATGTCTTCTTGCAATTCACGAGCAATGTCCCCGACTTGCCTTTGAAGATCAAGCAAGTATTTGGGATAACATGGATTTAATCTCATCTAGACCACTACCCAAGTCTTTGTTGTTTGAACCTTGACTGTTTGACCCCCACTAGGATATTGCCTATTTGAACCCCCTAAACTAAACTGACCCTACGAACCCCCACCAGAGTACTATCCCTAATTGTTTGAACCCCCACTATAGAATTGACCCTGCCCCCTATTTTGATTTGAACCTATTTGGAACCCAGGGAGGTTACAGGTAGAACGAAAGGTGTTGTTATTATTATTGAAAGGATTCGTTGGATCTCGGTATTAACCCATGATGAAATCGACCTGCTCGTTAGTGAGTGTAGGACAATCTACCGTATCGTGACCCCCTCTACAGACCTCACACCTACCTACCTTCACTTTCAACTCTTGAATTTCTTTACTAACCTCTCGCTTAAAGCTATCTTGAGCAACAGCTACCGTTGTATCCAACCTAACTTGGTGTACTCCTCGAATGGCTGAGGTAGTACTAGACACAGGAATTGAATTCCTGGTGGTAGCTCTATGGTCTGTGTTGGACTGTGCAAAACTCTTGAATAGGTCATTGCACTCAGCTACTATTTTCTTACCCATGAGATTACCTTCTACTGAAGTGTCAAAGCAGGCTCTGTATTCAGGGGTGAGACCATTGTAGAATTTCTCTACAAGTGCCTAGTTAGACAGTCCATGCTGAAAACAACAAGAAAGTAGGGGTTGGAATCTTTCCCAAGCTAAATGGTGGCGCTCATCATGCTCTATCTGGAACGAATGGTTCTGATCGTGAAGGCGGGATGATTTAGAAGGTGAGAAGTACTTAGCTAGGAAAACATCTCGAAGGCCAGCCCATGTGGTGAAAGTATTTGGTGGGTGTGTGAGTCAATCTAGATGGCTGCCAACTAAGGAAAACATGAAGACCTATAGGAAACGAGCATCATTGCCAGCACCCTCCATGTTAAATGTGTAATAGAGGTGATTGAGGCGGTTAATGTGAGCAGGGGCATGCTCGTCATCACGACGGTGAAATTGGCACCAGTTAGTGATAGCGGTCATGATGTAGGACGGGATTTGCCAAGATTTATTATTGTTCATTACGGGAAGGGTGATGGGTAAGTTCACATCAGTGAAATCGGTGGTTGCTTGTTGGTAAACAGTGTAATTATTGACCATTTGGACAACGGGTGGTGGACTTAGATGACGGGAATGTGGTGGGGAATTATGAGTTGAGGACTACGGTGTGAAGTCAAAGAGAAAACAAGGGAATTATAAGGTGAGGAATTATCTGTGATCTAGATGGAAGGGTAGAGTCAAAAAGGGCAGAAGATGAGGACGAAGATGAACTAACCTTTGATGTTGAAGAGGAGAAGGAAGACTTGTCTGTTAGCGGCTTCGGTGGTGGTCCTTGAGAGCGTGTATGGGGCATCCACTACACAACCGAAAACAAACAAGTAAGAATACTTTAAAGAAGGACTCCACAAAATATAAAAAACAATAGAACTATTTAGACTCCTACGACTTAAACAAATAGCACGTATATGATGTCAATTAAGTCCAAATAAAGTAATCAACGCAATTGCCAAAGAGTCCCCATAACGGCGCTAGAAACTTGATGTGCTAAAAGTAGTTTAATTAAAAGAACTAGAACTAACCTAAATCTAGACTCAAAGTAATACTCTAGACTCTCTAAGACTCGAATAAACTACTAACGGCAAGTGAACTGATCGACTCTAACAAAGCTAAGAAAGTTCAGATATCGAACCCACCAGACTCTATTTAACTACGTTAACAACTCTATCTAGACCTAGACTCACACGGACACGACACTAACCATTTTTATATCAGAACTAGTGCGGTATGGAACTAGTATCTTTATATGCTAAACCCTAAGATATACCGAATAGGACCCCCAACCACTCTCGGGAAGAAACCTAATGGAAGTCTAAGGATTGTTACGCCTACCGGTTTGCTAGAATTCCGCTCGGTTATCTATTTCTTGAAAAGTGCCCTAAAGTGACTAGCACTTCTCAGCAACTAAGGTTAGTAGAATATCAAAGTTGAATTATCTTTTGATTACTGTTTCTAAGGTTTATTGGCCAATTCACCAAACAATTACCCAAACCCTCTAAGACCCGATAATCAACACAAATCTATTCTATGAAAGACATTCAACAAGATTCATGTGAAACAAGTAAACAATTCATAATTAAATCAAGATACGCATATACACCAAATCATAAAACCAAAGTTCGTTACTTTTCTAGAAAATTGATACAAACACTAGAAACCAAATAAAAATCCAAACTTTTATTAAATATTCATCCTAACCTAGGTAGTTTAAAGTGTAGCCACAAAACATAGTCATGAAAATCAAAACAAAAGTCTTAACAAAAGAATTCATTGGATAAAGTATAAGAAACGAAGAACAAAAAAACTGGGAGACAAAACCCGTTAAATCTTCAATCCTATAGCTTCCTACTTCTCTTGAATGATTCCTATGCTCTGAATACTTAAAAACCATGCTAAATCTTCTGTTGTGTTCGTCCAAGAAGTCTTAGAATCGTAACTAGGTTTTACTTTGAAAGTTAATGATGCTTATATATGGTTTCAGCAACAATCCAGCAAGCATACAAACTCTGTCGCAACAAAACACCCTCTCACGTTATGCAAAGGGTAACTCCTCTAAGCGTCACGTAACACGACGCTATACTTTTCAGAAATAATTATTTAATGGCTTCGGGTTACACGTAGCTCCTTCTCTTTAGGGGTCGCGTAGCGCGATAGGCATATTATCTCAGAATTCCAAGTTTTGCATTCCCGTTCAACTACGACTCAACCCGAGTCCGATTGTTAGCTCTTTTCCAGCTGATTTTGTTCGTTTTCTCACATCTTAGCAACCGAAACCTGAACAAGAACAAACTATCAAAAGAAACTAAACTACCTATAAAACAAAACAAATGAATACGAAATATGCACAAACTCTAGACCATTAATTGATGTATTTTACAATACATCATCGATGTTGAAAATATTATTTTTAACAATATACCGAATGGGACACACACACACACACATATATATATATATAAGAACAAATATATTACAAGGATCTAGGATCCCTTCAAACATGAATATAGGTATTGGCGACCTAATATTATATATATATATATATATCAACGACACATGTGTGAGACACAAGCATGAAACAAGGGGCTAGGCCCAGTCATATATGACAAAGACATATGATCGGTTGGAAAATACATGACAATATATATATATATATATATATATATTTGTGTGTGTGTGTGAAACATATATTTACAACAAATGAATACATAAGCTACAAACATATAACAAAAACAAAGGTATCCAAACAAAGAAATACAAGTCTAACGATCATTCGAGATGAGCAACACGTACACGGTCTAGTAAAAACCAAAGTGTCTAACAATATTAGAACACTTGTAGGTTGCGTTAAGTGTATGAATACCCGAGTATGCTAGCACACTATCTTGTGAACGTAAAACTGTGAGTTCATGTCCCTCCTTTCAAACTTTTCAATGTTTTACTATTAAACACTCGAGGGGGAATACATGTTACAATAAATGGTATGTTTAGCTATGGAATGAAATCACTTTAGATCATGTGCGCATATGTAGAAAATGAACAAGAGTAACCATTAATCATACATAATGACCGAGGTGCAAAAGGTGTAGATCTATTGAGTTTTGGCGAGCTCCACTCATGGTTTCTTAACCTTTTAGGAGTGCTTTTGTGGTCTCATGTCGGAAGGGTCTGAATATCATCATCTAGGTTTGGTTGCTTACTTTTGGCATACATATTAATGTCCTTATAAAACTGTAAGTCCCAAAACGAGATCACAAAGATATCACACGAAGTTTGATTGGTGGCAAAATCACACAATCAAACTTGATTCAAGAAAAAGAATTAAAGATGAAGTAGAAAATTAACTTGCATACAATCATAATTGTATAATACAAGTTGTGCCAAAACCCAAGAACCACCAAAACCCTAAACATCATTAACTATTTATAGGAGGGTTTAGTCCACCACTCCCCCTAAACCCTAAACCCATTAGCCCCCTAAGCCCATTCTAATACAAGCTTACTTTAATAAACAAAAAAACTAGCCCAACTAATTAGTTAACTAATGTATAAACCTTAGAGCCTAACAATCTCCCCCTATGGTTATTACATTAGTGCCATATCAGCTTGACGTTCCACTAGTTGCACCACCTCCAAACAGTGGACTAGCTTCCACATATAATCTTGAACTGGTCATGTTAGCCGCTGCACTAGTCCAAGATTTCGCTCATATCTCGTACTTTTCATCCTTGCAAATCTGGTTCTTGCTTAAAACGTTGATATCCTCCTCATGAAAGCTTATTAGATCCAATGTGTCTACTAACCGATACGCTTGTTCTTTAGTTACAACCAGCGTTTCGCCCAACTTTGGATCATATGCCCAGAACTGATAGTTCTTAAGCATACCTTTAGGAAACTTCGGAGCAGCTTGGATAATCATCTCTTTTTCTCTTCGTGGCCAAATCACTGACTGAATCATTTGGCGTGTATGTGGCTCACGAACTCCATGATTTTTCTTCAGATATGATTCAGCAAACTTCATATTTGGAAAATCATTCTTAATTCTGTTCCAATTTCAAGTGAAATGCCCAACCTCTTCTTCTTTGTATGGAATTGGAGTCGTGATAAGGAGCGCGTAACAGATTCTGCAGATCGATCTTCGTCCATGATTCAAACTGAGACTTTTTTGCATAGTATTCTCTACGTCCACTGTCTCGAATCACCAACCACATCTTCTTATCATGATCATATCTCTAGCTAGTTATCCTAGACTTGTTTCCAACCTTATCAAAATGACTTGAACCCGACTCCATCACATAATGTTAGATGTCTTCGTTGGATCTTTTAATTGAAAGTTTTCGCCGAGAGGATTCACGTCTTGGTTTTTCATGATAAGCATTTGCTTGCTGCTTGGAATCTTCGATCGCAACATTCTCTTTTTCTTTCGTTCAGCTGCTAAATATGTGTTTAGACCAGCATCACATTCAGCATTACTAGCTACTTTCTCTTCAGCAGTTCGTTCATGTTGAGCTACGTTCATTGGATCATCATCCTTATCAGCAAACTCACTTCCAAACCTTTTCTCGAGCTTTGCTTTAAAATCATAAACCACAGTCATTAACAAATTTACGTCGCCTTGAAGCTTATTTATGAGCTTGCAAGGACGATATCTGAGCATCTTTCAATGCAGACTCTTCTTCCAATATAATCACTTTTCTTTGCAGCTTCACCACATATACTTCCACCTCATCATTGTTATTAGATTGCTCGATAAACTTCATCTTTTCAGCAGCAACTCGCATCGCCGCTACATCATGCTTTGATAAACCACCACTAGAACTACCAGCATCAAACCGAACGCTGCTAGAACTTTCTGGTTATGATCTAGCAGTTGTATCTAGCATATCGAAGTTAGTGAAGTCTGGAATGTCTGTATATTGAATTGAAGAAGTGACTTCCGGCTCAAGTTGCATAACGGGCTCAGGCTCAACACTTGGGCTTATTTGTTTAGGATCAACAGTGATTTCTGGTTCAGGTTCGGTTCTTTATCTCTTGTGTGGTTCTTATTCAACGTCTTCAACTGTGTCATCCTCAGTATGTTCTTCTTGATTAGGAATAATTTCAGGAAAAGAGTTCCCGAGATTATCCTTTAACAATGCAATTAATGCTTGAAGATTCTTAGTAGACATCAAAGGTAAGTCTCTAACAAATTCCTCAGCTTTCTCAGATTCCATCTATTCCAACTCAACATCAGTTTCTTCATCGTCAGTCACTAAATCTTCAATTCCAATCACCGGCTTCTCTCTACAACCTGTACATGGTGCTCCTTAGCCACTATAGCATTCAATGGTTTTGGTTCTAACACGACCTTTCCAAATTTTCCATGCTTTTCAAGCGGAATCTTTCCCAAAAATTTATGTCTCTTTTTAGCATCACGACTCTTCTTCACCATATCAAAACAACCCGGACCCATTGGCTTTAGGTTAAATAAATTGTCACTTTTGACTAAATCAGGATATTTTTTTTATCAAGAATCATTTGAATGAACCTCGGTTATAGCATGAAAATTTTCTTCTTGGGTTCTCGAGCATCTTTTTCATGTTGTCAAAAATGTAAGCAGAGAAGTTGTAATCCCAGTTGTTCACCAATGCAATCAATGCAGATGTTTGGGTTTGATTCATTTGTTCCAAACTGCCTTTGTTCTCAGAGATGTATAATAGGAACGTGCACCAACAATCTCTAATAGGGTGGGAAAAGCTTATTCAACACCATTGGATAATCTCCTTCGTAGCTCATTCTTCTTAATGCCTTTATCACTCTGTCTCGATCAAGATTCGTTGGATGATTTGTTTGATCATCAAACTTTAGAACTTCTCAAACTATTGCTTCTGTAATAACAATCTCTTTTCCCTGCACTTTAGCTTCGATCGATCCTGCACCATCACCTCCACTTCGTTTGACTTTGGTAGATAGCCAAAAGGATTGAATTAGGTCTTGACATATAACTAGATTGGTCTTTGGCGCTTGCAAGAATTCAATCCGACAATCATTGAGTTGAAATAATCATAATGCTCCGGAGGTGGATCCGAGAGATATCTAGCCTGATTTTGAGAAGTTTCCACTTCTAGTTTGCGTTCTTCTACCATTTTCTGAGCCATTGTTAGCACAAAACTAACCAAGTTAAGTTTAATTGTTGAAACTAGGTTAACTTAGTTAACAAGTTAACCAGTCAACAGGTCAACAAGTTAACAAGTCAAACCGGTTAGTTTGAAAGGTCAATGGGTCAAACACAACAAGACAGGTCAAAAGTGTGAACCGGTAATTTACGCCTCTTAATCATGCAAATAAAAAACACTAAGATGAATATAAGTAGCGTTTTAAGATGCAATCTAACTTAATTAGGCTTTTGGAGTGTCTAGGAACGTCCACCCGACTTTATAGTGCGTGAATGGTGATTTGCGGGAAATTTCTAAACAATAAACGCTAACGAACTGACACCGAATGAAATACTACAAATGCCGACAAATAAAAGTTTTATACGTATATTTTATACACATGAATTGGTTATGTTAAGTTATCCTACTTTCAAAACGTCACAAAACGCATATGTGAACGAAAAACGCGATTTTAGGAACGCATCGACTACTGAACGGAAGCATCGGACTCGTTTATTTGCTTGAAACTGAAATAGTATGATAACTTTAGCTTCATAATCAAATTTTAATATACGCAGTCGAAATCGGATCGAAAAACGGCCAAGAAACGACGACCGAAGAAATTTACGCAGTTTTAACGCAACTGACGAACGTGAGCGTCAAACGCAAGCTTCCTCCATCATTTTTCATGTTTCTGAACCTAAAATAATATTATACAATGTTCCATGAAGTTCGGGTTCGAAAACGGGCCTCGTAGACGCATTTGGGCCGACCAAGCACTAAAAACAGGCTAAGGCCCAACTCACCGAAAAACCCTAGCTATAAATAGCTAACACTCTTGCAAACTACACCATTTCACACACTCCACTCTCTCTCATCCTCACACTCTCTCTCAAGTGTCTCTCTCTATCACTAGAACTCCAGCCGACGGAGCACGGCACCAACGACGGCAGAACACAGCGGAGCCGCGTCGGCGGCACCACGGTGACGCCGCCGCTCACGGCGGTGGTGACGGTTTTTCGCGACGGAACCGGGGTGTACCCCCGTAAATCGGACCCCCCGAGTCTATTTCCGGACTCCATTTTTCGCATAGAGCAACTGAAATAACGTTTTCAGAGCTAGCAACCTTGGTTTCTCTGGTAACCTTTCAAGTCTCTCTCTTTTTTCAAGATCCTTATAGATCCAAGTTTTCTCGGCCGATGTTGGTGGCTTTAGTTGAAGGTGATGACGATGGATGTCATGATGGTGGTGGTGGGGTACTGCAACAGCCGCAGCCGGCGGCCCTGGACCGGCCACGGTTAGGGTTGAGGGTATGGAGTTGGGAGTTGATGGCGGCAGTTGTGGCGGCTATGTGTGGCTTGAGTTTTGGTTCGGTTTGGGTTCGAGTAAACAAAGTTTCAGGTCATTCAACTCCATTTGATCTCGAGTTAACTCGGTCAAATTTGGGTTCGGTAAAAGTGGTCAACGGCTCGGGTCAAGTTGCGGGTTCGGGTCAACAAGTCAAACTCAGTCAACCCCGGGTTGACACAGTCAACACCCGGTCAACTCAGTCAAACCTTGGTCAACTGCGGTCAACAAAAGTCAACAGGTCAACCAGTCAAACCTAGTCAACTAAGGGGTCAACTAGTCAATGCAGGACTTGGTAAATTAATTACGACGCGAAATTTATAATGTTTCTCATTTTAACGTCATTTAAACGCGGCACCGAACACGACCCGACCGATTAAAATTATACGTTGTTAAAGTTTCAAAATAATAATACTTAATTATTTCACCTATCTGTTGATTATATTGTCTAGATATATATGTATATAAGATACTTAAATAAAAACTAAAACCTTGACGTTATCTGAATATCGAACGTAAAATGATATTGTGTTGTACAATGTTCATAATGAATTATTGAGTCTTGAAATTGTTGCGTTTTGAAAATATATCGATAACTCGTATTGTAGGGATCGTCCAAAAATTAAGGAAACTCTGCCCGTTTTTCATAAAATCCGCAAAGAGATACGTGTTTTACTATAAAAATAAAACATATCCGAGTCAAGTAATTTTGATAAAAATAAATATAAATGTATATTTATTTTTACGACACTTATAACTTATAATTTTTTATAAAATAAGTATTGTCGTTTATATTTATTTGTATACTTTTATAAAGAAATATAATTATTTATACTTATTTCAAACTTCTAAACGAAGCACCACACGTTACCGTAAGATTGTACACAGTGTAGTATCCGAGTTATTACCGAAATAAACAAACGAAGTTGATTCTAACGAGCTACAATTATATAATTATTTTATTAATTATAAACAGGATGCAAGACTATTACGACTACGCAATGACTACTTGGGAATCATACGACCACATCCACGAGTCTACAACGTGTAATATTTTTATACCAACATTTGTCTACAAACACGCACGACCATTCGGGACGTCTAAAACTTGGTGTTATCACCGACATTAAATGGAACTTAAAAGTATAACTCATTATTTTCCATTACATTAACAACTTACCCTCGAATCGTTCGGTTAGCGATTTGGTAGAGTTTGGTGTCACGCAGTTTAACTACGTTATATTTAGAAACATATAAGTTATTCCATTTTAAGAATGTCTTAGATTGCATGCTAGCAAGTCACGTGTCGAAATGATATTATGGAATTACATTAACCTAGCTTTGCACAAGGATATCAAGGTGGGTTCATAACCCCCACTTTTTACCGTTATACATTTTCATAAATGTTTTCGGAGATGGAAAGGATTGCAAGTTTTGCAAAAGCACACAATGTTTCGATAAACGAAAATCACATATTTCTAAACCATGTTACAAACATATTTCAACAAACACGATGGTTTATGAATGGTTTAGGCTAAATTTACCGGTTTTTACAGCAATACAAGGTTTTCTGAAACATGCATGAGTTTTATGACTAGTGACGAGATTGTCTTTGTAACAACTAGGGGCTAGGCCCCAATTTTATTAATGACATGGGCTATGCCCAATAACACGAATGACATGCGCTAGGCCCAATAACGTAAATGACATGGGCTAGGCCCAATATCAAAAGTGCGAGACACGAAAATCATAGGTAGGGCGAGGCCCATTCATACACATCGAAAATACAGATTTTTAACAATTGGCATGTAGCTATGGGATTAGATGATGACAGATCATTGTGCGTAAGTAGGATGATGACAAGAGTAACCATTAATCACGTAGTGACCAACGTGCAAAAGGTATAGATCTATTGAGTTTGAGGAGCGCTCCACTCCTGGTTTGTTAACCCTTTAGGAGTGCTTTTGTGATCCCAATGATGTTAAAGTTGTCTCGGTTTGGTTACTTACTTATGGCACATAGGTCAGTGTATTAGCTACACACTGATTGATCCTTAGATTCCATAGGCATCCTACATACTATGATTTCAATACCGGTTTATAGATACAACAGAAAAGATTTCATTACCGGTTTACAAACACAATAGTTACATGTATTGGTTTACAAACATAACAGAAAACATTTCAATACCGACATACAGATATGACAATTTAAATGCTTTGGGATACTATGATCTCATAAACCGATTTTCAAATGCAAGATTTTCAAATGTTTTAATATTCATTTGATACAAAACAAACAAACTATGAACTCACCAACTTATTGTTGACTTTTTAGCATGTTTCTTTTTCAGGTTTCAAAAATCAAACTATAGCACGGTTGGAATAGGAGAACCCTTTGGGACGCAAGTACTTAGCAGGCATTCAACTTTCTAGAAGTCTTAGCAAATATTTACTTCCGCTGTGCAATGAAGATACCAGTCAGATCACGCCCAACTTTGAATTTAGCGGGTGTGACAGATTGGTATCAAAGCTATAGATTTCAACGAATTAGGTTTCTCTAGAGATACCTAGGCTTCAACCTCACTTTCCTTTGGGGACATTAGATCATTAAGACTTGAATACATAGAGAACGCCCTTGTCAAGTATTCAAAATGATTTGACATTTCAAATAGAATACATCAGATTTCGAATAATCATATTGATTATATGAAATTTATCCAAAATGCATTTCTGTGATCCGAAACCCATCCGAAATGCAAGTTGATGATCCGAAGTCCATCCAAAATCCACCCGAAAAGCATAGGTAACCTGCAAACCTTGTAAATTCGAATTAGTAGTCTAAAAGAATCCGAAAGGCTCAAGTTAGTTTGAAATGTGACTCAAATAACTCGAAATGGCCTTTATATAACTGTTTCTAATTAAGACGAGTTAAAAATAGTGAGCCTGGTCCAAATTAGGTGGGCCTGATTCGAAAGCAATAGCCCAATTCGGAATAGTGATCCGAATACCTTTCGAATTAAGTGGGCCTAATCCGAATTGGGGGGGCTAATCTGAACCGTACCTACATCTTTCTAAAAATCAACGATCCAACCAACCGAGCAACCCTTAAATAATAATAAAATAATAAATAAATGATGAAAGAAATTTCTATGGGATCAAATCGTTCTCAAACTCATTAAGGAAGACTTTTCAGCACATGCCTAATTTGATTGGTCCAAGCGATTGCCAATATATTTGTCCTCTTAAACCTAACGCTCAACCTTCAATTTTCAACCTTGTATTACCATTAAGGTAAAACTATACCCATACCATGACATACCCATGCGATCAAGGTAAGCACAACATTTCATCATAGCAGGTGAATATACCGAGTCTATCCTTTCGTTTTTACAACGTCAGACTTATTGGTGAACAGGTCAGTACATTCGTACACCAGAGTGACCAGTAAAATGTCTGACGAGGGTTAGGCACATACCTTTAGGTACGATTTTAGCTTTAAAAGAACATGGAATTCTCTCGTTGTGAGATTTTCTTCGTTGTAAAGTTTTTGGCCCTTTTATAGCTCTTTTAGAATATCCTGAATGTGCCTAGGTCTGTATATAATCTAGATGCAATAGAAGGACAACCCTGATATCCCGGATGACTTACCTGTATAAGGACCTGAAACCTCAGACGTTGGCTATCCATCAACACAAGCTTTAAGACCATGAAATCATACGCCGATGGTGTGTTACGCACATGATGTATAGTTCATTGTATTTATAACACTTTGTATATTTTCGTCTTTGGAGCGATAGGCCTATCAACACATCGTAGTAGATACTCGTCTTTTCAGCTTCAATACCTTACATGTGTTAATAAAATTCTTTAGCACAAATATTTATTTAATCTCCTGGCAAATATTTCTCCCCCTAAATTTGTTCAAAAGTAGAATACTTTATGCTCAAATTTAGTTATTTTATTGTAAAAACACGGATTTTTTTAAACGCTCAGTCAGTGAAATGCATCATTTTTAAAAGATCCACAAGCACCTTGAATCTCGAGTTGGTGACAGGTTTTGTAAAAAAAATCCGTTGTATTTGCATCAGTATGGATCTATTCAAGTTTAATCAGTCCTCTATCATAGCAATCTCGAATAAAATGAACTTTGATATCAATGTGCTTGGTTTTGAAGTGAAAAACTGGAATTTTAATCATTTGGATAACGGCATCATTATCATGATAAATAGTAGTGTTTAGATAAGTCAAACTGTAATCCTCAAGCTGGTGTTGCATCCAAATAACCTTAGAGCAATAAGCAGATGCTACAACATATTCTGCTTCAGTAGTCGAGAGTGACATGGTCTGTTGCTTCTTGCATTGCCACCAGATGAGTCTGTCTCCCAAGTATTGGCATCCAGCCGATGTAGACTTCATATCCATGTCTGTCCCTCCAAGGTTACTATCAGATGAAGTAAACAGATCAAAGTTGGAATCTCTAGGATACTAGAGTCCAAGTTTTGGTGCTCACTTCAGGTTTCTAAAGATTCTTTTAATGGTAGTAAGATGAGAAAGTTTAGGATTAGCCTGATAACAAGCACATTAAGAGATGGCAAACATAATATCTGGCCGACTAGCTGTCAAGTACATCAATAAACCAATCATAGATTGGTACAATGTCTGATTAACTTGGCTTCCTTCAACATCCTCATTCAGCAAAGGCCGTTTTGCAATGGGGTAGTCCATAGGCTTTGAATCTGTCATGTTGAATTTTGCAAAAATGTCCTCAATATATTTTCCTTGATGAATCAAAATCCCTTGACTACTCTGACGAACTTGCAAGATCAAAAACATTGTCATTTCAGCCAGTGAGCTCATCTCGAACTTCTTCTTCATTACTTCTTTGAATTCCTTACACGGATTTTCATTCGTTGACCCGAAAATAATATTGTCAACATAGATCTGAACAAGAATAAGATCCTTGTGATGAACAGCGTTTGATCTATCGTCCCCGAGTATATCCATGTGCAAGTAGATGCTCTTTTAAGGTTGCATACCATGCACGAGGTGCTTGGTGTAGCACATACAAAGCTTTATCTAACTTGTAGGCATGACCTTGTTACTTTGAATCAAAGAACCCAGGGGGTGAGCGACATAAATTTTCTCCTTGACCTTCCTGTATAGAAACGCCGTCTTGACATCCATTTGATAAACACTAAATCCCATGAAAGATGCGTATGCCAAGAAGACACGAATGGCTTCTAGTCGTGCTAGTTGTAACACTCAACCATTGTATAATTCCGATCTTTTTCGTATTAAATAAAATTTTATATTTTATTTACCAAATACTTAATCTTATGATCGAGTGCAACGATATTCACAAACATAACCGGAACAAAATCCAAGGTTCACATACCCTAAATACCCTTCATATAGTTTAAATATTAGGTTTGAGGAGTTAGGAATGACAAAAATGCGATAATACAAGTCCAGGGGCCAAAATTATCAAAAGGCAAAATTCTGCCTGCCAGAGGGGCTTACGGCCAAAATTATCATAAGGCCCACACCCATACGGTCCGTAAGGCTAGCCTAGTCGTAGAAAATTTGCTTGGCCTCAAAGTTCTGCCAACCATTCTCATTTCTTGACACCTAGCACATAAGTGTAACCTTCTTTTTGGTTCAAACACCTCATTAGACACTTGTAAACATCTAAGAATCAATGCCAACACTTGGTATGATTTCTTGAACTTGATGCAAGTATACATAGAGGTGATCTTGAGCCATTTCAACTTGCACCTTCATTCTTTCTCTTTAATATTCTATTGGAGCATGTTTCTGATCATAAATAGGCCTCCTACTGAAGTTCTAAACATTCCTAGAACACAAGTAAGTGTTCTTCCTTAGTCTTTTTCATTATTTTGGCTAGTTATGAGCCAAACGTCAAACAAATTGACTTTGTATGACTTCGGTTCTGACCATTTTGGGTCAAGTAAAAGTTCAAATTGAACTATGCAACGTGATCGTAATATGAAGGTGTTAATCCCTCATGATTACACCCTTTGATCATCACGTTTAGTAGGCGAAATGATTAATCAAACTTTTACGAAATAAAAGTAAAAAAATGCATAAAAGTGTATTTTACAACGAAAGTTTTAACATCTAATCAGTTTTAAAACATTACTAGACATGTTTTAACATGTCTAACTCATCATTTCTAGTTTAGTGCTTATTCCTTAGTCGAAAGTCGAGCGGTTTGACTTCTACTTGACTTTCAATCTGGCCTGTTTGGTCAACTTTAGGATCCGACCAAGCCTATTTATATGACTATAGTAATATACGGAATAACCCTCTGATGGTCATGTCGTTTGGTTAGCCTAATGACGAGTCTACTATATATACTTTTAAAATGCCGGAATGCCCTTTTGCCACAAAAATAGTTTTAAACATGTATGGTTATTATTTTTAACATACAAACTGATCATACAATATAACTAAACTACTTTTGACATGTTAAGACTCGTCATTGGACTTATTTAACTATACGAAACCGTAGTACGCATACGACCCGTTAAAGTGGCGAAAACCACTTTAACAAGTCGTAACAAGTCAAAACACTCCTAGATACTTCTAAATCAGAATGTAAGGTATTATGAACCATATTACACGAGATGCTTCACTAGTTTGGTTTATGAACGTCATTCTATCAGTTCCTCCGATTAAGTCATATTATACACTAATCTTAGTTATCCGACATATTAGGAAACACTTGAACACTTGAGCTTTGTTTACACAAGACATCTACGCAATCCAAATGAGTACATAGCTCCCCTCTTTTATGTTTTCTAAATGTTTTGGGGTGACTCATATGTGCTAAACTATTTGAAGTTTTCAAAACGAGTATATGGTTTATATATAACAATATGTTTTCAATGATGTGGAAACTTGTTGGTGCGTTATCCATAACACAAATGACATTCATTAATTTTGGCCAAGCCGACCAGTAGTGTGTTATGGTGCCACAGGACTGACAATCCCATTACCAAAATTCCCGGTGTTTGTGGGAAAGTTTGGGGAACCACAGAAACTGTATTTTAATAAACCCTTTGGTGGTTTGTAAGTCAAATATTTTAATAGACCCTTTGGTGGTCTGTTAGTCGAGACTAGTCAACACAGGCTTGAATGTATTCACCAAAACCACCACAGTTTACAGAATTAAAACAAGGACAAATGGTTTATACAAAACAAGGGCGATTGGTTTATACATAACACGAACGATTGGTAACACTGACGATTGGTTTATACAAAACAAGGACAAATGATTTTATACAAGTCACAAACGGTTTTCAATTAAAGATATATAAACCATACAAAGATTTTCTTTAAATGCTTCTTATACGGTTTTACAAAAGAAACACTTTTGTCAAGATTCTACCAACTTTTATAGTTGGTTAAACATATTGCAATACTAAACATTTTAATACAAGTTGGGATACAAGGTTTTCACTCATCCAATTTCGTAGTCGGACGAGGTATTATAAATACTAATACAAAGCCTAAATTTAACGCATAAAACCTATGTTACTCACCAGCATTCTTTGTTGACCATGTTTATCACATATGTTTCAGGTGCTAATGTGTGACGTTTATGAACGCATGCTACACGTAGGATGGACTCGGGCCTTAGTTTACTTTAAAATCTTAAAGACAATTGTTTGTATTTTGTTTGTGTTATCCAAAGACAATGTAAATTATTAATTCAATAAAACAAAACCTTGAATACCATGAGTATGAAACAATTCCTGTAATGTGACTCCTCTGTTGGTGCATAATGTCTATTGCCTACGTCTAGGATATGTTGTTTATGTTTATAGGGCTTAGAACGTCAGTTTGTATTTGTTAATATATGTTTTATTTGATTTATAAATGACTCGTACGTGTGAGTTGTATGACTCATACGAGTGACATTCTGTCACTCGTACGAGACTCCTCTCACACGAGTCACACCCAGTTTCACACTCTCCTGTGCGAGTCATGTTGACCTATAAATAGAGGAGTGTTGTGTCAGAACTGGCAATCCTGTTGGTGTGGCGAAGCCCTGCTGAACTGTTTACTTGCTCTGTACTTGTTCACGTTTATCAATACAATCAAAGGAATTTAAGCAGTAGATCTCACTTATTTGTTTGTCAAGCTCACTAACAATAAATTCTGCCTCTATTAGTTGAGTCAGATCGGTCCGGTGCTCATCGAAGGAGTCGATCCCCCATTCACAAGTGGCATCAGAGCCTTGAGGCATGATCTGCTGACAAACATCAAGTTTCTTCATTCTACCAACAGTTTCAGATTCAGATTCACCATTGGAGCTTTCTACTTCTAACCTTTCCCATACTAATCTTGGAATCAGACGAATTCATTGACAAAATTGACTAGAATTCTAGGATATCACGTTAAAATCAATTATAATCAATCCTTGACAATTTCATATCTAAAATCGACCATAATCATGTCAAGTTTGGTAAAATTCATCCGTTTGGTGACCTTAGTTGTTTGGTACGGGTAGAGAGACCACTCGCACGAACGACTGCCCGTACAATTTAAGTCATTCGTACGAACGAGTAAACAGAAGTTCTTAAACTTTACACGTAAGAAAGTTGAAACTGTGATTTGCACGAAGAAGTCATTTGTACGAGCAACTCACTCATACGAAGCAAACTTTTCACTCGTACGAACATCTTGTTCACACAAGCATCTACTTTGTACGAATCAACTCGTTCGCACGAATTTATGTGTCGTACGAACTAATCTTGGTCGCACAAATTGTTTCTAATCAGTTTTTCGAAAGTGTGTTTCTAAAATCTTTGTAGAAAAATGGTAGAAGGGTTTTATAACGCATTTGCTACATCAGCAGTCACAACTATTGCAGCTCAAAACATGAACCTCGAGAATGAGATGGGTACGATGATGACGCCGCAAAAGTTGATGAACCTTGAGGACTTTGATAGTTGGAGTGAACGTTTCATGAATTGGGTTCAGGCGAATCATTTTACCTGCTGGTTTGTCATCGAAGAAAAGTATCAATCTCCTGTTAGAGAAATCGGTCTCGAAAAGACATTGGCTCAACTCTCGGACTTTGAAAGAGAGAAGTTCATAAATGAGAAGAAAATGATGAACATTTTACAACAATCCATCAAGGAAGACATATTGGCGCTGTTGCAACATGATGATGATGCACAATCATTATGGAATGCTCTTCGATTGAAATTCCAAGGTAGTGCACAATTGCGAAAAGGGAAGAGGGCATTGTAGAGTAAAGAATTTGACATCTTTACTTTGATTAAAGGAGAGACAGTAAAACAACTGATTGAAAGATACTGTCATCTGGTTGTGCAAATGAAGCGAATAGGAATCATAAAGACGAATGAAGAATTAGCTGATAAACTCGCAGATTCCCTACCACAAGGCGAATGGTCGACCTATTTGACTATTCTGAAGAATGGAACCGAATATGGTAATTTCTCATTACCACGATTCGTTGAGAGATTGGAGGGACACGAACTCGAAATGCAGAAAATGGCGAAGAACAAAGCCGCCCAAATGTAACAAGACATTAATCTGTATTACAAAGCCGGTCGAGATGGAGTTGATCGACATCAAATGGTGTATGGCATCTATTGTTAGACGAGCACAACGCTTCATTGAATTCACCGAGAAAGAGAACTTGGGAGGATTGGATGGAAAACTAGGCTTCAACAAATCAAAGGTCACATGTTTCAAGTGTCGTGAAAAGGGGCATTTTAAACGCGAATGTCCAAACAGAGAAGCTCAGGGTAATCAAAACCCATTTGCCGACGACTACTACAAGAAGGCCATCTATCATCGTCCTCAGCCAAGAACAAGAATCCAAAGACAAAGCACTTGTCGTGACTCAAGAAGACGAAGGCTTTAACTGGAACAAGTACATTTCCAAGAACCAGAGTTTGGCATTGGTTGTAGAAATAATTAAAGAACCTGAAGAAGAATCAGAGGCATCTTTTGACGAGGCTCCTGAAGAAGATTATTATCACACATCGTCAGAAGAGGAGGAACTATTAAGCAGTGCTTTTAAACATCTTCTGCCTAATGATATTTTGAAAACCTTTGCAGGTTACTTTGAACCAAGCCATCGATCATTTTGTGAAGAAGGAAAAAGCCGAAAGTTGAAGCAAAGAAAGTTGATGAAGAGTTGGAAAAGCCGATTGTTGAGACCAACAAAGCATGTATGGGGCAAACGTAAATGAGGTAAATGATTCTAAAAGTGAGTTTGTGATAGAAAAACCATGTTTGAAATGTGCATAGCCATGTAGTGAATGTGTTGTAAAAGACACACGGTATAATGAGCTCAAAAGTTTAACAGATAATCTGTCATGTGACTATAAAGCCACAAAAGAAGCTTATGATAAATTAAGCAAATCTGTAAACAGTATGAAAAAGTGCTCAGAGAGAATGACGGAACACTTTCAATTCTTAAAGCGATTGTGATGGACAAACAAACGGCCATTAACATTCATTTGAACACAATCGTTGAGCTAAAAAGTGAACTTGAGAAAATGAAAATAGAAACGGAACGGGTTAACAAATTGTTAATCAGTTATTCTACAAGTTCATACATCGTTGATCACATTCTACCAAAGATTGAAATCAAAGAAGAATCTAAAAATGATCAAAACAAAAGTGCGAGTTACGATCGTGTTCCACCACCCACGTGGAATAGTTATGCTAAAAAACCAACGGGGGCGGAAAAGGCGCTCAACTTAAAATTGAAAAATGAACAGTCAAACGAGTTGCCTACAAACATTGATGTAACTTACACAAAATCTGAAAATGAATGTGATCCTGAGGTGGTTAAAACAGTGACTGAAAGTGTTATGAAGAGTGAATCTAAGAAATCTGAATCGGATGTTGAACCATCGGAAAATAGTTTAAACACTGATCCAAATGTTATAGTTTACAAAATGCATGGATCTGATAAACTATATTATGATGAAGATTTCCCAATCCAGAATGTCAATCTGGGATCGTGTCGATAAGTTGTTCAAGCTTGTTGAGGTAAGTCATTCTGATTTAGAAAAAACACGATGCAACATTTTATTCTAAATCAAAATGTGTTAACAAACCCTACCATCAAAGAAAGAAATATTATGCTGAGAACAGAAGGGCTGGTTTATGTTTTCAAAAGCGAAAAATGAACAACAAGTCCCAAAAGCTAAACTTTACAAAGAAAATCAATTTTGTTTTTTAGACAACAACAGAAAAAGAAAAGGAGATCATTGGCACACAATCCAATGATTAGTTTAAGAAAGAAAAATAGAGTATAAAACAAGTTTTGGATTCTTCTGTCCGAAAAGACAACAGGACGTGCTATAAATGTAAAAATGTTGGACATATTGTACGATATTGCTCACAAAACATCCAAAACCTGTTTCTAACTCCATCAGATCTACAAAGGATGAGAAACAAAAAGGCACCCATGGTTGTACCAAAACAAATTTTGAAAAGAAACAATGAATCCAACAAAAATGTTAAATTAATGATTCGACTGAATTCTAAATTTGAAATTGGTGAAACTTCTACCAAAAATCATAAAGTCAAAAGGATTCAAAGTTTTATTAAAAAAGGGCTAATTCAAAAACACAAATATGGGTTGCAAAAGTCAAACCATCTAAAGTAAATCCGAAACCATCTGCTCCAACCAAAACCGAGCCTAAACAGAATGTCAAAAATAAAGTTGGTCTGAAATTTGGTATTCCGAACCCACCCAAGACCAAGCAGGCTTGGGTTTCTTTGTTTAAATAGTTTTTTCCTCATGTGTGCAGGGGCTCCCGCAATCAATCATGTCAAAATGGATTATGGTTAGTGGAGCTTCTCGACACATGACTCGGATGCTTGCGTTTTTGCATGACTTCAAAGCTATCCGAGGAGGTTACGTAGGTTTCGCTGGAACACAAGGTGGAAGAATCGTTGGAGAGGGTATTCTCACGAATGGAGTAGTTTCGTTTGATAAAGTGAACCACATTGCAGAGCTAGAGAACAATCTTCTGAGTAATTTGCAAATTTGTGACAAAAAGTTCACAACTAACTTCAACGACAAAGAATGCTTAATCTTAAAGTCGGGATTCAAGATTCCTGAGGAATGTATTCTTATGTGTGCTCCGAGAGAGAATGATCTTTATGTCCTTGATATGAGTGTCGCATCTACAGCATCAAAGAAGGTTCAGTGCTTTGTTTCTAAAGCAACCGAGAAGGAGTCTATTTTATGGCATAGAAAGATGGCGCACATTCATCTAAGAAAGATGAATTATCTTGTGCACAATGACCTAGTGGAGGGTGTTAATCTAAAAAATTTTCAGTTATCTGATGATTGTCTGAGTTGTAAGAAGGGGAAACAGCAAAGAAATCACACCGAAGAAAGCTTCTAAATTATATGAAGCTACCACTAGAGAGGCTACATATGGATCTATTTGGGCTAGTAAACGTCAAAAGCATTTCTAGAGATCTATATTGCCTTGTTGTTACAGATGATTTCTCAAGATTCTCATGGGTTTTCTTTCTATAGATCAAAGATGAAACGTTTGAAAGTCTAATGATTCTCTTCAGGAAGCTTGAAAATTTGTATCATCTACCAATCAACAGAATTCATAGTGACAATGGTACGGAGTTCAAGAACAAAAGGATGCTCGAATTCTACAACAAAAAGGGAATTATTCATGAATTCAGCGCCCCCTATACTCCTCAATAAAATGGAGTTGCTGAACGTAAGAATCGCACATTGATTGTGCCAGAACCATGCTTGCCGATTCGAAATTGCCAATTAGTTTCTGGGGTGAAGCAGTCGCATTAGTGTGTTACACCCTCAATCGTGTGTTAATAGTCAAGCCTCACAAAAAGACTTGTTTTGAGTTGCTAAATCAACGGAAGCCTAACCTTGCGTTTTTGGAGCCTTTTGGATCACCGTGTACAGTTTTGGACCCGGATGGTAAAATTGGAGCCAAATCCTTGGAAGGATTTTTCATAGGTTATGCTACTCCACAAAAGCGTGTCTTCTTGCCAAGTCTGAACCAGGTTATTTTTGCACAGCATGTTGATTGTCAACGTTATACTATGCCTACGCAGAAACCTAGGGATCCATGATTGTTCAACTACGAAGGTTTGTGGAAATCTTTCGACCTCCAGACGTGCCATCTGAAGAAGAACTTGTTATGCTCTTTCAACAGCATCAAATCTTTAATCAAGAACAAGTTACTAGACCGTTGGTGATTTCCCCGTCGCTTCCTGTCAACACTTTTGATGTAGGTTCGAGCACTACTCTTCAAGAATTCGTCTCTGTACCTATCTTGAACACTGCTGAATCATCTGTACAACAACCACCCAATGCCGACTCCGATCGAGAACCAACTTTTGATGATGGAGGTTCTAGTTCCGATGAAGGATCTGAACATGTTGAAAGCTTCTTGAATGCTCAAGCTGATCAATCAAACGTCAGGAATGAAGCTACATCTTCTGCTCCGGTTGTTGATGAAGTGATCACGAATTTGCAGACTCAAGTGGATGTTCCCAGTGAAGTGATGCCGAGGACACTTTCCTATCACCCTTCGGAGAATATCATAGGCAGCTTACAAACAGGAGTGCAAACTCGTAATAAGATCAATAAAGATCTAAGTTGTTTTTATACTCGTATTGCTCCATTACAAACCCGAATTTCTTACAGTTGTTTTGTTTCAGAGGTTGAACCTGGGAACTGGAGGGACGCGTTAAAAGAAGAAAGTTGGGTAGAGGCAATGCAGGAGGAATTGCTTCAATTCTAAAAGTTAGGAGTCTGGAAGCTTGTTGACCTACCAGATCATCACAAAAAGATAAAAACTAAATGGGTCTTCAAGTGCAAACGTGATGACAGAGGGATAGGGTCTGAAACAAAGCTCGACTCGTTGTACAAGGCTTTCACCAGCAGGAAGGGATAGATTACACCGAAGTCTATGCCCCAGTCGCTCGTCTCGAAGTAATCCGCATATTCTTGGCATGTGCCTCTTGGAAAGGGTTCAAGGTGTACCAATTGGATGTCAAATCTGCTTTCCTGTACATAAAAAGTTAACATTGAGGTGTATGTCGGCCAACCACCGGGGTTTGTCGATCCCATACACAAAGATAAAGTCTACCTTCTGAACAAAGCCTTATATGGTCTTTATCAAACCTTGAGAGCTTAGTATGAAACACTGTCACGACATCTTCTAGACAACGGCTTTCTCAGAGGAACTGTAGATTCTACCCTCTTCACCATGGAAGTGGATGGACATTTGATTATCATGCAAATATAAGTTGATTATATCATCTTCGGATCGACAAATGATAAGCCATGTAAAGACTTCGAAGAAGTCATGAAGCGAAAATTCAAAATCAGTGCGATACGGGAGATAAAGTTCTTTTTAGGATTGCAGGTTGATCAATTACCTGATGGTATCTTCATCCATCAGACGAAGTATGTTCATGACATATTGGAGAAATTTGATATGACAGGAACTAAACCAGCATCTACCCCGTTAGCTTCAAATCACGGCATTTGTCCAGATGTTCATGGAGTCAAAGTTGATGAAACATTATATCGCTCCATGATCGGATCCTTGATGTATCTAATAGCTTCATGACCTAATATCATGTATCCTACATGCCTGTGCGGCCGTTTTCAGTCCAGTCCAAGAGATTCGCATCTACTAGCCGTCAAACGTATTATGAGATATTTGAAAGGATGTCAAAGCATCAGCTTTTGGTATCCTCGACACGATGACTTCAATCTTGCGGGTTACTCGGATTCTGATTTCGGTTGCTTCAAACTTAATGCCAAATCTACTACGGCTGGTTGCCACTTCTTCGGAACTCGTTTGGTAACATGGCAATGCAAGAAACAGACCGCGGTTGCTCTCTCTATGTGTGAAGCTGAATACGTTTCAGCATCCAGTTGTTGTTCCCAGATTCTCTGGATTCAACAGCAGATGAGAGACTTCGAACTGCAATTTCTTGACACGCCCATGTATGTAGACAATCAGGCTACTATTGACATCACTAAAAACTCATGTCAACACTCACATACTAAACATATTGAGATTCGACACCACTTTATCCGTGACTGCTACGAGAAAAGTTGGTTAGAATTAAAAAAATCCACACTAATGACCAAAAAGCATATTTTTATACCAAAGCATTTGATCATTCAAGATTTAAAAATCTTTTAAAATTAAATTGTTTAAGAAATCTAGCATGAGGGGATATTCATGAGGTTGAGTTTAAGGATGACGAGGACTTGACGTGATTCTCATCGGTATGACATGTTTCTGTACATACTTTCTTAAAATTCTAAAAATCCAAAAATATGTTTTTGATTTTAGGGGGAGAAAGTTTGGGAAAATAAAAAAAAACATTATAAAAGTTAAAAAGAGTTCCTGTGAAAAAGGGAGATCGTATTACATCAATATGACAATCACAGTATGCTAAAGATATGGAATGTTTAAACAAGTATTTAAACAGGTCTTACTAAGGATGTGCCAATAGGCTTCACTCGTTCAGTAAATTGTTTTTCAAGATATAAACCTAAAAAAGAAAAACTGAGTAACTAGTGGGTTAACATATCTCGGATATATGGACTTAGTACTCCGAAATTCCGTTTTAGAGAATGCCAGATTCCGCGATACTAGGTCTTTATATTTAATTGATATGTGGGGTATTATCCGAGTTCTTCTTATTTTGTGTCAGTAATGGCCTAGAACTTGTATAATACTTTACGCATTATTCGCCCACAAAAGCTGCATAAAAATGATTATGTCATAAACTTTGTGACTTTTGCGGTTCAAAAGATTCCTTAATGGAATACCACCTTAAGACGAGCCTTCATCTCTCTGTCTGTATGAAATACTAACCTGAGCTCTCAAGGTCTCGCAATTCACCCAATTTACAGATATCAATTGGATATATTCACCTGTGAAATGATATTCTGGGAATCTCGATACGGGAGTATATTCTGAGATGGGAAACACAATTACTTCATGTTCCTTAATATTACCTAACATATCTAGAAACATTTGAGAAACGAGAAGTTTAAGTGGATAAGTATATTGGCAATCCAAGTAAATTTGTTTAAAAACTTATAGTTACTACCAAGATCAACGGTATTGGTGATTTGTTTAAAATCTTGATATGATTTTCTTAACACAAAACTCACAAAAATATGCTTGTGTATATATCTTTACTTGTTATTTATTTTCAGAAAAAAATCCCAAAAAGATTTTGAGCTTTTAGCAATTAATCTTAGTTTTTAAGTCTACCGATGATGAAAACACTGTTAGAATAAGTCAAAGCGACGATTGCTCGAAGAAAGTTGAAGTCCACGGGTTGGGAGCTAATCATTAAAAGAGATTACCTAAACGTCAACAAAGTTCCTTAATTTGAAACTTTACATTTCTAAATAAATCTGTTTTGGTCAAACAATGGTCAACTAAGGTCATTAACTTGGACTTGGTAGCCAAATCAGATAACCAGAATCATTAACTTGGACTTGGTTAACTAAGTGGGTTATTAAATAGATAAAAAATTCAAAACAAATTCATAAAAAATTCAAAATAAATAAAAAAGATAACAAAGTGTCAGAACTGACTCGTACGAGTGACACTGACTCATACGAGTGACATAAGTATTCATTCGCACGAGCTATTACTCGTACGAGCGACTACTGAATGAGTAAAAAAGGGTCACTCATTCGCACGAGTCAGACTATTGACTCTGTGCGGTTGAGAGAAACTTTTGTGCGAACAAGTTCTTTTACTTCATTTTCTTGGTCTACGATACATACTGATACATTGGGGAGGTTGAGTCGCACACCTCTTGCAATGGGAAAGGTACTTATGCTTGATTGAAGTCGTTATAATGCCGAATTTAGACCAAACGGACATAAAATCTAGATTTAGGAAGATTGGATCGGTAAAAGATAAAATGTACTCAAAAACGTGAAAATTGGCCCTATTAACCTATAAATCAACCCACAATTTGTTAAAATCAACATGTTTTAAGTTCGGTTTGACTTGGTACTATTTCATGCGATTTGGAACTCGTACGAATAGTCACTCGTACGAGCAGATTATCAAATGTTTGTTAAGTATTCGTACGGGTAGGATCCTTAAAAGTTAAATTTAAAAATTTTGAAATATTGATGACTCGTACAAGACATCATTCGTACGAAGTAGATCTGGTCAAAATTCTTGAAAATTTCTTTAAGTATAATTGTTCATCCGTATAAATTAGTGGCTTATACCAATGATGTTTTGATTCAGATCTTAGTGTTTTGTTATTATATGTGACTCGTACGAATGAATGGGTCGTACGAGTGATACAATGTTGAAATTTTTGAATGATTTTCTAACAGTTTGTAATGTCTATGCGTGCAGGTCAAGAAATCTTCTTTTTCACCGTTTCATAATATATGCTGTCTTCTGGATGATTCTATTCTAGAAATCGCCGTTTACAGTGAAGTCTTAGATATTTTGGGAAAATTCCGATTACGATGGCTCTTACAGATCGTCATGTAGCTTATCGCTCACCTATTGAGTATTTCTGGAATGCAGCAGAATATGATGCAGAGGAGAATGCGATTGTTTCGGCTATAAAGATTAAAGGTGAAGATACTCAGGTTAAAATCACCAAAGACTTGATCAGAAAAGTGCTGGAATTCAACGACCACAAAGATGATCCTACAGGATTTTCTGAATATATGGTGAAGGGATGTTTTTATCGTATGGGTTATGCCGGGTTCGTAAATGCTGCTCCATTTAAAAAGGCTAACCTAAGTGCGCCATTCAGATACATGGCTCATTGTGTCATACAAGCACTTAGTCATCGAAAAGGAGGTTTTGACGACTTAGTTGATTACCAAATGTGTGTATCACCGCACTCGTTCTGAATCTGCCGTACAACTTTTCGAAGGTGATATTTTCTCAGATGGTTCAAAACACACAACGAGAGAAGTTTTTGCAGTACCCTTGGTTTATTCAAATGTTGCTAGACCATTTGCGTCCCAATCTGAAGAAAAAGAAGGATGATGTGCTGAAGTTAGAACATATGGATGTCTCGACACTGAAGAAAATGAATTTACATCTCAAGACATTTCCTAACGCAAAACCAGTGTTTGGAGCAATTATTGACAAAGATTATATCACTCCAGCACTAGGAAAGTAGAGAAAAGAAGATAGTGGCGATGAGAATGAAGAGCTTACAGTGCTTGATGGTTTGATTGCGAAGCGAAGCGCTTGGTTTGTGAAAGAAGGGGATAAGGGAACCAAGATAATGGCAATGTCAACATCTTCCTCTTCTACCCCTCAAAAGAAACAGAAAGCATCAGCGAGCTCGAGACTGATTGACGAATCAGAGCTAGAGGAGAATATTGAAGATATGGCTGCTAATATTGAAAGACAGGCGTTTGGAGAAAAAGAGAAAGTGGTTGAAGAAGCATCCCCTTCCGGTACTGATTCGGAAGAGAGGATTGCTTGAGAAAAAGAAAGAGCTAAAGAGATAGAGAAAGAACGTTTAGCCGAACTACAGAGAAAAGTCGAAGAAAAGAGAAGAATAGCGACAAATGAAGATGATTCGACATATATACCTTCGGGTTCTGACTATGATACTCCTGTGTGCAAGCCAGCTAAGAAAAAATCTCGACGTATCAAAAGATCGGCAGTGAGAAGCATTAATTATCCTAAAGACAAATCAAAGGAAAAAGTGCAGAAACAGACTGTAGAAGAAGTGCATGCTGAGCCGACTCCACCGACACCACCATCACCGGCTTGTCAACAAACACAACAACAAGCACCACAACCACCACCGCAGCCGACGCTACAACCCTCACAGTCTCTACCCCATTTTGATTTTGACTTACTTTGGTGACATACTAGGGGGTGAAGATTTTACTGCTGACATGTTTAACGATCCATGTGTTGAAGAATTACAGAAGCAGGTCATGTTAAACACGATCAAGATTGCAGAACGGTAGGAACAGCTCAATGTTTTAAACAAAGACAAATAGCAGCTCGAAGCTATGTTAGCTAGTATTGTATCTGAAAATGAGCGTTATGGATTCGTATGGCTGAATATGAAGAAGAACGTCTTAGGAGCAATAGAAAAATGAATTTATTTGAGAAAATACTTACTAAGAAGCTTGGTATTAATATTGCTGCTGAGATTGACGAGATTGAAGAGCTGAAGCACGAGAACGGGTTGCAGAGCGCGAGCGTCTTGCTAAAGAATTATCTGACGCGCAAGGTAAAGGCAAAGCAAAAGTCGGTGAGGATCCTGTGAATGTTACAACTGAGCCAGAAGCTGAATCTGCACCAGTTATTACTGATATTGTGGTGTATTCGATGACGAAGAAGTTTGTACTAGTAGGTAAGCCAAAAGATGTTGACATCGATATGTCCAATCCTTCAGCAAGACATCGTGAATGGCTAATCAAGAAGAAAGTAGAGAAAGAGATTGACGCCGAGGTTGATGAGTTTGACCAGGATGCTGAAAAAGAGAAAGAGGACTTAGATACTTTTGATGATCTATTTTCAGACAAGTCCGATGATGATGATAATGATGGAGGTGATGATGATATGGAAGGATCTGGTGTCCGGGTAACAGAATCTGATGAGACTGATGATATTGATTATTCTGATTACTTGGATGATTCAGCGAATTAGGTAATCGAAGATAGAGATCAGGGAAGAACTGAAGGTTTGAAAGGTGCTCAGCAGGCAGGAATTATCACGGTAACTGATATATCTACCGTTCATTTCGTGCCAAAGCCAAAGATTTTATATCTTGAGCATTATGTTGAAGAAGGAGAGTTCATTCAGCTACACTAAAGAAAAGATAGCCTGAAATGCTAGGAATGGACGAAGAAGAATTTGTGTTTGATTTTGAAGACGATCTGAATGATATTAGTGCTTTTGAGCCAGTTGATTATGTTTTCGAACAAATTGCTAATGCTAACGATTATGATAGAGTTGTCGTGGAGGATGATTCTGATGAAAATGTTACTGATCTTGCCGATAAGGGTACATATGACTCCCCAACTTTTAGTGCGTTGTTTGCAGCTGAAAGTGATGATCTTTTGAAACATAAAGTTGAAGAAGCTGTTAAACATGGAACTGTTCCTCAACAACCATCATTTGAAAAAATTGCTGAGATGAGAAAGCGGTGGTTCAAAGTTACACCAGCTGAGCGAAAGTTTAAACTTCCCTTAGTGTTCTTTACGTGTGATCCAGATATTTCACTAGGGGATATAATTAGCTGGGGATGGATCGAGGAGCTTAATGTTTATGCTATTAAGAGGGAGTTTAGGATCCAGTATTCTAGATACTTGAGTGATAACAAGTCTTTGTCGTATTGGGATATAAAAGAGCTCGTGCAAACAAAGATGATTAATCTGAAGATGATGTTTCACGACCAACGGTTATGGAAATTGATCAAGCTTGAAGCTACGTACGGATTTACACATTGGAAGCCTCATTTCCCGAAGCGAATTACAAAGATCGATCCAATAACACAAGATAAAGATGTTACGCTAGTCGTAAAGAGGCCAAAGGTAATGAAGAATATGCCTTTGATAAAGATGGAACATGATTTCTTCAAGATCTTCAAATGGTGGCACTACGATTCAAATACAGGTGAAGCTGTCATGTGTGCATCCAGATGATGATTCTTGGAAGATTACAGAGGAGCTTACCGAAGTCGTCATAGCACACAAACGTATATATGGGCTATGGCGTGGCATTCGAGTACTAGACCCAATGTGGCTAGTCAACTTTTCCAAGAAAGATATCGAATGTTTGTTCTACAACAAAATCAGCTTTGAAAAGAAAGATAAAGAACAAGCACTCCAATTTCATAAGATAGTTACTATCTGTTTCGCCAACGATATACATTTTGGATCGACATGGAACACTTTATGGAGGAAACTGGAGAAGATTGAGCAAAGGAAGAAAGATAAGAAGGAAGAAAGATTGCAGAGCGAGCACGTATACTTCGCTAAGGAGTTTTAGTTTGGCAATACAGTTAACCGACCTCTTCCTACAGATCAAACGCCAATAGCTTTTGAGGAGTGTCGCAAGCCGCTGAAGCGTTTCTGTGGTCGATAAATGTCAGATTTTTTGAAGATTTTTGAAGACTATCCAAGACTGCGGCAACATCCAAGGGGGAGTTTGTTGGTGCATAATGTCTATTGCCTACGTCTAGGATATGTTGTTTATGTTTATAGGACTTAGAATGTCAGTTTGTATTTGTTAATATATGATTTATTTGATTTGTAAATGACTCATACGAGTGAGTTGTATGACTCGTACGAGTGACATTCTATCACTCGTACGAAGCTCCTCTCGCACGAGTCACACCCAATTTCACACTCTCCTGTGCGAGTCATGCCGACCTATAAATAAAGGAGTTTTGTGTTAGAACTGGCAATCCTGTTGGTGTAACGAAGCCCTGCTGAACTGTTTACTTGCTCTATACTTGTTCACGTTTATCAATACAATCAAAGGCATTTAAGCAGTAGATCTCACTTGTTTTTTTTTTGTCAAGCTCACTAACAATGAATTTTGCGTCTGTTGGTTGAGTCAGATCGGTCTGGTGCTCATCGGAGGAGTCGATCCCCCATTCACATCCTCGACGTTTCAACCGTTGTTTATTGTTTTACGTGGTCGGGTTGTTACACCACTGGCTCATATACCTCGTCATAATCTAGACCTTCAATCTGCCTGAAACCTTGGACCACTAATCATGCTTTGTATCTCACGATCACGCAAGTATCATCCTGTTTGTTTCAGTTTGGATCACAATTAAAATTGAACAGATCAATTAAATGTAAGAGCATAATTGATTAATTGATGGTATTGGAGGCAAGGCTTACTGCTTGTGTCATCACTAATGATTTCTCTTGTTTCACTTGGGTGTTTTTCTTGGAACAAAAGAGTGAGACTACAGGTTTGATCAAGAAATTTGTCACTCTCATGGAAAATCAGGCAAATGAGTGAGTGAAAATTATTCAATGCGATAATGGGACGGAGTTTAAGAATGCTTAATTGAATGATTTATGTGCCTGAAAAGGAATTGATCAACAATATAGTGCAGCTCAAACTCCTCAACAAAATGGAGTTGCTGAAAGACAAAATCGAACTCTCATTGAAGCAGTTCGAATGATGCTGATAGATTCTAGCCTTCCCTTGATATGTGCCCCAGAATTCCACAATTAAAACAAGTTTGTCTTTTAGAGAAAAAGACATTCAGTTTAGCTTGTGTTATTCTAGGGAGCTGATTGGGTCTCCTCTTTCCACTTGGTGCTGATTGCTTGTGTGCATGTTTAATCTTGGACGTAACCTTCTCACAATCATCAGCACAAGAGTGAGTATCAATAATTTTACGGTTCAACTTAGATTCAGTTAGTTTCCGAGGTGGTTTTTCCTTTGGTTTTTCTTTAACAGCAGAAGAGGAATTTTTTTTTGAGTTTTCTTTTTGTGCTTCTTTTTGTTTTTACGTGATCGCTTTTCCTTTAAAGAAGCAGATTCTGTAGACTTACTTTCCTTAGAAATCTTTTCTTCAGAATTTGAGCTTACAGGATCCGCTAGATCTAGTTCGTTAGATGATGAGAAATTTTTGTTTAAAACAGTGTGGCTATCATTTGTTTTTACACCATCTGATTCACACTTTGCGGCTTGCTCAGAATCTTCAGAAACACTATGCTCATTATCTAGGGTACTAGAATCTGCAGTTTGATTATCAAGATGTTCATCAAGTAATTAATTATGGGCAAAGATCAATCTGCAAAGCAATTATGGAAACAATACTAAAAATAATCCTGTTTGTTTCAGTCTGATTATCACAAAGATCAATAATGAATCTACAGTCTGAAAATGTTGCTAAAGAGTCTCAGTTTGAATCATGGATGAAGATCGATCTTCATAATCTGTTACGCGTTCCTTATCACGACTCTGAACCCAATCAAAGAGGAAGAGGTTGGGCATTTCACTCGAAATTGGAACATGAAGTTAAGAATGGTTTTCTGAATATGAAGTTTTTTGAATCATATCTGAAGAAAACTCGTGGAGTCCGTGATCCACATACAAGCTGAACGATTCAGACTGTGATTTGGTCACCAATAGAGAAAGAGAAGATTATTCCAACTGTTCTGAAGTTTCAAAAAGGTGTTCTAAAGAAATTTCAGTTATGGGCATATGATACAAAGATGGGCTAAGCGATGGTTGTAACTACAGAACAAGCGTATCGGTTAGCAGACTCATTGGATCTAATAAGCTTTCATGAGGAGGATATCAACGTTTTAGGTAAGAACCAAATGCGCACTAATGAAAAGTACGAGATATGTGTGAAATCTTGGACTAGTGTAGTGGCTAACGTGATCAGTTCAAGATTATATATGGATGCTAGTCCACTGTTTGGAGGTAGTGCAGCTGGTGGAACGTCAAGCTGATGCGGCACTAAAGTTATAAACCTTTAGGGGGATTATTAGGTCCTATGTTGGTGCATATTGGTGACAACAGCTTAATAGTTTAATAGTTTAGTCTTTGGATATTTTGTATTGGGCTTAGCATGTGTGTTTAGCTTGTTTAGAGTTGTAATGGGCTTGGAGAATGGCCTAGCCCAGTCTAAAGCCTAGTATGCAGACATGTAGTATATATACATGTTTTGCATTAGAGTTTAGGGTGGTTGGTTGAACTGAAAAGAAAGGAGTGTGAGAAATCTACAGAGAGTGGCTGAGAGATTTCTAGAGAGTCTTGAATTGATTGTAAACCATTGTGTTGGATAATCAATAGAAGACTGGTTGAAGGAAATTGTTCTTGTTTTTGTTTGTGTTCTTGTTTCTGTAAAATCTAATCTAGGGGATTTCGCACTCTAGATTACACAGACGATTCTGTCAAGATCCATAAGGACTAGGGGACCTACATTTGGTATCAGAGCATTCGGCTCTTGATTATTGCTCGGTTCAGAATCGTAACAGCAGAAAAATTGGGTTTTTTTGGGCGTTTTGGAGGCTGTTCTTGAAGTTTGTGACGGCTGAATTAGGGTTTTGACGGCTGTTTTAGGGTTTCAGCAGGTATTTCGGATTAACAGCAGGCATTTCGGATTGAAGAAAGGCATTTCAGATCAGAAGTGAAGCATTTCGGATTGAAGACTTTCATTCCGGATCAAAAAGTATAGTATCCGGATTGAAGACTTGAATTTCGGATCTGTAACCTGCTTTTCGGATCATCAGACTTGCAATTCGGATCAGAAAAGGCCATTTCGGATTCCATTTCAGATTCCATTTCGGACTGAATTTCGGATCAGAAGCTATTTCGAATTGAATTTCGGATCAGAACTGCATTCCGGATTCCATCTCAGATAAGAACTATTCCGGATTCCATCTCGGATCAGAATAGTCTATTCCGGATTTCCATTTCGGATCCGAACAGTGCATTCCGGATTCCATCTCGGATCACCATTTCGGATTAGCAATTCAGATTACTGTTCCGGATTGTCATTTTGGATTGTAAATCCGAGTTACTGTTCCGGATTTGGTACTGTTCTGAGTCATACACAAAAAGGTGGAAAGTTAACCAGCTGACGTAAGCGGAGTTAAACGTTTTCGGACATAGAATTTGATCCCTAAACATTCTTGACAAACCGGTTGCACGGTTAGGCTCGTGTGATTTTTAGGGCAAAAATAAAGGCACAAAAATTTATAAAATCACTATCGGACATTATATATCATCGAATTCGTATCGTCGAGACGAGTCTAACGGTGCAATTTGGTAATCACACTTTTCGGACAAATTTTTGAACGTTTTTAACGGAACGATTTCGGTAAAACACGAAGATGGACCAGAAGAGTGGTTAGATTTGGGTTTTGACACAGGTATACCAAAATCCAATATAAACTGATACTCGGCGTGGTAAAGATGGTTAGAATGAACAATATGAGTGAGGGTGTTAATAACTGCCCAAAGTTGATTAATGCTACACAATATGTAGACTGGAAAGAGAAGTTTGAGGCATTTGTTCAATGTGAAGATTCTAAGATGTGGAGCTGTATGATTGATGGGTACATTGCTCCCACACGTCGAGTTAACGGAGAGAATTATGGTACTCTCATATGAGAAGATGGAAGATTCTGAGAAACGTATATATGATGCTGAGAATAAGGCTTTAGCAGCGATAAAGATGTCTTTACCATTTGATATGAAAAAAACATTTGTAATAGGTATGGATCGTCTAGAGAGCTGTGGGAAGCTTTAGAAAAACGTTGTGAGAGTGCTTCAAAACAAAGTACATGTGTGAGTGAGAATGCAGCTGTGAAGATTGGTGAAGAAGCTGCTAAGATAGAAGAGAAGAAGGAAGCTGAGAAGGAGAAAATGGAAGTCAAGGATGCAAGTACTATAGGGTGCAAGGATGCTACTGATGAGCTTACATCAGAGGTACAGGTACACTTCCTATCTGTAAGTCATACTTGTCATAATTGCACTGAACTACAGGGTAAAGTTGACAAATTATCAGAGCGAAACAAAATTCTGTTAGTTGAGTTAGAAAAACTGAAAGAGTCAAATGTTCTTTTGAGTAAAACGGAGTCAAATTTTTTAAATACACTACATTCAAATGAACAAGAAATCATCAGTTTGACTAGCAAAGTCAATGAACTTTTACAGATCATTGATTTGGCTCGTGAAACTGTGAAGGATCAAACTAACGAGCTTTCTGAAAAGTGCACAGAATTGGCTGGTGCACAGGCCAAAATTGCTGAACTTGATAGAAAGTTAGACAGACTTGGAGAATCCTCATTAGTCAAGACTCAAATTCAGAAAAGTTTGAAAAGGAGTAGTGATAAAACGGGAGTGAGGTTTAGTAAAGCTTCATCTTCTAATGATCAGGATTACTCCTTTTTACCAAATGAAAATGAGCTAACAGATTTTGTTCCCACTATACCATCTATAGTGGATCCAATAACAGTTGTCATACCTAATAGTCTAAGCTCTTTGAAAGAATCTGTTAGGTCTAATAGTACACCTCCTAAAGTGGATGAGGATTCTAAAGACAAACAGTCATTTCATTTAAAAAGGGATCTAACAGAAACAAAACTTTTAATAAGAGATCATGTTTTAAATGTCACAACAAAGAACATGTGGCTAGTTGTTGTCCTTTTAAAAAGGGTAAGAAAGCAGAGGCTGAAGTTGAGGTTAAGGATGGAAATCAGGTTGGTTCAAATAAAAATGTTAAATCAAGTTTTCAGACAAATCAACCGAGATTTCAACCTAAACCTTCAACATCAAGAAGATTTGTTGGTTCAAGAAACTCTTCTCCTAAATTGAGTTATTATAATGGTCAATCAAATTGTTTTCAAAGTTAAAATTTTGGATGTCGGAATCGATACGAGTCTTCTGGTAATCGACACTTTCAAGAAGAAACGAATATACGGGTTTTTGTAACTCAAATATTCAAAACAATCCAAAAAATTTTCAACGATCAGATTATGATAATGGGAGAACAAGGTTTCGAGATAATAATTTTCAAAGGTCGGAAAATCCGAGAGTTTATTGGAATTCTCGTGATCAAAGGTCTCGTGGAAATTACAAATCTTGTTCAACAGCTTGGAAGACATCCAAGACACCTGTAGAGTGTGATGGATATTGGATGGATGTTCCAGTGGTTGATGAATCTGGACGACCCAAGACCTTTAAGGCTTGGGTCCCCCAGTCTAACTAAGTTGTTGAGTGTGTGCAGGATGACCAAGAAGGACTGTTGATGTGTTCAACAGTGGTTATTCCTGTAAAGCATCTGAGGTGAATAGTAGGTTACCCATTGTAACGAATTATTTACTTCTGTGTTAGATACTGGTTTACTAAACGTGAAAAAACTTTTGTCAGGTTGAAGTGGGAGTCTGTTTGTGTTTAAATTTCTGTTTTTAAAACTTTACTCTAAAAAAATTTGGGGGGGGGGGGAATTTCCCTAAGCCAAAAAGAGTTCTAGTTAGTGCGTGAGTTTAGTGGGAGTAAGTTGAAAAGTTTAAAGTGTTTTCAAAAATCAAAAAATGAGTTTTCATTGTGTGAAAAAGAAGAAATGATAGTACATTAGCAAGTTAGACTGTACACTGAAATTAAAATTAAATTGCTCAAGTGTGATAGCAGCTTCATCATATGACGTACCAGTAGGCAAAAGGCATGAAATAATCAACTTACCTTGGTGACATAAATATAACGAACTGTGTATGAGTGGGTAACATATCAGTGGTGTATGATTTTATAACCTTAAATCTTGCGTTGATAGATTGCCAAAATCTGAGGTTTTAGGTCTTTATATCGTTATTTCATCCGGGGTATCAAGGTTGTCCTTCTGCTACATCCAGATATATGCTGACCTAGGCACAACCAGGATATTTTAAAAGTGCAAAAATGTCAAATCCCAAAAATTGAAGAAGCTCTCCTAGAGAGTCATTCAAATGTGCAAATTGCATTATTCGTACCAAAATTTGGTATTTGCCCTAACCCTCGTTGGATATTGGTCTTTTGTTGTACGGAAGTACTGACCTGATCACCAATTATCTAACGTTGTAAATTCAAAAGGATGAATTTTGGTATACTCAACTACTACCATGAATTTTTGTGCATACCTTGATCGGGGGGGGGGGGGTCCTGATGTGGGACACACTAGTATATCAGTATAAATTATCTAAACAGATCACTAGGTAATGGTACTTGAAATGTTCATGTATTTTGTTTAAGTGGATAAACAATACTGGTAATCATCTTGAACTGTTTTTTATGAATATTGCATATAAAACAATCAGATAGTGTGAAAACAGTTTGATAGTGCTGATATGATCTTCTTAACGGTGATTCTCACAAAAATAGAGTGTTTATTTTTCTTATTAGTTATTTGTTTTCAAAAAATATAAAAAATAAAAAAAGATTTGTTTTTAAAGTCTCCCGGTTTGAACTGATAAGTTGTTTGTTTGTGCATGATAAGATAAAATATTGGTTTATCTTTAATGTAGAAAAGGGCTAATGGTTTTTCGAGTTACTTGCTTGTGTTTCTAAACAGATTGATGTTATCAAAATGAAGTGCAGAAGTCAAGTAAAGTACATTTTAAGAATGGGGTGCATAATGTGTGAAGATGCATGGTAGGATCCTTCTACTACATTGTAAAGGGAGATATAGAGGAATTTGGATATAAGAGCTTAACAAGAGAATGCTAGCTTGCTAATCTACAATGAATGAAACTTTTGGTGATTGGATGCATCAGCAAAGGGGGAGTTTGTTAATGTCAGAATCTGTGTGTAGCTGAAGCTATCCAAAGACCAAAAGATCACAAGATGTTTGAAGACAAAGTTACACTATGAAGCTATTGTCAAGGGGGAGTCTGTTGGTACATATTGGTGACAACAGCGTAATAGTTTAATAGTTTAGTCTTTGGATATTTTGTATTGGGCTTAGCATGTGTGTTTAGCTTGTTTAGAGTTGTAATGGGCTTGGAGAATGGCCTAGCCCAGTCTAAAGCCTAGTATGCAGACATGTAGTATATATACATGTTGTGCATTAGGATTTAGCGTGGTTGGTTAAACGGAAAAGAAAGGAGTGTGAGAAATCTACAGAGAGTGGCTGAGAGATTTCTAGAGAGTCTTGAATTGATTGTAAACCATTATGTTGGATAATCAATAGAAGACTGGTTGAAGGAAATTGTTTGTGTTTGTTTTTGTGTTCTTGTTTCTGTAAAATCTGATCTAGGGGATTCCACACTCTAGATTAGATAGACGATTCTGTCAAGATCCATAAGGACTATGGGACCTACACCCTAAAGGATTATACATTAGTTAATTAATTAGTTGGGCTAGCTTGTTTGTTTATTAAAGTAAGCTTTTATTAGAATGGGCTTAGGGGGCTAATGGCCTTAGGGTTTAGGGGGAGTGGTGGACGAAATCCTCCATATAAATAGTTAATGATGTTTACGGTTTTGGTGGTTATTTGGTTTTGGCACAACTTGTATTAGACAATTCTAATTGTATGCAAGTTAATCTTTCTACTTCATCAATTATTTCATTCACACAATCAGACACAGTAATATTTTCAGCTTCACCATATTCAATGAATTCTGAGGCATCAGTTGAGGTTCCAGGCACACTAGAACAGTTGTCCGAATCACTCAAAATAGGTGTTTCGAATTCATTAGAAGATGTATTAGACTCCTCTTGTAAAACATTATCATCACAATCAGACTCAAAAACCATGTCATCTAAATTTTCAGTTTTAGCAACATTTTCATAAATAATGCCAAAAAAACCCTTAGTCTTAGCAAGCGTAGACTGAACATATTTCCAAACGTAAAAATCATGTTCAACGCATAATGAAACATCTGAATCATGAGCAACTTTTGAGTGTCTTTCATCATCCACTTCGGACTGCTCTTCAACTATCACTGACTTTGCACGTGAACTAAAACAGTTAGTATTGTCTACAGAATCAGAATTTGACACATTTTCCTGGTGCTACTTTGTTGACTTTTTCACAGACACCTTTTCTTGTTCTGACTTACCAACTGATTCATTTGAACATTTTTTTATCCAAATCCTTGTTTTTAACAAAACTCATGGGCTTTTGAAGATTCGTGGGTCTAGCATTCTTTGGTTTGAAAGGTTCCCATGGAGTATAATCGCTTGGTTTGCCATAAATCATTTTATCATTGTTTTCTAACTCTTGCTCAATAGTGGGTATTCTAGAATAATTATGATTGTATGGCGGGGAACCTGTTTATAACCCAAACCCTTACCCTTGTTTTCTTTGAATGCCAATTGCACATTGCATAAGTTATGAACAGTGTCACTAGAAATATCAGACTTCTTTAAGTTCAACTCATTTTGTTGATACTTACTAGTGAGAAATTCTAGCTCAACTCTCACAGAATAACATCATTAAGTCTGTTTTTGTAATGATGGACTCAACATTTCTGTTGATTTACGTCCAAGTGGAGATGAGCTATATCCTTCTTTAGTTCGTCAATCTTTTCATAGAGTATCATATTGTTCTCTCAAAGTCTGATGCACTTTGACATGGCACTGTTGTAATCATTGATTAAAGCATAATTATGCCCTCGCATCTATGCAATTTTATTTCTACAATGTTCGGAACATAAAATAGAGTTTACTGTTTTAGAGAGTTATTTAGGTTCCTTAGTTTTTGCCATCAATGATTGACTTATCCAACTTCAGGATTCTTACAGCAACCTGAAAGGCGACATTGCCACTTATGTCGGTAAATGCCTTATTTGCACCAAGGTTAATGCCGAATACCAAAAGCCTTTTGGATTGTTACAACAACCTGAAATTCCCGTTTGGAAATGGGAACAAATCTCAATGGACTTCATTACTAAATTACCCCGAGCCTCGAGAGTGTAACATTTGTCGAAAACGGGTTTTACCAAACCCGCTCCATTTTGTAATCGAATATCAAGTTCTAAATGTTCGTCGCCTATTCATGCTTATTTTAATTTTTAGTGATACATAATTAATAAACAAACTAAACCATAAAAGTTATAATTAATAAAAAAATATAAATAAAGCGATTAAAAATAAAAAGGGGCTGCCGGGACTCGAACCCGGGTCAGCCGGGTTGTAACTCCAAAGATTTAACACTCATACGCATAACCACTCCGCCACTTGTTTGTTTTCTGTCAACTCTAGAAAACAAATAAGTCTTATATACAAACCTAGATGAACCGGTTGCGCCAACTGAAAAATGAAATCGGCTATTCAACCGTCTAAACATTTGAATAATCGCGAATTCAGGTTTATAACCGATGCACCGACAATTCTAATCAATTCAGACTTGAATTGACTTCAATTCTGATGATGATAGGTTTTATAACCGAAAATATCTCATAACCTGAATTACTGCAATCAAAGATCTTCTCACGACTCAGAAACGTTCCAAAACCTCCAATTACATTTCCGCACACTTTACAGTCCACCGGAGAAGTTTATTTCACTCGCCGGAAATTTCTGCAAGTTCGCCGGAAAACCGTATTCTTCCTCAAAACGGTAAGTCCTTCAATACCGTCGTAGTCTAACAATTTTTAAGCTATTTCTAACTCAAACCTTTCACTTGAAATCGAATTCAGACGCTACTATCGGATAATACCAGTTCGCCGGAAAAGTTCTGGAAATCTTTATTTTCATCTGTGAATCGGTAAGGACATTCAAACACTCTGTTAACGTTTGTTTATCACTTCAATTCCACGATTAGCTAATCAGAACGGTTAATTGTCTTGTTCAGTCGAAGTGCACAGAAACAGAGACCGACACCTTGCCGGAATTCTGAAATAAACCGTTCATCGGTATGTTTACTTCTAATTATCGTTTCTGCCATTTCATATTAGATTGTACAATGTTTATCAATCGAATTAAACAAGATAAAATGGAGTAATCTGCTGTCGGTAAAATCCAACGAAGAAGATGAACTGTGATAACATTATAAGAATAATTAAAATTGTTATTTTGAACGGGTTAGACACACAGTCCAGCGGTGGACTGTGTGCGAACAAAAACACGCATACGTCCCGAGTTCGAGTCTTGACACACGCACCTTCGCAGTAATAAAATGCCTTTTGTTTAAAACTGAACCGGGTTAACTCCGTTAGTTGTTAAGTATAATAAAAATTGTATATTAACCAAGTTAGACACACAGTCCAACGGTGGACTGTGTGTAACGTTAAAGCACAGGTCCTGGGTTCGAGACCTGTTAGTGGCACCGGTTCGATGAATTAAAATGTTTTTGAAATTAAAAGAATTTTGGATAAATTGAATTAATATATAAGTATAATTAAAAACAGAATTATTTCGGGTTAGACACGTAGCTCAGTTGGTAGAGCTGCGTGCACGCGTACGGGAGGTCTCGGGTTCGAGCCTCACCCAGCGCATTTCAGTCACACAATAAACCGGTCAAACAGTCAAAGTCAAAAAGTCAACGGTCAACCCAAAAAGTCAACATATTTTTATATTTTTAATTATTTAATTTAATTTAAAAATCAACTAAAAATACTTAATAATAATGTTTTTAAAGATAGGAAATAGCCTTAAACTCGTAAAAATATATCTAAAAATTCTATTAAAATCCTTAATAAAATCCACTCATTTACTATATTTTCCGTTATTATTTAGGTTAGTTAATTCTCGTTGTTCCGCTCTTCCAACTCGTGCGCATCTCACCATCTCCAATCAAACGCACCCAATGTGAGTGAATCTTTACAAATTCCCCGTTTTAATCACGTTTTGGGGTGTATCATGTGTCTTGCTATATATTATATTTAAATCATTGTGCATACTTCATATCATGAACATGTGTATTCAGCTTGTTTCAACTGTTTGTGTGGTTATTGTTAGATTCAATTTATTATTTTCAGTACATGCAATTTCATAGGCCGCCGCTCCCCATTACATTATGAGCGTTGAGCAAGTTCCCCATTACATTATGAGCGTGAACCTGGCGTGCCAACATACGATCGGCTCCGTTTGATTGAGCCTTGATCGCACAGACATTTATCATTTTCAGTACATGCAATACGATCGGCTCCGTTTGATTGAGCCTTGATCACACAGTTTCATTCATGTTATTTATTGTATGATGTTGGTATGTTAATGTATGCTATCATATGTTACTGTATGTTATAGTTGTGATTGCAATTGTTACTGCTTGATTATTTACATTTGCTCATTTATGATTATGCACAATTTTTCATTGATAAACTAACAAGAAAATCAATAATAAATGTTTATCTAACAAGGTTCACTCGCCAACTTATGTTGACCCAAAAACCCCCATTTTTACGCATGATACAGGTGAACCAGCTGCAGCCAGAAACACATAGGATTGTACTAGAAGAATAAAATGATTTAGAGCTTGGATTTATTTTGTTTGGTTATTTTCTTTGTATTGTATGGACGTGTTTGGATATTTGGAATGTAATTTTGACTTTAATAAATATGAAACATATTAGTAAATATCATGAGCTTTGGTGATAACCCAATTATGCCCCGACTTTTATTCCGCTGCGGGTCGGGTGTGACAGAGAGGCCACGACATGATTTGGGTAATTGTTGATCGACTGACAAAGTCAACACATTTCTTACCTATCCATGAGAAGCATGGCACTGAGGAGCTAGCCGAACTGTATCTTAGAGAGATAGGGGTACGACATGGAGTGACTATTTCTATCATATCGGACCGAGTCAGACAGTTCATGTCTGGGATTTGGCAATCATTCCAAAAGGCCTTTGTATCGCGATTGGATCATAGCACGACCTTTCACCCACAAACGGATGGCCAAAGTGAGCGAACGTTACAAACATTGGAAGACTTGTTATGTGCGTGTGATGGACTTGGGTGGAAACTGGGGTACTTACTTGCCCTTAGTGGAGTTCTCATATAATAATAGTTATCACACTTGACCGTTTGAAGCTTTATATGGACGAAAGTGCCGATCACTGCTATGTTGGGCGGAGACCGGTGACAAATAACTCATCGGTCCGGAATTAGTCCAAGAGACTATGGACAATATATTTTAAATACGAGACCGTATCAAGGCGTCTCACAATACACAAAAGGGCTACACCGACAAACGACGCAAACCATTATCTTTCGAGGTCGGAGACAAAGTTTTGTTGAAAGTCTCGCCTAGGAAAGGTGTAGCTAGATTTGGTAAATGTAGAAAGTTGAACCCGTGCTACATAGGACATTTCGAAATCCTGGTAAAGATTGGAACCGTTACCTACAAGTTGAAACTTCCGGACATGCTTAGTAGCGTGCATGACACATTTCACATGTCAAACCTTAAGAAGAGTCCTACTCAAGAAATGGTCATCATCCCGGCGGATGAGATATACATCAACGACAAACTCCAATTTACGGAAGAACCTGTTGAGGTTATGGACTGGAAGGTCCAAAAGACGAGGAGAAGTCGCGTTAAACTAGTCAAAGTTCGTTGGAACTGACATCACAGTCTCGAGTATACGTGGGAACGTGAAGACCAAATCAAATCTAAGTACCCACATCTGTTCCAAGACTCCCCTACAACGGTAACACAACTTGAATTTCGGGACAATTTCTTCTAACGGGGGGAGTATGTGACAACAGGCAAAATTAATGGTAATTCTGTACAACTTAACGACTATTTATACGTTAAATTGCGTTCATTTATGGCTTAATTTGTGCATGATTAGGTCCTACAAAACTAGCAATAGTAGGACATGTTTAAACTGTACAAATGGTAATGTTACTTTCATCCTGTTACGAGAAAACCGTAAACTATGCCCGAATATGTTGGCAAATGCTGAAAACACTATTCATCTGAACACACTATTCATGCCAGCAAGTGCAGAAACTGCTCGAACAACTAAAGAATTATTTGAAAGCGTATCATCATAAATGTATTTACTGAAAACCCAATTTAGGGGTACCACTTGTCACAATACTTTAACTTTCCGAAAAGAAAATGCTATATTTATAAATTGTCCGGTCCGCACCATAATATAACAATTATACTTTGTCCGAGATATAAAAAGATAGCAATTGCAATGACAATAAGGCTTGCAAATAATGCTAAATGTCCTAAATAATCATAAAAGTATCGAATAATTAATTAAGGCGTTATTGTCGGTATTATAACACATCTTTCGCACATTGTTTGGTTTTAAACCGACGAACGAACTAGTTATATTTTTATGATCCTAACACCTAATTAACTATTTTAATGAACTAGTTAGACTTCATTTGACACCCTAAACGTCATTAACTATCCTAATGATACAAGAGTTCTACTAATTACATAAATATCTAGACTTATATTTGCAACACATGTTTAAACTTAATAAAAAAATATATCCTCTCCATCTACAAAAAAAAAAAAAAAAAATCGGCCATGGTGGTCTCTCCCACATTCACCACATATTTTTGTCAAAGATTTGATAAAAGAAAGCATGGTGCATGAAAGATCTTGACTTGTAAGAACTTGTAGTTGTTATAACCACTAACACCACCATTTTCCCTCATTCTTACACTTTCACAACAACACACAAATACCCTCATATCTCACTCTCTCACTTACGGCTCCAAGGAGCACACCGACATTCACCGTTTTCAATTCTTACACTTAAATTCAAACTTTACAAGGTCTTTTTAAGAAGAATTAAGCAAGTTCAAGACATGGAGAAGCATTAGTAAGCACTTTGGAGCTTCTACAACTTTATCTTCTTCCTTAGCTTGTTTCTTTAACCTAGTGCAAAGTTGTAAGACCACTTTACATCAATTTTCATACTTGATATAATATATAGAATGCAAATGTACAACTTGATTATCTTGAACTCCATGAAAAATCAAAGCTAAAACTCTAATCATAAACTAAAAAGTCTAAAAAAAATAATATGTATTATATGTTGATTAGTGTAGACTAGTTTGTATTATCTTGTTATTATATTAAAGTAGGGTGTTTAAAGATTATGATCTTATAAGAACATGGTTAAAAATAATGATCTAAACATTTAGATGGATGTGTAGATCTAAGCAAGATCATCACATTCATAATCCATGAACTTAAACTATAAACTTGAAAGTAATTTTTAATAAATATAACTTTTATAAGTTATTAAGGACATGATTTATGATATAATTTTTTTTTAAAAGGTCACATAAGCAAGTTTATGTGCATGGGTGAACTAGTTAAAAATGGAGTTCTTTATGTGCATGGGTGAACTAGTTATAAAAGCATGTGAAAAATGTGTTGTTTAAGGACCTTGATGAAATATAAAAAGATAACATTGTTTTTAGAAGTAATGTTAATAACATATATATATATATATATATATAAACTTGATGGAAAAATGGAGTTCTTTATGGATAATACATGCATGCAAAGTTGATATTTGAAACTTGATTGAGATTGATGATAATTTTAGGCTTAAACATGCTTTAAAATACATTTAGAAAACGTGGAAAACGCCATGGTTTATGGAAAATTATGGTGAAATTTTATAAAATCCTAATCGCGATTAAGGTGTAATCAAAGGGTGATTAGCAAGACTAAATGCGATTAGCGACCTTAATCATGATTAGGCAAGTTTTAATAGAAAGGTTTAGGTCCTAAACTTCAAAAAGTTTTCTAAAAGCATAAAACAATACGCAAAAGGAACTCTTATAACTTCACATTAAATTTCTTGATTGTTGTTGCAGTTGGCTTCCCATTTGACCACACTATCACCACGAAAATGGTTGTAACAGTTGGCTTCCGATTTTTAAACAAAACACACTTGCCATATGCATCACACTATCATTGTAGGAGTTGGCTTCCCATTAGTCAAGTACTATAACACACACATTGTAGTCAACAAAGCTTTCAACCATCATTGAACCATTTCATCCCTAATAACCCAACCCATAATTCCGAATTAAAAAAACTAACAAATTTTAAAGCTCAAACAATTTCCAAAAAACAATGCAAGGTTCAAACGGGTCCTTTACATCTACAGATAACTCTAAATAAAAATCACCAAAAGAAAGTTACACAACAAGAAATCAAAATACTATTGCTATCCTATCAGTGGTGCATAGTATTGATAGTAAAGCACATTTTTGGTACAATGATAATACATCTTTGAAGGATACTTCTTTACACCAAACATTTCAACATGCAAGTTCCACAAAATGGCCGAAGTTGTGCTGAAGAAAATCGTCGCATATCTGCTGCTAACTACATAAATGAAAAAGGTGGTTGGATGTCAAATTGTAGGTGGACTTTAATGCCACGTTGGGCTGACCCTTATTGACAGTTTCGATAACTTTCCATTTTAGAACAAAATAGAACTTTGTAAAGCTAATAAGCCACTGCTTGTTTCTATATTCAACGTTTTCCCTCGCCTCACGAGGCGTAAGCCTCGAGGAGGAAATTAAAAATAAAATAAAAAATTATATATCTTATACATGTCCATCTGCTGTGTTTGTCTTCAACGCCACACCTAGTAAGCATCAATTGTTGATACAACGGTCAACTCCAAAGAATAAAACCCTAATTCTCCCTCTTCCATCAGAAACGCACGCCTCTATCAGAAACGTATGCCTCTACCAGATACAACCACCTCAGACAAAATGAGGCGTAACTATAAAATTGACCACCGAGGCACCGCATCAAATACGGTTTCTTCCCGTTTCGCCTTGAGACGCGCCTCAAAATGGACACCTCGAACGTTTTTTTAAACCATGTCCATATTAGCTAGTTTCATTTTCAGGCTTATTTGACCAATTAAAGAATAAAATGTCAGCAATTACCTCATATCATACTCAAAAGGTAATAATATTCACGTAAAACGCCTTGTAAAACCCACAATATCAGAACAGAAAATTAAAAAAAAACTAAAATAAAAAAAAGACAAAAGTAACCATTTTTGGTTCAGGTTCATGGCCTTTATGCATACAACCAGGAAACTTTGACCAGGTTACCTTGAATCAAAATTTGAAAATTGTTAGTTTTAATCAAAGGAAGAAAAACAGACATGTAACATAGAGCGTTAACTTCCATTCTGATGTGGTTCGAATTGTCCTTTCAAGCTCTTTAGATGACCTTATAATTTCAAGCTCGGCGACTGCATTTGTTGCCGCCACGAATACTTCAGCTACAACCCTTGTTGCATTGGCTAGAGCCATTGAGTGCCATTTAGCATCTTCCAGATGTATTTGGGTCGCTCGCATCCTCATCCTTGTGCCCTGCAGCATTACAAACGCACACAGTGTATAAATAACGGGTCAGTTCGGGTTATAACCTATTGCTTATCTGTCATATGGCTAAACTTAAAAAAGCTTAGCAAATATGGACTTTTAAAGTAAATAATCTAAAGTAATTATTATTTCTATTTATTTTAATCTTTCTTTGCTAGATTAAGCAAATCCATTCTAACCCATGAAAAATTATCCGCTTTAAAGGGTTAACCAACTCAACCCACCAGACCCATTAACCTGCTTAAAAGTAACACTAAGTCCTCATTGTTCAGATCATTATACCCCTGCAATAGTTAAACTCAAAATCAATAACCACAACAAGTCTAAACTTATTCAGCGAATTCAAAAATCGAAATACCTAGAGTTAAACTCACAAACACTTAAATTTGCAAGAAGCACATATGAATGGTCTTCACATTGCAAATATATCAATATTTTATTACCAAAAATCCAAAAATATAATTAAATATTGTACCTTCAAAAGGCTCGTGAATATCTTTTGATAGAAGAGGCATAACACACGCCAAGCCTTAGACAAGCATATGTAGATGCTCTCTCTCTCTCTCTCTTTCTCTCATTGTGCTGTTGGAGACCGCCGCAAGATCTCAGATAATAGATGCTCGGTTTCCTTGATTGTAATTTCAAGAGGGTATCAACTGGTAATTCTAGTGTCCACATCACTTGTTTGAACCCAGCAAGCTTCCATAGCTTTGACTCCAAAATACTGCTCTTGCTTAAAAGCTTTGACTCTAAAAGACTGATGTATTCAGATAGCAATGTCTGATGCAAATAAATAGGTAAGAGAAAAAGGAAATCAATCAACTGAGTGTGTATGTATTTTGACCCAAACTGTTGAAAGAGTTATCCAATCCACGCAACCCATCTATTTTTATTCAAATATAAGCACAAGATTGGAGACACAATCAAATAGTACAACTGTAGCTGCTTCATCATCTGCAAAATAAATTTATTTATCATAGTAAATTCACATACCCATATGGAACAACATACATACATCAGTAAAGAAGGAGATCAAAGGTCTTGCAGTGGGTTAGATTAATCTCACCTTAGAGAGTTGCTTTTTTCACCGGAATAACATGTGTGTAGTTTAAAGCATCTACAATAAACATAGACCAGATGGTTTCAGAAATCAAAATAAATCAATTTAGTTGGAGAAATATCTAGAAACCAAAGATCTTTCCTTAGAAAACAGCCAAAACTTTCTTCAATGGCTTCAAAAACCATTTTTTGGATAAAAAGGATGTTAGATACAAAAGAAGGCCTCAAAGCTAAAAATTAACAACGTGAAGCATCAAGTAAGCAGGTCAATTAATCATGTAAGAAAACCAACATTAATCATGGTTAAACTTTAGATCTCATTAGAAATACCAACTATAGCTCGGGATGAAAATTAAAAAAGTCAGATATTACCTCTTCGCGGTATAATCCGACATGAAAATTACAAAGGCTGATTTCGCGCTATGTGTTTTTCAATTTCAGGTTCAATGTTGAATTAGGGCTACAAAATCAAGAAACCGAGTTAGGATTGCAACCAAAATTAGGGCCACAAAACTGAAATAAATGAAGATACGGGACTTACCTGGTGACGCTTGGAATGATTCATGATGAGATGATTTGGTTTGATCTTTGATAGCGCAGTAGAGGATATCCACATCCACATACAAACTTCAACATACCAAAAAAAACATTCATTAAAAAACAAAAGTGGTGGCTGGATCCAAACAGACCTAAGCTAAATTAGACAAACAAAAATCAGAAACAAAAATTAAGCAAATCGAACCTTTAATGGAACCGATGATTTGGACATTGTAAGAAAGAGCAGATCCAGATCTGATGTTTTTCTTCAATGCTGGGTGAGGCGGAATGATGTTTTTCTTCGATGATTTACGGATGAATCGAGAGAGAGGGAGCAGATCAAGATCTGATTCACATGGGATTTGAGAGAGAGAAGGAAGAGAAGTGGCGTGTTTGAATTTTGAAATGTTGGTTTAATTTGATGCCGGGGTGCGCGTTTGAGGTGTATGGGATGAGCGGGTTCAAATTTTGAATGAAATATTTGGCCGCTCAAAACCTGTACATAGAGCTTGTAGATTATGCATTAAATACAGTTTAAGTAAATAGACAAATTACTAAAATTACTCTTTGGATATACTTATAATATAGTATAGATAATTTTAGGATGAATTATATATTTAGAATTCTCCAATTGGTGTGTATGAATACATGTGTATTTGTATGTATGTACTAGAAGTTAGGAGGATACTAACCAAACACAAATACACCATACATGAAGACCACCTATACTGAAAGGTATAAATACGGAACTGGCCCTTCATTTATATTTAAGTATACTTGGGGAATTTTGTATTATTATACAAAATACACACACATGAAACTTACTTATGTTATATCATTAAACGCGAAGCAACCACGGACAAACGGACATCGAACTATGTCGGATCTTCTTATCCAATAAGCACATGACCTAATATGATTAACTAGTTATAAAGTGCGCGGATTTCATTTTATAACAAGGCATAATATCAAGATAACTATTTAAAGTTTACTGTTTCATTAATGTCATAAACGTGTACAATCTAGAAACAAACTGGGCATGGCTTCGTCGTACCAATCAGCAAACTATTACAAACTCAAAACCACAACTTTCCTATTTATAGATGCGCTCACTTCGTACGAGTTGGGGCTCCACTTCGTACGAGATGTGCTCGCTTCGTACGAAGTGAACTGCCTCACTTGGTATGAAGTGACAACAATTCGTGCGAAGTGGCTATTACAAACACAAAATCAAACTCTAACATTGAAGCCCTATTACATATGACTCGACATGACCCTAAAACGTAGGCTATAGACATTCTGCATCAACAAACTCCCCCTGGATATCGTCGCAGTCTTGGTAAGTCTTCAAAAACACTTTAAAACATTAATATTAACACCCTAAGAAATTCTTCCTTGGTTTCCTTCGCTCCTCTAATGGAATTGGTGTTTGGTCAGTCGCTAGAGCCCACTTCAAAAACTTAAACCTTCTAATTGAAGCTTTCTGCGTAACAGCATCAATTCTTTCTTCTTTTCGTATCTGCTTCATAAACTTTTTGTGTTCCAGTTCTCTCCATTTAGATCTCCATATATATTCCCTGAAATAATACCGTGTACATAGCAAACATTAACCACACCTTGGTATTGCATCACTTGAGTCTTTTCCTTGGCCTCATAACATATCTTATTATAGAACAAACACTCAATATCCTTCTTAGAACAGTTTACTAGCCACATCGGGTCTAGTATTCGAATCATTCTCCATAAGCCTTTAGCTTTAAGCACAATCACCGCTTTTCCCGTTTCAATACCATACTGGCACCACTTGAAGAATTCATAGAAATCTTGTTTAATCTTCATCAAATGCATATTCTTCATCACTCGTGGCCCCTTAACAATCAATGTCACATCCTTTCTTTAGTAACTGGATTTATCTTGATTTTCTTCTTCGGTATGTGCGATTTCCAATGATTAAAACCATGAGCAACTTCATACTTAATCAACTTCCAGAGCCTCTGATCATGGAATTTCATCAAATAGTTTATCAACTTTGTTTACACCAACTCTTCAACATCCCACCATGGTAATGTCTTGATGTCACTCAAATATCTAAAATATTGAACACCAAACTCTCTCTTAACTACATGAACGTCTAACTCTGGAATCCAACCCCAACTGAGTATATCTCCCAAAGATTTATCCTGATCGCGTGTGAAGAAAGCCAGTGGTCGTCTGAATTTACGTTCTTTTAGGTAGCTCTTTGAACCATGACTTTTTTGCTTCAGCAATTTCTTCTTTTAATAGACGTTTCGGAATACTACCATCTTTTACAGTCTCCTTAACTCTTCGCTTTAACAAATCATTTGTTTCTTCTGCAAACAATTCTTCAAAGGTTGGGAAGTCATCCGTTCCATTTCCGGAATATTTGACTGTTTCCTCATCGGAATCATCCTCCACAACAACCCTATCATATGTATCTGCATCAGTTACGTACTTATACACATATTCTTCAGACTAAGAAGTACTAGCGTTGTTTAGCTCATCTTCGAAATCAAACTCAAAAGAACTTTTATCAACCCCTATATCTTTGCGATTTCTTCTTTGATGTAGTTATATACAATTCTCCTTCTTCAACCCCATGTTCCAAGTAGAAGATTTTGTGTTGTGGCAGGTCAGGAACAGCTGTCAATGGTGGAACAACTTGAGGATTCCTGATTGCACTGCATCATGTGCCGAATCCTTCTACACACACTTTCTTTGATATTCACTATCTTTATTAATAGTATCATTAGATAAGCATCATAATCAAACGACTCATTGATCTTCGCATCCGTAATTCTCAAAACTATACCAACCTGGGTGTTATCATCATCATCACCCTTGTCATCGTCATCTTTCTTGTCATTTCCACCAATATCTGCATCCACATCTTCATCGTAACCATCAACCTCTTCATCAATCTCAGCATCCAACTTTTTCTTATCCAAGTATTTTTGTTTCATTGACACCCTAGTAACATCAACAGGTTCTCCAGTCAATACAAATTGAGAAATATCAACATCTTCAGGCCTTGTCACTTTTTCTGGTTCAGGCTCAGAAGAAATAATAACTAGTATATCATCTATCTTGTTCTTTCCTTTACCCGCAGCTGCAACTTCAGTTTCTACTTTACGCGCTCGTTCAACAGCTCTTTCTTCTGCTTCTTCTATCTCTATTAGATCAAATTCAGCATCAAAATCAATACCCAGCTTCTTTGAGAAAACTTTTTGAAATAGATCAAACTTTCTACCTTTCCTCAATCTCTAAACTTCATATTGTTTAACCAACCTTTGTAATCTTTCATTCTCTGATGGAAAACTTGCCAAAACAGCTTCCAAATTCTTTCTATTATATTTAGATATTTGATTCTACTTTCCAACTCAGCTATCTTTGTATCGTTGAAGAAATCTCCATAGGAATTTAACCAAAATTTTCTTTTGCTAAAGATTGACGTCTCTAAGAAGATTGTGGAGTAGATTGTTGTACAGGAGGTGTAGGCTACTTTAGAGTAGTAGACGGATGTGGATGTGTCACATGTTATGGTGGTGATGGTTGTTGTTCATGTGGTGGTGATTGTTGTTGTACTTAAACTCTAAGTGCAATCACATCTTCATTCTCAGGCGTCTCCTTTGAAGTCTTTCTTGTCAGATACTTTCTTCTTGATGTTTTAGCTGTTGGAGACCCTGTTGTTTTCTTTATCGTATCTGAAGGCTTGCTCTTAACTCTTCGTACCCTTTTAATTGGCCCTTCAGTAAACGTTTCAAGTTCTGACGATACATAAGTTTCATCGTCATCACCTAAAGCGTTTTTCTTTCTAATTTAGCTTTTTCAGCAGTTCCTATCACTTTCGGATCAACACTTTCTGCAGAACTTTCTTAATCACCTCTCTAAAAGCTTGTTTTTCAACATCATCAGCAATTTTGTAACATTCACATCATTATGATATTGATCTGATTTAGTAGAGATAACATTGTCATGTACATTCACTGTATCATCAGCAGGCTCATTCACCAGATTATTCACCGGTGTTTCTTCATCGATATTCTCATCAACCAACAAAGTTCTTTTAGTTGCACGCTTACGTTTTTTGTGTTTGAGTAGGTTGTTTCTTTGGAGTTGATCTTTTCTTTTCCTTCTCCTCTTTCTCAAACCAACTACTCATCCGTGGAACATAACCAACTAAACATTTTCCTCATCATTCTGAAATCACTTGTATCTTTCCTCCACTTAGGCTTTGGTGGTGTAACACAATCTTTATCATGTATACCTCCAAAGAACTTCTTAACTACTGGTTCAGTATCTTGCTTCAAGTATTGATTCAGCCTGATCAATGTCTGACTATCCATGTGATTTAACTTCAAATCATCAGCATCTTTTTTCTCTAAGTTTGGAAATAGATCATCTAACATCATCTGTAAAAATCTTGGATACTGAAGAAACTTTTCTTTAGAATTATTCGACACCATCTGATCAAAAATTAGTTTGGTGAAGTTATATGGAAGATTTAGTGTTAGTGCTGCGATCATACACATCTGGTAATCAAGTATCATATCAAAGCCTCCTTTGCTGTGACTAAGCCCGAAAACCACAGAATGTGCGAAGAATTTATAAGGCCCGCCTAGAAATGGTTTGTTGAAGTTCGCCTCATTAACATGCCCTTCGTATCCCATTCTCTAGAAATATCCCTTCACCATCCGTTCAACGTAACCCGTGGCATTGCTATCTTTATCTTTACCCTTCGTATCAAATCTTCAGTGATTTTGACCTCGAACTCTTCATTTCCAACTTTAACAACTGAACGTATTGCTCGCGGATCAGGAGCAAACTTGGAAGTATTCTAGAATCTTTCAATATGAGATCTATAAGCTTTGTGTTTATGTGTTAATGCCTTCTTTATCGATGTACGCTCCATAAACTCCAAAATATCTCTGAAAGGAGCCATTTCTGATATCTTACTGTCAAGTACACAACATGTATTATGTACCGGCTCAAATATCACTCAAATATATGAAATATTGAACACCAAACTCTCTCTTAACTACATGAACGTCTAACTCTGGAATCCAACCCCAACTGAGTATAACTCCCAAAGATTTATCCTGATTGCGTATGAAGAAAGCCAGTGGTCGTCTGAATTTACGTTCTTTTAGGTAGCTCTTTGAACCATGACTTCTTTGCTTCAGCAATTTCTTCTTTTGATAGACGTTTTGGAATACTACCATCTTTTACAGTCTCCTTAACTCTTCGCTTTAACAAATCATTTGTTTCTTCTGCAAACAATTCTTCAAAGGTTGGGAAGTCATCCGTTCCATCTCCGGAATATTTGACTGTCTCCTCATCGGAATCATCCTCCACGACAACCTATCACATCTACCTGCATCAGCTACGTACTTATACACATATTCTTCAGACTAAGAAGTACTAGCGTTGTTTAGCTTATCTTTGAAATCAAACTCAAAAGAACTTTTATCAACCCCTATATCTTTGCGATCTCTTCTTTGGTGTAGTTATCTACAAATTCACCTTCTTCAACACCATGTTCTAAGTAAAAGATTTTGTGTTGTGGCAGGTCAGGAACAACCGTTAGCGGTGGAACAACTGTGAGGATTCCTAGTTTCACTGCATCATGTGCCAAATCCTTTTACTCCCCCTTTCTTTTAGCTTCCCTATCTTCATTAACAGTATCATTCAGATAAGCATCATAATCAAACGACTCGTTGATCTTCGCATCTGTAATTCTCAAACCTATACCAACCTGGGTGTTATCATCATCATCACCCTTGTCATCGTCATCTTTCTTGTCATTTCCACCAATATCTGCATCCACATCTTCATCATAACCATCAACCTCTTCATCAATCTCAGCATCCAACTTTTTCTTATCCATGTATTTTTGTATCGTTGACACCTAGTAACACAACAGGTTCTCCAATGAATAAAATTGAGATATATCAACATCTTCAGGCTCTGTCACTTTTTCAGGTTCATGCTCAATAGAAATAATAACTTGTATATCATCTATCTTGTTCTTTCCTTTCCTGCAGCTGCAACTTCAGCTTCTACTTTACGCGCTCGTCCAACAGCTCTTTCTTTCGCTTCTTCAATCTCTATTGGATCAAATTCAGCATCAAAATCAATACTTAGCTTCTTTGACAAAACTTTCTCAAATTGATCAAACTTTCTATCTTTCCTCAATCTCTCGGCTTCATATTCTTCAACCAGCCTTCGTCTTTCGTTCTCTGATAGAAAACTTGCCAAAACAGCTTCCAAATTCTTTCTATCATCTTAAGATATTTGATTCTGCTTTCCAACTCAGCTATCTTTGTATCATTGAAGAAATCTCCATCCAATCCTTCTTCAAAGTTAGTGAAAGGAATCTCACCAAAATTTTCAGTTGGTAAAGATTGACGTCTCCGAGCAGATTGTGGAGTAGATTGTTGTATGGAGGTATAGGCTACTTTTGAGCTGTAGACAGATGTGGAGCTGTAACATGTTGTGGTGGTGATGGTTGTTGTTCATGTGGTGGTGATTGTTGTTGTACTTCAACTCTAGGTGTAATCACCGCTTCAATCTCAGGCATCTCCTTTAAAGTGTTTCTTGTCAGATACTTTCTTCTTGACGTTTTAGTTGCTGGACACCCTGTTGTTTTCTTTATCGTATATGAAGGCTTGCTTTTAACTCTTCATGCCCTTTAAATTGGCCTTTCAGTAATTTTTTCAGGTTCGATGGTATAAGTTTCATCGTCATCACCTAAAGCCTTTCTCTTTCTAAGTTCAGCTTTTTCAGCTGCTGCTATACTTTAGGATCAACACTTTCTTTGAAACTTTCTTGATCACCCTCTTCAATAGCTTGTTTTTCAACATCATCGGCAATTTTTGTAACGTTGGCATCATTATGATCTTGATCTGATGTAGTAGAGATAACATCATCATGTACATTAAAAGTATCATCCGCAGGCTCATTCACAGGATCATTCACCGGTGTTTCTTCATCAGTATTCTCATCAACCAACAAAGTTCTTTTAGTTTCACGCTTAAGTTTCTGTGTTTGAGTAGGTTGTTTCTTTAGAGTTGATCTTTTCTTTTCCTTCTCCTCTTTCTCAAACCAACTACTCCTTCGTGGAACATAACCAACTAAACGTTCTCCTCTTCGTTCTCAGAATCACTTGTATCTTTCCTCTGCTTAGGCTTTGGTGGTGCAACATAATCTTTATCATGTATATCTCCAAAGAACTTCTTAGCTACCTGTTCAGTATCTTGCTTGAAGTATTGATTCAGCATGATCAATGTTTGACTATCCATGTGATTTATCATCAGCATCTGTTTTCTCTAAGTTTGGAAACAGATCATCCAACATCATCTATAAAATTATTGGATACTAAAGAAACTTTTCTTTTGAAATATTCGACACCATCTGAAAAAATTACTTTGGTGAAGTTATATGGAAGATTTAGTATCAGTGATGCGATCATACACATCGGGTAATCAAGTATCACATCAAAGCCTCCTTTTTGTGACTAAGCGCAAAAATCACAGAATGTGCGAAGAGTTTATAAGGCCTGCCTAGAAATGCTTTGTTGAAGTTTGTCTCATTAACATGCCTTTTGTATCCCATTATGTAGAAACATCCCTTCACCATTCGTTTAGTTTAACCCGTGGGATCGCTATCTTTATCTTTAAAATCCAATACACTTCGTATCAAATCTTCTGTGATTTTGACCTTCAACTCTTTATTTCCAACTTTAGGAACTGAATGTATTGCTCGCGGATTAGGAACAAACTTAGAAGAATTCCAGAATCTTCCAATATGAGATCTATAAGCTTTGAGTTTATGTGTTAACGCCTGCTTTTCCGATATACGATCCATAAACTCCAAAATATCTCTGAAAGGAGCCATTTCCGGTATCTTACTATCAAGTACACAACATGTATTATGTACCGGCTCAAATATCGATTGATTTTCCTGCAAAATCATAATGACAAAACTTAGAAAAATTTAACAAAAACGACAAACACTTAACACGAAGTGCAGTTTGTGCGAAGTGGACATTATTGACTTCGTCCAAAGTGGAAAATCCAAATTGAACAAACATTCAAAATCACTTGGTGCAATGTTGTTTAATACTTTAACAACTTCACTTCATGCAATTCACTTCATATAAAGTGACTTCCACTTCGTTCGAACACTGGTATTATCAAGAATCTCAAATTTGATCATTTATGAAATTAATGGTTATATAAGCTTCTAACATCGCCAATTAACGTGTATCTATGTCCAATTTTACTTTTTATAGGCTAGATTTCCCAAGATCTACGTTTTAAGTTCAATATTATCGAAAACGTTCAATGACGGTTCAAATCTAGATCCTATACCTTCACTATTGTAAGAGGTGTGTAAATCACCCTCCCCAATGTAAATTTGGCAGTATAACGGCTTAGATTGGACAAAAATCTTAGATCGGACAAAGGACTCTCATATCGTACAAGGAAGAAGTAACAGTGAAATGAATCATCTCATGCGATGTGGATCTTTATATAGTATGTATGATTCACTTCGTGCAAAGTATTTCAGTTCATGCGATTTGGATCCATTTCGTGCGAAGTGACATGCAATTTTCAAAATTTTAACTTTTTCGAACATTTTATGAGTTTTAATAACCCACTCAGTTGACCGAGCCTAAGTTAATGACCCTTGTTAACCAATTTGTCTACCAAGTCCAAGTTAATGACCTTGGTTGAACACTTTATGAACACACTCATGTTTTGAGGCAATTTTAAGTTTCAAATTAATGAACTTTTGATTTTTTAAAAACTTTCCACATTTCAGATATGCTCCTAACCCGTTGTCCTCCAGATTTTCTTCAACAACCATCTCTGTACTTTAAAGATCCGCTTTCCATCATCACAGTCGAAACTAAGATAGAAATAAAATCTTTTTGATTTTACAAAGTTTCTGCTAAAACACACTGAAAATATTTTTGGGTTTTTTTATGAAATGAAATGCAATAACTATGTACAAACATATTTACAGACATATTTTTGTGAGTTTGTGTTAAAGGATCATATCAGTTTTTTAGACAAATCATTAGTACCGTTGATCTTGATAAAACATTATGTGTCAAACAAATTCACTTAGAATATCAGTATACTGACCCACTTGAACCTCTACACATTGCTCAATTGCCCCGAGATACATTAATTAGATGTCTTAGAACTTGACTTAATAGTGTTTCCCACCTTAGAATATACTCGCATATCAAGATTCCCCAGATTTCATCTTATAGGTGAATATATCTAACTGACATTTGTATCTGGTTGTGCGACACCTTGAGAGCTCAGGTTAGTACCACCGTACAGACAAAGAGATGAAGGCTCGACTTAAAAGTGTTGTTCCAATTTGATATCTTTTGACTGCAATCGTTAGATCTTTCGGTACTTCCAATTTTGTGCAGTTTTCGGGTTTTAAAAGTAAAAGTATTCTACAAGTTCTAGCCCATTGCTTCAAAAGGACTTGTATAAAACCTAGATATCAATTATCTATAAAGACCTAGCATCTCAAAATCTGGCAATCTCTCAAATGAAATTTCGGTGTACTAAGACCATATATACGAGAGATGTTAACCCACTAATTAAGAAGTTTTTCTTTATGTTTATATCTCCGAAACAATCTACTAAATGTGCGAAGCCTACTGGCACATCATCAGTAAGACTTGTTTAAACATTTTGATACTCAATTCCTTAGCATACTGTGATAGTCCACTGATGTACTCTCATTTCCTATTTTACACGAAAACACTTTTTGTCTTTTCATGTTTTGTATATTTTCAAATTTTTATATGTCATTGTATTTTTTTACCACATTTCTCCTCCTAAAATCAAAAATATATTTTTGTACTTTTGTTTTTAAAGAATGAAATTCTATAAACTATAAACTTTGACAAACCAATGAGGATCACGTCTCGTCATCCGTCTCGAATTCATCCTCCTCTAGAATCCCCCCTGATGTTAGATTTTTCAACCCAATAAGTTTCAAAAGATATCTTAATGTAGCTCTATCAAAAGCTTTGGTGTAAAAATCTGCCTTTTGTTCATCAGCGTGGATTTTTTTGTATTAGAACCAACGTTTTCTCGTAGCAATCACGGACAAAGTGGTGTCGAATTTCAGTATATTTAGTTTAGAGTGTTAAATTGGATTTTTAGTTATGTTCATGGTAGCCTCATTATCTACATATAGGAGCGTATCAAGAAACTACAATCTATAGTCTCTCACTAATGTTGTATCCATAAGATTTGGGAACAACTGGAAGCCAAAACGTATTTTGCTTCATAAGTAGAGAGAGCGACCGTGGTTTGCTTCTTACATTGCCATGTTACTAATCGTGTGCCAAAGAACTAGCAACCAACAATTGTAGATTTAGCATTTAAACGACAACATCCGAAATCAAATATCCAGGGAGGTTGAAATCATGGTTCCGCGGATACCGCAACCCTTCAAATATCAAAGAATTCGCTTGACGATCAGCATGTGAGATACTCGTGGACTTGATTGATATCGGGGGTAGACGCATATCGGATACATGATATCCAGCCTAGATGTTTTGAGGTACATTAAAGATCAAATAATTGATCGATATAAGGTCTCATCAATCTTCACTCCTTTTTCATCTGGTCCGATGTCGTGATTTAGTGTGCCAATGGGTGGACAATGGTGATGTTCCCGACATATCGAAATTCTTCAATACATCATGCACATACTTCTTCTGATGAATGCATATTCTATCAGGTAACTGATCTACCTAAAGTCCTAAGAAGAACTTCATCTATCCCATTGAACTCATTTCAAATTTCCTTTGCATGACTTTCTCAAAGTCTTTACATAGCTCATCATTTGTTGAACCAAAGATTATATCATCCACATAGATATGTACGATAATCATATGTCCATCCGTTTCTCATGTAAAGTGGGTACTATCTATTGTTCCTCTGTTGAAACCTTTCTTCAGAAGGTGTTGAGAAAGCGTTCTGAACCAGGCTCTCGGGGCCTAGTCCCTGGTGCAAACCATAGAACGCTTTATCCGGTAGGTAAATCGTTTTATTTGTGTATCGGATCGGCAAACCCTAGCGACTGTCCAACATACACCTCCTCTTTCACCTTTCCGTGTAAGAATGCGAACTTCACATCCATTTGGTACACCTTGAAACCTTTCCATGGCGCAAACGCAAGAAAAATGCGGATACCTTCTAATCGTGTGACTTGAGCATAGACCTCTGTAAATCAATGCCCTCTTACTGGTGAAAACCTTGGACTACGAGTCGAGCTTTATTGTGAACAACCACTCCTCTGTCATCTAGTTTACACTTGAGACCCACTTTGTACTTATGGACTTGTGATCATCTGGTAGGTTGACAAGCTTCCAGAATCCAAGTTTCTCAAACTGTAGCAGCTCTTCCTACATTGTGTTTCCCAACTTTCTTAAGTAAGCACGTCTTTGTATGATTTAGGCTCAACCTGTGAAATAAAACAACTATATAAGCAAGCTTCTTAAATAGGTGCAACTTTAGTATAAAAACAACTAAGATCCTTATTGATCTGATTTCTTATTTTTACTCTAGTCTGCAACTCTCCAATAATGTTCTTCGATGGGTGGTATGACAACGTCCTCGGCATAACTTCATTTAAGACACTCACTTCACTCTCTAGATTTGTAAAATTCTGTTCAGCAACTTGATTACTCATGGATGCTTCATTCTGATTGCTTGGATCCGTATATTGATTGAGTAAACTTGTAATATGTTCTAAACCTTTATTAGAACTAGATCCTCCATTATCATTAGTTGGCTCACCATCAAAATCAGATTCGTCTGATTGATCAAAAGTGGGTGTTGTATTGTTCATATCTGGTTCGACTACGGGTTCTTGTTGTGTGTTGCTCGGATCTGCTTCAAGTTCGTTGTGCCAACATATGATTGTGAAATCACCATTGATCTTGGAACTTGTTCTTGTGCAGATGATTGTTGTTGCGGATATAGCATCACAATCTCCTCTTCGGTAGGTTCTTCTGGCAGTTCAAAAGAATTCCACAAACTCTCATAGTTAAACAACCAAGGATCACAAGGTTTCTGTGTAGGTGACGTGTATCTTTAGCAGTCAACATGTTAAGCTAGAATAACCCGCTTTATTCTAGGAAGAAAGACTCTTCTCAAAGGACTAGCATATCCCACGAAAAACCCCTCTAGAGACTTAGAACCGAATTTCTCATCCGGGTCAATAACTATACACGGAGATCCAAACAGTTCTAAAAACTCTAAATTTGGTTTTCGCAGGTTGAGTAACTCAAAGCATGTCTTCTTATGCGCCTTGACTGTTAAAACTTGATTAAGCGTGTAACATGCAGAAGCGACTGCTTCGCTCCAAAAGTTGCAGGCAATTTAGAATCTGTGAGCATTGTGTGCTATTTCAATAAGAGTTCGGTTCTGTCGTTCAGCTACTCCATTCTGTTGTGGAGTATAGGGCATGCTGAATTCATGAAGTATTCCTTTGTCATTGCAAAACTCCAACATTCTGTTGTTCTTGAATTCAGTACCATTGTCACTACGAATCCTTCTTATCGGTAAGTGGTATAAATTCTCCAACTTTCTTAAAAGAATCATCAAACTTTCAAACGTCTAATCTTTGCTTTTTAGAAATAGAACCCATGAAAATCTTGAGTAGTCCTCAGTCACAACAAGGCAATATAGATCACAAGATATACTTTTGATATTAATTAGCCCAAACAAATCCATATGTAACCTCTCTAGTGGCAGCTTGATAGAGTTCAGGAGTTTTCTTGGATGAGATTTCTCGTGCTGCTTGCCCTTTTTACAACTATACAATCATCATTCAAGTGAAAAGTCTTAAATTCACACCCTCCACCATATTATTGTGCACCAGATAATTCATCTTTCGTAAATGGATATGTCCCATCTTTCGATGCCATAGGATCTATTCCTTTTCTGTAGCCTTTTATACAAAACATTGTGCCCATTTCGTAGTAGTGGATGCAACGCTCATATCAAGGACATAGAGATCATTTTCTCGTGGAACACGCATGAGGATCCACTCCTCGGGAATTTTAAATCCCGGATTTAGAATGAGGCACTCTTTATCTGTAAAATGAGTTGTAAACTTCTTATCGCAAATCCAGGAGATACTTAGCAAGTTATTCTCTAACTTGGCTATGTAGTTGACTTTGTCGAAAGAAACCACACCGTTTGTTAGTATTCCCTCTCCAACTATCCTTCCTCCTTGAGTACCCGCAAATCCTATGTAGTCTCCTTTGATTGATTTAACGTCATATAACAAGGCCAACATCCCTGTCATGTGCCGAGAAGCTCCGCTGTCCATTATCCACTTAAAATTATTGACCTCGGAAGCCCCTACACATGCAATTAAGAAATATATATAAACAGTGATACCCAAGCCTTCTCGGTCTTGGGTGGATTTGGGATGTCAAACTTTGTTAAATTAACACTCTACTTCAACAACTTGTTCAACCTTTGACGTGGTTATAATAGATGTTTTGACTGCCTCAGAAGATGGTTTAGTTTTGATCACACAAGTTTGTTGTTTAGAAATTTCCTTTTTTGGGTAAAATTTTGAATCTTTTTGTTCTTTCTTGATCGATGATTCACCAGTTTCTTTGTTTAAAACATTTGTAGTTGCTAGTTTCTCATTGTTGTCAGATTCAGTTTTTCTTTTCAAGATCTGTGTTGGAACAAACTTTGGAGATTTGTTTTTCACATCTTCTGATGACTTATTAGCATGATAAACATGATTTTCTTGCAATATGTTCGACTTCATTACAATTGAATCATGTCCTGCGGTCAGTGACGAGGATTTCTGAACCTGCTCACGATGCTTTTTCTCAATGTAGAACTCGCCGTTTGACTATTCCTTTGCCATACTCTCTCTCTTGCTTTCCGAACTTGTTCCGTAAACAAAGTTTACTCTTTTATTTTTTTTCGAAACTTATCATTCTGCTTCTTTACATACCCCAACCCTTTCCTTTTGTTCTCTGGATAATTTTTACCTTTGTGATTATTATTATAAGAAAATTTGGGTTTAGAGTAGTAAGAGTTGTTCAGATTTTCAAGCTCTAAAAGACTCACTTCAACCATCTTAAGCACTTGTTTAACCTTTTCAAGATTCACATTCTGAATCAGAAATTCTTGATCAGAATATAGTTTGTCCGATCCTGAGAGTCTAGGATCCGGTAGTTCTAGATGGAAGTTTGGGTAGAAATAGAACTAATTCAGTAGAATGTTATTGAGAAAAGAGTTAAAGCAGTGGAAGTCATATGCTTCATTCATACCGAAAGAGTATACATCTTTACAAGCTGGCATTTTTTCCCCTACGGGAACTACAAAACTTACAAAACAATGAACACACAACACTATTTATAGACCTGACTCACCTCGTGCAAAGTACTTCACTTCTTACAAAGTGAGTTACCTTCGTACGAAGTGACACATATGCTCCTCTCACATTCGCACTTGAGTCGTGTTCGTATCTCGTTTATACAATATTCAACACACGCTCCATCTAGCCTATTTGTAAAGTGATAGACATAAAATGCACCAAAAATTTCCCCCCTTGGACTCACTGTCGAAGCTTGATCTTGATCTTGAAATATGAGAGCTGTGTTTGAATATTCTGCAACTTCAATTAGGCATTTGTCAATGTCGTAGAAAGTGTCAACTAATTCTCCCTCTATTGGTGATTTGAGTTTGCAATTTCTTCAATAAGTTCCCCCTGAAATAATTCCCCTGGAATAAATCTTCAGGTCTTTGTTTGCACGGTTCCCGAGCTCCTCTGATTTGCGTAATGGAAAAATTTTCTTGCATAACCACCAACTTGAAACTAATCGATGCAGCTTCTCCATTTCAATTTTAACCACATCCGTAGCACACTCCTCTACTCGATCCTCCGATCTTTAAAAATCCAACCGGCAATTGATAGAAACTTCGAATCACCACACCAGTAAACTTAAAGTTTGTGAATACCCGTGGAAATCTGAAATCCCATTTTACATAATCACATTTAAGCATACTCTAAAAGATAGATCAGCAAAACGATAATCTTCTCAATCAGCAGAACTTCATCGGATTCAAATCATCTGGTAACACATTTAGATCTAAGAAATATTCTTCCGCGATCAGAATCACATTTCTTCAGTCACAATAACAAATATATAACCATCTCCGATAGACAAGCGCAACTTAATCAGCAAACATTGTTATTCAAGGGCGGTTAGTCCAAGAAGAACAATTCATTTGCTTGAAGAAAAAAAAACCTGGCACCTAATACCATCATCGAGCCTTCGTGTATGCAATATAATTTGAATGACCTCAGATCTCCTCGGTAATTTTTGAAACCTTAGCTAGTCTTGCTAACACCTAAGACCATCACTGAACATTCATGTATGCAATATAACTTGAACATCCTCAGTTCTCCTCGGTATCAACAAAACTTCTAATCCTGATAACCTGCCCTTCATCGAAGATCGGGACTCTAATCCTTAGACATCAATCTGTAAAATGATCTGAAAATTCTAAACCTCCTGTGATCATGAACTAACAAATCTAGATCTTCTGCATCCCCGGATAATCTAAAGTTGGAACCACCCGAATACTGTTACATAGTCACAAATTTCAAAAATGTTGGAATTTCAATATATTTACATGAAATTTGTCCAGGTTCTCGTGGTTCTAGACGGAAGTTTGGGTAGAAATAGAACTAATTCGGTAGAATTTTATTAAGAATGGAATAGAAGCAGTGGAAGTCATATGTTTCATTCATATCGAAAGAGTATACATCTTGTCAAGCTGGCGAAAATTTCGCCAGCGTTTCCCCTCTAGGAACTCAAAAACTTACAGAAAAATGAACACACAACACTATTTATAGACCTGACTCACCTCGTGTGAAGTGAGTTACCTTCGTATGAAGTGACACATATGCTCCTCTCATGTTCGCACTGGTGTCATGTGTTCTTATCTAGTGTATACACTATTGAACACACGCTCGATCTAGCCTATCCGTACAGTGACGAACATAAAATGCACCAGGACCTAATCTGATTAACTAGTTATAAAGTGCACGACCATCAATTCCAATTCTTCCGAATCGATCTTTCTGGCCATCATAGTCTTCTTTTGTCATATCTGGGTTCCCGATATTTCCGGCCACTAGACTTTCATATGATTCTAGCACGGATGCAGGCAATGCCATGTGCTGCTTAGTAGTGTGTTCATTGAAATATTGAGCAATCTCTAGATTCACGACAATGTTGCATTGTAGAATTCTCTAGTTAGAATTTGCTTTAGTGCTTTGGCCGCTTTGAAAACTTTTTGAGCTTTGTGAAAATTGCGGTGTTTGACGAAAGTTAGGTTTGTATGATGGAAATGACTAAAACCTCCAGATTTGTTTAAGATGGACTTGAAGAATTATTTGCACTGAAAGCTGTCTGTATCTTTAGAGTTTGAGTATTTGCTATAGAACTTCCTTTGTAATACAAGTTTGCGTATTGCTAACAATGCGATCCTTTGGTTTTCGCCATTTTCTGCATCTCCAACTCATGACCTTCCAACTTTTCGATAAATATTGACAAATTGATAGTTCTATATTCCGGGCTGTTTTTGAAGATCGTGAGATAACTAGACCATTCACCTTCGGGCAGTGCATTAGCAAGTACGTCTACCAACTCTTCATTATATTTCTACATTCCCAACCGTTTCATCTCAATTACAAGATGACAAAATCTCTCGATCAGCAGTTTCATGTTCTGACCTTTCAGTAAACTGAAAATATCAAACTCTTTTCCTAACAATGCCTTTTTGCTCTTTATCATTTGAGCACTCCCCTGGAATTTCACCCTCAAAGCATTCCAAAGTGATTGAGCGTCACTGTCATGTTGCAAAAGACACAAGATATCTTCTTTAACAGCTTGTTGAAGAATATTCAACATTTTCTTTTAATTCACAAATTGTTCCTTCTCTGTTGTCGTAAACTACGTCATTGTGTTTTCTAGTTCATTCTCGCCCGTTGGTGTAGAATATTTTTCCTCAACGACGTACCAACAATTTAGATAATTCGCTTGTACCAAATTTACAAATCTTTTACTCCAACCATGATAGTCTTCTAAGCATATCAGCTTCGGGGGTTTCGTCATAGTCCCCATCTCATTTTCAAGGTTTATGTTTTGAGATGCTGCCGTTGTCGAAGCTGCTAATATTGCAAACGCATTGAAGAATTCGTATTTCATCTTATCGGAAAAATTAAGCCAAAAACTCTTTTGTGCAAAGTGAATTTGGTGCGGAGTGAGGCTTTGTCCGAACTGAAATCAATTAAACACAACAATGATTAAAAACTTCACTTCGTGCAAATTGGAATATCTCTTCGTGCGAAGTGAAAGTTTCAATTTTCACAGAATTTCACTTCGTGCGAAGTGAGGGTATCAACTCATGCGAGGTGTGTTAACAATTTCACATTTTTGCAATTTTTGTCATGATTTCGGTTGTTTTAGCTCTAATCTTTTCAAGGGTTTTACTATAATGGATTTTACATATTATACTGAAGAATCAGTCCATTTTGTCCATGAAATCGTTGAAATAAAATAAAAAATTAGAAGTATCAGTAGAATAGAAGTGTAGAATCTTTATCAAAGTCTTCAAATCAGGCATCCGTAACTTTGATACCAGTTGTAGGATCTTCTTATCCAATAAGCACATGACTTAATCTGATTAACTAGTTATGAAGTGCGCGGAATTCATTTCATAACATGTGAAAATATCAAGATAACTGTTTAAAGTTTACCGTTTCATTAATATCATAAATGTGTACAATCCTGACTGGGCAGGGCTTCGCCTGTCACACCCCGATTTTCGTTGTTGTGGAAGCGTCGGCGAGGTGTGGCCAGAGCGGTAATCGTTGCATTCAACCAAGTAAAAGAAAAATGTAAATCCTAATAAAATGTTCAATCATACTTTTTATTTAAACCGAATTTACAATCAACTACTTGTTTCAAAAATATAGTACAACTTTAACAACATTGTTCAAACTTTAAAACTCAAGTTTTACAATACGATAACTAAAAACTAGATTACATCAAACTGCTTGACTTCACAACACACGAACATATTTTTCCAAAGTTGTCCACTAGTTACCTGAATACATGTTGTTTTTAAAAACGTCAACAAAAGCTGGTGAATTAATGTATTGAGTTTGCATCAAATTATCCTGAAAATATCTGAAGTATTTAATCTGTTATGTAATTAAATGAAACTTGTAAGATCATTAGTGTTTTGCAAGGACACTAATCTGTATGCCGAATAGGAGGTAACCAAACCTTGATGATAAGTTATGTCTGAGACACTCGTTTTAGACACAAAAGCACTCTGTAACGATATGTTTTTATTGCCGTTCAGAGTGGGCCCACCAAAACCCAATAGATCTATCACTCTTGTTCCTCGGTACTTGTTTATACAATAATGGTCCCTTCGTTTAATTCTATCCACATCTGATCTAAATATTTTCATTCTTTAAAACAGTCATACCAATTGAAAGATGTATTCTCCCCGAACGTTTAAACAATAAAACGATTAAATAAAAGGGGAAAACATGAACTAACAAATTTGCTACGCGATATCTGATTCTTCGTTCGTTTTCTCAACCTACAAATGTTCTATTCCCATTAGATACTTAGGTTTATGATCATTTTCGTACAAGTATTCATCTTGAATTCATAATTATATTTGTATTTGTTTGTTTTCTTTGTTTGTGTATATATATACTTCATATATATATATTCCATATTTCTTGTGTTTGAATGGGTCTAGCCCAATGGTTAAGTGTAAAAAATTATTTCTAATGTTGTTGTTTGTGTGGGCCTAGCCCAATTGGTTTTATACGTGTGGGCCTAGCCTAAATGGTTTCATATGTGTGGGCCGAGCCCAACTTATTTTAAATGTGTGGACCTAGCCCAATTTGTTTTATACGTATGGGCCTAGCCCAAATGAATTTGTTTAAAGTGGGTCAAGCCCAAAATAGGTTTGTTAAAGTGGGCCTGGCCCAAATTAATCATGTAAGAGTGGGCCTAGCCCAAAATAGTTTATGGAAGTGGGCATAGCCCAAATTAATATGATAAAAGTGGGCTCTAGCCCAACTCAATTTATAAAAGTGGGCTCTAACACCATTCAGTTTATAAAAGTGGGTTCTAGCCCAATTTAGTTTTTACAAGTGGGCCCTAGCCCAATCTAGTTTATGAAAGTAGGCTCTAGTCCAATTTAGTTTATAAAAGTAGGCTCTAGCCCAATCTAGTTTATAAAAGTGGGTTAGCTCATATGGTTATTTAATTGGGCTTAATCTATGATTTAAATACTTACTAGTAATAATTTATAAAATTAGTTTATAAAACTATTAATATTTTATATAAGTTATATTTATAAATTCTAGTATGTATACTTTTTGTATGGTATGTGACGTTTCGTTTGTTTGTTTTGACAGTCGCGCTTACGTCATACGTTTCGTAAGCGTTATTCGTTTCGTCCGTGTCATTTGCTTCGTCCGTTTGGTTTTATTTGTTTGATGTCCAAATTGTCTGTTTTTGTCGGAATTGTCTTATTGCCCATTTGTTAGTTTATGTCCATGTTTGGACAAAATATTTATACTTGTCAGGTTTTAAGTATATGTACATATTCTTGTACTTTTTGGTGAAATTGTATATTTTTATATTTATTCATACATGATCTAAATACATAATATTTATACACAAAATACACATACATACTTGATCATAACTAAATATATATTTCATCTAAATATATATATATATACATATATATATTAGTTTGAGAAAAACTCTTGAAATTTTATTTAAACTTTTTCATCCAAATTTCGTTTAATCATGATTAAAATCCTTAGTCATTTCTAATCATAAAAGTCTTTAGTTTGTTTTTAAATAAAATCTTGTTATATTTTATAAACTTTTTAAACTTGGATATTATATATATTAGTTTTTATAAAATCTAATGATCCAACACACTAAGGTGATGTTAAAACTTGTCAAACTTGTTCACCAGATTTATGGTTTTGTTGTTCGGTTGATAGATTCGGCTCAGGTCTCGTACCAGGTCGAATACCCACACTTGTATTACTTATTTAATTTATTTACACCATCTTTGTGATATTTTTATTATCCAAATTTATTAATTAAGTTCTCCAGACTAATAAATTTGTTATTACCCGACTTTGTGTCGGGTAATTACCAAACCAGTTGTGTAGCTTTAAAACATAGAGTTTAAGTACGGGTTTTTGTGTTGTTTTTAATAGCCTATATATTGTTTATGATAAATAATATGTATTTTTAAATTTTGTACATTTGTTGTTTTGTTCTGCGAAGTGTTGTACACTCAGAAGAATTGCTGTATTTTTCCACGAACCGGACAATTTGGTGTTTTAATAAAATGTTTTTGAAAAGTAATATTTGCACATTATTTCCAACTGATGTTCCCATATAATATTTATCACGGACATACATAATTTCTCGTTTTTGCCATGTCAGACTGTACCGCGACTAGTCCTAACATGTATAGTGTGTTTGTGTTTCTACCGCCAGTCTAGGATATAAATTTATATGTTTCTAATTGTGGCGGGTTTGTTATCATTTTAAGTTATGATTTTGAAATTCGTAGACTTTTAAGACTCAATTAAATAAGATCAAGTCGAAAATAAGAATGTAATAGTTGTTTAGTCTATATGGATTTACCGGTATTTTGTCGTGTGTCACATTCTCCCCATGTTCAAGAAAATTTGTCCCGAAATTTAAGTTGCATTATCTGTTGTAGGGACTTTCTCGAACAAGTGAGGGTAGTTTCTTTTTATTTCATCTTCTCGTTCCCATGTGAACTTAGGTCCGCGCTTCGAGTTCCAACATATCTTGATTAGTTTGATACAACTCCTCCTCAATTTTTGGGTTTTCGAATCTAAAACCTCTACATGTTCTTCGATGATATGGAGTTTGTCATCTATACTGATTTCATCCGGGGGATAATAAGTGATTCGTCAGAAAGACACTTCTTAAGATTTGACACGTGAAAGGTGTCGTGGACGTCACTAAGATTTTCGGGTAATCTTAGCTTGTAAGCGACAGTTCCAACTTTTTCTAAAATCTCATAAGGTCCTATGTATCTTGGGCTAAGCTTGTCTTGCCTCCCAAATCTAGCTACACCTTTCCAAGGGGAGACTTTTAACAACACTTTGTCTCCAACCTCGAAAGATAACGGTTTGCGACGTTTATCCGCGTAGCTTTTTTGTCAGTCTCAGGCTGCCTTAATACATTCTTGGATTTTAAATATTTTATTAGTAGTCTCTTGGACTAACTCTAGTTCTATCATTTGTTTGTCTCCATTTCCGCCCAGCATAGAGGAGATCGACACTTACCTCCATATAATGCTTCGAATGGAGCAGCTTAGAACTTGTGTGATAACCGTTATTGTATGAGAACTCCACTAAAGGTAAGTGAGTGTCCCAATTTTCGCCTAAGTCCATCACACAAGCACGAAGCATGTCTTCTAAAGTTTGAATTGTACGTTCACTTTGGTTGTCAGTTTGAAATGATTGCCAAAATCTGTTACTTAGATCTAAGCAAGATCCAAAAGCCTTTTGAAATGATTGCTAAATTCTTGACACAAAACGACCATCTCGGTCAGAGATTATCGAAATAGGCACTCCATGCCTTGCCTAAATCTCCTTGAGATAGAGTTCAGCTAACTTCCCAGTTTTATCTTTCTCGCGTATTGGTAAGAAATGAGCTGACTTAGTTAATCGATCAACAATTACCCAAATCATGTCATGAACGCATGAGGTCCTGGGTAATTTAGTTATGAAATCCATGGAAATTTGTTCCTATTTCCAAGTGGGAATTTCAGGTTGTTGTAACAATCCTGATGGTTTTTTGTATTGGACCTTAATTTTAGCACATGTTAGACACTTTCCAACATAAGTTGCAATATCACCTTTGATATTAGGCGACCAATAATATTCCTTAAGATCATGATACATTTTATCCGCTCCGGGATGTATCGAGTATTTGGATTTATGAGCTTCATCTAGAATTAGATCTCCAAGACCGCCAAAATAAGGAACCCAAATTCTACTCATAAAGTACAAGGCTCCATTCCCTTTTGGTTCTAGATGTTTTTCCATGCCTCTGATCATTTCTGCTTTAAAGTTTCCTTCCTTTAGTGCTTCTTGTTAGGCGTCATGAATTCGAGAGGTGAGGTTATTGTGAATTGTGAGTCCTAATGATCGTACACGTAGGGGCTTTACTCGTTCTTTTCGACTCAAGGCATCCGCGACAACATTCGCCTTGCCTGGATGATATTTGATCTCACAATCATAGTCATTCAACAATTCAAGTCAACGCCTTTGGTGCATATTTAACTCTTTCTAGTTAAATATATGTTGAAGACTTTTGTGATCAGTAAAAATTGTGCACTTAGTTCGGTAAAGATAATGACGCCATATTTTTAATGCAAATACCACTACACCTAACTCTAGGTCATGTGTGGTATAGTTCTTCTCGTGAACTTTTAATTGGCGTGATGCGTATGCAATAACTTTCTCTCGTTGCATTAACACACATCCTAATACCTGATGTGATGCATCGCAATAAACTATAAAGTCGTTTGTGCCATCTAGAAGTGATAGAATTGGTGCATCACAAAGTTTGTCCTTAAGCAGTTGGAAAGCTGCTTCTTGTTTCTTTCCCCAATCAAACTTCTTATCTTTTTGAGTGAGGGAAGTTAGAGGTTGAGCGATCTTTGAAAAGTTCTCAATGAATCTCCGATAGTAACTGGCCATTCCTAAAAATTGGCGTACTTCGGTTGGCGTCTTTGGTGCGTTCCAATTCTTAATGGCTTCTATGCCTTTCTCATTGACTACATGTCCGAAAAGTTGAACTTTGCGAAGCCAAAACTCACATTTAGAGAATTTTGCATACAGTTTCTCCTTCTTTAATAATTCAAGAATAGTTCTAAGATGATGTTCGTGTTCATCCTTGTTTCATGAATATATCAATATGTCATTGATAAACACTATCACGAATTTATCAAGGTATGGTTTGCACACACGGTTCATTCAGTCCATGAACACTGGTGGTGCATTTGTTAAGCCAAAAGGCATAACAAGGAACTCGTAATGACCGTAGCGAGTTCGGAATGCCGTTTTCGAAATACTTTTTTCTTGAACTTTAAGCTGATGGTATCCTGACCTTAAGTCAATCTTCGAATAGAAACTCGATCCTTGAAGTTGACCAAACAAGTCATCGATCCTCGGTAATGGATACCTATTCTTGATCGTGAGATTATTCAATTCTCGATAGTCTATGCACATCCTGAAACTTCCATCCTTCTTCTTCAAGAATAAAACTGGAGCTCCCCAGGGTGAGAAGCTTGGTCTAATGAAACCTTTATCAAACAACTCTTGAAGTTGCATGGACAACTCTTGCATTTCTGAAAGAGCTAGTCGGTAAGGGGATTTTGCAACAGGTGCGGCTCCTGGAATTAAGTCTATACGAAATTCGACTTGTTGTTGTAGTGGCACTCCCGACAAGACTTCTAGGAAAACTTCAGGGAGTTCCTTCACAACAGGGATCTCCCCAAGTTTCGGCTCCTTAGCTTTTTTATCAACTGCGTGTACTAAGAATGCTAGGCATCCTTTCCATAAGCACATTTGAGCTTTCTTACAAGTGATAAATCATAGTTGCGTTTCGTTCTTCTCGCCATGAACAAGAAGTGTTTCGTGTAACGCCTCGTATTTCCGTATTCCTATTTTTAGAACGTTCGTATTTGCATTCTATTTTTAGATACCTTACAATCGTACTCCAACTACGTTATCACAATTTGAGGCGTTAATCATAATGGAAATTCATTTTATATACATACGTGTTACATTTTATATGCACATCAATATTTAAATACGTGTTTATATGCAAAACCGAGACTTAAAATACACTTTTGATACCTAAATCAAGTTAAAATACAAGAAAACGGCATAAAATAAGCAAGTTACAAAGTGCAAGGACTAAAAGTGAGCAAAACCAAACGCTTCTCCACCTCATTTCTTCTACAATCACTTTCCACCCTTTTTTAGCTAATTAGATTTCACCTTTTTCCACATCCTTTCTCCTACAATCAACTTCCACCATTCTTTAACCAATTAGATTACATCCTTTCCCACCTCCTTTCTCCTCCAGTCACCTTCCACCTTTCTTTAGCCAATCATATTTCACCATTTTCCACCTCATTTCTCCTCTAATCACCTTCCACCTTCATTTAAACCCCAACCAGTTAACCATCTTATAAATACCAACCCTAACACCTTCCAAACACTTGCACCACCTCCAAATCACTTCCAAACTCTCTCAAATCTCCAAGATTTTCAACTTTGGGCAAAAATTTCAAGAACCAAAATTGGTAACTTCGGTGTTTCATTCTCCAACCAATCAAACGCTTCACGGGATATAACAATGAAAGCTTTGCAAAAACCGTGAGTACACTTGACACCCTTTTTAAGCTTTACACTTTTTGGGTGCAATATGTTAATCTATCATAAACACACTAAATCACACTTTTATTCTATGCAATCACACAAAAAATCCATCATACATGCTATAGTTATGTGATACTCGATTTGTTTACTTGGAACATTCTTATGTGCTACTAATTGTCATTAACTTCGTACGAGCCTCCCCTTAACATGTATAGCGCTATAGGAGTAACGCACTGCCGTTATTCTTGTGGTCATGTTAAGTTTTTATCTATTATGCGGTGACACTTGAGGATTGATTGTAGATCGCATGCCATGTTTACATTAATCTAGTATGCTAGCTTAACATGTGGATTTGTTTAAACGAATTTATACTTATGTTATGTGTACTCGCCAATACTTTTGTGTTGAACTATACTTTTAACATGTTGCAGGTTAAGGATGACGCCATTGATGAAACTTAGTAGGGACTCCCTAGAAACGCACCTAGAAACTTCTAGACTTTATGTTGCTTATTGATAATCATGTTGTACTTGAATTTCTTAAATGTTGTACTTTCAAATTTCTTATGTCGTACTTGACGAATTTGAAATGAAATGAAATTTTAAATTTAATATTGTCATAAATAGTGTTATGATGTCTCGAGCAATCTATTTCGTCTCACTCCAATGTTTCCTCCATCGGTTGGGGAGCGACAGATTGGTATCAGAGCCATAACTATAGGGAATTAGGAAAATTGTCATGTTTTTGACCTAGTCTATAGTTAAGCACCATACTCGACTATACTTTCTTTATGTGCTAAATTCTTGAAACATCTCTTATGTGCTCATATATATTTTCCCTATTTCAAAACATATGTCCTCCATAGGAAACTCTACATGATTATGAGAAAACACGAACACACTCATATTATACAAACAAGACTACTTCACAAAAATAGGCATGAAACCCACACTTCGGTGAAAGATTCTCAATCCGTATTCCCGATTTTCATGATATTATACATCAAGATAGGAGTGACATCCACACCTTGATGAAGTATCAACCATACTTAGGGAATGACGTTGTCAAGTTAGCGGTGATACCCGCATCTTGGTAACTAGTCCCACTCCTTGATTTTTGAATCCCGCCAAAGTCTCGAATTTTCAATTAACTAAGGACATGCAGTAACCGGAAGGGTGAATATCATTAAACGAAATTTCGGCGAGAGTATTTTACCTTTTAGGCCAAAGCATGCTTCCCAAACTCAAAAGAACTTTTGATCACTTTGGTTAGTCAAGATTTCGTTTCAGAACAATCCAAGTTTTAGTTAAAACCATCATTATATTATATCAATTTTATGCATAACGTAAAACATTCCTTTCTTTCAAAATTCAAATTATTTTCACAATGATTACACACGTATCATACTTATACTTTTCATGTACCTTACAGTCTATTTATAAATACGATTTCAAAAATGTCACCCACAAGATAAACACAATTCGCATTCCCAAAAGTGAAGTCTTATCATCAAAATAGGAGTGATTCCCTTACCTCGACGATTTGACTTCGCCCATTTCTCAAAGAAATCTTGTCCTTGAGATAGGAGTAATGTCTACACCATAATGGAAGATCAAATCACAACTCGACTACTTTCATAACAACCACTAGATCAAAACTTATACTAAACCTTTTATCATTGTTTCAATTTTTCTCATTTATGCAAAAACCTCGAACCTTATTATTTTATCCAAACGATTTCTTGCCCTACAATTTATTTACGTAAATCACATATATGAAACTCCTAATAAAACTTTAAATGTTTCTTTCACAATTTTCAAAAACTTTATGAAATGCTATCTATCAACTTAGTCAGTCTAACGAACCTCTTGCCTTCGATTCATAACTCATCCAATCGCAAAAACACACTCACTTTATACTACCATTCTACAGACATTTTATTTCCAACAAGAAACCAACGAAAACTTTCTCTCACATACGTATAAGTCCACTTTGCTAAAATACTTTTCAAACCCCAAGTTTTCCACGAAAATTTTCAAAACACAACTTTCCTTGTATCAATATAAAAATAAAGCAAGACACTATTTTACAACCTTTTCAAAAATTGCTAATACGCAAATCTAAATCTGAACTCATGGGCAAGAAAATTTTATAAGATATAACCTACGACGTATGCAAATAAAATTTTTTAAATAAAAGTAGCATTTCTTTTTTTACAAAGCACATCTTATATCAAAAATTAATACTTTTCACAATATTCACTCGACATTCACAATTCTTGTCCTTCATTCAAACAAACCCGATTTATTTTATTTCAACCAACTCAATGTTTTGACTCAAACGACCATACACATGCATATCGCCTTACAAGTTTCCATTTATGCAGTAAATTTTAAATGACAATCTTACACATATCACCATTACACTTCGTATTTTACACACTCGCAACTTCATGGTAACTTATATATGCTAAATCTCATTTTATTCCACATATACGCTCGATACTATATGTCAATGTTATATGTATTTGTCTTCAATCATACTAAAAATTTATACATTCGCACTACTTGGTAGTCAAACTTGAAATCTATAAGTAGGCATAACCCGAGTGGTTTCGCCTACGTTCGACACACTCATACATACATACAATCATGCTTAAATTCTTAATTTGTATACGCTATCTTACACACACATTTTGCATGTAATACTAAAATGTAACCTGACCCGTACACTACTAGTACAAACTATGCAGATCATGCACAAACCAAAATAATCGCGGGTGCACACGCGATTATATTGGTAGGCGTATCAAAACCATAGTGGGTTCTACTGTGTATCGCAACACCGAACGTAACATGACACCAAGTATCGAAACGAATGTAACAAGGTGTGAACATGGTGGATACGCCGCTGTACTTCCTATATATAAGTGTCCCTACCATGTTACCAAACTTTCATAAAACGTGCTATGAGAAATTCGGTGATTTTCCGGACCTTGTTAAATACATTTGATTTATAACAAACTTTGGTAACCCAACTTCAAAATGCTTGGTACTCGATTATCCATGATAAAGCTTCATTCTCAAAATCGTTAGCTTTAACCACTACAACTATCACTAGCATCTCTCTACTTTTGTGTTCGTATTTCATTCAATATCCACACCATTCTTACCCGTCGCTTACACCCACCGAATCGTTCATACGCTCTCATACCATGAATATTCCCAAATTCTTCCCTTATCATTTCATCCAAACTTTATTTTCAGTAAATCGGCCTAAACGATTTATCCGTTTTTACAAACATCCTCACCAATTCGAGTCAGTAAAAATACTTTTAAGATATCTTTCATTTTTTATTATGCGCAAACTTCAACTAGACCACCTACTACTGCTAAAAATTTTTGATACCATAACTACCTGTCATCCTAGCTTCTCACCTATAAACATTTTTTTCTACGTGTGATTTTACTAATACGCATTTAAACCAATGAAAATTTTTCCTACAACCTACGGTGCGGGCCACACATTTTGTCAAACTACACCCTTACATACACAAAAACCTTTTAGGTCATATCTTTTTAAAACATTTCTCCCAATTGAGTTGTTCAAACTCGCTTTGCACTACACACACATACACGTCTTACTTGTTCTTGCACTCACTTACGTTTAGAACCTGAAAACGCCTTAGTCAAATAAATTACCTTTACAAACCGAGCATTTAATCTCCCACATTTTCCATACATTTCAACTCTCTTATACTAAACCACACTTAGACTTTAAACTTCAAATTTCGATTATAGCTAAACATTTTATCAAAGTCTCTTTTTTCTAAAAGTCTTCCTCTTGAAAAATTTTGGAACGAAATTTCCGATAGTATGGGAGACTGTAATGCCTCGCATTTCCGTATTCCAATTTTTAGAACGTTCGTATTTGCATTCTATTTTTAGAAACCCTACAATCGTACTCCATCTCCGTTATCACAATCTGAGGCGTTAATCATAATGGAAATTCATTTTATACATATACGTGTTACATTTCATATTTGTGTTATATACGTAGTCAATATTTAAATACGTGTTTATACGCAAAACCGAGACTTAAAATACACTTTGTATAACTAAGTCAAGTTAAAATACAAGAAAACGGCACAAAATAACCAAGTTACAACGTGCAATGACTAAAAGTGAGCAAAACCAAAAGCTTTTCCACCTCCTTTCTCCTCCAAACACCTTCCACCTTTTTTTAGCCAATTAGATTTCACTTTTCCACCTCCTTTCTCCTCCAATCAACTTCCACTATTCTTTAACCAATTAGATCTCACTCTTTCCCACCTCCTTTCTCCTCCAATCACCTTCCACCTTTCTTTAGCCAATCATATTTCACTTTTTTTCACCTCCTTTCTCCTCTAATCACCTTCCACCTTCATTTAAACCCCAACCACTTAACCCTCTTATAAATACCAACTCTAACACCTTCTAAACACTTGCACCACCTCCAAATCACTTCCAGACTCTCTCAAATATCCAAGATTTTCAACTTTGGGCAAAAAGTTCAAGAACCAAAATTTGTAACTTTGGTGTTCCATTCTCCAACCAATCAAACGCTTCACGGGATATAACAAAGAAAGCTTTGCAAAAACCGTGAGTACACTCGACACCCTTTTTACGCTTTACACTTTTTGGGTGCAATATGTTAATATATCATAAACACACTAAATCACACTTTTATTCTATGCAATCACACAAACAATCCATCATACATGCTATAGTTATGTGATACTCGATTTGTTTACATGGAACATTCTTATGCACTACTAATTGTCATTAACTTCGTACGAGCCTCCCCTTAACATGTATAGCGCTATAGGAGTAACGCACCGCCCGTATTCTTTTGGTCATGTTAAGTTTTAATCTATATTGCAGTGACACTTAAGGATTGACTTGTAGATCGCATGCCATGTTTACATTAATCTAGTATGCTAGCTTAACATGTGGATTTGTTTAAACGAATTTATACTTATGTTATATCAAACTTGTGTACTCGCCAATACTTTTGTGTTGAACTATACTTTTAACATGTTGCAGGTTAAGGATGACGCCATTGATGAAACTTAGTAGGGACTCCCTAAAACGCACCTAGAAACTTCTAGACTTTATGTTGCTTATTGATAATCATGTTGTACTTGAATTTCTTAAATGTTGTACTTTCAAATTTCTTATATTGTACTTGACGAATTTGAAATGAAATGAAATTTTAAATTTAATATTGTCGCAAATAGTGTTATGATGTCTCGAACAATCTATTTCGTTTCACTCTGATGTTTCCGCCATTGGTTGGGGTGTGCCATTTCGTTATTAGGAAGAGGAATACGAATGATCTTATCGCAACACACGACTTCAGCTCGGTTATTGGATAACCAATCCATACCAACTACGATATCGAAACTATCTAATCGGATGGGTAATAAGTCAATGTTAAATTTTTGTCTACCAAGCACTAAAGAGCATCCTTTAACAATCTCTCCAGATTCAATTATTTTTCCATTCGCTAGTTCGATAGTGAAAGGATAGTCTAATTTATTTGAATTTACTTTAAGTATATCTTTGAACTCTAAAGATATAAAACTATTATTTGCGGCAGTATCAAATAAAATAAATGTAAAGTGATTGTTGATAGGAAACGTACCCGTGATCACATTAGGATCTTGGCGCGCTTCTCGGGCTTCTATCACAAAAGCTTGGTCGTGACCTTTGTTTTCTTTTGGGCAATCTTTCTTAAAATGACTCAATTCTCCGCAACCATAGCAGCCTTGTTCTTTCCTTTCCTGTTTCCATTTCTACTACTGCTTTCTCTCTTTTCTACGTTCTTGCTTCCCTTGTTGTTTCCCCAACAATTCTCAGTGCGGTGTCCTAACTTTCTGCACTTATCACACTTGGTGGTTCGGCATCCACCATAGTGATGACATCCACACTTGTTGCACTTTGGTGCATTTCCCGCATACCCTTTTGGTCCAATTTCTGTTGTAGCCACAAATGCTCTAACTTTTTTCGTTGCAGGGGTTTCCTTCTTCTTGTTGTCTAACCTTGATCCCTTTTTGAAATGAAAAAATTTCCTCTTATTGTCATGCGAAGATGACTCCACATATGTCTCCATGTCTGAGAGGGGATCGGCTTTCCTCTTGTGAGCACCAGACTGATCTGACTCAGCTAACAAATGCGGAATTCATTATTGACGAGTTGGACAAACAAACAAGAAAGATATACTCCTTAAATGCCTTGATTCGTATTAATAAACGTGAATGGTTACAGACGAATAAACACTTTGACAAGGCTTCGCCGTAGTCACACACCAACAGATATCTAACACAACACTCAGGCTCCAATATATATAGGTCAACATGACTCCCACAGGAGGAGGAGTATGTGTTTGACTCGTGCGAGTGGTGCCTCGTACGAGTGACAAGGTGTCACTCGTACGAGCCACTAGGTTCACTCGTACGAGCCATGTACAAAACATATAAATCATATATTAACATACAATGTTTGACATTCTAAGCCCTATATACATAATCGATATATCCTAGACGTAGGCGATAGACATTATGCACCAACAAACTCCCCCTTGGATGTTGCTGCAGTCTTGGATAGTCTTCAAAAATTTCTTCAAATATTTGACAGTTAACGTCTAAATTGAAAGCGCCTTAGTGACGCAATCTGCATACGCTCTACAATCCTTTCCTCATTCTTTTCTTTCTTTCGCTTCTCTATCTCTTCTAGCTTCCTCCAAGAAGTGTTCCATGTTGTTCCTAAATGTATGTCATTAGCAAAACAAACATTAACAATCTTCTGGAACTGGAGAGCCTGCTCTTTGTCTTTTTCTTCAAAACTGATTCTGCTAAAGAATAAACATTTAATATCTTTTGCGAGCAGTTTACTAGCCACATCGGGTCTAGTATTCGAATACCACACCATAATCCATAGATACGTTTGTGCGCAATGACGGATTTAGATAGTTCTTTTGTAATTTTCCAAGAATCTTCATCTGGTTGGACACAAATTACAGTTTCGCATGTGTTCGAATCATAGTGCCACCATTTAAAAATCTTGTTCCATTTTAATCAGAGGCATATTCTTCATCACTCGTGGCCTCTTTACAACAAACATAACATCCTTTTCTTTTGTTACTAGATCAATCTTCGTTATTCTTTTGGGGATATGTGGCTTCCAGTGAATAAAACCATGTGTAGCCTCAAGCTTTATCAATTTCCACAGCTGCTGGTCAGAAATTTCATCTTCAAATTAATCATCTTAGTTTGAACAAGCTCTTTGATATCCTAGAATGGTAGGGTCTTTATGTCGCTTAAGTGGATCCCGTAACTCCCGTCTAATTGCATAAACATTAAGCTCTTCGATCCATCCCTAGCTTATGATGTCCCCTAAAGAAACGTTAGCATCACGAGTGAAAAATGCTAGGGGACGTTTGAATTTTCGCTCTACTGGGACTTCCTTAAACCACAATTTCCTCATTTCAGCAATTTATTCTATAGACAAACTTTGAGGAACTGTTCTCTGTTTGACAGCCTCTTCAACCTTTCGCTTTTGTAGATCATCATTCTCGGCTGCAAACAATTCACTAAAGGTTAGGGAGTCATATGTACCCTCTCCGACAATATCTGCATCATTGTCATCACAATCATCCTCCACGACCCTTGTCATAATCATGCGCATCAGAAAAATGTTCGAAGACATAATCTTCAGGCTGAAAAGCACTGATTTCATTAAGCTCGTCTTCGAAATCGAATTCAAAAGCCTCTTCATCCACGCCCAACAATTGAGCAATCTCTTCCTTTGTATAGCTATGGACGAACTCACCTTCTTCTACATCACGCTCTAAATACAAGAATTTTGATTTGGGCATGACAGGAACAACTAACACATCGGTCACTATGAAAATCCCTGCTTGCGTAGAATCTTTAGAGCTTTCAGGTGCCTTTCCCTATTCTTTATCTCCTTCCACTTGGTTAGCGGAATCGTCCAAGTACACAGAAAAATCGATATCTTTATCCAAGCCCGATTCTGTTAGGAGGATTCCCGAACCACCCATATCATTATCATCATTACCATCATCATCATCATCATCATCATCATTAGACTTATCATCTTTTCCATCTAAGTCTTCATCTATCTCTTCTGGATTTTCAGCAAACTCATCTGATTCTTCCTCAATCTCTTTTTCCATCTTTCTTTTCTTAGCCACTCTTGATGTTTTGCAGATAAATTTGACATGTCAATATCAACATCCTTTGGCTTTCCGACCAACAAAAACTTCTTTATGTCTACAAACACCACCACCTCAGAAAATACTGGCACAGATTCAACTTCTGGCTCAGTTATATCAATCACAGATTCCTCACCAATCTTTTCTTTTCCTTTGTCTTGAGCATCTGATAATTCTTTTGCAATACGTTCCCGCTCGGCATATGTTTGTCGGGCTTCTTCTTTCTCTATCTCATCAATCTCAGCATCTAAATTAATTCCCAATTTCTTCGTGAGGAGTTTCTCAAATAAGCTCATCTTTCTTTGACTTCTGAGGCGTTCTGCATCATATTCCACCATACGACTTCTCAAACGTTCATTTTCGGATATGATGCTCACCAAGATGGCCTCTAGATGCTGTTTTTCTTCATTAAGCTCATTCATTTGCTCTTGTAACTCAGCAATTTTGACATTGTTCATCATTGCTTGTTTCTCTAACTCTTCAAGGCGTGAATCTTTGAACATGTCTACTGAGAACTCTTCCCCCTGTTATATCACCAAAGTCGAAGTCAAGTTGATCTTTTACCTAGTTCCTGTTGAGAAATGGGGTTGAGATTGAGTAGGTTGAGGTGTTGGTTGTGGTGGTGGTGACGGTGGTGGTTGTGGAGTTGATTAAGGAGGTGGTGGTGGTTGAGGAGTTGGTTGAGGAGGTGGTGATGGTGGTTGAGGAGTCGGTTCTAGACGGAAGCATGGGTGTATGAAAGTACCGATTCGATAGAACGTTATTAAGAAGGGAGTAGAACCAGAATCAGTGGAAGCATTCATTCATTCATACCAAAAGAGTATACATCTTGTCTGGCTGGCGGAATTCCTGGAGAGAATCCGCCAGCGGTTCCCCTCAGAGAACTTCCAAAACTTAACAAAAATGAACACACAACACCTATATATAGACATGAGCAGCTCGTGCGAATGGTTGCTCGTACGATTGAGAAGATGTCACTCGTACGAACCACATAAGCTCACTCGTACAACTGAGATGTTTATCACTCGTAGGAGTCACATTGTCACCCGTACAAGACAATTCTCATTCGCACTTGGGTCATGTGTTGGTATCTAATCTATACAATATTCAATACACACTCTTTCTAGCCTATTCGCACAGTGATGTACATAAAGTGCATCAACAAATTCCCCCTTGGACGTCACTGTCGAAGCTTGATCTTGATCTTGTAATCTGAGAGCTGTGTTTGAATATTTTGCAACTTCAATCAGGTATCTGTTGATGTCGTAGAATGCGTCAACAAATTCCCTGTGGATTGATGATCCAGGTTTGCATTAGCTATTTTAAGCAACATTCCCCATGAAATAATTTTCTCCAGAAATTAATCTTCAAGTCGTTGTTTGCACGGTTCAAGACCTCCTCTGATTTGTTTAATCTATAAATTTTCTCGAATAATTACCAACTTGATATTAATCAATGTAGCATCTTCGTTTTGACGATAACCACATCCGCATTTGGTTTAGCGCACTCCTCCAATGCTCGATCCTCTGATCTTCAAAACCCAATCGGAAATTGATAGAAACTTCGAATTGCCACAACAAAAAGCTTCAAATCAATGAATATCCGCAAAAATCTGAAATCCCGATTTCCGTAGTAACGATCAGCAAATCAGTAATCTTCTCAATCAACAAATCATCATCAGAATCATACTAGCTGGTAACACATTGAATCTGAGAAACATTCTCTGGCAATCAAAATCACATTCTTCCTTTTTAGTCACAATAACATATGTATAGTTATCTCCGCTGGAATGGGGCAACTGAAACTACAAGACATTCTTGTTTCATGGCGGTTAGTCTTAAAAACAGGTCATTTGCCTTGCAGAGTTAAAGATAAGCAGTCATATGTGCTTCCAATTCCACATCGAGGATTCGGTATTTAACCCTTGAGCATCCATATGTATCATGATCTGAAAATTCTGAACATTCTTTGATCACAGATTCTAAATTTATAGTCTATTTCATGAATAGACATAAACGTTATCTCATTACTAATGAATCTTCGATCCTCTATGTTTCCTAGATAATCTCCAGTTGGAACCACCCGGATACTGTTGCATCGTCACGAATTTCAAAAATGCCGGAATTTTAACAAATACGTGAAAAAAATTTAATTCCCTTTCATTTTTGCAAATTCTGATGTCTTGAGTTCTTATGGGAATGAAGATTATGGCGCGACTGCAGCATATGGTACTCAATTTTTGCGAAAAATTTCCCAAAATTGCAGTTTTGATCAAATGTTGATTTAACGTTAAGGTTCATTAATAGTCACTACACCAGATGATCAATGTTTTCCACAGGTATCAGTGACTACCCCAAAATCTTCATCATTCTGTGACCGTATCATCAAATCTATACTCTGAAGCTCTAGACAGTGTCCCAGAACAACCCGAATTAGACGTTAAAATCTCGAAAAAATTTGTAATCACCAATTTTTTTTGGGTCATCACTTTGTACGAGCTAGACTTTGTACGAGTGGTGCTTCGTACGAGTGACCAATCGTCACTCGTACGAGCCATAGAGGCTCACTCGTACGAACGAAACTGATTATGTTTTTTGATCTAGAATCTTCATTTCTTTGAATTTCAACATGATTTTTGCACAGATCTGGTTGAAAATCAGTTTCTAACAATCCTATGGTTTCAATTTTACATTATGTCCGTGGATTGTCCGATTATTTGATATTTTACGTCTAAAACCCTTCATACGTCCAAAATTCATGAGCGTAGGTGATTCATCAACTGTTAGATTGAATGAATCAGTACCATAGCTCTGATGCCAGTTGTGGTCCCGGTGACGGCGGTTCTAGACGGAAGCTTGGGCGTATGGAAGTACCGATTCCATAGAACGTTATTAAGAAGGGAGTAGAAACAGAATCTTCGGAAGCATTCATTCATTCATACCGAAAGAGTATACATCTTGTCTGGCTGGCGGAATTCCTAGAGAGAAACCGCCAGCGTTTCCCTCAGGGAACTTCCAAAACCTAACAAACAATGAACACACAACACCTATATATAGACATGAGCAACTCATGCGAATAGTTGCTCGTACGAGTGACAAGATGTCACTCGTACGAACCACATAAGCTCACTTATACAGTGAGATGTTTATCACTCGTACGAGTCACATTGTCACTCGTAAACAAGTGACATTTTCACTCGTATGAGACAGTTCTTGTAACATTTGTAAAAATCGGGTTTTCAAAATCCGCTCCGTTTTGTAATCGAATATCAAGTTATAAAAGTTACGTTGAATATTTATGATTATTTTGATTTAAAACGATACATAATTAATAAATAAACTAAACTATAAAAATTATATTTGATAAAAAGTTAAAACAAAATAAATAAAAAAATTATGTTGTTGCCGGGACTCGAACCCGGGTCAGCCAAGAACAACTCCAACGCCTTAACACACACTCACATCACCACTCTGCCACTTTGTGTTTTCTGTTATCTCTAGGAAACAAATGAGATTTATATACAGACTAGGTTAAACCGGTTTCACCAACTGAGAAACGGAAATCGGCAAATCAATCGTCAAATCGTTTGTTTTCTCGCGTATTCACGTTCATAACCGATGAACCGATGTCTTTAATCAATTCAGAATTGATTGAGCATCAAGTCTCATCATTATCGGTCTTCATAACCGAAAAGTAATCAAATCCAGAATACTTCAACCCAAGATCACTCTCGCGACTCAGAAATATCATACCAGCATCCCATTTCACTTTCGTCACATTTTCAGACCATCAGAACGCTTAAAACAGCTCGCCGGAAATTTCTGCAAAAGTCGCCGGAAAACCGTATTCATCCTCAAACGGTAAATCTTTCAATATTCGTTGTAGTTCAACAATTCTTAAGCTATTTCTAACTTAAACCACTCAATTGAAATCGAATTCAGGCGCTGTATTCAACTAATTCCAGTTCGCCGGAAAGATTCTGAAAGTCGTTATTTCCGTCTGTGAAACGGTAAGGACCTTCAAACGCATCGTTAACGTTTGTTTATCACTTCAATTCCACAATGGACTAATCAAAAACGGCTAATTGTCTGTTCAGTTGAGGTGCATAAAAACAGAGACCGACGCCTGCCGGAACTCTGTAACCAAACGTTCACCGGTATGTTCTTCCTCTAATCGTAATCCCTGCTATCTCTTATCAGTTTGTGTAATGCTTAGCAATCGAATTAACAAGTTTTAGTGTTGTAAACGGCCGTCGGTAAAAATCCAGTGAAGAAGATGAACTCTGGTAATACTATAAGTATAATTAAAATTGGTAGTTTAAACGGGTTAGACACACAGTCCAGCGATGGACTGTGTGCACAATACATACGCATGTCCCGAGTTCAATTCCTGCTATACGCACTCCTTATATAATAAAATGCCTTTTTGTTTAAAAACTAACCCGGTTAACCAGTTAGTGGTTAAGTATAATAAAAACCGAGATAATAACCAGGTTAGACACACAGTCCAGCGGTGGACTGTGTGCAACATTAAGCCATACGTCGCGCGTTCGAAACCCGTCACTAGCACCGGTCCGTTGAATTAAAATGTTTTTGCAAATAAAAGAAATTCGGTTAAATTGAATAAGTGTATAAATATAATTAAAAACAAGATTATTTCGGGTTAGACACGTAGCTCAGTTGGTAGAGCTGCGTGCACGCGTACGGGAGGTCTCGGGTTCGAGCCTCACCCAGCGCAAACCATGTCATTGACCGAACCGGTCAACAAGTCAACAGGTCAACGGTCAACGGTCAACGGTCAACGCAAAATAAACAATTTTTTTTATATTTTTATTTATTTAATTTAATTTAAAAATCAAATAAAAATACTTAAAAATAACATTTTTAAAGATAGAAAATAGCCTTAAACTCACAAAAATATATCTAAAAATTTCATTAAAATCCTTAATAAAATCCACTTATTTAATATATTTTTCCGTTATTATTTAGGTTAGTATTTCTCGTTGTTCCGCTCATCTAACTCGTGCGCATCTCACCATCTCCAATCCAACGCACCCAATGTGAGTGAATCTTTACAAATTCCCCGTTTTAATCACGTTTTGGGTGTATCATGTGTCTTGTTATATATATTATACTTAAACCATTGTGCATACATCATATCATGAACTAGTGTATTCAGTTTGTTTCTGTTATGTAGTTATTGTTGGATGCAAGTTTATTATTTTCAGTACATGCAATTTCATAGGCCGCCGCTCCCCATTACATTATGAGCGTTGAGCATGTTCCCCATTTCATTATGAGGTTGAACCTGGCGTGCCCACATACGATCGGCCCCGTTTGATTGAGCCTTGATCGCACAGACATTTTCATTTTCAGTACATGCAATACGATCGGCTCCGTTTGATTGAGCCTTGATCGCACAGTTTCATTTATGTTATTTATCGTATGATGTAGGTATGTTCATGTATGCTGTCATATGTTATTGTATGTTATAGTTGTGACTGCTATTTGCCACTGCTTGATTATTTACATTTGCTCAACTATGATTATGCACAATTTTTCATTGATAAACTAACAAGTAATTCCTTAATAAATGTTTATCTAATAAGGTTCACTCGCCAACTTATGTTGACCCAAAAACCCCCATTTTACACATGATACAGGTGAACCAGCAGCAGCTAGGAACACATAGGACTTGGACTAGAAGAATAAAACGATTTAGAGTTGGGATTGTTATGTTTGGTTTATTTTCTTTGTATTGAATGAACATGTTTGGAATATTTGGAAATGTAACTTTGACTTTATTAAATATGAAACATATTAGTAAATGTCATGAGCTTTGGTGATAACCCAATTATGCCCCGACTCTTATTCCGCTGCGGGTCGGGGTGTGACAGATTGGTATCAGAGCCATGACTATAGGGATATAGGATAGGTTATTAGACCCTTAGAGCCTATACTATAGTCGATTAGAAACTTATAAGATTTTAGTGTGTTACATGCCAAATTTCATGATGTTTATATGTTTTATGTTAAATGTTACATTTAATATTGTGCAAGCATGTTCATAAGTATGTATTATCATATAATGCCTATCATGAATCGTATACTCATCACATATCACATCCATGAAAGCACACACCACGTCAGGATTGCTTTTACAATGATTTTCGTGTTTTCAAATCTCATCAAAGTGAGTTCTCATGACGGGCATGTAGTAACTGGAAGGGTACCAGTACCGGTAGTCGGAACGTCCTGTCTAGGCTGGCATTCGTATAAATCCAAAATAAAGGACCAGTTTGCCTACCTGGGGACTAATGATGAGAGTACGAAGTACCTATTAGGCCAAAGCATGCTATACCAAACGTCGTGTGAGCTAACCCCACTTTGAGTTGTCATTGTGTCTACACCTGGACACGTTCCAACCAAACATCTCATGAACATATTTTGTGGTTTGCATTCGGGGGATGCGAGTGTTAAATTGCCAATACTAATGTGAATCCTACCAAGCCAATAGCCATGGGGGCCCACATGACTATGTAGGTGAAGGTATGGGGGACATTTGAGGCCCAACATGAGCGAACCCAAGACATCCTATGGATGTAGTTGCATTATTGATATTTATGTTATTTTCATTTTCTTAAAGACACATGACACCTAAAAAGACATCATAAACTCACAATCTTCTCATTTTATGATCATGTAGATGTCGTCTAGACAGCAACGAAGGGGTAAAAGATCGGGAAGGTCTCAGGAACGTTTGGCCACTCAGATCGCGAAAAAATGGCCACGATACTGCCTGACATTGTGGTCCAAGTACAACAAGCCCTTGCTACAAATCCTACTAACCCTCCCCAACAACAGGACCAGAACATCGACAACCCTCCTACCAGCAAGTGCTCTTACAAACATTTTAAGTCTTGTGATGCACCTAAATTTGAAGGAACCAAGGGTGTCACTGCTCTCCTACATTAGTTCGAGGAGATGGAAAACACCTTTCTAAACTGCGATTGTCCTGAGGATCGCAAGGTTCGATACGCCACCGGGATACTATTTGGGGTAGCTCTCACTTGGTGGAATACTGAGAAAGGGAAGAGGGGAACTGAAGATGTGATGGCCTTAACTTGGGAGGAGTTAAGGGAAATCATGACTAGGCGTTTCTGTCCTAGAAGTGAAATTAAAAGGCTGGAGGACGAATTTCATTCTCTAAAGCAAAAGGAGGGTGATCACACTACCTATAACAAGAGGTTCTTGGAGTTGAACCAAATGGTTCCAAATTTGTTCACCCCAACCTATCGTCTGATCGAGCATTATATTCAAGGACTTCCCTCGAAAATCCAAGATTCAATTCTCAGCGTTTCACCAGTAACACTTGAAGCTGTAATGGAGTTAGCAACTGAACTGACCGAAAACCGAATTCGCAACGGGAAGTTCAAAGAAGAGAAGAAGAAAGCCCCTGCTGAGGGACAAACTTCAAACCACCCCATTCCTTCCTCTAAGTTTGCTAACAAGAGGAAGCGCAACACCAGAAATTTTGCAGTTACCCAAACCAACTCCCCTATTCCTTCTGCACCCATTACTCAAGTCACTCCTTCACCCGCACCATACAGAAGACCCTACACTGGCCTGTTACCAAAATGTAACCGTTGCCAATATCACCATTCCCCTGATCATCCTTGCCAATATTGCACCGGCTGCGGTCGCGTAGGACAGACTGTTCAAACTTGCCGCATGCCTCAACGAACGAACCGCCACCAACCTTTAACCCAAACCCACCAACAGATAATGGGCCAAGCCCAACAACCCCTACTATTACCACCCACCCAACCTTTAGCCCAAACATATTACCAGCCCAATTATCCTATGGGTCAACCAATGCGGGCTTGCTACAATTGCGGTGACCCGAGTCATTTCAGAAACACATGTCCAAGGTTGGTTAATATTATTCATGCTCAGGCCCAAGCCAACCCGGTGAACCAAGCAAACCAAGCTCCCCCACCTGCAAGAGGGAGAGCTTTCAATATCAATGCTAACCAGGCCAGAGCTGACGGCAATGTGGTCAACGGTACGTTCCTTATAAATGGTAGATATGCCTCTATGTTATTTGATACTGGTGCGGATAGAAGTTTTGTGTCTTTAGAATTTGAACCTATCTTAAACAAAAATCGGGATAAGCTCACAGAATCCATAACGGTAGAAGTTGCGGACGGGAAACCAGTTTCATTAGACTCTATTTTACGCAACTGTACACTCACCTTAAACGACCACGATTTCTCAGTCGACCTTATTCCTATGAAGCTGGGAAGTTTTGATATCATAATCGGTATGGATTGGCTCAGTCATCATCAGGCAGAAGTTGTATGTCGTGAAAAATTTATTCGTATTCCTCTTTCAAACGGACAGACTCTTCGAATCATTGGAGAAACCTCGTCGAAAGGACTCAGCTTAATGTCTTGTATTCAAGCTCAAAAATATCTTCACAAGTATTATGTCGTGTTTTTAGCTCATATCATCAAAAAGGGAACCATGGAGAAGAAACTTGAAGACATTCCTTTAGTAAAAGACTTCCCGCAAGTTTTTCCTGACGACATTTCAGGACTTCCTCCAGTTAGAGACGTCGAATTCCGTATTGATCTTATACCTGGTGCTACACCAGTTGCAAAGTCTCCTTATAGGTTAGCCCCCTCTGAAATGCAAGAGCTAGCCAGTCAATTACAAGAGTTGACTGACAAGGGATTCATACGTCCTAGCTCGTCGCCTTGGGGTGCACCTGTCCTTTTTGTAAAGAAGAAAGATGGATCGTTTCGTATGTGCATCGACTACAGAGAGCTCAACAAGTTAACAATCAAGAATCGCTATCCTTTACCTCGCATTGATGATCTTCTTGACCAACTACAAGGTGCCAGCTGCTTTTCAAAAATCGATCTTCGATCTGGCTATCATCAACTTAGAGTGCATGAAGAAGACGTCCCTAAAACTGCTTTTCGAATTCGTTATGGCCACTATGAATTCACGGTTATGCCATTTGGATTAACCAACACACCAGCTGTCTTTATGGACCTAATGAACAGAGTCTGCAAACCTTATCTTGATCGATTTGTTATAGTCTTCATCGACGATATTCTTATTTATTCAAAATCTAAATCTGATCATGAGCGTCATCTTCGACTCGTTCTTGCACTTCTAGAAAAGGAAAAGCTTTATGCCAAATTCTCCAAATGTGATTCTGGTTAAAAGAGGTGCAATTCCTCGGGCATGTAGTCAATGACAAGGGAATACATGTTGACCCTTCAAAGATCAAAGCGGTTCAAGAATGGCAAGCTCCACGTACACCAACTGAAGTAAGGTATTTCCTTGGTCTAGCTGGCTATTATCGTCGGTTCATTTCAAACTTCTCTCGCATTGCTGTACCACTCACGGCTTTAACTCATAAGGGAAAACCTTTCATATGGGGACCCAAGCAAGAAGAAGCCTTTCAAACTCTTAAACAAAAACTTTGTGATGCACCAATCCTCACTCTTCCTAAAGGTTGCGATGATTTTGTAGTTTATTGCGATGCGTCAGGGCAAGGATTAGGCTGCGTTCTAATGCAAAGAGGAAAAGTCATAGCTTATGCTTTGAGACAACTCAAGACACATGAAAAGAACTACACCACTCATGACCTAGAACTTGGAGCCGTTGTGTTCGCTCTTAAGATATGGAGACATTATCTCTATGGTACTAAGTGTGAAATATACACTGACCACAAGAGTCTTCAACATATCTTCAATCAAAAAGAGTTAAACATGAGGCAACGAAGATGGGTCGAACTTCTAAATGATTACGACTGTGAAATTAGATACCACCCTGGTAAAGCAAATGTGGTGGCTGATGCACTTAGTCGAAAGGGTTATGCGAACTCCATTCGTCTTCTATGTTCGCAAATTATAACCGACATTAAAGATCAAATTCGAGAAGCCCAACACGTTTCAATAACGGAAGAAGATGTACGAAAGGAGATGTCCTGTGGAGCCGAGCTAAAAATTGAAACTAAATCGGACGGTATTCTGTATTACCTAGATCGCATCTGGATTCCTAACCACAACAATCTTCATGAAATTCTTATGAATGAAGCTCACAAAACGCGATATTCTATACACCCAGGAGCCGATAAGATGTATCAAGACCTACGATACACCTATTGGTGGCCTGGAATGAAGAAGGATATTGCCGTTTTTGTTTCCAAGTGCCTTACATGTTCCAAGGTGAAGGCTGAACACCAAAGACCCTCAGGACTTCTAGTCCAACCGGAAATACCTGTATGGAAGTGGGAAAATATAACCAAGGATTTCATTACCGGGTTACCTCGCACTTCTGGTGGGTATGACACTATATGGGTGATTATAGACCGACTTACAAAATCAGCTCACTTTATTCCTATCCGCGAAGATTTCAAGAACGAAAAGCTTGCACGTATTTATATCAACGAAATCGTAAGCCGACATGGGCTACCGTTAAGCATTATTTCTGATCGTGATGGTCGTTTCACTTCACGAACATGGCAAGCAGTACAATCCGCTATGGGCACGCGATTAGATCTCATTACCGCCTATCATCCTCAAACTGATGGACAGTCTGAGCGCACCATTCATACCCTTGAAGATATGCTTAGAGCATGTGTCATAGACTTCAAGGGAAATTGGGACACCCACCTACCATTAGTTGAATTTTCGTACAACAACAGCTATCATTCGATCATCGGCATGGCACCTTTTGAAGCCTTATATGGTCGTAAGTGCCGATCTCCTGTATGTTGGCACGAAATTGGGGTAGCTCAAATTACTGGTCCAGAATTGATCCAAGAAACCACAGACAAGATCCATCAAATTTGAAACAATCTTCTAGCGGCTCAAAGTCGTCAAAAGAGTTATGCAGATAAACGACGGAAGCCCTTAGAGTTTAACATTGGTGATCATGTACTTTTAAAAGTATCACCGTGGAAGGGAGTAGTTCGTTTTGGTCAAAAGGGCAAGTTAGCACCACGTTACGTAGGACCTTTCAAGATACTCGAAAGAGTAGGTCCTGTAGCATACAAGCTTGATCTACCAGAAGAACTCAACAGGATTCATCCCACATTCCACGTGTCGAACTTGAAGAAGTGCTTCGCTGATGAGAACCTCCACATTCCGCTGGAAGATATTCAGATTGATGAATCTATGCATTTTATTGAAAGACCAGTGGAGATCATGGACTTCGGAGAGAAACGTCTACGACGAAGTCACATTCCAATTGTTAGGGTACGCTGGGAGTCGAAACGGGGACCTGAGTTTACTTGGGAATGTGAAGACTCAATGCGTGAAAAATACCCGCATCTCTTTCCTACTACTTCAACTACTTAAATTTCGGGACGAAATTCCTAAAAGTAGGGGATAATGTAACATTTGAAAAAATCGGGTTTTCAAAACCCGCTCCGTTTTGTAATCGAATATCAAGTTATAAAAGTTACGTTGAATATTTTTGATTATTTTGATTTAAAACGATACATAATTAATAAATAAACTAAACTATAAAAATTATATTTGATAAAAAGTTAAAACAAAATAAATAAAAAAATTATGTTGCTGCCGGGACTCGAACCTGGGTCAGCCAAGAACAACTCCAACGCCTTAACACACACTCACATCACCACTCTGCCACTTTGTGTTTTCTGTTATCTCTAGGAAACAAATGAGATTTATATACAGACTAGGTTAAACCGGTTTCACCAACTGAGAAACGGAAATCGGCAAATCAATCGTCAAATCGTTTGTTTTCTCGCGTATTCACGTTCATAACCGATGAACCGATGTCTTTAATCAATTCAGAATTGATTGAGCATCAAGTCTCATCATTATCGGTCTTCATAACCGAAAAGTAATCAAATCCAGAATACTTCAACCCAAGATCACTCTCGCGACTCAGAAATATCATACCAGCATCCCATTTCACTTTCGTCACATTTTCAGACAATCAGAACGCTTAAAACAGCTCGCCGGAAATTTCTGCAAAAGTCGCCGGAAAACCGTATTCATCCTCAAACGGTAAATCTTTCAATATTCGTTGTAGTTCAACAATTCTTAAGCTATTTCTAACTTAAACCACTCAATTGAAATCGAATTCAGGCGCTGTATTCAACTAATTCCAGTTCGCCGGAAAGATTCTGAAAGTCGTTATTTCCGTCTGTGAAACGGTAAGGACCTTCAAACGCATCGTTAACGTTTGTTTATCACTTCAATTCCACAATGGACTAATCAAAAACGGCTAATTGTCTGTTCAGTTGAGGTGCACAAAAACAGAGACCGACGCCTGCCGGAACTCTGTAACCAAACGTTCACCGGTATGTTCTTCCTCTAATCGTAATCCCTGCTATCTCTTATCAGTTTGTGTAATGCTTAGCAATCGAATTAACAAGTTTTAATGTTGTAAACGGCCGTCGGTAAAAATCCAGTGAAGAAGATGAACTCTGGTAATACTATAAGTATAATTAAAATTGGTAGTTTAAACGGGTTAGACACACAGTCCAGCGATGGACTGTGTGCACAATACATACGCATGTCCCGAGTTCGATTCCTGCTATACGCACTCCTTATATAATAAAATGCCTTTTTGTTTAAAAACTAACCCGGGTTAACCAGTTAGTGGTTAAGTATAATAAAAACCGAGATAATAACCAGGTTAGACACACAGTCCAGCTGTGGACTGTGTGCAACATTAAGCCATACGTCGCGCGTTCGAAACCCGTCACTAGCACCGGTCCGTTGAATTAAAATGTTTTTGCAAATAAAAGAAATTCGGTTAAATTGAATAAGTGTATAAATATAATTAAAAACAAGATTATTTCGGGTTAGACACGTAGCTCAGTTGGTAGAGCTGCGTGCACGCGTACGGGAGGTCTCGGGTTCGAGCCTCACCCAGCGCAAACCATGTCATTGACCGAACCGGTCAACAAGTCAACAGGTCAACGGTCAACGGTCAACGGTCAACGCAAAATAAACAATTTTTTTTATATTTTTATTTATTTAATTTAATTTAAAAATCAAATAAAAATACTTAAAAATAACATTTTTAAAGATAGAAAATAGCCTTAAACTCACAAAAATATATCTAAAAATTTCATTAAAATCCTTAATAAAATCCACTTATTTAATATATTTTTCCGTTATTATTTAGGTTAGTATTTCTCGTTGTTCCGCTCATCTAACTCGTGCGCATCTCACCATCTCCAATCCAACGCACCCAATGTGAGTGAATCTTTACAAATTCCCCGTTTTAATCACGTTTTGGGGTGTATCATGTGTCTTGTTATATATATTATACTTAAACCATTGTGCATACATCATATCATGAACTAGTGTATTCAGTTTGTTTCTGTTATTTAGTTATTGTTGGATGCAAGTTTATTATTTTCAGTACATGCAATTTCATAGGCCGCCGCTCCCCATTACATTATGAGCGTTGAGCATGTTCCCCATTTCATTATGAGGTTGAACCTGGCGTGCCCACATACGATCGGCCCCGTTTGATTGAGCCTTGATCGCACAGACATTTTCATTTTCAGTACATGTAATACGATCGGCTCCGTTTGATTGAGCCTTGATCGCACAGTTTCATTTATGTTATTTATCGTATGATGTAGGTATGTTCATGTATGCTGTCATATGTTATTGTATGTTATAGTTGTGACTGCTATTTGCCACTGCTTGATTATTTACATTTGCTCAACTATGATTATGCATAATTTTTCATTGATAAACTAACAAGTAATTCCTTAATAAATGTTTATCTAATAAGGTTCACTCGCCAACTTATGTTGACCCAAAAACCCCCATTTTACACATGATACAGGTGAACCAGCAGCAGCTAGGAACACATAGGACTTGGACTAGAAGAATAAAACGATTTAGAGTTGGGATTGTTATGTTTGGTTTATTTTCTTTGTATTGAATGAACATGTTTGGAATATTTGGAAATGTAACTTTGACTTTATTAAATATGAAACATATTAGTAAATGTCATGAGCTTTGGTGATAACCCAATTATGCCCCGACTCTTATTCCGCTGCGGGTCGGGGTGTGACAGTTCTCGTTTGCACTTGGGACGTGTGTTCGTATCTAATCTATAAAATATTCAATACACACTCTTTCTAGCCTATTCGCACACTGATGGACATAAAGTGCATCAACACCCTGGTCTTTTCAGCACCTCTTCTTGAAAGCTTATTCATTCTTACCACCTGTTCGATAAGACTTATAGCAATTAATATAGCTTCGGTGATAGTTGCCGGGACAACGATGTAACCATACTTCGGATCTCCGGGGCTAATCCCCAAATGTAACGTTCAATTCGTTTGAATTCAGGAGTTACCATATACGGAACAACCAGAGTGTCACACCCTCAATTTCCAATTGCGGAGTTTTACCGCGAGGCGTGTGAACAAACCAGAATCTGAGAAACTAGTAACGCCAACGACTCTATATGAATTGTTTATACGTTTTCCAAAATCATTTGTTTAACCATTCATAGTTAATTTAAATTGTCTTAGTTTGGTTTCAATGTTTAGCGGAAGCATTAGTTTTTAAAGTTGAGCGGAAGCATTAAAGTAAGGTAAAGGAACGGGCGCCAACACAAACGCCAAAACTAAAGAAAAACCCAAACAATATTCATAAATTAGACTCGATAAAAAGATGTCTTGATCAATGCAAGTGAGTGCACCTAGAGCTCCTAGCGTCCTGAGAAACATGTAAAGAAACAAGTGTCAACATTAAAGAAGAGTGAGTTCGCGGGTTTTCATAAGTTCATTTGTTCGGTTAAGTTCATAAGTCCATTATTCCCAACCCGGAATAATACTGATGGTTCCATTATTCCTTACCCGGAATAATAATGTTGTTGGTTCCATTATCCCTAACCCGGAATAATATTGTTGATTCGTAAATAAGGTCAATGTTAACATGTAGGTAGCTAGCCTAAAGTTATGTCACGTAAGTGTTCGCGATCGAAGCTGACTGTTGTGCCTCCGTGTTGCCAGGCTTATCATTGACCATGGCGAAAGTTAGGCCAAATTATTCACCCGTTGACCATACCCGGTCGGCTAGCGCGACTAGCTCGGGTGGGGCTTGTCGGGCCCAGTAGTACTACTTATAATTTCCCCGCTATCTAACCCAATACTAACGATCCGAGAGATTGTCGAGGACTTTTGTGATACAGCTGCTTAGTGACCATAACGTACGTTAACATTAACTTAGTTACCGAATAGTTTAATGACGTTAATTTCATATAACGTAAAGAGATAGAGTTGTAGAGTGTATACATGTTTCTCCCCCTGTTGTTTAAAACCGGATAAAATTAGGGGCCGTGAACTCACCTTTAGTTGCTCGGTTGGTGTAACACAGAAGTAGCAAATGATGGGACCGTTAATTGCGTCCTAACAAGTCAATTGATTTAAAGTTAGTGTGTGAACACACCAATACAAACCCTACACATAACTAACACACAATGCGGTACACACAATAACAAATCCTAAAACCCAATCATGCATGCAAGTATCATCATACGAACATAGTGATCAAACCAACCTATCATGAACACAATTCAATCCATGCAACACTTTGGTACACACATTCGCAAGTTATTAAGTTTCAGCTTGTACACTCATAATTAAGCTGTATTCAAGGATTTTTACAAAATAGTTACAACGTTCCAAAAATTCCAATTTTTTTACAGAAGGTGTCAACTAAGCTGTAGAATTTTATGTAAAATTTTCAAGTCCTAACACTTTACCCATTATTCATAAATATTAATATACTAGGCTACAGTCAGATTCGTCGCTTTCTGACTGCAGTCCACAGGAGAATTTATTTAAAAATCACCGTTCGTCCAATTAACAAAATTCCAGTGGGAGTTTCCCGGAAATTTCCATCTCCAGTTGCTGTACAAATTTCGTGATTCGACTCTCTACAGATTTTTAGATCCGATTCGATAAACAACTAACAAATTTTCAGAATTTTCACAGCTTCAGTTACTGCACTTAATTGGCCACTTAAAAATATCAAACGACTTCAGAAAAATATGAATCCAGCGCCATTAGAAGCGTTTTTCAAAGATCTACGTTTTAGGCTTCAGAAAATCCGTTTTTCGATAAATAATAACCAAGTTACAGCCAGTTGAAGTTGGCTGTAAACACCATTCAGCATCCTGATTTCGACATTTTATCGCAATATAACACGCTTAAACAATCGATACGTTAACTATAAACGATCAAGAACAGATTTATCAATCATATATCATCATGTACATCATACCCATGCAAACCCTAATCATAATATATGGTTTTTATCACAAAACGCAGCCTAATGATTCTTGATTCCACTAATCATCATAATCGCAAACTAGCATAATTTATCGAACTAAACATCATACACCTTCATAATAATGATTCTACCACTACATTCAAACATGATCAAGAGTTTATAAATCCTAGTATGACTTTGAAAACAATGATAAACCCTAACCTTTAACAATGAAGGTCAATGAACCGAGAACTAGATGGGGGCCGATTCGGATGTTGGAGAGAGTTGCGACCGAGAGGGAGAGTGGGAAAACGGCTGTCGCGACCGAGAGAAGTGTAGGAAGGGCTGCCGTCGGCTGCTTCTTGTGCTAGGGTTTGTGTGTGTGTTTTTGTTTTTGAAACATAACACATGCATATATAGTGCAAGGAGGAAAAGGAAAGGAAAAAAAAGAAAAAGGGTTTGCGGTTGGGTGCTCGCGGCCGCAAAGGTTTGGGTGGGTCGGTTTGGGTCTATAACTTGATCCTCAAGTTTCGCTCAACTCCTTGAGTCGCAAGGAAATGAGGTCGACTCGTTTCGCGGCTCGGTTCGATTCGTCTATCTATTTATCATATATATATTTTTTTATAACTAAAAATCACGGATTCGAAACATGGCATAATAACTCACCGAACTTATAAACGTTTAATACACATAGCACGTAATTCACTTGATAAGTTCACGAAGTTATCGTAATTATTTCGAGCATGCAATTTAAATCTCCGAATCAATTTAGCGTAGGAACGAATAATCGTGAAGTAGTGCGTTTAAGATGTCTGAAAAACCGGGATGTCACATTATCCCCATGTTGAAAGAATTTTCGTCCCGAAAATTGAGTAAACGCGGTTTAGAAAGCAACGTACAGGTTTAGAGTGCCACGCACAAAGATTTAGTTCGTTAACAATGGTACAAGAAATTACAAGAAATTCCCAGGTTGTCACATCATCCCCATGTTGAAAGAATTTTCGTCCCGAAAATTTAGTTGGTGGTATCGTTAACTTGTTGCTCAGCTGCAAAAAGGTGTGGGTATTTGCTTTTCATTTGGTCCTCTCTTTCCCACGTGAACTCCGGTCCACGCTTAGAGTCCCAACGAACCTTGACGATCGGAATCTTGCTGTGCCTTCGAGTCTTGATCTCACGATCTCGATAGGTTGTTCCACAAAGTGCAGTTGTTCATCCACTTGAATCTCATCTAATGGAATGATTAGGGTTTCATCTGATAGACACTTCTTCAGATTTGACACGTGAAAAACGTTGTGAACTCCACTGAGTTCGGCAGGAAGGTCTAATTGATAAGCTACGGGTCCGATACGTTTCAAGATCACAAACGGGCCTACGTACCGTGGGTTTAGTTTTCCTCGTTTCCCAAAACGGATTACGCCCTTACAGGGTGACACCTTTAGTAGGACGCGGTCGCCTACTTGAAATTCGAGCGGTTTGCGTCGTTGATCAGCGTAGCTTTTCTGTCGATCTCGTGCCGCCGCCATGCGGTTTCTGATTTGTACAATCTTTTCAGTAGCCTCAAGTATCAACTCAGCGCCTGTGATTTGACTGTCACCGACTTCTGCCCAACAGACCGGCGATCTACATTTACGACCGTATAATGCTTCAAACGGTGCTGCCGATATACTCGTATGGTAACTGTTGTTATACGAGAATTCCACTAACGGCAGATGGATTTCCCAACTATTCCCGAAATCTACCACGCATGCCCTAAGCATGTCTTCCAAGGTCTGTATGGTCCTTTCGCTTTGACCATCAGTCTGAGGGTGATAAGCTGTGCTCATATCTAAGCGTGTACCCAACGCTTTCTGAAGTGACTGCCAAAAGTTGGACGTGAAACGAGCATCTCTGTCCGAGATGATGGACGTTGGCACTCCGTGCCGAGAAACTACTTCCTTAATGTAGATGCGAGTCAACTTCTCCATCTTATCTGTTTCCTTAATAGCTAGGAAGTGTGCGGACTTAGTTAAACGATCCACGATCACCCAGATGGTATCGTAACCACCCAAAGTTCGCGGGAGTTTCGTGATGAAGTCCATCGAGATCTGATCCCATTTCCACACCGGGATCTCAGGTTGTTGGAGTAGCCCCGATGGCTTCTGATACTCTACCTTGACTTTTGCACAAGTCAAACACTTGCTCACGTAGGTGGCTATATCAGCTTTCATGTTGGACCACCAGTACGCAGCTTTAAGGTCTTGATACATCTTATCCGAACCAGGATGGACGGAGTATCGGGATTTGTGAGCTTTGTCCATGACTAGCTTTCTGAGGTCTCCGTAGAGAGGTACCCATATACGATTCATGAAATAACGGGCTCCATTGGGTTTTACTTCCCAATCGCATTCCATTTTTCCCACCGATTCGGCCTTGATGTTTTCTTCCTTAACTGCTTCTAACTGCGCGTCGCGTATCTGTTCGGGTAACCCCGAATGAATGGTGAACTGTAGTGCTCGTACCCGACGAGGTTTCAAGTGCTCCTTCCTACTGAGGGCATCAGCTACCACGTTAGCTTTACCCGGGTGATACCGAATGGCACATTCATAATCGTTCAAGTGTTCGACCCAGTGACGCTGTCGCATGTTCAACTCCTTCTGGTCAAAGATGTGTTGGAGGCTCTTGTGATCTGTATAGATTGTGCACTATGTTCCATATAGGTAGTGTCTCCAAATCTTAAGCGCAAACACCACTGCTCCCAATTCCAGGTCATGTGTTGTGTAGTTTTTCTCGTGAACCTTCAATTGTCGGGACGCATACGCGATGACCTTATCCTGTTGCATGAGTACGCATCCCAATCCCTGAATGGAAGCATCACAATATACTACAAAATCATCTGTCCCTTCCGACAAGGACAGGATGGGTGCACTGCAAAGCTTCTGCTTCAGCAATTGAAATGCCGTTTCCTGCTTGTCACCCCAAGCATACTTGGTGCCTTTCTGGGTGAGGGGGGTAAGCGGTTGCGCGATCTTTGAAAATCCCTCGATGAAACGTCTGTAGTAACCAGCCAAACCCAAAAATTGACGGATCTCCGTCGGTGTCCTGGGTGCTTCCCAGTTTTTGATAGCTTCAATCTTGGCGGGGTCGACGTGGATACCCTTTTCATTCATGATATGCCCGAGGAACTGAACTTCCCGAATCCAGAAATCACACTTTGAAAGCTTGGCATACAGTTTCTCCTGTTGAAGTAATTCTAGCAGTAATCGTAGATGTTCAACATGTTCTGCTTCACCTTTAGAGTAGATGAGTATGTCATCGATGAACACAATGACAAACTTGTCGAGATATGGTTTACACACACGGTTCATGAGGTCCATGAACACCGCGGGTGCGTTGGTGAGATCGAAGGGCATTACCAAGAACTCATAATGGCCATACCGAGTACGAAATGCCGTTTTAGCGATATCCTCCTCCCTGACGCGTAACTAGTGGTAACCGGACCGTAGATCAATCTTGGAGTAGTAGCTTGACCCTTGAAGTTGGTCGAAGAGATCGTCGATGCGAGGTAATGGGTATCGGTTCTTGACAGTAACCTTATTGAGTTCCCTGTAGTCGATGCACATGCGGAAGGTCCCGTCCTTCTTCTTGACAAAAAGGACTGGAGCTCCCCATAGCGTCGGATAAATCCATTTTCTAACAGTTCCTGAAGTTGGGTAGACAGCTCCTGCAGCTCGGCTGGAACTAGGCGGTATGGGGCCTTGGCGATAGGAGTTGCATGGTTTGCCAATTAAATTTCAAACTCCACTTGTCGATGCGGTGGAAGGCCAGGTAACTATCGGAAAAATCACGGACGACGGGGATATCTTCTATACGTTTCTCGTCTTTAGGCTGTTCGGTAACCAGTGCAAGCAAAGCGAAGGAGTTCTTCCTCCGAAGATACTTCTGTGCTTGCATGTAAGAGATGATGTTTGTGACGGCGCCTGCCTTCTCGCCTTGCACCGTCAAGATTTCGTCGTTAGAGAGCGGAATACGGATAGATTTTTCGAAGCAGAGAACTTCAGCTCGGACGTCAGATAGCCAGTCCATTCCGACTACCACGTCAAAACTACCCAGGGTCGTTGTCATCAGATCAATGGTAAAGGTGTGACCCGCGAGTTTGAGTTGACAGCCGGATACTATATGGGTCACATCTACAGATTTACCATCGGCTAGTTCTATGACGTAAGGGGTCTCTAGGGGTTTAGGCGTGAGATTTAGGTTCTTCCTAAAAGACTCAGATATAAAACTCCTATCCGCACCCGTATCAAAAAGCACAGTAGCAAAATGTTCATTAAGGGGAAACTTACCGGTGACCACATTCGAGTCGTTTCTGGCCTCCCCGCGGCCCAGCGTAAATGCACGCCCTTTGGCACTTCCTGTGCCACCATTTCCATTGTTGTTGTTGTTGTTGTTGTGGTTATTGTGGTTGTGGTTGTTGTTGTTCCCACCATTGTTGTTGTTGTTACGAAGCTGTGGGCAGTCTCGTTTGAAGTGGGCAGTACTACCACACTGATAGCACCCCCGGTTTACACCCTGCTGCTGACCCTGGTGTTGATTTTGATTTTGTCGGGACGTGATTTCCCCGCGACAATCCTTTGCCACATGTCCCACTTTGCCACATCATTGGCAGCGATTCCCGGCACAAGGGCCGTGATGATGAAGGTTATAACGATTGCACTGCGGCTTTCGACCTACATAGCCGCTTGTGTTCTGGGTGTTGTTGGCGGGCTGATTATTGTGACCCCGGTGGCTGTTGAAATTATTGAACCGTTTCTGGTTCCCTTGCTGTGACTGGGCTGACGAAGACTGTCGAGCAGACGAGTCTTCAAACTTTCTTTTATTGTCAGGGGCAATTTCAGTCGTACCCCGAGATGGCAACTTCTTTTGTTCCACCGCCTTATCGGTGAGTTTGTGCGCTAACCTGATTGCTTGATGCTCAGTCGCAGGGTTGCTGATCTCGGGGACCAGACCTCCAAGGTAAAATTCGAGTCGTTTCTCCACGGTGTTGGCCAGATCGGGACATAGAAATACCAGGTCATGATGTTTCGCTGTGTATGCTTCAATTTCAGATCCCACCATCTTGTGGTTCCATAATGTTTGCTCCAACTGTTGAACCCTGTCTCGCGGACAGTACTCCTCTTTGATTAGGGCCTTAAACTCGGCCCAGGCCATTGCATTTGCAGCAATAAGTTCACGCGTTTGGACTTGTGCATTCCACCAAGTTAGTGCCCCATCCTCCAACGTTGAGGCAGCATACTTGACCTTATTGGCCTCCAGACAATTGCACATTTCGAACACTGATTCGGACTTTTCAATCCAGCGGACCAGTCCTATGGGTCCTTCTGCACCCGTGAATTTGCTCGGCTTCGCATCGAGAAACATCTTGTAGGGGTTAAGACCCCCTCCTGCTGACAGAGGACAGGTAGTCAGCGAGAAATTCTACTAGCCCAACTATTAGATTTTCCCATGAAAATTTAATAATGGTTACATGCTGGTTGGTTTTGAACACCTGCTAGAGCAGCATTCACGTGTTCTTGGATCATTGCGGCTAATTCTTCGGGCGTCATGTTGAAGTTTCCGCGACGTCTAGTTGCCATTTTAGATCTTCGTAAGACAACATAAAAACACACCGATAAGTCTATATATCCAATATAGTTATCCTATTCCATACTTAAATAATTCCTCAAATTATGTCAACCCAAATAAATTAAACAGTCAAAAGAAATATTCGATTAAATAAAATTTCAACGTCTTACAAAATGCCAACCAAACATATCAGTTTACTATAACATCTCAAGTTTAAACATAAGTAGGAAAATAAATAGACTGAAGGAAAGCAAATGGAATAAGCGAGACGTGTCAGTCTTCTACGTCTCCATCCCCCAAATCGCTATCGTTGCCGTCATCCTCCGCGGCGTTTCCAGCTTCTATAGCCGGGTCTTCCTCCGGATCCTCCTCTAGATCCTCCTTTGGATCCTCCTCTAGATCCTCCTCTACCGGCACTGGAGGGCCGGTGCTGGTGCGGGTACTGGTACAGGTGCTTGATTATGTTCTAGTTCTTGAATTCTCCAGCTAGACTCAAGAACTCTGTCTTCGAGCCAGTCAGCCCTCAGCTGCTCAGCACGAAGATCTTTAGCTAAAGTGTTACGAGCTATCTTACTCTCATGTTGCTCTTCCTCGAGCGATCCAGTCTTACCTGTTAATTGTCGTATCATCCATCCCTGTGCTAGGATGGTTTCATGCATTCTCTCTAGTTGTTCTTGTTGCTTTCTTATCATATCTCTAAGTAGGTCGTTCCCTACTTCTAACGAGTTAACCGGTTCAACCGGCACAGCGATGGTCGGGCGTGAGGACGACTCCTCCCCTAGAGCGAGCCTTTTTCTCGCAGCTGAGCGTGTCTCCACGCTATGAGGTGGTGAGGGTTCCACCATAGGTGCCTTCCCCGGCGCCCTTGGTTGCAAAAGTTTGTCGGATGATGATGATGATGACATTGCCTGTTGGGTTGGGTAGTTAGTTACGAGTTGCATTCGTTTCAATTATGCATTCATATTTTACATAACATAGTTGTGGTATAACACATAACAATATATAACAGTTCAGTGCCAAACTAAGTCTAGTGTCGTGTAATAAGCTATAGTTTAGGTCTATTTTAATGCAAACCTGGTTCTCTATAGCTAGTGGCTCTGATACCAATCTGTCACACCCTCAATTTCCAATTGCGGAGTTTTACCGCGAGGCGTGTGAACAAACCAGAATCTGAGACACTAGTAACGTCGAACGACTCTATATGAATTGTTTATACGTTTTCCAAAATCATTTATTTAACCATTCATAGTTAATTTTAAATTGTCTTAGTTTGGTTTCAATGTTTAGCGGAAGCATTAGTTTTTAAAGTTGAGCGGAAACATTAAAGTAAGGTAAAGGAACGGGCGCCAACACAAACGCCAAAACTAAAGAAAAACCCAAACAATATTCATAAATTAGACTCGACAAAAAGATGTCTTGATCAATGCAAGTGAGTGCACCTAGAGCTCCTAGCGTCCTGAGAAACATGTAAAGAAACAAGTGTCAACATTCAAGAAGAGTGAGTTCACGGGTTTTCATAAGTTCATTTATTCGGTTATAAGTTTGTTTCCCCCGTTATCCCTAACCCGGGATAAAGATTTAGTTCCATTATTCCCAACCCGGAATAATACTGATGGTTCCATTATTCCTTACCCGGAATAATAATGATGTTCCATTATTCCTAACCCGGAATAATAATGTTGTTGGTTCCGTTATCCCTAACCCGGAATAATATTGTTGATTCGTAATTAAGCTCAATGTTAACATGTAGGTAGCTAGCCTATAGTTATATCACGTAAGTGTTCGCGATCGAAGCTGACTGTTGTGCCTCCGTGTTGCCAGGCTTATCACTGACCATGGCGAAAGATAGGCCAAATTATTCACCCGTTGACCATACCCGGTCGGCTAGCGCGACTAGCTCGGGTGGGGCTTGTCGGGCCCAGTAGTACTACTTATAATTTCCCCGCTATCTAACCCAATACTAACGATCTGAGAGATTGTCGAGGACTTGTGTGATATAGCTGCTTAGTGACCATAACGTACGTTAACATTAACTTAGTTACCGAATAGTTTAATGACGTTAATTTCATATAACGTAAAGAGATAGAGTTGTAGAGTGTATACATGTTTCTCCCCCTGTTGTTTAAAACCGGATAAAATTAGGGGCCGTGAACTCACCTTTAGTTGCTCGGTTGGTGTAACACAGAAGTAGCAAATGATGGGACCGTTAATTGCGTCCTAACAAGTCAATTGATTTAAAGTTAGTGTGTGAACACACCAATACAAACCCTACACATAACTAACACACAATGCGGTACACACAATAACAAATCCTAAAACCCAATCATGCATGCAAGTATCATCATACCAACATAGTGATCAAACCAACCTATCATGAACACAATTCAATCCATGCAACACTTTGGTACACACATTCGCAAGTTATTAAGTTTCAGCTTGTACACTCATAATTAAGCTGTATTCAACGATTTTTACAAAATAGTTACAACGTTCCAAAAATTCCAATTTTTTTACAGAAGGTGTCAACTAAGCTGTAGAATTTTATGTAAAATTTTCAAGTCCTAACACTTTACCCATTATTCATAAATATTAATATACTAGGCTGCAGTCAGATTCGTCGCTTTCCGACTGCAGTCCACGGGAGAATTTATTTAAAAATCACCGTTCGTCCAATTAACAAAATTCCAGTGGGAGTTTCCCGGAAATTTCCATCTCCAGTTGCTGTACAAATTTCGTGATTCGACTCGCTACAGATTATTAGATCCGATTCGATAAACAACTAACAAATTTTCAGAATTTTCACAGCTTCAGTTACTGCACTTAATTGGCCACTTAAAAATATCAAACGACTTCAGAAAAATATGAATCCAGCGCCATTAGAAGTGTTTTTCAAAAATCTACGTTTTAGGCTTCAGAAAATCCGTTTTTCGATAAATAATAACCAAGTTACAGCCAGTTGAAGTTGGCTGTAAACACCATTCAGCATCCTGATTTCGACATTTTATCGCAATATAACACGCTTAAACAATCGATACGTTAACTATAAACGATCAAGAACAGATTTATCAATCATATATCATCATGTACATCATACCCATGCAAACCCTAATCATAATATATGGTTTTTATCACAAAACGCAGCCTAATGATTCTTGATTCCACTAATCATCATAATCGCAAACTAGCATAATTTATCGAACTAAACATCATACACCTTCATAATAATGATTCTACCACTACATTCAAACATGATCAAGAGTTTATAAACCCTAGTATGAATTTGCAAACAATGATATACCCTAACCTTTAACAATGAAGATCAATGAACCGAGAACTAGATGGGGGCCGATTCGGATGTTGGAGAGAGTTGCGACCGAGAGGGAGAGTGGGAAAACGGCTGTCACGACCGAGAGAAGTGTAGGAAGGGCTGCCGTCAGCTGTTTCTTGTGCTAGGGTTTGTGTGTGTGTTTTTGTTTTTGAAACATAACACATGCATATATAGTGCAAGGAGGAAAAGAAAAGGAAAAAAAAGAAAAAGGGTTTGCGGTTGGGTGCTCGCGGCCGCAAGGGTTTGAGTGGGTCGGTTTGGGTCTATAACTTGATCCTCAAGTTTCGCTCAACTCCTTGAGTCGCAAGGAAATGAGGTCGACTCGTTTCGCGGCTCGGTTCGATTCGTCTATCTATTTATCATATATATATTTTTTTATAACTAAAAATCACGGATTCGAAACATGGCATAATAACTCACCGAACTTATAAACGTTTAATACACATAGCACGTAATTCACTTGATAAGTTCACGAAATTATCGTAATTATTTCGAGCGTGCAATTTAAATCTCCGAATCAATTTAGCGTAGGAACGAATAACCGTGAAGTAGTGCGTTTAAGATGTCTGAAAAACCGGGATGTCACACAGAGAGATCATGAAAGCGTTGAGTATAGCCATAAATGTCGGATCCAATCATCATCAGGTTCCAAAATTCCATTTCCAGCTTCGGTAATTAAGCTCTTGAACAATATTTTTCTCTCATCATGTCCTTTAATCTTTCCCACGTAATAGCATATGCGGCTGCATCTCCTAGCATCTGCACTTGTAAATTTCACCATGAAAGAGATTTGTAAATGAACAAACCCGAAACGTACATAACTCTCTGATTAGGAGAACAATTGATCATACGGATTACAGAGTCCATCTTTTCAGTCCATCATACAAATGCCAAAGCACCGCCAGTGCCATCAAAATTGAGTGGCTTACAATCCAAAAATTGCTTGTACATGCATCCTGAAATGTTTGTTCTCAAAATTGTCAAAAAGATATATTTTCGCAAATAAATATCAATGATAATTCTTTTGGTAAGGTTATAGAATAACCAACTGTTAGCAAGATTTTGAAGTCTTTGTGGGGTTTGAATTCTAGCTTCGTTATCTTGATTGGTACGGTTAGTTTCGTGATGTGCGATCGCTTCGATGATTTGCTGGTTCCATAGAGCATCTAGTTCAGCTTGTGATGCAGGTACAAAAGTTGGCTGTCGTTGGCGTATATTTCTTCTTTTTGGTGCCATATCTATATAACATATAGAAGTCATTAGACAAATGTTTAAATAAATATTGTTATTCATGGACTCAAATTAAATAAATACGTCATCATAAAATATACTAATGTATAAAGATCGAATAAATCGAATCATCTCTTCACATAAGGCATCCATACGATAATCATCATAACATGAACATAACGAATAATAACAATGCATAATAAAAGAAAAGATGCCAACTTTCACATACATATATATATATATATATTGTCAACTTGTTGCATCATTTTTGTGAAGAACAAAAATAATTCGGAGTTACATCGCTCCGATGTACAAGTCATATACAAAACAAAGAAAGTATTTTTTCTTCACATTGCTTCTTTAAAATCTTCAAGTTAACTTATATATCTTCAAAAATCTTCAATCTTCAACCAAACGGGTACGTGTACTACCCTCAAAACACAATCACATACCAAAACTAGACAGACGGTGCGGGTGGGGGTGAAGATGCGTGTATCACACCATGAAAATATGCTTTCTCCTCCTCGATAGCACTGATAAGCCTCTCATGAGATGAAGAGGCAACATGGGGTGGTGGAAGTGAGGATACTGATGGTGATGGTGGTGGTGGATATGTCGGTAGTGGTGGTGGTGGTGGAGGTGATGATGTTGGTAGTGGTGGCTGGGATGATGATGATGGAGCACTCTGAGATGCTCGAATAAGAGAAAATTGAGCACTAAGCTCATGAAATAGTCAAAACAAAATACCGAGCTGTATCATGGTAGATGTGACCATATACTCGATGGTGGTAAGTGGCAAGTGGCTCGGGTGGTACGGATCAGAAGGGCTCATGACCGGAGGTGGCTGAACATGTGAAACATCATAGTAAGGTGAGGGGTATGCAACAATACTATGCACATGTTGGGGGGATGAGACGGATATCCAGCAGTGGGGGTCGGAATAAAAAGAGGATACTCAATCATAGGATGACTGTATGGAACATATGATGGCCCTACAGCAAACGGGTCCTAATGAAAACTGAGATCGGTGTAACAGTAGTAGAAAACAATCCAACAAATGGATAAGGAGGTACATGATCAGTAGGCTGAGAAGTACTACCAAGAGTAAAACGAGACGGTCCATCAAAAGGGTGATGTATCGGGTGATCAGTATGGTGTGTAACATCTCCCAGAGGATGCAATGGTGGTAGAAACTCAGATAGATAATTAGTGGGGAATGTGTCTGGTAAAACAAGATCAACATGTATACGCAGAGTATCTAAAGATGGTGGTAAAACTGTATCGGGTGAAAGCATAGGTCATGGTGTCTTAGGTGTGGATGGTGCAGAAGATGAGATATCGACAACCGTGACCTCAGACTGAGCTACCTCTAACATGGCTATGTCAAAGTCCACTCCTATACCGAGGTCGTCCTCAAGGTGGTCAACATGTATGACCGGGATGATATCGTCATTATCGTTGATAACAAGAGGAATGATGTGGCCGTCCTCATCATCGATATCCTCTTCCAATGGATCTACCATATTAAGTGGTACGAGGACATATGCAACAACATGATCACCCTCAGGGTGACCACAAATAACCATCATGATAGTATGGTACATCTAGTACATCATCCTTTAAAGAAACATCTGCGAGAACAGGCTCAAGAAGGGCAAAGGGCTGAAAGTCAATAATTATCAATTCATCGTTCGAGAGATCGTCATTGGAGATGATTATGATGGGTGGAATGGGGTCGTCTAGTGGTATGTAATCAGCGCCTGAGATAAATCCAGTAGAATCGGTGTCAGAACCAGTATCGGAAGACATGGTCCTGGCAAAATAATCTGTACAACTCATGGGTAAACAATTATTACTTACAATAAATTTTGGGCAATGGTGTTTTGGTTTCGTTGTATGTTATCTCATGTATAGTTTGGATCAATCTTATTGTTATCGTGTCTAATCCTCAAAGATTAACTCGTATAATATCCTTGCATTATAGTTTTGAATTATAGTTTGGTACTAGTGGACATTTTGTGATAATGCAAAGAAAAACTGTTGTTGTGATTTCGTAAATAGCTTATTCGACTTTTATAAAATGACCATTTTGAAATTTTAGACCAGACTCAAAAGAATCTTAGTTCACTAAAATTGAAGCTCTGTCACACACCGAATTTCGTTGTTGCAGAAGCGTCGGCGAGGTGTGGCTAGAGCGGCAATCGTTGCATTCAACCAAGTAAACGACAAATGTAAATCATAATAAGATGTTCATCCATACTTCTTATTTAAACCAAATTTAGAATCAACTACTTGTTTCAAAAACATAGTACAACTTTAACAACATTGTTCAAACTTTAAAACACAAGTTTTACAACATGATAACTAAAAACTGGATGACATCAAACTGCTTAACTTCACAACACACAGACATATTTTTCCAAAGATGTCCACTAGTTACCTGTAATACATGTTAGTTTTGAAATACGTCAACCAATGGCTGGTGAATTCATGTATTGAGTTTGCATTAAATAATTCTTGAAAATATTTGTATTTAATCTGGTATGTAATTAAATGAAACTTGTAAGATCATTAGTGTTTTGCAAGGACACTAATTTATATGCTGAACAGGAGGCAACCAAACCCTGACGATAAGTTGTGTCTGAGATATGTCACACCCTGACCCGCATTGGATATGGTAGTCAGGGCATGATTGCGTTTTCATCAAAGCTCACGACATTTACTATAATAAAAGTTTCATATTCATTATTTTAAATTAAAATGAAATATTCCAATCAACACATAATCCATACAAACACAAATTGTTCTAAACAAAGCTTTCAAGTAACGTTTTATTTTCTTCTAAGGCCCATGTCCGATGTGTTCCTTGCTTCAACCTGTTCACCTGTATCATGTGTAAAAATTATAGATTTGGGTCAACATAAGTTGGCGAGTGAATCCCATTTAATCATTAAGAAAAATGATATGTTTATTATCTTTAAAAAAATGTGCATTAACCAAATATGAGAAACGTATATGCAATATAATTCACAAACCATATAATCAACTAGCAATGCACATGTGAGCACGATAAGCAATGTGCTGTGAGTTTCAAGGATCAATCAAACGGAGCCGATAACGCGACGCTCCACCCGTAAGTAACGGGGAACAAATGGGCCTAATGTGAGAGCTTGACTGTAATGAAAATTGTAACCACAAATAACAATAAATAACAATATCACATAGCACGTTAGATCACATGATGGTAATAGCACAAAGTTTGATTAATGATATAAACAAAAGCGACACACGATACACCCCAAAAACGTAAATAAAAAGGGGAGTTATAAGATTCACTCACAGTGGGTGCGTTATGATTTGATGAAGATTTCGCACGGTTAAGCGTTTGAGATAACAAACGACGAGAAAAGCTAACCTAAATATTCACGTAGTAATTCGGTAAATATATATTTCTTTTGGTTAAAATTTAGTATTTTACTTAATCAATTTTATTAGACATTTAAGATAATTTTATTGTATTTATTACTATTTTTTCTGCTTAAAAAGAGATTATTTGATTATATATTTTTGTAGTTTTTAGGGAAAAATAATCAAAAGTTTTATTAAAAAAAATATGTTTCTTTTCGGATCAAACCGGTTGGAACTATGCGCGGGAGACTCGAACTTGTGATCTCCCGTTTACGTGCACGCAACTCTACCAACTGAGCTACGTGTCTAACCCGAATTTATATGAGATTTAATTATACATATACACATACTACAACTAACATATTTTATTTAATTTAAAAAGGTATAGATAATTTCAGGACCGTGTAACTAACCGGATTCGAACCGGTGACCTTGGATCCGTGTTGCACACAGTCCACCACTGGACTGTGTGTTTAACCCAGTTTATATTGAGATTTAATTATATTTATAAACTTACTGGATGAAACCATAATTTGAATATTTTAAAAAGGTTTGGTATATTATAAGGACTGTGCACTAAATCAGTTTCAAACTCGTGACCTCTGCTTCGTGTTGCACACAGCCTGACCAATTGGGCTATGTATCTAACCCAAAGGATATGAGATTTTTATATCATTTATACACTTACTGCCGGTCTCATATTTAAGGTTTGTAAAAAGGTTTGGTTTATAATAACGAATCAGAACATCTATAGACTCGAACCAGAGACCTTGTGTTTGAATGCACACAGTCCATCCATTGGATTGTGTGTCTAACTCGATGTAATTAACAATTTTAAATTCATTTAAACACAGACTCCACTTCACCTTATTCATATCAAATATACAGATTGATAACCCGATTGGACTTATTTGTTTTATAACTTGAACAACTATCGATGAGATTAAACAAAAAGAATGAAAAGGATTTAAGTGAGTTTATACCGAGAAGAGGTGTTCTTTGATTTCTCCGGTAAAGTTACGGCGACATGCGTACGCTTCCGGCGATGTGTATTTGAAGAACAGAATTTGTAGAGAGATAGAGTGTGAGTAGGTGCGTTCTTTTTTTGAGTTTGGAAGTCCCTATTTATAGATTAAGGCTGTAGCTTGATTGATGTTTCGGTTTCATAGGTTTCGGTCAAAATTTGAATGCCGCATGATTGAGTAACTCATTTGAACGTTATTGACTCGATGATTGAGTCTAATACACTATTGGAAAACGGTTTCACAGGTTAAATTCGTAAAAGGAAACTGAATTTGATGATTTGCTTTGAAGGTTTCAGCCGTTACTGGGCGGGTTTTGAATCTAGATTTCAAAAGTTGTTTTGATATAAATAATGTTTGGTTTGGAAATATAACATATATGGGTGAGTGGTGTAGTGGTGTGTTGTGTGTTCGGTTTGGGTGGAGACAAGGGTTCAATCCCGCGGTCCACCATTTTATTTTTTTTTGGACTAAATCAATATTATATTTATATATTTTATTTAACATCATTATTTTATTATTATTTATTTTATTAATACTTAAAATATAACAAATTCCTTAAATGTTTATCATAAATGCGTAACAAACAATCATAACATATACTTGAATTACAAAACGGAGCAGGTTTTAGAACCCTTTTTATCAGATGTTATAGTATCCCCTATTTTTAGAAATTTGGTCCTGAAATTTAGGTGGTAGTAGGTTTATTTTGAAAGAGATGGGGGTAGTTTTTGCGCATTGAGTCTTCACGTTCCCAAGTGAACTCGGGTCCTCGTTTTGACTCCCAACACACTCTGACTATCAGAATCTGACTTTGTCTTAAAAGTTTCTCACTGAAGTCCATGATTTCTATAGGTCACTCTACAAAATGCATCGATTCATCAATATGAATATCCTCTAATGGTATATGGAGGTTTTCGTCAGCAAGGCACTTTTTCAAGTTGGATACATGGAACGTTAGATGGATCTTGCTGAGTTCTTCAGGTAAGTCAAGCTTGTAGGCTACAGGACCACTCTCGAGTATTTTAAATGGTCCAACATAGTGAGGCGCTAGCTTGCCTTTTTGTCCAAAACGAACAACTCCCTTCCATGGTGATACTTTCAAAAGTACTTGATCGCCAACACAAATCTCGAGTGGCTTTCGTCGTTTGTCAGCGTAACTCATTTGACGACTCTGAGCTGCTAGGAGATTGTTGCAGATTTGATGAATCTTATCGGTTGTTTCTTGGATTGATTCTGGTCAAGTAATCTGTGCTTCACCGATTTCAGGGCAACATACAAGTGATCGAAACTTACGACCATATAGTGTTTCAAAAGGAGCCATACCAATGCTCGAGTGATAACTATTATTGTAAGAAAATTCAACCAATGGTAGATGAGTATCCCAATTGCCCTTGAAGTTGATGACACATGATCGTAACATGTCTTCAAGAGTCTGTATGGCGTGCTCAGATTGACCATCAGTTTGAGGATGGAAGGCAGTGCTGAGATCTAAGCGAGTACCTAACGCTGAACGTACGGCTTGCCATGTTCGATAAGTAAAACATCTATCTCGATCCGAGATGATGCTTAAAGGTACACCATGTCGACTTACAATTTCATCGATGTAGATACGAGCTAACTTAAAGGTTATGATGAAGAAATCGATCTTCTAACCTTTAAGCTTAATGAAAAGCTTCAAAGTATTGACTTAGCTCAAGATATGATGAGTGAGAAAACCAAAGAAATTTCTGAAAATGCAAAGAGTTGTCTGAAGCACAACTTAAAATTTGTGAACTTGAAAAGAAATTAAATCAATTCAGAGATTCATCTTTTGTTATGAAACACATGATGAATAGCCTGGAGAAGAGTAATGACAAGACATGTGTGGGCTTCAAAGGTTAAAATTAAGTTCCACCACCTCTTGGTCACGACTATTCTTTCTTGCAAGATGAAGAAGAGCTTACAGATTTCTGTCAACTACACCTGGTAGTTCCACATCAGAGGATGTTGATGTGACTGAAAATGCCAAGAAGTATGATAACAGGGAACCAGTTTTGAAAACAAAGAATACACACCCTAAGAATCAAAAACAAATTTTTGTTAAAAAGGTTGATTTTGTTAAAGGGAGTGATATAAAAGAAGAGGTCCCTGTTATTACAAAAGAGTCAAATGTGCAGTTTGCTAAAAATAAAAACAAAGAAAAATTACAAATTAAGCAAACTAAACAAGATCCTTCGAAGGCATCATCATCGCCTGACGAGTCTAAACCAGAGACTTGAAGTAAGAAGTCTTCGGCTAGAAAATCGTGCTTCAAATGTCACGAAAAGGGACATGTAGCTAGCTACTGTCCTAACAAAAAGAGTGAAGCACAGGTAAGTGAGAGACAGAGAGAAAAATCACCAGCAAAAAGTGGTGATTGTGAGAAGAAGGTTAACTCACCAAAGATATCTGCTACCAGGCAACAGAGTGTTGCTGTTGGTGTAGATAAGGCTGAAAAAGGAAATCACCAGCAAAAAGTGGTGATGGTGAGAAGAAGGTTCTCGTTCTTATAGTCTTCACGGATTGGAAGAAAATGAGCGGATTTAGTAAGGCGATCAACAATAACTAAATCATGTCATGCCCACTGGAGGTGCGAGGTAACCCGAAAATAAAATCCATGGTTATGTGTTCCCATTTCCAAACGGGTATCTCGGGTTGAATAAGTAAACCTAAGGGTCTTTAATGTTCAACTTTAACCTTCGAACATGTGAGGCACTTGGAACCAAAGATGGCGATATCCTTCTTTATTCCAAGCCACCAGTAAGAGTATCGTAGATCTTGATACATCTTATCAGCACCTAGATGTATAGAGTATCGTGTTTTGTGGGTCTCATTCATGAGAAAATTACCAAGATTTTCACGATCAGGTACCCAAATACGATTCAGATAATAAAGAATATCATCGGACTTGGATTCTAACTTGGTTTCAGTTCCACAAGATAATTCATCTCGCACATCATTTTCCGTGACAGAGGTATGTTGAGCTTCGCGAATGCGTTTTTGAAGGTCAGTTACGATTTAAGAACACAACAGGTGAATGGAATTAGCATATTCTCTTCGACTAAGAGCATCAACTACGACATTGGCTTTACCAGGATGATAACGAATTTCACAATCGTAATCGTTTAGAAGTTCGACCCATCGTCGTTGCCTCATGTTTAACTATTTCTGATTGAAGATATGTTGAAGGCTCTTGTGGTCAGTGTAAATCTCACACTTTGTACCATAGAGATAATGTCTCCATATCTTTAGAGCGAACACGAGTGCTCCGAGTTCAAGGTCATGAGTGGTGTAGTTCTTCTCGTGGACTTTGAGTTGCCTTGAGGTGTAGGCTATCACCTTGCCCCTTTGCATTAAGACACACCTAAGCCTTTGCCTTGATACGTCACAATAGACCACAAAGTCATCACAACCGTCAGGGAAAGTGAGGATAGGTGCATCACAAAGTCTGTACTTCAGAGTTTGGAAAGCCTCTTCATGTTTGGGCCCCTAATTGAAGGGCTTACCCTTATGAGTCAAGGCTGTGAGTGGTAAGGCAATACGACAGAAATTGGCGATAAAACGTCGATAATAACCCGCTAAGCCGAGGAATGATCTAACTTTGGTAGGAGTGTGTGGCGCCTGCCATTCTTACACTACTTTGATCTTTGCAGAGTCGACATGAATTCCTTTGTCGTTGACGACGTGACCAAGGAATTGAATTTCTTTTAACCAGAATTGCGTAAAACTTTTCCGTTTTCAAAGCGTTAGAATAAGACGAAGATGTCGTTCATGATCTGCCTTAGTCTTTGAGTAAATAAGAATATCATCAATAAAAACAATAATCAAACGATTAAGGTAGGGTTTGGACACCCTATTCATCAAATCCATGAAAACGGCGGGAGCATTGGTCAACCCAAAACGGATGACCATTAATTCATAGTGACCGTAGCAAGTTCGAAAGGCAGTCTTTGGAATGTCTTCTTCACGTACTCTAAGCTGATGATAGCCAGATCGAAGATCGATTTTTGAGAAATAGGTGGCACCCTGAAGTTGATCTAGAAGGTCATCAATGCGAGGTAAAGTATGAAGGTTCTTGATGGTCAGCTTGTTGAGCTCTCGATAGTCGATACGCATTCGGAAAGTTCCATCTTTCTTCTTGACGAAAAGAACTGGCGCACCCCAAGGTGATGAGCTAGGGCATATGAACCCTTTGTCAGTCAGCTCTTGCTGTTGACTAGCTAACTCTTGCATTTCAGACGGGGCTAACCGATATGGAGTACAGGATAGATTCGAAATTCGACTTCTCGCATAGGAGGAAGTCCTGAAACGTCGTTCGGAAAGATTTGAGGAAAATCTCTAACAATCGGAATATCTTCGAGTTTCTTCTCTGTGTCTCCTTTCTTGATGATGTGGGCTAAGAAGGCTATGTAATCTTTGCGAAGATACTTTCGGGCTTGAAGACACGACATCAACTTGAGTCCCTTGGTTGGGGTTTCACCAAAAATACGAAGGGTTTGGCCATCAGCGAGTAGAATGAATGAATTTTTCATAACATATAACTTCCGCATGATGCTGACTGAGCCACTGCATACCAATGATGACGTCGAAACTTCCCAATTTCATGGGAATGAGATCGTTTGGAAAATCATGATCATTAAGAGTAAGAGTACAGTCGCGAATGATAGAATCCAACGTAATAGGTTCACCGTCTGCTACTTCCACTGTAAACTTCGGCTAAACTAACGCGAGCTAAACCAAGAATAGATTCGAATTCTAGGGACACAAAACTCTTATATGCGCCAGTGTCAAAAAGAATAGATGCATAACTATCATTAATGAGGAACGTGCGTTGACCACGTTGTTATCCGCCCTAGCCTGATTGGCTTTGATGTTAAAAGCTCCACCTCTTGCTGGCGGATTGGCTTAATTAGCTTGGTTCACAGGATTTGCTTGGGCTTGCGCATTAATGATGTTCACTAAATGCGGGCAGGTGTTGCGGAAATGAGTTAGATCACCGCAATTGAAACAAGCTCTGACGGGTGGCATCATAGGGTAGTTAGTTGGTAAAAGGGTTGGGCCATAGGCTGAGCAGGTGGTAGTAGTAGAGGTTGCTGGTAGGGAACTTGGCCCACTATTTGGTTGTTGGGTTGGGCTTGTGGTTGGTTGCGGGCTTGTCTTTGAAGTGAGCGGCAGGTTTGGATTGTATGACCTGCTCGGCCACACCCTGTACAATGGAGACATGGGTTCTCAAGAGGGTGGTGGTACTGACATCTATTGCACTTCGGGTGAGGTCCAGTGTATTGCTTCTTGAATGGAGCGGTAGGGGGAGCAACTTGGGTGATTGGAGCGGCTGCAATAGCTTGGTTGTTTTGAGTTGGCTGGTTAGTTTAAGTGACAACAAAATTCTTCCCGTTTCGCTTTCTCTTACCAGTGAATCGAGAAGAGGATCCAACTTTAGTTGGGTTAGGGGTTTCTGTCGGTGTTTTATCTTTCTTCTTCTCTTCTTTGAAATCCCCATTCCTGATGTGGTTTTCGGTGAGCTCAGTAGCTAGCTCCATTGCTGCTTCCAGAGTGGCAGGCGTAGTACTCATCACACAGTCCTGAATCCTCGAAGGAGGACCCCGAATGTAGTGCTCGATCAGACGGTAGAGAGGAGTGACAAATTAAGAACCATTTGACTCAACTCAAGAAACCTCTTGTTGTAGGTTATATGATCTCCCTCTTTTTGTTTAAGAAAATAGAACTCATCCTCCACCTTTTTAATTTCGCTTCTTGGGCAGAAGCGTCTTGTCATGAGCTCTCGAAGTTATTCCCAAATTAGGGCTACTACGGCTTCAGCGCCTCTTCTGCCCTTTTCGGCATTCCACCAAGTGAGTGCTACCCCATATAAGCAGCCAATTGCTGTTGGTGCATATTTGTGATAACAACTTAGATTTGGTCTTTGGATATCTTGTAATTAGTAAAATGATTAACGGTTAGCGGGTTTAGTTTTGTAATAGTTAGTTAGAAGTAATTGGGCTAAACTAGACACCATATAGCATATAGTAGGCGAATTGGGCTTAAACCCAATAGCAGTCCATTTGATGAAACCCTAGCCCAGGTGCAATACCTATCTCTATATAAAGGGAGGTTGTCATTAGGGTTTAGGTTGCTGGTTTAGTTGCTTGTTCAGTTGCTTAGAGAATTACTTCAGAGAGAGTTGATAGAGAGAGAGAGTCTTGAATTGATGGTAAAACATTGTGTTGGATAATCAATAGAAGACAGTTTGAAAGTATTTGTTAGTGTTCATGTTCGGTTTTCTGTGAAATATGATCTAGGGGATTCCGCACTCTAGACTGGATAGACGATTATGTGACGATCCATACGGATTAGGGGAACTACAATTGGTATCAGAGCATTCGGCTCTTGTTTTTGCTCGGTTCAGAATCATAACAGTAGAAAAAGTTGGGTTTTTGGACGTTTTAGAGGCTGTTTCGAAGTTTGTGACGGCTGTTTTAGGGTTTCGCTGTTGTTCTAGGGTTTTGCAGCGATTTCGGATTAACAGCAAAGCATTTCGGATTGAAAGCTTGAATTTCGGATCAGGAAAGCTTGCCTTTCAGATCAGAAAAGTGAAATTCGGATCATCAGACTTGCAATTCGGATCATCAAACTTGAATTTCGGATCATCAGAGTTGCATTTCGGATTAGAAAAGCCTATCTCGGATTCCATCTCGGATTAATTTCGGATTAGCAGTGTATTCCTGATTCCATATCTGATCAGAATAGTCTATTTCGGATTCCATTTCGAATCAGAACAGTACATTTCGGATTCCATCTCGGATCACTATTCCGAATCACCATCTCGGATTAGCAATTCGGATTAGTGTTCCAAGTTTACAACACGAATTGACTATCCGAGTTACTGTTCCGGATTCGGTACTGTTCCGAGTTCTATACAAAAAAGGTGGAAAGTTAATCAGCTGACGTAACCGGAGTTAAACGTTTTCGGACATAGAAGTCGATCCACAGACAATCTTGACAAACCGGTTCCACATTTAGACTCGTGTGATTTTTAGGACAAAAAATTATTAGAATCGAACAAAAAATTATTGTCATGACGAGTCTAATAGTATAATTTGGTGACCACTCATTTCAGACAAGTTTTATTGTTTTTAACAAGCTGGTTCGGTAAAAATGTCTAATATGTCTAACGTAAATGAACTGTTAAGAATGGAGCACGAGGCTGGCACGACTAACAAACCTCCAAAAATGTTGAAAGTAGAAAATTATCTTACTTGGAAGGATAGGTTTCAATCATTCATTGAATACCAGGACACACGGATGTGGATCTGTATTCAAGATGGATACGCTAACCCAACGCATGACTTTGAGGGCAGACAACGTGTTACTGCTTATGTGAACATGTCAGAAGCTGAAAAAAGGATGTATGAGTCTGAGAAGAAAGCCTTAGCTGCTATAAAGATATCTTTACCTGATGGCATCAATCATACATTCAAGCGTTATACTACGTCGAAGGAGATGTGGGATGCCCTAGAGAAGAGGTATGAGGGCAATACTGATGTGAAGAAGAACAAGGTTGATATGCTGAAGAAACAATTTGTTGTGTTTAAAGCATGAGGAGTGAGTCCCTTGAAGATATTATCACGCGATATTATCATCTGATGTCCGAAATGGACAATTGTGACATAGACGGATACACTAATGTGGAGATAAACGATAAGTTGTTCGATGCTTTACCTGCAAAGTGGGATATTTATACTTTTATGATAAAGGGTGAAGCTGATTATGAAACGAAAGACTTGGAAGAGGTTGTTGGGATTAAGAGCTTATGAGCTCAATATGAAGAAGAAGGAGACTGGATATGATCAGCTTCAAGATTCAGGGATTTATAAAGGGCTTACACCTTCGTCTTCCAACAATGCTTCAAGTGATACTACAACTGCGTTTCTTTCATGTGAAAATGAGCAGATTGTGACAAACACCGAGGGTGAAGTATGTTTTGTTGCTGCTTCAGGAGTCTCATCAGGGGCAAAGAGACAACAATCAAGTAATAATAATAGCAGTACTAGGTCTATGCCTTTGAGTGTCAAAAGTGCTGAAGATCATCTAACATTGCTTGCTTCTTTCGTTGCTTCCTACGAGAACTACATTCAGGGAAGAATATCTGATCCTGCTACGTTTGATGAAGATTATGATCAGATTGACCCTAATGATCTAGAGGAGATGGATTTACAATGGCAGATGGCCATGATCTCTAGAAGAGTAAAGAGGTTCATGAATAGGACAGGAGGGAAGTTCGTTGGAAAGAGTGTGGGTTTTGATAAGTCTAAAATGAAGTGTTATAATTGTCAAAACTACGGACATTTTGCTAGAGAATGTCAACGAGCAAAAACTCAATCTCGTTCTAACTCATCCTTTCAAGATTCTCTGATCATGGTTCAAGCAACAGGAATGCGTCAACCAACATTGGATCAAAGGCCCTGATCTCTACTGCTAGAGAGGGTTCTTATGATTGGAGTGTTCATCTTGAGGGTGATAACAATGCCTCACAGGCGTTGATGGCTAAGATAGCCCCAGTTGATAATGTGGAAGTGAAGGCTGATGCTCAAGTAGAGTGAGAGACGGTCGCTGAAAAAGCTGATGGAGAACAGAACGCTGCAGAGAAGAAGATGGCTGCTGATTTTGCTGCTTTCATGGCTGATCTAAGCAAATCAACAGGAGAGGTACATTCTAACTCTGTTAGTTCCATTTGTTTAAAATGTCGCAAACTGTAAAGTGAAGTTGACACGGTAACAAAACAAAACCAAAGTCTGGTTAATGAGCTCTCAAACCTAAAAGAATCAAACTTTTTTGTAAAATGAAGTGAGTCATTATATTTGAAGAAAATTAAAGGTTATGAAGAAGAATTCGATCTTCTAACTTGTAAGCTTAATGAAAAGCTTCAAATTATTGACTTTGCTCATGATACGATGAGTGAGAAAATAAAAGAAATTTATGAAAAATGTAAAGAGTTGTCTTAAGCACAACTTAAAATTTGTGAACTTGAAAAGAAATTAAATCAATTAAAAGATTCATCTTTTGTTATGAAACACATGATGAATGGCCTGAACAAGAGTAATGACAAGATATGTGTGGGCTTCAAAGGTTTCAATTAAGTTCCACCACCTCTTGGTCACGGTTATTCTTTCTTGCTAGATGAAGAAGGGCTTACAGACTTTGTGTTAACTACACCTGGTAGCTCCACATCAAAGGATGTTGATGTGAATGAGAATGCCAAGAAGGATGATAACAGGGAACCAGTTTTGAAAACAAAGAATACACACCCTAAGAATCAAAAACATTTTTTTGTTAAAAATGTTGATTTTGTTAAAGGGAGTGTATTAAAGAAGAGGTCCTTGTTATTATAAAAGAGTCAAATGTGCAGTTTGCTAAAAATAAAAACAAAGAAAAATCAGAAATTAAGCAAACTAAACAAGATCCTTCGAAGGCATCATCATCTTCAAAGGCATCATCATCATCATCATCATCATCGCCTGATGAGTCTAAACTCGAGACTTCAAGTAAGAAGTCTTCGGCTAGAACATCGTGCTTCAAATGTCATGAAAAGGGATATGTAGCTAGCTGCTGTCCTAACAAAATGAGAAGCACAGGTAAGTGAGAGACATAGAGAAAAATCACCAGCAAGATGGTGAGAAGAAGGTTAACTCACAAAAGATATCTGCTACCAGGCAACAGAGTGTTGCTGTTGGTGTAGATAAGGCTGAAAAAGGTACTCACCAAGTTCCTTGCTTTCAACAAAATCAACAAAGATTTCAGCATGAATCTACATCAGGCAGATATGAAAGACCTAGAAGTAGTTCACCAAGAATGAATAACTTTAATGGTCAATCAAGTAGTTTCAGAAGTCGAGGTCAATATTAAACTTGATACCAAAATGTTGGTAGTCGAAATTTTTATAACAATGGCTTTAGAAATTATTATCATCAAAATTCTAGGAATCATACTCGAAATTTCCAAAGGTCGCAAAGTCCAAACATGTTTAGGAAACCTTAGGACCAGAGACCTAGTGGAAATCAAAGACCATTTCCATCAACAGGTCTAAGATCCAAGACTCCTGTTAAGAGTGATGGATATTGGATAGATGTTCCTGTGGTTGATGAATCTGGAAGACCCAAGACCATTAAGGCTTGGGTCCCCCAATCTAACTAATTTTGTGGGTTGTGCAGGAGCTGCTAAGGAGGATTGTCAACTTGTGGTATGTTGATAGTGGCTGCTCCAGGCACATGACGGGGGATGCAAGGTTGTTGACAGAGTTTGAGAATATAGATGGTAGATATGTGAATTTTGCAGGTGCTAAAGGAGGGCACATTAAAAGTCGAGGAAACTGACCAACAGGAAGATCACATTCGACAAAGTGAACTACGTTGAGCAACTGAAGCACAATCTGATGAGCGTGTCTCAAGTCTGCGACAAGGGTCACTTGGTCCACTTACTATGTCTGAAGCTTTGGTGTTGAAACCTAGTTTGGTGATACCGGATGATTGGATAATGATGAGAGCGCCAAGAAGAAACGACACTTATGTCATGGATATGGGTGCTATGGATTCTTCCACTGTGGTGGCGTGTTTACTGTCAAAAGCATCTGAGGCTGAGTCATTGCTGTGGCACAGACGCATGGTTCATATCCACTACTGAAAAATGAATTATATTATTAAAAACGGTTTAGTGGAAGGGGTGCCAGTGCAAAGGTTTCACGTGGAACATAAATGTCTTCCATGTCAAAATGGAAAACAACATAAGAAACCTCACAAGTCTAAAACAGTAAATTCCATAGATGCCCCTTATAAATTACTTCATATGGATCTATTCGGTCCGGTGAACGTAAGGAGCATAGGTTGAAAGTACTCTTGTTTAGTTGTCACAGATGATTACTCACGATATTCATGGGTTTTCTTTTTAGGTACAAAAGATGAGACGACGGAGATGCTGATAGATCTTTTTACAAAATTGGAGAAAATCCATGGTGCTCAGATCAAGAGGATTAGGAGTGATAATGGCACAGAGTAAAATAATCAGATTCTAGATCTCTATTGTCTTCGCAGGGGAATTGAACATCAGTATTCTGCTCCTTATACACCTCAACAGAATGGAGTCGCTGAGAGGAAAAACAGGACGTTGATTGAAGCTGCAACGACTATGCTATTTGATTCAAAGCTTCCAGTTCTCTTCTAGGGAGAAGATGTGAACACAGCTTGTTATGTCCTGAACAAAGTTTTGACGGTTAAACAGTTTAACAAAACATGTCACGAACTATTGTTTAACCGAAAACCAAACTTAAAAGGCTTTGAACCATTTGGATTACCCTTCACCATTGTGCGAAATAAAGATAAGCAAAACTTCGGTGAGGTAGCTGATGAGGGTTACTTTCTAGGCTATATGCCTGGAACACCAAATAAAAGGGTTTTTAATCTACAAACTGGTAAAATTGAGGTTGTGTTTAACATGGAAATCACTAGTTATTCACCTCAACAATCAACGAGTGGTCCTCCTATATTATATGATTATGACAGTGTTTTTAAATCATTTAATATTCCTGATTTTTCCAATGCAGATGAATCTCAAGCGATCCAAACTATGATCAGTGAAGATGGAGAATGTGATTTCATGCCTAGATCGAGAATATCGATGACAGATGCTACAGAAACTTCTTCCAGAGCAACTCCAGAGGACTCCAGTGATAGTGAGTCTGAACCTATTCAGGGGGAGGACTTCACTAATCCGTTTACTAATACTAACATTTAGGGGGAGATTGGATCTAATCTGGAAGATAATCTAGTTGTTGACACCATTGCTACCACACGTGTACACAGAGATCATCCAGTTGAAAACATCATAGGTGATGCTGCTGCAGGTGTTCAGACAAGAAGAGGTGTGATTGAAGGTTCCTGTTTGTTTACTACAATTCAGAACACTGGGTTGATTCATGAGTGTTTGTATAGCTTCTTTATGGAGGAGCCGAAGAATGTTCACATGGCTCTAAAAGACAATTGTTGGGTTGAAGCAATGCAAGAGGAACTAGCTCAGTTTAAGAAGTTGAAATTTTGGGAGCTAATTGACTTGCCTGAAGGAGAGAAGGAAATAGGCACCAAGTGGGTGTTTAAGTGCAAGAAAGACGACCGAGGAATCGTAATAAGGAATAGGCTCGGTTGGTAGTGAAAGGGTTCAATCAGCAAGAGGGGATTGATTACAATGAAGTGTTTGCACCAGTAGCAAGGTTGGAAGAAATTGGTTTGTTCCTAGCCTTTGGTTCATTCAAGGGCTTCAAAGTTTTTCAATTTGACGTGAAGAGTGCGTTTCTTTAAGGGAAAGTTTAAGAAGTGGTGTATGTCTCACTAGCATATGGGTTTACTGATCCAGACTATCCAGATCGAGTCTATCAACTTGATAAGGCATTGTATGGATTGCATCAGGCACCTAGGGCGTGTTATGAGACACTTTCATCACATCTGTTAAAGAATGGGTTTGAAAGAGGTCAGATTGACAGTACACTTTTCACTAAAAGGAAGAAGGAAGACTTTCTGCTGGTATAAGTATACGTAGATGACATCATTTTTGGGTCATCTGATGAGAATATGTGTCATGAATTCGAGGAGGTAATGAAGAGCAAGTTTGAAATGAGTGCGATGGGTGAATTGTCCTACTTTTTGGGTTCACAAGTTGAACAGAAGAAGGATGGGATGTTTATACATCAATCAAAGTATGTGTATGACATTTTGTCTCGTTTCCAAACGGAGGATTGCGCAACTTTCAACACACCCATTTGTGAGAATCACAATCTTGGTCCATGAGAGTGTGGAGGATGTTGATCCTACTCAATACAGGGCTATGATTGGTTCTCTAATGTACTTGACTGCTTCAAGACCCGATATCATGTTCGAAGTGTGTCTTTATTCCAGATATCAAGCGAATCCAAAAGAGTCCCACATGAAAGCGATGAAGTGGATTCTTTGTTACTTGAAGGGGAAACCTAAACTTGGGTTATGGTATCCAGCTGCTAGTGATTTGAAGTTGTTGCTTTCACTTATTCGAACTTTGGAGGATGCAAATCGAAAAGGAAGTCTACCACAGGTGGTTGTTAGTTCTTAGGAGGGAGGGTCGTGTCATGGCAATGCAAGAAGCAGTCTTGCGTGTCTACCTCGACGTGTGAAGCTGAATATATTGCTACGGGTAGCTGTTGCTCTCAGGTTCTCTGGATCCAACAGCAGATGCGCAATTACAGTTTTAATTTCACTCGTACTCCTATTATGATAGACAATAATGCCACTATTTCAATCGCCAACAATCCCGTAAAACACAGTCGCACAAAACATATTGACATTCGTCATCATTTTATACGGGATTGGGCTGAAAAGAAATTAATTGAACTGCATCGAGTCGACACACTAGATAATCTGGCAGATCTTTACACAAAAGCATTTAACAAGGCTCGTTTTGAACATTTAGTCGAACTCTACGGGATGAGGAATCCTGAATAACCAAAATTTTCCATAACAATATTTTGTAAATAATTTATCGCTTTTCAAAAACGAAAAACATAAAAAAAAGAAAATCCAAATTGAGTTTTCACTGTGTGAAAAAGAAGAAATGATAGTACATCAGCAAGTTAGACTGTCACACTAATATTTAAAACTAAATTGCTTAAGTGTGATAGCAACTTCATCATATGATGTACCAGTAGATAAAAAGCATGAAATAATCAACTTACCTTTGTGATACAAATATAATAAACTGTATATGAGTAGGTAACATATCAGTGGCATATGGTTTTATAACCTTAAATCTTGCGTTGATAGATTGCCAAAATCTGAGGTTTTAGGTCTTTATATCGTTATTTCATCCGAGGTATCAAGGTTGTCCTTCTGCTGCATCCAGATATATGCTGACCTAGGCACAGCCAGTATATCTTAAAAGAGCTAAAATGCCAAATCCCAAAAATTAAAGAAGCTCTCCTAGGGAGTCATTCAAATGTGCAAATTGCATTATTCATACCAAAATTTGGTATTTGCCCTAACCCTCGTTGGATATTGGTCTCTTTGTTGTATGGAAATACTGACCTGATCACCAATTATCTAACATTGTAATTCACAAGGATGAATTTCAGTACATTCACCTACTACGATGAATTTTTGTGCATACCTTGATCGTGGGGGTATGCCCTGAAGTGGGACACACTAGTATATCGGTATGAACTATCTTAATATATCACTAGGTAATGGTACTTGAAATGTTCATGTATTTTGTTTATGTGGATAAACAATACTGGTAATCGTCTTGAACTGTTTTTCATGAATATTGCATACAGAATTATCAAATAGTGTGAAAACAGTTTGATGTTGCTGATATGATCTTCTTACCGGTGATTCTCACAAAAACAGAGGGTTTATTATTTTGTTATTTATTTGCTTTCAGAAAATATAAAATTTAAAAGATTTCATTTTCTTGTAAATTCTTAATGTACGGATATTTGGTTGTTCATGGAGGAGTTCTTACTGATAGGGGGAGACGGTTTTAGAAGATGAGTTCGAAACTTTTTTAATATCATGCAGGTTCCGTGTGCTTAAAAATTTTGAGTTTATGGTTTGAGTTGAGAAGTGCTTAATCTGTGATACAATTTTACTATCTCTTGAATAATAATAATAATTTGTTTAACTTGTGTTGAAAAATTCTTATGGTTTCTCGAGATGTGTGTTTTATAGTATACAGATTGTAGCAGCATGCTGCTGTTAAGTTTGGTGAAGAGGAGTTTGCTTGGATGCATGGTAGAACCTTCTTTCTACATTGCAGACAAAGTTGAAGAGTTTGGAGATTGCTATGCAAGTACTAAACTGGAGTTTACTCAAACGCTAACGATTTAGAAGATTTGGTGATTGGATACATCAACTTAGGGGGAGTTTGTTACTGACAGAAGCTATTAAAGCTGAAGCTATCCAAAGACCAACGTTTTTTAGAGATATTGAAGATTGCAAGAAGACTGAAGACTAAGTTATTTTATGAGGCTATTGTCAAGGGGGAGTTTGTTGGTGCATATTTGTGACAACAGCTTAGATTTGGTCTTTGGATATCTTGTAATTAGTAAAATGATAAACGGTTAGCGGTTTTAATTTTGTAATAGTTAATTAGAAGTAATTGGGATAAACTAGACACCATATAGCATATAGTAGGCTAATTGGGCTTAAACTCAATAGCAGTCCATTTGGTGAAACCCTAGCCCAGGTGCATAACCTATCTCTATATAAAGGGTGGTTGTCATTAGGGTTTAGGTTGTTGGTTTAGTTGCTTGTTCAGTTGCTCAGAGAATTACTTCAGAGAGAGTTGAGAGAGAGAGAGAGAGAGAAAGTCTTAAATTGATTGTAAAACATTGTGTTGGATAATCAATAGAAGAAAGTTTGAAAGTATTTGTTAGTGTTCGTGTTCGGTTATCTGTGAAATCTGATCTAGGGGATTCTGCACTCTAGATTGGATAGACGATTTTGTGACAATCCATACCGATTAGGAGACCTATAGTAGCATAACGAACCTTACAGTCGTTGGGACAGTCACAATTGAGAAAGGTACTCTCCATCTCTTCAAACCATCAAAAAAGAGCAGTGACCCCTTCAGTTCCCTCATACTTTGGAGGTTCACATGAGTTTAAATGCTTGTAAGTGCACTTGCTGGTGTTTGTGGGAGGGTTGGCAACATTTTGTCCCTCTTGGTTGATTGGGTTGACAGGGTTAGCGGCAAGAGCTTGTTGAACTTGAACTACGATATCAGGAATCACGCCGGCCATTTGTTGGGCTATTTGAGCAGCCATGCGCTCGCCTGATCTTCCTAATCTCCTACCTCCACGAGAGTGCCTAGAAGACATCTATAGGAAATATGTAACGAGATTATGAGTTTGGCGTATAGGTGTCATGCGTGTCGCATAAAATTTAAACATCCACAAACTAAATAAAATCCATTACATCCATAGGATGTCTTGGGCTTTGCTCATGTTTGGGCCCCCATATGTCCCTAATACTTGGCCTAGGTAGTCATGTGGGCCCCCATGACTACTAGGCTTTGTAGGGTTCACATTGGTTTTTGCCTGTTACCACTCGCACCACCCAAATGAAAATCATAACACATGATTGCGAGGTGTAAGGTCGGAAGTTGTCCTGGTGTAGACACAGTGACAACTCAAAGTGGGGATAGTCCTCACGATGGTTGGTATGGCATGCTTTGCCCTAATAGGTCCTTCGTACTCTCTTCGTTAGTCCCCAGGTAGGTAAACTGGTCCATCATTTTGGATTTATACGAATGCCAATCCTAGACAGGACGTTTCGACTACCGGTACTTGTACCCTTCCAGTTACTACATGCCTGTCGTAGAACTCACTTTGATGAGATTGAAAAATAAAAAAAAAAACATCACAAATTTTTGAAAAGAAAGGTAAGAAAATGTTTAAATGTGTGAGGATCGAGGTGTGCGTTGTGATGGTAACATATGCATATATAAACACATTATATTGACAATATTTATAACACATTGAATGTCACACAAAGCCATACAGTGATTGGAGTGCTTGCATGTAATTGTGTGTGAGAGGAAAATATAAAACGAGTAAATGTCACAAGTTTTCATGTAACCAACTTAACACTTAAGCAATTAAATTCTAATTGACTATAGTATAGGCTCTAAGGGTCTAATAACCTATCCTATATCCCTATAGTCACTCGCTCTGATACCAATCTGTCACACCCTGACCCGCAGCGGATATGATAGTCGGGGCATGATTGGGTTTTCATCAAATCTCAAGACATTTACTATTATAAAAGTTTCATTTTCATTATTTAAAATTAAAATGAAATATTCCAATCAACACATAATCCATACAAACACAAAATGTTCTAAACAAAGCTTTCAAGTAACGTTTTATTTTCTTCTAAGGCCCATGTCCTATGTGTTCCTTTCTTCAACCTATTCACATGTATCATGTGTTAAAATAGAGATTTTGGTCAACATAAGTTGGCGAGTGAATCCCATTTAATCATTAAGAAAAATGATATGTTTGTTATGTTTAATAAAAATGTGGATTAACCAAATATGAGAAACGTATATGCAATATAATTCACAAACCATATAATCAACTAGCAATGTACATGTGAGCACGATAAGCTATGTGCTGTGAGTTTCAAGGCTCGATTAAACGGAGCCGATCTAATATATTAGGCAACGCGACGCTCCAACCGTAAGTAACGGGAACAAATGGGCCTAATGTGAGAGCTTGACTGTAATGAAAATTGTAACCACAAATAACAATAAATAACAATATCACATAGCACGTTAGATCACATAATGGTAATAGCATGAAGTTTGAATTAATGAAATAAACAAAAGGCAACACATCATACACCCCAAAACCGTAAATAAAAAGGGAATTGTAAGATTCACTTACAGTGTGCGTTATGATTTGATGAAGATTTTGCACGATTAAGTGTTTGAGATACCAAACGACGAGAAAAGCTAACCTAAATATTTACGTAATAATTCGGCAAATATATATTTCTTTTGGTTAAAATTTAGTATTTTACTTAATCAATTTTATTAGACATTTAAGATAATTTTATTATATTTATTACTATTTTTATCTGCTTAAAAAGAGATTATTTGATTATATATTTTTGTAGTTTTTAAGGAAAAATAATCAAAGTTTTATCAGAAAAAATATGTTTCTTTTTAGATCTAAACGGTCGGAACTATATGCAGCGTCTGAGACTCGAACTTGTGACCTCCCGTTTATGTGAACGCAGCTCTACCAACTGAGCTATGTGTCTAACCCGAATTATATCGAGATTTAATTATACATATACACATACTACAGCTAATATATTTTTATTTAATTTAAAAAGGTTTGGATAATTTCAGGACCGTGTAACTAACCGGATTCGAATCGATGACCTTGGATCCGTGTTGCACATAGTCCACCACTAGACTGTGTGTCTAACCCAGTTTATATTGAGATTTAATCATCTTTATAAACTTACTGGATGATACCATAAGTTGATTATTTTAAAAAGGTTTGGTATATTATAAGGACTGTGCACTGAACCGGTTTCGAACTCGTGACCACTGCTTTGTGTTGCACACAGCCTGACCAATTGGGCTGTGTGTCTAACCCGAAGGATATGAGATTCATATATCATTTATACACTTACTGCCAGTTTCATATTTAAGGTTTGTACAAAAGTTTGGTTTATTATAACGAATCAGAACATGTATAGACTCGAACCGGAGACCTTGTGTTTGAATGCACACAGTCCATCCACTGGACTGTGTGTCTAACCCGGTGTAATTACTGATTTTAAATTCATTTAAACACAGACTCCACTTCACCTTCTTCAATTCAAATACACAGATTGATAACGCGATTGGACATATTTGTTTTATAACTAGAACAACTACGGATGAGATTAAACAAAAAGAGAAAAGGCTTTAAGTGAGTTTATACCGAGCAGAGGTGTTCTTTGAATTCTCTGGTGAAGTTCTGGCGACAAGCGTACGCTTCCGGCGATGTGTATTTGAAGGACATAATTTGAAGAGAGATAGAGTGTGAGTAGGTGCATTCTTTTTTTTTGAGTTTGGAAGTCCCTATTTATAGATTAAGGCTATAGCTTGATTGATGTTTCAGTTTCATAGGTTTCTGTCAAAATTTGAATGCCGCAATGATTGAGTTACTGATTTGAACATTATTGACTCGATGATTGAGTCTAATACACTATTGGAAAACGGTTTCACAGGTTAAATTTGTAAAAGGAAACTGAATTTGATGATTTGCTTTGAAGGTTTCAGCCTTACTGGGCGGGTTTTGAATCTAGATTTCAAAGTTGTTTTGATATAAATAATGTTTTGTTTGGAAATATAACAGATGTGGGTGAGTGGTGTAGTGGTGTGTTGTGTGTTGTGTGTTCGGTTTGGGTGGAGACCCGGGTTTGATCACGCGGTCCACCATTTTATTTATTTTTTGACTAAATCAATATTATATTTATATAATTTATTTATCATCATTATTTAATTGTTATTATTATTAGTTATTTTATTAATACTTCAAATATAACAAATTCCTTAAATGTTTATCATAAATGCGTAACGAACAATCATAACGTATACTTTAATTACAAAACGGAGCGGGTTTTAGAACCCGTTTTTCGTCAGATGTTACATGACACTCGTTTTAGACAATAAAGCACTCTGTAATGATCTGTTTTATTGTCATTCACAGTGGGGCCCGCCAAAACCCAATAGATCTATCACTCTGGTTCCCGGTACTTGTTTATACATTAATGGTCCCTTGGTGTAATTCTATTCGCATGTGATCTAAAAATTTTCATTCTTTAAAACAGTCATACCAATTGAAACATGCATTCTCCCCAAACGTTTAAAACTATAAAACCATTAAATAAAAGGGGAAAACATGAACTCACAGATTTGCGTTTCGTGCAAATCTCTATGCGAAATTTGATTCGTCGTTCGTTTTCTTAACCTACAAGTGTTCTATTCCCATTAGACAGTTAGGTTTTTCATCTTGAATTCATAATTATACTTGTATTTGTTTGTTTTCTTTGTTTGTGTATATATATACTTCATATATAGATTCCATATTTCTTGTGTTTGAGTGGGTCTAGCCCAATGGTTAAGTGTAAGAATTTAATTCTAATGTTTTTGTATGTGTGGTCCTAGCCCAATTGGTTTCATATGTGTGGGCCTAGCCCAATTTGTTTTATATGTATGGGCCTAGCCCAAATGAATTTGTTTAAAGTGGGTTAAGCAAAAAATAGGTTTGTTAACGTGGGCCTGGCCCAAATTAATAATGTAAGAGTGGGCCTAGCCCAAAATAGTTTATGGAAATGGACTTAGCCTAAATTAATATGATAAAAGTGGACTCTAGCCCAATCTAGTTTGTAAAAATAGGCTCTAGCCAATTCAGTTTATAAAAGTTGGCTCTAGCACAATTCAGTTTATAAAAGTGGGCTCTAGCCCAATTTAGTTTATACAAGTGGGCTCAACCCAATCTAGTTTATGAAAGTGTGCTCTAGTCCAATTTAGTTTATAAAAGTGGGCTCTAGCCCAATCTAGTTTATAAAAGTAGGCTAGCTCATACGATTATTTAATTGGGCTTAATCCATTTTTAAATACTCTCTTGTAATAATTTATAAAAATTAGTTTATAAAACTACTAATATTTTATATAAGTTATTTTTATAAATTCTAGTATGTATACTTTTTATATAGTATGTGACAGTTTGTTTGTTTGTTTTGACGGCCGCGCTTGTGTCGTCCCGTTTCGTTCGCGTTAGTCGTTTTGTCCGTGTTGTTTTCTTTGTCCGTGTGGTTTTATTTGTTTGATATGTCCAAATTGTCCGTTTTTGTCCGAATTGTCTTATTGTCTGATTTTTTAGTTTATGTCCATGTTTGGACAAAAATATTTATACTTGTCATGTTTCAAGTATATGTACATATTCTTATACTTTTTAGTGAAATTGTATATTTTGTATCTATTCCTACATGATCTAAGAACATTATATTTATACACAAAATACACATACATACTTGATCATAACTAAATATATATTTCATCTAAAAAGATATATATTCATCCATTATTAGTTTGAGAAAAACTCTTCAAATTTTATTTAAATTTTTCATCCAAATATTGTTTAATCATGATTAAAATCCTTAGCCATTTCTAATCACAAAAGTCTTTAGTTTAACCACACTTTAATCATAATATATTTTATAAAAGTTTTGCCATAGTTTCCCTTAAACTATGGACTTTCCCATGTTTAAATAAACATGTTTCAAATCATTTTTCAACTCAAATAATGATCAAGCATCAATAACAAATTTTCTAGATCATAAATCTCTAACAAGAAATGTTATGAACTTGTCGTAATTTTAACCTTCCAAAAATGGAAACCTTATTAACACTTTTTAATAAAACTCTTAGATTATTTATTTTAAAAATCCATATTTTATTTAATACATACAATCGTTTTAAGTGTGTAGATATGTTCATAACCCTTTCAAAAATGAGGACATGTTCATAATCTTTCCAAAAACGGAAACTTAATTGGTGCTTTCCCACAAAATTCTTAGATTAGGTGTTCTATATAAGAAACCATACTTCATATAATGTAATAGATCATTTTTATGTGCCAAGTCATGTTCATAACATTTTTGTTAATGGATCTTGCTAGATCTAAACATGCATGTGTTTAAATCTTCATTTTTAACCATAAAATGCAAGATCACTTCTACTACAAAAACACAACTTCAAAATCATCAAAATCATCAAGAAAGTAAAATAATCATATTAGTATGTTTATTCTTGTTAATGTTTTTAAATGATTTTTAAGTAAGATTCAAGATGATCTTGTACATTTTATATTAAATCATAATATAAGAATGTAATAATAAAGTATGAAGCTTACTACTAGCTTGATGAACAAGATTAAGATGATGATAATATAAAGAAAAACATGATGATCCAGAAGCTTCAAGTCTTGAGAAAATGCTCTAAGTGGGTCTTCAAGTCTTGTAAATGCTTTCAATCATTTATGCACCTTGATGTTTGCTAGAAATTCTTAAGTTTGAATTTTGAAATGGTGAAGATGATGGATGATAGTGTTGGCCAATTTTTGGGAGAAAGAAAGGAAGGAGGTGAAGAGATTTGGTGAATATTGGAAATGAAGATGTTGCTGGAGTGTAAGAGTGTTAGTTTGGTCATAATCTCACACCTTTCCAACACTAATCATGTTCACCTTGTTCCAACACATCAAACAAAGAAATTGGATGGGTGGGGGACTTACATTGCCATGAGCAAGGGGGGAGTGGTTTGGGTTTTAATTTTTTTTGTAAAATCTTGTTATATTTTATAAACTTTATAAACTTGGATATTATATATATATATATATATATATATATATATATTAGTTTTTATAAAATCTAATGATCCAACACACTAAGGTGATGTTAAAACTTGTCAAACTTGTTCACTAGATTTATGGTTTTGTTGTTCGGTTGAAAGATTCGTCTTATGTCTCGTACCTGGTCGAATACCGACACTTGTATTACTTATGTATATTATTGACAAAATTATCTTTGTGATGCTTTTATTATCTAAATTTATAAATTTAGTTCTCTGGACTAATAAATTTGTTATTTTGGACACAGTTTCTATACCGGCTTTGTTGGCGGGTAAATACCAAACCAACTGTGTAGCTTAAAAACATAGAGTTTAAATAACGGTTTTTGTGCTGTTTTTAATAGCCTATATATTGTTTATGATAAATAATATTTATTTTTGAATTTTGGACTTTTGTTGTTTTCTTCTACGGAGTGCTGTACACTCTGCAGAATTGCTGTATTTTTTATGCGGATTGGACAATTTGGTGTTTTAATAAAATTTTTCCGAAAATTAATAGTTGCACATTATTTCCAACTAATGTTCCATATGATATTTATCACCAACATACTTAATTTCTCGTTTTTTTTCGTGTCAGACTGTACTGCGACTAGTCCTGACATGTATAGTGTGTTCGCCTTTCTGTCGCCAGTCTAGGATATAATTTAATATGTTTCTAATTGTGGCGGGTTTGTTATCATATTAAGTTATGATTTTGAAATTCCTAGACTTTTAAGACTCAATTAAATAAAATCAAGTCGAAAATAAGAAAGTAATAGTTGTTTAGGCTAGACGAATTTACCGATATTTTGCCGTATGTCACATCGCCGTACCAATCAGCAAACTATTACAGACTCAAGACCACAACTCTCCTATTTATAGACATGCTCACTTGGTACGAGTTGGGTCTCCACTTCGTACGAGGTGTGCTCGCTTCGTACGAAGTGAACTGCCTCACTTCGTATGAAGTGACAACACTTGGTGCCAAGTGGCTATTACAAACACAAAATCAAACTCAAACATTGAAACCCAATTACATATGATTCAACATGACCCTAAGACGTAGATTGTAGACATTCTGCATCAACAGACAAACCGTTACATGAATATATATTTTTGTTGACAAAATAATATATATCCGAAACTGACATAAAATAAAATATAAGTGCGGTAATAAATTGTAAACGTCGTCACCGACAACGATCGCCATATCGTCAACATAAGGAACGAATACATATCACGTGTCACACCCTGGTCGTAGCCGAAGCGCAAGTGTGTGACTATTAGGTAATCATTGCATCCAATTTAGTAAACAATATAAATTAACAACGATGCCATACTATTAGTAAGTTTCATTCCATAAACACGACCATCCAAAAGTGATTTCATGTTGTTATCTGTTTCAACTTGTCGTCATATACATGATTCAAAATACATTGCTTCAAAGTAAGATATGTTTTCATCATTACTGCGTAATGAGGTTTTGACTCCTATATACCCATACGAAGTTGGGATATAAAAGGCAAACCCTCTAAAAGATGGCACATCGTTGTCTTGACATTATCCTATAACCCGAATCATATCACCAGCTCATGTCTTGCGTCCTGAAATACATGTAAAATTAAAAGTCAACATAAAGTTGGTGCGTTCATGTAGTTAATGTTTTCGTATAAAAATGTCATTCTTGAAATCCAGTAATGAAATCCGAGTATGTTATTAGTGTGTCGCGAGCACCCTGACATATATGTGCCATAAGTAAGTAACCAAAAAGACAACTTTGATATCATTGGGATCACAAAAGCACTCCGAAGGGTATACCAACTAGGAGTGGGGCGGGTCTCAAACTCAATAGATCTACTTCTTTTGCACCTTGGTCACTATGTGATTAATGGTTACTATTGTTATCCTCCTACTTACACACAAATGATCGTGTTATCAACTAAACCCACAGCTAACATACTGTTTGTTGTGACATGTATTTCTCCTCGATAGTTTAAAACAAAACTTTTGAAATAATTTAAAAGGAGAGACATGAACTTATAGTTTTGCTTTTCGTAAGTCGTATTAGTCATGGTCGGTGTCCGTACACGTGTGTAACCTACATGTGTATTAAGTTTATTAGACACCTAGGCCTCAATGGACCTTGTACTTGTTGTTCATCTTGAATTCTTATGTATTTCCTTGTTATGATAGAACAACTTTTAGTGTTATTGTAGCGTTGGTAGTTTGCTTGTTCGATTAATGTTGTTATATATATTTGTCAATATATATATATATATATATATATATATATTGTTATCATTCTTTGATCGTGTGTGAACTGGGTCTTGCCCTTCACATGTCCCCGTGTCTTGCACGCGTGTCATTGGGCCTTGCCCATGTCATCTATGTCATTAGGCCTAGCCCATGTTTTCATGTCATTGGGGCTACCCATGTAATCTATTTCATTGGCCTAGCCCATGTTTTATTGTCATTGGGCCTAGCCCATGTAATTTATGTCTTTGGGCCTAGCCCATGCTTTTATGTCGGCCTAACCCATGTAATTTATGTATTTGGGCCTAGCCCATGTTTTTATGTCATTGGGCCTAGCCCATGTTTTAATATGTTTTTGGGCTTTGTCCATATATATTATCTATTTTAGGCCTTGTCCATGACTTCTATAATTTGGGCCTAGCCCAAATTTATTTACAAAAGCCCATTTTTAATAAGTCTTACACTTATAATACTTTTAGCTTTCTAGAATTTGATTTCGATAACACATTTATATGTTAAACGTCTAAATATATATTTTAGACTCGTCTTCGGCGTGGTTTATTATGTGCTTGTTTTCGTCGAAGATCGCCCGTTGTCGTAATGACTTTTTGTGTCGCTGATTCACCTGTTGGTCGTCGACGCGGCGGTGTAATGAAGCATGTTCGCCTATCGTTCGCATTGCTTCGTTTGTCCAATTAATATATTTGTTTATGTCACCAACACTTCTTTTGCACCTTGGTCACTATGTGATTAATGGTTACTATTGTTATCCTCCTACTTACACACAAATGATCGTGTTATCAACTAAACCCATACTTAACATACTGTTTGTTATGACATGTATTTCCCCTCGATAGTTTAAAACAAAACTTTTGAAATTATTTAAAAGGAGGGACATGAACTTACAGTTTTTCTTTCCGTAAGTCGTATTAGTCATGGTCGGTGTCCGTGCACGTGTGTAACCTACATGTGTATTAATTTTATTAGACACCTAGGCCTTAATGGACCTTGTACTCGTTGTTCATCTTGAATTCTTGTTATGTATTTCCTTGTTATGATAAAACAACTTTTAGTGTTATTGTAGCGTTTGTAGTTTGCTTGTTCGATTAATATTGTTATATATATTTGTCAATATATATATATATATTGTTGTCATTCTTTGATTGTGTGTGAACTGGGCCTTGCCCTTCACATGTCCCCATGTCTTGCACGCGTGTCATTGGACCTTGCCCATGTCATCTATGTCATTAGGCCTAGCCCATGTTTTCATGTCATTGGGGCTACCCATGTAATCTATTTCATTGGGCCTAGCCCATGTTTTATTGTCATTGGGCCTAGCCCATGTTATTTTAATATTTTGGCCTAGCCCATGTTTTATTGTCATTGGGCCTAGCCCATGTAATTTATGTCTCTGGGCCTAGCCCATGCTTTTATGTCATTGGGCCTAGCCCATGTAATTTATGTATTTGGGCCTAGCCCATATTTTTATGTAATTGGGCCTAGCCCATGTTTTTATGTCATTGGGCCTAGCCCATGTTTTTATATGTTTTTGGGCTTTGTCCATATATATTATTTATTTTGGGCCTTGTCCATGACTTTTATAATTTGGGCCTAGCCCAAATTTATTTACAAAAGCCCATTTTTAATAAGTCTTAGACTTATAATACTTTTAACTTTCCGGATTTTGATTCGATAACATATTTATATGTCAAACGTCTAAATATATATTTTGGACTCGTCGTCTGCGTGGTTTATTATGTGCTTGTTTTCGTCGAAAGTCGCCCGTTGTCGTAATGACTTTTCGTGTCGCCGATTCACCCGTTGGTCGTCGACGAGGCAGTGTAATGGAGCATGTTCGCCTATGGTTCGCATTGCTTCGTTTGTCCAATTATTGTTACAACGCATCGTAAGAATATATTTGTTTATGTCACCAACACTTTGTATTATTTTCAAGTGTTTGTCTTTTTGTATATGATTGGGTATTTTTTATTGTGAATACCCTAAGCTTCTAAATACATACACATACAATACACATATGTATTTATACAAAATTCTTGGTGACAAAATATGTATACATATCTTTATTTTCCAAAGTAGGTATATATACATTTATAAGAGTTACTTAATCTTACTTGTATATATATATATATATATCAACTGGTTGAGTACTTGGGTTTTTAGGGTTTAACCCTTGTCATTATAACTTACTTAATGATGATTTAAGTTACTAATCACGTTTAGTCTCGCTAATCATCCATTAATCATGTCTTAATCGCGATTAGATTTTTAGAAAATTTTGCCATAGTTTCCCCTAAACTATTGCGTTTTCCACGTTTTAAAAACGTATTTAAAACCTATTTAAGCTCATAATCAAGATCAACAATCCATCACAAATCTTTCTATTATTTATTTAGAACATTAATGTATCATCATCCGTGGCTTTTTAGTGGTAAAAATCCTATTAAATCATTGTCACACCCCAACCGATGGCGGAAATATCAGTGTGAGACGAACTAGATTGCCCAAGACATCATAACATTATTTGTGACAATATTTAATTAAACATCTCATTTCATTCAAGTATCAATTGTCATATTACAACAAAATCCAAATAAAGTAAACGAAATAAGTTCAACAATAACATAATGATTAACTTAGTATTCTACGCGTGTTTCTATGCCATTCCTACTAAGTTCCATCATAACAACTTCATCAACCTGCAAAATGTTAAAAAGTATAGTTCAATAACAAAGTATTGGCGATACACATGTTTAATATTAAAGCATAAGTATAAAATCCGATTAAACAAATCCACATGAATAGTTAGCATACAAGATAAGTGTAAACATGGCATGTGAATCTACAAGTCAATCCTCTAGTGTACCACAAAATTGATTTCAACTTAACAATGACCACAAGAATACGGGTGGTGCGTTACTCCTATAGCGCTATATATGTTAAGGGAGGCTCGATCAAAGTTAATGACATTTAAATCACATAAGAATGTACCAAGTAACAATTCAAGTAGCATAAGACTAAAGCATGTTGATGGATTGTTTGTGTATAGAATAAAGTGTGATTTAGTGTAGTTTTTGTAAGTTAATCATGTTGCACCCAAATAGTGGAAAACATAAAAAGGGGTCGAGTGTACTCACGGTTTTGCAACGTAATATCTGTGAGAGAGTTAGGTTGATTTACGGGATGGAACACCAAGTTTATCCTACACAAGGCAAACGTAGGTGTGTGAGTATTAGATTGACGGGGAGTTTAATGAGTTAGGAATTTAACATGTGCAAGAAAGTATATATAACGAAAATATTTATCTAGACATTAACGCTCGTTTTTGACACTAATAAGCCCCAAAGGGTGTTTGTGTTTTTATGGGTCATGCCTAATAGAATAGCAACAATTGTTATGTCTAAGATAAAATAACCTATTTTTAAGACAACTAACCATTTGGTCATGGTCTAAGTTTCGGTTTTATTAAGTATTTACATATAGTTATATTACTACTAATTAATCATATAGTTCATGTATTGCATGGAAGTCATGTAAGTCACGTAAGTCATGCATGGAGGTAGGAGGATAACCATCCTAAACCTCATTCATAAGATTCACCATTACACAAGATTGACACAAGGACAATCCTGATGGTCACGAATTATAGAAATCATCAAGTGAGGGGTGGATTGAATAGTTGAATGGCAAAGGCCTCCATGTAATTACACCTACACCATCACAAGCTTGAAAGCTCGGATGGCTCAACACTTGTGGGTTTGAAACCCTAATAAAAACCACAAGTTTAGAGACAAGATATGCCTCTTGATTGTTTGTGAACAAGTCTAGCCTAACATACTAACCACAAGTTTGGTTAGTGGCACATATAGCATAGATTTCTTATGTTCAAAACATGTTCGAAAAATTTTATAAGTTAAATAGAAAGTTTGGCCCCAAAATGGTGTGATTCCACCTTGGTTTTCCATGGAAAACCTATGGTAACACTCATAGGGCTTATCAAACAATGTTGAGGAAGAAAACAAAGTGAAAACAATGAAAATTTGAAGTTTGAAAGATAAAAATTTGGGCAGAAAGTTTGTGCACTTTTGGACCTCAAAATGGTGTGGTTTCACCTTAGTTTGCCCAAGCAAACTTGTGAGAACCTTCCTATAGGTTATCCAAGAGTGTTAGAAAGAAAAACAAGGTAAAAAGAAGAAGAAAAGTGAGTTGAAACTCACTTGCAAGCTGCTGAGTTTCAGCAGAGATTTTCAGAAGTTTGGGACTTGTTTGATGAGTATGGAGGCTTTTAAAAGTGAGAAAGAGGTGGAGGAACTTGTATTTATATAGGGGAAGGATTAGGGTTAGGATTTGGGTTGCATTTATGGTGGTTTGGTGGAGTTTGAATTAAAAAAAAAAGAGGGAAGAACCCTACATGTTGCGGCCGCAATATGGGCTGCCATATATTTGTTTTGATATTTTAAGTTATATAAATGAAGACTTATGGTTTAAATGTTACACACATGATTTAATAAGCATGTATGAGTCTTGTAATGGTCTTATGATATGCATATGATAGTTTTTAAAACCCTAAAAATACAACTAAGAATAAGAATTTTCTTGAACATATTGTGACATGATTTTATCATAATTTGAAGCTTGAATTCTTTGAATAACATCACTAATTGCCTTGCCTGAGTGTAGTATAAGATTTATAAACATTCATCAATCATTTACACGTTGCTTTGAATTGATTTAAGAAGGAATAAAGTATAACATGGTTATAAGTTTAAACGTGAATAAAGTTTGTGAATTTAGCATAATTGATTAGTCTTGATTACAATCAAAGCCTTAGAATACAATAAATTGAAAATACAAATAGGATTACAAGGTTTGGATTTTCCAAAAATAGGAACACGAAACAGACTTGCTAAAAACGGAAAGATACAAATGCGAAGCGTTACAATAATGATGAGATTTCCAATATATATTATCACTTTTCAATCACCACTTTGTCATATCATTTAAATCAAGTCCATTTCTTACAACCTCTTGATTTCTACCCTTTTTAAGATGGTTACAACTTAAATAATAATGTTTATTCTTATAAAAATCATTTATGTGTAGTAAGTATTCTTTAAGTTGTAGTAATCTTCATGGATGATGTAGTTGATAACCTTGTTTAGATTTAAACACTATCATGTTTAAATCCTCATTTTTACCCTTGTTTATACAAGATCATCCAATTCTTATACTTTACATAAACATAAACAACACTATAATGCTAACTAATAATCATATAAACATATGTACAACACAAAACAAATCATATTTAGTGTGTTTATTATGGTGTGAGTTAGGGATTTAGTTTATCTTTTCTTTATTTTCAAGATGATCAACTTGTACATCATTAATCTAGACATAAAAATAAGCTAGATTATGAAAGAATTTTCCTTACAATGAGTGCACAAGTTAGATGATGATTTAAGAAGAAAATGAAGCTCCAAAATGTCTCTAATAGTCCTCCACTCTTTCTAGCTCCTTGAATGTCCTGAGTAAGGTTTTAAAGTGGGTGTAAAGTGGTGTTTTATGGTGGCTAAGTGGGGGTGTGAAGGTGGTGTGGTAGCAGTGAGTTTTAGAGAGAGAGGGAGAGATGGTTGTAAAAAAATCTTAAGTGAAAATGATGAATAAACATGAGGTGAATTATGAAATATAACATGCCATCTTTCAAATCTTTATCACATCAACACACCATGCCCTTCTTCCACAATTTTAAACAAAAGCAAGTGGGTGTGGGACCCACTTGAAACCGTCAAAGAGAAGGGGGGTAAGTGTAATATTTTTTTTTTACAATAAGAGATATTTTGGTCATTAGTTTAAGTATCTGTGATTAGGGGTTTGTTCTTGCACTCTTAGTATATAACTAGGGTTTAGGGTGTTATTACATGGTAATTAATCCACTTGATCCTCCAATATAAGTTTCGGATGACGAAAATGTCGTTAGATCGTTCATCGACGCAATAATCGCTAATAAACGAATTTATTTATTTAGTACCAGAAGCTTTTGTTTTCGACCACCACAACTGCCATGGTTTCTACTTAGTGCATTTTTGACCTAAAAATATGCATAACTAGTTCGCTAGACGAATATACGATGAGTTAGGATGGCTAAAATGCCTTTCGTTTGATCGTCCGCTCGATATCGACACTTTTATATTCCGCCGTCGAACTTTTCCGAAAGTTGTTTTTCCTTGACCTCATGTTAGTTGGATGGATTCCGAGTTCCAAATGAGGCTTAACTAGTTTGCTAGATGCCTAAATGAGGCTATCGGCCAACAAAATGTTTGTAGTTTCGACAAACGGTCGTCTTCCGGTCGCATTGTGCACTCTTTACTGAATGTCCGGAAACGATGTCTTTTGTGCATTCTTTCTATTCTCACATTGTTTTAGGCTAACTAACATTGTTTTATTATTATTATTACATCCGGAATTAACCAAATTAGTCTCGCTGATAACTGACATTTGTCGCCTTTTTGGTCGAAACGGACAATTTTGCAATTTAGGCGTTGTACTGGAAAGTTATGTATTATTGTAATGGTTGATCTAAAATAAGTGTTTTCATTTATATATGGACTCAGGTGTGGCATTAACATGCTGTTGTTTCTTGTTCTGATTTGTTTTAGCGGATTTACCGACACAGTTAGTGTCACCGCAATTAGTGCCCAACCCTTTCTACCAACACTTTTAGGGCATTGTTTTGGTTTGTTCCGTGTCGTAATGGAAACCTGTATATGTTATGGTCAGATTTATTTGCCCTAATTCTTAGTATACGACGTACGACTCAGTTACGAAATTAAACTACGATAATATGCATGAGATTATAAAATAAAATTGGTGATTAAATTGTACATAATTACTGGTTATTTGCCATTTCTCACATACTCCCCCTGTTAAAAAGCATTTCCTCCCGAAATTCAGTTTGAGACATCCTCTGAAGGAGTCTTCTTGAACAGGTGGGGTATTTTGACTTGGTCTGATCTTCACGCTCCCACGTATACTCGGGACCGTGACGTGAATTCCAGCGACCTTTTACGAGTTTGATTTGGCTTCTTCTCGTCTTTTGGACTTTCCAGTCCATGACTTCAAGTGGTTCTTTTGTAAATTGTAATTTGTCATCAACATGAATCTCATCCGCTGGAATGATAATTATGTCATTAGTTGGACTTTTTTCAGATTAGACACATGAAATGTGTCGTGTACATTATTGAGTTCCTGTGGCAGTTTTAACTTATAAGCCACTGTGCTAATCTTTGCCAGAATTTCGAAAGGTCTAATATATCTCGGGTTGAGCTTTCCACGCTTCCCGAATCTAGCTACGCCTTTCAAGGGTGAGACCTTTAACAATACTTTGTCTCCGACCTCGAAGGATAATGGTTTGCGTCTCCGATTTGCGTAGCTCTTTGTTCTATCTCGGGCCGCTTTGATACGCTGGCGGATCTTAAATATCTTTTCTTTGGTCTCTTGTACTTATTCGGGACCAATGAGTTGTCTGTCACCGACTTCCGCCCAACAAAGCGGAGATCGGCACTTTCGTCCATATAGTGCTTCTAATGGCGCGGCCTTGATACTGGTGTGATAGCTGTTATTGTCGGAAAACTCTACCAACGGTAAATCAGTATCCCAGTTTCCGCCTAAATCCATCACACAGGCCCGAAGCATGTCTTCCAGCGTTTGGATGGTTCACTTGCTTTGGCCATCTGTCTGCGGGTGAAAAGCTGTGCTTAAATCTAGGCGAAAACCAAACGAATTTTGAAATGATTGCCAGATCCGTGACACAAAGTGACCATCTCTATCAGAGATTATTGAGATTGGCACTCCATGTCATGCCATGATTTACTTCAGGTACAGCTCAGCTAGTTTCCCCATACTATCTTTCTCACGGATGGGTAAGAAGTGAGCTAATTTGGTTAACCGATCAATGATAACCCAAATCATGTCATGACCTCTAGTGGTCCGGGGTAGTTTTGTAATGAAATCCATTGATATATGTTCCCACTTCCAAACTGGGATCTCAGTTGTTGTAATAGACCAGATAGTTTTTGGTATTTGGCCTTGACCTTTGCACAAGTTAAGCATTTCCCAACATAGGTCGCAATCTCTCCCTTGAGATTCGGCCACCAATAATATTCTTTCAGATCCTGGTACATTTGATCACATCCTAGTGTATTGAGTACTTGGACTTGTGTGCTTCATCCAGCACCAAGTCTTGCAACTCACCACAATAGGGAATCTAGATCCTTCCCATGAAATATAAAGTTCCATCCTTCTTCGGTTCCAATTGTTTTTCCATTCCCCGTAATAATTCCGCTGGAATGTTTTCTAGTTTCAATGCTTCTTGTTGTGCTTCGCGCACCCGAGTTGTGAAGTTCGTCTGGTTCGTCATTTCTAAAGCTCGTAACTGTAGTATTTTGACTCGTTCTTTCCTGCTCAAGGCATCTGCCACAACATTTTCCTTGCCCGGGTGATACTTGTTTTCACAGTCATAATCATTCAACAGTTCCACCCAACGTCGTTGGCGCATATTCAGTTCCTTTTGATTGAATATATGTTGAAGACTTTTATGATCTGTGAATATGGTACACTTAGTGCTATATAAATAATGACGCCAGATGTTAAAGGCAAATACCACTACTCCTAATTTAAGGTCATGCGTGGTATAATTCCTTTCATGAACTTTCAGCTGACACGACGCGTACGCAATGACTTTCTCGCGTTGCATTAACACGCAACCCGAACCTTGATGCGATGTATCACAGTACCCCACAAAGTCATCGGTACCGTCTAGGAGTGATAATATCGGTGGTTTACATAATTTCTCCTTTAATACTTGAAACGATGATTCTTGCTTTTCTCCCCAATCAAACTTCCTATCCTTTCTGTGTAAGCGAGGTTAGCGGCTGAGCAACTTTTGAGAAGTTCTCAATGAATCTTTTGTAATATCCCTCTAAGCCTAGGAATTGCCATATTTCCATGGGGGTTCTTGGCGTTGTCCAGTTCTTTGTAGCCTCGATCTTTGAAGGGCCAACGTGTATTCCGTTCTCGTTCACCACGTGACCGAGAAATTCCATTTCACGAATCCAAAATTCGCATTTCGAGAACTTTGCAAATAATTGCTACTTCTTCAGCAACTCCAAAATAGTTCTCAGGTGTTGTCCGTGTTCTTCCTCGGTTTATGAGTATATCAATATGTCATCTATAAAAACGATCACGAACTTGTCGAGTTATGGCTTACATACCCGGTTCATCAAATCCATGAACACTGTAGGGGCGTTCGTTAGGCCAAAAGGCATAACAAGGAACTCGTAATGACCGTGGCGAGTCGTGAACATTGTCTTAGGAATACTTTCCTCTTGGATTCTCAACTGATGATACTCGGATCTTAAATCAATCTTTGAGTAAAAACTTGACCCTTGTAACTAATTGAATAGGCCGTCGATCCTTGGTAATGGGTACCGGTTCTTGATGGTTAACTTGTTTAGCTCCCGGTAGTCAATGCACATCCAAAACGTTCCGTCTTTCTTTTTCACAAACAGCACCGGAGCTCCCCAAGGCGAGAAACTCGGTCTTAGGAAACCTTTGTCAAGAAATTCTTGCAACTGAGCAGATAGTTCCTGCATCTCCGAGGGCGCTAGTCGATATGGGGCTTTCCCGATAGGTGCATCTCCTAGCACTAAATCAATACGGAATTCAACTTATCGCCGTGGAGGTAGTCCTGGCAAGTCTTCCGGGAAGACCTCAGGATATTCCCTCACTACTGGTATGTCCTCCACCTTACGCTCCTCAGCCTTTTTATCCACTACATGGGCAAGAAAGGCGATGCATCTTTACCTCAAACATTTTTAAGCTTTCATGCAGTTTATGATTCGTAAGGGCATGTCATGCTTCTCACCGTGAATCATCAAATGTTCTCCGTCGGTTAAGGGGATGCGAATGATTTTCTCATGACATATAACTTCAGCTCGATTATCGGATAGCCAATCCATCCCAATAACAACATCAAAACTTCCCAGTTGAACTGGTAATGAATCTATATTAAACTTTCGCTCACCCAATTCTAACGTACATCTCTTTATTATCTCCCTCGATTCTACTAATATCCCGTTAGCTAGTTCAATCGAGTACGGAACATCTAGTTTACTCGACTATACTCCAAGTATATCTCTAAACTCCTTAGAAATAAAACTGAAATCTGCCCCGGTATTAACAACAATAGATGCAAAGTGATCATTGATAGGGAACGTACCGGTTACCACGTTTGGGTCCTGGCGAGCATCCTTAGCTCCAATCACGAATGCTCTTCCACGTGCTTGGTTTTCTTTAGGGCAATCTTTTTTGAAATGCCCTTTTGTCTCCGCATCCAAAACAACCTTGCTCTCTAGTATTTGTTCCCCGGCACACATTGTTACGATGTCCAAACCTACCACATTTACCATGCTTGGGGCCTTGGCATTGCCCGTCGTGGTGGAAATGGCATTTGGGGTATTTTGGTGTTTCCCCAGTATAAGATTTCTTAACAGAAGTGTTTGTGGTAGTGGTAACATATGCCTTGGTTTCTTTGACTTCTCTCGCGTCTTGTTTCTTATTACTGTTATTATTGCCTCGATAGCCGTTCTTGAAATGGGAGAATTTCCGTTTATTGGAGTCCGTAGTCTCCTCAGTGTTTTCCTTCTTGCTCATACCACACTTGGGTAACCTTCCCTGACGTACAACCTCCTCAGTAAGGCTGACCGCTAGATCAATCGCTTCTTCAATCTCGGTGGGCTTTGAAGAGGTAACCAGACTCAGTTACTCAGGGGCAAGTCCCCAGATGTACCTCTCAACTCGCTTAAATTCAGGCTCCACCAAGTATCACACCACTCGAGATAAGTCATGAAATTGCTGCGTGTACCTAGCAATATCTGAACCAATCATCTTTAAATTCCATAATTCCGTCTCCAACTTTTGAATTTCCGATCTTGAACAATACTTCTTTCTCATCATTTCTTTAAGTCCCTCCTAGGTAAGGGCGTATGCAGCATCGTCGCCAAAATTTTTGACCTGGAGGTTCCACCAAGATAAAGCTCCATCCACGAAGAGTCCAATAACATAAGTGACTCTTTGTTTAGCAGAGCACTTGCTCATCCGAATGACGAGTCAGTCTTCTTAGTCCAACGTACAAAGGCTACATCCCCTACGATACCGTCGAAATTCATAGGTTTGTAGTCTACAAACTGCTTGTAAGTGCAACCTGAAATCATTGGATACACCATTTAAGCATGAGTAACCAAAAAGCACGAATAGAATAAATGAGAGTATCGTGCGGTTTTATGAATAACCGTGTAGTACCAGTTGGAGGATTTCCTCCGGTTGAACCTCCGGTACCACCGCTATGTTGAGAGCGGTTAGCTTCGTACTGGGCAATTGCCTGAGATATGCGTTCAATTAGCTCTTCTTGGGTTGTTGGTAGTGCGTTATTGTTTGAACTCCTTCGGTGGGGCGGCATCGTCTTCTGATATAATACGTCGCTCACAATTAGCTGAAATATAATATAATAATAATAATAATAATAAATAATAATTACATATATATTATTACTATTATTTTATTTATTATATATATATATATATATATTTATGGAACATATATGTATCAGCACATCGGTACATAATAATGAGAAAAAATATATGTATACGCCATACGCACACCCATCATAATCATAAACACATAGCTCATTGCATACGTAGTCGCCACATCATAAGGTATCAATCATAGTATGACCACGATACAATGCATCAACCATAATACCACCACATCATGACCCTATCAACCAAAACATAAAAGAAATACAATGTAAAATTAAGAAAATACACTTTTATACAATGACAACTTGTTACATTTTGTTCGTGAAGATCCAAAAAGGACTTAGGGATACACAACCCTAGTCAATACAAGTTTTTACATTACAAAAGTAAGATTTTCTTCTACATTGCTTCTTCACGTCATCAAGTTGTCTTCCAAAAGCTGGGATCTTCAAAGCTATGTCTTCATGAGTTAAGTCATCAAAAGTAATTCTGATCCCCAAAAGATGATCACAAACATACTACTACGGTGGAGGGGGCGGCGGAGATGGTGTTCGGAGGAGCAAACCGCGATGGTAAGCCACCTCCTCCTCTAGGCTAGAAATGTGCCTAGTAGCATCAGTCTGAAGCTGCTCTAACTCCTTCACTCGTGTCTCAGATGGGTAGGATGAGTGGTGAAATGGGCAGTAGAAGGGTGGGTCGGTGGTGGTGATAGAGGTAGTGGTGGTGATGATGGTGGGGCTGGTAGTGGTGACGATGGTAATGGGGGTGTGGTTCTAGCAGCGGCATGAGCAGTACGCTGGGTCTCTAGCTCCCAGATCCTTCGGAAAATCAAAGAGAGTTGCAGGTCATGCGAAGTCACTCTCTCCTCCACAGGAATCAGAGGGAAGTGTGACGGGTGGTAGGGGTCAGAAGGGCTCATGCCCGGTGGGGGTATCGGGGTAGGCATACCTGCTATAGGTGGTATGGGGCGTGGGGCATACATGGGAGGTGATCCAGTAGAGAAAGAAGGTCCTGCCATATGAGAAGGTCAAGCTGCAAATGGGTTGTAAACGAGATGGTATGTGGACCTCTCAGAGAAAAATGGGGTAGCTTCACATGGGCACGTGGAGCACCGCTCCGTGAATAATGTCGGGTAGGTCCAGAATAGGGAGCGGGTCAAGTATATGGAACGGGTCCATGGGTCGGGGTACTTGCTGGAAATGAGCTAACGCGAGCCGGTGAGGCTGCAGGGGGTGAATACATCGATACAGGCGTATCTAGGGTGGTAGAAGAGGCATGGTCTTCCATATGATCACTCTGGGCGGCATCTGAGGATGACGAGATGTCAATGACTGGTATGACAGGGGGTGGGATCTCAAGTATAGCTATGTCATCGAAGACCTCTTCGTCACCAAGGTCATCCTCCATATGCTCGACATGGAACACTGGTATGTCATCATCATCATCATCGTCCCGAACAATGACTGGAGGAACCATAGCAAGAGGCTCAACCAAGTGTACAATCGCACGCTCGCCTTCTGGATGGCCATAAACAGTAACATCGTGTGGGGCCTGCGGAACGGCTAGCATGTCGTCTGCCTGTGGGGCATCATCCTCCATGGGATCAATAAGAGCAAGCGGTTGAAAGACATCGAGGTCTTCATGGTCGGCTCCATCCTCAAGGGGTAGGGCCTCTGCATCGGGGTCGTATCCATCATCAGATACATAGTCCATGGGACCCTCTTTGTAACTTGACGAGGAAGACATAGTCCTGGCAAATAATCCATACAATGAATATATATACATGTTAGTAATTTATTATTACTTATGATATATTTTATATTAATCACCAATCCTCATGCAAGACTTGTTTTCTTGTATAATTTTACTGTTTTGTGTCTATCCATTATAGACTAATCATGTATTGATCCTGCTCATTACTTATAGTTTAGCTCGTGTGATAGATCCTCATGTTATTGTGACATAATGAAAACCTTTTTATTTTCTTGTTATAATTCCATAACAATTCTATTATGTTTTAAACTTTGTTTTCATGTGTGGGCCCCTAGTGATTGTAGACCAAACTTTGATAAAAAGTTTTCCCCTGGTTCACTACAATCGGAGCTCTAATACCAGCCTGTCACACCCTGGTCGTAGCGGAAGCGCAAGTGTGTGACTATTACGTAATCATTGCATCCAATTTAGTAAACAATATAAATTAACAACGATGCGATACTATTAATAAGTTTCATTCCATAAATACAACCATCCAAAAGTGATTTCATGTTGTTATCTGTTTCAACTTGTCGTCATAAACATGATTCAAAATACATTGCTTCAAAATAAGATATTGTTTTCATCATTACTACGTAGTGAGGTTTTGACTCCTATATACTCATACGAAGTTGGGATATAAAAGGCAACCCCTCCAAAAGATGGCACATCGTTGTCTTGACATTATCCCATAACCCGAATCATATCACCATCTCATGTCTTGCGTCCGGAAATACATGTAATTTAAAAAGTTAACATAAAGTCGGTGAGTTCATGTAGTTAATGTTTTCGTATAAAAATGTCATTCTTGAAATCCAGTAATGAAATCCGAGTATGTTATAAGCATCAATGAGTTTTAAGGATCTATCAGTGTGTCGCGAGCACCCTGACATATATGTGCCATCACTAAGTAACCAAATCGAGAGAACTTTGACATCATTGGGATCACAAAAGCACTCCGAAGGGTATAACAACCAGGAGTGGAGCGGGCCTCAAACTCAATAGATCTACTTCTTTTGCACCTTGGTCACTATGTGATTAATGGTTACTATTGTTATCCCCCTACTTACGCACAAAGGATCGTGTTATCAACTAAACCCATAGCTAACATACTGTTTGACATGTATTTCCCCTCGATAGTTTAAAACAAAACTTTTGAAATAATTTGAAAGGAGGGACATGAACTCACAGTTATGCTTTCTGTAAGTCGTATTAGTCATGGGCGGTGTCCGTACACGTGTGTAACCTACACGTGTATTAAGTTTATTAGACACCTAGGCCTCAATGGACCTTGTACTCGTTGTTCATCTTGAATAGTTATGTATTTCCTTGTTATGATAGAACAACTTTTAGTGTTATTGTAATATTGGTAGTTTGCTTGTTCGATTAATACTGTTATATTTATTTCTCAAAAATATATTTATATACATATATATATGTGTATATATATATATGTATATATACATATATATACATACACATATATATACATATATATATATACACATATATATACATATATATATATATTTCATTGGGCCTAGCCCATGTTATATATGTCTTTGGGCCTAGCCCATGTTTTTATGTCATTGGGCCTAGCCCATGTAATTTATGTCGTTGGGCCTAGCCCATGTTTTTATGTCACTGGGCCATGTAATTTATGTCCTTGGGCCTAGCCCATGTATATATGTTTTTGGGCTTTGTCTATATATATTATTTATTTTGGGCCTTGTCCATGACTTTTATAATTTGTGCCTAGCCCAAATTTATTTACAAAAGCCCATTTTTAATAAGTCTTACACTTAAAAGACTTTTAACTTTCCGGATTTTAATTTCGATATCATATATATATGTTAAACGTCTAAATATATATTTTAGACTCGTCGTCAGCGTCGTTTATTATGTGCTTGTTTTCGTCAAAAATAGCCCGTTGTGGTAATGACTTTTCATATTGGCGATTCACCTGTTGGTCGATGCGACGGTGTAATGGGGCACGTTCGCCTATGGTTCACATTGCTTCGTTTGTTCGATTATTGTTTCAAAGCATCGTAAGAATATATTTGTTTATGTCACCAACACTTGGTATTATTTTCAAGTGTTTGTATTTTTTTGTATGAGTGGGTATTTTTTATTGTGAATACCCTGAGCTTCTAAATACATACATATACAGTACACATTTGTATTTATACAAAATTCTTGGTGACAAAATATGTATACATATTTTTATTTTCCCAAGTAAGTGTATATATATATATTTATAAGAGTTACTTATTCTTAGTTGTATATATGTATATATATATAAACTTGTTGAATACTTGGGTGTTTAGGGTTTAACCCTTGTCATTAGAACTTAATTAATGATGATTTAAGTTGCTAATCACCCCATTAATCATGTCTTAATCACGATTAGATTTTTAGAAAATTTTGCCATAGTTTCCCCTAAACTATGGGGTTTTCCACGTTTTAAAAACGTATTTAAAACCTTTTTAAGCTCATAATCAAGATCAACAATCCATCACAAATCTTCCTGTTATTTATTTACAACATTAATGTATCATCATCCATGGCTTTTTAGTGGTAAAAATCCTATAAAATCATGATGAGATTTCCAATATATATTAGTACTTTTAAATCATCACTTTGTCATATCATTTAAATCAAGTCCATTTCTTACAACCTCTTGATTTCTACCCTTTTTAAGATGGTTACAACTTAAATAATAATGTTTATTTCTTATAAAAATCATTCATGTGTAGTAAAGTATTCTTTAAGTTGTAGTAATCTTCATGGATGATGTAGTTGATGACCTTGTTTAGATTTAAATATTATCATGTTTAAATCCTCATTTTTACCCTTGTTCATACAAGATCAACCATTTTCTATACTTTACTTAAACATAAATAACACTATCATGCTAACTAATAATCATATAAACACATGAACAACACAAAACAAATCATATTTAGTGTGTTTATTATGGTGTGAGTTAGGGTTTTTAGTTTATCTTTTCTTTATTTTCAAGATGATCAACTTGTACATCATTAATCTAGACATAAAAATCTAAGAAAGAATTTGCCTTACAATGGGTGCACAAGTTAGATGATGATTTAAGAAGAAAATGAAGCTCCAAAATGTCTCCAATAGTCCTCCACTCTTTCTAGCTCCTTGAATGTCCTTAATAGGGTTCTAAAGTGGGTGTAAAGTGGTGTTTTATGGTGGCTAAATGGTGGTGTGAAGGTTGTGGTGGTGGTAGCCGTGAGTTTTAGAGAGAGAGAGAGGGAGAGATGGTTGTAAAGAAAATCTTAAGTGAAATGTTGAGTAAACATGAGGTGAATTATGAAATATAACATGCCATCTTTCAAATCTTTATCACATCAACACAACATGCCCTTAATCCACCATTTTCAACAAAATCAAGTGGGTGGGACCTACTTGAAACCGTCAAAGAGAAGGGGGTAAAGTGTAATATTTTTTTACACATGTTAAATAAGAGATATTTTGGTCATTAGTTAAGTATTTGTGATTAGGGGTTTTTCTTGCACTCTTTGTATATAACTAGGGTTTAGGATGTTATTAAATGGTAATTAATCCACTTGATCCTCCCAATATAAGTTTTGGATGTCGGAAATGTCATTAGATGGTTCATCAACGTAATAATCACTAATAAACAAACTTATTTATTTAGTACCGGAAGCTTTAGTTTTCGACCACCACAATTGTCATGGTGTCTACTTAGTGCATTTCCGACCTAAAAATATGCATAACTAGTTCACTAGACGAATATACGATGAGTTAGAATGGCCGAAATGCCAATCGTTTGATCGTTCGCTCGATATCGGCACTTTTATATTCCGCCGTCGAACTTTTCCGAAAGTTGTGTTTCCGTGACCTCATGTTAGTTGGATGTATTCCGAGTTCCAAATGAGGTTCAACTAGTTCGCTAGATGCCGGAATGAGGCTATCAGCCACCAAAATGTTCGTCGTTTCGACAAACGGTCGCTTTCCGGTCGCATTGTGCACTGTTTGCCGAATGACCGGAAACGATTGCTTTTGTGCATTCTTGCTATTCTCACATTGTTTTAGGATGATTAACATTATTTTATTATTATTCTTGCATCCGAAATTCACCGAATTAGTCTGGCGGACAACTCACATTTGTCGCCTTTTTGGTCGAAAGAACAATTTTGCAATTTAGGCGTTGTACCGGAAAGTTATTTATTATTGTAATAGTTGATCTCAAATAAGTGTTTTCATTTATATATGGACTCAAGTGTGGCATTAACATACCGTTGTTCCTTGTTCTGAGTCGTTTTAGCGGATTTACCGACACAGTTAGTTTCACCACAATTAGTGCACCCAACACTTTCTACCAAAACTTTAGGGTATTGTTTTTGTTTGTTCCGCGTCGTAATGGAAACCGGTATATGTTATGATCAGATTTACTTGCCCAAATTCTTAGTATACGAGGTACCACTCAGTTACGAAATTAAACTACGATACTATGCATGAGATTATAAAATAAAATTAGTGATTAAATTGTACCGAATTACCGGTTATGTCACACCCTTAATTTCCACTTGCGGAGTTTTACCGCGAGGCGTGTGAACAAACCAGAATCTGAGACACTAGTAATATCGAAAGACTCTATATGATTTATTTAAATGTTTTCCAAAAACATTTGTTTACCCATTCATAATTATTTTCAATTTGTCTTAGTTTAGTTTCAATGTTTAGCGGAAGCATTAGTTTCAAAGTTGGGCGGAAGCATTAAAGTAAAGTAAAGTAAAGTAACGGGCGCCGACATAAACGCCCAAACCAAAAATCCCCAAACAATATCCGTAAATGAGACTCGATAAAAATATGTCTTGGTCAATGCAAGTGAGTGCACCTAGCGCTCCTAGCGTCCTGAGAAACATGTAAAGAAACAAGTGTCAACATTAAAGAAGAGTGAGTTCACAGGTTTTTATAAGTTCATTGGTTCGGTGAAAAGTTTGTTTCCCCTGTTATCCCTAACCCGGGATAACGATTTAGTTCCATTATTCTTAACCCGGAATAATAATGTTGGTTCCATTATTCCTAACCCGGAATAATAATGATGTTGGTTCATAATTAAGTTCAATGTTAACATGTAGGTAGCGAGCCTAAAGTTACGTCACATAAGTGTTCGCGATCGAAGCTGACTGTTGTGCCTCCGTGTTGCCAGGCCTATCACTGACCATGGCGAAAGTTAGGCCAAATTAATCACCCGTTGACCATACCCGGTCGGCTAGCGCGACTAGCTCGGGTGGGGCTTGTCGGGCCCAGTAGTACTACTTATAATTTCCCCGCTATCTAACCCAATACTAATGATCCGAGAGTTTGTCGAGGACTTCCGTGATATAGCTGCTTAGTGACCATAACGTACATTAACATTAACTTAGTTACCGAGTAGTTTAACGACGTTAATTTCGCATAACGTAAAGAGATAGAGTTATAGAAGGTATATATGTTTCTCCCCCTGTTGTTTAAAAGCGGATAAAATAGGGGACGTGAACTCACCTTAAATTGCTTGGTTAGTGTAACACAGAAGTGGCAAATGATGGGACCGCTAATTGCGTCCTAACATGTCAATTGATTTAAAGTTAGTGTGTGAACACACTGATACAAACCCTACGCATAACTAACACACCATGCGGCACACATAATAACAAATTCGAAAACACAATCATGCATGCAAAGTATCATCATACCAAAATAGTGATCAAACCAACTTGTCATAAACACAAATCAACTCATACAACACTTTGGTACACACATACGCAAGTTATCATGTTTCAGCTTGTACGCTCATAACTAGGCTGTTTTCGAGGATTTTTATAAAATAGTTCCAACATTCTAAAAATTCCAGTTTCTTTACAGAGATGTCAACTGCACTGTAGAATTTTATGTAAACTTTTCAAGTGCTAAAACTTTACCAATTATTTATAATCATTTATATACTAGGCTGCAGTCAGATTCGTCGCTTTCTGACTGTAGTCAACGGGAAAAATTATTTAAATATCATCGTTCATCCAATTAACAAAATTCCAGTGGGAGTTTTCTGGAAATTCCCGTCTCCAGTTACTGTACAAATTTCGTGACCCAACCCTCTACAGATTATGAGATCCGACTCGATAAACAACTAGCAAATTTTCAGAATTTACGCAGCTTCAGCTGCTGCACTTAAATGACCACTTAAAAATAGCAAACGACCTCAGACGAATATGAATCTGGCGCCATTAGAAGCATTTTTCAAAATACACGTTTTAGGCTTCAGAAAATCCACTTTTCGATAAATAAGACCAGGTTACAGCCAATCGAAGTTGGCTGTAAATACATTCAGCAACCTGTTTTCGACTTTCATCGCAATAGAACACGCTTAAACGATCAAGACTCTAAATAACAATGATCAAGAACAGGTTTATTTGTCACATATCATCATGTACATCAACACCCATGCAAACCCTAATCATATGATATGATTTTTATCACTAAAACACAGCCTATGATTTTTGTATTCATCCAAACATCACAATCGCAAAACTCGCACAATTAACCGAACTAAACATAGATCATAACACTTTTCATAACAATGATTCTAACAATACATACAATCATGATCAAGATTTCACAAACCCTAATGTGATTTGCAAAACAATTAAAATCCTAACCTTGATACAATGAAGATTAGCGAACCGGGAACAAGATTGGAATCAATCCGGGTTGAAGAAGTTGCGACCGTGAGAGGGGGGGGGGCTGCCGTCGGCTTTCTTGGAGCTAGGGTTTGTGTTTTTTTTTTTGAAACATAACACATGCATGTCCCTATTTATATAAAACAAGGGAAAGAAGGAGAAGGGGTGGGGGTGGGCTCGCGACCACAAAGGGGGGGGTTTGGGTGAGTAACTTGGGCCTCAAGTTTAGGCTAGTTACTTGGGCCACAAGGAGGTGAGGTCGACACGTTTCGCGGCTCGGTTCGGTTCGGCTATTTACTTAATATTTATTTTTATTTTTGTAACTAATAATCGCGAAATCAAAACGCGATATAATAATTCTACAAACGTAAATCAAAACGTGATATAATAATTCTACAAACGTCTTATAACACATAGCACGTAATTCACCCAATGAATTCGCAAAGTTAGCGTAGTTATTGCGAGCGTGTAATTAAATTCTCCGAATCAATTTAGCGTAGGAATGAATAACCATGAAGTAGCGCGTTTAAGATACCTGAAAAGCCGGGATGTCACAGGTTAATTGCCATTTGTCACATCACGGATGACACTTGGCATGCTCGATGCGAAAATATATATTAATGGTTATTACGACGAACTCTAAAAATAATATATTTTTAGACATTGGAAATGTATATATTTCAACACTTCTAATTTGCGGAAAGTATAAAATAAATAGTCACTAAGTGCAAATACATAAGTATACAAGTATACTAATACGTATAAAATACCTACAACAATACACTTGGTGGAACGACAAGAATACAAGAAATGTACATGTACACAAATACGTGTAAATACGACATAAATGCCAACAATAAAATAACAAGTAAAGTATATACATGTTATACGTATAAATACACAAGTACATGGTAATGTACACAAATACACTTGTTGAAGTGTACTCATACAAAGAATACCGTACGTGTACATCAACATAAATACTAAACATTTTTAACTATTATATCTAGAGGAGACACATATATATTTGTGAAACAAATATATACAATCGAACCGAACATACTTAGACATGTGAACGTGGTTCACTACACTTAAAATATATATTAGAAGAATATATATATATATACATACATATATATACATATATATATATACATACATATATAACTCATAACAACGAACTTATACCGTGCGTGGCACCAAGACGCTTATGGTCTAGGGCCACTCACACTGTGTGGAACATGGAGACTCAAATGGGCAAGGCCCATTCTCACTTTTGCGAGGCACAAAAACTCTCGTGGCCTAGGCCCACTTATGCTCGTGTTAGGCACGGAGACTCACCAAGGGTGAGGCCCGTTCGTACACATTTTGAATGCAATATATATATATATATATATCTATATATATTAAAAACAAACATACAAAACAAATGCCAACATATTAAAATACACAAGGGTTCCAAATAAATAATAAAAGTAAACTTAACAACATTCAACATGGGCAACGTGTACACAGTCTAATGGAGACCTAAGTGTCTAATGAGTTAGAGCACTTGTAGGTTGACTCGCGTCTTTGGATACCCTGCTTGCTAGCACTCACTTTATACGGATGCAATCTTGTGAGTTCATGTCCCCCTTTTCTTTTAAATGTTTTTGGCTTTACAACTCTCAGGGGAAATACATCTTATGATGGTATGGTTAAGCTAAGGAATTAAATACTGAATCATGTGCGAATAGGGTGAATCTTAAGCGTCATTAATCTTTTATAAGACCAATAAACAAGAAGTGTAGTGTAACACCCTCATCGCGTAAAACAACAAACCACGACGGAAACGTCGGGGAGTCATGTCACAGAACTATTGTTTGAGAACACATGGTACATAAAGTTTTGTATTATTGAATTTAATTTTTTACATTGTCTTGGGAGAATGAAATCAAAAACATAACAATTGTCTTGCAAATTTTAAAGTCACTAAGGCCTAAGCCCGCCCTATTTGAAGCATGCTCAAAGTCAAACATTAGCTCCTGAAACATATGTGAAAATAAAACGTCAGCATAAAAATGCCTGTAAGTAACATAGGTTTTGTGATGAAGATTCATGGCTTTGAAGGTTAAAAGAAATGTTCAACTATTACAAAAGTAGCCATGATCCTTTACAAAAATGTTTCTTTTATGAATCATATGAAAATTAAATGATTTAAAAGAAATGATGCGTGGTTAACTTAATAACCAAAATAACTCGTGCCTTGTATAAAATATGTCATGTCTTGTATTTTGTTTGAAGTGGTTTAGATACCTCTACGTTATCTAATATAATGAAAGCACTTATATATAGGAAGTACCAAAGGCGTATCCACCATATTTTTTTATCATATTACACACGTCTCGTCATTTAAATCACTTACCATGAGCCAACAATTGAGATGTCTTGTTTAAACCATTGTCACGTATAAACCAATGCCTATAAACCAAATGTCTTTTATAAACATATGTCTATGTATAAACCGATGTCTGCAAATGTTATTTATAAAGAATGTCTATGTATAAACCAATGTCTTGTATGGCAAATGAAAGTCATGTTTAAACCATAAAATAAATGTCTCGTATAAAATAACCAAAATGTCTTGTCTTGTCAAAATGTCTTGTATAAGACAGGTTCTTTGAATAACAAAGGTCTTGTTTAAACAAAAAATGCTTTTCTTATAAATCAATTGCTTTTATTATGTATACACATATATATTGATTGTTGGCAAATACATTCAAGCCTTGTTGACTGTCGGATAAACCCTTATAAAGACAAAGCTTATCAAATGTTAATCGGATTTTGTCATTCCCTAAAGTCACTTCCAAAAAAACCTAGGAAGCGGGAACGGGATTGTCAATCCTATGGTACCATTACATGCTACCGGTCTGTGTGATCAATGTGAATGAATGTATCATTGTATATTCAAGGCACCAATATGTCTTAAACAGTGTAAGCATGTCATGAAAATGTTTTGAAATCATGTACTTAGTATGCTAAGTCAACATACGAAGCAAAAATGTCTTTGAAATCATGTACTAGGTATGCTAAGTCAACATATGAAACAAAATGTCTTTGAAATCATGTACTATATGTACTAGATAAGCAAAACATGTATAATGTCATGAAAACAAGAAAGTAGTGATAGGCACATATGAATCACCCTAAAACATTTGAAAACGTAAAAGAGGGGGCTATTTACTCACTTGAGATTGCGTAAATGTCTTGTTCAAATGATAAAAAAAGCTCAAGGATTGAAGAGTTCAAGTGTATCCTAATGTATCGGAATACTATGTTAGTGTGTCGAGACTTTAATCGGAGGATTGGATAGAATGAGGTCTTATAAATCAAATGAGTGTTGAGACTTGTATGACATGGTTTATAATACCTTACATTCTGATTTGGAAGAGTTTCTAAGTGCTTTGACCCGTTACGACTTCTTAAAATGGTTTACGCCACATTAATGGGTCGCAAGCGTAACTATGGGTTTAGATGGTTAAATAAGTCCTATGATGAGTCTTATATGTCAAAACAAGTTTGATTATGTTATAATATTAGTTTAGATGTCAAAATTATGGTCTTCATGTTTAAAACCATTTTATGCGCCAAAAGGGTGTTTTCAGCATTTTAAAGTACATAAAATCGACTCATCATATAACTAACCAAACTGTATGACTATAAGGTATAACCTCATAGGGTTATTCCCTAAATTACTATGCTCATAAAAATGCGCTTGGTCGAATCCTAAGATTGACCAAACGGGTTAGATTCGAAAGTCAAAGCGGTAGTAAAACTGCTTGACTTACGACTAAGAAATAAGCAGTAAACTAGAAATGATGAGTTAAACATGTTTGAACATGTCTAATAATGATATAAAACTGATTTGGTGTCAAAACCTTAAGTTTTAATACCAAAAAACATTTTTGTCGTAAAATGCAACATAATTTTGGAAATACAAACATGGCGCAAGTGCCACACAATGGGTCACTTATTGTGCCTGCCTCATGAACAATATATATATCCTACTAAAATTGATAAATTTATTATTTTGTGTGGTACGAAATCCCCGAAGTCCCCACCGAGACGTAAGCCTAACTTGATACTTACTCTCTTGAGATCAAGCAAATTCGTCACACTAAGATTTAAACATTTTTAAATCTACACGGTGGTTTTACCCCAAACACTGTAATACTCCATGTTTCTCCCCAAAACAAATATATATCCAATCAATCCCGTTTCTCCCCGAAACATATTTATATTCAATCAATCCCATTTCTCCCCGAAACATATTTATATTCAATCACATATCCAAAACCATGGTTTCCTCGCAAACATATTTATATCATTCCATAACCATATTTTCCCACGAAAATATATCAATAATTTATTTAAAGACATATTTTACACTAAAACGTATAATTATCCTTTCTAAGGCGTGTTCTTCCCCTAAAACGTTATATAAAACAGTAAAAGAGGGGTTAGTGACACTCCACTTTGGGTGCGTTTTTATCTAGCGTGATCCCACAAATTTGGTCTACACGTCCTAATTTAAATAGAAACGATTTAATAACCAATTATTCTACAAATATCTAAGTTTCTCCAATATTTATAATTTTCACATAACTTTGAGATTTTCTCAAAAAATCTTTCTTTTTGATTATGTTGGCATGTTTATATATATATATATATAAGAATTTTGCGACTTGAGCGATTTTATTGGTGACCCTCATTATGTTATATCTGTTCTCACACCCGCTTTAAAGTAATAAATCTACGATTCACGCTTCGTAATATATTTACATAAACGTGTACATATTATCATAAATCGGAATACATGTATCTCGTCAACCTATTTATTTTATCATTTTAAAGCATATACACACGAAATAACTCATCAAGTTAACATACGTATCATTTTCATGCTCGACAAATATGTTATATATACTTAAGGTGACATTTACCGATATTACCATTTTAACCGTCCAAGCATACGTGCATAGTCTTAATTCCTACAATCATGTCAACACTTAACATATGCATTACATATACTCATATTCACATATCATATTATATCACACAAAGTTCATCCTTGAACAACTCATTTTTCGTGTACGTTGAAATATGTGTATTTTAACGTTTCGGTAAGGTTTTCGGGCGTCGGAAGTCATGTATGATTCCACACACCAAAGATACTTATTATAAGTTAAAATACTTATATATTTATCATAAAAATATTAGTTTATAACCTGATCTAAAACAGTTTTACAAAAATCACTTTTAATGCCGATTTTTACGGTTTTTTAACGCATAGTTTTGTACCAAACTTTACTATAATCATCCCAAATCTTCATTACTTGATATTTAACATAAAACACGTTATTTACCAAATAAAATGATACTTATACTCATGTTAGTGTAGATTTAATGTAAGTCACATAAACCATGCAATTTCACCCATTTTACTACTATTTAAGCTACATGTACAACATGCAAAGCTACTAAACTTATGACATAATTTTATGTCATCATAACACATCATATAAAATCATTTTAGCATGCTTATATTATGATTTTATCCACCTTTATCATACAATAACAAATTCACCATCTCATGATTGTTTAACTATCATGCATACTAATGTACAAGTACCTAATGCATGATTATTATATCATCATCATCCATGATTTTAAATGCATCTACCATACATTTTTTATAGATTTCAAATAAATCCAAAACATCATCTTGATCTAATCATCATCAAATCATTCATAGCATTATTGTATGTAGCATTCTCATGCTTTTATGAACTAACCAACAAAATCCATGTGCATCCATACACATATACATATACATGACACACACATATATACTTATATACTTCCAAAAACTCACTTCTTATATATTCATTATCCATCATAAGAACCTTTATAAAAACCCTTTTTATCATGCATGCAACTATCTTTTTAAAATCACATCATTCAAGAATTATCCAACAATCAAAACATAGCCTCTAATACAATTATGCCCATTTTCGGCCATAAACACACACACATGAGCTTCCATTTTTATTTTGATTAAAATCTATTTGTTGTTAGGTTTCAAGTTTGTGAAGAATTTCAAGTTTTTGAGAAACCGTCCATCATCATCATTATCATCATCATCAAGAAATAATAAAAATAAATATTAAATGTAAGTTTATACCTCACATGAATTTTAGTAGGTTTTGATGAGATTTTGAAGATATGGAGCTTGTTCTACTTAGAAATCACTTGAAAACAACTTTGGATCCTCAAACACCTTAGAATGAACTTGATATTCAAGAACAAGGTTCAAATTTTGAAAATGGAGTTGGGAATGTGTGTGTATGGTTTGTAGAGAGAGAAGGAGAAGAATTCACGAAGTTTTTGGTCTCGGAAAATGTATAATATGGAGTGTTCATGCATTTCTCATGATTGCCTTCCATATAGACTTAACACTTAGAAACATGGAAGAAGAATGGCAAAAAGGTGGGCACACCATGTGCCGCCACCTACACATGCCCACACACTTTATGTATACGTACATACATTATATATATATATAATAGATAATCGAGGTATTTAACTGGCTACCCGGTATTTTATCTTGCGTTTTAAGGTGTCTAAAATTGTTTTTATCACTCTATAAAAATATACTCACCATAATATTGTTGAACAATATTTTATTTGTCTAGAGTAGCTGCGTTGTCTGTATTTTGTAAGATACGTGTGGTATTGTGCAATACGCGCTTAACCTCGCATAATAGATTTTTAAGCGTTTTAATTAATTTTTCCTCACGAATATGATTAAAAATAATATTTTAATCATAATGGAATATTGTTAGGATTTTAACATTAATCGGGCGGCCACATACATTCATTTCTCATTTTGTTCGTTACACGATAAGCGTTTATCTCCTTATTGCTAACATAATTTTTAACATAGTTTAGATTTACCAACACATCAAATACTATATATATTAACACCACATTTAATAAAATGTTGCCTTTATTTATTCATAACACGTGTCACACTTGTACGATACAGACTCTAAATAGTCGGGTGTCACAGTATCCTCCTGTTTAGAAAATTTCGTCCCCGAAATTTTACACTAGAGGTCTCGATATCGTACTAGGCGGAAAGAGATGGGGATATTTCTGTTGCATCTGGTCCTGTCGTTCCCATTTGAACTCGGGTCCACATTTGGAATTCCAGTGGACCTTTACCAACTTAATTTGACTCCTCCTAAGCTTCTAAATCTTTCAATCCAAAACTTCTACAGGTTCCTCGATAAACCTGAGTTTCTCATCTGCTTGAACCTCATCAAGGGGTATGATCAGTGTCTCATCCGACATACACTTTTTCAGGTTGGACACATGAAACACGTCAGGTACTTCACTCAATTCCTGTGGTAGCTTCAGCCGATAAGCGACTGATCCAACTCGAGAGGACCTATACAACGCGGGCTTAGCTTTCACCCTTTTCTAAACCTGACAACACATTTCCAAGGTGACACCTTCAACAAAACACGATCACCAACCTGAAAATCTAACGGTTTCCTTCGATTGTCTACATAGCTCATTTGTCGATCGGTGGTTGCTTTCAACCTTCCCTTAATCTGGGCAACCTTATCAGTGGTTTCCTTAGGTCAGGTCAGTTGCCTTTCGCCAACTTCAGCCCAACAAAGGGGTGATCGATACTTCCTTCCGTACAAAGCTTCGAATGAAGCGGCTTTGATACTTGCGTGATAACTATTGTTGGAGGAAAACTCAGCTAATGGCAGATGAGTATCCCAATTTCTACCAAAGTCTATCACACACGCTCGCAACATATCCTCCGACATTTGAGGATGATACGTAGTACTCATGTCCAACCAAGAACTCAGCGACTTTTGAAGAGATTGCTAAAATCTGGAGTCAAATCGAATATTTCTATCAGATATGATTCACACTGGTACTGCATGTCGGGCTACAATCTACCCGAGGTACAACTGCGATATCTTTGACGTCTTGTCTGTTTTCTTAATGGGTAAGCTACAGTTACCCAAATGGTATCATGTCTATGTGACGTATGGGGTAATTTGGTGACAAAATCCATAGTAAGATGCTCTGATTTCCATTTAGGAGTCTTTAGTTGCTGCAAAAGCCAAGATGGCTTCTTATGTTTAGCCTTAACCTTCGAGCACGTCAGGCATTTTCTAACATACACGAAAATATCTTTCTTCATATTCGGCCACCAATATAACTCTTTGATGTCCTGATACATTTTGGTAAAACCTGGTTGAACAGAATATCTGAATTTGTGAGCTTCGTTCATAACCAGTTCACGTAGGTTACTCGTAAGCGGAACCCAAATCTAGTTCATGAAGTACATCACTTTGTTCACTTTTGGTATCAGTTCACACTCTAAACCTGTTAAACCTTCTCTCATCAAATTCTAATCTCTTAAAGTTTCTCACTGTACATTGTGAATCTGAACAGTCAGACTCGTCTGTATGGTTAAACCCAAAGCACGAACACGAAGAGGCTTTCCCCGTTCTTTCCTACTAAGCGCATCAGCAACAACGTTTGCTTTACCTGGGTGTTAGCGAATATCGCACTCATAATCATTGAGTAACTCTACCCAACACCGTTGTCTCATGTGGAGTACTTCTCATCAAAGATATGTTGGAGGCTCTTATGGTAAGTGTAAATCATACACTTCGTGCCATACAGATATTGTCTCCAAATCTTCAAGGTAAACACAACAGCTCCTAACTCCAAATCATGAGTTGTGTAGTTCTTCTCATGCACTTTCAGTTGTCTGGACGCATATGCTATTACTTTGTCCTTTTGCATAAGCACGCATCACAGTATACAACAAAATCGTCATTTCCCTCATGGAGGGAAAGGATAGGTACGCTACACAACCTTTCCTTCAACAACCGAAAAGCTTTCTCCTACGTCTCAGTCCAATCAAACTTCTTATCCTTCTTGGTCAACAGCGTCAATGGTTGCGCTAATTTGGAGAAATTCTCAATGAATCTCCGATAGTACCCAGCAAGTCCTAAGAATTGTCGCACCTCTAAGGGAGTCCTTGGTGCTTCCAAATTCTTAATCGCTTCAATCTTTGACAGATCCACATGTATACCTTTCTCATTTATGACATGTCCGTGAAAATGAACTTCTCGGATCCAAAATTAACACTTAGAGAAATTGGCATACAACTTCTAGTTCTTCAGTAGCTCTAAAATCGTCTTCAAATGTTGCTCATGATCTACTTTGGTTCACGAATAGATAAGTATGTCATCAATGAATACCATCACGAATTTATCCAAACAGGGTTTGCATACCCTATTATGAGATCCATGAACACTGAGCTAATTAGCGTGCGCGGATTCATCATTAACTAGTTTACAATGATAAGATATATTGTTTCAATGCCTCCACTTCATTAATCTTAATAAACGTGTACACATCAGAGACAAAACTGACAGGGCTTCGCCTTACGATCAGAAAAACACCCTTGCTCAGCTATGTATAGACATGACAACTTCGCACAAGGGTGTTCTGGCTCTATTAAATACAAATCAACACAAAACCTAACATTTAAGCCATGTTATATATGACATGACCCTAAGACGTAGGCTATAGACATTCTGCACCAAGAAACTCCCCCTTGGATATTGCCGCAGTCTTGGTCAGTCTTCAAAAACTTCAAAATCTTTAACAATTATCGCCCAAAGAAATGTTTTCTTGGTCTTCGACGCTCCTCAAATGTTAAAGGCATTTGATCTATGGGAGGAGGTCTATTATAGGTATATCTATATTGAAACCTTCTCAATGATGCCTTTCTAATCTATTCAGCATTTCTTGCTTCATTTCGCTCTTTCTTTCATTGCTCTTTGCCTTCCAGCTTTCTCCAATCCAAATTCCATATCTTTCTTGAATTAATATCGTTAACATAACAAACATTGATAACCTGCTGGAACAGCAACGCCTGGACTTTATCTTCCTCTTCAAAGCTAATCTTGCTGTAGAATAGACATTCAATATCCTTCTTGGAGCAGTTTACTAGCCACATCGGGTCTAGTATTCGAATTTCCCTATATAAGCTATATATTATTTTGTGTTCAATCACTTCTTCAGTTAGTTCTTCAGTGATATTCCAGGAATCATCATCATGTTGTACACAAATCATTGTTTTTCCTGTTTTAGAATTATAATGCCAGCACTTGAATATTGTATAAAAATCTTGCTTAATCTTCATCAACGGCATATTCTTCATAACACGTGGCCATTTCACAATTAATGTAAAATCTTTTTGTTTCATCGCTAGATCAAACTTGACAATTCTTCATGGAATATGTGGCATCTAAATCCATGTGTAGCTTCAAACTTTATCAATGTCCACAGACATTGATCACGAAACTTCATCTTGAAATTAATACTTTTCGCTTGGACTAACTCTTCAATATCCCAAAATGGCAACGTCTTGATGTCACTCAAGTACCTGAAGTACTGAACACCGAACTCTGTCTTTATCGCATAAACATTCAGCTCCATTATCCATCCCGAGCTTAGAATATCCACAAAAAATTTGTCTGGATCATGAGTAAAGAAAGCCAATGGACGTTTGAACTTTCTTTCTTGTGGCATGTCCTTGAACAAATACTTGTTTGTTGAAGCTATCTCTACTTTAGATAAGCGTTTAGGCACATTTGCTTCTTGTACAGTTTACTCGACCTTTCTTCTCACCAAATCATCATTTGCTTCAGAAAACAACTCTTCAAAGGTTGGGAAGTCATCTATTCCTTCGCGAGAATATTTAGTAGTAGCTTCATCATTGGAATCATCCTCCATAACCACCCTGTCATAATCATCAGCTTCTGACACATACTTATAAAGATAATCATTAGGTTGTTAAGTAGTAATGTTGTTTAATTCATCTTCAAAATCAAATACAAAGGATTCTTCGTCTACACCTAACATTTTGCCACTTTCTTCCTTAGTGTAGTTATGAACGAATTCACCCTCTTCTACATCATCTTCGAGATTGAAATGGTGTTTGCACGTCAGGAACAACCGATATAGGAACATCTGTGAGGAGTCCTGACTGCTCAGCTGCATTCAAACTCTTTATAGTTTTCGTACATAATCAAAATCCATGTTTATTTTAAATTATTGGCTTCGTGAATTTTGGGATTTAATCTCAAAATTCTTTGGTTGAAGTCTAGTGTTTTACCAGAAAACATCTAGTTCGCTAACAACCATTGGCTCTGATACCAACTTCTGTCACACCCCAAAAACATCGCAGCGGAACACAAACGTGGTGGTGACGGAGGTTGGTACCCATAAATATCTTAGTGGACGAGGCAACGTAATTTTGGTCATACAACTTAATTAAAATATGAGAGTTTAAAAATCAATAAGGGTATAAGCAATGCTAGACAATACAGAATAAAATTCATCGCTTTGACTTGACCGGAGCTACCGGTCACGACAGGGTGGTCAACCTCATAGATCTATCAACAATCCCACGCTTAATAGTATTAATGGTTAAACGGCAAAATTTGCACAAGTGCCACACAATGGGTCACTTATTGTGCCTGCCTCATGAACAATATATATATCCTACTAAAATTGATAAATTTATTATTTTGTGTGATACGAACTCCCTTAAGTACCCACCGAGACGTAAGCCTAACTCGATACTTACTCTCTTAAGATCAAGCAAATTCGTCACACATAGATTTAAACTTTTTTAAATCTACACCGTCCTTTTACCCCAAACACCGTAATCCTCTCCATTTCTCCCCGAGACAAATATATATTCAATCAATCCCGTTTCTCCCCAAAACATATATATACTCAATCACATATCCAAAACCATATTCAATCAATTCCGTTTCTCCCCAAAACATATTTATATTCAACCACATATCCAAAACCATGTTTTCCTCCAAAACATATTTATATAATTCCAAAACCATATTTCCCCATGAAAATATATTAATAATTTATTTAAAGCCATATTTTATAGTAAAACGTATAATTATCCTTTCTGAGGCGTGTTCTTCCCCCAAAACATTATATAAAATAGTAAAAGATGGTTAGTGACACTCACCTTTGGGTGCTTTTTTATACTAGTTTCATCCCACAATTTGGTCTACACGTCCTAATTTAAGTAAGAACGATTTAATAACCAATTAGTCTAAAAATATCTAAGTTTCTCTAATACTTAGAATTTTCACATAACTTTGAGATTTTCTCAAAAAGTCTTTATTTTTTATTATGTTGGCGTATATATATGTGTGTGTGTGTGTTCATATATATATATTTTAATATTTTTGCGATTTGAAGGATTTTATTGGTGACCGTCATTATGTTATATCCATTCTCACACCCGCTTATAAGCAGTAAATCTATAATTTACGCTTGGTAATATATTTACATAAACGTGTACATATTATCATATATTGTAATACACGTATCTCGACAACTTATATATTTTATCATTTTTAAAGCATATACACATGAAATAACTCATCAACTTAACCTAAGTATTATTTTCATGCTCGACAAATAAGTTATATATATTTAACGTGACATTTACCGATATTAACGTTTTAACCGTCCAAGCGTATATGCACAGTCTTAATTCCTATTATCATGGCAACACTTAACATATCACATTACATATACTCATATTTACATATCATATTATATCACACAAAGTTCATCCTTGAACAACCCATTTTTCATGTAGGTTGAAATATGCGTATTTTAACGTTTCAGCTACGTTTTCAGGCGTCGGAAGTCACGTATGACAAGCTAAACACCAAAGGTACTTAATATAAGTTAAAATACTTATATTGATCATAAAATATCAATTTATAACCTAATCTAAAACAATTTTACAAAAATCACTTTAAAAGCCGATTTTTACAGTTTTTTAATGCATAGTCTTGTACAGAACTTTACTATAATCATCCCAAATCGTCACGACTTGATATCATAACACATGTTATTTTCTGAATAAAATGGTACTTATACACATCGTATAACATCATTTTAGCATGCTTATATTGTTATTTTATCCTCCTTTATCATACCATAACAAATACACCACCTCATGATTATTTAACCATCATGAATACTTATGTACAAGTACCTAATGCATGATTATTATATCATCATCATCCATGATTTTAAAAGCATCTACCATACATTTATTATAACTTTCAAATAAATCCAAAACATCATCTTCATCTAATCATCATCAAATCATTCACAGCATTTGTCACACCCCAATTTTCGTTATTGCGGAAGCGTCATCGTTGCATTCAACCAAGTAAACGACAATGTAAAACATAATAAGATGTTCATCCATACATGTTATTTAAAACAAATTTACAACCAAAAACATTGTTCAAAACTTTAAAAGCACAAGTTTTTCAAACACAATAACTAGAAACCGGATGACATCAAACTTCTTGACTTCACAACACAGATCATTAGTGTTTTTTTAATACATGTTAGTTTTGAAAACGTCAACAAAAGCTGGTAAATTCATGTATTTAGTTTGCATCAAATAATTGTTGAAAATATTTGAAGTATTGAATCTGGTATGTAATTAAATGAAACTTGTAAGATCATTAGGGTTTTGCAAGGACAAAAATCTGTATGGCGAATAGGAGGCAGCCAAACCTTGACGATAAGTTGTGTCTGAGACACTCGTTTTAGACACAAAAGCACTTTGTAACGATCTGTTTTTATTGCCATTCAGAGTGGGGCCCGCCAAAACCCAATAGATCTATCACTTTTGTTCCTTGGTATTTGTTTATTCATTAATGCCCCCTTAGTTTAATCCTATCCGCATGTGATCTAAATATTTTCATTCTTTAAAACAGTCATACCAATTGAAACATGTATTCTCCCCGAACATTTAAAAACCTTAAAACTATTAAATAAAAAGGGGAAAACATGAACTCACAGATTCGCATTCCGTGCAAATCTCTATGTGTTGTTTGATTCTTCATTCGTTTTCTCAACCTACAAGTGTTCTAATCCCATTAGACACTTAGGTTTATGATCATTTTCGTACAAGTATTCGTCTTGAATTGGTAATTATACTTGTATTAGTTTGTTTTCTTTGTTTGTATATATATATATATATATATATATATATACGTTATTTAAAAAGATACTGTATTACATAACACAAGCATGGGTTACAACGTTTGATTACACACTAAGGTTCACTTTACAGGCACTAATGTCCCAAAGCGGTTGTCTTTGCTAAGCATGCTTCTATGTATAGTAGTATTCGATCAACAAAACTTGAAACCCATATGCACTTCACATTATTCTTCTTTAGCTTTACCTATAAGCATGTTAAGTTTGAATGGTTAACTACAAATAGCTGGTGAATTTCAATATTTTAGGGTGTTTCATAATTTAGTTTGAACCGGTTGATTTTGCATGTTTTACATGAAATTATACTAAGCCCACAAGTGAAACCTTGACTGTTCTCCAATGTCGTGTCCCACAAACGACACCTCAACACTTTACCACCCCAAGTAGCTATGTCTAACACCACATAGCATGTTCACAGAATTGCATGGGCATGTGCAATTGCAGTAGAATCCATGGCATTTGTGCCAATCAATTGGCTTCGTCAGACCAATAGTACTATTCACACATCCACCTGTAGTTGATCACTCGTGTTTGTGGGGACTTTTCGTGTGTTAGTATAACTCTGATAATTCACATCACAACATGTATGTACGTACAAGTATGTCCGTATGTAACATGCATTTCACCCCAAGTAAAATAGTAAAACAGTTTGAAAGCGGGGTAGTGAAACTCACCTAGTATATAGCACGACTATCACAGGATGGGTAAGTATCAATGCTCTATCCCTTCGGTCCTGATATTTGTTCGTGTTTGGTTACTACCGAACACAGTTTTCAATTTGGTAATTGCAATAACTATGGCTCAGATGAGGATAATCATCTGAGACTTGACCTATATCCTAACAGTAGAGCTGTGGGTATTATCTTAGTGTTAGCTTTCAGTTTGGGTTCCGGGCACCGTTTTACGTGCCAGTCAAACTCGTTTGTTTTAGATGTTCGGAAAGTGGTATGATCATATGGATTGTACTAATGAGTTATTCATTAGAAATGATTAACTTTATATTAAGGGAGTTCAGTCGTTTGGGGATCCATGGTTGCCCGATTCTAACTTTCATTTATCGTCATCGGGAAGTCTCCCAAACTAGCGTGTAATGTACCCCAACAACCCATTTTGTCCGGTAACAGTCCAGAATGACCCTTGTGTTCCACTTATTGTCAATTTAGTAGTGGTCAGTTCGTGGTCCCAGCAGGTTCGTTATATGTTTACAACTGCCGATTTTGTATAAAATAATAAGATTTTTAATTCCAAAAATCAATACTCAATCGATATATTTCATAAATTTCTGAAAATTTTTATATAAGTTGGTAAAAATATATAGAATGCTAGAAATTATTTTCAGAATTTATAAAACTAATTTATTAATTTTAATAAATTCATGAGAAACTGTATTTTAACCGAACAATTTACATCCAGAATGATCCGACTTTCAAAAATTCCCAAAAATTTACATAGTATGCCAGTATTTTCTGGGAACCTCCTGGAAAAATTTGAGATTTTACTGAATTTGTTATACAGCTTTTCCTGCTACCGTAACTTTGTGACAACACGATTTTTGAAATACATGTCAAACTCAGTCAATGATCCCCCACACTTTTCAAGAATGTTGTAGATATTAAACTCAACATCCCTATAATTTTTGGTGACTTATTGAGCTTGTTTAATATTTTATCCTAATTTATTTCTTTAAAACAGTTAAAATTTCACAAAAAATTCAAAAATTCTAAACTTTCAATCGAATTTTACTGTCACCATGGGTGACCATCATGTAAATTTTCAAGTCCTAACAATACGCACGCAAAACGTTATACAAAAACTAAGTTTACGGCTACTGGTTTCAGTTTTCGGGTGTTTATACCTCGCGTTTCTCGATCAAATGAGGTGTCTCTACCCTTCCGAAGGCTGTTCTAAGCTAGGATCAGTACCTATATACCATACACACAGAAACATGCAAAAACCCATGTCAATCAAGCCTTAAATCTGATCGTTTTCGCTTAGGATTTGATTTGTTCGGTTATTGTCGAATAGGTTGTGTTTTGTATCATAAACTGATCTTTTGCATCCCCAAACACCATGTATAATCTGATTATATGTGAATCATGTTAGAACAACCCAGATTCCACCAATAACCTCAATATTTTATGGATGAGAACCTCTCTTTTTGTTAAAATCATATTTAATATATGGAAATCATAAGAAAATGTTAGCCAAATCATCAAAATACCATAGATCATAGCTGAAGCCTAATGTTTCTTGGCTAGTTCGTAGTGTTGTGTGTGAAGAAAAAGTGAAAAACTTAGATTAGCAATTGGTTTTACAACTGAAAAAAAAAGAAGCAGAAATGTACATATATATATATATATATATCCATTGGTATAAGGCGGTTAAGTTTCTTTATTCTTTTACTATTATTTTAAGTTTATAATTAATTCAGCTGCTTCACTCATTTTACTCGTATAACTTTCAAAATATAGCGTATTATAAAATTATGAATATACCATTGAGACGAGCTTATTTTTCTTCACATTTTGATCTAAGTTTCGTTTAAAACAGAGTAGGGCCAAATATAAAATATTTTATGATTATTATCAAATGGGCTCTCATACTACTATCTTTCGGTTTAGGTATCTCATAGTCCAAATTGTCATTCAACCCGTTAGTTTGGTAAATGATTGTACCACGCGCAGTTTTAAAAATACTAACTCGTCTTTAACGAGAAGTTGAACACCTTCACGTATTTGCTTAAAATACATTATATTAGTGTTCGATAAGTAATGTTTTATGCTTGACTGACCATACAATGCATGTTTGGTTGTTTGCGTGTGTGTTAAAAAAAGGTGTTTCATTAACCGAAACCACCTCGTTTAACGTGCCAACTACATGTTAAGGCCTCAAACTTTATATTATTGTCTAAGTACTGTGTCTAGGTAATTTTGTACTCTTAGAATATTCTTCGGCGCATACAGTTTCATCTAAATCGTTATTGTACGGTTTGCGAACTGTAAAACATAAAGCTTCTGTTTAACATGTTTTTAGCACACTGAGGCATCCACATCACACTGTTAAGTGTTATTGTTTGCATGTTTCTCATAGTGTACCCTCGGATTCCTCCAAGTCATACTTAGTATCATTTGGTTATTCGTATAAGTCGTACGTATAGATTAGGGTGTACCAATTTTCGCCAGGTTGTCACATTCTCCCCTAGTTTAGAAACTTCATCCACGAAATTCAATGTATTTAGTTGGGGAAAGGTGCGGATATTTCTTGTGTAATTTATCCTTCCATTCCCACGTGTATTCAGGCCCTCACTGCGAGTTCCATCGTACCTTCACCAGCGAGATTTTGTTATGACGCAGTTGTTTGGTTTTCCCGTCTACGAATTCTACCGATTACTTCACCAAGTAGAGTTTTTCATCAACGTGCACATCTTCCAATGGTGCAGTAGCTGCTTCATCCGTGAGACATTTCTTTAAGTTTGATACATGGAATACATCGTGACTGCTGCTATGTTCGACTGGTTATTTTAGCCGATACGCTACAGGTCTAACCTTGGCAATAATATCGTATGGTCCTATGTATCTCGGAGTCAACTTTCCTATCTTGCCAAACCTTATAACTCCTTTCCACAGTGACACTTTTAATAGCACCTTGTCACCTACTTCACATGACAACCGTTTCCGGCGAACATCCGCGTAACTTTTCTACCAATCCCGCACTGCTTTCAGTTTAGTTTGGATCTTCACCTCTGGCCGTATAGCGCCTCGTATGGTGCCGCTTTGTATGCCACTGTGATAGCTGTTATTATAAGGAAATTCGATTAAAGTGTGATATCCCGGGTTTTTCGGATAACTTAAACGTAATACTTGTCAAACTAATTACGTGCTATGTGTACGAACGTGTACGAATTAAATGAATACGTGATGTGTGTTGTGTGATTGTTTTAGCAATTGAATAATTAGAGTAGATATGTACACGAACTGAACCGAACCGCGACACGAACCAACTTGATTCATTGTGACTCTAGGAGTTAACAAAGTTTAAACTTTGAACCCAAGTTTACGGCCAAAGGAAAACAAGGATCAAACCCGAAATCGCAAACACAAACCGAGATCAAACCTAGACCTAAAGTTCTAACTATTCGGCCAAGATCAAAATCAAACCAACTCACCTTTAGTCCTTGGCCGCGAAATCAAGCCCAAACCCAAACCGAACCAACCCAAGATCCTCGGCCACAATGCTTAACTAAAACCGTAACCCTTATCATCTTGCTTGCGCCTATATATATACAAACTCACATGCTCCTTCACAATTCACAAACCCTAGTTGAAGAAAACAGCCGTCGGCTGCCTTACTCTCACCTTCCTCTCGGTCGCAGCAAGCAGCAGCCAAGTCTTTCATCTTCTTCGACCGCAAACTGCCTCACTCTTGTCCCATTGATTGCGAGCAGCCTTCATCTCAATCTGGTCAGCCCTCGCTCACTCCATTCAACCGCAAACAGTCCTTGTTCACCACTATTCGATCAACATAGCAGCCTACGCTATCACCATCCTCTAGGTCGCGATTGTTGCTGAAACAACCGGATACATCTTGTCCAAACCTCGGCTTGTTTACCTAGTTAACCAAGGTTAGGGTTATCTCTGATTACAAGATCATGTTCGGATATATATATATATGTATGCTTGAATGATTAATTGATTAGTTGTTTCGGGTCTTATATGTTGAATAAATAATCGGCTGTTTTGATTATGTTCGTGTGTATAATTGTTTGCGGATATCATAAGTGCAAGTATGTTTTGTTTGTAAGAACGAGAAGTTAGGCTAGCCGATTTGTTAATGATGTTTACATTGGATGATTGCATTGTTTCGGATTATAAATACTAGATTGAAAGCTGGAAGGAGTTTGAAAGCTGAATATAGACATGGGCTGTGTTTTGTTTGTAATAACTAGAAGTAGGAACTAGGGTTTGCATGGATGAGATATTGGTATTGATCTAGGATTAGAAATCGGTTTTTGATCCCCTAGGTTAATCATATGAACGAGTTGTGCGAGTTAACGGTAACAATAATGCTGAAACAGGATGCTGTGTAATAGTTACAGCCGACTTCATCTGGCTGTTACTCGGTCGTTCGTTGTCGAAAAACGGATTTTCTGATGTCTAGAACGTAGAGATTTGAATAAGGAATCTAATGGCACTGGATTCATAATTTTCTGAAGTCGTTTGATATTTTTAAAGGGCTAAACAAGTTCAGTAGCTAAAGCTGTGAAAATTCTGGAATTTTGTTGGTTGTTTATCAAGTTGGATTTTAAAATCAGTAGGGAGTTGAGTCATGATTTTTGTACAGCAACTAGGTATAGAAATTTCCGGGCAACTCCAACTGGGATTTTGTTAATCGGACGATCAGTGATTTTTAAATAAATTCTTCCGTGGACTGCAGTCAGAAAGCGGTAAATCTGAATGCAGCTTAATGAATTAATATTTATGGCTAATTGGTAAAGATTTAGGACTTGGAAAAATTATATAAATTTCTATGGTATAAATGTCACCTACTGTAAAAATATGGGAATTTTTGGAATGTTAGAACTATTTTATAAAAATCCTAGAAGACAGCTGAATAATTGACTGGTAAAACCGACTCGCTCAAGGAAGAGCATCATACGAGTAAGATAGCTCGTAACACCATAGACAGAGATCTGCGTGCTGAGCAGATAAGAGCCAACTGGCTTGAGAACAGAGTCCTGGAAAATAGTTGGAATATTCAGCAGCTGCGAAATCAAGCACTTGAACCAGCACCGGCCCCTCCATTGCCGGTAGAGGAGGATCCAGAGGAAGATCCAGAGGAGGATCCGAAGAAAGATCCGGCTGTAGAAGCTGGAAACGCCGCGGAGGATGACGGCAACGATAGCAACTTGAGAGATGGAGACGTAGAGGACTAACTCGTCTCGCCGATTCCCGCTTTGTTTTCTTTAGTTTATTTGAGATGGCAACTGGACGTCGCGGAAACCTCAACATGTCAACGAAGAATTAGCCCCAACGATCCAAGAACATGTGGACGCTGTTCTGGCAGGTGTTCAAAACCCACCAGCAGCAGGAGGGGGCTTTAACCCCTATAAGATGTTCCTTGACGCAAAGCCTAGCAAATTCTCGGGGGCGGAAGGACCCATTGGACTGGTCCGCTGGATCGAAAAGTCGGAATCCGTTTTCGAAATGTGCAACTGCCTAGAGGCAAACAAGGTCAAATACGCAGCCTCAACACTGGAAGATGGGGCACTAACATGGTCGAATGCCCAAGTTCAAACACGTGGGCTTATAGCTACGAATGCAATGGCATGGACTGAGTTCAAGGCCCTGATTAAAGAGGAGTACTGTCCACGAGACAGAGTGCAACAATTGGAGCAAGCTCTATGGAACCACAAGATGGTGGGATCGGAAATTGAGGCTTACACCGCAAAACACCATGACTTAGTATTCCTGTGCCCCGAATTGGCTAACACGGTGGAGAAAAGACTCGAGTTCTATCTCGGGGGTCTGGTTCCGGAAATCAGAGTATGGTAATGGCTAGTAACCCTGTAACTGAGCACCAAGCAATCCGATCGGCTCACAAACTCACCGATAAGGCGGTGGAACAGAAGAAGCTACCAGCACGGGGTACAACTGAAGTTGCCCCGGATAACAAAAGAAAGTTTGACGACTCCACTATTCGACAGTCTTCATCATCTCATCCACAGCAAGGGAACCAGAAACGGTTCAATCATTACCACAGCCACCGGGGTCATCAAAATCATTCCGCCAACAACAACAACAACTACAACAACAACAACAACAACCAGAATGCAGGCGGCTATGTAGGTCGAAAGCCGCAGTGCAATCGCTGCAATCTTCACCAAAACGGCCCTTGTGCCGGAAGTCGCTGCCAAAGATGTGGCAAGATGGGACATGCAGCAAAGGATTGTCGTGGGGAAATCATGTCCCGACAAAATCAGAATCAGCCCAAGGTCAGCAGCAGGGTATAAACCGGGGATGCTATCAGTGTGGTAGCACTGCTCATTTCAGAAAAGACTGCCCACAATTGCGCAACAACAACATTAATGGTGGAAACAACCACAACAACCGCAACAATAATAACAACAACAATAATGGGAACGGTGGCACAGGAGGTGCCAAAGGTCGCGCATTTACATTGGGCGGCGGAGAGGCCAGAAACGACACGAACGTGGTCACCGGTAAGTTTCCCCTTAATGAAAATTTTGCTTCTGTGCTTTTTGATACGGGGGCGGATAGGAGCTTTATATCTGAGTCTTTTAGGAAGAACCTAAATCTCACGCTTAAACCATTAGAGACCCCTTATGTGATAGAATTAGCCAATGGTAAATCGGTAGATGTGACCCAAATCGTATCCGGCAGTCAACTCAAACTCGCGAGCCACACTTTTACCATTGATCTGATGACAACTACCCTGGGTAGTTTTGACGTGGTAGTCGGAATGGACTAGCTATCCGACGTCCGGGCTGAAGTTCTCTGCTTCGAAAAATCTATCCGTATTCCACTCTCGAACGACGAAATCCTGACGGTACAAGGCGATAAGGCAAGCGCCGTCACCAACATCATCTCTTTATGCAAGCGCAGAAGTATCTTCGGAGAAAGAACTCCTTCGCTTTTATCACACTAATTACCGAACAGCCTAAGGACGAGAAACGTATAGAAGACATCCCTGTCGTCCGTGATTTTTCCGATGTATTCCCAGAAGAACTACCTGGTCTTCCACCACATCGACAATTGGAGTTTGAAATCGAATTGGCAAGCAATGCGACTCCTATCGCCAAGGCTACATACCGCCTAGCTCCAGCCGAGCTACAGGAGCTATCTACCCAACTTCAGGAACTTTTAGAGAAAGGATTTATTCGACCAAGCGTTTCGCCATGGGGAGCTCCAGTCCTGTTTGTCAAGAAGAAGGACGGGACTTTCCCCATGTGCATCGACTATAGGGAACTCAACAAGGTTACAGTCAAGAACCGATACCCGTTACCTCGCATCGACGATCTCTTCGACCAACTTCAAGGGTCAAGTTACTACTCTAAGATTGATTTACGGTCCGGTTATCATCAGCTACGCGTCAGGGAGGAGGATATCGCCAAGACGGCATTTCGCACTCGGTATGGCCATTATGAGTTTTTGGTCATGCCATTCGGTCTCACTAACGCACCTGCGGTGTTCATGGACCTCATGAACCGCGTGTGTAAACCATACCTCGACAAATTTGTCATTGTGTTCATCGATGACATACTCATCTACTCCAAAAGTGAAGAAGAACATGCTGAGCATCTACGATTACTGCTAGGATTACTTCAACAGGAAAAGCTATATGCCAAGCTCTCGAAGTGTGATTTCTGGATCCGGGAAGTCCAGTTTCTCGGGAACGTCGTGAATGAAAAGGGTATCCATGTAGACCCTGCCAAGATTGAAGCCATTAAAAACTGGGAAGCACCTAAGACACCGATGGAGATCCGCCAATTCTTAGGATTGGCTGGTTATTGCAGACGCTTCATCGAGGGGTTTTCAAAGATTGCACAACCGCTCACTACCCTCACCCAGAAAGGTATCAAGTATACTTGGGGTGACAAGCAAGAAGCAGCATTTCAATTGCTGAAGCAGAAACTTTGCAGTGCACCCATTCTGTCCTTGCCGGAAGGGACAGATGACTTCGTAGTGTATTGTGATGCTTCCATTCAGGGATTGGGATGCGTACTCATGCAACGCGATAAGGTCATCGCGTATGCGTCGCGACAGCTGAAAGTTCACGAGAAAAACTACACGACGCATGACCTGGAATTGGGAGCAGTAGTGTTTGCACTTAAGATTTGGAGACACTACCTCTATGGAACGAAGTGCACAATCTTTACTGACCACAAAAGCCTCCAACACATCTTTGATCAGAAGGAGTTGAACATGCGACAGCGTCGCTGGGTCGAACTCTTAAACGATTATGAGTGTGCCATTCGGTATCACCCGGGTAAAGCTAACGTGGTAGCTGATGCACTCAGTAGGAAGGAACACTTGAAACCTCGTCGCGTACGAGCACTACAACTCACTATTCATTCGGGGCTACCCGATCAAATACGTGACGCCCAGTTAGAAGCAGTTAAAGGGGAAAACATCAAAGCCGAATCAGTGGGAAATATGGAACGCGATTGGGAAGTAAAGCCCAATGGAGCCCGGTATTTTATAAATCACATATGGGTACCTCTCTATGGAAACCTTAGAGAGCTAGTCATGGACGAAGCTCACAAATCTCGATACTCTGTCCATCCGGGTTCGGATAAGATGTATCAAGACCTTAAAGCTGCGTATTGGTGGCCCAACATGAAAGCCGATATAGCCACCTACGTGAGTAAATGTTTGACTTGTGCAAAAGTCAAGGTGGAGTACCAAAAGCCATCGGGGCTACTCCAACAACCTGAGATCCCAGTGTGGAAATGGGATCAGATCTCAATGGATTTCATCACTAAACTCCCACGAACCTTGGGTGGTTGCGATACCATCTGGGTGATCGTGGATCGTTTAACTAAGTCTGCACACTTCCTAGCTATTAAAGAAACAGATAAGATGGAGAAGTTGACTCGCATCTACATTAAGGAAGTAGTTTCTCGGCACGGTGTGCCAACGTCCATCATCTCAGGCAGAGATGCTCGCTTCACGTCAAACTTCTGGCAGTCACTCCAGAAAGCGTTGGGAACACGCTTAGATACGAGCACAGCCTATCACCCTCAGACTGATGGTCAAAGTGAAAGGACCATACAAACCTTGGAAGACATGCTCAGGGCATGCGTGGTGGACTTCGGAAATAGTTGGGAAATTCACCTGCCTCTAGTAGAATTCTCATATAACAACAGCTATCACACGAGTACTTCGGCGGCACCGTTTGAGGCATTATACGGTCGCAGATGTAGATCACCGGTCTGCTGGACAGAAGTCGGTGACAGTCAACTCACAGGCCCTGAGTTAATACTCGAAGCTACTGAAAAGATTGTACAAATCAGAAACCGCATGGCGGCGGCACGAGATCGACAGAAAAGCTACGCTGATCAACGACGCAAACCGCTCGAATTTCAAGTAGGCGACCGCGTCCTACTAAAGGTGTCACCCTGGAAGGATGTAATCCGCTTTGGAAAACGGGGCAAACTTAACCCACGGTACGTAGGCCCGTTTGTAATCTTGAAATGTATTGGACCCGTAGCTTATCAATTAGACCTTCCTGCCGAACTCAGTGGAGTTCACAACGTATTTCACGTGTCAAATCTGAAGAAGTGTCTATTAGAAGAAACTCTAGTTATTCCATTGGATGAGATCCAAGTGGATGAGCAACTGCACTTTGTAGAACAGCCTATCGAGATCATGGATCGTGAGATCAAGACTCGAAGACACAGCAAAATTCCAATCGTTAAGGTTCGTTGGGACTCTAAGCGTGGACCGGAGTTCACGTGGGAAAGAGAGGACCAAATGAAAAGCAAATACCCACACCTCTTCGCAACTGAGCAGCAAACTAACGATACCAGTAACTAAATTTTCGGGACGAAAATTCTTTCAACATGGGGATGATGTGACAACCTGGAAACTTCTTATACTTTCGTGTACTATTGTTGACTAAATTCTTGTGCATGGCACTTGGAAATCTCTGTGTACGACACTTGGGAACTTCTTGTAACGTTGCGTACCATCATAAACGAACTAACTCTTTGTGCGTGGCACTCTGAACATGTATGCTACATGCTAAACCGCGTTTACTCAATTTTCGGGACGAAAATTCTTTCAACATGGGGATAATGTGATATCCCGGGTTTTTCGGATAACTTAAACGTAATACTTGTCAAACTAATTACGTGCTATGTGTACGAACGTGTACGAATTAAATGAATACGTGATGTGTGTTGTGTGATTGTTTTAGCAATTGAATAATTAGAGTAGATATGTACACGAACTGAACCGAACCGCGACACGAACCAACTTGATTCATTGTGACTCTAGGAGTTAACAAAGTTTAAACTTTGAACCCAAGTTTACGGCCAAAGGAAAACAAGGATCAAACCCGAAATCGCAAACACAAACCGAGATCAAACCTAGACCTAAAGTTCTAACTATTCGGCCAAGATCAAAATCAAACCAACTCACCTTTAGTCCTTGGCCGCGAAATCAAGCCCAAACCCAAACCGAACCAACCCAAGATCCTCGGCCACAATGCTTAACTAAAACCGTAACCCTTATCATCTTGCTTGGGCCTATATATATACAAACTCACATGCTCCTTCACAATTCACAAACCCTAGTTGAAGAAAACAGCCGTCGGCTGCCTTACTCTCACCTTCCTCTCGGTCGCAGCAAGCAGCAGCCAAGTCTTTCATCTTCTTCGACCGTAAACTGCCTCACTCTTGTCCCATTGATCGCGAGGAGCCTTCATCTCAATCTGGTCAGCCCTCGCTCACTCCATTCAACCGCAAACAGTCCTTGTTCACCACTATTCGATCAACATAGCAGCCTACGCTATCACCATCCTCTAGGTCGCGATTGTTGCTGAAACAACCGGATACATCTTGTCCAAACCTCGGCTTGTTTACCTAGTTAACCAAGGTTAGGGTTATCTCTGATTACAAGATCATGTTCGGATATATATATATGTATGCTTGAATGATTAATTGATTAGTTGTTTCGGGTCTTATATGTTGAATAAATAATCGGCTGTTTTGATTATGTTCGTGTGTATAATTGTTTGCGGATATCATAAGTGCAAGTATGTTTTGTTTGTAAGAACGAGAAGTTAGGCTAGCCGATTTGTTAATGATGTTTACATTGGATGATTGCATTGTTTCAGATTATAAATACTAGATTGAAAGCTGGAAGGAGTTTCAAAGCTGAATATAGACATGGGCTGTGTTTTGTTTGTAATAACTAGAAGTAGGAACTAGGGTTTGCATGGATGAGATATTGGTATTGATCTAGGATTAGAAATCGGTTTTTGATCCCCTAGGTTAATCATATGAACGAGTTGTGCGAGTTAACGGTAACAATAATGCTGAAACAGGATGCTGTGTAATAGTTACAGCCAACTTCATCTGGCTGTAACTCGGTCGTTAGTTGTCGAAAAACGGATTTTCTGATGTCTAGAACGTAGAGATTTGAATAAGGAATCTAATGGCGCTGGATTCATAATTTTCTGAAGTCTTTTGATATTTTTAAAGGGCTAAACAAGTTCAGTAGCTAAAGCTGTGAAAATTCTGGAATTTTGTTGGTTGTTTATGAAGTTGGATTTTAAAATCAGTAGGGAGTTGAGTCATGATTTTTGTACAGCAACTAGGTATAGAAATTTCCGGGCAACTCCAACTGGAATTTTGTTAATCAGACGATCACTGATTTTTAAATAAGTTCTTCCGTGGACTGCAGTCAGAAAGCGGTAAATCTGACTGCAGCTTAATGAATTAATATTTATGGCTAATTGGTAAAGATTTAGGACTTGGAAAAATTATATAAATTTCTATGGTATAAATGTCACCTACTGTAAAAATATGGGAATTTTTGGAATGTTAGAACTATTTTATAAAAATCCTAGAAGACAGCTGAATAATTGAGTGTTAAGCAGAAAGTTGATAACTTGTGATTGTATGCATTAAAGTGTTGCATGGAATTGAAATATGTTCATGATAAGTTGTTTGATTACTATGATCACATGAGAATACTTGTATGCATGTTTGAGTGTTAGATATGTTGTTGGTATGTATCACTTTGTGAGTCAATTTCGTGTGGAATTTGTATTGGTGTGATTACACACTGACGTGGAATTAATTGGTTTGTTAGGACGCAACTAGCGGTCCCATCTCTTATAACATCTTTGCTACACTAACCGAGCAAATAAAGGTGAGTTCACGGCCCCTAACTTTATCCGGTTTTTAAACAACAGGGGGAGAAACATGTATACACTCTCAAACTCAATCTCTTTACGTTATACGAATTTAACGTCACATAACTATACGGTAACTAAGTTAATGTTAATGTAATGTTATGGTCACTAAGCAGCTTTATCACTTAAGTCCTCGACAATCTCCTCGGATCGTTAGTATTTGGGTTAAATAGCGGGGGAATTATAAGTAGTACTACTGGGCCCGACAAGCCCCATCCGAGCTAGTCGCGCTAGCCGACCTGGTATGGTCAACGGGTGAATAATTGGCCTAACACCGCCATGGTCATGTGATAGGCCTGGCAAAACGGAGGCACAACAGTCAGCTTCGATCGCGAACTCTTACGTGACATGACTTTAGGCTAGCTACCTATATACATTAATATTGAACTTAATTACGGATCAACTTAATATTCCGGGTTTGGAATATTGGAAACATCAACTTATTATCCCGGGTTGGGGATAATGGAAACAACAACTTAATATTCCGGGTTGGGAATATTGGAAGCAACAACTTATTATTATTCCGGGATTGGAATAATGGAACTGATACGCTATCCCGGGTTGGGGATAACGGAGAGAACAAACTATAACCGAACAAACGAATTTTTGAAAACCTGTGAACTCACTCATCTTTAATGTTGACACTTGTTTCTTTACATATTTCTCAGGACGCTAGGAGCTCTAGGTGCACGCACATGCATTGAACAAGACATCTTTTATCGAGTCTTATTTATTAATATTGTTTTGGGGATTTTTCATTTGTTTTGGCGTTTGTGTTGGCGCCGCTTCACCACTTATTTATGCTTCCGCTCAAACTTTAAATACTGATGCTTCTGCTAAATATTGGTAACATAAAATCTACAACAAGTGATTTTGGAAAACGTATTATCAAATCATATAGAGTCGTTCGACGTACTAGTGTTTCAGATCCTGGTTTGTTCACACGCCTCGCGGTAAAACTCCGCAAGTGGAAATTGAGGGTGTGACATAAGGGAAGGTGCTTGTCCCAACTTCCTCCAAAGTCTAGGACACAAGCACGAAGCAGATCCTCCAATGTTTGGGTAGTTTGTTCTTATTGGCCATCGGTTTGGGGATGATAAGCCGTACTCAAGTCTATTCTAGACCCCAAAGCTTCTTGTAACTGTTGCCAATAGTGTGAAGTAAAATGACTATCACGGTCTGAAATGATCGCAACTGGTACACCGTGTCTAGGCACAATTTCGTTCGTGTAGAGTTCGACAAATTTCTCGGTATTCTGGGTAGTACGAATCGGAATAAAGTGCACATATTTGGTTAGTCTATCCACGACTACCCAAATCGCATCGTGACCTCGGGGTGTTTCTAGAATGTGGGTCACGAAGTCCATCGTGATTTGCTCCCATTTCTACTAAGGTATCTCGGGTTGTTGTAGCATTCTCGAGGGATTCTGGTATTCAGCCTTGACACAGGCACAAGTTAAGCATTTACTAACATACTCTGCCACCTCTTTCCTCATGCCTGGCCACTAATAAAATTCCTTAAGGTCGTGGTACATCTTGTCTGTACCGGGGTGAATAGAGTACTTAGATTTATGAGCCTCATCCATAATCAGTTGACTTAGGTCATGGACAATAGGAATCCATACCCTATCTTTGAAGTAGTTTTCTTCTCAAAATTCTTCTCGTTCCCATTGCAACTCCTCCTTTTGACCTTCTAGTAAGGCTTCCATCTGTGCCGCACTAACCTGTTCCTTGAGACTTGATTGGACAACCATCCCCAGGGCCCATAGTCTAAGTGGTTTCACCCTACCCTTTCTACTCAAGGCATCGGGTACTATGTTCGCCTTGCCAAGGTGATACTTAATTTCGCAATCATAACCATATCTGGTAGTAAACGAGCAAGAGTGTTAAAACAATTAGTATACCCCACGTGATCTGCCCCTTGCATTTGTAGGTTCCAAAATTCATGTTCCAGTTTTTGTATTTCACTTTTCGGACAAAAGTGGGTCATCAGAAGTGTTTTAAGTTCATCCCACATCATATGGGCAACGACTTCTTGTCCCTAGGTCTGAACGACGGTATTCCACTAGTTCAGAGCATAATTGATAAACGTAGAAGTCACATATTTCACAATACACTCCTCCGGACAGTTCGTGATGTTAATAACTACTTGTGTCTTCTCGATCCATCATACAATCCCTGTTGGCCCTTCCGTACCGTTGAACTCTATAGGTTTGCCTTCCATAAATTGTTTATAAGTGCACCTCTGCACCACATTGTTTTGACCAACCGGATCCACATTCGGGTTAGGCTGCGGCTTTTGTGCATTTCTGTTAATGCTTGCCGTAACATGGGCTACTATGGTTGGAATAACAGTTTGTAGTTGTTGGATTATTAGTTGTGCGATGTCTGCCTCTTTCAGTTTATTTGCTCGTTTTGGGGCCATTATATAAAAATGAGTATATATGATACATGTATCACATATCAGATTGCGTTTCATCAAAATTGTGAATAATCTCATAAACACACGAACATGTATAAACAACAGTCAGTATCATACATATAAACGCCACTGTACAATAATCAAAATTGGTAGACAGGCCTAATCCACTAAGGATTTATGTTGGTAACGTACTAGTCGAAATTTGTCATCACGTGACGTAAACACATACTATCAACATCGATTACTAGTAAGATACTATATCATACAACCCTATCTCGACGTAGGCATACAATTGCCTAGTGCTTGATAGGAGATCAAAATATCTATATACACATAAGCAACTGTTCCCTCTACCGAAGTGACTGAAGCGCCAACCACGCGAACCCTATCGCTAACAGTGCAATCATTGCCAAGGATAGATATAGTAGGGTCTGGGAACGTCCCTGCCGGTAACTATCTTGCCCACAAGACTGCTGAAATGCCATCACTGCCTGTTGAGTGCTACTAATGAACCCATACATAACACTCCTATGGTGAGCCTCCTCTTCTCGTGTAGTGGTAAGCGTTACTATTTGGTCATATAGATGTCCGATCCAACGGATGGTCTGAGGGGAGGGTGGTTGGTCCTCAGGTGGTACTTGTATGCCCCAGACAGGCGGGATAAGCTCCTCTTCCGGGCGGGAGGGCTCTCCCCGCTCGCGAGGATGGTATGGAGAATGAGGCTCTGGTGACGGTATCGGATTTAGGAATAGGGCGGTCAAACAGTATCCGAGGTTCGATAAAGTATGTGCAACTCGAGAGGGAAGTGGAGTACGGATGATCGGAGAAAAGGCTAGGCTTGGCATCAGGACTCTCATACGGGCCGTCTGCCTAATACGAGCAGCTGGTAGGGAGGGTAGTGAACCAAGAGAGATGGGAGTGCGCGTGATAGGAAATCCAAGGGATAGTAAATTGTGTAGGACTCCGCCTAGCCATAGCGGGATGGTAATATGGATCTGATGTGTGGCTATATTCAGCCGCAACGGACATACAGTAAGGTAGAGAGTGGTAAGAACTAGTAGCCTCGGTCCCTCATCTAATGGGGGATCGGGGTGGGTAGCTAACACAACGGTAACCTGATAATTCAGGTTCGTTGTTGGGGAGCTCGAATCCTATGGCCCCCTCTTCTCCTCCACGGACCCGACTCCATCTCCTCTGGATCCTCTTCCGTCTCCATCGATGGATCCTCTTCAGAACTCTGACTACGTCGGTTTGACATCGTACCTGCAAAGTTTAAATAAATTATGAAAATATATTCTAATTATTGTGAAGTGTGGGTACTGAACATACAGAGATTATAACATAAGCACACGTTTGCATTGAAGATCAAATAAATACATATATATGTGTGTGTATATATATTGTGTTAGTATTCGTGTTCGTTTCCTGTCCTTTCTCAATGGCGTTATTTGATTGCCTAAGTACAAGCAGATAAGTTATTATGTTCCGGACCACAATAACTTATTTTCCCGACTAGGCCATCCTGGTAATAACCATACTATTTCGTTACTATAGGTTCTCACTACGGTGAGTCATACTTATGATTATAGTCTAGGTTCTCTGGGAATACCTACTTCGCTATAACCGATGGCTTTGATATCATCTTTTGTCACACCCCGACTCGTAGCGGAAGCGCACGCGGGGAGCAACAGATACATGGTATGAATATGTTATTTAAATAGATATTGTATTACATAACACAAGCATCGGTTACAACGTTTGATTACACACTAAGGCTCACTATACAGGCACTAATGTCCCAAAAGCGGTTGTCTTTGCTAAGCATGCTTCTATGTACAGTAGTATTCGATCAACAAAACTTGAAACCCATACGCGCTTCACGTTATTCTTCTTTAGCTTTACCTGAAAAGCATGTTAAGTTTGAACGGTCAACTACAAATAGCCGGTGAATTTCACTATTTTAGGGTGTTTCACAATTTAGTTTGAACCGGTTGATTTTGCATGTTTGACATGAAATTATACTAAGCCCACAAGTGAAACCTTGACTGTTCTCCAGTGTCGTGTCCCACAACCGACACCTCAACACTTTAACACCCCAAGTAGCTATGTTTAACACCACATAGCATATTCATAGAATTGCATGAACTTGTGCAATTGAAGTAGAAGCCATGGCATTTGTGTTAGATCAATTGGGTTCGTCAGACCAGTAGTACTATTCACATCCACCGGCATATAGTTAATCAGTCGAGTCGTGTTTGTGGAGACTTTTCGTGTGTTAGTATAACTCAGATAATTCACATCACAACATGTATGTATGTACAAGTATGTCCGTATGTAACATGCATTTCACCCCAAGTAAAATAGTAAAACAGTTTGAAAGCGGGGTAGTGAAACTCACCTAGTATATAGCACGACTATCACAGGATGGGTAAGTATCAATGCTCTATCCCTTCGGTCCTGATATCAGTTCGTGTTTGGTTATTACCGAATACAGTTTTCAATTTCGTAATTGCAATAACTATGGCTCAGATGAGGATAATCATCTGAGACTTGACCTATATCCTAACAGTAGAGTTGTGGGTATTATCTTAGCGTCAGCTTTCAATTGGGTTCCAGGCACCGTTTTACGTGCCAGTCAAAGTCATTTTTTTAGATTTTCGGAAAGTGGTATGATCATATGGATTGTACTAATGAGTTGTTCATTAGAAATGATTAATTTTATATTAAGGGAGTTCAGTCGTTCTGGGATCTCAGGTTGCCCGATTTTAAGTTTCCTTTTTCGTCGTCGGGAAGTCTCCCAAACTGGCGTGTAATGTACCCCAACTACCCATTTTGCCCTGAAACAGTCCAATATGACTTTGGGGTTCCACTAATTAGCAATTTAGTCGTTGATCAGTTCGTGGTCCCAGCAGGTTCGTTATATGTTTACAACTGCCTTGTTTGTATAAAATAATAATATTTTTAAGTCCAAAAATCATTACTCAATCCATATATTTCATAAAATTATGAAAATATTTATATAAGTTAGTAAAAATATATTTGGAAAATTATTTTAAGAATTTATAAAACTAATTTATTAATTTTAATAAATTCATGAGAAACTGTATTTTAACCGAACAATTTACATCCAGAATGATCCGACTTCCAAAATTCTCAAAAATTTACAGAAGTGTCCCAATATTTCTCGGAAACTTTTGGAAAAATTTCGAGATTTTTCTGAATTCGTTATACAGCTTTTCTGGCTACCGTAACTTTGTGACAACGCGATTCTTGAAACCAATGTCAAACTCTGTCAATGATCCCCAAACTTTTCTAGAATTTTATAGATATTAAACTCAACATCCCTATAATTTTTGGTGATTTATTGAGCTTGTTTAGTATTTTATCCGAATTTATTCCTATAAAAAAATTAAAAATTCACAAAAAATACCAAAAGTTCAGAAAATTCTAAACTTTTAATCGAGTTTTACTGTCACCATGGGTGACCATCTTGTAAATTTTCAAGTCCTAAAATACCCAAGGAAACGAAAACTAAGTTTACGGCTACTAGTTTCAGTTTTCGGGTGTTATACCTCGCGTTTCTCGATAAATGAGTGGTGTCTACCCTTCCAAAGGCTATTCTAAGCTAGGATCAGTACCTATATACCATATACAACACAAACATGCAAAAACCCATGTCAATCAAGCCTTTAATCCGATCTTTTTCACTTACGATTTGATTTGTCGGTTATGGTCGAATATGTTATTTTTTGTATCATAAACCGATGTTTTGCATCCCCAAACACCATGTATAATCTGATTATATGTTAATCATGTTAGAACATCCCATATTCCACCAAAAACCTCAAGATTTTATGGATGAAAACCTCTCTTTTTGTTGAAATCATATTTAATATATGAAAGTCATAAGAAAATGTTATCCAAATCATTCAAAAACCTTAGATCACAGATGAAGCCTACTGTTTCTTGGCTGGTTCTGAGTGTTGTATGTGAAGAAAAAGTGAAAAACTTAGATTAGCAATTTGGTTTTACAACTGAAAAAAAGAAGAAGAAATGTACACACACACATTTCTTTATTTTTTTACTATTATTTTAAGTTTATAATTAATTCAGCTGCTTCACTTATTTTACTCGTATAACTTTAAAAATATAGCGTATTATAAAATTATGAATATACCATTGAGACGAGCTTATTTTTCTTCACATTTTGATCTAAGTTTCGTTTAAAATAGAGTAGGGCCAAATATAATATATTTTATGATTATTATCAAATGGGCTCTCATACTACTATCTTCCGGTTAAGGTATCTCATAGTCCAAATTGTTGGTTTTACAACTGAAAAAAAGAAGAAGAAATGTACACACACACACATATCATGTTCATCCGTTGGTATAAGGCGGTTAAGTTTCTTTATTTTTTACTATTATTTTAAGTTTATAATTAATTCAGCTGCTTCACTTATTTTACTCGTATAACTTTAAAAATATAGCGTTTTAAATAAAATTATGAATATACCATTGAGACGAGCTTATTTTTCTTCACATTTTGATCTAAGTTTCGTTTAAAATAGAGTAGGGCCAAATATAATATATTTTATGATTATTATCAAATGGGCTCTCATACTACTATCTTCCGGTTAAGGTATCTCATAGTCCAAATTGTCATTCGACCCGTCAGTTTGGTAATGATCGTACCATGCGCAGTTTTAAAAATACTAACTCGTCTTTAACGAGAAGTTGAACGCTTTCACGTATTTGCTTAAAATACATTATATTAATGTTCGATAAGTAATGTTTTAGGCTTGACTGACCATACAACGCATGTTTGGTTGTTTTCACGTGCGTTAAAACAAAGGCGTTTCGTTAACCGAAACCGCCTTGTTTAACGTGCTAACTACATGTTAAGGCCTCAAATCTTATATTATTGTCCAAGTATCGTGTCTATGTAATTCTGTACTCTTAAAATAGTCTTCGGCACTTACAGTTGCATCTAAATCGTTATTGTACCTTTTACAAACTGTTAAACAGAAAGCTTATGTTTAACCTGTTTTTAGCACACTGAGGCATCCACATCACACTATTAAGTATTATTGTTTGCATGTTTCTCATAACGTACCCTTGGATTCCTCTGTGTCATATTTAGTATCGTTTCATTATCCGTATAAGTCATACGTATAGATTAGGGTTTACTTGTGTCGCCATGGTTGTCACTTAAATCTTGCTAGATCTAAACATGCATGTGTTTAGATCTTCATTTTTAACCATTAAAATGCAAGATCACTTCTACTACAAAATGACAACTTCAAGATCATCAAATTAGTTAAATAATCATATTAGTATGTTTATTTTTGTTAATGTTCTTAAATGATTTTTATGTAAGATTCAAGATGATCTTGTTATATCAAATCATAATATAAGAATGTAATAATAAAGTATGAAGCTTACTACTAGCTTGAAGAACAAGATGAAGGTGATGATAATATAAAGAAAAGATGATGGTCTAAGAGCTTCAAGTCTTGAGAAAATGTTCCAAGTGGGTCTTCAAGTCTTGCAAAAGCTTTGAATCCTTCATGCACCTCCATATTTGCTAGTAATCCTTGAGTTTGAAGTTTGAAAAAGTTGAATATGTTGGATGACGGTATGGCCACTTTTGGAGAGAGAAAAGGTATGGAAAGGTTTTTTTTGGTTATGTTGGAAATGAGAAATGTGGTGGAGTGTTAGGAGTTTGTTTTGATTATGTCTCTACACATCACCCAACACTAATCATCTTCTAGGTTAACCCAACACATCAAGAAAAATGAGTGGGCATAGGGACCCACCCATAGCCATGAGAAGGGGAAGGGGGTGGTTTGGGTTCATTTTTTTTTTCAAAAATCATGTTATATTTTATAAACGTTGAATCTTGAATATTTTACGTATTAGTTTTTAAAAAAAATTTTAATGACCCAACACACTAAAGTGATGTTAAAACTCGTCAAATTCACTTGATTTATGGTTTCGTTGTTCAGTTGACGAATTCAGCTCAGGTCTCGCACCGGGTTAAATACTAAAATTTTGTGTTACTTGTATAATTTATTTACACAATTGTATTTGTACAAATTTTATTGTCCATTTTATTAATCCAACTCTATAGACTAATAAATTTGTTATTTTGGACTCAGATCCTGTATCGGCTTTGTTGTTGGGTAGTTGCTGAACTGACCGTGTAGCTTTAAAACCTAATGGTTAAATAAGGGTTTTGTGTTGTTTTTAAAACTCTATATATTATTTATGATAGATAATATTTATTTTTGAATTCCGAATTTTGCTGTTTCGTTTTACGGAGTGTTGTACACTCTACAAAATTGCTGTTTTTTTTTTGCGTATTGGACAATTTAGTGTTTTAATAGAAACTTTCTGAAAGTATTGTTCATACATTATTTACAACTATTGTTTGTATATAATATTTATCACGGACATACTTTATTTCTCGTTTTTGCCGTGTCAGACTGTAGCGCGACTAGTCCTGACATGTACAATGTGTTTACGTTTCTACCGCCAGTCTAGTATATAATTTTATATGTTTCTAATTGTGGCGAGTTTGTCATTATACTAAGTTATGATTTTGTAATTCCTAGACTTTTAAGACTCAATTAAATAAAATCGAGTCGAAACTACGAATGTAATAGTTGTTTAGACTGTAAGGATTTACCTGTATTTTGCCGTATGACACATTCTCCCCCTGTTCAAGAAAATTTCATCCCGAAATTTAAGTTGCATTATCCGTTGTAGGGACTTTCTCAAATAGGTGAGGGTACTTTCTTTTCATTTCATCTTCTCGTTCCCAATTGAACTCGGGACTGCGCTTCGAGTTCCAACGGACTTTGATTAGTTTGATATCACTCCTCCTCGTTTTCTGAGTTTGCGAATCCAAAACCTAAACAGGTTCTTCGATGAAATGGAGTTTGTCATCTATACTAATTTCATCCGGGGAATAATGAATGATTCGTCCGAAAGACACTTTTTAAGGTTTGACACATGAATGGTGTTGTGGACGTTGTTAAGTGTTTCTCGTAATCTTAACTTGTAAGCGACAGTTCCAACTTTTTCCAAAATCTCATAAGGTCCTATGTATCTTGGGCAAAGATTTCCTTGCTTCCCAAATCTAAATACACCTTTCCAAGGCGAGACTTTTAACAACACTTTGTCTCCAAACTCGATCTATAATGGTTTGCGGCGTTTATCCGCGTAGCTTTTCTGTCTGTCTCAGGTCGCCTTGATACGTTCTCGGATTTTAAATATTTTATCAGTAGTCTATTGGACTAACTCTGGTCCTATCATTTGTTTGTATCCCATTTCCGCCTCACCCATGGAGATCGACACTTACGTCCATATAATGTTTCAAATGGGACAGCATGAATACTTGTGTGATAATTGTTATTATCTAAGAACTCCACTAAAGGCAAGCGAGTGTCCCAATTTCCGCCTAAGTCCATCACACAAGCACGAAGAATGTCTTCCCTAGTTTGAATTCTGCGTTTACTTTGGCCGTCGGTTTGGGGATGAAAGGCTGTACTTAGATCTTAGCGAGATCCAAAAGCCTTTTGAAATGATTGCCAAATTCTTGACACAAAACGACCATCTTGGTCTGAGATTATCGAAAAAGGCACTCCGTCCCTTGCCAAAATCTCCTTGAGATAGAGTTCAGCTAACTTCTCAGTTTATCTTTCTTGCGTATTGGTAAGAAGTGAGCTTACTTGGTTAATCGATTAACAATTACCCAAATCATGTCATGACCATGAGAGGTCCTGGGTAATTTAGTTATAAAATCCATGGGAATTTGTTCCTATTTCCAAGTGGGAATTTCAAGTTGTTGTAACAATCCTGAAGGTTTTTGGTATTCGACCTAAATTTTAGTACATGTTAGACACTTTCAAACATACGCTGCAATATCACCTTTGATATTAGGCCACCAATAATATTCTTTAAGATCATGATACATCTTATCCGCTCCGAGATGTATCGAGTATTTAGATTTATGAGCTTCGTCTAAAGTTAGATCTCGAAGACCGCCAAAATGAGGAACCCATATTCTACTCATAAAGTACAAGGCACCCTTCTCTTTTGGTTCTATATGTTTTTCCATGCCTCTAAGCATTTCTGCTTAAAGTTTCCTTCCTTTAGTGCCTCTTGTTGGGCATCATGAATTCGAGAGGTGAGGTTATTGTGAATTTTGAGTCCTAATGATCGTACACGTAGGGGCTTTACTCGTTCTTTTTGGCTGAAGGCATCCGCGACAACATCGCCTTTCCCGGATGATATGTGATTTCACAATCATAGTCATTCAACAATTTAAGCCAATGCCTTTGGCGCATATTTAACTCTTTCTGGTCAAATATATGTTGAAGACTTTTATGATTAGTAATAATCATGCACGTAGTGCCGTAAAGATAATGACGCCGTATTTTTAATTTAAATACCACTGCACTTAACTCTAGGTCATGTGTGGTATAGTTCTTCTCGTGAACTTTTTTAATTGGTGTGATGCGTATGCAATAACTTTCTCTCGTTGCATTAACATGCATCCTAATCCCTGATGTGATGCATCGCAATAAACTACAAAGTCGTCCGTGCCATCCGGAAGTGATAGAATCGGTGTCTCACAAAGTTTGTCCTTAAGCAGTTGGAAAGCTGCTTCTTGTTTCTCTCCCCAGTCAAACTTCTTATCTTTTTGAGTGAGGGAAGTTAGAGGTTGAGCTATCTTTGAAATATTCTCAATGAATCTCCGATAATAACCGGCCAATCCTACAAATTGGCGTACTTTAGTTGGCGTCTTTGGTGCGTTCCAATTCTCAATGGCTTCTATTTTAGATGGATCGACATGTATGCCTTTCTCATTTACTACATGTCCGAGAAATTGAACTTCGCAAAGCCAAGACTTGCATTTAGAGAATTTTGCATATGGTTTCTCTTTCTTTAATAACTCAAGAATAGTTCTAAGATGATGTTCGTGTTCATCATTGTTTCGTGAATATATCAATATGTCATCTATAAACACTATCACGAATTTGTCAAGGTTGGTTTGCACACACGGTTCATTAAATCCATAGCACTACTGGTGCATTTGTTAAGCCAAAAGGCATAACAAGGAACTCGTAATGAGCATAGCGAGTTCGAAATGCCGTGTTTAGAATACTTTCTTCTTGAACTCTAAGCTGATGGTATCCTGACCTTTAGTCAATCTTCGAATAGAAACTCGATCCTTGAAGTTGATCAAACAAGTCATCAATCCTCGGTAACGGATACCGGTTCTTGATCATGAGCTTATTCAATTCTCCATAGTCTATGAACATCCTGAAACATCCATCCTTCTTCTTCATGAATAAAACTGGAGCTCCCCAAGGTGAGTAGCTTGGTATAATGAAACCTTTATCCAACAACTCTTGAAGTTGCGTGGACAACTCTTGAATTTCTAAAGGAGCTAGTCGGTAAGGGGATTTTGCAACTGGTGTGGCTCCTGGAGTTAAGTCTATATGAAATTCGACTTATCATTGTGGTGGCACTCCCGGCAAGTCTTCTGGGAAAACTTCTGGGAATTCCTTCACAACAGGGATCTCCCCTAGTTTTGGCTCCTTAGTTTTCTTATCAACTACATGTGCTAAGAATGTTAAGCATCCTTTCCATAAGCACTTCCGAGCTTTCATACAAGTGATAACTCGTAGTTGTGTTTCGTTCTTTTCGCCATGAACAAGAAGTATTTCGTTATTAGGAAGAGGAATACGAATTATCTTGTCGCAACACAAGACATCAGCTTGGTTATTGGATAACCAATCCATACCAACTACAATATCGAAACTACCTAATTGGACGGGTAATAAGTCGATGTTAAATTTTTGTCCACCAAGCTCTAAAGAGCATCCTTTAACAATCTCTTCGTATTCAATTATTTTTCCATTCGCTAGTTCGATAGTGAAAGGAGTGTCTAATTTATTTGAAGTTACTCTAAGTGTATCTTTGAAATCTAAAGATATAAAACTGTAATCTGCGCTAATATCAAATAAAATAGATGCAAAGTGATTGTTGATAGGAAATGTACCCGTGATCACATTAAGATCTTGGCGCGCTTCTCGAGCTCCTATCACAAAGGCTCGACTGTGACTTTGTTTTCTTTTGGGCAATCTTTCCTAAAATGTCCCAAATCTCCGCAACCATAGCAGCCTTGGTTCTTTCCTTTCCGGTTTCCAATTCCGCTATTGCTTTCTCTCTTCTCTACGTTCCTGCCTCCTTGTTATTTCCCTAACAATTCTCTGTGCGGTGTCCTAACTTTCCGCACTTATCACACTTGGTGGTTCGGCCCACCATAGTGACGATATCCACATTTGGTGCACCTTGGTGCATTCCCCATATAACCTTTTAGTCCAGTTTCTGTTGTGGCCACAAATGCTTTACCTCCTCTTGTTGTGGGGGTTTCCTTCTTCTTGTTGCTCGATCTTAAATGAGAAAACTTTCTCTTGTCGTCATGCAAAGATGAATCCACATGTGTCTCCTTGGTCTTCTCAGCACCTCTTCTTGAAAGCTTATTCATTCTTACCGCCTATTAGGTAAGACTCACAACAATTGTTATATCTTCGGTGATAGTTGCCGAATGCGACCATGTAACCACACTTCAGATCTCCGGGGCTAATCCCCAAATGTATGGTTCGATTCGTCTGAATTCGGGAGTTACTATGTATAGAACAACCCGAGAGAGATCATGAAAGCGTTGTGTATAGCCATAAATGTCGTATACAATCATCCTTAGATTCCAAAATTCCATTTCCAGCTTCTACAACTCAGCTCTTGAACAATATTTTTCTCTCATCATGTCCTTCAATATTTTGCTTCTACATCTCCTAGCGTCTGTACTTGTAGATTCCACCATGAAAGAGCTTCGTCAATGAACAAACCCGAAACATATATAACTCTCTGATAAGGAGAACAGTTGCTCATATGAATTACGGAGTCCGTCTTTTCAGTCCATTGTACAAATGTCACAACACCACCAGTGCCATCAAAGTTAAGTGGCTTGCAATCCAAAAATTGCTTGTACGTGCATCCTGAAATTTTTGTTCTCAAAATTGTCAAAAATATGTATTTCGCAAATAAATATTAATGATACTTCTTTTGTTAAGGTTATGAATAACCAACCTTTAGCAAGATTTTGAACCCTTGGTGGGGTTTGAATTCTAGCTTCATTATCTTGATTGGTACAGTTAGTTTCGTGCTGAGTGATCGCTTCGGCGATTTGTTGGTTCAGCAAAGCATCTAGTTCAGCTTGTGATGCAGGTAGAGAAGTTGGTTGACATTGGCGTATATTTCTTCTTTTTGGTGCCATGATCTTCATATATACAACATACAGAACTGAGTAAATAAATATTTAAATAAATATTGTAATTCATGGACTCAAATTGAATAAATACGTCATTATAAAATATACTAATTTATAAAGATCAAATAAATCGAATCATCTCTTCACATAAGGCATCCATACGATAATCATCATAACATGAACATAACAAATAATAACAATGCATAATAAAAGAAAAGATACCAACTTTCACACACACACACACACATATATATGTATATAGATACATATATATATATGTATATATATATATTGTCAACTTGTTGCATAGTTTTGTGAAGAACAAAAATAATTCGGAGTTACATCGCTCTGAAATACAAGTCATATACAATACAAAAGAAAGTAAGTATTTTTCTTCACATCGTTTCTTCAAAATTCTTCAAGTTGACATATATATATCCTAAAAAATATTCAGTCTTCAACCAAACTGGTACGGGTGCTACCTTCAAAACATGATCACGTACAAAATCTAGACAGACGATAGGGGTGGGGGTGAAGATGCACGTATCATCACAAAAATATGCTATCTCCTCCTCGATAGCAGTGATACGCCTCTCATGAGGTGAAGAGGCAACATGGGGTGGTGAAAGTGAGGATACTGATGAAGATAGTGGTGGTGGAGATGTTGGTAGTGGTGGGGGTGGTGGAGGTGATGATGTGGGGAGTGATGGCTGGGATGATGATGATGGAGCACTGTGAGATGCTCGAATAAGAGAAAATTGAGCACTAAGCTCATGAAACCGTCGAAACAAAATACCGAGCTGTATCACAGTGGATGTGTCCATATACTCGGTGGTGGTAAGTGGCAAGTGGCTCGGGTGGTATGGATCAGATGGGCTCATGACCGGAGGTGGCTGAACATGTGAAACAACATAGTAAGGTGAGGGGTATGCAACAGTAATATGCACATGTGGTGGGGGATGAGACGGATATCCAATAGTGGGGGTCGGAATAAAAAGAGAATACTCAGTCATAGGATGACTGTGTGGAATATATGATGGCCCTATAGCAAATGGGTCCTCATAAGAACTGAGAATCGGTGTAATAGTAATAGAAAACCATGCAACAAAAGGATAAGGGGGTACATAATCGGCTGGCTAAGAAGTACTACAAGAGTAAAATGAGACGGTCCTATAAAAGGGTGATGTATCGGGTGATCAGTGTTGTGTGTAATATCTCCCAAAGGATGCAGTGGTGGTACAAACTCAGATAGATGATCAGTGGGGAATGTGTCTCGTAAAACAGGATCAACATGTTTAGCCGGAGTATCTGAAAATGGTGGTAAAAATGTATCAGGTGAAAGCATAGGTGATGGTGTCTCAGGTGTGAATGGTGCAGAAGATGAGATGTCAACAACTGTGACCTCAGGCTGAGCTACCTCTATCATGTCTATGTCAAAGTCCTCTCCTATACCGAGGTCGTCCTCTAGGTGGTCAACATGTACGACCAGGATAATATCGTTATCATAATCGGAGGAATGATGTGTTCGTCCTCATCGATATCCTCGTCCAATGGATCTACCACATTAAGTGGTACATGACATAAGCAACCACATGTTCACCCTCAGGGTGACCATAAATAAGCATCTCATGATAGTAGGGTACAACTAGAACATTATCCTCTAAAGGAACATTTGCGGGATCAGGCTTAGGAAGGGCAAAAGGCTGAAAGTCGATGTTCATCCATTCATTGTCCGAGAGATCATCATTGAAGATGATAGTGATGGGTGGAACAGGGTCATCTAGTGGTATGTAATCAGCGTCTAAGGTAAATCCCATGGAATCGGTGTCGGAACTTGTATCAGAAGACATGGTCCTAGCAAAATAATCTGTACAACTCATGGGTAAACAATTATTACTTATAATAAATTTTGGGCAATTGTATAGTGGTTTCGTTGTAACTTATCTCATGTATTGTTTGGATCAATCTTATTGTTATCGTGTCTAATCCTCAAAGACTAACTCGTATAATGTTCTTGCATTATAGTTCCGAATTGTGATTTGTGGACATTTTGGGACAATGCAATGAAAAAACCTTGTTGTGATTTCGTAAATGACTTATTCGACTTTTATAAAATGACAACTTTGAAATTGTAGACTAGACTAAAAAGAAGCTTAGTTCACTACAATTGAAGCTCTGATACCAGGTATGTCACACCCCGATTTTCGTTATTGCGGAAAGCGTCGGCGAGGTGTGGCCAGAGCGGCAATCGTTGCATTCAACCAAGTAAACGGTAATGTAAAACATAATAATACGTTTATCCATACTAATATTTAAAACAAATTTACAATCAACAATATTTTTCAAAACTTTAAAAACACAAGTTTTACAAACACAATAACTAGAAACTGGATGACATCAAACTGCTTGACTTCACAACACACGAACATATTTTTCTAAAGTTGTCCACTTGTTACCTGTAATACATGTTAGTTTTGAAAAACGTTAACAAAAGCTTGTGAATTCATGTATTTATTTTGCATCAAATAATTCTTGAAAATATTTGAAGTATTGAATCTGGTATGTAACTAAATGAAACTTGTAAGATCATTAGTACTTTGCAAGGACGCTAATATGTATGCCGAATAGGAAGCAGCCAAACCTTGACGATAAGTTGTGTCTAAGACACTCATTTTAGCACAAAAGCACTCTGTAACGATTTTTTTATTGCCGTTCAGAGTGGGGCCCGCCAAAACCCAATAGATCTATCACTTTTGTTCCTCGGTACTTCTTTACTCATTAATGGCCCATTAGTTTAATCCTATCTGCATGTGATCTAAATATTTTCATTCTTTAAAACAGTCATACCAATTGAAACATGTATTCTCCCCGAACGTTTAAAAACCTTAAAACGATTAAATAAAAAGGGGAAAACATGAACTCACAGATTCGCGTTCTGTGCAAATCTCTATGTGTTGTTTGATTCTTTGTTCATTTTGTCAACCTACAAGTGTTCTAATCCCATTAGACACTTAGGTTTATGATCGTTTTCGTACAAGTATTCATCTTGAATTTGTAATTATACTTGTATTATTTTATTTTCTTTGTTTGTACATATATATATATATACATATATATATATATATATATATATATTCCATATCTTTCGTGTTTGAATGGGCCTAGCCTAAAGGTTAAGTGTAAGAATTTAATTCTTATGTTTCATATGTGTGTAGGCCTAACCCAACTTGTTTTGTATCTGTGGGCTTATCCCAACTTGTTTTATATGTGTGGGCCTAGCCGAAATGTATTTATTTAAAATGGGTCAAGCACAAATGGGTTTGTAAAAGTGGGCCTAGCCCAAATTGATCTTATAAGAGTGGGTCTAGCCCAAAATAGTTTATAGAATTGGGCTTAGTCCAAATTAATCTTATAAAAGTGGACTCTAGCCCAATTTAGTTTATAAAAGTGAGCTCTAGCCCAACTTAGTTTGTAAAAGTGGGCTCTAGCCCAACTTAGTTTATAAAAGTGAGCTCTAGCCCAATTTAGTTTATAAAAGTGGGCTCTAGCACAATTTAATTTGTAAAAGTGGGCTCTTGTCCAACTTAGTTTATAAAAGTGGGCTAGCCCGTATAGTTATTTAATTGGGCTTGATCCATGTATTAATACTTACTAGTAATAAAAATTAGTTTATAAAACTACTAATATTTTATATAAGTTATTTTAGAAATTCTACTACGTATATCTTTTTGCATAGTGTGTGACGGTTTGTTGGTTTTAACCGTTTCGTTTGCGTGTCCGCTTCATTTGCGTTCTTCGTTTCGTACTCGTCGTTTGTTTCATCCGTGTGATTTTATTTGTTCAATATGTCTAAATTGTCCGTTTTTGTCCGAGTTATCTTTTTTTCAGATTTGTTAGTTTATGTCCATGTTTGGACAAAAATATTTATACTTGTCAGGTTTCAAGTATATATATATGTTCTTGTACTTTTTTGGGAAATTGTGTATTTTTGTATTTATTCCTACATGATCCAAATACATAATGTTTCTACAAAAAAATACATATACATACTTGATCATATCATATATTTATTCATTATTAGTTTAAGAAAACTCTTGAAATTTTATCTTAAACTTTTTCGTTCAAATTTTTGTTTAATCATAATTAAATCATTAGGCATTCAAAATCTTTAGTTTAACCATAATTTAATCATACTAAATTTTATAAAAATATTGCCATAGTTTCCCTTAAACTATAGACTTTCCCAGTTTAAATAAACATATTTTAAACCAGTATCGACTCAAATAATGATCAAGTATCAATGACTAATCTTCTAGATCATGAATCTTTAACAAGAAATGTTATGAACTTGTAGTAACTCTAAACTTTCCAGAAATGGAAACTTTATTAACACTTTTTTAACAAATCTCTTAGATTATCTATTTTGTATAAAAATCCATACTTTATGTATTACATGAAATCTTTTTAAGTGTGTAGACATGTTTTTAATCTTTTAAAAAATGAGTGCATGTTGAGGACCTTTCAAAAAAGGAAACTTTATTACTACTTTTCAACAAAATTTCTAGATGATGGGTTTTAAATTATAATCTATATTTTGTATAATGCATATGACCATTTTAAGTGCAAAAATCATGTCCATAACATTTTTGTTAGTAAATCTTGCTAGATATAAACATGCATGTGTTTAGATCTTCATTTTTAACCATTAAAATGCAATATCACTTCTACTACAAAATGACAACTTCAAGATCATCAAATAAGTTAAATAATCATATTAGTATGTTTATTCTTGTTAATGTTCTTAAATGATTTTTATGTAAGGTTCAAGATGATCTTGTTATATCAAATCATAATATAGGAATGTAGTAATAAAGTATGAAGCTTACTACTAGCTTGAAGAACAAGATGAAGGTGATGATAATATAAAGAAAAGATGATGGTCTAAGAGCTTCAAGTCTTGAGAAAATGTTCCAAGTGGGTCTTTAAGTCTTGCAAAAGCTTTGAATCATTCATGCACCTCCATATTTGCTAGTAATACTTGAGTTTGAATTTTGAAAAATTGAATATGTTGGATGATGGTATGGCCGATTTTGGAGAGAGAAAAAGGAGAGGAAAGGTTTTTTTTGGTTATGTTGGAAATGAGAAATGTGGTGGAGTGTTAGGAGTTTGTTTTGATTATGTCTCTACACATCACCCAACACTACTCATCTTCTAGGTTAACCAAAAACATCAAAAAAAATGAGTGGGCATGGGGACCCATCCATAGCCATGAGAAGGGGAGGGGGTGGTTTCGGTTTATTTTTTTCCGAAAATCTTGTCATATTTTATAAACTTTGAATCTCGAATATTTTATGTATTATTTCTTTATAAAACTTTTATGGCCCAACACACTAAAGTGATGTTAAAACTTGTCAAACTTGTTCACTAGATCTATCGTTTGGTTGTTCGGTTGACGAATTCAGCTCAGGTCTGGTACCAGGTTAAATACTGACATTTTGTGTTACTTATATAATTTTATTTACACAATTGTCTTTGTGCAAATTTTATTGTCCAATTTATTAATCAAACTCTCCGGACGAATAAATTTGTTATTTTGGACTCAGTTTCTGTATCGGCTCTGTTGTCGGGTAGTTACTAAACTTACCGTGAGCTTTAAAACCTAAAATTTAAATAAGGTTTTGTGTTGAATGGATGAACATCGTGCTTTTTATTCATATAGTTTGTTTGCTTATATCGTATGAAATGAAAACCGGTCAAGTTCACACCTCACGCATCCGCCTTTGAACGGGTGTGACAGATTGGTATAAAAGCTTCTATTGTAGTGAACTAGGATTCTTTCTCGAGTCTAGTCTGCAATCACTAGGATCCTCTCATGAAAATGGTTTCACAAAAACGAAGGGTTTTCATGGCATACATAAACACAAGATCCACTACAACAAAACTTACTTCAAAACAATAATGCAAGGACATTATGGGACTTAGTCTATGAGAAATAGACACATTACATTAACAAACAATGTGTTGTAGGCACATTACATTATAAGTCTGCGGATTATAACCAGTTTACAAGTTGCTCATATACGATAGAAATCCTAGTTAGATGGGATTATGTGTGATTATATACCTAATTTATTTTTATAAGTGTTGTACCGAATATTTTGCCAAGAACGAAATGCCTTCGACTTCGGATACTATTATTATTATCGACTCGCACGTTGAGAAAATCGACCTCGCGTCTATTGCGGAACTTATGGTGGATGTGGTTCCTAAGTGAGACCTTAAGCTTGATTTCCGTAGAAGATGGCTATTTCTCCCACAAATGTTAAGGTTCCTGACTATGGTAGTGACGACGAGGCAAAGGTAGTAGCCTTAGACAACAACTCTATTAGTGGGACGATGTCCCTGTGGCTCATACTAATCATGATTGATGACACTCTCGTCTAAACAAGGAAAATGAATTACTCATCTTAAAGGTGCCCCTCAAGTTTTTATTTTTGCAGATTCTCTCTATTTCTATTTTTGTTTCGTAAACGTGGTGCCCTTACGCGAGTAATGAAAACGGACGTTAGCACGTGGACCATCACGAAGGTCCCTTCAATGTTGAAGGTAGACTGTAGTGTCCCCTCTCTGATTGGTCGTCAGCTTTGAATGAGAGAACGCTAGGGTCACCATGCATGGTAATTTATTATTACTGGGGCCCACGTAATAACAACTTGTGGTGCCTGGGAATCCTGGTGGGCTCTTCGGGTCAAGCTAATGATCATTATCCATTCGAAATTCTTAAGTTGTTCAAGTTTCTATCAAGTAGAACACTAACTGGGGTGGTTACTATAACACCCTACGATACAGGAACACCATATGTATTCGTTCGCACCTAACATTCTATCTATATTACGAGTCGGTTGAGACTAGTCATCTAAACAAACAAAACTAGTTAGCCAACTAAGGAGGAATTTTCCTCAACATTCTAGTAATATGGTATATAGGTTGGTTCTTTGGTGTTTATGACACCTTATCTAAAATGGTTACATTAAACTCCCTCATTTGACATTTTTCTTGCTCTAAGGGATGGTATTGCATGAGCCATGCTGTCTATTCGACATCTATGGAAATTATAACAATCTTGTTGGAGCTCCTGGAGCTCAAACAATATCAATGTTTTCGTCACATGGGTTAGTGCGGCAAAGGATTTTTCTACTTTAGATGATCGAGGTCCATGAAGTACGGAATACATGCTGTAAGGATGGAGATGACCGTTTGGTTCTCCTTCTCAATGAATTATTTCTTTTCCACTTAGACATATGGCTGATATAAGCAAGAGGTACTACGCATTTTGGATTGCGATTATTCATGTATCATAGTTTCAAACACGTATGAACAACGCAATCTTGAGGTTCCTTCACCGATTGCATTCTTAATTCTTAGGGGCGTGGTGGACTATATTTCTTCAAATGTAAGTCTAGATCATTAGATATTATGTATCAAAATAAACACGGTGCCAAAAAGAAAATATACACCCAAAAGGGTGAGTTAGTCAATGCCCTACTATTAAAGTGGAACTAGAATTTTTATGGAACAACATGAGGTTGCGAAAATTGCACAACATGAGGTTATTGAGTCGACACTAGTGGCGGTACTGATTGTACCGATAGTTCAAGTTGTTAAATCCCGATGGATCTGGAACGAGTGGCAATGCCACAGTCGAAGATGTGATCACACAAGATTTTAATTCTAACGCTTTCCTGGACTGTAAGCCATGAGATCTCGTAGATATGAGAGGTTCGGCGAGTTCTGTCCGCTATATAAAGACAATGAAGTCGGCTAGTCGGGCTAGTAAATGTACTCTTGTATAAATGATTAGGTAAACGAAGAGTCTCCTACTAGATGCAACATTAACTTGGTGGAATCTCCAAGTATAAACTTTAGGGAGTGATACAGCAAAGAGGTTGTCATGGGAAGAACTTAAGGATCTTATGCGAGATGTGTATTGCTCGTTGACCAGAACCAAAGGTTGGAAACGGAATTATAGAACTTGACCATGATAGCAGCCAATGTTATTGGTTACACTAGACGTTTTCACGATCCCTCAAAGGGTGTTCCATACGTGGGAATCCAAATGCATTAAGCGCTACATTTGGGGTTTGGCCCTGAGATCCAAAGCATGATCACATCATGCCACCCTACCTTGATCATTCAAGTAACTCACGCAGTTAGTCTCATCAAGGATGCAAGGAGAATGGGGAAATTATCCAAGAAAGGTACAGAAAGGAAGGAAACCATATATAATCTACTAGCGACGGGAATCGAAAGTTCTCACACCTTAGGAAAGGTTTGAGAGTGAGTAACAAACGAGTGGAAACTCCCCGCGAAGAGCAAAACGCAGGCAATTGCTGCCATAAACGATATTGGCACTAGGAAGTATGTTAGTAACTTGCTAAAGTCCTAAATGTGACAAGAGAAACTTTCATCATGATGGCACTTGCAAAAGTGCCGAGGGTAGAAGTGTGGTGAGGTTGGACACGAAATGAAAACTAATAAGTTAGTAATAAGCAAGGAAGAATACGGATGTTTAAGTGTGGCATAGAGGCCACTTCAAGCATGAATGTCTTAAGAGTGAATCAAATCAGTGAACTAGTGTGTGAGTGATTAGAATTGTGGATACTCCACAAGATCCCGATTTCGTCACGAGTGCGTTCTACACGACAGTCATTATGTGTCAATTCTTTTGATACCAACGACGGGCTTAACTTAGTGTCTTTAGGTATTAAGCGTATACACGAATTTGATTCATGTACGTTAGACATACCTTACTCCGTCAAGTTAGCTAATGGGAAATTAGCTAAGTCATGTGAAGTCATTAAGGGTCACCGATATGTTTCCTATCAACTGAGACTTTTCATCCACTTTGTGTGATACCGGTGCCGGTTTTAGTTTTGTCATTTATAGAATTTAAAAATTTACTTGGCTTAGAGTCGAGTAAGCTAGATGTCCCTTACTCTATAGAACCAGTGAACTGTATTTAGTTTAATCGGGAGAAATTATTAGAGGTTGCACACTTGAACTTGGAGCGTGAAACTTTACTATCGATCTTTTACGTGTTCATTTGGGAGTCTTGACGTGGTTGTCGCATGGATCGACAACCGGAGCGAAAGTGGTTTGTCACCGGAAAACCATCCGCATACCCTTACTAGACGATGAGATGCTCATTATACATGGAGAATAATGCGAGACCCCCCATACAAATCATAATTACATGAAGGCACAAAAGTGTCTCCGAAAAGGTTGTATAGCCTTTCTTGCCCACGTAGTCCACAAGAAAGACAAGGAGCCATAGTTGGAAGATATACTCGTTGTGAAGGAGTTCCTCGAAGTCTTTTGGAAGACTTTCCAGGACTGCCTCCACAACAACAAGTCGAGATTCATTTTGATTTAGTGCCAGGAGCTGCATTAGTGGTGAAATCTCCGTAACAATTAACTCCGTTTGAGATGCAAGAGCTGTCTACACAACTTCAAGAGTTGTTAGACAAGGGATTTATTAGACCGAGTTTCTCGCCTTGGGGAGCTCCGGTGTTGTTTGTCAAAAAGAATGTAACGCTCCGCATTTTTGGACATTCATTATTTAGAAAGTGTATTCGTATTTCTATATTTGAAAACTTGTATCATACTCATATCTTTCATTTTCCACCCTTGTACTTTGAGATTATGATCATATGGAACTCATTTTATACTTATACCTGTTTCCTACGTGAATTATACTTTACAGTTCTTAATACATGATTACATGCAAGAAACTCATACTTAAATGCTCGAATACTCAACTTTATGCACTATTATACTTATACATCATACTTTATGCTTAAAAATGCTTATTAACCGTCTAAAAAAACATAGCCCAAAACTAATCACTTCGCACGAGCTGAACCACCTCGCACAAGGCGTCACCTCGTGCGAACGCTTTTATCAGTCTCTTTTCCCTATGAATCAGACCCTTCACCCTCAATTCCAACCTTTCGAAAATTCCTTCACTTGCTGCAGAATAACTCATTCTAAGTGAGTTCTAGCTCACAATACTCCTTGGATTCCTTCCCATTTTCTCAATCTTTACTTTGTCTTTCAAGAACATACTTGGTACCAAGTGTTGAATAATAACAAGCTTATCATATCCCCTATGATTATGCTTGTGCTAGTAGTAGTGTGAACGATAGAAGCTTTGGCTTCCGAATTAGTTCCACCACCTCACTTGCTCATTTTTATGTCACCAAGTGGTTTACTACTACCAAAGTAATAAAACCCCATCAAGCCTCCAACATGTAGTTAATTCTTTCCATGTTGAAGAGACTCACCCTGGTTAACCTTACTTGACCACTTGTGTACTTAGTTTTACTTTCTGATAATTGATGACCAACCGGGTCGTTATTTACTAATGTGTGCTTTGGTGAAACATATAAAGAGATTTGACATCTCCATACATGACTTCTATGATAATCTTGACTGTATATACTTAAACTTATATGTCACTCATGTAATTTCATAATAAACAAGTCCGAACAGAATATTGATCACCTTCTGATTAAGTATTTTGACCTTAGACTATTCTGCCTCGTTACCACCATCCCCATTCGCAGAAATCAGTGTCGAAATGGGTACAGAAAGGCTAAAATGTTTCAGAACTGTCACCTCACACGAGGTGCACAGTCAACTCGTACGAGGTGCAAGTCACTCGCACGAGGTGCTCGACCCACTTCGTACGAAGTGGTAACTTTCTCATTTTTCTTCCGTACTCTCTGCCTCAGAATCTTGATCTATCATTCCACTCAGATTACTCACATCTTGCCCCTTGTACGGTAACTCCTAGTGACTCCACTTCAACACTCATCATCTCTCGAACCCGCTAAGGAAACTTGCAAAATTGTGAGCATACTCGACCCCATTTTACTTTTACACATTTGGGTGCAATACATGTACATTATGCAGAATCACACAAACATGCTTATTCATAAATCACAAAACAATATTTATACATGCTCTTTATGCTAAACTTGAAATCACACATGCTTATACTTGAATTGCTTATGCGTAGTCATTAACTTTGATCAAGCCTCCCTTAACATGTATAGCGGTATAGGAGTAACGCACCACCCATAAACTTAAGGTCATGTTAAGTTAAACACATACGGTCTTTTCATTGCTATGATTAGATTACGCTAGCGGGAAACTTTGGGTTGACTAGTATACTTATGCATGAAGTTTGATGTATGTTAGCCTCAAGAATAGACAATTACGCATGAAGATTTGTTTAAACATTTGTACTATGCTATTATTCAAACTTGTATGATCGCCAATGCCTTGTGTGTTGAACTATACTTTAACATATATTGCAGGTTGATTGTTGATGATGATGACGTTGGAAACAAATAGGATGACTTAGATACTCAACTAAATTTTATTCTAGAAATATTGTTGTACTGGTATCTCATTTAAAACATGTTGTATTTGATTTCAAACCATTGTACTTGATTATTGTTAATGAAATGAAATCTCGTCATTTAAATACTTGTCACTTAATAGCGTTATGAAGTCTCAAGCAATCTCGTCCGTCCCGCCCCTTCGCCATCGGTTGGGGTGTGACAAAGAAGGACGGGAGCTTCTTCATGTTTATAGACTATCTTGAGATGAATAAACTCACCCCCAAGAACCGATACCCCCAAATGAGAATTGATGATTTGTTCGATCAACTACAAAGCTCAAGTTTCTACTAAAAGATCGATTTGAGATCGGGTTACCATTACTTGAGGATACAAGAAGAAAGCATACCAAAGACAGCCTTTCAAACTCGTTATAGGCATTACGAGTTTCTTGTTGTGCCATTCGGCTTAACACATGCACCGGCAGTATTAATGGATCTTATGAACCGCACGTGTTGTGACAACCGGCAATTTCCGGTAATAATTGAGCGCGTAATGAACAATAATATTATCATAATTAGCGTAATTAGACGTAAATTAACTCGATTAGGCCTTTGGAAAGCCTAGGAACATCTACTTGCTTCACGTTACGTGATATGGCGACAGAGTGGTATCAGAGCCATAGGTTCTAGCGAACTAGGTATCAACCCCCGCTCTGATACCAGAGTGGTATCAGAGCTATAGGTTTTAGCAAATTAGGTATCAAACCTGGCTTGATAACAGATAGTTTCTGTGGAGATACCTAGGCTTTAACCTCACGTCCTTTTGGGGACATTAGATCATTAAGACTTGAATACATACAGAACGCCTAGCACTCGAATATTGGTTCCAACCGTGGCCGAAAACAGTAAGTCAACATTATGATTTAATCATACACTAGTGTTGTGTTTCATACATGGTTCACGAAAATATGACATACCGTAGGCAAAACTTGAGAGTTTTGACAACATGTATTTAGGACCTTTGGAAAACTCATGTAAATATCCATTAAAGGTCAGCACGTAGGAACCACGATTATTAGCTCGGACAAACACATTACATATATTGTCGCTACTATTTTATTTACCCGAGCAGGTAGCCTACGCGAAATGAAAACACTAGTGCGCAAATATACGTGAAACTTAAACGATATGACAATGAATGTTGGAGTACATCACATATGACTTTCGAGGTGCGGCCTTCAGGAAACACGACATTACGACAATGATGCTAATCCCGTCAGCGGGAGAACTACTGACCGGAATACGAAAATTTGTCACGTGGTCCTGTAAGCGACATGAACAACGCCGAGGTACGTCCCAACGGGAATACATAAGAGTCGGTACTTATTACAACGGTAAATAACAACAATTGGCGCTACAAAGGAAGTCACATGTCATCGCATTCCCCCTACATTATTAATGGCAACTACGCCATATACGATATTCGGTGGTAATGTCATGAAACAATAAGTCATCACAGGAAATACCAGGTAAAGTCCTCGAATTCCTCTTGTTAAAAATTTCAACTTTGCATATACTAAGTAGGTTTGCACACCTCTATTCCTCATAACGGTCATTGTGTCACGGAAAAATTCTTTCCTGATCAGTGAACACCTATTGCATCACTTCTTGACAAACTTATACGATACGCATGCTTTGTTACTACGCATGTGGTTAACTTGATACGTGGAGGCCATCAGGGTCTTCACTTCGGGTGGTCATTTCATCAGTCGTTCGAAGGTTGGTTCGCTATATTCAACTTTTTTTTGTGATCTAGATGACCTGCATTATTGTGAGTACTGACTCCTTGATATCGAGTCAACGAATTTCTTGAAATTCCCTTCTCTTTCCAAGTTGCATACATGGGTTTTCGTGGTAATCATATCAAAATTTCTTGGTCGAATCATGTATCTATTGTTGGATTGTCAAACCAAGTTCAATTGTTTGAACTTGCTCACTGTATACAAAATTCAATTCCAGGATTTCATATGACGGATTGAGGCCGTCATATTCAAAGTAATATCGACAAGCAATTCATTTGTTTGAACCATAGCAGACTGGTTCAGTCTGCACCCTTATTAAGTCATTTATTGGTTACAACACCTTGTGGTGGCGTTTATACTAGTTGAAGCTTGTGCTAATCTCGCTTTCACAACTCTTGTATGGATTTAAATATTTGATTATTTATTCATTTTTAAATCCCCCTTGTTGGATCATTTTCTTAAAACATCCATATTACAATCGTGTATTAAGGAGACGGTACACAATTTTATGGTCTATTTCAGTGTACCTCGTAACGGTTCTTCATCATGGGTCGAACATTTTGGGATAGTTATTGTTCTTTCACTAGCGACCGAAAAATTTTATTTATTTGTTCTTTCATTTTCAGTTGAAAATCCTATGGGATTTATTTGGAACAAATATTCAGACTTACTTGATTGAACTTTTCGTTGTAAACACCGTGAATTTGTTCGATCATCGCTATTATTGAATTATTTCAATGGCTATGACTCCTTGTGGCGTCGGTATAAACTTGTAGCTTGGGCTAATCATTGAAAGTGGTATTAATGCAACTATGTATTAAGACAATAATACACTAACTTCGATTGTACTCAGGTGTATCCTTGCAGTTCAATAGTGTTAACTTATGGTTCGAAAAGTTAACAGATCACCTTCATGTATCTAACTCAGTTGAGCTTGTTGATTCTAAGTCTTACTGATCCAACAACCAACGCTAGTTTTTGTTGGTAGAAATTCCTATTGTTTATAAAATTCATTTACAGGTTGTGAACGTCTTGGAAATTTATTGTCGAGAATCTCATTTGTTTGACCCATGTAAACTCAGTCACATTGGTGACTATGTCATTACGTTTCGTTCACTTGGCATCGATTCTGAAAACAGATTTAGTTGAACTAGTGGGTTCATGTTGTGATAAGTCATTGTATTCACAATCCAAACAAGTCTCGATGCGAGTACATGGTCATTTACCTGGGTAGTATTAATACCAAAACTACGCATGACAAAAATCTAAGGAGATAACATAACTTAAATTTCGAGGACGAAATTTTTTAAAAAGGGGAGAATGTGACAACCGGAAATTTCCGGTCATAATTGAGCGTGTAATGAACAATAATATTATCGCAATTAGCGTAATTAGACGTAAATTAACTCGATTAGGCCTTTGGAAAGCCTAAGAACGTCTACTTGCTTTACGTTACGCGATATGACGACAATCGAGAACTTTAACACGAATTTGAACGATAACCAAACGGATGCCGAACAAATACCGACAACGCCTAAAAACATGAATTTTGTGCTTGTAATTATCATACAGTTATAACTATGCCATAAATTTGGATCGTTGAACGTCGCAAAGCACAACGCGGAGGTTACGCGAAAATCGAGACTCGCCGACAACGAAACGGAAGCAACAGACTCAAGTTACGCCTCGATATTAATATATTATAACATATTTAGCTTCATAACTGAATTTTATTATTCGTGGTCGAAAACGGATCGAAGAACGGACAAGAAACGACAAATAGGGCAACTACGCGATTTTTAACACAACGAACGGATTACGCGTCAAAACCCAACTCCTAATATAATTTAATACGTTTTCGAGTCTAAACAAATAAATTTTGATAAATTGCAACACTCGGATCGAAAAACGGACTATAGATGGCGATCGTAGAGATTCTACGCAACTTTTAACGCAACAGACAAACAATCGCGTCAAACACCCACACCGACAAAATTTTAAGTGTTTCAGCTCCAAATAAATGTTATACGATGTTTGGGTTTCAATAACGGGCTGTGGAAAAAGGTTCGGGCTTGAATACGCGCTAACGGGCCCTGGGCCCGACCCATCTTAGAAAACCCTACTATAAATATATAATAAACTCACAACCCCCTCATTTTTATTTTGAAACCCTAGCCCCCATGTCCAGACCCCTGCCCTCCCCTCCTCTTAACCGGTCGCCGGAGATCCCTTCCGACCATACACCACGTGCACCCTTCTCTCTTCTCTGTTCGCCCACTCACATATACATATACATATATATATATATATACACATACAGATCAGAAGAGGGAGAGACTGTAGTGAGAGAGAGAGAGCTGTGAGGAGAGAGAGAGACCATCGAAGAGAGAGAGAACGGCGACGGTTCGTCGCGTCGCCGGCGACGGCAGTGGCAGCGCGGTCGGAGGTTTCTGGTTCGAAGTTCAAAATCTGCGGTGGTAGTTGCGTGGGTTTTTTACGGTTCGATTTTGGCGGCGGCAACCGGCGGTAAATGGATTCTGGAAGGCGGCGGTGGTGGTAATCGACAGTGGCTACGGTTCGAGTTCAGGTCTTGTTCGGGTGGAGTTCAGCTTGGGATTAACTCGAGTCAGTTTTGGGTTATGTCTCGGTTCGGTTACGGTTCAACTCGGTCCAAACCGGTGGGTCAACTGCGGTCAACACTGAGTCGACTTAGTTAACGGTCGGGTCGACTTAGTCAACAACAGTCAACGGGTTTCCGGTTCAGATTTGATATTTCAATCGTTTCGATTTGAGTTTACTTTCGGTTCCGTTTAAAAGATCTCACTGCTTGTTTCAGGTTCGGTGTTCGGTACGTTTCGGTCAACAAAAGTCAACATAGTCAATGTGTCAAACCCGGTCAACACGAGTCAACCTGGTCAAACCTGGTCAACGGGTCAACCCACGACTTAGTAAAAATTAATTACGACGCGCAAATTTAATTATATAAGTTTATAATTATTATTAATATTTAATTCTCGTGAAACCGAGCCCGACCTGACCCTTAAACGATTATACATCGCCAAAAAGTTTAAAAATAACAATTTAACCGACGAACGCTACTTGCGGATAATTATTAGTTAAAAACGAACCGAAGTTAATATATATAAATCGGGAATCAAATCGGCGAAACTTAATATTGAAAACGACGAAAAATTTATTATATATTGTTTGTTTTGGAAATTGCAGGTTGTGTTTTGATAATAAATCGATAACTAGTATTGTCGGGATCGTCCAAAAACATAGGAAACTCTACCCGTTTTCGTAAAATTTGTAAAACAACACTCGTTGTAATTCAAAGTCAAAACATCGGATTTAAACTATTGTTATAAAATAAATACCTACATTTATCTTGACGACACTTACGAATCGATACCATAACAATTCAACGCGCGCGACTAAGAGACAACAAGTTTCGGCAATCCGTTAAAATCGAATATTATTATTTATATTATTTCAAATGTCAACGATTCAGGAATTAGTTTTCAAACATCGACAATCTATTCGAACGACGATATAAAATAAGTATATTGTTTATATTTATTTCGAAACGCTTATACGAGGCGCGTAGTATTTCAAACAACAAATTCAGAAATCGTATTACAAGAATATTATATACTCTCAAATGTCGTAGTATCGAATACTTTTATCAAATAAGTATAGTTATATTTATCTCTAACATCGACGATGCGAACACGTACGAATACTTTCGAATAATTTTATAACAGTAAAATACATTGATTATATTCGACTCAATGCCTAACGAAGTGCGATACGATACGCCAGACTATTGCGCAATATGAAACGTATCATCTATACGGATATATAGACAAGTTATATATACAACATACCTTACGAAAACAACGAAGAGTCATACTATTATCCGTCGACGTACATAGTGACTAAATACGATTTCATGAAATATAGTTATGTTTAGATATAAACATAAAGACGCTCGAAAACTAAGACATTTCTAAGAAAAACCATAGATTGGTTAACCGAGTTAAGTCAATAACACATTTCATAGAACCGTATGAGTAACGATTCGGTAGAGCTCGGTATCACGTAGTATAGCTACGTCATTCTTAGAAACTTACAAGTTATTCCATTTTAGGAATACACTAGATTGCATGCTAGCGAGTCAAGTTGTGGAGATAACACTATGGAAATAACATTTAAGCTAGCTTTGCACTTGATTATCCAGGTGAGTTCATAACCCCCACTTTTTACCGTTTTACATTTTTATAAACGTTTTCTGGGGTGGAAAGACATGCAAGTTTTGTAAAAGTACAAAGTGTTTCGATAAATGAAAACCATATAATTTCAAACCATGTAACAAACAGATTTCAATGAACTCAAATGGTTTACGAACAGTTTATGCTAAACTTACCGGTTTTCACAACTGTACAAAGCTTAACATGCATGAGTTTTATCACTAGTGACTGTCATAGTCACAACTAGGGGGCGAGGCCCCAATTTTATTTATAACATGGGCTAGGCCCATTGACAAGAAAACATTGGCTAGGCCAAAGAAAACAAGAAAACATGGGAGAGGCCCAAGAGCACTGATTTATAACAATTGGTATGTAGCTATGGGATTAGATTATAACAGATCACTGTGCGTAAGTAGGATGATGACAATAGTAACCATTAATCATGTAGTGACCAAGGTGCAAAAGGTATAGATCTATTGAGTTTGAGACACGCTCCACTCCTGGTAAGTTAACCAGTTAGGAGTGCTTTGTGATCCCAATGATGTCAAAGAAGTCTCAGTTTGGTTACTTACTAATGGCACATAGGCCAGTGTATTAGCTACACACTGAGTGATCCATAGATTCCATAGGAAAACTACATACTACGATTTGAATACCGGTTTACCATTATGACAGAAAACATTTCAACGCCGGTTTATTTATAGATACGATTGAAAACATTTTATCACCTGTTTATAAACATAACAGTAATATGCATGGATTTGCAAACAACGTGAGAAAACAATTCAATACTGTTATACAGTCATGACATTTTAAATGCTTTGGGATACTATGATCCCACAAACCGGTTTTCGAATGCAAAACTTTCAAATGTTTTATGATTCATCTGAAACAAAAACAGACAAACTATGAACTCACCAACTTTATGTTGACTTTTTGCATGTTCTTTCTCAGGTATAAATATTCAAGTATGGCACGGTTGGAATAGTGGAACCCATGGGGATTCGAGTAGTTAGCGGGCGTTCAGTTACTAGAAACCTTAGCCATCACGTCTGCTTCCGCTGTGCGATGAAGATGCCATTCGGTTCACGCCCCGGCTCTGATGCGAAATGGATAACATGGGGGTGTGACACGTGTAAGCCGTACTTGGGTAAATTCGTGATAGCATTATTGATGACGTACTAATATATTCACGATCGAAGGATGAACACGAGCAACACTTATGAACTATTTGGAGCTTTGAAGAAAGAACAACTTCATGCAAAGTTCTCCAAATGCGAGTTTTGGATTAGCGAGGTACAATTTCTCGGACACGTACTGAATGCGAAAGGGATTCATGTCAATGCATCCAAGATCGAGGCGATAAAAAACTAGGAAGCACCTAAAATCCCGATGGAAGTGCGACAATTTTTGGGATTAGCGGTATATTACCGAAGGTTCATAGAGAACTTTTCAATGGTTGCTCAACTGCTAACATCCCTGACACAAAAGGATAAGAAGTTTGATTGGGGCAAGAAACAAGAGGAAGCTTTCCAACTACTAAAGGATAAACTCTTTGACGCGCCTATCTTATCTTTACTCGATTGTACCCACGATTTGTGGTTTATTTTGATGCATCGCATCAAGGTCTCGGTAGCATGTTGATCCAATGACACAAAGTCATCGTGAACACGTCTTGAGAATTGAAGGTGCATGAGAGAACCTATATCACCCACGACCTCGAGCTAGGTGTGGTGGTATTTGCTTTGAAAATTTCGTGTCACTATTTATATGGTACTCAATGTATAATCTTTACGGATCATAAAAGGATTACTACGAATTGAATATGCGACAACGAATTGTTATAATTTTTACGGATCATAAAAGAATTTTACTACGAATTAAAATTTCGTGTCACTATTTATATGGTACTCAATGTAAAATTTCGTGTCACTATTAGAAAGAATTAAATATGCAATGACGACGTTGGGTTGAATTGTTGAACTACTACGATGTGAGATAAAGGATCATCCAGGCGAGGCGAAGGTTGTGGCGGACGCCTTGAGCCGCAAAGAACGTGTGAAAACTCTAAGGGTGCCAGCCTTAGAAATGACGATACAAATGAACCACACTACTCGAATTCATGATGCACAACAAGAGACACTTAAACTGGAAAACATTCGAGTCGAGTCACTACTAGGAATGGAAAAACAATTGGTGCCAAAGGAGGATGGAAGATTATACTTTATGGGATGAATCTGGGTTCCATTCTTTGGCGACCAACGGGCGATTATCTTAGATGAAGCTCACAAGTCGAAGTACTATATCCATCCAGGATCGGATAAGATGTATAAGTTCTATTGGTGGCCTAACCTTAAAGGAGATATTGCTACTTATGTTGGTAAATGCCATATTTGCGCCAAGGTTAACGTCGAATACCAAAAGCCTCCAGGATTGTTACAACAACCTGAAATTCCCATTTGGAAATGGGAATAAATCTCAATGGACTCCATTACTAAATTAACTCAGATCTCGAGAGGCTACGACATGATTTGGGTAATCGTTAATCGACTGACGAAGTTCACACATTTCTTACCTATCCGTGAGAAGATAACACTGAAGAGCTAGCCGAAATGTATCTTAGAGAGATAGTGGCATGACATGGAGTGCCTGTTTATATCATATCGGACCGAGACAGTCGGTTTATGTTAAGGATTTGGCAATCATTCCAAAAGGCCTTTGGATCGCGATTGGATCTTAGCACGACCTTTCACCCACAAACGGGCGACCAAAGTGAGCGAACGATACAAACTTTGGAAGACATGTTACGTGCGTGTGATGGACTTAGGTGGAAACTGGGATACTCATTTTGCCTTACTGGAGTTCTCATATAATAATAGTTATCACACTAGCATCAAGGGCACCCCGTTTGAAGCTCTATATGGACGAAAGTGCCGATCACCGCTATGTTGGGCGGAGACTGGTGACAAACAACTCATTGTTCCGGAATTAGTCCAAGAGACTACGAATAAGATATTTCAAATATGAGACTGAATCAAGGCGACTCGCGATAGACAAAGGAGCTACGCCGAGAAACGACGTAAACCATTATCTTTCGAGATCAGACAAAGTTTTGTTGAATGTCTCGCCTTGGAAAGGCGTAGCTAGATTTGGTAAACGTGGAATGTTGAACCCGCGCTACGTAGGACCTTTCGAAATCCTGGCGAAGGTTCGAACCGTTGCCTACAAGTTACTTCCGGACGGGCTTAGTAGTGTACACGACATATTTCATGTGTCCAACCTTAAAAGAGTACTAATCAAGAAACGCTCATCATCCCGACAGATGAGATACACATCAACGACAAACTCCAATTTACTGAAGAACCTGTTGAGGTTATGGACTGGAAGGTCAAAAGACAAGGAGAAGTCGCATTAAACTAGTCAAAGTTCATTGGAACCGACGTCATGACCCTGAGTATATGTGGGAACGTGAAGACCAAATCAAATCTAAGTACCCACATCTGTTTCAAGAGTCCCCTGCAACCGGTAACGCAACTTGAATTTCGGGATAATTTCTTCTAACGGGAGGAGTATGTGACAACTGGAAAAATTAATGGTAGTTTAGTACCACTTAACGGCTATTTATACGTTAAATTGCGTCTATTTATGGCTTAATTTGTGCATGATTAGATCATACAAGATTAGCAATAGTAGGACATGTTTAAACTGTACAAATGGTAATGTTACTTCCGTCGCGTCGCGAGAAAACGATAAACTGTGTCCGAATATGTTGGCAAAATGCTGAAAACAATATTCACATGAACACACTATTCATGCAAGCAAGTTCAGAAACTGCCTAAACAACTATCGAATGATACTAAAGCGTATCACCACAAATGTATATACTATTAACCAAATTTAGGGGTATCACATGCCACAATACTTTAACTTTCCGGAAAATGCTACATTTATAAATTCTCACGTCCGCACTATAATATAACAATTATATTTTTCCATAATATAAAAAAATAGTAATTGCAATGTGACAATAAGGCTTGCAAATAATGCTAAATATCCTAAGTAATCACAAAAGTATGGAATAAATAATTATGGCGTTATTGCCGGTGTTATAACGAACTAGTAATATTTTTATGATCCTAACACCTAGTTAACAAGTCTAATGAACTAGTTAAACTTCATTTGTCACCCTAAACGTCATTAACTATCCCAATGATGCAAGAGTTTTACTAATTACATAAATATCTAGACTTATATTTGCAACACATGTTTAAACTTAATAAAAAAATATAACCTATCCATCCTTGTGACATACGGCAAAATACCGGTAAATCCGTACAGTCTAAACAACTATTACATTCTTTATTTTCGACTTGATTTTATTCAATTGAGTCTTACAAGTCTAGGAATTTCAAAATCATAACTTAGTATGATAACAAACCCGCCACAGTTAGAAACAGTTTAAAACTATGTCCTAGACCGGCGGCATAAATGCGAACACACAATACATGCCAGGACTGTTCGTGGTCCAGTCCGACATGGAAAAAACGAGAAATAAAATATGTACAAATATTACATAAAACACTAGATGGAAACAATGTACAAATACTACTTTTCAGAAAAATTTTATTAATGTGACATTTGTGCCTTTTCAATCATTGTAAAATTACAAACATTTTCGTATTCAATGAAACCATGTGTTTTATTTCCGAACGTTGTGTAATTATCTAAGACATTTATAGAATTTCAATTTCTTGCATGATTTCGAACCCTCAAAATTTTTGTGGAAGTAGTTCGTTAACTGACACTCAAACGCAGTCAGTTTAACATGACGTACACTCTGAAAAAGGACATAAGCTATACATACCCTAAATACCCTTTACATAACTTAGATAAAAGTTTTGAAGGGTTAGATATGACATGCTTATACAAGTCCAGGGACTATTTTCGTCAAATTGTGAAAGTATGTTGGTCCCGGTTCAACATACGAACCATGTGTATCAATCCAAATCGTTTTTTTTTCAATAAAATCTTGTATTTTATTGATGAGAATGCAAAAAAGTCAATCGTTGCACAATTTCGATCATTTTCGTGTTCGTTAAAGCGTTTTATGCATTTTTGCGAAACACGTAACCGTACAACTGAACGAACTGATATCCATGACATTTTCAGGCGTAATCCAAGTTACACATGTCTTAACACCTTTATATAACTTAAATATTAGGTTAAAGGGGTTAAAAATGGCAAACAAGTGAAAATACAAGTCCAAGGGCCAAAAATGTCAAAAAAATAATAAAGATTTTTGCTTCTTCACCAAGTTTGCCACCTATCTTCAATTTTTGATACCTAGCACTCATTTTGCCATAATTAAATTGCTGTTGACACATGTTAGGACACTAATCCACACTTGAGGACATTTGTCATCACCTCCTAAATTCTAAAATACAATAAATACGCCATGATTCTTCCATTTTTTTCACACCACTACAAAATACTTCAAAGCAAAGTGTGAAGTTCTTCTTTCTATCCTTCTTGGAGCTTGTTTCCAGCCTTTGGAAGCCTCCTATCTTGAGTTCTGAAAGTGTTCTTCAACACGAGTAAGTACTCTTCCTAGTTCTTTCATTATTTTAGCTATTTTGAGCTAAAAGTCGAACAGTTTGGCTTCCTGATTGACTTTTGGTTCTGACCATATTTTGTCAAGTAAGTTCAATTGAACTACCTTAATGACTCGTTAAACATCCAATCACACGTTTACGCTAATGACCCGTTAAAGTAGCGTAAACTACTTTAAGAGTCATAATGGGTCAAAAGCACTTAGGATCCTTTCCAAATCAAAATGTTAAGTTTGTTAAACCATATCACATGAGTTCCAACACTCGTTTGGTTTATAAGATTTCATTCTATCCGATCTCCCGTTTGTAGTCCTGACACACTAACATATTTATCTGACACATCAGGACATGTTTGAGATTTGTTTATTTTGTTGATCATGAACACTTTCGCAATCCCAAGTGAGTACATAGCCCCCTCTTTTACATTTTCTAAATGTTTTTGGGTGATTCATATGTGCCTATAATTTTTTTTAAGATTTCAAAACAGTATACATGGTTTATATATACAAAATGATTTTCAAAGTGAGTACATAGTTCCCCTCTTTTACATTTTCTAAATGTGTTGTGGTGATTCATATGTTATTATAATTCTTTTCAAGATTTGAAAAACAATATACATGGTTTATATATACAAAATGATTTTCATAGTGAGTACATAGTTCCCCTCTTTTACGGTTTTCAAATGTTTTGGGGTGACTCATATGTGCTAAATCATTTTCAAGTTTTCAAAAACAATGTCTATGGTTTATATATAAAACAATACGATTTCATTAATTAGAACAACTTGTTGATGCGTTATCCATAACACGAATGACATTCATTAGCTTTGACCGAGCTGACCATTAGTATGTTATGGTACCATAGGATTGACATGGTACCATAGGACTAACAATCCCATTATCGGACTGTGTATTGGATTTCGTGGAAGTCTGGCTAATGACAGAAACTGTTTCTGATTAACAAATCATTTGTCGATTTGTTAGTCAAGTTAAAGAGACCCTTTGAATGTCTATTAAAGATACCCTTTGGTGGTATAGTTAACATAGGTTTGAATGTGTTCATTAAAGAACGATCAAAAGTTTTCATAATTAAAAACATGGACGATTTGTTTATGTCATGGACAATTGGTTTATGACACAGACGATTGATCTATAACACGGACAAAGGGTTTTGAACAATGTCACGCAATGATTTTCACTTAAAGATATAAATCATACAGACTTTTCTTTAGAATCAATCTCTTATAAGGTTTTTACAAAAGAAACGTTGTGGTCAAGATTCATGTCTATAAGGTTTTCACAACTCTAACCAACTTGTTTTAGTTGGTTAATTATATTGCAATAACAAACACTTTTGATACAAGGTTTTCACTTAACGACTCTTGTAGTTGGACGAGGTGTTGCAATATGTATACAAAGACATGAATTTGACACACTCACAAGACCTATGTACTCGCCGACATTTTTATGCTGACTCTCTTTTCACATATGTTTCAGGACTCAATGCTTGATAATATGATGCATGCTTCACGTAGGAATGGGCGCGGGCCTTAGTGACTTCAAACATGAAAAACAATTTATTAGCGTGTTGTTTCTGTCTATCCCAAGACAATGTAAACATTTAACTTAATAAAACAAAATTTTAAATTCCATGAGTTGTGAAACAATAGTTCTGTGACATGACTCCCCGACATTTCCGCCGTGGTTCGTTGTTTTACGCGGTCGGGGTGTTACAAAAAGATTGGTATCAAAGCTTATGGTTATAGGGAATTAGGTTATTAGTAATGCTCTGACCTAGACTATAACCTTCCTAGGACCCTAACACGAGTTATCTTGCATTTAGATTTTTTAAAACAATACCATCACCTATCGTTAGGTGACTACCAAAAAAAATACACACGTTACAAATTCGTTTTGAAATTCAATCATATATCCTTAGATGATTTGTTTTGGCTTAAAGCCTTGTAAGTTTTCAAAATCCCGTCAAAGTTCGGGTTTTATTAATGTTAACACGTGCAATCTGGAAGGGTGGATGCCTGTACCCTGAGTTTTCTGTCTAAGACTAGAGGGTTCGTATAAATCCGCATTATTGGACCAGTCACTCTTACCTAGGAACTCTTGGGTCGAGTGTCCACTCATAGGCTAAAGGATGTCTTCGCGATACATTATAAAGACCAATTTACTTTGATTAGTCACCGTGTGTTGTTTGTTTTTTTTAATAACAAACGATTGGCCACCATCCTTATATTTCGTCGATATTTTTAACATCTTTATTATTATCCAATGTCAATCTCACATATTTTCTCTCATGTTTCTTCTAGAAACCATATTATTGCATTATAAAAAATAAATTCTGATAACGAAGTCTAGAACTAGCCTTTGAACCTTTGCTTCCGATGCCTAGAACTAAACTTGGAAAACCCTTAATGGTGGAAATAGCTAGTGGTGAACCCCTTGTGCTCGACTATGTCATTCGTAGTTGCCAATTGAACCTGGATAACCACCTTTTTTCCCATTCACCTCACCCAATGCAACTCAGGAGTTTTGACATCATAGGAATGGATTGGTTAACCAAACACCATGCTGAGGTGATTTGTTCGACAAGGTTGTTTGTATACCTCTTTCGTCTGGCGAAAGCTTAGAAGTTCACGGAGAGAAACCCTCTAGTAGCCTAAAACTCATGACCTATACCAAGGCCCAAAAATACCTATGAAAGAAATATGTAGCCTTCTTGGCACATATCGTAGAGGAAAACGGCAAGGGCAAAACTATTCAGGACATCCCGTTGTTCGGGAAATATTCTGAGGTGTTTCCTGAAGAGCTACCTGGTTTACCCCCAATTCGTCAAGTTGAGTTTCGTATTGACCTTGTACCTAGTGCCACCCCAATTTCCAAATCTCCTTACCGTCTTGCACCGTCTGAAATGCAAGAGTTGTCAAAGCAACTCCAAGAACTTTCAGACAAGGGATTCATTCGTCCGAGCTTTTCACCTTGGGGCGCTCCTTTCCTATTCGTGAAAAGAAGGATGGATCCTTCCGTATGTGTATCGATTATCGTGAGCTTAACAAACTCATAATAAAAAATCCCCTACCTCGCATTGATGATCTCTTTGATCAGCTACAAGGTGTGACCTGCTTTCAAAGATTGATCTGCGTTCTGGGCATCATCAACTTCGTGTACTCGAAGAAGATATTCCCAAGACTGCTTCTTGCACTCGATACGGCCATTACGAGTTCACTGTCACGCCTTTTGGTTTGATGAATGCTCCTGCCGTCTTCATGGACTTAATGAATAGGGTTTGTAAACCTTATTTAGACAAGTTCATCATTGTTTTCATCGACGACATCCTCATTTATTCTAAGTCTCGAGCCGATAACGAACAACATCTTCGTCTAACAAGGAAATCCCGAAGAAAGAACAACTTTACGCCAAATTCTCCAAGTGTGGAATTTTTGCTAAAAGAAGTTCCATTTTGGGACACATTGTTAACGATCAAGGTATACATGTAGATCTCATTAAAATCAGTGCGTTTCGGGATTGGAGTACACCTACTACTCCTACCGAACTTCATTCATATCTTGGTCTTGCTGGTTACTATCGACAATTCATCATGAACTTTTCAAAGATCGTGGTTCCCCTCACCACTTTGACTCAGAAGAGTAAATCATTCGAGTGGGGTCCCAAACAAGAGGAAGCCTTTCAAACACTGAAACAAAAGCTTTGTGATGCTCCTGTTTTATCTTTACCCAAAGGCAACGACGATTTTGTTATCTATTGTGACGCATCAAACCTAGGCCTTGGTTGTGTTCTCATGCAAAGAGACAAAGTCATAGCCTATGTGTCAAGACAATTGAAAATCCACGAGAAGAATTACATAACTCATGATCTTGAGTTACGAGTCGTAGTTTTTGCTCTCAAAATTCAGAGACACTACCTTTACGGTATGAAATGTGCGGTTTTCACTGACCACAAAAGTCTCCAAGACATATTCAATCAAGAGGAGCTAAACATGACACAACGACGTTGGGTCGAACTTCTAAACGACTACGGCTGCGAGATTCGCTACCATCCTGATAAGGCGAATGTTGTGGCTGATGCGTATCCTTCTAGCACAAGATACATGAGTCACCTAAATCTTGTTGAAAAATGACCTGCCACAAAATCTCGAACTACAACTCAAAACAATAGACAACGGATTACTCTACTACAAGAATCGTTTGTGGATTCCTAGTCAAGATAATCTCCACACCTTATTTGATGGACGAAGCTCATAAGTCTCGTTTTTCAATCCATCTTCGTGCAAACAAATTGTATAAGGATCTCCGTACCTAGTATTGGTGGTCGGGTATGAAGAAGGACATTGCCTTGTATGTTTCTAAATGCCTAACTTGTCTTAAAGTTAAGGTAGAACATCTGCGCCCATCTGGTTTAGTAGAGCAACCAGAAATACCGACATGGAAGTGGGAGAACATTGCGATGGATCTCATCACTAAACCACCGCGCACACCTAGTGGTCATGATGCCATTTGGGTAATCATCGATCGTCTAACAAATTCAGTACACTTTTTCGCAATTCGTTATGATCTATCAGCTGACAAACTCGCCAACATCTACGTTGATGAGATTGTATCTCGTCATGTTGTTCCTTTGAACATCATATCCGATCGAGATGCTCGATTCTCATCTCACTTTTGGGAGACCATGCAATCAACCATGGGAACCATACTCAATCTGAGCACTTACTTATCATCTTCAAACGAATGGACAATCTGAAAGGATAATTCAAACATTAGAGAATATGCTTAGAGCATGTGTGATCGACTTTGGTTGTAGTTGGGATTTGCATCTACCATTAGTCGAATTCTCCTACAACAATAGTTATCACGCCAACATCAATATGGCGCCTTTCGAAGCTCTATACGGTCAAAAATGTCGTTCACGGTCTGCCGGACTGACGTCGGTGAAGCTCAGCTCACTAGAACTAAACTCATTCACAACACAACAGACAAAGTCAAGAAAATTTGCGATAACCTTCTGACAGCTGAAGCCGTCAAAAGAGTTATGCGGACAAACGACGCAAACCCTTGGAATTCCAAGTTGGTGATCATGTCCTTGTGAAGGATTCCCCTTGGAAAGGTGTGATTAGATTTGGAAAGAAAGGAAAACTTGCACCACGATATATTGGACCATTCAAGTTCGTTGAGAGAATCAGAAAGGTGGCCTACCGACTTGAGCTACCTCCTGAACTTGGGAATATGCACCTAGCATTCCAAGTGGCTGATTTGAAAAAAGTGTTTAGCCGATACAAACCTACACATTCCCCTTGACGAAATTCACGTTGATGACATAATGCACTTTTTCGAGAAATCTATGGAGATATTGGACCGTGAAGTCACAGAACTCAAGCATAGATGTATACCGATAGTTAAAGTTCGTTGGGAATCCAAACGTGGCCCAGAATTTCCTTGGGAATGAGAGAATCAGATGAAAGTGAAATATCCACATCTGTTTTCACAAAGTTTCCTTTAATTAAATTTCGGAGAGAAATTTCCAAAAGTATAGGAGAATGTGACATTTGTTCCTTTTCAATCATTGCACAATTACAAACCATTTCATATTCAATGAAACCCTATGTTTTATTTCCAAAAAATTTTGTATTCAATAAAATCTGGTATTTTATTGATTAGAATGCAAAAAATGTCAATTGTTGCACAATTTCGATCATTTTCGTGTTCGTAAAGCGTTTTACGCATTTTTCGAAACGCGTAACCATACAACCGAACGAACCGACATCCATGACATTTTTGGGCATAATCCAAGTTACACATGTCTTAACACCTTTATATAACCTAAATATTAGGTTAAAGGGGTTAAAATGGCAAACAAGTGAAAATACAAGTCCAAGGGCCAAAAATTTCAAAAAGATAATAAATATTTTTGTTTCTTCACCAAGTTTGCCACCTATCTCGAATTTTTGACATCTAGCACTCATTTTGCACACTTAATTTGGTGTTGACACATGTTAGGACACTAATCCACTGTTACAACCGGTAGTTTCCGGTTGTACTTAAGCGTGTAACGTACATTAAAAACATTTTAATTAACATAATTAGATGTAAATTAACTCGATCAGGCCTTTGGAAAGCCTAGAAACGTCTACTTGATTGACGTACGCGATTTGGAGACGATCGATAACTTTAATGCGAAATCGAACGATGAGCGAACTAATGTCAAACAAATACTGACAACGTCTAAAAACACGAATTTTATACTTGTAATTGTCATACAATTATAATTATGAAATAAATTTGGATCATTGAATGTCGCAAAGCAAAACGCGGAAGTTACGCGGAAAACCGGAACGCACCAACAACGAAACGGAAGCAACGGACTCGAGTTATGCCTCGATATTTATGTACTATGATATATCTAGCTTTGTTTTTGAATTTTAGTATTCATGGTAGAAATCGGCTCGAAAAACGGACAAAGGTGATGAGCGTAGTGAAATTGCTCTATGCTTAACGCAACCGACGGATTTACACGTCAAAACCCGACTTACGATAAAATATTAAACATTTTTGACCCAAATAAATATAATACGACACTATACGAAGTTTCATAAATGATAACGGGCCTTCGATACATATTTGCGCTTGAACACGATTAACGGGCCTTGGGCCCAACCCACTAAACAAAAACCCTAACTATAAATACATATTAAACTAACAATTCCCACATTGTTTTTGTTTTAGAAACCCTAGTCCCCCAAAGTTCCCCTGCCTTCTCTCCCCTTCTCTTCTGGTCACCGATTCTGGTGACCGCCGGCGACCTCCGGTTCCGGTCACCCCCCCTCCACGCAAACACCCACACCGACACCTCCACACAAACCTCCCTCTTGCCTTCTCCGGCAGCCGCACACCCACACAACCGCATACATACATACTATCAAGAGAGAGAGAGAGTTGTGGGAAGAGAGAGAGAGACAAGGAAGATAGACACAACAGGCAGCCGCCGTGCCTCCGACGGGTGACTAGTGGCGGCGATGATGGCGACGGTGGTTGTGTTTCGCTCAGGTTTTGGTTGATGTTGGTTCGTATCAATTTGGTTCAGATTTGGGTTTTGTTGGAATGGGTCGAAGCATCGACAACCGGTGGCGGCTCCGCGCCGGCCGATGGCGGCGGTGATGGTTTTGTTTGGATGGTATTCGATTAGTGGTTCAATAGATGTCTCGGATTAGTTCAGTTTTGGCTCGGGTCTTGAATCTTAGTTCCGTTGTGGTTCAGATTCGGTTCGGGATTCGATTCTACATGGTCAACGAAAGTCAACAGGTCAACGGCTCAGTTTTGGTTAGTTCGGGTTTTGCTTGTTTTGGTTCACTTTTGGCTCGGATTCGAGTCGAACCAATTTTCGGTTCAGTTTAAACATTGAATTGTTTGTTTCGGGTTCAATGTTCGGTTCGGTTTGGTTCGGTGTCGGTCAACAAAAGTCAACGCGGTCAACTTGTCAAACCCAGTCAACACGAGTAAAACCCTGTCAAATCTGGTCAACGGGTCAACCCGAGACTCGATAAATTTAATTACGGCACGAAGTTCAATTATATTAGTTTATAAATATTAATATTAATAATACTCATTATCGCGAACACCAAGCTCAAACCGAACCGTAAACGATTACTTATCGCCACAATTAAAATTAAATAATCAAGCCGACGTATAAAATCCGTGTAGAAGTCAATAGTTAAAATCAAATAAATCAGAAATTATAATCAGCGCAGCGTAATATCTGATACGACGAGAAATTTTATATATATTGTTATTGTTGCATACATTGATATTGTGTTTTGATAAATAAATCGACATTAGTATTGTTGGGATCGTCCGAAAACAGAGAAAACTCTGCCCGATTTTTGAAAATTTCGCAATACGAAACGCGTTACGTTTTAAAGATAAAACGTCCGAATTCAAGCGATAATTATAAAAATAAATATAGATATATTTATTTGATGATGCAATTAAAACATTCAAAACTCGAGCCGACAACATTTCAATGAGTTCGATTTCAAGATAACAACATTCGGCAATCGACTACAAGATAAATAATATCTATTTATGTTTAATTCAAAGCCGAATTCGGGAATTTGATCTTAAACCTCCATAAATTATTCGAACCATGTTATAAAAATAAGTATATTGTTTATATTTATTTCGAAACACCAAGATTTTCGAACGCTTTTACAAGACGAATACAAGGCGCGTATTATTTCAAACGATAGAATTCGGAAATCGTGTAACACAAATATAGTTATATTTATTACAAACGTCAACGACACGAACACTTGCGAATGCTTTCGAAGGATTTTATAACAATAATATATTGATTATAATCGATTCAAACGCTTCAACGAGGTACGAGACAATATCGCAAGACTATCGCGCGAATACGAAATGTATTACCTATACGGATATAGTTTCGAGTATATATACTTTATATCTTACGAAAACTACAAAGAGTTGTACAATTTTCCGTCGACGTACATAACGACTAAATATGATTTCACGAATGATAGTTATGTTTATATGAAAACATATATTTCAAGACTCTCGAAAACAGAATGGTTTCTAAGAAAACCATAGGTTGGTTAACAGAGTTAAGATATGACAATTTCATACAATCGTATGAGTAACGTTTCGGTAGAGCACGGTATCACGTAGTATAGCTACGTCATCCTTAGAAACTTACAAGTTTTTCCGTTTTAGGAATACACTAGATTGCATGCTAGCAAGTCAAGTTGTGGAGACAACACTATGGAAATCACATTAAGCTAGCTTTGCACAAGGAAATCAAGGTGAGTTCATAATTTCGGGGTGGAAAGACATGCAAGTTTTGCGAAAGCATAAAATGCTTTGATGAACGAAAATTATATATTTCCAAACCATGTTACAAACAGATTTCAATGAACTCAAATGTTTTACGAAAGGTTTATGCTAAACTTACCGGTTTTCACAGCTATACAAAGCTTTTCGAAACATGCATTAGTTTCATGACTAGTGACGGGATTGTCATAGTGGCGGGGTCCCAATTTTATTTATAACATGGGCTAGGCCCAATGACAAGAAAACATGGGTTAGGCCCAATGACAAGAAAACATGGGCTAGGCCCAATGACGAGAAAACATGGGCTAGGCCCAAAATCAAGAAAACATGGGACATGCCAATAAAACAGAGTTATAACAATTGGTATGTAGCTATGGGATTAGATTATAACAGATCACTGTGCGTAAGTAGGAAGATGACAATAGTAACCATTAATCACGTAGTGACCAAGGTGCAAAAGGTATAGATCTATCGAGTTTGAGACACGCTCCACTCCTTGTAAGTTAACCGGTTAGGAGTGCTTTTGTGATCCCAAAATGTCAAAGAAGTCTCGGTTTGGTTACTTACTTATGGCACATAGGTCAGTGTATTAGCTACACACTGATTGATCCTTAGACTCCATAGGAAAACTACATACTACGATTTCAACACCGGTTTACAAAGATAACAGAAAACATTTCAATACCGGTTTATTTACAAATACAATTGAAAACATTTTATCACCGGTTTATAAACATAACAGTTATATGCATGGATTTGCAAACTGCATGGAAAACATTTCAATACTGTTATGCAGACATGACATTTCAAATGCTTTGGGATACTATGATCCCACAAACCAGTTTTCGAATGCAAAAAGCTCAAATGTTTATGACTCATTTGAAAACAAAAAGAGACAAACTATGAACTCGCCAACTTTATGTTGATTTTTCGCATGTTCTTTCTCAAGTTACAATTACAAGTATGCACGGTTGGAATAGTGGAACCCATGGGGATTCTAGTAGTTAGCGGGCGTTCATTTACTAGTAACCTTAGCACTCTCGCTTGCTTTCGCTGTGCATTGAGGATACCAATCAGGTCACGCCTCGCTCTGATGTGAAGGGATTGCATGGGGGTGTGACAGAGTGGTATCAGAGCTATAGGTTCTAGCGAATTAGGTATAAAACCTCGCTATGATAACATATAGGTTTCTGTGGAGATACCTAGGCTTTTACCTCACGTTCTTTTGGGGACATTAGATCAATAAGACTTGAATACATGCAGAACGCCTAGCCCTCGAATATGGGTTCCAACTGTGGCCAAAAACATTAAGTCAACATTACGATTTTAACCATACACTAGTGTTGTGTTTGATACACGGTACAAGAGAACATTACATACCGTAAGCAAAACTTTGAGAGTTTTGACAACATGCATTTAGGACCTTTGGAAAACCTATGTGAATATTCATTAAAGGTCATTACGTAGAAACTGCGACTATTAACTCGGGCAGGCACCATTACATATACTTTCGATGCTATTTTATTTACCTGAGCAGGTAGCCTATGCGAAACGAAAAACTAGTGCACAAATATACATTAAACTTAACCTATACGGCAACTGATGTTGAAGTACATCACATACGCATTTCAAGGCACTATTACGAAAATGATGCTAATGCCGTCAGCGGGAGAACTACCGACAAGAATGCGGCAATTTGTCACGTGGTCCTGTAAGCGACACAGACAACGTTGAGGTACGTCCGGACAAGATTTCATAACAGTCCGTACATGTTATAATGGTAATCATAATAATAGGCGCTGCAAAAGAAGTCACATGTCTTCACATTCCCCTACTTTATTAATGGCAATTACGCCATATTCGACATTCCGTAATGTCACGTAACAATATGTCATCATAGGAAATACCAAGTAAAGTCCTCAAATTTCTTTTGTTGAAATTTCAATTTTGCATATAATGAGTAGATTTGCACACCTCTACTCCTCATAATGGTCATTGTATCACGGGAACTTCTTTCTTGTTTGCAGACACCTATTTGCATCATTTCTTGAAAAGTTTATATGATACGCATGTTTTGTTTGCTATGCATGTGGTTAACTTGATACGTGGAGACCATCAGGGTCTTCACTTCGAATGGTCATTCATCAATAATTCAAGGTTGGTTCGCTATATTCAAATTCTTGCTTTGTGATCTAAATGACCTGCGTTATTGTGAGCATTGACTCCTTGATATCGAGTCAATGAATTCTTGAAATTCCTTTTCTATCCAAGTTACATACATGGGTTTTCGTAGTAACCATATCAAAACTTCTTGGTCGAATCATGTATTTATTGTTGGATTGTGTCCAACCAAGTTCAATTGTTTGAACTTGCTAACTGTATACAAAATTCAATTCAAGGATTTCATATGATGGATTGAGGCCGTCATATTCAAAGTAACATCAACAAGCAATTCATTTATTTTGAACCGTAGTAGACTGGTTCAGTCTAAGTCATTTATTGGTTACCACACCTGGTGGTGGCGTTACACTAGTTGAAGCTTGCGCTGACATCGCTTTCACAACTCATGTACGGATTTAATTACTTGATTATTTATTCATTTTTTAAACCCCCTTGTTGGATCATTTTCTTAAAACATCCTTAATACAATCGTGTATTAAGGAGACGGTACACATCATTATGGTCTATTTCAGTGTACCTCGTAACGGTTCTTTCATCATCGGTCGAAAAATTTTGGGATATTTTTTGTTCTTCCACTAGCGACCAAAAAAATTTATATTATTTGTTCATTCATTTCAGTTGAAAATCCTATGGGATTTATTTGGAACAAATATTCGGACTTACTTGATTGAACTTTTCGTTGTAAAGACGGTGAATTTGTTCGGTCACCGCTACTATTGAATTATTTCAATGGCTATGACGCCTTGTGGTGTCGGTATAAATTTGTAGCTTGGGCTAATCATTGAAAGTGGTCTTAATGCAACTATGTATTAAGGCAATGATACACTAACTTCGGTTGAAATTCGGTGTATACTTGCAATTCAATAGTGTTAACTTATGGTTAGAAAAGTTAACAAATCATCTTCATGTTTCTAATTTAGTTGAGCTTGTTGATTCAATGTCTCACCAATCCAACAACCAACGCTAGTTTCTGTTGGTAGAGATTCTTATTGTTTATGAAATTTAGTTACAGATTGTGAACGTCTTGGAAATTTATTATCGAGATTCTTATTTGTATGACCCATGTAAACTCAGTCACATTGGTGATTATGTCATTACGTTTCGTTCACTTGGCATCGATTCTGAAAACAGATACAATTGAACTAGTGGGCTCATGTTGTTGTACCAAGTCATTTTATTCATATAATCCAGACAAGTCTTGATGCGATTACATGGTCATTTACCTGGATAGTATTAATACTTATCTATGCATAACAAAAATCTAAGGAGATAACATAGCTTAAATTTCAAGGACGAAATTTTTATAACAAGGGGAGAATTATGACAACATGTAGTTTCTGGTTGTAATTAAGCGCCTAACAAACGTTAAAAACATTATAATTAACATAATTAGACGTAAATTAACTCGATCAGGCCTTTAGAAAGCCCAGGAACATCTACTTGATTCACATTACGCGATTTGGCGACAATTGATAACTTTAACGCGGAATCGAATGATAAGCAAACTGATGCCGAACAAATACTGACAACGTCTAAAACTCGAATTTTATACTTGTATTTATCATACAGTTATAATTATGTGATAAATTTGGATCATTGAACGTCGCAAAGCACAACGTGGAAGTTAAACGGAAAACCGGAACGCACCGACAACGAAACGGAAGCAACTGACTCGAGTTATACCTCGATATTGATATACTATGATATATCTAGCTCTATTTTCGAATTTTTGTATTCACGGTAGAAATCGGCTCGAAAAACGGAAAATGGTGATGACCCTAGCGAAATTGCGCGATGCTTAACGCAACCGATCGATTTACGCGTCAAAACCCGACTTATGATATAATATTAAACGTTTTTTACCCAAATAAATATAATACGACCCTATATGAAGTCCAGGAAATAATAACGGGCCTTGGATACATATTTGGGCTTGAACACGATTAACGGGCCTTGGGCCCAACCCACTAAACAAAAACCCTAACTATAAATACATATTAAACTCACAATTCCCTCATTTTTTTTTGTTTTAGAAACCCTAGCCCCCCAAAGATCCCGCCTTCTCTCCCCTTCTCTTTCGATTGCCGATTCCGGTGATCGCCGGCGACCTCCGGTTCCTGTCACCCCCCTCCACGTATACAACCACACCGACACCTCCACACACACCTCCCTCTTGTCTTCTCCGGCAGCCGCACACCCACGCAACCACATACATAGATACTGTCAAGAGAGAGAGAGAGAGAGAGCTGTGACGAGAGAGAGAGCTGTGGGAAGAGAGAGAGACAAGGTAGATAGACGCGGCGGCAGCCGCCGTGCCACCGACAGGCGACCAATGGCGGCGATGATGGCGACGATGGTTGTTTTTGGCTTGGGTTTCAGTTGATGTTGGTTTGTATCAATTTGGTTCAGATTTGGGTTTTGTTTGAAGGGGTGGAAGCATCAACAACCGGTGGCGGCTCCTAGCCGGCCTACTGCGGCGGTGATGGTGGTGATGGATCTGTTCGGATGGTGTTCGATTAATGGGTCAATAGATGTCTCGGATTAGTTCAGTTTTGGCTCGGGTCTCGAATCTTAGTTCCGCTGCGGTTCAGATTTGGTTTGGGATTCGATTCTACATGGTCAACGAAAGTCAACAGGTCAACGGCTCAGTTTTGGTTGTTTCGGTTCACTTTCGGCTCGGATTCGAGTCGAACCAATATTCGGTTCGGTTTAAACATTGAAGTGTTTGTTTCTGGTTCGATGTTCGGTTCGGTTCGGTTCGGTCAACAAAAGTCAACACGGTCAACTGGTCAAACCCAGTCAACCCGAGTAAAGCCCTATCAAATCTGGTCAATGGGTCAACCCGAGACTCGATAAATTTAATTACGGCGCGAAGTTCAATTATATTAGTTTATAAATAATAATATTAATAATACTCATTATCGCGAACACCAAGCTCAAACCAAACCGTAAACGATTACTTATCGCCACAATTAAGAGTAAATAATCAAGCCGACGTATAAAATCCGCGTAAAAGTCAATAGTTAAAATCTAACCAATGATAGTATAAAATAAATTGGAAATTATAATCGGTGCAGCGTTATATCTGATACGATGAGAAATTTTATATATATTGTTATTGTTGCGTACATTGATATTGCGTTTTGATAAATAAATCGACAACTAGTATTGTCAGGATGGTCCGAAAACAGAGGAAACTCTGCCCGATTTTTGAAAATTTCGCAATACGAAACGCGTTACGTTTCAAAGATAAAACGTCCGAATTCAAGCAATAATTATAACAATATATATACATATATTTATTTGACGATGAAATTAAAACATTCAAAACTTAAGCCGACAACATTTCAATGAGCGCGATTTCAAGATAACAAACATTCGGCAATCGACTACAAGATAAATAATATTTATTTACGTTTAATTCAAAGCCGAATTTGGGAATTTGATCTCAAACTCGATAAATTATTTGAACCATGTTATAAAAATAAGTATATTGTTTATATTTATTTCGAAACGCCAAGATTTTCGAACGCTTTTACAAGATGATTACAAGGCGCGTATTATTTCAAACGACAAAATTCGGAAATCGTGTAACAAAAATATAGTTATATTTATTACAAACGTCGACGACGCGAACATTTGCAAATACTTTTGAAGGATTTTATAACAATAATATATTGATTATAATCGATTCAAAAGCTTCAACAAGGAACGACACAATACGGCAAGACTATCGCGCGAATACGAAATGTATTACCTATACAGATATAGTTTCGAGTATATATACTTTATATTTTACGAAAACTACAAAGAGTCGTACAATTTTCCGTCGATGTACATAACGACTAAATATGATTTCACGAAATATAGTTATGTTTATATGTAAACATATATTTCAAGACTCTCGAAAACAGAATCGTTTCTAAGAAAACCATAGATTAGTTAACCTAGTTAAGATAATGGCAATTCATAGAATCGTATGTGTAACGATTCGGTAGAGCTCGGTATCACGTAGTATAGCTAGGTCATCCTTAGAAACTTACAAGTTATTCCGTTTTAGGAATACAATAGATTGCATGCTAGCAAGTCAAGTTGTGGAGATAACACTATGGAAATCACATTAAGCTAGCTTTGCACAAGGAAATCAATGTGAGTTCATAATCCCCAATTTTTACCGTTTACATTTTTATAAATGTTTTCGGGGGTGGAAAGACATGCAAGTTTTACCAAAGCATAGAATGTTTCGATGAACGAAAATCATATATTTCTAAACCATGTTACAAACAGATTTCAATGAACTCAAATGTTTTACGAAAGGTTTATGCTAAACTTACCGGTTTTCACAGTTATACAAAGCTTTTCGAAACATGCATGAGTTTTATGACTAGTGACGGGATTGTCATAGTCACAACTAGGGGGCGGGGCCCCAATTTTATTTATAACATGGGCTAGGCCCAATGACAAGAAAACATGGGATAGACCCAAAATCAAGAAAACATGGGATAGGCCAATAAAGCAGAGTTATAACAATTGGTATGTAGCTATGGGATTAGATTATAACAGATCACTGTGCGTAAGTAGGAAGATGACAATAGTAACCATTAATCACGTAGTGACCAAGGTGCAAAAGGTATAGATCTATCGAGTTTGAGACACGCTCCACTCCTTGTAAGTTAACCGGTTAGGAGTGCTTTTGTGATCCCAAAATGTCAAAGAAGTCTCGGTTTGGTTACTTACTTATGGCACATAGGTCAGTGTATTAGCTACACACTGATTGATCCTTAGACTCCATAGGAAAACTACATACTACGATTTCAACACCGGTTTACAAACAGAAAACATTTCAATACCGGTTTATTTACAGCTATAATTGAAAACATTTTATCACCGGTTTATAAACATAACAGTTATATGCATGGATTTGCAAACAGCATGGAAAACATTTCAATACTGTTATACAGACAAGACTTTCAAATGCTTTGGGATACTATGATCCCACAAACCGGTTTTCGAATGCAAAAAGCTCAAATGTTTATGACTCATTTGAAAACAAAAAGAGACAAATTATGAACTCGCCAACTTTATGTTGATTTTTCGCATGTTCTTTCTCAGGTTATAATTACAAGTATGGCACGGATGGAATAGTAGAACCCATGGGGATTCTAGTAGTTAGCGGGCGTTCATTTACTAGTAACCTTAGCACTCTCGCTTGCTTCCGCTGTGCATTGAGGATACCAATCAGTCACGCCCCGCTCTGATGCTAAGGGATTACATGGGGGTGTGACATCCACACTTGAGGACACTTATCATCACCTCCTTAATCCTAAAATACTATAAGTACCCCATGATTCTTCCATTTTTTAAGACCACTTCAAAGCACAGTGTGAAGTTCTTTTTTCTATCCTTCTTGGAGCTTCTATCCAGCCTTTGGAAGCCTCTTATCTTGAGTTCCGAAAGTGTTCTTCAACACGAGTATGTACTCTTCCTAGTTCTTTCATTATTTTAGCTATTTTGAGCTAAAAGTCGAACAGTTTGGCTTCCTGATTGACTTTTGGTTCTGACCATATTTGGTCAAGTCAAAGTTTAATTGGACTTTACAACGTGATCATAATCATGAAATTTTGATGCCAAATCAGTTTTATAAACTTAGTTAAACATATTTTGACATGTCTAACTCGTCACTTCTAGTTTAGTGCTTATTTAGGGTCGTAAGTCGAGCGGGTGTTGACCACCTCTTTAACTTTCGAATCCGACCCGTTTGGTCGATTTTAGGATCCGACCAAACACATATTTGTGACCATAGTTGTATATGGAATAACCTTCTGAGGTTATACCTTATGGTCACGTCGTTTGATTAGTGTTATGATAAGTTCCTTCTGTGTACTTAAAAAATGAACAAAATGCCCTTTTGCGCATAAATCCATTTTAAACACATGTAACCAAATTTTGACATATAAACTAATGTTATAAAATTTTCAAACATACTTGGGCATTTAAAACTTATCATAGGACATATTTAACCATCTGATCACATGTTTACGCTAATGACCCGTTAAAGTAGCGTAAACTACCTTAACGAGTCATAATGGGTCAAAAGCACTTAGGATCCTTTCCAAATCAAAATGTTAAGTTTGTTAAACCATATCACATGAGTTCCAACACTCGTTTGGTTTATAAGACTTCATTCTATCCAATCTCCCGTTCGTAGTCTCGATACGCTAACATATTTATCTAACACATTAGGACACGTTTCATTGATCAAGAACACTTTCGCAATCCCAAGTGAGTACATAGCCCCATCTTTTACATTCTCTAAATGTTTTGTGGTGATTCATATGTGCCTATAATTATTTTCAAGATTTCAAAACAATATACATGGTTTATATATACAAAATGATTTTCAAAGTGAGTACATAGTTCCCCTCTTTTACATTTTCTAAATGTTTTGTGGTGATTCATATGTGCTTATAATTGTTTTCAAGATTTCAAAACAATTTACATGGTTTATATATACAAAATGATTTTCAAAGTGAGTACATAGTTCCCCTCTTTTATGTTCTGCGAATGTTTTGTGGTGACTCATATGTGCTAAATCATTTTTAAGTTTTCAAAAATAGTGTCTATGGTTTATATATAAAACAATACGATTTCAATAATGTGAACAACTTGTTGATGCGTTATCCATAACACGAATGACATTCATTAGCTTTGACCGAGCCGACCATTAGTATGTTATGGTACCATAGGACTGACAATCCCATTATCAGACTGTTTATTGGATTTCGTGGAAGTCTGGGTAATGACAAAAACTTTTTCTGATTAACAAATCATTGGTCGATTTGTTAGTCTAGTTAAAGAGATCCTTTGAATGTCTATTAAAGATACCTTTTGGTGGTATAGTCAACACAAGTTTGAATGTGTTCATTAAAGAACGATCAAAAGTTTTCAAAATAAAAAACACAGACGATTTGTTTATGTCATGGACAATTGGTTTATGACACGGACGATTTATCTATAACATGGACAAATGGTTTATAAGGTGGACAAAGGGTTTTGAACTATGTCACGCAATGATTTTCACTTAAAGATATAGACCATACGGATTTTTCTTTTGAATCAATCTATTGCAACGTTTTTACAAAAGAAACGTTTTGGTCAAGATTCATGGCTATAAGGTTTTCACAACTCTAACCAACTTGTTTTAGTTGGTTAATTGTATTGCAATATCAAACACTTTTGATACGAGGTTTCCACTTAACGACTCTTGTAGTCGAACGAGATGTTTCAATATGTATACAAAGCCACGAATTTGACACACTCACAAGACCTATGTACTCGTCAGCATTCTTATGTTGAATCTCTTTTCACATATGTTTCAGGAGTCAATGCTTGATAATATGATGCATGCTTCACGTAGGAATGGACGCGGGCCTTAGTGACTTAAAACACGAAAGATAATTTATTTATGTGTTGTTTATGTTTATCCCATGACAATGTAAACATTTAACTTAATAAAACAAAATTTTAAATTCCATGAGTTGTGAAACAATAGTTCGATGATATGACTCCCTGAAGTTTCCACTGGGTTTGTTGTTTTACGCAGTCGGGGTGTTACACATTCTGCACCAACAAACTCCCCCTAGGATATTGCCTCAGTCTTGGTCAGTTTTCAAAATCTTCAAAATCTTTTATAGTTAACGCCCAAAGAAATGCTTTCTTGGTCTTTGACGCTCCTCAGATGAAATAGGTATTTGAGCTGTGGGAGGAGGTCTGTTGTAGGTATTTCCATATTGAAACCTTCTCAAAGAATCCTTTCTAACAGTTCCAGCAATTCTTGCTTTCTTTCGCTCTTTCTTTCACTGCTCTTTGCCTTCCAACTTTCTTCAATCTGAATTCCGTATTTTTCATGAATTAATATCGTTAGCATAATAAACATTAATAACCTGCTGGAACTGCAACGCCTGCACTTTGTCTTTCTCTTCAAAGCTTATCTTGCTGTAGAATAGACATTCAATATCCTTCTTTGAGTAGTTTAATAGCCACATCGGGTCTAGTATTCGAATTCCCCTCCATAAACCAAATATTCTCTAGTGCCCAATCACGGTTTCAGTCAAATTTTCAGTGATTTTCAAGGAATCATCATCATGTTGGACATAAATCACTGCTTCTCTTGTTTTAGAATCATAATGCCACCACTTGAATAGCTTATGGAAATCTTTTTCAATCTTTAGCATCTGCATATTCTTCATAACACGTGGCCTCTTCACTGTCAGCGTAACATCTTTCTGTTTCATCACTAGATCAAACTTGATAATTTTGCATGGAATATGTGGCTTCCAGTATCTAAAACCATGAGCAGCTTCAAACTTCATCAATTTCCACAAACGTTGATCACGAAACTTCATCTTGAGATTGATACTTTTCGTCTGAACTAACTCTTCAATATCCCAAAATGGCAACGTCTTGATGTCACTCAAGTACTAAACACCGAACTGTCGCTTTATTGCATATACATCCAACTCTTCTATCCATCCCCAACTTAGAATATCCCTCGAAGATTTGTCTGGATCATGAGGAAAGAAGGCCATTGGACTTTTAAACTTTCTTTCTTGTCGCATCTCCTTGAACCAATACTTCTTAGCCGCAACAATCTCTTCTTTAGATAATTGTTTAGGCACATTTCCTTCTTTCACGGCTTCCTCGACCTTTCTTCTCAACAGATCATTATTTACTTTAGAAAATAACTCTTCAAAGTTTGGGAAGTCATCTGTCCCTTCACTAGAATATTTAGCATTAGCATCATCGTCAGAATCATCCTCCACGACAACCCTGTCATAATCATTAGCTTCCGACACATACTTATAAAGCTAATCATTAGGCTGTGAAGCACTAATGTTGTTTAGTTCATTTTCAAAGGCAATTACAAAGGATTTTGTGAACGGGGGATCGGCTCCTCCGATGAGCAACTGGTCTGAATTAACTCAGCTAGCTGAGGCAGAATTCATTGCTAGAGAGGATGATAAACAAAGAAGTAAGATCTTATTGTTTAACTGCTCTGAATGTATTGATTGACGTGCAAATTAAAAGGCAAGTAAACAAATCACCAGGGCTTCGATGTACCAACTGAACAAACACTCACTAGCTCTGATACAACACTCCTCTATTTATAGGTCGACGTGACTCAAACTGGAGTGTGTGAAACAGAGACTGTGACTCGTGTGAGTGGTTGCCTCATATGAGTGACAGACTGTCACTCGTATGAGTCATATACTTCACTCGTACGAGTCTCTTACAAAACATATAAAATAAACAATAACATTCATACATTTGACGTTTAAGCCCTATATATAATAATGACATATCCTAGATGTAGGCAATAGACATTATGCACCAACAAACACTCCCTTGGAAGTTGTCGCAATCTGGATAGTATTCAAAAAATCATCATATGATTTGACGCTTAACGACCAAACAACCGCTTCGGTGGCTTGCGATGCTCCTCAAATGCTATTGGCGTTTGATTTGTTGGCAGAGGTCGGTTCACTGTATTGCGAAACCGAAAAATTCCCAGCGATGCTATGCGAGCTTGCTCAGCAATCCTAGCTTCCTTCTTTTCCTTCTTCTTTTGCTCGGTCTACTCTAGCTTCCTCCAAGAAGTGTTCCATGTCGATCCGAATGTATATCATTGGCAAAGCAGACATTAACAATCTTCTGAAACTGGAGTGCTTGCTCTTTATCTTTCTCTTCGTAGCTGATCTTGCTATAGAAAAAGCAATCTATATCTTTCTTCATACAATTTACTAGCCACATCGGGTCTAGAACTCGAATGCCACGCCACAGCCCATATATTCGTTTGTGTGCTATGACGACTTCGGTTAGCTCCTCGGTTATCTTCCACGAGTCATCATCAGGGTGCACCCAACAGCTTCTCCTGTATTAAAATCATAGTGCCACCACTTGAAGATTTTGTGGAAATCCTGCTCCATCTGTATCAGAGGCATATTCTTATTACTTTCGGCCTCTTTACGATGAGCGTAACTTCTTTCTCTTTAGTCAATGGATCTATCTTTGTAATATGTCTCAGAAAGTGAGGTTTCTAGTGTATAAATCCATGTGCAGCTTAAAGCTTAATCAACTTCCATAGCCTTTGGTCATGAAATTTCATCTTCAGATTTATCGTCTTTGTTTGCACCAGTTCTTTGATGTCCAAATAAGGCAAGGATTTGATGTCGCTCAAATATCTAAAGTACTGGATTCCAAACTCTCTTTTGCTCGCGTAAACGTTAAGTTCTTCGATCCAACACCAGCTTATAATGTCCCCTTGAGAAATATCTGTGTCACGAGGAAAGAACGCTAGAGGACGTTTGCATTTCCGCTCGGCTGGTGAACTCTTGGACCACTTCTTCCTCATTTCAGCAATTTCAGCTCTACTCAACTGTTGAGGAATTGTTCCCTGTTTAGCAGCTTCTTTGACTTTTCGTTTTAGCACATCGGCATTCTCTGCTGCAAACAATTTAGTGAAAGTTGGTGGAGTCATCTGTACCCTGATCGGCTATATTAGAAACATCGTCATCAGAATCATCCTCCATGACAAATCGATCATAATCGTTAGCTTCTTCAACGTGTTCAAATACATAATTGTTTGGCTCGAAAGTGCTAATCTCATTCAGCTCATCTTCAAAATCAAACACAAACTTTTCCTCATCCACGTCTAACATTTCGGCAATCTCTTCCTTAGAATAGTTGTGGATAAATTTTCCCTCCTCAACATCATGCTCAAGATAAAAAATCTTTGGTATCAGCACAACAGAAACAGTAGATGTATCAATTCCGAGAAGATTCCTGCCTGCTGAGCATCAGAAGGACCTTCAGTTCTGTCCTTATCACCTTCCTCAGTTGTTTGATTTGCAGAGCCGTCTAGATACACAGAATAATCAATCTCTTCATTTACACCAGACTCTGTTACACGAAAACCCACACTACCTACATTATCATCGTCATCACCACTATCAGAATCAGGATCACCAGATAGCACATCATCTAAATCTTCATCTTCTTTCTCAGCATGTTCCTCAAATTCTTCAATCGCTGCCTCAATCTCTTTTTCTAACTATTTCTTCAGTAACCATTCGCGGTGTCTTACAGAAAGATCTGACATGTCAGTATCCACATCCCTAGGTTTCCCTATCAGCACAAACTTATTCGACACTGTATACAACATGATATCTGTGATAACTGGCACATATTCAGCTTCTGGCGCAGTTTCAACATTCACGGGATCCTCAACCACTTTTGCTTTTCTTTTGCCTTGCGCATCTGATAGTTTCTTTAGCAAGACGTTCTCTTTCAGCAACACGCTCTCTGGCCTCTGCGCGTTCAATCTCATCAATCTCTGCAGCTATGTTAACTCCCAGCTTTTTTGTCAGAATTTTCTCAAACATATTCATTCTTCTATCACTTCTGAGACGTTCCTCCTTGTATTCAGCCATTCGGAGTCGTAAACGTTCATTCTCTGACACTATACTGGTGAGCATGGCTTCTAGTTGTTGTTTATCTTCATTAAGCACATTAAGCTGCTCCTGTAACTCCGCAATTTTGACAGTGTGTAACAAGACTTGTTTCTGTAGTTCTTCAACATGCGGGTCGTTAAACATGTCTGTAGTAAAGTCTTCACCCACTGGAATGTCTCCTAAATCAAAGTTGAAATCAAAGTGAGACTGGGGTTGTGAAGTATGCAGTGGCAGCTGCGGTGTAGTCTTTCTTGGTGTTGGTTGTGGTGGCGGTTGTGGAGTCAGTTGTGGTGGTGGCTGAGGAGTAACACGTCGAGGTGGTGATTGTAGTGTAGATTGTCTTGGTGGAGATGATGAAATTTGCAGAGTTGGTTCAACAACAACCTCTTCTTCAATCGACTGCTCTTCACTGTCTCTTTGGATTTTATAGTAGGAGACTCAGAGCTTCTAGCTGCTTGGCGCTTGAAACGTCGTGTCTTTTTCTTTTCTGGTGTGCGTACAGGAGTGTCATAGTTCGAACCGGAAGGTATATACGTAGTATCATCCTTACCTGCTGCTTTGCGCTTTTTCTCTTCACCTTTCCTCTTTTTCTCTGGCAGACGCTTTGCTTCTATCTTTTTGGCTCTCTTTCTTTCACCTGCTCTTCTATCTTCTGAATTAGTGCTAGAAGACGATGCATCTTCAGCCACTTTATCTCCACCAAACGCTTGCCTCTCAATGTCTGCAGCAATATCTTCAATATTTTCTTCAATTTCTGGTTCATCTCTTAACCCATAAGTTTCAGCTGCTTGCCTTTTCTTTTGCGTTGTAGAAGTAGATGATGATATCGCTTTTCTCTTTGTACCCTTTCCTCCGTCTTTCACAAACCAAGAACTAAGCTTAGCAATAAAACCGTCTAGCGCATTCAACTACTCACTCTCATCCCCACTCTCTTCTTTCCTCCATTTTCACGGAGCCGGAGCAATGTAATCTTTATCAACAATAGCACCAAGAACTGGCTTGGCATTTGGGAATGTCTTCAAATGCAAATTCATCTTCTTGAGAGTCGAGACATCCATATGTTCAATATTTAACACGTCATCCTTTTTCTTCTTCAAATTCGGGTGTAGGTGATCTAGTAGCATCTGTATAAACCGTGGATACTGCAGGAACTTTTCCCTCTGTATATTTTGCACCATCTATGTAAATATAAGCTTTGAAAAGTTATATAGCAGATTTAGAACCAATGTAGTAATCATGCACATTTGGTAACTGAGCAAATCTTCAAATCCTCTTTTTCAATGACTCAACGCATGAACAACAACGTGAGCTATATAACGAAATGGCGCACTTAGGTTTCCCTTCTTGAAAGGCGCGGCGTTTACAAATCCAGCATAACCCATTCGGTAAAAACGACCCTTTACCATATACTCCGAAAACCCTGTTGGATCGTCTTCATTATCTTTAAAATCCAAAACCTTCCTGATCAAATCGTCCGTAATCTTCACCTGTATATCCTCATCATCTATCTTCACAGCTGAAACTATCGCATTCTTTTCAGCATCAAACTCTGCCGCATTCCAAAAATATTAGACACGAGATCTATATGTTGTATGACGATCAGTGAGCGCTTTGGCAATTGGGATTCTGCTCAAAAAATCTAACACAACTTGATAAGAAGAAATCTCCGGAATAGAATCATCAAGCAGACAACATATATTGTGAAACTAAGAGAAAGACGTTTTCTTGACCTGTACACAAAGAGAATTCAAACCGTTAGAAAAATGTTAAAAACTTTTAACTTACAAGATCATTTATACGAACCATACATCCGTACGAGTGAAGACTTGAAAAATTTTTCAAGTTTGGTCAAATCATCACTTGTAGGAGTCACTACTTTGCACTTGTGACAAAAGACTTAGACATTTTTCAAGAGATTTTACCAAACTTGCTTCGTACGAACAATGTTCGTACGAGTCAATAATGCTTAACAAATTTTAAAACTCAGTTTGTAGGAGTGGTCCTTCGTACGAATCATAAACCATACCAAATAACACCAAGTTTAAACCGAACTTAAAACGTGATGTTTTTAACAAATTGATGGTTGATTCACAGGCTATTGGGGCCTATATTGATGATTTTAAGTTCAATTTTAAGTTTCACATGTCCAATTTCCCTAAATCTACTTTTTATGTCCGTTTGGTCTAAATCCGGCATTATAACGGCTAAGAACACGCAATAGTACCTTCCCCATCGTAAGAGGTATGCTAATCAACTTCCCCAATGTAATGATACACTGTATATGTCAAGAAAAAAACAAAGTTTAGAACTGGTTCGCACAAAATGCTCTCTCAGTCGTACAATAACATAAAGTTGGCTCGTGCGAATAAGAAGGCCTTTTATACTAGTTCAGTTGCGAATGAACACCAAAAGTCATTCGTACGAGTTAGTGATACTCGTACCAATCATTTTCGAAAATTGTGAATATATTATCTGTTTAAAACTTTTTAAACTTTTTGATTTTGTATGATATTTTATCTGTTTAAAACCCACTCAGTTAACTAAGTCCAAGTTAACGACCCTGGTTACCTAATTTGTCTACCAAGTCCAAGTTAATGACCTTGGTTGACCATGTTTGACAATAACAAATTTATCTTAAATTGTAAAGTTTCAAAAAATAAACTTTATTGTCGTTCAGATAATTTTTTCATTTAAGATTAGCTCCCAACCCATGGTTTTCAGATTCCCTTCAACATGACATCGCCATTACTTCAACCATCAGTGTTTTCATTATCGGTAGACTAAAACAAAACTAAAAAGATAAGGAAACTGAAAATCTTTTTGGGTTTTGGTATTTATTGTCAAAAAAAAAAAAAACACGTAAAGATACATATTTTTTGTGAGTTTTGTGTTAAGAGGATCATATCACGTATTTAAACAAATCACAAGTACCGTTGATCTTGGTATACTCATTAAGCTTTTAACCAGATTTATCTAGATTGCCAATATTCTTATCCACTTAAACCTCTTCTCGTTTCTCAATTGTTTCAAGATATGTTAGGTAATATTAGGAACATGAAATAACTATGTTTCCCATCTCAAAATATAATCCCACATCAAGATTCCCAGAAAATCTCATTTCACAGGTGAATATATCCAATTGATATCTGTAAAGGGGTGAATTGCGAGACCTTAAGAGCTCAGGTTAGTACTTCCGTATAGACAAAGAGATGAAGGCTCATCTTTAGGTGGTGTTCCTTAAAGGAATCTTTTGAACTGCAGATGCCACAAAGTTTATGACATAATCATTTTTATGCAGCTATTGTAGGCGAATAATGCGTAAAGTATAATACAAGCTCTAGGCCATTGCTGACGCAAAATCAGAAGAACTCGGATAATACCCCAGATATAGATTAAATATAAAGACATAGTATCGTAGAATCTGGCATTCTTTCAAATGAAATTTCGGAGTACTAAGTCCATATATCCAAGAGATGTTAACCCACAAGTTATTCAGTTTTTCTTTTAGGTTTATATCTTGAAAACAATTTACTGAACAAGTGAAGCCTATTGGCACATCCTCAGTAAGACCAGTTTAATTACTTGTTTAATCATTCCATATCTTTAGCATAGTATGACTATCATATTGATGTAATATGATCTCCTTTTTTCACAAAAAAATCTTTTGACTTTTAAAATGTTTTTGTATTTTCCCAAACTCTCTCACCCTAAAATCAAAAACATATTTTTTTGATTTTTAGAGTTTTTTAAGAAATAATGTACAGAAAAATTCATCAAACCGATGAGAATCACGTCAAGTCGTCGTCATCCTCAAATTCAACCTCATGTATATCCCCTGATGTCAGATATCGTAAACCATTTAATTTTAAAAGATTTTTAAATCTTGTACAATCAAAGGCTTTGGTATAAAAATCAGCTTTTTGGTCATCGGTGTGGATTTTTTAAATTCTGACCAACTTTTTTCATAGCAATCATGGATAAAGTGGTGTCGAATCTCAATATATTCAGTTCGAGAGTGTTGACATGAGTTTATAGTGATATTGATCGCAGTATGGTTATCTATATATAGGGGTATCAAGAAATTGTAGTCCGAAGTCTCTCATCTACTGTTGTATCCAGAGAATCTGGGAACAACAACTGGATGCTAAAATGTATTCAGCTTCACAGGTAGAGAGAGCGACCACGGTCTGTTTCTTGCATTGCCACGTTACCAAATGAGTTCCGAAGAACTGGCAACCAGCCGTCGTAGATTTGGCATTAAGTTTGCAGCAACCAAAATCAGAATCCGAGTAACCCGCAAGATTGAATTCGACGTGTCTAGGTACCACAAGCCGCTGCTTGGAAATCCCTTCAAATATCTCATGATACGTTTGACGGCGAGTAAGTGTGAATCTTTTGGATTGGACTAATTACAGGCGCACAGGCATGTTGGATACATGATATATGGCCGAGAAGCAGTAAGATACATCAAGGATCCGATCATGGAGCGGTATAATGTTTCGTCAACTTTGACTCCATTAAGATCTGGACAAATTCCATGATTAGGAGCTAATGGGGTTGATGCTGGTTTAGCTCCTGCCATATTGAATTTCTCCAATATGTCATGAATATACTTCCTCTAATGGATGAAGATACCATCAGGCAATTGATCGACCTGAATTCCTAAAAAGAACTTAATCTCCCCCATCACGCTCATTTAAATTTGCACTTCATGACTTCTTCAATGTCTTTACACAGCTTGTCATTTGTTGATCTGAAGATGGTATCATCCAAATATATATGTACAATAATCAAATGCCCATCCACTTCCTTCATAAAGAGGATAGAATCTACAGTTCCTCTAATAAAGCCGTTATCTGTAAGATGTCGTGACAGCGTTTCATACCAAGCTCTCGAGGCTTGACGTAGACCATATAAGATTTTGTTCAGAAGGTAGACTTTGTCTTTGTGCATTGGATTGACGAACCCCGGAGGTTGGCCGACATACACCTCCTCTTTGACTTTTCCGTATAAGAAAGCAGATTTGACATCCAATTGGTACACCTTGAAACCTTTCTAAGAAGCAAAGGCCAAGAATATGTGGATTGCTTCAAGACGGGCGACTGGGGAATATACTTTAGTATAAGCTATCCCTTCTTGCTGATGAAAACCCTGTACCACAAGTCGAGCTTTGTTGCGCACTACAATTCCTCTATCATCACGTTTGCACTTGAAGACCCATCTCGTGTTTATCTTTTTCTGATTATCTGGTAGGTCAAAAAGCTTCCAGACTCCCAGCTTCTGGAATTGAAGCAATTCCTCTTGCATTGCGTCCACCCAGCTCTCTTCTTTAAACGCGTCTTTCTAGTTCCCGAGTTCCACATGAGAAATAAAACAAATATTAGAAAGTCTGGTTTATAGTGGAGCAATACGAGTATAAAAACAGCTTAGATCCTTGTTGATCTGATTACGAGTTTGCACTCCCGTTTGTAAGTTGCCTATAATATTCTCCGAAGGATGATAAGGAAGCGTCCTTGGAATCACTTCGCTAGGAACATCTACTTGAGATTGCAAATTTGTGATAACTTCATCAACAACCGGTGCGGATGATGAAGCTTCATTCCTGACATTTGATTGATCAGCTTGATTATTCAGGAAGCTTTCGATCTGCTCAGATCCTTCATCAGAACTAGATCCTCCATCATCGAAAGTCGGTTCCCGATCAGAGTCGGCATTTGGCTATTGCTGGGCTGATGATTCGACAGTGTGGACAATTGGTACAGTTACAGATTCTTGACGAGTAGAGCTTGGACCTTCATCAGACGTGTTAGACACATGAAGTGACAGGGAAATCAGTAACGGTCTGGTAACTTGTTCTTGATTTGATATTTGCTGCTGTTGAAAGAGCATAACAATTTCTTCTTCTGATGGCATATCCGGTAGGTCGAAAGAATTCCAAAACCATCGTAGTTAAATAGCCATGGATCCCTAGGTTTCTACGTTGGCGTAGTATATCTTTGACAATCAACATGCTGCACAAGAATAACCTTGTTCAAACTCGGCAAGAAGACACATTTTTGAGGAGTAGCATAACCCATGAAGAATCTTTTCAAGGATTTGGCACCAAATTTACCAACCGGGTCCAATACAGTACAAGGTGATCCAAAAGGCTCCAAAAGTGCAAGGTTAGGCTTTCACTGATTTAGTAACTTGAAACACGTATTGTTGTGAGGCTTAACTAGTTAACACACGATTCAAGGTGTAACACACTGATTTGACTGCTTCACTCTAGAAACTGATAGGCAATTTCGAATCGGCGAACATAGTTCTAGCAGTCTCGATCAGTGTGCGATTCTTTCGTTCAGCAACACCGTTTTGTTGTGGAGTATAAGGAGCACTGAATTCATGAAGAATCCCCTTTTCATTGCAGAATTCGAGCATCCGTTTGTTCTTGAACTCTGTACCATTATCACTGCGGATTCTCTTGATTGGCAAGTGATACAGGTTTTCGAGTTTTCTGAAGAGAATAATTAGTTTCAAATGTTTCGTCTTTGCTTTCCAGAAAGAAAACCCATGAGAATCTTGAATAATCATCTGTAACGACTAGGCAATATAGATCACCAGAAATGCTTTTGACGTTTAATGGTCAGAAAAGATCCATATGTAGCCTCTCTAGTGGTAGCTTGATAGAATTCAAAAGCTTTCGTGGGTGTGATTTCTTGTGATGTTTCCCCTTTTTATAGCTCAGACAATCATCAGATAAATGAAACCTTTTCAGATTAACACCCTCCACTAGGTCGTTATGCACAAGATAATTCATTTTCCGCAAATAATGTGCCCCATCTTCATATGCCATGCAATAGACTCTTTCTCGGTAGCTTTAGAAACAAAGCACTGAACCTTCTTTGAGGTTGTAGAAGCAACACTCATCTCAAGAACATATAAATCATTTTCTCTCGGAGCTCGCATGAGAATCCATTCCTTCGAAATCTTGAAACCCGGCTTTAATATCAAGCATTCTTTATCATTGAAGTGCGTTGTTAATTTGTTGTCACAAATCTGCGAAATGCTGAGTAGATTGTTCTCAAGTTTTGCGATGTAGTTCACTTTATCAAACGATACAACTCCATTCGTGAGAATTCCTTCATCGATAATCCTACCTCCTGGCATTCTGGCAAAACCTACGTACCTTCCGTGGATAGCTTTAACGTCGTGTAACAATGCAAACATCCCTGTCATGTGCCTGGAAACTCCATTATACATTATCCATTTAGACATTATCGATCGTGGGGGTCCCTGCACACATGCGGAAGAAACTATTTGAACAAAGAAACCCAAGCCTGTTTAGTCTTGGGTGGGTTCGGAATGTCAAATGTCGGACCTACTTTGTTTTTTATGTTCCTTTAGGCTCGGTTTTGTTTGGAACAGAAGGTTTCGGTTCTACCTTGGGCGGTTTCACTTTTGCCACCCATGTTTGTGTTTTCATATTTGCCTTTTTAGTATAAAATTAGAATCCATTTGACGATATTTAGTTGATGTTTCACCAATTTCAAATGTTGAATGACGTTGAAGACTTGGTTTAACATTTTTGTAGGTTTCATTAGTTCTTTTCAAAATTTGCTTTGGCGCAACCATTGGTATACCTAACAGAGTGAGAAATAGACTTTGGATATATTTGTGAGCAATATCGTGCGACATGCCCGACATTCTTACATTTATAGGATGTCCTACTGTCTTTATGGACAGAGGAATCCAAAGTTTGTTTTTACTCTCTTTTTCGCTTTTGAAATCATCATTGATTGAGTACCGATAATTTCTTTTTCCTTCTCTGTTGTTGTTCCAAAGACAAAATTGATTTTCTTTGTAAAGTTTATTTTTGGAACTTATTGTTCATTCTTTGCTTTTGGAAACCCAACCCTGCCGTCTTATTTTCAGGATAATCTTTGTTTTTATGATTGTAGGGTCGGTTGTCACATTTTGATTTAGAGTAGAATGTTACATCGTTTTTATCTAAATCAGCATGACTTACCTCCACAAGCTTGAATAATTTATCAACACGATCCAGATTCACGTTCTGAATGGGAAGTCCTCATCAGAAATTAGTTTATCACATACATGCATTTTATACACTATGACGTTTGGATCATTGTTTAAACTATCTTCTCATGTTTCAACATCAGATTCACTTTTTAACACATTTTCGACAACCGTTTTAACCACCTAAGAGTCACATTGGATTTCAGATGTTGTGTAAGTTACGTCGATGTTTGTAGGCAGCACGTTTGATTGTTCAGTTTTAGATTGAGTGCCTCTTCCACCCTGGTGGCTTTTTACAAGCATAACTATTCCACATATGGGGTGGAACACGATCGTAACTTGCATTCTTGTTTTCAACCTTTTTTTATTCTTCTTTATTTTTTATTTTTGGTAAAATATGATCAATGACGTAGGAGCTTGTTGAATAACTGATTAACAACTTGTTAACCTGTAACACCCCGACCGCGTAAAACAACAAACCGCGGCGGAAACGTCGGGGAGTCATGTCACAAAACTATTGTTTCACAACTCATGGAATTTAAAATTATGTTTGATTAATTTAAATGTTTACATTGTCTTGGGATAAACAGAAACAACACATAAATAAATTGTCTTTCATGTTTTTAGTCACTAAGGCCCGCGTCCATTGCTACGTGAAGCATGCATCATATTATCAAGTATTGATTCCTGGAACATATGTGAAAAGAGAGTCAGCATAAAAATGTCAGCGAGTACATAGGTTTTGTGAACGTGTCAAATTCATAGCCTTGTATACATATTGCAACACCTCGTCCGACTACAAGAGTCGTTAAGTGAAAACCTCGTATCGAAAGTGTTTGATATTGCATTACAATCAACCAACTAAAACAAGTTGGTTAGAGTTGTGAAAACCTTGTAGCCATGAATCTTGACAAAAACATTTCTTTTGTAAAAACCTTGTAATAGATTGATTCAAAAGAAAACTTCATATGGTTTATATCTTTAAGTGAAAATCATTGCGTGACATTATTCAAAACAATTTGTCCGTGTTATAAACCAATCGTCCATGTCATAATTCAATTGTCCATGTCATAAACAAAATTGTCCGTGTTTTTAATTGTGAAAACTTTTGATCGTTCTTTAATGAACACATTCAAACCTTTGTTGACTATACCACCAAAGGGTCTCTTTAACTAGACTAACAAATCAACAATTGATTTGTTAATCAGAAATAGTTTCATTCATTACCCAAACTTCCACCAAATCAAGTGAACAGTCTGATAATGGGATTGTCAGTCCTATGGTACCATAACATACTACTGGTCGGCTTGGCCAAAGCTAATGAATGTCATTCGTGTTATGGATAATGCATCAACAAGTTGTTCACATTATTGAAATCGAATTATTTTATATATTAACCATAGACATTGTCTTTGAAAACTTGAAAATGATTTAGCACATATGAGTCACCCCAAAACATTTGCAAAACGTAAAAGAGGGCAACTATGTACTCACTTTGAAAATCATTTTTGTACACATAAACCATGTATATTGTTTTGAAATTTTGAAAATAATTATAGGCACATATGAATCACCCAAAACATTTGAAAATGTATAAGAGGGGGGCTATTTACTCACTTTGAAAATCATATTGTATATATAAACCATGTATATTGTTTTGAAATCTTGAAAATAATTATAGGCACATATGAATCACCCCAAAACATTTGAAAACATAAAAGAGGGGGCTATGTACTCACTTTGAAAATCATTTTGTATATATAAACCATGTATATTGTTTTTGAAATCTTGAAAATAATTATAGGCACAGATAAATCACCAAAAAACATTTAGAAGATGTAAAAAGAGGGGGCTATGTACTCATATAAGCCTTGCATAGTAAATATGTAGATTTGAAAAGATAGTTTAGCACATATGAATCACCCTAAAAAATTTAAAATGTAAAAGAGGGGAATGCGAATTTCGTCGACAAAGTGCATTGTGTCTTCAACGTGTATTTCGTCGAGGGGAATGTGGAGGTTTGTATCGGCTAAACACATTTTCAAATTGGACACGTGGAATCTTGGGTGAATATTACCAAGTTCAGGAGGTAGCTCATTTTTCAACAAGCTTTGGGATCACACATGTATGTTATGCTTGAAGGATACGTGTCTGGATATCAGATTGAACTCGAACACAATGAAGTTTAACACATTCCTTATGACTAAGCGCATCAGCCACAACATTCACCTTACCAGGATGGTAGCGAATCTCATAGTCGTAGTCGTTCAGAAGTTCGACTAAGCATCGTTATCTCATGTTTAGCTCCTTTTGATTGAATATGTGTTGGAGACTTTTGTGGTCAGTGAAAACCACACATTTCGTACCATAAAGGTAGTGTCTCCAAATTTTGAGAGCAAAAACTACGGCTCCTAACTCAAGATCATGAGTTGTGTAGTTCTTCTCATGGATTTTCAATTGTCTTGACGCATAGGCTATGACTTTATCTCTTTGCATGAGAACACAACCAAGGCCTAGGTTTGATGCGTCACAATAGACAAAGAAATCATTGTTGCCGTCGGGTAAAGATAAAACATGAGCATTACAGAGTTTTTGTTTCAGTGTTTGAAAGGCTTCCTCTTGTTTGGGTCCCCACTCGAAAGGTTTTTTTTTGTGTCAAAGTGGTGAGGGGAACCGCTATCTTTGAAAAGTTCGCGATGAATCGTAGATAGTATCCAACAAGACCAAGAAATGAACGAACTTCGGTAGGAGTAGTAGGTGTGCTCCAATCCCTAATCGCACTGATTTTGGCAGGATCTACATGTTTACCTTGTTCGTTAACAATGGGTCCCAAAAATTGAACTTCGTTTAGCCAAAATTCAGATTTGGAGAATTTGTCGTAAAGTTGTTCTTTCTTCAGGAGTTCCATCGTTAGACAAAGATGTTGTTCGTGATCGGCACAAGACTTAGAATAAATGATGATGTCATTGATGAAAACTATGATGAACTTGTCTAAATAAGGTTTACAACCCCTATTCATTAAGTCCATGAAGACGGCAAGAGCATTCGTCACACCAAAAGGCATGACATTGAACTCGTAATGGCCGTATCGAGTGTGAAAAGCAGTCTTTGGAATATCTTCTTCGAGTACACGAAGTTGGTGATACCCAGAACGCAGATTAATCTTTGAAAAGCAGGTCGCACCTTGTAGCTGATCAAAGAGATCATCAATGCAAGGTAGGGGATATCGGGTTTTGATTGTGAGTTTCTTGAGCTCACGATAATCGATACACATACGGAAGGATCCATCCTTCTTTTTCACGAATAGGACAGGAGCGCCCCAAGGTGAAAAGCTCGGACGAATCAATCCCCTTTCTGAAAGTTCTTGGAGTTGTTTGACAACTCTTGCATTTCAGACGGTGCAAGTCAGTAAGGAGATTTAGCAATTGGGTTTGCACCAGGTACAAGGTAAATACGAAACTCAACTTGACGAATTAGGGGTAAACCAGGTAGCTCTTCAGGAAACACCTTAGGATATTCCCTAACAATGGGGAGGTGCTGAACAGTCTTGCCCTTGCCTTTTTCCTCTACGATATGTGCCAAAAAGGCTACATAATTCTTTCGTAGGTATTTTTAGGCCTGGGTACAGGTCATGAGTTTTAGGCTACTAGAGGGTTTCTCTATGTGAACTTCTAAGGTTTTGCCAGATGAAAGAGGTATACGAACAACCTTGTCGAAACAGATCACCTCAGCATGGTGTTTGGTTAACCAATCCATTCCTATGATGATGTCACAACTCCCGAGTTGCATTGGTGTGAGGTCAACGGGAAAAAGGTGTTTATTCAAGTTCAATTTGCAACTGCGAATGACATAGTCGAGCACAAGGGGTTCACCACTAGCTATTTCCACCGTTAAGGATTTTTCTAGTTTAGTTCTAGGCATCAAAAGCAAAGGTTCAAAGCCCAGCAATACAAAGCTTATATCGGCACCCGAATCGAAAAGAATAGAAGCAGGATGATTGTTAACAAGGAACGGACGATTAATGACTTCGTTATCATAATTTATTATTATAATGCAATAATATGTTCTTCTAGAAGAAAACATGAGGGAAAATATGTGAGATTGACATTGTATAATCAAGAGAGATGTTAAAAATATCGACGAATTATAAGGATGGTGGTCATTCGTTCATTAGTAAAAAACAAACAAATGATACACGGTGACTAATCAAAGTAAATGGGTCTTTATAATGTATCGCGAAGACATGCTTTAGCCTATAAGTGGACACTCACCTCAAGAGTTCCCAGGTAAGAGTGACTGGTCCGATAATGCAGATTTGTACGAACACTCTAGCCTTAGACAGAAAACTCAGGGTACAGGCATCTATCCTTCTAGATTGCACATGTTCACATTAATAAAACCCAAACTTTGACGGGATTTTTAAAACTTACAAGGCTTTAAGCCAAAACAAATCATCTAAGGATAGATGATTGATTTTCAAAACGAATTTGTAACTTGTGTATTTTTTTTGTAATCACCAAAGGATAGGTGATGGTATTGTTTTAATAATCTAAACGCAAGATAACTCGCGTTAGGGTCCTAGGAAGGTTATAGTCTAGGTCAAAGCGTTACTACTAACCTAATTCCCTATAACCATAAGCTCTGATACCAATCTTTCTGTAACACCCCGACCACGTAAAACAACAAACCGTGACGGAAACGTCAGGGAGTCATGTCACAGAACTATTATTTCACAACTCATGGAATTTAAAATTATGTTTGATTAAGCTAAATGTTTACATTGTCTTAGGATAAACAGAAACCACACATAAATAAATTGTCATTCATGTTTTAAGTCACTAAGGCCCGCGTCCATTCCTACGTGAAGCATGCATCATATTATCAAGTATTGATTCCTGAAACATATGTGAAAAGAGAGTCAGCATAAAAATGTCGGCGAGTACATAGGTTTTGTGAGCGTGTCAAATTCATGGCCTTGTATACATATTGCAACACCTCGTCCGACTACAAGAGTCATTAAGTGAAAACCTCGTATCAAAAGTGTTTGATATTGCAATATAATTAACCAACTAAAACAAGTTGGTTAGAGTTGTGAAAACCTTGTAGCCATGAATCTTGACAAAAACATTTCTTTTGTAAAAACCTTGTAATAGATTGATTCAAAAGATAACTTCGTATGACTTATATCTTTAAGTGAAAATCATTGCGTGACATTGTTCAAAACAATTTGTCCGCGTTATAAACCATTCGTCCGTGTTATAAATCAATCGTCCGTGTCATAAATCAATTGTCCATGTCATAAACAAAATTGTCCGTGTTTTTAATTATGAAAACTTTTGATGGTTCTTTAATGAACCATCAAACCTTTGGTGACTATACCACCAAAGGGTATCTTTAATAGACCACCAAAGGGTCTTTTTAACTAGACTAACAAATCAAAAATTGATTTGTTAATCAGAAACAGTCTCAGTCCTATGGTACCATAACATACTACTGGTCGGCTCGGCCAAAGCTAATGAATGTCATTCGTGTTATGGATAATGCATCAACAAATTGTTCACATTATTGAAATCGTATTATTTTATATATAAACCATAGACATTGTTTTTGAAAACTTGAAAATGATTTAGCATATATGAGTCACCCCAAAACATTTGCAAAACGTAAAAGAGGGGAACTATGTACCCACTTTGAAAATCATTTTTGTATACATAAACCATGTATATTGTTTTGAAATTTTGAAAATAATTATAGGCACATATGGATCACCCCAAAACATTTGAAAACATAAAAGAGGGGGGCTATGTACTCACTTTGAAAATCATTTTGTATATATAAACCATGTATATTGTTTTGAAATCTTGAAAATAATTATAGGCACATACGAATCACTCCAAAACATTTGAAAACATAAAAGAGGGGGCTATGTACTCACTTTGAAAATCATTTTGTATATATAAACCATTTATATTGTTTTCGAAATCTTGAAAATAATTATAGGCACATATGAATCACCAAAAAACATTTAGAAAATGTAAAAGAGGGGGTTGTGTACTCACATAAGCCTTGCATAGTAAATATGTAGATTTGAAAAGATAGTTTAGCACATATGAATCACTCCAAAACATTTAAAACGTAAAAGAGGTGAAATATGTACTCACTTTGAAAATCATTTTTGTATACATAAACCATGTATATTGTTTTGAAATCTTGAAAATAATTATAGGCACATATGAATCACCCCAAAACATTTGAGAACATAAAAGAGGGGAACCGTGTACTCACCTTGAAAATCATTTTGTGTATATACACCATGTATATTGTTTTGAAATCTTGAAAATAATTATAGGCACATATGAATCACCCCAAAACATTTGAAAACATAAAAGAGGGGGCTATGTACTCACTTTGAAAATCATTATGTATATATAAACCATGTATATCGTTTTTGAAATCTTGAAAATAATTATAGGCACATATGAATCACCAAAAAACATTTAGAAGATGTAAAAAGAGGGGGCTGTGTACTCATATAAGCCTTGCATAGTAAATATGTAGATTTGAAAAGGTAGTTTAGCACATATGAATCACCCTAAAAAAATTAAAATGTAATAGAGGGGAATGTGAATTTCGTCGACAAAGTGCATAGTGTCTTCAACGTGAATTTCGTCAAGGGGAATGTGGAGGTTTGTATCGGCTAAACACTTTTTCAAATTGGACACGTGGAATGTTGGGTGAATATTCCCAAGTTCAGGAGGTATCTCATTTTTCAACAAGCTTTTGGATCACACATGTATGTTATGCTTGAAGGATACATGTCTGGATATCAGATTGAACTCGAACACAATGAAGTTTGAAAATAATTATAGGCACATATGAATCACCCCAAAACAGTCAGAAAATGTAAAAGAGAGGGGCTATGTACTCACTTTGAAAATCATTTTGTATTTATAACCATGTATATTGTTTTGAAATCTTGAAATGATTATACGCACATATGAATGACCCCGAAACATTTAAATGTAAAAGAGGGGGCTATGTACTCACTTTGAAAATCATTTTTGTATACATAAACCATGTATATTGTTTTGAAATCTTGAAAACAATTATAGGCACATATGAATAACCCCAAAACATTTGAAAACATAAAAGAGGGGAACTATGTACTCACTTTGAAAATCATTTTGTATATATAAACCATGTATATTGTTTTGAAATCTTGAAAATAATTATAGACACATATGAATCACTCCAAAACATTTGAAAACGTAAAAGAGGGGAACTATGTACTCACTTGGGATTGCGAAAGTGTTCTTGATCAACGAAATAAACAAAGCTCAAACATGTCGTAATCTGTCAGATAAATATGTTAGCGTGTCGAGACTACAAATGGGAGATCGGATCGAATGAAGTCTTATAAACCAAACGAGTGTTGGAACTCATTTTATTTGGTTTAACAAACTTAACATTCTGATTTGGAATGGATCCTAAGTGCTTTTGACCCATTATGACTCGTTAAGGTAGATTACGCCACTTTAACAGGTCATTAGCGTAAACACGTGATCGGATGGTTAAACATGTCCTATGATAAGTCTTAAAAGCCCAAACATGTTCGAAAATGTTATAACATTAGTTTATATGTCAAAAATTAGGTTACATGGGTTTAGAATGGATTTATGTGCAAAAGGGTATTTTGGTCTTTTTTTAAGAACGTAGAAGTGACTTATCATAACACTAACCAAACAACGTGACCATAAGGTATAACCTCAGTAGGTTAGTCCATATACAACTATGGTCACAAATATGTGTTTGGTCAGATCCTAAGATCGACCAAACGGGTTGGATTCTAAAGTCAAAGCGGTGGTCAAAACCGCTCGACTTACGACCCTAAATAAGCACTAAACTAGAAGTGACGAGTTAGAATGTCAAAATATCTCTAGCTAAGTTTATAAAACTGATTTGGTATCAAAACTTGGTGTTTTGATACCCGAAAATAGTTTCATCGTAAAATGCACATCATTTGCATTTTTTTACCAAAACTTTAACTCGTCACTTCGACTAGTAAACGTGGTAATCAGAAGGTGAAATCGCTAGGGATTATAACCTTCGTGATTACGATCACATTGCAAAGTTCAATTGAACTTTGAATTGACTAAATATGGTCAGAACCAAAAGTCAATCAGGAAGCCAAACTGTTTGACTTTTAGCTCAAAATAGCTAAAAAAACTAAAGAACTAGGAAGAGTACTTACTCGTGTTGAAGAACACTTTCGGGCCTCAAGATAGGAGGCTTCCAAACGTTGGAAACAAGCTCCAAGAAGGATAGAAAGAAGAACTTCATACTTTGCTTTGAAGTGGTGTGAAAAAAATGGAAGAATCATGGGGTATTTATAGTATCTTAGGATTAAAGAGGTGATGACAAGTGTCCTCAAGTATAGATTAGTGTCCTAACATGTGTCAACACTATATTAAGTGTGGCAAAGTGAGTGCTAGGTGTTAAAAATTTGAGATAGGTGGCAAACTTGGTGAAGAAGCAAAAATATTTTTTATTTTTTTGACATTTTTGGCCATTGGACTTGTATTTTCACATGTTTGCCATTTTTAACCCCTTTTACGTAATATTTAGGTTATATAAAGGTGTTAATACATGTGAACTTGTATTATGCCCGAAAATGTTGTGGATGTCAGTTCGTTCGGTTGTACAGTTACTCGTTTTGTAAAATGCGTAAAACGATTTAACGAACACGAAAGTGATCGAAATTGTGCAACGATTGACATTTTTGCATTCTCATCAATAAAATTCAAGATTTTATTGAATAAAAAATATTTGGAAATAAAACACAGGGTTTCATTGATACGAAATTGATTGTAAGTGTGCAATGCTTGAAAAGGCACAAATGTCACATAACCTGTTCAGTTTCGATTCATACTTTCTCAAGCTCACTCTTTAGCTCAGCGATAATATTTAAGTGAATATTAATAGCCATTTGCTTGTCCATTACTATTGCTTTGAGCATAGAAAGAGTTCCATCATTTTCTCTGAGTGCTTTTTCATACTGTTTAGCAATTCTGCTCAATTTGTCGTATGCTTCTTTAGTTGATTTAAAATCACTCAACAAATCGTATGTTAAACTTTTGAGCTCAGTATATCGTGTGTTTTTTACAACACATTCATTGCATGGCTCAGCACATTTTAAACATGGTTTTTCTATTATAGACTCACATTTGGACTCATTTACCTCGTTAAAGTTTGTCGTACATGCTTTTTCAGTCTCATCAGCCAACTTCTCTATTTGTTCATCAACTTTCTGTTCAACATCAGGCGTCTTCTATTCTTCGCAAGATGATCGTTGACTTGGTCCAAGTAACCTGCAAACGTTTTCAACATATCGTTAGGCAGGAGGTGTTTAAATGTACTGTTTAAAAGTTCCTCCTCTTCTGATGATGTGTGATAGTAATCATCATCTTCTAGAGCCTCATCAAGAGATGCCTCAGATTCTTCTTCAGGTTCTTCGATTATCTCAGCAACCAAAGCCAAACTATCATTCTTGGAAATGTATTTGTTCCAGTTAAAGCCCTCATCTTCTTGAGTAACCACTAGCGCTTTTTCTTTAGTCTTTGGCTGTTTATCTTCGATCTACACCATTCGAGTTCTTGGTTGGAGATGGTGGTAGATAGCCATGTTGTAGTAGTCATTGGCAAATGGGTTCTGATTACCCTGGGCTTCTCTATTTGGGCATTCATGTTTGACATGACCCTTTTCTCGACACTTAAAACAAGTAACTTTGGATTTGCCGAATCCCAGTTTTCCATCCAAACCTCCCACGTTCTCTTTCCTTGTGATTTCCATAAAGCGTTGTGCGACTCGAACAATAGATGCCATACACCATTTTATATCAACCAACTCCATCTCTACTGGATCAATCTGATCATAGTCCTCTCTGGTCATTTCAGAATTTCCAATCCTTCATGCTACAAGACTATCATAAGATTCAAGAACCGATGCTAATAGTGACATACGCTAATTAGCGGTTTTCTCATCAAAGTTTTGTGCATTCTGGAAATTGACAGCTATATTGCACTGTAGTACTCTCTGAGTAGGATTTGATTGACTGGTCTGGTTGAGTTTGGGATTGCTCGATCCATGTGATGACTGTGGGCTTTGAGACGCGTTCAGATTGACTGTTGCAAATGATTGAAAACTACTGTTTTGATTTGACGGTGGACTCGGTGTGCTGTAAGCGCTAAAGGCAGTTCGGATCTTTAGAGATTGAATTTGAGCGGCAAAACTATTCTTGAAATAAAGATTAACATCTTGTTGCACTTGAATGTTCTTGTTCTTCGCGATCTTTTACATTTCAAGCTCATGTCCCTCCAATCTCTCAATGAAACGTGGTAATGAGAGATTACCATATTCAGTTACATTCTTCAAAATGGTCAAATAGTTAGACCATTTGCCTTATGGTAAGGAATCAGTGAGTTTAATAACAAGTTCTTCGTTCGTCTTTATGATTCCCATTCGCTTCATTTGCACAACAAGATGATAGTATCTTTCAATTAACTGTTTTACCGTCTCTCCTTTGATCACCATAAAGATGTCAAATTCTTTACTCAACAACGCCCTTTGCTCTTTCGTAATTGTGCACAACCTTGGAACTTCAATCCAAGAGCATTTCACAATGATTGTGCGTCATCATCATGTTGTAATGACGCAAGTATGTCCTCTTTGATAGATTGTTGGAGAATGTTCATCATTTTCTTCTCATTAATAAACTTTTCTCTTTCAAAATCATAAAGTTGAGCCAGTGTCTTTTCAAGACCATTTTCTCCAACAGGAGACTGATACTTTTCTTCGATAACAAACCAACAGGTAAAATGATTTGCATGAACCCAATTCATGAAACGTTCGCTCCAACTATCGAAGTCTTCGAGGTTCATAAACTTTGGCGGTTTCGTCGTAGTACCCATTTTGTTTTCAAGGTTCATGTTTTGTGCTGCAGTAGTCGTGACTGCTGAGGTAGCAAATGCGTTATAAAATTCGTCTGCAATTTTCTACAAAAAGTTTAGACACACTATCAAAAAACTGATTAGAACAGTAAACTTTCTCCATGCGAATGAAAAAACAGTTCATACGACTCAGATACTCGTGCGGACAAGATGATTCAAACAAGCTACTCGTGCGAACAAGAAATAACTGGTACGAATAAATAGTTCCCTCGTACGAATGACCTGCTTGTACGAGTGTATAGTTCGTGTGAATCACAGATTTAAATTTTTAACTTGTAAATTTTAAGATCTTCTGATTACTCGTTCGTACGAATGAATTAACTTTTTCAGACAATCGTTCGTGCGAGTGGTCTCTCTACCCGTATGAAACAACTTAGGTCACAAAACAGATGAATTTTACAAATTTTGGCATGATTAAGCTTGATTTTAGATCTGAAATTGTTAAGGATTGTTTAGAATTGATTTTAACATGATATCCTAGAATCCTAGTCCAATTTGACCATCATTTCGTCCAAATCCGAGATCAATTAGGGAGAAATGTAGAAGTAGAAAGCTGCAACAGTGAATATGATCTGTAGTAGTTGGTAGCCTGGAGAAACTTGACGTTTGTCAGCAGATCAGGCCTCAAGGCTCTGATGCCACTTGTGAACGGAGGATCGGCTCCTCCGATGAGCCACTGGTATGACCTAACTCAGCTAGCAGAGGCAGAATTCATTGCTAGAGAGGATGACAAACGAACAAGTAAGATCTTACTGTTTAACTGCTCTGAATGTATTGCTTGACATACAAAGTACAAGGAAAGTAAACAAATTAGCAGGGCTTCGCCGTACCAACTGAACTAACACTTACTAGCTCTAACAGAACACTCCTCTATTTATAGGTCGACATAACTCGCACCGGAGTGTATGAAACAGAGACTGTGACTCGTGCGAGTAGTTGCCTCGTACGAGTGACAGACTGTCACCGTACGAGTCATACTTCACTCGTACGAGTCTCTTACAAAACATATAAAATAAACAATAACATTTACACATTTGACGTTTAAGCCCTATATACAATAACGACATATCCTAGACATAGGCGATAGACATTATGCACCAACAAATTCTTCGTTTACACCTAACATTTTGGCAATTTCTTCCTTAGTGTAGTTATGAACGAATTCATCTTCTTCCACCTCGTGCTCAATATAGAAAACCCTTGGTGTTTGCACATCAGGAACAGATGATATAGGAACAGCTGTGAGGATTCCTGACTGTCCAGCTTCATTAACAGGGTCCTTCGTCTCCCCTTGTCTTTGCATGTCCATTTCTTGATTAACTAAATCATTTAGAAAAGCATCATAGTCAAGGATTCATTAATCTTCACATGTTCAGCAATCAACCCTATACCCCCTTGATCATTATCATTGTTATTGCCCTCATCGTCATCATCTTTCTTATCGTCACTTTTATCATCATCCTTCTCATCCTCATCATCATCAGCATCATCTTCATTCTCATCATACCCGTCAATCTCAGCGTACATCTGTTTTCTATCAAAGATTTTCTACCTCAATGTCATGTCAGACATATCAACTGGTCCACCAATAAATACAAACTTCACTCTTTCATCTTCTTTCTCAACATTCTCTTCCACTTGAGTTTATGTAACTGCCGAAGATTTAGCTTCTTGCATAGTTTGAACATTCTCAGGTACATCATCTATCTTCTCTTTTCCTTTACGAGCAGTAGTACCTTTGGCAGCTTCATCTTTAGCTTTACATGCATGCTCAGCTTCTCTCGGTTTGGCTTCTTCAACTTCAATTTTATCATGTTCAGCTGCAAAGTTGATATCATATCTCTAGTGGAGCACTTTAAACAACATATCAAACTTCTTAGCATTCTCGGCTTTCTCTGTCTCCAAATCTTTAACCACCAGATGTAACCTTTCATTCTTAGCAGTGACACTCGTAAGCATTGTTAGTAAGTGCATGTTCTCTGTCTCAAGTTGTTTGATGATAGCATCATGTTCACTGATCTTGTTTTGTAGTTCACCCATCTTTGCATTATCATCTACCAACACAGCCAACAACGCTTCCAATCTTTTCTAATCTTCTTCAAGAAACTTGATTCGGCTTTCATATTCTTTCATCTTAGTCTCTATCTCATTAATCTTGTCATCACTGAACATATATGCATCAAACCCTTCTGAGAATGGAATATCACCAAATCATCTGGAAATTTATCAGCCAATGAGCATCTTCGACCAGATGGTGGTGTAGAGCATTGTTGAATAGGTGGTGTCAGCAGCTTTGGTGGTGTTGGTTGTGAAGGTGTGATATGTTGTGGTGATAGAGGATGTGGTGTTGATATAGAAGGAATAAATGGCATTTATGGTGGTTGTTGTGGTGATGGAGGAATAACTGTCTCAATAATAATAATTGGAGCTACCTCTTCAACTTCAGGTGTTCTCTTCTTTCCATACTTCTTTCTTGCCTTCTTTGTAGTCGGAGAGCCAGTAGACTTTGTAGCATCAGAAACTTTACTCTTCGTACGTTTAGATGGTTTCCTTGCAGGCTTAGCAACCACAATTTCTTCATCATAATTAGAAGGCATATAAGATTCATCACATCCCCCAGAGCCCTTTTCTTTTTCAATTCTGCCTTTTTAGCTGCACCTTCTGCTTCTGGGTCGATGCTATCATCAGACGATCCTTCATCATCACCATCATTAGCTTCAACCCCTATAACTGCTTGTTTCTCTATGTTAGCAGCCGTGCTTTCAACATTTTCTCCCTGTACTCTATCTTGATCAGAAGTGGTAGAATACACATCGTAATGCACATTCTCTTCATCTTGCATCTATACATTAACATGCTCATTAACTTGTACTTCTTCAACCTCTGGTTCATCAACAACTAATGTTGGTACAATAGCATGCTTTCTCTTTTCCAACAGCTTACTTCTTTCGGGTTCCTCCTCTTCGTTTATTAGGATCTTACTTTTCGTACCAACTGCTTCTTTTTGCAACAAATCCTTCCAAATAAGCAATTTCATCCTTTTCACCCCCATTCGTGTCTTTTCTCCATTTTCCTTTTGGAGGTGCCACATAGTTTCTATCCTTGATAGCTCCAAAGAGGGGATTGGGAATAAGTTCATCTGTCTGCTTCATGTAAAAATTCAATCGGACAAATGTCTCAACATCCATAAGACTTAATACAAGCTCATCAACTTCTTCTTTCGCCAAGTTAGGGAACAGATCATCTAGCATCATCTACATAAATCTTACATATTGCAGAAACTTCTCCCTTGTAATATTAAGCACCATTTGATCATAAATTAACTTCGAGAAATTGTATGGCAAGTTTAGCACGAGAGCAGTGCTGATAATTGACAATATCATCAAACCCTCATTTTCTGTGACTGAGCGCGTGTATAATAGAGTGCACGAAGAACTTGTAAGGCTTGCCAAGGTTTGCTTTCTTGAAAGGAGAGGCATTTACGTGGCCCTTGTGTCACACCGTATATTTTCCTATCCAAATCCATACACTAGTGGGCCCGGGTAGGGAGTATCATGACGTCAGTTGATAACATCATAGCCAATTAAACACGGCACAACGGAAGTCTTGGAAGAAAATTACTATTACAAACCAAATGTTCGAAATATAAAATAATATACAGACTTGTAATAGAAGATCCACAAGCGGACCCTAAAATGTACAAGAAAGAATATAAATACGACTTTAGGGCAGATTTAAGGATTTGCAAGATCCTCTTATTCATTACCGAGCAGCTTCCGGCCTATTTCATACTGTCCCTGTAGTTTATTCTTTGGATAATACAAGCTTCGCTGGTAAATACACCCGACTGACTGATTTTGAAAACATTTTTGAAATTTGATTTAAGTGCACGGGGCACAAATCTTTTTATAACTTGGAAAAGTTACTTTGTAACCTTGTTAACAGATTCACATGTTTATCCATACATACAGGGCCCAGTACAGAGACAGAGACATGATTAAATACACACCACTTAGAACTCACAGAGGAGTTATCCCCAATGTATTGGGTAATTTGCATTTGAGCGTCTGTCAGGTGTATACCTACACCCTGCGCTAAGGTCGTGGCCATTACCTAATATAATGAGCCGAATATCTAGGACACGTAATTTAACCCCCGATGTTTAGGTTATTAAACAAAACTGATTAAAATAGAATATGCGGATTTACTAGCCACAATCCGGCATTCGATTGATCCCATTTCTGACCAAGCGGTAATAGTTTACCGTATCCCAAGCCCGTATAGGGAAAATAAGTCAAGCGTATTTACCTGAGCTAATCTTCTTTTAATTTCAATAAGCTCAGCTGTATACAAAAGTACTTAGTGCAGATAGCATTTAGCGGCAAGGCTCTTGTCTGGATTATGGCATAAGCTAACCAATTAAATACTAACGGTCTTTATTTAAGTCATAGACTTAGACCGAGTAGTGTACATGATTAAAACGTATAACGCTTGATTAAACGATGATTGTATAGAATGTAATTTAAACCTGAGAAGTACTTCGACTTGTATAATATGGGTAAACTATAAAAATTCTGGATTTTGAGTTTAAAATCATAAGGTTAAACCCGTTTTGGTTAAATTCCGTAAACTAGTTACGTATAATCAACCGTATGCTTATAAGCGATAATGGGTAACCGGATAAGTCATGGACAAGTTCTATATGCCATTGTATTTTAAATAAGTTGTAATATGAGTAGAATATCAAATTTTATGCCCGCTATGGTTTTAAAATGAAACTATGCCTCATAAGGGCGTTTCGGAAATTTCATACTGTATAAAAGGAACTTGAATATACTTTAGTGTTATAACCATAAGTATTCTATAAATATAATTTGTTTATTATATAATATCAGTAGGATGTTAACTTTATGTGTAATTTATCTTTTATGTCCAAATTATGCACCAAAGGGGCATTTTGGTTATTTTAACACAGTTTATAAATTATTTGGGATTCTGAGTTTATAACATGTACTTACTGTAAAAATATTTAAAATATGTTTTAAATCCGTAGGTAACAAGTCTTGGTCAATTAGTATTGTTTAAAACCATACTATGCGCCGAAACGGCGCTTATGTCGTAAAATGTTGTGTTATTCGATTTCTTATGAAAACTGATGTTAAGGTCAGATTAAAATGTCTTAAATATGTTATTTAATATAACATATCAGTAGATAAATGATTTACCTTGCAAAGATTTGATTAAAATCATTTTATGGAACATAAGGCTAAAATCGTCATTTATCGACATTGTTCAAAGACCTGCTTGTAAACTCAGTTTATAATCTGGTTTAACATACCAAATAATCCTACTTACAATATCACATCAGTAGGAAACTTATTTTCAAGTTCATTAACATTAAAACCTTGATTAATGCAAAAGGGCATTTTAATAAAAAATGGCATATTATGGAACTTGAGTATAAACTCAGATTCTGACTATGATCATGTAATATAACCTCAGAGGGTTATGCTAGATTATATTACGATCATAAAGAAACTTTAGGTCAGTAGCCAACTAATGTAAATCGGGTCAGAATCGAAAGTCAAAGCAGAAGTCAAACTTCGCAACTTTCGGTTGCAAACCGACCCTAGAACTGAAATTGACGAGCCGAACATGTTCTTACATGTTCTAATAACTATTACCAACTTGTTTAAATGTTAAAACAGGTTTCATAACAAACATAAGATCAATTTATGATTTTTCCGAAAAATGACCTATTTGACTTTTTAATAACATAACTTTGACTCGTCAATTGGTCTAGCAAACGTGATCTTCAGGAGGTGCCCTTTATAGGGACTAAAACCTACCTTCTTACGATCACTTAGCCATGTTCATTTGGAACAATGGCTGGACCATATTGGTCATAACCGAAAGTCAAAGCGTTTTCCGTAAAACACTTGACTTTTGGCTATAAAAGCCTATAAACGAAAATGCAAGAGCAAGGAACACTTATAAGAGGTTCCTATAATGCAAGAGAACTATGTTGGATGCTCCTTTCAGTTAGGAACTTCCAGAGGAGGGAGAAGAGAGTATGAATAATTAAGGTGCAAGTTGAAAAGGTGAACTTGAACACCTATTTATAGATGGAGAACTCAAAGGAGGTGATGCCAAGTGTTTAAGGGTGTAAGAGGGAGCCTGCAAGTGTCCCAAAATGTGGCATAGCTATTTGCGAAGCCATAGTTTCGATTAAATGGTTTTTGGAGCTTTGTGTGGCAGCCAAGAAAAACTTTCTGCAGCAGAGGTCCTCTGGTGCCCCGCGAGAGACCCAGGCCTGGTCTCTCGCGACCGGCGACCGCCCTATGGTCTGTTTCAAACTTTGACACTTTAACACCTTAACTTTAAAAAGCTTCTAAAAACCTTCTAAAACACTTATTTGGCATATTTAGCCCTCTGTAGCCAATACTTGGCATACCCGGGATTATGCGCGAACATTGTCGAGCTCTCGGTTTGTTAAAAGGTCTTATAAATTAACATGTTGACACTTTTAATCCCTCCATTATCCAACTTTCACATATTTACCGAATTGAACCCTCTCGTCCAATAAATGACACGTATGAGAGTTAGGACTTCGCAAAGGATAACTCAGAGGCTTATTATAAGCATGTTGACTCCCATGTCACTCAGAGACTAGGCATGTTGACATATCAGTCACTCAGAGGCCAAGTTTTAAGCATGTTGACATATCAGTTACTCAGAGGCTAATGATTTAAGCATGTTGACATATCAGTCACTCAGGGGCTATTATTTATGCATGTTGACATCGGACCGTCACTCAGAGGCTAAGTTTGAGCATGTTGACGCCTTTAGTCCTTATTGGTCTTTAATAGACTATATTTAAAATATAACATGTGTCACTATACTATTGGACATGATTTTACAGGGTGTTACACCTTGTAACCCATGCGATAAAAACATCCTTTGACCATTCTTTCTAGGTACCCCGTTGGATCACATTCTTTGTTGTTTAAGCCCATCACTCTATGTATCAACTACTCTGTGATTTTGACTTCAAAATCGTCTTCACCGATCTTTACTATAGAGATAATAGCTTTCAGTTTTTGTCACACCCCAACCGATGGAGGAAACATCGGAGTGAGACGAAATAGATTGCTCAAGGCATCATAACACTATATTCGACAATATTCAAATAAAAATTCGTTTCATTTCATAAATAAAATTGTCAATTACATCATAACAACTTCAACAAAAATTACGGCATATAAAGCCTAACGTTCTTGGTGTGCTTCTATGCCGTCCCTACAAGATTCGTCATATTCAACATCTTTAACCTGCAACATGTTAAAAGTATAGTTCAATACAAAAAGTATTGGTTAGTACACAAGTTTAAGTACATAGCATAAGTATAAAAGAGTTTACTCAAATCCACATGGCAATTGTATACAAGGTAAGCTAGCATCCAATAGTAATTGTCAAACCCAAGTGTCCACAAGAATGAATTAAGTGTCCCTCGTCACACAAAGTAACAAGACTAAAGTATGAACAAGAATGAATCAACTTAAGCTTAACAATACCCCGACGGGCGGTGTGCTACTCCTATAGCGCTATAGATGTTAAGTTGGGCTAGCCAAGTTAATGACAAGAAGCATATATGAATCTAATCATAACAATAAGCATGTATAACTGATCGAGTGCATAAAGCATGTAGTGTGTGTATTCGTGTATTTTGTAAGTTAACATGTAACAACCCAAATTGTGTAAAAATGGAAATCGGTCAAGTGTGCTCATGGTTTTGCAAGCTTCCACTTGGTATTTTCCGTGAAGAGTTTAGAGAGTTGGAGGATCACTGAGTTATCCTACAAGAGGAAAACGTGGGTTGGTAAGTATTCGGATGATAACGGAGGATTAGGAATTTAAGTACACAAAAGTATGTATACGAGAAAATAACCACCTAGACTTAATACTCGTTTTGACACTATGATACCCATTTGGGTTGATGTGTTTTCATGGGTTAAGGTACCCATTATAATCGTAACGAGAATTTAAGTACCTAGGTGATGTAACCTGGTACCATGACGGACAATCATTCGATTATCATCAAGGGTTCAGTTAATGTGTGTGTGTATATATAGTATACGTAATAAGTAGATCTAAATATCATGGAAATTCATAGAAGTCATGCGTGGAGGTAGGAGGATAACCTTCCTTTAACCACTTTTGTATAGTTCACCAATGCACAAGTTGTCACAAGGACAACAAGGATGGTCATGAATAAGTTAAAATGAAAATAAAAGTTGTAAAATAATCAAAATCATCAAGTGAGGTGGTGGATTGAATGTAGGATAGCCAAGGCTTCCAAGTAATCACACACTACCAACTCAAGTCTTATTTCAAGAACAAGCTTGGAAGGATACAACACTTGTGGGTTAAAACTCTATTAAAACGAAAGGTTCTTACACTTGTAACCTCAAATATGGTGATGTTCCATGTTGGTTTACCATGAAAAACCTACGGAAATACTCCTAGAAGTGTTCCAAGTGTTAAGAAGGAAGAAAAGAGTAAAGATGAGAGGGAAAGGTGAGTTAGAACTCACTTGAAAGTCTTGAACATTCAGAACTGAGAGAGAGCTTCAGAGAGAGATAGATATGAATGTTTAAGGTGTGAAGTGAGTGTGGGAGGAGGTGACTATTTATAGTTGAGGTTAGGGGGTGAGTTAGGTGAGTGCATTTAATGTAAGAAATACAAAATTGACCAATCCATGAGCTAGATACCAAAACTCTGGATTAAGCCCCGCTCGCGGGCTGTGAGAGGATACAATAAAGACGGTCGCGGGACACGAGATGCATAATTCCAGAAACTTCTTTGATTTTGTCACTTTTAGTCCCTGAACATTGTTTTTCCATCATTTCATTCTATAACTTGATATTTTTGCATGTTTTTAAAGTATAAAGTATGTGTGAGTATATTTTAGTTATCAAGTATGAACGTATGAGTATTTGAACGTATAACGAGTATCGATTTGTATGTAAACACATATTTAACAAGTGAATGCATGTAAGAGAAGTATGTATCAAGTATGAATTTTATTACGATTCAAATCTCGGATTACAAGATTGAAAAAGATACGAATACAAGTTTCCATAAATAGAATTATGATTATACTTTCTAATTAAGGAATGTACGAATAAGCGAGGCGTTACAGTCTCCCCTCCTTTATGAAATTTCATCATGAAATTTATTGTTAGGCCTATATTGCTAAAGGTTTACTCATTAGGGATTATTTTGGGCTTTGGTATGTCTTATGGGCTTCCTAGTGCCTTATGGGCCTAGGGTTGTGAATAGTGGGCTTGGTAATCACTATAAATAGATGTGTTAGGTTAATGAAAGGGGGTTAGAGAGTTGTAATTCACAAAACTTGTATCAAACATCTTTTGGTGTATGCAAGTTGATTTTATTCAAATATGTTCTTCTTCCTAATCATTATTTCCTCTACTGATTAGGTTAGATACATGTTTGATCCGTTTTCAAGACTTACATTTATTCAAGAGGAAGACTTTGGAAAAGTTGTCATTTTGGTGAAAACGTTTGGCCAAAAATCATGATTTTGAAGTTTAAAGTATATAAATATGCAAATATGTATCGAAATTTTGAAGGATAAAAACGGTAGGTTCGTCAAAGTACTTTGTTTTGACTAAGGTGTTTTGAGACGCCAATCGTAAGTGTGAATAAGAACAAGTAATAACGTGCATGTGTATGTGTAATCAAGTGAGCTTGACTAAGTCTGGACAACTCACTGGAAGGAATATTTAAAAAAAAAGAGTGTGACCTAAGGGGAAGGTTTTAGTATGCATAAGGATGGATTTTGGTTAAAATGAGCGGTCCGCACTGTAAGTTGTAAGAAAAGTTTCGTCAGTTCTAAGGCGTATTAGTAAAATCACTTGTTGTAGAAAATGTTTATTGGAGAGAGCTAGGATGGTAAATATTTACGGTTTCTAAAAGGTTTTGGCGGTAATAGACCGACTAGTTGCAGTTTGCGCGTAGATAAGAGTGGAAGATAGTTTTTAAGAAATGGAACATTTTGACAAGATTGAGCCGGTGGGGACGTTAATAAAAAATTGATTGAACGTTTAGGCTGATTCATTGTAAATAAAGTTTGGATGAAATGCTAAGGGAAGAATTGGGAATATCGTGGTATGGTAGTGAACGAACGATTTGGTAGGTGTATTGTCACACCCCAACCGATGGTGAAAACATCGGGGTGAGACGAACGAGATTGCTCGAGACATCATAACACTAATTGTGACAGTATTTAATTCACAACCCATTTCATTTTGTTCATCAAATTGTCAAGTACAACATATTTCGAATACAAAATAACAACAAAATGAGGGAAGTTCAACAAAACATAATAAATAACTTAGCATTCTAAGCGTGTAAACAAGGCATGTGAACTACAAGTCAATCCTCAAGTGTACCACATAATAGATTAAAGACTTAACATTGACCTCAAGAATACGGGAGGTGCGTTACTCCTATAGCGCTATACATGTTAAGGGAGGCTTGATCGAAGTTAATGACAATTAGTATCACATGAAAGTGTGGTTTAGTGTGTTTATGATATTTTAACATATTGCACCAAATAGTGTAAAGCGTAAAAAGGGTGTCGAGTGTACTCACGGTTTTGCAAAGTTAAATCCATGAAGGCGTTTACGTTGATTAGGGGGACGAACACCGAGTTATCCTACACAAGGAAACGTAGGTGTCTGAGTATTGGAATGACGATGGAGTATGGTAGTTTTAGGAATTTAAAGTATGCAAAAAGTATGTATAGTCGAAAGTATTTATCTAGACGTTAACGCTTGTTTTTGACACTATAAGCCCCGAAGGGTGTTTATGGTGGCATGCCCAATAGAATCGTCACGAGGTTAGGTCTTAGATAAAATAAGCTAATATTAGGACAAGTAACCATACGGTCATTGTCAAAGGTTCGGTTATAATTATTATTTACATATATAGATTATATATATTATTACAAGTTTATCATATAATTCATAGATTTCATATAAGTCATGGAAATCATAGAAGTCATGCATGGAGGTAGGAGGATAACCGTCCTTAACCTCTTTCGTAAGATTCACCAATACACAAATTCCCACAAGGACAATCCAGATGGTCATGAATAAAGTAGTTCACTAAACTACGTTTCGGACAGAATAAGCAAGCTAGGTGCGTGCATCCCGAACATGGCAATGTTTGTTGTAGCCTTATTACTCTAGTGAAGGTGAAACATAGCTTAATGGATAGAGATCATCAAGTGAGGGGTGGATTGAAAAGTGTGATAGCCAAGGCCTCCATGTAATCACACCTTCACCAAACATAAGCTTGTAAGCTTGGATGGCTCAACACTTGTGGGTTAAGAACCCTAGTATAAACCACAAGTTTAGAGGCATGTTATACCTCTTAATTTTGTACGGAACAAGTCTAGCTAGCTCACTAACCCTAAATTTGATTTGAGGTACAAGTAGCATAGAGTTGTTAAGATTAAAACAAGTTCAAGAAAAGTTTATAAGTTTAACTTCCAAAAAAGAAAGTTTGGCCTTAAAAATGGTACTGTTCCACCTTGGTTTTCCATGGAAAACCTATGGTAAGATCCCATGAGGCTTAGCAAACATTGTTGAGGAAGAAAACATGAAGAAAAATTGAAATATTGAAAGTTTTGAAAAGATAAAAACGAGCAGAAAGTTTAGCACACTTTTGGAACTCAAAATGGTGAGATTTCACCTTAGTTTGCCCAAGAAAATATGTGAAACCTTCCTAGAGGTTATCCAAGTGTGTTAGAAGAAGAAACAAGGTTTAAACAAAGAAGGAAGTGAGTTGAAACTCACTTGCAAGCTGAAGTGTTTCAGCAGAAAGTTCTAGCACTTTGAGAGGACCTTTGAAGTGTTTGGAGGCTTGTAAAAGTGACAAAAGGTTGTGGAAAGGTGGGGTTTTATAGAGGGAAGATTATGGTTTGTTTAGGGTTGCTTTAACGGATGAGTTGGTCGTTTAGACTTGAAACAAAGGAGCATGTGAGAGAGACAACTTGCGGCCGCAAGCTGTCCTCTTTCTTTTTTTTTTGTTAAATATATTGAGGTTTATGTGGTGATTATTTGTTGTACATGATATCCATTGTAACACCCCGACCGCGTAAAACAACGAAACCTGGCGGAAACGTCGGGGAGTCATGTCATAGAACTATTGTTTCACAACTCATGGAATTTAAAATTTTGTTTTATTAAGTTAAATGTTTACATTGTCTTGGGATAAACAAGAACAACACATAAATAAACTGTCTTTCATGTTTTAAGTCACTAAGGCCCATGTCCATTCCTATGTGAAGCATGCATCATATTATCAAGCATTGACTCCTAAAACATATGTGAAAAGTGAGTCAGCATAAAAATGCCGGCGAGTACATAGGTTTTGTGAGTGTGTCAAATTCGTGGCTTTGTATACATATTGCAACAACTGGTCCAACTCAAGAGTCGTTAAGTGAAAACCGCGTATCAAAAGTGTTTGATATTGCAATACAATTTACCAACCAAAACAGGTTGGTTAGAGTTGTGAAAACCTTGTAGCCATGAGTCTTGACCAAAACGTTTCTTTTGTAAAATAAACTTATAAATTCAAAAGAAAACTTCGTATGGTTTATATCTTTAAATGAAAATCATTGCTTATCATTGTTCAAAACCATTTGTCCGTGTTATAAACCACTTGTATGTGTTATAAATCAATCGTTCGTGTCATAAACCAATTGTCCAAGTCATAAACAAATCGTCCATGTTTTTAATTGTGAACTTTTGATCGTTCTTTAATGAATACATTCAAACCTGTGTTGACTATACCACCAAAGGGTATCTTTAATACACCACCAAAGGGTCTCTTTAACTAGACTACAAATCAACAAATGATTTGTTAATCAGAAACAATTTCTGTCATTACCCAAACTTTCACCAAATCCAGTGAACAGTCCGATAATGGGATTGTCAGTCCTATGGTACCATAAAAAACTATTGGTTGGCTCGGCTAAAGCTAATGAATGTCACTCGTGTTATGGATAACACATCAACAAATTGTTCACATTATTGAAATCGTATTGTTTTATATATAAACCATAGACATTGTTTTTGAAAAATTGAAAATGATTTAGCACATATGAGTCACCCCAAAACATTTGCAAAACGTAAAAGAGGGGAACTATGTATACACTTTGAAAATCAATTTTGGTATATATAAACCATGTATATTGTTTTAAAATTTTGAAAATAATTATATGCACATATCAATCACCCCAAAACATTTGAAAACGTAAAAGAGGGGGGCTATGTACTCACTTGGGATTGCGAAAGTATTCTTGATCAACGGACTAAACAAACCTCAAATGTGTCCTAATGTGTCAGATAAATATGTTAGCGTGTCGGGACTACAAACAGGATATCAGATAGAATGAAGTCTTATAAACCAAACGAGTGTTGGAACTAATGTGATATGGTTTACCAAACTTAATATTCTGATTTGGAAAGGATCCTAAGTGCTTTTGACCCATTATGACTCGTTAAGGTAGTTTATGCTACCTTAACGGGTCATTAGCGTAAACGCGTGATCGTCCTATGATAAGTCTTAAATGCCTCAAACATGTTTGAAAATGTTATAACATCAGTTTATTTGATAAAAATTTGGTTACATGTGTTTAAAATGTATTTATGCGCAAAAGGGCATTTTGGTCATCATTTTTTTAAGAACATAGAAGTAACTTATCATAACACTAACCAAACGACGTGACCATAAGGTATAACCTCAGTAGGTTATTCCCTATACAACTATGGTCACAAATATGTGTTTGGTCGGATCCTAAGATTGACCATCCGGGTCGGATTCGAAAGTCAAAGTGGTGGTCAAGACCGCTCGACTTACGACCCTAAATAAGCACTAAACTAGAAGTGACGAGTTAGACATGTCAAAATATGTCTAACTAAGTTTATAAAACTAATTTGGTATCAAAACTTTGTATTTTGATACCCTAAAATAGTTTCGTCGTAAACTGCACATCATGCGCATTTTTGACCGAAACTTTGACTCGTCACTTCGACTAGTAAACTTGGTAATCAGAAGGTAAAATCGTTAGGGATTACAACCTTCGTGATTACGATCACGTTTCCAAGTTCAATTGAACTTTGACTTGAACACATATGGTCAGAACCAAAAGTTAATCAAGTTGCCAAACTGCTCGACTTTTAGCTCAAAATAGCTAAAAATATTAAAGAACTAGGAAGAGTACTTACTCGTGTTAAAGAACAATTTCGGAACTCAAGATAGGAGGCTTCCAAAGGCTGCAAACAAGCTCCAAGAAGGATAGAAAGAAGAACTTCACACGTTGCTTTGAAGTGTTTTGAAGTGGTGTCAAAAAAATGGAAGAATCATGGGGTATTTATAGTATTTTAAGATTAAGGAGGTGATGACAAGTATCCTCAAGTGTGGATTAGTGTCCTAGTATGTGTCAACACCATACTAAGTGTGGCAAAGTGAGTGCTAGGTGTCAAAAATTGGAGATAGGTGGCAAACTTGGTGAAGAAGGAAAAATATTTATTATTTTTTTGACATTTTTGGCCCTTGGACTTGTATTTTCACTTGTTTGCCATTTTTAACCCCTTTAACCTAATATTTAGGTTATATAAAGGTGTTAAGACATGTGTAACTTGGAGTATGCCCGAAAATGTCATGGATGTCTGTTCGTTCGTTGTACGGTTACGTGTTTAGCAAAAATGCGTAAAACGCTTTAACGAACACCAAATTTATCGAAATTGTGCAACGATTGACATTTGTCATTCTCATCTATAAAATTCAAGATTTTATTGAATACAGAAATATTTGGAAATAAAACACAGGGTTTCATTGAATACGAAATTGTTTGTAATTTTGCAATGATTGAAAAGGCACAAATGTCATAGTCTCCTCTACTTTTGGAAATTTCGTCCCGAAATTTAATAAGAGGAAACTTTGTGAAACAAATGTGGATATTTCGCTTTAATCTGATCCTCTCATTCCCAAGTAAATTCTTGGCCATGTTTGGATTCCCAGCAAACTTTAACTATCGGTATACGTCTACGCTTGAGTTTCTTAACTTCAAGGTCCAATATCTCCACATGTTTCTCGACAAACTGCATAGGGTCATCAACGTGAATTTCGTCGAGGGGAATGTGAAGGTTTGTATTGGCTAAACACTTTTTCAAATTGGACACATGGAATGTTGGGTGAATATTCCCAAGTTCAGGAGGTAGCTCAAGTCGGTAGGCCACCTTCCAATTCTCTCAACGATCTTGAATGGTCCAATATATTGTGGTGCAAGTTTTCCTTTCTTTCCAAATCTAATCACACCTTTCCAAGGGGATACCTTGAGAAGGACGTGATCACCAACTTGGAATTCCAAGGGCTTGCATCGTTTGTCCGCATAACTCTTTTGACGACTTCTAGCTGTCAGAAGGTTATCGCGAATTTTCTTGACTTTGTCTGTTGTGTCATGAATGAGTTCAGGCCCAGTGAGCTAAGCTTCACCGACCTCATTCAAGCAGACAGGCGAATGACATTTCCGATCATATAGAGCTTCGAAAGGCACCATATTGATGCTAGCGTGATAACTATTGTTGTAGGAGAATTTGACCAATGGTAGATGCGAATCCCAACTACCACCAAAGTCGATCACACATGCTCTAAGCATATCCTCCAGTGTTTAAATTGTCCTTTCAGATTGTCCATCCGTTTGAGGATGATAAGCAGTGCTCAGATTGAGTTTGGTTCCCATGGCAGATTGCATGGTCTTCCAAAAGTGAGATGAGAATCGAGCATCTAGGTGTGGGCAGTAGTTTAGTGATGAGATCCATCGCAATGTTCTCCCACTTCCATACCGGTATTTGTGGTTACTCAAGTAAACCAAATGGGCGTTGATGTTCTGCCTTAACTTTAAGACAAGTTAGAAATTTAGACACATATAAGGCAATGTCCTTCTTCATACCCGACCACCAATATTGGGTACGGAGATCCTTATACATTTTTTCTGCACAAGGATGGATTGAGTAACGAGACTTATGAGCTTCGTCCATCAATAAGGTGCGGAGATTTTCTTGACTAGGAATCCACAAACGGTTCTTGTAGTAGAGTAATCCGTTGTCTTTTGTTTCGAGTTGAAGTTTGAGATTTTGTGGCAGCTCATTTTTCAACATGCTTTGGGTCACACATGTATGTTGTGCTTGAAGGATAAGTGTCTGGATATGAGATTGAACTCAAACACAATGAAGTTTGACACTTTCCTTACGACTAAGCGCATCAGCCAGAACGTTCACCTTACCAGGATGGTAGCGAATCTCGCAGTCATAGTCAAGTTTGACCCAGCGTCTTTGTCTCATGTTTAGCTCCTTTTGATTGAGTATGTGTTGGAGACTTTTGTGGTCAGTAAAAACCACACATTTCGTACCATAAAGGTAGTGTCTCAAAATTTTGAGAGCAAAAACTACGGCTCCTAACTCAAGATCATGAGTTGTGTAGTTCTTCTCATGGATTTTCAATGTCTTGATGCATAGGCTATGACTTTGTCTCTTTGCATGAGAAAACAACCAAGGCCTAGGTTTGATGCGTCACAATAGACAACAAAATCGTCATTGTCGTCGGGTAAAGATAAAATAGGAGCATTACAGAGTTTTTCTTTCAGTGTTTGAAATGCTTCCTCTGTTTGGGTCCCCACTCGAAAGGTTTATCTTCTGAGTCAAAGTGGTGACGGGAATCGCGATCTTTGAAAAGTTCTCGACGAATCGTCGATAGTATCCAGCAAGACCAATAAATGAACGAACTTTGGTAGGAGTAGTAGGTGTACTCCAATCCCTATTGAACTGATTTAGCGGGTTCTACATGTATACCTTGTTCGTTAACAATGTGTCCCAAAAATCGAACTTCTTTTAGCCAAAATTCACACTTGGAGAATTTGACGTAAAGTTGTTCTTTCTTCAGGAGTTTCAACATTAAACAGAGAAGTTGTTCGTGATCGGCACGAGACTTAGAATAAATGAGGATGTCGTCGATGAAAACAATGATGAACTTGTCTAAATAAGGTTTACAAACCCTATTCATTAAGTCCATGAAGACGGCAGGAGCATTTGCCAAATCAAAAGGCATGACAGTGAACTCGTAATTGCCGTATCGAGTGTGAAAAGCAGTCTTGGGAATATCTTCTTTGAGTACAAGAAGTTGATGATAACCAAAATGTAGATTAATCTTTGAAAAGCAGGTCGCACCTTGTAGCTGATCAAAGAGATCATCATTGCGAGGTAGGGAATATCGACTTTTGATTGTGAGTTTGTTGAGCTCACGATAATCGATACACATACGGAAGGATCCATCCTTCTTTTCACGAATAGGATAGGAGCGCCCAAGGTGAAAAGCTCGGACAAATGAATCCCTTGTCTGAAAGATCTTGGAGTTGCTCTGACAACTCTTGCATTTCAGACGTGCAAGACGGTAAGGAGATTTAGCGATTGGGTTGGCACCAGGTACAGGGTCAATACGAAACTCAACTTGACGAATTGGCGGTAAACCAGGTAGCTCTTCAGGAAACACCTCAGGATATTTATTCCCAAACAATGGGGATGTCCTGGACAGTTTTGCCCTTGCCTTTTTCCTCTACGATATGTTCCAAAAAGGCTACATAATCTTTCATGGGTATTTTTGGGCCTTGGTACTGGTCATGAGTTTTAGGCTACTCGAGGGTTTCTATCTGTGAACTTCTAAGGTTTCACCAGGTGAAAAAGGTATACGAACAACCTTGTTAAAACAGATCGCCTTAGCAGGGTGTTTGGTTAACCAATCCATTCCTATGATGATGTCAAAACACCCGAGTTGCATTGGTGTGAGGTCAAAGGGAAAAAGGTGGTTATCCAAGTTCAATTGGCAACTACGAATGACATAGTCGAGCACAAGGGGTTCACCATTAGCTATTTCCACCGTTAAGGGTTTTCCTAGTTTAGTTATAGGCATAGAAAGCAAAGGTTCAAAGGCTAGTGATATAAAGCTTCTATCAGCACCCGAATCGAAAAGAATAGAAGTAGGATGATTGTTAACAAGGAACGTACCAATAATGACTTCGTTATCAGCACGAGCCTCGTTGGCATTGATGTTGAATGCGCGTCCACGGGCTGGATTTGTATTCGCGTTCACCAAATTTGGGCAGTTGTTTCTAAATTGACCCATCTCGGCACAGTTGTAGTAAGAACCAGGTGGGAACAGAGGTCTAGCAGGGTTGGCTTAGGGTTGAACAGGGTTTTGAACAGCTTGTTTTGGGGCCGAACGACAAACATTGGCTATGTGACTGAATCTTCCACATGATGTGCATTCGCGACACTATATGTGAGCTTGATGGTGACCATTGCACCGGTTGCACAACAGTGCAGTACCAGCATAAGGTTTCCTCGCAGGAGGTTGTGCTGGCTGGTTTTGAGTGTTCTTGTAGGGTTGTGCAACAACTGCAAAGTTCTGTGAAGCCTTACGCTTCCTCGACTTCTTGGAAGACTCAGCTTTGTTCTCCTTTGTTTTCTCTTGAGTGGTCTTAGCTGCCTGTTTCTTGTTGCCCTTGCGAAACAGTTTCCCCTTCTTGACCTAAGACTCAATCAGGGTAGCAGCTAATTCGATAGCCTATCGAACAGTGGTAGGGTTGCTACCAGTAACAATGTCCTGAACGGGGTCAGGCAGGCCATCAATGTACCTGTCGATTGCTTTATCCAACGGGGTGACCATGGCGGGACACAACAAGCTCAATTCTTCGTAACGGTCAGTGTAGGCACGATGCTCTCCATTATCTTGTTTAAGATTGTGGAATTCATCTTCCAATGCCCGTTGTTCCTGACATGGGCATAATTCCCGCATCATTAGAGCTCGAAGCTCTAACCATGTTTGTGCCATTGCCACATCGGCACCCCTATCTCTCATCACACCATTCCACCATGTAAGGGCTCTTTTCTGGAAAACACTCGATGCAAACCACTGTAGGAGTACAGGAGCTTTCGAGACTTTTTTCTCATTCGGGCATTGAACATGACGAAATGTGCTTTCGAGACTCTCAAACCACTAAAGGGGTCCAGTAGCTCCTTCGGACCCAATAAACTTGAGTGGTTTAGCCGAGTTAAATTGTTTGTAGTTGCACGGTGCGGGTGCATTGTTGTTGTTATTATTATTATTGTTTGCTTGGTTTATCTGGGTCACTAGATTTGGGAGTACAGCAGCAATTTGCTGAGCGATCATAGCTTCCATTTCGTCATCTTGAGTTGTATTACGTCGAGGAGGCATTCTAGAAGAAAACATGAGGGAAAATATGTGGGATTGACATTGGTTAATCAAGAGAGATGTTAAAAATATCAACGAAATATAAGGATGGTGGTGATTCGTTCATTACTTAAAAACAAACAAATGACACACGATGACTAATCAAAGTAAATGAGTCTTTATAATGTATCGTGAAGACATGCTCTAGCCTATAAGTGGACACTCACCCCAAGAGTTCCCAGGTAAGAGTAACTGGTCCTATAATGCGGATTTGTATGAACACTCTAGCCTGATACAGAAAACTTAGGGTACAAGCATCCACCCTACCAGATTGCACGTGTTCATATTAATAAAGCCCAAACCTTGACAGGATTTTGAAATCTTACAAGGCTTTAAGCCAAAACAAATCATCTAAGGATAGATGATTGATTTTCAAAACGAATTTGTAACTTCTGTATTTGTTTTGGTAATCACCTAAGGAAAGGTGATGGTATTGTTTTAAGAATTTAAACGCAAGATAACTCGCGTTAGGGTCCTACGTGAAGCATGCATCATATTATCAAGCATTGACTCCTGAAACATATGTGAAAAGAGAGTCAGCATAATAATGCCGGCGAATACATAGGTTTTGTGAGTGTGTCAAATGTGGCTTTGTATACATATTGCAACACCTCGTCCGACTACAAGAGTCGTTAAGTGAAAACCTCGTATCAAAAGTCTTTGATATTGCAATACAATTAACCAACTAAAAAAAGTTGGTTAGAGTTGTGAAAACCTAGTAGCCATGAATCTTGACCAAAACGTTTCTTTTGTAAAACCTTGTAATAGATTAATTCAAAAAAAAACTTCCTATGGTTTATATCTTTAAGTGAAAATCATTGCATGACATTATTCAAAACAATTTATGTGTGTTATAAACCATTTGTCTGTGTTATAAACCATTCGTTCGTCTTATAAGTCAATAGTCTGTGTCATAAACCAATTGTCCATGTCATTAACAAATCGTCCATATTTTTTGTGAAAGCTTTTGATCGTTCTTTAATGAACACATTCAAACCTGTGTTGACTATGCCACCAAAGGGTATCTTTAAGAGACCACCAAGGGGTCTATTTAACTAGACTAACAAATCAACAAATGATTTGTTAATTGGAAACAGTTTCCGTTATTACCCAAACTTCCACCAAATCCAGTAAACAGTCTCATAATGGGATTGTCAGTCCTATGGTACCATAACATACTACTGGTCGGCTCGGCCAAAGCTAATGAATGTCATTCGTGTTATGGATAACGCATCAACAAGTTGTTCACATTATTGAAATCATATTATTTTATATATAAACATAGACATTGTTTTTGAAAACTTGAAAATGATTTAGCACATATGAGTCACCCCAAAACATTTGCAAAACGTAAAAGAGGGGAACTATGTACTCACTTTGAAAATCAGTTTTGGTATACATAAACCATGTATATTGTTTTGAAATTTTGAAAATAATTATAGGCACATATGAATCACCCCAAAACATTTGAAAACGTAAAAGAGGGGGGCTATGTACTCACTTGGGATTGCGAAAATGTTCTTGAACAACGGACTAAACAAAGCTCAAAAGTGTCCTAATGTGTCAGATAAATATGTTAGCGTGTCAGGACTACAAACAGGATATCAGATAGAATGAAGTCTTATAAACCAAACGAGTGTTGGAACTAATGTGATATGGTTTACCAAACTTAATATTCTGATTTGGAAAGGATCCTAAGTGCTTTTGACCCATTATGACTCGTTAAGGTAGTTTATGCTACCTTAACGGGTCATTAGCGTAAACGCGTGATCGTCCTATGATAAGTCTTAAATGCCTCAAACATGTTTGAAAATGCTATAACATCAGTTTATTTGATAAAAATTTGGTTAAATGTGTTTAAAATGTATTTATGATCAAAAGGGCATTTTGGTCATCATTTTTTTAAGAACATAGAAGTAACTTATCATAACACTAACCAAACGACATGACCATAAGGTATAACCTCAGTAGGTTATTCCCTATACAACTATGGTCACAAATATGTGTTTGGTCGGAACCTAAGATTGACCACACGAGTCGGATTCAAAAGTCAAAGCGGTGGTCAAGACCGCTCGACTTACAACCCTAAATAAGCACTAAACTAGAAGTGACAAGTTAGACATGTCAAAATATGTCTAACTAAGTTTATAAAACTAATTTTGTATCAAAACATGGTATTTTGATGCCCGAAAATAGTTTCATCGTAAAATGCACATCATGCACATTTTTGACCGAAACTTTGACTCGTCACTTCGACTAGTAAACGTGGTAATCAGAACGTGAAATCGTTAGGGATTATAACCTTCGTGATTAAATCACGTTTCAAAGTTCAATTGAACTTTGACTTGACCAAATATGGTCAGAACCAAAAGTCAATCAGGTTGCCAAACTGTTTCTTTTAGCTCAAAATAGCTAAAAAAATTGATAGAACTAGGAAGAGTACTTACTCGTTTTGAACACTTTCGGAACTCAAGATAGGAGGCTTCCAAAGGCTGCAAAAAAGCTCCAAGAAGGATAGACAGAAGAACTTCACACTTTGCATTGAAGTGTTTTGAAGTTGTGTGAAAAAAATGGAAGAATCATGGTGTATTTATAGTATTTTAGTATTAAGGAGGTGATGACAAGTGTCCTCAAGTGTGGATGTCACACCCTCAATTTCCATTTGCGGAGTATTACCACGAGGCGTGTGATCAAACCAGAATCTCAGACACTAGCAATATCGAACGACTCTATATGATTTATTTAAACGTTTTCCAAAAAAATTTGTTGTAAACATTCATAGTCATTTTCAAAATATCAAGGTTTCAAAGTTTAGCGGAAGCATTAAAATTAAGTAACGGGCGCCAACATAAACGCCAAAACCAAAATCCCCAAAAGTTATTCGTAAATAAAGACTCGATAAAAATGTCTTGATCAAATGCAAGTGCACCGGGATAACGACATAGTTCCATTATTCCTAACCTGGAATAATAAGGTTGGTTCGTAAATAAGTTCAATGTTAACAATGTAGGTAGCGAGCTTAAAGTTACGTCACATAAGAGTTCGCGATCGAAGCTGACTGTTGTTGCCTCAGTGTTGCCAGGTCTATCACTGATCATGGCGAAAGTTAGGCCAAATTAATCACCCGTTGACCATTCCCGGTCGGCTAGCGCGACTAGCTCGGGTGGGGCTTGTCGGGACCAATAGTACTACTATAACGATCCGAGAGTTGGTTGGGGACTTCCGTGATAAAGCTACTTAGTGACCATAACGTATATTAACATTAACTTAGCTACCGAATAGTTAACGAAGTTAATTTCGCATAACGTAAAAAGATTGAGTTGTAGAGCGTATACATGTTTCTCCCCATGTTGTTCAAAACTGGATAAAATAGGGGCCGTGAACTCACCTTAAGTTGCTCGGTTAGAATAACGCAAAAGAAGCAAATGATGGAACCGCTGAACATGTCAACCGATTTAAAGTTAGTGTGTGAACACACTGACACAAAACCCTACGTATAACTAACACATAGTACGGCACACGTAATAACCCATTCGAAACCATAATCATGCATGCAAAGTATCATCATACAAAATAATGATCAAACCAACTTGTCATAAACACAGATTAACTCATACAACACTTAGGTACACACAAACGCAAGTTATCATGTTTTAACTTGTACGCTCATAACTGGGCTGTTTTCGAGGATTTTTATAAAATAGTTCCAACATTCCAAAAATTCCAATTTTTTTACAGGTGGTGTCAATTAGACATTAGAATTTTGTGTAAAATTTTCAAATCCTAACTCTCTACCAATTATATATATACATTTATATACTAGGCTGCAGTCAGATTCGTCGCTTTCTGACTGCAGTCCACGAGAAAAATTATTTAAAAACGATCGTTCATCCAATTAACAAAATTCCAGTGAGTGATTTTTCGAAATTCCTGTCTACAGTTACTGTACAAATTTCATGACCTAACCCCATACAGACTATGAGATCTGACTAGATAAACAACCTGCAAATTCTATAGAATTTATGCAGCTACAGCTGCTGCACTAAATGACCATTTAAAAATATGAAACGACCTCAGAAAAATATGAATCCGGCGCCATTTGAAGCGTTTTTCAAAAATACACGTTTTACGCTTCAAAAATCCACTTTTCGATAAATAATATCAGGTTACAGCCAACTGAAGTTGGCTGTAAATGTCAATCAGATTCCTGTTTTCGACTTTGTCGCATTAGAATATGTTTAAACGGTCATGACGCTTAGTTGTATTGATTAACAGCAGGTTAACTTGTCAAATATCATCATATATATCAATAATCATGCAAACCATAAATATATATCATGATCTTTATCGATAAAACGCAGCCTACGATTTTAGTATTCAACATATCATCACAACCGCAAGGATTCGCATATTCATCCGAACTAATCATACACCACAACACTTTTTCATACTAATAATCATACAAGCACATAATCATGATCAAGATAACCTAGTGTGAATCGCAATACAATTAAACCCTAACCTTGAAACGATGATGATTAGTGAACCAGGACAAGCTTGGAATCGATCCGAGAGGTGTAGTTTGCGCGACCGTGAGAAGGGGGGGCTGCCGTCGCACTTCTTCTAGGGATTAGGGTTTTGATTATTTTTATTGAAAGCTACCCACAACATGCATGTAAATATAAAAAGGGAGGGGGCGGTCGTGATAGGGGGGGGTGAGCGGTTTGGGTTGGTGCCTTGGGCCTCAAGTTTGGGTTATTTCCTTGGGCCGCAAGGAGGTGTGGGTCGCAAGGGGGTATGGGTGGCAGGTTGGGTTTGCTTGGTCGCGAAGTCGAAATGTTTCACAGGCTTGGTTTGGTTTATAAATAGAAGTTACTAAAATATTATTCGCGACATGGAGTTTATAAAATATTAAATCACGTATTTGGAGTGAGACGCAATAGATTCACAAATGTCTAAAAACACATAGCACGTAATTCAGATACAACCCGTCTAATAACACATAGCACGTAATTCACCCTATAGATTCAAAAAGTTAGCGTAGTTATTGTGAGCGTGTAATTTAATTCTCCGAATTAAATCAGCGTAGGAGTGAAATAAAGTAGCGCGTTTAAGATACCTGAAAAGTCGGGATATCACATTATCCCCATGTTGAAAGAATTTTCGTCCCGAAAATTGAGTAAACCTGGTTTAGAATGCAACGCACAAAAGTTCAGTTTGTTAGAATGGCACAAGTAAATCCCAGGCTGTCATATCATCCCCATGTTGAAAGAATTTCGTCCCGAAATTCAGTTGGCGGTAACGTCAGAATGCTGCTCAGCTGCAAAAAGGTGTAGATATTTTCTTTTCATTTGGTCCTCTCTTTCCAACGTGAACTCCGGCCCACGCTTAGAGTTCCAACGAACCTTGACGATCTGTATCTTGCTGTGCCTTCAAGTCTTAATCTCACAGTCCATGATCTCGATAGGTTGTTCCACAAAATGCAGTTGCTCATCCACTTGAATCTCGTCCAATGAAATGACTAGGGTCTCATCTGATAGACACTTCTTCAGATTGGACACGTGAAAAACGTTGTGAACTCCACTGAGTTCGACAGGAAGGTCTAACTGATAAGCTACGGGCCCGATACGCTTCGAAATCACAAATGGGCCTACGTACCGTGGATTTAGTTTGCCTCGTTTCCCAAAACGAATTACACCCTTCCAGGGTGACACTTTCAGTAGGACGCGGTCGCCTACTTGAAATTCGAGCGGTTTGCGTCGTTGATCAGCGTAACTTTTCTGTTAATCCCGTGCCGCTGCCATGCGGTTTCTGATTTGCACAATCTTTTCAGTAGCCTCAAGTATAAACTCAGGACCTGTGAGTTAACTGTCACCGACTTCTGCCCAACAAACTGGTGATCTACATCTGTGACCGTACAATGCTTCAAACGGTGCTGCCTGAATACTCGTATGGTAACTGTTGTTATACGAGAATTCCACTAAAGGCAGATGGATTTCCCAACTGTTCCCGAAGTCTACCACGCATGCCCTAAGCATGTCTTTGAAGGTCTGAATGGTTCATTCACTTTGACCATCCGTCTGAGGGTGGTAAGCTGTGCTCATATCTAAGCGTGTACCCAACGCTTTCTGAAGTGATTGCCAAAAGTTGGACGTGAAACGAGCATCTCTGTCTGAGATGATGGACATTGGCACCCCGTGCCGAGAAACTACTTCCTTAATGTAGATGCGAGTCAACTTATCCATCTTATCTGTTTCTTTTGTCGCTAGGAAGTGTGCAGACTTAGTTAGACGATCCACGATTACCCAGATGATATCGCAATCACCCGGAGTTCGCGGGAGTTTAGTGATAAAGTCCATCGAGATCTGATCCCATTTCCACACTGGGATCTCAGGTTGTTGAAGTAGCCCTGATAGCTTCTGGTATTCCACCTTGACTTTCGCACAAGTCAAACACTTGCTCACGTAGGTGGCTATATCCGCTTTCATGTTGGGCCACCAGTACGCGGCTTTAAGGTCTTGATACATCTTATCCGAACCAGGATGGACAGAGTATCGGGATTTTTGTGCTTCGTCCATAACTAGCTTCCTGAGGTTTCCGTAGAGAGGTACCCATATACGATTCATGAAATACCAGGCACCATTGGGTTTCACTTCCCAATCGCGTTCCATCTTTCCCACATATTCGGCCTTGATGTTCTCTTCCTTAACTGCTTCTAGCTGCGCGTCGCGTATCTGTTCGGGTAACCCAGAATGAATTGTGAACTGTAGTGCTCGTACCCGACGAGGTTTCAAGTGCTCCTTCTGACTGAGGGCATCAGCTACCACGTTAGCTTTACCCGGGTGATACCGAATGGCACATTCATAATCGTTTAGGAGTTCGACCCAGCGACGCTGTCGCATGTTCAACTCCTTCTGGTAAAAAATATGCTGGAGGCTCTTATGATCCGTGTAGATTGTGCACCTTGTTCCATATAGATAGTGTCTCCAAATCTTTAGTGCAAACACAACTGCTCCCAATTCCAGGTCATGTGTCGTGTAGTTCTTCTCGTGGACCTTCAACTGTCGGGATACATACGCGATGACCTTATCACGTTGCATGAGCACACATCCCAATCCCTGAATGGAAGCGTCACAATATACCACAAAGTCATTTGTCCCCTCTGGCAAGGACAAAATGGGTGCACTGCAAAGCTTCTGCTTCAGTAATTGAAATACTGCTTCCTGTTTGTCACCACAAGTAGGTGCCCTTCTGAGTGAGAGTGGTAAGCGGTTGTGCGATCTTGGAAAATCCTTCGAGGAAACGTCTGTAGTAACCAGCCAAACCCAAAAATTGGCGGATCTCTGCCGGGGTCCTGGGTGCTTCCCAGTTCTTGATGGCATCGATCTTGGTGGGATCAACGTGTATACCGTTTTCATTCACGATATGCCCGAGGAACTGAACTTCCCGAATCCAGAAATCACACTTCGAAAATTTGGCATATAGTTTCTCCTGTTGAAGTAGTTCCAGCAATAATCGCAGATGTTCATCATGTTCTTCTTCACCCTTAGAATAGATGAGTATATCATCGATGAACACAATGATAAACTTGTCGAGATACGGCTTACACACGCGGTTCATGAGGTCCATGTACACCGAGGGTGCATTGGTGAGACCGAAGGCCATGACTAAGAACTCATAATGGCCAAACCGAGTGCGAAATGCCGTCTTGGAGATATCCTCCTCCCTGACACGTAGCTGGTGATAACCGGACCGTAGATCAATCTTGGAGTAGTAGCTTGACCCTTGAAGCTGGTCGAAAAGATCGTCGATGCGAGGTAATGGGTATCGGTTCTTGACGGTAACCTTATTGTGTTCCCTGTAGTCGATGCACATGCGGAAGGTCCCGTCCTTCTTCTTGACAAAAAGGACCGGAGCTCCCCATGGCGAAGTATTGGGTCGGATAAATCCTTTTTCCAGCAATTCCTGAAGTTGGGTAGACAGCTCTTGCAGCTCTGCTGGAGCTAGGCGGTACGGGGCCTTGGCGATAGGAGTCGCATGGCTCGCCAATTCGATTTCAAACTCTACTTGTCGATGTGGTGGAAGACCGAGTAACTCCTCTAGAAACACATCGGGAAAGTCACGGACGAAGGGGATATCTTCAATCCGCTTCTCGTCCTTAGACTGCTCGGTGACCAGTGCGAGCAAAGCAAAAGAGTTCTTCTTCCAAAGATACTTCTGAGCTTGCATGTAAAAGATGATGTTCGTGACGACGCGTGCCTTTTCGCCTTGCACCATCAAGACTTCGTCGTTAGAGAGCGGAATACAGATAGCTTTCTCGAAACAGAGAACTTCAGCTCGGACGTCGGATAGCCAGTCCATTCCGGCTACCACATCAAAACTACCCAGAGTAGTTGTCATCAGATCAATGGTAAAGGTGTGACCCGCGAGTTTAAGTTGACAGCCGGTCACTAGATGGGTCACATCTACAGATTTACCATTGGCTAGTTCTATGAGGTAAGGGGTCTCTAGAGGCTTAGATGTGAGATTTAGGTTCTTTCTAAAAGACTCAGATATAAAACTCTTATCCGCACCTGTATCAAAAAGTACAGAAGCAAAATGATCTTTAAGTGGAAACTTACCGGTGACCACATTCGAGTCATTTCTGGCCTCTCCATGGTCTAGCGTGAATGCACGTCCTTGGGCACCTCCTATGCCACCATTTCCATTGTTGCCATTGTTGTTATTGTTGTTGTTGTTGTGGTTATTGTTGTTATTCCCACCATTGTTGTTGTTGCAAAGTTGCGGGCAGTCTCGCTTGAAATGGGCAGTGCTACCGCACTGATAGCATCCCCGGTTATTACCCTGGTGCTGGTTCTGATCTGTCATGACATAATCTCCCCGCGACAATCCTTCGCCGTGTGTCCTGCTTTGCCACATCGTTGGCAGCGATTTCCGGCGCAAGGGCCGTGATGATGGAGATTACAACAATTACATTGCGTCTTTCGACTCGCATAGCGCTCGAGTTCTGGGTGTTGTTGGCAGACTGATTGTTGTGACCCCGATTGTTGTTGAAGTTGTTGGACCGCTTCTGGTTTCCTTGTTGTGGCTGGGCTGATGAAGACTGTCGAGCAGGTGCGTCTTCAACTTTTCTTTTGTTGTCAGGGACAATTTCAGTTGCACCCCTAGGTGGTAACTTCCTTTGCTCCACCGCCTTAACTGTGAGTTTATGCGCCAGTCTAATCGCTTGATGCTCCGTCGTAGGGTTGCTAGACATTACCATGCCCTGGATCTCAGGGACCAGACACCCAAGATAAAACTCAAGTCGTTTATCGACAGTGTTAGCCAAATCGGGACAAAGGAACACCAGATCATGATGTCTTGCTGTGTACGCTTCAATTTCTGACCCGACCATCTTGTGGTTCCATAATGCTTGTTCCAACTATTGAACTCTGTCTCGCGGACAATATTCCTCCTTGATTAGGGCCTTGAATTCGGTCCAGGCCATTGCGTTCGCCGCAAAAAGTCCACGCGTTTGGACTTGTGCGTTCCACCAGGTTAATGCCCCATCTTCCAACGTCGAGGCAGCATATTTGAGCTTATTAGCTTCAAGGCAATTGCACATTTCGAAAACCGATTCAGACTTTTCAATCCAACGGACCAGTCCTATGGGTCCTTCAGCTCCCGCGAACTTGCTCGGTTTCGCATCAAGGAACATTTAGTAGGGGTTAAGACCCCATCTTGAGGATAGAGGATAGGTAGTCAGCGAGAAAGTCTACTAGCCCAACTATTAGATCTTCCCATGAAAGTTTAATAATGGTTACCTGCTGGTGGGTTAGGAACTCCTGCCAGAGCAGCATTCACGTGTTGTTGGATTAGAGCGGCCAATTCTTCAGTTGACATGTTGAGATTTCCGCGACGACCGGATGCCATTTCAGATCTTCGCAAGACAACACAAACACACACCGATAAGTATATATCCAATATAGTCATCTTATTCCACACTTAAATGATCACACAAATTATGTCAACCCAACAAATTAAACAATCAAAAGGAACATTCGATAAAATAAATTGCAATGTCTCACAAAATACCAACCAAATATCTCAATTTAATTATAAAATTTTCAAGTTCAAACATAAGTGGAAACAATCTAAAGGAAACAAAATGGAGATTGGCGAGACGAGTTAGTCATCTATGTCTCCATCTCCCAAGTCGCTATCACTGTCGTCTTCCTCTTCTGTGTTTTCAGCTTCAACAGCCGGGTCCTATTCCGGCTCTTCTTCCTCCAGATCCTCCTCCGGGTCTTACTTTGGATCCTCCTCTTCGTCTTCTACCGGCGCTGGAGGGGCGAGTGCTGGTGCGGGTACTGAGATAGGTGGTGCTTGGTTCTGCTCCAGTTCGTGAATCCTCCAACTGGACACAAGAACTCTGTCTTCGAGCCAGTCAGCCCTCAGCTGCGCAGCACGAAGGTCCTTAGCTAAAATGTTTCGAACTCTCTTATTCTCATATTGCTCTTCCTTGAGCTCTCCAGTCTTACCAGTCAGTTGACGTATCAGCCATCACTGTGCTTCTATAGTCTCCTGCATTCTCTCCAGTTGTTCCTGTTGTTTCCTTAACACATCCCTAAGTAGATCGTCCCCTACTCCTGAAGGGTTGACCGGTTTGACCGGTATAGCGGTGGTCGGACGGGAGGACGACTCCCCTACTAGAGCGAGTCTTTTCCTAGCAGCTGAGTGTGTCTCCACGCCACGTGGTGATGAGGGTTCGACCATGGGTGCCTTCCCCGGCGCCCTTGATTGTCGAGGTCTGTCGGATGATGATGATGACATAGCCTGCTGGGTTGGTGTAGTTAGTTACGAGTTGCGTATATCACAATATACATATATATCTCACATAGAACAATTGTAGTATAACACATAACAAGATATCACAGTTCGGTGCCAACTAAGTCTAGTGTCGTGTAACAGCTATAGTTTAGGTCTACTTTTAATGCAAACCTGGTTCTCTATAACTAGAGGCTCTGATACCAATATGTCACACCCTCAATTTCCACTTGCGGAGTATTACCGCGAGGCGTGTGATCAAACCAGAATCTCAGACACTAGCAATATCGAACGACTCTATATGATTTATTTAAACGTTTTCCAAAAACATTTGTTGTAAACATTCATAGTCATTTTCAAAATATCAAGGTTTCAAAGTTTAGCGGAAGCATTAAAATTAAGTAACGGGCGCCAACATAAACGTCAAAACCAAAATTCCCAAAAGTTATTCGTAAATAAAGACTCGATAAAAATGTCTTGATCAAATGCAAGTGAGTGCACCTAGCGCTCCTAGCGTCCTGAGAAACATACAAAGAAACAAGTGTCAACATTAAAGAAGAGTGAGTTCATAGGTTTTTATAAGTTCACAAGTTCGGTTTAAAAGATTAGTTTTCCCCGTTATCCCTAACCCGGGATAACGACATAGTTCCATTATTCCTAACCTGGAATAATAAGGTTGGTTCGTAAATAAGTTCAATGTTAACAATGTAGGTAGCGAGCCTAAAGTTACGTCACATAAGAGTTCACGATCGAAGCTGACTGTTGTTGCCTCAGTGTTGCCAGGTCTATCACTGACCATGGCGAAAGTTAGGCAAAATTAATCACCCGTTGACCATTCCCAGTCGGCTAGCGCGACTAGCTCGGGTGTGGCTTGTCGGGCCCAGTAGTACTACTATAATTTCCCCGCTATATCACCCAATACTAAAAATCCGAGAGTTGGTTGAGGACTTCCGTGATAAAGCTACTTAGTGACCATAACGTATATTAACATTAACTTAGTTACCGAATAGTTAACGGAGTTAATTTCGCATAACGTAAAAAGATTGAGTTGTAGAGCGTATACATGTTTCTCCCCCTGTTGTTCAAAACCGGATAAAATAGGGGCCGTGAACTCACCTTAAATTGCTCAGTTAGAATAATACAAAAGAAGCAAATGATGGAACCACTAATCGCGTCCTAACATGTCAACCGATTTAAAGTTAGTGTGTGAACACACTGACACAAAACCCGACATATAACTAACACACAGTACGGCACACGTAATAACCCATTCGAAACCATAATCATGTATGCAAAGTATCATCATACAAAATAATGATCAAACCAACTTGTCATAAACTCAAATAAACTCATACAACACTTAGGTACACACAAACGCAAGTTATCATGTTTCAGCTTGTACGCTCATAACTGGGCTGTTTTCGAAGATTTTTATAAAATAGTTCCAACGTTCCAAAAATTCAATTTTTTTACAGGAGGTGTCAATTAGAGTTTAGAATTTTGTGTAAAATGTTCAAATCCTAAATCTTTATCAATTATTTATAAACATTTATATACTAGGCTGCAGTCAGATTCGTCGGTTTCTGACTGCACTCCACGAGAAAAATTATTTAAAAACAATCGTTCATCCAATTAACAAAATTCCCGTGGGAGATTTTCTGAAATTCCCATCTCCAGTTACTGTACAAATTTCGTGACCTAACCCCATACAGACTATGAGACCTGACTAGATAAACAACCTGCAAATTCTATAGAATTTACGCCGCTTCAGCTGCTGCACTAAATGACCATTTAAAAATATGAATCGACCTCAGAAAAATATGAATCCAGCGCCATTTGAAGCGATTTTCAAAAATACACGTTTTAGGCTTCAAAAAATCCACTTTTCGATAAATAATATTAGGTTACAGCCAACTTCAGTTGGCTGTAAATGTCAATCAGCTTCCTGTTTTCGACTTTATCGCATTAGAATATGTTTAAACGGTCATGACGCTTAGTTGTATTGATTAACAGCAGGTTAACTTGTCAAATATCATCATATATATCAATATTCATGCAAACCCTAAATATATATCATGATCTTTATCGATAAAACACACCCTACGATTTTAGTATTCAACATATCATCACAACCGCAAGGATTCGCATATTCATCCGAACTAATCATACACCACAACACTTTTTCATACTAATAATCATACAAGCACATAATCATGATCAAGATACACAAAAGCTAGTGTGAATCGCAATACAATTAAACCCTAACTTTGAAACGATGATGATTAGCGAACCGGGACAAGCTTGGAATCGATCCGAGAAGTGTAGTTTGCGCGACCGTGAGAGGGGGGGCTGCCATCGCACTTCTTCTAGGGATTAGGGTTTTGATTATTTTTATTGAAAGCTACCCACAACATGCATATAAAATAAAAAAGGGAGGGGGCGGTCGCGACAGGGGGGGGTTTGGGTTAGTGCCTTGGGCCTCAAGTTTAGGTTATTTCCTTGGGCCGCAAGGGGGTGTGGGTGGCGGGTTGGGTTTGCTTGGTCGCGAAGTCGAAATGTTTCACAGGCTTGGTTCGGTTTATAAATAGAAGTTACTAAAATATTATTCGCGACACGGAGTTTATAAAAAATTAAATCACGTATTTGGAGTGAGACGCAATAGATTCACAAACGTCTAATAACACATAGCATGTAATTCTGATACAACCCGTCTAATAATACATAGCACGTAATTCACCCTATAGATTCACAAAGTTAGCGTAGTTATTGCAAGCGTGTAATTTAATTCTCCGAATTAAATCAGCGTAGGAGTGAATAACCATAAAATAGCGCGTTTAAGATACCTGAAAAGCCGGGATGTCACATTATCCCCATGTTGAAAGAATTTTCGTCCCGAAAATTGAGTAAACACGGTTTAGAATGCAACGCACAAAAGTTCAGTTTGTTAGAATGGTACAAGTGAATCCCAGGCTGTCATAGTGGATTAGTGTGCTAACATGTGTCAACACCATATTAAGTGTAGCAAAGTGAGTGCTAAGTGTCAAAAATTGGAGATAGGTGGCAAACTTGGTGGAGAAGGAAAAATATTTATTATTTTTTTGACATTATTGGCCTTTGGACTTGTATTTTCACTTGTTTGTCATTTTTAACCCCTTTAACCTAATATTTAGGTTATATAAAGGTGTTAAGACATGTGTAACTTGGAGTATGCCTGAAAATGTCATGGATGTCGGTTCGTTCGGTTGTACGGTTACGTGTTTCGCAAAAATAATCAAAATTGTGCAACAATTGACATTTTTGCATTCTCATCTATAAAATACAAGATTTTATTGAATACAAAAATATTTGGAAATAAAACATCGGGTTTCATTGAATACGAAATTGTTTGTAATTGTGCAATGATTGAAAAGGCACAAATGTCACATCCATACACTTGTGACTTGTTTGAAAGATCAAAACCAATGTTAAGGGTCTTACCTAAACCTAAAAAAAGGACATGTTTATGTAGAGGTGTTACAATATCAATTTAACAAATTGTATGATGCCGAAAGCCTAGATATTGGTGTTAAAAATCACTAATCATCTTGCTTGACTTGGATTTTAAGATTTACAAATGCACAATAGGTATTCACGAGTCATTTTGAATTGGTTAATTGAGAAACGAATAAACATACGTTCATAATTATAAGCATGCATGAAGGTTGTGAATTTCGCATAGTTGATCAATTTGATTTCAATCATAGCCTTAGATTTACAATGATTCGGAATGAAATACGATTACAAGGTTTAGACTTTTCAAAAATAGAAACACGAAGCAGACTTGCGAAAAACGGAAAGTTACAAATGCGAAGCGTTACAGTCTCCCCTCCATTGGGGAATTTCGTCCCGAAATTTAGGAAGATGCAACCAAAAATGCGGATACTTAGTCTTCATGTCGCTTTCAAGTTCCCAAGTAAACTCAGCGCCACGTTTTCCTTCCCACCGAACCTTCACGATGGGAATTCGACTGCGCCTTAGTTGGTTAGTGCCTCAATCCATGATTTCGACTAGTTTCTCCAGGAAGTGCAAGGTCTCATTGATTTGAAGATCTTCCAGTGGGACTTGGAGTCCTTCTTCGGTGAGACATCTCTTCAAGTTTGAGACATGGAAGGTAGGATGAACGTTGTTGAGCTCTTGTGGTAGGTCCAGTCGGTATGCTACTAATCCTTTCGAGAATCTTGAAAGGGCCCACATAGCAAAGAGCGAGTTTTCCCTTCTTTCTGAAACGAACCACACCCTTCCAAGGGGATACCTTAAGAAGTACAAAGTCACCAATGTTGAATCCCAAAGGCTTGCTTCTTTTATCTGCGTAACTCTTTTGTCGTCTTTTGACTTTGAGCAAGTTGTCCCGAATCTGCAAAATCTTGTATGTCGTCTGTCGTATAAGCTCAGGACCGGTGATTTGATCTTCCCGATCTCGTGCCAATAATAAGGTGCCATTTGAATACTAGCATGGTAACTATTATTGTAATAGAATTCAACCAAAGGTAAGTGCATGTCCCAGTTGCCACCAAAATCGAATTACACAAGAACGAAGCATGTCCTCTAGAGTTTGGATAGTACGCTCGGTTTGACCATCAGATTGAGGATGGAAAGCAGTACTAAGATTGAGGTGAGTACCGAGAGCTTTTCAAATGTTTTCCAAAGTCAGGAAGTGAAACGACCATCACGGTCCGAAATAATGTCAATGGGGACACCGTGATGATAGATGACTTCATCCGTGTAGATACGAGCCAATTTCTCAACTCGATAGTCTTCACGTATGGGAAGGAAAGGAGCCGACTTGGTCAGACGGTCATTGATTACCCAAATACTATAGTGACCAGACGATGTTCGAGAGAGTTTTTGTAATGAAATCCATGGCAATACTCTCCCATTTCCAAACAAGAATTTCCGGTTGTTCGAGTAAGCCAGAGGGACGTTCATGTTCGGCCTTTACCTTGGAACAAGTAAGGCATTTTGAAATGTAGCAGGCGATATCTTTCTTCATACCAGGCCACCAATAAGACACACGAAGATCATGGTACATCTTATCAACGCCGGGATGAATAGAATATAGAGATTTATGAGTTTCACTGATCAAGAGGTCACGAAGATTGTCACAGTTTGGAATCCTAATACGGTCGAGATAGCACTTGATTCCATTAGATTTGGTCACGAGTTGGTTTTCCGCACCACACTTCAACTCATTATCGAGGTTACCCTCATTAATGGTTGAGTATTGTGCCTCACGAATCAGCTCTTGAAGCTTTCCCAAGGTTTGGTAGCAACGTACACTCTTAACATGAGTTTTCCAACTAAGCGCGTCAGCTACAACATTCACCATGCAAGGGTGGTAGCGAATATCGCAGTCGTAGTCGTTTAATAATTCCATCCAACGACGTTGACACATGTTGAGTTCCTTTTGATTGATGATGTGTTGGAGGCTCTTATGGTCGGTGAAGACTGTACACTTTGTACCATAAAGGTAGTGTCGCCATATCTTCAATGCAAAAACAAACGCACCAAGTTCAAGGTCATGCGTAGTATAGTCTTTCTCATGAATTTTGAGTTGTTGTGACACGTAAGCGATAACCTTATCTCGTTGCATGAGAATGCAACCAAGACCTTGTTTTGAGGCATGCAATACACGACGAAGTCGTCGGTCCCATCAGGAAGGGCTAAGATAGGAGCATTGCAAAGCATGTCTTTGAGCGTGTCACACCCCGACCCGCAGCGGAATAAGAGTCGGGGCATAATTGGGCTATCACCAAAGCTCATGATATTTACTAATATGTTTCATATTTATTAAAGTCAAAGTTACATTTCCAAATATCCAAACATGTCCATACAATACAAAGAAAATAAACCAAACAAAACAATCCCAAACTCTAAATCATTTTATTCTTCTAGTCCAATCCTAAGTGTTTCTTGCTGCAGCTGGTTCACCTGTATCATGTGTAAAAAATGGGGGTTTTGGGGTCAACATAAGTTGGCGAGTGAACCTTGTTAGATAAACATTTGTTATTGATTTTCTTGTTAGTTTATCAATGAAAAATTGTGCATAATCATAAATGAGCAAATGTAAATAACTAAGCAGTAGCAATAGCAATCACAACTATAACATACAATAACACATGACAGCATACATTAACATACCAACATCATACGATAAATAACATGAATGAAACTGTGCGATCAAGGCTCAATCAAACGGAGCCGATCGTATTGCATGTACTGAAAATGATAAATGTCTGTGCGATCAAGGCTCAATCAAACGGAGCCGATCGTATGTGGGCACGCCAGGTTCATGCTCATAATGTAATCGGGAACATGCTCAACGCTCATAATGTAATAGGGAGCGGCGGCCTATGAAATTACATGTATTGAAGTAATAAATTGAATCTAACAATAACCACACAAACAGTTGTAACAAGCTGAATACACAAGTTCATGATATGATGTATGCACAATGGTTTAAATATAATATATAGCAAGACACATGATACACCCCAAAACGTGATTAAAACGGGGAATTTGTAAGATTCACTCACATTGGGTGCGTTTGAATGGAGATGATGAGATGCGCACGAGTCGAGAGAGTTGAACAACGAGAATTACTAACCTAAATATTAACGAAAAATATAGTAAATGAGTGGATTTTATTAATAATTTTAATAAGATTTTTAGATATATTTTTGGGAGTTTAAGGCTATTTCCTATCTTTAAAAATATTATTTTTAAGTATTTTTAATTGATTTTTAAATTAAATTAAATAAATAAAAATATAAAAAAATTGTTTATTTTTGCGTTGACCGTTGACCGTACCGTTGACCTGTGGACCTGTTGACCGGCTCGGTCAGTGTGCATGTATGCGCTGGGAGAGACTCGAACCCGAGACCTCCCGTACGCGTGCACGCAGCTCTACCAACTAAGCTACGTGTCTAACCCGAAATAACCTTGTTTTTAATTATATTTATATCCTAATTCGATTTAATCAAAATTCATTTGTTTTAGAAAAAGATTTTAAATCATCGAACCGGTGCCGTTAACCAGACTCGAACGCGTGACGTGCGAGTTAGCGTTGCACACAGTCCACCGCTGGACTGTGTGTCTAACCTGGTTAATATTTCGGTTTTTATTATAACTTAACAACTAACGGGGTTAACCCGGTTCAGCTTTAATCAAAAAGACATTTTATCATAGAGGGTGCGTATATCAGGGATCGAACTCGTGACGTGTGCGTATTATTTGCACACAGTCCACCGCTGGACTGTGTGTCTAACCCGTTTAAAATACCAATTTTAATTATACTTATAGTGTTATCACAGTCATCTTCTTCGTTGGATTTTACCGACAGCAGATTACACCATTAAATCTTATTAATTCGATTGTTAAACATTGCACAGACTAATATGAAATAGCAGAGATGATAATTAGAGGAAAACATACCGGTGAACGATTGATTACAGAGTTCCGGCGAGGCTTCAGTCTCTGTTTTTAAGAACTTCAACTGAGCAAATCAATTAATCGTTTTGATTAGCTAATCATGAAATTTAAGTGCTAAACAAACGTTATCAGTGTGTTTGAAGGTCCTTACCGTTTCACAGACGAAGATACAGATTTTCAGAAGTTTTCCGGCGAACTGGAATTATCTGATAACAGTGTCTGAATTCGATCTCAAGTGAAATGTTTGAGTTAGAAATAGCTTAACAACTGTTATACTACGACGGTATTGAAGAACTTACCGATTTGAGGAAAAATACGGTTTTCCGACGAACTTGCAGAATTTTCCGACGAGTTGATTAAAGCTTTCTGATGGACCGAATGTGTGACGAAAGTGAAATGGAAGGTTTGTATGTTGTTTCTGAGTCGCGAGAGGGGTCTTGATTGAAGTAATTCAGACTGTTGAATAGTTTCGGTTATACCACTCATCATTCTAAGAATTGAAGTCAATTCAAGTCTGAATTGATTAAAATCGTCGGTGCATCGGTTATAAACCTGAAATCGCGATTATTCAAACGTTTAGACGGTTGAATAGCCGATTTCAGTTTTTCAGTTCGCGTAACCGGTTTATCTAGGTTTGTATATAAGACTCATTTGTTTCCTAGAGTTGACAGAAAACAAACAAGTGGCGGAGTGGTGATGTGTGTGTGTGTTAAGTCTTTGGATTTCAATTCCGGCTGACCCGGGTTCGAGCCCCGGTAGCAACATTTTATTTTTATTTATTTTGTTTTCACTTTTTATCAAATATAATTTTTATCGTTTAGTTTGTTTATTAATTATGTATCATTAAAAATTAAAATAACCATAAATACACAACGTGACATTTATAACTTGATATTCGATTACAAAACGGAGCGGGTTTGGAAACCCGTTTTTGACAAATGTTATAGAGCGTTTGTAAAGACTCCTCTTGTTCGGAACTCCAAACAAAAGGTTTATCCTTTTGAGTCAAGGAAGTGAGAGGCACAACAATTTTAGAGAAATTCGAGATAAGCCGACGGTAATAACCTGCTAAGCCGAGAAACGACCGAATTTTGGATGGAGACTTAGGAGCAATCCAATTCTGCACCACCTAAATTTTCGTGGGGTCAACGTGAATACCAAGTTCGTTGACAACATGACCAAGGAATTGAACCTCCTTCAGCCAAAATTCACACTTGGAGAACTTGGCGTAATGATGTTCAGTAGAGCTGACGCATAAGACGCAAGTGTCACTCAAGCTCCTCTCGCGTCTTGAAATAGATTAGGATGTCATCAATGAAGACGATCACGAATCGGTCGAGATAGGGCTTGCATACGCGATTCATCAGATCCATAAATACGACGGGTGCGTTGGTCAAGACAAACGCCATGAATACGAACTCGTAGTGCCCATAACATGTGCGAAACACGGTTTTGGGTATATCTTCTTAGAGGACTCGAAGTTGATGATAACCAAAGCGAAGGTCGATTTTCGAGAAACAAGTCGCGCCTTGAAGTTGATCAAAAAGGCCGTCGATGCAAGGAAGAGGGTATCGGTTCTTGAACGTAAGCTTGCTGAGCTCACGATAGTCAATGCACATTTGGAAGGATCCGTCTTTCTTTTTGACGAATAGAATGGGAGAGCCCCAAGTAGATGTGCTAGGACGTATGAAGCCTTTATCAAGAAGATCCTGTTAGGACCTAAAAGTGTGAGACTGATGCATCAAATCAACGCAATGGGCTATGTTAGCGAACTAGGATTCAATTGGGTTAGTTTGTACTAGGTTTGGACCTTGATTAGCTCACATGGGCATGCCATAGGCCATGTAGGCCAGGCAAGCCAAGGGAAGCCCATGAGGGGCATGGGCAAACCCTTGGTATAAATAGAATTTATGCCATTCTTAAGGTTAAGTCTTGAGGAAGAACTTGGTAGCCTCCAACATTCTAGAGAGAGTTAGAGAGTTATTATTGAAAAACTTGTATCAGACACTATCCTGGTGTATGCAAGTTGTTTTTCATTTAAGAGTTGTTCTTCATCCTAATCTTTATTTCCGTAATTGATTAGGTTTACGATACCTGTTAGATCTGATATCGGGACTTACAATTGGTATCAGAGCCTGATGTACAATACAGGCTCCAGGTATCGCAGTTTGAAGAGCTATTCAGAACTGGAAGTTGTTGCTGTTCAACTCGGATTACTGTTTAGATTTGAAGATTGATGTTATTTGATCGAAATTGCAAATGTTCCAAAGAACTCGAAGAAGGCTTGAGGATTTCAGATTTGATACTGTTGCGGATTCCGAAGAACACGAAGAAGTTTCAAGGATTTTGGATTGGCCACTGTTGAAGATCCTGAAGAACACGAAGGAGATCATCCATCTCGGATTGATCCCGGACTACTGTTCCTGGAATATTTTCAACAATCTAATCCGGATTGATATGATTTCGGATACAGGTCACTTTTGGTGTTTATCTGTTGCAGAGATTTCAGACTACTGTTACATTCGGGTAAGGATTACATTCCAGATTAAATTTCATTCCAGATCAAGTTTATTTCGGACCAAGTTTCATTCCGGATTTCTCTATTTCGGATATACACTGCTTTCCGGATTATCATCTAGGACTTATTTCGAAATCATCTATCTCGGATTGATTTCGGATCTAGCTAACTATGAATCATCTATCTCGGACTGATTTCGGATCTACCTATCTTGGACTGATTTTAAATCTGCCTATCTCGGAGTTGTCTATCTCGATCCATTTATCTTGGACACATTTTCAGATCACTGTTCATTATAAAAAAATCAAAATTAACTTTAATTTAACTTACTTGGTAATCTTAATAAAGTTAACCATGATGAATAGTTATATGACGCTCAAGATTTGACCAATGCCACTTTGGCTGCACTGCAATCATAGACTGGCCCTCCATCAGGAATTAGATCAAGTTATTGGCACTTTAACTAAGGTGCCTCGTCTGTTATATGGAGATGAGTACTATGAGTGGAAGTTCAGATTCGAGCAGTAATGCAATGCCAAAGAGCCTGGTGTTTGGAGATGTATTATGAATGGTCCTCGAATGATTGTTTACAGTACCGATCAAGATCCAGATACAAAGATTCCAAAGCCCAGTCACTTGTGGACTCCGGAAGATGTGAAAATTATTGAAGAAGATGAAAATGCTTCAGCCGTGATAACAATGGCTCTTGGACCTGACATTTCTATTGCGGTTAGAAATTCCAAGACCGCTAAAGAAGTGTGGAGTAAATTGGAAAATATTTATGAGGGAAATGCTGATATGAAGGCCAGCAGAGTTAACCAACGGAATCAACAATTCAGCTCGTTTATTCACATTTACGGGGAAACCATTGAGAACCAGATCCAAAGATATATGAAGCTCGTTTCTCAGATGATATGGTCTGAAATTACTCTTACCAACAGTGCTATGAACAGACAGCTGTTAAATTCATTATCGAAGAGTTGGGATGCTGATGTTGGAATGATCAAGAAGACGAAAAATCTGAATGATGTCACTCTCACGTAAAGGATTGCAACTGTTAAATCTTGTGAGATAGATAATAAGTAGAGAGACATCAATCATTAGAGTAGTTTGATGGCAGCTGGTATTACAGGGCAAAATGCAGCATTAATGTCACAAAATCTGGTTTATAGCCCTTTGCAAGGATGTTCTCACACACCGGCTAGCTCAAACGTGGTGTACAGTCCTCTTGCTACACCACAGAAAACTCAGTACGTCTACAGTCTTCAGTCTCAGACTCCTACTATGATTTATGCAGCGCAAGTTCAGACACAATACCATGCTCAGTATCCTAACATGGTGTTTAGTCCCGCCATTCCAGCTGCAGCTCAACAAGGCGGCATTCCTCAATTTGCTGCTCCTGCACCGGCTCCTACTCAAGTTGTGTCCAATTCTGCCTCTCTTACTAAGGAAAATGAGGAGAAATTGGCCATAGCTGCCTCAATGATTTACAACTTAAATGCCTTTTTAGCAGGTGACCTGACTCCCCCATCTATTCTTCCAACTGAAGTAGATCAAATAATGGAGGAGGATCTGGATGAGATTGACGTGTCCTGGAATCTTCCAACGGCTGCTTTCCGTGTCAATAAGTATCAAAAGAAGTATGGGAGGCAACCATTGTCAAATCTGAAGACTGGGCTTACCAAAGATAAACTCATGTGTTATAGATGTCATGAGCCAGGACATTTTGCAAGGGAGTGAAAGAAGCCGCCATCTGGATATGTGTCATCCAGAGTGGCAGAAAAACAGAGCAGTGACAGACAGCTGGTGCCAGTCTCTCCTTGAAAGTCTACTACAAGTCCCTCAAGCAGCTCTGGCAGGAAATCAACAGCTTTGGTGGCACAACAGCACGAAGGATTCAACTGGGCAGATCCTGAAGCTCAGATGGAGACTTTGAATCTTTCTAAGAACAGCAACCACTTCATGATGGCGCAGACAACTGAGACACCTGATCTTTCGGAAACGGTAAATCGAATTCTCTGTTCAGATAGTTGTCATTTTAAATTATCACAAATGCGCGCCCATGATTCAACTCTTGTAGCTGAATATCAGCAAGCTGCATCACAGAACATTGCTCTTAAACATAAGAACAAACTTCTTATCGAAATGGTCAAAGCTCAAAACAAGATATAGCTCAGCTAAAGCTTGACTTGAACCAACAACAATGTTTGGTATACCACTATAAGCTAAAATTAGTTGAAAAGGATGTAGAACCTCAAGCAGCCTTAGCCAAGCTAAATTCCTTGACAGGGAAGTTTCAAGAAAATGAAATAAATATTAAAAATTGAAGCTTCCAGCAAGTTGGTCAAGGACTTGTGTGATCTACAGCTTAATTATCAGAAAACTTATACAAAAGGTCTTGGGTACAATAGGGCTCCTCCACCATATAATCATAACTATACAAGAATGCCTTAATCTGAGGCTGATCTAGAAAATGCAGAAAATATGATGTATGGAAAACCATCAGATTATCTTTCAAAACCGTGGAAGCCCTATTACCCAAAGTTCTCAAATCCAACTGACCTCAAAAGAGATGATGTTTTCTTTACTTCCACACCATTTTCACACGAATCTGGTGACCATCCATCTTGTAGTTCAGATGATTTAGAGAAAATGACGCCTAAGTCAGAGGCAGCAACATCACCCACAAAACCAAAAGGAGAAAATTCTTCTGAAACTAAAACTGACTCAATGAACGCTACTAACGTTTCTACCTCATGTGCAGAAGAAATATTAGTTTAGGATATTACAGATGGTGATCAAGAAGAATGTCTGAATTCAAATTCAGACAATTCAGCTACTGATTATGATTTTTATAAACCTGCTTTTGACATTTTGAATTAATTTCTTGCTGAACAATTTAAATTCTCAGACAGTGTTGGTTGTGTTGATAACGCAAACGGTGTTAATTCTGGTTTTTCACCAAATGCTGATGTTTTGAATGCTGATAATAAATGTGAAATGTGATAACTTTTGTGATGAAAACATAAATTTTGCTACAGGTACAGCATCGATAGATGATTCGGTCCCCTCAGTTCCTACTGAACAGACTGGAAGTTCTTATCCAGAAATTCCGTCTGTTGATGCTAATCCCAGGGTTGACAGTGAGGAATTCAACCAACCAACTGACCCTGTGAAGAATGACACTGGCATAGTACTAGAAGAATCGGGTGAATCAGCTTCTTCAAACAAAGAAGGATGGACTTATTCTGAAACGACAGAAAATGAGCATTCTCTTCCTACCGGTTCAGATAAAAATCTTGAAACTGAATCTGAATCGGACTATCAAACTTTTCAAAATTTAGAGATTTCTCCCACTTTTAATGCTTCAAGCTCATTTTCTTGCAGTTCAAAAAAAGGATGTCCTTGCTGAGCCACCCGTCTCCTCTACAGAATCTGCCACGCAAAATGATTTGAAATCTAATAATAAGAAACGGAGAACATGTAGATCCAAAAAGAAGAAAACCAAACAGGCGTCTTAGACAAATGAACAGGCGACTGCTGAGTCACTTCCTCATTTCTAGAAATTGACTCAGCAGCCCAAAACTGAATCTGTTAAGTAACCAGCTGAACAGAAATCAGTTAAATTTGTGCCTAAGTCTTCTCACTTGGAATTGTTTAATTCAAATCACAAAAGTAACAAGTGTGCTGATGGTTATGAGCAGGCAACAACCAATACCAAAACCTTGCACCAGCCGTCAGTACCAGCAAGCAAGAAACTGACAGACAAAGTGCTTAGAATTTCCCAAGCGGAACAGACTGGTTTCTTCCAGAAGAGGCAGAACTGTTTCAACTGTGGATTTCCCGGGCATATTGCACCAAATTGTCAAAAAGCTTTTAGACCTTTTAAAGCATTACTCAAAATATCAGAAAGCTATGCTAATCGCCTATATCAGGCTCGCTTTGCTAAGACTAGGCCTTCTAATCAAGAATGGAACATGGCCAAGAAACAAACTCACAAATCTCTAAGACTTCAAGTTTTCAGAATCCTTCTAGCACTCTAAGGACTGTGCAAAAGTCTGAGTCGCTAACTTGGAGGCCTAAGATCTTGACCAAGATTCAGTCTTCTCCCCAAAAGTCCGACAAATCAAAAGCATCATCGACCTCATCCTCAACTAATTTAATTTTCTGTGAGGTTACTTATGTTGATGAACATGGCATGCCCAGATCGTCAATGGCCTGGGTAGCAGCTTCGAACTAAACCTGTTGAAATTTGTAGGAACAGCTCTGGCGAACTCTCGTCAGACTCTGGTATATTGACAGTGGCTGTTCCAGGCACATGACTGGGGACATCTCGCAGTTGAATGACATTCAGTTTTTCAATGGCCGGTTTGTCTCCTTCGCATGTGGTGAGACAGGAAAGATCACTAAGAGAGGAACAGTATGCAACGGTGCTCTCAGCTTCAAGAACGTGAATTACGTACCAGAGTTGAACCATAGTCTTTTGAGTGTGTCTCAGCTCTGTGACAATAATTTGGATGTTCTCTTTACTAAGAAAGGGTGTTATGTACTGAAACCAGGCGTCATCATTCCGGATGATTGGATTCTTCTAAAAGCCATGCGAAAAGGAAATGCATATGTCATCGACATGAACAAAGCTCCCACTGACAAGCTTACTTGCTTATTCTCGTCGGCAGCTGAGCATGATGCAATGTTATGGCATAGTTAACTCGGACACATCAACATGAAGAACTTAAATCAACTTGCAAAAGGTGGTTTAGTCAGAGATCTACCAGTTCGCGACTTTATGCAGATTGAAAAGTGTGAATCATGTGCACGTGGGAAACAACATCGACAGCCGCACAAATCTAAACATGCACCTTCCACGTCTCAAGTCTTAGAATTGCTTCATATGGATCTTTTTTTTCCGACGGATGTTCTGAGCATTGACAGGAAGGCATACTGTCTGGTTATTATTGATGACTACTCACAATTCACTTGGGTCTTCTTTCTGGCACAAAAAAGTGAAACCGCTGAGTTAGTTAAACAGTTCATCACACTTATGGAGAACCAGACAGACACCACCGTGAAGGCTATTCATTGTAATAATGGAACAGAGTTTAAGAATACTACCTTAAATTCTTTCTGCTCCTCCAAGGGTATTGATCAACAGCTTAGTGCAGCCAGAACTCCACAACAAAATCGGGTTGCACGTACTATGTTTGTTGAATCCGAACTACCTCTTATTTTCTAGGCAGAAGCAATTAATACCGTCTGTTATTTTCAGAATCATGCCCTGATCAACAAAAGACACATGAAAAACCGTACGAAGTGGTTGAAGGTCGCAAACATTTGGTCAATCATTTCAGCAAGTTCGGATGCCCTTGTATTCTTCTGCTCATGAATGCTAAAGGGAAATTTGAATCACACGGAGATCCATGCTTTTTTGTTGGATATTCTAAAAATACTTCTTATCGTATCTATAATAAGATCAAGAAAATGGTAATTGAAACCTATAATGTGGGTTGGATGGAGGAGAATCCCAAGGACACACGCATTGGTCCTGACTGGTTGTATGATTATCCTCCTTGTTTAACCATGTTGATGTTTCTTCTAATGTGACTGCACGTACAAGCAAAATTTCTGAACTTCCAACGATGCCTATCTTACCTGAAGACGATGCCGATACTGCACAACTGCACTAGACTTTTAAGAAGCTGAGTGTGGATCCACGTAGATTTAATGAAGCTATATCTACACCCTCACCCGTATTGCAGCATCAGGAAACGGCATCTGAACAGACTCCACAGGATGATTCCCTTGAGGTTGAGGCTCCAAACACAGAATCTCCTATGACAAATGAAGGGCCAACACCTCCTGATGTCTTAGGCTCATCCTGTTTCCTGAGCCTACACCGCCAGAATGTTCTGTTGATTGATCAGTCAACACTTCTATTGGTGCAACTAATGAGGGGGAGTCATCTGGAGTTGTCTCACCAAGTGTTACCAACTTGCAAACAGATCTCCTTATCCCTGCTACGCCGATACCACAGCGTCTACAGCGCGATCATCCAATTGAAAATGTTATTGGTCATGTTACTGCTGTCGTTTGAACCCGCAGTCAATCAGGGGATATCAATATGTCTTTACTCTTGCTTTATCTCACAAATTGAACCTAAAAGCATTGATGTCATCTTGTAGGAACCAGGTTGGGTTGCACTATGCATGAAGAACTCAATCAGTTTGAGAAGCTTGGTGTATGGCAATTGGTGAAGCTTCCTAAAGGAAAACGTGCTCTTGGAACTCGCTGGGTATTTCAGAATAAACAGGATGACACTAGAGTCATTGTTTGGAATAAAGCTCGACTGGTTGTTCAGGGTTTTCGTCAGATTGAAATGGACTACGATGAGGTTTATGCACCGGTAGCTCGATTGGAGGCTATTTGTATTTTCTTGGCATATGCATCTTACATGGACTTCACCGTCTATCAAATGGATGTCAAGACTACTTTTCTCTATGGCACGGTGAAAGAGGAAATATATGTGGCACAACCATCGGGTTTTAATGATCCTGACAAGCCAGACTATGACTATAAATTGGACAAATCTTTGTATGGGTTGCATCAAGCGCCTCGCTCATGGTATGTAACTCTAACAGAACATTTGCTTGCTCATGGATATACTCGGGGAACCATTGATCAATCTTTGTTCATCAAACGTGTTGACAAGGACGTTATTCTTGTTCAAATTTACGTCGATGGTATTGTTTTTGGTTCTACGAACGATGGTCTGTGTCAGGAATTTGAAGAAATCATGAAGAAGAAATTTGAGATGAGCTCACTGGGGGAGATAACTATGTTTTTGGGACTTCAAGTTCGTCAAAGCCCGCAAGGAATCTTGATTCATCTTGGAAAATATGTCAATGACGTTCATGCGAAATTCAAGCTTATAGACTCAAAGCCTACGGCTTCACCTATTGAAGAACGGCCATTGCTAAATGAAGACGCTGAAGGAACGCCAGTCAATCCAACCATGTACCAATCTATAATTGGTTCATTCATGTATCTCACTGCAAGTCAGCTAGATATCATGTTTGTTGTTGTCAATGTGCTCGATATCAGGCTACTCCTAAACTCTCTCATTTACATGCTGTAAAAAGAATCTTTAGGTACCTCAAACGGGCACCAACACTAGGCCTCCGGTATCCTTAAAATTCTGAATTTGAACTTTATGCTTTCTCTGACAGTAATCTTGGAGGTACAGATAGGAATATGTGCTCAACTTCAGCTGGATGCCAATTCTTGGGATATAGATTAATCTCTTGGCAATGCAAGAAGCAGCAGACGGTCTCGCTTTCAACAGCGGAAGCAGAATATGTCACAGCATCTGCTTGCTGCTCCCAGGTTTTATGGATGCAATACCAACTTGCGGATACGGTTTGACTTATCTAAACACAACAATTTATTGTGATAATAATGTCGCTACCCAAATCGTCAAAAACCCTGTTTTTCACTCCAAAACCAAGCACATAAATATCAAAGTTCATTTTATTCGTGATTGCTATGAATAGGGTCTCTTTAAACTTGAGCAAATCCACACCGATGCAAACGTGGCGGATTTGTTCACGACCCCGTTAGCAACGCGTGCTTTCAAGTGCTTGTGGATCTTCTTAAAATGATCCGTTTTTCTAACTGAGCATCCTCTGTCCTTTCCATTTAGTCTATTGTCTTTCTTTCATTTTTGTTTGCTTCGTAAATTTGTTCATATATATGCACAAATTTAGGGGGATAAATCTCAAAAAATAAATAAATAAATAAATAAATAAATATTTTTTGTTTTAATCAGCTTTTGCAATGATTGAGAAATGAAATAATTTCTCGTTATAAAGGCATTGACTAACACACGTAAGGTGTTGTAGCGGGAACGACTTGGATCGAAAGTGATGTGTTGATAGGTCTAGAGCTCAACCGGATAGTATAAGCCAAATGTTATAAACATAAAGAACTATATATTTAGTGGGTCACACACTATCTTCATATGATTTTATGGTCTTAAATCCTGTGTTGATAGATAGCAAACGTATGAGGTTTTGCGTCTTTATGCTGTTGAGTCATCCGGGGATACCTTGGTTGCCCTTTTGTTGCATCCAGATTATATGCAGACCTAGGCACAGTCAGGATATCCTTAAAGTGCCATAATAGAAGGGCCAAAACCTTAAAAGAAAGGAAATCTCATCATGAGAAAATTCCAAGAATTCAAACATACCACATAAGGTTTGCCTAACCCTCGTCAGATACTATTGGTCACTATGCTATACAAAAGTGCTGACCTGTTCACCAATAGTCTGACGTTGTAAAAGATAAAAGATGATCTCAGTATACTCACCTGCTATGATGAATCGTTGTGCTTACCTTGATTGCGGGGGTATTTCATGGTGTGGGACACATGGGTATCATAGTATAATACTACCTTAAGCATATCATAAAGCAAAAATTAGAAGGTTGAGCTTCAGGTTTAAAATGGACAGACATATTGGCAATCACTTAGACTAGTCTGAGTGAGTTCGCACTAAAAATGTGTTCCTTGGTCTGCCTGAAAACGATTTTGATCCCATTGCAATTGAATAGTTGTAACTATTGAGTTACTTTCTTCGCTTATTTGTCTTTCTGTTTATATTCTTATATTTAAAAATTAAAAAATATATATATAATTAAAAAATCCAAAAATAGAGTGCTTTATTTGTTTTATTAAAAATTATTAACTGTTTTTGAAGATTTGACTAATCATCAAAGGATGAAAGAAATTTGAATTTTGATCTGAGTACAAGTACTTGGATGTAATGCGGTACTCTTCATGTTTCATAAGAATGTTTACTTATAAATTTATGAGGATTGTGCAGATCTTGATTTAGATCAAGAAACAGGGGTTGCTAAAATTGAGATGCTGTTAGTTGCCGACAAAGCATGAAGCATCACAACAGAAAAGTGTACCTGAGTCAGAAGAACCAGATTCCAGTCATCATCTGATAGTGATAGCACATTTGAAGAATTACCTGTTAACCTGCTTGCTTGAAAGAGAAGGATTAAAGAAGAAAAGAGCTGATGAGGTTCCTTCTCTCACATTCTTGTTGACAAAGATGTTTCAAGCAAAGCTGATCAAGATCTTGATATGAAGCTAACCACAAGAGCTAAAGAAAGAGACCTAGTGCTGAGAGTTTGTTGAAGTGTGACGTCCAAGAAGTGTAAGACTGACTTGCACAACGTTTACAACATAGCTACAACCATAGACTCCATTGAAGACGTTGCTGAATTCATGCTATGAAGGCAATTTGATGCATCAGTCTAGGGGGAGATTGTTAGGTCCCAAGAGTGTGATACTGACACATCAAATCAACGAAATAGGCTATGGTAGCTAACTGGGATTTAATTGGGTTAGTTATATTAGGTTTGGACCTTGAATAGCTCACTTGGGCATGCCATAGGCCATGTGGGCCAGGCAGCCCAAGGGAAGCCCATAAGGAGCATGGGCAAGAATATTATGTCATTCCTAGGGTTAAGTCTTGAGGAAGAACTTGGTAGCCTCCACCATTCTAGAGAGAGTTAGAGAGTTGTTATTGAAAAACATGTATCATACTCTATTCTGATGTATGCAAGTTGTTTTTGATTCAAGAGTTGTTCTTCATCCTAATCTTTATTTCTGCAACTGATTAGGTTTACAATACCTATTAGATCCGATATCGGGACTTACAGATCCTGAAGTTGGCTAGACAACTCTTGCATCTACGAGGGTGCTAGACGAAAGGGGTTTTTGCGACAGGAGTTGCGCCAGGGATGAGATCGATGCGAAAGTCAAATGAACGAGGAGGAGGACCAGGAAGATCCTCGGGGAAGACGTCGGGGAAATCATGAACAACGAGAACTTCACTCACGCTCGAACCCTTATCTTTCTTTTCCACGATGTGGGCAAGGAAGGCGAAGTATTCCTTACGCTAGTACATGTTTGCTTAGATACACGACATAAGCTTGAGACCTTTGGAGGGTTTCTCGCCATAGACATGGAAGGAATCGTTATTGGGAACGGGAAGACGAATGAACATTTCCGAACATACAACTTCAGCATGGACCCACCTAAGCCATTCTATACCTACTATGATATCAAAGCTACCCATTTGCATGGGTATGAGGTAATGAAAAACATATGGTCGTTAAGATTCAAAGAAAAATTAGGAAGGACAGAATCGACAGTGACGGATTTTCCGTCAGCGACTTAGACTTCGAATGATTTAGGCAACCTAGAACGTCTACACATAAGCAAAGGTTCGAATTCAACGGATACAAAACTTTTATCCGCACTAGTATCAAATAAACACGTAGCATAAACATTGTTAACCAGAAACGTACCCGAGATGACATCTTTGGCGTTTTGAGCTTGTGCGGCTGTGATGACAAGGCTCGACGGCGAGCTTGCTGCTGCTGCTGGCTGTTGTTGCATTGTGGGCAGGTGTTGGTGAATTGGTTTGGATATCTGCATTTGAAGCAGGCACGAGCGGTGGGTACAAGTGGTCGGTTTGGTTGGCGGTAGGGTTTTGAAGTGCGGTTATGGCTGGGGCTCGATTCGTAGGGGCTTGCAGAGCATTTCGACATTATGGGGCGAAGTGTCCATACCTATTGTAGATCTAGGCGGCAAGGGGCAGCAACATGATGGTAAGGGGCAGGTGTTACACTTGGGATGCGGCCCAGTGTATGCCTTCTTGATAGGGTCGGGAGAGGCTAAGGCTAGCTGTTGAGAGAGTTGAGGGTTTGGCGAAGTGACTACCGCGCAGTTCTGGCCCAAAGCCTTCCGCTTCTTGCCTTTGTAGTTGTTCTTTGGGGGTTTGGGTGAGGTAGGTTCAGTGAGGGGAAAACCTGGCGGATTCTCTCCAGGAACTCCGCTAGCCAAACAAGATGTATACTCTTTTGGCTGAATGAATGAAATGAAAAGCTTCCGCTGATTCTGTTCCTACTCCCTGTTTATATCGTTCTGCCGAATCTTTACTGTCCCCAATGCTTCTGTACAGAACCGCCACGGCCCACGGGACCACACATTCCTGTCATATGCCATGATGCTCCACTGTCCATTATACACTTTGAAAAGATTGACCTCGGTAGCAATACACATGAAAATAAGTAATTACTTAAACACCGAAACCCAAGCCACATTGGTCTTGGGTTGGTTTGGAATATCAAATTTTTGTTTACGAATGATTTTAATTTCTTTCTTGACTTAACCACCCTGTCCAACCTTTGATTTAATTTTATCTTTTGTTTAAGTTGGCATGGTGGTTGTCTTATCAATTGTAGAAGATGGTTTGGATTTGACAACCCAAGTTTGTGCCTTTGAATATGCCCTTTTTGGATAAAATTTTGAATCCTTTTTCTCATTTTTGGTTGATGATTCACCTACTTCAAAGTTTGAAAAATTTACAATTGTTGGGTTCACATTTTTGATGGATTGATTGTTTCTTTTTAAGATCTGTGTTGGCACAAACTCATGGCTTTTTGGTTTCATACTTCTATAAACTTTCTTACACCATAAACAAGTTTTTGATTGTTTTGATAACATTGGAGTACAATATGCCCGACTTTGTCACATTTGTTGCATTTCCTACTGTCGTTCCCAATAGAGGAACCCAAGGCCTGTTCACGGTGTTTCTTTTCCTTCTTAAACTCGTCATTTGATTTTGTGACCGGGGATCGAGCTCCCGAAATGAGCAATCGACCTGATCTCGCTCAACTAGCAGAGGCGGAATTCATTGCTAGAGAGGTAGAGATGACAAACAAGATAGTACTTACTGTTTAACTGCTTCTGATGTATTAATGACGTTCAAGTTACAAACGCAAGTAAACAAACTGGCAGCGCTTCGCCGTATCAAATGACAAATCAGTACTTAGCTCTAACACAACACTTCCCTACTTATAGGTCGACATGACTCGTACCGAAGTGCTTGCAAAAACAAACATCTATGTTTCGTACGAAATGGTATTTCGTACGAGTGACTCACTCGTAAGAAACATGCTTCTGTTTCGTGCGAATCACAGTGAACAAACATATAAAATTTACATTTTTCTCAATTAAAATTTAACTTGTAAACTTTATAAACATTACAGATATATCCTAGATGTAGGCAATAGACATTACGCACCAACAAACTCACCCTTGGATGTTGCCGCAGTCTGGATAATCTTCAAAATCTTCAATTTGATTTGACTTTAACGCCAAAAGAAACTCTTAACAGGCTTTCGACGTTCTTCAGAAGCAATTGGCGTTTGATCAGTCAGAGGACGTCGCTTCAAAAACTGAAAGCTCCTTAACAATGCTATTCTTGAACGTTCAGCAATCCGAACTTCTTTTTCTTCTGTTTTCTTTAACTCCTTCTTCTCAAGCTTTCTCCAGGCTGTTTTCCAATCCGATCCCGAATGAATATCATTCGCAAAGCACACATTCACGATCATTTGAAATTGAAGTGCTTGCTCCTGATCCTTTTCTTTGAAACTTATCTTGCTATAAAATAAACATTCTATGTCTTTCTTCGAACAATTTACTAGCCACATGGGGTCTAGTACTCGAATGCCTCGCCATAGCCCATATATTCTTTTATGTGCTATGACGGCTTCTGTAATCTTCCACGAATCTTCATATGGGTGCACACATATAACAACCTCACCTGTATTCGAATCATAATGCCACCACTTGAAGATCGTATAAAAATCTTGCTCCATTTTGATTAACGGCATGTTCTTCAACACCCATGGTTTCTTCACAATCAAAGTAATATCTTTCTCCTTTGTCACTGGATCTTCTTTAACAATGCGACGTGGATAATGCGGTTTCTAGTGAACAAAAACATGCTTAGCTTCAAACTTGATCAATCTCGATGGATTTTGGTCCTGGAACTTCATCTTGGTTTGCATAAGTTCCTTTATGTCCCAATAAGGCAGTGTTTTCATGTCACTCAGATATCTAAAGTATGGAATCCCAAATTCTCTTTTAATCACATAAACATTTAGCTCTTCAATCAAACCCCAACTCAAAATATCCCCTAAAGAAATATCAGCATCTCTGGTGAAAAATGCTAGGGGTCTCTTAAACTATCGCTCAACTGAACTCTCCCGAAACCATTTCTTCTTTTGTTCAATAATTTCAGCTGTAGACATCTTCTCAGGAATCGTTCCTTCTTTAACAGCTTCTGATACTTTCTTTTGTAACATCTCAGAGCTTTCCGCTGTAAATAAATCGATAAACGTTGGGAAATCTTATGTACCATGAATGGCATCATTAGCATCTTCATCAGAATCACTTTCCACGACAACGTTATCATATATGTTTGCATCCTCTATATCTTCAAAAACATAAGCATTCGGTTTGAAAACATCTATCTCATTCAGTTCGTCTTCAAAATCAAAATCGAACCTCTCTTTGCTAATACCGAGCATTTATGTTATCTCTTCTTTCGATTAACTATGAACAAACTCCCCTTCCTCAACATCATGCTCAAGATATAATACAAATGGCTTTTGCACGACAGGAACAGAAGATAACATTCTCTGTGAAAATTTCTGCCTGCTGATCATCTACTGACTTATCAGCTTTATCCATCCTTTCTTCTTCAGTAGTTTGGTTTGTAGAATCATCAAAGTACTCGGAAAGATCAACTAATTCATTAACATTTGAATCTATTACACGAATACCCGATCCTCCAACATTTTGATCATCATTATCATCATCCGAACTACTAGAATCTTTATCATCAACATCAACATCTTCAGTATCCTCTACTTCTGCATCTTTTTATGTTTCTTCAGTCATTTCTTTACTATCTTTTTCCGTCATTTTCTTCATCAACCAATCTCGGTGTCTTTGGTAAATATCAAGAAAAGCTATATCCACATCAATAGGCTTTCCTATCAGAACAAAATTCTTCGGTTCTTCATACACTATCTTACCTTTTCCTTTCCCCTGCGCATCAGATTGTTGTTTAGCCAATCGTTCTCGTTCTGCAACTCTTTCCCTCACTTCTGCATGTTCAATTTCATCAATCGCTGCAGATATACTCAAACCTAACTTCTTTTCAAGAATTTTCTCAAACACATCCATTCTTCGATTATTTCTCAAACGTTCTTCCTCGTATTCAGTCATTCGCAGACGTAATCTTTCATTTTCAGAGATAATACTTGCCATCATCGCTTCTAATTGCTGTTTATCAACGATTAATCCTCCAATTCTTTCAAGCATTTCAAACTTTTCAGCTGTTAACAAGTTAATCTGCTCTTGCAACTCAGCGATGCGCACAACATTCATTGTCACATGTTTCTGCAAATCATCAACTCTAGGATCATCAAAACGAAACTCATCTCCTCCTGGTAGATCGTCTAAACTAATCTCATAAAAAATGCTTGTGAATCAAACGGCTGTGGTGTAGGACGAGATTTTTTAGCATGAGATGGTTGAGACTTTTGTTGAGCCGACTGTTGTGGCGCTGGTTGCTGGACTGGTTCAAGATCAGGCATTGATTGTTGAACGAGTTCTCACTCAGGTTGTTGCAGTGTTTTTGTTGTTGTTCTTGTTCTAGCTCATGAACTGGTGATTGTTGCGGAGGTATTTCTTGTTCAACTTGTTGTTGGACTGGTTCTGATTGCTCATGTTGTGGAGGAGATGGAATATTCTGTGATGGTTCCTCTACATTTTTTTCAGTATTCTGTTCATCACCGGCTTCTGTTGGATTAACAATCGGAGATAAACGAGCTGTAGATCGTTACATCCTTCTTTGCCTTTTCTTGACTGGAGTATGAAAAACTGATTCAGTCTCAGATTCAGACGGAACATAAGTTGTGTCATCTTTGCCTGTCGCTTTTCTCTTTCGCTCTTCAGCTTTGTGGTTCAGCTCATCTTGACGTTTCTTTGCTAATTTCTCTGCTATTTTCTTCTCTCCTGCTCTTCTATCTTCTGAATCAGTACTAGATGATAGTACTTCTTCAGTTGCTGCCTTGTCAGCTCCAAAAGCCTGATGTTCTATGTCATCAGCCATCTTTTCAACTATTTCTTCAACCTCAGGTTCATCCCTCAACCCTGAACTTTCAGCAGCAGATGCAGTTTTTCTCTTTCTCCCTTTCTATGTAGCTTTTCCACCTTTATCTCCGTCTTTTACAAACCATGGACTTCTCTTTGCCACAAACAACGATAATGATTTAACTTCCTCTTCATCATCACCACTATCGTCCTTCCTCCACTTTCCAGGTGCGGGTGAAATATAATCTTTATTTAGAATAGGACCAAACATCGGTTTAGCTACGGGAGCAGACTTCAAATGCACGTTCATCTTTCATAATGATTGAACATCCATATGCTCAAGTTTAAGAACGTCGTCTGGAGATTTCTTCAAGTCAGGATGTAAATAGTCTAACATCATCGGTATAAATCTTGGATACTGCAAAAATCTTTCCTTCTGAATATTTTGCATCATCTGAGTAAATATAACTTTTGAAAAGTTATAAGGAAGATTCAGCACTAGAGCAATAATCATGCACATCTGATAATCCACAGGTCATCAAAACCACCCTTCTATCACCCAAACTGTGAATAATAACGTGCGCAAGATATTTGAACGGCGCACTTCGATTTCCTTTCTTGTATGGAGCAGCATTCACGAAACCTGTATATCCCATCCTGTAAAAACATCCTTTAACCATATATTGAGTGAAGCCTATTGGATCATCCTTGTTATCTTTAAACTCCAACACTTTCTGAATCAACTCTTCAGTAATCTTCACTTCAATATCAACATCGTTAATCTTTACTGCTGAAAAAATTGCATTGTCGTCAATACTATACTCTGCAGCATTTAAGAAATATTCCACATGTGATAAATATGCCGTATGTTTATCTGTAATTGCTTTCGTCACTCTAATCCTTGTAAGAAAATCCAAGATACTTCGATATGCTGCTATCTCTGGGATTGAAGCGTCTGTGATACAACATATGTTATGCACTGGAGAAAATCCGGATTTCTTGGCTTGTTCAAGAAAATAATAATCAACTGTTAGAAAATTTCAAACATTCAAAAACTTTTTTTACTGATTCGTACTAAACCTTTTGTTTCGTACAAAACACTATATTGATCAAAAGTGTTAAACTTTCAAAGTTACTTTCTCTTGGTTCGTACAAAAACCTATGTTTCATACGAAACATTCACTTGACCAACAAGTTTTGAACAATTTAAAATTTCTCTCTGTTTCGTACAAAACTTATGTTTGGTACAAAACATTCATTTGATTAAAACGTTGAAAGTTGAAGCTCTTGTTATTCATACGATTCACTTGTTTCACACAAAAATTCTATACTTAATCAATTTGCTTTGAAATCATATTTCGTGCGAAACAGTTCAGTCGTACCAAATCATCGTCGTCCCAAAATTTGTCCAAGTATAATCCGAATCTAAAACTTGGTATTTTTAGCAAACTGATAGTTGATTTTCAGGTTATTAAAGCTGATTTTAACGATTTTGTGGTCAATTTTAAGTTTTACCGGTCCAATTTCCCTAGATCTAAGTTTTAGTCCGAATCATACAAAATTTCGACATTATAACAGTGAGATCTTGACGAAATTACCTTGCCCATTGTAAGAGGTGTGCAAATCAACCTCAACAATGTGAATAACAAACACAAAAACCAAGAAATGAAGTTTTAGAGTCTAATCACACAAAAACACTCTGAGTCGTTCAACAGTGCATAAAGAACAGAAACTTCATTTCTGTGCGAAACAAAGAGTATTTATACTCAATCTGTTTCGTACGAAATCAATATGAATTGCACAAAATATTAATTCTTGTTTCGTACAAAAACGTCTATTTTTGCATGAAATTCGATTTTGTGCGAATCAAAACTAAAAAACTTAAACTTTTCAATTTCAGTTTTATTTTTTTATTTTTCATTCATTTTTTTAGTAATTTTATCTGTTTTAAAAATCCACTTGACTAACCAAGTCAAAATTAAGGACCCTGGTTATCCAATTTGCCTTCCAAGTCCAAGCTAATGATCTTGGTTGACCATGTTTGACCAAACAGATTTATTTTAACATGTAAAGTTTCAAATTAATGAACTTTCTTGACATTTGAGTAAACTTTTTGCGAAAAATTAGCTCCCAACCCATGATTCCAAGCTTTCCTCAGCAAGACGTTACTATGAATCCAACCATCAGTGTTTTTATCATCGATAAACAAAAAAAAGACTATCAAGCTAAGAAAAACTGAAAATCTTTTTGAGTTTTTAAGAAATTTTTCGAAGAAAAATAAAATTTTTGTGAATTTTGTGTTTTTAGAGGATCATTTCAAGCATTCATATAAGTCATCAGTACCGTTAGTCTAGAAACACCATTTAAGCTTTTAAACAAATTTACCTCGATTGCCAATATATTTGTCCATTTGAACTTCTTCTCGTTTCTCAATTGTTCCAAGATATGTTAATGTATATTAATAAACACGAAATAACTGTGTTTCCCATCTCAGAATATACTCCGTATCGAGATTCCTATAATGTCATTTTACAGGTGAATATATCGAATTGATATCTGTATATAGGGTTAATGCGAGACCTTGAGAGCTCAGTTTAGTACTACCATACAGACAAAGAGATGAAGGCTCGTCTTTAGGTGATGTTCCATTTAGGAATCTTTTGTACTGCAAATGTCATAATTGCTTAAGACATAATCGTTTTTCATGTAGCTTTTGGGGAAATAATGCAAAAGTATTATATGACTTCTAGGCCATTGCTTCCGCAAAATCAGAAGAACTCGATTGATATCTAGATATCAATCAAATATAAAGACCTAGTATCGCAGAATCTGGCATTCTCTCAAACGAAATTTTGGAGTACTAAGTCCATATATCCGAGGGATGTTAACCCACAAGTTAATCAGTTTTGTGTTTTAGGTTTATATCTCAAATACAATTTACTGAACGAGTGAAGTCTATTGGCATATCCATAGTAAGACTTGCTTAATTACTTTAAAACAATACAATTCTTTAGTATACTGTGACTATCATTTTTTATTTACTATGATCACTCTTTCTACACAAAACTCTTTTTGAGTTTTTTTAACTGTTTTTGTATTTTCCTCAAATATTCTCCCCCTAAAATCAAAAAAATATTTTCGGATTTTTAAGAAATTAGAAGAAAGAATGTTTAACCGATGACAAATTCACATCAAGTCGTCAAGCTCAACCTCAAATACATCCCCTAAGATCATATTTTTTAAACCATTTAGCTTTAACAAATTTTTAAACTTTGTTTTATCAAAAGCTTTTGTATAAAAATCTGTTTTTTGGTCATCAGTGTGGATTTTCTCAATTCGTACCAACTTTTTCTGGTAGCAATCACAGATAAAGTGGTGTCGAATCTCGATATGTTTAGTACGTGAGTGTTGACATGAGTTTTTGGTGATATCGATCGCGGCCTGATTAGCTACATATATAGGCGTATCAAGAAATTGCAAACCAAAATCTCTCATCTCTTGTTGTATCCAGAGAACCTGAGCACAACAACTGGATGCCGAAACGTATTCAGCCTCACAGGTAGAGAGAGCGACCGCGGTTTGTTTCTTGCATTGCCACGTTACCAAACGAGTTCCGAAGAACTGGCAGCCGGCCGTTGTAGACTTTGTATTCAGTTTGCAGCATCCGAAATCAGAATCCGAGTAACCTGCTAGATTAAAATCGTCTATTTAGGGTACCACAAGCCGGTGCTTGGAAAACCTTCAGATATCTCATTATGCGTTAAACGATAAGCAGGTGTGACTCTTTTGGATTAGACTGACAACGGGAGCACAGGCACATTGGATACATGATATTTGGTCGAGATGTAGTAAGATACATTAAGGATCCGATCATGGAGCGATATAAAGTTTCATCAACTTTTTCTCCGGTAAGATCTGGACAAATACCGTGATTTAGAGCTAACGGGGTAGATTCTGGTTTAGCCCCTGTCATATTGAATTTCTCCAATATGTCATGAACATATTTTGTCTGATGAATGAAAATACCATCAGGCAACTGGTCAACCTGAAGTCCTAGAAAGAACTTCATCTCCCCCATTGCGCTCATTTCAAATTTGCGTTTCATGACTTCTTCAAAGTCTTTACACAGCTTGTCATTTGTCGATCCAAAGATAATATCATCCACATATATATGTACAATAATTAGATGCCCATCGACTTCCTTTGTGAAGAGGTTTGAATCTACTATTCCCCTGATAAAGCCGTTGTCCAGAAGATGACTCGATAATGTTTCATACCAAGCTCTCGGGTCTTGATGAAGACCATATAAGGCTTTATTCAAGAGGTAGACTTTATCTTTGTGTACTGGATCAACGAACCCCGGTGGTTGGCCGACGTACACCTCCTCTTTCACTTTTCCGTAAAGGAAAGCAGATTTAACATCCAATTGGTACACCTTGAACCCATTCCACGAGGCAAAGGCCAAGAATATGCGAATTGCTTCAAGACGTCCAACTGGGGCATAGACTTCAGTATAATCTATCCCTTCTTGCTGATGAAAACCTTGAACCACAAGTCGAGCTTTGTTGCGCACCACGATTCCTCGATCGTCTCTTTTAGACTTAAAGACCCATCTTGTGTTAATCTTTTTGTGATGATCTGGCAGGTCTACAAGCGTCCAGACTCCATGTTTCTGGAATTGGAGTAACTCTTCTTGCATTGTATCCACCCAAATTTCTTCTTTTAACGCGTCTTTCCAGCTTCCTGGTTCAACCTAGGAAACGAAACAAGTATGAGAAAGTCAGACTCGAAGTGGAGCAATACTAGTATAGATACAGCTTAGATCTTTATTAATCTGATTGCGAGTTTGCACTCCCGATTGTAAGCTGCCTATAATGTTCTCTGAATGATGATATGAAAGTGTCCTTGGTATCACTTTAGTTGGAACATCTACTTGTGGTTGCAAATTTGTGAGAATTTCATCGATAACCGGTACATATGAAGAAGCTTTATTCCTAGCATTAGATTGATTAACCTATTGGTTCAGAAAGCCTTAACTCTGTTTAGATCCTTCATCAGAACTGGATCCTCCATCGTTGAAAGTTGGTTCCCGATTAGAGTCAGCATCTAATTTGTCTGGGTAGAAGATTCAGCAGCATTGACATTGGAGCAGGAACCGGATTTAGAACAGAAGAGCTTTGACCAACATCAGACGTGTTAACTGTTAATGATGTAGAAATCACCAAAGGTCAAGGAACTTGTTCTTGATTAGATAACTGATGTTGTTGAAATAACATAACAAGTTCTTCTTCAGTTGGCACATCTGATAGATCAAACGAATCCCACAATCCATCGTAGTTAAACAGCCACGGATACCTAGGCTTCTGCGTAGGCGTTGTATATCTTTGACAATCTACGTGCTGCGCTAGAACTACCTGGTTCAGACTCGGCAAGAAAACACGTTTCGAGGAGTAGCGTAACCAACAAAGAAACCCTCCAAAGATTGGGCTCCACATTTAACAGCCGGGTCCAAAACGGTACATGGTGATCCAAAAGGTTCCAAAAATGCTAAGTTAGGCTTTCGTTGATTCAGTAACTCGAAACATGTCTCTTTGTGAGGCTTAACTGTCAACACACGATTTAGGGTATAGCATGCTGATGCTACTACTTCACTCCAAATTGATCGGTAATTTCGAATCAGCCAACATTGTTATAGCAGTTTCTATCAACGTGCGATTCTTTCGTTCAGCTACTCCATTTTGTTGTGGAGTATAGGGGGTGCTGAATTCATGAAGAATACCCTTTTCATTGTAGAACTCTTGCATCTCTTAATGGGCAAATGATATATATTCTCGAGTTTTCTAAAAAGGATCATAAGAGTTTCAAAAGTTTCATCCTTACTCTCCAGAAAAAATACCCATTAAAATCGAGGTTAATCATCTGTAACGATAAGAAAGTATAGATCTCCAGAAATGCTTTTAACATTGACTGGTCCAAAGAGATCCATGTGTAGTCTTTCTAGTGGTAGCTTTATGGAATTCAACAGCTTTCTCGGGTGTGATTTCTTATGCTACTTCCCCTTTTTGCAGCTAAGATAATCTTTGATAGATGAAAACTTTTCAAATTGACATCCTCCACTAAGTCGTTATGCACAAGAAAATTCATCTTTCGAAGATGAATATGCTCCATTTTTCTATGCCATAAAGTTGACTCTTTCTCGGTAGCTTTGGAACCAAAGCATTGAACTTTCTTTGATGTGGTAGAAGCAATGCTCATGTCAAGAACATATAAATCATTTTCTGGCGGAGCTTGCATCAGAATCCATTCTTCTGGAATCTTGAAACCGGGTTTTAGAATTAGACATTCTTTATCATTGAAATGTGCCGTGAACTTCTTTCACAAATTTACGAAATACTAAGTAGATTGTTCTCAAGTTCGGCAATATAGTTCACTTTATCAAACGATACAACTCCGTTTGAGAGAATCCCTTCTCCGACAATCCTACCTCCCTGCGTTCCAGCAAATCCTACAATCCTCCTCGAATAGCTCTAACATCATTGAGCAGCCCAAGCATTCCTGTCATGTGACGAGACGCTCCACTATCCATGATCCATTTTGACAATATCGAACGTTGGAGTCCCTGCACACATGATTAACAAAATTCATTTAAACAAAGAGACCCAAGCCTGTTTGGTCTTGGGTGGGTTTGGAATGTCGAACTTTGGACTCACTTTGTTTTTTTCAATCTTTTTAAGCACAATTTTGTTTGGAACATCAGGTTTGGATTCAACCTTGGATGATTTGGTTTTAACAATTTTAGCAAACCATTCCTTTGTTTGTGATTTAGCCCTTTTAACATAAAATTTTGAATCTTTTTGTTGAATTTTGTGTGATGTTTCACCAATTTCAAACTTAGATTGAGGTTGAATAATTGGTTTAACATTTTGATGAGATTCAGTTTTTCTTTTAAGATTTGGTTTTGGCATAAACATGGGTGTTTTTGCCTTTTCATCCTTAGTGAACATTTTTGGAGAAGAAGCTTGTATTGAACTTTCTTGTGAACAATATTGTGCGATATGTCCAACTTTCATGCATTTAAAGTATGTCTTGCTGTCCTTATGAACAGAGGTGTCCAGAACCTGTTTCTGTTTTTGTTTCTCTTTTTCTTTAAGGAAATCATCATTTGATTGAGTTTCGATGACCTCTTTTTCTTTCTCGGTTGTTGTCCCAAATACAAAATTAATTTTCTTTGTAAAATTCAATTTTTGGGACCTGTTGGTTTTATGTTGCTTCTGAAAACCCAACCCTGCTCGTTTGTTTTCCGGATAATCACCATTTTTTCTATAGTAAGGTCGGTTGTCAGTTTTTGATTTAGAATAGAAAGATGCATCATGTTTATCTAAATTATCATGACTTGCCTCCATCAGCTTGAACATTTTATCTACACAACCTCTTTTCACATTCCTGATTGGAAAATCCTCATCCGAAAATAGTTTATCAGACCCTTTCATTTTATAAACCATGACATTTCATACATTGACTTCACAAATTTTTCAGACTCAGCCACTTCAGATTCATTTGTTAACACTTTGTCAACCACATTATTTACCACTTCAGAGTCACATTAACCATCATTTTAGTGTAAGTTACATCGATATCCTCAGGCAATTGTTCGGTTTTCAATTTCAAATTTAGCGCCTTTTCCACCCCAGATGGATTTTTGCAAGCATAACTGTTCCACATGGGTGGAGGAACCCGATCATAACTACCACTTTTTATTTCACCATTTTTAGATTCCTCAATATTTTCAATTTTTGGTAAAATGTGATCTATGACATATGAGCTTGTGGAATAACTAATTAACTGTTTGTTAACTCGTTCGGTTTCAATTCTCATGTTCTCAAAGCTCACTTTTGAGCTCAGCAATAGTGTTTAGATGAATATTAATTGCCATTTGTTTATCCATCACTCTTGCTTTAAGCATCATAAGTGTTGCATCATTTTCTCTGAGTGCTTTATTATATTATTTAACAGACGCACTCAATTTGTCATATGCTTCCTTTGTGGTTTTGTAATCGCTTGACAAATTGTCTGTTAAACTTTGCAATTCAGCAAAGCTTTTGTCCTTTACAAGACACACACCACATGGTTCATAACACTTTGAACAAGATTTTTCATTCTCGGATGACTTGTTTACCTCATTTCCATTCGCCATGCACGCTTTATTGATGTCTTCTTTCAGCAATTCCTTTTTCTCATCCACTATCACATCTTCAACCGATTTCTTTTGCTCTTCATCTGTTGAATGTTGAGAAGGTGCGAAATATCCTGCAAAAGTTTTTAAAACATCGTTAGGCAAAAGATGTTTGAATGGACCATTCAAAAGCTCCTCTTCCTCTGATGAAGTATGATAATAATAATCGTCATCCTCAGGTCCTTCATCAAAGGATGCCTCTGATTCTTCTTCCGGTTCCTCAATAATTTCAGCCACCAATGCCAAACTTTCTCCTTTTGAAATGAACTTGTTCCAATTAAACCCTTCATCTTCTTGTGTAACAACCAAAGCCTTATCTTTAGTTTTAGGTTGCTTTTCTTCAATCGGCACAATTCTTGTTCTTGGTTGTGGTAGGTGGTAGATTGCTCTTTTGTAATAGTCGTCTGCGAAAGGATTATGATTTCCTTGAACCTCTCGGTTTGGACATTCTCTTTTAAATTGACCTTTCTCCCGACACTTGAAACAAGTAATTTTGGATTTATCAAATCCAAGTTTCCCATCCAATCCTCCCAAATTTTCTTTACCAGTGATTTCCATAATCTCTGTGCACGTCGAACGACTGAAGCCACACACCATTTTATATCTATCAACTCCACTTCAACTGGATCAATTTGATCGTAGTCTTCACCTGTCATTTCAGAATTACCAATCTTTCCAGCAACAAGACTGTCATATAACTCAAGAACTGAAGCAAGCAGAGACATATGTTGTTTTTTTGTCTTTTCATCAAATTTTTGCGCATTCTGAAAGTCAAGGGAATATTGCGTTGCAACACTCTTTGACTTGCATTGGATGATGGAGTGGTTTGATTGTTCTGAGATTGATTTGATCCGAAAGAAGATTGTTGACTTGAAGGTGTATTCAGATCAACTGTTGGGAATGATTGGAATCCACTTGACTGAGTTGGAGGTGTGCTTGGTGAACTATATGCACTGAACGTAGTTTGAATCTTTGGTGCTTGGATTTGAGCAACAGAACTATTTTTGAAATAAAGATTGACATCTTGTTGCGTTTGAACAGTCTTGTTTTTAGCCATCTTTTGCATCTCTAATTCATGACCTTCCAATCTTTCGATAAAGCGATGCAGCGAAAAATTGCTGTATTCAACTCCATTCTTCAAAATGGTTAAGTAAGTTGACCATTCACCTTGTGGCAAAGAATCAGCTATCTTATCAACAAGCTCTTCATTTGTCTTCACAATTCCCATTCTCTTCATATGAACCACGAGATGACAGTATCTCTCAATCAGTTGCTTAACCGTTTCTCCTTTGATCAATGTGAATACGTCAAACTCTTTGCTTAATAATGCCCTTCTGCTTTTGCAGAGTTGAGCACTGCGTTGAAATTTGAGTCGAAGAGCATTCCATCGCGGATCATCATCATCATGTTGCAGTAAAGCCAAGATGTCTTCTTTAATCGATTGCTGAAGAATGTTCATCATTTTCTTTTCGTTCATAAATATTTCTCTTTCAACATCAGAGAATTGAGCAAGGGTCTTTTCAAGCCCGTTTTCGCCAACTGGTGCGATATATTTTGCCTCGATTGCAAACCAGCAAGTAAAATGGTTAGCTTGAACCCAGTTCATAAACCTCTCACTCCAACTATCAAAATCTTCCAGATTCATAAGCTTTGGACGTTTCGTCATTGTTCCCATTTCATTCTCTAAATTGATGTTTTGAGTTGTTGCAGTGGTAACAACCAATGTGGCGAACGCATTGTAAAATTCCTCAGACATTTTTCCTGTAAAAAGTTAGACCACACTTCTCGAAAACAAACAGATCAGATTAGAAAAATTTTTGTGCGGATGTGTTTGGTACGAAACAAGTATTTTGCACGAAACATAAGATTTTTGTACGATTCAAATTTTCTCACAACAAATTTATGATTTCGTACGAATCAATTCATTTTGTACGAAACATACGTTTTTGAATGAGTAAATTTTTGTGCGATTGAATTTTTGTGCGATTGAATTTTTGTACGAAAAAGGTTGAAAATATGAAAAATTATAAGATTTTATGAAATTTTAACTGGTCCGTATGAAATTTTAAGCTGGTTCGTACCAAAATCAAAACAACTTTATTTCGTGCGAAACCCGTACGAAACTGATTCAAACTTCAAACTGAAGAAATTTTATAGATTTCAACATGATTTAGTTCAATTTTAAGTCCGAATTATGGTATGGATTGATTAGATTGAAGATTAACTTGAATTACTAAAATCCTAGTCCATTTTGTCCATGAATTCGTCCGAAATTTGTCCGAAATCCAGCAAAGGTCAGGAAAAATTATGAAGATGAAGATATATCCAAGTCTGAACAGTAACTACTTGTTGTCTATCTGTAGATCATATCTCATGGCTTTGATACCACTTGTGACCGGGGATCGAGCTCCCGAAATGAGCAATCGACCTGATCTCGCTCAACTAGCAGAGGCGGTATTCATTGCTAGAGAGGTAGACATGACAAACAAGATAGTACTTACTGTGTAACTGCTTCTGATGTATTAATTACGTTCAAGTTACCGACGCAAGTAAACAAACTGGCAGAGCTTCGCCGTATCAAATGATAAATCAGTACTCAGCTCTAACACAACACTTCCCTATTTATAGGTCGACATGACTCGTACCGAAGTGCGTGCAAAAACAAACATCTATGTTTCGTACGAAATGGTATTTCGTATGAGTGACTCACTCGTACGAAACATGCTTCTGTTTCGTGCGAATCACAGTGAACAAACATATAAAATTTTGATTTTTCTCAATTAAACATTAACTTGTAAACTTTATAAACATTAAAGATATATCCTAGACATAGGCAATAGACATTATGCACCAACAACTTGTTTACCCAAACTCTTTTTCTCATTCACAGTACTTGTTCCAAAAACAAAATCAACTTTCTTTTTATAATTTGGTTTTTGAGACCTTTTGTAATTTTTCTCCTTCTCATACCCCAAACCTTTCCTCTTGTTTTCAGGATAATCCCTACCCTTCTAATAATAATTATTGTAAACTCTTTTTGGTTTGGAATAGAATGAAGCATCTTGTTTTTCAAGATCAAAATGACTGACTTCAACTAGCTTGAAAAATTTATCAACACGATCCAGGTTTACATTCTGAATTGGGAATTCTTCATCCGAATATAGTTTATCTGATCTATACATTTTATAAATTACCATATTTGGATCGTCACTTAAATTGTTTTATGATGATGAAACATAATTTTTATGAAAGCTTTCTTCGTTTTCAGAATGTGCACTTGATTTAGATTTTTAAGGTTTGACTCAGCAGTTTTAATCACAACCTGAACCTCTTTGACTGACTCAACGACCGACTCTTTCATTCCATCTTTACTCTGTCAAGGAACTACCTCTTGTAGCTTAGCCATAATTGCTTTGTCAGTTACCTTCTTCAAGTTTTCTACATTCATTTCCTTAGTAACATCAATAATTTCTACAACTGGCTTCTCGGATTCTTCTGGTTTTGGTACACACTATAGTTGACTTGATTCACCGAAGAAACCTGCAAAAAAAGTATACACATCAGAAGGAATCATAGTTTTAAATGCATGTTTAATTAAATCTTCTTTGGCACATTATTCATAGTAAATATCCTCAGCACATTCTTCAACAGTAAGGTCAATCGTCTCATCAAACTCTATCTCACTTTCTTCCATCGAACTCTCCTCGATCACTTCATCAAACACTAGTTCTTCAACTATTTTAGCAATTAGAGCCAAACTTTCCTTCTTAAGAATATAGTCATTCAAGTTGAATCATCCGAAATAGCAACCATCCTAGTCGATGTCTGAGGAAAAGAAGTTTTATGATATATTGCTTTCTTGTAGTAATCATCACCGAAAGGATTATGATTACCCTGCACTTCTCGATTCAGGCACTATATTTTAAAGTGCCATTTCTCTCGGCACTTAAAACACGTAACCTTTGACTTATCAAAACCCAATTTTCCATCCAAACCTCCCAAAGTATTATGCTCGGTTATCTCCATGAAACGCTGCGCTCTTCTAACTATACTAGCCAAGCACCATTTAATGTCTATCAGTTCTAATTCTTCGGGGTTGATTTGATCGTAATCCTCTTTAGTAATGTTCAGATTCCCAATTTTACCAGCCACCAGGCTCTCATATGATTCAAGCACTGATGCGAGTAGAGCCATGTTTTATAAAACTATTTATTCGTTGAAGTTCTTTGCTTATTCCAAGTTGACACCTTTGTTACACTGAAGAACTCTCTAAGAGGATTACACTGGTTGTTTTGGCAGTTGTTGAAGTTAGAGCTTTGGGATGAGTGTGGGGTAGTTGGAATATTCGGATCATAACTTTGGTATGAGGTAAAACCAGTATTGCTGCTTGATTGATTTGGAATGTTCATCGAGTTGTTTGCACTGAAGGTCGTCTGTATCTTCGTGCTTTGAACGATGGTAGGTGTACTTCCCTTGAGTACAAATTAATATCCTGCTGTGCATGTGCTCCTCTCGACTTTCCCATCTTTTGCAATTCCAATTAGTGAGCCTCTAGTTTCTCAATGAATTTTGCTAAGGTCATCGTGTTGTTGCCGTAATCTGGACTATTCTTGATAATTGTAAGATACGTTGACCACTCGCCCTCTGGCAAAGCGTCTGCCAATTTCTCTACCAGATCTTCATCATCTTTGTTAACACCCAAATGCTTCATTTCCACCACGAGGTGACAGTACCTCTCTATGAGATGTTTCATCGTCTCGCCTTTCAACAAATGAAAGATATCGAATTCTTTCTTAAGCAGTGATTGTTTTCTCATGATCATATGCTTACTTCCTTGAAATTTGACTTTTAGAGCGTTCCAAATTGTTTGAGCAGTGTTATCATGTTGCAACAAAGTGAATATACCTTCTTTGATGGCCAGTTGCAATATGTTCATCATCTTTTTTTCACGCTTGAATAAATCCTTCTCTTGATCGTTGTATTGCATTAAAGCTTTATCGAGACTGTTTTCTACAACCGGAATCTTATAACCTTCCTCAATTGCATACCAGTTTTCAAGATACATTAACTTTGGCGGCTTGGTCGTAGTGCCCATTTCATTATGTAGGTTTAAGTTCTGGGCGACTGCGGTTGTAACTACAGATGTAGCAAACGCGTTATGAAATTCTTCTTATGTTTTATTGAAAAATTGGTTTAAACACTTGTTTGGTGCGAAGTGGGTTTCAGAAAATGTGACACTTCATGCGAAGTGTGTTTTGACCACTTCATACAAACTTGTATACACTTCGTGTGAAATGTTTATCCAACAATTTTAAACCCCTTAGAGTGAGTTGTCACTTCGTACGAAGAGACTTCTCACCTCATGCTAAGTGATACTCACAACTCGCACGAGGTGTATTCACAGCCTTGTGTCTTTTTGAATTTTCGACGTGAACTCGGTTGATTTTAGGTCTAAAACTTTTAAGGGTTTGTTTAAACTGTCTTAATGTATTATATTTGAAAATGTCCAATTTGTCCATGAATTCATTCAGATCTGATAAAAATAGGAAGAAGGAGTAGAATAAGAAGTCTTCAATGGCTGAAACTTAATCAGTTGTCTTCAAATCATGCCTCCAAGCTCTGATACCACTTGTGGGAGGATTGGCTCTCCTTTGAAAGCATAGGACCCGACTTGAGCTAATTAATGTGCGCGATATTCATCAATAACTAGTTAACAATGATAGATACACTGTTTCAATGCCTCTGCTTCATTAATCTTGAATAAACCTTTACAGATCAGAGATAAAACTGACCAAGGCTTCGCCTTACAATTAGAAAAACAACAAAGGAAACAACACCCCTACTCAGCTATATATAGACATGGCGGCTTCGCACAAGGGGTGTTCTACCACTTTGTACGGAGTGCACTTCATACGAAGAGACATGTATCACTTTGTACGAAGTGGCTCTAATACATATAAATCAACATAAAATCTAATGTTTAAGCCCTGTTACATATACGACACGACCCTAAGACGTAGGCTATAGACATCTGCACCAACAAAATCTATATTCTTGTTTCTTGATGATGATATTGGAAAGTTTCTCAAAAGCGTGGAATTCTTCACAAACTTGAAATCTAATTACAAATGGGTTTTAAATCAAAATAAAAATGGAACTTCATGTGTGTGTATACATGGCCAAAACTGTGTGTATATATGGGTTAGAGTTTGTGTTTTGATTGTTAGATGATTCTTAATTTATGTGATTTTAAAAAGATGGTTGCATGGATGATCAAAAAGGGTTTTTGGATAAAGTTCATATGATTGAAGATGAATATATGAAAAGTTGATTTTTGGTAATATATGTGTATGTAGTGTGTGTGTATATATATATGCATGTACATGTGGGATTTTGTTTTGGATGTTCATAAATGTGAAGGATAAATGCATGAAATGATTTGATGATGATTAGATGAAGATGATGTTTGGAGTACATGAAAATGAAATAAATGTATATTAGATACATTTATGTTCTTGGATGTTGATGATGATTTGATAATCATGCATTAGTACTTATACATTAGTATGTATGATGATTAAATAATCATAAGTTGGAGAACTTAAATGATATGATAAAAGTGAGTTAAAACCGAATACGAACACAATTAATGATGTTATATGATGTGTTATGATGACATAAGTTTGGTAGTTTTGCATGTTGTACATAAAGCTTAAAAGGTTGTAAAATGGGTGAAATTGCATTACTTATGTGACTTACATGAAATCTGCACTAACATGCATATTAGTACCTTGTATTCTGTAAATAAGATGTGTTATGTGAAAATATGAAGTCTTGGTGATTCGGGATGATTATAGTAAAGATCGGTATAAGTGAGTCTCATTACTCGTACGAGTGACACTATGTCACTCGTACGAGGCTCCACTCGCACGAATCACACTCAGATACACACTCTCCTGTGCGAGTTATATTGACCTATAAATAGAGGAGCTTGAGTGTTGTGTCAGTAACTGGTAATCTGTTGGTGTGGCGAAGCCCTGTCGAACTGATTACTTGCTTTGTACTTGTTCACGTTTATCAATACAATTCAAGGTATTTAAGTAGTATATCTTACTTGTTTGTTTGTCAAACTCACTAACAATGAATTCCGCCTTTGTTAGCTAAGTCAGATCGATACGATGCTCATCGGAGGAGAGTCGATCCCCTCTCACAAGTGGTACCAGAGCATTGAGGCTAGATCGGAAGACAAACATCAAGTCTCTGCATACTACCAACAGTTTCAGATCCAAATTCAACCTACTTCTACACTTTGTCACACAGATCTCGGATTTGGACAAATTCATGGACAAATTGGACTAGGATTTTAGGATATCACGTTAAAATAAATTCTAATCAATCCTTGACAATTTCAGATCTAAAATCGAATTTAATCATGTCAAAGTTGGTAAAATTTATCCGTTTGGTGACCTGAGTTGTGTTGTATGAGTAGAGAGACAACTCGTACGAACGTCTATGTATGAACGAACAAAGAAGTTTCCTAAAAAACTTACAAGTTTAAAAAGTGTCATTCGTACGAAGCTTTCATTCGTACGAACAAGTCATCTACACGAGTAATACTTCACTCGCACGAACATCTCGTTCGCACGAAGCTTTGAATTGCACAAGTATATCACTCGCACGACCATCTCAGTCGCACGAATAGTTTTTGTCATCCGCCCAAAGAACATTTTGTCATATTTTTTTCATTCTAATCAGTTTTTCGAAAGTGTGTTTCTAAAACTTTTGCAGAAAAATGGAAGAAGAGTTTTATAACGCATTTGTTGTCTCAGCGGTCACAACTACTGCAGCTCAAAATATGAACCTCGAGAATGAGATGGGCACGATGATAAAGCCACCAAAGTTGATGAACCTTGAAGACTTTGACAGTTGGAGTGAACGTTTTATGAATTGGGTTTAAGCGAATCATTTAACATGCTGCTTTGCCATAGAAGAGAAATACCAAGCACCGATTGGAGAAAACGGTCTTGAAAAAACGTTAGCCCTACTTTCGTATTTCGAAAGAGAGAAGTTGATAAACGAGAGAAAGATTATGAACATCTTACAACAAGCAATCAAGGAAGACATGATGATGGCACACAATCATTATGGAAAGCTCTTTGATTGAAATTCAAAGGAAGCACACAGTTGCGAAAAGGGAAAAGAGCGTTATTAAGTAAATAATTTGATATCTTTACTTTGATCAAAGGAGAGACAGTGAAACAACTGATTGAAAGATACTATCACCTGGTTATGCAAATTAAGCGTATGGGAATCGTAAAGACGAATGAAGAATTAGTCGATAAACTGGCGGATTCCTTACCACAAGGAGAATGGTCTACCTACTTAACTATTCTGAAGAATGGAACAAAATATGGTAATTTCTCATTACGAAGATTCATTGAGAGATTGGAGGGACACGAACTCGAAATGTAGAAAATGGCGAAAAACAAAGGCGCCCAAATGCAACAAGACGTTAATTTGTATTACAATGGTAATTCTGCCGCTCAGATACAGTCTACAAAAATCCAAACTGCCTTCAGCACTTACAACACACCAAGCCCACCGTTAAATCAACACAATGGTTTTCAATCCATTGCTTCGGTCAACCCGAACATGTCTCCAAGTCCATAGTCATCACATGGTTCGAGCAATCCCCAGATCAACCAGAACAATCAATCTCATCCTAATAAAGGGTTTTATAGTGTTATATTGCTGTTGATTTCCAAAATGCTCAAAACTTTGACAAGAAGACCGCAAAGAAACATATGTCATTATTAGCTTTGGTACTCGAATCATACGACAGTTTAGTCGCAGGAAAAACTGGAAACTCGGAGATGACAAGAGAGGATTATGATCAGATTGACGAGCACAAGGTTTCATGGAAATCACCGGGAAAGAGAATTTGGGAGGATTAGATGGAAAACTTAGCTTCGACAAGTCAAAAGTCACATGTTTCAAATGTCAGGAAAAGCGGCATTTTAAACGAGAATGTCTGAATAGAGAAGTTTAGGGAAATCAGACCTCGTTTACTACTACAAGAAAGCCATTTATCATCGTGTTCAGCCAAAAACCAAAATGGTGCAGATCGAAGATAGACAGTTAGATTCCAAAGAAAAAGCTCATGTCGTGACTTAGGAAGACGAAGGCTTTAACTAGAACAAGTACGTCTCCTAGAATGAGAGTTTGGCGTTGGTCGCTGAAATCATCGAAGAAGCTGAAGAATATGCGGAGGCATCTTTTGACGAATCTCCGGAAGATTATTATCACACATCGTCAGATGAAGAGGAATTGTTAAAAAGTGATATTTAACATCTCCTACCTAACGATATTCTTAAAATTTTTGCAAGTTATTTTGAGCCATGCCATCAATTGTCTTGTGAAGAAAAGAAGAAGCAAGAAGTTGAAGAAAAGAGAGTTGATGAGGCGTTGGAAAAACAGACTGACAAGACCAACAAAGCTTGTATGGGAATGTGAACGAGGTAAACGTGTCAGAAAGTGAGTCTGGTATAGAAAAATCGTGTTTAAAGTGCAACGAGCCATGCAGTGAATGTGTTGTAAAAGAAACACGATACCATGAGCTCAAATGTCTAACAGATAATTTGTCAAGTGACTATAAATCAACAAAAGAAGCTTACCACAAATGAAGCAAATCTGTTAAACAATATGAAAGAGTGCTCAGAGAAAATGACGGAACACTTGCGATGCTTAAAGCGACTGTAATGGACAAACAAATGGCCAATAATATTCATTTGAATACAATCGTTGAGCTGAAAAGTTAGCTTGAGAAAATGAAGATAGAAACCGAACGGGTTAACAAATTGTTAATCAGTTATTCTACAAGTTCATATGTCATTGATCACATTCTACCAAAGATCGACAGCAAAGAAGAATCTAAAAATGATGAAAAAAAGGTGCAAGTTACGAACGTGTTCCACCACCCATGTGGAATAGCTATGCTAGTAGAAAGCCATCAGGGGTGGAAAAGGCGCTTAATTTAAATTTGAAAACTGAACAGTCAAACGAGCTGCCTACGAACATTGACGTAACATACACAAAATCTAAAAATGAATGCGATTCTGATGTCGTTAAAACCGTGGTTGGAAATGTTTTAAAGAGTGAATCTGAGAAATCTGAATCAGAATTGGAAACTAGTTTAAACACTGATCCAAACGCCATCGTTTACAAAATGCATGGATCTGATAAACTATATTTTGATGAAGATTTCCTAATCAAGAATTTAAATCTGGATCGTGTTGAAAAGTTGTTCAAGCTTGTTGAGGTAAGCCATTCTGATTTAGAAAAACACAATGCAACATTTTATTCTAAATCAAAATGTGTTAACAAAACCCTACCATCAAAGAAACATAGATTATAATGAAAACAGGAGGGCTGGTTTGGGTTTTCAAAGGCGAAGAATGAACAACAAGTCCCAAAAGCTAAACTTTACAAAGAAAATCAATTTTGTTTCAGGGACAACTACCGAACGGGAAAAAGAGATCATTGGTACACAATCCAATGATGAGTTCAAAAGAGAAAAAAAAGTAGAAAACAAGTTTTGGGTTCCTCTATTCGAAAAGATAGCAGGACATGTTACAAGTGTAAAAATGTTGGGCATATTGCACGATATTGCTCACAAAGACATCCAAAACCTGTTTCTAACTCCAACAGATCTACCAAAGATGTGAAACAAAAGGTACCTATGGTTGTACCTAAACTGATATTGAAAAGAAACACTGAATCCAACAAAAATGTTAAATCAATGATTCGACTTAATTCTAAATTTAAAATTGGTGAAACCTCCGCCAAGAATAGTCAAAGTCAAAAGGATTCAAAGTTTTATCCAAAAAGGGCAACTTTGAAAACACAAACTTGGGTTGCAAAAGTCAAACCATCTAAAGTAGATCTTAAGCACCTGTTCCAATCAAAACCGAGCCTAAACAGAATGTAAAAAACAAATTTGGTCTGAAATTTGATATTCCGAACCCACCCAAGACCAAGCAGGCTTGGATTTCTTTGTTTAAATAGTTTCTTCCTCATGTGTGCAAGGACTCCCTAGATCGATCATGTCAAAATGGATTATGGATAGCGGAGCTTCCCGACACATGACTGGGATCCTTGCGTTGTTACATAACGTCAAAGCTATCCTAGGAGGTTATGTATGTTTTGTTGGAACTCAAGGTGGAAGAATAGTCAGAGAAGGTACTCTTACCAATGGAGTGGTTTCATTTGACAAGGTGAACTATATTGCAGAGCTAGAGAACAATCTGCTAAGTATTTCGCAAATTTGTGACAAAAAGTTTACAACACACTTCAACGACAAAGAATGCTTGATTTTAAAAGCCGGGATTCAAGATTCCTGAGGAATGGATTCTTATGCGCGCTCCAAGAGAGAATGATCTTTATGTCCTTGATATGAGTGTCGTATCTACAACATCAAAGAAGGTTCAATGTTTCGTTTCTAAAGCGATCGAGAAGGAGTCTATCTTATGGCATAGGAAGATGGGGCATATTCAACTGAGAAAGATGATTATCTAGTGCACAGCGACCTAGTGGAGGGTGTTAATCTAAAGAATTTTCAGTTATCTGATGATTGTCTGGGCTGTAAAAAGGGGAAACAGCAAGAAATCACACCCAAGAAAGCTTCTAAATTCTATCAAGCTACCACTAGAGAGGCTTCATGTGGATCTTTTCGTACCAGTAAACGTCAAAAGCATTTCTGGAGATCTATATTACCTGGTCGTTACAGATGATTTCTCAAGATTCTCATGGGTTTTCTTTCTGGAGAGCAAAGATGAAACATTTGAAACTCTAATGATTCTCTTCAAGAAGCTTGAAAACATATATCACTTGCCTATCAAGAGAACCCGCAGTGACAATGGTACCGAGTTCAAGAACAAAAGGATGCTTGAATTCTACAACGAAAAGGGGATTCTTCATGAATTAAGTGCTCCCTATACTCCTCAACAAAATGGAGTTGCTGAACATAAGAATCGCACACTGATCGAGAGTGCTAGAACCATGCTCGATGATTCAAAACTTCCAATTAGTTTCTGGAGCGAAGCAGTCGCATTAGTGTGTTACACCCTCAATCATGTGTTAACAATCAAGCCTCACAAGACCTGTCTTGTGCTTCTAAACCATTGGAAGCCTAACCTTGCGTTTCTGGAGCCTTTTGGATCACCGTGTACAGTTTTGGACCCGGATGGTAAATTTGGAGCCAAATCCTTGGAAGGATTTTTCGTCGGTTATGCTACTCCACAAAAGCGTGTCTTCTTGCCGAGTCTGAACCAGGTTATTCTTGCACAACATGTTGATTGTCAATGGTATACTACGCCAACGCAGAAATCTAGGGATCCATGGCTGTTTAACTACGAAGGTTTGTGGAATTCGTTTGACCTGCCTGAAGTGCCATCAGTAGAAGAACTTGTTATGCTCTTTGAACAGCATCAAATCTATAATCAAGAGCAAGTTTCTAGACCATTGGTGATTTCCCCGTCACTTCCTGTCAACATTTCTGATGTAGGTCCGAGCACTACTGTGCATGAATCGATCTCTGTACCAATATTGAACACTGCTGAATCATCTGCCCAACAACCGCCTAATGACGACTCTGATGGTGAACCGACTTTTGATGATGGAGGATCTAGTTCCGATGAAGGATCAGAGCATATTTAAAGCTTTCTGAATGATCAAACTGATTAATCAAATGTTAGAAATGAAGCTACATCTTCTGCTCTGGTTGTTGATGAAGTGATCACAAATTTGCAAACTCAAGTGGATGTTCCAAGCGATGTAATGCCAAGGACATTATCTTACCATCCTTTGGAGAATATCATCGGCAGCTTACAAACTAGAATGCAAACTCGAAATTAGATCAACAAGGATCTAAGATGTTTCTATACCAGTATTGCTCCATTACAAACCAGACTTTCTTACAGTTGTCTTGTTTCACAGGTAGAACCCGGAAACCAGAATGACGCGTTAAAAGAAGAAAGTTGGGTGGACGCAATGCATGAATAATTGCTTCAATTCCAGAAACTAGGAGTCTGGAAGCTTGTTGACCTACCAGATCATCATAAAAAGATCAATACAAGTTAGGTCTTCAAGTGCAAATGAGATGACAAAGGAATATTGGTCAGAAACAAAGCTCGGCTCATGCTCCAGGGCTTTCACCAGCAAGAAGGGATAGACTACACTGAAGTCCGCCCTAGTCGCTCGTCTCGAGGCTATTCGCATATTCTTGGCCTTTGCTTCTTGGAAAGGGTTCAAGGTGTGCCAGTTGGATGTCAAATCTGTTTTTCTTTACGACAATGTCAAAGAGGAGGTGTATGTCGGCCAACCATCAGGGTTTGTCGATCGTATACACAAGGATAAAGTCTACCCCCGGAACAAAGCTTTTTATGGTCTACACCAAGCCCCGACAGCTTGGTATGAAACACTTTCAAGACATCTTCTTGACAACGGCTTTCTCAGAGGAAGTAGATGATCATCTAATTTTGGGTCAAATATATGTGGATGATATCATCTTTGGATCAACAAATGATAAGCTGTGCAAAGACTTCGGAGAAGTCATGAAGAAGAAATTCGAAATGAGTGCGATAGGGGAGATGAAGTGCTTTTTAGGACTTCATGTTGAACAATTGTCTGATGGTATCTTCATTCATCAGACAAAGTATGTTCATAACGTAGTAGAGAAATTTGATATGTTAGGAACTAAACCAGCATCTACTCTATTAGCTCCAAATCACAGGATTTGTCCAGACGCTCATGGAGTTAAAGTCGATGAAACATTATATCGCTCCATGATCAGATCCTTCATGTATCTTACAGCTTCGCGACCTGATATAATGCATCCTACATGCCTATGCGCCCGTTTTTAGTCCAATCCAAGATATTCACACTTGTTACCAGTCAAACGTATCATGCGATATTTGAAAGGATTTCCAAGCACCGGCTTGTGGTATCCTCGTCACGACAACTTCAATCTTGCAGGTTACTTAGATTTTGATTTTGGCTGCTACAAGCTTAATGCGATATCTACTACGGCTGGTTGCCAGTTCTTCGAAACTTGTTGGTAACGTGACAATGCAAGAAACAGACTGCGGTCGCTCTCTCTACATGTAAAGCTGAATACGTTTCAGCATCCAGATGTTGTTCCCAGATACTTTGGATACAACAGCAGATGAGAGACTTTGGCCTGCAATTTCTTGACACGCCCATATATGTAGATAATCAGGCTTCTATTGATATCACTAAAAACTCTTGTCAACACTCACGCACTAAACATATAGAAATTCGACACCACTTTATCCGTGACTGCTACGAGAGAAAAGTTGGTTAGAATTGAAAAAATCCACACTGATGACCAAAAAGCAGATTTTTACACCAAAGCCTTTAATCATTCAAGATTTAAAAATCTTTTAAAATTAAATGGTTTTAGAAATCTGGCATCAGGGGATATTAATGAGGTTGAATTTAAGGATGTCGAGGACTTGACGTGATTCTCATTGGTATTACATGCTTCCTATAAATATCTTTTCTTAAAAAATCCAAAAATATGTTTTTGATTTTAGGGGGAGAAGTTTGGGAAAATACAAAATCATTATAAAAGTCATAAAGAGTTTTTGTGAAAAGGGAGATCATATTACATCAATATGACAATCACAGTATGCTAAAGACATGGAATGTTTAAACAAGTAGATAAACAGGTCTTACTTAGGATGTACCAATAGGCTTCACTCGTTTAGTAAATTGTTTTAAAAGATATATACCTAAAAATAAAAACTGAGTAACTTGTGGGTTAACATCCCTCGGATATATGGACTTGGTACTCCGAAATTTCATTTGAGAGAATGCCAGATTCTGTGATACTAGGTCTTTATATTTAAACGATATCTGGGGTATTATCCGAGTTCTTCTGATTTTACGTCAGCAATGGCCTAGAACTTGTATAATACTTTACGCATTATTCGCCTATTAAAGCTGCACAAAAAATGAGTATGTCATAAACATTTAAGACATCTGCAGTTCAAAAGATTCCTTTATGGAATACCACCTAAAGAGGAGCCTTTATCTCTTTGTCTATATGGAAATACTAACCTGAGCTCCAAAGGTCTCGCAATTCACCATATTTACAGATATCAGTTAGATATATTCACCTGTGAAATGATATTCTGGGAATCTCGATACGGGAGTATATTCTGAGATGGGAAACACAGTTACCTAACATATCTTGAAACAATTGAGAAACGAATAGAGGTTTAAGTGGATTAATATATTGGCAAACTAGGTAAATCCGTTTAAGAACTTAAAGATACTACCAAGATCAACGGTACTTGTGATTTATCAAAATATCTGATGTGATCCTCTTAACACAAAACTTACAAATATATGTATGTAAATACATCTTTACATGTTCTTTCTTTTCAGAAAAAATCCCAAAAAGATTTTCAGCTTTAGCAATTTATCTTAGGTTTTAGTCTACCGATGTTAAAAACAGTGTTAGTCCAAGTCAAAGCGACGGTTGCTTGATGAAAGTTGAAGGCCACGGGTTGGGAGCTAATCAAGAAAAGAGAGATTTCCTGAACATCAATAGTTCATTAATTTGAAACTTCACATTTTTAAAATAAAATAAATCTGTTTTGGTCAAAAATGGTAACCAAAGTCATTAACTTGGACTTGGTAGGCAAATTGGTTAACTGAGGTCATTAATTTGGACTTAGTTAACTGAGTGGGTTATTAAAAACAGATAAAATTTCATAAAAATCAAAAAGATTAACAAAGTGTGAGAACTGACTCGTACGAGTGACACTGACTCGTATGAGTAATAAAAGTCTTCATTCGCATGAGCAATCGCTCGTACGCGCGACCTTGAATGAGTATATAAGGGGAACTCATTCGCACAAGTCAGACTATTGTCTCAGTTTGGTTGAGAGCGGACTTTGTGCGAATCAGTTCTTTTCATTTCATTTTCTTGATCTATGGTTTGTACCGATACATTGGGGAGGTTGATTTGCACTCCTCTTACAATGGGAAAAGTACTAATGCTCGTTTTAAGCCATTATAATGCCAAAATTAGACCAAACGGACATGAATCGTTGATTTAGGATAATTGGACATGTAAAATTTAAAATTGAACTAAAAAATGTTAAAATCGGCCCTGCTAACCTATAAATCAACATTCAGTTTGTTAAAATCTACACATTTTATGTTCGGTTTGACTAGGTGTTATTTGGTACGGTTTGTAACTCGTACGAATCGTCACTCGTATGAGTGAGTATTTGTACGAGTAGGATTCTTGAATGTTTATAACTTGGTGACTTGTACGAGGCTTCATTTGTACGAAGAAGTTCAGTTCAAAAACCTTCGAAATTTGTCAAGTATTATTTTCATCCATACGAATTAGTGGCTCGTATGAATGAGTTTTGAATCAGACTTAATTTCTTGACAATGTCCATGACTCGTACGAATGGTTGAGTCGTACGAGTGATTAAAAAGGTTGAAATTTTCTTGAAAGATTTTCTAAGTATTTGAAATGTCTATGCTTGCAGGTCAAGAAATCTTGGTTTTCAACATTCCATAATATTTGCTGTCTTCTGGATGATACTCTCCAAGAAATGGCTGCTTATAGAGAAGTCTTGGATTTTCTGAGCAGACTTCCCATCACGAAAGCTCTCACAGATCGTCATAGCATATCGCTCGCATATTGAATATTTCTGGAATGTTGCCGAGTATGATGAGAAGGAAAACGCGATTGTGTCTGTGGTAAAGATTAATGATGAGGATATTCAAGTTAAGGTTACCGAAGAGCTAATCAGAACAGTGTTAGAGTTCAATGACCATGAAGACGACCCCACAGGTTTTCCTGAATATATGGTGAAAGGGTGCTTCTACCGAATGGGTTATGCCGGTTATGTTAGTGATGCTCCATTCAAGAAGTCTAACCTCAGTGCTTCATTCAGATATATAGCACACTGCATTATTCATGCTCTTAGCCACCGAAAGGGTGGATTCGATGATTTAGTTGATTATCAGATGTGCATGATCACTGCACTCGTTCTGAACCTACCGTACAACTTCTCTAGAGTAATCTTTTCCCAAATGGTCCAAAACACACAACGAGAGAAGTTTTTGCAATACCCTCGGTTTATTTAGATGTTGCTTAACCATTTACATCCCAACTTGAAGAAAAAGAAGGATGATGTGCTGAAGTTAGAGCATATAGATGTCTCAACATTGAAGAAAATGAACTTGCATCTCAAGACCTTCCCAAATGCAAAACAAGTTTTTGGAGCAATTATTGATAAAAATTATGTGGCTCCATCACAAGGGATATGGAGAAAAGACCATAGCGAAGACGAGGATGAAGAGCTTGAAGTGTTAAGGGAACTAAAAGAAAACAAGCGTCCACATACTCCTCAAAAGCCCCTCAAAAGAAGTAGAAAGCATCTGAAAGCTGGAGATTGGTTGATGAATCTGAGCCTGAAGAGAACATTTAATCTTTGATTGCTGAGATCGAAAAGGAAGCATTTGGTGTGAGAGAAGGAGGTGTTGAAGAATCATCATCTTCCAGTACTGATACTGAAGATAGAATTGCAGGTGAGAAAGAAAGAGAAAAAGAAGGTGAAGATGAATGTCAGGCTGAGCTCAAACGTAAAGCCAAAGAGAAGAAAAGAAAAGCGACAGGAGAGGATGACACGACATATGTACCTTCGAATCCCGATAGCGATACTCCTGTACAAAAAACTCCAAAGAAATCTTCTCGACGACTTAAAAGGTGAGCCAGAAGATGTTGATATTGACACGTCGAATCTTTCAGCAAAGCATCGTGAATGGCTCAACAAGAAAAAGTTGGAGAAAGAGATTGATGCTGAGGTTGATGAGTTTGTTGAAGACGCTGAAAAAAAAAAGAAGACTTGGATGATTTTGATGATTTATTCTCTAACCAGTCTGATGATGACCATAGTGAGGGTGGAGATAATGACTTAGGTCGAATAGGTGTCCGTGTAACATAAACTAATCTGAACGATGTGATTGATTATTCTGTGTACTTGGATGATATGGTAAATCAAATGAACGAAGGTGAAGATCAGGGAAGATCTGAAGGCTCTAAGGATGCTCAGCAGGCAGGAATCTTCTCGGTGAGCGAAATGTCTACTATTCCTATTGTGCCAAAACCAAAGATATTATACTTAGAGCATGATGTTGAAGAAGGAGAGTTTGTTCACAGTTATTCCAAAGAAGAAATTGCTCAAATGTTAGGTGTGAACAACGAGGATTTTGTGTTTGACTTCGAACAAGAGGTTAATGATATTAGTGCCTTCGAGCCAGTTGATTATATCTTCAAACATGTGTCTGATGCACATGACTATGATAAAGTTGTCATGGAGGATGATTCTGATGAAGATGATACAGATATTGCCGATAAGGGTACAGATGACTCCCCAACTTTTAGCGATTTGTTTGTAGTTGAAAGTGATGATCTTTTGAAACATAAAGTTAAAGAAGCTGTTAAATAAGGAACCATTCCTCAACAATTATTTGTCGAAGAAGTTGCTGAGATGAGGAAGCGGTGGTTCAAAGTAGCACCAGCTAAGAGAAAGTTCAAACGTCCCTTAGCATTCTTTACGCGTGATGCGGATATATCTTTGGGAGAAATTATTAGATGGGGCTGGATCGAGGAGCTGAACATTTGTGCTATTAAAAGGGAGTATGGGATTCAGTATTTTAGATACTTTAGCGATATCAATGACCCTGCCATTGTGGGATATTAAGAGCTTATGCAATCAAAGTTGATAAATCCTAAGATGAGATTCCACGACCAGCGGCTGTGGAAACTAATAAAGCTTGAGGCTACGCATGGATTTACACACTTGAAGCCTCATTTTCCTAAGCGAATTACTAAAGTCGATCCAGTAACACAAGAGAAAGACGTGACGTTAATCGTAAAGAGGATGAAAGTAATGAAGAATATGACTCTTATCAAGATAAAACAAAACTTCTACAAGATCTTTAAATGGTGGCACTACGATTCGAGTACAGGTGAAGTTGTTATATGTGTCCATCCAGATGATGATTCTTGGAAGATTACTGACGAACTAACTGAAGCCGTCATAGGACACAGGCGTATATACGGATTATGGCGTGGCATTCGAGTACTAGACCCGATGTGGCTAGTCAATTGTTCAAAGAAAGATATTGAATGCTTGTTCTACAGCAAGAATAGTTTTGAAGAGAAAGATAGAGAACAAGTGTTCCAGTTCTAGAAGATAGTTAATGTCTGTTTTGCTAACGATGTATATTCAGGAACGGCATGGAACACTTCTTGGAGGAAACTGGAGGAGATTGAGCAAAGGTAGAAAGACAATAAGGAAGAAAGGTTTGCTGAGGGAGCACGAATTGCTTCGCTAAGGAGCTTTCGGTTTGGCAATATAGTTAACCGGCCTCCTCCTGCAGATCAAACACCGATAGCTTTTGAGGAGCGTCACAAGCCACCGATACATTTCTTTGGGCCTTAATTGTCAGATCTTTTGAAGATTTTTTGAAGACTATCCAAGACTGCGGCAACATCCAGGGGGAGTTTGTTGGTGTATAATGTCTATTGCCTACGTCTAGGATATATTGATTATGTATATAGGGCTTAGAACGTCAGATTTTGTATGTTAATATAAATTTTATTTGTTTAGTGAATGACTCATACGAGTGAGTCTCATGACTCGTATGAGTGACACTCTGTCACTCGTATGAGGCTCCACTTGCACGAGTCACACTCAGATACACACTCTTCTGTGCAAGTCATTATGACCTATAAATAGAGGAGCTTGAGTGTTGTGTCAGTAACTGGTAATCTGTTGGTGTGGCGAAGCCCTATCGAACTAATTACTTGCTCTGTACTTGTTCACATTTATCAATACAATTCAAGGCATTTAGGCAGTATATCTCACTTGTTTGTTTGTCAAACTCACCAACAATGAATTCCGCCTCTGTTAGCTAAGTCAGATCGGTCCGGTGCTCATCGGAGGAGAGCCGATCCCCTCTCACAAAGTTTTTGTATTTGGTTAGTATTCTCCTAACCCTAATACATATACACAATACACAAGTATTACACACACATGATAATGTACCTTCTCTGTGTGTATATATATATATATACATATTTCTTTATTTTATAATATGAAAATTATATATAAGTGTTTATAAAAGCTTTTGGATGTTTAAGACTTAATCCTTATCATTAAGGTTTGTCTAATCGCGATTTAGGTTGCTAATCCCATTTAACCATTTTAATCATCAATTACTTCCTTAATCGCTATTAGGATTTTAGAAAATTTCAACATAGTTTCCCCTAAAGTATGCCATTTTTCACATTTTTCTAAACGTATTTAAAGCATGATTAACCCCAAATAAAGGTTCAAAATACCAACTTTGCATGCATGATTTTATCCATACATCTTCATTTTCGATAGACCTTTTGTATAGATTTTTAGCCATATTTTTACATGAACTTCTAAAAATTATCTTTTAACAAGATCTTTGAAACCAACTTATTTTCTTATGATCTTTAGCCTAGTTCATCTATTTAAACAACTTTATGTGGGCTACTTTTTAAGATCGACATTTAATAAACCATGATTATTTCTTCTTGTAAGAGTTATACTTGTTAAAAATCATTTTCAAGTTTACTATTAAAGTCTATGGTTTATGAAAATGATGATCTTGGTAGATCTATCATCATTTCTAGCCTAGATTATACAAGATCCTACATTTAAACAACCTACTTTATCACAACCATCAAGTTCATACCAACTAGCTCACAAAATTAATATAATCATGTAAATACTTTATTTTTGTAAGCATTTAAGTTATATGTAGAGTTTTTTTAAGCTTTGTTATTTAAGATGTTCAAGATGGCCACTTTGTACATTAGAATCTACATAATATATGAAGCTTAAAATGGCAAGAGATTAGCAAACTTTAAGATGAAGATTATGAAGGTTTAGATGCTCCAAAGTGCCTCCTAATGCTTCTCCTTAACTGAAACACCCTTGGATCATCATGAAATAGCTTGAAATGCCTCATTTATGGAAGTTTTTGGATTTGAAAATGGTGGTGATGTGTGTGTAGTGCCGTAGAGAGAGAGAGAGCTCAAGAGGGTATTGTGTTTTTTTTTGTGAATGGTAAAATGATGAAGGAAGGGGCGGTGCTATGTGAGAATTAGTAGAATATGTGATGCACTACTTTTCAAAGTCAAATGCATATCTCATGACCATACATCTAGCAACATTTCACCATTATGTTCAAATTGTAGGTAATGTGGGAGGGCCCCACATGGCCCGATCTTAGGCATGTGGTGAAACAATTTTATATTTTTTTACTTTATACTTATATAAATATAATTTCATGTTTAGTTGTTATGATCATTTGTTGAGTTCATGTATAATTAGTGAGATGATCATGGTCAGGATGCTAAATGGAGTCTAACTAGCCACTAGATTAATAGTTTATGTGTTAGGATATAAAAAATATCACTAGTTTTGTCGTCGGTTCGAAATCGGGCAAAGTGTGAAAGTTGCGTCGTAATACTAGGAGAGATGTCTAGAATAATTATTTGACACCAATAAGGTTATCTGTGACGTTTAGCATTATTTACAAGAGCTATTAGTATTGCCAATGCTAAATTAAATTTTTTATGTTGGAGACCATTATAATTACTAGTTTTGGCGCAGTTAAGACAAGTTATAAGTATACACATTTTTCCAGAAAGTTAAGGTTTTCTAGTACTTGGTGGCCCTAATTAGGGGTTTTTGTTTATATTTCAACAATAATATGATTTCATGCCATTCGTTTCTAGTTCAGACAATATTGAGAGCTAGCTGGCATGAATAGTGTGTTCAGTGAATAGTGCTTTTCATCATTTTAGCCAACATATTCGGACATAGTTTCTAGTTTTCTAGCGACGCGACGAATGTGACATTACCATGTGTAAATATTAACCATGTCCTCTGAATGCTAGCCTTTATATGACCTAATCATACATTAATTAAGTCGATAATGAATGCAATTTAAATAATAAATTGTTGTTAAGTTGTATGGATTTACCATTAATTTTGCCGGTTGTCACATTTCCCCCGTTAGAAGAATTTTGTCCCGAAATTCAAGTTGCGTTACCGGTAGCAGGGGGTCTTGAAATAGGTGTGGGTACTTGGACTTTATTTGGTCTTCACGTTCCCATGTATTCTTAGAACCGTGTCGTGAGTTCCAACAAACTTTAACTAGTTTAACACGACTTTTCCTCGTCTTGTGGACCTTCCAGTCCGTAACCTCAACAGGTTATTCGGTAAATTGGAGTTTGTCGTCAATGTGAATTTCATCCGCTGGGATTATGACTGTCTCTTGAGTAGGACTTTTCTTGAGATTTGACACATGAAAGTTGTCGTGTACGCTACTAAGTTCGTCCGATAATTTCAACTTATAAGCTATGGTTCCAATCTTTTCCAAAATTTCAAAAGGTCCAATATAGTGTGGGTTTAACTTTCCACGTTTACCAAAATGTAGCTACGCCTTTCCAAGGCAAGACTTTCAACAATACTTTGTCTCCGACCTCAAAAGATAAGGGTTTGCGTCGTTTGTCGGTATAGCTCTTTTGTCTATCGCGAGCCGCTATGATACGGTCACGTATCTGAAAGATCTTGTCGTAGTCTCTTGGACTAATTTCGGACCATTGAGTTGCTTGTCTCCGGTCTCCACCCAACATAGCGGTGACCTGCACTTTCATCCATATAAAGCGTCAAACGAGGCGGCTTGAATGCTAGTGTGATAACTGCTATTATATAAGAACTCCACCGAAGGGCAAGTCAGTATGCCAATTTTCACCTAAGTCCATCACACAAGCACGTAACATGTCCTCCAAAGTTTGTATTGTTCATTCACTTTGGCCATCCGTTTGTGGGTGAAAGGTCGTACTAAGATCCAGTCGTGATCTAAAGGCCTTTTAAAATGATTGCCAAATCCTTGACACAAACCGACCATCTTGGTCTAATATGATATGATAGAAATAGGCACTCCTTGTTGTGCCACTATCTCTCTAAGATATAGTTCGGCTAGCTTCTCCGTGCTATCCTTCTCACATATAAGTAAGAAATGTGCGGACTTCACAAGTCGGTTAACTATTACAAAAATCATGTCATTACCTCTCGAGGTTCGGGGTAATTTAGTAATGAAGTCCATTGATAATTGTTCCCATTTCCAAACGGGAATTTCAGGTTGTTGTAGCAAACCTGAAGGCTTTTGATATTCCGCCTTAACCTTAGCGCATGTAAGGGATCTTCGTACATAAGTAGAGACGTCGCCTTTAAGGTTAGGCCACCTATAACGCTTCGCATTTGTAACTTTCCGTTTTTAGTAAGATCACTCCGTGTTTCTATTTTTGGGAAGCCCAAACCTTGTAATCGTATTTTTATTCCAAGTCATTGTAATCTAAGGCTTTGATTGTAATCAAGATCGATCTATTATGCAAAATTCACAAACTTTATTCGTGTTTATAATTATGATCATACGTTACTTTATTGCTTAATAAATCAATTCGAAACGACTCGTAAATGCTTGTTGAACGTTTATAAATCTTAATACCAAATTCAAGCAAGACAATTAGTGCCTTAATGCAAGTTATTCAAGCTTCCGTCGTCATAATAATCTTGTCACAACTTGTGTTTAAAATATGCTTCCAAGAAGTCTTTTTTTTTAGGTTTTAAAACCACCATACGCATGGCCTTAGACCATTATAAGACCCATACTTGTAATATATATAATGTACAATACTTAAAATCCAAATACAACAATTATATAATTGAAACAACAAAAAAAATAAAAGAAAAGCCTAACAGCATGCGGCCGCAAGCTGTTAAGGCATTTCCTCTTCTTTTTTTGATTCAAATCCCACTAAACCACATTAAATGCAACCATAATGCTAACCCTAATCCTTCCACTATAAAACCAAGTGTTCCCCCACATATTTCTCACTTTTACAAGCTTCCAAACACCTCAAACAAACCTCCTAACTTCATAAACTTTCTGTTGAAACAAAGCAAATTGCAAGTGAGTTTCAACTCACTTCCCTTCTTCTTCTAGCCTTGTTTTTCTTCCTAACACTCTTGGATAACCTCTAGGAAGGTTCTCACAAGTTTCCCTGGGCAAACTAAGGTGAAAACCCACCATTTTGAGGTCCAAAAGTGTGTAAACTTTCTGCCCAAATTTTATCTTTTCAAACTTCAATATTTTCAATGTTTTCTTCTTCTTTTCTTCCTTAACATTGTTTGCTATGCCCTATGGATGTTACCATAGGTTTTCAATGGAAAACCAAGGTGGAACAACACCATTTTTAGGGCCAAACTTTCTGTTTTGTTAGTTAAACTTATAAAACTTTTTAGAACTTGTTTTTAAATATAACAACTCTATGTTACTTATGCCTCTAACCAAGTTATGGTTAGTGTGTTAGCTAGACTTGTTCTTACACAATCAAGAGGCATACTATGTCTCTAAACTTTTGGTTTTTAATGGGGTTTCAAACCCATAAGTGTTGAGCCATCCAAGCTTAGAAGCTTGTGTTGGTGTAGGTGTGATTACATGGAGGCCTTGGCCATCCAACTTTTCAATCCACCCCTCACTTAATGATTTCTATATTCTTGACCATCCGGATTGTCCTTGTAAAAATCTTGTGTATTGGTGAATCTTACGAAAGAGGTTTAGGACGGTTATCCTCCTACCTCCATGCTTGACATATATGACTTATATGACATCTACGAATTACATTAAATCTATGATGAATTAGTAATATTATATGTAAACTATATATGTAAATACTTAATATAACCGGCCCTTTGACAATGACCATATGGTTAACTTGTCCTAATATTAGGTTATTTTATCTAAGACCTAACCATGGTCACGATTCTATTGGGCATGACCCAGAAAAACACAAACACCCTTCGGGGCTTATAGTGTAAAAAACGATCGTTAACGCCTAGATAAATACTTTGACTATACATACTTTTTGCATACTTTAAATTCTAAAAGTATGAAACTCCATCGTCAATCTTATACTCACACACCTACGTTTCCTTGTATAGGATAACTTGGTTTTCATCCCCCTAAAAGCAACCTAAACGCTTTCCCGGAATTTACTTTGCAAAAAGTGAGTACACTCGAACTCTTCTTATGTTTTACACTTTTTGGGTGCAGTATGTTAACTTACGAAACTATTCTAAATCACACTTTTATTCTATGAAATCACACAAACAATCCATCAAACATGCTTTAGTTATGTGCTACTTGACTTGTTACTTGGTATATTCTTATGTGATCTATATGTCATTAACTTCGATCAAGCCTCCCTTAACATGCATAGTGTTGTAGGAGTAACGCACCACCCGTATTGTTTTGGTCAATGTTATGTTTCAATCTATTACGCGGTACTCTAGAGGATTGACTTGTAGTTCACATGTCTTTTTTACATTTATCTCGTATGCTAGCTATTCATGTGGATTTGTTTAAACGGTTTTAATACTTATGCTAGGATATCAAACTTGTGTACTCGCCAATACTTTGTTATTGAACTATACTTTTTAACATATTGCAAGTTGATGAAGTTGGTATGATCAAACTTAGTAAGATCGGCATAGAAACACGCTTAGAATGCTAAGTTAATCATTATGTTTTTGATGAACTTATTTCATTGTTATCACTTTGTATTTGAAGAATGTTGTAATTTGAAAATTTGGTGTTTTGAAATGAAATGAGTTGTTTAATTAAATATTGTCACAAATACTATTATGATGTCTCGAGCAATCTAGTTCGTGTCACTCAGATGTTTTCGCCATCAGTTGGGGTGTGACACCACCAATAGAATTCCTTTAAGTCTTGGTACATCATATCTAATCTGGGTTGGAGAGTACTTTGACTTATGAACTTCATCCAAAATAATAGCCCGTAGGACGCCAGAGAATGGAACCCAGTTTCGTTCGATAAAGTATAATGTTCCATCCTCTTTTAGCACCAATTGTTTTTCCATTCCGCGTAAGGCTTTCCTTTGAATCTTTTCTTGTATTAGTGCTTCTTGTTGAGCCTCGGTAATCCGAGAAGTAAGGTTATTTTGTATGGTCACCTCTAAGGCTCGTACCCTTAGAGTTTTCACTCGTTCTTTGCGACCCAAGGCGTCCGCCACTACGTTCACCTTGCCCGGGTGATACTTTGTCTCATAGTGGTAATCATTCAATAACTCCACCCATCGTCGTTGTCGGATATTTAATTACTTCTGACCAAATATGCGTTGCAGACTCTTATGATCCGTAGAGATTGTACATCGAGTACCATATAAGTAGTGATGCAAGATTTTTAATACGAATACCACCACACCTAACTCGGGGTCGTGTGTGGTATAATTTTTCTCGTGCACCTTCAATTATCGAGATGCGTGCACGAAGACTTAATCCCGTTGCATCAACACACAACTGAGACCCTATTGCGATGCATCATAATAAACCACGAAGTCGTTGGTACCGTTAGGTAAGGATAAAATAGGCGCATCACAAATTTTATCATTTAGTAGTTGGAAAGCCGCCTCTTGTTACTCGAACCAGTCAAACTTCTTATCCTTTTGTTTTCGGGACGTTAGCGGTTGAGCAACTTTTTTTAGTAGTTCTCTATAAATCATCTATAAAAACCCGCTAATCCTAAAAATTGTTGCACTTCCGTCGGTGTCTTAGGCGCTTCCCAATTCTTTATCACTTCAATTTTGGAAGGATCGACATGAGTTCCTTTCTTGTTTACCCCGAGCCCGAGAAATTGTACCTTGCGAATTCAAAATTCGCATATTGTAAACTTCGCATAAAGTTGTTCTAACTTCAAAGGTCCAAAATAGTCTACAAGTGTTGCTCGTGTTCGTCTTTCAACCATTACTATATTAATATATCATCAATAAATAATATCATGAACTTGTCCAAATAAGGCTTGCACACGTGGTTCATAAGATCCATGAACACCGTTGGTGCATTTGTTAAGCCGAATGGCATCACAAGAAACTTGTAGTGACCGTATCGAGTACCAAAGCCCGTCTTGGGTATGCTTTCTTCTTGAATCCTCAATTGATGGTAACCTGATTGTAACTTGATTTTAGAATAGAAGCTGGAGCCTTGCAATTGATCAAACAAGTCATTAATTCTAGGTAGGGGTATCGGTTTTTGATAGTGAGTTTGTTCAACTCGCGATAGTCTATAGACATGCGCAAGCTCCCATCCTTTTTAACGAATAATACCGGAGCTCCCAAAGTGAGAGACTCGGCCTAATGAATCCTTTATCTAACAACTCTCGAAGTTGCGTAGATAGCTCTTGCATCTCGGACGAAGTTAATCGATATGGATACTTCGCCATGCGAAACCCCACTTGGCGCTGTGGAGGAAGTCCCGAAAAGTCTTCCAGAAAGATTTCTGGGAACTCCTTCACGATGGGGATGACTTCTAACTTCGGCTCCTTGGTTTCCTTGTCGACTACGTGGAGGAGGAAGACTATACAACCTTTTCGAAGACACTTTTGCGCCTTCATACAATTGATAATTCGTAGAGATGTCTCGCTTTTCTCTCCATGGATTACAAGCGTTTCTTCGTCGTGTAAAGGGATGCGGATGGTTTTGTCATGACAAACCACCTCTGCCTGGTTGTCGGACGACCAATCCATTCCGACAACCACGTCAAAACTACCCAAGTCAACGGGTAAAGGATCGATAGAAAATTTTCACGCTCCAAGTTCGAGTGTGCAACCTCTAATAATTTCTCAAGATTCGACTAATTTTCGGTTCGCCAATTCTATAGATTAAGGGACGTCTTGTTTACACGACTCTAGGCCAAGAATATTTTTAAATTCTATAGATATAAAACTAAAGTTGGGGCCAGTATAAAAAAGAATAGATGCAAAGTGTTGGTTGATAGGGAACGTCATTTTGACCACATTCGGGTCTTGGCGTGCGTCTTTGGCTCCTATCACGAAAGCTCTCCCACAAGCTTGGTTTTCCTTCGGGCAATCTCTACGATAATGTCCCTTGTCTCCGCATCCAAAAAAATCATCACTTTTCCCATTCCCATTGCCATTCCCGTTTCTACCATCCTTTTTGCTTACCCAACATTTCTTGGCGCGGTGACCCAACTTCCCACACTCGTCACACTTAATGGTCCGACAAGAATCTTGGTGGTTGACGTGATCGAGTGTTGTTATAATTTTTGTTATATTTTAAGCACTTTTTACTCGTGGGTTAAGTTTTAAATATATAAAACACGATACAATACTATAACTCTACACATGTTAGGACAAGTGCACCCATCGTGGACGTAGTATAGTGATGGTAAGATACGAGGTCGTCCAAGGACACAAGAGCTTTTAATATCGGTTTATCGTTAACGTCCAATCTTACCAAATTTTGATAAAAGTTTTAAGAGATAAAATTAAATGTAAAAACGTAAATAAATAAATAAAAACAAATAGACAAGAGAGAATCACTTGGCTCTGACTCATCTTTTATGTATCCTTTGATGATTCCCACACTGGGTTTTTAAGAGATTATCGTAGTTATAATGGTAGGCCCCTCTTGTGAAGGCGACGTTACCCTCGGCCAAATTGGTATGAGTGAGCAGGGATACAGTCCCGCGAGGCTGGAATATTGAAAGATAATTAAATATGTATTAATGAGAAAAGTGGTAGGCCTCTCTTGTGAAGGAGACGCTACCTCAGCCATATTGGTCTGAGTCAGCAGGCATACAGTCCCGCAAGGCCGGAATATTGAAAGATAATTAAATATGCTATTAATGCAAAAGAGTGGTAGGCCTCTCTTGTGAAGGCGACGCTACCCTCAGCCATATTTGTCTGAGTCAGCATGGATACAGTCCCGCAAGGCCGGGTAAATTTTTAATAGTAGTTTATTTATATGGGGTTCAAGCCGTTCTTACTTCCCCCAATTTGATGCTATCTGCCTCAAGGGAAGTCATAATAAACTTGGACCAAGTCCTCGCAGGATCTATACACTAACGAGGCAAGAACTTTACCCGAACACCCTTCTAATCCCTTTTAGTCAGTTAACATGCTTTATATAGACCGTAAAGAAATGAATGAGTGAATCAACAAAACATGAAGAAATGTTTAACCAAAGTTCACTTTCAATATAAAAACTAGTTATTAAAGTCATTAATACATACCCAAAAGAAAACATTGCCAAAGATTGGAAACCAAAAGTAATACATAAAAGATTTGTCTTCACTAAGTGACGTAAGAAATTTAGCCAAGCATGGCCTTTGTTTGACAAGAACTCTTACGATCAATCTTGGATCCCGAGACTACTACGCACTCTATAGGATGAAATAATGAAGATGGTGGGGGTGTTGGTGTTGTAGTGGTGGTGGACTGATGGCAAGTGTGAGAGAAATGGTTTCCCAAGGGATGACTTTCTCTTGAGCCAAGCACCTCTATTTATAGCTGGAAATAGAAGGCAACCACGGTGCTGTAGGCTTCACATTCTCTCCCTTCATTAACTACAGATTTAAGATTGTGTACCAACACGCCCCGTGGTGTTATGGCACGGCCCCGTGGTAAGTGTACTTGTTGTACTATCACAGATTCTGCGAATCTTAGAGTTCACCATGGCTAATGTTCTGTTAGCCCGGCCTTGTGTTGGTTTGTCTTTTTCTGTTGTCTTGTTATGCAGATAATCTTGATTGCGCATGGCCCCATGCCTTGAGGGCATCGCCCCGTGCCTAAGCTTTTGTTCTTGTTATTTTTGTTGTGTTTGGATGTGGATGGAGTTCGGCAGGTTGTGTCAATCCTTCATCTTTCTATTTGTGTTGGTTTCTACTGTTAATTTGTTCCTTTTACTCATTTAAGGTCTTTTAATTCTGTAATTTAAAAGTAAACAAACAAACATGCTTTTTCCAACATTAGTACCGAAAAAGGGTTGATTTTATGCCTTGATTGATGTAACTTATGTTGCATTTTGCGCACATCAAATACCTCCACACTTGAATCTTTGCTTGTCCTCAAGCAAAACTCCATAATGTGGCTTACACACCCAAATGGAATTGGTAGAAGATAAATTTTGGGTTTATCTTTAGAGTGTCAGGAATCCAAGTTCTAAATTTATTTTGTTTTATTTTATTTACAATCTTATTCGTCATGATTTATTTAGAACTTGTTTTAAGAAAAATATATTTTAGGCATAACATACCTTTTAAATTTCTATTAAGTTATATACAAACTTACACACCTAACAAGTGTTCACTCAACACTCGGGCGAAGATATTTAAGTGAAAGCGCTCGAACGCGGTGTGGAACTTATGCCTACGATAGGCTTGACAAACAATCAAACCTCCTCCTTTTTAAATGTTTAATCCTTATAAATATCAAGAGGGCTTTAAAAGGTTTTGGCTAAGGGTAGGTGTTTTTGGGTAAAATGGTGAAAAGCGTAAAGAGTGTCGGTGTTTCCAAGAAATTATGCTTTGTTGCTTAGAAAAAAAAAACATTAGCCAATTTTTGTCTTTAACCAAAGTTGAAACTAAACTATACTCGTATTTTATAACTGAACTTTTTACTAAAATAAAGAGTGTAAATAAAAAGAAGTTTTTGTGGATGTGGGTGGTTGCTTTGCAAAAGCTTATATTTTTGCGGGTTTAGAAACGAAAGGGTTAAGGCTCAAAGGGGTTTAATGTGACAACCGGCAAAATCTAGTTGTAATTAGGCGCATGACAAACGCTAATACAATTATAATAGCGTAATTAGATGTAAATTAACTTGATCATGCCTGGAAAGCCAAGGGACGTCTACTTGCTTCACGTTACCCGATATGGCGACAATCGAGAACTTTAACGCGAATTTAAAACGTTAAGCGAACTGATGCCGAACAAATACTGACAACGTCTGAAAAACATGAATTTTATACTTGTATTTATCATACAGTATGATTATGCGAAAAATTTGGAGCATTGAACGTCGCAAAGCATAACGCGGAGGTTACGCGTAAATCGAGACGCGCCGACAACGAAACAGAAGCCACGGACTAGAGATACATCTAAATATTAATATATTATGATATATTTGCCTTCGTTTTCGAATTTTAACGCCCATGGAAGAAACCAGAACGAAAAACGGATCAGAAACGACAAACAGGGCAACTACGTGATGTTTAACGCAATGGACGGATTTCGCGTCAAAACCCGACCCCCGGATAAATTTAAAACGTTTTCAAGTCTAGATGAATAAATTTTGATTAATAACAACACGCGGAAAAAAAACGGACTATAAACTGTAACCATAGCGAGATACGCATTTGACAAATTTACGCGTCGTAACCGACTCGCGACTTGAATTTCACACATGTGGCTCCAAATAAACATTTTACAATGTTCGGGTTTCGATAACGGGCTACAGAAAACGTATTGGGCTTGAAACGTGTTAACAGGCCTTGGGCCTTACCCATTTAAAATCCTAACTATAAATACTTGCTTAACCCTAGATCCCCTCATTTTGGAAACCCTAGCACACCACACTCTCTGCCTTCTCTCTATCGAATCCGGTCACCAGATTAAACTTCGGCTGGCGCCGGTCTTCTTCTCCGGTAGCCGCACACCCACGACACCCCACACTTTCCCTTCTCCTTTTTGGTACGCAAACACTCCCGATTACAAAGTAGTGAGAGAGAGAGAGATCGAGCAACAGAGGAAGCAGCGGCGATGGCAGCAGCCGTCGCCTCCGGCGAGCGACCGGCAGTGGTGGGGTTTCGATCGACGGTGACAGCCGCCGCATTTCAGCGGTGCGGTTGTGCTGCGTCACCGGCGGCGGCGACAGTGGTTGTTCCGGTTCATCTTCCAGATCAGGTTAGGAAGGTGGGTTGTTCAAGATCAGATTCAGTTTGGTTCAGTTCATATCCAACTCAGATTTGGTTTGAGTCTCATTTGGTTAAGGTAGCAGCTTTGTGTCTCGATTCAACTCAGTCAACAGATCGGCGTGGGTTCAATCGCAGTTCAGTTCTGATTCAGTCGGTTCAACACAGTTCATCTCCGGTTCAGTCCAGATTTCCGGTTCAGGTTTCGGGTTCGACTCGGTTCGACCCGGTTGAAGTTTGAAACAGATTTCGATATTTTAGTTCGTTTCGATTCGGGTTTATTTTCTGTTCTGATGCGTGTTTGTTTCAGGTTCGGTCCAGTTCGGTCAACAAAAGTCAACGCCGTCAACGTGTCAAACCCGGTCAAGGCAGTCAAACCTGGTCAAACCCGGTTAATGAGTCAACCTGAGACTCGGTAAAAATTAATTACGACGCGAAAGTTAATTATATTAGCTTATAATTATTAATATTTAATCATCGCGAAACCGAGCTCGACCCGACCCGTAAACGATTAATTATCGCCACAACTAAAAGTAAATAATTAAGTCGACGTGCGCTACCTTCGAATAATTATTAATTAAAATCGAACCGGCGTTAGTTAAATATATAAATCCGAATTATAATCGGCGATAAATATAAAATAGATTTGTATTCGACAAAAACCACGTTTCAATCACGACGAAAAACCATATATATATTGTTTGTTTGCGAGTTTGCAGGTTGTGTTTTGATAAATAAATCGACAAATAATATTGTCAGGATTGTCCAAAAACAGAGGAAACTCTGCCCGATTTTCATAAAATCCGTAAAACGAAAACACGACATATTTCAAAGGTTTAACGTCCGATTTCAAACGATTGTTATAAAATAAATATTAACATATATATTTATTTTAACGACGCCTACAAATCGATCCCATAACTTTTCAACACGCGCGACTACAAGGCAACAAGCTTCGGCGATCCGTTACAATCGAAAATAATTATTTATGTTTAATTCAAACGCCGAATTTGGAAACTATATTTCAAATGTCGATAAATTATTCGAACGATGTATAAAAATAAGTATATTGATTATATTTATTTCAAAACGCCACTATTTCTGAAACGCTTATACAAGGCGCGTATTATTTCAAATGACAGAATTCGGAAATCGTGTTACAAGAATACTATATATATTCAAATGTCATGGCGTTGAATACTTTTTATAAAATAAATATAGTTATTTTTATTTCTAACTTTGACGGTGCGAACACGTACGAATACTTTTGAATGATATTATAACAATAGTATATTGTTTATATTCGATTCAAACGTCTAACGAAGTGCGAAACGATATGCCAGACTCTTGCGCGAATATGAAATGTATTATTTATACGGATATATAGACAATTATATATATACATCATGTCTTACGAAAACTACGAAGTAGTTATGATTTCATGAAATATAGTTATGCTTAGACGTAAACATATATTTCAAGTTGCTCGAAAACTAAGACAATTCTAAGAAAACCATAGGTTGGTTAACCGAGTTAAGTCAATAACACATTCATAGAATCGTATGAGTAACGATTCGGTAGAGCTCGGTATCACGTAGTATAGCTACGTCATTCTTAGAAACTTAAAAGTTATTCAATTTTAGGACTACACTATAGATTGCATGCTAGCAAGTCAAGTTGTGGAGACGACACTATGGAAATAACATTTAAGCTAGCTTTCCGGTTCAGGTTACCATTTTACATTTTTATAAATGTTTTCAGGGGTGGAAAGACATGCAAGTTTTGCGAAGGCATAAAATGTTTCGATGAACGAAAATCATATAATTTAAACCATGTTACAAACAGATTTCAATGAACTCAATTGGTTTACGAAAGATTTATGCTAAACTTACCGGTTTTCACAACTATGCAAAACTTTTCGAAACATGCATGAGTTTTATGACTAGTGACGGGATTGTCATAGTCACAACTAGGGGGCGACGCCCCATTTTTATTTATAACATGGGCTAGGCCCAATGACAAGAAAACATGGGCTAGGCCCAATAACAAGAAAACATGGGCTAGACCCAATAACATGGATAACAGATTTATAACAATTGGTATGTAGCTATGGGATTAGATTATAACAGATCAATGTGCGTAAGTAGGATGATGACAATAGTAACCATTAATCACATAGTGACCATGGCGCAAAAGGTATAGATCTATCGAGTTTGAGACACGTTCCACTCCTGGTATGTTAACCGGTTAGGAGTGCTTTTGTGACCCCAATGATGTCAAAGTTGTCTCGGGTTGGTTACTTACTTATGGCACATAGGTTAGTGTATTAGCTACACACTAACAAATCCTTAGATTCCATAGGAAAACTACATACTACGATTTCAATACCGGTTTACAAAGATAACACAAAACTTTTCAACAAAGGTTTACAAAGATAACAGAAAACATTTCAATATCAGTTTATTTACAGATACGAATGAAAACATTTTATCACCGGTTTATAAACATAATAGTTATATGCATGGATTTGCAAACAACATGGAAAAAATTTCAATACTGTTATACAGTCATGACATTTCAAATGCTTTGGGATACGATGATCACACAAACTGGTTTTCAGATGCAAAATGTTCAAATGTTTTATGACTCATTTGAAACCAAAACAAACAAACTATGAACTCGCCAACTTTATGTTGATTTTTCGCATGTTCTTTCTCAGGTTATAAATTCAAGTATGGCACAGTTGGAATAGTGGAACCCATGGGGATTCGAGCAGTTAGCGGGCGTTCATTTACTTGAAACCTTAGCCATCACGTCTGCTTCCGTTGTGCGATGAAGATGCCATTCGGTTCACGCCCCGGCTTTGATGCGAATGGGATAACACGGGGGTGTGACGTTTAACTAGGGGGATATGCAAAGGAAAATAAAGGTTTGAGATAAAAATTGGGTTATAGTCCTAGTACGTCCATCATTTACTTACTTGGATTAGTGTCGGTAAGGATTGGGAATGTACTGCTGTGGCAAGTTCTAGATTTGTAAGATCCAAACGGGCTATTCACACAATAAACGAAACATTGAGCAATTAGTATAGATATGTATTTGTATGCTCGGTAAAGGCTCAAAACTCACTTTTTGTGGGAAAAGGATGTAGTGTAAAAGTGTATATATAATCAAATTTTACAAAGATTTGTTATGCCCGTTTTTAATTTTCTTAATTAGTTCTTTTTATCACCACGCTATCAGGTGTAAATTTGTAAAAAAAACATAATTTTTAGAACTTATTTTTCCCAAACTAAACCAAGATAAGTAAAAAATGAAAAATTTTGGAAAACTATTTGGGGTGATTGGCGGTTTTCCAAGGCGAGTTTTGTGTAAGGCTTGTTTTTATGATGAAAGATTCAAGTTTTAACATTCCGACACACATAAATTAAACATTGTCATAATGTGTCCTAAATATGATTTGTTTTGATTAAATGTGAAAAGAGTGGGGTTAAATAACAAATTTTTAAAGTTACTAGGCACTTGGCATGGGGGCTGCCTAATGGACACGGCCTCATGGTCAAATTGCAAGTAACAAGAATTTGAAAGGCTGATAGAAGGTTGGGCACGGGGTCGTGGGTTATGGCACGACCCGTGGCAATTGTCTGTAACAGTTTGGGAGCTGTGTTTCGTCGCTTGGCGTCTGATTTATGGCCTTCGGGACCACTATGCTTTGTGTGTCCAAGCCTCCCAAGGTATTTGTAAGCTATGTTCCTACCACAATACAACAATCTAACACAAAATAACAAGTTCCTAGATTAAGAAAGTTTACTTGTACAACCCTTATCACATGAAAAGAAAAAAAATGCAACAAAGTAAATTGTCTAAAGAAGCAATTTGTTCATCCGGACGCAACCTGGAATGTACAGAATTGTTCAAGAGATAAAGAGAGATAACCTGCAGGTAGATCCGTCACCCACCACCACCATCGCCTAATCTGAATACATGTCCTCGTCTTCTTCCTCCTCATCGTCTTGGTACGCCATATGCTCCCGGATGAATTTAATGTCTTTTTGCATGGTAACCATGTTGCGCTCCATGCTCATAATCCGGTTGTTTGAGCTTTGTCCCAAGCTATAGGCGTTTCTAGTCACTTAGAGTGTTTCCTTCATAAAGTTGTATAAGTTCTGGAGGTTAGGAAAATCACATCCTCCTTGAGAGGAGGAGCCCAGGGCGTATCCAGGGTATCGAGGACGGTCGGGGTTATCTTCTATTGTAATGACCTCATTCGGGTCATTCGTGTTCCACACCCAGCCACAAGCATCCTTAAAGCTCATGAGGCCATTGTGCAATCGATGATAAGACCCAGGCTTCGGCATAAGGCTTGATCGACCCTTGCCACATCCACTCCTTTGTGGAACCCACTTGAAGCGCGCCTAATGAAATTCTTGAATAGTTTGGCGATCCATCCTCTGAAGAATATCGGCGTGCGGTGTTGGCAGTGGCATTTGAGCCCATGTTCCTTAACAACATGTTGGCGACATTAATGGGTTGGTGATTCAGGATGAAATATAGGCAAGTTAATTCCCAAAGGTTCACCACCCACCACTATCCTTCCTTTGGCACAAAGAGCCACTAAGGACCCAATGAATGTATCGGATTAGAGGGTCCCTTATTTTTGTGTTGTTTGTGCTGCTTGGATCATAACGGGCATCCCCAACCTGTGCCCATGCAGCTTGTGTCAGGTTATCTGGGAGTTCACGGACTCCTTTCATGAAGTCTGGCTCAACTGTGTCTTCTTGAGTGTATAGCCCAATATTTACGCCAAACTGGGCCACGAAAATGTTATACCATTCTCCCCCACACCTGAATTGAACTGCATTGACTCAAACATATCCTTCTCATTATTTTCGAAAATGAGCATGCTTAATAACTCCGTGTTATATTCGTGGACAGATCTGAGCTGGGTCTCTAGAAAAATACGGAGCAGACCAGGGATCGGAGCATCGTATCTCTCCCTTTGCCCCACAGTTTCAAGTGTAGTATAGCACACTTATCTTGATGGTTCTTCGTGCCTTTCTTGTAGCACTTCCAAGCGGTTTTTGTACTCAAGCTCAGAACTTTTGAACCGCAAGAACTTATGAGGTTCCATTCCTACAAGAAAGAACGAGTCAGATAATTGGTGTGTCAAAAAGTTTGCGAAAATTAAAATTTGAAAGTCTGGACATGGCCTCGTGCCCATTGGGCACGACCCTGTGTCTAAAGTATAGGGTCCCCACGGCCCCATGGTAAGTGGGCACGACCCTGTGGTGAACCTTCGGTTAACCAAAAATTAAGGTTTTCTAGCCGGCTTTGAAAAATAAAAAATTTTTGGTTCATCATGTGTGGTTTGCCCCGAAAATCAAACCCCAAGTACCAATTTTGCACAAATTACTTGTTTACCCGTTCGATTTTAACTTTTTCCGGCTATGAATGAGGGTTTGTGGAAAACTCTTTGAACTATCTGTTTTTTCTTACAATGTTTGATTATTTACTTCTCAAAACACTTCTAGTTACTACTAGTAACAAGATCTAAGCGAAAATTTGGATTTGGCACGAGTCTAGTTCAAGAACCCTAGATTTTTCCAAAATTTTTAATGTTAAACTACATGCAAAGTGTTAATCAAACTAATAATTATGTTAGAATCGTACCTTGTTGATGGATTTGGGTAGGGAATCGTCAAAAATTGGTGGAAGTACGGGAGGTACCGGCTGCTACAGAGAACGGGTTGTGGTCTTATGTTGAAAAAGTGAAGAAAAAGGAGTTATAAACCCATCTGCAGATTTGCCACGGCGCCATGCATAGTGGGCACGGTCCCGTAGCCAAATTTTTTTAACCGTTTCTCTGAGTGTTCCCTTGTTGGTACTTACCTGTTTTACGACCAATCTTTTTGAAATTGCTTCCCAAAAGTACCTACAAGATAATAAAAAAAGAACGAAAAATATATATATTTACAATTAACGTTTGGTTTACTTGATCACTTATCTCCTTCTTGGAGTGCTATTTTAACGTACTCATCCTCAAGGAAACCTCTATAGAGCTTAAGCCTTTTCAGATTGACCTTGAAAGGTTCACTGTTTGGAGGTTTAATTTCTATGGTGCCATGTGGAAGGATTTAGGTAATGGAAAAAGGTCCCCACAATTTGTACTTGAGTTTTCCGGGAAAAAACCGAAGCCTTGAGTTAAACAAGATCACTTGATCCCCCTCCTGAAATTCTTTATTTTGCTTATTTTATCGTATAGGTTTTTCATGCGCTCCTTATAAATTTCAGGGTTGGAATATTCTTGATTTCTCACTTCTTCTAATTCATTTAATTCATAGAATCGATTTTTACCAGAAGTTTCATGATCTAGGTTTACGTTTTTTAATGCCAAGTATACTTTGTGTTCAAGTTCTACTAGGAGGTGACTTTTTTTTCCATAGACAAGCTTATATGGGATGGTGCCTATTAGTGTTTTATAGGTTGTTCGAAATGCCCATAAAGCATCATCTAATTTATCCGCCCAATCCTTTCTATTTTGACCCATAGTTTTCTCTAAGATTCGTTCTAAACCCCGCTTGGTTACTTCAACTTGACCGTTGGTTTGAGGGTGGTAGGCGATTGAAACATGATGATAAACCCAATATTTTGTTAAAATTTTGTTTAATTGGTAATTACAAAAATGGGTGCCTCTATCACTGATAAGAGCTTCGGCTTCGGCCCATTTGGACATGTAATCGACTGCCACAAGAATTTATTTGTTCCCTCTTGACGGTGGGAAAGGTCCGATAAAATCTAAACCCCAAACATCAAAGATTTCACAAACAAGGATACAATTTTGAGGCATTTCATTTCTTGATGAAATATGACCTGTTCGTTGGCATGCGTCACATGGTTTTATTAAATTATATGCATCCTTATGGATAGTTGACCAATAAAATCCTCAATCGAATACCTTATGTGCGGTACTTGTTGCTCCATGATGTCATCCATATGGTCCTTCATGACAATGGCAAAGAATCTTTCTTGCTTCTGACCATGGACGCACCTTGGTATATGTTGGTCGGCACAATCTTTAAAAAGATATAGATCTACCCAAAAATAGTGCTTGACATGGGCAAAAAAAATTTTTCTTTGATGATGTGACCATGCTTTAACTAAAATGCCACTAGCGAGATAATTAGCATAGTCGGCGTACCATGGTTCTTCTTGATATTCGACCATTTCTAACGATTCGTTGGGGAATTTTTCATTGATGAGCTCTTCTTGAGTTATCTCCAAAGCGGGATTTTCTAAGTGAGATAAGTGATCAGCGGCGGTGTTTTCTGCTCCTCGTTTATCTATTATATCAATATCGAATTCTTGGAGTAGAAGAATCCACCTAATCAAACGTGGTTTGGCATCTTGTTTTTTGAAAAGGTACCGAATGGTGGCATGGTCCGTATTGACTATTGTTTTAGAAAGCACAAGATAGGAACAAAATTTATCAAAAAAAAAAACAATACTACGACTAGTAACTCTTTTTCGGTAGTTGTATAATTTTCTTGAGCATCGTTAGATTTTTACTTGCATAGTATATTGGGTGAAAATGTTTTTCTTTTCATTGTCCGAAGACTGCTCCAACCGCAAAGTCGCTTGCATCGCACATGATTTCAAAAGATAGTTTCCAATCATGTGCTATTGTGATTGGTGCATTCACTAGCATTTTTTTTCTTTTAATGTAAGAAAATTTGTTTCACAATCCTTGTGGAAGATGAATGGTGCATCTTTTACAGGTAATTTTGTTAGAGGTCTATATATTTTTGAAAAGTCATTGATAAATCGCCTATAAAATCTGGCATTCCCTAGGAAACTTCGTATGGCTTGAATGGAGGATGGGGGAGGTTATCAGGAAGTAGTGTCTATTTTTGCCAGATGAACTTCCAATCCTTCGCTTGAGATTTTATGATCGAGTATTTTCCCTTAGTTACCACGAAATGGCATTCTTCCCAACTAAGAACGATGTTAGTTTCCTCACATCAGGATAGCATTCGTTCAAGATTATCGAGGCATTGGTCAAATGTATCTCCAAATATAGAAAAATCATCCATGAAAATTTCCATGGTTTTTTCTATCATATCATGGAAGATTGCCGCCATGCAACATTGAAATGTTGCGAGGGCATTGCATAGACCAAAAGGCATACGTAGATAAGCAAAAGTTCCATAGGGACATGTGAAAGTTATTTTTTGTTGGTCCTCCAGTGTGAGGGGAATTTGAAAATATCCAGAGAAACCATCTAAAAAACAATAAAATTTATCACTGGATAGTCTTTCTCGCATTTGGTCGATAAATGGCAAAGGAAAGTGGTCCTTCCTTTTTTCCTCGTTTAATTTGTGACAGTCTATACAAACCCTCCATCCGGTGATGGTTCTTGTTGGTATAAGTTCATTTTTTTCATTAGTTACAACCGTTATACCTCCTTTTTTGTTACTACTTGGACAGGACCCAGGGGCTATCAGAGATAGGGTAGATTAGTCTGGTGTCTAGTAGTTTGATGACTTCATTTTAACCACTTCTTGAATGTTTGGATTTACTCTTCTTTGTGGTTGGATTACCGTTTTATAGTCAACTTCCATTAAAATTTTGTGTGTCCACATGGATGGATTGATGCCTTTGATGTCCGTAAGTTTCCACGCGATTGATTTTTTTTGTTTTTCCAAAAGTTTTATTATTTCTCGTTTTCAAAAAGGGTTACTTTTGAAGAAATGATGGTGGGAAGCTTACCATGATCGTCTAAGAATGCGTATTCTAGACCTTGTAGTTCCTTGAGTTCGAACGAGGGTGGGTCTTCAAGAGACCGCATATTTTCTTCTTTACTAAGGTAGATGGCTGAAAAGGTTTGTTCCATGGCGTCTTCTTCAACGAGTTGCTCTTTTGTTTCTTCCGTATTGGGTGGGTCTGTTTCATCTTCTATTAGGGGGTCGTTATTGTCAATTAGATATTTGATTGATTGGTCAAGATTGGCGTACCTTTTGTCGGTCCCTAATTGAAGTGTTAGGTTGTTTTGCCTCTGTTTGACTAAGTTTGATGGGTTTTTATGAATGGTTGTCCCAACACGAGCGGAGCATCATCTAAGATGATAACATCAATTGGTACTACGATTTGATTGGTTTGAATTAAGACATCCTCAATCATCCCCTTGGCTTTTATCATTTTTCGGTTAGAGAGAAATATGAATTTTAAGAGGAAAAAGATTACTAGTACCCAATTTTTTGAAAATGTAGTTTGGCATTATGTTAACACAAAGATCTTTATCAATTAACACGTTACTAACAAAGATGTTTTAAAAAAAAAACATGGTACCGATTTTATGTTTAATTCATGGTGTTCATCTTATATCAATGAAGTTTGATAATTTGTTACGCTAATGCTAACTAGTTCTCCGATTTTAGTAGTAGTGTTTAACTCTTTTAAAAACTTGGCATGAGATGATTCCAAACAATGATTTTCAATTGTAAAATGTGAACTTATTGAAAGTTTTGTTTTGTTTTGGAATCATCATTTTTAGGCTTACCTTGGTTGTGGTTTGGTTTATGCGTGAGTTTTTCGTCTTGTTGTTCCTCTTTTTTTACCTCTTCGATTATTACCTCTTTTGTACAAATGGTCTCTTCTTTTTTGCGAGATTTATTGAGTAAGAGTTCCAGATTTTTGAGAGTTTGTATAAGGCTTTTGGCTTTGGGTATGATTGATGGTGGCGTATCGTATGCTTCAAAAGGGTTGGTGTCCCAATCAAAGCTTGACTTTAGGAGCTCAAACCTAGGTTCTTCACTTGCGATGTATGAGGGTGATGGTTGAAAGAGATAACAATGTTGCACTAAATGAGATTCACCGTAAATGGTACAATATGGTTCCTCGTAATCATCCTCAATATAGTAGTGGTTGTAATCTTCTGAATAGTAATCCATTGGAAGATATCCAGAAGATTAAAGAGCCTCGGGATAAGAAAACTGAAAAATAAGATTTAATAGGGAGATGACCACGGCCCCGTGCTACACTAGCACAACCCCGTGGGCAAGCCTGTATCTAGGAGTTTGAAAAAGTTGTATAAAATAACTGCAGCACGGGGGCATGGCCAAGTAGAATGGCCCCATGAAAAACCTACCGTAAGAGTAAAAAGTGTTGAAAATGGGTGCGCAATTTTGAAAAATGTGCATAATTTGAATAGGCCGTTGATTTTCAGCATTTTTAAAACCCTTGTGTCCCCAGCGACGGCCCGAAAAACTTGATGTGGTCGAGTGTAGTTATAACTTTTGTTATATTTGAAGCACTTTTTACTCATGAATCAAGCTTTAAATTTATAGAACATCATACAATACAATCACTCTACACACGTTAGGGCAAGTGCACCCATCGTGGATTTAGTATAGTGATGGTAAGATACCGAGGTTGTCCAAGGATACAAGAGTTTTTAATACTCGCTTATCGTTAACGTCTAATCTAACCAAACTTTGATAAAAGTTTTGAAAGTTTTAAAAGATAAACTGAATGAAAAAACGTAAAGAAATAAATAAAAACAAATACACAAGACAGATCACTTGGTTCTGACTCCTCTTTTATGTATCCTTTGATGATTTATGCACTTTGGGCTTTTTAAGAGATTATCTTAGTTATAGTGGTAGACCCCTCTTGTGAAGGCGACATTATCATCGGCCATATTGGTCTGAGTCAGCAGGGATACAGTCCTGCAAGGCCGGAATATTGAAAGATAATTAAAAAGTTATTAATGCGAAAAGTGGTAGGCCCCACTTCTGAAGGTGACGTTACCCTCGGCCATATTGGTTTTAGTCAGTAGGGATACAGTCCCGCAAGGCCGGGTTAAATTTTAATAGTAGTTTATTTATAAGGGGTTCAAGCCATTCTTACTTCCCCCGATTTGATGCTGTCTGCCTCAAGGGAAGTCCTAATAAACTTGAACTAAGTCCTCAGAGGATCTATACACTAAACGAGGCAAGAACTTTACCCAACCACCCTTCTAACCCCTTTCCAGTCTGTTAACATGCTTTATATAGACCGTAAAGACACGAATGAGTGAATCAACAAAACATGAAGAAATGTTTAACCAAAGTTCACTTTCAATATAAAAACTAGTTATTAAAGTAATTAATACATACCCAAATAAAAAAGTTACCAAAGATTGGAAATAAAAAGTAATACATACAAGATTTGTCTTCACCAAGTGATGTAAGAGATTTAGCCAAGCATGGCCTTTGTTTGAAAACTCTTACGATCAATGTTGGATCCCGAGACTACTTCACACTCTAAAGGATGAAATATGGATGATGGTAGTGGGTGTTGGTGTTGTAGTGGTGTTGGACTGATGGCAAGTGTGAGAGAAATGGTTTGCCAAGTGATCCCTTCTCTTGAGCCAAACGCTTCTATTTATAGCTGGAAATAGAAGGCGACCACGGCCCTGTGGGCTTCACATTCATTCCCTTCATTATCTAGAGATGTAAGATTGTGTACCAACACGCCCCATGGTGTCATGGCACGGCCCCGTGGTAAGTGTACTTATAGTTAACCACGGCGTTGGCACGACCCCGTGTTCGAAATCTTGACTAGGGACGGCCCCATGCCTAGTGGGCACGGCCCCATGCCTAAGCTTCTGTTCCTTTTATTTTTGTTGTTCTGGATGTGGATGGGGGTTTGGCAGGTTGCGTCAATCCTTCCTCTTTGTATTTGTGTTGTTTTCTTCTGTTAATTTGTTCCTTTTACTCGTTTAACCTCTTTTGATCCTGTAATTTAAAAGTAAACAAAGAAACATGTTTTTTTCAACATTAGTACCGAAAAAGGGTTGATTTTATGCCTTGATTGATGTAATTTATATGTTGCATTTTACGCACATAAGTGGTGATATTTGAACTTATCATACTTTGGTAGTTTTCCCTTATAGTTCTTACCACTCGTTTTAGTTGGGCAACGAATGCCTTGACTTTCTTAGTCGTAGCAGTTTCCTTATGTTTGCTATTCGATCTAGAGCCTTGCTTGAAATTCGCATAGTTCCTACGCGTCTTCTTTTTCACCGGGCTTTTATTCGATTTCTCCATCCTTACCCCTATCTTCGGGAGGACTTAAGGTAAGAGTTATCACCTGAGCAATTTTCAATATAGTTCCTCTCATCCCACCACTGTTTGTAGTGCGGATTGCATCGTATTGGACCATCGCTTCAGTGACTTGCTGGTTCACTAGGTATTCATGTTGCAGGTAAAGGTTCTGATCGGGCTTGACAAGTGTTCCTTCCTTGTGGTGCCATGAGCTTCATATATTAAAACACATCGACTAAATCACACATATATTTTAAAATAAATATTGTCATTTATGAATGAAAGTAAAAATCACTCGTTACGCACTACGACTATAAGGGTAAGATAATTCATAATGATGCTTATGCAAATTTTTCATACCACAATCATCACACCATTGTAGGGAAGTAAAATAAGTTACAACAGTGTGTTGCTAAGGAGATACCAACTTTTATATAGACCATATCAATCATGATTAGAAATAGCGACAATCCGCAACAATAACCACTGGAGGGGCACCTTTAAGATGAGTACTCCATCTTCCTTCTCTTGACAAAAGTGTCATCAATCATGATTTGTATGAGCCATAGGGACCTCATCCTAATAAGAGAGTTGTTGTCCCAGGCTACCACCTCAGCCTCATTGTCACTACCGTAGTCAGGCACCTTGCATCCGAGGGAAAAACAGCCATCTTCTACGGAATTAAGCTTAGGGTTTCACTTAGTAACCAGTCCGCCATAAGCTCCGCCACAGATCCGAGGTCGATATTTTCAACATGCGAGTCAGGAATAATAATAATAGGAATTTGAAGTCGAAGGTATTTCTATGACATTTGTATATTTTTAGTCATTGAACAATTCTGGAACATTTTCGTATTTAACAAAATCTTGTGTTTTATTTGCGAGAATGTATTTTTATCAATCATTATACAATCTCGGACATTTTAATTTAATAAAATCTTGCATTTTATTGGTAAGAATGCAAAAATGTCAATCATTGCACCAATTCAATCATTTTCTTGTTCGATAAAGTTTTATACTTTATTTACGAAACGTGTAACCATACAATCAAACGAATCGACATCCACAACATTTCCGGACAAAATCCAAGTCACACATGCCTTAACACCTTTATATAACCTAAATATTAGGTTAAGAGGGGTTAAAAATGACAGAACGAGACAAACAAGTCCACGGGCCAAAATTGTCAAAAAAAAGTTTGCTTCATCACCAAGTTTGGCCACCTATCTCCAATTTTTTACACCTTGCACTCATTTTTCCAGAGTTAATTTTGTGTTAACACATGCTAGGACACTAGTCCACACTTGGTAACACTTGTCATCACCTCCTTGATCCTTAGACACTATAAATACCTTTTGATTCATCCATTTTTTTCACACCACTTCAAAACACTTCAAAGAAAAGTGTGAAGTTCTTCTTTTATCCTTCTTGGAGCTTGTTTCTAGCCTTTGGAAGCCTCCTATCTTGAGTTCTGAAATTGTTCTTCAACATAAGTATGTACTCTTCCTAGTTCTTTCATTATTTTAGCTATTTTGAGCTAAAAGTCAAATAGTTTGGCTTGTTGTTTGACTTTCGGTCCTGACCATTTTGGTCAAGTCAAAGTTCAAATTGAACTTTGCAACGTGATCGTAATCACGAAGGTATTAAGCCCTTACGATTGCGCCTTCTGATTACCACGTTTAGTAGGCGAGATGACGAGTCAAATTTGTAGGAGTTAAAAGTAAAAAAAATGAATAAAAATGCATTTTATGACGAAAACATTTTTTGGTACTAAATTAAGATTTTGACACCAAATTTGTTTTATAACATTATTAGACATGTTCAAACATGTCTAACTCGTCATTTCTAGTTTAGTGCTTATTTCTTAGTCGTAAGTCGAGCGTTTTACTACCGCTTTGACTTTCAAATCTGACCCGTTTGGTCAATCTTAGGATTCGACCAAGCGGATTTTTATGACCATAGTAATTTAGGGAATAACCCTCTGAGGTTATACCTTATAGTCATATAGTTTGGTTAGTTATATGAAGAGTCGATTTTATGTAATTTTAAAATGCCGAAAACACCTTTTTGGCGCATAAAATGGTTTTCAACATGTAAGACAATAGTTTTGATGTCTAAACTGATATTATAACATAATCAAACTTGTTTGACATATAAGACTCATCGTAGTACTTGTTTAACCATCCAAACCCATAGTTACGCTTGCGACCCGTTAAAGTGGCGTAAACCATTTTAACAAGTCGTAACGAGTAAAAGCACTTAGAAACTCTTCCAAATCAGAATATAAGGTATTATAAACCATATCATACGAGTCTCAACACTCGTTTGGTTTATAAGACCTCATTCTATCCAATCCTCCGATTAAAGTCTCGACACACTAACATAGTATTCTAATACATTAGGACACACTTGAACTCTACAATTATTCATTTAAACAAGACATTTACGCAATCCTAAGTGAGTACATAGCCCACTCTTTTACATTTTCAAATGTTTTTGGTTGATTCATATGTGCCTATCACTACTTTCTTGTTTTCATGACATTATACATGTTTTGCTTATCTAGTACATTTTGTACATGATTTCAAAGACATTTTGCTTCATATGTTGACTTAGCATACCTAGAACATGATTTCAAAGAAAATTTTGCTTCGTATATTGACTTAGCATACCTAGTACATGATTTCAAGGACATTTTTGAATCGTATGTTGACTTAGCATACCTAGTACATGATTTCAAAGACATTTTGCTTCGTATGTTGACTTAGCATACCTAGTACACGATTTCAAAAACATTTTTACTTCGTATGCTGACTTAGCATACTTACTACATGATTTCAAGGACATTTTTGCTTGGTATATTGACTTAGTATGCCAGGTACTTGATTTGAAAACATTTTCATGACATGCTTACATTGTTCAAGACATTGGTGCGTTGGATATACAATAATACATTCATTGACATTGATCACGCCGATCGGTAGTATATAATGGTACCATAGGACTGACAATCCCCTTCCTGCTTCCTAGGTTTGTTTGTAAGTGACTTTAGGGAATGACAGAATCCAATGAACATTTAATAAACCTTTGTCTTTATAAGGTTTTATCCGACAGTCAACAAGGCTTGAATGTATTCGCCAACAATCCATATATATATGTCTACACAATAAAAGCAATTGATTTATAAGAAAAGAGTTTTGTTTATACAAGACCTTTGTTTATTCAAAACACCTGTCTTATACAAGACATTTTGACAAGACAAGACATTTTGGTTATTTTATACAAGACATTGTTTTATGGTTTAAATAAGACTTTTGTTTGCCATACAAGACATTGGTTTATACATAGACATTTGTTTATAAATAACATTTGGATTATACAAGACACTCGTTTATACATAGACATTTGTTAATAAAAAACATTTGGTTTATACATGACATTGGTTTAAACAAGACATCTCAATTGTTGGCTCATGGTAAGTGATTTAAATGACGAGACGTGTGTAATATGATAAAAGCATGGTGGACACGCCGCTGATACTTCCTATATAAAGTGCTTTCATTATATTACATAACGTAACGTTATCTAAGCCACTTCAAACAAAATACAAGACATGACATATTTTATATAAGGCACGAGTTATTTTGGTTATTATGTTAACCATGCATCATTTCTTAAATCATTTGATTTTCATAAAGAAAACATTTTCGTAAAGGATCATGGCTACTTTTGTAATAGTTGAACATTTCTTTTAACTTTCGAAGCCATGAATCTTCATGACAAAACCTATGTTACTCATAGGCATTTTTATAGCTGACGATTTATTTTCATATATGTTTCAGGAGCTAATGTTTGACTTTGAGCATGCTTCACATAGGGCGCACTTGGGACTTAGTGACTTAAAAATTTACAAGACATTTGATATGTTTTTTTATTTCATTCTCCTAATATAGTGTAAACAATTAAATTCAATAATACAAAACTTAATGTACCGTGTGTTGTGAAACAATAGTTCTGTGACATGACTCCCTGACGTTTCAGTCACGGTTTGTTGTTTTACATGGTCCGGGTGTTACAGAAAGATTGATATCAGAGCTCATGTTTATAGGGAATTACGTTATTAGTAATACTTTGACCAAGACTATAACCTTCCTTGGTCCCTAACACAAGTTATCTTGTGTTTAGATCTTAAAACAATATCATAACCTATCCTTAGGTGATTACCAAAACAAATTCACAAGTTACATATTCGTTTTGAAAATCAATCATCTATCCTTAGATGATTTGTTTTTAGGCTTTATGCCTTCAAAGTTTTCAAAATCTCATCAAAGTTTGGGTTTTAATAATGTTAACACGTGCATTCTGGAAGGGTGGATGCCTGTACCCTGTGTTTTATGTCTAATGCTAGAGTGTTCGTACAAATTCGCATTATTGGACCAGTAACTCTTACCTGGGAACTCTTGGGGTAAGTGTCCACTTATGGGCTAAAGCATGTCTTCGCAATAAATTGTAAAGACCCATTTACTTTGATTAGTCACTATGTATCGTTTGTTTATTTTAGGTAACAGATAGATGATCACAATCCTTATGTTTCGTCGATATTTTTAACGTTTCATTTTGACTATCCAATATCAATCTCACCTGTTTTCTCTCATATTTCCTTCTCTTTTAGAATGCCTCCCCGTCGAAATGCTGCTCAGGACGTCGATATGGCATCAATGATAGCTCAAAAGATAGTTGCTGTGCTACCAAATCTTATGACTCAATTAAACCAAGCCAACAATAACAACAACAATACACTTGTTTCGTGCAACTTTAAACAATTCAATTCGTCTAAACCGCTCATGTTTAGTGGTTCTAGGGGAGCTACTGGGCTCCTACAGTGGTTTGAGAGTCTTGAGGGCACATTCTGTCATGTTCAATGTCCGAATGAGCGCAAAGCAGAATTTTCTTCGAGTGTACTCCAATAGAGGATGCTCATGTGGTGAACGGAGTGGTGAGAGATAGGGGTGCTGGTGTTGCAATGCTCAGACGTGGGAAGAGCTTCGAGCTCTTATGATGAAGGAATTATGCCCACGCCACAAGCAAAGAGCAGTTGAGAACGAATTCCATGACCTGAAACAGGATAGTGGAGAACATCGTGCCTACACTGGCCGTTATGAGGAGCTAAGTTTGTTATGTCCTGCTATTGTCATGCCTTTGGATAAGGCTATTGGAAAGTACATTGATGTTCCTCTTGACCTAGTTTAGGATATAGACACCGGTAGCAACCCTACTACAGTCAGACAGGCTATTAAGTTGACTGCAACCCTGACTGATGCGAAGAGACAAAGTCATAGCCTATGCATTAAGACAATTGAAGATCCACGAAAAGAACTATACAACTCATGATCTTGAGTTAGGTGTCGTTGTTTTCGCTCATAAAATGTGGAGACATTACCTCTATGGTACAAAATGTGTGGTTTTTACTGACCACAAAACTCTCCAACACTTTCTTAAACAGAATGAACTAAACATGAGAAAACGACGTTGGGTTCAACTTCTAAATGACTATGACTGTGAGGTTGGCTACCATCCTGGTAAGGCGAATGTCATAGCTGATGCTCTTAGTCGTAAAGAACGTGCCAAGCTACATTGTGTTCAAGTTTGATCTTATATCCAAACACGTATTTTGAAGCCCAACGCACTTGTGTGACCCAAGGTTTGTTGAAAAACGAATTTCCCTATCATCTCGAGCTTCAGCTTGAAACAAAAGACAATGGGTTACTCTACTACATGAACTATTTATGGGTTCCAAGCCAAGACAATCTCCACACCCTATTGATGAACGAGGCTCACAAATCTCGTTATTCAATTCATCCTTGTGCAGACAAAATGTAGAAGGATCTTTGTACCCAATATCGGTGGCAGGGTATGATGAAGGATATTGCCTTATACGTATCCAAATGCCTAACTTGTCCTAATGAAAAAGATCTTTTTATATTATAGATCTCTACTATCTTCGTAAGGGAATTGAACATCAATATTCTGCTCCTTATACACCTCAATAGAATGGAGTCACTGAGAGTAAAACAGGACGTTGATTGAATCTGCTAGGACTATGCTTTCTTATTCAAAGCTTCTAGTTCTTTTCTGGGGAGAAGTTGTGAACACAACTTGTTATGTCCTAAACAAATTTTGACAGCTAAACGGTTTAACAAAACATGTCAAGAACTATTGTTTAACCAAAAACCCAACTTAAAAGGCTTTGAACCATTTGGATTACCCTGCACTATTGTGCAAAATAAAGATAAGTAAAAACTCGGTGAGGTGGCTGACGAGGGTTACTTTCTAGGTTATATGCCTGGAACACCGAATAAAAGGGTTTTTAATCTAAAAACTGGTAAAATTGAGGTTGTGTTTAACATGGAAATCACTAGTTATTCACCTCAACAATCAACGAGTGGTCCAACTATATTATATGATTATGATAGTGTCTTTAAATCATTTAATATTCTTGATTTTTCCAACGCAGATGAGTCTCAAGTGATTCAAACTATGATCAGTGAAGATGAAGAGAGTGACTTCATGCCTAGATTGAGTTTATCAATGACATATGCTCTAGAATCTTCTTCCAGTGCAGCTCCACAGGACTCAAGTGATAGTGAGTCTGAACCTATTCAAGGAGAGGACTTTACTAATCCGTTTGCTAATAGGAACATTCAGGGGGAGATTCGATCTAATCTGGGAGATAATTTAGTTGTTGACACCATTTCTAATACACGCACAAACAGAGATCATCCAGTTGAGAACATCATAGGTGATGCTGCAGGTGTTCAGACAAAAAGAGGTGTGATCAAAGGTTCCTGTTTATTTACATCAATTCAGAAGACTGGGATGATACATGAGTGTTTGCATAGATGCTTTATTTCCAAGGAATAGCCAAAGAATGTTCACATGGCTCTAAAAGATAATTGTTGGGTTGAAGCTATGCAAGAGGAACTAGCTCTGTTTAAGAAGTTGAAGGTTTGGGAGCTAGTTTTCTTGCTTGAAGGAGAGAAGGAAATAGGCACCAAGTGGGTGTTTAAATGCAAGAAAGACGATCGAGGGATTGTGACAAGAAATAAGGCTTGGTTAGTGGTGAAAGGGTTCAATCAGGAAGAGGGGATTAATTGCAATGAATTATTTGCACCAGTAGGAAGGTTAGAGGCAATTCGTTTATTCCTAGCATTTGCTTCATTCAAGGGCTTCAAAGTTTATCAACTTGACGTGAAGAGTGTGTTTCTTTACGGAAAAGTCCAAGAGGTGGTGTATGTCTCACAACCAGAGAGGTTTACTGATCCCGATTATCTAGATCGAGTTTATCGACTTGATAAGGCATTGTATGGATTGCATCAGGCACCTAGGGCGTGGTATGAGACACTGTCAGCACATTTGTTAAAGAATGGTTTTGAAAGTGGTCAGATTAATAGTACACTTTTCATTTAAAGGAAGAAGGAAAACTTACTACTGGTACAGGTATACGTGGATGACACCACTTTTGGGTCATCAGATGAGAACGTGTGTCATGATTTCGAGGATGTATTGAAGAGCAAGTTCGAAATTAGCGCGATGGGTGAACTATCTTACTTTCTGGGTTTGCAAGTTGAACAGAAGAAGGATGGGATGTTTATACATCAGACGAAGTATGTGTATGACATTTTGTCTCGTTTCAAAATGGAGGATTGCACTACTTTCAACACACCTATTTGCGAGAATCACAATCTTGGTCCAGATCATGAGAGTGTGGAGGCTGTTGATCCAACTCAATATAGGGCAATGATTGTTTCTCTGTTTTACCTGACTGCTTCAAGACTAGAGATCATGTTCGCAGTGTGTCTTTGTGCGAGATATCAAGTGAATCCAAAAGAGTCTCATATGAAATTGGTGAAGCGGATTCTTCGTTACTTGAAGGGGAAACCTTAACTTGGGTTATGGTATCCAGCTGCTAGTGATTTGAAGTTTGTTACTTTCACTAATTCGGACTTTGGAGGGTGCAAATCAACTAGAAAGTCTACCACAGGTGGTTGTCAGTTCTTAGGAGGGCGGATGGTGTCATGGCAATGCAAGAAGTAGTCTTGCGTGTCTACCTCTATGTGTGAAGCTGAATATATTGTTGCGGGTAACTGTTGCTCTCAGGTTCTCTGGATCCAATGGCAGATGCGCGATTACGGTTTGAATTTCACTCGTACCCCTATTATGATAGACAATAATGCCACTATTTCAATCACCAACAATCCCGTAAAACACAGTCGCACAAAACATATTGACATTCGTCATCATTTTATACGGGATTGTGCTGAAAAGTAACTGACTGAACTGCATCGAGTCGACACACTAGATAACCTAGCAGATCTTTACACAAAAGCATTGACAGGGCTCGTTTTGACCATTTTGTTGCACTCAACGGGATGAGGAATCTTGAATAACCGGTTTTCCATAAAAATTTTTGTAAATAATTTACTTTTTTTTCAAAAAAACCAAAACATAAAAAAATTGAAAATCAAAAATGAGTTTCACTGTGTGGAAAAGAAGAAATGATAGTACATCAGCAAGTTAGACTGTCACACTGAAATTAAATTTAAAATTTCTTAAGTGTGATAGCAGCTTCATCATATGATGTACCAGTAGGCAAAAGGCATGAAATAATCAACTTACGTTGGTGATATAAACATAACGAACTGTGTATGAGTGGGTAACATATCAGTGGCGTATGGTTTTATAACCTTAAATCTTGTGTTGATAGATTGCCAAAATCTGAGGTTTTAGGTCTTTATATCGTTATTTCATTCGGGGTATCAAGGTTGTCTTTCTGCTGCATCTAGATATATGCTGACCTAGGCACAACCAGGATATCTTAAAAAAGCTAAAATGCTAAATCCCAAAAATTGAAGAAGCTCTCCTAGAGAGTCATTCAAATGTGAAAATTGCATCAATCGTACCAAAATTTGGTATTTGCCCTAACCCTCGTTGGATATTGGTCTCTTTGCTGTACGGAAGTACTGACCTGATCACCAATTATCTAACGTTGTAGATCAAAAAGGATGAATTTTGGTATACTCACCTACTACGAGGAATCTTTGTGCATACCTTGATCGTGGAGGTATATCCTGAAGTGGGACACACTAGTATATCAGTATAAAATTACCTTAACATATCACTAGGTAATGGTACTTGAAATGTTCATGTATTTTGTTTAAGTGGATAAACAATAGCGGTAATCGTCTTGAATTACTTTTCATGAAAATTACATATAGAATTATCTAATAGGGGGAAACCAGTTTGATGATGCTGATATGATCTTATTCCCGGTGATTCTCACAAAAACAGAGTGTTTCTTATTTTGTTATTTGTTTGCTTTTTGAAAATATAAAAATCTAAAAAGATCTTTTTCTTGTAAATTCTTAGCGTATGGAATATGGTTGTTCATGGAGTAGTTGTTACCGATAAGGGGAGATAGTGTTAGAAGATGAGTTCAAAATTTTAAAATCTTGCAGGTTCAATGTGCTTAAAATTTAAAGTGTGTGGTTTGAGTAGAGAAGTGCTTAATCTATGATACAATTTAATCATCTCTTGAATATAATAATAATTTGTTAACTTGTGTTGAAAGATTCTTATGGTTTCTCAAGATGTTTGTTTTATAATATACAGATTGTAGCAGTGTGTTGCTGAGAAGTTTGGTGAGGAGGAGTTTGCTTGGATGCATGGTAGAACCTCCTTTCTACATTACAGAAAAAGTTGAAGAGTTTTGAAGATTGCTATGCAAGTGCTAAACTGGAGTTTACTCAAACGCTAACGCTTTAGAAGATTTGGTGATTGGATGCTTCAGCTTATGGGGAGTCTGTTGCTGAAATAAGCTATTAAAGCTTAAGCTATCCAAAGACCAAAGATGTTAAAGATTCCAAGATTATTGAAGACAAAATTGTTTTATGAAGCTATTGTCAAGTGGGAGTTTGTTGGCGCATATTTGTGACAACAACTTAGATTTGGTCTTTGGATATTTTGTAAATAGTAAAACAATAAACAGTTAGCGAATTTAGTATTGTAGTAGTTGATTAGAAGTGATTGGGCTAGACCAGACACATTATGTGGAATGGTAGGTGAATTGGGCCAAGACCAATTTGTAGCCCATGTGGTGAAACCCTAGCCCAGTTGCAAACTTGTCTTTATATAAAGAGAATTTTGCATTAGGATTAAGGTCACTCAGTTAATCACTTCAGATAGAGTTGAGAGAGAACTCTTGTCATCTAGATTGATTGAAATCATTGTGATAGAGAATCAATAAAGATCGGGTTTACAGTGATTGATGTTCTTATTCATTTTCTGTGATATCTAATATAGAGGATTTCGCACTCTAGGTTGGATAGACGATTCTGTGAAGATCCATACAGATTAGGGGACCTACACTACAGGCATTTTTATGCTGATGTTTTATTTTCACATATGTTTTAGGAGCTAATGTTTGACTTTGAGGTTGCTTTACATAGGGCAGACATGGACCTAAGTTACTTAAAAATTTGCAAGACAATTGTTATGTTTTTTATTTCATTATCCCAAGACAATGTAAACAATTAAATTTCGTTCTTGGCAAAATAATCCGTAGAACATGTATATATATCAATAGATAATATTAATATATATATATATATATGGGCGTATCAAATATAATCACGTCGGTTTGTGCGAATCAATCTAGTTTAGCATGCCTATCCCATATGGACTATGCCCCAAATATTGTCCTTGCATTATTTATTTCAAAAGAGGTTTGTTAGTGGATCTTGCGTTTTTGTATACACAATGAAAACACTTTGTTTTTGATAAACCTTTTTCATGAGAGAATCCTAGTGATTGTAGACTAGACTCGAGAAGGAATCCTGGTTCACTACAATCGAAGCTCTTATACCAATCTTTCACACCCGTTCGAAGGCGGAAGCGTGCAGCGCGAACTAGATCGGTTTTTATAGGTCCATTTGGAGGATCAAGATAACCTACTTCCTTGTTTATGTAACACACATACGAGTGCGGAATCCACATAAGTATGGAAACCAAAGCAAAGTAAGAAACACAAGATAACCAAAGATTCACTATCTTGATTAATAGAAGAGAACTAGTACAAAATCATACAAACAATGTTCATATGGACTCAGGAAATACTCTATGTGCTCTCTTTCTTGTGCTCTCAGTGTCTCACATGTGTCCCCTATCGACACTTGAGGTGCATGTCTGTTTATATAGTGCCCACACCTAGCAACAGTACGAAGAATGTTACTGGTCGTACGAAACACTATAAGTGACGAAGAACATTCTGCAATGGTTGCTCGTACGAACAGGAACTGGCTCGCACGAACAAAGAAAGAGCTTATTGAAAGGGGCCACTCGTATGACTATATCACTCGTACGAACGGCAAGTGGCTCGTACGAGCAACAACTTGATCGTATGAAGCACCTTTCACTCGTTCGAAGAAGGGTTCTTCGAAGAACGTGCTAACAGACATGTCATACACAAGACTTAACAGTATGCCCACATGCAATTGTTTTACAACACAGACAAACTAAACGTCATACTAAATCAAGATAGGAGGATATCTTGATTTGGTCGACATGACCAAATATACAGACATAATAAACAAAGACCATACAATTACAGACGCAACTAAGAACAAGCGAAAGACACAAAAGTGTATCAACAAACTCCCCTTGGTTGTTGCTTGGTCTTCAGTCTTCATTTGTAATTTCCTGTTGCTTCCATGATTAATGAAAATCTTCAATCCAATGTTGATTGAGAATCCAGGTCTTCAACACTCCCTAGAAACATCAAACCTTTCTTGTTTCCTCTTGAGTACCATTGGAAGCAACTGGATTGGTCACAATCTGCTGTACATTGGACGCTACCACTTAAGTTGAAGCAGAAACTATTGGTTGCGAGGATGAGGCTGAAACGTCAAGATTACCAGTGTCTTTACTATCCTAATCAAATTTAAATTTGATCTCCTGTGCTTTGCATCTTTCATTCCATAGAATTTTCACTCGCTTTCTACTCATTTCAAATACGCCTTTAATACCATTAAAGCCTTCAACCAGTGTAGAATTTCGAGAATGATACCATTCTCAAGTCGTTATGTTTAGCAGTTAATGTTTCAGCAGATCGTTGTACAGTCGCACTACGTTCTTTCAGCCCATTCAATTAAATCCCATGAAAGTTATCAGCTACTCTCATCTGTTGTAGCTGAGTTGTCTTTTCAGCATCTGCAGCCTTCAACCACTCATTTTCTTTTCATAACTGCGCAATCTCAGAATCCTGTTTTCTAACAGTCCGTTTCAAAGAATTTATCTCCAACTGTTGTTTGACAACTATGTTCTGATTTGAAGACATAAACTCCGAATGCTTTTGTAGCTGAGAGAACAGAAAATCCACTTTCTCATCATGTTCCATTTCAGAGAATAAACGACTGCTTTGTTTTGTACTTTGTTATGAGTTGCTGACTGGGATTGTTGAACAGATGAAATAGTAGGTTGTGATTGAATTGGAGTAGTTTCAGCCGAAAGTGTTTCAACTGCTGTGGTATTTGAAGGTTGTGGTTCAGAGAATGTAGTGGGTTCCGTCATTACAGGTTCTGTTGGTGTATATTTGTGACAACAACTTAGATTTTGTCTTTGGATATCTTGTAATTAGTAAAATGATAAATGGTTAGCGAGTTTAGTTTTGTAATAGTGAAACAGAAGAAACTGGGATGAACTAGACACTAAACAGAACATGGTAGGCTAATTGGGCTTGAAACCCATTAGCAGTCCATGAGGGAAACCTTAGCCCAGTTGCATAACCTATCTCTATATAAAGGGAGGTTGTGATTAGGGTTAAGGTTTCTCGGTTGTTGTTTCTGTTGCTAGTTCTATTGTTCGTATTGTTGGTTTATTTGCAAAGAGAGTCTTGAATTGATTGTAAGCACTTTGTATTACATAATCAATAGAAGACAGTTTGAAGGTGATTGTGTTCGTGTTCGTGTTCTTGTTTCTTTGAAATCTGATCTAGGGGATTCCGCACTCTAGATTAGATAGATGATTCTGTGAAGATCCATAAGGACTAGGGGACCTACAATTGATATCAGAGCATTCGGCTCTTGATTTTGCTCGGTTCAGAATCGTAACAACAGAAAAATGGGTTTTTGGATGTTTTGGAGGCTGTTTTGAAGTTTGTTACGGCTAAATTAGGGTTTCGACGACTGTTTTAGGGTTTCTGTAGTGATTTTGGATTAACAACAGGAATTTCAGATTGAAGGAAGGCATCTTGGATCCAAAGTGAAGCATTTCGGATTGCAGACTTGAATCCAGATCAGAAATCTGCATTTTGGATCACTAGACTTGCAATTCGGATCTGGAAAACTTGCATTTCGGATCAGAAAAGTGCAATTCAGATCAGAAAAGCCATCTCGGATTCCATTTCGGATTGAATTTTGGATCAAAAGTGTATTCCGGATTCCATCTCGGATCAGAATAGTCTATTCCGGATTCTATTTCAGATCAGAATAGTCTATTTCGGATTCCATTTCGGATAAGAACAGTACATTCCAGATTCCATTTCGGATCACTATTCCGAATCACCATCTCTGATTAGCAATTCGGATTATTGTTCTGGGTTTTCATCCCAGATTGTCAATCCGAGTTACTATTCCAGTTTTGACACTGTTCCGAGTTATATACAAAAAGGTGGAAAGTTAACCAGCTGCCATAACCGGAGTTAAATGTTTTCGGACATAGAAATTGATCCATAAACAATCTTGACAAACCGGTTGCACGGTTAGGCTCGTGTGATTTTTAGGATAAAAAAATCATAATCGGACAATATACATCATTAGAATCGTGTCATCGGACAAGTTTTAACGTTTTTAACGAGCTGGTTCAGTAAAAATGTCGAAAATGTCTAATCTAAATGAATTGTTAAGAATGGAGCATGAAGCTGGCACTACAAACAAACCTCCAAAGATGCTAAAGGTAGAGAACTAACTTACTTGGAAGGATAGGTTTCAATGGTTTATTGAATACCAGGACACACAGATGTGGATCTGTATTTAAGATGGATATGCTAACCCAACGCATGACTTTGAGGGCAGACAACGTGTTACTACCTATGTGAATATGTCTGAAGTTGAAAAGAGGATGTATGAGTCTGAGAAGAAAGCCTTAGCCGCTATAAAGATGTCGTTACCTGATGGCATCAAACATACATTCAAGCGTTATACTACATCGAAGGAGATGTGGGATGCAGTAGAGTAGAGGTTGTTGGGAAATTGAGAGCTTATGAGAAATGCGAAATGAATCAATTGAAGATATTATCACGAGATATTATCATCTGATATTATCACGCGAAGAAAAACAAGGTTGATCTGCTAAAGAAACAGTTTGTTGTGTTCAAAGGAATGAGAAATGAATCAATTGAAGATATTATCATCTGATGTTAGAAATATATAATTATGACATAGAGGATACACGGATGTGGAGATAAATGACAAGTTGCTGGATGCTTTACCTGCAAAATGGGATATCTATACTTTGATGATAAAAGGTGAAGCCGATTATGAAAAGAATGACTTGGAAGAGGTTGTTGGGAAATTGAGAGCTTATGAGCTCAATATGAAGAAGAAGGAGACTGGATATGATCAGGTTCAAGATCCAGGGATTTATAAAGGTCTTACACCTTCAACTTCCAACAATGCTTCTAGTGATACTGCAACTGCGTTTCTTTCATGTGAGAATGAGCACATCGTGACAAATGCTAAGGGTTAAGTATGTTTTGTTGCTGCTTCAGGAGGTTCGTCAGGGGCAAAAAGACAACAATCAAGTAATAGTAGCAGTAGTACTAAGTCTATGCCTCTGAGTATCAAAAGTGCTAAAGATCACCTGGCATTGCTTGCTTCCTACGAGAACTACATTCAGGGAAGAATATCTGATCCTGCTAGGTTTGATGAAGATTATGATCAGGTAGACCCTGATGACTTAGAGGAGATGGATTTGAAATGGCAGATGGCCATGATTTCTAGAAGGGTGAAGAGGTTCATGAACAGAACATGCATGAAGTTCGTTGGAAAGAGTGTGGGCTTTGACAATTCGAAAGTGAAGTGTTACAATTGTAAAACTATGGACATTTTGCTAGAGAATGTTAACGACCAAAAACTGAATCTCGTTCTAACTCATCCTTTCAAGATTCTCATGGTCATGGTTCAAGCAACAGGAATGTGTCAAACAACTCTTGATCAAAGGCCCTGATTTCTACTGCTAGAGAGGGTTCTTATGATAGGAGTGTTGGAGATGATAACAATGCATCACATGCATTCATGGTTGAGATAGCTCCAGTTATTGATGAAGAAGTGAAAGTTGATGCTGAGGAAGAGCAAGAGAAGGTAGCTGAAAAAGCTGATGGAGAACAGAATGCTACAGAGAAGAAGATGGCTGCTGATTTTGCTGCTTTCATGGCTGATCAAGCAAAGCAACAGGTGAGGTATGTTCTAACTCTGGTAGTTTTGTTTGCTTAAAATGCCGTGAAGTGCAAAGTGGAGTTGACACATTAACAAAGCAAAACCAAAGTCTGGTAAATGAGTTCTCGAACCTAAAATAATAAAACTTTTTCATAAAACGAAATGAGTCATTATACTTGAAGAAAATTAAAGGTTATGAAGAAGAAATCAATATTCTAACGTGTAAGCTTAATGAAAAACTTCAAGTTATTGACTTAGCTCATGATACGATGAGTGAGAAAACAAAATAAATTTCTGAAAAATGCAAAGAGTTGTCCGATGCACAACTTAAAATTTGTGAGCTTGAAAAGAAATTAAATCAATTCAGAGATTCATCTTTTATCATGAAACACATGATGAATGGCCCGAAGAAGAGTATTGACAAGACATGTGTGGGCTTCAAAGGTTTAAATGAAGTTCCACCACCTCTTGGTCACGACTATTCTTTCTTGCCAGATGAAGAAGAGCTTACAGACTTTGCGTCAACTACACCTGGTAATTCCACATCAGTTAATGTTGACGGTTCTGAGAATGCCAAGAAGGATAATAACAGGGAACCAGTAAAACAAAGAATACACACCCTAAAGATCAAAAGCAATTTTTTGTTATAAAGGTTGGTTTTGTTAAAGAGAGTGATATGAATGAAGAGGTCACTGTTATTACAAAAGAGTCTAATGTGGAGTTTGCTAAGAATAAAAATAAATAAAAATCAGAAGTTAAGCAAACTAAACAAGATCCTTCTAAAGCATCATCATCATCATCGTCGCCTAGGGAATCTAAGTAAGAGGCTTCCATTAAGAAGTCTTCGGCTAGAAAATCGTGCTGATAGATCATGGGTTTTCTTTTTAGGTACAAAAGATGAGACAGCGGAGATGCTGATAGATCTTTTTACAAAATTGGAAAATGTCCATGACTCACGGATCAAGAGGATAATGAGTGATAATGGCACGAAGTTCAAGAATCAAGTTCTGTATCTCTATTGTCTTCGCAAGGGAATTGAACATTAATATTCTACTCCTTATACACCTCAACATAATGGAGTCGCTGAGAGGAAGAACAGGATGTTGATTGAAGCCGCAAGGACTATGCTATCTGATTCAAAGCTTCCAGTTCTTTTCTGGGGAGAAGCTGTGAACACAGCTTGTTATGTCCTGAACAAAGTTTTGACGGTTAAACGGTTTAACAAAACATGTCACGAACTATGTTTTAACTGAAAACAAAACTTAAAAGGCTTTGAACCATTTGGATTACCTTCCACCATTGTGCGAAACAAAGATAAGCAATAATCGGTGAGGTAGCTGATGAGGGTTACTTTCTAGGCTATATGTCTGGAACACCGAATAAAAGGGTTTTTAATCTAAAAAGTGGTAAAAAATTGAGGTTGTGTTTAACATGGAAATCACTAGTTATTCACCTCAACATTCAACGAGTAGTCCTCCTATATTATATGATTATGACAGTGTTTTTAAATCATTTAGTATTCCTGATTTTTCCAATGCGGATGAGTCTCAAGAGATCCACACAGTGATCAGTGAAGATGGAGAGTGTGACTTCATGCCTAGATTGAGTATATTGACGACAGATGCTCCAGAAACTTCTTCCAGTGTAGCTCAAGAGGACTCCAGTGATAGTGAGTTTGAACCTATTCAGGGGGAGGACTTCACTAATCTGTTTGCTAATTCTAACATTCAGGGGAGGTTGGATCTAATCTAGGAGATAATTTGGTTGTTGACACCATTGCTACCACACGTGTACATAGAGATCATCCTGTTGAAAACATCATTGGTGATGCTGCTGCAGGTGTTCAGACAAGAAAAGGTGTGCTTGAAGGCTCCTGTTTGTTTGCTTCAATCCGGCAGAGTGGGTTGATTCATAAGTGTTTGTATAGCTGCTTTTTTGCCCAAGAGGAGCCGAAGAATGTTCACATGGCTCTAAAAGACAATTTTTGGGTTGAAGCTATGCAAGAGGAACTAGCTCAGTTCAAGAAGTTGAAAGTTTCGGAGCTAGTTGACTTGCCTGTAGGAGAGAAAGAAATAGGCACTAAGTGGGTATTCAAGTGCAAGAAAGACGACCGAGGGATCGTGATAAGGAGTAAGGCTCGGTTGGTAGTGAAAGGGTTTAATCAGCAAGAGGGGATTGATTACAGTGAAGTGTTTGCACCAATAGCAAGGTTGGAAGCAATCCGGTTGTTCCTAGCTTTTGCTTCATTCAAGGGCTACAAAGTTTACCAACTTGACGTGAAGAGTGCATTTCTTTATGAGAAAGTCCAACAAGTGGTGTATGTCTCACAGCTAGATGGGCTTATTGATCCAGACTATCCACATCGAGTCTATCGACTTGATAAGGCATTGTATGGATTGCATCAGGCACCTAGGGCGTGGTATGAGACATCACACTCATCTCAAACTTGTATCAGAGTGGCAACCATGCTTTGTTTAGTTGTCCTATGAGAAAATCTCCAACACATTTCATTCGAAGCGAACATCCACATTGACACTTCAACGGAACTCAGAATCGAGCTTCAGGATCATCGCCAAGTTGTAATACTGAGTTAATGATTTCAACATAGATATCTACGTCCAAGTCATTTACTTTTCCATGGATAAGTTCCTACCTATTCACTTCAACAACCTTAGCTGAATCCCAAAATTCCTTGATTAACGTCTTGTATACTGTAGTCTTGTGCGTGATAGCATAATGTATCCTTGAGTAGCGCAAAAAACTTCATTATACTATTGTACTCAGCAAATTTATCTTCCGGATCTAAGTAGGCCACCATGTTGTGTCTTGGCTCTGACATGATTTCCACTTCTGACTTGTCAGCTCTCTTCATTGAAGGTTTTCTTTTATGTTCTTTTTGTTCCATTCTGTACACAAAAGATAACCAGAATAAGAACATAATTTCATTATGGAATATACACAAAAAGTTTTATTGCAACTTTTTGTATGTATGTATTCCCTACACGAAGAACTACTGACTCATATGAATAACAATTTATTGGTATGAAGAACAGCTGATTTTTACGAACAACAAATTTTGTTAAATAAGTGATTTACTCGTACCAGTAACTGGCTCATACGAGCAGTAGGTTACTCGTGTGAGTGATAATTCACTCGTACGAAACAAGGTTAACTTGTTCATACACAGAATTTCAAGAGAAGATTATTCATGATGAACTTGTTTTTCGTTAAACGGTTCTTCACTTAAAGTTTGTTGCTCATGTTAGGCAATGTCATACAGTCAGATAATGTTCAAATTGTTTATCTTCAAGGTATGCGTACATTGTCAATCATACCTTAAAGTTAACAGAACAACTTAAAGAGGGATGAAAGGATGACGTGAGCAAGGTGAAAATATACTTGTTCCAAAGAACTACATCACCCTTTATACCACATTCTTGTACTCGCACGAAGAACACTTAGGTCGTACGAAGAACTGCCAGTCGTACAAAGAAATGTTTTTCGTACAAGGGAACACTGGTCTCATTCGTACAAAGCAACACCACTCGTACAAGTGACCTATGATTCGTATGAATCTAAGTTTTTCAAAACTAGACTTTCAGTTCTTCGTGGACCTTAGGTTATTCGTTGACCTGTTTCGATCTTTGCACATATCCATATAGATTCACAATTTAAGTTAGGAGAAGTGCTCATTAAACAGATTTTGTTTTTTAAGATGGGTTTACCAGTTGTAAGAATGTACTTTATGAAGTTATGATATCAAAGCAAATGGTTTTCAAGGATTATCATGGTGGGAAAACATTTGAGCTTCACCTTTGGCTAAATCAAAAGTAACTTAATTTATAAACAGAGTAAAGTAAAATAACTACAAACAATTAACAACACAATGTACATTAACTTAGCAATTTTTTCTGAGTTTCAAGGAAAAAGAATCATAAAAGCTTTTAATCTTGCCAAAAACAAGTTTTTGTTTAAAAAATCAAATTAAATAAATAAGTATTGTACTATGATTATCAGTTTTGTTGCACACGTAAGCTCAGTTTGTCAGATGCAATCATAATTAGGAGATATGATTAACATATGAATTATACTTACTAGCCGGTGTTCAACCATTTTACGACACATTCCCGTATCAAGACATGCACGAGAGAAAATCTTACCGATGTGTATACTGCTTATCATCTGTTTTGACGTATATGATGTGAGATACTCACTTAGTTTTGATTGAAAACGAGCCCTATTTGATTAAATCACTTATTGATGAGGAACTTGAATTTCAGATGCATGAAGGGTACAAGAGTAAGTCCGTGAACAGGTCAGTACTATTGTACCGATAAAGAGACGAACTTAGCTCTCGCATAAAACTATGATATATTATCACTTATTGATGGTCGTATGCAGTATTTACACGTATGTATGGTATCATGGAAGTTCTAGACTTGCGTCACCGTTATTTTTCGGTAAAAGATTCAACCATGATACCCAGATGATAATCAAGCATAAAGACCGCATATCTCAGAACCTCGGCATACTATCAAACGAAATTTTGGTACCAAGACCATATGCCAATGAATGGTTCCCACCTGGCTTTCAGTCCATTATGTTTATATCAACCTGCACATTTTAATCTGATTGTGTGCCTACCGATAAATCATTAGTAAAGTGTAGGTCCACTTGGAGAATCAAGATTAACTTATTTCCCTGTTTATACAACACAAATACGAGTGTAGAATCCTCGTAACTATGCAAACCAAGGAAAAGTAAGAAACACAGAATAACCAAAGATTCAATATCTTAAATAACAGAAGAGAACTAGTACAAACACATACAAACAATGTTCATACAGACTCATGAGATACTCTATGTGTTCTTGTGTCTCTCTCTAGCTTGTTCACTGATGTATCACAGCTCACTCTAATATCACACATCTAACTTTTTCACTGAGGAGTGCATGTCTGATTATATAGAGTCCACACCTAGCAACAGTACGAAGAATGTTGCTGGTCATACGAAACACCACAAGACACGAAGAACCTTCTCCAAAAGATGCTCGTACGAAAGACCAATAGCCCGTACGATCATGACAAGCTCGTACGAATCAAGCAAGATGTTTGTTACAAGGAGCCACTCGTACAAAGGGAATGTGGCTCGTACTAGCAACATGTTGCTCGTTTGAAGCATCTCTCAATCGTACTTGGATGTGTTCTTCTGAGAACGTGTTAACATACATGACGTACATAAGACTTAACAGTATGCACATATGCAACTGTTTTACACTAGACAAACTAATCGTCATACGAAACCAAGCTCTGGTCGACACAACCAAACTATACAGACAAATTAAACAAAGACAATACAATTACAGACGTAACTAAGAACAAGCGACATACACAAAAGTTTATCAACAAACTCCCCCTTGGCTGTTGCTTGGTCTTCAGTCTTCATTCCGAATTGCCTGTTGTATCAACAAACTTCTCCTGAAGATCTTCAATCCAACATTGATTGATAATCAGGTCTTCAAAACATTCCAGAAACATCAAACGTGTCCTGTTTCCTCTTAAGTGTTACTAGAGGTAACTGGATTGGTCACGATCTGCTGTACATTGGACTCTACCACTGGAGTTGGAGTAGAAACTTTTGGTTGTGAGGATGAGGCTGAAGCATCAGGATTTCCAGGGTCTTCACTATCCTGATCACGTTTACATTTAATCTCTTGTGCTTTGCATCTTTCATTCCACAGAATGTTCACTCGCTTTCTGCTCATTTCAAACACGTCTTTAATCCCATTAAAGCTTTCAGCCAGTGTAGCATTACGAGAATGTTACCATTCTCTTAAGTCATTATGCTTAGCAGTTAATTTTTGACAGATCATTGAACAGCCGCACTACATTCTTTCAGCCTATTTATCTCAATCCCTCGAGAGTTATCAGCTACTCTCATCTGTTGTAGCTGTGTTGCCCTTTCAGCATCTGCAGCCTTTAGTCGCTCATTTTCTTTTCTTAACTGAGCAATTTTAGAATCATATTTTCTAGCAGTCTCTTTCAAAGAATTTATCTCCAACTCTTGTTTGACAACTATGTTCCGATTAGAATACATAAACTCTGAATGCTTGTTAATCTGAATTGCCGCAGCTTACAACTGAGAGAACAAAAAATTCACTTTCTCATCCTTTTCCATTTCAGAAAATAAACGACTGCTTCATTTTGTATTTTGTTGATGAGTTGTAGACTAGGATTGTTGAACTGATGAAGTAGTAAGTTGTGACTGAACTGGAGTATCTTCAGCCGAAGGTGTTTCAGCTGCTGTGGTTTTTGATGGTTGTGGTTCAGAGGTTGTATTGGGTTCTGTCATTACAGGTTCGGTCTCTTCTGTTGTAAAGGTAGACTGGACTTCTGCAACTTGTTCCAGTACAGATTCTTGATGTGAGGTTGTCGGTTGTGTAATTTCAGGTTGTGCTGACGATGTTCCCATAGTTTTCTACTTTGTTTCTTTCTTCCCTTATCACCACCTGTAGTACCTACATCACTTGCACCACCATTACCATCATTATCACCGTCATCATCATTACCTTTTCCCTTTTGATGACCAAACTTATCTTCAATCATGTTTTTTTAGAAATGGTTATTCATTATCTGACTCACTGTCATCATGGCGCCACTTATCATTTTCTGGTGCAACATATTCATCATTTGGTCGAAAACTGATCAATTTACAAGGAGGTGTGCTTTCCTTGCAACGTTTTGCTGCTACACCTCCAAAGATCTTCAATAAATGTTCCATCATGATCTCAACTTCTAGAACATCATTGTGGTTCTTCGAAAGATTTGGATGTCACACATTTAAGATCATTTGGAGAAAACGAGGATACATCCAAAACTTGTTTCCATCATATCCGGTTCTTCTTAGGTTCTACTTCATGTTTGCAAAAATATACTTGAAATAGAACATTGAAATAGAACATGTAGGTTCTACTAAACAGTTTATTTAATGTCAAAGCTATCATCATTCCAACCAAGTCATTATTCGCCATGTCATAACCACTTCGTCTGTTGCTCAAACATTGAAATAGAACATGTAGAAAAAACTTGTATCTGAGTGGCAACCATGCTTTGTTTAGTTGTCCCACGAGAAAATCTGCAACACATTTCATTCTAAGCAAACATCCACCTTGACACTTTAACGGTACTAAGAACGTAGATCTTCGGCTTGCTGTTCGGTTGCTGCATCATTTGATTGTTGAATAAAAGCTTCACAAATAGTTGGATGGGCCTCCATTATGACTTCATATATGGATGAAGTCGGGGGTGGTTGAATGATCTGGACGTCTGAATCTTGAGATGGATCTTTGGTTGGAGGAGAGGATGATTCTTGTTCAGCTGCTTTCTTCTTGCTAGACGCTTCTTTTTTCCTTTTTCCCTTCCATTCTGAGCAAGATTTCCATTATTGTAATCTTTCGAGCTCTAGCACGTTCGACTGCCCTCTGAAAGAGCATTCCCTCCTCAAGATATTCATTTCCGGCCACAACGTTTATCTTATGTCCAAATAAGATGTTCAGGTCGGAAAGACAGAACATAAAAACATCCATAGGGTCCAGAAGGCGAATGTCTTCATTGGAATCAGACCTTATAACTGCCTCACCTGTTTTGCTGTCATAGAACCACTTCTTGAAATTGGTGAGCGTCACAGGTTGCTCTAGAGGAAGCTTCACCCTGGTAACCACCTTTGCTGGATTTATAACTCACGTTATCTTTCCTTCACCGGTGAACGGATCCTTGGTGGTTTTAGACACACGTTTTCTGAGGCACTGAGGCTTGAACACTGAAAATCCTCGCAAGCATTCTCTTTGTATTAATCTTTCTAAATCTCCACCTATGCTGCTGTTTGTCGATTAATCAGCTCATGCTTGTTAAGCTCACGTATGTCCCATGTGGGCAAGCTCTGCATATCTTGAGCGCTTCGAAGATATTGAATCACTCCACCTCTTCGTTTTAAAACGAACCACCCGGTCAGATGGCAGTACTTCCAACTAATGATTTTATCAGTAATCTTATTTTTCTCAACTATGATTACCTGATAAAAGTCAGGCATTTTCGCTCGTTCCTTTTTGAACCATTCTGGATGTTGTGGTTCAAATTCATCTCCCCCATCCGTTTCATACACCACATCTTCTTCCAACCCCCATTCCAAGAACTTTGCAGGCATTTCTGCTTTCTCAACTTCCTCTTTGTCGCTATCGTCATCAAGGCCAACATCAACCGCTGATTCAAGACGCTTTTCCTTCTTTTTACCTTTTTCTGCTTTCTTTTTCTGCTCTCTTTCTTTAAATAAGTCAAAGTTAAAGATGTCTTCATTTGAGTACTTTGGCTTTCTCATCTAATGGCGGATTTAAGTTTTAAACAAAAGCTTTAGCAACCGGCGTATTAGAGTAATTAATTACACTGCTAAGATATTTTACAAGGTTTCTTTAAGCCTGCGAATTTGAAATCAAATACGCTCGAAAATTTTAACTGTTCTCGAAAAAGGTGCCCCTTTTTGATAAAAATAGTGCAAGAATTTAAAAATAAACTTAAGAGAAAAGAAAAATTGCAATCTGGATCCTGAAAATTATTTTTGGGTCCGGAAGACTCCTTTATCACAAAAAATTTTTGCTAACTGACTTGAATCCTGTGACTTTCCTGCAAAAGATCATACTGGTGACACTTCGTTCGTTTGAGATAAATTATTGGATATATTAAATAATTAAGGCACAAGAAAAACTATCAGTATGCTTGTCCTTTTAAATCCATGCACCTATCTTTCAACATGCGATCGGAGAGCCTTTTTATCATGTTTCGGTAATATTGACAAGAACTTCTATGTTCCCCACTCATGCTGAAATAGCATGAATGTTGTGCCCATGAGTCCCACGTCAGGACATATCCCCACGATCAATGTATGCGCAAAGATTCCTCATAACAGGTGAGTATACTGACTTCATTCATTTTTGAGATTTCAACTTTAGACAGTTGGTGTTCAGGTCAGTACTTTCGTACAGCAGAGAGACCAAGGTCTAACGAGGGCTATGGCAGATACCAGATGCAGTACGATTTAAGCACTTGAATGATTCTCAATGAGAGCTTCAATTGTGTAGGGTTTTGGCCGCATAGGGTCTTTTTGACAAGATATCATAGCTGTGTCTAGGTCAGAATATATCTGGATGCAGTAGAAGAGCAACTATGATATCCCCGAATGATTAGCCAATATAAAGACCCGAAATCTCGGACTTTGGCAATCTATCAACGCAAGATTTAAGACCATTAAGTCATACGCTGCAACGTGTTACCCGCAAGATGCACAACATTGTGGGTATTCAGAATTCTTGTGTAATCATTAAGGTTTGTCTCCTTTTTGCAGTTTACTTCTAGGTATTGCTGAATCTACTGACACGTCGTTGCTTGAGGCCTTAATCTTTTTCTGTTTTAAGATCAGAACAGAAGTGTTAGCAGTTTTTCTTTCATTTCTCTTGCAGGTGCCAAAGAAAAGATTCAGTCTCAACAATATTTTCTAGAAAACTTCCCCCCTTAAAATTTTATTTTCGAGAATCCATTGCTTGAAAAGAAATTTTAACCTTGCAGAAAACCTTTTTGTTGGACACATTTTTATGAGATTTGTTATTTATTATGAAAGCCATTTTTTTTTTTTTTTTAACGAAAGTCAATTCCACTCAAGGAAGTTCACCATTTCTAACCAGGTTACCAACTGGTCGAATCGAGCTTTATCGAAGGCTTTCGTAAATATATTTTGTTGCACTGAATCCACTGGCACCACTTGGATGTATCTTTCTCGTAAGCATCTCTAATCGCATGAATGCGAATTTTGATGTGTTCGTTCTGGAGTGGTGAACAGGATTCTTCACAATCCCCAGACATGTTTCATTGTCGATAAATATTGGAGTCTTCATCATGTTGATCCCATAATCTAACAACTGATTCTATATCCAAAGGACTTGTGGACAACAACTGTAAGCTGCCATGTATTTAGCCTGAGCGGTAGATGTAGAGATTGTTGTCTGCTTTTTGCTTTGCCACGAAATAAGACGATTTCCTAAGAATTGGCAGCCTCCTGAGACAAATTGTCTGTCTACTTTGCAACCTTTGAGATAGCGAAAGATTCTCTTGACGGCATCATCATGCGATTCTTTGGGATTCGTCTGAAAGAAGGCACAGAGACAGACAGCCCACATTATGTCAGGCCTACTAGCGGTCAGATACATTAACGATCCAATCATTGAGCGATAGAAAGATTTGTTCACTGGCTTTCCTTGAAGATCTGAAGTGAGTTCCGTCTGAGCGGCAAAAGGAGTGCTGGCGGATTTGCAATCATTCATGTTGTACTTGGAAAGAATATCTCTAATATACTTAGTCTGATGAATGAGAATGCCATCTTTTCTTTGCTTCACTTCTAATCCTAAGAAAAACGTGAGTTCTCCCATCATACTCATCTCGAAGTTCGCTTTCATCACCTTCTCGAATTCTCTGCAAAGGGCTTCATATGTCGACCCAAAAATGATATCGTCTACGTAGATTTAAACCAACATCACATCTTCTCCAATCCTTTTTGTGAAGAGAGTCATGTCTATTTTGCCTCTTGAGTATCCACACTCCAGAAGATATGTTGACAGAGTCTCGTACCATGCTCTAGGAGCTTGGTGAAGACCATGGAGAGCTTTGATAAGCTTGTAGTATTTCGTGGGAGAATGAGGATCTTGAAAACCTGGAGGTTGACAAACATAAACTTCTTCTTTCACTTTCCCATACAGAAAAGCACTCTTTACATCCATTTGAAACACCTTAAAGTTTTTAAACGAGGCATATGCTAAGAAGATTCTGATGGCTTCTAAGCGTGCAACCGGTGCAAAAACTTCCTCGTAGTCAATCCCCTCTTCTTGTCGAAACCCTTGAACCACTTATCTAGCCTTATTCTTGATAACTACACCACGATCGTCCATCTTATTACGAAACACCCATTTGGTACCAATTGGATACTTCCCGCCTGGTAGGTCAATGAGTTCCCAGACTTTAAGTTTCCAAAATTGTGCAAATTCTTCCTGCATAGATTGTACCCAACTTGAATCTTGAATCGCTTCTTTGATATTCCTTGGGACAGACTGCGAAAGAAAGGCTGCATACAGTCCTGTGTTGATGGCATGTGTTTGACCACGTGTTCGAACTCCATCTTCAACAGAACCAATGACATTTTCAATTGGATGGTTTCGATTGGTCTTGTACCCTGCATTGGTGTGAGTTTCAATTTGATGAGGCGGATTAGAAAAATGGTCATCGACGTAGATAATTGGAGTTTCGTCTTCTTTGGGAGGTTCATCCACAGCCTGCTGTGAAAAAGAATCATCATGTGCGGATGCATTCTCAGCAGATGTATCACCAATTTCTTCGAACACTTGAAGAGTAGGAGAGGCAGAGGCAGGGGTGAAACAGGTTGTAAAAGGAGTAAAACCGATGTCTGAGGCATCAAACAAAGGTTCCAAAGGAGTGGATTCTACAGGTTCGGATTCAGTGATGGGTTCATCGATGGTGAAAGTATTGAATATAATATCCACGTCATAAAACCAGTTCGGAGCACTTCCAGTGTTAGTGTAGTTTCCTCCTTGAAAATCGATGTAGTACGATTCAATCACCATCTTAGTCCTTTTGTTGTAGACTCGATATGCCTTTTGAGAAGATGAATAGCCCATGAAGTAGCACACGTCACTGACTGCTTCAAACTTGATGAGATTGTCTTCAGTGTTGAGAAGTGTGCATGAACACCCGAACGGTTTGAAGAAATCTATCAGAGGCTTCCTTTTGAAAAGTAGTTCATAGGCTGTCTTTCCGTGAGGTTTGACGATAAGAACACGATTCAAAACATAGCATGCTATGTTGACTGCTTCAGCCCAGAAGATTATGGGAAACTTAGAGTCGACAAGCATAGTTCTTGCAGCTTCGATGAGAGTTCTGTTTTTGCGTTCTGCTACTCCGTTTTGCTGAGGAGTCCTGGCAGCGCTGTATTGGAGGCGAATTCCCTTATCTTCACAGACGGAGACAAACGTATGATTTTTGAATTTAGAATCGTTGTTGCTTCTGATGGAGTTGACTTTCAGCTTGATCACGTTTTCAATCATGGGAATGAAGCTCTTAAGAATGGATGTCGTTTCAAGAAAGAATACCCATGAAAACCGTGAGAAATCATTTGTAATCACCAAACAATAAGATCTTTTAGCTAAACTTTTAACGCTAATTGGGCCAAAAAGATCCATGTGAAGTAATTGCATAGGAGCAGATATCGTATTCACTGCTTTGGACTTATAAGGCTTTTTATGCTGCTTTCCTTGGGCACATGCGATGCACTTTTCTGAAAAAGGAAAATCTTTCATAGGTAAACCTCTTACTAGATTTAATTTAGAAAGTTTATTTATGTTCTTAAAATCACATGCCCCAAACGCCTGTGCCACAGCAGTGATTCCGATTCAGATGATTTGACATAAGACATATGATTGGCTCTTTTGATTTGGCATTCTTCATATTTAGCACGTAGGTGTTATTTTGACGGGGAGCTCTAAGCATGATCATCTCTTTTGGGATGGAGTAACCGGGTTTGAGGAATAAGCACTCCGTGTCATTGAATAGCACCGCGATTCCTTTGTCACAGACTTGTGAAACACCCATATGATTGTAACACAATTCTGGAACATAGTTCACATTCTCCAAAGTGAGTGCTTCTGACACGACGTCACCCATTCCGACGATTTTCCTCCCTTTTCGTCTCCGGCAAAGGATACAAAGTCACCATCAATAACTCAAAAGCTGGTAAGCAGATCCTTTAGCCCAGTCATGTGCCTGGAGCAACCCCTATCAACATGCCAAATATATTCCATGAGCATCCGAAGCCATTTCTGAATCTTATTCAAATCCTTATCCTCGGCTTCTGATTTCATGGTGGTAGATGTGATATCCCGGGTTTTTCGGATAAATTATACGTGACATTTGTCGAATAATATGCGTGCTAAGTATTAAACATGAATGAATACGTGATGAGTGTTTATGTGATTGTTTAGTTATTATTGTAAATATGCACACAACCGAACCCTTTGGGAAACTAGGAAACTTGGAACCCAAGTCTTCGGCCAAAAGAGAACGAGAATCAAAGATCAAACCAAAACCTTAGTTCTCTAACCACTCGGCCGCAAAACCCAAACCAAACCAAATCAGAATTCGGCCACAATACACAAACCCATTCCTTGACCGCGAAATCAAGTTCAAACCAAACTAACTTCCGTAAGTCTCTCGGTCACAAACACTAACCAAAACCGAATAGCATGCGACTTTAATCCCTCGGCCGCAAGACCCAAACCCAAACCGTAACCCTATCCCTTGACCGCGAAACCGAACCAACCATCCTAGTTCCTCGGCCACAATACTTATCCCAAATTGAAATCTTTATCTCTTGCGCCTATATCTACAAACTTGTGCATGTTTCCTTCTAAAACACAAACTCTAAACCACCCTCCTCTTGCTCCATAAATCGCGACGGCTTCTCTTTCTTTTCTTTCGGTCGCAGCAAACATCAGCCGAAGCCATCATCATCTCGGTCGCTAGCAGCCGGTTATCTCCAGTCCCGTTCAGTCTAGATCGCAAGATCAGTTTTGTTTTGCTTTCTCTCGGTCGCAGCAAGCAGCAGCCGAGTCGCCTTTGTCCACATCTCGGCTCGTTTGTCTAGTTACTCAAGGTTAGGATCATGTTTGATTTGAGATCATGTTCGGATATATATATATATTTATGTGCTTGAATGTTTAAGTTGTTTCGGATTATATGCATATGTAGGTTGTCCGCAAGTATATAGAGACTTGAAAGTTCTGAGTTATGTGTGTTGATTTTGTTGTTGTTTCGGATTGATTTATTGATTGAAACGATCGTGTGTTTTCGGAGTATACATGTGTTAATCGGCTGATGTATCATAGTTACAAGTATGGTTGTTTCCGGAACATATAAGATTGCCAAGCATGATTGAATGAATGTTAGACTAGCTGATTTGTTAATGATGTTTGCGTTAGATGATTGTATGAGTTCGGAGTGTTTAAACCGAATTGAATGTTATATTGAAAGCCGATTGTATAGGCTGTGATTTGTGTATAAAAACTGAAGTATTGAGAAGGGTTTGCATGGATAGGTTACTAGTATTAATCTAGGACTAGAGGTCAGTTCTAGATCGCTTAAGTTAATCGCATGAACGGGTTATACGAGTTCAGGATAAACATATGCAGAAAACAGCATGCTGAGTGAAAGTTTCAGCCGACTTCATCAGGCTGTAACTTGGTCGTTAGTTGTCGAAAAACGGATTTTCTGAGGTCTAGAACGTAGAGATTTGAATAAGGAATCCAATGGCGCTGGATTCATAATTTTCTGAAATCGTTTGATATTTTTAAAGGGTTAAACAAGTTCGGTAGGTAAAACTGTTAAAATTCTGGAATTTTGTTGGTTGTTTATCAAGCTAGATTTTAAAATCAGTAGAGAGTTGAGTCATGATTTTTGTACAGCAACTAGGTATAGAAATTTCCGGGCAACTCCAACTGGAATTTTGTTAATCGGACGATCAGTGATTTTTAAATAAATTCTTCCGTGGACTGCAGTCAGAAAGCGGTAAATCTGACTGCAGCCTAGTGAATTAATATTTATGGTTAATTGGTAAAGATTTAGGACTTGGAAAAATTATATAAATTTCTATGGTATAGATGTCACCTACTGTAAAAATAAGGGAATTTTTAGATTGCTGGAACTATTTTATAAAAATCAGAGAAAACAGCTGAATAATTGCGTGTTAAGCAGAAAGTTGTTAACTTGTGATTTTATGCATTAAAGTGTTGCATGGATTTGGAATGTGTTCATGATAAGTTGTTTGATCACTATGATTATATGAGAATACTTGCATGCATGTTTGAAGTGTTAGTTATGTTGTTTGTGTGTATCACTTTGTGAGTAAATTACGTGTGGAATTTGTATTGGTGTGATTACACACTGACATGGAATTAATTGGTTTGTTAGGACGCAACTAGCGGTCCCATCTCTTATAATATCTTTGCCACACTAACCGAGCTAATAAAGGTGAGTTCACGGCCCCTAACTTTATCCGGTTTTAAAACAACAGGGGGAGAAACATGTATACACTCTCAAACTCAATCTCTTTACGTTATACGAAATTAACGTCACATAACTATGCGGTAACTAAGTTAATGTTAATGTAATGTTATGGTCACTATGCAGCTTTATCACTTAAGTCCTCGACAATCTCCTCGGATCGTTAGTATTTGGGTTAAATAGCGGGGGAATTATAAGTAGTACTACTGGGTCTGACGAGCTCCATCCGAGCTAGTCGCGCTAGCTGACCGGGTTTGGTCAACGGGTGTATGATTGGCCTAACATCGCCATGGTCATGTGATAGGCCTGGCAAAACGGAGGCACAAATGTCAGCTTCGATCGCGAACACTTAGTGACATGACTTTAGGCTAGCTACCTATATACATTAATATTGAACTTAATTACGGAACAACTTAATATTCCGGGTTTGGAATATTGGAACATCAACTTATTATCCCGGGTTGGGGATAATGGAAACAACAACTTAATATTCCGGTTTGGGAATATTGGAAGCAACAACTTGTTATTCCGGGTTTGGAATAACGGAACTGATATGTTATCCCGGGTTGGGGATAACGGAGTAACAAACTAAAACCGAACAACTAATTTATGAAAACCTGTGAACTCACTCATCTTTAATGTTGACACTTGTTTCTTTACATGTTTCTCAGGACGCTAGGAGCTCTAGGTGCACGCACATGCATTGAACAAGACATCATTATCGAGTCTCATTTATTAATATTGTTTTTGGGATTGTTCCTTTGTTTTGGCGTTTGTGTTGGCGCCCGCATTACTACTTATTTATGCTTCCGCTCAAACTTTAAAAACTGATACTCATGCTAAATATTGGTAATCTAAAATTTACAACAAATGATTTTGGAAAACGTATTATCAAATCATATAGAGTCGTTCGACGTACTAGTGTCTTAGATTCTGGTTTGTTCACACGTCTCGCGGTAGAACTCCGCAAGTGGAAATTGAGGGTGTGACAGTAGAGGATGTTCCAACCGCTGCATTCTTGCTGGTACTGATGACTTCTTGAACAGTAGGCTTCGACTCATTCATTTCAGCTTTCTGTTGTCTCTTCTCTGAGGCAGGAGGGATGATGCTTTTCAAACCAGTGTCATCTTTTGGAATCTTGGAGGTTTGTTTTTCAACACCATTTGAAGCAGAAGTGGTAGAGACAGTGGTGATGTTTGCCATGAGGGCCTTGTTTACTTCTCCCTTTGCCTCAGCTATCTCCTCCGACCAATCATAATCTTCCACCACTAAAGCCTTATGATTATTTTCAGCAGCATTATTATTTCCTTCAATGGCAATCGGCCCCCTTGTCTGGTTGATTTCAGTATTCTCGTTCTTTAGCAACGGACACTCTCTTTCGAAGTGGCCCAAGTCTTTGCAGCTATAACATCTAAGCTTGGATGTGTCAAATCCAGCTTTTCCAAGAGCCAACCTCTTTTCCGTTTTATGTTGGAATTTTTTCAACTGTAGAGTAATCATTGCCATCTGCCACTTCAGATCCATCTCCTCCATGTCGTCTGGATCTACTTGATACATGTCCTCTGCTGTGAGGAATTCTCTCTTCAACTCTCCTGACATAAGCGCCTCATAGCTACTTAAGAAAGTATTAAAAAGAGCTACATGTTCTGTGGAAATTTTAAGTGCTTGAGTGTCGCTGGCCACGGTGGTCTTCTAAGAAGATGACAAGGCCTTCACAGAGTTTGCGGAAGCATTCGAATAGGATTCGACAGCACTTTGGGGATTTGATCCACATGAGGTAACAGGAGCAAGAAATGCCATATTCTTGGGGACAGAGGTTGCAGCAGCTTGCTGAGATGTTTTCTGAGAATATCCAGTTTGATTCATCTCTCGTTTCATGATGTCCATTTCAAAGGCTTTTAAAGTGTTAATCAATTCTGAGAGAGTAACTGGAGTTGTGCTGGTGAGGAAAGTTCTCTTAATCATCATGCGTTGAAGACTCCATTCTTTTGGTAGAGAATCTAGCAGCTTCTTGATCGATGCATAATTTGCAACTGGGTTTCCCACCTTCTTCATCTTGGTCAACACCCCCAGAAATCTGCTTATGTGGTCGGACATGCTTTCGCCACGAATACTTCCAAACATATCATATTCTTTCTGCACCATGTCTCGTTTGTTCTCCCTGAGTTCCTCATTGCCTTCATAATGGTCGATTAGAGACAACCACAGTTCATGTGCCGAGGTGTATTCTTCAAACAGATTGTTATCATCCTTTGACAGAGCCATAGTGAGAGCAGCAGAGCCCTCCGGTCACGTTGAATGAGTGTCCTATCTTCATCTGTGAATGTTGAAGGATCTTCATTGATAGTACGGATGTCGTCACGTATTATCACGGGAACATGCGGGTCCATAGTGACTAACATCCATTGAGTATAATTGGTATACTCAAAAAAGGACTCGATCCTGTTTTTCCAGCTACTGAAATCTTCCGAACCATTCAACTTTGGTGGCCTTGTAGCAGTTCCAGTTTCTAGTTAGGCTTGAGCAATCGGATTGAGTTGATTAAGAGACATGATGGATGAATGATGATCAATTACGCTGACATTTGCTGAATCAGAGAACAATTACGCTCGCTAGGAGGTAAATACGCTGGACCAGAGATTAAATACGCTGCACTTGGAAACAATTACGTTGATGTGATCGGCGATTCTTTCCTTCAAAAAGCAAAATTCGCTGGATATTTGAAAACAAGCAAAGGTTTAGTTAATTTAGCTGAACACCATGATAAAATCGCTGAGGATTAGTATCACTGATTTCGAAGTCGCCTTTGAGTAAATTCGCTGGACAATTACGCTGACAATAATATAAATCCGCTGGTTCCAACGTATTTGTTAACTACGCGAGATTCAAGTTAAATACGCCAGCTTCAAAGACAATTACGCTATCTTCAAGAATATCTACGCTGGTTTTAATAATAATTACGCCCAGAAGGGTTTTAGTACGAACAAAAACCTCTAATCACCCAAAAACGACCAAAAATTCATGTTTCTTTGCAGCTAAATGACCAAAATGTTTACCAAACTACTGATTAACAACAACTCAAAGATTAAACGCACCAGATCAAGCTATCTTAATCCCAAAAATTTGAAAAACCATGAAACTTTGAAAACTTTTGTAAAACCTTCAAAACTTGACAAATCTTAACAAAAACTCAAACAATCAAGAGCACAAAGGCTCTGATACCAAATTGTGTGTCCCAAAACAGATTCGGATCACAGTGGTTAATTGTTTTCACCCAAACAACTATTTATTAGTTGTTTGAATGTGCAAATACTAAGAAAAACCAAGCAAAGAAGATGAAGAATCTTGTTTGGATCAACCAACTAGTGTTGTATATGAAATCCCAATACCATGTAATCAATCACAGCATTTGGATATTCGGATGAGAGCACAATAGCAAAAATCACAACACTAGAAGATCACCAAAATTTGTCCAAGAAACTTGGACATAACTTCATTGAACATGGTATTTATACAGACTGGTCACCCAGCGTATTTATTAAATACGCTGGGAAATTAATTACGCCGCGTACATAGATGTTTCACAAAAGGACACTTTTGACCCTTTTGTTTTTCTAACTATTACAGAATCAGCTCAAACTATTGTTTATCAAGTACCAACGGTCTCCAAAAGTTCCAACAACTACTAAAAAGATAAGAATAAACTGTATATTTACAAGACAATTCTTTTTTAGAGTTTCAAGGTAAGAGAATGATACCAGCTTTTAATCTTGCCAAAAACGACTTTTTGTTTAACCATCAAATTAAATAAATAAGTATTCTACTATGATTATCGGTATTTTTGTCCACGTAAGCTCAACTTATCAGATGTAATCATGATTAGGAGATATGATTAATGTATGATTTATACTTACTAGCCGGTGTTCAACCACTTCAGGACACATTCCCGTATCAAGATATGCACGAGAGAAAATCTTACCGGTGAGTATACTGCTTATCATCTGTTTTGACGTATATGATGTGAGATACTTATTTTTCATTGAAAGCAAGGCCTATGTGATTAAATCACTTATTGATGAGGAACTTGATTTTCAGATGCATGCAGGGCACAAGAGTAAGTCTGTGAACAGGTTAGTACCATCGTATCGACAAAGAGAGAAACTTAGCTCCCCCATAAAGCTGTGACATATTATCACTTATTTTTGGGTGGATGTGATATTTTTATCATTTATTGATGGTCGTATGCAGTATTTACACGTATATATGGTATCATGGAAGTTCTAGACTTGCGTCACCGTTATTTTTCCGTAAAAGATTCAACCATGATACCCAGATGATAAGTCAGCATAAAGACCGCATATCTTAGATCCTCGGCATCCTATCAAACGAAATTTCGGTACCAAGACCATATGCCAATGAACGGTTCCCACCTGGCTGGCAGTCCGTTATGTTTATATCCACCTGCACATTTTAATCTGATTGTGAGCCTAGCGATACATCATTAGTAAAGCTACTTATCAATTCTTGTTTTATGCTATTGACCGTTTTTTAAAGATCACCGGTGTGTATCATCATCTTCTCTTATTTTTCCAAGAAACTCATTTTTTATTTTTTATTTTCTGTTGTTTTTGTATTTTTCTAAATTTTTCTCCCCCTTAAACAAAGAAGGTAAATAAATGAAAACTTAAATAATAAAAGACATTTTTTTGTATTTTTGTATTTCTCATGTTTTTGTATTTTCTGAAATTTTCTCCCCCTAAAATATAAAATAAGAGAAAATGGAAAAATCTTTTCTATTTTTAGAGTTTTAAGAAATATATACGAAAAGTTATAAGCCAAGGATGATTTACTCGGGTTTCACCTTGATGCCATTGACCAACAGTAGATAATCAAAACGATATTTATCAAAGCTTTTGTAAACAGGTCGGCACGTTGGTGATCAGTGTGGATTTTAACAACATTGATAAGTTTCTTTTCATAAAAATCTTGTATGAAATGATACTTTATCTAATGTGTTTGGTTTTTGAGTGTTGTACAGGATTACGAGTGATCTGTAAAGCAGCTTCGTTATCAACAAAAATAGGAGTAGTTACAAATTCAAAACCGTATTTGTTGTTGGATCCATAGAACTTTAGAGCAGAAACTAGAAGCTGAAATATACTCAGCTGGTTGATGTAGCTACACAAGTTTGCTTTTTACACTGCCACGTGACTAGGCAATTTCCTAAGAATTGACATTCTGCTGATGTTGATTTTGCATCGATGTTGCAGCCACAGTGATCAGAATCACTGAATGCTATCAAATCGAACTTATGATTCTTAGGGTACCAGAGACCAGTGTCTGGGCGACCCTTCAAGTAACGAAAGATTCTTTTCACAGCCATCAAATGAGAAACCTTTGGACTTGACTGGTAGCAAGCTAGAAGACATGTCAGGTACATTATATCAGGTCTTGAAGCAGTAAGATACATAAGAGATCTGATCATAGCACGATAAAGAGATGGTTCCACATGTTCACCCATTCCATCAGGAGTAATCCCATGATTCTGAACTAATGGAGTTCCCAAAGGCTTTGATTCTTCCATCTAAAATCATTTGAGAATATCCCCGACGTACTTGGTTTGAGGGATGAAAATCCCGTCTTTAGATTGATGAACCTGCAAACCTAAAAAGAAAGTCATTTCGCCCATTGCGTTCATCTCGAACTTCTCTTGCATCACCTGCTCAAATTCTTTGCGCATTCTCTCGTCTGTAGACCCAAAAATATTATCATCAACGTACCCTTGTACCAGCAATAAGTCCTCATTTTCTTTCTTGATGAAGTGAGTCCAGTTGATCAATCCAAGTCAAAAACCATTCTTTAGAAGATTGGAAGACAACGTTTCATACCAAGCATGAGGAGCCTGATGAAGACCATACAGCGCCTTATTGAGAAGCCAAACCTTGTCTGGATGGATTAGATCTTCAAAACCAGCGGTTTCTTCAACCACACCATGAAGAAATGCACTCTTCACATCCATTTGATAAACGGTAAACTTCTTGTAGGACGCATAAGCCAAGAAGATTCTTATGGCCTCAAGACGTGCTACCGGTGCATAAACTTCATTGTAATCAATGCCTTCTACCTGATTAAAAACCTGGACAACAAATCTTGCTTTGTTTCTCACAACAACACCCCGGTCATCCTTCTTACACTTGTAAACCCATCTTGTTCCAATCTTCTTGTAGTTGTCAGGCCTCTCAACCAAATTCCACACGCCTAACTTCTGAAACTGCTGAAGTTCTTCTTGCATTGCTTCAACCCATAAATCTTCTTTCATTGCCTCCTTCCAGGATTTTGGTTCTACTTGGCAGACATAGTAGGCGAAAGACCAATCATTCTATTCCGTGAATTCCCTAATAACTGAATACAAACCAGCATTTTGGTTATTCCTTAGCTGATTACGAGTCTGCACACCACTTAAGACATCTCCTATAATATTCTGCTGAGGATGGGTATTATGAATTCGAGTTTCAGGAACATCAGGAACTAGAGAATTTATACCCAATTTTTCGATATTCAGATCAACAACTAATTCGTTTGCTGGATTGATGAAGATGTAGAAGCGTGACCTTCAACCATCCCTTGATTTTGTACATTTGACGTGACATCTGAAATTCCAGGAACTGCACCAGAAGTAGGTTCATTTGCATCATGGAACTCATCGTCCTCTGACAAAACATTATAATTAGCAGCATCTTTGATTCCTCATTCTAAACAAGATTGTTAACCGAAGTAGACACTTGAGGGTTAAAAACAATTGGTCGTACTAATGATGAGTCAACTGTAGTGTCACTTTCCAGTAGCATGAGCAGCTGCAGAAGCATCATCAAAGGTTGGCAGATTAAAGGAGTTAAACAGCCCATCGTAGTCAAACATCCAAGGAGCACCCGGAGCTCTTACTGATTTAGTGCATCTTTGAACCTTAACCTTACCCCATTCTTCAATCTTTTTCGTTGACAAATTCCACACTCTGAAATTTGGAGTAGCCTATCCATGAAAGAAACCTTCGATAGCCTTTGGTCCAAACTTTCCATGTCGATTAATCATAGTGCAAGGAGCTCCAAAAGATTCTAAGAAAGACACATCTAGTTTCCTTTTATGTAGCAACTCCAAACATGTTTTCCCATGCCTCTTTACCGTAAGAACTCTATTCATCATATACATGCAGTAGCCACAGCCTCCCCCTAGAATTGAACAGGAAGTTCTAATTCTACTAACATAGTTCTCACAGTTTCAATCTGAGTTCTATTTTTCCTCTCAATGACACCATTTTGTTGTGGAGTGTAACGAAATATGTATTCATGCAACATTCCATTAGAAGAACAGAACTCATCCATAACATGGTTCTTGAATTCAGTGCCATTGTCGCTTCTGATTCTCCTTATCTTCAAATTGTACAAATTATCGAGTAGCGTCAGGAGATTCTTGAGGAATTCAGGAACTTCACTCCTTTGTGATATCATATTCACCCATGAAAATCTTGAGTAGTCATCAGTAACTACTAAGCAATATGAATCACCAAAAGTAGTCTTGTGTTTCATAGGTCCAAAGAGGTCCATATTGAAGACGTTCCAGAGGCATATCCACCATGTTAATCTTCTTCACAGGATGAGATTCTCTAGCTTGCTTTCCTTTTTGGCACGATACACAAACGTCTTGTAAATGAAAGTTCTTCACTTGTACGCCACTCACAAGATTGTTTTTCACTAAATAGTTCATTTTCCTCAAGTGAATGTGTCCCATTCGTCTGTGCCAAGAGATTGATTCCATCGGTGACTTTTGAGACAAAACATGTAACTTGTGTAGACGTGGTAATAACTTGGCTCATGTCAAGAGTATACAAGTCATTAATTCTTGGAGCTGATATGAGAATCCATGCTTTACGAATCTTGAAACCAGGTGTCAGCATATAACATTCGGCATCATCAAAATGAACCGTGAACTTCTTGTCGTAGATTTGAGAAACACTTAGAAGATTGTGATCAATTTGTCAAACATTTTGATGATGCAGGATGTTATCTGCTGAACAACACCATTGGATACCGTTCCTTCTCTAGTGATGTATCCTCCCTTATCTCCAGTAAAAGCAACATAGCCTCCTTGAATGCTTTACACATCATAAAGGAGCCTTAAGTCGCCTGTCATGTGCCTCGATGCTCCACTGTCAACAATCCAATGACTATTCACAGTTCCTCCTGGAACACCATGCACTTTCAATACTCAATCAGTTTGATATGGGGACCCAAGCCTTAGTGGTCTTAGGTCGACCCTTATCATCAAGAAATGTTATTTCTATTTCTTGATGATTTGGAAACTTTGTGCCTCCCCCTGAAGCGTTACCGGTTTTAAGTTTCCAAGATTGTTGAAATTTACAAGAATTACTATTATTTACAGTTTAAAAAATTTCTAGTTTTAACAAACCTCAAGAACTTGGTTTCTTCTCTTAAACATCCGGTTTTAATGCTTTTTCAATTATTTTTACTTGTTTACGTCTCTGCTTTTCTTCTTGTTCTTTAACAATACGTTTGTCTTGTTTTGGTGATATAGATCGACATTGGCAAGTTGGTTCAGGAGGGGCTTTCTCAATGTCACACGCTGGTCGTAGCGGAAGCGCAAGTGTGTGACTATTAGGTAATCATTGCATCCAATTTAGTAAACAATATTAACAACAATTATGTCATGCCATTACTGAGTTTCATTATACATTTACATCCTTCAAAAGTGAAACCACATTGTTATCAGTTTCAGAATACCATTACAACATAGTTTAAAAACCCATTGTTCCAAAATAAGATATTGTTTTAATCACAAATTCATGTTGAGGATTTTACCTCTATATACCCAAATGAGGTTGGGATATAAAAGGCAAACCCTCCAAAAAGTAGTACATCGTTGTCTTGCCAAGTCTCATACCTGGATCCCATCACCAGCTCAAGTCCTGCGTCCTCAAATACATGTAATTTTAAAAAGTCAACATTAAGTTGGCGAGTTCATGTAGTTTAATGTTTTCGTATCAAAATGTCATCCTTGAAAACCTGTATTGAAATCCAAGTAGGTTATTAGCATCAATGAGTTAATTAAGATCTATTAGTGTGTCGCGAGCACCCTGACATACTTGTGCCATAAGTAAGTAACCAAACCGAGACTTCTTTGACATTTTGGGATCACAAAAGCACTCCGAAGGGTATACCAACCAGGAGTGGAGTGGGTCTCAAACTCAATAGATCTACCTCTTTTGCACTTTGGTCACTAAGTGATTAATGGTTACTATTGTTATTTCCTACTTATGCATAGTGATCTATTATCTGCTAACTCATAGCTAACATACTGTTTTGACATGACATGTATTTCCCCTCGATAGTTTAAAACAAAACTTAAAATAAGTCAAAGGAGGGACATGAACTCACAGTTTTTCGTTTCGATTAAGTCGTACTATTTATCGTTTGGTGTCCGCAACGTATGTAACCTACATGCGTATTGGTTTCATTAGACACCTAGGTCTCAATGGACCTTGTACTCGTTGTTCATCTTCAATTCTTGTTTTGTATTTCTTGGTTATGAATCAACTTATAATGTTATCATAGTGTTGATAGTTTGTTGTTCGATTAATACTGTTATATATGTTTCTTAAAAGAAAAAAATATATATATATATTGCTTTCACATCTTATTGGGCCTAGCCCATGTTTTTATGTCATTGGGCCTAGCCCATATTTTTGTATCTTTGGGCCTAGCCCACGTGATTTATGTCTTTGGACCTAGCCCATGTTTTTTGTATCTTTGGGCCTAGCCCATGTAATTTATATCTTTTTGGGCTTTTATTATTTCTGGGCAACATCCATAAATATTATGGGATTTGGGCCAAGCATATGATTTTTAAAATTTGGGCCTAGCCCAGATTTATTTATAAAAAGCCCATTTTGTTTTCTTTTAAGTATTTACTTATAAATTTCTTTTTCTAACTTTTTATATTTTTAACACTCGTCGTCGGCGTCGTTACTACATGTTCGTTTTTTGTCGCGAATCGCCCGTTGGTCATCGACGCGAAGGTGTAATCTTGAATGTCCGCCTATTGTTCGCATTGTTTCAGTTGTCCGATTTATTGTTTCGACTCTTATCAAAAACGTATTTAATATGTTACCAATATTTGATGTATTGTTCAAGTGTTTGTATTTTGTATATGGTGGGGTATTTTTATTGTAAATACCTTAAGTTTCTAATACATACACATACAATACACACATGTATACATACAAATTTATTCGTAAAATATGTATATAAATACTTGTATTATTTTCCATATAGAAATATATATTTGTAAAAAGTATTTATTTTTACTCATAAATATATATTTATAACTTTGTTTAAACACTTGGTTACTTAAGGATAATGTGAACGGGGATCGAGCTCCCAAAATGAGCAATCGACCTGATCTCGCTCAACTAGCAAAGGCGAAATTCATTGCTAGAGAGGTAGATAAGACAAACAAGATAATACTTACTGTTTAATGGTTCTGATGTATTAAAGACGTTCAAGTTATAACGCAAGTAAACAAACTGACAGAGCTTTGCCGTATGAAATGACAAATCCGTACCAGCTCTAACACAACACTTCCCTATTTATAGGTCGACATGACTCGTACCAAAATGCGTGCGCTAACAAACATCTATGATTCGTATGAAATAGTATTTCGTACGAGTGACTCACTCGTACGAAACACACATCTGTTTCGTGCGAATCACAGTGTAAAAACATATAAACTTTACATTTTCTCATTTAAACATTAACTTGTAAACTTTGTAAACATTACAAATATATCCTAGACGTAGGCAATATACATTATGCACCAACAAACTCCCCCTTGGATGTTGCCGTAGTCTGGATAATCTTCAAAACTTCAATTTGATTTGACTTTAACGTCCAAAGAATCTCTTTAACGGCGTTCGACATTCCTCAGAAGTAATAGGTGTTTGATCATTCAGAGGACGTTGTTTTAAAAACTGAAAGCTCCTCAAAGATGCTATTCTTGAACGTTCATTGATCCGAGCTTCTTTTTCTTCAGTTTTCTTCGATTCCTTCTTCTCAATCTTTCTCCAGTTTGTTTTCCAATTCGATCCCGGATGAATATCATTTGCAAAGCACACATTTACGACCTTTGGAAATTGAAGTGCTTACTCCTGATCCTTTCTTCAAAACTGATCTTGCTATAAAATAAACATTCTTTGTCTTTCTTGGAACAATTTACTAGCCACATGGGATCTAGTACTCGAATGCCTCGCCACAACCCATATATTCTTTTGTGTGTTATGACGGCTTCGGTTAATTCCTCTGTTATCTTCCACGAACCTTCATCCGGGTGCACACATATGACAGCCTCACCTGTATTCGAATCACAATGCCACCACTTGAAGATTATATAAAAATCTTGCTCCATTTTGATCATCGGCATGTTTTTCAACACCCGTGGTTTCTTCACAATCAACGTAATGTCTTTCTCTTTTGTCACTGGATCTTCTTTAACAATACGACGTGGATAATGCGGTTTCCAGTGAACAAAACCATGCTTTGCTTCAAATTTGATCAATTTCCACAGCTTTTGGTCATGGAACTTCATCTTTAGATTTATCATCTTGGTTTGCACAAGTTCCTTTATGTCCCAATAAGGCAGAGTTTTGATGTCACTCAGACATTGGAAGTATTGAACCCCAAATTCCCTCTTAATAGCATAAACATTCAGCTCTTCAATCCAACCCCAGCTCAAAATATCCCCTAATGAAATATTAGCAACTCTTTTGAAAAATGCTAAGGGTCTCTTAAACTTTCGCTCAGCTGGACTCTCCCTAAACCATTTCTTCTTTTGTTCGATAATCTCAGTTGTAGACATCTTTTCAGGAATTGTTCCTTCTTTAATAGCTTCTGATACTTTCTTTTGTAACATCTCAGAGCTTTCTGCTGTAAATAAATCAATAAACGTTGGTAAATCCTTTGTACCCTGAACGGCATCATTAGCATCTTCATTAAAGTCACTTTCAACGACAACGTTATCATATACATTTGCGTCTTCTATTTCTTCAAAAACATAAGCAATCGGTTCGAACACGCCTATCTCATTTAGTTCGTTCTCAAAGTCAAATCGAACTTTTCTCCGCTAATACCGAGCATTTCAGCTATCTCTTCTTTCGAATAACTATGCACAAACTCTCCCTCTTCAACATCATGCTCAAGATATAGAACAAATGGCTTTTGTATGATAGGAACAGAAGATGTAACATTCTCTGTGAAAATTCCTTCCTGCTGAGCATCTATCGATTCATCAACTTTGTTCATCCCTTCCTCTTCAGCAGTTTGGTTCTCAGAATCATCAGAATACTTGGAAAGATCAACTAATTCATTAACATTTGAATCTATTACACGAATACCCGATCCTCCCACATTATCATTATCGTTACCATCATCCGAACCACTAGAATCTTTATCATCAACATCAACATCTTCAGTATCCTCTATCTCTTCCTCCTTTTCTGTTTCTTCAACCATCTCTTTACTATCCTTTCCAGTCCTTTTCTTCATCAACCAATCTCTATGTCGTTGGGAAATATCAAGAAAAGCTATTTCAACATCAATAGGCTTTCCTATCAGAATAAAGTTCTTCGGTTCTTCATACACTACGATATCCCAGCATTGTACTGGCCCAGATTCAACTTCTGGCACAGCTTCTTCAGTCACAGAATCCTCAACTATCTTACCTTTACCTTTTACTAACGCATCAGATTGTTGTTTTGCCAACCGTTCTCCCTCTGCAACTCTTTCTCCTGCTTCTTCACGTTCAATTTCATCAATCGCTGCAGATACACTCAAACCAAACTTCTTTTCAAGAATCTTCTCAAATACATCCAAGCTTCGATTATTTCTCAATCGTTCTTCTTCGTACTTAGTCATTCTCAAACACAGTCTTTCATTTTTAGAGATAATACTTGCCATCATTGCTTCTAGTTGCTGCTTATCAACGATTAAAACTCCAATTCTTTCAAGCATTTCTAACTCCTCAGCTGTTAACAAGTTTATCTGCTCTTGTAATTCAGCGATGCGCACAACGTTCATCGTCACTTGTTTTTGCAAATCATCAATTCTAGGATCATCAAACCCAAACTCATCTCCTCCTGGTAGATCGTCTAAATTAATCTCATCAAAAAATGCTTGTGAACTAAACGGTTGTGATGTAGGACGAGATTGTTGAGCATGAGATGGTTGAGACTTTTGTTGAGCCGACTGTTGTGGTGCTGGTTGCTGGACGGGCTCTGGATAATGCATAGGTTGTTGAACAGGTTCTGGGACAGATTGTTGCGGTGTTTGTTGTTGCTGTTCAGATTCTTGTTCAGGAACTGGTGGTTGTTGCGAAGGTATTTCTGGTTCAACATGTTGCTGATTTGGCTCTGGATGCATATAATGTAGTGGAGATGGAATACTCTGTGTTTGTTCTTCCACATTTGCTTTAGTAGATTGTTCAGCACCAGCTTCTGTTGGATTAACAATCGGAGATATACGAGCTGCAGATCTTTTCATCCTTCTTTGTCTTTTCCTGACCGGAGTTCTAAAACCAGATTCAAGCTCAGATTCAGACTGAATGTAAGTAGTATCGTCTTCGCCTATTGCCTTTCTTTTTAGTTCTTCAGCTTTGCGTTTCAGCTCATCTTGACGTTTCTTTTCCAATTTCTCTGCTCTTTTCTTCTCTCCCGCTCATCTATCCTTTGAATCAATACTTGAAGATAGTACTTCTTCAGCTGCAGCCTTGTCAGCTCCGAAAGCCTGACGTTCTATATCTTCTACCATCTTTTCAACTGTTTCTTCAACCTCAGGTTCATCCCTCAACCCTGAACTTTCAGCAGTAGACGCAGCTTTTCTCTTTCTCCCTTTGTATGTAGCTTTCCCACATTTATCTCCGTCTTTCACAAACCACAGACTTCGCTTTGCCACAAACAAAGACAATGATTTCACTTCCTCCTCATCGTCACCACTATCGTCTTTCCTCCATTTTCCAGGTGCGGGTGAGATGTAATACTAATTCAGAATAGTACCGAACATCGGTTTAGCAGCAGGAGCAGACTTCAAATGTACGTTCATCTTTCGTAGAGACTGAACATCGATATGCTCAAGTTTAAGAACATCGTCAGAAGATTTCTTCAAGTCAGAATGTAAATAATCTAACATCATCTATATAAACCTTGGATACTTCAAAAATCTCTCCTTCTGAATGTTTTGGATCATCTGAGTAAATATAACTTTCGAAAAGTTATAAGGAAGGCTCACCACTAACGCGGTAATCATGCACATCTGATAATCTACTAAGTCATCAAAACCACCTTTCCTGTGACCCTAACAGTGAATAATGACATGTGCCAAATATCAAAACGACGCACTTATAGAAACAACCTTTAACCATTTATTCATTAAAACCTGTTGGATCATCCTTGCTATCCTTAAACTCCAACACTTTCGGAATCAACTCTTCTGTGATCTTCACTTGAATATCCACGTCGTTAATTATTACTGCTGATATAATAACGTTATCGTCAAGACTATACTCCGCCGCATTCCAAAAATATTCCACCTGTGACAAATATGCCGTATGTCTTTCTGTAATTGCTTTCGTCACTCTAATTCTTGTAAGAAAATCCAAGATACTTCGGTACGCAGCTATCTCTGGGATTTTAGCATCTGTGATACAACATATATTATGCACCGGAGAAAATCCGGATCTCTTGGCCTGTACAAGAAAATAACAATCAACCGTTAGAAAATTTTCAAAAATTTCAAAACTTCTTCACTAATTCGTACCAAACCCTATGTTTCGTACGAAATGCATACTTAATCAAAAGTATTAAACTTTCAAAGTTTTCTTTTTCTTTTTTCGTACAAAATCCATGTTTCGCATGAAATATCCATTTGATTAAAACTTTTGAACATTTAAACATTTCTCTCTGTTTCGTCCAAAATCTATGTTTCATACGAAAACTTTCATTCGATAAAAAATTTGAAAATTGAAGTTCATGTTATTCATAAGGTTCACTAGTTTCGCACAAAATTCTTCGCTTAATCAATTTGCTTTGAAATCTTATTTCGTGCGTAACAGTTCAGTCGTACCAAAATATCATCGTCCCAAAATTTGTCCAAGTATAGTCTGAACCTAAAACTTGTTGTTTTTAACAAATTGATAGTTGATTTTCAGGTTATTAGAGCCGATTTTAACGATTTTGTGGTCAATTTTAAGTTTTACTGGTCCAATTTCCCTAAATCTAAGCTTTAGTCTGAATCGTACGAAATTTTGACATTATAACAGTTAGATCGTGATGAAATTACCTTGCCCATTGTACGAGGTGTGCAAATAGCAAGCACAAGAATCAAGAAATGAAGTTTTAGAAACGAATCGCACAAAATCTCTCTAAGTCGCTCAACAATGCTCAAAGAACAGAAATCTCATTTCTGTGCGAACCAAAGGGTATTTATACTTACTCTGTTTCGTACGAAAATTTGTGAATCGCACCATATATTTACCCTTGTTTCTTACAAAAACGACTTAACCGCATGAAACTTGATTTTGTACGAATCAAATCTGAACACTTTAAACTTTTTTAATTCCAAATTTTATTTTTATTTTTTATTTTCAATAATTTTGTCTGTTTCAAAAAAATCCACTTGACTAACCAAGTCCAAGTTAATGACCCGGGTTATCCAATTTGCCTTCCAAGTCCAAGTTAGTGACCTCGGTTGACCATGTTTGACCAAACAGATTTATTTTAACATGTAAAGTTTCAAATTAATGAACTTTCTTGACATTTGAGTAAACTTTGTGGCTAAAAATTAGCTCCCAACCCATGATTCCAAGCTTTCTACAGCAAGATGTTGCTATGATTCCAACCATCAGTGTTTTTATCATCGAGAAACAAAAATTAAAACTATCAAGCTAAGAAAACTAAAAATCTTTTTGGGTTTGAAGAAATTTTTAAATGAATAATAACATTTTTATGAATTTTGTGTTTTTCAGAGGATCATTTCAAGCATTCATATAAGTCATCAGTACCGTTAGTCTAGAAAAACCTTTTAAGCTTTTAAACAAATTTACCTAGATTGCCAATATATTTGTCCATTTAAACTTCTTCTCGTTTCTCAACTGTTTCAAGATATGTTAAGGTATTATTATAAACATGAAATAAATATGTTTCCCATCTCAGAATATACTCCCGTATCGAGATTCCCAGAATGTCATGTTACAGGTGAATATATTGAATTGATATTTGTATATTGGGTGAATGCGAGACCTTGAGAGCTCAGGTTAGTACTACCGTACATACAAAGAGATGAAGGCTCGTCTTTAGGTGGTGTTCCATTAAGGAATCTTTTGTACTACAAATGTGATAATTGCTTAAGACATAATCATTTTTATGCAGCTTTCAGGGAAATAATGCGAAAGTATTATATGAGTTCTAGGCCATTGCTTCCGAAAATCAGAAGAACTCGAATAATACCCCAGATACAATCAAATATAAAGACCTAGTATCGCAGAATCTGGCATTCTCTCAAACGAAATTTCGGAGTACTAAGTCCATATATCCGAGAGATGTTAATCCACAAGTTAATCAGTTTTGTATTTTTAGGTTTATATCTCAAATACAATTTACTAAACGAGTGAAGTCTATTGGCATATCCATAGTAAGACTTGCTTAATTACTTTGAAACAATACAATTCTTTAGCATACGGTGACTATCATTTTTGATTTACTATGATCACTCTTTTTACACAAAACTCTTTTTGGTTTTTTAAATGTTTTTGTATTTTCTTCAAATATTTTCTCCCTAAAATCAAAAACATATTTTGGATTTTTTAAGAAATTATAAGAAAGTATGTACAAAAAACATTTAACCGATGACAAATTCACATCAAGTCGTCATCATCCTCAAACTCAACCTCAAAAACATCCCCTGAGATCATATATTTTATATCATTTAGCTTTAACAAATTTTTGAACTTTGTTTTATCAAAAGCTTTGGTATAAAAATCTGCTTTTTGGTCATCAATGTGTATTTTCTCAATTCGTACCAACTTTTCTCGTAGCAATCACGGATAAAGTGGTGTCGAATCTCAATATGTTTAGTACGTGAGTGTTGACATGAGTTTTTGGTGATATCGATTGCAGCCTGATTATCTACATATATAGGCGTATAAAGAAATTGCAAACCGAAATCTCTCATCTGTTGCGGTATCCAGAGAATCTGAGCACAACAACTGGAAGCCGAAACGTATTCAGCCTCACAGGTAGAGAGAGCGACCGCGGTTTGTTTCTTGCATTGCCACGTTACCAAATGAGTTCCGAAGAACTGGCAGCCAGCCATTGTAGACTTTGTATTTAGTTTGCAGCATCCGAAATCAGAATCCGAGTAACCTGCAAGATTAAAATCATCATGTCTAGGGTACCACAAGCCGGTGCTTGGAAAACCCTTCAGATATATCATTATACGTTTAACGATAAGCAGGTGTGACACTTTTCGATTAGACTAATAACGGAAGCACAAGCACGTTGGATACATGATATCTGGTCGAGAAGCAGTGAGATACATTAAGGATCCGATCATGGAGCGATGTAAAGTTTCATCAACTTTTTTGCCGGTAAGATCTGGAAAAATGCCGTGATTTGGAGCTAACGGGGTCAATGCTGGTTTAGCTCCTGTCATATTGAATTTCTCCAATATGTCATGAACATATTTTCTCTGATGAATAAAAATACCATCAGGCAACTGATCAACATGAAGTCCTAGAAAGAACTTCATCTCCCCCGTTGCGCACATTTCGAATTTGCGCTTCATGACTTCTTCAAAGTCCTTACACAGCTTGTCATTTGCTGTTCCAAAGATAATATCATCCACATATACATGTACGATAATTAGATGCCCATCGACTTCCTTTGTGAAGAGAGTTGAGTCTACTGTTCCCTTGATAAAGCCATTGTCCAGAAGATGACTCGATAATGTTTCATACCAAGCTCTCGGGGCTTGATGAAGACCATATAAGGCTTTATTCAAGAGGTAGACTTTATCTTTGTGCACCGAATCAACGAACCCCGGTGGTTGGCTGACATACACCTCCTCTTTCACTTTTTCGTAAAGGAAAGCAGATTTAACATCCAATTGGTACACTTGAACCTTTCCACGAGGCAAAGGCCAAGAATATGTGAATTGCTCAAGGCATGAAACTGGGGAGTAGACTTTAGTATAGTCTATCCCTTCTTGCTGATGAAAACCTTGTACCACAAGTCGAGCTTTGTTGCGCACGACAACTCCTCTATCATCTCTTTTACACTTGAAGACCCATCTTGTATTAATCTTTTTGTGATGATCTGGCAGGTCAACAAGCGTCCAGACTCCAAGTTTCTGGAATTGCAATAACTCTTCTTGCATCGCATCCACCCAACTTTTTTCTTTCAACGCGTCTTTCCTGTTTCCTGGTTCAACCTGAGAAACAAAACAACTGTGAGAAAATCAGACTCGAAGTGGAGCAATACTAGTATAGAAACAGCTTAGATCTTTATTAATCTTATTGCGAGTTTGCACTCCCGATTGTAAGCTGGCTATAATGTTCTCTGACGGATGATATGAAACTGTCCTAGGCATCACTTCAGTTGGAACATCTACTTGTGATTGCAAATTTTGAGAATTTCATCGACAACTGGTACAGATGAAGAAGCTTTATTCCTGGCATTAGACTAATCAGCCTGTTGTTTCAGAAAGCTTTCAATCTGTTCAGATCCCTATCAGAACTGGAACCTCCATCATTGAAAATTGGTTCCCGATCAGAGTCACCATCTTCATTTGGTCGGGCAAAAGATTCAGCAGCATTGACATTTGTAGCAGGAACCGGATTTAGAACAGAAGAGCTTTTATCAACATCAGACGTGTTAACTGGTAAAGATGTAGAAATCACCAAAGGTCGAGGAACTTGTTCTTGATTAGATAACTGATGTTGTTGAAATAACATAACAAGTTCTTCTTCAGTTGGCACATCTGGAAGATCAAACGGATCCCACAATCCATCATAGTTAAACAGCCACGGATCCCCAGGCTTCTGCTTAGGCGTTGTATATATTTGACAATCTACGTGCTGCGCTAGAACTACCTGGTTCAGACTCGGCAAGAAAACACGTTTTTGAGGAGTAGCATAGACAATAAAGAAACCCTCCAAAGATTTGGCTCCATATTGACAAGCCGGGTCCAAGACGGTACACGGTGATCCAAAAGGTTCCAAAAAAGCTAAGTTAGGCATTCGTTGATTCAGTAACTGGAAGCATGTATTTTTGTGAGGCTTAACTGTCAACACACGATTTAGGGTATAGCATGCTGATGCTACTGCTTCACTCCAAAAACAGATCGGTAATTTCAAATCAGCTAACATTGTTCTAGCAGTTTCTATCAACATGCGATTCTTTCGTTCAACTACTCTATTTTGTTGTGGAGAATAGGGGGCGCTGAATTCATGAAGAATCCCCTATTCATTTTAGAACTCTTGCATCTTCTTGTTCTTAAACTCCGTTCCATTATCACTGCGAATTCTCTTAATGGGCAAATGATATAAATTCTCGAGTTTTCTGAAAAGGATATAAGAGTTTAAACATTTCATCCTTACTTTCCAGAAAGAACACCCATAAAAATCGAGAATAATCATCTGTAACGACAAGACAGTATAGATCTCCGGAAATCCTTTTAACATTGACTGGTCCAAAGAGATCCATATGTAGTCTTTCTAGTGGTAGCTTTATCGAATTCAACAACTTTCTCGGATGTGATTTCTTATGCTGCTTCCCCTTTTTGCAGCTAAGACAATCATCTGATAGATAAAAACTTTTCAAATTGACACCCTCCACTAAGTCGTTATGCACAAGAAAATTCATCTTTCGAAGATGAATGTGCCCCAGTTTTCTATGCCATAAAATTGACTCTTTATTGGTAGCTTTGGAAACAAAGCATTGAACTTTCTTTGACGTGGTAGAAGCGATGCTCATGTCAAGGACATATAAATCATTTTCTCGCGGAGCTCGCATCAGAATCCATTCTTCTGGAATCTTGAAACCGGGTTTTAGAATTAGACATTCTTTATCATTGAAATGTGTCGTGAACTTCTTGTCACAAATTTGCGAGATACTGAGCAGATTGTTCTCAAGTTCGGCGATATAGTTCACTTTATCAAACAATACAACCCCGTTCGAGAGAATCCCTTCTCCAACAATTCTACCTCCCTGCGTTCCAGCAAATCCTACATATCCTCCTCGAATAGCTCTAACATCATTGAGCAGCGCAAGCATTCCTGTCATGTGGCGAGATGCTCCACTATCCATGATCCATTTTGACAATATCAAACGTTGGAGCCCTGCACACATGATTAACAAAATTCATTTAAACAAAGAGACCCAAGCCTATTTGGTCTTGGGTGGGTTTGGAATGTCAAACTTTGGATCCACTTTGTTCTTTTCAATCTTTCTAAACTTAATGTTGTTTGGAACAGAAGGTTTGAGTTCAACCTTGGATGATTTGGTGTTAACAATTTTAGCAACCCATTTCTATGTTTGTGGTTTAGCCCTTTTAACATAAAATTTTGAATCTTTTTGTTGAATTTCTTGTGATGTTTCATCAATTTCAAACTTAGATTGAGGTTGAATAATTGGTTTAATATTTTGATGAGATTCAGTCTTTCTTTTAAGAATTTGTTTTGGCATAACCATGGGTGCTTTTTGCTTTTCATCCTTGTTGAACTTTTTCATAGAAGAAACTGGTTTTGAACTTTCTTGTGAACAATATGGTGCGATATGTCCAACTTTCTTGCATTTAAAGCATGTTCCTGCTGTCCTTATGAACAGAGGAATTCAAAACCTGTTTCTGTTTCTGCTTCTCTTTTTCTTTAAGAAAATCATCATTTGATTGAGTACCAATGATTTCCTTTTCCTTCTCGGTTGTTTTCCCAAATACAAAATTAATTTTCTTTGTAAAATCCAATTTTTGGGACCTGTTGGTTTTATGTTGCTTCTGGAAACCCAACCCTGCCCGTTTGTTTTCAGGATAATCTCCATTTTTTCGATAGTAAGATCAGTTGTCAGTTTTTGATTTTGAATAGAAAGATGAATCATCTTTATCTAAATCATCATGACTTACCTCCATCAGCTTGAACATTTTATCAACACAACCCCTTTTCACATTCTTGATAGGAAAATCCTCATCCGAAAATAGTTTATCGAATCCTTTCATTTTATAAACTATGACATTGGGATCATCATTTAAACTATTTTCTAATTTGTCATCAGATTTTGACTTCTCAGACTTTTCAGACTCGGCCACTTCAGATTCATTTATTAACACTTTTTCAATCACATTTTCTACCACTTCAGAATCACATTCATCATCATTTTTAGTGTAAGTTATATCGATATCCTTAGGCAGGTGTTCGATTTTCAATTTAAGATTTCGCGCCTTTTCCACCCCAGATGGATTTTTGCAAGCATAACTGTTCCACATGGGTGGAGGAACTCGATCATAACTTCCACTCTTTGTTTCACCATTTTTAGATTCCTCATTATTTTCAAATTTTGGTAAAATGTGATCTATCACGTATGAGCTTGTGGAGTAACTAATTAACAGTTTGTTAACTCGTTCGGTTTCAATTCTCTTTTTCTCAAGCTCACTTTTGAGCTCAACAATAGTGTTTAGATGAATATTAATTGCCATTTGTTTATCCATCATTGTTGCTTTAAGCATCATAAGTGTTGCGTCATTTTCTCTGAGTGTTCTATTATATTGTTTAACAGACGCACTCAATTTGTCATAAGCTTCCTTTGTGGTTTTGAAATCGCTTGACAAATTGTCTGTTAAACTTTGCAATTCAGCAAATCTTTTGTCTTTCACAAGACACTCACCACGTGGTTCATCACACTTTGAACAAGATTTTTCATTCTCGGATGACTTGTTTACCTCATTTCCATTCGCCATGCATGCTTTAATGATGTCTTCTTTCAGCAATTCCTTTTTCTCATCCACTTTGACATCTTCAACGGCCTTCTTTTGCACTTCATCTGTTGAATGTTGAGTAGGTGCGAAATATCCTGCCAAAGTTTTTAAAACATCGTTAGGAAAAAGATGTTTGAATAGACCATTCAAAAGCTCCTCTTCCTATGATGAAGTATGATAGTAATAATCATCATCCTCAGGTCCTTCATCAAAGGATACCTCCGATTCTTCTTCTGGTTCATCAATAATTTCAGCCACCAATGCCAACCTTTCTCCTTTCGAAATAACTTGTTCCTATTAAACCCTTCGTCTTCTTGTGTAACAACCAAAGCCTTATCTTTAGTTTCAGGTTGCTTGTCTTCAATGGGCACGATTCTTGTTCTTGGTTATGGTCGGTGATAGATCGCTCTTTTGTAATAGTCATCGGCGAAATGATTATGATTCCCTTGAACCTCTCGGTTTGGGTATTCTCTTTTAAAGTGACCTTTCTCCCGACACTTGAAACAAGTAACTTTGGATTTATCAAATCAAAGTTTCCCATCCAAACCTCCCAAATTTTCTTTACCAGTGATTTCCATAAATATCTGTGCTCGTCGAACGATCGAGGCCATACACCATTTTATATCAATCAACTCCATTCAACTGGATCAATTTGATCGTAGTCTTCACGTGTCATCTTATAGTTTCCATTCTTTCCAGCTACAAGACTGTCATATGACTCAAGAACTGAAGCAAGTAGAGATATATGTTGTTTTGCTGTCTTTTCACAAAATTTTGTGCGTTCTGAAAGTAAACAGCAATGTTACATTGCAGAATTCTTTGACTTCCATTGGATGATGGAATGGCTTGATTGTTCTGAGATTGATTTGATCCGAAAGATGATTGTTGACTAGAAGGTGTATTCGGATCAACTGTTGGGTATGATTGAAAACCACTTGACTGAGTTGGAGGTGTGCTTGGTGAGCTATATGCACTGAATGCAGTTTGAATCTTTGGCGCTTGGATTTTAGCAACAAAACTGTTTTTGAAATAAAGATTCATATCTTGTTGCATTTGAACAGTCTTGTTTTTGGCCATCTTTTGCATCTCTAATTCATGACCTTCCAATCTCTCGATAAAGCGAGGCAACGAGAAATTTCTGTATTCTACTCTATTCTTCAAGATGGTTAAGTAAGTTGACCATTCACCTTGTGGCAGATAATCAGCTAGCTTATCAACAAGCTCTTCATTTGTCTTCACAATTCCCATTCTCTTCATATGAACCACCAGATGACAGTATCGCTCAATCAGCTGCTTAACCGTTTCTCCTTTGATCAATGTGAATACGTCAAACTCTTTGCTTAATAATGCCCTTTTGCTTTTGCGGAGTTGAGCACTGCCTTGAAATCTGAGTCGAAGAGCATTCCACAAAGATTGTGCATCATCATGCTGCAGTAAAGCCAAGATGTCTTCTTTGATCGATTGCTGAAGAATGTTCATCATTTTCTTTTCATTGATAAATCTTTCTCGTTCAACATCAGAGAATTGGGTGAGGGTCTTTTCAAGTCCATTTTCGCCAACTGGTGCGATGTATTTTGCCTCGATTGCAAACCAGCAAGTAAAATGGTTAGCTTGCACCCAGTTCATAAACCTCTCGCTCCAGCTATCAAAGTCTTCCAAATTCATAAGCTTTGGAGGTTTAGTCATTGTTCCCATTTCATTCTCTAAATTGATGTTTTCAGCTACTGCAGTGGTAACAACCGATGTGGCGAACGCATTGTGAAATTCCTTAGACATTTTTCTTGTAAAAAAATAGAACACACTTCTCGAAAACAGACAGATCAGATTACACAGCTTTTTGTGCGGACAAGAAATTTCGTACGAAACAAGAATTTTGCACGAAACAAATATTTTGTACGATTCAAATTCTCTCACAAGAACTTCGATTTCGTACGAATCAATTCAATTTTTTATATGAACAAGTGTTTTTAAGTAAGAGAATTTTGTGCGGATGAATTTTGTACGGATCAAGTCATTTAGTACGAAACAATTTGAAATTCTGAAAAAATTTTCAAGATTATGTATGAACTTTAAGTTCGTATGAATTCTAAACTGATTCGTACCAAAATTAAGAACACTTAATTTCGTGCGAAACTCATACGAAACTGATTCAAACTTCTAACTGACCAAATTGATCGATTTCAACATGATTTAGTTCAATTTTATGTCCGAATTATGGTATCGATTGATTAGATTGAAGATTAACTTGAATTACTAAAATCCTAGTCCATTTTGTCCATGAATTCGTCCGAAATTTGTCCAAAATCCAGCAAAAGTCTGAAATCTGATAAAGATGAAGATATATCCAAGTCTGAATAGTAACTACTTGTTGTCTATCTGTTGATCAGATCTCATGGCTCTGATACCACTTAAGAACGGGGATCGAGCTCCCGAAATGAGCAATCGACCTGATCTCGCTCAACTAGCAAAGGCGGAATTCATTGCTAGAGAGGTAGATATGACAAACAAGATAATACTTACTGTTTAATGCTTCTGATGTATTAAAGACGTTCAAGTTACAGACGCAAGTAAACAAACTGACAGAGCTTCGCCATATGAAATGACAAATCATACCAGCACTAACACAACACTTCCCTATTTATAGGTCGACATGACTCATACCAAAGTGCGTGCACTAACAAACATCTATGATTCGTACGAAATAATATTTCATACAAGTGACTCACTCGTACGAAACACACATCTGTTTCGTGCGAATCACAGTGTAAAAACATATAAACTTTACATTTTCTCATTTAAACATTAACTTGTAAACTTTATAAACATTACAAATATATCCTAGTCGTAGGCAATAGACATTATGCACCAACAAACTCCCCCTTGGATGTTGCCGTAGTCTGGATAATCTTCAAAACTTCAATTGATTTGACTTTAACGCCCAAAGAATCTCTTTAACGGCTTTCGACGTTCCTCAGAAGCAATAGGCGTTTGATCAGTCAGAGGACGTTGTTTTAAAAACTGAAAGCTCCTCAAAGATGCTATTCTTGAACGTTCAGTGATCCGAGCTTCTTTTTCTTCGGTTTTCTTCGATTCCTTCTTTTCAATCTTTCTCCAATTTGTTTTCCAATTCGATCCCGAATGAATATCATTTGCAAAGCACACATTTACGACCTTTAGAAATTTAAGTGCTTGCTCCTGATCCTTTTCTTCAAAACTGATCTTGTTATAAAATAAACATTCTATGTCTTTATTCGAACAATTTACTAGCCATATGGGGTTTAGTACTCGAATGCCTCACCACAACCCATATATTCTTTTGTGTGTTATGACGGCTTCGGTTAATTCCTCCGTTATCTTCCACGAATCTTCATCGGGGTGCACACATATGACAGCCTAACCTGTATTCGAATCGTAATGCCAACACTTGAAGATTATATAAAAATCTTGCTCGATTTTGATCATCGGCATGTTTTTCAACACCCGGTGGTTTCTTCACAATCAACGTAATGTCTTTCTGTTTTTTCATTGGATCTTCTTTAACAATACGACGTGGATAATGCGGTTTCCAGTGAACAAAACCATGCTTTGCTTCAAATTTGATCAATTTCCACAGCTTTTGGTCATGGAACTTCATCTTTATATTTATCATCTTGGTTTGCACAAGTTCCTTTATGTCCCAATAAGGCAGAATTTTGATGTCACTCAGACATTGAAAGTATTGAATCCAAAATTCCCTCTTAATAGCATAAACATTCAGCTCTTCAATCCAACCCCAGCTCAAAATATCCCCTAATGAAATATCAGCATCTCTTGTGAAAAATGCTAAGGGTTCTTAAACTTTCGCTCAGCTGGACTCTCCCTAAACCATTTCTTCTTTTGTTCGATAATCTCAGCTGTAGACATCTTTTCAGGAATTGTTCCGTCTTTAACAGCTTCTGATACTTTCTTTTGTAACATCTCAGAGCTTTCTGCTGTAAATAAATCGATAAATGTTGGTAAATCCTCTGTACTCTGAACGACATCATTAGCATCTTCATCAGAGTCACTTTCAACGACAACGTTATCATATACATTTGCGTCTTCTATTCCTTCAAAAACATAAGCAATCCGTTCGAACACGTCTATCTCATTTAGTTTGTTCTCAAAGTCAAAATCGAACTTTTCTCCGCTAATACGGAGCATTTCAGCTATCTCTTCTATCGAATAACTATGCACAAACTCTCCCTCTTCAACATCATGCTCAAGATACAGAACAAATGGCTTTTGCATGACAGGAACAGAAGATGGAACATTCTTTGTGAAAATTCCTTCCTGCTGAGCATCTACCGATTCATCAACTTTGTTCATCCCTTCCTCTTCAGCAGTTTGGTTCTCAGAATCATCAAAATACTCGGAAAGATCAACCATCATCATCCACGACTTTTATGGTTTAAAAATCCTAGTAAATCAAGTGGGTTTTTAATATTTATTAGCCATTTTAATACACTACTTTTATCATGTTGTTTAGACAAGTTCATGCACTTAACCCCTTGATCACTACACATTTTTAAGGTGATTACAACTTAAACATAAGTGTTTACTTCTCATAAAAATCATTCATATGTATAAAAATTATCTTTAAGTTGTAGTATTTTTCATGGATGATGTAGTTGATGATATTGTTTAGATTTAGACCTTAACATGTTTAAATCTTCACTTTTATACTAAACCACACAAGATCATCTCACTTTTATATCATACTTTCAACATAAAGCACTTCACCATGCAATCTAACAATCATATAAACATATAATCAACACAAAATAACCAATATATATTGTTATTATTATGTTGTGAGTTAGGGTTTATGATTTATCTTTTCTTGATTTTCAAGATAATCAACTTGTACACTAATAATCTAAACATAAACATAAGCTATATTATGGAGGAGTTTAGCTTACAAAGGGTGCACAAGTATCTTGAAGATTTAGAAGAAAATGAAGCTCCTTAGGAATCCCTAATGATCTCCATCCATGCTAGCTTCTTTAGGGGTCTTGTTTAAGCTTCAAATGGTGTAAAAAGTGGTGGATTGTGGTGGCTAAATGGTGGTATGTGCTGGAGGTGGTGGAGCAGTGAGGTGAAGAAGAATGAGAGCAAATGTTGCAATTTTTTTTTGATAAGGAAATGGTAAGAATGATGAAAGTTCATCATATATAATTATTTACATCTTCAAGTTCCATCGTAATCTTAATACACCATACTTGAAATCTCAATTTTCAACAAAATCAAGTGGGGTGGGACCCACTTGTAGCCGTGATCCATGATGGGGGGGTGAAGTGTAACTTTCCATTTTTACACATGTTAAAATTTGAGATATTTAGGTAATTATGATAATTATAGTGATTAGGGTTAATCTTCTAGCATCTTAAGCATAAGACTTGAGTTTAGGGTGTGTTTACATGGTATATAATCCACATGATCCTCCAATATAAGTTTCGGATGACGGATACGTCGCTAAATTGCTCATCGTCGTAATAATCATTAATAAACGGAACTATTTATTTAGAACCGGAAGCTTTTGTTTTCGACCACCACAATGAGTATGGTGTCTAATTAGTGCATTTCCGATCCAAAAATATGTATGACTAGTTTGCTAGACGAATATACGATGAGTTAGGATGGCCGATATGTCTTTTGTTAGACCGTTCGATCGATATTGGCACTTTTATGTTCCGCCGTCGAAGTTTTCCAAAAGATATGTTTCGGTGACCTCATGTTAGTTGAATGGATTCCGAGTCCCAAATAATGTTTAACTAGTTCACTAGATGCCCGGATGAGGCTATCGGCTACTAAAATATTCGTGGTTTCAACGATCGGCCGCTTTCCGGTCAAGTTGTGCACTGTTTGCCGAATGACCGGAAACGATGCCTTGTGTGCATTCTTGCTATTCTCACATTATTTTAGGATGTTTAACATTGTTTTATTCTTATCTTGACATTCGGAATCCTCCGAATTAGTCCTGCGGACAAATCGCCATTTGTCGCCTTTTTGGTCGAAACGGACAATTTTGCAATTTAGGCGTTATACCGGACAGTTATGTATTATTGTAATAGTTGTTCTCAAATATGTGTTTTCATTTGTATATGGACTCGATTAGGGCATTAACTTCCTTGTTCTGATTCGTGTTAGTGGGTTTACCGACACGGTTAGTGTCACCGCATTTAGTGCGTCCAACATTTTCTACCAACACTTTTAGGGCATTGTTTTGGTTTGTTTCACGTTGTAATGGAAACCAGTATATGATATGATTAGATTTACTTTCCCTAATGACATACGACTCAGTTTTGAAATTAAATTATGATAACTATGCATGAGATTATAATATAAAATTAGTGATTAAATTGTACGGAGTTACCGGTTGCCATTTGTCATATTGTTAAAAAGAATTTCGTCCTGAAATTCAGCTTGAGGCATCCATTAAAGGAGTCTTCTCAAATAGGTGGGGGTATTTTGACTTGATTTGATCTTCACGCTACAACATATACTCGGGACCGTGACGCGAATTCCAGCGAACCTTTACCAGTTTGATTTGGCTTCTTCTTGTCTTTTGGACCTTCCAGTCCATAACTTCAGCTGGTTCTTCGGTGAATTGTAATTTGTCATCAACATGAATCTTATCTGCTGGAATGATAACGGTGTCATTAGTCGGACTTTTCTTCAGATTAGACACATGAAATGTGTCGTGTACATTATTGAGTTCCTCTGGCAGTTTTAACTTGTAGGCCAGTGTACCAATCATTGCTAGAATTTCGAAAGGTCCAATATATCTTGGGTTGAGCTTTCCGTGTTTCCCGAACCTTGCTACGCCTTTCCAAGGTGAGACCTTTAACAACACTTTGTCTCCCACCTCGAAGGATAATGGTTTGCCTCTTTGATCTGCGTAGCTCTTTTGTCTATCTTAGGCTGCTTTGATATGCTCACGTATCTTAAATATCTTGTCTGTGGTCTCTTGTACTAGTTCGGGACCAATAAGTTGCCTATCACCGACTTCCGCCCAACATAATGGTGATCGGCACTTTCGTCCATATAGTGTTCCGAATGGCGCGACCTTGATAATGGTCTGATAACTGTTATTGTTGGAAAACTCTACCAACGGTAAATGAGTATCCCAGTTTCCGCCTAAATCCATCACACAGGCCCGAAGCATGTCTTCTAATGTCTGGATGGTTCGCTCGCTTTGACCTTCGGTCTACGAGTGAAAGACTGTGCATAAATCTAAACGAGAACCAAATGAATTTTGATATGATTGCCAGTTCCGTGACATAAAGCGACCAACTCTATCAGAGATTATCGAGATTGGCACACCATGACGTGCCACTATTTCCTTCAGGTATAGCTCTGCTAGTTTCTCCATACTGTCTTTCTCACGGATGGGTAGGAAGTGAGCTGATTTGGTTAGCCGGTCAATGATAACCCAGATCATGTCATGACCTCGAGAGGTCCGGGATAATTTTGTAACGAAATCCATTGATATATGTTCCCACTTCCAAACCAGGATATCTGGTTGTTGTAATAACCCAGATGGCTTTTGGTATTCCGCCTTGACCTTTGCTCAAGTTAGGCATTTCCCAACATAGGTCGCAGTATCTCCGTTGAGATTAGGCCACCAATAATATTCTCTCAGGTCCTGATACATTTTGTCCGATACTGGGTGTATCGAGTATCTGGACTTGTGTGCTTCATCCAGCACCAAGTCTCGCAACTCACCATAATAGGTAATCCAGATCCTTCCCATGACATATAGAGTTCCATCCTTGTTTGGTACCAATTGTTTCTCCATTCCCTTTAATGATTCCGTTGGAATGTTTTCTGGTTTCAATGCTTCTTGTTGTGCTTCACGCACTCGAGTAGTGAAGTTTGCTGGATCGTCATTTCTAAAGCTCGCACCCATAAAGTTTTGACTCGTTGTTTTCTACTCAAAGCATTTGCTACAACATTTGCTTTCCACGGGTGATACTTGATCTCACAGTCATAATCATTCGACAGTTCCACCCAACGTCGTTGGCGCATATTCAGTTCCTTTTGATTGAATATATGTTGAAGGCTTTTATGGTCTGTGAATATGGTACACTTAGTGCCATATAGATAATGACGCCAGATCTTCAAAGCAAATACCACGCCACCTAGCTCCAGGTCATTCGTAGTATAATTCCTTTCATGAACTTTTAACCGTCATGTCGCGTATGTGATGACTTTTTCTTGTTGCATCAACACGCAACCCAAGCCTTGTGTGATGCATCACAGTACATGACAAAGTCATTGGTACCGTCCGGGAGGATAGTATCGGTGCTTGGCATAGCTTCTCTTTCAATACTTGGAATGCCGATTCTTGCTTTTCTCCCCAATCAAACTTTCTATCCTTCTGGGTAAGCGAGGTTAGTGGCTAAGCAACCTTGGAGAAGTTTTCAATAAATCTCCTATAATATCCCGCTAATCCTAGGAATTGTCGTATATCTACGGGGGTTCTTAGCGTGGTCTAGTTCTTTATTGCCTCGATCTTTGAAGGGTCAACATGTATTCGGTTCTCGTTCACCACATGCCAAGAAATTGTACCTCGCGAATCCAAAATTCGCATTTTGAGAACTTGGCATATAACTGCTCCTTCTTTAGCAATTCCAAAATGGTTTTCAAGTGTTGTTCATGCTCTTTCTCGGTGTGTGAGTATATCAGTATATCATCTATGAGTAAAATCACAAATTTATCAAGATATGGCTTACATACTCGGTTCATCAAATCCATGAATACTGCAGGGGCATTCGTCAGGCCAAAGGGCATAACAAGGAACTCTTAATGACCTAACGAGTCCGAAACATTGTCTTAGGAATGCTTCCCTCTTGGATTCTAAACTGATGATACCCGGATCTTAAATCAATCTTCAAGTAAAAACTTGACCCTTGCAATTGATCGAATAGATCATCGATTCTTGGTAATGGGTGCCGGTTCTTGATAGTTAACTTGTTTAACTCCCGGTAATCGATGCACATGCGAAAGGTTCGGTCCTTTTTCACAAATAGCACTAGAGCTCCCCAAGGCAAGAAACTCGGTCTTATGAAACCTTTATCGAGCAACTCTTGCAACTGCGTCGATAATTCCTGCATCTCCGAGGCGCTAGCTTATAGGGAGCTTTTGCCACAGGTGCAGCTCCTGGCACTAAATCAATACAAAATTTGACTTGTCTCTGAGGAGGTAGTCCTAGCAAGTCTTCTAGAAAGACGTCGGGATACTCCCTCACTACTGGTATGTCTTCAATCGTGCGCTCCTTGGCCTTCTTATCCACCACGTGGGCAAGAAAAGCGATGCATACTTCCCTCAAACATTTATGCGCCTTCATACAATTAATGATCCGTAGAGGGGTGTCATGCTTCTCAGCGTGAATTATCAAGTGTTCTCCGTCGGATAAGGGAATGCGAATGATTTTCTTGTGACATATAACTTCAACTCGATTATTGGATAGCCAATCCATCCCAATAACGACATCAAAACTACCTAGTCGAACTGGTAATTGATCAACATCAAACTTTCGTTCACCCAATTCTAACGTACATTTCTTTATTATTTCTTTCGACCCCACTAATATTCGGTTAGCCAACTCAATCGATTAGGGAACATCTAGTTTACTTGACGTTACCCCAAGTATATCTCTAAACTCTTTAGAAATAAAACTGAAATATGCCCCGGTATAAAAAGAATATATGCAAAGTGATTGTTGATAGGGAACGTATCGGTGACCACGTTTGGATCCTGGCGAGCATCCTTAGCTCCAATTACAAACGCTCTTCCCCATGCTTGATTTGCTTTAGGACAGTCTTTCTTGAAATATCCTTTGTCTCTGCATCCAAAGCAAACTTGCTCTCCAGTATTGGTTCGGCATACATTGGCGCGATGACCAAATTTACCACATTTTCCACACTTGGGGCCTCCACATTCCCCATGGTGGTGGAAAGGACATTTGGGACATTTCGGTGCGTCCCTAATGTAAGACTTCTTAACCACAGTGCTCGTGGTTGTGGTAACATATGCTTTGGCTTCCTTGACTTTTCTTGCTGCTTGTCTCTTGTTACTGTTGTTGTTACCACAAGAGCCTTTCTTCAAATGAGAAAATTTCCGCTTGTTGGAATCAGTGGTCTCCTCAGTAGATTCTTTCTTATTTCCACTAATCTCTGTGGGTTTTGAAGAGGTAACCAAACTCAGAATCTCGGGGGCAAGTCCCTAAATGTACCTCTCAATACGCTTGAATTCAGGCTCCACTAGATATGGCACCACTCGGGACAAGTCATGGAATTGCTGCGTATACCCAGCAATGTCTGAACCAAAAATGTCCCTCTCAGTCCAACGTACGAAGGCTACAGTGCCTCCGGTACTGTCAAAGTTCAGAGGTTTACAGTGAAGAAACTGCTTATATGTGCAACCTGAAATCATTGGATACACCATTTAAGCATGAGTAAGTAGCACGAATAAGATGGATGAGAGTGTATCACGGTTTTATGAGAAACCGTGTATTACCAGTGGGAGGATTTACTCCTGTTGAACCTCCTGTACCGCCACTATGCTCAGAGCGCTTTCCCTCGTACTGTGCAATGGCTTGGGATATACGTTCATTCGGCTCCTCTTGTGTTGTGGGTAGGGTGTTATTGTTTGAACTTCTTTTGCAGGGCGGCATCGTCTTCTAATACAATATAACGTTCACAATTAGCCGAATAATACTTTCATGTTATTATTACTATTTATTTATGCAATATTATTGTTATTATTTATTTTTTATTATTTATTATTTTTTTAAAACATATGCAATAGCACATCGGTATATGATAAATAAATGAATGAATATATGTAAACGCCATACGCACATCCATCGTCATCATACACATAGTCGCCACGTCATAAGATATAGATCATAATATCACCGCATCATGACATAATCAACCATAACATAAAAGAAATACAATGTAACATAAAGAAAATACACTTTTATACAATGACAACTTGTTACAATTTGTTCGTGAAGAGCCAAAAGGGACTTAGGGTACACAACCCTCGTCAATACAAGTTTTTACATTACAAAATTAAAATTTTCTCCTACATTGCTTCTTCACGTCAATGAGTTGTCTTCCAAAAGCTGGGATCTTCAAGGCTGAGTCTTCATGAGCCAAAACAACAAAGTTACAGCTGATCCCCAAAGATATCTACAAACATGTTACTGGGTGGAGGGGGTGGTGGAAATGGTGATCATGGAAACAAACTATGATGGTATGCCATCTCCTCCTCGAGGCTAGAAATGCGCCTACTAGCATCCGTCTGAAACTGCTCTAGCTCCTGCACTCGTGCGTTGGATGGGCATGACGAGTGGTGGAATGGGCAGTAAAAAGGTGGGGTCAGTGGTGGTAATAGGGGTAGTGGTGGTGGTGATGGAGGTGGGTATGCTGGTGGGGGTGGTATCGGTGATGACGGTGGTGGGGGTGTCACTCTAGCAATGGCGTGAGCAGTACGCGGCGACTCTAACTCCCAAATCCTACGAAATATCAGAGAGAGAGCTGTAGGTCATGTGAAGTCACCCTTTCCTCCACAGGGATCGGAGGAAAGTGTGAGGGATGATAAGGGTCTGAAGGGCTCATGCCAGGTGGAGGTGTCGGAGTAAACATGCCTGCTGGAGGTGGTGTGGGACGTGGGTCATACATGGGGGTACTCTATCAGAAAAGAGGGTCCTGCCATATGAGAGGGTCCTGCTGCAGATGGGTTGTAAATGGGGTGGTACGTGGACCTCTCAGAGAAAGATGGTGGTGGCTGCTCTGGGGCACGTGAAGTGCCGCTCATTGAGTAGTAACGGGCAGGTCCAGCGTAGTGAGTGGGTCCAGGGGTCGGGACTCTGACTGGGAATGAACTAGCGCGAGCCGGTGAGGCTGCGGGGGGTGAATACATAGATGCAAGTATGCTTGGGGCGGCAGAGGAGGCATCGTCTGCCTCATGCTCACTCGAAGCAGCATCGGTGGATGAAGAGATGTCGACAACTGGGATATCAGGGGGTGGAATCTCGAGTATAGCGATATCATCAAAGACCTCGCCATCGCCAAGGTCGTCCTTCATGTGCTCAACGTGGAACACAGGTTTCTCGTCGTCATTGTCGTCTAGATCAATCACTGGAGGAACTATAGCTAGGGGCACCTCCAAATGTACACTAGCATGTTCGCCCTCTGGATGGCCATACACGTTGATATCATGCGGGGGCTGAGGGGCGGCCAGCACATCGTCTGCTGGGGGTACATCTACCTCCATAGGGTGGATCAGGGCAAGTGGTTGAAAGTCCTCATAGTCTCCATGTTCGGCTCCATCCCCTAAGGGTAGGGCCTCAGCAGCGGGGTCATATCCATCATCAGATACGTACTCCTCGGGGTCTTCTTCATAGCTCGATGATGAAGACATAGTCCAGGCAAATAATCCGTACAATGCATATATATACATGTTAATAATTTATGATATATTTTATATTAATCACCAATTCTCATGCACGACTTGTTCTTTTTTGTATTCCATGTAATCTTACTGTTTTGTGTCTATCCATTATTGACTAACCATGTATTGACTCTGCTCATTACTTATAGTTGAGCTCGTCTGATAGATCCTAGTATTATTGTGACACAATGAAAACCTTTTTGGTTATCTTGTTATAATTTCCAAAACATTTCTATCATGTTTTAAACGTTGTTTTCATGTGTGAGCCCCTGGTGATTGTAGACCAACTTTCAATTAAAAGTTTTCTCTCCGGTTCACTACAATCGGAGCTCTGATACCAGCCTGTCACACCCTGGTCGTATCGGTAGCGCATGTGTGTGACTATAGGTAATCATTGCATCCAATTTAGTAAATAGTATTAACAACAATAATGTCATGCCATTACTAAGTTTCATTATACATTTACATCCTTAAAAATTGAGACCACATTGTTATCTGTTTCAGAATACCATTACAACATAGTTTAAAAACACATTGTTCCAAAATAAGATATTGTTTTCATCACAAATTCATGTTGAGGCTTTAACCTCTATATACCCAAACGAGGTTGGGATGTAAAAGGCAAACCCTCCAAAAGGTAGTACATTGTTGTCTTGCCAAGTCTCATACCCGGATCCCATCACCAGCTCAAGTCCTGCGTCCTGAATTACATGTAATTTTAAAAAGTCAACATAAAGTTGGCGAGTTCATGTAGTTTAATGTTTTCGTATCAAAATGTCATCCATGAAAACCTGTATTGAAATCCAAGTATGTTATTAGCATCAATGAGTTAATTAAGATCTATCAGTGTGTCGCGAGCACCCTGACATACTTGTGCCATAAGTAAGTAACCAAACCGAGATTTCTTTGACATTTTAGGATCACAAAAGCACTCCGAAGGGTATACCAACCAGGAGTAGAGCGGGTCTCAAACTCAATAGATCTACCTCTTTTGCACCATGGTCACTAAGTGATTATTGGTTAGTATTGTTATTTCCTACTTACGCACAATGATCTGTTATCTGCTAACTCATAGCTAACATACTGTTTTGATATGACATGTATTTCCCCTCGATAGTTTAAAACAAAACTTAAAATAAGTGAAAGGAGGGACATGAACTCACAGTTTTTGCGTTTCGATTAAGTCGTACTGTTTATCGTTCGGTGTCCGCAACGTATGTAACCTACATGCGTATTGGTTTCATTAGACACCTAGGTCCCAATGGACCTTGTACTCGTTGTTCATCTTGAATTCTTGTTATGTATTCCTTGGTTATGAATCAACTTATAATGTTATCATAGTATAGGTAGTTTGTTGTTCGATTAATATTGTTATATGTATTTCTTAAATATATATATATATATATTATTTTCAAATCATGTGTGAACTGGGCCTTGCCCTCACATGTCATTGGGCCTAGCCCATGTCATTTATATCCTTGTGCCTAGCACATGTTTTCTTGTCATTGCGCCTAGCCCATGTTTTTGTATTTTTGGGCCTAGCCCATGTGATTTATGTCTTTGGGCCTAGCCCACGTTTTTGTATCTTTGGGCCTAATCCATGTAATTTATATCTTTTTGGGTTTTTATTATTTTTGGGCCTCATCCATAAATATTATGCGATTTGGGCCTAGCCCAGATTTATTTATAAAAAGCTCATTTTTTTCTTATAAGTATTTACTTATAAATTTTTTTTTCTAACTTTTTATATTTTTAACTTTCCGGATTTTGATTTCAATAACATATAAATATATATATATATATATATATATATATATGTGTGTTGTATGTCTAAATACATATTTAGACTCGTCGTCGGCGTCGTTCACTACATGTTCGTTTTGGTCGAGAATCGTCCGTTGGTCGTCGACGCGAAGGTGTAATCTTGAATGCCCGTCTATTGTTCGCATTGTTTCAATTGTCTGATTTATTGTTTCGACCCTTATCAAAAACGTATTTATTATGTTACCAATACTTGATGTATTGTTCAAGTGTTTGTATTTTGTATATGGTGGGGTATTTTTATTGTGAATACCTTAAGTTTCTAATACATACACATACAATACACATATGTATACATACAAATTTATTGGTAACAATATGTATATAAATACTTGTATTATTTTCCATATAGAAATATATATTTGTAAAAAGTATTTATTTTTACTCATAAATATATATTTATAACTTTGTTTAAACACTTCGTTATTTAACGATAACCCTTGTCATTATAGTCTACTTAATGAAGATTTAAGTTACTAATCGCGTTTAGTCCCACTAATCATGCCTTAATCGCGATTAGATTTTTAGAAAATTTCGCCATAGTTTCCCCTAAACTATAGCGTTTTCCATGTTTTAAAAACGTATTTAAAACCTGTTTAAACTCATACTCATCAACAACAAACCATCTAATATTTATTTTACATAATCAAACCATCATCATCCATAACTTTAATGGTTTAAAATGTCACACCCTTGTCGTAGCGGGTGTATTTTTGTTTTTGGGCCTAAGTATTTTTATATAGTTTTGGGCCTCTATTAGATTTTTTGGCCATCTCCATAAATGCTTATGGAATTTGGGCCTAACACATTATTTTCACAATTTTGGGCGTAGCCTAAATGTATATATGTGTAAGCCCATTTTTTTTATTATAAGTGTTTACTTATAATTTTTCTAACTTTTTATATGCTTAACTTTCCGGATTTTTCATTTCGATAATATATAAAAAAGTTAAACGTCTAAATATATATTTAGACTCGCTGTCGGCGTTGTTTATTACATATTTGTTTTCGTCGAGAATGGTTCGTTGTCGTCGACGTGAAGGTGTAATCTTGAATGTCCGCCTATTGCTCGCCTTGTTTCGATTGTCCGATTTATTGTTTCGACGCTTAACAAGATATATTTATCATGTTACCAATACTTGGTGTGTTGTTTCAAGTGTTTGTATTTTGTATATGGTGGGATATTTTTATTGTGAATCCCCTAAGGTTCTAATACGTACACATACTTTACACACATGTTATACATTTAAGTTTATTAGTAACAATATGTATATAAATACGTGTATTATTTTCCATATAAGAATATATATTTGTAAAAGTATTTGTTTTACTTATAAATATATATTTGTATCTTTATTTAAACACTTGGTTATTTAAAGATAACTGTTGTTATTAGAGTCCACGTAATAACGTTTTAAGTTACTAATCACGTTAAGTCCCACCAATTACCCCGATAATCATACTTTAATCGCGATTAGATTTTTAGAAAGTTTCGCCATAGTTTCCCCTAAACTATGGCGTTTTCCGTGTTTTAAAAACGTATTTAAAACCTGTTTAAACTCATAATCATCATCCATGACTTTTGTTGTTAAAAACCCTAGTAAATCAATGGGGTTTTTAATGTTCATTATTCTTTTCAAAACAATCAGTAGGTTGTTTAACAAGTTCATGCATGTAATCCCTTAGATTACTACACACTTTTAATGTGATTACAACTTAATTATATATGTTTACTTCTTATAAAAATCATTTCTATGTATAAAAGTTATTTTTAAGTTGTAGTATTTTACATGGATGATGTAAGTGATGATCTTGTTTAGATTTAAATCTTGTCATGTTTAAATCCTTATTTTTATACTAAATCACACAAGATCATCTTACTTTTATATTATAATGTCAACATAAACAACTTCAATATACAATCTAACAACCATATAAGCATGTAATCAACACAAAATAATCAATATTTATTGTTATTATTATGTTGTATTTTAGGGTTTTTTGATGTATCTTTTCTTGATCAACTTGTACACTAATAATCTAAGCATAAAAAAGCTAGATTATGGGAGAGATTAGCTCACAATGGGTGCACAAGCTTCTTGAAGATTATGGAAGAAAATAAGTTCCTTAGGAACCCCTAATGATCTCCACCCTTGAATGATTCGGCTTGATTAAGCTTCAAAGTGTATGGAATGTTGTGTTCTAAGGTGGCTCAATGGTGGTTTGTGGTGTTTATGTTGTATCCGTGGGGTGGAGGAAGAAGAATGAGAGGATATGTTGCAAAGTTTGAAGGAAAAAGTGATGAATTATTTTTGGAAAGTCATGATTTATACACCTAATCTTTCAAGTCCATCAACATCTAACACACCATACTTAAGATCAAGATTTTTCAACAAAATCAAGTGGGATGGGACCCACTTGAGCCGTGAACTTGATGGGGGGTGATGTGTAAATTATTTTTTTACCACATGTTAAAAAGAATAGATATTTAGGTGATAAATTAATTATGGTGATTAGGGTTAATCTTCTAGCATCTTAAGCATAAGACTTGTGTTTAGGGTGTAATTATATGGCATTTAATCCATATGATCCTCCAAAATAAGTTTCGGATGACGGATATGTCGCTAGATAGTTCATCGTCGAAGTATTCGCTAATAAACGGAACTATGTATTTATTACCGGAAGCGTTTTTTTCGATTACCACAACTAATATGGTGTCAAATTAGTGCATTTATGGTCCAAAAATATTCACGACTAGTTCACTTGATGAATAAACGATGAATTAGGGTTGCCAATATGCTTTCGTTCGACCGTTCGATCGATATCGGCACTTTTATGATCCGCCGTCGAACTTTTCCGAAAGTTGTGTTTCCGTGACCTCATGTTAGTTGAATGGATTCTGAGTTCCAAATAATGCTTAACTAGTTCACTAGACGCTCGGATGAGGCTATCGGCCACTAAAATATTCGTCGTTTAGACGATCGGCCGCTTTCCGGTCGAGTTGTGCACTGTTTGACGAATGACCGGAAATTATGTGTTTTGTGCATTTTTGCTATTCTCACCTTATTTTAGGATGTTTAATATTGTTTTATTCTTATCTTGACATCCGGAATCCTCCGAATCGGTCTTGCGGACAAATCGCCATTTGTCGCCTTTTTGGTCGAAACGGAAAATTTTGAAATTTAGGCGTTATACCGGAAAGTTATGTATTATTGTAATAGTTGTTCTCAAATATGTGTTTCATTTGTATATGGACTCAGGTATAGCATTAACATGCCGTCATTTCTTGTTCGGATTTCGTTTCAGCGGGTTTTCCGACACGGTTAGTGTCACCGCATTTAGTGCATTCAACACTTTCTACCAACACTTTTAGGGCATTGTATTGGTCTGTTTCTCGTCGTAACGGAAACCAGTATATGTTATGATCAGATTTACTTGCCCTAATAACGTACGACTTAGTTTTGAATTTAAATTACTATAATCATTCATTGAGATTATAATACGAAATTAGTGATTACATTGTACGGAATTTCCAGTTATTTGCCAGTTGTCACATAAAAATCCTAGTAAATCAAGTGGGTTTTTAATATTTATTAGCCATTTTAAAACACTACTTTTATCATGTTGTTTAGACAAGTTCATGCATCTAACCCCTTGATTATTACGCATTTTTAAGGTGATTACAACTTAAACATAAGTGTTTACTTCTCATAAAAATCATTCATATGTATAAAAATTATCTTTAAGTTGTACTATTTTTCATGGATGATGTAGTTGATGATATTGTTTAGATTTAGACCTTAATATGTTTAAATCTTCACTTTTATACTAAATCACACAAGATCCTCTCACTTTTATATCACACTTTCAACATAAACAACTTCAACATGCAATCTACAATCATATAAACATATAATCAACACAAAATAACCAATATTTATTGTTATTATTATGTTGTGAGTTAGGGTTTATGATTTATCTTTTCTTGATTTTCAAGATGATCAACTTGTACACTAATAATCTAAACATAAACATAAGCTAAATTATGGAGGAGTTTAGCTTACAAAGGGTGCACAAGTATCTTAAAGAGTTAGAAGAAAATGAAGCTCCTTAGGAATCCCTAATGTTCTCCATCCATGCTAGCTTCTTTAGTGGTCTTGTTTAAGCTTCAAATGGTGTAAAAAGTGGTGGATTGTGGTGGCTAAATGGTGGTATGTGGTGGAGGTGGTGGAGGTGGTGGAGCAGTGAGGTGAAGAAGAATCAGAGCAAATGTTGCAAATTTTTTTTGATAAGGAAATGGTAAGAATGATGAAAGTTCATCATATATAATTATTAACATCTTTCAAGTTCCATCATAATCTTAATACACCGTACTTTAAATCTCAATTTCTCAACAAAATCAAGTGGGGTGGGACCCACTTGTAGCGGTGAAGCATGATGGGGGGGGGGGTGAAGTCTAACTTTCCATTTTTACACATGTTAAAATTTGAGATATTTAGGTAATTAGGATAAGTATAGTGATTGGGGTTAAGCTTCTAGCATCTTAAGCATAAGACTTGAGTTTAGGGTGTGTTTACATGGTATTTAATCCACATGATCCTCCAATATAAGTTTCGGATGACGGATACGTCGCTGTTTCGCTCATCGTCGTAATAATCGCTAATAAACCGAACTATTTATTTAGTACCGGAAGCCTTTGTTTTCGACTACCACAATGAATATGGTATCTAATTAGTTCATTTCCGATCAAAAAATATGCATGACTAGTTCGCTAGACGAATATACGATGAGTTAGAATGGCTGACATGTCTTTCGTTCGACCGTTTGATCGATATTGACACTTTTATGTTCCGCCGTTGAACTTTTCCGAAAATTGTGTTTTCGTGACCTCATGTTAGTTGAATGGATTCCGAGCCCCAAATAATGCTTAACTACTTTACTAGATGTCAGGATGAGGGTATCGGCTACTAAAATATTCGTCGTTTCGACGATCGGCCGCTTTCCGGTCAAGTTGTGCATTGTTTGCCGAATGACCGGAAACGATGCCTTTTGTGCATTCTTGCTATTCTTACATTATTTTAGGATGTTTAACATTGTTTTATTCTTATCTTGACATCCGGAATCCCCCGAATTAGTCCTGCGGACAAATCGCCATTTGTCGCCTTTTTGGTCTGTCCGCACAATTTTGCAATTTAGGCGTTATACCGGAAAGTTATGTATTATTGTAATAGTTGTTCTCAAATATGTGTTTTCATTTGTATATGGACTCAAGTAGGGCATTAACATGCCATTTTTCCTTGTTCTGATTCGTGTTAGCGGTTTACCGACATAGTTAGTGTCACCGCATTTAGTGCGTCCAGCACTTTCTACCAACACTTTTAGGGCATTGTTTTGGTTTGTTTCACGTCGTAACAGAAACCAGTATATGTTATGATCAGATTTACTTGCCCTAATGATGTACGACTCAGTTTTGAAACTAAATTACACGAACTATGCATGAGCTTATAATATAAAATTAGTGATTAAATTGTAGGGAATTACCGATTATTTTCCATTTGTCACACTCAACAAATCTGGGTTTTGCTGTATTGATGCAATTTTTGATTATATGGCCAAACTCTCCACATTTGAAACATGTTCTCCTCTCAACAAATTTAGGAGATCCTGTTTTACGACTTGATGTCGAACTTGTGGGTCTGGAGGTACTTGGTTCTTCTTCAAACCCATTTTGTATGTTGAGTGTAATTGTTTTGACTATTACGCTTTATAACCTTGACTTATTTTACAAAATCAACATTAGACATGCTTTCAAAAGTCTCGATTTTATTTGTACCCGTTGAACCCATAAATTTAACATTCTTCAACTTCTTGTAGCGAGCGCCTTTTGCTTCATCCTTTGGTTATGATACCTTAGGTTTTGCAGCTCGCTTGTTGTTGATACAGTTTTGTTTCTGTCGCTTGTTCTTAGTTACATTTCTAATTGTACGGTCTTTGCTCAAGTGTCTGTATAAGTTTGGTCATGTCGACCAAATCAAGATATTCTTCTATCTTGGTTTCGTATGACATCTTAGTTAGTCTGTGTTAAACGGGTGCATGTGTGCATACAGTTGAGTCTTGTGTACGTCATGTCTGTGACACGTTCTCCAAAGTAAGCATTCTGTGCGAGTTAGAATGCTCCGTACAAGCCACATGCTCCGTACGAACCACATGCTCCAGACGAGCCACATGCTCCGTACGAAGGAATCACTGTAAACAAGTTGGTTTACATGGTTCGTATGAATCATTCGCTTCGTACGAACCAATTGCTTCATACAAGCCTCTTCGTACAAGCCGCTTTGGTTGCACCGTTGGCTTTGTTGATCTTTTGGTGGGATATCTCTATTGGTTATTCTGATCTCTGGTTAAGTGCGTTGGTCACTGATCAAAGTCAAACTAGCAAGTGAGCAAAGGAAGACACAAGAACACAGGTAGTTTGTTGAGTCATATGAGCATTGTTTGTATATGTTTGTACTTGTTCTCATCTCTTAATCAAGATAGTGAATCTTTGATTACCCCGTGTTCTTAGTTTGCTTTGCTTTGCATACATACTTGGATTCCGCACTTGTATGTGTGTTGCATGAACAAGGAATAGGTTTAACTTGATCCTCGGGTAGACCTACATTTTTCTTGTTGTTTTTCTTTTGAAATGAATAATGGTTGTGACTTGATTGGAATTTTCTTTTCCAAAAACTTGGTTGTTGAATTTTTAAAAACTTGATCAATTGAGGTTAGATTTACATTTTTGATCGGAAAGTCTTTGTTTGAGTAAATTTTCTTGTCCCCAATCAAAGTATACAACACATTATCATTTTCATCTGTAGACACAAGACAGATTTCATAGGATCATTCTCTTGATTTTCAACAATTTTCACATTGGGGGTAGCAGAAATTTCTATCCCTTTTTCTTCATCAAGAGATTGATCTTGATCGATTTTCTCTGACTCATCATCTGATGAATCATCCTCTTCTATTGTAGAGGGATTCTGATCAACTACAGATGACGAGTTCTCTGATTTTCTAGATTTAACTGAGGAATTGTCCAGCTTAAACCCTAATCCTGCAGCAAAATCTTCAGGATTAAGAGGTACAGATGGTTTAAAGCGTGGCATTTCCTCTTCATTAGGTAATTTGGTATAATTGTGTTTCAATGGAGGTGGACACGATTTATACCCAATGCATTTGACATCCCCTTAAGTTTTTGAACGCCATTGATGTGATCAAGCACATATTGGGAGTTAGAATAACTCTCCAATTTTAACTTAATTGCATCATGTTCGCATTTGGCAATCACTAACTCCTTTATCGTTTCTTCAAGGATATTAATGTAGTTATTAATTCCTGTTTTCTTGTTCAAAACTATCTTTGTTAATTCAGAAACGCTTTTCTTAAGAGTTTCTATTACAGATTTGAATTCTTTTTCGTTTCGAGTTAAAGCTAGATTTGAATCAGATCCATAATTACCTGTACTCGAGCATTCTTCATCATAACTACCATTATACCCCGAACTGTTATCTTCATCAGAATTGTCAATGCTGTGAACACGTTTGATTCAATTGATAATCTTGGCATAACATGCAGTTCCTCCTTGTTTCTCGTTTCCCAATTGTCCTGACCAATCGCATCCTTCATCTGCTTGAACTACTAGAGCTCTATTTATGTTGTTTGAAGTTCCAGATTGGTTGGTGTTGTTTGGGTTGTTAACAACTACTATTCTTCGTTCATTGTTGACATGAGCTGTGTTGGATGGTTGTGATTGATTTTGGAAAGGGTTATGATTTCCTTGTTTGCTAGGTCTAGTACACTCTCGTTTGAAGTGGCCTTTTTCACCACAGTTAAAGCAAGTAACAGCATCTTTATCAAAACCATATTTTGTATATTTCTTGCTTTCCAAACATGTTCTTCTAGTTCTTCTCATATAATCCTTAGCTCCTCTGACCGCACTTGAAAACGTCCATTTGATATCCATTAGCTCCATATCATCTCTGTCTATTTGTTGGTAGTCTTCATTAATAAAATTGATTTTTCCAATTTGACCAGCGACAAATCCACAATAAGCACTAACCATGGTGTTTAGAAGTTCCATATGTTCCTGAGCAACTTCTACACTGACTTTTGAAAGATGTGACGTGTCAAGTCTGACTGTATTGGGGTTTGCAGGTTAAAAGATGTTGCCATAGAAAGCTTGTTGAGAAGCTTGTTATGAAGCTTGAGGTGGAACAACTTGAGGTTGTGGTAGAAAGGCTTTAGGATCAAATACTTGACCATAGGTTTGAGTATTTGAGCTGGCAGATTGATCCTTTTGAACTGGTGGTGGTAAAAAGGGGTTAACATTTGACCCATGAGGTTGCGGAGCTTTGTGATAAGTCTTGATTTGTGATTGAACTACTTCCCAATCGCAAGGATTATTACTCATTATGTTTTCTTGGTTATGAAAATTAAAATGTTTAAAATGTAATTTTTGAAAATAACATTCTCCTTTTAAAGTTCACAATTTTTTTTAAAACCCATAAAGTTTTGAACAACTGAAACACGAAAAACTATTCAAGTTTGTTCTTCGTACGGATCAGAGATTCATGTGAATCACTGACCTTCGTATGAACCAGGTTGTTCGTACGAGAGACCCTCCTTCGTACGAGCAAACTTGTGCTTCGTGTGAACAAGGTTCTTTGTGCGGATGGGTTATTCGCACAGTTGTTTTTCGCTGACAGGAATCTTTTTGCAGGGTTGGTTGGTGAAAATTTCCTTTTCTAACACATACTTGTTTTCAAAAGTGGTCAGTTGTCTACATAATTTTGGTTAAAAAGACAAACATTCCATATCAGCTTATCAGTTAAAACAGTCAAGTCAAGTCAGAATGTCCAGATTTAGTCAACCTTAGAAGAATATTCCGGTGAATTTTCGGGAAGTACTTCACCTGAAGATATGTCCAACTGCACTTTGATAGAAAATTTTAAGAAAAACCAGATTCTAACATGTCTCCTTGTATTCTAACAAGGTTTTTAGGAAAATTTTCTGGATACAACAAGTTTTAACTAAGTTTTAGGTTGGTTATCTTTTAAAAACTTAAGTTTCCTATTGAATGTGCAAGAACACCACTAGAAACCCCACAACTAGCTCAAACACAACACTAAGCTTGGTTTCAAACAAGGAAGAGAGCCAAAGCTCTGATACCACTTGTAGATCCACTTGGAGAATCAAGATTAACCTACTTCCATGTTTATATAACACAAATACGAGTGCGGAATCCTCATAATAATGCAAACCAAGGCAAAGTAAGAAACACAGAATAACCAAATATTCAATATCTCGATTAACAGAAGAGAACTAGTACAAACACATACAAACAATGTTCATACAGACTCATGAAATACTCTCTATGTTTTTGTATATCTCTCTCTAGCTTGTTCACTAATGTCTCACACAGCTCACTCTAATGTCACACGTCTAACTTTTTCACTGAGAAGTGCATGTCTGTTTATATAGTGTCCACACCAAGCAACAGTACGAAGAATGTTGCTGGCATACGAAACACACAAGACATGAAGAACCTTCTCCAAAAGATGCTCGTATGAAAGACCAATGGCTCGTACGATCATGATAGGCTCGTACGAATCAAGCAAGATGCTTGTTACAAGAGCCACTCGTACGAAGGGAATGTGGCTCGTACGAGCAACATCTTGCTCGTACGAAGCATCTCTCAATCGTACTTGGTTGTGTTCTTCTGAGAACGTGTCAACAGACATGACGTACACAAGACTTAACAGTATGTACATATGCAACTGTCTTACACATGGACAAACTAATCGTCATACAAAACCAAGATAGGAGGATATCTTGATTTGGTCGACACGACCAAACTATACAGACACATTAAACAAAGACCGTACAATTACAGACGTAACTAAGAACAAGTGACAGACATAAAAGTGTATCAACAAACTCCCCCATGGCTATTTCTTGGTCTTCAGTCTTCATTCCGAATTGCCTGTTGTATTAACAAACTTCTCCTGAAGTTCGTCAATCCAACATTGATTGATAATCAGGTCTTCAAAACTTTCCAGAAACATCAAACATGTCTTGTTTCCTCTAATGTGTTACTAGAGGTAACTGGATTGGTCACGGTCTGCTGTACATTAGACTCTACCACTAGAGTTGGATTAGTAACTTTTGGCTGCGAGGATGAGGCTAAAGCATTAGGATTTCCAGGGTCTTCACTATCCTGATCACATTTACGTTTAATCTCCTATGCTTTCCATCTTTCATTCCACAGAATGTTCACTCGCTTTCTGGTCATTTCAAACATATCTTTAATCCCATTAAAGCCTTCAACCAGTGTAGCATTTCGAGAATGATACCATTCTCTTAAGTCGTTATGCTTAGCAGTTAATGTTTCGGCAGATCGTTGAACAGCCGCACTACGTTCTTTCAGCCTAATTATCTCAATCCCCCGAGAGTTATCAACTGCTCTCATTTGTTATAGCTATGTTTCCCTTTTAGCATCTGCAGCCTTTAGTCGCTCATTTGCTTTTCTTAACTGAGCAATTTCAAAGTCCTGTTTTCTAGCACTCTCTTTCAAAGAATTTATCTCCAAGTGTTGTTTGACAACTATGTTCCGATTTGAATACATTGCTACGAATGCTTGTTAATCTGAATTGCCGCAGCTTGCAACTGACAGAACAGAAAATCCACTTTCTCATCCTTTTCCATTTCAGAAAATAGATAACTGCTTTGTTTTGTATTTTGTTGATGAGTTGTGGACTAGGATTGTTGAACTGATAAAGTAGTAGGTTGTGACTGAACTGGAGTATATTCAGCCGAAGGTGTTTCAACTACTGTGGTTTTTGATGGTTGTGGTTCAGAGGTTGTATTGGGTTCTGTCATTATAGGTTCGGTCTCCTCTGTTGTAAAGGTAGACTGGACTTTTGCAACTTGTTCCGCTACAGATTCTTGATGTGAGGTTGTCGGTTGTGTGATTTCAGGTTGTGTTGACGATGTTCCCATAGTTTTTCTGCTTTGTTTCTTTCTTCCCTTAACACCACCTGTATTACCTACATCACTTGTACTACCATTACCATCATTATCACCATCATCATCATTACATTCTCCATTTTGACGACCAAACTTATCTTCAATCATCTTTTTAAAAATTGGTTCTTCATTAACTGACTCATTGTCATCATGGCGCCACCATATTCATCATTTTCCAGAAAACCGATCATCTGTTTGACGTATATGATGTGAGATACTCACTTATTTTTGATTGAAAACAAGCCCTGTGTGATTAAATCAATTATTGACGAGGAACTTGAATTTCAGATGCATGCAGGGTACATGAGTAAGTCCGTGAACAGGTTAGTACTATGGTATCGACAAAGAAACGGACTTAGCTCCCGCATAAAACTGTGATATATTATCACTTATTTTTGGGTGAATGTGATATTTTTATCACTTATTGATTTTCATATGCAGTATTTACACATATGTATGGTATCATGGAAGTTCTAGACTTGCGTCACCGTTATTCTTGGTAAAAGATTCAACCATCATAACCAGATGATAATCAATCATAAAGACCGCATATCTCAGAAGCTCGGCAAACTATCAAACGAAATTTTGGTACTAAGACCATATGCCAATGAATGGTTCCCATCTGGCATTCAGTGCGTCATGTTTATATCAACCTACACATTTTAATCTGATTTTGAGCCTACCGATAAATCATTAGTAAAGTGTAGGTCCACTTGGAGTATCAAGATTAAGCTAGTTCCATGTTTATACAACACAAATACGAGTGCGAAATCCTCGTAACTATGCAAACCAAGGAAAAATAAGAAACACGGAATAACCAAAGATTCAATATCTCTATTAACAGAAGAGAACTAGTACAAACACACACAAAAAATGTTCATACAGACTCATGAAATACTCTCAGTGTTCATATGTCTCTCTCTCTAGCTTGTTCACTGATGTCTCACACAGCTCACTCTAATATCAGACGTCTAACTTTTTCACTGAGGAGTACATGTCTGTTTATATAGTGTCCACACCAAGCAACAGTACGAAGAATGTTGCGGGTCATATGAAACACCACAAGACACAAAGAACCTTCTCCAAAAGATGCTCGTACGAAAGACCAATGGCTCGTACGATCATGACAAGCTCGTACGAATCAAGCAAGATGCTTGTTACAAGAGCCACTCGTACGAAGGGAATGTGGCTCGTACGAGCAACATCTTGCTCGTACGAAGCATCTCTCAATCGTACTTGGTTGTGTTCTTCTGAGAACGTGTCAACAGACATGACGTACACAAGACTTAACAGTATGCACATACGCAACTGTCTTACACATGGACAAACTAATCGTCATACAAAACAAAGATAGGAGAATATCTTCATTTGGTCGACACGACCAAACTATACAGACACATTAAACAAAGACTGTACAATTACAGACGTAACTAAGAACAAGTGACAGACATAAAAGTGTATCAACAAACTCCCCCATGGCTGTTTCTTGGTCTTCAGTCTTCATTCCGAATTGCCTGTTGTATTAACAAAGTTCTCCTAAAGTTCGTCAATCCAACATTGATTGATAATCAGGTCTTCAAAACTTTCCAGAAACATCAAACATGTCTTGTTTCCCTCTTGAGTGTTACTAGAGGTAACTGGATTGGTCACGGTCTGCTGTACATTAGACTCTACCACTCGAGTTGGATTAGTAACTTTTGGCTGCGAGGATGAGGCTAAAGTATTAGGATTTCCAGGGTCTTCACTATCCTGATCACATTTACGTTTAATCTCCTGTGCTTTCCATCTTTCATTCCACAGAATGTTCACTAGCTTTCTGGTCATTTCAAACATATCTTTAATCCCATTAAAGCCTTCAACCAGTGTAGCATTACGAGAATGATACCATTCTCTTAAGTCGTTATGCTTAGCAGTTAATGTTTCAGCAGATCGTTGAGCAACCGCACTACGTTCTTTCAGCCTAATTATCTCAATCCCCCGAGAGTTATCAACTGCTCTCATCTGTTATAGCTATGTTTCCCTTTTAGCATCTGCAGCCTTTAGAAGCTCATTTTCTTTTCTTCACTGAGCAATTTCAAAGTCCTGTTTTCTAGCACTCTCTTTCAAAGAATTTATCTCCAAGTGTTGTTTGACAACTATGTTCCGATTTGAATACATTGCTACGAATGCTTGTTAATCTGAATTGCCGCAGCTTGCAACTGACAGAACAGAAAATCCACTTTCTCATCCTTTTCCATTTCAGAAAATAGATAACTGCTTTGTTTTGAATTTTGTTGATGAGTTGTGGACTAGGATTGTTGAACTGATAAAGTAGTAGGTTGTGATTGAATTGGAGTATATTCAGCCGAAGGTGTTTCAACTACTGTGGTTTTTGATGGTTGTGGTTCAGAGGTTGTATTGGGTTCTGTCATTATAGGTTCGGTCTCCTCTGTTGTAAAGGTAGACTGGACTTTTGCAACTTGTTCCGCTACAGATTCTTGATGTGAGGTTGTCGGTTGTGTGATTTCAGGTTGTGTTGACGATGTTCCCATAGTTTTTTCTGCTTTGTTTCTTTCTTCCCTTAACACCACCTGTATTACCTACATCACTTATACTACCATTACCATCATTATCACCATCATCATCATTACATTCTCCATTTTGACGACCAAACTTATCTTCAATCATCTTTTTAAAAATTGGTTCTTCATTAACTGACTCATTGTCATCATGGCGCCACCATATTCATCATTTTCCAGAAAACCGATCATCTGTTTGACGTATATGATGTGAGATACTCACTTATTTTTGATTGAAAACAAGCCCTATGTGATTAAATCAATTATTGACGAGGAACTTGAATTTCAGATGCATGCAGGGTACATGAGTAAGTCCGTGAACAGGTTAGTACTATGGTATCGACAAAGAAACGGACTTAGCTCCCGCATAAAACTGTGATATATTATCACTTATTTTTGGGTGAATGTGATATTTTTATCACTTATTGATTTTCATATGCAGTATTTACACATATGTATGGTATCATGGAAGTTCTAGACTTGCGTCACCGTTATAGGCTTTGATTGTGACTGTTTATAGTTTCAAATTTAGTTTTTAATTCAGCACAGTCACTGCATATCTTAGGAGAGTCGAATTTTACCTAACTTGTTGAACCTGCAACGTTAGCCATGAAAGAAGTATGATGAGAAAAGGACGTATTGTTGGCAAAGATTTTCTCCATCTCCTTTGATGCAACTTCTGCTATCCTTGTCAAACCAGCCTTTTGACTTTTCAACTTTTCTGCTTCTTTCAGCAACTCATTGACCTCAGTATCAATCCTTTCCGTAACATCTGAATCTGGTCCATAACCACCTACACTCGAGCTTTCCTCGTCAGAACTACCATTATACCCAGAACTATCATCATCGTCATTAGAAGTGTCAATATTGTGATCATGTTTTATCTAACTGATTATCTTGGCGTAACATGCAGTTTCTCCTTGATTCTCATTTCCCAACTGAACTGACCAATCACATCCTTCATCTGCTTGAACTACTAATGCTCTGTTTGTGTTGTTTGAAAGCCCAGACTGGTTAGAGTTGTTTGGGTTGTTAACAGCTACTATTCTTCGTTCATTGTTAACTTGAATTGTGTTAGATGGTCGTGATTGATTTTGGAAAGGGTTGTGATTTCCTTGTTTACTAGGTCGAGTACACTCACGCTTGAAATAACCTTCTTCTCCACAGTTGAAGCAAGTAACAGCATCTTTATCAAAACCATACTTCGTATCTTTCTTGCTTTCCAAACTTGTTGTTCCAGTTCTCCTCATATAGTCTTTAGCTCTTCTAACCGCACTTGCAAATGCCCATTTAATATCCATCAACTCCATCTCATCTCTGTCTATTTGTTGATAGTCTTCATTAGTCAAATTGATGTTTCCAATTTGACCAACGAGTAGTACATTGTAAGCACTAACCATGGTTTTTAGAAGTTCCATGTGTTCCCAAGCAACTTCTACACTGACCTTAGAAAGATGTAACGTATCAAGTCTGACGGTATTAGGATTTGCAGGTTGAAAGTTGTTACCATAGAAAGCTCATTGAGTAGCTTGTTGTGGAACTTGAGGTCTAACAACTTGTGGTTGTGTAGAAAGGCTTTAGGATCAAATACTTGACCATAGGTTTGAGTACTTGAGCCAGCAGATTGATCTCTTTGAACTGGTGGTTGTATAAAGGGATTAACATTTGAGACAAAGGCGGCTTGATGTTTCGGTTGCTGAGTTGTACTAACACATGTGTTAATACCTCCAAAGTATATTTCAAGGTTTTGTGGAATAGAAACTCTTTTTGCTTTCTGGATTTCTTCTTCATTGTTGTTGTCCAGCTTCTGAACAAATTCATAAATACTAATCACATCTAAAACGCCTATATGCTTTAGTAAATCAATAAATTGAATCCATTTTGGCGGCTAGGCATCATCAAATCGCATCACGGTTTCTTGTGGAGATGTTAACACGTTGTATGAATACATTTCACTAACCAGATGGTAAAAACATTCTCTCAGTTTTTCATTCTCCATGAACATGAATCCTTCAAACTCTTTCTTCAGTAGATCATGTCGTATCTTTCTAGTTGCAGCATTTCCTTCCCCTCTTGCTTCAAAAGTATCCCATAAATTCTTGGTGGTGGTACAGTACACAAACTGATGGTAAAGGTCCTTATGAAGTGCTTGTGTAAGGATAGAAAACGTTTGTTTTCTAAATCATAGGCCTTTTTATCATTTTCATCTAACTTGGCTAGGAGGTTGGAATTTATCCTGCTTCTTCGAGAGATTCCTTGTATGGTGTAGTAAAACATGCCATAATTCTGTATTTTGACCGAGAACGTATGTATGGAAACGACTTTTCCATGAAGGATAATCGTTCATATGGTTCAATTTTGGTGGAAGGTTATTACTTCCTATTTCACTCTTGCTTATAAGAAGAGTCTGAATGCTCTGATTTTGATTTGCTACGCACGCCCATTGATTAGCGGTAATCATGGTTGTGTGCTAAGGCATTAGTGATTGAACCCATGAGGTTGCGGAACATTGTGATGAGTCCTGGTTTAAGCTTGAACTACTCCCCCAATCCCAAGGATTAATACCCATTTTGTTTTCTTGTTTATGAAAATTAACTAAAAAGTTTAAAGATTAATCTTTTAATGACAATCAAATGTTAAAGTTCACAATTTAAAACCCACAAAGTATTTGAAAAACTGGAACACGAAAAACAGATTGTAGGTCCACATGAGGATCAAGTTAAACCTATTCCTTGTTCATGCAACACACATACGAGTGCGGAATCCAAGTATGCATGCAAACCAACGCAAAGTAAGAACACGAGGTAACCAAAGATTCACTATCTTGATTAAGAGATGAGAACAAGTACAAACGTATGCAAACAATGCTCATACGACTCAACAAACTGTCTGTGTTCTTGTGTCTTTGTCTGCTCCAGAGATGCTAACTGCTCAGCTCATCAACAAGTTGAACAACCAACAGCACCATGACTGAGAGGTGCATGTCTGCTTATATAGTGTCCATGAGGGTCATTAGTACGAAGCACGTTACCAGACATACAGAACATTCTATTACCCACGAACCACTGCTCCAAAGAGGCTTGTACGAAGCAATTGGTTCGTACGAAGCGAATGGTTCGTAGGAACCATGTAAACCAACTTGTTTACAATGATTCCTTCGTACGGAGCATGTGGCTTGTACGGAGCATGACGTACACAAGACTCAACGGTATGCACACATGCACATGTTTAACACAGACTAACTAAGATGTCGTACGAACCAAGATAGAAGGATGTCTTGATTTGGTCGATATAACCAAACTTATACAGACACTTGAGAAAAGACCGTACAATTACAAATGTAACTAAGAACAAGCGACATACACAAAACTGTATCAATAAACTCCCCCTTGGATGTTGCTTGGTCTTTGGTCTTCATACTTTGGTCTTCACACTGGAATGGCTTGGAGTATCAACAAACTCCCCCTGAAGATCTGCTATCCACTGATAGAGCATCAGGTCTTCAAAGTTTTAAGAAACATCAAATCTTTTATGTTTCTTCTTCGGACTTGTAAGTTCTTTTCGTTGCTGGTTTCGTTTATGTTCTTTTGTTTCATTCTGTACTCAATAAATAGATATACAGTTAGAACATAAATTTATCAGGGAATACACACGAAAATTTATCATAATTTTTTCGTATGAATGTATTCTCTGAACGAAGAAATACCAAACCATACGAATAACACTTAATTCGTATGAAGAGTAACTCATTTGGGTAAACAAATGACCAAGTCAAACAGCTGACCAGGTTCATTCGTACGAGATACACACACTCGTATGAAATCCTGTTTTTCAAAAATGAACTTTGCACATATCCACAAAAATCACACAGTTATGTTTAGGAAAGTGCTTTTGAACAGATTTTGGTTTTCTTTGATGGGTTACCTGTTTCAAGATATTACTTTATGAAGTTGCGATATCAAACAAATGGTTTTCTGAGCGTATCTTGGTAGGAAACTTTTGAGTCTCAACTATGGCTAACTTTCAAAAAGAAATATTATAAGCAACTAAGTAAACTAGACTTTAAAATCAAAAATAAACAGATAAACTATATATTTATTGAACCATCTTTTTCGAGTTTCAAGGTAAGAGAACCATACCAGCTTTTTTAATCTTTGTCAAAACGATATTTGGCTTAAACTTCAAAACTAAAAAGATAAGTATTCAACTATGATTATCGGTATTGTTGTCCACGTAAGCTCAAACTTATCAGATGTAATCATGGTTAGGAGATATGAATTATACTTACTAGCCGGTGTTCAACCACATCACTACATATTCCCGTATTACGATATGCATGAGAGAAAATCTTACCGGTGACTATACTGCTTTATCATCTGTTTTGACGTATATATATGATGTGAGTATCTCACTTATTTTGATTGAAAACAAGCCCTATGTGATTAAATCACTTATTGATGAGGAACTTGATTTTCATATGCATGTAGGTCAAAGGAGTAAGTCCGTGAACAGTTTAGTACCATCGTACCGACAAAGAGATGAACTTAGCTCCCACATAAGCCGTGATATTTTATCACTTATTTTGTGGATGTGATATTTTTATCACTTATTGATGGTCATATGTAGTATGTACACGTATGTATGGTATCATGGAAGTTCTAGACTTGCGTCACCGTTATTTTTCGGCAAAAGATTCAACCTTGATAGTCAGATGATAAGCAAGCATAAAGACCGTATATCTCAGAACCTCGGCACTCTATCAAACGAAATTTCGGTGCTAAGAACATATGCCAACGAATGGTTCCCACCTAGCTTGCCGTCTGTTAAGTTTATATCAACCTGCACAATTTAGTCTGATTGTGAGCCTACGGATACATCATAAGTAAAGCTACTTATCAATCTTCTTTCTGTGCTTTTAACCATTTCTGACAGATTTACTGGTGTATTTCATCATCTTCATCTTATCCAAGAAACTCATTTTTTATTTTTCTATTGTTTTTTTATTTTTCTAAATTTTCTCCCCCTTAAATATAGAAGGTAAATAAATGAAAGACATGTTTTTGTATTTTCTTGAAAATTTCTCCCCCTAAAATATAAAACGGAAAATCTTTTTGTAGTTTTAGATTTTTAGAAAAAGATGTAGGAAAATGATTAGCCATGATTGAGTTACTCGGGTTTCACCTTGATTCCATTGTCCAAAAGTAGATAATCAAAATGGGATTTATCAAAGGCTTTTGTAAAAAGGTCAGCACGTTGGTGATCAGTGTGGATTTTAACAACATTGATAAGTTTCTTTTCATAACAATCTGATATGAAATGATACTTAATCTCAACGTGTTTTGTTTTTGAGTGCTGTACAGGATTCCGAGTGATCTGTAAAGCAGCTTCATTATCAACAAAAATAAGAGTAGTTAAAATTTCAAAACCGTAGTCGCTCATTTGTTGTTGAATCAATAGAACCTGAGAGCAACAACTAGAAGCTGAGATATACTCAGCCTCACATGTTGATGAAGCTACACAAGTCTGCTTCTTGAATTGCCATGTGACTAGGCGATTTCCCAAGAACTGACATCCCACTGTTGTTAACTTTGCATCGATTTTGTAGCCGCCATGATCAGAATCACTGAATGCTGTCAGATCAAAGTTATCATCCTTAGGGTACCATAGACCAGTGTCCGGGCGACCCTTTGAATAATGAAAGATCCTTTTCATAGCCATCAAATGAGAAACTTTTGGACTAGACTGATGGTGCCAGAAGACATGTTGGGTACATTATATCGGGTCTTGAAGTAGTAAGATACATGAGAGATCTGATCATGGCACGGTAGAGAGATGGTTCCACATGTTCACCCATTCCGTCTGGAGTAATCCCATGTTTTGAGCTAATGGAGTTCCCAATGGCTTTGAGTTGTCCATCTGAAATCGCTTGAGAATATCCCCGACGTTCTTGGTTTGATGGATAAAAATCCCTTCCATTGATTGCTGAACCTGCAAACCTAAAAAGAAAGTCATTTCTCCCATAGCGCTCATCTCAAACTTCTCCTGCATAACCTATTCGAATTCTTTGCACATTCGATCGTTGGTAGACCCAAAGATAATGTCATCAACTAAACTTGCACTAGCAGCAAATCCTCGTTTCTTTCCTTGATGAAGAGAGTATAGTCGATCAAGCCTCGTCGAAAACCGTTCTTTAACAGATAGGTAGACAACGTTTCATACCAAGCCCTTGGAGCTTAATGAAGACCATATAACGCCTTGTTGAGAAGCCAAACCTTGTCAAAATGGAGTGGATCTTCAAAACCTGGCAGTTGCTCAACATATACTTCCTCTTCAACCACACCATGAAGAAATGCACTTTTCACATCCATTTGATAAACGGTGATCTTCTTGTAGGACGCATAAGCCAAAAAGATTCTTATCGCCTCAAGTCGTGCAACCGGTGCATAAACTTCATTGTAATCAACGCATTCGACCTGATTAAAACCTTGAACAACCAATTGCACTTTGTTTCTCACGACAACACCTCGGTCATCCTTCTTGCATTTGTACACCCATCGCGTACCAATCTTCTTATAACTGTCAGGCCGGTCAACCAATTACCAGACGCCTAACTTCTGAAACTGCTGAATTCTTCCTGCATGGCTTCAACCCAAGAGTCTTCTTTCATTGCCTCCTTCCAAGATTTTGGTTCTATTTAGCACACATAGCAGGCAAAAGACCAATCATTCAGACCACCAGATTCCTGATTTCTGAATTCAATCCAGCATTCTTGTTGTCTCGAAGCTGATTACGAGTCTGCACACCACTCTAGACATCTCCAATAATATTCTGCTGAGGATGGGTATTACGAATTCAAATTTCTGGAACATCGGGAACTCGAAAGTTTATACCCAGATTGTTGCTATTGAGATCAACAGTCAAATCGAGTGCTGGATTTGATGAGGATGTAGATGCATGACCTTCAGTCGTCCCTTGAGGTTGAATATTTGACGTAACATCCGAAATTCCAGGAACCGTACCAGAGGTAGCTTCATTAGCATCATGAAACTCGTCTTCTTCTGATGAAACATTATAATCCACAGCGTCTTCGAATTCCTCATTGTGAACAAGATTTGTAACCGAAGTCGACACTTGAGGATTAACAATAATTGGTCGGACTAGTGACAAGTCAACTATTGTATCACTTTCCAGTAACATCTGAGTTGTAGCTGATGCATCATCAAAAGTTGGCAGATTAAAGGAGTCGAACATTCCATCGTAGTCGAACATCCAAGGAGCTCCAGGAGCTCTTACTGATTTTGTATATCTCTGAACCTTGACCTCACCCCATTCTTCAATCTTCTTCGAAGACAAATTCCACATCGTGAAATTTGGAGTAGCATATCCAAGGAAGAAACCTTCGATAGCCTTTGGACCAAACTTTCCATGTGGATCAATCATAGTGCATGGAGCTCCAAAAGGTTCTAAGAAAGAAACATCCAGTTTCCTTTTATGTAGCAACTCAAAGCATGTCTTCCCATGTCTCTGCACCGTTAAAACTCTATTCATCGTGTAGCATGCAGTAGCAACAGCTTCTCCCCAAAATTGAACAGGAAGTTCTAATTCTACTAACATGGTTCTTGCTGTTTCAATAAGAGTTCGATTCTTCCTCTCAGCGACACCATTTTGTTGTGCAGTGTAACGAGAATTGTACTCATGCAGAATACCCTTTGAAGAACAGTACTCATCCATAACATGATTCTTGAATTTTGTGCCATTGTCGCTTCTGATTCTCCTTACCTTCAGATTGTACAAATTTTCTAATAGAGTCAGGAGATTCTTGATGATATTAGGAACTTCACTCTTGTGTGCCAACATGTTTACCCATGAAAATCTGGAATAGTCATCAGTAACTACCGGAAAATAAGAATCACCAAAGGTTGTCTTGTGTTTCATAGGTCCAAAGAGGTCCATATGAAGACGTTCCAGTGGCATATTCACAGTATTGATTTTCTTCACGGGATGGGATTTTCTTGCTTGTTTTCCCTTTTGGCATGATACACAAACGTCTTGAAGATGAAAAATCTTGATTGGTACACCATTCACTAGATTGTTCTTCACCAAATAGTTCATTTTCCTCAGGTTAATGTGTCTCATTCATCTGTGCCAAGAGATTGATTCCTTCTCGGTGGCTTTGAAGACAAAACATGTGACTTGTGTAGATGTTGTAATAGTTTGGCTCATATCAAGAATATACAAGTCGTTGATTCTTGGAGCCGATAAGAGAATCCATTCCTTGGGGATCTTGAATCCAGGTTTCAGCATATAACAACCGGTATCATCAAAATGTACCATGAACTTCTTGTCGCATATTTGAGAAACGCTAAGAAGATTGTGATCAATTTGCCGCACATAATTGATCTTGTCGAAACTTACAACACCATTGGAGACCATTCCTTTTCCAATGATGTATCCACCTTTATCACCAGCAAAGGAAACATAACCACCCCTAATGCTTTTCACATCATACAGGTAGTCGCAAGTCGCTTGTCATGTGCCTTGATGCTCCACTGTCAACAATCCAATGACTATTTACAGTTCCTCCTGGAACACCCTGCACATTTCACAAACAAGATTAGTTTGAGATGGGGACCCAAGCCTTAGTGGTCTTGGTTTGTCCCTTATCATCAAGAAATGTGATCTCTATTTCTTGATGATTGTCAAACTGAGTTCCTCCTCTTGAAACACTACCGGTCTTCTGTTTCCAAGATCGTTGATTATTACCAGATTGGCTATTATCTACAGTTTTAACAGTTTCTGGTTTAATTAACTTTGAAGATCTTGGATTCTTTTCTGAAGAATCCGTTTCTAAAGCTTTTTCAATTGCTTTTACTTGTTTACATTTTTGTTTCTCCTTTTGATCTTTAATAATTCGTTTATCTTGTGTTGGAGAAACAGATCTACGCTTGCAAGTTGTTTCGTGAGGGGTTCTTTTCACAAATCTTGGTTGGCTGGATATATACAATCTTTTATAATGTGGCCAAATTCTCCACATTTGAAACATCTTCTCCTTTCAACAAAATTAGGAGATCTTGTTTCACGGCTTGAAGTTGAACTTGTGGCTCTTGAGGTACTGAGTTCATTTTCATTACATCCATACGTGTGTTGGGTGTAATTATTTTGACTATTTCTTTTCAAAATCTTAACTTTCTTTACAAAATATTCATTAGATTTTCCTTGAAAAGTTTCGATTTTATCGGTACCTTTTGAACTCACAAATTTAACATTCTTAACCTTTTTCTTGTAGCGAGAGCTTTTTTGCTTGAACCTTTGGTTGAGAGACTGCAGGCTTTTCAACTCGCTTCCACTGTTTTTCTGTTGAAGCGGATAATGGTTGTGATTTGGTTGGTTTTTTCTTCTCTAAAACTTTGGTTGTTGATTTTTCAAGGACTTGATCTATAGAGATTGGATTTACGTTTATAATTGGAAAATATTTGTTCGAATATATTTTCTTATCTCCAACCAACGTATACAACACATTATCTGCATCATCTGTCGACACTTCTGTCTTGATAGATTTCTTAGAAACGGTCTCTTGGATCTCAACAGATTGAGTACTAGGAGTAGCAGAAAGTTCTACTCTTTTCCTTTCATCAAGAGGCTGATCCTGATCATCTTTTCTTGATTCATCATCTGATGTATCATTTTCCTCTTCATCAGATGAATTTTTAACAACATCAGACGATGAATTTTCTGGCTTGCTTGGTTCTTGAGAGGAATTGTCTAGTTTGGACCCTAATCCTGCTGCAGATTCTTTAGGATTCAGAGGTACTGAGGGTTCAAAACGAGATATCTCCTCTTCATCAGGCATTTTGGTATAGTTGTGTTTTATTGGGGGTGGACACGACTTATACCCTATACTTTTAACATCTCCCTTTAGTTTTTGAACATCAATGATATGATCAAGCACATAACGGGAGTTAGAGTAACTTTCCAATTTGAGCTTGATCGAATCGTATTCGCATTTGGCGATGGCTAACTCTTTCTTAGTTTCTTCCAGGAGATTAATATAGTTGTTAATTCCTGTCTGTTTATTCAAAACTGTTTTTTTTCAATTCAGAAACGCTTTTCTTAAGGGTTTCTATTACATATTTGAATTCTTTCCTTTCGGGTTAGAGCCAAATTCGCCTCTTTGCACTTTGATAATTCAAGAACTAAATTTTGATTATGACTGTTGACGGTTTCATACTTTATTTTTAATTCAACACAGCCATTGCAAACTGTAGGAGGGTCAGAATTTACCCGACTTGTAGAACCTGCAACATTTGCCATGAAGGTAGTGTGATGAGGGAAGGCCGCACCATCTGTAAAGAGTGTCTCTGTCTCCTTTACTGCAGCTTCTACATTCTGCATCATACCCACTTTTTCACACTTCATCATCTCAGCTTCACTCAGCAACTTGCTAACCTCAGCATTACTCTCATTTCTGATATCAGAATCAGATCCATAAGCACCTGAACTTGAACACTCTTCATCAGAACTACTAGCATACCCAGAAGTATCATCATTATCTGGAGTATTGATGTTGTGAACATGTTTGATTTGAATGACGATCTTTGCATAACATGCAGTTCTTCCGTTGTTCTCAGCTCCCAATTGTACTGACCAATCGCATCCTTCATCAGATTGAACTACCAAAGCTCTATGTGTGTTTGAAGGTCCTAATTGATTGGTATTGTTAGAGTTGCCAACAGCTACCATTCTTCTCTCATTGTTGAACTAAGCTGTGTTGGGTGGTTGAGACTGATTTTGAAAGGGGTTGTGATTTCCTTCCTTGCTGGGTCTTGTGCATTCCCGTTTGAAGTGACCTCTTTCTCCACAGTTGAAGCAAGTTACGGCAGTTTTATCAAAGCCATATTTTGTATCTTTCTTGCTTTCCAAACTGGTCCTTCCTGTTCTCTGCATGTAATCTTTCGCTTTTCTCACAGCACTTGCAAATGCCCACTTGATATCCATTAGCTCCATCTTTTCTTGGTCAATTTGTTGGTAGTCTTCGTTTGTCAAATTGATATTTCCTATTTGACCTGCAACTAAACCACAATAAGTACTGACCATGGTGTTTAGAAGTTCCATATGTTCCTGTGCAACTTCTACGCTGCCTCTAGAGAGATGAGATGTGTCAAGTTTGACAGTGTTGGGATTTGCAGATTGACAATTGTTTCCATAGAAAGCTTGTCGAGGAGCTTGATGTGGAGCTTGATGTGCTAAACTCTTGGCTGTGGAAGGAAGGCTTTCGGATCAAATGCTTGTCCATAAGCTTGAGTACTTGAGCCTGCAGACTGACTTGATTGAACATGTTGTGGTAGGAAGGGGTTCACGTTTGACACAAATGCGGTTTGCAGCTTCGGTTGCTTGCTTGAGTTTGTACCTGCATTAATACCTCCGAAGTACATCTCAGGGTTTTGTGGAACGGTGACTCGTTGTGCCTTCCGGAGTTCTTCTTCATTCTTGTTCTCCAGTTTCTACAAAAATTGATAAATACTAACTGAGTCCAAAACACATGTATGTTTTAACAATTCAATAAATTGACCCCATTTTGGTGTTAAAGCATCAGCAAATCGCATCACAATTTCTTGTGGTGCTGCTAACACTTTGTAAGAGTACATCTCGCTGAGAAGATGATAAAACCGTGTGGTCATATCATTCAATGTTTCATTTTCCATAAACATGAAACCTTCAAACTCCTTCTTGAGTAAATCATGCCGAATTTTCCTGGTAGCAGCATTACCCTCTCCTCTTGCTTCCAAAGTATCCCACAGATTTTTCGTGGTTGTACAGTACACAAATTGATGATAAATGTCTTTATGAAGAGCTTGTTTGAGGATAGCAAACGCCTTCTTCTCTAGATCATATGCCTTCTTGTCACTCTCGTCTAGATTGGCTAAGGAGGTTGGATTTGATCCGACTTCTTCCAGTGATTCTTTAAAGGGTGTAGTAAAACACGTCCACAATTTTGTGTTATGTCCAAGAACATATGTATGAAAACGACTTTTCCACGAAGGATAATCATTCATGTGGTTTAGCTTTGGCGGATGGTTATTACTCCCTATTTCACTTTTGCTCATTAACAGAGTTTGGATGCTTTGATTCTGATTCGCCACACATGCCCACTGATTTGCAGAGATCATAGCTGTATGTTGAGGCATCAAAGACTTAACCCATGATGTTGCGGAGCTTTGCGAAGACTCTTGATTCGAGCTTGAACTATTCCAATCCCACGTATTAAAACTCATTATATTTTCTTGATTATGAAAAATTGAAAGGTTTAAAGTTTGGAAATAACAGTTCCCGCTTAAAAATTCACAATTTTGAATATATTTGAAAAGCAGACAACTTTTAAAATCTGAAATGCGAAAAACAAACAATAACGAAGATTATTCGTACGAATCATTGATTCGTACGGATAAGTGTTCTTGGTACGAGCAACTTGCTTCGTACGGATAAGTGTTCTTCGTACGAGCAACTTGCTTCGTACGGATGAGCTCCTTCGTGCGAACCAACTTGTTCGTGCGGATGCGTTTCTTTCGCACGAGCAGCTTGGTTCTTCGTACGAATGGGTTATTCGCACAGTCTGCTTTTCTCAGTGATTTTCAGATGAACAAAGTTTAACCAAGTTTTAAGTTAGTTATCTATTCAAAACTTAAGTTTTCTGCTGGGAGTTCAAGAACACTTCAAGAAACCTTCAAACAAGCTCAGACACAACACTAAGCTTGGTTTTGAACAAGGAAGAGAGCCAAAGCTCTGATACCACTTGTAGGTCCATATTCCTTGTTCATGCAACACACATACGAGTGCGGAATCCAAGTATGCATGCAAACCAAAGCAAACTAAGAACACGACCAAAGATTCACTATCTTGATTAAGAGATGAGAAAAATTACAAACATATACAAACAATGCTCATACGACTCAACAAACTGCCTATGTTCTTGTGTCTTCGTCTGCTCCAGAGATGCTAACTGCTCAGCTCACCAACAAGTTGAACAACCAACAGCACCCTGACTGAGAGGTGCATGTCTGCTTATATAGTGTCCATGCTGGCCATTCGTATGAAGCACGTTACCAGACATACGGATCATTCTATTACCCACGAAGCACTGCTCCAAAGAGGCTTGTACGAAGCAATTGGTTCGTACGAAGCGAATGGTTCGTATGAACCATGTAAACCAACTTGTTTACAATGATTCCTTCGTACGGAGCATGTGGCTCGTACGGAACATGACGTACACAAGGCTCAATGGTATGCACACATGCACCCGTTTAACACAGACTAACTGAGATGTCGTACGAAACTAAGATAGAAGGATATCTTGATTTGGTCGACATGACCAAACTTATACAGACACTTAAGCAAAGATCATACAATTACAAATGTAACTAAGAACAAGCGACAGACACAAAACTGTATCAACACAGATCACAAAGAAACTTTGTTCTTTGTACGAATCAGTGATTCATACAAGTCACTGTCCTTCGTACGAACAACCTGGTTCGTATGAACAACTATCTTTCGTGCGAGCAACTTATGCTTCGTGCAAGTGAGTTCTGCACGAACAATCTTGTTCTTCGTGCGGATGGGTTATCTACATGGAAGTTTTTTGCTAAAGTTTGGTTTTTCGCATGGAGGAATCTTTTTGCAGGGTTGGTTGGTGAAAATTTCCTTTTCTAATAGAGACTTGTTTCTGAGTTTTTTCGAAAGTGTAAGTCAAGATAATCCGGATCTAACATTGATATCACAAAATCACCAAGGATGGGCAGAATCCAAACTTGGTGATGATTCAAGAAAACCGAAACGATGAAGAACAATGCGAAATCACTTTAACACCTTGCACACGATTCTATTACTTGAACAAGCAAAACCGTCTGGTACAAGATGGAGGTTATCTAGAGAAAACCTGAAAGTCTCCAAAAGTCTAATCCTAGGAAATGACATAAGTTTAGCTTATATACCTAGGGTAAGGCATAACCCTAATGGGCTTGCCTGGCCCACATGGCATATGGCATACCCAAATAACCTATAAAGGTCCAAACCTAACACAAACTAACCTTTTTAAACCCAGTTAACTACCATAGATCGTTACATATATTTGATGCTTCAGTCTCACAGTTCTAGGACCTAACAATCTCCCCCTAGACTGATGCATCAGATAGTCTTCATAGTGCAAATTCAGCAATGTCTTCAACAGAATCTATGGTTATCGCTGTGCCATAAGTGTTGTGGAAGTCAGTCCATACTTTTAGGACCTCACTCTTCAACCAACTCTCAGCACTGGGTATTTTTCTTCAGCTATTGTGGTTAGCTTCATATCAGGATCTTGATCAGCTTTGCTTGAAACATCTTTGTCAAAAAGAATGCGAGAGGAGGAACCTCAGCAGCTCTTTTCTTCTTCAATATTTTTCTTTCAAGCAAGCAGGTTCTCAGGTACTTCTTCAAATGTACTATCACTGTCAGACAATGACTGGCATCTGGTTCTTCTGACTCAGGTACACTTTGCTGTTGTGATGCTTCATGCTTTTTTAGGCAACTAACAGCATCTCAATTTCAGCAACCCCTGTTTCTTGATCTAAATCAAGATCTGCACAATTCTCAGAAATTTATAAGCAAACTTTCTTATGCAACAGGGAGAGTATCACATGAACACTTGGTACATCCAACTACTTATACTCGGATCGAATTCAAATTTCTTTCATTCTTGGATGATTAGTCAAATCTTCAAGAACGGTTAATAATTTTAATGAAACAAATAAAGCACTCTATTCTTGGATTTTTGAATTTAATTTTTTTTAAATATAAGAATATAAACAGAAACACAAATAAAACAAAGAAACTAACTTAATGGTTACAACTGTACAATTGCAATGGGATCAAAATCGTTTTCAAGAGGACCAAGGAGCACTTTTCGGTGTGAACTTATTCAGACTGGTCTATGCGATTGCCAATATGTTTGTCCACTTAAACTTTAACGCTCAACTTTCATTTTTCAACTTCGTGATATGCCTAAGGTAGTATTATACTATAATACTCGTGTGTCCCATACCATGACATGCCCCCACGATCAAGGTAAGCACAACGATTCATCGTAGCAGGTAGAGGGCGATATATGTATATATGTATTCTTTGAGGGGGAGAAAATTAGAAAAATAAATTAAACATTATTTGAAAAACAGAAAAATACAAAAATAAAATGTCATGGGAAATGAAATGAATATTCGTGATAATGGACGTGACTGACACCTGTAACGTGTCGTAGCTGAAAAGACTAGGATCTAATGTGATATGTCGGTAGGCTTACACTCAAGTGATTAAAAGATACCAAGTGATATAAACATAACGAACTATGTATCTTGTGGGTAACATACCATCGGCGTATGATTTCATGGTCTTAAATCTTTCGTTGATAGATAGCCAACATCTGAGGTTTCAGATCTTTATGCTGTTGAGTCATCCAGGGATATCTTGGCTGCCCTTCTGTTGCATCCAGATTATATGCAGACCTAGGCACAGTCAGGATATCTTTCTAAAAGAGCCAAAATGGAAAGGCCAAAACCTTAAAAGAAAGGAAATCTCATCATGAGAAAATTCCATGAATTTAAATAGAAACACAGATAAAACATAGAAGCTAACTTAATGGTTACAACTGTACAATTGCAATGGGATCAAAATCATTTTCAAGCGGACCAAGGAACACTTTTCGGTGCGAACTTATTCAGATTGGTCTATTCGATTGCCAATATGTTTGTCCACTTAAACTTTAACGCTCAACTTTCATTCTTCAACTACATGATATGCTTATGGTAGTATTATACTATAATATCCGTGTGTCCCATACCATGACATACCCCCGCGATCAAGGTAAGCACAACGATTCATCGTAGCAGGTGAGTATACTCAGATCATCCTTTATCTTTTACAATGTCAGACTATTGGTGAACAAGTCAGTACTTCCGTACAGCTGAGTGACCAATGGTATCTGACGAGGGTTAGGCAAATAACTTATTTGGTATGTTTAAGTTCATGGAATTTTCTCATGATGAGATTTCCTTTCTTTTAAGGTTTTGGCCTTTCCATTTTGGCTCTTTTAGAAAGATTTCCTGACTGTGCCTAGGTCTGCATATAATCTGGATGCAACAAAAGGGCAGCCAAGATATCCCCAGATGACTCAACAACATAAAGACCCGAAACCTCAGATGTTGGCTATCTATCAACGCAAGATTTAAGACCATGAAATCATACGCCGATGGTATGTTACCCACAAGATACATAGTTCGTTATGCTTATATCACTTAGTATCTTTTAATCACTTTTAGCGTAAGCCTACTGACATATCACATTAGATCCTAGTCTTTTCAGCTACGACACCTTACATGTGTCAGTGACGCCCTTTATCACGAATATTCATTTCATTTCCCATGACATTTTATTTTTGTATTTTTCTGTTTTTCAAATAATGTTTTTGTATTTTTCTAATTTTCTCTCGCTCAAACAATACATATATCGCCCTCTTCCCCCTAATTTGTGCCCATACTTTATGCACAACTTTACCTAATAATGAAAACATATGCACAAAGTTTTAAACAAAAGGAAAAGGAAAATATTTTTATTGTTTTTGCTTAACCGTTTCGTCATTAGATTAAAAACTAATCAATTTCAAAATTAAAGCACGAAATTCAAATTTGTACCTTTTCCCTGATCTTTTCTTACCTCATCTCCTCCAAGGAAACATCACAATCGTAAAAATTTGAACCTTTTTGCAACAGTGAGATGTTATCCTTCATGTCCCTGGAAGAACGACTATCAACACTCCAGAGATTGTCAACAGCTCCTCCTTGGCTGTTCCTGAGAAAATAAAGAGATTAGTAAGACAGTGGGACCCAGTCCATCGTGGTCCTGGGTTTCCCTGAAGCATCCAAATAAGACACTTCTTTAAGACACAAGTCCCCTTTTGTTTCAAGGATTTGTGATGTTGCTGCCGCTTTGTATTTGGGTTTCCAAATCTGTTTCGGTTTAACAAAAGGGGTTGCTGCCTTTTGTAACACCCAAACCGATGGCGGAAACATCGGGATGAGACGAAAACGAGATTGCTCATTGCTCACAACATTATTAAGTGACAATAATTAATTAATCCTTATCTCATTTCATAAGAATTGTCAAATACATCAATGTAACAAAACAAAGAACAACATAACAATTGCAAAGTCATAACAAAATTGATACGTCGACATTAAACCTAACGTCTAATTTGTGTGTATCTAGTCCTTGCTATATTGTTTTCATAGCGTTATCCCCTTTAACCTGTAACATGTTTTAAAATAATGTCAATGCGAAAGCAAAGGCGAGTACACAAGTTTAGGCATAGCATACGTATACGAATAAGTTTAAACAATCCACATGGCAACCAAATCTATACAAGAGCAATATCAAGGCATGCAATACTAATAATCAAACCCTTAACGCAATAACGATTGTTTTAACATGACCTCACGAATAACACGATGGAGGTGGATGCGTGAATTCCTATAGCGCTAAGCATGTCAAACGAAGGCTAAAAATAGTTAATGACTAAAGCATAGCAATACGAATATCCAAGACAAGCATCAAGTATAAGATTCAAGCTTTCATGTATATGGGATCGTTTGTGTGTTTTATAAAGTTTAAGTGTTCGTGATTTGTATATGGAAACATGTTACACCCGAAAAGTGTTGTAAACAAAGTGGGTCGAGTGTACTCACGGTTTTGCTAAGTCCTTTCTACACTTGACAATCCGTGAAGACGTTTGTTTGAGGATGACGCCGAATTATCCTACAAGAGGAAACGAGGCGTATGAGTATAGAGTTTCAACGGGAGATTAGGAGTATTCGAGCATGATTAAAACTAAGTTTGATAAAGTATTATGATATGAAAGTATTCACTAAGATGTAACACTCGTTCTTGACACTATAGTAACTCTTACGAGTTGGGTGTGATTTCAAAGGTTCGGGGCCTATTAGAATCGTGACAAGGAATTACATACTTTACTGTTAAACTTAATAACTTGATAGGTGATTATAAGTTCATTATCAAGGTTTTGGTTTTAGAATTATAATATAGTTATATATATATCATTATAATCATGTAGGAGGTGGGAGGATGAACCATCCACTTTGTAACCTCTAGTGTCATGTATGTCAAGTATGAGGTGGGAGGTTAAACCATCCACTTTGAACCTCGGATTATGTTCACCACTACACAAGTTACCATTGGTAACAAGGAGGGTACAAGAACTATATACTATACAAGAATGTAAAGACAAAAATGATAAGGTGCCATCTAGATACCAAGTAGCCAAGTATTCAACAACCTGACGAGCACACGAGGACAATCGTCAACGGCTTTGTGGGGTTGTGACACTTTAAGTCTAGCAAACTATCTTGGGATCTTGATGAAAAATCATCAAGTGATGTGTGGTCTCAAGTTGGATAGCCCAAGCTTCCTTGGTGGACACACATGAACAAGTTTAAGAACTTGCATCACTTGTGAGCTCAGTGCTCTTCAAAAACAGAAAGTGTAGGGTGTTAAAACAGCCCTTAGTTCATGTTAACAAGCTTGGTTAGGCTTTACTAATCATAAGCTTGATTGTAAGCACAAGAACACAAGTTTGTTGAAGTTAAAACACAAGTTTGATAAAAGTTTCGACAAAACAGAAAGTTTGTGGACATTTTGGGGCATTTCCAGGTCTGGATTCTCCATGGAGAACCCTAGGAATTCAACCCAAAGTTTATCCAAGCAAGTAGGAAAAAGAATGGAGTGATTTCATTTAGAAATGAGTGAGTTACACTCACTTTAGTAAAGATGAGTAATTCTGCTCGAAAATTCTGATTTTGCAAGGATCTTGAGGTGATTTGAGAGTGATATAAGAGAGATTAAAGTGTAAAAATGTTTGGATTAGAGGTGGGTTTTATAGGGGAAGGATTAGGGTTAGTTAGGTGGGGTTTAAGTGGGTAATTAATGGTTAAAAGTTCAGAAATTTAACCAAAAACCCGCCCAAATTGCAGGTGTCCGCCTTGGCTCGCGACCAGACTTCGACCGGAAACAAAGCAAAAGAAGCTTTTGTTTCCAGGTTCATTCAAATGTGAGGCGGCTGGTGGAGTGGTGGAGTTGTTGTTTGTTGAACCGGAGGTCCCGGGTTCGAGTCCCGCGGATCCGGTTTTGTTGATTTATATTTTTTTTCATTTAAAAATCATTAAATCAGGTTTCATAAATGACAAGAATAGCCCCTGAAGTTTGAGAATTCAAGAATTACACTTTAAACCTTGGACTTGTTAAAAATGGGTATATATTAACATCTAAAAACTAAATGTTAATATATATATATATATTTAAACTAAATATTATTTTAATTTTTTTTGTAAAAAGAAATTAATTAATATTATTAACTAATTTAATTAATTAATTAATTAATTTAATTAATTAACTTAATAAATGAATAGGTAATTATTATTTTCGTAACGAATTTAGTTTAACGATTACAAGTTTCACGTTTAAGTCTCAATTACGCATACATACCATGTTTGCAAGTTATGACCCGTTTACGATTGAGAGTACCACGAATATGTTAACATGTTTAAAGTATGAACAAGTATAAGTGTAACAGGACTATGATTAACATAATATGGATAAAATACGAGTTTCTCATTACAATCCAAGTCTCGGTTTACAACATTTACAACGAAAGACGAATACAAGATACAACGCTTACTAAAAATAGAAGTACCATACAAGTTTCCAAATATAGAAAGTAGAGAAACGCGGAGCGTTACAGTCTCCCCTCCTTTAGGAAATTTCGTCCCGAAATTTTGGAAGATGTAACGAAGAGATATGGATACTGAGTCTTCATATCACTTTCAAGTTCCCAAGTGAATTCGGCGCCACGTTTACCTTCCCATCGAACCTTGACAATAGGAATACGACTGCGCCTCAGTTGCTTGGTTTCTCGGTCCATGATTTCGACCGGTTTCTCCACAAAGTGCAAAGTATCGTTGATCTGAAGATCTTCGAGTGGAACTTGAAGTCCTTCTTCGGCTAGACACTTCTTCAAATTTGAAACATGAAACACAGGATGAACATTGCTGAGCGTCTGAGGTAGATCCAGTCGATACGCTACCTTGCCTATCCTTTCGAGAATCTTGAAAGGACCCACATAGCGAGGAGCGAGTTTGCCTTTCTTACCAAAACGAACAAACACCTTTCCAAGGTGCAACCTTGAGAAGTACGTGGTCACCTATGTCGAATTCCAAAGGTTTGTGTCTACTATCAGCATAGCTCTTTTGTCGGCTTCGAGCTTTGAGCAAGTTGTCACGAATCTGTAGGATATTGTCCGTCATCCCTTGTATAAGTTCGGGACCAGTGAGTTGTACGTCTCCGATCTCGTGCCAACAAATAGGCGAACGGCATTTGCGACCATACAGTGCTTCAAATGGAGCCATTTGAATACTTGCGTGATAGCTGTTGTTGTACGAGAATTCTACCAAGGGTAAGTGCAAATCCCAGTTGCCGCCAAAATCGATTACGCATGATCGAAGCATATCCTCTAGAGTTTGAATAGTATGCTCGATCTGACCGTCAGATTGAGGATGAAAAGCGGTGCTAAGATTCAAACGAGTGCCAAGGGCGGATTGGAAAGTTTGCCAAAGGCGAGAAGTGAAACGAGCATCACGATCAGAAATAATACCAAGAGGAGTACCGTGATGACTAATGCTTTCACTCGTGTAGATACGAGCCAATTTCTCGACTTTGTAATCTTCACGAATGGCGAGGAAATGTGCGGATTTGGTCAAACGATCGATGATAACCCATATGTTGTCGTGACCAGATGAGGTACGAGGCAATTTCGTGATGAAATCCATGGCTATGCTCTCCCATTTCCAGACAGGAATTTCCGGTTGTTCGAGCAAACCGGAGGGACGTTGATGTTCTGCCTTGACTTTGGAACACGTAAGGCATTTGGAGACGTAGAGAGCGATATCACGTTTCATTCCAGGCAACCAATAGGATGCGCGCAAGTCATGATACATCTTATCAGCTCCAGGATGAACGGAGTATCGGGATTTGTGAGCATCATCCATCAAAGTAGTCCGAAGATTGAGACGACCGGGAATCCAAATGCGACTATGGTAGTAAAGAATACCATCAGGCTTTGCTTCGAGTGGGTTTTCGATTCCATAATTCAACTCGTTATCGAGGTTACCCTCGTTAATGACGGCAAATTGTGCTTGTCGAATAACTCATTGAGTTTTCCCACATTTTGGTAGCAACGAGCACTCTTGACATGAGTCTTACGACTAAGTGCATCGGCCACGACATTCGCCTTACCAGGGTGGTAGCGGATATCGCAATCGTAGTCGTTTAACAATTCTACCCAACGACATTGACGCATGTTGAGTTCCTTTTGATCAAAGATGTGTTGGAGGCTCTTATGGTCGGTAAAGACCGTACACTTTATACCATAAAGGTAGTGTCGCCAAATCTTTAATGCAAAAACAACTGCACCAAGTTCAAGGTCGTGAGTAGTATAGTTTTTCTCATGAATTTTGAGTTATCTCGACGCGTAAGCGATTACTTTGTCCCGTTGCATGAGAACGCAACCAAGACCCTGGTTAGAGGCATTCCAATACACGACGAGATCATCGTTCCCATCGGGGAGAGTGAGAATAGGAGCATTACAAAGCATGTCCTTGAGCGTTTGGAAAGATTCTTCTTGTTCGGGACCCCAAACAAAAGGTTTAACTTTTTGAGTCAACGAAGTCAAAGGAACGGCAATCTTCGAGAAGTTCGAGATGAAACGGCGATAATACCCAGCTAGGCCAAGAAACGAACGAATTTCAGAGGGCGACTTAGGTGCAATCGAATTCTTAACAGCTTCCGTCTTTGCAGGGTCAACATGAATACCAAGTTCATTGACGGTGTGACCTAAGAATTGAACCTCTTTTAGCCAAAATTCACTTGGAGAATTTGGCATAAAGAAGTTCGGTTTGCAAAAGCTGAAGAATAAGGCGCAAATGTCGTCCATGTTCTTCTTTCGTCTTGGAGTAGATTAGGATATCGTCGATGAATACAATGACGAAATGATCGAGAAAAGGCTTACACACACGGTTCATGAGATCCATAAACATTGCAGGAGCGTTGGTCAAACCAAAAGGCATGACCACGAACTCGTAGTGTCCATAACGTGTGCGAAATGCGGTTTTGGGTACATCTTCCTCGGAAACCCGAAGTTGATGATAGCCAGAACGGAGGTCAACCTTTGAAAAGCACTTCGCGCCTTGCAATTGATCGAAGAGATCGTCAATACGAGGAAGTGGGTATCGGTTTTTTACTGTAAGTTTATTGAGCTCGCGATAATCAATGCACATCCGAAAAGACCCATCTTTCTTCTTGACGAACAACACGGGAGCGCCCCAAGGGGAAATACTAGGGTGTATAAAGCCTTTATCAAGAAGCTCTTGAAGTTGGCTGTAACATCCGTAAAAAAAAAACGGGTTTCCAAAACCCGCTTCGTTTATTAACCGAATAGTCAGTCATAAAATTTTCGTTGCGTATATATTGTTTATTTTAATTTTAAACGATACATAATTAATGAATATTTTAGAATTTAAAATCTATAATTGAAAATTTATAACAAATAATGAATAAAAAAATATAAGGAGACGCCGGGTTTCGAACCCGGGTCACCCGCCTCCATCACACACGCATAAACCAGTCGGCTGCCAAGCCTCATTCGGTTTATTTTAGGATCCATTAATATATGTATACGCATTTCAATTAAGGGAGGTTTCAAAAAGAAAGCCGCCCAAAGATTCAGCAGCTACGATTTCAAAAGAAAAGGAAAACACGCATACATTATCAGTTACCAAATCATGTTTTAATTCAATTTCAGTTATCAATCATACCCTGAATCAAAGGAAATCAGTATTTTGAAACCGAAAACTTTAAAAAATGAAACCGATTACAAATCATTCGATCTGTAAATACTAAAACATCTCGATCACCAAACGATCACACAAGAGCTTTCTGTTCAAACACTCTACTGCCGGAATTGTCTGGTAGTCACCAGATAATATCACCGGAAAAACCGAAATCGTGGTGGATCACATCACCTATAAATACCTTGCTAACCTCGTTCTCAAACTCATTCAAACCATTCTTGAAATCCTCTGCTTATTCTCCCCAGCCCCGCTGACCTCAGAGTTTCATCTTCAAGTCGCCGGAATTCGGAACAGAAATCGGGATTGACTGGTTACTTCATAAATACAAATTGTTTCACCATAAACGAATTCGCTCATTCCCTCAAAACACTCGCTACATCAACACTTAAAAACTCTCTGTTTTCCTTTCTGCACTTTGCTGGAAAAATTTGGAACTCGCCGGAGTTGGTCACCGGAACCATCAGAGTTCTATCTTCCAGTGGGTATGAATCTTTAAAACATTTCTATGTTCATGTTTAATTCCGTTAGTTGTAAACCAGTAACCAAAATTGTTAAAAATTTAGACAACAGTCGGAATTGTTCTGTGTTTTGATTCAATGAAGAAGATGAAGTTATAAAAAGTTTATAAGTATAATTAAAGATGGGATTTTAATCAGGTTAGACACACAGTTCAGTGGTGGACTGTGTGCATTTGAAACGCGAAGATCCCGAGTTCGAATCCTGCTTCTGTAACCGGTTCTGGCAATTATCAAACCCTTTTAAAAAAAGAGACAGAAATGAATTAATCGAATAAGTATATAAATATAATTAAAATCAGAAATATTTCGGGTTAGACACGCAGCTCAGTTGGTAGAGCTGCGTGCACGCGTACGGGAGGTCACGAGTTCGAACCTCACTCAGCGCATATAATAAACACGGTCCGACCGGTCAACGGCCCGGTCAACGGTCAACGCTCGGTCAACGGTCAAAAAATCAAAATTTTTATTTTCTTTTATTTATTTATTTTATTTAAAAATCAATTAAAAATACTTAAAAATAATATTTTTAAAGTTAGAAAATGACCTTAAACTCACAAAAATAAATCTAAAAATCCTATTAAAATTGTTAATAAAATCCACTTATTTACCGAACCATTATGTTATTATTTAGGTTAGTTTCTCTCGTGGTTAAATCCAAATTCGTGCGCATTCATCATCAATCCAAGAAACGCAACCACTGTGAGTGAATTCTTACAAATTCCCCTTTTTATTCATGTTTTGGGGTGTATCATGTGTCACTTAAATTAATTCGCTTATTCAAACTCGTGCTATACCATATTATGATCTAAACTTAGAATGTAAATATTGTATGTTGTGATGTATTACATATTGTCAAGTTGTATGCAAATTATTTATTAGGCCCATCATTTCCTCGTGGGAGACGAGTTGAACAACGCGTGCCTCAAAAACATTCATTAGGCCCATCAGTTCGTTGAACAACGCGTGCCTCAAAACAATCATTTGTTGTATGTGTGTGCAATATTTAATATTATGTGTTTTGTGAATAAATTTACATCTACATTTACTCATATGTGGTTATGCACTTTATTTTATAATCAATACAATAAACACGTTTAAATGTTTTCATAGGATTCACTCGCCAACTTTTTGTTGACCCAAAAACCATTTTACACATGATACAGGTGGACAGGATGAAGCAAGGAACACATAGAAAATTGCCTTAGAAGAAAAATAATGAAGTCTAGAAAGATGAATAGAACATGTTGTACTTGTATGATTTGATTATATGATCTCCTTTAAATTGTAATAATAAATATGAAACATTACATGAGCTTTGATGAAAACCCAATCATGCCCCGATCACCTTTTTCCGCTGCGGGTCGGGGTGTGATAGATTGGTGTCAGAGCTTTTGACTATAGGGATATAGGATAGGTTATTAGAACCTTAGAGCCTATATGATAGTTGATTAGATTTTAATTGTTTATGTGGTTACATGCAAACTCATGATGCTTATTTATTTCATATTTATTACATACACAAATGCATGCAAACACTTCCAATATTATATTTTGTGATACTTAATGAATCATACTTATAGTCGAACATAACATGCTTACATATACAATCATCAAGCATATTTCAATGTTCACATATTCAAATCATCATACTTCCGTTATTCAAGATTTTGTCGCATTTTTCATTTTTCAATCTCATCAAAGTGAGTTCTACGACGGGCATATAGTAACTGTAAGGGTACGAGTACCGGTAGTCGGAACGTCCTGTCTAGGTTGGCATTCGTATAAATCCAATATAACGGACCAGTTTGCCTACCTGGGGACCAACGATGAGAGTACGAAGGACCTATTAGGCCAAAGCATGCCACACCAAACGTCGTTCGAACTAACCCCACTTTGAGTTGTCACCGTGTCCACACCCGGATGCACTCAAAATATCATACGTTACATACATATTTCTCGATTTTCTCTAGGTTTTAGTGTACATTACCAGGCTAACACATGCGAACCATATGAAAGACCCGGTAATCATGGGGGCCCACATGATTACGAAGGTGAAGTATGGCGGCATGCAAAGGCCCAATTACGAGCAAAGCCCAAGACATCCTATGGATGTAGTAGATTTATTATTCTATATTTATTTTATGAATGTTCATTCCTAAATACGACACATGACCCCTAAAACGTCCAACTCATACTCTTGATACGTATTTGTTGTAGATGTCTTCTAGTCTCGCTCGTAGGAAGATGAGATCAGGAAAAGCCCGCGAGCGCATGGCTGCCCAAATCGCTCAACAAATGGCTGCCGTAATACCTAACATCGTAGTTCAAGTTCAACAAGCCCTTACCGCTAATCCCGTCAACCCAATCAATCAAGAAGATCAAAATGTTATCAACCCTCCCCCAAATACTACTAAATTCACCTTCAAGTATTTCAAATCCTGCGACCCTCCAAAATACAAAGGGACTGAAGGTGTCACCGCACTCCTCCATTGGTTTGAGGAAATGGAAAACACTTTTCTAAATTGCGATTGCCCCGATGATCGCAAGGTGCGATATGCTACCGGTCGTTTACTTGGAATAGCACTTACATGGTGGAATACAGAGAAGGCCAAGCGAGGTGTTGAAGATGCTATGTCTTTGACTTGGGAAGAGTTGAAGGAAATCATGACAAGACGGTTTTGTCCAAGAAGCGAAATCAAGAAATTGGAAGATGAGTTCTATTCTTTGAAACAAAAGGAGGGCGACCACACCACATACAACAAGAGATTCCTTGAGTTAAATCAAATGGTCCCCAACTTGTTCACTCCTCTCTACCGTTTGATCGAGCACTACATTCGAGGTCTTCCTTCAAAAATTCAAGACCCTATAATAAGTACCACACCTTCAACTTTGGAAGCAGCTATGGAGTTAGCAACAGAGCTCACCGAAAACCGCATACGGAATAAAGACTTCAAGGAGGAGAAGAAGAAGGATAAAGCATCAACTGAAACCTCAAACTCCAACCAAACCAAATCCCCTTCTCAACCCATTTCTAAGAGAAAACGATATGGGCAAATATTCGCTGTCACCCAACACAATCAACCAGCTTCACAAGCCATACCCCTCCAAGCTATCCCAATCACTCAAGTAGCACCCAACGCAACTTACCCAAATAAGAAACCTTACTTTGGACCTCACCCTCAATGCAACACCTGTTTTTATCACCATACATCTACCTTACCTTGTCGACTATGTGCGAATTGTGGACGCTATGGTCATTTGAGCAAGGTTTGCCGCACCCCTCAAAACCAAAACTCACCCCCTACTCAAAACATGATCCAAACATATCAACAACCCCAATACCCCATGTTTCCATATGTTCGAGCTTGTTTTAATTGTGGCGACCCTACCCACTTTAGAAACACGTGCCCTCGATTGGTTAACATCATAAACGCCCAAGCTCAAGCAAACCCAGTTAACCAAGCAAATCAAGAAACCTAACCACTAGGCCACCAGCAAGAGGAAGAGCTTACAACATCAACGCCAATCCTGTTGAAGATAATAACGGCCCAAACGAACCACCCAACTAGTTTTCTTCACCAAAAATCAAGATTCAACTCCAACCGCGTAGTTTTTATGTTATCTCAATCTTCACGTATCTCAATTATAAATTGGAAATTTATCCAAGAATCTTAATGCGAATTACTATTTCAGTTTTGTTTTATACTCATTGATTTAACATTTATATCATCATACATCTCGACGTATTTCAATCTCATCATTCAAAGAAGTTGGGTTGTGTCTCACTTCTACATAGACTAACCTCTTCATCATAACAAACGAGAGAGGTACTGTCATCATTCAAACATGTATACTTTCAGAATTAAGACTCAAGCTTTGGTTGTTGTGTTTGTTTATGTTTTAGAGTCACATAGAACTAATCATAACTTACTGATAAAGCCAATGAAAATTTGACAAGATTATGGTGGATACGCCGCTGGTACTTCCTATATATAAGTATTCTTGCCAAAGGATCAGAGGCATTGTCAGGCGGTTATGAGAGGTTCCATGTAGGTTTTAGTGGTAGAAGTTTTGTTTTAGGATATAACCTTATCTTTCCAAACGTATCGATTCTCTCAAAACTCTTGTGCATGAGATCATACCTAGTCAATCAACTCTGTTTATCAATATTCCTTATCTTAGGCATCAACCCTTACTAGGAACATTACCGCCTCAAATAAAATTTAAACTCTTACCCCCTTCTAAGTATGTAATTGTCAAAACCACCCTCCTTTCGAGTCAAACATACCACTACTTAAATTTCGGGACGAAATTTCTAAAAGTAGGGGATACTGTAACATCCGTAAAAAAAAAAAGGTTTCCAAAACCCGCTTCGTTTATTAACCGAATAGTCAGTCATAAAATTTTCGTTGCGTATATATTGTTTATTTTAATTTTAAACGATACATAATTAATAAACATTTTAGAATTTAAAATTTATAATTGAAAATTTATAATAAATAATGAATAAAAAAATGTAAGGAGACGCCGGGTTTCGATCCTGGGTCACCCGCCTCCATCACACACACATAAACCAGTCGGCTGCCAAGCCTCATTTGGTTTATTTTAGGATCCATTAATATATGTATACGCATTTCAATTAAGGGAGGTTTCAAAAAGAAAGTCTCCCAAAGATTCAGCAGCTACGATTTCAAAAGAAAAGGAAAACGCGCATACATTATCAGTTACCAAATCATGTTTTAATTCAATTTCAGTTATCAATCATACCCTGAATCAAAGGAAATCAGTATTTTAAAACGGAAAACTTTAAAAAATGAAACCGATTACAAATCATTCGATCTGTAAATACTGAAACATCTCGATCACCAAACGATCACACAAGAGCTTTCTGTTCAAACACTCTACTGCCGGAATTGTCTGGTAGTCACCAGAAAATATCACCGGAAAAACCGAAATCGTGGTGGATCACATCACCTATAAACACCTTGCTAACCTCGTTCTCAAACTCATTCAAACCATTCTTGACTGGTTACTTCATAAATACAAATTGTTTCACCACAAACGAATTCGCTCATTCCCTCAAAACACTCGCTACATCAACACTTAAAAACTCTCTGTTTTCATTTCTGTACTTTTCAAACCTTTTTAAAAAAAGAGACAGAAATGAATTAATCGAATAAGTATATAAATATAATTAAAATCAGAAATATTTCGGGTTAGACACGTAGCTCAGTTGGTAGAGCTGCGTGCACGCGTACGGGAGATCATGAGTTCGAACCTCACTCAGCGTATATAATAAACACGGTCCGACCGGTCAACGGTCAACGCTCGGTCAACGGTCAAAAAGTTAAAATTTTTATTTCTTTTATTAATTTATTTTATTTAAAAATCAATTAAAAATACTTAAAAATAATATTTTTAAAGTTAGAAAATGACCTTAAACTCACAAAAATAAATCTAAAAATCCTATTAAAATTGTTAATAAAATCCACTTATTTACCGAACCATTATGTTATTATTTAGGTTAGTTTCTCTCGTGGTTAAATCCAAATTCGTGCGCATTCATCATCAATCCAATAAACGCAACCACTGTGAGTGAATTCTTACAAATTCCCCTTTTTATTCATCTTTTGGGGTGCATCATGTGTCACTTAAATTAATTCTCTTATTCAAACTCGTGCTATACCATATTATGATCTAAACTTGGAATGTAAATATTGTTTGTTGTGATGTATTACATATTGTCAAGTTGTATGCAAATTATTTATTAGGCCCATCAGTTCCTCGTGGGAGACGAGTTGAACAACGCGTGCCTCAAAAACATTCATTAGGCCCATCAGTTCGTTGAACAACGCGTGACTCAAAACTCATTCATTAGGCCCATCAGTTCCTCGTGGGACACGAGTTGAACAACGCGTGCCTCAAAACAATCATTTGTTGTATGTGTGTGCAATATTTAATACTATGTGTTTTGTGAATAAATTTACATCTACATTTACTCATAAGTGGTTATGCACTTTACTTTATAATCAATACAACAAACACGTTTAAATGTTTTCATAGGATTCACTCGCCAACTTTTTGTTGACCCAAAAACCATTTTTACACATGATACAGGTGGACAGGATGAAGCAAGGAACACATAGAAAATTGCCTTAGAAGAAAAATAATGAAGTCTAGAAAGATGAATAGAACATGTTGTACTTGTATGATTTGATTGTATGATCTCCTTTAAATCATAATAATAAATATGAAACATTATAATAAATGTCATGAGCTTTGATTAAAACCCAATCATGCCCCGATCACCTTTTTCCGCTGCGGGTCGGGGTGTGATATTGGCTTGATAGCTCTTGCATCTCCGAGGTTGCTAAACGATAGGGAGCCTTCGCAACAGGAGTTGCGCCAGGAATGAGGTCAATACGAAAATCGATAGCTCGAGGAGGCGTAGGACCAGGGAGATCCTCGGGAAAACAGAAGGGAACTCACAAACGACAGGAACATCACTTATGCTAGGACCTTTGTCTTTCTTTTCCACAACGTGGGCGAGAAAGGCAAAGTGCTCCTTACGCAAGTACTTGTTCGCTTTGATGCACGACATAAGCTTGAGACCCTTAGAAGGTTTCTCACCATAGACGTGTAAAGAGTCACCTTGAGGTAGGGGAAGGTGAATGAATTTCTCAGAACAAACGGCTTCAGCGCGAACTCGCTTAAGCCAGTCCATGCCTACTATGACGTCAAAGCTACCCATTTGCATAGGTATGAGGTCGATGGAAAACTTATGATCGTTTAAGATTAGGGAGCAACCAGAAAGAACAGAGTCAAAAGAGATGGTCTTACCATTAGCGACTTCGACAGCAAAAGGATTAAGCATTTTAGTTCGTTCGCACTTAAGCAAGGGTTCAAATTCAACTGATACAAAACTTCTATCCACGCCAGTATCAAACAGACAAGTAGCATAGATATGGTTCACAAGGAACGTACCAGTGATGACGTCATTCGAACTTTAGGCTTGAGCTGAGGTGAGAACGAAAGCTCATCCTTTCGCAGGTTCGGTTTGTTGTTGCTGTTGGTTGTTGGTGCGTTTCGGGCAAACGTTGGCGAAATGGTTAGGATCGCCACAATTGAAGCAGGTTCGACCAGGTGTAGCTTGTGTTTGGCGGTTTGGGTTAGGATTGGGTAAAAGGGTTTGGGTTTGCTGGTTCTGGGTAGGCGACAGTAGTTGGAGAGGTGTCCCAACCTATTACAGTTGGCACATTTTCGGCATGAGGTGCCAACAGGGTGATGGTAGTTGCAAGTGGTACACTTGGGGTGAGAGCCAATGTAACCTTGTCCAGGTTGGTTGGTGTTTTGGGTAGGCGGAGTGACGACAACATTGTTTTGAGAAGAAGCCTTCCGCTTCTTGTTCTTGTTGTGGGGCTTCTTGGCTGGAGGGGTAGGTGATTCGGTGGTGTTGGCAATGGCTTGGTGCGCATGTACCTTGCCGTAGACCCCCTGAAGGATGCAGTTATGGTTGAGTTGGAGGGTTATGGCATAGGCTTCCTCGAGGGTTTTCGGGTTGGCTGCGGCTACATGGTTCATGATCACCGGTGAGAGGCAACGGATGAGCTTGGCGATTGACTTGGGAATAGTATCGACTTGCCCAGGGCAAATGATACTTAACTATTTAAAGCGCGCAATCAATCCTTCAGCGTCGCTCCCCTGTTGTGTGAGATTCCGGAACTCGTTTTCAAGTTTCTAGGTCTCATGGGGAGGACAGAATTGCTCCTTCATGAGCTCCTTAAGCTCTTACCAAGTCATCGCATGGGCTGCTTCATTTCCACGCGTGTTTCGTTTGGTGGTCCACCACTCGAGGGTCCTCTTGCCGAAGACCCCGGTGGCATTAAGGGTTCGGAGTTCCTCAGGGCACCCGCCCTGAAGGAAGATAAGCTCCATTGAATCAAACCAATTGATCATGGCGGTAACACCGTCCATGCCAGTGAATTCCACTGGTTTACAAGCCATGAAATGCTTGAATTGGTAAGATGGTTTGGGGGTATCGGCTTTGGAATCAGCGGATGATTTAGGTGTGGCTTCGGCGTGTATAGTGTGGATTTGGATAACAATGTCGGGTATGATCTTAGCCAATTGCCCGGCCATTTGCTCCAAAACGATCCCAATCAGTTCTTGTTTCGATATCGAGTCCTCGTTGTTGGATTCCTTCTGGGAATCCGTCTTCTTGGACTTCTTGAGGCGGTTCAACAAGTTACGGAAAGGAGGCAGCTAGAGGTTGTAAACAAGACAAAAGCATGAGACTTGATTGTAATAAAGAAAATAGGTTTTGCATGCATGAGTATGAATAAAGTTCACATAAGTTTCACATAAGAAGCATGTGTTCATCAAGTATGGTTCACATAGTTTGCATGAGTTCAACAAGTATAACATGTATAGTCACGTATGAATACAAATAAAGAGTATAAATTTAGTTTGTTCACGAGGATTAGTATTGTTTTTGATTGCGATAAACGTGCGAGTGTGTAACGGTTTGAAATGAACGAGGTAACAAGTATTAAAACACATAAAATTTGAGTCACATAAAAAGAATAGGCTCATAAAACATGGGAATGATTCGGGTAGAGAATTGTCGACAATCCAAAGTGAATCGAAGATCTTTTCGATTTAGAGAAACGTTCTTTGGCCTATAATTAAAATGCTCTCATCGAGAAGCGACTAACGACATTTTACCCTTCCAGTTACTACACGTCTCTAACCGATCGGAAAATCGAGACTTTGGCGAGAGTGAAAATCAAGGAATGGGACTTAATCGACAAGGTGCGGGTTTCACCCCTAACTTGATGATTTCGTACCCTAAGTGTGGTTGGTACTTACCAAACGAAGAGCAAATTCCAATTCGTTGGTAAGGGTCCACTAGAGTTTTAAGTTGGAAATTTTCCATCAAGGTTTGGATTTCACTCCTAACTCGATGACATAATTGCATGCAAAAAGAATAAATATAGTGGATTGAGAGTCGTTCACCAAATTGCGGTTTTCACACCTATTTTAGTGAAGTCGTCTCGTTTATATTACGAGTGTCTTCAAGCGTCCAAACATGTATTGTGTAAAAGTGTCTTAGGAAGACACCATGTATATGTATTAAGACCAAAATGAAAGAGAGAAGCAAAGTAGGAAGCATAAAGTTTTAAGCATAATCAAGAATGGTCACAACGGGTACTTAGAACTATAGACTAGGTCGAACATGGCAATTCTACCTAATTCCCTATAGTTATGGCTCTGATACCAATCTGTAACACCCCAACCGATGGCGGAAACATCGGGATGAGACAAAAAACGAGATTGCTCATTGCTCATAACATTATTAAGTGACAATAATTAATTAAACCATATCTCATTTCATAAGAATTGTCAAATACATCAATGTAACAAAACAAAGAACAACATAACATTTGCAAAGTCATAACAAAATTGATACGTCGACATTAAACCTAACGTCTAATTTGTGTGTATCTAGTCCTTGCTATATTGTTTTCATAGCGTCATCTCCTTCAACCTGTAACATGTTTTAAAATAATGTCAATGCGAAAGCAAAGGCGAGTACACAAGTTTAGGCATAGCATACGTATACGAATAAGTTTAAACAATCCACATGGCAACCAAATCTATACAAGAGCAATATCAAGGCATGCAATACTAATAATCAAACCCTTAACGCAATCACGATGTTTTAACATGACCTCACGAATAACACGATGGAGGTGGATGCATGAATTCCTATAGCGCTAAGCATGTCAAACGAAGGCTAAAAATAGTTAATGACTAAAGCATAGCAATACGAATATCCAAGACAAGCATCAAGTATAAGATTCAAGCTTTCACGTATATGGGATCGTTTGTGTGTTTTATAAAGTTTAAGTGTTCGTGATTTTATATATGGAAACATGTTACACCTGAAAAGTGTTATAAACAAAGTGGGTCGAGTGTACTCACGGTTTTGCTAAGTCTTTTCTACACTTGACAATCCGTGAAGACGTTAGTTCGAGGATGACGCCGAATTATCCTACAAGAGGAAACGAGGCGTATGAGTATAGAGTTTCAACAGGAGATTAGGAGTATTCGAGCATGATTAAAAATAAGTTTGATAAAGTATTATGATATGAAAGTATTCACTAAGATGTAACACTCGTTCTTGACACTATAGTAACTCTTACGAGTTGGGTGTGATTTCATAGGTTCGGGGCCTATTAGAATCGTGACAAGGAATTACATACTTTAGTGTTAAACTTAATAACTTGATAGGTGATTATAAGTTCATTATCAAGGTTTCGGTTTTAGAATTATAATATAGTTATATATATATATCATTATAATCATGTAGGAGGTGGGAGGATGAACCATCCACTATGTAACCTCTAGTGTCATGTATGTCATGTATGAGGTGGGAGGTTAAACCATCCACTTTGAACCTCGGGTTTTGTTCACCACTACACAAGTTACCATTGGTAACAAGGAGGGTACAAGAACTATATACTATACAAGAATGTAAAGACAAAAAAGATAAGGTGCCATCTAGATACCAAGTAGCCAAGTATTCAACAACCTGACGAGCACACGAGGACAATCGTCAACGGCTTTGTGGGGTTGTGACACTTTAAGTCTAGCAAACTATCTTGGGATCTTGATGAAAAATCATCAAGTGATGTGTGATCTCAAGTTAGGATAGCCCAAGCTTCCTTGGTGGACACACAAGAACAAGTTTAAGAACTTGCATCACTTGTGAGCTCAATGCTCTTCAAAAACAGAAAGTTTAGGGTGTTAAAGCAGCCCTTAGTTCATGTTAACAAGCTTGGTTAGGCTTTACTAATCATAAGCTTGATTGTAAGCACAAGAACACAAGTTTGTTGAAGTTAAAACACAAGTTTGATAAAAGTTTAGACAAAACAGAAAGTTTGTGGACATTTTGGGGCATTTCCAGGTCTGGATTCTCCATGGAGAACCCTAGGAATTCAACCCAAAGTTTATCCAAGCAAGTAGGAAAAAGAATGGAGTGATTTCATTAAGAAATGAGTGAGTTACACTCACTTTAGTGAAGATGAGTAATTCTGCTCGAAAATTCTGATTTTGCAAGGACCTTGAGGGGATTTGAGAGTGATATAAGAGAGATTAAAGTGTAAAAATGTTTGGATTAGAGGTGGGTTTTATAGGGGAAGGATTAGGGTTAGTTAGGTGGGGTTTAAGTGGGTAATTATTGGTTAAAAGTTCAGAAATTTAACCAAAAACCCGCCCAAATGGCTGCTGTCCGCCTTGGCTCGCGACCGGACTTCGACCGGAAACAAAGCATAAGAAGCTTTTGTTTCCGGGTTCATTCAAATGTGAGGCGGCTGGTGGAGTGGTGGAGTTGTTGTTTGTTGAACCGGAGGTCCCGGGTTCGAGTCCCGCGGATCCGGTTTTGTTGATTTATTTTTTTTCCATTTAAAAATCATTAAATCAGGTTTCATAAATGACAAGAATAGCCCCTGAAGTTTGAGAATCCAAGAATTACACTTTAAACCTTGGACTTATTAAAAAGGGGTATATATTAACATCTAAAAACTAAATGTTAATATATATATATATATTTAAACTAAATATCATTTTAATTTTTTTTGTAAAAAGAAATTAATTAATTTTATTAACTAATTTAATTAATTAATTTAAGTAATTAAGTAATTAATTTAATTAATTAACTTAATAAATGAATAGGTAATTATATTTTCGTAACGAATTTAGTTTAACGATTACAAGTTTCACGTTTAAGTCTCTATTACGCTTACATACCATGTTTGCAAGTTATGACACGTTTACGATTGAGAGTACCACGAATATGTTTACATGTTTAAAGTATGAACAAGTATAAGTGTAACAGGACTATGATTAACATAATATGAATAAAATACGAGTTTCTCATTACAATCCAAGTCTCGGTTTACAACATTTACAACGAAAGACGAATACAAGATACAACGCTTACTAAAAATAGAAGTACGATACAAGGTTTCCAAATATAGAAAGTAGAGAAACGCGGAGCGTTACACCTTTCATTTAGCAACTGTGGATGTTTCAAGATTAGTCATTTTAGAAAAAGATTTGTGTTTCTTACCAGCCTTGCGTTTGTTTTTGGCAACATTCCAATCCCCATCAGATGGTTTAACCTAGGAATTCACATTCTTCATTGCCTTAGGTGATGATACCTTCATTGGCTTGGAATGGTAGTTATTCTTTGGTGTAACCTTCTGATTTTTAGCATGACACTAAACATGGGGACTTGTGTGCAGTTTCGAGCAATGTGACCAGGAATGCCGCAATTGAAGCACGTTTGTCTCTTCACATGTAAAGCATTCTGATCAGCTGATTTGCTCGAGCAGGCCTTGAAGGATGAACTGATCCCTTCTGTGCAAAATTTCCTTGCACGTTTCTTGCAGACGAAGATGAATTTGCATGTATGTACTTGTCGTTTGCAAGGGCCTTCTTCTGTTGTGGATATTTCTTTGGATTCTTCTTCGTTTGTTTAGACTGCAATTCTTGTTCAGAAATCTACCCAACCTTTCCAAAAGCTTTGCTTGCACGGTCAAAAGCATATTTTTCACATTTCCCATTAACAACCGGCTTAACAAAAGCATTTTTCATAGCACTAGCCTTTTGAGGGCTATTGCTGCCTACTGATGATTTTGGAGAACATGACTGTCCTTGACGTTTGGACTTCTACTTTCTTCGTCTCCGATTTGCTCTTTTCTGCTCTTTTAGCTTGCTCTGAACCTTTTCATCAGTAGCAAAAAGTTCAGATTGTTCAGTTTGCACACATGGAGTCTTGTTCACGTCAGCGCTCTCTTCATCAACTGAATCATTTGAAGAGTCAACAACACCAGATGGTTCCCGTGTGTTTGGGGTATACTCACTAGGTTTGCCATACACCATATGCTGTGCTTTCTCAATATCTTCATTGGTTTCAGGCATTGTTGTGTAGTTGTGATTATACAGTGGAGCAACCTTATATGCCAGCTGCACCATATGCTGTGCTTTCCCAAACCCTTCCCTTTGTTCCCCTTATATGCCAGCTGCACATTGCACACGTCTTGAACAAGTTTGCTGGATGTATCAAACTTCTTTATATTAACCTCGTTTTGTTGATATTTTCTAGTAAGAAGTCCCAGCTCAACTCTTACCAAGTCACATTCCATGGTTTTTTATTCTAATCTGGTTTTCTAATCATGGACCTAACATTTCTGTTGATTTACGTCCAGGTGGAGCTGAGCTATATCTTTCTTTTGTGCTTCAACCATTTCTTTGAGTAACTTGTTGCTTTCTTGAAGCCTGATACACTGAGCCATTGCATTTTTATATTCATCGATCATTTTGGAATTAAGAGCCCGGAGTTGAGCAACCCTAAAGGTTCAGTGCACAAAAGATAGTTGACTGTGTCAATGGACGAGCTAGATTTGTCAGCGTTAGTTTGGGCTTGAGGTTGAGTTTGGGGTGCTGGGCGATTGATTGCTGCTTGCTGTGGTTGAGGTTTCTGCTCAGACACTTCTTCAGGATTAGACTCAGTTGATTTTGCATATCGATCTTGGAGATCTTGATTTGATTGTAAACGATCCCACAACCAAGAAACAAAGGAGACTTTGTCATTTCCCAAAAAGTTGTTCAACTCATCGCTTACTTCCTCTTTTCGCCTCCCACGTTCAAGCAAACGCATCACATAATCAGCAGCCGGATCAACATTGTAGTCTCCAATAAACTCATTCAGCTTTTCCTTAACTTCATCCCGCAGGCTCAGGTTCTGATTTTGTGTTGGACTGAGGGTTATGTTCGATTGCTGAGCTTGGGATGTAAACATCGTCGGATAGTCGAAACCTGACCGGTAAACACGATTAAAAATGTCTGAAAACTATTTTTACCAAAATGTACCGTTAGACTCGTCTCGACGATACGATTCCAACGATATATACTGTCCGATGGTGATTTTAGGAATTTTCATGCCTTTTTTTGGGCCTAAAAATCACACGAGTCTAGCCGTGCAACCTGTGACATCCCGGCTTTTCAGGTATTTTAAACGCGCTGTTTCACGGTTATTCATTCCTACACTAATTTAATTCGGAGAATTAAATTACGCGCTTGCAATAACTACGCTAACTTTGTGAATTCATTGGGTGAATTACGTGCTATGTGTTATTAGATGTTTGTAGAATTATTATATCACGTTTTGATTTACGTTTGTAGAATTATTATATCACGTTTTGATTTCGTGATTATTAGTTATAAAAATAAAAATAAATAATAAGTAAAAAGCCGAACCGAACCGAGCCACGAAACGTGTCGACCTCACCTCCTTGTGGCCCAAGTAACTAACCTAAACTTGAGGCCCTAGCTAATGACCCAAACCCCCCCCCCCTTTGCGGTCGCGAGCCCCCCACCTCCTTTCTCCTTCTTTTCCCTTGTTTTATATAAATGAGGGCATGCATGTGTTATGTTTAAAAAATAAAAATAAACACAAACCCTAGTCCCTAAGTGAGCCGACGGCAGCCCCCCCCCCCCCTCTCGATCGCACAAGCCTCCAATCCCAGATTGATTCCAATCTTTTTCCGGGTTCGCTAATCTTCATCGTTTCAAGGACGCAATTAGCGGTCCCATCATTTGCTACTTCTGTGTTACACTAACCGAGCAATTAAAGGTGAGTTCACGGCCCCTATTTTATCCGGTTTTAAACAACAGGGGGAGGAACATGTATACATTCTATAACTCTATCTTTTTACGTTATGCGAAATTAACGTCGTTAAACCTACTCGGTAACTAAGTTAATGTTAATGTACGTTATGGTCACTAAGCAGCTATATCACGGAAGTCCTCGACAAACTCTCGGATCATTAGTATTGGGTTAGATAGCGGGGAAATTATAAGTAGTACTACTGGGCCCGACAAGCCCCACCCGAGCTAGTCGCGCTAGCTGACCGGGTATGGTCAACGGGTGATTAGTTTGGCCTAACTTTCGCCATGGTCAGTTATAGGCCTGGCAACACGGAGGCACAACAGTCAGCTTCGATCGCGAACACTTATGTGACGTAACTTTAGGCTCGCTACCCACATGTTAACATTGAACTTAATTACGAACCAACATCATTTTTATTCCGAGTTAGGAATAATGGAACCAACATTATTATTCCGGGTTAGGGATAATGGAACTATATCGTTATCCCGGGTTAGGGATAACGGGGGAAACAAACTTTTAACCGAACTTGTGAACTTATAAAAACCTGTGAACTCACACTTCTTTAATGTTGACACTGGTTTCTTTACATGTTTCTCAGGACGCTAGGAGCGCTAGGTGCACTCACTTGCATTGATCAAGACATTTTTTTTATCGAGTCTCATTACGAATATTGTTTTGGGATTTTTGGTTTTGGCGTTTATGTTGGCGACCGTTACTTAACTTTACTTTAATGCTTCCGCACAACTTAGAAACTAATGCTTCCGCTAAACTTTGAAACTAAACTAAGACAATTTGAAAATAATTATGAATGGCTAAACAAATGTTTTTGGAAAACGTTTAAATAAATCATATAGAGTCGTTCGATATTACTAGTGTTTCAGATTCTGGTTTGTTCACACGCCTCGCGGTAAAACTCCGCAAGTGGAAATTGAGGGTGTGACACAACCGGTTTGTTGATATTGTCTAAGGATCAAATTCTGTGCACGAAAACGTTTAACCCTGGTTACGTCAGCTGGTTAACTTTCCCCCTTTGTGGGTGTAATCGGAACAATACCAAATCCGGAACAGTAACTCTTATTGATAATCCGAGATGGAATCTCAAACAGTGATCCGAGATGCTAATCCGAGATGGTGATTCAGAACAGTATCCGAGATGGAATCGGAGATGCACCGTTTCAATCTGGAATGAGAATCCAGAACAGTAATCCAGAATGCTATCTAATACACAGCAACAGTGAGAATCCGGAACAGTAATCCGGAAAGCTATCAGATACACAGCAATAGTGCAAATCCGGAACAGTAATCCGGAATGGAAGTCTATCCGAATTCGGAACAGTTACGAATCCGGAATCTTTGAAGATTATCCGAAATCCTTGAAGAAAATCCGAAATCCTTTCTGAAAATCTGAAATGCTTGAAGATTTATCTGAAATCTAATAGAAATCCAGGATTTTTATCCGAAATGCTGCAGATTAATCCAAAATCAATCCGAAATGCAACCAGAAAATCCAAAATTGCGTGAATGTTGATCCGAAATGCTTGAATCTTCTTCGTGTTTTTCGAGCAGAAACCGAACAAAATCAGTAATATCAGATCCGAGCCTGGAAAACAGGTTCAAACATGCTCTGATACCACTTATAAATCCCGATAATCCGGATCTGATACTAATATCACACAATCACCAAGGATGGGCGGAGTCCAAACTTGGTGATGATTCAAGAAAACCGAAACGATGAAGAACAATGTGAAATCACTTTAACACCTTGCACGCGATTCTATTACTTGAACAAGCAAAATCGTCTGGTACAAGATGGAGGTTCTCTAGAGTAAACCTGAAAGTCTCCAAAAGTCTAACCCTAGGAAATGACATAAGCTTAGCTTATATACCTAGGGTAAGGCATAACTCTAATGGGCTTGCCTATTGGCTTGCCTGGCCCACATGGCCTATGGCATACCCAAATGACCTATAAAGGTCCAAACCTAACTCAAACTAACCTAGTTAAACCCAGTTAACTACCATAGACCGTTACATTTATTTGATACTTCAGTCTCACAGTTCTAGGATCTAACAGAAAGTGGTCAGTTGTCTAGACAATTTCGGTTAAAAAGACAAATATTCCAATATCAGCTTTTCAGTCAAAACAATCAAGTCTGGAGATTTGGTCAACCCTAAAAGAATATTCCGGTGAGTTTTCCGGCAGATGTTTCACCTGAAAATATGTCCAACTGAACTTTGATAGAAAATTTTAAGAAAAACCATATCCTGGCACGTCTCCATGTATGCTAACAAGGTTTCTATGAAAATTTTCTGGATACAACTAGTTTTACCTAAGTTTTAAGCTAGTTATCTTTTAAAAACTTAAGTTTCTTGTTATGAGTTCAAGAACACTTCCAGAAACCCTCACAACTAGCTCAGACACAACACTAAGCTTGGTTTTTAAACAAGGAAGAGAGCCGAAGCTCTGATATCACTTGTAGGTCCACTTGAAGGATCAAGATAACCTACTTCTTGTTTATGTAACACACATACGAGTGCGAAATCTTCATAAGTATGCAAACCCAAGCAATGTAAGAAACACAAGATAACCAAAGATTCATTATCTTGATTAATAGAAGAGAACTAGTACAAACACATACAAACAATGTTCATACAGACGCAGGAAATACTCTCTCTGCTCTCTTTCTTGTGCTCTCAGTATCTCACATGTGTCCCCTATCGACACTTGAGGTGCATGTATGTTTATATAGTGCCCACACCTAGCAATAGTACGAAGAATGTTACTGGTCGTACGAAACACTATAAGTCATGAAGAACATTCTGCAATGGTTGCTCGTACGAACAGGAACTGGCTCGCACGAACAAGTAGAGAGCTTGTTGACAGGGGCCACTCGTATAACTAGAGAATCACTCGTACGAACGGAAAGTGGCTCGTACCAGCAACGACTTGCTCGTACGAAGCACCTTTCACTCGTACGAAGAAGGGTTCTTCAGAGAACGTGCTAACAGACATGTCGTACACAAGACCTAATAGTATGCACACATGCAACTGTTTTACAACACAGACAAACTAAACGTACAAAGACCAACTATACAGACATAATAAACAAAGACCGTACAATTACAGACGTAACTAAGAAAAATCGACAGACACAAAAGTGTATCAACAGTTTTCATTGCATACAATATAAGCAAATAAACTATATGAATAAAAAGCACGATGTTCATCCATTCAACCATGAATTTAAAATACAAGTCTAAAGTTGTGCAAAAGTAAAAGACAACATAAGTTATAAAGTTTTACAAAAGACTTGTTCCAAAATAGAGTTTATAAATACCAAGGTTTTGCATCCTACATCTCATCGAGGATAAGATATATGGATCAAACCCATCAAACGGATGGCATCACTTTCTTGACAACCATTTCCTTCGTGATAACCCTTGCGCCAATATCCACTTAATTTCCTGAAATACATGTAAGTTTAAAAAATCAACAAAAGTTGGTGAGTTCATGCGTTTTGATTTCATAACAAATGATCTTAAAAACATTTAAGCGTTCGTATATAACAATGTCGTATGTAAAACATCAATGAACTTATGATCATTAATGTTTTGCAAGGACATTAATATGTGTGTCAACATAGGAAGCACTCAACCGTAGATGATTTCATACCGGTCCAATCTGCTAGGATAACAAAAGCACTGCATGCAGCCACACAAGGACCCATGAGTGGGGCTCGCCTACACCCGATAGATCTACCACATTTATTCCACAGATTTATAAAAGATTAATGGCGCTTAAGAGAGAGACCCTATTCACACATATCTAATATTTCATTCCCTAGCTAAACCATACCATCGAAACATGTATTTCCCCTTGAGAGTTATAAAACCGAAAACGTTTTAAAGAAAAGGGGGACATGAACTCACAAATTTGCGTCCAAAGATTGTACTAGCAAATGGTATTCCAAACGCGTGAATCAACTATGAACGGGGATCGTGCTCCCGAAATGAGCAACCGACCTGATCTCGCTCAACTAGCAGAGGCGGAATTCATTGCTAGAGAGGTAGACAAAACTAACAAGATAGTACTTACTGTTTAACTGCTTTTGTTATATTAAAAGACGTTCAAGTACAGACGCGAGTAAACAAACTAGCAGATCTTCGCCGTATCAACTAACCAATAACTATTCAGCTCTAACACAACACTCCTCTATTTATAGATCGACATGACTCGTACTGGAGTGCGTTTTGTAGCAGTGACTATGCTTTGTACGAGTATGTGCTTCGTACGAGTGAGACACTCATACGAACCACTTAGTTTAGCCCGTACGATCCAAACTAACAAAACATATAAAATTTACATTTTAACATATAAACATTGACATGAAAGCTCTATCTACATTACAGACACATCCTAGACGTAGGCAATAGACATTATGCACCAACAAACTCCCCCTTGGATGTTGCCGTAGTGTGGATAGTCTTCAAAAAACAATCTTCAATAGATTTCAGATAAATCTTCAAGCATTTCAGATTTTCAGAAAGGATCCAAAAAATCTCTTCGATGGCTTGCGAAGCTCCTCAAAAGCAATTGGTGTTTGATCTGTAGGAGGAGGTCGCTTCATTGTATTTCCAAACTGAAATCTACTAAGCGATGCTATTCTACCACGCTCCGCTATTCGAGCTTCATTCTTTTCTTTCTTTTTCATCTCTTTTTCTTCAAGCTTCCTCCAAGAAGTATTCCATGTCGATCCTTAATGTATGTCGTTTGCAAAGCAGACGTTGACTAACTTCTAGAATTGGGGACCTTGCTCCTTGTCTTTTTCCTCAAAACTTATCTTACTGTAAAAAAAGACCTTCAATATCCTTCATTGAACAATTTACTAGCCACATTGGGTCTAGTACTCGAATGCCACACCATAGACCGTATAAATGTTTATGCGCTATGGCGGCTTCGGATAATTCCTCAGTAATTTTCCAAGAATCATCATCTGGTTGAACACATATCATGGCTTCTCTTGTACTCGAATCGTAGTCCCACCATTTAAAGTTCCTATAAAAATCTTGTTCCATCTTTCTGAGAGGCATGTTCTTCATTACACGAGGCTTCTTTACTATTAATGTAACATCCTTCTCATTCGTCACTGGATCAACTTTAACCAATGAGTAATACCATGCATTGCTTCTAGCTTAATCAATTTCCAAAGCCGTTGGTCATGAAATTTCATCTTCAGATTAATCTTCTTTATTTGAACTAGCTCCTTAATATCCTAGTACGGCAAGGTTTTGATATCGTGCTCAAGATACAATACTTTGGGATTTGGCATGACAGGAACAAATAATATTTCTATTTCTGGGAAAATTCCTGCCAGCTGAGCATCAACAGACTTATCACCTCGATCATTCCTTCCCTCTTCAACAGTCTAATTAGTAGAGTCATCAAGATACATAGAAACATCCACATCTCCATTCATATTTGACTCTATTACACGAATTCCAGTACAACCTACATTATCATCGTTACCATCATTGCCATCAGATCTATTAGGATTAATAACATCTATATCAGCATCCTCTAACTCTACATCTTTTTCAACATTTTCAGCAGCATCATCAACCAATCGTGATGTCTCTGAGAAATGTCAAGCGAATCAATATTGACATCCGTTGATCGTCCAATAAGAATAAACTTTTTCAGCTCCACATATACAACTATATCCAAACAAGTTACTGGCACAGATTCAGCTTCTGGCTTAGTATGAATAGTGATAGGATCCTCCACAATTTTATCCTTTCCCTTTCCTTAAGCATCAGATTGTTGCTTTGCAAGTCTTTCTCTTTCCGCAACACGCTCTCGGGCCTCGGATCGCTCAATCTCATTTATTTCTGTAGCAATATTCATGCCCAACTTTTTCACTAAAATCTTTTCAAACAAATTCATTCGCCTATCAGTTCGCAATCTTTCCTCTTCATATTCTGTCATTCGAAGTCTCAACCTCTCATTTTCTGAAACAATGCTTGCTAACATAGCTTCCATCTGTTGTTTCTCTTCAGTTAAACCTTCAATCTGTTTAGCCATTTCTTGTTTCTCAGCTGTCAACACATTGATTTATTCCTGAAGTTCGACAATCTTCACTGTGTTAAGCAAAACCTGCTTCTGTAGCTCGTCCACCCACGGATCACTAAATGTAAAATCATTACCCTCTGGAAGGTCACCAAAATTAAAATTAAGATCAAACTGGGACGGTAATGTTTGTGAATGTGCGGTGGTTGTTGCAGAGTCTGCTTTTGTGGTTGAGGCATCGTTGTTGAGCTTGTTGCTGTGGAACTTGTTGTTGTGATGGCGTTGGTTGCTCTTGTCATTCGGTGGAGACTGTGGAGCTTGTCATGGTGGTGTCGAAGGTTCGACCACAACTTCTTCAACGGTAGGTTCAGAAGTAGTCTCTTTGTATCTAATCATTGGAGATTTAGAACTACGAGCAACAAATCTTTTCATCCTGCTTTGCCTTTTGATTGGCGTGCTATAGATAGCTTCAAAATAATATTCAGATGGTACATATGTTGTATCATCCTCTCCTGTAGCTTTACTTTTCCGTTCTTCAGCCTTACGCTTAAGTTCAGCTTGACACTTTTTCTCTATCTTTTGCGCCCTCTTTCTCTCTCATACTCTGCATTCGTCAGAATTAGTACTTGATGAAGAAGCATCCTCAACTACTTTCTAAGTACCAAAATCTTGACGCTCAATATCTACAGCTATATCTTAAACGTTCTCTTCAGTGTCTTGTTCATCACGAAGACCAGAACTTCTAGCAGCTGTTGTAGCTTTCTTTTTCTAAACATTTGGTGCTGATGTAGACGTTGTAGCAGCTTTAAGCTAAGCACCCTTTTCACCATCCTTCACAAACCACGGACTTCTTTTTGCAACAAACATAGATAAAGCTTCAAGTTCATCATCCTCATCACCACTATCATCCTTTCTCCATCGACCTGGTGCTGGGGGAAATATAATCCTTATCAACAATTGCACCGAACATAGGCTTAGCGTTAGGAGCAGTCTTAAGATGCAAGTTCATCTTTCTCAAAGTAGACACATCCATATGCTCAAGCTTCAAAATATCATATGCACTTTTCTTCAAATCAGGATGTAAATAATCAAGCATCATTTGTACAAACCTTGGGTATTGCAAGGATTTCTCTCTTTGAATGTTCTAGATCATCTGCGCAAAGATAACTTCACAAAAGTTGTATGGCAAATTTAGCACCAACGCAGTGATCATGCACATTTGGTAATCCACAAGATCATCATATCCTCCATTACGGTGACTAAGATCGTGAGCAATAACACGAGCCAGATATCTAAAAGGTGCGCTCAGATTGGCTTTCTTGAAAGGTGCAGCATTCACAAACCCAACATATCCCATGCGATAAAAGCAACCTTTCACCATGTATTCAGAAAATCCTGTCGGATCATTCTGTTTGTCTTTGAACTTTGACACTGTTCGTATCAATTCTTCGTTAATCTTGACAGGTATATCTTCATCATTAATCTTCACAGCAGACATAATAGCATTATCCTCTATACTAAACTCTGCAGCATTCCAGAAGTATTCAACATGTGACTGACAAATTGTATGTCTGTCGGTAAGTGCATTAGTCACTCGTATACGTGTTAGAAAATCTAAAATTTCTCTGTAGGCAGCGATCTCTGGAATCGATCCATTATTCAAGCAGCAGATATTGTGAAATGGTGAGAACCAAGATTGCTTGGCATGTTCATCAAAATAACAAACCACCGTTAGAAAAATATTAATCTTTTCAAAGTTAACACTTTCATTCGTATGAAACATAATTTTGTACGAAGCAAACACTTAACAAAAATTTTAAAATTCAACATTTTAAGTTTACTTCGTACGAAACGATTTCTTTGTACAAACAAAAATATTATGCCAATTAAAGATTTGCTTCGTACGAACCAATTCCTTGTACAGGCCAATTCATCGTTCCAAAATGACCAAGTTTAATCAGAACTTAAAACTTGTAGATTTTAACAATTTGATAGTCGATTTTAGGCTTATCAGTGCCGATATTAACATTTTTGAAGTCAATTTCAAGTTTTACCGGTCCAATCTCCCTAGATCTAAGTTTTATGTCCGATTTGTACAGATTTGATATTATAACAACTTGGTATCTACAAAATTACCTTTCCCATTCCAAGAGGTGTGCAAATCAACCTCCCCAATGTGATTATAATCGAAAATAATCCAAGAAATGAAGTTGTAGAAGTTGTTTCGTACAAAATCCTCTAACTCGTTCAACAGTTCTCAGAGAAGAATAACCTTATTTCGTACGAAGTTAAGAGGTTTATATAGTAGACAGTTTGCTTTGTACGAACTTGTTGGTTCGTACGAAATAACCACACTTATTTCATACGAAGTAAAGAATTTCGCATGAATCATTGTTGAAAACTTGAACCTTTTGATTTTTACTTTTTAAACTTTTCATTTTTAACCATTTTTATCTGTTTAAAATCCACTCGGTTAACCAAGTCCAAGTTAATGACCCTTGTTGCCCGATTTTGTCTACCAAGTCCAAGTTAATGACATTGGATGACCGTTTTGACCAAAACGGATTTATTTGAACATGTAAAGTCTCAAACTAATGAACTTTATTGATGTTTAGACAATTTTCCGATAAAGATTAGCTCCCAACCCGTGGTTTCAGTTCTCACACATCAGGACATTGCTATGATTTCAACCATCAATGTCTTCAACATCGATAGACTAAAATAAATCTAACAAGCTAAGGAAACTGAAAATCTTTTGGGTTTTCTTTAAGAAATTTATTGAAAATAACATACATATTTTTGTGAGTTCTGTGTTTTTAGAGAATCATATCAAGTGCATAACAAATCACCAGTACCGATCTTGGTATACTCATTAAGTTTTTAACTAGATTTACTTAGATTGCCAATATACTTGTCCTTTAAACTTCTCGTTTCTCAATTGTTTCAAGATATGTTAAGTAGATTTAGAAACATGAACTAACTATGTTTCCCATCTCTGAATATACTCCCACATCGAGATTCCCATAATATCATTTTACAGGGGAATATATCTGATTGATATCTGTAAATAGGTGAGTGCAAGACCTTGAGAGCTCAGGTTAGTATTTCCATACAGACAAAGAGATGAAGGCTCGTCTTTTGGTGGTGTTCCATACATGGAATCTTTTATAGTGCAGTTGTCACAAAGTTTATAACATAATCATTTTTATGCAGCTTGGGCGAATAATGCATAAAGTATTATACAAGTTCTAGGCCATTGCTTCCGCAAAATCAGAAGAACTCGAATAATACCCAGATATTGATCAAATATAAGGACCTAGTATCGCAGAATCTTGCATTCTCTCAAACGAAATTTCGGAGTACTAAGTCCATATATCCGAGAGATGTTAATCCACAAGTTATTCAGTTTGATTTTTTATGTTTATATCCCGAAACCAATTTAATGAACGAGTAAAGCCTACTGGCATATCCTCAGTAAGACCTGTTTAAACAACTTGTTTAACATTCCAATTCTTTAGCATACTATGATCGTTTTCTTGACATAATATGATGTCTCCTTTTCGCAAAAACTCTTTTTGACTTTTAAAATGTTTTTGGATTTTCCCCAAACATTCTTCCCCTAAAATCAAAAACATATTTTTGGATTTTCAGAATTTTTAAAGAAAGAATGTACAGAAAAGCGTCTAACCGATGAAAAATTCACATCAGGTCGTCATCATCCTCAAACTCAACCTCATGTATATCCCCTGATATCAGATTTTTTAAACCATTTAACTTTAACAGATTTTTTAATCTTGTTTTATCAAAAGCTTTGGTATAAAAATATGCCTTTTGATCATCAGTGTGGATTTTTTCAATTCTAACCAACTTTTTCTCATAGCAATCACGGATAAAGTGGTGTCGAATCTTGATATGTTTAGTGCATGAGTGTTGGCAAGAGTTTTTGGTGATATTAATCGCGGCCTGATTATCTACATAAATTGGCGTATCAAAAATTGTTGTCTGAAGTCTCTCATCTGTTGTTGAATCCAGAGTATCTGGGCACAATAACTAGATGCTGAAACGTATTCAGCCTCACAAGTAGAGAGAGCGACCGCGGTCTGTTTCTTGCACTGCCACGTTACCAAACGGGTTCCAAAGGACTGGCAGCCGACCGTTGTAGATTTAGTATTCAATTTGCAGCATCCGAAATCAGAATCCAAGTATCCTGCAAGATTAAAATCATCATGTCTAGGGTACCACAAGCCGGCGCTTGGAAAACCCTTCAGATATCTCATTATGTGTTTGACAGCAAGCAGGTGTGACTCTCTTGGATTAGACTGATAACGGGCGCACAGGCACGTTGGATACATGATATCAGGTCGAGACGCCGTAAGATACATCAAGGATCCGATCATGGAGCGATAAAAATTTCGTCAACTCTTTCTCCAATAAGATCTGGACAAATGCCGTGATTTGGAGCTAACGGGGTATATGCTAGTTTAGTTCCTGCCATATTTAATTTCTCCAAAATGTCATGAACATATTTCGTCTGATGAATAAAGATACCATCAGGCAACTGATCGACTTGAAGTCCTAGGAAGAACTTCATCTCCCCCATTACGCTCATTTCAAATTTGCGCTTCATGACTTCTTCGAAGTCTTTGCACAGCTTATCATTTGTTGATCCAAAGATAATATCATCCACATATATCTGTACAATAATTAAATGCCCATCTACTTCCTTTGTGAAGAGGGTAGAATCTATTGTTCCTCTGATAAAGCCGTTATCTAGAAGATGACTTGACACTGTTTCATACCAAGCTCTCGGGGCTTGATGAAGACCGTATAAGGCTTTGTTCAGAAGGTAGACTTTGTCTTTGTGCACAAGATAAATGAACCCCGGTGGTTGGTGTGACATCCCGGTTTTTCAGGTATCTTAAACGCACTACTTCACGGTTATTCATTCTTACGCTAATTTGATTCGGAGAATTAAATTACACGCTTGAAATAACTACGCTAACTTTGTGAACTTATCGAGTGAATTACGTGCTATGTGTTACTAGACGTTTATAAGTTTGGTGAGTTATTATGTCATGTTTTGATTTCGTGATTATTAGTTTAAAAAAAATATATATATATATAGTAAATTGATAGCCGAACCGAACCGAGCCGCAAAACGTGTCGACCTCACTTCCTTGCGGCTCAAGGAACTAATCAAAACTTGAGGCTCAAGTTAAAGACCCAAACCGCCCCCCCCCTTACGGTCGCGCACGCCCCAACCCTTTTCCCCTTTTCTTTCTTGGGCTATATATAGACATGTATGCATGAGAGTTGTGTTAACAAAAAAAAAAATAAGAAACCCTAGCTCCAAGAACAGCCGACGGCAGCCCTCCCCATCCTTTCTCTCGATCGCGACTTTCTCCAAGAACCGAAGTGATTCTAATCTCGTTCCCGGATCGTTAATCTTCATCGTTGCAAGGTTAGGGTTTCTATTATTTCGCAAATCACATTAGGGTTTATGAACTCTTGATCATGCTTGTATGTAATGGTAGAATCATTGTTATGAAAGTGTTATGATGTTTAGTTCGATTAATTGTGCAAGTTTTGCGATTATGATGTTTAGTTGGATACAAGAATCATAGGCTGCGTTTTGTGATAAAAATCATATTATATGATTAGGGTTTGCATGAGTATGTTGTACATGATGATATGTGACTAATAAATCTGTTCTTGATCATTTATATTTAACGTCTCGATTGTTTAAGCGTGTTCTATTGCGATAAAAGTCGAAAACAGGATGCTGAATGGTGTTTATAGCCAACTTCAATTGGCTGTAACTTGGTTATTATTTATCGAAAAGTGGATTCTGAAGACTAAGTTGGTTTGATCACTATTTTGGTATGATAATACTTTGCATGCATGATTGTGTTTTCGAATTTGTTCTCATGTGTGCCGAATTGTGTGTTAGTTATGTGTAGGGTTTGTATCAGTGTGTTCACACACTAACTTTAAATCGATTGACTTGTTAGGACGCAATTAGCGGTCCCATCATTTGCTACTTCTGTGTTACACTAACCGAGCAATTAAAGGTGAGTTCACGGCCCCTATTTTATCTGGTTTTAAACAACAGGGGGAGAAACATGTATACACTCTACAACTCTATCTCTTTATGTTATACGAAATTAACGTCGTTAAACTATTCGGTAACTAAGTTAATGTTAATGTACGTTATGGTCACTAAGCAGCTATATCACGGAAGTCCTCGACAAACTCTCGGATCGTTAGTATTGGGTTAGATAGCGGGGAAATTATAAGTAGTACCACTGGGCCCGACAAGCCCCGCCCGAGCTAGTCGTGCTAGCCGACCGGGTATGGTCAACGGGTGAATAATTTGGCCTAACTTTCGCCATGGTCAGTGATAGGACTGGCAAAACGAAGGCACAACAGTCAGCTTCGATCGCGAACACTTATGTGACATAACTTTAGGCTCGCTACCTACATGTTAACATTGAACTTAATTACGAAACAACAATATTATTCCGGGTTAGGAATAATGGAACCAACAACAATATTAATCCGGGTTAGGAATAATGGAACCAACATCATTATTATTCCGGGTTAGGAATAATGGAACTATATCGTTATTCCGGGTTAGGGATAACGGGGGAAACAAACTTTTAACCGAACTAATGAACTTATAAAAACCTGTGAACTCACTCTTCTTTAATGTTGACACTTGTTTCTTTACATGTTTCTGAGGACGCTAGGAGCTCTAGGTGCACTCACTTGCATTGATCAAGACATCTTTTATCGAGTCTCATTTACGAATATTGTTTGGGTTTTTCTTTAGTTTTGGCGTTTGTGTTGGCGCCCGTTACTTTACTTTACGTTAATGCTTCCGCTCAACTTTAAAACTAATGCTTCCGCTAAACTTTGAAACCAAACTAAGATAATTTGAAAATAACTATGAATAGGTAAACAAATAATTTTTGGAAAACGTATAAACGAATCATATAGAGTCGTTCGATGTTACTAGTGTCTCAGATTCTGGTTTGTTCACACGCCTCGCGGTAAAACTCCGCAAGTGGAAATTTGAGGGTGTGACAGATTGGTATCAGAGCCTCTAGCTATAGAGAACCAGGTTTGCATTAAAAGTAGACCTAAACTATAGCTGATTACACGACACTAGACTTAGTTTGTCACTGAACTGTGATATCTTGTATGTGTTGTACTACAACTGTTTTATGTAAAATATAAATGCATATTGTGATGAACGCAACTCGTAACTAACTACACAACCCAACAGGCAATGTCATCATCATCATCCGACAAACCTTTACAACCAAGGGCGCCGGGGAAGGCACCTATGGTCGAACCCTCACCACCTCATGGCGTGGAGACACGCTCAGCTGCTAGGAAAAGACTCGCTCTAGGAGAGGAGTCGTCCTCATGCCCGACCACCGCTATGCCGGTCGAACCGGTTAACTCATTAGAAGTAGGGGACGACCTACTTAGAGATATGATAAGAAAACAACAAGAACAACTAGAGAGAATGTAGGAAACTATCCTAGCACAGGGATGGATGATACGACAATTAACGGGTAAGACTGGAGAGCTCGAGGAAGAGCAATATGAAAATAAGATAGCTCATAACACTTTAGCTAAAGATCTTCGTGCTGAGCAGCTGAGGGCTGACTGGCTCGAAGACAGAGTTCTTGAGTCCAGCTGGAGAATCAAGAACTAGAACAGAATCAGGCACCTGTACCAGTACCCGCACCAGCACCGGCCCCTCCAGCGCTGGTAGAGGAAGAAGAGGAGGATCCAGAGGAGGATCCGGAGGAAGACCCGGCTGTAGAAGCTGGAAACGCCACGGAGGATGACGGCAACGATAGCGATTTGGGATATGGAGACGTAGAAGACTGACTCGTCTCGCTTATCCCTTTTGTTTCCTTTAGTCTATTTACTTTCTACTTATGTTTGAACTTGAAATTTTATAGTTAAACTGATATGTTTGGTTGGCATTTTGTGAGACGTTGAAAATTTATTTAATCGAATATTCCTTTTGATTGTTTAATTTATTGGGTTGACATAATATGAGGGATGATTTAAGTATAGAGTAGGATAACTATATTGGATATAATACTTATCGGTGTGTGTTTATGTTGTCTTGCGAAGATCTAAAATGGCAACTGGACGTCGCGGAAACCTCAACATGACACCCGAAGAATTGGCCGCAATGATCCAAGAACACGTGAATGCTACTCTGGCAGGTGTTCAAAACCCACCAGCAGGAGGGGGTCTTAACCCCTACAAGATGTTCCTCGATGCGAAACCGAGCAAATTCACGGGTGCAGAAGGACCCATAGGACTGGTCCGTTGGATTGAAAAGTCCGAATCGGTGTTCGAGATGTGCAATTGCCTTGAGGCCAACAAGGTCAAGTATGCTGCCTCAACGTTGGAGGATGGGGCACTAACTTGGTGGAACGCACAAGTCCAAACGCGTGGACTTATTGCTGCCAACGCAATGGCCTGGGCCGAGTTTAAGGCCCTAATCAAAGAGGAGTACTGTCCGCGGTACAGGGTTCAGCAGTTGGAGCAAGCATTATGGAACCACAAGATGGTGGGATCTGAAATTGAAGCATACACAGCGAAACATCATGATCTGGTGTTCCTATGTCCCGATCTGGCCAACACCATTGAAAAACGACTCGAGTTTTACCTTGGGGGTCTGGTCCCCGAGATCCAGGGCATGGTAATGGCTAGCAACCCTGAGACTGAGCATCAAGCGAGCAGGCTGGCGCACAAACTCACCGATAAGGCGGTGGAACAAAAGAAGTTGCCATCTCGGGGTGCAACTGAAGTTGTCCCTGATAATAAAAGAAAATTTGAAGACTCGTCCGGCTCGACAGTCTTCGTCAGCCCAGCCACAACAAGGGAACCAGAAACGGTTCAATAATTTCAACAGCAATCGGGGTCACAATAATCAGCCCGCCAACAACACCTAGAACACCAGCGGCTATGTGGGTCGAAAGCCGCAATGTAATCGTTGTAACCTCCATCATTACGGCCCTTGTGCCAGAAATCGCTGCCAACGATGTGGCAAAGTGGGACACGCGGCAAAGGATTGTCGCAGGGAAATCATGTCCCGACAAAATCAGAATCAGCACCAGGGTCAGCAGCAAGGTATTAACCGGGGGTGCTATCAGTGTGGTAGCACTGCCCACTTCAAACGAGACTGTCCACAGCTTCACAACAACAACAACAATGGTGGGAACAACAACAATCACAACCACAACAACCACAACAACAACAATAAGAACAACAACAATGGAAATGGTGGCACAGGAAGTGCCAAAGGTCGTGCATTTACGCTAGGCCGCGGAGAGGCCAGAAACGACTCGAACGTGGTCACCGGTACGTTTCCCCTTAACGATCATTTTGCTACTGTACTTTTTGATACGGGTGCGGATAGGAGTTTTATATCCGAGTCTTTTAGGAAGAACCTAAATCTCACGCCTAAACCCCTAGGACCCCTTACGTCATAGAACTAGCCGATGGTAAATCTGTAGATGTGACCCATTTAGTAACCGGCTGCCAACTTAAACTCGCGGGTCACACCTTTACCATTGATCTGATGACAACTACCCTGGGTAGTTTTGACGTGGTAGCCGGAATGGACTGGCTGACGTCCGAGCTGAAGTCCACTGCTTCGAGAAATCTATCCGTATTCCACTCTCTAACGATGAAGTCTTGATGGTGCAAGGCGAGAAGGCAGGCGCCGTCCCAAACATCATCTTTTACATGCAAGCACAGAAGTATCTTCGGAGGAAGAACTCCTTCGCTTTGCTCGCACTGGTCACCGAGCAGCCTAAGGACGAGAAGCGTATAGAAGATATCCCCGTCGTCCGTGACTTTTCCGATGTATTTCCAGAGGAGTTACCTGGTCTTCCACCACATCGACAAGTAGAGTTTGAAATCGAATTGGCGAACCATGCAACTCCTATCGCCAAGGCCCCGTACCGCCTGGCTCCAGCAGAGCTGCAAGAGCTGTCTACCCGACTTCAGGAATTGTTAGAAAAAGGATTTATCCGACCCAGTACTTCGCCATGGGGAGCTCCGGTCCTTTTTGTCAAGAAGAAGGACGGGACCTTCCGCATGTGCATCGACTATAGGGAACTCAATAAGGTTACCGTCAAGAACCGATACCCATTACCTCGCATCGACGATCCCTTCGACCAACTTCAAGGGTCAAGCTACTACTCCAAGATTTATCTACGGTCCGGTTATCGCCAGTTACGCGTCAGGGAGGAGGATATCTCTAAGACGGCATTTTGTACTCGGTATGGCCATTATGAGTTCTTGGTCATGCCCTTCGGTCTCACCAACGCACCCGCGGTGTTCATGGACCTCATGAACCGCGTGTGTAAACCGTATCTCGACAAGTTTGTCATTCTGTTCATCGATGACATACTCATCTACTCTAAAGGTGAAGAAGAACATGCTGAACGTCTACGATTACTGCTGGAATTACTTCAACAGGAGAAACTATATGCCAAGCTTTCAAAGTGTGATTTCTGGATTCGGGAAGTTCAGTTCCTCGGGCATATTATGAATGAAAAGGGTATCCACGTTGATCCCGCCAAGATCGATGCTATCAAGAACTGGGAAGCACCCAGGACACCGACAGAGATCCGCCAATTTTTGGGTTTGGCTGGTTACTACAGACGTTTCATCGAGGGATTTTCAAAGATCGCGCAACCGCTTACCACTCTCACCTAGAAAGGCACTAAGTATGCTTGGGGTGACAAACAGGAAGCGGCATTTCAATTGCTGAAGCAGAAACTTTGCAGTGCACCCATTCTATCCTTGCCGGAAGGGACTGATGATTTTGTGGTATATTGTGACGCTTCCATTCAGGGGTTGGGATGCGTACTCATGCAACGTGATAAGGTTATCGCGTATGCGGCCCGACAGTTGAAGGTTCACGAGAAAAACTACACAACACATTACCTGGAATTGGGAGCAGTGGTGTTTGCGCTTAAGATATGGAGACACTACCTATATGGAACAAAGTGCACAATCTATACAGATCACAAGAGCCTCCATCATATCTTTGACCAGAAGGAGTTGAACATGCGACAGCGTCGCTGGGTCGAACTCCTGAACGATTATGAATGTGCCATTCGGTATCACCCGGGTAAAGCTAACGTGGTAGCTGATGCCCTCAGTAGGAAGGAGCACTTGAAACCTCGTCGGGTACGAGCACTACAGTTCACCATTCATTCGGGGTTACCCGAACAGATACGCGACGCGCAGTTAGAAGCATTTAAGGAAGAAAACATCATGGCCGAATCTGTGGGAAAGATGGAACGCGATTGGGAAGTAAAACCCAATGGTGCCCGGTATTTCATGAATCGTATATGGGTACCTCTCTACGGAGACCTCAGAAAGCTAGTCATGGACGAAGCTGACAAATCCCGATACTCTGTCCATCCTGGTTCGGATAAGATGTATCAAGACCTTAAAGCCGCGTACTGGTGGCCCAACAGGAAAGCGGATATAGCCACCTACGTGAGCAAGTGTTTGACTTGTGCGAAAGTCAAGGTGGAATACCATAAGCCATCAGGGCTACTTCAACAACCTGAGATCCCGGTGTGGAAATGGGATCAGATCTCGATGGACTTTATCACTAAACTCCCGCGAACTTTGGGTGGTTGCGATACCATCTGGGTGATCGTGGATCGTTTAACTAAGTCCGCACACTTCCTAGCGATCAAAGAAACAGATAAAATGGATAAGTTGACTCGCATCTACATTAAGGAAGTAGTTTCTCGGCACGGAGTGCCAATATCCATCATCTCAGATAGAGATGCTCGTTTCACGTCCAACTTTTGGCAGTCACTTCAGAAAGCGTTGGGTACACGCTTAGATATGAGCACAGCTTATCACCCTCAGACGGATGGCCAAAGTGAAAGGACCATTCAGACTTTGGAAGACATGCTTAGGGCATGTGTGGTAGATTTCGGGAGCAGTTGGGAAATCCATCTGCCTTTAGTGGAATTCTCGTATAACAACAGTTACCATACGAGTATATCGGCAGCACCGTTTGAAGCGTTATACGTCCGTAAGTGTAGATCACCGGTCTGTTGGGCAGAAGTCGGTGACAGTCAACTCACAGGTCCTGAGTTGATACTTGAGGCTACTGAAAAGATTGTACAAATCAGAAACCGCATGGCAGCGGCACGAGATCGACAGAAAAGCTACGCTGATCAACGACGCAAACCGCTCGAATTCCAAGTAGGCGACCGCGTCCTACTGAAGGTGTCACCCTGGAAGGGTGTAATCCGTTTTGGGAAACGAGGCAAACTAAACCCACGGTACGTAGGCCCATTTGTGAACTTGAAGCGTATCGGACCCGTAGCTTATCAATTAGACCTTCCTACCGAACTCAGTGGAGTTCACAACGTTTTTCACGTGTCAAACTGAAGAAGTGTCTATCAGATGAAACCCTAGTCATTCCATTGGATGAGATTCAAGTGGATGAACAACTGCACTTTGTGGAACAACCTATCGAGATCATGGATCGTGAGATCAAGACTCGTAGGCACAGCAAGATACCGATCGTCATGGTTCGTTGGAATTCTAAGCGTTGACCGGAGTTCACGTGGGAAAGAGAGGACCAAATGAAAAGCAAATACCCACACCTCTTTGCAGCTGAGCAGCATGCTAACGTTACCACCAACTAAATTTTTGGGACGAAAATTCTTTCAACATGGGGATGATGTGACAGCCTGGGAATTTCTTGTAATTTATTGTACCATTGCTAACAAACTGAATCTTTGTGCGTTGCATTCTAAACCTGTGCGTTGCATTCTAAACCACGTTTACTCAATTTTCGGGACGAAAATTCTTTCAACATGGGGATAATGTGACATTCTGGTTTTTCAGGTATCTTAAACGCACTACTTCACGGTTATTCATTCCTACGCTAATTTGATTCGGAGAATTAAATTACACGCTCGAAATAACTACGCTAACTTTGTGAACTTATCGAGTGAATTACGTGCTATGTGTTATTAGACGTTTGTAAGTTTGGTGAGTTATTATGTCATGTTTTGATTTCGTGATTATTAGTTTAAAAAAATATATATATATAGTAAATAGATAGCCGAACCGAACCGAGCCGCGAAACGTGTCGACCTCACTTCCTTGCGGCTCAAGGAACTAATCAAAACTTGAGGCTCAAGTTAAAGACCCAAACCGCCCCCCCCTTACGGTCGCGCATGCCCCAACCCTTTTCCCCTTTTCTTTCTTGGGCTATATATAGACATGTATGCATGAGAGTTGTGTTAACAAAAAAAAATAAGAAACCCTAGCTCCACGAACAGCCGACGGCAGCCCTCCCCATCCTTTCTCTCGATCGCGACTTTCTCCAAGAACCGAAGTGATTCCAATCTCGTTCCCGGATTGTTAATCTTCATCGTTGCAAGGTTAGGGTTTCTATTGTTTTGAAAATCACATTAGGGTTTATGAACTCTTGATCATGCTTGTATGTAATGGTAGAATCATTGTTATGAAAGTGTTATGATGTTTAGTTCGATTAATTGTGCAAGTTTTGCGATTATGATGTTTAGTTGGATACAAGAATCATAGGCTGCGTTTTGTGATAAAAATCATATTATATGATTAGGGTTTGCATGAGTATGATGTACATGATGATATGTGACTAATAAATCTGTTCTTGATCATTTATATTTAACGTCTCGATTGTTTAAGCGTGTTCTATTGCGATAAAAGTTGAAAACAGGATGCTGAATGGTGTTTACAGCCAACTTCAATTGGCTGTAACTTGGTTATTATTTATCGAAAAGCGGATTTTCTGAAGCCAAAAACGTATATTTTTGAAAAACGCTTCTAATGGCGCTGGATTCATATTTTTATGAGGTCGTTTGATATTTTTAAGTGGTCATTTAAGTGCAGTAACTGAAGCTGTGTAAATTCTGAAAATTTGTTAGTTGTTTGTCGTGTCGGATCTAATAATCTGTAGAGGGTTGGGTCACGAAATTTATACAGAAACTGGAGATGGAAATTTCCGGGAAACTCCCACTGGAATTTTGTTAATTGGATGAACGATGATTTTTAAATAAATTCTCCCGTGGACTGCAGTCAGAAAGCGACGAATCTGACTGCAGCCTAGTATATATATGTTTATGAATAATCGGTAAAGTGTTAGGACTTGAAAAATTTACATAAAATTCTACAGTTTAGTTGACACCTTCTGTAAGAAAATTGGAATTTTTAGAACGTTGGAACTATTTTATAAAAATCCTTGAAAACAGCCTACTTATGAGCGTACAAGCTGAAACTTGACAACTTGCGAATGTGTGTACCAAAATGTTGTATGAGTTGATTTGTGTTCATGATAAGTTGGTTTGATCACTATTTTGGTATGATAATACTTTGCATGCATGATTGTGTTTTCGAATTTGTTCTCATGTGTGCCGCAGGGGTTAGTTATGTGTAGGGTTTGTATCAGTGTGTTCACATACTAACTTTAAATCGATTGACTTGTTAGGACGCAATTAGCGGTCCCATCATTTGCTACTTCTGTGTTACACTAACCGAGCAATTAAAGGTGAGTTCACGGCCCCTATTTTATCCGGTTTTAAAGAACAGGGGGAGAAACATGTATACACTCTACAACTCTATCTCTTTACGTTATACGAAATTAACGTCGTTAAACTATTCGGTAACTAAGTTAATGTTAATGTACGTTATGGTCACTAAGCAGCTATATCACGGAAGTCCTCGACAAACTCTCGGATCGTTAGTATTGGGTTAGATAGCGGGGAAATTATAAGTAGTACTACTGGGCCCGACAAGCCCCACCCGAGCTACTCGCGCTAGCCGACCGGGTATGGTCAACGGGTGAATAATTTGGCCTAACTTTCGCCATGGTTAGTGATAGGCCTGGCAACACGGAGGCACAACAGTCAGCTTCGATCGCGAACACTTACGTGACATAACTTTAGGCTCGCTACCTACATGTTAACAATGAACTTAATTACGAAACAACAATATTATTCCGGGTTAGGAATAATGGAACCAACAACAATTTATTCCGGGTTAGGAATAACGGAACCAACATCATTATTATTCCGGGTTAGGAATAATGGAATTATATCGTTATTCCGGGTTAGGGATAACAGGGGAAACAAAGTTTTAACCGAACTAATGAACTTATAAAAACCTGTGAACTCACTCTTCTTTAATGTTGACACTTGTTTCTTTACATGTTTCTCAGGACGCTAGGAGCTCTAGGTGCACTCACTTGCATTGATCAAGACATCTTTTATCGAGTCTCATTTACGAATATTGTTTGGGTTTTTCTTTAGTTTTGGCGTTTGTGTTGGCGCTCGTTACTTTTACTTTACGTTAATGCTTCCGCTCAACTTTAAAACTAATGCTTCCGCTAAACTTTGAAACCAAACTAAGATAATTTGAAAATAACTATGAATAGGTAAACAAATAATTTTTGGAAAACGTATAAACGAATCATATAGAGTCGTTCGATGTTACTAGTGTCTTAGATTCTGGTTTGTTCACACGCCTCGCGGTAAAACTCTGCAAGTGGAAATTTGAGGGTGTGACAGTTGGCCGACGTACACCCGCTCTTTCACTTTTCCGTATAAGAAAGCAGATTTAACATCTAATTGGTAAACCTTGAACCCTTTCCATGAGGCAAAGGCCAAGAATATGCGAATCGCTTCAAGATGAGCAACTGGGGCGTAGACTTCAGTATAGTCTATCCCTTCCTGCTGGTGAAAACCTTGAACCACAAGTCGAACTTTGTTGCGTACCACAACTCCTCGATCATCTCTTTTGCACTTGAAGACCCATCTTGTGTTAATCTTTTTGTGATGATCTGGCAGGTCAACAAGCTTCCAGACTCCAAGTTTCTGGAATTGAAGCAACTCCTCCTGCATCTCATCCACCCAACTTTCTTCCTTTAATGCGTCTTTCCAGCTTCCCGGCTCAACCTGAGAAACAAAACAACTATTAGAAAGTCAAGTTTGAAGTGGAGCAATGTTAGTATAGAAAAGCTTAGATCTTTATTGACCTGATGGCAAGTTTTACTCCGGTTTGTAAACTGCCTATAATGTTCTCCGACGGATGATATGAAAGTGTTCTTGGCATCAATTCGGTTAGAACATCTACTTGCGGTTGCAAATTTGTTAGAATTTCATCAACGACTGGTACAGATGAGGAGGCTTCATTCCTAGCATTAGACTGAACAGCCTGTTGTTTCAAGAAGCTTTCAATCTGTTTAGATCCTTCATCAGAACTAGATCCTCCATTGTTGAAAGTTGGTTCCCGATCAGAGTCAGCATCAACATTCGGTTGGGCAGACGATTCGGCAGTATTGACATTTGGTGCAAGAACAGGAAGTTGATCAGAAGAACTTTGACCAACATCAGACGTGTTGACCAGTAATGATGTAGAAATCACCAATGGTCTAGTAACTTGTTCTTGATTAGATAACTGATGCTGTTGAAAGAGCATGACAAGTTCTTCTTCTATTGGCACATCTGGTAGATCAAACGAATCCCACAATCTATCATAGTTAAACAACCACGGATCCCCAGGTTTCTGCGTAGGTGTTGTATATCTTTGACAATCTACATGCTGGGCTAGAACAACCTGGTTCAGACTCCGCAAGAAGACTCGTTTATGAGGAGTAGCGTAACCAACGAAAAATCCTTCCAAGGATTTGGCTCCAAATTTACCAGCCGGGTCCAGAACGGTACACGGTGATCCAAAAGGCTCCAAAAATGCTAGGTTGGGCTTTGGTTGATTCAGTAACTCAAAACTTGTGTTTTTGTGAGGCTTAACTGTCAACACACTATTCAGGGTATAACACGCTAACGCTACTGCTTCACTCCAAAAACTAATCGGCAATTTCGAATCACCTAACATTGTTCTGACAGTCTTTATCAGTGTGCGATTCTTTCATTCAGCTACTCCATTTTGTTGCGGAGTATAGGGGGCACTGAACTCATGAAGAATCCCCTTTTCATTGCAAAACTCTTGCATCTTCTTGTTCTTGAATTCCGTTCCATTGTCACTAAGGATTCTCTTGATTGGCAAATGATAGAGATTTTCAAGTTTTCTAAAGAGAATCATAAGAGTTTCAAACGTTTAATCCTTACTCTCCAGAAAGAAAACCCATTAGAATATAGAGTAAGTATCTGTAACGACAAGGTAGTATAGATCTCTAGAAATACTTTTGATATTGACTGGCCCAAAGAGATCCATGTGTACCCTTTCTAGTGGTAGCTTTATCGAATTTAACAACTTTCTCAGATGTGATTTCTTATGCTGCTTCCCCTTTTCGCAGCTCAGACAATCATCAGATAGATGAAAACTTTTCAGATTAACACCCTCTGCTAGGTCGTTAAGCACAAGAAAGTTCATCTTGCGGAGATGAATGTGCCCCATTTTTCGATGCCATAATATCGACTCTTTCTCGGTAGCTTTTGAGACAAAGCATTGAACTTTCTTTGACGTGGTAGAAGCGATGCTCATATCAAGAACATATAAATCACTTTCTCTCGGAGCTCACATCAAAATCCATTCCTTCGGAATTTTGAAACCGGGTTTTAAGATGAGACATTCTTTATCGTTGAAATGCGTCGTGAACTTCTTGTCACAAATTTGCGAGATTCTAAGTAGATTATTCTAAAGCTCAGTAATATAGTTCACTTTATCAAACGATGCAACTCTGTTCGTGAGAATCCCTTCTCCAACAATCCTACCTCCCTGTGTTCCAGCAAAACCTACATACCCTCCACGGATAGCTTTGACGTTGTTGAGCAACGCAAGCATCATTGTCATGTGGTGAGACACTACACTATCCATTATCCATTTTGACAATACCGAACGCTGGAGCCCCTGCGCACATGATTAACAAAACTATTTAAACAAAGAAACCCAAGCCTGTTTGGTCTTGGGTGGGTTTGGAATGTCAAATTTTGGACCCACTTTGTTTTTATCAATCTTTTAAGCTGAGTTTTGTTTGGAATAGAAGGTTTTCGTTCAACCTTGGATGATTTGACTTTAACGACTTTAGTAACCCATTTTTGGATTTGAGGTTTAGCCTTTTTAACATAAATTTTGAATCTTCTTGACAATTTTTGTTTGATGTTTTACCAATTTCAAATTTAGATTGACATTAGATAATTGGTTTAACGTTTTGGTGAGATTCGTTATTCCTTCTAAGAATTTGTTTCGACACAAACATGGGTGCTTTTTGCTTTTCATCCTTGGTGAACTTTTTCGGATAAGAAACAGGTTTTGGACTTTCTTGTGAGCAATATCGTGTGATATGCCCAACTTTCTTACATTTAAAGCATGTCCTGCTGTCTTTATGAACACAGGTATCCAAAACTTGCTTCTGTTTCTGTTAATCTTTTTTTTAAGAAAATCCTCATTTGATTGCGTTCCGATGATCTCCTTTTCTTTCTCGGTTGTTGTCCCAAAAACAAAATTGATTTTCTTTGTAAAGTTTAATTTTTGGGACCTGTTGTTCCTATGTTGCTTCTGGAAGTCCAACCCTGCCCGTTTGTTTTCCGGATAATCTCTATTCTTATCATAGTAGGGTTGGTGTTAGTTTTTGATTTAGAATAGAAAGATGCATCATGTTTATCTAAAGCATCATGACTTACCTCCATTAGCTTGAACATTTTATCCACACAATCCATTTTCACATTCTGGATCGGAAAGTCCTCATCCGAAAATAGTTTATCAGATCCTTTCTTTTTGTAAACTATGACATTGGGATCAACATTTAAACTATTTTCTAACATATCATCAGACTTAGGCTCAGCAAATTTTTCAGACTCAGAAATCTTAGATTCATTTTTTTAGAACCTTTTCAACCACATTGTTTACCACCTCAGAGTCACATTCCCCATCAGTTTTAGTGTAAGTTACAGCGATATCCGAAGGCAGCTCATTAGATAATTTAGTTTTTAATTTTAGGTTAAGCGCCTTTTCCACCCCATATGGCATTTTGCATGTATAACTATTCCACATGGGTTGTGGAACGCGATCATAACTCGCACTTTTTGTTTCATCATTTTTAGGTTCGTCATTCTTTTCGATTTTGGGTAAAATGTGATTGATGACGTTTGAGCTTGTTGAATAACTAATTAACAGTTTGTTAACCCGTTCAGATTCAATTTTAATTTTCTCAAGCTCACTTTTGAGCTCAGCAATAGTGTTCAGATGAATGTTTATAGCCATTTGTTTATCCATCACGGTTGCTTTAAGCATCATAAGTGTTGCGTCATTTTCTCTAAGTGCTTTATTATATTGTTTAACAGATGCACTCAATTTGTCATAGGCTTCCTTTGTGGATTTGTAATCGCTGGACAAATTGTATGTTAAACTTTGCAATTCAGCATATCGTGTGTCTTTCACAAGACACTCACCACATAGTTCTGCATATTTTAAACATGGTTTTTCAACCACAATCTCGGACATTGACTTGTTTACCTCATTGCCATTGGCCATGCAAGCTTTAATGATGTTTTCTGACAACTTTTCCATCTTCTCATCGGTTTTGACTTCTTCAACTTGCTTTTTAGCTCTTCACATGTTGAAGGTTGACTTGGTGCAAAGTAACCTGCAAAAGTCTTTAAGATATGATTAGGCAAAAGGTGTTAGAACGGACCGTTCAAAAGTTCCTCCTCTTCTGATGAAGTGTGCTAATAGTAATCATCATCATCGGGTACTTCATCAAAAGACGCCCCTGATTCCTCTTTAGGTTCTTCTATGATCTCAGCAACCAAAGCTAAAGTCTCTCCCTTTGAAATATACTTGTTCCAATGAAATCCCTCTTCTTATTGAGTAACAACCAATGCTTTATCTTTGGTTTCAGGCTGCTTGTCTTCAATCGGCACCATTCTGCTTCTTGGCTGAGGTTGGTGGTAGATCGCTCTCTTGTAGTAATCATCAGCGAAAGGATTATGGTTTCCTTGAACCTCTCTGTTAGGACATTCTCTCTTGAAGTGACCTTTCTCCCAACACTTAAAACAAGTAACTTTGGATTTATCAAATCCAAGTTTCCCATCCAAACCTCCCAAGGTTTCTTTACCAGTATTCTCCATAAATCTCAGTGCGTGATGAACAATCGAAGCCATACACCATTTATTGTCTATCAACTCCATCTCAACCGGATCTATTTGATCATAATCTTCACGTGTTATTTCAGAGTTTCTGATCTTTCCAGCAACTAGACTATCATAAGACTCAAGAACCGAAGCTAGTAGACACATGTGTTGCTTCGCAGTCTTCTCATCGAAATTTTGTGCATTCAGAAAATCGACAGCAATGTTGCATTGCAAAACTCTTTGAGTAGAATGAGATGATGAATTAGTCTGGTTGTTCCGGGGTTGACTTGAAACGTAAGATGATTGTTGGCTTGACGGCGTGTTCGGATCAACTGTTGGAAATGATTGAAAGCCACTAGTCTGATTTGGTGGTGTGCTTGGCGAGCTGTAAGCACTAAAGGCAGTCTGGATTGCAAAACTCTTTGAGTAGAATGATATGATGAAGTAGTCTGGTTATTCTGGGGTTGACTTGATTTGTAAGATGACTGTTGGCTTGACAGCGTGTTCGGATCAACTGTTGGAAATGATTGAAAGCCGCTAGTCTGATTTGGTGGTGTGCTTGGCGAGATGTAAGCACTAAAGGCAGTCTGGATCTTTGGTGCCTGAATTTGAGCAGCAGAACTGTTCTTGAAGTAAAGATTAACATCTTGTAGAACTTGTACAGTCATGTTCTTTGCCATTTTTTGCATTTCCAGCTCCTGACCCTCCAGTCTTTCTATAAACGAGGTAGCGAGAAATTGCTATACTCAGTTCGATTCTTCAGTTTGGTCAAATAAGTAGACCATTCACCTTGCGGTAGAGAATCAGCCAATTTGTCAACAAGTTCTTCATTGGTTTTCATGATTCCCATTCTTTTCATTTGAACCACTAGATGACATTATCTCTCAATCAGCTGCTTCACATTTTCACCTTTGATGAGTGTGAAAATATCAAACTCTTTGCTCAATAACGCCCTTTTACTCTTTCTAAGTTGAGCACTTCCTTGGAACTTCAGTCAGAGAGCATTCCACAATGATTGAGCATCATCGTCATGTTGAAGTAAAGCCAAAATATCTTCTTTAATCGATTGTTGCAGAATGTTCATCATTTTCTTTTCATTGATAAATCTTTCACGTTCGACATCTGAGAATTGAGCAAGGGTCTTCTCAAGGCCATTCTCACCAACCTTCGCTATATATTTCGCTTCAATTGCAAACCAGCAAATAAAGTGATTAGCCTGCACCCAGTTCCTGAAATGCTCACTCCAGCTATCAAAATCTTCTAAGTTCATGAGCTTTGGCGGTTTCGTCATAGTGCCCATCTCGTTCTTAAGATTGATATTCTGAGCCGCTGTGGTTGTGACGACTGATGTGGCAAACGCGTTATAAAATTCTTTAGACATTTTCCTGTGACAATTTAAAAATACACTTTCGAAAGAGACTGCTTAGTGCGGGAAAAATATTTCGTGCGGATGACAACTACTTCATGCGAATGACAGCTACTTCGTGCGAATGAAACTCGTTCGTAAGAATCACAATGTCCAAAACAATATGAAATTCACACAACAAAAACCTTGTGCGAACAAGTTGTTTGTGCGAGCAAACTTCTCGTACGATTGTTAAGTTTGTATGAAATACTTGGTAAATTCTGAAAATTTGTAAAATTTTATGAACCTTTTTGGATTCGTTTAGACGAAATATCAATTCATACGAAACAGTTAAGTCTCCAAACAGAGGATGTTTACCGATTTCAACATGATTTAGTCCGATTTTATGTCTGAATTTGTTAAGAATTGACTAGAATGTATATTAACATGAATTTCTAGAATTGTAGTCCATTTTGTCCACAAATTCGTCCAAAATCCAGTTCAGTTCGAGAAAGTGATGAAGATGAAAGTGAATCCAAGTCTGAAACAGTTGGAAGCCTGCAACTACTTGTCGTTTGTCGGTAGATCAGATCTCAAAGCTCCGATACCACTTGTGAACGGGGATCGTACTCCCGAAATGAGCAACCGACCTAATCTCGCTTAACTAGCAGAGGCGGAATTTATTGCTAGAGAGGTAGACAAAACGAACAAGATAGTACTTACTATTAAACTGCTTCTGTTGTATTAAAAGACGTTCAAGTACAGACGCGAGTTAACAAACTGGCAGAGCTTTGCCGTATCAACTGACCAATCACTATTCAGCTCTAACACAACACTCCTCTATTTATAGGTCGACATGACTCGTACTGGAGTGTATGTTGTAACAATGACTATGCTGCGTACGAGTATGTGCTTCGTACGAGTGAGACACTCGTACGAACCACTTAGTTTTGCTCGTACGAACCAAACTAACTAAACATATAAAATTTACATTTTAACATATAAACATTGACATGAAAGCTCTATATACATTACAGACACATCCTAGACGTAGGCAACAGACATTACATCAACATACAAGTGCTCTAACTTATTAGACACTTTGGTCTCTTCTAGACCTTGGACGCCTTGTTCATCTTGAACGTCAATGTATTCGTTTTATACTTGGAACCTTGTGTATTTTTAATAATATATTGCCATTTGCTTCGTGTGTATGCTTATATATATATACATATATTTATTTCACGAATATATATATGTATATCTTTTCTTGATATAATAGTTAAAAATATTTATTTTTAGCATCTTATTTACATTGATGTACATGTTCGGTATCCCTTGGTATATGTACACTTCAACAAGTGTATTTGAGTACAACACCATGTACTTGAGTATTTTATACGTATACGTATACCATAATATATACTTGTGTCTGTACATTTTATTATTTGTATTTATGTCGTATTTATACGTATTGCGTACATGTACATTCCGTGTATTCTTGCAATTCCACCAATTGTATTTTTGTACGTATTTCATACGTATTAGTATGCGCGTATATTTTTACACTTAGTGATTATTTACTATATAATTTCCGGAATTATAAGTGTGAAAATCTATTTATATTTCCAATGTCTAAAAATATATTATTTTTAGAGTTTCATAGTAGTAACCGAATATATATTATTTTCGTGTCGAGAGTGACCACATGTCATCCGTCATAGGTGCACGCTTTGTTGGTGCATAATGTCTATTGCCTACGTCTAGGATATGTTGGTTATGTATATAGGGCGTACAATATCAAACATTGTATGTTAATATGTGATTTATTTGTTTTGTACATGGCTCGTAGGAGTGAGTCTAGTGGCTCGTACGAGTGACACCTTGTCACTCGTACGAGGCACCACTCGCACGAGTCAAACAGACACTCCTTCTCCTGTGCGAGTCATGTTGACCTTTAAATAGAGGAGCTTGAGTGTTGTGTCAGAGGAGCATGAGTGTTGTGTCAAATTGTTTACTTGTTCTGTAACCGTTCACGTTTATCAATACAAATTAAGGGTGTTAAGCAATATATCTTTCTTGTTTGTTTGTCCAACTCAATGACAATGAATTCCGCCTCTATTAGCTGAGTCAGTTCAGTCTGGTGCTCATAAGAGGAGAGTCGATCCCCTATCACAAGTGGTATCAGAGCCTTGAGGCCTGAGTTGAGGACAAACATCAAGTTTCTGCAGTCAACCAACAGTTTTAGCAATTGCAGATCCAGATTCAACCTTTAGAGTTTCTCTACATCTATTCCTTTTCACACAGATTTCAGATTTGGCGAATTCATGGACAAATTGGACTAGGATTTTAGTATTACACATTAAAATCAACTCTAATCAATCATTGAAAATTTCAGATCTAAATCAAAATTAACCATGTCGAAAATTGTAAAAATCATCTGTTTGGTGACCTGAGCTGACTCGTACGAGTAGAGAGACAACTCGTACGAACGGCGATCCGTCGAATCAGCCACTCGTACCAACAAGTAAACCAGTTTTTCTTAAAATCTACAAGTTACAGAACTGTCATTCGCACGGGCAAGTAATTCGCACGAAGAAGTCACTCGCACGAGTAATCTTTTCATTCACACGAGCATCTTGCTCGCACGAATCCTTGATTCGCACGAGTATCTTACTCGCACGAACCAACTGAGTCGCACGAGCAACTGGTCATTCGCACGAAGAACTTTTTAACAATTTTTTATCATTCTAATAAGTGTTTTTCGTAAGTGTATCTGAAATTTTTATGCAGAAAAATGGAAGAAGAATTTTACAATGCTTTTGCTGCTTCAGCAGTTACAACCACCGCAGCTCAGAATATGAATCTTGAAAACAAGATGGGCATGATGACAAAGCCTCCAAAGCTGATGAATCTTGAAGACTATGATAGCTGGAGTGAAAGATTTATGAATTGGGTTCAAGTGAATCATTTCACCTGCTGGTTTGCCATTGAAACGAAATATCAAGCTCCGATTGGAGAAAATGGTCTTGAGAAAACGTTGGCTCAACTCTCGGAATTCGAAAGAGAAAAGTTCATTAACGAGAAGAAGATGATGAACATCTTACAGCAAGCCATCAAGGAAGATATCTTGGCCCTCCTACAGCATGATGATGATGCTCAATCCTTATAGAATGCTTTACGGTTAAAATTCCAAAGGAAGCACGCAACTTCGGAAGGAAAGAGAGCGTTACTAAGTAAAGAATTCGATATCTTTACTTTAATCAAGGGAGAGATGGTGAAACAATTGATTGAACGACACTGTCACTTGGTGGTCCAAATGAAGCGCATGGGAATTGTGAAGACAAATGAAGAATTGGTCGATAAGCTAGCAAACTCTCTACCTCTAGGAGAATGGTCAACTTACTTGACTATTCTAAAGAATGGCACAGAGTATCGTAATTTCTCATTACCAAGGTTTATTGAGAGATTGGAAGGGCACGAGCTAGAGATGCAAAAAATGGCAAAGAGCAAAGGCACCCAGATATAACAAGATTTAAATCTATATTACAAGGGTAGTCCTGCCGCGCAGATACATTCTCCAAAAATTCAAACTGCCTTCAGTGCTTTCAACACACCAAGTCCACAGTCAAGTCAAGCCAGTGGATTACAATCTTTTGCGTCTGTCAACCCAAATACGCCTCCAGGCCCACAATCATCCCATAGTTCAAGCAATTCACAGAATTACTAGAACAATCAATCTAATCCCAATCAACGGGTTCTACAATGCAATATTTCTGTTGATTTCCAAAATGCTCAAAACTTCGACGAGAACACTGCAAAGCAACACATGTCATTACTTGCCTCGGTACTTGAATCATACGAAAGTTTAGTAGCAGGAAAAGTTGGGAATTCAGAGATGACGAGAGAGGATTATGATCAGATTAATCCGGTCAAGATGGAATTGATTGACATTAATTGGTGTATGGCTTCCATCATTAGAAGAGCGCAACGTTTCATGGAGATTACCAAAAAAGCTATTTGGGAGGACTTGATGGGAAACTTGACTACGACAAGTCCAAGGTTACATGCTTCAAATGTCGAGAGAAGGGGCATTTCAAACGAGAATGTCCAAATAGAGAGGTCCAGGGCATTCAGAACCCTTTTGCTGGCGATTATTACAAGAAAGCCATTTATCATCGTCCTCAACCCAAAACTAGAATGGTGCAAATCGAAGATGGACCATCATACTCTAAAGACAAAGCTCTCATCGTTACTCAGGAGGACGAAGGTTTCAACTAGAATAAGTACATCACAAAGAACGAAAGTTTGGCTTTGGTAGCAGAAATCATTGAAGAACCTGAAGAATATGGAGAGGCATCTTTAGACGAGGCTCCTGAAGAATATTACAACACATCGTCAGAAGAAGAGGAGTTGTTAAATAGTGCATTTAAACATCTCTTACCTAATGACATTCTTAAAACTTTTGCAGGTTATTTTGATTCAAGCCATTGATCGCCTGTGAAAAAGAGAAGAAGCCAAAAGTAGAAGAGAGGATTGAAGATACGTTGGAAATCTGACTGACAAGACCAACAAAGCTTGTATGGCGAATGTGAATTAGGTAACGTGTTTGTAAATGAGTCGGTGATAGAAACACCTTGCATGAGGTGCCAAGAACCATGCATTGAGTGTGCTGAAAAAGAAACACGATACAATGAACTGAAATGTTATATAGATAATTTGTCATGTGATTATATTTCAACAAAAGAAGCTTATGACAAATTAAGCAAATCTGTTAAACAATTTGAAAAGGTGATCAGAGAAAATGGCAGAACACTTTCAATGCTCAAGGCAACTGTAATGGATAAACAAATGGCCATTAATATTCATTTGAATACAATTGTTGAGCTAAAAAATGAAAATAGAAATAGAACGGGTTAACAAATTGTTAATCAGTTATTCTATAAGTTCATACATCATTGATCACATTCTTCCAAAAATTGAAAACAAGGAAGAAAATCAAATTGATGAACACCAAGGTGCAAGTTATGATCGTGTTCCACCACCCATGTGGAATAGTTATGCAAGTAAAAAACCATCGGGGGTGGAAAAGGCGCTCAATTTAAAATTAAAAACTGAAAAGACAAACGAGCTGCCTACAAACATTGATGTAACTTACACCAAACCAGAAAAAGAACGTGATTCTGATGTGGTTAAAACTGTGGTTGAAAATGTTCTGAAGAATGAATCTGACAAATCCGATTTTGATGTTGAATCATCAGAAAATAGCTTAAACACTGATCCAAACGTCATCGTATACAAAATGCATGGATCTGATAAACTATACTACGATGAGGATTTCCCAATTCAGAATGTCTATCTGGATCGTGTTGAAAAGTTGTTCAAGCTTGTTGAGGCGAGCCATTCTGATTTAGAAAAACAAGATGCATCATTTTATTCTAAATCAAAATGTGTGAATAAACCCTACCATCAAAGGAACAGAGACTATCTTGAAAACAGGAGAGCTGGTTTGGGTTTTCAAAAGCAAAGAACAAATAACAAGTTTCAAAAGTTGAACTTTACAAAGAAAATCAATTTTGTCTATGGGACAACTACCGAAAGAGAAAAATAGATCATTGGTAAACAATCCAATGATGAATTCCAGAAAGAAAAAGAGAGCAAAAAACGGGATTTGGATTCCTCTGTTCGAAAAGACAGGAGGAAGTGCTACAAGTGTAACAATGTTGGGTATATTGCACGACAATGTTCGCAAAGAAATTTAAAACATGTTTTCAACTTCAACAGATCTACCAAAGATGTGAAACAAAATGCACCCATGTTTGTACCAAAACAAGTTCTCAAAAGAAACAATGAATCCCATAAAAATGTAAAATCAAATATTCTACTTAATTCTAAATTTGAAATTGGTGAAACTTCCACAAAGAATCGTCAAAAGGATTCAGAGTTTTATTCTAAAAAGGCAAATTTGAAAATACAAACTTGGGTAGCAATAGTCAAACCATCTTTGGTAGAACTAAAACCACTTGGTCCAGCCAAAACAGAGATCAAACAAAATGTCAAGATCAAAGTTGGTCCGAAGTTTGATATTCCTAACCCACCCAAGACCAAGCAGGCTTGGGTTTCTCTGTTTAAATGATTTCTTCTGCATGTGTGCAGGGGCCCCCAAGGTCGATCATGTCAAAATGGATTATGGATAGTGGAGCTTCTCGACACATGACTGGGATGCTTGCGTTGTTGCACGACGTCAAAGCTACCGGGGAGGTTATGTTGGTTTAGCTGGAACTCAAGGTGGAAGAATTGTGGGAGAAGGTATTCTTACGAATGTAGTGGTTTCCTTTGACAAGGTGAACTACATTGTGGAGCTGGAGAACAATCTACTGAGCATTTCGCAAATCTATGACAAAAAGTTCACAGCACACTTCAATGACAAAGAATGCTTAATTCTCAAGCCGGGATTCAAAAATCCTGAGGAGTGGATCCACATGCGCGCTCCAAGAGAGAATTATCTTTATGTTCTAGACATGTGCATCCCATCCACTATGTCAAAGAAGGTTCAGTGCTTCGTTTCTAAAGCAACCGAGAAGGAGTCAATCTTACGGCATCGGAAAATGAGGCACATTCACTTGAGAAAGATGAATTATTTGTGGAGGGTGTTAATCTTAAGAATTTTCATTTATCTGATGTTTGTCTAAGCTGTAAGAAGGGGAAACAACTTAAGAAATCACACCCAAGAAAGCTACTAAATTCTATCAAGCTACCACTAGAAAGGCTTCATATGGATCTTTTTGGGCCAGTAAATGTGAAAAGCATTTCTGGAGATCTATATTGCCTGGTCGTGACAGATGATTTTTCTAGATTCTCATGGGTTTTCTTTCTAGAGAGTAAAGATGAAACGTTTGAAAGTCTTATGATTCTTTCAGAAAGCTTGAAAACCTGTATCACTTGCCTATCAAGAGAATCCGTAGTGACAATAGTACTGAGTTCAAGAACAAGGGATGCTCGAATTTTGCAACGAAAAGGGGATTCTTCACGAATTCAGCGCTCCCTATAGTCCTCAACAAAATGGAGTAGTTGAACGTAAGAATCGCACACTGATCCAGACTGCTAGAACCATGCTCGCTGATTCAAAACTTCAAATTAGTTTCTCGAGCGAAGCAATCGCATTTGCGTGTTACACCCACAATCTTGTTTTGACAGTCAAGCCTCACAACAAGACCTTAAACCTCGCGTTTTTGGAGCCTTTTAGATCGCCGTGTACTGTTTTGGACCCGGACGGTAAATTTGGAGCCAAATCCTTGGAAGGATTTTTCGTCAGTTATGCTAGTCCACAAAAGCGAGTCTTCTTGCCGAGTCTGAACCAGGTTATTCTTGCACAGCATGTTGATTGTCAACGATATACTACGCCAATGCGGAAACCTGGGGATCCATGGCTGTTCAACTACGAAGGTTTATGGAATTCATTTGACCTACCTGAAGTGCCATCAAAAGAAGAACTTGTTATGCTCTTTCAACAGCATCAAATCTCCAATCAAGAGCAAGTTTCTAGACGGTTGGTGATTTCCCCGTCACTTCCTGTCTCCAACACTTCTAATGTAGGTCCGAGCAATACTATGCAGGAATCAGTCTCTATACCTATCTTGAACACTGCTAAATCGTCTGCCCATCAACTGATTAATGCCGACTCTGATCGAGAACCAACTTTTGATGACGAAGGATCTAGTTCCGATGAAGGATCTGAGCATATTGAAAATTTTCTGAATTCCCAGGCTGATTAATCCAATGTAAGAAATGAAGCTACATCTTCTGAACCGGTTGTTGATGAAGTGGTCACGAATTTGTAGAGTCAAGTAGATGTTCCGAGTGAAGTAATGCCAAGGACACTATCTTACCATCCGTCAGAGAATATCATTGGCAGCTTACAAACCAGAGTGAAAACTCGCAATCAGATCAACAAGGATCTAAGTTGCTTTTATACCAGTATTGCTCCATTGCAAACTAGACTTTCTTACAGTTGTTTTGTTTCACAGGTTGAACCAGGAAACTGGAGAGACGCTATGAAAGAAGAAAGCTGGGTGGATGCAATGCAGGAAGAGTTGCTTCAATTCCAGAAACTTGACGTCTGGAAGCTTGTTGACTTACCAGATCATCATAAAAAGATTTATACTCGACGGGTCTTCAAGTGCAAAAGAGATAACAAAGGTATTGTGGTCAGAAACAAAGCTCGGCTCATCGTCCAGGGCTTTCACCAGCAAGAAGGGATAGACTACACTGAAGTCTACGCCCCAGTCGCTCGTCTTGAAGCTATTCGCATATTCTTGGCCATTGCTTATTGGAAAGGTTTCATGGTGTATCAATTGGATGTCAAATCCGCTTTCCTTTACGGCAAATCAAAGAGAAGGTGTATGTCGGCCAACCACCGGGGTTTGTCGATCCAATACACAAGGATAAAGTCTACCTTCTGTACAAGACGTTATATGGTCTACATCAAGCCCCGAGAGCTTTGTATGAAACGCTTTGAGGACTTCTTCTTGACAATGGCTTTCTCAGAGGAACTGTAGACTGTACGCTCTTCACAAAGGAAGTAGATGGTCATTTAATTTTGGTACAAATATATGTGGATGATATTATCTTTGGATCGACAAATGATAAACTGTGCAAAGACTTCAAAGAAGTCATGAAGAAGAAACTCGAAATGAGTGCTATAGGGGAGATGAAGTTCTTTTTAGGACTTCAGGTTGAACAATTGCCTGATGGTATCTTCATTCATCAGATGAAGTATGTTCATGACGTGTTAGAGAAATTTGACATGTCAGGAACTGCGCCAGCATCAACTCCATTAGCACCAAATCACGGCATTTTTCTAGACGCTCATGGAGTGAAGGTCGATGAAACATTATATCCCTCCATGATCGGATCCTTGATGTATCTTACAGCTTCGAGACCTGATATCATGTATCCAACATGCCTATGCGCCCGTTATCAGTCCAATCCAAGAGATTCGCACTTGTTAGCCGACAAACAAATCATGTGATACTTGAAAGGATGTCCAAGCACCGGCATGTGGTATCCTCGATATGACGACTTCAACTTTGCGGGTTATTCAGATTCTGATTTCGGCTGCTGCAAGCTTAATGCCAAATCTACTGCAGCCGGTTGCCTGTTCTTCGAAACTCGTTTGGTAACATGGCAATGCAAGAAACAGACCGCGGTCGCTCTCTCTACATGTGAGGCTGAATACGTTTCAGCATCCGGTTGTTGTTCCCTGATACTCTTGTACAATAGTAGATGAGAGACTATGGACTACAATTTCATGATACGCCAATTTACGTAGATAACAAGGCGGCTATTGATATCACCAAAAATCATGTTCAACACTCACGCACTAAACATATTGAAATTCGACACCACTTTATCCGTGATTGCTAAGAGAAAAAGTTGGTTAAAATTGAAAAAGTCCATACTGATGAACAAAAAGCAGATTTTTACATTAAAACATTTGATCGATCAAGATTTAAAAATCTTTTAAAATTAAATTATTTAAGAAATCTGACATAAGGGGATATACATGAGGTTGAATTTGAGGATATACACTAAAGCATTTGATAGATCAAGATTTAAAAATCTTTCAAATATCTTTTCTTCAAAAAAACTATAAAAACCAAAAATATGTTTTTGATTTTAGGGGGAGAAAAGTTGTGAAAAATTCAAAAACATTGAAAAGTCAAAAAGAGTTTTTTTGTGAAAAAGGGGTAATCATTTTACATCAGTTGACAATCACAGTATGCTAAAGATATGGAATGTTTAAACAGGTAATTAAACAAATCTTACTAAGGATGTGCCAATAGGCTTCACTTGTTCAGTAAATTGTTCTTCAAGATATCAACTTAAAAGAAATACTGAGTAACTAGTGGGTCGACATCTCTCGGATATATGGACTTAGTACTCCGAAATTTCGTTTAAGAGAATGCTACATTCTACGATACTAGGTCTTTATATTTAATCGACATCTGGGGTATTATCCGATTTCTTCTGATTTTACGTCGGCAATGACCTAGAACTTGTACAATACATTACGCATTATTCACCTACAAAAGCTACACAAAAAATGAGTTTGTCATAAACATTTACGACATCTGCAGCTCAAAAGATTCCTTTAAGGAACACCACCTAAAGTCGAGCCTTCATCTCTTTCTTTGTATGAAAATACTACCTGAGCTCCCAAGGACTTGCAATTCATCCCATTTACAGATATTAGTTAGATTTATTCACCTGTGAAATGAAATTCTGGGAATCTCGATGCGGGAGTATATTCTGAGATGGGAAACACAGTTACTTCATGTTCCTTAATATTACCTAACATATTTTGAAAGGAGAAACATGTAGAGGTTTAAGTGGATAAATACATTGACAATCTAGGTAAATATGTTTAAGAACTTCAAGTTACTACCAAGATCAACGGTACTTTTTGTAAGTCCACTTGGGGGATCGAGATTAATCTACTTCCTTGTTCATATAATACACGTACGAGTGCAAAATCCTCGTAACTATGCAAACCTAAGCAAAATAAGAAACACAAGATAACCAAAGATTCAATATCTTGAATACAGAAGAGAACTAGTACAAACACATACAAACAATGTTCATACAGACTCAGGAAATACTCTCTGTGCTCTTGTGCTTCAGTGTCTATCTCTAGTGTCTAACTTGTCTACTTTCCAGCTTTTCACTGAGAAGTGCATGTCTGTTTATATAGTGTCCACACCTAGCAACAGTACAAAGAATGTTGCTAGTCGTACCAAACACTATAAGTCATGAAGAACATTCTCCAAAAGATGGCTCGTACGAACATGAACTAGCTCGTACGAATCAAGCAAAATACTTGTTGAGATGAGCCCAATCGTACGACTAAAGAGTCACTCGTACGAATGGTGAGTGGCTCGTACGAGCAACAACTTGCTCGTACGAAGTACTTCTCACTCGTACTGGAAGTGTTCTTCGAAGAACTTGCCAACAGACATGGTGTACACAAGACTCAATAGTATGCATACATGCAACTGTTTTACAACACAGACAAACTAAGCGTCGTACTAAATCCAGATAGGAGGATATCTTGATTTGGTCGACACGACCAAACTATACAGATACATTAATCAAAGACCATAAAATTACAGACATAACTAAGAACAAGCGACAGACAGAAAAGTGTATCAACAAACTCCCCCTTGGATGTTGCTTGGTCTTCGGTCTTCATTCTGAATTGCCTGTTGTATCAACAAACTCTCCTGAAAATATTCAATCCAACATTGATTGATAATCAGGTCTTCATTACTTTCCAAAAACATCAAACCTTTCATGTTTCCTCTTGATTGTCACTGGAGGCAACTGGATCAGTCACGATCTACTGTACATTAGACTCTACCACTGGAGTTGAAGTAGAAACTTTTGGTTGCAGGGATGAGGCTAAAGCATCAGGATTACCAGGGTCTTCACTATCCTGATCACGTTTACGTTTTATCTCTTGTGCTCTACATCTTTCATTCCACATTATGTTCACTCGCTTTCTACTCATTTCAAACACGTCTTTAATACCATTAAAGCCTTCAACTAGTGTAGCATTACAAGAATGATACCATTCTCTTAAGTTGTTTTACTTAGTAGTTAATGTTTTGGCAGATCGTTGAATAGCCGCACTACATTCTTTCAGCCTATTAAACTCAATTCCCCGAGAGTTATCAGCTGCTCTCATCTGTGTAGCTGAGTTGCCCTTTCAGCATCTGCAGCCTTCAGCCGCTCATTTTCTTTTCTTAACTACCAAATTTCATAATCCTGTTTTCAAACAGTTTCTTTCAAAGAATTTATCTCCAACTGTTATTTGACAATTGTGTTTCAATTTGAAGACATAAACTCCAAATGCTTGTTAATCTGGAATGCCGCAGCTTGCAATTGATAGAATAGAAAATCCACTTTCTCATCGTGTTCCATTTTAGAGAATAAACGACTGCTTCGTTTTGTATTTTGTTGATGAGTTGTGGACTAGGATTGTTAGACTGATGAAGTAGTAGGTTGTGATTGAACTAGAGTATCCTCAGCCGAAGGTGTTTCAACTACTGTGGTATTTGACGGTTGTGGTTCAAAGGTTGTAGTGGGTTCCGTCGTTACAGGTTCAGTCTCCTCCGTTGTAAAGGTAGACTGGACTTCTGCAACTGGTTCCAGTACAGTTTCTTGATGTGAAGTTGTAGGTTGTGTGATTTCAGGTTGTGGTGATGATGTTCCCATAGACTTTCTGCTTTGTTTCTTTCTTCCCTTATCACCACCTGTAATACCTACATCACTTGCATTACCATTACCATCATTATCACTGTCATCATCATCACCTTTTCCCTTTTAACGACCAAACTTATCTTCGATCATTTTCTTTAAAGTTGTTCTTCATTATCTGACTCACTGTCATCATGGCGCCACATATCATTTTCTGGTGCAATATATTCATCATTCGCCAGAGAACCGATCAATTTACAAGGAGGTGTGCTTTCCTTGTAACGTTTTACTGCTACACCTCTAAAGATCTTCAATGAATGTTCCATCATAACTTCTACTTTAAAAACATCATTGTCATTCTTCGGAAGATTCGGATGTTGCACATTCAAGATCATTTGGAGAAAACGAGGATACATCCAAAACTTGTTTCCACTATATCCGATTCTTCTTAGGTTCTCCTTCATGTTTGCAAAATATACTTTGAAACACTAAACGGTTTGTTCAATGTCAAAGCTATTATCATTCCAACCAAGTCGTTATTTGCCATGTCATAACCACTTTGTCTGTTGCTCAAACACTAAATTAGAACATGTAGAAAGAACCTGTATCGGAGTGGCAACCATGCTTTGTTTAGTTGTCCTACGAGAAAATCTCCAACACATTTCATTCTAAGCAAACATCCACGTTGACACTTCAACGAAACTGAGAATGGAGCTTCAGGATCATCGCCAAGTTGTAATACTAAGTTTATGATTTCAACAGAGACATCTATGTTCAAGTTATTTATTCTCCCACGGATAAGTTCCTGCCCATTCACTTTAGCAACTTCAGCCGAATCCCAAAATTCCTTCTCAACGTCTTGTATACTGTAGTCTTGTGTGTGATAGCATAATGTGTCCTTGAGTTATGCAAAAACTTCATTATACCATTGTACTCAGCAAATTTATCTTCCGGATCTAAGAAGGCCACCATGTTACGTCTTGGTTCTGACATAATTTCCACTTCTGACTTGTCAGTTCTCTTTGTTGCGGGTTTTCTTTTATGTTCTTTTTGTTCCATTCTGTACACAAAAGATAACAAGAATAAGGACACAAATTCATTAGGGAATATACACAAAAAGTTTAATTTCAAACTTCTTGTATGTATGTATTTCCTGGACGAAGAATTACTGATTCATACGAATAACAATTTGTTCGTAGAAGAACAACTTATTTTTACGAACACCTGACTTAGAAAAACAAGTGATTTACTCGTACGAGTAACTGGCTCGTACGAGCGACAGATTACTCGTGCGAGTGGTATTTCACTCGTACGAATCAGAAATATCTTGTTTGCACAAACGACTTCAAGAGAAGATTATTCATGAGGAACTTGTTTTTCGCTAAAGTTTTTCGCTTAAAGTTTGTTGTTCATGTCAGACAATGTCACATAGTCTAATAATGTTCAAATCATTCATCTTCAAGGTATACACCATTGTCAAATTATACCTTAAGGATATTAGAAACAACTTTAAAGAGAGGTGAAAGGATGACGTGAGCTTGGTGAAAGTAAAGTTGTACCAAAGAGCTTCATCACCTATAAACCACATCAAGATACTCGTACGAAGAACCTCAGCTCGTACGAAGAACTACCATTCGTACAATACTCCAATGGTCATTCGTACGAGGCACAATCACTCATACGAGTGATCTCTGATTCGTACGACTCCAAGTTTTTCAAAACTGGACTTTTAGTTCTTCGAGGACCTTAGGTTTTTCGTTGACCTGTTTAGATCTTTGTACATATCCACACTAATCACAAGTTAATTAGGAAAAGTGCTCATTAAACAGATTTTGTTCTTTGAGCTGAGTTTACCTGTTGTAAGAAAGTACTCTATGAAGTTATGATATCAAAACAAATGATTTTAGGGCGTATCTTGGTAGAAAACTTTTGAGTTCCATCTTTGGCTTAATAAAAAATAACTTAATTTTAACAACATAGTAAACTAACTAAAATATCAACCAAACAAATAGAATAAACTATATATTTACTAGGCAATCTTTTTCAGAGTTTCCATGTATGAGAATCATACAAGCTTTTAATCTTGCCAAATATGAGTTTTGTTTAAAACATCAAATTAAATTAGAATAAATAAGTATTCTACTATGATTATCGGTATTGTTGTCCACGTAAGCTCAGCTTATCAGATTTAATAATGATTAGGAGATATGATTAATATATGATTTATACTTACTAGCCGGTATTAAACCACTTCACGACACATTCCCCTATCAAGATATGCACGAGAGAAAATCTTACTGGTGAGTATACTGCTTATCATCTGTTTTGACGTACACGATGTGAGATACTCACTTATTTTGATTGAAAACAAGCCCTATGTGATTAAATCACTTATTGATGAGGAACTTGATTTTCAAATGCATGCAGGGCATAGGAGTAAGTCCATGAATAGGTTATTACCATCGTACCGACAAAGAGACGAACTTAGCTCCCGCATAAAGCTGTGATATATTATCACTTCTTTTTGTTTGGGTGGATGTGATATTTTTATCACTTATTGAGTATGGAGTATTTACACGTATGTATGGTATCATGGAAGTTCTAGACTTGCGTCACCGTTATTTTTTGGTAAAAGATTCAACCATGATACCCAGATGATAAGCAAGCATAAAGACCGCATATCTCAGATCCTCGGCATACTATCAAACGACATTTCGGTACCAAGACCATATGCCAATGAATGGTTCCCACCTTGTTTGCAGTCCATTAAGTTTATATCAACCTGAACATTTTGATCTGATTATGAGCCTACCGATACATCAATAGTAAAGCTACTTATCAATTCTCGTTTTATGATTTTGACCGTTTTTAACAGATTACCGGTGTGTATCATCATCTTCTCTTATCTTTCCAAGAAACTCATTTTTTATTTTTGGTTTTTCAATTGTTTTTGTATTTTTTCTAAATCTTCTACCCCTTAAATACAAAAGGTAAATAAATGAAAACTAAACTAAGTAAAGACATATTTTTGTATTTTTCAATTTTCTAATGTTTTTGTATTTTCTTGAAATTTTCTCCCCTAAAATATAAAAATAAGAGAAAATAGAAAATGCTTTTGTCATTTTAGATTATAAGAAAATATTTACGAAAATGATAGCCAAGGATGATTTACTCGGGTTTCACCTTGATGCAATTGACCAAAAGAAAATAATCAAAACTAGATTTATCAAAAGCTTTTGTAAACAGGTCGGCACGTTGGTGATCGGTGTGGATTTTAACAACATTGATAAGTTTCTTTTCATAACAATCTCATTTGAAATGATAATTAATGTCAATGTGCATGGTTTTTGAGTGCTGTACAGGATTACGAGTGATCTGTAAAGCAACTTTGTTGTCAACATAAATAGGAGTAGTTAGAAATTCAAAACCGTAGTCGCTTATTTGCTGTTGGATCCATAGAACCTGAGAGCAGCAACTAGAAGCTGAAATATACTCAGCCCTCACAGGTTGACGTAGCTACACAAGTCTCCTTTTTGCACTGCCACGTGACTAGGCGATTTCCCAAGAACTGACATCCTGGTGATGTTTATTTTGCGTCGATCTTGCAGCCACCATAATCAGAGTCACTAAAGCTGTCAAATCAAACTTATCATCCTTAGGGTACCAGAGACCAGTGTCTGGATGACCCTTCATATAACAAAAGATTCTTTTTACAGCCATCAAATAAGAAACCTTTGGACTTGACTGATAGCGACCTAGAAGACATGTTGGGTACATTATATCGGGTCTTGAAGAAGTAAGATACGTAAGAGATCCGATCATAGCACGATAAAGAGATGGTTCCACATGTTCACACATTCCATAAGGAGTAGTCCCATGATTCTGAGCTAATGGAGTTCCCAAAGGCTTTGAGTCTTCCATCTAAAATCGTTTGAGAATATCCCTAAGGTACTTGGTTTGATGGATGAAAATCCCTTCCTTAGATTGATGAACTTGCAAACCTAAAAAGAAAGTCATTTCTACCATGACGCTCATCTTGAACTTCTCTTGCATCACCTGCTCGAATTCTTTGCACATTTTCTCGTTTGTAGACCCAAAAGTAATATCAGCAACATACACTTGTACCAGAATTAGGTCCTCATTTTCTTCCTTGATGAAGAGAGTACAGTCAATCAATCCACGTCGAAAACCATTCTTCAGAAGATAGGAAAACAACATTTCAGCCCGTGGAGCTTGATGAAGACCATATAACACCTTATTGAGAAGCCAAACCTTGTCAGGATTGATTGGATCTTCAAAACCAGGCGGTTGTTTAACATATACTTCTTCTTCAACCACACCATGAAGAAATGCACTCTTCACTTCCATTTGATAAATGGTAAACTTCTTGTAGGACGCATAAGCCAAGAAGATTCTTATTGCCTCAAGACGTGCTTTCGGTGCATAAACTTCATTGTAATCCATGCCTTTTACCTGATTAAAGCCCTCGATAACCAATCTTGCTTTGTTTCTCAGAACAACACCTCTTTCATCCTTCTTACACTTGTAAACCCATCTTATACCAATCTTCTTGTAGTTGTTAGGCCTGTCAACCAATTTCCATACGCCTAACTTCTAAAACTGCTGAAGTTCTTCTTGCATTGCCTCAACCCATGAGTCCTCTTTCATTACCTCCTTCCAAGATTTTGGTTCAACTTGCAGACATAGCAGGCAAAAGACCAATCATTCTGTTCCCCAGATTCCCTAATAGCCGAATACAAACCAGCATTATGGTTGTTCCTTAGCTTTTTACGGGTCTGCACACCACTCTAGACATCTCTTATAATATTCTGCGGAGGATGGGTATTACGGATTCGAGTTTCAGGAACATCGGGAACTCGAGAATTATACCTAAATTGTTGATATTCAGATCAACAGCTAATTCGTTTGCTGGATTTGACGAAGGTGTAGATGCATGACCTTCAGTTGTCCCTAGATTTTGCACATTTGACGTGACATCTGAAATTCCAGGAACCAGTCCAGAAGTAGCTTCATTTGCATCATGGAACTCATCATCTTCTGATGAAACATTGTAATCAGCAGCATCTTCGAATTCCTCATTTTAAACAAGATTGTTAACCGAAGTAGACACTTGAGGGTTAACAATAATTGGTCATACTAATGACGAATCAACTGAAGTATCACTTTCCAGTAGCATGTGAGTAGTTGCGGATGCATCATCAAAAGTTGACAGATTAAAGGAGTCAAACACTCCATCATAGTCAAACATCCTAGGAGCACCCGGAGCTCTTACTGATTTAGTGTATCTTTAAAGCTTAACTTCACCCCATTCCTCAATCTTTTTAGTTAACAAATTCCACACTCTGAAATTAGGAGTAGCATATCAAAGAAAGAATCCTTCGATAGCCTTAGGACCGAATTCACCATGTGGATCAATCATATTGCATGGAGCTCCAAAAGGTTCTAAGAAAGACACATCCGGTTTCCTTTTATGTAACAACTCGAAACATGTTTTCCCATGCCTCTTCACCATAAGAACTCTATTCATCGTATAAAATGGAGTAGCCATAGCCTCTCCCCAAAATTGAATATGAAGTTCTGATTCTACTAACATAGCTCTTGCAGTTTCAATCAGAGTTCTATTTTTCCTCTTAGCGACACCATTTTGTTGTGGAGTGTAACGATAACTGTACTCATGCAAAATGCCTTTAGAAGAACATAACTCATCCATAACATGATTCTTGAATTCGGTGCCATTGTCGCTTTTGATTCTCCTTATGTTTAAATTGTACAAATTTTCAAGTAGCGTCAGGAGATTCTTGAGGATATCAGGAACTTCACTCTTGTGTGCCAACATGTTCACTGATGAAAATCTTGAGTAGTCATCAGTAACTACTAAGTAATATGAATCACCAAAGGTAGTCTTGTGTTTCATAGGTCCAAAGAGGTCCATATGAAGACGTTCCAGAGGCATATTCACCGTGTTAATCTTCTTCATAGGATGAGAATTTCTAGCATGCTTTCCCTTTTGGCACGATACACAGACGTCTTGTAATTGAAAGTTCTTCACTGGTACATCACTCACAAATTATTTTTCACCAAATGGTTCATTTTCCTCAAGTGAATGTGTCCCATTCTTGGGAATCTTGAAACATGTGACTTGTCCAGACGTGGTAATAGCTTGGCTCATGTCAAGATTATAAAGTCATTAATTCTTGGAGCCAACAGGAGAATCCATTCTTGGGAATCTTTAAACCAGGTTTCAGCAGATAACATCCAGCATCATCAAAATGAACCATGAACTTCTAGTCGCAGATTTGAGAAACACTTAGAAGATAGTGATCAATTTGACGAACATAATTGATCTTATCAAAGCTAACAACACCATTGGATACCATTCCTTCTCCAGTGATGTATCCGCCCTTGTCTCCAGCAAAAGCAACATAGCCTCCTCTAATGCTTTTCACATCATAAAGGAGCCTTAAGTCACCTGTCATGTGCCTTGATGCTCCACTGTCAACAATCCAATGACTATTCACATTTCCTCCTAGAACACCCTGCACATTTCAATACCCAATCATTTTGAGATGGGGACCCAAGCCTTAGTGGTCTTGGGCCGACCCTTATCATCAAGAAATGTGATTTATATTTCTTGATGATTTGGAAACTTTGTGCTTCCCCCTGAAACATTACCTGTTTTTGGTTTCCAAGATTGTTGAAATTTACCAGAATTACTATTATTTATAGTTTTTAATACTTCTGGTTTTATCAAACTTGATGAACTTGGTTTCCTTTCGGAAAAATCCGGTTTTAATGCTTTTTCAGTTTTTTTTACTTGCTTACGTCTCTGTTTTTCTTATTGTTCCTTAACAATTCATTTGTCTTGTTTAGGTGACATAGATCGACGTTGGCAAGTTGTTTCAGAAAGAGCTTTTTCAACAAACTTCGGTTTTGCTAGATTGGTACATTTTATGATAATGTGGCCAAACTCTCCACACTTAAAACATGTTCTCCTTTCAACAAATTTAGGAGATCTTGTATTATGACTTGATGTTGAACTTGTGGGTCTAGAGGTACTTGGTTCATCTTTACACCCATTTGTATGTTGAGTGTAATTGTTTTGATTGTTACGCTTTAAAATCTTGACTTGATTTACAAAATCAATATTAGACATGCTTTCAAAAGTCTCGATTTTATCAGTACCAGTTGAACTCACAAATATAACATTCTTCAATTTCTTCTTGTAGCGAGCTCCTTTGGTTTCAACTTTGGTTGTGATACGTTAGGTTTTTCAGCTTGCTTTTCTTGTTGTTTTCTTTTGAAACGAATAATGGTTGTGACTTGATTGGATTCTTCTTTTCCAAAAAAATTGGTTGTTGAGTTTTCAAAAACTTGATCAATATAGGTTGGATTTACATTCTTGATCGGAGAGTCTTTGTTTGAGTAAATTTTCTTATCCCCTATCAAAGTATACAACACGTTATCATTTTCGATTATAGACTCAGTTGTCTTGACAAAATTCATAAGATCATTCTCTTGATTTGCAACAGATTTCACATTAGGAGCAGCAGAAATTTCTAACCCTTTTTCTTCATCAAGAGATTGATCCTGATCAGTTTTCCCTAACTCATCATCTGATGAATCATCCTCCTCTATTGTAGAAGGATTTTGATTAACAACTGATGATGAGTTCTCTGATTTTCTTGATTCAACTGAGGAATTGTCCAGCTTAAACCCTAATCCTGGTGCAAACTCTTCAGGATGAAGAGGTACAGATGGTTCAAAGTGTGGCATTTCCTCTTCATCAGGCAATTTTGTATAATTGTGTTTCAATGGAGGTGGACATGAGTTATATCCAATGCATTTGACATCTCCTTTAAGCTTTTGAATGTCAAAGATGTGATCAAGCACATATCGGGAGTTGGAATAACTTTTTTCAATTTTAGCTTAATGGCATCATGTTCGCATTTGGCAATGGCTAACTCCTTTTTCGTTTCTTCAAGGATATTAATCTAGTTATTAATTCTTGTTTGCTTGTTCAAAACTGTTTTAGTTAATTCATAAATGCTTTTCTAAAGAGTTTCAATTACAGATTTGAATTCTTTTTCCTTTCAAGTTAAAGCCAGATTTGCCTCTTTGCATTTTGACAGTTCAACTACTAGGCTTTGATTGTGATTGTTTATTGTTTCAAATTTCGTTTTTAATTCAGCACAGTCACTGCATATCTAAGGAGAGTTGGATTTTACCTGACTTCTTAAACCTGCAACGTTAGCCATGAAAGCAGTATGATGAGAAAAGGACACATTGTTGGCAAAGATTTTCTCCATCTCCTTTGATGCAACTTCTGTTTTCCTTATCAAACCAGCTTTTGACTTTTCAACTTTTCTGCTTCTTCCAGCAACTCATTGACCTCAGTATCAATGCTTTCCCTGACATCTGGATCAAATCCATACCCACCTACACTCGAGCTTTCTTTGTCAGAACTCCCATTATACCCAGAACTATCATCATCATCAGAATTGTCAATACTGTGAACATGTTTGATCTGATTGATAATCTTGGCATAAGATGAAGTTCCTCCTTGATTCTCGTATCTCAATTTTACTGATCAATTGCAAACTTCATATGCTTGAACTACTAGAACTCTGTTTGTGTTGTTTGAAGGTCCAGACTGGTTAGAGTTATTTGGGTTGTTAATAGCAACTATTCTTCGTTCATCGTTAACTTGAATTATGTGGGATAGTTGTGATTGATTTCGGAAAGGGTTGTGATTTCCTTGTTTGCTGGGTCGAGTACATTCATGCTTGAAGTGACCTTTTTCACCAAAATTGAAGCAAGTAACAACATCTTCATCAAAACCATATTTCATATCTCTCTTGCTTTTCAAACTCGTTCTCCTAGTTCTGCTCATGTAATCCTTTGCTCTTCTGACCACACATGCAAACGCCCATTTAATATCCATCAACTCCATCTCATCTCTGTCTATTTGTTGATAGTCTTCATTAGTCAAATTGATGTTTCCAATTTGACAAGCGACTAGTCCACAGTAAGCACTAACCATAGTGTTTAGAAGTTCCATATGTTTCCGAGCAACTTCTACACTAACCTTGGACAGATGTGATGTATCAAGTCTGACCGTATTAGGATTTGCAGGTTGAAAGTTGTTACCATAGAAAGCTTGTTGAGAAGTTTGTTGTGGAACTTGATGTGTAACAACTTGAGGTTGTGGTAGAAAGGCTTTAGGATCAAATACTTGACCATAGGTTTGAGTACTTGAGTCGGCAGATTGATCTATTTGAACTGTTGGTGGTAGAAAGGGGTTAACATTTGACACAAACGCGGTTTGAAGTTTTGGTTGTTAAGTTGTACTAACACTTATGTTAATACCTCCAAAGTACATCTTAGGGTTTTGTTGAGCGGAAACCCTTTTTGCTTTCCAGATTTCTTCTTCATTTTTGTTCTCCAGCTTCTGAACAAATTTATAAATACCAATCATATCCAAAACACCTGTATGTCTTGGTAAGTCAATAAATTGACTCCACTTTGGCGGTAAAGCATCAGCAAAACGCATCACGATTTCTTGTGGAGATGCAAACACTTTGTATGAGTACATTTCACTTAGCAGATGCTAGTAACGTGTTATCATATGGTTCAATGTTTCATTCTCTATGAACATGAAACCTTCAAACTCTTTCTTTAGCAGATCATGTCGTATTTTTCTGGTTGCAGCATTTCCTTCTCCTCTTGCTTCCAGAGTATCCCACAAATTTTTGGTTGTGGTACAGTACACAAACTGATGATAATATCCTTATGAAGTGCTTGTGTAAGGATAGCAAACGCCTTTTTCTCTAAATCATAGGCCTTTTATCGGTTTCATATAAATTGGCTAAGGAGGTTGGATTTGATCCTGCTTCTTCGAGAGATTCCTTGTATGGTGTAGTAAAACATGTCCATAATTTTGTATTTTAACTGAGAACACATGTATGGAAACGACTTTTCCACGAACGATAATCATTCATATGGTTCAATTTTGGTGGACGGTTATTACTTCCTATTTCACTCTCGCTTATAAGAAGAGTCTGAATGCTCTGATTTTGATTTGCTACACACGCCCATTGATTTGCGGTAATCATGGATGTGTGTTGAGGCATTAGTGATTTCACCCATGAGGTTGCGGAGCTTTGTGATGAGTCTTGATTTGTGCTCGAACTACACCCCCAATCCTAAGGATTAATACCCATTATATGTTCTTGTTTATGAAAATTAAAAGGTTTAAAGATTAATTTTTGAAAATAACAGTCTCCTTTTAAAGTTCACCATTTTAAAAACCACAAAGATTTGAAAAACGGAATCACGAAAAACAGATCAAAGAAGCTTGTTCTTCGCACGAATCAGTGATTCGTACGAGCCACACTTCTTCATACGAACCAGGTTGTTCGTACGAATGACACTCTTTCGTGCGAGCAACCTGTGCTTCGTGCGAACAAGGTCCGTCGTGCGGATTACTTGGTCTTTCGCACGAACAGTCTTGTTCTTCGTGCGGATGGGTTATTCACACGTATGTTTTTCACTGGTTTTTCGCGAAGAGGAATCTTTTTGAAGGTTGGTTGGTGAAAAAATCCTTTTCTAACACAAACTTGTTTCGGAGTTTGTTCGAAAGTGGTCAGTTGTCTACACAATTTTGGTTAAAAAGACAAACATTTCAACATCAGCTTTTCAGTCAAAACAGTCAAGTCTAGAGATTTTGTCAACCCTACAAGAATATTCCGATGAGTTTTCCAGCAGTGTTTCACCTGAGGATATGTCCAACTGAACATTGATAGAAAATTTTAAGAAAAACCAGATCCTAACATGTCTCCATGTATTCTAACAAGGTTTTTATAAAAATTTTCTGGATACAACAAGTTTTAACTGAGTTTTAAGTTGGTTATCTTTTAAGAACATAATTTTCCTGTTGAAAGTTCAAGAACACTTCCAGAAATCCTCCCAACTAGCTCAGACACAACACTAAGCTTGGTTTGAAACAAGGAAGAGAGCCAAAGCTCTAATACCACTTGTAGGTCCACTTGGAGGATCAAGATTAACCTACTTCCCTGTTCATATAACACACATATGAGTGTGGAATCCTTATGAGTATGCAAACCAAAGCAAAATAAGAAACACAAGATAACCAAAGATTTAATATCTTGATTAACATAAGAGAACTAGTACAAACACATACAGACTCAGGAAATATTATCTGTGTTCTTGTGCTTTAGTGTCTATCTCTAGTGTCTAACTTGTCTACTTGCCAGCTTTTCACTGAGAAGTGGATGTCTGTTTATATAGTGTCCACACCTAGCAACAATACGAAGAATGTTTCTTGTCGTACGAACACTATAAGTCACGAAGAACATTCTCCAAAAGATGGCTCGTACGAACATGACCTGGCTCTTAAGAATCAAGCAAGATACTTGTTGAGATGAGCCCACTCGTACGACTAAAGAGTCACTCGTACGAATGGTGAGTGGCTCATACGACCAACAACTTGCTTGTATGAAGTACTTCTCACTCGTACTAGAAGTGTTCTTCGGAGAACGTGCCAACAGACATGATGTACACAAGACTCAACAGTATGCATACATGCAACTGTTTTACAACACAGACAAACTAATCGTCGTACTAAATCAAGATAGGAGGATATCTTGATTTGGTCGACACGACCAAACTATACAAACACATTAAATAAAGATCGTGCAATTACATACGTAACTAAGAAGAAGCGATATACACAAAAGTGTATCAACACTTGTCATTTGTCTAAATATTTGATATGATCCTCTAAACACAAATTTCACAAAAATATGTATGTAAATACATCTTTATTTACTTGTTCTTTCTTTTCAGAAAATTCCAAAAAGATTTTCAACTTACTTTTAGCAATCTTTCTTAGATTTTAGTCTACCAATGATGAAAATACCGTTACTCCAAGTCAAAGCGACAGTTGCCGGAGGAAAGCTAAAGAGCATGGGCTGGGAGCTAATCAGAAAAGAAAATTTCCTAAAACATCAACAATGTTCATTAATTTGAAACTTTAAATTTTAGAATAAATATGTTTTGGTCAAACATCGGTCAACCAAGGTCATTAACTTGGACTTGGTAGGCAAATCGGATAACCAGGGTCATTAACTTGGACTTGGTTAACTGAGTGGGTTATACAATAGATAAAATTTCACAAAAAACAAAAAGATAAACAAAAGTGCATAGAACTGACTCGTACGAGTGACAAAAGGCTTCAGTCGTGCGAACCATCACTCGTATGAGTGAACCTTGAATGAGTATAAAAGGGCTGCTCATTCGCACGAGTCACACTATTAACTCTGTGTGACCGAGAGCTTACTTTGTGCGATTCAGTTCTTCTCACTCATTTTCTTGATCTACGTTACATATCTATACTTCGGGGAGGTTGATTTGCACACCTCTTACGATGGGCAATGTACTAATGCTTGTTTTAAGTCGTTATAAGGCCGAAATTGGACCAAAAGGACATAAAACGTAGATTTAGGATAATCGGACCGGTAAAATATAAAATTGAACACAAAATCGTTAATATCGGCCCTTTTAACCTATAAATCAACCTTCAGTTTGTTAAAATCTGCACGTTTTAAGTTTGGTTTGGTTAGGTGTCATTTGGTGTGATTCGTTACTCGTACGAATCATCACTCGTACGAGCAAGGATTTCAAATGTCAGTTTATCATATCGATTCGTATGAGTGATCGTTCGTACGAGTAGGACCCTTAACATTTATATCTTTGTGGCTCGTACAAAGCATCACTCGTCCAAGGAAGTATGCTCAAAACCCTTAAAATTTGTTCTATGTTATTCATTCGTATGAAGTGGTGGCTCGTACTAGTGGGGTTTTGACTTAGACTTAAATTCTTGTCTAATTATTTGACTCGTACCAATGATGTCTCGTACGAGTGTGTAAAATTTGAAATATTTGGAAAAATTTTCTAAAGTGTTTGAAATATTTATGCTTGCAGATCAAGAAGTCTTCGTTTTCACCATTTCACAACATATGTTGTCTTCTAGACGAGACTATTCCTGAAATCGCAGCTTATAGAGAAGTATTAGATTTTTTAAGCCGACTTCCTATTACCAAGGCGCTCATTGACCGTCACACGACTTGTCGTTCTCACGTCGAATATTTTTGGAATGCCGCTGAATTTAATGAAGAAGAAAACGCTATTTTGTCTGCAGTGAGGATTGATAACGAAGATATTCAAGTCAAAATCACTGAAGACTTAATTCGAACGGTGTTAGATTTTAAAGATCATGAAGAAGACCCAACTGGTTTCTCAGAATACATGGTTAAGGGGTGCTTCTATTGGATGGGATATGCAGGTTTCGTTAATGCAACTCCTTTTAAGAAGGCAAATCTTAGTGCTCTGTTTCGTTATATTGCACACTGTGTTATTCATGCACTCAGTCACAGAAACGGCGGCTTTGATGATTTGATTGATTATCAGATGTGCATGATTACAACACTTATTCTGAACCTGCCCTACAATTTTTCAAAATTGATCTTCTCCCAGATGGTCCAAAATATATAACGCGAGAAGTTCTGCAGTATCCACATTTTGTTCAGATGTTGCTCGATCACTTACATCCAAAATTTAAAGAAGAAAAAAATATGATGTTTTAAAACTTAGACATATGGATGTGTCAACACTGATAAAGATGAATCTGCATTTTGAAGCTTTCCCAAATGCCAAGCCTATCTTCAGGGCTATTCTTGAGAAAGATTATGTGGCGCCACCAAAGGGGAAGTGGAGAAAAGATGTAGTGGAGACAAAGATGAGGAGTTAGAAGCATTAGATGGTTTTGTTGCAAAGAGAAGCGTGTGGTTTTCTAAAGAATAAGAAGGGGGTAAAGGGTCGAAGCGAAAGCAAACATCCACATTTACCTCCAATGCCCCTAAAAAGAAGCAGCGTGCATCTGACATCACGAGGTTGGTAGACGAGTCAGAGCCAGAAGAAAATGTTGAAACTTTGGCTGCTGATATCGAACGAGAAGCTTTTGGGGTTCAGGAAGGAATAGTTGAAGAGGCATCCTCCTCTAGCACTGATCAAGAGGATAGGATCGCCAGAGAGAGAGAAAGAGCTAAAGAAAGAGAACTTGAACGTTTGAATGAACTTTAACGAAAAGCAGAAGAGAAGAAACGAAAAGCAACAAGGGAGGATGATACAACTTATGTACCTTCGGGTTCCGACAGTGGTACACATGTTCACAAATCTTCTAAGAGATCTTCTAAACGTCTTAAGAGGCGAGCTGTTAGAAGAACAGATTCTCCAAAAGACAAATCTAAAAGAAAGGTGAAGAAAACCGTTGATGAAGTCGTGAATGTCGAACCGATTCCTCAACCACCACTATCATCACCTCCTCAACCACCACCACAACCACCACCACAACCAACACCACGACCTACACCTCAACCTCAACCTTCTCAGTCTCAACCCAGTTCTTCACAGGAACCAGACTTGAAGATCAATTTGACTTCAATTTTGGTGATATACCAGGGGGAGAAGAATTTTTTGTAGATAGGTTCAATGACACACAAATTGAAGAATTGGAAAACCAACTTATGCAGATGAGTGTAAAAATTGTTGAACTATAAGAGCAAATTAAAGGGCTGAAAGAAGAAAAACAGCATCTTGAAGCAATCTTGGCCAGTATTCTGTTAGAGAACGAAAGACTGAGGAATAGAGTGGAAGAATATAATGAAGAACCCCTCAGCAATCAATGAAAAATGAGCTTATTCGAGAAAATTCTTACCAAGAAAATCGGAATTAAAACTTGGCAGCAGAAATAGACGAGATTTAGAGGGAAGAGGCTAGAGAAAGGGTTCCTGAGCAGAACACATTGCAAAAGAGTTATCGAACGCCTAGGGGAAAGGTAAAGCGAAGGTTGGTGAAGAACCTATGGATATAATTGAGCCAGAAGCTGAATCTATGACAGTATCTTCTGAAGTGGTGGTGTATGCAAAAACAAAGAATTGTTTTGATTGGAAAGCCAAAGGATGTTGACATTGATATGACGAATCTTTCAGCTAAACATCAATAATGGCTAAATAAGAGAAAGATGGAGAAAGGAATAGATGCAGAGGTAGATGAATTTGATAAGAATCCTGAGGAGGAAAATGAAGACTTAGATTGAAAAGATGATAAGTCTGATGATGATGATGGTGGTGATGATGATGACAATTTGGGAGATTGGGGTATCCTTGTAACAGATTCAGGTTTGAATGAAGATATTGATTTATCTGTGTACTTGGATGATTCTGCAAACCAAGTGGAAGAAGGAAAAGAATAGGGAAAGGCACCTAAAAGCTCTAAAGATTCTATGCAGGCGGGAATTTTCACAGTGACCAATACGTCAGCTGTTCCTGTCGTGCCCAAATCAACGATCTTGTATTTAGAGCATGATGTAGAAGAAGGTGAGATCGTCCATTTCTATAAATAGGAAGAGATTGTGCAATTATTGGGCGTGGACGAAGAGGCTTTTGAATTCGATTTCGAAGACGAGCTTAATGACATCAGTGCTTTTCATCCTGAAGATTATGTCTTTGAAAATTTTTCGGATGCGCATGATTATAACAAGGTTGTCGTGGAGGATGATTCTGATGACAATGATGCAGATATTGCCGGAGAGCATATAGATGACTCCCCAACCTTCATTGAATTATTTGCAGCCAGAAATGATGATCTATTGAAATGAAAAGTTGAAGAGGCGGTCAAACAGGGAACAGTTCCTCAAAGTTTGTCTAAAGAAGAAATTGCTAATATGAGGAAACTGTGGTTTAAGGAAGTACCAGTTGAGCGTAAGTTCAAACTTCCCCTAGCATTCTTCACTCGTGATGTTAACGTTTCTCTTGGGGATATCATTAGTTGGGGATGGATCGAAGAGCTTAATGTTTATTAAAGAGCTTGTTCAAACTAAGATGATTAATTTGAAGATGAAATTTCATGACCAGCGGCTGTGGAAATTGATAAAGCTTGAGGCTACACATGGTTTTATTCATTGGAAGCCACATATCCCTAAAAGAATCATGAAATTGATCTAGTAATGAAAGAAAAGGATGTTACATTGATTTAAAGAGGCCACGAGTGATGAAGAATATGTCTCTGATTAAAATGGAACAAAATTTTCACAAGATATTCAAATGGTGGCACTATGATTCGAACACATGTGAAGTTGTAATTTGTGTCCACCCAGATGAAGATTCTTGGAAAATTAAAGAAAAACTATACGAATCCGTCATTGCGCACAAACGTATCTATAGGTTATGGCGTGGTATTCGAATACTAGACCCGATGTGGCTAGTAAACTGCTCGCAAAAAGATATTGAATGTTTATTCTTTAGCAAAATCAGTTTTGAAGAAAAAGACAAAGAGCAGGCTCTCCAGTTCCAGAAGATTATTAATGTTGTTTTGCTAATAACATACATTCAGGTTCGGCATGGAACACTTCTTGGAGGAAGCTGGAAGAGATTGAGAAACGAAAGAAAGAGAAGAATGAGGAGAGGATTGCAGAGCGTACGCGAATCGCTTCCTAAGGCGCTTTCAGTTTAGACGTTAATTGTCAAATTTTTGAAGAATTTTTTGAAGACTATCCAAGACTGCGGCAACATCCAAGGGAAAGTTTGTTGGTGCATAATGTCTATTGCCTACGTCTAGGATATGTTGGTTATCTAAATAGGGCTTAGAATGTCAAACATTATATGTTAATATATGATTTATTTGTTTTGTACATGGCTCGCACGAGTGAGTCTAGTGGCTCGTACGAGTGACACCTGTCACTCGTACGAGGCACCACTCGCACAAGTCAGACACACACTCCTTCACCTGTGCGAGTCATGTTGACCTATAAATAGAGGAGATTGAGTGTTGTGTCAGAGACCTGTTGGTGTGTGACTACGTGAAGCGCTATTAAACTATTTACTTGTCATGTAACCGTTCACGTTCATCAATACAAATCAAGGCAGTTAAGCAGTATATCTTTCTTGTTTGTTTGTCCAACTCCCTAACAATGAATTCCGCCTCTGTTAGCTACGTCAGAACAGTCCGGTGCTTATAAGAGGAGAGCCGATCCCCTCTCACACGCTCCTTGTCGTGACGCCAGAGCGATCGTTGCCGATGACGACGCATTTATTCCGTTAGAGTGTTTATTTTATATTTCGCGTCGGTTTTGGATGTATATATTAACTTGTCAATATATATAGTTATAAGATGGTTTGTTCGATGTCCATTTGTCATTGTTCGCATCTCGTTTAATGACATAACATAAGCGTGTTTCATGTGTATATTTAGTGTCACCAACTTCCCAAGTTTATATATACATGAAGGTTCATGCTCGTATTTATATTTTTTAATTATTTGTGAGGTCTTCATATATGAGCTTTTTGTATTTGGTTAGTATTCTCCTAAGCCTAATACATACACAGTTTACAAGTATTATACACACATGATAAGGTACCTTATGTATACATATGTGTATATATATTTATATATTTTTTATTTATTTTAAATTATGAAAATTATATATAAGTGTTTATAAAAGCTCTTAGGTTTGTCTAATTGCGATTTAGGTCGCTAATCCCATTTAACCATTTTAATCACATTTTAATTACTTTCTTAATTGTGATTAGGTTTTTAGAAAATTTCGACGTGGTTTCCCCTAAACTATGCAGTTTTTCACGTTTTTTCTAAACGTATTTAAAGCATATTTAACCCCATAATCAACATCAACCCAAATCAAGTTTCAAAATACCAACTTTGCATGCATGAATTCATCTACACATCTTCATTTTCCATAGACCTTTTATATATATTTTAGCCATATTTTTACATGAACTTCTAAAAAAATAAAATTTAACAAGATCTTTGAAACCAACTTATTTTCTTATGATCGTTAGCCTAGTTCATCCATTTAAACAACTTTATATTGGCTACTTTTTAAGATCGACATATAATAAACCATGATTTTTACTTCTTGTAAGAGTTATACTTGTTAAAAATCATTTTCAAGTTTATTATTAAAGTCTCTGGTTTATGAAGATGACGATCTTGTTAGATCTAAAAATCATCATTTCTAGCCTAGGTTATACAAGATCCAACATTTAAACATCCTACTTTATCATAACCATCAAGTTCATACTAACTAGCTCGCAAAAATTAATATAATCAACATGTAGATACTTTATTTTTGTAAGCTTTTAAGTTATATTTAGAGTTTTTTAAGCTTTGGTTATTTAAGATGTTCAAGATGGCCACTTTGTACATTAGAATCTAAATAATATATGAAACTTAAAAATGGTAAAAGATGATCTTATAACTTTGCAAGAGATTAGCAAACTTTAAGAGGAAGATTATGAAGGTATAGATGCTCCAAAGTGCCTCCTAATGCTTTTCCTTACTTGAAACACCCTTGGATCATCATGAAATAGCTTGAAATGCTTGATTTATGGAAGTTCTTGCTTTTCCTTACTTGAAACACCCTTGGATCATCATGAAATAGCTTGAAATGCTTGATTTATGGAAGTTCTTGAATTTGTAAACGGTGGTGAGTGTGTGTAGTGCCGTAGAGAGAGAGAGAGAGCTCAAGAGGGTATCGTGTTCTTCTTTTTGTGAATGGTAAAATGATGAAGGAACGGGTGGTGTTATGTGAGAATTAGTAGATTATGTGATGCACTACTTTTCAAAGTCAAATGCATATCTCATGACCATACATCTAGCAAGATTTCACCATTATGTTCAACTTGTAGGTAATGTGGGAGGACCCCACATGGGCCGATCTTAGGCATGTGGTGAAAGGCTTTTATATTTTTTTTACTTTATACATATATAAATATAATTTCATGTTTAGTTGTTATGATCATTTGTTGAGTTCATGCATAATTAGTGAGGTGATCATGGTTAGGATGCTAAATGGAGTGTAACTAGTCCACTAGATTAATAGTCTAGGTGTTAGGATATCAAAAATATCACTAGTTCAGTCGGCGGTTCGAAACCGGGCAAAGTGTGAAAGTTGCGTCATAGCAATACCGGGAGCAATGTCTCAAATAATTATTTGACACCAATAAGGTTATCTATGATGTTTAGCATTATTTAGAAGCCCTATTGGCATTGCCAATGCTAAATTAATTTTTTTTAAGTTGCGGACAATTATTATTACTAATTTTGGCGCGGTTCGGACAAGTTTTCAGAACGAGCTGGCATGAATAGTGTGTGTTTAGTGAATAGCGCTTTTCAGCAATTTAGCCAACATATTCAGACATAGTTTCTAGTTTTCTCATGACGTGACGAATATGACATTACCATGTGTAAAGATTAACCATGTCCTACGAATGCTAGCCTTTATATGACCTAATCATGCATTATTTAAGTCGATAATGAACGCAATTTAAATATAAATAGTTGTTAAGTTGTACGGATTTACCATTAATTTTGTCAGTTGTCAAAAATATGGTTTAGAAATGATATGCTATGTTTTTTAGGGAAAACATGGTTTTGAAGATGTGAATGAAATAAAATTGTTTTCGAGAAAAATGGGAATTGATTGATATAAAAGAGTTTCGGGTGTCACACCCCAACCGATGGTGGAAACATCGGGGTGGGACAAAATAGATTGCAAGAGACTTCATAATGCTACTTGTGACAATATTTAATGATCAAAATTTCATTGCATTACTAAATCAAAGTACAATTGTTTGGAAACGTATACAACAACTTGAACAAGGAAACAAAATATAACAAATAACGTATAACTAATCTAATAAACATAAATTAAAGTTTGGTGTATTTCTAGTCCTTCCTGCTAGGTTCTTTTCAATGCGTCACGATCACTATCCTACAGTATATAGTAGAATAACATGTTAACACATAAAGTATTGGCGAGTATACAAGTTTGTATGTACAAGCGTAAGTATAAAAGAGTTTAATGGAACCCACATGGCAATAACGTATTCTAAGGCATCACATAACATAATCTAGCATGCAACACATACTTGTTAAGCCAAAGTTTCCTGCTAGCGTAATCTTGTCATAGCAACGAGAAAACCGTTTTGTTTGACATAACATGACCCAAGAATATGGGTGGTGCGTTAATCCTATAGCGCTATAGATGTTAAGGGAGGCTTGTACAAAGTTAATGACAAAGTGTTGTTCAAGTAAAGCATTCATGTATTTCTAAGTATAAACGTATAAAGCATGTATATTGGATTCGATTGTATGAATAATGTGTTTACATATAAGTGTTTGTGTGAGTTTTTATATAATGTATATATTGCACCCAAAAGTGATAAAGCAAAAAGGGGATCATGTATACTCACGGTTTTGCTAAGCTTTCCGTTTAACCATGAGTTGATGAGTTATTGAGAGTTGGGCGCCAAGGTTACTATGCATTAGGGATACGAAGGTGTATGTGTACTCGGATTTGGTGAAGGATTCGGATTTGGAATTTATGTATATAAAAGTATGTACACAAAAATATATATCTTGTCTTAAACACTCGTTTGACACTAAGATTTTATGTTATTTCATGGGTCCATACTTGCCCATTAAAATCATAAAGGAGGAATTTAGAACAAAGATAAGTTATCCTATGTTCATTACATATAACCATAATCCGGTTATCATCAATAATTCGGTTATATATGATATAGTATATAGATTGTGTTATTTTTTAGTCCGTCATATATAATCATAGAAGTTATGTAAGCCAATTATGGAGGTATGAAACACCTCATTGTATGATTCACCGAAGCACAAAGTTTACCAACATAGTTGGTAAACCCGGTTGGTCATGAATGATAAGAATTTAAACTATTCTAGTAAGGTACAAGTAGCCAAATAAGAACAACCCGGGCGTGTCATACCCAACATTGCAAATGTTGGAGGCGAGACGGGGTTAACTTATTTTGGGTCTAGAAACTACTTAGTTGAATATGAATAAAACATCAAATGAGGTGGTGGAACAAGTTTGGAAAGCCAAGGCTTCCATGGTTCACACCTTTAACAAAACACATCTCATCAGCTTGGATGGTTTCATCACTTGTAGGTCATCTAAAACCTTGTCCAAAACAGAAAGTTTAGAGGGTGTTTGCACCTTAAACTTGATGGAGATCAACTACACACAAGCCCCACAATCTTTGGTTCGATGGAGACAAGGTGGGTACAAGTTCTTCACAAGAAATGAACTAAAATATGAACATCTTTAGTGGTTTAGTGAATGCAGAAAATTAAACCCACTTTGGACATCAAAATCGGAGTTGTAACACCTTGGGGTAGTAAACCTTGATGTTGTCCAAGTGTCTGATACCAACAAAAAACTCAAAAAATAAGTAGTACAAATGATTTAGAACTCATTTTGAACTCCAAAGATATTCTGCCCAAAATCAGATTTTTCTTGCACTTTGAGAGAGTCTTGGGAGAGTTTTGAGAGTTCGTAAAGTGTGGAGGAGTTGTGGAAATTATGTATATATAGTTGGGGATTAGGGTTTGTGTTAAAATGACGTTGGAAGGTGATTGGAGGAGAATGGATGTGGAAAAAGGTGAATTTCACTTATTTTTAACATTTTGTCCACCCTGATTCGTAGGCCACAGCTTGAAGGTCGGCTACGAATTGGTCTGTTTCAAAAAACAAATTGGGCATTTTAAGGGATCTATAAGTGTGTGAATATAAAGAATGTGTATGAGTATGATTCTGAATATAATTAAACATCAGGTATAATTCAGTTTCATATATAAAGCACATACCCAAGATTGGTTAAATATCATGCAATTATGCATAAACAAGTGTAAATAAAAATGTATTTCCATTATGATTAACGCCTCGAATTGTGATATTGGAATCAAAGTACAAATAGGATGCGAATACAAACGTTCTAAAAACAAGAATACGAAAATTCGAGGCGTTACAGTCTCCCTACTTCAGGAAATTTCGTCCCGAAATTTATTCAAGAGGAAGACTCAACAAAGAGGTGTACTTGGTATAGAAAAGAGAGTGTCGAATAAATGTATAAGGTATATGCAAAGAATAAGGTCACTTGTAAAAAGAATAAGGCTAAAGTGGATGGGCATGAGAATTTAAATTACTTAGTTGGCTACGTATACGGGTGCGAATAAAATAGTTTTGGAGGGATAAATGACGGGTTTAAAAGCAATACGTTGGTCAAAGGTGAATTGAGGCATTACATGAGAGTAACTGTAAAAAGGTTGTAAAAGAATATGTGTACGTGTAAGCGAACTTAAAAAAAAGAAGGAGAAACTTGTTAAATAGGCAATCAATAGAAACGCTTACATAAAGAGGTTTGAGGAGTTAACAAGTGGGAGATCCTTGATAGTGAAGGCGAAATATGTATAAATGAGGTGGTTGAAGCCCCTTTAAAAGGTTTTATCGGTTTGGAAGGAGTTTACAATTCTTAGAAGGATTTTTTTATTTATTTTTAACTAAAATAAGATGGTAAAAACTTTTTGTTGTAAATACTTTTTGTTGATTTAAAACAAGGTGGTAGAGATTTGTTTGTAGCAAGGAGGTTTATTGGTTTCAAAATAAGATGATAAGGATCATGATTGTCGAAAACGGGTAATTTTTCGGGTAAGCAGGTCGTTTAGTTGGTGTTTAAGTGAAATAAAGGATGAAAATATCTTTGGCTGGATCGGGCTTGTGAAGATTCTTGTGAGAAAAAAATGAATGTTTAGGCCAAATTACTATGGATAAGGTTATACGAAAAGTTAAGTCAATAATTAGGAATCATTATAGCATGGGAGTGAATGAATCATTTGATGGCCATACATGAGGGGTAAGAATATCATCGGTACCGGAAAAATGCGAACATAAAGCATTGAGGGATGTTTGTGATAGTTTTAGCCGTTACGACTAACGATTTTTGGTATGGGATTTCGTTATGGACAAACCGAGTATTAAGTGTTTCAAAGCAAGTCTAGGTACAACCAATGTGAGGCACCATAGTTTGTTGTTAGATGATGGTATTTACTAAGGTTCGAATAACACCGAATTTCTCATGGCACGTTTTACAAAAGTTTGGTAACATGATAGGAACACTTATATATAGGAAGTATGATGTTCTAAAAGTAGTTAATTAAAAACAAAACAAATTACCCTAATTATAGACTCAAATTATACTCTAGACTCCTAAAATTCACTAAACTACTAACCAGCAAGTGGACCGATCAATTGTAGAATAGTATGAAGCAAGTCTGGAGTATCGAACCCACAGGACTCTCTAATTGCTAAGACCACTAATTTGGACTCAGTTACACACTATGTATATTTTAAAGGGGGGGGGGGGTTTACCAATAATTCTAAATTATCAATTTAAATAAAACTACTAAAGTGAAATGACCAAACTATGAACTTTTAGGGACTTATTAGAACTTTTACCAAGAGATAATAAACTAGTTACCTAGGTTAGATTTTTAGAATACTACTCCTTCACTTTAACAATAATTAATCTGGTTGAATATTTTACCGGGATCTTAGCATATCAAAGTTTAGGATTATTAAACAGGACCCCCGACCCTTCTCAGGAAGACACCTACAATAACCTATCCCTTTTATTCGTTTACCGGTCTTAAATATTCTTTTTCAGTTATCTTTTCAAATTAGTAAAGTGCCTAATTATTAATTACCTCTCAATAATTAACCTAGACCAACTACAATTTTCTAGTTTAGATTAACTGCTTCAATTATGACAAGGAAATTAGACTCGTGAATTTCTCAAAACCCTAACCTAACAATTCACCACATTAATTCAGCCAACTCAATTAAAAAATTAGGTATAATGACAAGTTTGATTTAATGGTTAATCTAATTCTTTCCCCCGATTTTATTGGCCAATTTTACCGACAACTTCACGAATTCCTACGAACACGAAAAGTAACATAAACCTATTATATGAAAGACATTCACCAAAGTTTATGCAAAACAATCAAACAATCATCAACCAAAAAAGATCATGCAAATACCCTAAACTAGATCATTAAAGTTGTGACCTTTACCAATTTAAATATTCAAACCATGAATTAAATTAAAGCAAATCAAAGTTTCATAATTCCATAATCAAAAACCTAGGTAGCCAAAGAAAATCTAGCCTAACAAGATGTTTTAGAAGTAACTAAAACAAAGTTGATAACAAGTAAGCATGATTGATCAAAACAAAGAAATCGAAGGGGAGATTGGTACGATAAACCGTGACTAGCTCCTGCCTTGAACTCTCGTGATCACCACCACAATTCCTGCAGCTTAGATCTGCTTCGTGTAGCTTCAAACCTCCAGAAAATACCTCCAAAGTTTCCCTAGTTCGTCCAAGATTGCCCAATATGTGTTTAACAATGATCATAAGTCTATTATAAACAACCAAATCCCAAAACAACTCTGATTTCAAAACTTTCTGGATAAACACCTCTCTCGCGGGCCGCTAGAGAGTATGGCGGTCCGGTCACGCCTCGCGACCGGGTGTTGATTCCGGAGATAACCCCGCGACCGGGTGGATATGATTTTGCATTTTGTTTTCTCGTTTTCAATCCACTCACGTCCCGGCTCGGTTCTTTTCACCATTTTCGCTCGTTTTTCCCATCCTTCCAACCGTTTTCACGAACCAAGACCTGCAAAACGTGTTTGGATTAAAAGTAGATAAATTCTTGACAAATCGAAACGGAAACGCGCTAAAATTATACAACATCTACAAGATAAATAGATGTATTATTCAATACGTCAAATATCCCCACACTTGCTCTTTTTTTGCCCTCGAAAAAGAATTGTGCATAAACTGAATCATAACCAACCAATTACTCGATTTCAAAAATTAAAATTATTTTCATTAGGGAACAAGATTCATGTTAACCGCGATTGCAAGTATTTGATCCGCTTAAACTCAAAATTCAGCTCAAACCTCTTATCATGTAAATTTAATTTAAGTGCGGTCAATCCACCTAGGGTCTCACACTAGGGTCCACAGTATCCCTAAACCACCTCAAGCTTATGAAAAAAAGGAACGAATTGTTTAAACCCTTTCCTAACCATTTTATATCAAAATATAAAGAATTTAAAATCAAGCAATTTTCTTTTTCTCTCTTTTTTTTTCATTTGAGCATTTTGATTTCTTTTTGAATATCTAACCTAGAGGCTGTCTCAACCAGAGTCACCATCCCCGAGAGCGACAACGAGGGCTTCGATACTTAAATTTTCAACTAATCCTAGAGGGATTCTCGATCAGAGTCACCATCCCAAGGGAGATTCCATAGGCCTCAGTCTACTTTTCAATCAAGCTCATTTTTTTTGTTTTTACATGATTAAAAATTCTAAATATTTTAGCTTATAACGGCATTCCTTATACTATTTTTGGTGGTTCCAGTTTCCCATTTCTCCTAGATGAGTACCCACTAGTCGACCGACTATTAAGGTGTATTAAGCTCAAAGAGAATAAGAACCGAATCGAGCCTACTCGCACATCCCAAATTAGACATAAACTCACCCTTATTCTCATTATTATTATTATTTGAAACCAAATAAAAGTTTATTTTTTCTATCATTTTCGGTTTAATTTTCATGCAAACTTCTTTTTCAAATGACATTTTCGGATTTTTTTTACTCTAATACAACTAACTAATACTACTCTAATATCCCATCCCCACACTTAAAGTTTTGCATTGTCCCCAATGCAAGGACGAGACAAATAGTACTCAAAATAAACTAAAAAAACAAGCAAACCAAATAAGAAGAAAAATAAAATACAGAAAAGGAAGCGACTTAGCTGGTAGTGCAAGCCTGTCGATGTGCCAGGCAAACCACTCGTGCTCTCCAAACCGAACGCGCTTAATGTGCCACTCTCAACGCTCTCATGCGAACGAAACAGCATATAACATCAACCTAGCATCACGCACTTACAAAACATAATAATAATAAAACCAAATAAATCAGTAGTTTTGCAAGATTGTCAATCAACACATACCCAACCAACCAACACCAACCCCAAAATAATTGTTTAAAAGTACAAACCATAATAACTGAAAACAGCAGAAAAGAAAAATAACGATAAAGATCTTTGGCTGCTTCAATCTGTCACGCCCCGACCCGCAGCGGAATAAAAGTCGGGGCATAATTGGGTTATCACCAAAGCTCATGATATTTACTAAGATGTTTCATTTTTATTAAATTCAAATTACAACCTTAAATATCCAAAACAAAATTCATACAATTACAAGAAAATGAAACTACATTATTATTCCAAAGCATAAACTTGTTTATTCTTCTAGGCCTTCCTAAACGTTTCCTGTCTCAGCTGGATCACCTATATCATGTGTAAAACGGGGAGATTTTGGGTCAACAAAAGTTGGCGAGTGAACCTTGATAAAACATTTTTACTAATTTCTTGTCTTATTTAATAAAGAAAATTCGTGCAATAATCACATGTGAGCAAACATATATAGATAAACAATCACAAACCACTTTGGATGAGTATATGACATGAATGATGATGTATGTGAGATCAAGGCTCAATCAAACGGAGCCGATCCAATGAGGCTCATGATGCTCAACCCGTATCCCACGGGGAACTGATGGGCCTAATGAAATGCGTGCACTGAAAATGATAAATCCAATCTACATATAATTCACACAACAATTGATACACATTTGATCACGGATATGATGTATGAACAAGTGTTTAAATAAAATAAAAGAATTATACGACACATGATACACCCCAAAACATGATTAAAACGGGGAATTGGTAGAGATTCACTCACAGTGGGTGCGTTCTTTGATGACGATGAATGCGCACGAATTTATGATTCAACCGACAAAGGAAAACTAACCTAAATAATAACGAAATGATTCGATAAATAAATAAATTTTATTTGAGATTAATATTTTTTATTAGTGCTCTTAATGGGATTTTTAGATTTATTTTTGTGAGTTTACGGAAAATTTCTAACTTTAAAAATCTTATTTTTAGGTATTTTTAAATGATTTTTCAATTAAATAAATAAGTAAAAATAAATAAATAAAAATGGGTTGACTTTCGGTCAGGTTTGACCGGGTCTGACTGGTCAGACTGTGTTTATTATATGCGGTGAGTGAGATTCGAACTCGGGACCTCTCGTATACGTGCACGCAGCTCTACCAACTGAGCTACGTGTCTAACCCGAAATATTCTTGGTTTTAATTATATTTATATACTAACTGACTCTAACCATATTTATTCTTTATTAAAAATGTTATAATATGGCCGAACCGGTTGCAGAGACTCGGAGTCGAACTCGGGACCTTCGGTTCGAGTACGCACAGCCCAACCAGTTGGGCTGTGTATCTAATCTGTTTAACTACTGGATTATATTCCTCTTATGTTTATACTGTGACTTGATCTGATTAGGTTTTAAAAATGTTGGTTTTATTTCTGAAAGTCGGTAACGTGTTCGATTCGAACCCGGGACGTGTGTTTTGTATTTGCACACAGTCCACCGCTGGACTGTGTGTCTAACTCGGTTAAATACCCGATTTTAATTACATTAATATACAATTTAAGTTCGTCTTCTTCATTAAGAAGAACACAGAACAGTGCACCCGACTGTTCTTGCTTATTCGACCAACGGCCTTATAATCGATTGAAATGGAAAAGGAAAACAAAGATTAAGGAATATGATATACCAAGACGGATAGTTTTCTCCAGATTTCCGGCAGTGTTCGTCGGCTCTGATTTGCGATTTCCAGCTGAATAAACTGTTTTAACAGTTTTGATTATTGTGTTGAGCAATTAGATCATAAATCAAGAGATAGCAAGAAGGTTTAGACATTTATACGGTCTGAAGAACGAATGCGGTTTCTGATCAGTGATTCCAGTAATATTCCGGCGAAAATGAAAATCTCCGGCGACGAGTTTTGGAAGGAATAAAACTTCGAAAGAGAGTGCGGTTCTGAGCGAAAGGTTTACAGGAAGTTTGAGTGGCTATTTATAAGGAAGAACAGGCTGAATTGGGTTCGAATTTGGGTCATGATTCGCGGTCAAAGGTCTCCGACGGTTATGACTGAAATTGATGGTTAGACATTGGTTATAACTGATGTCGAAATCAGTTAACGCGTCTTAGTCAAAAGGAAATAGCCAAAATTGCGGATATCTCGGTTTTTCCGGCGACTACGAGTTCTGGGCGCGCTGATTTCCGGTTTTGATTTTCGGGTTTTACTTTAAGTGTTATTTGATTCAGTTTTTATCACAAGTGAAGTGTGTGGCGGAGTGGTGTGGTGTGTGTTTGTGTTTGTGTTTGTGGGAGACCCGGGTTCGAGACCCGGCAGCTCCATTTTATTTTTTTATTCACTTATTATTATTATTTATCAATTATGTTTTTTAAAATCTAAAATGTTTATTAATTATGTACTATTTAAAATAATCTGAACAATAAATACGCAACGAAATCTTATAACTGATTACTTGATTATTAAACGAAACGGGTTTGGAAAACCCGTTTTTCGACGAATGTTATAGTATCCCCTACTTTTAGGAATTTCGTCCCGAAATTAGTAGTGGTAACTGGAAAAAGAAGCGGGTATTTTTCGCGCATTGAGTCTTCACGTTCCCAAGTAAACTCGGGACCTCGTTTCGACTCCCAACGTACCCTGACAATTGGAATACGACTTCGCCTTAAACGCTTCTCTCCGAAGTCAATGATTTCTACCGGTCTTTCAACGAAGTGCATCGATTCATCGACTTGAATGTCTTCTAGAGGAATATGGAGATTTTCATCGGCGAGGCACTTTTTCAAGTTTGATACGTGAAATGTGGGATGAATTCTGTTGAGTTCTTCTGGTAGGTCAAGCTTGTATGCTACAGGACCTACTCTTTCGAGTATCTTGAAAGGTCCTACGTAGCGTGGTGCTAGCTTGCCCTTCTAGCCAAATCGAACCACTCCCTTCCACAGTGATACTTTTAAAAGTACTTGATCACCAATGTCAAACTCCAAGGGCTTTCGTCGTTTGTCAGCATAACTCTTTTGACGACTTTGAGCCACTAGAAGATTGTTTCGAATTTGAAGGATCTTGTCGGTTGTTTCTTGAATTAATTCTGGATCGGTGATTTGCGCTTCCCCAATCTCGTGCCAACATACTGGAGATCGGCACTTGCGACCATATAAAGCTTCGAAAGGAGCCATGCCGATACTTGAATGATAGCTATTGTTGTACAAAAATTCAACTAATGGTAGGTGAGCGTCCCAGTTCCCTTTGAAGTCTATGACACATGCTCGCATCATGTCTTCAAGGGTTTGGATGGTGCGTTCAGATTGACCGTCAGTTTGAGGGTGAAAGGCGGTGCTAAGGTCTAATCGTGTACCCAAAGCGGTTTGTACGGCTCGCCATGTTCGTGAAGTGAAACGACCATCACGGTCTGAAATGATGCTTAATGGTACACCATGACGGCTTACGATCTCGCTGATGTAGATACGGGCTAACTTCTCGTTCTTGAAGTCCTCACGAATCGGAATGAAGTGAGATGACTTTGTAAGATGATCGATTATTACCCATATGGTGTCATACCCACTGGAGGTGCGAGGTAACCCGGTAATGAAATCCATGGTTATGTTTTCCCACTTCCATACGGGTATTTCGGGTTGGACTAGAAGTCCTGAAGGTCTTTGATGTTCAACTTTTACTTTGGAACAGGTAAGGCACTTGGAAACAAAAACAGCGATATCCTTTTTCATGCCAGGCCACCAGTAGGTGTATCGTAGGTCTTGATACATCTTGTCGGCTCCTGGGTGTGCAGAGTATCGTGTTTTGTGCGCCTCATTCAAGAGGAAATCACGAAGGTTATCGCGATCAGGAATCCATATGCGGTTTAAATAGTATAGAATACCGTCAGATTTGGTTTCGATTTTGAGTTCAGCTCCACATGACAGCTCATCGCGTACGTCATTTTCTGTTACAGAAACATGTTGAGCTGCTCGGATTCGATCTTTGATGTCGGTTATGATTTGCGAACATAGAAGACGAATGGAGTTCGCATAACCTTTTCGACTGAGCGCATCAGCCACCACGTTTGTCTTGCCAGGATGATACCGAATTTCACAGTCGTAGTCGTTGAGAAGTTCGACCCATCTTCGTTGCCTCATATTCAACTCCTTTTGGTTGAAGATATGCTGGAGACTCTTGTGGTCTGTGTATATTTCACACTTAGTACCGTAGAGGTAATGTCTCCATATCTTGAGAGCGAACACAACGGCTCCAAGTTCCAGGTCGTGGGTGGTGTAATTCTTCTCGTGAACCTTGAGTTGCCTAGAGGCATAGGCTATCACTTTTCCTCTTTGCATTAATACACAGCCTAGCCCTTGCCCTGATGCGTTGCAATACACTACAAAGTCATCGCAACCTTCAGGGAGTGTGAGGATAGGTGCGTCACAAAGTTTTTGCTTTAGAGTTTGAAAGGCCTCCTCTTGTTTAGGTCCCCATATGAAGGGTTTTCCTTTATGAGTCAAGGCCGTGAGTGGTACAGCAATACGGGAAAAATTGGCAATGAAGCGTCGATAGTAACCAGCCAAACCAAGAAATGACCTTACTTCCGTAGGGGTACGTGGCACTTGCCATTCTTGTACTGCCTTGATTTTTGAAGGATCGACATGAATTCCCTTGTCATTGACGACATGTCCAAGGAATTGTACTTCTCCTAACCAGAATTCGCATTTTGAGAATTTAGCGTAAAGTTTTTTAGTCCTTAAGAGTGTGAGGATGAGTCGAAGGTGTCGCTCATGATCGGATTTAGACTTGGAGTAGATAAGGATGTCGTCGATGAAGACTATGACGAAACGGTCGAGGTAGGGTTTGCATACTCTATTCATTAAATCCATGAAGACAACGGGGGCGTTGGTTAAACTGAAAGGCATGACCATGAACTCGTAATAACCATAACGAGTCTGGAAGGCGGTTTTTGGGATGTCTTCTTCATGCACTTTGAGCTGATGATAACCAGAACGAAGGTCGATTTTTGAAAAGCAGGTGGCGCCTTGAAGTTGGTCTAGGAGGTCATCAATGCGAGGTAGTGGATAGCGATTTTTAACCGTTAACTTGTTGAGTTCTCTATAATCAATGCACATGCGAAACGTCCCATCTTTCTTCTTCACAAAGAGAACAGGTGCACCCCAGGGCGATGAGCTAGGACGTATGAATCCTTTGTCAGTCAGCTCTTGCAGTTGACTGGCCAGCTCTTGCATTTCGGATGGGGCTAACCTATAAGGAGATTTTGCGATTGGTGTAGCGCCAGGTACAAGATCGATGCGAAATTCGACTTCTCTCACCGGAGGAAGTCCTGAAATGTCGTCGGGAAAGACTTGTGGGAATTCTTTCATAACTGGGATATCTTCAAGTTTTCTTTCCTTGTTTCCCTTTTTGACGACGTGGGTTAGGAATGCGACATAGTTTTTTGCGGAGATATCTTCGGGCTTGGAGACAGGACATTAATTTGAGTCCTTTCGAAGGGGTTTCCCCAAAAATACGTAGGGTCTGACCGTCTGCAAGAGGAATGCAAATGAACTTTTCGCGGCACACTACTTCAGCGTGATGCTAGCTGAGCCAGTCCATACCGATTATAACATCGAAACTTCCCAACTTCATAGGAATGAGGTCAACTGGAAAGTCGTGATCGTTTAGAGTGAGGGTACAATTGTGTATAATAGAATTTAATGAAACGGGTTTTCCGTCAGCAACTTCCACCGTTAGAGATTCCATGAGATTAACACGAGTTTGGTTGAGGATAGGTTCAAATTCTAAGGACACAAAACTCTTATCCGCACCAGTATCGAATAATATGGATGCATAACTACCATTGATGAGAAACGTACCGTTGACCATGTTGTTGTCAGCCCTGGCTTGGTTGGCATTGATATTGAAAGCTCTCCCTCTGGCAGGTGGGGGAGCTTGGTTAGCTTGGTTTACTGGGTTTGCGTGAGCTTGGGCATGAATGATGTTCACTAGGCGTGGGCATGTGTTCCTGAAGTGGTTTGGGTCCCCATAGTTGTAACAAGCTCGCATGGGTTGCATCATGGGGTAGTTGGGTTGGTAGTAAGTTTGGGCTGCGTGTGGTGCAGGTGGTAGAAGTAAGGGTTGTTGGGCTTGACCCACTATCTGGTTGTGGGCTTGGGTTGGAATTTGATTGGGGTTCATTTGTGGAAGGGTACGACAGGTTTGGATGGTGTGACCCGCACGGCCACAGCTTGTGCAATGTTGGCAGGGGTTTTCGGGAGGGTGATGGTATTGACAATGGTTGCATTTTGGGTGTGGGCCGGTGTATGGCTTTTTGAATGGTGCAGCTGACGGAGCAATTTGGGTGATTGGTGCAGTAGTGATAGGAGGGTTGGTTTGAGTGACAGCAAAATTCTTGCTTTTTCGTTTCCTCTTACTAGCAAACTTCGAGGAGGAGACGGGGTGGTTTGGAGTTGGGGCCTCAATGGGTGCTTTCTTTTCCACATCTTTGAATTTGCCGTTTCGAATGTGATTCTCAGTGAGTTCTGTAGCTAATTCCATTGCGGCTTCAAGTGTTGCAGGCGAAGTGCTTAAAACCGAGTCTTGGATTTTCGAGGGGAGACCTCGAATGTAATGTTCAACTAAGCGGTACAAAGGGGTGAACAAATTTGGGATCATCTGGTTCAGTTCGAGAAATCTCTTATTATATGAAGTATGGTCTCCTTCCTTTTGTTTCAGCACGTGGAATTCATCTTCCAACTTTTTGATTTCGCTTCTTAGACAGAAGCGTCTTGTCATGAGTTCCCTTACCTCTTCCGATGTTAAGGCCATGGCATCTTCAACTCCTTGCTTACCCTTTTCCGTGTTCCACCAGGTAAGGCTACCCCAAACAGTCTTCCAGTTGCATAACGTACCTTGCGATCCTCGGGACAATCGCAATTGAGGAAAGTGTTTTACATTTCTTCAAACCAGTGAAGGAGGGCGGTAACACCTTCGGTCCCTTCATATTTTGGGGGATCGCAAGATTTGAAGTGTTTGTAGGAGCACTTTTTGGAAGGAGGGTTGGCGACGCTCTAGTCTTCTTGATTGGGAGGGTTGATGGGATTTGCGGTGAGAGCTTGTTGAACTTGAATCACGATGTCAGGAAGCACTGCGGCCATTTGTCTAGCAATTTGTGTGGCCAAGCGTTCATTTGATCTTCCTGACTTTCTACCTCCGCGTAGTTGCCTAGCCGACATCTACAGGAACATACATAGGAAGATTGTGAGTTTAAGAATTTTCTAGGTGTCATGTGTCGTAAAAAGAATGCAAAACAACATAATTGGCAATAATTTAACTACATCCATAGGATGTCTTGGGTTTGCTCATGTTTGGGCCTCCAATGTCCCCCATACCATCGCCTGTGTAGTCATGTGGGCCCCCATGACTATTGGGCTTGGTAGGATTCACATTGGTGTTGGCGGATTAACACTCGCACCACCCGAATGAAAATCGTAAAATATGATTGCGAGATGTATGGTAGGAGTGTGTCCAGGTGTAGACACAATGACAACTCAAAGTGGGGTTAGCTCACACGACGTTTAGTATAGCATGCTTTGGCCTAATAGGTCCTTCGTACTCTCATCGTTAGTCCCTAGGTAGGCAAACTAGTCCTTTATTTTGGATTTATATGAATGCCAAGCCTAGACAGGACGTTCCGACTACCGGTACTCGTACCCTTCCAGTTACTACATGCCCGTCATGAGAACTCACTTTGATGTGATTTGAAAAATACAAAAAAAATCATTTCAAAAAAATCATGGAAATCGTGAGGTGTGTGCTCTCATGGATATGATATGTTATGAGGTTATGATTCATGATGAGCATTGTATAATAACATGTATTTGTGAGCGTGCTTGCATAACATTGGGTGTGAAAATAAACATGAAACACATAAACATCATGAATTTTGCATGTAACGCATAAACAATTAAAATTTAATCAACTATAGTATAGGCTCTAAGGGTCTAATAACCTATCCTATATCCCTATAATCACAAGCTCTGATACCAATCTGTCACACCCCGACCCGCAGCGGAATAAAAGTCGGGGCATAATTGGGTTATCACCAAAGCTCATGATATTTACTAAGATGTTTCATATTTATTAAATTCAAATTACAAACTTAAATATCCAAAACAAAATTCATACAATTACAAGAAAATGAAACTACATAATTATTCCAAAGCATAAACTTGTTTATTCTTCTAGGCCTTCCTAAATGTTTCATGTCTCAGCTGGATCACCTGTATCTGTGTAAAACGGGGGAGATTTTGGGTCAACAAAAGTTGGCGAGTGAACCTTGATAAAACATTTTTACTAATTTCTTGTCTTATTTAATAAAGAAAATTCGTGCAATAATCACATGTGAGCAAACATATATAGATAAACAATCACAAACCACTTTGGATGAGTATATGACATGAATGATGATGTATGTGAGATCAAGGCTCAATCAAACGGAGCCGATCTAATGAGGCTCCTGATGCTCAACCCGTATCCCACAGGGAACTGATGGGCCTAATAAAATGCGTGCACTGAAAATGATAAATCCAATCTACATATAATTCACACAACAATTGATACACATTTGATCACGGATATGATGTATGCACAAGTTTTTAAATAAAATAAAAGAATTATACGACACATGATACACCCCAAAACATGATTAAAACGGGGAATTGGTAGAGATTCACTCACAGTGGGTGCGTTCTTTGATGACGATGAATGCGCACGAATTTATGATTCAACCGACGAGGGAAAACTAACCTAAATAATAACGAAATAATTCGATAAATAAATAAATTTTATTTGAGATTAATATTTTTTATTAGTGCTCTTAATGGGATTTTTAGATTTATTTTTGTGAGTTTAAGGAAATTTTCTAACTTTAAAAATCTTATTTTTAGGTATTTTTAAATTATTTTTCAATTAAATAAATAAGTAAAAATGAATAAAAAAAATTGGTTGACTTTCTGTCAGGTTTGACCGGGTCTGACCGGTCAGACTGTGTTTATTATATGCGGTGAGTGAGGTTCGAACTCGGGACCTCTCGTATACGTGCACGCAGCTCTACCAACTGAGCTACGTGTCTAACCCGAAATATTCTTGGTTTTAATTATATTTATATACTAACTGACTCTAACCATATTTATTCTTTATTAAAAATGTTATAATATGGCCGAAACGGTTGCAGAGACTCGGAGTCGAACTCGGGACCTTCGGTTCGAGTACGCACAGCCCAACCAGTTGGGTTGTGTGTCTAATCTGTTTAACTACTAGATCATATTCCTCTTATGTTTATACTGTGACTTGATATGATTAGGTTTTAAAAATGTTGGTTTTATTTCTGAAAGTCGGTAACGTGTGCGATTCGAACCCGGGACGTGTGTTTTGTATTTGCACACAGTCCACCGCTAGACTGTGTGTCTAACCCGGTAAATACCCGATTTTAATTACATTAATATACAATTTAAGTTCGTCTTCTTCATTAAGAAGAACACAGAACAGTGCACCCGACTGTTCTTGCTTATTCGACCAACGGCCTTATAATCGATTGAAATGGAAAAGGAAAACAAAGATTAAGGAATATGATATACCAAGACGGAGAGTTTCCTCCAGATTTCCGGCAGTGTTCATCGGCTCTGATTTGCGATTTCCGGCTGAATAAACTGTTTTAACAGTTTCGATTATTGTGTTGAGCAATTAGATCATAAATCAAGAGATAGCAAGAAGGTTTAGACATTTATACCGTTTGAAGAACGAATGCGGTTTTCTGATCAGTGATTCCGGTAATATTCCGGCGAAAATGAAAATCTCCGGCGACGAGTTTTGGAAGGAATAAAACTTCGAAAGAGAGTGCGGTTCTGAGCGAAAGGTTTACAGGAAGTTTGAGTGGGTATTTATAAGGAAGAACAGGCTGAATTGGGTTCGAATTTGGGTCATGATTCGCGGTCAAAGGTCTCCGACGGTTATGACTGAAATTGATGGTTAGATATCGGTTATAACTGATGTCGAAATCAGTTAACGCGTTTTAGTCAAAAGGAAATAGCCAAAATTACGGATATCTCGGTTTTTCCGGCGACTGCGAGTTCTGGGCGCGCTGATTTCCGGTTTTGATTTTCGGGTTTTACTTTAAGTGTTATTTGATTCAGTTTTTATCACAAGTGAAGTGTGTGGCGGAGTGGTGTGGTGTGTTTTTGTGTTTGTGGGAGACCCGGGTTCGAGACCCGGCAGCTCCATTTTATTTTTTTTATTCACTTATTATTATTATTTATCAATTATGGTTTTTAAATTCTAAAATGTTTATTAATTATGTATTATTTAAAATAATTTGAACAATAAATACGCAACGAAATCTTATAACTGAATACTTGATTATTAAACGAAGCGGGTTTGGAAAACCCGTTTTTCGACGAGTGTTACACAATCATCCTCTTCAGATTCTTCGGACGCCTCAAATACCTGGTATGGCTGCACATCCTCCATCCTTGCAAACTGGCTAGAACCTGCCTGACCGCCTGGCTGCTGAAAGTAAGACGGGACTCCCATGTTTAGATTCTGTGTCATGTAGCGTATCCCATCCTCTAGCCTCCTCTGGCTGGCCTCGTGCATTCGTCTACTCTCTAACATGGTTTGGCGAACCCTGCCAAACTGCTGGTCCACATAACCTTTCAAATACCCGAACCCAGTCTCCATCCTGTCATAAAGTGAATCTAAGGTCAGTGGGTCCGGCCGAGGTTCCCGAAGAGGGTACTGCCGTCCTGGCAGTTCCTGGCGGGTGACTGGCCGCTTGTATTGAGTAGGGATGCCCGCCTGCATAGAAGATGCAGCTTCGGACCCGGGAGGCGGTTGCACTTGAGGTCCTTGGCGGGCGGGTATCCAGCTAATAGGCTCTTGGGTGGTAAGAATTCTGGCATCCTGGAGATCTCTGATGCTCATGACACAGGGGGCGCGACCATCTCTCATTCTATCCTAGGGGTATCTGTCAAACATCCATAGGCTCTCAACTAAGCATGTAATCAAGGGCCCACAATAAACCCTTGCCCCGGGGCCCCCTCCACAGTCACTTCATTGACCAAGCAAATATCGTGGCCAGGTTTGCCGGCCGTCCCTCTACCATACACATCAAACAAAATAAACTCACTTGGTTGACCTTATTATCCCCTTGTCCCCTCCCAACCAACGTAGCAGCAAGAACCTTATGAAAGAAGCGGTGAATGGGATCAGTGATATCGCTCGCCACCATGTTTTCTGAGTACGGGGCAGAAGATATGGTGCCCCAAAATCTGGCGAGTTCATCTGTCTGTACACTGTGGGGGTGCCTTCTTTTGAAGACACCCTGCAAGCTCGTGGCGAAGTCCAGCGACTGAACCTCCTCATCTAAATATATTTGCGTCGCATCTACAAACTATGGAATTGTCATTTCAAATACTTGCCTCCCCAAGGCAAAAGAAACCGCGTCATTTTTGTTGAACTTCCCTTGTTGGTACTCGAAAGTGGAGTGGAACTTGTAAGTGATTTCCTTGTACTGTCTTGCTCCACAATCTAGTACCCTTCTGAACTTATCCCCTAGTAGTTGATCGATCCGACCCCTCTGTCCCAAATTATCAATCAACTCCCAATCAATCCTGCTGTAAGGTAGTAACTCGCAAGTGACCAAGTTTGAGAGCCTCTCCCACTCGTGGGAGTCTAAATCGAACTGCAAGAGAGGGCTGTCCATGATTCACGTGCTCTTCCCATGGGGGACACCTTCTCCCCGATACCTGATTCTGCGCCTACCGAAATAAGAGGGTTGTTGTGGCGCGTCGGCGGGGTCACCTCTCTGACGAGGTGTTGGTCCCCTTCTCTTTCCGCCGGCCCTGCTTGAGCTACCTTCTCCTGACATCTGCATAAAGCACAAGTAAGACAAGTATAACCTTAGAAAGAAAGCAACCACATAAAATAAACGACCGTATAGCATTTCATTCGGTCCTGGTTTGCGACAGAAAAACAATTTACTTCATGATTAAGATACATTTGAAGTTAGTGTAACATTATAGTTTACTAAAAACCGAATCTCGCCCGAATGGAGATTGAGTACGGGCGAGATCGAATCTTATATACATCATCAATCAGATGTTACTAACCCCCCGAAACATATTATCCAAAACCAAACACTACCCCCCTCTCTCGGCACTTTAATTGTCCTCAATTAAACCGATGTGCCGAGATACGAGCCCACATTGAGTGTATAATGAAAGATAAAACAGGTTGAATCATGGCAGAACTAACGGCTGACTATCTTAAAAATCAGATTTTTGTTTAAAAACAAAGTTAGCCAACCCTCATCCCCACACTCAATGTTGGACCGCACCAAACCCGCGAAATCCCCCGTGCATGTACATAATCTATCCACACATTATAACAAGCCCCACTATCAAAACTCATAAGCAACCCAGATGAACCCAACCTGCACTTAACCAAACCGACAACCAGCACAGTATCACACATCAAAATAACCGCAACAAAAAGCTATAGAATAAAGAATGGAAGCATAAGAGTTGCGAAAAGCCGTACCTTGTTGTAGATCTGTAAGATGAGTACAAAAAATTGAAACTTTAAAGCACCAGTGAAATGCGAGTAGAAGGGTAAAAACTGGGTGAAAATACGTAAAAATGAGTGAGGAAGGATGTAGGGAAGAAAATGTGGGTGATTTTGGTGAATTTGGGTTGAAAATGGCGGAGTTATGGTGAAAATGGGTTGAAAACCGTAGGGCAGGTGTTGAAGAAAGTGGTGAAATGTGTGAGAAAATGGAGGCTAGGGTTTTTAAGTGCAGATAAGGCATCTCGCGGGCTGCGAGAGAGACTACTAAGTCTCTCGCGCCCCGCGCCCGAGTAATGATTCCGGAACTTATTGGCCTCTCGCGGGCCGCGATTGAGGAGGCTTGTTCCTCTCGCGCCCCACGAGAGGCTTGTTTTCACATAAAGTTTCTTGCTTTTGTAAGGTTTTATGCCTTAGAAAAATTTTGAATTCTAGAAACTCTCATGTTAGCTTTGTGGTTTACAGAATCACACTCGTTCTACCGGATTGATCAAACGTACCTTCAATCGTCCGTGCTCCATGACTGATGCGTGATGTGACCTACAAAAACCAACTAAACCGACCCACAAACAAAACACCCAAAATACAAAACATGAATTAAATAAAAACACAAAATGCAACTAACTACCAAACTCTACATTCGAGCCGAAACCTGAGAATTTACACGGTCTGAGGCGGAACTTAAAGAGGAGTCTCCTCCGGCTCGGTGGGATCTAGCGGTCCTCCTAAATAATGTTTCAGTCGATGCCTGTTGACCTTCCATGTCCCTCCGTCAGCTTCATCTTCCAGCTCGATAGTTCCATACGGGAAAACCTCATTTACCACGTACGGGGCGGACCATTTAGATTTCAGCTTGCCCGCAAACAGTTTCAATCGGGAATTATATCGAAGCACTTTGTCACCGATTTGAAACTCCTTTACCTTCTTCAACCTCTGATCGTGCAACGCCTTGGTTTTCTCCTTCAAACTCCATGACCGCTCATACGCCATAACCCGAAGTGCCTCTAACTCATGAATTTGAAAGAATCGTCGCTTGGCTGCTTCGGTGAGGTCCAAATTTATGGTCTTCAACGCCCACAGTGCCTTATGCTCTAATTCGACTGGGAGATGGCAGGCTTTACCATATACGATCATGAAGGGCGTGGTGCCTAGTGGTGTCTTATAGGCGGTGCGAAACGCCCATAAAGCATCGTCCAAGTTGTCGGACCAGTCCTTTTGACTCTTACCGACCGTCTTCTCCAGGATCCTTTTTACCCCCGTGTTCGCGTTCTCCACTTGACCGCTAGTCTGCGGATGATAGGCGGTGGAGAGGCGATGTGTGACACCGTAGCGCGCCAATGCCTTTTCCATGACGGCATTGCAGAAGTGCATGCCACGGTCACTGATAATGGCTTGTGGGGTACCAAAACGGGTGAACAATTTCTTTAAGAATCTCACCACCACTCGGGCATCAGTTGTGGGTAAAGCTTGAGCTTCCACCCATTTGGAGACATAATAAATAGCCACGAGGATGTACTGGTTCCCGCTAGAGACGGGAAACAGTCCCATGAAGTCTATCCCCCAAACGTCGAAGACTTCAAGAATCTGGATGGGATGTTGGGGCATCTCGTCCTTGGATGAGATGTTGCTGGTACGCTGGCAACGATCACACATCTTCACAAACTCTAGGGCGTCATTCACAACTGATGGCCCGGCAATCAAAAACCTTCTGTGCGGTGACATGCGGACCATGGTGACCTCCTGTCTCTCCCTCATGCACGTCCCTCAATATCTCTGCCCCCTCTTCTCATCTCACGCAGCACCTCAAAATTCGATCTCCCCCTACCCGAAATAGAAATGGGTCATCCCAGATATAACACCTGAAATCGCGGAAGAATTTCTTCTTCTGCTGCATGGTCATCCCCTTCATTACCACTCCATTTGCCAGATAATTCGCGAAGTCAGAAAACCACGGCATTCCCTCCTTTTCGTCTGTCACAAATTTCTTCTCTACTAGGATTCTCTAGTCGGGATAGATGATCAGCAGCTACATTCCCCGCTCCTTTCTTATCTCTAATCTCTATGTCGAATTCGGAAAGCAGGAGAATCCATCGAATGAGACGAGGCTTCGCGTCCTTCATTTGGAAAAGGAACCGCAGAGCCGCATGGTCCGTAAAGATGATAGTTTTGGACAGCACAAGGTAAGAGCGAAATTTATCAAACGCGAATACCACTGCTAAAAGCTCCTTCTCTGTAGTGGTGTAGTTCTCCTGTGCGTCATTGAGGGTTTTACTAGAGTAGTAAATAGGGTGGAAATGTTTGTCCTGTCGCTGACCCAAAACAGCGCCCACACCAATCGCTCGCATCACACATGAGCTCGAAAGGCAAGCTCCACTCTAGTGAGACGAGGATAGGAGCACTCACTAGTTTCTCCTTAAGGATCGTGAAAGCTTTTAAGCAGTCGTCATCGAAGACGAAGGGTACATCTTTCTTGAGGAGTCGAGTCATGGGGCGGGTGATCTTTGAAAAATCTCGTATAAACGGTCGGTAGAAGCCCGCATGACCGAGAAAGCTGCGGATGGACTTGACGCTAGTCGGTGGGGGAAGTCTGCTGATAGTATCGATTTTTGCCCGATCGACCTCTATCCCGGCTCGTGAAATCTTGTGCCCTAGCACTATGCCCACTGTCACCATAAAGTGACATTCCTCCCAGTTGAGCATCAGATTCGTCTCGACACACCGTTTCATCATCGCATCTAAGTGAGTAAGACATTGATCAATGGTATTTCCATACACAGAGAAATCGTCCATGAAAACCACCATGGAGGTTTTGATCATGTCCTGAAAGATGGCTACTATACAGTGCTGGAATGTAGCCGGAGCGTTACATAACCCGAACGGCATGCGGCGGTACGCATAGGTACCATACGGGCATGTGAAGGTTGTCTTTTCTTGATCCTCGAGAGCAATCGGGATCTGAAAGTAACCTGAGAAGCCGTCAAGAAAGCAATAAATTGTTGTCCTACGAGACGCTCTAGCATCTGATCGATGAACGTGAGTGGGAAGTGTTCCTTGCGGGTGGCGTCATTTAATTTTCGATAGTCTATGCACACCCTCCAGCTAGTGATTGTTCGCGATGGAATAAGCTCCTTCTTTTCGTTCATGACCACTGCCATTCCCCCCTTCTTGGGAACGACCTGAGTGGGGCTTACCCATGCAGAATCGGAGATCGGATAGATGAGACCAGCCTCCATCAGCTTAAGCACCTCTTTCTTTACAACTTCTTGCATATTCGGGTTGAGACGACGCTGTGGCTGCACTACTGGCTTAAGGACGTCCTCCATGAGGATCCTATGAGTACAAAAGGTAGGGCTAATCCCCTTGATATCAGACAGTTTCTATGCGATGGCCTCCTTATTTGACTTCAGGACCTCGATTAAACGCTCCTTCTCCTCCGTGGATCACGGGTAAGCTCGAATTGTCACCTAGGAACGCGTATTCTAGATGAGAAGGGAGAACCTTAAGCTCTACGGCTGTTGGGGTCGACAGTGGTGTGCTCTCTGTAGCGGCACTCACCTCACAGAAATCTTGAGTCTCTGGAATCTCGAAGACATCATCCCCTATATCCTCACTATCACTCTCCTCGGGTACTAAACTATCATTTACTAAGTCGGCTCCGCCAATATAGTCTAAACAATTATCAACGCACGAAATGAATGAGTTTTGGAAGTATACGGAGTGACAAGAACCACTATCGCTGTCGTCACCACTCGGGTGTTGCATCGACCTTGCGATCTCAAATGTGACGTTCTCGTCACCGACTCGAAGAATGATTTTCCCATCATGAACATCTATGAACGCTTTCGCGGTGCGCAAAAATGGGCGACCTAAGATGATGGGAACCTTCTCGTCGGCCTCCATATCGAGGATGACGAAGTCTACAGGAAAGACAAATCTGTCGACTTTAACCAACAGATTCTCCACAATTCCCCTCGGGTACTTAACCGACCTATCAGCTAATGACAGAGACATGCGTGTAGGGGTGAGCTCCCCTAAACCTAACCGCTCGTACAGCAAGAAAGGAATCAGATTTATGCTCGCCCCGAGATCGGCCAGAGCATGAGCTGGAGCAATGGAGCCGCCGAATAGGCATGGAATCGTAAAGATACCCGGATCAGTCAATTTCTCAGGCAACTTGTTTAGAACCACGGCGGAACACCCTCCAGTCAATGGGGCATTCGAAAGCTACCCCAGCCTATCTTTAAGTTTTAAAAGATCTTTTAAAAAATTAGCATATTTAGGCATATGCTGGAGGGCCTCGATAAACGGGGGATTGGTTTTCAATTGGGTAAACATGTCAAGGAAATTCCTGTATTCCTTGGCATATTTATACTGCTTCAGACGTGTTGGGTAAGGTAGGCGTGAATTGTCTACAATCGGTGATGGCCTAACCTCTACCGGTTTTCTCTCTCCCCTTCCCTCAACCGAAGGTCCACTGGCTGGTGCGGTACTTGCTGGGTCTAACATGGTGTGCACCCTGGGTGGAGCCTCCATCTTGATTTCTTCATCTACCTCTTCATCTCACTCCTCTACCTCCACCGCTACACCCTCTCTACCTACCTCCTTTAGAGTCCTAGCACTACGCGTCGTAATCGCTTTCGCGTGTTGGTTCGCGGGGTTGGGTTGGGTATTACCCGCGAACTGGCCGTGTGGCTGCTCTTGCAGCTGCTTAGCGATACTACCGATCGACCTCTGCAGATCTAAGAGTGCGGACTGTTGATTTTTCAAGAGCAGATCATGTTCCGCAAGAGTTTTCTGAGTAGCCTGATCTTTGACAACTAGTTGAGATAACAGCTCTTCGATCCTATCTAGACTACCTCCTGACCCTCAACTCCTAGTCTGACCCTCCTGATTTGAACCCCCTCCACTAAACTGACTGGTGTAACCTGACCCTCCACTATTGTAATAACCCTGCCCCCTGTTCTGATACGAGCATGATTGGAAGCCAGGGGGTTACCGGAAGATCGATAATTATTATTATTATTACGCCAGTTTTGATTATAATTGGAATTATTATTATTGAAAGGGTTCGTAGGACCGCGGTTCTGACCGTTGATAAACTCAACCTGCTCAGCAGTGAGCGTGGAACACTCTAGCGTGTCATGACCCCCTCTACACACCTCACATTTGTCTACCTTTTTCTTCAGCTCATGTATCTCCTTCGTGACCTCTCTCTTGTAGCTATCTAGAGCAGCAGCTACCGTAGTTTCCAAGCTAACTTGGTGTAGACCCCGGTTAACCGGAGGTGTACATGAAACAGGAATTGAATTCCGGTCGGCAGTGATGTAATCAACATCAGAATGGGCAAGGCTCTGAAAAGGTAATTGCACTCGGCTACTGTTTTCTTTCCCATCAGGTGGCCACCAGCAGAGGTGTCGAATCGAGTACGGGTCTCAGGGGTGAGACCGTTGTAGAATTTCTGTACAAGTGCCCAGTCTGATAGACCATGTTGGGAGCAACGGGATACTAAAGTTTGGAATCGCTCCCAAGCTAGATGGTAGGGCTCTTCAGGCTCCATTCGGAACGAATGGATCTGATCGCGAAGGCGGGATGCTTTGGCGGGTGGAAAGCATTTCTTAAGGAAAGCATCCCGTAAAGAGGCCCAAGTAGAAAAAATGCCGGGTTGTTGGGAGTCAAGCCAGATGGCGGCCCGACCCCAGAGAGAGAACGGAAAGACTTGGAGAAAGCGGGCATCATGACCCGCGCCCTCCATATTTAATATATGACATAGGCGGGTAAGGTGGTTGATATGTGCAGGCGCATCCTCATCATCACGACCGTGGAATTGGCAAGAGTTAGTGATGGCGGTCATGATGTAGGAAGGGATTTGCCAAGCTCGGTCATTATTCATGGGGGGTAAGGTAATGGGTGAGTTTGCACCGGTGAAACTGGTGGTGGCCTGTTGGTATACAGTCTAATTGTTATTATCGGCCATGTGGAAGTTGGGTGGTGGCTGTGGTGAGCTTACGTTTCTATGGACTACACGGGGTGATGGAGAATCGGGTGATGAAGGTTTCGGTGTAAAATCGAAATCGGGTGGTCCGAAGGAATGAGATGAACTTGAAAAAGTTGAGGAAGAAACACTTACCTTTGGTGCGGGAGAGAATGGCGTGTCTGTCGGCGGCTTAGGCGGAGGTCCTTGCGAGCGCGTGTGGGGCATCCACTAAACCGGAAACACGACAAACACGAGAAGTTAGCACAAATGATTCAATTATAATAGAAAAGATTAAATATTAAATAATTAAACAGATTAGACATCTATGACACAAACGAATACAAAATAAACACAAGTGTAAAAGAAAAGCCTAAATCGAGTAGTCAACGCAATTGCCAATGAGAGAGTCCCCGGCAACGGCGCCAAAAACTTGATGTTCTAAAAGTAGTTAATTAAAAACAAAACAAATTACCCTAATTCTAGACTCAAATTATACTCTAGACTCCTAAAATTCACTAAACTACTAACTGGCAAGTGGACCGATCAATTGTTGTTAGAACTTTTGAGACCGTTGATGCATGATTATCAATAGTTTGAGCCTTTTTGTAATAGTTAGATAGTGTAGAAGAGTCAAAAGTGTAATTGTTTGAAACTTCTTGTACGCGGCGTAATTATTAGTCCAGCGTAATTATTAATTACGCTGGATGATCAGTTTGTATAAATACTATGATCAAAGAATGTATGTCCAAGTTTCTTGGACAGATTTTGGTGATCTTCTTGTGTTGTGATTTTTTCTATTGTGCTTACATCCGAATCTAGGTGCTGTTACTGATTACATGTTATTGGGATTTCGTATACAACACTAGTTGTTTGATCCATGCAAGATTCTTCATCTTCTTTGCTTGTTTTTCTTAGTAATTGAACATTCAAACAACTAATCCATAGTTGTTGAGTGAAAACAATCAACCACTGTGATCCGAATCTGTTTTGGGACTCACAATTTGGTATCAGAGCCTTTGTGCTCTTGATTGTTTGAGTTTTTGTTAAGATTTGTCAAGTTTTGAAGGTTTTACAAAAGTTTTCAAAGTTTCATGGTTTTCAATTTTTTGGGATTAAAATGGCTTGATCTGGTGCGTTTAATCTTTGGGTTGTTGTTAATCAGTGGTTTGGTAAACATTTTTGGTCATTTAGCTGCAAAGAAACATGAATTTTGGGTCGTTTTTGGGTGATTAGAGGGTTTTTGTTCGTACTAAAACTCTTCTGGGCGTAATTATTCTTAAAGCCAGCGTAGATATTCTTGAAGATAGCGTAATTATCTTTGAAGCTGGCGTATTTAACTTGAATTTCGCGTAGTTAACAAATACGCTAGTTCTTAAACCAGCGGATTTATAAAATTTTCAGCGTAATTGTACCAGCGAATTTTATCGAAGGTGACTTCGAAATCAGTGATACTAATCCTCAGCGATTTTATCATGGTGTTCAGCGAAATTAACTAAACCTTTGCTTGTTTTCAAATATCCAGTGGATTTAGCATTTTGTCGGACATAATCGCCGATCCCATCAGCGTAATTGTATCCAAGTGCAGCGTATTTGATTTCTGGTCCAGCGTATTTATCTCCTAGCGAGCATAATTGTTCCCTGATTCAGCAAATCCTAGCGTAAATGATCATCGTTCATCCATCATGTCTCTCAATCAACTCAATCCGATTGCTCAAGCCGAACTAGAAACTGGAACTACTACAAGGCCACCAAAGTTGAAAGGTTCGGAAGATTTCAGCAGCTGGAAAAACAGGATCAGGTCTTTTTTTGAGTATACCGATTATACTCAATGGATGTCAGTCACTGTGGGCCCGCATGTTCCCATGATAATACGTGACGACATCCGTACTATCAATGAAGATCCTTCAACGTTCATAGATGAAGATAGGACACTCATTCAACGTGACCGGAGGGCTCACACTGCTCTTACTATGGCTCTGTCAAAGGATTATAACAATCTGTTTGAAGAATACACCTCGGTACATGAACTGTGGTTGGCTCTAATCGACCATTATGAAGGTAATGAGGAACTCAAGGAGAACAAACGAGACATGGCGCAGAAAGAATATGATATGTTTGGAAGTATTCATGGCGAAAGCTTGTCCGACCACATAAGCAGATTTCTGGGGGTGTTGACCAAGATGAAGAAGGTGGGAAACCCAGTTGCAAATTATGCATCGATCAAGAAGCTGCTAGATTCTCTACCAAAAGAATGGAGTCTTCAATGCATGATGATTAAGAGAACTTTCCTCACCAGCACAACTCCGGTCACTCTCTCGGAATTGATTAACAATTTAAAGCCTTTGAAATGGACATCGTGAACCGAGAGATGAATCAAACTGGATATTCTCAGAAGACGTCTCAGCAAGCTGCTGCAACCTCGGTTCCCAAGAATATGGCATTTCTTGCTCCTGTCACCTCATGTGGATTAAATTCCCAAAGTGCTGTCGAATCCTATTCGAATACTTTCGCGAACTCTGTGAAGGCCTCGTCATCCTCTGAGAAGACCATCGTGGCCAGCGACACTCAAGCACTTAAAATTTCCACAGAACATGTAGCTCTCTTTAATACTTTCTTAAGCAGCTACGAGGCGCTTATGTCGGGAGAATTGAAGAGAGACTTCCTCACAGCTGAGGACATGTATCAAGTAGATCTAGACGACATGGAGGAGATGGATCTGAAGTGGCAGATGGCAATGATCACTCTATGGCTGAAGAAATTCCAAGATAAAACGGGAAAGAGGTTGGCTCTTGGAAAGGCTGGATTTGACAAGTCCAAGCTCAGGTGTTATAACTGCAAAAAATTGGGCCACTTCAAAAGAGAGTGTCCGTTGCTGAAGAACAAGAATTTTCCCGAAATCAACCAGACAAGGAGGCCGATTGCCATTGAGGAAAATGACAACGCTGCTGACAATAATCCTAAGGCTTTAGTTGTGGAGGATTATGACTGGTCGGAGCAGATAGCTGAGACAAAGGGAGAAGTAAACAAGGCCCTCATGGAAAACATTACCACTGTCTCTTCCACGTCTGCTTCAAATGGTGTTGAAAAACAAACCTCCAAGATTCCAAAAGATGACACTGGTTTGAAAAGCATCATCTCTCCTGCCTCAGTGAAGAGACAACAGAAAGATGATAGAATGAGTCGAAGCCTGCTGTTCATGAAGTCATCAGTACCAGCAAGAATGAAGCGGTTGGAACATCCTCTACCGCCATGAAATCAGAAGCCGAGGATGGATTTGGTAAACAGCATTCCATATGAATTTAAAGCAAAGCAGTGCTCAAACAATGTTTGAACGTCGTGGCACACTACAAATCACTCAACCGTGATATAATTAAGGAAAAAGAAAAAGTTTTGAAAATAAATCAAGAACTAGAAGAAAATGAGGCTGCATATCAGCAAAAGTTGAATTCAACCATAGCTGAAATGCAGACTCTAAAGGAATTTGTTTTCAGAAAAGACTTTATCAGAAATGATTTGACAGAAAAGCTAGAAAAATCCCAAAACAAAAATAACAAATTGTAAATCATTATTGATAAATGGAAAATTAGTCAAAAAGTACTGGTTAATATTGTAAACTGCCAATGACCGAAATTCATAAAGGATGGAATTGGATATAAAGATAAATTCGGAAACGAAAGAAAATTATATCCTCCTCCGCACAGCAAAAATTATGTTCCTATGCCATCTCCTCATCCTAAGAACGACTTAATCAATAAAAATGATCTTTTGGATCAAAGTATTTTTTATAAATCCGAAAACAACACTAACTTTCTGAAAGTAATGTAGATCCGTGCAAGAGTAAGGAAGATGTGTGCGATGGGGAAGATGAGTGTGGAGGGATGAAAATAAGAATAGGCTATTCATGCGACAGTTATTCTACTGTTAACTGGTTCGCCTGGAATTGTGATAAGACGAACGAAATATCTATTCGAGATAACTGTAATAGTTTATCTAGAATGGATGACTGTAATGGCTGTATGCCTAAATTGACAATTCGGGATGACTATAATGGCAATGTGCCTAGACTTAAGGCTCACAACCAAGAGCTTGCCAAGGTTGAGGGTCATGACCTAAACTTTGTTCTTAATGATGAAAATGTTATGTTTGAATCTCCTGTATTTGTGCCAGAGTTAAAGAAAAACAATTTTGGAAAATTCCTTACAGAGGAAATTCCAGAATTTGTTCCATCAATTGCAGGTACATCAGAGACTAATAAAGATTTCACTGAAGATTCAAGCACAACAACTTCAGAAAGTGATGAAGAAAGGTCAGATGAAAGTCAAGAATCAAACTTCTCATCAGACAGTGAGCACAGTGAAGTCGACATTGAAGATAAACATCATCCTGATAAGAAACTGAAGAAAGCCAGAGATTCAAGCCATGCTAATTCATCAAACTCCTCAAGATGCTCCAGATTCTCATCACATACATCATCTTCACACTCAGCACCCAAGAAGAAAAGATTGAGTCAAAAACAATGTTTTCGCTGTGGTCATTTAGGACATACGGCGAAACATTGCAAAAGCAAGAAATTTTCTAAACATAGTCAAGATCTCTTTAAAAGTTTTACTGATCAATTTGACAATTTAAAGAAATCAGTAAAATGCATAGTTGATTCAACTTGTTTTTGGAAAAGAAAAGAAAAGAAAACTCCCTTGTTCAAAATCATGAAAGAATTAATGTAAAGCAAGTCTGGGTTCTAAAAGCTAGCTAATTTGTACATATTTTTTGTTGTTGTTGTTGTATAACAGAATAAAATTCAGAAATGGCTTCAGATGCTCATGGAATATATCTGGCATGTTGACAGCGGTTGCTCCAGGCACATGAACAGGTTAAAGGATCTGCTTACAAACTTTTGAGTTATCGATGGTGACTTTGTATCCTTTGCCGGAGACGAAAAGGGAGGAAAAATCGTCGAAATGGGTGACGTCGTGTCAGAAGCACTCACTTTGGAGAATGTGAACTATGTTCCAGAATTGTGTTACAATAATATGAGTGTTTCACAAGTCTGTGACAAAGGAATTGCGGTGCTGTTCAATCACACGGAGTACTTATTCCTCAAACCTGGTTACTCCGTCCCTAAAGAAATGATCATGCTTAGAGCTCCTCGTCAAAATAACACCTACGTGCTAAATATGAAGAATGCCAAATCAAATGAGCAAATGACATGTCTTATGTCAAAAGCATCTGAATCGGAATCACTGTTGTGGCACACGCGTTTGGGGCATGTGAATTTTAAGAACATAAATAAACTTTCTAAATTAAATCTAGTAAGAGGTTTACCTCTAAAAGATTTTCCTTTTTCAGAAAAGTGCATCGCATGTGCCCAAGGAAAGCAACATAAAAAGCCTCATAAGTCCAAAGCAGTGAATACGATATCTGCCCCTCTGCAATTAATTCACATGGATCTTTTCGGCCCAATTAGCGTTAAAAGTTTATCTAAATGATCTTATTGTTTGGTGATTGCAGATGATTTCTCACTCATGGGTATCCTTTCTAGAAGCCAAAAGCGAAACGACATCCATTCTGAAGAGCTTTCATTCCCATGATTGAAAACGTGATCAAGCTGAAAATCATAAATTTTAAAATCATACGTTTGTCTCCTTCTGTGAAGATAAGGGAATTCGCCTCCAATACAGCGCTGCCAGGACTCTTCAGCAAAACGGGGTAGCAGAACGCAAAAACAGAACTCTCATCAAAGCTGCAAGAACTATGCTTGTCGACTATAAGTTTCCAATAATCTTCTGGGCTGAAGCAGTCAACAAAGCATGCTATGTTTTGAATCGTGTTCTTATCGTCAAACCTCACGGAAAGACAGCCTATGAACTACTTTTCAAAAGGAAGCCTCTGATAGATTTCTTCAGACCGTTCGGGTGTTCATGCACACTTCTCAACACTGAAGACAATCTCATCAAGTTTGAAGCAGTCCGTGACGTGTGCTACTTTATGGGCTATTCATCTTCTCAAAAGGCATATCGAGTCTACAACAAACGGACCAAGATGGTGATTGAATCGTACTACGTTGATTTTCAAGAAGGAAACTCCACTAACACTGGAAGCGCTCTGAACTGGTTTTATGACATGGATATTATATTCAACACTTTCAGCATCGATGAACCCATCACTGAATCCGAACCTGCAGAATCCACTCCATTGGAACCATTGTTTGATGCCTCAGACATTGGTTTTACTCCTTTTACAACCCGTTTCACCCCTGCCTCAGCCTCTCCTACTCTTTCGGTATTCGAAGTAAATGATGACACATCTGCTGAGAATGCATCCGCACATGATAATTCTTCTTCACACAGGCTGTGGATGAACCACCCAAAGAAGACGAAACTCCAATTATCTACGTCGATGGGCATTTTTCTAATCTGCCTCAACAAGTTGAAACTCACACCAATGCAGGGTACAAGACCAATCGAAACCATCCAATTGAAAATGTCGTCGGTTCTGTTTTTGAAGATGGAGTTCGAACAGTTGGACAAACACGTACCATCAACACAGGAGTGTATGCAGCTTTTCTCTCGCAGGCTGTCCCAAGAGATATCGAAGAAGCTATTCAAGATTCTAGTTGGGTACAAGCTATGCAAGAAGAATCGGCCCAATTTCGGAAACTTAAAGTCTGGGAACTCGTTGACCTACCAGACGGAAAGTATCCAATTGGTACCAAGTGGGTGTTTCGTAATAAGATGGACGATCGGGGTGTAGTTATCAAGAATAAGGCTAGATTAGTGGTTCAGGGTTTTTGACAAGAAGAGGGGATTGACTACGAGGAAGTTTTTTCACCGGTTGCACGCTTAGAAGCCATCAGAATCTTCTTAGCCTATGCTTCATTCAAAAACTTTAAGGTGTTTCAAATGGATGTAAAGAGTGCTTTTCTGTATGGGAAAGTGAAAGAAGAAGTCTACGTCTGTCAACCTCTAGATTTTGAAGATCCACGCTTCCCCAAAAATACTACAAGCTTGACAAAGCTCTATATGGTCTTCACCAAGCTCCTCGAGCATGGTACGAGACTTTGTCAACATATCTTCTGGAGTGTGGATACTCAAGAGGCAAATATGACATGACTCTCTTCACTAAAAGGATTGGAGAAGATGTAATGTTGGTTCGAATCTACGTAGACGATATCATTTTTGGGTCGACAGATAAAGCCCTTTGCAGAGAATTCGAGAAGGTGATGAAAGCGAAGTTCGAGATGAGCATGATGGGAGAAATCATGTTTTTCTTAGGATTAGAAGTGAAGCAAAGAAAAGATGGCATCCTCATTCATCAGGCTAAGTATATCACATATATTCTTTCCAAGTACAACATGAATGGTTGCAAATCCTCCAGCACTCCTTTTGCCGCTCAGACGGAACTCACTTCAGATCTTCAAGGAAAGCCAATGAACAAATCTTTCTATCGCTCAATGATTGGCTCGTTAATGTATCTGACCTCTAGTAGGCCTAACATAATGTGGGTTGTCTGTTTCTGTGCCCGCTTTCAGACAAATCCCAAAGAATCGTATGATGTTGCCATCAAGAGAATCTTTCGCTATCTCAAAGGAACTCAAAAGCTTGGTTTGTGGTATCCTAAAGATAGTAATTTTGATCTAATTGCTTACTCTGACAGTGATCATGCAGGTTGCAAAGTAGACAGAAAATCTGTCTCATGAGGCTGCCAATTCTTAGGAAATCGTCTTATTTCGTGGCAGAGCAAAAAGCAGACAACAGTCTCTACATCTACCGCTCAGGCTGAATACACGGCAGCTTACAGTTGTTGTTCACAAGTCCTTTGGATGCAGAATCAGTTGTTGGATTATGGGATCAACATCATGAAAACTCCAATATTCATCGACAATGAAGCGTGTCTGGGGATCGTGAAGAATCCTATCCACCACTCCAGAACGAAACACATCGAAATCCGCATTCATGCGATTAGAGATGCGTACGAGAAACGATACATCCAAGTGGTGCCAGTGGATTCAGTGCAACAAAAAGCTGATATATTTACGAAAGCCTTCGATAAAGCTCGATTCAACCAGTTGGTAACCTGGTTGGAAATGGTGAACTTCCTTGAGTGGAATTGACCTTTTGGCAAAAGAAATGGTTTTCATGGTTTTCATAATAAATAACAATCTCATAAAATGTGCCCAACAAAAAGATTTTCTGCAAGGTTAAAATTTCTTTTCAAGCAATGGATTCTCGAAAATAAAATTTTAAGGGGGGAAGTTTTCCAGAAAATATTGTTGAGACAGAATCTTCTCTTTAGCACCTGCACGAGAAATGATAGAAAAACTGCTAACACTTTTGTTCTGATCTTAAAACAAAAAAAAAGATTAAGGCCTCAAGCAACGACATGTCAGTAGATTCAGCAATACCTTAAAGTAAACTGCGAAAAGGAGACAAAACTCTAATGATCACACAAGAATTTTGAATACCCATGATGTCGTGCAACTTGCGGGTAACACGTTGTGGCGTATGGCTTAATGGTCTTAAATCTTGCGTAGATAGATTGCCAAAGTCCGAGATTTCGGGTCTTTATATTGGCTAATCATTCGGAGATATCATAGTTGCTCTTCTGCTGCATCCAGACATATGCTGACCTAGACACAGCTATGATATCTTTTCAAAAAGAACCTATGCAGCCAAAACCCTACACAAATGAATCTCTCATTGAGAATCATTAAAGTGCTTAAATCGTACCGCATCTGGTATCTGTCATAGCCCTCGTTAGACCTTGGTCTCTCTGCTGTACGGAAGTACTGACCTGAACACCAACTGTCTAACGTTGAAATTTCAAATACGAATGAGGTCAATATACTCACCTGTTATGAGGAATCTTTGAGCATACCTTGATCGCGGGGGTATGTCCTGACGTGGGACTCACGGGCACAACATTCTGACTGTCTCAGCATGAGTGGGGGAACATTGAATTTCTTGTCAATATTACTGCAACATGATAAAAAGGCTCTCCGGTCGCATGTTAAAAGATAGGTGCATGGATTTAAAAGGACAAGCATACTGACAGTTTTTCTTGTGCCTTAATTATTTAATATAACTAATATTTTATCTCAAACAAACTAAGTGTTACCAGTATGATCTTTTGCAGGAATGTCACAGGATTCAAGTCAGTTAGCATAATATTTTGTGTGAAAAAGGAGACTTCCTGGTCCCAAAAACAAATTTCTAGATCCATACTGCAATTTTCAATTTCTCTTAAGCTTATTTTTCATTTCTTGCATTGTTTTTAACCAAAAAGGGCACATTTTTTGAGAAAATTTGAAGTTTTCGTGCGTAATTGATTTCAAATTCTTATGCTTGAAGAAACCTTGAAAAATATCAAGACAGCGTAATTAATTGTCCAGCGTAATTAATAATTACGCTGGAATGTAAAATTGTATAAATACTTTACTTTTCACCGTTTCTAAATATTTTCAAAAAAAAATCATCATCTTCTTCTTCACTCGACAAACACCCACACTCTCTGTTTTCTTTTCAATCCGAAATTAGTAAATCTGAATCAGAATCGATATTGGTATGATTTCGATATTCAAATGTTCATTGCTATTTGTTTAAGTGTGTTTAAATCATCTCAGTCTGTTATGTTTTCGTATATCTTTCTTAATCTAGCCGGTTCGAGTTTGATAAAAGGGTTTATCAAGAAATTTTTGAATATGGCGTATTTATTTTTGAATATGGTGTATTTAATATGAAGATAGTGTATTTTTGCGGGTCAAGGATTGGCGAATTTAAGTCTTGAACGCGAGTTCAAGCAACCGGCGTATTAGACAAATACGCCGGCTAAGCTAAGCGTAGATAGTCATCTACGTTGGCACTTAAAAACGCTAAGTTGTAATTAGCGTAATTATGTCTGATCAGCGTATTTGTATGAGACATCTAATAGCGGATTTAAGTAAACTGGCATATTAGAGTAATACGCCGGTCAAACCGGCGTAATAAAGCTTTTACACCAAATATCACTTAATTTCGCTAGTTAGATGTTCTGCGTATTTATCCTCAGGGTTAGCGTAATATATATATAAAATTTATTTGTTTTGTATATATCAGCGATTTTAATTGTTTTGTATATATATATTTGTATTTTTTTAATTTACTTTAATATATGTATATATATATAAAATTCTATACTTACATCGTCGTATAAAAATCTAACTTGGCTCGTTTCCACATTTCAGACATGGCCATACTTTGTATGGGACGGTACGAGAAAGCATAATCAACCAATTACTCTAGTTCCTCTGGAGCCTAATTTTGAGGACGTAATGGACTCGCTGTCACGGAGTAAAATTAGCTATGCAATCCAAGCTAATCTACTATTTACTCCATTCACATAGAAGAATTTTGGAGAACGGCAAGGGCAAGAACGCTGAACAACGTCAAACATATTACAGCAACAGTGCGGAACAAGGAAATTAAAGTCACTGAGGAACGAATTCGAAAAGCGTTGAGCCTAGGAGATAATGCTAATGATCCATTGAAGTTAAAGAAGGAGGAAATTCTAGAGGATTTCGTGGGATAAACTACATTGGAGACTTTCGTTACAAAAACGAGATCAAGAAGTCAGGACTTACGAAAGACTGGAGGTTCATTTTGCATATGTTTTGTATGAGCATCTGTCATCGAAAGGGTGGTTATGATGGTTTGAATCTAGAGTGGTCCGCTGCTGAATCTGTGTACGAATCAGCCGTTTAACATTTCTGGATTAATTTTTTTATTGCATGATTGACAATGTCAATAAAGGTGCATGGGTGATGTATCCTAGATTCGTGCAATTACTCATCGATGATCAACATCAAAACCTGCCACATGATGGAAACATGTATCAGTTTCAACTACCAAAAGGAAGGCAGATTACTGAGTTAAAAACTAAAGAATGGGTGATGCTGCACCACTGGATGTATCGTGAGGAAAGACTTCCAGTAGTTCTAGCTACCTATAACAAGTATCGAGAAAAGACAAGAAAAGGTAGGGAAGGTGGAAGTCATCCAGTTGATGTCGCTGAAGAGGCTGAAGAAGAAGAAGAAATTCCTCATGTACGTAAGCGCAAAGAAAAAGGAAAGAAAGTGGTAGAAGAGGAACCGTCAAGGAAGAAGAGCAAGAGAGATGCGCCAAACCAATAGCGAATCATGACTGACAGCATTCACGCTGGATCGAACAGGGAAGAGATTGAAAGGATGCAAGCCATCCATGCAATGGCGGAGGCTGAGAAACGGGAGAGGAGAATGAAAAGAAGGGAAATGAGTGAATCTGAAACCCCTGAGGTTGTTACATCAGAGCAAGAACAGTTAGATAGATTCGTGGAGGGACTTTTTGCTGATCCACTGGAGCCTTCTCCAAGCGAGGCTGCAACGCCAAAGAAGAGAAAATCAGGAGAAGGATCATCTGCAAGTGTTCCACCCAAACCTCCAGTATCGGCACAACCCCCTCGTCAGCAAGTTCCTTCTCGGCCCAGACCTTTTCAAGAGCTTTACAACCGTCTATCTACGGAAATCGGCTCATTTTCTGCTAAGGAATTCTGTCTGTTGAAGAACAAAGTCAATGACACTGATGTTCTCAAGAGAAAGTTGAAAGAGCAAAGGTTGAAGAACAAAGAACTGCATGCATACGTTTCTAAGAAAACATAATTTATTAGATTTCAGCAGGAAGGGATGGAGAAGCTTCATGAAATGGTACAAGAGCTATACGGTGCTGCAAACAGAAAGCCAAGGTACTCGAATGAAGACATATTTAACTTTGACTTATTTAAGGAAAGAGAACAGAAAAAGAAAGCTGAGAAAGCCGAAAAGAAGAAGAAACGTCTGGAATCAGCAGTAGACATTAGTCTTGAAATGACAGTGATGAAGAGGAAGTTGACAAAGACGAAATGCCTGCAAAGTTCTTAGAATGGGGGTTGGAAGAAGATGTGGTGTATGAAACGGATGGGGGAGATGAATTTGAACCACAGCATCCAGAGTGGTTTAAAAAGGAGAGAGCAAAAATGCCTGACTTTTATCAGGTAATCACAGTTGAGAAAACTGAGATCACTGATAAAATCATTAGTTGGAAGTACTGCAATCTGACCGGGTGGTTCGTCGTAAAACGAAGAGGTGGAGTGATTCAATATTTTCAAAGCGCTCACGATATGCAGAGCTTACCCACATGGGACATACGAGAGCTTGGCAAGCATGAGCTGATTAATCTGATAAACAGCAGCATAGGCGGAGATTTAGAAAGATTAATACAAAGAGAATGCTTGCGAGGATTTTCAGTGTTTAAGCCTCAGCGCCCCAGAAAACGTGTGTCTAAAACCACCAAGGATCCGTTCACAGGTAAGGGAAAGATAACGTGGGTTATAAATCCAGCAAAGGTGGTTACCAGGGTGAAGCTTCCTCCAGAGCAACCTGTGACGCTCACCAATTTCAAGACGTGGTTCTATGACGGAAAAACAGGTGAGGCAGTCATAAGGTCTAATTCAAATGAAGACATTTGCATTCTGGACCCTATGGATGTTTTTATGTTCTGTCCTTCCGACCTGAACATTTTGTACAGACATAAGATAAATGTTGGGGCCGGAAATGAATATCTTGAGGAGGGAATGCTCTTTCAGAGGGCAGTCGAGCGTGCGGAGAGCACGAAGATTGAAGTAATGGAAATCTTACTCAGAATGGAAGCGAAAAAGGAAAAAGAAGCGTCCAGCAAGAAGAAAACAGCTGAGCAAGAATCATCCGCTCCTCCAACCAAAGATCCATCTCCAGATTTAGACGTCCAGATCATTCAACCACCTCCGACTTCATCCACATATGAAGTCACAATAGAGGCCCATCCAACCATTAGTGAAGCTTTTATTCAACAATCAACTGATGCATCAACCGAAGCTCGGAAACAAGATTGAAGAAACTCAAGCACGCAACGGTCTAGGGGGTATTGTTAGAACTTTTGAGACCGTTGATGCTTGATTATCAATAGTTTGAGCCGTTTTTAATAGTTAGATAGTGTAGAAGGGTCAAAAGTCTAATTGTGTGAAACTTCTTGTACGCGGCGTAATTATTAGTCCAATGTAATTATTAATTATGCTGGATGATCAGTTTGTATAAATACTACGATCAATGAATGTATGTCCAAGTTTCTTGGACAGATTTTGGTGATCTTCTTGTGTTGTGATTTTTTGCTACTGTGCTTACATCCGAATATCCAGGTGCTGTTACTGATTACATGTTATTGGGATTTCATATACAACACTAGTTGTTTGATCCATACAAGATTCTTCATCTTCTTTGCTTGTTTTTCTTAGTATTTGTACATTCAAACAACTAATCCATAGTTGTTTGAGTGAAAACAATCAACCACTGTGATCTGAATCTGTTTTGGAACTCCATGGTAGAATAGTATGAAGCAAGTCCGGATTATCGAACCCACAGGACTCTCTAATTACTAAGACCACTAATTTAGACTCAATTAAACACTATGTATATTTTAAAGGGGGTGTTTTACTAATAATTCTAAATTATCAATTTAAATAAAACTACTAAAGTGAAATGACCAAACTATGAACTTTTAGGGACTTATTAGAACTTTTACCAAGAGATAATAAACTAGTTACCTAGGTTAGATTTTAAGAATACTACTCCTTCACTTTAACAATAATTAATCTGGTTGAATATTTTACCGGGATCTTAGCATATCAAAGTTTAGGATTATTAAACAGGACCCCCGACCCTTCTCAGAAAGACACCTACAATAACCTATCCTTTTTATTCGTTTACCGGTCTTAAAGATTCTTTTTCAGTTATCTTTTCAAATTAGTAAAGTGCCTAATTATTAATTACCTCTCAATAATTGACCTAGACCAACTTCAATTTTCTAGTTTAGATTAACTGCTTCAATTATGACAAGGAAATTAGACTCGGGAATTTCTCAAAACCCTAACCTAACAATTTAGCACATTAATTCAGCCAACTAATTGCAATTTCTCAATTAACAAATTAGGTATAATGACAAGTTTGATTTAATGGTTAATCTAATTGTTCCCCCGGTTTTATTGGCCAATTTTACCGACAACTTCACGAATTCCTACAAACACGAAAAGTAACATAAACCTATTATATGAAAGACATTCACCAAAGTTTCTGCAAAACAACCAAACAAGATCATGCAAATACCCTAAACTAGATCATTAAAGTTGTGACCTTTACCAATTTAAATATTCAAACCATGAATTAAATTAAAGCAAATCCAAGTTTCATAATTCCATAATCCAAAACCTAGGTAACCAAAGAAAATCTAGCCTGACAACATGTTTAAAAAGTAACTAAAACAAAGTTTATAACAAGTTAGCATGATTGATAAAAACAAAGAAATCGAAGGGAGAATGGTATGATAAACCATGACAAGCTCCTGCGTTGAACTCCTGTGATCACCACCACAATTCATGTAGCTTAGATCTGCTTCGTGTAGCTTCAAACCTCCAGAAAATAGCTCCAAAGTTGCCCTAGTTCGTCCAAGATTGCCCAAGATGTGTTTAGCAATGATCATATGTCTATTATAAACAACCAAATCCCAAAACAACTTTGATTTCGAAACTTTCTAGATAAACACCTCTCTCACGGGCCGTAAGAGAGTATGGTTGTCCAGTCGCGCCCCGCGACCGGGTGTTGATTCCGGAGACAACTATCCCTCTCTCGCGGGCCGCGAGAGAGTTGGCTGTGTCGGTCGTGCCCCGCGACCTGGTGGAAATCCTGATTTTGCGTTTCGTTTTCTCATTTTCGATCCACTCACGTCCTGGCTCGGTTCATTTCACCATTTTCGCTCGTTTTTCCCATCCTTCCAACCGTTTTCACGAACCAAGACCCGTAAAACGTATTTGGATTAAAAGTAGATAAATTCTTGACAAATCGAAATGAAAACGCGCTAAAATTATACAAACTCTACAAGATAAATAGATGTATTGTTCAATACATCTAAGTACCAGCGATGTATCCACCATGTTCTAATCACGTTACATCTGTTTCGTTATTCGGTGTCATGGTACATTTCGTGTAATGACACACAGTTGAACCTAGTATGGTTTGCTTGCGCCTACCATTATAATCTCGTGTGCACCCACCATTATCCTGGTTTTTGCATGATCTGCATAGTCTGTACTAGTAGCGTATGGGTCGAGGGTGAATTTTAGTATTATAAATGAGGATGTGTGTATCATAGCATATGAAAAAAGAACATGTATATATGATTGCATTTAAACGTATCTAGCATAGGCGAAACCACTCGGGTTGTGCCCATGTATTGATTTCAAATATGACTACCACATAGTGAGAATGTATGAATTTGAGTAAGATTGATGAAAAACACGTATAAGATTAGCATGTAATACCGAGCATACAAGTTGAAGTATAAATGATGTTAAGCACATATAAGTGTAGCATAATGTTTTGAGTGTGTGAAAATCAAAGTGCGAATAATGGTATGTGTAAGAATGTCATGAAGTATTGATTGTATAAGTTGAAAAGCATATAATGTATTGTGTACGTATATATTTGTTGAACAAAATCATTGAGTTTGGTGGACTAAATAGATTGGGTCCTTTTGGAATGGAGAATCAGACTCGTGAATGTCGAGAGAATATTGGGAGAAAGTAATAATTTACGACGACAGATGTAGTTTGTAAAGAGAATGCTACATTCGTTTAAAATTTGGTTTCGCATATGTCGTAGGTTGTCCGATCTTGTGAATTTTTCCTACCTACGGGTTTAGTTTAGAATTGCGTATTAGCAATTTTGAGAAGGGTTTTAAGAACTGAGCTTGCTTTATTGAAAGTATTTTATATCAAAATGAGAAAAGTTGTGCTTGAAAATTTTCATGGAAAACTTGGCATTGAAATGTATGTTTAGCAAAATGGACATATGGATAGTCAAGCTTCGTTGGTATTGGTGTGTATGTTTAGGGTTATTATGTCTAGAGCATGTATGGGGAGTTAGGTTGACTGTTGAGATGGTTATGGTAGGTTGATTGAATGGTAGTTTGATGGTAAGGTGTCGGGTTCCGACTAAATGTCTAGATGTTCGACGCTTGGTGCACAATGGTATGGTGTACAGGTGGGTTATCGGTCATGGGTATGGGAAGGTTCTCTAGGTATGGTTCCTATTAGGTTTCTTGGGTTATGAGTATAGGTGTGGTTTGTAAGAGTTTCATCCTAGTTCTAAGGCGTTGATGGAATTACTGGTAGAAGAGCTAGTTCTAAGTTGGGACCTATTATTGTGAGTCGATGTCTCGGGGGTGTGTGGGTTGGCTATTTGCGTTTATCGGTTAGGTTGACTATGGGTTGATTATGTTTTACCAACTAAGTGAGGTTAACGAAGCGACATCTATAAGAGTTATACGTATATGAGAGGAAGTGTTTCCTTGGTTCTCTATTGGGAACAAAGTGTCTTTAGTACAATAACATAATGTGAGTGTGCTTTAGTGATTGGACGAGTATGAAAATCCTGGGCAAGAGGTTCATTAGACTGACTAGGTTGATAGGTAGCATTTCATAAGATTTTGAAAATCGGGTAATCAAATTTTTAAAGCATGAATGGTATTTTCGCGCATGTGAATTACGTAAATAGATTGTAGGGTATACATATGTTTTATAAAACAATGAGATTTGAGATTCAAGCACAAGTGGGAAAATTGACATAATAATAAAAGGTTTAAGTATAAGACTTCATCGAGTGGTTATCATGGAGTTAGTCGAGTTGATTTAATCTCCCCGTTAAAATGTAGACATCACTCTTAACTCAAAGGTAAGATTTCCACAAGGAAAGAGAATTGGTAACGATCACCGAGGTAAGGAAATCACCTCTAGCTCGTTAGTGAAGTTATTGTAAGAAGGGGGAAAGCGGAGCTAATCGTCAAGGTAAGGGAATCACTCCTATCATGATGATAACACTTCCATCTTTGGGAATATGAGTGGTGTCTTTCTTGTGGATGATGTTTTGAGATTGCACACATGGATAGTATGGTAAAAAATATACGAAAGGGTAAATAAAACAAGTATATAACCGTTGAAAAAGTATATTTGAATTTTGAAATGGGAAGGTTGAATCGTGTAATATATAAAATTGATACTAGCATAGCGGTGGTTTGATTAAATTAAAACTTGGATTGTTCCGAAACGGAACTTTGACTAAACCAAAGTGTTCGAAAGTTCTTTAGAGTTTGGGAAGCATACTTTAGCCTAATAGGTAGAATACTCTCGTCAAAATTTTGGTTAACAGTATTCACCAATCCAGTTACTACATGCCATAGTCGATTGAAAGTTTGAGACTTTGGCGAGATTGAAAATCGAGGAGTGGGACTAGTTACCAAGATGCGGGTATCGCCCCTAACTTGATAATGTCTTTCTCTAAATGTCGTTTGGTATTTACCAAACGAGTTAAAGACTGAATCAGACTCGTTGGTAAGGGTCAACTGTAAGGGTCAACTAGAATACTTTTAGTGAAATTTCCATCAAGGTGAGGATGACACTCCTAACTTCATGTATAATTTCGTAAAAATCGAGAATGCGGATTGAGAGTTTCACACCTATTTTTGTGAAATCATCTCCTTTGTATGATACGAGCATTTTTACGTCTTCATGTGTGTTTGGTAAATTGTCTTAGGAAAGACATATGTGTTTTAAGGCAAAAGATAAGATAGAAGCAAATAGGAAGAATTTAGATATTTTAAGCATGAAATCAAGAATGGTCAAGTATGGATACTTAGACTATACACTAGGTCAAATCATGGCAATTTTTCCTAATTTCCTATAGTTATGGCTCTGATACCAACTTGTCACACTCAACCTGATGGTGGAAACATCAGGGCGGGACGAAATAGATTACAAGAGACTTCATAACGCTACTTGTGACAATATTTAATGATCATAAATTCATTTCATTACTAAATCAAAGTACAATTGTTTGGAAACAGATACAACAACTTGAACAAGGAAACAAAATACAACAAATAACGTATGACTAATCTAATAACATAAATTAAAGTTTGGTGCGTTTCTAGTCCTTCCTACTAGATTTTTGTCAATGCGTCATGATCACTATCCTGCAATATATAGTAAAATAACATGTCAACACATAAAGTATTGGCGAGTATACAAGTTTGTGTGTATTAGCATAAGTATAAAAGAGTTTAATTGAATTCACATGGCATTAACATATACTAAGGCATCACAAAACATAATCTAGCACACAACAAATACTTGTCAGCCCAAAGGTTCCCGCTAGCGTAATCTTGTGTTAGCAATGACGAGACTATTTTGTTTGACTTAACATGACCTCAAGAATACGGGCGGTGCGTTAATCTTATAGCGCTATACATGTTAAGAGAGGCTTGTACGAAGTTAATGACAAAGTAGTATGTAAGGAAAGTTTCTAGCATGCATGTATTTCTAAGTATAAACGTATAAAGCATGTATATTAGATTCAATTGTATGAATAATGTGTTTGCGTATAAGTGTTTGTGTGAGTTTTAATATAATGTATATATTGCACCCAAAAGTGATAAAGCAAAAAGGGGATCATGTAGACTCACGGTTTTGCTAAGCTTTCCGTTTAATCTCGAGTTGATGAGTTGTTGAAAGTCGGGCACTAAAATTACTATGCGTTAGGGATAAGAAGGTGTATGAGTCTTCAGATTTGGTGAAGGACACCAAAATATATATCTTGTCTTACACACTAGTTTTGACACTAAGATTTTATGTGATTTAATGGGTCCAAACTTGCCCATTATAATCATAAACGAGTAATTTAGACAAACATGAGTTAACCTATGTTCATCACATATAACCATAATCTGGTTATCATCAAGAAATTCGGTTTTATATGATATAGTATATATATTATATTATTATTTAGTCCATCATATATAATCATCAAAATCATGTAAGTCAAGCATCGAGGTATGAATACTTCATTGTATGAATCACCAAATCACAAAGTTTACTAATATAGTTGGTAAACTAATACGCGTCAAATGCAACATATAAATTATATCAAATAAGATATAAAATCAACCCTTTTTAGTACTAATGTTGGAAAAAGTGCGTTTCTTTGTATACTTTTGATTTTCCAGATTAAAAGAGCTTAAATGCACCAAAGGAACAAATTAACAAAAAAATCCAGCATAAGTACAAAAGAAGGAAAGACTAGAAATCCTCATCAATTGGTTCAGGACTGTAATACCATGGCGTGGAATACTAATCGGGTTTCACATCCTGTTAAACTAAAGGTGGGACTAATTAGTCCGATGTCGTCTCAAGTCCTATATCTAACAACTGTAGATTACTGAGAAGCTCATCTTCAATTTCTTTTATCTCTACTTCTTCTACTCCCTCATAGGTCTCAAAGCCAATATCATCATCTAGTAATCATCCATGTAAATCACACTATATCTTGATCATTCTTCTGATTCATGTAAACCAGACAATCTTTAAAACAATGCGGTCCACTGCAATCCTGACACCTTCGATATACTTGTTGATTCATGCCTTCCCTCAACATCTAACTTAATTCTCGAACATTCACTCAAGAACGGCGAGCATTTTTGGAAACCTCGAATCTCCTTGGTCTTGTGTTGTCGTCGTCAACTGAGTGAAGACTTGACGTGATTCCACGAATGCCCAAACATAGGGAGGGTACTCGCTATGATAACATGCCATGAAGAGAGTAGCAAAAACTGCACAAAGTAGAGAAAGGAAAGAAAGAAAAAAACTAACTAATAAAAAATATTAACAAAAATAATGACTCGACACACTACGGCTAGATATAAACTCTACGACTCAAATTACAAATAAGACCAAGTAAACAAGTAAGATCAGTCAAAGCTAATAATGCAATCGCCTAAGTGTCCCCGGTAACGGCGCCAAAAACTTGATGTGCAAAAATTACTTAACTAACCTAGACAATCTAGTTTTAAAATTTATAAACTAAGACTCCCTAAATGCTAGACCACTTACAGGTAAGTGTACATATCATGCGTAGTAAAGCCTAGTGAAGTCAGAGTATCGAACCCACGAGACACTAACAATGCTAACCAGACTCTAACTCAATTAATTACTTAACTGGTTTTAATTGTTTTGAGGGTTTTAATTAACTAATACACTAATATCCTAATATTAACTAAGACGAACTAGACTACCTAGACGCATGTTGAAGGCTCTTAAGGTGAAAGGATGAGGAAGTACTACCCAGGTTTGGAATCCTATTTGTGACTCTCGGTTTTCTCTCGAAAATGGTAACTATTGTGGAACTAGGTTCTAAGGATACGACACTTTAAGACTAAAGAGAGGCTGAATCTCCTCCCGGTCTCATCAACTTTTCTTAAGGAACCTGAAGGTCAAATAAAGCTCACTAGTATGGGTTGGATTACCTCTCGGTCTCTCCAACAATACTAAAGTACCCAAAGGTTAGATCTCCACTAGGTCTCACTAATCACAATACACCCTAGAGTGTACTGCGTAACCTAAAAACACTTGACAACAATTAGGAAAACAAATAATACTAGGGACTTAGACAGATCTTCTCCCGGTCTCACTGCACCTAAACACCTAACAACAAAGACAAACCTAACTATCTATCTCCTTCCGGTCTCAAGAATAGGTAGAAAACTAAACTCCTCTAAATTATCAAACAAAGTTCCTATGGGATTTGAGCTCAGAAAACCATAAACTAGCTACAAACACAAAGTAGGTAACCTAACATGCATCTATACATGAAAGATATTCACAAAGACACACGAAAAACAATTGAACGATAATAAATTAGAATAAAGCACGCACACACATCTAGTCAAATATAATTAGGTCTTTTAAATATAAAACCATCAATAGTTACCAAAAACTGAAAAATTACCAATAAATATGAATCACAAACCCAGGTAGAAAAAGGAATTAGTCAACAATTATAATCGGAACAAATAAATCGTGTTTAACAAATAGTTAAACATGTTCATAATCTGAATAAACAAAGTTTATAAAAAAAATGAATACTGATACGGGACAACCCGATTCTTTGTCTTCATTCTAGATACTCAATCCTTGATCCCATACTTTTCTCCTTCAAAAAATCACCTTAGATGTCTTCTGTTACGTCTCCCCGAACTTTCTGTTTTGTTTATAATATGCAGCCGTCAATCTGCCTCTCCCAAAAATAACCCATTCGGTGTTTTCAATTTAAATCAAATACCAATACCAATAATCGCCACCTAGGCTTGATCAGTTGTATCGCTAAGGGGAGTGGGCCTGGCCTCATATTTCTAACGGCCCAAAGTTAGAAAACATTCAGTAAATAATGACGATGGTATGTTGTTGTAATAGGCTAAATTTAGCGAGGGCATTTTGGGTATTTCGCAACATGATCCTATTACTAATTTCTTCCTCCAACCTTGGCCTTTTCTATGTTCCTTCTAATTGTTGCCTGACAAACAATCACTAAATATCAAACCAATAATTTATTTCATCTTAAAACTATTTTTATGTGACTAGATATAATAATATTTTTGTATTCTTTTACACACATTATTTGTTATCTGACTTTAAAATACGAGCCAGTTATGAGTATAATTCAACTAAAATGGACCTTAAAGTTACTCAAAACTCTAAGAAATATTATATAAAAATATATATATTTTAGAGTATATCATGGGTTTTGACTCGTATATTTTATGGTACATGTAATATACTTCATAAATCCTAGGGACTTTAAACGATATAACTTTTGGTCATAAGTCTTGAAACTTGATGTATTATATTTGGGTTGTGTAAACTAAATATGTTGTTATGGTTTGTAAACTTTAAACTTCGATATCGTTTATGCTTAATTATATTAGTTATTTGCTTATCGTATGCTTGAAAACCTTTCATGGTTGCGCCTTATGTTTCTGGCTTCGGTGGGTTATGACATTTCAAACCTTTCGATCTCAGTCTTCGGAGCCGACTTCATGTATTGATATGTTGTAATTGAATCTTTCTTTCGTCGATCTTCAATCCTTTGTTCTTTCTTCTTTTCCTTGATATCTTCTTTCTTCTCAAGGCGTTCTGCACTTAGCATCCCACATTCTACCTGAATATATATCGCAAGCATAGCAAATCTTTACAACCCTATGATACTGCATAGCTTGATCTCTATCAACACTTGAATAAAAATCTTCTTGTAGAACAATATTTCTATATGTTCTCTAACATGTTAACTATCCATACCGGATCATGCAGCCTGATAAATCTCCAATTACCCCACTTGCATAGCACACTAACAGCCTCCGTAGTCTTTTCATAATAATGCCACCATCTGAATTCAACGTGAAAGTCTTGTTACATTTTCATCAACGACATATTTCTGATAGTCTTTGGTCGTTTGTAAATCAAAGTCACCTTTGGCTTTGCCGATTCCAGATCAATCTCATCCTTCAACACTATATGTTTTGGCTCCTGAGGTTTCCACCACTTGAATTTATTCTTCGCCTGTTGTTTAATAAACCTCAAAACCCTTTGATTATACTCAATAAGCTCATAGTTAATCAGTCTTGTTCTACACAACTCCGTCACATCCCACCAAGGTATGCTTTTGATATGATTGATGTTTTGGAAGTACTTCACTCCATATTCTCTCCAAATCGTAACACTTTCAATTCAGGTATCCAACACCAACTTATAATATCTCCCAACGATATGTCTTTGTTTCTTGTGTAGAATGATAACGGTCTTCGAAACTTCCTCTGTAGAGGAATAGTTCTAAACCATTTCTGTCTATCAGACATTGTCTCATCTTTTTCAATTCTAGGAGATTTTCCTTTCTTAATTCTCTCTTTCACCTTCCTATTCACAAGATCTTCTACCTCTTCATCAAACATTTCAGTGAATATGGGAAATTCTTTGTTTACAAAACTAGAATAACGAACTTCATCATCATCAAGGATCATTTTCAATTTCTACATCATCAAACTCATCTGCATCAGGAATTGATTCAAACACATAAGTGTCACACCCTGGTCGTAGCGGAAGCGCAAGTGTATGAGTATTAGGTAATCATTGCATCCAATATAGTAAACATTATAAATTAACAACGATGCATGCCATTCATAAGTTTCGTTCCGATATTACAACCATCAAAAGGTGAAATCACATTGTTATCAGTTTCAGATTACCATTACAGACATAGTTTAAAAGATATTGTTCCAAAATAGGATAGTGTTTTTATCACAATTTCATGTTGAGGCTTTGACCTCTATATACCCAAACGAGGTTGGGATATAAAGGGCAAACCCTCCAAAAGTAATACATTGTTGTCTTGAAAATCCCATACCCGGATCCCATCACCAGCTCAAGTCCTGCGTCCTGAAACACATGTAATTTTAAAAAGTCAACATAAAGTTTGCGAGTTCATGTGGTTTAATGTTTTCGTATCAAAATGTCATCCTTGAAAACCTGTATTGAAATCTAAGTATGTTATTAGCATCAATGAGTTAATTAAGGATCTATAAGTGTGTCGCGAGCACCCTGACATACTTGTGCCATAAGTAAGTAACCAAACCGAAACTACTTTGACATCATTGGGATCACAAAAGCACTCCGAAGGGTATACCAACTAGGAGGGGAGCGGGTCTCAAACTCAATAGATCTACTTCTTTTGCACCTTGGTCACTAAGTGATTAATGGTTACTATTGTTATCATCCTACTTACGCATAGTGATTTGTTATCTGCTAACCCATAGCTAACATACTGTTTTGACATGACATGTATTTCCCCTCGATAGTTTAAAAAAAAACTTGAAATAAGTGAAAGGAGGGACATGAACTCACAGTTTTTGCATTACTTTTAAGTCGTACTGTTTACCTTTCGGTGTCCACAACGTATGTAACCTACATGCGTATTGGTTTATTTGACACCTAGGTCTTGATGCACCTTGTACACGTTGTTCATCTTGAATTCATGTTATTTATTTACTTGTTATGATTGAACAACTTATAATGTGATCTTAGTGTTGGTAGTTCGTTTGTTTGATAAATATTGTTATATATATTTCTTAATATATATATATATATATATATATATATATTATTGTTTTCAACAATGTGTGAACTGGCCTTGCCCTTCACATGTCATTGGGCCTAGCCCATGTTTTCTTGTCATTGGGCCTAGCCCATGTCATCTATGCCTTTAGGCCTAACCCATGTTTTTTGTCATTGGGCCTAGCCCATGTAATTTATGTCTTTGGGCCTAGCCCATGTATTTTATGTCTTTGGGCCTAGCCTATGTATTTTTATATGTTTTTGGGCCTTTATTAGTTATGGGCCTCATCATAACTATTTAGGCCTAATATATGATTTTCACAATTTGGGCCTAGCCCAAATATATATATATGTAAGCCCATTTTTATTATAAGTGTTTACTTATAATTTTTTAACTTTTTTATACACTTAACTTTCTGGATTTTTCATTTCGATAACATATATATATTTTGAATGCCTAAATATATATTTAGACTTGCCGTCGGCGTCGTTCGTTATATATTCATTTTCGTCGAGGATCGCCTGTTGTCATAGCGATCTTTCGTGCCGGCGGTTCACCCGTTGGTCCGCGACGGTGTAATATTGAATGTCCGCCTATTGTTCGCATTGCTTTAATTGTCCGATTTATTGTTTCGACGCATTGTGAGAATGTATTTATTATGTCACCAATACTTGGTATATTGTTTAAGTGTTTGTATTTTGTATACGATTGGGTATTTTATTTTGAATACCCTAAATTTCTAATACATACATATACAATACACACATGTATACATACCATTTATTAGTAACAAATATTCATACAAATACTTGTATTATTTTCCATATAAGAACATACTTTTGTAAAAGTATTTATTTTACTCATAAATATATATTTGTAACTTTATTTAAACAGTTGGTTATTTAGGGATAACCCCTTGTCATTAAAGTCCACTTAATGACGATTTAGGGTACTAATCGTGTTTAGTCCCACTAATCAACCCACTAATCATGCTTTAATCGCGATTAGATTTTTAGAAAATTTCGCCATTGTTTCCCTTAAACTATGGCATTTTCCACGTTTTAAAAACGTATTTAAAACATGTTTATACTCATAATCATCATCAAAAAACCATCTAATATTTATTTAACATAATCTACATATCATCATCCATGACTTTTGTTGTTAAAAACCCTAGTAAATCAAGAGGGTTTTTAATGTTCATTATTATTTTCAAAACAATACTTTAATATGTTGTTTAAACAAGTTCATGCATGTAACCCTTTGATTACTACACATTTTTAATGTGATCACAACTTAAATACATATGTTTACTTCTTATAAAAATCATTCTTATGTATAAAAATTATTTTTAAGTTGTAGTATTTTACATGGATGATGTAAGTGATGATCTTGTTTAGATTTAAACCTTATCATGTTTAAATCCTTATTTTTATGCTAAATCACACAAGATCATCTTACTTTTATATCATAATATCAACATAAACCACTTCAATATACAATCTAACAATCATATAAGCATATAATCAACACAAAATAAACAATATTTAGTGTTATTCTTATGTTGTGTTTTAGGGTTTTTAACTTATCTTTTCTTCATTTTCAAAATGATCAACTTGTACACTAATAATCTAAGCATAAAAATAAGTTAGATTACAGAGGAGATTAGCTCACAATGGGTCGGTACACAAATTTCTTGAAGATTATAGAAGAAAAGAAGCTCCTTAGAAGGCCCTAATGATCTCCATCCATGCAAGCTCCTTTACTAGTCTTGATTAGGCTTCTATTGATGTATAAAGTGGTGTTCAAGGGTGGCACAATGGTGTCTTAGGGTGGTGGTGTTTTGCCGTGACCAAGAGGGGGAAAGAAAGAAGAATGTGTTGTGAATTTTTGGTGAATGAAATGGTAAGAATAATGAAGGTTTACCATATATAATCATTCACATCTTTCATTTTCCATCAAAGTCCTAACACCTTACTTAAGATCATCATTTTTCAACCAAAATCAAGTGGGTAGGACCCACTTTGTGACCGTCAAAATGGAGGGGGATGAAGTGTAAGTTTATTTTTACCACAGGTTATAAATAAAGATATTTAGGTAATTATGTTATGTATAGTGATTAAGGTTAATCTTCTAGCATCTTAAGCATAAGACTTGTGTTTAGGGTGTAACTACATGGCATTTAATCCATATGATCTTCCAAAAAAAGTTCCAGATGACGGATATGTCGCTAGATCGCTCATCGTCGAAGTATTCGCTAATAAACAGAACTATATATTTATTGCCGGAAGCGTTTGTTTTCGATTACCACAACTAATATGGAGTCAAATTAGTGCATTTCCGATCCAAAAATATTCATGACTAGTTTGACAGACGAATACACGATGAATTAGGGTTGCCGATATGTCTTCTGTTCGGCCGTTCGATCGATATCGCACTTTTATGATCCGCCGTCGAACTTTTCCGAAAATTGTAGTTCCGTGACCTCATGTTAGTTGAACGGATTTCGAGTTCCAAATAACGCTTAACTAGTTCACTAGACGCCCGGATGAGGCTATCGGCCACTAAAATATTCGTCGTTTCGACGATCGGCCGCTTTCCGGTCGAATTGTGCAGTGTTTGACGAATGACCGGAAACGATCCCTTTTGTGCATTTTTGCTATTCTCACATTATTTTAGGATGTTTAGCATTGTTTTATTCTTATCTTGACATCCGGAATCCTCCGAATTAGTCTTGCCGACAAATCGCCATTTGTTGCCTTTTTGGTCGAAACGGACAGTTTTGCAATTTAGGCGTTATACCGGAAAGTTATGTATTATTGTAATAGTTGTTCTCAAATATGTGTTTTCATTTGTATATGGACTTAGGTATGGCATTAACATGCCATCATTTCTTGTTCGGATTCATGTTTGCGGATTTACCGACACGGTTAGTGTCACCGCATTTAGTGCGTCCAGCACTTTCTACCAACACTTTTAGGGCATTGTTTTGGTTTGTTTCACGTCGTAACGGAAACCAATATATGTTATGATCCAGTCTACTTGCCCTAATATCGTACGACTCAGTTATGAAATTAAATTACGATAATTATGCATGAGATTACAAAACAAAATTAGTGATTAAATTGTACGGAATTACCAGTTATTTGCTAGTTGTCACATACTCCCCCTGTTAAAAAGAATTTCATCCCGAAATTCAGCTTGAGGCATCCACTGAAGGAGTCTTCTTGAACAGGTGGGGGTATTTTGACTTGATTTGATCCTCACGCTCCCACGTATACTCGGGACCGTGACGCGAGTTCCAGTGTACCTTCACCAGTTTGATTTGGCTTCTTCTTGTCTTTTGGACCTTCCAGTCCATGACTTCAACTGGTTCTTTGGTGAATTGTAATTTGTCATCAACATGAATCTCCTCTACTGGAATGATAACGGTGTCATTTGTCGGACTTTTCTTCAAGTTGGACACATGAAATGTGTCGTGTACGTTATTGAGTTCCTCTGGCAGTTTTAACTTGTAAGCCACTGTACCAATCTTTGCCAGAATTTCGAAAGGTCCAATATACCTCGAGTTGAGCTTCCCGTGCTTCCCGAACCTAGTGACGCCTTTCCAAGGTGAGACCTTTAAGAATACTTTGTCTCCCACCTTGAAGGATAATGGTTTGCGTCTTCGATCCGCGTAGCTCTTTTGTCTATCTTGGGCTGCTTTAATGCGCTCACGTATCTTAAATATCTTGTCTGTGGTCTCTTGTACTAGTTCGGGACCAATGAGTTGTATGTCACCGACTTCCGCCCAACATAATGGCGATCGGCACTTTCATCCATATAGTGCTTCGAATGGCGCGGCCTTGATACTGGTGTGATAACTGTTATTGTAGGAAAACTCTACCAATGGTAAATGAGTATCCCAGTTTCCGCCTAAATCCATCACATAGGCCCGAAGCATGTCTTCTAATGTTTGAATGGTTCGCTCGCTCTGACCATCGGTCTGCGGGTGAAAGGTTGTGCTTAAATCCAAGCGAGAACCAAATGAATTTTGAAATGATTGCCAAATACGTGACACAAAGCGACCATCTCTATAAGAGATTATCGAGATTGGCACACCATGACGTGCCACAATCTCCTTCAGATACAGTTCTGCTAGTTTCTCTGTACTGTCTTTCTCGCGGATGGGTAGGAAGTGATCTAATTTGATTAGCCGGTCGATGATAACCCAGATCATGTCATGACCTCGAGAGGTCCACGGTAACTTTGTAATGAAATCCGTTGATATTTGTTCCCACTTCCAGACCGGGATCTCCGGTTGTTGTAATAACCCCGATGGCTTTTGGTATTTGGCCTTGACCTTTGCACACATTAGCCATTTCCCAAAATAGGTTGCAATATCTCCCTTGACATTAGGCCACCAATAATATTCTCTCAGATCCTGGTACATTTGGTCTGATCCTGGGTGTATCGAGTACTTGGACTTGTGCGCTTCGTCCAGCACCAAGTCTCGCAACTCACCATAATAGGGAATCCAAATCCTTCCCATGAAATATAGAGTTCCATCTTTGTTTGGTTCCAATTGCTTTTCCATTCCCTTTAATGATTCAGCTGGAATGTTTTCCGGTTTCAATGCTTCTTGCTGTGCTTCACGCACTCGAGTTGTGAAGTTCGTCTGGATTGTCATCTCCAAGGCTCGCACCCGTAATGTTTTAACTCGTTCTTTTCTACTCAAGGCATCTGCTACGACATTTACTTTGCCCAGGTGATACGTGATCTCACAATCATAATCATTCAACAGTTCCACCCAACGCCGTTGGCGCATATTCAGTTCCTTTTGGTTGAATATATGTTGAAGACTTTTATGGTCTGTGAATATGGTACACTTAGTGCCATATAGATAATGACGCAAGATCTTTAAGGCAAATACCACGGCGCCTAGCTCCAGGTCATGCTTGGTATAATTCCTTTCATGAACTTTCAACTGTAGTGACGCGTACGCGATGACTTTTTTTTGTTGCATTAACATGCAACCTAAACCTTGATGTGATGCATCACAGTACACCACAAAGTCATTGGTACCGTCCGGGAGGGATAGTATTGGTGCTTTGCATAGCTTTTCTTTCAATACTTGGAACGCCGATTCTTGCTTTTCTCCCAATCAAACTTTCTATCCTTCTGGGTAAGCAAGGTTAGCAGCTGGGAAACCTTGGAGAAATTCTCAATAAATCTCCTGTAATATCCCACTAAGCCTAGGAATTGTCGTATTTCCGTGGGGGTTCTTGGCGTGGTCCAATTCTTTATGGCCTCGATCCTTGAAGGGTCAACATGTATTCCGTTCTCGTTCACCACGTGACCGAGAAATTGTACCTCGCGAATCCAAAACTCGCATTTCGAGAACTTGACGTATAACTGTTCTTTCTTCAGCAATTCGAAAATGGTTCTCAGGTGTTGTTCGTGCTCCTTCTCGGTGCGTGAGTATATCAGTATATCATCTATGAAGACGATCACGAACTTGTCAAGGTACGGCTTACACACCTGGTTCATCAAATCCATGAATACTGCAGGGGTGTTCGTTAGGCTAAAAGGCATAACAAGGAACTCGTAATGAACGTAACGAGTCATAAATACTGTCTTAGGAATACTTTCCTCCTGGATTCTCAACTGATGATATCCGGATCTTAAATCAATCTTCGAATAAAAACTCGATCCCTGTAACTGATCGAACAGATCATCGGTCTGTGGTAATGGGTACCGGTTCTTGATAGTTAACTTGTTTACACATACGAAAGGTTTCGTCTTTCTTCTTTATGAACAGCACCGGAGCTCCCCAAGGCGAGAAACTCGGTCTTATGAAACCTTTGTCGAGCAACTCTTGCAGCTGCGTGGATAGCTCCTGCATTTCTGAGGGCGCCAGTCAATATGGAGCTTTTGCCATAGGTGCAGCTCCTGGCACTAAGTCGATACGGAATTCGACTTGTCGTTGTGGGGGTAGTCCCGGCAAGTCTTCCGGAAAGACCTCGGGATATTCCCTCACTACTGGTATGTCCTCAATCTTGCGCTCCTCGGCCTTCTTATCCACCACGTGGGCAAGAAAGGCGATGCATCCTTTCCTCAAGAATTTCTGAGCCTTCATGCAGTTTATCATTCGGAGAGGTGTATCAAGCTTCTCCCTGTGAATCACCAAATGTTCTTCATCGGACAAGGGGATGCAAATGATTTTCTCATGACATATAACCTCGGATCGATTATTGGATAGCCAATCCATCCCAATAACAACATCAAAACTACCCAGTTGAACCTGTAATAGATCTATATCAAACTTCCGTTCACCCAATTCTAACCTGCATTTCTTTATTATTTCTTTTGACTCAATTAAAATTTCATTAGCTAGCTCAATCGAGTAGGGAACATCTAGTTTACTCGACTTTACCCCAAGTATATCCCTAAACTCTTTAGAAATAAAACTGAAATCTGCCCCGGTATCAAAAGGAATGGATGCAAAGTGATCATTGATAGGGAACATACCGGTGACCACGTTTGGATCCTGACGAGCATCCTTAGCTCCAATTACAAACGCTCTCCCACGCGCTCGATTCACTTTAGGGCAATCTTTCTTGAAATGCCCTTTTTCTCCGCATCCAAAACAACCTTGATCTCCAGTATTGGTTCCCTGGCACGCTTCGGTGCGATGACCAAATTTTCCACATTTTCCACACTTGGGGCCACGACATTCCCCGTGATGGTGGAAAGGACACTTGGGACATTTTGGTGCTTCCCCAGTATAAGCTTTCTTAACCGCAGTGCTCGTGGATGTGGTAACATATGCCTTAGCTTCCTTGACCTCTCTCATGGCTTGTTTCTTATTACTGTTGTTACCACGAGAACCTTTCTTGAAATGACAAAATTTTCGTTTGTTGGAATCAGTAGCCTCCTCAGTAGATTCTTTCTTGCTTCCACCATACTTAGGCAACTTCCCCTGACGTACAGCCTCTTCGGTCAGACTGACAGCTAGCTCAATAGCTTCACCAATCTCTGTCGGTTTCGAAGAGGTCACCGGACTCAGGATCTCGGGAGCAAGTCCCCAAATGTACCTCTCAATACGTTTAAATTCTGGTTCCACTAGATATAGCACTACTCGCGTTAAATCATGGAATCGCTGTGTATACCCAGAAATGTCTGAACCAACCATTTTTAGATTCCAAAATTCTGTCTCCAACTTTTGAATTTCTGATCTTGAACAATACTTCTTCTTCATCATCTCCTTTAGTTCCTCCCAGGTCAGGGCATATGCAGCATCATCGCCCTTGGTTTGGACCTGAAGGTTCCACCATGATAGAGCTCCATCCACAAAGAGTCCGGTAACATAGGTGACTCTTAATTCAGCCGGGCACTTACTCATTCGGATGACTGAGTCTGTCTTCTCAGTCCAGCATACGAAGGCTACAGCGCCTCCGGTACCATCGAAGTTCAGAGGTTTACAGTCAAGAAACTGCTTATATGTGCAACCTGAAATCATTAGATACACCATTTAAGCATGAGTAAGTAGCATGAATAAGATGGATGAGAGTGTATCGAGGTTTTATGAGAAACCGTGTATTACCAGTGGGAGGATTTACTCCTGTTAAACCTCCTGTACCGCCGCTATACTCAGAGCGGTTTGCCTCATACTGTGTAATGGCTTGGGAGATATGTCCGTCCAGCTCCTCTTGTGTGGTGGGTAGGGTGTTATTGTTTGAACTTCTTCTGCGGGGCGGCATTATCTTCTAACACAATATGTCGCTCACAATTAGTTGAATAATACTTTCATGTTTTATTACAATTTATGTAGTTATTTATTTATGTTATTAAATTTTTTTTAAATATATGCAAACGCCATAACGCACACCCGTTGTCATCATAAACATAGCTCGCCACATCATAAAGTATAAATCATAATATCACCACGGTGCAATGCATCAATCATAAAATCACCACATCATGACATAATCAACCATAACATAAAAGAAATACAATGTAACATAAAGAAAATACACTTTTATACAATGACAACTTGTTACAATTTGTTCGCGAAGAGCCAAAAAGGACTTAGGGGTACACAACCCTAGTCAATACAAGTTTTTACATTACAAAAGTACCATTTTCTACTACATTGCTTCTTCACGTCAATAAGTTGTCTTCCAAAAGCTGGGATCTTCAAGGCTGGGTCTTCAGGAGACAAAACAACAAAAGTACAACTGATCCCCAAAAGATATCTACAAACTTGCTACTGGGGTGGAGGAGGTGGTGGAAATGGTGATCGTGGGAACATACTGTGATAGTAGGCCATCTCCTCCTCGAGACTAGAAATGCGCCTAGTAGCATCCGTCTGAAACTGCTCTAGCTCCTTCACTCGTGCCTCGGACGGGCATGACGAGTGGTGGAATGGGCAGTAGAAAGGTGGAGTCGGTGGTGGTGACAAGGGTAGTGGTGGTGGTGATTGAGGTGGGTATGATGGTGGGGGTGGTATTGGTGATGACAGTGGTGGGGGTGTCACTCTGGTAGTGGCGTGAGCAGTACACTGCGACTCTATCTCCCAAATCCTACAAAAGATCAGAGAGAGCTGTAGGTCATGTGAAGTCACCCTTTCCTCCGTAGGGATCCGAGGAAAGTGTGAGGGATGATAAGGGTCTGAAGGGCTCATGCCCGATGGAGCTGTCGGAGTAAACATACCTGCTGGAGGTGGTGTGGGACGTGGGTCATACATGGGGGTACTCTATCAGAGAAAGAAGGTCCTGGCATATGAGAAGGTCCAGCTGTAGATGGGTTGAAAACAGGGTGGTACGTGGACCTCTCAGAGAAGTATGGTGGTGGCTGCTCGGGGGCACGTGGAGTGCCGTTCAGAGAGTAGTAACAGGCAGGTCCTGTATAGTGAGTGGGTCCAGGGGTCGGGACTCTGATAGGGAACAAACTGATGCGAGCCGGTGAGGTCGCAGGGGGTGAATATAGATGCAGGAGTGCCTGGGGCAGCAGATGAAGCATCGTATGCCTCATGCTCACTCGGAGTAGCATCAGTGGATGACGAGAAGTCCACGACTGGGATATCTAGGGGTGGAATCTCGAGTATAGCGATATCGTCAAAGACCTCGCCATCACCAAAGTCGTCCTCCATGTGTTCAACGTGGAACACTGGTATCTCGTCGTCGTCATCGTCTAAATCAATCACGGGAGGGACTACAGCAAGGGGCATGGCCAGATGTACAATAGCGTGTTCACCCTCTGGGTGACCATACACTATGATGTCATGCGGGGGCTGAGGGACGGCCAATACGTCGTCTGCTGGGGGTGCATCTACCTCCATAGGATCGATCAGTGCTAGTGGTTGAAAGTCCCCATCGTCTCCGTTTTTGGCTCCATCCCCTAAAGGTTGGGCCTCGGCAGCAGGATCATATCCATCATCGGATATATCTCCTCTCGGTCTTCCTCATAACTCGATGCTGAAGACATAGTCCTGGCAAATAATCCGTACAATGCATATATATACGTGTTAGTAATTTATGATATATTTTAAATTAATCACCATTTCTCATGCAAAGCTTGTTCTCTTTTGTATTCCATGGAGTCTTACTATTTTGTGTTTATCCATCATTGACTAATTATGTATTGACTCCGCTCATTACTTATAGTTGAGCTCGTGTGAGAGATCCTTGTGTTATAGTGACACAATGAAAACCTTTTTGTTATCTTGTTATAATTCCAAAACATTTCTATCATGTTTTAAAACTTTGTTTTCATGTGTGAGCCCCTGGTGATTGTAGACCAAACTTTTATTAAAAAGTTTTTCCCCGGTTCACTACAATCGGAGCTCTAATACCAACCTGTCACACCCTGGTCGTAGCGGAAGCGCAAGTGTGTGACTATTAGGTAATCATTGCATCCAATATAGTAAATATTATAAATTAACAACGATGCATGCCATTCATAAGTTTCGTTCCGATATTACAACCATCAAAAGGTTAAATCACATTGTTATCAGTTTCAGATTACCATTACAGACATAGTTTAAAAAACATTGTTCCAGAATAGGATAGTGTTTTCATCACAATTTCATGTTGAGGCTTTGACCTCTATATACCCAAACGAGGTTGGGATATAAAGGGCAAACCCTCCAAAAGTAATACATCGTTGTCTTGAAAATCCCATACCCGAATCCCATCACCAGCTCAAGTCCTGCGTCCTGAAACACATGTAATTTTAAAAAGGCAACATAAAGTTTGCGAGTTCATGTGGTTTAATGTTTTTGTATCAAAATGTCATCCTTGAAAACCTGTATTGAAATCCAAGTATGTTATTAGCATCAATGAGTTAATTAAGGGTCTATCAGTGTGTCGCGAGCACCCTGACATACTTTTGCCATAAGTAAGTAACCTAACCGAGACTACTTTGACATCATTGGGATCACAAAAGCACTCCGAAGGGTATACCAACCAGGAGTGGAACGGGTCTCAAACTCAATAGATTTACTTCTTTTGCCCTTGGTCACTAAGTGATTAATGGTTACTATTTTTATCATCCTACTTACGCACAGTGATCTGTTATCTGCTAACCCATAGCTAACATACTGTTTTGACATGACATGTATTTCGCCTCCATAGTTTAAAACAAACTTTAAATAAGTGAAAGGAGGGACATGAACTCACAGTTTTTGCATTCCTTTTAAGTCGTACTGTTTAACTTTCGGTGTCCGCAACGTATGTAACCTACATGCGTATTGGTTTCATTAGACACCTAGGTCTTAATGGACCTTGTACACGCTGTTCATATTGAATTCTAGTTATTTATTTACTTGTTATGATTGAACAACTTATAATGTGATCTTAGTGTTGGTAGTTCGTTTGTTCGATGAATATTGTTATATATATATATATATATTATAGTTTTCAAACAATGTGTGAACTGGGCCTTGCCCTTCACATGTCATTGGGCCTAGCCCATGTTTTCTTGTCATTATGCCTAGCCCATGTCATCTATGCCTTTGGGCCTAGCCTATTTTTTCTTGTCATTGGGCCTAGCCTATGTAATTTATGTCTTTGGGCCTCGCCCATGTATTTTATGTCTTTAGGCCTAGCCCATGTATTTTTATATGTTTTTGGGCCTTTATTAGTTTTGGGCCTCATCCATAACTATTATGGAATTTGGGCCTAATATATGATTTTCACAATTTGGGCCTAGCCCAAATGTATATATATGTAAGCCCATTTTTATTATAAGTGTTTACTTATAATTTTTCTAACTTTTTAATACACTTAACTTTCTGGATTTTTCATTTCGATGACATATATATGTTGAATGCCTAAATATATTTAGACTTGTCGGCGTCATTCGTTATATATTCATTTTCGTCGAGGATCGCCCATTGTCATAGCGTCCTTTCGTGCCGGCGGTTCACCCGTTGGTCGTCGACGCGACGGTGTAATATTGAATGTCCGCCTATTGTTCGCATTGCTTTAATTGTCCGATTTATTGTTTCGACGAATTGTGAGAATGTATTTATTATGTCACCAATACTTTGTATATTGTTTAAGTGTTTGAATTTTGTATAAGATTGGGTATTTTATTGTGAATACCCTAAATTTCTAATATATACATATACAATACACACATGTATACATACCATTTATTAGTAACAAATATTCATACAAATACTTGTATTATTTTCCATATAAGAACATACTTTTGTAAAAGTATTTATTTTACTTATAAATATATATTTGTAACTTTATTTAAACACTTGGTTATTTAGTGATAACCCCTTGTCATTAAAGTCCCCTTAATGTCTATTTAGGTTACTAATCGCGTTTAGTCCCACTAATAACCCCACTAATCATGCTTTAATCGCGATTAGATTTTTAGAAAATTTCGCTATAGTTTCCCTTAACCTATGCCGTTTTCCACATTTTAAAACGTATTTAAAACCTGTTTAACTCATAATCATCATCAACAAACCATCTAATATTTATTTAACATAATCTACATATCATCATCCATGACTTTTGTTGTTAAAAACCCTAGTAAATCAAGAGAGCTTTTAATGTTCATTATTTTTTTCAAAACAATACTTTAGTATGTTGTTTAAACAAGTTCATGCATGTAACCCTTTGATTACTGCATATTTTTAATGTGATTACAACTTAAATATATATGTTTACTTCTTATAAAAATCATTCTTATGTATAAAAATTATTTTTAAGTTGTAGTATTTTACATGGGTGATGTAAGTGATGATCTTGTTTAGATTTAAACCTTATCATGTTTAAATCCTTATTTATATACTAAATCACACAAGATCATCTTACTTTTATATCATAATATCAACATAAACCACTTCAATATACAATCTAACAATCATATAAGCATATAATCAACACAAATTAAAAAATATTTAGTGTTATTCTTATGTTGTGTTTTAGGGTTTTTAACTTATCTTTTCTCCATTTTCAAGATGATCAACTTGTACACTAATAATCTAAGCACAAAAATAAGTTAGATTACAGAGGGGATTAGCTCACAATGGGTCGGTGCACAAATTTCTTGAAGATTATAGAAGAAAAGAAGCTCCTTATAAGGCCCTAATGATCTCCATCCATGCAAGCTCCTTTACTAGTCTTGATTAGGCTTCTATTGATGTATAAAGTGTTGTTCAAGGGTGGCACAATGGTGGCTTAGGGTGGTGGTGTTGTTGCCGTGACCAAGAGGGGGAAAGGAAGAAGAATGTGTTGTGAATTTTTGGTGAATGAAATGGTAAGAATAATGAAGGTTTACCACGTATAATCATTCACATCTTTCATGTTCCATCAAAGTCCTAACACCTTACTTAAGATCATCATTTTTCAACCAAAATCAAGTGGGTAGGACCCACTTTGTGACCGTCAAAATGGAGGGGGATGAAGTGTAAGTTTATTTTTACCACAGGTTATAAATAAAGATATTTAGGTAATTATGTTAAGTATAGCGATTAAGGTTTATCTTCTAGCATCTTAAGCATAAGACTTGTGTTTAGGGTGTAATTACATGGCATTTAATCCATATGATCTTCAAAAATAAGTTTCGCATGACGGATATGTCGCTAGATCGCTCATCGTCGAAGTATTCGCTAATAAACAGAACTATATATTTATTACCGGAAGCGTTTGTTTTCGATTACCACAACTAATATGGTGTCAAATTATTGCATTTCCAATCCAAAAATATTCATGACTAGTTCGCTAGACGAATACACGATGAATTAGGGTTGCCGATATGTCTTCCGTTCGACCGCTCCATCGATATCGGCACTTTTATGATCCGCCGTCGAACTTTTCCGAAAATTGTGGTTCCGTGACCTCATGTTAGTTGAATGGATTCCAAGTTTCAAATAACGCTTAACTAGTTCAATAGACGTCCGGATGAGGCTATCGGCCAATAAAATATTTGTCGTTTCGACGATCGGCCGCTTTCCGGTCGAATTGTGCAGTGTTTGACGAATGACCGGAAACGATGCCTTTTGTGCATTTTTTCTATTCTCACATTATTTTAGGATGTTTAGCATTGTTTTATTCTTATCTTGACATCCGGAATCCTCCGAATTAGTCTTGCGGACAAATCGCCATTTGTCGCCTTTTTGGTCGAAACGGACAGTTTTGTAATTTAGGCGTTAAACCGGAAAGTTATGTATTATTGTAATAGTTGTTCTCAAATATGTGTTTTCATTTGTATATGGGCTCAAGTATTGCATTAACATGCCGTCATTTCTTGTTCGGATTCGTGTTTGAGGATTTACCGATACGGTTAGTGTCACCGTATTTAGTGCGTCCAGCACTTTCTACCAACACTTTTAGGGCATTTTTTTGGTTTGTTTCACGTCGTAACCGAAACCAGTATATGTTATCATCCAGTTTACTTGCCCTAATATCGTTCTACTCATTTATGAAATTAAATTACGATAATTATGCATGAGATTACAAAACAAAATTAGTGATTAAATTGTACGGAATTACTAGTTATTTGCCAGTTGTCACAATAAGCTTCCTGTTTGTCATCATTTTTTGTATCTAACAATTCATCTTCAAAATCAAATACAAATTCTTCTTCATCAATTCCACACAATCTTTCCAGTTCTTCCTTTGTGTATTTACGAATATATTCGACCACTTCGATATCATCTCTATCAAACAATACCTCATCTATTGGACTACAAGGAACGGATATGATTGGTACTACATTCGTGATGATTCATGTAGTATCCTACTAGCAATCAATTCATCTCCTAACTCCCACTCTGTGGATGTACTATGTTTGTTGCCTACGTCATCAAGTCATGTCTAGTCTGTAATAGGAAAATATTAGATTATACTGATTTTGGGTTGTAATGTCCATGAGAAGGAACTTTTGAACATGAACACTTTAAACTTTACAATTTGGGATGATTGTAATAACTTTTAAACTATTTTATCTATTTTTTTATAATTATCTATGTTTGCCTTATAATTGTTGGTTGCCAACCTCTGTCACCACCATGCTTGTCTTCCGCTGCGATTTTCGGGGTGTGACAGAAGTTGATATCAGAGCTAGTTATAGTGAACTAGAGGTTTTCAAAATATTTTTATAAAAAAGGGAATATGAAAAAAAATCTAGACTATAACCCAAGAAAGTTAAAACCCTTTCAAGCTCACGAAGCCCTTAGTAAACAAATAAGTATGCCATGTTTGACTTATGAGAATCTTATGAGATGTCCATTTTATATGCATACGTGTTTACTTTTACGCTAGTTATTTATATAGTACGAATAATATCATGTTACAGATGTCATCCGAGTCGCACGCTATCACTAATCCCTCAGATGATGAGATGGAGTTCGCCTCCGCCCCACTCACCTCTCCACCACCACCTTCGCATTCTGGATTCACGAGAGTTTGAACTCTCGTTGAAGGCGCTGGATGGATAGAGGAATCTGAAGATGAGAATCTTATCGAGACTGGGCCTATTGTAGAGACTCTTGTCATAGAGACTCCTCCTGTCGAGACTCCCGCCCAAGAGACCTCTGATGTTGGGAGACGCGCTGGGAAGGAGCTAATGGATGAGCCATCCAGTGACGAGGAGCAAGTGGAAGTTGAGCCTCCCCCCTCATTCCGACCCACCTGCCCGCATTTTGGAGGACCGCATTGATCTTTACACCATGCAAGACAGCTGGATCGCCCAGGAAGAGGAAGTTTGCACAAGAGATTCGAGTCCTCCACCAAAGACAGTTGGGAAGCTAGTGGAGCAACCTGCCAAAGGTACTCGAAGCTATGTAGCTAAGCGATGGGGTTGGTTAGCGGATCAGATTCAGATATGGACTAAAGACGAGGGAGTACGTCCAGCCTTCAAGAATGGCGAGTCATCCACCGCCTCACGAGTCTTGCCTCTCACGGGGCAGACCGTGGAGCGGACAGAACCATTACTAGCAGCATGTTGCACCTGTCACCAGACCCGTCTTAACTATTTGCAGGGTTGAGTCAGAGTAGTTGGTCGCAGGTTTGATTCTTTGGATGATCGGGTGGATGTAGTCGAGAAGAGACGAGCGACTGAGGAAGAAGTTGGGGAGGCTATGCAGTCCCAAATTACAGAGCTGAAGGTAGAGATGGCTGACATGAAGAAACGCATGGAAGATGCTGAGCTTAGAGCTCAAGTGATGAGCTAGCAGATGGATATCGCTTACAAGATGATTCATGGCTCGATAGATAGGGAGGTAGTTGCATTACAGCAAGTGGACGTGCGCGAACAACGCTTTGAGTCCACAATTGCTTTAGCTGTCATATGCATCCTACTTGCCTCTACAACCATACAGATGGGAGCTCTCACAAGATTCACACGTTAGCTTCACAATGTATTTGAACTAGATCGATATGTTGTTTGGGAACACTTGTAATGGTGAAAACTTTTAATTTTACCCATTTTGGTATTTTGTTTTTGAAAATATGTAAGAAGTAATATTACTCCCAATTTAATATTATGGTTTATGTTTTATTTTTCATGTGTGGTTGTAATGTTGTTTTTGTGGTTGATGAAATTTGTGTTGATGGTCATGTTTAAATTGTGACAAATGGCAAATAATCAGTAATTCTGTACAATCTAATCACTAATTCTGGTAAATAATCTCAAGCATTTTAACGTAATTTGATTATGTAACTGAGTCGTACGTCATATCACAAAGTATTAGGACAAGTAAATCAGATCATAACATTTATTGGTTTCCGTTACGACGTGAAACAAATCAAACTATGCCCTAAAAGTTTTGGTAGAAAGTGTTGGCGCACTATTTGCGGTTGCGCTATTCATGTCAGCAAAACCTCTAGAATGAAACAGAACAATGAATAACGGCATGCTAACGCCATAAATGAGTCCATATATACGTGACAACACTAATGTGGGAAAACATCTTGCAATAATACATAACATTCCGGTACAACGCCTAAATTACAAAATTGTCAGTTTCGACTAAAAAGGTGACAATTTCAATTCGTCCGCAACAATAATTTGGTATTTTCCGGATTCCAGAATTACAACAGAACAATGATAACACCCTAAAATAATATGAGAATATTATAAATACATAAAAGACATTGTTTCCAGTCGTACGATAAGCAGTGCACAACTTGACCGGAAAGCGACTGATTGTCGAACCGACAAAGATTTCAATGGCCGATAGCCTCATACATTAATCTAAAGAGCTAGTTAAGCTTCATTTGGGATCCGAAATCCCTTCAACTATCTTGAGGTCATGGAAATACAACTCCCGGAAATGTTCAACGGCAAAATATATAAGTGCCGATATTGAACGAATAATTCAACGGGAAGCGTTTCAGCCATCTAAACTCAACATATACTCGACTAATGAACTAGTTAAGCCTATATTAGTGTCATAAACATCATTAACATGCTAATGTTGCAAGACATGAACTAATCACCTTAATATCTAAAAGTTAAGATATTATGCACATGTAAATAACTTATTTTATAAAAATGTTACACTTTAACCCCACCCCCCCCCCCATTTTTAGTCAACAAAAGGGATCCACACCCCTTTACATATGCTAGATTATGGAGTTGTAGGTGCATGTTGTGAAGATTTTATCTTTGACTTTAATGAAGTTGCAAGATGATTCTAAGACAACAATAATGCATAATATCCAAGACCCTCATTTCTCACAACTTTCAAGCAATAAACACCCTCTCATCTCTCTTTCAACTCACGACAACAACAACACCCCACAATCCCTCCCTTCTTCAACCCTAAATAACATATTTTAAGCCTTACATATCCATTTTATGATGATCAAAGAAGTGCAAGACATGGAAGCTTTGTAGGAGCTTCAAGTTCTTCATTTCATCTTCTTAATCTTCATACAGTTCTTCCCTAGCCTTGTGCTAGTTGTAAGATCATCTAACTTCATTTTTATGCTTATTATACTTAGTATCATAAAAGTACACCTTGATCATCTTGAGACCTACTAAACAAAACACTTAAAAACCCTAAATCTAACATACTAATCTTACATAAATATGTGTTTTATGTGTTGATTATGATGTTTAGTGTAGTGTCGCTTGTTTAGATTTAATGATCTCGCATGATGATACTTAAAAATAGGATCTAAACATAAAGATATTTAGATCTAGCAAGATAACCATCTTCAAAATTTCATGAACTTTAACTTAAGACTTGAAATTGATTTTTGGAAAAAGTAAAGTTATCAAGAAGCTAAAAATATAATCTTGAAGTGTGGATCTTGAAAATACGTTTAAAAACGTGAAAACGCCTTAGTTTAGGGGAAACTATGGCGAAATTTTCTAAAATCCTAATCGTGATTAAAGGATAATTAAAGGGTGATTAACAAGACTAAACGCGATTAGTGATCTTAATCATGATTAGGCAAGTCTTAATGGAAAGGTTGGAAGTCCTAAACTCCCAAGGCTTTTCATAAACACCTATATATATCTTCATAAGTTAAAAATGGAAATATTATATATATATAGAGATAAAAATATATATATTCTTAAAAGAAGTCATATTGTGTATATATGTATAAATACTTGGGTGTATTTATGTGTATGCATTAGAAAGTTGGGAAAATACTAACTAAATACCAATACACACACATGAGAACCTTCAAATACTTGGAGATGAACAAGCATAATAATGCATATGGAGATACATGTATGAACGAGCTCATGTAATATCTTTAAATGCGATGCGGATAACGAAAAATAGAAAATCGGACAAACCATTACATAAACAAGTATATCAACGGAGTAATATATATATATATATATATATATATATATACATATATATTCGAAACCGCCACAAAATATAATATGAGTTCGGTAATAAAATAAACACATCGTCACCGACAACGATTGCCATATCGTTAGGACGAGGAACGTGTACATCCTACTGATGGCATTTGGACATTCTTGATACGAAAATATATAGTACTGACTACTACCAAGAACTCAAAAATAATATATTTTTAGACCTTTGAAATTATATAATTCAACAACCCTAAATTCCGGAAAGTATAACTCAACTAAATACTAAATGAAATACATAACTATATGGGTACACTCATACATATAATATACGGACATTAAAACACTTGGTGAAATTGCAAGGTTACAAGTACAACGTGTACATGCAGATACCTACAATGGAACAATTTGCATATACAATGCAGATTTGCATATACAATGCAATATTTGCATATATAATGGTGCAAGTGCATACAATAGAACAATTTGCATATACAATGCAATATTTGCATATACCATGTAACAAGTGCATACAAGTGAACGAACGTACTTACACATGTGAACGAGGTTCTCTATGCTTAAAATATATTTGAAGAATATATATAACTCATACGGAACTTACACCGTGTGTTACACGGAGACTTACATGGGCTAGGCCCAATCACATAAAGACATGGGCTAGGCCCAATCACATAAATACATGGGCTAGGACCAATCACATAAAGACATGGGCTAGCCCAATGACATGAATTACATGGGCTAGGTCCAATCACATAAAGACATGGGCTAGGCCTAATGATATAAATTACATGGGCTAGGCCCAATCATATGAAGACATGGGTTAGGCCCAATAACATACATGACATGGGCGGGGCCCAATGACACGCGTGCAAGGCACGAGGACATGTGAAGGGCGAGCCCGTTCACACCTGATCTAAGAATGACAATATATATATATATATATATATATATATATATATATATATATATATATATATATATATATATATTATATATATATATATATATATATATATATATATATATGTATAAAAATATTAATCGAACAAACGAACTACCAACACTATAATAACATTAAAGTTGTTCTAATGTGATAAATATATACAAAACAAGAATTCAAGATGAACAACTAGTACGAGGCCCGAAGATACCTAGGTGTCTAATGAAGTTAATACACATGTAGGTTACACACGTGTACGGACACCCGAATTCGATAAGTACAACTTACGGAACACAAAACTGTGAGTTCATGTCCCTCCTTTCAATTATTTCAATGTTTTGTTTTAAAACTATCGAGGGGAAATACATGCCATAGCAAACGGTATGTTAGCTATGGGGTTAGATGATAACAGGATCAATGTGCGTAAGTAGGATGTTGACAAGAGTAACCATTAATCACTTAGTGACCAAGGTGCAAAAGATATAGATCTATCGAGTTTGAGACGCGTTCCACTCCTGGTTTGCTAACCCTTTAGGAGTGCTTTTGTGATCCCAATTGATGTCAAGAGATGTCTCGGTTTGGTTACTTACTTATGGCACATATGTCAGGGTACTAGCTACACACTGATAGATCCTTAAACTCCAAGAATGCTAATAACATACTCAAATTTCATTACAGGATTACAAGGATGACATTTTATAAGAAACCATTAACTACATGAACTCGCCAACTTTTGTTGACTTTTTTAAAATTACATGTATTTCAGGACGCAAGACATGAGCTAGTGATACGTTTCAGGATATGGGAAATGACAGGTTAATGAATGCCACCTTTTGAAGGAATTGCCTCTTATATCCCAACCTCGTATGGGCATATAGGAGTCAAAACCTCATTATGCATTTACGATGAAAACAATATTTTATTTTGAAGTAATGTATTTCAAACTATGTCTCTGATGATGACGTGAAACCAGTGAAACTATGAAATTTGCTTTTGGTAACTTGTAAAAGTAGGAATGAAATATTTATATCAGTACGGGGTCGTTGTTGATTTATTTTTGGTTACACAATTTGGTTGCAATGATTACCTCATAGTCACATGCTTGCGCTCCCGCTACGACTAGGGTGTGACAGATTGGTATCAGAGCTTCGATTGTAGTGAACCAGGGAAAAACTTTTATTAAAGTTTGGTCTACAATCACTAAGGGCTCTCACATGAAAACAAACTTTATAACATAACAGTAATGTTTTCGGAATTATGACAAAAATGACAAAAGGTTTTCATTGTGACACGATAACACGAGAATCTATCACACGAGGTCACCCATAAGTAACGAAAAAGGATCAATACATGATTAGTCTATGAGAAATAGACACATTACATTATAAGACTATGTGTCATGGACACATTACAAAAGATAGAAATCCTGGCTAGATGGGATTTTATGTGATTATATATATAATTTATTTATATATGTGTTGTACCGAATATTTTGCCAAGAAGGAAATACCTTCGACTACGGATATTACTATTATCCTTGACTCGCACAATGAGAATATTGACCTTGCGTCTATTATGGAGCTTATGGCAGACGTGGTTCCTAAGTGAGACCTTAAGATCAATTCCACATAAGGTGGTTGCTTTTCCCGCGGATGCGGAGATGCCTGGCTTCGGTAATGACGAAGACGCGGAGGTGGTAGCCTTGGACGACAACTCTATTAGCGGGACGAGGTCCCTGTGACCCATATTAATCATTCATAACGACACTCTTGTCCAGACAAGGATGGTGAAGTACTCATCTTGAAGGTGCCCTCCAATTGTTATTGTTGCGAATTCTCTCTATTTCTAAATTTGTCTAACGATGTGCCCTTTCGCGAGTAATTTCAACGGACGATAGCACGTGGACCATCACGAAGGTCCCTTTTATGTTGAAGGTATGTAGACAATAGCGTCCTCTCACTGACTGATCGTCGTCTTTGAACGGTAGAAGACTAGGGTGACCATTCAGGGCAATTTATTATTACAAGGGCTCACGTAATATAACTTGCAGTGGATGAGAATCCTGGTGGGCTCTGTGGGTCAAGCTAATGATAACTACCCATTCGAAATTGTAAAGTTGTTCGAGTTTCTATCTAGTGGGACACTAATCGGGGTGGTAGCTATAACACCCTACGATACAGAAACACCACACGTATTTGTTCGCATCTAACATTCTATCTATATCACGAGTTTATTGAGACTGGTCATCTAAACAAATAAAACTGGCTGGCCACCTAAGGAGGATATTTCCTCAACGGTCTAGAGTTCTTGTACATGGGTTGGTTCCATGGTGTCTATGGCACCTCATCTTATTTATTGGAAAGAGATTACATTGAACTCCTTGACATTTGTCTTATTCTAAGGGATGGTATGGCACGAGCCGTGCTTTAACACCCTCATTGCATTCTATTCGATATCTATAGAAATTATTACCATCTAGCTGGAGCTTGTGAGCTCAAGTGATATCAACGTATTCGTCACACGGGTTGGTGTCGCGAATGATTTCTTTTCCTACTTTGGACGATCAAAGTCCACGAAGTATGGAGTACATGCTATAAGGTTGGAGACGACCGTTTGGTTTCTCCTCCTCAACGAGTTATTTCCTTTCTAATTAAACATATGGTCGATACACGCAAGAGGTACCACGAATTTTGGATTGTTGTTATTCACGTTGCCATTGTCTCAAACATGTATGAACAACGCAATCTTGAGGTTTCCATGAACGATGGCATTCTCTATTCTTAGGCGCATGGTAGACTATATTTATCAAAATATATGTCTAGCTTCTTTTAATCCTGGGTATTAAGAAGAAACATGGCGCCAAAAGGAAGGTTACACCCAAAAGGGGTTAGTTAATCCATGACTTACTAGGTAAGCCGAACTAGAGTTCTTTTGAAAGGACATACGGTTGCGGAAATCGCATGACACGAGGGTAACTTAGTCGACACTAGTGGCAAAACTGGTGGTACCGGTAGTTCAAATGGTTCGTATCCCAATAGATTGGGATAGTGGCATAGCTACACCTGAAGAAGCGATCATACAAGGTTTTAAATTCTAAGGCCTTCTCGGACTGTAAGCCGCGACCACATTGGTGCGAGAGGTGCGGTAGGTTAGGTCCGCTAAATAAAGACAACAGAGTCGGTTAGCAATGCTAGTAAATGCACTCCTAAGTAAACGATTAGGTAAACAAAGAGTCTCCTGCTAAATGCAGCATTAACTTGGTGAAATCCTCAAGTAGAAACTTTAAGGAGTGATACTACAAAGAGGTTATCATGGGAAGAACTCAAGAATCTTATGCGAGAAGAGTATGCTCGTTGACTGGAATTCCAAGGGTAGAAACAGGATCCTAGAACTCGATCATGATTGCAGCCAACGTTGTTGGTTACACTCAACGATTTCATGATCTCTCAAGGGTTGTTCCATACTTGGGAACACCTGAAATCAAACGCATTGAGCGCTAATTTTGGGTTTAGCCTCTAAGAACCAAAACATGACCACATCATCCCACCCTACCTTCATTACTCAAATAGTAACTCTCGCAGTTAGTCTCACCAAGGATGAAATTTATCAAAGAAAGGTGCGAAAAGGAAGGAAACACATGTGGAATCTACTAGCGACGGGAGGCGAAAATACTCACCCCTTAAGGCAGGATCGAGAGTGAGTAACAAATGAAAGGGAACTCCTGTGGTGATAGAAACGAAGGTAATTGCTGCTATAATTGATGCTAGCACCAAGAAATATGCTGATAACTTATTGAGATCCCAAATGTGATAAGGGAAAATTTTCTCATGAGGGAACTTGCAAAAGTGCTAAGAGTAGAAGTGTGGTGAAACAAGACACAAAACAGAAACCAATAAGTTAGTAAGCCTCAACCAAGAATAAGGATGTTAATTGTGGCACGAAGGCCACTTCAAGCATGAACGTCTTAAGAATGAATCAGACAAGTGAATTAAAGTGTGAGTGAGCTGAAACTATGGATGCCCCCACAAGGTCCTGATGTCGTCATGCGTACGTTCTACTCTACAATCATTACGTGTCAATTCTTTTGATACCAACACCGAGCTTAGCTAGTGTCTTTAGGTGTTAAGCATATACTCGAATTAGAGTCTTGTAAATTAGACACGTTATCAAGTTAGCTAATGGGGAATTAGCGTCAGACTCGTCTCGTCGATACGAATCCAATGATATATAATGTCCAAAACTTTTTTGTCCTAAAAATCACATGATTCTAACCGTGTAATCGGTTTATAAAATTGTTTACGGATCAATTTCTGTGTACCAAAATGTTTATTACTCAGTTGGTTAACTTTCCACCTTTTCGAGTTCAACTCGGAACAGTACCCAATTCGAAATAATAGTTCGAGATGGTAATCCGAATTGCTATCTGAGATGGTGATTCGAGATGGTAATCCGATTTGCTATCCGAGATGGTGATCCGAGATGGGAATCCGTCCGAAATGAGGTATCCGAGATGTAATTTGGAACAGTAATCTGAGATGGTCCGAAATCAATACCAAAGATCCGAGAAGCACCATTTTGATCCCTAGGTCATGAGGAATCATTAAAAGGTCACCGACACGTTTCCTATCAACCAACATCTCGCATCCATCTTGTTTGATACATGTGCCAATCTTAGTTCATCTCCATAGAATTCAAAATATACTTGACCTGGAGTCAAGTAGGATACACGTTCCCTCATTCTATAGGATTTGCCAATGAAATTGTTCAAGTCAGGGGAAGTTATAAAAGGATGCACTTTGGAACATGAAGAACGAGAATTTAATGTTGATCTTTTACCAGTTTATCTAGGTTGATACGACGTAGCTTTTGGCATAAAACTGTTGACGTATAACCGAGCGAAAGTAGGTTGTCTTGAGAAAACTATCTGCATCCCCCTGCCAGACGAAGAAACACTTGTAGTCACGAAGAGAAGCACGAGACGCCCTTATGAATCATTAAGTGCATGAAGGCCAGAAGTGCCTACAGAAAGGTTGCATAGCCTTTCTAGCTCACGTAGTCGACAAGGAAAATGAGGAACCAAAATTGGAGGAAATAACCGTTGTAAAGGAATTCTCTCGAAGTCTTTCCATGAGACTTATCTGGATTACCTCCGCAACGACACGTCAACTTTCGCGTTGATTTGGTGCCGGTAGCCGAACCAGTAGTGAAGCCTCCATACTGATTAGCTCCGTCATAAATGCAAAGACTATCTACACAACTTCAACAGTTGTTAGAAAAAGGATTCATGAGAACGAGTTCCTCGCCATGGGGAGCTCCAATACCTTTTGTCGAGAAGAAGGATGGAACCTTCCGAATGTGCATCGACGACCGGGAACTAAACAAGTTAACCATCAAGAATCGGTACCCATTACCGAGGATTGATGATCTATTCGATCAATTACAAGGGTCGAGTTTTTATTCAAAAATTGATTTAAGACCTTGGTATCATCATCTCAGAATCCGAGAGGAAAGTATTCCTAAGACGATGTTTCAGACTTGCTACGATCATTACGAGTTCCTTGATATGCCATTTAGGTTAACAAACGCCCCTGTAGTATTTATGGATTTGATGAACCGGGTATGTAAGCTATACCTCGACAAATTCGTGATCGTATTTATTGTTGACCTATTAATATGTTCACGAACTGAAGAAGAACACGAATAACACTTGAGAACTATATTTGAGTTGCTAAAGAAAGAACAATTATATGCCAAGTTCTCAAAATACGAATTTTAGATTCGCAAAGTATAGTTTCTCCGGTCACGTGGTGAACGAGAATGGGATACATGTTGACCCCTCGAAGATCGAGGCTATAAAGAATTGGACAACGCCAAGAACCCCCACGGGAATACGACAATTTCTAAGCTTAGCGGGATATTACAGGAGGTTTATTGAGAACTTTTCAAAGGTTGCTCAGCCGCTAACCTCGCTTACACAAAAGGATAAAAAGTTTGATTGGGGAGAAAAAACAAGTATCAGCCATTCAAGTATTAAAGGAAAAATTATGTAAGGCGCTGATATTAGATGGTAACGATGACTTTGTGGTGTATTGTGATGCATCGCATCAAGGCTTGGGTTGCATGTTAATGCAACGTGAAAAAGTCATCCCGTACGCATCACGTCAGTTGAAAGTTCACGAAAAGAATTATACCACTCATGACCTAGAACTAGGCGCATTGGTATTTGCTTTAACAATCTGGCGTCATTATTTATATGGCACCAAGGGTACCATATTCACAGATCATAAAAGTCTTCAACGCATATTCAATCAAAAGGAACTAAATATGCGCCAACAGCGTGGGTGGAATTGTTGAATGATTATGACTGTGAGATCAAGTATCGCCCGGGCAAGGCAAATGTAGTGGCAGATGCCTTGAGCCAGAAGGAACGAGTCAAAATTTTATGAGTACGCGCTTTAGAGATGACGATCCAGACGAACTTTACAACTTGAGTGCGTGATGCACAACAAGAAGCTCTAAAACCGGAAAACGTTCAAGCAGAATCATTACAGGGAATGGACAAACAAATGGAACCAAACAAGGATGAAACTTTATATTCCATGGGAAGGATCTAGATTCCCTATTTTGGTGCACAAGACTTGGTGCTGGACGAAGCACACAAGTCCAAATACTCGATACACCCAGGATCTGATAAAATGTATCAGTATTTAAAGGGTATTATTGGTGGCCTAATCTCAAGGGAGATATTGCGACCTATGTTGGGAAATGCCTTACTTGTGCAAAGGTCAAGGCCAAATACCAAAAACCATCTGGTCTATTACAATGACCTGAGATCCATGTTTGGAAATGGGAACAAATCTCAATGAATTTTATTACAAAACTACCGCGGACCTCTGGAGGTCATGACATGATTTGGTTTTCATTGATCAGCTAACCAAGTCAGCTCACTTCTTACCAATCCGTGAGAAAGACCGTACCGAGAAGTTAGATGAACTCTATCATAAGGAAATCATGGCACGTCATGGAGGGCCAGTCTCGATAATCTTAGATAGAGATGGTAGCTTTGTGTCATGGATTTGGCAATCATTTCAAGCTTCGTTTGGTTCTCGCTTAGATTTAAGCACGGCTTTCATTCACAGACCGATGGCCAAAGCGAGTGAACCATCCAAACATTGGAAAACATGCTTTGGCTTGTGTGATGGATTTGGGCGGAAACTAGGATACTCATTTACCATTGGTAGAGTTTTCCTACAATAATAGTTATCACACAAGTATCAAGGCCACGCCATTCGAAGCACTTTACAGACGAAATTGTCGATCTCTGCTATGTTGGGCGGAAGTCGGTGACAAACAACTCATTGGTCCCGAACCAGTCCAAGAAACCACAGATAAAATATTCAAAATCCACGAGCATATCAAGGTGGCTCGGGATAGACGAAGGAGCTACGCAGATCGAAGACGCAAACCATTAACCTTAGAGGTTGGAGACAAAGTGTTACTAAAAGTCTCGCCTTGTAAGGGCGTAGCTAGATTCGGGAAACGCGAAAAGCTAAACCCGAGATACATTGGGCCTTTTGAAATTCTGGCAAAGGTTGGTACAGTGGCTTACAAGCTAAAACTACCAGAAGAACTCAATAACGTATACGACACATTTCATACGTCTAACCTAAGGAAAAGCCCGACAATGACACGGTTATCATCCCAGCGGATGAAATTCAAATTAATGACAAGCTCCAGTTTACCGAGGAACCCATTAAGGTTATGGACCAGAAAGTTCAAAAGTCAAGGAGAAGTCGAATCAAACTAGTTAAAGTTCGTTGGAAACTAGTCAAGGAGTATGTGACAAATGGCAAATAATGAGTAATTCTATGCAATCTAATCACTAATTCTGGTAAATAATCTCAAGCATTTTTACGTAATTTGATTACGTAACTGAGTCGTACGTCATATCATAAAGTATTAGGACAATTAAATCAGATCATAACATTTATTGGTTTCCGTTACGACGTGAAACAAATCAAACTATGCCCTAAAAGTTTTGGTAGAAAGTGTTGGGCACACTATTTGCGGTTGCATTATTCATGTCAGCCAAACCTCTAGAATGAAACAGAACAATGAACAACGGCATGCTAATGCCATAAATGAGTCCATATATACGTGAAAACACTAATGTGGGAACACATCTTGCAATAATACATAACTTTCCGGTACAAACGCCTAAATTACAAAATTGTCCGTTTCGACCAAAAAGGGGACAATTTCAATTCGTCCACAACATTAATTTGGTATTTTGCGGATTTCAGAATTACAACAGAACAATGATAAACACACTAAAATAATATGAGAATATTATAAATACATAAAAGACATTGTTTCCAGTCATACGATAAGCAGTGCACAACTTGACCGGAAAGCGACCGATTGTCGAACCGACAAAGATTTCAATGGCCGATAGCCTCATACATTAAACTAGAAAGCTAGTTAAGCTTCATTTGGGATCCGAAACCCCTTCAACTATCTTGAGGTCACGGAAACACAGCTCTCGGAAATGTTCGACGGCAAAATATATAAGTGCCGATATTGAGCGAATAATTCAACGGGAAGCGTTACGGCCCTCCAATCTAAACATATACACAACTAATGAACTAGTTAGGCCTATATTAGTGTCATAAACATCATTAACATGCTAATGATGCAAGACATGAACTAATCACCTTAATATCTAAAATTTAAGATATTATGCACATGTAAATAACTTATTTTATAAAAATGTTACACTTTAACCCTATCCCCCCCCATTTATAATCAACAAAAGGGACCCACACCCCCTTACCTATGCTATATTATGGTGATGAAGGAGCATGTTGTAAAGATTTTATCTTTGACTTTAATGAGGTTGCAATATGATTATAAGACAACAATAATGCACCATATCCTAGACACTCATTTCTCACAACTTTCAAGCACCAAACACCCTCTCATTTCTCTCTCAACTCACGACAACAACAACAACACCCCACAATCCCTCCCTTCTTCAACCCTAAATAACATATTTCAAGCCTTACACATCCATTTTATGATGATCTAAAGAAGTGCAAGACATGGAAGCTTTGTAGGAGCCTCTTACATCATCTAGGAGCTTCAAGTTCTTCATTTCATCTTCTTAATCTTCATAGAGTTCTTCCCTAGCCTTGTGCTAGTTGTAAGATCATTTAACTTCATTTTTATGCTTATTATACTAAGTAGATCATAAAAGTACACCTTCATCATCATGCCACTAAACAAAACACTTAAAAACCCTAAATCTAACATAATAATCTTACATAAATATGTGTTTTATGTGTTGATTATGATGTTTAGTTTAGTGTAGCTTGTTTAGATTTAATGATCTTGCATGATGATGCTTGAAAAATAGGATCTAAACATAAAGATGCTTAGATCTAGCAAGATAACCATCTTCAAAAGTTCATCAACTTTAACATAAGACTTGAAATTGATTTTTTGAAAGTAAAGTTATTAAGAAGCTAAAAATATAATCTTGAAATGTGGATCTTGAAAATACGTTTGAAAACGTGGAAAACGCCTTAGTTTAGGGGAAACTATGGCGAAATTTTCTAAAATCCTAATCGTGATTAAAGGATAATTAAAGGGTGATTAGAAAGACTAAACGTGATTAGCAATCTTAACCATGATTAGGCAAGTCTTCATGGAAAGGTTTGAAGTCCTAAACTCCCAAGTGTTTTCATAAACACCTACATATATTTTCATAAGTTAAAAATGGAGATATATATATATATATATATATAAATGTATATTCTAAAGAGAATTCATATTGTGTGTATATGTATAAATACTTGTGTGTATTTATGTGTATGTATTAGAAAGTTTGGAATATACTAACTAAATACCAATACACCACAAATGAGAACCTTCAAATACTTGGAGATGAACAAGTATAATAATACATATGGAGATACATGTACCGACGAGCTCATGTAATATCTCTAAATCCGATGCGGACAACGAAAAAAAGGAAATCGGACAAACCATTACATAAACAAGTATATCAACGAAGTAATATATATATACATATATATATGTATATTGGAAACCGCCACAAAATATAATATGAGTTCAGTAATAAAATAAACACATCGTCACCAACAACGATCGCCATATCGTTAGGACGAGGAACGTGTACATCCTACTGACGGCACTTGGACATTCTCGATATGAAAATATATAGTAACGACTACTACCAAAAACTCAAAATTAATATATTTTTAGACCCTTGAAATTATATATTTCAACACCCCTAGAATTCCAGAAAGTATAACTCATTTAAATACTAAATGAAATAAATAAGTATTTGGGTATACTCATACATATAATATACGGAAGTTAAAACAGTTGGTGAAATTGCAAGGTTACAAGTGGTGTACATGCACAACGTATACATGCATATACCTGCAATGGAACAATTTGCAAATACAATGCAGATTTGCATATACAACGCAACATTTGCATATATAATGGTGCAAGTGCATACAATAGAACAATTTGCATATAGAATGCAATATTTGCATATACTATGGAACAAGTGCATACAAGTGAAACGAACGTACTTACACATGTGAACGAGGTTCAGTAAACTTAAAATATATTTGAAGAATATATATAACTGATACCGAACTTACACCGTGTGTGACACGGAGACTTACATGGACAAGACATGGGCTAGGCCCAATCACATAAATTACATGGGCTAGGCCCAACGACATAAATTACATTGGCTAGGCCCAATCACATAAGACATTGGATAGGCCCAATGACATAAATTACATTGGCTAGGCCCAATCATATGAAGACATGGGCTAGGCCCAATGCCATACATGACATGGGCGGGGCCCAATGACACGCGTGCAAAGCACGAGGACATGTGAAGGGTGAGGCCCGTTCACACACGATCTAAGAGTGACAATATATATATATATATATTTGAGAAATATATGTATAAAACTATTAATCGAACAAACGAACTACCAACACTATAATAACGTTAAAGTTGTTTTAATGTGATAAATACATACACAACAAGAATTCAAGATGAACAACTGGTACGATGCCCAACGAGACCTAGGTGTCTAATAAAGTTAATAGACATGTTGGTTACACATGTGTACGGACACCCGAATTCGATAAGTACGACTTACATGTCATAAAAAATGGTATGTTAGCTATGGGGTTAGATGATAACACGAACAATGTGCGCATGTAGGATGATCACAAGAGTAACCATTAATCACTTATTGACTAAGGTGCAAAAGGTATAGATCTATCGAGTTTGAGACGTGCTCCACTCCTGGTTTGCTAACCCTTTAGGAGTGCTTTTGTGATTCCAATTGATGTCAAGAGATGTCTCGGTTTGGTTACTTACTTGCGGCGCATATGTCAGGGTGCTAGCTACACACTGATAGATCCTTAAACTCCAAGAATTCTAATAACATACTCAAATTTCATTAAAGGATTACAAGGATGACTTTTTATAAGAAAACATTTACTACATGAACTCGCCAACTTTTGTTGACTTTTTTAAAATTAAATGTATTTCAGGACGCAAGACATGAGCTGGTGATACATTTCAGGATATGGGAAATGACAGGACAACGAATGCCACCTTTTGAAGGAATTGTCCCTTATATCCCAACCTCGTATGGGCATATAGGAGTCAAAACCTCATTATACATTTACGATGAAAACAATATTTTATTTTGAAGTAATGTATTTCAAACTATGTCTCTGATGATGACGTGAAACTGGTGAAAACTATGAAATTTGCTTTTGGTAACTTGTAAAATTTGGAATGAAATATTTATATCAGTACGGCATCATTGTTGATTTATTTTTGGTTACACAATTTGGTTGCAATGATTACCTCATAGTCACACGCTTGCGCTTCCGCTACGACCAGGGTGTGACATAAATTACTATTCATACATACTTGGTTGACTTTAATTGCGCAAATATTATCTCATCTAATTGTAATGTTTGTCTTAGAAAGAAAACTATGCCTCCAAAGTCACGAACTGTTGAGGGAAGTAGTAACGCTCTCCCTACCACTCCTAAGGAACTAGTTGTGTTCATCTCTCAGCATGTGAATGCCGCCTTAGCCCAACGCGAAGCTACTAATGTTGTTAACCAAACTCACGGTAATATATCACTTATAGTGCTAGTGAAGTTAAGTTACAATATTATTTCAATATACTGATCTTGAAATTTGTCAATTGTTAACCTGATCAATTTACACAATTTCGAAGTTAGGAAATCAAGACCAAGGTTGTTCCTACAAGACTTTTCAAGCTTGTCAACCATGATCATTCGTGGAAACTGAAGGTCCACTTAGGGTAGTGCGCTGGATTGAGAGGATGGAAGCTGTGATGGTTAACAGTAACTTTAGTGTTGGTCAACATGTGAAGTATGCTGCTAGTTCACTAGTGGATGATGCCCTAACTTGGTGGAACACCTAAGTCCATGCATTAGGAGAAGATGCTGCTTATGGTCTTTCATGGAATGATTTCAAAGATATGTTGATGAGGGAGTATTGTCCGCGAAGCGAACTGCAAAAGGTAGAAACTGATTTCCGGAATTTGAAAATGGAAGGTGCTGAAGTCCGCGAGTATAGTTCTACTTTCAAGGACATGGACAGACTAGTACCCTACTTGGTCACGCCAGAGTACAAGCGCATTGCCATACATTTGGGGCCTTGCACCCGAAATCCGTGGTATGGTCACCTCAGCGAACCCCATAACCATCAATGAGGCTATACGATTAGCCTGCTCGTTGACTAATGATACAGTGCGTTAGGGTGATTTGTCTAAGAAAGGAAGCATTGAAAAGAAGTCTGTTGTGGTAGATAAGAAATTGGTTGAGACTGAGCAAAAACCAGCTGAATTGAAGAAGAGATGGTCTGGAAGTTCTAGAAGTCATTCGTGCAACAAGAGAGGAAGAGATCAAGGCTCAAGTCGGATGTATGCTTCTAATGCAAATAACCCAAAGAAGAGTTCGAGTTCATCCTCGAAATGCAAAACTTGTGGGAATATTCATTCCGAAGAATGCAAGAAGTGTGGAAAGTGCAACAGATTTGGGCACCTGGCCCAAGATTGTCGTGCCCAATTCCCAGGCAATGATGAAAACCGCAATCATGGCTGCTATGAATGTGGTGATGAAGGACATTTCAAGAAGAATTTCCCAAAGCTGAAGAATGCAAAAGGTAAGGCGTTTGAGATGAATGCAGGAAAAGCCTGCAAGGACCCCTCAGTAGTCACGGGTACGTTTCTCGTAAACAACCATTTTGCCTTAGTACTATTTAATACTAGAGCCGATTTAAGTTTTATTTCTAAAAGCTTTGAACCTTTTCTTGGCTTGAAGTCAAGCAAACTTGATAATAAGTATTCGATAGAATTAGCTGACGGAAAAGTGACTAATATAAACGCATGATGCATGTTGTGACTACTATGAAGAAAACTATGTGTAATGTTGATAGTAAATAAAATGATTATTTGGATAAATTATGTGGCTTATGTGATTAGATGAAGTGTTGTGTGATTATAATATGAGAAAGCTTAAGTATGGATTTGTGTTGTGTGAAATCGTAATAATAAAACTTGGTGTAAATAAGTATAGGTTGGTGTGCGTCGTTGAGTGAATATTTAGAGGGAAATTATATTTCACTTTGAGATGATTGAACACTAAGAAAGTAGGAAAATATAACAATAAGGGTCGTAGTCACCAAGGGGTCGTCTAAGTAAATAGTCAAACACACAAAACTATTTTTATAAGTCTGAAGGTGTAAGTCTCGAAAATCTGAATCTAACAATGATATCACACAATCACCAAGGATGGGCGGAATCCAAACTTGGTGATATCCAAGAAAACCAAAAAGATGAAAGAACAATACGAATCAACTTTAGCACCTTGCACACGATTCTATTACTTGAATAAGCAAAATCGTCTAGTATAAGATGGAGGCTCTCTAGAGAAATCCCCAAAAGTATATCCAAAGTCTAACCCTAGAAATGACATAAGCTACCTTATATACTCTAGGGTACCTAGGGTAAGCTCATGCCCCTCATGGGTTTCCCATAGGCTTGCCTGGCCCACATGGCCTCAGGCATGCCCAAATGACCTATAAAGGTCCATAACCTAATACAAACTAACCTAGTTAATCCTAGTTCGCAACCATAGTCCGTTGCATATATTTGATGCATCAGTCTCACACTTCTAGGACCTAACAATCTCCCCCTATACTGATGCATCAAATTGTCTTCATAGCATGAATTCAGCAATGTCTTTACTGGAGTCTATGGTTGACGCTATGCTGTAAGTGTTGTGGAAGTCAGTCTCACACTTCTAGGACCTCACACTTCAACAAACTTTCAGCACTAGGTCTCTTTCTTCTCTTGTGGTCAGCTTCGTATCAGGATCATGATCAGATTTGCTTGAAACATCTTTGTCAAAAAGAATGCAAGAGGAGGATTCTCAGTAACTCTTTTCTTCTTCAATCCTTCTCTTTCAAGCAAGCAGGTTCACAGGTACTTCAAATGTACTGTCATTGTCAAAAGATGACTTGTATCTTGTTCTTCTAACTCAGGTACATCTTGATGTTGTGATGCTTCATGCTATGTCAGCAGCTAATAGCATCTCAAATTGCATCAACCCCTGTTTCTTGATCTAAATCAAGATCTACAAAATTGTCATAAATTTATAAGCAAACATTTCCATGCAACAAGGAGAGTACCATATGAACACCTGGTACATCCAAGTACTTGTACTCGGATCAAAATTCAAATTTCTTTATCTTTTAATGATAAGTCAAATCTTCAAGAACGGTTAAAAAATTATTATTTTTTAATAAAACAAATAAAACACTCTATTTTTGGATTTTTGGTTTTACGAAAAACAAGATGCTATTTTTGGATTTTTGAATTTTCCTTTTTTTAATTTCTAAATATAAGAATATAAACAGAAACATATCTAAAAAAAGAAACTAACAAAATAGTTACAATATATACAATTGGAATGGGATCAAAATCGTTTTTAGGCAGACCAAGGAACACTTTTCAGTGCGAGCTTATTTAGACTTGTCTAAGTGATTGCCAATATGTTTGTCCACTTAAACTTTAACGCTCAAATTTTCATTTTTTTTCAACTTGGTGATACGCTTAAGGTAATATTACACTATAATACTCGTGTGTCCCATACCATGATGTTGGAAATTGAACCCTACAAAAGAATAGATGATAGAAATCCAAAATATACTACAACTTCTTATCCTAATAATGATATAACATCTGCCCAAGTTAAGCTCTACTGAAGATTAAATGTCAAAGGTCTACCATAGCAAAACTCTGTTGAAGACAAAGCTCTGCTGAAGTCTAAAGCAAAGGTCCGTCGAGGCAAAGCTCTGCTGAAGTCTAAAGCTAAAAGGTCTGCCAAGTCAAAGCTCTACTGAAGATTAAAGCTAAAGGTCAGCCATGGCAAAGCTCTGCTGAAGACCAACAAAGGATGTTTCATCAGTGTTTTACTATCAGTCTTTGTAATGTTTAGTTTATAGCAGTGGTTAGTTTAGCAGATGTTGTTAGTTTGTTATAGCTATTAAATGTCACTTTCATAGTGACGTCAGTATAAGATGCTCAATGGTTTGCTTTATACTATAATAGAATAGTGCCTGTACTATTCTATTTATCACTTTATCTTGACATTTTGTGTACGAACAAATAAGAGTGATCATGCTGAGGGGGAGTTTGTAATTCTTCATGGACACGTAATTTGCGATTGCAATTTATGTAAAAGCATGTTAATGAAAGCAAATCTCCTCATTGTTGTGATTCAAAAGTTATCTTCTGCTGCATATCTCATCTTATTTTATCTTCATTCATTATTTTCATCATTAACTATCACAACAATCAAGCTCAGATCCTAACAATTGGTATCAGAGCTTGGTCAATCAAATTCGATTTAACAATCAATTTGATGTAAACAGATCAGCCCCTACTACTGATATCGTTTGCTTGTTGGATTGAAAATGGAGTAAAACTTTATTTACGTTCAAAGTATTTTAAACAAAAACCTGTTTGTAAACAATCAGAAATGTCTTAAAAATTCACAAGATCCACACAACACTAGCACTACTTACAAACCTTCGATGCTTCTGCATCAAACAAAAAAATAGCAAAGTATTTTAATCAAAATAACTTTATCAGACCCATGGGATTCAAGTATTTGTGATGGTGAATGTGATTGTGCCATGATGGCTGCTGCTAAGGTATCACCTCAAGTCCTTAAAGACTTATGTTCTGATAAAAATAATATTGCTTTTGCAAACAATAAATAGGTGAATGAAAACCTTAGAAACAAGATTTTAGATGATGAAATTCAGTTTGAAAAACTTGTTAAAAAGTTAAAATCAAAACTGATAGAAAAAGAAAATGATATCAACAGTTTCAAACATGAATCAAGCATAACCAATGACCAACTCTAAACAATGATAGAAAAATATCAAAGTTGTAAAAAGGAGCTTGAATCTACCCAGATCACATGTGAAAAATGGGTAGAGTCCTGTAAAGGTTATGAGTTGATGTTAGAAAACCAGATCTAAAGCAATGTGAAAATTGGCATAGCCTTTAGCAAAAATGACCAAGTTTCTCAAAACAATGTTGTAAGTGATTCTGGTTTAGTTAAAAATCATTCCCTTAAAAGACCTTCTAGCAGACGTTACAACATCTAATAACAAAAAGGGTGAAAAAGTGAAGAAATAAGGGAAGATATCAAATTTGTTTTGTGATTTTTGCGAAGAGAAAAACCATGTTACTAAAAACTGTTTTCTCTTAGAAAGCATATGACATTTACAAAACAAGTGTGATCAGTGATACACTACACTGCACCATCTGTGGTAAGAAAAACCACAAAACTCAAGAGTGTGTTTATCTCAAAAATTTTGATATTAAAAGAAATGAGTATAAATAAAAAACACTTGAGAGTTCAAAGGGAAGTTTTGGAAAAGAAAAATCCAAACAGACCTTTGTCCCAGTCCAAACATCAGTTACCAAACCACTGAATAAAAACTCTGCTCCTAGGGAAATTCAGGTAACAGATGCACCACCAGCAAACAAATTACCAAGAGGATATGGCGAACCACCTTATCAAAGAATATCTCATTGTTATGAGGTCTACAAAAGACCTTCAAAACCAAAAATGAAAAAGCATCCTCATGGTTATAATCATTTAACATAAAATGGTTCACAGCACATGTTTCAAAATCTTTTCAAACCTTTGACCATTCTCCAGGATTTGAGGGTGAAATCTTTGTGACCCCATCCAAAGCTATTTTGGCTTTCGAAACTAATGTGTAGATTGTGGTTATTTTCTGGATAGTTGAATACTGCCAAAGCCTATAAAGTGTTTAACACAAGGACTAGGTGTGTAAAAGAGACTTTGAATGTGAAGTTCAAAGAACTTTCTTCATTAAATATCCCAGCAAATCCTGCTGAATTGTTTGATCTAGATAACTTTACACTTGAAAATGTGTCTGTCAAGACTAACCATGCAGGTACACCACAATCTTCTCATCAAGATTATGAAATTGACATTGTGATTTCACAATATAAAGTCATTTCCACCACCAGAGCAACAGATGTTCAGAACAACTGTGAAAACTCTGCCACTGCTGCATCAACAATTGTTGATCCTCAAACCCCTACCAGCTCATCAGGTCAAACAACTGTTGACAAAAGTCCAACCACTGTGGATAAAAGTCAATCTAGTTTCACATCTATCCCACCTATATCTCCACCTCCATTTCAAACTTCTGTTGGCTTTTCAAAATTGCCAACAGATGTTAGTTCAAATGATTCCCATCTGCAGCCTTCACCTCTAAATGCCATCATTCCATACAAGGGAGATCTAATCTACCTTAAAAACCATCCACCAGACCAAGTTATTAACAACATCAATGAAGGGGTACCCACAAAAAGTATATCCCAAAACATTTGTCTTTTTACTGATTTTCTATCACTCACACAACCTATCAAATACCAAGAGGCATTGAAAGACAATAGTTGGGTAGAGGCTATGCAAGAAGAGCTCCTACAGTTCAAAAGACAACTAGTATTGGAACTTGTACCATTGCCTAAGGATGTGTTTCCAATTGGCACAAAATGGGTCTTCAAGAATAAAGCAGATGAAAGGAGCATTGTTGTCAAAAACTACCAAGTTGACATCAGACATCACTTTGTGAGAGATTGCTATGAAAAAGGTTTGATTTCTCTACATCATGTTCCAACTAAAGATCAACTAGAAGATGTTCTAACAAAAGCATTAGATACATCTACTTTTGAAAGTCTAATCTCTAGGATTGGTATGCTAAACATGGAATAAAGACAATTTTTTGTTCTCCATGTTTAAATAGCATCAAAATGTTTTTAGAAAATCAAAAATCCATCCTTAAAAATAGCTAAAATTGAAAATTTTCAATAAATCTCTATAGTCTGTTCACAACCACTGTTTCTCAAAACCTCTGCTTGGCATGCAAATCTATCCGTTACTGAAAGTGCATCCTCTGTTCTACTTCCACTGTTGATAAAACCACTGTTTCCCAATCCACTGATAATCTATCTCCGATAGTGTAAAAGCACCACTGATCATTCCTCTATTCAGAACCACTGCTGGTCTCCAACAGAGGTTTCCGAATAACTGTCATCCATTATCCATCAGAGTTTACACGTGCATAGATGATAGCCATCAGATCTTTTGGAAACCGCTGCCACGTCAGCATTCACTTTTCCCTTTATAAACCCTGTTTCATCCAAACAGAGTTTCCACTTGCCTTTTCAATTTCAAAACAAAAAATCCTCCACAAATTTCTCCATTACTCTCTTCTTCTTCCAAACCCTAAACACTCACTTATTCACCATGAATCTTATCATCAAAACTCCCCATAACTACCTTCCAATATTCGAAATAACAAATAACAATGCTACGTTTCACTCCATGATTGATGTTCTACAAACATCATCATACAAATATGTGCTACTTGCGAAAGCACCGATTTACATCGACACCTTCCGCCAGTTTTGGGCAAATGCTGAACTTCAAGTTCAGAACAAAAAGCCCTTTGCCATCACCTCAAAAATTGGACAGTCACTTGTCCAAATCTCTCCTTCTACTATCTCCACCACTTTTGGTCTTAATGACCTTGACGACCCCACATCTTTCTCAAAGAAAGATTTACATGCAGAATTCATAAAGCATGGATATGAAGGTCAGCTTCTAGGTATTACCCTCTTCAAACCTGAATTTCCCGCTGACATGAAATTCTTTTTCCACACCCTTCTACTTTGCTTGTCAGCTAAAACAACTACTTTCAACGAAATACCTTTGAACATTCAATACCTTGGCTATGCTATTTTAACCAAATCAAAATTTAACTTTTCTCAGGTATTGTTTTCTGATCTGGTTGCTAAATTTAATAATCTTAAAAAGGGTAAAGCTTTTTTGATACACCCTAGGTTGTTGAGTTTTTATTTACAAAAACAAGTTTTTGAGTCTGATTTTAAACAAGGTGTCATTTGTGAAGTTGGCAGCCTCAAACATGATACTTTTACTAGACTCTCAGCTCAAAAACCTAAGGTGTTGAAAACTAAAGCAACAGAGGGTGAGCAGATTTTGACAACTTCTACAACCACTGTTCCTTCCTCTGTTGCTGAGCCCACTGCTCCATGTGACCACAGCACTACAACCAGTGTTGTGCAACCCCCACCAGTTAAACCCAAAAAGAAACCAACCAAATCCACCAAGCCCACCAAACATCCTAAAAAGGTAGCTCTGGAAGATGAGATCCCAGATGTCTTACCTATGACATCATAAAAGTCACTTACAACCACTACTGCAACTTCCTCATAGCAGATGGTTCAAAGATCTCCACCATCACAAGCTCATCTTGCTTCTTCACAAAAGGACAAAGGTATAATCACATGGACACCACAATATGAGGCAGATGTTTCACATGAGCATTTGTTCTCCAGCCCCTCTCCCAGGGCTATGTCTCTTTCTACTCCCTTACCCACTACTCCAATTCCGCCCACATTTATACCTTTGCTTGAGGAAATAGAGAAAACTCAGACACTCATCAGTCTCTCTCACTCACCCATTAAAGAGAGTCAACTTCCACATTTGACTGAGTCTGAGAAAACTCTATCTGCTAGCCCATAAGCAATTGAGGATGTTACACCCCAAGAGTTACATGTAACTCTTGGTGGTAGGTCAAGTGAAGCAACTACTACAACTGCTGCTACAACAGTGGCTCAGTTGGACAGTGGTTAAATAATTAAGACTTCATGAGGGCAACAACTGCTGAGGCTACAGTTGTATTCTTTTAGCCAGTTGGAAGTCCCCAGAACAAAGAATAAAGGGCATTTGGTTCTGAAAACATTGAGGTTCCTCATGTTGATGATCCAAATACAACTACCTCTAGTAGTAATTTAGATGATCCTATTAACTTAGGTGATAAATTAAGATACCAAGAATTGACGGAGAGGATGTCTTCCATGGAATCATCAATTGATGAACTAAAAACCATGATGAAGCAAGTCCTACAAAACTCCCAAAGTCAACCATCACCAACTCAAAATGCTGATGAGCAATGGAAAGTTGTACCACTATTATCTTAGCTCAGAGATAATTGGCAGATATTCAGCATGAGACACACATGAAGTTAATAAAAATATGGTCGAGGCGAGATAAAAAGACACTCAAGCTAACATTAAAGCCATCAAAGACCATTTATTGAAAACAACTGGCTCTGCCTCTGCTACCATTTATGTTGAAAAAACAGAAGATGATGCCAAAAAGGGGGAGAATGATTCACTGAGAAAGTTGCAGCCTGATTCAAGTGCTAAACCAAAGGTGCAACAACAGCTAGAAACCACTGCTACAGCATCAAATGCAACTTTGGGAAAAGGGATTGATGAGACCCTAAACAAAGAAGCTAAAAAGATTGCTAATGATAATAAGTAGAAAAGACAAGATACAATGGAAGCTAAAGCCTTAATGCTGATTGAAGAAGAAAAAGCCAAACAGATGGAAAACGAAGATGTTGTTACTTCAAGAAAAAGAATGTCTGCAAGAAAAGTTAGACAACCAACTATCACCACTTCTAAAACCACTGTTGAGGCTAATCTTGTTGTATCCTCTGTCGAAACACCACAAAATAATCCAACAGATGTTAGGACAGATGTTGTAACAGCAAATGCTGGAACAATAGATGTTCCAATAGATGTTGTTCAAACCACTACTTTAATCACATTTCCAACCCCAACTGAACCACTACCCACACCATCCCGAATTCTCACACATCCACGATCTCCAAAAATTAAATTCCAACGCAAAAGAAAAACTTTTGTTGTTGATGACGATGAAGAAAGCCAATCACCACTTCCTACTTCATCACATTCAACTCCACAACCATCTTCATCATTGTCACATACTGAAACACCATTTCCCCCATTTCCAATCATGCACCTATCCTCCTCATTCCTTCCTATGGGTGCATTATACCCATTAGAAATTTTTGCAATCAAAGAAGATATTGAAGCTTTTTATAAGATAGAGGATCCTCAAAAGAGAGAGTTTCCTTCCTTGTTGGGGTATCGAAAGCCTAGGAACCTGGATGAATATCTTAAGCTAAAGGCTAGACAGGCTTAATACGTTGCAAAAGAAAAATCAAAAGATAAAGATGACAGTGATTTACAAATCTCCTTGCAATACCAACTTAGCAAAGTAAGAAGCATTGAAGAATTTGCTAAGGAGCTGAGTAAGTCTATGTCTGAACAGCCAACCACTAATGATCCTGAACTGAAAAAAGATTATCTTGATCATGTCATGAAGCATAAGCCTTACAAAGCAACAAGGGCAAATTTAAAGATTGGTCGGCTAATGAGCTTAAGGAAGAAATTCAAAGAATTCATTCTATGCTCAAGGATCCTTCAAAGAAGCCTACTCCTCTTGTTTTGAAAAAGGCCAAATTGAAAGTCGAGACCATGCTCTCAAAATCAAAAGAATGAAAGTGGAGCTTGTTGATGCTTTATATGGAACAACAAGGCAGATTGCTGGATGGTCAGAATCTAAAGTGGTAGATACTTACAGAAGGTTGGAAGAATTAAGGAAGAAAGATCATTCTATCCCAAAAAGGCCAATCTATGATCAATCAACCAGTGTATTTAAACAAACCCACGCTCCTAAAAGATTAACTTCAACATCTGGCTTATCCACTATTTCCTTAAATCAAGCAAAAAGGCAAAAGCAGATGGAAGAAGAAGATCAAAGGATGCATGAAGAATTGAGAAAGGAGGGAATAAAGAACCAAATTTGTTTCACACAGATGCTGCAAGTGACAAACTTAGAGTCTCACTTTCTATACTTGTATGTAGACCTACTTCACCAAACTCATCACAAATAACCCTACTCCTAAGAAAACCATCTGACTCAAAAATTCTAAATGGAAGTCTAACAAAGACAACCATGAATTGACATTGCTCAGGTCAGATGGTAGAGTTCAAAAGATGAAAATGGAGGATGCATATGGTCTGGATGCAGCTGATCTCCAAGACTTGCTGAATCTTGAACTTGAAAGAGATGTAGAAGACATGATTGCCCTGGACTTTGAACATCAGTTCAAGGCCAAATAAGGGAATCATTGATGAGAAATAAAGATCATTAATAAAGTTCTAGTTTTTGGATCATCTGTTCTAGGGGAGATTGTTGGAAATTGAACCCTACAAAAGAATAGATGATAGAAAGCCAAAATATACTACCACTTCTGATCCTAATAATGATATAACATCTGCCCAAGTTAAGCTCTGCTAAAGATTAAATGTCAAAGTTCTGCTATAGCAAAACTCTGTTGAAGACAAAGCTCTGCTGAAGTCTAAAGCAAAATTCTGTAAAGGCAAAGCTGTGATGAAGTCTAAAGCAAAAGTCTGTCAAGGCAAAGCTCTGCTGAAGTCTAAAGCTAAAAGGTCTGCCAAGGCAAAGTTTTGCTGAAGACCAACAGAGGATGTTTAATCAGTGTTTTACTATCAGTCTTTGTAATGTTTAGTTTATAGCAGTGGTTAGTTTAGCAGATGTAATTAGTTTGTTATAGCTGTTAAATGTTACTTTCATAGTGACGTCAGCATAAGATGCTAAGTGGCTTGCTTGGTACTATAAATAGAACAGTGCCTGTATAGTTCTATTTATCACTTTATCTTGACATTTTGTGTACAAACAAATAAGAGTGATCAGGCTGAGGGGGAGTTTGTAATTCTTCATGGACATGTAATTTGCGATCGCAATTTATGCAAAAGCATGTTGATGAAAGCAAATCTCCTCATTGTTGAGATTCAAAAGTTATCTTCCGTTGCATATCTCATCTTATTTTATCTTCATTCATTATTTTCATCATTAACTATCACAACAATCAAGCTCAGATCCTAACACATTACATACCCCCGCAATCAAAGTAAGCACGACGATTCATTGTAGCAGGTGAGTATACTAAGATCGTCCTTTATCTTTTACAATGTCAGACTATTGGTGAACAGGTCAGTACATTCGTACAACATAGTGACAAATAAATGTCTGACGAGGGTTAGGCATATACCTTATATGGTACGAATTTAGCTTTAGAAGCATACGGAATTCTCTCGTAATGAGATTTTCTTACTTTTGGTTTTGGCCCATGTTTGGCTCTTTTAAGGATATCCTGACTATGCCTAGGTTTGCATGTATCCAGATGCAACAGAAGGGCAGCCCTGATATCCCGGATGATTAATCAGTATAAAGACCCGAAATCTCAGATGTTGGCTATTTATCAATGCAAGATTTAAGACCATAAAATCATACGCTGATGGTATATTACCCACAAGATACATAGTTCGTTATGTTTATATCACTTAGTATCTTTTATCACTTTAAGTGTCAAGCCTATCGACATATTACATCAGATCCTAGTCTTTTCAGCTGTAACACCTTACATGTGTCAGTAACGCCCTTTAGCACGAATATTTATTTCACTTCCCATTTTATGCAATAAAAATCTTTTTGGATTTTTCTGATTTTCAAATGTTTTTGTATTTTTATGTTTTTCAAATGTTTTTGTATTTTTCTCATTTTCTCCCCCTCAAACAATGCATGTGTACATATATCTCTCTCTTCCCCCCTAAATTTGTGCATCACACTTTATGCACAAATTTACCTAATAATGAAAAAGTATGTACAAAGTTATGAACGAAAGAAACGGAAAATATTTTTGTTGTTTTTGCTTAATCTTTCTGCCATTAGATTGAAGACTAGTCAATGTCAATATTAAAGTATGAAATTTAAATTGTACCTTTTCGCTGATCTTTTCTTACCTCATCTCCCCTCCAAAGGAAACATATCATCTGTAAAAAATTTGAAATTTTTGCAACAGTGAAATGTAACCTGTTATGTCTCTTGAACAACTGCTATCAACTTTCTAGAGATAGTCAACAGCTCCTCCTTGGTTGTCCCTGAAAAAATAAGGAGATTAGTAAGACAATGGGACCCAGGCCATCGTGGTCCTAGGTTTCCCTAAAGCATCAAAACAAGACACTTCTTTTAAACACAAGTCCCCTTTCATTTCGAGGATTGGAAATGTTGTTGCTTTTTGTTTTGCTTTCCAAATTTGTTTAGGCATTTCTAATTTCTTGGATGCCTTTGGCAAAGCAGTTGGCTTTTCAAACTTGTTACTATTCAAAACTTGTTTAGGGTGCAAAGCTTATTTTCTTTTAGCTTTAGCAGCATTCAAATCCCCATCAGACGGTTTAACCTTTGGATTCACATTCGTCATTGTCTTAGGTGATAAGACCTTCATCAACTTTAATGATAGTTGTCCTTTGGTGTAACCTTCTGATTTTGAGCACAATACAGAACATAGGGACTATGTCTGTAGTTTTGAGCAATGTGACTAGGAATGCTGCAATTGAAGCATGTTTGTCTCTTCACGTATAAAGCATTCTAATCAGCTTGATTTGCTCTTGCAGGCCCTGGGGGATGAATTGATCCTTTCTTTGCTTGTATTTGTTGCACATTTCTTGCAGACAAAGATGAATTTGGATGTTGATACTTGTCATTTGCAAGGTCCTTCTGTTATGGAGATTCTTTTAATTTTTCTTATGTTGTTTAGACTGCAAGTCTTGTTCAGAAATCTCCCCAACCTTTCCAAAAGCTTTTTTAGCATGGTCAAATGCATATTTCTCATATTTGCCATTATGAGCCTGCTTAACAAAAGCATTTTTCACATCACTAGCCTTTTGAGGCCTATTACTGCCGCTGACGACTTGGACGATTGTGATCTTCCATGACGAGCAGGCTTCTTATTCCTCCATCTTTTATCTGGTCGTTTCGACTCTTGTTGCTTGATCAGTACCTTTATAGCACTAACAGAAGGTTCAAACTGTTCAGTCTGCGCACTTGGAGCCTTTGTCACACCAGTCTTCTCTTCATCAGCTTTAATAGAATCGGATAGTTCTGATTTATACCAGTCACTTCAGCTGAATCATTAGCACAAGATGGTTCTGCGCATGACACTTTTTCCCGTGTGTCTGTTGTATAATCATTGGGTTTGCCATACACCATATGTTGTGCTCTCTCTAGTTCTTCCTCGGTTTTAGGCATACTCGTATAATCGTGATTATATGGCAGGGCAACCTGATTGAATCCCAAATCCTTCCCCTTGTTTCCTTTGTACGCCAGCTGCACATTGCACATGTTTTGAACGAGCTTGCTGGATGTATCAAACTTCTTTATATTTACTTCATTTTGTTGATACTTGCCAGTCAGAAGCTCTAGCTCATCTCTAACAAACTCAAGTTCCATGTTTTTCACATTAAGTTTGTGTTTGTAATCATGGACCCAACACTTCTGTTGATTGACGTCCAAGTGGAGCTGAGTGATATCCTTCTTTTGTGCTTCAACATTTTCAGTAAGCAACTTGTTACTTTGTCGGAGGCTGATGCACTGAGCCATTGCATTGTTGTAATCAATTGCCATTTTGGAATTAAGTGCCCTGAGTTGAGAAACCTTACTCCTGCAATGTTCAGTACACAAAAGATAGTTCACTGTGTCAATGAGCGTTTTTGGTTCGTCAATTTGAGTCTGGACTAGAGTTTGACTTTGGGGTGCTAGGCTACTGATTGATGCTTGTTGGGCTTGAGGTTTATTTTTGGTCACTTCTTCAAGATGAGACTCTGTTGATTTTGCGTATACATCTTGGTTTGATTTCAAATGATCCCACAACCAAGATACAAAGGAGTCTTTGTCATCACCCAAAAAACTTTTCATCTTCGTCCTTACTTCCTCTTTTTGCCTCCCATGTTCAAATAAGCGCATCACATAGTTCGCAACAGGATCAACATTGTAGTTCCCTATAAACTCATTCAACTTTTCTTTCACTCGATCCCGCAATCTACCTGCTCCATTTCCAGAAAAAAATATTTTAACACACAGATCATCAGCTTAAGATGTAGACATCTTCTGATAACCAGAACCGTACAAGCAAAAACGTTTAAAAAAGTCCGAAAACTGTTTTTACAAAGTTAGACCGTTAGACTGATCTCGAAATTATGATCCAATGATATATAATGTCAAAAACCTTTTTTGGGACTTTCGTGCCTTTTTTTGTCCTAAAAATTACATGAATCTAACCGTGCACCCTGTTATCAAAGTTTGTTTACGAATCTAACCGTGCACGAAAACGTTTATAACCAAGTACGTCAGCCGGTTAAAGTTCCACCTCAGCAATTCGGAACAATGTATCCGAAATGCAATTCGAAATGCTATTCGAAATGATAATCCGAAATGCAACTGAGATATAATCCGAACTACTTATCCGAAATGCAGAATTCGGAACATTACTCGAACTCAGAATAGTGATATATCCGAGATGGTTTGATGATTATCTGAGTTACTTGAATATGATCCGAAATGGTAACTCTGATGATCCAAAATGTAAGAATATGATACGAATTCTATCCGAGATGCATGAATATGATCCGAGTTATGATCCGAGATGGTTCAAGATGAGTTCGAGTCTTTAAGTGATGATCCGAGATGGGTTCGAGATGCAAGTAATCAATCTGAGATGGGTTCGAATCTTCAAAGCAGATGATTCGAGTTGGTCTGAGATGATCCGAGTCTTCAAAATAATGATCTGAAATGCAACCGAGACACCCAGAATTTTCCGAAACAGAAGCAGATGTAGTTTGAAAAAGTGTTATATCAAATCTGAGGCTGGAAACGGGTTCAAACAGGCTCTGATACCAATTGTAAATCCCGAAAATCCAGATCTAACAATGATATCGAACAATCACCATGGATGGGCGGAATCCAAATTTGGTGATATCCAAGAAAACCGAAAAGATGAAAGAACAATACAAATCAACTTTAACACCTTGCACACATTCTATTACTTAACAAGCAAAACCGTCTGGTACAAGATGGAGGCTCTTTAGAGAAATCCCGAAAAGTCCAAGCCAAGAAATAACATAAGCTACCTTATATACACTAGCGTACCTAAGGTAAGCCCATGCCCCTCACGGGCTTCCCATGGGCTCGCATGTCCCACATGGCCTTAGGCATGCCCAAATGACCTATAAAGGTCTAGAACCTAATACAAACTAACCCAGTTAATCCCAGTTCGCAACCATAGTCCATTGCATATATTTGATGCGTTAGTCTCACACTTCTAAGACCTAACAGAAGGGTTGAGTGAACAACTTCATTAGTAGACTTGAAATTAATTTGAAGGTTTGCCTTATATATAGGGCACTAATAGGTGATTGCCTATTTGATTTGGGCTTTTGATAGCAAACATTTAACGCACCCAAAGGTGAGTTAACGGCCCCTTTTAAATTATGTTTTTACATTTCGGGGGAGAAACACATAAAGTATATTGAGTTAATAAGATCAATAGATGACAGAGGAAATGTAACCTATGTTGGCCTTGAGTAAGGGCCTCAACTTACCCTAATGAGGATTTATCCATGGACATTTTCCCACGCTGTAATCATTAACCTCTTGGATGGAGGGCACATGGTATATTGATAGATCTATCGGGTTTTGACAAACCCCAAGCTTGTCGATCAGTCGCTCCGATCATAAAAGGCGAGGAATAGAAAACAAGAATATGGGAAACGATTAAGGTTTCATTTTGATTATGGGCTCTTGGTTGCAAACACTATTTCGTATCCCTAGCTAGTTTACGATGTTACATGTAATGTTTTCATGTTTTTCAAAATGGAACAAGAATAAATATTTTGATATTTATAAGTAATTAAAATCCATGAATTCGCCAACTTAGTGTTGACATTTTAAACGTGTTTTCAGGTACATAAGTGGCTTCGGAGTTTGATGTGGGATTAGGGCAACACTAAAAATGGACAATGAATAAAACTTATGTCATGGTCCATGAGATGGAACTTTTGAACATGAACACTTAAAACTTTACAATTTAGGATGATTGTAATAACTTTTAAACTATTTTCTATTTTTTATAATTATCTATGTTTGCCCTACAATTGTTTGTTGCCAACCTACGTCACCACCATGCTTGTCTTCCGCTGCGATTTTCGGGTTGTGACATTTTTTACTTATAAACTGATCATACCATATTAGTAAACATGTTTTGATGTTATCGGACTCGTCATAGGACCCATTCGACTATCCAGGCCCGTAGTTACGCACACGTCCTTCTTAAGGGGTGTAAACCACTTTAACAAGTCGTAACGGGTCAATACACCTTTAGGCACCTTCTAATCAGAATGTAAGGTATTATGAACCATATTACACGAGATCCTTCACTGATTTGGTTAATAAACCTCATTCTATTTGTTTTTCCTTTTAAGTCACGATATACATTAACTGTATAATTATCCGACATAATTAGGAAACACTTGAGCTTTGCATATACGATTGAACAAGACATCTACGCAATTGTGAGTACATAATTCCCCTATCGCTATTTTAAAGATTTCAAAACAATATATATGGTTTATATATACAAAAATGATTTTCAAGGCGGGTACATAGTTCCCCTCTTAAGCTTTCTAAATGTTTTAGGGTGATTCATATGTGCCTATAATTATTTTCAAGATTTCAAAACAATGTATATGGTTTATATATACAATATGATTTTCAATGTGAGTACATAGTTTCCTTTTTTTACGTTTTCTAAATGTTTTGGGTTGATTCATATGTGCCTATCACTATTTTCAAGATTTCAAAACAATATATATGGTTTATATATACAAAAATGATTTTCAATGTGAGCACATCGTTTCCTCTTTTACGTTTTCTAAAATGTTTTGGGGTGATTCATATGTGCCTATTATTATTTTCAAGATTTCAAAACAATATATATGTTTTATGTATGTAGTACACTTTCAATTTGTATGAAACTTGATGGTGCGTTGAACTCGACAATGATACATTCATTAACTTTGATCAAGCCGACCGGTAGTAGGTTATAGCGCTATAGAATTTACAGTCTCATTCCCACTTCCTAGGTCTGTTTGGAAGTTCCTCTGGGAATAACCGAATCTGAGAAATCCAAATTGATATACCATTTTTAGGGATTTTCTGACCGTCCACATAGACTTGAATGTGTCCGCCAACAAACCACATTTTAGTTTTATACTAGACAAGACAATTGATTTTATACTCGACAAGACAATTTGATTTTTAGACAAGTCAAGACAATTTGATTTTCTACTTGACAAGAAATTTGGTTTAGACACGACAAAGACAATTTGATTTTATACAAAACAAGACAAATTTGGTTTACATAAAACAAGGAAAATTGGTTTAGAAAAAATGACAAATGGTTTTCAAGTTAAAGATATATAAACCATACAAAGTTTTCCTATTACTTACACGATTTCACAAAACAAACATTTTTGTCAAAGTTTAAGGCTACAAACATTATCTACAAAAATTAACATTTGTAGTTGGTTAAACCTTTTCCAATACAAACTTGTAGCCTCGAATTTGACCACAAAACCTATGTTACTCGCCAACATTCATTGTTAACTTTATTTTCACATATGTTTCATGTGTTAACATGTACGATGATTATTAAAGTATGCTACACGTAGGAACGGACATAGGCCTTAGTCTCTTTAAAACAATTATTTGTAACCTTTGTGTTGAATAACAATGTAATATAATGAAACTTTAGTGAGCAATTTGTAACGTGACTCCCCGACGCTTCCGCTGCGGGTTGTTTTTACATGGTTGAGGTGTTACATCAAAGGTCTGTTCCACTTACTAGACCTCTGTTTTAAGTATGAGTTTGAAAATAGTGGGTGTAACATCTGTTGACTTTTGTCAACAGTTGGGTGAAACATATGTTTAGAACCACTGTTACAGTGGTTTTTGAAAGAATAGAGGTTACTTGTGAAGGTGGTTAACTTTGGGCAAACAAAATTTAGAACCACTAAAACAGTGGTTATACCCTTTTAAATAGAGTTTTTATTTTTTATGAACAAACTTTTCAATGTTTTTAAACAAACTTTTTGATATTTTCTAAACAACATATTTTTTTATTAAAAGGATTGGAAGTTTCAAATTTGGTATTATAGTATTTTCTCTCTTGTAGGAGCTATCCAATGTTGCAGAGTATAACCTGTCAACAGATGCAGAAGCTCCCTACACAACAAAAATGGGTCAGTTTTGAAAAAACATCCGAAGCCACAATGGCTTTATTTTTACTGTTTCTTCCACATAATCAATTCTTTGAGAATGATCTTTTGTGATTGTTAGTTTTTGAACCATTGTGATCAGCTGTTGTTGACTTTTTGCAAGTGTTTGAATGTTAGCATTCGAGTCAACAGATGTTTGACCATTCCAATGAGTTTATTGTATCCATGAGGGTTCTTGTTGAACCTAGGTTTTTGAGGAAATTTAACATGCTCTTCATACCTGTAGGGCATTCTGTGATAAGGTGGTTGTCCATACCCTCTTGGATATTTGTTTGATGGTGGGGCATTAGTAACTTGAACTTCCCAATGGATAGGGTTTTGGTTCAGTGCCCTTGTGACAGGTGTTGGACATGCTCAAATTTCTTAGGAATTGGTTGTGGTTTCGTTTTGATAGGACCAACTCCTTGACTAGCTGATGTTTTATCTTTGACCTCATTTCTTCTGATGTCATAAGGGTTAAGATAAAAAAAATAATTTGAGTCACATGATTGTTCTATCACAGATGGTGCACTCTAGTTTTGACTCAGAAATATTGCTTCCTCTATTTATATCATATGCTTTTAAATGAAAACAATATTTAGTGATATAATTTGTTTTTTTTTTAACAAAAAAGATTTGTTGTCTTATCTTTCTTATTACTTTTGTCTCTCTTTTCTGAAACATGTGTTTAAGATTTAGTAATAGAAATGATTTTTACCTTTGGTACTTTGAGCCCATTCGAATTTGTGAAATCAATTAGTTTGAAGTTTCAAGAACATCACATTCATTAGACCAAGTTAGTTTGATTCCTATTTTTCTTTTTTAGAAGTTGGTGATGGATCTAATATTTTTTTCAAGAATAATCTTTTTGCCATTTGGATATGTGATTTTTTACTTCTTAACCAGCTGAGTTTGTTGATATTACCTAAACCATTGAAGAGTCAATGTGATTAGTTTCTTTGGAACCTTTATTTTCTAGTTCCTTGAACCCTATTCCAAATTTCACATTGCTCTTTGTTTGTTGGTTAAGAAGCATTTCAAAACAAACACATGATTCTACCCATTTTTCACAAGTAACTTTGGGTAGATTCAAGCTCCGTTTTGCAGCCTTGATATCTTTCTATCATGGTCTGGAGCTGGTCTTTGGTAATGGTTGCTTCATGTTTGAGTCTATTAATCTCTTGGTCCTTTTCAGTTAGTCTAGTTTTAAAATCGTTAGTCAAATTCTCAAGTGAATTTCATTAACTTGGACCTTTTCTCTAAGATTTTCATTCTCCTCTTTAATGTTAGCAAATGCAATAATACATTTGTCTAAACATAATTCTTTTAGAACTTGAGGAGATACTTTAGTAGCAGCTACTTTTGCATAATCAGTTGAACTTTTGGGATCAAGATCTTTCACACTTTCTTCACTAACCTTTTCACAAATAATTGTTTGTATTAGGTTAGCCGCATTCTTAATATCAAATGTTTGATCTTCACCTTTAGTCATGTCTTCTTTAGGTTCAACTTCTTCTACAATAGATTCAAGTGCCAAACAGAAACCCACAGGTTCATCAGTAGTTTCTTGCCATAAAAGCAATATTTTCATATGTTAAGTCCTTAGGCAGATTACTCCAATCAATAAAGCCTTATGTGATGAAACTTTGTTGTTTGGCCTCTACAAGTGTAGGGGATGGAGTAATTGGAGATAGTTGTACTTGTGCAACAGGTACTTGAACATATTGGACTTAAGGGACAGGTGCTTGAACATATTGCACATGGACATGACTTAAGGAATGAGCAAAGTGTGTTGTGTTTTGTACATTTGGTTCAAGGGTATTTTGGGATTTTGATAAAAGTGTTGTTGATTGCTAGATTGAGGTCTTTGATTTGGATAGATTATCAATGTTGCAAGACTATTTATTTGATTTTACACTCCCTAGCAAAGTGACCTAATCTATTTAACTTAAAACATTTTATTGTTGATTTATCCAATCCTACCCATGACATGCCATTAAAGCCTGGGTACTTCCTACCAGTTTTCTTATAGAAATTTATTGCTCTAATACTAAGTAGGGCCACCTGGTGCATAATGTCCATCTTCTCTAAGTCAATGGGATCAATATGTTGTAGATCATCAAGAATAAAAGATAGATAATTAGGACTTTGACCATCACCATTTGCTGTAAAAGCAAAATTTTGAGAGTATTGATTAGAGTTTCTCCTAGTGGATATGTCAATATAATGATGATAACCCTGATCATTTAATGTTCCAGATGTTGATTCTTCTTGACTCAAAAGTGTTGTGTTTCCAAAGACAAAGTCATCAAACACTTTTCCAATTTCCTGGAGCTTCTTCTTATGGATAAGCTCTCTTTCAAAGTCATGCCCTTAAACCCTTGTGTGGTTCTTATCACAATAGCAATTGTATCCCAATATTTCAGGAAGTGACCTAAGAAACCTATTACTCAAAGCAGAATTGGAAAATTCTTTGTTGGCAAATTTTTATTCACTTATTAAATAGGTAAACCTTTCAAACTGTTGAGTTAAGGTCTCTCCCTTAACATGTCTAAAGGTCTCATACTGTTGATTGAGAATGCTACGAGTGTTTTCAATCACATCCTCTGATCAATCGAATTGTTCTTTTAAAGCACCCCACAACTCTTTTGCATTATTACAGTATAATAGTCCAGGATAAATTTCGTTTGGTAGAGTCGTTGTTGTCATTCGTCGAAAACGGATCCCCGAAACCTGACTTACGATGTAAACTAGACCCAAATTGTTTTAATAAAATCCAAAAGTTTAACATTGTTATATTTATTTTTATTTATCATTCGATTCATTATGTGCGGAAAACTATTTAATTAAAATAAACAAATATGGGTTAAGGTTCTAAATAGATCCGTTAGTTCGTTAAAAAGTTATAAAGGAAATCATCGGACTATATTAGTTTAAATACTAAGTTAATTAGAAATATTTAACTAAGTTAGAGTTTCAAAAGAAATTAATTTAACCAAGTTAGTTATTACTTACAACTAAGTGATTATTATGTATAACTAAGTTAACTATTATTTATAATTAAGTGGAAGGGCCTTTAGGTCATAATTATTATTATAACTAACTAACTACTATAATTACATATAAAAGTGGAAGGGCCTTTAGGTCATAATTCAAAAGAACAACTTGGAGGGCTGGCTGGTAATACAAGGGAAGTTGGGGGCTGGATGTGTAGAACCTGGAACTCTTTTAATCAGAGAAAAAAAAGAAACCAAACAAAAGGGGGAGAGGCCCACTAGGTTGTAACCCGTTTGGTGATAGAATTGAGATCATATATTATTAACTACAATGTAGCAGTGGCATGGACTTCTTCTTCTTCGCGAAAAGAAATAGTTCAGTGATCCAATTCCTAAACACAACCTGACCCTACAAAAACACGCGAAGAGAGTGACGATTGGTGTTCCTAATCTTTCCATATGATCACAGAGCTAATGTTGTCACACCCCCATGTTATCCGTTTCACATCAAAGCCGAGTCGTGAACCGAATGGCATCTTCATCGCACAGCGGAAGCAGACGTGATGGCTAAGGTTTCTAGTAAATGAACGCTCGCTAAGTACTCGAATCCCCATGGGTTCCACTATCCAACCGTGCCATACTTGATATCATAACCTGAGAAAGAACATGCAAAAAATCAACAAAGTTGGCGAGTTCATAGTTTGTTTGTTTTTAAACATTTGAGAGTTTTGCATTCGAAAACCGGTTTGGTGGATCATAGTATCCCAAAGCATTTAAAATGTCATGTCTGTTATAACAGTATTGAAATGTTTTCCATGTTGTTTGAAAATCCATGCATATAACTGTTATGTTTATAAACCGGTGATAAAATGATTTCAATCAAATCTGTAAATAAACCGGTATTGAAATCGTAGTAAGTAACCAACCCGAGACAACTTTGACATCATTGGGATCACAAAAGCACTCCTTAACCGGTTAGCATACCAGGAGTGGAGCGTGTCTCAAACTCGATAGATCTATACCTTTTGCACCTTGGTCACTACTTGATTAATGGTTACATGTTATCATCCTACTTATGCACATTGATCTGTTATAACCTAATCCCATAGCTACATACCAATTGTTATAAATCTGTGTTATTGGGCCTAGCCCATATTTTCTTGATTTTGGGGCTAGCCCATGTTTTCTTATCATTGGGCCTAGCCCATGTTTTCTTGTCATTAGGCCTAGCCCATGTTTTCTTGTCTTTGGGCCTAGCCCATGCTATAAATAAAATTGGGGCTCCCCCTAGTTGTGACTATGACAACCCTGTCACTAGTCATAAAACTCATGCATGTTTTGAAAAGCTTTGTAAAGCTGTGAAAATCGATAAGTTTAGTATAACCTTTCGTAAACCATTCATGTTCATTGAAATCTGTTTGTAACCTAGTTGAGAAATATATGATTTTCGTTCATCGAAACATTGTATGCTTTTGCAAAACTTGCATGTCTTTCCACCCCCAAAAACATTTATAAAAATGTAAAACCGTAAAAAGTGGGGGTTATGAACTCACCTGGATAATCCAGTGCAAAGCTAGCTTAATGTTATTTCCATAGTGTTGTCTCCATAACTTGACTTGCTAGCATGCAATCTAGTGTATTCCTAAAACGGAATAACTCGTAAGTTTCTAAGAATGACGTAACTATACTACGTGACACCGAGCTCTACCGAATCGTTACTCGTACGATTCTATGAATTTATTACTGTCTTAACTCGGTTAGCCAATCTATGGTTTTCTTAGAATTGTCTTAGTTTTCGAAAGATTTGAAATATATATATATATATATATATATATATAAACAATATTATTTTACATGAAATAGTATTAGCCGTTATGTACGGCATCGGATAATAGTACGACTCTCGTAGTTTTCGAAAGATGTAATCGTACGCTTGTCATAATCTTGCGGTATCGTATATAATAAATAACTGTGTCGTCGACGATTGAAATAAATATAACTATATTTATTTTACGAAAGTATTAAAAATCTCGACATTCAAATATATATAATTATATTCGTATCATACGATTGCAGAATTCGAGATGTATTTGATATACGATTTCTGAATTTCGTCGTTTGAAACACTACGCGCTTTGAATTCGTCTTGTAAAAGCGTTCGAAAATTTGGCGTTCGAAATAAATGTAAACAATATGCTTATTTTATATCATCGTTCGAATATTTTAACGATGTTTGAAAACTAATTCTCGAATCGTTGACATTCGAAATAATATAAATAATAATATTTGATTTTAACGGATTGCCGAAACTTGTTGTCTCGTAGTCGCACGCGTTGAAATGTTATCGTATCGATGCGTAAGTGCTGTCAAGATAAATATAGGTATTTATTTATAACAATCGTTTAAAACGGATGTTTTGACTTTGAATTACAACACGTTTTGTTTTACGAATTTATGAAAACCGGGCAGAGTTTCCTCTATTTTTGGACGACCCCGACAATACTAGTTGTCGATTTATTATCAAAACACAACCTGCAATTTCGAAATCAAACAATAACTATAAAATTTTCCGTCGTCTTCAAATGTTAAGTTTCATCAATTAAAATTTTCGATTTATATAATTAACGACATTGGTTTGATTGTTATTATTATAATTTTGACCATAATATTCGTTAACGGATCGGTTTGAGCTTGGTTTACGCGATAATTATTAATTATATTTATAAACTATATAATTTAACTTTGCGTCATAACTAAATTTTTACTAAGTCGTGATTTGACTCATACCGACAGTTGACCAGGTTTGATCGCGTTGACCGGGTTTGACCCGTTGACTTTTGTTGACCGAACCGAAACGAACACCGAGCCGAGACCTGAAACAAACACTTAAACTTTTAAACTGAACCAAATCGAAACGAACTAAAATATTCAAATCTGATTTAAATTGAACCGAGTCGAACCCGAAGCCTGAACCGGAGACGAACTGAATCGGGTTTGAAACTGTGTTGAATCGAGTGAACCGGAACTGGAAACTTCGTTGACCAAACCCGAACCGCGACTGAACCGGGTGTTACGTTGATCATGGTTGACGACACCCGAACCTGACCCAAATCTGCTGTTGACTGATGTTGACCCCAAGTCGACTCGAACCGTAGATCTGACCCGAACCTTGGCTGAACCGAACTTGAACCGAAACCTTCTTTGACTGAACCCGGGTCGTTGGCTGAACAAACCCAAACCAAAGATCCCACCCAACCAGAGCCGTCTACCACCGTCGTCGCCCGCTTGGGGCGACGGCTGCTGCCGCCATCGATCAAACCCCACCACCGCCACTGCTATGTTGCGGCTGCCGCCATCGACTACCACCACTGCCGCCGGTTTTGCGCATCGCCGAAAAACCCCACGCCGCTTTCGCCGTCGCAGCGGCGCCGCCACCGTCTCCGCCTCTTTGGCTCATCTCTCTCTATGCTGCTCTCTCTCTCTCTCTCTCTGCTCTCGCTCTAACCTGTATGCGGGTATGTGTGATTGGAAAGGAGATAAAGGGGTGTCGGTGGGCGTGGTGCGCGGCTGGAGAAGGTAACCGGCGCCGACCAGGAGTCCCCGCCGGACTTCGCTGCCGCCTCTCTCTTCTGTCTAGACTGTATACATGTGCGTGTATATGCGGGTGAGTGTGTGTGTGGGCGAAAGAGATGACCGATGAAGACCACCGGAGCCGACGGCTTCGCCGGAATTCGGCGATCGGAAACAGGGAAGGGGAAAGAAGTAGGGATGTACTAGGGTTTGAGAGTTGTGAAGAAAATGAGGGATTTAGGTTTGGTTATCTTTATATAGTTAGGGTTTTTAGGTGGGCCGGGCCCAAAGCCCGCTAACTCGTGTGTAAGCCCAACTACGTATCTCAAGCCCGTTATCGAAACCCAAATATCGTAAATTGTTTATTTGGAGTCGAAATGTCTAAAATTATTTCGGGGGCCGTTGTTTGACGCGTAAACCCGTCGGTTGCGTTAAAGTTGCGTATTTTGCCATGTTTGTTGTTTCTGATCCGTTTTTCGTTCTGATTTCTTCCATGAGCATTAAAATTTGAAAACGAAGCCTAATATATCATAATATATTAATATTTAGACGTATCTCAAGTCTGTGGCTTCCGTTTCGTTGTCGGTGCGTCTCGATTTCCGCGTATCTTCCGCGTTGTGCTTTGCGACGTTCAATGATCCAATTTTATCGCATGATTATAATTGTATGACAAATACAAGTACAAAATTCGTAGTTTTAGGCGTTGTCAGTATTTGTTCAGCGTCAGTTCGCTTAACGTTTTAAATTCGCGTTAAAATTCTTGATTATCACCAAATCGCGTAACGTGAATCCAGTAGACGTTCCTAGGCTCTCCCGGGGCCTAATCGAGTTAATTTACGTCTAATTACGTTTTTTATGATCATATGATTGTTCGTTACGCGCTTAATTACAACCGTAAATTGCCGGTTGTCACAAATGTAAGAGATTTTAATGTAATAAATTGGACTTTAATACAAATATTAAGCCAAATATTATGATGGAATTGATTGCACCATTGATGAACTCCAAGCATGTGATCGGTCACCTCCAATTTGATGTCCAACTTTATATAACCATCAACTTTTGATTCTGAACATCTTTACACAACTCCACAAGTATCCACAATCTGAAAATCCTTACTTCAATCCACGAATTTAGCAAGATCAAGGAACTAGGGCTTGTAACTTTAAATGGTCATATCTCATTCATTCGGGCATCAATTAAGGTAATTCTAGAGCCAAACCTTGTTACTTTTTTGTGCTTTACAAAACCACGTAGTCAATTTCTTTATTTAAGGACGTTAAGAACCTAAATTGAAGCTCTAGACAAACTAGGGTTCTTAGCAAACTAAATTTTGGGCTTTTTGATTTAGGATGTTATTTTGATAAAATTGAACCTAGGATATTGTTTATGTTCATGTTAGGATAGTTTTTATTAATTTTGAGAATTCTTGGACTTCAACCGAATTATTTATGGATTTTATTTGTAATACATAATAAGAAAATTATTACAAAATATAAATCCCATCAACATAAAAATTTGCAATAACATTATTTCTGTTGGTAATCAAGGCTAACATCACCCTGATAGCGACAACTAACATTCCTAAAGTAAAAGATTCCATAGATGTTTATCTGATGGAGTGTACCAAGTGATCTAAAACTCTTATCATATGTTTGAACAAACACTGTACATTAAAATGATTGTTCTTTAAACCTCTATTGGCTTGATCCAAACATCTGTTCTGGTCAAAACAGATGTTCAGTCTTCTATAACAGTGTTTTGTCTTCAAAAAGGCTTTAGCCGTTGAACATAATTTTCTTCAACTTCACTAGTGGTTTCATGTCTTCAACAGATCTTTGAAGTCTTAAAAAAGATGCTCTGTTAGTGCTCAGGATTCAGTATCTTTGGGAAGAGATGCATATCATAACTTATTTATTTCTTGATCAAAGTAGCATGTTTTGGTTTTTGCAATCGTCTAACATTCCTAACCTAAAGATTCAACAGATGTTTCTACAATTGATAGAATGAAGAGAAACCTGCATGGTGTTCGAAAGGAGATGTTCTTGATGTACCCTCGGTTTATACAAATGGGACAGGGTTTTTTTGAAGCTGCTAAGCAAGTAAGATAGACTACTAAAGTTATGTTTATGGGAAGATACCAGTTGGTGAAGTATGGTAATTTCCCCGCTATTGAAGAAGAAGTTAATGAACCAGAGCCACATATAAATGTTGAAGTAGTTGAAGAGAACGATATGTAGTTTATTAGAGAGAATGCAGTTAAAGCAAAGGCAGAATTTGAAAACTTAGTCACTGATGATGAAAATGTTACCAAGGAAGTTGATCAGCAACAATGAAAATAGAATGAATAACCAGAGTTCAGTTACCCCTGATCTCTACTAAGAGACTTGCAAAGATCTTACAATCGTTGCAAGGAAGTATTGGAATCCCCCTCTCATATTTCCCTCTGCACCTGAAAAGCAAGCAACAGATAAAGAGATGCCTGACACCGGTCTAGTTATAAGGAAAAGAAAGATAAGAGATCCAAGACCTAGTGTTATTATGGACCAAGCCATTATACAACAAATACAAAGATGAATGAGACTAGAGAATCATCTCAATTTCCACCCAAAGAGAGATTTGTGGTGGATATTGGAAAGAATATTGTTCAAGAATGGTAACTCTCTTCTTTAAGCCTACTACATCAACTATGTTAGATCCACTTGAGTTAACGACTCAAAAGCAGGTGGTGTCCTGTAGTATTCAACTTCTCTATTTGCTCTTGTAATTATCCACATATCCTTGTCAGGATCGACCTTGTCATATGGACTCTTTCCAATATCTAGAAAGGTTCGTGGTGGATTGGAAAGAGTTTATATGACAAGGTCGAAAATAGGTTTAGAATTGTTAGCTGGAGATTTAGTTATGAAAAGGATACGTGGATGATTACAAGAGCAAATGGAGAAGTTGAATACTACAAGACACTAGTGTGGACGGGGATCGCGCTCCCGAAATGAGCAATTGATCTGATCTCGCTCAACTAGCAGAGGCGGAATTCATTGCTAGAAAGGTAGATATGACAAACAAGACAGAACTTACTGTTTAACTGCTTCTAATCTATTAAAGACGTTCAAGTTACAGACGCAAGTCAACAAACCGACACAGCTTCGCCGTATGAAATGACAAAATCCGTCTACTGCTCTAACACAACACTTCCCTATTTATAGGTTGACATGACTCGTACTGAAGTGCGTGTACTAACAAACATACAACTGTGTTTCGTACGAAATAGTATTTCGTACGAGTGAATCACTCGTACGAAACACACTAATGTTTCGTGCGAATCATAGTGTAATAATACATAAAATTTACATTTTCTCATTTAAACATTAACGTGTAAACTTTATAAACATTACGGATATATCCTAGACGTAGGCAATAGACATTATGCACCAACAAACTCCCCCTTGGATATTGTCGTAGTCTGGATATTCTTCAAAACTTCAATTTGATTTGACTTTAACGCACAAAAAATATCTTTAACGGTTTTCAACATTCCTCAGAAGCAATAGGTGTTTGATCGGTAAGAGGACGTCGTTTCAAAAACTAAAAACTTCTTAATGATGCTACTCTTGAACGTTCAGCGATCCGAGCTTCTTTTTCTTCAGTTTTCTTTGATTCCTTCTTCTCAATCTTTCTCCATGTTATCTTCCAATTTGATCTTGAATGAATATCATTTGCAAAGCACACATTTACAACCTTATGAAATTGAAGTGCTTGCTCCTGATCCTTTTCTTCAAAACTGATCTTGCTATAAAATAAACATTCAATGTCTTTCTTCGAACAATTTACTAGACACATGGGGTCTAGTACTCGAATGCCTCGCCACAACCCAAATATTCTTTTGTGTGCTATGACGGCTTCGGATAATTCCTCAGTTATCTTCCACGCATCTTCATCAGGGTGTACACAAATAACAGCCTCACCTGTATTAGAATCGTAATGCCACCACTTGAAGATCGTATAGAAATCTTGCTCTATTTTAATCATCGGCATGTTTTTCAACACCCGTGGTTTCTTCACTATCAACATAATATCTTTCCCTTTTGTCACTGGATCTTCTTTAATAATACGATGTGCGGTTTCCAGTGAACAAAACCATGCTTCGCCTCAAATTTGATCAACCTCCACAGCTTTTGATCACGGAACTTCATCTTAAGGTTTATCATCTTTGTTTGCACAAGTTCCTTAATGTCCCAATATGGCAGTGATTTAATGTCACTTAAACATTGAAAGTATTGAATTCCAAATTCACTTTTAATAGCATAAACATTCAGCTCTTCAATCCAACCCCAACTCAAAATATCTCCCAAAGAAATATCAGCATCTCTAGTAAAAAATGACAGGGGTCTTTTAAACTTTCGTTCAGCTGGACTCTCCCTAATCCATTTCTTCTTTTGTTCGATAATCTCAGCTGTAGACATCTTTTCTGGAATCGTTCCTTCTTTAACAGCTTCTGAAACTTTCCTTTGTAATACTTCAGAATTCTCTACTGTGAATAAATCGATAAACGTTGGTAAATCCTCTGTACCCTGAATGGCATCATTTGTATCTTCATCAGAGTCACTTTCAACGACAACGTTATCATAATCATTTGCGTCTTCAATTTCCTCAAAAACATAATCATTCGGTTCAAACACATCTATCTTGTTTAGCTCACCTTCAAAGTCAAACTCGAACTTTTCTCCACTAATTCCAAGCATTTCAGCTATCTCTTCTTTCGAGTAACTATGCACAAACTCTCCCTCTTCTACATCATGCTCAAGGTATAAAACAAATGGTTTTTGCACAATAGGAACAGAAAATGTAACACTTTCTGTGAAGATTCCTGCATACTGAGCATCTATCGATTCATCAACTTTATTTATCCTTTCCTTTTCAGCAACTTGATTTTCAGAATCATCAAAATACTCGGAAAGATCAACTAATTCATTAATGTTTGAATCTATTACACGAACACCCGATCCACCCACAGTATCATCATCATTTCCATCATCTGAATCACTAGAATCTTTATCGTCAATGTCAACTTCTTCAGTATCTTCTATCTCTTCCTTCTTTTCTTTTTCTTCAACCGATTCTGTACTGTCTTTTCCCATCTTTTTCACCAACCACTCTCGATGTCGTTGGGAAATATCCAGAAAATCTATATCAACATCAACAGGCTTTCCTGTCAGAATAAAGTTCTTCAGTTCCTCATATACTACGATATCCCAACACTGTACTGGCCCAGATTCAGCTTCTGGCACAGCTTCTTCTGTCACAGAATCCTCAACAATCTTACCCTTACCCTTTCCTAATGCATCAGATTGTCGTTTAGCCAATCGTTCTCGTTCTGCAACCCTTTCTCTTGCTTCAGTACGTTCAATCTCATCAATTGCTTCAGATATACTCAATCCAAACTTCTTCTCAAGAATCTTCTCAAATATATCCATCCTTTGATTATTTCTCAACCTTTCTTCTTCGTACTCTGTCATTCTCAATCGTAACCTTTCATTCTCAAAAATAATACTTGCCATCATCGCTTCAAGTTGCTGCTTATCAACGATTAAACCTCCAATTCTTTCAAGCATCTCAAATTTCTCTGCCGTTAGCAAGCTTATCTGCTCTTGCAATTCAATGATGCGCACAACATTCATATTCACTTGTTTATACAAATCATCAATTCTAGGATCATCAAATAGAAACTCATCTCCTCTAGGTCGATCGTCTAAATTAATCTCGTCAAAGAACGCTTGTGAGCTAAATGGTTGTGTTGTAGGACGAGATTGCTGAGCATGAAATGGTTGAGACTGTTGTTGATTCGACGGTTGTGGTGCTGGTTGCTCGACAGGTTCTGGATCAGGCATAGGTTGTTGAACGGATTCTGGTACAAAATGTTGTGGTGTTGGTTGTCGTTGTTCAGGTTCTTGTTCAGGAACTGGTGATTGTTGCGAAGATATCTCTGGTTCAATATGTGGTTGATCTGGCTCGGGATGCATATAATGTAGTGGAGATGGAATACTCTGTGTTTGTTCCTCCACATTTGTTTCAGTAGATTGCTCAGCATCAGCTTCTGTTTGATTAACAATCGGAGATATGCGAGCAGCAGATCTTTTCATCCTTCTCGGTCTTTTCTTAATTGGAGTTCTGAAGCTCGATTCAAACTCAGATTCAGACGGAATGTAAGTCGTGTCATCTTCGCCTGTTGCCTTTCTTTTTCGTTCTTCGGCTTTTCTTTTCAGCTCCTCTTGACGTTTCTTTTCCAATTTCTCCACTCTTCTCTTTTTTCCTGCACGCCTGTCCTCTGAATCGGTACTAGAAGATAGTACTTCTTCAGCTGCTGTCGTGTCAGCTCCAAAAGCCTGACGTTCTATATCTTCTGCCATTTTTTCAACTGTTTCTTCAATCAGTTTCATCCCTCAATCCTGATCTTTTAGCAGTAGATGCAGCTTTTCTCTTTCTTCCTTTGTATGTAGCCTTACCTCCTTTATCTCCGTCTTTCACAAACCACGGACTTTGCTTTGCCACAAACAAGATAATGAATTCACTTCCTCCTCATCGTCACCACTATCGTCTTTCCTCCATTTTCCAGGTGTAGGTGAGATATAATCTTTATTTAGAATAGCACCAAACATCGGTTTAGCCGAGGGAGCAGACTTCAAATGCACATTCATCTTTCGCAGAGACTGAACATCCATATGCTCAAGTTTAAGCACATCATCAGAAGATTTCTTCAGGTCTGGATGTAAATAGTCTAACAATCATCTGTACAAACCTCGGGTACTGCCAAAATCTTTACATCTGAATATTTTGTACCATCTGAGTAAATATAACTTTAGAAAGTTATAAGGAAGATTCAGCACCAGCGCAGTAATCATGCACATCTGATAATCAACAAAGTCATCAAATCCACCCTTCCTGTGACCCAAACAATGAATAATAACATGTGCCAAATATCGAAACAGCGCGCTTAGATTTCCCTTTTTGAAAGGAGCAGCATTCATGAAACCTGAATATCCCATCCTGTAAAAACATCCTTTCACCATATATTCAGTAAAACCCATTGGATCATCCTTGTTATCTTTAAACTCTTTCTGAATCAAATCTTCAGTAATCTTTACTTGAATATCCACATCGTTAATCTTCACTGCTGATATAATGGCATTGTCGTCAAGACTATATTCCGCAGCATTCCAGAAATATCAACATGCGACAAATATACAGTATGTCTTTCTGTAATCGCCTTCGTCACTCTAATTCTGGTAAGAAAATCCAAGATGCTTCTGTACGCAGCTATTCCTGTGATTTTATCATCTGTGATACAGTATATGTTATGTACTGGTGAAAATCCGATTCTCTTTGCCTGTTCAAGAAAAATATTCAACCGTTAGAAATTTTTTTTCAAACTATCAAAAATTCTTCACATATTCGTACAAATTTTCAATTTCGCACGAAATACACATTTAATCAAAAGTGTTGATCTTTCAAAGTTTTAATTTCATGATTCGTATGAAATCTTTGTGTTTCGCACGAAATTTTCTTTTGATCAGAAATTTTGAACTTTTAAACACTTCTCTCTGATTCGTACTAAAATCGTTGTTTCATACAAAATTTTTATCTGAACAAAATTGAAATTCAGAATATTTATATGGTTCACTCATTTCATACAAAATTTTACCCTTAACAAATTAAACTTTGAAATCCCATTTTTGTACGTAACAGATCACTCGTACCAAATCTACTTCGTCTCAAAATTTGTCCAAGTGTAATCCGAACCTAAAACTTGTTGTTTTTAGCAAATTAATAGTTGATTTTCAGGTTATTAGAGCCGATATTAACGATTTTGTGGGTCAATTTTAAGTTTTAACCGGTCTAATTTCCCTAGATCTAAGTTTTAGTCTGAATCATACGAAATTTTGACATTATAACAGTTAGATCGTGACGAAATTACCTTGCAAATCAACCTCAACAATGTAAATATCAAGCACAAGAATCAAGAAATAAAGTTCTAGAAATGAATCGCACAAAAAACTCTCTGAATCGCTCAATAGTGCTCAAAGACCAGAAATCTCATTTCTGTGCGAACCAAAACGGTATTTATACTTTCCCTGTTTCGTACGAAATCTTGTGAATCGTACCAAATTATTACCCTTTTTTCGTACCAAAACGACTGAATCGCATAAAATTTGTTTTTGCACGAATCAAATCTAAAACTTCAAACTTTTTCAATTTCTATTTTTTATTTCTGTTTTTTATTTTATTTTCAATAATTTTATCTGTTTCAAAAATCCACTTGACTAGCCAAGTCCAAGTTAATGACCCTGGTTATTCAATTTGCCTTCCAAGTCCAAATTAATGACCTTGGTTGACCATGTTTGACCAAACAGATTTATTTTAACATGTAAAGTTTCAAATGAATGAACTTTCTTGACATTTTGGTAAACTTTGTTGTTAAAACTTAGCTCCCAACCCATGATTCCGAAATTTCCTCAGCAAGATGTTGCAATGAATCCAACCATCAGTGTTTTATTATCGGTAAACAAAAATAAAACTATCAAGCTAAGAAAAACAAAATCTTTTGGGTTTTTAATAAATTTTTAAAGAATAACGTTTTTGTGAATTTTGTGTTTTTCAGAAGATCATTTCAAGCATTCATATAAGTCATTAGTACCATTAGTTTAGAAACACCTTTTAAGCTTTTAAACAAATTTACCTAGATTGCCAATATATTTGTCCATTTAAACCTCTTCTCGTTTCTCAACTGTTTCAAGATATGTTAAGGTATTATTAGAAACATGAAATAACTATGTCTCCCATCTCAAAATATACTCCCGTATCGAGATTCCCAGAATGTCATTTTACAGGTGAATATATTGAATTGTTATTTGTATATAGGGTGAATGCGAGACCTTGAGAGCTCAGGTTAGTACTACCGTACAGACAAAGAGATGAAGGCTCGTCTTTAGGTGGTGTTCCATTAAGGAATATTTTGTACTGCATATGTCATAATTGCTTAAGGCATAATCATTTTATGCAGTTTTCGAGGAAATAATGCAAAAGTATTATATGAGTTCTAGGCCATTGCTTCCGCAAAATCAGAAGAACTCGAATAATACCCCAGATATCAATCAAATATAAAGACCTAGTATCACAGAATCTGGCATTCTCTCAAACGAAATTTCGGAGTACTAAGTCCATATATCCGAGAGATGTTAACCCACAAGTTAATCAGTTTTTGTGTTTTAGGTTTTTATCTCGGTTAACAATCTACTGAACGAGTGAAGTCTATTGGCATATCCATAGTAAGACTTGCTTAAACACTTTTAAACAATACAATTTTTAGCATACTGTGACTTATCAGTTTTGATTTACTATGATCACTCTTTTTACACAAAACTCTTTTGATTTTTTAAATGTTTTTGTATTTTCCACAAATATTCTCCCCTAAAATCAAAAACATATTTTTGGATTTTTAAGAAATTAGAAGAAAGAATGTACATAAAACGTTTAACCGATGACAAATTCACATCAAGTCGTCATCATCCTCAAACTCAACCTCAAACACATCCCCTGAGATCATATTTTTTAAACCATTTAGCTTTAACAAATGTTTAAACTTTGTTTTATCAAAAGCTTTGTTATTAAAATCTGCTTTTTGGTCATCAGTGTGGATTTTCTCAATTCGTACCAACTTTTTCCCGTAGCAATCACGGATAAAGTGGTGTCGAAACTCGATATGTTTAGTACGTGAGTGTTGACATGAGTTTTTAGTGATATCGATCGCGGCCTGATTATCTACATATATAAGCGTATCAAGAAATTGCAAACCGAAATCTCTCATCTGTTGCTGTATCCAGAGAATCTGAGCACAACAACTGGATGCCGAAACGTATTTAGCCTCACAGGTAGAGAGAGCGACCGCGGTTTGTTTCTTGCATTGCCACGTTACCAAACGGGTTCCGAAGAACTGGCAGCCGGCCGTTGTAGATTTTATATTCAATTTGCAGCATCCGAATTCAGATTCCGAGTAACCTACAAGATTAAAATCATCATGTCTAGGGTACCACAAGCCAGTGCTTGGAAAACCCTTCAGATATCGCATTATGCGTTTAATGATAAGTAGATGTGACTCTTTTGGATTAGACTGATAACGAGAGCACAGGCACGTTGGATACATGATATCTGGTCGAGAAGCAGTAAGATACATCAAGGATCCGATCATGGAGCGATATAAAGTTTCATCAACTTTTTTCGCCAGTAAGATCTGGACAAATGCCGTGATTTGGAGCTAACGGGGTCGATGCTGGTTTAGTTCCTGTCATATTGAATTTCTCCAATATGTCATGAACATATTTCATCTGATGAATGAAAATACCATCAGGCAACTGATCAACCTGAAGTCCTAGAAAGAACTTCATCTCCCCCATTGCACTCATTTCGAATTTACGCTTCATGACTTCTTCAAAGTCTTTACACAGCTTGTCATTTGTCGATCCAAAGATAATATCATTCACATATATCTGTATGATAATTAGATGTCCATCTACTTCCTTCATAAAGAGAGTTGAGTCTATTGCTCCCCTGATAAAGCTATTATCCAAAAGATGATTCGATAATGTTTCATACCAAGCTCTCGGGGCTTGATAAAGACCATATAAGGCTTTATTCAATAGGTAGACTTTATCTTTGTGCAATGGATCAACGAACCCCGGTGGTTGGCCGATGTACACCTCCTCTTTCACTTTTCCGTAAAGAAAAGCAGATTTAACATTTGAAGCAGGAACCGATTTAGAACAGAAATGCATTGATCAACATCAGACGCGTTAACTGGTAAAGACGTAGAAATCACCAACGGTCGAGGAACTTGTTCTTGATTAGATAACTGATGTTGTTGAAATAACATAACAAGTTCTTCTTCAGTTGGCACATCTGGAAGATCAAACGAATCCCACAATCCATCGTAGTTAAACAGCCACGAATCCCCAGGCTTCTGCGTAGGCATTGTATATCTTTGACAATCTACGTGTTGTGCTAGAACTACCTGGTTCAGACTCGGTAAGAAAACACGTTTTTGAGGAGTAGCATAACCAACAAAGAAACCCTCCAAAGATTTGGCTCCAAATTTACCAGCCGGGTCCAAGATGGTACACGGTGATCCAAAGGGTTCCAAAAAAGCTAAGTTAGGCTTTCATTGATTTAGTAACTCAAAACAAGTCTTTTTGTGAGGCTTAACTGTCAACACACGATTCAGGGTATAGCATGCTGATGCTACTGCTTCACTCCAAAAACTGATCAGTAATTTCGAATCAGCTAACATTGTTCTAGCAGTTTCTATCAATGTGCAATTCTTTCGTTCAGCTACTCCGTTTTATTGTGGAGTATAGGGGGCACTGAATTCATGAAGAATCCCCTTTTCATTGCAGAACTCTTGAATCTTCTTGTTCTTGAACTCCGTTCCACTATCACTGCGAATTCTCTTAATGGTCAAATGATATAAATTCTCGAGCTTTCTAAAAATAATCATAAGAGTTTCAAACGTTTCATCCTTGCTTTCCAGAAAGAATACCCATGAAAATCGAGAATATTCATCTGTAACGACAAGACAGTCCAGATATCCAGAAATGCTTTTAACATTAGTAGTCCAAAGAGATCCATGTAAGTCTCTCTAGTGGTAGCTTGTCAAATTCAACAGCTTTCTAGGGTGTGATTTCTTATGCTGCTTCCCCTTTTTGCAGCTAAGACAATCATCTGATAAATGAAAACTTTTCAAATTGACACCCTCCTAAGTCGTTATGCACAAGAAAATTCATCTTTCGAAGAGAATGTGCCCCATTTTTCTGTGCCATAAAATTGACTCTTTTTCGGTAGCTTTGGAAACAAAGCATTGAACTTTCTTTAACGTAGTAGAAGTGATGCTCATATCAAGAACATATAAATCATTTTCTCGCAGAGCTCGCATCAAAATCAATTCTTCTGGAATCTTAAAACCGGGTTTTTGAATTAGACATTCTTTGTCATTGAAATGTGTCGTGAACTTCTTGTCACAAATATGTGAGATACTAAGCAGATTGTTCTCAAGTTCAGCGATATAGTTCACTTTATCAAACGAAAAACTCCGTTCGAGAGAATTCCTTCTCCAACAATCCTACCTCCCTGCATTCCAGCAAATCCAACATATCCTCCTCGAATAGCTCTAACATCATTGAGCAGCGCAAGCATTCCTGTCATTTGGTGAATGCTCCACTATCCATGATCCAATTTGACAATATCGAACGTTGGAGCCCCTGCACACATGATCAACAAATTTTATTTAAACAAAGAGACCCAAGCCTGTTTGGTCTTGGGTGGGTTTGGAATGTTGAACTTTGGACTCACTTTGTTCTTTTTAAACTTTTTAAGCTCAATGTTGTTTGGAACAGAGAGTTTAAGTTCAACCTTGGATGATTTGGTGTTAACAATTTTAGCAACCCATTTCTGTGTTTGTGGTTTAGCCTGTTTAACATAAAATTTTGAATCTTTTTGTTGAACTTTGTGTGATGTTTCACCAATTTCAAATTGGGATTGAGGTTTGATAATTGGTTTAACATTTTGATTAGATTCAGTTTTTCTTTTAAGTATTTGTTTCGGCATAACCATGGGTGCTTTTTGCTTTTCATCCTTGGTGAACTTTTTCGGAGAAGAAACTGGTTTTGAACTTTCTTGTGAACAATATCGTGCAATCTGTCCAACTTTCTTGCATTTATAGCATGTCCTGCTGTCCGTATGAACAGAGGTATTCAAAACCTGTTTCTGTTTTTGTTTCTCTTTTTCTTTAAGAAAATCATCATTTGATTTAGTACCAATAATTTCCTTTTCCTTCTCGGTTGTTGTCCCATATACAAAATTAATTTTCTTTGTAACATTCAATTTTGGGGACCTGTTGGTTTTATGTTGCTTCTGAAAACCCAACCCTGCACGCTTGTTTTCCGGATATACTCCATTTTTTCGATAGTAAGGTCGGTTATCAGTTTTTGATTTAGAATAGAAAGATGAATCATGTTTATGTAAATCATCATGACTTACCTCCATCAGCTTGAACATTTTATCAACACAACCTCTTTTTACATTCTTGATGGGAAAATCCTCATCCGAAAATAGTTTATCAGATCCTTTCATTTTATAAACTATGACATTAGGATCATCATATTTAAACTATTTTCTGATTTGTCATCAGATTTAGACTTCTCAGACTTTTCAGACTCAACCACTTCAGATTCATTTGTTAACACTTTTTCAATCACATTTTCTACCACTTCAGAATCACATTCACCATTATTTTTAGTATAGGTTATATCGATATCCTCAGGCAACTGTTCAGTTTTCAATTTAATATTTAGCGCCTTTTCCACCCCAGATGAATTTTTGCAAGCATAACTGTTCCACATGGGTGGAGGAACTCGATCATAACTTCCACTTTTTGTTTTACCATTTTTAGATTCCTCAGTATTTTCAATTTTTTGTAATATGTGATCTATGACGTATGAGCTTGTGGAATAACTAATTAACAGTTTGTTAACTCGTTAGGTTTCAATTCTCATTTTCTCAAGCTCACTTTTGAGCTCAGCAATAGTGTTTAGATGAATATTAATTGCCATTTGTTTATCCATCACTGTTGCTTTAAGCATCATAAGTGTTGCATCATTTTCTCTGAGTGCTTTATTACATTGTTTAACAGACGCACTCAATTTGTCATACGCTTCCTTTGTGGTTTTGTAATCGCTTGACAAATTATCTATAAATTTTGCAATTCAGCAAATCTTTTGTCTTTATCAAGACACTTACCACATGGTTCATCACACTTTGAGCAAGATTTTTCATTTACCTCATTTCCATTTGCCATGCATGCTTTAATGATGTCTTCTTTCAGCACTTCCTTTTTCTCATCCACTTTGACATCTACAACTGGTTTCTTTTGCACTTCATTTGTTGAATATTGAGTAGGTGCAAAATATCCTGCAAAAGTTTTTAAAACATCGTTAGGCAAAAGATGTTTGAATGGACCATTTAAAAGCTCCTCTTCCTCTGATGAAGTATGATAGTAGTACTCGTCATCCTCAAGTCCTTTATCAAAAGATGCCTTCGATTCTTCTTCTGGTTCATCAATAATTTCAGCCACCAGTGCCAAACTTTCTCCTTTCGAAATATACTTGTTCCAGTTAAACCCCTGGTCTTCTTGTGTAACAACCAAAGCTTTTTCTTTAGTTTCAGGTTGCTTGTCTTCAATCGGCACGATTCTGGTTCTCGGTTGTGGTCGGTGATAAATCGCTCTTTTGTAATAGTCATCTTGGAAAGGATTCTGATTCCCTTGAACCTCTCGATTAGGACATTCTCTTTTAAAGTGACCTTTCTCCCGACACTTGAAACAAGTAACTTTAGATTTATCAAATCCAAGTTTCCCATCCAAACCTCCCAAATTTTCTTTACCAGTGATTTCCATAAATCGTTGTGCTCGTCGAACGATCGAAGCCATGCACCATTTTATATCTATCAACTCCATTTCAACTGGATCAATTTGATCGTAGTCTTCTCGTGTCATTTCATAATTACCAATCTTTCCAGCAACAAGACTATCATATGACTCAAGAACTGAAGCAAGTAGAGACATATGTTGTTTTGCTGTCTTTTCATCAAAATTTTGTGCTTTCTGAAAGTCAATGACAATGTTGCATTGCAGAATTCTTTGACTTGCATTAGATGATGGAGTGGCTTGATTGTTCTGAGACTGATTTGATCCGAAAGAAGACTGTTGACTAGGAGGTGTATTTGGATCAACTGTAGGGTATGATTGAAAAACACTTGACTGAGTTTGAGGTGTGCTTGGTGAGCTATATGCACTGAACGCAGCTTAAATCTTTGGCGCTTGGATTTGAGCAGCAGAACTGTTCTTGAAATAAAGATTAACATCTTGTTGCATTTGAACAGTCTTGTTTTTGGCCATCTTTTGCATCTCTAATTCATGACCTTCCAATCTCTCGATAAAACGAGGCAACGAAAAATTGTTGTATTCAACTCCATTCTTCAAGATGGTTAAGTAAGTTGACCATTCACCTTGTGGCAGCTAGCTTATCAACAAGCTCTTCATTTGTCTTCACAATTCCCATTCTCTTCATATGAACCACCAGATGACAATATCACTCTATTAATTGTTTAACCGTTTCTCCTTTGATCAATGTGAATACATCAAACTCTTTGCTTAATAATGCCCTTTTGCTTTTGCGGAGTTGAGCACTACCTTGAAATTTAAGTCGAAGAGCATTCCATAAAGATTGCGCATCATCATCATGCTGCAATAAAGCCAAGATGTCTTCTTTGATTGATTGCTGAAGAATATTCATCATCTTCTTTTCGTTGATAAATCTTTCTCGTTCAACATCAGAGAATTGGGCAAGGGTCTTTCGAGCCTACTTTCGCCAACTGGTGCGATGTATTTTGCCTCAATTGCAAACCAGCAAGTAAAATGATTAGCTTCCACCCAGTTCATAAACATCTCGCTCCAACTATCAAAGTCTTCCAAATTCAAAGCTTTGGAGGTTTCGTCATTGTCCCCATTTCATTCTCTAAATTGATGTTTTGAGCTGCAGTAGTGGTGACAACCAATGTGGCAAACGCATTGTAAAATTCCTCAGACATTTTTCCTGCAAAAAGTTAGAACACACTTCTCGAAAATAAACAGATCAGATTTGAAACCTTTTTGCGCGGACAAAATATTTCGTACGAAACTAGAATTTTGCACGAAACAAGATTTTTGTACGATTCAAATTTTATCACAAAAACTATGATTTCGTACGAATCAATTCATTTTCATGCGAAACAAGGGTTTTAACTAAGTAAATTTTGGTACGATTGATATTTTGTGCAATTCAAATTATTTTATACGAAACAAGTTGAAATTCTGAAAAATTGTAAGATTTATGAAATTTAACTGATCCGTATTAAATTTAAGCTGACTCGTACCAAAATCGAGAACACTTAATTTCATGCGAAACTCGTACGAAAACTGATTCAAACGATTCAAACTTCAAACTGACTAAATTTTATCGATTTCAACATGATTTAGTTCAATTTTATGTCCGAATTATGGTATGGATTGATTAGATTGAAGATTAACTTGAATTACTAAAATCCTAGTCTATTTTGTCCATGAATTTGTCCGAAATTTGTCCAAAATCCAGCAAAGGTCAGAAAAATGATGAAGATGAAGATATGTCCAAGTCTAAACAGTAACTACTTGGTGTCTATCTGCAAATCAGACCTCATGACTCTGATACCACTTGTGGACGGGGATCGAGCTCCCGAAATGAGCAATTGATCTGATCTCGCTCAACTACAGAGGCGGAATTCATTGCTAGAGAGGTAGATATGACAAACAAGACAGAACTTACTGTTTAACTGCTTCTGATCTATTAAATACGTTCAAGTTACAGACACAAGTCAACAAACTGACAGAGCTTCGCCGTATGAAATGACAAAATCCGTCTACTGCTCTAACACAACACTTCCCTATTTATAGGTCGACATGACTCGTACTGAGGTGCGTGTACTAACAAACATACAGTTGTGTTTGTACGAAATAGTATTTCGTACGAGTGAATTTCGTACGAGTGACTCACTCGTACGAAACACACTAATGTTTCGTGCAAATCACAGTGTAATAATACATAAAATTTACATTATCTCATTTAAACATTAACGTGTAAACTTTATAAACATTACGTATATATCCTAGACGTAGGCAATAGACATTATGCACCAACAACTAGCTGCTTTTGAGTCTTTAACACAAGTGGATCTAGCTAAGTTGATAAAAGCTCCATATGCTGACAAGGGAAGCTGACGGAAAGGGTTGGGCATTCTTTAGAAAACTAGAGCGTGAAGTTAAAGCAGGGTTTCCCACTACAAAGACTGCTCAGTCTTATTTGAAGAAAGCTCTAGGGATTTAACATCCATAGACTGGTAAACCTTTGAAGAGAGCTCTAGGGTTTTAACATCCATAGACTAGATCTTCAGAGAAATATGAAGTTTGTGTGAAGATGTGGACTACAACAGTAACAAATGTTAAGGCATCAAGACTGTGTGTTGGTGAGTCAGACCTGCTGGTGCAAGACTGGCCGATGGTGATGTCAACCAAGGTTCATCTACTTAGAATCAATAATAACATAAACCAAGGGGAGAGTGTTAAGGCCTAAAGGTTTATGTATTATAGTTTGGGCTTTGGTTAAACTAGTTAGTGGATATTGAGATCTTCCTTATAGATCTCGACTTGGGCTTTTGTGTTTTCGGTTTGTATGTGGATTTGGGTATCGATAGGGTTTCATGGTAATCACCTATATAATGTGACTTGATTACACATTATTAGGTTGAACATCCTAGGGCATAAGTCGACTATTTGTATCAAACGAATTCATTAATCTTATGCAAGTTGTTTTGATTGATTTTAGTGTTCATCATTCTTATTCTCGAGTTCTTGTGTTTCGTGAATCAGCTTGGTTGTGTGTTTCCGCCATACAAACAAGTCTACCTTGGTATCATATTGTTGAGATTCAGATCCGGGACTAATATTACATGAGATACACATATGATAAATTTAACGAGGATTGAATAACGTTAGAGATGTTGATAAAAATGAAACAACTTATAAAACTTTTAGGGATCAATTAATGTTTTTAAGAAATGATAATTAAGAATAGCTAACATACAACTTTTCAAGAAAAACAAAACAAAATTGTATCATGTTATGGCTTTGAATTAATATATCCATAAATCTGTCAATGACATTAGCAAAACCTAATTCCAAAATCCACAATCGATAACAACATCTAATCATACATCAATTCATTTATGCAACGTTAAATAAAGTGGTCCATTTAGAATACAAAAAATTACAAAAATAAGCATTGTTGACTAAAAACTTTTAAATATAAACATCACTTTTTAGTCGTTTCCAAAGTAGTCCAGCTGCCTCAACCGCCTCGTAAAAAACGAGGGTTTAGCCGCATTGCTGCATCTACATGTAGTGGTGGTAGTGGGGAGAGAGGTGGGGGAGGGGGAGCTGCTCTCTTGAAATAAAAAAAAAATTAGTGTTTTTTATGCAAAAATCTCGATTACTCTTCTTAAAAGGTAGATACAGCCCCCTGATTGCTCTCTAATCTATCTGATTGATCCCTAGGAAAAAATTCAGGGTCTGTCACTAGAGTTAACCGTTTGAGCCGCCACGTAAAAAGCGAGGCTTAGCCGCTTGGAAAAAAAATGTAGCTTAGCCGTCTACTACTTCACTAAGTGTATAGCCATCTTATCTTAGCGGACGAAGCTTGTATGAGTTTTCGGTGAAAGCTAAATAATAAGGTATTAGGTTTTTATTTGTTAGCAATGTCTATTTTGGTAATTTGGAAAACACCAGGATAAGGCGAAGGCGAAAGGTATATTGAATTACTAGTTAACTATCAAAAAGCCCTCTCTCTTTCATCAGGTAGCGTTTGTAGCCATGTATCTGTGCATCAACGCTTTCGATCTGCAACAAAACCTCGATTCCATGACCGACTGTAGTTGAAATCCACCACTAAACTACTAACAACATAGCTGAATCCATGGATGAAGAAGAAAAAGGGAGATGGAACCGGAAGAAAACAAACACTAATCGATGAAATCTCCGATAAATTGATCAACGGAGACGTTACGACCAAAATTCAAGCTGCCAGAGAGATTCGGAGCATGATCCGGAACCGTAATAGTTCCGGTAAGATCCGCGTGAAGTTCGCCGCTGCTGGTGTCATTCAGCCGCTTGTTCTTATGCTGTGTTCTCAACTGCTTGAAGCTCGTGAAGTTTCGCTTCTTGCGCTTCTCAATCTCGCCTCTAGAAACGAACGGTTAGTGTTTGATTGTTGTGTGTGTTCTGTGGTGGTTTGGTTTGGTTTGGTTTGGAGTGGAGTGGAGAGATGAGTTTTGTAGGTTAGTTGCGAAGAAGGTTTGTTAAGTTAGGTTTTGTGGTTTGAATGGTGAATTGGAAAGTGGAAATTGTAGGTATTGCTGTTTTAATCATGGAGTTGGGTGTAGGAACTGATATTAATCAGAATTACATGGTTTAGGATTTTAGAGAATATCAGTTTTTAATTGAGTGAAAGGATTATTAGAGTTATGGCGATATGCATTCTAGTTACTGTAGTTTGGGAAATTGGATTAATCTTGATGCTAAAGATTATGTGAAACATTGTTGATGAAAAAAGATTGATCTATCTTGGATTAATCTTGATGCTAAAGATTATGTGAAACATTGTTGATGAAAAAAGATAGTTGTATATTGATCGTGAGAAGCAGCTAGGATTTACGAGTGCAGCTTACGTCTCATTAGTGTTGGTGTAAACCACCTGTGGTGGCAGCTAGGGTTTATCAGAAAGTTGGATTTGATATTTATTTGAACCAGCTCGGCTTGTTAAACTTAACAAGCTCAAATGATGAGCTCAAGCTTGGCTCGTAAAAAGTTTGAGCCAAATTGTATATTTTTAAAGCTTTTGTTTAACTTCCGTATATGTTACACATTGATTTGTATAAAAGCAAAATATAGTATTTTTAACATGCCTATATTGTCAAAAGGCCAAGGCGCATAGGCCTAGTCTCCAGGCACTTAAAAAGCAAGGGCTTTTTTAGCTAGACGCATAGTATAAAATACATTTTAGGGATTTTAGACATGTTTTAGGCTTTTTAGGTTGATTCCATGCTTATTTAGGTGTTTCAGACGTTTTTAGGCTGAAATTCATCTGAATCCGTGCCTGCTCGCCTGACAGGACGCAACGAAAGCTGCATTGGGCTGCGCTTCGGCGCCTAGGGTGATTTTGACAACATAGTAACATACACCTAATGCAGAATTTATAAACTACACAATCTATAAATTATAATTTATATATAACGTTGGGTTATAGTTATACATATTAAAATTTGGGCTTTAAATAAAGCAGGTCAACAAGCGAGCTTACCTTGGCTCAGGGTGGGCTCATTTGCAAACAAGCCAATTTCGAGTGTGCCTCGTGTCACGGGCTTTTCGAACAGCCATAAGTTGCATAACAGCTCTATATATTGAGAATAATATCTAGAGTAGACTATCATAATTACATACATAGTTTAATATCTAACAGTTTCATCGACATTAAATTACAGAAACAAGGAACAAATAGTGATATGTGGGGCTATCCCACCATTGGTGAAGCTTCTGAAGTTCCAAGACACAAGTAACCTACGAGAGTTGGCCACTGCTGCAATTTTAACATTATCAGCAGCACCAAACAACAGACCAACAATATCCAGTTCAGGAGCAGTCCCGCTTTTAATTCAAATCCTCAGCTGTGGCAGCGTTCAAGGAAGAGTAGATGCAGTCACCGCCCTGCACAACCTAACTACCTCCCAAGAAGAACCGATCATAGCTCTTGATGCTACTGCCGCCCTGCCGCTCATCAACCTCCTTAAAGAATGCAAAAAATACTCGAAATTTGCTGAAAAAACCACCTCCTTGCTTGAAATTATCTCCAAATCTCCTCAAGGGATGCTAGCCATCACAAAAGCCCAAGATGGGATACTAACGTTAGTAGAAACAATCGAAGACGGATCTCTGGTTAGTACAAATCATGCAGTTAGTGTTCTGCTTGCACTGTGTATGAGCTCGAGAAATAAATATAGGGAACTTATTCTTAACGAGGGTGCGATCCCGGGTCTGTTACGGTTGACTGTGGATGGAACCCATGAAGCCCAGAACAAGGCTAGATTGCTACTGGACTTACTTAGGGACACTACTCCTGAAAAGAGACTGAGCTCATCGGTTTTGGAAAAGATGGTTCATGAAATCGCAACACGAGTTGACGGGTCTGAAAAAACAGTGGAAACCGCAAAGATATTGTTGCAGGATATGGTTCAAAGAAGCATGAACATGGGCTCATCTTGCACACCCTGAAAATGAGGTGATTTTGACTAACCTTATAGGGATTGTAAAGTGAAATGAATGGAGAATTTTGTAATGGGAATATGATAAATGCAAACTGGCACCCATTTTGACCCATTTGCACTTCTGGTTTTGAAAGTGATTATCATTGTACTTTTTTAAATGACATTTGACTTGTAAATTGATGTAACATGTCTTGTGATGAAGGATTGTAAATCGGAAAACTGGATGGACTAAACCTGCAATTAACTATAAATCCAAGGATCGTTATGTAATTAGTTGTTTTGTTTCTTATGTGTTATCTACGTATCTAAACAGCAATATCTTATACTTGAGTAGGGTTGTTCACTCTAAGACCCAATCGTAAATTATTTAAATCTCTATTAAAAATTTCGCATGTAAACGAGTAAATGCGAATATACGTCACTACATATTTCAGCTATATTAAAACTTTATCAACATTAAAGATTTTTGACATATTGTCATTGGTTGCGTAACAACAAAACCAAGTGTGGAAGCTTGGCTTTGATCGTGTTCGGTTCTTCATTGAGCTTGATCGTCATCCATAGGTGCTTGCGATTACCCTAAAATGGAAATTTGCAATTATTAATATTATAGCAAATTTCTGAAAGCATAACATAATCGACTTGACAAAAAAATCAAATCAGAAAATATAATATCTGAGGTGGCGTCGGCGACGGCATATAGCCGAGTCGGCGACGCCATGCAGATAGTTGCGTCGGGTCAAAACTGTCGTAGGCAGTAGTTTAATGCGTCGGAGCAACAGTGTCGCGTCGGCGACGACCGGTTGTACCGTCGGCGACGGTACCTTCTGCAGCAGTTTTGCTGCAGATTCGTTTAATTGTCCGTTCGATCCATTTCAAGTCCCGAACATTTAAAACACGACCGGGACTTACGGTGACACGTCCGTAAACACAATTTCCTGTTTTCATTGTACAGTTGCTAGCCGTATGCTACGGTTGGCCACCGTAGCTTAAAGTGGGCTGCCGCAAGATTTTCCGTTTTGCCGTTTTTGTTACGAAAACTTCTGTAACTTGTTACATTTTCGTCCGTTTCCTATGAAACTTGTTTCTAAATGTCCGAAAATGTTTCTTACATAATTAACCCGAAATCCAAATCCCGGATTCTTAATTCTTATGAATTACGCATCAATTCCCGGTTCATGCATATATTCATTTTGACCCGTTAAAAGATTTAAGCACTTAGGCTTAAATCTCACTTCCTCTTACCTTATTTCTCATTCCCACACTAAGATATCTATTTATTTTCACCACAACTATACTTCGGTTATAGAAAATGATATATTTTCAAATTCTACCCTTCGGTTTGACAATTTACGAAAAAGACCCGTGGCATTAAGCCAAAACGACTTATGCCATTTACTATTACACTACCGCAGTTCTTATAAAACTCATTTTTAAACTACGCTCAAGGGTCGTTTGGTCGATATATCATTCAAGGGCGTTTTGATCAAATGTTAGTCATTTTTACGACGAAGGACATTTATATGCATATTTTGACCAAACAAGCATCTTTAACTCATATTCTATTAAATTTTCATTATGTTCCTAAGAACATAATGTCTAGAATTTAAATTACTAGATATACCTTTCTCTAGGTAATCCAATATTCATCAAAGTCTCATTTAACTCTTACCAGGTCTTAAATCCTCGATGAGAGTTTGACCCGTTACACGTACCTGACTCGGTCATAGTATTGACCCGTTTTAATACCTTACAATATTAAGCTTCAATTAAAAGCAATGCAATCCATATGTTACTCTCCCGGTGAGCTCAAAACTCAACAAGCGACCATTAGTCATTATTGCCAAATGGCGACGATATCACCATTTGACCCACTTGGCCTAAATGACCATTTTATTATTATTTTTTATTTTTTTGTGAGATGATATTTATTTACCATCTCATCCATGTAACCCTTTTTAGTTTACACCGTATAGTTATATTAATTAAAGGTCATTTCTTTATTCGTTTGTCCCGTTATGGCTTACGCCATAGGGTGTCTGTTTCTTAAACTGTTTTCTATACGTTTATTCATAACCAAATCACCGTTTTATCATTTTTTACCCATTATGATTAACACCACAAGGTATCTTTCAAAACTCGTTGGTTATTTGTCGTCACATGGCCAACTTTCTGTTTTTACCCTTTATTTCCATGAAAATGATTTCTTACCATTTTCACTTATTCCGACCAGTATTATTCTGCATCGGAACTTCCTATTTCAAATACTGATTTATCTTTTTCATAACCAATACAATAAGTAAGTATTCTACTAGGAGGGTGTAAGCTTCACTTACCTTGAAATCCGATTATGCCTTTTTTCGTGTATTCAATCTGTTTGACCCGCTTCTTTCCAAGCTTCCACCTAGCTTGTCAAGCGTCAAAGTACCTTTTATCATTTCGCAAGATGGTTAGATTAGTCATTATTTATCAAGACTATCCCACCTTACGAACTTTATATCAAAATTACCATTTGATCCTATTATAGGTCAGTTTGACTTTTAAAAGTCAACTGCCTGTTAACATTTGTAAACGCACAGTTAAGTTCAACGAACTCACTTAGGCATTTATAAATCATCCGGCATGCGATATGTTTAAGCAACCCTCTTATCTAAATTCCCAACCAAGTTCATGTAATTTCTTTCACTTAAACAAGTTCAAGCAATTGTTAACATCAAGTTAAGTTAACTTTCGATCATCAATGCTAATTTATCCATTCATTTTACTAGAACTAAGGGTTTTCATCTTTATATAACAACCCATTTCATCATATTATTAGACATTCATCCGAATACCTAATATAATCAAATTCTTCACACCAATTAGTAGACAACATGATCTCAAACACTTATACATTGACATAACATTAGTTTCATTATCTCATACAAAACCCATTTCAAGTCATGTATGATTACTTACTCGAATCTCTAATTTGTTAAAGTATTTTACACATACATACAAGTACGATGATCATAAACACTCATACATTATCAATTTCATCATATAATCAAAAACCCACTTTATGTCATACATGAGCACTTATTCAAATCACAAAATTGTTCAATATTTCACATTTACTTGTGAGTATGATGATTATACACATAATTTCATTATCAACTCCTCCATACTAACAAAGTATTGAACTCAAGGTTATCACCTTCAAGTTCATTCACATAATTATCATTACTAAAACATAATTTACATCATACCTCATGATCTCCAAGCCTAGATAATCACGATTGTATGTTCATGCATAAGATTTAGCCATAATTCACCCTTCAATTTTGATGATTCTTGATCAACAAGGGTTTGCCCTTGTTGCACCCTCTGATGATCAACATATACACACACTAAGTGTGTAGTATGTGTTAATTTTATGTTTTAATAAAACAAGTTTCCTTTTTGGTAGCTTTGGTCCTAAAGTTTAGTTTTGATTATAAATGAGACTACAACTTGTTGTCTGGTCACTTACATACATGTTATTAACTAGGTTAATTTGTTCCTAGTTATTTTGTTTAGAGTTCACTTTTACCACTAACGGTCTTTTACCCGCTCTTTAATTTTAACATGGTTTGATTACCAAACCCGTTTTTGGGGTGTTACATTCATGAGCTGAGCGGACCTTTGCTTGTGCTTAGCTCGTTTACAAACGAGCCGAATCTGAACGAGCATAGTCAAGCGTGCAGTTTTCCGAGCGAGAAGCGAGCAACGAGTAATTTGGACAACAATAGACTTAGAATGTTTCTTTATAGGGTTGTTCACAACTCTGGTTGAGGCAAGTGTGGCGATGAATGTACAATAAATAACAATTGTCGCATTGTGCCGTATGGTGAGAGCGAGAGACGACGAGAGAAAGTAGTCAAATATTGTCGCTTCAAGACTTAGAGTTTTAGTTTTAAATTTAGTGTTAATTTTTTTTAATGGTTTGATTAGGCTAGGCTAGTATGTTCAAATATTATTGTATATACGTATATAGTGGACCAAATGTAACGGTATGTATAAAATATGAATATGCATGTAATTTGTTTGTGCATATATAATAAATTAATAAAAATTAACTCGAGTTGAGGGGACCTTGGCTCGTGAGGGAAAGCGACGCGCGATTTGGACAACCATAACAAGAAATAATTCATAAAATTCATAAAAGCCCATACTAGTAGAAACTTTTGAGGTTGTATCAAAGTTGGTGTTGATATCATAGTCTCAAAATTCTATTGACCCAAGAGTCACTTAACGACTTGCTTATTTTTTTTTGGTTATCGACAACGAGTGGAAAACTGTTGCTGGTTTTTTATATTGGAATTTTGATGCATCGTCTACTTTTTAGTAAATATTTCAGTTTATATTGTTTTTAAATGTTGTATAGATGATCTTCTACATGTATTTGTTTGTTGCATTTGTCAATCTCACTTGAAAAATCTTATTTTAGCCTATTAGTTATCTGAAACATGGCACAATCATCTACGGTTGTCTTTATGTATTCCATGTTAAGTTTTTTCTTTCAGATTCGACTTTGTTTGATAGAGTTTATCTAAATTGGTTAGTGAATTGGCCATTGTTCAACTACCGTTTGGTTTGGTTTGGTTTTTCTTCTCTGATTGATTGATTTGTGCTTTGTTTGTTTGAAACATTCACATATTTGTTTGTGTTAAGAAAGATATTTTTAAACTCGAAAGAACCAACGATTACCGTGTGGGACCTAGAGTCGGTAGATCTTCCTAAATGCTAACTTACTTACGCCGTGTGCAGTGTACGCTCTTCATTTCCAAATTAACTTGTACAAATCTAGCAGCATGTATAAAGGTAAGTCGAAAGATAGTTATACATCTAGGTTAGCTTTAAAAACCTTAGCTAGCTATTCGTTCGAGCAAAAACAATGCTGGGCCGGAGCCGGAGAATTTAGGTCACAACGCATTAACAATAATCGGTAACTTGTTCTTCACGTTTTTTTGTAATCGATGTTCACCGCTACATATGAACCTGAAGATCCATTATTCCATCCATCAACTAAGATCACAAACTTCCTTACTTCCACTTCCAATGCTAGTACAGTTGTGAAATCAGTGAGGACTTTTTAACTGTTAACGAAACCGCATTCCATAATGTTGTTACTGTCGGTGATTGTAGCCTGAGATTATTAAGGCGGTAGATTCTACTGATCCGGAGGTTTTTCATCTCATGATGTCGGCTGCTATCGAGCAGTTTAGGGATATACATTTTTATCGCTTTGGGAAGCCGGTTCGTGGGATCAATCATACTTCTTGTCATATGGCTTAGGCCGAAAGGAGGGAAGACGGCAGCGCTGTATAAGGATTATCGGAGCTTTGTGATCGCTAGGTCCCAGAATTGTACGCTAAGTGTTGGTGATTATCGTTCGGGTGGGAATGCTAGGAAGAGAAGGAAGCATCAGAAGCCCGGGTTTCCGATGATAAAGAGTAGTAGTGGCACGTCCCATATGCTTCCTGGGATATGATGTTAGTCATCCATCACTGCTGCTACACAATTGTTAATACGTAAGAAGTCGATGATGGTACACAAATTTCAAATATTGTGATCTGATTGGTGCATTATTCAGTTATAAGACTGTTCTGTGATTCATGTAAAAAGTGAAAAAGAAGGGTACCACGTAGGCGCAGGGGCTCTCATTTCACACACCCAACTCCTATTGTGGTGAACCACGCCCACCCTTGCAGCTGTTCGTTCCCCAACCAATATTCACATTCTTCCCTCACGCCCGCGGTGACACCCATGCCCCCACCCTGCGACCCCTCCCCCCTCCGAGCACGACCGTGAGTCCATGATGGTTTTGAGCGCCCACGCCATCCGACCAGGCCCCACCCCACAATACCCAACCTAAGAATTTTGAATAGGAAGTTAATACTCATAAAAACCACTTGTTTCCTGTTTCTGCGTCAATTTCTGTTCCAAAACCAGTTTCAGACCGAACTGGAACCAGTTTATAAACTTTATATAGACGACCGGACCATTGATTTACTCATTAGTATCCGGATTCGGCAGTCATATCCAATCATCACTTACGAAAATACAATAATGATCATTCATCCATCTGGTACTAGAAATACATGATCAAAATTGCGAAAGGTTCATACAGATCACAGCTAATCAGCTATTCACTCTGTTGTAGACCAAAAACCAGAAACACAAACACAAAAGCAAACTGAAAGCTAACAGTTTCTCAGGTGCATACAACACCGGAAACCTTACACGATTTCTATATACAAAGCGCATAAATTTCAAGTCAACGACACCAACATTACTTACAACACGTCGGGCGGCCACTAAAAACATCCGAAAACTCGAGTTGCAGTCTAAACTAAAACCACGAAAAACCCAACCTCACATTGGGCAAGTGTTTTCTTCAACCTCTTTCGGCATCATCATCTGGTTCCTGCACAGTGGGCACGTTACGTTCCACAACTTCAACCATTTCTCAAGACAAGACTTATGAAAAACATGCCCACACAAAAGGCGATTTATCTCCGCATCCGGGTTAAACTCAACTAAACAAACCGAGCATTCTTGTTTGGTTCTGCGACATAACGAGTCATAAAGGACAGACGGTGTTCGGCTTCTGAACTCTTCCATGTAAGTTTCTGATGGTGTTCCTCTGCATTCGATCGAGTCTGTCAACGTTTGAGCTGCGTAATCTTCTGATGATGCTACATCGATGCCAATTACATGAAGGATCGATCGAACGATTTCTTTCATGATGGATATTGAGATGGCTGTGTTCACAAGAATGACACACAGGACACCTGCATCTGATGGGGTTTGGTATGGTGAAAGACCCATGATGTTATTAAACCTGAATATATATATAACAAAGTTAATATCTTGATGAACTTGAAATCGATTACATCAAAAACCGAAAATATCAATATGGTTTTACTTGGATTACCTTTTTGTAGGAAAAAATCTTGAAACAAGATGATCAATATAATGCTCTTTAGGAACCTTTAACTGATTTGCTCTGAAAATATGCCCAAAGTTACAAGATTAGACCACAAGATTTGAAACCCACACACCCAATTAATGAATTTACACATACAATTCATCAAAATCACAGCTTTCTAGTTTCTGCGAATGTCATAATAAAACCCTAAACATCATGAGAAAATCAAGAGTAAATTAAACAGGAAAACAATCATATACGGGAAAATAAAAATTGAGCATCTAGATATGTTTTTTTTTCCAGATTTAAAACAAAATAACCAAATCTGATCATGAAAACTGGTTAAATTAGAGGGTAAACAAATATCCCCAAAAAGTATTAACAATGAAAATAATCAGTTTCTAGATCAAAAACCCTAGAGATCCAACTTCAATAAAAAAGTATATACCTAGAGATCTGTAACAGTAGATCGAATTACTGTGTAGCAATTAGTTAAAAGGCAAAGAGAATTTTAGGAAGAAATAGATATATACCTAGAGGCAGAGTGGGTGTTTGAATGTTGAATTTGAATGAGAAATGAAATGAAGTGGTTGTTAAAATTTGAGTGAGAAGATAGGGTGGGTATCGACGACAAAGGATGATGATGATGATGGGCAACCTCAACTACACCGTCTGATTCAACTAAGGTCTTTGTGTATATATAGAGCCTCCTCATTCCTATACAAAGGATATTGATTTTTGGTGCTATGGGTAGGTACCGCGACATGCGTATTTTAGACGATTGCTATAAGGGTAGTCACTCGCGAATTAGGCTACATGGGTTTGAACCCGAGTCATAACACCGCAGTCATCCATGCGGGTTCGGCGGGCGACAACCCAAACCCGTGTGACATACCACGTTTCCAAGGTAAATATTACCGTTAAATTTGAAGTTTTGACCGTTTTAAAAGAAATCAAATAACTTTCTGTATTTAACAACCCATTCCATTACTTTAATCAACTCATCCACATAAACTCATTCAATTTTTATGTCTATCTACAAAAAATTCCTCTCAAAACGTCAAGGAAATCGTGGACCGAAAAGTAAGACATTGCATTGGCTATGTCTTGTGTCACAACCCATCATGAATGCGCGTCTACTGATAGAAGGGTTTTGTTTTGGAACCAGGTCTTCCAACAATTTTGTCTCCATGTTGATGAGACCAATTGAAGCGTGGATCAATTTAATTAACGTTTTGCGTTTATTCGTTTCAAATAAAAGATTTCATGGGAGGTTAATGAACGTGGAAAATTCTGATAACGAGCTCTCAGAATCTGAAGTCATTCAAGTGGCCCTTGTGGACTACAAACACACCTACGACGAGGACTTTGACCACATTTCGACGTGGCAAATTATTAGGATGTATGTTTAGGTTTTATGTTTTATTATTATGTAACGGTTAAGTTTTGTGTTTTATTTTTATGTAATGTTTAAGTTTTATATTACACTTGAGTTTTTTTAAAAATTAAAAAAAATAGTTTATGACATATGTAGTGGTTTATGACAAATGGATACTTTGAAAGAAAATTAACATAATAAAATTTGGTTGGTTGAGACAAGAATACTACCTTAGAATACCAATCCTTCCTAAACGTATATATAGTTATACTTTATAATTTATACACCATAATCATGTAACAAACACCGACAGAGATCATCACTTTTTCGATAGAAACATGTATATAGTGAGCTAGACTCAAAAAATATTATAAAGGAGACACCAAACTTTTTATCAATTTTCTTATCTATCTCCAAATGCAAAAAGAGTTTAGTGTGCGACAATAATTTACGCTACAACAAATTTAATCTAGCATAACAATAATTATACTATAGTCTACATGTAACATAATAAATATTACGATAGATCACTGTGTTGTAGCGTAATAATTATTATTATATTATCATCATTTTTGCATTTTGAGTTTCGTTGAGTTTGTATCTCTCTCCAACCACTTACTAAAAGTATGGCTCACAAATTACATGTTAACATAACACGGAACAACACAGAGTTAAACCAGTGTGTGTTTGAGCTTAACAAGTTTCGTGTCTTAAACAGGTTGACCTTTTAATAACTTGTTTAAAGGGGGTGCTTTCTGGAAACTTCGTATTTTCGTCTGTTTTTCTTGTTTTTTTGCTTTTTTTTGGACATTCAAATCCTATAAAAACTTAAAATGAATGATTTAGTAAGTATTTTCATCATAAATTGCTTCAAAAGTATACATAAATTGGGTAAATTCATATTATATATATATATATATGATGGACATCAATAATGCAAGGAATTTCACTTATTACTCCATTATTTGATCATTCTTAAGACGTCTAGGGTATCGAATCTTTGGTTTGTATTTTGTCATAGAATGTCTTTCTTTCTTTATATGTGTTTCCTTCATAAGTTCCTCCTCTAATGGTTCAGTCACTTTTCCAGATATTATTGGTTTAGCAATATGGTCTTTAGTGGTTATGACACTTCTAGTTATGATGGCTTTCATAATAGCTGTTGGATCTAGTGGACCCCACAAAAGAACAGATGATTGGAAAGCCAAAATAGTATACAACCTCTAATAACAAATAACAGTGCTTTGAAGATCTGCTCTTCCCAAAGACAAAGACTCAATATCTGCTACTCTAAAGTCTCCCAAGACTAAGGTCTGTTTACAAGATATGTTGAAGACAAACTCTGCTTAAAGCCAAAGGTATGCCAAATAGAATCTCTGCTAACGAAGACTAAAGTCTGATAAAGCTAAGGTATGCCTGTGGATCAACAGATGATAAAGCTCAACAGAGGACTATCAACAGATGATGATTAACAGAGTTTACCTGTATTTTCAATGTATCAGTGCTTAGGCCATAGTAGATGTTAGGAGTTTGTTAGGCTGTTAGATGTCGCTGTCTAGGTGACGTCAGCTTAGATTCTTCAAATGTTTCGTTTGTACTATATATAGAACAGTGTCTGTACTGTTCTATTTATCACTTTCCATATTGACATTTTGGTACGGATAAACAGAGAGTGATCAGGCTGAGGGGGAGTTGTAATTCTTCATGCATACGTGAATCATTAAATTTATAAAAGCATGTTGATGAAAGCAATATCTTCATTGTTGTGATTGAAAAGTTAATTATTCTGCTGTATATTTCATTATTTTCATCTTAACTTTCATAGTAATCAAACTCAAATCCTAACAATTGGTATCAGAGCTTGGTCAATCAAATTCGATCTAAACAATCAATTTGATACAAACAGATTAGCTCCTACTACTGATATCGTTTGTTCGTTAAATTGAAAATAGAGTAAAATTTTATTTATGTTCAAAAGTATTTTAAACAAAAACCTGTTTTGTAAACAATCAAAAAATGTCTCAAAATGCACAAGATCCAAACAATACTAGTACTCTGTACAAACCTCTGATACTTGTCAGATCGGAGTATAATATCTAGCAACGTCGGATGGGTCACATACTTGCTCAGCAAAACACGGGTTGTTGGAAATCGGTTATCTTCGAACCACATGTTCCGATGGTACCGAGTGCTGAAGACCCCAAGGGTCAAGTACCAAAGAAGCTGGAAAAGTACTCTGAGCAAGATTTTCAGAAAATCAAGCTAGATGCCAAGGCATTTAGTATCGTTGCTACGACTTTGCCGAATGATATCTATGCTGGCATGTTGCATTGCAACAGTGCTAAAGAGTTGTGGGATGCTTTGAAAGAGCAGTTTAGAGGTACAGAGGAAGTCATCGAAAACAATCGAGAAGTTTAAACCAACGGTATGAAACATTCTGTCACATTAAAGGAGAATCATTAACTCAACAATTCGAAAGGTTTGGTTGTCTAATAAGTGATTTAAAACTTATTAATGTTAGTTATCCTAATTCAACTTTAAATAGCCGATTTCTAAGATCATCACTAGATAAATGAGACACTATTGCTTTTGTAACAAGAAACTCTGTTGGTTTCAAAGAGATGAGTTTGACACAGCTTCATGGTAGGCTCTTAACTTATGAGAGAGAGCTTAACCAAAAAAAGAAGCTTCAAGAGTCAGGAAAAGTTGCTGATGACTATGCTTTTGGTAGTACAACACTTTTTGGTCAAGAGAAAACCTCTAGTGGAAGTAAGGATCAGGGTTATGATCATTTTATTGACATAACTTCTGGTGGAGGATTTAACCCTGACCCTTACTCACCCAATTATGCTTTTGCAGCAAATGCGGAAAACCAAGTTTCTGACAACTTATCTTTTGAGTTAAATGATCTTCAACATTTTGACCCCACTAATTTGTAAGAAATGGAAATTTTGCACCAACTTGCTTTTCTAAGTGTTGGGACTAGAAAATTTTACAAAAAAACTGGCAGAAAATTTCCAGGGTTGCATGGAGGGTTGAAAGTTGGGTTGGATAAATCTAAAATCAAGTGTTACAAGTGTAATAGGTTAGGCCATTTTGCTAGAGAGTGTAGAAGCCAAACAAGTGGTCTTATTGTCACACATCCAAGTCCCTAGACCTCAAAACACTCAAAACACTGTCCATTATACCCAATATACCCCTGCTCCACACATACAAAACACTACTCACTTTGCACACCCTACAACTACTGTTCCAATTTCGTATGTCCAAACCACTGTTCCTCAGATACAATATATTCAAACCCCAGTCCCTCAGTTCAAGTGCAATCTGCACCTCAAGCTGCACAAACTCCTACTCAGGCAGAAAACAATCAATAGAGCTTTTTCACACAAGGCTTTGTTGATTGGAGCAGCTTACTTGAAGAACTTACAGATGAAAATTTTGTTCTAATGGCCAATTTGGAAAAAGAAAAATGATGAATTTTGTTTTATGGCACTAGAGACAATATTGGTAGGGGTGGAGTCTGAGGAAGTGGTGTCCAATTCGGATGTGGTAAAATGTTGAAACAGATGTTTCAGAAGAAAAGGTTGGTGAAGAAATGGTGAATCCTCTATTAGCCCATGGGAGTTTTATGTTTGTGAAGGAAAATGTGATTGTGCCATGATGGCTGCTGCCAAGGTATCACCTCAAGTTCTTAAAGACTTATGTTCTGACAAATGTATCATTGCTTTTGCTAACATTAAAGAGGTGAATGAAAACCTTAGGAACAAGATCTTAGATGATGAAATACAATTTGAAAAACTTGTTAAAGAGTTAAAATCAAAATTGTTTAAAAAAGAAAGTGAAATCAGCAGTCTCAAACATAAATCAAGCATAAGCAAGGATCAACTCCAAACAATGATAGAAAAATATCATAGTTGTAAAAAGGAGCTTGAATATACCCAGATCACATGTGAAAAATGGGTAGAGTCCTGTAAAGGTTATGAGTTGATGTTAGAAAACATATCAAAATCAATGTAAAATTTGCCATAGGTTTTCGCAAAAATGACCAAGTTTCTCAAAACACTGCTGTAAATGATTCTCGTTTGGTTGAAATCATTCCTACCAACATGGCTGGTCAAGAAATTAAAATCACATAACCAAATGGAAAGAAAATTGTTTTAGAAAGACCTGAAGGATTTTCAACTTTTGAGGAAATTGAAAAATATCAATTCAAACCAACATGGTCAAATGAATGTAACATTATTGAAAATTTTAAGCCAATGGATTTCTCAACCATTGAGGTGTGAAAGCACCTAAAGTGAAAATTATTCCCCTAAAAGACATTCCAATAGATGTTATAACAAATGTTGACAAAAAGAGTTGAAAAAAGGAAGAAGAAAGAAAAGATATCAAACTTGTTTTGTGACTTTTGCGAAAAGAAAAATCATGTCACTAAAGACTGTTTTCATTAAAAGCATATGATATAAACAAGACAAGTGTGATTGTTGCTGCACCTCATTGCACTATACGTGGTAAGAAATATCACAAAACTCAAGAGTGTGTTTATCTCAAAAATTTTGATGTCAAGAAAAATAAGTATAAATCTAAAACACTTGAGAGTCCACATGCTAGTACTCAAAAAGGAAAGTCCCAACAGGCCTTCATCCTAGTCCAAACACCTGGTACCAAATAGCTTAATGTAACCTCTGCTCCCAGAGAGGTTGAGGTAATAGATGCACCACCTGTAAACAAATTTCCAATAGGATATGGCCACCCAACTTATAAAAGTGTACCACTTGGTTATGAGATCTACAAAAGACCTTCAAAAGCAAGAGTGAACAAGCATCCTCATGGTTACAACCACTTGAAAGGAAATGGTCCACAACAGATGTTTCAAAATCTGCTCAAAATTCTGACCATTCTCCTAGACTTGAGGTTATAATGTCTGTGACCCCATCCAAAGCCATTTTGGCTTTGGACACTCTCCAAAACTAATATGTTACTGATGTGCAGGGAGCTTTTGCTTGTCTTGATAGGTTATGGTATGTAGATAGTGGAGGCTCTAGGCACATGACAGGATGTAGACCCATTCTCAAAGATTTTCTAGCACATGGAGGGGGTGATATATCCTTTGGTAACAACTCAAAAGGAAAGGTGTTAGAGTCAGGGACAGTCCAAGCAGGGAACTCAAGTTTGAAAATGTCAATCTTATAGACAACTTAAAATTTAACTTCCTTAGTGTGTCTCAAATGAGTGACAAATGCTATAGGTCATTTTTCACTAAGGAAACTTGTAAGATTGTTGGGCCATAAGTGGTGAAAAAGATTGAAATAATTATATCTGAGAGCAAAACATGGCTTGTTGCTCACAGGAGTGGCAATGTGTATGTGGTAGATATGTTGAAAGATAATCCAATATCTAATGCTTATTTGTTCTTAGCTGCCTCTAACAAAGAGACATAACTATGACATAGAAGACTTGGTCACACAAATCTAAATACTATCACCACACTCTCAAAACAAGGTCTTGTTAGGGGCCTTCAACCAAAACAATTCACATGTGATTAACATTGTGTTTCCTATCTAAAAGGTAAACAACATAAAAGTTCATTCAAATCCATTGATGAGTCCAAAACTAGTCAGTGTTTACAATTGTTGCACATGGACTTGTTTGGGCCTGTTAAAATCTTGAGTCATAAAAAGAAGAGGTATTGTCTTGTCGTAATTTGTTTCAAGGTTTACATAGACTTACTTTTTGCACTCCAAAGATGAGACTGCAGGTATTTTGCAGGATTTGTAAGAGAGGTTGAAAAGCAATTTAATCTGCCAGTAAAAATCTCCAGGAGTGACAATGAAACAGAGTTTAAAATAAGGAGTTGAATGACTTCTATGTGCTAAAGGGATTGTAAGGCAGTACAGCATCCCAATGACACTGGAACAAAATGGGGTGGTTGAAAGGAAGAATAGGACCTTGATTGAGGCTGCTAGAACAATGCTTGCAGATTCTAGTTTACCATTTTCCTTTTAGGCAGAGGCTGTAAACACTTTTTGCTATGTGCAAAACAGAGTTTTAATCAACCCAAGACATGAAAAGACTGCTTATGAAATTCTGTTCACAATCAAACCACTGATCTCTTATTTCAAAATGCCCATGTTTCATTTTAAACCTAAAAGATTTAACTTCAAATTTGCAGCCAAAGTAAATTGTGGTTATTTTTAGGGATACTCAACTACTACCAAAGCTTACAAAGTGTTCAACACAAGGACTAGGTGTGTAGAAGAGACTTTGAATGTAAAGTGTTCAATGAACTTTCTTCTTTAAAATTTCCAGCAAATCCTGCTGAATTGTTTGATTTAGATAAATTTACATTTGAAGATGTGTGTCTGTCAAGACTAACAATGCACGTACACCACAGTCTTCTCATCAAGATTATGGATTTGACATTGTGATCCCACAATATAAAGTCACTTCCACCACCTGAGGAACAAATGTTCAAACAGCTGTCAAAACTCTGCCACTGATATATCAACAGTTGTTGATCCTCAAACCTCTGTCGCCACATCCAGCAAATCTACTCTTGACAAAAGTCCATCATCTATGAACAAAAGTCAACCCATTTTTACACGTATTCCACCTATGCCTCCACCTCCATTCCAAACATCTGTTGACTCTTCAAAATTGCCAACAGATGTTAGCTCAAATGATTCTCATCTGCAGCCTTCACCTCTAATGCCGTCATTCATACAAGGGAGATCTAATCTACCTTAAAAATCATCCACCAGACCAAGTTATTGGCAACAACAATGACGGGTACTCAGAAGAATTCAATCCCAAAACATTTGTCTTTTTGCTGGTTTTCTAACACTCACACAACCTGTCAAGTATTAAGAGGCACTAAGAGATAATAGTTAGGTAGAGGCCATGCATGAAGAGTTCTTACAGTTCAAAAGATAATAAGTATGACCATTATCTAAGGATATATGTCCAATTAGCACAAAATGGGTCTTCAAGAACAAAATAGATGAAAGGGGTATTGTTGTAAAAAACCAAGCTAGCCTTGTGGTTCAAGGCTATAGACAAGAAGAAGGCATTGATTATGATGAAACATTTGCTCCAGTAGTAAGATTAGAGACCATCAGATTGTTTTTAGCTTTTGCTGTCAACCACAAAATCAAGGTACATCAAATGAATTTCAAATGTGCATTCCTTTATGGTAAGATCCAGGAAGAGGTATACGTATGTCAACCCCGTGGTTTTGAAGATGTCTTTTTATCCTGATCATGTCTACAAGCTTAATAAAGCTTTGCATGCCTTGAAACAAGCACCAAGGGCCTGGTATGAAACTCTTTCCACCTTTCTCTTATCCATAGGCTTCACAAGAGGTAAAATTAATAGAACATTGTTTTTAAAATGGAAAGGAAAGGATTTGATGATTGTCCAGATTTATGTGGATGCCATCATTTTTGGATCCACATGTAATTCCATGTGTGAAGAGTTCAGGGAATTCATGATAGCAGAGTTTGAGATGAGTACCATGGGTGAACATCAATGCTTTCTTGGTCTCCAAGTTAAGCAATTGCAAAATGGTACATTCATTCATCAAAGTAAATATGCCAAAGAACTATTAACAAAATTTGATATGAATGATTGTAAACCATGTAGTACACCCATGGCCACCTCAAAATTGGTCACTGTTGATGATAAAGATGACTTGGTTGATTAAACACTTTACACAAGCATGATTGGATCATTATTGTACCTAATCGCATCAAGTCTAGACGTCATGTTTGCAACATGTGTCTGTGCCAGATCCCAATCAGCACCTAGAAAATCCAACCTTATAGCCGTGAAAAGGATATTCAGATACATAAAAGGTGCTCCCACACTTTGTATATAGTATCCCGCTAATGGAAATATTGAGCTTTCAGGTTACTCAGACAGTGACTTTGCTGGTTGTCATACTACAAGGAAGTCCATTTAAGGAGGTTGTCAGTTTCTACGCAATTGCTTGGTTTCTTGGCAAAGCAAAAAACACGCAGCGGTTTAAACATCAACAACAGAGGTTGAATATATTGCTGCTGCAAGCTTTACAGCTTAACTACCGTGGCTTCAAAATCAGTTGCTGGATTTTGGTGTGACTGCTTTAAAGACTCCTCTTATGTTGGATAGTCAAGCAGCTGAAATCATCATAAAAAATCCAGTTTCTCATTCTATAACCAAGCACATTGACATAAGACATCACTTTGTGAGAGATTTCTATGAAAAAGTTTTGATTTCTTTGCATCATGTTCCAACCAAGGATCAACTGGCAGAAGTGTTGACAACAGCTTTAGACACATCCACCTTTGAAAGCTTGATCTCTATGATTGGTATGTTAAACATGGATTAAAAGCAACATTTTGTTTTCCATGAATAAAAAGCATTAAAATGTTTTCAGAAAATAAAAAATCCATCCTTAAAAATAGCTTTGATTAAAAATTTTCAAAAATCCTTAAAGTCTGTTACAAACCACTGTTTCTAAAACCTTTGTTTGGCTAGAATTTATCCGCTGCTGAAAGATATCCTCTTTTTACACTCACCATTGTTCATAACATCTTTTAGAAATAACCATTGTTTGCCTAACCTCTAATGTCTATCCTCTGATAGATTAAAATCAGCCACTGTTCTTATCCACTGTTCCAAACCTCTGTTACTTTTCAACAAAGGTTATCTAAACAATTGTCATCCACAAACAAAGGTTACCATGTGGACAAATGTTAGCCATTAGATCTTTCAAACAGACGTTTCCATGTTAGCATTCACTTTTTCACTTTATAAAAACCCTTGTTTCTTCCAAACAGAGCTTTCACGACTGACTTGAATTCAAAATTCATATGAAGCGGTTTCCACTCCAACTTCTTCAAAACTTCTCACCTTTCATCTCCGATCATGGCTCTGCAAATAAAATGTCCTCACAACTACCTTCCTTATTTCGAGAAAGCCAACAAAAATAAATCTTTCCACTCAATAATTGATGTTTTGGCATCATCAAAATACTACACCATCTTAACTGTCAATGCACCAATATACGTGGATACCCTCTGACAATTCTGGGCAAATGCTGAAGTTCAATCTCAAATAAAAAGCGCTTTGCTATAACGTCAAAGATCGGAGGAACAATTGTTCAGATATTCCCATCTTCCACAGCCACAATATTTACTTTAAATGACAAAGCAGGTAATACTACTTTTGAGAAGCAACATCTTCACACAGAGTTCATAGATAGAGGGTATGATGGTTAATTACAGGAGTTATAATTTTTAAACCTCAATTTCATGCTGAAATAAGATATTTTTACATACCCTACTTGTATGTCTCTCACCCAAGACCACCTTATTTAATGAGATTCCACAAAAAGTCCAATACTTGGGATATGCCACTTTGACTAATTTAGATTATAATCTATCCCATGCATTGTTCTTGGACTTGGTGGCAAATGTGATTGCTATTAAAGGGAACAAAACTAAAACTTTTCTTATGTATACCAGAATTTTAAGTTATTACCTTCAAAAACAAGAGTTTGAAAAAGACTGTCAACAAGGTACAACTTTTAAAATAACAAGTCTTACAAATGGAACTTTTACTAGAAGGCATGATAAAGAGTCAAAAGTTTCCAATACATAAGCAAAGGGGGATGAGAGTGTTTTAGATGAGCCCACATTTGTTGCTCACACCTCTGTTGCTGAGCCACTGCTCCTTGTGATCATGACACCACATCCGGTGTTGTGAAACCCACACAAGAAAAATCCAAAAAGAAACCTTCCACATCCAAAAAGCCCACAAAAAAGAAACAACATAAAAAGTCACCTCTAGAAGATGAGATCCCAGAGGATAACCTTGTGGCAATTCCAAAGCCACTTGAAACCACTATTGTTACTTCCTCACAACAGATGGAAAGATCTCCACCCATCCGAATTCCTCTTGAATCCTCACAAAAGGATCAAGTTGTAAGCACAAGGACACCAACTCATGAGGCAGTTTTTCACTTGAAAGTGTGTTTCTAAGCCCTTCTCCCAGGGATGTCTCTCTTTCAACCCCACAACCCTCCACTCCAATTCCACCAACATTCATACCTCTGCTTGATGCAATTGATAAAACTCAGACACAAATCAGTTCCTCTCACTCACCTATTAAAGAGAGAAAACTTCCACAAGTGACTGAGTCGGAGAAAAATCAAGTTGCTAGCCCACAAACAGCAAAGGAGGTTACACCCCTTGAGTTACATGTAACTCTTGGTGGTAGTTCATGTGAAGCAACCACTACAACTAGTGAAACAACAGTTTCTCAATTGGACAGTGTTTCATCTATATGTCTTCCTTGAAGGCAACAATTGTTGAGGATACTATTGTAAACTCTGTTCCAGTTGGAAGTCCCCAATACCAAGAAAAAGGGACATTGGTTCTTATAATTTGGAGTCTTCTCCTGTTATGGAACCAAATACAACTACCTCTCGTAGGAATCAGATGATCCTATTAAGTTATGTGATGAATTAAGATACGAGGTGTCACACCCCCAAATTACCACTTGCGGAGTTTTACGGCGAGGCGTGCGACATACCAGGATCTAGCCACTAATCATGTTGAACTAACAATAAATAATATAAAACAAGTCATCATGTCCAACATGAATAGTGAATTTCGAATTAAATGTTTCAAACATAGTATGTGTTCAATGGAAGCAATGTAAACATCTCAAACAATTGAAAACAAAATGTTTTAAAACGTAAAGTATTAATTGTTGCAATCAAATGACACGTCCTATGATCAACTCCTCAGACTGCAAGTTTCCATGCAAAATATATCTCATGACCTGCAAGCATGCAGAAAAAGAGTATTAGTGGTTAAGCCGGTGAGTTCACAATTTAGTTTAACGTACAACAAGTAGGTGTTTAGTTTAAAGACATGTCATTAATAAACTGGATACCGAAGTGACTGTTATGTTTGTTTGCCCTCATCAATGCCTATCAACATTAGCCATGTGTTTAAGGTCCTTAGTTCACGCCCGTCCTCCCGGGTACGATGTGAGGTTTGTCAAGCCTAATAGCGCTATAAACTAATACCCATGTTGCCTCCAATGCAACTAATTCGGTAGTAAGTAGGACTTTCATGATAGTGTTGAGTTTATTAACTAACATCAAAATTAAACCATAATAGTTATATAAAGTATTCCTCCAAGGATTAGTAGTTTATCCCCCGGGACGCATGCTTGTGAAAGAGCAGTGAACTCACCTTAGTTTGCTCGGTAAATGATATCGTGTCTTTATGCGTTAAATCAGTGTTAGGTCTATTACACGCGACGTAGTGTACGTTAAATGTAAGTATATATATTCAAGTAGGGTTTGCAATACCCTAAGTATCCAAACAACCCAGTGTTCAGGTGATCAGTTCAACATGTTTATCATACAGTAGCACGTAGTGAATTCTCTAGTTGGTGACAAGTAGTGTGATTTTAAGAAACTCGGATGTAAAGGTTATCAATAAACACAGATATCACATATACACGTTAAACTCGGACATGCATGCCTAAGTTAAACTCTTAAAAACATTCTTAACTTCAACTCTGAAAAACATCCTCAACTTAAACCCTGAGAAACATCCTCAACTTAAACTCTGAAAAACATCCTCAACTTAAACTCTAAAAAACATCCTCAACTTAAATTTGAAAAACATCCTCAACTTAAACTCTAAAAAGCATATTCATGTGGATAAACCCGGACTCCTTTTGCCTCACATATATGCATATATAAATTCGGTCAACCCCTACATATTCACAAGTTCAGACTACATATGGATAAACCCGTACTCCCTTTGCTCCTCAACAAACTCCGAACCCACATAGAAACCTAACAAATTCGGATATTATAACATCACAACATCTAACATATAAATCTGGATCATGTATAACTTATCAAACTTGGATCATGTGACTTCATCAAATCTGGACCTTTGTAGGTCCACTTGGAGGATCAAGATTAACCTCCTTCCCTGTTTATACAACACAAATACGAGTGTGGAATCCTCGTAAGTATGGAAACTAAAGCAAAGTAAGAAACACAGAATAACCAAAGATTGAATATCTTGATTAACAGAAGAGAACTAGTACAAACATATACAAATAATGTTCATACAGGCTCATGCAATACTCTCTATGCTGTTGTGTCTCTCTCTAGTATAACTCTAGTCTCTCTGGTATATCACTCAGATGTCTAGCTCTATCTCCTAAAACATACTGAGAAGTGCATGTCTGCTTATATAGTGTCCAGACCTAGCAACAATACAAAGTATGTTGCTGGGCGTACGAAACACCAAAAGACACGAGGAACATTCTTCAAAGATGCTCGTACGAACGAACTGGTTCGTACGATCATGTACTGCCTCGTACGAATCAAGCATGATGCTTGATTTGATGAACTCATTCGTATGAGTGGTAAGTGGCTCATACAAGAAACATCTTGCTCGTACGAAGCATTCCCACTCGTACATAGAAGTTTTCTTCGAAGAACGTGTCACAGACATGACGTACACAAGACTCAACAGTATGCACATATGCAATTGTTTTACACAGACAAACTAATCGTCGTACTAAACCAATATAGGAGGATATCTTGATTTGGTCGACACGACCAAACTATATAGACACGATTAACAAAGACCGTACAATTATAGACGCAACTAAGAACAAGCGATAGATGCAAAAGTTATCAACAAACTCCCCTTTGGCTGTTGCTTGGTCTTCGGTCTTCATTCCGAATGGCTTGGAGTATCAACAAACTCGCCCTGAAGATCTGCTATCTATCGTTGATAGAGCATCAGGTCTTAAAATCTTTTCAGAGACATCAAACCTTTCCTGTTTCCTCTTGAGTCCCATTGGAGGTAGCTAGATCGGTCACGATCTACTGTGCATTAGACTATACCACTGGAGTTAACGTAGAGACTTTCGGTTGCGAGGATGAGGCTGAAGCAACAGGATTGCTAGTGTCTTCACTAACCTAATCATGTTTACGTTTGATCTCCTGCGCTTTGCATCTATCATTCCATAGAATGTTCACTCGCTTTCTGCTCATTTCAAATACATCTTTAATACCATTAAAGCCTTCAACCAGTGTAGCATTACGAGAATGATACCATTCTTTCAAGTCATTATGATTAGCAGTTAATGTTTCCGCAGATCGTTGTACAGCTGCACTAAGTTCTTTCAGCCTATTTATCTCAATCCCCCTAGAGCTATCAGCTGCCCTCATCTTTCGTAGCTGAGTTGCTCTTTCAGTATCTGTAGCCTTCAGTCGCTCATATTCTTTTCTTAACTGCGCAATTTCAGAATCCTATTTTCTAACAGTCTCTTTCAAAGAATTTATCTCCAACTGTTGTTTGACAGCTGTGTTCCGAGTTGAAGATATAGACTCTGAATGCTTGTTAATCTGGATTGCCTCAGCTTGCAACTGAGAGAACAAAAAATCCACTTTCTCATCCCTTTCCATTTCAGAGAACAAACGACTGCTTCGTTTTGTATTTTGTTGATGAGATGTAGACTTGGATTGTTGAGCTGAAGAGGTAGTGGGTTGCAGTTGAACTGGAGTATCTTCAGCCTAAGATGTTTTAGCTGCTGTGGTATTTGAAGGTTGTGGTTCAGAAATTGTAGTGGGTTCCGTCATTACTGGTTCAGTCACCTCTGCTGTAAAGGTAGGATGGACTTCTGTAACTGGTTCACTTGCACCAACATTACCAACATTATCACCGTCATCATCATTACCTTTTTCCTTCTTATGACCAAATTTATCTTCGATCATCTTTTTCAAAATTGGTTCTTCATTATCTGACTCACTATCATCATGGCGCCACTTGTCATTTTCTGGTGCAACATATTGATAATTTTCCAGAGAACCGATCAACTTACGAGGAGGTGTGCTTTCTTTGTAACATTTTACTGCTACACCTCTAAAGATTTTCAATGAATGTTCCATCATAACTTCTACTTTTAGAACATCGTTGTCGTTCTTTGGAAGATTCGGATGTTGCACATTCAAGATCATTTCAGGAAAACGAGGATACATCCAAAAATTATTTCCACCATATCCAGTTCTTCTCAGGTTTTCCTTCATGTTTGCAAAAATATACTTTGAAACACTAAACGGTTTATTCAATGTCAAAGCTATCATCATTCCAACCAAGTCGTTATTTGCCATGTCATAACCACTTCGTTTGTTGCTCAAACACTGAATTAAAACATGTACAAAGAACTTTTATCGGAGTGGCAACCATGCTTTGTTTAGTTGTCCCATGAGGAAATCTCCAACACATTTTATTCTAAGCAAACATCCACGTTGACACTTCAACGGCACTGAGAATGGAGCTTCAGGATCATCACCAAGCTATAATACTGAGTTAATGGTTTCAACAGAGACATCTACGTTCAAGTCATTTACTTTCTCGCGGAAAAGTTCCTGCCCATTCTCTTCAACAACTTTAGCTGAATCCCAAAATTCCTTGATCAACGTCTTGTATACTATAGTCTTGTGTGTGATAGCATAATGTATCCTTGAGTTGCGCAAAAACTTCATTATAGCATGGTACTCAGCAAATTTGTCTTCCGGATCCAAGTAGGCCACCATGTTATGTCTAGGTTCCGACATAATTTCCACTTCTGACTTGTCAGTCCTCTTTGTCGCGGGTTTTCTTTTATGTTCCTTTAGTTCCATTCTGTACCCTTAAGACAACAAGGATAAGAACATAAATTCATTAGGGAATATACACAAAAATTTTTATTTCAAACTTTCTGTATGTATAAGTTCCTTGAACAAAGAACTACTGACTCATACGAATAACAATTTATTCGTACGAAGAACAACTCATTTTTACAAACTTTTGATTTAGATAAACACATAAATTAACTCGTACGAGCGATATGTTACTTGTGCAAGTGATGTTCATTCGTACGAATCTAGTTCGCACAAACAACTTCAAGAGAAGATATTTGTTTTTCATTAAATATCTTTCGCTTAAAGTTTGTTGTTAATGTCAGTCAAAGTCACATGATCAAAATAATGTTTAAGTTGTTCATTTTCAAAGTATACCAACATTGTCAAGTATACCTTAAAGAAATCAAAAATAACTTAAGGAGAGGTGTAAAGATGACGTGAGCAAGGTGAAAGTGAAGTTCTACCAAAGAACTTCATCACCTTTTATACTACATCAAGACACTCGTGCGAAACAACCTTAGTTCGTACGAAGAGCTCCAAACATACAAGACCCAATGGTCATTTGTACGAAGCAAAATGGCTCGTACGAATGATCTCTGATTTGTACGAGTCCAGATTTTTCAAAACTGGACTTTCAGTTCTTCGAGGGCCTTAGGTTTTTCACTGTCCTGTTTAGAACTTTTCACATATCCACACTAATCACAAGTTAAGTTAGGAAAAGTGCTCGTTAAACAGATTTTGTTCTTTTGAGATGAGTTTACCCGTTGTAAGAAAAGTACCTTTATGAAGTTGTGATATCAAAACAAATGGTTTTTAAAACGTATCTTGGTAGAAACTTTTTGAGCTTCAACTTTGGCTAATTCAAAAAGAACTTAATTTATCAACAGAGTAAACTAAAGTAAAATAAAGTAACTACTAACAGATAAGAATAAACTATGTATTAATTAGACAATCTTTTTCAGAGTTTCAAGGTAAGAGGATCATACCAGCTTTTAATCTTGTCAAAAACGAGTTTTATTTAAAAACATCAAATTAAATAAATAAGAATTCTACAATGATTATTGGTATTGTTGTCCATGTAAGCTCAACTTATCAGATGTAATCATGGTTAGGAGATATGATTAATGTATGATTTATACTTACTAGCCGGTGTTCAACCACCTCACGACACATTCCCGTATCAAGACATGCATGAGAGAAAATCTTACCAATGAGTATACTACTTATCATCTGTTTTGATGTATATGATGTGAGATACTCACTTATTTTGATTGAAAACAAGCCCTATGTGATTAAATCACTTATTGATGAGGAACTTGATTTTCAGATGCATGTAGGGCACATGAGTAAGTCCGTGCATGTTAGTACCATTGTACCGACAAAGAGACAACTTAGCTCCAACATAAAGCTGTGATATTTTATCACTTGTTTTTGGGTGGATGTGATATTTTTATCACTTATTGATGGTCGTATGCAGTATTTACACGTATGTATGGTATCATGGAAGTTCTAGACTTACGTCACTGTTATTTTTTGGTAAAAGATTCAACCATGATACCCAGATGATAAGTCAGCATAAAGACCGCATATCTCAGAACCTCGGCATACTATCAAACGAAATTTCGATACCAAGACCATATGCCAATGAATGGTTCCCACCTGGCTTGCAGTCCATTATGTTTATATCAACCTGCACATTTTAGTCTGATTGTGAGCCTATTGTTACCTCATTAGTAAAGCTACTTATCAATTTTCGTTCTATGTTTTTGACTGTTTATGACAGATCACCGGTGTGTATCATCATCTTCTCTTATCTATCCAAGAAACTCATTTTTTATTTTTGTTTTTTTCTATTGTTTTTGTATTTTTCTAAATTTTTCTTCCCCTTAAATAAAGAAAGTAAATAAATGAAACTTAACTAAATAAAAAACACATTTTTGTATTTTCTCATGTTTTTGTATTTTGTCGAAATATTCTCCCCCTAAAATATAAAACTAAGAGCAAATAGAAAATCTTTTTTGTAATTTTTAGATTTTAAGAAAATATTTATGAAAATGATTAGCCAAGGATGAATTACTCGGGTTTCAACTTGATGCCATTGACCAAAATCTGACATTTGTGCCTTTTCAATCATTGCACAATTACAAACAATTCGTATTCAATGAAACCCTGTGCATTATTTTCAAATATTTTTGTATTCAATAAAATCTTGTATTTTATTGATGAGAATGCAAAAATGTCTATCGTTGCACAATTTCGATCATTTTCGTGTTCGTTAAAGCGTTTTACGCATTTTTACGAAACACGTAACCGTACAACAGAAAGAACCGACATCCATGACATTTTCGGGCATAATCCAAGTTACACATGTCTTAACACCTTTATATAACCTAAATATTAGGTTAAAGGGGTTAAATGTCAAACAAGTGAAAATACAAGTCTAAGGCCCAAAAACTGTCAAAAAAATAATAAATATTTTTGCTTCTTCACTAAGTTTGCCACCTATCTCCAATTTTTGACACCTAGCACTCACTTTGCCACACTTAATATGGTGTTGACACATGTTAGGACACTAATCCACACTTGAGGATACTTGTCATCACCTCCTTAATCCTAAAATACTATAAATACCCCATGATTCTTCCATTTTTTTCACACCACTTCAAAACACTTCAAAGCAAAGTGTGAAGTTCTTTTTCTATCATTCTTGGAGCTTGTTTCCAGCATTTGGAAGCCTCCTATCTTGAGTTCCGAAAGTGTTCTTCAACACGAGTATATACTCTTCCTAGTTCTTTCATTTTTTAGCTATTTTGAGTTAAAAGTCGAACAGTTTGGCTTCCTGATTGACTTTTGGTTCTGACCATATTTGGTCAAGTCAAAGTTCAATTGAACTTTGCGACGTGATTTTAATCATGAAGGTGATAATCCCTAACGATTTCACCTTCTGATTACGACGTTTACTAGTCAAAGTGACGAGTCAAAGTCTCGGTCAAAAATGCGCATGATGTGCATTTTACGATGAAACTATTTTCGGATATCAAAACACCATGTTTTGATACCAAATCAGTTTTATAAACTTAGTTAGACATATTTTGACATGTCTAACTTGTCACTTCTAGTTTAGTGCTTATTTAGGGTCGTTTTAACTTTCGAATCCGACCCGTTTGGCGATCTTAGGATCCGACCAAATACATATTTGTGACCATAGTTGTATAGGGAATAAACATCTTAGGTTATACCTTATGGTCACATCGTTTTGGTTAGTGTTGTGATAAGTTACTTCTATGTTCTTAAAAAAATGACCAAAATGCCCTTTTACGCATAAATCCATTTAAAACACATGTAACCAAATTTTTGGCATATTAACTGATGTTATAACATTTTCAAACATTTTGGGAATTTAAACTTATCATAGGACATGTTTAACCATCCGATCACACGTTTACGCTAATGACCCGTTAAAGTAGCGTAAACTACCTTAACGAGTTATAATGGTCAAAAGCACTTAGGATCCTTTCCAAATCAGAATGTTAAGTTTGTTAAACCATAACACATGACTTCCAACACTCGTTTAGTTTATAAGACTTCATTCTATCCGATCTCCCGTTTGTAGTCCCGACACGCTAACATATTTATCGACACATTAGGACACGTTTGAGCTTTGTTTATTCCGTTGATCATGAACACTTTCGCAATCCAAAGTGAGTACATAGCCCCCCTCTTTTACATTTTCAAATGTTTTGGGGTGATTCATATGTGCCTATAATTATTTTCAAGATTTCAAAACAATATACATTGTTTATATATACAAAATGATTTTCAAAGTGAGTACATAGTTCCCCTCTTTTACGTTTTCCAAATGTTTTGGGGTGACTCATATGTGCTAAATCATTTTCAAGTTTTCAAAAACAATGTCTATGGTTTATATATAAAACAATACGATTTCAACAATGTGAACAATTTGTGGATGCGTTATCCATAACACGAATGGCATTCATTAGCTTTGGCCGATAGGACTGACAATCCCATTATCGGACTGTTCACTGGATTTGGTGGAAGTTTGGGTAATGACAGAATCTGTTTCTGATTAACAAATCACTGGTTGATTTGTTAGTCTAGTTAAAGAGAGCCTTTGGTGGTCTATTAAAGATACCCTTTGGTGGTATAATCAACACAGGTTTGAATGTGTTCATTAAAGAACGATCAAAAGTTTTCACAATTAAAATCACGGATGATTTGTTTATGACATCGACAATTGGTTTATGACACGGAGGATTGATTTATAACACGGACGATTGATTTATAACAGGAAGGAATGGTTTTGGACAATGTCACGCAATGATTTTCACTTAAAGATATAAACCATACGAAGTTTTCTTTTGAATCAATCTATTACAAGGTTATTACAAAAGAAATGTTTTTGTCAAGATTCATGGCTACAAGGTTTTCACACCTCTAACCAACTTGTTTTAGTTGGTTAATTGTATTGCAATATCGAACACTTTTGATACGAGGTTTTCACTTAACGACTCTTGTAGTCGGACTAGGTGTTGCAATATGTATATAAAGCCACAAATTTGACACACTCACAAAACCTATGCTCACCGGCATTTTTATGCTGACTCCCTTTTCACATATGTTTCAGGAATCAATACTTGATAATATGATGCATGCTTCACGTAAGAATGGACGGGGCCTTAGTGACTTAAAATATGAAAGACAATTTATTTATGTGTTGTTTCTGTTTATCCAAAGACAATGTAAATATTTAACTTAATCAAACATAATTTTAAATTCCATGAGTTGTGAAACAATAGTTCTTTGACATGACCCCCGACGTTTCCGGCGCGGTTCGTTGTTTTACGCGGTCGGGTTGTTACAAAAAGTTGATAATCAAAACGAGATTTGTCAAAAGCTTTTGTAAACAAGTCGGCACGTTGGTGGATCGGTGTGGATTTTAACAACATTGATAAGTTTCTTTTCATAACAATCTCGTATAAAATGATAATCTCAATGTGTTTGGTTTTGGAGTGCTATACAAGTTTTGAGAGATCTGTAAAGTAGCTTCGTTATCAACAAAAATAGGAGTAGTTAGAAATTCAAAACCGTAGTCGCGCATCTGCTGTTGGATCCATAGAACCTGAGAGCAGCAACTAGAAGTCGAAATATACTCAGCCTCACAAGTTGACGTAGCTACACAAGTCTGCTTTTTGCACTGCCACGTGACTAGGCGATTTCCTAAGAATTGACATCCTGCTTATGTTGATTTTGCATCTGTGACATCCCGGCTTTTCAGGTATCTTAAACGCGCTACTGCACGGTTATTCATTCCTACGCTAATTTTATTCGGAGAATTTAATTACACGCTCGCAATAACTACGCTAACTTTTGAATGCATTGGGTAATTACGTGCTATGTGTTATTAGACGTTTGTAAAGTTTGTGAATTATTATATCACGTTTTGATTTCGCGATTTTTAGTTTTATAAAAAAAAATATAATAAGTAAATAGCCGAACCAAACCGAGCCGCGAAACGTGTCGACCTCACCTCCTTGTGGCCCAAGGAACTTCTAAACTTGTGGCCCAAGGAACTCCTAAACTTGAGGCCCAAGCTAATGACCCAAACCGCCCCCCCCTTGCGGTCGCATGCGCCCCCCACCTATTTGCTCCTTTTCTTTTTTCCCTTGCTATATATATACAAGCATGCATGAGTTAGGTTAAAAAAAAACAACAAGGAACCCTAGCTCCAAGAAAGCGGACGGCAGCCCCCCCCTCTCTCGATCGCACAAGCCTCCAACCCCGGATTGATTTCCAATCTTGTCCCGGTTCGCTAATCTTCATTGTTTCAAGGTTAGGGTTTTAATTGTTTTACAAATCACAGTAGGGTTTGTAATCTTGATCATGATTATATGTATTGTTAGGATCATTGATATAAAAAGTGTTATGATTTGTGATTAGTTCGGTTAATTGTGCGAGTTCTTGCGATTGTGATCTTAGGATGAATACAAAAATCATAGGCTGCGTTTTAGCGATAGAAATCATATTATATGATTAGGGTTTGCATGAATATTGATGTACATGATGGTATGTGACAAATAAACCTGTTCTTGATCATTATTACTTAGCGTCTTGATCTTTTAAGCGTGTTCTATTGCGATAAAAGTCGAAAACAGGTTGCTGAATAGCATTTACAGCCAACTTTAATTGGCTGTAACCTGTTCATTATTTATCGAAAAGTGGATTTTCTGAAGCCTAAAACATGTATTTTTGAAAAACGCTTCTAATGGCGCCAGATTCATATTTTTCTGAGGTCATTTGCTATTTTTAAGTGGTCACTTAAGCGCAGCAGCTGAAGCTGCGTAAATTCTGAAAATTTGTTAGTTGTTTATCGAATCGGATCTCATAATCTGTAGAGGGTTGGGTCACGAAATTTGTACAGTAACTGGAGAGGGGAATTTCCGGAAAACTCACACTAGAATTTTGTTAATTGGATGAACGATGATTTTTAAATAATTTTTCCCGTGGACTGCAGTCAGAAAGCGACGAATCTGACTACAGCCTAGTATATAAATGTTTATAAATAATTGGTAAAGTTTTAGGACTTGAAAAGTTTACATAAAATTCTACAGTGTAGTTGACATCTCCTGTAAAGAAATTGGAATTTTTAGAACGTTGGAACTATTTTATTAAAATCCTTGAAAACAGCCTAATTATGAGCGTACAAGCTGAAACATGATAACTTGCGTATGTGTGTACCAAAGTGTTGTATGAGTTGATTTGTGTTTATGACAAGTTGGTTTGATCACTATTTTGGTATGATGATACTTTGCATGCATAATTGTGTTTTCGAATTTGTTATTATGTGTGCCACATTGTGTGTTAGTTATGCGTAGGGTTTGTATCAGTGTGTTCACACACTAACTTTAAATCGATTGACATGTTAGGACGCAATTAGCGGTCCTATCATTTGCTACTTCTGTGTTACACTAACCGAGCAATTAAAGGTGAGTTCACGGCCCCTATTTTAGCCGGTTTTAAACAACAGGGGGAGAAACATGTATACATTCTATAACTCTATCTTTTTACGTTATGCAAAATTAACGTCGTTAAACTACTCGGTAACTAAGTTAATGTTAATATACGTTATGGTCACTAAGCAGCTATATCACGGAAGTCCTCGACAAACTCTCGGATCGTTAGTATTGGGTTAGATAGCGGGGAAATTATAAGTAGTACTACTGGGCCCGACAAGCCCCACCCGAGCTAGTCGTGCTAGCCGACCAGGTATGGTCAACGGGTGATTAATTTGGCCTAACTTTCGCCATGGTCAGTGATAGGCCTGGCAACACGGAGGCACAACAGTCAGCTTCGATCGCGAACACTTATGTGACGTAACTTTAGGCTCGCTACCTACATGTTAACATGAACTTAATTACGAACCAACATTATTATTCCGGGTTAGGAATAATGGAACCAACATTATTATTCCGGGTTAGGGATAATGGAACTATATCGTTATCCCGGGTTAGGGATAACGGGGGAAACAAACTTTTAACCGAACTTGTGAACTTATAAAAACCTGTGAACTCACTCTTCTTTAATGTTGACACTTGTTTCTTTACATGTTTCTCAGGACGCTAGGAGCGTTAGGTGCACTCACTTGCATTGATCAAGACACATTTTTATCGAGTCTCATTTACGAATATTGTTTGGAATTTTTGGTTTTGGCGTTTATGTTGGCGCCCGTTACTTTACTTTAATGCTTCCGCTCAACTTTGAAACTAATGCTTCCGCTAAACTTTGAAACTAAACTAAGATAATTTGAAAATAACTATGAATGATTAAACAAATGTTTTTGGAAAACGTTTAAACAAATCATACAGAGTCGTTCGATATTACTAGTGTCTCAGATTCTGGTTTGTTCACACGCCTCGCGGTAAAACTCCGCAAGTGGAAATTGAGGGTGTGACAGATTGGTATCAGAGCCTCTAGCTATAGAGAACCAGGTTTGCATTAAAGTAGACCTAAACTATAGCTGATTACACGACACTAGACTTAGTTGGCACCGAACTGTGATATCTTGTTATGTGTTATACTACAACTATTTTATGTAAGATATAAATGTATATTGTGATGCACGCAACTCGTAACTAATTACACAACCCAACAGGCAATGTCATCATCATCATCCGACAAACCTCTACAACCAAGGGCGCCGGGGAAGGCACCCATGGTCGAACCCTCACCACCTCGTGGCGTGGAGACACGCTCAGCTGCTAGGAAAAGACTCGCTCTAGGAGAGGAGTCGTCCTCCCGTCCGACCACCGCTATGTCGGTCGAACCGGTCAACTCATTAGAAGTAGGGGACGACCTACTTAGAGATATGTTAAGAAAACAACAGGAACAACTAGAGACAATGCAGGAGACTATCGAAGCACAGGGATGGATGATACGTCAACTAACTGGTAAAACTGGGAGGCTCGAGGAAGAGCAACATGAGAATAGGAAAGCTCGAAACATTTTAGCTAAAGATCTTCGTGCTGAGCAGCTGAGGGCTGACTGGCTCGAAGACAGAGTTCTTGAGTCCAGTTGGAGGATTCAAGAACTGGAGCAGAATCAAGTACCTGTCCCAGTACCCGCCCCAGCACCAGTCACTCCAGCGCCAGTAGAGGAAGAAGAGGAGGACCCAGAGGAAGACCCAGAGGAGGATCCGGAGGAAGACCCGGAGGAGGATCCGGAGGAAGAGGAGCCGGAACAGGAACCGGCTGTTGAAGCTGAAAACGCCGCAGAGGATGACGACAACGATAGCGACTTGGGAGATGGAGACGTAGAAGACTGACTCGTCTCCCCAATTCCCGCTTTGTTTTCTTTAGTTTGTTCATTTTCCACTTATGTTTGAACTTGAAACTTCATAATTAAACTGAGATGTTTGGTTGGTAATTTGTGAGACATTGCAATTTATTTAATCGAATGTTCCTTTTATTGTTTAATTTGTTGGGTTGACATAACTTGTGTGATGATTGAAGTTTGGATTATGATAACTATATTGGATCTATATACTTATTGGTGTGTGTTTGTGTTGTCTTGCAAAGATCTGAAATGGCAACTGGACGTCGCGGAAACCTCAACATGACACCTGAAGAATTAGCCGCAATGATCCAAGAATACGTGAATGCTGCTCTGGCAGGTGTTCAAAACCCACCAGCAGGTAACCATTATTAAATTTTCATGGGAAAATCTAATAGTTGGGCTAGTAGATTTTCTCGCTGACTACCTATCCTCTGTCTTCAGGAGGGGGTCTTAACCCCGACAAGATGTTCCTCGATGCGAAACCGAGCAAATTCACGGGTGCAGAAGGACCCATAGGACTGGTCCGTTGGATTGAAAAGTCTGAATCAGTGTTCGAGATGTGCAATTGCCTTGAGGCCAATAAGGTCAAGTATGCTGCCTCAACGCTGGAAGATGGGGCATTAACCTGGTGGAACGCACAAGTCCAAACGCGTGGACTTATTGCTGCGAACGCAATGGCCTGGGCCGAGTTTAAGGCCCTAATCAAAGAGGAGTACTGTCCGCGGAACAGAGTTCAGCAGTTGGAGCAAGCGCTATGGAACCATAAGATGGTAGGATCTGAAATTGAAGCGTACACGGCGAAACATCATGATCGGGTGTTCCTATGTCCCGATCTGGCTAACACCATTGAAAAACGACTTGAGTTTTATCTTGGGGGTCTGGTCCCTGAGATCCAGGGCATGGTAATGTCTAGCAACCCTGCGACGGAACATCAAGCGATCAGGTTGGCGCACAAACTCACCGATAAGGCTGTGGAACAAAGGAAGTTGCCATCTCGGGGTGCAACTGAAGTTGTCCCTGATAACAAAAGAAAATTTGAAGACTCACCTGCTCGACAGTCTTCGTCAGCCCAGCCACAACAAGGAAACCAGAAACGGTTCAACAATTTCAACAACAATCGGGGTCACAATAATCAGTCCGCCAACAACACCCAGAACACAAGCGGCTATGTGGGTCGAAAGCCGCAATATAATCGTTGTAACCTCCATCATCACGGCCCTTGTGTCGGAAATCGCTGCCAACGATGTGGCAAAACGGGACATGCGGCAAAGAATTGTCGCGGGGAAATCGTGTCTCGACAAAATCAAAATCGGCATCAGGTTCAACAGCAAGGTGTTAACCGAGGGTGCTATCAGTGCGGTAGCACTACCCATTTCAAGCGAGACTGCCCGCAACTTCGCAACAACAATGGTGGGAACAACAACACCAACAACAACAACAACCACAACAACAACAACAACAATAACAACAATGGAAATGGTGGCACAGGAGGTGCCAAGGGTCGTGCATTCACGCTAGGCCGCGGAGAGGCCAGAAACGACTCAAACGTGGTCATCGGTAAGTTTCCCCTTAACGATCATTTTGCTACTGTACTTTTTGATACGGGTGCGGATAGGAGTTTTATATCCGAGTCTTTTAGGAAGAACCTAAATCTCACGCCTAAACCCTTAGAGACCCCTTACGTCATAGAACTAGCCGATGGTAAATCTGTAGATGTGACCCATTTAGTAACCGGCTGTCAACTTAAACTCGCGGGCCACACCTTTACCATTGATCTGATGACAACTACCCTGGGTAGTTTTGACGTGGTAGCCGGAATGGACTGGCTATCCGACGTCCGAGCTGAAGTTCTCTGTTTCGAGAAAGCTATCCGTATTCCGCTCTCTAGCGACGAAGTCTTGATGGTGCAAGGCGAGTAGGCAGGCGCCGTCACAAACATCATCTCTTACATGCAAGCTCAGAAGTATCTTCGGAGAAAGAACTCCTTCGCTTTGCTCGCACTGATCACCGAGCAGCCTAAGGACGAGAAGCGGATTGAAGATATCCCCGTCGTCCGTGACTTTTTCCGATGTGTTTTCCAGAGGAGTTACCTGGTCTTCCACCACATCGACAAGTGGAGTTCGAAATCGAATTGGTGAACCATGCGACACCTATCGCCAAGGCCCCGTACCGCCTAGCTCCAGCAGAGCTGCAAGAGCTGTCAACCCAACTTCAGGAATTGTTGGAAAAAGGATTTATCCGACCAAGTACTTCACCATGGGGAGCTCCGGTCCTTTTTGTCAAGAAGAAGGACGGGACCTTCCGCATGTGCATCGACTACAGGGAACTCAATAAGGTTACCGTCAAGAACCGATACCCATTACCTCGCATCGACGATCTCTTCGACCAACTTCAAGGGTCAAGCTACTACTCCAAGATTGATCTACGGTCCGGTTATCACCAGTTACGCGTCAGAGAGGAGGATATCTCCAAGACGGCATTTCGTACTCGGTATGGCCATTATGAGTTCTTGGTCATGCCCTTCGGTCTCACCAACGCACCCGCGGTGTTCATGGACCTCATGAACCGCGTGTGTAAGCCGTATCTCGACAAGTTCGTTATCGTGTTCATTGATGATATACTCATCTACTCTAAGGGTGAAGAAGAACATGCTGAGCATCTATGATTATTGCTGGAATTACTTCAACAGGAGAAACTATATGCCAAGCTTTCAAAGTGTGATTTCTGGATTCGAGAAGTTCAATTCCTCGGGCATATCGTGAATGAAAAGGTATACACATTGATCCCGCCAAGATCGATGCTATCAAGAACTGGGAAGCACCCAGGACACCGACAGAGATCCGCCAATTTTTGGGTTTGGCTGGTTACTACAGACGTTTTATCGAGGGATTTTCAAAGATCGCACAACCGCTTACCACTCTCACCCAGAAAGGCACTAAGTATGCTTGGGGTGACAAGCAGGAAGCAGCATTTCAATTGCTGAAGCAGAAACTTTGCAGTGCACCCATTTTGTCCTTGCCAGAAGGGACAAATGATTTTGTGGTATATTGTGACGCTTCCATTCAAGGATTGGGATGTGTACTCATGCAACGTGATAAGGTCATCGCGTATGCGTCCCGATAGTTGAAAGTTCACGAGAAGAACTACACGACACATGACCTGGAATTGGGAGCAGTTGTGTTTCCACTTAAGATTTGGAGACACTATCTATATGGAACAAGGTGCACAATCTACACGGATCACAAGAGCCTCCAACATATCTTTGGCCAGAAGGAGTTGAACATGCGACAGCGTCGCTGGGTCGAACTCCTGAACGATTATGAATGTGCCATTCGGTATCACCCGGGTAAAGCTAACGTGGTAGCTGATGCCCTCAGTGGGAAGGAGCACTTGAAACCTTGTCGGGTACGAGCACTACAGTTCACCATTCATTCGGGGTTACCCGAATAGATACGCGATGCGCAGCTAGAAGCAGTTAAGGAAGAAAACATTAAGGCCGAATCTGTGGGAAAGATGGAACGCGATTGGGAAGTAAAACCCAATGGTGCCCGGTATTTCATGAATCGTATATGGGTACCTCTCTGTGGAGACCTCAGAAAGCTAGTTATGGACGAAGCTCACAAATCCCGATACTCTGTCCATCCGGTTCGGACAAGACGTATCAAGACCTTAAACCGTGTACTGGTGGCCCAACATGAAAGCGGATATAGCGACCTACGTGAGCAAGTGTTTGACTTGTACGAAAGTCAAGGTGGAATACCAGAAGCCATCAGGGCTACTTCAATAACCTGAGATCCCAGTGTGGAAATGGGATAAGATATCGATGGACTTTATCACTAAACTCCCACAAACTCCGGGTGGTTGCGATACCATCTGGGTAATCGTGGATCGTTTAACTAAGTCCGCACACTTCCTAGCGATCAAAGAAACAGATAAGATGGATAAGCTGACTCGCATCTACATTAAGGAAGTAGTTTCTTGGCATGGAGTGCCAACGTCCATCATCTCAGACAGAGATGCTCGTTTCACATCCAACTTTTGGCAGTCACTTCAGAAAGCGTTGGGCACACACTTAGATATGAGCACAGCTTATCACCCTCAGACGGATGGTCAAAGTGAAAGGACCATTCAGACCTTGGAAGACATGCTTAGGGCATGTGTGGTAGACTTCGGGAACAGCTGGGAAATCCATCTACCTTTAGTGGAATTCTCGTATAACAACAGTTACCATACGAGTATTCAAGCGGCACCGTTTGAAGCATTATACTGTCGCAAATGTAGATCACCGGTCTGTTGGGCAGAAGTCGGTGACAGTCAATTCACAGGTCCTGAGTTGATACTTGAGGCTACTGAGAAGATTGTGCAAATCAGAAACCGCATGGCAGCGGCACGAGATCGACAGAAAAGCTACGCTGATCAACGACGCAAACCGCTCGAATTTCAAGTAGGCGACCGCGTCCTACTGAAGGTGTCACCCTGGAAGGGTGTAATCCGTTTTGGGAAACGAGGCAAACTAAACCCATGGTACGTAGGCCCATTTGTGATCTTGAAGCGTATCGGACCAGTGGCTTATCAATTAGACCTTCCTGCCGAACTCAGTGGAGTTCACAACGTTTTTCACGTGTCAAATCTGAAGAAGTGTTTATCAGATGAGACCCTAGTCATTCCATTGGATGAGATTCAAGTGGATGAACAACTGCATTTTGTGGAACAACCTATCGAGATCATGGATCGTGAGATCCAGACTCGAAGGCACAGCAAGATACCGATCGTCAAGGTTCGTTGGGACTCTAAACGTGGACCGAAGTTCACGTGGGAAAGAGAGGACCAAATGAAAAGCAACTACCCACACCTTTGCAGCTGAGCAACAGTCTAACGTTACCACCAACTAAAATTCGGGACAAAATTCTTCAACATGGGGATGATGTGACAGCCTGGGAATTTCTTGTACCATTGCTAACAAACTGAATCTTTGTGCGTTGCACGCGTTGCATTCTAAACCGCGTTTACTCAATTTTCGGGACGAAAATTCTTTCACCATAGGGATAATGTGACATCCCGGCTTTTCAGGTATCTTAAACGCGCTACTGCACGGTTATTCATTCCTACGCTAATTTAATTCGGAGAATTTAATTACACGCTCGCAATAACTACGCTAACTTTTGAATGCATTGGGTAAATTACGTGCTATGTGTTATTAGACGTTTGTAAAGTTTGTGAATTATTATATCACGTTTTGATTTCGCGATTTTTAGTTTTATAAAAAAAATATAATAAGTAAATAGCCGAACTAAACAAAGCCGCGAAACGTGTCGACCTCACCTCCTTGTGGCCCAAGGAACTTCTAAACTTGTGGCCCAAGGAACTCCTAAACTTGAGGCCCAAGCTAATGACCCAAACCGCCCCCCCTGCGGTCGCACGCGCCCCCCACCCCTTTGCTCCATTTCTTTTTTCCCTTGTGCTATATATATACAAGCATGCATGAGTTAGGTTTAAAAAAAAACACGGAACCCTAGCTCCAAGAAAGCCGACGGCAGCCCCCCTCTCTCGATCGCACAAGCCTCCAACCCCGGATTGATTTCCAATCTTGTCCCGGTTCGCTAATCTTCATCGTTTCAAGGTTAGGGTTTTAATTGTTTTACAAATCACATTAGGGTTTGTAATCTTGATCATGATTATATGTATTGTTAGGATCATTGATATAAAAAGTGTTATGATTTGTGATTAGTTCGGTTAATTGTGCGAGTTCTTGCGATTGTGATCTTAGGATGAATACGAAAATCATAGACTGTGTTTTAGCGATAGAAATCATATTATATGATTAGGGTTTGCATGAATATTGATTTACATGATGTATGTGACAAATAAACCTGTTCTTGATCATTATTACTTAGCGTCTTGATCGTTTAAGCGTGTTCTATTGCGATAAAAGTCGAAAACAGGTTGCTGAATAGCATTTACAGCCAACTTCAATTGGCTGTAACCTGATCATTATTTATCGAAAAGTGGATTTTCTGAAGCCTAAAACGTGTATTTTTGAAAAACGCTTCTAATGGCGCCGGATTCATATTTTTTCTGAGGTTGTTTGCTATTTTTAAGTGGTCATTTAAGCGCAGCAGCTGAAGCTGCGTAAATTCTGAAAATTTGTTAGTTGTTTATCGAATCGGATCTCATAATATGTAGAGGGTTGGTCACGAAATTAGTACAACTGGAGACGGGAATTTCCGGAAAACTCCCACTGGAATTTTGTTAATTGGATGAACGATGATTTTTAAATAATTTTTCCCGTGGACTGCAGTCAGTAAGCGACGAATCTGACTGCAGCCTAGTATATAAATATTTATAAATAATTGGTAAAGTTTTAGGACTTGAAAAGTTTACATAAAATTCTACAGTGTAGTTGACATCTCCTGTAAAGAAATTGGAATTTTTAGAACGTTGGAACTATTTTATAAAAATCCTCGAAAACAGCCTAGTTATGAGCGTACAAGCTGAAACATGATAACTTGCGTATGTGTGTACCAAAGTGTTGTATGAGTTGATTTGTGTTTATGACAAGTTGGTTTGATCACTATTTTGGATTGATGATACTTTGCATGCATGATTGTGTTTTCGAATTTGTTATTATGTGTGCCGCATTGTGTGTTAGTTATGCGTAGGGTTTGTATCAGTGTGTTCACACACTAACTTTAAATCGATTGACATGTTAGGACGCAATTAGCGGTCCCATCATTTGCTAGTTCTGTGTTACACTAACCGAGCAATTAAAGGTGAGTTCACGGCCCCTATTTTATCCGGTTTTAAACAACAGGGGGAGAAACATGTATACATTATATAACTCTATCTTTTTACGTTATGCGAAATTAACGTCGTTAAACTACTCGGCAACTAAGTTAATGTTAATGTACGTTATAGTCACTAAGCAGCTATATCACAGAAGTCCTCGACAAACTCCCGGATCGTTAGTATTGGGTTAGATAGCGGGAAATTATAAGTAGTACTACTGGGCCCGACAAGCCCCACCCGAGCTAGTCATGCTAGCCGACCGGGTATGGTCAACGGGTGATTAATTTGGCCTAACTTTCGCCATGGTCAGTGATAGGCCTGGCAACACGGAGGCACAACAGTCAGCTTCGATCGCGAACACTTATGTGACGTAACTTTAGGCTCGCTACCTACATGTTAACATTGAACTTAATTACAAACCAACATTATTATTCCGGGTTAGGAATAATGGAACCAACATTATTATTCCGGGTTAGGGATAATGGAACTATATCGTTATCCCGGGTTAGGGATAACAGGGGAAACAAACTTTTAACCGAACTTGTGAACTTATAAAAACCTGTGAACTCACTCTTCTTTAATGTTGACACTTGTTTCTTTACATGTTTCTCAGGACGCTAGGAGCGCTAGGTGCACTCACTTGCATTGATCAAGACACATTTTTATCGAGTCTCATTTACGAATATTGTTTGGGATTTTTGGTTTTGGCGTTTATGTTGGCGCCCGTTACTTTACTTTAATGCTTCCGCACAACTTTGAAACTAATGCTTCCGCTAAACTTTGAAACTAAACTAAGACAATTTGAAAATAACTATGAATGATTAAACAAATGTTTTTGGAAAACGTTTAAACAAATCATATAGAGTTGTTCGATATTACTAGTGTCTCAGATTCTGGTTTGTTCACATGCCTCGCGGTAAAACTTCGCAAGTGGAAATTGAGGGTGTGACAGCATCGATCTTGTAGCCACCATGATCAGAATCACTGTATGCTGTCAAATCAAAGTTATCATCCTTAGGGTACCAGAGACCAATGTCCGGGCGACCCTTCAAATAACGAAAGATTCATTTTACAGCCATCAAATGAGAAACCTTCGGACTGGATTGGTAGCGAGCTAGAAGACATGTTGGGTACATTATATCAGGTCTAGAGGTAGTAAGATACATGAGAGATCCGATCATAGCATGATAAAGAGACGGTTCCACATGTTCACCCATTCCGTCAGGAGTAATCGTATGATTTTGAGCTAATGGAGTTCCCAAGAGTTTTGAGTTTTCCATCTGAAATCGTTTAAGAATATCCCCGACGTACTTGGTTTGATGGATGAAAATCCCTTCCTTAGATTGATGAACCTGCAAACCTAAAAAGAAAGTCATTTCTCCCATTATGCTCATCTCGAACTTCTCTTGCATCAGCTGCTCAAATTCTTTTCACATTTTGTCGTTGGTAGACCCAAAAATAATATCATCAACATACACTTGCACCAGCAATAAGTCCACATTCTTTTCTTTGATGAAGAGAGTATAGTCGATCAATCCACGTCGAAAACCATTCTTCAGAAGATACTAAGACAACGTTTCATACCAAGCCCGTGGAGCTTGATGTAGACCATATAGCGCCTTATTGAGAAGCCAAACCTTGTCAGGATGGATTGGATCTTCAAAACCAGGCGATTGCTCAACATATACTTCTTCTTCAACCACACCATGAAGAAATGCACTTTTCACATCCATTTGATAAAGACTAAACTTTTTGTAGGACACATAAGCCAAGAAAATTCTTATGGCCTCAAGACGAGCTCCGGTGCGTAAACTTCATTGTAATCAATGCCTTCTACTTGATTAAAGCCCTGGACAACCAATCTTGCTTTGTTTCTCAAAACAACACCTCGGTCATCCTTCTTACATTTGTAAACCTATCTTGTACCAATCTTCTTGTAGTTGTCAGGCCTGTCAACCAATTTCCACACGCCTAACTTCTGAAACTACTGAAGTTTTTCTTGCATTACTTCAACCCATGAGTCTTCTTTCACCGCCTCCTTCCAAGATTTTGGTTTTACTTAGCAAACATAGCAGGCAAAAGACCAATCATTCTGTTCCCCAGATTCCCTAATAACCGAATACAAACCAGCTCTGGTTAATTCTGAGCTGATTACGAGTCTGCACACCACTTTGGACATCTCATATAATATTCTGCTGAGGATGGGTATTATGGATTCGAGTTTCAGGAACAGCAGGAACTCGAGAATTTATACCCAAATTGATGATATTCAGATCAACAACTAATTCGTTTGCTGGATTTGATGATGATGTAGAAGCATGGCCTTCAGTCGTCCCTAGATTCTAAATATTTGACGTGACATCTAAAATTCCAGGATCCGGAGCAGAGGTAGCTTCATTTGCATCATGGAACTCCTCATCTTCTGACGAAACATTATAATTAGCAGCATCTTCGAATTCCTCATTTGAACAAGATAGTTAACAGAAGTAGACACTTGAGGATTAACAATAATTGGTCGAACTAATGAAGAGTCAACTGCAGTATCACTTTCCAGTAACATTTGAGCAGCTGCAGAAGCATCATCAAAAGTTGGCAGATTAAAGGAGTCAAACAGCCCATTGTAGTCAAACATCCAAGGAGCACCCAGGGCTCTTACTGATACAGTGTATCTTTGAACCTTAACTTCACCCATTTCTTCAATCTTCTTTGTTGACAAGTTCCACACTCTGAAATTAGGAGTAGCATATCCAAGAAAGAAACCTTTGATAGCCTTAGGACCAAATTTACCATGTGGATCAATCATAGTGCATGGAGCTCCAAAAGGTTCTAAGAAAGAAACATCCGTATTCCTTTTATGTAACAACTCGAAACATGTTTTCCCGTGCCTCTTCAATGTAAGAACTCTATTCATTTTATAACATGCAGTAGCCACAACTTCTCCCCAAAATTGTATAGGAAGTTCTGATTCTACTAGCATAGTTCTTGCTGTTTCAATTAGAGTTCTATTTTTCCTCTCAGTGACATCATTTTGTTGTGGAGTGTATCGAGAACTGTACTCATGCAGAATGCCTTTGAAGAACAGAACTCATCCATAACTTGATTCTTGAATTTGGTGCTATTGTCGCTTCTGATTCTCCTTATCTTCAAATTGTATAAATTTTCAAGCAGCGTTAGGAGATTCTTGTGTGTTTCAGGAACTTCACTCTTGTGTGCCAACATATTCACCTATGAAAATCTTGAGTAGTCGTCAGTAACTACTAAAGAATATGAATCACCAAAGGTAGTCTTGTGTTTCATAGGTTCAAAGAGGTCCATACGAAGACGTTCCAAATGCATATTTGCCGTGTTAATCTTCTTCACAGGATGAGATTTTCTCGTTGCTTTCCCTTTTGGCAAGAAACGCAGACGTCTTGTAGATGAAAATTCTTCACTGGCACACCATTCACAAGATTGTTTTTGACCAAATAGTTCATTTTTCTCAAGTGAATGTGTCCCATTCGTATGTGCCAAGAGATTGATTCCTTTTAGGTGGCTTTTAAGACAAAACATGTAACTTGTGCAGACGTGGTAATATCTTGGCTCATGTCAAGAATATACAAGTCATTAATTCTTGGAGCCGACATGAGGATCCATTCTTTGGGAATCTTGAAACCAGGTTTTAGCACATAACATCTGGCATCATTGAAATGAACCGTGAACTTCTTGTCGCAGATTTGAGAAACGCTAAGAAGATTGTGATCAATTTGACGCACATAATTGATCTTATCAAAGCTAACAACACCATTGGATACCATTCCTTCTCCAGTGATATATCTGCCCTTGTCTCCAGCAAAAGCAACATAACCTCCTCGAATGCTTTTTACATCATAAAGGAGACTTAAGTCGCCTGTCATGTGCCTCAATGCTCCACTGTCAACAATCCAATGACTATTCACAGTTCCTCCTGGAACACCCTGCACATTTCAATACCCGATCAGTTTGAGATGGGGACCCATGCCTTGGTGGTCTTGGGTCGACCCTTATCATCAAGAAATGTGATTTCTATTTCATGATGATTTGGAAATTGTGTGCCTCCTCTTGAAACATCACCAGTCATAGGTTTCCAAGATTTTTCAAATTTTCCAGAATGACTATTATTTACATTTTTAACAAATTTTGGTTTTATTAAATTTGAAGAACTTGGTTTCCTTTCTGAAGAATCCGGTTATAATGCTTTTTCAATTATTTTTACTTGTTTACGTCTCTGTTTTTCTTCTTGTTATTTAACAATGCGTTTGTCTTGTTTTGGAGAAACAGATCGACGTTGCCAAGTTGGTTCAGGAGGGGCTTTCTCAACAAATCTAGGCTTTGCTGGGTTTGTACAATTCTTGATTATGTGGCCAAATTATCCACATTTAAAACATGTTCTCCTCTCAACAATTTTAGGAGATCCTGTTTTATGACTTGATGTTGAACTTGTGGGTCTTGAGGTACTTGGTTCATTTTCACACCCATTTGTATGTTGAGTGTAATTGTTTTCACTGTTACGCTTTAAAATCTTGACTTTGTTTACAAAATCTATATTAGACATGCCTTCAAAAGTCTTTATCAGTACCAGTAGAACTTGCAAATTTAACATTCTTAAACTTCTTTTTGTAGCGAGTGCCTTTTGCTTCAACCTTCGGTTGTGGTACCTTAGGTTTTTCAACTCGCTTCTCCTGTTGTTTTTCCTTTGAAATGGATAATGGTTGTGACTTCATTGGGTTTTTCTTTTCTAAAAACTTGGTTGTTGAATTTTCAAAAACTTGATCAATAGAGGTTGGATTTACATTTTTGATCAGAAAGTCTTTGTTAGAATAGATTTTCTTGTCTCCAACCAAAGTATACAACACATTATCATTTTCATCTGTAGACACATTTGTCTTGATAGATTTCATAGGATCATTCCCTTGTTTTCAACAATTTTCACACTGGGAGTAGCAGAAATTTCTATCCCTTTTTCTTCATCAAGAGATTGATCCTGATCATTTTTCTCAGACTCATCATCTGACGAATCATCCTCCTCTATAGTAGAGGGATTTTGATCAAAAACTGATGATGAGTTCTCATATTTTCTTGATTCAACTGAGGAATTGTCTAGCTTGAACCCTAATCCTGCTGCAAACTCTTCAGGATTAAGAGGTACAAAGGGTTCAAAGCATGGCATTTCTTCTTCATCAGGCAATTTGGTATAGTTGTGTTATAACGGAGGTGGACAAGACTTATACCTAATGCATTTAACATCTCCTTGGAGTTAGAATAACTCTCCAATTTTAGCTTGATCGCATCATGTTCGCATTTGGCGATGGCTAACTCTTTCTTTGTTCCTCAAGGAGATTAATGTAGTTATTAATTCCTATTTGTTTGTTCAAAACTGTCTTTGTTAATTCGGAAACGCTGCTCTTAAGGGTTTCTATTATAGATTTGAATTCTTTTTCGTTTCGAGTTAAAGCCAAGGTAGCCTCTTTACATTTTGACAGTTCAACAACTAGGTTTTGATTGTGACTGTTTATTGTATCAAGTTTTGTTTTTAATTCAGCACAATCACTGTAGATTTTAGGAGAGTCAGAGTTTACCTGACTTGTCGAACCAGCAACATTCGCCATGAAGGCAGTATGATGAGGGAAGGATGCACTATTTGTAAAGAATTTTTCTTTTTCCTTCGATGCAGCTTCTGCTTTCTTCATCAGACCCGCCTTTTGACATTTCAGCTTTCCTACTTCTTTCAGCAACTTTCTGACCTCAGCATCACTTCCTTCTCTGATATCTGAATCAGATCCATAACCACCTGAACTTGAGCATTCTTCATCAGAACCACCATTATACCCCAAACTATCATCATCAGAACTATCAATGCTGTGAACATGTTTGATTCGATTTATCATCTTGGCATAACATGCAGTTCCTCCGTGATTCTCATTTACCAGTTGCACTGACCAATCGCATCTTTCATCTGCCTGAACTACTAAAGCTCTATTTATGTTGTTTGAAGGTCCTGACTGGTTGGTGTTGTTTGGGTTGTTAACATCCACTATTTTTTGATCATTGTTAACTTGAGCTGTGTTGGATGGTTGTGATTGATTTCGGAATGGGTTGTGATTTCCTTGTTTGCTGGGTCTCGTACACTCATGCTTGAAGTGACCTCTTTCACCACAGTTGAAGCAAGTAACAACATTTTTATCAAAACCATATTTTGTATCTTTCTTACTTTCCAAATTGGTTCTTCCTGTTCTGCTCATATAATCCTTAGCTCTTCTCACCAAACTTGCAAATGCCCATTTGATATCCATTAGCTCCATCTCATCTCTGTCTATTTGTTGGTAGTCTTCATTAGTCAAATTGATGTTTCCAATTTGACCAGCCGCTAATCCATAATAGGCACTAACCATGGTGTTTAGAAGTTCCATATGTTCCTGAGCAACTTCTAAGCTGACCTTGGAAAGATGTGATGTGTCAAGTCTGACTGTATTGGGATTTGCAGGTTGAAAGTTGTTACCATAGAAAGCTTGTTGAGGAGCTTTCTATGGAACTTGAGGTGCAAGATCTCGTGGTTGTGGCAAAAAGGCTTCAGGATCAAATACTGGTCCAAAGGTTTGAGTACTTGAGCTTGCAGGCTGATTTGTTTAAACTGGTGGTGGTAGAAAGGGATTCATGTTTGACACAAATGCAGTTTGAAGTTTTGGTTGCTGATTTTCATTAATACCTGTATTAATACCTCCAAAGTACATCTCTGGATTTTGTGGAACAATAATTCTTTGTGCCTTTCGAAGTTATTCTTCATTTTTGTTCTCCAATTTCTGCACAAATTCATAAATACAGATTGAATCCAAAACACCTATATGCTTCAATAGTCAATAAATTGACTCCATTTTGGCGGTAATGCGTCAGCAAAGCGCATCACGGTTTTTGTGGAGATGCTAACACTTTGTATGAGTACATTTCGCTGAGCAGATGGTAGAAACGTGTTGTCATGTCATTCGGTGTTTCATTTTCCATGAACATGAAACCTTCAAACTCCTTCTTTAGCAGATCATGCCGTATTTTTTCTGGTTGCAGCATTACCTTCTCCTCTTGCTTCCTGGGTGTCCCACAGATTTTTTTTGGTGGTACAATACACAAACTAATGATAAATATCTTTATGAAGTGCTTGTGTAAGGGTAGCAAACGCCTTTGTCTCTAGATCGTAAGCCTTTTTATCGCCTTCATCTAGGTTGGCTAAGGAGGTTGGATTTGATCCTGCTTCTTCGTGAGATTCTTTATAGGGTGTAGTAACACATGCCCATAATTCTGTGTTTTAACCGAGAGCATATGTGTGGAAACGACTTTTCCACGAAGGATAATCATTCATATGTTTCAGTTTAGGTGGACGGTTATTACTCCCAGTATCACTCTTGCTCATAAGAAGAGTCTGAATGCTCTGGTTCTGGTTTGTGACACACGCCCATTGATTTGTGGTAATCATGGCTGTATGTCGAGGCATTAATGATTTAACCCATAAGGTTGCAGGGCTTTATGAAAAGTCTTGATTCGTGCTTGAATTACTACTCCAATCCCACGGATTAGTACTCATTATATTTTCTTGATTAAGAAAATCTAAAAGGTTTAAAGTTTAATTTTTGAAAATAACAGTTTCCTTTTAAAGTTCACAAATTTAAAAAATCATAAAGTTTGAAAACTGAAACATGAAAAACAATCAAAGCAGAAGGTTCTTCGTACAAACAAATGATTCGTACGAATGAGAGTCCTTCGTACGAACCTGGTTGTAACACCCTGTAAAATCGTGTACAATAGTATAGTGACACGTATTGTATTTTAAATATAGTCTATTAAAGACTAATATGGATTAAAAGTGACAACATGTTAATTTATACCTCTGAGTGACCTTTTAACGAACCGAGAGCTCGACAATGTCCGGGCATAATCCCGGGTATGCCAAGTATTGGTTAGGAGGGCTAAAAGTGCCAAAAAGGTGTTTTAGAAGGCTTTTAGAAGCTTTATAAAGTTAAGGGGGTTAAAGTGTCAAGTTTTGAATTTGGCTATGGGGCGGTCGCAGGCTGCGAGAGACTAGGACTGGGTCTCTCACGGGGCGCGAGAATAGGTCTGCTACCAAAAGTTTGGCTTGGTCCCCAAACAAAGCTCCAAAACCATTGAATCGAAACCATGGCTTCTCCAAACTGCTATGCCACGTTTTGGGACACTTGTAAGCTTCTTCTTACACCCCTAACACCTGGCTTCACCTCCTTTGAGTTCTCCAACTATAAATAGGTGATCAAGTTCAACATTTGAACTTGCACCTTTCTTATTCATACTCTTCTCCCTCATCTGGAAGTTGCTAGCTAAAAGGAGCATTCAACATAGTTCTTTTGCACCTTAGGAATCACTGGTAAGTGTTCCTTCTTTGTGCATTTTCGTTTATAGGCTTTTATAGCCAAAAGTCAAGCGTTTTTCGGAAAACGCTTTGACTTCGGTTAAGACCATTATGGTCTAGCCATTGTTCGAAATGAACACGGTTAAGTGATCATAATAAGGTAGGTGTTAGTCCCTATAAAGGGCACCTCCTGAAGATCACATTTGCTAGACCAATTGACGGGTCAAAGTTATGATATTAAAAAGTCAAAAAGGCCATTTTTCGGAAAAATCATAAATTGATCTTATATATGTTATGAAACTTGTTTTGACACTTAAACAAGTTGGTAATAATTATTAGAACATGTGGAAACATGTTCGGCTCGTCAATTTCATTTCTAGGGTCAGTTCGCAACCGAAAGTCGGGAAGTTTGACTTCTGCTGACTTTCGATTCTGACCCGAATTAGATTAGTTAGATACTGATCTAAAGTTGCATTATGATCATAATATAATGTAGCATAACCCTCTGAGGTTATATTACATGATCATAATCAGATACTAAGTTTATGCGCAAGTTCCAACATTATGCCATTCTTGACTAAAATGCCCTTTTTGCATAAAACAAGGTTTTAAATAGTAATTAACTTGAAAATGAGTTTTCTAATGATGTAATATTATAAGTACGATTATTTGGGATGTTAAACTAAGTTATAAACTGAGTTTTCAAACAAGTCCTTAAACTATGTCGATAAATGACGGTTTTAGCCCTTATGGCACATAAAATGATTTTAATCAAATCTTTTCAAAGTAAATCATTTACCTACTGATATTTTTTATTAAATAACATATTTAAAATATTTTAAACTGATCCTAACATCAGTTTTCATAAACATCGCTTAAAGACGTCATTTTACGACATAAGCGCCGTTTTGGCGCATAGTATGGTTTTAAACCATATTATTGACCAAGACTTGATACCTACTAATTTTAAAACTTATTTTAAACATATTTACAGTAGGTACATGTTATAAACTCAGAATCCCAAATAATTTATAAACTATGTGTAAAATGACCAAAATACCCCTTCGGTGCATAGTTTTGTCATAAAAGGTAAAGTACACATATAATTGGTATCATACTATATTATATCATAAATAAAGTATTTTCCAAAATACTTATAATTATAACATTAATTTGTATTCAAGTCCCTTTTATATGGTAGGAAATTACCTAAACGCCCTTATGAGGCATAGTTTCGTTTTAAAACCTTAACGGGCATATAAGTTAATATCCTACTGATATTTTAACTTATTTAAAGTATAATGGCATATAGAAGTTGTCCATAACTTATTCAGTTACCCGATATCGCTTATATGCGCACATTTACGTATATGCAACTATTTTACGAAAATTAAACGAAACGGGTTTAACCTTGTCATTTAAGTTTCAAAATCCGAATGTTTATAGTTTACCCATATTATACAAGTCCAAGTACTTGTTGGGTTTAAACTACATTCTATCCGATCATCGTTTAATCAAGCGTTATACGTATTGATCATGTACAGTATTCGGTTTATAAGACTGTTAGTATTTAATTGGCTAGCTTATGCCATAATCCAGACTAGAGCCTTGCCGGTAAATGCTATCTACACTTGGCACTTTTGTATACGGCTGAGTTATTTAAAAATAAAAGAAGAAGACTAGCTCAGGTAAATACTCTCGACTTATTTTCCCTATATGGGCTTGGGATACGGTAAATTATTACTGCTTGGTCGGAAATGGGGTCAATCGAATGCCCTTATGGCTAGTAAACCCGCATATTCCGTTTTAATCAGTTTTGTTTGATAACTTAAACACCCCAGGGGTTAAATTACCGAGTCCTATCCTCGGCTCAATACATTAGTTATTAGCCATGACCTTAGCGCGGGGTGTAGGCATACACCTGACAGACGCTCATATGCAATATTCCCAAGACGTTGGGGATGGCTCCTTCGTGAGTCCTGAGTGGTGTGTATTTAATCATGTCTCGGTTTCTGTACTGCGCCCTGTATGTATTGACAAACATGTGAATCTGATACAAGGTTATAATTTCAACTTTCCCAAGTTAATAAAAGATTTTGTGCCGTTTTGCACTTAAAAATCATTTTAAAGTTTTCCAAATGAGTCAGTTGGGGTGTATTTACCAGCGAAAGCTGACGTATCGTCCAAAGGCTAACTACAGGTACAATACGAAATAGACCGGAAGCTGCTCGGTAGTGAATAAGAGGATCTTGCAAATCCTTAGATCTGCCTAGTCTGTTTTATATTCTTTCTTGTACATTTTATGATCCGCCTGTGGGTCTTCTATTACGAGCCTGTATATTATTTTGTATTTCGAACAATTCAGTTTGTAATATTATTTTTACTCCAAGACTTCCGATGTGCTATGTTTAATTGACAATGATGTTATCAATTTACGTCACCATACTCCCCACCGGGCCCACCGGTGTATGGATTTCGGGTTGGAAATCCGGGTGTGACAGGTTGGTATCAGAACCAACGTTTGAGAGAATTAAACACTATCCTTCATGTGTTTAATCTCAAACTTACAAGCACATTCCTTAGACTTCCGAGTCTAGGCTTTAACCTAGGATTACTCATTTTATAATTAAGTTATTAGTATGTTTTGAGTTGATTTTAAACAGGAAATGCCGCCAAGAGTTCGAGGATGCGAAAAAGGACCCATGAGGGGAGGACCATCCGGCCATATCCCTTCACATCCACATCACCCGAACCCTTATGAAGATTCAGGAGATTCATGGCCATTTGCCCAACACTCACCTACACATACTCAAATTTCTTATCATTCTTACCATTCACACCACTCCCACCATTCTCATCATTCTTACCATGATGAGTTCAACCCAAACCAATACTTAAATACCCTTCCAGCTGATCAGAATCAGTTGAATCAGTCTAACCCTATGGACGAGGACTCCGACCCGGAGATGCCGCCATCAGGATCGAACGCGCATCCTATTGAAATTTCTAGTGATTCTAACTCTTATGCTGGATCACCTTATCAAGGTCCTAATGAGTGGGACCAATACTGGGGTTAGTTTACTTTTGCAAATACTCTTCCCACTATTCACAACCACCTCCCGTGCATGAAGATGTCCACATGGAACCCATGGACCAACCCCAACATCCACCTGAGCCGCCAAGGAGGAAACATGGAGCACGTATGTCGGTATGTGCGGGCGGGTTCGCTACCACCTTTGCCCAAATCTTACCCCACCATTCAAGAGGACCCACAAATGGGTGGACCCTCCAATGTTTCGCCTTTGGTGGAACCGATGCCAACACCAGTGGTTCAACAACCACCATTGGGTTATAACAACCCAATCCCAGCGTATCTGTCACTTCGTACGTTGGGTTTGCTGGTGACACTGGTGGGAGAATATTAGGTGAAGGAATTTTAACCAATGGTGCGGTGGTCGTTTGATAAGGTCAATAACATAGCAGAGTTAGAGAACAATATCTCTCGTATTTGTGACAAATAAAATTCACAACACACTTCACTTATCAGGAATGTCTCATTCTAAAGCCAGGATTCCATATACCGCAGGAGTGGATCTTGATGCGCGCTCCCCGAGAAAACGAATTGTATGTCTTAGACATGAGAGTTGCGACAACAACGAAAAAATCCGCACAATGTTTTATGTCCAAAGTAATATAAAAATAATCAATCATGTGGTATAGAAAGATGGGGCACATTCATCTCCGAAAGATGAATTTCTTAGTACACAACAACCTAGTGGAGGGGGTCAATTTAAAGATTTTTCACTTGAATGACGACTGCCTAAGTAGCAAAAGGGTAAACAACACAAAAAGTTGCATATGAGGAAGCTCCTGAACTCAATCAAGCTCCGCTAGAGAGACTACACATGGATCTCTTTAGACCAGTCAATGTTTGAAGTATTTCAGGAGATCTATATTGTCTTGTTGTTACTGATGATTACTCAAGATTTTCATGGATGATGTTCTTGGAAAGCAAAGATGAAACTTTTTAGAGTCTCATGATCTTGTTCCAAAAATTGGAGAACCAGTACCACTTACCAATTCGACGAATAAGAAGTGTCAACAATACAGAGTTCAAGAACATTCGGATGTTAGATTTTTGCACTGCGAAAGGAATTTTGCATGAATTCAGTGTACCATATACCCCACAGCAAAATGTGTAGCTGAATACAAAAATAGAACCCTGATAGAGACAGCAAGAACTATGCTCGCCGATTCAAAACCACAAGTTAGCTTTTGGAGCGAAGTCATGGCCTCTACATGCTATACCTTAAACAGAGTACTGAGAGTCAAGCCTCACAAGAAAACATGTTTCGAGTTACTCAACCAATAAAAGCTAAACCTGAAGTATTTAGAATCGTTCGGGTCACCATGCATGGTAATCGATGCAAATGCCAGATTCGGGGCTAAAACAATGGAAGGCTTCTTCGTAGGATATGCTAGTCTACTAATGAGAGTATATCTACCTATCACAAACCGGGTGATCGAAGCTCAGAACGTAGATTGTCAACGTTACAGATCTCCAACACAAAAACCTGGAGATTCTTGGTTGTTCAATTATGAAAGTCTCAGGGATTCCTTCGAGCTGCCAACTTTACCGATAGAAGAGGAACTTTTGATTCTTTATCAGCAACAAAAAGATTTATCACAAGAACAAGTTCCTAGACCGATTGTGATTACTCAAACATCTATTGGTACTCATGATATTACAGACTGCTGGAACAAGTGATCCCACAGCTAATCAAGATATGAATGAACTTTCTCCCACGCTTGATCAATCTGATGATTCTGAATCTGATGCTAAACCGACATTTGATAATGACGCATCTACTTCTGATGATTGTCCAGATCAGATTGAGAGTTTAATAAGCAATCAAGCTGAGGGAGCAAGTGCTTAGAATGAAGCATCCACAAGTAATCAAGACGTTGATCATAATATCACAAATCTGCAACACGAAGTGAGCGTTTCGAATGAAGTTATGCCGAGGACATTGTTGTACCACCCATCAGAAAATATCATTGGAGAGTTACAGACTGGTGTCAAAATGCTAAATCAGATCAATCAGGATCTTAGTTGTTTTTATACTAATGTTGCACCTTTACAAAACACAATCTCATATAGCTGTTTTATTTCGTAGATTGTCACAACCCTGACCCTAACTTGGGCGGGAGTTGTGAGTAGATAAGTGGTATCTGTGTTTATTAAAATAATCACAGTGGAATTTTTTTATCAGAACCGGGTATCGGAAAAAATATCAGAGTTTTCAAAACACCATAGTTTTTATTTCGTAAACTGTGGGATGAAACCTATATTCATATAAAGGCTTTTTATAGGGATAAACCCTTGATTACAATACACGTTTTATTTAGTTTTTCATAGCCACTTATTTAAGCTTGAGTGCTTCATAGGACTTTCCTTCTCTTCGCAGTGAATCACCTAAAACGCGCTTTAAAAATATTTGATCAGTAAAATCCACAGTTAAAGCAAACGCTTGATTTTCTTCCACAATGCTCTTCTTTATGTCTAGGTGCTTTACAAAAGTTGTAGTACCAAACACACCTTCTAGAATACTTCTTTTTGCAAATCCTACAGAAAGGTGATGAAGATGACTGACCTGCTCCACTCCTCCTGTAGGTATTACCAGAACGAAATTCTTGGATAATCTTCTAAGCTAATTCTTTCTTCTTGTTTTCTTCTCTGGTGCGGATCAATCCGTCTGTCAAAGTGTTGGCCAACTCGACTATTTTCTCAATAGTCTAAGATCTAGCTGCTTTGACTATATCACGGATTTCACTAATTAATCCCCAAATATAACAAGAAATTAGTACAGGTTCTAGCGAAGCTAGGGTTGGTACTATTCTTGCACATTCGAAGAATTTTGTCGTATACTTAAGACAATTCACACCAACCATTCTACGATTTAAGAACTTATTAGCCATTTGTTCCTTCTCATGAGAAGGACGCACTTTCCTTTCTGTCATTTCCTTAAATTCCCTCTAATTCATGGCATAGGCCATGTCACTTCATTTTGCCTGAAGAATCATATTCCACCATTCTAATGGCTCATCTCTAAAGAGATTAGAAGCATACATTACTGGATCTTCTTTAGCACATTTACTGATCTTGAGAACAACTTCAGTCTTTTCCAACCATCGCAGAGCAACCATGGTTCCTTCACTACCTGCGAATTCAGTTGGCTTAAAGGCTAGAAAATCATTATAAGTACATCCGGAAGTTAGAGCCTTCATTTTTTTAGGACATGGAGCTTTGATAATAAGACCATTATCTCCATTGATGTTATGGCTAAAATTATTGCTACAGTTAGTTTGCTACTCACAGCTTTTTTGTTTTCTATAAACAAATGGTTTCTAACAGCTTTGATAATTAAGGGTATTGCGTCAGCTATTCCCTAAGCTATTATATTCTCTATGACACTTTTATCCAAAGAGTTTTCATGATTGTTCAGACCGATTGATTAACTTCATTCGACATCTATGTTATACACATGTTTCAAATATTAATATTACAGAATATATAATCAAAATATCATGAACACAATTAGTCAGCGCATATTATCAAAATCATTGATTAATGCGACTTTTACTCTTTTTATATATTATGCTCCATATATCTATATATATATTAGTTTTAGTTTTAGTATTTTTCCTATACAAAGAAAGTACATTATACATATATATCTATATATCAAAAGGTTAGTGGTGTCTTCAAAATTAACTTTCTATCTCGTCGTATTTCAAGACGAGATTCTCTCCCGTAGTGTGGATTCGGTTGCAAGTGTCCATCAGCTCCTCTCTATAGTGGGGGAGTTTTGCCACATTTTTAGGGTTCATTGGGGGTATGTTGGGGTTGTAGGTTGGTAGTTTGGGTAGAATTGAGAAGGATCAATCATTAGGTCTTCTAAAGCCCAGTCGTTGGTCCACTGCTCTTCAACTGGGTTTTGAAGTGGTTGTTGTGGCATGTTTGGTTCCAAGTTCATAGGTTCTGGATTATTGGGTATTGGTGGCATATTAAGGTCGATTTCATTGGTTACTGGCTGAACATTTCATAATTTGCCAGGCGTTGGTCTAATTCTTCCAATGTCAGTGGCATGGGCGTTGGGTTTGAACTTTCTCCTTTAGTTGGGTTCCAGGCTAGTTCTCCGGTTCATTTGGTTGTTGTTGTTGGGTTTTTCTTCTCCTTTTGTCCCTTTTTACTTTCCAATCTAATCTTCTCTTTTTAGGGGTTGCTCTATTTAATGGCTGAGACTGAAATATCATTGGTTCGTCTTTATCTGCTTCGTATCCGATTTGTGTACCAGCCTGATCATTATTGATATCTGAATTATTAACAGAAATGTGTTCGAAAGCTTTGGTCAAATCTCTATTGCTCATACTGTTAGTATAAAACAATAAAAACAACGAACTCCGAAAATTGTATATATAATATTTGGTTAACATCACAGTGATCGCAGAAGTTATTTCATTTATTTCCTTACTAATAATTTTTAAGTATGTTCACAATACTTGATTAGCTTAACCAGTAGCTCTGATACCACCTTATATCACAACCCCCAACCCTATCCTTGGCGGGAGCCGTGAAAAGATACAAGTGATATCGGTTTTATTAAAATAATCGCAACGGAATTTTTTTTATCAGGACCGGGTGCTAGGAAAAATATCAGAGTTTTCAAAACACCATAGTTTTCATTTCATAAAAAGTGGGATGAAACCCATGTTTTCAGAGCCACTTACTTAAGCTTGAGTGCTTCATAGCACTTTCCTTCTCTTCACAATAAATCACCTGCAACGCATTTTAAAAACATTTAATCAACAAAAAACACTGGCGAGTTCATTCAATTTATAAAAAGACACTGTATTGTAATAATAGCATTAAGAGTTTTTACATTTGTTTATATCTTTCAATTACCCACAATACTTGTCACTCGCCCGTTTCGGTGACTATGGTCATATTACTATTGGCTAACCCTTTGTCAAATAGTAAATCTTATCAAGTAATGTATACAAAACCCCACATACTAGCTGTAATTTAAGAATACAAAGACTTAATCACTATAAATACAACTTTGAAATATTTAAGATTATGAAAGCATTTGATAAAAGAGAATGACTCACTTTAAAGATTTAGGGTTTTTCAGTAATAGCCTTCTTGTCCAAGTCCCGTGTTCCTAATTAAACACACAATACAACACAGACTAGTTTATTAATCCAATTCAAACATTAATGATAATCACGAGATCAAAACCTCAACGTAGATGACAAAGTATAGCCTAATTCAGGCAACACTTAAACACCCATCGAATTGTTTATAGATCGATTGGACAGGGTATCGTGCCATTGATTGGGGTTAACACGCATTCTACGGAGCAGTGTTTCGGGATTTAGGGATTTGGGTATTCAAACAGCAGAACAAGAGAGAAAGTCTAACGCTTCGCTTTTTTGTACTTTCCTTAATTAGAGAGTGTAATCGAAATTCTATTTATGGAAACTTGTATTTGTTTTTCTCTCCAATTTTGTAATCCGAGACTTTGATCATAATAAAATTCATACTTGATACATGTCTTACATATGTGTTTACATACAAATCAGTACTTGTTATATGTGCAAATATTCATACATTCATACTTGATACCTAAAATATACTTGCAAATACGTTACACACTTAAAAACAGGCAAACATATCAAGTTATAGCATGAAATGGAAGAAATACCAAGTTCAGGGGCTAAAAGTGGCAAAAATCAAAGACGTTTCTGGAATAACTTCTCTCGCGGTCCGCGACCGCTTTTCTTGTCCCCTCTTGCGGCCCGTGAGAGGGATTAATCCAGAGAACAGGGTTTCTAGCTCATGGGTTGGTCAAGTTTGTGTTTCTTACATTAAATGCACTCACCTAACTCACCCTCTAACCTCAACTATAAATACCCACCTCCTCCCACTCTCATTTCACACCTCAAACACTCATCTCTCTCTTTAAAGCTCCCTCTCAATTCTAAAAGTTCCAGACTTTCAAGTGAGTTCTAACTCACCTTTCTCTCCCTTCTTTACTCTTTTCTTCCTTCTTAACAATTGGAACACCTCTAGGAGTGTTTCCATAGTTTTTCCATGGAAAACAAACATGGAACATCACCGTATTTGAGGTCACAATTGTAAGAAACTTTCCGTTTTAATAGGGTTTTAACCCACAAGTGTTGTATCCTTCCAAGCTTTTTCTTGAAACAAGACTTGAGTTGGTAGAGTTTGATTACTTGGAAGCTTTGGCTATCCTACCTTCAATCCACCATCTCACTTGATGATTTCGAATATGTTATGTCTTTTACTTTTATTTCCATTTTAACTTATTCATGACCATCCTTGTTGTCCTTGTGACAAGGTGTGTATTGGTGAACAATACGAAATAGGTTAAAGGAAGGTTATCCTCCTACCTCCATGCATGACTTCTACGAACTTCCATGATATTTATGATCTACTTATTATACTAGAAATATATATATATATATCACACTAACCGAACCCTTGATGATAATCGAATGATTGTCCGTCATGGTACTAGGTTACATCACCTAAGTACTTAATTTCTCGTTATGATTCTAATGGGTACCTTAACCCATGAAAACACATCAACCCGAATGGGTATCATAGTGTCAGAATGAGTATTAAGTCTAGGTGGTTATTTTCTCGTATGCATACTTTGGTGTATTTAAATTCCTGAATCCTCCGTTATCATCCGCATACTTACCAACCCATGTATTCCTCTTGTAGGATAACTCGGTGATCCTCCAACTCTCCAAACTCTTCACGAAAAATACCAAGTGGAAGCTAGCAAAACCGTGAGTACACTTGACCCATTTCCCTCCGTTATCATCCGCATACTTACCTACCCATGCTTTATATACTCAATCTGTTATACATGCTTATTGTTATGCTTAGGTTCATGCTAGATTCATACATGCTTTTGTCATTAACTTGGCTAGCCCCAACTTAACATATATAGCGCTATGGAAGTAGCACATCGCCCGTCGGGGTATTGTTAAGCTTTAAGTTGATTCATTTTTTAAATACTTTAGTCCCGTTACTTCGTGGGACGAGGGACACATTCATTCTTGTGGACACTTGGGTTTGACAATTAATATTGCATGCTAGCTTACCTTATATACAAATACCATGTGGATTCGAGTAAATTATTTTATACTTATGCTATGTACTTAAACTTGTGTACTCACCAATACTTTTTGTATTGAACTATACTTTTAACATGTTGCAGGTTAAAGATGTTGGATATGACGAATCTAGTAGGGACGCTTTAGAAATACACCTTGAAAGCTAGGGTTCTATGTTGTAATTTTGTTGAGTTTGTTGTATTTGAATTATGTTGTATTTGACTTATGATAAGAAATGAGATTTGAATTTAAATATTGTCGCAAATAGTGTTATGATGCCTTGAGCAATCTATTTCGTCTCACTCTGATGTTTCCGCAATCGGTTGGGGTGTGATAAATTGGTATCAGAGCCATAACTATAGGGAATTAGGTAGAATTGCCATGTTCGTCCTAGTCTATAGTTTAAGTGACCAACATTCGACCATTCTTGTTTCTTTCTTAAAATGTTAATTCTTCGTACCTTGCTCCTTCTTATTTCTTTGGTATTAATATATACAATGTGTCTTTCCTAAGACATTTACACAATATACACACTTGAAGACTTCAAGACACTGGTATTACAAACGAGACGACTTCACCAAAATAGGTGTGAAACCCACACTTTGGTGAACGACTCTCAATCCGCTTATTCATTTTTTATGAAATTATGCCATCAAGTTAGGAGTGATATCCATACCTTGATGGAAAAATTTCCATTTCATGCTCTAGTGGACCCTTACCAATGAGTCGGAATTCGCTCCTCGTTTGGTAAGTACCTACCACGCTTAGGGTACGATGTTGTCAAGTTAGGGGTGAAACCCGTACCTTGTCAACTAGTCCCACTCCTCGATTTTCGATTTGCCAAAGTTTCGATTTTTTGATCGAATTCGAGACGTGTAGTAACTGGAAGGGTAAAATGCCGTTAATCGCTTCTCGACCAGAGCATTTTACCTATAGGCCAAAGTTCGTTTCTCTAATCTGAAAGGATATTCGATTCACTTTGCAATAGTTGACGTTCTCAACCCGAAACACTCCAATGATTTTACTAAGCCTATATTTTATGTCATCTCAATTTTTATGTGTTTTTAATACTTGTTAACTCGTTCATTTCAAAACCGATGCACAATTCGCACGTTTTCCCGCAACCAAAAACAATAATACTTCTCGCAAACCAACTAAATTTATACTCCTTTCGCAATCATACGTGTTTATACTTGTTTTACTTATGTCATCCACATGAACTCATACGTGTTACTTACATGCTCAAACGTGAAATTTTATTACATCACGTTACGATCAAGTCTCATCCATTCCTCTACTTTTCGACCACCTAGATGTCTTCCTCGCAAAACTCGGGCGCAAGATTGAAGTCAAAGACCAACTCCAACTCAATGTCGAAGAAAGACTGCATGAAGTTTATGGCAAAACAGATGGCCAAGATCATCCCTGATATTGTTAGCCAGATCCAACCCTCACCAAACGCCGAATCACCCCATGCCTCAGTCGACTCCAAGGTGGAAACACCTAAATCGACTTTTATCTTCAAGCAATTCTGCTCTTGCAACCCACGACCTTTCACCGGGGAAGGGGATGCCACCAAGTTGCTTCAATGGTTTGATGCCACTGAAGTGACATGTTTACAAAGTGGATGCTCTAACCACCTGCGCACGATCAACCCGACGGGAGTCTTCCGATCAAGAGCCCTTTATTGGTCGACCTCCGAACGTAACATCCGTGGGAACGAAGCCTCACATGCCCTCTCTTGGGCTGAAAAATTTTATGAGGGACGAATTTTGCGCTCCGCACGAACTTCGGAAACTACAGAACGAATTCTAGAATCTGAAGCAAGTGGGGAACAACAATGCTGGCCTCACAGCTCGCTCCAAGCAACTAAGTGCACTTTGCCCTAGCCAAGTCAACACCCTTGATAAGGCCATCGCAAAGTACATTGAATGCCTACCCCCCTCGAGGGGGGACTTGATCGAAGCTGTCTCACCCAAAACCCTCGAGGAATCCTATCGCCTCGCCGCTAAATTCACAACAACCACATTCTATGTGAAGCCTCCAACAAAGCTTCATAAAAGAATGCCCACCAAGCCACCACCGATAACACCGAAGAGTCTATCCCATCCAAGCCACCTCGGAACAGCAACCAGAGCAAGAAACGAAAGGCTTCTAACCAAAATTATGCGGTTGTTACTCCGCAAAACCCGATACCCTTGCAATCTGTTTCCACCACCTCAACCCTAGAACCACCAAGGAGGAACTACACTGGTTCATGAGCCAAGTGTAACCAGTGCCATTACCACCATCCCGCCAACACCCCATGTCGCAAATGCGCAACTTGTAACAGGTTTGGGCATTTCGCCGACCAATGTAGCCAAAACCTAAGGCCTACCCAAGACCAAGCTATCGTTGCAAACCCTGTCCTTAACCAACCTCAATCTCCAGCCGCTACCATTCACGCATGCTTCAGGTGTGGCGATCCTAATCACTTCGCCAATGCTTGCCCCCAATGCAACAACGGCAACAGCAGCAACCGCGACAGCCTCAACAAGCTCGAGGCAGAGCCTTCGTGATCACCGTCGCTCAAGCGCAAAACGCTAATGACGTCATAAACGGTATGTTTCTCGTTAACAATGTATATGCATCTTGTCTTTTTGATACTGGCGCGGATAAAAGTTTTTATTTGTTGAATTCAAACCTATGCTTAAGTGTAAACGCTCTAAACTGCCAAAATCATTTGAAGTCGAAGTTGCTAACGGAAAATACGTCACCGTCGATTCCGTCCTTTCCAAATGTTCCTTAAATCTTAATGATCATGCGTTTTTTATTGACCTCATACCCATGCAAATGGAAGCTTCAATATCATAGTAGGCATGGATTGGCTCAGGCGAGTTCGTGTTGAAGTCCTTTCCAAAAGGTCTCAAGCTTACGTTGTGTGTCCAAGCGAACAAATACTTGCGTTAGGAATACTTCGCTTTTCTCACCCACATTATGGAAAAGAAGGACAAGGGTCCAAGCATAAGTGATGTTCCTGTTGCTTGCGGATTTCCTGACGTGTTCCTGGAGAATCTTCCTGGTCCGCCTCCTCCTCGTTCTGTTGACTTCCGAATCGACCTCATCCCTGGCGCACCTCCTGTTGCCAAATCCCCTTATTGTCTAGCACCCTCGGAAATGCAAGAGCTATCTATCCAACTTGAAGAACTTCTTGATAAAGGCTTCATACGCCCTAGTACTTCTCCTTGGGGCGCTCCCATTCTGTTCATCAAAAAGTAAGATTGATCATTTCGGATGTGTATCGACTATCATGAGCTCAATAAGCTTACATTCAAAAACCGATATCCTCTTCCACGTATTGACGATCTCTTCGATCAACTTCAAGGCGCAACTTGCTTCTCGAAAATCGATCTTCATTCTGGTTATCATCAACTTCGAGTTATCGAAGAAGATATACCCAAAACCGCTTTTCGCACACGTTATGGACACTACGTGTTCATAGTCATGCCCTTTGGTTTGACTAACGCACCTGCGGTTTTCATGGACTTGATGAACCGTGTGTGCAAGCCGTATCTTGACCGTTTCGTGATCGTCTTCATCGACGATATTCTTATCTATTCCAAGACACAGGAAGAGCACGAGCAACACTTGCGTCTTATCCTCCAGCTGTTGCGTACTGAACATCTTTATGCCAAATTATCCAAGTGCGAATTTTGGCTAAAAGAAGTTCAATTCCTTGGTCATGTCGTCAACGAACTCGGTATTCATGTTGACCCTGCAAAAATCAAAGCAGTGAAGAATTGGATTGCTCCTAAGTGTCCGTTCGAAATTCGTTCGTGTCTCGGTCTAGCTGGTTACTATCATCGCTTTATCTCGAACTTCTCCAAAATCATCGTACCTCTCATTTCTTTGACTCAAAAGGATAAACCTTTTGGTTGGGGTTCTGAGCAAGAGGTTTCTTTTCAAACGCTTAAGGACATGCTTTGTAATGCTCCTATCTTAAATCTTCCTCATGGTAACGTTTATGTTGTCGTGTATTGCGATGCCTCAAAGCAAGGTCTTGGTTACGTTTTTATGCAACGAGATAAGGTTATTGCTTACACGTCACGACACCTCAACATACCTGAGAAAAACTATACAACGCACGACCTTGAACTTGGGGTGCTTGTTTTTGCATTAAAGATATGTCGACACTACCTTTACGGTACAAAGTGTATGATGTTCACTGACCAGAAGAGCCTTCAACACATCTTCAATCAAAAGGAACTCAACATGCGTCAACGTCGTTGGGTGGAAGTGTTAAACGACTACGACTGCGAAATTTGCTACCACCCTGGTAAAGCGAATGTTGTAGCCGATGCACTCTATTGGAAAAATCATGTTAAGAGTATACATTGCTACCAAACTTTGGGAAAGCTTCATGAGTTGATTCGTGAAGCACAATACTCAACCGTTAATGAGGGTAACCTTGATGATGAGTTGAAGTGTTGTGTCGAAAATCAACTCGTAACCAAACCCAATGGCATCCTTTACTATCTCGATCGTATTTGGATTCCGAATCGTGACAACCTTCATGACCTTTTGATGAGAGAAGCTCATAAATCCCGATATTCTATTCATCCCTGCGCTGATAAGATGTACCATGATCTTCATACGTCCTATTGGTGGCCTGGCATGAAGAAAGATATCGCCTTCTACGTTTCGAAATGCCTTACTTGTTCTAAGGTAAGGTCGAATATCAACGTCCCTCTAGCTTACTCGAACAACCAAAAATTCCTATTTGGAAATGGGAAAGCATTGCCATGGACTTCATTACCAAACTCCCTCGTACATCGTCTAGTCACCACAATATTTGGGTTATCATTGACCGTTTGACCAAATCCGCTCACTTCCTTCCCATAAGTGAAGATTACAAAGTCGAGAAATTGGATCGTATCTACACGAATGTAATCATTTGTCGTCATGGTATCCCCATTGACATCATCTCGGACCGTGATGGTCGTTTCACCTCTCGTCTTTCGCAAACGTTTCAAAGAGCCCTTGGTACTCATCTCAATCTTAATACTACTTTCCATCCTCAGTCTGATGGTCAAACCGAGCATACTATCCAAACTCTAGAGGATATGCTTGGTTCTTGTGTAATCGATTTTTGTGGCAATTGAGATATGCACTTGCATTTGATCGAATTCTCGTACAATAACAGTTATCAAGCGATTATTCAAATGGCACCTTTCGAGGCATTGTATGGTCGTAAGTGCTGGTCGCCTATTTGTTCGCACGAGATCTGGGAAGCTCAAATCACCAGTCCCGAGCTTATACAAGAGACGACGAACAAGATTCTACAGATTCGTGACAACTTGCTTAAAGCTAGGAGCCAACAAAGGAGTTACGCCGACAAAAGACGTAAACCTTTGGAATTCAACATAGGTGCTTGGACTTCTCAAGGTATCCCCTTGGAAGGGTGTGGTTTGATTTGGTGAGAAAAGCAAGCTCGCTCCTCGCTATGTAGGTCCTTTCAAAGTTCTCGAAAGGATTGGCAGGGTAGCGTATCGACTAGACCTACCCAAGAACTCAACAATGTCCATCCTACGTTCCACGATTTAAACTTGATGAACTGTCTAGCTGATGAAGGACTTCAAGTTCCACTCCAAGATCTTCAAATCCATAAGATCCTACACTTCGGTGGAGAAGCCTGTCGAAATCATGGACGAGGCATCAAGCAATTGAAGCACAGTCGAATTCCCATAGTTAAGGTTCGATGGGAAGGTAAACGTGGCACCGAACTTGACTATTCTAAAGAACGCACAGAGTATGGTAGTTCTCATTACCAAGATTTTTTGAAAGGTTGGAAGGGCATGAGCTGGAGATGCAAAAAATGGCAAAAAGCAAAGGCGCCCAGATACAACAAGATGTGAATCTATATTACAAGGATAGTCTTGTCGTGCACATACAGAGTCCAAAAATTCAAACTGCCTTCAGAGCCTTCAACACACCAAGTCCACAGTCAAGACAAACCAGTGGATTTCAATCTTTTGCTTCCGTTAATCCAAATACGCCTCCAGGCACATAATCATCCCATAGTTCAAGCAATTCATAAAACAACCAGCACAATCAATCTAATCCCACTCAACGGGTCCTACAATGCAATATTACAGTTAACCTCCATAATGCTCAAGACTTCGACGAAAACACCGATAAGCAACACAATGTCTCTACTTGCCTCGGTACTTGAATCGTATGAAAGTTTGGTAGCTGGAAGAATTGGGAATCCCGAGATGACGAAAGAAGATTACGATCAGATTGATCCGGTTGAAATGGAATTGATTGACATTAAATGGTGTATGGCTTCCATCGTCGGAAGAGCTCAACATTTCATGGAGATTACTGGAAAAGATAATTTGGGAGGACTTGATGGGAAACTAGGCTTTGATAAGTAGAAGGTTACATGCTTCAAATGCCGAGAGAAGGGGCATTTCAAAAGAGAATGTCCAAATAGAGAGGTCAAGGGCAATCAGAACCATTTTGCTGATGATTATTACAAGAAGGCCATATATCATCGACCTCAACCCCAAACAAGAATGGTGTAGATTGAAGATGGACCGTCAAACTCCAAAGACAAAGCTCTTATCGTCACTCGAGAGGACGAAGGTTTCAACTGGAACAAATACATATCAAAGAAAGAAAGTTTGTCATTGGTAGCAGAAATCATTGAAGAGCCTGAAGACACTGAAGAATATGCAGAGGCATCTTTTGATGAGGAACACCCGAAGAATTTTATGGAACTTCATCTAAGGAAGAAGAACTTCAAAATAGTGCTTTTAAACATCTTTTACCTGCTGATATTCTTAAAACTTTTGTAGGGTATTTCAATCAAGTCTTCCACCAACATGTGAAGAAGAACCAAAGTCAGACGTTGTCAATTTGATTGATGAAGCCAAGGAATTTACTGATGATACTCTGATTGATGTTGCTGACAAAACTTTAATGGCGAATCTGAACTAGGTAGTTTTTGAGTAAGCTCAGGTAGAAAATGTTGAATTGATTAAGAAGTCGGTAAGTGAAACTGTGGAAAAGAATGAAGCTACTCATAATGTCGAATTGGAAATTCCATGCATGAAATGCAAATTGCCATGCAAAGAGTGTGTTGGAAAAGACAAAAAATATAAAGAACTAAAAACACATGTTGATCATTGTCACATGATTATGTCACAACAAAAGAAGCATATGACAAATTAAACAAAACCATTCGACAATATGAGAAAGCAATCAAAGAAGATGACAATACACTTTCTATGCTCAAAGCAACTGTTATGGACAAACAAATGGCCATAAACATGCATATAAATATAATAGCTGAGCAGAAAAGTGAACTAGAGAAAATGAAAATTGAAACTGAACGAGTTAACAAAGTGTTAATCAGTTACTCTACCAGTTCATTGATCACATTCTACCTAAAATTGAGGTTAGACAAGGTAAGACATTTCTTGTTAACGAAGGTAAAGGTTACGATCGTGTTCCACCACCCATGTGGAATGGATATGCAAAGAAAAAAGCCAGATGGGGTGGAAAAGGTGCCAAACTTAAATTTGTTTACTAAATATTGTAATGAGCTGCCTGAGAACATAGATGTAACTTATACCAAAACAGAAAAAAAGATTGTGAATCTGATGTGGTAACCAAAGTGGTTGAAAATGTTTTCAAAAATGAGTCTGACAACACAGTTTATGAAAGTGCAGAATCAAGCAGTGAAAAGTCTGAGTCTAGTTCACATTCTGGAAGTGAGAAAAGTTTTCACGAAAACTTCATTTTAGCATCAGAGGATGGTTTAAATAATGATCCTAATATAGTCGTTTAAAAACTAAAAGGATCTGATAAACTATACTTTAATGAGGAATTTCCACTCCAAAATGTAAAGTTAGACGAGTTGACAAGCTTTTTAAGCTAACTGAAGTCAACACCTCTAATCTTGATAAGCAAGATGCCGCTCTTTACTAAAAACCAAAAGGGTCTCACAGAAACATTCATCCTAGTGGTAAAAACTATCCTGAGTATAGAAGGGCTGGGTTAGGGTTTGAAAAGAAGAGAAACAACAAATTTCAAAAGCAAAGTGTTACCAAGAAGATTGAATTTGTTTACGGAACTAACACTGTTAATGAAAAGAAAATCATTGGTAAACTATCAAACAAAGAATTTGAGCAGGAAAGAAAGCTCCGTGAACAAGTTTCGAAAGCCTCTGTTGAAAATGACAGTAGGACATGTTACAAATGTAACAAAGTTGGCCACATTGCACGTCAATGTAAACCAAAAAAACGAAACCTGCTCATGAAGCTAGATAATGCACAAAAGATGTTAAACAGAAAGGTCCTGAGGTTGTGCCAAAGAAAATTTTAAAACGAAATGCTGAGTCAAACTTAAATGTGAAACAAATCATTGCAAAATTTTCAAACTTTGAGATTGGTGAATCATCAAAGAAAATGAACAAAAGAATCCTAAGTTTTACTCAAAGAGAGCGTTTTCAAGTGCACAAACCTTGGTTGCTAAGAACAAATCATCTTTTGTTGCATTAAACACCACTGCTATTTCAACTAAATCTAAAATAGAAAAAGGATCAAAGGTTGAACAATGGGTGGAGGTAAAGAAAGAGGTTATGAAAATTGTCGAGCCCAAATGTGATATCCCAAACCCGCCCAAGAGCAAAAGGCTTGGGTTCTCTATTTAAGTAATTTCTTTTCACATGAGTGTAGGGGCTCCCGAGGTCACTTATTTCAAAGTGGATTATGGACAGTGGAGCTTCCCGACACATGACATGGATGCTTGTGTTGTTATACGACGTAAAAAGCTATCCGGAAGAAAACAAATTGGTTAGAATTGAAAAAAAACAAAAAACAAATCCACACTGATGACCAAAAAGCATTTTTACACCAAAGCTTTTGATAGATCAAGATTTAAAATCTTTTTAAATTAAATGGCTTAAAAATCTGACGTCAGGGTTTGGAAAAGAGGTTGAATTTGAGGATGACGAGGACTTGACGTGATTCTTCAATCGGTATGACATATGTTTTTCTATACATGTTTTTCTTTCTTCCTTAAAAACTTAAAACCAAAAATATGTTTTTGATTTTAGGGGGAGAATAGTTGTGAAAAATACAAAAACAATAAAAAGGACAAAAAGAGTTTTTATGAAAAAGGGGTAATCATATTACATCAATAGACTATCACAGTTTGCTAAAGATATGGAATGTTTAAATGGGTAATTAAACAGATCTTACTGATGATGTGCCAATAGGCTTCACTAGTTCAGTAAATTGTTCTTCAAGATATAAACCTAAAAGAAAAACTGAGTAATTTGTGGGTCGACATCTCTCGGATATATGGACTTAGTACTCCGAAATTTCGTTTGAGAGAATGCCAGATTCTGTGGTACTAGGTCTTTATATTTAATTGATATCTGGGGTATTATCCGAGTTCTTCTAATTTTGTGTCGGCAATAACCTAGAACTTGTATAATACTTTTCGCATTATTCACCTCCAAAAGTTGCATAAAAAATGAGTATGTCATAAAAATTTACGACATCTGCAGTTCAAAAGATTCCTTAATGGAACACCACCTAAAGTCGAGCCTTCATCTCTTTCTCTGTTTGGAAATACTAAACTGAGCTCTCACGGTCTCGCAATTCACCCCATTTACAGATATCAGTTAGATATATTCATATTCTGAGATGGGAAACATGGTTATTTCATGTTGCTTAATCTTACCTAACATATCTTGAAACAATTGAGAAACATGTAGAGGTTTAAGTGGATAAGTATATTGGCAATCTAAGTAAATCTGTTTAAGACCCTAAAGTTGTGACATCCCGGCTTTTCAGGTATCTTAAATGCGCTACAGCACGGTTATTCATTCCTACGCTAATTTGATTCGGAGAATTTAATTACACGCTCGCAAAAACTACGCTAACTTTTGAATGCATTGGGTAAATTATGTGCTATGTGTTATTAGACGTTTGTAAAGTTTGTGATTTATTATATCACGTTTTGATTTCGCGATTTTTAGTTTTATAAAAAAAATATAATAAGTAAATAGCCGAACCAAACCGAGCCGCGAAACGTGTCGACATCACCTCCTTGTGGCCCAAGGAACTTCTAAACTTGTGGCCGAAGGAACTCCTAAATTTGAGGCCCAAGCTAATGACCCAAACCGCCCCACCCCTTGCGGTCGCACGCGCCCCCCACCCCTTTGCTCCTTTTCTTTTTTCCCTTGTGCTATATATATACAAGCATGCATGAGTTAGGTTTAAAAAAAAAAAACAACAAGGAACCCTGGCTCCAAGAAAGCCGACGGCAGCCCCCCCCCCTCTCTCGATCGCACAAGCCTCCAACCCCGGATTGATTTCCAATCTTGTCCCTGTTCGCTAATCTTTATCGTTTCAAGGTTAGGGTTTTAATTGTTTTACAAATCACATTAGGGTTTGTAATCTTGATCATGATTATATGTATTGTTAGGATCATTGATATAAAAAGTGCTATGATTTGTGATTAGTTCGGTTAATTGTGCGAGTTCTTGCGATTGTGATCTTAGGATGAATACAAAAATCATAGGCTGCGTTTTAGCGATAGAAATCATATTATATGATTAGGGTTTGCATGAATATTGATGTACATGATGGTATGTGACAAATAAACCGGTTCTTGATCATTATTACTTAGCCTCTTGATCGTTTAAGCGTGTTCTATTGCGATAAAAGTCGAAAACAGGTTGCTGAATAGCATTTACAACCAACTTCAATTGGCTGTAACCTGATCATTATTTATCGAAAAGTGGATTTTCTGAAGCCTAAAACGTGTATTTTTGAAAAACACTTCTAATGGCGCCGGATTCATTTCTGAGGTCGTTTGCTATTTTTAAGTGGTCATCTAAGCGCAGCAGCTGAAGCTGCGTAAATTCTGAAAATTTGTTAGTTGTTTATCGAATCAGAGCTCATAATCTGTAGAGGGTTGGGTCACGAAATTTGTACAGTACCTGGAGACGGGAATTTCCGGAAAACTCCCACTGGAATTTTGTAATTGGATGAACGATGATTTTTAAATAATTTTTCCCGTGGACTACAGTCAGAAAGCGACGAATCTGACTGCAGCCTAGTATATAAATGTTTATAAATAATTGGTAAAGTTTTAGCACTTGAAAAGTTTACATAAAATTCTACAGTGCAGTTAACATCTCCTGTAAAGAAATTGGAATTTTTAGAATGTTGGAACTATTTTATAAAAATCCTCGAAAACAGCCTAGTTATGAGCGTACAAGCTGAAACATGATAACTTGCGTATGTGTGTACCAAAGTGTTGTATGAGTTGATTTGTGTTTATGACAAGTTGGTTTGATCACTATTTTGGTATGATGATACTTTGCATTCATGATTGTGTTTTCGAATTTGTTATTATGTTTGCCGCATTGTGTGTTAGTTATGCGTAGGGTTTGTATCAGTGTGTTCACACACTAACTTTAAATCGATTGACATGTTAGGACGCAATTAGCGGTCCCATCATTTGCTACTTCTGTGTTACACTAACCGAGCAATTAAAGGTGAGTTCACGGCCCCTATTTTATCCGGTTTTAAACAACAGGGGGAGAAACATGTATACATTCTATAACTCTATCTTTTTACGTTATGCGAAATTAACGTCGTTAAACTACTCGGTAACTAAGTTAATGTTAATGTACGTTATGGTCACTAAGCAGCTATATCACGGAAGTCCTCGACAAACTCTCGGATCGTTAGTATTGGGTTAGATAGCGGGGAAATTATAAGTATTACTACAGGGCCCGACAAGCCCCACCCGAGCTAGTCGCACTAGCCGACCGGGTACGGTCAACGGGTGATTAATTTGGCCTAACTTTCGCCATGGTCAGTGATAGGCCTGGCAACACGGAGGCACAACAGTCAGCTTCGATCGCGAACACTTATGTGACGTAACTTTAGTCTCGCTACCTACATGTTAACATTGAACTTAATTACGAACCAACATTATTATTCCGGGTTAGGAATAATGGAACCAACATTATTATTCCGGGTTAGGGATAATGGAACTATATCGTTATCCCGGGTTAGGGATAACAGGGGAAACAAACTTTTAACCGAACTTGTGAACTTATAAAAACCTGTGAACTCACTCTTCTTTAATGTTGACACTTGTTTCTTTACATGTTTCTCAGGATGCTAGGAGCGCTAGGTGCACTCACTTGCATTGATCAAGACACATTTTTATCGAGTCTCATTTACAAATATTGTTTGGGATTTTTGGTTTTGGCGTTTATGTTGGCGCCCGTTACTTTACTTTAATGCTTCCGCTAAACTTTGAAACTAAACTAAGACTATTTGAAAATAACTATGAATGATTAAACAAATGTTTTTGGAAAATGTTTAAACAAATCATATAGAGTCGTTCGATATTACTAGTGTCTCAGATTCTGGTTTGTTCACACGCCTCGCGGTAAAACTCCGCAAGTGGAAATTGAGGGTGTGACAGATTGGTATCAGAGCCTCTAGCTATAGAGAACCAGGTTTGCATTAAAAGTAGACCTAAACTATAGCTGATTACACGACACTAGACTTAGTTGGCACCGAACTGTGATATCTTGTTATGTGTTATACTACAACTGTTTTATGTAAGATATAAATGTATATTGTGATGCACGCAACTCGTAACTAATTACACAACCCAACAGGCAATGTCATCATCATCATCCGACAAACCTCTACAACCAAGGGCGCGGGGAAGGCACCCATGGTCGAACCCTCACCACCTCGTGGCGTGGAGACACGCTCAGCTGCTAGGAAAAGACTCGCTCTAAGAGAGGAGTCATCCTCCCGTCCGACCACCGCTATGCCGGTCGAACCGGTCAACTCGTTAGAAGTAGGGGACGACCTACTTAGAGATATGTTAAGAAAACAACAGGAACAACTAGAGAGAATGCAGGAGACTATCGAAGCACAGGGATGGATAATACGTCAACTAACTGGTAAAACTGGGAGGCTCGAGGAAGAGCAACATGAGAATAGGAAAGCTCGAAACATTTTAGCTAAAGATCTTCGTGCTGAGCAGCTGAGGGCTGACTGGCTCGAAGATAGAGTTCTTGAGTCCAGTTGGAGGATTCAAGAATTGGAGCAGAATCAAGCACATGTCCAAGTACCCGCCCCAGCACCGGTCCCTCCAGCGCCAGTAGAGGAAGAAGAGGAGGACCCAGAGGAGGATCTGGAGGAAGACCCAGAGGAGGATCCGGAGAAAGACCCGGAGGAGGATCCGGAGGAAGAGGAGCCAGAACAGGAATCGGCTGTTGAAGCTGAAAACGCCGCAGAGGATGACGGCAACGATAGCGACTTGGGAGATGGAGACGTAGAAGACTGACTCGTATCGCCAATTCCCGCTTTGTTTTCTTTAGTTTGTTCATTTTCCACTTATGTTTGAACTTTAAACTTTATAATTAAACTGAGATGTTTGGTTGGTAATTTGTGAGACATTGCAATTTATTTAATCGAATGTTCCTTTTTATTGTTTAATTTGTTGGGTTGACATAACTTGTGTGATGATTGAAGTTTGGATTATGATAACTATATTGGATCTATATACTTATCGGTGTGTGTTTGTGTTGTCTTGCAAAGATCTGAAATGGCAACTGGACGTCGTGGAAACCTCAACATGACACCTAAAGAATTAGCCGCAATGATCCAAGAACACGTGAATGCTGCTCTGGCAGGTGTTCAAAACCCACCAGCAGGAGGGGGTCTTAACCCCTACAAGATGTTCCTCGATGCGAAACCGAGCAAATTCACGGGTGCAGAAGGACCCATAGGACTGGTCCGTTGGATTGAAAAGTCTGAATCGGTGTTCGAGATGTGCAATTGCCTTGAGGCCAGTAAGGTCAAGTATGCTGCCTCAACGCTGGAAGATGGGGCATTAACCTGGTGGAACGCACAAGTCCAAACGCGTGGACTTATTGCTGCGAACGCAATGGCCTGGGCCAAGTTTAAGGCCCTAATCAAAGAGGAGTACTGTCCGCAGGACAGAGTTCAGCAGTTGGAGCAAGCGCTATGGAACCATAAGATGGTAGCATCTGAAATTGAATCGTACACGGCGAAACATCATGATCTGGTGTTCCAATGTCCCGATCTGGCTAACACCGTTGAAAAACGACTTGAGTTTTATCTTGGGGGTCTGGTCCCTGAGACCCAGGGCATGGTAATGTCTCACAACCCTGCGACGGAACATCAAGCGATCAGGTTGGCGCACAAACTCACCGTAAGGCGGTGGAACAAAGGAAGTTGCCATCTCGGGGTGCAACTGAAGTTGTCCCTGATAACAAAAGAAAATTTGAAGACTCACCTGCTCGACAGTCTTCGTCAGCCCAGCCACAACAAGCAAACCAGAAACGGTTCAACAATTTAAACAACAAACGGGGTCACAATAATCAGTCCGCCAACAACACCCAGAACACAAGCGGCTATGTGGGTCGAAAGCCGCAATGTAATCGTTGTAACCTCCATCATCACGGCCCTTGTGCCGGAAATCGCTGCCAACGATGTGGCAAAACGGGATATGCGGCAAAGGATTGTCGCGGGGAAATTGTGTCTCGACAAAATCAAAATCAGCATCAGGTTCAACAGCAAGGTGTTAACCGTGGGTGCTATCAGTGCGGTAGCACTACCCATTTCAAGCGAGACTACCCGCAACTTCGCAACAACAATGGTGGAAACAACAACAACCACAACAACAACAACAACAACAATAACAACAATGGAAATGGTGGCACAGGAGGTGCCAAGGGTCGTGCATTCACGCTAGGCCGCGGGAGAGGCCAGAAACGACTCGAACGTGGTCACTGGTAAGTTTCCCCTTAACGATCATTTTGCTACTGTACTTTTTGATACGGGTGCGGATAGGAGTTTTATATCTGAGTCTTTTAGGAAGAACCTAAATCTCACGCCTAAACCCCTAGAGACCCCTTATGTCATAGAACTAGCCGATGGTAAATCTTTAGATGTGACCCATTTAGTAACCGGCTGTCAACTTAAACTCGCGGGCCACACCTTTACCATTGATCTGATGACAACTACCCTGGGTAGTTTTGACGTGGTAGCCGGAATGGACTGGCTATCCGACGTCCGAGCTGAAGTTCTCTGTTTCGAGAAAGCTATCCGTATTCCGATCTCTAGCGACGAAGTCTTGATGGTGCAAGGCGAGAAGGCAGGCGCCCTCACAAACATCATCTCTTACATGCAAGCTCAGAAGTATCTTCGGAGAAAGAACTCCTTCGCTTTGCTCGCACTGATCACCGAGCAGCCTAAGGACGAGAAGCGGATTGAAGATATCCCCATCGTCCGTGACTTTTCCGATGTGTTTCCAGAGGAGTTACCTGGTCTTCCACCACATCGACAAGTGGAGTTCGAAATCGAATTGGCGAACCATGCGACACCTATCGCCAAGGCCCCGTACCGCTTAGCTCCAGCAGAGCTGCAAGAGCTGTCTACCCAACTTCAGGAATTGTTGGAAAAAGGATTTATCCGACCCAGTACTTCGCCATGGGGAGCTCTGGTCCTTTTTGTCAAGAAGAAGGACGGGACCTTCCGCATGTGCATCGACTACAGGGAACTCAATAAGGTTACCGTCAAGAACCGATACCCATTACCTCGCATCGACGATCTCTTCGACCAACTTCAAGGGTCAAGCTACTACTCCAAGATTGATCTACGGTCCGGTTATCACCAGTTACGCGTCAGAGAGGAGGATATCTCCAAGACGACATTTCATACTCGGTATGGCCATTATGAGTTCTTAGTCATGCCCTTCGGTCTCACCAACGCACCCACGGTGTTCATGGACCTCATGAACCGCGTGTGTAAGCCGTATCTCGACAAGTTCGTTATCGTGTTCATTGATGATATACTCATCTACTCTAAGGGTGAAGAAGAACATGCTGAGCATCTACGATTATTGCTGGAATTACTTCAACAGGAGAAACTATATGCCAAGCTTTCAAAGTGTGATTTCTGGATTCGGGAAGTTCAATTCCTCGGGCATATCGTGAATGAAAAGGGTATACACGTTGATCCCGCCAAGATCGATGCTATCAGGAACTGGGAAGTACCCAGGACACCGACAGAGATCCGCCAATTTTTGGGTTTGGCTGGTTACTACAGACGTTTTATCGAGGGATTTTCAAAGATCGCACAACCGCTACCACTCTCACCCAGAAAGGCACTAAGTATGCTTGGGGTGACAAGCAGGAAGCAGCATTTCAATTGCTGAAGCAGAAACTTTGCAGTGCACCCATTTTGTCCTTGCCAGAAGGGACAGATGAATTTGTGGTATATTGTGACGCTTCCATTCAGGGATTGGGATGTGTACTCATGCAACGTGATAAGGTCATCGCGTATGCGTCCCGACAGTTGAAAGTTCACGAGAAGAACTACACGACACATGACCTGGAATTGGGAGCAGTTGTGTTTGCACTTAAGATTTGGAGACACTATCTATATGGAACAAGGTGCACAATCTACACGGATCACAAGAGCCTCCAGCATATCTTTGACCAGAAGGAGTTGAACATGCGACAGCGTCGCTGGGTCGAACTCCTGAACGATTATGAATGTGCCATTCGGTATCACCCGGGTAAAGCTAACGTGGTAGCTGATGCCCTCAGTAGGAAGGAGCACTTGAAACCTCGTCGGGTACGAGCACTACAGTTCACCATTCATTCGGGGTTACCCGAACAGATACGCGATGCGCAGCTAGAAGCAGTTAAGGAAGAAAACATTAAGGCCGAATCTGTGGGAAAGATGGAACGCGATTGGGAAGTAAAACCCAATGGTGCCCGGTATTTCATGAATCGTATATGGGTACCTCTCTGCGGAGACCTCAAAAAGCTAGTTATGGACGAAGCTCACAAATCCCGATACTCTGTCCATCGCGGTTCAGACAAGATGTATCAAGACCTTAAAGCCACGTACTGGTGGCCCAACATGAAAGCGGATATAGCCACCTACGTGAGCAAGTGTTTGACTTGTGCGAAAGTCAAGGTGGAATACCAGAAGCCATCAGGGCTACTTCAACAACCTGAGATCCTAGTGTGGAAATGGGATCAGATCTCGATGGACTTTATCACTAAACTCCCGCGAACTCCGGGTGGTTGCGATACCATCTGGGTAATCGGGGATCGTTTAACTTAGTCCGCACACTTCCTAGCGGTCAAAGAAACAGATAAGATGGATAAGCTGACTCGCATCTACATTAAGGAAGTAGTTTCTCGGCACGGAGTGCCAGCGTCCATCATCTCAGACAGAGATGCTCGTTTCACGTCCAACTTTTGGCAGTCACTTCAGAAAGCATTGGGCACACGCTTAGATATGAGCACAGCTTATCACCCTCAGACGGATGGTCAAAGTGAAAGGACTATTCAGACCGTGGAAGACATGCTTAGGGCATGTGTGGTAGACTTCGGGAACAGTTGGGAAATCCATCTGCCTTTAGTGGAATTCTCGTATAACAACAGTTACCATACGAGTATTCAAGCGGCACCGTTTGAAGCATTATACGGTCGCAAATGTAGATCACCGGTCTATTGGGCAGAAGTCGGTGACAGTCAACTCACAGGTCCTGAGTTGATACTTGAGGCTACTGAGAAGATTGTGCAAATCAGAAACCGCATGGCAGCGGCACGAGATCGACAGAAAAGCTACGCTGATCAACGACGCAAACCGCTCGAATTTCAAGTAGGCGACCGCGTCCTACTGAAGGTGTCACCCTGGAAGGGTGTAATCCGTTTTGGGAAACGAGGCAAACTAAACCCACGGTACGTAGGCCCATTTGTGATCTTGAAGCGTATCGGGCCAGTGGCTTATTAATTAGACTTTCCTGCCGAGCTCAGTGGAGTTCACAACGTTTTTCACGTGTCAAATCTGAAGAAGTGTCTATCAGATGAGACCCTAGTCATTCCATTGGATGAGATTCAAGTGGATGAACAACTGCATTTTGTGGAACAACCTATCGAGATCATGGATCGTGAGATCAAGACTCGAAGGCACAGCAAGATACCGATCGTCAAGGTTCGTTGGGACTCTAAACGTGGACCGGAGTTCACGTGGGAAAGAAAGGACCAAATAAAAAGCAACTACCCACACCTTTTTGCAGCTGAGCAGCAGTCTAACGTTACCACCAACTAAATTTCGGGACGAAATTCTTTCAACATGGGGATGATGTGACAGCCTGGGAATTTCTTATACCATTGCTAACAAACTTAATCTTTGTGCGTTGCACGCGTTGCATTCTAAACCGCATTTACTCAATTTTCGGGACGAAAATTCTTTCAACATGGGGATAATGTAACATCCCGACTTTTCAGGTATCTTAAACGCGCTACTGCACGGTTATTCATTCCTACTCTAATTTGATTCGGAGAATTTAATTACACGCTCGCAATAACTACGCTAACTTTTGAATGCATTGGGTAAATTACGTGCTATGTGTTATTAGACGTTTGTAAAGTTTGTGAATTATTATATCACGTTTTGATTTCGCGATTTTTAGTTTTATAAAAAAAATATAATAAGTAAATAGCCGAACCAAACCGAGCCGCGAAACGTGTCGACCTCACCTCCTTGTGGCCCAAGGAACTTCTAAACTTGTGGCCCAAGGAACTCCTAAACTTGAGGCCCAAGCCAATGACCCAAACCCCCCCCCCTTGCGGTCGCACGCGCCCCCCCACCCCTTTGCTCCTTTTCTTTTTTCCCTTATGCTATATATATACAAGCATGCATGAGTTAGGTTTTTTAAAAAAAAAAACAACAAGGAACTCTAGCTCCAAGAAAGCCGACGGCAGCCCCCCCCCTCTCTCGATCACACAAGCCTCCAACCCCGGATTGATTTCCAATCTTGTCCCGGTTCGCTAATCTTCATCGTTTCAAGGTTAGGGTTTTAATTGTTTTACAAATCACATTAGGGTTTGTAATCTTGATCATGATTATATGTATTGTTAGGATCATTGATATAAAAAGTGTTATGATTTGTGATTAGTTCGGTTAATTGTGCGAGTTCTTGCGATTGTGATCTTAGGATGAATACAAAAATCATAGGCTGCGTTTTAGCGATAGAAATCATATTATATGATTAGGGTTTGCATGAATATTGATGTACATGATGGTATGTGACAAATAAACCTGTTCTTGATCATTATTACTTAGCGTCTTGATCGTTTAAGCGTGTTCTATTGCGATAAGAGTCGAAAACAGGTTGCTGAATAGCATTTACAGCCAACTTCAATTGGCTGTAACCTGATCATTATTTATCAAAAAGTGGATTTTCTGAAGCCTAAAACGTGTATTTTTGAAAAAAACTTCTAATGGCGCCAGATTCATATTTTTCTGAGGTCGTTTCTATTTTTAAGTGGTCATCTAAGCGCAGCAGCTGAAGCTGCATAAATTCTGAAAATTTGTTAGTTGTTTATCGAATCAGAGCTCATAATCTGTAGAGGGTTGGGTCACGAAATTTGTACAGTACCTGGAGACGGGAATTTCCGGAAAACTCCCACTGGAATTTTGTAATTGGATGAACGATGATTTTTAAATAATTTTTCCCGTGGACTACAGTCAGAAAGCGACGAATCTGACTGCAGCCTAGTATATAAATGTTTATAAATAATTGGTAAAGTTTTAGCACTTGAAAAGTTTACATAAAATTCTACAGTGCAGTTGACATCTCCTGTAAAGAAATTGGAATTTTTAGAATGTTGGAACTATTTTATAAAAATCCTCGAAAACAGCCTAGTTATGAGCGTACAAGCTGAAACATGATAACTTGCGTATGTGTGTACCAAAGTGTTGTATGAGTTGATTTGTGTTTATGACAAGTTGGTTTGATCACTATTTTGGTATGATGATACTTTGCATGCATGATTGTGTTTTCGAATTTGTTATTATGTTTGCCGCTTGTGTGTTAGTTATGCGTAGGGTTTGTATCAGTGTGTTCACACACTAACTTTAAATCGATTGACATGTTAGGACGCAATTAGCGGTCCCATCATTTGCTACTTCTGTGTTACACTAACCGAGCAATTAAAGGTGAGTTCACGGCCCCTATTTTATCCGGTTTTAAACAACAGGGGGAGGAACATGTATACATTCTATAACTCTATCTTTTTACGTTATGCGAAATTAACGTCGTTAAACTACTCGGTAACTAAGTTAATGTTAATGTACATTATGGTCACTAAGCAGCTATATCACGGAAGTCCTCGACAAACTCTCGGATCGTTAGTATTGGGTTAGATAGCGGGGAAATTATAAGTAGTACTACTGGGCCCGACAAGCCTCAAGTACAACAACCACCATCATCACAGATTCAACAACAATCTACACAAAAACAACTGTCATCACAAATACAACCACATTCAATTCCTCAATCTACTACAAGACAACAATCTCATCCAACTGGACCTGTTTTTGAAGATACAAGTCATATGTTTTAGGATTTTCCAGATCTTGACTCTACAGGTTGAATTAATATATGATCAAAAAATTAACGACTTGGATACAGAATCAAGTTTCGATAGAATGATCGTAATCATATAGAATCTATGATAGCAAGCCTTATTTCTGATAACGAAAGATTGTGAAGGTTGACAGAGGAATTAGAAGCTGAGAGATTGAGAAAGGATAAAAATCTTGACATGTTTAAGAGAGTATTATAGAAAAAGCTGGGTATTGATTTCGAAGTTGAATTTGATCTGATCGAAATTGAGGATGCTAAACAAAGAGCTGCCGATAGAGCGCTCAAGGCTGAAGTTGCAGCTGTAGGAAAGGGAAAAGAAAAGATAGATGATATTCCGATTGTTACTCATGAGAGTAAGCCAGAAAGTATATCTCTAAGTTTTTTCTTATTGGTGACGTTGTTGATGTTCCGTGCTACTCAGAAAAACATAAACTATTAGACAAAAGGAGAGCACTCGAAAAAGAGGTGGAGGCTGAGGATGATAAAGAAGATGATGGGGAAGTAGATATTAATGGTGCTGATGATAAAGGTGATGATGATGATGATAATAGTCAAGGTGGTACTGGGTTGGTGGTTTATGAAGCCAAAGTTACTGATTCTTTCAACTATGTCGATTTTCTAAACAACGATGCTAGTCAGGAATATGATTTTCATAGAGAGGGGGAGAAGAAGGATTTTGTTAACGAAGAAATGCATTCAGGAATTCTCACAGACGTTGTTCCACTAACGGCTGTACCTGAATTGCAACATAGGATGATATATAGAGCATGGTGTGGAAAAGGGTGAGTTTGTTTACAACTACACCAAGGAAGAGATTGCTTAGATGTTGGGTGTTGATGAATGCTCATTTGAATTCAATTTTGAAGATGAGACGAATAACATAAGTATTGCAAAGCCGAATGATTATGTTTAACTAAATGTTGAGGATGTAGAAAAGTATGATAATGTTGTCATATGAAACGGTAAATATACCAGTGAAGGAACAGAACTTTCCAACATTCCAAGAGATGTTTAGCGAAGAAAAAGGTTGAAGAGACAGTAAAAGATGGCAATCTTCCAAGGCGTTTAAGTAAAGAAGAAATTATGGAAGCTAGGAAGACATGGTTTAAAGAGATGCCGAAAGAAAGAAAATTTCGACGACCGTTAGCGTTTATCACTAGATATCAAGACAAATCGTGAGGGGATAATATAAGTTGGGGGTTACCTGAGTTGAATGTGTATGCTATCAAGAGAGAACTCGGAGTTCAATACTTCTGATAGTTACCTGATATTCAAACTTTTCCATGGTGGGATATCGAAGAGTTGTGCCAAATCAAGTGCATCAACTATCGGCCGATATGGAATGATCAGAGATTGTGGAAGTTAATTAGATTCGAAGCTGCACATGGTTTTCTCAACTTGAAGTCACATTATCAAAATTGATCCAGTTTCTAATGAGAAAGATGTGACTTTGATTGTAAAGCGGCCACATGCAATGAAGAATATGCCGTCAATGAAGATTGAACAACATTTCAGTAATTTCTTCAAGTGGTGGCAGTATGACATTGATTTGGTGAAGCTGTGATTGTGTTGAAAACAGATGGATTGTGGAGAACTATAGGGATTCTAGATCTAATGTGACTAATGAATTGTTCTAAGAAGGATATTGAATGCCTATTTTACAACAAGATCTGTTACGAAATGAAAGAGAAAGTGTAAGCAATGATGTCCAAGGTGAAATGAATGTTTTCTATTGACACAGTATTAATTCTAGAAAGATGTGAAAATCGAAGTGGAGAGAGTTTGAAGGTCAGGAGTTTAGGAAAGAAATGGGAAAGGAAGAATGAATTGATGAGAAGATAAAGAAAGCATCTATTCGAAGATTTCGATTTATGAAGTGGGCTCCACCAAAACACAAAACGCCTATTCCAAGTGAAGAGCGACGGAAGCCAAGAAAGAATTTCTTTGGGAGATAAATTTTAAAGTTATAAAGTTTTTGAAAACCGAAGACCGATTGAGACTGTGGCAACATCCAAGGGGAGTTTGTTGATACATTTGTCTACTGCCTGTGTCTACGAGTCATGTCGATGTTTGTAATATGTTTAATGTTATTTTTTAATATTGTATGTCCACTTCGTAACAAGGTAGTATGTTCAGTTCGTACGAAGGTAGGTGTGTCAATTCATAGGAAGTTAGCTTGTTTATGTTCGTACGAAGGTAAGGACTCAAGTTTGCACGAAGTGGAAAGTCTATGTATAGGTTCGTGGTCTTTGAGTCTGTAACAATTTTGCAAACGATATGGCAAAGCCCTATCGAGTTGTTTTCTTGATGTACAAGTTTAAACATTGAATGAAAACATAGAATTTAAAAGTAATCTGTTTTTACATGTCATCTAATCTAATAAACAAATTCTGCATGTGATTGGATTAGGTTATTCATCGTTAAACCTGAGCATTTGGATCCTAGATAGGACCTACATATTGCTTGATAACATTAAATACTTGCGGGTTAATACGACCGTGTCCAGGCGTCCCCACTAATTTAATTGCAAATGGCCATGACATAAAGCACGGGGTGTAGGCATACACCTGACAAACACAAATAATATATAAATACGATGTGCCTATTAATCATGTACTAGCATTTGATTCTGGTCCCCAAATGTATTGACAAGCCTGTAAAACTAGTAACAAGAGATATAGTTTATCCCAATGTTGTTTAAAAAAAATAACAAATGGTATCAATTGAATTTTCAAAATATTTTTTTTAAAATAGTCGGTTATTAGCATTTACCAGTGAAAAGTAACATATTTTTAAAAAGACTAAGCGCAGGTTAAAGAAAATATGAAATAGGCTGGAGCGGGCTTAGTCTTAGAACTTGGAATTTGCAACTTTTTGAAATAGTCTCAAGTTCGTTATTTTGATCACGCTTGTGGATATTTTACACAGAACAGCTTGTAATGAATTTTACTAATATATTTTACCTTTTACATTTATTATTTTATTTTATTCTATCTTCCGTTGCGAATTGTTATACTGTTATCAATTGTCACAAATATACCCCAAGTTTGGGCCCACAAGGAAATCCTGGTGTGACATCTTGACAGTTATAAAGATGTTTAGCTGGGTGTAATGAATAAAAGTAAAACCAAAACTGAAATCATCATGAATTGCAAGTTCTCAAACTCGAAAATAGTAAAGAGATTAGACGGTAGGTCAGATCTTATTTCCTACGACGTTAGATCTTCGATTCTCTTGTCTTTTTTGCTTGTTCTCCTTCAGATATCACTCTAGTAGCCTTTTTCTGTCATTTCAGCCATCAAAAGTCTAACCCTAGGGTTTCCCATCGCATGGTATAAATAGGCGGTGCAAATTAGGGCTTCGACTGAAGTACAAGTCCTACTCTAGTAAGTATGGTACGAGCCATACTTTCTTTTATCCGGGCCCACTAGGGTACGTTTTCATTCTGTATTTGTCTTATTATGTCAGGGACATGTACGGGTCGTACTTCAGTCTAAACGTACGGGTCATACTCTCTTGTTTTCTTCTATCTTTTCGTCTATCGTTCCGAGAGTCACTATTACGTCTATTTCTTCTTTTCATCAAATACCTGCAAATCATTAATAACTATATATTCATGTTAGATATGAGGTAAATTATCCTAAATGCGAGTCATTTGTATACAAATACTATGTTTCCTTCATATCACATCATATGTTCATAAATTGGTGGGTTGTTCATATCAACAACATATGAATTCCCTTTTTGTGATGTTTATATCAAAATCCAACTCTCATGTACCACAAAACCTGGCTAAAATTGAACATTCTTTGTTTGTAAAAAAAGTTATAAGTTGTTTATCACAGATTTGAGGAACACTTAGCAAATTGTGCTTTAGTTCTTCGACGTAATTTACGTCCTCAAAACTCAACGAGCCATTCTTAATTGTCTCCTACTAATTTTACCTTCTTTATCTCTTGTAAAAGAAACAAACCCTTAACTAAATTTTGAATGTCAAGCAACAAAGAAATGTCTCTCATCATGTGCCTTGAACAACCACTATCAACTTGCTAAAGGTTGTTGATAGGCCCTCCTTGGTTGTCCCTGCAAGAATTGAGAATATAGTTAGATTTAGGTATACATGCCATAGTAGATCCAGGTATTTATACTTGAAGCATCGATATATGAAACTTCTTGCAAACATCGATATATGATGTTCTTGCCTTACATTTTGCTATCTAAACTTATTTGGGTTTAACAAACTATTTGTTCAACTTAGGTTGAAAAAATGTAGGTTTTTCATTTATCTTAGACTGATGAAATTTCTTTTATTTGTTAATACTTTATGTTTATGTTTGGCACCATTCCAATCACTATCATAATGTTTTGGGAGAGATATTCTTCATTATATTAGGTGTCGCAACATTCATTGACTTACAATTATGTCTAACCTTTGGTGTAACTTTTTGATTTTGCATATAATATGGAACGTAAGGACCATAAGTGCAATTTCATGCAAAGTGACTACCATTACCATAGTTATAACATGTTTGCTTCCTTGTATAAGGAGCACGTCTTGATTTATCCGGTCGAACTAACGATGATGATGAATGTAATGACACCATTTATTTCTTTAGTTTTGTTTAAATGTCTTGTTTTGCATAGTATGATCTTGTTTTGGATAACAATAACCATTCGTTACATGCTTAGGTGAAGCACATGAATTTCAAGGATCAACCTTAGGTTTTTCAACCTGCTTGGTGTTCTTGTTTAAGTCGCATAACTCCCTGTTTGAGTACTTAAATATTTTTTTGTAACATCGTTAGTAATAGTTTTCACAAAAGTAGTTTTTGACATATTTTTCACAAAAGCGTCTGCAAAATTAATAGAATATGAATCATTCAAAATAAAATTTTCAAAGGTTAATCACAAGCAGTCACATAAAGTTCAATGCTCTTAAAAACAGAACCCAAAAACATATCAGTTTTAACATAATTTAAAGAAACATCAGAAATCATTTTAGCATTGCAATTATAATATCCTTCACACTCATCATCCTCAGAATCGAAATTTTTAATGTCTACTTTTTCTACACATGATGTAAATGCATTAGAATCATTCACGCGTTTAAATTCAGGATCTACTGACAGTGATATTAATTCCATAGTCTCTATAGCACTATTTGTTTGATCCATCATTCCATATACTATAGCGCCTCATTGGCCAACTCTTCAGCAGTATATAGTAAACTAAAATAACTTGAGTTAAATGGTGGAGGTCTATTTTTGTACCCAATTTTAGCCTTTTCTTTTCCATGAAGTTGTCTAGCAAGCATGTTATCAACAATTTTACCAGATACTTCAAATTTATTAAAGCTAAACTAGTATCATCAAAATTGGTTTTAACTGTAACACCCCGACCGTGTAAAACAACAAATCACGGCGGAAACGTCCGAGAGTCATATTACAGGAATTGTTTCAAGCACATGGTATTCAAGGTTTTGTTTTATTGAATTAATAATTTACATTGTCTTTGGATAACACAAACAAAATACAAACAATTGTCTTTAAGCTTTAAAGTAAACTAAGGCCCGAGTCCATCCTACGTGTAGCATGCTTTAGCAATCATACAATAGTACCTGAAACATATACGAAAATAATGTCAACACTGAATGCTGGTAAGTAACATAGGTTTTGTTGTCAAAACTCATGGCTTTGAATGTTAAAAGAAAATGTTTAAGCAATTTCAATAGTAGCCTTGAATCTTTGAAAAAAGTGTTTCTTTTGTAAAACCGTATGAGAAAACGTTCGATTTTAAAGGAAATAGTGAATGGTTATCTTAATAACCAATTATATCTTTGTAATAACCAATCCAAATTGTCTTGTCTTGTATAGACAATTAAAAGGCTTGTTTTGTTTAACCAAACATATGACTTGTCTTACCAAACAGATGACTTCTCTTGTATAAACCAAATGTCTTTGGTAAACAAAATCTCTTGTTTAAACTAAAGAGTTTTGTCTTGTATAAAACAATTTCCTTATTGTATAAAACAAGTATGGATTGTTGGGGAATACATTCAAGCCTTCTTGACGGTCGGACAAACCATTATAAAAATAAAGGTTCATCAATTATGTCACTCAGTTTCTATCATTCCTAGAGGTAACTTTCAAACAGACCTATGAAATGGGAATGGGGTTGTCAATCCTATGGTACCATAACATACTACCGGTCAGCGTGATCAATGTTAATGAATGTATCATTGTCATATTCAACGCACCATCAAGTTTAGTACAATGTAAGCATGTTGTGTATATAAACCATGTATTATGTATACTAGGTATTTAAACCATGTATAGTATTTTGAAATCATGAAAATAGTGATAGACACATATGAATCACCCCAAAACATTTTAAAACATAAAAGAGGGGACCTATGTACTTACACGGATTTCGTATATGTGTTGTTCAAATGATAAAGCAAATCTCAATGTTTCAATTATTTCCCAATATGTCGGATAATTTAGGTTAGCATATAATGTGACTTAATTGGAGGAATAGAAAGAATAAGGTTCATAAACCAAACGAGTGGAGGATCTCATGTAATATGGTTCATAATACCTTACATACTGATTTGGAAGTATCTAGGAGCGTTTTAACAGGTCATATGCGTAACTAGGGTTTCGAATGGTTAAATAAGTCCTATGACGAGTCTAACATGTCAAAACTAGTTTAGTTATGTTATATGATCAGTTTATAAGTTCAAAAATAATGACCGTACATGTTTAAAACTATTTTTGTGCCTAAAAGGGCATTTCTGACATTTTAAAGTATTATATATAGTTGACTCATCATTTGACTAACCAATTGACATGACCATAAGGTATAACCTTAGAGGGTTATTCCCTATATTATTATGGTCATATAAATGGGCTTGGCCGGATTCAAAAGTTGACCAAACGGGTCAGATTCGAAAGTCAAAGCGGAAGTCAAACCACTCGTTTCGAGTAAGGAAAAAGCAATAAATTAGAAATGACGAGTTGGACATGTTAGAACATGTCTAGTAATGTTATAAAACTGATTTGGTGAAAAACTTTAAGTTTTAATACTCGAAAACACTTTTGTCGTAAAATGCATTTTATGCACTTTTTTTACACGTGATGATCAGAGTCGCGAGGGATTAACACCTTCATTATTACGATCACGTTGCAAAGTTCAATTTGAACTTTGACTTGACTATAATGGTCAAAACCGAAAGTCAGACAAAAACTCAATTTGTTTACCTTTTAGCTCATAACTAGCCAAAATAATGAAAAAGACAAAGGAAGAACACTTACTTGTGTTCTAGGAATGTTTAGAACTTCAGTAGGAGGCCACTTTATGATCAGAAGCAAGCTACAATAGAAGATTAGAGAGAATGAATGAAGTGCAAGTTGAAATGGCTCAAGATCACCTCTATTTATACTTACATCAAGTTCATCAGATCATGCCAAGTGTTGGCATTGATTCTTAGATGTTTATAAGTGTCTAATGAGGTGTTTGAACCAGAGAAATGGTGGCAAAATCGGTGCTAGGTGGCAAACAATGAGGATAGATAGCAGAACTTGGTGAACAAGCAGAATTCTGCAACTGGCACCCCTTACAGACCGTATGGCTTTAGGTCTTACGGTCCGTAAGGCCTTCTGATAAATAAGTTTCTATTTCTGGCAGTTTTGGCCCCCAGACATGCATTTTCACTTGTTTGCCATTTTTAACCCTTCGAACTTGATTTTTAAGCTATATGAAGAGTATAAAGGCATATGTAACTTGGAATTTGTTCCGAAAATGTCGTGAATATCGTTTCACTCGATCGTACAATTACATGTTTCGTAAATAAAATATAACATTTTATTGAATATGAAAATGATAGAAAATTGTATAATGTTCAAAAATTGTAAATGTCACAGTCTTCCCTACTTTAGGAAATTTTGTCCCGAAATTTAATCTGCGGAGACTTGTGTGAAAAGATGTGGGTATTTCGCTTTCATTTGATCCTCTCATTCCCAGGTAAACTCTGGGCCACGTTTGGATTCCTAGCGAACTTTAACAATTGGTATTCGTCTACGCTTGAGTTTCTTGATTTCACGATCCATAATCTCCACGGGTTTCTCAAAAAAGTGCATAGTGTCATCAATGCGGATTATTTTAGAGAAATATGGAGGTTTTCGTTGGTTAAACACTTTTTCAAGTTGGACACGTGGAAGGTTGGTTAAACATTCCTAAGTTCAGGAGGTAGTTCAAGTTTGTAGGCCACCTTTCCGATCCTTTCAATGATATTAAAAGGTGCCAGGGATCGAGGTGCAAGTTTTCCTTTCTTTCCAAATCTAATCACACCTTTCCATGGGGATACCTTGAGAAGGACATGATCACCAATTTGGAATTCCAAAGGCTTATGTCGTTTGTCAGCATAACTCTTTTGATGACTTCTAGTTGTCAAAAGGTTAATGCGAATTTTCGTAATTTTGTCTGTTGTTTTTTGAATGAGTTCAGGTCCGGTGATTTGAGCTTCACCAACTTCATTCCGACAGACAGGCGAATGGCAGTTTCGACTGTACTGAGCCTCAAATAGAGCCATGTTAATGATGGAATGATAACTATTGTTGTAGGAGAATTCGATCAAAGGCAGATGCGAATGCCAACTACCACCAAAGTCGATCACATAAGATCTAAGCATATCCTCAAGTGTTTGGATTGTACTTTCGGCTTATCCATCCGTTTGAAGATGATTTGTAGTGCTCAGATTTAATTTGGTTCCCATGGTTGATTGCATGGTCTTCCAAAAATGCAATGAGAAATAAGCATCACGATCTAATATGATGTTCAAAGGAACACCATGACGAGATACAATCTCATCAACATAGATCTTACCAAGTTTATCAGCAGATAAATCCTCACGAATCGCCAAAAAGTGTGTTGATTTAGTCAGACGGTCAATGAATACCCAAATGGCACCATGATCTTTAGAAGTGTGTGGTAATTTAGTGATGAGATCCATAACAATGTTTTCCCATTTCCATACTTGTATTTCCGGCTGCTCAAGTAAACCGGAGGGATGTTGATGTTCTGCCTTGACTTTAAAACAAGTTAGGCATTTAGAAATGTACAAGACTATGTCCTTCTTCATGCCCGGCCACCAATATTGGGTACACAGATCCATGTACATTTTGTCTGCACCAGGATGGATAGAATAACGAGACTTATGGGCCTCATTCATCAATATTGTATGAAGATTGTCTTGGTTGGAACCCACAAACGGTTCAAGAAATAGAGTAACCCATCATCTTTAGTTTCAAGCTGAAGCTCAAGATTATGTCGCAGTTCATTACACATCATGCCTTGGGTTACACAACTACGTTGGGCTTGGAAAACAAATGTTTGGATATCCGATTGAATAGAACACAGTGAAGTTTGGCACGTTATTTATGACTAAGTGTGTCGGCTACGACATTCGCCTTACCAGGATTATAGCATATTTCGCAGTCATAGTCGTTCAGAAGTTTGACCCAATGTTGTTGCCTCATGTTTAGTTCCTTCTTATTGAATATATGTTGGAGACTTTTGTGGTCAGTGAAAACCACACATTTGGTACCATAAAGGTAGTGTCTCCAAATTTTGAGAGCGAAAACTGTCACACCCCAACCGATGGCGGAAACATCGGAGTGAGATGCTAACAAGATTGCTCATTGCTCACAATGCTAATAATGACAATAATTATTTAAAGTCGAATATCATTTCAAGAATAATTGTCAAAATATAACATTGAAACAAATACAACAAGTAAACATAATACAACAAAATTGATACAACAACATTAACCTAAACGTCTAAATGTGTGTATCTAAATCCTTGCTATTTGATTTCATAGCATCCTCTTCATCAACCTATAACATGTTTTAAAATAACAATTCAATGCAAAAGCGAAGGTGAGCACACAAGTTTAAGCATAGCATACATATACGAATAAAGTTTAAACAAATCCTCATGGCAAATATGATTCTACAAGAGCATATACAATGCATGCAATACTACTAGTCAAACCCTTAACGCAATCACGATGTTTTAACATGGCCTCAATATTACACGATGGAGGGGGGATGCGTTACTTCCTAAAGCGCTTATACATGTCAAACAAAGGCTTAAAACAAGTTAATGACTAAAGTATCACATAAAGAATGTCCAAGATATCAGCACCAAGTAATCATATCAAGTATTCATGTGTATAGGATTATTTGTGCATTTCATAAAGTTGAAGTGTTGTGGTTTTTGTATAAGTAAACATGTTACACCCAAACGTGTTGTAAAGAAAAGTGGGTCGAGTGTACTCACGGTTTTGCTAGCTTCCCCTTGTTACTTCTGTGAAGGGCTTGGAGAGTTAGAGGATCACCAAGTTATCCTACATGAGGAAAACATAGGCTTGTATGTATTCGAATAATAACGGAGGATTTAGGAATTTAAATATACTAAAGTATGTATACGAGAAAATAATAATCTAGACTTAATACTCGTTTTTTGACACTATAAGACCCATTCGGGTTGATGTGTTTTCATGGGTTAGGTTACCCATTAGAATCGTAACGAGAGATTAAGTACTTAGGTGATGTAACCTAGTACATGACAGATAACCATTTTATTACCATCAAGAGTTCGGTTAGTGTGTATATATATATATTATATAGTATACATAATAAGTAGGCCATAAAAATCATGTAAATTCATAGAAGTCATGCATGGAGGTAGGAGGATAACCTTCCTTTTAAAACCTCTTTCGTATAGTTCACCAATGCACAAGTCGTCACAAGGACGACAAGTATGGTCATGAGTAAGTTTAAACATAAAAGCAAGAGACAAAAGTAATCGAAAACATCAAGTGAGGTGGTGGATCGAAGGTAGGATAGCCAAGGCTTCCAAGTGATCACACCCTACCAACTCAAGTCTTGTTTCGAGAACAAGCTTGGAAGGATACAACACTTGTGACTAAAACCCTATTAAAACAAAAGGTTCTTACACTTGGGACCTTAGACATGGTGCTGTTCCAAGTTGGTCTTCCATGAAAGGCTTATGGAGACATTCCAAAAGGTGATTTCAAGTGTTAAGAAAGAAGGAAGATCAAAAGGAGATAGGTGAGTTAGAACTCACTTTTGAAGTCTTGATCTTTTAGAGGAAGAGAGCTCTTAGAGCTTTTAGAGAGAGAGATGTTTGAGGTGTGGTTTGAGAGGAGAAGGAGTGGGGTATTTGTAGATGAGATTGAGAGGTTGTTAGGTGAAAGTAATAAATATAGAAAACACAAAATTTGCCAATCCATGAGCTTGAAACCAACTTCTTCGGATTATGCCCCTCTCGGGGGCCGCGAGAGGGTGGAGATGGCTCGGTCTCGGGCCGCTAGAGGTATGGCGGGCTGCAGGAGGTTAACAAGGGTTTGGTCGCAGGCCGCGAGGTCGGTTATTCTAGAAGTTTGTTTGATTTTTATCACTTTAAGTCCTTGAACTTAGTTTAAGTTGCCATTTTTGCATGATTTAAGCATATAACGTGTATAAGTGTCGAGTGTGAATGCATGAATCTTTGCATGTATAAGTATCAGTTTGTATGTATTAAATAATTGAATGCATGTAAGACAAGTATGTATCAAGTACAAATTTTATTATGATTCAAGTCTCAAATTACAAGATAGGGAAAAGGAATATGAATACAAGTTTCCAAAAATAGAATACGATTATACTTTGTAATTAAGTAAAGTATGAAAAAACGAGGCATTACAGTGTCCCCTTCTTTAGGAAATTTCGTCCCGAAATTTATTCAGAGGAAGGTGTAACGAACAGGTGCGGATACTTAGTCTTCATATCACTTTCAAATTCCTAAGTAAATTCGACGCCACGTTTACCTTCCCATCGAACGTTGACTATGGGAATTCGATTGCGCCTCAATTGCTTGATTCCTCGGTCCATGATTTCGACAGGTTTCTCCCCGAAGTGCAATGTTTCGCTGATTTGAAGATCTTCGAGTGGGACTTGAAGTCCTTATTCCGCTAGACATTTCTTCATGTTTGAAACGTGAAAAACAGGATTTAAATTGCTGAGTGCTTGAGGTAGGTCAAGTCTATACGCAACCTTGCTAATCCTCTTGTGAATCTTGAAAGGACCCACGTAGCGAGGAGCGAGTTTGCCTTTCTTACCAAAACTAACAACACCCTTCCAAGGGGAAACCTTGAGAAGCACAATATCACCTATGCTTAATTCCAAAGGCTTGCGTCTTTTATCAGCATAACTCTTTTGTCAGCTTCGAGCTTTAAGGAGATTATCACGTATTTGTAGAATCTTGTCCGTCGTCTCTTGTATCAGTTCGGGACCGGTGAGTTGTACGTCTCCGATCTCGTGCCAACAAATAGGCAAACGACACTTACGACTATACAATGCTTCAAATGGAGCCATTTGAATACGTGCGTGATAGCTGTTGTTGTACGAGAATTCTACCAAGGGTAAGTGCGAATCCCAGTTGCCGCCAAAATCGATTACGCATGATCGAAGCATATAGTCTAGAGTTTGGATAGTACACTCAGTTTGACCGTCAGATTGAGGATGAAAAGCAGTACTAAAGTTCAAACGAGTGCCAAGGGCGGATTGAAGAGTTTGCCAAAGGCGGGAAGTGAAACAAGCGTCACGATCGGGAATAACGTCAATGGGCGTACCATGATGACTGATGATCTCACTCGTGTAGATACGAGCCAATTTCTCGACTTTGTAATCTTCATGAATGGTAAGGAAGTGAGCGGATTTGGTCAGACGATTGATGATAACCCAAATGCTGTCATGACCCGAAGGAGTATGAGGCAATTTTATAATGAAATCCATGGCAATACTCTCCCATTTCCAGACAGGGATTTCAGGTTGTTCGAGTAGGCAAGAGGGACGTTGATGTTCTGCCTTGACTTTAGAACAAGTCAGACACTTTGACACCTAAAGAGCGATATCATGTTTCATTCTAGGCCACCAATAAGATGTACGAAGATCATGGTACATCTTGTCAGTGCCAGGGTGCACGGAATATCGGGATTTATGGGCTTCATCCATCAAAGTGGTTCGAAGAGTACCACGATCAGGAATCGACATACGGCTACCATAGTATAGGATACCATTGCTCTTCTTCTTAAGAGGTTTTTCGTTGCCGGTATTCAACTCAGTTTCGAGGTTGCCTTCGTTAATGGTTGAATATTGCGTATCTCGAATCAGATGGTGGAAACTTTCCATGGTTTTGCGACAACAAACACTCTTCACATGAGTCTTATGACTAAGTGCATCAGTCACAACCTTCGTTTTGCAAGGATGGTAGCGAATGTCACAGTTGTAGTCGTTTAACAATTCCACTCAATGACGTTGCCGCATGTTGAGGTCTTTTGGTCAAAGATATGTTGTAGGCTCTTATGATCGGTGAAGATCGTACACTTTGTGCCATAAAGGTAGTGTTGCCAAATCTTCAACGCAAAAATGACCGCACCAAGTTCAAGGTCATGCGTAGTATAGTTTTTCTCATGTATCTTGAGTTGCCTTGACGCGTAAGCGATAACCTTGCCTCATTGCATGAGAACGCAACCAAGACCTTGGTTAGAAGCAACGCAATACACGACGATGTCGTCATTTCCATCGGGAAGAGTAAGGACAGGAGCATTACAAAGCATGTCCTTGGGTGTTTGGAAGGACTCCTCTTCTTTGGGACCCCAAACAAAAGGTTTATCTTTTTGCGTCAAGGAGGTCAAAGGAACGACAATCTTAGAGAAGTTCGAAATGAAACGGTGATATACCCAGCTAGGCTAAGAAACGAACGAATCTCAGAAGGTGATTTAGGTGCAACCCAATTCTTAACAGCTTCTATCTTTGCGGGGTCAACATGAATACCTAGTTCATTGATTGTGTGACCCAAGAATTGAACCTCTTTAAGCCAAAATTCACACTTGGAGAATTTGGCATAAAGACGTTCGGTGTGCAAAAGTGTAAGAATGAGGCGCAAATGTCGCCCATGTTCATCTTTCATCTTGGAGTAGATGAGAATATCGTCGATGAAGACAATAACAAAACAATCAAGAAACGGCTTACACACGTGGTTCATCAAATCCATGAACACGGCAGACGCGTTAGTCAAACCAAAAGGCATGACCACGAACTCGTAGTGTCCATAACGTGTGCGGAATGCGGTTTTGGGTATATCTTCTTCGAGAACTCGAAGGTGATGATAACCAGAGCGGAGATCAATCTTTGAAAAGCACATCGTGCCTTGTAATTGATCGATGAGATCGTCAATGCGAGGAAGTCGATAGCGGTTCATGACTGTGAGCTTGTTGAGCTCACGATAGTCAATAAACATACGGAATGATCCATCCTTCTTCTTGCAAAGAGTACGGGAGCGCCGCAAGGAAGTACTAGGGCGTATGAAGCCTTTATCAAGAAGTTCTTGAAGCTGGCTTGATAGCTCTTGCATCTCCGAAGGTGCTAATCGATACGGAGCCTTCACAACAGGAGTTGCGCCGGGAATGAGGTCAATATGAAAGTCGACACAACGAGAAGGAGGAAGACCATGAAGGTCATCCGGAAAGACACTAGGGAACTCACAAACGATGGGAACATCACCTAGGTTTGGTCCTTTGTCTTTCTTTTCCACAACATGGGGCAAAAAGGCAAAGTATTCCTTGCGTAAGTATTTGTTCGCCTGAATACACGACACCAGCTTGAGACCTTTGGAAGGTTTCTCACCATAGACGTGTAAGGAATCACCGCTAGGAAGAGGAAGGCGAAGGAATTTCTCCGAACAAACAACTTTACCAGGAACATGCCAGAGCCAGTCCATGCATACTATGACGTCAAAACTACCAATTTTCATAGGTATGAGATCAATCGAAAACGTATGACCATTAAGATCCAAGGAACAACGAGAGAGGACGGTGTTAACAGGAACGGTCTTTCCGTTAGCGACTTCAACAGCGAAAGGATCGGACAGCTTAGATCGTTCGCACTTAAGAAAGGTTTCAAATTCAACAGATACAAAACTTCTTTCTGCGCCAGTATCAAACAAACAAGAAGCATAGGCGTGGTTCACAAGGAACGTGTAATAACATCATTGGAACTTTGGGCTTGAGCGGAGGTGAGCACGAAAGCTCGACCTTTAGCAGGCTCAGGTTATTGCTGCTGGCACTACTGCTGGTTGTTGGCGCGCTTGGGACAAACATTGGCGAAATGATTAGGATCGCCATAGTTGTAACACGCCCGAACGGGAGTGGCTTGGGCTTGAGGGTTAGGGTTAGGTGTAATGGCTAAGGGTTGCAGATTTTTGGGTGGAGGAAAGCTTCGGTAACGGTTAGACAAGTGCCCTATCCTCTGACATTGGGCGCACTTTCGGCATGGAGTACCGACAGGATGATGGTAGAAGCAGGTAGTACACTGAGGGCCGAGAACCAGTGTAACCATTTTTGAGCTGGTCGGTGCTTTGGGTAGTGGCGATGGCGTTTGGTGTTGTAGGGGTAGGCGGAGTAGCAACCGCCTTGTTTTGGATAGAAGCCTTCCGCTTCTTGTTTCGGTTCTGGTTTTTCATGGCTTGGAAGGGAGGAGTTTCGGTAGCGGTGGGGTTGGCGATGGCTTGGTATAGGCCCCTGAAGGATGCAGTTGTGGTTAAGCTTAATGGTTATGCTAAAAGCTTCATCGAGGGTCTTGGGGTTGGCAGCGACTACATGGTTCATGATCACAGGCGAGAGCGAACGAATTAGCTTGGCAATTGCCTTAGGAACAGTATCCACCTATCCAGGACAGATGATACTCAATTGTTTGAAGCGTGCGATCAAACCTTCGGCGTCGCTCCCTTGTTGGGTAAAATCCAGAATTCGTTTTCGAGCTTCTGGGTCTCATGGGGAGGACATAATTGATCCTTCATGAGCTCCTTAAGCTCTTCCCAAGTTGATGCGTGAGCCGCTTCGTTGCCACGCTTGTTGCGCTTGGTAGTCCACCACTGGAGGGCTCTCTGGCGAAAGACCCCGGTAGCATTGAGGGTTCGAAGGTCATCAGGGCATTCGCCCTGAAGAAAGGTAAGCTCCATTGCATCGAACCAGTTGATCATGGCTGTTACACCGTCCAAGCCGGGGAACTCAACAGGTTTGCAAGCCATGAAGTGTTTAAACTGGTAAGATGTTTTGGGTGCAACGATTTTTGAATCAGCGGAGGACTTAGGGGTGACGTCGGTATGGATGGTTTGGAGTTGGCTAAGAATATCAGGGATAACATGGGCCATTTGGTCAACCATTTGCTCAGTCACTAGACTGACGAGGTCTTCTTTCGACATAGAGTCACCGTTGTTGTCGGACCCCTTGTTGGACCTTTTTGACTTCTTAGAAGAGTTAGGAGAAGAAATCTAGAGGTTCGAAATAAAGCAAGGGATGAGACTTGATCAAATGTAAAATAATAAGTTTTGCATGTATAAGTATGTATAAGGTTCACATACGTTCACATAAGTTGCATGAGTTTAACCAGTATAGCACGTATGATCACGTATGAATGCGAATAAAAGAGTATAAATTTAGTTTGTTCACAAGGTTTAACATTGTTTTGGATTGCGATAAACGTGCGAATAGTGTAACGGTTCGAAATGAACAAGGTAATCAACTATTAAACACATAGAAATTGCGTATCTCGAATCAGATGGTGTAAACTTTCCACGGTTTTGCGACAACAAACACTCTTCACATGAGTCTTACGACTAAGTGCATCAGTCAAAACATTCGTTTTGCCAGGATGGTAGCGAATGTCACAGTTGTAACCCAATGAGGTTGCCGTATGTTGAGGTCTTTTTGGTCAAAGATATGTTGTAGGCTCTGATGATCGGTGAAGATCGTACACTTTGTGCCATAAAGGTAGTGTTGCCAAATCTTCAACGCAAAAATGACCGCACCAAGTTCAAGGTCATGCGTAGTATAGTTTTTCTCATGTATCTTGAGTTGCCTTGACGCGTAAGCGATAACCTTGCATCATTGCATGAGAAAGCAACCAATACCTTGGTTAGAAGCAACGCAATACACGACGAAGTCATCATTTCCATCGGGAAGAGTAAGGACATGAGCATTACAAAGCATGTCCTTGAGTGTTTGGAAGGACTCCTCTTCTTTGGGACCCCAAACAAAAGGTTTATCTTTTTGCGTCAAGGAGGTCAAAGGAACGGCAATCTTAGAGAAGTTCGAAATGAAATGGTGATATACCCAGCTAGGCCAAGAAACAAACGAATCTCAGAAGGTGATTTAGGTGCAACCCAATTCTTAACAGCTTCTATCTTTGTGGGGTTAACATGAATACCGAGTTCGTTGATTGTGTGACCCAAGAATTGAACCTCTTTAAGCCAAAATTCACACTTGGAGAATCTGGCATAAAGACGTTCGGTGTGCAAAAGTGTAAGAATGAGGCGCAAATGTCGCTCATGTTCATCTTTCATCTTGGAGTAAATGAGAATATCGTCGATGAAGACAATAACAAAACGATCAAGAAACGACTTACACACGTGGTTCATCAAATCCATGAACACGGCAGACGCGTTAGTCAAACCAAAAGGCATGAACACGAACTCGTAGTGTCCATAACGTGTGCGGAATGCGGTTTTGGGTATTTCTTCTTCGAGAACTCGAAGTTGATGATAACCAGAGCGGAGATCAATCTTTGAAAAACACGTCGTGCCTTGTAATTGATCGATGAGATCGTCAATGCGAGGAAGTGGATAGCGGTTCTTGACCGTGAGCTTGTTGACCTCACGATAGTCAATAAACATACGGAATGATCCATCCTTCTTCTTGCAAAGAGTACGGGAGCGCCGCAAGGAGAAGTACTAGGGCGTATGAAGCCTTTATCAAGAAGTTCTTGAAGCTGGCTTGATAGCTCTTGCATCTCCGAAGGTGCTAATCGATACGGAGCCTTCACAATAGGAGTTGCGCCAGGAATGAGGTCAATATGAAAGTCGACACAACGAGGAGGAGGAAGACCATGAAGGTCATCCGGAAAGACACTAGGGAACTCACAAACGACGGGAACACCACCTAGGTTTGGTCCTTTGTCTTTCTTTTCCACAACATGGGGCAAAAAGGCAAAGGTATTCCTTGCGTAAGTATATGTTCGCCTGAATACACGACACCAGCTTGAGACCTTTGGAAGGTTTCTCACCATAGACGTGTAAGGAATCACCGCTAGGAAGAGGAAGGCGAAGGAATTTCTCCGAGCAAACAACTTCAGCAGGAACTTGCCAGAGCCAGTCCATGCCTACTATGACGTTAAAACTACCCATTTTCATAGGTATGAGATCAATAAAAAACGTATGACCATTAAGATCCAAGGAACAACGAGAGAGGACACAGTTAACAGGAACGGTCTTTCCGTTAGCGACTTCAACAGCGAAAGGATCAGACAGCTTAGATCGTTCGCATTTAAGAAAGGGTTCAAATTCAACAGATACAAAACTTCTTTCTACGCCAGTATCAAACAAACAAGAAGCATGTGGTTCACAAGGAACGTGTAATAACATCGTTGGAACTTTGGACTTGAGCGAAGGTGAGCATGAAAGCTAGACCTTTAGCAGGCTCAGGTTGTTGCTGCTGGCACTACTGCTGGTTGTTGGCCCGCTTGGGACAAACATTGGCGAAATAATTAGGATCGCCATAGTTGTAACACGCCCGAACGGGAATGCCTTGGGCTTGAGGGTTAGGGTTATGTGTAATGGCTAAGGGTTGCAGATTTTGGGGTGGAGGAAAGCTTCGGTAACTGTTAGACAAGTGCCCTAACCTCTGACATTGGGCGCACTTTCGGCATGGAGTACCGACGGGATGATGGTAGAAGCAGGTAGTACACTAAGGGCCGAGAACCATTGTAACCATTTTTGAGCTGGTCGGTGCTTTGGGTAGTGGCGATGACGTTTGGTATTGTAGGGGTAGGCGGAGTAGCAAGCGCCTTGTTTTGGACAGAAGCCTTCCGCTTCTTGTTTTTGTTCTGGTTTTTCATGGCTTGGAAGGGAGGAGTTTCGGTAGCGGTGGGGTTGGCGATGGCTTGGTATAGGCCCCTGAAGAATGCAGTTGTGGTTATGCTGAATGGTTATGCTAAAAGCTTCATCGAGGTTCTTGGGGTTAGCAGCGACTACATGGTTCATGATCACAGGCGAGAGCGAACGAATTAGCTTGGCAATTGCCTTAGGAACAGTATCCACCTATCCAGGACAGATGATACTCAATTGTTTGAAGCGTGCGATCAAACCTTCTGCGTCGCTCCCCTGTTGGGTAAAATCCATAATTCGTTTTCGAGCTTCTAGGTCTCATGGGGAGGATATAATTGATCCTTCATGAGCTCCTTAAGCTCTTCCTAAGTTAATGCTTGAGCCGCTACGCTTATTGCGCTTGGTAGTCCACCACTGGAGGGCTCTCTGGCGAAAGACCCCGGTAGCGTTGAGGGTTCGAAGGTCATCAGGGCATCCGCCCTAAAGAAAGGTAAGCTCCATTACGTCGAACAAGTTGATCATGGCTGTTACACCATCCAAGCCGGTGAACTCAACAGGTTTACAAGCCATGAAGTGTTTGAACTGGTAAGACTTTTGGGTGCAACGGTTTTTGAATTAGCGGAGGACTTAGGGGTGACGTCGGTATGGATGGTTTGGAGTTGGCTAACAATATCAGGGATAACATGGGCCATTTGGTCAACCATTTGCTCAGCCACTAGACCGACGAGGTCTTCCTTCGACATAGAGTCACCGTTGTTGTTGGACCCCTTGTTGGACCTTTTTGACTTCTTACAAGAGTTAGGAAAAGAAATCTAGAGGTTCGAAATAAAGCAAGGGATGAGACTTGATCAAATGTAAAATAACAAGTTTTGCATGTATAAGTATGTATAAGGTTCACATACGTTTACATAAGTTGCATGAGTTTAACCAGTATAGCACGTATGATCACGTATGAATGCGAATAAAAGAGTATAAATTTAGTTTGTTCACGTGGATTAACATTGTTTTGGATTGCGATAAACGTGCGAATAGTGTAACGGTTCGAAATGAACAAGGTAATCAACTATTAAAACATATAGAAATTTAATCACTTAAGAGAATAGGCTCATAAAATATGGGAATGTTTCGGGTAGAGAAACGTCGACAATTCAAAGTGAATCGAAGTTCTTTTCTAATTAGAGAAACGTGCTTTGGCCTATAGGTAAAATGCTCTCATCGAGAAGAGACTAACGACATTTTACCCTTCCAGTTACACACGTCTCTAATTGATTGGAAAAATTGAAACTTTGGTGAGAGCGAAAATCAAGGAATAGGACTTAATCGACAAGATGCGGGTTTCACCCCTAACTTGACGATTTCGTACCCTAAGTGTGGTTAGTATTTACCAAACGAAGAGAAATTTCCAATTCGTTGGTAAGGGTCCACTAGAGTTTGAATTGGAAAATTTTCCATCAAGATGTGGATTTCACTCCTAACTTGATGGCGAAATTTCATGCAAAAAGAATAAGTATAGCGGAATGAGAGTCGTTCACCAAATTGTGGGTTTCATGCCTATTTTAGTGAACTCGTCTCGTTTGTGTCACGAGTGTCTTCAAAGTGTGTATTGTGTGAAAGTGTCTTAGAAAAGACATCATGTATATGTATTAAGACCAAAAGAAAAGAGGAGAAGCAAAGTAGGAAGCATAAACAAGAATGGTCAAAACGGATACTTGGAACTATAGACTAGCTCGAACATGGCAATTCTACCTAATTCCCTATAGTTATGGCTCTGATACCAATCTGTCACACCCCAACTGATGGCGGAAACATCAGCGTGAGACGATAACAAGATTACTCATTGCTCACAACGCTAATAGTGATAATAATTAATTTAAAGTCGAACTTCATTTCAAGAATAATTGTCAAAATACAACATTGAAACAAATACAACAAGTAAACACAATACAACAACATTAACCTAAACGTCTAAATGTGTGTATCTAAATCCTTGCTATTTGATTTCATAGCATCCTCTTCATCAACCTATAACATGTTTTAAAATAACAATTCAATGCAAAAGTAAAGGCGAGCACACAAGTTTAAGCATAGCATACGTATACGAATAAAGTTTAAACAAATCCTCATGGTAACTATGATTCTACAAGAGCATATACAAGGCATGCAATACTACTAGTCAAACCCTTAATGCAATCACGATGTTTTAACATGGCCTCAAGATACGTGATAGAGGGGGATGCGTTACTTCCTAAAGTATTACATAAAGAATGTCCAAGACATAAGCACCAAGTAATCGTATCAAGTATTCATGTGTATAGGATTGTCTGTGCATTTCATAAAGTTTAAGTGTTGTGGTTTTGGTATAAGTAAACATGTTACACCCAAACGTGTTGTAAACGAAAAGTGGGTCGAGTGTACTCACGGTTTTGCTAGATTCCCCTTGTTACTTCCGTGAAGGGCTTGGAGAGTTAGAGGATTACCAAGTTATCCTACATGAGGAAAACATAGGCTGGTATGTATTCGAATAATAACAGAGGATTTAGGAATTTAAATATACTAAAGTATGTATACGAGAAAATAATCATCCAGACTTAATACTCGTTTTTGACACTATAAGACCCATTCGGGTTGATGTGTTTTCATGGGTTAGGTTACCCATTAGAATCGTAACGAGAGATTAAGTACTTAGGTGATGTAACCTAGTACATGACGGATAACCATTTGATTTCCATCAAGAGTTCGGTTAGTGTGTGTATATATATTATATAGTATACATAATAAGTAGGCCATAAAAAACATGTAAATTCATAGAAGTCATGCATGGAGGTAGGAGGATAACCTTCCTTTTAAAACCACTTTCGTATAGTTCACCAATGCATAAGTCGTCACAAGGACGACAACGATTGTCATGAGTAAGTTTAAACAAAAAAAGCAAGAGACAAAAGTAATCGAAAACATCAAGTGAGGTGGTGGATCAAAGGTAGGATAGCCAAGGCTTCCAAGTGATCACACCCTACCAACTCAAGTCTTGTTTCGAGAACAAGCTTGGAAGTATACAACACTTGTGACTAAAACCCTATTAAAACAAAAGGTTCTTACACTTGGGACCTTAGACATGGTGATGTTCTAAGTTGGTCTTCCATGGAAGAATTATGGAGACATTCCAAAAGGTGATTTCAAGTGTTAAGAAAGAACGAAGATCAAAAGGAGAGAGGTGAGTTAGAACTTACTTTTGAAGCCTTGATCTTTTAGAGGAAGAGAGCTCTTAGAGCTTTTAGAGAGAAGAGAAAGATTGAGGTGTGGTTTGAGAGGAGAAGGAGTGGGGTATTTATAGATGAGACTGGGACGTTGTTAGGTGAAAGTAATAAATGTAGAAAACACAAAATTTGACAACCGCTTGAAACCAACTTCTCCGGATTATGCCCCTCTCGTGGGCCACGAGAGGGTGGAGATTGCTCGGTCGCGGGCCGCTAGAGGTCTGGCGGGTCGCGAGAGGTTAACAATGGTTCAGCAGGCCGCGAGGTAGGTTATTCCAGAAGTTTCTTTGATTTTTATCACTTTTAGTCCTTGAAATTAGTTTAAGTTGCCATTTTTGCATGATTTAAGCATATAACGTGTATAAGTGTCGAGTGTGAATGCATGAACCTTTGCACATATAAGTATCAGTTTGTATGTATTAAACGATTGAATGCACGTAAGACAAGTATTTATCAAGTATAAATTTTATTATGATTCAAGTCTCGGATTACAAGATAGGGAAAAGGAATATGAATATAAGTTTCCAAAAATACAAATACGATTATACTTTCTAATTAAGGAAAGTATGAAAAAGCGAGGCGTTACAAAAACAATAGCACCTAACTCAAGGTCATGAGTTGTGTTGTTCTTTTCGTGGATTTTCAATTGTCTATATGCGTAGGTTATAACTTTGTCTCTTTGTATGAAAACACAGCCAAGGCCTAGATTTGAGGCATCACAAAATACAACAAAGTTGTCGTTGCCATCCGGTAGGGATAGAATAGGAGCATCACAAAGCTTTTGTTACAATGTTTAGAAAGCTTCTTCTTGTTTGGGTCCCCACTCAAAAGGTTTATTCTTTTGAGTCAAAAAAGTGAGGGGAACTACAATCTTGGAGAAGTTTGTGATGAAGAGGCGGTAATAACCGGCAAGGCCATGAAATGAGCGAACTTCGGTAGGAGTAGTGGGTGTACTCCAATCCTTGTTGGTAGTGATTTTTGAAGGATCTACATGTATACCTTGTTTGTTGACAATGTGACTCAAGAATTGAACTTCTTTAGCCAAAATTCACACTTGGAGAATTTGGCGTAAATTAGTTCTTTCTTTAGAAGTTCCATTGTTAGACGGAGATGACGTTCGTGATCAGCTCGAGATTTTGAATAAATCAAGATGTCATCAGTGTCAACAATGATGAGCTTATCTAAATAAGGTTTAGAAACCCTATTCAATAAGTCCATGAAGACGGTAGGAGCATTTGTTAACCCAAAAGGCATGACTGTGAACTCGTAATGGTCGTGTAGACTGCGAAAAGCAGTTTTGGGAACATTTTCTTCGAGTACATGAAGTTGATGATATCCGGAATAGAGATCGATCTTTGCGAAACATGTAGTGCATTGTAGTTGATCAAAAAGATCATCAATACGAGTTAGGGGATATCGATTTTTTAATCGTGAGTATGTTGAGTTCACGATAATCGATGCACATATGAAAGGATCCGTCCTTATTTTTCATGAATAGGACAGGAGCGACCCATGGTGAAAAGCTTGGACCAATGAAATATTTGTCTGAAAGTTCTTGGAGTTGCTTTGACAAATCTTGCATTTCAGATGATACAAGACAGTAAAGGGATTTGGCAATTGGGTTGGTGTAACACCCCGCCGCGTAAAACAACAAATTGCGGCGGAAACGTCGGGGAGTCATGTCACAGAACTATTGTTTCACAACACATGGTACATAAAGTTTTGTATAATTGAATTTAATTGTTTACATTGTCTTGGGAGAATGAAATAAAAAACATAACAATTGTCTTGCAAATTTTAAGTCACGAAGGCCCAAGTCCGCCCTATGTGAAGCATGCTCAAAGTCAAACATTAGCTCCTTAAACATATGTGAAAATAAAACGTCAGCATAAAAATACTTGTGAGTAACATAGGTTTTGTGATGAAGATTCATGGCTTTGAAAGTTAAAAGAAATGTTCAACTATTTCAAAAGTAGCCATGATCCTTTACAAAAATGTTTCTTTTATGAAATCATATGAAAATCAAATGATTTAATAGAAATGATGCATGGTTAACATAATAACCAAAATAACTCGTGCCTCATATAAAATATCTCATGTATTGTATTGGTTTGAAGTGTTTTAGATAATGCTAGGTTATGTAATATAATCAAAGCACTTATATATAAGAAGTACCAGTAGCGTATCCACCATGCTTTTATCATTTTACTCACGTCTCGTCATTTAAATCACTTACAATGAGCCAACAATTGAGATGTATTGTTTAAACTGATGTCATGTATAAACCATTGCCATTTATAAACCAAATGTCTTTTATAACAAATGTCTATGCATAAACCAGTGTCTTGTATAAACCAAATGTTATTTATAAACAAATGTCTATGTATAAACCAATGTCTTGTATGGCAAACAAAAGTTTTGTTTAAACCATAAAATAAATGTCTTGTATAAAATAACATAAATGTCTTGTATAAAACAGGTGTTTTGAGTAATATAAGGTCTTGTTTAAACAAAAACTATTGTCTTATAAATCAATTGCTTTTATTGTGTATAACATATATATGGATTGTTGGCGAATACATTCAAGTCTTGTTGAATGTCGGATAAACCCTTATAAAGACAAAGGTTTATCAAGTGTTCATCGGATTCTATCATTCCCTAAAGTCACTTCCAAACAAACCTAGGAAGCGGGAACGGGATTGCCAACCCTATGGTACCCTTGCATACTACCAGTCAGCGTGACAATGTTAATGAATGTATCATTGTATATTCAATGCACCAATATGACTTGAACAATGTAAGCATGTCATGAAAATGTTTTGAAATCATTACTTGGCATACTAAGTCAATATACCAAGCAAAAATGTCTTTGAAATCATGTACTAGGTATTCTAAGTCAACATATGTGACATTTGTGCCTTTTCAATCATTGCACAATTACAAACAATTTCGTATTCGATGAAACCCTGTGTTTTATTTCGAAATATTCTTGTATTCAATAAAATCTTGTATTTTATTGATGAGAATGCAAAAATGTCAATTGTTGCACAATTTCGATCATTTTCGTGTTCGCTAAAGCGTTTTACGCATTTTTGCAAAACGTGTAACCGTATAACGGAACGAACCGACATCCATGACATTTTCCAGCATAATCCAAGTTACATATGTCTTAACGCCTTTATATAACCTAAATATTAGGTTAAAGGGGTTAAAAATGGCAAACAAGTGAAAATACAAGTCCAAGGGCCAAAAATGTCAAAAAAATAATAAATATTTTTGCTTCTTCACCAAGTTTGCCACCTATCTCCAATTTTGACACCTAGCACTCATTTTGTCACACTTAATTTGGTGTTGACACATGTCGGGACACTAATCCACACTTGAGGACACTTGTCATCACCTCCTTAATCCTAAAATACTATAAATACCCTATGATTCTTCCATTTTTTCACACCACTTCAAAACACTTCAAAGCAAAGTGTGATGTTCTTATTTCTATCGTTCTTGGAGCTTTTTCTAGCCTTTGGATGCCTCCTATCTTGAGTTCCGAAAGTGTTCTTCAACATGAGTAAGTACTCTTCCTAGTTCTTTCATTATTTTAGCTATGTTGAGCTAAAAGTCAAACAGTTTAGCTTCCTGATTGACTTTTGGTTTTGACCATATTTGGTCTAGTCAAAGTTCAATTGAACTTTGCAATGTGATCGTAATCATGAAGGTTATAATCCCTAACGATTTCACCTTCTGATTACCACGTTTACTAGTCGAAGTGACGAGTCAAAGTTTCGGTTAAAAATGCGCATGATGTGCATTTTATGACGAAATTATTTTTGGGTATCAAAAAACCAAGGTTTGATACGAAATCAGTTTTATAAAATTAGTTATACACATTTTGACATGCCTAACTCGTCACTTCTAGTTTAGTGCATATTTAGGGTCGTAAGTCGAGCAGTCTTGACCACCGCTTTGACTTTCGAATCCGACCCGTTTGGTCAATTTTAGGGTCCGACCAAACACATATTTGTGACCATAGTTGTATAGGGAATAACCTATTGAGGTTATACCTTATGGTCACGTCGTTTGGTTAGTGTTATGATAAGTTACTTCTATGTTCTTAAAAAAATAACGACCAAAATGCCCTTTTTGCGCATAAATCCATTTTAAACACATGTAACCAAATTTTTTACATATAAACTGATGTTATAACATCAAAAATGTTTGGGCATTTAGGACTTATCATAGGACATGTTCAACCATCCGATCACGCGTTTACACTAATGACCCGTTAAAGTAGCGTAAACTACCTTAAGGAGTCATAATGGGTCAAAAACACTTAGGATCCTTTCCAAATCAGAATATTAAGTTTGATAAACCATATCACATGAGTTGCGGCACTCGTTTGGTTTATAAGACTTCATTCTATCCGATCTCCCGTTTGTAGTCCCGACACGCTAATATATTTATCTGACACATTAGGACACATTTGAGCTTTGTTTATTCCGTTGATCAAGAATGCTTTCACAATCACAAGTGAGTACATAGTTCCCCTCTTTTACATTTTCTAAATCTTTTGGGGTAATTCATATGTGCCTATAATTATTTTCAAGATTTCAAAACAAGATACATGGTTTACATATACAAAATGATTTTCAAAGTGAGTACATAGCCCCCACCCCCCTCTTTTACATTTTCTATATGTTTTGGGGTGATTCATATGTGCCTATAATTATTTTCAAGATTTCAAAACAGTATACATGGTTTATATATACAAAATCATTTTCAAAGTGAGTACATAGTTCCCCTCTTTTACATTTTCTAAATGTTTTGAGGTGATTCATATGTGCCTATAATTATTTTCAAGATTTCCAAACAATATACATGGTTTATATATACAAAATGAATTTCAACATGAGTACATAGTTCCCCTCTTTTACGTGTTGCAAACGTTTTGGGTAACTCATATATGCTAAATCATTTTCAAGTTTTCAAAAACAATGTCTATGGTTTATAAATAAAACAATACGATTACAATAATGTTAACAACTTGTTGATGGTTATCCATAACACGAATGGCATTCATTAGCTTTGACCGAGCCGAGGATGTTATGGTACCATGGAACTGACATGGTACCATAGGACTGACAATCCCATTATCAGACTGTTCACTGGATTTGGTGGAAGTTTGGGTAGTGACAAATCATTTGTTGATTTGTTATTCTAGGTAAAGAGACCCTTTGGTGGTCTATTAAAGATACCCTTTGGTGGCATAGTCAACACAGGTTTAAATGTGTTCATTAAAGAATGATGAAAAGTTTTCACAATTAAAAACACGGACGATTTGTTTATGATTTGGACAATTGGTTTATAACATGGACGATTGATTCATAACACGGACAAATGGTTTATAACATGGACAAATGGTTTATAACACGGACAAATGGTTTTGAACAATGTCACGCAATGATTTTCACGTAAAGATATAAACCATATGAAGTTTTCTTTTGAATCAATCTATTACAAGGTTTTTACAAAAGAAACATTTTGGTCAAGATTCATGGCTATAAGGTTTTCACAACTCTAACCAACTTGTTTTAGTTGGTCAATTGTATTTCAATATCAAACACTTTTGATACGAGGTTTTCACTTAATGACTCTTGTAATCGGATGAGGTGTTGCATTATGTATACAAAGCCACGAATTTGACACACTCACAAAACCTATGTACTCGCCAGCATTTTTATGTTGACTCTCTTTTCACATATGTTTCAGGAATCAATGTTTGATAATATGATGCATGCTTCACGTAGGAATGGGCGTGGGCCTTAGTGATTTCAAATATGAAAGACAAATTATTTATGTGTTCTTTCTGTTTACCCAAGTCAATGTAAACATTTAACTTAATAAAACAAAATTTTAAGTTCCATGAGTTGTGAAACAATAGTTCTGTGACATGACTCCCCGACGTTTCCGCCATGCTTTGTTGTTTTACACGGTCGGGGTGTTACAACATACGAAGTAAATATCTTTGAAATCGTGTACTAGGTATGCTAAGTCAACATACAAAGCAAAATGTCTTTGAGATCATGTACTAGGATGCTAAGTCAACATACGAAGCAAAAATGTCTTTAACATCATGTACTAGTATGCTAGGTCAACATATAGCAAAAATGTCTTTGAAATCGTGTATTAGGTATGCTAAGTCAACATACGAAGCAAAAATGTCTTTGAAATCATGTACTAGGTATGCTAAGTCAACATATGAAGCAAAATGTCTTTGAAATCATGTACTATATGTACTAGATTAGAAAAACACGTAAAGAGGGGGCTATGTACTCACTTGGCATTGCGTAAATGTCTTGTTCAAATGATCAAACAAAGTTCAAGGATGGAAGAGTTCAAGTGTGTCCTAATGTATCGTAATACTATGTTAGTGTGTCGAGACTTTAATTGGAGAATTGGATAGAATGAGGTCTTATAAACCAAACGAGTGTTGGGACTCGCATGATATGGTTTATAATACCTTACATTCTGATTTGGATGAGTTTCTAAGTGCTTTGACCCGTTATGACTTGTTAAAATGGTTTACGCCACTTTATCGGGTCACAAGCGTAACTATTGGTTTAGATGGTTAAATAAGTCCTATGATGAGTCTTATATGTCAAAACAAGTTTGATTATGTTATAATATCAGTTTAGATGTCAAAACTATGGTCTTACATGTTTAATACCATTTTATGCGCCAAAAAGGGTGTTTTCGTCATTTTAAAAGTACATAAAATCGACTCATCGTATAACTAACCAAACTATATGACTATAAGGTATAACCTTAGAGGGTTGTTCCCTAAATTACTAGGCCATAAAAATGCGCTTGGTCGAATCCTAAGATTGACCAAATGGGTCAGATTCGAAAGTCATAGTGGTAGTAAAACTTCTCGACTTACGACTAAGAAATAAGTACTAAACTAGAAATGATGAGTTAGAAATGTTTGAACATGTCTAGTAATCTTTATAAAAACTTATTTGTTGTCAAAACCCTAAGTTTCAATATACAAAAACGTTTTCGTCGTAAAATTTATTTTTATACATTTTTTTTTACTTTTAACTCGTAAAACTTTAACTCGTCATCTCGCCTACTAAACGTGGTAATCAGAAGGTTCAATAGCAAGGGATTAATACCTTCGTGATTACGATCACATTGCAAAGTTTAATTTGAACTTTGACTTGACTAAAATGGTCATAACCGATAGTCAAAAAGAAAGCCAAATTGTTTGACTTTTAGCTCAAAATAGCTAAATAATGAAAGAACTAGGAAGAGTACTTACTTGTGTTGAAGAACACTTTCAGAACTCAAGATAGGAGCTTCCAAAGGCTGGAAATAAGCTCCAAGAAGGATAAAAAGAAGAACTTCACACCTTACTTTGAAGTGTTTTGAAGTGGTGTGAAAAAGAAATGGATGAATCAATAGAGTATTTATAGTGTTTTAGGATTAAGGAGGTGATGACAAGTGTTATCATGTGTGGATTAGTGTACTAACATGTGTTAACACTAAATTAAGTGTGGCAAAATGAGTGCAGGGTGTCAAAACTTGGAGATAGTGACCAAACTTGGTGATGAAGCAAACTTCTTTTTTGACAATTTTGGCCCTGGACTTGTATTGTCGCGTTTTGTTATTTTTAACCTCTCTTAACCTAATATTTAGGTTATATAAAGGCGTTAAGGCATGTGTAACTTGGATTTTGTCCGGAAATGTTGTGGATGTCGGTTCGTTCGATTGTATGGTTACACGTTTCGTAAATAAAGTATAAAACTTTATCAAACACGAAAATGATCGAATTTGTGCAACGGTTGGCATTTTTGCATTCTTACCAATAAAATGCAAGATTTTATTGAATAAAAATGTCCCGGATTGAATAACAATTGATAAATATACATTCTCGCAAATAAAAGACAAGATTTATTAAGTACGAAAATGTTCCGGAACTGTTCAGTGACTAAAAATGTACAAATGTCACAGTTGGCACCAAGTACAAGGTCTATGCGAAATTCCACTTGGCGTACCAGAGGTAAGCAAGGTAGTTCTTCAAGAAACACCTCGGGAAAATCTCGAACAATGATGATGCCTTGAACACTCTTACTCTTGCCTTTCTCCTCTACCAAATGTGCCAAAAAGGCTACATATTTCTTTCGTAGGTATTTCTAGGCTAGGGTACAAGTCATGAGTTTAAGATTACTAGATGGTTTCTTTCCACTAACTTCTAAGATTTCACTAGACGAAAGCAGCACACGAATGATCTTATCAAAGCAGATCACTTCAGCATGGTGTTTGGTTAACTAATCCATTCCTACTATGATGTCAAAACTCCTAAGTTGCATTGGCGTGTGGTCAATGGGAAAAAGATGGTTATTTAGGTTTAATTGCAACTACGTGTGAGGGGGATCAGCTCTCCTCCGATGAGCATCGGACCGATCCGACTCAACTAACAGAGACGGAATTCATTGTTAGTGAGGTTGACAAACAAACAAGTGAGATCTACTGCTTATATGCCTTGAATGTATTGATATACCTGAACAAGTACGGTGTAAGTAAACAGTTTAGCAGGGATTCGCCACACCAACATGATTACTAGCTCTGACACAACACTGCTGTATTTATAGGTCGACATGACTTGCACAGGAGAGTGTGTAATAGAGTGTGTAACTCGTGTGAGAGGTGCTTCGTACGAGTGACAGAGTCACTTGTGTGAGAGGTGCTTCGTACGAGTAACAGAGTCACTCGTACGAGCCAACCAACTCACTCGTACGAGTCAAGCCCTAAACAAGTAAAACAAATATAAACAATTACAATTTGACATTTAAAGCTCTATATACATAAACAACGTATCCTAGACGTAGGCAATAGACATTATGCACCAACAAAGTCCCCCTTGGATGTTGCCGTAGTCTTGGATAGTGTTCAGAAAAATCTTCAAAAAATTTGACATTTATCGACCAAAGAAACGCTTCGGCGAGTTTCCGCAACCTCAAAAGCTATTGGCATTTGATCTGTAGGAGGAAGTCGGTTAACTATATTGCCAAACCGAAAACTCCTTAGCGAAGTAATATGTGCTCGCTCTGCAATGCTTTCTTCCTTCTTATCCTTCTTCTTTTGCTCTTTCTCCTCCAGTTTCCTCCATGAAGTGTTCCATACGTGCCGGAATGAACGTCGTTGGCAAAACAAACATTAACTATCTTCTGAGACTAGAGTGCTTGTTCTTTATCTCTCTCTTCAAAACTGATCTTACTGTAGAACAAACATTTGATATCTTTCTTAGAACAAATGACTAGCCACATCAGGTCTAGTTCTCGAATGCCATGCCATAGCCCATATATACGTTTGTGTGCTATGACGGCTTCAGTCAGCTCCTCAGTAATCTTCCAAGTGTCATCATCTGGGTGCACACATATAACCGCTTCACCTATATTTGAATCGTAGTGCCACCATTTGAAGATCTTGAAGAAATCTTGCTCCATTTTATCAGAGGCATATTCTCCATCACTTTCGGCCTCTTTATGGCTAGCGTTACATGTTTCTCTTGTGTTACCTGATCGATCTTTGTAATTTGCTTCAGGAAATGAGACTTCCAGAGTGTAAATCCGTGCGTAGCTTCAAGCTTGATCAATTTCCATAGCCATCGGTCGTGAAACTTCATCTTCAGATTAATCATCTTTGTTTGCATGAGCTCTTTTATCTCCCAATACAGCAAGGACTTGATATCGCTCAAGTATCTGAAATACTGGATCCCAAACTCCTCTTAATAGTATAAACATTAAGCTCCTCGATCCATCCCCAGCTAATTATATCCCCTAGTGAAATATTTGAATCACGCGTAAAGAATGATAAGGGACGTTTAAACTTTCGCTCAGCTGGTGTAACTTTGAACCACCGCTTCCTCATCTCCGCAATTTTTAGAAGACATTTGTTGAGGAATAGTTCCTTGTTTAACAACTTCTTCAACTTTTCATTTCAAAAGATCTTCACTTTCAGCTGCAAACAACTCACTAAAAGTTGGGGAGTCATATGTACCCTTATCGGCAAGATTAATAACATCGTCATCAGAATCATCCTCCACGACAACTCTATCATAATTATCCGCATCATCAACATGCTCAAAGACATAATCAAATGGCTCGAAAGCACTAACATTATTCTGTTCATCTTCAAAATCAAACACAAATTCTTCTTTGTTCATTTCCAGCATTTCAGCTATCTCTTCTTTAGTGTAGCTGTGAACGAACTCTCCTTCTTCAACAGTGTGCTCAAGATATAAAATCTTTGGCTTTGGCATGACAGGAACGGTAGATATATCAGTTACCATGAGAATTCCTGCCTGCTAAGCACCTTTAGATCCTTCTGATCTTCCATGATCTCTATCTTTACTTACCTGATTCGCTGAATCATCCAAGCAAGCAGAACAATCAACATCATCAGTCTCATCAATTTCTACTACCCGGACACCAGATCCCCCCATATCATCATCACCTCCATCATTATCATCATCATCGGACTTGTTTGAAAATAGATCATCAAAAGCATCTAAGTCCTCTTTCTCTTTTTCAGCATCCTCGTCAAACTCATCAACCTTGGCATCAATCTCTTTCTCTAACTTCTTCTTGATTAGCCATTCATGATATCTTGCTGAAAGATTGGACATATCGATATCAACATCTTTTGGCTTACCTACTAGCACAAACTTCTTCGTCATCGAATGCACGACAATATCAATAATAACTGGCACAGATTCAGCTTCTGGCTCAGTTATAACATTCACAGGATCCTCACCGACTTTTGCTTTGCCTTTGCCTTGTGCGTCAGATAATTCTTTCGCAAGGCGTTCGCGCTCAGCAACCCGCTCTCTTGCTTCAGCTCTTTCTATCTCGTCAATCTCAGCAGCAATATTAATGCCCGCTTCTTAAGTACCTTCTCAACTAAATTCATCTTTCCGTCGCTCCTGAGACTTTCTTCTTCATATTCAGCCAGACGAATCCGTAAATGCTCATTCTCAGATACTATGCTGGCTAACATAGCTTTGAGCTGGTGTTTGTCTTCGTTTAAAACATTGAGTTGTTCCTGCAGTTCTGCAATCTTGACTGTGTTTGACATGACCTGCTTCTGTAATTCTTCAACACGTGGGTCATTAAACAAGTCAGCAGTAAAATCTTCACCCCCTAGTATGTCACCAAAGTGAAAGTCAAAATCAAAGTGGGGTTAAGACTGTGAAGGTTGAGGCGGAGGCTGCGGTGTCGGTTGTGGTGCTTGCTGTGGTGTTCGTTGACGAGCCGGTGATGGTGGTGTTGGTGGAGTCGGCCCAACATGTACCTATTCTACAGTTTGCTTTTGCACTTTTTCCTTTGATTTGTCTTTAGGAGAATCAGTGCTTCTCTCTGCCGATCTTTTCAGACGTTCAACCACTTTTTCTTTTTCTCCAAACGCCTGTTTTTAATATCAGCAGTCATATCTTCAATATTCTCCTCTGGCTCTGATTCGTCAATTAGTCTCGAACTTCCTGATGCTTTTTGTTTCTTCTGAGGGGTAGAAGAGGAAGATGTTGACATTGCCTTTCTCTTGGTTCCCTTACCCCCTTCTTTTATAATCCAAGCGCTTCGCTTCGCAATAAAACCATCAAGCGCTGTAAGCTCTTCATTCTCATCACCATTTCCTTCTTTTCTCCACTTTCCTAATGCTGGAGCTATATAATCATTGTCAACAATGGCTCCAAACACAGGCTTTGCATTAGGGAATGTCTTGAGATGTAAATTCATTTTCTTCAGTGTTGAGACATCCATAGGTTCTAACCTCAGCACATCATCCTTCTTTTTCTTCAGATTGGGATGCAAATGATCTAGCAGCATTTGAATAAACCGTGAGTACTGCAAGAACTTCTCTCATTGTGTGTTCTAGACCATCTGAGAAAATATCACCTTCGAAAAGTTGTATGGTAGGTTCAGAATAAGTGCGGTGATCATGCACATCTGGTAATCTACTAAGTCGTCAAATCATCCTTTCCGGTGACTAAGTGTATGGAGCATCTGGTAATCTACTGAGACAATGAGCAATATATCTAAATGGCGCACTTAAGTTACCCTTCTTGAATGGAGCATCATTGGCATAACCGGCATAACCCATACCATAAAAACTTCCCTTCACCATATACTCAGAACTGAAACAATCGCATTCTCCACTGCATCATATTCTGCTGCATTCTAGAAATACACAATATGAGATCTATACGCAGTATGGCGATTGGTGAGAGCTTTAGTAATTGGAAGTCTTCCCAAAAAATCTAAGACTTCACTATACGTGGCGATTTCTAGAATAGAATCATCTAGAAGACAACATATGTTATGAAATGGAGAAAAAGAAGATTTCTTGACCTGCAAGAATAAACCTTTCAAACCGTTAGAAAATCTTTCAAAAAATTCTAATTTTCAGAGTCACCCGTACGACCCATTCATTCGTACGAGTCACATATAATATCAAAACATGAAGATCTGAATCAAAACATCATTCGTCCGAGCAACTAATTCGTACGGATGAACATTATACTTAGAAAACTTTTCAAGAATTTTGACCAGATCTACTTTGTAAGAATGATGTCTCGTACGAGTATCAAAATTTCAAAATTTTAACTTTAACTTTTAAGAATCCTACCCGTATGAATACTCACTCGTACGAGTGAAAATAATAACAAACATTTGATAATCTGCTCATACGAGTGACTATTCGTACGAGTTCCAAATCACATGAAATAACACCAAGTCAAACCGAACTTAAAACGTGTAGACTTTATCACATTGAAGGTCGATTTATAGGTTAATAGGGCCGATTTTAACGTTTTTTAGTTCAATTTTATGTTTTACCGGTCCAATCTTCCTGAATCTACATTTTAAGTCCGTTTGGTCTAAATTCAGCATTATAACAACTTAAATCAAGCATAAGTACCTTTCCCATTGCAAGAGGTGTACGAATTAGTGACATTCGTACGAGTCAGTTCTTAAACACTTTGTAACTTTTTGATTTTTTGATTTTTTTATCTGTTTAATAACCCACTCAGTTAACCAAGTCCAAGTTAATGACCCTGGTTATCTGATTTGCCTACCAAGTCCAAGTTAATGACCTTGGTTGACCATTGTTTGACCAAAACAGATTTATCTAAAAATTTAAAGTTTCAAATTAATGAACTTTGTTGACGTTCAGATAACTCTTCTTTTCATGATTAGTTCCCAACCCCTGGTCTTCAGCTTTTCTTCAGCAATCGTCGCTTTGACTTGAACTAACGGTGTTTTCAGCATCGGTAGACTTAAAAACTAAGATAAATAGCTAAAAGCTGAAAATCTTTTTGGGATTTTTTCTGAAAAGAAATAACAAGTAAAGATATATATATACAAGCATATTTTTGTGAGTTTTGAGTTAAGAGGATCATATCAAGTATTTAAACAAATCACCAGTACCGTTGATCTTGGTAGTAACTGTAAGTTTGTAAACAAATTTACCTAGATTGCCAATACATTTATCCACTTAAACTTCTTCTCGTTTCTCAACTGTTTCAAGATATGTTAGGTAAGATTAAGGAACATGAAATAATTGTGTTTCCCATCTCAGAATATACTCCCGTATCGAGATTCCCAGAATATCATTTCACAGGTGAGTATATCCAATTGATATCTGTAAATGGGGCGAATGCGAGACCTTGAGAGCTTAGGTTAGTATTTCCATACAGACAAAGAGATGAAAGCTCATCTTTATGTGGTGTTCCATAAAGGAATCTTTTGAACTGTAGATGTCACAAAGTTTATGACATAATCATTTTTTATGTAGCTTTTGTGAGCGAATAATGCATAAAGTATTATACAAGTTCTAGGCCATTGCTGACGCAAAATCAGAAGAACTCGGATAATACCTAGATATTGATTAAATATAAAGACCTAGTATTGCAGAATCTGGCATTCTCTCAAACGAAATTTCAGAGTACTAAGTCCATATATCCGAGAGATGTTAATCCACAAGTTACTCAGTTTTTTTTCAGGTTTATATCTTGAAAAACAATTTACTGCACGAGTGAAGCCTATTCGCACATCCTTAGTAAGACCTGTTTAATTACTTGTATAAACATTCCATATCGTTAGCATACTGTGATTGTCATATTGATGAAATATGATCACCTTTTTTCACAAAAAACGTCTTTTTGACTTTTATAATATTTTTGTATTTTCCCAAACTTTCTCCCCCTAAAATCAAAAAATATTTTTGGTTTTTAAGAAAAGATATATACCGAAACATGTCATACCGATGAGAATCACGTCAAGTCCTCATCATCCTCAAATTTAACCTCATGAATATCACCTGAAGCCAGATTTCTTAAACCATTTAATTTTAAAAGATTTTTAAATCTTGAACGATTAAATGCTTTGGTGTAAAAAACTGCTTTTTGGTCATCAGTGTGAATATTTTCAATTCTAACCAACTTTTTCTCGTAGCAGTCACGGATAAAGTGGTTTCGAATCTCAATATGTTTAGTACGTGAGTGTTGACATGAGTTTTTAGTGATATCAATAGCAGCCTGATTATCTACATATATGGGCACGTCAAGAAATTGTAGTCCGAAGTCTCTCATCTGCTGTTGAATCCAGAGAATCTTGGAACAACAACTGTATGCTAAAACGTATTCAGCTTCACACGTAGAGAGAGCGACCGCGATCTATTTCTTGGATTGCCACGTTACCAAACGGGTTCCAAAGAACTGGCAACCAACCGTAGTAGATTTGGCATTAAGTTTGCAGCAACCGAAATCATAATCTGAGTAGCCCGCAAGATTGAAGTTGTCGTGATGAGGATAACACAAGCCAGTGCTTGGACATCCTTTCAAATATCTCATGAAACGTTTGACGGCTAGCAAGTACGAATCTCTTGGACTGGACGGAAAACGGGCGCACAGGAATGTATGATACATGATATCAGGTCGGGAAGCCGTTAGATACATCAAGGATCCGATCATGGAGCAATATAGTGTTTCATCAACTTTGACTCCATGAACGTCAGGACAAATGCCGTGATTTGGAGTTAACGGGTAGCTGCTGTTTTAGTTCTCGTCATATCAAATTTCTTTAATATGTCATGAACATACTTCGTCTGATGAATGAAGATACCATCAGGCAATTGATCAACCTGAAGTCCTAAAAAGAACTTCATCTCCCCCATCGCACTCATTTCAAATTTGGGCTTCATGACTTCTTTGAAGTCTTTACACAGCTTATCATTTGTCGATCCAAAGATAATATCATCCACATATATTTGCACGATAATCAAATGTCCATCCACTTCCTTGGTAAAAAGGGTAGAATCTACAGTTCCTCTGAGCACTCCCACTCACTCTTTAATTGACCCAACTCCAACAAACCCAAACCACGCTCCCTTGCCCCCATTGCTTTTATAACACACACATGCACATACGACATATCATTCTCCAAGATTTCGAAACCCTAACCAACTCCTTCTCTCCTCCACCTTCGTCGAACAAGTAATCTTCCCAACCCTTTTCCGATCAGCAGACCACCAACGATCATTGCACCTCCAGACGTGATTGACCGGTTCCACCTCGCATATTTCTTTCCATTCCTTAATCCGAGCCCGACAAGCCCCACCCGAGCTAGTCGCACTAGCTGACCGGTAATGTTCAATGGCTGTAGAATTGGCCTAACACACGCCATAGTTAGTGATAGACTTAGCACACAGAGGCAACAACAGCCAGCTTTAGTTTCAAACTCTTATGTGACATAGCTTAGGTTAGCTACCTACATTATTGTCACACCCCGACCCGCAGCGGAAAAGGTGATCGAGGTATGATTGGGTTATCATCAAAGCTCATGACATTTATTATAACGTTTCATATTCATTAATACATTTTAATGGGAAATATACAATCATAATTACATCATGTCCTAAACATCAATCTAGGCTTCATTGTTTTCTTCTAAGGCATTTCCTATGTTTTCCTTGCTTCATCCTGTTCACCTGTATCATGTGTAAAAATGGTTTTTGGATCAACAAAAAGTTGGCGAGTGAATCCTATGAAAAACATTTGAACAAGTTTATTTAATTGATTATAAAATAAAGTGCACAACCACACATGAGTAAAAATAGATGTAAACTTATTCACCAATCAATGAATATTAAATAATGCACACATGAACAATAATGGATCGTTTTGAGGCACGTGTTGCTCAACTCGTCTCCCACGAGGAACTGATGGGCCTAATGAATGATTTGCATATACTTGACAATATGAAATACATAACTACAAACAATATAAACTAAATAATACACACATGAACAATAATGGATTTGTTTTGAGGCACGCGTTGCTCAACTCGTCTCCCACGAGGAACTGATGGGCCTAATGAATGAATTGCATATAACTTGACAATATGAAATACATAACTACAAACAATATATACAATCTAAGTTTAGATCACAATATGGTATGGCACAAGTTTAAATAAACGAGTTAATTTTGGTGACACATGACACACCCCAAAACGTGTAATTAAAAAGGGGAGTTGTAAGATTCACTCACTTTGGGTGCGTTCGGTTGATGATGTTGAATGCGCACGAAGTTGGTTTTAACCACGAGTGAAACTAACCTAGATAATGGCATAATGGTTCGGTAAGTAAACGGATTTTATTAATCAATTTTAGTAGGATTGGTGGATGTATTTTTGTGAGTTTAAGGCTATTTTCTAACCTTAAAAACGTTATGTTTAAGTATTTTTAATTGATTTTTAAATAAAATAAATAAATAAAAATAATAAAAAATGTTGACTTTTTGCGACCGTTGACCGTTGACTTGTTGACCGGTCAGACTGTGTAATTGTGTGCGCCGGGTGAGGCTCGAACCCGAGACCTCCCGTTCGCGTCCACGCAGCTCTACCAACTGAGCTACGTGTCTAACCTGAAATATTTATGTTTTTAATTATATTTATATACTAATTGAATTAAACCGAAAATCATTTATTTTTAAAAATGATTTTAATGCATCGAACCGGTGTTCTCCACAGGTCTCGAACCCGGGACCTGTGGTTTAAGTTAACACACAGTCCACCGCTGGACTGTGTGTCTAACTTGTTAAATAATCTGATTTTTATTATACTTATATACAAACTAAATAATTTCGTTTCTGTTTTTTATAAAAAGTTTGATAATTGCCCGAACTGGTGCGGTAGTCCGGACTCGAACTCATGACGTGTGATTAAACGTTCACACAGTCCACCACTGGACTGTGTGTCTATCTTGGTTATAATTCCGGTTTTTATTAAACTTAACATCTATATGAAATGAATCCGGTTCAGTTTAAAGAAAAAAGAAACATTTTTATTAAGGCGAGTGTGCGTGGAACAAGAATCGAACTCGGGACGTAAGCGTGTTTTATTTGCACACAGTCTACCGCTGGACTGTGTGTCTAACCCGAGATATATCTTGATTTTAATTATACTTATATAATACTGAACTTTTTTCTTCTTCGTCAGACTTAACCAGAAACGGAAGTTCGACTGGTTCGAAGATTTAATCAAGTTCGTTAGTGTCTGGTGGTTAATTACATGTGAGATTAATAAAAAGAACGAGAGATTAAGTGTAAGGTATACCGAACTGGACTCCTCTGTTTCGCCGGCGAAACTCCGGTGACAGCAAGCTATTCCGGCGACGTGTGTCTTGCGGCAGAGGGTCTTCAGGGAGCTTGAGATGACTGTAGGTGGCTTCGGTATGAGCTCTGGGGGTTCAGTAAGGCTCAGAGGTGAAAGACTCGGTTTTCCGACGAGTTGAAGAAATTCTCCGGCGAGTGAATTTTTGTCGGGAAAGAGTGTGATTGTGAGCGAAAAAGCTAACAGAGGTTAGAGGGTATTTATAGGGTAGGACATCGACGAATTTGGTCCGATTTCCGTCTTGATTCGTCGGTCAATAAGTTTTCCGGCGGTTATGACTTGCGTCGCTGGTTCAGACGTCGGTTATAACTGATGTAGTAGTTAAAGCTTCGGTTAAAACTGAAGAAACCGTCCAATCTCGGCGAAATCGTCGGGATTTCCGACGACTGCGATTGGGCGCGTCGGTTTTGATTTCGAGACTTATAATATGTATTAATTGTTTCCATTAATTAACAAGAAACACAAGTGGCGCAGTGGTTGGTTGGTTGGAAGTTAAGTCTTTGCTGAAATCGCTGGCTGACCCGGGTTCGAAACCCGGCAGCAGCCTTTTATTTTTATTTTCTTATTTTAAGTACTTTTTCAAATATAAATTATATATTCCAATATACTTATTAATTATGTATCGTTTAAAAATAATTTGGGCATTAAATACGCAACTAAATTTTTAACTGATTGTTCGGTTAATAAACGGAGCGGGTTTGGTAAATCCGGTTTTTTACGGATGTTACAGTATCCCCTACTTTTTAGAAATTTTGTCCCGAAATTTAAGTAGTGACATATTTGTCTAAAAAAGATGGTGTTTAGTTTGACAGTTACATGCTTAGAAAAAGAGTAAGAGTTTAAGTTTTTGTTTGAGGCGGTAACGTCCCTTGTAAGGGTTAAGTACCCTGTTACAGGAATCGCTTTTTGTTGCCTACAGTAAAAATATTGATAAGCAGAGTTGATTCACTAAATATGATATCATGAGTAAGAGTTTTGATATGTTTGGAAGGATAGGGTTATATCCTAAAACAAAATTTCTAATACTACAACCTACATGGAACTCCTCATAACCGTCTAACAATGCCTCTGATCCTTTGACAAGAATACTTATATATAGGAAGTACCAGCGGCGTATCCACCATATTCTTGTCAAATTTTCATTGGTTTTATCAGTAAGTTATGATTGGTTCTATGATGTGACTCTAAACATAAATAAACGCCACAACCAATGTACCAAGAAATTACTAAATCCTACATAGAACTTCTCATAACCGCCTGACAATGCCTCTGATCCTTTGACAAGAATACTTATATATAGGAAGTACCAGCGGCGTATCCACCATATTCTTGTCAAATTTTCGTTGGTTTTATCAGTAAGTTATGATTGGTTCTATGATGTAACTCTAGAACATAAATAAACACAACAACCAATATTTGAGTCCAAGTTCTGATAGCATACATGTTTGAATGGTGACAGTTCCTCTCTCGTTTGTTATGATGGAGAGGTTAGTTTATGTAGAAATAGAACACAATCCAATTTCTTTAAATGGCGAGATGATATGAATGTAACATAAATTTCAACCAAGACAATACTAAATCCTACATGGAACTTCTCATAACCGCCTGATAATGCCTCTGATCCTTTGGCGAGAATACTTATATATAGGAAGTACCAGCGGCGTATCCACCATATTCTCGTCAAATTTTCATTGACTTTATCCACAAGTTATGATTAGTTCTATGTGACTCTACAACAAACACAACAACCAAAAGATCGTATTGCATGTACTGAAAATAATAAATTTAATCTAAACAATAATCACACAAACAGTTTATACATGGAACCTCTCATAACCGCCTGATAATGCCTCCGATCCTTTGACAAGAATACTTATATATAGGAAGTACCAGCGGCGTATCCACCATATTCTTGTCAAATTCTCATTGGCTTTATCCTTAAGTTATGATTGGTTCTATGTGATTCTAAAACATAAAGAAAAACATAAAACTAAACGATTGGAGTTGAATCTTGATTTTCGGTGAAGAGGACTAGTTGGGTGGTTTCGTTAGGGCCGTCATTATCTTCGACAGGATTGGCGTTGATGTTGAAAAATCTTCCTCTTGCTGGTGGCCTAGTGATTGGGTTTTCTTGATTTACTTGGTTAACTGGGTTTGATTGAGCTTGAGCGTTTATGATGTTAACCAATCGAGGGCACGTGTTTCTATAGTGGGTAGGGTCGCCACAATTGAAACAAGCTCGAACATAAGGTAACATGGGGTATTGAGGTTGTTGATATGTTTGGATCATATTTTGAGTAGGCGGTGTGGTTTGGTTTTGAGGGGTGCGGCAAACCTTGCTCAAATGACCATAGCGTCCACAATTTGCACATAGTCGACAAGGTAAGGTAAGGGGATGGTGATAAAAGCAGGTGTTACATCGAGGGTGAGGTCCAAGGTATGGTTTCTTATTTGGGTAAGTTGAGTTGGGTGCTATTTGCGTGATTGGGATAGCTTGGATTGGTATGGCTTGTGAAATTGGTTGATTACGTTGGGTAGTAGCGAAAAGTTGCCCATCTCGTTTTCTCTTAAAGGTGGGTTGAGAAGGGGATTCTATTTGGGTGGAGTTTGAAGTTTTAGTCGATGCCTTATCCTTCTTCTTCTCCTCCTTGAAGTCTTTGTTCCGGATTCGGTTTTCGGTGAGCTCTGTAGCTAACTCCATTGCTGCTTCCAAAGTTAAAGGCGTGGTACTTATTACAGAGTCTTGAATCTTTGACGGAAGACCTCGAATGTAGTGCTCGATCAAACGGTAGAGGGGAGTGAACAACTTGGGAACCATTTGATTTAACTCGAGGAATCTTTTTTTGTATGTGGTGTGGTCGCCTTCCTTTTGCTTCAACGAATAGAACTCATCTTCTAATTTCTTGATTTCGCTCCTTGGGCAAAACAGTCTTGTCATGATTTCCTTCAACTCTTCCCAAGTCAAAGTCATAGCATTGTCAACGCCTCGTTTGGTCTCTCTGTATTCCACCAAGTAAGTGCTATTCCATATAAACGACCCGTAGCATATCGCACTTTGCGATCATCGGGGCAATCGCAATTTAGAAAAGTGTTCTCCATTTCTTCAAACCAATGGAGGAGAGCGATGACACCTTCAGTCCCTTCGTATTTTGGAGGGTCGTATGATTTGAAATGCTTGTAGGTGCATTTAGTGGTATTTGGGGAAAGGTTGATAATATTTTGATCTTCTTGGTTGACAGGATTAGCGGTAAGGGCTTGTTGGACTTGAATTACAATGTTGGGTATTACGGCAGCCATTTGTTGGGCGATTAGTGCAGCCATGCGCTCGCGGGCTTTTCCAGCTCTCATCTTCCTACGGGCGAGGCTAGAAGACATCTACAAGGAATACGTATCATGAGTATGAGTTGGATGTTTTTGGGATCATGTGTCGTACTCAGGAATGAACATACATAAAATAAATATAGAAAAATAAATCTACTACACCCCTAGGATGTCTTGGGGCTTTGCTCGTAATTGGGCCTTGCATGCCGCCATACTTCACCTTGTAATCATGTGGGCCCCCATGAATACCGGGTTTTTCATATGGTTCGCATGTGTTAGCCTGGTTACGTACACTAAAACCCAGAGAAAATCGAGAAATATGTATATAACGTATGATATTCGGAATGTGTCCAGGTGTAGACACGGTGACACCTCAAAGTGGGGTTAGTTCGAACGACGTTTGGTGTGGCATGCTTTGGCCTAATAGGTCCTTCGTACTCTCATCGTTAGTCCGTAGGTAGGCAAACTGGTCCGTTATATTGGATTTATACGAATGCCAACCTAGACAGGACGTTCCGACTACCGGTACTTGTACCCTTCCAGTTACTACATGCCCGTCGCAGAACTCACTTTGATGGGATTTGAAAATTGCGACAAAATCCTTGAATAACGAGAGTATGAAAATGATTTGAATATATGAACATTGAAATATGTATGATGAATGTGTATGTAAGTATGTATGTTTGACTGTAAGTATAAACAAATATGAAACAAATAAATATCATAAGTTTGTATGTAACCACCTAAGCAATTAAAATTTAGGCAACTATAGTATAGGCTCTAAGGGTCTAATAACCTATCCTATATCCCTATAGTCATGGCTCTGATACCAATCTGTCACACCCGACCCGCAGCGGAAAAGGTGATCGAGGTATGATTGGGTTATCATCAAAGCTCATGACATTTATTATAACATTTCATATTCATTAATACATTTTAATGGGAAATATACAATCATAATTACATCATGTCCTAAACATCAATCTAGGCTTCATTGTTTTCTTCTAAGGCATTTCCTATTTTTTCCTTGCTTCATCCTGTTCACCTGTATCATGTGTAAAAATGGTTTTTGGATCAACAAAAAGTTGGCGAGTGAATCCTATGAAAAACATTTGAACAAGTTTATTTAATTGATTATAAAATAAAGTGCACAACCACACATGAGTAAAAATAGATGTAAACTTATTCACCAATCAATGAATATTAAATAATACACACATGAACAATAATGGATCGTTTTGAGGCACGCGTTGCTCTACTCGTCTCCCACGAGGAACTGATGGGCCTAATGAATGATTTGCATATACTTGACAATATGAAATACATAACTACAAACAATATAAACTAAATAATACACACACGAACAATAATGGATTTGTTTTGAGGCACGCGTTGCTCAACTCGTCTCCCACGAGGAACTGATGGGCCTAATGAATGAATTGCATATAACTTGACAATATGAAATACATAACTACAAACAATATATACAATCTAAGTTTAGATCACAATATGGTATGGCACAAGTTTAAATAAACGAGTTAATTTTGGTGACAAATGACACACCCCAAAACGTGTAATTAAAAAGGGGAGTTGTAAGATTCACTCACTTTGGGTGCGTTCGGTTGATGATGTTGAATGCGCACGAAGTTGGTTTTAACCACGAGTGAAACTAACCTAGATAATGGCATAATGGTTCGGTAAGTAAACGGATTCTATTAATCAATTTTAGTAGGATTGTTGGATGTATTTTTGTGAGTTTAAGGCTATTTTCTAACCTTAAAAACGTTATGTTTAAGTATTTTTAATTGATTTTTAAATAAAATAAATAAATAAAAATAATAAAAAATGTTGACTTTTTGCGACCGTTAACCTTGACCGTTGACTTGTTGACCGGTCAGACTGTGTAATTGTGTGCGCCGGGTGAGGCTCGAACCCAAGACCTCCCGTTCGCGTGCACGCAGCTCTACCAACTGAGCTACGTGTCTAACCTGAAATATTTCTGTTTTTAATTATATTTATATACTAATTGAATTAAACCGAAAATGATTTATTTTTAAAAATGATTTTAATGCATCGAACCGGTGTTCTCCACATGTCTCGAACCCGGGACCTGTGGTTTAAGTTAACACACAGTCCACCGCTGGACTGTGTGTCTAACTTGTTAAATAATCTGATTTTTATTATACTTATATACAAACTAAATAATTTCGTTTCTGTTTTATATAAAAAGTTTGATAATTGCCCGAACCGGTGCGGTAGTCAGGACTCGAACTCGTGACGTGTGATTAAACGTTCACACAGTCCACCACTGGACTGTGTGTCTATCTTGGTTATTATTCCGGTTTTTATTAAACTTAACATCTATATGAAATGAATCCGGTTCAGTTTAAAAAGAAGAAACATTTTTATTAAGGCGAGTGTGCGTGGAACAAGAATCGAACTCGGGACGTAAGCGTGTTTTATTTGCACACAGTCCACCGCTGGACTGTGTGTCTAACCCGAGATATATCTTGATTTTAATTATACTTATATAATACTGAACTTCGTCTTCTTCGTCAGACTTAACCAGAAACAGGAAGTTCGACTGGTTCGAAGATTTAATCAAGTTCGTTAGTGTCTGGTGGTTAACTACATGTGAGATTAATAAAAAGAACGAGAGATTAAGTGTAAGGTATACCGAACTGGACTCCTCTGTTTCGCCGACGAAACTCCGGTGACAGCAAGCTATTCCGGCGACGTGTGTCTTGCGGCAGAGGGTCTTCAGGGAGCTTGAGATGAGTGTAGGTGGCTTCGGTATGAGCTCTAGGGGTTCAGTAAGGCTCAGAGGTGAAAGACTCGGTTTTCCGGCGAGTTGCAGAAATTCTCCGGCGAGTGAATTTTTGTTGGGAAAGAGTGTGATTGTGAGCGAAAAAGCTAACAGAGGTCAGAGGGGGTATTTATAGGGTAGGACATCGACGAATTTGGTCCGATTTCCGTCTTGATTCGTCGGTCAATAAGTTTTCTGGCGGTTATGACTTGCGTCGCGGGTTCAGACGTCGGTTATAACCGATGTAGTAGTTAAAGCTTCGGTTAAAACTGAAGAAAGCGTCCAATCTCGGCGAAATCGTCGGGATTTCCGACGACTGCGATTGTGCGCGTCGGTTTTGATTTCGAGACTTATAATATGTATTAATTGTTTCCATTAATTAACAAGAAACACAAGTGGCGCAGTGGTTGGTTGGAAGTTAAGTCTTTGCTGAAATCGCTGGCTGGCCCGGGTTCGAAACCCGGCAGCAGCCTTTTATTTTTATTTTCTTATTTTAAGTACTTTTTCAAATATAAATTATATATTCCAATATACTTATTAATTATGTATCGTTTAAAAATAATTTGGGCATTAAATACGCAACGAAATTTTTAACTGATTGTTCGGTTAATAAACGGAGCGGGTTTGGTAAATCCGGTTTTTGACGGGTGTTACAATTATAACATGAAACTATTTATCAACTGAACAACTTATTATTCCGGGTTATTCATAATGGAAACTTGGTAAACGGATAATTATTAAACATCAATCAAACATGTGAACTCACTCTTCTTTATGTTGAACCTTGTGTCTTACATGTTTTCTCAGGACGCTAGCTTCAAAAAATAGGTGAACGCCATGTAAAACTATTTTATCGAGTCATGTATTTTAAACCATCTTTGGTTATGGGCGTTTGTTTTGGCGCTCCTTTACATTTATTATCTTTACGCTTCCACATTTACTTTCCGCACTTTGGTTACTTCAGTTGGTTTTCATTTTAAAACGTATTTTTTATCATATAGAGGTCATTCTATATGACTAGTGTCTACATTCTTGGTTTGTCACGCACCTCGTGGTAAAACCCCACAAGTTGAAATTGAGGGTGTAACATTTGTAAGAGATTATGTAACACTAGAATGAAGATGATGAAGGTGTAAAAGCTACAATGTGTCTCCTAATGCCTTTCTAGAGTTTGTAGCTTCTTGAATCACCTTGGAATGGCTTGTAAGGGCTTAAAATATAGTGTTTAGTTAATGAAAATGGTGGGTTTAGGTGATGGTGGTGGTGCCGTGAACTAAAGAGAGATGGAGAAGGTGTCTTGATTTTTTTTTGAAGTGTTAAGAATGATGGAAGTGAAGGATGGATGATTATAATCTTTCAAAAATATTCTTAGTCAAAAGAAGATCTTTGCTAGCCATACTTAATCTTTTAAGTAGTTGTAGGTTGATATCTGGGCCCACATTAGGGGGGGGGGGTTGTAAAGTGTAAGATATTTATAAAATAACATTTATAAAATATAACATGTGCTAGATTCTTAAATCTAGATAATTATGTTATTAGACGTATTCGTGCACCATTAAGATGTTAATGGAGTTTAAGTTGTTAAATGAAGTTTAACTAGTTCATTAGATTAATTAACTAGGTGTTCGGATGATATAAATATAGCAGTTTGCTTGTCGGCTCGAAACCGGACAATACGTGAAAGATGCGTCGTAATACCGGAACTATGTCTTGAATAATTATTCGATACCATCAAGAATAATTATGATGTTTAGCATTATCCACAAGCTTCATCGTCCTAGCAAATGTTGAATTTTCTTGTTGCTGACAAAATATATTTGTTACATTTAGTGTGGATCAGACAATTTAATGGTTTTGGCATTTTCCAGAAAGTTAAAGTATTATGGCAAATGATACCCCTTATCAGGGTTTGTAGTATAACATTTGTGATGATATGCTTCCGTATCATTCGTTGATCATTCAGACAATTTTCAGAACTTGCTGGCATGAATAGTGTGTTTAGGTGAATAGTGTTTTCAGCATTTTTCGCCAGCCAACATATTAGGACATAGTTAATCGTTTACTCACGACGCGACGAAAGTAACAATATCAATTGTTAAGTTTATAGATGTCCTACGATTGCTAGACTTGTATGACCTAATCATGCACAAATTAAGTCACAAATGGATGCAATTAAACGTATAATTAGCTGTTAAGTTGTACGCAATTATCAAGAAATTTTGCCAGTTGTCACACCCCCCCCCCTAAAAAAACCCTAAACCCCCCTCCCCCAACACTCAAGATCCTAATCCTAATCCTAAACTCCAAAAAACGTAACTTTAAAAGCTAAACTAAACTCATAAGCTAACTCTAAGCATATAATGCACATGTTGTTGATACAGTTTTGTGTCTGTTGCTTGTTCTTAATTACAGTTGTAATTTGTATGGTCTTTGCTCAAGTGTTTGTATAGGTTTGGTCGTGTCGAATAGATCGAGATATCCTTCTATCTTGATCTAGTATGACATCTTAGCTTGTCTGTGTTAATCAGTTGCATGTGTGCATATTGATAAGTCTTGTGTACGTCAAGTCTACACACGTTCTCCAGTAATAAGGATTTTGTGCGAATCAAAAGATTTCATACGAAACACAGATTTCGTATGAATCAGGAGTCTTTCGTACGAATCAAGCATTTCGTATGAAACAGTTGTTCCGCACCAATTCTAGAGTTGTGTCTCGTGTGTAATAGTGTGTTCCGTATGTTTGGCAACGTGTTTTCGTACGAGTGACCAGCTTGGACACTATATAAGCAGACATGCACCTCTCATGAGGGTTAGCCTTCAGAGCCCTTTGGTCCAGAAGTTAATAGAACGAGCTAGCAAACTGATCCTTTGTGTAGGATATCTAAGTTAGCATTTCTGGTGAAGACGAAGACACAAGAACGCAACAAGTTTGTTTGAGTCATACGATCATTGTGTGTATATGTTTGTACTTGGTCTCAATCATTAATCAAGATAGTGAATCTTTGGTTACCTCATGTTCTTTACTTTGCTTTGGTTGCATGCACACTTGGATTCCGCACTTGTGTGTATGTTATATGAACAATGAATACGTTTGACATCCGCAGGTGGACCTACAAGTGGTATCAGAGCTTTGGCTCTTTCCTTGTTCAAAATCGGGCTTAGTTGTGTCTGAGCTAGTTTGAAGATTTGTGAAGTGTTCTTGAATCTCCAGCAGAAAACTTAAGTTTTGAATAGATAACTAACTTAAAACTTGGTTAAAATCTGTTGCATGCAGAAAATTTTATGGTAAAATTTTTTCTGAAGAACACCCTTGAAGAAGAAATTTGAAAAAAATTGAATCTGATTAGTTTGGTAAGGCTGACATTTTCTGACTTGGATCTGGACTTGGACTGTTGACTGTTAAAAATCTATGTTTTAACTAAAAGTGGGTAAGACAACAGGTATTTTCGAAAAAGCAGGGCTACACAAGAAAGGAAATCTCTCACCAAACCATTTCTGAAAAGATTCCTCTGAAAAACGCTGAACAAAACAGTTGTGCGACTGAAAAGTTTCATACGATTCATCTGAACCGCACAAAACTCTTGACCCGCAAGAAACAAGCGTCTCGCACAAAACATCATTTTTTCGAACGAATCGGCTGTCTCGCATGAAACAGTTGTTGTTTGTTTTTCGTGTTTTTCAATGCTTTGTGATTTTAAGAATTTGTCATATTTTCATATTTGTGAATTTTAAAAGGTAATTGTTAGTGTGAAACTATTTTAAACCTTTAAATTTTCATAAAACAAGAAAATATAATGAGTTCTAACCCGTGGGATTGGAGTTGTTCAAGCTCAAATCAGGAGTCTTCGCAAACCTCCGCAACATCATGGGTAAAATCTTTGATGCCTCAACATACAACGATGATCTCTACAAATCAATGGGCATGTGTTGCGAATCAGAATCAAAGCATCCAAACTCTGTTAATGAGCGAAAGTGAAACAGGGAGTAATAACCGATCGCCGAAGTTAAATCACATGAACGATTATCCTTCATGGAAAAGTCGTTTTCATACGTATGTTCTCGGTCAAAACACGAAATTGTGGACGTGTTTCACTACCCCCTACAATGAAGCACTTGAAGAAGCTGGATCAAATCCAACCTCATTGTCCAATCTAGTCGAAAGTAACAAGAAAGCTTACGATCTAGAGAAAAAGGAATTTGCTATCCTCACACAAGCTCTGCATAAAGACATTTATCATCAGTTTGTGTATTGTACTACAACGAAAAATATGTGGGACACTTTGGAAGCAAGAGGTGAAGGTAATGCTGCTACCAGAAAGATTCGGCATGATCTGCTCAAGAAAGAGTTTGAAGGTTTCATGTTCATGGAGAACGAAACCTTGAATGATATGACCACTCGGTTTTATCATCTTCTCAGCGAAATGTACTCCTATAAAGTGTTAGGAGCACCACAAGAAATTGTGATGCGATTTGCTGATGCTTTACCACCAAAATAGGATCAATTTATTGATCTATTAAAACATACAGGTGTTTTGGACTCAATTAGTATTTATGAATTTGTGCAGAAACTGGAGAACAAGACTGAAGAAGAACTCCGGAAGGCACAACGAGTCTCTGCTCCACAAAACCCTGAAATGTATTTTGGAGGTATAAATACAGGTACAAGCTCAAGCCAGCAACCAAAGCTGCAAACCGCGTTTGTGTCAAACGTGAACCCTTTTCTACCCCAACCAGTTCAATCAAGTCAGTCTATAGGTTCGTAATCAAGCCTACCGACAAGCTTTTGATCCGAAAGCTTTCCTTCCACAGCCAAGGGATTTAGCACATAAAGCTCCACAGCAAGCTCCTCAACAAGCTTTCTATGGAAGCAACAGTCAATCTGCAAATCCCAACACTATCAAACTTGACACGTCAAATCTCTCCAAAATCAACGTAGAAGTTGCACAAGAACATGCGGAACTTCTAAATACCATGGTCAGTGCGTATTATGGTTTAGTTGCAAGTCAAATAGGGAACATCAATTTGACAAACGAAGACTATGAACAAATTGACCGAGATGAAATGGAGCTGATGGACATCAAGTGGGCATTTGCAAGTGCTATGAGAAGAGCAAAGGATTATATGAGAAGAACGGGTAGAACCAGTTTGGAAAGCAAGAAGGATACAAAATACGGCTTTGACAAAACCGCCGTTACTTGCTTGAACTGCGGAGAAAGAGGTCACTTCAAGCGGGAATGCACAAGACCCAGCAAGGAAGGAAATCACAACACCTTTTGAAAACAGTCTCAACCATCCAACACAGCACAGTACAACAACGAAAGAAGAATAGTAGCTGTTGTCAACTCTAACAATACCAATCAATCAGGACCTTCAAACACGCACAGAGCTTTGGTAGTTCAGTCTGATGAAGGATGCGATTGGTCAGTACAGTTGGGAACTGAGAACAATGGAAGAACTGCATGCTACGCGAAGATCGTGGATAAAATCAAGCATGATCACAGCATCAACACTCCAAACAATGATGATACATCTTGGGATGCTGGTAGTTCTGATGAAGAATGTTCAAGTTCAGATGGTTATGGATCTGATTCTAATGAGAAGAAAGGAAGTGATGCTAAGGTTGAAGAGTTGCTGAGTGAAGCTGAGATGTTGAAATCTGAAAAGGTAGGTATGACGAGGAATGCAGAAGCTGCGGAAAAAGAGACAGAGACACTCTCTATAGATGGTGCAGCTTTTCCTCATCACACTGCCTTTATGGCAAATGTTGAAGGTTCTTCAAAAAAGGTAAATTCTGATCTTCCTACTGTTTGCAATGACTGCGTTGAGTTGAAAATAAAATATGAAACCGTCAACAGTCATAATCAGAATTTAGTTGTTGAACTATCAAAATGCAAAGATGCGAATTTGGCGCTAACTAGAAATGAAAAAGAATTCAAATCTGTAATAGAAACCCTTAAGAAAAGTGTTTCTGAATTGACAAAAACAGTTATGAATAAACAGACAGGAATTAATAATTACATTAATCTCCTAGAAGAAACAAAGAAAGAGTTAGCCATCTCCAAATGCAAATATGAGTCGATCAAACGCAAATTAGAAAGTTATTCTAACTACCAATATGTGCTTGATCATATTATTGAAGTTCAAAAACTAAAGGGAGATGCTCAATGCATAGGCTATAAGTCGTGTCCACCCCCAATGAAACACAACTATACCAAAATGCCTGATGAAGAGGAGATGCCTCGTTTTGAACCCTCTGTACCTTTGAATCCTGAGGAATTCGCAGCAGAGTTAGGGTTCAAACTAGGAAATTCCTCTCAAGAACCAAGCAAGCCTGAAAGTTCATCGTCTGATGAAGAAGAGGATGATACATCAGATGATGAATCAAGAAATGATGAGCAGGATCAGCCTCTTGATGAAAGGAAAATAGTAGAATCTTCTGCTACTCCTAGTACTCAATCTGTTGAGAATCAAGAGACCGTTCCTAAGAAATCTGTCAAGACACAAGTGTCGACAGATGAAGCAGATAATGTGTTGTATACTTTGGTTGGAGATAAGAAAATCTATTCGAACAAAGATTTTCCAATTAAAAACGTAAATCCAATCTCTATAGATCAGGTTTTTGAAAAATCAACAACCAAATCTTTAGAAAGAAAAAGCCCATCAAATCATAACCACTATCCGCTTCGAAAGAAAAAAAATGGAATCAAGTTGAAAAGTCTACAGTTTCTCAACCAAAGGTTGAAGCATAAGGCTCTCGTTACAAGAAAAAGGCTAAAACTGTTAAATTTGTGAGTTCTAAAGGTGCCGATAAAGTCGAAACTTTTCAAGGAAAATCTAATGTTGATTTTGTAAAGAAAGATAAGATTTTGAAAGGAAACAGTCTAAACAATTACACCTAACACACTGATGGATGTAATGAACCAAGTACCTCAAGACCCACAAGTTCTACATCAAGCCAAGAAACACGATCTCCTAGTTTTGTTGAACGGAGAACATGTTTCAAATGTGGAGAATTTGGCCACATTATAAAGGATTGTCAAAATCCAGTCAAATCAAGATGTATAGAGAAAACTCCTCATGAACCAACTTGCAAACGTAAATCTGTTTCTCTGACACAAGATAAACGAGTTATTAAAGATCAAAAAGAGAAACAAAAACGTAAACAAGTAAAAGTAATTGAGAAAGCTTTAAAATCGGATTCTTCAAATAAGGATCAAAGATCTTCAAAGTCAACAAAACCAGACACTGTTGAAACTGTAAATAATTGTAAATCTGGTAATAAACAAGAATCTTGGAAACAGAAGACCGGTAATGGTTCAAAAGGAGTTTCTCAGTTTGTTAATCATCAAGAAATTGAGATTACATTTCTCGATGATAAGGGACGACCCAAGACCACTAAGGCTTGGGTCCCCATCTCAAACTAATCTTGTTTGTGCAATGTGCAGGGTGTTCCAGGAGGAACTGTAAACAGTCATTGGATTGTTGACAGTAGAGCATCAAGGCACATGACGGGCGACTTGCGGCTCCTATATGATGTGAAAAGCATAAGGGGTGGTTATGTTGCTTTTGCTGGTGAAAAAGGTGGATACATCACTGTAGAAGGAATGGTCTCCAATGGTGTTGTGAGCTTCGACAAGATCAATTATGTGCGGCAAATTGATCACAATCTTCTTAGCGTTTCTCAAATCCGCGATAAGAAGTTCACGGTACATTTTGATGATGCCGGATGTTATGTGCTGAAGCCTGGATTCAAGATCCCCAAGGAATGGATTCTCCTGTCGGCTCCAAGAATTAATGATTTGTATATTCTTGATATGAGCCAAGCTATTACAACATCTGCATAAGTCACCTATTTTGTCTCCAAAGCCACCGAGAAGGAAACAATCTCTTGGCATAGACGTATGGGACACATTCACCTAAGGAAAATAAACTATTTGGTGAAGAACAATCTAGTGAATGGTGTACCAGTGAAGAACTCTCATCTTCAAGATGTTTGTGTATCATACCAGAAAGGGAAGCAAGCAAGAAAGTCCCATCCCGTGAAGAAGATCAACACTGTGAATATGCTACTGGAACGTCTTCATATGGACCTCTTTGGACCTATGAAACACAAGACAACCTTTGGTGATTCTTATTGTCTGGTAGTTACTGATGACTATTCCAGATTTTCATGGGTAAATATGTTGGCACACAAGAGTGAAGTTCCTACAATCCTCAAGAATCTCCTGACTCTGCTAGAAAATTTGTACAATCTAAAGGTAAGGAGAATCAGAAGCGACAATGGCACCAAATTCAAGAATCAAGTTATGGTCTAGTACTGTTCCTCAAAGGGTATTCTGCATGAGTATAGTTCCCGATATACTCCATAGCAAAATGGCGTCGCTGAGAGGAAAAATCGAACTCTTATTGAAACTGCAAGAACCATGTTAGTAGAATCAGAACTTCTTGTTCAATTTTGGGGATAAGCTGTTGCTACTGCGTGCTACACGATGAATAGGGTTCTGATGGTGAAGAGACATGGGAAGACAATCTTTGAGTTGTTACATAAAAGGAAACCTGATATTTCTTTCTTAGAACCTGAGCTCCATGCACTATGATCGACCCACATGGAAAGTTTGTTCCCAAGGCTATCGAAGGTTTCTTTCTTGGATATGCTACTCCTAATTTCCGGGTGTGGAATTTGTCTTCGAAGAAGATTGAAGAATGGGGTGAAGTTAAGGTTCAGAGATATACATAAGCGGTTAGAGCTTCGGGTGCTCCTTGGATGTTTGACTATGATGGGCTGTTTAACTCCTTTAATCTGCCAACTTTTGATGATGCAACAGCTGTTGGTCAGATGTTATTGGAAAGTGATACTGCAGTAGATTCATCACTAGTTCGACCAATTATTGTTAACCCTCAAGTGTCAACTTTGGTTAACAATCTTGTTCAAAACGAGGAATTCAAAGACGCTGCGGATTATAATGTTTCATCAGAAGAAGATGAGTTTCATGATGCAAATGAAGCTACCTCTGGAGCGGTTCCTGGATTTTCAAATGATACGTCAAATATTCAACCGCAAGGGACGACAGAAGGTCATGTATCTACATCCTCATCACATCCAGCTCTTGATTTAACTGTTGATCTGAATATCAACAATTTGGGTATAAATTCTTGATTTCCTGATGTGCTAGAAACTCGAATTCATAATATCCATCCTCAGCAGAATATTATTGGAAATGTCCAGAGTGGTGTGCAGACTCGTAATCAGCTTCGAAACAACCAGAATGCTGGATTGTATTCGGAAATCAGGGAATCTGGTGGTATGAATGATTGGTCTTTTGCCTGCTATGTGTGCCAAGTAGAACCAAAATCTTGGAAGGAGGCAATGAAAGAAGACTGGTGGGTTGAAGCCATGCAGGAAGAACTTTAGCAGTTTCAGAAGTTAGGCGTCTAGAAATTGGTTGACAGGCCTGACAACTACAAGAAGATTGGTACACGATGGGTGTACAAGTGCAAGAAGGATGACCGAGGTGTTGCTGTGAGAAACAAAGCGCGATTGGTTGTTCAAGGTTTTAATCAGGTCGAAGGGATCGATTACAATGAAGTTTATGCACCGGTTGCACGACTTAAGGCCATAAGAATCTTTTTGGCTTATGCTTCCTTCAAGAAGTTCACTTTTTATCAGATGGATGTGAAGAGCGCATTTCTTCATGGTGTGGTAGAAGAGGAAGTATATGTTTAGCAACCGCCAGGTTTTGAAGATCCACTCCATCCTGACAAGGTTTGGCTTCTCAACAAGGCATTATATGGTCTTCATCAAGTTCCGAGGGCTTGGTATGAAACGTTGTCTACCTATCTGTTGAAGAATGGTTTTCGACGAGGCCTAATCGACTGTACTCTTTTCATCAAGGAACAGGATGAGGACTTGCTGCTAGTACAGGTTTATGTTGATGATATTATATTTGGGTCTACTAACACTCGAATGTGCAAAGATTCAAACAGGTAATGCAGGAGAAGTTCGAGATGAGCGCTATGGGAGAAATAACTTTATTTTTAGATTTGCATGTTCAACAATCAAAGGAAGGGATTTTTATCCATCAAACCAATTACGTCGGAGATATTCTCAAACGATTTCAGATGGATGACTCAAAACCCTTGGGAACTCCATTAGCTCAAAATCATGAGATTACTCTAGACGGAATGTGTGAACATGTAGAACCATCTCTCTACCATGCTATGATCGGCTCTCTCATGTATCTTACTGCTTCAAGACCCGAAATAATGTACCCAACATGTCTTTTGGCGCGCTATCAGTCTAGTCCGAAAGTTTATCACTTGATGGCTGTGAAAAGGATCTTTCGTTATCTAAAGGGTCGTCCTGACACTTGTCTATGGTACCCTAAGGATGATAACTTTGATCGGACAGCATTCAGTGATTCTGATCATGGCGGCTGTAAAATAGATGCAAAATCAACAACAGCAGGATGTCAGTTCTTGGGAAATCGCCTAGTCACTTGGAGAAAAATCAGAAAAACACAAAAACAATAGAAAACCCAAAAATGAGTTTCTTGGATAAGTTGAAGATGATGAAATTCATCGGTAAATCTGTCAGAAATGGTCAAAAGCATATAAAGAAGATTGATAAGCAGTTTTACTAATGATGTATCGGTAGGCTCACAATCAGACTAAAATGTGCAGGTTGATATAAACCTAACAGACAGAACGCCAGGTGGGAACCATTTATTGGCATATGGTCTTGGTACCGAAATTTCGTTTGATAGAGTGTCGAGGTTCTGAGATATACGGTCTTTATGCTGGCCTATCATCTAGTTATCATGGTTGAATATTTTACTGAAAAATAACGGTGGCGCAAGTCTAGAACTTCCATGATACCATACATACGTGTACATACTGCATACGACCATCAAATAAGTGATAAAAATATCACATCCCCAAAATAAGTGATAAAATATCACAGCTTTACGTGGGAGCTAAGTTCGTCTCTTTGTCGGTACGATGGTACTAACCTGTTCAGGGATTTACTCCTGTGCCCTACATGCATATGAAAATTAAGTTCCTCATCAATAAGTGATTAAATCACAAAGGGCTTGTTTTCAATCAAAAAAAAGTATCTCACATCATTCATATACGTCAAAACAGATGATAATCAGTATACTCACCAGTAAGATTTTCTCTCGTGCATATCTTGATACGGGAATATGTCGTGATGTGGTTGAACACCGGCTAGTAAGTATAAATCCATACTTTAATCATATCTTCTAATCATGATTACATCTGATAAGTTTGAGCTTACGTGGACAACAATACCGATAATCATAGTTAAATACTTATCTGTTTAATTTTGAAAACCAAATATCATTTTTGACAAAGATTAAAATGCTGGTATGATTCCTTTACCTTGAAACTCAAAAAGGATTGTTCAATAGATATATTTTATCTGTATATTTTGATTTTCAGTCTAGTTTACTTAGTTGCTTATGTAATTACTTGTTGAAAGTTAGCCAAAGTTGATACTCGAAAGTCTTCAAACAAGATACGCCAGAAAACCTTTTGTTTGATATCGCAACTTCATAAAGTAATATCTTGCAACAAGTAACTCATCAAAAGAAATCCATAATCTGAAAGTCCTTTGAGTGTGTGTATCTCATACGAATGAACCTAGTCATTTGATTTGACTTGGTCACTTGATTTTCTCAAATCTGCTGCTGGAATTTATACAAGTGTGTGTATCTCGTTCAGGGAATACAATCACACGAAGAAATTATGATAAGTTTTTCGTGTGTGTTCCCAGAGAAAGTTGTGTTCTAATTATATTTGATTTATGAGTACAGATTGATACAAAAAGAACATGAACAAAGACCAGCAACGAAGAAGTCTGACAAGTCAGAAGAGAAAACAAGAAAGATTTGAAATTTCTTAGAAGTTCGAAGACCTGATGCTCTAATCATTGGATAGCAGATCTATTAACGAATAGCAGATCTTCATGGGGAGTTTGTTGATACTCCAAACCATTCATGTGAAGACCAACATATGAAGACCAAAGTCCGAAGACCGAAGACCAAGCAACATCCAAGGGGGAGTTTGTTGATACAGTTTTGTGTATGTTGCTTGTTCTTAATTACAATTGTAATATGTACGGTCTTTGCTCAAGTGTCTGTATAGGTTTGGTCGTGTCGAATAGATCGATATATGCTTCTATCTTGATCTAGTATGACATCTTCGCTTGTCTGTGTTAATCAGTTGTGTGACATCCTAGTTTTTTCAGGTATTTTAAACGCACAACTGTATTGTTATTTATTCCTACGCTAATTTAATTCGGAGAATTAATTACGCGCACGCTATAATTACGCTAACTTTAGTATTCCGAGAATACACGATGTTTGAGAATTTTAGCGAGTCGTATCTGAACTACGTGTTACGTGTTATTAGACGTTTGTGGAATTATCGTGTCACGCTCCGATTATGTGATTTAATAGTTATAAACTTCGTGTCGCGAATAGATAGACGAGTTGTAATATATGTGGTTATTTAACGATTTAAAACCGAACCGAGCTTGTGAAACGATTCGTTTCCGTAACCAAACAAACCCAACCCACCACCCACACCCTTGCGGACCAAACCCAACCCGTCACCCTCTCCCTCTCGGCCCAAAAACTAGACCAAACCGCCCCCTCCCATGGACCTTTAGTTATGTATACGTATGTATGCATGGAGGTTTAAACAAAAAGAATTTGCAAACCCTAGCTCCCACTCCCCTCTCTTGTGTGCAACTTCAGCGACAACCCCCCCCCCTCTCTCGTTTGCGCAAGGCAGCCCCCCAGCTCGATTTTGTGCAGCCCTGAGAGTCCCTTGATCATCCCCGTACACGTTTGCTTCTCGGTATGCCTTAACTTTACGTTTAGATGATGTTATATGCACTAGGGTTTACATGTTTCGCATGATTTTTTCATTGTGATGATTAGGAGTGGTGTAAAAGTTTTCATATGCTCGAATCCTTGTGATATGAATGATATGAAATCTAAGTTTGGTCCGAAATCCTTGTGTTCGTGTATTAGGGTTACGGGTTTTTATGCATGTAGGATGATTATTGATGAGTTTTGATGTTAGTATTGATGCATAGTGCGTTGTTGTTGAATCATTCATTGTTTACACGACTTGGTTCATGTGTTTTGGACATACAATCTACTCATACATGTACGGACATATTCTACTTGCTTGCGATGCGTTTATAGTGCCTAGAATCGTTCTTAAATAAGTATTCTTCTCTAAAAATAATGGCTGCATTATTTCAGCACTGGGCTGCTGAAATCAGCCGAATTGTACGAGGTGTTTGGGACACCATAAACGACTCTTAGTCACTTTTTAAAAGATAGAACACAATTTTTTCATGTTAGCTTTCAATTAAAATTGGTTTAGTAAAACTATTTTTAAGGACGTTTATCGTACAAGCGCGCAGAGCTGCATTTTTCTGCTGAAAATGAAGCCAATGTTTTCTATCATAACCTATAAACTGGAAAGACTTAAGTCACGAAATTTATACAGTATATACTCCTAGGTGTTCAGAGGAATCTCCAACTAAAATTTCATCAATCGGACAAACGAGTTTTTTTAACTGATTTTTCTCGTGGACTGCAGTCAGAAAGCGACGAATCTGACTGCAGCCTAGTTAATATATTCTTATAAATAATTGGTAAGGAACCAATACTTGAAAAAATTTATACAAAATTATACAGTCTAATTGACACCTTCTATAAAAATATTGGAATTTTTGGAACGTTGGAACTATTTTATAAAAATTCCCGAAAACAACCCAGTTATGAATGTACAAGCTAAAACATGATAACTTACATTTATGTGTATATAAGTGTTGTATGTGCTATCCTGTGCTTGTGACAAGTTGTTGGTCGCTATTTGGTATCGCGACACTTTGCATGCATAATTCTGGTTTAGAACTTGTCATTACGTGTTTCGTATTGTTTGCTAGTTACGCATAGGATTTTGTGTCAGTGTGCGTTCACACACTAACTTTGAATCGGTTGACATGTTAGGACGTGATTAGCGGTTCCATCCTTTACTTCCTTTGCACTTATCTAACAGAAGAACTTAAGGTGAGTTCATAGCCCCTATTTCTTTAAACGTTTAAAAAAACACAGGGGGAGAAAACATGTACACGTTACAGTGATATATGGGTTGATTATATTATGGTACAATAACGTCTTTCTATTTAAAACATGTACACGTTACAGTGATGTATGGGTGGCATACATCACGGTACAGTAACGCCTTTCTATTTAGAGTTATGTTATATGGTTATGGTCACAAGGGAGCATGTATCACATGTCAGTCCCCTTAACACTTACGATGCCGTTAGTATTGGATTATAGCGAGTGAATTTTTAGTAGTACTACTGGGCCCGACAAGCCTCACTCGAACTGGTCGCGCCAGTTAGACCAAACGTTAATGGTCACGAGTGTAGAATTTGCCTAACTTTTTAGCCATGGTTGGTGATAGGCCTGGCACAACAGGGGCAGCAACGTCAACTTCGGATCGAACACTTTGTTGACATGACCTAGGCTAGCTACCTAAACATTTAACATGAACTGCTAAACTACATAATATTAATCTGATTCGGGTCGGATCAGGGTAACTTATGAGACCTTGGTTCAGGGTCGAACCAGTGGGAAACACTTACGTTTAAACTTGTGAACTAAAACCTGTGAACTCACTCATTATTATTGTTGACACTTGATTTTACATGTTTTCTCAGGTTGCTAAGTTAGCACATATCAGGACTACGATGCATTTCGGAGTCGCATTGATTTCATCAAAATTTTAGAATCACTTTTAATTATATTATCTATTATGGTTTTGTAATTGTTACGCTTCCGCAACTAAATTGTATAAACAGTATTTTCTCATGAATGAGCAAACAGGAAAATTTTTAAACTCATATAGTGGTCGTTCAGTATGACTAATGACGGTGATCCCGGTTTGTCATGCGCCTCGCAGTAGAACTCCGCATGTGAATTCTGAGGGTGTGACAGATTGGTATCAAAGCCAATGGTTATAGTGAACTAGGTTTGCATTAGAGAGTAGACTTAGTCTATAGCCTTAGACAATGCATTAGTCACACACCAACACAAACACACATACCTGACATACAAGAACACTCATACATGATATGCCTATGTACATCGCATCAAAACTTACATTGAAATTGTAGGCATGTCGACATCATCCATTTAACCCTCTACTGACGAGGAACACACCAAACTCTTTGTATCTTCATCCCTAGTGGCGATGTTCGTGGGATCGCCAACAACGTGAATCTACTCCTATCTGAGGGCCATGAGACGGAGCCTCTATAGGAGCGTTTCCATCACAATCATCTGTACTTCTTCCTACACCACACAGATGAGCAAAACACTAGCTTGAGCCTACCGATGGTACTATCGGGTATGGTGAGCTTTCTCAAGTCCATGATTAGGACGACATATAACATTGATGCATATCTCTTGGGAGTTGAGTTATCGAAAACGAGTCCTTTCTCTACCTAGCAACGACATTACCCCGGCCCCACTAGTTCTACTTTCTTTCAACCTGAGTAGGTGGCCCTGGCGTGAGGCACCCTATCATTTTGACAACACTTTATACTCGAAAAATTAAATCTAAGGGACATTTTGACACAAGATAGATGGAATTAGGGTGAACATGCAAACCAACTTATCATTACGGGTGCACACGTAATAGTAATTTGCAATGTATGTGAACCCTTGTGAAACCTTGTGTGTGGATAAATTGTCCTAACCTGTGAATCTCATATTTAAAACTTCCACTGTCAATAGAATCTCTTGTAACTCATTCAACGACTAACTGGTGTCATTAAACTTGTCTAGCAGTTGATGGACGCAACAATTAGATTTAAGATCTTTTTTAGACACATTGAGCTATCGTCAACGGAATCCCTCGTTATTATTTATTTATTTATTTATTTATTTCTTTTCTCATATACGAGTCTTAGTGAAACTAAGATTCTCATCAGAACCTGTTATCTCGATTGAAACCCTTTGAGAAATCGTAGGGTAAACCCTTCAACATCAACATATAAACGAATTATGAAGAATCTCTCGTACGCTCACACCTTATCCCTTGCCTTAACTATAAAATTTCCTTTGACCCCTTATACTCGCTCCTGTTGCTAATCTTTAGTCTAACCTAATGTACATTGCAACATATCCAACCCTACAAACGGATTTCCACAAAATGGTCCCATCATCTTATGGACATCAGAAGACAAGATGTAAGTTATTCAACACCCAGATAAACATGATGACATATACAATAATCTTACTCCTCGTATTGCTAGGATAGTTATTCCATAACAGTTTTCCCTTCTGAGCTAGTCTATCTCCTAGCCATTGCACTGATCGATGCTTACTGTTTAATGCGACAGTTAGTTACTATTGATGACGTAGAAAAATCTCCCACCCCATTGTCGTGGACGCACTACATCTTCCAAACTTTACGCATAATCTCCCATCAAATATGTGTTCAATTTTTTTTAAGAACTCGGTGAACTTGTCTTTTTGATCCTTGGTGATCACTTCTTGAAACCTTGAGGATGGTAATGAATTGTTGATACGATCATAGCCTCTTAAACATGTTTTCGCGTCCTTTCTTTGAAGCCTCTTGACTACACAGACATATTTTAGATTCATTCACACAACCTAAGGAAACTGCTCCGAATTTGGTTGCTTACCGACACGATAAATTGAACACTCATCTAAGTTCATGGATCAAAGTGAATTATCCCCCCTTCGCGTGTGGGCGAGCCCAACAAATTAGACGGAGGTTTCAGTGAATCTTTACACTACAAACTCGTGCGGCAACCATTTTTTGATGGTAAATTCTTGTTATGATTGATATATCCACGTGACATCCCTTTTTGACAAATGGCGTTTTTCATTTTTTTTACCTTATGCAAACTTGTATACAATCAGCTATACCCTGACATCAAGTAAACCTTTGTTACGGATCCTGACACGCTTACGCATCGATTGCGACTACCCTTTTTACATGTTTCCACATCCATTCGGGATATACTTCCCGGATTCTATGATCCTCATCCTAACAACATTCTTCGCAAACTCTCGCTTGGAGGGGTTACTCTCTACGAACTTTACTCGAGGAGCAATGGGCCATGAATATCAGAGATATGGAGGTATCACGAGGACTATCCTTAGAACTCGATACGAACGAGGCAGGTTCCCAATCACGACATTCGAATTTAGCGTACCATGACGAATATGCCACTTGTTTTTCCTTTGACGACATCTGAATCTACTCCAAGAATTAGTAGGAATCCGAACGATACCTACACCTTACCATGGAGCCCCTACCACACAAACAACCTTATGTTTAGCTTCTAATGAACGACTTCTGACGTTACGAATCCCGCTTTTCTTGATCATAGGCACAAACCCTTGTAACTCTAACTTGAAAGACTGCCCAGTAATCCGTGTTTCAATAGTTGAAGGTGAAACTCTGTATTACACCCATTCTTTCATTACCAGAAGGCACAGACGATTTCGTTGTTTACTGTGACGCGTCTATCCAAGGACTAAGTTACGTGTTGGTGCAACATGAGAAAGTCATCGCTTACGCAATCAGGCCAACTCAAGGTTCACGAAAAAGAACTACACTACCCACGGTTTGGGGGTTGGAAAGCAGTAGCTTTTGCACTCAAGATAGGGAGACATTGCTTGTACGGTACCAAGTGCACTATCTACACCGATCACAAGAGTCCCCAGCATATCTTCAATCAGAAGGAGTTGAACATACGACAGCGTCGATGGGTCGTACTCCTCAATGACTAGGAGTGCGTGATCTAGTATCATCCAGGCAAGGCCAACGTGGTGGCCGATGCCCTCAGTCATAAGGATACCAAACCTAAGCGTGTACGTGCGTTACAACTTTCTACCCACTCCAGTCTTCCTACCCAGATTCGTGACGCTCAGATTGAAGCACTGAAGGAAGAGAACCTCAAAGCAGAATCCCTACTGGGCATGGAGAAGAAACTTAAATGCAAGGAGACGACATTTATTACTTCATGGAACGTGTATGGCCCCATTATATGGAAACTTACGAGAGTTTGTGATGGATGAAGCACACAAGTCTCATTACTCGATGCATCTTGGTTCTCACAAGATGTATCAGGACCTCAAGACTTTGTACTGGTGGCCCCACACGAAAGCTAACATAGCGACTTATGTTAGTAAATGCTTGACCTATACCAAAAGCCGTCAGGACTTTCAACAACCAGAGATCCTAACATGGAAATGGGAGCAAATTTCCAGGGATTTCGTCACTGGCTTACCCAGATCCCAACGAGGAAACGACACCATCTGGGTGATTCTTGATCGACTGACATAGTCTGCACACTTTATGGCAATCAAGGAAACTGACAAGTTTCCTACACTCGTAGACATCAATTTGAAGGAAGTAGTAGCCCGGCACGGAGTGCCAATATCCATCATATCCGACCGTGATTCACGTTTTACTTCTCATCTGTGGCAATCAGCACATAAATCCTTGGGATCACGTGTAGATTTGAGCACAGCATATCATCCTCAGACTGATGGTCAAAGTGAAGTACCATTCAGACCCTCGAAGACATGCTTAGAGCGTGTGTAATCGACTTTGGTAAAAGCTGGGAGAAACATCTACCTTTGGTAGAGTTTTCCTATAACAATAGCTATCACACGAGTATCCAAGCAGCACCATTCGAGGCGTTGTATGGACGAAAATGCCGATCGCCCGTTTGCTGGGCGGAAGTTGGTGATAGTCAAATCACTGGTCTAGAGTTGGTTTTGGAGGCAACTGAAAAGATAGTACAAATCCGAAATCGTATGGCGGTAGCTCGGGATCGCCAAAAGAGCTATGCCGATCAACGACGCAAACCTTTAGCATTTCAAGTAGGTGATCGGGTCCTACTGAAGGTATCGCCTTGGAAGGGCGTGATTCGTTTTGGCAAAAGAGGTAAACTAAACCCGCCATACGTTAGCCCTTTTGAAATCACAAAGAAAATCGGTCACGTAGCTTATGAGTTGAACCTTCCTGATGAACTCGGTGGAGTTCACAACGTTTTTCATGTCCCAAATCTGAAGAAGTGTCTATCAGATGAAACGCTAATCGTTCCACTGGATGAGATCCATGTGGACGAACAATACGGTTCATTGAGGAACCAATCGAAATTATGGACCGAGAGGTCAAAACACGAAGACATAGTAAAATACCGATTGTCAAGGTTCGTTGGAACTCTAAGCGTGGACCGGAGTACACTTGGGAAAGAGATGATCAAACGAAAGACAAATATCCTCACCTTTTTGCTACCGAATCACAACATCCAAGTAGAGCGAACTGAATTTCGGGCGAAATTCTTTTAACTGGGGAAGAATGTGGCAACTCGAAAATATCCCCTCACTCTAACACTTTTCAAATCGTGCTTATTCAATTTTCAGGACGAAAATTCTCTTAAAATGGGATTATGTGACAACCTGGGATTTTCTTGTACCATTCTAACTAACTGAACTTTTGTGCGTTTGCATGCTTAACCGCGTTTACTCACTCAATTTTCGGGACAAAAATTCTTTCAACATGGGGATAATGTGACATCCTGGTTTTTTTCAGGTATTTTAAACGCGCAACTTTATCGTTATTTATTCGGAGAATTCGGAGAATTAATTACGCGCACGCTATAATTACGCTAACTTTAGTATTCCGAGAATACACGATGTTTGAGAATTTTAGCGAGTCGTATCTGAATTACGTGCTACGTGTTATTAGACGTTTGTGGAATTATCGTGTCACGCTCCGATTACGTGATTTAATAGTTATAAACTTCGTGTCGCGAATAGATTAATGAGTTGTAATATATGTAGTTATTTAACGATTTAAAAATAGCCGAACCGAACCGAGCTTGTGAAACGATTCGATTCCGTAACCAAAAAAACCCAACCCGCCACCCAAACCCTTGCGGACCAAACCCAACCCGTCACCCTCTCCCTCTCGGCCTAAAAACTAGCCCAAACAGCCCCCTCCCTTGGCTCTTTAGTTATGTATACGTATGTATGCATGGAGGTTTAAACAAAAAGAATTTGCAAACCCTAGCTCCCTCTCCCCTCTCTTGTGTGAAACGTCAGCGACAATCCCCCCTCTCTCGTTCGCGCAAGGCAGCCCCCACCTTGATTTTGTGCAGCCCTGAGTCTCCCTTGATCATCCCCGTACACGTTTGCTTATCGGTATGCCTTAACTTTACGTTTAGATGATGTTATATGCACTAGGGTTTACATGTTTTGCATGATTTTTGCATTGTGATGATTAGGAGTGGTGTAAAAGTTGTCATATGCTCGAATCCTTGTGATATGAATGATATGCAATCTGAGTTTGGTCAAAAATCCTTGTGTTCGTGTATTAGGGTTACGGGTTTTATGCATGTAGGATGATTATTGATGAGTTTTGATGTTAGGATTGATGCATAGTGCGTTGTTGTTGAATCATTCACTATTTACACGACTTGGTTCATGTGTTTTGGACAAACAATCTGCTCATACATGTACGGACATATTCTACTTGCTTGCGATGCGCTTATAGTGCCAAGAATCGTTCTTAATTAAGTATTCTTCTCTAAAATAATGGCTGAATTATTTCAGCACTGGGCTGCTGAAATCAGCCGAATTGTACGAGGTGTTTGGGACACCATAAACGACTCTTAGTCACTTTTTAAAAGATAGAACACATTTTTTACATGTTAGCTTTCAATTAAAATTGGTTTCATATTTTTCGGATAAGTAAAACTATTTTTAAGGACGTTTATCGTACAAGCGCAGAGCTGCATTTTTCTGCTGAAAATGAAGCCAATGTTTTCTGTCATAACCTTTAAACTGGAAAGACTTAAGTCACGAAATTTATACAGTATATACTCCTAGGTGTTCAGAGGAATCTCCAACTAAAATTTCGTCAATCGGACAAAGGAGTATTTTTAACTGATTTTTCTCGTGGACTGCAGTCAGAAAGCGACGAATCTGACTGTAGCCTAGTTAATATATTCTTATAAATAATTGGTAAGGAACCAATACTTGAAAAAATTTATATAAAATTCTACAGTCTAATTGACACCTTCTATAAAAATATTGGAATTTTTGGAACGTGAGAACTATTTTATAAAAATTCCTGAAAACAACCCAGTTATGAATGTACAAGCTGAAACATGATAACTTACATTTATGTGTATTTAAGTGTCATATGTGCTATCCTGTGTTTGTGACAAGTTGTTGGTCGCTATTTCGTATAGCGACACTTTGCATGCATGATTCTGGTTTTGAACTTGTCATAACGTGTTTCGTATTGTGTGCTAGTTACGCGTAAGATTTTGTGTCAGTGTGCGTTCACACACTAACTTTGAACCGGTTGACAGGTTAGGACGTGATTACCGGTTCCATCCTTTACTTCCTTTGCACTTGTCTAACCGAGCAACTTAAGGTGAGTTCACGGCCCCTATTTCTTTAAACGTTTAAAAAACACAGGGGGAGAAAACATGTACACGTTACAGTGATATATGGGTTGATTATATTACGGTACAGTAACGTCTTTCTATTTAAAACATGTACACGTTATAGTGATGTATGGGTGGCATACATCATGGTACAGTAACGCCCCCTTTCTATTTAGAGTTATGTTATATGGTTATGGTCACAAGGGTGCATGTATCACATGTCAGTCCCCTTAACACACGATGCCGTTATTATTGGATTATAGCGAGTGAATTTTTAGTAGTACTACTGGGCCCGACAAGCCCCACTCGAACTAGTCGCGCCAGTTAGACCAAACGTTGATGGTCACGAGTGTAGAATTTGCCTAACTTTTTATCCATGGTTGGTGATAGGCCTGGCACAACAGGGGCAGCAACGTCAGCTTCGGATCGAACACTTTGTTGACATGACCTAGGCTAGCTACCTAAACATTTAACATGAACTGCTAAACTACATAATATTAATCTGATTCGGGTTGGATCAGGGTAACTTATGAGACACTGGTTCAGGGTTGAACCAGTGGGAAACACTTACGTTTAAACTTGTGAACTAAAACCTGTGAACTCACTCATCATTATTGTTGACACTAGATTTTACATGTTTTCTCAGGTTGCTAAGGTAGCACATATCAGGACTAGGATGCATTTCGGAGTCGCATTGATTTCATCAAACTTTTAGAATCACTTTTAGTTACATTAGCTATTATGGTTTTGTAATTGTTACGCTTTTGCAACTAAATTGTATAAACAGTATTTTCTCATGAATGAGCAAACAGGAAAATTTTTAAACTCATATAGTGGTCGTTCAGTATGACTAATGACTGTGATCCTAGTTTGTCGCGCGCCTCGCAGTAGAACTCCGTATGTGAATTCTGAGGGAGTGACAAGTTACATGTGTGCATATTGATAAGTCTTGTGTACGTCAAGTCTACACCCGTTCTCCAGTAATAAGGATTCTGTGCGAATCAAAAGATTTCGTACGAAACACAGATTTCGTACGAATCAAGGAGTATTTCGTATTAATCAAGCATTTCGTATGAAACAGTTGTTCCGCACCAATTCTAGTGTTTTGTCTCGTGTGTAATAGTGTGTTCCGTATATCTGGCAACGTGTTTTTATACAAGTGACCAGCTTGGACACTATATAAGCAGACATGCACCTCTCAGTGAGGGTTAGCCTTCAGAGCCCTTTGGTCCAAAAGTTAATAGAACGAGCTAGAAAACTGATCCTTTGTGTAGGATATCTAAGTTAGCATTTCTGGTGACGAAGACACAAGAACACAACAAGTTTGTTTGAGTTATACGATCATTGTGTGTATATGTTTGTACTTGGTCTCAATCATTAATCAAGATAGTGAATCTTTGGTTACCTCATGTTCTTTACTTTTCTTTGGTTGCATGCACACTTGGATTCCGCACTTGTGTGTATGTTATATGAACAATGAATAGGTTTGACATCCGCAGGTGGACCTACAAGTGGTATCAGAGCTTTGGCTCTTTCCTTGTTCAAAACTGGGCTTAGTTGTGTCTGAGCTAGTTTGAAGATTTGTGAAGTGTTCTTGAATCTCCAACAGAAAACTTAAGTTTTGAATAGATAACTAACTTAAAACTTGGTTAAAATCTGTTGCATGCATAAAATTTTATGGTAAAATTTTTTCTGAAGAACACCCTTGAAGAAGAAATCTGAAAAAATTTGAATCTGATTAGTTTAGTAAGGCTGACATTTTCTGACTTGGATCTAGACTTGGACTGTTGACTGTTAAAAATCTATGTTTTAACTAAAAGTGGGTAAGACAACATGTATTTTCAAAAAGCAGGTCTACACAAGAAAGGAAATCTCTCACCAAACCATTTTTGAAAAGATTCCTCTGAAAAACGCTGAACAAAATAGTTTGTGCAACTGAAAAGTTTCATACGATTCATCTGAACCGCACAAAACTCTTGACCCGCATGAAACAAGCATCTCGCATGAAACATCATTGTTTCGCATGAATCGGTTGTCTCGCATGAAACAGTTGTTGTTTGTTTTTCGTGTTTTTCAAAGCTTTGTGATTTTAAGAATTTGTCATATTTTCAGATCTGTGAATTTTAAAAGGTAATTGTTAGTGTGAAACTATTTTAAACCTTTAAATTTTCATAAAACAAGAAAATATAATGAGTTCTAACCCGTGGGATTGGAGTTGTTCAAGCTCAAATCAGGAGTCTTCTCAAAGCTCCGCAACAACATGGGTAAAATCTTTGATGCCTCAACATACAACAATGATCTCTACAAATCAATGGGCGTGTGTTGCGAATCAGAATCAAAGCATCCAAACTCTGTTAATGAGCGAAAGTGAAACAGGGAGTAATAACTGATCGGAATCAGCTCATTTCGTCAGGTTACCGACCTGTATGTTACTTACACCTTTATAGCATACAACGACATCGTTAAAAAAAAGCATACTAACTTTTATTGCACGTTGAAAAATGTAAAAACGACGACAATGGAAAAATTTTTAATGTTTGGTTTCGACGACTTATACACTAATATTCATCTCTGTATAATTTAAAAGTTGTGATTAAAAAAAATCTAGAATGTCTGTAAAAAAGTAATATTCATCTCTGCATAATTTAAGTTTATTAAGTAATTTCTTACATTCATATGTGTATTACATAAAAAAATCATATATTTTTTGCCTACACATAACCTACATACATATGTGTAGGTTATGCAAAAAGTGAAAATTTTTCATATTTTATTTTGAATTCTAATGTAAGAAACAATAAATATTATATTTGTAACATTTTTATTTACTTTTTAGGTATTTAGGATTGAAAAAATGGATGATTATTGTGTTCTGTGTGTTCTGGTAATGTTTAGTGTTCTACACACAACATATATATATATACATACATATATATATATACCTATATATATATATATATATATATATAATCTGTGGGATTTTTTGTCCTATTGAAGTGTATTTTTAGGTAGTGATTTTTAGTCGATATACTGAACACGTTATCAAGGTTTTAATATTATAAAAATAATTTTAATTTCAACTAAAATACACACAACATGAAATGAACCTATCGTAGTGTAGTATAGTTTAGATAAGAACCAATGATACACTTCCCTTACTCAATCTACCATTATTTTGACCGGTTTTGTTTTATAGATAGATTAGTATACTAGCATAGTAAGAAATGGACTCTTTCGGATAAGTCTTGTTTATCATTTTATAACCAGTAATTGGTGAGGAAGAATGTATAGTTCTTATTTATCTTTTAGTAAAAATGGAAAGAAGCTTCGGTTAAGGTTATTGTATTTCTCTCAATTTTATCTTGTTTTAACTTAGGAATAGATGGGTTTGAAGTTGTCGGCTTTATAGGATCTTCACTCGACTATCCCTAACATTATGATTGGTAAACAATATGCCACGACAAAACTAATTGAAGGTAATCTTGAATTTAATATCTTTTTGTGAGGATCTACTCATCCGAAAAGCTTAGGTCCTAATCTATTTGCCTAGTTCAATATGCATGGAATTCTTATTAACTAGTGACAAGTTCAATATTTATTGTAAACACTTTATCTCATTAATACTGATTAACGTTGTTGGTGCATATTTTGTGACAACAGCTTAGTAGTTTAATATTTTAGTCTTTGGATATTTTGTATTGTGCTTAGCATTTGTGTTTAGTTTGTTTAGAGTTGTTATGAGCTTGGAGAATGGCGTAGCCTAGCCCAAAGCCCAATATGCGGATATGTAGTATATATACATGTTTTGCATTAGGGTTTGGGGTAGCAAAAGTAGCCAAGTGAAAGGTAGAGAGAAGTGTGAGAAATCTACAGAGAGTGGCTTAGGGATTTCTTGTGAGTCTTGATTTGATTGTAAACATTTGTGTTAGATAATCAATAGAAGACGGTTTGAAAGTGATTGTTCGTGTTCTTCATATTACTCAAATTTCTATGTAAAATCTGATCTAGAGGATTCCACAATCTAGGTTGGATAGACGATTCTGTGAAGATCCATATGGATTAGGGAACCTACAATAGAAATCTCCCTTCACAATAACTTCATAGTGTAATTTTGTCTTTAAACATGTTGTGATCTTTTGGTCTTTGCATAGCTTCAGCTACACATAGATTCTGACATTAACATACTCCCATTTAATCAAAAGAACATTTGACTCTTTTTGCTTTTCTAATTCATCTAACAGAATTTTGTTTGCTCCGATAGTTTGTCAACTTTACCTTATAGTTCAGTGCAATTATGACAAGTATGACTTAAAGATTGTAATTGTACCTTTACCTCTGCTGTAAGCTCATCTGTATCATCCATGCACATTGTAGCTCCTGCGTCCTTGACCTCTATTTTCTCCTTCTCAGCTTCCTTCTTCTCAACTTTCTTAGCAGCTGCTTCTTCAATCTTCATAGCTGCAATCTTAGCTACACATGCTTGAACACATGTACTTTGTCTTGAAGAACTCTGATAAAGTTTTCCTAAAGCTTCCCACAGCTCTCTAAATTCCATACCAACTACAAATGTGTTCTATATCAAGTGGCAAGGACATCTTTATCACTGCTAAAGCTTTCTTCTCAGCATCATGCATACGTTTCTCAAAGTCTTCCATCTGCTCCTATGAAAGTACTAGAATTCTCCTGTTAACTCGACGTGTGTGAGCAATGTACCCATCGATCATACAGTTCCACAAATTAGTATATTCACTTTGAACATATGCCTCAAGCTACTCTTCCGATCTACATATTGTTCAGCATTTATCAACTTTGGCAGTTATTGACACCCTCACTTATATTGTTCATTCTGACCATCTTTAACACACAGAGTATCAGTTTAAATGGATATTGGTATACCTGTGACAAACCCCAAATCTAACCCCTCTTCTGGTCCTTTTCGTGTTTTACCATAACCGTACCGTTAAAAAACGTTCAAAAATTTGTCCGAAATGAGTGTTACCAAATTGTACCGTTAGACTCGTGTCGACAATACGAATCCAAAGATATATAATGTCTGAGACATTTTTAGGAATTTCGTGCCTTTTTTTTGTCATAAAAATTACATGAGTCTAACGTGCAGTCAGTTTGTCAAAACTGTTCACCGATCAATTTCTGTGTATGAAACCGTTTATCTCCAATTACGTCAGCTTGTCAACTTTCCACCTTTTTGAGTTCAAGTCGGAACAGTACCGAATTCGAAATGTGGTTCGAGATACTAATCCGAGATGCTATCCGAGATGATGATTCGAGATAGTATTCGAGACGTCCGAGATGAGTTATCCGAGACGGCAACTCAGAACAATGATTCGAAATGATCCAATGCAGTGTTTATCCGAGATGATTCGAGATCAACACCAATGATCCGAGATGCACTGTTCTGATCCGAAAGGCAACCTTTCTGATCTGAGATGCAAGCTTTCTATCCGAAATGCTTCACTAATGATCCGAGATGCAATCCTTCTATCCGAGATCCTTGATGTTTATCCGAAATAGCAGTAGAAACCCTAGAACAGCCGTCAAGACGTCCAAAAACCCAACTTTTTCTGTAGTAACGATTCTCAACCGAGCCAATCAAAAGCCTAATGCTCTGATACCAATTCTAGGTCCCCTAATCCGTATGGACCTTTACAGAATCCTCTATCCAATCTAGAGTGCAGAATCCTCTAGATCAGATTATCACAGACATACGAGTAGAAACAAGAAATCACAAGAAACCCAATCTTTGTTGATTATCTATCACAACGATGACAATCAATCTAGATCATACGAATTCGTCCAAGCCAATCTCTCAACGAATTCTCTCTGAACTCTCTCGGAAATGATTAACTGAGCAACCCTAATACTAATGCCAAACTCTGTTTATATAGAGACAGGTTTGCAACTAGGCTATGGTTTAACAACATGGACTGCAAATTGGGCTAGGCCCAATTCACCTACCACTCCCTATAATGAGGGTCTGGTTTGATCCAAACACTACAACTAACTATTACAAAACCCAACCCGCTAATTGTTATCGTTTTACTAATTAAAGATATCCAAAAACCAAATCTATGTTGTTGTCACAAATATGCACCAATAAGCTCCCCCTGACAATAGCTTCATAAAACAAATTTGTCTTTAGTCATCTTGCAATCTTCAACGTCTTTGGTCTTTGGATAGCTTCAGCTTTAATAGCTTCTGTCAGCAACAGGCTCCCCATAAGCTGATGCATCCAATCACCAAATCTTCTAAATCGTTAGCGTTTGAGTAAACTCCATTTTCTTCAAACTCTTCAACTTTTTCTACAATGTAGAAAGGAGGTTCCACCATGCATCCAAGCAAACTCCTCTTCACTAAACTTCTCAGCAGCACACTGCTACAATCTGTACACTATAAACAAACATCTCGAGAAACCATAAGTATTTTTCAACACAAGTTAACAAATTATTATTATTATTCAAGAGATGGTAAATCTAGATAATTATGTTATTAGACGTACTCTTGCAAAATTAAGATGTTAATGGTGTTTAGGTTGTCAAATGAAGTTTAACTAGTTCATTAGATTACAATGTAGAAAGGAGGTTCCACCATGCATCCAAGCAAACTCCTCTTCACTAAACTTCTCAGCAGCACACTGCTACAATCTGTACACTATAAACAAACATCTCGAGAAACCATAAGTATTTTTCAACACAAGTTAACAAATTATTATTATTATTCAAGAGATGGTAAATCTAGATAATTATGTTATTAGACGTACTCTTGCAAAATTAAGATGTTAATGGTGTTTAGGTTGTCAAATGAAGTTTAACTAGTTCATTAGATTACAATGTAGAAAGGAGGTTCCACCATGCATCCAAGCAAACTCCTCTTCACTAAACTTCTCAGCAGCACACTGTTACAATCTGTACACTATAAACAAACATCTCGAGAAACCATAAGTATTTTTCAACACAAGTTAACAAATTATTATTATTATTCAAGAGATGGTAAATCTAGATAATTATGTTATTAGACGTACTCTTGCAAAATTAAGATGTTAATGGTGTTTAGGTTGTCAAATGAAGTTTAACTAGTTCATTAGATTACAATGTAGAAAGGAGGTTCCACCATGCATCCAAGCAAACTCCTCTTCACTAAACTTCTCAGCAGCACACTGCTACAATCTGTACACTATAAACAAACATCTCGAGAAACCATAAGTATTTTTCAACACAAGTTAACAAATTATTATTATTATTCAAGAGATGGTAAATCTAGATAATTATGTTATTAGACGTACTCTTGCAAAATTAAGATGTTAATGGTGTTTAGGTTGTCAAATGAAGTTTAACTAGTTCGTTAGATTAATTAACTAGGTGTTCGGATGATATAAATATAGTCGTTTGCTTGTCCGCTCGAAACCGGACAATACGTGAAAGATGTGTCGTAATACCGGAAGCTATGTCTTGAATAAGTATTCGATACCATCAAGAATAATTATGATGTTTAGCATTATCTACAAGCTTCATAGACCTAGCAAATGCTGATTTTCTTTTTGCGGACAAAATATATTTGTTACATTTAGTGTGGATTGGACAATTTAATGGTTTTGGCATTTTCCAGAAAGTTAAAGTATTATGGCAAGTGATACCCCTAATTAGGGTTTGTAGTATAACATTTGTGATGATATGCTTTCGTATCATTCGTTGATCGTTCAGACAGTTTTCAGAACTTGCTTGCATGAATAATGTGTTCAGGTGAATAGTGTTTTCAGCATTTTTCGCAAGCCAACATATTAGGACATAGTTAATCGTTTTCTCGCGACGCGATGAAAGTAACAATATCAATTGTTAAGTTTATAGATGTCCTACAATTGCTAGACTTGTATGACCTAATCATGCAAAAATTAAGTCACAAATGGACGCAATTAAACGTATAATTAGCTGTTAAGTTGTAAAATTGGTATTTTTTAGGCTGTTTTGGTTAGTTTTTTTAGTTTTCTCATTTATATGTAGTTTTCTCATGATTCTCGTCACATATATATATATACATGTATGTATATATATATATATATATAGGTATGTATGTGAGTGTGTATATATATAGGTATATATATTTCCCATTGAATGTTGTGGGGGTGTATAATTCGGTCGGAATCAGCTCACTTCGTCAGATTAACGACCTGTACGTTACTGAAACTTTATAGCATACAATGACATAGTTAAAAAAAAAGCACACTAAGCTTTATTGCACGCTGAAAAATGTAAAAACAACGAAAATGGAAAAAAATTTAATGTTTGGTCTCGACGACTTATACACTAATATTCATCTGGGTATAATTTAAAGTTGTGATTAAAATAATCTGGAATGTCCGTAAAAAAGTGATATTTATCTCTGTATAATTTAAGTTTATTAATTAATTATTTATAAAGTTTACAAATGTTACTAAAATAAATAAAAAAATAAACCTCAAAAGTGAAGTTCCAAGAAATATAACATGCATCCATCATGTCAAATACAAACAACTCAACCACCACACCGCAATCTTAATTTGTTTGTTCTATTATTTCCTAATATATATATATATATATATATATATATATATATAATAAACTCTAAATATAGAAAACAAAAAAAGGACCAGATTTAGTGGAGTCGCGCACCAAGCCAATGAAATCTATGAAATATTCAACTCAACCACCACACCGCAATCTTAATTTGTTTGTTCTATTATTTCCTAATATATATATATATATATATAATAAACTCTAAATATAGAAAACAAAAAAAAGGACTAGATTTAGTGGAGTCGCGCACCAAGCCAATGAAATCTATGAAATATTCATCATCCATCACCACTATTATATATATATATATATATATATATATATGTGTACATATATATGTATATATATGTGTACATATATATGTATATATATATGTGTACATATATATGTATATATATATGTGTATATATATATGTATATATATATAAAATAGGATGAGAATCATTACAGAAAAGTAACTATTGCGATAAAGGGATATAAGGTTCATATTTTTTAAATTTTATGTTTCTTACATTCATATGTGTATTACATAAAAAAATCATATATTTTTTGCCTACGCATAGCCTACATACATATGTGTAGGTTATGAAAAAAGTAAAAATTTTCCATATTTTATTTTGAATTCTAAGGTAAAAAACAATAAATTTTACATTTGTAACATTTTTATTTATTTTTTAGGTATTTAGGATTGAAAAAATGGATGATTCATTGTTTCTGCGTGTTCTCACAATATTTACCGTTCTACACAGAACATTCCCCTATATATATATATTAGACGTACTCTTGCAAAATTAAGATGTTAATGGTGTTTAGGTTGTCAAATGAAGTTTAACTAGTTCATTAGATTAATTAACTAGGTGTTCGGATGATATAAATATAGTCGTTTGCTTGTCGGCTCGAAACCGGACAATACGTGAAAGATGTGTCGTAATACCGGAAGCTATGTCTTGAATAAGTATTCGATACCATCAAGAATAATTATGATGTTTAGCATTATCTACAAGCTTCATAGACCTAGCAAATGCTGAATTTTCTTGTTGCGGACAAAATATATTTGTTACATTTAGTGTGGATTGGACAATTTAATGGTTTTGGCATTTTCCAGAAAGTTAAAGTATTATGGCAAGTGATACCCCTAATTAGGGTTTGTAGTATAACATTTGTGATGATACGCTTTCGTATCATTCGTTGATCGTTCAGACAGTTTTCAGAACTTGCTGGCATGAATAATGTATTATGGTGAATAGTGTTTTCAGCATTTTTCGCAATCCAACATATTAGGACATAGTTAATCGTTTTCTCGCGACGCGATGAAAGTAACAATATCAATTGTTAAGTTTATAGATGTCCTACAATTGCTAGACTTGTATGACCTAATCATGCAAAATTAAGTCACAAATGGTCGCAATTAAACGTATAATTAGCTGTTAAGTTGTAAAATTGGTATTTTTTAGGCTGTTTGAAAGTGATTGTTCGTGTTCTTCATATTACTCACATTTCTGTGTAAATCTGATCTAGAGGATTCCACACTCTAGGTTGGGTAGACGATTATGTGATGATCCATATGGATTAGGGAACCTACAATAGAACTCCCTCTTCACAATAACTTCATAGTATAATTTTGTCTTCAAACATGCTGTGATCTTTTGGTCTTTGGATAGCTTCAGCTACATATAGATTCTAACATTAACATACGCTCTTTTAATCAAAAGAACATTTGACTCTTTTTGCTTTTCTAATTCATCTAACAGAATTTTGTTTTGCTCCGATAGTGTGTCAACTTTACCTTGTAGTTCAGTGCAACTATGACAAGTATGACTTAAAGATTGTAATTGTACCTTTACCTCTGCTGTAAGCTCATCTGTATCATCCATGCACACTGTAGGTCTTGCATCCTTGACCTCTATTTTCTCCTTCTCAACTTTCTTTTTCTCTACTTTCTTAGCAGCTGCTTCTTCAATCTTCACAGTTACAGTCTCAGCTACACATGCTTTATCACATGTACTTTGTCTTGAAGAACTCTGATAACGTTTTCCTAAAGCTTCCCACAGCTCTCTAAAATCCATACCAATTACAAATGTGTTTCATATCAAGTGGCAAGGACATCTTTATCACTGCTAAAGCTTTCTTCTCAGCATCATACATACGTTTCTCAGAGTCTTCCATCTTCTCATATGAAAGTACCAGAATTCTCCTGTTAACTCGACGTGTGTGAGTAATGTACCCATCGATCATTTAGTTCCACATATTAGAATCTTCACTTTGGACAAATGCCTCAAACTTCTTCTGGTCTATATATTTTTCAGCATTTATCAACTTTGGCAGTTATTGACACCCTCACTTATATTGTTCATTCTGACCATCTTTAACACACAGAGTATCAGTTAAAATGGATTTTGGTATACACGTGTCAAAACCCAAATCTAACCATTCTTCTGGTCCTTTTCATGTTTTACCGTAAACGTACCATTAAAAAACGTTAAAAATTTTGTCCGAAATGAGAGTTTACCAAATTGTACCATTACACTCGTCTCGACGATACGAATCCAAAGATATATAATGTCCGAGACCTTTTTAGGAATGTCCGTATCTTTTTTTGTCCTAAAAATTATATGAGTCTAACGTGCAGTCAGCTTGTCAAAACTGTTCATGGATCAGTTTCTGTGTATTGAAACTGTTTATCTCCAATTTCGTCAGCTGGTCAACTTTCCACCTTTTTGAGTTCAACTCGGAACAGTACTGAATTCGAAACAGTGGTTCAAGATACTAATCCGAGATGCTATCCGAGATGATGATTCGAGATAGTATTCGAGACGTCCGAGATGAGTATTCCGATATGGCAACTCGGAATAATGATTCGAAATGATCCGATACAGTGTTTATCCGAGATGATTTGAGATCAACACCAATGATTCGAGATGCACTGTTCTGATCCGAAATGCAACCTTTCTGATCCGAGAAGCAAGCTTTCTATCCGAAATGCTTCACTAATGATCCGAGATGCAATCCTTTTATCCGAGATCCTTGATGTTTATCCGAAACAACAGTAGAAACCCTAGAACAGCCGTCAAGACTCCCAAAAACCCAACTTTTTATGCAGCAACGATTCTGAATAGAGCCAATCAAGAGCCTAATGCTCTGATACCAATTCTAGGTCCCCTAATCCGTATGGACCTTTACAGAATCCTCTATCCAATCTAGAGTGCAGAATCCTCTAGATCAGATTATCACAGACATATGAATAGAAACAGAAATCACAAGAAACCCAATCTTTATTGATTATCTATCACAACGATGACAATCAATCTAGATCACACGAATTCGTCCAAGCCAATCTCTCAACGAATTCTCTCTCAACTCTCTCAGAAGTGACTAACTGAGCAACCCTAATCCTAATGCCAAACTCTGTTTGTATAGAGACAGGTTAGCAACTGGGCTAGGGTTTAACCACATGGGCTGCAAATTGGGTTAGGCCCAATTCACCTACCACTCTGTATAATAAGGGTCTAGTTTGATCCAATCACTACAACTAACTATCACAAAACCCAACCCGCTAATTGTTTACCGATTTTATTAATTACAAGATATCCAAAGACTAAATCTAAGTTGTTGTCACAAATATGCACCAACAACCTCCCCCTGACAATAACTTCATAAAACAAATATGTCTTCAGTCATCTTGCAATCTTCAACGTCTCAGGTCTTTGGATAGCTTCAGCTTTAATAGCTTCTATCAGCAACAGGCTCCCCTTAAGCTGATGCATCCAATCACCAAATCTTCTAAATCGTTTGCGTTTGAGTAAACTCCATTTTCTTCGAACTCTTCAACTTTTTCTACATTGTAGAAAGGAGGTTTCACCATGCATCCAAGCAAACTCCTCTTCACTAAACTTCTCAGCAGCACACTGCTACAATCTGTACACTATAAAACAAACATCTTGAAAAACCATAAGAATTTTTCAACACAAGTTAACAAATTATTATTATTCAAGAGATGGTAAATCTAGATAATTATGTTATTAGACGTACTCTTGCAACATTAAGATGTTAATGGTGTTTAGGTTGTCAAATGAAGTTTAACTAGTTCATTAGATTAATTAACTAGGTGTTCGGATGATATAATTATAGTCGTTTGCTTGTCGGCTCGAAACCGGACAATACGTGAAAGATGTGTCGTAATGCCGGAAGCTATGTCTCGAATAAGTATTCGATACCATCAAGAATAATTATGATGTTTACCATTATCTACAAGCTTCATAGACCTAGCAAATTCTGAATTTTCTTGTTGCGGACAAAATATATTTGTTACATTTAGTGTGGATCGGACAATTTAATGGTTTTGGCATTTTCCAGAAAGTTAAAGTATTATGGCAAGTGATACCCCTAATTAGGGTTTGTAGTATAACATTTGTGATGATACGCTTTCGTATCATTCGTTGATCGTTCAGACAGTTTTCAGAACTTGCCGGCATGAATAGTGTGTTCAGGTGAATAGTGTTTTCAGCATTTTTCGCAAGCCAACATATTAGGACATAGTTAATCGTTTTCTCGCGACGCGATGAAAGTAACAATATCAATTGTTAAGGTTATAGATGTCCTACAATTGCTAGACTTGTATGACCTAATCATGCAAAAATTAAGTCACAAATGGACGCAATTAAACGTATAATTAGCTGTTAAGTTGTAAAATTGGTATTTTTTAGGCTGTTTTGGTTAGTTTTTTTAGTTTTCTCATTTATATGTAGTTTTCTCATGATTCTCGTCACATATATATATATATATACATGTATGTATATATATATATATAGGTATGTATGTGAGTGTGTATATATATAGGTATATATATTTCCCATTGAATGTTGTGGGGAGGTATAAATCGGTCGGAATCAGCTCACTTCGTCAGATTAACGACTTGTATGTTACGGAAACTTTATAGCATACAATTACATAGTTAAAAAAAAGCACACTAAGCTTTATTGCACGCTGAAAAATGTAAAAACAACGAAAATGGAAAAAATTTTAATGTTTGGTTTCGACGACTTATAAGCTAATATTCATCTCGGTATAATTTAAAGTTGTGATTAAAATAATCTGGAATGTCCGTAAAAAAGTGATATTTATCTCTGTATAATTTAAGTTTATTAAGTAATTATTTATAAAGTTTACAAATGTTACTAAAATAAATAAAAAAATAAACCTCAAAAGTGAAGTTCCAAGGAATATAACATGCATCCATCATGTCAAATACAAACAACTCAACCACCACACCACAATCTTAATTTGTTTGTTCTATCATTTCCTATTATATATATAATAAACCCTAAATCTAGAAAACAAAAAAAAGGACAAGATTTAGTGGAGTCGCGTACCAAGCCAATGAAATCTATGAAATATTCATCATCCAACACCACTATTATATATATATATATATATATATATGATGAGAATCATTACAGAACAGTAACTATTACGAGAAAGGGATATAAGGTTCATATTTTTAAATTTTATGTTTCTTACATTCATATGTGTATTACATAAAAAATCATATATTTTTTGCCTACACATAGCCTACATACATATGTGTAGGTTATGCAAAAAGTAAAAATTTTCCATATTTTATTTTGAATTCTAATGTTAGAAACAATAAATTTTACATTTGTAACATATTTATTTATTTTTAGGTATTTAGGATTGAAAAAATGGATGATTCATTGTGTTCTGCGTGCTCTCGCAATATTTAGTGTTCTACACAGAACATTCCCCTATATGTATATATATATATAGATATAATCTGTGGGATTTTTTGTGCTATTGAAGTGTATTTTTTAGGTAGTGATTTTTAGTCGATATATTAAACACGTTATCCAGGTTTTAAAATTATAAAAATAATTTTAATTTCAACTAAAATACACATAACATCAAATGAACCTATCATAGTTTAGTATAGTTTAGATAAGAACCAATGATACGCTTTCCTTACACACTCTACCATTATTTTGAACGGTTTTGTTTTATAGATAGATTAGTATACTAGAATAGTAAGAAATGGAATCTTTCGGATAAGTCTTGTTTATCATTTTATAACCAGTAATTGGTGAGGAAAGATATATAGTTCTTATTTATCTTTCTAGTAAAAATGGAAGGAGGCTTCGGTTAAGGTTATTGTATTTCTCTCAGTTTTGTCTTGTTGTAACTTATTGATAAACGGGTTTGAAGTTGTCGGCTTTATAGGATCTTCATTCGACTATCCCTAACATTGTGACCGGTAAACAATATGCCACGACAAAACTAATTGAAGGTAATCTTGAATTTAATATCTTTTTGTGAGGATCTACTCATCCGAAAAGCTCAGGTCCTAATCAATTTGCCAAGTTTAATATACGCGGAATTCATATTAACTAGTGACAAGTTCAATATTTACTGTAAACACTTTATCTCATTAATACTGATTAGCGTTGTTGGTGCATATTTTGTGACACCAGCTTAGTAGTTTAATATTTTAGTCTTTGGATATTTTGTATTGAGCTTAGCGTTTGTGTTTAGTTTGTTTAGAGTTATCACGAGCTTGGAGAATGGCGTAGCCCAGTCCAAAGCCCAATATGCACACTTGTAGGACATATACATGTTTTGCATTAGGGTTTGGGGTAGCAAAAGTAGCCAAGTGAAAGGTAGAGAGAAGTGTGACAAATCTACAGAGAGTGGCTTAGGGATTTCTTGTGAGTCTTGATTTGATTGTAAACATTTGTGTTAGATAATCAATAGAAGACGGTTTGAAAGTGATTGTTCGTGTTCTGCACATTACTCATATTTCTGTGTAAATCTGATCTAGAGGATTCCACACTCTAGGTTGAATAGACGATTTTGTGAAGATCCGTATGGATTAGGGAACCTACAACAGGACTCCCCCTTCACAATAACTTCATAATGTAATTTTGTCTTCAAACATCTTGTGATCTTTTGGTCTTTGGATAGCTTCAGCTACATATTGATTCTGACATTAACATACTCCCCTTTAATCAAAAGAACATTTTACTCTTTTTGCTTTTCTAATTCATCTAAAAGAATTTTGTTTTGCTCCGATAGTTTGTCAACTTTACCTTGTAGTTCAGTGCAACTATGACAAGTATGACTTAAAGATTGTAATTGTACCTTTACCTCTGCTGTAAGCTCATCTGTATCATCCATGCACACTGTAGCTCTTGCGTCCTTGACCTCTATTTTCGCCTTCTCAACTTCCTTCTTCTCTACTTTCTTAGTAGCTGCTTCTTCAATCTTCACAGCTGCAGTCTCAGCTACACATCCTTGATCACATGTACTTTGTCTTGAAGAACTCTGATAACGTTTTCCTAAAGCTTCCCACAGCTCTCTAAAATCCATACCAATTACAAATTTGTTTCATATCAAGTGGCAAGGACATTTTTATCGCTGCTAAAGCTTTCCTCTCAGCATCATACATACATTTCTCAGTCTTCCATCTTCTCATATGAAAGTACCAGAATTCTCCTGTTAACTCAACGTGTGTGAGCAATGTACCCATCGATCATATAGTTCCACATATTAGAATATTCATTTTGAACAAATGCCTCAAACTTCTTCTTCCGGTCTACATATTGTTTAGCAATTATCAATTTTGGCAGTTATTGACACCCTCACTTTTATATTTTTCATTCTAATCATCTTTAACACACAGAGTATCAGTTAAAAAGGATTTTCGTATACCCGTGTCAAAACCCAAATCTAACCTCTCTTTTGGTCCTTTTCGTGTTTTAACGTAACCGTACCGTTAAAAAACGTTCAAAATTTTGTCCGAAATGAGTGTTTTCCAAATTGTACCGTTAGACTCGTCTCGAAAATACGAATCCAAATATATATAATGTCCGAGACCTTTTGAGGAATTTTCGTGCCTTTTTTGTCCTAAAAATTATATGAGTCTAACGTGCAGTCAGTTTGTCAAAACTGTTCACGGATCAATTTCTGTGTATGAAACCGATTTTCTCCAATGACGCTAGCTGGTCAACTTTCCACCTTTTTGAGTTCAACTCGGAACAGTACCGAATTCAAAACAATGGTTCGAGATACTAATCCGAGATACTATCAGAGATGATGATTCGAGATAGTATCCGAGACGTCCAAGATGAGTTATCTGAGATGCCAACTCGGAACAATGATTCGAAATGATCTGATACAATGTTTATCCGAGATGATTCGAGATCAACACCAATGATCCGAGATGCACTATTCTGATCCGATATGCAACCTCTCTGATCCGAGATGCAAGCTTTCTATCCGAAATGCTTCACTTATGATCCGACATGTAATCCTTTCTGATCCGAGATGCAAGCTTTCAATCCGAAATGCTTCACTAATGATTCGAGATGCAATCCTTTCTGACCCGAGATGCAATCTTTCAATCCGAAATGCTTCACTAATGATCCGAGATGCAATCCTTCTATCCGAGATCCTTGATGTTTATCCAAAATAGCAGCAGAAACCCTAGAACAGCCGTCAAGACGTCCAAAACCCCAACTTTTTCTGCAGTAACGATTCTGAACCGAGCCAATCAAGAGCCTAATGCTCTGATACCAATTATAGTTCCCCTAATCCGTATGGACCTTTACAGAATCTTCTATCCAATCTGAGTGTAAAATCCTCTAGATCAGATTATCACAGACATACGAGTAGAAACAGAAATCACAAGAAACCCGATCTTTACTGATTATCTATCACAACGATGACAATCAATCTAGATCACACGAATTCGTCCAAGCCAATCTCTCAACGAATTCTCTCTCAACTCTCTCAGAAGTGACTAACTGAGCAACCCTAATCCTAATGCCAAACTCTGTTTATATAGAGACAGGTTTGCAACTAGGCTAGGGTTTAACCACATGGGCTGCAAATTAGGCTAGGCCCAATTCACCTACCATTCCGTGTAATAAGGGTCTGTTTGATCCAATCACTACAACTAACTATCACAAAACCCAACCCACTAATTGTTTATTTTTTTACTAATTACAAGATACCCAAAGACCAAATCTAAGTTGTTGTCACAAATATGCACCAACAAACTCCTCTGAAATAGCTTCATAAAACAAATTTGTCTTCAGTCATCTTGCAATCTTCAACGTCTTTGATCTTTTGATAGCCTCAACTTTATAGCTTCTGTGAGAAACATGCTCCCCCTAAGCTGATGCATCCAATCACCAAATTTTCTAAATCGTTAGCGTTTGAGTAAACTCCATTTTCTTCAAACTCTTCAACTTTTTCTTCAATGTAGAAAGAAGGTTCCACCATGCATCCAAGCAAACTCCTCTTCACTAAACTTCTCAGCAGCACACTGCTACAATCTGTACACTATAAAATAAACATCTCGAGAAACCATAAGAATTTTTCAACACAAGTTAACAAATTATTATTATTCAAGAGATGGTAAATCTAGATAATTGTATTATTAGATGTATTCTTGCAACATTAAGATGTTAATGGTGTCTAGGTTGTCAAATGAAGGTTAACTAGTTCATTAGATTAATTTACTAGGTGTTCGGATGATATAAATATAGTCGTTTGCTTGTCGGCTCGAAACCGGACAATACGTGAAAGATGCATCGTAATACCGGAACTATGTGTTGAATAAGTATTCGATACAATCACGAATAGTTATGATGTTTAGCATTACCTACAAGCTTCATAGACCTAGCAAATGCTGAATTTTCTTGTTGCGGAAAAAATATATTTGTTACATTTAGTGTCGATCCGACATTTTAATGGTTTTATGGCAAGTGATACCCCTAATTAGGGTTTGTAGTATAACATTTGTGGTGATACGCTTTCGTATCATTTGTTGATTGTTCAGACAGTTTTCAGAACTTGCTAGCATGAATAGTGTGTTCAGGTGAATAGTGTTTTGAGCTTTTTTCGCCAGCCAACATATTAGGACATAGTTAATCGTTTTCTCGCGATGCGACGAAAGTAACAATATCAATTGTTTAGTTTATAGATGTCCTACAATTGCTAGACTTGTATGACCTAGTCATGCATAAACTAAGTCACAAATGGACGCAATTAAACGTATAATTAGATGTTAAGTTGTATGGAATTATCAAGAAATTTTTCCAGTTGTCACACCCCCCCCCCCCCCCAAAAAAAAACCTAAACCCCCCTCCCCCAACACTCAAGATCCTAATCCTAATCCCAAACCTCCAAAAAAACGTAACTTTAAAAGCTAAACTGAACTCAAATGCTAACTCTAAACATATAATGCATATTTGTAGTACAACTTCTTCTATTTAAAAAAAATGTAGCGAAATTTAATTAGAAAATTAATATTTTAGGATGTTTTAGTTAGTTTTTTAGTTTTCTCATTTATATGTAGTTTTCTGATGATATATATATATATATATATATTTCCCATTGAATGTTGTGGGGAAGTATAATTCGGTCGGAATCAGCTCACTTCGTCAGATTAACGACCTGTATGTTACTTACACCTTTATAGCATACAATGACATAGTTCAAAAAAAAGCATACTAAGCTTTATTGCACGCTGAAAAATGTAAAAGCAACGAAAATGGAAAAAAATTTAATGTTTGGTTTTAACAACTTATATACTAATATTCATCTCTGTATAATTTAAAAGTTGTGATTAAAATAATCTGGAATGTCCGTAAAAAAGTAATATTCATCTCTGTATAATTTAAGTTTATTAAGTAATTATTTATAAAGTTTAAATTTGTTACCAAAATAAATAAAAAAACCTCAAAAGTAAAATTTTAAGGAATATAACATTCATCCATCATGTCAAATACAAACAACTCAACCACCACACCATAATTTAATTTGTTTGTTCTATTATTTCCTATTATATATATAACAAACCCTAAATCTAGAAAACCAAAAAAAATAACTAGATTTAGTGGAGTCGCGAAGCCAATGAAATCTATGAAATACGCATCATCCATCACCTATATATATATATATATAAATATATATATATATATATATATATATATATATATATATATATATATATATATATATATGATGAGAATCATTACAGAACAGTAACTATTGCGAGAAAGGGATATAAGGTTCATATTTTTTAAATTTTATGTTTCTTACATTCATATGTGTATTACATAAAAAATCATATATTTTTTGCCTACACATAGCCTACATACATATGTGAAGGTTATGCAAAAAGTAAAAATTTTCCATATTTTATTTTGAATTCTAATGTAAGAAACAATAAATTTTACATTTGTAACATTTTTATTTACTTTTTAGGTATTTAGGATTGAAAAAATTGATGATTCATTGTGTTCTGCATATTCTCACAATATTTAGTGTTCTACACAAAACATTCCCCTATATATATATATATATATATATATATATAATTTGTGGGATTTTTTGTGCTATTGAAGTGTATTTTTAGGTAGTGATTTTTAATCGATATATTAAACACGTTATCAATGTTTTAAAATTATAAAAATAATTTTAATTTCAACTAAAATACACATAACATGAAATGAACCTATCATAGTGTAGTATAGTTTAGATAAGAACCAATGATACACTTTCCTTACTCACTCTACCATTATTTTGAATGGTTTTGTTTTATAGATAGATTAGTATACTAGAATAGTAAGAAATGGAATCTTTCGGATAAGTCTTGTTTATCATTTTATATCCAGTAATTGGTGAGGAAAGATGTATAGTTCTTATTTATCTTTTTAGTAAAAATGGAAAGAGGCTTCGGTTAAGGTTATTGTATTTATCTCATTTTGTCTTGTTGTAACATATTGATATACGGGTTTGAAGTTGTCGGCTTTATAGGATCTTCATTCGACTATCCCTAACATTGTGACCGGTAAACAATATGCCAAGACAAAACTAATTGAAGGTAATCTTGAATTTAATATGTTTTTGTCAGGATCTACTCTTCCGAAAAGCTCAGGTCCTAATTTATTTGCCAAGTTCAATATGCGCGGAATTCATATTAACTAGTGACAAGTTCAATATTTATTGTAAACACTTTATCTCATTAATACTAATTAACGTTGTTGGTGCATATTTTGTGACACCAGCTTAGTAGTTTAATATTTTAGTCTTTAGATATTTTGTATTGGGCTTAGCGTTTGTGTTTAGTTTGTTTAGAGTTATCATGAGCTTGGAGAATGGCGTAGCCCAGTCCAAAGCCCAATATGCGGACATGTAGTATATATACATGTTTTGCATTAGGGTTTGGGGTAGCCAAAAGTAGCCAAGTGAAAGGTAGAGAGAAGTGTGAGAAATCTACAGAGAGTGGCTGAGAGATTTCTTGTGAGTCTTGAATTGATTGTAAACATTCGTGTTGGATGATCAATAGATGACGGTTTGAAAGTGATTGTTCGTGTTCTTCATATTACACATATTTCTATGTAAATCCGATCTAGAGGATTCCACACTCTAGGTTGGATAGACGATTCTGTGAAGATCCATATGGATTAGGGAACCTACAACAGGACTCCCCCTTCACAATAACTTCATAGTGTAATTTTGTCTTCAAACATGTTGTGATCTTTTGGTCTTTGGATAGCTTCAGCTACATATAGATTCTGACATTAACATACTCCCTTTTAATCAAAAGAACATTTGACTCTTTTTGCTTTTCTAATTCATCTAACAAAATTTGTTTTGCTCAGATAGTTTGTCAACTTTACGTTGTAGTTCAGCACAACTATGACAAGTATGACTTAAAGATTGTAATTGTACCTTCACCTCTGTTGTAAGCTCATCTGTATCATCCATGCACATTGTAGCTCTTACGTCCTTGACCTCTATTTTCTCCTTCTCAGCTTCCTTCTTCTCTACTTTCTTAGCAGCTGCTTCTTCAATCTTCACAGCTGTAGTCTCAGCTACACATGCTTGATCACATGTACTTTGTCTTGAAGAACTTTGATAACGTTTTCCTAAAGCTTCCCACAGCTCTCTAAAATCCATACTAATTACAAATGTGTTTCATATCAAGTGGCAAGGAAAACTTAATCGCTGCTAAAGCTTTCTTCTCAGCATCATACATACGTTTCTCAGAGTCTTCCAACTTCTCATATGAAAGTACCAGAATTATCCTATTAACTCGACGTGTGTGAGCAATGTACCCATCGATCATACAGTTCCACATATTAGAATCTTCACTTTGAACAAATGCCTCAAACTTCTTCTTCCGGTCTACATATTGTTCAGCATTTATCAACTTTGGCAGTTATTGACACCCTCATGCTTCACTTATGATCCAAGATGTAATCCTTTCTGATCCTAGATGCAAGCTTTCAATCCGAAATGCTTCACTAATGATCCGAGATGCAATCCTTTCTGACCCGAGATGCAATCTTTCAATCCGAAATGCTTCACTAATGATCCGAGATGCAATCCTTCTATCCGAGATCCTTGATGTTTATCCAAAACAGCAGCAGAAACCCTAGAACACAGCCGTCAAGACGTCCAAAACCCCAACTTTTTCTGCAGTAACGATTCTGAACCGAGCCAATCAAGAGCCTAATGCTCTGATACCAATTATAGTTCCCCTAATCCGTATGGACCTTTACAGAATCTTCTATCCAATCTAGAGTGTAAAATCCTCTAGATCAGACTATCACAGACATACGAGTAGAAACCGAAATCACAAGAAACCCGATCTTTATTGATTTTCTATCACAATGATGACAATCAATCTATATCACACGAATTCATCCAAGCCAATCTCTCAACGAATTCTCTCTCAACTCTCTCGGAAGTGACTAACTGAGCAACCCAAATCCTAATGCCAAACTCTGTTTATATAGAGACAGGTTTGCAACTGGGCTAGGGTTTAACCACATGGACTGCAAATTGGGCTAGGCCCAATTCACCTACCATTCCCTATAATGAGGGTCTTGTTTGATCCAATCACTACAACTAACTATTACAAAACCCAACCCGCTAATTGTTTATCGTTTTACTAATTACAAGATATCCAAAGACCAAATCTTAGTTGTTGTCACAAATACGCACCAACAAACTCCCCCTTGACAATAGCTTCATAAAACAAATTTGTCTTCAGTCATCTTGCAATCTTCAACATCTTTGGTCTTTGGATAGCTTCAGCTTTAATAGCTTCTGTCAGCAACAGGCTCCCCTTAAGCTGATGCATCCAATCACCAAATCTTCTAAATCGTTAGCGTTTGAGTAAACTCCATTTTCTTCAAACTCTTCAACTTTGTCTGCAATGTAGAAAGGAGGTTTCACCATGCATCCAAACAAACTCCTCTTCACTAAACTTCTTAGCAGCACACTGCTACAATCTGTACACTATAAAACAAACATCTCGAGAAACCATAAGAATTTGTCAACACAAGTTAACAAATTATATTATTCAAGAGATGGTAAAACGGTATCACAGATTAAGCAATTTTCAACTCAAACCAAAACACTCAAAGTTTTTAAGCACACGGAAGCTGCAAGATTTTAAATTATTGAACTCATCTCCTAACACCGTCTTCCCCTATTGGTAACAACTCCTCCATAAACAACCATTTTCCGTACGTTAAGAAGTTTCAAGAAAAATAAAATATTTTTGGATTTTTTTTATTTTCTGAAAGTAAAGAAACAACAAAATAATAAACACTCTATTTTTTTAGAATCACCGGGAGGAAGATCATATCAACAACATCAAACTGTTTTCACACTATTAGATAGTTCTATATGTAATTTTCATGAAAAGCAGTTCAAGATGATTACCTGTATTGTTTATCCACTTAAACAAAATATATGATCATATCAAGTACCATTACCTAGTGATATGTTAAGGTAGTATCAGACTCATATATTAGTGTGTCCCACTTCAGGATATACCCCCACGATCCAGGTATGCACAAAGATTCCTCGCAGTAGGTGAGTATACCGAAATTCATCATTTTTTATTTACAACGTTAGATAATTGGTGATCAGGTCAATACTTCTGTACAGCAAAGAGACCAATATCCAACGAGGGTTAAGACAAATACCACAGATTTTGGTACGATTTATGCATTTTGAACATTTGAATGACTCTCTAGGAGAGCTTCTTCAATTTATGGGATTTGGCATTTTAGCTCTTTTGGTTGTGCCTAGGTCAGCATATATCTGGATGCAGCAGAAGGACAACCCTGATATCCCCGAATGAAATAACGATATAAAGACCGAAAACCTCGGATTATGGCAGTCTATCAATGCAAGATTTAAGGTTATTAAACCATACGCCACTGATATGTTACCCACTCATACACAGATCCTTATGTTTATATCACCAAGGTAAGTTGATTATTTCATGTATTTTACCTACCGGTACATCATATGATGAAGCTGCTATCACACTTAAACAATTGAATTTTAATTTCAGTATGAAAATCTAACATGCTGATGTACTATGATTTCTTGTTTTCCACACAGTGAAAATCATTTTTTATTTTCTATATTTTTTTATGTTTTGATTTTTGAAAAACAATAAAGTATTTACAAAATTCTTATGGAAAACTGGTTATTCATTATTCCTCATCCCGTTGAGTTCGACTAGATGTTCAAAACGAGCCCTGTCAAATGCTTTTGTGTAAAGATCTACGAGGTTATCTAGTGTGACGACTCTATGCAGTTCAATCAATTTCTTTTCAGCACAATCTCGTATAAAATGATGAAGAATGTCAATATGTTTTGTGCGACTATGTTTTACGAGATTGTTTGTGATTGACATAGTGGCATTATTGTCTATCATAATTGGAGTACGAGTAAAATTCAAACCGTAATCGCGCAGCTGCTGTTGTACCTAGAGAACCTGAGAGCAACAGCTACCCGCAGCACGCAAGATTGCTTCTTGCATTACCATGACACGATCCTCCCTCCTAAGAACTGACAACCACCTGTGGTAGACTTTCTTGTTGATTTGCATCCTCCAAGTCCGAATCAGTGAAAGCAACAAACGGTAAATCACTAGCAGCTGGATACCATAACCCAAGTTTAGGTTTCCCCTTCAAGTAATGAAGAATACGCTTCACCGCTTTCATATGTGACTCTTTTGGATTCGCTTGATATCTGGCACAAAGACACACTGCGAACATAATGTCTAGTCTTGAAGTAGTCAAGTACATTAGAGAACCAATCATTGCCCTGTACTGAGTTGGATCAACATCATTCACACTCTTATGATCTTCTTCCCGATGATTCTCACAAAAATAGAGTGTTTAATCTCTTGTTAGTCATTTGTTTTCAGAAAATATGAAAAAACAAAAACATTTTCTTTTAAAGTCTCCCATTTTGAACTGATAAGTTGCTTTTTTTGCATGATAAGATAAACTATTGGTTTATCTTTAACGTGGAAAAGGACTAATGGTTTTTTGAGTTACTTGCTTGTGGTTCTAAACAAATTGATTCAGTTATCAAAATGAAGTGCAGATTTCAAGTAAAGTACATATTAAGAGTGGAGTGTAGAATGTGTGAAGATGCATGGTAGGACCCTTCTACTACATTGCAAAGGGAGATATAAAGGAATTTTGAGATATGTGCTTAACCAGAGAATGCTAGTTCACTAATCTACAACGAATGAAAGTTTTAGAGATTGGAAGCATCAGCTAAGGGGGAGTTTGTTAATGTCAGAATCTATGTGTAGCTGAAGCTATCCAAAGATCAAAAGATCATAATATGTTTGAAGACAAAATTACACTATGAAGCTATTGTCAAAGGGGAGTCTGTCAGTGCACATTTTGTGACAAAATCTTAATAGTTTAATAGTTTAGTCTTTGGATATTTTGTATTGGTCTTAGCATTTGTGTTTAGCTTGTTTAGAGTTGTTATGGGCTTGGAGAATGGCCTAGCCCAGTCCAAAGCCCAGTATGCAGAGATGTAGTATATACACATGTTTTGTATTAGGGTTTTGGTTAAGCAAAGCTAGCGAAAGGGAAAAAGAGAAGGGTAGAGAGAGGTGTGAGAAATCTACAGAGAGTGGCTGAGTGATTTCTTGTGAGTCTTGAATTAATTGTAAACACTTGTGTTGGATAATCAATAGAAGACGATTTGTAAGATATTGTTCGTGTTCTTCATATTGCTCATAATTCTGTGATAATCTGATCTAGAGGATTCCGCACTCTAGGTTGAACATACGATTCTGTGAAGATCCATACGAATTAGGGGACCTACAAACGTTTACGATCCTGTGAGAAATCTGACAGGGCTTCGCCGTATTAGTCAACAAAATAGCATACAGACTCAGAACCCAACACACCTATTTATAGACATGGCACTTCGTACGAGGTGAGTCCTTTGCACGAGGTGAACTTCATTTCATACGAAGTGAACCAGGTTACCTTCGTACGAAGTGAAACTTTACTTCGTTCAAAGTGGACCATATACATACAAAATCAAATCTAACAGTTCAGCCCTAATACATACACAAACATGACCCTAAGACGTAGGCGATAGACATACTACATTCAACAAACTCTCCTTTGGATATTGTCTAGTCTTGGTCAGTCTTCAAAATCTTTAAAATATGAATAACGTTAATCTTTATCTCCCAAAGAAATTCTTCCTTGATTTTCTTCTTTCTTCACTCGGTATTGGTGTCTGATCTATCGCTAGAGCCCATTTAACAAACTGAAATCTTCTAATTGAATCTTTCTTTGTAACTGCATTAATTCTTTCTTCTTTTCGAATCTGCTTCATAAACTCAACTCTTTCTAGCTCACGCCATTAGATCTCCACATTTTCCCGAGTTAATACCATGTGCAGAACATATGTTGATCACACCTTGGTATTGCATCGCTTAGACTTTCTCCTTAGCCTCATAACATATCTTGTTACAGTTTCAACACTCGATATCTTTCTCCGAACAATTTACTAGCCACATCGGGTCTAGTGTCCTGATCTCCCTCCATAAGCCTTCAGCCTTTAGCACAATCACAACTTCTCATGTTTCAATATCATACTACCACCACTTGAAGAATTCATAGAAATCTTGTTTGATTTTCATCAAAGGAATATTCTTCATTGCTCATGGCTGTTTTATAATCAACGTAATATCCCTTTCTTTTGAAACCGGATCTATTTTGATTTTCTTCTTAGGTATGTTTAAAACCATGAGCGGCTTCATACTTGATTAATTTCCATAGTCTTTGATCATGAACTTCATCAAAAAGTTGTTCTTCTTCGTTTGACACAGCTCTACAACATCCCACCATGGCAACATTTTAATATCACTTAAGTACCTCAATTACTACACGCCAAACTCCCTCTTAATTGCATACACATCTAGTTCAGGAATCCAACCCTAGCTTAATCTGTCACCCAATGACTTATCTTGATCATGAGTGAAAAAGGCTAGCGGTCGTTGAAACTTTCTTTCTTTAGTTAACTCCTTGAACCACGTCTGTTTTGCTTTAGCAATCTCTGCTTTTGATAAATGTCTTGACACACCACCATCTTTAACGGTTACCTCAACTCTATGATTCAATAGATCATTCGTTTCCTCAGCAAAAATTTCTTTGAAGGTTGGGAAGTCATCTGTATCTTGTCCAAAATACTTAATAGTTTCGTCATCAGAATCATCCTTCATGATAACCTTATCATAGATATTAGCATCAGCCACATACTTGTATACATAATCTTCAAGATTAGAAGTACTGATATTGTTCAACTCGTCTTCAAAATCAAACTCAAAGGAACTTTCATCCACCCCTAACATTTTTTAAATTTCTTTTTTCAATAGTTGTTGACAAACTCCCCTTCTTCAACTCTATGTTTGAGGTAGAATACGTTAGGTTGTGGCAAGTCAAGAATGACTGTTATAGGTGGAACAACTGTGAATATTCCTAACTGCTCTACTTCGTTAACTGGATCTTTTGTCTCCCCCTGTCTTTGAGTATCATCTTCTTGGTTCGCGTCATCATTCAGATAAGCATCATAATCGAACGATTCATTAATCTTAGCATCCTAAACTCTCAAACCTGTACCACCCTGGGTGTTATCGTCATCATCACCCTTATCATTGTCGTCTTTCTTATCACCTCCACCAATATCTACATCAGCATCCTCCTCATAACCATCTATCTTTGCTTCCATCTTCTTTCTTTCTACGTATTTCTGCTTCAATTGAATCCTAGTAACATCTACAGATTCTCCAATAAGCACATAGTTCACCAACGGTTCAGATTCAACTTCTGGCTCGGTGGGTACAATAACCGGAATATCATTTATCTTATTCTTTCCTTTACCCACAACTGTTGCTTCAGCTTCAGCTTTTCTAGCTCTTTCTACTGCTCTAACCTTGGCTTCTTCGATCTCGATCAAATCATACTCTGTATCGAAGTTTATTCCCATCTTTTTCTCTAACACTTTATACAACACATCAAACTTCTTGGCATTCAAAGCTTTTTCAACTACCAGATCCTGTATTACGTTATCAAGCCTCTCTTTCTCAGCAGTAAGATTCGTGAGCATCGACACCAACTGTATGTTCTCTGCTTGAAGATGCTTGACTCTGTTCTCTAAATCAATAACATTCTGGTCATTGAAGAAATCCCCTTCAAAGCCTGCGAATAACAGATCATCTTCATTAGTAGGGCCTATGGGATGGGATCGTCATCTTTGAGTAGATTGTGGTGTTGATTGTTGACGTCTCATGGATGATTGTGGTGTAGAGTGTTGTTGTATGGGAGGTGTTGGTTGGTTTGGTGATGATGGTGGTAATTGAGGTGATGGTGGTGGTTGTTCGTGTGGTGGTGATGGTGGTGATGGTGGTGATGGTGATTGTTGTGGTGACGGTGATAGTGATGGCTTAGTCTCAGTCTCATGAGACCTCCTCTTTCTATATTTTCGTCTAGCTTTCTCTACTGTAGGAGACCCTATTGCCTTTTTGTGTACTTCAGATGGTTTGCTTTTAACTCTTTCGCTTTATTCGTTGGTCTTTCAACAATCTCCTCAGGTTCTAAGGCACATATGTATCATCATCATCACCTAAAGCCTTTCGCTTTCTCAACTCTACCCTTTCGGCTGCACCTCTAGCTTCTGGACTTCTTCAGAACTAACTTCATCATCGCCTTTAAATGCTTGCTTTTCAACCTCAGCAGCAATTGTAATCACATTCACATCATCTTTTTCCTAATCAGATGTTGCAGAGAACACATCATCTTCAACATTGGTTTCTACTTCAATATTCTGATCAACTTCAACATTAACATCCACCTCAGCCTCTTCATTTGTCGTCTCGTCTCTCATAATAGTTTCACCTATCCTTTTCTTCTGAGTTTTCTTTTTTGGAGTAGTCTATTTCTTTTTCGCATTCCAAGCACCTCTCTTTGGAATATAATCCTATATCTTATCTTCTTCATTATCGCAGTTACTGCCATCATTCCTCCATTTATCTTTCGGCATTGCTTTGTATCTTTTATCTTTGATCGTTCTAAAGAATTTCCTTATAGTAGGCTCAATCTTTTGTTTCAAATACTGACTCAATTGGTTTAAAGATAGATAACAAATCTTTCTTATCTTTGGCAAGGTTAGGAAATTGGTCGTCTAGCGTCATTTGGACGAACCTAGGATACTGTAAAAACTTATCTTTCTCAATATTTGCCTTCATCTGCTTGAAGATAACACGTGTGAAGTTGTAAGGCTTGTTGAGAGTAAGAGCAGTAATCATGCACATTTGGTAATCAAGTAGTGCATCGTATCCTCCTTTTCTCGGTGCGACAATGAAAAAATGTACGAAAAACTTATACAGCCTGCCTAGAAACGCTTTTGTTGAATGTCGTATTCACAAATCCTTTGTATCTGATATGGTAAAAACATCATTTACAAATCTTTTCCATATACATTGTTGGATCGTCATCTTAGTCTTTAAAGTCTAACACTCGACTTATTAACGCTTCTATAATCAGCACCTCCTTGTGTTTGTTTCCTATCCATACGAAAGACTGAATAGCTTTCTATTTAGGTAAGAACTTCATGTGATCCCAGAATCATTGTGCGTGAAAACAATATGCCTTATGTTGATCCGTTAAAGATTCTTTATCGGCAAATGATTCATGAACTCCAAAATATCCTTAAAAGGTTCCATCTCTGGGATTGTCTCATCCAACACACAATAAATGTTGTGCTTGGGCTCAAAAGTTAGACTTATTTTTCTTCGTAAACACATACAATAAACAATTAGACGAAAAAATTTCGAACATACCAAATCACTTTGTGCAAAGTGTCATGTACAAAGTCGTATTAACTTCGTGCGAAGTAAAATTTGAACACTTAACATATTGCACTTTCACTTCGTGCGAAGTAACTCTCTTCGTGTGAAGTGGCTGTTATGAACAAACATGAACTTTTTCTCGATTTTGATGAAATTGAAAGTTCTATAACATGCTAAAAGTGCCGACAAGCCTAGATCTATGCTCAATTTTAATTTTGGTCCATTAAATCATCCTATATCTAAGTTTAAAGATATAATTTACCAAAAACATGTTAATACGTTCAATAAAAGTCCAATCTCGTCCAATTCTACCTTAGGCGTTGGTAGTGGTGTACTAATCAACCACTACAGTTTATAATTGGGTAGCACTTCGTCGTTTGCTTTACAAAATACTTCAGTTCGCATAAAGGAGTAAACAATGAATAATGAATTCACTTGGTGTGAACTACTTTATGTAGGCCAGGCTTTTAACTTCGTACGAAGTGAAATATTTGCTTCGTGCGAAGTGAACACCACACTATCAAAATTTTCAACTCCCGTTCATTTTAACCAGCTTTAACAACCCACTCAGTTGACCAAGTCCAAGTTATTGACCCTTTTTAACTGATTTGTCTACCAAGTCCAAGTTAATGACCTTGGTTGAACACTTTATGAACAAACTGACGTTTTCAAGCAATTTTAAGTTTCGAATTAATGATCTTTTAATCAATTCAAAACATTTCTCATTTCCGATAAGCTCCCAACCCATTGTCCTCTAGATTTTCATCAACATTTAGCATCTTTGGATTTTGAAGATCCGCTTTCCATCATCGATAGTCGAAACTAAGATACAAATAAAATCTTTTTGATTTTTCTAAAGTTTATGCTAAAACACACTGAAATATTTTTGGGTTTTTCTAAAATGTAATGTGATAGAAATGTACAAACATATTTACATACATTTTTTGTGAGTTTGTGTTAAAGGATCATATTGGTTTTTGAGACAAATCACTAATACCGTTGATCTTTAAAACTTTAAGTTCTAAACAGATTCACTAAGATTGTTAGTATACTGATCCACTTAAACCTCTACACATTTCTCAATTGCTCCGAGATACGTTAATTAGATGTCTTAGAACTTTACTTAACAGTGTTTCCCACCTCAGAATATACTTCTGTATCAAGATTCCCTGGATTTCATTTTATAGGTTAATATATCTCACATATATTTGTATATGGGTTGTGCGAGACCTTTAGATCTCAGGTTAGTACCACCATACAAACAAAGAGATGAAGGCTCGACATAAAAGTGGTGCTCCAAATTTGGAATCTTTTATATAGCAATTGTCAGATCTTTCGATACTTCCAATATGCTACAGTTTTAGGGTTTTTAAAGCAAAAGTATTCTACAAGTTCTAAGCTATTGCTTACGCAAAATCAGAAGAACTTGTATAATATCCTAGATATCAATTATCTATAAAGACCTAGTATCTAAAAATCCGGCAATATCTCAAATGAAGTTTCGGTGTACTAGACCATATATCCGAGAGATGTTAACCCACTAATTAAGAAGTCTTTCTTTATGTTTATATCTCAGAAACAATCTACTGAATGTGCGAAGCCTACTTGCACATCATTAGTGAGACCTGTTTTAAACATTTTGACACTACATTTCTTTAGCATATTGTGATAGTCCACTGATGTACTATCATTTCCTCTTTTTACACGAAAACTCTTTTATGCCTTTTTAATGTTTTTGTACATTTTCAAATATATGTATTTTTTGTATTTTTCACAACATTTCTCCCGCTAAAATCAAAAATATATTTTTGGATTTTTTTTAAAAAAGAAATCTAAAAATAAAAACTTTGACAAACCGATGAGTATCACGTCAACTCGTCATCCTCCTCAAATTCAACCTCTAAATCCGCCACTGATGTCAGACTTTTCGTCCCATTAAGTTTCAAAAGATATTTTAATTTAGCTCGATTAAATGGTTTAGTAAATCTGCCTTTTTTCATCAGTATGGATCTTTTCAATTCTGACCAACTTTTTCTCATAGCAATCACGGATAAAGTGGTGTCAAATATCAATATGTTTAGTTTTAGAATGTTGAGCCGGGTTTTTAGTTATGTTAATGGCAGCCTCGTTATCTACATATATTGGCGTGTCAAGAAACTGCAATCCATAGTCTCTCATCTGTTGTTGTATCCACAAGATTTGGGAACAACCACTAGAAGCTGAAACGTATTCTGCTTCGTAAGTAGAGAGAGCGACTGTGGTTTGCTTCTTGCAGTGCCACGTTGCTAATCGTGTGCCAAAGAATTGGCAACCAGCAGTTGTAGATTTAGCATTTAAATGGCAACACCCAAAATCAGAATTGAAATATCTAGCGAGGTTGAAGTTGTCGTCTCGTGGATACCACAAGTCGGTGCTTGGGTAACCCTTCAAATATCAAAGAATCCATTTGATCATCAGCATGTGTGAAACTCGTGGATTTGACTGATATCGGGCGCGAGGCATGTCGGATACATGATATCCGGCCTTGATGCTGTGAGGTACATTAATGATCATGATCGATATAAGATCTCATCAATCTTCACTCCTTTCTCATCTGGTCTGATAATGTGATTGAGAGCTAATGAGGTAGATAATGGTGATGTTTCCGACATGTTGAATTTTTCCAAAACATCATGCACATAGTTCGACTAATGGATAAAGATACCATCAGGAAATTGATCGACCTGAAGTCCCAGAAAGAACTTCATCCCCCCCATAGAACTCATCTCGAATTTCTTTTGCATGACTTACTCAAAGTCCTTACACAATAATTCATTGGTCGAACCAAATATGATGTCTTCCACAAAAATTTGCACAATTAAGATGTGTCCTTCAACTTCCCGTGTGAAGAGGGTACTGTCTACGGTTCCTCTGGTGAAACTGTTCTATAGAAGGTGTTGAGAAGGCGTCTCGTACCAGGCTCTCTGGGCCTTGTGTAAGCCGTATAACGCCTTATCCAGTAGATAAACATTTTCTTTGTTTATCGGATCGACAAACCCTAGTGGTTGGCCGACATACACCTCCTCCTTCAACTTGCCGTATAGGAATATAGACTTTACATCTAATTGGTACACCTTGAAACCTTTCCATGACGTAAACGCCAAGAAAATGGGGATGGATACCAACCTAGCGACAAGAGTGTAGACTTCTGTATAGTCAATTCCCTCTTGTTGATGAAAACCATAAACAACGAGTGGAGCTTTATTGCGTAAAATCACTCCTCTATCATCACGTTTACACTTGAAGACCCATTTTGAACTAATTTTCTTGTGATCATCAGGTAGGTCAACAAGCTTCCAAACTCCAAGTTTCTCGAATTATAGTAGCTCTTCTTGCATCGCGTTTACTCAACTTTCCTCAGTAAGATCTTCTTTGTACGTTTTCGGTTCAATCTGTGAAATGAAACAACTATATGAGATAGTATCTTGTATAGGTGCAACTTTATAATACAAACAACTAAGATCCTTTTTGATCTGATTTTACGTTTTAACTCTAGTTTGCACTTCTCCAATTATGTTTCCTGATGGATGGTATGACAAAGTCCTCGGCATAACATCATTTGAGACGCTCACTTCGTGTTCAAGATTTGTAATGTTTTGATCAGCAACAAGATTACTTGTAGATACTTCATTCTGACCACTTGAACAACCGAGGTTGTTTAATAAACCTTGAAGTTGTTCTGCATCGTCATTGGATGTAGATCTGTCGTTATCATATGTCAGTTCAGCATCAGAATCTGAATCATCACTTTGATCGAACGTGGGAGTAGGTTGATTCATCTCTTGATTTGTAGTGGGATCACTTATTCTTATTGTCTGTGATTCTGGATGTTTAGTACTTGTACTAGCTTCAGCATCTTGAGTTCCAACAGGTGTTTGAGTAATGACGATTGGTCTCGGAACTTGCTCTTGTGCTGACGCTTGTTGTTGATATAAAACTAGTAGTTCCTCCTTTGTTGGTTCATCCGAAAGCTTAAAAGAATCCCATAGACTATCATAGTTGAACAGCTAAGCATCTCCTATTTTTTGTGTTGGAGACATATATCTTTGACAATCCACATTCTAAGCTTCAATAACCCGGTTTATGCTAGGTAAATATACTCTAAGAAGTGGACTAGCATATCCCACGAAAACCCCTCCAATGATTTAGCCCCGAAATTGCAATTAGCATCAATTACGATGCATGGTGACCCAAACGGTTCTAGATACTTCAGATTTGGTTTTCATTGGTCAAGTAGCTAAAAGCATGTCTTCTTATGTGGCTTGACCATCAAAACTCTGTTTAGTGTATAGCAAGCAGACGCTATAGCTTCGCTTAAAAAACTAACTGGCAATTTCGAATCATCGAGCATCGTGCTTGCTGTCTCTATCAGGGTTCGTTTTTTGTGTTCAGATACACCATTCTGTTATGGAGTATAAGGTGCACTGATTTCATGCAAAATACCCTTTTCGTTTCATAATTCAAACATCCGATTGTTTTTAAACTCTGTAGCGTTGTCACTTCTTATTCGTCGGATTATCAAGTGATACTGGTTCTCTAATTTGTGGAATAGAATCATAAGATTTTCAAATGTTTCATCTTTGCTCTCTATGAACATCACCCACGAAAATCTTAAGTAGTCGTCAGTCATAATAAGACAATATATTTCTCTAGAAATGCTTTGGACGTTGATTGGTCCAAAGAGATCCATGTGTAGTCTCTCTAGTGGGAGCTTAATAGAATTCAGGAGCTTCCTTGGGTGCGATTTCTTATGTTATTTGCCTTTTTGTAGCTTAAGCAATCATCACTCAAGTGCACACTCTTTAATTTTACTCCTTCCACTTGATTGTTGTGAACTAAGAAGTTCATTTTTCTGAGATAAATGTGACCCATCTTCATGTGCCATAAGATCGATTCCTTTTCTGGTGCTTTGGATGCGAAACATTGCGCTGATTTGGTCGTAGTTGTTGCAACGCATCAGGATCCATTCCTCAGGTATATTGAATCCCGACTTCAGAATTAAGCATTCTTTATTTGTGAAGTATGTCGTGAACCTTTTATATCACAAATCTATGAAATACTCAACAAGTTGTTCTCTAACTCAGATATATAGTTGACTTTATCAAAAGACACCACACAGTTTGTTAGAATCTCCTCACCGACTATCCTTCCACCTTGATTACCCGTGAACCTAACGCAGCCTCCACGGATTGATTTAACATCGTAAAGCAAGGCTAGCATTCCCGTCATGTGTCGAGAAGCTCCACTATCCATTATCCACTTTGAAATGATTGATCTCGGGAGCCCTGCGCAGGCAATTAAGTAGTTATTTGAATAAGGAGACCCAATCCTTGATGGTCTTGGGTGGGTTCGGGATTACCTCTTTTGGTACACTAACACTTTCTTTCTTGATTTCAAACTTCTGTTCAACCTCGTCCTTTTTATTAGTCTTTGATGCAACATACGTTTTTGCTTCTTCCAAAAATGGTTTTGCTTTTATCACCCAAGATTGTTGTTTTGAAAACGTGTTTAGAATAGAATTTCGAATCGTATTCTTCATTCTTGCTCGATGATTCACCAACTTCATTGTTTGAAACATTAGAATTTGTTGGTTTCACATTGTTAGATTCATTATTTCTTTCCAAAAATATGTGTTGGAACAAACATAGGAAACTTCTGGTTCACATCTTCTGAACACTTCTTAACGTTGTAAACAGGTTTGGAGTTAGTCTGGGACATCGTCTTGCGATATGCCTGACTTGATTACATTTGAACAATGTCCTACTGTCGTCTCTAACAGAGGATTCCTAAACCTGTTCACGACGCTTCTTTTCAGCATAAAACTCGTCATTTGACTGTAACTTACCCAAACTTTCCTTCTCACTTTCTGAACTTGTTCCAAAAACAAAGTTTACATTCTTTGAAAATTCTTGTTCTCAGGATAATTCTTTCCTTTGTGATTATTATTATCAGTAGGTTTGGGTTTAGAATAGTAAGATGCGTTCAGATTTTCAAGCTCAGACAGACTTACTTCTATCAATTTAAACACTTGTTCAACTTTTTCAAGATTCACATTCTGAATCGAAAATTCATGATGAGAATATAATTTGTCTGATCCTTTCATTTTATATGCAACCATGTTAGGAAATCATTCGAACTAGATTCTAATTTTCGAATAAAAATTCTTATGAAAACTTTCTTCATTTTTCAGAAGGTGAACTTGAACTAGTTTTCTCCAAATTAGACTCAACACTTTCTCCAAATTAGATTCACCAACTTCATTTTTTTAAACATTAGAATTTGTTGGATTCACATTGTTAGATTCATTATTTCTTTTCAAAATATATGTTGGAACAAACATTGGAAACTTCTGTTTTACATCTTCTTAAAACTTCTTAACGTTGTAAACAGGTTGGAGTTAGTCTGGGACATTGTCTTGCGATATGCCCGACTTGATTGCATTTAAAGCATGTCCTACTGTCGTCTCTAACAGAGGATTCCTAAACCTATTCACAACGCTTCTTTTCACCATAAAACTAGTCATTTGACTGTGACTTAGCCAAACTTTCCTTCTCACTTTCTGAACTTGTTCCAAAAACAAGGTTTACATTCTTTGAAAATTCTTGTTCTCAGGATAATTCTTTCCTTTGTGATTATTATTATCAGTAGGTTTGGGTTTAGAATAGTAAGAGGCGTTCAGATTTTCAAGCTCAGGCATACCTACTTCTATCAATTTAAACACTTGTTAAACTTTTTTAAGGTTCACATTCTGAATCGAAAATTCATGATCAGAATATAATTTGTCTGATCCTTTCATTTTATATGCAACCATGTTAGGATCATCGTTCGAACTAGATTCTAATTTTTGAATATAATTCTTATGAAAACATTCTTCATTTTTCAGAAGGTGAACTTGAACTAGTTTTCTCCAAATTAGACTCAGCACTTTCTCCAAATTAGATTCACCAACTTCATTGTTTGAAACATTAGAATTTGTTGGTTTCACATTGTTAGATTCGTTATTTCTTTCAAAATATGTGTTGGAACAAACATAGGAAACTTCTGTTTCACATATTCTGAACACTTCTTAACGTTGTAAACAGTTTGGAGTTAGTCTTGGACATTGTCTTGCGATATGCCTGACTGATTGCATTTAAAGCATGTCCTACTGTCGTCTCTAACAGAGGATACCTAAACCTATTCACAACGCTTCTTTTCACCATAAAACTGGTCATTTGACTGTGACTTAGCCAAACTTTCCTTCTCACTTTCTGAACTTGTTCCAAAAGCAAGGTTTACATTCTTTGAAAATTCTTGTTCTCAGGATAATTCTTTCCTTTGTGATTATTTTTATCAGTAGGTTTGGGTTTAGAATAGTAAGAGGCGTTCAGATTTTCAAGCTCAGCAAACTTACTTCTATCAATTTAAACACTTGTTAAACTTTTTCAAGATTCACATTCTGAATCAAAAATTCATGAACAGAATATAATTTGTCTGATCCTTTCATTTTATATGCAACCATGTTAGGATCATCGTTCGAACTAGATTCTAATTTTTGAATATAATTCTTATGAAAACATTCTTCATTTTTCAGAAGGTGAACTTGAACTAGTTCTCTCCAAATTAGACTCAACACTTTCTCCAAATTAGATTGACCAACTTCATTGTTTGAAACATTAGAATTTGTTGGTTTCACATTGATAGATTCATTATTTCTTTTCAAAATATGTGTTGGAACAAACATAGGAAACTTCTGTTTCACATATTCTGAACACTTCTTAACGTTGTAAACAGGTTTGGAGTTAGTCTGGGACATTGTCTTGCGATATGCCGGACTTGATTGCATTTGAAGCATGTCCTACTGTCGTCTCTAACAGAGGATTCCTAAACCTGTTCATGACGCTTCTTTTCAGCATAAAACTGGTCATTTGACTGTGACTTAGCCAAACTTTCCTTCTCACTTTCTGAACTTGTTCCAAAAACTAAGTTTACATTCTTTGAAAATTTTTGTTCTCAGGATAATTCTTTCCTTTGTGATTATTTTTATCAGTAGGTTTGGGTTTAGAATAGTAAGATGCGTTTAGATTTTCAAGCTCAGACAGACTTACTTCTATCAATTTAAACACTTGTTAAACTTTTTCAAGATTCACATTCTTAATCGAAAATTCATGATCAGAATATAATTTGTCTGATCCTTTCATTTTATATGTGCAACCATGTTAGGATAATCATTCAAACTAGATTCTAATCTTTGAATATAATTCTTATGAGAACTTTCTTCATTTTTCAGAAGGTGAACTTGAACTACTTTTCTCCAAATTAGACTCAACACTTTCTCTAAATTAGATTGACCAACTTCATTGTTTGAAACATTAGAATTTGTTGGTTTCACATTGTTAGATTTATTATTTCTTTTCACAATATGTGTTGGAACAAACATAGGAAACTTCTGTTTCACATCTTCTAAAGACTTCTTAACGTTGTAAACAAGTTTGGAGTTAGTCTGGGACATCGTCTTGCGATATTCCCTAATTGATTGCTTTTTGAAGCATGTCCTACTGTCGTCTCTAACAGAGGATTCCAAAACCTGTTCACGATGCTTCTTTTCAGCATAAAACTCGTCATTCGACTGTGACTTAGCCAAACTTTCCTTCTCACTTTCTGAACTTGTTCCAAAAACAAAGTTTACATTCTTTGAAAATTCTTATTCTCAGGATAATTCTTTCCTTTGTGATTATTATTATCAGTAGGTTTAGGTTTAGAATAGTAAGATGCGTTCGGATTTTCAAGCTCAGACAGACTTACTTCTATAAATTTAAACACTTGTTCAACTTTTTCAAGATTCACATTCTGAATCGAAAATTCATGATCAGAATATAATTTGTCTGATCCCTTCATTTTATATGCAACCATGTTAGGATCATCGTTCGAACTAGATTCTAATCTTTGAAAATAATTCTTATGAGAACTTTCTTCATTTTTCAGAAGGTGAACTTGAACTACTTTTCTCCAAATTAGACTCAACACTTCCTCCAAATTAGATTCACCAACTTCATTGTTTGAAACGTTAGAATTTGTTGGTTTCACATTGTTAGAATCATTATTTCTTTTCAAAATATGTGTTGGAACAAACATGGGAAACTTCTGTTTCACATCTTCTAAAGATTTCTTAACGTTTTAAACAGGTTTGGAGTTAGTCTAGGACATCGTCTGGCGATATACCCTACTTGATTGCATTTGAAGCACGTCCTACTGACGTCTCTATCAGAGGATTCCTAAACATGTTCACGACGCTTCTATTCAGCATAAAACTCGTCATTTGACTGTGACTTAGCCAAACTTTCCTTCTCACTTTCTGAACTTGTTCCAAAAACAAAGTTTACATTCTTTGAAAATTCTTGTTCTCAGGATAATTCTTTCCTTTGTGATTATTATTATCATTAGGTTTAGGTTTAGAATATTAAGATGCGTTCGGATTTTCAAGCTCAGATATACTTACTTCTATCAAATAAAACACTTGTTCAACTTTTTCAAGATTCACATTCTGAACCGAAAATTCATGATCAGAATATAATTTGTCTGATCCTATCATTTTATATGCAACCATGTTAGGATCATCGATCGAACTAGATTCTAATTTTTTAATATAATTCTTATGAAAACTTTCTTCATTCTTCAGAAGGTGAACTTGAACTAGTTTTCTACAAATTAGACTCTAACACTTTCTCCAAATTAGATTTGCCAACTTCATTGTTTGAAACATTAGAATTTGTTGGTTTCACATTGTTAGATTCATTATTTCTTTTCAAAATATGTGTTGGGACAAACATAGGAAACTTGTGTTTCACATCTTCCAAAGAATTCTTAATGTTGTAAACAGGTTTAGAGTTAGTCTGGGACCTTGTTTTGCGATTTTCCCGACTTGATTGCATTTGAAGCATGTCCTACTGTCGTCTCTAACAGAGGATTCCTAAACCTGTTCACGACGCTTCTTTTCAGCATAAAACTCGTCATTTGACTGTGACTTGGCCAAACTTTCCTTCTCACTTTCTGAACTTGTTCCAAAAACAAAGTTTACATTCTTTGAAAATTCTAGTTCTCAGGATAATTCTTTCCTTTGTGATTACTATTAACAGTAGGTTCTGGTTTAGAAGAGTAAGATGCGTTCAGATTTTCAAGCTCATACAAACTTACTTCTATCAAATAAAACACTTGTTAAACTTTTTCAAGATTCACATTCTGAATCGAAAATTCATGATCAGAATATAATTTTTCTGATCCTTTCATTTTATATGCAACCATGTTAGGATCATCGTTCGATTGATTCTAATTTTTGAATATAAATCTTATGAAAACTTTCTTCATTTTTCAGAAGGTGAACTTGAACTAGTTTTCTCCAGATTAGACTCAACACTTTCTCCAAATTAGATTCACCAACTTCATTGTTTGAAACATTAGAATTTGTTGGTTTCACATTGTTAGATTCATTATTTCTTTTCAAAATATGTGTTGGAACAAACATTGGAAACTTCTGTTTCACATCTTCTGAAAACTTCTTAACGTTTGTAAACAGGTTTGGAGTTAGTCTGGGACATCGTCTTGCAATATGCCCTACTTGATTGCATTTGAAGCATGTCCCACTGTCGTCTCTAACAGAGGATTCCTAAACCTGTTCACGATGCTTCTTTTCAGCATAAAACTCGTCATTAACTATGACTTAGCCAAACTTTCCTTCTAACTTTCTGAACTTGTTCCAAAAACAAAGTTTACATTCTTTGAAAATTCTTATTCTCAGGATAATTCTTTCCTTTGTGAGCATTATTATCAGTAGGTTTTAGGTTAAGAATAGTAAGATGCGTTCAGATTTTCAAGCTCAGACAGACTTACTTCTATCAATTTAAACACTTGTTCAGCTTTTTCAAGATTCACATTCTGAATCGAAAATTCATGATCAGAATATAATTTGTCTGATCCCTTCATTTTATATGCAACCATGTTAGGATCATCGTTCGAACTAGATTCTAATCTTTGAAAATAATTCTTATGAGAACTTTCTTCATTTTTCAGAAGGTGAACTTGAACTACTTTTCTCCAAATTAGACTCAACACTTCCTCCAAATTAGATTCACCAACTTCATTGTTTGAAACGTTAGAATTTGTTGGTTTCACATTGTTAGATTCATTATTTCTTTTCAAAATATGTGTTGGAACAAACCTGGGAAACTTCTGTTTCACATCTTCTGAAGAGTTCTTAACGTTTTAAACAGGTTTGGAGTTAGTCTAGGACATCGTCTGGCGATATACCCTACTTGATTGCATTTGAAGCACGTCCTACTGTCGTCTCTATCAGAGGATTCCTAAACATGTTCACGACGCTTCTATTCAGCATAAAACTCGTCATTTGACTGTGACTTAGCCAAACTTTCCTTCTCACTTTCTGAACTTGTTCCAAAAACAAAGTTTACATTCTTTGAAAATTCTTGTTCTCAGGATAATTCTTTCCTTTGTGATTATTATTATCAGTAGGTTTAGGTTTAGAATATTAAGATGCGTTCGGATTTTCAAGCTCAGACATACTTACTTCTATCAAATAAAACACTTGTTCAACTTTTTCAAGAATCACATTCTGAACCGAAAATTCATGATCAGAATATAATTTGTCTGATCCTATCATTTTATATGCAACCATGTTAGGATCATCGATCGAACTAGATTCTAATTTTTTAATATAATTCTTATGAAAACTTTCTTCATTCTTCAGAAGGTGAACTTGAACTAGTTTTCTACAAATTAGACTCTAACACTTTCTCCAAATTAGATTTGCCAACTTCATTGTTTGAAACATTAGAATTTGTTGGTTTCACATTGTTAGATTCATTATTTCTTTTCAAAATATGTGTTGGACAAACATAGGAAACTTGTGTTTCACATCTTCTAAAGAATTCTTAATGTTGTAAACAGGTTTAGAGTTAGTCTGGGACCTTGTTTTGCGATTTTCCCGACTTGATTGCATTTGAAGCATGTCCTACTGTCGTCTCTAACAGAGGATTCCTAAACCTGTTCACGACGCTTCTTTTCAGCATAAAACTCGTCATTTGACTGTGACTTGGCCAAACTTTCCTTCTCACTTTCTGAACTTGTTCCAAAAACAAAGTTTACATTCTTTGAAAATTCTAGTTCTCAGGATAATTCTTTCCTTTGTGATTACTATTAACAGTAGGTTCTGGTTTAGAAGAGTAAGATGCGTTCAGATTTTCAAGCTCATACAAAGTTACTTCTATCAAATAAAACACTTGTTAAACTTTTTCAAGATTCACATTCTGAATCGAAAATTCATGATCAGAATATAATTTTTCTGATCCTTTCATTTTATATGCAACCATGTTAGGATCATCGTTCGATTGATTCTAATTTTTGAATATAAATCTTATGAAAACTTTCTTCATTTTTCAGAAGGTGAACTTGAACTAGTTTTCTCCAGATTAGACTCAACACTTTCTCCAAATTAGATTCACCAACTTCATTGTTTGAAACATTAGAATTTGTTGGTTTCACATTGTTACATTCATTATTTCTTTTCATAATATGTGTTAGAACAAACATAGGAAACTTCTGTTTCACATCTTCTGAACACTTATGAACGTTGTAAACAGGTTTGGAATTAGTCTGGGACATTGTCTTGCGATATGCCCGACTTGATTGCATTGAAGAATGTCCTACAGTAGAAAATTCATGATCAGAATATAATTTGTCTGATCCTTTCATTTTATATGCAACCAGGTTAGGATCATCGTTCGAACTAGATTCTAATTTTTGAATATAATTCTTATGAAAACCTTCTTCATTTTTGAAGCATGTCCTACTGTAGACAGGTTTGGAATTAGTCTGGGACATTGTCTTGCGATATGCCCGACTTGATTGCATTTGAAGCATGTCCTACTGTATTCTTTAATAGAGAATTCCTAAACCTGTTTATGAGGGTTCTTTTCAGCATAAAACTCGTCATTTGACTGTGACTTAGCCAAACTTTCCTTCTCACTTTCTGAACTTGTTCCAAAAACAAAGTTTACATTCTTTGAAAATCTTAGTTCTCAGGATAATTCTTTCCTTTGTGATTATTATTAACAGTAGGTTTGGGTTTAGAATAGTAAGATGCGTTCAGATTTTCAAGCTCAGACAAACTTACTTCTATCAAATAAAACACTTGTTAAACTTTTTCAAGATTCACATTCTGAATCGAAAATTCATGATCAGAATATAATTTTTCTGATCCTTTCATTTTATATGCAACCATGTTAGGATCATCGTTCGAACTTGATTCTAATTTTTGAATATAATTCTTATGAAAAGTTTCTTCATTTTTAAGAAGGTGAACTTGAACTAGTTTTCTCCAGATTAGACTCAACACTTTCTCCAAATTAGATTCACCAACTTCATTGTTTGAAACATTAGAATTTGTTGGTTTCACATTGTTAGACTCATTATTTCTTTTCAAAATATGTGTTGGAACAAACACTGGAAACTTCTGTTTCACATCTTCTGAAAACTTCTTAACGTTGTAAACAGGTTTGGAGTTAGTCTGGGACATCGTCTTGCAATATGAGCGACTTGATTGCATTTTAAGCATGTCCTACTGTCGTCTCTATCAGAGGATTCCTAAACCTGTTCACGACGCCTCTTTTCAGCATAAAACTCGTCATTTGACAGTGACTTAGCCAAACATTCCTTCTCACTTTCTGAACTTGTTCCAAAAACAAAGTTTACATTATTTGAAAACTCTTGTTCTCAGGATAATTCTTTCCTTTGTGATTATTATTATCAGTAGGTTTGGGTTTAGAATAGTAAGATGCGTTCAGATTTTCATTTTCAGACAGACTTACTTCTATCAATTTAAACACTTGTTCAACTTTTTCAAGATTCAAATTCTGAATCGAAAATTCATGATCAGAATATAATTTGTCTAATCCTTTCATTTTATATGCGACCATGTTAGGTCATCGTTCGAACTAGATTCTAATTTTCGAATAAAATTCTTATGAAAACTTTCTTCATTTTTCAGAAGGTGAACTTGAACTAGTTTTCTCCAAATTAGACTCAACACTTTCTCCAAATTAGATTCACCAACTTCATTTTTTGAAACATTAGAATTTGTTGGTTTCACATTGTTAGATTCATTATTTCTTTTCAAAATATGTGTTGGAACAAACATTGGAAACTTCTGTTTTACATCTTCTTAAAACTTCTTAACGTTGTAAACAGGTTTGGAGTTAGTCTGGGACATCGTCTTGCGATATTCCCTACTTGATTACATTTGAAGCATGTCCTATTGTCGTCTCTAACAGAGGATTCCTAAACCTGTTCACGACGCTTCTTTTCAGCATAAAACTCGTCATTTGACTGTGACTTAGCCAAACTTTCTTTCTCACTTTCTGAACTTGTTCCAAAAACTAAGTTTATATTTTTTTAAAATTCTTGTTCTTAGGATAATTCTTTCCTTTTTTATTATTATTATCAGTAGGTTTGGGTTTAGAATAGTAAGATGCGTTCAGATTTTCATGCTCAGACAGACTTACTTCTATCAATTCAAACACTTGTTCAACTTTTTCAAGATTCACATTCTGAATTGAAAATTCATTATCAGACTATAATTTGTCTGATCCTTTCATTTTGTGAAACCATGTTAGGATAATCATTCGAACTAGATTCTAATTTTTGAATATAATTCTTATGAAAACTTACTTCATTTTTCAGAAGGTGAACTTCAACTAGTTTTCTTCAAATTAGACTCAACACTTTCTCCAAATTAGATTCACCAACTTCATTGTTTGAAACATTAGAATTTGTTGGTTTCACATTGTTAGATTCATTATTTCTTTTCAAAATATGTGTTGGAACTAACATAGAAAACTTATGTTTCACATCTTCTGAAAACTTCTTAACGTTGTAAACAGGTTTGGAGTTAGTCCGGGACATCGTCTTGCGAATTGCACGACTTAATTGCATTTGAAGCATGTCCTACTATTGTCTCTAACAGAGGATTCCTAAACATGTTCACGATGCTTCTTTTCAGCATAAAACTAGTCATTTGACTGTGACTTAGCCAAACTTTACTTCTCACTTTCTGAACTTGTTCCAAAAACAAAGTTTACATTCTTTGAAAATTCTTGTTCTCATGATAGTTTTTTCCGTTGTGATTATTATTATCAGTAGGTTTGGGTTTAGAAATTTAAGATGCGTTCAGATTTTCAAGTTCAGACAGACTTACTTCTATCAGTTTAGACACTTGCTCAACTTTTTCAAGATTCCCATTCTGAATCGAAAATTCATGATCAGAAATATAATTTGTCTGAACCTTTCATTTTATATGCAACCATGTTAGGATCATCGTTCGAACTAGATTCTTATTTTTGGATATAATTCTTATGAAAACTTTTTCAATTTTCAGAAGGTGAACTTAAACTTGTTTTCTCCAAATTAGACTCAACACTTTCTCCAAATTAGATTCACCAACTTCATTGTTTGAAACATTAGAATTTGTTGGTTTCACATTGTTAGATTCATTATTTCCTTTCAAAATATGTGTTGGAACTAACATAGGAAACTTCTGTTTCACATCTTCTGAACACTTATTAACGTTGAAAACAGGTCTGGAGTTAGTCTGGGACATTGTCTTGCGATATGCCCGACTTGATTGCATTTGAAGCATGTCCTACTGTCGTCTCTATCAGAGGATTCCTAAACCTGTTCACGACGCTTCTTTTCAGCATTAAACTCGTCATTTGACTGTGACTTAGCCAAACTTTCCTTCTCACTTTCTGAACTTGTTCCAAAAACTAAGTTTACATTTTTTGAAAATTCTTGTTCTTAGGATAATTCTTTTCTTTCTGATTATTATTATCAGTAGGTTTGGGTTTAGAATAGTAAAATGCGTTCATATTTTCAAGCTCAGACAGACTTACTTCTATCAATTTAAACACTTGTTCAACTTTTTCAAGATTCACATTCTGAATCGAAAATTCATGATCAGAATATAACTGATCATTTCATTTTATATGCAACCATGTTAGGATAATCGTTCGAACTAGATTCTAATTTTTGAATATAATTCTTATGAAAACCTTCTTCATTTTTCAGAAGGTGAACTTGAACTACTTTTCTCCAAATTAGACTCAACACTTTCTCCATATTAGATTCACCAACTTCATTGTTTGAAACATTAGAATTTGTTGGTTTCACATTGTTACATTCATTATTTCTTTTCATAATATGTGTTAGAACAAACATAGGAAACTTCTGTTTCACATCTTCTGAACACTTATGAACGTTGTAAACAGGTTTGGAATTAGTCTGGGACATTGTCTTGCGATATGCCCGACTTGATTGCATTTGAAGAATGTCCTACAGTAGAAAATTCATGATCAGAATATAATTTGTCTGATCCTTTCATTTTATATGCAACCAGGTTAGGATCATCGTTCGAACTAGATTCTAATTTTTGAATATAATTCTTATGAAAACCTTCTTCATTTTTGAAGCATGTCCTACTGTAGACAGGTTTGGAATTAGTCTGGGACATTGTCTTGCGATATGCCCGACTTGATTGCATTTGAAGCATGTCCTACTGTATTCTTTAATAGAGAATTCCTAAACCTGTTTATGATGGTTCTTTTCAGCATAAAACTCGTCATTTGACTGTGACTTAGCCAAACTTTCCTTCTCACTTTCTGAACTTGTTCCAAAAACAAAGTTTACATTCTTTGAAAATTCTAGTTCTCAGGATAATTCTTTCCTTTGTGATTATTATTAACAGTAGGTTTGGGTTTAGGATAGTAAGATGCGTTCAGATTTTCAAGCTCATACAAACTTACTTCTATCAATTTAAACACTTGTTCAACTTTTTCAAGATTCACATTCTGAATCGAAAATTCATGATAAGACTATAATTTGTCTGATCCTTTCATTTTATGTGCAACCATGTTAGGATCATCGTTCGAACTAGATTCTAATTTTTGAATATAATTCTTATGAAAACTTTCTTCATTTTTCAGAAGGTGAACTTCAACTAGTTTTCTCCAAGTTAGACTCAACACTCTCTCCAAATTAGATTCACTAACTTCATTGTTTGAAACATTAGAATTTGTTGGTTTCACAGTGTTAGATTCATTATTTCTTTTCAAAATATGTGTTAGAACAAACATAGGAAACTTCTGTTTCACATCTTCTGAAGACTTCTTAACATTGTATACAGGTTTGGAATTAGTCTAGGACATCGTCTTACGATACGACCGACTTGATTGCATTTGAAGCATGTCCTACTGTCATCTCTATCAGAGGATTCCTAAACCTGTTCACGACGCTTCTTTTCAGCATAAAACCAGTCATTTGACTGTGACTTAGCCAAACTTTCCTTCTCACTTTCTGAACTTGTTCCAAAAACAAAGTTTACATTCTTTGAAAATTCTTGTTCTCAGGATAATTCTTTCCTTTGTGATTATTATTATCAGTATGTTTGGGTTTAGAATAGTAAGATGGTTCAAGTTTTAAGGCTCAGACAGACTTACTTCTATCAATTTAAACACTTGTTCAACTTTTTCAAGATTCACATTATGAATCGAAAATTCATGATCAGACTATAATTTGTCTGATCTTTTCATTTTATATGCAACCATGTTAGGATCATCGTTCAAACTAGATTCTAGGTTTTGAATATAATTCTTATGAAAACCTTCTTCATTTTTCAGAAGGTGAACTTGAACTACTTTTCTCCAAATTTGACTCAACACTTTCTCCAAATTAGATTCACCAACTTCATTGTTTGAAACATTAGAATTTGTTGGTTTCACATTGTTAGATTCATTATTTCTTTTCACAATATGTGTTGGAACAAACATAGGAAACTTCTGTTTCACATCTTCTAAAGACTTCTTAACGTTGTAAACAGGTTTGGAGTTAGTCTGGGACATTGTCTTGCGATATGCCTGACTTGATTGCATTTGAAGCATGTCCTACTGTCGTCTCTAAAAGAGGGATCCTAAACCTGTTCACGACGCTTCTTTTCAGCATAAAACTCGTCATTTGACTGTGACTTAGCCAAACTTTCCTTCTCACTTTCTGAACTTGTTCCAAAAAGAAAGTCTACATTCTTTGAAAATTCTTGTTCTCAGGATAATTATTTCATTTATGATTATTATTATCAGTAGGTTTTGGTTTAGAATATTAAGATGCGTTCAGATATTCAAGCTCAGAAAGACTTACTTCTATCAGTTTAAACACTTGTTCAACTTTTTCAAGATTCACATTCTGAATCAAAAATTCATGATCAGAATATAATTTATCTGATCCTTTCATTTTATATGCAACCAGGTTAGGATCATCGTTCGAACTAATTTCTAATTTTTGAATATAATTCTTATGAAAACTTTCTTGATTTTTCAGAAAGTGAACTTGAACTACTTTTCTCCAAATTAGACTCAACACTTTCTCCAAATTAGATTCACCAACTTCATTGTTTGAAATATTAGAATTTCTTGGTTTCACATTGTTAGATTCATTATTTCTTTTCAAAATATGTGTTGGAACAAACATAGGAAACTTCTGTTTCACATCTTCTGAAGACTTCTTAACATTGTAAACAGGTTTGGAGTTAGTCTAGGACAACGTCTTACGATATGACCGACTTGATTTCATTTGAAGCATGTCCTACTGTCGTCTCTATCAGAGGATTCCTAAACCTGTTCACGACGCTTCTTTTCAGCATAAAACCCGTCATTTGACTGTGACTTAGCCAAACTTTCCTTCTCACTTTCTGAACTTGTTCCAAAAACAAAGTTTACATTCTTGAAAATTCTAGTTCTCAGGATAATTCTTTCCTTTGTGATTATTGTTATCAGTATGTTTGGGTTTAGAATAGTAAGATGTGTTCAAGTTTTCAAGCTCAGACAGACTTACTTCTATCAGTTTAATCCCTTGTTCAACTTTTTCAAGATTCACATTATGAATCGAAAATTCATGATCAGACTATATTTTTCTGATCTTTTCATTTTATATGCAACCATGTTAGGATCATCGTTCGAACTAGATTCTAATTTTTGACTATAATTCTTATGAAAACTTTCTTCATTTTTCAGAAGGTGAACTTGAACTAGTTTTCTCCAAATTAGACTCAACACTCTCTCCAAATTAGATTCACTAACTTCATTGTTTGAAACATTAGAATTTGTTGGTTTCACATTGTTAGATTCATTATTTCTTTTCAAAATATATGTTGGAACAAACACAGGAAACTTCTGTTTCACATCTTCTGAAGACTTCTTGACATTGTAAACAGGTTTGGAGTTAGTCTAGGACATCGTCTTACGATATGACCGACTTGATTGCGTCGTCTCTATCAAAGGATTCCAAAACCTGTTCACGACGTTTCTTTTCAGCATTAAACCCTCATTTGACTGTGACTTAGCCAAACTTTCCTTCTCACTTTCTGAACTTGTTCCAAAAACAAAGTTTACATTATTTGAAAATTCTTGTTCTCAGGATAATTCATTCCTTTGTGATTATTATTATCAATATGTTTGGGTTTAGAATAGTAAGATGTGTTCAAGTTTTCAAGCTCAGACAGACTTACTTCTATCAATTTAAACACTTGTTCAACTTTTTCAAGATTCACATTATGAATCGAAAATTCATGATCAGACTATAATTTGTCTGATCTTTTCATTTTATATGCAACCATGTTAGGATCATCGTTCGAACTAGATTCTAGTTTTTTAATATAATTCTTATGAAAACCTTCTTCATTTTTCAGAAGGTGAACTTGAACTACTTTCTCCAAATTAGACTCAACACTTTCTCCAAATTAGATTCACCAACTTCATTGTTTGAAACATTAGAATTTGTTGGTTTCACATTGTTAGATTCATTATTTCTTTTCACAATATGTGTTGGAACAAACATAGGAAACTTCTGTTTCACATCTTCTAAAGACTTCTTAACGTTGTAAACAGGTTTGGAGTTAGTTTGGGACATCGTCATGCGATATGCCTGACTTGAGTGCATTTGAAGCATGTCCTACTGTTGTCTCTAAAAGAGGGATCCTAAACCTGTTCACGACACTTCTTTTCAGCATAAAACTCGTCATTTGACTATGACTTAGCCAAACTTTCCTTCTCACTTTCTGAACTTGTTCCAAAAACAAAGTCTACATTCTTTGAAAATTCTTGTTCTCAGGATAATTATTTCCTTTATGATTATTATTATCAGTAGGTTTTGGTTTAGAATATTAAGATGCGTTCAGATTTTCAAGCTCAGACAGACTTACTTCTATCAGTTTAAACACTTGTTCAACTTTTTCAAGATTCACATTCTGAATCGAAAATTCATGACCAGAATATAATTTGACTGATCCTTTCATTTTATATGCAACCAGGTTATGATCATCGTTCGAACTAGATTCTAATTTTTGAATATAATTCTTATCAAAACTTTCTTGATTTTTCAGAAAGTGAACTTGAACTACTTTTCTCCAAAGTAGACTCAACACTTTCTCCAAATTAGATTCACCAACTTCATTGTTTGAAATATTAGAATTTGTTGGTTTCACATTGTTAGATTCATTATTTCTTTTCAAAATATGTGTTGGAACAAACATAGGAAACTTCTGTTTCACATCTTCTGAAGACTTCTTAACATTTTAAACAGGTTTGGAGTTAGTCTAGGACATCGTCATGCGATATGACCGACTTGATTGCATTTGAAGCATGTCCTACTGTCGTCTCTATCAGAGGATTCCTAAACCTGTTCACGACGCTTCTTTTCAGCATAAAACCCGTCATTTGACTGTGACTTAGCCAAACTTTCCTTCTCACTTTCTGAACTTGTTCCAAAAACAAAGTTTACATTCTTTGAAAATTCTTGTTCTCAGGATAATTCTTTCCTTTGTGATTATTATTATCAGTAGGTTTGGGTTTTGAATAGTAAGATGCATTCAGATTTTCAAACTCAGACAGACTTACTTCTATCAATTTAAACACTTGTTCAAACTTTCAAGATTCACATTCTGAATCGAAAATTCATGATTAGACAATTATTTATCTGATCTTTTCATTTTATAGGCAACCATGTTAGGATCATTGTTCGAACTAGATTCTAATTGAATATAATTCTTATGAAAACCTTCTTCATTTTTCTGAAGGTGAACTTGAACTATTTTTCTCCAAATTAGACTCAACACTTTCTCTAAATTAGATTCACCAACTTCATTGTTTGAAATATTAGAATTTGTGGGTTTCACATTGTTAGATTCAATATTTCTTTTCAAAATATGTGTTGGAACAAACATAGGAAACTTCTGTTTCACATCTTCTAAGAACTTCTTAACGTTGTAAACAGGTTTGGAGTTAGTCTAGGACATCGTCTTTCGATATGACCGACTTGATTGCATTTGAAGCATGTCCTACTGTCCTCTCTATCAGAGGATTCCTAAACCTGTTCACGAAGCTTCTTTTCAGCATAAAACTCGTCATTTGACTGTTACTTAGCCAAACTTTCCTTCTCACTTTCTGAACTTGTTCCAAAAACAAAGTTTACATTCTTTGAAAATTCTTGTTCTCAGGATAATTCTTTCCTTTATGATTATTATTATCAGTGGGTTTTGGTTTAGAATATTAAGATGCGTTCAGATTTTCAAGCTCGGACAGACTTACTTCTATCAGTTTAAATACTTGTTCAACTTTTTCAAGGTTCACATTCTGAATCAAAAATTCATGATCAGAATATAATTTGTCTGATCCATACATTTTATATGCAACCAGGTTAGGATCATCGTTCGAACTAGATTCTAATTTTTGAATATAATTCTTATGAAACTTTCTTCATTTTTCAGAAGGTGAACTTGAACTACTTTTCTCCAAATTAGACTCAACAATTTCTCCAAATTAGATTCACCAACTTCATTGTTTGAAATATTAGAATTTGTTGGTTTCACATTGTTAGATTCATTATTTCTTTTCAAAATATGTGTTGGAACATACATAGGAAACTTCTGTTTCACATCTTCTAAAGACTTCTTAACGTTGTAAACAGGTTTGGAGTTAGTCTAGGACATCGTCTTTCGATATGACCGACTTGATTGCATTTTAAGCATGTCCTACTGTCGTCTCTATCAGAGGATTCCTAAACCTGTTCACGACGCCTCTTTTCAGCATAAAACTCGTCATTTGACAGTGACTTAGCCAAACATTCCTTCTCACTTTCTGAACTTGTTCCAAAAACAAAGTTTACATTATTTGAAAACTCTTGTTCTCAGGATAATTCTTTCCTTTGTGATTATTATTATCAGTAGGTTTAGGTTTAGAATAGTAAGATGCGTTCAAGTTTTCAAGCTCAGACAGACTTACTTCTATCAATTTAAACACTTGTTCAACTTTTTCAAGATTCACATTTTGAATTGACAATTCATGATCAGAATATAATTTGTCTAATCCTTTCATTTTATATGTAACCAGTTTAGGATCCTCGTTCGAACTAGATTCTAATTTTTTAATATAATTCTTATGATAACTTTCTTAATTTTTCATAAAGTGAACTAGAACTACTTTTCTCCAAATTATACTCAACACTTTCTCCAAATTATACTCACCAACTTCATTATTTGAAATATTAGAATTTGTTGGTTTCACATTGTTAGATTCATTATTTCTTTTCAATATATGTGTTGGAACAAACATAGGAAACTTCTGTTTCACATCTTCTAAAGACTTCTTAACGTTGTAAATAGGTTTGGAGTTAGTCTAGGACATCGTCTTGTGATATCCCCGACTTGATTGCATTTGAAGCATGTCCTACTGTCGCCTCTATCAGAGGATTCCTAAACCTGTTCACGACGCTTCTTTTCAGCATAAAACTCGTCATTTTACTGTGACTTAGCCAAACTTTCCTTCTCACTTTCTGAACATGTCCCAAAAACAAAGTTTACATTCTTTGAAAACTCTTGTTCTCAGGATAATTCTTTCCTTTGTGATTATTATTATCAGTAGGTTTGGGTTTAGAATAGTAAGATGCGTTCAAGTATTCAAGCTCAGACAGACTTACTTTTATCAATTTAAACACTTGTTCAACTTTTTCAAGATTCACATTCTGAATCAAAAATTCATGATCAGAATATAATTGTCTGATCCTTTCATTTTATATACAACCATGTTAGGATCATCATTCGAACTAGATTCTAATTTTTGAATATAATTCTTATGAAAACTTTCTTCATTTTTCAGAAGGTGAAATTGAACTACTTTTCTCCAAATTAGACTCAACACTTTCTCCAAATTAGATTCACCAACTTCATTGTTTGAAATATTAGAATTTGTTGTTTTCACATTGTTAGATTCATTATTTCTTTTCAAAATATGTGTTAGAACAAACATAGGAAACTTCTATTTCACATCTTCTAAAGACTTCTTAACGTTGTAAACAGGTTTGGAGTTAGTCTAGGACATCGTCTTGCGATATGCCCGACTTGATTACATTTGAAGCATGTCCTACTGTCCTCTCTATCAGAGGATTCCTAAACCTGTTCACGACGCTTCTTTTCAGCATAAAACCCGTCATTTGACTGTGACTTAGCCAAACTTTCCTTCTCACTTTCTGAACTTGTTCCAAAAACAAAGTTTACATTCTTTGAAAACACTTGTTCTTAGGATAATTCTTTCTTTTGTGATTATTATTATCAGTAGGTTTGGGTTTAGAATAGTAAGATGCGTTCAAGTTTTCAAGCTCAAACAGACTTACTTCTATAAATTAAAACACTTGTTCAACCTTTTCAAGATTCACATTCTGAATCGAAAATTCATGATCAAAATATAATTGTCTGATCCTTTCATTTTATATCCAACGATGTTAGGATCATCATTCGAACTAGATTCTAATTTTTGAATATAATTCTTCTGAAAACTTTCTTCATTTTTCAGAAGGTTAACCTGAACTACTTTTCTCCAAATTAGACTCAACACTTTCTCTAAATGAGATTCACCAACTTCATTGTTTGAAATAATAGAATTTGTTGTTTTCACATTGTTAGATTCATTACTTCTTTTCAAAATATGTGTTGGAACAAACATAGGAAACTTCTGTTTCACATCTTCTAAAGACTTCTTAACGTTGTAAACAGGTTTGGAGTTAGTCTAGGACATCGTCTTGCGATATGCCTGACTTGATTGCATTTGAAGCATGTCCTACTGTCGTCTCTATCAGAGGATTCCTAAACCTGTTCACGGCGCTTCTTTTCAGCATAAAACCCGTCATTTGACTGTGACTTACCCAAAATTTCCTTCTCACTTTCTGAACTTGTTCCAAAAACAAAGTTTACATTCTTTGAAAATTCTTGTTCTCAGGATAATTCTTTCCTTTGTGATTATTATTATCAGTAGGTTTGGGTTTTGAATAGTAAGATGCGTTCAGATTTTCAAGCTCAGACAGACTTACTTCTATCAATTTAAACACTTGTTCAACTTTTTCAAGATTCACATTCTGAATCGTAAATTCATGATCAGAATATAATTTGTATGATCCTTTCATTTTATATGCAACCATGTTAGGGTCATCGATCGAACTAGATTCAATTTTTGAATATAATTTTTATGAAAACTTTCTTCATTTTTCAGAAGGTGAACTTGAACTATTTTTCTCCAAATTAGACTCAACACTTTCACCAAATTAGATTCACCAACTTCATTATTTGAAACATTAGAATTAGGATTCACAATGTTAGATTCATTATTTCTTTTCACAATATGAGTTGGAACAAACATAGGAAACTTCTGTTTCACATCTTCTGAAGACTTCATAACGTTGTAAACAGGTTTGGAGTTAGTCTGGGACATGGTCTTGCGATATACCCGACTTGATTGCATTTGAAGCATGTCCTACTGTCGTCTCTAGTAGAGGATTGCAAAACCTGTTCACGACGCTTCTTTTCAGCATAAAACTCGTCATTTGACTGTGACTTAGTCAAACTTTCCCTCTCACTTTCTGAACTTGTTCAAAAAACAAAGTTTACATTCTTTGAAAATTCTTGTTCTCAGGATAATTCTTTCCTTTGTGATTATTATTATCAGTAGGTTTGGGTTTAGAATAGTAAGATGCGTTCAGATTTTCAAACTCAGACAGACTGACTTCTATCAATTTAAACACTTGTTCAACTTTTTCAAGATTCACATTCTGAATCGTAAATTCATGATCAGAATATAATTTGTATGATCCTTTCATTTTATATGCAACCATGTTAGGGTCATCGATCGAACTAGATTCTAATTTTTGAATATATTTTTTATGAAAACATTCTTCATTTTTCAGAAGGTGAACTTGAACTATTTTTCTCCAAATTAGACTCAACACTTTCTCCAAATTAGATTCACCAACTTCATTATTTGAAACATTAGAATTAGGATTCACAATGTTAGATTCATTATTTCTTTTCACAATATGAGTTGGAACAAACATAGGAAACTTCTGTTTCACATCTTCTGAAGACTTCTTAACGTTGTAAACAGGTTTGGAGTTAGTCTGGGACATCGTCTTGTGATATGCGCTACTTGATTGCATTTCAAGCATGTCCCTCTGTCGTCTCTAACATAGGATTTCTAAACCTATTCACGACGCTTCTTTTCAGCATACAACTTATCATTTGACTGTGACTTAGCCAAACTTTCCTTCTCACTTTCTAAAGTTGTTCCAAAAACAAAGTTTACATTCTTTGAAAATTCTGTTTCTCGGGATAACTCTTTCCTTTGCGATTATTATTATCAGTAGGTTTGGGTTTTGAATAGTAAGACGCGTTCAGATTTTCAAGCTCAGACAGACTTACTCTATCAAATTAGATTCACCAACTTCATTGTTTGAAATATTAGAATTTGTTGGTTTCACATTGTTAGATTCATTATTTCTTTTCAAAATATGTGTTGGAACAAACATAGGAAACTTCTGTTTCACGTTCTTCTAAACACTTCTTAACGTTGTAAACAGGTTTGGAGTTAGTCTTGGACATTGTCTTGTGATATGCCCGACTTGATTGCATTTGAAGCATGTCCTATTGTCGTCTCTATCAGAGGATTCCTAAACCTATTCACGTCGCTTCTTTTCAGCATAAAACGTGTCATCTGACTGTGACTTAGCCCAACTTTCCTTCTCACTTTCTGAACTTGTTCCAAAAACAAAGTCTACCTTCTTTGAAAATTCTTGTTCTCACGATAATTATTTCCTTTATGATTATTATTATCAGTAGGTTTTGCTTTAGAATATTAAGATGCGTTCAGATTTTCAAGCTCAGACAGACTTACTTCTATCAGTTTAAACACTTGTTCAACTTTTTCAAGATTCACATTCTAAATCGAAAATTCATGATCAGAATATGATTTGTCTGATCCTTTCATTTTATATGCAACCATGTTAGGATCATCGTTCGAAGTAGATTCTAATTTTTGAATATAATTCTTATGAAAACTTTCTTCATTTTTCAGAAGGTGAACTTGAACTAGTTTTCTCCAAATTAGACTCAACACTTTCTCCAAATTAGATTCACCAACTTCATTGTTTGAAACATTAGAATTTGTTAGTTTCACATTGTTAGATTCATTATTTCTTTTCACAATACGTGTTGGAATAAACATAGGAAACTTCTGTTTCACATCTTCTGAAGACTTCTTAGCGTTGTAAACAGGTTTGGTGTTAGTCTGGGATATCGCCTTGCGATATGCCCGACTTGATTGCATTTGAAGCATGTCCTACTGTCGTCTCAAATAGAGGATTCCTAAACCTGTTCACGACGCTTCTTTTCAGCATAAAACACGTCATTTGACTATGACTTAGCCAAACTTTCCTTCTCACTTTCTGAACTTTTCCAAAAACAAAGTCTACATTCTTTGAAAATTCTTGTTCTCAGGATAATTCTTTCCTTTGTGATTATTATTATCAGTATGTTTGCGTTTAGAATAGTAAGATGCGTTCAGATTTTCAAGCTCAGACAGACTTACTTCTATCAATTTAAACACTTGTTCAACTTTTCCAAGATTCACATTCTGAATCAAAAATTCATGATAAGAATATAATTTGTCTGATCCTTTCATTTTATATGCAACCATGTTAGGATAATCGTTCGAACTAGATTCTAATTTTTGAATATAATTCTTATGAAAACTTTCTTCATGTTTCAGTAGGTGAACTTGAACTAGTTTTTTCCAAATTAGACTCAATACATTCTTCAAATTATATTCACCAACTTCATTGTTTGAAACATTAGAATTTGTTGGATTCACAATGTTAGATTCACTATTTCTTTTCACAATATGAGTTGGAACAAACATAGGAAACTTCTATTTCACATCTTCTGAAGACTTCTTAACGTTGTAAACAGGTTTGGAGTTAGTCTGGGACATCGTCTTGCGATATGCGCTACTTGATTGCATTTGAAGCTTGTCCCTCTGTCGTCTCTAACAGAGGATTTCTAAACCTATTCACGACGCTTCTTTTCAGCATACAACTTATCATTTAACTGTGACTTAGCCAAGCTTTCCTTCTCACTTTCTAAACTTGTTCCAAAAACAAAGTTTACATTCTTTGAAAATTCTGTTTCTCGGGATAACTCTTTCCTTTGCGATTATTATTATCAGTAGGTTTGGGTTTTGAATAGTAAGATGCGTTCAGATTTTCAAGCTCAGACAGACTTACTCTGTCAATTTAAACACTTCTTCAACTTTTTCAAGATTCACATTCTGAAACGAAAATTCATGATCAGAATATAAATTGTCTGATCATTTCATTTTATATGCAACCATGTTAGGATATTCGTTCGAACTAGATTCTAATTTTTGAATAGAATTCTTATGAAAACTTTCTTCATTTTTCAGAAGGTGAACTTGAACTAGTTTTCACCAAATTAGATTCACCAACTTCATTGTTTGAAACATTAGAATTTGTTAGTTTCACATTGTTAGATTCATTATTTCTTTTCAAAATATGTGTTGGAACAAACATACGAAACTTCTGTTTCACGTTCTTCTGAACACTTCTTAACGTTGTAAACAGGTTTGGAGTTAGTCTGGGACATTGTCTTGTGATATGCCCGATTTGATTGCATTTGAAGCATGTCCTATTGTCGTCTCTATCAGAGGATTGCTAAACTTGTTCACGACGCTTCTTTTTAGCATAAAATGCGTCATTTGACTGTGACTTAGCCAAACTTTCCTTCTCACTTTCTGAACTTAACAAAGTCTACATTCTTTGAAAATTCTTGTTCTCAGGATAATTATTTCCTTTATGATTATTATTATCAGTAGGTTTTGGTTTAGAATAGTAAGATGCGTTCAGATTTTCAAGCTCAGACAGACTTACTTCTATCAATTTAAACACTTGTTCAACTTTTTCAAGATTCACATTCTGAATCGAAAATTCATGATCAGAATATAATTTGTCTGATCCTTTCATTTTATATGCAACCATGTTAGGATAATCGTTCGAACTAGATTCTAATTTTTAATATAATTCTTATGAAAACTTTCTTCATTTTTCAAGGTGACTTGAACTAGTTTTCTCCAAATTAGACTCAACACTTTCTCCAAATTAGATTCACCAACTTCATTGTTTGAAACATTAGAATTTGTTGGTTTCACATTGTTAGATTCATTATTTCTTTTCAAATATGTGTTGGAACAAACATAGGAAACTTATGTTTCACATCTTCTGAAATTCTTAACGTTGTAACAGGTTTGGAGTTGTCTGGGACATCGTCTTGCGATATGCCCGACTTGATTGCATTTGAAGCATGTCCTACTGTCGTCTCTAACAGAGGATTCCTAAACCTGTTCACAATGCTTCTTTTCAGCATAAAACTCGTCATTTGACTGTGACTTAGCCAAACTTTCTTTCTCACTTTATGAACTTGTTCCAAAAACAAGTTTACATTCTTTGAAAATTCTTGTTCTCAGGATAATTCTTTCCTCTATGATTATTATTATAAGTAGGTTTGAGTTTAGAATAGTAAGATGCGTTCAGATTTTCAAGCTCAGACAGACTTACTTCTATCAATTTAAACACTTGTTCAACTTTTTCAAGATTCACATTCTGAATCGAAAATTCATGATCAGAATATAATTTGTCTGATCATTTCATTTTATATGCAACCATGTTAGGATAATCGTTCGAACTAGATTATAATTTTTGAATATAATTCTTATGAAAACTTTCTTCATGTTTCAGCAGGTGAACTTGAACTAGTTTTCTCCAAATTAGACTTCAACCTTTCTCCAAACTAGATTCACCAACTTCATTGTTTCAAACATTAGAAATTTTTGGTTTCACATTGTTAGATTCATTATTTATTTTCGAAATATATGTTGGAACAAACAAAGGAAACTTCTGTTTCACATTCTTCTGAAGAATTCTTAACGTTGTAAACAGGTTTGGAGTTAGTCTGGGACATCGTCTTGCGATATGCCCTAGTTGATTGCATTTGAAGGATGTCCTACTGTCGTCTCTAACAGAGGATTCCTAAACCTGTTCACGACGCTTCTTTTTGCATAAAATGTGTCATTTTACTGTGACTTAGCCAAAACATTCCTTTTCACTTTCTCAACTTGTTCCAAAAACAAAGTCTACATTCTTTGAAAATTCTTGTTCTCAGGATAATTCTTTCCTTTATGATTATTATTATCAGTAGGTTTGGGTTTTGAATAGTAAGATGCGTTCAGATTTTCAAGGTCAGACAGACTTACTTCTATGAATTTAAACACGTGTTCAACTTTTTCAAGATTAACATTCTGAATCGAAAATTCATGATCAGAATTTAATCTGTCTGCTCCTTTCATTTTATATGCAACCATGTTAGGATAATCATTCGAACTAGATTTAATTTTTTAATATAATTCTTATGAAAACTTTCTTCATTTTTTAGAATGTGAACTTGAACTAGTTTTCTCCAAATTAGACTCAACACTTTCTCCAAATTAGATTCACCAACTTCATTGTTTGAAACATTAGAATATGTTGGTTTCACATTGTTATATTCATTATTTCTTTTCACAATATGTGTTGGAACAAACATAGGAAACTTTTGTTTCACATCTTCTGAAGACTTCTTAACGTTGTAAACAGGTTTGGAGTTAGTCTGGGACATCGTCTTGCGATATGCCCGCTTGTTTTCATTTGAAGCATGTCCTACTGTCGTCTCTAACAGAGGGATCCTAAACCAGTTCACGACGCTTCTTTTCAGCATAAAACGCGTCATTTGACTGTGACTTAGCCAAACTTTCCTTCTCACTTTCTTAACTTGTTCTAAAAACAAAGTCTACATTCTTTGAAAATTCTTGTTCTCAGAATAATTCTTTCCTTTGACATTATTATTATCAGTAGGTTTGGGTTTAGAATAGTAAGATGCATTCAGATTTTCAAGCTCAGACAGACTTACTTCTATCAATTTAAACACTTGTTCAACTTTTTCAAGATTACATTCTGAATCGAAAATTCATGATCAGAATATAATTTATCTTATCCTTTCATTTTATATGCAACCATGTTAGGATCATCGTTCGAACTAGATTCTAATTTTTGAATATAATTCTTATGAAAACTTTCTTCATTTTTCAGAAGGTGAGCTTGAACTAGTTTTCTCCAAACTAGACTCGACACTTTCTCCAAATTAGATTCACCAACTTCATTGTTTGAAACACTAGAATTTGTTGGTTTCACATTGTTATATTCATTATTTCTTTTCACAATATGTGTTGGAACAAACATAGGAAACTTCTGTTTCACATCTTCTGAAGATTTCTTAACGTTGTAAACAGGTTTGGAGTTGGTCTGGGACATCGTCTTGCGATATGCCTGAGTTGATTGCATTTGAAGCATGTCCTACTGTCGTCTCTAACAGGGGATCCTAAACCTGTTCACGACGTTTCTTTCAGCATAAAACTCGTCATTTGACTGTGACCTAGCCAAACTTTCCTTTTCACTTTCTGAACTTTTCCAAAAACAAAGTCTACATTCTTTGAAAATTCTTGTTCTCAGGATAATTCTTTCTTTTGCGATTATTATTATCAGTATGTTTGGGTTTAGAATAGTAAGATGCGTTCAGATTTTCAAGCTCAGACAGACTTACTTCTATCAATTTAAACACTTGTTCAACTTTTTCAAGATTCACATTCTGAATCAAAAATTCATGATCAGAATATAATTTGTCTGATCCTTTCATTTTATATGCAACCATGTTAGGATAATCGTTCGAACTAGATTCTATTTTTTATATAATTCTTATGAAAACTTTCTTCATGTTTCAGCAGGTGAACTTGAACTAGTTTTCTCCAAATTAGACTCAACACTTTCTCCAAATTAGATTCACCAACTTCATTGTTTCAAACATTAGAATTTTTTGGTTTCACATTGTTAGATTCATTATTTCTTTTCAAAATATGTGTTGGAACAAACATAGGAAACTTCTGTTTCACATCTTCTGAAGAATTCTTAACGTTGTAAACAGGTTTGGAATTACTCTGGGACATCGTCTTGCGATATGCCCTAGTTGATTGCATTTGACGCAGTCCTACTGTCGTCTCTAACAGGGATTCCTAAAACTTTCTTCATTTTTTAGAAGGTGAGCTTGAACTAGTTTTCTCCAAACTAGACTCGACACTTTCTCCAAATTAGATTCACCAACTTCATTGTTTGAAACATTAGAATTTATTTGTTTCACATTGTTATATTCATTATTTCTTTTCAAAATATGTGTTGGAACAAACATAGGAAACTTCTGTTTCACATCTTCTGAAGATTCTTAACGTTGTAAACAGGTTTGGAGTTAGTCTGGGACATCGTCTTGCGATATGCCCGACTTGATTGCATTTGAAGCATGTCCTACTGTCGTCTCTAACAGAGGGATCCTAAACCTGTTCACGACGCTTCTTTTCAGCATAAAACGACATTTGACTAGTGACTTAGCCAAAATTCCTTTCTTCACTTTCTGAACTTTTCCAAAAACAAAGTCTACATTCTTTGAAAATTCTTGTTCTCAGGATAATTCTTCTTTGGGATGATTATTATCAGTAGGTTTGGGTTTAGAATAGTAAGATGCATTCAGATTTTCAAGCTCAGACAGACTTACTTCTATCAATTTAAACATTCAACTTTTCAGATTCACTTCTGAATCAAAAATTCATTGATCAGAATATAATTATCTGATCCTTTCATTTTATATGCAACCATGTTAGGATATCCTTCGAACTAGATTCTTAATTTTTTGAATATAATTCTTATGAAAACTTTCTTATTTTTCAGAGGTGAGCTTGAACTAGTTTTCTCCAAACTAGACTCGACACTTTCTCCAAATTAGATTCACCAACTTCATTGTTTGAAACATTAGAATTTTTGATTTCACATTGTTATATTCATTATTTCTTTTCACAATATGTGTTGGAACAAACATAGGAAACTTCTGTTTCACATCTTCTGAAGACTTCTTAACGTTGTAAACAGGTTTGGATTTAGTCTGGGACATCGTCTTGCGATATGCCGACTTGGTTGCATTTGAAGCATGTCCTACTATCATCTTAACAGAGGGATCTAAACCTGTTCACGACGCTTCTTTTCAGCATAAAACACGACATTTGACTTGACTTAGCCAAACTTTCCTTCTTACTTTCTGAACTTTTCCAAAAACAAAGTCTACATTCTTTGAAAATTCTTGTTCTCAGGATAATTCTTCCTTTGGATGATTATTATCAGTAGGTTTGGGTTTAGAATAGTAAGATGCTTCAGATTTTCAAGCTCAGACAGACTTACTTCTATCAATTTAAACACTTGTTATTCTGAATCAAAAAATTCATATCAGAATATAATCTATCTGCTCCTTTCATTTTATATGCAACCATGTTAGGATCATCCTTCGAACTACATTTAATTTTTGAATATAATTCTTATGAAAACTTTCTTCATTTTTCAGAAGGTGAACTTGAAATAGTTTTCTCCAAATTAGACTCAACACTTCCTCCAAATTAGATTCACCAACTTTATTGTTTGAAACATTAGAATTTGTTGGTTTCACATTGTTAGACTCATTATTGTTTTCACAATATGTGTTGGAACAAATATAGGAAACTTCTGTTTCACATCTTCTGAAGACTTCTTAACGTTGTAAACAGGTTTGGAGTTAGTCTGGGACATCGTCTTGCGATATGCCCGACTTGATTGCATTTGAAGCATGTCCTACTATCGTCTCTAACAGAAGATCCTTAACCTGTTCACGACGCTTCTTTTCAGCATAAAACGCGTCATTTGACTGTGACTACAAACTTTCCTTCTCACTTTCTGAACTTGTTCTAAAAACAAAGTCTACATTCTTTGAAAATTCTTGTTCTAAGTATAATTCTTTCCTTTGTGATTATTATTATCAGTAGGTTTGGGTTTAGAATAGTAAGATGCATTCAGATTTTCAAGCTTAGACATACTAACTTCTATCAATTTAAACACTTGTTTAACTTTTTCAAGATTCACATTCTGAATCGAAATTCATGATCAGAATATAATTTGTCTTATCTTTTCATTTTATATGCAACCATGTTAGGATCGTCGTTCGAACTAGATTCTAATTTTGAATATAATTCTTATGAAAACTTTCTTCATTTTTCAGAAGGTGAACTTGAACTAGTTTTCTCCAAATAGACTCAACACTTTCTCCAAATTAGATTCACCAACTTCATGTTTGAAACATTAGAATTTGTTGGTTTCACATTGTTATATTCATTATTCCTTTTCACAATATGTCTTGGAACAAACATAGGAAACTTTTGTTCACATCTTCTGAAGACTTCTTAATGTTGTAAACAGGTTTGGAGTTAGTCTGGGACATCGTCTTGCGATATCCCGACTTGATTTCATTTGAAGCGTGTCCTACTGTCGTCTCTAACGAGGGATCCTAAACCTGTTCACAACGCTTCTTTTCAGCATAAAAAGCATCATTTGACTGTGACTTAGCCAAACTTTCCTGCTCACTTTCTTAACTTGTTTTAAAAACAAAGTCTACATTCTTTGAACATTCTTGTTCTTAGTATAATTCTTTCCTTTGTGATTATTATTATCAGTAGGTTTGGGTTTAGAATAGTAAGATGCGTTCAGATTTTCAATCTCAGACAGACTTACTTCTATCAATTTAAACACTTGTTCAACTTTTTCAAGATTCCCATTCTAAATCGAAAATTCACGATCATAATATAATTTGTCTGATCCTTTCATTTTATATGCAACCATGTTAGGATCATCGTTTGAACTAGATTCTAATTTTTGAATATAATTCTTATGAAAACTTTCTTCATTTTTCAGAAGGTGAGCTTGAACTAGTTTTCTCCAAACTAGACTCGACACTTTCTCCAAATTAGATTCACCAACTTCATTGTTTCAAACATTAGAATTTGTTGGTTTCACATTGTTATATTCATTATTTCTTTTCATAATATGTGTTGGAACAAACATAGGAAACTTCTGTTTCACATCTTCTAAAGACTTCTTAACGTTGTAAACAGGTTTGGAGTTAGTCTCGGACATGGTCTTACGATATGCCGACTTGATTGCATTTGAAGCAAGTCCTACTGTCGTCTCTAACAGGGAATTCCTAAACCTGTTCACGACGCTTCTTTTCAGCATAAAACGTGTCATTTGACTGTGACTTAGCGAAACATTCCTTTTCAATTTCTGAACTTGTTCCAAAAACAAAGTCTACATTCTTTGAAAATTCTTGTCCTCAGGATAATTCTTTCCTTTGTGATTATTATTATCAGTAGGTTTGGGTTTAGAATAGTAAGATGCGTTCAGATTTTCAAGCTCAGACAGACTTACTTCTATGAATTTAAACACTTGTTCAACTTTTTCAAGATTCACATTCGGAATCGAAAATTCATGATCAGAATATAATCTATCTGCTCCTTTCATTTTATATGCAACCATGTTAGGATCATCTTCGAACTACATTCTAATTTTTGAATATAATTCTTATGAAAACTTTCTTCATTTTCAGAAGGTGAACTTGAAATAGTTTTCTCCAAATTAGACTCAACACTTTCTCCAAATTAGATTCACCAACTTTATTGTTTGAAACATTAGAATTTGTTGGTTTCACATTGTTAGACTCATTATTGTTTTCACAATATGTGTTGGAACAAATATAGGAAACTTCTGTTTCACATCTTCTGAAGACTTCTTAACGTTGTAAACATGTTTGGAGTTAGTCTGGGACATCGTCTTGCGATATGCCCGACTTGATTGCATTTGAAGCATGTCCTATTATCGTCTCTAACAGAGGGATCCTAAACCTATTCACGACGCTTCTTTTCAGCATAAAACGCGTCATTTGACTGTGACTTACAAACTTTCCTTCTCACTTTCTGAACTTGTTCTAAAAAACAAAGTCTACATTCTTTGAAAATTCTTGTTCTCAGTATAATTCTTTCCTTTGTGATTATTATTATCAGTAGGTTTGGGTTTAGAATAGTAAGATGCATTCAGATTTTCAAGCTTAGACATACTAACTTCTATCAATTTAAACACTTGTTTAACTTTTGCAAGATTCACATTCTGAATCGAAAATTCATGATCAGAATATAATTTGTCTTATCTTTTCATTTTATATGCAACCATGTTAGGATAATCGTTCGAACTAGTTTCTAATTTTTTAATATAATGCTTATGAAAACTCTCTTCATTTTTTAGAAGGTGAACTTGAACTAGTTTTCTCCAAATTAGACTCAACACTTTCTCCAAATAAGATTCACCAACTTCATTGTTTGAAACATTAGAATTTGTTGGTTTCACATTGTTATATTCATTATTCCTTTTCACAATATGTCTTGGAACAAACATAGGAAACTTTTGTTTCACATCTTCTGAAGACTTCTTAATGTTGTAAACAGGTTTGGAGTTAGTCTGGGACATCGTCTTGCGATATCCCGACTTGATTGCATTTGAAGCGTGTCCTACTGTCGTCTCTAACAGAGGGATCCTAAACCTGTTCACGACGCTTCTTTTCAGCATAAAACGCGTCATTTGACTGTGACTTAGCCAAACTTTCCTGCTCACTTTCTTAACTTGTTTTAAAAACAAAGTCTACATTCTTTGAAAATTCTTGTTCTTAGTATAATTCTTTCCTTGTGATTATTATTATCAGTAGGTTTGGGTTTAGAATAGTAAGATGCGTTCAGATTTTCAATCTCAGACAGACTTACTTCTATCAATTTAAACACTTGTTCAACTTTTTCAAGATTCACATTCTAAATCGAAAATTCAAGATCATAATATAATTTGTCTGATCCTTTCATTTTATATGCAACCATGTTAGGATCATCGTTTGAACTAGATTCTAATTTTTGAATAAAATTCTTATGAAAACTTTCTTCGTTTTTCAGAAGGTGAACTTGAACTAGTTTTCTCAAAACTAAACTCAACACTTTCTCCTAATTAGATTCACCAACTTCATTGTTTCAAACATTAGAATTTGTTGGTTTCACATTGTTATATTCATTATTTCTTTTCACAATATGTGTTGGAACAAACATAGGAAACTTCTGTTTCACATCTTCTAAAGACTTCTTAACGTTGTAAACAGGTTTGGAGTTAGTCTGGGACATGGTCTTGCGATATGCCCGAATTGATTGCATTTGAAGCATGTCCTACTGTCGTCTCTAACAGAGGGATTCTAAACCTTTTCACGATGCTTCTTTTCAGCATAAAACTCATCATTTGACTGTGACTTAGCCAAACTTTCCTTCTCATTTTCTGAACTTGTTCCAAAAACAAAGTCTACATTCTTTGAAATTCTTGTTCTCAGGATAATTCTTTCCTTTGTGATTATTATTATCAGTAGGTTTGGGTTTAGAATAGTAAGATGCGTTCAGATTTTCAAGCTCAGACAGACTTACTTCTATCAATTTAAACACTTGTTCAACTTTTTCAAGATTCACATTCTGAATCGAAAATTCATGATCAGAATATAATTTGTCTGATCCTTTCATTTATATACAACCATGTTAGCATCATCGTTCGAACTAGATTCTAATTTTTTAATATAATTCTTATGAAAACTTTCTTCATTTTTCAGAAGGTGAACTTGAACTAGTTTTCTCCGATCTAGACTCAACGCTTTCTCCAAATTAGAATCACCAACTTCATTGTTTGAAACATTAGAATTTGTTGGTTTCACATTGTTATATTCATTATTTCTTTTCACAATATGTGTTGGAACAAACATAGGAAACTTTTGTTTCACATCTTCTAAAGACTTCTTAACGTTGTATACAGGTTTGGAGTTAGTCTGGGACATCGTCTTGCGATATGCCTGACTTGATTGCATTTGAAGCATGTCCTACTGTCGTCTCTAACAGAGGGATCCTAAACCTGTTCACGACGCTTCTTTTCAACATAAAACTCGTCATTTGAATGTGACTTAGCCAAAATTTCCTTCTCACTTTCTGAACTTGTTCCAAAAACAAAGTCTACATTCTTTGAAAATTCTTGTTCTCAGGATAATTCTTTCCTTTGTGATTATTATTATCAGTAGGTTTGGGTTTAGAATAGTAAGATGCGTTCAGATTTTCAAGCTCAGACAGACTTACTTCTATCAATTTAAACACTTGTTCAACTTTTTCAAGATTCACATTCTGAATCGAAAATTCATGATCAGAATATAATTTGTCTGATCCTTTCATTTTATATGCAACCATGTTAGGATCATCGTTCGAACTAGATTCTAATTTTTGAATATAATTCTTATGAAAATTTTCTTCATTTTTTTGCAGGTGAACTTGAACTAGTTTTATCCAAATTCGACTCAACACTTTCTCCAAATTAGATTCACCAACTTCATTGTTTCAAACATTAGAATTTTTTGGTTTCACATTGTTAGATTCATTATTTCTTTCCAAAATATGTGTTGGAACAAACATAGGAAACTTCTGTTTCACATCTTCTGAAGAATTCTTAACGTTGTAAACAGGTTTGGAGTTAGTCTGGGACATCGTCTTGCGATATGCCCTAGTTGATTGCATTTGAAGTATGTCCTACTACCGTCTCTAACAGTGAATTCCTAAACCTGTTCACGACGCTTCTTTTCAGCATAAAACGTGTCATTTGACTGTGACTTAGCGAAACATTCCTTTTCACTTTCTGAACTTGTTCCAAAAATAAAGTCTACATTCTTTGAAAATTCTTGTTCTCAGGATAATTCTTTACTTTGTGATTATTATTATCAGTAGGTTTGGGTTTAGAATAGTAAGATGCGTTCGGATTTTCAAGCTCAGACAGACTTACTTCTATCAATTTAAACACTTGTTCAACTTTTTCAAGATTCACATTCTAAATCGAAAATTCACGATCATAATATAATTTGTCTGATCCTTTCATTTTATATGCAACCATGTTAGGATCATCGTTTGAACTAGATTCTAATTTTTTAATAAAATTCTTATGAAAACTTTCTTCATTTTTCAGAAGGTGAACTTGAACTAGTTTTCTCAAAACTAAACTCAACACTTTCTCCAAATTAGATTCACCAACTTCATTGTTTCAAACATTAGAATTTGTTGGTTTCACATTGTTATATTCATTATTTCTTTTCACAATATGTGTTGGAACAAACATAGGAAACTCCTGTTTCACATCATCTAAAGACTTCTTAACGTTGTAAACAGGTTTGGAGTTAGTCTGGGACATCGTCTTGCGATATGCCCGACTTGATTGCATTTGAAGCATGTCCTACTGTCGTCTCTAACAGAGGGATCCTAAACCTTTTCACGACGCTTCTTTTCAGCATAAAACTCGTCATTTGACTGTGACTTAGCCAAACTTTCCTTCTCATTTTCTGAACTTGTTCCAAAAACAAAGTCTACAGTCTTTGAAAATTCTTGTTCTCACGATAATTCTTTCCTTTGTGATTATTATTATCAGTAGGTTTGGGTTTAGAATAGTAAGATGCGTTCAGATTTTCAAGCTCAGACAGACTTACTTCTATCAATTTAAACACTTGTTCAACTTTTTCAAGATTCACATTCTGAATCGAAAATTCATGATCAGAATATAATTTGTCTGATCCTTTCATTTAATAACAACCATGTTAGCATCATCGTTCGAACTAGATTCTAATTTTTTAATATAATTCTTATGAAAACTTTCTTCATTTTTCAGAAGGTGAACTTGAACTAGTTTTCTCCAAATTAGACTCAACACTTTCTCCAAATTAGATTCACCAACTTCATTTTTTGAAACATTAGAATTTGTTGGTTTCACATTGTTAGGTTCATTATTTCTTTTCAAAATATGTGTCGGAACAAACATAGGAAACTTTTGTTTCACATCCTCTAAAGACTTCTTAACGTTGTAAACATGTTTGGAGTTAGTTTGACATCGTCTAGCAATATGCCCTACTTGATTTCATCTTAAGCATGTCCTAATGTCGTCTCTAACAGAGGGATCCAAAACCTGTTCACGACGCTTCTTTTCAGCCTAAAACGCGTCGTTTGACTGTGACTTAGCCAAACTTTCCTTCTTACTTTCTGAACTTGTTCCAAAAACAAAGTTTACATTCTTTGAAAATTCTTGTTCTCCGGATAATTCTTTCCTTCATCATTATTATTATCAGTAGGTTTGGGTTAAGAATAGTAAGATGCGTTCAGATTTTCAAGCTCAGACAGACTTACTTCTATCAATTTAAACACTTGTTCAACTTTTTCAAGATTCACATTCTGAATCGAAAATTCATGATCAGAATATAATTTGTGTGATCCTTTCATTTTATATGCAACCTTGTTAGGATCATCGTTCGAACTAGATTCTAATTTTTTAATATAATTCTTAGGAGAACTTTCTTCATTTTTCAGAAGGTGAACTTGAACTAGTTTTCTCCAAATTAGACTCAACACTTTCTCCAAATTAGATTCACCAACTTCATTGTTTGAAACATTATAATTTGTTGGTTTCACATTGTTAGATTCATTATTTCTTTTCACAATATGTGTTGGAACAAACATAGGAAACTTCTGTTTCACATCTTCTGAAGACTTCTTAACGTTGTAAACAGGTTTGGAGTTAGTCTTGGACATCGTCTAGCAATATGCGCTACTTGATTGCATTTGAAGCATGTCCTACTGTCGTCTCTAACAGAGGGATCCTAAACCTGTTCACGACGCTTCTTTTCATCATAAAACTCGTCATTTGACTGTGACTTAGCCAAGCGTTTCTTCTCACTTTTTGAACTTGTTCCAAAAACAAAGTTTACATTCTTAGAAAATTCTTGTTCTCAGGATAATTCTTTCCTTTGTCATTATTATTATCCCAGTAGGTTTGGGTTTAGAATAGTAAGATGTGTTCAGATTTTCAAGCTCAGACAGACTTACTTCTATCAATTTAAACACTTGTTCAACTTTTTCAAGATTCACATTCTGAATCGAAAATTCATGATCAGAATATAATTTGTCTGATCCTTTCATTTTATATGCAACCATGTTAGGATCATCGTTTGAACTAGATTCTAATTTTTGAATATAATTCTTATGAAAACTTTCTTCATTTTCTGCAGGTGAACTTGAACTAGTTTTCTCCAAATTAGACTCAACACTTTCAAATCAATGCTATCACTTTCACTTCCCATAACATTTTCAATTACATTCTTCACAACGTCTGACTTACATTCATCGTCTGATTTGGTGTATATTACATTGAGGTTTTCAGGCAGCTCAGCCTTTTGTTCAATTTTCAATTTTAAATTGGGCGCCTTATCCACCCTGTCAGGTTTTTTCTTAGCGTACTTTCCCACATCGAGGTGGAACTCGATTGTGACTCGTTCCTTTGTTTTGAGAACTATCATTTTCTTCCTTTTTATGTTTTCTAGTTGTTTTGGAAGAATATGATCAATTACATACGATGACGTTGAGTAACTGATCAACAATTTGTTGACTCTTTCTATTTCAAATCTCACAGTCTCTAATTCATTTTTAGCTTAGCAATTGTGTTAAGGTGAATGTTTATGGCCATTTGTTTATCCATAACATTTTGTTTTAGCATAGAAAGTGTAGCATCGTCCTCTGGACTTGTTTGTTCATATAGTTTAATAGTTATACTCAACTTATCATATGCTTCTTTTGTTTCATTATAGTCACTTGACAAATTATCAGAAAGTGTTTTTAGTAGTTTATATTTATCATCTTTTTTCCACACACATCTCTTGCAAGGTTCTAAATATTTCTTGCAAGGTTCTGAACATTTCATGCATGGTTTTTCAATTTCAGTTATCTTATCCTTACCCTCATCTCTGACCGACTAATCTACCGTTTCTTGAACCTGTTCAAAGACAACCTCTTTTAAGTTTTCCATCATTTCTTTGTTAGCAATCTCCGTATGGTTCTTGACGATCATCTCTTTGGTCACGTCTATCAATTCTTCAACTTCCTTCTTTAGCTCTTCTTCACAACGCACAACATAATTTGGCTCAAAGAAACCTACAAAATTTTTATACATGTCAGGTGGAACCAAATGTTTAAATGCACTATGAAGATATCTTCCTTTGGAGAATAATATTCATCAATTAGAGCTTCATCGAAGGTTGCTTCAGAATACTCTTCTTAAACTGGTTCTTCTCTAATTTCGGTCAACAAAGCGATGCTTTCAGGCTTTGAAATGTATTTGTTCCAATTGAAGCCTTCATCCTCTTGTTAAAGAAATAGAGCTTTATCCTTTGAACTTGATGAACCATCCTCGATTTGAATCATTCTTGTCGTATTCTGAAGTGGTGACGTCTTGTGATAGATCGCCTTCTTGTAATAATCATCAGCAAATGGATTTTGATTTCCATTGACTTCGCGATTTGCACACTGCCTCTTGAAATCTCCTCTCTCTTTGCATTTAAAGCATGTGACCTTCGACTTATCAAATCCAAGTTTACCATCCAAACCTCCCAAATGGTTACGTCCTGTGATCTCCATGAACTTTTGTGCTCTTCAGACAATTGAAGCCATGCACCACTTGATATCCATCAATTCCAATTCTTCCGTATCAATTTGATCATAATCTTCTTTGGTCATGTTCGGATTTCCTATTTTGTCGGTAACCAAACTTTAATAAGATTCAAGAACAGATGCAAGCAGCGCCATATGTTGCTCTGTGAAATCTTGTGCATTTTCTAGATTCACGACAATGTTGCATTGATGAATTATTTGGTTTGAATTGGTCTGGCTTTGAAAAGTGTTCGAACTTTGCGAAGATTGCGGTGTTTGGGGTGAATTTGGTTCAAAGGTCGGAAATGATTGAAAACCGCTACTAGAAGATTGGGTTGTAGAAGTATCAACACTGATAGCCGTGTGAATTTTAGGACTTGGATTATTAGCTACTGGGCTTCCTTTATAATAAAGATTCACGGCTTGCTATATTTGCGAACCTTTGGTCTTAGCCATTTTCTGCATCTCGAGTTCATGACCTTCCAACTTCTCGATAAATAAGCTGAGAGTACCATACTCTAAACTGTTCTTCAGGATAGTAAGATAGGTTGACCATTCTCCATCTGGCAATGCATCAACAAGTTTATCTACCAACTCCTCCTTTTCCTTCTGAATTCCCAGTCTTTTCATCTCTACCACCAAGTGACAATACCTCTCTATCCATTGTTTCATCGTCTCACCTTTCAGCAAGTCGAAGATATCAAATTCTTTCTTTAATAACACATTTTTGCTCTTTATCATTTGAGTGCTTCCTTCGAATTTCATCTTTAGAGCATTCCACACCGATTGAGCATCATTATCATGATGTAAGAGAGTGAATATGTCTTCCTTGATTGCTTGTTGGAGAATATTCATCATTTTCTTCTCTCGAATGAATTTGTCTTTTTCTTGTGTAGTGAATTGTGTCAACGTCATCTCTAGCCCATTTTCTCCAACCGGTACAACATACTTCTCCTTGATGGCATACCAGCTATCAAAGAAGTTAGCCTGTACCCAGTTGACAAATCTCTCGCTCCAGCCATAGTAATCGTCTAAGCACATGAGCTTCGGGGGTTTTGTCGTCATCCCCGCTTCATTTTTAAGATTAATGTTTTGAGCTGCTACAGTTGTTGAGACTGCTAACATTGCGAATGCGTTAAAGAAGTGGTTCTCCATTTTTTTCAAAACATTTGTTGAAAACTTGTTTCGTGCGAAGTGAGGTTTGTGCGAAGTGACCACAAAACAATTAAAATTCACTTTGTGCGAAGTAAAAACACCAAACTGAGATTTATCTTCGTGCAAAGATAAATTTTAAACTTTGCAAGACTTTCACTTCGTGTGAAATGAGTTTCCTCTTCGTGCGAAGGTAATTTTCAGAAAAATTTCAACAAATTTTTACTTCATGCGCAGTGACTTTTTAGATCGTGCGAAATGAAAGTTCAGATTTTCACGTTTTTTTGCCATTTTTATCATGATACTAGTTGAATTAAAGTTTGATTTTTTCAAAGGGTTTGTTATTAGTCAATTCTAAGTAGTCCTCAATGTCTGGGAAATGATAAAAAGATAACAAAAATGAGTAGAAGATGAAGTAGAATCTCATTGACAAGTCTTCGGATCAGGCCTTAAAGCTCTGATACCACTTGTGAGGATCTGTTCATCCAAAAGCTCAGGTCCTAATTTGTTTGCCTAGTGCAATATGTGCGAAATTCATATTAACTAGTGACAAGTTCAAGATTTACTGTTTAAACACTTTATCTCACTAATACTAATTAACGTTTACAATCCTGTTAGAAATCTGTCAGGGCTTCATCGTATCAGTCAACAAAACAACATACAGACTAAGAACCTAGCACGCCTATTTATAGACATGGCACTTCTGCGAGGTGAGTCTCTTTGCATGAGGTGAACTTCACTCCGTACGAAGTGAAACTTCACTTCGTGCGAAGTGAACCATATATAAACAAAATCAAATCTAAAGTTCAGCCCTATTATATACACAGATATGACCCTAAGACATAGGCGATAGACATACTACATCAACACTTTTTGTAACTTTATTAGTTTGTGTTTTTCTGAGTTCAGCATTCTAGTTAGGATCTATTATTTACTAAGGTGAATAACTTCCAAATTAATAATGTTACCAATAAACAAAATAGTTCTTTTTTTAAGTATGTTACCTAGCGCGCCTGTATAGACATGATCTCTTTCCAAGCCCAGCAGAGACATAGTAACTAGTTACAATCTCGTTGATATCACTATTTTTATGGATTACCCAACCCCCATTGTATAACCTTTCTCAACTTTAACCCCACAGACGAATTTAGTTCTTTACTAGAAGTCTCCCTAAGGATCTTGATATAATATCATAAGCCTTTTATCACCCTCAAGATCTGGTTCACTAGACTAGAAGTCTTCTTAAGGATCTTGATATAATATCAGAAACCTTTTATCACTCCAAGATCTAGTTCACTACTAGAAGCTTATCACCCGAATCTGATTTAATACTAGAAGCCCCTAGTAGGATCTTTGTCACTACAATCGTTTGTTGGTGTTGTTATTGTATGCCAGTGTTCCTTTCTTGAAATTAGAATACTTCCTCTTGCCATCACTGGTAAACTCCACATGAGTATATCCCACGACATCAATACGAATCATAGTTAAGTTCTAGAACTCAGTTTCTAACATCTGAAGTTAACCTCGAGAACAGTATTTATTCCTTTCCTTCAGTTCCTCCCACATCAATTCATATGCTGCATCATCACCCAAAGTTTGTACTTGTAAGTTCTACCAATTAAGTGCCTCGTTCACGAATAGGCCAGGTAACTTACACCACTTCCTGGTCAGGGGAACACTTGCTCATTCGAATGCATGAAGGCTACGGCACCGCCAGTGCCATCATAGTTGAGAGGCCTGTAATCTAAGAATTGCTTGTATGTGCAGCTTGAAACATTGAACGCATAGATTATATAAATAAGAATATGAAAACGAAGAAATAGAATATGGAATGAATAATTTAAGTTGTCATAAAACAACTTTCTATTACCATTTATGGTGTTTCCACTAGATGAGCCTCCTTGGCCTTGTCCGCCTGTACTCCCAAACCCACTTTTGTGCTCTACACGGTTTACCTCGTACTACGCGAGGGCTTGAGAAATATGTTCCTCTAAGAGTTGGTTCAGTTTTTCCTTTGTAATGGGCAATGGGTTTTGGTGTGTTACGTCGAGTGTTTCTCCTCTTAGGTGCCATGATCTTCGAAAAATGTAATGTACGAGTTACACAAATATTTAGTAATAAATATTGTCAACTAATATGTATATATATAAATACATATTAAATCATCACGTCAACCAATCACTCATCCACAATAGTATGACATGCATAAGATTAATAACAATGCACAATGAAGAAGAATAAAATACCTAACTTTTATATATTCTTGACAACATGTTACAATGTTCTGTGAAAAAAACAAAAGGACACGAGGCTATATCACCCCTGTAGTACAAGTTACATTACATAAAAGGGTAAAACTTTTCTTCCACATTGCTTCTTCTTTAGTCTTCAAGTGTCGTTAGCTTGAACATGGTCTTTATCCCTACAAAAACGGGTATCCTAGTCCCATAGCAAAAGATATCTGAAAGTAATCTAAGGTGCAGGAGGGGATGGTGGGGTGGAGTCATGAAAATCAAGCTACGGAGGTGGATCACCTCCTTCTCCAGCTCGTATATACGCCGAGCCTAGGAGTTGGCTCGCTCCTCGAAAGTCAGTAAACGAGCCTCATGATCGGCAGGTGGGAGACGGTGTAGTGGTTATGCCGATAGTGGTGGAGATGATAGAGGATATGCTGGTGGTGGTGGAGGCATGGCATCTACCTGCCTCTCAAGGTCCCAGACCCTCTTGCAGAGGATCCGTATCTGAAGTTGTAGTGAGTGGACTAGATCGTCCGTAGTGTAAGAGATGTAGTGGGATCGGTGATATGGGTCTGATGCAATCATGTGGGATGGAGAGTAACCTCATGAGAGGTGCTCAGTAGGAACGAAAGGTGAAGCATGAAACGGCTAACAGGATGTACCTGCTACATGGTGTGGTACGTAAGAGGGTATGTCATGGGAAAATATAGGAGAGGTGTCATGGTACTAAGATGGTCCACCTATATGAGCGTATGCCACCGTAGGTGCGTTATCATGATCGGTGGTGTGATGAGGAGGTGGAGTAGGGGTGCGTCTAGATGTGGGAGTCGGTGGGGGTGGGATGTTGGGGTAGGAGTGCGTACGGAGGTATGAGTAGAAGCGGGAGTATGAGTAGGTGAAACAATGGGGATAGTGTCAAAACTACTGTCAGTGGCATCCACTCGTTGTCCATAGTGGCACAGAGTAGAAGAGGATACGCGATCAATTGTGTCCGAAGATGAAAAGGCTACAAGATACAACTAGAGAAGACATCTCCAAAATCACTACATCGATAACCTCGCCATCGCCTGTGTCCTCGTCTAGATGGTCGGTAGGAAATATTGGGACCCCATCCTTGTCGTTAGATAGGTCGATTATCAGTGGGAAAGTGAAGAGAGGTAGAATGTCGATAATGTGCTCGCCCACGGGGTGTCCTCTGATAACTAAATCATGATGCTAGTGCCCAAAGGCTATAACGTCGTCCTCAACTTGAGCGTTCTCCATGACTGCGTCGTCAGAAACATCTTCGGGATCCTCTTCAGGATATGACTCGCTATCCGATACCAATCTGTCATCTGTCACACCCACTCATAGGCGGAAGCAAAAGGTGTGATCGTGATTAGTTCTCATTTCATACGATGTAAGTAAACAAACCATATGAATAAAACACGTACGATGTTCATCCATTGCATAGATATAAAAAGAAGTTTACAAGTCACATGTTGTTCTTAAAAGACATCACAAGATATACTTTTTTTAAGAAAAACACTTGTTACAAAAATAAAGTTTAACAAATCGAGGTTTTGCATTCCATCTATCGCTCAAGGGCGGGAGATGTGAACCAAATCCTCTAAAAGGATGACATCGCTTTCTTGACATGTTTGTTCTTGTTTCGTGACGTGCAAGGATCTACTAGTTGCCTGAAATACATGTAAGTTTGAAAAGTCAACATGATGTTAGTGAATTCATGTGTTTGTGTTTGTGTCAAATAAATCTCAAAAACATTTGAAACTTCTTGTATAGAAAACCCGGTACATAAAGCGTCTATGAAATTATTGATCATTAATGTTTTGCAAGAAAATTAATATGTGTGACGACATAGGAAGCAATCCAACCCTTGATGATTTAGTGTCGATTAACCTCAACTGGGACGCAAAAGCACTCGTGTGGTCTCAAAGACCCATGAATGGGCTCACCAAAACCCAATAGATCTACCCCTTTTGTTCCTCAATCTATATATGATTAATGGTGCTTAAGTTCCACCATTTTCACACATGATCTAGGTGTGTTTCATTCCTTAGCTTAATCATGCCATGTAACATGTATCTCCCCCCCCCCCCCGGATAGTTGTAAAACCGAAAAGCGTTTAATAGAAAAAAGGGGCATGAACTCACAGTTCCATCCAACGAATGTGTGCTAGCAAAACGGCAACCCATAAACGCATCACAACCTACAAGTGCTCTAATCACATTAGACACTTACGTCCTTACTAGACCGTGTACAAGTTGCTCATCTTGAGTGTCGTTAAGACTTGTATTTTTTGTTTGTTTGGAGACCCTTGTTTGTTTTAGTACGTTGGTATTTTGTTTATTGTTTGTTGCTAATATATATATATATATATATATATATATATATATATATTTCTTAGATATATTTATGTATACTTGTCATGTATGAACGGGCCTCACCCTTCATATGCCTTCGTGCCTAGCACGAGTGTAAGTGGGCCTAGCCCATATACGTCTTCGTGCCTCGCACAAGTGTGAATGGGCTTAGCCCATATGCGTCTCCGTGTCTTGCACGGGTGTAACGTCGTTAAGAGTTATGTGTGTCTGTGAATATATATATATATATATATATATATATATATATCCTTCTAATATTTATTTGTGAATGGTGAATGTAGCTCACTTGTATGTTTACGTTCGTTTTGTGTGTGTGCATATATATATATATTTCTTCACTAGATATATTAGTTAAAAATTATAATTTTTAACGTCGAACTTATGTCGATGTACATGTATAATGTTCTCTTGTATGTGTACACTTTACCAAGTGTATTTGTGTACATCAATTGTACTTGTGTATACGTATACTGACATGATGGAGTCTGTATATGATTTTGAGATATATTTTAAGTACTTTTAACTCCTTTATGCAAGCTTTATATTTATGAAACACGATATAATACTATCACTCTCTACAACATGTTAGGGCAAGTGCACCCGTCGTTAGTGTAGTATAGTGATGGTTAGATACCGAGGTCATCCAAGGACACAAGGGCTTTTAATACCGGATTATCGTCAAAGTCTAATAAACACAAATTTTTGAGAAAAGGTTTTGACAAGTAAAAGAAACTAAACACAAGAAATTGTAGGAAACAAATAAACAAGATTGAATCACTTGGTTCTGACTTACCATTTATGTATCCTTTGATGATTTCCACATTTTGGGTTTTTTAGAGATTATCTTGGTTAAAGTGCCATGCCCCTCTTTTGGAGGTGACAATACCCTCAGCCATATTGGTCTGACTCAGCAGGGATATAGTCCCGCAAGGCCGGAATATTGAAAGATAATTAAGTAAGTAGTTAATGCAAAATGTGGCATGTCCCTCTTTTGGAGGCAACGCTACCCTAGGCCATATTGGTCTAAGTCAGCAGGGTTACAGTCCCGCAAGACCGGTTTAAAGTTTTAATAGTAGTTTATAAATAATGGGTTCAAGCAATTCTTACTTCCCCCGATTTGATGTTATTTGCCCTAAGGGAAGTTCTAATAAGCTTGAACCAAGTCCTCGCAGGATCTATACACTGAACGAGGCAAGAGTCTTACCCAAACCAACCTTCTAATCCCCTTCCAGGCAGTTAACATGCTTTATATAAACCTTAAAGACACGAATGAGTGAACCAACGAGACATGAAGGAATGATAGAATAAAACTCACTTTAAATATAAAGAAACTAGTTATTGTGGTATGTATAATACAATCCCAATTAAAAAGTTAACCAAAAGTTAGAAATTGAAAGTAAAGATTTGTCTTCACCAAGTGATGTAATGATGTAAGAGATTAGCCAAGAATGACCATAGTTTGACAAAGGCTCTTACGATGAATCTTGGATCCCAAGACTACTACACACTCTGAACTATAAAGATTATGGTGGATGATGATGGTGGAATGATGACAGGTTTGAGAGAAATAGTTTGCCAAAGGATTAGTTGGAATGAAACTAAGCACCCCTATTTATAGCTGAAAACAGACCATTCACACGGCCCTGTGTCTTCCTTCTTCTATATCTTCATTTAATTCGTTTGTGTTTGTCAATTCAGCCTGCTATACGGCCTCGTGTGTCAACGGCACAACCATGTAGCCATTGTACTTGTTGTGCTATCCCAGATATGCAAATCTAGAAGTTCACCATGGCTCGTGCCTGAGGGGACATGGCCCCGTGTCTCTTGTCTGCTTCTGTTTGTCTTCTTCTAATCTAGAATCTTGGAGGGGCACGACCCCGTACCAGACTTTCGATTCGTTGTCTTTTATCTTGGGGTCAAGCTCAGAGGATTGGTATAGTGTGTTGTCTTCCCTTCTTTCATACTTATGCTGGATTTTGTCATTAATTTGCTTCTTTTTTACATTTAAGTTCTTTTAATCCTGAAATCAAAAGTAAACAAAGAAACACACTTTTTTCAATATTAGTATTTAAAAAGGGTTGATTTGATACCGTATTTGATACAATTTATATGTTGTATTTGACGCATATCAAATACCCCCACACTTGAATATTTTCTTGTCTTCAAGAAAAACTCATATGCTTACACACCCAAATGGAATTGGTAGGGAAAACGTTTTTAGGTCTTGTCTGTAGAATGTCGGGAATCCAAGTTCTTTTTATTCTTGTTTTTAATAAAGATAAAAATTTTTGGAATAACATGCCTTTATAAAATTTTATTTATCTATATACAAATTCACACACCTCCTAGGTGATCACTCAACACTAAGCCTATAATGTATAAGTGAAACGCACGGTGCCAGTATAGGACTTATTCCTACCATATCCTTGACAAGTAATCAAACCTCCACCTTTTTAACAAAATCCTTGTAAATAACAAGAGGACTTTTAAAAGGGTAGGTTGTTGGCTTAGGGGTAGGATGGTTTTATTGAAAAGTGGCTAAAAATGTAAATGCTCTTTTCTTTTTGAAAATTTATTTATTTGTGACGTTGTTATAAACTAGATGTTTTTTGCTTGTTTATTTCAGTAACTAGGAATTTATTTTTTGGTATTAGATACTAAGTCACCTCTTTTTATATAATTTTCAAAAGATCTACATTTTACTAAATAAAGGGGTGTGATTAGAAGAATTTCGTTTTGTGTGATGGGTAGTTTGTGAAAAATGGCAATTTACGGGTTTTGAAATGAAAGGTTTAGGCTCAAAGGGGTTTAACTAGGAGAAGATTTTTGTTTTTATTCATGGTGGGGAGATAAAAAGAAAATAAAGTGGAATATGAAAAAAGAAGGTTTAAATATCCTAATGCATTAATCATATACTTACTTGGATTTGTTGGTAAGGACAGGGAATGTATTATCTTGTCAAGTTTTAGATTTGTAAGAAGCATACGGCTATTTACACAAGAAAGGAAAATGAGCATTAAGTAAAGATATAGATCTGAATGCTTGGTAAAGGCTCAAAACTCGCATTTTTGGTGGGAAAAGGGGTATAAGTGTGAAATTATATATACAATCAAATTTTACAAAGAATTGTCATGCCATTTGTATGAATTTTTCTTCTATGGTTTTTTTTATCACGGCGCTATCGTTGTAAACTTTACCAAAACATGGAAATTTTTAAATCTTGGTTTCTAACTTAAACTATAAACAAGACGAAAACAAACTAAAAAAATGTTTTTGTAAAAGATTTGGGGTGTTTTAGCATTTCCAAGTACAGTTTTGTGTAACACTTCTTCTTAGGACAAACAATTTCAAGTTTAAGCTTACCCCCCCCCCCCCACACTTAAATTACACATTGTCCTCAATGTGTCCAAAATTGGTTAAGATTTATTAGATGTGCACATATGGGTTAAAAACAATTTTTTTTTCTCAAAACTAGGTACTAGACATAGGGGAGTGTGAGCAACCCATGGGCCCGTGTTAAGTGCTAGTATCAGAAAAATATGAAAACTTACAAAAGGTGGGCACGGGGGCGTGTTAAGAAGGCACGACCCCGTGTGGCAATTCCAGAAAAATTTTGTTACAGCGAAAAGAGGGACATGAGGGCATGTCAGGTAGACACGACCCGTGTAAAGCTACTGTTATAAATCAGAAAAGATGGTAGCCGGGTTTTCTTTCCGAATTCGGGGAGTCGTATTCTTGGTGTTTCTAAGCATCCCAAGGTACTTGTAAGCTTATACATACCACAATAACAACAAACAAATACGAAAATGGAAATTCTACGTTACCACTATTTGTTTGTTTCATCATCCAAACAACCAAAGAGATAAAAATAAAGACAGGAATCAATTGTTTAAAAGTAAATTGTTCAAAACGGATCACAGCCTGCAAAACATCATAGTTGCATTAAAAAAGAGAGATTAACCTGTCAGTCACCTTCTTAACACCACCTTTTGCCACCACCACGTAGTCCGAATCCATCTCCTCTTCCTTCTCGTCCTCGCCACGGTACATCATGTGCTCCCGAATGTAGGAAATGTCGATGGGCATGGAGGCAACATTCCTCTCGATCCCACCAACACAGGTGCTAATGCCTTGGCCTGTGGTGAGGGCATTGCAGGATATCTAGAGTGATGCCTGCATAATATTGTAAAGGTTGTGCATTTTAGGAAAATCACCACCACCTTAAGAGGAGGAACCTGGGGCGTAACTGTAGGACTACTGTCGCGGATGGTTTGGATCATCTTCGATTGGTGAGGACCTGGTCTGGGTCATTTAGGATCCAAACCCTCCCCTTTTTGTATTTGAAGCACAGGAGACCATTGCCGCATTCGACGATGAGGTTCAGACTTTGGCAATGTGCGATGTCGGCCCGGGTGATGCCTACCCCTTTTAAGAAGCTCTGTGGGACGCGTCCAACATAGGCCCTATAGACTCGGGTAATCCAGCCGCCGAAGAATATGGGTGTGGGAGCCTTAGCTCTAGCATTGATGGTCATATTGTTTAGTAGCATCAAGGCGACATTCAGAGGCTCTTGGTTAAGGATGCAATATAGGCAAGTTAGCTCCCGAAGATTTACCACACCTCCACTATCTCTCCTTTGGCACAAAGTATCATTCAGGACCCGATGAATGTAGCGAATGAGCGGTCCCGAATCTTGGTGCTTTTGGTACTGCTCGGATTGTAAAGCCCATCTCCATGGTTGCCCAAAATGTGTTGCATGAGTTTGCGGGCAACTTAAAGATACTATCATAGAAGATAGGCTCGGAAAGCTCATCCTCGGTATAGAGCCACACGTCCATACTGAACTTCACAACCGAAATCCCGTACCACTTACCACCACATCGGAACGTCATAGCTTTACTATCATACATATCCTCGATATCCTTCTTGAGGGTGAAAGTGCTTAATAATTCCAGATTGAATTCATAAATAGACTGTAGTGGTGCCTAAAGAAATAACCAAAGAGTCCCATGACGTGGCTTTCGCAACGGCCTCTCTAGCCAACCGTGTCTATGGTGTCGTAACAGACTTGCCTTGGCAGCTCTTCCTTACGAGTCTTATGAATTTCCATTAGCTTCGCACAGTTAGAGTGTTCTGTAGTGAATCTGAGCCATTTGTGTGGCGTCATTTCCTGCACAAACACGCATTCAAACATTTAAGTTCGCTTAAAACAACGAAAATATGATAAACAGAGGGTTGGGCACGGACCCGTGTTTACTTGGCACGACCCCGTGCTGTAGATTTTCGTGGGGCACGACCCCGTGCTGTAGATTTTCGTGGGGCACGACCCCGTGCCACAGAGGCATGGACCCCTGGTCGGCTACTATGTTGACCTACTTTTCTATTTTTTGTGTTGGTTTTGAAAAATTCAAAATTTTTGGTCCCCTGTGTGCTGTATACCCCGAAAAACAAATGCTAAGTATCAATTTTCACTTACCGACCTGTTTTACCCTTCGATTTTAAGTTTTTCGGTTAAGAACAAGGGTTTTACAAAACTGCTTGAAAACGCCTGATTTTTTCAACAATGGTTTGATGATTTACTTACCCAAACACTACTACTAACTACTACTAACCAGATTTATGAAAAAAAATCAGATTCTTCGGACTGACACGGGTCTAGTTCAAGAACCTTAGATTTTTCCCTATATCTAGATGTTATATAATATGCAAGCGTAAATCGAACAAATCTAGATGTCAGCAACATACCTTGTTAGTGGATTATGAAAGAGAATCGTGAAAGAGTGTAGAGAACCGGTGGGTGTAGAGAAACGGGGTGTGGCAGTTGTGAAAAGAAAAGGTCTGCCAGAAGGGTTTTATCCCGTCTACAGATGGGCATGGCCCTGTGCCTCTAAGGCACAACCCCGTGTCTCTAAAAAAAATTTATGTGCCCCTGTTTCTCTATCCACTTTGTTCGTGTGTTCTTGTTTACCTAATCCTTAGACTTTTTCGCATGATATATGTTTCAAAATATACCTACAAGATGGATTATTTAAAACAAGACAAATATATACAAGTTGTTAGTGTTTTCCTCGCTACTTATTTACCTCCTCCAAGACCATTTTCGTTTCTTCTTCCTTGAGGAATCCTTCATAGAATTTAAGCCTTTGTTCATTTACTTTAAGTGGTTCTCCATTTGGAGGCTTAATATCTATTGCACCATGGGGGTAAACTTTTGTAATGGTGAAAGGTCCGGGCCATGGGGACTTAAGTTTTCCCGAAAAGAGACGTAGCCTTGAGTTAAAGAGAAGTACATGGTCTCCTTCCCTAAATTCTTTAGGACCGCTTATATATTTATCATGTATCCTTTTTAGCGTTCCTTATAGATTTCAGAGCTAAAATATGCTTGAATTCTTAATTCATCTAACTCATTTAACTGTTGTAGGCATTCTTTTCCCGAAATTTCTTGGTCTAAGTTTACGTTTTTTAATACTCAAAATGCTCTATGTTCAATTTCTACTGGAATGTGACAAATTTTTCCATAGACTAACTTATATGGCGTGGTTCCTATTGGTGTTTATATAAGCTGTTCAAAATGCCCATAAAGCATCATCTAATTGGTCGGACCATTCTTTTCTATTTTGACCCACAGTTTTTTCTAGGATTATTTTTAGACCTCGATTTGTTACTTCAGCTTGACCATTAGTCTGAGGATGATATAATGTTGAGGGCCGATGATAAACCTCATATCGTGTTAGAGTTTTTTCCATTTTAAGATTGCAAAAGTGAGTGCTTCTATCACTAATTAGGGCTTTTTGAGTTCTGAAACATGAGAATAGCTTTTTTAGGAATTTTACTACTACTCTTCCATCGTTGGTTAGGAGAGCTTCAGCCTCGGCCCATTTAGAAACGTAGTCGATAGCCACTAAAATATATTTGTTTCCTCTAGAAGGTGGGAATGGTCCCATAAAGTCCAACCCCCATACGTCAAAGATTTCACAAATAAGAATTCTATATTGTGGCATTTCATTTCTTCTTGATATGTTGCCTACTCGCTGGCATGCATCACATGTTTTGACTAATACATAAGCGTCCTTATGTATTGTGGGCCAGTAAAATCCTGAATGATATACCTTTCTTGCGGTGCTGGCTATTCTATGATGTCCTCCACATGGTCCTTCGTGACAATGGTGAAGAATTTGCTTAGTTTTACGACTATGGACGTATCGTCGAATGAGTTGATCTGCCCAAACTCTAAAAAGATATGGGTCTTCCTAGAAATAGTGTTTTACATCTTTGAAAGTTTTATTTCGTTGATGGTAAGATAACCCTTTGATGATAGTGCCACTAGCTAAGTAGTTAGCAAAATCTGTGTACCAAGGTTCTTCTCTGAATTCTACCATTTCTAGGGATTTTGTGGAGAATTTTTCGTTGATGAGTTCTTCTCGAGTTCCTTCCAGGCAGGGTCTTCAAGACGTGACAGGTGGTTAGTAGCAGTGTTTTATACACCTCGTTTATCTTTTATTTCTATGTCAAAATCTTGAAAAAGAAGAATCCACCTTATCAGACATGGGTTTGCGTCTTGCTTTTTTAAAAGGTAACGAATGGCAGCATGGTCTGTATAGACTATAGTTTTTGAAAGCACGAGATAGGAACGAAATTTATCAAATTCAAATACTATAGCAAGTAACTCTTCTTCAGTGGTTGTGTAATTCTCTTGAGCTTCGTTGAGAGTTTTGCTAGCGTTATATATGGGATGAAAATGTTTTACTTTTCATCGTTCCAAGACTGCTCCAACTGCATAATCGCTTGCATCACACAAGATTTCAAATGGTAATTTCCAGTCTGGTACGATCATGATTGGTGCTTTGACTAGCATATCTTTAAGGGCGAGAAACGTTGTCGTGCAATCCTTGTCGAAGATGAATGGGGCATCTTTTTCAAATAGCTTAGTTAGAGGTCGATATATTTTAAAAGCCTTTGATAAATCACCTATAGAATCCGGCATGTCCTAGGAAACTTCGAATGGCTCAAACGGATGAAGGAGGAGGAAGTCGAGAAATAGTATCAATTTTTGCGTGATTGACTTTCATTCCAACATTAGAGATTTTGTGACCGAATACTATCCCCTCAGTGACCATGAAATGGCATTTTTCCCAATTAAGGGCACGTTAGTGTCTTCACATCTTGCCAACATTCGTTCAAGGTTGTTGAGTCATTGGTCGAATGAGTCACCAAAGATACAAAAATCATCCATGAAGACTTCCATGGTTTTTTCTATCATATCATGAAAAATGGCTACCATGCAACATTGGAATGTTGCAGGTGTGTTACATAGACCAAATGGCATGCAAAGGTTCCATAAGGACAAGTGAAAGTAGTTTTCTCTTGGTCCTCAAGAGAGATTGGGAAATATCCCGAGAAACCATAGAGAAAACAGTAAAATTTATGACCGGATAATCGTTCTAACATTTGATCGACAAAGGGTAAAGGAAAGTGGTCTTTTCTTGTAGCTTCATTGAGTCTCCTATAGTCGATGCAAACTCTCCATCCAGTGACAGTTCTTGTTGATATTAGTTCGTTCTTTTCGTTGGTTACGACTATCATTCCTCCTTTCTTTGGCACAACTTGGACAGGGCTAACCCATGGACTGTCCGAAATTGGTTAGATGAGCCCGGCGTCTAAGAGTTTTATTACTTCCTTTTTTACAACCTCTTTGTCGTTAGGATTAACTCTTCTTTGCGGTTGAATTACCGCTTTGTAATCATCTTCCATTAAAAGTTTATGTGTACACATGGAGGGATGTATTGCTTAATCCATTAACTTCCAGGCGATGGCCTTTTTATGTGTTTTTAGTAAATTACATAATTTTCTTTTTCTTTACAAGCGAGATACGATGAAATGATTACGGGGAGTTTACCTTGGTTGTCGAGGAAAATATATTCTATGCCTTTTAGGAGTTCTTTAAGTTCTAAAGAAGGCAGTTCTTCAATAGATGGCATAGTTTTTGGTTTGTCATCGTGGTTGATGGACGGAACTATTTGATTAGTAGTGATTTCCTCTTCAATGAATTGATCATTTTGTTCCTCCGTATCAGGTAGCTCAACTTCATCTTCCAACAAGGGGTCATCATTGCTGATTAGGTATTTCATTGATTTATTTATATTAAGACTTTTCTTGCCAGCCCAAGTTTAGTGGGAAGATTTTGATGTCTTTGTTTGAGCAAAGCTTGATAGTTTTTTAGAAAAGGTTGTCCCAACACGAGTGAGGTATCATGTAAGATAATAAAGTCGGTTGGAAAAATCGTTTGATTTGTTTGAATGAGAACGTCTTCAACCGTTCCCAAAGCATGTTTATTTTTTCGATTAGCCAAAATGATAGGATTTTTTATTGGAAGGAAGTCACCAATACCTAATCTGTCAAAAAAAACTAACTTGGCATTATATTAAGACAAAGATCTTTGTCGATTAAGATGTTACTGATATAGATGTTTTGAATAAAACATGTTACTGGTTTTATGTTTAATTCAAATTGTTTGTCTTATATTAGTGAAGGTTGATCTTTAGTTAAGTTAATACTTGCCATTTCTCGGATGTTAAGATTAGTGGTTACCTCTTTTAGAAACTTAGCATGAGATGGGACCAAACTATAATTTTCGAAGGAAGGTTGTAGGATATGTATTTCTTGGAGGTCTTTTTGTTCCTCCTCGAAATTTACCTTTGAGAACTTACCTTCCGAATTGCTTGGTTTGGATTTGTCATCTTCATGTGTCGGTTTTTCATCAAGTGGCTTCTCCTTAGTTGGCTCTTAAGGTTTTACCTCTTCTATGATTACCTTCTTGGTACAAATGGTCTCTTCTTTTGCACGAGATTGCTTTATCAAGAATTCTAGATTCTTGAGACTTTGTATGAGGTTTTCTACTTCAGGTACAATTGTAGGCGGTGTTTCGTACTTTTCAAACGTTGGAGTGTCCCAATCAAAGCTTGATTTTGGAAACTCAAACCTTGGTTCCTCATACGTTCTCTATGAGGTTGATGGTTAAAAAAGGTAACAACTTTGTACAGAATGGGATTCACCGCATATAGTACAATATGGTTCCTCATAATCATCATTGTAGTAGTTGTAATCCCCCATGTAGTATCCATTGTTTGGATAGTACCCAGAAGACTACAGCTCTCGGAAAAAAAAAATTATGAAAACAGAAGGTTTGCACGGCCCCATGTCGAAGAAACCCGGCCCCGTGTCCAGGACTATAATTTATTCGGTACTAGGCGTTTTTACACGGCCTCGTGTCGAATAAGCACGGCCCCGTGTCGGACTTCTGTGGAAAAGTATTTGTTTGTTTTTAGTTACTGCATATTCGACACGGCCCGTGTTAGTACAGTACGGCCCTGTGTTACACTACTTTAACTGATATTTTTAGAAAAACGGATAGAAATTTGAATAGAAAATTTAAAGAAAATGGTTTGGCCGCAGATTTTAGGCTTTCTTAAACTCCTTGTGTCCCCGGAAACGGCACCAAAAACTTGACGTGATGGAGTGTGTATAAGATTTTTAGATGTATTTTAAGTACTTTTCACTCGTTTATGCAAGCTTTATATTTTTGAAACACGATATAACACTATCACTCTCTACAACACGTTAGGGCAAGTGCACCCGTCGTTAGTGTAGTATAGTGATGGTAAGATACCGAGGTCATCCAAGGACACAAGGACTTTTAATCGACACAAATTTTTGAGAAAAGGTTTTGACAAGTAAATTAAACTAAACGCACGAAAATGTAGGAAACAGATAAACAAGATAGAATCACTTGGTTCCGACTTACCCTTTATGTATTGTTTGAATATTTCCACATTTTGGGTTTTTAAAGAGATTATCTTGGTTAAGTGGCTTGCCCCACTTTAGGAGGTGACAATACCCTTAGCCATATTAGTCTGACTCAGTAAGGATATAGTCCCACAAGGTCGGAATATTGAAAGATAATTAAGTAAGTTATTAATGCAAAATGTAGCATGTCCCTCTTTTGGAGGCAACGCTACCCTTGGTCATATTGGTTTGAGTCAATAGGGATACAATACCACAAGGCCAATTTAAAGTTTTAATAGTAGTTTATAAATAAGGGGTTCAAGCCGTTCTTACTTCCCCTGATTTGATGTTATCTACCTCAAGGGAAGTCGAAATAAGCTTGAACCAAGTGTTTGCAGGATCTATACACTAAACGAGGCAAGAGTATTACCCAAACCAACCTTCTAACCCCCTTCCAGGCAGTTAACATGCTTTATATAGACCGTAAAGACACGAATGAGTGAATCAACGAAACATGAAAGAATGATAGAATAAAACTCACTTCCAATATAAATAAACTAGTTATTAAAGTAATTAATACAAACTTAATTAAAAGTTACCCAAAGTTGGAAATCAAAAGTAATACATAAAAGGTTTTGTCTTCACCAAGTGATGTAAGAGATTAGCCAAGCATGACCATAGTTTGACAAAGGCTCTTACGATCAATCTAGGATCCCGAGACTACTACACACTCTAAACTCTAAAGATTGTGGTGGAAGATGATGGTGGAGTGATGGTAGTGTGTGAGAGAAATGGTTTGCTAAGGGATGAGTTGGAATAAAACCAAGCACCCCTATTTATAGCTGAAAACAGACCATTCACACGGCCCCGTATCCTCCTTCTTCTCTGTATTCATTTAATTCGTTTATCATATTAGCCTACTACACAGCTCCGTGTGTCAACGGCATGGCCCCGTGGCCCTTGTACTTATTTTACTATCCCATATATGCAAATCTAGAAGTTGACCACGACCCGTTCCTGAGGGGACATAGCCCTGTATCTCTTGTCTGCTTCTGTTTGTCTTCTTCTGATCTGGAATTTTGGAGGGGCACGACCCCATGCCGAAAAGGAGCGGCCCCGTGCCGGACTTCCGATTCGTTGTTTTTGTCGTTAATGTGCTTCTTTTGTACATTTAACCTCTTTTAATCCTAAAAATCAAAAGTATACAAAGAAACACTTTTTTTCCAATATTAGTATTAAAAAATGGTTGATTTTATGTCGTATGTGATACAATTTATATGTTTCATTTGACGCATATCATATACCATAAACCATGAATATACTTCACTTGTATATTTTTATTGTAGGTATTTGTCTTGTATGTATACTTATATGTGTACATGTACATTACTTGTAATATTGTATTTTACTAAGTGTTTTGGTGTACGTATTTAACGTAATAATATACTTGTATACTTATATAAGTTCACTTAGTCGGTTTTATATATAATACTTTCTATATTTTGTGAATGGTGAAAATATATATTAACTATGTGTCTAAAACTATATTATTTTTAGAACTCTTCGTTGAGGTCATTTATATATATTTTTCATTGGCGAAAATGCCTAAGCGTCGTTGGTAGGATATATATGCTCCTCGTTGTGACGATATGTGCGATTCTTGTCGGTGACCATATATTTGTTTCTTACCGAATTTTATACTTGTCGGTTTAGTATATATATATTTGTCCATTGTCCAAATTTGGTGGTTTCATGTATTTGTATTCATGTATTTAGTTAGGTAAACATCCTAACTAAGTATTTTTTTTGTTACTTCTAAATACATACACATTCATACACAAGTATATATGCACATTTGGAGGGGTATCTAAATATATATTTCATCCTAAATATATATATATATATATATATATATATATATACACTTCCATTTAGTTTAAGACATTATTCACAAGTGTTTAACATAAAAATTTTCACCAAAGTTTGCTTAATCATGATTAAGGTTGTTAATCCCATTTAGCCATGATACTCACTTGTTAAACCACACCTTAATCATGACTAGGATTTAGAAACTGTAGTTCTAGGATCCCGTGGCTATAGACGGAATTTTGGGTAGAGATAGAACTAATTCGGTAGAATGTTATCAAAAAAGGAGTAGAAGCAGCGGAAGTCTAATGTTTCATTCATACCGAAAGAGTATACATCTTGTCAAGCTGATGAAATGGAGATTTCGCCAGAGTTTCCCCTATGGGAACCCCCAAAACTTACAAAACAATGAACACACAACACATATATATAACCTAGCTCACCTCGTGCGAAGTGAGTTCTCTTCATACGAAGTGACCACTTCGTACAAAGTGACACAAAAGCTCCTCTCATGTTCGCACTTGGGCTCTGTGTTCGTATCTCATCTATACAATATTCAACACACGCTCTATCTAGCCTATTCGTATAGTGACGAAAATAAAGTGCACCAACAATTATCCCCTTGAATATCATTGTCGAAGCTTGATCTTGATCTTGAAATCTGAGAGTCGTGTTTAAATATTCTACAACTTCAATCAAATCGATGTCGATGTCGTAGAACGCGTCAACAAATTCTCCCTTGATTGATTATTTGTGTTTGCAATATCTTCAATACATTCCTGATGAAATAAGTTTTCCAGTTCAGGTCTTTGTTTACACAGTTTCCAACCTCCTCTGATTTGCTTACTCGACAAATTTTCTCGAATAACCACCAGCTAGAAACTTATCAATGTAGCTTCTCTGTGTCAACTTTAACCACATCCGCATGCGGTTTTAGCACACTCCTCCTATGCTCGATCCTCTGATCTTCAAAACCCCAACCGAAAATTGATAGAAACTTCGAATTAACACATCATTAAACTTCAAATCAATTAATACCCGCGAAAATCTGAAATCCAAATTTTCGTAATCACGTTTAAGCATACTCCTGAATGATTGATCAACAAATCGGTAATTTTCTCAATCAGAAAATCTTCATCGGAATCAAATCATCTGGTAACACATCAAATATGAGAAACATTCTTTTGCGATCAGAATCTCATTCTTTCTCCTCAGTCACAATAACATATATATAGCTATCTCTCGTAGACAAGCGCAACTTAATCAACAAACATCGTCATTCAACGGCGGTTAGTCCAAGAAGAACAATTAATCTGCTTGAAGACTAAAAATAACAGCACCTAAGACTATCATCAATCATTCATGTATAAAACATATCCTGAATGACCTCAATCTTCTCGGTAATTTTTGAAACCCTAAGATAGCCATTAACACCTAAGACCATCACATACCATTCGTGTAAACATAAGATATCTTGAATAAACTCAGATCCTCACTGGTATCAATGACTACTAATCCTGCTAAGCCGCCCTTCACTGAAAATCAGGACCCTAACCCTCAAGCATCAATCTGTATCACGATCTAAAAATTATGAACCTCTCGAGATCACGAAATAACAAAACTAGATCTTTAGCATCCTCGGATAATCTAGAGTCAGAACCACCCGAATACTGTTTCATATTCATGAATTTCAGAAGTGCCAGAATCTTCATAGATACGTGAAATTTTTATTCCCCCTCATTTTTGCAAATTCTGACCATATCAAATTTTGCACTAAAATTCCCCCTCAAATCTGGAAAATCAGTATTTCAACAAATGCGGATTTTACGCTAAGGCCCATTAATAATCATTATACCAAATGATCATCATTCTGCTTCTGTGTCAGTGACTACCCCAATATATTCAACCTTCTACGATTGTACGATCAAATATGTTCTCTGAAGCCCTCGATGGTGTCCTAGAATCTCGAAAAAATTTCTATCACCAAATTTTTTCTGGACACTCGTCTCGTCTCCATAATAAAAAAATTATTTTTTTATTTTGTTTACGCATTTTGATTTCACTTTGTACGAGGTGGATCCTCACTTTGTGCAAAGTGGATCCTTGCTTCGTGCGAAGTGGAGACTCATTTCATGCGAAGTGTCTCTTTTTCACACTTATTGGATTTATTGAACCCTGTAAAAGAACAGATGATTGGAAAGCCAAAACAATCTATAACATCTGATCATTAATACAACACGTAGAAGATCTAGTACTCTAAACTCTGCTCATACTTAAATGTTGTTCATAAGAGCTATTACAGGGAAAGATCTGCTGGAAGCTAAGGTCTGCTAGAGAGAAACTCTGAGGAAGGTTAAAAGACTGTTGAAGCAAAGGTCTGCTAAAGACCAACAGAGGTTACCTCAGCAGTTGTTATTCAACAGAGTCTATTATGTAATTAATGTAACAGACAGAGGTTAGAGTTTGTTAGTTTGTTAAAGGTCACTTTCATTGTGACGTCAGCCTAAGACGCTTAGTGGTTTAAAATGTATTATAAATAGAACAGTGCATGTACTGTTCTATTCATCACTTTTATTCTAAACATTCTGCACGAAGAAAGAGAGTGATCTTAGGCTGGGGAGAGTTTTTAATTACATGCATACGTGATTATAATTACAAAAGCATGTTCTTGAAAACAATCTTTCTATTGTTGTGATTTCAAAGTTTACTTAATTCGGCTGCACTGTTTCATTTTATCTATCATCTTACATTGATTTCATCTAAACAAGCACATCAACATTAAACTCAGATCCTAACAATTGATAGCAGAGCTTGGTCGTTCAAATTTGATTTAACGATCAATTTGATATAAACTGGTCATCTCTCACTACTAATTCGTTTGTTCGTTTGTATTGAAAACAGAGTAAAAGTGTATATACGTTCAAAGTTTTAAACAAAAACTTGTTTGTAAAAATTCAGAATGTCTCAAAATCCACAAGATCTATACAACACTGGCACCATGTACAAACCTCCGATACTTTTCAGATCGGAGTATAACATCTTGTAACGTCGGATGGGTCACACGCTTACACAACAAAACACAGGTTGCTGGAAATCGGTTATCTTTGAACCACATATTCAGATGATATCGACTGCCGAAGACCCAAAAGTTCAAGTTCCAAAGAGTCCTGAACATTACTCCGAGCAGGATTTTCAGAAAATTGAGCTAGATGCAAAGGCATTTAGCATCGTGGAAACTGCTTTGCCTAATGGTATCTATGCTGGCCTGTTGCATTGCAACAGTTCAAAGAAGTTATGGGATTCTCTAAAAGAATAATGCGGTAGCACTGAAGAAGTTATTGAAAATAACAGAGAAGTTTTGAACCAATTGTACGAAACATTTTGTCATGTGAAAGGAGAATTATTAACTCAACAATTTGAACGGTTTAGTTGTCTAATGTGAGTTAAAACTAGTAGGTGTTAATTTTGCAAATTCTACCTTGATTAGCCGATTTCTTAGATCACTACCAGATAAATGGGACACAATTACCTTTGTAACCAAAAATTCTGTTGGGTTTAAAGAGATGAGTTTGACTCTACTTCATGGTAGGCTTCTCACTTATGAGAGAGAGCTTAACCAGAAAAAAAAGCTACAAGAGTTAGGAAAAGTGGCTGATGACTATGCTTTTGGTAATACAGCACTCTTTATTCAAGAAGAAACCTCTGGTATTAACGTGGAACAGAGTTATGATCATTTTAATGACATAACATCTGGTGGAAATTTTAACTCTGATTCTTGCTCACCTAATTTTGCTTTTGCTGCAAATGGAGAAAACCAAGTTTCTGACAACTTATCCTTTGAACTAAATGATCTTCAACATTTTATGCAACTGATTTAGAAGAAATGGACATATTACACCAACTGACATTGATGAGGGTTAGGACCAGCAAGTTTTATAAAAGAACTGGTAGAAAATTCCAGGGTTGCATGGAGGGTTAAAAGTTGGGTTGGATAAGTCAAAGATTAAATACTACAAGTGTAACAGGCTAGGTCATTTTGCTAGGGAGTGTAGGACTCAAAAAAATGGTCTAATTATCACACACCCATGTCCTAGACCTCGAACACGCAAAACATTGTCCATTATTCCTAATATACCCGTGCTCCTCTTATGCAAAACACTTCTCAATTTGCACACCCTGTAACCCCTTTTCCAGTTTAGTATGTCCAAACCACTGTTCTCAAATAGAGTATGTTCAAGCCCCAAGTCCTCAGGTTCAAGTGCAACCTACACCACAAGTTACACAAACCGTTGCTCCTGCAGAGACCAGTAAACAGAGATTCTTTACACAAGGTTTTGGTGATTGGAGTAGCTTACCTGAAGAACTGACTGATGAGAATTTTGCTCTAGTTGCTGATACTGAAAAGTAACATAATGATTTTTTTCATGGCACTAGACACTATACTTTAAGTGGATGAGTCTGAGAAAGTAGTGTTTAATTCTAATGATGTTTGTGATAATGTTGTGGTAGATGTGTCAGAAGAGAAGGTTGGTGAAGAAATTGTGATCTTAGTGTCAGACCCATGGGAAACTAGTGTTTGTGAAGGAGAATGTGACTGTGCCATGATGGCTACTACTAAGGTATCACCTCATGTCCTTAAAGACCTATGTTTAGACAAATATATTATTGCTTTTGCTAACATAAAAGAGGTAAATGAAAACCTTAGAAACAAAGTTTTAGATGATGAAATTCAGTTTGAAAAACTTTTTGAAATCTAAACTGTTTGAAAAAGATTATGAAATTAGTAGCCTTAAACACGAGTCAAGCATAACCAAGGATTAACTCCAAACTATGATAGAAAAATATCAAATTTGTAAAAAGTAGCTTGAATCTATCTAAATCACTTGTGAAAAGTGGGTAGAATCCTGCAAAGGTTATGAATTGATGTTAGAATCAAAAATCAAAGCAATGTAAAATTTGATGTAGGTTTTCGAAAACATGACCAAGTTTCTTAAAACACTGCTGTAAATGATTGTGAGTTGGTTGAAATTATTCCAACAAATTTAGCTAGCCAAGAAATTAAAGTCACTGAACCAAATGGTAAGAAAATTGTTTTAGAAAGACCAGCAGGATCCTCAACTTTTAAAGAAATTGAAAAATATCAATTCAAACCTACCTGGTCATATGAGTGTGACATTCTTGACAACTTTAAGCCAATGGATTTTTCAACCATTAAAGGTGTAAAGGCACCTTAAGTCAAGATCATTCCCTTAAAAGATCTTCTAGCAGATGTTAAAACATCTATTGATAGAAAGTCAGAATAAGAGAAGAAAAGAGAGTCAAATTTGTTTTGTGTTCTTTGTGAAAAGAAGAATCATGTCACTAAAAATTGTTTTCTTCAAAAGGCTTATGATATAAACAAAACAAGTGTGATCATTGATTCATCAAATTGCACCATCTGTGGCAGAACATACCACAAAAATTCAAGAGAGTGGTTATCTCTAAAATTTTGAAGTCAAAAGAAATGAGTACAAATCTAAAACACTTGAGAGTTCAAGAAAAGAAAAGACTAAACAAACCTTTTTCCCTGTCCAAACATCTTTTACCAAACAATTGCAGGTAACCTATGCTCCAAGAGAGGTCCAGGTAACAGATGCACCACCTGCAAATAAATTTCCAAGAGGATATGGCCAACCTGCCTACAAAAGTGTAGCACTTGGCTATGAGGTCTACAAAAGACCATAAAAAAGAGTTAACATGCATCCTCATGTTTATGATCATTTGATGAAATGGTTCACAGCAGATGTTACCAAAATCTATTCAAACACTAACCATATTCCTAGACTTGAGGCTGGAATGTCTGTGACCCCATCCAAAGTCATCTTGGCTTTGGAAACTCACCTAAACGAATTGTTTGCTGATGTGCAGGGAGCTTCTACTTGCCTTGATAGTTTATGGTATGTAGATAGTGGAGGCTCCAGGCACATGACAGGAGGTAGATCCCTACTCAAAGATTTCATGGCACATGGAGGGGGTGATATATCCTTTGGTAACAATTCAAAAGGGAAGGTGTTAGGGTCTGGGACAGTTCAAACTGGGAAACTCAAGTTTGAGCATTTCAATCTTATTGAGAATCTGAAATTTAATCTTCTTAGTGTATCTCAAGTGAGTGACAAAGGCTATGGGTCATTTTTCGCTAAGAAAACTTGTCAGATTGTTTGGCCAGAAGTGGTTAAAAAGAATGATCAGATCATAGCTGAGAGCAAAGCACAGTTTGTTGCTCACAGGAGTGGCAATGTGTATGTGGTTGATAAGTTGAAAGATAATCGAATGTCGAATGCATGTCTGTTCTCATTGCTTCTAACGAAGACACAGAACTATGGCATAGAAGACTTGGTCACACAAATCTTAAAACTATCATTACACTCTCCAAACAAGGTCTTGTATGAGGTCTTCCATCAAAACAATTCACATGTGATGAATATTATGTTTCCTAATTAAAAGGTAAACAACATAAAAGTTCATACAAATCAATTGAAGAGTCCAAAACAAGTCAGTGTTTGCAATTCCTACACATGGACTTGTTTGGCCCTGTAAAAATCATGAGTCTTAACAAGAAGAGATATTGTCTTGTCATAGTTGATGATTTTTCAAGGTTTACATGGACTTACTTCATGCACCCCAAAGATGAGACTATAGGTATTTTGGAAAATTTTGTAAAATAACTAGAAAAGCAATTTGACCTGCCAGTAAAAGTCTTTAGGAGTGACAATGGAACAGAGTTTAAAAATAAGGAGTTGGATGATTTCTGTGTGTCAAAAGGGATTGTTAGGCAATACAACCTCCCAAGGACACAAGAACAAAATAGGGTGGTTGAAAGGAAAAATAGAACTTTGATTGAAGCTGCTAGAACAATGCTTGTAGATTCAGGTTTACCATTGTCCTTTTGGGCAGAGGCCGCAAATACTGCTTGCTATGTACAGAACAGAGTTTTAATTAACCCTAGACATCAAAAGACTGCTTATAAAATTTTGTACAAGATCAAACCTCTAATCTCCTATTTCAAAATCTTTGGATGCCCATGTTTTATTTTAAATTTAAAAGATTCAATTTCAAAATTTACCATCAAAGTAGATTGTGGTTATTTTCTAGGATACTCAACCACTGCTAAAGCCTACAAATTTTTTAATTCTAGGACTAGGTGTGTAGAAGAGACCATGAATGTTAAGTTCAATAAACTTTCTTCATTAAAAATCCCAAGAAATACTGCTGAAGTATTTGATTTAGATAAATTTACATTTGAAGATGCATCTATCAAGATTAACAATGGAGGTACGACATAGTCTTCACATCAAGATTATGAATGTGACATTGTGATTCCACAATACAAAGTCATTTCAAATACCAAAACAACAGATGTTACTAACAAATGTGAAAACTCTACCACTGCTGGATCAAAAGTTGTTGATCCTCAAACCTCTGCCAGCTCATCTAGTCAAACCCCTGTTGACAAAAGTCCATTTTTTGTGAACAAAAGTCAACCCAGCTTTACCCCTATTCCACCTATACCTCTACCTCCATTCCAAACAAATGTTGGCTCTTCAAAATTTCCAATAGATGTTAGCTCAGATGATTCCCATCTGCAGCATTCACCTCAAACTGCCATTGTTCCATATAAGCGAGATCTAATCTACCTTAAAAACCATCCATCTGACCAAATTATTGGCAACGTCAATGAAGGAGTTCTCACAAGAAGTCAATCCCAAAACATTGGGGTAGAGGCCAACATGTCTAGTACCAAGAGGCACTAAAAGACAACAATTGGGTAGAGACCATGCAAGAAGAGCTCCTATAGTTCAAAAGACAACAAGTATGGGAGCTTGTACCATTGCCTCAGGATGTATGTCCCATAGGCAAAAAATAGGTCTTCAACAACAAAACAGGTGAAAGGGGCATTGTTGTCAAAAACAAAGCTAGCTCGTGGTTCAAGGCTATAGACAAGAAGAAGGCACTGATTATGATGAAACTTTTGCTCTTGTTGCAAGACTGGAGGCCATCAGATTGTTTTATCCTTTGCTGCCAACCACAGCATCAAGGTGTATCAAATGGATATCAAGTGTGCATTCCTATATGCCAAGGTCAAGGAAGAGGTATATGTATGCCAGCCCCCTGGTTTTGAAGATGCTTTTTATCCAGATCATGTTTACAAGCTAAACAAAGCTTTATATGGCTTGAAACAAGCACCTAGAGCCTAGTATTAAACTCTTTCCACCTTTCTCTTATCCATAGGCTTTACAAGAGGTAAAATTGATAAAACTTTGTTTTTAAAATGGAGAGGAAAGGATTTGATGCTTATCCAAATTTATGTGGATGATTTTTGGATCCACATGCAATGCTATGTGTGAAGAGTTTAGAGAACTCATGACAGCATAGTTTGAAATGAGTGATATGGGTGAACTATAATGCTTTCTCGGTCTCCAAGTTAAGCAATTGCAAAATGGTACTTTCATTCTGTTAGTGAACTATTCGTGTGGCCATAGATAGAAATCTAATTAACTTGTAATGTCTCGTGTCTTGAGTCTATAATATACCGGACATAGGTTTCGCTAGGTTATGTTAGGATTGGTTAGATCATGTTAGGATTCGATACGACACGATACAATGAGAGTGGATTTGATCAGACATGATGTCATCATACAAGATGATGAATCATATCATATACATCATCACTATACATGCATGGTATATGAAAGTATGTATGAAGTGAAACTTGGAACAAGATCGAACGAGGTAAATTCTTATGTTTGTACAAAGTGAGTAACTTAGTACCAACAACTATAAATAGATACAACACTTTAGACAAGCAGATCTTTAACAACATTCATCAAGTTCTGATCTAGAATAGGTGTTTTCATGTCGTAGAGCGTTGAAACTCTGTCCGGTTTACGTTGAATCATAATAATATTTGCGTTTCGTATATCGATTACAGTTCGGTTTAATGGATTCTGCACGTTAAACCGGATTAAACGCAAAGATTGTGTTCTTCGGTGAACCGATCCAAACCTACACATTCATCAAAGTAAGTATGTCAAAAAACTAGTTACCAAATTTGATATGAATGATTGTAAACCATGTAGTACACCCATGGCTACATCAAAGCTGGTCACTATTGATGACAAAGATGACTTGGTTGATCAAACTCTTTATAGAAGCATGATTGTGTCTTTATTGTACAATACTACATCTAGGCCAGTTATCATGATGGCTACATGTGTCTGTGCCAGATCCAAGTCAGCACCTAGGAAGTCAAATCTTATGGCTGTGAAAAGTATATTCAGATACATAAAAGGTGCTCCCACACTTGGTATCTGGTATCCTACTAATGGGAATATTGAGCTTTCAGGTTACTCAGATAGTGATTTTGCTGGTTGCCATGCCACTAGATAGTCAACTTCGGGAGGTTGCCAATTTCTAGGCAATTGCTTAGTTTCTTGGCAAAGCAAAAAAAGCAAGATGCAGTTTCAACGTCAACAGTTGATGCTGAGTATATTGCTGCTGCAAGTTGTACTGCTCAACTCCTATGGCTTCAAAATCAATTACTGGATTTTGGTGTAACTGCTTTAAAGACTCCTCTCATGTTAGATAGTCAAGCAACTGAAAACATCATTAAAAATCCAGTCTCACACTCAACAACCAAGCACATTGACATCAGACATCACTTTGTGAGGGATTGCTATGAAAAAGGTTTGATTTCTCTACATCATGTTCTAACTAAGGATCAGCTAGTAGATGTTCTAACAAAAGCTTTAGATGCATCTACTTTTGAAGCTTGATCTCTAGGATTAGCATGCTAAATAAAAACAACATTTTGTTCTCCATGAATTAAAAAACATTAAAATGTTTTTAGAAAAATAAAAAATTCATCCTTAAAATAGCTAAAATTGAAAATTTCTACAAATCCTAAAGTCTGTTCAAATCCACTGCTTTTCACAAAACTCTGTTTTGGCTTAAAGGTCTATTCACTGATAAATGTAACCTTTGCTTTCCTTGTTCACTGTTCACATCCACTACTTAAGCTAAACCTCTGTTTTACCTTATCCACTGATATCTATCCTCCGATATAGTAAAATCACCACTGTTCATGACCCCTGTTCTCAACCATTGTTGGTTCCCAGTAGCGATTTCCCTAACAACTATCATCAATTATCCATCAGAGGTTACACGTGCACAGATGATTAGCCATCGGATCTTTGAAACCGCTGCCACGTCAGCATTCACTTTTTCCTTTATATATCACTGTTCCATCTAAACAGAGTTTTTACTTGCCGTCTAGAATTCAAAATTCTCAAAAGCGGTTTCTATTACTCTCGTCTTCTTCATTACTCCTCACTTTCATCTCCGACCATGGCTCTAAACATCAAACTCCCACATAACTACCTCCCCACACTCGAGAAAACCGACAATAATCTTTCATTCCATCCAATAATTGATGTTCTCACATCCTCTAAGTACAAAGACATTATGCTTTCAAATGCACCAATTTATGTGGATACACTTCGACAGTTCTGGGCAAATGCTAAAATCGAATCCCAATAGAAGAAGCCATATGCTAACACTTCCAAGGTCGAAGAAACCCTTGTTCAAATTTCCCCATCCTCAATGTCCAAAACATTTGGTCTAAATGACCTAGAAGGTAAAACTTCTTTTGGCAACCAAGAACTACATGTTGAGTTTATTGAATATGGGTATGAGGGTTAGTTAACTAGTATTACGATATTCAGACCAAACTCTCCTACTGAAATGAGATACTTTTTCCATACCTTACTCACATGTCTTTCAGCAAAATATTCAATTTCTGGGATATGTTATTTTGACAAAATCTGATTTCAATCTATCCCAGGTTTTGTTTATGGATTTAGTGGCAAATTATTATAAAATATCAAAAAATAAACCTTTTCTCTTGTTTCCTAAAGTTTTGAGTTATTATCTACAGAAACAAATTCTAGAAAAAGATTATAAACAAGGTGTTGTTGTTTAGATGAAGAGTGTTACTACTGAAACTTATACAAGAATAAAAAATATGGAGTCAAAGGTTCCCAAAACAAAAGCAAAGGGGGATGAGAAAACTTTGGATGAGTCCACATCTCAAGCTCAAACCTTTGTTGCTGAGCCTACTGCTCCTAGTGATCCTAACACCACACCCGTTGTTGTGAAACCCACACTAGAGAAATCCAAAAAGAAACCATTCAAATCCAAAAAGCCCACCAAAACAAAAATTCATCAAAAGGCACCTCTAGAAGATGAGATACCAGAGGATAACCTTGTGGTATCGCAAAAGCCACTTGAAACCACTGTTGTTACTTCCTCACAACAATGAAAGATCTACATCAAAAAGCCAAACTCCTCCTGCTTCCTCACAAAAGGAACATGTTGTAAGCACAGGGATTCCTCATTATCAAGCAGATGATTCACTTTAATCTTTGTTTCACAGCCCCTCTCCTAGGGAAAATTCTCTTTCTACCCCACTACCATCTCCCTCAATTCCACCTACTATTATACCTCTGTTTCGTGCAATTGAGATGACTTGGACACAAATTAGTTCCTCTCAATCACCTGTTCATGAGAGTACACCCCAACATGTGACTGAGTCTGAGATAAATCTCATTGCTAACCTAGAAACAGCTCAGGAGGCTACACCCCATGAGTTACAAGTAACTCTTTGTGGTAATTTAAGTGAAGCAGCTACTACAACTGATGACACAACAATGTTTCAGTTGGACAGTGGTTACATCCATAAGACTTCCTTAAAGGAAACAACTGTTGAGGCTACAACTATAACCTCTGCTTCAGTTGGAAGTCCCCAGTACCAAGAAATAGGGGCATTTGGTTCTGATAACATGGAGACTCCTCCTCTTGATGATCCAAATAAAACTACCTCTGGTACGGATTCAGATAATCCTATTAAATTCGGTGATGGATTGAGATACAAAGAATTGACGGAGAGAATGACATCCATGGAGTCATCAATTAATGAAACATAAACCATGATGAAGTAGATGTTACAAAATTCTCAAAGCCAACCATCCCCACAGCAAATTACCTATGAGCTATAGAAATCTATGCAACCAATCATTCTAGCTCAAAGGAATTTGGCTGACATCCACCATGAAACTCACATGAAGCTAATCCGAAATATGGTTGAGGCCAGATATAAAGACACTCATGCTGACATCAAGGCCATTATAGAGCATCTGATAAAGACCACTGTAACTGCCCCTGCAACAGTTCTACAAGAAGAAGTAGAGGGTGATGCCAAAAAGGGGGAGAGTGATAAGCTTAGAAAGTTGCAGCCTTCATTACAAGCTAAACCAAAGGTGCAACAACCTGATCTGCTACAACCACTAGTGCAAACCAAACTTCTATTAAAGCATCAGATGTTGGAGTTAAAAAACGGATTGATGAGACCCTTAACAAACAAGCAGAAGAGATTGCTGAAGAAAAGAAGAAAAGGCAAGATACACCGGAAAGCATGGCTTCCCAACTCATTGAATATGAACAAGCTAAGCAGATGGAAAAAGAAGCCATTGGCACTTCATAAAGAAGAAAGTCAACAAGAAATGTCAGACAGCCAATAACCACATCTCCTAAAACCACTATTATGCCTACAACAAGTGTATCCTCTGCTCGAATCAAAACTAAACCAACACCACCACCTCAAAAGAAACAAAAACCTTCAATTAAGAAACCATCTCCACTACCAACAAATGTTGGTACAACAAATGTACAACAGATGTTACATCACCACCATTAAACCAACCAACAGATGTTGTTACATCAAATGTATCAACAGATGTTACCTCAACCTCTGCCATGATCACATTTCCAACTTTAACCCAGCCATTACCACACTTCCAAGAATTCCAGCACAACCAGCTTCACCACAAATCAAATTCCAATGCAAAAGGAAAACTTCTGTTGTTGAAGATGATGATGAAGAGATTCCATCACCAATCCCTTTGTCATCAAAACCTATCACTTCATCACCATCCTCATCATCTTCATATCTAACCACTTCACTTCCACCCAGTTATAACCACCATGCATCATACCTTTTGCTACCAAATATACTCTAGAACTGATGGCTATTCGAAAAGAAATTGAATCATTCTTCACAGTAGAGGAAATCTCAAAACTAGACTTTCCATCTCTCTTTGATTACATAAAGCCAAGAAATTTAGATAAATATTTAAAGTTGAAAACCAAACATGTTGAGAATATAGCCAAAGAGAAGAGCAAAGGGAAATATGACAGGACTACTAAAGGTACTTTGTCTTATGAACTTAGCAAAGTGAGAAAGATTGAAGACTTTGACAAAGATATAAGTAAGTCTATGTCTGAAAGGACTGTAAATGCTGAGCTTGATGAGGAACTGAAATAGGATTACCTTGACCACATAATGCAACACAAACCTTACAAAGCTACTAGAGCACAGTTCAAAGATTGGTCAACAAATGATCTCAAAGAAGAAATTGACATAATACAAGCAATGCTCAAAGGTTCTTTACACAAGCCAACACCACCTAAATGGAAGAAATACAAGCAGATGGATCAGAAGAGAGCTTTAAAGCTTAAAAGAATGAAACAAGAACTGGTTGCTGCAAACTATGGTAGTTGCTAGATGGTCTGAGTCCAAAGTTGTAGACGCATACAAGAAACTGGAAGAGCTTAGAAAGAAAGGTCCTTCAGTTCCCAGGAAGCCGGACTATGCTACAACAATGGTTATCCCTCAACAAACCTAAACACTCAAAAAGCATTCTTCAACCACTCTCTTATCCACACTTGCCTTAAACCAAGTAAAAAAGGCAAAAGAAGATGGCTGAAGATGATGAGTAGTTGTTTGAAGAACATAGAAAAGAGGGGATCAAGAATCAAATACTCTATCACACTGATGCTGCAAGTGAAAAACTAAAAGAAACAATCTCTAACCCTGTAAGCAAATCACTTCCACCAAGCTCAATAATCAGTCTTCCCTCAGGAAAGCCAATGATTCAAAAATTCTAAAATAGAAGTCATCCTTAGACACCCATGAATTGACTTTGCTCAGATTAAATGGTAAGATTCAAAAGCTGAAAATGGAGGATTCATAAGGTATTGATGCAGATGACCTCCAAGACTTACTGAACCTTGAATTGTAAAGGGGTTTTGGAAGACATGTTCTCTATGAACTTTGAACTACAGTTCAAAGGGCATCAGGGAATTCATGTTGAGAAATAAATATCAGCAATAAAAAGTGTTTTAGCATCATCTGTTCTAGGGAGAGATTGTTGGATCTTTTGAACCCTATAAAAGAACAGATGATTGGAAAGCCAAAACAATCTATAACATCTGATCATTAATACAACACTTAGAAGATCTACTGCTCTAAACTCTACTCATACTTGAAGGTTGTTCACAAGATCTGTTAAAGGGAAAGCTCTGCTGGAAGCAAAGGTCTGCTAGAGAGAAACTCTGATGAATGTTAAAAGATTGTTGAAGCAAAGGTCTACTGAAGACCAATAGAGGTTACCTCAGTAGTTTTTATTCAACAGAGTCTATTATGTATTTAATGTAATATTGTTTAGGTCTAGCAGAGGTTAGAGTTTGCCAGTTTGTTAAATGTCACTTTCATTATGACATCAGCCTAAGATACTCAGTGGTTTGAAATATACTATAAATAGAACAGTGCATGTACTGTTCTATTCATCACTTTTCTTCTAAACATTTTGTACGAACAAAGAGAGTGATCTTAAGCTGAGGGGGAGTTTGTGAACAAAGAGAGTGATCTAATCAATTTCTAACAATCCTATATTCAATTTTACTTTTTCTCCGTGGATTATCCATTTATTTGATGTTTTACGTCTAAAACCCATAAATCAAGAGCGTAGGTGATATCGTAGCTTTGATACCAATTGTAAGTCCGTGATCTGGCGGTTCTAGACGGAAGTTTGTGTAGAGATAGAATTAATTTGGTAGAATGTTATTAAGAAATGAGTAGAAGCAACAGAAGTCTAATGTTTTATTCATACCAAAAGATTATACATCTTGTCAAGCTGGCGAAATCAGGGTTTCCCCTCTGGGAAGTCCAAAACTTACAAAACAATGAACACACAACACATATATATAAACCTAGCTCACCTCGTGCGAAGTGAGCATCTTATTACGCACGAAGTGGCTTCACTTCATACAAAGTGACACAAAAGCTCCTCTCACGTTCACACTTGGGCTGTGTGCTCATATCTAATCTATACAATATTCAACACACGCTCAATCTAGCCTATTCGTACAGTGACGGACATAAAGTGCACCAACAGAAATTTTTCCATTGTTTCAACTGTACTATGGACGTTTTTCCACATCATCAAAACGTATTTTAATCAATTTTCCACCGCAATATTATCATCAAAACTCAATCAACTTCAATCAAGATCATATTTCATGCATTTTCACATAAACACATCTTCAAGCATCATGAACTTATTTATATATTTTGTCAAGATCACTAAAAATAAAAAAAATTTTATGATCATCCTCTTAGTTTACCACTTTTCATAAACATGTTTAGGTTGTGATTTCGAGATCAATACTTTAAAAAGTATATTTTTAGCTTCTTGTTAAACTTTATATTTTCAAAAATCACTTTCAAGAGTAGTTCAAAGTTCATGATACTTCAAGTGTGTAGATCTTTATAAATCTAAACATCTTCATGATTAGATCATACTTTTAAGCATAATTTTGCAAGATCATCTATTCTAACATAATCTACACTACACAAATCATCAAGATCAACAAGAAAAACACATAGTTACGTTAGATTATCTTGTTTATTTTTTAGGGTTTTAAGTGTTTAGTTAGTAAGCTTCAAGATGAAAAAGTGGTACTTACATGATCTACTAACTTTAAGAATCTTAAAGATGGGTTTAGAGATCTTACAATCAGCACAAAGGCTAGGGATGGACTACAAGATGAAGACGAAGGTAAGATGAAGATGTATAATGCTCCCTTGAGTGTCCTAGCTCTTGAACCTTCCTAAGTGGTAAAGTGTAGAGAATAATAAGGTGATCCTTGTTATAATCTTCCATCAACCACTCTATCTCATAAAGTCAATATTTCCTTTGTATGAGCCATGCCTTCTTATCCTTTGAATTTTCAACTCATGAGAGGTTCTCCTCTTTGCCAAAAATTATAGGGTATGGTGGTGGTTTGGGTCTTGCAAGTGGTTCACTAATTTGACATATGATAAATGGGTCTTGAAGATAACTTTGATGTTTTAGGTTTGATTTGATTATGTATGGTGTTTAGAAGGATAATATGATGTTATGTTGATAAACTAGTCTTAACTAGTTTACTAGGCTAGTAAATGTGGTATTTAGATTTTAAATTGGTACTAGTTTCGTTATCAGTTCGTTGCCGGATAAATGTAACACCTAATTCGTCGAAAGGTCAAAAGACATAAAACTTTGACTTTCATAATGTAATGTGAAACTTCGGCCAAAATGCCCCTTCCGTTTTTACGAAACAAACACGACATTTTAACGCTTAAGGGTACATTAGTCTAACAACCGTATCAAAATCAAACTTTAGGTTTACACACAGAGACAACAGTATTTTAAAACAACATTTACGATCCCAAAATATTTGTTTGACCCATTTACATCAAGACTTAAGACGGGAGCGTATAATGGGTGATGCGGTGTGTTCGTTCCAAGCACGCCTTTTTCAAGATTGCGACTTTTCTGTTATACACAACACAAATGCATTTCTTAGTATTACTATTTACCATAAAAGGATATCTCATCATTTCTTTACTCTCTTAATTGACCCGTAAGCACGGTTATGATGTTATAACGTCCTTTCTACTTACAATCTTTACTTGTAAGAATTTCGCCAACAACGAAATCGGAGTTTTCATTCTTAAACACCCAAATACAATTAATCCAACCCGACCATACGGGTTCATACAACAAACATTTCGTCCTTATTGACACGTTCGCAACGATTCATCATGTTCATAGTTTTACCACCTCACTGGCCATTCTTTTAAACCATTTGGAATGGGGCAATGCACGTACTTTACTATACCGTTAGTTGACAATTTCCTTTTATATCCATTCCATAACTCAAAGAATAACTAATGGACTAGTAGTAGTGTAAGACGAAGTTTGTAAGAACTTGCCTTTGCTTTGCGTTGCTTGCAAACCGGATTGACTTGTACCTTCTTCCTTCACACCTACAATTTCATATTTAACATTCTTTCAATCTCATACTTTTATCTCACATTTATATTAACATGGTGAGCTAACAATTCATCATTTCACTAATTCAAATAAGTTACCATCATATGTATATGAAATTATCTTTACTACTTAAAACCAATATCCAAGCATTTCATCAAACCCTGGAGTGCATACCACTAACAAAGCATAGAGTACAAGTATCTTATTCATTTCTTCACTTATTCATATCAAGATCATCAAATTCAACTAATTCATTTAACATTCATTCATAATCAAATTACATATATCAAATACTCATTGTAAGTAGCCTCCTACATAATCATTACATTAATTTGTACATAATCCATCACTATGATTCACAACATCATTTCAAGTGGGTTTCCACATTTAATCATCTACTTACCTAATTTCAAGCATAATTCATGTTCTATGGTATGATTCTCACTCACAATTGCATAAATTTTCATATGAACTCATAGATGGGTTGAGACCCACTTTCTACAAATCATCAAATCAAGAATTTCGACTTACCACTTGTTAGACAAGCATAGAGGAATACTTATTAGGGCACATGCATATGATTGGCATCAATTTCGTCCTTCAATTTGTTGAAATTCTCAGATCTTAGTCTTGTTCTTCTTGCCCCTCTCTCTCCCCCTCTGGTCGACACATACATACATAACCTCAATTTTCTGCATTTTCCTTTCTTAAACTCTCACTTTCCAAAGTGTCACATCAGCCCTTATGTTTTTAGAAATGTCACTTAATTACCTAACTATTGTTGGTGCATAATGTCTATCGCCTATGTCTAGGATTTGTCGGTGATGTATTTAGGGCATAGAATGTCAAATATTGTATATATGAATTATATGTTTTGTAAGTGGCTCGTACGAGTGAGCTTAGTGGTTGTACGAGTGACAACTTGTCACTCGTACGAGGCACCACTAGCACGAGCCAAACACACCTCTCTCCTGTGCGAGTCATGTTGACCTATAAATAGTGGAGCTTGAGTGTTGTGTTAGACATTTGTTGGTGTGTGACTACGGCGAAGCCCTGTCAAAGTGTTTACTCATCTGTAACCTTCATGATTATTAATACGAATCAAGGCGTTTAAGTAGCATATCGTTCTTGTTTGTTTGTCCAACTCGCTAACAATGAATTCTGCCTCTCTTAGCTGAGTCAGATTAGTCTGGTGCTCATAAGAGGAGATCCGATCCCCTCTCACAAGTGGTATTAGAGCCTTGAGGCCTTATTTGAGGACAAACATCAAGTCTTAGTAGACAACCAACAGTTTCAATAGTTGTAGATCCAGATTCAACCATTGAAGTTTTTCTACATCTATTCTTTTTCATACAGATCTCAGATTTAGACGAATTCATGGGTGAATTGGACTAGGATTTTAGTATTACATGTTAAAATCAACACTAATTAATCCATGAAAGTTTCAGCTCTAAAATCAAAATAAATCATGTCGAAAATTGCAAAAATCATCTGTTTGGTGACCTGAGCTGACCCGTACGAGTAGAGGGACAACTCGTACAAACGGCCATCCATCAAATTAGACACACATACGAACAAGTAAACAAGTTTTTCTTAAAATATACAAGTTACAAAAATGTTGTTCGCATGAGTAAGTCATTTGCACGAAGTAGTCACTCGCATAAGTAATCTTGTCATTCTAATTAGTGTTTTTCGAAAGTGAGTTTCTGAAATTTTTGCAGAAAAAATGGAAGAAGAATTTTACAATGCATTTGCTGCTTCAGCAGTTACAACCACCGCAGCTCAGAATATGAATCTTGAAAACAAAATGGGCACAATGACAAAGCCTCCAAAGCTTATGAATCTTGAAGACTATGATAGCTGGAGTGAAAGATTTATGAACTGGGTTCAAGCTAATCACTTCACCTGCTGGTTTACCATTGAATCGAAATATCAGGCTCTGATTGGAGAGAATGGTCTTAAGAAAACGTTAGCTCAACTCTCAGAGTTAGAAAGAGAAAAGTTCATTAACAAGAAGAAGATGATGAATATCTTGCAGCAAGCCATCAAGGAAGATATCTTGGCGCTTCTATAGCATGATGATGATGCTCAGTCTTTATGGAACGCTTTAGGATTAAAATTCCCAGGAAGCGCGCAACTTCGAAAGGGAAAGAGAGCGTTACTAGGTAAAGAATTTAATATCTTTACTCTAATCAAGGGAGAGACGATGAAACAATTGATTGAACAGTACTATCACTTGGTGGTGCAATGAAGCGCATGGGAATTGTGAAAACAAATGAAGAATTGGTCGATAAGCTGGCAGATTCTCTACCTCAAGGAGAATGGTCTACATACTTGACTATTCTAAAGAATGGCACAGAGTATGGTAATTTCTCATTACCAAGATTTATTGAAAGATTGGAAGGGCATGAGCTCGAGATGCAAAAAATGGCAAAAAGCAAAGGCGCCCAGATACAACAAGATGTAAATCTATATTACAAGGGTAGTCCTGCCGTGCATATACAGAGTCCAAAAATTCAAACTGCCTTCAGTGCCTTCAACACACCAAGTCCACGGTCAAGTCAAACCAGTGGATTTCAATCTTTTGCTTCGGTCAACCCAAATACGCCTCTAGGCCCACAATCATCCCATAGTTCAAGTAATTCACAGAACAACCAGAACAATAAATCTAATCCCAATCAATGGGTTCTACAATGCAATATTGCATTTAATCTCCATAATGCTCAAGACTTCGATGAAAATACCGCAAAGCAACACATGTCATTACTTACCTTGGTACTTAAATCATAAGAAAGTTAGGTAGCTGAAAGAATTGGGAATCCAGAGATGACGAAAGAAGATTACGATCAGATTGATCTGGTTGAAATGGAATTAATTAACATTAAATGATGTATGGCTTCCATCGTCAGAAGAGCTCAAAGTTTCATGGAGATTACCGGAAAAGATAATTTGGGAGGACTTGATGGGAAACTAGGCTTCGATAAGTCCAAGGTTACATGATTCAAATTTCGAGAGAAGGGGCATTTCAAAAAAGAATGTCCAAATAGACAGGTCAAGGGCAATCAAAACCCTTTTGCTGATGATTATTACAAGAAAGCCATATAATATCGACCTCAACCCAAAACAAGAATGGTATAGATTGAAGATGGACCGTCAAACTCGAAAGACAAAGCACTCGTCGTCACTCAAAAGGACGAAGGTTTCAATTGGAACAACTACATCACGAAGAACGAAAGTTTGGCATTGGTAGCAGAAATCATTGAAGAACATGAAGAAACTGAAGAATATGCAAAGGCATCTTTTGACGAGGCTCCAGAAGAATATTACAACACATCATCAGAAGAAGAGGAATTGTTAAATAGTGCATTTAAACATCTCTTGCCTAATGACATTCTTAAAACTTTTGCAGGTTATTTTGATTCCAGCCATCGATTGCCTTGAGTAGAAGAGAAGAAGCCTGAAGTAGAAGAGAGGATTGATCTGACGTTGGAAAATCTGACTGACAAGACCAACAAAGCTCTTATGGCAAATGTGAAAAAGGTAAACGTGTCAATAAATGAGTCAGTAAAAGAAACACCTTGAATGAAGTGAAAAGAGCCATGCATTGAGTGTCCTGAAAAAGAAACACGATACAAGCAGCTGAAATATCATACAGACAATTTGTCATGTGATTTAATTCAACAAAAGAAGCTTATGACAAATTGAGCAAAACAATCAAACAATTTGAAAAGGTGATCAGAGAAAATGATAGGACACTTTCGATGCTCAAGGCGACTGTAATGGACAAACAAATGGCCATTAATATTCATTTAAATACAATTGTCGAGCTAAAAAGTGAACTTGAAAAAATGAAGATAGAAACATAACGGGTTAACAAGTTGTTAATCAGTTATTCTACAAGTTCATACGTCATTGATCACATTCTTCCAAAAATTGAAAGCAAGGAAGATAGTAAAATTAATGAAAACAAAGGTGCAAGTTACGATCGTGTTCCACCACCCATGTGCAATAGCTATGCAAGTAAGAAACCATCAGGGGTGGAAAAGGCGCTCAATTTAAAATTGAAAACTGAAAAGACAAACGAGCTGCCTGCGAACATTGATGTAACATACACCAAACCAGAAAAAGAATGTGATTCTGACGTGGTTAAAACTGTGATTGAAAAAGTTCTAAAGAATGAGTCTGACAAATCCGAATTGGATGTTGAATCATCATAAAATAGTTTAAACAATGATCCAAACATCATCGTATACAAAATGCACGGATCTGATAAACTATATTCCGATGAGGATATCCCAATTCAGAATGTCAATCTGGATCGACTTGATAAGTTGTTCAAGCTTGTTGAGGTGAGCCATTCTATTTTAGAAAAACAGGATGCATCATTTTATTCTAAATCAAAATGTGTCAACAAAACCTACCATTAGAGGGACAGAGATTATCCTGAAAACAGGAGAGCAGGGTTGGATTTTCAAAAGCAAAGAACGAACAATAAGTTTCAAAAATTAAACTTTGCTAAGAGAATAGATTTTGTTTATGGGCATTGAAAAGAAAAAAAGAAATCATTGGTAAACAATCCAATGATGAAAATTCATGAAGGAAAAATAGAGTAGAAAACGGGATTTGGATTCCTTTGTTAGAAAAGACAGTAGGACGTGCTACAAGTGTAACAATGTTGGGCATATTGCACGACAATGTTATCAAAGAAATCCAAAACCTGTTTCCAACTCAATCAAATCTACAAAGGATGAGAAACAAAAAGCACTAGTACCAAAACAAGTTCTGAAAAGAAACATTGAATCAAATAAAAAGATAACATCAACGATTCATCTTAATTCAAAATTTGAAATTGGTGAAACTTCCACCAAGAATCATCAAAAGGATTCAAAGTTTTATTCTAAAAGGCCAATTGTGAAAACACAAACTTGGGTAGCAAAAGTCAAACCATCTTCAGTAGAACTGAAACCACCTATTCCAGCCAAAACAGAGATGAAACAAAATGTCAAAAACAATGTTCCAAAGTTTGATATTCCAAACCCACCAAGACCAAGCAAGTTTAGGTTTCTTTGTTTAAACAGTTTCTTCATCATGTGTGCATGGGCTCCCTAGGTCGATCATGTCAAAATGGATTATGGACAATAGAGCTTCCCGATACATGACTGGGATGCTTGCGTTGTTACACGATGTCAAAGCTATCCGGGAGGTTATGTTGGTTTTGCTGGGACTCAGGGTGGAAGAATTGTGGGGGAAGGTATTCTTACAAATGGAGTAGTTTCTTTCGACAAGGTGAACTACATTGCTGAGTTGGAGAACAATCTACTACGCATTTCGCAAATCTATGACAAAAAAATCACAACACATTTCAATGACGAAGAATGCTTAATTCTCAAGCTGGGATTCAAAATTCCTGAGCAATGGATCCTCATGCGCGCTCCACGAGAGAATGATCTTTATGTCTTAGATATGAGTGTCGCATCCACTACGTCAAAGAAGGTCAATGCTTTGTTTCTAAAGCAACCAAGAAAGAGTCAATTTTATGGCATCGGAAGATAGGGCACATACACCTGCGAAAGATGAATTATTTGGTGCACAACGACCTAGTGGAAGGTGTTAATCTGAAGAATTTTCATTTATCTGATGATAGTCTGAGCTGTAAGAAGGGGAAACAACATAAGAAATCACACCCAAGAAAGTTACTTAACTCTGTTAAGCTACCACTAGAAAGGCTTCATATGGATCTTTTTGGGGCAGTGAACGTGAAAAGCATCTCTGGAGATCTATATTGTCTGGTCGTGACAGATGATTTTTCAAGATTCTCATGGGTTTCCTTCCTGGAGAGTAAAGATGAAATGTTTGAAAGTCTTATGATTCTCTTTAGGAAGCTTGAAAACCTGTATCACTTGCCTATCAAGAGAATCGCAGTGATAATGGTACTGAGTTCAAGAACAAGAGGATGCTCGAATTCTGAAATGAAAAGGGGATTCTTCACAAATCCAGCGCTCCCTATACTCCTCAACAAAATGGAGTAGCTGAACGTAAGAATCGCACACTGATCGAGATTGCAAGAAAAATGCTCGCTGATTCAAAACTTCCAATTAGATTCTAGAGCAAAGTAGTCGCGTCTGCGTGTTAACACCCTCAACCGTGTGTTGACAGTCAAGCCTCACAGCAAAACATGTTTTGAGATACTAAAACATCGGAAGCCAAACCTCGCATTTTTGGAGCCTTTGGATCGTCGTGTACTGTTCTGGACCCGGACGGTAAATTTGGAGCCAAATCCTTGGAAGGATTTATCATCGGTTATGCTAGTCCACAAAAGCGAGTCATCTTACCGAGTCTTAACCAGGTTATTATTGCACAGCATGTTGATTGTCAAAGATATACTACGCCTACGCAGAAACCTGGGGATCCATGGCTGTTCAACTACGAAGGTTTATGGAATTCATTTGACCTACCTGAAGACCATTAGAAGAAGAACTTGTTGTGCTCTTTCAACAGCATCAAATCTCTAATCAAGAGCAAGTTTCTAGACCGTTTCCCCGTCACTTCCTATATCTAACACTTCTGATGTAGGTCCAAGCAATACTCTGCAGGAATCAGTCTCTGTACCAATCTTGAAACTGCTGAATCATCTGCCCATCAACTGATTAATGCCGACTCTGATCGTGAACCGACTTTTGATGATGGGGGAACTAGTTCCGATGAAGGATAACAGCATATTGAAAGCTTTCTGAATTCCCAGACTGATCAATCCAATGTCAAAAATGATGCTACATCTTCTACACAAGTTGCTGATGAAGTTGTCATGAATTTGCAGAGTCAAGTAGATGTTCTGAGTGAAGTAATGCCAAGGACACTATCTTACCATCCGTCGGAGAATATCATTGGTAGCTTACAAACCGGAGTGAAAACTCGCAATCAGATCAACAAGCATCTAAGTTGTTCTTAACCATACTTTCTTACAGTTGTTTTGTTTCGCAGGTTGAACCAGGAAACTGAAAAGACACGTTGAAAGAGGAAAGCTGGGTGGATGCAATGCAGGAAGAGTTGCATCAATTCCAGAAACTTGGTGTCTGGAAGCTTGTTGACCTACCGAATCATCAAAAAAGATAAATACTCGATGGGTCTTCAAGTGCATGAGAGATGACAGAGGTATTGTGGTCAGAAACAAAGCTCGGCTCGTGATCCAAGGCTTTCACCAGCAAGAAGGGATAGACTACAATGAAGTCTACGCCCCTGTCGCCCGTCTTGAAGCTATTCATATATTCTTGGTGTTTGCTTCTTGGAAAGGTTTCAAGGGGTACCAATTGGATGTTAAATCTTCGTTCCTTTACGGCAAAGTCAAAGAGGAGGTGTATGTCAGCCAACCACCGGGGTTTGTCGATCTGACACACAAGGATAAAGTCTACCTTCTGAATAAGCCGTTATATGGTCTACACTAAGCCCCAAGAGCTTGGTATGAAATGCTTTCAAGACATCTTCTGGACAATGGCTTTTTTAAAGGAACTGTAGACCGTGCCCTCTTCACAAAGGAAGTAGATGGGCATCTGATTTTGCTACAAATCTATGTGGATGATATCATCTTTGGATCGAAAAATGATATGATGTGCAAAGACTTCGAAGAAGTCATGAAAAAGAAATTCGAAATGAGTGCTATGGGGGAGATAAAGTTCTTCTTAGGACTTCAGGTTGAGCAATTGCCTGAGGGTATCTTCATTCATCAGACGAAGTATGATCATGACGTGTTAAAGAAATTTAACATGTCAGGAACTACACCAGCATCAACTCTATTAGCCCCATATCACGGCATTTGTCCAGACGCTCATGGAGTGAAAGTCGATGAAACAGTATATCGCTCCATGATCGGATCCTTGATGTATCTTACAGTTTCGAGACCTAATATAATGTATCCAACATGCCTGTGCGCCCGTTATCAGTCCAATCCAAGAGATTCGCACTTGTTAGTCGTCAAACGACTAGCGCGATACTTAAAAGGATGTCCAAGCACCAGTTTGTGGTATCCTCGCCATGACGACTTCAAACTTAGGTTACTCGGATTCTGATTTTGGCTGCTGCAATCTTAATGCCAAATCTACTACGGCTGGTTTCTAGTTCTTCGGAACTCGTTTGGTAACTTGGCAATGCAAGAAACAGACCGTGGTCTCTCTCTCTCTCTCTCTACATGTGAGGCTGAATACATTTCAGCATCCAGCTGTTGTTCCCAGATACTCTGGATACAACAGCAGATGAGGGACTACGGACTGCAATTTCTTGATATGCCAATTTATGTAGATACAAGGCGGCTATGGATATCACCAAAAACCATGTTCAACACTCACACACTAAACATATTGAAATTCGACACCACTTAATTCGTGATTGTTACAAGAAAAAGTTGGTTAGAATTGAAAAAATCCACATTGATGAACAAAAAGCAGATTTTTACACCAAAGCATTTGATCGATCAAGATTTAAAAATCTTTTAAAATTAAATACACATGAGGTTGAATTTGAGGATGACGAGGACTTGACGTGATTCTCATCAGTATGACATATGTCTCCTGTAAATACGGTTCTTGTTTCTTATAAACAAAAACCCAAAAATATGTTTTTGATTTTAGGGAGAGAAAGTTTGGGAAAAATACAAAAACATTAAAAAGGTCAAAAAGAGTGTTTGTGAAAAAAGGTGTTTACATCAGAAAACTATCACATTATATTAAAAATATGGAATGTTTAAACAGGTAATTAAACAGGGCTTACTGGTGATGTGCCAATAGACTTCACACATTTACTAAATTGTTTTTCAAGATATAAACCTAATAGAAAAACTGAGTATTTTGTGGGTCGACATCTCTCGGATATATGGACTTAGTACTCCAAAATTTCGTTTGAGAGAATGCCAAATTCTGTGATACTAGGTCTTTATATTTAATCAATATCTGGGTATTATCCGAGTTCTTCTGATTTTGCGTCGGAAATGAACTAGAACTTATATAATACTTTACGCATTTTCCCCTCCAAAAGCTGCACAAAAAATGAGTATGTCATAAAAATTTTATGACATCAGCATTTCAAAAGATTCCTAAATGGAACACCACCTAAATTCGAGCCTTCATCTCTTTCTCTATATGGAAATACTAACCTGAGCTCTCAAGGTCTCGCAATTCACCCCATTTACAGATATCAGTTAGATATATTCACTTGCGAAATGAAATTCTGGGAATCTCGATGCGGGAGTATATGCAGAGATGGAAAACACAATTACGTTATGTTCCTTAATGTTACCTAACAGATCTTGAAACAATTGAGAAACGTGTAGAGGTTTAAGTGGATAAGTATATTGGCAATCTAGATAAATCTGTTTAAAAGCCTTAAAATTACTACCAAGATCAACGGTACTTGTGATTTGTCTAAATATCTGATGTGATCCTCTAACACAAAACTCACAAAAATATGTTTGTAAATACATCTTTATTTACTTTGTCTTTCTTTCCCAGAAAAAAATTGATGATTACAAATTGTTGTGGGTCATGGCGACGGCGGTTCTAGACGGAAGCTTGGGCGTATGATAGTACCGATTCGATAGAACGATATAAAAAGGGAGTAGAAATAGAATCAGCAAAGCATATCATTCATTCATATCGAAAGAGTATGCATCTTGTCTGGCTGGCGGAATTCCTAGAGAGAATCCGCCAGGGTTTCCCCTCAGGGAACTTCCAAAATTTGACAAACAATGAACACACAACAAATATTTATAGACATGAGTTCCTCGTGCGAAGCGACCAGGCTGTCACTCGTACGAAGCACCATGCGTACGAGGCTTCACTCGTACGAAGTGTCATTCGTACGAGTGGAACTGTTCATCACTCGTACGATTCATATTTTACGTTGTTTATCACTCGTATGATTCACATTGTCACTCGTACGAGCAAGTTCTCGTTCGCACTTGGGTCGTGTGTTCGTATCTAATCTATACAATATTCAATACACGCTCTATCTATCTTATTCGCACAATGACGGACATAAAGTGTATCAACAGTTTCCCCCTTATACATCACTGTCAAAGCTTGAACTTGATCTTGAAATCTGAGAGCCGTATTTGAATATTTTGCAACTTCAATCAGGTATCTGTTGATGTCGTAATTCTCCCTTGATTGATGATCCGGGTTTGCATTATCTATGTTAAGCAACATTCCCCCTGAAATAATTTTCTTCAGAAATTAATCTTCAGGTTGTTGTTTGCATGGTTCAAGACCTCCTCTGATTTGCTTAATCTACAAATTTTCTCGAATAATCACCAACTTGAAATTGAACAATGCAGCTTCTCCGTTTCAACGTTAACCATATCCGCGTTCGGTTTAGCACACTCCTCTGATGCTCGATCCTCTAATCTTCAAAACCCAACCGGCAATTGATAGAAACTTCGAATTACCACAACGAAAAACTTCAAATCAATGAATATCCGCAAAAATCTGAAATCCTAATTTCCGTATTCACGATTGAGCAGCAAATCGGTAATCTTCTCAATCAGCAAATCGTCATCGGAAACATACTATCTGGTAACACATCGAATCTGAGAAACATTCTTCGGCAATCAGAATTACATTCTTCCTTTGTAGTCACAATAACAGATGTATAGCTATATCCGCTAGAATGGGGCAACTAAAACTACAAGACATCCTTGTTTCCTAGCGGTTAGTCCAAAAAACAGTTCATTTGCCTTGCAGAGTTAAAGAAGCAGTCGTATGTGCTTCCACTTCCACATCGGGGATTTGGCATTTAACCCTTGAGCATCAATCTGTATCATGATCTGAAAATTCTGAACATCTTCGATCCTCTGTGTTTCCCAGATAATCTGCAGTCGGAACCACCCGGATACTGTTGCATCATCACGAATTTCAAAAATGCCAAAATTTTAACATATACGTGAAAAGTTTTAAGAATCCTATGGTTTCAATTTTACATTATGTCCGTGGATTGTCTGATTATTTAATGTTTTACGTCTAAACCCCTCATACGTCCAAAATTCATGAGCGTAGGTGATTCATAAACTATTAGATTGAATCAATCGGTACCATGGCTCTGATACCAGTTGTGGATCCCAGCGACGGCGGCTCTAAACGGAAGCTTGGGCGTATGATAGTACCGATTCGGTAGAACGATATAAGGAGGGCGTAGAAACAAAATCAGTGGAAGCATATCATTCATTCATACCGAAAGAGTATACATCTTGTCATGCTGGCGGAATTCCTGAAGAGAATCCACTAGCATTTCCCCTCACGGAACTTCCAAAACTTGACAAACAATGAACACAAAACACATATTTATAGACATGAGTGTAACATTCGTCATAAAACAGGTTCTAAAACCCTCCCCGTTTTGTAATTTCAAGTATTCATTATGCAATTATGTTGAACGCTTAAAAATTTGTTATGTTGTTAGTATTAACCAATAAATAATAATAAGTTTTATAATAACAAGGTTTATAGTAATAATATAAATAATAATAACTAAAAACAATAATATTAATAATAAAATATATATATATATATACATAAACAAAATAAAATAAAAAAAGGGTGTGGACCACGGGTATCGAACCCGGGTCTCCACCCAAATCAAAAACACATCACACCACTGCACTGCACACACACTTGTTTTAATGTTGAAAACTATTAAACTTATATTGAATCAAACATCAACCCTGCATTCAAATTTTGCAGAACCGGTAACTGTAGAAAGCATGATCTGAGCAATCAATCAATTAGCGGGTTTTCTTTTGATTATAAACGTATAACTATTGTCGATTATCTACTACAATTGAAATTCGGAATCAATTGTGTGAAACCAAACTGGAATTATTGGGTTTTAAAATTCAAAATTTAAACCGAAATCATGGTCATCATTTACTTATAAATAGCTGTCACACCCCGATTTAGCCATCAGAGTCGGGTGTGATCTGACTAGTATCTTCATTGCATAGCGGAAGTGTTTGAAATGCTAGGACTTCTAGAAAGGTGAACGCCCGGAGATGGACCAGATTCTTCAGAGGGAGAGAGGCAGAGATGTGGTTGTTGTTGTGGGCTAGGGTTTTCACAAAATGAGGGGAACAAGGAGTTAAGAAAGTTTATATAGGTCTAGGGTTTTAAGCGGGTTGGGCCTAAAGCCCATTAGCGTGTGTTGAGCCCAATACGTCTTTCCACAGTCCGTTTTCGAAACCCGAACATCATCGTATATTGAATTTTTTTATTTATTCAACTTGGAAGTGTTTAAAATTACATCGGGGGTCGGGTTTTCGACGCGTAATCCAATCCTCGCGTTAAAGTTGCGTATTTGCCCTGTTTGTCGTTTCTGATCCATTTTTCGTTCTGGTTTCTACCATGAGTGTTAAAATCTGAAAACAAAAGCCAAATATATCTTAATATATTAATATTTAGACGTATCTCTAGTCCGCGGCTTCCGTTTCGTTGTCGGTGCGTCTCGATTTTTGCGAAACCTTCGCATTATGCTTTGCGACGATCCAAATATATCGCGTAATTATATTTGTGTGATAAATACAAGTATAAAATTGTGTTTTTAAACGTTGTCAGTATTTGTTTGACATCAGTTCACTTATCGTTCACATTCGCGTTAAAGTTCTCGATTGTCGCCATATTGCGTAACGTGAAGCAAGTAGACGTTCCTAGGCTTTCCAAAGGCCTGATTGAGTCGATTTATGTCTAATTATGTTAATTATAATGGTATTACTGTTTGTTTAGCGCTTAATTAAGACTGGAAACTGCCGGTTGTCACATTCTCCCCTTGTTATAAAAATTTCGTCCTTGAAATTTAAGTTATGTTATCTCCTTATGTTCTTTTTATACGTAGGTAAGTATTAAAAATACCCGGTAAATAACCATGTAATCGCCTCGAGATTTGTCTGGATTATATGAATACAATGATATACTGCAACAACATGAACCCACTGGTTCAACTGAATCTGTTTTCAGAATCCATGCCAAGTGAACGAAAAGTAATGACATAGTCACCAATGTGACTGAGTTTACATGGGTCATACAAATGAGAATCTCGACAATAAATTTCCAAGACGTTCACAATCTGTAAATGAATTTCATAAACAATAGAAATTTCTACCAACGGAAACTAGCATTGGTTGTTGGATTAGTGAGACTTAGAATCAACAAGCTCAACTGAATTAGAAACATGAAGATTATTTGTTAACTTTTCGAACCATAAGTTAACACTATTGAATAGCAAGGATACACTGAATTACAACCGAAGTTAGTGTATCATTGTCTTAATACATAGTTGTATTAAGACCACTTTCAATGATTAGCCCAAGCTACAAGTTTATACCGACGCCACAAGGCGCCATAGTTATCGAAATAATTCAATAATAGCGGTGACCGAACAAATTCACCGTGTTTACAATTTAATGAAAAGTTCAATCAAGTAAGTCTGAATATTTGTTCCCAATAAATCTCATAGGATTTTTCAACTAAAAATGAAAGAACAAATAATATGATTTCCGGTCGATCGTGGAAGAACAATAACTATCCCAAAATTCTCGACCGATAATGAGAGGACTGTTACGAGGTACACTGAAATATATCATAAATTTGTGTACCCTTTTCTTAATACACGATTGTATTAAGAATATTTTAAGAAAATGATCCAACAAGGGGATTTCAAAATGAATAAATAATTAAGTAATTAAATCAGTACAAGAGTTGTTAAAGCGAGATCAGCACAAGCTTCAACTAGTGTAAACGCCACCACAAGGTGTCATAGCCAACCAATGATTAAATGAAGGATGCAGACTGAACCAGTTATTATGGTTCGAAATACATGAATTGCTTTTTGATATTACTTTGAATATGACGGCCTCAATCCATCATATGAAATCCTTGAATTGAATTAGTATACCGTGAGCAAGTTCAAACAATTGAACTTGGTTTGACACAATCTAACAATAAATACGTGATTCAAACAAGAAGTTTCGATATGGTTGTACAAAGAACCCATGTATGTAACTTGGAAAGAGAAGAAATTTCAAGAATTCGTTTACATGACCAAAGAGTCAATACTTGTAATAATGCGGGTCATTTAGATCACAAAGCGAAAATTTGAATATAGCGAACCAACCTTTGAATTTTTGATGAAATGACTATTCAAAATGAAGACCCTGATGGTCTCCACGTATCAAGTTAACCACATGCGTAACAAACAAAGCATGCGTATCATGTAAATCTGTCAAGAAATGATGCAATATGCGTTCGCTAATCAAGAAAGAATTTTTCCGCGACACAATGATCGTTATGAGGAGTAGAGGTGTGCAAACATACTTAGAATATGCAAAGTTGAAATTTCAACAAAAGCAATTCGACGACTTTACCTGGTATTTCTGGTGATGATTTATTGTTTTCGTGACATTACCACAGAATGTCAAATATGGCGTAATCGCCATAAATAAAGTAAGGGGAATGCGATGACATGTGACTTCTTTTGTAGCGCTAATTGTTGTGATTTACCATTGTAATAAGTACCGACTGCTATGAATTCTCGTTTGGACGTATTTCAGCGTGTTTCATGTCGCTTACAGGACCACGTGATAAATTGCCGTATTCTGGTCGGTAGTTCTCCCGCTGACGGGATTAGCATTGTTGTCGTAATGTTGTGTTTTTCGGCCACGGTTGGAACCCATATTCGAGTGCTAGGAATTCTATATGTATTCAAGTCTTATTGATCTAATGTACCCAAAAGAACATGAGGTTAAAGCCTAGGTATCTCAACAGAAACCTAACTGTTATCGTAGCTAGGTTTGATACCTAATTCGTACTGATACCACTCTGTCACATCCCCTGTGAAACCATTAGCGCTGGGTGTGATCTGACTGGTATCTTCATTTCACAACGGAAGTGTTTGAAATGCTAAGACTTCTAGAAAGGTGAACGCCCGCTAACTACTCGAATCCCCATGGGTTCTCCTATTGCAACCCTGCCATAATTTGAAAATATAACCTGAGAAAGAAACATGCGAAAAATCAACATAAAGTTGGCGAGTTCATAGTTTGTTCGAAAAGATTTTTAAATAAATCTTTTTGGTAACCGGTTTAAATACTGTTGAGAAAATGTAATAAAACCATTTTTCCGGCATGTAAATTGAAAACCTTGTTATTGAAATATTTGAATAACCGTCAATGTCCGCATACGACAAAGACAACATGCTCGCATGAGCCTATAACCCACCCCAAGCTAGGAAATGCCTCGCCAAACCGTTTACTCAAGACGGTAGACTAGCAGGCGGTTATAGTTCCAATAGCAGCGAGGACTTCACTGTACAGTTTTAAGCGACCCTACGGCCCTTAGTGTTGAGTAGTGGACAATCCAGTCCTTATGTTTATGAGCAGGACCAACCCGTCCTCTTATTTGTATGCAGGACAAACCAGTCCCGTAGCAACTAGGACCTTCCCATCACTAGTCGTTGAGTCTGAAGCAGGACCAACCAATCCCCTTATTCATAGAGAGGACAAACCAGTCCCGTAGTAACTAGGACCTTCCTGTCCCTAGTCATGAAACTCATGCACGTTACGAAAATACGCGAGTGTTTTGTAAAACCGGTACGTTTAGCATAAACCTTTCGTAAACCATTTGAGTTTATTGAAATTCATTTGCCACATGGTTTAGAAATAACCTTTTGTAAAACCATTAGAGTTTATTGAAATTCCTTTGCAACATAGTTTAGAAATCTGTTGTTTTCGTTCATCGAAATATTCTGTACTTTTGCAAAACTTGCATGTCTTTCCACCCCGAAAAAATTTATAAAAATGTAAAACAGTAGAAAGTGGGGGTTATTAACTCACCTTGATATCCAATGCAAAGCTAGCATAATGTGATCCATAATGGTTTTCCAAAATAAAAACTCGCTAGCATGCAATCTATAACATTCCTATCAAGGAATAAGCTTTTAAGATTCTACTAAAAGGCGTAGCTAAACTACGAGTCACCGAGCTCTACCGAATCGCTAATCGAACAATTCGACGGGATGATGTTAACTTAATAGAAACGATATTATTATACTCGTTTAGTCCCTTTTATTACCGGTGATAAATACTATGCATTGAGAACACTTCGTTTACAAGAGGTTTAATATATATATTTATATAAAAAAATATAAATATACTTATGGAATCGTGTTAGATGTCCCGAATGGTCGTGCGTGTACGTAGACAAATGTTCGTATAAAATATTACACGTTGTAGACTCGTAGGATGTGGTCGTATGACTCCCAAGTGGTCGTCGCGTAGCCGTACTAATCTTACGTCCGTTTATAATTAATAAAATAATTATATAGTTGTACGCTCGCGAGAATTGATTTTTGTTTGTTTGTTTGGGTAATAACTCAGATATTACATTGTATTACCAACTTACAGTAATGTGTCGTGCTTCGTCTATAAGTTTGAAATAATTATAAATAATTATTCTTATTTTATAAAAGTGTACGGATTAACAATCGTTTGAAATAAATATATATGATTGTGTTTGAGTTATATAATCGTCAATTTTCAATGTTTGAAATAATTATATTTATTTTATAAAAGTGTGCGAAGTCGACTGATGAAATAAATATTCGGATTCGCGATGTTTGAAGTGAATATAAACTAGTATATCTATTGTATATAAGTATGCTTGAAATGGAAATAATGATCATATTTATTTTGTATGATTTTCGAATACTAAACGTTTGAAAATAATTTCCGAATTCCGTTGTTTGAAATAAATATAACTAATTATTTTATTTCATAAAAATCGTCGAGTTTGGTTAACTTGTAGACCTTGTTAGTTGAGATGTCGTAAACTTGTTTGGCGAGTTTTAAGGAGTCGTCGAAGTAAATATATATTTATATCTATTTTATAAAAATACTTTGAATCCCGATACATTTAATTTCGAGAATATAACACGTTTCGTATCACAGATTTTTACGAAAAACGGGCAGAGTTTCCTCTGTTTTTGGACAATCCCGACAATACAAGTTGTCGATTTATTTGTCAAAACGCAACAGTCAATGTACGCAAACGAACAATATATATAATTTTTCGTCGTTTTTCAAATATTAAGTTTCGTCAATTAAAATTTTCGATTTATATAATTAACAACGTCGGTTCGATTGTACTACTAGTTTACGCGAATAACGTAGTCGTTTGATTGTTATTATTATAATTTTGACGATATATAACGGATCGGTTTGAGCTCGGTTTACGCGATAATTATTAACAATATTTATAAACTATATAATTTAAAATTTCGCGTCGTAATTAAATTTTTACCGAGTCTCACGTTGACTCAATGGCCGACAGTTGACCAGTTGACCGATTTTTTACCCGAACCGAAACTGAACCGAGTCGAACCGCACATTTCCGGCGTCGACGATATCTGGCCGAACCGAACCCGAACCTGAAACAAATATTTAAATGTTTAAATTGAACCGAAAACGTTTCAAACTTGAACCGAAACCAAACCCGAAACCTGAACCAGAGATGGACCGGAACTGAACTGAGTGTAGCGAAACTGAAACTTTGTGGAACCGGAACCCGAACCTTGAACGGAATCTGAATCTGAAACATGTAGACTGCACTAACCGAACCAGCATCATCACTACCCTACTGTCTACCGTCGCCGCCGTGGACAGCTGAGACGCCGTCGATAGCGGCGTCGCTGCCTTCAAATAGCCGGAACCACTACCACTGTCAACATCGTCGCCGCCTGCGATGTTTTTGTTGCGATGCGGCGGCTGCTGCCACGGTCAAATCCCGCTGTCCCCCCTTTCTCTCTCGACCTATCTCTCTCTCTCTCTCTCCTCACAGCTCTCTCTCTCACACACTTCTATAGGTATGTAAGCGGGTGTGTTGGGGTGTTAGACGGGGGACAAGAAAGTTTTCAGGGGTGTCGTGTGTGTGCCGCCGGAAACAACTGCCACCGCCACTGTCAGGGCGGCGGCGCCGACTGCTGTCGCTGGAGTAAATCCGGTGACCGGATTCTTCAGAGAGAGAGAGGCAGAGATGTTGTTGTTGTTGTGGGCTAGGGTTTTCACAAAATGAGGGGAACAAGGAGTTAAGAAAGTTTATATAGGTCTAGGGTTTTAAGCGGGTTGGGCCTAAAGCCCGTTAGCGTGTGTTGAGCCCAATACGTCTTTCCACGGTCCGTTTTTGAAATCCGAACATCGTCATATATCGAATTTTTTTATTTATTCAACTTGGAAGCGTTTAAAATTACATCGGGGGTCGGGTTTTCGACGCGTAATCCGTTTGTCGCGTTAAAGTTGCGTATATGCCCTGTTTGTCGTTGCTGATCCATTTTTCGTTCTGGTTTCTACCATGAGCATTAAATCTGAAAATGAAGCCAAATATATCGTAATATATTAATATTTAGATGTACCTCTAGTCCGCGGCTTCCATTTCATTATCGGTGCGTCTTGATTTTCGCGAAACCTCCGTATTGTGCTTTGCGACGTTTAACGATCCAAATTTATCGCGTAATTATATCTGTGTGATAAATACAAGTATAAAATTCATGTTTTTAGACGTTGTCAATATTTATTTGGCATCAGTTCGCTTATCATTCATACTCGCGTTAAAGTTCTCAATTGTCGCCATATCGTGTAACGTGAAGCAAGTAGACGTTCCTAGGCTTTCCAAGGCCTAATCGAGTCAATTTACGTCTAATTACGTTAATTATAATGGTATTACTGTTCGTTAAGCGCTTAATTAAGACTGGAAACTGCCGGTTGTCACAATAGCGACCTCAAACCTGTTCTAAAACTCGCTCATACAATTTCTTAAACTCGCAAACACACTGCGCACTCTCTGCTCTCAATATAGCACTTCGCTGGAGATTTGGTTCGCCGCCGGAATTTCACCAGAGAAGTTCAGATCACGCGTGTCTGGTATAACCACTTGAATCCCCTCTTTAATATCTTTTATTTATCAGTAGTAAATTTAAAACAAGTGATAAAGTGGTTTGATTTAAAAAAAAGCCGGGTAATGTTCTGGGTTTCAATCTTGAAGAAGATGAAGTTGTTTTAACTGATAAATATAATTAAAATCGTAAGTTAAAGCGGGTTAGACACACAGTCCAGTGGTGAACTGTATGTAATGCAATCGAATTTACCTGGGTTCGAGTCTCAGATGCGGTCTGATTTCCTTAATTAAACCCAACCTTTTTATTACTTATATATAACAGGATTCAGGAAGTTTATACGTTTAATTAAAAACCTAAAAACAACGGGTTAGACACACAGCCCAACTTGTTGGGCTTTGTGCACACGAAACATATGCCGCGGGTTCGAAACTGGTTCAGTGCACCGTCCTGTTAATTATCAAACCTTTTTACTAACTAGAATAATGGTTAAGGCTAGTAAGTATATAAAACTAATTAAAATCAAGATTTTTTTAGGTTAGACACGTAGCTTAGTTGGTTGAGATGCATGCACGTATACGGGAGGTCACGAGTTCGATCCTCACACGATGCCAATATCACATGCGATCCAACTGGTTGACCCGGCAGACGCTGACAAGGGTAAACATTTTTTTAAATATTTCCTTTATAAATTTTTATTTAAAAATCCTTAAAATACCCAAAAATAAGACTTTTTAAGTTTTTAATTTCGTAATAATCACTATAAAAAAAGACTTAAAAATCTAATAAAAAGCAATAATTAGAAATATTAATTTCAATAAAATTTATATATTTATTGAATTATTACGTGATTATTTAGGTTAGTTTTCCCTCGTCGGTTGAATGTTAAATCGTGCGCAATCGTCATCAATCCAAGAAACGCACCCATTGTAAGTAAATCCTTACAAATTCCACTTTTTTATTCATGTTTTGGGGTGTATCATCTGTCGTTTACATTTTTTTATTTATTCAAACACTTGTGCTACTACCATTATATGATCTAACGTTTTATGAAATGTTTGGTTGTTGTTATGTGTGGTTAAAATTTCCAAATTCAGTGCATCATTCACATTAGGCCCCATCAGTTCCTCGTTAGATACGAGTTGAGCATCGCGTGCCTCATTAGATTGGCTCCGTTTGATTGAGCCTTGATCTCACAGTTCATCATTTATCATGCTCATGTGTACATTGCTTGATGTTATGTGGTTTGTGGATAGATTTACATTTACGTATGCTCATATTTGGTTTATGCACATTTTTTTAAAATAATCCATACAACTTTTCCTTTCAAATGATTAAATGAGATTCACTCACCAACTTTTGTTGACCCAAACGACTATTTTTACACATGATACAGGTGAACAGGTTGAAGCATGAAACACATAGAATTGGGCCTTAGAAGAAAAATAAAGAGTTACTTAAACGTAATGATTAGAACATTTTGTGCTTGTATGATTTATATGTTTTCCCTTGTAATTTGGAATAATAAATATGAAATTTCATAATAGTAATTGTCATGAGCTTTGATGAAAACCCAATCATGCCCCGACTACCATTTCCGCTGTGGGTCAGGGTGTGACAGATTGGTATCAGAGCTTTTGACTATAGGGATATAGGATAGGTTATTAGACCCTTAGAGCCTATACTATAGTTGATTAGATTTTAATTGCTTATGTGTTATTGGTTACATGCAAACTCATGATATTTACTTGTTTCACATTTATTTCACACACAAATGCATGGTAGCACTCCCACTATCATATGATTTTTGTGTGAGATTTAATGTGTTACACCTATTATCAAACATAACATGTGTACATATAAACACATCATGCACGTTTCAATTCGCACATATTTAAACATTTTCATGCTTTCTTTCTCAAGATTTTGTGATGTTTTCATTTTTCAATCTCATCAAAGTGAGTTCTACGACGGGCAGGTAGTAACTTGAAGGGTACAAGTACCGGTAGTCGGAACGTCCTGTCTTGGTTTGGCATTCGTATAAATCCAATATAAAGGACCAGATTGCCTACCTGGGGACTAACAATGAGAGTACGAAGGACCTATTAGGCCAAAGCATGCCACACCAAACGTCGGGTGAACCAACCCCACTTTGAGTTGTCACTGTGTATACATCAGGACACCCCTCCGACCTTAAATCTCGCAATCATATTTTACGATTTTCATTCGGGTGGTGTGAGTGTTAACAGGCCAACACCAATATGAACCCTACAAAGCCCAGTAATCATGGTGGCCCACATGACTACCTAGGCCAAAGTATGGGAGACATATGGGGGCCGAAACATGAGCAAGGCCTAAGACATCCTATGGATGTAATGAATTTATTTTTCTCATTTGTTTTGTGGATGTAAATTTCTAAATACGACACATGGAACCTATACGCCAAACTCATAATCTCGTTACGTATTTCCTGTAGATGTCTGCTAGGCATCCTCGAAGAGGTAGGAGATCACGAAAATCCGTCAAGCGCATGGCTGCTCAAATAGCCCAACAAATGGTCGTCGTGATCCCCAACATCGTAATTCAAGTTCAATAAGCTCTTTTCGCAAACCCTGTCGACACAAATAACCAACAGGGACAAAATGCTGCCAACCCTCCCACAAGCCGTACCCCTCCAAGCTATCCCAATCACTCAAGCGACACCCAACTCAGCATACCCAAATAAGAAACTTTACACTGGTCCTCACCCTCAATGCAACACCTGCTATTATCACCATCAACCCACCGTACCCTGCTGACTGTGTGCTAATTGTGGGCGTTATGGTCATCTGAGTAAAACTTGTCATACTCCTCAAAACCAAGCTCCACCCCCTGCTCAAAATATGATTCAACCCTATCAACAACCTAAATATCCTATGGTTCCATATGTTCGAGCTTGCTTTAATTGTGGTGACCCTACCCACTTTAAAAACAGGTGCCCTAGGTTGGTTAATATCATTAATGCTCAAGCCCAAGCGAACCCAGTTAACAAAGAAACCAAGCAAACTGAGCACCCCCACCAGCAAGAGGAAGAGCTTACAACATCAACACAAATCCAATTAAGGTCAACAACGGAGCGAACGAGCAACCCAACCAGTCTTCCATTGCAAAGAAACAAGTCTCCGCTCCAACCGTTTATTCTTAATGTTTTCTATCAAATTTCATTCCTTGTTTAAATTATTCAAGTTATCTTTGTTTCAACTTGGAAATTGATGTATCAAATTTTTAATGCAAATAACGTAATTTATATCACGTTGTGTCATTTCATGTCTCTATTCATCTATTTAAAATTCATGTCATCGTACATCACGACGCACCTCGTCTCATCACTTAAAGAAGTTGGGTGGTGTCTCATTTTTTCATAGACTGACCACTTCCTCATAACACACGAGAGAGGTACCGCCGTCATTCAGTCTTGTAACCCACAGATTTGAGACTCAAGCTTTGGTTGTTGTGTTTGTTTATGTTTTGTAGATTTTTGGACGAGTCACATAGGACTAATCGTGACTTACTGACAAAGCCAATGAAAATTCGACAAGGATATGGTGGATACGCCGCTAGTACTTCCTATATATAAGTATTCTTGTCAAATGATCAAAAGCATTGTTAGACGGTAGAAGTTCAGTGTAAGTATTGTAAATCTTAATTTGGATAACGACATGGTTAAAGATTTCGTTTTGTGATATAAATTTATCTTTTTGATGCATCGATTTTTCTCAAAACACTTATGCATCAGATCATATCCAGTCAATCAACTGTGTGTATTAACGTCTCTCACTTCAGGCATCAAAAGGTGATTCCTGTAGCAGGGTATTCAACACTTACTAGGAACGTTACCGCCTCAATTAAAATCCAAAACTTCACACTCCCCTGGTTATGTAAACCCTTAACGTCAAATCCAAACATCACACCCCCCCCCCCCCTTATCTGTCAAAAGATATTCAGATTTTTGAATCGATGCATTTCGTAGGACAACCTATAGAAATCATGGACTTCAGTGAGAAACGTTTAAGATGAAATTGAATTCCGATAGTCAGAGTTTACTTGGGAACGCGAAGACTAAATGCGAGAAAAATACCCGCATCTTTTTCAAGTTACGCCTACTACATCTTAAATTTCGGGACGAAATTTCTTAAAGTAGGGGATACTGTAACATTCGTCATAAAACGGGTTCTAAAACCCGCTCTGGTTTGTAATTTCAAGTATTCGTTATGCAAATATGTTAAATGCTTAAAGAATTTGTTATGTTGTTAGTATTAACCAATAAATAATAATAAGTTTTATAATAACAAGGTTTATAGTAATAATACTAATAATAATAACTAAAAAGAATATTATTAATAATATATATATATATAAACAAAATAAAATAAAAAAAAGGGTGTGGACCGCGGGTATCGAACCCGGGTCTCCACCCAAATCAAACACACATCACACCACTACACTGCACACACTTGTTTTAATGTTGAAAACAATAGTATTTATTTTGGATCAAACGTCAACCCTGCATCCAAATTATGCAGAACCGGTAACTGTCGAAAGCATGATCTGAGCAATCAATCAATTAGCGGTCTTTCTTTTGATTATAAACGTATAACTATTGTCGATTATCTACTGCAATTGAAATTCGGGTTCAATTGTGTGAAACCGACTGGAATTATTGGGTTTTAAACTTCAAAATTTAAATCGAAATCATGGTCATCATTTGCTTATAAATATCGACCTCAAACCTGTTCTAAAACTCGCTCATACAATTTCTTAAACTCGCAAACACATTGCGCACTCTCTGCTCTCAATATACCACTTCGTCGGAGTTTTGGTTCGCCGCCGGATTTCACCAGAGAAGTTAAGATCGCGTGTGTCTGGTATAACCACATGAATCCCCTCTTTAATATCTTTTATTTATCAGTAGTGAATTTAAAACAAGTGATAAAGTGGTTTGATTTAAACAAAGCCGTGGTAATGTTCTGAGTTTCAATCTTGATTTTGATGAAGTTGTTTTAAATGATAAATATAATTAAAATCGTAAGTTTAAGCGGGTTAGACACACAGTCCAATGGTGGACTGTATGTAATGCAATCGAAGATACCCGGGTTCGAGTCTCAGATACAGTCTGATTTCCTTAATTAAACCCAACCTTTTTATTACTTATATATAACATGATTCAGTAAGTTTATAAGTTTAATTAAAAACCTATAAACAACGGGTTAGACACACAGCCCAACTTGTTGGGCTGTGTGCACACGAAACATATGCCGCGGGTTCGAAACTGGTTCAGTGCACCGTCCTGTTAATTATCATACCTTTTTTACTAACTAGAATAATGGTTAAGGGTAGTAAGTATATAAAACTAATTAAAATCAAGATTATTTCAGGTTAGACACGTAGCTTAGTTGGTAGAGATGCATGCACGTATACGGGAGGTCACGAGTTCGATACTCACACGATGCCAATATCACATGCGATCCGACTGGTTGACCCGGTCAGACCCTGACAAGGGTAAACATTTTTTTAAATATTTCCTTTATAAATTTTTATTTAAAAATCCTTAAAATACCCAAAAATAAGACTTTTTAAGTTTTTAATTTCGTAATAATCACTATAAAAATAGACTTAAAAATCTAATAAAAAGCAATAAAAAAGAAATATTAATTTCAAATAAAAGTTATATATTTATTGAATTATTACGTGATTATTTAGGTTAGTTTTCCCTCGTCGGTTGAATCTTAAATCGTGCGCAATCGTCAGCAATCCAAGAAACGCACCCACTGTGAGTGAATCCTTACAAATTCCACTTTTTTATTCATGTTTTGGGGTGTATAATATGTGTTTTACATTTTTTTTATTTATTCAAACACTTTTGCTACTACCATTATATGATCTAACGTTTTATGAAATGTTTGGTTGTTGTTATATGTGGTTAAAATTTCCCAATTCAGTGCATCATTCACATTAGGCCCCATCAGTTCCTCGTTAGATACGAGTTGAGCATCGCGTGCCTCATTATATTGGCTCCGTTTGATTGAGCCTTGATCTCACAGTTCATCATTTATCATGCTCATGTGTACATTGCTTGATGTTATGTGGTTTGTGGATATATTTATATTTACGTATGCTCATATTTGGTTTATGCACATTTTTTAAAATAATCCATACAACTTTTCCTTTCAAATGATTAAATGAGATTCACTCGCCAACTTTTGTTGACCCAAACGACTATTTTTACACATGATACAGGTGAACAGGTTGAAGCATGAAACACATAGAATTGGGCCTTAGAAGAAAAATAAAGAGTTACTTAAACATAATGATTAGAACATTTTGTGCTTGTATGATTTATATGTTTCCCCTTGTAATTTGGAATAATAAATATGAAATTTTATAATAGTAATTGTCATGAGCTTTGATGAAAACCCAATCATGCCCCGACTACCATTTCCGCTGTGGGTCAGGGTGTGACAGATTGGTATCAGAGATTTTGACTATAGGGATATAGGATAGGTTATTAGACCCTTCGAGCCTATACTATAGTTGATTAGATTTTAATTGCTTACGTGTTATTGGTTACATGCAAACTCATGATATTTAATTGTTTCACATTTATTTCACACACAAATGCATGCAAGCACTCCCACTATCATATGATTTTTGTGTGATATTTAATGTGTTACACCTATTATCAAACATAACATGCGTACATATAAACACATCATGCACGTTTCAATTCGCACATATTTAAAAAATTTCATGCTTTCTTTCTCAAGATTTTATGATGTTTTCATTTTTCAATCTCATTAAAGTGAGTTCTACGACGGGCAGGTAGTAACTTGAAGGGTACAAGTACCGATAGTCGGAACGTCCTGTCTAGGTTTGGCATTCGTATAAATCCAATATAAAGGACCAGATTGCCTACCTGGGGACTAACGCCGAGAGTACGAAGGACCTATTAGGCCAAAGCATGCCACACCAAACGTCGTGTGAACTAACCCCACTTTGAGTTGTCACTGTGTATACATCAGGACACCCCTCCGACCTTAAATCTCGCAATCATATTTTACGATTTTCATTCGGGTGGTGTGAGTGTTAACAGGCCAACACCAATATGAACCCTACAAAGCCCAGTAATCATGGGGGCCCACATGACTACCTAGGCCAAAGTATGGGAGACATATGGGGGCCCAAACATGAGCAAGGCCAAAGACATCCTATGGATGTAATGAATTTATTTTTCTCATTTGTTTTGTGGATGTAAATTTCTAAATACGACACATGGCACCTATACGCCAAACTCATAATCTCGTTACGTATTTCCTGTAGATGTCTGCTAGGCATCCTCGAAGAGGTAGGAGATCACGAAAATTCGTCAAGTGCATGGCTGCTCAAATAGCCCAACAAATGGCCGCTGTGATCCCCCACATCGTAATTCAAGTTCAACAAGCTCTTTCCGCTAACCCTGTCAACCCAAATAACTAAAAGGGACAAAATGCTGCAAACCCTCCCACAAACACCACCAAGTGCACTTACAAGCACTTCAACTCATGTGACCCTCCAAAGTACGAAGGAAACGAAGGAGTCACTGCTCTCCTTCGTAGGTTCGAAGAGATGGAGAGTACTTTCCTCAACTGTGATTGTCCCAACGACCGTAAGGTGCGCTATGCTATTGGACGCCTGTATGGGGTAGCACTCACTTGGTGGAATGCCGAAAAGGGTAGAAGAGGCGTCGAAGCCGCAGTAGCCCTAACTTGGGAAGAACTTTGAGAACTCATAACAAGATGTTTCTGCCCAAGAAGCGAAATAAAGAAACTGGAGGATGAGTTCTACTTCTTGAAACAAAAAGAGGGAGACCATATAACCTACAACAAGAGGTTTCTCGAGTTGAACCAAATGGTTCCAAATTTGTTCACTCCCCTCTACCGACTGATCAGCATTACATTCGGGGTCTACCTTTGAAGATTCAAGATCCTGTGATGAGTAACGTGCCTGCAACCTTGGAAGCAGCATTGGAGCTAGCTACTGAACTCACCGAAAATCATATCAGGAATGGGGATTTCAAGGACAAGACGAAGAAGGATGTAAGTAGTAAAACATCAACCAAAACCCCTAATCCAACCCAAACTGAATCATCTTCTCAATTCACTACCAAGAGAAAGCGAGACGGGCAAAATTTTGCTGTCACTCAAACCAGTCAACCAGCTCCACAAGTCGTACCCCTCCAAGCTATCCCAATCACTCAAGCGACCACCCAATCAGCATACCCAAATAAGAAACCTTACACTGGTCCTCACCCTCAATGCAACACCTGCTATTATCACCATCAACCCACCGTACCCTGCCGACTGTGTGCTAATTGTGGGCGTTATGGTCATCTGAGTAAAACTTGTCGTACTCCTCAAAACCAAGCTCCACCCCCTGCTCAAAATATTATTCAACCCTATCAACAACCTCAATATCCTATGGTTCCATATGTTCGAGCTTACTTTAATTGTGGTGACCCTACCCACTTTAGAAACAGGTGCCCTAGGTTGGTTAATATCATTAATGCTCAAGCCCAAGCGAACCCAGTTAACCAAGCAAACCAGGCAAACCTAGCACCCCCAGCAGCAAGAGGAAGAGCTTACAACATCAACGCGAATCCAATTGAGGCCAACAACGGTGCGAACGAGCAACCCAACTATTCTTCCATCGCAAAGAACAAGCCTCCGCTCCAAACGTTTATTCTTAATGCTTTCTATCAAATTTCATTCCTTCTTTAAATTATTCAAGTTATCTTTGTTTCAACTTGGAAATTGATGTATCAAAATTTTAATGCCAATAACATAATTATATCACGTTGTTTCATTTCATATCTCTATTCATCAGTTTAAAATTCATGTCATCGTACATCATGACACACCTCATCTCATCACTTAAAGAAGTTGGGTCGTGTCTCATTTTTTTATAGACTAACCACTTCCACATAACACACGAGAGAGGTACCGCCGTCATTCAGTCTTGTAACCCTCAGATTTGAGACTCAAGCTTTGGTTGTTGTGTTTGTTTATGTTTTGTAGATTTTAGGACGAGTCATATAGGACTAATCGTGACTTGCTGACAAAGCCAATAAAAATTTGACAAGGATATGGTGGATACGCCGCTGGTACTTCCTACATATAAGTATTCTTGTCAAATGATCAAAAGCATTGTTAGACGGTTATGAGAAGTTCCGTGTAAGTAGTGTAAATCCTAATTTGGATAACGACATTGTTAAAGATTTCGTTTTGTGATATAACTTTATCTTTTCGGCGCATCGATTTTTCCCAAAACACTTATGCATGAGATCATATCCAGTCAATCAACTGTGTGTATCAACGTCTCTCACCTCAGGCATCAAAAAGTGATTCCTGTAGCAGGGTATTCAACCCTTACTAGGAGCATTACCACCTCAATTAAAATCCAAAACTTCACACTCCCCTGGTTATGTAAACCCTTAACGTGAAATCCAAACATCACAACCCCTCCCCCCTTTTCTTTAAAAAGATATACAAATTTTTGAATCGATGCATTTCATAGGACAACCTGTAGAAATCATGGACTTCAGTGAGAAACGTTTAAGATGAAATGGAATTCCGATAGTCAGAGTACGTTAGGAGTCAAAACGAGGACCTGAGTTTACTTGGAACGCGAAGACTAAATGCGAGAAAAATACCCGCATCTTTTTCAAGTTACACCTACTACTACTTAAATTTCGGGACGAAATTCCTAAAAGTAGGGGATACCGTAGCATTCGTCATAAAACGGGTTCTAAAACCCGCTCGGTTTTGTAATTTCAAGTATTCGATATGCAATTATGTTAAACGCTTAAAGAATCCGTTACGTTGTTAGTATTAACCAATAAATAATAATAAGTTTTATAATAACAAGGTTTATAGTAATAATACTAATAATAATAACTAAAAAGAATAATATTAATAATATATATATATATATATATAAACAAAATAAAATAAAAAAGGGTGTGGACCGCGGGTATCGAACCCGGGTCTCCATCCAAATCAAACACACATCACACCACTGCACTACACACACACTTGTTTTAATGTTGAAAACAATTAAATTTATATTGAATCAAACGTCAACTCGGCATTCAAATTTTGCAGAACCGGTAACTATCGAAAGCATGGTCTGAGCAATCAATCAATTAGCAGTTTTTCTTATGATTCAAAACGTATAACTATTGTCAATTATCTACTGCAATTGATATTTCAGAATCAATTGTATGAAACCTAGTAGAATTATTGGGTTTTAAACTTCAAAATTTAAACCGAAATCATGGTCATCATTTGCTTATAAATAGCGACCTCAAACATGTTCTAAAACTCGCTCATACAATTTCTTAAACTCGCAAACACACTGCGCACTCTCTGCACTCAATATACCACTTCGACGGAGTTTTGGTTCGCCGCCAGAATTTCACTAGAGAAGTTAAGATCGCGTGTGTCTAGTATAACCACTTGAATCCCCTCTTTTATATCTTTTATTTATCAATAGTGAATTTAAAACAAGTGATAAAGTGGTTTGATTTAAACAAAGTCGGGGTAGTGTTCTGAGTTTCAATCTTGAAGAAGATGAAGTTGTTTTAACTGATAAATATAATTAAAATCATACGTTAAAACGGCTTAGACACACAGTCCAGTGGTGGACGGTGTGCAATGCAATCGAAGATACCCAGGTTCGAGTCTCAGATACGGTCCGATTTCCTTAATTAAACCCAACCTTTTTATTACTTATATATAACACGATTCAGTAAGTGTATAAGTTTAATTAAAAACCTATAATCAACGGGTTAGACACACAGCCCAACTAGTTGGGCTATGTGCACAGGAAACATATGCCGCGGGTTCGAAACTGGTTCAGTGCACCGTCCTGTTAATTATCATACCTTTTTGACTAACTAGAATAATGGTTAAGGGTAGTAAGTATATAAAACTAATTAAAATCAAGATTATTTCAGGTTAGACACGTAGCTTAGTTGGTAGAGATGCATGCACGTATACGGGAGGTCACGAGTTCGATACTCACACGATGCCAATATCACATGCGATCCGACGGGTTGACCCGGTCAGACCCTGACAAGGGTAAACATTTTTTTAAATATTTCCTTTATAAATTTTTATTTAAAAATCCTTAAAATACCCAAAAATAAGACTTTTTAAGTTTTTAATTTCGTAATAATCACTATAAAAATAGACTTAAAAATCTAATAAAAAGCAATAATTAGAAATATTAATTTCAAATAAAAGTTATATATTTATCGAATTATTACGTGATTATTTATGTTAGTTTTCCCTCGTCGGTTAAATCTTAAATCGTGCGCAGTCGTCATCAATCTAAGAAACGCACCCACTGTGAGTGAATCCTTACAAATTCCCCTTTTTATTCATGTTTTGGGGTGTATCATCTATCGTTTACATTTTTTTTATTTATTCAAACACTTGGGCTACTACCATTATATGATCTAACGTTTTATGAAATGTTTGTTTGTTGTAATATGTGGTTAAAATTTCTCAACTCAGTGCATCATTCACATTAGGACCATCAGTTCCCCGTTGGATACGAGTTGAGCATCGCGTGCCTCATTAGATTGGCTCCATTTGATTGAGCCTTGATATCACAGTTCATCATTTATCATGCTCATGTGTACATTGCTTGATGTTATGTGGTTTGTGGATTGATTTACATTTACATATGCTCATATTTGGTTTAAGCATATTTTTTTAAATAATCCATATGACTTTTCCTTTCAAATGATAAAATGAGATTCACTCGCCAACTTTTGTTGACTCAAACCATTATTTTTACACATGATACAGGTGAACAAGTTGAAGCATGGAACACATAGCATTGGGCCTTAGAAGAAAAATAAAGAGTTACTTAAACGTCATGATTAGAACATTTTGTGCTTGTATGATTTATGTGTTTTCCCTTGTAATTTGGAATAATAAATATGAAATTTTATAATAGTAATTGTCATGAGCTTTGATGAAAACCCAATCATGCCGTGACTACTATTTCCGCTGTGGGTCAGGGTGTGACAATGAGTTCCTCGTGCGAAGCGAGCAGGCTGTCACTCGTACGAAGTGTCATTCGTACGAGTGGAACTGTCCATTACTCGTACGAGTCATATTTTCACTCGTACGGCCAGTATACGTTGTTTATCACTCGTATGAGTCACATTGTCACTCGTACCAGCCAGTTCTCGTTCGCACTTGGGTCGTGTGTTCGTATCTAATCTATAAAATATTCAACACACACTTTATCTACCTTATTCGCACAGTGACGGACATAAAGTGTATCAAGAACTATCATCTAGATTACTTGTCTCTTGATTAGCGTTATTCATTCTAATTAATTAAACTTACTAGCATAAATAACCGACTATTATTATTAGATTAGTCTAAAGTCACCATCCATTTCTCACGACATCATACATATAATTTCATAATAGGACCTATAAAAATTTGGGGTGTTATAAGTCCACCCCCCTTAAAGAAGGTTTTGTCCCTGAAACCCGAATACGTACCAAATAATGACGGGTAATGCTCTCGCATTTCTTCTTCTAGCTCCCACGTAAGGTCAGATCCAATCATATGTTGCCATTGTAATAACACTTGCTTAATAGCTTTATTACGTAGGTACTTCACCTTCGAGTCTTTAATGGCTATCGGCGTTTCAATATAATTCATTCGTTCGTCAACCTCAACGTCATCTAGAAGTACATGAATCGTTTCGTCCGCAAGACACTTTCTTAATTGTGACACGTGAAACGTGTCGTGTATTCCATCAAACGATGGAGGCAATTCGATCTGGTAAGCTACTCTTCCGACCCGTGCTAGGACCGTAAAAGGTCCTATATAACATGGTCCCAACTTTCCCTGTTTGCGAAAACGAATTATACCCTTCCAAGGACAGACTTTCAGGAAAACACGATCTCCCACTTGAAATTCAATAGGGTGCCTCCTATTGTCCGCGTACGTTTTCTGCCGGTCTTGTGCCGCTTTTAAACGCGCTCGTACAAGATCAATTTTTTCATTTGTTTTAGCTACCACTTCCTTTGGTGCAAGCTCTCTTTGCCCAACCTCTCCCCAACACACAGGAGTTCTACATTTTCGTCCGTACAACATCTCATATGGTGCCATTTGGATGCTATGGTGATAGTTGTTGTTGTACAAGAACTCCACTAATGGTAGATGTTCATCCCAATTTCCTCCAAAATCTATAACGCATGCTCTTAACATATCCACAAGCGTTTGGATGGTCCTTTCTGACTAACCATCCGTTTGGGTATGATAAGCGGTACTTAAATGTAATTCCGTACCCATAACGAGAGGTAAACTACGTATCCCAGTCTGACACAATAGACACGGGCACTCCAACGGGATATAATTCCATTCACAAATACTTCCGCCATCTTTTCTGAGGGATAAGTTTCATGAATAGATAGAAAATGGGCACTTTTAGTGAGACGGTCAACTGTGACAACCAGCATTATCCGGTCTTAATTAAGCGCTTAACGAACAGTAATACCATTATAATTAGTGTAATTAGACGTAAATTAACTCGATCAGGCCTTTGGAAAGCCTAGGAACGTCTACATGATTCACGTTACACGGGTTGGCGATAATCAAAGACACTAAACGCGAAATTGAACGATAAGCGAACTAAGGCCGAACAAATACTAAAAACATCTAAAAACATGAATTTATACTTGTATTTATCAGACATTTATGATTATGCGATAAATTTGGATTGTTGAACGTCACAAAGCACAAAGTGGAAGTTACGCGGAAAATCGGAACGCACCGACAACGAAACGGAAACCAAGAACTAGAGATACGTCTAAACATTAATATATTATGATATATTTGGCTTCGTTTTCAAATTTTAATGCTCACGGTAGAAACCGGATCGAAAAACGTATAAAAACGATAACCGTAGAGATTTTACGCAAATTTTAATGAAACCGGCAAACCGTCGCGTCAACTGGTCGACTAACGACAACAGTTACGTGTTTTCGATCCTAATTAAATGTATTACTACATAACGCAACGTTCGGGTTCAAAAACAGGCCGTAGTGAATATTGGGCTTGAACACAAGATAACGGGCTTTGGGCCCGACCCGCTCCATAAACCCTACCTATATAAGTTCTCATCCCCTCATTTCAACATTTGAAACCCTAGCCCCCCACTCCTGAACTCCCTGCTTTCTCTCCCTCCTGTCTAAAATCCGGTCGCTGGATTTGCTCCGGCGACACCCCTCTTCTTCTCCGGTAGCCACAACACCCACAACAACCCACCTTTTTCCCTCGTCTCCTATACGCACACACACCCGCATACATACAAACAGACAGAAACAGAGAGAGCAATGAGACAGAGGGAGCAGTGAAGAGAGAGAGGACGGACGAGAGAGAGAGAAAGCGGTGGCGGTAGTCGCTGCGTCTCAGCGGCGACGACTGCGGCGGTGGGGGGGATTCGAACGGCGGCGATAGTATTGGTTGTTCTTGTGGTTGTTTTTGGTTTGATTAAATCTGGGTTCGGTTAAATCTGGGTCCGATTTGGGTGTTACGAGCAGCGAACACGCGGCGGTGCGCGGTCACCGGCGGCGGCGGTATTTCGTTTTTTCCGACGACTAACGATGTCAGCGGCAGTGTTGTAGGTCTCCGATTCAACGCAGTTCCAAATCCGGTTCAGTTCATGTTTTGTCTTGGGTCTCGGATCTCAGCTCAAACTCGGTTCGGATGTTTCAGTTCAAGTCGGTACAGTTTAAGATTGGCTCGGGTTCGAGTCGAGTCAAATTTCGGTTCAAGTTTGAACCATTTGCGGTTCAGTTTAAAAGTTTAAATGTTTGTTTCAGGTTCGGTGTTCGTTTCGGCTCGGTCAACAAAAGTCAACTCGGTCAATGCGGTCAAACGCTGGTCAAACCCGGTTAACTGGTCAACTGTCGGTTAATGAGTCAATTCGAGACTCGGTAAAAATTAATTACGACGCGAAATGTTAATTATATAGTTTATATATATTAATATAATTACACGCGAAACCGAGCTCGACCCGACCCGTTAACGATTACATATCGCCATAATTAAAAGTGTATAATCAAGCCGGCGTACACTACTCGTGAATAATTATTAGTTAAAACCTAATCGACGCGACGTCGCAATATATAAATAAATAAATCGGAAATTATAATCGGCAAAACATTATATTTAACACGACGAGGAGTATTATATATGGTGTGTTATATTGATGTTGCGTTTTGATTAATAAATCGACAACTAGTATTGTCGTGATCGTCCGGAAACAGAGGAAACTTTTTTCAATTTTGGTAAATTATGCAATACGAAGCGCGTTACATTTCAAAGACAAAACGTCCGAATCAAGCGATTATTATAAAATATAGGTATATATTTATTTTGCCGACGCTATTGTAACTTATAACAATCAAGCCGAGAACGTAAAATGAGCGTAATTACAAGACAACAAGTTTCGGAAATCCGTTATACAACAAATTTGGTTATTTGTATTTACTTCAAACGCCTAATTCGGGAATTAGTTTTCAAACATCGATAATTTTTTCGACGATATAAGAATAAGTATATTGTTTATATTCATTTCAAAACGCCAAAATTTCCGAACGTTTTTACAAGATGAATACAATACGCGTATTATTTCAAACGTCAGAATTCGGAAATCGTATAACACGAATATAATTATATATATTCGAATGTCGAGACTTGAATACTTTTATAAAAATAAATATAGTTATATTTATTTTAAACATCGACCATTCGGGAACTTCAAATGCTATTGGTTATAATCGATTCAAACGCTTCAACGAGGTACGACGCAACTCAGCAAGACTATAAAAAGCGTATGATTACATGGTTATTAAATTAGTATAAACGATACGCTAGCTCTTGATCGGATACGAAATGTGTTACCTATACGGATATATTTTCAAGTATATATACATTATATCCTACGAAAACTACGAGGAGTCGTACTATTATCCGTCGACGTACATAGCGCTAAATATGATATCATGAAATATAGTTATGTTTATATGTAAATATATATTTCAAGTCGCTTGAAAACTAAATCGTTTCTAAGAAAACCATAGGTTAGTTAACCGAGTTAAAACAATGACAATTTCAAAGAATCGTATGAGTAACGATTCGGTAGAGCTCGGTATCACATAGTATAGCTACGTCATTCTAAGAAACTTACAAGTTATTCCGTTTTAGGAATACCTTAGATTGCATGCTAGCAAGTCAAGTTGTGGAGACAACACTATGGAAATCACATTAAGCTAGCTTTGCACAAGGAAATCAAGGTGAGTTCATAACCCCCACTTTTTACCGTTTTACATTTTTATAAATGTTCTCGGGTGGAAAGACATGCAAGTTTTGCGAAAGCATACAATGTCTCGATGAACGAAAATCATATATTTCTAAACCATGTTACAAACAGATTTCAATAAATTCAAATGGTTTACGAAAGGTTTTCACAGCTATACTAAGCTTTTCGAAACCTGCATGAGTTTTATGACTAGTGACGAGATTGTCATAGTCACAACTAGAGGCGAGGTCCGAATTTTATTTATAACATGGGCTAGGCCCAATAAGAAGAAAACATGGGCTACGCCCAATGACAAGAAAACATGGGCTAGGCCCAATGACAAGAAAACATGGGTAGGCCCAATAACACGGATAACAGATTATGACAATTGGTATGTAGCTATGGGATTAGATTATAACAGATCATTGTGCGTAAGTAGGATGATGACAATAGTAACCATTAATCACATAGTGACGAAGGTGCAAAAGGTATAGATCTATCGAGTTTGAGACACGCTCCACTCCTGGTAAGTTAACTGGTTAGGAGTGCTTTTGTGATCCCAATGATGTCAAAGTTGTCTCGGGTTGGTTACTTACTTATGGCACATAGGTGAGTGTATTAGCTACACACTGACAGATCCTTAGATTCCATAGGAAAACTACATACTACGTTTTCAATACCTGTTTACAAAGATAACAGAAAACATTTCAATACCGGTTTATTTACAGACATGATTGAAAACATTTTATCACCAGTTTATAAACATAACAGTTATATGCATGGATTTGCAAACAACATGGAAAACATTTCAATACTGTTATACAAAAATGACATTTGAAATGCTTTGGGATACTATGATCCCACAAACCGGTTTTTTTAGTGCAAATGCTAAAATGTTTTATGACTCATTTAAAACAAAAACAGACAAACTATGAACTCGCCAACTTTATGTTGATTTTTTGCATGTTCTGTCTCAGGTTATAATTTCAAGTATGGCACGGTTGTAATAGTGGAACCCATGGGGTTCGAGTATTTAGTGGGCTTTCATTTACTAGAAACCTTAGCACTCTCGCTTGCTTCCGCTGTGCGATGAAGATGCCATTCAGGTCACGCCCCGCTCTGATGCGATGGGATTACAAGGGCGTGTGACAGAGTGGTATCAGCGCTATAGGCTTTAGCGAATTAGGTATCAAACCTGGCTCTGATAACAGATAGGTTTCTGTAGAGATATCTAGGCTCTAACCTCACGTTCCTTTGGGTATATTATATCATAAGACTTGAATACATACAGAATGCCAAGCACTCGAATATGGGTTCCAACCGTGGCCGAAAACATTAAGTCAACATTATGATTTTAGTCATACACTAGTGTGGTGTTTCATACGCGGTACACGAGATATTACATACCGTAAGCAAAACTTTGAGAGTTTTGACAACATGCATTTAGGACCTTTGGAAAACATATGTTAATATTCATTAAAGGTCATTTCATAGGAACTGTGACTGTTAACTCGGGCAAACGCCATTATATATATTGTCGCTGTTATTTTATTTACCGAGCAGGTAGCCTACGCAAAATGAAAACACTAGTATGAAAATATACATGAAACTTAAACAATACGACAATGGATGTTGAAGTACATCACATACGACTTTCGAGGCGCTGCCTTGAGGAAGTACGACGTTACGACAAGGATGCTAATCCCGTCAGCGGGAGGACTACAAACCAGAATGCGGCAATTTGTCACGTGGTCCAGTAAACGACACGAAACACGCCGAGGTACGTCCAAGCGAGATTACATAACAGTCGGTACTTATTACAATCGTAATCGCGACCATTGGCGCTGCAAAAGAAGTCACATATCCTCGCATTCTCCCTATTTCATTAATGACGATTATGCCATATTCGACATTCGGTGGTAATGTCACGAAACAATAAGTCATCACAGGAAATACCATGTAAAGTCCTCGAATTTCTTTTGTTGAAATTTCAACTTTGCATATACTGAGTAGGTTTGCACACCTCTACTCCTCATAACGGTCATTGTGTCACAGGAAATTCTTTCTTGATTAGCGAACACATATTGCATCATTTCTTGCCAAATTTATACGATAGCATGCTTTGTTGCTACGCATTTGGTTAACTTGATATTTGGAGACCATCAGGGTCTTCACCTCGAATGGTCATTTCATCAATAATTCAAGGTTGGTTCGCTATATTCAAATTTTTGCTTTGTGATCTAGATGACCTGCCTTATTGCAAATATTGACTCCTTGATATCGAGTCAACGAATTTCTTGAAATTTCAATTTCTTTCCAAGTTGCATACATGGGATTTTTGTAGTAACCATATCGAAACTTGTTCGAATCATGTATTTATTGTTGGATTATGTCAAACCAAGTTCAATTGTTTGAACTTGCTCACTGTGTACAAAGTCAATTCAAGGATTTCATATGATGGATTGAGGCCATCATATTCAAAGTAATATCAACAAGCAATTCATGTATTTCGAACCATAGTAGACTTGTTCAGTCTGCATCCTTCATTAAAATCATTGGTTGGCTACGACACCTTGTGGTGGCGTTATACTAGTTGAAGCTTGTGCTAACATCGCTTTCACAACTCATGTACGGATTTAATTACTTGATTATTTATTCATTTTTAAATCCCCTTGTTGGATCATTTTCTTAGAATATTCTTAATACAATCGTGTATTAAGAAAAGGGTACGCAAATTTATGATCTATTTCAGTGTACCTCGTAACAATTCTTTCATCATCGGTCGAAAATTTTGGGATATTTATTGTTCTTCCACTAGCGACCGAAAATTATATTTATTTGTTCTTTCATTTTCAATTGAAAATCCTATGAGATTATTTGGAACAAATATTCAGGCTTACTTGATTGAACCTTTCATTTAATTACAAACACGGTGAATTTTTTCGGTCACCGCTATTATTGAATTATTTCAATGGCTATGACGCCTTGTGGCGTCAGTACAAACTTGTAGCTTGGGCTAATAATTGAAAGTGGTCTTAATGCAACTATGTATTAAGACAATGATACACAAACATCGGTTTTGTTTCGGTGTATCCTTGCAATTCAATAGTGTTAACTTATGGTTCGAAAAGTTAACAAATCACCTTCATGTTTCTAATTCAGTTGAGCTTGTTGATTCTAAGTCTCACCGATCCAACAACCAACGCTAGTTTCCATTGGTAGAAATTCCTATCATTTACAGATTGTGAACGTCTTGGAAATCTATTTGTTGAGAATCTCAATTGTTTGACCCATGTAAACTCAGTCACATTAGTGATTATGTCATTACGTTTCGTTCACCTGGCATCTAATTCTGAAAACAGATTCAGTTGAACCAGTGGGTTCATGTTGTAGTAAGTCATTGTATTCATATAATCCAGACAAGTCTTGATGCGATTACATGGTCATTTACCTGGGTAGTATTAATACTTAACTACGTATGACAAAAATCTAAGGAGATAACATAACTTAAATTTCGAGTACGAAATTTTTCTAACAAGGGGAGAATGTGACAACCGGCATTTTCCGGTCTTAATTAAGCGCTTAACGAACAGTAATACCATTATAATTAGCGTAATTAGACGTAAATTAACTCGATCAGGCCTTTGGAAAGCCTAGGAACGTCTACATGATTCACGTTACGCGAGTTGGAGATAATGAAGACACTAAACGCGAAATTGAACGATAAGCGAACTGATGCCAAACAAATACTGACAAGTTCTAAAAACACGAATTTTATACTTGTATTTATCATACAGTTATGATTATGCGATAAATTTGTATCGTTGAACGTCGCAAAGCACAACGCAGAAGTTACGCGGAAAATCGGAACGCACCGACAACGAAACAGAAACCAAGGACTAGAGATACGTCTAAATATTAATATATTATGATATGTTTGGCTTCGTTTTCAAATTTTAACGCTCACGATAGAAACCGGAACGAAAAACGTATAAAAACGATAACCGTAGAGATTTTACGCAAATTTTAACGAAACCGGCAAACCGTCGCGTCAACCGGTCGACTAACGACAAAATTTACGTCTTTTTGATCCTAATTAAACGTATTACGACATAACGCAACGTTCGGGTTCAAAAACGGGCCATAGAGAATATTGGGCTTGGACACACGATAACGGGCTTTGGGCCCGACCCGCTCCACAAACCCTCCCTATATAAGTTCTCATCCCCTCATTTCAACATTTGAAACCCTAGCCCCCCACTCCTGAACTCCCTGCTTTCTCACCCTCCCGTCTAAAATCCGGTCGCTGGATTTGCTCCGGCGACGAAGCCGGCGAAACCCCTCTTCTTCTCCGGTATCCACAACAACCCACCTTTTTCCCTCGTCTCCTATACGCACACATACCCGCATACATACAAACAGACAGAGACAGAGAGAGGGCGATGAGAGAGAGGGAGCAGTGAAGAGGGAGAGAGAGAGAGAGAGAGAAAGCAACGGCGACGACTGCGGCGGTAGGGGGTTCGAACGGTGGTGATAGTAGTGGTTGTTTTTGGTTCGGTCAAATATAGGTCAGATTTGGGTGTTACGAGCAGCGAACACGCGGCGGTTCGCGGTCGCCGGCGGTGGCGGTATTTTGTTTTTCTGGCGACTGACGATGGTGGCGGCAGTGTTGTGGGTCTCCGATTCAACCCAGTTCTAAACCCGGTTGAGTTCATGTTTTGTCTCGGGTCTCGGATCTCAGCTCAAACTCGGTTCGGGTGTTTCAGTTCAAGTTGGTACAGTTTAAGATCGGCTCGGGTTCGATTCGAGTCAGATTTCGGTTCAAGTTTGAAACATTTGCGGTTCAATTTAAAAGTTTAAATGTTTGTTTGAGGTTCGGTGTTCGTTTCGGCTCAGTCAACAAAAGTCAAATCAGTCAATGCGGTCAAACGCTGGTCAAAACCCGTTCAACTGACGGGTCAATGAGTCAACGCGAGACTCGGTAAAAATTAATTACGACGCGAAATTTTAATTATATAGTTTATATATTAATATAATTGTCGCGAAACCGAGCTTGACTCGACCCGTTAAACGATTTACTTATCGCCAAAAAGTTTAAAAATAATAGTCGAATCGATGTACAATATTCACGTAAACACAAATAGTTAAAATCAAACCGACGGCGTTAAATATATAAATCGGCGAAAATTATATTCGAAACACGACGAGAAATTACATATATATATATATATATTGTTGTTGCGTACATTGATTGAGATTGCGTTTTAATAAATAAATCGACAACTAGTATTATCGGGATCGTCCAAAATAGACGAAACTCTGCCCGATTGTCGTCAAAAGCAAGACTCGGAAAAAATTAATTACGATACGAAATTTTAGTTATATAGTTTATGTATATTAATATAATTATCGCGAAACTGAGCTCGACCCGACCCGTTAACGATTACATATCGCCAAAATTAAAAGTATATAATCAAGCCGACGTACACTACTCGCGAATAATTATTAGTTAAAACCTAATCGATGCGACGTCGCAATATATATAAATAAATAAATCAGAAATTATAATCGCCGAAACATTATATTTAACACGACGAGGAGTATTATATATGGTGTGTTATATTGATATTGCGTTTTGATTATTAAATCGACAACTAGTATTGTCGGGATCGTCCGATAACAGAGGAAACTCTGCCCGATTTTAAAGACAAAATGTCTTAATCAAGCGATTATTATAAAATATAGGTATATATTTATTTTGCCAACGCTATTGTAACTTATAACAATCAAGCCGATAAAGTACAATGAGCGTAATTACAAGACAACAAGTTTCGGAAATCCGTTATAAAACAAATATGATTATTTGTATTTACTTCAAACGCCTAATTCGGGAATTAGTTTTCAAACATCGATAATTTTTTCAAACGACGATATAAAAGTAAGTATATTGTTTATATTCATTTCGAAACGCCAAGAATTCCAAACGCTTTTACAAGATGAATACAATAGCGTATTATTTCAAACGATAGAATTCGGAAATCGTATAACACGAATATAATTATTTATATTCGAAAGTCAAAACTTGAATACCTTTATAAAAATAAATATAGTTATATTTATTTTAAAGGTCGACGATTCGGGAACTTCAAATGCTATTGGTAATAATCGATTCAAACGCTTCAACGAGGTACGACACAACTCCGCAAGACTATAACAAGCGTACGATTACATCGTTATTTAATTATTATAAACGATACGCCAGACTCTTGATCGGATACAAAATGTGTTACCTATATGGATATATTTTCAAGTATACATATACATTATATCCTACGAAAACTACAAGGAGTCGTACCATTATCCGTCGACGTACATAGCGACTAAATATGATATCACGAAATATAGCTATGTTTATATTTAAACATATATTTCAAGTCGCTTGAAAACTAAATCGTTTCTAAGAAAACCATAGGTTGGTTAACCGAGTTAAGACAATGACAATTTCATTGAATCGTATGAGTAACGATTCGGTAGAGCTCGGTATCACGTAGTTTAGCTACATTATTCTTAGAAACTTACAAGTTATTCCGTTTTAGGAATACCTTAGATCGCATGCTAGCAAGTCAAGTTGTTGAGACAAGACTATGGAAATCACATTAAGCTAGCTTTGCACAAGGAAATCAAGGTGAGTTCATAACCCCCACTTACTACCGTTTTACATTTTTATAAATGTTTTCGGGGGTGGAAAGACATGCAAGTTTTGCGAAAGCATACAATGTTTCGATGAACGAAAATTATATATTTATAAACCATGTTACAAACAGATTTCAATGAATTCAAATGGTTTACGAAAGTTTTATGCTAAACTTACCGGTTTTCACAGCTATACTAAGCTTTTTGAAACATGCATGAGTTTTATGACTAGTGACAGGATTATCATAGTCACAACTAGGGGCGAGGTCCCAATTTTATTTATAACATGGGCTAGGCCCAATAACACGGATAACAGATTTATGACAATTGGTATGTAGCTATGGGATTAGATTATAACAGATCACTGTGCGTAAGTAGGATGATGACAATAGTAACCATTAATCACATAGTGACCAAGGTGCAAAAGGTATAGATCTATCGAGTTTGAGACACGCTCCACTCCTGGTAAGTTAACCGGTTAGGAGTGGTTTTGTGATCCCAATGATGTCAAAGTTGTCTCGGGTTGGTTACTTACTTATGGCACATAGGTCAGTGTATTAGCTACACACTGACATATCCTTAGATTCCATTGGAAAACTACATACTACATTTTCAATACCGGTTTACAAAGATAACAGGAAACATTTCAATATCGGTTTATTTACAGACACGATTGAAAACATTATATCACCGGTTTATAAACATAACAGTTATATGCATGGATTTGCAAACAACATGGAAAACATTTCAAAACTGTTATACAGACATGACATTCAAATGCTTTAGGATACTATGATCCCACAAACTGGTTTTTTTAATGCAAAATGCTAAAATGTTTTGTGACTGATTTAAAACAAAAACAGACAAACTATGAACTCGCCAACTTTATGTTGATTTTTTCGCATGTTCTTTCTCAGGTTATAATTTCAAGTATGGCACGGTTGTAATAGTGGAACCCATGGGGTTCGAGTATTTAGTGGGCGTTCATTTACTAGAAACCTTAGCACTCACGCTTGCTTCCGCTGTGCGATGAAGATGCCATTCAGGTCACGCCCCGCTCTGATGCGATGGGATTACAAGGGGGTGTGACATCAACAATGACCCATATAGCATCATACCCTTCCTCGTTCTCGGAGCTTAGTTATGAGGTCCATGGTCACGTCCTCCCACTTCCACACCGAGATTTCCAAAGGTTGTAACTTCCCGTACGGTTTTTGATGTTCCGCCTTTACTTGAGAACATGTCAAACATTTCATGACATACTTTACGATGTCACGCTTCATTCCCGACCACCAATAATTTTTTCTTAAATCTCGATACAGTTTTGTGACTCCCGGGTGAACCGAGTATCATGACTTATGAGCTTCCTCAAAAAGCAATTCCTTTACATCACAACACCAAGGTACCCAGATTCGGCCATACCTTGTTTTAATCCAATTTACATTCTCTTCTAACTTGTGTGCGAATCCTTTAGTTCTTTCTTTTGTTAGATTATCCGCATTTAACGACTTGATTTGAGCTTCTCGTATTCTTTCGAGTAGATTAGGTGTAACAATCACTTTCATTGACTTTATCCGAATTGGAGGCGGGTATTCCCTACGACTTAGAGCGTCTGCCACGACATTAGCCTTACTAGGATGATTGTGGATGTTACAATCGTAATCTTTAATAAGTTCTAGCCATCTCTGTTGCCTCTTATTAAGATCTTTATGCTCGAAGAAGAATTTGAGGCTTTTATGATCTGAGTAGATCGTGCACTTCATTCCATACAAGTAATGCCTCCATATCTTTAGAGCGAACACCACCGCTGCTAACTCCAAATCATGAGTCGGGTAGTTTCCTTCATGTTGTTTTAGTTGTCTAGAGGCATAGGCAATGACCATGCCTCTTTGCATCAAGACGCATCCCAAACCTTGATTCAAAGCATCCGTGTACACAACCAAATCTTCCGCACCATCAGGTTATACTAGCACCGGCGAACTTGAAAGTTTTTCCTTCAAAGTCTGAAAAGCCTTCTCTTGATCCGTACCCCAATCAAACTTTTCATTTTTCTTCGTTAGCTTAGTAATGGGCAAGGCTATCTTAGAAAAAATCTGAATGAATCTCCTATAGTAACCCGCTAAGCCCAAGAAACTTCTTACTTCACTTGGGTTCTTTGGAGGAACCCATTTCATTGTGGCCTCAACCTTAGAAGGGTCTACTTGAACACCTTCCTCATTAATCACATGCCCGAGAAATTGCACTTCTCTTAGCCAAAATGCCAACTTGGAAAATTTAGCATACAACTTTTCTTTACGAAGCGTCTCTAACACCTCACGTAAATGGCAGGCATGATCGGATTCACTTCGGGAGTATACTAATATATCATCTATGAAGACTATCACAGACTTGTCTAACATATTCCGACATACTCGATTCATTAGATCCATGAACGCAGCTGGTGCATTTGTCAACCCAAAGGTCATTACCAAGAACTCGTAATGTCCATAACGGGTCCTAAACGTAGTCTTGGCTATATCTTCCTCACGTACCCAAAGTTGGTGATACCCCGATCGTAAATCGATTTTTGAGAACCAACTCGCTCCTTGTAACTGGTCGAATAAATCATCAATTCTAGGCAAGGGATAATGGTTCTTAACTGTCAATTTGTTTAATTCTCGGTAATCAATGCACATTCGCATTGCGCCATCTTTCTTTTTCACGAAAAGCATGGGTGCACCCCATGGTGATACACTTGGGCGCATGAAACCCTTGTCGAGTAATTGTTGTAGTTGGTTCCTCAATTCTCGCATCTCAGTAGGAGCTAATCGATAGGGTGCTTTAGCCACCGTCTTTGCACCCGGATTTAATTCAATCCGAAATTCTACCTTGCGTTCAGGTGGAAGCCACGGTAAATCGTCCGGAACACATCAGGACATTCATTTACAATTCTTACCTCCTCAAATCTTGGGGCCCCTTGGTGGGTATCGACCACATAGGCCTATGCCTTACTCCCGTTTCAAACGTATTTGACCGCTTGAATAAGGCGTAACACCCCGACCACGTAAAACAACGAACCGCGGCGGAGACGTCGGGGAATAATGTCACAAAACTATTGTTTCACAACTCATGGAATTTAAAATTTTGTTTTATTAAGTTAAATGTTTACATTGTCTTGGGATAAACAGGAACAACACATAAATAAATTGTCTTTCATGTTTTAAGTCACTAAGGCCCGCGTCCATTCCTACGTGATGCATGCATCATATTGTCAAGCATTGACTCCTGAAACATATGTGAAAAGAGAGTCAGCATAAAAATGCCGGCGAGTACATAGGTTTTATGAGTATGTCAAATTCGTGGCTTTGTATACATATTGCAACACCTCGTCCGACTACAAGAGTCGTTAAGTGAAAACCTTGTATCAAAAGTGTTTGATATTGCAATACAATCAACAAACTAAAACAAGTTGGTTAGAGTTGTGAAAACCTTATAGCCATGAATCTTGACCAAAACGTTTCTTTTGTAAAAACCTTGTAATAGATTGATTCAAAAGAAAACTCTTTAGGTTTATATCTTTAAGTGAAAATCATTGCGTGACATTGTTCAAAACCATTTGTCCATGTTATAAATCAATCGTCCGTGTCATTAACCAATTGTCCATGTCATAAACAAATTGTCCGTGTTTTTAATTGTGAAAACTTTTGATCGTTCTTTAATGAACACATTCAAACCTGTGTTGACTATACCACCAAAGGGTATCTTTAATAGACCACCAAAGGGTCTCTTTAACTAGACTAACAAATCAACAAATGATTTGTTAATCAAAAACAGTTTCTGTCATTACCCAAACTTCCACCAAATCAAGTGAACAGTCCGATAATGGGATTGTCAGTCCTATGGTACCATAACATACTACTGGTCGGCTCGGCCAAAGCTAATGAATGTCATTCGTGTTATGGATAACGCATCAACAAGTTGTTCGCAGTATTGAAATTGTATTGTTTTATATATAAACCATAGATATTGTTTTTGAAAACTTGAAAATAATTTAGCACATATGAGTCACCCCAAAACATTTGCAAAACGTAAAAGAGGGGAACTATGTACTCACTTTGAAAATCATTTTGAATATATAAACCATGTATATTGTTTTGAAATCTTGAGAATAATTATAGGAGCATATGAATCACCCCAAAACATTTAGAAAATGTAAAAGAGGGGAACTATGTACTCACTTTGAAAATCATTTTGTATATATAAACCATGTATATTTTTTGAAATCTTGAAAATAATTATAGGCACATATGAATCACCCCAAAACATTTAGAAAATGTAAAAGAGGGGAACTATGTACTCACTTTGAAAATCATTTTGTATAAATAATCCATGTATATTGTTTTGAAATCTTGAAAATAATTATAGGCACATATGAATCACCCCAAAACATTTAGAAAATGTAAAAGAGGGGAACTATGTACTCATTTTGAAAATCATTTTGTATATAAACCATGTATATTGTTTTGAAATCTTGAAAATAATTATAGGCACATATGAATCACCCCAAAACATTTAGAAAATGTAAAAGTGGGGAACTAAGTACTTGGGATTGCGAAAGTGTTCTTGATCAACGAAATAAACAAAGCTCAAACGTGTCCTAATGTGTTGGACAAATATGTTAGCGTGTCGGGACTACAAACGGGAGATCGGATAGAATGAAGTCTTATAAACCAAACGAGTGTTGGAACTCATTTTATTTGGTTTAACAAACTTGACATTCTGATTTGGAAAGGATCCTAAGTGCTTTTGACCCATTATGACTCGTTAAGGTAGATTACGCCACTTTAACTTCATGATTACGCAAAGTTCAGTTGAACTTTGACTTGACCAAATATGGTCAGAACCAAAAGTCAATCAAGAAGCCAAACTGTTCGACTTTTAGCTCAAAATAGCTAAAAAATTAAAGAACTAGGAAGAGTACTTACTCGTGTTGAAGAACACTTTCGGAACTTAAGATAGGAGGCTTCCAAGGGCTGGAAACAAGCTCCAGGAAGGATAGAAAGAAGAACTTCACACTTTTCTTTGAAGTGTTTTGAAGTTGTGTGAAAAATAATGGAAGAATCATGGGGTATTTATAGTATTTTAGGATTAAGGAGGTGATGACAAGTGTCCTCAAGTGTGGATTAGTGTCCTAACATGTGTCAACACCATATTAAGTGTGGCAAAGTGAGTGCTAGGTGCAAAAAATGGAGATGGGTGGCAAACTTGGTGAAGAAGCAAAAATATTTATTATTTTTTTGACATTTTTGGCCCTTTGACTTGTATTTTCACTTGTTTGCCATTTTTAACCCATTTAACCTAATATTTAGGTTATATAAAGGTGCTAAGACATGTGTAACTTGGATTATGCCCGAAAATGTCATGGATGTTGGTTCGTTCGGTTGTACGGTTACGCGTTTCGCAAAAATGCGTAAAAGCTTTAACGAACACGAAAATGATCGAAACTATGCAACGATTGACAATTTTGCATTCTCCTCAATAAAATACAAGATTTATTGAATACAAAAATATTTGGAAATAAAACACAGGGTTTCATTGAATACAAAATTGTTTGTAATTGTGCAACGATTGAAAGGACACAAATGTCACATAAGGGTGCACAATGTAGGCTTTATTTCTCTTTCCCCACATACAGTCATCTGTTTGCCACTAGGCGTCGTCACGTGAATGGTCTTACTTTCATATTGGATTTCGGTATGTTGTCGAGACAACCAATCCATACCAGCTACTACCTGAATTCCCCCAAGATCATGGGAACGAGGTCAATATCGAATTCTTCATCTTCAATTGTTATCTTGCAACCCCTACATATTTCATGTAATAGATAGCTTTTGCTATCTGCTATTTCTACTTCTAAGGGTATCGACATCTTTTATATTCTGAATGAGGGGTGAGATATAATATCACTTGACACAAATGACTTACTAGCCCCAGTATCAAATAATGCATACAGGGGCATTGAATTTAGTAAAATATACCTGATGCTCATGTCGGCCCCCATGACTAGGCTCTCGAGTGAATCTCATTTAAAAATTTGAAAGAAATAGTTATATTGATTATTAAAATAAAATGTGCATAAACCAAATATTAGCATACGTATATGTAAACTATTCACAAACCACATAAGCATCTAGCAATGTACACATGAGTATGATAAATGATGAACTGTGAGATCAAGGCTCAATCAAACGGAGCCGATCTAATGAGGCACGCGATGCTCAACTCGTATCCAACAAGGAACTGATGGGCCTAATGTGAATGATGCACTGAAATGAGGCATGTGATGCTCAACTCGTATCCAACGAGGAACTGATGGGCCTAATGTGAAATGATTGCACTCAAATGAGAAAACTGTAACCACATAATACAACAAACAACATTACATAACACGTTAGATCGTATAATGGTAGTAGCATAAGTGTTTGAAAAAAAAACATAATATGTAACGACACATGATACACCCCAAAACATGAATAAAAAGGGGAATTGTAAGGATTCACTCACAGTGGGTGCGTTTTCTTGGGATTGACGATGAACGCGCACGATTTAGGATTTAGCCGACGAGCGAAACTAAACTAAATAATCACCTAATAATTCGATAATTATTATTTGAAATTAATGTTTCTAATTAATGCCTTTTATTAGATTTTTACATTTATTTTTGTAGTATTTATTACAGTTTTAAAACTTGAAAAGTCTTATTTTTGAGTATTTTTGGGGATTTGTAGAATTAAAAATAAAGAAAATAAGAATTAAAAACATTAACCCTTGTCAGGGTCTGACCGGTCGGATAGCGTATGGATTTGGCATCGTGTGAGGTTCGAACTTGTGACCTCCCATATACGTGCACGTAGCTCTACCAACTGAGCTACGTGTCTAACCCGAAATAAACTCTATTTTAATTATATATATATATATATATATATATATATATATATATATATATATATATACTATCTAGCTTAACTATCTTTTGTTCTTATTTAAAAAGATTTTTAATGGCCAAAACCTGTTACAATAACCCGGCTCGAACTCGAGACCTACGGTTCATGTGCACACAGCCCAACCAGTTGGGCTGTGTGTCTAACCCTTATTAACCCACGATTATTTTAGTTATAAATACTTACTCAGTGGTGTTCTGAATATGTTCTAAAAAATTTGGTTTTTATTTCAAAGAGTTGGATATGTGTAAGACTCGAACTCGGGACGTGTGCTTTGTATTGCACACAGTCCACCGCTAGACTGTGTGTCTAACCCGGTTAAATGCCCGGTTTTAATTATTCTTATAATATACGAAAACGTCATCTTCTTCCTGTTAAAACCCCAGAAATCGTAAACCCGACTGTTAACCATTCATACAGTTTTGATTAATTGTTTTGAGATAATAAAACACTAAACAAGCGATAGCAAAAGAATTAAGATGATTGTACCGATCAGGGGTGTACTCTGGTGATGCTTCCGGCGACAACAATTTTCCGGTGAAATGCGATTTGAAAACCAGAGTATCTTCAGTGTGTTTGCAAGGTGTTTGTGCGAGTGTGAGCGAGTTTCTAAAGGTTCAAAGGTCGGTATTTATAGGTGAAGGTACTGAATTGGTTAAATTTCGGTTTTATCCTTTTCGGTCAAAGGATTGATTGCCACATTGATTTGTAACCGAATGGAATTATGAGTTAGTTTTAATACATGATTGGAAATCCGTTTCTTGGGTTTAATTTAAGATTGAAACGAAAATTGCTACTGGTTTAGAAGTTACAGTCAGTTACAGGCGGGGATTTCTTTTGAAATTGAATTCAGAGTGCTGTTTCAATATAAAATTTATTTAAGTTGGGTTTATTTCAGATATGTGTGTAGTGTAGTGGTGTGATGTGTATTTGATTTGGATGGAGACCTGGGTTCGATACCCACGGTCCACACCTTTTTTTCTTGTTTTATTTTTGTTTATATATATATATATATATAATTATTAATATTATTTTTTTAGTTATTATTATTATTATAAGCCTTTTTATTATAAAACTTATTATTATTTATTGATTAACATAACGAATTCTTTAAGCGTTTAACATAATTGCCTAACGAACATCGTAACGAACATTGTAACGAATTCTTTAGAACCCGTTTTATGACGAATGTTACAGTATCTATAACAGCCCAGCGTAACCGCATCATGATATTATCCGCTTTGGCAGCCAGCACGCCCTCAACGCCTGCCCCTCACGGCTTTAAAACGCGTCATGATGGTGAAGGTATCCAGCCCCTTATAAGGAAGCCTTTGTTCCCCTTCACAACCGATGTGGGATGTCACAATCCACCCCCCTTAAGGGGTCCAGTGTCCTCGCGGGACCTGGCACCACCGGTCCGGCCCTAGTTCTGATACCATCTATAACAGCCCAGCGTAACCGCATCATGATATTGTCCGCTTTGGCAGCCAGCACGCCCTCAACGCCTGCCCCTCACGGCTTTAAAACGTGTCATGATGGTGAAGGTATCCAGCCCCTTATAAGGAAGCCTTTGTTCCCCTTCACAACCGATGTGGGATATCACAGTAAGCATCTTTATGATACCTAATATCCTTGATGTTGTGTAAGATAATTAACATTGTCTATGGACTCTGTTAATTCCACAAAATGCTGAATTTTGCTGCGAACATGCTGAATTTGTTAATTAATGATTCAGATAGGACAATTTATGTGTTTAGGCATTTTTCCGGAAAGCTTGTATAGTATTACAAGCGTTTCCCCCTAATTAGGGCTCTTGTGTATATATTTATCTTGATATGATTTCATATCATCTGATAGTTGTTTTAGGGAGTATCTGTAACGCCTCGTATCTTCGTATTTCTATTAAAAAAATGTTCGTATTCGTATTCTAATTTTAGAAACCTTACATTCGTAATTTAATTTCAATCTCACAATTCAAGGCGTTAATCATAATAAAATTCATATTTTATATTTTTTTATTTTATTCACACAACCGATCATTTAAAATACGTATTTATACGCAAACCGACACTTTTATACGTATAAATACTTATACGCACATCCTCAATACTTGAATTATACTTTTATACTTTTTATATACTCAATTACATGATATATACTCAAGAAATACCAAGAAATATACCAATCATATTTCCACCTCATCAATCCTCTTTCACCTTCTTTAACCAATCATATTTCACTCTTTTCCACCTCCTTTCTCCACCAATCACCTTCTCAATCCTCTTCCACCTTCTTTAATCAATCATATTTCACCTTTTTCCACCTCCTTTCTCCACCAATCACCTTCTCAATCCTCTTCCACCTTCTTTAACCAATCATATTTCACATTTTTCCATATTCTCTACATATAAATACCAACCCCCTTCTACCATTTTCTTCACAACATTCTTCTCTCCATCTCTCTAATTCTCTCAATCTCTCTAAATCAAGAATTCTAAAAGGACACTAAGTGTTCCACCCATTCTTCTCTCAACTTCTATACTTCTCTCAAATCTTCCAAGCAAGGAAGAGAGCTCTAAGAGTTCTAAAGGAAAACATTAAGTGTTTTAAAAGAAGCTTTGAAGCTCCAACCTCCAACTCTTCACGGAATCACCAATCGGAAAGCATATGCAATATTGTGAGTACACTCGACCCACTTTTGTTTATAACACTTTTGGGTGTAACATGTTTTACCTATACAAAAATCACAAACACTTAAACTTTATGAAACGCACAAACAATCCTATACCTATGAATACTTGAACCGTATACTTGTTGCTTGTCTTGGATATTCGTTATGCTATGCTTTAGTCATTAACTATTTTTAGTCTTCGTTTGACATGCTTAGCGCTATAGGAATTCACGCATCCACCTCCATCGTGTTATTCGTGAGTTCATGTTAAAACATCGTGATTGCGTTAAGGGTTTAATTATTAGTATTGCATGCCTTGATATTGCTCTTGTATAGATTTGGTTGCCATGAGGATTGTTAAAACTTTATTCGTATACGTATGCTATGCTTAAACTTGTGTACTCGCCATTGATTTTGCATTAACTTTATTTTAAAACATGTTACAGGTTGAAGAAGATGATGCTATGAAATCAAAATAGCAAGGACTTAGATACACACATTTTAGACGTTCGATTTATAAATGTTGTACCAAATTTTGTTATGTTTTATGAACTTATTGTATTGCTTCATGTTGTATTTGACAATGTTGTGAAATGAAATTTGGATTTAATTAAATATTGTCATTTATTAGCGTTGTGAGCAATGAGCAATCTCGTTTTCGTCTCATCCCGATGTTTCCGCCATCGGTTGGGGTGTGACTGGTTCGATGACTTAATCCAGTTCTTTAGTGTGTTGTGATTAATTACATGTGAGATAAATAAAAAGAGCGAGAGATTAAGTGTAAGATATACCGAACAGTGGCTCCTCTGTTTCGCCGGCGAAACTCCGATGACAGCAGATTATTCCGGCGACGTGTGTCTTGCGGCAGAGGGTCTTCAGCGAGCTTGAGGTGAGTGTGGGTGGCTTCGGTATGAGCTCTGGGTGCTCAGTGTTTAGAGTAAGGCACAGAGGTGAAGGGTTCGGTTTTCCGGCGAGTTGCAGAAGTTTTCCGGCGAGTGGAATTACGTCGGGAAAAAGTGTGATTGTGAGCGAAAAAGCTAACAGAGGTTAGAGGGGGTATGTATAGGGCAGAACATCGATGAATTTAGTCCGTTTTCTGTCTTGATTCGTCGGTCAATAAGTTTTCCGGCGGTTATGACTTGCGTCGCGGGTTCAGACGTCGGTTATAACCGATGTAATAGTTAAGGCTTCGGTTAAAACAGAAGAAACCGTCCAATCTCGGCGAAATCGTCGGGATTTCCGACGACTGCGATTGGGCGCGTCGGTTTTGAATTCGAGATTTATGTTATGTATTAATTGTTTCTAATAATGAACAAGAAACACAAGTGGCGCAGTGGTTGAATGGTTGGAAGTTAAGGCGTTTGTTGATTCTGGCTGACCCGGGTTCGAGACCCGGGTTCGACACCCGGCAGCAGCCTTTTATTTTTATTTTCTTATTTTAAATACTTTTTCAAATATAAATTATATATTCCAATATACTTATTAATTATGTATCGTTTAAAATTAATTTGGGCATTAAATACGCAACGAAATTTTTAACTGATTGTTCGGTTAATAAACGGAGCGGGTTTGGTAAATCCGGTTTTTGATGGATGTTACAGTATCCCCTGCTTTTTAGAAATTTCGTCCCGAAATTTAAGTAGTGACATATTTGTCTGAAAAGGATGGTGTTTAGTTTGACAGTTACATGCTTAGAAAAAGAGTAAGAGTTTAAGTTTTTGTTTGAGGCGGTAACGTCCCTTGTAAGGGTTAAGTACCCTGTTACAGGAATCGCTTTTTGTTGCCTACGGTAAAAAATATTGATAAGCAGAGTTGATTCACTAAATATGATATCATGCGTAAGAGTTTTGATATGTTTGGGAAGATATAGTTATATCCAAAAGCAAAACTTCTAATACTACAACCTACATGGAACTTCTCATAACCGTCTAACAATGCCTCTGATCCTTTGACAAGAATACTTATATATAGGAAGTACCAGCGGCGTATCCACCATATTCTTGTCAAATTTTCATTGGTTTTATCAGTAAGTTATGATTGGTTCTATGATGTGACTCTAGAACATAAATAAACGCCACAACCAATGTACCAAGAAATTACTAAATCCTACATAGAACTTCTCATAACCGCCTGACAATGCCTCTGATCCTTTGACAAGAATACTTATATATAGGAAGTACCAGCGGCGTATCCACCATATTCTTGTCAAATTTTCATTGGTTTTATCAGTACGTTATGATTGGTTCTATGATGTAACTCTAGAACATAAATAAACACAACAACCAATATCTGAGTCCAAATTCTGATAGCATACATGTTTGAATGGTGACAGTTCCTCTCTCGTTTGTTATGATGGAGAGGTTAGTTTATGTAGAAATAGAACACAATCCAATTTCTTTAAATGGCGAGATGATATGAATGTAACACAAATTTCAACCAAGACAATACTAAATCCTACATGGAACTTCTCATAACCGCCTGATAATGCCTCTGATCCTTTGGCGAGAATACTTATATATAGGAAGTACCAGCGGCGTATCCACCATATTCTCGTCAAATTTTCATTGGTTTTATCAGTAAATTATGATTAGTCCTATGTGACTCTAAAACATAAACAACACAACAACCACAGCTTGAGTCTAAATTCTGATAGTATACATGTTTGAATGATGACAATACCTCTCTCGTTTGTCATGATGGAGAGGTTAGTCTATGTAGCAAATGGAACACAATCCAATTTCTTTAAATAATGAGATGATACGAATGCTAAATCAGGGAGTATAACACAAACTTCAACCAAACAATACTAAATCCTACATGGAACTTCTCATAACCGCCTGATAATGCCTCTGATCCTTTGGCAAGAATACTTATATATAGGAAGTACCAGCGGCGTATCCACCATATTCTTGTCAAATTTTCATTGACTTTATCCGCAAGTTACGATTAGTTCTATGTGACTCTACAACAAACACAACGACCAAAACTTGAGTCTTAATTCTGATAGTATCCATGTTTGAATAATGACAATACCTCTCTCGTTTGTTGTGATGGAGAGGTTAGTCATTGTGGAAGTGAGACATAGCTCAACTTCTTTAAATGATGAAATTGAAATACGCTGAAATGTATGATGAACAAACTTTGACCAAAACATACTATCCTACATGGAACCTCTCATAACCGCCTGATAATGCCTCCGATCCTTTGACAAGAATACTTATATATAGGAAGAACCAGTGGCGTATCCACCATATTCTTGTCAAATTTTCATTGACTTTATCCACAAGTTATGATTAGTTCTATGTGACTCTAAAACAAACACAACAACCAAAACTTGAGTCTAAATTCTGATAGTATACATGTTGGAATGATGACAATACCTCTCTCGTTTGTTGTGATGGAGAGGTTAGTCTATGTAGAAATGGAATACAATCCAATTTCTTTAAATGATAAGATGCCATAAATGCTAAATCAGTAAGTACAAAACAAACTTCAATCAAGACAATGCTAAATTCCACATGGAACTTCTCATAACCGCCAGATAATGCCTCTGATCCTTTGGCAAGAATACTTATATATAGGAAGTACCAGCGGCGTATCCACCATATTCTTGTCAAATTTTCATTGGCTTTATCCGTAAGTTATGATTGGTTCTATGTGATTCTAAAACATAAACAAACACAATCAACCAAAACTTGAGATAACATAAAGAAAAACATAAAACTAAACGATTGGAGTTAAATCTTGATTTTCGGTGAAGGGGACTAGTTGGGTGGTTTCGTTTGGGCCGTCATTATCTTCAACAGGATTGGTGTTGATGTTGAAAACTCTTCCTCTTGCTGGTGGCCTAGCGATTTGGTTTCCTTGATTTGCTTGGTTATCTGGGTTTGCTTGAGCTTGGGCGTTTATGATGTTAACCAATCGAGGGCACGTGTTTCTATAGTGGGTAGGGTCGCCACAATTGAAACAAGCTCGAACATAAGGTAACATGGGGTATTGAGGTTGTTGATATGTCTGGATCATATTTTGAGTAGGGGGTGTGGTTTGGTTTTGAGGGGTGCGGCAAACCTTGCTCAAATGACCATACCGTCCACAATTCGCACATAGTCGACAAGGTAAGGTAGATGGATGGTGATAAAAACAGGTGTTACATCGAGGGTGAGGTCCAAGGTATGGTTTCTTATTTGGGTAAGTTGAGTTGGGTGCTACTTGAGTGATTGGGATAGCTTGGATGGGTATGGCGTGTGAAATTGGTTGATTACGTTGTGTGACAGCGAAAAGTTGCCCATCTCGTTTTCTCTTAAAAGTGGGTTGAGAAGGGGATTCGGTTCGGGTGGAGTTTGAAGTTTCAGTCGATGCTTTATCCTTCTTCTTCTCCTCCTTGAAGTCTTTGTTCCGGATTCGGTTTTCGGTGAGCTCTGTAGCTAACTCCATTGCTGCTTCCAAAGTTGTAGGCGTGGTACTTATTACAGAGTCTTGAATTTTTTACGGAAGACCTCGAATGTAGTGCTCGATCAAACGGTAGAGGGGAGTGAACAAGTTGGGAACCATTTGATTTAACTCGAGGAATCTTTTGTTGTATGTCGTGTGGTCGCCTTCCTTTTGCTTCAACGAATAGAACTCATCTTCTAATTTCTTGATTTCGCTCCTTGGGCAAAACCGTCTTGTCATGATTTCCTTCAACTCTTCCCAAGTCAAAGTCATAGCATCGTCAACGCCTTGTTTGGCCTTCTCTGTATTCCACCAAGTAAGTGCTATTCCATATAAACGACCGGTAGCATATCGTACTTTGCGATCATCGGGGCAATCGCAATTTAGAAAAGTATTCTCCATTTCTTCAAACCAATGGAGGAGAGCGGTGACACCTTCAGTCCCTTCGTATTTTGGAGGGTCGCATGATTTGAAATGCTTGTAGGTGCATTTAGTGGTATTTGGGGGAGGGTTGATAACATTTTGATCTTCTTGGTTGACAGGATTAGCGGTAAGGGCTTGTTGGACTTGAATTACAATGTTGGGTATTACGGCAGCCATTTGTTGAGCGATTAGGGCAACCATGCGCTCGCGGGCTTTTCCTGCTCTCATCTTCCTACGGGCGAGGCTAGAAGACATCTACAAGGAATACGTATCATGAGTATGAGTTGGATGTTTTTGGGATCATGGGTCGTATTTGGGAATGAACATTCATAAAATAAATATAGAAAAATAAATCTACTACATCCATAGGATGTCTTGGGCTTTGCTCGTAATTGGGCCTTGCATGCCGCCATCCTTCACCTTCGTAATCATGTGGGCCCCCATGAATACCGGGTTTTTCATATGGTTCGCATGTGTTAGCCTGGTTACGTATACTAAAATCCGGAGAAAATCGAGAAATATGTATATAACGTATGATATTCGGAATGTGTCCAGGTATGGACACGATGACACCTCAAAGTGGGGTTAGTTCGAACGACGTTTGGTGTGGCATGCTTTGGCCTAATAGGTCCTTCGTACTCTCATCGTTAGTCCCCAGGTAGGCAAACTGGTCCGTTATATTGGATTTATACGAATGCCAACCTAGATAGGACGTTCCGACTACCGGTACTTGTACCCTTCCAGTTACTACATGTCCGTCGCAGAACTTACTTTGATGAGATTTGAAAATTGCGACAAAATCTTTGAATAACGAAAGTATGAAAATGATTTGAATATATGAACATTGAAATATGTATGAGAATGTGTATGTAAGTATGTATGTTTGACTGTAAGTATAAACAAATATGAAACAAATAAATATCATAAGTTTGCATGTAACCACATAAATAATAAAAATCTAGTCAACTATAGTATAGGCTCTAAGGATCTAATAACCTATCCTATATCCCTATAACCTGGCTCTGATACCAATCTGTCACACCCCGACCCGCAGCGGAAAAGGTGATCGGGGCATGATTGGGTTATCATCAAAGCTCATGACATTTATTATAACGTTTCGTATTCATTATTACAATTTAATGAGAAATATACAATCATAATTACATCATGTCCTAAACAACATTCTAGACTTCATTGTTTTCTTCTAAGGCATTTCCTATGTTTTCCTTGTTTCATCCTGTTCACCTGTATCATGTGTAAAAATGGTTTTTTGATCAACAAAAAGTTGGCGAGTGAATCCTATGAAAAACGTTTGAACAAGTTTATTGAATTGATTATAAAATAAAGTGCACAACCACACATGAGTAAAAATAGATGTAAACTTATTCACCAATCATTTAATATTAAATAATGCACACACGAACAATAATGGATTTGTTTTGAGGCACGCGTTGCTCAACTCGTCTCCCACGAGAAACTGATGGGCCTAATGAATGAATTGCATATAACTTGACAATATGAAATACATAACTACAAACAATATATACAATCTAAGTTTAGATCACAATATGGTATGGCACAAGTTTAAATAAACGAGTTAATTTTAGTGACACATGACACATCCCAAAACGTGTAATTAAAAAGGGGAGTTGTAAGATTCACTCACAGTGGGTGCGTTCGGTTGATGATGTTGAATGCGCACGAAGTTGGATTTAACCACGAGTGAAACTAACCTAGATAATGGCATAATGGTTCGGTAAGTAAGCGGATTTTATTAATCAATTTTAGTAGAACTGTTTTTGTGAGTTTAAGGCTATTTTCTAACCTTAAAAATGTTATTTTAAGTATTTTTAATGTAAATAATTAAATAAAAGAAATAAAAAAAATTGTTGATTTTTGACTGTTGACCTGTTGACCGTTGACCTGTTGACCGATTTTATTGCGTAGTTGTGTGCGCCGGGTGAGGCTCGAACCCGAGACCTCCCGTTCGCGTGCACGCAGCTCTACCAACTGAGCTACGTGTCTAACCCGAAATATTTCTGTTTTTAATTATATTTATATACTAATTGAATTAATCCGAAAATCATTTATTTAAAAACTATTTTAATTATCACGCTCGGTGTTCTGCACAAGTCTCGAACCCGGGACCTGTGGTTTAGGTTAACACACAGTCCACCGCTGGACTGTGTGTCTAACTTGTTAAGTAATCTGATTTTTATTATACTTATATACAAACTAAATAATTTCATTTCTGTCTTATATAAAAAGTTTGATAATTATCAGGACCGGTGCGGTAGTCCGGACTCGAACTCGTGACGTGTGATTAAACGTTCACACAGTCCACCACTGGACTGTGTGTCTATCTTGGTTATTATTCCGGTTTTTATTAAACTTAACATCTATTGCAGTGAATCTGGTTCGGTTAAAAAAATGAACATTTTTATTAAGGCGAGTGTGCGTGGAACAAGAATCGAACTCGGGACGTATGCGTGTTTATGTGCACACAGTCCACCGCTGGACTGTGTGTCTGACCCGAGATATATCTTGATTTAAATTAAACTTATATAATACTGAAATCTTCATCTTCTTCGTTAATCTTCATCCAAAACAAAAATCCGACTGGTTCGATGATTTAATCCAGTTCTTTAGTGTGTTGTGATTAATTACATGTGAGATAAATAAAAAGAGCGAGAGATTAAGTGTAAGATATACCGAACAGTGGCTCCTCTGTTTCGCCGGCGAAACTCCGATGACAGCAGATTATTCCGGCGACGTGTGTCTTGCGGCAGAGGGTCTTCAGCGAGCTTGAGGTGAGTGTGGGTGGCTTCGGTATGAGCTCTGGGTGTTCAGTGTTTAGAGTAAGGCACAGAGGTGAAGGGTTCGGTTTTCCGGCGAGTTGCAGAAGTTTTCCGGCGAGTGGAATTACGTCGGGAAAAAGTGTGATTGTGAGCGAAAAAGCTAACAGAGGTTAGAGGGGGTATTTATACGGCAGAACATCGAGGAATTTAGTCCGTTTTCCATCTTGATTCGTCGGTCAATAAGTTTTCCGGCGGTTATGACTTGCGTCGCGGGTTCAGACGTCGGTTATAACCGATGTAATAGTTAAGGCTTCGGTTAAAACAGAAGAAACCGTCCAATCTCGGCGAAATCGTCAGGATTTCCGACGACTGCGATTGGGCGCGTCGGTTTTGAATTCAATATTTATGTTATGTATTAATTGTTTCTAATAATGAACAAGAAACACAAGTGGCGCAGTGGTTGAATGGTTGGAAGTTAAGGCGTTTGTTGATTCTGGCTGACCCGGGTTCGAAACCCGGCAGCAGCCTTTTATTTTTATTTTCTTATTTTAAATACTTTTTCAAATATAAATTATATATTCCAATATACTTATTAATTATGTATCGTTTAAAATTAATTTGGGCATTAAATACGCAACGAAATTTTTAACTGATTGTTCGGTTAATAAACGGAGCGGGTTTGGTAAATCCGGTTTTTGACGGATGTTACAACTCGTACGAATGGGTCATCCGTACGAAGGATCATCCGTACGAAGGGTCATCCGTACGAAGGATCATCCGTACGAAGGGTCATCCGTACGAGTGAGATGTTGTCACTCGTACGAAGGGTCATCCGTACGAGTGAGATGTTGTCACTCGTGCGAGTAACAGGAGTCACTCGTACGTAGCACAAAGTCACTCGTACGAGGCTCATGTCACTCGTACGAGCCAGTAGTTGTTCGCACTTGGGCTCTGTGTTCGTCTTTAATCTATACAATATTCAATACACACTCTTTCTAGCCTATTCGCACAGTGGTGGCAATAAAGTGCATCAACAGTGTAGTAGGCTCCTATTTATAATAGAGTTGATTAGGGTTAGAGTTAAATGAGTTAGGAAGTAATTGGTGGTGAAAAAGGTGGAAAAAGGTTTAAAATTTGCGCTTCTTAATCAAATCAGCAGCTCAGCGTCGTAGGCTACGACCAGCCCTGTCAAATTTTTTTGGCATCTTAAGGGATGTATATGTGTGTGAAATTAAGAATGCATATGAGTATGATTCCAAATATAATTTAAATATCTGGTCTAATTCGGTTTCGTATATAAAGCACATATTCAAGATTGATTAAGTGTCATGTATTTATGCATCAACAAATGTGAGTGAAAATGTATTTCCATTATGATCAAACTCTCGGATTACAAAATTGGAAAATGAAATGAATACGATAGATTACAAGTTTCCAAAAATAAAAATACAATTACACTTTCTAAATAAGGAAAGTATGAAATGCGTAGCGTTACAACACCAATCTTTCCACAAAAGATTGTTAATTGGAGACCTATTTTACCTACAAAGATGCGTAGCTTTACAACGCCAATCTTCTATTACTTTAGCCACGTTTGCTTTCCTACAAAAACTGCTTAGTTTTTTTCTTCCAAATACACCAACTAGCGGTAAGAATAATCCCATGTATCACCTTCTTTTTACGAGCTTCCATTTGAAGATCCTTATGAAGCAAGCACAAATCTCAAACTTCAAAAGCATATATCGGTGGAATGCGACACCTAGTATTCACGCGTTGCCAAACCCGAGAAGCAAACTTCATGGAGGCAACCGAGAAGCTTCAGCCGGATCCGGTACCCATATCCAACGGTCCTGTTCATTTATCAAGCTCACTCTATTGATCAAATTAAGACACTCCATCAGTTCAGAGTTCTCAACTTGATTCAAAATATCCTTATTCCATCTCAACTTCCAATTCACCATGTCGTCCACTCTTTCCAAACAATCTTGTAACAAAATTTTTTATTTTGTTCAATGCGAAACAAATTCGGGAAAAGAACCCTTAGAGACTGATTAGTGCCCAAGGATCTGTCCAAAACCAATTTATCACCTCACCCCACTTCTCTTTTATAAGAACACCCACCATAATATTAGAATTTTCTAGCAAAGAAATTATATGAACTATATTTTTCCAAGTACCCATCAAAATTTTCTTGCATGGAAGGAAAGACCAAGAACGCTCGGTCATATGTAAAGCTGTAATAACTTCTCCATAGTGCATTTGGTTCGTTTTTAAATCTCCCACACCATTTTGTGAGAAGATCAATGTTTACAATATTTAAAGAAGTTAAACCAAGGCCACCTTCTTTTCTAGAATATGTGATTGTTTTCCAATTAACCCAACTCATTTTATGTTTATCTTCATTCCCTCCCTAAAGCATTCACATTGTCTGAGTTCACATCCATACCAATAAGATTCGACTTGTTATAATTAATTTGTAATCCAGAGACCAAGTTAAAACATCTAAGAATTCTTGCCATACTGAGAACATTTTCTTTCGACCATTCCCCTACTAAAAAAGCATCATTAGCATACAAGAGATAGATACAGTAGGACTAGAATTAGAAGTTTGAATACCTTCAAGGATACCCACATCCACCGCTTTCGAGATCATATAAGAAAATTCCTCCATTCCTATAATAGAAATTAAAGGCGATAGAGGATCTCCTTGCCTAAGCTTTTTTTTAAATTGAAACTCGAAAGATGGTAACCCATTAACCAACACAGACGATCTTGCCAAAACCAATACCCCCATAATCCATTGACGCCATTTACATGGTAAATTCATTTGCTCCATAATCGAGTCTATAAAAGTCCAACTTATATAATCAAATGCCTTTTCAAAATCGATGTTGAAAACAAGGCTTTTCTTCTTATTTATGCTGACCCATGAAATTAATTCATTTATAATCAATGGACCGTTAATTATATTCCTTCCTTTCAAAAAGATTGATTGAGTATCCGAGATAACTGAATTCGTCACCTTTTTAGTCTATTAGCAATCACTTTGGAAATTCCCTTGCTAATAGAGCCAATAAGGTTGATAGGCCTAAAGTCTTTGAACCCAATTGGATCCGAAGCTTTAGGAAATAAAGTAATAAAAGAGGCATGACACCCTCTCAAAATCGTACCTGTTTCATGAAAATGATTTAGCACTGCTAGAAAATCCGGTCCAAGATACTCCCAATAAGCCTAATGTACCAAAAATTAAATCCATCTAGACTAGGGGCTCAATCTCCACTACAATGCCAAACTGCTTCTTTTACTTCAACCCCCGTAAAAGGTAATATGAGCGACTTGGTCTCTATATCATTTAGCTTCTTATATCCGAACATCTTAATGTTGGCCTGTCATACGTGGGTTCTTTGAACCTATTTGTAGAAAAATTTAAAGCTTCTCTTTTTATAATCTTCGGATTATTGCACCACGAACCAGTTAACTCCAAGCCATGCATCCTCCTTTTGATTTATTTACTTTTTATCACCCCATGAAAGAAGGCAGAGTTTTCATCCCTAAAGGACGCCCATTTTATTCGCGCTATTGTCTTAACTCCTTAACTTTACCCGATTCCATCTCCATCAAAGTAGCCTTGCATTCTAAATAAACCCATTGTTCATCTTCATTTAAATCACGAACTTCAAGAACATCTTCCAAGTTGAAAAGGTCTTTCGCTACATTTTCCTTCTCTTCTTCTTCCTTACTTCTAAACTTGGCTATCCATTTTTTCAAACTCTTTTTATAATGATTCAACTTTTTGAACAAAAAAAATCCGAGGGCCCCCAAAAAATGAAAGAGTCGTTTGCCTCTTTTATTACGTTATCAGTACCATCCTTATCTAGCCAAGAATCAAAAAAGCGAAATGGCGTAGGACCAAACTCCACCGGTTCCATATCTAAAACCAAAGGAGATTGGTCCAATAAAAATCTCGGTAATGCCGTTAAACAAGCATCCGACCAAAGCTCGACAAACCTGTCGCATACAAAGTTTCATAACCATCAGTTATGTCGGTTATCGGTTAATAACGGTTCCATTATGTTGGTTATGGTTTGGTTATTGGTTATGACGGTTATTTTGCTCACCATGGGTTGACGGGTTGAAATATTCAACCTGAAGCCGAACCATATTATTATCCGGGTCAATAATTTCGACCCTAACCCGACCCATATAAATCCGGGTCAACCCGAATCCGACCCATTTAACCCATATTTTTAAATGAGTCATACAAGTTGGCATTTATAAGCGAATTGTTGAGCTTTAAGCGGGTTATCAATAACATGTTTAATGATAAGTATGAGTGAGAAATAAATAATATAATGTTTCAAAACTAACATTATTATAACTAACCATGTAAAATGAAAACAGAAGAAACAAATCCATAGAAGTTTTTTTATCTAAATAGTTAAACGGGTTAATAGGTCAACCCATTTTATGCGGGCCAACCCGAACCCAACCCGTCTTTAATACGTGTTAACCCGAACCCAACCCATTTTTTTAAATGCGTCGTGTTAATCGACCCATACATGTTTATTTTCGTGTCGGGTTGACGGATCATATCAAAATATTGCCGCCCCTAGTTGAGCCACCCTACCACCAACATGCTACCCTAAAATATGCCTTCTATACCTATAGGAATAAAATTTTGAGTTAACTGGTATTTTCATCCTTATGATTTGTCCAATTATGAGAGTACAGACCAAATTTTAAATTTGTACAATTTCCATCTCTGACATGTTTGAAACATGTCAGTTCCATCCAAAAAAAACTTTGAAATATGGCTTGGACCAGCATAATTCGAACAAACCATAAAGACGAAAATGGCAGTTAACTCTATCAGTCATGGACAGAACTGACATGCTTCAAGAATGTTAGAGAGACGAAAATGGTATAAATTTGAACTTTGCCCTAAACTGACCTAATTGAACAAACCACGTGAACAGAAATGATAATTAACTCTAAATTTTATTTACTCTAGAGAAACTTTAATTAGTCTTTTCACATATTTTCGAGCGTTCATCATAATCGTTTTTGTCACAGTCTTTGGATCAACTACCAAAGTCTCTTTTAAACCCGCATTTTCTCCTTGTTAGAAATGATGAATGTGATTACTGCATTATCAGTGAAACTTGCAATTAAAGGTTTTTGAATAATTATCGCCGAAGATAGACAGTGTCGCGAGATGTTGAGAACGTTGGTGGATGGGAGGAATCCATGGTACTACTATTTTAGTTTCCATTTTGAATTTTTTTTATGGATTCATGAGTTTTTAAAGATTTTGGATTTAAAGTTAGATTGAAAATGTATTACAGAATAGTAATCAAGTTTTAAAATCGTTTTAATTAGATTATAAATTTCTTTTTGCAATTTTTTATTATTAATTTTCTTTTGTACAATTTTTAGTTTTTTTCGTTTTAGTTTTTTAATCCTTGTCATCATCTAATAAAAAAGGAAAATAGAAGAAATGGCATGTAGGATTGATTTAGTGCTATTTAGGTAAAATATATAGTATTATATTAGATTCAGTAATTTGGGTTTCCATAGTTTTATAGACAGAGGGGTTGAATTAATTTTAGGCCCATTTTTAAACTAAAGAAAAAAAGAAAAATAAATGAAAGGAAGTGATTTGTTATGTTCACACATTCGTATGCATCTTCAACGTTAATTCATAATGGATCTTTTAAATTAATATAAGTATAACATTTATATTTTTTAGTGTAATTGTAAATAGGTGTGAGTAAAGCAGATAGAAAAAAAGAAAAAAATATTGTTTATCAGTAAATTTAGAGGAGATACAGTTTACTTCTAGAATTTTTTAATATTTTTAAAAGCCGTTATGTATGAGTAACGTAGATAGAAAATATAATCATAAAAATATAAAAAATAATTATTTACTAAAAAGAAGAGAGAAAATATTTTTTTTTAATATAATTATAGAGATAAAAGTTAGAGATTTGATTGTTAATAATGTTATTGTATTTAACAATTAAAATTTGTTAGCCACTAGGTGTATAGTTTTTCAATGCACTATATACACTAGAACAAGTGATTGTCCTTTTCATGTATTCTCTATAGAATTAAATATTTTTTTTAATGTACATCGTATTTTCTATAGAATTATACATTTTTTAATGTACACCTATAGAAGTTTTGTTTTTTTTTTTCTAAAACTTAATGAAGTATTTCAATTTCAATGTATACAATATACTTATACAATCCACACTCTATTGTCAATTATCTATATATTAACACTATTATATATTAAAAGGTAAATTACATTTTCATCTTTAGTTTATATCAAATTCCAATGTATATCCTTTAATTAATAAACCATTATCTATACATTTAAAAACCTTTCTTATAAATAGTAACACTACTATATATTAAAGGGTAAATTACATTTTCGTCTTTATGTTTATATCGAATTGCAATTGAAACCCTTTAACTTCAATAATTACAGTCACAATCCCTTTATTTGTAAAACTCATTATACCCTACCTCCTTTGGCCCTAACTAAGGCTTTACTTTCGCTAATAGATCACCCCTTAATTCAACATAGCGATTTACATGAAATACATTTGATTGGTAAGCATGTTCTTATTGTATTTTAAAACTAAAACTCTCCATTTACATTTAGTTCAGTTACAGGTCTTCGAAACTATGATTTATTGTCACACCCTAACCGATGGCGGAATCATCGGGGCAGACATAGTAGATTGCTCGAGACTTCAAACGCTAAACTTGTGACAAGTAATTAAACAACAAATTTCCATTTCATTTCTAAAATTTCAAGTACAAGGCTCTTGGAAACAAATACAACAACAAATTTTAGAGTACAAGTACAACATTGATCTAAATTAAAGTGGGTTTCTAGTTCTTCCTACTAGATTTCATGCATCCATAATATCGTCGTCATCCTATAATACATGTTAAAGTATAGTTTTCAACACAAGTCATTAGCGAGTATACAAGTTTAGCTAATAGCATAGTATAAGAGTTTAACAAACCCTCATGCATAAATGTTAACTCAAAACAAACATGCCATAACTATCATGCGACTATATGTGTCAACCCAAAGTTTTCCCGCAAGCGTAATCTAATCATAGCAATAAGAAGACCGTATGTGTTTAACTTAACATGAACTCAAGACTACGGGCGGTGCGTTACTCCTATAGCGCTATATATGTTAAGGGAGGCTTGATCAAAGTTAATAACAGAGTATAAGCATATCAAGTATAAGCATGTATGAATTCAAGTTTGGCACGTTAGCATGGATAAGGATTGTTTGTGATTAAGTATAAACATATTTGTGTGAGTTTTGATAGGTTACATGTATTGCACCTAATAGTGATAAAAGTAAAACCGGGTCAAGTATCTTACGGTTTTGAAAGCTTTCTAGGAAATTTGTGAGTCGTTGAGTTGAAGTGATAAACACCGAAGTTACCCTACACGGGGAAAATAGAGGTATGTGACTATTCTGATTTTGACGAGGGTTTAAGATTTGGAAGCAGAAAATACGAAGGAGTGGACGGAAAGATGCCACTGCATGCGAAGTGACTGTCCACTTCGTGCGAAGTGACTGATCACTTCGTGCGAATGGACTGTTTCTGGAAGATGCTGCTCGTTTAGACTCTCGTTTCGACAATGAATTCTGTTGAACGAGGAGTTTAGATACGAGGCTGATTAGTCTTAGTTCAGAACAGTTAACCATGGCTTGGTTAGTATCAGGAAATTTACTAAGTGAAAATATAGATATTCCAGTTTATAATATAAAGAGTAAATTGCACAAAACATCCTTTATGTTTTCTCAAACTTGCAGGTTCCAGCCTTAATGTTTAAAAGTTGCTAAAAACAGCCTTTAACTTTATTTTTGTTGCGGGTTCAATCCTTTACAGCTAACCACGTTATTTTCTTCTGTTAAGTTCCCTCACATGCATAACATGTGAGGGTATATTCGTCATTTTGGTTGATCATGTGAGGGAACTTAACTGAAGAAAATAACGTGGTTAGCTGTAAAGGATTGAACCCGCAACAAAAATAAACTTAAAGGTTGTTTTTAGCAACTTTTAAACATTAAGGCTGGAACCTGCAAGTTTGAGGAAACATAAAGGATGTTTTGTGCAATTTACTCTAATATAAATGTTCGTTATGTCCAAGGTTCATCAATTTTGTTATAAAGGTCAAGCAAGGGGGTACGAATACCTCAGTATATGATTAACCAAAGCTCAACTTTTATCAACAAAGTTGATAAACTCGGTTGGTCATGAATGTATAGAAACTAAATATAAAAATTTTCAAGTGAGGTGTGGAACCTAATTCGGGTAGCCAAGGCTCCCAACGTTCTCACCCTTGCTAGAACATAAGTCCAACCCTAATGAGGATAATGAACTCGGTCAGCTTCTACACTTGGTACAAAGAAAAAAAGAGAAGAGAATCGTAAAACTTGACAAAAAAATAGTGAGATGCACTCACTTAGAAGGTGTGAGAGTAAATCTGCCACAAATCCGGAAATTTGAGAATGAGAGTGTACGGAGAGTTTGAAGTTGTGAGGGTGCGTCTTATTTATAGAGTTTGATTGCTTCCAGCTTCACTTCGTGCGAAGTGGCTTCACTCCGTGTGTTCACTTCATACGAAGTAGGTTCAAATCGCACGAATGAGTGGGTTCATGGCTGTTTTTACGTATTTTAGCCGATTTTTAAGTATTTTAAGCATAAAGTTGTAACATATGAGTATTGCACGTATAATAAGTATGATTTGCACGAAAGTATTCATTTGAACAATTGATTGCAAGCAAGATAAGAATAGGTAAAGTAAGTATTTCATTATGATCAACGTCTCGGATTACAGAGTTGGAATTTTAAAATACGAATAGGGCACGAATACAAGTTTTCATAATTACGATTACACTTTCTAAATCAGGAAAGTACAGGAATGCTAAGCGTTACATATATGATTTTTTATTTAGTTATACCACTTACTTTTATTTACGTACAGATAAAATTTGTATTCAAAATTAACAGGTCAAATGTAATGGAGTTTTTTTTTATCGTGACGAACCATATCGACACCATGCGAACAACTTCCGTAGCGATACAAAGTACTTTTTTATATCGTAAGCTATATCGAGTGTCGGTACTGTACTGGTATTATGACGAACCGAACTGCTATCTCCCCAACAATATCGGTACCATGTCGATTCCAACTAAACAAGATATTCACTTTTATGGTTTTACCTAGATGTAAACGCGTGTCCATATCCAACTTGGCATATCATGATCTTGTTTGGCTTTTATCTTTTAGTTGTTATATCAAGTGTCAGTACCGTTTCAATACCATAATAAACTGAACCAATACCAACCGAATTCCGTGCAACGCTCGGGGGAATTCTACTAGTTAATGGAATAATAAAAACCTTCTAAGATATAGGAGGTGTTTGGCTAAGCTTTTCAACACCTCCTTATAACTTATTGACTTTTACAAAAAGCTAATAAGGAGAAAACGTGTTCGGCAAAGTCATAAGCACTTTTCAAAATGACTTTTTGTATAGGGAGGAAAAGTTAGTTTTGAAAAGTCAGTAAGTAATGACCTTTTAAAGCTTATTGACTTATTGGTTTTTCCCACTTAATAAACTAATCCAAACACTTTTTTATAAATCATACGATGTGGGGTAAGTAGTGAGGGGTGTGGCATGGCCATGTCAGATGTTGTGTCCCACACGTGACCACCGTGAATCATATGAGAGTTTACTTTATCTTTAAACAATGAAATTGGATTTTAATTGGATTTGGTAAAAATATGGAGTGAAAGCAATATAAATACGTTGTATAGAAATAGCGAGTAAACCAATTTCATAAAATTAACATAGGTAATGTTTAAAAAAAAATGTGTTATGTATCACTTTGTTACATTTTCCATTCACTTTTCTTATGTTTATAAAAATCTAAAATAAATGGCTTCATATTGAGCCACTTACCAAAAAATAAAGTGTTGCCGACTTACTGTAGTAAGTATACATTTATTCTCTGGTTAGCTAAAAAAATGGTATTGAAAGTGTGCTTGTTACAACCAACGCTAGCTAGGCCTCCTAGACGAGTAAGAAACAAAACATGCAAACATGTCTCCTAGTTAAAAATGAAACTTCCGCCATTTGAATAGAAACAAAAATCAAAGATATACAACAAAATAATCCATATTCGTACTTATTCTCGACCCAAATTTGACTCATAGAAACCCCAATTAACTCTATAAAAAGTTTTCTCCAAATCCACTTTGAATATTAGTAATGTCATGCAGTCTTCTTTGTGTAACTAATAATCTTTGATCTCACTGGCAATAACGATACCATCAAGAATTATTATTCGTAACTAATTAGATAATTCATCTTTGTCGGTTAATTATTCTTTTGCCTTTTAAGCATATTTAGTGCCCATGAAGTAATACGTATAACTCGACTAAACTTTAAAAAAAAATCTACTATCCCACATATAATATCTATGGATATTCCCATACACGATCCATGGGTCTTTCCTGGAATTAAATGATTACACGCGGCAAACCTAACTTCTACTACAATTTACTATTCTTCATACAAGTCAGGACAAATATTATAAAAATTAATATACTTTATTATTTTTCTTATAATAGTCTGTTAACAATTTTTTACATAAAAAACCAACATACTTTATGTTTTGTCTCACGAAAGTCCTTCAACAAATTTTAAACATTAATGTCAATTCAAATGTTAAATTTGAACAATATTATGAAAGAAAACTAATAAGAAAATAAAACAACTTGGAACCGTTACAGCTTTTCATCGGTTCTTTTCAATTATTCGGTTATTTAGTTCCCTTTATCCGGCTTGAATTTTTTCAGTTAAACCAAAAATCGAACCAAAGCAAACAAATTTAACTACTTCAAAACTAAATCTCAAATCGAGTTAGAATTTGGTTTGGTTTTCGATTTCAACCGAATGCAAGAAATTCATAATATTGCGTTTATTCGATTAAATATAAAGTATGTTCACTTTGGTTATTCGGTTTATTGGGCTATATATAAACCGAATTCATTTTGTTTGGTTCACGTTTAATCGTTTTTGTTAAATTTTCGATTAGCATCTTTGTTGGTTCCGTAGCAATGGCCTATGAATTTTCAAAATATCATAGGTTGAAACATAACTTCATGTAACAAGTTTTAAAAAAGTTTTTTGTTATAATATTGTTCAAATTTAACATGTGAAGAGATTTTAATGTTCAAAAAAATTGTTGAGAGACTTTTGTAAGACAAAATAGAAAGTATGTTGTTTTAGTATGCAAAAAATTGTTGACGAATTTATATGATATAAATGAAAAAGTGTGTTTTTTTAGTATTTACCCTACACATTATTGAAACCTACTTATAATTTTTTATGCTATATCTAACAATAAATTAAATATAACATAAAAAGATTAGTTAATCTGAACATGTGTCACCCATTTATTATTAATCATTTAGGTTCTGTAAGTCATTTAATTTATGGACATGATTAAACTTTCTATATTCAACTAATAACTTAGCCTGAAGGACGTGGGATTATGAATGGGATATGATTCGCTACGTAGGAAAATGAATGGAATGTTACATCACTCTCTTGCCTGATCCACCATAGTTCGCATGGATTAAACTCTGGCAATCATGGTCCTCTTTTCCAAGATTTACTATCATTTTTCTTTAGACAAAAATAAATTAAAATAAATAAAAACATAGTGGTTTGGGTCATTAGCATACACTTAGGGTAGTGGTATTCAGGGCTGGCTCTTGGGCCGGCCAACCCGTGTCGTCGCTGGAGACCAAAATTTTCAAAGGGCCGAAAGGTTTTTATAATCTTTTATATACATACTAAATTATATATTTAATATATGCATCCATTTATTATGCAAAAAATGTTGGTGGTGGAGTGGAAAATCATCTCAAGATAATGTAAAGATCTCAGGTTCAAAGCTTGGTGTCTTGGCTCCACCACCAAGCTTTTTCTATTTTTACAATTCATTTCCCCTTAACCATAATTTTGGGCCCCGTTTTTTTTGTCACCAGAGGCCTATTTTTTTTAGAATTATCGGAGACGGCTCTTGTGGTATTGGATGATGGATTAAAGGTGAGTGACTTGACACTGTCGTGAAGGGTTATAAAGATCATGACCACAACCTATAGCCTTACTGGAGGGGTATGGTCCTAAAATCTTTGCGCCTGCGACATGGATCATACCCTCAACAACATACTACCAGAAAACCTTGCGCGCAACGTGCAATGGTGCGTCTTTCTTGAAAACAACAGGTTGCCTAACAACCTTGCGCGCAATACGCAGTAGTAAGGCATCCTTAATACTTACAGGTCACATAACGAGCCTTGCGCACTCAGCGCAACGGCAAGTTTAACCAACTCATATAGTGTAGGTCCACTTGGAGGATCAAGTTTAACCTACTTCCCTGTTTATATAACACACATACGAGTGCGGAATCCACGTAAGTATGCAAACCAAAGCAAAGTAAGAAACACAAGATAACCAAAGATTCATCATCTTGATTAATAGAAGAGAACTAGTACAAACACATACAAACAATGTTCATACAGACTCAGGACATACTCTCTGTGCTCTCTCTTTCTTGTGCTTTCAATGTCTCACAGCTTGTCAACTTGTCTTACTAGTGTCTAACATGGACTGAGAAGTGCATGTCTGTTTATATAGTGTCCACACCTAGCAACAGTACGAACAATGTTGTTGGCCGTACGAAACACTATTATACATGAAGAACATTCTCCAAAGGATGCTCATACGAACGACCCATGGCTCGTACAAACATGAACTGGCTCGTACGAATCAAGCAAGGTGCTTGTTGATATGAGCCACTCGTATGACTGGAGAATCACTCATACGAGCAACAACTTGCTCGTACGAAGCACTTCTCACTCGTACTTGAAAGTGTTTTTCGGAGAACGTGCCAACAGATATGACGTACACAAGACTCAATAGTATGCATACATGCAACTATTTACAACACAGACAAACTAATCGTCGTACTAAATCAAGATAGGAGGATATCTTGATTTGGTCGACACGACCAAACTATACAGACACATTAAACAAAGACCGTACAATTACATGAGAGCAACTCATAGTCTTGTGGACAAAAGGACCCTTTAGCCGCGAGTCCTAAACCTTGCAAGGCCAAGACAAACATGAGAGAAACTCATAGTCTTGTGGACAAAACGATTTATCCCTGCAACTCTACGCCGACCAAAAAGCACTGACAAAGCCTCGCAGAAGGGAAAAGCGCAAAGAGGCGTTGACTATTACAAGGGTACATAGTGGCAGAGTTGTGACCGAATGGTTGCTCGGGAGGTTGTGTCAGACTATGTCGCATGAACATTAATGAAAACGCCAGACTGTAGACCAACCATACTCGCGCAAGTGACTGTCACACATTGTCCACTTTCGGCTGATAGCAGGTCTGACACCAGGGACAACTGCCTTTACACGTGGCACCATTCAACATCCGACAAAGCATACCTCCTGCCAGGGATCATTTAATGATCGCCACCGAGGGACAGAACAGATAACCCTAGTCATCTGGGCCGGGCCCAAGGCCCATCAGCCCATCTCCTAAACCCACTTATTTTCGGCTATAAAATGAGTATCGAACCACAAGGTAAAAACATGCTTTCCTACTCACTCACTACTTACTTGCTATTACTTCGCAATATACAAATACTTATTCTCACGCAGGAGTGTGGTCAAGGAGAAAACCTCCCATTTCCTCGTGACGAGGCTAACGGCGTTGCTAGTTTTGGAGATCAGTTCGAAGTGAGATCACCTAGAAGAACGAACGAGAGGCAACCTTTCATGCAGAAAAACTAGGCTGTAACTTAGATATCTTCGGATACCTCTCGATTTAGACCATTGTTTCTTCATTGGCGCCATCCGCTATTTACTCTCTCTCACATCCGTTTTTTCTTTTCGTTTTTTCTCAAACCTCACTTACAAATGGCTGATTTTCCATCCACCACACCACGAGGTCCTCAAGCCGAAGGCAAGAACCCAGTTCATGCCTCCCGACTTGATGGACAAGTGGACGAAGCTTCTTCCGGGAATCCTGGTGCTCACCATCACTCCGGTTGGGTGAACATTCCGGTAACCCCTGGAGCTCAAATGGAGACTCCTTTCGTACCAATCACATCGGTCTTACCCCTGGTTGAGACTCTGATGTCTTGGTACATCAAGTCTCAGACGGCTCTGAATGCTGTTTACGCGCAACTCTGCGCACAAACAAACGATTCTGCTGCACCGGTGCAGCCAACCGCTTCGGTGCATGCTTCGCCTGCACCAAGAGTACTTAGCTACGACTCGCCGGCTGGAGCGAACGTTCCATCGGAACTCCGTACCCGAGAAAAGGAGTACTCTCAATCGCTGCCTAAACCTGAGTCTCACACTCATAGGCGAGCGTCCATCCACTCACGGTTGGGCCCGCATCCTCTCAAGGGGCGGTACACCCTATGTGAGGAGGACAAGACATATGGCGAGGGTGATAGGGCCAGTGTGTTTCACCGGCTACCAAAAGATCATGCTGCTTATAGATCTGCGCCATGGGCTGGTTACAACCTGGAGGCGGAGTACAACTATAATTTGATCTACAGGCCGGCTGAAGCGGCCGAACACTCAAAATTTATCAAGGAAACCGCGTTCGCACCGCTGGAGCGTGCAAAACTTCCTGCCAACGTGGGAAAATACAATGGGTTGACAGACCCAGATAACCACCTGCGCCTGTTCACCGGCGCAGGACTGATCAGAGGCCGGACACTACCCATTTGGTGTCACTTTTTTGTCCAAACTCTCATAGGTGCTGCGCGCCTATGGTTTGACAACTTGCCCACCGCAAGCTCACATCATGGAACAACTTGAAAGACAAGTTCCTAACGCACTTCAGCCAACAGCGGCGTTACGTCAGATATTCTTCTGACGTAATGAACATCTAGCGGCGTGATGATGAAAGTCTTGAAGACTTCATCACCCTGCTATAATAAAGAAGTGTTGGAGATAGGTGATGTGCACGAAGACTTGATTCGTGCACAGTTCAAGTATGTTGTATGCTGCAACGAGATGATCAAAGTCTTGTCGGGAACTACAGGCCTCCCGAAAAGCTGGGAGAAACTTTTGGTGACAACAAAGGTCTATGTGTAGACGGAGTGCAACCTCAATAACAGTAGACCTCCCCTACCTCATCACCGTCCCCAAGACATGAGCAAAAGTTTTGGGAAGACGAATAAGAGTTGGAGGGAGCACAACCAAAACCCTCCCTACTCACCAGTCGACGCACGTGCGGCCATCAATAAAATCGCTACACAACGAGCAATAGAGCAAAATAATCGCGATCGTTAGTAGACACCACTGACGAAAACACCGGCGGAGGTACTCAGCACTGAAGACCATCAATTCAAGCAACCGCCGCCGATGCGTAATAAGAAAGGTCAAGACCCCAAATTTTTCCGCGATTATCATAAAGATATGGGGCACACCACCGGCAACTGCATCTCCTTGCGGATGGAGATTGAGAAGGCGCTAAAAAGTGGGAAGCTCACTCACTTACTTCAAAATGTGCGCAAGGAGGTGCGCAAGATCACTCGAGGCGGCGAGGGCCCGAGTAATAAAAAGATGAAGTATGTTCATATGATCCAGGGTGGTCCGCCGCGCAAGCGCGACCATCAGAAGAGTTGCAAGCCTCACTAGCGTGAGCAACAGGTCGTCTTCCCCGTAGTCCTTGGGGGCCCACAAGAGGACCGTCCGGTCGTGATAACTGGCATTTTTGGCCATTATCGCACCGATTATATGTTCATAGACCCCGGGATCTCTATGGATATCATCTATGAATAGTGCTTCCAACAACTTGACCCAGAAGACAAGGCGCGCTTGGAGCCGGTGGACTTCCCACTCACTAGTTTCTGCAACGAGGCCATCTTTCCACTGGGCCAAATCACTTTTCCGGTGACTCATTCTGACGGGCGACACTCTCGCACGGTCTCGGTCAATTTCATGGTCATGCCCGCTACTTCGCGCTATGACGTATTGTTGGGCCGACACCCACAACGAGAGTTCAACATGATCACTTCTACTCCTCATGTTGCCTAAGGGTTTCCAACGGAAATCGGGGTAGCCATCATGTACGCAAGGAAGGAAATCATGTCTGTCGAAGAGGAACCGCCGACAAAGCTACCGAAGTCATCATTCAATGGCGAGCCAGAGAAGTGGGTACTAAAAAACAAGTACCCAGAATAAACAGTATTGCTAGGCCTGCCATGACCCGCGCAGTCAAGACGCGACTGAAACAACTTTTGTTCCGCAATGTAGATATTTTCGCCTGGTCGCCGGGGGATATGACAGGGGTACCGAGGGAAATCGCTGAGCACGCGCTTCACACATTCCCTTCAGTTCAGCCTATAGTTCAGAAAAAGCCCAGCTTTGGTCCTGAAAAGACCCGTGCACTGAACGAGCAAGTCTCAGAACTTCTCCAGCCGGAATCATCCGAGAAGTACGCTATCAGACATGGGTAGCCAATTCAGTCATGGTCCAAAAACACAACGGCAGTTGGCGCATGTGCGTCGATTTCAAAGATCTTAACCAGGCATGTCCCAAGGACTGCTACTCTGTACCAGAAATCAACAAAAAGGTTGACTCCCTCGCTTCATTTAGGTGGAAATGCTTCCTTGATTGCTACAAAGGCTACCACCAAATACAAATGAAGAAAGAGGATGAAGACAAAACCGCTTTCCATATTGACAAGGGGATCTTTTGTTACACAAAAATGCCCTTCGGATTGCGCAACATAAGAGCCACCTATCAGCGCTTAATGGACCATGTCTTCGGGGACGACATCAGCGAAACCGTAGAAGGGTATGTTGATGACCTCGTCATCATGAGCTCGGATGAGGAGAAAATGCTGACGTTTCAGAAAACATTTGCATACTTGCGCAAGGCAAACCTGAAGCTGAACCCCAGCAAGTGCTCATTTGGAATGGAAGAAGGCAAAATCATGGGATTCATCGTCACGCTCGATGGTTTCAAAGTCAATCCTGAGAAAGTGGAAGCGATTCAACGTATTCCTTCCCCCTCGACCATCAAAGAAATTGCAACAGTTGGCAGGACGACTGGCTACGCTGAACAGGTTCTTGGCTAACCACGCAATGAAGTCCTTCCCATTCATTAGCACTTTGCGGAACTGTTTAAAGCAAAACAAGTTTTAGTGGACTCCGGATGCGGAGAAAGCCTTCACACAAATGAAGGAGTGCTTGATTCATCTACCTACGCTCACGACACCGCAAAAGAACGAGCCACTGATACTTTACCTTTCCGCATCAGATATCGCTCTGGGCTCAGTCCTACTAGTAGAGCGCACAGGAGTCCAAACTCCAATCTACTACATCAGCAAAATGCTAACTGACCCAGAGACACGATATCCTATGATGGAAAAGCTTGCTCTAGCTTTGGTCCACGCATCCCGCAGGTTGCGTAGGTATTTTTCCGGCCATGTGATAACAATTCTCACGAACTATCAGTTAGGCCAAATTTTGTCCAAGCCCGACATATCTGGACGTCTAGAAAAATGGGTGATTGAACTTGGTGGACACAACATCGTGTACAAACCACACCCATCAATAAAAGGTCAGATACTAGCAGATTTTGTTATAGAAGTACAGTGAATAAAGCGCAAGAATGTGAAGCCGTACAGAATCCTACGCCGGTTACAGACGATCGCGTGTGGATACTTCACACAGACGGCACATCCAACGATGATGGTGTAGGGGCAGGTCTCCGCCTAATAACCCCCGAGAACCAAGAGTTCACCTATGCCATCAGGGTGGAATTCAAGAGCACCAATAATGAAGCTGAGTACGAAGTGTTTCTAGCAGGCCTTCGGTTAGGCATCAAAATGGGCGCACATAATGTGGAAGCAAACATCGATTCCCTTTTATCTTGAACAGTCTATACAACGTAAAAGGTGAAACGATGGCTTTCTATCTTGAACAGGCGCAAGCCTTAATAACCAAATTCCAACGCTTCAAAAATAACCCATGTCAACCGAAGCGAGAATAAACATGCCGAAGCGCTCAGCAAATTAGCCGCTACAAGCTTCAAGCACCTCATGCATGAAGTGCGCATTGAAGTATTTAAAAACCCTTCTGTTCCTTTGCGTCAAGTAAACATCATCAAAGTGGGGAATTCTTCCTGGATGTCTCCCATAATAATGTTCTTGCAACACGGGACCCTCCCCGAAAACAAAGCGGAATCAAGGAAGGTCCAGAACAAGGCACTCAACTACAAAATGGCGGATGGTATCCTATACCAGAAGTCATACCTTGGACCTCTCCTCCGCTGCGTTGACTCGCAAGATGCACAATACTTGATACGCGAAATACATGAAGGGTTGTGCGTAATTCACGCCGGTCCGCGCATGGTCGTAGCAAAGATCATGAATGCCGGTTACTACTGGCCTGGCATGCACCTAGATGCTGTCAAAACATTGCGGAAGTGCGCATCATGACAGCGCCATGCGCCGAAGACATTACGCCCCAAGAATCCCTTGATCCCGGTGTCAACAGCATGGCACTTCCAACAATGGGCAATCAATATGGTGGGACCCTTCCTAGATGCCCCAGGCGCAGTGAAGTTTATAATCGCCGCAGTCGATTACTTCACCAAGTGGGTAGAAGCAAAACCCCATGCATCCACCACAGCAAATGTAATTCGAAAATTCATTTGGGAGCAAATCATATGCCGCTTTGGGTTACCCCTGCGCATAGTCAGTTATAACAGCCCCAAGTTTGCAGCTGAAGAACTACAGCAATGGATGAAGGAAATGCATATCGAACATGTCTTCACTTTGGTCGCGCATCCCCTAGGGAATGGCCAAGTGGAGAGCATAAACAAGAGCATCGTCGAAGGGATCAAGACAAGATTGGGTACGGCGCGAAGAGGCTGGGTAGATGAGTTGCCAAGCATCCTTTGGGCTCATCCAACCATGCTAAAAACCAGCACAGGCGAAATTCCTTTCAGCCTAGTGTGGGACGGAGGTAGTGATTCCCGTAGAGATAGGCCTCCCATCACCACGCATGCTGGCTGCGCAAAGCCACAACAATGAAGACGAGCGCATGCTTGACTTGGATCTTCTAGAAGAAAGGCATGAAAACGCCGCTATCAACGAAGCAAAATAAAAATCCAAGCTCGAGAAATACTACAATGCGCGAGTCCGCATATGTACCTTCCTACCAGGTGATTTCGTTCTACGCGATAACGAGGAATCCAACGCTGAAAGTCCTGGAAAACTCGCACCTAAGTGGGAAGGTCCTTACATTATCCATGAAGTCCTAGGAAAGGGCGCATACACCCTTAAACGTATGGACGACAGAAACGTCCCTAGGACATGGAATACGCAACAGCTAAGACGGTACTACATGTAAACTAGCAAATCTATTATCTTATTGTCTACTTTGTACATGGCTCTTACACCTTATTGATTAATAAAGACGAGGGATGCATGAATTTCTTTATCTAAATTTTTCGTTACAGATGCGCGAAACCACTTTGGGTCTACGCGAAAACACCTTGGTACACAATGACTCATGAACAAAATTCACTACCACTGCATGCGCATGGAGGGGACGTTCATATATAATTCATTACCGGTTTCATTCTCTATACCTAAACAAAGTTGGTCCTTTTCACGCAAATATTGTAACATGAAAGAAACATTCCATTAAAGATAAAAATATATACAAGGAATATGTACAAACATGCGTAGTGCACAGTTACATTCAACATTGAAGATATTACAATTAAGGATCATACATTATTCTTCATCCCTAGCGGCCTCGGCTTCTTCCGAAAATATATCTTTGAGGAGATCAACAAAGTCGTCGTGTGTGAGCGCCTCGCTCACCAATTCCATATCCGGGAGGTGTAGACGGTCATACTCACGCTTAGCCTGGGAGAAGGCAGCTTCAGTATCAACACCATGAGTGGCAGCGCGGCTCTTATCCCATTGAACGTCCATTGCATGAGTGACGTGATACGCACACTCAGCATAGCCCTGCGTATACCCGTCGTGGTGCGCAGTGACCATCAGCTTGGCCACTGTGTCGTCCAGCTTCGCGGAGTTCAGAATGGAGTTTGCGATCTACAATACAAGAACAGGGTTAGAATCAACACAAAGTGAACAAAAAACAAATAGAGTACTTACATTGACAACCCCATGTTGTTGCATCCACAACATGTTGTTGGTCAGGAACTCCACCAACGACTCAGAGATGGCGCGGGCGGCTTCGGAATTATCATATCTTTTTCTCGCTCGCGTCCACCTTGGCCTCCGCCAATCGCAGCCGATCCTTATCCTCCAGGTGCCTGCGTTGTAATTCATCCTTTTCCTCCAAGGCCACCTGGAGATCCTTCTTCGCACCCTGGAGATCCTTCTTGGCACTCTCCAAAGCGACGCAAGCAGCAACCTCCTTCTGCTCACTACACTCGCGGTCCACCCTGGCCTCCGCGGCCGCAGTAGAAGCTGCCTCCTTCTCTTTCCTCTCGCGCTCTACTTCTCCTCGCAGCCAGGCCAGTTCATCCCTTAGGGATTTTTTCTCGTTATTATCCTTTTCACAAGCCTCCCTCCACAACTTACGCTCCTTAGCAAGTGTGGCAGCGGAGCTTTCGGCTCTCTTCTTCCACCCTAGTGCGGACCACTCCTCGACCCGTTGGGTTTCGGAAAATTTAGCCTGATTCGTCTCCAACTCAGATTTCTACACAGCCACTTGGGCTCGCTCTTTAACCAGGTCCGCTTGGCAGCTTCAAATTTGGCTTGTTTCTTCAGCATGCTCCACCATTCCCTTACTATCCTGTGTGTGACCAAGGCGGAGCTAGCGGCTGCCTGGAGGTACGTGTGGTAAGTTTGTTCTTGTTCATGTTCAGCGCACACGCACCTCTACTGGAGGGAAGGTCTCTTTAAACCACGTCACACCAACCAGTGAGAAAAGTCATCTCCTTTCTTCAACTTCCACATAGGGGTATGGATCTCTTCAGCACGGGCTGCGGTATATGACCTGTAATAATAATCACCAGGGTCTCGTCCGAGTGGATTGGAGATCCTTATGCGGAAGAGCTTCTACCAGATCCCCCGGCCTAACCCCCGGGCGCCGACTCTTCTGTGCGCACCCCCTATGGAGCATCAGCTTGCTCCTTAACCTCCACCTGAAGATCTTCCACCACCACCTCAGGCTCTACGGACTCAAACTCCACCTGAGGATCTTCCACCACCACCTCAGGATCTTCCACCACCACCTCATGTTCTGCCGCCTCAGCAGCTGACTCCCCACCCTGTGCGCTGGACGCTTACGCGCCTTCATCCACAGGCAGGGGCATTGGAGTATCCTTGGGTGCGACCGGAGTAGTAAGAGCCATAAACACTGGCTTGCCTCCCCCTGCGGGATGAAAAATAGTCAGACACATAATACAAAAAAGTGGTGCGACTAACACAAGTTATAAGAAGTTTACCTAGAGAGATCTTGGCGGCGAGCCCGTCCAGGCTCCCCCTTTTCCCTATCACCTTTCGCGCAGCCTTTTTGGAGGCGGAGATGTCGCTTTTCGGATGCCTCTTCCGCTTGAGAGGTTCCGAGGTGGATTCGACCTCCACCAGGTCGTCCGGATTAATGACCGGAATCTCCACCGGCTTCACTGCGGCTTCCTCACACCTACAGGTGCAAGACCCTCCAATGAGTCAGAGACTACTACACAAGCATTCCAATGACCGGACACGGTGCGCTTACCTTTTGGCGGGTCTGCCCTGGGTTGAGGTCCCCCCCCTTCTTAGCCGCCGCGCTAGGCCCCGCGCACCTTTTCTTCTTTGGATCAGGGCCAACGCCCAAGTCTTTCAAAATGCCTGCACAATGGCGCAACAAAATGAGTAATCTGCAAAGATGTGTAACACTCAACAATATGAAGGCTTACCAGTCGAAGGCGCGGGGGCCAACAAATCTGCATTCATGGGGAGTTCAAAATTCCCCAGGATTTGCGTATGCCAGGTGGGCTCCTCCGGGCCCAGGGCGACATTCTCAATGTGTCCTTCCTTCCTCTCGAACGCCACCAAGAACAGTGGCACCCCTACAAAGGAAAAACACATGGTCAGCCTACACACAAGGCGAAGTCAAGAAATAATGCAGCAAAAAAGCAAAAATACTTACTCCTATCCCCCTCCTTATAGACGGGCCTCTCCCGGCTTTTGGGTTTCCACACCAGACTCATCCCAGCCGCCACCAACGCCCGCTCCGGCAGTTGGATCGCCAGGATCTCCTTCAAATCCTTATAACGGAATCCACCACTGGTACATGGAAGGTCTCCACCGGAATCTCCTACACCCCCAGAAGTGCATCCTGAGGGGAATGACACCAGACTTCACATAAAAAAATTTAGCCTTCCAATCGTGGAAGGACTTGGGAGGGGAGAGCAAAATTTTCTTTGCCTGTACACGGTGCTGAAAAGAATAAAACCCCATAGAACAATGGAGTTGGTAAAAAATCCGAAGCCGCTCAACGGTTGGGATAGCACCAGTGGATATACACAAAAACTCAAAATGCTTAATTCTCACCATCCCCATCGGATAGAGTTGGGAGATGTGGAATCCGTGAAAATTCAAATCTTCAAGAAAAATTTTTGTTGCCGGTAACCGGAAGTTACCATCGGCAAAAAATCAAAAAATAAGGTAATATAGCGGCCGGAGCATTGGCGGCTGTATCCCCCTCGGCCGGGTACCGGGCTTTCCAGTCCTTGGAGAACTGCTAGCCAGAAACTAGGCGTTCAAAACTGGCCAGATTCCATTTCAGAATCGGTAAGGAGGTTGACGCCTCTGACGAAGAAACATTCTCAGGACCCCTAGTCACCATGAGAATCGGAAAAGAAAGGTTTTGAAGATGAAAAGTTTTGAAGAAAAGAAAACACAAGAACTCAAGAAGATTGCAGAGAATTTCAAACAAACGTTTGAAGGCTTGAATGGAAACCCTAGACGGTTACCCCTTTTTATACACATCGCATTTAATGCGATGGACAACTGTGACGCATGCGAGAACTTAACAACCAATCTGCACAAGACGCGTGTCACGCAAGTAGCAACTTACGGTTGTCATGCACGCAGGGCCGCCACTTTCTCTGCTAATTCATTAATGAATGTGAGGCGGTAGTGTTGACAGCATGCCACAACTGTCAAATGTCCCCTTCAGAGCATCCTTTTTCTCACCAACCCACCTGCAACGTCAGCGTGATAGAGATTCAAATTTCAAAGACATCAATACGAAGAGTTTCCTTCACACAAAGGTTTTCTCCAGCCCTTCTTGAATTTTTTCCATTGAAATAAGCGCGCATAGAACAATTCTTATAGTCTAGCACTCCACCTACTTGCCAACGAGCATATAGGAGCAACACTGGATTAGGGGGACTTGGAGGGGTATGGTCCTAAAAACTCAGCGCCTGCACAAAGGATCATACCCTCAACAACATACCACAAGAATAACCTTACACGCAACATGCAGTGGTGCGCCTTTCTTGAAAACAACAGGTTGCCTAACAAACTTGCGCGCAATGTGCAGTAGTAAGGCATCCTTAATACTTGCAGGTCACAGAATGAGCCTTGCGCACTCAGCGCAACGACAAGTTTGACCAACCCATAAAGGTCACACAACGAGTCTTGCGCACTCAGCGTAACAACAAGTTACAACAACTCAAAGGTCACACAACGAACCTTGCGCACTCAGCGCAACGACAAGTTAGACCAACAATTATAAGTCACACAATGAACCTTGTGTACTTGGCACAACGGTGAGTTAGACTTAGACGCGCAGGATACTTGACCCTGCACGGATCAAACAGCCCTTTAACCGCGAAGTCCTAAACCTTGCAAGGCCAAGACAAACATGAGAGCAACTCATAGTCTTGTGGACAAAGGATTTATCCCTGCAACTCTGCGCTGGCCAGTAAGCACTGACAAAGCCTCGCAGAATGGATAAGCGCAAAGAGGCGTTGACTATATACAAGGGTACAAAGTGGCAGAGCTGTGACCCAATGGTTGCTCGACAAGTTGTGTCACACTGCTTCGCATGAACAGTAATGCAGACGCCAGACTGTACACCAACCATACTCGCGCCAGTGACTGTCACACATTCTCCACTTTCGGCTGATAGTAGGTCTGACACCAGGGACAACTGCCTTTACACGTGGCACCATTCAACATCCGACAAAGCATACCTCCTGCCAGGGATCATTTAATGATCGCTGTAGAGGGACAAAACGGTTAACCCTGGTCGTCTGGGCCGGGCCCAAGGCCTATTAGCCCATCTCCTAAACCCACTTATTTTCGGCTATAAAATGAGTATCGAACCACAAGGTAAAACACATGCTTTCCTGCTCATTCACTACTTACTTGATATTACTTTGCAATATACAAATACTTATTCTCACGTCGGAGTATGGTCACGGAGAAAACCCTCCCCTTTCCCCGTGACGAGGCTAACGACGTAACTAGTTTTGCAGATCAGTTCGAAGCGAGATCACCCAGAAGAACGAACGAGATACAACCTTTCATGTAGAAAAACTAGGCTGTAACTAAGATATCTCCGGATACCTCTCGGTTTAAACCAGTGTTTCTTCACTTATACCGTTCTAAACAAACCTATCTACCATTAAAAACTTATCAACTGCTTCATTTTATATTGTTAACTAACTCAATTAATTAATTTTATATTAAATATGAATATACAAAAGAAAACAATTCTTTTGATAAAATATAGTACTCACTGTTAGACTATTACCTTAAAAACGAAATTAGACATAATATTAATTTGTATATTAATTTTAATTTAATTTCTAGTGAAAGTATTTTGATAAAGGGTTCTAATTTTTTTTAATATAAAGAAAAAGGAAATATATGTACGACAAGGGATGTATTCATTGAATGTGTACGTGGGCCCAAGGTCTATAGACACATATCATGTTCACGTGATGGGCCATGTACAATCCCCACGTGTCAGTTAATGATACGATGAGAACTCAAACAGCCCGCAATTGGGTCATAGGTTGGGCTAGGATCTCACGTTGGCGTGGTCAATGCATGAGACAAACAAATTGAGAAAGACGACGGAACAGACAAATTAAGAAAACAAACAAAAAATATTAATGTCTTTTATTCATGATTTTTACATTCATAAATATCAAACATTAATGATTATATATATGACTAAAAGACAATTGTGATGCAAAAAGCCCTTTGGTTTAGCGGTATCAAAAATTAAGAAAATGTCTCTTTCTAGGTGTTAAGATAAGAGAGGAGAACAAGATGGTCTAACCATATTAAAAGGATACTTATAACAGCTATGTTAGAATAGTAAAAACTTTTATAATAGAGGGGTAGAGGAATAAGAGAAGTCATGATTAGAATAGTAAAACTTTTATAATAGAGGGGTAGAGGAATAAGGGAAGTCGAAAGCGACTTAGTACATAAATAGCCAAATAGGTGATGTATTGTGACATGCTAATTTATTTATTTATTAAGGAATCTATAATAGAAATGATTGAATACTGTCTTATTTGTGAATTAAGGTAGTGTTACATTTTAAAAAGGTTTTTCATATGTAATAATTTGATGTTGCACAGACCGTAAAAAGAGATTTCATTACCTAGTGTTTTTGCTGTTGTGATACCTTTTATTTGAAAATAAAAGGATATTTTAATATCTTTTAGTGACTAATATTATTTTTTTACATCAATAATTCTAAATTATTTTTTTATTCAAGTTTGAATCAGGGAGTTCTCATTTAAGAGGCAAGTTGGTCAGTCTACGTTGGTGGATATTTTAAATACAAACTTAGAAAGTATGTTGAAACCTGAAAGAAAAAACTTTTTCTTTGAAGTGAATGATATTTCATGCCTTTCTGTAAAAGTTCTTGTTTCTAGGTAAATAAACGGTAGGGAATTACTTTTTTCACAACGACAGAACTTTTGTATATAAATATAGAATGAGGGCTAGTAAAAAACTATAAAACCCGCAAAACAATTACATAACAAGGTCTCAAATATTGAAATCAAACCACATCTCCCAAATTAAATCACAAAGTTTTGATGGACTTCTAATCCAAATAAACGCATTTCCTATAATCGTGTCACTGTTCGATTAAATGGAATGTGGCGATTTTTGAATTCTGTCTCGTTCAAAGCTTTCCAATTCTCCCATACCAAGACTTGCCACCATATAGACGTGGAAGCAGTACAATGAAGAAGTAGACGATCCAATGATTGTCATACCCTAACCTGCAGCGGATTAGGTGACTTGGACATAATTGATTGCTCACAACTTATGACAAGATATTTAAAAGTTTAAATGTTATTAATAATCAATTTAAACAATGTCACAAAACAAATAATCCTTAAGCCAAACATAACATAAAATAATCCGGTTTAATTTCTAAGGTCTCATCCATACATCTCATCATCCACATCTTCAAACCTATTCACTTGTATTATATGTAAAAATAGTTTTTGGGTCAACATAAGTTGGTGAGAAAATCTATTGTTTTAAAAAAATTGTCTTTGTTGATTTGATTAAAAATGTTAACATGTGATTCAATGGTAATCAGATGATAAAATTAAATGAAATCAATAATTAAATAAATCATAACCAATCAACCAACATGATAATGTGAAATTGTGGTAAACGTGATGAAGATAATAACACTGTAAATATGAGACTCAAGCCCACCGATGAGTGAGTCTAAATGCGATGGTGATACTAGGCTACAACCCATGGTTGTGGGGAATCTAGTCAGCCGAGTGAATCTAAATGCGGATCCATATGAATAATAATTAGCGTTTCTGGTTAGCGATAATAATTAGTAGCACAAACAATAAACGACAACATCCACTACATAATTACACAATTGAACTTGCATGTACTTGAATAATAAAAAATGTGAAATAATGAATCAATGCACATAATACACCCCAAAACATTTAAATGAGAAAAAAAGAAAACTAGGAAAAGATCTATTCATGGGTTGGGTTTTGTGATTCCTTGAAATAAGCGCATGATGAGAAAAGAAACTTTGAATGGCGGAAGTACCATAAAACATTAGATACAAAGCACTAAATATACTATAGAACACACAACTATTTAATCACTTTAATTTTTATCATTCGCAAGGCAATTATTGTGTCACCATGGTTTCCTAGATCCCGAGAGATTCGGGTCAGATCAGAGATACATCACCTCGTAGAAAGTTAGGAGCTTTCATGGCATTATACCATGTAGGCCCGGTGACGGCGGTTCTAGACGGAAGCTTGGGCGTATGATAGTACCGATTCGGTAGAACGTTATAAGAAGGGAGTAGAAACATAATCAGTGGAAGCATTCATTCATTCATACTGGAAGAGTATACATCTTGTCTGGCTGGCGAAATTCCTGGAGAGAATCCGCCAGCGTTTCCCCTCAGGGAACTTCCAAAGCTTAACAAACAATGAACACACAACACTTATATATAGACATGAGCAGCTCGTGTGAATGGTTGCTCGTACGAGTGGTCCTTCGTACGAGTGAGCTTATCACTCGTACAAGTTACATATCACTCGTACGAGCCACATTGTCACTTGTACGAGTCACATTGTCACTCGTACGAGCCAGTTTTCGTTCGCACTTGGGTCGTGTGTTCGTATATAATCTATACAATATTCAATACACACTCTTTCTAGACTATTCGCACAGTGACGAACATAAAGTACATCAACATAACATTACGAATATGTTATGAATTATTAGGGTGTGAAATTTATCCAATATATAGGATTTATTTTATTATGTGTTTCGTAAAATTTATGAAACTCTTTTCATCATTACATAAATATATTGATATAATATGTATTTTCATAAATTTATTTAACGAGTGAAAGGGTTGGTTTTATAAAGCATGTAATTTTTATTTAAAACATAGGAACATTATCAGTTTTATAAATGAAAATCAGTTTTTTTAATCATTTAAAGAAATAAGTAAACCAAAATATATAAAAAAAGAATTCGAAAAAAAACAGGAGGACCGGGTCAAATCCGTGACCTTCGTGTTGCATCATCCATTATACTACTGCACTACTCCGTAAACTTGTTATGTTATGAAACAACAATTTATTGAACTGATCCTGTTAACTATCCGAAAACAACAAAAGAAACGAAAAAGGCGGCGAGTCCAGGTCGAACACATGACCTCCACCGTCTCAGTGTTTCAACGGAACAACCCAAACCACTAGAGTGTCTAAGTTTAGTTATGTTTTAAGCAGTGCCAGCGTATACCATCTTCTTCATATTAAATCCCAATCGGAACCCTAACCCCTTTGAATCCTAAATTTGCACAACACAGAAGATGTTACTCGAATTTTATAAGGAGTTTTTGATCTATAATAAAAAACGAATGGAATGATATAAAGAACACCTTCTGGTTACGAGTGAAAGGACATAAAAAGGTTATTCCGGCGAAACAAAGAACAAGCATGGTGACGACAAGCACAAAAATTAATGTGAAACTGTTTATTAAGGTTTAGACCGCGGGGTGTGGGGCGTTTTATGGGGCGGGGGATGCCAAGCAACACTGGCTAAGCCACACCGGGCCAATGTTGGCCACGGCGTTGCCCCACTGGTGTGGCTTCGAAGCCTGGCAAGGGGAGGGGGGGGGTGAAGTGGCTGGCTTGGATTGGTTGGGGAGAGATGACCATTTGGGGTAGCCGTTGGGATGACGGTTTTAGCTAAGTGGAGGAGTATGGTCCCAAAAACTATGTGCCTGCGCAAAGGACCATACCCTCAACTAACCTTGCGTGCAATGCGCAACGGTACGCCATTCTTGGAATCAATAGGTTGCCCAACAACCTTGCGCGCAATGCGTAATGGTAATGCAACCTTAACACATGCAGGTCACACAACGAGCCTTGCACATTCAGCGCAACGGCAATTTAGACAAATACATTGAGGTCACACAACGAACCTTGCGCACTCAACGCAACGGCAAGTTAGTCCAACACATGCAGGTCACACAATGAACCTTGCGCACTAAGCGCAACGGCAAGTTAGACCAACAAATACAAGTCGCACAACGAACCCTATGTACATGGCGTAATGACAAGTTAGATTTATACGCGCAGGCTCCAATGGTTGCTTGGAAGAGCTGTGACCCAATGGTTGCTCGGTAGGTTATGACCTAGTGGTTGCTCGGCAGGTTGTGACCTAAGGGTACAAAGTGGCAGTGCTGTGACCCAATGGTTGCTCGGCAGGTTGTGTCAGACTGCGTCGCATGAACAATAATGCAGAGGCCAGACTGTACACTAACCATACCACGCCAGTGACTGTCACAATTCTCCACTTTCGGCTTATGACAGGTCTGACACCAGGACAACTGCCATAACACGTGGCACCATTCAACATCTGATAAAGTATACCTCCTGACAGAGATCATTTAATGATCAATGCAGAAGGACAGAACGGAGATCCCTGGTCGTCTGGGCCGGGCCCAAGGCCCATCAGCCCATCTCCTAAACCCACTTATTTTCGGCTATAAATGAGTATCGAACCACAAGGTAAAAGGATCTACAACCATCTACATGCTTTCCTGCTCACTCACTAATTACTACTTACTTGCTATTACCTTGCAATACACAACTACTTATTCTCACGTCGGAGTGTGGTCACGGAGAAAATCCTCCCTTTTCCCCCTGACGAGGCTAATGGCGTTGCTAGTTTTGCAGATCAGCTCGAAGTGAGATCACCCAGAAGAGCGAACGAGAGACAACCTTTTATGCAGAAAAACTAGGCTGTAACTAAGATATCTCCGGGTACCTCTCAGTTCAGCTGGTGCTTCTTCATTGGCACCATCCGCTATTTTCTCACTCTCTCATCCGTTTTCTCGTTTCGTACTTTCTCAACCCTCACTTGCAAATGATTGATTTTCCATCCAACACACCACGAGGTCCTCGAGCCAAAGGCAAGAACCCAGTTCACTCCTCGCGACTTGACAGACAAGTGGACGAAGCTTCTTCCGGGAATGCCAGTGCTCACCACGACTCCGGTCGTGTGAACATCCGGTAACCCCCGGAGCTCAAATGGGGACTCCCTTCGTACCAATCACATCGGTCTTACCTCCGGGTGAGACTCCGATGTCTTGGTACATCAAGTCTCAAATGGATCTGAATGTCGTTTACGCGTGTAGGTCCACTTGGAGGATCAAGATTAACCTACTTCACTCTTTATACAACACAAATACGAGTGCGGAATCCTCATAAATATGCAAACCAAAGCAAAGTAAGAATACAAGATAACCAAAGATTCAATATCTTGATTAACAGAAGAGAACTAGTACAAACACATACAAACAATGTTCATACAGACTCATGCAACACACTCTGTGTTCTTGTGTCTCTCTCTAGTATAGCTCTAGTCTCTCTGGAAGGTCACTAGCTCTGTCCAACTCTATACTGAGAAGTGCATGTCTTCTTATATAGTGTCCACACCCAGCAACAATACGAAGTGTGTAGCTGGACGTACGAAACACCAAAATACACGAAGGATATGCTCCAAAGATGATCGTACGAATGAACTGACTCATACGAATCATGGACTAGCTCGTACGAATCAAGCTTGATGCTTGATTAGGATACTTCACTCGTACGAATGATAAGTGGCTCGTACGAGCAACATCTTGCTCGTACGAAGCATTCACACTCGCACATAGATGTATCCTTTGGAGAACGTGTCACATACATCACGTACACAAGACTCAACAGCATGCACACATGCAACTGTTTTACACAGACAAACTAATCATCATACTAAACCAAGATAGGAGGATATCTTGATTTGATCGACACGACCAAACTATACAGATACAGTAAACAAAGACCGTACAATTACAGACGTAACTAAGAACAAGCGACAGACAAAAAAATGTATCAACAAACTCCCCCTTGGCTGTTGCTTGGTCTTCGGTCTTCATACTGAAAGGCCTGGAGTATCAACAAACTCCCCCTGAAGATATGCTATCCATCGTTGATAGAGCATCAGGTCTTCAAAACTTTCCAGAAACATCAAACCTTTCCTATTTCCTCTTGAGTACCACTGGAGGTAACTAGATTAGTCACGATCTGCTGTGGACTCTACCACTGTAGTTGATGTAGAAACTTTTGGTTGTGAGGATGAGACTGCAGCATCAGGATTGCCAGTGTCTTCACTAACCTGATCACGTTACGCTTGATCTCCTGCGCTTTGCATCTATCATTCCATAGAATGTTCACCCTCTTTCTGCTCATTTCAAACACGTCTTTAATACCATTAAAGCCTTCAACCAGTGTAGCATTACGAGAATGATACCATTCTCTCAAGTCATTATGCTTAGCAGTTAATGTTTCCGCAGATCGTTGTACAACCGCACTACGTTCTTTCAACCTATTTATCTCAATCCCCCGATTGTTATTAGCTGCTCTCATCTGTTGTAGCTGAGTTGCTCTTTTAGCATCTGCAACCTTCAGTCGCTCATTTTCTTTTCTTAACTGCGCAAATTTAGAATCCTGTTTTCTAACAGTCTCTTTCAAAGAATATATCTCCAACTGAGAGTTGGTTGGCTAATGAAAAAAAAAGAAGTATTTTTATTCTCTTAAATTAAATTTTAAATAAAGTCAAAACAAACTATGAATTTAAAATTTTACCCAATGTACTTGGTCTTTGCGAGAACCGCGTGAATCACTATACTACTTGATTCACACGGTTCTCACCGGTTGAGACAAGATGTTTTATATACACCGTATTGCATTCTGTTTAACTGTGTTTCGGTTTGAAGATATAAACTCCGTATGCTTGTTAATCTGGATTGCCACAGCTTGCAGCTGAGATAACAGAAAATCCACTTTCTCATCGTTTTCCATTTCAGAGAACAAACGACTGTTTCGTTTTGAATTTTTGATGATGAGATGTAGACTGGGATTGTTGAACTGAAGAGGTAGTAGGTTGCGATTGAACTGGAGTATCTTCAGCCGAAGGTGTTTCAGCTGCTGTGGTATTTGAAGGTTGTGGTTCAGAAATTGTAGTGGGTTCCGTCATTACAGGTTCAGTCTCCTTTGTTGTAAAGGAAGGCTGAACTTCTGCAACTGGTTCTCTTGCACCATCATTACCAACATTATCACCATCACCATCATCATCATTACCCTTTCCCTTTTTATGACCAAACTTATATTCGATCATCTTTTTCAAGGTTGGTTCTTCATTATCTGAAACACTGTCATCATGGCGCCACTTGTCGTTTTCTGGAACAATTTATTATCATTTGCCAGAAAACCAATCAATTTACGAGGAGGTGTGCTTTCCTTGTAACCTTTTGCTGCTACACCTCTAAAGATCTTCAACGAATGTTCCATCATAACTTCAACTTTTAAAACATCGTTTTTGTTCTTTGGAAGATTCGGATGTTGCACATTCAAGATCATTTGGAGAAAACGAGGATACATCCAAAACTTGTTTCCACCATATCCGGTTCTTCTCACGTTTTCCTTTATGTTTGCAAAAATATACTTTGAAACATTAAACGGTTTGTTGAATGTCAAAGCTATCATCATTCCAACCAAGTCGTTATTTTCCATGTCATAACCACTTCGTCTGTTGCTAAAACACTGAATTAAAACATGTAGAAAGAACTTGTATCGGAGTGGCAACCATGCTTTGTTTAGTTGTCCCACGAGGAAATCTCCAACACATTTCATTCTGAGCAAACATCCATGTTGACACTTCAACGGTACTGAGAAGGAGCTTCAGGATCATCACCAAGCTGTAATACTGAGTTAATGATTTCAACAGAGATATCTACGTTCAAGTCATTTACTTTCCCGCGGATAAGTTCCTGCTCATTCACTTCAACAACTTTAGCTAAATCCCAAAATTCCTTGATCAACGTATTATATACTGTAGTCTTGTGCATGATAGCATAATGTATCCTTGAGTCGCGCAACAACTTCATTAAACCATTGTACTCAGCAAATTTGTCTTCCGGATCTAAGTAGGCCACCATGTTATGTCTCGGTTCAGACATAATTTCCACTTCTGACTTGTCAGTTCTCTTTGTTGCGGGTTTTCTTTTATGCTCCTTTTCTTCCATTTTGTACATGTCACACCCTCAATTCCCACTTGCGGAGTTTTACCGCAAGGCATGTGAACAAACCAGAATCTGAAACACTAGTACGTCGAACGACTCTATATGATTTGATAATACGTTTTCCAAAAATCATTTGATTAACCAATTATCGTAGATTTTAGATTGTCTTAGCTAGTTACCAAAGTTTAGCGGAAGCCTTAGTTTAAATGGTTGAGCGGAAGCATAAAATAAGTAGAGAAACGGGCGCCAACAGAAACGCCAAACAAATGAAAAACCCAAAACAACGTTTGTAAATGAGACTCGATAAAAGATGTCTTGTTCAATGCATGTGAGTGCACCTAGAGCTCCTAGCGTCCAGAAAAACATGTAAAGAAACAAGTGTCAACATTAAAGATGAGTGAGTTCACAGGTTTTTATAAATTCGTTTGTTCGGTTATGAGTTTGTTTTCCCCGTTATCCCTAACCCGGGATAACGATTTAGTTCCATTATTCCAAACCCGGAATAATAATGATGTTGATTCCATTATTCCAAACCCGGAATAATAAGTTGTTGTTTCCATTATCCTCAACCCGGGATAATATAGTTGTTGTTTCCATTATCCTCAACCCGGGATAATATAGTTGATTCGTAATTAAGTTCAATGTTAACATATATAGGTAGCTAGCCTAAAGTTATGTCACGTAAGAGTTCGCGATCGAAGCTGACTGTTGTGCCTCCGTGTTGCCAGGCCTATCACTGACCATGGCGAAGTTAGGCCAAATTATTCACCCGTTGACCATACCCGGTCGGCTAGCGCGACTAGCTCGGATGGGGCTTGTCGGGCCCAGTAGTACTACTTATAATTCCCCCGCTATTAAAACCCAATACTAACGATCCGAGAGATTGACGAGGACTTAAGTGATATAGCTACTTAGTGACCATAACATTACATTAACATCAACTTAGTTACCGAATAGTTATGTGGCGTTAATTTCGTATAACGTAAAGAGATTGAGTTTGAAGAGTGTATACATGTTTCTCCCCCTGTTGTTTAAAAACCGGATAAAGTTAGGGGCCGTGAACTCACCTTTAGTTGCTCGGTTAGTGTAGCAAAAGAAGTTGTAAGGATGGGACCGCTAATTGCGTCCTAACAAAGCAATTGATTTCAAGTCAGTGTGTGAACACACCAATACAGATTCTACACTTAATTTACGCACAAAATGATACACACAAACAACATACCTAACACTCATACATGCATGCAAGTATCCTCATGTGATCATAGTAATCAAAACAATTCATCATGAACATAATCCAATCCATGCAACACTTTGGTGCACACAATCACAAGTTATCAAATTTCAGCTTGATACTCATAATTCAGCTGTTTTCTAGGATTTTTATAAAATAGTTCTAACGTTCCAAAAATTCCAATTATTTTACAACAGGTGACATTTATAATGTAGAAACTTATATAAATTTTCCAAGTCCTAAATCTTTACCAATTAACCATAAATATTAATATACTAGGCTGCAGTCAGATTCGTCGCTTTCTGACTGCAGTCCACGGAAGAATTTATTTAAAAATCACTGATCGTCCAATTAACAAAATTCTAGTTGGAGTTGACCGGAAATTTCCATACCTAGTTTCTGTACAAAATTCATGACTCGACTCCCTACTGATTATAAAATCCAACTCGATAAACAACTAACAAAATTTCAGGATTTTCACAGCTTTAGTTACTGAACTTATTTGGCCATTTAAAAATATCAAACGACTTCAGAAAAATATGAATCCAGCGCTATTAGATTCGTTATTCAAATCTCTACGTTCTAGACATCATAAAATCCGTTTTTAGACAACTAATGACCGAGTTACAGCCAGATGAAGTCGGCTGTAACTATTACTCAGCAAACTGTTTCAGCATTCTATCGCATAAACCGTCCATATAATTAACTTAGGCGATCAAGAACCGGTTTTTCTAATCATAGATCAATACATATAACATATCCATGCAAACCCTAATCAACATCTCTAGTTTTTATAAACAAATACAGCCTATGATTTCAGATTTTCTAACAAACATCCAACTTTCAATTCTAGCATTAACAATCCGAAACAACACACTCACTTCATTCAATCATACAATCCGAAAACAACAAAGTCAAAACACATGTATCCGAATATGATTTTGTAACATATGATAAATTCTAATCTTTTAATGATAAGGTAAACGAACCGTGAGTAAGATAAGGAACCGGTGATCAAAGATACTTGCGACCGAGAGATGATGATGAAGTAGGCTGTTTGTGATCGAGGAAGTGAACAATGGGCTGATCTCGCGACCGAATGGAATGTAACAAGGCTGATCACGATTGATATGATGAAGGGAGAAGCTGCTCGCGATCGATAGAACAAGAGTAAAGCTGTTTGCGGTCGAAGAGGATGAAAGGTTGGCTGCCGACGGCTGTTAGCTATTAGGGTTTTATGTTGTGAATGAAGCATGCATGGCTAGTATATATAGGCGCAAAGAGATAAGGGTTACGGTTTTGGTTTGAGCTCGTGGCCGAGGACTTGGGTTGGTTCGATTTGGGTTTGATCTTGCGGCCGAAGACTTGGGTTTAAGGTTTGGGTTGCACACAATGGGTTTGTGGTTCGGGTTTGCACACAATGGGTTTGCGGTTTGGGCTTGAACTCGGTTCACTCCTAGAGTCACAAGGAGTTTAAGGTTTGGTTCGTGTCGCGATTCGGTTCGGTTCGTGTACATATTTACCATAATTATTTTATAACTAAAACAATCACATAATCGCACATCACGTATTCACTAACTCGTACACGTTTAATACGTAGCATATAATTTATTCGACAAGTATTGCGTTTAAGTTATCCGAAAAACCGGGATGTCACATTATCCCCATGTTGAAAGAATTTTCGTCCCGAAAATTGAGTAAACGCGGTTTAGCATGTAGCGTACATGTTTAGAGTGCTACGCACAAAGAGTTAGTTCGTTTATGATGGTACGCGAAGTTACAAGAAGTTCCCAAGTGCCATGCACAAAGATTCCCAAGTGCCATGCACAAGAGTTTAGTTCACAATGGTACGCGGAAGTATGAGAAGTTTCCAGGTTGTCACATCATCCCCATGTTGAAAGAATTTTCGTCCCGAAAATTTAGTTGTTGGTATCGTTAGTTTGCTGCTCAGTTGCGAAGAGGTGTGGGTATTTGCTTTTCATTTGGTCCTCTCTTTCCCACGTGAACTCCGGTCCACGCTTAGAGTCCCAACGAACCTTAACGATCGAAATTTTGCTGTGCCTTCGAGTCTTGATCTCATGGTCCATGATCTCGATAGGCTGTTCCACAAAGTGCAGTTGTTCATCCACTTGGATCTCATCCAATGGAATGACTAGAGTTTCATCTGATAGACACTTCTTCAGATTTGACACGTGAAATACGTTGTGAACTCCACTGAGTTCGGCAGGAAGGTCTAATTGATAAGCTACGGGTCCAATACGTTTCAAGATTACAAACGGGCCTACGTACCGTGGGTTTAATTTACCCCGTTTTCCAAAGCGGATTACACCCTTCCAGGGTGACACCTTTAGTAGGACGCGGTCGCCTACTTGAAATTCGAGCGGTTTGCGTCGTTGATCAGCGTAGCTTTTCTGTCGATCTCGTGCCGCCGCCATGCGGTTTCTGATTTGTACAATCTTTTCAGTAGCCTCAAGTATTAACTCAGGGCCTGTGAGTTGACTGTCACCGACTTCTGCCCAGCAGACCGGTGATCTACATTTACAACCGTATAATGCCTCAAACGGTGCTGCCGAAATACTCGTATGATAATTGTTGTTATATGAGAATTCTACTAGAGGCAGGTGGATTTCCCAACTATTTCCGAAGTCTACGACGCATGCCCTAAGCATGTCTTCCAAGGTTTGTATGGTCCTTTCACTTTGACCGTCAGTCTGAGGGTGATAGGCTGTGCTCATATCTAAGCGTGTTCCCAACGCTTTCTGGAGTGACCGTCAGAAGTTGGACGTGAAGCGAGCATCTCTATCTGAGATGATGGATGTTGGCACTCCGTGCCGAGAAACTACTTCCTTAATGTAGATGCGAGTCAACTTCTCCATCTTATCTGTTTCTTTAATAGCTAGGAAGTGTGCGGACTTAGTTAAACGATCCACAATCACCCAGATGGTATCGCAACCACCCAAAGTTCGCGGGAGTTTAGTGATGAAATCCATCGAGATCTGATCCCATTTCCACACTGGAATCTCAGGTTGTTGGAGTAGCCCCGATGGCTTTTGATACTCTACCTTGACTTTTGCACAAGTCAAACATTTACTCACGTAGGTGGCTATATCGGCTTTCATGTTGGGCCACCAATACGCAGCTTTAAGGTCTTGGTACATCTTATCCGAACCCGGATGGACAGAGTATCGGGATTTGTGAGCTTCATCCATGACTAGCTCTCTGAGGTTTCCGTAGAGAGGTACCCATATGCGATTCATGAAATACCGGGCTCCGTTGGGTTTTACTTCCCAATCGCGTTCCATTTTTCCCACCGATTCGGCCTTGATGTTTTCCTCCTTAACTGCTTCTAACTGGGCGTCGCGTATTTGTTCGGGTAGCCCCGAATGAATAGTGAGTTGTAATGCTCGTACACGACGAGGTTTCAAGTGTTCCTTCCTACTGAGGGCATCAGCTACCACGTTAGCTTTACCCGGGTGATACCGAATGGCACACTCATAATCGTTCAAGAGTTCGACCCAGCGACGCTGTCGCATGTTCAACTCCTTCTGATCAAAGATGTGTTGGAGGCTCTTGTGGTCTGTAAAGATTGTGCACTTCATTCCATAGAGGTAGTGTCTCCAAATCTTAAGTGCAAACACTACTGCTCCCAATTCCAGGTCATGCGTCGTGTAGTTTTTCTCGTGAACCTTCAGTTGTCGCGACGCATACGCGATGACCTTATCGCGTTGCATGAGTACGCATCCCAATCCCTGAATGGAAGCATCACAATATACTACAAAGTCTTCTGTCCCTTCCGGCAAGGACAGAATAGGTGCACTGCAAAGTTTCTGTTTCAGCAATTGAAATGCTGCTTCTTGCTTGTCACCCCAAGCATACTTGATGCCTTTCTGGGTGAGGGTAGTAAGCGGTTGTGCGATCTTTGAAAACCCCTTGATGAAACGTCTGTAATAACCAGCCAAACCCAAAAATTGGCGGATCTCCGTCGGTGTCCTAGGTGCTTCCCAGTTTTTGATGGCTTCAATCTTGGCAGGGTCTACGTGGATATCCTTTTCATTCACGATATGCCCGAGAAACTGAACTTCCCGAATCCAGAAATCACACTTCGAAAGCTTGGCATATAGCTTTTCCTGTTGAAGTAATCCTAGCAGTAATCGTAGGTGTTCAGCATGTTCTTCTTCACTTTTGGAGTAGATGAGTATGTCATCGATGAACACAATGACAAACTTGTCGAGGTATGGTTTACACACGCGGTTCATGAGGTCCATGAACACCGCAGGTGCGTTGGTGAGACCGAAGGGCATGACCAAGAACTCATAATGGCCATACCGAGTGCGAAATGCCGTCTTAGCGATATCCTCCTCCCTGACGCGTAGCTGATGGTAACCAGACCGTAAATCAATCTTGGAGTAGTAACTTGACCCTTGAAGTTGGTCGAAGAGATCGTCGATCCGAGGTAACGGGTATCGGTTCTTGACCGTAACCTTGTTGAGTTCCCTGTAGTCGATGCACATGCGGAAAGTCCCGTCCTTCTTCTTGACAAAAAGGACTGGAGCTCCCCATGGCGAAACGCTTGGTCGGATAAATACTTTTTCTAATAGCTCCTGAAGTTGGGTAGACAGCTCCTGCAGCTCGGCTGGAGCTAGGCGGTATGGAGCCTTGGCGATAGGAGTTGCATGGTTCGCCAATTCGATTTCAAACTCCAATTGTCGATGGGATGGAAGACCAGGTAGTTCTTCTGGGAATACATCGGAAAAATCACGGACGATAGGGATGTCTTCTATACGTTTCTCGTCCTTAGGCTGTTCAGTAATCAGTGCGAGTAAAGCGAAGGAGTTCTTCCTCTGAAGATACTTCTGCGCTTGCATGTAAGAGATGATGTTGGTGACGACGCTTGCCTTATCGCCTTGTACAGTCAAGATTTCGTCGTTCGAGAGCGGAATACGGATAGATTTTTCGAAGCAGAGAACTTCAGCCCGGACGTCGGATAGCCAGTCCATTCCGACTACCACGTCAAAACTACCCAGGGTAGTTGTCATCAGATCAATGGTAAAAGTGTGGCCCGCGAGTTTGAGTTGACAGCCGGATACTATTTGGGTCACATCTACAGATTTACCATCGGCTAATTCTATAACATAAGGGGTCTCTAATGGTTTAGGCGTGAGATTTAGGTTCTTCCTAAAAGACTCAGATATAAAGCTCCTATCCGCACCCGTATCAAAAAGCACAGTAGCAAAATGTTCATTAAGGGGAAACTTACTGGTGACCACGTTCGAGTCGTTTCTGGCCTCTCCGCGGCCCAATGTGAATGCGCGACCTTTGGCACCTCCTGTGCCACCGTTTCCATTATTGTTGTTGTTGTGGTTATTGTGGTTGTGGTTGTTCCCACCATTGTTGTTGTTGTTACGCAGCTGTAGGCAGTCTCTTTTGAAGTGGGCAGTGCTACCACACTGATAGCATCCCCGGTTAACACCCTGCTGCTGACCCTGGGGTTGATTTTGATTTTGTCGGGACATGATTTCCCCACGACAATCCTTTGCCGCATGTCCCATCTTGCCACATCGTTGGCAGCGATTTTCGGCACAAGGGCCGTTATGATGAAGATTACAGCGGTTGCACTGCGGCTTTCGACCTGCATAGCCGCTTGCGTTCTGGTTGTTGTTGTTGTTGTTGGCGGGCTGATTTTGGTGACCCCGGTGGCTGTTGTAATGATTGAACCGTTTCTGGTTCCCCTGTTGCGGCTGGGATGACGAAGACTGTCGAGCAGACGAGTCTTCAAACTTTCTTTTGTTATCAGGGGCAACTTCAGTTGTACCCCGTGCTGGCAACTTCTTTTGTTCCACCGCCTTATCGGTGAGTTTGTGAGCCAATCGGATTGCTTGATGTTTAGTTGCAGGGTTACTAGCCATTACCATACCCTGAATCTCCGGAACCAGACCCCCGAGATAGAACTCGAGTCTTTTCTCCACAGTGTTGGCCAAATCGGGACATAGAAATACCAAGTCATGATGTTTTGCGGTGTAAGCTTCGATTTCAGATCCCACCATCTTGTGGTTCCATAAGGCTTGCTCCAACTGTTGCACTCTGTCTCGTGGACAGTACTCCTCTTTGATTATGGCCTTGAACTCGGCCCAGGCCATTGCATTGGCAGCAATAAGTCCACGCGTTTGGACCTGTGCATTCCACCAAGTTAGTGCCCCATCTTCCAGCGTTGAGGCTGCATATTTGACCTTGTTGGCCTCTAGACAGTTGCACATTTCAAATACGGATTCAGATTTTTCGATCCAGCGGACCAGTACAATGGGTCCTTCCGCCCCCGAGAATTTGCTTGGTTTCGCGTCGAGGAACATCTTGTAGGGGTTAAAGCCTCCTCCTGCTGACAGAGAACAGGTAGTCAGCGAGGAATTCTACTAGCCCAACTATTAGATTTTCACACGAAAATTTAATAATGGTTACCTGCCGGTTGGTTCTGAACACCCGCTAAAGCTGCGTTCACGTGCTCTTGAATCATGGCAGCTAGTTCTTCGGGCGTCAAGTTAAGGTTTCCACGTCGTCCATTTGCCATTTAGATCTTCGAAACACAACACAAACACACCCCGATAAGTCTATATATCCAATATAGTTATCCTACTTCGTACTTTAATAAGTATCAAGTTATGTCAACTCAATATATTAAATAGTCAAAAGAAATACTTGATTAAATGAAATTTCAACGTCTTACAAAGTGCCAACCAAACATATGAATTCACTATAAAGTCTCAAATTTAAACACAAGTGGGAAAATAAATAGACTGGAGGAAAGTAAATAAAATAAGCGAGACGTGTCAGTCGTCTACGTCTCCATCCCCCAAGTCACTGTCGTTGCCGTCATCCTGCGCGGCATTTCCAGCTTCTACAGCTGGGTCCTCCTCCGGATCCTCCTCTGGATCCTCTTCTGGATCCTCTTCAGGGTCCTCCTCTGGATCCTCTTCTGGATCCTCCTCTGGATCCTCTTCCGGATCCTCCTCTACCGGCACTGGAGGGGCCGGTGCTGGTGCAGGTGCTTGATTTTGCTGTAGCTCCTGAATGTTCCAACTATTTTCCAGGACTCTGTCTTCGAGCCAATCGGCTCTTATCTGCTCAGCACGCAGATCTCTGGCTAAGGTGTTACGAGCTATCTTACTCGTATGTTGCTCTTCCTCGAGCGAGTCGGTTTTACCTGTCAGTTGTCGGATCATCCATCCTTGTGCTAGGATCGTTTCCTGCATTCGTTCTAATTGTTCTTGTTGTTTCTGTATCATGATTCTAAGTAGGTCATTTCCTACTTCTACAGAGTTAACCGGTTTGACCGGCACAGCGATGGTTGGGCGTGATGACGACTCCTCCCCAGAGCGAGCCTTTTCCTTGCAGCTGAGCGTGTTTCCACGCCATAAGATGGTAAGGGTTCCACCATAGGTGCCTTTCCTGGCGCTCTTGGTGGCGTAAGTTTGTCGGATGATGATGACGATGATGATGATGACATTGCCTGTTAGGTCGTGTAGTTAGTTACGAGTTGTTTTCATTTCTTATTATGAAGTCATAATCTACATAACACAGTTGTGGTACATTGCATAACAAGATATAACAGTTCGGTGCTAGACTACGTCTAGTGTCGTCTATTCAGCTATAGTTTAGGTCTACTTCTAATGCAAACCTGGTTCTCTATAGCTAGTGGCTCTGATACCAATCTGTCACACCCTCAATTCCCACTTGCGGAGTTTTACCGCGAGGCATGTGAACAAACCAGAATCTGAAACACTAGTACGTCGAACGACTCTATATGATTTGATAATACGTTTTCCAAAAATCATTTGATTAACCAATTATCGTAGATTTTAGATTGTCTTAGCTAGTTACCAAAGTTTAGCGGAAGCCTTAGTTTAAATGGTTGAGCGGAAGCATAAAATAAGTAGAGAAACGGGCGCCAACAGAAACGCCAAACAAATGAAAAACCCAAAACAACGTTTGTAAATGAGACTCGATAAAAGATGTCTTGTTCAATGCATGTGAGTGCACCTAGAGCTCCTAGCGTCCGGAAAAACATGTAAAGAAACAAGTGTCAACATTAAAGATGAGTGAGTTCACAGGTTTTTATAAATTCGTTTGTTCGGTTATGAGTTTGTTTTCCCCGTTATCCCTAACCCGGGATAACGATTTAGTTCCATTATTCCAAACCCGGAATAATAATGATGTTGATTCCATTATTCCAAACCCGGAATAATAAGTTGTTGTTTCCATTATCCTCAACCCGGGATAATATAGTTGTTGTTTCCATTATCCTCAACCCGGGATAATATAGTTGATTCGTAATTAAGTTCAATGTTAACATATATAGGTAGCTAGCCTAAAGTTATGTCACGTAAGAGTTCGCGATCGAAGCTGACTGTTGTGCCTCCGTGTTGCCAGGCCTATCACTGACCATGGCGAAGTTAGGCCAAATTATTCACCCGTTGACCATACCCGGTCGGCTAGCGCGACTAGCTCGGATGGGGCTTGTCGGGCCCAGTAGTACTACTTATAATTCCCCCGCTATTAAAACCCAATACTAACGATCCGAGAGATTGACGAGGACTTAAGTGATATAGCTACTTAGTGACCATAACATTACATTAACATCAACTTAGTTACCGAATAGTTATGTGGCGTTAATTTCGTATAACGTAAAGAGATTGAGTTTGAAGAGTGTATACATGTTTCTCCCCCTGTTGTTTAAAAACCGGATAAAGTTAGGGGCCGTGAACTCACCTTTAGTTGCTCGGTTAGTGTAGCAAAAGAAGTTGTAAGGATGGGACCGCTAATTGCGTCCTAACAAAGCAATTGATTTCAAGTCAGTGTGTGAACACACCAATACAGATTCTACACTTAATTTACGCACAAAATGATACACACAAACAACATACCTAACACTCATACATGCATGCAAGTATCCTCATGTGATCATAGTAATCAAAACAATTCATCATGAACATAATCCAATCCATGCAACACTTTGGTGCACACAATCACAAGTTATCAAATTTCAGCTTAATACTCATAATTCAGCTGTTTTCTAGGATTTTTATAAAATAGTTCCAACGTTCCAAAAATTCCAATTATTTTACAGCAGGTGACATTTATAATGTAGAAACTTATATAAATTTTCCAAGTCCTAAATCTTTACCAATTAACCATAAATATTAATATACTAGGCTGCAGTCAGATTCGTCGCTTTCTGACTGCAGTCCACGGAAGAATTTATTTAAAAATCACTGATCGTCCAATTAACAAAATTCCAAGTGGAGTTGCCCGGAAATTTCCATACCTAGTTGCTGTACAAAATTCATGACTCGACTCCCTACTGATTATAAAATCCAACTCGATAAACAACTAACAAAATTTCAGGATTTTCACAGCTTTAGTTACTGAACTTATTTGGCCATTTAAAAATATCATACGACTTCAGAAAAATATGAATCCAGCGTCATTAGATTCGTTATTCAAATCTCTACGTTCTAGACATCAGAAAATCCGTTTTTAGACAACTAATGACCGAGTTACAGCCAGATGAAGTCGGCTGTAACTATTACTCAGCAAACTGTTTCAGCATTCTATCGCATAAACCGTCCATATAATTAACTTAGGCGATCAAGAACCGGTTTTTCTAATCATAGATCAATACATATAACATATCCATGCAAACCCTAATCAACATCTCTAGTTTTTATAAACAAATACAGCCTATGATTTCAGATTTTCTAACAAACATCCAACTTTCAATTCTAGCATTAACAATCCGAAACAACACACTCACTTCATTCAATCATACAATCCGAAAACAACAAAGTCAAAACACATGTATCCGAATATGATTTTGTAACATATGATAAATTCTAATCTTTTAATGATAAGGTAAACGAACCGTGAGTAAGATAAGGAACCGGTGATCAAAGATACTTGCGACCGAGAGATGATGATGAAGTAGGCTGTTTGTGATCGAGGAAGTGAACAATGGGCTGATCTCGCGACCGAATGGAATGTAACAAGGCTGATCACGATTGATATGATGAAGGGAGAAGCTGCTCGCGATCGATAGAACAAGAGTAAAGCTGTTTGCGGTCGAAGAGGATGAAAGGTTGGCTGCCGACGGCTGTTAGCTATTAGGGTTTTATGTTGTGAATGAAGCATGCATGGCTAGTATATATAGGCGCAAAGAGATAAGGGTTACGGTTTTGGTTTGAGCTCGTGGCCGAGGACTTGGGTTGGTTCGATTTGGGTTTGATCTTGCGGCCGAAGACTTGGGTTTAAGGTTTGGGTTGCACACAATGGGTTTGTGGTTCGGGTTTGCACACAATGGGTTTGCGGTTTAGGCTTGAACTCGGTTCACTCCTAGAGTCACAAGGAGTTTAAGGTTTGGTTCGTGTCGCGATTCGGTTCGGTTCGTGTACATATTTACCATAATTATTTTATAACTAAAACAATCACATAATCGCACATCACGTTTTGACGTATATGATGTGAGATACTCACTTATTTTGATCGAAAACAAGCCCTATGTGATTAAATCACTTATTGATGAGGAACTTGATTTTCAGATGCATGCAGGGCAAATGAGTAAGTTCGTGAACAGGTTAGTACCATCGTACCGACAAAGAGACGAACTTAGGTCCCGTATAGAGCTGTGATGTTTTATCAATTATTTTGGGTGGATGTGATATTTTTATCACTTATTGAAGGTCGTATGCAGTATTTACACGTATGTATGGTAACATGGAAGTTCTAGACTTGCGTCACCGTTATTTTTCGGTAAAAGATTCAACCATGATACCCAGATGATAAGTTAGCACAAAGACCGCATATCTCAGAACCTCGGCATACTATCAAACGAAATGGTTCCCACCTTGCTTGCAGTCCGTTATGTTTATATCTACCTGCACATTTTAATCTGATTGTGAACATACTAATACATCATTAGTAAAGCTACTTATCAATTTTCGTTTTATGTTTTTGACCATTTTTGACAGATCACCGATGTGTATCATCATCTTCTCTTATCTTTCCAAGAAACTCATTTTTGATTTGTTTGGTTATTCTATTGTTTTTGTATATATATATTTTAAAAAATCCCCCCCCCCTAAATAAAGAAGGTAATAAAAACTTAAACTAAATAAAGACATATTTTTGTATTTTGCATTTTCTCATGTTTTTGTATTTTCTCGAAATATTCTCTCCCTAAAATATAAGACTAAGAGAAAATAAAATATCTTTTTGTAATTTTAGATTTTTAAAAAAATATTTACGAAAAATGATTATCCAAGGATGAATTACTCGGGTTTCACCTTGATGCCATTGACCAAAAGTAGATAATCAAAACGAGATTTATCAAAAGCTTTTGTAAACAGGTCGGCACGTTGGTGATCGGTGTGGATTTTAACAACATTGATAAATTTCTTTTCATTACAATCTCGTATGAAACGATACTTAATCTCAATGTATTTGGTTTTTAAGTGATGTGCAGGATATCGAGTGATCTGTAAAGCGCTTCGTTATCAGCAAAAATAGGAGTAGTTAGAAATTCAAAACCATAGTCGTGCATTTGCTGTTGGATCATAGAACCTAAGAGCAGCAACGAGAAGCCGAAATATACTCAGCCTCACAGGTTAACGTAGCTACACAAGTCTACTTTTTGTACTGCCACGTGACTAGGCAATTTCCCAAGAACTGACATCCTGCTGATGTTGATTTCGCATCGATCTTGCAGCCACCATGATCAGAGTCAGTGAATGCTGTCAAATCAAAGTTATCGTCCTTAGGGTACCAGAGACTAGTGTCCGGGCGACCCTTCAAAAAGCGAAAGATTCTTTTCACAGCCATCAAATGAGAAACCTTCGGACTATACTGGTAGCAAGCTAGAAGACATGTTGGGTACATTATATCGAGTATTGACGTAGTAAGATACATGAGAGATCTGACCATAGCACGATAAAGAGATGGTTCCACATGTTCACCCATTCCGTCAGGAGTAATCCCATGATTTTGAGCTAATGGAGTTCCCAGGGGCTTTGAGTCTTCCATCTGAAATCGTTTGAGAATATCCCCGACGTACTTGGTTTGATGGATGAAAATCCCTTCCTTAGATTGATGAACCTCCAAACCTAAAAAGAAAGTCATTTCTCCCATTGCACTCATCTCGAACTTCTCTTGCATCACCTGCTCAAATTCTTTGCTAATTTTCTCGTTTATCGACCCAAAAATAATATCATCAACATACACTTGTACCAACAATAGGTACTCATTCTGTTCCTTGATGAAGAGAGTACAGTCGATCAATCCACGTCGAAAACCGTTCTTCTGAAGATAGGAAAACAACGTTTCTCACCAAGCCCGTGGAGCTTGATGAAGACCATATAGCGCCTTATTGAGAAGCCAAACCTTGTCAGGATGGATTGGATCTTCAAAACTAGGTGGTTGCTCAACATATACTTCTTCTTCTTCAACCACACCGTGAAGAAATGCACTTTTCACATCCATTTGATAAACAGTAAACTTCTTGTAGGACGCATAAGGCAAGAAAATTCTTATGGCCTCAAGACGAGCTACCAGTGCATATACTTCATTGTAATCAATGCCTTCTACCTGATTAAAGCCCTGGACAACCAATCTTGCTTTGTTTCTTACAACAACACCTCGGTCATCCTTCTTACATTTGTAAACCCATCTTGTTCTAATCTTCTTGTAGTTGTCATGCCTATCAACCAATTTCCACACGCCTAACTTCTGAAACTGCTGAAGTTCTTCTTGCATGCTTCAACCCATGAGTCTTCTTTCATCGCCTCCTTCCAAGATTTTGGCTCAACTTGGCAAACATAGCAGGTAAAAGACCAATCATTCTGTTCCCCAGATTCCCTAATATCCAAATACAAACAAGCATTCTGATGATTCCTGAGCTGATTACGTGTCTACACACCACTTTGGACATCTCCTATAATATTCTGCTGAGGATGGGTATTATGGATTCGAATTTCAGGAACATCAGGAACTCGAGAATTTATACCCAAATTGTTGATATTCAGATGTAGATGCATGACCTTCAGTAGTCCCTAGATTCTAAATATTTTATGTGGCATTTGAAATTCCAGGAACCGGAGCAGAGGTAGCTTTATTTGCATCATGAAACTCATCATCTTCTGACGAAACATTATAATCAGCAGCATCTTTGAAATCCTCATTCTGAACAAGATTGTTAACTAAAGTAGACACTTGAGGGTTAATAATAACTGGTCGTATTAACGACGAGTCAGCTACAGTATCACTTTCTAGTAACATTTGAGCCGCTGCATAAGCATCATCAAAAGTTGGCAGATTAAAGGAGTTAAACAACCCATCATAGTCAAACATCCAAGGAGCACCCGGAGCTCTTACTGATTCAGTGTATCTTTGAACCTTGACTTCACCCCATTCTTCAATCTTTTTTGGTGACAAATTCAACATCCTGAAATTAGGAGTAGTCTATCTAAGAAAGAAACCTTCGATAACTTTCGGACCAAATTTACCATGTGGATCAATCATAGTGCATGGAGCTCCAAAAGGTTCTAAGAAAGAAACATCTGGTTTCCTTTTATGTAACAACTCGAAACATGTTTTCCCTTGCCTCTTCACTGTAAGAACTCTATTCATCATATAACATGCAGTAGCAACAGCTTCTCCCCAAAATTGAACATGAAGTTCTGATTCTACTAGCATAGTTCTTGCTGTTTCAACTAGAGTTCTATTTTTCCTCTCAGCGACACCATTGTGTTGTGGAGTGTATTAAGAACTGTACTCCTGCAGAATGCCTTTAGAAGAACAGAACTTGTCCATAACTTGATTCTTGAATTCGGTGCCATTGTCGCTTCTGATTCTCCTTATCTACAAATTGTATAAATTTTCAAGCAGCGTTATGAGATTCTTGAGGATTTTAGGAACTTCATTTTTGTGTGCCAACATATTCACCAATGAAAATCTTGAGTAGTCATCAATAACTGCTAAACAATATGAATCACCAAGGGCCGTCTTGTGTTTCATAGGTCTAAAGAGGTCCATATGAAGACGTTCCAAAGGTATATTCACCGTGTTAATCTTCTTCACAGGATGAGATTTTCTCGCTTACTTTCCCTTTTGGCATGATACACAGACGTCTTGTAGATGAAAATTCTTCACTGACACACCATTCACAAGCTCTGTTTGTTTTGTTTGAAGGTCCTGACTGGTTGGTGTTGTTTGGGTTGTTAACAAATACTATTCTTCGATCATTGTTACCTTGAACTGTGTTGGATGGTTGTGATTGATTTCGGAAGGGGTTGTGATTTCCTTGTTTGCTGAGTCTCGTACACTCACGCTTAAAGTGGTCTCTTTCACCACAGTTGAAGCAAGTAACAACATTTTTATCAAAACCATATTTTGTATCTTTCTTGCTCTCCAAACTAGTTCTTCCTGTTATGCTCATACAAACCTTCGCTCTTCTTACCAACGCCCATTTTATATCCATTAGCTCCAACTCACCTCTGTCTATTTGTTGGTAGTCTTCATTAGTCAAATTGATGTTTCCAATTTGACCAGCCACTAATCCACAATAGGCACTAACCATGGTGTTTAGAAGTTCCATATATTCCTGAGCAACTTCTACGCTGACCTTGGAAAGATGTGATGTGTCAAGTCTAACTGTATTGGGATTTGTAGGCTGAAAGTTGTTACCATAGAAAGCGTGTTGAGGAGCTTGCTGTGGAACTTAAGGTGCAAGATCTCGTGGTTGTGGAAAAAAGGGTTTAGGATCAAATACTGGTCAAAAGGTTTGAGTACTTGAGCTTGCAAGTTGATTTGTTTGAACTGGTGGTGGTAGAAAGGGATTCATGTTTGACACAAACGCGGTTTGAAGTTTTGGTTGCTGATCTGCACTAATACCTATATTAATACCTCCAAAGTACATCTCAGGGTTTTGTTGAACAGTAATTCTTTGTGCCTTTCAAAGTTCTTCTTCATTTTTGTTTTCCAATTTCTGCACAAATTAAAACACCTGTATGTTTTAATAAGTCAATAAATTGACCCCATTTTGGCGGCAATGCGTCAGCAAAGCGCATCACGATTTCTTGTGGAGATGCTAACACTTTGTACGAGTACATTTCGCTGAGCAGATGGTAGAAACGTGTTGTCATATCTTTCAGTGTTTCATTTTCCATGAGCATGAAACCTTCAAACTCCTTCTTTAATAGATCATGCCGTATTTTTCTTGTTGCAACATTACCTTCTCCTCTGGCTTCCAATGTATCCCACAGATTTTTGGTGGTGGTACAATACACAAACTGATGATAAATGTCTAGTGCTTGTGTAAGGATAGCAAACGCCTTTTTCTCTAGATCATAAGCCTTTTTATCGCTTTCATCTAGGTTGGCTAAGGAGGTTGGATTCGATCCTGCTTCTTCGAGAGATTCCTTGTAGGGTGTAGTAAAACATGTCCATAATTCTGTGTTCTGATCGAGAACATATGTGTGGAAACGACTTTTCCACGAAGGATAGTCGTTTATATGGTTCAGCTTAGGTGGACGGTTATTACTCCCAATTTCACTCTCATTCATAAGAAGAGTCTGAATACTCTGGTTCTGATTTGCGACACACGCCCATTGATTTGCGGTAATCATGGCTGTATGTTGAGGCATTAATTATTTAACTCATGAGGTTGCGGAGCTTTGTGAAGAGTCTTGATTCGTGCTTGAATTACTACTCCAATCCCACGGATTAGTACTCATTATATTCTCTTGATTATGAAAAGTTAAAAGGTTTAAAGTTAATTTTTGAAAATATCAGCCTTTTAAGAATTCACAATTTTAACAATAAAAAACATAAGGTCTTGAACAACTGAAACACGAAAAACATGTTAAATTATTCTTCGTACGAACCAATGTTCGTACGGATGTTTGTCCTTTGTACGAACCAGGTGCTTCGTACGGGTGACACTCTTTTGTGCGAATGATTGTCTTTTGTGCGAACAAGATTCTTCGTGCGGATGACTGGTATTTCGCACGAACAGTCTAGATCTTTGTACGGGTTGGTTATTTGCACAGATGTTTTTCGCAGAGGAATCGTTTTGCAAGGCTGGTGGGTGAAAAATTCCTTTTCTAGCACAGACTGGTTTTCGAACGTGGTCTGTTGTCTACACAATTTTGGTTAAAAAGACAAACATTTCATATCAGCTTTTCAGTTATAACATTCAAGTCTAGAATGTCAGATTTGGTCAACCCTACAACAATATTCCAGTGAGTTTCTCCTGCAAATGTGTTCAACTTGAACAGAAGAAAATTTTAAGAAAAACCAGATTTTAACATGTCTCCATGTGTTCTCACAAGGTTTTATGAAATTTTTTTGGATACAACAAGTTTTAACTAAGTTTTAGGTTGGTTATCTTTTAAAAACTTAAGTTTTCTGCTGAAAGTTCAAGAACACTTCAAGATACCCTCACAACTAGCTCAGACACAACACTAAGCTTGGTTTTCAACAAGGAAGAGAGCCAAAGCTCTGATACCACTTGTAGGTCCACTTGGAGGATCAAGATTAACCTACTTCCCTGTTTATACAACACAAATAAGAGTGCGGAATCCTCGCAAGTATGTAAACCAAAGCAAAGTAAGAACACTGGATAACCAAAGATTCAATATCTTGAGTAACAAGAAAACTAGTACAAACACATACAAACAATGTTCATACAGACTCATGCAACACACTCTGTGCTCTTGTGTCTCTCTCTAGTATAACTCTAGTCTCTCTAGAAGGTCACTAGCTCTGTCTAACTCAATACTGAGAAGTGCATGTCTGCTTATATAGTGTCCACACCCAGCAACAGTACGAAGTATGTAGCTGGACGTACGAAACACCAAATTACACGAAGGATGTTCTCCAAAGATGCTCATACGAACGAACTGACTCGAATGAATCATGGACTAGTTCGTACGAATCAAGCTGGATGCTTGATTAGATAACTTCACTCGTACGAATGATAACTGGCTCGTACGAGCAACATCTTGCTCGTACGAAGCATTCCCACTCGCACATAGATGTGTTACATAGACAAACTGTTTTACACAGACAAACTAATCATCGTACTAAACCAAGATAGGAGGATATCTTGATTTGGTCGACACGACCAAACTATACAGATATAGTAAACAAAGACCGTACAATTACAGACGTAACTAAGAATAAGTGATAGACACAAAAGTGTATTACGAACACGAAACTCTGCGCACAAACAAACGCTTCTGCTGCGCCGGTGCAGCCAACCGCTCAGGTGCATGCTTCGCCTGCACCAAGAGTACTTAGCTACGACTCGCCGGCCAGAGCGAGCGTCCCATCTGAACTCCATACCCGAGAGACGAGTACTCTCAATCGCTGCCCAAACCTGAGTCTCACACTCATAGGCGAGCGTCCTTCCACTCACGATTGGGCCCGCGTCCACTCAAGGGGCGGTACACCCTACGTGAGGAGGACATGACATATGGCGAGGGTGATAGCGCCAGTGTGTTTCACTGGCTACCGAAAGATCATTCCGCTTACAGATCTGCGCCCCGGGCTATATACAACCCGGAGGCGGAGTACAACTATATTTGATCTACAGGCCGGCTGAGGCAGCCGAACACTCAAAATTAATAAAGGAGATTGCGCTCGCACCGCTGTAGCGCGCCAAACTTCCCTCCAACATGGGAAAGTACAACGGGTTGACAGATTCAGATGATCACCTGCGCATGTTCACTGGCGCAAGACTAATCGGAGGCTGGACGCTGCCCATGTGGTGTCACTTGTTCGTCTAAACCCTTACAGGTGCTGCGCGCCTATGGTTTGACAACTTCCCTACGGGCAAGCTCGCGTCATGGAATGACCTTAAAGACATGTTCCTGACGCACTTCAGCCAACAGCGGCGCTACGTCAGAGTCTTCTATGTAATGAACATCTGGCGGCGTGATGACGAAAGTCTCAAAGACTTCATCACATGCGACAATAAAGAGGTGTTGGAGATAGGGGATGTGCACGAAGACCTGATTCGTGCACAGTTCAAGTATGTTGTCCGCTATGCCGAGATGATCAAAGTCTTGTTGGGGACTACCGGTCTCCCAAAAAGTTGGGAGAAACTTATGGCGGCAGCAAAGGTCTATGCGCAGATGGAGCGCAACCTTTATAAAAACAGACCTCCCCAAGAGCAAAGACATGAGAAAAAGTTTTGGGAAGAAGAATAAGAGTTGGAGAGAGCATAACCAAAACCCTCCCTATCATTAGACGACGCTCGCGCGACCATCAACAAAGTTTCTACCCAAAGAGCAATAAAGCAGGATAATCGCGATCGTCAGTGGACACCACTGGCAAAAACACCGGCGGAGGTACTTAGCACTGAACATCACCAATTCAAGCAACCGCCGCCGATGCGCAATAAGAAAGGTCAAGATCCCAACCTTTTCTACGATTATCACAAAGATACGGGGCATACAATTGACAATTGCATCTCCTTGCGCATGGAGATCGAGAAGGCGCTAAAAAGTGGGAAGCTCACCCACTTACTTCAAAATGTGTGCAAGGAGGTGCGCCAGATTACTCGAGGCTGCGTGGGCCCGAGTAACAAGAAAATGAAGTCTGTTCATATGCTCCATTGTGGCCCATTGCGCAAGCGTGACCATCAGAAGAGTTGTACGCCTGACTAGCGAGAGCAACAGGTCATCTTCCTCGTAGTCACCGGGGGCCCACAAGAGGACCGCCCAGTCGTAATAACTGGCACTTTGGCCATTGTCGCACCGATTATATGTTCATAGATCTCAGGAGCTCTATGGACATAATATATGAACAGTGCTTCCAACAGCTAGACCTAGAAGACAAGGTGCGCTTAGAGCCGGTGGACTTCCCACTCATTGGTTTCTACAATGGGGCCGTCTTTCCACTGGCCAAATCACTTTTCTGGTGACTCTTTCCGACGGGCGACACTTGGGCACGGTCTTAGTCAATTTAATAGTCATGACCGCCACTTCGCGCCAGGACGTGTGGCTGGGCCGACGCACCCAAATAGAGTTCAGCATGATCACTTCCACTCCTCATGTTGCCTGCGGGTTTCCAACGAAAACTGGGGTAGCCATCATGTACGCAAGGAAGGAGATCATGTCCATTGAAGAGGAACCGCGGACAAAGCTACCGAAGTCATCATTCAACGGCGAGCTAGAGAAGTGGGTACTAAACAACAAGTACCCGGAACAAACAATGCTGCTAGGACCCGTCATGACTCCCACAGTCAAGGTGCGGTTGAAACTACTTTTGTTCCGCAATGTAGATATTTTTTCCTGGTCACCAGTGGATATGACAGGAGTACCAAGGGAAATCACTGAGCATGCGCTGCACACATTCCCTTCAGTTCAGCCTATCATTCAGAAGAAGCGCAGCTTTGGTCCTGAAAAGACCCGTGCACTAAACGAGCAAGTTTCAGAGCTTCTCCAAGCTGGCATCATCCGAGAAGTACGCTATCAGACATGGGTAGCCAATCCAGTCATGGTCCAAAAACACCACGACAGTTGGCGCAAGTGCATCGATTTCAAAGATCTTAACAAGGCATGTCCCAAGGACTACTATTCTTTACCAGAAATCGACAAAAAGGTGGACTCCCACGCTTCATTTAGGTGGAAATTCTTCCTTGATTGCTACAAAGGTTACCACCAAATACAAATGAAGAAAGAAGACAAGGACAAGACGCCATTCCGCTTTGACAAGGGGATCTTTTGTTACACAAAGATGCCCTTCGGATTACGCAACTCAAGAGCCACCTATCAGCGTTTAATGGATCATATCTTCGGGGACGACATTGGCGAAACCGTAGAAGTGTACATTGATGACCTCGCATCATGAGCTCGGATGAGGAGAAGATGTTGACAAACGTTCAGAAAACGTTTGCATCCTTGCGTAAGGCAAACCTGAAGCTGAACCCCAGCAAGTGCTCGTTTGGAATGGAAGAAGGCAAATTTTTGGGATTCATCGTCATGTGCGACGGTTTCAAAGTCAATCCTGAGAAAGTGGAAGCAATTCAACGTATGCCTTCCCCCTCGACCATCAAAGAAATGCAACGGTTGGCGGGGCGACTGGCTGCGCTGAACAGGTTCTTGGCCAACCACGCAATGAAGTCCTTCCCATTTATCAACACTTTGCGGAACTGTGTAAAGCAAAACAAGTTTCAGTGGACTCCGGATGCGGAGAAAGGCTTCACACAAATGAAGGAGTGCTTGATTCAGCTGCCTACGCTTACGACACCGCAAAAGAACGAGCCACTAATACTTTACCTTTCCGCATCAGATATCGCTCTAGGTGCAGTCCTACTAGTAGAGCACGCAGGAGTCCAAACTCTAATCTACTACGTCAGCAAAATGCTAACTGACCCAGAGACACGATATCCTATGATGGAAAAGCTTGCTCTAGCTTTGGTCCACGCATCCCGCAGGTTGCGTCGGTATTTTTCCGGCCATGTGATAACAGTTCTCACGAACTATCAGTTAGGCCAAATTTTGTCTGAGCGAGACATATTTGGCCATCTAGCAAAATGGGCGATTAAGCTTGGTGGACACAACATCGTGCACAAACCACGCCCAACAATAAAAGGACAGATACTGGCAGATTTTGTTATAGAAGTACCGGTGAATAAAGCGCAACAGTGTGAAGTTGTACAGAATCCTACGCCGGTTACAAACGACCGCGCGTGGATACTTCACACAAACAACGCATCCAACGATGATGGTGAAGGGGCAGGTCTCCGCCTAATAAGCCCCGACAACTAAGAGTTCACCTACGCCATCAGGTTGGAATTCAAGAGTGTTAGGTCCTATAAGTGTGAGACTGAAGCATCAAATATACGCAACGGTCTATGGTGGTTAACTGGGGTTAACCGGTTAGTTTGTATTAGTTTTGGACCTTTAGAGGTCATTTGGGCAAGCCATAGGCCATGTGGGCCAGGCAAGCCCATAGGCAAGCCAATTAGTGCATGCTCTTATCCTAGGTATATAAGCTAAGCTTATTCATTTCTAGGGTTAAGACTTTTGGCATTTCTCTAGAGAGAGCCTCCATCTTGTACCAGACGGTTTTGCTTGTTCAAGTAATAGAATGTTTTCAAGGTGTTAAAGTTGATTCGTGTTGTTCTTCATCTTTTCGGTTTTCTTGAAGATCACCAGTTTAGATTCCACCCATCCTTGGTGATTATGTGATATTTTGATAGATCCGGATTATAGGGACTTACAAGTGGTATCAGAGCCTGTTGAACCTATTTTCAGGCTCAAATCTGATATCACACTGATTCTGTTCGGTTTCTGCTGAAAAACACGAAGATGATTCAAGCATTTTGGATCAACATTCAAGGATTTTGGATTTTCGGGTTACATTTCGGACAGATTTTGGATCATTCTGCTGCATTTCGGATTGATTTCGGATTAATCTTTTGTATTTCGGATTAAAATCTGAATTTCGGATAGATTCGGATAATCTTCAAGCATTTCGGATCGTAATAGTTGCATTTCGGATTCGAATTCATTGAAGATCATAAAGAACACAAAGAAGATCATCCATCTCGGATTGATTCTGGATTAGGCTTCCATTCCGGATCAGACTTCGCATTCCGGATCAGGTCCTTATTCCGGATCTGTTTCTCCATTTCGGATTCATTCGAGTTACTGTTGCTGTGTATCTGATAGCATTCCGGATTACTGTTCCGGATTCTCATTCCGGACTGAAACAGTGCATCTCGGATACCATCTCGGACACTGTTCCGAATCACCATCTCGGATTAGCATCTCGGATCACTGATTGAGATTCCATCTCGGATTGTTAATCTGATTTACGGTTCCGAATTTGGTACTGTTCCAAGTTGTACCTACAAAGGTGGAAAGTTAACCAGCTGACGGAACCGGAGTTAAACGTTTTCGTACACAGAATTTGATCCACAGGCAACCTTAACAAACCGGTTGCATGGTCAGACTCGTGTGATTTTTAGGAAAAAAAAACCAGGTTTCAGACAGTTTTTAAGGCATGAAAATTCCTAAAATCACCATCGGACATTATATATCATTGGAATCGTATCGTCGAGACGGTCTACTAGTAGATTTTGGTAAAAACAGGTTTCAGACAGTTTTTATCATGTTTACCGGTATGGTTTTGATTATCTGAAGATGTTTACAGCCCAAGCTCAGCACTCGAATATAGTTTTCAGTCCAGCATAAAATCAAAACCCGAGCCTGCGGGATGAAGTGAAGGAAAAGCTAAATGAGTTTATTGGAGACTACAATGTTGATCCGGTTGCTGACTATGTGATTCGTTTGCTTGAACATGGGAGCGAAAAGTGGATCTGAGAGATGAGATGAATAGTGTCTTGGGTGATGACAAAGACTCCTTTGTATCTTAGTTGTCGGATCATTTACAATCAAACCAAGATCTCCAAGATCTATACGCTAAATCTATAGAGTCACATTCTGAAAAGGTGTTCGAACAGAAACCTCAATCCCAGCAAGCAGCAATCAGCAATCAGCAGCCCAGCACCCCAAACTCGACCTCAAGCCCAAACTCACGCTTACAAATCAAGCTCGCACATTGACACAGTCAACTACCTTTTGTGCACTGAACCTTGCAGGAATAGGGTTGCTCAACTCATGGAACTTAATTCCAAAATGGCCGATGAATAAAACAATGCAATGGCTCAGTGCATCATCCTTTGAGAAAGTAACAAGTTACTCACAGAAAAGGTTGAAGCACAAAAGAAAGACATAGCTCAGCTCCACCTGGACGTAAATCAACAGAAATGTTGGGTCCATGATTACAAAACCAGATTAGATTAAAAAACCATGGAATGCGACTTGCTAAGAGTTGAGCTTAGACTTCTTACAGGAAAATATCAACAAAATGAAGTTAATATAAAGAAGTTTGATACATCCAGCAAGCTCGTTCAAGATGTGTGCAATGTGCAGCTGGCATATAAGGGGAACAAAGGGAAGGGATTGGGATTCAATCAGGTTGCCCTACCGTATAATCACAACTACATGATAATGCCTGAAACCAACGAAGATATTGGGTCCAAAGCACAACATATGGTGTACGGCAAACCCTGTGATTATTCGTCAGACACACGGGAACCATCTGGTGCTGTTGACTCTTCTAATGAGTCAGCTGATGAAGAGAGAGCTGACTTGAACAAGGCTTCAAGTGCGCGAACTGAAAAATCTGAACCTTCTGCTTTTGATGAAAAGGTTCAGAGCAAGCTAAAGAGCAGAAACGAGCAAATCAGAGACGAAGAAAGCAGAAGTCCAAACGTCAAGGACAATCACGCTCTCCAAAATCATCAGTGGGCAGCAATAGCCCTCAAAAGGCTAGTGTTGCAAAAAATGCTTTTGTTAAGCCGGTCGTTAATGGCAAATGTGAAAAATATGCCTTTGACCGTGCTAGCAAAGCTTTTGGAAAGGTGGGGGAGATTTCTAAACAAGACTTGCAGTCTAAACAAAACAAATAGAATAAAAAGAAATCTCCACAACAGAAGAAGGCCATTACAAACGAAAAGTGCAAACATCCAAATTCATCTTCGTCTGCAAGAAACGTGCAAGGAAGGCGAGCACAGAAGGGATCAGTTCATCCTTCAAGGCATGCAAGAGCAAATCAGGCTGATCAGAATGCTTTACATGTGAAAAGACAAATGTGCTTCAATTGCGACATTGCTGGTCTCATCGCTCGAAACTACACACATAGTCCCCATGTTCCGTATCATGTTCAAAATCAGAAGGTTACACCAAAGGAGAACAATCATTCAAAGCTGATGAAGGTATCATCACCTAAGGCAATGAAGAATGTGAATCCCAATGTTAAACCATTTGATGGGGATTGGAATGTTGCCAAAAACAAACGCAAGGCTGTTCAGAAACAAAAATCTTTTTCTAAAACGACTAAACCTGAAACAGCCAAAGTTGCTCAATCAAAGGCAACAACCGCGTTTGTTAGAATGAAGCATATTTAGAAACCTAAATCCAAGGCGATAGCAACATCACCAATCCTTGAAACAAAAGGGGATTTGTGTCTGAAAGAAGTGACTTATTTTAATGCTTCAGGGAAACCCAGGACCACGATGGCCTGGGTCCCACTGTCTTACTAATCTTCTTATTTTTCAGGAATAACCAAGGAGGAGCTGTTGACAATCTCTAGAGTGTTGATAGCGGTTGTTCCAGGGATATATTGGAAAACATCTCGTTGTTGCAAAAAGTTCAAATTTTTACTATGAGTGCGATGTTTCCTTTGGAGGAGATGAGGTAAGAAAAGATCAGCGAAAAGGTCTTTATTTAGATCAAGAAACAGGGGTTGCTGAAATTGAGATGTTGTTGGTTGCCGACAAAGCAGGGAGCATCACAACAACAAAGTGTACATGAGTCAGAAGAACCAGATGCCAGTCATCGTCTGATAGTGATAGTACATTTGAAGAAGTACTTGAGAACCTGATTGCTTGAAAGAGAAAGATTGAAGAAGAAAAGTGCTGCCGAGGTTCCTCCTCTCACATTCTTTTGACAAAGATGTTTCAAGCAAAGCTGATCAAGATCTCGATATGAAGCTAACCACAGGAGCAGAAGAAAGAGACCCAGTGCTGAGAGTTCGTTGAAGTGTGAAGTCCAAGAAGTTTGAGATTGACTTCCACAACACTTACAGCATAGCGACAACCATAGTCTCTGTTGAAGACATTGCTGAATTTATTCTATTAAGACAATTTGATGTATCAGTCTAGGGGGAGATTGTTAGGTCCTATAAGTGTGAGACTGAAGCATCAAATATATGCAACAGTCTATGGTTGTTAACTGGGGTTAATGGGTTAGTTTGTATTAGTTTTGGACCTTTAGAGGTCATTTGGGCAAGCCATAGGCCATGTGGGCCAGGCAAGCCCATAGGCAAGCCCATTAGGGTATGCTCTTATCCTAGGTATATAAGCTAAGCTTATTCATTTCTAGGGTTAAGACTTTTGGGATTTCTCTAGAGAGAGCCTCCATCTTGTACCAGACGGTTTTGCTTGTTCAAGTAATAGAATCGTGTGCAAGGTGTTAAAGTTGATTCGTGTTGTTCTTCATCTTTTCGGTTTTCTTGAAGATCACCAAGTTTGGATTCCGCCCATCCTTGGTGATTGTGTGATATCGTTGATAGATCCGGATTATCGGGACTTACAAAGAGCACCAAGAGTTCACCTAAGTACGAAGTGTTTTTCGCAGGCCTTCGGTTAGCCATTAAACTGGGCGCATAGAATTTGGAAGCAAACGTCGATTTCATTTTAGTCGCTGGACTGGTCAAAGGCCTATACGACATAAAAGCCGAATCGATGGCTTTGTATCTTGAACAGGCGCAAGCCTTAATAACCAAATTCCAACACTTCAAAATAACCCATGTCAACCAAAGCAAGAATAAACGTGCCGACGCGCTCAGCGAATTAGCCGCTACAAGCTTCAAGCACCTCGCGCGTGAAGTGCATATTGCGGTACTCAAAAACCCTTTTGTTCCTTTGCGTCAAGTAAACATCATTGAAGTGGGTAATCCTTCCTGGATGTGTCCCATAATCATGTTCTTGTAACACGGGACCTCCCCGAAAACAAAGCGGAAGCAAGGAAGGTCCAGAACAAGGCACTCAACTACAAAATGGCGGACGGTATCCTATACCGGAAGTCATACCTTAGACCGCTCCTCCGCTGCGTTAACCCGCAAGACGCGCAATACTTGATACGCGAAGTACATGAAGGGTTATGCGGAATTCATGCCGGTCCGCGCATGGTCGTAGCAAAGATCATGAACGCTAGTTACTATTGTCCTGGCATGCACCTAGATGCAGTTGAAAGATTGAGAAGTGCGCATCATGCCAGTGCCATGCGCCGAAGACATTGCGCCCCAAGAATACATTGATCCCAGTGACAACAACATGGCCCTTCCAGCAATGGGCAATCGATATGGTGGGACCTTTCTAAGATGCCCAGGTGTGGTGAAGTTCATAATCGTCGCAGTCGATTACTTTACCAAGTGAGTAGAAGCTAAACCCCTTGCATCCACCACAACAATTGTAGTTCGAAATTCATTTGGGAGCACATCATATGCCGCTTTGGGTTACCCCTACGCATAGTCAGCAATAACGGCCATTTGCAGTTGAAGAACTACAGTAATAGATGAAGGAAATGCATATCGAACATGTCTGCACTTCGGTCGCGCATAAACAAGAGCATCGTCAAAGGGATCAAGACGAGATTGTGTACGGCGCGAAGAGGCTGGGTAGATGAGTTGCCAAACATCCTTTAAGCTCATCGAACCATGCCAAAAACCAGCATAGACAAAACTCTTTTTAGCCTAGTGTATGGGACGGAGGCAGTGATTCCCGCAGAGATAGGCCTCCCATCACCACGCATGCTGGCTGTGTAAAGCCACAACAATGAAGACGAGCGTAGGCTCAACTTAGATCTTCTAGAAAAAGGCGTGAAAACGCTACTATCAACGAAGCAAAATACAAATCCAAGCTCGATAAATACTACAACGCGCAAGTCCGCATATGTACCTTCCTACCAAGTGATTTCGTTCTACGCGACAATGAGGCATCTAATGATGAAAGTCCTGGAAAGCTCGCACCTAAGTGGGAAGGTCCCTACATTATCCATGAAGTACTAGGAAAGGGCGCGTACACCCTTAAACGTATGGACGACACAAACATTCCTAGGACATGGAATGCGCAACAGTTAAGACGGTGCTACATGTAAATCAGCAAACATATTATCTTATTGGCTACTTTGTACATGGCTCTTATGCCTAATTGATTAATAAAGACAAGGGATACATTTATTTCTTTATCTAGATGTTTTGTTAAAAATGTGCGAAACCACTTTAGGTCTACGCGAAAACACCATGGTAAATAATGACTCATGAAACTCACTACCTACTGCATGCGCATGGGAGGGGATGTTCATACACGAGTTCATTACCAGTTTTATTCCCTATACCTAAACAAAGTTGGTTCTTTTCACGCATATTGTAACTTGGAAGAAAGAAACATCTATATCATTAAAAAATAAATATATACAAAGGTGCACAGTTGCATTCAAGATCTTATATCAAAGATATTACAATAAACATCCTACACTAGTCTTCATCCCCAGCGGCCTCGACTTCTTTTGGAAATATGTCTTTAAGGCGATCAACGAAGTCATCGTGCTAGAGCGCCTCGCTCACCAATTCCATAGTCGAGAGTTGAAGACGGTTATACTCCCGCTTTGCGTGGGAGAAGGAAGCTTCGGTATCTCCATGAGTGGCAGCGTGGCTGTTGTCCCATTGTACGTCTAGTGAATGAGTGACATGATGCGTACACTCAGCATAGCCCTGCGCATAGCTGTCATGGCGCGTAGTGACCATCAGCTTGGCCGCTGCGCCGTCTAGCTCCGTGGAATTTAGAATGGAGTTTGTGATCTGCAATACAAGAATAGGGTTAGAATCATCACAAAGTGAGCAAAAAACAAATGGAGTACTTACATTGACAACCCCATGCTGTTGCATCCCCAGCATGTTGTTGGCGAGCGACTCCACCAATGACTCAGAGATGGCGCGGGCAGCTTTAGAATTCTCAAATATTTTCTCGCACGCGTCCACCTTGGACTTCGCAAGTTGTAGCCGCTCCTTATCCTCCAGGTGCCTGCGTTGTAATTCAGCCATTTCCTCCAAAGCCACCTGGAGATCCTTCTTTGCGCCCTCCAAAGCGGCTCAAGCTGCAACCTGGTTATTTACAACAAGGTTAGTTTCATAACTTATGAATCATACAAAACAAATATATCTAGAGGGGCGAGTTTTTACCTCCTTCTGTTTACTACGCTCGCGGTGCGCTCTGGCCTCCGCGGCCGTAGCAGAAGCTGCCTCCTTCGCCTTCCTCTCTCGCTCTACCTCTCCGCCCAACCGGGCCACTTCATCCTTCATAGATTTTTTCTCGTGGTTGTCTTGTTCACAAGCCTCTCTACACAACTTGCGCTCCTCAGCAAGGGTAGCAGCGGAGCTTTCGACCCTCTTCTTCCACCCCAGCACGGACCATTCCTCGGTTCGTTGAGTTTCGGCGAATTTAGTTTTGTCTGCCTCCAACTCAGATTTTTGCGTAGCCACTTGGGCTCGCTCGTGGACCATGTCAGCCTTGGCAGCTTCATATTTGTCATGCTCTTTTGCATGCTCCGTCATTCCCTTACAATCTTGTGCATGATCGAGGCGGAGCTAGCTGCTGCCTGGGGATATGCGCTGTAGGTTTGTTGGTAACTTTGTACAGTGCGCGCGTGCACCTCTGCTGGGGGGAAGGTCCCCTTGAACCACTCACGGCACGCCGGCAAGTGAGTGAAGTCATCTCTTTTCCTCAGCTTCCACACAGGGGTGTGGATCTCTTCCACACAACCTTCATGATACACCCTGTAGTAATAATCACCCAGGGTTTCGTCCAGGCGGAATGGAGATCCTTATGCGGAAGGGTTTCTACCAGATCCCCCGGCCTCACCCCTAGGTGCGGGCTCTTCTGCATGCACCCCCTGTGGAGCATCAGCTTCCGCCCCATCACCGGAAACCACCATCGGTCCCGTCTCCTCAAAAACACCCTCACCACCTACCTCCTCAACAACATCATCAGCAACCTCCATCGGTTCTGTCTCCTCAAAAACAACCCCAGCGTCTTTCACCACCACCTCAGGCTCTACAGCCTCAACCTCCACATGCACCTCCGTTGCCCCAGCAATTGATTCCCCACCCTGTGCGCTGGACGCTTGCGCGCTTTCACCCACAGGTGGGGACATTGGAGTATCCTTGGGCGTGGCAGGGGTGGTGGGAGCCACAAAAGCTACTTCACCTCCCCCTGCGAGATGACAAACAGTTAGATAAATACAAAAGAAAGAAGGGGTGAAAACAAAAGTTAGTAGGTGGTTACCTAAGGAGATTTTGGCAGCAAGCGCATCCAAGATCCCATGTTTTCCTATCACCCTCCTCACAGCCTTTTTGGAGGGCTGCACAGAGATATCGCTCTTCGGACCCCTCTTCCGCTTAAGAGGCTCCGGGCAGGACTCGATCTCCACCGGGTCGTCCAGATTGGCAGCTGGGATCACCACCTGCTCCAGCTTGGGTTTCCTCACACCTACAGGCGCAAGATCCTCTAATGAGTCAGAGACTACCACATAGTCTTTCCATGATCGGTCACAATACGCTTACCTTTTAGCGGGTATGCCCTGGGTTGAGGTACCATCTTTTCAACCCCGCGCGTCTTTTCTTCTTCGGATCTAGGCTAATGCCCAAGTCCTTCAACGCGCCTGCACAATGGCATGACACAATAAGTGATCTGCAAAGATGTTACCACTAAAAAATCTGAGAGCTTACCAGTACCAGGTGCGGGGGCCAACAAATCTTCATTCTTGGGGAGTTCAAAATTCCCCAAGATTTGTGCGTACCAGGTGGGCTCCTCCAGGCCAAGGGCAATGTTTTCAATATGCCCTTCCTTCCTTTGGAACACCACCAAGAACAGCGGCACCCCTGCAAAGGAAGGACAAACGGTTAGTCTACACAAGGCGAAACCAAGAAATAATACAACAAGAAGCCAGAGGTACTTACTCTTATCCCCCTAGACGGTTCACCCTTATTTATACTCATCGCGTTTAATTTGATGGAGAACTGTGACACACGCGTAGAATTAACCACCAATCTGCGCTGGACACGTGGCAACTGACGGTTCTCACGTGCGCGTGGCCGCCACTTCCCCTGCTAATTCATTAGTTAAAGTAAGGCTGCATTGTTGCCAGCATGCCACAACTGTCAAATGTCACCTCCAGGGCAACCTTTTTCTCACCAACCCACCTATAACGTCAGCATGACAGATATTCAAATTTTAAAGACATCATTATGAAAAGGTTTCCCTCACACAAAGGTTTCCTCCAACCCTTCTTGAATTTTTGCCGTTGAAATAAGCGCGCATAGAACAATTCTTATAGTCCAGCACTCCACCTACTTGCCAACACGGGCATAGGAGCAGCACTGGACTAGTGGGACCTGGAGGGGTATGGTACCAAAAACTATGCGCCTGTGCAAAGGACCATACCCTCAACAACAACATACTACAGGAACAACCTTGCGCGCAATGCACAATGGTGCGCCATTCTTGGAATCAACAGGTTGCCCAATAAACTTGCGCGCAATGTGTTATGGTAATGCAACCTTAACACATGCAGGTCACACAACGAGCGTTGCGCATTCCGCGCAACGGCAAGTTAGACCAATACATGCAGTTCACACAACGAACCTTGCGTACTCAGCACAACGGCAAGTTACACCAACACATGCAGGTCACACAACGAACCTTGCGCACTTAGTGCAATGGCAAGTTAGACCAATAAATACAAGTCGCACAACGAACCTTGTGTACATGGCGCAACGACAAGTAAGGCTTATACGCGCAGGCTCCTTGACCCTGCGCGGATCAAACAAACCCTCTAGCCGCAAAGTCCTAAAACCTTGCACAAGGCCAAGACAAACATGAGAGCAACTCATAGTCTTGGGAACAAAAGGATTTAATCCGTACAACTCTGCGATGGTCAGAAAGCACTGAAAGCCACGCAGAAGGGAAAGTTGCAAAGAGGCATTGACCAATACAATGGTACAAAGTGGCAGAGCTGTTTGCTCGATAGGTTGTGTCAGATTGCGTCGCATGAATAGTAATGCAGAGGCCAGACTGTACACCAACCATACTCAGGCCAGTGGCTGTCACACATTCTCCACTTTCGGCTGATGACATGTCTTACACCAGGGACAACTGCCATAACACGTGGCACCATTCAACATCCGACAAAGCATACCTCCTGACAGAGATCATTTAATGATCGATGTAGAAGGACAGAACGGATATCCCTGGTCGTCTGGGCCGGGCCCAAGGCCCATCAGCCCATCTCTTAAACCCACTTATCTTCGACTATAAAATGAGTATCGAACCACAAGGTAAAAGGATCTACAACCATCTACATGCTTTCCTGCTCACTCACTAATTACTACTTACTTGCTATAACCTTGCAATACACAAATAGTTATTCTCACGTCAGAGTGTGGTTATGGATAAAACCCTCCCTTTTCCTCGTGATGAGGCTAACGGCACTGCTAGTTTTGCAGACCAGCTCGAAGTGAGATCACCCAGAAGAGCGAACGAGAGACAACCTTTTATGCTGAAAAACTAGGTTGTAACTAAGAAATCTCCGGATACCTCTCGTTTTAGCCGGTGTTTCTTCACTAAGTATAATCAAATCTTTAAAAAAATTTACGATTTTTCACCTATAAATACTCATCCCATACTACATTTCACATATATTTTCTTCACCCAAAAGCAAACATAAATAACAAATCTTCATCCAAAACCACATCAAAAAAACAAAAATGGTTCATTAGACCAAGGAGGAAGAAATAGCACTAGTGACGTCGGTTGTTGAAGCACAACAAACCCTACATCGTGCTCAAACCGCCTATTGGGGACAAGCGTTTCAACAATGCCAACAACTCGTCGGGAACGCGCGTCATAACTTAAACGCGTGTCAACATAAGTGGCGTGAGCTAAAACCAAAGTTGGATCGGTTTAAAGTTTGCTTCGACCGTGTCCCTACGGGCGACTTGACCCACGACGATCGAGTGGAGATCGCGAAGATCGAGTATAGGCACGATGGGAATTCAGATTTTCATTGGGTTTCCAACATTAATATTTACCGTACTTTGTATTTTTTTAAGGATTTATTATGCAGTTTTTTTTTAATTTTTTAGGATTTATTAAGTATTTTTTTTTAATTTTTTAGGATTTAATAAGTAGATTTTTTATTTAATTTAGCATTTTATGTAACTTTTTTCTAAATTAATATATGTTTGTGTTTTATTACATAAATGTCAACTATATAAAAAAATAAAAAATATCCACATGTCACCCATGCGGGTTCGAGTCTCGCGGTCCACGTTTTTGGTTCTTTTTTAAATTAAGTTTCAATTAGTTACTCAGAGGCCCCTCTACTTTCTAACTTTCTTAGCTAACTTAGTTAAGTTAATTAATTGTTTCCTTCACATCACTTAACCAAACTTGTTTCCTCTTTAAATTAAGTTTCAATTAGTTACTCATAGACCCCTCTACTTTATAACTTCCTAAGCTAACTCAATTATTAATTACTTTCAATTAGTTACTCATAGGCCCCTCTACTTTATAACTTCCTTAGCTAAATTAGTTAAGATAATTAATTGTTTCCTTCACATCACTTAACCAAACTTAACCGAGTTTCATTATATAATTATTGTTTTTAAACTTTTAAATATATACAAAGTTTAATAGAAATAAATAAGTATAAATAAAGTTGCATCTATAAATTTATTGCGGAAAAATAATCCGATTTAATAGGGTTCGGATTTGATTTTCTTGTACTCATTTTGGCGTGTGTTACAATGAATCATTCAAATACCAGATTTTTCTAGTACTCATTTTGGCGGATGTTTCAGTGACTCACTCAAATACCCACACCTCCCATAAAGAAGGTTACTGATATGCATGCCTCGGTTGGTCAAAGCTAGGTTGGACGAAATTCTTCCCACCAAGGCTTTCCACCTAATAAACAGACCTTAGCGTTGTGTTCCCGAGTTTTATAAATGTAGGTCCACTTGGAGGATGAAGATAACCTACTTCCTGGTTTTTAACACACACACGAGTGTGGATCCAAGGGTATATGCAAACCAAAGCAAAGTATAACAAACACAAAGTAACCAAAGATTCACTATCTTTTGATTAACTGAAGAGAGCTAGTATAAACACATACACACAATGTTAATACAGACTCAAGGTATTCTCTCTGTGCTCTCTTTCTTGAACTATGAAGTGCATGTCTGTATATATAGGCCTACCACCCAGTAACATCACGAAGAATACAACTGGGCCATGAAGAAGTACAAATCCCACGAAGAACAGGTTCTACATGGACTATTCACACGAATAACCAGTTGCTGTGAAGAATTGTTCTTCATGAAAGGTTACTCGTACAAACAAGCAATGGCTCGTACGAACAGGCAACTTGTTCGTACGAACAAGCAAAAGTTCTTGAGTGGTCACTCGTACGAACAAGTAAATGACTCGCATGAACAAGCAATGGCTCGTATGAGCAAGCAACTTGCTCGTACGAAGCACAATTTACTCGCACGAATAAGTGGTTCTTCAGAGAACCCTACTAACAGACAGCAAGATCAGGCATACAAAGCTTATCAGTATGCACACATGCAACTGTTTTACAACACAAATAAACTAAACGTTGTACTAAATCAAGATAGGAGGATATCTTGATTTGGTCGACATGACCAAAACTTTATAGACGCAACAAACAAAGATAGTACAATTACTGACCTAACTAAGAACAAGCGACAAACACACAAGTGTATCAACAAACTCCCCCTTGACTGTTGCTTGGTCTTCGGTCTTCATTTCTAATGGCGTGCTGTACCCACATTCACTAAGACACTTTCAACCAACGTTAACTGAAGACCAATGTCTTCAACACTCTCCAAAACATCAAACCTTTCCAGTTTCCTCTTGAGCACCCGAGGCAACTGGATCAGCCACAATCTGCTGTGCACTAGCTCTACCACTGGAGTTGCAGAAGAACCCTCTGGTTGCGCGGATGAAGCTGGAGCATCAGGATTACAAGGGTCCTCACTATCGTGATCACGCTTACGCTGGATCTCCTATGCTTTGCATTTTTCATTCCACAGAATGTTCACCCGCTTTCTTCTCATTTCAAATCCGTCTTTAATACTATTAATGCCTTCAACCAGTGTAGTATACTAGAATGATACAATTCTCTCATGTCGTCATGTTTAGCGGCTAGTGTTGCGGCAGATCGTTGTACAGCCGCACTACGTTTTTTCAGCCTATTCATTTCGATCCCACGAGCGTTATCAGCCGCTCAGATCGTTGTACAGCTGCCCTTTCAGCATCCACATCTCTCAACCGTTCATTCTCCTCTCTCAATGCGTAATCTCGGCAGCTTGCTTTCCAACAGTTTCCTTCAAAGAAGTAATCTCCAACTGTTGCTTAATAACTGTATTCTGATTTGAAGACATAAACTCTGAATGCCTGTTGACCTGAGTTCCCGCAACTTGCAGCTGTGAGAACAGAAAATCCACCTTCTCATCTTGTTCCATTTTTGAGAATAAACGACTACGTCGTTCTATACTATGTTGATGAGTTTCGGACTGGGATTGTTCAGCTGAAGAAGTAGTGGGTTGTGATTGAACAGGAGTAGTCGCAACTGAAGGTGATTCAGCTGCTGTGGTAGCTGTAGGTTGTGGTTCAGAGGTTGTAGTGGGGTTTGACTTTAAGGCTTCAGCCTCCTCCGCTGTGAAGGTAAACTAAGCTTCTACACTTGGTTCTAGAACGGTTTCTGGTTGTTTGGTTGTAGGTTGTGTGGTTTCAGGTTGTGCTGATGAGGTTCCCATATACTTTCTGATCTTTTTCTTTCTATGAATCGCAACTTTCTTCTTGCGTGCTCGTTCAGTCCCACCATTGGATGGAACATAATCAACATCTGGATCTGTTGGAACCCGTCTAATCTGCCTAATTCCACACTCATCAACATAGCGTTCATACCCAGGTTCAAGCGGATTGTCATCAGAATCCGATTCTTCATCCTGTTGTTTACCCTTATCACCACCAGTAGTACCTACACCACTCGCACCACCATCACCACCATCACCGTCATCATCACTTTCATCATCACTGTCATCATCATCACCTTTATCCTGTCCTTTTTGACGACCAAACTTATCTTCGATCATCTTCTTCAAAGTTAGTTCTTCATTATCCGACTGACTATCATCATGCGCCATTTATCGTGTTCTAGTGCAACATATTCATCATTTTCTAGAAAACCAAACAACTTATGAGGGGTGTGCTTTCCTTGTAACGTTTTGCTTCTACACCAAATATCTTCAACGAATGTTCCATCATAACATTAACTTTTAGAACATCGTTGTCATTCTTTGGAAGATTCGGATGTTGTACATTCAAGATCATCTAGAGAAAACGAGGATACATCCAAAACTTATTTCCACCAAATCTGGTTCTTTTCAGGTTTTCCTTCATGTTTGCAAAAATATACTTTGAAACACTGAACGGTTTGTTCAATGTCAAAGCTACCATCATCCTAACTAAGTCGTTATTCGCCATGTCATAACCACTTCGTCTGTTGCTTAAACACTGAATTAAAACATGTAGAGAGAACTTGTATCGAAGCGGTAACCATGCTTTGTTTAGTTGTCCGCCAAGAATATCTCTGACACATCTCACTTGAAGCAAACATCCACATTGACACTTCAACGGAACTGAGAGCTTCAGGATCATCGCCAAGTTGTAATGCTTAGTTGATTACTTCAACGGAAATATCTACGTCTAAGCCAGTTACTCTTCCGCGGATAAGTTCCTTTCCATTCACTTCAACAACTAGCTGAATCCCAAAGTTTCTTGATCAATGTCTTGTATACTTAGTTTTATGCGTGATAGCATAATGTATCCTTGAGTCACGCAGGAACTTCAATTATACCGTTGTACTCAACAAATTTATCTTCTGTATCTAAGTAGGAACCATGTTGTGTTTTGGCTCTGACATAATTTCCACTTCTGACTTGTCAGTAATCTTTGTTGCGGGCTTTCTTTTCTGTTTTTTGGTGCCATCCTATACACAAAAGATAACCAGAATAAGAAGAAACATAAATACATAAGGGAGCATACTAAAAAATGTTCACTGTGAACTTTCTGTAAGAATGCAGCCCCTTCACGAAGAACTACTGACTCGTATGAATAACAACTGCATGCGCGAAGAACAAATGACTCGTACGAGCAAGCGATGGCTCGTACGAACAAGCAAAAGGTTTGCACAAACAAGCAATTGGGTCGTACGAGTAACTGGCTCGTATGAACCACAAGTTACTCCTACGAGGGACAATTTACTCGTACGAAGAAGAATTGACTTGTTCGCACGAAGAACTTCAAGTGTAGCTTCTTCATGAAGAACTTCTTTTTCGTCAACATAGGCTCTTCGCCTGTTGGAAATCAACAAAGAACGGTTCTTCATCTTGCCTAGGTTCTTTGCCCAAAGTTTGTTGTTCGTGTTAGACAGTGACAAACAGTCAGTTCATGTTCAATCTGTTCATCTTCAAGATATACCGACATTGTAAACATACCTTAAAGATATCACAAACAAGTCAACTAAAAAGGAGTGAAAGGTTGGACAGATGATGTTTCTTCTAAGTAAGGAAGAAGATGAATAGTGAGAGGATGAAGTGAAAAAGGTGAAAGTGAAGTTGCACTGAAGACCCTCTTCACCTTTTATACCCCTTACCTCGCCTCGCACGAAGAACCCTAGTTCGCACGAAGAACAATCAGTCGCATGAAGAACTGTCTTGTACAAAGAACTAGTGATTCATTCGCATGAAGTACTACCATTCGCAAGAGGAACCATTGACTCATTCGCACGAAGAGCTATCATTCGCACGAGGAGCCGCACGAAGAACTATCATTCGCACGCTGAACCTCTGATTCGTATGAGCAACTACTAATTCATACGAATCCAGGTTCTTCTTGACTGAAACATTGGTTCTTTGTGGACCTTAGGTTTTTCGTTGACTTGTCTAGGTCTTCGCACATATCCACAGCGATAAAAATTTAGAAAATTTTCACATTGAACAAATTTTGCTCTTTGTTATGAGTTTACCCAGTTGCAAAAAGATACTTTATGAAGTTATGATAGCAAAACAATTGATTTTTCGGGCATATCTTGGTAGAAAACTTTTGAGCTTCAATTTTGGCTAATCAGAAACAATAAAAAATAATTTAAAAACAGAGTAAACTAAAACAAATACTAACAGAAAAGAACAAACTGTAAACTAGCAATTTTTTTCTGAGTTTCAAGGTAAGAGAATCATACCAGCCTTTAATCTTGCTAAAAACGTTTTGTTAAAATTTAAAATTAAATAAATATTCTACCACAATTATCGGCATTGTTGTTCACATAAGCTCATCTTATCAGATATAATCATGATTAGGAGATATGATTAATGTATGAATTATACTAACTTGCCGGTGTTTAACCACTTCACGACACATTCCCGTATCAAGACATCCACGAGAGAAAATCTTATGGTGAGTATACTGCTTATCATCTGTTTTGACGTATAAATTGTGAGATAATCACTTATTTTGATTAAAAACAAGCCCTATGTGATTAAATCACTTATTGATGATGAACTTGATTTTCGGATGCATGCTGGGCACAGGAGTAAGTCCGTGAACAGGTTAGTACCAACGTACCGAAAAAGAGACGAACTTAACTCCTGCATAAAGCTGTGATATATTATCACTTATTTATTGGGTGGATGTGATATGTTTATCACTTATTGATGGTCGTATGCCGTATTTACACGTATGTATGGTATCATGGAAGTTCTAGACTTGCGTCCCCGTTATTTTCTCGTAAAAGATTCAACCATGATACCCAGATGATAAGCAAGCATAAAGGCCACATATCTCAGAACCTCATCATACTATCAAACAAAATTTCAGTACCAAGACCATATGCCAATGAATGGTTCCCACCTGGCTTTAAGTCCATTATGTTTATATCAACCTGCACATTTTAATCTGATTGTGAGCCTACCGATACATTATTAGTAGAGCTACTTATCATTTTTCATTTTATGTTTTTGACCGTATTTGACAGATCACCGGTGTATCATCATCTTCTCTTATCTTTCCAAAAAACTCATTTATGATTTTTGGGTTTTCTATTGTTTTTGTATTTTTCTGAAATTCTCCCCCTTAAATGCAGAAATTAAATAAATAAAGACATAAATAAATAAAAGACATATTTTTGTATTTTTGCATTTTTCTCATGTTTTTTTATTTTTCTTGAAATTTTCTTCCCCTAAAATATAAAAAGTCAAAAAAATGGAAAAAAATTTTGTATTTTGAGTTTTGAAGAAAATATTTACAAAAACGATTAGACAATGATGATTTACTCAGGTTTCACCTTGATGCCATTGACCAAAAGAAGATAATTAAAACGTGATTTATCAAAAGCTTTTGTAACCAGGTCGGCACGTTGGTGACCGATGTGGATTTTACCAACATTGATAAGTTTCTTTTCATAACAATCTCGTATGAAATGATACTTAATCTCAATGTGTTTGGTTTTTGAGTGCTGTATAGGATTTCAAGTGATCTGTAAAGCAACTTCATTATCAACATAAATAGGAGTAGTTAGAAATTCAAAACCGTAGTCGCACATTTGCTGTTGGATCCATAAAACCTGAGAGCAGTAACTAGAAGCCGAAATATACTCAGCCTCACATGTTGAAGTAGCTACACAAGTCTGTTTTTTGCACTGCCACGTGACTAGGCAATTTCCCAAGAAATGACATCCTGCTGATGTTGACTTTGTATCGATCTTGCAGCCACCATGATCAGAATTATTGAATGCTGTCAAATCAAACCTATCATCCTTAGGGTACCAGAGACCAGTGTCTGGGCGACCCTTCAAATAACGAAAGATTCTTTTTACAACCATCAAATGAGAAACTTTTGGACTTGACTGGTAGCGAGCTAGAAGACATGTTGGGTACATTATATCGGGTCTTGACACAGTAAGACACATAAGAGATCCGATCATAGCACGATAAAGCGATGGTTCCACATGTTCACTCATCCCATCAGGAGTAATCCCGTGATTTTGAGATAATGGAGTTCCTAAAGGCTTCGAGTCTTCCATTTGAAATTGTTTGTGAATATCCCCAACATACTTTGTTTGACGAATGAAAATCACTTCCTTACCTTGATGAACCTGCAAACCTAAAAAGAAAGTCATTTCTCCCATGGCGCTCATCTCGAACTTCTCTTGCATCATCTGCTCGAATTGTTTGCACATTTTGTCATTCGTAGACCCAAAAATAATATCATCAATATAAACTTGTACCAGCAACCCACGTCGAAAACCATTCTTGAACAGATAAGAAGACAACATTTCATACCAAGCCTTTGGAGCTTAATGAAAACCATATAACGCCTTATTGAGAAGCCATACCTTATCAGGATGAATTAGATCTTCAAACCAGGCGGTTGCTCAACATATACTTATTATTCGACCACACCATGAAGAAATGCACTTTTCACATCCATTTGATAAACAATAAACTACTTGTAGGACGCATAAGCCAAGAAAATTCTTATTACCTCAAGACGTGCTATTGGTGCATAAACTTCATTTTAATCAATACCTTCTACCTGTTTAAAACCCTGGACAACCAATCTTGCTTTGTTTCTCGCGACAACACCTCGATCATCCTTCTTGCACTTGTAAACCCATCTACTACCAATCTTCTTGTAGTTGCCGGGCCTGTCAACCAATTTCCACACGCCTAACTTCGGAAACTGCTGAAGTTCCTCTTGCATTGCTTCAACCCATGAGTCTTCTTTCATTGCCTCCTTTAAAGATTTCAGTTCAACTTGGCAAACACAACATGCAAAAGACCAATCATTTTGTTCCCCAGATTCTCTAATTGCTGTATACAAACCAACATTTTGGTTGTTCCTCAGCTGATTACGTGTTTGCACTCCACTCTGGACATCTCGTATAATGATCTACTAAGGATGAGTATCATGGATTCAAGTTTCAGGAACATTGGGAACTCGAGAATTTATACCAAAATTGTTGATATTCAGATCAACAGCTAAGTCGATGGCTAGAATCGACGAAGATGTAGATGCATGACCTTAAGTCGTCCCTTGATTTTGCACATTTGAAGTTACATAAGAAATACTAGGAACAGGAGCAGAAGTAGCTTCATTTGCATAATGGATCTCATCATCTTCTAATGAAACATTATAATCAGCAACATCTTCAAATTCCTCAATTTGAACAATATTATTAACCGAAGTAGACACTTGTGGGTTAACAATAATTGGCCGTACTAAAGACGAATCAACTGCAATATCACTTTCAAATAACATTTGAGATGCTGCAGATGCATCATCAAAAGTTGGCAAATTGAAGGAGTCAAACAGTCCATCGTAGTGAAACATCCAAGGAGCACCCAGAGCTCTTACTGATTCAGTGTATCTCTGAACCTTAACTTCACCCCATTCCTCAATCTTTTTCGTTGTCAAATTCCACACTCTGAAACTTGGAGTAGCATATCTAAGAAAGAAACCTTCGATAGCCTTTGGACCAAATTTACCAAGTGGATCAATCATAGTGCATGGAGCTCCAATAGGTTATAAGAAAGATACATTTTATGCAAAAATTCAAAACATGTTTTCCCAAGCCTTTTTACCGTACGAACTCTATTCATTGTATAGCACGCAGTAGCCACAGCCTCCCCCAAAACTGAACAGGAAGTTCTTGCAGTCTCGATAAGTGTTCTATTTTTCCTCTCAGCGACACCATTTTGTTGTGGAGTATCACGAGAACTATATTCATGTAGAATGCCCTTAGAAGAAGAGAACTCATCATAACATGATTCTTCAATTCAGTGCCATTGTTGCTTCTGATTCTCCTTATCTTCAAGTTGTACAAATTTTCAAGTAGCGTGAGGAGATTCTTGAGGATTTCAGGAACTTCACTCTTGTGTGCCATAACATTTACCCATGAAAATCTTGAATAGTCATCTGTAACAACTAAACAATATGCATCGCCAAAGGTAGTCTTGCGTTTCATAGGTGCAGAAAGGTCTATATGAAGACATTCCAGAGGCATAATCATGGTGTTAATTTTCTTCACAGGATGAGACTTCCTAGCTTGCTTTCTCTTTTGGCACGATACACAGACGTCTTGTAGATGAAAATTCTTGACTAGTACACCATTCACAAGATTATTTTTCACTAAATAGTTCATTTTCCTCAAGTGAATGTGTCCCATTCATCTATGCCAAGAGATTGACTCCTTTTCAGTGGCTTTTGAGACAAAACATGTAACTTGTGTAGACGTAGTAATAGCTTGGCTCATGTCAAGAATATAACCAGGTTTTAGCACGTAACAACCACCATCATCGAAATGAACCGTGAACTTCTTGTCACAGATTTGAGAAACACTCAGAATATTGTGATCAATTTGACGAACATAATTGATCTTGTCGAAACTAACAACACCATTGGAAATCATTCCTTCTCCAGTGATGTAACTGCCTTTATCTCTAGCAAAAGCAACATAGCCTCCCCTAAATCGTTTCACATCATAATGGAGCCTTAAGTCGCCTGTCATGTGCCGGGATGCTCCACTGTCAACAATCCAATGACCATTCACCTGGAACACCCTGCACATTACATTACCCGATTAGTTTGAGATGGGGACCCAAGCCTTAGTGGTCTTGGGTCGACCCTTATCATCAAGAAATGTGATTTCTATTTCTTGATGATTTTGAAATTTTGTGCCTCCCCCTGAAACAGTACCGGTTTTAGGTTTCCAAGATTGTTGTCGTTTACCAGATTGATTATTTTGTACAGATTTAGACATTTCTAGTTTTAACGAACTTGATGAACTTGGTTTAATCTGTGCAAAATCCGGTTTTAATGCATGTTCAATCACTTTGACTCGTTCCTTAACAATACATTTGTCTTGTTTAGGTGACACAGATCGACGTTGGCAATTCTTTTCAGGAGGGGCAGTTTCAACAAATTTGGGTTTTGCCGAGTTTGTACAATTTTTGATTATGTGGCCAAACTCCCCACATTTGAAACATGATCTCCTTTCAACATATTTAGGAGATGTTGTTTGATGACTTGATGTTGAACTTGTAGGCCTAGAGGTACTTGGTCCATTATCACACCCATTCGTGTGTTGAGTGTAATGGTTTTGACTGTCACGTTTTAAAATCTTGACTTGATTCACAAACTCTATATTTTACATATTTTTCAAAAGTCTCAATTTTATCAGTACCATTTGAGGCTATAAAGTTGACATTCTTTCCCGTTTTCTTGTTGCGGGCCTTTTTAGCTTCAACCTTTGGTTGTGACACCTTAGATTTTAAGCTCGCTTAGATTGTCTACTTTTAGAATTAATCTCTTGATTTGCAACAATTGCACACCGGGAGTAGTAGGATCACATAAGATATGATTGTCAATTGGAATTTCTACGCCTTTCTCTTTATTAAGAGATTGATCCTGATCGGTTTTGTCAACTCATCATCTGGTGAATTATCCTCCTCTATTATAGGTGGACTTTGATCAACAACTGATGATAAGTTCTCTGTCTTTCTGGATTCATCAGAGGAATTGTCCAGTTTAAACCCTAACCCTGCTTCAAACTCTTCAGGATTAAGTGGTACAGATGGTTCAAAACGTGGCATTTTCTCCTCATCAGGCAATTTGGTATAATTGTATTTCAATGGTGGTGGACACGATTTATACCCAATGCATTTCACATCTCCTTTAAGTTTTGAACGTCAATGATGTGATCAAGCACATATCGGGAGTTAGAATAACTCTCCAATTTTAGCTTAATTGCATCATGCTCGCATTTGGCAATGGCTAACTCCTTTTTCGTTTCTTCAAGGATATTGATGTAGTTATTTATACCAGTTTGCTTGTTTAAAACTGTTTTTGTTAACTCAGACACGCTTTTCTTAAGAGTCTCAATTACAGATTTGAATTCTTTTTCATTTCGAGTTAAAGCCATATTTGCCTCTTTGCATTTTGACAGTTCAACTACTAAGCTTTGATTGTGACTGTTAATTGTTTCAAATTTAGTTTTTTAATCAGCACAATCATTGCCTATCCTAGGAGAGTCGGATTTTACCTGACTTGTTGAACCTGCAACATTAGCCATAAAAGCAGTATGATGAGAAAAAGGTCCATCGTTGGCAAAGAATTTTTCTACTTCCTTCGATGCAACTTCTGCTTTCTTTATCAACCCAGACTTTTGACTTTTGAACTTCTTTGCTTCTTTCAGCAACTCATCGACCTCAGTATCAATCTTTTCCCTGACATCCGAATCTGATCCATAACCACCCACACTTGAGCTTTCCTCGTCAGAACTCCCATTATACCCAGAACTATCATCATCATCAGAAGAGTCAATATTGTGAACATGTTTGATATGATTAATTATCTTAGCATAACGAGAAGTTCCTCCTTGATTCTCATTTGCCAACTAAACTGACCAATCATATCCTTTATCTGCTTGAACTACTAATGCTCTGCTTGTGTTGTTTGAAGGCCCAGACTGGTTGGAGTTGCTTGGGATGTTAACAACTACTATACCTCGTTCATTGTTAACTTGAGTTGTGTTGGATGAGTGTCGTTGATTTCAGAAAGGGTTGTGATTTCCTTGCTTGCTAGGTCGAGTACATTCACGTTTGAAATGACCTTTTTCACCACAGTTGAAGCAAGTAACAACATCTTTATCTAATCCATACTTTGTGTCTTTCTTGCTTTCTAAACTTGTTCTTCCAGTTCTACTCATGTAGGCTTTCGCTCTTCTAACCGCATTAGCAAATGCCCACTTAATATCCTTCAACTCCATTTCATCCCTACCTATTTGTTGATAGTCCTCATTAGTCAATTTGACGTTTCCAATTTGACCGACGACTAGTCCACAGTATGCACTGACCATAGTGTTCAGAAGTTCCATGTGTTCCCGGGAACTTCTACACTGACCTTGGAAAGATGTGAAGTATCAAGTCTGATGGTATTAGGATTTGAAGGTTGAAAGTTGTTACTATAGAAAGCTTGTTGAGAAGTTTGTTGTGGAACTTGAGGTGTAACAACTTGTGGTTGTCGAAGAAAGGCTTTTGCATCAAATGCTTAACCATAGGTTTGAGCACTTGAGCACACAGATTGATCTGTTTGAACTGGCTGTGGTAGAAAAGGGTTAACATTTGACACAAACGCTATTTGGAGTTTCGGTTGCTGAGTTGTACTAACGCCTGTGTTAATACCTCCAAAATACATTTCAAGGTTTTGTGGAACATGTACTCTTTTCGCTTTTCGTATTTCTTCTTCATTTTTGTTCTCAAGCTTCTGAATGAACTCATAAATACTGATCATACCCAAAACACTTGCGTGCTTTAGTAAGTCAATAAATTGACTCCACTTATGTGGTAAGGCATCAGCAAAATGCATCACAATCTCTTGTGGAGATGCGTTCACCTTGTATGAACACATTTCACCAAGAAGATGATAAAAACGAGTTGTCATTTCACTTAGTGTCTCATTCTCCATGAACAGAAAACCTTCAAACTCTTTCTTCAAAAGATCATGTCGTATCTTTCTTGTTGCAACATTTTCTTCCCCTCTTGCTTCCAAAGTATCCCAAAATTTTGGTTGTGGTACAGTACACAAATTGATGATAAATATCCTTATGAAGTGCTTGTGTAAGGATAGCAAATGCCTTCTTCTCTAAATCATAAGCCTTTTTATCATTTTCATCTAAGTTGGCTAAAGAGGTTGGATTTGATCCTGCTTCTTCGAGAGATTCTTTATATGGTGTAGTAAAACATGTCCATAACTCTGTATTTTGACCAAGAACATACGTATGAAAACGAATTTTCCATGAGGGATAATCGTTCATATGATTCAACTTCGGTGGACAATTGTTATTTCCTGTTTCACTATTGCTAATAAGAAGAGTCTGAATGCTTTGATTTTGATTTGCCACACACGCCCATTGATTAGCGGTAATCATGGCCGTCTACTGAGGCATTAATGATTTAACCCATGAGGTTGTGGAGCTAGATTATGGTGAATCTTGGTTTGTACTTGAACTACACCCCCATTCCCAAGGATTTGTACCCATTTTGTTTGTTTGTTTATGAAAATCAGCTTAAAAATTCAAAATTCCAAGGGTTAACTAGAAATAAAAGTCTTCTATTAAAGTTCACAATTTCAAAAACCACGAAGTATCAAATTACTGGTCACCAACAACCTAAAAAACACGAAAAACGTGGTTCTTCGTGCGAACCACTGATTCGTACGAACCACTGGTTCTTTGTACGAGTCAATGGTTCTTCATACGAGTCAATGGTTCTTCGTACGAACCACAGGTTCTTCGTACGAACCACTGTTTCTTCATGGGGTAGGTAATTCTCAGGTTGGTCTTTCGCATGGGGAATCTTTTGCAGGGGTTGGTTAGTGAGAAGTTTCAAACACAATCAGAAACTTGTTTATGAGTTTGTTTGTAAGTTGTTAGTTGTTTACACAGATTTCGTTAAAAAGACAAACATTCTAAAAATAACTTTTCAGTCAAATCTTAAGACATAGTCAACCCTCAAGGAATATTCTGGCGAGTTTTCCGACAAGTGCTTCACCGGAAAATATGTCCAACTAAACTTTCGTAGAAAATTTGTAGAAAAACCGTATCCTAACACATCTCCATGTATTTTAACAAGGTTTTTATAAAAAACTTTATGAAAGCAACAAGTTTTACCTAAGTTTTAAACCACTTTTCTTGTAAAAACTTAAGTTTCTTGTTTGAAGTTCAAGAGCACTTCGAAGCTTCACAACTTGCTCAAACACAACACTATGCTTGGTTTTAAACAAGGAAGAGAGACAAAGCTTTGATACCACTTGTAGGTCCACTTGGAGGATCAAAATAACCTACTTCCTTGTTGTTTAACATACACACGAGTGTGGAATCCAATTGTATATGCAAACCAAAGCAAAGTATAAGATACACAAAGTAACCAAAGATTCACTATCTTTTGATTAACTGAAGAGAGATAGTACAAACACATACACACAATGTTCATACAGACTCAAGGTATTCTCTATGTGCTCTCTTTCTTGAACTGTGAAGTGCATGTCTGTATATATAGGCCTACCACCCAGTAGCATCACGAAGAATACAACTGAGCCACGAAGAAGTACAAATCCCACAAAGAACAGGTTCTTCATGGACTATTCTCACGAACAACCAGCTGCTGTGAAGAACTGTTCTTCGTGAAAGGTTACTCATACAAACAAGCAATGGCTCGTACGAACAGGCAACTTGTTCGTACGAACAAGCAAAAGTTCTTGAGTGGTCGCTCGTACGAACAAGTAAATGACTCGCACGATCAAGCAATGGCTCGTACGAGCAAGCAACTTGCTCGTACGAAGCATAATTTTCTCGCACGAATAAGTAGTTCTTCAGAGAACCCTGATAACAGACATACTACACAGACAACAAGATCAGACACACAAAACTTAACAGTATGCACACATGCAACTGTTTTACAACGCAAACAAACTAAACGTTGTACTAAATCAATATAGGAGGATATCTTGATTTGGTCGACACGAACAAAACTTTACAGATGCAACAAACAAAGAACGTACAATTTCTAACGTAACTAAGAACAAGCGACAAACACAAAAGTGTATCAACAATAAACGAGATAAAAGAGGGGAATCCCCGTTTCTTTTTTCTTCCTTTCCTTTCTTACCGTTCTTTCAAATTTGGAAGAATGAATTTTATCATAAAAACTCCTCTGTCTTTCTATCTCTCTTCTCTTCTCTTCATTTAAATCCTTAACAAAAATACAATGGAACACGATTTTCACTTACTTCCTTCTAAATATTTTTTTCTCTTCTTAAATAAAACTTGGGAACACAAGTAGTATGGATCCAGTTATACGAAAAATACTACCATGAGTCATTTTGAAGATTCGTTTGATTCAACCCAAACGCATTAATTCACCAACTTTTGTTGACGTTTTTCAAACTTAACTTTTATTTCAGGTAACTAGTGGACACCATTTGGAAAAACAGTTTCATAGTGTTAAGAGTCAAGCATAAGATGTCATCCACCTTTGGTAGACTTTGGTTCACATGTCGCGCCCTCGTGCGAAACATGGAATGCAAAGTCTTATTTTTTTAGAAATATTTTTTGTAAACTTATGTTTTAATTTCAAATGATGTAAGTAAAATTTTAGTATGTCTTTCTTTTGAAACAACATGTAGTTGTGTACTTTTTTTTTAAATTTAATCGTATGGATGAATATCTTACTATCTTTTACATAGTAAAATTACTAGAATGAATTGTTACTAGATTACAGTTTATGGAAAATTAGATTTGTGAGGATATCTTTTGGGTAAACAAGTATATATTTTTGATGTTTTGAGTTGATCTTGATGTAGAAATTATGTAGTAATATTGATCTTGCAAATAGATGTTTAAAAGTATGATCTAAAGACATGCATGTTTAGATCTAGCAAGATCTACTAACATGAACACTATGAACTTGTTTTCATGCTTAAAATGGTTGTTTGAAACATATAAAGTATGGATTTACATATTATAAAATGTTATCTTAAAAATATAAAAACAAAGTTTACGTAAGTTTTTATATAAACTAAGGATAAACATGCATAAAAGTTGTTTTTAAAAAGACATAAGTTTACTAAACAAGTTCATAATGTAATGTTAAAAAATATAGTTTATGTTAATTATGTAAAAACTGGGATTTGTTGAGTTGAAAAATGGTTTAAAATCTTGTCTATAAACATGGGAAAAGTCCATAGTTAAGAGGATACTACGGCAAAATTTTTATAAAAATTAATCATGATTAAGGTGTATTTAACTAAGGATTTATTTGGTTAAAAATATGACTAACAACCTTAATCATGATTATACCAAATATTGGATAAAAAGTTTAAGTTAAAAATTACTAGATTTTTCTTAAACTAGAATTAGTTATATGTATTTATATAAGTAGGATGAAATATATATATTTTGACCACCAAAAATTATATGTGTATATTTGTGTATAAATTATGTATATTTATTTAATATAGGAATACATGCTAAAATACATATTTACACACTAATACAAAGCATAAAAATACTTGAAACTTGACAAGTATAAAAATGTATACGTCCAAACTTGAACAAAACAAACATATCGAACAAAACGTACAATTCGGACAACTGGACACATCGGACAAAACAGATGACACGAACAAAACGGATGACACGAACAAAACGAACGACACGAACGAAATGGACGAAATGAACGAAAACGAACATATGGACTGACACGTGAAACATATATATATATATATATATATATACTATTTGAATAAGAATATCCAAAGGGTAACTTAAGGTAATTTGCACTTCCCTTAAAACTCCTTTAATGCATGAAGTACAACATCTTTAAGCACAATATGTTTGAGCAGCCAAATTCTGCATTCAAATTTTCAATTCCCGCTCATCCAAGTTCCCCATACACCCCTGCCATAGATATACATCAAGCGTTTACTTGATTCATTCTTCAGATCTCACATTTTCAAAATCCTCTGGTGTCACACCCCGATTTTCGATGTAGCGGAAGCGTGTCGCGAGGTGTGGCCAGAGCGGCAATCGTTGCATTCAACCAATTAAACGACAATTGTATTACAAAACATTCATCAGTACTTTTTATTTAATACATAATTTACATACCAACTATTGTTTTTAAAACCATACCACAAGTTTGAACACTATTACTTAAAATTCAACATAAGTTTATAAAACATAACAACGAAAATTAAACATGACATCTTGACTTCACAACCAATGAACAAGATTTTCCCCAAAGGCCATCCACTAGTTTCCTGTAATACATGTTAGTTTTGAAAACAACGTCAACAAAAGCGGGTGAATTCATGTTATAAATTTTCAAAAACATTTGAAATAACAAATTCATTTAATATAGCTTAAGGAAACTTGTAAGATCATTAGTGTGTTGCAAGGACACTAATCTGTATGCCGAATAAGGTGGAAACCAAACCTTGACAATTTATTATGTGTCTGAGACACTCGTTTTAGACACAAAAGCACTCTAATACGATCTTTTATTATTGCCCTAATAGAGTGGGTCTCGCCTAAACCCAATAGATCTATCTCCTTGTTCCTCGGTACTTGTTATTCATTAATGGTCCCAATGCTTGAGCCTTATTCACATGTAATCTAAGTATTTTCATTTTCCCAGCTATATAAAATATAACATGTATACATCCCCGCACGTTTAAAAAACCATAGAAACATTAAAATAAAAGAGGAAACACGAACTCACAAATTTACGTTCCGTGCAAATCTCTTTTCGATTTTTGATACTTCGTTCGTTTCTTAACCTACAAGTGTTCTAACTATTAGACACTTAGGCTTTCATTAGATTTTCGTACAAGTATTTTATCTTGAATTTCATACTTGTAATTGTTGGTTTTTCTTTTTTGATATATATATATATATATATATATATATATATATATATATATATATATATATTAGATTGATTATATGTAAATGTGCCTAGCCCAATAGTTTTTGTAAGTATGGGCCTAGCCCAATTTGCATACTATACGTGGGCCTAGCCCAATTCGTTTCATGTATGTGGGCCTAGCCCAACCTAGTTTTGTTTAAAGTAGGTTAAGGCCAATTGGTTTATAAAAGCGGGTCTAGCCCAAATTAAAATGAAAAATTGGGCCTAGCCCAATATAGTTTATAAAATTGGATTAGTCCAAGTTTAATTTATGAAAGTGGGCTTTAGCCCAATGTTAGTTTTTATAAAATGGATTAGCCCAATTTATTTCTTTAAAAGTAGGATTGACCCAAAGTTAACTTTTATTAAAATGAGTTTAGCCCATGTAAACTTTTATAAAAGTGGGCTTAGCCCAAAGTTTGATTTTTATACAAGTGGGCTTAAAATTTTATAAAAGTGGGCTTAGCCCAATGTTAATTTTAATTTTTATAAAAGTGGGCCTTAGCCCAACTAATTTATATAAATGTGCTAGTCCATATATCTTATAAAAACAAGTTTAGCCTAAATTAATTTTTATAAAAATGGGCTTAGTCTAATATTGTTTATTTGGGCTTATCTAAGTTTTTAAAATACTTACTAGTAAATGTTTATAACTTATAAAAATTTATTTATGAAAACTATTAGTTATAAGTTATAGATTTAAAAATTGTAGTAAATATGAAGTGTATCGGTTTATTTGTTCATTTTAACCGTTAGGTTCGTGTCGATTATTTTATTCGTTTCGTCTTTGTCGTTTGTTTCGTTTATACCATATACTTTATTTTTTCCGAATTGTCCAAGTTGTCCGAATTATCCGATATATATTATTTTATCAATAATTTGAACACTTATATATTTTTGTATTCAATTTAACAAGATCAAAATATATATAGTTTTATACAAAAATACATGTACACATATAAGGTGGTTTAAAATATATATTTTTATCAAAAATATATACTTATCTTATTTTTAGTTTAAGAAAATATAAGTAATTAATTTCTTAACTTTTTTATCCAAATCCTTTATTTAAACATGACTAAATTTTCTAATCACTTTTAGTCACCAAATCTTTAGTTAAATCATATCTTAATCAAGATTAATTTTTACAAAAATTTTGCCATAGTTTCCTTTAAAATATAAGTTTCCCATGTTTTTATAAACATGTTTTAAATAATTAATCTAACTCAAATCATCATCAAATTACATATATTATACAAATGTATTAACAAAAATGTCATGAACTTGTTATAATTTTAAACTTTCTTAAAATGGAAACTTTATTATTACTTTTAAACAAAATTTCTAAATTATAACTTTTATTTAATGATCTAATACTTGTATGATCATCTTTACTAGTTTATGACTAGTTCAAGATCATCCAAAATTATCAAGAAAAACACATAATTATGTTAGTGATCTTAGATTTTTTAGTGTTTTCAAGTGGGTTTTTATATAAATTTTATGATGATCTTGTGAAATTTTATAAAATATAAAGTATAAGATTAGGTTTAAGGATCTTACTACTAGCACAAGGTTAGGTATGATCTAAAGGATGAAGAAGATAGGTTGATCAAGAGTTCCAAACTTCCAAAATGAGTTTCTAATCCTTGCAAGTTCCTTAGATCTTCATGCAAGCTTTTCTAGAGTTTGGTTTTTAAAACGTTGAAGGTGATATGGGTATGCTTTGGCCGATTTTTATGAAGGAAAAGGAAGGAGTGTTTTGAAGTTTTTGGTGTGATGAAAGAATGGAAATGAATGTAGGTGACGGTTTTGTGTTATGATTCAAGATCTTACACCTCATTTTACACTGAACTCACTCATAATATTGCCAACACACAAGTGAAGGGTTAGTGGCATGGGGAAACCATATGTAGCCGTGGGTTAGTGGGGGAGGGGGGGGGGGTTGGATTATTTTTTTTATAAATAAAATGTGATTTTATAAACTTTTATAACTTTAATAATTTTTTATGTAAGTTTTTATAAAAACTAATGCCCCAACACTTTGAAGTGATGTTATAATATGCAAAAATAATTTACTAGTCTTATTGTTTTGTTGTTCGGTTGATAAAGTTAGTTCAGGTCTTGTACCGGGTGAAATACTGATATATTGTGTTATTTATTAAATTTTATGTTCATAATAATTCTAGTACAATTTTTATCATCCCATTAATTAATCTAGCTCTTCAGACTAATAAATTTGTCATTTTGAGTTCAGTTTCCGTACCGGCTTTGTTGTAAGGTTTTTATTAAGTTTTTACCGAACAGTCCGTGTAGCTTTAAATAATAAGATTTATATGAGTTTTATAGTATTTCTCACACCCATTATTATTATTTAGCTAAATTTATTTATTTTTGAATTTTCAAACATTTGCCGTTTGGTGCTGCAGAATACTGTATTTTGCTGCAAAATGTTGTATTTAGCTGCGGACTTGGACAATTTGGTGTTTTAAATAAAATTTTTATGGTATAACAGTTCATACATATCTTCGGAAGGACACAACCCCGACCAGCCGGCCTGTACTGCTAAAGAAAAAGGGCTATGGAGATGAATGCCAGTCTTGATTGTCTTAATTCTGAAATATCAAACTGTACCATAACCAGTTCTGATATTTATTTCGTGTTCGCGTCCTTGTCATCCGCTTAGGATATGGTTTTATATGTTCATAATTGTGATGAATTCATTATCATGCCAAACTATGATTTGGTTGAATTCCTAGACTTATAAGACTTAAAATAATAATTTAAGTCAAGTTATACGATAAATATACAATGTACTAGTTGTTCAAGTTGTATAGAATTACCGGAATTTTGCCAATTGTCACATTCTCCCCTTGTTCAAGAAAATTTCGTCCCAGAATTTAAGTCGTGTAATCCTTTGTGTAGGATTTCTCGAACAGGTGAGGGTACTTTCTTTTGATTTCATCTTCCTATTCCCAAGTGAACTCATGTCCGCGCTTTGAGTTCCAATGGACATTGACTAATTTGATACGACTCCTCCTTGTTTTCTGAACTTTCAAATCTAAAACTTCGACAGGTTCTTCGATGAAATGGAGTTTGTCGTTTATATGAATTTCGTCCGTGGGAATGATAAGTGACTCATCCGAAAGACACTTTTTAAGATTTGACACATGAAAAGTGTAGTGAACCTTACTATGTGTTTCAGACAATTTCAGGTTATATGCGACTGTTCCAATTTTCTCCAAGATTTCATAAGGTCCTATGTAGGGCTAAGTTTTCCATGCTTTCTGAATCTAACTACGCCTCTCTAAGGCGAGACCTTTAATAGCACTTTGTCTCCAATCTCAAAGGATCATGGTTTGCGGCATTTATCCGCATAACTTTTTTGTCTATCCTGAGCTGCTTTAATATGATCTCGGATTTTAAATATTTTATCCGTAGTTTCTTGGATTAATTCTAGACCTATCATTTGTTTGTCGCCTATTTTCACCCAACATAGCGGAGATCGACACTTATGTTCGTATAACGCTTCAAATGGAGCAGCTTGAATACTCGTGTGATAACTATTGTTATATGAGAACTCCACTAAAGGCAAGTGAGTATCCTAATTTCTGCCTAAGTCAATTACATAAGCATGAAGCATATCTTCTAAGGTTTGAATGGTGCGTTCACTTTGGCCATCTGTTTAGGGATGAAAGGCCATACTTAGATCTAAGCGAGATCTAAAAGCCTTTTGAAATGATTGTCAAATTCTTGATATGAAACGACCATCTCGATCAGAGATTATAGAAACAGGCATTCCATGTCTTGCCACAATCTCTCTGAGATAAAGTTCGGCTAGCCTCTCGGTTTTATCTTTCTCACGTACCGGCAAGAAGTGAGCTCATTTGGTTAGTCGGTCGACAATTACCCAAATCATGTCGTGACCCCGAGAAGTCCTGGGTAATTTTGTTATGAAATACATAGAACTTTGTTCCCATTTCCAAGTGGAAATTTCAGGTTGTTGTAACAATCTTGAATTTTTTGGTATTTGGCCTTAATTTTTGCACATGTTAGACATTTTCCAACATAAGTTGCAATATCTCTCTTAAGATTAGGCCACCAACAGAATTCTTTAAGATCGTGATACATTTTATCCGCTCTGGGATGTATTGAATATTTGGACTTATGGGCTTCATCTAGGATCAGGTTTTACAGATTACCAAAAAGAGGAACCCAAATTCTGTTTGCAAAATACAAAGTTCGGTTCTCTTTTCGTTCTGATTGTTTTTCCATACCTCTAAGCATCTCTGCTATAAATTACCGCTCTTCAAGGCTTCCTGTTGAGCGTCGTGAATTCGAGAGGTAAAGTTATAATGAATGGTGAGTCTTAATGATCATACACGAAGAGGCTTCACTCGTTCCTTTCGACTTAGTGCATCCGCAACAACATTCGCCTTGCCCGGATGGTATTTAATTTCACAATCATAGTCATTCAACAATTCAAGCTAACGACTTTGGTGCACATTTAAATCTTTCTGGTTAAATATATGTTGAAGACTCTTGTGATCGGTAAAGATTGTGCACTTGGTGCTGTAAAGATAATGACGCCAAATTTTTAACACAAATACCACTGCACCTAGCTCTAGGTCATGTGTGGTATAGTTCTTTTCGTGAACTTTTAATTAGCGTGACGCGTATGCAATAACTTTCTCTGGTTGCATTAATACGCATCCTAAACCTTGATGTGAAGCATCACAGTAAACTAGAAAGTCGTCTATGCCGTCCGGAAGTGATAAAATCGGTGCATCACAAAGTGTATCCTTAAGCAGGTAGAAAGCTGCTTCTTGTTTCTCTCCCCAATCAAACTTCTTATCTTTCGATGTTAGGGAGGTTAGTGGTTGAGCGATCTTTGAGAAATTTTCAATGAATATTTGATAATAACCCGCCAATCCTAAAAATTGACGTACTTTGGCGGGTGTCTTAGGTGCGTTCCAATTCTTAATGGCTTCTATTTTTGATGGATCAACATGTATGCCTTTCTTGTTGACTACATGTCCGAGAAATTGGACTTCACAAAGCTAAAATTCACGAATTTTGCATACAGTTTCTCCTTCTTTAGCAACTCAAGAATGGTCCTAAGATGATGTTCATGATCCTTCTTATTTAGTGAATATATCAATATTTCATCAATAAATACTATCACGAATTTATCAAGACAAGGCTTGCACACATGGTTCATTAAGTCCATGAACACCTTCGGGGCATTTGTTATACCAAAAGGCATAACAAGGAACTCCTAGTGACACCGTAACGGGTTCGGAATGTTGTTTTTTGGAATACTTTCTTCCTGTACTCTAAGCTGATGGTATCCTGACCTTAAGTCAATCTTCGAGTAAAAACTTGATCCTTGAAGTTGATCGAATAGATCATCGATCCTTGGTAACGGATACTGATTCTTAATCGTGAGTTTGTTCAATTCTCGATTATCTATGAACATTCTAAAGCTTCCATCTTTCTTCTTTCAAATAGAGCTGGAGCTCCCCAAGGTGAGAAGCTTGGTCTAATAAATCCTTTGTGCAACAACTCTTGAAGTTGTGTGGACAACTCTTGCATTTCCGAAGGAGCTAATCGATAAGGGGATTTCGCTACAGGTGCAGCTCCTGGGATCAAGACTATGCGAAATTGGACTTGTCGTTGTGGTGGTATTCCTAGCAAGTCCTCTGGGAAGACTTCAGGGAATTCCTTAACAACAAGGATCTCTTCAAGTTTTGGCTCCTTAGATTTCTTGTCAACAACGTGTGCTAAGAATGCTATACATCCTTTTCGCAAGCACCTTTGAGCTTTCATACAACAAATAATTTGCAATGGCGATTTGCTCTTCTCGTCATGTATAAGAAGTGTTTCATTATTAGGAAGTGGAATGCGAATAATTTTGTCGCAACACACGACTTCGGCTTGGTTATTGGATAACCAATCCATTCCGATTACAACATCAAAACTACCTAACTGGATGGGTAATAAATCGATGTTGAATTTTTGTGCACCTAACTCTAAAGAACATCCTTTAATAATTTCATTAGATTCAATTATCTTTCCATTCGCTAGTTCGATAGTGAATGGAATATCAAATTTATTTGAATTTAGTTCATATATTTCTTTAAACTCTAAAGATATGAAACTAAAATCTGCGCCAGTATCAAATAAAATAGATATGAAATGATTATTGACAGGGAACGTACCAGTGATCACATTTGAATCCTGACGTACCTCATGAGCTCTTATTACAAAGGCTCGCCCATGGCCTTTGTTCTCCTTTGGGCAATTCTTTCTAAAGTGGCCCAATTCACGCAACCATAGCAACCTTGGTTTCTTCCTGGGTCGTTTCCATTTCCATAACTTCCTTCTTTCTTGCCTTCATTCCTGTTTCCTTTGTTATTACTTCAGCAATTTTCGGTGCGGTGTCCCAACTTCCCGCACTTATCACATTTGGTGGTTCGCATCCACCATAATGATGATAATTACACCTGTTGCATTTAGGTGCATTTCCAGTATAACCTATCGGTTTTGTCTCTAATGTCGCCACGAATGCCTTGTTCCTTTTTGCCCTGGGAGTTTCCTTCTTCTTGCTACTCAGTCGGGAACCTTTCTTGAAGTGGGTAAACTTTCTCTTATTCCCATGTGAGGTTGATTCTACATGTGTCTCCTTGGGCATCTTCGCATTCTTTCTTGAAAACTTATTCCTTCTAATCGCTTCTTCAGTAAGGCTCACTGCAATCGTAATTGCCTCGGTGATGGTTGCTGGATATGACGAAGTAACCATACTTCGGATTTCTGGATCTAATACCCAAATGTATCGTTCGATACGTTTGAATTCGGGGGTTACCATATACGGAACGACTCATGAAAGATCATGAAATCGCTGAGTATAGCCATAGATGTTGGATCCGACCATTGCTATATTCCAAAACTCTGTTTCCAACTTTTGTAGTTTGGCCCTTGAACAATACTTATCTCGCATCATTTCCTTGAGTCTTTCCCAAGTGATAGCGTATGCTGCTACATATCCTTTGTACTTTTAGATTCCACCACGATAAAGCTTCCTCAATGAACAATCCCGAAACATACAATGCAGTCTGGTTAGGGGAACAATTACTCATGCGGATTACAGAATCCGTCTTTTCGGTCCATCGAACAAATGCTACAGCTTCGCTAGTGCCGTCAAAGTTCAATGGTGGCAATCTAAAAATTGGTTATATGTGCATCCTAAAATGTTGATTCTCGAAATTGTCGGAAATATTTATTTTGCAAATAAAATATTAATGAAAATTTCTTGTAAGGTTATGAGTAACTAACCGTTCGTAGGATTTGTTACTATTGGTGGGGCTTGAGCCCTATCTTCATTTCTCAAATTGGTGCGATTTGCTTCATGCTGAGCAATCGCATCCGCAATGTGTTGATTCAACAAAGCATCAAGTTCAGCTTGAGAAGCGGGTAGGGGAGTTTGGAGGTTATGGATGCTTCTACTTCGTTGTGGCATGATCTTCATACATAAAATTATATAGAATGAATTAGACAAATGTTTCTGATAAATATTGTCATTCATGGATCAAATAAGATAAAATATATCTAATATATATATATATATATATATATATATATATATAATATATATATATATATATATATATATATAGATCAAATAAATCGAATCATCTCTCACGTGAGATATTCATACAAATATCATCATGACACAAATATAATGAATAATCAACAATGCATGATAAAAGAAGGATAATCAACTTTCAAATATATATACTATCAACTTGTCACATAATTTTTGCGAGGTAGAAAAATATAATTTGGAGTTTCATCACTCCGACATACAAGTTTTATACAATATATAAACAAAAGTAGATATTTTCTTCGCATTGTTTCTTCAGAGTCTTCAAGTTGACTTATACATATCTTCAAAATTTCCTTCAATCTTCAACTAACATGACATGGATACTATCTCCAAAACTTAATTACATACCAAACTAGACAGACGGTGGGGGTGGGGGTGCAGATGCGCGGATCACACTGTGGAAGTATTCCATCTCCTCCTCGATGGCACTAATGCGCCTCTCAAATGATGAAGAGGTGGCAAGGGATGATGCAAGTGATGGTACTAATGGAGATGGTGGTGGTTGAAGTGATGATGTGGGTAGTGGTGGCTGAGATGATGAAAATGGAGTACTTTGTGATGCTCGGATAGTGAGCATTAAGCTCATGAAATCGTCAAAACAGAATACCGAGCTATATCTCGGTAGATGTTAGTTTGTACTCAGTGGTGGTGAGTGGTAAATGGCTCGGGTACGGGTCGGATGGGCTCATGCCCAAAGGTGGCTGGTCATGTGAAACAATAAAGTAAGGTGAAGGGTATGTGACAGTACTATGCATATGAGGTGGGGGATGGGATATATCTCCAGCAGTGGGGATCAGAATAAAAGGCGGATACTCAGTAATAGACTGAGTGTATGGAACATGTGATGGCCTTGCAGCGAATGGGTCTCGGTAAGAACTGAATGTCAGTGTAACGGTAGTAAAAATAGATCCCGCAAAAGGATAAGGAGGTACATGATCAGCGAACTGAGAAGTACTACCAAGCGTAAATGGGATGGTCCAACAGAAGGGTGATGTATCAGATGATCAGTGTAGTGTGTGATATCCCCTAAAGGATGCAATGGTGGTGCAGACTCAGATAAAGGATCAGTGTAGAATGTATCTTGTAAAACGGTATCAACATGCGTAGGGAAGATATCTGAAGATGGTGGTAAAGTGGTATCTAGTGAAGGCATAGGTAATAGGTTCAAAGGTGTGGAAGGTGCAGACGATGTAATGTCAACAACTGTAGCCTCTGACTGGGCTACCTCTAACATGGCAATGTCAAAATCCTCTCCAATGCCAAGGTGATCGTTAACATGCTTAACATGTATAACTGGAATGACATCATCCTCAACATCAACAATAGGAGGCACGGGGTGTCCGTCCTCATCGGCAATATCATCAAAAGGATCTACCACATTAAGTGGTATAGCGACGTAGGCAACGACATATTCACCCTCAGGTTGACCGAATATGACCATCCCATGAAAATGAGGTACTGTAAATACATCATCCTCTAAAGTAATATCGGCATGGTCAGGCTCAAGTAAGGCAAATGGCTGGAAATCGATGTTCATCCACTCATCATCTGATAACTCGTCATCAGAGATGATGAAGATAACAGGTGGAGCAGGATCGTCTAATGGTATGTAATCAGCGTTTGAAGCATAACCCGTGGAATCGGTATCGGAGTCGGAAGCATACCCTGATTTTCGATGTAGCGGAAGCGTGTCACGAGGTGTGGCTAGAGCGGCAATTGTTGCATTCAACCAAGTAAACGACAATTGTATTACAAAACATTCATCTGTACTTTTTATTTAATACATAATTTGCATACCAACTATTGTTTTTAAAACCATACCACAAGTTTGAACCCTATTACTTAAAATTCAACATAAGTTTATAAAACATAACAACGAAAAATTGGATTAAACACGACATCTTGACTTCACAACCAACGAACAAGATTTTCCCCGAAGGCCATTCACTAGTTTCCTATAATACATGTTAGTTTTGAAAACAATGTCAACAAAAGCTGGTGAATTCATGTTATAAATTTTCAAAAACATTTGAAATAACAAATTCGTTTAATATAGCTTAATGAAACTTGTAAGATCATTAGTGTGTTGCAAGGACACTAATATGTATGCCGAATAAGGTGGCAACCAAACCTTGACGATTTATTATGTGTCTGAGACACTCGTTTTAGACACAAAAGCACTCCAATACGATCTGTTATTATTGCCGTAATAGAGTGGGGCTCGCCCAAACCCAAGAGATCTATCCCCTTGTTCCTCGGTACTTGTTATTCATAAATGGTCCCAATGATTGAGCCTTATTCACGTGTGATCTAAATATTTTCATTTTCCCAGCTATATTAATTGTAACATGTATACATCCCCGCACATTTAAAAAACCATAAAAACGTTAAAATAAAAGGGGAAACATGAACTCACAGATTTGCGTTCCATGCAAATCTGTATTCGATTTTTGATACTTCGTTCGTTTCTTGACCTACAAGTGTTCTAATCTATTAGATACTTAGGCTTTCATTCGTTTTTGGTACAAATATTTTATCTTGAATTTCATACTTGTAATTGTTAGTTTTTCTTTGTTGATATATATATATATATATATATATATTAGATTGATTATATGTAAATGGGCCTAGCCCATAATTTAATTCTAAGAATTCAATCTAAAAGTTTATAACATTTGGGCCTAGCCCAATTTGCTTACTATACGTGGGCCTAGCCCAATTCGTTTCATGTATGTGGGCATAGCCCAACCTAGTTTTGTTTAAAGTAGTTTAAGCCCAATTGGTTTACAAAAGTGGGTCTAGCCCAAATTAAAATGAAAAATTGGGCCTAGCCCAATATAGTTTATAAAATTGGATTAGTCCAAGTTTAATTTTATGAAAGTGGGATTTAGCCCAATGGTAGTTTTATAAAATAGATTAGCCAGATTTGTTTCTTTACAAAAGTGGGCTTGACCCAAAGTTAACTTTTATTTAAATAGGTTTAGCCCATGTAAACTTCTATAAAAGTAGGCTTAGCCTAAATTTTGATTTTTATACAAGTGGGCCTAGCACTTGTAAATTTATAAAAGTGGGCTTAGCCCAAAGTTAATTTTAACATTTATAAAAGTGGGCCTTAGCCCAACTAATTGATATAAATAGACTAGTCCATATATCTTATAAAAACAAGTTTAGCCCAAATTATTTTTTATAAAAATGGGCTTAGTCTAATAATTGTTTAGTTAGGCTTATCCAAGTTTTTAAAATACTTACTAGTAAATGTTTACAACTTATAAAATTTATTTATGAAAACTATTAGTTATAAGTTATAGATTTAAAAATTATAGTAAATGTAAAGTGTATCGGTTTATTTGTTCGTTTTGACCGTTAGGTTCGCGTCGACTATTTTATTTGTTTCGTCTTTTTCGTTTGTTTCATTTATACCATATACTTTATTTTGTCCGAATTGTCCAAGTTGTCAGCATTGTCCGATATATATTATTTTATCAATAATTTGAACACTTATATATTTTTGTATTCAATTTAACATGATCAAAATATATATAGTTTTATACAAAAATACATGTACACATATTGATGGTTTAAAATATATATTTTTTTCAAAAATATATATTTATCTCATTTTTAGTTTAAGAAAATATAAGTAATTAATTTTTTAACTTTTTCATCCAAATCCCTTATTTAAACATCATTAAATTTCCTAATCACTTTTAATCACCAAATCTTTAGTTAAATCATATCTTAATCAAGATTAATTTTTATAAAAATTTTGCTATAGTTTCCTTTAAAATATAAGTTTCCCATGTTTTTACAAACATGTTTTAAATTATTAATCTAACTCAAATCGTCATCAAGTTACATATACTATACAAATGTATTAACGAAAATGTCATGAACTTGTTATAATTTTAAACTTTCTTAAAATGGAAACTTTATTATTACTTTTAAACAAAATTTCTAAATCATAACTTTTATTTAATGATCTAATACTTGTATGAACATCTTTAAAACATAAAAATATGTTCATGATTATTTTTGTTAATGAATAGTGCTAATCTAAACATGCATGTGTTTAGATCATCTTTTTTTTTTATTCATAATTTTGCAAGATTCAAGTTTTCTAGTGCATGACAAGTTCAAGATCATCCAAAATTATCAAGAAAAACACATAATTGTGTAGTGATCTTAGATTTATTAGTTTTTTTCAAGTTGGTTTTTATATAACTTTTATGATGATCTTGTTAAATTTTATAAAATATAAAGTATAAGATTAGGTTTAAGGATCTTACTACTAGCACAAGTCTAGGGATGATCTAAAGGATGAAGAATATAGGTTGATCAAGAGTTCCAAACTTCCAAAATGAGTTTCTAATCCTTGCAAGTTCCTTAGATCTTCATGCAAGCTTTTCTAGAGTTTGGTTTTTAAAACGTTGAAGGTGATATGGGTATGCTTTGGCCGATTTTTATGAAGGAAAAGGAAGGAGTGTTTTGAAGTTTTTGGTGTGATGAAAGAATGGAAATGAATGTAGGTGACGGTTTTGTGTTATGATTCAAGATCTTACACCTCATTTTACACTGAACTCACTCATAATATTGCCAACACACAAGTGAAGGGTTAGTGGCATGGGGAAACCATATGTAGCCGTGGGTTAGTGGGGGGGGGGGGGGGGGTTGGATTATTTTTTTTATAAATAAAATGTGATTTTATAAACTTTTATAACTTTAATAATTTTTTATGTAAGTTTTTATAAAAACTAATGCCCCAACACTTTAAAGTGATGTTATAATATGCAAAAGTAATTTACTAGTCTTATTGTTTTGTTGTTCGGTTGATAAAGTTAGTTCAGGTCTTGTACCGGGTGAAATACTGATATATTGTGTTATTTATTAAATTTTATGTTCATAATAATTCTAGTACAATTTTTATCATACCGTTAATTAATCTAGCTCTTCAGACTAATAAATTTGTCATTTTGAGTTCAGAATCTCTACCGGCTTTGTTGTCAGGTTTTTACTAAACAATCCGTGTAGCTTTAAATAATAAGATTTATATATGTGTTTTCTACCATTTCTAACACCCATTATTATTATTTAGCAAAAAATATTTATATTGGATTTTCGGACATTTGTTGTTTTGTGCTACAGAATGCTGTATTTTGCTTCAAAATGTTGTATTTTGCTGCGGACATGGACAATTTGGTGTTTTAAATAAAACTTTTATGGTATAACAGTTCAGACATATCTTTGTCTTAGTTATGAAATATCAGACTGTGTCGTAACCAGTTCTGATATTTATTTCTTGTTCGCGTCCTTGTCATCCGTTTAGGATATGGTTTTATATGTTCATAATTGTGACGAATTCATTATCATGCCAAACTATGATTTGGTTGAATTGCTAGACTTATAAGACTTAAAATTATAATTTAAGTCAAGTTATACGATAGATAGACAGTGTACTAGTTGTTCAAGTTGTACAGAATTACCGGAATTTTGCCAATTGTCATATCTGGCCCCTTCTCTCTCTGGTGATTTAAGAGATGGCGATTTCACAAGATGTTCAAGGTTTCACATGATCCAATCGATAGATCCAAACGATTTGAGATCTTCACTGACCCTCTCTCATTTCATCTCATCTCAATTTCAGATCTCTCATTTTTATCTCATTCTATCTAGATCCAAATGATTTGAGATCTTCACTGGCCGTCTCTCATTTTCATATCATCCACATGTTCAGAGCTCTCATTTTCATCTCATTCTCTCTGTTTCTTCATCCATCCAAGATCCAGATCTTGGTGAGTACCAACATTTCCTCTCTCATATGGTAATTATTTTGTTTATTTTTCAATTTGTAGACAAAATTTTAAATGTTCTTCATATAATGCTTTATAGCTCATCTGAAGATCAGGTCGCTTGCCTAGAAGCTAAATAAAACTATTTATTAACTCAAGTTAGAACTATGAACTTTATGGTAAAACAAAACCTAAATATTGACCCCCTCTTTGTTTACAGGTAGATGAAACACCGCAGCCAGCGTAGCTGTAACAAGTTTATACGGTAAGCGATAGGTGCACTTCCACTAAAATGATTTCGTAAACTATATCTCAATAAATAACAATAATATTAATCGTTATTGTTTGTCAGATTAGATCAGCAACTGAGTCTAGCACGTCTGATTATGATGAAGAGAAATTGAAAGAAGGTTTAAATTGTGTGATGTGTTTTCATTGCTTTTTAGGGGGAAGATAGGTGATTCTCTCCTAGGGCTTACAAAACACAGGTTATTGGCGGTAGCCCGCCTTATTTAACATATAAAAAAACTTTATATGTTAAATATGGCAGACTGCTGCACATAACCTGTGTTTTGTAAGCCTTATGGAGAGAAGCGCTCATCTTCCCCTTACAAGGCAAAGAAAATTTATACAAGTAATTTGTCAAACTACACTAAATTCAGTAAAAGTATGTGTTAGATATAAAATATATGTTGGAATCAAACCCTACAAACGAACAGAGATAGAAAGCCAAAATATACTACAACCTCTGATCCAAACAATAATGTAACATCTGCCCAAGTCAAGGTCTGCTGAAGACTAAATGTCCAAGGTCTGCCATAGCTAAACTCTGTTAAAGACAAAGCTCTGATCCAAACAATAATGTAACATCTGCCGAATTCAAGGTCTGCTGAAGACTAAATGTCCAAGGTCTGCCATAGCTAAACTCTGTTGAAGATAAAGCTCTGCTGAAGTCTAAAACTGAAGGTCTGCCAAGGCAAAGCTCTACTAAAGACTAAAGTTAAAGGTCTGCCAAGGCAAAGCTCTGCTAAAGACTAAACGTAAAAGGTCTACCAAGACAAAGCTCTGCTAAATATCAAAGCGAAAGGCCTGTCAAGGCAAAGCTCTGCTGAAGACCAACAGAGGATGTTTCATCAGTGTTTTCTATCAGTCCTTGTAATGTTTAGTGTATAGTAGTGGTTAGCTTAGCAGATGTTATTCGTTTGTTATTTTTGTTAAGTGTCACTTTCATACTGACATCATAATAAGAGGTTTAGTGGTTATTATTGTAGTATAAATAGAACAGTGCCTGTACTGTTCTATTTAATCACTTTCATCGATTGTCAATATAAGCTATCTTCCTTACATTATGTACGAACAAATCAGTGATCTTAGGCTGAGGGGGATATTGTGAGTCATATGTAAGTAATCATAATTACGAAAGCATGACAATGAAAACAATCTCTCAACTGTTATGAATTAAAGCAAACATGACGTAAATGCCCACTGATGAAAACCACTGACTCACTAACCACTAATGTTATAGTCACTAACCACTGATGCAAACCAATGATGCAAATTCATCTGATTTATCTTCTTTCATTTACCATTTTTGTAAGTCCCGTAAACGGATCAAACAGGTATCACTAACCTAATCAGTAGCAAAAATTATGATTAGGAAGAAGAACAACTTGAATAACTTTGAATAACTCTAACTTGCATACACCAAAAGATGTCTGATACAAGTTCTTTGATTACAACTCTCTAACCCCTTCTCAATAACCTAGCCTCTCTATTTATAAGCACTACTAAGCCCATAATTACAACCCTAGGCCCATTAGACACTAGGAAGCCCATAGAACCCCAAAAGCCCAAATAAATCCCTAATGAGTAAACCTTTAGTAATCTAAGCCCAACAATCTCCCCTAGGTTTACTTCATTAGTCTTTTGGTTGAGCATCCACGCTGAGTGTTCCATCTATGATTCCCACAACTCCAGCAGTCGAATCCTTTACACAAACCTCATACAGCTCAGCAGTTAGAATTTGATGTGACACAAGAACCTGCAAGTCTTCATCATGAAAGCTCACTAAATCTACCACGTCGTTGACTCTGAACGCATTCTCCTTAGTCACTATCGCCACGCTTCCAACCTTAGGATCGTATAACCAAAAGTTGAAATTCTTCAGAATCCCCCGAGGAAAAGTAGGAGCAACTGGGATAACTAATTCTTTGTCGGTTGGCGGCCACATCACCGATTTGAATCTCATGCCAGTGTGTGCATCGCAAACTCCTTTAGCCGCTCCCAAATATGGTTCAGCAGTCTTCATAGTCTTGAATCCACTCTTGACCTCACGTTCAAGCTTTTTGAAGAATCTCCATCCTGGTCCACATTCAGTAGTGTCATCATCAGTGTACGGAGCTCTCAATAGATCGGTTAAAGCAACTGTAGTCCACGTCTCAGATTGCGACTCCTTGGAATAATATTCACGGGTTCCATCCTGACACACAATAATCCACATATTTTTGACGTGGTCATACATCCAACTGAGCACCTTGGACTTGTTTCCCACTTTACTGTAGTAACTCGACCCCAAATCCATAACATATCTCTCCAACTGATTTGTTGGATCCTTAAGCTGAAAGTTCTCATCAAGCGGATTCACATTAACATTCTTCATTAAAAACATTTGCTTCTTCTTCTGACCACCGGCGCGTTTCCGACTAGCTGTAAACTTCCTGCGTGGATCGCTCATATAATCTTCCAGACCAGCTTGGTGTTCAGCTGCCAATCTTTGTTCCTCGGTTTCTTCAGCCATTCACTGTTGCGCTGCACGATGCATGGTCTCAATGTTCATCGGGTCATCTATAGGATCACTGAACTCCTTTTCAAATTTGTTTTCCAGCTTGCCTTTCAAATCAAACACCAGAGTCATAAGCATTGTGACATCTCCCGGCAGCTAATCAATAGTCTGATCTCTGATGTCTAAACGATTTTGCAGAGAGGCAATCTGAGCATCCTTCAGAATAACCTCTTGTTCCAATACTACCACCCGTTTCTTTAAGTCCACCACATCAACTTCTGCATCATCATCGTCACCATCCATTCCCTCGAATTCAAATGCCCTTTTCTTTGATCTGCACAAATAATCTTCAGCAACATCATCGGTATGACCAACTCCACTATCACCTACTTCAGAACAGCCTGCACATGATGAGCTTCCTCCAAATTCCATCATTTGTAGAACCGTGTCAGCTGGAATCGACGCAACAGTAGACTGTGTAATAATAGGAGCGGTCGGCTGTGCAGATAAAACAGGTGTATCAAGCATCAAAGTATGAGCAATAGATACGGCAACTGTAGACTCAGCAACGGTAGAAGTGATCAATTCAGATGCAGCAACAGTGAAAACAACAGGAGCTTCAGGTTCACTAGATGGAATGCTCGGCTCGGTTCTTTGCCTTTTGATCAATGGCACCTCATCTTCTTCATCTTCGTCATCTTCTTCAACTTGAGAAGTTGGTACAGCAATAGATGGAATGTCGAGTGGAGGATTGCCTTGTTTCTCCTAAATATCTTTTAAATAAGCAATCAAAGCCTCTAAATTCTCTGATGACAACTGTGGTAAAACGGGAGTTAACATGGCGTTGAATTCAGCGAGATCGTCAAGAAAAGCTTGCCCAACATTGGTAACTAAGTCCTCTATCTCTATCTCCTTTTCTTTGGCAGGTATGTCGTGTTCTTAGTCCACTATAGCATTGACTGGCGGAGGAGGAGGTGGTGGAATATCCATACCAACAACTTCAGCGAACTTCTCGAACTTCTTCAAAGCAAAATGACCCACAAACACTGTCTTAGACGTAGAGCGGTTCTTCTTCATTGTGCCAAAAATAGTAGGACCCATCAGCTTCATATTAAGCAAGTTTGCATTTGTAGCATCCTTTGCCAAATCAGGGTTACGGGCATCTAGTATGAGCTGGACAAAGCGCGGGTACAAAAGAAACATTCGCTTCTTGGACTACTCTAGAATTTTCTTCATGTTGTCGAAGATATAACCAGAATAGTTATACTTCCAGTCTATAACTAACGAAACTATAGCAGATGTCTGGGCTTGATTTGGCTGATCCAGACCGCCTTTGTTCTCCAACACACACTGCATGAACATGTGTACAAGCAACCGCCAATAAGCTGGAAACATTTTCTTCAGTAGTGGTGGATATGAACCCTCATATCCCATCTCCATCAGCACAGGAAGCACCTTTTCTTTGGCATAAATGGTTGGATCACTAAACATATCGGTAAGCTGCAACACCTCTCTCACACATGCTTCGTTCACCACTATCTCTTTGTCCTGAATCTACAAACGGATAAATGGTCTACCATCTTCACCTCTTGGCTGAATACATGCTCTTTTCCAGAATGAATGTACTAGGTCTCTGTAGATAACCGGGTTAGCACGGAGGGCATATGCAATCATGCACGCGTTGAGCCCCACAATCATAGACTGAAATTCTTGGAAGAAATCTGCTGGTGGGTCTGAAAGATACCCCGCTTGGTTGTGGAATTGCTCCTCAACCAACATCAACGCGTCAAATGCTTCTTCAACCATGTCTGTCAACAACATCAACCAAGTTAAATTCCAACTAACAGAAGTTAACAGGGTTTACCAGTATGGCAGTTAAAACTATCTGGATAGGTCAATAAAATGTCAAGGTTCAAATTAACAAGAGTTCAAGTTAATTATAGGGTTCAACAGTTGAAAAGGTTCAAACCGGATGAAAGGTTCAAAAACTCAAATCCAGAATACTGACAGTTCAATGTCAATCAGGATTAGAAGGAAGTCAATTTTAATTCGGACAAAGGTGCAATCCAGATTGCCATAGTATCTCGGATGGAGGATCAATCCGGATGAAGATCCAATCGAGTTCATCATTTCGGATGAATATCAATTCGGAATGAAATCCGGAATGCCTAAAACCTTTGAAGATCAATCTGAGACATAATCCAGAATGCTTTAAATATGAATATTTTCATCCGGAATGCATATGATTAATGAAGTTATACCTAATCCGGAATGAATTATCCAAGGTGCACAGTTCGAAATAGAGAGAATCAGAGAAGGAATATGAATTCGGAATATAAGTGGATAATCTGAAATAAGCAATCAGAGATGCCTATATACTTTCGGAATGGGCTTGGGCCTAAAACTTTGAATCCGGATTGGGCTTGTGACAAGCTCAATCCGAAACATTAACACAATGGGCCTATCCAGAAAAATCCAAATGGGCCTTTCCGGAAAAACCCAATCCGGAACAGTAACAGTTTGGGCCCAAAGAAGCCCAATCCGGAATAGTAACTAGGGTTTCCAATTTTAAGACTTTTAACCAATTCTATTAGACTGGCCCAAATCCCAAAGCACACTGGGCCAGTCCAATATCTCTTGACAGAAACCATCTCACCAAAATTCATCAAGTAGACTAACCAAGCATCCATCCACCTTTTAACATTTTACAAAGAAGAGCTACTTAAGACAAACATAAAGATTTATCACAGCCTTGCTAAGGGATCAAATCGTTTCAAAAGCTAACTAAGGAACATTTTTCAGTATGAGCAGGTTCAATTGGTCTAAGCGATTGTCAATATACTTGTCCATTTAAATCTAAAACTCAACCCTTGTAGTTCAGGCATTATGATACGCTTAAGGTAGTATTATACTATGATACTCGTGTGTCCCATACCATGACATACCCCCGTGATCAAGGTAAGCACAACAATTCATCGTAGCAGGTGAGTATACTGTGGTCATCTTTTATATTTTACAACATCAGGCTACTGGTGAATCGGTCAGTACTTCTGTACAACAGAGAGACCAATAGTGACTGACGAGGGTTAGGCAAATACCTTATGTGGTACGTAAAACTTATGAAGAAACTTCTGTTCTCTTAGGTTTTGGCATTTCCATTTTGGCTCTTTTACAAAGATATCCTGATTGTGCCTAGGTCTGCATATAATCTGGATGCAATAGAAGGGCAGTCAAGATATCCCCGGATGACTCAACAGCATAAAGACCCGAAACCTCAGATGTTGGCTATCCATCAACGCAAGATTTAAGACCATGAAATCATACACCTATAGTAAGTGACCCACCGAGTACATAGTTCGTTATGTTTATATCATTTGACTTTCCCCATCCGGTTGAGTTTTAGACCTACCGACACATCACTTTCGATCCAAATCTTTTGCCGCTTCGACACCTTACATGTGTTACTCAAATATTTTATCACGGAAAAGTATTTCATTTCCCTATCCTTGCAAAAACTGTTTTTTTTATTTTTTATTTTTTTAAGATTTCTCCCCCTAAATTTGTGCATACATATGAACAAATTTATGAAGCAATAAAAAGAAAATAAGAACAGTAAACGAAACAAAAAGTCAGAGGATGCCTAGGTAGAAAACCATATCATTTTGAGAAGATCCACAAGCACTTGAAAACGCGCGTTGCTAACGGGTTTCGTGAATAAATCCACCACCTGTGCATCATTGTGGATTTGCTCAAGCTTTACGAGACCCTTTTCATAGCAATCACGGATAAAATGAACTTTAATATTTATGTGCTTGGTTTTGGAATGAAAAACAGGGTTTTTAACTATTTGGATTGTGGCATCATTATCACAATAAATTGTTGTGTTTAGATAAGTCAAACCGTAATCCGCAAGCTGATGTTGCTTCCATAAAACCTAGGAGCAGCAAGTCGAGGCTGCGACATATTCTACTTCTGCGGTAGAAAGCGAAACCGTCTGTTGCTTCTTGCATTGCCACGAGATTAAGCGATCTCCCAGAAATTGGCAACCAGCCGAAGTTGAGCACATGTCCCTATCTGTACCTCCAAGATTACTGTCAGAGAAAGCAAACAGTTCAAATTCAGAAGTTTTAGGATACTAGAGGCCCATTGATGGAGCCCCTTTGAGGTATCGTTTAACAGCATGTAAATTATAAAGTTTAGGAGTAGCCTGATAACGAGCACACTGGCAGACGGCAAACATGATATCTGGCCAGCTAGCAGTTAGATACATGATTGATCTAATCATGGAGCCGTACATAGTCGGATTAACAGGCGTTCCTTTAGTGTCTTCATTTAGAAGAGGCCGTTCTGCGATACGTGAAGCCATAGGATTTGAATCTGTAAGCTTGAATTTGGCAAGAACGTCATGGACAAATTTTTCTTGATGAATTAGGATACCATGTGGGCTCTGACGAACTTGAAGTCCCAAAAACATGGTCATCTCCCCAAGGAGCTCATCTCAAATTTCTTCTTCATGATTTTTTCGAATTCGCGGCACAATTCATCATTGGTGGAACCGAAAATAATATCATCAATGAAGATTTGGACGAGAATAACGTCTGATAAACAGAGTTTGATCAATGGTTCCCCTTGTGTAGTCATGAGAAAGCAGATACTTTGTAAGAGTAGCGTACCATGCGCAAGGCGCTTGACGCAACCCATACAAAGCTTTGTCGAGTTTGTAAGCATAATCTGGCTTGTCAGGATCAGTAAAGCCCGGTGGTTGTGCCACGTAGATTTCTTCTTTCACCTTGCCGTATAGAAACGCAGTCTTGACATCCATTTGATATACAGTAAATCCATGTAAGATGCATATGCCAAGAAAATCCGTATAGCCTCCAAACGCATGACAGGTGCATAGACCTCATCATAATCTAATCCTTCAATCTGTCGAAACCCCTGAACCACCAGTGAGTTCCGAGAGCATGTTTTCCTTGAGGCGGCTTCACCAATTGCCAGACAGCAAGCTTCTCAAATTGATTGAGTTCCTCGTGCATGGCATCCACCTAGCCTGGTTCCTACAAGGCAACATCAATACTTTTAGGTTCAATTTTTGAAATGAAGCAAGAATAGAGACATGTATTGATACCCCAGATTGGCTGCGGGTTCGAACAACAGCATTGACAGGACCAATAATATTCTTAATGGGGTGATCACGCTATAAACGCTGCGGTATTGGTGTAGAAGGAATGAGAACATCTGTTTGCAAGTTGGTGACACTAGCTGAAGCGACTCCAGATGTCTCCCCCTCAATAGCGGCACCAGTATGTACTGAGGAATCCACCGAACAATCGAGTGGAGTAGGCTCAGGAAATAGAGAGGAACCCAAAACATCATGAGTAAGACTATCATGTGTTGTAGGAGGCTCTGGATCAGAAACCACAACTTCAGGAGGATCCGTCTGAGCAGGCAAAATGATAGTTGGTTCTGGAGAATTCGAAACGGTGGAAGAAGACAAGACAGCTTCATTAAATCCAGGAGGATCCACACTCAGTTGCTTTAAAGTCTCATGTAGCTCGGTGGCATCAGCATCGTCTTCAGATGAAATGTGCACCGTTGGAAGAGCAGAGATTGAACTGTTACCTGCAGGCACATTGGAAGACGCATCAAAATGATTAAATAATCTGGAGTAGTCATACAACCATTTAGGACCAATGCATGTATCCTTGGGATTTTCCTCCAGCCAACCCACATTGTAGGTTTTAACTACCATCTTTTTGATCTTGTTGTAAACACGATATGACGTATTTTAGAATAGCCAACGAAAATGCAAGGATCCCCGCGTGCTTCAAACTTTCCTTTAGCGTCCATGAGCAGGAGAACACAAGGGCATCCGAATTTGCTGAAATGCTTGACCAAATGTTTGCGACCTTCAACCACTTTGTATGGAGTGTTCATGTGGCGTTTATTGATTAGGGCATGATTCTGAATATAGCATGCAATATTGATTGCTTCTGCCCAGAAGATAAGAGGTAGCTCAGATTCAACCAGCATAGTGCGTGCAACTTCAATGAGTGTGTGATTTCTGCGTTCTGCAACCCCATTTTGTTGTGGGGTTTTGGCTACACTGAACTGTCGATCAATTCCCTTAGAGGAGCAGAAAGAGTTTAAGGTAATATCACACCGAATAGCCTTCATTGTAGAATATGTCTGGTTTTCCATAAGCGTGACAAATTGTTTTACTAACTAAGTGGTTTCACTTTTATGTGTGAGAAAGAAAACCCAATTGAATCGAGAGTAGTCATCAATAATAACCAGACAGTAAGCCTTCCCGCCAATGCTGCGTATGTCTGTTGGACCGAAGAGATCCATATGTAACAATTCTAAGACTTGAGAAGTTGAGGGAACGACTTTAGATTTGTGCGGCTGTCGATGTTGTTTCCCACGTGCACATGATTCACATTTTTCGATCATGAAGTCATGAACTGGCAGATCTCTGACTAAACCACCTTTTGCAAGACGATTTAAATTCTTCATATTGATTTGTCCCAGTCTGCAATGCCATAACATGGTGTCATGTTCGGCTGTCGATGAGAAGAGGCAAGTGAGCTTGTCAGAAGGAGCCTGGTTCATATCAATGACATACGCATTGCCTTTGCGTGCAGTTTCAAGAAGAATCCAGTCATCTGGAATAATTAAACCGGGTTTAAGCACATAACATCCTTTCTTGGTGAAGAGAACATCCAAATGATTGTCACAGAGTTGAGACACACTCAACAGACTGTGCTTCAATTGTGGTACGTAATTGACATTCTTAAAGCTGAGGGGTCCATTGCAAAGAGTTCCTCTCATGGTAATTTTCCCTGTTTCTCCACCTGCGAAGGAAACAAACCCGCCATCGAAAAACTGAATGTCATTCAACTGCGAGATGTCTTCGGTCATGTGCCTGGAATAGCCACTATCAATGTACCATAGTCTAACAAGAGCGCGCCAGAGCTGTTCCTGCATATTTCAATAGGTTTTAGTTAGAAACGGGAAACCAGGCCATCGAAGATCTGGGCTTGCCATTAGCATTAACGTAAGTAACCTCATGGGAGATTAAATTAGTTGAGGATGAGGTTGTTGATGCTTTTGATTTATTAGAAATGGGGTTAGAAGACTGAGTCTTGGCCACTAACTTAGGCCTCCAGGTTACCGAATCAGACCTCTGCACAATCCTTGGAGTGCTAGAGGGATTATGGGAAACTGAAGGTCTCAAGGGTTTGAAAGATTGTATCTTGGCCAAGTTCCAGTCTTGATCAGGTGGACGATTAGGCATAGCCTTGTGATTTTAATTCAAGGTTTTTGAACATGGAGATGTTGGCAAAATTTTAACCGATATCTGTTCAGCTTGTTGCTTAACAGATTCAGTTTGCGACTGCTGAGTTAATTTCTCAGTTTGATGAGGAGACTCAGCAGTTTCTTTTTAGATCAACGTGTTCTCCTATTCTTAGTCTTATTCTTCAAATCACATTTTGTGATAGATTCTGTAGAGGACACGAGTGGCTCTACAGGGACATCCTGTTCTGAGATGTCAGAAGGTGAATATGGAATTTCGCAATTTTGAAAAGTTTGAGATTCTGATTCATAATCAGCTTTAAGATTTTCATTTGAATCATGAAGAAAAGTGTGTTTATCTTCTGTCATTTCAGAATCAGTCCCTTGTGTGGAGTCGCCCGAGTCTTCCAGAATTATGTCACAATCAACTTTTACAGAATCGGTTGGTTGGTCTATTTCCACACTATCAACCCTAGGGGATGCATCAACAGAAGCAACCTCTGGAGAAGAACTTTCGGTATCCTCAGCTGAAACTGATGAAACCGAATCATCTATTGATGCAGAATCTGCAGCTAAATTCATTTTCTCATCACAAGAGTTATCACAATTATTAGCATCATTCAAAACATCAGTATTTAATGAAAAATCCGAATTAAAACTGTCTAAATTCTCAACACAACCAACACTGTTTGAGCATCTAAATTGTTCAGCAAGAATTGATTTAAAATGTCAAAAGCAGGCTTATAAAATGCATATTCGGCAGCTGAATTGTCTGAATTTGTATTCAGACATTCCTCTTGATCACCCTCTGTGATATCCTCAACTAAAATTTCTTCTTCACATGAGTTAGACACATTAGTATCGTTCACGAATTCAGTTTGAGTATCAGAAGATTCTTTTTTGTTAGATTCTATGGAGGATGTGGATGTTTCTGCCTCAGGCTCAACTTTCTCCAATCCATCTGTACTCCTAGAAGGATGATTACCAGATTCATGTGAAAGTGGTGTAGAAGCCACAAAGACATCATCGCTCTTGAGTTCAGTGGGTTTGGAGAACTTTGGGTAATTGGGTGTCCATGGTTTGGATAAATAATCTGAAGGTTTACCATAAATAATTATTTCTGCATTTTCAACCTCTTCCTCAGAGTCAGGCATTCTAGTATAGTTATGATTATATGGTGGAGGCACCCTATTATACCCGAGGCCTTTGGTAAAATTCTTTTGATAGTTAAGCTGGTGGTCACATAAGTCCTTGATAAGTTTACTGGAAGTTTCAATTTTTTTAATGTTTATTTCATTTTCGTGAAGCTTCCCTATCAAGGAATTTAGCTTGGCTAAGGCAGCTTGAAGTTCTACGTCCTTTTCAGCTAGTTTTAGCTTGTAGTCGTAGACTCAACATTGTTGTTGGTTCAAGTCTAGCTTTAGCTGAGCTACATCCTGTTTCTGAGCTTCGACCTTCTCCATAAGAAGCTTGTTCTTATGTTTAGGGCGATGTTCTGCGACGCAACATGTTGATATTCAGCCACTAGAGTTGAATTATGGCCGCGCATTTGTGATAATTTAAAACGACAACTATCAGAACAGAGAATTTGATTTACCGTTTACGAAAGATCGGGCGTCTCAGTTGTCTGCGCCATCATGCAGTGGTTGCTGTTCTTGGATAGATTCAATGTTTCCATTTGAGCTGCAGCATCTGCCTAGTTGAAACCGTCATGATGTTGGGCCACCAATGTTGTTGACTTCCCGCCTGAGCTACTTGATGGACTCGTAGTGGACTTGGAAGGAGAGACGGGAACCAACTGTCTGTCACTGCTCTGAATATCAGCAACCCTGGATGATACATACCCGGATGGTTGCTTCTTGCATTCCCTGGCGACGTGTCCTGGTTCGTGACATCGTAACACCTAAGTTTGTCCTTAGTGAGACAAGTCTTCAAATTTGACAAGGGTTGCCTTCCATATTTCTTCTGAAACTTGTTAACCCAAAAAGCAGCCATTGCTAGATTCCACGAAACATCAATCTCATCCAGGTCCTCTTCCTTGATCTGATCAACTTCAGTTGGAAGAATAGATGGAGGAGTTAGATCACCTGCCAGGAAGGCGTTTAAGCTTTTGATCATTGGCGCTACAATAGTGAGTTTCTCTTCGTTTTTCTTAGTGAGAAACGTAGAGTTGGAAGCGGGTTGAGCAGGTGCAGGCGCTGGTGCATCAGTTTGAGGAATGTTGCCTTGTTGCCCTATTTGAGGAATTGTAGGACTGAAAACCATGTTGGGATACTGAGCATGGTACTGTGTGTGAACTTGAGCAGCTGAAACCGTTGTGGGATTCTGAGATTGAAAACCATACACGTACTGAGTGTTTTGAGGCGTGGCTATAGACTGTAAACCACGTTTGATCCACCCGGTGCTTGTGAGTTTCCTTGCAGAGGACTATAGATAAGATTCTGTGACATTAGAGCCACGTTTTGCCCTGTCATCCCTGCGGCCATCAAACTGATTTGATGATTGATTTCCCTCAGCTTGTTGTCAATCTCACATGATTTTATAGTAGTTATCATCTCAGTGAGAGTGACATCATTCAAGTTCTTGGTCTTCTTGATCATGCCCACATCTGTATCCTAACTCTTGGGTAGTGAGTTTAATAACTGTCTGTTCATGGCACTGTTGGTGAGGGTAATCTTCGCAGAAATCATATGGGAAACAAGCTTGACATAGCGACGAATCTGATTTTCAATAGTTTCCCCATAGATGTGATTAAATGAGCTGAATTGCTGATTCAGCTGATTCACCCTGCTTACTTTCATGTCGGCATTTCCCTCGTAGAGATTTTGCAGCTCACTCCAAACCTCCTTTGCAGTCTTACAGTTTTAACCGCGATAGAGATATCAGGTCCTAGGTCCATGGTCAGAGTTGCCGAAGCCTTCTCATCTTCCTCTATGATCTTGGTATCCTCTAGAGTCCATAGGTGCATGGGCTTAGGAATTTTCATTTCTAGATCTTCCTCTGTGCTGTAAACTATGGTTCTTGTACCATTCATGATGCATCTCCACACACCGGGCTCTTTAGCCTTGCAGTACTGTTCAAAACGGAACTTCCACTCGTAGTATTCATTCCCATACAATAAACATGGCACTTTGGTGGAAGTGCTAATTACTTGATCCAGCTCTTGATGGAGGGCTAATGTTTGCGATTGCAGGGCAGCCAAAGTGGCATTTGTTAGATCTTGTGCGGTCATGAATCCAACCATCATAATTAAATTGATTAAAAATTTATCAAATCGATTTTAAAATTAGTTTATGTTAAGTGTCTCTGATGAACAGTACGAAATCTGAAATGGTCAATCCTGAAGTCAATGATGGTCAAATCCGAAATCCGAATCTAATCCAAAATGGCAATCCTGAAGTCAATGATGGTCAAATCCGGAAAGAATATCCGAATTGATGGTGATCCGGATTGATGAATCCGGATTAATGAATCCGAAATAGCGAATCCGACTTGAAAACCCCGAAATGGAAAACCCGAAATAAGATGGATCCGAAATGAGAAGACCGAATTACATATCCGAAATGGAGAATCCGAGATGTATGATCCGGAATATACAACTCTGAATGTGAATCCGGAATCCAGAATCTGGAGTGGGGAGTCCGGAATCCTTGTCTTATCTGATGAATCCGGAATAGTTATCCTTATCCGTAACAGTGAACCCGCTTTTCCTGCAACTGAACTCCAAGATCCAAGGAATTCAAAACCGCAATGGTAACTCGGATGGCAATCCAGATTGAGCAACAGTCCGGGATCAATCCGAGATGGATGATCACCTTCGTGTTCTTCGGAATCCGGAACAGTGGTTGATCCGAATTGTGAGAACCTTCTTCGTGTTCTTCGGAATCTGGAACAGTACTAGATCCGAATTCTTCAAAAATTCTTCGAGTTCTTCAGAACAGTAGACCTTCCGACGATGAACAGTGATCCAGAACAGAAAAACGATCCAAACAGCAGCAACGCACTTCAAAAACTTCTTCAATCAGCAATACCCGGAGCCTGTATTTGAACAATAGGCTCTGATACCAATTGTAAGTCCTGTAAACGGATCAAACAGGTATCACTAACCTAATCAGTAGCGGAAATTATGATTAGGAAGAAGAACAACTTGAATAACTTTCATTAACTCTAACTTGCATACACCAAAAGATGTCTGATACAAGTTCTTTGATTACAACTCTGTAACCCCTTCTCAATAACCTAGCCTCTCTATTTATAAGCACTACTAAGTCCATAATTACAACCCTAGGCCCATTAGGCACTAGGAAGCCCACAAAACCCCAAAAGCCCAAATAAACCCCTAATGAGTAAACCTTTAGTAATCTAAGCCCAACAATTTTTAGAACTTACATAAACAGTTTCAAACTCAGATCCTAACAATATACAAATAATAATCCGTAGTTGGAATCTAACTTCATTTGAACCATTCTCAATATAGTCAACTTTTCTTTCATCTATCATTTGAATCATTGTCAATAGAGTCAACTTTTCTTACATCTGTCTTTAACAACATTCATTACTTAAGACAATAAGTATCAGTCCTTGTAATCCTATCCACTGACATAAATGCAAACTTGACATAAATGCCCCTTGAACTTATCAGAAAATAACTATCAGTCCTTGTAATCCTATCCACTGACTTAAATGCAAACTTGACATAATTGCCCCATGAACTTATAAGAAAATAAGTATGAGTCCTTGTAATCCTATCCACTGATCAAAAACCACTGATGCAAACAACTGATGACAAACCATTGCTAACATACCAATAATAGTTGTAAAAACCATTGATTCAACCCCTGACTCACTAACCACCGATGTTGTACTCAGTAGAGGTTGTCCAGTAGTGGTTGTCTACCACCAGTTGTGTTTGCCTAACATCTGATGTTATTACTCCATGAAGATCTATCAGTTGCTGAAAGTGTATCCTCTGTTCCTACTTCCACTGTTGGTGAAACCATTGTTTTCCCAATCTACTGTTGGTGAAACCACTGTTTTCCCAATCCTCTGATCATTCCTCTGTTCAGATTCACTGCTGGTCTCCAGCAGAGGTTACCAAACAACTGTCATCCATTACTCAACAGAGTTTATACGTGCACAGATGATAGCCATCAGATGTTTTGGAAACCGTTGCCACGTCAGCATTCACCTTTTCCCTTTATAAACCCTGTTTCATCCAAACAAAGTTTCCACTTGCCGGTTCAATTTCAAAAATAAAAATCTCCCATAAATTTCTCCATTACTCTCTTCTTATTTCAAACCCTAAATACTCACTTATTCACCATGAATCTTATCCTCAAAACTCCCCATAACTACCTTCCAATATTCGACAAAACCAACAATAGTACTGCGTTTCACTCCATGATTGATGTTCTACAAACATCATCATACAAAGATGTGTTACTTGCAAAAGCCCCGATCTACATCGACACCCTCCGCCAGTTTTGGGCAGCTGAACTGCAAATTTAGAACAAAAAGCCCTTTGCCATCACATCAAAGATTGGACAGTCACTGCCTAAATCTCTCTTTCTACTATCTCCACCACTTTCGGTCTTAATGACCTCAATGACCCCACATCTTTCTCAAAGAAAGATTTACATGCAGAATTCATAGAGCGTGGATATGAAGGTCAGCTTTCAGGTATTACCATATTCAAATCGGAATTTTCCGCTGACATGAAATTCTTTTTTCCCACCCTTTTACTGTGCCTGTCAGCAAAAACAACCGGTTTCAATGAAATACCTTTGAATACTCAATACCTAGGTTGTGCTATTTTAACCAAATCAAAATTTAACTTTTCTCAGGTATTGTTTTCTGACCAGGTTGCTATTTTAACAATCTTAAAAAGGGTAACACTTTTTTTATACACCCTAGGTTGTTGAGTTTCTATTTACAAAACAAGTTTCCTAGTCTGATTTTAAACAAGGTATCACCTGTGAAGTTGGCAGCCTAAACATGAAACTTTTACTAGACTCTCAACTTAAAGACCTAAGGTGTTGAAAACTAAAGCAACAGAGACTGAGCAGATTTTGACAACTTCTACAACCACTGCTCCTTCCTCTGTTGCTAAGCCCACTGCTCCTGGTGACCACAACACTTCAACCTATGTTGTGCAACCCCACCAGTTAAACCCAAAAGAAACCAACCAAATCCACCAAGCACACTAAACACCTCAAAAAGGTAGCTCTGGAAGATGAGATCTCAGATGTCTTACCTGTAACATCACAAAAGTCACTTACAACCACTACTGCTACTTCCTCACAGCAGATGATTCAAAGATCTCCACCATCACAAGCTCCTCTTGTTTCCTCAAAAAAGGAACAAGTTGTAAGCACAGAGACACCACATTATGAGGCAGATATTTCACTTGAGCATTTGTTCTCCAGCCCCTCTCCTAGGGTTATGTCTCTTTCTACTCCCGTACCCACTACTCTAATTCCACCCACGTTTATACCTTTGCTTGAGGCAATAGAGAAAACTCAGACACTCAACAGTCCCTCTCACACACCCATTAAAGAGAGTCAACCTCCACATTTGACTAAGTCTGAGACAACTCTATCTGCTAGCCCACATGCAATTGAGGAGGTTACACCCCAAGAGTTACATGTAGCTCTTGGTGGTATGTCAAGTGAAGCAACTACTACAACTGCTGCTACAATAGTTGCTCAGTTGGAAAGTGGTTACATAATTAAGACTTCCTTAATGGCAACAACTGCTGAGGCTAAGTTGTATTTTCTGAGCCAGTTGGAAGTCCCCAGCATCAAGAGCAAGGGACATTTGGGTCTGATACTATGGAGTTTACTCCAGTAGAAGATCCAAATACAACTACCTCTGGTAGGAATTTAGATGATCCTATTAGATAGGTGATGAATTAAGGTATAAAGAATTGAAGGAGAGGATGTCTTTGATGAAATCATCTGTAGATGACCGCAAAACCATGATGAAGTAGGTCCTACAAAACTCCCAACCTAAACCATCTCCCACACAAAATGTTGATGAGCTATGGAAGGTTGTTCAACCAATCATCCTTGCTCAGAGACAACTGGACGATATTCAGCATGAAACCCATATGAAACTGATCCAAAATATGGTCGAGGCTCGCTATAAAGATACACATGCTGACATCAAAGCCATCAAAGATCATCTGCTCAAAACTGCTAGCTCTGCCCGGTGATCATTCTTCAAGATGACAATGAAGATGAGACAAGAAAGGGGGAGAAACATTCAATGCGAAAGTTGTAGCCTGACTCAAAAGTCAAACTTTAGGTGCAACAACAGCCAGCATCAACAACTCCTGAAGCATCCGAAGCAACTTTGGGTAAAGAAATTGATGAATCATTAAACAAAGAAGCTGAAAGGATTGCAAATGAAAAGCAGCAAAGACAAGATACACTCGAAGAAAAAGCTTTGAGACTCATAAAAGAAGTAAAGGCTAAGCAAATGGAAAAGGAAGATGTTGGAATTTCAAGGCAAAGAAGGTCTGCTAGAAAGAAAGACAATAAACTCCCATCTCTCCTACAACCACTACTACAACTACTATAAATGTATCCTCTGTCACTCTGTCCACAACATATGTTAGGGCAGATGTTGGAACAATAGCTGCTCCAACAGATGTTGTTCAAACCACTACCTTGATCACCTTTCCAACCACAACTGAACCATTGCCCACACCATCCTGAATTCCCACACATCCACCTTCTCCCAAAATTAAATTCCAACGCAAAAGAAAAACTTTTGTTGTTGATGATGATGAAGAAAACCAATCACCACTTCCCACCTCATCAAAATCCATATCACAACCATCCTCATCACCTCCACACTCTCAAACTCATTTATCCTAATTCCAACCATGCACCTACCCTCCTCATTCCTTCCTATGGGTGCATTCTACCCATTGGAAATTTTTACAGTTAAAGGTGAGATAGAAGCTTTCTACAAAATAGAAGATCCAACAATAAGAAAATTTCCTTCCTTGTTGGGGTATAGAAAGCCTAGGAACTTGGATGAGTATCTTAAGCTCAAGGCTATACAGGCTGAATACATTGCAAAAGAAAATTCAAAAGATAAAGATGACATGGCTTTACAAGTCACCTTGCAATACCAACTGAGCAAAGTCAAAAGCATTGAAGAATTTTCTAAGGAGCTGAGTAAGTCTATGTCTAAATAACTAACCACTGATGATCAAGAACTGATAGAAGATTATCTTGATCATGTCATGAGGCATAAGCCTTACAAAGCAACAAGGACACAATTTAAAGGATGGTCGGCTAATGATCTTAAAGATGAAATTGAAAGAATTCATTCTATGCTTAAAGATACTTCTAAGATGCCTACTGCTCCTGTTTGAAAAAAGCCAAAAGTGAAAGCCAAGACCATGCTCTCAAAATTAAAAGAATGAAAGCCAAGCTTGTTGATGCTTTATATGGAACAACAAGGCAGATTGCTAGATGGTCAGAATCTAAAGTGGTAGATACCTACGGAAGGTTGGAAGAATTAAGAAAAAAGGATCCTTCTATTCCAAGAAAGCCAATCTATGATCAAACAACCTCTGGTCTTAAACAGACCCTTGCTCCTAAAAGATTAACTTCAACCACCTGCTTATCCACCTTTACCTTGAATCAAGCAAAGAGGTAAAAGTGGGTAGAAGAAGATCGAAGGATGCATGAGGAATTGAGAAAAGAGGGAATAAAGAACATAACTTTTTTACATAGATGCTGATGTGACAAGCTTAGAGCCTCAATATCCACACTTGTACGCAGACCAACCTCACCCAACTCATAAAAACTAACACTACTCCCAATAAAACCATCTTACTCAAAAATTCTAAAATGGAAGTCTAACAAAGATAACCATGAATTGACATTGCTCAGCTCAGATGGTAGAGTTCAAAGGATAAAGATGGAGGGATACCTACGTTCTGGATGTAGCTGATCTCCAAGACTTGCTGAATCTTGTGCTTGAAAGGGATGTAGATGACATGATTGCCCTGGACTTTGAACTTCAGTTCAAACGCTAAATAAGGGAATCATTGATGAGAAATAAAGATCAGTAATAAATATTAGTTTTGTCATCATCTGTTCTTGTAATGTTTAGCGTATAACAAGTAATCATAATAAAGTTCTTGTAATGTTTAGTTTTGGCATCATCTGGGCCTAAACTGTTCTATTTGAACACTTTCATCGATTATCAATCTAACCTATCTTCCTTACATTATGTACAGACAAATCAGTATCTTAGGCTGAGGGGGAGATTATGAGTCATATGCAAGTAATCATAATTACGAAAGCATGACAATGAAAACAATCTCTAAACTGTTATGAATTTAAGCAAACTTGACATAAATGCCCACTGATGCAAACCACTGACTCACTAACCACTGATGTTGTAGTCACTACCACTGATGCAAACCAATGATGCAAACCACTGACTCACTAATCAGAAACCACTGATGCAAAACCACTGATTCAACCATTGATGCAAACCACTGACTCACTGATCAGAAATCACTAATGCAAAACCACTAATTCAACCACTGACTCACTAACCACTGATGTTATAGTCAACTTTTGGAACTCCTGTCATGTATAGAGCCCTTTTCAATACGAAACCTTTTAGTTACAATTAGTTACAATCTACCTTAAACTGACATATTCTCAGTTACTCTTTTGAGTACCAGGCTTACTTTAACAGCTGTGAAATACTAACCTTTTCAAATACTAACTCCCTAAGTCAGAGAATCTTTTCATTTTGTGTTGCTGTCCTTTAGATTTTTTTCTACTTAACCTATCAGTCTTGCTTTTAAAGTTACTTTTACAGCTGTAAAGCAAACAGTGACTAGGTGGGTGGTAAAGCATGCTTGGAGCTCTATAAATCTGCAAGACTCTACCATCACTCCACATTATAGTCGAGAGTGCATTGTTGTAAGCTTTTCTACTTCTGGGTCTTGCATTGTTGTGAGCTTTCTCGCTTTTATTGGTTTGTTTTGTAATTGCTATAAACATAGTTATAATAATTTTTATTTATCGGTTTGTTTTGTGATTAATATCTTTATATAGGTGTAATTAGAAATAATACTTATATATAAATTTTTAATTGCTTTAAAATTGATTTTTCAGTTCACAATCCACTCCGAACACATATCAACTGAGAGTTGTGGGTGGTGGTTATCCAATTCCAGTTGAACACAAGGACCTTCAAACCATGGACAATCATCCCGTCGCAATATAAAATTTCCAGTTTCAAACCGTCCTTCAAACCCTCTGCCGGTGACAAACCCTCGACATGATGATCCATTTTTTTGATGGATGAAGAGTTGAATTGGGCGTATGACTATACCTTTGCTCAATTACAATTTGGTGGACTACGAATTAGGGAGGGGCATCACCGTCCAGTGACAAACAATCCTATACCATCACAATATCCTCTACCTTCAAACCGCCCTCATGTTGAAAACCCCAGTCAAACACAAGAACTAATGAGTTGGGCTAAAGGGTACGAAACAGACTCTGGGGCGGAATACGAACCACCGTTGGATGAAGAAATGGTTTGGGAACCTTAGAACAACTTTGATGATGGCAGCCTCCACCGCAATGATGCTGATAATGATATATGCTGTGGTTTATCTAATGTTTTATTATGGTTTACTTAATTTTATTTCCATGTACCCTTTTTATTCTCGAATTAGTTTGAATAGTAATCATGTAGTTGTTTTAGTTTTAATTATGTATTAGTTTAAATTTAAATTTGTTGTTGTTTAATTTTAATCATGTTTTATAGCAAATCCACTGATGACAAACCACTGCTAACACACCAACAGTAGTTGTATAGCAAAACCACTTATTCACTAACTAGTGATGTTATACTCAGCAATGGTTGTCCAGCAGTGTTTGCCTAACATCTAATGTTATTACTCCATCAGAGGTTAACAACATCATCAGTGTTTCTCTAACATATGATGTTATTACTCTATCGGAGGTTAGCAAACTCATCAGAGGTTTGGCAAGGATTCTTTCAGATGTTGGCTCATCAGTAGTTTGACTTTATTTCATCATCTATTATGACTATCTTTTATTTAATTGCAAGGTATTTGACACTTTATCAATCTACAATGAATAATAGACAACCAAAGCATCTTAATCAGGCTTCTAGCCCGAGTGCATCTACTAGAGCCAAATAACAAAAAGAGTATAACAAAAGATACTATGATGCACGCAAAGAAAATAAGAAAGTCTCGAAATTTGGGAGTAGTGAGGTCTCCCGAAGTTCTTCATCAATAACTTTAACGAGTAATATATCAACAGAAAGGACACCCTCAAGAAGTTTAGAAACTAATATTACTCGATTTACCCAAATGACAAATGAGAACAGGTCAAGCACATTACCCTCTGTAATTGATGAAGTCATGCGTAGAACATCACGAGGTTTCTATTTATTTAACAATGATTTCGTTGTCGAAGTTAACATCTTTAACAACCTTCATTACTTAAGACAATGATTTTTTTAGGTGTTCAAAGTCAACCGTGTACACTTTTACCTCAATTTTGTGAAGTAGTTGATCAACCTTCCTTCCCAGATGAGAACGTAGAAGATGATCCATATAACTTTGTTTACGGTCATGTACCTAGAGAGCATCGTGTTTTAAAAGAACAGGGTGCATGTCCTGATTATGGAGCAAAACGTTTCAATTTGAATTTGATACCTTTTGTTGTATGGGTGGGAAAATTGTGTTAGCAATTCTAGAGGAATTGCACCGGCTTTTCACATCGCAAGATGAAATTGGAAATATTTTTAGGCAAAACATTCGTGCTTATAACACCAATTTATCTTTTGCCTCAATGGGAGTGATGTTGGATGATACATTGAGCAATATGAGAGATGGTGTATATACTTTTCGTGCACATAGAGGAATATATCACAAAATCGACCAATTAGTTCTGAGGGATGGAACCCCTAAGTACCTACGGTTGTATTTTTATGATCCTGATGATGAGTTAGATCTCATACTCCAATGCCAAATCTTGGTTGACAGATTACTCTGATTTTGACACGCATTCTTTCAATAAACCCATATGTTGATACATTTGGAAGACTTGCGGAACTAGGACCTTTGGACAACTATAGAGTCAATTTGAATACTTCTGTTGAACTTGACCAAAGGGTATACAACCGACCAACGACATCAGTGGTATATAAAATGTTATAAAAACACCATGAAATATAAACAATTGATCACAAACTACCACTGATCAGAAACCACTGATGACAAACCACTTCTAACACACCAACAGTAGTTGTATAGCAAAACCACTTATTCTACCACAGACTCAATAACCACTGATGTTATACTAAGTAGTGGTTGTCTACCACAAATAGTGTTTGCCTAACATCTGATGTTATTACTCCAACAGAGGTTAACAACATCATTAGTGTTTGTCTAACATCTAATGTTATTACTCTATCAGAGGTTATCAAACTCATAAAAGGTTCAGCTTTATTCCATCAGATGTTGGCTCATTAGTAGTTTGACTTTATTTAACCTTATTTGACCAACTGAATTGTTACTTTCTTCAACATAATATATTTTATTAATTACAATTATTTAATAGTATTGCTTATTTTACTTACTTGTAGTTGATGATTATATAGGTTGCTGGTATTTGGGTTGAAGGTAATGATAATATCACTTCGTATAAATGAAGTATTGTTATTTATGGTAGATCTAAATATAGCAAAACTATTTAGCTGTACTTCAGTTGTTACGATCCATTGTCATATCCTCTATTTTTTCCTAATGGTGAGTCGGGTTGGCATGCTAACATACCACGTCATGGAGCATCGATCGATGAGGTTCGTAACAATGACAACATCGAAGGAGAAATGGAAGATACGAACAATTCATTATTCTTTTAAGTGATGATCATAAAATGCCCTAATGCGTTTTATTTTATTAACTGTTTGTTTTTAAAATATCTTCATCGTTCAGAGGCTAACACACGAAGTGGTAGAACAATCGTGGCTATTCGAGAGTACTACTGCTACAAGTTCTAGATTTGATCTACCGAAAACATGCTTTTGTTCGGTGGTAGACTTCTACAACAGTTTGTGGTAGATGTTTACATAAAGATTGAGACATCATGTTTAGAATTTTGTGAGAGAAACCAGGCTAAGATACGGGCCGACTTGTACCAAGGTATTGTGGATTGCGTCAAGGGTGGTGAGGTTGATGCAAATAGAGTCGGAAAAAGAACTGTGTTGCCTGCATCTTTCATCGGGGGGCCTCGCGACATGCGACGTCGGTTTCTAGATGTGATGACTTTAGTTCAAGATGACGGCAAGCCTGATATATTCCGTACAATGACGTGTAATTCTAAGTGGCCTGAGATATGTGATAATTTACATGTTGGTCAAACTACACAAGATCGTCCGGACCTTGTTTCAAGAGTGCTTCGGGCTAAATTAGAAGATCTTAAGGAACGACTCTTTAAGAAACACATCCTCGGGGAAGTTAAGGCATACGTTTATGTCATCGAATTTCAAAAGCATGGTTTGTCTCACGCACATTTTCTTCTTATTATGTACCTGTAACACAAAATCAATAACGCAAACCATTATGATAAGGTTGTGTGTGCTGAGATTCCTAACAAATTAAGACATCCCGAATATCATGAGATTTTTGTGAAGCACATGATTCATGGCCCTTGTGGCGGTTTATGATTAAGCATCCCTTGTATGCAGGGTGATCCTAAAATTTTTCATTTTCACTATCCCAGACAATTTAATGAAGAGACAACACAAGGAGAAGATACAATCTGTTGTATCGAAGGAGAGACAGCGGATAGAAGAGGACGTACGAGGTAAAACACTTGATAATAGATGGGTGGTCCCATATAACCCAAGCCCTTTGATGATGTTTAACTGCCACATCAATGTTGAAGTTTGCTTAAGTATAAAATCTGTGAAACATCTTTTTAAATATGTTTATAAAGGACGTGACAAACAGGTTATTCAAGTTGATTAAAGTGAGCAACGGGTTGTTATTAATGAGATAAAGAAATTTCAGGATGCACGCTACATATCGCCCACAGAGGCTATGTGGCACATTTTTTCCTTCTCTCTTTCTCAAATCTTTCCTTCTGTTCTAGCCTTACAACTTCATCTACCAAATAATCAGATGGTTAGATTTAAAGATGATGAGATGATGTCTAATATTGTTGATAGGGAAAGGGATAAGAGAACCATGCTAAAAGCATTTTTTGAAAAAAATAGAATCGATGAAATAGCAAGGGTATATTTGTATAAATATTTTCCAAAACACTTCACGTGGAATGGAAGCACACGCCATTGGAATCATCGTTTGGGTAAAAAACAAAGAGGTCGTATCGTTTCCGCTAATCCAGCCGAAGGAGAAAGGTACTACTTATGCCTACTTTTGTCAAATGTTAAAGGGCCTACTTCTTTTGAACATCTTTGCACGGTTAATGGTCAAAGGTGTGAGACATTTCGAAAAGCAGCTCCTGAGTTAGGCTTAATAGAAGACAATGAATATCTATCACAATGTCTCGAAGAAGCCTCTATATTCCAGTTTCCCAGTGCTCTTAGAAGGTTATTTTTGACCATAATGATTTTTTGCCAACCTACAGATATTCAAAAGTTATGGAATGACTACTTTGATTCACTTTCTGAAGATCATCGGTTACACTGTCAAAGTATCAAACGAGTTCAGAATATGGTTCTTACCGAAATTAGTGTCTTTCTACATTCCATGGGTAAAAATATCAATGAATTCGACCTTCCTAAGATAACTGATGATGTTAACTTACAGGATGTAGGTTATCGTGAGTTACAAGAGGAGTATGAGATTGTTTTGGAACCTGAACACTTGAATGCCAAAGATAAACTTAATCCAGACAAAAAATGTGTTTGATGAGATCATGATGCATGTTGATAATGATCTTCCACGCATCTTCTTTATTGATGGTCCAGGTGGAACTGGAAAAAACATTTTTGTACAATGCCTTGCTTGCTAAAATTCGATCGCGTGGTCTTATTGCTCTCGCAACAGCTTCATCAGGTGCTGCAGCTAATAATACGCTAGGAGGTAGAATGACTCCCTCGAGATTCAAGATTCCTATTAATCTGAAAATAATTCAATGTGCAGTATGAAAAAACAGAGTGGAGCTGCCAAAATAATCATATGGGATGAAGCGTTGATGGCTAAGCGACAGGCGATAGAGGCAATTGATCGTACATTGCAGGACACTATAGGTGTTAGTCTCCCATTTGGTGGGAAGATAATAGTTATGGGAGGTGACTTTAGACAGGTGTTGTCGGTTATTAAATGTGGCACTCGAGCACATATCGTAGACTCCAGCCTACGAATGTCACCTCTTTGGTCTTTGACTAAACAAATGCGGTTGCCCATAACTATGAGAGCGTTGAAAGATCCATGGTTTTCTGAATTTCTTTTAAGAGTCGGCGACGGAAATGAAGAACCAATCGAAGGAATCTATATCCGCATACCCGATGACATGACAATTCAGTGCAACAATAGAGAAAACTCTATAAAAGAATTGATCAATGCCATATTTCCATCAATTGAAGATAGTGTATATTCTTCAGATTATATAATCTCTAGAGCAATATTGTGCACTAAAAATGAGAGTGTTGACGAGATTAATAATCAAATGATCAACATTTTTTCAAGGGGAGGAAAAAGTGTATTACAGTTTTGACGAAGCTGAAGACGATCAGCACAACTTCTATCTGATCGAGTTCTTAAACTCGCTAAATGTTAATGGTTTGCTGCCTCATAAGATTTGTTTAAAAATTGGATGCCCAATAATATTGTTACGGAATATCGATCCATCACATGGCCTGTGTAATGGCACGTGGTTTATATGTAAAGGCTTCATGCGAAATGTTATTGATGTAGAAATTGCAGTCGGTCAACATGCCGGTAAACGATATTTTTTCCAAGAATTCCTCTAATCCTTTTTGAAGATGACATGTTCCCATTCAAGCTGAAAAGAAAAAAAGTTTCCAATTCGACTAAGCTTTTCGATGACAATTAATAAAGCTCAAGGTCAAACAATTCCGCACGTTGGTGTTTAGTTACCAGATTCTTTATTTTTAAATGGACAACTTTATGTGACATTATCAAGAGGGATTTCAAGACAAAATACGAAGGTGTTGGTACATGGAAAAGATTTTAAACAACCCAGAGTTTACACATCAAATGTTTTCCACCAGGAAGTGTTGCGTGATTGATGAACCACATTCGTATCAAAACGAAGGTAAGTTAGTAGATTTTGTGCCTTAATTGCTTCTAGATATTACTTTTTTAATTACTTTTTTAAAACACCTGTAAGAGTCTAACATTTTTTATGTGTCGAAATCTGGTACAGTAGAGGAGAAGATACAAGAAATTCATGAGCGAATGGATGTCTTGGTAAAACAGGAAGAGATAGAAGAGACTCCTCGTATTTTGTTTTTGGTGTTTTGTCCAGCTACTTGCTTGTATTGTACTCTTTTTGTTTTTAGTTACATCTACTTCCTTGTTTTATATTCTTCTTGTATATCCATCACGCCGAAGCTACAACTAGAAAAATGAGGAAAAATATATCACTAAATGTCACACCCTCAATTTCCATTTGCGGAGTTTTACCGCGAGGCGTGTGAACAAACCAGAATCTGAAACACTAGTTCGTCGAACGACTCTACATGATTTGATAATACGTTTTCCAAAATCGTTCATTGTAGATTTTATATCAATTACCAATATTTAGCAGAGCATTATTTTTAAAGTTTGAGCGGAAGCATAAATAAGTAGTGATGCGGGCGCCAACACAAACGCCAAAACAAATTAAAAATCCCAAAACATTATTAATAAATAAGACTCGATAAAGATGTCTTGTTCAATGCATGTGCGTGCACCTAGAGCTCCTAGCGTCCTGAGAAACATGTAAAGAAACAAGTGTCAACATTAAATATGAGTGAGTTCACAGGTTTTCATAAATTCGTTTGTTCCGTTATAGTTTGTTTACTCCGTTATCCCAACCCGGGATAACGTATCTGTTCCATTATTCCAATCCCGGAATAATAAGTTGTTATTTCCATTATCCCCAACCCGGGATAATAAGTTGATGTTTCCAATATTCCAAACCCGGAATATTAAGTTGATTCGTAATTAAGTTCAATGTTAATATATATATGTAGCTAGCCTAAAGTCATGTCACGTAAGAGTTCGCGATCGAAGCTGACTGTTGTGCCTCCGTTTTGCCAGGCCTATCACATGACCATGGCGGTGTTAGGCCAATTATTCACCCGTTGACCATACCAGGTCGGCTAGCGCGACTAGCTCGGATGGGGCTTGTCGGGCCCAGTAGTACTACTTATAATTCCCCTGCTATTTAACCCAAATACTAACGATCCGAGGAGATTGTCGAGGACCTAAGTGATAAAGCTGCTTAGTGACCATAACATTACATTAACATTAACTTAGTTACCGTATAGTTATGTGACGTTAAATTCGTATAACGTAAAGAGATTGAGTTTGAGAGTGTATACATGTTTCTCCCCCTGTTGTTTAAAAACCGGATAAAGTTAGGGGCCGTGAACTCACCTTTATTTGCTCGGTTAGTGTAGCAAAGATGTTATAAGAGATGGGACCGCTAGTTGCGTCCTAACAAACCAATTAATTACACGTCAGTGTGAAATCACACCAATACAAATTCCACACGCAATTTACTCACAAAGTGATACATACAAACAACATATCTAACACTCAAACATGCATGCAAGTATTCTCATGTGATCATAGTAATCAAACAACTTATTCCAAATCCATGCAACACTTTAATGCATAAAATCATAAGTTATCAACTTTCTGCTTAACACTCAATTATTCAGCTGTTTTCTAGGATTTTTATAAAATAGTTCTAACATTCCAAAAATTCCAATATTTTTATAGTAGGTGACATTTATACCATAGAAATTTATATAATTTTCCCAAGTCCTAAATCTTTACCAATTAACCATAAATATTAATTTACTAAGCTGCAGTCAGATTTACCGCTTTCTGACTGCAGTCCATGGAAGAATTTATTTAAAAATCACTGATCGTCCGATTAACAAAATTTCAGTTGGAGTTGCCCGGAAATTTCTATACCTAGTTGCTGTACAAAAATCATGACTCAACTCCCTACTGATTTTAGAATCTAGCTTGACAAACAACTAGCAAAATTTCAGGATTTTCACAGTTTTAGTTACTGAACTTATTTAGCCCTTTAAAAATATCAAACGACTTCAGAAAATTATGAATCCAGCGCCATTAGATTCCTTATTCAAATCTCTACGTTCTAGACATCAGAAAATCCGTTTTTCGACAACTATCGACCGAGCTACAGCCAGATGAAGTCGGCTGTAACTATTACTCAGCAACCGATTCAGCATATCTTTATCATAAACTCGTGTAATCCCGTTCATGCGATTAATCTAGGCGATCTAAGACCGATTTCTAATCCTAGATTAATACCAATATCTCATCCATGCAAACCCTAGTTCTTACTTCTAGTTATTACAAACAAAACACAGCCTATATGTATTCAGCTTTCAAACAACATTCAATCTAGTATAAACAATCCGAAACAATACAATCATCTAGTGTAAACATCATTAACAAACCGGCTAGCCTAACTTCTCGTTCAATCATGCTTGGCAAGCTTATGTGTTCCGAAAACTATTATACATATAAACAAAAATTAACTCAGCCGATTTCATTCAGCAAATAACATCCGAAACAACTAACCATTCAAGCATATATATATCCGAAACAACTAATCATTCAAGCATATATATATCCGAACATGATCTTGTAATCAGAGATAACTTCTAATCTTTTAATAACAAGGTAAACGAACCGTGAATACGATGAGGGAAGATGGCAAGGGCTGCTGCTTGCTGCGACCGAGAGAAAGAAAAGCTGATCTCGCGGCCGAGACTGAAAGGAACTGAAGGTAACCGGCTGTTAGCGACCGAGAGAGTGAACCAGCTGATTAGATCGAGATGATGAAGGAATGGAAGCTGTTTTGCGATCAATGGAGCATGAGGAGGCAGCCGACGGCTGTTTTGCTTTAGGGTTTTGTGTTTTTGTAATATGAGTGCATGTGAGTTGTATATATATAGGCGTAACAAGATGAGGATCACGGTTTTGGTTTGAGTCGTGGCCGAGGAACTAGGGTGAGTTAGTTTGGTTTGGATTTGATCTCGCGGCCAAGTACTAGGGTGGGTTCGGTTTGGGTTTGAACTCGCGGTTTTGAACTTGATCTCGGCCGAGAGTGTTTTGGTTTAGTGTTTAGGTTTGCTCTCGGTTTGGATTTGATCTTGGCCGAGGACTTGACTTGAGTTAAAGTTTAAAACTTGTTACTCCTAGAGTCACAATGAATCGAAGTTGGTTCACGTCGCGGTTCGGTTCAGTTCGTGTACATATCTATTCTAATTATTCAATTACTAAAACAATCACACAACACACATCACGTGTTCATTTAATTCGTACACGTTCGTACACATAGCACGTAATTAGTTTGACAAGTATTACGTTTAAGTTATCCGAAAAACCCGGGATATCACATTATCCCCATGTTGAAAGAATTTTCGTCCCGAAAATTGAGTAAACGCGGTTTAGCATGTAGCGTACATGTTTAGAGTGCCACGCACAAAGAGTTAGTTCGTTAATGATGGTACGCAACGTTACAAGAAGTTCCCAAGTGCTATACACAAGAATTTCCAAGTGCCATGCACAAGAATTTTAGTCAACATTAGTACACGAAAGTATGAGAAATTTCCAGGTTGTCACATCATCCCCATGTTGAAAGAATTTTCGTCCCGAAAATTTAGTTACTGGTATCGTTAGTTTGCTGCTCAGTTGCGAAGAGGTGTGGGTATTTGCTTTTCATTTGGTCCTCTCTTTCCCACGTGAACTCCGGTCCCCGCTTAGAGTCCCAACGAACTTTAACGATTGGAATCTTGCTGTGCCTTCGAGTCTTGATCTCACGATCCATGATCTCAATAGGCTTTTCCACGAAGTGTAGTTGTTCATCCACATGGATCTCATCCAATGGAATAACTAAAGTTTCATCTGATAGGCACTTCTTCTGATTTGAAACGTGAAATACGTTGTGAACTCCACTGAGTTCGGCAGGAAGGTCTAATTGGTAAGCTACGGGTCCGATACGTTTCAAGATTACAAACGGGCCTACGTACCGTGGGTTAAGTTTGCCCCGTTTTCCAAAGCGGATTACACCCTTCCAGGGTGACACCTTTAGTAGGACGCGGTCGCCTACTTGAAATTCGAGCGGTTTGCGTCGTTGATCAGCGTAGCTTTTCTGTCGATTTCGTGCCGCCGCCATGCGGTTTCTGATTTGTACAATCTTTTCAGTGGCCTCAAGTATTAACTCAGGGCCTGTGAGTTGACTGTCACCGACTTCTGCCCAGCAGACCGGTGATCTACATTTACGACCGTATAATGCTTCAAACGGTGCTGCCGAAATACTCGTATGATAGCTGTTGTTATATGAGAATTCTACTAGAGGCAGGTGAATCTCCCAATTATTTCCGAAGTCCACCACGCATGCCCTAAGCATGTCTTCCAAGGTCTGTATGGTCCTTTCGCTTTGACCATCAGTCTGAGGGTGATAAGCTGTGCTCATATCCAAGCGTGTTCCCAACGCTTTCTGGAGTGACTGCCAGAAGTTTGACGTGAAGCGAGCATCTCTATCTGAGATGATGGACGTTGGCACTCCGTGCCGAGAAACTACTTCCTTAATGTAGATGCGAGTCAACTTCTCCATCTTATCTGTTTCTTTGATAGCTAGGAAGTGTGCGGACTTAGTTAAACGATCCACGATCACCCAGATGGTATCGCAACCACCCAAGGTTCGCGGGAGTTAAGTGATGAAATCCATTGAGATCTGATCCCACTTCCACACTGGGATCTCAGGTTGTTGGAGTAGCCCCGATGGCTTTTGATACTCCACCTTGACTTTTGCACAAGTCAAACATCTACTCACGTAGGTGGCTATATCGGCTTTCATGTTAGGCCACCAATACGCAGCTTTAAGGTCTTGATACATCTTATCCGACCCCGGATGGACAGAGTATCGAGATTTGTGAGCTTCATCCATGACTAGCTCTCTAAGGTTTCCGTAGAGAGGTACCCATATGCGATTCATGAAATACCGGGCTCCATTGGGCTTTACTTCCCAATCGCGTTCCATTTTTCCCACTGATTCGGCTTTGATGTTTTCCTCCTTAACTGCTTCTAACTGGGCGTCGCGTATTTGATCGGGTAGCCCCGAATGAATAGTGAGTTGTAATGCTCGTACACGACGAGGTTTTAGGTGTTCCTTCCTACTGAGGGCATCAGCTACCACGTTAGCTTTACCCGGGTGGTACCGAATGGCACACTCATAATCGTTCAAGAGTTCGACCCAGCGACGCTGTCGCATGTTCAACTCCTTCTGATCAAAGATGTGCTGGAGGCTTTTGTGGTCAGTAAAGATTGTGCACTTCGTTCCATAGAGGTAGTGTCTCCAAATCTTAAGTGCAAACACTACTGCTCCCAATTCCAGGTCATGCGTCGTGTAGTTTTTCTCGTGAACCTTCAGCTGTCGCGACGCATACGCGATGACCTTATCGCGTTGCATGAGTACGCATCCCAATCCCTGAATGGAAGCGTCACAATACACTACGAAGTCATCTGTCCCTTCCGGCAAGGACAGAATGGGTGCACTGCAAAGTTTCTGCTTCAGCAATTGAAATGCTGCTTCTTGCTTGTCACCCCAAGCATACTTGATGCCTTTCTAGGTGAGGGTAGTAAGCGGTTGTGCGATCTTTGAAAATCCCTCGATGAAGCGTCTGTAGTAACCAGCCAATCCCAAAAATTGGCGGATCTCCGTCGGCGTCTTAGGTGCTTCCCAGTTTTTGATGGCTTCAATCTTGGCAGGGTCTACGTGGATACCCTTTTCATTTACGATATGTCCGAGAAACTGAACTTCCCGAATCCAGAAATCACACTTCGAAAGCTTGGCATATAGTTTTTCCTGTTGAAGCAGCCCTAGCAGTAATCGTAGGTGTTTCGCATGTTCTTCTTCACTTTTGGAGTAGATGAGTATGTCATCAATGAACACAATGACAAATTTGTCGAGATATGGTTTACACACGCGGTTCATGAGGTCCATGAATACCGCAGGTGCGTTAGTGAGACCGAATGGCATGACCAAGAACTCGTAATGGCCATACCGAGTGCGAAATGCTGTCTTAGCGATATCCTCCTCCCTGACGCGTAGCTGGTGGTAACCAGACCGTAAATCAATCTTGGAGTAGTAGCTTGACCCTTGAAGTTGGTCGAAGAGATCGTCGATGCGAGGTAACGGGTATCGGTTCTTGACTGTAACCTTGTTGAGTTCCCTATAGTCGATGCACATGCGGAAAGTCCCGTCCTTCTTCTTGACAAACAGGACTGGAGCTCCCCATGGCGAAACACTTGGTCGGATAAATCCTTTTTCTAACAGCTCTTGAAGTTGGGTAGACAGCTCCTGCAGCTCGGCTGGAGCTAGGCGGTATGGAGCCTTGGCGATAGGAGTTGCATTGCTTTCCAATTCGATTTCAAATTCCAATTGTCGATGTGGTGGAAGGCCAGGTAGTTCTTCTGGGAATACATCGGAAAAATCACGGACGACAGGGATGTCTTCTATACGTTTCTCGTCCTTAGGCTGTTCGGTAATTAGTGCGAGTAAAGCGAAGGAATTCTTTTTCCGAAGATACTTCTGCGCTTGCATGTATGAGATGATGTTGGTGACGGCGCTTGCCTTATCGCCCTGTACTGTCAGGATTTCGTCGTTCGAGAGTGGAATACGGATAGACTTTTCGAAGCCGAGAACTTCAGCCCGGACGTCGGATAGACAGTCCATTCCGACTACCACGTCAAAACTACCCAGGGTAGTTGTAATCAGATCAATGGTAAAAGTGTGGCCCGCGGGTTTGAGTTGACAGCCGGACACGATTTGGGTCACATCTACCGATTTACCATTGGCTAATTCTATCACATAAGGGGTCTCTAATGGTTTAAGCGTGAGATTTAGGTTCTTCCTAAAAGACTCAGATATAAAACTCATATCCGCACCCGTATCAAAAAGCACAGTAGCAAAATGTTCATTAAGGGGAAACTTACCGGTGACCACGTTCGTGTCGTTTCTGGCCTCTCCACGGCCCAATGTAAATGCACGACCTTTGGCACCTCCTGTGCCACCGTTCCCATTGTTGTTGTTATTATTGTTGTTGTGGTTGTTGTGGTTGTTTCCACCATTATTGTTGTTGTTGCGCAACTGTGGGCAGTCTTTTCTGAAATGAGCAGTGCTACCACACTGATAGCATCCCCGGTTTATACCCTGCTGTTGACCCTAGGGCTGATTCTCATTTTGTCGGGACATGATTTCCCCACGACAATCCTTTGCTGCATGTCCCATCTTGCCACATCTTTGGCAGCGACTTCCGGCACAAGCGCCGTTATGGTGGAGATTACAGCGGTTGCACTGCGGCTTTCGACCCGCATAGCCGCTTGCATTCGGGTTGTTGATATTGTTGTTGTTGGCGGGATGATTTTGATGACCCCGGTGGCTGTGGTAATGATTGAACCGTTTCTGGTTCCCTTGCTGTGGATAAGATGACGAAGACTGTCGAATGGTGGAGTCTTCAAACTTTCTTTTGTTGTCCGGGGCAACTTCAGTTGTACCCCGTGCTGGCAGTTTCTTCTGTTCCACCGCCTTATCGGTGAGTTTGTGAGCCAATCGGATTGCTTGATGTTCAGTTACAGGGTTACTAGACATCACCATACCCTGAATTTCCGGAACCAGACCCCCGAGATAGAACTCGAGTCTTTTTCTCCACCGTGTTGGCCAATTCAGGACACAGAAATACCAAGTCATGGTGTTTTGCGGTGTAAGCTTCAATTTCCGATCCCACCATCTTGTGGTTCCATAGAGCTTGCTCCAATTGTTGCACTCTGTCTCGTGGACAGTACTCCTCTTTAATCAGGGCCTTGAACTCAGTCCATGCCATTGCGTTCGTAGCTATAAGCCCACGTGTTTGGACTTGGGCATTCCACCATGTCAGTGCCACATCTTCCAGTGTTGAGGCTGCATATTTGACTTTGTTGGCCTCGAGGCAGTTGCACATTTCAAAAACAGATTCCGATTTTTCGATCTAGCGGACCAGTCCAATGGGTCCTTCCGCCCCCGAGAATTTGCTAGGCTTTGCGTCAAGGAACATCTTGTAGGGGTTAAAGCCCCCTCCTGCTGACAGAGGACAGGAAGTCAGCAAGGAATTTTACTAGCCTCACTATTAGATTCTCATGCGAAAATTTAATAATGGTTACCTGCCGGCTGGTTCTGAACACCCGCTAAAGCTGCGTTCACATGCTCCTGGATCATGGCAGCTAGCTCTTCGGGCGTCAAGTTAAGGTTTCCACGTCTTCCAGTCGCCATTTAGATCTTCGAAACACAACACAAGCACACCCCGATCAGTCTATATATCCAATATAGTTATCCTACTTCGTACTTTAATAATTAGTAAGTTATGTCAACTCAATATGTTAAATAATCAAAAGAATACTTGATTAACTGAAATTTCAACGTCTTACAAAAGTGCAAATCACACATACGAATTCACTATAAAGTCTCAAGTTTAAACACAAGTGGGAAAATAAATAAATTGAAGGAAAACAAATAATATAAACGAGACGTGTCAGTAGTCTACGTCTCCATTCCCCAAGTCACTGTCGTTGCCGTCATCCTGTGCGGCATTTCCAGCTTCTTCAGCTGGGTCCTCCTCCGGATCCTCTTCAGGATCCTCCTCTGGATCCTCTTCTGGATCCTCCTCTACCGGCACTGGAGGGGCCTGTGCTGGTGCAAGTGCTTGATTTTGCAGTTCCTGAATGTTCCAACTATTTTCCAGGACTCTGTCCTCCAGCCAGTCGGCTCTTATCTGCTCAGCACGCAGATCTCTGGCTATGGTGTTACGAGCTATCTTGCTCGTACGATGCTCTTCTTCGAGCGAGTCGGTCTTCCCGGTAAGGTGTCGGATCATCCATCCTTGTGCCAGGATGGTTTCCTGCATTCTTTCTAGCTGTTTTTGTTGTGTATGCACCAGGATTCTAAGCATGTCAACTCCTATTTCTACAGGATTAACCGGTTCAACCGGTACAGCAATAGTTGGGCGTAACGACGACTCCTCCCCCAGAGCGAGCCTTTTCCTCGCTGCTGAGCGTGTCTCCACGCCATAAGGTGGTATGGGTTCCACCATTGGTGCCTTTCCTGGTGCCCTTGGTGGCGTAAATCTGTCGGACGATGATGACGATGAGGATGATGACATTGCCTGTTAGGTCGTGTAGTTAGTTACGAGTTGTTTTCATTTCTTATTATGAAGGTATAATCTACCAAACACGATTGTGGCATATTGCATAACAAGATATAATAATTCGGTGCCAAACTAAGTCTAGTGTCGTGATATCAGCTATAGTTTAGGTCTACTTCTAATGCAAACCTGGTTCTCTATAGCTAGTGGCTCTGATACCAATCTGTCACACCCTCAATTTCCACTTGCGGAGTTTTACCGCGAGGCGTGTGAACAAACCAGAATCTGAAACACTAGTTCGTCGAACGACTCTACATGATTTGATAATACGTTTTCCAAAATCGTTCATTGTAGATTTTATATCAATTACCAATATTTAGCAGAGCATTATTTTTAAAGTTTGAGCGGAAGCATAAATAAGTAGTGATGCGGGCGCCAACACAAACGCCAAAACAAATGAAAAATCCCAAAACATTATTAATAAATAAGACTCGATAAAGATGTCTTGTTCAATGCATGTGCGTGCACCTAGAGCTCCTAGCGTCCTGAGAAACATGTAAAGAAACAAGTGTCAACATTAAAGATGAGTGAGTTCACAGGTTTTCATAAATTCGTTTGTTCCGTTATAGTTTGTTTACTCCGTTATCCCCAACCCGGGATAACGTATCTATTCCATTGTTCCAATCCCGGAATAATAAGTTGTTATTTCCATTATCCCCAACCCGGGATAATAAGTTGATTCGTAATTAAGTTCAATGTTAATATATATAGGTAGCTAGCCTAAAGTCATGTCACGTAAGAGTTCGCGATCGAAGCTGACTGTTGTGCCTCCGTTTTGCCAGGCCTATCAGATGACCATGGCGGTGTTAGGCCAATTATTCACCCGTTGACCATACCAGGTCGGCTAGCGCGACTAGCTCGGATGGGGCTTGTCGGGCCCAGTAGTACTACTTATAATTCCCCCGCTATTTAACCCAAATACTAACGATCCGAGGAGATTGTCGAGGACTTAAGTGATAAAGCTGCTTAGTGACCATAACATTACATTAACATTAACTTAGTTACCGTATAGTTATGTGACGTTAAATTCGTATAACGTAAAGAGATTGAGTTTGAGAGTGTATACATGTTTCTCCCCCTGTTGTTTAAAAACCGGATAAAGTTAGGGGCCGTGAACTCACCTTTATTTGCTCGGTTAGTGTAGCAAAGATGTTATAAGAGATGGGACCGCTAGTTGCGTCCTAACAAACCAATTAATTACACGTCAGTGTGAAATCACACCAATACAAATTCCACAAGCAATTTACTCACAAAGTGATACACACAAACAACATATCTAACACTCAAACATGCATGCAAGTATTCTCATGTGATCATAGTAATCAAACAACTTATCATGAACATATTCCAAATCCATGCAACACTTTAATGCATAAAATCACAAGTTATCAACTTTCTGCTTAACACTCAATTATTCAGCTGTTTTCTAGGATTTTTATAAAATAGTTCTAACATTCCAAAAATTCCAATATTTTTACAGTAGGTGACATTTATACCATAAAAATTTATATAATTTTCCCAAGTCCTAAATCTTTACCAATTAACCATAAATATTAATTCACTAAGCTGCAGTCAGATTTACCGCTTTCTGACTGCAGTCCACGGAAGAATTTATTTAAAAATCACTGATCGTCCGATTAACAAAATTTCAGTTGGAGTTGCCCGGAAATTTCTATACCTAGTTGCTGTACAAAAATCATGACTCAACTCCCTACTGATTTTAGAATCTAGCTTGACAAACAACTAGCAAAATTTCAGGATTTTCACAGTTTTAGTTACTGAACTTATTTAGCCCTTTAAAAATATCAAACGACTTCAGAAAATTATGAATCCAGCGCCATTAGATTCCTTATTCAAATCTCTACGTTCTAGACATCAGAAAATCCGTTTTTCGACAACTATCGACCGAGTTACAGCCAGATGAAGTCGGCTGTAACTATTACTCAGCAACCGATTCAGCATATCTTTATCATAAACTCGTGTAATCCCGTTCATGCGATTAATCTAGGCGATCTAAGACCGATTTCTAATCCTAGATTAATACCAATATCTCATCCATGCAAACCCTAGTTCTTACTTCTAGTTATTACAAACAAAACACAGCCTATATGTATTCAGCTTTCAAACAACATTCAATCTAGTATAAACAATCCGAAACAATACAATCATCTAGTGTAAACATCATTAACAAACCGGCTAGCCTAACTTCTTGTTCAATCATGCTTGGCAAGCTTATGTGTTCCGAAAACTATTATACATATAAACAAAAATTAACTCAGCCGATTTCATTCAGCAAATAACATCCGAAACAACTAACCATTCAAGCATATATATATCCGAAACAACTAATCATTCAAGCATATATATATCCGAACATGATCTTGTAATCAGAGATAACTTCTAATCTTTTAATAACAAGGTAAACGAACCGTGAATACGATGAGGGAAGATGGCGAGGGCTGCTGCTTGCTGCGACCGAGAGAAAGAAAAGCTGATCTCGCGGCCGAGACTGAAAGGAACTGAAGGTAACCGGCTGTTAGCGACCGAGAGAGTGAACCAGCTGATTAGATCGAGATGATGAAGGAATGGAAGCTGTTTTGCGATCAATGGAGCATGAGGAGGCAGCCGACGGCTGTTTTGCTTTAGGGTTTTGTGTTTTTGTAATATGAGTGCATGTGAGTTGTATATATAGGCGTAACAAGATGAGGATCACGGTTTTGGTTTGAGTCGTGGCCGAGGAACTAGGGTGAGTTAGTTTGGTTTGGATTTGATCTCGCGGCCAAGTACTAGGGTGGGTTCGGTTTGGGTTTGAACTCGCGGTTTTGAACTTGATCTCGGCCGAGAGTGTTTTGGTTTAGGGTTTAGGTTTGCTCTCGGTTTGGATTTGATCTTGGCCGAGGACTTGACTTGAGTTAAAGTTTAAAACTTGTTACTCCTAGAGTCACAATGAATCGAAGTTGGTTCACGTCGCGGTTCGGTTCAGTTCGTGTACATATCTATTCTAATTATTAAATTACTAAAACAATCACACAACACACATCACGTGTTCATTTAATTCGTACACGTTCGTACACATAGCACGTAATTAGTTTGACAAGTATTACGTTTAAGTTATCCGAAAAACCCGGGATATCACACTAAAAATTTGATAAAGTAACAGAAAAACATGTGCCAACATATCACGAATAAGAAAGCTAACTTAAGTACTATACAATATATGCGCGGAGCGAAAATCTGTGAGTTCATCTTCCCCTTTTTTTCCTTTAAAAGCTTTTCAGTTTAAAGTTACAAGAAAAATACATGTTACAATAGTATGGTTAAGCTAGTTAATGAAACAAACATAAGATCATGTGCGATAGGATTGTATCAAGAGCCATTAATGAATATCCAAGTATCGAAGAACGAGAGAGATAGATTTATTGGGTTTTGGTGAGCCCACTCTTATCGGCACATCATAGTTCGTTAGAGTGCTTTTGTATCCAAAAGGAGTGTTGAAGACACAATTTATCATCTAGGTTTGGTTGCCTCCTATGTTGGCACACATATTAGTGTCCTTGCAAAACATTAATGATCAATAATTTTATTAAGGCTTTATATACCGGTTTTTAAAAGCTCAAATGTTTAAAGATTTGTTTGATTAAGCCCATTACATTTATCATTTGGGCTAGACCCATTCAAACTAAAGAATGCCAAAAATATGTCTATATATTAAAAAACAAAGATTAAAAACAAATACAAGTCTAACTAAAATTTAAGATGAACGACTTGTACAAAAACGAACGTAGGCCTAAGTGTCTAACGAGACTAGAACACTTGTAGGTTATGTCATGGAACAGAGAACCAAACATCATTAAGAGATTTGAACGGAGCGCAAATCTGTGAGTTCATCTTCCCCTTTTCCATTAAAAGTTTTTCAGTTTTAACTTATGGGGAAATACATGTTATAATGGTATGATTAAGCTAGTTGATGAAACAAACACAAGATCATGTGCGATAGGATTGTATCAAGGGGCCATCAATGAATATCCAGGTATCAAAGAACGAAATGGATATATCTCTTAGGTTTTGGTAAGCCCACTCTTATCGGCACATCATAGTTCGTTAGAGTGCTTTTATTTCCAAAAGGAGTGTCGCAGACACAATTTATCATCTAGGTTTGGTTGGCTCCTATGTTACATATTAGTGTCCTTGCAAAACATAATGATCAATAATTTTATTAAGGCTTTATATACTGGTTTTTAATACTTCAAATGTTTAAAGATTTGTTTGATTAGTCCCATTACATTTATCATTTGGGCTAGCCCCATTCAAACTAAAGAATACCAAAAACATGTCTATATATTAAAAAACAAAGATTAAAAACAATTGCAAGTATAACTAAAATTCAAGATGAACGACTTGTACAAATACGAACGTAGGCCTAAGTGTCTAACGAGACTAGAACACTTATAAGTTATGTCATGGAACAGAGAATCAAACATCATCTAGAGATTTGAACGGAGCGCAAATCTGTGAGTTAATCTTCCCCTTTTCCGTTAAAAGTTTTTTAGTTTTAACTTACGGGGAAATACATGTTACAATGGTATGGTTAAGCTAGTTGATGAAACAAACATAAGATCATGTGCGATAGGATTGTATCAAGGGGCCATCAATGAATATCCAGGTATCGAAGAACGAAATGGATAGATCTCTTAGGTTTTGGCAAGCCCACTCTTATCAGCACATCATAGTTAGTTAGAGTGCTTTTGTTTCCAAAAGGAGTGTCGCAGACACAATTTATCATCTAGATTTGGTTTGCTCCTATGTTGGCACACACATTAGTGTCCTTGCTAAACATGAATGATCAATAATTTTATTAAGGCTTTATATACCGGTTTTTAATACTTGAAATGTTTAAAGATTTGTTTGATTAGGCCGATTACATTTATCATTTGGGCTAGACCCATTCAAACTAAAGAATACCAAAAATATGTGTATATATTAAAAACAAAGATTAAAAACAAATACAAGTCTAACTAAAATTCAAGATGAACGACTTATACAAAAACGAACGTAGGCCTAAGTGTCTAACGAGACTAGAACACTTGTAGGTTATGTCATGGAACAGAGAACCAAACATCATCCAGAGATTTGGACGGAGCGCAAATCTGTGAGTTCATCTTCCCCTTTTCCGTTAAAAGTTTTTCAGTTTTAACTTACGGGGAAATACATGTTACAATGGTATGGTTAAGCTAGTTGATGAAACAAACATAAGATCATGTGCGATAGGATTGTATCAAGGGGCCATCAATGAATATCCAGGTATCAAAGAACGAAATGGATAGATCTCTTAGGTTTTGGCAAGCCCACTCATATCGGCACATCATAGTTAGTTAGAGTGCTTTTACTTCCAAAAGGAGTGTCGCAGACACAATTTATCATCTAGGTTTGGTTGCCTCCTATGTTGGCACAAATATTAGTGTCCTTGCAAAACATTAATGATCAATAATTTTACTAAGGCTTTATATACCGGTTTTTAATACTTCAAATGTTTAAAGATTTGTTTGATTAGGCCCATTACACTTATCATTTGGGCTAGACCCATTCAAACTAAATAATACAAAAATATGTCTATATATATAAAAAACAAAGATTTAAAACAAATATAAGTCTAACTAAAATTCAAGATGAACGACTTGTACAAAAACGAACGTAGTCCTAAGTTCTAACGAGATTAGAACACTTGTAGGTTATGTCATGAACAGAGAACCAAACATCATCTAGAGATTTGGACGGAGCACAAATATGTGAGTTCATCTTCCCCTTTTCCGTTAAAAGTTTTTCAATTTTAACTTACGGGGAAATACATGTTACAATGGTATGGTTAAGCTAGTTGATGAAACAAACATAAGATCATGTGCGATAGGATTGTATCAAGGGGCCATAAATGAATATCCAGGTATCAAAGAACGAAATGGATAGATCTCTTAGGTTTTGGCGAGCCCACCCTTATCGGCACATCGTAGTTCGTTAGAGTGCTTTTGCTTCCAAAAGGAGTGTCACAGACACAATTTATCATCTAGGTTTGGTTGCCTCCTATGTTGGCACACATATTAGTGTCCTTGCAAAACATTAATGATCAACAATTTTATTAAGGCTTTATATATCGGTTTTGGATACTTCAAATGTTTAAAGATTTGTTTGATTAGGCCCATTACATTTATCATTTGGGCTAGACCCATTCAAACTAAAGAATACCAAAAATATGTCTACATGTTAAAAAACAAAGATTAAAAACAAATACAAGTCTAACTAAAATTCAAGATGAACGACTTATACAAAAACGAACGTAGGGCTAAGTGTCTAACGATACTAGAACACTTGTAGGTTATGTCATGGAACAGAGAACCAAACATCATCTAGAGATTTGGACGGAGCGCAAATCTGTGAGTTCATCTTCCCCTTTTCCGTTAAAAGTTTTTCAATTTTAACTTACGGGGAAATACATGTTACAATGGTATGGTTAAGCTAGTTGATGAAACAAACATAAGATCATGTGCGATAGGATTGTATCAAGGGGCCATCAATGAATATCCAGGTATCAAAGAACGAAATGGATAGATCTCTTAGGTTTTGGCAAGCCCACTCATATCGGCACTTCATAGTTCGTTAGAGTGCTTTTGCTTCCTAAAGGAGTGTCGCAGACACAATTTATCATCTAGGTTTGGTTGCCTCCTATGTTGGCACAAATATTAGTGTCCTTGCAAAACATAATGATCAATAATTTTATTAAGGCTTTATATACCGGTTTTTAATACTTCAAATGTTTAAAGATTTGTTTGATTAGGCCCATTACACTTATCATTTGGGCTAGACCCATTCAAACTAAATAATACAAAAATATGTCTATATATTAAAAAACAAAGATTTAAAACAAATATAAGTCTAACTAAAATTCCAGATGAACGACTTGTACAAAAATGAACGTAGTCCTAAGTTCTAACGAGATTAGAACACTTGTAGGTTATGTCATGAACAGAGAACCAAACATCATCTAGAGATTTGCATGGAGCGCAAATCTGTGAGTTCATCTTCCCCTTTTCCGTTAAAAGTTTTTCAATTTTAACTTACGGGAAAATACATGTTACAATGGTATGGTTAAGCTAGTTAATGAAACAAACATAAGATTATGTGCCATAGAATTGTATCAAGGGGCCATTAATGAATATCCAAGTATCAAAGAACGAAACGGATAGATCTCTTAGGTTTTGGCGAGCCCACCCTTATCGGCACATCATAGTTCGTTAGAGTGCTTTTGTGTCCAAAAGGACTCTCACAGACACAATTTATCATCTAGGTTTGGTTTCCTCCTATGTTGGGACACATATTAGTGTCCTTGCAAAACATCAATGAACAACAATTTTATTAAGGCTTTATATACCGGTTTTGGAAACTTCAAATGTTTTAAAGATTCGTTTGATTAGGCCCATTACACATCATTTGGGCTACCCATTCAAACTAAATAATACAAAATTATATCTATATATTAACAAACAAAGATTCAAAACAAATACAAGTCTAACTAAAATTCAAGATGAACGACTTGTACAAAAACGAACATTGGCCTAAGTGTTTAACGAGATTAGAACACTTGTAGGTTATATCATGAACAGAGAACCAAACATCATCTAGAGATTTAAAAGGAGCACAAATCTGTGATTTCATCTTCCCCTTTTTAGTTAAAAGCTTTTCAGTTTTAACTTACGGGGAAATACATGTTACAATGGTATGGTTAAGCTAGTTAATGGAACAATTTTGAACGGGGATCGAGTTCCCGAAATGAGCAGTCAATCTGATCTCGCCCAACTAGTAGAGGCGGAATTCATCTCTTGAGAGGTAGACATGACAAACAAGATATAACTTACTGTTTAAATGTTTCTAATCTATTAATGACATCCAAGTTACAGACGCAAGTAAACAAACTGACAGAGCTTCGCTGTATGAAATGACAAATCTTGGTCTAACACAACACTTCCCTATTTATAGGCCGACATGACTCGTACCGAAGTGCGTGCATTAACAAACAAACAACTATGATTCGTACAAAATGATATTTCGTACGAGTGAGTCACTCGTACGAAATCAGTATGTTTCGTGCGAATCACAGCGGACAAACATATAAAATTTACATTTTCTCAAATAAACATTTACTTGTAAACTCTATAAACATTACAGATAAATCCTAGACGTAGGCAATAGACATATGCACCAACAACAAACATAAGATCATGTGCGACAGGATTGTATCAAGGGGCCATTAATGAATATCCAAGTATCAAAGAACGAAATGGATAGATCTCTTTGGTTTTGGCGAGCCCACTCGTATCGGCACATCATAGTTCATTAGAGTGATTTGTGTCCAAAAGGAGTGTCGCAGACACAATTTATCATCTAGGTTTGCTTGCCTCCTATGTTGGCACACATATTAGTGTCCTTGTGAAACATTAATGATCAACAATTTTATTAAGGCTTTATGTACCGGTTTTTAATACTTCAAATGTTTAAAGATTTGTTTGATTAGGCCCATTACATTTATCATTTGGGCTAGACCCATTCAAACTAAAGAATACCAAAAATATGTCTATATATTAAAAAAACAAAGATTAAAAACAAATACAAGACTAACTAAAATTCAAGATGAACGACTTGTACAAAAACGAACGTAGGCCTAAGTGTCTAACGAGACTAGAACACTTGTAGGTTATGTCATGGAACAGAGAACCAAACATGTTGGTACATAATGTCTATTGCTTACGTCTAGGATTTATCTGTATTGTCTATAAAGTTTACACGTTAATGATTATATGAGAAATTGTAAATTTTATGTCGTAATACACAGTGATTCGCACGAAACACAGAGTGTTTCTTACGAGTGAGTCACTCGTACGAAATACTATTTCGTATGAATCCTAGTGTTTGTTGTTAGTGCACGCACTTCAGTACGAGTCATGTCGACCTATAAATAGGGAAGTGTTGTGTTAGAGCTGGATACAGGTTTGTCATTTCATACGGTGAAGCTCTGTCAGTTTGGTGACTTGCGTTTGTAACTTGAACGTCTTTAATAGACCAGAAGCAATTAAATAGTAATCTCTATCTTGTTTGTCATATCTACCTCTCTAGCAATGAATTCTGCCTCTTCTAGTTGAGCGAGATCAGGTCGATTGCTCATTTTGGGAGCTCGATCCCCGTCCACAAAACATCATCTAGAGATTTGAACGGAGCGCAAATCTGTGAGTTCATCTTCCCCTTTGGTTTTTCAGTTTTAACTTACGGGGAAATACATGTTACAATGGTATGGTTAAGCTAGTTGATGTAACAAACATAAAATCATGTGCGATATGATTGTAACAATGGGCCATCAATGAATATCTAGGTATCGAAGAACGAAATGGATAGATCTATTAGGTTTTGGCAAGCCCACTCTTATCGGCAAATCATAGTTCGTTAGAGTGCTTTTGTGACCAAAAGGAGTGTCGTAGACACAATTTATCATCTAGGTTTGGTTGCCTCCAATGTTGGCACACATATTAGTGTCCTTGCAAACCATTAATGATCAATAATTTTATTAAGGCTTTATATACCGGTTTTTTAATACTTCAAATGTTTAAAGATTTGTTTGATTAGGCCCATTACATTTATCATTTGGGCTTGACCCGTTCGAACTAAAGAATACCAAAAATATGTCTATATATTAAAAAATAAAGATTAAAAACAAATACAAGTCTAACTAAAATTCAAGATGAACGACTTGTACAAAAACAAACGTAGGCCTAAGTGTCAAAGGAGACTAGAACACTTGTAGGTTATGTAATGGAATAGAGAACCAAACATCATCTACAGATTTAAACGGAGCGCAAATCTGTGAGTTCATCTTCCCCTTTTCGGTTAAAAGTTTTTCAGTTTTAACTTACGGGGAAATACATGTTACAATGGTATGGTTAAGCTAGTTGATGAAACAAATATAAGATCATGTGCGATAGGATTGTATCAAGGGGCCATCAATGAATATCCTGGTATCGAAGAACGAAATGGATAGATCTCTTAGATTTTGCCAAGCCCACTCTTATCGACACATCATAGTTCGTTAGAGTGCTTTTGTACCCAAAAGGAGTGTCGCAGACAAAATTTATCATCTAGGTTTGGTTGCTCCCATGTTGGCACACATATTAGTCTACTTGCAAAACATTAATGATCAACAATTTTATTAAGGCTTTATATACGGGTTTTAAATACTTCAAATGTTTTAAAGATTCATTTGATTAGGCCCATTATACTTATCATTTGGGCTAGACCCATTCAAACTAAATAATACAAAAATATATCTATATATTAACAAACAAAGATTCAAAACAAATATTATTCTAACTAAAATTCAAGATGAACGACTTGTACAAAAACGAACGAAGTCCTAAGTTCTAACGAGATTAGAAAACTTGTAGGTTATGTCATGAACAGAGAACCAAACATCATCTAGAGATTTGCATGGAGCGCAAATCTGTGAGTTCATCTTCCCCTTTTCCGTTAAAAGTTTTTCAGTTTTAACTTATGGGAAAATACATGTTACAATGGTATGGTTAAGCTAGTTAATGAAACAAACATAAGATTATGTGCCATAGGATTGTATCAAGGGGCCATTATTGAATATCCAAGTATCAAAGAACGAAATGGATAGATCTCTTAGGTTTTGGCGAGCCCACTCTTATCGGCACATCATAGTTAGTTAGAGTGATTTTGTGTCCAAAAGGAATGTCGCAGACACAATTTATCATCTAGGTTTGGTTGCCTCCTATGTTGGCACATATATTAGTGTCCTGAAAAACATTAATGATCAACAATTTTATTAAGGCTTTATATACTGGTTTTGGATACTTCAGATGTTTTAAAGATTCGTTTGATTAGGCCCATTACACTTATCATTTGGGCTACCTATTCAAACTAAATAATAGAATAATATATCTATATATTAACAAACAAAGATTCAAAACAAATATAAGTCTAACTAAAATTCGAGATGAACGACTTGTACAAAAACGAACATAGGCCGAAGTGTCTAACGAGATTAGAACACTTGTAGGTTATATCATGAACAGAGAACCAAACATCATCTAGAGATTTAAATGGAGCACAAATTTGTTATTTCATCTTCCCCTTTTTAGTTAAAAGCTTTTCAGTTTTAACTTACGGGGAAATACATGTTACAATGGTATGGTTAAGCTAGTTAATGGAACAATTGTGAACGGGGATCGAGCTCCCGAAATGAGCAGTCGATCTGATCTCGCTCAACTAGCAGAGGCGGAATTCATTGCTAGAGAGGTAGACATGAGAAAAAGATAGAACTTACTGTTTAAATGTTTCTGATCTATTAATGACATTCAAGTTACAGACGTAAGTTAACAAACTGACAGAGCTTCGCCTTATGAAATGACAACTCCGTACCTTGCTCTAACACAACACTTCCCTATTTATAGGTCGACATGATTCGTACAAAATGATTTTTCGTACGAGTGACTCACTCGTACGAAATCAGTATGTTTCATGCGAATCACAACGTACAAACATATAAAATTTACATTTTCTCAATAAACATTTACTTGTAAACTTTATAAATATTACAGATAAATCCTAGACGTAGGAATTAGACAATGGTATTATTAAGCTAGTTATTGAAACAAACATAAGATCATGTGCGATAGGATTGTATCAAGGGGCCATTAATGAATATCCAAGTATCAAAGAACGAAATGGATAGATCTCTTTGGTTTTGGCTAGCCCACTCTTATCGGCACATCATAGTTCGTTAGAGTGATTTTGTGTCGAAAAGGAGTGTCGCAGACACAATTTATCATCTAGGTTTACTTGCCTCCTATGTTGGCACACATATTAGTGTCCTTGCGAAACATTAATGATCAACAATTTTATTAAGGCTTTATATACCGGTTTTTAATACTTCAAATGTTTAAAGATTTGTTTGATTAGGCCCATTACATTTATCATTTGGGCTAGACCCATTCAAACTAAAGAATACCAAAAATATGTCTATATATTAAAAAACAAAGATTAAAAACAAATACAAGTCTAACTAAAATTCAAGATGAACGACTTGTACAAAAACGAACGTAGGCCTAAGTGTCTAACGAGACTAGAACACTTGTAGGTTATGTCATGGAACAGAGAACCAAACATGTTGGTAGATAATGTCTATTGCCTACGTCTAGGATTTAACTGTATTGTTTATAAAGTTTACACGTTAATGATTATATGAGAAATTATACATTTTATGTCATAATACACTGTGATTCGCACGAAACATAGAGTGTTTCGTAAGAGTGAGTCACTCGTACGAAATACTATTTCGTACGAATCATAGTGTTTGTTGTTAGTGCACGCACTTCAGTACGAGTCATGTCGACCTATTAATAGGGAAGTGTTGTGTTAGAGTTGGATACAGATTTGTCATTTCATACAGCAAAGCTCTGTCAGTTTGTTGACTAGCGTCTGTAACTTTAACGTCTTTAATAGATCAGAAGCAGTTAAACAGTAATCTCTATCTTGTTTGTCATATCTACCTCTCAAGCAATGAATTCCGCCTCTGCTAGTTGAGCGAGATCAGGCCGATTGCTCATTTTGGGAGCTCGATCCCCGTCCACAAGTGGTATCAGAGCCATGAGATCTGATCTACAGATAGACAACAAGTAGTTACTGTTCTGACTTGGACACATCTTCATTTTCATCATTTTTCTGACCTGTGCTGGAATTTGGACAAATTTCAGACCAATTTCGGATGAATTCTTGGACAAAATGGACTAGGATTTTAGTAATTCAAGTTAATCTTCAATCTAATCAATCCATACCATAATTCGGACATAAATTTGAACTAAATCATGATGAAATCGATAAAATCTGGTCGGTTCGAAGTTTGAATCGGTTGAATTAGTTTTTTGAACAAGTTTCGCACGAAATTAAGGATATTTTGATTTTGGTACGAGTCAGAGTAAATTTCATACTTATCAATTAAATTTCACAAATCTTAAATTTTTCAGAATTTGAACTTGTTTCGTATAAAATGACTTGAATCGTACAAAAACTGAATCGTACCAAAATTCATTTAGTTAAAAAAACACTTGTTTCGTAGAAAAACTTTTTGTTTGGTGCGAAATCTTGAGATTTGTGTGAAAATTTTGAATCGCACAAAATATTTGTTTCACACGAAATTCTGGTTTTGTACGAAATCTTTGTCCGCATAAAAAGTTTTCTAATCTGATATGTTTGTTTTCGAGAAGTTCTAACTTTTACAGATAAAATGTCTGAGGAATTTTACAATGCGTTTGCCACATCGGTCGTCGCCACACCAGCAGCTCAAAATATCAATTTAGAGAATGAAATGGGAACAATGACTAAACCTCCAAAGCTTATGAATCTGGAAGACTTTGATAGCTGGAGCGAGAGGTTTATGAACTGGGTACAAGCTAACCATTTTACTTGCTGGTTTGCAATCAAGGCAAAATACATTGCACCAGTTGGCGAAAGTGGGTTTGAAAAGACTCTTGCCTAATCCTCTGATGTTGAATGAGAAAGATTTATCAACGAAAAGAAGATGATGAACATTCTTCAGCAATTAATCAAAGAAGAAATCTTGGCTTTATTACAGCATGATGATGATGCGCAATCTTTATGGAATGCTCTTGGACTTAAATTTCAAGGTAATGCTCAACTCTGCAAAAGCAAAAGGGCATTATTAAGCAAAGAGTTTGATGTATTCACATTGATCAAAAGAGAACCGGTTAAGCAGCTAATTGAGCGATACTGTCATCTAGTGGTTCATATGAAGAGAATGGGAATTGTGAAGACGAATGGAGAGCTTGTTGATAAACTAGCTGACTCTCTGCCACAAAGTGAATGGTCGACTTACTTAACCATTTTGAACAATAGGGTTGAATACAACAATTTCTCGTTGCCTCGCTTTATCGAGAGATTAGCAGGTCATGAATTAGAGATGCAACAGATGGCCAAAAACAAGACTGTTCAAATGCAACAAGATGTTAATCTTTATTTCAAAAACAGTTCTGTTGCTCAAATCCAAGCGCCAAATATTCAAACAGCGTTCAGTGCTTATAGCTCACCAAGCACACCTCAAACTCAGTCAAGTAGTTTCCAATCATACCCAACAGTTGATCCGAATACACCATCAAGTCAACAATCTTCTTTAGGATCAAATCAATCTCAGAAGAATCAAGCCACTCCATCATCTAATGCCAGTCAAAGAGTGTTGCAATGCAATATTGCAGTTGATTTCAGAACGCGCAAAGACAAAAAGATGGCAAAACAACATATGTCTCTACTTGCTTCAGTTCTTGAGTCGTATGACAGTCTTGTTGCTGGAAAGATTGGAAATTCGGAGATGACACGTGAAGACTATGATCAAATTGATCCAGTTGAAATGGAATTGATTGATATAAAATGGTGCATGGCTTCGATCGTTCAACGAGTACAAAGATTTATTGAAATCACTGGTAAAGAAAATTTGGGAGGTTTGGATGGGAAACTTGGATTTGATAAATCTAAAGTTACTTGTTTCAAGTGTTGGGAGAAAGGTCACTTTAAAAGAGAATGTCCTAACCGAGAGGTTCAAGGGAATCATAATCCTTTCCAAGATGACTATTACAAAAGAGAGATTTATCACCGACCACAACCGAGAACCAGAATCATGCCGATTGAAGACAAGCAACCTGAAACTAAAGAAAAAGCTTTGGTTGTTACACAAGAAGACGAAGGGTTTAATTGGAACAAGTATAATTTGAAAGGAGAAAGTTTTGCATTCGTGGCTGAAATTATTGATGAACCAGAAGAAGAATCGGAGGCATCTTTTGATGAAGGACCAGAGGATGACGAGTACTACTATCATACTTCATCAGAGGAAGAGGAGCTTTTAAATGGTCCATTCAATCATCTTTTTCCTAACGATGTTTTAAAAACTTTTGCAGGATATTTCGCACCTACTCAAATTTCAACAAATGAAGTGCAAAAGAAATCAGTTGAACATGTCAAAATGGATATGACAAAGGAATTACTGAAAGAAGACATTGTTAAAGTGTGCATGGCAAATGGAAATGAGGTAATTGAAAAATCTTGTTCAAAGTGTGACGAATCATGTGGTGAGTGTCTTGTAAAAGACAAAAGATTTGCTGAATTGTAAAGGTTAACAGACAATTTGTCAAGTGATTACAAAGTCACAAAGGAAGCATATGACAAATTGAGTGCGTCTGTTAAACAATTTAATAAAGCACTCAGAGAAAATAATGCAACACTGATGATGCTCAAAGCAACAGTGATGGATAAACAAATGGCAATTAATATTCATCTAAACGCTATTGCTGAGCTCAAAAGTGAGCTTGAAAAAATGAAAATTGAAACCGAACGGGTTAACAAACTGTTAATTAGTTACTCCACAAGCTAATATGTCATAGATCATATTTTACCAAAAATAAAAAATACTAAAGAATCTAAAAATGGTGAAACAAAGAGTGGAAGTTATGATCGAGTTCCTCCACCCATGTGGAACAGTTATGCTTGCAAAAATCCATCTGGGTGGAAAAGGCACTAAATATTAAATTGAAAACCAAACAGTTGCCTGAGGATATTGATATAATTTACACTAAAAATGATGGTGAATGTGATTCTGAAGTGGTAGAAAATGTGATTGAACAAGTGTTAACAAATGAATCTGAAGTGGCTGAGTCTAAAAGTCTGAGAAGTCAAAATCTTATGACAAATCATAAAATAGTTTAAATGATGATCCTAATGTCATAGTTTATAAAATGAAAGGATCTGATAAACTATTTTCGGATGAGGATTTTTCCATCAAGAATGTGAAAAGAGGTTGTGTTGATAAAATGTTCAAGCTGATGGAGGTAAGTCATGATGATTTGGATAAACATGATTCATCTTTCTATTCTAAATCAAAAACTAACAACCGACCCTATTTTCGGAAAAATGAAGATTATCCGGAAAACAAGCGTGCATGGTTGGGTTTTCAGAAGCAACATAAAACCAACAGGTCTCAAAAATTGAATTTTACAAAGAAAATTAATTTAGTATTTGGGACAACAATCTAGAAGGAAAAGGAAATCATTGGTACTCAATCGAATAATGACTTTCTTAAAGAAAAAGAGAACCAAAAATAGAAACAGGTTTTGAATACCTCTGTTCATAAGGACATCAGGAGATGCTATAAGTGCAAGAAAGTTGGATATATCACACGATATTGTTCACAAGGAAGTTTAAAACCAGTTTCTTCTTCGAAAAAGTTCACCAAGGATGAAAAGCAAAAAGCACCTATGGTTATGCCAAAACAAATTCTTAAAAGAAAAACTAATCAAAATGTTAAACCAATTATTAAACTTCAATCTAAATATGAAATTGGTGAAACATCACACAAAGTTCAACAAAAAGATTCAAAATTTTATGTTAAACAGGCTAAACCACAAACACAGAAATGGGTTGCTAAAATTGTTAACACCAAATCATCCAAGGTTGAATTCAAACATTCTGCTCCAAACAACATTGAGCTTAAAAAGATTGAAAAGAACAAAGTGGGTCCAAAGTTCGACATTCCAAACCCACCCAAGACCAAACAGGCTTGGGTCTCTTTGTTTAAATAAATTTTGTTGATCATGTGTGCAGGGGCTCCAACGTTCGATATTATCAAAATGGATCATGGATAGTGGAGCTTCTCGTCACATGACATGAATACTTGCGCTGCTCAATGATGTTAAAGCTATCCAAGGAGGTTATGTTGGATTTGCTGGAACTCAAGGAGGTAGGATTGTTGGAGAAGGGATTCTCTCGAACAGAGTTGTATCGTTTGATAAAGTGAACTATATCGCCGAACTTGAGAACAATCTGCTTAGTATTTTGCAAATTTGTGACAAGAAATTCACGACACATTTCAATGATAAAGAATGTCTAATTGTAAAACCCGGTTTCAAGATTCCAGAAGAATGGATTCGAATGCGAGCTCCGCGTGAAAATGATTTATATGTCCTTGAAATGAGCATCGTGTCTACCACGTCAAAGAAAGTTCAATGCTTTGTTTCCAAAGCTATCGAAAAAGAGTCAATTTTATGGCACAGAAAAATGGGGCACATTCATCTTCAAAAGATGAATTTTCTTGTGCATAACGACTTAGTGGAGGGTGTAAATTTGAAAAGTTTTCATTTATCAGATGATTGTCTTAGCTGCAAAAAGGGGAAGCAGCATAAGAAATCACACCTGAGAAAGCTGTTAAATTCGATAAAGCTACCACTAGAAAGACTACACATGCATCTCTTTGGACCAATCAATGTTAAAAGTATTTCTGGAGATCTATACTGTCTTGTCGTTACAGATGATTATTCTCGATTTTCATGGGTATTCTTTCTGGAAAGCAAGGATGAAACGTTTGAAACTCTTATGATCCTTTTAAGAAAGCTCGAGAATTTATATAATTTGCCCATTAAGAGAATTCGCAATGATAATGGAACAAAGTTTAAGAACAAGAAGATGCAAGAGTTCTGTAATGAAAAGGGGATTATTCATGAATTCAACGCCCCCTATACTCCACAACAAAACGGAGTAGCTGAAGGAAAGAATTGCACGTTGATTGAAATTGCTAGAACAATGTTAGCTAATTCGAAATTACCGATCAGTTTCTGGAGTGAAGCAGTGGCATTAGCATGCTATACCCTGAATTGTGTGTTGACAGTTAAGCCTCACAAAAAGACATTTTTGGAACCTTTTGGATCACCGTGTACCGTCTTGGACCCGGCTGGTAAATTTGGAGCCAAATCTTTGGAGGGTTTCTTTGTTGGTTATGCTACTCCTCACAAACGTGTTTTCTTGCCGAGTCTAAACCAGGTAGTTCTAGCGCAGCATGTAGATTGTCAAAGATATACAACACCTACGCAGAAGCCTGGGGATCCGTGGCTGTTTAACTACGATGGATTGTGGGATTCGTTTGATCTTCCAGATGTGCCAACTGAAGAAGTACTTGTTATGTTATCTTAACAACACTAGTTATCTAATCAAGAGCAAGTTCCTCGACCGTTGGTGATTTCTACGTCTTTACCAGATAACACGTCTGATTTTGATCAAAGTTCTTCTGTTCTAAATCTGGTTCCCGCTTCAAATGTCAATGCTGCTGAATCTTCTGTCTAGCAAAATGAAGATGATGACTCTAATCGGGAACCAATTTTCAGGACGATGGAGGATCCAGTTCTGATGAGGGATCTGAACAGATTGAAGTCTTCCTGAACCAACAGGCTGATCAGTCTAATGCTAGGAATAAAGCTTCTTCATCTATACCGGTTGTCGATGAAAATATCTCAAATTTACAATTACAAGTAGATGTTCCAATTAAAGTGATGCCTAGGACACTTTCATATCATCCGTCAGAGAACATTATCGGCGGCTTACAATCGGGAGTGCAAACTTGCAATCAGATTAGTAAAGATCTAAGCTGTTTCTATACTAGCATTGCTCCACTTCAAGTCCGATTTTCTCACAGTTGTTTTGTTTCTCAGGTTGAACCGGGAAACTGGAAACACGCGTTGAAAGAAGAAAGTTGGGTGGATGCGATGCAAGAAGAGTTATTACAATTCCAGAAACTTGGCGTTTGGACGCTTGTTGAGCTACCAGATCATCACAAAAAGATTAATACAAGATGGGTCTTCAAGTGTAAAAGAGATGATAGAGGAGTTGTCGTGTGCAACAAAGCTCAACTTGTGGTTCAAGGATTTCATCAGCAAGAAGGGATAGACTATACTGAAGTTTATGCCCCAGTTGCACGTCTTGAAGCAATTCGCATATTCTTGGCCTTTGCCTCATTGAAAGGGTTCAAGGTGTACCAATTGGATGTTAAATCTTCTTTTCTTTACGGAAAAGTGAAAGAGGAGGTGTATGTCGGCCAACCACCGGGGTTGGTTGATCCAGTACACAAAGATAAAGTCTACCTCTTGAATAAAGCCTTATATGGTCTTCATCAAGCCCCGAGAGCTTGGTATGAAACATTATCGAATCATCTTTTGGATAATGGCTTTATCAGGGGAACAGTAGATTCAACTCTCTTCACAAAGGTAGTAGATGGGTATCTAATTATCGTACACATATATGTGGATGATATTATCTTGGGATCAACAAATGATAAGCCGTGTAAGGATTTTGAAGAAATTATGAAGCGCAAATTTGAAATGAGCGCAATGGGGGAGATGAAGTTCTTTTTAGGACTTCAGGTTGATCAGTTGCCTGATGGTATCTTCATTCATCAGACGAAATATGTTCATGACATATTGGAGAAATTCAATATGACAGGAACTAAACCAGCTTCGACCCCGTTAGCTCCAAATCACGGCATTTGTCCAGATCTTACTGGCGAAAAAGTTGAGGAAACTTTATATCGCTCTATGATAGGATCCTTGATGTATCTCACTGCTTCTCGACCAGATATCATGTATCCAACGTGCCTCTGCTCCCGTTATCAGTCTAATCCAAAAGAGCACATCTGCTTATCGTTAAACGCATAATGAGATATCTAAAGGGTTTTCCAAGCACTGGCTTGTGGTACCCTAGACATGATGATTTTAATCTTGCAGGTTACTCGGAGTCTGATTTCGGATGCTGCAAACTGAATACAAAATCTACAATGGTCCGCTGCCAGTTTTTCGGAACCCGTTTGGTAACATGGCAATGCAAGAAACAAACCGCGGTCGCTCTCTCTACCTGTGAGGCTAAATACATTTCGGCTTCCAGTTGTTGTGCTCAGATTCTCTGGATACAGCAACAGATGAGAGATTTCGGTTTGCAATTTCTTGATACGCCTATATATGTAGATAAACAGGCCACGATTGATATCACTAAAAACTCATGTCAACACTCACGTACTAAACATATCGAGATTCAACACCACTTTATCCGTGATTTCTACGAGAAAAAGTTGGTACGAATTGAGAAAATTCACACTGATGACCAAAAAGCAGATTTTTATACCAAAGCTTTTGATAAAACAAATTTCAAAAATTTGTTAAAGCTTAATGGTTTAGAAAATATGATCTCAGGGGATATTTTTGAGGTTGAGTTTGAGGATGATGACGACTTGATGTGAATTTGTCATTGGTTAATCGATTTTTTCTTTTAAATTCTTAAAAATCCAAAAATATGTTTTTGATTTTAGGGGGAGAATATTTGAGGAAAATACAAAAACATTTAAAAAAATCAAAAAGAGTTTTGTGTAAAAAAAGAGTGATCATAGTAAATCAAAAATGATAAGTCACAGTAAGCTAAAGAATTGTAGTGTTTTAAAGCATTTTAAGCAAGTCTTACTATGGATATGCCAATAGACTTCACTCGTTCAGTAGAATATAAAACTAAAGACACAAAAACTGATTAACTTGTGGGTTAACATCTCTCTGATATATGAACTTAGTACTCCGAAATTTCGTTTGAGAGAATGCCAGATTCTGCGATACTAGGTCTTTATATTTTATTGATATCTGGGGTATTATTCGAGTTCTTCTGATTTTGCGGAAGCAATGGCCTAGAACTCATATAATACTTTCGCATTTTTCCCCAAATGCTACATAAAATGATTATGTCTTAAACAATTATGACATTTGTAGTACAAAAGATTCCTTAATGGAACACCACCTAAAGACGAGCCTTCATCTCTTTGTCTGTACGGTAGTACTAACCTGAGCTCTCAAGGTCTCGCATTCACCCTATATACAGATATCAATTCGATATATTCACCTGTAAAATGAAATTCTAGGAATCTCGATACGAGAGTATATTCTGAGATGGGAAACACAATTATTTCATGTTTCTAATAATACCTTAATATATCATGAAACGGTTGAGAAACGAGAAGAGGTTTAATTGGACAAATATATTGGCAATCTAGGTAAATTTGGTTAAAAGTTTAAAAGATGTTTCTAGACTAACGGTACTTATGACTTATATGAATGTTTGAAATGATCTTCTGAAAGCACAAAATTCACAAAAAAATATTCTTTGAAAAATTTCTAAAAACCTAAAAAGATTTTTAGTTTTCTTAGCTTGATAGTTATATTTTAGTTTACCGATGATAAAAACACTGATAGTTGGAGTTCATAGCAACATCTTGCTGAGGAAAGCTTGGAATCATGGGTTGGGAGCTAATTTTTAGCAACAAAGTTACTCAAATGTCAAGAAAGTTCATTAATTTGAAACTTTACATGTTAAAATAAATATGTTTGGTCAAACGTGGTCAACCAAGGTCATTAACTTGGACTTGGAAGGCAAATTGGATAACCAGGGTCATTAACTTGGACTTGGTTAGTCAAGTGGATTTTTGAAACAGATAAATTTTTTGCAAAAATAAATGAAAACTTGAAAAATTGAAAACAGAAATAAAAATAGAATTTGAAAAAGTTTGAAAGTTTTAGAATTGACTCGTACAAAAACAATTTTTATGCAATTCAGTAATTTTGGTACGAAACAAAGGGTAACAATTTGGTACGATTCACAAGATTTCGTACGAAACAGAGAAAGTATAAATACCTTTTGGTTCGCACAAAAAAGAGAATTTTGTTCTTTGAGCACTATTGAGCGATTCAGAGAGTTTTGTTCGATTCAATTCTATAACTTGATTTCTTGATTCTTGTACTTGCTATTCACATTGTTGAGATTGGTTTGCACACATTGTACAATAGGCAAGGTAATTTCGTCACGATTTAACTGTTATAATGTCAAAATTTCATACGATTCGGACTAAAACTTAGATCTAGGGAAATTGGACCAGTAAAACTTAAAATTGACCACAAAATCGTAAATATCGGCTCTAATAACCTGAAAATCAACTATCAATTTGCTAAAACAACAAGTTTTAGGATCGGATTATACTTGGACAAATTTTGGGAAGAAGTAGATTTGGTGCGGGTGACTTGTTACCTACAAAAATGGATTTTCAAAGTTTAAATTGTTAAGTAAAGATTTTGTACCAAACACATAAACCGTATGAATTTTTTGAGTTTTAGCTTGTGTTCAGATGAAAATTTTGTATGAAGCACATATTTTAGCACGAATCAGAGAGAAATGCTTAAAAAGTTCAACATTCTGATAAAACGAAAATTTCATGTGAATCACAAAAAATTTGTACGAGACATGTATTTGAAGCTTTGAAATGTTTAACATGTTTGTATAAATGATTTCGTACGAAATAAAAGAATTTATTTTTTGTACGAATCAGGGTATAATTTTTGAAAAAGTTTAAAAATTTCTAACGGTTGAATATTTTTTTTCTTGAACAGGCAAAGAGAACCGGATTTTCGCCAGTACATAACATATGCTGTATCACGGATGTTAAGATTCCAGAAATAGCTGCGTACAGAAGTATCTTGGAGTTTCTTACCAGAATTAGAGTGACAAAGGCGATTACTGAAAGACATACTGTATATTTGTCACATGTTGAGTATTTCTGGAATGTTGTGGAATACAGTCTTGACGACAATGCTATTATATCAGCAGTGAAGATTAACGATGTGGATATTCAAGTAAAGATTACTGAGGATTTGATTCGGGAAGTGTTTGAGTTTAAAGATAACAAGGATGACCAACGGGCTTTACTGAATATATGGTGAAAGGATGTTTCTACAGGATGGGATATTCAGGTTTCGTGAATGCTGCTCCTTTCAAAAATGGAAATCTAAGCACGCCGTTTCGATATCTAGCACATGTTATTATCCATTGTTTGGGTCACAGGAAGGGTGGATTTGATGCCTAGTTGATTATCAGATGTGCATGATTACTGCGTTGGTGCTGAATCTTCCTTATAACTTCTCGAAGGTTATTTTTACTCAGATGGTCCAAAATATACAGAAGGAGAGATTTGTGCAGTACTCGAGGTTTATACAGATGATGTTAGACTATTTACATCATGACTTGAAGAAATCTGTTGATGATGTGCTTAAACTTGAGCATATGGATGTTCAGTCTCTGCGAAAGATGAACGTACACTTGATGTTTACTCCCGCCGCTAAACCGATGTTCGATGCTATTCTAAATAAAGATTACATCTCACCCGCACCTGGAAAATGGAGGAAAGACGATAGTGGTGACGATGAGGAGGAAGTGAATTCGTTATCTCTGTTTGTGGCTAAGAGAAGTCCGTGGTTTGTGAAAGACGGTGATAAAGTAGGTAAAGCTACATACAAAGGAAGAAAGAGAAAAGATGCATCTACTGCTAAAAGATCAGGGTTGAGGGATGAACCTGAAATCGAGGAAATAGTTGAGAAAATGGCAGAGGATATAGAACGTCAGGCTTTTGGAGCTGACACGACAGTAGCTGAAGAAGTACTATCTTCTAGTACTGATTCAGAAGACAGGCATGCATGAGAAAGGAGAAGAGCAGAAAAACTGGAAAAGAAACTTCAAGAGGAGCTGAAGCGAAAAGCTGAAGAACAGAAAAGAAAGGTGACAGGCGAAGACGATACTAATTACGTTCCGTCTGAATCCGAGCTTGAATCTGGTTATCGATCTCCATTAAAGAAAAGAACGAGAAGGATGAAAAAGATCTGTAGCTCCTATATCTCCGATAATTAATCTAATAGAAGCTGATGCTGAGCAAACAACTGAAGCAAATGTGGAGGAACAAACGCAGAGTATTCCGTCCCCACTACATGATATGCATCCCGAGCCAGAGCAACCACATTTTGAACCAGAGATTCCAGAAAAAGAACCTGAACAGCGACAACCAACACCGCAACAGTTTGAGCCAGAACCTGTTCGGCAATCTATGCCTGATACAGAGCCTGTAGAACAAGCAGCACCGCAACCGTTGGCTCAACAACAGTCTCAACCATCTCATGCTCAGCAATCTCGTCCTACATCACAACCTTTCAGCTCACAAGCTTTTTTCGACGAGATTAATTTAGACGATCTACCTGGAGGAGATGAGTTTCGGTTTGATGATCCTAGAATTGATGATTTGCAGAAACAAGTGAATATGAATGTTGTATCGCTGAATTACAAGAACATATAAACTTGCTAACGACAGAGAAGTTTGAGATGCTTGAGAGAATTGGAGGTTTAATCGTCGATAAGCAACAACTTGAAGCAATGATGGCAAGTATTATTTTTGAGAATGAACGGCTGCGTTTGCGAATGATAGAGTACAAAGAAGAAAGATTGAGAAATAATCGAAGGATGGATATTTTTGAGAAGATTCTTGAGAAGGAATTTGGGTTGAGTATATCTGAAGCGATTGATGAGATTGAATGTACTGAAGCTAGAGAAAGAGTTGCAGGACTAGAACGATTGGCTAAACAGCAATCGGATGCATTAGGAAATGGAAAGGGTAAGATTGATGAGGATTCCGTGACTGAAGAAGCTATGCAAGAAGCTGAATCTGGGCTAGTACAGTGTTGGGATATCGTAGTGTACGAGGAACCGAAGAATTTTATTCTGATAGGAAAGCCGGATGATGTTGATATAGATTGTCTGGATATTTCCCAACGACATCGAGAGTGGTTGATGGAAAAGATGGGAAAAGAGTGTACAAAATCGTTTGAGGAAAGAGAAAAGGAAAAAGAGATGGAAGATACTGAAGAAGTTGATATTGATGATAAAGATTCTAGTGATTCGAATGATGGTAATGATGATGATAATGTGGGTGGATCAGGTGTTCATGTAACTGATTCAAATATTAATCAATTAAATTGATCTTTCCGAGTATTTTGATGATTCTGAAAATCAAGTGGCTGAAGAGGAAGGGATAAACAAAGTTGATGAATCAATAGATGCTCAGCCAACAGGAATCTTCACAGAGAATTTTACATATTCTGTTCCTGTTGTGCAAAAACCGTTCATTTTATACCTTGAGCATGATGTAGAAGAGGGAGAGTTTGTACATAGTTACTTGAAAGAAGAGATAGCTGAAATGCTTGGAATTAGTGGAGAAAAGTTCGAGTTTGACTTTGAAGATGAGCTAAACAAGATAAATGTGTTCGAACCGAATGATTATGTTTTTGAGGAAATTGAAGATGCAAATGTTTATGATAATGTTGTCGTTGAAAGTGACTCTGATGAAGATACTATTGATGCCATTCAGGGTACAGAGGAATTACCAACGTTTATCGATTTATTCACAGCAGAGAATTTTGAAGTATTAGAAAGGAAAGTTTCAGAAGCTGTAAAGAAGGAACGATTCCAGAAAAGATGTCTACCGCTGAGATTATCGAACAAAAGAAGAAATGTATTAGAGAGAGTCCCGTTGAACGGAAGTTTAAAAGACCCCTGGCATTTTTTACTAGAAATGCTGATATTTCTTTGGGAGATATTTTGAGTTGGGGTTGGATTGAAGAGCTGGATGTTTATGTTATTAAGAGAGAATTTGGGATTCAATACTTTCGATGCTTAAGCGAAATCAAAACTCTGCCATATTGGGACATTAAGGAACTTGTGCAAACGAAGATGATTAACCTAAAGATGAAGTTCCATGATAAAAAATTGTGGAGATTAATTAAATTTGAAGCGAAGCATGGTTTTGTTCACTGGAAACCGCATTATCCGCGTCGTATTACTAAGGAAGATCCAGTAACAAAAGGGAAAGATATTACGATGATAGTAGTTGAAAAACATGCCGATGATTAAAATGGAGCAAGATTTCTATACGATCTTCAAGTGGTGGCATTACGATTCTAATACAGGTGAGGCTGTTATTTGTGTACACCCTGATGAAGATGAGTGGAAGATAACTGAGGAATTATCTAAAGCCGTCATAGCACACAAAAGAATATTTGGGTTGTGGCGAGGCATTCGAGTACTAGACCCTATGTGGCTAGTAAATTGTTCGAAGAAAGACATTGAATGTTTATTTTATAGCAAGATCAGTTTTGAAGAAAAGCATCAGGAGCAAGCACTTCAATTTCAAAAGGTTGTAAATGTGTGCTTTGCAAATGATATTCATTCAGGATCGAATTGGAAGATAACCTGGAGGAAGATTGAGAAGAAGGAGTTGAAGAAAACTGAAGAAAAGGAAGCTCGGATCGCTGAATGTTCAAGAGTAGCATCGTTAAGGAATTTTCAGTTTTTGAAGTGACGTCCTCTTACCGATCAAACGCCTATTGCTTCTGAGGAACGTCGAAACCGTTAAATAGATTTTTTGGGCGTTAAAGTCAAATCAAATTTGAAGTTTTGAAGATTATCCAGACTACGGCAACATCCAAGGGGAGTTTGTTGGTACATAATGTCTATTGCCTACGTCTAGGATTTATCTGTATTGTTTTGTAATGTTTACACGTTAATGATTATATGAGAAATTGTAAATTTTATGTCGTAATACACTATGATTCGCACGAAACACAGAGTGTTTCATACTAGTGAGTCACTCATACGAAATACTATTTCGTACGAATCATAGTGTTTGTTTTAATGCACGCACTTCAGTACGAGTCATGTCGACCTATAAATAGGGAAGTGTTGTGTTAGAGCTGGATACAGATTTGTCATTTCATACGGCGAAGCTCTACCAGTTTGTTGACTTGCGTCTGTAACTTGGACGTCTTAAATAGATCAGAAGCAGTTAAACAGTAATCTCTATCTTGTTTCTCATATCTACCTCTCAAGCAATGAATTCCGCCTCTGCTAGTTGAGCGAGATCAGGTCGATTGCTCATTTTGGGAGCTCGATCCCCGTCCACAAAACATCATCTAGAGATTTGAACAGAGCGCAAATCTGTGAGTTCATCTTCCCCTTTTCTGTTAAAAGAGTTTTAACTTACGGGGAAATACATGTTACAATGGTATGCTTAAGCTAGTTCATGAAACAAACATAAGATCATGTGCGATAGGATTGTAATAAGGGGCCATCAATGAATATCCAGGTATCGAAGAACGAAATGGATAGATCTCTTAGGTTTTAGCAAGCCCACTCTTATCGGCACATCATAGTTCGTTAGAGTGCTTTTGTTTCCAAAAGGAGTGTCGCAGACACAATTTATCATCTAGGTTTGGTTGCCTCCTATGTTGGCGCACATATAAGTGTCCTTGCAAAACATTAATGATCAATAATTTTATTAAGGCTTTATATACCGGTTTTTAATACTTCAAATGTTTAAAGATTTGTTTGATTAGGCCCATTACATTTATCATTTGGGCTATACCCATTCAAACTAAAGAATACAAAAAATATGTCTATATATTAAAAACAAAGATTAAAAACAAATACAGGTCTAACTTAAATTCAAGATGAAAGACTTGTACAAAAACGAACGTAGGCCTAAGTGTCTAACGAGACTAGAACACTTGTAGGTTATGTCATGGAACAGAGAACCAAACATCATCTATAGATTTGAAAGAAGCACAAATCTGTGAGTTCATCTTCCCCTTTTCCGTTAAAAGTTTTTCAGTTTTAACTTACGGGGAAATACATGTTACAATGGTATGGTTAAGCTAGTTGATGAAACAAACATAAGATCATGTGCGATAGGATTGTATCAAGGGGCCATCAATGAATATCCAGGTATCAAAGAACGAAATGGATAGATCTCTTAGGTTTTCGCAAGCCCACTCTTGTCGACACATCATAGTTCGTTATAGTGCTTTTGTATCCAAAAGGAGTGTCGCAGACGCAATTTATCATCTAGCTTTGGTTGCCTCCCATGTTGGCACACATATTAGTCTCCTTGCAAAACATTAATGATCAACAATTTTATTAAGGCTTTATATACGGGTTTTTAATACTTCAAATGTTTTAAAGATTCATTTGATTAGGCCCATTACACTTATCATTTGGGTTAGACCCATTCAAACTAAATAATACAAAAAAATCTCTATATATTAACAAACAAAGATTCAAAACAAATATAAGTCTAACTAAAATTCAAGATGAACGACTTGTACAAAAGCGAACGTAGTCCTAAGGTTTAACGAGATTAGAACACTTGTAGGTTATGTCATGAACAGAGAACCAAACATCATCTAGAGATTTGCATGGAGCGCAAATCTGTGAGTTCATCTTCCCCTTTTCCGTTAAAAGTTTTTCAGTTTTAACTTACGGGAAAATACATGTTACAATGGTATGGTTAAGCTAGTTAATGAAACAAACATAAGATTATGTGCCATAGGATTGTATCAAGGAGCCATTAATGAATATGCAAGTATCAAAGAACGAATGGATAGATCTCTTAGGTTTCGGCAAGGCCACCCTTATCGGCACATCATGGTTCGTTAGAGTGCTTTTGTGTCCAAAAGGAGTGTCGCAGACACAATTTATCATCTAGGTTTGGTTGCCTCCTATGTTGGCACACATATTAGTGTCCTTGCAAAACATTAATGGTCAACAATTTTATTAAGGCTTTATATACCGGTTTTGGATACTTCAAATGTTTTAAAGATTCATTTGATTAGGCCCATTACACTTATCATTTGGGCTACCATTCAAACTAAATAATACAAAAATATATCTATATATTAACAAACAAAGATTCAAAACAAATATAAGTCTAACTAAAATTCGAGATGAACGACTTGTACAAAAACGAACATAGGCCTAAGTGTCTAACGAGATTAGAACACTTGTAAGTTATATCATGAACAGAGAACCAAACATCATCTAGAGATTTAAATGGAGCATAAATCTGTGATTTCATCTTCCCCTTTTTAGTTAAAATCTTTTCAGTTTTAACTTACGGGGAAATACATGTTACAATGGTATGGTTAAGCTAGTTAATGGAACAATTGTGAACGGGATCGAGCTCCCGAAATGAGCAGTCGATCTGATCTTGCTCAACTAGCAGAGGCGGAATTCATTGCTAGATAGGTAGACATGACAAACAAGATAGAACTTACTGTTTAAATGTTTCTGATCTATTAATGACATTCAAGTTACAGACGCAAGTAAACAATCTGACAGAGCTTCGCCATATGAAATGACAAATTCGTAGCTAGCTCTAACACAACACTTCCCTATTTATAGGTCGACATGACTCGTACCGAAGTGCGTGCATTAACAAACAAACAACTATGATTCGTACAAAATGATCTTTCGTACGAGTGACTCACTCATACGAAATCAGTATGTTTCGTGTGAATCACAACGTACAAACATATAAATTTTACATTTTCTTAAATAAACATTTACTTGTAAACTTTATAAACATTACAGATAAATCCTAGACGTAGGCAATAGACATTATGCATCAACAACAAACATAAGATCATGTGCGATAGGATTATATCAAGGGGCCATTAATGAATATCCAAGTATCAAAGAACGAAATGGATAAATCTCTTTGATTTTGGCGAGCCCACTCTTAGCTGCACATCATAGTTCATTAGAGTAATTTTGTGTCCAAAAGGAGTGTCGCAGACACAATTTATCATCTAGGTTTGCTTGCCTCCTATGTTGGCACACATATTAGTGTCCTTGCGAAACATTAATGATCAACAATTTTATTAAGGCTTTATATACCGGTTTTTAATACTTCAAATGTTTTAATGATTCGTTTGATTAGGCCCATTACACTTATCATTTGGGCTAGACCCATTTAATCTAAAGAATACAAAAATATATCTATGTATTAACAAACAAAGATTGAAAACAAATATAAGTCTAACTAAAATTCAAGATGAACGACTTGTACAAAAACGAACGTAGTCCTAAGTGTCTAACGAGATTAGAAAACTTGTAGGTTATCTTATGAACAGAGAATCAAACATCATCTAGAGATTTGCATGGAGCGCAAATCTGTGAGTTCATCTTCCCCTTTTCCGTTAAAAGTTTTCCAGTTTAACATACGGGGAAAATACATGTTACAATGGTATTATTAAGCTAGTTATTGAAACAAACATAAGATCATGTGCGATAGGATTGTATCAAGGGGCCATTAATGAATCTCTAAGTATCAAAGAACGAAATGGATAGATCTCTTAGGTTTTGGCAAGACCACTCTTATCGGCACATCATAGTTCGTTAGAGTGCTTTTGTGTCCAAAAGGAGTGTCGCAGACACAATTTATCATCTAGGTTTGGTTGCCTCCTATGTTGGCACACATATTAGTGTCCTTGCAAAACATTAATGATCCATAATTTCAATAAGGCTTAATATACCGGTTTTTATTACTTTAAATGTTTTTAAAATTCGTTTGATTCAACACAAACACATGAATTCACCAACTTTTGTTGACGTTTTTCAAACTTAACATGTATTTAAGGTAACTAGTGGACAAAATTTGGAAAAAAAGTTTCATGGTGTTAAGAGGTCAAGCATAAGATGTCATCCACATTTGGTAGACTTTGGTTCACATGGCGCGCCCTCGTGCGAAACATGGAATGCAAAGTCTTAGTTGTTTTAGAATATGTTTTGTAAACTTATGTTTTAATTTCAAATGATGTAAGTAAATTTTTAGTTTGTCTTTCTTTTGAAACAACATGTAGTTGTGTACTTGTTTTAAATTTAATAGTATGGATGAACATCTTACTATCTTTTACATAGTGAAATTACTAGAATAAACTGTTACTAGACTACATTTGATGGAAAATTAGATTTGTGGGGATATGTTTTAGGTAAACAAGTATATATTTTTGGGTTATTGGGTTGGGTATCATCTAATCCCATGCTCGCCCTATCCCGTGAAAATTTTAAGACTAATTACATACCTAATCCCATACCTATATATCCAATTGGTTATCTGTCGCGAGTGTTTCAAGTTCTCCTATTAGGTTTGGGTCTATTTACCATCGATATAACCATGTAGTTTTTAGACACAAATTGGAAATCCTAAGCACTCACACAAAATAACAATTTCATATAGATTTGTTACTATACAACTATGTAAACTAATCAACATAGTAGTGTGCTGTCTCGCAATTTCATCCGAGAAATCAATCTACTTTATCCAAAGTCTAAACTATGCTCTCCCTAATAGGGATGAGAATTTGGTACCAGTACTATACCACACCGATCATTTTTGGTACCAATATGGTTGCAAAAGTCTCTAGCCGTTCTGTAGTCGGGGTTGAGAGTACTCGATAAGTACTCGGCCTAGGCGAAGAGTACTCAGGCCTCGGCAGCCTACCTTGTAGCAAGTACTTAGCCTCCAAGACCTTGTTATACAACCATGGGTATCTGTACCCATTTTTGGTTGATTTACGGGTAAATACCGGTACCGTACCATACCATATCGATTATTTTCGGTACCGGTACTTATTTCTCCCATTTTTCAAGACCGATACTTTTGGTACGGATCCGTTACCATGTCCATCCCTACTTCCTTAGAATAATCACCGTAAGTCCACAACCGATCCATGCAATACTCTATTGAGAATATTTCTTGCTAGCGGTGTAAGCAAGAAGTGACAAACCTGAGCTTGTCTCGTTGAACTTCAGTGAACTCTTAAATTGTATTTCTAAAACATGAGCTCTATTAATGAACCGCACGTTTAGTGAAACGTGTGACAAATGGCAAAATATCCAATTTCCGTACAACTTTATCAATATTTAAGTGAAAACTTAATTTTTAATTTGGTCGCATTAGTCTAGGAATGCACAATATCATAGTTTAGTATGTTAACAAAATTCACCACAATTCGACACAATACAAAACTATGTCCTAAACCGGCAACATAAATGTGAACACACTATTCATGCAAGGCTACTCGCAGTTTAGCCTGAAATGATAAAAACAAGATAGAGAAACATATCCACACAAAGTTATTCACAAAAACATTAGCTATGAATAACTTAAAATTTTCACTTTCTGAAACAATTACATAAATATTTAATTGTCTCATCTGAATAAAATGCCATAATGTACACAAACTGGCACTTGTAAAAATAATATTTGGACATTATGAGACCAACAATACATGATTGTCAAATTCATAAGAGTATTTATTTACCACAAGCATTTATAAATATAAAGCATTCCAATTATTTATTTAAGTGGCCAGAAAAATGAACTTGTAGCCAAACAAGTGTCCATCTCATTATCCAAAACACAACTTTGACTAGTCTAGCAAACTAGTTATAAGTTTTGGACATCCAAAATATCTAGAAGTTAAATATGTTAACATTTCCGAACAAGTTTCACAAATTTATCGGTAGCAGTCTGATAACGAAACTAGTGTCAAATTTATCACCAAAACAACAAACTAACTAGTCTAATGAACTAGTTAACCAAATTTTGGCATCAAAAATAATGTTAGGATTATTAAATTTTATAGAAATGTTTATAAAAACATATAACAAATTTATAAATTTTATAAAATTTTACCATTTAATCCTAACTAAATACTAACTAAACTATGGGAGGAACGGCTCTTCTCTGAAAGCATAGGACCCGACTTGAGCTATTTAACATGCGCCGAATTCATCATTAACTAGTTGACAATGATAGATATACTGTTTCAACGCCCCTGCTTCATTAATCTTGAATAAACGTTTGCAGATCAGAGACAAAACTGACAGGGTTTTGCCTTACAATCAGAAAAATAGTTAAGGACTCTACACCCCTGCTCAGCTATTTATATGTAAGATAGCTTAGGCCAAGGGTGGATCTCCGACTTCATACGAGTTGCACTTCGTACGAAGTGACATTGCATCAGTTCGTACAAGGTGAGCAACGCTTCGTACGAAGTGGCTCTAATACATACATATCAACATAAAATCTAATGTTTAAGCCCTGTTAGATATACGACATGACCATAAGACGTAGGCTATAGACATTCTGCACCAACAAACTTTCCCTTGGATATTGCCGCAGTCTTGGTCAGTATTCAAGAATCTTCAAAATCTTTAAAAGTTAGCAACCAAAGAAATACTTTCTTGGTCTTCGACACTTCTAAGATGAAATAGGCGTTTGATTTGTGGGAGGAGGTCTGTTGTAAGTAACTCCATACTAAAATATTCTTAACGATGCTTGTCTAACAACTTCAGCAATCTTTGCTTCTTTTCTTTCTTGCTTCCGTTGCTCTTTGCATTCCAGCTTTCTCCATTCTAAATTCCATATTTTTTCTGAATTAATATCATTAGCATAACAAACATTAATAACCTGCTGGAACTTCAATGCTTGCACTTTGTCTTTCTCTTCAAAGCTGATCTTGCTGTAGAATAGACATTCAATATCTTTCTTTGATAGTTTACTAGCCACATCGGGTCTAGTATTCGAGTTCCCCTCCATAAACCATATATTCACTTGTGCGCAATCACGGCTTCAATCAATTTTTCAGTGATTTTCCAGGTATCATCATCATCATGTTGGACACCAATCACTGCTTCTCCTGTTTCTGAATCATAATGCCATCACTTGAATAACTTATGGAAATCTTGTCCAATCTTTATCCGTGGCATATTCTTCATAACACGTGGCCACTTCACTATCAGCATAACATCTTTCTGTTTAGTCACTGGATCAAACTTGATAATTCTGCGTGGAATATGTGGCTTCCAGTATCTAAAACCATGTGCGGCTTCAAACTTTATCAGTTTCCACAGACGCTGATCATGAAACTTCATCTTGAGATTGATACTCTTCGCTGAACTAACTCTTCAATATCCCAAAATGGCAGCGTCTTAATGTCACTTAAGTACCTGAAGTACTAAACACCGAACTCTTGCTTTATCGCATAAACATCCAACTCTTCTATCCATCCCCAAGTCAGAATATCCTCCAAAGATTTGTATGGATCACGAGTAAAGAAGGCCAGTGGAGGTTTGAACTTTCTTTCTTGTGGCATTTCCTTGAACCATTACTTCTTTGCTGAAGCAATCTCTTCTTTAGATAAACATTTAGGCCCTTTTCCTTCTTTCACAGCTTCCTCGACCTTTCTTCTCAACAGATCATTATTCGCTTCAGAAAACAACTCTTCAAAGGTTGGGAAGTCATATGTTCCTTCACTAGAAATTTTTAGCATTAACATCATCATCAGAATCATCCTCCACGACAACCCTATCCTAATCATCACCTTCTGACACATACTTATAAAGATAATCATTAGGCTGTGAAGCACTAATGTTTATTAATTCATCTTCAAAGTCAAATACAAAAGAATCTTCATCTACACCTAACATTTTGGAAATTTCATCCTTAGTGTAGTTATGCATGAATTCACCTTCTTTTATATCATGTTCCAGATAGAAAACCCTTGGTGTTTGCACATCAGGAACAACTGATATGGGAACAGTTGTGAGGATTCCTGACTGCTCATCTTTATTCATAGGGTCCTTCATCTCCCTCTGTCTCTGTGCGTCACTTTCTTGATTAACTAAATCATTTAGGAATGCATCATAGTCAAAGGATTCATTAATCTTCGTAGGTTCAACAATCAACCCTGTACCCCCTGATCATCATCATCATCGTTGTTGCCCTGATCATCATCATCCTTCTTATCGTCATCCTTTTTCTCATCATCCTTATCTCCCTTATCATCATCGACATCGTCTTTGTCGAATGCGTCAATCTCTGCATACATCCTCTTTCGATCCAAGATTTTCTGCCTCAATGTCATGTTAGACTCATCAATTGGTCCACCAACAAGTAAAAACTCCACTGTTTCATCTTCTTTCTTAACATTCTCTTCCACTTGAGTTTCTGTAGCTGGCGCATATTTAGCTTCCGCGCAGTTTGAACACTCACAGGTACATCATCTATCTTCTATTTTCATTTACCACCAGCAGCAACTTTGGCAGCTTCAGCTTTACATGCACGCTCAGCTGCTCTGGCTTTGGCTTCATCAACTTTAATTTCATCATGTTCAGCTGCAAAGTTGATATCATATCTCTTGTGGAGCACTTTAAACATCATATCAAACTTCTTAGGATTCTTGGCTTTCTCTGTCTCCAACACTTTAACTACTAGATGTAACCTTTCATTCTCAGCAGTGACACTCGTAAGCATTGACAGTAAGTGCATGTTCTTTGTCTCAAGCTGCTTGATGGTAGCATCATGTTCTTTGATCTTGCTCTGTACTTCACCCATCTTTGCATTATCATCCACCAACACTACCAGCAATGCTTCCAATCATTTCTTATCTTCCTCGAGAAACTTGATTTGGTCTTCATATTCTTTCATCTTTGTTTCTATCTCATTAATCTTGTCATCGTTGAACATATCTGTATCAAACCCTTCCTAAAATGGAATATCACCAAAATCTTCTGTGCTTATCAGCTAATGAACGTATTGAACCAGATTGAGGTGTAGAGCGTTGTTGAATAGGGGGTGTCGGCTGCTTTGGTGGTAATGGTTATGGTGGTGTAATATGTTGTGGTGATAGAGGATGTGGTGGTGATAGAGGAGGAATAACTGGCGTTTGTGGTGGTTGTTGTTGTGACGGAGGAACAATAGTCTCAATGTTAACAGTAGGAGCAACCACTTCAATTTCAGGCGATTTCTTCCTTTCGTACTTCTTTCTTGCCTTCTTTGCAGCCAGAGAACCAGTAGTCTTTGCAGCATCAGAAGCTTTACTCTTCGTATGTTTAGCTGGTTTCCTCGCAGGCTTAGTAACCACAATCTCTTCTTTAGAATTAGATGGCACATATGGTTCATCATCGTCTCCCACCACTTTCTTCTTCTTTTGTTCCATTCATTCTCAGCCACAATTGTTCATAAATCAAAGTTGTCATCTAAAGCCTCTCCACTATCACCTTCAACTGCCTTCTCAGCTTGTTTCTCTATGTTAGCAACCATGCTTTCAACATTCTCTCCATGTATGTACTCTATCCTGATCAGAAGTAGTAGAATACACATCATCATGCACATTTTTTGCACCTTGCATCTATATGAACATGCTCGTTAACTTGTACATCTTCAATCTATGGTTCATCAACAAGTAACGTTTGTATAGTAGCATGCTTTCTCTTCTGAGTTGTTGCAATTGAGGATCTAGCAACTTGTTTCTTTGGCGTTCCTCGTCTACGCTTCTTTGTTTCTTCCTTCTCGTACCAACTGCTTCTTTTTGCAATAAACCCTTCTAGACAAGCAACTTCATCCTTTTCATCCCCACTCGTGTCCTTTCGCCACTTCCCTTTTGGAGGTGCCACATAATCCTTATCCTTGATAGCTCCAAACACTGGCTTATTGTTGGTGCATAATGTTTATTGCCTACATCTAGGATATGTTGATTATGTATATAGGGCTTAGAACGTCAGCTAGTATATGTGTATATATGTTTTATTTGTTTAGAGAATGACTCGTACGAGGCTCCACTCGCACGAGTCAACTCAGACACACACTCTCCTGTGCAAGTCATGTCGACCTATAAATAGAGGAGCCTGAGTGTTGTGTCAGCATCTGTTGGTTGATGTATGGCAAAGCCCTGTCAAACTGTTTACTCGCTCTGTAACTATTCATATTTATCAATACATTTCAAAGTGTTTAAGCAGTATATCTTACTTGTTTGTTTGTCAAACTCACTAACAATGAATTCTGCCTCTGTTAGCTGAGTCAGATCGATCTGGTGCTCATTAGAAGAGAACCGATCTCTCTCACAAGTGGTATCAGAGCCTTGAGGCCTGATCTGACGACAAACATCAAGTTTCTGCATACTCTCAACAGTTTCAGATTCAGATTCAACCTACTTCTACACTTTCTCACACAGATCTCGGAATTGGACAAATTAAGATACAAGTTCTGAGCCATTGCTGACACAAAATCAGAAGAACTCATATAATACCCCAGATATCGATTAAATATAAAGACCTAGTATCGTAGAGTCTGGCATTCTCTCAAACGAAATTTCAGAGTACTAAGTCCATATATCCGAGAGATGTTCACCCACAAGTTACTCAATTTTTATTTTAAGTTACCCAGTTTTTCTTTTAGTGCAGCAAAAGGTAGTTGAAGAAGAGAATGTTGAGCTGTCTCCACAACCAGCACCATCTCCACCACGACAGCCAAAACCACAACCACCACCGCAACTAACACCACAGCCTACACCACAACCCTCACAATCTCAACCCCAGTTCGATTTTGATTTTGATTTCAGTGATATACCAGGGGGGATTTCTCTATAGACATGTTCACGATGCGCGTATTAAAGAGCTTGAGAAACAAGTTGTTGAATAATGTCAGAATTGCTGAACTTCAGGAGCAACTCAATTGGCTGAATGCGGAAAAACAACAACTTGAAGCTATGTTGGTGAGTATAATATATGAAAATGAGCGTTTGAGAAATAGAATGGTAGAATATGATGAAGAACGTCTCAGGAATCAAAGAAAGATGAGCCTACTCGAGAAGATACTCACAAAGAAGCTCGAAACAAATATAGATCCTGAAATTGATTAAATTGAGAAAGAAGAAGCCAGAGAAAGGGTTGCCGAGCGTGAAGGTATTGCCAAAGAACTATCTGATGCTCAAGGCAAGGGTAAGGTGAAGGTAGGTGAGGATCCCGTGACTGTTATAACTGAGCCAGAAGCTGAATCTACGCCAGTATCATCTAAGGTGGTAGTGTATTTGGTTTCGAAAAAGTTTATGTTGGTGGGAAAGCCTAAAGATGTTGATATTGACACGTCGAATCTTTCAGCAAAGCATCAAGAATGGCTGAATAAGAGGAAGTTGGAGAAAGAGATTGAAGCTGAAATAGATGAATTTGATGAGAATGCTGAAAAAGAAAAAGAAGACTTAGATGATTTCGACGATCTATTCTCTGACCAGTCTGATGATGATAATGATGGTGGTGATGATGACTTTGGTGGTTCAGGTGTCCTTGTAACAGAAACTAATTTGAATGATGATATTATTTTTTTGCGTACTTGGATTACTCAGCGAATCAAGTTGAAAAAGATAGAGATCCGGGAATGTCTTATAGCTCTAAGGATGCTCAGTAGGCAGGAATCTTCAAGGTGTCTGAATTGTCAACTGTTCCTGTCATGCCAAAAACGAAGATTTTATATTTAGAGCATGATGTAGAGGAAGGGAGTTTGTCCACAGTTATTCTATAGAAGAAATTGTTAATATGCTGGGCGTGGACAAAGAAAGTTTTGAGTTTGATTTTGAAGAACTTAATGACACCAGTGCTTTCGAGCTTGTTGATTATGTCTTCGAACATTTGTCTGATGTACATGACTATGATAAAGTTGTCGTGGAGGATGATTCTGATGAAGATGATACAGATATTACCGATAAGGGTACAGATGACCCCCAACTTTCAGCGATTTGTTTGCAGCTAAAAATGATGATCTTTTGAAACGTAAAGTTGAAGAGGCTGTTAAACAAGGGACCGTTCCTCAACAATTATCTGTTGAATAAATTGCTGAGATGAGGAAGCGGTGGTTTAATGTAGCACCAGCTGAGCGAAAATTCAAGCGTCCCTTAGCATTCTTTACGCATGATGAGGATATTTTTTCTTGGGGTACATTATTAGCTGGGGATGGATCCAAGAGCTAAACATTTATGCTATTAAAAGGGAGTATGGGATCTAGTATTTTCGATACTTGAGAGATATCAAGACCGTGCCGTACTGGGATATCAAAGAGCTTGTGCAAACGAAGATATAAATCTTAAGATGAGATTTCACGACCAGCGGCTATGGAAACTGATAAAGCTTTAGGCTATGCATGGTTGTACTCACTGGAAGCCACATATCCCTAAGAGAATTACTAAAATTGATCAGTAACAAAAGAAAAAAATGTGACGCTAGTCGTAAAGAGGCCAAAAGTGATGAAGCATATGCCACTTATCAAGATGGAACAAGACTTCTACAAGATCTTGAATTGGTGGCACTACAATTCGAGTATAGGTGAAGCAGTTATATGTGTCCATCCAAATGATGATTCTTGGAAAATTACTGAAGAATTAACCGAAGCCGTCATAGCACACAAACGTATATACGAACTATAGCATGGCATTCGAGTACTAGACCCGATGTGGCTAGTCAATTGTTTAAAGAAAGATATTGAATGCTTGTTCTACAGCAAGATTAGTTTTGAAGAGAAAGATAAGGAACAAGCACTCCAGTTCCCGAAGATTGTTAATGTCTGTTTTGCTAACGATGTACATTCAGTAACAACATGGAACACTTCATGGAGAAAGCTAGAGGAGATCGAGCAGAGAAAGAAAGATAAGAAAGAAGAAAGAATAGCTAAGCGAGCAAGAACTGCCTCGCTAAGGAGCTTTTGGTTTGATAATACAGTTAACCAGCTTCCTCCTACAGATCAGACGCCGATATCTTTTGAGGAGAGTCGCAAGCCGCCGAAACATTTCTTCGGTCGTTAATTGTCAGATCTTTTGAAGAACTTTTTTAAGACTATCAAGGACTGTGGCAACATCCAAGGGGGAGTTTGTTGGTGCATAATGTCTATTCCCTATGTCTAGGATATGTTGATTATGTACATAAGGCTTAGAACGTCAGTTAGTATATGTTTATATATGTTTTATTTGTTTAGAGAATGACTCGTACGAGTGAGTCTTGTGACTCGTATGAGTGACACATTGTCACTCGTACGAGGCACCACTCGCACGAGTCACTCAGACACACACTATCCTGTGTGAGTCATGTCGACCTATAAATAGAGGAGCCTGAGTGTTGTGTCAGCATCTGTTGGTTGATGTATGGCAAAGCCCTGTCAAACTGTTTACTGACTCTGTAACTATTCACGTTTATCAATACATTTCAAAGCGTTTAAGCAGTATATCTTACTTGTTTGTTTGTCAAACTCACTAACAATGAATTCCGCCTATGTTAGCTGAATCAGATCGGTTCGGTGCTCATTAGAGGAGAACCGATCCCCTCTCACAAGTGGTATTAGTGCCTTGAGGCCTGATCTGAGGACAAACATCCAGTTTTTGCATACTACCAACAGTTTTAGATTTAGATTCACCCTACTTCTACACTTTCTCACACAGATCTCGGAAATGGACAAATTCATGGACTAGGATTTTGGTATTTCACAGTAAAATCAATTTTAATCAATCCTTGAAAATTTCAGGTCTACAATCAATCTAATTCATGTCGAAATTTGTAAAAATCATCCGTTTATTGACCTGAGTTGTTTCGTTCGAATAGAGAGACAACTTGTACGAACGGCTATTCGTACAAATTAAGTCATTCGTACGAACGAAAAAATAAGTTTTCCTAACTTGCAAGTTTAAAAATTGTCATTCGCACGAATTAGTCATTCGCATGAAGCATTCATTCGTACAACAAGCATTCGCACGAGTAACTGTTTTCAGTAATACGAACATCTCGCTCACACAAATCAACTGGTTCACATGAGCAACTCGTCATTCGCACGAAGATCTTTTGTCATCCTAATCAGTTTTCGAAAGTGTGTTGATAAAATATTTGCAAAAAAAAAATGGAAGAAGAGTTATACAACGCATTTGCTGCTTTAGAGGTCACAACTACTGCAGCTCAAAATACGAACCTCCAGAATGAGATGGGTACGATGACAAAGCCATCAAAGTTGATGAACCTTGAAGACTTTGACAGTTGGAGTGAACGTTTTATGAATTGGGTTCAGGCAAATCATTTTACCTGCTGGTTTGCTATTGAAGAGAAATATCAAGCACCGATTGGAGAAAATGGTCTTGAAAAAACTTTAGCTCAACCCTCGGAATTTGAAAGGGATAGGTTCATTAACGAGAAGAAGATGATGAACATCTTACAACAAGCCATCAAAGAAGACATCTTGGCTCTTCTACAACATGATGACGATGCAAAATCGTTATGGAATGCTTTATGGTTGAAATTCCAAGGAAGCGCACAGTTGCGAAAAGAGAAGAGAGCGTTGTTAAGTAAAGAATTTGATATCTTTACTTTGATCAAAGGAGAGCCAGTGAAACAACTGATTGAAAGATACTGTCACTTGGTTGTGCAAATGAAGCGCATGGGAAGCATAAAGAAGAATGAAGAATTAGTCGATAAACTGGCAGATTCCCTACCACAAGGAGAATGGTCTACCTATTTGACTATTCTGAAGTATGGCACTGAGTATGGTAATTTCTCATTGCCAAGATTCATTGAGAGATTGGAAGGGCATGAACTCGAAGTGCAGAAAATGGCGAAAAACAAAGGCGCCCAAATGCAATAAGACGTAAGCCTGTATTACAAGGGTAGTTCTGCTTCACAAATACAGTCTCCAAAAATCCAAACTGCCATTAGTGCTTACAACATACCAAGCCCACCGTCAAGTCAACATAGTGGTTTTCAATCCTTTACATCTTTCAACCTAAACATACCTCCAGGTACACAGCCATCACATGGTTCGAGCAATCCCCAGATCAACCAGAATAATCAATCTAATTCTATTCAAAGGGTTCTACAGTGCAATATCTCTATTGACTTCCAAAATGCTCAAAACTTTGATGAGAAGACCGCAAAGCAACATATGTCATTATTAGCCTCGGTACTCGAGTCATACGACAGTCCTGTAGCAGGAAAAATTGGAAATTCAGATATGACAAGAGAGGATTATGATCAGATTGACCCGGTCGAGATGGAACTGATTGACATCAAATGGTGTATGGCTTCTATTGTCAGAAGAGCGCAACGCTTCATGGAAATCTCCGGAAAAGAGAATTTGGGAGGATTAGATGGGAAACTTGGCTTCGACAAGTCCAAAGTGACATGTTTCAAATGTCGGGATAAGGGAAATTTTAAACAAGAATGTTCGAATAGAGAAGTTCAGGGAAATCAGAACCCGTTTGCCGACTACTGCTACAAGAAAGCCATTTATCATCATCCTCAACCCAAAACAAGAATGTTGCAAATCGAAGATGGACCGTCGATCTCCAAAGACAAAGCTCCTGTCGTTACTCAGGAGGATGAAGGCTTCAACTGGAACAAGTATATCACAAAGAACCAGAGTCTGGCTCTGGTCGCAAAAATTATTGACGAACCTAAAGAATATACAGAGACATCTTTTGACAAATCTCGTGAAGAATATTATCACACATCGTCAGAAGAAGAGGAATTGTTAAATAGTGCTTTTAAACATCTCCTGCCTAATGATATTCTTAAAACTTTGAAAGTTATTTTGTGCCCAGCCATCGAGTCGTGTGTTGAAAAGAAGAAGCCTGAAGAAGAAAAGAGAGTTGATGAGACCAACAAAGCTTGTATGGCAAATGTGAATGACGTAAACGTGTCGGAAAATGAGTCTGTGATAGAAAAACCGTGCTTAAAATGCAACGAGCCATGCAGTGAATATGCTGTAAAAGAAACACGCTACAATGAGCTCAGATGTCTAACAGATAATTTGTCAAGTGACTATAAATCAACAAAAGAAGCTTATGACAAATTAAGCAAATCTGTTAAACAATATGAAAAAGTGCTCAGAGAAAATGACGGAACACTTTCAATGCTTAAAGCGACTATAATGGACAAACAAATGGCCATTAACATTCATATAAATACAATCGCTGAGCTAAAAAATGAACTTGAAAAAATGAAAATAGAAACTGAACGGGTTAACAAATTATTAATCCGTTATTCTACAAGTTCATACGTTATTGATCACATTCTTCTAAAGATCGAAAGCAAAGAAGAAACTAAAAATGATGAAAACAAAGGTGTAAGTTATGATCGTGTTCCACCACCCATGTGGGATAGCTATGCTAGTAAAAAACCATCGGGGGTGGAAAAGGCGCTAAATCTAAAATTGAAAACTGAACAGTCAAACGAGCTACCTACGAACATTGATGTAACTTACACAAAATCTGAAAATGAATGTGATTCTGATGTGGTTAAAACCGTGGTTGAAAATGTTCTGAAGAGTGAATCTGAAAAATCTGAATTAGATATTGAATCATCAGAAAATAGTTTAAATACTGATCCAAACGTCATCGTATACAAATTGCATCAATCTGATAAACTATATTCTGATGAAGATTTCCCGATTCAGAATGTCAATCTGGATCGTGTTGAAAAGTTGTTCAAGCTTGTTGAGATGAGCCTTTCTAATTTAGAAAAACACGATGCATCATTTTACTCTAAATTAAAATGTTAACAAACCCTACCATCAAAGAAACAGAGACTATCCTGGAAACAGGAGGGTTGGGTTAGTTTTCAAAAGCAAAGAAGGAACAACAAGTCCCAAAAGCTAAACTTTACAAAGAAAATCAATTTTTTTTATGGGACAACTACCAAACAAGAAAAAGAGTCATTGCTACACAATCCAATGATGATTTCAAGAAAGAAAAAGAGAGTAGAAAACAAGTTTTGGATTCCTCTGTCCGAAAAGACAGAGGGATGTGCTAGAAGTGTAAAAATGTTGGGCATATTGCACGACATTGTTCCCAAAGAAATCCAAAACTTGTTTCTAACTCCAACAGATCTACCAAAGATATGAAACAAAAGGCACCCATGGTTGTCCTGAAATAAATTTTGAAAAGAAACAATGAATCCAACAAGAATGTAAAATCAATGACTCATCTAAATTCTAAATTTGAAATTGGTGAAACTTCCACCAAGAATCGTCAAAAAGATTCAAAGTTTTATTCAAGAAGGGAAAATTTGAAAACACAAACATGGGTTGAAAAAGTTAAACAATCTAAAGTAGATATGAAACCACCTGTTCCAACCAAAACAGAGCCTAAACAGAATGTCAGTTGGTCCGAAATTTGATATTCCGAACCCACCCAAGACCAAGCAGGCTTGGGTTTCTTTGTTTAAATAGTTTCTTCCTCATGTGTGTAGGGACTCCCCAGATTGATCTTTTTAAAATGGATTATGGATAGTGGAGCTTCCCGACACATGACTGGGATGCTTGCGTTGTTGCACAACGTCAAAGCTATTCGAGGAGGTTACGTGGGTTTTGCTGGAAATCAAGGTGGTAGAATTGTGGGAGAAGGTATTCTTACGAATGGAGTGGTTTCCTTCGACAAGGTGAACTACATTGCAGAGCTAGAGAACAATCTTCTGAGTATTTCACAAATTAGTGAATAATTATAGCTCTCTTCAACAACAAAGAATGCTTGATTTTAAAGCCGATATTCAAGATTCCTGCGGAATGGATTCTTATGCGCGATCCAAGAGAGATTGATCTTTATGTCCTTGATGTGAGTGTCGCATCCACTACATCTAAGAAGGTTTAGTGCTTTGTTTCTAAAGCAATCGGGAAGGAGTCAATCTTATGGCATCGGAAGATGGGGCACATACACTTGAGAGAGATGAATTTTTTGGTGCACAACGAACTAGTGGAGGGTGTTAATCTAAAGAACTTTCGGTTATCTGATGATTGTCTGAGTTGTAAAAAGGGGAAACAACATAAGAAATCACACCCAAGAAAGCTTCTAAATTCTATCAAGCTACCGCTAGAAAGGCTTCATATGGATCTTTTTGGGCCAGTGAACGTGAAAAGCATCTCTGGAGATCTATATTGCCTGGTCATGACAGATGATTTATCAAAATTCTCATGGGTTTTCTTCCTGGAACAAAAGGATGCTCGAATTCTGCAACGAAGAGGGGATTCTTCACGAATTCAGCGCTCCCTATACTCCACAACAAAATGGAGTAGCTGAACGTAAGAATCGCACACTAATCGAGACTGTCAGA